>CM073928.1:10000000-20000000 GCA_037179545.1 Sesamia inferens | reverse complement strand
AATCCACTTAGAAGACTTTTGTCGGTAATAATTTTAAAGAAAGCAAAGACCTAATACATATATGCTAGAACATAGTCATTATTCTTTCACAACTATTTTACTTAATATGATTCTGAATTACTGTCAACGTTACAGTGATTTTAGCACCCTAATTACTATCAGTTGGAATCAATTGGAAGCTTATTGCTGTTCCTTTGCTCCATATGTTCGAAAACGTGTTAATTCAACAACGTAAATACCGCAATGAATGTTGTTGAACTGTCAAAATGAAACCTATTGCAACTGATAATCTGTTACGCAATTACCCTGCAGGTTAATACTGTCTGAAAAAAACTATAGGTGAGTGGACTGTATATGTAAATTAGGTATGCCTACTTATATTGTCATTTCAGGGTTACATTTAATTCAAATACCGATAATGAATTCGTATTATTTGCCTTGATGTATATATAAGCTACTCGACTATTTGGCTATTGTTGTCAATTCAGCCTTTTGTCGCCAATTATTTAAACCGCCGATATATCGGTTCGCGGATTAAATAGAGGACATAGCTTTTACTGCCGAAATATTTGTAATTTGCGTAATGGATTTTAAAACATGAAAAAGATTCGAAGGTCTCCTTCACATTTCAGTTTTCAATGTAGGTACGTTAATGAAATAGCCACGGGGGTTTCAATTAAGTCTGGTTTAATTAACAATATAATGCTTTTTTTGGAGAAACATTAAGGTAAAAGAAATCACGTATATTAATGTACCACTTAGTGTTTTAAAGCCACAGAAGGCGTTTGGCATTATAAAATTATTTTATAAATATCCCTCGATGTCATTGGACTTGGCACAAGCCGACTATCTAGGTATTATGATCACTATATAAATCACCTACTTACACGTTATGTACCACGATTGGTTACAACACATAATCTTCTTTACGAGTATTCGGAAACATTGTCAAAATTACATTAGAATAAATCTGTATGACCTGGTTTTTCTTTCAGTTTCAAAGAGTTTGTACGTGTCCTCATTATTAAAAAAATAGCGAATGGGTAGGTACTGGCACTCGCCCGAAAACAACTTTATTTTAAGAGACAATTGTAAAGTTTTTAACTTCTGTAGAATATGTTCGCAATGTTACGTTCGTTTTGAACGTTATATGTAATACCAGAGCACTGTAATTAAAAGTTTCAGTTACATTTGAATGATTTAGCAGCCTCTTCATCCAGTTGAATTGCTTTAATTGAAAACCTGATCCTGTAATGTTTGGTATTTTGCAAGTTTCCAGAATGTTTGATAATTTTGACGTTTTCAGTCCAGTGTATACTTAAGCCTATTTAAAATTATTTGAAATACTTACCAAATCAATTATGAATAAACTGTAGAATATGATGATATTTTACAAAATACACTAACACACCCACTAATATGTCTTACAGTGAAACTAAACTATGGATAACACACTTAATTGTTTGTCTTTCAACACTTCTAATTAAGAAATTTTAAACACACACTAATATTATGTTTATTTAAATGTCTTTGGTCATAGTTGCTTAATGTTCTAGGGGTAGTTTTACGAAGGATAAAAATAATGTCCAAAACTATTTGTAAAATAGTGTAAATAGTTCATAAACGGTGTGTAAACTTTTCAAAGGTTGCAATCAGAAAATTTCAGTCGTTTCTTGTGTATAAATAGGTTCCAATATAATTTTACTCTGAGAAGCATTTTTGAATAATAAAACAACTTTGAAGCGGGTTTTTAGGGGGTAATGACGATCACTAAGAGTTTTGGAAAGTCGACAAAAGTTTTTCGACAAGACTTTTCATTGTCGTTTTAAGCTCGTAGTATTCGTTCGATGGTTGTGGCGTGGGTTTCGGGGGGTGCTAAGGAGGTGATGATAAAATAAAGAGTGAGTTCGCTTGGTCGATCGTAGTCCATGGGTTGGTGGCGCGCGAGCGAGCGCGTCGGACGCGGCGGGCGACAAGCGCGCTGGTCGACAACGGACTGGCGGTGCCTGACGACGGCGAGCGCGCGTGTGTCCGTGTCCCGTGATCCCGTGTGCCCCGGCCTACAAGCCTGGCTGACATGCACTCCGCTCAACCGACTACCGACATGCAAACTCCATGCAATTACAAAAGGTCGCAGTAGTTTTGTTCTGTCGCCAATACCTAGTACAATTTATTAGCCTAGTTAAATTAGACAATACTACAGTCTACAACATTAAATCTTAACATTTTATGTCTACACTAATTTGAGCAAAGCATTGAAAGAGAATTGTTTAAATTATTGAACGCGCCCACCTAAGCTAATCGTTTTATTATGACTATTCAACGAATACTTACAATATAATGTAGATAGAGATAAACGATATTCAATTATATTATTTTGTTTACGAACATTAAGAAGCAAGGATAAACCGAATATGCAGTACGTGTTTATGACTGCCAATTTTTAATTTTTAGTCAAGATTAGGTACTTACTTATAACTGTTTTATTCAAAAGGACATGACTGAATGAAAAAGAAGTGCCAAAAAATTAACAATACATAATTTATTTGAATAGTCTACTTTTTATAAAGTATGCAAAATTATGAATAAATAATAAAATGCAATGATACTACGTCTTTAACTCCCATTTTCGGGGCAGTATATATTTTTCACTTTTTCTATGTTGTGTGATTGAATTCAAAGGATGATAAATGAAGAATTATAGGTACCTACTATACACTTCTACATGGAAGAGCTGCTCCTCATTGTGACCTTATGATAGTGAATTCGTATGTCTACCTAAGTGCTCTAAAAGTGCACAAAATGGCGGTAGTGCGGAATAGATCAAGCGGCGCATGGCCATGACAAGAGGGGCAATGGACAAGCTCAAGAAAATATGGAGGAATCGCGACATAACTAAAGCCACTTAGATCAGGTTCGTCCGTGCACTAATATTTCCCATATTTTTCTACGCAGCTGAAATCCAGTTTTCGTAATATCACCATGTTACGAGAACTGGAAAAGAAAAAGATAGATGCTCTAAAAATGTGGTGTTGTAGAATTCTTCTCTCTTGCTTGGGATATCATGGACCGAGTTTAGAACAAACTTTTCTATACTCCAAGAACTCGGCGACAAGCAGCGTCTTTCAGAATTAGTACAGTCCCATATGCTCGGATTTTTCGTTCACGTGTCAAGGTGCAATAACTCCATAGAACGTTTGGTCGTCCAGGACAGAGGGGAACAGACCTCGCGGAAGGTCACCGATGAGGTGGGCTGACCAAATCTAGTCGGCAGTGGGAGGACCTGTTAATAAATGCTGATGGAGAGAAATCGTGCGCCGTGCAACATCAGCGTCTCGAATTCAGTCAGTGACCACGGCCGATCTGTCAAGAATGAAACGAAGAAAGAAAAAGAAGACTACCTATTTATAGAATCTGATGTTGATGGACCTGATGTCACCTGCCATCTTTCAGCTACGTGAAGTGCGACCGCATAAAAATTACAAACATTACGTGTAGCTTGATACCTCGACCCTGTATAACTGTTGAAGGACGACATAACAAGCTATAGGTACATTCCCAATTTCAGCTGATCTCGAATCGACTTTTCGTACAATGAGCTCGCAAGTCAGCTTATAATGGAAATGTGTCGTCGTGCTTTCTTAACGCCTGAAGCTGATAAAATATCATTGTATAAAGAGTGGTTCAAAGTACATCTGTAAGTATATCGGTTTCATAAAAAGTTAGAATAAAATAATTCATTTTTATTACACCTGTCGTAAAATGAATTCAGTTCATGATCGCCTACAATTGGGTGAGTTAATTCGGCACACCTAAATTGCATTGGAGTGATGTGGTATTCCAAAATAATTTTCGGAAGGAAGATGTTGAAAAAATTGAATGTATGCGCAAGAGTTGACGTGTTGTGCCGTGACGTCACTGGTGTCGACGTGCCATCTATTCTCGTCCGCGACATTTCCGCGGCTGCGTCGCACGACGTACTCGCACCGACGCGACAAAAGCCAGAAATATTTGACGACATTCAAAGGTCAACTTCACAAACAACATCTACTAGTTGTTTACTTGTCCTGTAATTAGATTAACTATTTTGTGGACGATATAGTTGAATTATATGTTTTAAGGGTACTTGTTTGAATGCAGCCTGCAAAATTCAAATCAGGCTATTTAATGGAAAAAATTGCAAATTGCAAATATAGCTTCTATTGCGATATTGCTGTTTTAAACATGATCATTTAGTAATTATTGTATTCTAGTTACCACACGCGGGCTATTTTAATGGACGGAGATCTATTAAAGAATAATAAACCTTGAATTAATGAATTTACCGGAATTTAAAAAGATAATCTTTTAAAGTTTTGTAGTCGTCCGGCTTCCCCTGAAGCCGGTAAGGGACTGCCGGAACAAAAACTATTCTATAATATATGAGATGGTTTTAAAACACTTTTAGCCTGTTTATGGCAAACTGCAGGTTAAAAATGTTTTGTCACCTAATAATGAGCTTGTTTACATATGTTGTCTTTCCAAAATATCCCCCGTTGAATGAAGTTTGAAAAAAAAATCTTAAATTATTTTGCGAATATTTCAGGTCGTTCCCCATTACCACTAAAATAATACAGCCCTTTAACAGGTAGGTAGACAAACAATTGCGATGTTAGGTTTATAAGGCTAAAGGTCCAGATGGTATACCAGCGATTGTTCTTAAGGCATGTGCGAGTTGTCTCCTTTGTTGACGCGCTTGTAGCACCTCTCATTTAAGACTGGTATAGTATCCAAGTCCTGAAAGCTTACCAACGTGCAGCCCGTGCCCAAAAATGGTAGTCGTGCTGATCCTACCAACTATTGTGCAAATTCAATAACCTCCGTACTCTGAAAGATTATGGAGCGTGAATTGGTCATGCGTCTCTACGGGTTTCTCCGCAATCTGTCAACTAGGGATCTACTGGGGTATGTCACGTACTTGAGGGGCGAGACCCTCGAGAAAAATGGGGAAGCTGATCTATGGGTATGCAGATACAGCACAGTCATGGAGAGATACCTGCCGGGTGCTCGAGATAGTAAGGAGTCAATCCGATCCGAAAGAGAGGCCATGGTATAGCGTAAGAGTGTTGCACTATAGGCAGTCTCCAAATGGGGCAAAGCCAATCTTGTAGCATTCAATGCCACCAAAACACAAGCGTCTCTTTTCACCACCAAAAGAAGTCAGTCCACCTTGGCTCCTACTTTTCTAAATGTATCCTTGAAGTGCACTGACCGCCTTCAGCTTTAGGGAGTTAAGATTTCCTCGAACCTAAACTTTGGGCAGTTCATTGGGTCCCAGGCCAAAATCGCAAAGGCCTGGCGATACTTCACACCAGGACAGCTTTTAATGTTATACAATGCACAGGTTCATTCGTGTGTGGAGTACTGCAGCCACATTTGGGATGGTGCTGCAAAATGCCACCTGGCTACTTTGGATTCAGTGGAGAGATGTGCGAAGAGGCTAATTGGCGGCTCAGATTTAGCTTCAAACGGTCGAAGAGTAGCCAGCCTGTCGGTTTTCTATAGCTTTCTATAGAATGCATTTTGGAGATTGTGTGAGGGAATTGCATGATTTAATTCCCTTATCTCCATTCCATCATCGGACTATCCGTCATACGGCGGGTATCTACCCTTATGTTGTTGACCACACTACGATCCGGACGAAATGTCTCCCCTCTTCTTTTTTACCCCGTACATACATTTGGAACAATTTGCCAGCAGTAGTGATTCCGTCGTACCACAATTGAAGTGTCCTCAAGGCTAGAATGAATAGGCTCTTAATAAGCTAGCGCGCTTTACCATCAAAGATTGCATCGCTGCTTACCATCAGATGGGATTGCGAGGAAGCACTAGTTTACAATTTACTAACTGCCGCCCGCGACTTTGTTAGTTAGTCAATTGAACATTTTATTTTAACCCTAAAAGAGTTATTTTAAAATTGTAGTATCTTATAGGATGTAAATCGAAATTTAGTGATGTCAAGGACAATTTTTCCTCCATGTGGTACCGGGCTTAGAATAGTACAACCCATATTCTCCCGTGGGTGTCGTAAGAGACGACTAAGGGAACTCTCACCAGGGAAGCGGGCAGCAGCGGTTTCCTGTGGAATATGAAATTACTGCTTTCCTCAATCCGTCTGCCAGTGTACAAGTTACATCCGGAGTCGTTTATTATACGGACCTTGTAGAAACTAGAACCAATTTCCGTGCGTTCAGGCGCTTTTGCCATACCTATTATTGAAATCAATTGTAACAGCTAATACCTACTTAGGATCCATTAACTTAATCAAATTTTATTTCGTGGTGTTTGGCAATCTGGGCTTCTCCCAGTTGCAATAATGTCCCTTTGTGCCGATTGGCCTAGTTCTGTTCTGTCTCCTGCTTGTTATGGAGGGAAGTGGAAAAAATATCTTTTTTCTTACTCCTCCGCTATTCTCTTCTGATTAATTTCGTTGCGGGACCCAAGACAGTTGAATCGTTTCTCCGGGACTCGTCGAGCTTCATTGCTCGGCGTTTTTCTGGCGGTCTCCACTGTTGATTCTGGCTTTCAGGGGTTGCAGTGGGTGGGAAAAGTGTGGCGGGATTTGTCCCAGTTAAAAAAAAAAAAAAACCCCCGTCTGCCAAGCGTGGGAATTAGGGCAACCAAAATGTAATGGAAAACCTTGGAGGAGGCCTTTGTTTAGCAGTGGACTCTTTAGGCTGAAGAAGATCAATTTTGTTCATAATTAAATACTATTAATTTATTTGGATAAGGATTAATATTTGTTTTTTTTTTTCACATGTTCCGCTCGTATTAGTCGCAGCGTGATGCTAGCGTATGCAGCCTTCGTGGATTAATGAGCTATACAACGCAAAAATATTTTTTTTAATCGGACCACTAGTGAGATTGGCGTGTTCAAGTAAACTCTTTAGTTTTAGATAATTAGTATAGATATAAAAAAGCAATAGAAAAAGTAAAAAAAAAGATTTACTCAACAAAAGCCTAGGTACTTACTGAAACAATGTTAAATAATATACACATAGATTTAGGACTTCAATGCTACGCAAATTTATGATTATACATAACTAAAAACGTTACGGTTTGCATTAGACATAGACACATTATACATTGGTAATCTGATCTCTAAACAACGTGTGTCCTTGTATCTTTACGTTTAGTGTCCCACGGAAGTAAAATCAGATGAAATATTCTAAATCAACTTTGAGCTAATGAATACTTTAGCAATAAAGTTGAAAATCTAATAACGAAATTTCACAGATTGTAGTAGCCTGATGTGCCTAACTCATTGGTACGAAATAATTATTTACCTACATAAATTAAAAAAGAAAACTGTATTCCGAAGGTGGGTACCTTCGTACGTACGGAACTATACCTGAGAATCGCACACAATACGTTTGCAGGACTCACTTCGTAAAACTCTATGCTACGAACTAGAAAAGCAATAGAAATGAACAAATCATATAAATTGTGTTCACCGCCATCTATGAACAGCGTCTGGACTAAACAACTCCATTTACGTAACTTTGTAGACGACTGCTACGAAGACGCGCTACGTTATTAGGTTACATACGAGCTTCGCAAAATGTGGCTTACATTTTGCGTAACTAGTCACCTAGTAATTCCTAAAATTTTTCACAGATGGCATAACGTGTACGAAAAACTACAGTAATAAAGCTTTCATAAATGTTCCGAGTACATACAAGTTAGCCAGTAGAATCTGTTAATTAATAACACAATACGTTTCGGATGTGAATTTTATATAACATTCAGTAAACAATTATTTTCACACATTTTGCATCAGAGTGATGAACTTCATAAAAGCATATTGTGGTAGATTGTTATTCAGTTGTTTTCTGGTGACAAAAATTAGAATAGAATAGAATAGAATAGAATACTCTTTATTATGTACACCATATAGATTACAGAACATAAATAAAAATATTTACAAAGGGTGACACAATGGGCGGTCTTATCGCTAAGAGCGATCTATCAAAAATTAGAATGTTTAATTTGAATATTTATTTTATTCGTGGTTTAGAATATCTGATAGGTAAAATAATTTATCACTTAAGCCCGGTTTCCACTGCGAAAGGGTAATGTGCGGAAAATGGTTAGGCGGAACGAACTCCTTTTTAATGACATAGGTTTGCGTTTCCACCAACGAAGAGTTGGTCACTTGAATTCTACTCTAGAACTGAGCGAGCTCATTTCTACTCTTTCTACACGCTCGGCTCTTTCCGTCCGACTATTTGTTGGTGGAATTACAAGTATGCAGTTTGCGAGTTTAACTCTTTTTAAGGTAGTGGCCACTCGCGGTGGAAACCGGGCTAAAGGCCCGCTTAGATTTACATGTTCATGAGTTATGCTAAATATTTTGGAAAATATTATAGAGGCATGAGTGCCAGGATGTGTAATAGTTCACTCATAGAAAAGGAGAATCCTCCGGCCAGACGGGTGTTGTGTTTGGCGAGCACTTGCTCGACGGTTGATTTCGGGAAGATATATGTATGCTAGTTGCACGATAAACTGCTTGTAAGACGCAGGATCTGCGTGACGTCAGTATGGCACATCGCTCGCATGTAGTGTTGTAGATATCGCTATAGAATAAAATAAAAATCACATCTCATCTTCTGCCTATCGCAGTTTCTCATCGGACACCGTTGCTTTGGAATTTTCCTGTTCCACATAAGGCGAAAGCAAACGCCAAGATGCCACCAATGTGGGATTGTTCTGAGATCACGGTGAAGCATATGGTGAAGGTCTGCCCGGCTTAGACGAAGCACAGCTGTGTCCTCGGTGATCGGTGGAGGCAATCTCTCGCTCGGCTATGGCCCAGGCCTTGGTTATGAACGTGCATGACATTCCGTCACTTCCTTCTGCAAAGCATCAACGCTTGTAAAAGAGGAGGCTGAGGACGTGAGTAAGAGGCAATATCTGCGCTCTCACTCTATGGGCGGGGTCGCTGCCGAAGACGCCCCGGATTTCGGGTAGGTAGGCGATGCTAAGCAGTGGACAGCTCGCCGTTTGGTAAGGTCCAGGCCCGGGTCGATGGCGAGTTGTGTTCCATGCATGTCTCAAAGATATGTTAGCACACCGAGACGAGGTGAGGTTCAGTAGGACAGATGCCTGCTAGGGCCGCGGGTTGTGCGAAAGAGCTCTTTGCGCACAGGCAAATGAAGGATACCCACCTGTGTTCCACAAGTGGGTTTTAGTCAGGAAAAATCTGACACCACGTACGTTACCAGCCAGAGTAGGAGAGGTCATTTCATGATTACCCACCCAAAAAAAAGGAGTAAGTAAGTAAGTCATTAATTTTGCAAATATGGGTACAGTACAAATGGTGATAGAGTGATAATCGGTAGGTTCAGCCACATTTTACAATAAGCATGCAAAAATTATAATTTGAAGCTAAAAATACTGGAAATTTATACTTAGACTGCATGCACAATTAAATAATGTGATGTCTAAATTTGATAAAAAATACATAATAATGTTACAATATGCAGAAACCAGTTACAATCATTGTGGAAAACAATTTAGAGTCATTAACAATAAAAATGTCATACTCGTATAAACAATTTCAAATATGATGTCAAGCATTATGTACAAAGAATGTCAAATATAAATAAGGTTAAAGGAAAAACAAAACAATCACAATAAAAAGTAATAATAATAAATAGGACGCATTATGATTAGAAAATGTCAGATATAATCAAAATATGTCAACTGTAATAAAAATGTCAAATAATCTGTAAAAGAATAATAAATACATTAAATAAAAAAGTAACAACAATAAAAAAAGCATTTTTATATATTCCGATCACATAATATTTTTTCAAAGTTTTCACAGTAAGGAATTCGCTGACAGTATAGTATGTTTTATACGTTATAAAACTTCGAAGCCAGTTTTTAAACAATGGTAGTGGTAATTCTTTCCATTGCCTAGGTAATTTATTATAGATTGCCGGAGCCATGCAGTAGACACTTTTCCGCATTAGTGCCGTTTTGGCAGGTTGGGAGCACAGTACATTATTGTCTCGTCTGTTACATGGTATAACATCGGCCAGACGTTTAAAACGATTTGGGTTGGACTTCACAAACACAGCTACTTCCATTATGTACAAACTATCAGTGGATTTAAGCATAAACATCATCAACAGGAGTGGGCAGTAATTCACCACGAATGTTTAGAAGTAATACAAGAGTGCCTAAATTAAACCCTACCAATTTACACATCATAGACATACACACATTCATTGTTTTTAGTATTGTCGTTTGAACTTCTGTTCCAACTCAATACATACTAATATTTGGTTGTAATAACTTTTATTCGGCGGAAGGGTTCATAAGAGATATAATATTAATTATTTAACTTTGACGTAACAAAGTCTAGATTTTCTTCTTTAATTAACGCATGTGAGGGATTAAAGTGATAAATTCAGTATTTTACTATCGCGGGTGCTATAGTCTCTCTATAAAGTCGTGAAATTAATGTTTCTGGAACTAAACACAACAACAGTAACACTAAATTATGGTACATCGAATATCATCGGCTGTCATATATTTGTTTTGTAACTCGATATCTATTGCATTTATTACTGCTTTTCAGATCTACATGGATAAAACTTGGAAGAAACGTATTAAAAATGAG
Organism: Sesamia inferens; assembly: GCA_037179545.1. Lineage (NCBI taxonomy): Eukaryota > Metazoa > Arthropoda > Insecta > Lepidoptera > Noctuidae > Sesamia > Sesamia inferens. The sequence continues at coordinate 19,989,331 of CM073928.1, read as the reverse complement.
CAAAACAAATAAAAGTGGAGCTCGGGAAATGGGCCTCATACAAAGACTCAGAGTCACACAAAGGGCGATGGAAAGAGCTATGCTCAGAGTTTTTCTGCTTGATCGAATCAGAAGTAAGAAGATCCGCAGAAGAACCAAGGTCACCGACATAGCTCTTCGAGTCGCTAAAATAATTAAGTGACATTGCTCGAGGAACCGATGGCCGATGGGGTAGTAAGATTCTGGAGTCCCCAACAAGCTGGACCGATGACCTGGTGAAGGTTACGGGAAGCCGATGGATGCGGGTAGCACAAGACCAGTCATCTTGGAAAGCCTTGGGGGAGGCCTTTGTCCAGTAGTGGACCTCTATAGGCTGAAGGAAAAGAAGCAGATCGGCGATGATTGCTAGAATACGAAGCTAGAAAAATTTTATCAAATTTGGAGGATATTATGCTTGAACAGTTGCTGAAAGAGGTATGTAATCGTGTACATTTTTTTTTAATTGTGGAAAGTTTACATTGCGCATTTATAAGTTATATTGCAAATATAAGTAGACGATATTGTAGTGCGACTAGCACAGTTTTGATACTTTAGGTGATTTAATCTACCGCAGATTTTAAAAATGAATTATATCATGTTCGAAATTAAAATTAGTGATATCCATCTTTTGATAGAAATTATATATCACTATTTTTAATCTTTCAGATAAATGTGAGAGTGAACCCTATAGAAAGATATAGATTTGGTTATTCTCCTAAGCGAAGGTTGATGACAGCAGTAGCGGAGACTGTTATTGACGCAGTTGACAATGAAAATGTTTTATAACGAAGAATATTTGGAACCAGATGATGAAAGCAATTATTATGTTGTGGAATAAACAATTATTGTGTTGTGGTAAAAACAAGTTAAAACATATAATAATAAATATGTATGTTTTTTTTTGTTTCATTCATTTTATTTAAACGCCAGAGATCATAGATTTGTGTTTTCATTAAAACCAGTTTTGCTTCTAGTACAAAATAATGTGCTAGTATAAAAATGATTTCTGCCTAACTAACAGGTTTGCTATCAGCGGCTTCATTTATTTTCACGACTTTATAGAACGACTACACTTTCCCTTTTACTATAATCCCAAACACAATGAAGGATCCTAGGACTCGAGCGTAGCGGGTATTCAAGTTCGCCTGTGTAAAAAAAAAACACAAAACATAGCTATGCACCTATTGCGAGGTTATAAAATCTAGATTGATTATCGAATTAGTTTAATCGTTTATAAAAGTCACCTATGCGTATGTGGAGTATTATGTGTTTGACAGCCTCCGTGGCGTAGCGGTAGCGAACGCAGCCGTTGTACAAAGTGGCGCGGGTTCGATCCGCGCACAGTGCAAATATGTGTATGCGTGAATATGAATATTTGCACTGCTCTGGTCGTGCCTTGGAAAGCACGTTAAGCCGTTGGTCCCGGTTACCATACGAATATCTAGTGGCAGTCGTTACGGGTTGCTGGAGCCTTCAAAAATCTAACAATTGGTCTAACTGCAATGCTTAGATATCGCCTTCGGGTTGTGGAGGTCAGACGGCAGTCGCTTCACGGAAAATATCGAAGTTTAGACAAAATCAGCAGTTTGACTGGTAAAGCGGACCCCAGACTCCAAAACTGAAAAGCTACGGATGCGACTGGGATTAACGCTGAGATGATGATGATGATGTGGGGTATTATCTACAATTTACTGGACTGCGTGACAGCAAAGAAAGACATGTTTTGGTTTTATGAAGTCAAAATGGCTGGTTTTAGAGGTCAATTAGACGTTCAAAATCCGCCATCTAATAGTAGACTCCTGGCACAAGTGTTTTCAAACTTAAAAGGAGAAGTCAACCTCAATTTTGTTTGAACCAACTTAGTTTTTGAATAAAATATTTTTCATTTTTCAAATATTTTTTTTTTTAAATAGGTAACTAGGTAAATTCTTATTTATTTAAAAAGTGTTATAATCTAGCTGCAGATTATGGATAGTTATATTTAATTAAATTATCATGACCATTGTAACAGGTTTTTCGTGAAATTTGTAATAAATGATTGCAATTTATTTTAATTTTTATTTTTTTAATTAATTAACTATAGTACTACGATCGTGTGAGATATTAAAATAAAGGCTATTTGAAACAACCTCCTCAGGGAGTTGATATAGACACATTTATTCATTACTACAATCACATGGATTCATCAAGTAAGAAATTTTTCATGACAGGTCTCAATGTAACGAATGTTAACACTAAGACATATTGTCCAGATACGGGACAAAAGACGTCGACAGTGAGACGCATGGATTGTATTAAAATAAAACATGCACAATTTTACTTGGGTGATGTTAAAAAAAAAAGAAGCTTGCCACTCAAATCATTTGCTAATTCTTCACTGGACCACTGTCAAAGGCTTTTTGGTACCTAAATTATTTCCTTTATACGGAAGCATTTAATGTGAATGCTTTCAAAAGTTTCATATATACAATAAAAAAAAAAAAAACAAACCTGCTATTAATGCTGCTATAATTGAATACAACTTTACCGTTACCAGGATATAATAATGCTTATAGCGAAGATAGTAGTTTGGTTATATGGATGAATTTAATATTCGAAACTTTGATTAATCCGAAGGTTTATTTATTTTAAAACAATATCAACAATGTGACGGTAGACAGTGACACTCGCGGCGGACAAGTAATTAGGTTTAATAACAATGATCGCCTGTCCCCTCACGCATACATACTAATTTTACAAACAAAAGTTATTTTGCATATTTGTTTATACAAATGTAGGCGATACACGCCACAGAGTGTAGTTGAGAAATATCTTAAACCGAAAACCCGGCGATATTAATGATCATTTTTTCTAATCTTTAAACATCTATAAATTGATTTCATTGTTTTGATCTTAAAATACGTTTTCTATAATAAATATAAAAAAAAGGATTTTAGTGCCAATTTTATAATTTTCGGATAATAACTATTATAATAAGAATTAGCTGACCCGGATAACGTTCTTTTTTTGTAATTCTTTAGACAAAATTCGTTTGAAAACCAAACAAATAGGAGTAGAGCTCAGGCCCTGAGGGCTTGAGACTAAGAAGTACCCGGTTAAAAGATGTACCCGGTTGCCCGAGGCTTTACTCATGTAACAAGGCCTACGAATTTCCAATTCCGAATCGAATGATAAACTAAACTTCGTAGTAACGACAATGTTCTCCCAGAATTACATCACAGTAAATTCTCAAACTTCATCTATCTATGTACTCGTATTATATTGTAGAGAGGTAGGTAAGTTCATGAATTTGTGTGGCAGTTAGTAGGGGTTGGATCTCCTGATCAGTTGAACCGATTTTGGAATTTATTTTAGCCACATTGACCGTTCGCTACCGCTACGCTACGGAGGCTCATGACGTAGCGATAGCGAACGCGTCCGCTGCGCAAGGAGGCGCGGATTCGATCTCCGCGCAGTGTAAATATTTGTATGCATGAATATGAATATTTGCACTCGTCTGGTCGCGCCTCGGAAAGCATGTTAAGCCATTGGTCCCGGTTGCGATACAAACATCTAATGGCAGTCGTTATGGGTTGTTGGAGACCTCAAAAGTCCAACAATTGGTCTAATTGCAATACTTCCACATTACCTTTGGGTTGTGGAGGTCAGACGGCAGTCGAATCTTCACGAAAAATATCAAAATTTAGCCAAAATCAGCAGTTAGATTGGTAAAGCGGACCCCACACTCCAAAGCTGAAAAGCTTCGGATGCGACTGGGATTAACGCTGAGATGATGACGATGAATTTATTTTAGCCACGTCATTTGTGAGCACATTTTAAACGCACAAGGAAGGTTTTCTCTTTTTTTTATAAATGGCCCTCTGGGCAGGTACCCAGACCTGACTAGTCAGTGCTGCCATAACATCATTATCACCATTTCAGCCGAAAGACGTCCACTGCTGGATATAGGCCTTCCCTAAGCATCCCCACGGCGACCGGTCCTGCTCCTCCCACATCCAGCGGTTTCCCGCGACGTGGTGCCACATAATGAATGCCATTGCAGAAAATCCTCATACAAGTCACTCGAACTGTTACCAAATGCGTGCGAATAAGTGAAGTGGACAGTTCCGTGGTATTCATACAGCGAGTGCGTACTTCCAAGTTGAATTTCTTACAGTCTAATACTAATTTCTTAATCGGCTACACGTAACTACGAACAACACCAAACTTGTTGGTTATATGATGACAGTATACGTATACAAATAGATATTACCGGTTCATTTCCTCTGCTGTCTGCGACTGACACTGGACGTAATAAAAAAGTTGAGATTGTTTATTGTTTTTTCTTAGTATGGTAGGTAGATACCGCCGTTCTTATAATAATAGACTATTCTCAGCCATTATTACTCAACATAAAATAAGAAGAAGGATCTGAATTCATTATAAACTCTTTTTGATTCCACGAAAATGACGTCATTTTTAAAATCCAAGATAGCCGACACCAATTTTATGATATTTTGACATGAATATCGTAACGAGGATTTTCGGGAATGCAGATCACGAAAATCACGTCATTTTTGAAATCCAAGATAGCCGACACCAATTTTATGATATTTTGACATAGATGTCGTGAAAGGGATTTTCGGGGATGCTGATCACGAAAATGACGTCATTTTTGAAATCCGAGATGGCCGACACCAATTTTATGATATTTTGACATGGGTGACGTGAAAGTAGTTTTCAGGGGTGTTGATCACGAAAATGACGTCATTTTTGAAATCCAAGATGGCCGACATTAAATTTCATGATATTTTGACTTGGGTGTCGTGACAGGGGTTTCGCTGATTAAAAAATGACGTCAATTATAAGCTATGGCATAGCTTTTATTTCAAGTAGTTTAGTCGCTAAATCGCCACCATTTTTCGCACTCTTTCGACGACGTCGTATTAACTCCCCGTGAAGGTAGGTAGAAACTACAAATCGCCACCTGCTACTCATTTTGCCATTGATTTACGTACATACGTCTAGCCCCAGCTAGTAGAGCAAGCGACTAGGGTGCCTGATGTAGTTGGTCATACTGCCAATTGTCTGGACATTCTGCTGACCACTGATCCAGACAGATGTGTTGTAAAAGTTTCCTCACCGTTGAGAACTTCAGACCACTGTCTGGTGAAGTCTATATCGTCCTTCTCCCTACCAGATCACGACTCTCGTGGTGAACAGCGAATGTGGCGATACAGGTCAGTAGATTGAGATGAGATGCGCCATTTCTTTACGTCTTATCCTTGGCAGCAGGTCTGCTTCTCTTCTGACAATCCGTCGAGGTGTGCGGACGCTATAGCGCACCACATTAGTTATGCCTGTTAGTTATAACTAATATGGTGCGTCAAGCTATGGAGTATTTTATCCCCTTCAATGACGTGCCCGTCGGTGACTCGGCTCGGCTCGTTCAATGCCGATTGTGTACAAGCTGAACAACGTAAGCACACGGCATTTCTTACCTGGGTTGACGCTTAAGAAGGCTCGCTTCGGCCGCATTACCCATATTGGCAACAAGTTATCTGCTCAGTCATCCGGTAGTAGATCTTTTTGGTCCCTTGGCAAATCGGTCGAGGCGAACTTCTGTCGGCCCACACTGCCTCCGCTTGTTAGGCCTGATGGAACACTAGCTCATACGGTGAGAGAGAACGCAGGTCTCTTTGCATCTCTCTTTGCCCATAATTCTCGGCTTGATACTGGTAGTGCTACTCCACCTAATTTACCTCATTGCGGAACTTCAATGCCTGAGGTTCGCATTAAGAACAAGGAGGTTCTGAGAGTGCTGTGTCGTCTGGACGTGAATACTGCTAGTGGCCCAGATGGTATACCAGCGATTGTTCTTAAAGCATGTACACCCGAGTTGTCTCCTGTATTGACGCGCCTGTATCGCCTCTCATTTAGGACTGGTATAGTGCCCAAGTCCTGGAAGCTTGCGTGCAGCCCGTGCCCAAAAAGGGTAGTCGTGCCGATCCTACCAACTATCGGCTGATTTCGATCACTTCCATACTTTACAAAATTATGGAGCGTGCCTTGGCATACCTGGAAGGTAAAGATCTCCTCAGTGACCGACAGTACGGCTTTCGCCGCAATCGGTCAACTGGGGAACTATTAGTATGCCACTCACTTGTGGGGCGAGGCCCTCGAGAGAAATGGGGAAGCGATTACTGTCTCCCTTGATGTCTCGAAGACCTTCGACCGAGTATGGCACACTGGCCTCTTGAGGAAACTTCCAGCGTAAGGCATTTTCCCTAGCCTCAATGGCTGGGTAAAAGACTTCTTGACTGAACGGTCCCTCCGAGTTGTTGTCGACGGATGCTCATCTAAGCCCATGACTAATGCCGGTGTTCCTCAGGGATCTGTTCTCTCTGCAACTCTGTTCCTGCTGCATATTAACGATCTGCTGATGCAGATGACAGCACAGTTGTGGAGAGATCTGCCGGATGCTCGGGCTAGTAGGGAATCAATCTGGTTCGAAAGAGAGGCTATGGTAGAGCGAACGAGTGTGGCACTACAGGCAGTCTCCGAATGGGGCAATGCCAATCTTGTAGCATTCAATGCCGCCAAAACACAGGCGTGTCTATTCACTGACAAAAGGAGCCCGTTCTCCTTAGCTCCTACTTTTCGAAATGTTGTTGTTTTGGAAGTTGAGATTTCCTCGAACCTAAACTTTGGGCGGTTCATAGAGTCCAAGGCCAAGGTGGCTGCAAGGAAACTTGGCGTTATCGCAAAGATCCAGCAGTACTTCACACCAGGGCAACTTCTAATGTTGTACAAAGCACAGGTCCGTTCGTGTGTGGAGTACTGCAGCCACATTTGGGCTGGTGCTGCTAAGTGCCACCTGGCCACTTTAGATTCAGTGGAGAGGCGTGCGAAGAGGCTGATTGGTGACCCTGTTTTAACTCGAAATGCTCTCCAAAGCCTAGAGCACAGGCGTAGAGTAGCCAGCCTTTCGGTGTCCTATAGGATGCATTTTGGGGAGTGTGCAAGGGAATTGCATCATTTAATTCCTCCATCTCCGTTCCACCATAGGACAACCCGTCGTACGACGAGTTTCCACGCTTACATTGTTAACACCTCTACGATCCGGACGAAGCGTTTCGCCTCCTCCTTTCTACCGCGTACATCGAGGGACTGGAACAATTTGCCAGCGGCAGTGTTTCCGTCGGACTACAATTTGAGTGTCTTCAAGGCTAGAGTGAATAGGCTCTTATAAATTAGTGTGCTTTACCATCAACGATTGCGTCACTGCTTACCATCAGGCGGGATTGCGGTCAACCGCTAGTTTATCATTTTTAAAAAAAAAGTCATATATGCATGCCGGCTGCAAGTAGCTGTCCTTTCGAAAGAGTATCACTTAGAAGTTCCTCCTCTTACCGACTTTCACGCCACTCCGGGAGGTGGATAGCCAATATTGTGGTCATCACAAGCAAAACCTGGATGAGGCTGGAACAGGAGCATGGGTATTGGCACAAGAAAGGAGAGATATATGCCCAATGTGGGTAAAGTTAGGCTGTGGATGATGATGATATCCTCCTAGGGTGAAAAATTAGTAAATAGTTAATTTATTTCATATGTTTTTCATAAAAAAGCAATATTGAAGTTTGCTTACTACTGATGTTTCATGGGCTAAAGTAATGTAAAAATGGGATCAGTCACATTCGCTTTTGGGGAAAGCTTTTAACCATTAAGTAGGTATTTATCGAATTATGTATACCTGCTACAGTGTGAAGATTGGTAAAGCTATAGGTTGCTACATATATGCGAATAACATGGCTTTATCAATACAAAGCCAATACAAAACAACAATTTTTTTTTTGTCCTATCTGTATCGTATATAGTAAATATATATGATCTACATAAATGAAAAAGTTTACAAGAGGACAGGTCGGTCTGCGTTGTCTTACTAACTTTTTTAAACTTCCAATGTTGTACGTAATACGAACTTATTAGACAAAACTTTACGGTACCTTTTAAGAATAGTGTCAAATCTGTGACTACGTTTAAAGACTTACTAAGCAACCAGATACCCAGAGTACAAGATCAATGTATGAGCCACAATGTAGGTAATTGGGTCACAAAGAGGTCAAGGCTCTTAACAAGGGCCCTTCGACAGAATATTTACTCAAAAGCCTTGTATATGATTCGTTTATATTTTTAAGGATTTCTCCAAGTATTTGCTAATTTTGAAAATACACACGTAAATGTGGTTAAATGTATACTTGCACGTCTCTTACTTAAACTTATAAGACAAGTGAATAAAAAATCTAATAACTGTCAAGACTTGTGATCAAAACTAGCTCGGGAACATGGCGTAGACAGATCTTTATAGTTACATATTTAAAAAAGTACCTACAACGTTTTTGCTTGTATTTGTAACAGGAAATACAAGCATCGTTCTGGAGTGCTACCTCCTCCGTCTTTTGAATCATTTCAGAAGTAGATCTCAAGATCTTACAAATTCAATTAAACTTGAAAACAAGGAGGCGAAAAGTTTTGTTTATCTCATCAAGATAATCATAAACGCCCCGTATTATATAAGTATATTAAATTGTAATTCATATTTCACATAGGCAATGGAGACAGATTTGTTTGTGTGGAGAGTTTGACAGGCTGCGCGGGCAGAGTGCGCGCGCAACTGCCGCCATCTTGGCTTTCCATCCCATTCCCATTTCAATAGATGAGGGAGTTCGTAACAGCTGTGAGCGCGAAACACAGCAGATCCCTATATTAGGGGTTACTTTTTTAAACAATTAAGTATAAAAGAGGACTTCTAAACGCACAGTTATAAAGTGAATGATACTAAAGGAGGAACACACGTTCAGTTCACGATAGTGTCGACGATTAAAACAGTGAGTTACGAAATAGCATTACCGAATTATCGATTTTTTATGTTTCAAATCGACAAACCTGGTGGGACCGTGGTTGAGGGTGTTTGTTCATATTGTTTTAGAAAGATAATCGAGTGTTGCATAGCCTGGAAAAGAGCGGAGAAAAATCGATAAAAGTATAAGTTGCACCCGCTGTTGTAGCGTGGTGTGAATGTAAAGAGAGATAGCTATACCGACGTGTCCCTGTGAAGTAGCTTGGAGTCGTTCGACCGATAAAAAATAATAGTGATAGGCGCCCCTGACGTCCCTCACTCGGGTTGATATACGAAGACTGATAAAAGGTCTGTATTAATATTTGTTATAGTTTTCATTTTTATCACCGATCAGTCTGTATCATTGTCATTGGCTTTATGTATTTTATTGATTACTGTTATTTCATTGTCGTATTTTACGAGAACAGGTAAGACCTTCGTTTTAATTACTTTTAATCCATTGTATCCACAGTTCAGTCCTATAAATATATAATGACTACTCAATTCATATATGCGTACATAAACAAGGTAAATACACTCCATAAGATTGATGTTCCCTTGAAAGAAATCTTCTCTAGGGAGTACCTTCATACAAACAAGCACGTAGGCGCTTACATCTTTAAGACAACTTCACTGACTTAGTACAGAATAAACGCAATTTTTTTTTTGTCTGTGGCATGATACAGGTACTGCTATTCTCATCATGCAAATGAATAAGGCTCAAATTTTGTTCGGATACTCTAACGAAGTGATTGATGAAATCGAATACCCATATACCAAATAATACGGAATAAGTAATTTTTAGCATCAAAAGATTTTTATTCTGTAACATCTGCGACTGAATCCAGTTATATCTCGTGGTTGAATAATAACCGCCGCAGGGCTAAATCGAACTTTAAGCTAAGCTTGCCGCGGTAGGTTCGCAGATGAGGTGCCCACTCATATTGAGAACCCCTTATAGCTAGGAAAGCACGTTAAGCCTGGCTGTTATTTTCAGATCTCTGGCAGGCATTACGGTTGGTCAGATCCCAAAAAATTCTAGACCACCTTAGGTTTACCTAGGGCTAAAAAGGGACACACAGTGTCAAAATGTTACACGGCGGGTGGTTAACAGATGCTAATGTACTAAGGCCTCGCTTTGTAACATTTTGTTACAAAAGACGCTGACGCTGGAAGGCACATACTGACATTGTCCGTACTTACTGTGTTACTAGTAACTTGGTTATGGAAGTCGGTTAAGCAGTAGCTAGATGTAAATTACTGGTATAGGTACTACTGCATCTGGTTGGACCCCAACATAGTGGGCTAAAAGCTAGGCAGATTGATAGATTTTACATTTACAACTTAATTATAAAACAGTCCACTTAGAAGAACCAGCTAACCTAGCTTTGATTAAAGTATTTTAATCATCCGAATGAAAACGAATAAGTAGTAAAAGTTTAGCTCTTAGTTTTCCTAGCAAGTTGTATGGTTAATAAGGGAAATAGATCTTTCAGATATTATAAGCATGGTTCCTTTAATCAAATAATATAATAGGATAACTAGCAGATGTTTAAATAAAATATGCTACGTAGGTTAAGAACTCATTTGTAGAGTTTTGTTAAAAATCTATACATAACAAAAAGGCGTACCCTATTCTCTTTATCCTAAAATTTCTTAGAGTTGTCGTACTTTCTAAAGTTAAAATATATTGCTAGGTTACCAAACAGTGTCGTACGTTTCGTTATTGGCCGTCTTCAACTTGCTCTTGCCAGTGCAGCATCTTTCACCTTGCTCTATTTAGAACCAGGTTTATTATAATGATGCGTATATTTTATCCGTTGTTTTCACTATAAGATAGCTTTAATTTAAATTCTTCTTGGTTACCGTGACCGTTCTATGTTTAAAGAACAGTGAATATATTGTCATCATCACATCAATTTGCATTCGAAATATTTGTATGCATGAATATGAATATTTGCACAGGTCTGGTCGTGCCTCGGATAGCACGTTAAGCCGTTGGTCCAGGTTGCCATACGAACATCTAATGGCAGTCGTTACGGGTTGTTGGAGCCCTCAAAAGTTCAACAATTGGTCTAACTGCAATGCTTGGATATTGCCTTCAGGTTATGAAGGTCAGACGGCAGTCGCTTCACGGAAAATATCGAAGTTTAGCCAAACTCAGCAGTTGGACTGGTAAAGCGGACCCCAGACTTCAAATCTGAAAAAAAGCTTCTGATGCGACTGGGATTAACGCTGAGATGATGATGGAATTAGTATTTATCATTAGTAGAAGAGTAGGTACCGCTGAGAGGGACGCCCTCAAATTAATGAATAGTGGGTGGTATTTTTGTTAGGAATCACACGATTACTATAGGTAACTCCGTGCCTTTGAACGGATATAAAATATACTCGGCATTTTACTGCCTTAAGTGGTACAAACGGTATATTAACACATCATGAATTTATGCCTTCTTCCCACCAAGTAAAAGCTGTGAATAAAATATCTATGCTCGCCCACAGACATACTTCTGATGTAGGTATACCTCGACGTTGCAGATAGAAAATTTCAATGTAGAATTTGATTTATCTTGTTGAATTATGCTCGTATCTGTTCTAGAGTAGTAGTTCTAAAGTAATCTGTTCTAGATTATTCTAGATATTTGTTATTGACATTTTCTCGTGTTTCCCGTCAATTCTTAGTTTATCTGAGAAAATTGTAACCTAGCGATTACGTATCCTACGGATTTTATAAAGCAGCCGTTACGTAACAGATATTTTTACGAACATAGGTTGAAACAATTTTTAGATCTAATACGTATTCGTTGCTTATGTTGACTTTTCTGGAATAAGGCTTTAATTGAAGTGTGTATACAGACCACCCACGCGTCATCCTATTGCTTTCATAATGGGGAGTTAATAGACGTAAATGAAATGATCTCAATAAAGGCCAGTGGACGCCAACCCTGTCTTGAATTGAATGTATATACACTTATTTGAATATTCCAGCTTCACACTACATTGAACGACGTTACCATGCAATATCCTTGAATTGTATATGTACGAAAATGTGGTCAATCTCTTCGAACGTAGAATTTTCAAATAAATTCTCTTTCGAGTTTCCTGCAGACCTTGAAAATTGAACTTTATTTAATCAGTTACCGTCTATCCTCTGTCGAGTTATCTTTTACGATTCCAATACGTTCTGATTTTCCACACTAAATTGACACATTCGGTCAGTTAGAGTACTTGAAATCCATAAGTCGAAAATTTAAAACGATCGAACTAAAGTTGTTTTTTATATTTTTTGTAAAACTTTTCATCCGGCTTACAGAATACATGAAGTATACCGATTCTATACAATGCTTATCTTTTGTGTCTGTGTCTAGGACACACTAAAATTGTCCTATCGGTAGGATGTGACGATACGGTGGCATTATCTAAGCCATTTTTGTTTCCCGGCTTTGAATAATTTAATAGTAACGACCAACATAAAAGAAACGGTATTGCAAACGAAATTAAGTTTAATTTTGCATTTCATGGAAATTACTGATAAGACTTTTAGATGACCCGGAACGATGTTAAGCTAATGTGGGCTTACTTGCGTGTTAGTACCAATTGTAGCAAAGTCGAGTTTTGCTAATCAATACTATGTATGGGAAATCGTATCGTGTTTTGTATTTGCGATATATTTGTTAGTGCATTAAAGCGATGTGGCTGTGTTAGTGGTGACAATAAGCGTTTTTAATGTATTAAATTGTGTTATAATGGAAACTATTCACGAACATACGAATAACAACAGTGTTGAAGTAGAAGATGAGGTTGATGCAGTATGAATAAAAAGCAATAATCTAAATATGTATTTCATTTGATATTAAAACAAATATTTTGTAATACAGATGACTGGAGATGCAAAATGGCAGAAGGATGCGGCGGATCAGAACTTCGACTACATGTTCAAACTGCTCATCATAGGAAACAGTTCCGTAGGAAAGACTAGGTAAATATGCTTTCCTTTTGCTACCAAAACTAAGAAACAGTATACAGGTACAGTAGATACAATTAGTTAAAGGACCCAAAAATGTGTAATAAAACTAAGCAAAGTAGGACCCGCTTAATTGGCCCTTCAGAAGCATAATACAAAATCAGTGTTCAATGATATAAAGCAAGATAAGCAATATGTAACACTTATCTAATAAGTAATAATATATGCGTGACGTCAGTTATTAACGGAAATTGTTTCAAAATTACCGTATTTTTTATTTTTTATTCTTTCTGTTTTTATTTTGATTATGATATGACAGCAGACTAATAAAAGATTTCAAAAATGAACCAAAATAAACTCATAATGACAGTCATAAGAGTATCTGATAAGGAAATTATGAGCTCTTTCTTTAAATCGCTTTGAAAACCAACATTTGGTTGCTTTTTAAAAAATACTTCGAGTGAACAAAAGATATCCAGCGCATTAGTGTTACATAAAAATTCAAAAGATTGATGGAGCCTTTTCGTAAAAACAACGAAACATTGATTTTCAAAAGTACCCAATACTGATTTTGAACCCAGTAGAATTATTTGCTGTTGGGATTTAAAGATGTCGCTTTGCAATCAGAAGTGTGAAAATATTAAACACTTCAAATTACATAAACGGCCATTTGACCACGGGCTCCTATTTTGTATTTGTTGTATATTAAATTTTATTTATTTGTTTATTTATTGTTTAATTTCTATTTTATAATTTTTCCGGGTTGATCTTTCGTCATACTTTACCTATTCAGCAATCAACTTTAGACTATATGTTTATCCTACAACCCTCCGGGCCGCCCTCTACCATTAGGTAGCTTTTTACTTCAGTGAGATATTAACATACTTAAATTACATTTCATTGTTTCTATTTTTATAAAGTATGTGGGTGTTTTTAAAAATAGCCGATTCTAAACTACTTATCTGTCACAAAGGGGTCATGACTCGGTGTCACCTTACCCGCGTCCCTTGGAACCCTCCAACCCTGTAAGGGTTCTTTTGATATTTCTCTTCCCACGCCTATTGTTTAACCATAGCCTATTCACATAAAATGTATAGGTATCACGTTTTTACACGCGTTGGAGCATTCCTAAGAATACTGGCGTATTTATCTGATGCGAAAGTTTTTAATATATGGCCGAAAGTGTAAAGACTTTCAGGTCACTTTTATGAGTTCATTGGAAATTACTTTTATATTTGTTTTTGAATGAAGTAAAATATGCATCCATGTTGTTTTAAACTATTGATCAGCAAGATTATCTATGTATGTATGATGGTAATCTAAGTAAATAACAGCAAGATTTTCGTTATCATTAGCGTCGAAGAGTTTATTTCCTTTCTGTTAGTAAGGGTGCGGCACAGCTTATTAATCTTTTTACTAGCTTAACAAGGATATGCGTCTCCAATCTATTATTTAATCAGTAGCATGTTCACAGTTAATTCCAAAAACTGCGATTGATTTGACTCCAAATTTCTTAATTCATCAATATTAACAACAAATGATCTGACTTTAAAAATACATTAAATAAATTGGCAATAACAACAAAATACTACAACAACCTATCGTAGAAATTGTAACTCATATCTACACTTACAATTTCAGCTTCTTGTTCCGTTACGCCGACGACTCGTTCACTTCAGCCTTCGTTTCCACCGTAGGAATCGACTTCAAGGTGAAGACTGTGTTCCGCCATGACAAACGTGTGAAACTACAGATATGGGTAAGTAACTACCTCCTAAGTAATTTTAGTCGTTAAGGACGATAGATTTCTGTCGAAGGTATTTTTGTTGATAATGAATAGTTTATCAACTCGGCACGCTATATAAATTTCTTACTACTGTCATTACATAGTTCAACCGATAATTTTTCATGACTATGGTGTGAGGGAGAGACGGAGTTATGTATATTATATATGAGCAAAAACAACATCCCTTTTGAATTCTTGAGTAAAAATGACATTACGTAATCTTCATAATACTGCTCCAGGTAATTTATAAAAGAAATCAATTTTAGAAACAGTTAATTGTCATAGCGGAGTTAGCCATATGTGGTTGATATTATAAGATGACTAATTTTATCAAAGTAGAATCCAGTTATACCAAAATGTACCAACCATAAACTTTAAATATATGCATAGTCGAGTTAACTACGTCAACCTCATAAACTATTTTCAAATAGCCCAGCTGAAACATTCAAAATGGAATACCCTTAAAATATAATAAATATATAAATAATACTACTAATAAATTTACTGATATATATTAAATCATTTGTGTACACATAATAATACGAATAAAGAAGACACGACATATTGAGTACTCCTTGACTTCTAACATAATCTTAGTTTTTCGATCGAAAAAACATATATCATGTCTGTTTTTACACATTGAGTCTTAAAAAAAGGGGAAACAATCAAAAATCAGCGAGCGCCAGTTACACAGATCTAATATTAATGTAGTAGATCATAGATGCAATGATGAGAGTGGTGGTAAAATTAAATTATACTTTCATAAAAAAAATGTTAATAAGTTAATTCTTATGCAAAGGAAACCAGTACCTACACAAAGGTATTTAAAAATGTCAATTTAGGCAGCTAATTTAACAATAAAAAAATCCTACATTAATAGTGGTCAAAAGCTTTCAGCAACAAACCACTATTTATTAACAAACTTGTCGGATGGGTACTTTACTTTCAGGGATAAAACACAATGCGATGAAAGAAATAAGACGATAAAAACAGTTTTAGAGCAAAAAAAGGTCAAAAGTGAACAGTATACAGTCGAAGAGCCACATTGAGTCGTTTTCCTTAATAGGCCCGTACTTATTAAAGAGGATCATTACTAATTAGTCGCCCCTTTCCCTTTAATTTCCCGACTTAGGGAGCTGAAACACAAGATGTTACAATGGGTACAAGCTTACTTCGGCTAATGAATCTAATACTCCATAGTTACACATAAAGAACTTCTCGAATAGGGAACGAAACTTGAGTTCTCGACTTTCGTAACCTGATACAGTGATACCTCTCGTCGTAGTCGGTTTTAAGCTACATAATGACAGATCAAGACGCTTTTATAGGGAGCGATTTAGTGTCCAAGGTGTGGAGTAGGTACAACAGACCAGCTGGAGTTAGAGTTTGATCTTGAACTGTCCTAGGGCAGTAGGAAGTTTCTATGGAATACGAAGCCAGTATATGTATACTACCACCACTGCGTTCAAGCTAATTAAGTTATAGCTTAATGTAAAAACTGCAGGGTAATTGTGTAATACAATATAAGTAGCAATGGATTTGATTTTGACAGTTTAACAACATTCTTCGAGAAGACACATCTTTCGTACTTATGGAGAAATAGATTAGCAGTTCGCTTCAAAATGATTCCAATTTGCAGTAATAGTGTGTTAGGAAATTAGGGTGCTGGTTCTATTACCACTACCGGCTGCCAACCGTACACGTGCGAGCAATTCATCTTGAAAGATTAATCCCGCATAGTCGGTAATGACATCTTTCCGAGCGCGTATTTCCGAAAAGGTCTCGATGAAGTAAAGGCACTTAGTAGTACTTTTCGTAAGGTGAGACACGATAAAAAATCGTTATTTCTAAGGCCTCAGGGGAGGCTTGAATTGTATCAAGAGTATTAAGTTCCTTACTTTAGGTCGTGGATTTGAAACTGACTGTTACTTTTAGACTGACATGTGAGTAACCAAATACGTACGTGTGCGTAGGTATTGTTTTCACTAAATCACAACATAATTATGCTGGTAATTGTTTGGTAGAGATTAAGTGGTAAAGCCATTTTGCTAATCGTATCAAGGGTCTCCGATCTTTAGGATAACTGGGCAAGTTCAATGATATTGCGCAATTCAAAGTCAATCAAAATATAAAGTTATCTTTTCAAATTAGGCTGTGAATCAGCATTTTTTGAACTTTAGTATTTCATAAGATAAGCTCCAAAAATACCTTTTGCTCCTTCCTTTTTTTCCGAAGGTGGAAGAATTCTCGTGGATTATCCTCCGACGCGGAGGGGTGTACCGGACTCTTCCCGGCTAAAAATTTACCTAAGAGTTCGTCATCTGCCTTTCCGGGGTAGCGGGTCCTTCCAATTCTAGGGTACAAAACTTCCTAGTGCTTTCGCTGGGAAGAAGGAGTGACGGAACAAAATGGCGCAGCATCGTTGGTCGTGTTGTTGAGTTTAACATGGCATCTCCTCGCTCAACTCCCGTCTTTATTTATTTATTTTATTATTTATGTACACACTATAAAATACATAAGGATAAGACAAAATTAAGATCTGAGTACAAAAGTGCTGTTTATTTCTTAAGAAATAAGCAGCACCTTTATCTTTCTTCCTATTCACTAAAATTTTTAAGTGAATAGGCTTAAAAAACTAGCGCACTCTGCCATCAACGATTGCAGCCCTGCTTACCATCAGGCGGGATTGCAATCAAGAACTAGTTTATAACTATTAAAAAAATCTAAAAATCCTCATTAGCCCAGATATAGCTATCTGTTCAATTAAAAAAACACCTGAATTTATACAATATCAGGCATGTAAAATCTCCATTAATAAATGCTAATAGTGCAAATATAAATGCTAAAAAAAGCAAACGCCTTAGCGGCTGAACGAATTCTAATGAAGTTTGGCGTACATACGTGTACTGTCAGCATGATCACGGTTAGGATGAAAGATATGTTTTATGTAACTCAGAACCCATCCACCGGGTTACGTTTTTTTGAGATATTTTAAGCAGCATTCAAACCGCGATAAATATCAGAGTTTTGTTTCAATTATTATTATATATTATTCGTCGGTCTCCGTGGCGCAGCGGTCAACATGCTTGCCTGCGACGTGGAGGCCCCGGGTTCGATCCCCGGCCAGGTCATGATAGAAAACGATCTTTTCCTGATTGGCCTGGGTCTTGGGTGTTTATCTATATATGTATCTATTATAAAATATAGTATCGTTGAGTTAGTATCCCATAACACAAGTCTCGAACTTACTTTGGGGCTAGCTCAATCTGTGTGATTTGTCCGTATATATTTATTTATTTATTTATTAATTATTTTAAACTATAGAATAGAGTACTCTTTATTATGTACACCATATAGATTACAGAACATAAATATAAAGATTTTACAAAGAGTGACACAATGGGCGGTCTATACTTTTAAAATAAAGAGGGGCTAGTACAGTGATTTCATCGATGCGTTCTGCTTTATTACAGGACACTGCAGGACAAGAACGCTACCGTACCATCACTACGGCTTACTACCGAGGCGCTATGGGTTTCATCCTTATGTACGACATAACCAATGAGGAGAGCTTCAACAGCGTCCAAGATTGGTGAGTTATAGTGACCTACATAGTAGTAAATCTTGGCACGATCTTTTGACCTTATAATTAATTCAATCCTAAAATGGATGTTTTAATATTACGTTATCAGCGTGTAATGTTCCCACTTCTGAAACAAAGGCTACCTCTCAGTAAGAGGGAGTGGGCCGTAATCTACCACGCGGTCCCAGTGCGGGTTGGTAGATACTACATGTCTCGAAGTTTAGCCTCTAGGACAGGCCGGTTCCCTCACGATGTTTTCCTTCACCTATTTGAGAGCAGCGGTGATGAAATAATTTACACAAACTGAAGCGCCTGACGAGGTTGAACCTACAACTTATATACAACTTGTACCTTGTGCTGATACCACTAGGTCACAGCTGCTTTTATATTTCACTAAATATTAATTTCTAACATTACTGAAGTAGGTTTTGGACCCTAAGTTTATTTTTACTTGCTTAGGATGATTTCTCAGATAATTAAACAAAACTTTCGGCCTATGCTGTAACCATCTCCCCTTAAAGGTTAGGTGCAGTGAGGTTGGAGTTAACCGCCATTCCAGCTAATGCTTGGGATTGATACTATTGACAGCTTCACCAAACTTTTCACTCTGTTCTTTCATTTTTACAAAAAATGAAAAGCGCTTGGAAAGTTATCACTTTTAGCGATTTAAAAAAGGAACACAGATATCTGTTACTTTCAAATTACACATTGCCCTTTCACAGCGTTTTTGAACTATGAATACCTGTTCCCTGAAGCTGTTCCCCCAAATAATGATACCAAATATCCAGACTGATGCGACTAAACCATGATATGTAACCAGTCTTGCATAAGTTAAAGAGCACATAGGCAGCTGCGCTTAACTTGTCACTTCCTCCACTTGAGGTTTCTAGCTTAATTGACTGTCTATCATTATTCCTAGAAACTTTGGAACTGGTACTTGATCCACATAATTGCCATTATAATATAAATTTAACGCTTGTGCCAGTATACGTAGGTAAAAATGCATGACATTAGTCTTGGACACGTTAATAATTAAATTGTTATGGTTAAGCCCGTGTACAATGTCAATTAGTTTATTATTTATCTCCTTTTCATATTTTTTTTTAAGTTAATACATTTAATCAAGGCCATGCAACCATGGTCAGCATATAAGATGATGGGATGGTTATGCAACGGAGCAAGTCATTTATATACAACAGAAACAATAAAGGGCTTAGCACACTGCCCCGTGGAACACCATACCTAATAATTCTGCCCTCAGATAAATATTTCTCTTCACGATTGATTTTTAAACATATTCTAGATATTTCTGTGTAATGCTTACGGTTTCGAAGATAGGGTTTTATAAGATGTAGTATATTCACTCTGATGACTATGTTGCTTAACTTATTAATGAGAGTTTCTACTGGTAATTTTTTATCGGTATTACTGATTATAACGTTAGTCAGTTCATAAACAGCTGTATGATAGTCTATTTCTTAATATGTTCAAAAATAAAATCTTGTCAGCAATGTCAATAACGGATAAAATGTTGTTGAACTAAATATACCGGGCAAGTGATGATGGTAATTACATTAAATAGTAATATTTATGGCAATGGCTAAAAATCCAAACATAAATGTTAGTATTTAACACAATTACAATTACCATTGGCCCGGTGAATTAAAAGACAGAACTTATAGATTATCGAATATATAGATTTTTTTCAGATAAGAAATAGCTACAATACTACTAATTATAACAATATTGAAGTTCAGCCAGACAGATATTTCTTTAGAAATAATGTGGTGAAGTTGATAAAACACTAGGTACTCCTCTATTAAAAACATCATTACTACAATAGCGGTGTACAAATAATATTTTATGTCACAACTTAATAGTTGACATTAGATTATAGACTAGAAGCTGCCCATGCATAATCCATAAAAACAATGTGACCACAATACGACATATTATGGTTTACCATAAAAGAAAATACGGACGACGAAAGGCGAAGCGAGGACGGCTCCGGATTTTCCTCAATTTCCGTAGGATCAAGTTCAGTTCAGCGTTGAAGCGCGTCTCTTTGTGGATTGACATCGGTTCACAAAAAAAGCACAAACTAGTATTCTATTAGTTTCATATAATATCGTACTCATTAAGGATATTTCGATCCTTATTTGCTCTTAAGAAACTATTGAAAACATTAAATAGCTTAAATGAGTATGAAAAATTGTTTTGTTTATAAAATTAACGTCACGATGTTGATGATTTTTCAATAAAACGTCTTGTTGGCTGAATTGGCAATATATGAAACATGCTCAATATAATATGTGTATGACTTATGTTGCTTGCTAGTGAATCATTATGTAAGATATGAATCTAAACGGTTTATAATGGTTTATTTACGGTAGTTACGGAACAGACCATGAATATTAAAAATGCCGATTTTGTCGACTAATCTACGAGTACTTAAATGTTATTAATAATCATTAGAATTGAAAACACGACCTCTATCTATTCTATTTTCCAGGGTGACACAAATCAAGACGTATTCGTGGGACAACGCACAGGTGATTCTGGTGGGCAACAAGTGCGACATGGAGGAAGAGCGTGTGGTTAGCACTGAGCGTGGAATGCAGCTGGCTGAGCAGCTCGGCGTTGAGTTCTATGAGACCAGTGCCAAGGAGAACATATACGTCAAGGTATTAACAACATTAGGTAGTTAGAGATTAGACCAATGCCATTATTTTACTAAAAGTTACAAATTGCAACAAAGAATCATGTACATATATTCATCTTAGTAACGCTATGTAATATTTATTTATTAATTATTATCGTCTCGTCATGTTTTCAGCCAAAAATAGCTGTATCGTTTGACGAAATATTATTTTAAAAGTTGTGTTTAAACTTGTTTTATCTCTTCAGGCTGTATTTGAGCGACTGGTGGACATAATCTGCGATAAAATGTCAGAGAGCTTGGATTCTGAACCAGCTATGTTGGCGGGCGGTGCTCGTGGCCAGCGCCTTACAGAACCTGCGCAAGGCAACTCCACAACCAACTGTAACTGTTAATGTCTGCACTGAGACAGAGTAGCACTTCTTTTTATGTTCTAGAATATTATCATTTCATCTTTGTAAAGGGGTCGTTTCTTTAAAAAGCAATTTGTTTTGTTTAGGCAAAATGTCTGCTCGGAGATTTATTTTTAAAAAATGTTACGTTATTCACATTTGTTATGTTTTTATCAAGTATTTTACTATAAAATTTGCGAACCCCGAGTATACTTGCAGAAGTATCTCAACCAAATAATTATGAGTTAAAAAAATTGGTACTCGCTGATTACTTGTTACGGATTCAAGCATAAATTTTAATTTAAGTAACAAATTGAATAATTGTTAAAACATGTGTAACAATAAAAATATGTATTAGTATTATTAAATCTATAGGTGTTAGTTAGCTATCTACGTATCGCGAGCTGGAGTAGGGATCTGATACTTCTTATAGCTGTTAAATTTTTATCTTTAATGAATTTATGTCGTGGATTCGTTACATAAATGAATTTTTCGTCGTAAAATGTGTTACATTTTGTTTAGTTGTTTTACGTCTTTTAGGTATTATTTATAGTATTCAAGATTTACAACGAGATATTTTAATAAGGATAAAACTTCTTTATAGTGATATCCAAGTATTATAACGCGCGATTATGAGTTTAAAAATATATTTATCCCAAAGTGTAATGTTACCATTTGGACCAAAGACAGATTTTGCTATTTATTTACAAAAAAGTTCAGAAGGCGCAAATATGTTTAGTTAAAATTAAAATATAACACGTAATATGTTTGGTGGTTGCGTTTCGTACGTAGGTGCATGTTTTCCGCCTTTATATTGCTTCGTATTCTCTGTGTGAATGTATCGCAAATACGCTAATAAATAGAATTGTTACTTCATTATTAGTAGATTAATTGATAAATGTTCGTTGTTATACTTTGGCGTAATACTGAAGTGAACGTTATCTTCATGTATGCTTCGATACCCCTCGGCCTGAATATAAAAGTTCGACTAGATCAGGTATAACCTATTACCTAAAGTGTTTGTAAATACGTTTACCAAAATGTATAAATAAATAATTGTATAGTATTATATCTACCTACATATAAATCTGTTTGTATTCTTGTTACCTCCTATGCTATGTTAATATATGACTATAGGTGTTTATTTCAATCACTACGTTTAGGAGTAAGTAAGAAACATTATACAGTTTTTGTTTGATCGCATCACTCGGTAGCTTATACGTGTCTGCGTATAACACGAAAAGGTTTTAAAGTATTCATAGTGTCTGCTATGTATCGGCGACACTATATTTATATATCTGTAGAAGACATAGACAATACAATTTATATCAAATTCTGTTGGAACATGAGCACATTATTTTTTTATAATATAATTATTAGGTAAATTAGTTAAGGTATAACTTGTCGACGTCTGCTCGATGAAATATAAACTTATATACGTACACAATTTTATTACAATAATAACCTACTTTTTTGGGTGGGATATCATCAACGGCGTGTCAGGCTTTTACTGACAAATACACCCCTTGTCTCTGCTTCTTTTGTCTATGCCAGGGGCACGGCTTCTCTATCGAACAACTAGCGGTCCTGGTAGGTATCGGTCATAGTAATAATCCCCTACCTTAAAACTAAATCAAACAATCGTAAAGTTCATCGCTTTTTCGAAGCTTAAAAGTTAATTGAACTTTTTCTACTTCCACTACGATATATCACATTATGATTCAAAATTCTATTGATCACTGTTATTGTGTAATTAAACTTTTGAATCATCTTGCAAAATAATCAGGTAATCTCTTAGGATTAACTTATTTTTTTTTTTCTTTTAAATCATAATGTCGCTTTACAAATTGAGGTGGAAGAAGGTCAATCAACTTATAAAGGTCACTAAATATTAAAAGTTCACAAGTTTATGAAAAGATACTTATGGCGCCAAATTTTTTAAAACTATAATAAATATATATCGGGAACTACGATTGTATGGTACTTTAAGTGACTACTTTGATGAACATAATATTTTGATAGATTTATCCCTAGATTTCATAGAAAGCTTACTTTCGCTCATGCTGCTTAAATTTAATTGCAATATACTTAGATACTTATATATTCTTATCGAAAGGCTTTCTTTTCAATAACCTTGAATTCATTATAAAAAAATGTAGTACCAAATTAGCGGACTTTATAAAAAAATAAAGAGTCAATTTGGCATAATCAATTTAAAGCATCCTGTGGACCCAAGTCACTTGATATAGAATTGTGTTAAGAAAAGAGAATGTACTCGTATAATAGCTATCTAAGACATGGGGAGAGCACTATGATATTGGTTTAATAACCTAGTAATTAAATCAGTACAATTGAACTGCAGTATTAGAAAAAATGCAATTATTACAAATTATCGTAATATCCATGACTGTAAGTAATAATATAATTATAAAAAAAATTGTCAGCTATATGATACAACTCATGCAGCGGAATCAAATAAAGCCATCATTGCAGGACTCGTACGCATATAAAAAGGTCCTGCTTCAGAGCTGGAATATTTCAGATATTCGTAAAAAAGTTTACTTTTATGAAAAAGCATGTCCCATGTCTATTGAATATAAAATATACTGGAAAGTGTACGTAGAAGTATTTGTATAACTAGCAGTGTGTGTGAGCCCTGTAGGGCGCGGAAAGGCATATCGTAGTGACAGGCTTTAGTAGTATATGTTTAGCATTTTGCGTAGTTACCTAACACTGTTTTTATACTTATTTTCTAATACACAGACGTTTGATTCGACTGGATGTGCTAAAATGTATTTGATGTTTCCATCTCATTCCAAAATGTTGGCTCACGAAACTGAAATTGTAATCGATTAGCTGTATGTATATGTAGATTATAATTATTGTTGTGTGTTAAATAAAGGAATTATTTAAAGATACACCCATGTAAAGATTCACAAATATAATATATATTATAAAACATTATATGTTTGTTTTTATTTCTTACTAGCGACCGCTAGCGACTTCGTTCGGTTGTAGTTAGTTATTATGCTCGGCTCCTATTGATCGCAGTGTGATGTTATATAGCCTAAAGCCTTCCCGGGTTAATGGGCTAACAAAGGCAAAAATATTTTTTTCAAATCGGACCAGTGGTTCCTGAGATTAGCGCTTTCAAACAAATAAATAAACTCTTCAGCTTTATGTATTAGTATAGATTAGTTTTCGCCCCGATTGACTCGCGTGGAAAAGAAAGAAAATCCTGTGTCCTTCCCTAAGATGCCATCTATCTCTTTGTTATGTAAATTCTATCGAAATCCGATCAGAGGTTTAGGGAAACAATTAACACATGTATTGGCAAAGTTCCTAATATAATTTGTTACATTATTATATGTTTGGGTAAGTTGATTTATTTTTAGAGGGAATAATGAGCTTCCTTTTTTCGCATTCCCATTTTTACATCAGTTATTTTCTGACGGCTAGACTTCAGAAAATAAAAGTCGTAAGTTATATAACTTACTAACACCACATAATACCCATAATATTCTCTTATCATATCACTCCACAAGGGAAAGTCGTAAAACGATAACTATTATA
Organism: Sesamia inferens; assembly: GCA_037179545.1. NCBI lineage: Eukaryota > Metazoa > Arthropoda > Insecta > Lepidoptera > Noctuidae > Sesamia > Sesamia inferens. The sequence continues at coordinate 19,964,478 of CM073928.1, read as the reverse complement.
ATGTTCAGTACAACAATAAAAAAGTTTTCCAGCATCATTTGAAGTCGGGCGTAAGATCGATCATGTCAAGGCCAGCGTACGACGACACACAACGATCGTATAAAATAAATAAAATAGTTTCGCTATTTATTATGGAACCTCAGGACCTGATAGTCATTATCAACATTTTCATCATCCCACTGATGGGCACAGGTCTCCTCTCATACACAAAAAGAATTGAGCGTAATCACCACGCTTGCTCAATGCGGGTTGACGATTTCAGACTTAAAGTCCAGGTTTCCTCAAGATGTTGATGTATTGGTGTCAAGATATACTTAAAAAGTACATATAACTTTAGAAAAGTTGCATTGGTGCTTGCCTGACCCGGAATCGCACCCGCGCACTCATACTTGAGAGGCTGGTATTTTAACCACTAGGCCACCACGACCTGACAGTGACAATTTGTATTTGATTAGTGCTTCACATAAAGCCTCCTTTTATATCTACCTTGTCCATCACAAGTATAAAACTTTTTTATTACATAATGCATTTCATGCTGTTTATTTTTTATATTAAAAAAAAAGAATATCGTTTTCCCACACTAGTAATGACATCTGTTTCGTGTGTGCGTTTACAAACACTTAAACACACATACACGAACAGCTAGACCCGGAACAACAATGCAGGCCATACAAATATTTGTTCCGTGTGGGAATCGAATCTGCGACACGTGGCTCAACCACTGCACCAACCGTGTTGAATCAATTTCATGCTGTTATTTTTAACCTTTTGTTTTCTTGCATTACTTTTCCTACCTCTGTTATTTTCACCTTGCATTCATTTTTTACATATTTTGTCCGGAAGTCCTGAAAATATTTCTAAATTTGTTTGAAAACAGGCGTTTATTGTTATTGATATATTATTTAAATGCAATGGAATAATGGGGAAACAACAAAAAGGACAAATGAAAACATAAAAACAAAATATCTGTAATAAAATCACAACGCCTGAAGATTTTTAAAATCGGAACTAGCTGCCATTTTGTGTCCATACAGAATTTAACAAATATTTAAAAACAACGAACCTCTGACAATGTCATTCAGATGCCAAAACAACCTTGAAGCCATTCTTAGAAATCTCATAATATAAATCGTTCGTGACATAAATGGATACATATCTAATATTCTATAAGACCCCTAAGCATTTGCCACCATTTTTAACTTAGAATCACGACAACTACCGAAGGAACGTAACATACACGTAACACAGGGTATGTTACGTCGTCAAGTTATATTCCATTTGCAGACTAAGCTTTATAAATTTAAAATCGGTCTCCTTGTTCTTTTTAGTTTCAGTACAGCATAACAGATGGCGTTGGCGTAGCGACATTCTGAAAGTTAATAAATATTAAGTTTCTGTCAAAGCAAAGCGTTCTTTAACTAGAGCTTTCTTTTTGAACTTAACTTAGTTCCTAGCTTGGTTTTGCTTCTCTAAGAAGGAATACAGAAATGATTCTTGTTTATAATTTGATTTATCAACTTTTATTTTATATATTATTCTTTTTTACCATATTTATCCAATTTCTTAAGCACTAAATTAAGTACCTAGTAATGAAATTGACACCATTCGTCTATATTCCATTTTGTCCTTTTCATACAACTGCTGAAAATGACAGCATAGGTAGATACGAACAATATGAATTTGTAGCCAATTTCCTTAATAGTCAATTGCCCAGATTAAGACAATTAATTTGGAACATCTAACAGGTCCGTAAAATTTTCTGTTTTAGTCCTTCGAGTGTGCAGGGCGTTACATCTTATTTCATTGCTTTTTGGTCAAAAATCGAGAGGACTTTTATACATATGTAGTTTATGAGAGTTGCTTACCCGTAGATATGTCAACCATACACAATTAAGTTACGCAAAAGTCAGATATTCACAGATATCACTCTCGGAGGTATTTTTCAAATCACGTCCTATTAAAGTATCCTGACTTAAGACGCCAAATTATGTGAAAAACTTATACATGTGTTGAAAATGGCCTTTTAAGGCAAAAACTTACTGTAAGTCATCTTCAAGAGTCCAGCCTCCAATAAGTCTTTAATTTGAATTAAGTATGTGTGTGGTAATGGACAGAAAACTTAAAAAAAAGAAAATCTTCACAAACTGAAGAATAACTGACGACAGGGTTAGCGCAGTGGCTGAGCGATCGACTGCTGCGCTGCATGTGGCGGGTTCCATTCCAGTACGGAATAAATATTTATATGACCTAGGTAGTTTCGGTAGTTCCGGGTCTGATTGTTTGTGTATGTGAGTTTTAATCTTTGTAAACGCACCCACGATACAGGAAAAATTTTTAGTTTGCGGCAACTTTTTTTCTTAATAAAAATATTATATACTTATTCAGGTAAGTAATAAAAACTAATCTCGGAGTCTGTTTTTTTTATTACCCGACTGCCAGGAAGGGTTATGTTTTTAACGCGTATCTTGTATGTAATATTCTTTATTACCTTGTACTTCCAGAACAGCTAAACGGATTTTCACATTTGAGGTATCGTTAGAATTGTCTTAATAACCCAAGTGCTACTAGATAGGTGACATAAAAAAGCAAAATGGCGGATGTTTGACGGCATATTGTGAGGTAAAAGGAAAAAAAATCTACCAGGCATATCGAGTGGGGTATCAATATGAAGGATTTTAAACACTGATTCTAAATATGTATATTATTAAATGATAATAAAAAAAAAGAATTAAATATTTTTTTCTCCCAAGCATATCGAGTGGGGTATCAACATGAAGGATTTTAATCACTGATTCTAATAAATATATTGATTCGAAATACATTTTATATATTAGATCTTTACCTATAAAATTGCCGTTTAATATGAAAAAATTAACGGAATTTTTTCGTGTATTTTTTGTTTGTACTAATCGAAGTAATCACCCCTGCAATCAGTGTATCTTTGCCAACGCAGTGGCAGTTTATTGATGCCCTTCTCAAAGAATTCAGATGGACGGGAGGCAAGAAATTCTGCAAAAGCATTTTGTATTGCCTCTCGGGTATAGAAATTTTTTCCCTCGAAGAAGTTATTCAAATTCTGGAAAAAGTAGTTGTCTATAGCTCTGAGGTCTGGTGAGTCATGTAGATGAAGGAGGGCTTCCAACCCCATTTCTTGCAACTTGGAGAGCGTCTGTTGTGCAGTATGAGGTCGCGTGTTGTCGTGTAAGGCCAGCGGAGAGGAGCGATTGACCAATGCTGGTAGGAGAAGTGCCAGTTTCTCCATCATTGTGTTCAGTTCTTCATAGTACACATCTGTAGTAATGCTCAGTAAAAAGCTCTGGTGAATCACACCGGCGCTAGACCACCAAACAGTGACCATCATTTTGCTAGGGGTAAGTTTGGGTTTAGGGCGTTGTTTAGGTGCTGAACCAGGATCCAATCAACTTGCTGAGCGCTTGCGGTTAACAAACAGAATACATTTTTCATCGCAGATAACAATACGGTTAAAAATTCTTTGTTTTGTGTGTCTGTTGAGCAGTGCAAGGCACGTCTCGCGTACCTCTCGCTGGCGATCATTGAGTTCGTGGGGCACCCATTTGTCAAGTTTTTAACCTTGCCAATTCGGCGCATATAGTCAAATATTGTTTGTTTGTTTTGTCTAAACCTGTTGCTGATTCAGCCGTAGATTGTGTATCAACAGCTTCCACATTCGCCTTTAATTGGTCATTGTCGAACAAAAGTCTTCGAACAACCGCGAGGTTTATTTTTTAGGTCGAAATTCCCAGAATGGAATCGAGCAAATCAATAACAGGCGGTGCGTTGATTTGTAGTGTTAGCTCCGTAAACGTCATTGATGTTGCGTGCAGCTTGTGCCGCGTTGTTACCACGACGGTACTCATATTCCATAATTACTCGATTTTTTAACGTATCCATAATGACGAAAAAGATTGGAATGTGATGGAAATTTACCACTAATCAATAAACAGATGACTACTTTTGGAAAAAAGAATTCCATGTTTTTAAAATAAAATTAAGTATAAATTAAAATTCTTAGCCAAACAGTTTTGTTTTTTATTTGAAATGGCTGTTGTAGATTTAAGTAGAAACTTATTTGCAAAAGGTCAAACTTACGTTACTTTGAGCAGAGTGAAGACTCTTTCCGGACTTGCTATCATTTCTCTTGACTCTAACAAAATGCTAAATCAACCACATGGCATAAACTCATTTAAGGAATTAATTCGGTTACGTAATCTTTCTTAACTAAAAAGACATAAATAAATAATTATTAAAAAAACAAAAAATCTTACCTGCATGGATGACTACAATTAAAATCAACTGAAAAGACTAAAACAAGATGAAAATTCAATGATAAGGCTAAAAGAAATCATTTGGTACCTACTTAAAACCAGAAACATAAATTGATACAATGCCAGTACCAAACATATGTACCTACGTATTGTACACTTAGAAATATCAGCACAGGAGTGAGTCAAGTTTCAACTTTTTGCGACATTATAAACAGAATTACATTTGGAGACATGCACAAAGCGCGTATCTTGTACGTTTGAATGTATGTAATATTCTTTATTACCGTATCTCCAGAACCGCTAAACGTTGTTGGGGGACCTCTTAGCTAGATAAAACAATTAGTGTTCCATAGAACAGTCCCCTAACTGCGATTGTTCAACTTGTTTCTACCTTTTTAGTTCGTTAGATTTTTATGCAGGCGGGTTTTTTGTTTTTAAATAATATTCTTTTATTTTCGTTTTTTGCCACCGATTTATTTACGATTTCGATTGTGTTTTTTCTTTTGAAGTAGTTTTTTTTTTTTGTAAAACGGTTTTTATTTTACCCTTTTTAGTTGTTAAAAGTACCGATATCTCGCTGCATCCCGCCAAACAGGACGCCGATCCCAGCATAGTTGGGAAAAGGCTAGCAAGCAAACAATGCAATTTCGTTTAGGTACCTGATTTTTATCCGTAAATTAAAACTGCTGGACAGATTTTGATAAAGTTTCTATAAGACCAAACTCAAAGTATATCGCTTCACATAAAAAGAATCATCGAAAACGGTTGGCATGATATCGAATTTTTCATCCATTTGCCATGCACATACTTAATGTAAATGTAGGACTTATACGGTTTTCTTCGCAACAGGACTAAAGTGAAATGGGACCAAACGGGAAGCATCAGCATTCAAATAAAAAAGAAATCAACAAATTTTGTTCAAACTCTCAAAACTTCCGAGTTGTATATGTAAAATCTGTCAAGTCTTGTGGTTTTATCACAATGCTTAACAGAGCTAGATTTTGAAATTAATTCCCAAAGGAATCTTATAAGCACGAAACATAAGATGCTACTTCTAAGTTGCTAGGTTTCCTAGGCTTGGCATGCAAAGTGTGTACTGCACTTAACCCAAGATGCAACTAATGCTTTCAAACGCTTGCGTCATAGTTACGGCAACTTGTCGAGGTTACATTATCAGAATATTTTAACTGTCTTCACGGATACGCTATCAGACTTGAAGCATCAAGTGACATCTCTACCAAGTAAATAGAACACTGTCACTTAGGCCAGTCACTAACTTACATGGTTATCTATTAATAATATTGGAAAAAAATGGAGTGCACGAAAAGGGGAGGCTCTTCGTACACACCATTTCTTTGCAATATGTTGTATGTGTGTATTCTATTACGTTCTTCAAACGGCTTATTCAGACTAGCTAATCCTTTCACCGTGTTTTAATAGTCCCTTCTTCAAACAGTACATTTTGAATATTTTGCTATCGGTACACTCGAAGAAGGAAAATGGCGAATGTAGTCACATGCTCAGCTTACAGGTAAGTTATTTTGAAGTTTTTTCAAATTAATTCCTAAATTAAATTTCATTGTAATTCATAATTCTTTGACATTTTATAAAATTTAATTTTATTGTATTGTAATTCATAATTCTTTGACACTTTATATTTTTATTTTTGATTCGTGGATTAAGTAGTTTCATTTTATTTTATTTTTATTGTTAAATTTAAATTTTGTACTTTAATTGTAATTCTGTTTTAATTTTGATTTCATTTTTATTGTTAATATTAACTTCTACAATTTTGATTTTAATTTTGGATGAATCTTTTTCATGTTGTTGCTATTTTATATGCTATTTCTATGAACCATGGTCTGACAATAAAATGTATTATTATTATAAATAGAAACCCTGATACGTGTTGTATCTGTGTTGCTATTTCGTTCCTGAGTCTAATGAGGACGATTAGTTTTAAAAACATTAATAAAAACCACAGAAAATTAGCACCTACAATCGCTTACCTATTATTCACCATATTTCATTGAGTCCAAGGCCATGAAAACTTAGCGCTATTGCGAAGGTTCTACAGTACTTCACACCAGGACAGCTTCGTGTGCATGCAGTCCGTTCGTGTGTGGAGTACTGCAGCCATATTTGGGTGCTGCAAAATGCCACTTGGCAACTTTGGATTCGCTGGAGAAGCATGCAAAGAGGCTAATTGGCGACCCAGATTTGGTATAAAACTGTTTCCAAAGCTTGGAATACAGGCGAAGAGTAGCCAGCTTATCAATGTGATACAGGATGCATTTTGGATAGTATGCGCGGGTATTGCAGGACTTAATTCCGCCATCTCCGTTCCATCATCAGACGACCCGTCGTACGGGGAGTATTCATACTATTCATCCTTACGTTGTTAACACCACTAGGTACGATCCGGACGAAGCATATCGCTTTGTCTTTTATACCGCGTAGGTATAAAAGACTTATTTATGAAATCTTAACCCCTCGAGTGTCCGCCTCTGTGTCTCTAAAACGGCCGAAATGTCAACGTTATCGTTTACGTATTCGTTTTTGGGTAGGCCTTCAGAAAAACGGAGAATTCGTCACTATACAGCCATTAACATGATATAAATGATACCATCCTGGCTTCGTTATGAGTTTACCTAACTAGTCATACCATTTAATCTATATATATAAAAGAAAGTCGTGTTAGTTACATCATTTATAACTGAAGAACGGCTATACCAATTTGACTGAAAATTGGTAAGGAGGTAGCTAAGAACTGGGAGAAGGACATAGGATACTTTCTATGCCGCTCCCCGTCGTTCCTGTGGGAATAAATGAGCTTCTTTGTTTCGACTTCTCCCACACTTTATGCTACCCTGGTACCTTGAACGTCAAAAAATATGCACAATAAACCTTCTTTCATGTATTATGATTATTTGATAATGATGAATGAATGAGGTGTTTATTGTTTCGACTTCTCCTACACTTTTGTGCTACCCTGGTACCTTCCACGTCAAAAAAATATGCACAATAAACCTTCTTTCATGTATTATGATTATTTGATAATGATGAATGAATGAGGTTTATTGTTTCGACTTCTCCTACAGTTTTGTGATACCCTGGTACTTTGCACGTCCACAAACTATGCACAATAAAACCTCTTTCATGTATTATGGTGATTTGATAATGATGAATGAGGTTTTTTATTGTTTCGATTTCTCCTACACTTTTATGCTACCCTGGTACCTTGCACGTCAAAAAATATGCACAATAAACCTTCTTTCATGTATTACGATTATTTGATAATGATGAATGAATGAGGTTTATTGTTTCGACTTCTCCTAAACTTTTGTGCTACCCTGGTACCCTGCACCTCCACAAAGTAGGAAACACGTGTCCAGTATTTTTAAGTTAATAATATTATGTACAAAATTTCAAAAAGATATAATGAAAAACCACAAAGTTATAATAAGCTTGCTACGAGTATTCTAGTTGGTTGTCCCAACATAAATATGGTCAAAGATCCGCGCGCGAGCGAGCGCGGTGCGTTGACCTCTAGCGTCAGCTGTTGCGCGCGCACAATACTATGATGATGTATCGTAAGCTGCGTGACGCACTCGGTAAACTACACTGTAACAATTTCTAAATGTATTTGGGACAAAATATAACATGGTGTCAAAATTATTGGAATCGATTCAGTTGCTTATTCACTATCTATATATATAAAAGAAAGTCGTGTTAGTTACTCCACTTATAACTCAAGAACGGCTCCATCGATTTGGCTGAAAATTGGTAGGGGGGTAGCTAAAAACTAGGAAAAGGACATAGGAGGATACCTTTTATCCCGTTCCCGTCGATCCCATGAGAATGAATTAGCTTCATTGTTTCGACTTCTCCTACACTTTTGTGCTACCCTGGTACCTTGCACGTCCACAAACTATGCACAATAAAACTTCTTTCATGTATTATGATGATTTGTGATAATGATGAATGAATGAGGTTTATTGTTTCGACTTCTCCTACAGTTTTGTGCTACCCTGGTACCTTGCACCTCCACAAAGTAGGAAACAAGTGTCCAGTATTTTTAAGTTTTATGTACAAAATTTCAAAAAGATATAATGAAAAACCACAAAGTTATAATAAGCTTGCTACGTGTATTCATTCTACTTCGTTGTCCCAACATAAATATGGTCAAAGATCCGCGGGCGAGCAAGCGCGGTGCATTGACCTCTAGCGTCAGCTGTTGCGCGCGCACAATACTATGATGATGTATCGTAAGCTGCGTGACGCACTCGGTAACTACACTGTAACAATTTCTAAATGTATTTGGTACAAAATATAACATGGTGTAAAAATTATTGGAATCGATTCAGTTGCTTATTCACTATTTATATATAACTCAAGAACGGCTGAACCGATTTAGCTGAATATTGGTGGGAGGTAGCTAAGAACCCGTCCCCGTCGTTCCCGTGTGACGTGACATAAGACATGGTGTAACAAAACGCAACTGACATGGAATAACAATCCAACTCATTCAAAATGTAAGTCAGAAATTCATATATCAAAAATGGTATAACAAAAAGCAAATGACAGCTGAGCATATTTAAAAAAAAGTCTAACCGGTTGAAGCAATCGTTTAAAGCAAAGAATATAAATAGTCTCTGCTGGTTTAAAGTTTCTAATAAAAAACCACAAAGCCAACTTCAACTTCAAAATTTCTAATATTGTATTGCTGTGCCATTTATCATCAATAAAAATATCATGCCGTGACCAAGACCATCAAATCTTTCTCGACAAAGCGGTAATGCAAGAGTAAATCGAAACATTCTGAATGAAAGCACTGAAGAAGAGCAAGAAATTGCACGTGCAGAGCGCCGTTTTAGTATGACTCGACTTCGTGCTTCTCACTCACAAGAGCAAAGGGAGGCGGCAGTCCGTGAAACTGTTCCGTTGACAATGCGAAATCGGCGAACAAACCTCAGAGATCATCATCATCATCATCAATCTTTTTATCGTCCCACTGCTGGAGACAGGTCTCCTCTCATGCAGAGAAGGATTGAGTGTAATCACCACGCTTGCTCAATGCGGGGTGGCGATTTCAGACTTATAAAGTCCAGGTTTCCTCAAGATTTTTTCCTTCACGTTCAGTCATTGGTGTCCTAGATATTATACTTAGAGAGTACATATCACTTTAGAAAAGTTACATCGATACTTGCCTGACCTGGAATCGAACCCGCGCAATCATACAAGAGAGGCTGGTGTTTTAACCACTAGGCCACCACGACAACTCAGAGATCAATAGCTAGATAATTTACGAAGCACAAGTAGAAATTCATTTCTTTCACAAGGTGCTACACTAAATAAATGACAAATAAAAAAATCATGGAATACTTTTTTTTTTATTTACAGTGTTCCTAATTTAAAAAGTAAAAAATGTGATCATGTGATATTTATTGCCTTTAAGGCGGAACAAAGTTCGCCGGGTCAGCTAGTAAGCAAATAAAACTGACCTTTTCTCGCAGTGATGAGGTATGTTTTAATTTTTATAATTTTCACTCGGTTAATAAACTAGCGCGTTTTACCATCAACGATTGCTTCACTACTTACCATCAGGTGGGGTGACGGTTTTATGATACTTACACTATATAAAAATATATGTATATAAGAAGAATGAGTATACAAAGTAGAATTTTTATTTTAGTTCGAAGTAAAAAAAAAATACACCATTTGCAGCAGCTAAAACTCTCGACTTCCGCAAAACTGTTCCGGCCAGCGAAATCGGGGGAGTCTATTGTTTAGCTCTCGAAACTTAGCCAGTTCACAAGTGGATTGGTACAGATATGTGTTATGTACTTTATTCCTGCAGCAGTATCACACATGCAAGTTTCGAGTAGACCTCATCAATTGTGGAAATAAATTAAAGTTGTTTTTGATTTATACAACATCATTTTTTGTTTATGCGAAACCCGAAACGTGTCCAGTATTTTTAAGTAAATAATCTATGTAAAAAATTTGACCCCTGACGTCAGCTATTGTGCGAGCCCGGAGTACCATGACCTACCGTGCGTGCTCGGTAACTACACTGCAGCAATTTCTAAATGTATTTGGGAAAAAAAATAACATGGTGTAAAAAATTTTAGTTGCTTATTCTGAACAAACTATATTCAAGTTTCGCTTGAACAAAAAAAGAACATTGTATGGTTAGCATAGAATGGAGCATTTACTTGTAACAGAACAAAGAGCATTCGCGTTTTTAAATGTTACCGAGCCACACTTAGAAAACAATACGATACGCAAGAGGGGCCCGTGTCTAAAAAAATTACAAGTGCACAAGTTTGATTGACCAATCAAACTTGTGCCACGGAAAATACGTTTAGTCGTGGGTCTTGACTATCATTTGTAGATCTTTGATAGTTGGCACTTACGGGGGTAGTCAGGAGCCCTAAGGCGGATCACTCTGAGGATACAGTGGAGTATCGGAGGAGATCTCTTGCGTCCGGTCCTGGTCCAAGCCATGGTCCGGAGCGAGGGTGCATGGCAGGCCGCCACCTCCTTCTGCCAAGCAGTAATACTGATGCAAAGGAGCAAACGAGGCGCGTGAGGGAACAGGAAACTCAGCGCCTTCACGCCTCTAGCCGCCGCAGCCCGCCGCCGCCGCCCTGATCATCAAACTCCCGGCCACCGTAGGCGCGGGCTTGCGGGCGGTGACCGGGCCTGGGTCGACGACGCGTTGTGTTTCATGCGCGTCTCAAAGAGATGTCAGCACATCATGACGGGATCCACGTAGACCGATGCCTGAGTCAGGGTTACGGATTTTTTTAAAGAGAAACGCACAGGCAAGTGAAGGGACACTTGCCTGTGCAACTGACTTACTGACTAAAACCCATCCGTCTCTGCCCGGCCTGCTTCGGCTCTGCCCAAAAGCGGAAAAGATCATTTGATGATTTCCCATCCACACTAAAAAAAACGAGCCCGAAGTCTGACCGTCTCTTTGAATATTGGTAGTCGTACTCTATCTAGTGAGGCTGGAAGTCAACCTCAAAACAGTTGGGAAAAGGTTACGCACTATTACTATATCAGTAATACTGCTTATCCGGAATTTATGAAAGAAGTCCTTGAAGATATGAGAGAGACCACATAACATAATGGTTACCACGTAGTTCGCGGTTAACCGCCTTTTCACTGCCCATACATATATTTAACATATACATAACGGCGTTCTTGGTAGACCTTTACTATGTCTCCTCCTGTATCTAGTTACTCCAATCTGCCTAGCATTTTTCCAACTATTTTACGGTCGGATTCTAATCTAACAAGATTATCTGAGTGGCAGTATTTTATATGGAGCTGCTGTCTGTCGGACTTCCACAATCCCGTTCCTGTGTAACTCTATACTCCGTGGTAAGATTCGTTGTTAGACTGTTCTAAGTTTGACTAGCCCTAACGACAGCAAAACTATATATATGATACACGGGAACAGCTTCAAGTACTTACCGAGGCACGGAAGGGTCTCGACAGGTAATGGATGGTCACCCATTCGTAAACCGACCGCCGCAAGCGTAGTTTAATTTTCCGATCTGGATGTCGTGTTATTTTGCCATGAGCCCCACAAGCAAGACTCCATGTCTACATCTATAATCCCTCCAAGCAAGACTCCATATCTACATCTGTAATTAACTATAGATAAGATCAGGCATTAATTGTTGAGCTAAAATAACGAAGTTCTGTGGTGAAAAACATAAACAAAACAAAAAAAAAAAGTCGAATTGGGAACCTCTTCCCTTTTTAAGTCGGTTAATATAGAAACTGATGTCTAATGGTGTCTCAGCGAAACCCTTTCCCATCGTTAAGTTTTTGCTAACGCGCGAGATTTTCCCTTTTACTCCGAATTAGTGTAGAAGAATGAAGGACATTATGTACGGCAATTAATCTGACTCAGTGAGCGGCACAGTAGTTAAGTAGGCTTTCTGCGCCAATGTATGGATAAATCAAAGATATTATAGGCTAGATGTAAGCTCCTGTATAATTCACTTTGATATTTTCTTCACGAAACGGAAAGCGACGATGCCGTTATTGTGGCAACGTTGAAAATAAATATTGTCACATATCTCGGAATAAATAATTTTCATTTTAAATTGAAGCAAATATGTTGTATATTTTTTTTTATTGGCTATGGCGACGCAAACGGGAGGGTCCCTTTTGCGTTGCAAAAATTGGTTGACCAATTTGTAAGCTAATCTATTATACCCTCATAACTTCTAAACTTCTAATCATAACTTAACAAATGAGGTACCGTTGGCAGCATTTTTATCTCATTTGCTTTTTATAAGTAGAGGCTATGTGCCGTCACTTTGTCATTGTCATTGAATAGGGCGCCCTCTAGTGTATAATTACATAAAGTATCTAATAAATAATATTTTGGCCTAAAGCCTAATATGATCGCTTATGACTGTTGGAAAGTATTGTTTTATTACGACGCAGCTATCCTCTGAACATATTATGTATAAGGTCATCCTCCGTAGCGCAGCGGTCAACACGCCTGCCTGCGACGTGGAAACCCCGGGTACGATCCCAGGTAGGTCATAATGGAAAACGATCTTTTCCTGATTGACCTGGGCGCCGATTCAGTTGTTCACAAACTAAACTAATTTTAAATTATGTGCATCTTTTTCTTTTCATTTCGTTAAGAAAAGGTTAGAAGATAACATTTTAATTTAATCTTGCCAAATTAAGATACTCCATAGACAGTTAAGACGCTATTATAAACATCATCATTCATCATTATTTCAGCCGAAAGACGTCCACTGCTGGACATAGGCCTCCCCCAAAGTTCTCCACGACGACCGGTCCTGCGCCTCCCGCATCCAGGTTTCCCGCTACCTTCACCAGGTCGTCAGTCCACCTTGTCGGAGGCCTACCCACGCTACGTCTTCCGGTGCGTGGTCGCCACTCGAGAACCCGTCGGCCCCATCGGGCATCGGTCCTACGGGCAATGTGTCCAGCCCATTGCGACTTCAGTGTTGCAATTCTTCGGGCTATGTCGGTTACTCTCATTCTTCTGCGGATCTCCCCATTCCTGATTCGATCGCGCAGTGAAACCCCAAGCATAGCCCTCTCCATTGCCCTTTGAGCGACTTTGAGCCTTGGCAACATGGCGACTAAAAATACGCCAGTTTACGTCAGGAGCACACTAATTTGACAAGTATAAACTGACATTTTATCTTCTTTCCTTTTCTTAATGAAATAGAAAGAAAAATATGAAAAGAATGAGTGACGTAGTGCGCTCGAGAAAGTACTGGTTTGTGACGAACGATAAAACGCATACACTACAGTCATGTACAAGAGTTTTGTTTTCATAGTAACTTAAAGATATTTCTTGTCCTTGTAAAATAACTTATAAAGTCCAGTAAGGATGAGAAATATATGGAGACAACATGGCTTTGCGACGGTATCTCCGAGATCCGTAACAGAACAATACCGGAGGGTTTTGAACTGCACTGTACCGTATACCCACGTCTTAAGAAAACCCATTACATAGTTCAATTAGCTTCCCATTCAAAGGCTTGTAAATTTTTTGTGGTTGATTCAACAAAGATGTTTTGTAATATAAAAGGATTTAAAGGTTAAGGTTCAACGAAAATGTCTGTTGATTCGTATGTAAACGATGGGTCGTGGGAAGTTCTTTGAATGGAAAATTGCTTTTATTTAGAGGAGTCAAACTTATTTGTTATGTTATACGTTTCAATAACTACATTGTAGGGTTCGAAAGTTGTTGTGGAACTTAAGTTAGATCTAAATTTGAGAATGATATAATAATTAAAGCAATATAATAAAAAACTCGTAACCCTCTTTTTACTTCGATAGTTGGATAAATAAATGAAAATTCTATATCATTAAAAAGTGTCGCGCTAAAAAGGGTAAAACTAAAGAAAAATTGTCACTGTTACGAAAAAATTTTCAATATTTATCGTCCTAATTAATAAAGAACTCTCATGTAATAATTATATAATGTTAATATAATAAATGCTTATTCATGGGTTTTAGGCCAAACTAGTATTTATTAGATACTATATATATACACTAGAGGGCGCCCTATTCAATTTAAATTGACGGCACATAGCCTTTACTTATAAAAAGCAAATGAGATAAAATGCTGCCAACGGTACCTCATTCGTTACGATTAGAAGTTTAGAAGTTATGAGGGTATAGATTAACTTACAAATTAGTCAACCAACTTTTAGAGTTATTTATTCCGAGATATGTGACAATATTTATTCTCAACGTTGCCACAACAATGGCATCGTCGCTTTCTTTTTCTTACAGAAAATATGAAAGTAAATTATACAGGAGCTTATGTACATCTAGCCTACAATATCTTTGGTTTATCCATACATTGACGCAGAAAGTTATTTATGTAGTAAGCGGATATTTTTGTTGCACTTTGATTGAGCAATGTATGGACGACAGCAGGCAAAGCTACCCTAAACTGTCAAAAATTCCCAATGAATCTTACGCCCTAATCCTTTAGCAATAAAGTTGAAAATCTAATAAAGAAATACGACAGATTGTAGTTGCTTGACGTACTGTCGTGTGTACTTCAAAATGATTTTCTTCAAAATGTTTTATTAAAATTGAAACCGAACTGACTTTAAAGAACTTCACTGTAATTATTATTTTTCTGCCTTTTCGACTCTTAGCTTCTATTCTAAATGCCAAATAGTAAACTATCAAATCATGTTAATTCATGCTAATTGAATTTTGTCGCTTTCAGAATCTGGTTTAGTGCTTAATAAATTTATAAAATGCTATCCCAGTTTACGGCGTGTCTGAATTGATATTATTTTAAGTATATTAGCTATAAACACATCATCTCGAGAAGTTCCTCAAAGAAGAGTTCTGGCCGAAGGGTGTTGTGTACCACCGGTTTCGTGGCCAGCTACATGACACCAGTCAGTGAAACACGACGCCGACACTTCGTGTACAGTAGGTTTATAATGTTTTATGTATTTATAGTATTTTAAGTTTTCTATGTTAATATAGTATTGTACAAGTATGTTTATCCATATAAACAATATTTATCCATTAATTTCAGGCATCAAGGTACATGCCATGAAATAAATGGATAAATAAAATAAATAATAAATAAAATAAAGCAAAATGTTTGCCTTGTATTGACGACAGCAGGTCAAGCTACCCGAAACTGTCAAATATTCCCAATTAACCTTGAGCCTTAATGGTTTAGAGATAAAGTTCAAAATCTAATAAAGAAATCTGTCTGATTAATAGTAGCTTCATGTGCTGTCGTCTGTATACAATGAATTTACAAATAAATAACAAATAAGATGGCTTTTTGGCGTGTGTGTGAAAGTGCGTGATTTATGTAGTAAAAAGTACATTCAGTAAATAATTCATAAAGAACAGTGAAATATCGCAGCATAGTGGCCACATCATGACTTTGTCTCAAACCTCCATCGTAAGACGGGTCACGCGGCCGTCTTTTTCGGCATTGAACAATTCATTACGTGACATTGGCTAAATACACAAACCGTGCGAAGCCATAAAAGAAAGAAAGAAAAAAAAATAAAGAAATAAATAAGATCGGCATGTGACGTGGCAATGCCGCCGTCCACTTTTTCAGGTGACAGCGACGCGCACAAATTTTTGATGCCCTATGATACTTAGTCCTATTTTTTTTTTCATTTACATATTATCATTATAATTTCAAGCCTGTAAGCTATTATGTAAATAATTAAGACAAACAAAAACCTTTGCCACCGAAACAAGGAAAAATAGAAAGATAACATTTGAAATTTCACCCGAGGAAAAGGTCACCATATATCAGCTCTCCCTGACAATAACCAGGATCAATAAAGCTAGACAAAAGAGGGCTGACAACTCATTTTCGCTGTTATCTTATTTACATAACACGGACAAAATTATTACAGTTATTGAAGTTTAAACAAATAGAATGACTCTCATGAATTGCGTACGTTGTAAGTACCCAAAATGGTGACGTTTAACTAGTATTTAAGATGTAGTGGTGGAATTATTATATCACTAGCTGTTGCTCGTGACTCCGTCCGCGTGGACTTCAGTTTGCAGCGCACTGTGGTTCCCGTTTCCTTGGGAATGCCAAGATAAATGTCTACATTACTGCAAGGTTTCTTCAAAATCTATTCAGTAGTTTTTGCGTGAGCAACAACCATTCAAACATCCTCACAAATATAAGCGCCTGTTATAATAATTTGGACTTAATTAATAAGGAATAACGTGGACTTCAGTTTACAGGAGCTCAGTTGATATAAAATAAGCGCCTGTAAAAATAATGGGATCAATATATACGCCCGCGTTCACTCCCGTTTTCCCAACATTTTTTGTTACTGCTCTGCTCCTATTGGCCATAGCGGGATGTTATATAGCCTATGTCCTTTCTCAGGCCCTGGATTATCTGTGTACCAAATTTCATTACAATCGGTTCAGTAGGTTTGGCGTGAAAGCCGAACAGACAGACAGACAGAGATACTTTCGCATTTATAATATTACTATGGATATATAGTATGGATTTACTCGTAAAACAATAAAGCTTAAGGGGAAAGCATCAGAGACGCTGGCAACATTCAAGCCTTGAAGTTTTTTGCAATTTTCAGTTAACTCTTCGAGTTCACACTAACCAATTGATTGACTGTTTCGTATGATCATGAAATTTGATACATATTATAACTTAAGCAGTTGTCCTGGTTATTTTAATATTTATAACTTTGTTAAGACATATTTATTACGGTCGCGAATTGTATCTTAATCATCATACAACCTGATATTGAACTTTAAATTACAAAATGTTTAAGAGTTTTTATTTTCATGACTTTTAAAACATACTTACACTATCGCTTCTTCCTTAGATAAATTGTACGGTTCTTTTTTTACCTTTTGTAAAATTGTATATATGTCCGTAATGTACCTATATGTTATACATAATAAAGATTATATATTGTATTTTATCATTATTTATAGTAACTTACCTAAGGATTAAATTCTAAGATATATATTATAAAAACAACAATATGTTAGGTATGATAATAATGTAGTCTACCATTGTTTTCTTTTTATTAAGAATGAATAATAAGCAAAAAACTAGTTCGACATAGAACATATTTTATGGATGCGACATGACATTCATAATCGTAATCAGCCATCTTGTTTATGAAACACGAAGTTTTTATACCTATAGTCTATTGTTAAGACAAGTATATTCATTTAAAAAACGAATTTGCTTGGATTAAAAATGTTATAGATCTCCGTGGAAAAAATAGAGTTGTTAATTCTATCTACGAAGCGCGCTGGTTTATGTAATGAATCGTTTTTCTTTTTAAATGCGGTCGTTATATTTTGATTCATAAACAGTTTATTACTCAAAAGAAAAAAAAATCGAATAAGTCATTTGTTGAGCGACGTGAGGAATATATTCTGGAAGCGATAAATTAATGAATGAATGCAAAGTAAATGCACTGGAATGGTCAGGAGCAAATGCCAATGCATTCGCTGTAAGACACAGTTGCAGATTAATATGTATAGTATTCATTTCATTGGTATTCGTAGTTCTGACTGGTTACATCCAGTATGAACTTCGAAAAATCTATCTTACAGTATTCATGAAGTATATAGATTGACCGACACGTCTACATACGATCAATACTTAGGTCCCTTTTCTGCGAGAATTTGTTCAAAAAATCGATTTAGCAATCATATTAGCTTGACGACTGTGCTTATAGTAAATGTCGGAAATCAAAATTGATCAAACTGATATGCATAATTATAATAACAGTGTCTGTCTCATTGCTCGTCATTAGTCTAACAACCCAAATTCCTCGGTAAGTTGAAACTTGTAACGAGCTAGATCGTTGATAATTCTGTCACTGTTATGTATGTGTATAGTTATGCATACATGTGCTCCTCATTAGAGCATTTGGGAAAAACATTTACAAAGTCTTATTAATTTTGAAATCACTTTTATAAATAAAGCGACACCTAAAACGACCGTGAAAATGTCTCATGTATTGGTATCCTTTTTTAACACAATTTACTTTTATCTAAACCACGAGAGCTGTAAAAATAACCTTATGACGGCTGACGCCCGCAAAGCCGTGCGTGAAAAACCCAATTTCATAAATTACCTACCGCTCTGTTTTTGTCAACCAGCCTTCACTTAGTGATTGCGTGACAAGGGAAGTCGGCTAATCAGTGGAATGCCACTCAAAGCTTAGCTATACATCATGTGCGTTTTACGATTCTATTTATACATATTGGTAATTCTGTTAACAGAACTGGTTAAGAAATAACACATTTTTATCCACATCAAGTTTCATCCCCAATTTTACTTCGTGGAAAACGCTGAAACAACGTTAAGAAAACTTTTATCTTTTGACAATTGGACTTCAAGTTCAGATATGTCACGCGCGGGTATTATTACGTTTTATCACTAAGTTCCGAACTTAGTTTACGCCGTGCATTCTATGTGGAAACCGGCTTTTCTCAGCTTTATTCTTTTTTATCTTATTTTGTGCGACACCCCTGATTCCTTCCATAAACTTTGGTAGACTTTATATCACTCGTTTGTAACTTCTATAGGTGACAACAATAAGGCGACGTGTGTCTCTTTTCGTATCAATTTTTTGCCCATTTGTTGTTGTTCGACATGGTATAGCATTATTATCGATGACAGACAAAAAATATGCGTCCGTGTTATGCTAAGTAATTCTTCATGTAAATGTAAATTTTATTCGAACCTCATGCATCTTTTGGCTTGTTTGTTACCCAATATCCAATGCTAATACAGAATATATTAGAAGTATGTATGATTTCTGGTGTAAATATATTTAATTATGACTAATATGAAGAATAATTATGCTGTATTGCATTATTTAATAAAATACCTAGGTACTCACGATAAACTGGTGATAATTAATTGATTGACGGGTTCTCGGAAATGAATAATTCGGTTGCATTTTGACTTGACAGATTAGATTAGTATCAACGCCTTATTATCAGTTACCTTAAGGTTTAAATCGTAAACCGTCTCTAGCTACAGATTGACGGACTCTGTGGCGCAGTGGTCAACACGCCTGTCTGCGATGTGGAGGACCCGGGTTCGATCCCCGGCCAGGTCATGATGGAAAACGATCTTTTCCTGATTGGCCTGGGTCTTGGATGTTTATCTATATATGTATCTATTATAAATATAGTATCTTTGTATTAGTATCCCATAACACAAATTTCGAAGTTACTTTGGGGCTAGCTAAATCTATGTGATTTGTAAAAATAAATAAAAAGATAAGATGTTAGTCACTTAATACGTTGTAATAGTACGTGTGCAGGATAAACATTTAAATTACTATTTATAACTTTTACTTCATATATCATTTTTGTCTAGACAGCCTGCATTTAGGTATCTATCCATAAGAAGATGTACGTGGGATTTTTTTTCTAAACCGTCTGAATAGGAAGGTTTCCTGAGTAAAAAAAATATTCTATTTAGTCCGTCATTCAGATTATAGAAAAATATTGTATAGGTATATTTTGTTTTATCAAATAAATAAAAATTTACAAATTTATAAGGCATCAAAGATCAGCAGTGTTGGCTGGTGACGTCACTGCTCGCCAAAAAGTGTAGCGTGCAGTGACATCACACGAGTTTTCAACGCACTGTGCCGTCTCCATTTTTTGTTTATATGAAAAAAGAAAAATATGTGTCTAGTATTTTTTGGAAATCTGACTGACAGACTTATTAGTTTCTTTTAGTCAACTACCCTGTTAAAAAAAAAATGCGTCGTGTAAAAAAAACAACACACATTACTAACACGTCAAAGAACCGCAACAGAACTCGGTCATGTGAGGGCCGATGAATGAAATTGATTCTGCTAATACGTATAGGACAACGTGTAAAGCATAAGAATAACTGTCTATAATATCCGCTCTCCTGGGACAGGTATCCTCTATGCGAAATGGAGGTGGTTACAATGAAACGCACGGGCTAAGCGCGTTTCTTCAAATGTCATATCTTCTATAAATTAGAAGATGTGACATTTGATGAAATGCGCTATTATAATTAATTTTTCATTTATAGCGCGCTCTTTGTGATTTGGTAAACCAAGTTTGACTAAACTTTCCATATGCAAATGCTTACGTAGAATAAAAATTTGTGAGTTAAAGTTATACGTACCATTAAAGTCGGATTTCCATTTACAATATGTGGAAAATGCTAGGACGCATCAGTTCCCATATAGTGATATGATGGTGGAACGCAGATGGGGGAATTAAATCATGCAGTTCCCTCACATACTCTCTAAAATGCATCCTATAGAACACCGAAAGTCTGGCTACTCAACGCCTGTGCTCTAGGCTTTGGAGACCATCACGAGTTAAATCAGGGTCACCAATCAGCCTCTTCGTACGCCTCTACACTGAATCCAAAGTGGCCAGGTGGCACTTAGCAGCACCAGCCCAAATGTGGCTGCAGTACTCCACACACGAACGGACCTGTGCTTTGTACAACATTAGAAGCTGCCCAGGTGTGAAGTACTGCCGGACCTTTGCGATAACGCCAAGTTTCTTGGCAGCAACCTTGGCCTTGGACCCAATGAACCGCCCAAAGTTTAGGTTCG
Organism: Sesamia inferens; assembly: GCA_037179545.1. Lineage (NCBI taxonomy): Eukaryota > Metazoa > Arthropoda > Insecta > Lepidoptera > Noctuidae > Sesamia > Sesamia inferens. Next base: position 19,943,540 of record CM073928.1, on the reverse strand, counting down.
AGGAAATCACAACTCCCAAAAGCTGAAGGCGGTCGGTACACTACCAGGATACATTTCGAAAAGTAGGAGCCAAGGTGAACGGGCTCCTTCTGACGGTGAAAAGACACTCCTGTGTTTTGGCGGCACTGTTTTTACAAGATTGGCAATACCCCATTCGGAGACTGCGTGTAGTGCAACACTCGTTCGCTCTACCATAGCCTCTCTTTCCGACCGGATTGATCCTCTACTAGCCCGAGCATCCGGCAGGTATCTCTCCACAACTGTGCTGTTATCTGCTTACCCATAGATACCGGGCATCAGCAGATCATTAATATGCAGCAGGAACAGAGTTGCAGAGAGAACAAACCCCTGAGGAACACCGGCATTAGTCGACATGGGCTCAGATGAGCATCCGTCGACAACAACTCGGAGGAACTATTCAGTCAGGAAGTCTTTTACCCAGCCAGTCAGACTAAGGGAAATGCCGTACGAATGCTTATTCAAAAGGCCAGCGTGCCATACCCGGTCGAAGGCCTTCGAGACATCAAGGAAGACAGCAATCGCTTCCCCATTTCTCTCGAAGGCCTCGCCCCACAAGTGAGTGGCATACACTAGTAGGTCCCCAGTAGACCCTTTACGGCGAAACCTGTACTGTAGGTCACTGAGGAGATCGTTACCTTCTAGGTATGCCAAGAGGTGCAAGTTCAACACACGCTCCATAATTTTGCAAAGTATGGAGGTGATTGAAATCGGCCAATAGTTGGTAGGATCGGCACGACTACCTTCTTTGGGCACGGGCTGGACGTTGGCAAGCTTCCAGGACTTGGGCACTATACCAGTCCTAAATGAGAGCCTTGTTTTCATAATCTTTCAGGAAATCGGCTATAGTGTTATCTAGGTGCTTGATCACATACGAATATATATATATATATATATATATCTATTTTGAGCCAGTACATTCTATATAGTCTATTCTTTGCCACGGTTACGCTTATCGGTGTCATTGATTTAAGTTAGTTTTGTATAAAAGGGTCGTCCTAAGTACACAGACTGTTTACAACCGACGTTGATTCCGACAACCAAGAAGGCGCGATACCACTGCGAGGCGACTTCATAAAATCTAATTTTAGGGAAATGCGAAACGCAATCTAAAATAATTGTATTAGAATCGATAAGTCCCGACGCTTTTTCGCATCAGACTTGTTTTAGGTCCTTAAAAGCTTTCCTTGGGTCTGATATCGACTGTGATATAACTTCTTATAGAATAATTCTATAGACATCTCCTTAACCTTATACTTCTGAACATATTGCTTACATTGTGCTCTGAAAGTTCAAAGAAAATTGCTGTATTCAACCGCTTATCTGATTTATTTCGAGTAATCTTTAGTAAGGAATATATTGAGTTGAAGATATCATGCACGTACATATTTGCGGGGATATTTTGAAACATGATGAGATTTATCAGTATACGTAACTCGTAGCAGGAACGAATCACCTAAATGCATATCTATCTGCACAAATATGCATTCAGTCTAGATATCTATTATATAATGTATTCAAAGTTTACTCTTACACATTTTATATACCTACAATAAAATACAACTATAAAAAAAAACATTATACAATTGTATTAGAATCGACGCTTTTCGCGATAGACTTGTTTTTGTTTTTTTTATGATCGCTGATGGCTTGACACGCGACGATGGGAAGAGACCAGACGGATTGACCATAATGAAAAATGCCTTGGAAGGTAGGTAGGCCTTTGGTGTGGGATTCATCGTGTGTCGACACCCTTACGCCATCCCATCGAAATACGAGGAGCTGTGCTGCAAGTGCGGAAAACTCAACCGGCGCGAATACTTCAATCTCATTGGAACTTACATGTTTGAGCCGTTTGGAGTTGAAACACTAGGGCCATGGGGTCCGAGTGCACACCTACTATTTCGAGACATCGCCATGCGTTTAGTCGACTCTTCATGTGTTCGGAGGCCTGGGCTATTTTTTGGTCAAACAATCAGCACACCACTCTTTTGTTTGATTAAATAATCCTGTGCATCATCAGGCCAGGATTTATTTATAATATAACTACGTGAGAAAGTTAGTTAGAAAAGAAACAAAAAATTATTCATAAATCCTGCAGTAACACATTTTCAGTGATTCTAAGAGTATACTTGGTAAGATAAAACTATAATTATCTAAAGCAACTTGGAGGAATTTAAAGTAGTTCTAAATTTTAATAGGACCATTTTCTGTATTTTTGTGCCACAAAAATATATAAAATCATCCGATTATTTTTTGTGACATGTAATAAAAAACTATAATAGTTAATTTAATATCAACCTTGCGACTTAATTATGGTTTTCACTTCCGAACCTAATAAAATTGATCAATTAAAATTCAATTTAAAATCCCACATACTTTTTGGAGCGTTTTTGAAAAAAGTAAATAATAAGTCAAATAATTTATTTTAAATAGACACGTGTTAACGACCAAAATTACAAAAAAGAAAATATAAATGTTTCTAATTGCCCCTTCCAAAATATAGTTTTCTACGTAGAAGAATAGTCAGAAACATGAACGATTGGTTCGTCGTCACATATATCTTCTTTTATTTCCTTCTGAATGACAATATAATTATAAATATATGCGGTGGGGCCTAAGTTAGGCAGAAAATAAGAGCTCCTCTCCAGCCACTCCTCAAAGAGGGGACTTATCGCCGCTATTGTGCCTACCCAGTATAATGCTACGTTCAAAACATCTTCAGATCATGGAGTTTGGTCTGCAGGTCACGTTTAATATGGGTTATCTGTTAGAAAATCCTCTCTAGTGATCGTGGTTAGAACAGTTGGAATAATGCCAAATAACAGCAACATGGGGTGTCGGCTATGTATGTACATATTATATTGAATTGTGAAGCTCTCATTAGGTGAACAACGAGTGTGAGAATTAAGTTTAGTCTGTTGTAGTGTCGTAGTGTATTTCTTGCAATCATAAACTTCCAAATTTTGTCGTAGTCTCTTTTCGGCGACAATCAATGTTACAAATAGTAGGGAATTTAAAGATATTTTTATAAGATTGAAACAGATAAGAATGCAAACGGTCTTAAAGGTGTAAGGAAAGGTTACTGTTAGCCGTATTCATAAATATTACCATGAGGTCTCCCAGTGCGCGCCGACGCATTGTTCCAAATCATGGACTATGGCGACTGACGACTCGGCCAGCTACTAGACACCAGTAAGCGAAACATGACGCCGACATTTCGTGTACATTAAGTGTATTTAATTATGTTATATACACATATGTAGTATAAAGTTTTTATGTTAATATAGTATTGTATATGTTTATATGGGCTTTGATGCCTGAAATAAATGGACAAATAAATAAATATATTTGCCACGCTTGGTCTGTAGATAGATGACCATGTCTAATATACCGATACCTTTCCGTGCCTCGGAAAGTACGTTATGCGGTCGCGGCTGTCATTCGGAGAACTCTGACAGTCGATATGGGCACTCAGAAGCCCGTAAGTCTGATAACAAGTCTTACCAATGGGTTATAGTATTTCCCAGTAACTGGGTTGTGGAGGTCAGATAGGAGTCGCTTCATGTTAACTACTGATATTCACCTGAATCCGATTAGACTGGAAACTGACCCTAATATAGTTGAGAACAAAGCCAGACAGATGATGGCTTAAGTTGCGATCGCGTCCTTTAATGTTTATGAATTTAAAACCTTGTCATCTGGAACATATTGAGAAATGCCTTATCTTACTTAGACGAGTATTGTTTGCTAATATAGTGGTGTTTTATGTGATTAGCGTTACATTAATGTAAGTTTTGGAACAAAAATATTGGTTCTAAGCCAACAAAATTCGGAAATCCACTTTGTATTTTATTATTATGAGAAGATTTTGTCGTCAAAAATTTATGTTTACCTACACCAGGATACGGGTTCCCACCTCCCGGTTAAGACAAGCAAGTACCAATGAGTACGGGTGAATTATCCCCTAACTTATGCACTCACACATAAAGAAACGGGCACAACATTGAGACCGTAGATTGATATCTGTAGCAATCTGTAACAGAGACCCCGCTTTATTTAAGCACCCTTAGAAAAGAAGCGACGCTCCGAACCTTTCCATTTTAGTCCGTTAGGAAAAAAAAAACAGGAAACAGCAGTTTTATTGTGACAATTTAAGGAAATTCTATTGTGTTATTTTGTTTTATTACACAAAACAGAACCTTGCGACAGCCTCCGTGGCGTAGCGGTAGCGAACTCGGCCGCTGCGCACGGAGGCGAGGGTTCGATCCCCGCGCAGTGCAAATATTTGTATGCATGAATATGTGCACTGGTCTGGTAGTGCCTCGGAAATCACGTTAAGCCGTTGGTCCCGGTTGCCATACGCACATCTAGTGGCAGTCGTTACGGGTTGTTGGAGCCCTCAAAAGTCCAACAATTGGTCTAGCTGCAATGCTTGCTTCGCTATTGCCTTCGGGTTGTGGAGGTCAGACGGCAGTCGCTTCACGGAAAATGTAGAAGTTTCGCCAAAATCAGCAGTTAGACTGGTAAAGCGGACCCCAGACTCCAGATCTAGAAAAAGGCTTCGGATGCGACTGGGATTAACGCTGAGATTATGATGATGACACAAAACAGAACCTTGGTTTCACATTTAATAATAGTTATATGCACATCCTTCTGGAGACTAAGAGCCTGTTTATTTGAGAGCACCATATTATCTTAAGAGCACCACATTGTGTTAAAGCTCAAGGTCATTATGTGTGGGAGACGTGACATTTAGCCGGTGTGTCCATCGCTGTGTGCTCGCAATCCATGCTCTATCACGTGCTCTAGTTTGGACACGGGCCAAACGTTAAGATAAAGCCTTCTTTGAGGTAACGTCTCGACTGTTTCAACCACAGGGTCAGTAGAAGTATTAGTATTGAACGCATCAAGGCTTTGCTTGAGTTCATAAAATGCCAACAAAATAGACAGGGCATACTATGTGTGTTTTCTTCTTTCATGTCTTCAAAATATAACGAGTGCCACTATATGGATCTAGCATATGAGAATATGAGTATCATGAATATTTTTCTGATACATATGACTTGAACTCCCATTTCGTGCTACTTTAAGATGGACATCCTATTTTTTATTTATCATAATAATTATTCAAAAATTTACACAATATTGTAACATAAAAGCTACAAAAATTTCTCGGTGGTAGGCCATAACATTGGCCGCCAGCAGAAGTTACCACTCTCCAGACAAAGCCTTGCCGCCAAGCGATTTGTCGTGTTCCGGCATGATGTCTGGTAAAGCCGTACGGAGGACGGGTCTGAACAGTTGTGTTGCGATGTGTGCCGGGTACGATGCGCCTAGTGTTGTTGTGTTGGGAGTTTGGTCGTGGAGGGTCTTCAGATCAATCTCCCTTTGGCGCAGTATCGTTGGTCGTATTGTTGGGTTTAACATTGCATCACCTCACTCAACTGCCGTCTGCCTTCCTGTTCGCTCAGTTTTTCTGAGTGAATAGGCTCTTAATAAACTAGCACGCTTTACCATCAACGATCGCATCACTGCTTACCATCAGGCGGGATTGCGGTCAAGCGCTAGTTGTCTGTGGTTTTGTGCAAACCATGTCTTTTCTCCTCCTGGTTGAAGGTACTGGGTCAAAAGGAAGCTCAGAGTGTAGATGAATTATGGTATGCAAGATAAATAGTTGAAGCACGGTTAGAACCTTGCATTCCACATAAAGCTGGTGGGTGGGAAATCTGAAAGGACGGAAGGTTGCAACCTTTAGAATAGCTCTTTGAGCACGTTCTAGAGGAAGCAGTAAGGTCTTTGCTGCACAACCCCATGAAGTAATTTAGTAGTTGGTAACAGATTGGCACAAAGCTAAATAAACTTGTTTTTTTAACTAATAGTCAGCTATGTGTCGTAAGTTTCTAAAAATGTATATTAATTTATGCACTCTCATACACAGTAACTCGATATGTTTACGGAAATTGAGATTTGTGTCAATCGTAATACCAAGATATTTATATGGTCAGCTTTAGTTAAAGTAGGACAAGTGCAAGCAGTGTCAGCATGAATATAATTGTGTGCATATGTGTAAGTGGAATGTTAACGTTTCTCATTGAGAATAAAATATATTTGATTTTTTCTACATTTAAACTAAGAAGATTTGATGAAGACACAATATTAAAAACGTTCTGGACAGGTTTGTATGCCTCACTTTTGGATTTAGCGAAAAACACTAGATCAGTGTCATCAGCATAAGATAGTATTATTCCGTTATGTAGATCTATGCTGAAAAGGAAATTTATGTAAATTAAAAATAATGTCGGGGCCAAAATATTACCTTGCGATATTCGAAAAGTACTATTTTTCATCTCAGAACTAGTATACTGACGTTGATGTTCTGTAATCTATATGGTGTACATAATAAAGAGTATTCTATTCTATTCTATTTTAACACATAGATAGCGGTCGCTAAGATTATCAGAGAATAATGAAAGTTGGTCTCCTCTTATACCAAATATTTCAAGCTTGTGCAGTAATATAAAACAAGAAATAGTATCGAAGGCCTTAGCGAGGTCCAAAAAGATCCCAGTAGTGTGCAAGCCATTATCTAAATTATTACTAATGTACTCTGTCAGCCTGTGAAATGCTTGGTAAGTTGATCTGTTGGTTCTAAACCCATATTGGTTATTGAAAAGCAATTTGTTAGTTTCAAGATATTTTATTAATCGATTGTTTACATTTATTTCTAAAATTTTCGACAGACCTCTTGTTAAACAATTTTTTATCTTCCGCTTTGTACACCGATATAACTACAGCTTTTTTTAAGCAGTTTGGGGAATATTTCGTTTGACAAATATGACTGAAAAATATGGGTTAATGGGGGAGCAAGAAAGTGTTTAAATCTTTTTAATGTATTTAAATATATATATATATATATATATATATATATATATATATATATATATATATATATATATTAATTATTGAAATGCCATCCCATCCAACATCACAGTTGTCTTTTAACCCGGTAATAATTCCCAAAATTTCATTGACATTCGGTCAAGGTTTTGCCAACGTTTGTAAAAAAAAATTATACATACATTTTAGATGTTTGCATGTCACTTAACTTTAATCATCGTTTATGAATAAACCCCTTAAACCTTGTGGTGTTTATTTATGTAAGATTATTAAAGTAAAGTGAGGTTCTAAGGTCATAAATGTATGGTTAAAGAATTGTTAATCATTAGTTAAATTTAAACAACGTTTATGAATAAGGGGTTTTGTTGTTGTTGACAGTAATTCGAGGCGGTTCAGGATTTTGTGATCGAAATGTATTGGTTTTAATAAATTTCCAAACTTACTATTTTTCCCAGCCGTAATTCATTCTTCTCAAATTGATTTTTAGTATCCTATTATAAAAGTTTGTTACAAAAATATCTGTACCTTTTATATGTAACAGAAAGTATTTCATTATCTTCATTTTTAGGGTTCCGCAGCCAAATGGCAAAAAACGGAACCCTTATAGATTCGTCAAGTCTGTCTATCGGTCTGTCCGTCCGTATGTCACAGTCATTTTTTTCCGAAAGTATAAGAGCTATACTGTTGAAAGTTGGTAGGTAGATGTAAACTGTGAACCGCATTAAGATTGTGATGCAAAAATATAAAAATAATAATAAATATTGGGGGCTCCCCATACTTAGAACTGAAACTCAAAAATTTTTTTTTAATCATACCCATACGTGTGGGGTATCTATGGATAGGTCTTCAAAAATGATATCGAGGTTTCAAAAATATTTTTTTTCTAACCCGAATAATTTAAGTGATAGACGCTACCAAAGTGGAAAAAAGTTGGTCGCCCCCTCTAATTTCTAAAATAAGAAAATGAAAAATCTAAAAAAAAATATATATTATGTACATTACTATAAAAACTACCAACGAAAATTATTTTGAACGAGATCTAGTTAATAGTTTTTTTTAATACCTCGTAAATCGTAAACCGCTTATTACCGCATAATCTTTCATACAAATAACTTAAATCCTTTAACTTCATAAATCAATGGTACCCTTTGTGCGTGAGTCCGACACGCACTTGGCGGGTTTTTTTGAATTTCAACTTTTGGTGTAGTTTGTCCCTATGGCGTAATACAACAGACGAGACCAGGAGTGATCCACGGTTTAATGTTATTACATTATTTTCTAGGGATTATTTTGCTAAATGATTTTTTATTTATTGCACTGTGAAGCATATTGAAACATTGTATTGAACTGTAATATTTCATATATTAGCATCATTTGTTTCGTAAACAGGGTCAAAATTAATACCTCGAACATTAATTTCGAGATTAGTCATATTAATTTTTGTGTAGCTACGTATGCATTTTATTCTAGGTGGCGATATTTGTAACGTTAGCAGAATAGCTTGATGGTCGGTAAGCGATAAATAAATAGGTGACTAAAGTTTTTGATAGATTTTCTGAAAAATCTGATGAAATAGTCTAAACATAAACCGCTCTGGTGCGTGGGATAATAATAAGTGGCTAAAAGCCCATGGAATTAACAAATATTTAAGTATTTAATTTTTATAAGGGAGTTATATAATTTAATTATGTTGAAATAAACACAAAGATTCTATTGACGAAATAACATAATGGCATTAGTTAATGATGTCATGAGAAAGCTCAAAGTCGTATAGAGAGCTATGGAGAGGGTGCTATGCTATGCTAGGTATTTCTCTAACGGGATCAGCGGGAACCAGGAATGAGCAGATTCGTAGAATCTGGGCTATATCGTCGAAAGTCGATATAGCCCAGCGGATTAGCTCTTTGAAGTGGCAATGAGCGGGACAAATAACACATAGAGCCGATGGGACAGAAAGGCTCTTGAATGGCGACCACGTTCCAGCAAGCACAGCGTCGGACACCCACCAACTAGGTGGTCGGATGACCTGACCAAAATTCTAGGGAAGCGCTGGATGCAGGCCGCATCCAACTGGTCTGTGTGGAAATTTTTGGGGGAGGCCTATGACTAGCAGTGGACTTAGTAGACGTGATAATGATGATTAGTTAGACGAAAAAAAGAACCGTGTGATATAACCATAGGCGTATCCAGGGGGGCAGGTGGGAGCAGCTGAACCCCCCTGGAAATCTCGCAGAACATGTATGAACTCCCCTAATTACTAATCAAAGTATAAACAGGGACTTTTACAGGATCATTTGCATCTTTTTGCCCTAATGATTCTATAAATACCTAATGATTCATGTAACTTGCCCTCCCTCTAGCCCTGACTTGCCCCAAAGGCAAGAAGCTGGGTATGCTCATGCTTATATCATACAGACGCCAAGCATATCAAGCTACTACAATTTGTCAAATTTCTTTAATAGATTTTCAACTTTTAGCTTAAATTTTTAAGAGTCCAGGTTGATGAATTTTGAATAAAATGCGTAGGCTACGACCACGGTATGGCGTATAAACTGCTCCGTAGATGAAACGTGTCGGTCAGCAAGCTTCCATAGTGAACCATAAAACACTGACCCCCGTGCCTACCTACCTTAATAAACCGAAGTTTTATACGGTATAGAAAAGTAGACAGAAGGGGTCTTACAGAGTATTAGAATTATATTAGATACCCTTCAACTATTTCATGACATAGGTAGTAGACGTTCACTACTGATCTTAGATCAAAACTAGACAAAGGATTGCCATAATCATAATATATGGCGGCAGCCGAAATAGTCTAAAGGTTATATATTATACAGTACAGTCCGGTTTATCGTTATTAGCAGATAGGAAGACGTTGCTGGTCATGATTTACACAAAATTCCAGTATATTCTGTAGTTGTTACATTGAGTGTAATATTGAGGAAAATTGTAACTATTACCCTTAAAATCGTATTGATCTTCCAATTTTGTACCGTAATTAACATTGTGTATGAATCTATAAGTGTTTTATAATGGTGAAAAAGTATTTAAATCAATGAGGCTTTTTTAACTTTGTGGCCTTTTTTAGAGTTAGTTGCAGTAACTGAACTTGGTTACTCAATCTAACTGGTAAGGTTAGGATAGGACAGTCCTCAAACAATACAGCCACAACAGCATCAGTCTGAGAGCACTATATTGAAGTTGTTTGCAGTTAGTTGAATTTTTAGTATTTTTAGGACCTCAAAATATTGATTTGAAGGTCAAAAAATAGCAGCATTATTTTAGCAAATACTTTTTTCGGTGTTAATTGTGTACATAATAATCATCATCAACAGTTTTTATCGTCCCATTGCCGGGCACAGGTCTCCTCTTTTTTTTTTTTTTTTTTGATTGAGCGTAATAAATGAATACGAATTAGCCTTCTATGTGCTCTGATAGATGGGCTCAGTAACACCATATCATCTGCACATGCATTATTGGCACACTGCCCATCAATGAAACAATCAACATTGGTGTTGCCAAGCTTACAGATCAGCCAGCTGGTTAACATACAGGTTGAAAAGCTTGGGCGAGCTGAGTCCCCAGTCCAACCTATATGCATCCGATATCCGCCCACTTAACGTGATTGTATTGGTTGTTATACCATCACACACACCTGTTATACCATCACACACACCTCACAGCTTCCTCCATAGGCAGTCGTAATAGAGAGGTCCAGAAAACACGCATAGACCGGAGTCTTCCTACCAGCGTAGTATTGAACAGTTTGTTTGAGACAGAGAATAGCTGTTTCCGTGGACAAATGCGGTTTAAAACCAAACTGGGCATCATGTGACGATAGATGCTTATCCAGCTGTCGGTCAATCAAACCATCCAACGCCTTCGCAATAATAGTAGCCAGGGATATAGGCCTATAATTGCTCTTGTCACTCGCATCACTGGTCTTATTTTTAACTATGGGTACTACAATTATTTTCACCAGGTCAGCCGGAAGATAAGAGTGACTCAAACAGAAACTAAATAACACAGCGAAGACGACAGTAGGACGCGCGGTAAGTGCTTACCCGCATAGCGTAGATGTTCCACGCTCAAGCCGTCATGACCCGGCGACTTCCCCCCATTCATGTTTTTGATCACAGTGCCTAATTCCCTAGCTGTGGGCCGTCGGTTGCGCAACTCGAAGCTGCTTTATTCTGCTAAACATCCCTTCTTGTTGTCGACCAAGGCAGTACACTTAGAATTAGTATCCTCGCTTAGTACGGAAGCGATTATCGCAGCGCTCGGGGGCTTCGTTTCACTGAGAGTAAGTAAGTAAGTCATTTATTTTGCAAATATGGGTACAGTACATGGTGATAGAGTGATAATCGATAGGTTCAGCCACATTTTACCAATAGGCATGCAAAAATTATAATCTGAAGCTAAAGGTACTGGAAATTTATACTTAGACTGCATGTACAATTAAATAATTTGATGTCATAGCTTGATAAAAATGACATAATAATGTTACAATATGCAGAAACCAGTTACAATTATTATCAAATACCTACACAATTTAGAGTCATTAACAATAAAAATGTCATATAATACAATTTCAAATATGATGTCAAAGAAGTGTAAAAGAATGAAATATATAAAGGGGAAAAAAAGCAGTCACAATAAAAAGTAATAATAATAATTAGGATACATTATGATAAGAAAATGTCAAATATAATCAAAAAATGTCAACTGTAATAAAAATGTCAAATAATATGTAAAAGAAAAAAATAAAATTAATGAAAATAGTAACAACAACAAAAAAAAACACTTTTACATACACACAGATCTCATAATACACACATCAAAAGTGTCTAGGGATCAAGCATTTTTATGCGGATTTCTTGAGATTGAGATGTGGCTTTGTAATAAATTTATGATTTTATAAATTTATATGGATCCTTTTTGGTGCATTTCATAATTTGAATCAGGAACTGTGAATCAAATTCGAGTAAAAGATGAAAATCAGCTGTCAAAATTTTCCCTATAAAAACATACAACGCATTGAAGACATTATTAGTGCTACTGTTTCCCTACTACTGATTAAAACCAACGTTATTATGGAGCGGCGACGTCATTTAAGCAGGGAAGAAATGCTCAGAGCCGTGGGAATGATAGAAGCTGGTTCCCGGCAACGTACTGTGGCTTTAGCTCTGAATACAAGTCAGAGTGTTATCAGTCGACTTTGGACACGTTACCGAAGCACTGGTACCGTGGCTGAGCGCCATGGAGGACGGTATCGCTGCACCACACGGAGACAAGACCGATACATTCAAATCTTAACTCGAAGAGCTCCAACAATAACCGCCATGATGTTAGCCGTGAGGCTTCATCACTCTTCAGGGAACTTAATTAGCGACCAAACAGTCAGAAACCGCTTGCATGAAGTGAACCTTCATTCCCGAAGACTGCTACGGGTACCACCTATAGCAATGCACAATCGTAGGATTCGATATCAATGGGCTCTTGAACACAGAAATTGGGCAGAAGAACAATGGCGTTTCGTGTGCTTTTCTGATGAGTCTCGTTTTGGTATGAGACCGGATACAAGACGTATACGACACTGGAGAACCCCTGGACGCCAACAGCGATTAAAATCCTGCCAGGAAGTCCATCCTTATAGTGGTGGAACCATCATGGTATGGGCGGGTATTTGGATCGGCGGAAGAACTGAGTTGATTTGGATCAGAGGCAACCTCAACGCTCAAATTTATGCTGAGACGATTGTATCAGACGTCATCGTTCCTCTACAAGTGCAAATCGGTCCCTTATTTCAGTTAATGCATGATAATGCACGACCGCACACCGCAAGAGTTGTAAGACAGACTCTCGCCGCAGCTAACATCAATGTCCTGCCCTGGCCTGCTCAGTCGCCAGACTTGAACCCGATTGAGCATGCATGGGATATGCTACAGAGAAGAGCTCTGCCGAATATGGAGGGTATCCAGTCGCAAGAAGACCTTTTTTTGTTGTTGCAACGAACATGGGCGGCCATTCCACAGCGTGATTTGGATGAACTCATTTTGAGTATGCCAAACCGATGTTCTTGTGTTGTTAGTGTTCGCGGTAGAAACACGGATTATTAATTGTTTAAGTTACCCAATAAAACTTTAGAGAAAACTGTTATTTCAGTCTTTTTTTCGAACTTTTGTGTTAGTGGTTCAAATGTCAAATATCCCTTTATTAGGAAAATGGCAAATTTCTTTATTAATGCAAAGGTGACTTGGTTTATCGTTACTGTGACAAACGAAAACACTTTATTTGATGAATCCTTAAAGAAAATTTTAATTAATATCAATCAGGAGAAAAGTTATTGCAAAAATATATGTTGATCCCTAGACACTTTTGATGTGTGTATTTTCTCAAAATTTTTCTCAGTAAGGAATTCGCTGACAGTGTAGTATGCTTTATGCGTTGGAAAACTTCGAAGCCTGTTTTCAAACAATGGTAGTGGTAATTCTTTCCATTGCCTAGGTAATTTATTATAGATTGCCGGAGCCATGCAGTAGACACTTTTCCGCATTAGTGCCGTTTTGGCGGGGTGGGAGCACAGTACATTATTGTCTCGTCTGTTACGTACGTACATCGGCCAGACGTTGAAAACGATTTGGGTTGGACTTCACGTATGGCATGCAACTATCAGTGGATTTAAGCATAAACATCGCCCGTAAACATCCTTTCTGTGCTTTAAAAACTGTTTCCCTTTCGGTTGAATTTCCCCAGAATATTATACCGTAGCGTAAGTAGGATTCTACTATGCCATAATAGGCAGTAAGAAGTGCATCTACATCAATTATTGGGGATAGCGAATGTAGAGCGTAGGCGGACTTACTAATTCTCTTACATAAAGTATCACAATGTGCCTTCCAATTTAGGTTTTAATCTATTACGAGTCCTAAAAATTTTGTACTGTCCACTTCTTCTACAACTTCATTGTTATAATGTATTTTAGGGCGCGTGCTGGGAATCCGCTGACTAAAATGTACAGCTTTTGTCTTACCTAAACTTTGGGCGGTTCATTGAGTCCAAGGCCAAGGTGGCTGCCAGAAAACTTGGCGTTATCGCAAAGGTCCGGCAGTACTTCACACCAGGGCAGCTTCTAATGTTGTACAAAGCACAGGTCCGTTCGTGTGTGGAGTACTGCAGCCATATTTGGGCTGGTGCTGCTAAGTGTCACCTGGCCACTTTGGATTCGGTGGAGAGGCGTGCGAAGAGGCTGATTGGTGACCTTGATTTAACTCGAGTTGGTCTCCAAAGCCTAGAGCACAGGCGTAGAGTAGCCAGCCTTTCGGTGTTCTATAGGATACATTTTGGGGAGTGTGCGAGGGAATTGCACGATTTAATTCCCCCATCTCCGTTCCACCATCGGACGACTCGTCGTACGGCGAGTTTCCACCCTTATGTTGTTAACACCTCTACGATCCGGACGAAGCGTTTCGCCTCCTCCTTTATACCGCGTACATCAAGGGACTGGAATAACCTGCCGGCGGCGGTGTTTCCGTCGGACTACAATTTGAGTGTCTTCAAGGCTAGAGTGAATAGGCTCTTAATAAACTAGTGCGCTTTACCATCAACGATTGCGTCACTGCTTACAATCAGGCGGGATTGCGGTCAAGCGCTGGTTTATATCTTAATAAAAAAAAAAAAAAAAAAAAATTGTTTGCCTCTAACCAATTTACAACACTCCTTAAACACTTATTAATGTCCGATTCATGCGTTACCAAATTTTCACATGGTATTGTCATAGTGCTGTCGTCTGCAAACAGTGTTATTGGGTGTTCAACCCATTTAGGTAGATCATTTATATATAGAATAAATATGAAGGGACCTAGTACGCTCCCTTGCGGTACTCCATACTTAACTTTACGCTCTGATGATCGATATAGCTCTTCGCGCTTGCTAACTGAATTAATTCGGCAAATTTCAGTTATTTGTTTTCGATCTTTAAGATAAGTCTCAATAAGTCTAAGTAAATTAACTCTAATACCGAGAGGGTTGCCAAGTCTTGTGCGGTCAGACTGCGGCACTAATTATCAAGGTACAGATAGATACCTTAGAGAGGTCCATGAATTTTTGGTAAGGAATGACACGGAATTGGGCCAAGTATTGGCTACTCAGAGTATTACATGGAGATTCGATCCTCCAGCATGTCCTCATTGGGGAGGCGTCTTTGAAGCTGTGGTTAAATCGACTAAGACGCACTTACGGCGTATAATTGGGGAAACGGTCCTCACCTTTGAGGAATTAACCACAGTTTTCTGTAGAGTTGAGGCAACTGCCGATTATTTACTATCAAAGTAAATGATCGGCACATTACTAATTCACATGCGGGTTGTACGGCACTGCTTGCTATTTTGCAAAGGGAATTTTGGATTCTGCCGGTACGACGGTGTGTCCGATCAGTTATTTTTAAGTGTATGCCTTGTTATCGGTTGAAGACTACCACCACGCTTGCTCAATGCGGGTTGGCGGGTTGGTGTGCATTGTCCCATATAAAAAAATATATATACACCTATATATACCAATCTCACTTAGCAAAAACCCTAAAAAATTTTGGTTTCAAGTTAATGAGACGTATGTAAATTTTACTGCCGCTTTATCATTTCAATGACTTTTAAAACACAATCATGCTAAAAAACTTTCAACTTCTACATATAGTTGAAGGAAAAACGCACAACAACAGAATCCGACATCCTGCAGAGAAATAAAGGAGTTTCACTTAAATTAATGTCTTTTAAAGTAGCAAGCAATTACTACTTGATGCATTGATGCTACTTTCTTGCTGTTCTCCGAGAGTTTTTATTCACTCGCTTATTTGTCTAGGTTACTTGGATTGAAAACATATTACCTATCAATTTAATAATGTGAAACAGTTTGCCTTTTCCAACAATGTTTTCAGTCTAACTGGATACAGATAAGTACCAGTATTTTATATAGAGCTTATAAATATATTATAGGAACATCGGCGCGCAACCATAGATTCAAAACATGACGTATGTATGGAACAAAAGAATAATTGCTATTCCATACATTTTGGTCGCGTATGATTGCACTTTTACCATAAAATAGGTGCTATTTTTTATAATAACTGACCACGAACTTTGCGAAGTAATTGAGTGTTCTGTTTCTTCTTTGACTTTTTTAGTTTGTATCGGTTTTTTGTAAACCTTACTTATGTCTGTTTATTTATTTATTTATATACTCCATTGTACACCAAAAACATAAATTGATTACATTGTTTATTGAAACGTTTTCTTATTTTTCATTATCCTATTAGACAATGCGCATATAGGATACGCGGTAGGTACCTACTAATAAACCTGAAGACAGTTTAGATAAATACTATATTACCCAATTCATTTGTCTAAATACTAAACAATTCTAATAATTAAAGTTGCTGATCTTCAATCCAATTCTTTCAAGACCTCATGTTAGCGAGGACCGGCGCCCCATCCTAAGCTCGCTAACACTCATGATAGGGTTATCTTTATTTTCAACTAGCGACCCGCCCAGGCTTCGCACGGGTGCAATTCTGGTACTTAATAACTACAGAAAATTTGTGAACGTATAAAAATCATAGCGGCCCACCGTCGCTACTACCGCCCTGGCTGCCCGCAATTTTTAAATCTCTAATATCTTCGAAAATATTCATTTAAATCATATACTGTAACGCGCAATATAGATCTATATTAAATCAACAATTTATTTATGGTATCAAATTGGGTTAGGAACTATTGCGTAAAACTGAACTAGTTAAAATCGCTTCGAAAATTAGCCGGTATTTGTCGTAAAAAGTAAATGAAATAAAAATGTTATTGTGGGATATACTTAAGAGATTGGCGTATATCATCGCGAACTTTTTGCAAACACGGAGAAAAAGTAATTATTTACAATATCATATTAGAAACCTCAAAAATAATAGTATTTTCCCACAATTTAATGGATGTTATTATACATACAAACCTTCCTCTTGAATCACTTAGTCTATTAAAAAAACCGACTAAGTGCGTGTCGGACTCACTCACAAAGGGTTCTGTACCTTTAATTTATGAAATTAAAGTATTTGTATGAAAGATTACGCGGTAATAAGCGGTTTAAAATTTACGAGGTATTAAAAAAAAACTACTTACTAGATCTCGTTCAAAACAATTTTCGTTGGTAGTTTTTATAGTAATGTACATCATATGTTTTTTTTAGATTTTTCATTTTCTTATTTTTGAAGTAAGAGGAGGGGGGGGAGGAACTGTTTTCCACTTTGAAAGCGTCTGTCACGCAAATTATTCGGTTTAGAAAAAAATATTTTAGAAACCTCAATATCATTTTTGAAGACCTATCCATAGATAGACCACACGTCAGTGTTTGAAGAAAAAAAAATTTGAGTTTCAGTTCTAAGTATGGGGAGCCCCCAATATTTATTATTATTTTTTTATTTTTGCAGCAA
Organism: Sesamia inferens; assembly: GCA_037179545.1. Taxonomy (NCBI): domain Eukaryota; kingdom Metazoa; phylum Arthropoda; class Insecta; order Lepidoptera; family Noctuidae; genus Sesamia; species Sesamia inferens. Next base: position 19,926,148 of record CM073928.1, on the reverse strand, counting down.
AATCTTATTGGGGTTCACAGAATACATCTACCTACCAAGTTTCAACAGTATAGCTCTTATAGTTTCGGAAAAAAATGGCTGTGACATACGGACAGACAGACATGACGAATCTATAAGGGTTCCGTTTTTTGCCATTTGGCTACGGAACCCTAAAAACCCATCAAAATCCGTTGCGTAGTTTTAAAAATTGAATTGAAAACAAAGGGACATAGGGAAAGTAAAAGTAACTTTGTTTTATAATATATTTATAGTGACTATCAATGGTCTTCTGTATAACAACAATAATCATTATCTCTATTATTATCTTCAGTGGTGAAATCAAATGAAATGAAATTTGAAATAAAATTAAATTTAAAATGAAATGAAATTTATTAAAAAACATAGAACAACAATGAATGTACAAAAAGTCTGTTTGTATAGTAATAAAAATCTAAATTATAACAATCGTAAAAGCTAACTTGCTGTAGTCTAATACATAATATAAATCTTTAAAGTTACGATCTAAAACTAATGTTGGGACCACCCGAAATAGGTTTATTTAAACCTGTGTGTGTGTGTGTATTTTAACCTAAGTGGTCGGTCATAACATCGACTGCCGGCCGCAATTACCACCCACCAGACAAAGTCTTGCGGTCAAGCGATTCGTCGTGTCCCCCCAAAACGCCCTCCCTTCGCCACTTCCTTGTGCTTTCGCTGGGAAGAAGCAGTGGTAGAATAAACTCCCTAGCAGCACAGCAGTCTGTTCATAAAAAACACATGACATTACCTTCAGCGTTTGCATCACTGCTTACCATTTTTTTGTTTGGGATGGGAAATCATCAAATGACCTCTCCCGCTCTGGGCGGAGCGGAAGGGCGTGTCAGACTTTTACTGACTAAAACCGTGTTTCTTCACTTGCCTGTGCGCTAAAGCCACGGTTTCTTTTTTAACCAACCCGCAACCCTGACCCAGGAGGCATCGGTCTAACGGGCCGGGGCTGCCCTGAGGCGGCTCCTCCGGCGATCGGCGGCGATCTCTCGCGTCCGACCCTGGTCCAGGCCATGGTCCAGAACGAGAGTGCATGGCAGGCCGTCACCTCTTTCGGCGAAGCAGTGATGCTGGCAAAGGAGGAGGCGGAGTGCGTGAGGCAATAGGAATCCCAGCGCCCTCACGCCACTAGCCGTCGCAGTCGACGCCCTGGTCGGGAGACGACACCCAACTCCCAGCCACCGTAGGCGCGGGCCTGCGGGCGGTGAGCAGTGGGCAGCTCGCCCCCCGGTAAGGACCAGGCCCGAGTCGACAGCGCGTCGTGTTTCATGCGCGCCTCAAAGAGATGTCAGCACATCGTGACGGGGTCCACGAAGACCGATGCCTCCTGGGTCAGGGTTGCGGGTTAGTTAAAAAAGAAACCGTGGCCCAGACTGTCGCACAGGCAAGTGAAGAAACACGGGTGGGTTTTAGTCAGTAAAAGTCTGACACACCCTTCCGCTCCGCCCAGAGCGGGAGAAGTCATTTGATGATTTCCCATCCCAACAAAAAAAAAAAAGGAGGCATCGGTCTTCGTGGGCCCCGCCACGATATCTTTGAGGCGTGCGTGAAACATAACTCGCCGTCGACTCGGGCTTGGTCCTTACCGGGCGGCGAGCTGCCAAGAGGACACGACGGTGCTCTACTCAAGTCGGTCAGACGTCCACCGTATGCTCTACAGTGTCCTCAAGACGATCCACACAATGGTGACACCCTGGCGTGTCCTGTCGCCTTATCCAGAACAGGAACCTCCTGAAGCCTCGTTTCCTCCCGCTGGAGCTCTGTCCGCCGTACCGCGATTTCACGCGGCAGCGGACTTATGCCCCGGCGTTTTGCCTCTTCTCACTGCTTACCATCAGGCAGGATTGTGATCAAACACCAGAATTATAAAAAAAAAGATGTTTTAAACTAATTGTAAGTAGGTAATTAATTCGGAATATTATATTATTATTTTCTTACCATTTATTTAAAGTTCCTTTTTACATTTTCGTTTTAGCACCCACTTCCTTCTAACATAAAACGAAAATTGAATCTCGCCTTTTCATTTACACATTTACTGTATTAAAATATGGACAGTAAAGGTACACATGAAAAGAGGCCTCAAGAGACCTATTCTTTATTTTATGGACTCTCTGGAAGTGTATCTTTTTATTACCTACTATTGGGACACCGGATTTATTTTGAGGAGTTTTAATGAAATATATTTTATTTACTTAAACCTATTAGAAATTATTTAAATCTATTATGTGATACAATCTATATAAAACACAATTTATCGATTCCGTGTCATTGCCCGTTATCGTAGACTGCATAAGTATGTATATAACAAACTTAACAAAAAACTTAATTCTTCCAGTTTATATAGAGGACAGCTCGATAGGTGGATAAACCTACTTATCAACCTACATAATTATAAAAAAAGAAACAAATGCGTATAAAAACTTCGAGTTTGTTGATTTTATGCGACCTTGCCCAATAACTTAAATGTGCCGGATTTAAGATAAATAATTTCCAAAGGTCAACTGGACGAGTGATCTTTAAATTTTATGTAAATCATATCTTCTTTCGTAAGTATAGCAATATTTGTAAATGACATCTAAGATTTTGACGCCTTCATCCATCACTTTCAGGATGTTACGAGCATGATTGTAGATAAAATATTGCCGGAACGTAGGAATAACACGTACACTCAGGTTTCTTTATGTTTTATTGTATAGGTAATTAAGGTCCAATTAACCCTATCTATTATCCCAAATTACATTAGTTAACTATAATGAAATATATTGCAACATATACCTACATACTGCAATTTTTGCGAGCTATTTTGTGCAATTTCTTTTTAAAATAAGAGAAATTGTTCATTGATGGTGACACTAGTTTCGCTAAGTGTAAAGTCGACGCAGTCTTAAGAATTTTGTTGGCGGTGTAATACTCCCGGTATCTCGGAAAGAAATAAATAAATAAAGCACATTTAGCATAACTGCTTAATGTGCTTTATTTATTTATTTCATTAGCCCTGCCCCTGTTTTCTCTCCTGTCAAATTACGCGTTCCATCAGTCTTTAAGAGAAGGGACAGTACATTTGTGTTTGTTCTCACACTCGTGTAGTCTAAACACCAGTGCTGAAAGCTAGTTTTGATCAAGATCCTGATCAGCCGAAATACGTTCTTGAGGATTATACGTCTCAAACAGGTAGGGGCGTAGCAAGATCGTGCGAATAAACTCTAAAATTAATAATATTTGATACAATGCAATCTATAGATGATATCAATTTGTCTGTGACTTAAACCAAAATGCTATAGAATAAAATCAATGGTATTTCGGATTAAGTTAGTTAGTTTAGTTTACTAAAATTCTTAATTATCATAAAACATTTGGTAGGTACTTACAAAAATATGTCACAGTAGGTACCTACACTAATATAATATTATAAGCAACACTTTTACAGGCTAGAATCACCTTTATAAGTAAATAATACTGATGGCTACAAACTAATTACATCATGACCATTTAATAATTTTATCTTATAATAACTAATGAAATTATTGTGGTAATTTCATTTCTTAAACAGAAAAGAGAACTATGGGGGTAAAAACAGAATCACAAGTTCGCAGTGATCACGCGTGGTCACCGACGGCGTACGAGCTACCGCGCCCCCCGCATACTCAACTGTATACGGTGAGCGCAGGGAAGCGATGGCGCATTGTACGGGCCCAGCTATGACTCTTTATCAGTATTGTGCACAAACAATACGTAGTGATGGGGAAGCTTGTATGTACCGTATCTATCGAAACGTCGCAAGTATTTTAATTCAATTTAGTTCGTTTATTTATTTTTAAACTAAATACATTTATTATAAAATCTGTTTTTAAATTCTGATAAGAAATAATGGTCCGCCGGAATCGGCAGCAAGATCCAAGCTGGTAAACTTCAGAAACAGAAACCTCACTTTGCGAGAAGCATCGAGTGGTACCTACTGCCTTCTAAATAAGGGCCTTGATCTAACCATTAAACGAGTGCCTCGAGGGATGTTGACGACAATCAGCACTTTGACAGATTTGCTCACAATTCCACATATGAACGACCTCGTGTTCTAAGTCGAGATATTTATTTCTCGTTCTCAGCTTTCAGGAGGTTCATCTCATGAAACACGGCAATTATTTTGAGCAGCTAAAATTGTATTTGTTATAATTTCTATTTATTTTACAGATGTTTAATAGGGAGTCTCCAAAGAATAAAATATGCAGCCTAGGTATAATTTCTTTACTATCTCGTCCTTCTATCCTTCCTACCAGTATGTGATACGCTACGAGTCTATTAAGGTAACAAATTATGACGGTACTTCTGAGTGTCAAGATAATGTAGTGCCACTATTTATTACATGCAGTGCTACGATCTTTATCGTTTACATGAATCTATATGACTGGAGTATATACATGGTGTAGCATAATAACATTCCCAATGCTGAGACACAGACCACGTCTCTGTAATGAGGAATTGGCCTTCATCCACGACAAATCCAGTTTGGCTTTATTATAATAAAGCCAAACTGGATGCCGCCCTCTCAATGAGAGACATGGGGTTATAATGGTCCCCGACAAGAACGTAGTGTGGGTTGGTGGACGTCATGCCTTTGAATTTTTGATCCTAGGACATATCAGTTTCGTAACGATGTTTTCCTTTACTATTTTTTTAAGAACAATGGTGATAAAATAAATTCATCATCATCATCATCCTTTCAGCCGAAAGACGTCCACTGCTGGACATAGGCCTCCCCTAAGGTTCTCCACGACGACCGGTCTTACGCTTCCCGCATCCAGCGGTTTCCCGCGACCTTCACCAGATCGTCTGTCCAACTTCTCGGGGGCCTACCCACGCTACGTCTTCCGGTGCGTGGTCGCCACTCGAGAACCCGTCGGCCCCATCGGGCATCGGTCCTACGGGCAATGTGTCCAGTCCACTGCCACTTTAATGTTGCAATTCTTCGGGCTATGTCGGTTACTCTCGTTCTTCTGCGGATCTCCTCATTCCTGATTTGATCGCGCTGTAAAACCCCAAGCATAGCCCTCTAAATTGCCCTTTGAGTGACTGAGCCTTCTTATAAGGCCCATTGTTAGCGACCACGTCTCAATTCCATAAGTCATCACTGGCAACACACACTGGTCGAAGACTTTTGTCTTTTGTCTGCGGTATTTCGGACGAGAAGATTCTACGTAGCTTCCCGAAAGCAGCCCAGACGAGTTGGATAAAATAAATTACTCAAAGTAAAAAGCCTTGGTCACACACGAAGTACAACTTGTAAGTAAGGATCATTACCATGTACTAGGCCACAATTGGTCAACTGACTACAGCAGGTAATGAACTTGAATCCAGTCCTCGAATAACCCACGGTAACTTTATGATAATCATAGAAACCTACCAAAATATAAATATTTACATGGAAACTGACTTTTACAGCGAACGTTTTCAACATGTCTAAAACTAAAGTTAAACCTTAATGAAAGGAAGTCATTTCTATCGTGAAATCTCTCCGCATGATCTAATAATGGAACCTAAAGGGGACCAGATGAAATTAAGCCCATAAAATATATCATAACGTGATGCTAAAAAAGACGTGCCGTGTTTGTAAATAAATCCACGCTCTTCCTTAACTTTTTCAAATACGTTAAGAGAATTAATTTGCCTAAATTTTAACAACGGTATTTTATTTATATGGTGGATCAAATTGTGCCTTATCAACACAAGAACAGTGTTCAGTTTTCTCTGTGCTTATGTTCTGCGTACATATGGACCTCATACCGACATACCCAATCTACTGAGACGATATTCAACCCCACGCTCTCCGGATTCGTTAGGCGTGGCCACGCTAAGTGCTTAAACAAACTTAAGTTATTACGATTTCGTAGAATGTACGGGGCAAACGCTTGAAAAATCAACTGCATTTCTTAGAATGCATAAATTTATGGATGTGGAAGACATTCACTCGATACATCTATAGGTATGAGGAGCAAGGTGTAAAGTTCTCTCACTCATCGTACATAGAAACTTAGAAAAGGGCTCTCTCTCAGCAAAGGGCCATCTCTGACCAGACGGATATTGTGTCTGGCGGGCACTTGCCTGAAAGTTGTTATCGGGAAGTTGTAAGTACATATATTAGTTGCGCTGTAAACTCTGCTTGTAAGATGTAGGATTTGCGCGAGATGTAGGATTTCATGTTTAGGGGAATATTATAAAATAGGGATGTTTCCTGGGTAAAAAAAAAATATTCTATTTAGTCATCCAGATTATAGAAAAATATTGGATACGTATATTTTGTTTTATCAAATCAATAAAATTGACAAATATAAAAGGCATCAAAGATCAGAAGTGGTGGTTGTGGAACTTAAGTTAGATCTAAATTTTAGAATGATATAATAATTAAAGCAATATAATAAAAAACTTGTAACCCTCTTTTTGCTTCGGTAGTTGGATAAATAAATGAAAATTCTATAAGTCTCATTAAAAAATCTTGCCCTCAAAAGGGTAAAACTAAAGAAAATAATGTCACTGTTACGAAATTTTTTTCAATATTTGTCGTCCTAATTAATAAAGAACTCTCATTTAATAATATGGTATTTGACTAAAAAAACTAATTAGTTCGTCAGACAGATTTCCAAAAACTAGACACGTATTTTTAGTTTTATCAAAACAATAAAAATTGACAAATGTAAAGGGCATCAAAGATCAGAAGTGGTGGCTGGTGACGTCACTGCTCGCTAAAAAGTGTAGCGTGCAGTGACGTCACACGAGTTTTCAACGCACTGTGTCGTCTTCATTTTTTGTTTATATGAAAAAAGAAAAAATACGTGTCTAGTATTTTTTGGAAATCTGACCGACGGACTAATTAGTTTTTTTTAGTCAACTACCCCGGTTTTACTTGGCTCGTCCCTCTCACAGGGGACTTAATATGTAGTGGCCTCCAAAAGTAAATTGACATTAATTTCTCCACTTCAGATGAGTAAATTGTAGAAATACAATTTGAAACAAAAAATCAAAAGATACTTACTTCTAAGGGATTACTTGATTACATAATATTTTTATTAAAGTTAAACTAAACAGTTTGATGAAACAATTAGTGTCAAGTGTATTTAAGTGTCTACTACATAATTTTGTTTTATGTCGTTGTTAGCACTTTTTTATGTAAAATACTTTGTAGTATTTTCTACAGGTTTAACTTTTTTATTTATTAGCTACAGAAGAAAAGAACAACTTCTCAATGATATCTTGATCGCAAAAAAAAATAATAATAATAGACTAACCTATATAATATATAGTATGTATTTGGGCCGAGTGTTGATATGGATATTAAAGTTATGTAAGTAACAGATGAATATTATTTTGGAATTACAATAATGGTCTCACACAGGAAGTCGTTTATGGAAGTGAAAGCGAGTGGAAGTGACGTCAATAATACTGAAGAATGAGAGGAAGCAACAATAGCATTCTGAATATTAATTAATTATTACATATATTATTTCTGAAATGTTATGAGGGCGTACAATGGCTAGGTTTATAAAGCTGTATGTAAGACATCAGGCTTGATAAATAACATAAGGCTTCCTTTTATAATATTTTATTATTGTATTTTTTTGCGTTGTTACTTCTAACATAGTTTTTAAGATAGGTACTTGTTATACTAACACGCTATGAGAACAGCTGAAAATCTACACTTCAAAATAACAGGAAGATCGTAATGGAATAATAGCAATTAACTTATTTATCTACATTCATCCATTTAAATTCACAGAAGTCTGTTGTCACATTCAAGAAAGGTTTGAAATTGTCCTCGAACTCCTGCCACGAACATACTCCTTTCTTGCATAGATCTAATAACGGCTTTTCATTCCAATAAAATGCGACTTCATAATGGTCTTCTCCATCTCGACTGCATCTGCAAGTAAAAACACATTGAGAAAGTAAACATCGTACAGCAGTCAGATGTAGTCGACATCATACATGACAGGCGAGGTCGTAACCATTGCACCAACAATGTGTACAATGTCACTTTTTCAATTTCAAATGTAATTTCTGAGTCTATCCTGGACATTACTGACGTCTGTGAAGGGTATCATGATATCATGGTATTCCTTCATTCTTTATATCCCTTGAGGAGACCTGCACTTATGTAATACATCTAATAATATCTCTATACCTACGTCTGAAATCGGTAATCAATCTTAAGCAAACTTCACTAATGATTGTGCCTTTTATACAAGAAGAGTGGCTTTTGCCCTAAATAAGGGCAATAATAGGCTGATGTTTTTTTTATCATTCTGTGAGATTCACCGGGAGAGACGGACAAAGATTGTCACGTACTGTACGCCTGAAGGAAGACATCGCCCTTGAAATAGTCCACAGCGAAGGTGAAGGGCCGATCTGATGTGGTTTGCAGAACCAACGTGGTCAGAGATCCCTCAAGATAGGAAGTAAAAAGACATGACCAGTAGTGGGTCTCAATATAGAACACGGAAAAATATATATGTATACATATACACTGGGCCCCAAAAATTCCGGGTTGTCAATAAAAAGTGTGATAGGTTCTTAAATACACAACACTAATCCGTGAAACGGTAGTATATTATAGATGACTGACTTCTACATAAACAAAATAAGTTACATGTTTATACACTCAATAATTATACTAATACTAAAAAAATACTTCTAACTTTTGACTACAAAAACAAACAACACTGTTAATCCGCAAAAAGAAAGCTTTTCTTTTATTTTTAATAAATTATAAACTAGCGCTTGACCGTTCTTCAAAACACGCTTGACCGTAACGTTCACCTGGTTGCCTGTATAGCCTTCATCTCCCATCTTGTGTGGATAAACAAAATCTAGACTCATCGGAAAACAACCTCATCATCATCATTTCAAAAAAAAAAAAAAAATCAAAGCATTTATTTTAAATAAACCAGTTACAGGCACTTTTGAATTGTCAGAAGGTCGGTCAGTCAGTAAGGTGAAGCTAGTCGCCCATTCCAAAGAGTAGGTACCTATGGAGAAGAACGGGCAAGAAACTCCATGGACACTCTTTTAAATTATCAAGCTATTGATACAAATATTTGATTACATCATTCATTTTGAAATCAATCGTGTGAGAACGATGCAGAAATATATTGTACGCTGAGAGCGTCCATTATGGAAAAAAAAAACAACAATTCAGAATTTAAAATACGCCGTAGCAGCTAAGAGATGACCAGTCCCCTCTGACGGCGTCCGTTCACGAACATGACGTATGGATCAGCATCATTCAGCTCAACCATATTGAAGGGAACCTAATGACCCAACACACACGCCACCACCAGCGAGACATTTGAGTGAGCATGACATACTCTCAACAGCCATAGCACTATCAAGTCAATAAACGACTAACCCAACAAATAGATGCTTTACAGCAAGTAGATCGTGCTCACACGTGTTCCATGCAATTATACAATACTAGGAAATTGAATCTACACAATGCAAAGACAGTTTTGTCCAAGGTTCAGCAGCTCCAACGGTGTTCCCGAATGCTAAGTTTAGCTCCTGTGTAGCTGCACCAGTGCCGAATACCCCTGTCAGCGATGCAATTCCGTAACGTATAATGCCTGGCTACATAGTGTGTACTGGCTTTTAGTTAAAAAAAAAAAACAAACAATGGCAAATTTAAACTACAAGAGGAAAAATCAAAGAATAATCAGTGTAAGCATAGAAATCGGACGCAGCTCAAGACCAAGCCTTTTTGTCGTCAATATAATCTTTGACACTATAAAATGCTTTCTGACACAACCTACGCTTAATGAAGGATTTGAATTTATTCAGGCTCAGATCTTGAACCACCTCTGGAAGCCTATTGTAAAAATGTATACATTGGCATCTAAAAGAGCCACCTATTTTCTTGAGCCTATTTTGTTGTAGGTACAATAAATTTGTGCTTGTTCCTAGTATTTATATTATGGACATCACTGTATTTTTTATACAATTTAATATTTTTATGAGCATACAAAAGATTTTCATAAATATATTGAGACGGCACGGTCAGTACATTAATTTCTTTAAATTTTTCTCTGAGAGAGTGTCTTGGACTTAATTTATAAATTGCACGAACAGCTCGTTTCTGCAAAACAAATATTGTCTGAATATCAGTGGCATTTCCCCACAACAGAATGCCGTACGACATTACGCTATGGAAATAGCCAAAGTACACTAAACGGGCCGTCTCAATATCAGTCAAATTACGAATTGTTCTAACTGCGTATGCAGCAGAACTTAGTTTTTTTGACAATTTTTCTATATGGGGACCCCATTGAAGCTTAGCATCCAGAGTTATACCCAAGAACACTGTGCTGTCTTCAGATTCCAATTCTTCGCCCTTTATCAACACTTTAGTTTTCACCTGCCTAACGTGAGGTAGAGTAAACTTAATGCATTTGGTTTTTTCTCGTTTAAGAGTAAATTATTAACATTAAACCAGTGGACTACTTTGGAGATCGCGCTATTTACATCATCAGTGACCTGCTGCTGACGTTTAAGTTTAAATAAAAGTGAAGTGTCATCTGCAAACAACACTATATCGTGATTATCCTTTATGAGGTACGGCAGGTCATTAATGTAAATAAGAAACAAAAAGGGACCAAGAATTGACCCCTGTGGGACTCCCATTGTTACTAAAGATCCGGAAGATCTTTTTCCATTAACGTCAACGCTTTGAATCCTACCACTCAAGTAGGATGTAATAAGATCCAATACAGAGTTCCTGATCCCGTAGTGGCGGAGTTTCCTGATTAACGTCTCGTGAAGAACGCAATCGAATGCCTTGGACAAATCACAAAAAATGCCCAAGGCATCGCATTTATCCTCCCATGCATTGTAGATATGATATAGAACTTCAACACCGGCATCAGTAGTTGAACGACCCCTTGTAAAACCGAACTGTTTGCTATGTAATAATTTATGTTTATTAAAAAAAACTTAGCATTTGGTTTAAAATTAATTTCTCAAAAATTTTACTAAAGGTAGGTAGTACAGAAATAGGTCTATAATTTGTGGGGTCTGATGTACTGCCTGATTTAAACAAAGGTATTATCTTACTATTTTTCATGAGATCAGGAAACTCTCCACAGTCAATACAAGTATTAAAGATAACCGCTAGAGTGGGCGCCACAATATCAATAATAGACTTCGCAACTTCCACCGAATGACCCCATAGGTCAGCAGTCTTTTTTATATTGAGAGTGTGAAAAGATTTTAATTATATCTTTACTGGTAACATATTCAAAATTAAATTCCGAATTACAAACATTAACATTTTCTTTAAGCAAAGACTCAGCAACAGAAGGTGATGAGTTTAGGGATTTAGTAGTTAAAACTGGAATATCCAAAAAGAAATTTTCAAACACCTCAGCGACTTGCGAGTCTGATTTTATTATGTTGCCATTAACAGTCAGGCTATAGTCAGTATTTCTATCACTGGATCTTCCCGTTTCACTATTAATAATTTTCCAAGTCGTTTTAATTACATTACTACTGTTTTTTATCTTTGAACTCAAGTAACGTGACTTGGCCATATAGCAAACTTGTTTAAATATTTTTGAGTATTTTCTAACATACAAATTAAATTCAACAGTGTTAATATAAGTCCTCTCATTGTACAGTTCATAAAGCCGAGTTCTACTTTCAGCTGAAAGACGTCCACTATTGGACATAGGCCTGCCTCAAGGAACAACGACTGATCCTGCGCTTCCCGCATCCAGCGGTTACCCCGACATTCACCAGGTCGTTGGTCCACCTTGTCGGGGCCCCATCCACGCTGCATCTTCCGGTGCATGGTCGCCACTCGAGAACCCGTCGGGCCTTACGGGCAATGTGCCCGGCCCACTGCCACTAAGGTGTTGCAATTCTTCGGAAACATAACCCTGGACCACATCTATCCATCGGATGTGTTCTGGAGCAAATCGCAACCTGGCAATTCGATGTTCTCTGAGCAGTTTATGAGTGAAATAATGAAATAAAAATACATTGATTTAGACTTAAAAACATTAGAAAAGAAAAATAACAATAATAAAATAAAGTAAAATGTGAAAAAACAAAAATAGAAAATTAGCAGGAATGTGTGCCTCCCGGTTGCGCTAAACAGGCCCAGTTCAGTAAAAATGCCAGACTAGTGCCTGACGCTGGTTATACTGACCCTGATGTGTAAGGTGACGGATGTAAAACAGTTTTATACAGCATCGTGACGTGTGTATGCAAAAAAAAATAACAAATTTGTGTTATATAAAACAGTAACGTATGTATATGTATAGAAAATGTGATGACGACTAGTAAAATAGAAACAAAACAATACTAGTAAATAAAAAAATAAGCTAATAGTAGACATTCTTATGCAAGTAAAGTAAAAAAAAATCCCAAACACGAGTCAAAGCAAAAAATCGTAAAGTTATAAAAAAACAAAAACGGAGTCTCCTAACGATGCCTGCCATAATTTATTTAATACCCGCACAGCAGCATTATCGCACAATACGCTGTAACCAGCCGAACCGGTCTTCGTCATATAATTGATACATTTAGTGTGAGCATGTCTAACTACCTTTGCGATTCTATGAGCATTTACCGGCCTATAATGTTTTATATCAGCTTCACGAAGTCACTGCGGGATCGTGTCAGAAATCTCATTATTGTGGTGAACTTATTGATGACTATTTTTGACTTGAACAGCCGTGAGATGTCGATTTTTTAACATAATGCTCACGACGACGCGATCTTCTCGTATAGTTGTGCCCTTGGCCTGACATTTCTTGGTCTTCTGATATTCATGCCGGTCTCATGAAATCGCTGGAGTACACTATGGACCGTGGATTGAGATACACCTACTGTTCTGGCAATACTCCTCTGACTCCTCCCTTCTTGTACTATGGTGATAATTCGTATACACTCTGAAGAGTGTATAATTACAAGATACTTTGACCAAACAAAAAAGCTGTTTATAATGGCAGCTCGTCACACATCGGCTGCCGGCAGAAATTACCACCCACCAGACAAAGTCTTGCCGCCAAGCGATTCGTCGTGTTCCGGCATGATGTCTGGTGAAGCCGTATGGAGGACGGGTCTGAGCAGTTGTGTTGCGATGTGTGCCGGGTACGATGCGCCAAGTGTTGTTGTGTCGGGAGTTTGGTCGTGGAGGGTCTCCAGATCAATCTCCCTCTGGCGCAGCATCGTTGGTTGTATTGTTAGGTTTAACATTGCACCACCTCGCTCAACTGCCGTCTTCCTTCCTATTCACTAAGTTTTTTAAGTGAATGGGTTTAATAAACTAACGCGCTTTGCCATGAACGATTGCATCACTGCTTACCATCAGGCGGGATTGCGGTCAAGCGCTAGTTTATAAGTATTTAAAAAAAAAATCGAAATTTGATAATCAAATCAAATCAAAATTGTGTATTTCAAATTAACCATCCGTTGGTGCTTTTGAATAGTCAATGTCGGTCAGTCCAAGTAAAGTGAAGCTAAATTGCACGTTCCAAAGCGTAGATCTCTATGGAGAGGAATGTGCAAGAAACTCCATGGACACTCTATTAAAATCATAGTATGGGTTACATTTCTTCGTTACATATTTCTGTTGCTTCTATAATGTGAGCACAATGTATAAATATAAAAAATAAATAAAAGATAGAAAATAAATTAAGCCCACTGGCCGCTAAGAGATGACCAGTCTTCACTGACGGACCCCGTTCACGAGCATGACGCGCGCATCAGCCCCATTTAGCTCAACCATTTTGAAGGGAACCAAATGACGCAACAACACGCGCCACCATCAGCAAGACATTTGAGTGCATGACAAACTCTTATCCAATATTTTTCCAAATTCAGAATTACCAAATTTAGACATTCTTTTTTGAAATGAGCGCCACTTATCTGCCTATGAAATATTATTTTGTATGTACATATGAATTTATGTACGTGTAACACTTCTGCTTGTAGTTCAGCCATTAGATGATCTAGTTATTCGTTTCACTAATAAAACACGTTCATAATTACTCTGTGAAAACCTACATTGTAGAACATCATTTTAAAGCACGATACATAACAACAGGATAACGCGAGGGTCAAGTTAAAAGACCTGTCAGTTCATTAATTATGCGGCTATCAAAATAATTGTTTTATAATCACCTTATAGCTTAGGTTTTACTTGTTTGTCTTAGAACATACCTGTTTAATACAGCAATCAAGTTACTAGAGAACGTTGATAAAAATGTAGTCCTCATTTTTCTATGTATATCTCTATATGCTCCCATAAGTGGGTTCTCGTCCTTATAAAGATTGAGCACAACTAATATCATATCCATCATTGAGGCATGAGTAAAGTATGACACGATTTTCTTGCCTTTTCCCTTCTTGGCTTGTTCGAAGTTTCTTAGCAAATCAGCTAAGGGAATTTGACCAAACTTTTTGCTATACTGTGATACTCCATAACTATTTCTATAGTAATGTCTCAAGTCGTCAATGTATTCAAGTACTTGCAGGTCTTCAACTGAGAATACAGAACACCACGGACTAGGTGTGTTGCTGATCCCGTCCCAGGTATAACGACATAAATCATACATAGCTGTGATATCTTCGTTTGAGAAAGTAAAATTGAGGCCTAATTTTCTCTCGAGCCGTTCTTTCATCTGGAAATCAGAGCATTTTGATGTCGTCATTGAGTCATGGTGAAGAAAATCAATGATGTATCTTCATTGATTTTCTTCACCATGACTGAAATGGTGAAATGAGTGGTCATTCTACTTGATGCCACCTGAAAGAATGTGTAATGACAGAATCGCGTACACACTGGATTTATACAGTACATGATCTGAGCTAACAAATATTAAATTTATTATAATTAACGCGCACACGCAAATTTTTACATTGCAGTGAAAAAAACAAAACATGAAAACAAACAATAAAACGATTTTAGAAGTGATAAGGTAAAGTATTGTTGTGGTTTTTTCCTATACTGTGTTACTTACAGTCATACCATATGTACACTTTTAAAAATAAAACTCACATTTAAATAGTTTGAAGTATTCTTATATTCAACTTCTTGGCGATAAATATCAGAATTCCGTCTCACTTCTATTTGATATTTTCCACATGTTGAATAGGGCTGAAAATATAAAACTGCAAATATATACAAAATAGCGCAACTGATATAATTAGCAGATTAATCGTATAATACTGACTTTAACTTACTGCGACGATCTGGTAATAATTCGGATCATTTTCTATAACCAGGTTACTGTGGTTAAGACCTTCAACGAAGGCTCTAGCGCTCTGTTCTAGATGATAGCCAAAACCTGGAAGAAATAAGTAATCTTTCTCTTGGAGATCCTCTAGTAAGTTTGGAAATGTTTTCTTTATCCTGCTACCAATATGCAACGACTCTTGATAACCTTCTGTTGAAATTTCATATGGTTTATCTAAAATGGCGGTATCAACTTCCCAATGTTTGATGTTTTCAATATCTTGCGCACACATTGATCCGTTCCCAATTTCATAACTTGTTACAATAAAATCTTTATATTTGAGGATATGTTTCATGTCATCTGCGAATTTCTGACTAGGAGTTCTCTTTCCATGCCTCATAATGGCCCAGACACTGGTTACTTCGCATCCTATACAAAGATTAACATGCTATTTAAAAATATGCAGATTTATAAAAATCCAAAGGGGGTTAAGAAGCTAAATTCTGTAAGTTTAATTAAATACATTTCAAACAGGAATATCCGTATTTTAAAATGTCTATAAAATAATACTAAACTTTTCATGGAAGCAACTTTGAAATAAAGAATGAAATCGGTACTTTTAAAACTGTTCTTCAGACATAAACTTGGCTCAATATGTCAGAACAATCTTCGAATGAAACCCAACTTACCTTCCCGTTTTACGATAGAATCCCTTATATCGCCTCTAACAATTTCATATGGAGTTTTACTACCAAAATATTTGTATTTACACTCAGTGTTCCAATAGCATTCTAAGGTCAACACATAGTTTACAAAGTACCAAACAAGCACTGTCGTTAATAAACACTTCATATTAAATAAGATAATCACAAAACACACCATAAAAGTTTTAGAAATAGTACACAACGAAGACACTACACTCGACATTGAGTCTTGTACGATAAATAAACACAATTTATGAGTTTCGCAACTGAACTACCAACACTAATATTATAACGAGGTAATGTTTTTTTGTAGGGATTTCATAGTAAGTTCGTTTTTGTCTTTATTATAATAAATATGCAATTATCACGAGGAAAGACCTTATTTAAAGTCATTTGTGAATGCCTAATAAACAGTCCCACGCTTCTTCCGTGTTATCAGAAACGCATTAACGTTGATATGATAAATGCCTAAAAATATTAAGTGGTGATGTGTTTAACATCACCACTTAATTTAGCCATTCTGCCGCATCTTTTTATTCACCATCATCATCATTTCAGCCAAAAGACTGCTGGACATAGGCCTCCCCCAAGGATCTCCACGACAACCAATCTTGCGCTTCCCGCATGCAGCGGTTTTCCACGACCTTCACTAGGTCGTCTATTCACCTTGCTGGGGGCCTACCCACGCTGCGTCTTCAGGTGCGTGGTCGCCACTCGAGAACTCGTCTGCCCCATCGGGAATCGGTCCTACTGGCAATGTGCCCGGCTCACTGCCACTTTAGTGTTGCAATTCTTCGGGCTATGACGGTTACTCTCGTTCTTCTGCAGATCCCCTCATTTCTGATTTGATCACGCAGTGAAACCCCAATCATAGCCCTCTCCATTGCACTTTGAATGACCTTGAGCTTTCTTATAAGGCCTATTGTTAGCGACCACGTCTAAGTTCCATATGTCATGACTAGCAACACACACTGGTCGAAGACTAGTGTTTTGAGACACTGCGGTATTTCGGACGGGAAGATTCTACGTAGCTTCCTGAAAGTAGCCCATCCAAGTTGAATTCGACGATTGACCTCTTCTTCTTTTTATTGGAGCGACATAAAAGCAGTAGGTTGTAAAAAGACATAGTCTTAATTTTCAAAGTTACCTATAAAATTAACAATGTGCAAAAGAAAATGGACAGTTTAAGTACTGTATAGTCCATTAGGGAAACCATTATTTGGTAAATGGAACTAGTGATAGAAGCCTGTTCAGAACTGTAATTGCGCCAAAAGTTTGATCATGTCCATCATCGAAGAATGGATGAAGTATAATTCTTGCCTACCATATTATTTGGCTTTTTCTAGTTTTAGGATCTCATATGCCAACATGATCCGGCTGAATGTGTTGCTATACTGAGATGCTTACCGCCGTTTTTTTTTTTACTAATATCCTAAATCTCCAACGTATCCTATTATTTTCAGGTCCACTGTAGAGCACATTTCGCACCAAGGATTGAACTTATTAGTGATCTTATTAATCGTACATTCCTCTAATATTTTAGCTTTTCATAAAAAAAAAAAACCTTACTCCTATTTCCTTTCAATTCTCGCGTTTATCTAGCAGAAAGTGTAAAGGGAGCTTAAGCAGATAGATAATATAAACTATATAACGATTTAAAGAAGTAAAGTTTTTATATGTGGGCGTTATCAAATTCCATATATTGAAGTGAAATTTTGGAAATTTTTATTGACACAAAAACTTCTTTTAGATACGTTTGGCATCCTCTGAAGGGCCGCAAACAACTTTTTAATTAGTTTATGTAGGATTTGTACCTATTGCAGCAATACATTCAGCCATGTTCATTCTTCATTTTATAGTGGAAGTATTCAAAACGATAAAAGAATTATTGTGAAAAAGCCGGCCACCTACCAAATCATACTGGGTATGCGTGATGTAAACCTGCTTCGTTTCACTAAGAGAAACGTAAATAAGTATATCATTAGCGTGTTACCATGCACCACAATCATCGACTAAATAATTCAGATAATATACGTAAAGAACCTACCTAATAACATTACCTTTCTTCTAAACTGTAAGAATTTGTTTATTATTTATACATATTTATATATTTTAGTATTATGTATTTATTTAAGTATACTTATATAATTATTTTTGGATTATATGTTTAGGTATATTTAATATTATTACTTTTTGTCGTAACTATAGTATCGTTGAGTTACATAGTATCCCATAACACAAGTCTCGAACTTACTTTGGGGCTAGTTCAATCTGTGTGATTTCTCCGTATATATTTTAGAAATAAAAAATGGACCACTAACGTGATAGAACGACTTCATTTACATAACGGCGATAGTAACTAATATTGACCATTTCCTGATAACCTTCATTTATAATTTTATTCGGCTCATCAATGAAATAATCATCAATTTTACGTTATCATAACTACATCTTGAGACCATATTTTTTTTTTTTTTTTTTTATTAAAATATAAACCAGCGCTTGACCGCAATCCCGCCTGATGGTAAGCAGTGACGCAATCGTTGATGGTAAAGCGCACTAGTTTATTAAGAGCCTATTCACTCTAGCCTTGAAGACACTCAAATTGTAGTCCGACGGAAACACCGCCGCAGTCGCCGCCGCCGGCAGATTGTTCCAGTCCCTCGATGTACGCGGTATAAAGGACGAGGCGAAACGCTTCGTCCGGATCGTTGAGGTGTTAACAACATAAGGGTGGAAACTCGCCGTACGACGGGTCGTCCGATGGTGGAACGGAGATGGGGGAATTAAATCGTGCAATTCCCTCGCACACTCCCCAGAATGTATCCTATAGAACACCGAAAGGCTGGCTACTCTACGCCTGTGCTCTAGGCTTTGGAGACCAACTCGAGTTAAATCAGGGTCACCAATCAGCTTCTTCGCACGCCTCTCCACTGAATCCAAAGTGGCCAGGTGACACTTAGCAGCACCAGCCCAAATGTGGCTGCAGTACTCCACACACGAACGGACCTGTGCTTTGTACAACATTAGAAGCTGCCCTGGTGTGAAGTACTGCCGGACCTTTGCGATTACACCAAGTTTTCTGGCAGCCACCTTGGCCTTGGACTCAATGAACCGCCCAAAGTTTAGGTTCGAGGAAATCTCAACACCCAAAAGCTGAAGGCGGTCGGTACACTCCAAGGATACATTCCGAAAAGTAGGAGCCAAGGTGAACGGGCTCCTTTTGGCGGTGAAGAGACACGCCTGCGTTTTGGCGGCATTGAATGCTACAAGATTGGCATTGCCCCATTCGGAGACTGCCTGAAGTGCAACACTCGTTCGCTCTACCATGGCCTCTCTTTCGGACCGGATTGATTCCCTACTAGCCCGAGCATCCGGCAGGTATCTCTCCACAACTGTGCTGTCATCTGCATACCCATAGATACCGGGCATCAGCAGATCGTTAATATGCAGCAAAAACAGAGTTGCAGAGAGAACAGACCCCTGAGGAACACCGGCATTAGTCGACATGGGCTCAGATGAGCATCCGTCGACAACAACTCGGAGGGACCGTTCAGTCAGGAAGTCTTTTACCCAGCCAGTCAGGCTAGGGGAAATGCCGTACGCTGGAAGCTTACTCAAAAGGCCAGCGTGCCATACCCGGTCAAAGGCCTTCGAGACATCAAGGGAGACAGCAATCGCTTCCCCATTTCTCTCGAGGGCCTCGCCCCACAAGTGAGTGGCATACACTAGTAGGTCCCCAGTTGACCGATTGCGGCGAAACCCGTACTGTCGGTCACTGAGGAGATCGTTACCTTCCAGGTATGCCAAGAGGCGCGAGTTCAATACACGCTCCATAATTTTACAAAGTATGGAGGTGATCGAAATCGGCCGATAGTTGGTAGGATCGGCACGACTACCCTTTTTGGGCACGGGCTGCACGTTGGCAAGCTTCCAGGACTTGGGCACTATACCAGTCCCAAATGAGAGGCGGTACAAGCGTGTCAATACAGGAGACAACTCGGGCGCACATGCTTTTAGAACAATCGCTGGTATACCATCCGGACCACTAGCCTTATTCACGTCCAGACGACACAGTGCTCTCAGAACCTCCTTGTTCCGAATGCGAACCTCAGGCATTGAAGTACCGCAATGGGGTAAAATAGGTGGAGTAGCACTGCCAGTATCAAGACGCGAATTATGGGCAAAGAGAGATGCAAAGAGACCTGCTTTCTCTCTCGCCGTATGGGCCAGTGTTCCATCAGGCCTAACCAGCGGAGGCAGTGAGGGCCGACAGAAGTTCGCCTCGACCGATTTGGCAAGGGACCAAAAAGATCTGCTACCGGAAGGCTGCGCAGATAACTTGTTGCCAATATGGGTAATACGGTCGAAGCGAGCCTTCTTTAGTGCCTTTTTGTAGGACTTGGCAGCACGGTTAAAGGCTCTCTTCTTTGAGCTTAGATCCGGAGCTCCGCGGTCACGAGCGTCATCCCAGGTGAGAAATGCCGTGTGCTTACGCTGTTCGGCTTGGGCACAATCGGCATTGAACCATGGGCGAGCCGAGCCACCGACGGGCACGTCATTATAGGGAATAAAATATTCCATAGCTTGACGCACCACATCGGTTATAGCATCCGCACAGCTCGACGGATTGCTAGAAGAGAAGCAGACCTGCTGCCAAGGATAAGACGCAATGAAATGGCGCATCTCATCCCAGTCTGCTGACCTGTATCGCCACATTCGCCGTTCACCACGAGAGTCGTGATCTGGTGGGGAGAAGGTCGACACAGACTTCACCAGACAGTGGTCTGAAGTTCCCAACGGTGGGGAAACTGTTACAACACACCTGTCCGGATCAGTGGTCAGCAGAAGGTCCAGACAATTGGCAGTATGACCAACTACATCAGGCACCCTAGTCGCTTGCTTTACCAGCTGGGAAAGGCCCATTGAAAGCGCGAAGTTTCGCGCTTCTCTCCCAGCGTGGTCGGTCCTCTGGTACGGGAAAAGCCAGTCCTGATGGCAGGCATTGAAGTCCCCCAGAGCGACGAAGTGTGCGTCAGGGTGCCGCTGCAGTGCATTGTCAGCAGCCTCACTGAGGTGGTCAAATAAACGAGTTGTCTCCTGATCACCGCTGTGCGATCGGTAGACACAAGTGTAAACAATTTTGTCCACACCAGTGTCAACCAACAGCCATAGGGACGAGAAATGAGGGTCTTCGAGGTGACGGAGGCGCCGGCAACAAATGTCATTGCGGACATACACACAGACCCCGGCACGCTGCAGGAAATGGTGCTCCAATGCGTATCCCGGGTAGTTGAGGTATGCCGCATCAGACGGACATCTGATCTGGGTCTCCGTCAAGAAAAGTAGATGGGGCTTCTCAGTCTCAAGGTGGTGATGTACTGCAATGAGATTGGAGTGCAGACCTCGAATATTAGAGAGGTGCACTTTGAAAGAGAGGACGTGCGCCCGCTGTACACACCTACTTTTCTTATTTGACTTTTTCATTTGAAAAAAAAAAAATGAGTGAATAGGAAGGAAGACGGCAGTTGAGTGAGGTGATGCAATGTTAATCCCAACAATGCGACCAACGGCCAGAGGGAGATTGATCTGGAGACTGCGGGGACGCCCGAACCCCCCCAGGGATCGCCATCGGGTCCTCTCGTCCGGTCGCCAACCGGCACGATGGGGCCACCCTGGGATTTTTCGCAGTTGGCGGGGCAGCCTTTCATGTG
The DNA here is from genome assembly GCA_037179545.1 of Sesamia inferens. Taxonomy (NCBI): domain Eukaryota; kingdom Metazoa; phylum Arthropoda; class Insecta; order Lepidoptera; family Noctuidae; genus Sesamia; species Sesamia inferens. The sequence goes on along the minus strand of CM073928.1, from coordinate 19,904,482 downwards.
CGGCTGGCACACTACTTGGGCCCCCAACTACCTGCGGTCGGCCAGCGGAAAACCGTGCTTCGGATCCCGCTACCCTCCACGACCAAACTCCCGACACGACAACAATTGGCGCATCGTACCCGGCATACATCGCAACACAACTGCTCAGACCCGCCCTCCAAACGGCTTCACCAGACATCATGCTGGAACACGACGAATCGCTTGGCGGCATGACTTTGTCTGGTGGGTGGTAACTACGCCGGCGGCCGATGGTGAGGCCAACCACCGAGAACATAGCTAGTAATTCCTTGTCATAACTAGATATAACATTGTCTTTCAAATTAAATACTTCCATTATTTCCTTCAATAATTGTTCATGCACCCTAATTGCGTAACATACTATTACTATGAGTTGGAATCATTTTGAAGTTTATGGCTATTTCATTGCTCCCTATGTTCGAAAATGTGTCTGCTCAACAACGCAAATAAACCAAAGAATGTTGTTGAACTGTCAAAATGAAACTCATTGCTACTGATAATATGCTACGCAATAACCCTGCTGGATTCTTTTTTTCCTTGCTTCATTCTGGCCGAAACAATGATTGTATAGCGTTCTAATAAAAAATGTATTGTTTGTTATTTTAAATCATGACTAAGTTTTGGTTGGCCTCCAGGCTGCTTCTGAGAAAACTGAGAAAATAGTCATTGAAAAATTCATTAATGTTTTGTCCAACCTTGGAGTCAGGCCCAAGACCTCGCGCTCAACAATAGCGCAAGAAATAGTCACACAGTATTTTAATTTACTATGGTTTTTTTTTAATTTGTGTTTTTATTCCCTTATGAAATTGACTGTAGAAGGATTCTTATAAATTAACTTACTTTCCAGTTTTATGATCGTGTCCCTTATATCACCTGTAAAATGTTCATAAGACTTACATTCAGTAAATTATTAATAACTACTAACTAAATATTTTGAACTAAATATTATGGACTCCTGCCTGATTTAAAAGCTTTGTATTCTATCCTATTCTATTCATCATCAACCTTTTTTCTTCCCACTGCTGGGCACAGGTCCTATCATGCAGAGAAGGAGTACTATTACTTAACTTAATTTAAATTTTGTAATTGTAATATTGCTGATATATTATTTTATTCTATTTTCCGTACGATTTTTATTCTATTTAAGTTTTGACAAATTTAATCATCTGACATTTAAGTTTTATAAGATATTGCACTTTTAAAAATAATTTAATATTGACGTAAATAACACTTCAGCGTCACCATTTAGTTACACTTTATGCTGAACATTGTATTGAAACGTTACTCACAAACCGAATAAATGAACATGGATATGAAAACAAGTATTTAATATTAATTATTAAGTACTAAACAACTAGTCTGTATTTGACAGAAATAGAAACAGACAGGTTTTTTTAATAAAACTAATTAATAATTCACAATTTGTCCTCGTCTGCACCACCACCACATATTGCTCTGTGATAACAATAAAAGTAAATGAACCAATATGTTTAATTAAAATAAGGTAGGTACCGAGTCACGCCGGTCGCTAACGCAAAATATGCCAAACCTGTATTTTGTGTTGTGGTGGCGTAGCGGTTAAAACACTTTCCTCTCCAGTATGAGTTCGATTCCAGGTCAGGCAAGTACCATTGTAACTTTTCCAAGTTATATGTACTTTCTAAGTATATTTTGGGCACATTGACTGATAAGATAAAAAACAACATCTTGAGGAAAACTGGACTTTAAAACTGAAATCTCAAACCCGCATTAAGCAAGCGTGGTGATTACGCTCAAACCTTCTATGTATGTAAGGAGACCTGTTCCCAGCAGTGGGACTATAAAAAAAATATATGATGATGATGTTGATGTACTTTGTGGATGGAAATCGTGACACTTGGGACCCTCCAATTGTAAAAAGTACATATTATTTTTATCACTACATCTTTTTCTTCTTCTTCAGCCTATGGATGTCCACTGCTGGACAAAGGCCTCCCCCAAGGCTTTCCACGCTGACCGGTCTTGTGCTTCCCGCATCCATCGGCTTCCCGTGATCTTCACCAGGTCATCGGTCCACCTTGTTGTGGGCCTCCATACGCTGCGTCTTTCACTACGTGGCCGCCACTCTAGAACTTTACTGCCCCATCGGCCATCGGTTCTACGAGCAGCATTTTGCCCAAGTCTTCCAGGGTCACAGCCATGACCACGATATCATCTGCAAAACGGAGATTAGTGATGTACTCGCCGTTGATGTTGATGCCAAGGCCTTTCCAGTCCAGGACCTTGAAGACATCTTCCAACGTAGCAGTGAACAATTTAGGAGATATGACATCTCCTGGTATCACTCCACGCTGGAGTTGGATCGGTTTCGATTCCTTATCCTGGAGACGGACTGACATGGTGGCGTTTTTATACAAACACTTTATCACCTCAATGTATCGATGGTCAATTTGGCACCGCTGCAAAGACTGTAGCACCACCCAAGTCTCGATCGAATCGAAGGCTTTCTCATAGTCCACAAACGCCAAGCATAGTGGTTTGTTATACTCCTCGGACTTCTGTATAACTTGCCGCACAGTATGTATGTAGTCTATGGTGCAAATGCCTTTTCGGAAGCCTGCTTGTTCTGAAGGCTGGACGTCGTCGAACCTGCGAGCGAGACCATTCATGATGACCCTCGAAAATAGCTTATAAACATGGCTCAGGAGGGATATCGGTCTGTAGTTTTTCAGGATTGTCACCTTTTTTGAAAAACAACACTACCACGCTCCTGTGCCAAGCCTTAGGCGTTTCGCCTTTAAAAATTACGGAATTAAATAGCTTCTGAAGCGCTTTAAGTACCGGTTTGCCACCCGCTTTCAGAAGCTCAGCCGTAATTCCATCATCTCCAGCCTTATCGTTCTTGAACTGTTTCAAGGCCATACCAATCTCGTACAGGCTGACGTCCGGGACATCGTCGGTGTAGTATCGGGTTAGTCTGGCTCTAGGATCATTAGCCAGGCTTACAACAGGTGCGTGTGTTGATGTGTATAACTCTCCGTAGAATTTCTCAATCTCACCCAAAAGATCGGGCTTGGAAGTGACGATCCTACCATCCCCAGTCTTCAGCTTCGCAAGTAGGCTCTGTCCAACAGACAAATCTCGTGCGAACACTTTGGAGCCTTTGTTTCGCTCGATAGCCTCTTTAATACAATTTGTATTAAATTGGCGTACACCGAGACTTTGAGACCTTTGAGGGGATTTTAAGACCACCTCCCGTCTTTCTTCCATTAGCCGACGGGTGGGACCGGAGATCTTTTTCTGTCCTTTTGAACAGAGGGTTTTGTAAAACTTGGACCCTTCCGTTTGGAGAGTTTCCACAAACCTGTTGTTATAGTCGTCCACATCTACGCATTCACCGAAGCATTCGAAGCGATTTTACAGTTTGATCTGAAAGCTTTCAGGGTTTTGGAGTGGGTTTGACGCTGGACGGAGCATAGACTTCGTAAGCCGAGTGCGTTCGAGCCTAATGTTGAGGTTCAAGATGCCTCTAACAATACGGTGATCACTCTCGGTTTTAACCGCATGGATCACGGAGACATCGTTGAACACTTGCCTTCTCGTTGACATTATGAAGTCTATATCGTTTTTGGTCTGACCATCAGGGCTAATACAGGTCCACTTGCGGTGCAATGGTTTCTTGAAAAAAAGAATTCATCACAAAGAGTCATGCCTTTTCCATGAAATCCATTAGCATCTGACCTCGGGGATTCCGATTTCCAACATCATTACTTAGTATAAAACAAAGTCGCTTTCTCTTTACCTATGTCCCTATGTATGATTAAATCTTTAAAACATCGCAACGGATTTTGATGCGGTGTATTTTGAATAGATAGAGTGATTGAAGAGGAAGGTTGATATGTATAATGACATCCATTAAATAGTGGAGAAATAGAACTGTTATTATAAAGTTTCTAATGTGATGTCGTAAATAATTACATTCACCACGTTTGCAGTGAAACGCAGGCTGAAACCTAGAGAGATTTATCAAAATAAAATACTAAATATTGTACACATTGAAAAGATCTACAGAAAAGTCTGCCATGGTATATGTCTATTTCTTATGGATAACCCACAATTTTTTTTGTTGTCATTTACTTTTTACGACAAATATTGGCTAATTTTTGAAGCGATTTTAACCAATACATCATTAATCATTATCCAATTTAATGCCTTAATACATTGTTGATTTAATATAGATATACATCGCCCTTTACAGCATATGTTTTAAACGAATATTTTCAAAGATGTTACAGATGTAAAAATTACGGGACGTCGCGTTTGCAGCGGTATCGACCGGCCGGAACGGCGGACGACGGCGACTATGTTTTTTATACAGCGTTCACAGTTTTTCTGTAGTTTATATAGTATCAGCATTGAACCCGTGGGAAGTCGGGGCGGGTCGCTAGTTAATAACAAAATACTGTTTTCTAGGACATCATAAATTAAAAGAGCTTTACTCCAATTATCCTATAGTGTACATACCATGACCCCTCCGTTCCTCGGAACGCACTTTATTCCGTGGATCGCGGTTTTCATTCGTGAATCCTTAACAGTTGTCACGGATCGTCAGAAGTACGAAACTCTGTCACCTAGTCTTATTTATTAATTTATTCTTTATTGCACAGCAATCAAACATCTAACAAAATACATTAAACCCAACAGAATATACTATGGCCGGCCTTATCGCTAATGCGATCTCTTCCAGGCAACCAAAGAATGGACAGATTCTCCCGAACCACAAATGGGATTGCCGTTGGTGCAAATATTATTAATAAAATATACTAAAATAGATACACAAATTCATACGTTTTACCAACGGGTATCAGTCTCTCCCAGTAATTGGATTATGGAGATCAGAAAGGCAGTAAAATTCTGGTTGGGTGGTTCAGTTGCATCCAGTCAGACTGAAAGGCAACCCCAACATATCTATGTATGTACATAGGTAGGGAAAAAGCGGGCAGATAAAGATGTTTCTATTCCTTGAAGGGTTAAGAAGCTATTGTACCAACTTATAAAACAACCACATTTCGCCAGTTGTTTTTCTGTTGTTACAGGAGCAAGTTTAAAACTGTTGGCCCAGGAAACAAATTTAGGACCTCATGCTCAGTAATAACGCAATTCTGTATGATATTAAAAATCGCGTTGGCGATGGTTCAGAATAGAAACACAGTACACATTTCAATAGATTTATTAATATACAAAAATGTTTTATACGTTGGAATTCTAATTCATGTCAATGTTTAGAAATATTATATATTTGTTTTCTGACCAAATAACAACATAAAATTAATTAATTTATCATGACATTAAATTTTATTTATTGATATGTTATCATGCTTGTATAAATAATTATCACTTTTAAATATCAAATAAAACAGGCATACGTCATAGTAAATATAAATTTATTTTTTAATTTATTAAGTTATTTTTCTATTATTGCATAAATTTAAAGTACTGTATTTGTTAAAATAAACAACTATTCACAAAAATCGGTGTTTGTACTCAGGAATGGTGACAGCTTATCTTCAAATTCTTTCCAAGTGCATACTCCTTCTTTGCAAATTGATTGCAATGGTTCTTCATTCAAGTAAAAAACAACATTAAAATCATCGGCACCCTTGTCGCACCTGCAAAAATAGACAGAAAAAGGAGTTATAGAACAAAAATATTGACTAATTGCTACTTTTAGTAAAAGGACTCCATGTTTTTATATAAAAAATAATTTTTAATTAGATTCTTAGCCAAACTCAAACAAAAATTATTTTGATTTGAAATGGCCAGTACTGCAGAACGGCTTTTCCATAGGTAAAGACCGAATAACAGAAAAATGGAAGAATTCATTGGTCATCAAAAAATTCGTCTACGTCATCGTATTATCAAAGACGGACAGAATTACTTCATTGGAATACAATGCTGATACTTTGGACCAAAACTTCGCCCTATCTATAATAATCTAAATTACAATGACAATTAATTTTCACCTAACAACTTATGATCTTTAGATTAATGTCAAAGCTGTAGTTAAAATTAAGTTTTTCGAAGGTCATGATAAGCGTGAAACTAAACTAACTGTCGTATTAACTGAAGTTACTGCAGTAATTATTACGCGAATTTGTTTACCTAATATTTATGAAATAAACATAGTAAATAAAATAGTGCGTGTGTTATAGATTATAAATTGTACATTTAAAAGATAGCGCAAACTAAACCTAAAACTCTCTAAACGAATCATCCATCAATGATGTTGAACCGTCTCTAAAAAGTAACTTTTCCTCTTTCTGTTACAGAGCGGTGATAAAGAAATAAAACTTCAACTGATACCAACTTGTTTAGGACAGCCATTAGATTCGAAGAAAATACTGCTAGTTGACTACTTCTCCATTTCCGATTAGGGTTTCTCCGTGAGCTAGATAAGGGAGTATCATCTTTGAATAACTTCAGGGCAGTATACACCATATCCATCATAGTAGCATGTGTAACATATGCTGTAATCTTTTTCCCTTTGCCAGTTTTTGCATCTTGGAAAGTTTTGAGCAAGTCGGTCAAGCAAATCTGTCCAAATAGTTCATTTGTGGGTACTCCGTAACTACTTTTGTAGTAATGCCTCAAGTCAGCATTATACTCCATAACTTTCAAGTCTTCGGTGGTAAACAGCGCGCACCATGGACTAAGCTTGCCAGTAAGCCCCGATGAAGTGTAACGACAGAAGTCGTACAAAGCCGTAACATTTGTATTTGTTAAAGGATAATCGATACCAAGGCGTCTTTGAACCCTGTCTAGTGACTGAAAATGAACAACAAATAATTAAAATATTACTGGCATAGAACTATTCGTGTTTTACAGAAAAAAATATTGCAAAGCTTACAGCAAGATATTCGGAGGTGCTCATATATTTGTCCGATTCCGCATATGGTTTTCCTTTCTTCTTTTCTTCGTTGTATAATTTGCATGTCTCATAGGGCTGAAAAAAAACCATTTTATCTTTGTTATAAAAGTAGTTTCGGTTTAGTATCGGTTCCTTATCGTATTCCGTAATATTAAAAACACTAAAGTATGTATAGATGGAGATTTGTCTCTTTCACGCCAAAAGTACTGAACATATTTAACTAAAATTTGGCAACAGAATAACACCCGCACGATAAAATGTCACGGTTGGCGTAGTGATTAAATGTTTGACTGCTTCGCTGCGTGTCGCGGGTTCGATTACCGCACGGAAAAAATATTTGTATGACCTACAAGTAATTGTTCTGGGTCTGGTTGTTTGAGCACATGAGTTTATATGTTTGTAAACGCTCCCACGATACAGGAGAAATTCCTAGTGTGGGGCAAAGTTTTTATTTAAAAAAAATATATTTTTGTCTTTATATTCCCTCAAACTTAGGCGTGCGAAACTGCATAGCACAACTAGTACAGTAATTGCAAAAGTTCGTAAGAATAAATTGGATGTTTATGAGTATGACTTATACATGCAAAAGTATTGAACGGTTTCAGATGGAATTTGGAACTAGGATAGTTTTTATCTCGATGGTTCCACTAGTTTTAAAGATATGCGGATAACACCGCGAATGGGAAAATCATGAAATGGGTTCCAAATATGAATTTATTAATGACAGATTATATTAATGGTTAGTGCTATAAAAGACAAAATAATACTCACAGCTAATACGTCAAAATCATTTCTGGGTGGTTGTACAGTCAGTTTCTTATCAGAGAGCCCATTAATGAAGGCCTCGACACTATTAGTCATCCAAGCACCATTCGCTGGGCGGAACTCATATTCATTTTTATCGAGATTTGCCAATAATTTTGGGAAAGCTTGTTTCATTCTTCTGCCAATACCTTCAGATTCCAGGTAACCCTCTTTGGTAAGTTGGAATGGCTTATCGAATAACTCATTATTAACTTGCCAATTACGTAAATTTTCGACATCTTGAGCGCACAGCGAGCAATTGCCTTTCTCGTAGCTAGATACGACGTAATCTCTTATTACTAAGGCAGCTTTCATGTCCTTTCCAAAAAATGGACCAGGATACCTTTGGCCATGTCTAACCAGTCCCCAAATGCTGACTGGCTCACAACCTGGGGAAAAAATTAATGCAAAGAATATTATGTCAGGAATAGAATTTAAAATGTACTTAAGACTGTACTAGATCATTTATTTGACAAAACTAATGTAACTATGATATTTTGAACACTTTTTTCTTATTCTAAAACAAAATTGCACAAAATATCTCGCAACCATTGTAGTACATGGACCAACATATTCGCTTACCAAAGATAGGGAATGACCTATCACTACATATTATAAAAAGTCGCTTTATCTTTCCCTATGTCCCTTTGTATGATTAAGTCTGTAGCGGTACCTACAACGACACAAAATGAACGACGCGTCATTCTGACGTCACACGAATTCTACATCTCGCAATCAGAGTTTACCGTGCAATTCGCATACAGACAACTTGCCAATTTCAACCGTTGGGCAAGTGCCCGCCAGACATAACACCCGTCTGGTTGGAGGACCCCTCCCTTTTCTATGGAGGATGAGTGAGCTTTACTCCCTGTTCCTCATGCCTCCACAATGGTGACCCCGACGTGATCCATTGTGGAGGCATGAGGAACAGGGAGTAAAGCTCACTCATCCTCCATAGAAAAGGGAGGATCCTCCAACCAGACGGGTGTTATGTCTGGCGGGCACTTGCCCAACGGTTGAAATTGGCAAGTTGTATGTATGCGAATTGCACGTCTTTAAAACGAAAGATTAAAGAGTGATTAAAGAAGAAGGTTTATGTGTACAATAACATCCATTAAATTGTGGAGAAATACTATTAGTTTTGAGGTTCCTAATGTGATGTCGTAAATAATTACATTTTTTTCCGCGTTTGCAGTGAAACGCAGGCTGAACCCTACGAGTTTTATCAAAACAATGTACTAAATATTGTACACATTGTACAGGTTCACAAAATTAAGTCCACGATGGTACTTATATGTCTATCTCTTATGGATATCCCACAATAACAATTTTTTGTCATTTACTTTTTACGACAAAAATCAACTAATTTTCGAAGCGATTTTAACCAGTTCAGTTTTACGCAATAGTTCCTAACCCAATTTGATACCTTAAATAAATTATTGATTTAATATAGGTCTATATTGCGCTTTATAGTATATGATTTAAATGAATATTTTCGAAGATATTATAGATTTAAAAATTACGGGGCGTCGCGTTTGGAGTGGCGGCGCACGGGTCGTTGTTTTTTATACAACGTTCACAGTTTTTCTGTAGAGTATTTTTTTTGTATCAGCGTTGCACCCGTACGAAGCTGGAGCGGGTCGCTAGTCCATACTAATATATAAAGCTGAGGAGTTTGTTTGAACGCGCTAATCTCAGGTCCGATTTGAAAAATAATTTAGAGTATTTTTGCGTTGGATAGCCCATTAATCCAGGAAGGATTTAGGCTATATAACATCACGCTGCGACCAATAGGAGCGGAGCATAACTAACTCCACGAGAACGAAGTCGCTGGCGGCCGCTAGTATTATATAAAATTCTCCTCTCACAGTGTTTATCCTCAAACTCCTCCAAAACGGCTGAACCGATTTGAATGAAATTTCGTATATACATTCGTTACGCATGAGAATAGGTTTTTATTTCTGTTTTATATCGCTTATCTACGTAAATATTATCCCAATATGTACGGTTTGTTTTATATATTATCTCATAGTGACATTAGTTTCGTCGAGTAAAAGGTCAGTGCAGTCTTTATAGAAACGGTACTGGAAAAACAAAACTTGTCTGCACTATGTGACCTAAACTCGTACCTTAATCACGCTTTAAGACTTAAGAGGGAACTCTACTGGTGCTTCTCTAAACAAACGTATTCCGCTGCTTCCTTCGTGGCTAATGCTTTTAGAGCAATTATTTTGTTTCCACAAATTTTATACCGTGATTATACGTGCCCCAATCATTTGATTTTTTCCGAAACATAATTAATAAAAGAATTATGATATTTCAAAGTCCCGAAAAATAACCCATTTTACCGCGATGTTCAGACGACTATTAGAAATCGTGATAAGTTTTTGACAAAAAATAAAATAACAGAAGTATAGGTATACTTTTCCCCTAAATTTTGATACAAAAATAATTGAGATCTGTCGTGTTTTGAAAATGAAAACAACGGAATACGAAACGTCTTTTGGTTAACGTTTTTTTAGGTATAATCAGCCTGAGCTGCTGGCTGGAAGCAGCGCGACGGCCATAGTTTGTTCAAATACTTATCTTCCAAATTCTTCGGCACTAGAGTCCCCTCTTAAGTCATCATCATCATCATCAATTCAGCCGAAAGACGTCCACTGCTGGACCTAGGCCTCCCCCAAGATTCTCCACGGCGACCGGTCCTGCGGCTCCCGCATCCAGCGGTTTCCCGCGACCTTCACCAGGTCGTCAGTCCACCTTGTCGGGGGCCTACCCACGCTACGTCTTCCGGTGCGTGGTCGCCACTCCAGAACCCGTCGGCCCAATCGGGCATCAGTCCTACCGGAAATATGTCCAGCCCACTGCCACTTTAGTGTTGCAATTCTTCGGGCTACACTAAAGTGGCAGTGGGCCCTCTTATGTGGTCTGTTTTAAAACTTAAAACGTGACCCAAAAGCAAATATTTTTACATTTGGGTTTTGAACGTACAGCGCACACGCTCTAAAGTATCTTTCTACATAACATAGCATCTATTATCATCATCTGTCGGTGTTATATGCACACTCGACAAAATGCATCCTGCATTTTGTCGAGTGTGCACGAGAATCGCATGACTTAATTTCCCCGTCTCCTTACGTTGTTGACACCACTACCATCCGGACGAAGCGTTTTAACTCGTCGTTTATACCGCGTAAATCAAGGGACTGATACATTTTGCCAGAGCCGATGTTTCCATCTGACTACCATTTAAGTTTCTTCAAGGCTAGGGTGAATAGGCTCTTACCAACAACGATTACATCACAGCTTACCATCAGGCGGATTTGCGATGAAGCACTAGTTTATAATTATAAAAAAAAAAACTATTCTTGACATAAAATTGTGTACGTAAAATAGTGTACGATATGAGTGACTTACTTTTTATTCATGTACCGCATTGTCAGTCGCTAATTACATTCCATGCAATAATAGACTAATTAAATCACATGTAATTTAGTATATCGGAATAACTAATAAATTTGGTCGTCGCTTTCTATGTACCAAAGAGGTTATTTGTATTGTTATATAGGTTGCATTGCTATGTCATCATCATCATCAGTTTACCCAAAACACGTACACTGTTGGACATAAGCTCTCACAAGCTACAATTTGACCAGTTTTATCCTCCTCAACCGACAGGTTCCTACGGATTTATAAGGTTCGTCGGTCTATCTACGCTATGCCCTATGGCCGTACCAACGTTACGACTTCTGATACGTTATCACCTCTTTAGAACTTTCAGTCCCATCGGCCATCTGTTCTGCGAGCAATGTGCAATGCCCACTGCCACTAAAGTATGGTAATTCTTCGGACAAATTAGTTGCTATGGGTCTCCTGTGAATGTCTTTATTACTGATTCGATCACGCAGGTAAATTCCCACGATACTTATCTTTATTGCCCTTTACGTAACTTTAAGCCTTCTAATAAGGCCATTACACCTACTAAGACCTTATTAGAAAACAAATGAGTTATATTTTAATAATGTTACGTATGGGTAACATTATTAAAATATAACTCATTTGTCCACTTTAATAGTTCACAAAGTTAGTGCGTACCCTAAACTGCTTACATTTGAATTACAAATTTGAGATACACACATCAAAAGTGTCTAGGGATCAAGCATTTTTATGCGGATTTCTTGAGATTGAGATGTGGCTTTGTGTGCTTTTCTGATGAGTCTCGTTTTGGTATGAGACCGGATACAAGACGTATACGACACTGGAGAACCCCTGGACGCCAACAGCAATTAAAATCCTGCCAGGAAGTCCATCCTTATAGTGGTGGAACCATCATGGTATGGGCGGGTATTTGGATCGGCGGAAGAACTGAGTTGATTTGGATCAGAGGCAACCTCAACGCTCAAATTTATGCTGAGACGACTGTATCAGACGTCATCGTTCCTCTACAAGTGCAAATCGGTCCCTTATTTCAGTTAATGCATGATAATGCACGACCGCACACCGCAAGAGTTGTAAGACAGACTCTCGCCGCAGCTAACATCAATGTCCTGCCCTGGTCTGCTCAGTCGCCAGACTTGAACCCGATTGAGCATGCATGGGATATGCTACAGAGAAGAGCTCTGCCGAATATGGAGGGTATCCAGTCGCAAGAAGACCTTTTTTTGTTGTTGCAACGAACATGGGCGGCCATTCCACAGCGTGATTTGGATGAACTCATTTTGAGTATGCCAAACCGATGTTCTTGTGTTGTTAGTGTTCGCGGTAGAAACACGGATTATTAATTGTTTAAGTTACCCAATAAAATTTTGGAGAAAACTGTTATTTCAGTCTTTTTTTCGAACTTTTGTGTTAGTGGTTCAAATGTCAAATATCCCTTTATTAGGAAAATGACAAATTTCTTTATTAATGCAAAGGTGACTTGGTTTATCGTTACTGTGACAAACGAAAACACTTTATTTGATGAATCCTTAAAGAAAATTTTAATTAATATCAATCAGGAGAAAAGTTATTGCAAAAATATATGTTGATCCCTAGATACTTTTGATGTGTGTAATTTTCAAGTTATTGAACAACAAACTCAATGTCATACCTAGAAAAGTTGAAATTTCATTGCAGAAACGTATTAGAACGTTTTAATACAAATGGTCACTTAAAAATCAACAAAAAACACATTTGACTAAAGTAGATTACCTACTGATTAAGAGGCGATGGAATGCGAATTACCTGATGAGATTATGGTCACTGCTAAACGTATAAATTTACCTTCATATTATGATTGTAAGATTTTGATTATTCAATTTATGTATGTATGAATCACAACGAAAAACGGTTCTAGAACTACCTAAATATTGTTTAAAAAATCACCCGATAATGGTTCACAGGTCATTTTAAAAAGAGGATAAGATAGATTATCTCCAAATTAAGTTGAACGTTGACATCCGGCTCTTAAAAAACAATATATTTTTATGCTAAAAAAAAACGTCATTATACGTCGTTTAAGTTTGTCAGACGCGCTATGGACTATTATTTCCACATAAATAATATATTAGGTATGTAAAAAAACTAAGTAGGTACGTCAAGCAAGTACCATATTGTTACTAGTCATTTTTTAATCAGTCTTATGTATGGCAGGTTATTAACCTAACAATAAAAAAGATGTAAATTAAACAAATAAAAATAACATGCAAATTATTAGATACCTACTTAGCTTTAGATGCGTTGTTATTATTAAACCAAGGTAACAACAACGCATTAAAAGTAGGTATACAACAAAAACCCACAGCATAAAAATAAAATTCGAAATCTTTTAATATACAAATTTTATTATAATACTAATGACTTTTGACAGACACATTTCGACATGCTTGAAATTTTATATTATTATTTTTATGGTACTTATTATAATTCGTATAAAAATAATATCGAGTGTTATGTAACGACTCACGTACATATGTATATGTATTTTGGTTGCGACAATTAATTCCTTATATTTTTGTTGTATAAAAACATTTTGTACAGACTTTTGACCTATATTTAAGATATTGCTAGATTTGTATGTAAACGCATGTTTAACAAATACCTAAAGTATATTTATCTTTTGTTTTTCTTTGTAGTTAGTTAATGCTATCGTGTTATCTATAGTTTGTTCCGTTTTCGCGACCAAATAGGTATTATTTGTTTTTTTTTTTAATTTCAATTAGATGCAGCCGACTCTGTTTCAAAGGTTGAGTTGAGCTGTTTTTGAGTTAAGATGACCTGAGGGCTAGTATTTTTTCAACTATCATGGGGTTGACTTGCAGTCAAATCAGACCTGAATAGCAATAAAACAAAAGGTATACACTTACCCGTCAGTTTGACTAAAGAATCCCTTATATCACCCCTAACTAAGTTGTAAGGGGTCTTATTCGAGAAATATTTATATGGACAGCCAGTGTTCCAATAACAGAAAGTCGATGACACTATTTTTATAGAACATAATGCTACTATCAACAAAAGGATTTTCATAATGATATTATTTTTTTAATTAATTTTCATTTGTCGCCACTTGTGCTCAGAAGTCGACTAAGGCTTACAGACGACTAAACTATAATGTATAAATACAGCGTTGATTTGCAATACCGGTTGCGACAATTTATTGGTCCATTCATTCGTTTTATTAGATGCATCGATGGTACAGAAGGCTTCAGTGTAGGAAGCACTTTTTGCACATTAATGATTCACACTTTTTAAATCATCCAGCCTTTTTTATCTTCATTTATCACAATCGGCCAGTGAATGTATTTGCATATATTAGTATACAAATAATGTAGACAAGACTACTTCCTTCGTCTTGCTATTCCATCCAAAAGTTGTCTGTAAAAGATCGCTTTTAGCGATTGAATCGGCCATTGGCGCCGATTCTGTTGTTCACAAACTAAACTAATTTTAAGTTATGTGCATCTTTTTCTTTCCATTTCGTTAAGAAAAGGATAGATGATAACATTTTAATTTAATCCTGTCAAAATACGATATTCCATAGACAGTTTAGACGCGATTATAAACATGACGACTAAAAATACGCCAGTTTACGTCAGGAACGCACTAATTTGACAGGTCTAAACTGACATTTTATCTTCTGTCCTTTTCTTATAGAAATGGAAAGAAAAAGATGCACTTAACTTAAAATTAGTTTAGTTTGTGAACAACAGAATCGGCGCCATTGTGTCACCCATTATAAAATCTTCATATTATTTATGTTCTGTAATTTATATGGTGTACATTTTATATTTATTAGGGACAAAAAACAATTATATGTTACAATATTAATAGTCGCCTATGGTGTTTCCAGCTTTTATACCGCGTACATCGAGGTACTGGAACAATTTGCCAGCGGCGGTGTTTCCGTCGGACTACAATTTGAGTGTCTTCAAAGCTAGAGGGCTTTTAATAAATGCTTTGCCATCAACGATTGCATCACTGCTTACCAACAGGCGGAATTGCGGTCAAGCACTAGTTTATAATTGATAAAAAATTAATAAAAAATAATTGCTCCTTATCTGCTAAAACTGTGTTTGTTCTATAACGTACCTAAATAAGACATAACCGTCAAATTGAAACCAATTCCTACCGATACTTTGTTACTCAGTTACCCTGCTTATACAATATTAAAGAAAACCCTGGCCGATCCATGAAGGTATTGTTAGGTATCGTTAACTGAAACTAATCATGTCAACAAAGCCGGCCCGGCCTAAAAAAAAAAACCCTAAAAAAATAAATATTATTTCGAAAAATCGAGGTAACTTAATGCATGTGCAGTAGGCAACACGTTAGGCGTACATGCGCGGGTGTAGCGGGGCAGGGCACGCGGCACGTGGTCGCATCGCTATACGCTCCGTCACAAATAGTGTTGTCACTTTTTAAAAAAATACCAAATTTTGTGGAAGTTGGAATTAATTCGCGGAAAAAAAAAGATTATATCAAAATTCATTACTATTGTCACCATGATGATTACGTAAAATTTCATATTATATTTGGTCTTGTGTATACCTAACATTTATTATTCTTTTGGGTCCGACAGGGTTTTCTTTACATATTGTATATGGTTAGGTTCAAATAAATCTTTTTCACATAATCATGGATACAAAAAGATTTGTATCACCACAGTCATATCATCTACGTCATGAACTGTTCTCGTGGGTTTTTTATCGGCGCCGACATTCTAGTTGGAAGGACAAAAAACTCGTCGTTAGTATTCAAATAAAACAAACAATGTTGGCACAAATATTTTATTTTTCTCAACTAAGTATATAATCATCATTTTATGTATTAATAGGACAGTAATCTTTTTCTTATATTCTATTAACATACTTTCAGAATTTCTGTAAACATGCTGTTTTAAGGACATAGGTACATACACTACATAATTTAAGTTTTTACTACTGTTTTAATTATCAATTCCTAACAGTTGAATAATCACGCAAGAGATTACACATGAGCAAAAGTGTTCTTAAGATATTTTGTCATCACTGTCCTATTAACGAATATCTGCCCAAAAACACATTAATTTTATTTGTAGGTAATACCTATCAAGTCATTCATATATTTACAATAATATACAGATAAAATATCGGATAAGTATTCCATTTAATGTCTAATATTAAATTGGCGTCTCATCTTTATAATTAAAACAAATAAAATAAAGGTGGTGACTGACTCAAGTTATTTAAATTTGTTCGTTTTAAGAAGGTTTCTTTCTGATCGAGCCTGGAACTATTGGATTTACATTGGAAATCACGCAAAGACGACTAGATATATCTGCATATAATACAATGTAAGATGGCATCCCTACAATTTATTATACTCGGATTGTGATATTATTTCTAGTCTCGAGACTCTTTACACTAAAACTGAATAGGGTATTTGACTAAAAACACTAATTAGTCCGTCAGTCAGATAAACTATTACTAACTACGACGACGATAACGATAACTTTTCTCATATAAACAAAAAATTAAGACGACACAGTGCGCTGAAAACTCGTGTGACGTCACTGCACGCTACACTTTTTAGCGACCAGTGACGTCACCAGCCACCACTCCTGATCTTTGATGCCTTTTATATTTGTCAATATTTATTGTTTAAAACAAAAAATACGTGTCTAGTATTTTTTGGGAATCTGACTGACGGACTAATTAGTTTTTTTTAGTCAAATACCCTATTACCGAGAGCGGCCTATGAAATATTTGATTTAGGTTTTATTTTCAACTTGGTACTATAGTAATTTCAAACAATAATATTCGTGATTTTTATGATAAATATTATCATTCATTTTGTTCCCCATTCTGCAAAGGAGGAAAATGGTGTCGTTACTTTTTCCATTCTATTCGCTTTATTTTGATTAAATTGCTAGCTTCAGAGACCATTTAGCTTATCCCGAGATAAGCCGAGTGTTATTGCTTATTCTCTCAGTGCACGCCGCTGTCAAAATTACTCTAAAATTCCACTGTTTGTTTGTACCCCTTCAAAAGTCTAAAATAATTGAACAAAATATGCGAAGATCAGAAAAACTGTACCCTATTTTCTCAAGTCAAATATTATTTTTTAAGTAGTGCAGTGCAAGTGCAATCTCGACAAATGCATGTCACTGACGTGCATCAAAGCGGTCTGACGTCATCTGACACATTTGATATTAGACAGCTTAAAACATCCAACGACTTTAAGTGATGTCTGGTATAACGCGCACGTCATATTTTCATAGCGATGGCTCTTCAAGATGACTAGAATAATAACTTTTGCAACTATGTATGTCTATTTTAAGACTAGTAGATACCTCACTTGATTAGTAGGTAATGTTAGATGCTAGGTGGAAAGCCAAAATACTCACAATACCAATATTCATAGAACTTTGAGTTTTATTTGTTTGTAAAGGTGACAAATTATATTTAATATTTTTTTTATGTAAAATAGATACTTAAAAAAAAATATTACATAAGTCAATCACCACCTTAGCTCTGGGTGTAAAAAATAATAAATCTATATCAAAATAAGCATTATAGAATGTAAGTAATCAATTTGTAGCTATCTAATTATGTTTAACAATGTTCGGTAATGAAGTCGTGGCTATTAATATTTCATCATATTGTAATATGTCAAATAAAAATTTAGTTTTGACTGTTCAGTTACCATGAAATTTTTACCGATGGCGATTATTTTAGCCCACTAGATTTACGACGCTCTGCTTAGCGCCGAGAGTTGAAAATACAACGGTATGTTATTTCGACGCAATCGGATACACTTTTATTGTATTCTCAACGTTGGGCTCAACACAGACAGTTGACAATACAGTACAAGATAAAATTCAGGCGAGCTATTTTTACGTTCGTGCAAACGTGGGTTAACACGTTGCTAATGATCGCTATAAAAGTGTTAATAAGACTCTGATGTTCTTTGTTATCTTTTTTTCCGCAATTAAATGTACCTTATATTCAAGCAATAAAAAGGCATATTATCATTTCAATAAACGACATCATCGACTACGACTAAAATAATAAACTTATATATTTGCTAAAACTACTCGTTTGCGTATATCATTTTTTCTTGTACCTAATTAAAGAATTTGATAGAGCATGCCCCTCCGACTTTTTATAAAATATTATCATACCTACTACTTAAAAACAATATTATATTGTTACTTTTACGTTACATTTTACCTACTATTTAGAGAGAGAAATGCATAAGACTTCATATATCACTAGATGACTCACATCCAATAGATTTAATCCATTAATTTATTTCAAAGAATTATGTTGGTCCGAAATTGGAATAGGTGGTAGAGTATCTGCAAATTAAAGTTTCGTTGTTTTATCAAACGTTCGAAAAGGAGAATTAAAGTGGGATCAAATATATGTATAGGTATAGACAATATAGGGATACAGAAAAGAATTCGCTTGACAGTACAAAAGCTATAAGATATTTTTGGAGTAAATTTGGCGATGGAATCGTGGACTAACGTTCTGGTGGTAGATAACAATAGTAATTGTGATAATGATGTCAATTTAATTAACATCCGAGTGGTTCTGTAACGAATTTCGTTCATTTGCTTTCAAATTTGAATCAATGGCTTTGAGGTAATTACAGCTGTTAGTGACATAAAGTGGCTGTTAACGTAATTTAACAAGAACAGTGTTTTACGATATAGCGCGTGCTGAAATCGCTGGTAAAGTTGTTTTACGTGACGCGTTTAACGCAGCCACAAAATATGTACGCTGTAGAAAATGCGTGTGAAATGTTGGTGAAAACTGGATAATGTGGCGTAGAGAATCTAATCAACTCTTCTACGGATTTTTGTACATTTAAAGAATATAAGATATTAAAACAAAAAATATTATAGAAGTTCAACATTACCCTAGAGTAAGGAGGTATAAAATCTATTCGGAAAATATTGCTTATTCTTTCCAGTACCTATAATTTGTTAAGACTTACCAAGTAGGGAATATTAATGAAAGATATAAGACAAAGGACAGGATAAATATAATATACATACGAATATGTGTGGGTATAGTAGAGAGAGAAAATTCTAAACTAAAGGCTACTAGGGTGCAACTCTAGGAAGAAGTAAACTCTAATATTAACACCTAATCCGATGTTTGGCAGTATTTCATTTGATTAAAATCCTAACTATAAAATATAGTTTCATTACTAATTAATTTAGAGAGTAAGGTATAGTTAACATTGATTACGTAAGGGGATGCTTTAAACAAATTAGATAGTATTTAAACAGGGTACAAGGAAACCGCAAAGCCCAACTCGGCGACGATAATGGCTGCCCACATCGTTCGCTCTGCTTATTTTCCCCAATCGCTTAAAACGCTTGTTTGTAAAGCATCGACTCTAAAGAGACTATGTTGATTTTCGAATATCATTTATCAAACTGCGCGAATACATTACGTTGCCACTAAAAGATAGATTGAACAAAATTCCAATTCAATCGAATAATATGTCGATAAATGAAAGAAAATTTATTTATAATATTGATGTTAGGATCGGGGAAGTATATGACAGTAGTGCGGGATATGGTATAAAAGAAGGTTGATAAGCCTGTTTTTATTTGTTATAAACTCGTCAAATCACATAAACAGAAGCACTCCGATCATCAATCGATTCTTTTAGACCATACTATCCTTTATCTTGCAGTACTAATTTCTTGTCTTCTTCTTACCAAATTTATATGCGTTTACTACTTAGACGCGATTTGCTTCATAGAAGTATTTTTTTTTACTTAACACAGTAATAAAGTCTCATTTGCTTTGAATTCCTTCATTGTGTCTTCATTTTAATTAATTAGCTACAGTAAAATTAGGAACATTAATTTATATAATAATTGTTTTATTCATACTTCTAGTATTGTGAACTCCAATAGATTACATTTTCAATGGCTAAACAAAATTTCGTTACGATGAAACACTTTGATCTTTGAAATGCTTGAATTTACAACTCTAACTTTTACTAAATACAATAAGTCATCAAACGAAATATCTATCACGATCTAGACTATAGGTTAAAGCACTTTAAATTATCTGGTCATAGCTAATTAATATTCTTCCACATATATATATAACATTTACGATCATTAATTTATCGATTCTACGAATTTACTCATACATAATTTTACGCCTAATAAAAAGCTTATATCAATTTACTGGACGTCAACAGCTCCATACTTAACTTACCGAGTACCATTATTTAAATTGTTTGACGCAGATTCTATATTGAAGAAGCAATTAAATGTAAAGTAAGGCAGCCTTCCAAATGTAACAATACATAATATCAAGACACTGAAATGAACACTGATTCACTAACTAACGCCTGTGAGACGTGTCCGCATCAAACAATGTAAAAAAGGCACTAACTCATCCACTACGGGCGTATTCTGGTCGATACTCCTTATCGCTCCCTCGCCGAGCGGCAATGAGAGATGAAAAGTGATTCTGAACAGACCTATTCCTTTCCAATGGCAGATTATAGCCTTCCGTTCATCCCGGATCTTGTTTAGGATCTAAATTAGCCCTTTTTTCTTGAAGTGCTCCCAACAATGCTTCTCTCATCTCTCGTTCAGAGCTGCGCCATAATCGTATTAGTTCTTCTTCCGATAATAATGACAGTTCTGACCTTCCTCCAACTGGATCTACTCTCGGGTAAGGTGGTGCTGGTGGTAAGTCTGAATCGTCTTGAGAAACTAAAATTTCGACGCTGGCTCGTGAGGTAGGACAGTCTGTGCTAAGATAGTTGTCAGATCTGTCTGAAACATCTTGATAAGATCGTGTGGAGGATCCTTCCGCTCGCCGAACCATCGGCGAGGGTGTTCGAAGACGAGTGTTGATATCGGGAGGAGAACTGTTCAGAACATCTCGACTGAGTCTTCTTCCTATATTATGACTTGTGCGTTCATAGATATTAGAAACTGAGTCTGAGTTTAGGACCGAGTCGGTGCTAAATCTTCTTACGTTGAGACCAGCTAGACTACATCTTTTTCTTCGGCCTCTCGGCGACCGCAGCTGTCTAGGTGAACGACCTGGTCCTGGTCGAGGCGAACGATTGGATACGTCGGGAGATGGAGATAAAAACTTAGACTCTGTTACTTCTTCTGATGCTTCGGTTTCTGTTTCTACTGTTTCTTGTTCTTTTATGGAACCTAATGAATGATCGCGCTGCTGAACCCTGATGGAAATAACAGTTTTGTTAAACCATAACATCGAAGTTAAGTTTTCAATATTGATTTTCAATATAAAGTAATTCTTACCTTCTAATCGCCTGAATCATTTCATAGAGTTGTGCTTTACTTTTTCGACGTCTACGCTGTTCGTGTTCCTTCTGAAACAAACGTTCATTCCTAACGTAATCTGACCAACTTAGATTATAAATTCATAATGTATAAGTTAAAAAGCAATTACCCTTTTAACACTTTTCTGGAAAAGGGAAGTAAAATGTCCTTGACGGATAGTATTGACTAGTTCTCGAGCCGCATGATGAGGAGAAACCAATTCCACGCAGTTTATAAATCTGTACAGTTTCTGTAACAAATGATCGACATGTATCGCATGAGTTTGAAATATAGACAATGAAACTCAGATAACAATAAGTGTAAAAAGACGCGACTCAGAAAACTCGTTCTCGCTCGTTCAGTGTTAAAAACCGTTCTGATCAGTGGCGCTGTCGACATAATCCTAGAAGACGATAAGATGGCTTCACGGTTGAGAGGGGCCAACAAAGTAGGTACCCTGAAAGTGTACTCCACGCCAACAGCGGACTTACGATGATACGACGACAGCCTTTGACTTACACAACTCTACACATTACCTACAGTTTAGTTAAGAGGATTATTTTAGGTTGTAACATTAACATCAACGTTATAACGACCATTTTACGTACTTAAGAACACTGTACCTAAAATGTAATGGCATTGTTTGAGCTCAAGTTTCACAGAAAAGGCTACCTATTTATTTATTTCACAAAGCTACTAGCATTATTACAGTAACTTCTTGGAGTAAAATGAGCCTCACGTCTTGAGAAACAGGTTCAGTTATACATGTTGCGTGTAGGTGAGTGAGATTAAATTTGTAAATAGGCATGTAGGTACATCTGTCAATTTATATACGAAGATCGTTGTTACTATTTTGCCATATACATTTCATATGAATATTCTGCATACTGCATCCTAGTTAATTATAATTAATAAAGGGAAAAACATGCTTCTCGGTCGCGACTCTACATAGCTTTGTTTCTTTGACTTTTATAATGTTATTATTTCTTAGTTTAGCTTATAAGCAAAAGGAAGTCAGTTCTGCTGTCTTTTTTCTCAGAGCATTTTAAAAATAAGATTTTATTTTCTCTGTCTTAAAAATATATAAAATTTTCCTGAAATAAACCTAGCTTTTCTTACGTGTAATGTGGCTTTTTATTTATTTGTGAGACCTTTTCAGCAAAGAGACTTTTAAGTAAATCTATCTTTAGAAAATACGAACACATACATATATCTGTCTAACTGTAACTTATCATAAAATTAATAATAAAAAACAATATATTAAGAAGATATAAAATAATAATTAGTTAATATATTAACATATTCCATCGAATGGTTGTTTGTGAAGATCGCTCTTAGCGATAGATCGCCCTTTATGAATTCATCAATATCAATTTATATATCAATATATCAATTTATATGGTGTGAATCATAAAGTATGTATGTATCTGTTTATGTAATGTATCTGAATTGAGACAGCGCGGGGCCGCACTCTTTATCGCAGAGCAAGTAAGGTAGTTAATTACATATAGTGGCGCAGTGTTGGATTTTTAAGAGTACCCACGAATAGAAATAGAATAGAATAGAATACTCTTTATTATGTACACCATACAGATTACAGAACATAAATAAAAATATTTTACAAAGGGTGACACAATGGGCGGTCTTATCGCTAAGAGCGATCTTTTACAGACCTAACCAAACCCTAAAAAACCTAAAAAAATATTAATAGGTACTAATGTAGTAGTACGTCAACAGTAAGTCCGAGTGATGAAGGCCAAGGATTTGTTTTGTGTATTTTTTTTTTTATGTAAGCGAAATATAAATTTCTTAATGAGAATTTTGTGTTTTATCAGATTCTCTCCGGAAAAGCAATAGTGGCTTCAACAGGCTTTTCATTTCTCAAAATAGACAAGGCGTAATTGAATTAACACTATTTGAACTAGAGAACCGAAAAACAAGGGGATTCGATTTCACTCATTTTTAATAAATAGGTATTTTTAACAGTTTTGGTTGAATAATTTATGTCACCAAATTATTATAACGGAATGTTCCGTTATTTTGTAGGTATATGTGTAATTATTAATTTAGGTATCAACAACACAACAACATTAGGCGCATCGTACCCGGCACACATCGCAACACAACTGCTAAGACCCGTCCTCCGTACGGCTTCACCAGACATCATGCCGGAACACGACAAATCGCTTGGCGGCAAGGCTTTGTCTGGTGGGTGGTAACTTCTGCCGGCGGCCGATGTTACATTACTAATAAATTATTATTAATTGTTAAAAATAATAACTCACCTGACTAAAAAACATAATATTTCTACTTCTCCATACCGTTCCTTTGGGTTTGTGTCGGAGAACGGGCAGGGTGTATTTATAAAACAAATGCTCCAGTATCAATATGAGACAGCCCACGATCATGCCGACTCCCAGCAGAATGAAGACCCCGGCGACAGCTGCCACGCCTTTGGACAAGAATATTTCTTTTAATTTTAAACAAACGTCGAAAGTATAAAAAAATATCAATATCATAACATCATGCCTATTTTTCAGAAGGGTTAGGGCGATGCCACCTGGTGGTTGACAATGAGTTGCATTGGTACTGCAATGACTACACAACACGCATTGGTAAGGCCGGCGTGGCATCGCTGTTCGGCAAAGATGTATCTATAGCATACCCACTATGTGCCAATTATGTTTAAGTTTCATATAAGGGGTATCTCAATAAGAGCGCACTTTTTAAAATTGGAATATTTTTTTTCATGTAAGTGGCAACTCTGATATTTAACAGCTCTCATCTCTGTTTATACCTAATTATTAAAAATCGCTCGCTTTTTAAAAGAACAACTCAACAACAAACAGTTATAATTGTGCAAACTCATTACAAAAATGAGGAAAGTTACGCTGAACCCGCCTAGACGCGGACTTCTTATGGCCTCAACTGGACTACATGAATCTGGACAAAATGTGGTTTCAGCAGGACGATGTAACCTTCCACATCGTGCATGATACAATCGATTTATTGCAGCAACGATTTCTAGAACACATTATCTCACGAAATCCTGATGTCCACTGGTCGTGGCCACCAAGATAGTGCGATTTAACACGGTGTGATTTTCTCTTTGGGGTTTTGTGAAATCTCGGGCTTTGCGAATAAACCCGAAACAATTCCTGAACTGAAATCGGAAATCCAACACGTCATCTGTGAGATACAGCCACATTTCTATGCAAAAGTCAGGGAAAAAATCATGAAAAGAGTGATGGCCTGTGTTCGGAGCCGTGGTGGTCATTTGCCGGATATTTTATTCCATACTAAGTCAGAACATGTCTTACAATACAATAAAAATATCACAACTCTTTTACTTTTATTTTAAAATTAAAAAGTACACTCTTACTGAGACACCCTTTATAATAGCTGTATTATTTTTCTTTTGTGGCTGAAAAATCATCATATATGACCTCTACTTTTTATGTCGATATTCCCTCGGGATCGAAACTTACGTGGGTGAAACTGCAAGGGGGTAGGGGGCTGGGCATCTAGTAGTGATTATGCTGATTGCCATGAACTGAGCACTAATCCGGACACTGAGCTGCTAATGAGAAATTTCTGTTGGAACCCACTAACACTTAAGACGTAAGAAAAATAAATATAATATTATTATACTTTTTGCCCACTACTACTACTATTTAAGAACGATAACTGTCATACTCAGTCCCAATGACCAATTTTCATAGACCATAAACCACGATAGTTTCGACTCCATAAATTTATAATATATAGTTAATGGCATTAAGTTAATCGGGCGGTCTTGTTAGGACCCCTTTATCTTTCGCTTTTAGAATTCAAACGAACCACGAACTCTACGACGTTATTACAAAGAAATTGATTGGTATATATTTAGTTTCCATAATCAGCCCATAATTTCCCACTGCTGAGATACGGGACTCCTCCTATGAGGGCGAATAAGTCGTAATCTATTTTGTAGATGTCAGATATTTGGCAGAATGAACGCAATATTATGTTGGATAGTGTATAGTTATATCCCGAGTCGTTTATTATATGGACCTTGTAAAAACTAGAACCAATTTCCGTGCGTTCAGGCGCTTTTGCCATACCTATTATTGGAATCAATTGTAACAGCACTTACCTACTTAGGACCCTTTAACTTAATCAAATTTTATTCCGTGGTGCTTGGCAATCTGGGCTTCTCCCAGTTGCAATAATGCCCCTTTGTGCCGATTGGCCTAGTTCTGTTCTATCTCCTGCTTGTTATGGAGGGAAAAAAATATCTTTTTTTCTTACTCCTCCGCTATTCTTTTCTTATTAATTTCGTTGCGAGACCCAAGAAAGTTGATTCGTTTCTCCGGGGCTCATCGAGCTTCATTGCTCGGCGTTTTTCTGGCGGTCTCCACAGTTGATTCTGGCTTTCAGGAGTCGCAGTGGGTGGGAAAATGTGTGGCGGGTTTTGTGCCAAAAAAAAAAGATGTCAGATATCTTCGAATTTTAAGTTCTAGGAATTTTAAGTTGTTTTTCTTTTAATTTTAAGTTCTTCTTCGAATTTTAAGTTCTTTTTCACGTTTGCTTTTATCAACTTTCGTGAACTTAGTTTAATAATCAGCCTATAATGTTTCCACTGTTGGGACACAGGCCTCCTCTGAGTGAGAGAGAGAAAGGGCCGTAATCTACCACGTTGGCCCAGGGCGGGTTGGTAAATGCCACATGTCTTAGATATGTTTTTTGTGTCTCTAGGACATGCCAGTTTCCTCACAAAAACATCCTACACCGTTTTGAGAGAAGTGGTGATGAAATCATTTACACTAAAGTAAAGCGCGCCTGATGTGGTTCGTTTACACTTTTCTAATTGAAGTAAAACAAAATAAATAAAGAATCAGTAAAATAAATAAACTGCCAGCTGTAAACATCAAACATTAATATTTTTCCGAGTCTTTGTTCTTCAGATCTTAAAAACTGTTTCTTATTTAATGAAGTACGAAAACAGCAAAAGTTTCTCTCGAAATTGTGATTTAATCAGACAGTTTATCAGTGGAATGCTCCGAGCTACTTAATTACTCTCTCCTACTTTCATAGTAATTTCGTCTAGGTCAATCGTTTTCAAAGTGATCTTCAGGAAAATATTCGCACTGAGAGAGACTTTTATTGTACCTACTCCATAAATCAAATATAAATTTCAGCTTCCAAGTGGTTATTATGGTTCCTATGGTAATTTTTAATTAATTTAAAACGGTTTTTCTTTAGAGAGGTTTTAATACTATTCAAATCATTTTCAAATATCAAAAAGGATTTTGTGCTTGCATTATAAAATAATTTACATATTTTGCGATTATTTCAAGTTATTTGAATAAGTAGTAGGAGGTAAGTAGGTAGGTAAGTATAGAAACATCTTCGAGACACTAAGGTTCTACACCAAACAGTGAATCAAGTTTTTTTTACAGGGTGGGCATGCCGCAACAGCGACGGTTAGTTCCATCTTTGCGAAGAGGCTAGAGAGGCAACACCGCGGCGCCCTACCTTCCGCCTGATGCAGGTCCTCATCGGACACGGCTTTTTCGCGAGGGTCCTGTTCTGAATACGGCGGGGGAAACGTCAGGGTGTCACCATTGTGGAGATCACCCAGAAGACACGGTGGAGCTCTGCCCGGCTTGGGTAGAGCACCGCCGTATACTTGTGGCGGCAATCGGCGGCGATCTCTTGCATCCCGGACCCAAGAGATCGCCGCCGATCGCCTGGACCCTGATCCAGACCATGGCCTGCCATGGTCCGGAGCGAGAGTGCATGGTAAGCCGTCACCTCCTTCTACCTCAGGAGACGCCCTGGTCGGGAGACAACATCGAACTCCCGGTCAACGCAAGCGCGGGCTTGCGGACGGGAAGCGGTGGGCAGCTCGTCACCCGGTAAGGACCAGGCCCAGATCGATGGCGCGTTGTGTATTTAACGCGTGCCTCAAACAGATGTGAGCACATTGTGACGTGGTCCACGAAGACTCATGCATCCTGGCTCAGGGTTGCGGGTTCGTTAAAAAAGAAATCGTGGCCCTTGGCGCACAGGCAAGTGAAGGAACAAGGGTGGGTTTTAGTCAGTAAAAGTCAGGCTCTGCTTAAAGTGGGAGAGGTCAATGGATGATTTCCTATCCAAAAAAAAAAAAACAGGGCCACCGCTCTCTGTTAACAAATTGATAAAAATAATGTATGGGTCACAATAGGGTATTTGACTAAAAAAAAACTAATTAGTCCGTCATTCCGATTATAGAAAAACATTGGATACGTATATTTTGTTTTCTCAAATCAATAAAGATTGGCAAATATAAAAGGCATCAAAGATCAGGGGTGGTGGCTGGTGACGTCACTGCTCGCAAAAAAGTGTAGCGTCCAGTGACGTCACACGAGTTTTCAACGCACTGTGACGTCTTCATTTTTTGTTTATATGAAAAAAGAAAAAAATACGTGTCTAGTATTTTTTGGAACTGACGGACTAATTAGATTTTTTTAGTCAAATGCCCTATTAGAATTTTCAAAAACAACATCGAAAATTACACAGTGAATTAAGCAAAGAATTCTCAAGATTCTATTTAAACATCAAAAGATTTTATCAAAATTCATCACGACATTTATTTTCTCCACTTTTCCTACCAAATCCGTATCAAAGAATTGATCTATTATGGATAAATTCTTTCGATATTAAGTTGATTTCGTTCTTACCACGATATATGGGCTCCATTACGTAATCTATCAGATTGGCAATTTGTAGCATGTCCAAGGGGGCTTGTTAAATTGATCGATCCTTTATAATGAGAAAATGGAGTATATCGATCTCAAGTGTTACGTTACGTGTTCTCTATATGTATATAGAAACTCTTACACATGAATTTGCTAGTATTAGCAAAATTTGCTAGTATTTGCGAAACTGTTACTATTAACAGTCTAGCTAATATTAGCAAATTTATAAAGAAACATAATGTATATAATCATTTTTCTTTATAAATTTAGGTACCTTTTAGCTTTGTCTGCATCGGGCACATGAGAATTCAAACATCTTATTGTATTAAAACTCAAAGCCAAGTTTCCTAAATTATATCATATCAAAAATTTCAAGCTAGCGAAGTGAATATGGAATAACAAAGTAGGAACTGCGTCAAACACATTTGCAGAATTATTTACAATCAAGTTATCCATGTTCGTAAAATATTGTATAACAAACTTGGATTTTAGGCATTTTATCACTCTTAAGTATTTGTTGAAAATTCGAAGTTCAACTCGTGGATATTACGTTAAATTTCGCGTAGAAACTTAAACAATATCAAATATAGATACGAAAACTTTAGTACCAAAGGCTTCGTTGCGAACAACCATAGCGAATCACAAAGTTTTATAGCTTTCTGAGATATATTCCCAGATAGCAGATCACTTGGCTCGAACAATGAAGCCTTAGCCAATCCTGATAGTGGTCTGGTATTTTATGCTGAATGAAATTAATGAGAAATGTGTGGACATAATTCATAATAGAACAGAAAATGAAAACAATTTTTAACATAAGCAAACAGTTGTGATGCTATAAAAAGGCACGGTAAAAATATTCAAAACATAACTCAACTCCCTCGTGTCACTTTACTCTTAATAGCTCTTTCGAGCGTTTATCCCAAATAAGAGATAAACACAGTGTCGGTGTCAGCTCAATTTTTTCTAACGATAAATCCCATGTTTAATCTTTTAGGTCGCCTGGTGGTAATACCTCTCCCTTCAGAGCGCGACGGTGAGGGGTCGGATTAACGTGGGGGGTGGCGATAAATTCTAATGAAATTTCCGCCAGAAACGATCCATCCGACTGCGTGAATGTTACGAATGCACATTAAAATAGTACACACTGCTCTAACCAAATCGCGACACTAACAAGATTCTCGTAACGTCTTATACAGAGACTTGATCTTACAAAGTGACACGTAAATATTCATGAAGCCGTGCAAACAAAGCTTGTTTCTCTAATTAGGCACTTTCAAATATAATAGCTTCTGTCTGCATAGCTGAAAAGTTCTTGAAAACGAGTGAAACTTTCTATAGTAAAGCTTACCGAGTGGCTTTGGTTGGATTCCATAGTCAGGGCTAAGTTTGAAACAAGGCAGACCACCATACCACTTTTCTGTTAAAATATCCATATAGCCGTTTGATGAATACTTAGCTATCACAGCCGATATACTGTCCTGAAACAAGAAGAATGAAAGTGATTTTTAAAACCGAATGCCAGCAATGTTGCAAAATGCAAATGTTATACAAGTGAACATATTTGTAAATGTCCGTGCACGAATGATTACAAAAAAAGGAAACAATAGCGTCACATCTGTGTCGATTTTTTGTATAACAAAGAGTCAAAAATAAAGGAAAATCTCAAAGCGTATCATGATGGCTCGAAACAAAAACTCTCTCTGCGTTGATTTATGTCACTGATTCGGGTAATCCTCAGGGGTATATTGAACAACGTCCAGATAAAATGACGTATAATCGGTTGAGCTGGAGCTACATGACAGCCGACTATCGATCACACCATTAGGAGTTCGCGTGCGTCATCCATCAATCTTTCGTGCAAAGATCCGGCGTTGCCCCCTCCACTCAGGGCTCCTAAAGTCCTCCGATTCATGTAAATCTACGCTACATTTCTTCAGACACGTTGCTTAGTCACACCCCGCCTAATTTAGCACACATTAACTTCGCGTTATAATTTATCTTCGTTGTGTTACTAAAAATAAGAAATATTATGTTACTGTTCTTACCTTCAAAGGGAATCCTTTCGACATGCCGATAGCGTATGCATCTTCAGCGAGAGGATGATCGCCAATCCGTTGCAACTTGCACCCGTGGTCAGTGGCCCGATAATAGTCCAAAACAGGAGAGTCAGCTATTAAAAGATCTAAAGTACCGTTTCTGCAAAAAAAAGAGAAATACTTTTAGATATTCTTAAGTAAACGATTTAGAAACCGACACTGCTCATAACGTTTTCAGAGGCAATGGAAATATTTACAAAGCAAACAAATGGCCGTCTCATAAACGCAAAAGCGTTAACCTGTAAGCGAGCGGGTCCCTAAAACTCGGAGTGGAATAATAAATATAATGCCTGTCATACCTATAAAAAGTACAATAAAAACAGATACTTTTCAGAGTAATGTTAACTTAATCCGACGTCTGAATAAGGTACAAAATATCTAACAACAAAGTACTTCACGTGATACATTGCAACCACTCTCTGCTCTTAGTTGACAAAGTTGGAGGCTTTTCCGGTCTTAAAAGCGACCCTTTGTTTTGACTGGTGACAGTTTATAGCTTAATTGGTGAAATACGAAAGCGGGTACTGAATCTGACTATAAAATAAATGTACTAAAAGGTATTAAGTGGCGATCGGAGTCCTGCGGGCTTGAAAATTTTACGAGATAATAAAATTCAGTGCCTTTTTCGAATCAAATTACCGAGTTCCCTATCGATATTCGGATTCCTTTCATTAAATGAAAAGAGATTTATTAAACTAATTACTTCTGAAGGGTTAACAATAGAATAAATAATAATAAATCCGTAACCCATGAGGCTTGTTTCATATGCATTTCAAATTAATTGATGTTTGCGGCGTGGTCCCGCAGTAGAGGGTAGAGGATTGATAATCTCATTGTCCGTGTGCGATATTGGCATACGTAAGTATCCTATAACGCATATTGAAGAAATTTATGGTGGGATGATCACCACACATTTTAGCAACATGCGATAAAAAATTAGGTAAAATAGTTTAATAAATTTAATTAATTTAGTATTGTATGGAACAACCATACAAGACTGTTCCTGCGTGACCCAAATGTACGGAAAGTCTGTTATTTTTTATGTTGCGATTACGATGTTGGTCCCATGGAGAATGTAGTTCAGTTTGATGCTCTGTTCCACAACCTCAAGTATGATTAAATCTTTTGGTACATATTGTATAAATGGTTTACATATAAAAAAACTGGTTTTTACGTTATCATAAACAAGTAAAAGATATTGTTACGAATGCACCTTATGTCGATAACAATAACTAACTTCCAGAGGTGTGCTAATATCTACAAGCTCCAATCACCAACATCCATACGCTAAACGTGGTAATTTTGGATTTTCTCCATTATCCATTCATTATAGCGGTCGCCTGTGACCAGCTGCCGACGTTTACATTTGACCAATTCTCCAAGTCCATAAACGATATTACATATTTGGTTTTCCTCTAGTTATTTAAAATTCTAGGTAGGCTTTCTTCAAAAATCTATGAATAAATTTCATCCAACTTTAAATACGAAGTTTGATACTTCACTGTTATATGTTTAAAGTAGCAACTCAGTAATTTTATATGCGCATCTTATGCCTAAACTTATAACTTGAGTTAAGTTAAATTATAATTTAGAAGCCAGTCGTATAAACTTTATTATACCTGCCTGCGTTCATAGAAAAGGTTCTCACCTATCTACCTATCTTACCTGAGTCGCTGAATGCCTTCTTCAACATCTTGAAGGGCGTAACGACGCATTTGTTGTGCCAGCTGCGGATTATTTCGTTGGACGAAGTACTCTGACACCGACGACCTGGCCGTCCCCACTCGCAACGACAGCCACTAAAATATAATAAATACTATAAGAAACTGTTCGGACACAAAAACTTATGCTACACTCACATTCATTGACTTACATTACTGCGGCCTTGGTAGTCATCAACCGCATTGTGAAAAAACAATCCGGCAATCAAGGCGGCTATATTGGCAGTATAACTCGCAACGAATATCACAGAAAATCCACCCCAAACGTTTATCAGAAACTTATTAGGCCAACTTTTGGGGGCTTTGAATGCCACCAAATGTCCACATAAAAGACCCCACATAACCCAGAGCGCACTGGAAATACTAAAGTTCTTTGATCTTTGTCGTCCCCAAGGATTTAATCCAAAAGGTGAAAGCCATTCATATATGGCCACAGCTATAGCAGTTACATTTAGAGAAGTAAATATGGCGATCCATAGCTCTGGTGAAAATGGAAGGAGGAATGCAAGCAACGGTATGTCTGGTCTTTGATTAGGGGCTGCTAGTATTGATACCCCGCTGAAAAAGTAAGGTTGACTGTAATCTATGACTTCTGCCCTAGCTGCGGAAACACTCAGAGCTGCAAATGACATATGAGCGGCTCCGGACACCAAATCTCCAATAATACCATTCCATTTTTCAACACTTTCATCTGGCTCAATATCAAAAAGGTATGGCGTTTCTTCTGCGTCCTCCTCCACTGATTTGTAACCGTTTCGGTATTGTGAACGATAACTCTGGTAATTTATCGGCGCATATTCGCTCGCTACGGTTTTATATTCAAATATTCGGTGAAATGGTTTGATAAGTTTCCGGGATCCATATAATCCGTCCTCTACGATATATAAATGAAAATCGAATTCTAGTTCTTGAGCTATGTTTTCCAGAAGATCCATTGCAAGTCCGTAACAACAATGCGTTTCCATTTTAGTGAATACGGGTTTAGACGTGGGGAAGAAAAAATCATCTTGATCGCTTTCCCTTTCCAATTCATTGAACGCGAGGGTTAGGTTATCACGGTCGGACGTTTGTGGTCGGTGACATAGAAGACCCCGGAGACATTGGCCATCCTCATCGAGCTCTCCTTCCATGACAAAAGGGGGTGCTAGTGCCGTAACGATGCGGAATATTGTGCGGGCACCGTCAGACTGTCCGTGAGCTACTAATCTGCCTCCTGGCCACACGATTGTATGCAGTCTCACGTTACGTCCGAGCACGCGCCCCACTTGTCTCCACGTATTTTCCCCTTCGACTCCTGATGGTACTAAGTTTAAGAGAGCAAATGAAGCCGTAAGTGATCGTTCAGATTGCTCCGTGCCTCCAGCAAGTGACGTCGCTGCAGATATTCGCGTCTCTCTGTGAACAATATAAAGTAATGACTTAAGGATATAAAATTCCAGAATTCATATGCGTTCGTATTGCATTGGGTACTAAAGAATTGTATAAAGATAGACGTGGAGACAGGCCAAATGAAGCCATATTAAAATTTTAACATCCATGTAGGTATTATATTGCTGAAAGAATTATTTAAAATTCCTCATGAAGGATATGTGCATACAAAAAGACAATTTAATCCATCAGGGTAATTGCGTAACATACTATCAGTAGCAATAGGTGCCGTTTTGACAGTTCAACAACATTCATTGCGTTGTTTACGTTGTTGAGCAGACACCTTTTCGAACATATGGAGCAATGGATTAGCAATATGTTTCGAAATGTTTGCAACTGCAAATAATAACGTATTTACACAATTAGGGTACTTTAGGCAACCAGAAAAATAGAACAAAATATATCTACGTATATTCATATTTTATTTGTTTCAAATTGGCGTTATTTGAACTTAAACAATTATCAACACTATTTTAATGTCAATTAAGTTGTAAGTTTATTTCAGAGTGACTGCAACTATGAAAAATTTATAAAATATCAGAAGTTGTACCGTAAACTAACTTTAATTCCTACATACTGTGACAAAACTTCCACCCAGCACAATAATCAATCTATTGTGTTCCCACTGTTGGGACACAGGCCTTCTCTCGATGAGCGGGAGTGGGCCGTAATCTACCACGCTGGCCTGGTACGGGTTGGTAGATGTCACATGCCTTCGAAGTGCACCACCAGCATCAGAAGTGTTCCACCCAGCATGATGGTATGCTACGGGGTATTCACAGCACAGCACATAAACTCACATACTACATTTAATGTTAGAGGGATCCAATATAACCTTATTCTTCAATTTCCTCGGTGGTAGGCCAAAACATCGGCCGCCGGCAGAAGTTACCACCCACCAGACAAAGCCTTGCCGCCAAGCGATTTGTCGTGTTCCAGCATGATGTCTGGTGAAGCCGTACGAAGGACGGGTATGAGCAGTTATGTTGCGATGTGTGCCGGGTACGATACGCCTAATGTTGTTGTGTTGGGAGTTTGGTCGTGGAGGGTCTTCAGATCAATCTCCCTTTGGCGCAGCATCGTTGGTCGTGTTGTTGAGTTTAACATTGCATCACCTCGCTCAACTGCCATCTTCCTTCCTATTCGCTCAGTTTTTCTGAGTGAATAGGCTCTTAATATATTAGCGCGCTTTACCATCAACGATCGCATCACTGCTTACCATCAGGCGGGATTGAGGTCAAGCGCTAGTTTATAATTATAAAAAAAAAGTGTATACTTACTTTAAGAATAAGGTTACATTGGATCTTTAATCTCAAAATAATCAAATAATACACCCAGCAAATTGCGAGCACGAAGAATTTATTTTCGTGATCCAAAGAATTGACAAGAATTAAGGAGCTTACTTATAAAACGGTGGCATTATGTTATAAAATACTAAGAAACCGCCATGAATCGAAGTCAAAACAACGATGATAAAGTAATAAAACAGTTAATACCAGTCGACAAATTTCAGTAGAACAAATATTTTTCAGAGATAAAATAACGAAGTTAGGGCTAGATATAGCTGGCACGTTTCAAAATAAATATCATTCGATAGGTTTTTATCAAAACTAACAGTATCCAATTTCCCGTTACTGTGTGTAAACTTACACGTTCACGTTCAGGAGAATAATATGCGGCTTCTTAGTAAATTGGATGAATTTTACAATCCTTTTCATTGCTATTACTTAAGAACAATGACTTTTGTAGTATTTCACGCACAGAATTATTATTATTATACTTATTTTATAATGAAAATAAAACCAAAATTAGAATAGAAAATAAAATTAAAATTCTAATTCAAATTTGGCTGAAAATCAGCACGTCATAATTACAAAAGACGGTGTACCAAAACACCCGCCCTTCACTTCTTTCTTTTTATTGCCTTCGCTGGAAAAAAGGTGCTTCTGACCCCCAGTAACACAGCTGTCTGTTCAGGTAGAAAAGACTACTTTTTTTTTTCCGAAGGTGGAAAAATCTTCATAGACTATCCTCCGCTCGGGGACGCGGAGGGGTGTGCTGGACTCTTGTCAGCTAAAACACAACCTATGCGTTCGTCACCTGCCTTTCCGGGGTACCGGGTGTCCATAAGGCGTGCTCAAACTCTATCCACTTTTAAAACTATGATAAGAAAGCACTTCCTCCCTCTTTAAACATGTCATTATATTTTATCTGCTCTTGTATAATGTTTATTAATTAGATGTATATATTTAGTTAAACTAGTATGATATATTTAACGTACATATTTATTGTATACTGTATGTAAATAGTACACTGTAGACTACCTACACTATTTCTCTCTCCTTCCCCTTAGTATTCCATCCAAAGGTTGTCCGTAAAAGATCGCTCTTAGCGATAAGACCGCCCATTGTGTCACCCTTTGTAAAATCTTTATATTAATGTTTCTCTAATCTATATGCTGTACATAATAAAGAGTATTCTATTCTATTCTATTCTACCGGGTCCTCTCAATTCTAAGGTAAGATAGAAAACACCTACTGCCTGTATAATACAATACTGGGCATGTAACGTTACTAAAATAACAAGAAATAGATCATTAAATTAAATTATTTATCATACGTTAGCTACCCACGCCGATATCCAAAAAAAAAAAAAAACGATAAAATTAAACGTAAGCTAAACTTACTAAAGAGAGTGACAGCTTAAATATTTATCCATAACAAAACATTTATATGAACTTATAGATTATAACCTACTAGTTAGCTTATTCTAGAGAAAGAACGTCTTGAGTTAATAAAGCCGACCAACTATTCTTATCCTGTAAATAGCAATTGATGGAATAGTATGCTTTTGAAGAGAGGTTGGATTTTACTTGTGCTTTAAACTCTTCAAAGGGTATGTCTAGCAAAGAAGAGGGTATCTCATTGCAAAAGGTTATGCCAAGCCCAACAAATGAGTTATGAACCTTATGAAGGCCATGAAAGGGCGTAGCGTAGTTTGAATAGAAGGTACCTACATACATATCTTCTCGGTATAAATGTGTTTAGACAAGATAGATCACAGGCATTCTTAAACCATCAGTCACAAACGCTTGACACAATATTTTCCTTTAATTCCCAGAGCTTCAATGCGAGCTTAGATATATGTATGTTTTTATACGTAAGTAGTTAAGTTACAAAAGTGTGTGGTATTTGGCTCTCTGTCGAGGAAATGGGTGTGAACATGCAATATCCGCGTAGGCCCGTCGATACCCGTATATGACCCGAGCACGGCCCTCACCAAATGATAAAATAACACTACTCGACCCACACACGAGCCGTTTCTTTTTTTTATAAATTATAAACTAGCGCTTGACCGCAATCCCGCCTGATGGTAAGCAGTGACGCAATCGTTGATGGTAAAGCGCACTAGTATATTAAGAGCCTATTCACTCTAGCCTTGAAGACACTCAAATCGTAGTCTGACGGAAACACCGCCGCTGGCAAATTATTCCAGTCCCTCGATGTACGCAGTGTAAAGGAGGAGGCGAAACGCTTCGTAGTGGTGTTAACAACGTAAGGATGGAAACTCGCCGTACGACGGGTCGTCCGATGGTGGAACTGAGATGGGAGAATTAAATCATGCAATTCCCTCGCACACTCCCCAAAATGCACCCTATAGAACACCGAAAGGCTGGCTACTCTACGCCTATGCTCTAGGCTTTGGAGACCATCACGAGTTAAATCAGGGTCACCAATCAGCCTCTTCACACGCCTTTCCACTGAATCCAAAGTGGCCAGGTGGCCAACACACACGAACGGACCTGTGCTTTGTACAACATTAGAAGCTGCCCAGGTGTGAAGTACTGCCGGACATTTGCGATAACGCCAAGTTTCCTGCCAGCCACCTTGGCCTTGGACTCAATGAACCGCCCAAAGTTTAGGTTCGAGGAAATCTCAACTTCCAAAAGCTGAAGGCGGTCGGTACACTCCAAGGATACATTTTGAAAAGTAGGAGCCAAGGTGAACGGGCTCCTTTTGGCGGTGAAAAGACACACCTGTGTTTTGTTTTGTTTCAGTATTATAATGTTCTATTTTAGACAATTATTCTTAAAATCGCCTGGTAGGTACGCCTTATCACAGTATTTAGTATATTTTATTGGAAAGTTAGTAACGAATATATCTGAAGCAGAATTTTAAGATTGAACATACCGAATTCGGCTATTCCAGTCCATATGTTTTGGGAAATTCATTGATTTTAATATGGCAATGAAAATGATATATTTGACAATAATACAAACTTTTAATGTAGAAAAAGATTCTCTGTTTCTAATTACTGTTGAAGTTCATTTTATATGAAAATTATTATTACCTACAAGGTACTAAAAGCGATAAAATAAATTACAATTAGGTATAGGCCACAAATATTGCCTCAAACAATTATTATCAAGACTAAACTGCCGCCGCCAATGGCTGTTGAAAGTTTCACTCATATGTAATCCTCAATTTAAACTTAGAGCAAATATCCCAGCGGCGAAGTCTCCCCGGCCAACCGGAATAAAACCCTGGCATCAGGATTTTCTGCAAGGCCAAAACAGCAGACGTCTACCAACCATTATTATTCCTGTTGCGTAAAACCAAAGGGATTTTACCGTAACATGCCAAACAACTTTGTTGCGGAAAAAGTTAAAAATAAAGTAAAACTTCCCTCACTCAGCACTGTGCAAGTATAAAGGTATTTGCTGCTGATTAACGTTACCTTTCTTCGATTTTTTTAGAAGCACACTGTTTGCATAGTTAAATTTTATCGAGTCGAACAAATGAACGGGCGTGGGCATTTTTCAGAAAATGTCGGCACATGTAGAAAATAAATGGGGTTTACCATCTAACAAGAGGAGGTTAGGTTGTGAAGACATGCGTAGTAAAAAGGAAAATGATGGCGGAGAAGGAAGTCGAGAGTGCGTAAAGCTGTATTCATCAGCGACCTGACCTATTTAGCTGTCCTAATTTCTGAACGAACTAAAAAGGAACTATGTATCTGCGTCAAGTCATGTCAATAGATGGCGATCATTTTGTCGAGTCAGCCTGCACAGCCTGGCAGTCTGCCAAAACTTGCTACCGTGCATTTCCGACCGATTTATGATAATGCGATCACGTTGGATTATACCCAAAAAATATTATAATATACTTACTGTGTATGTTCAATATCTAATTTAATTGTACTAATTTTGAAATACATACATAACTGGTTCAAAGGTCAGAATTAGTTTTCAAATTACTAAGTCCTATTGGTAGGTATGTGCGCAGGCTAGGTACGCTAAAAGACACTTAAATGCCTATATCCGTGCCATGCTGATCAGTTAGCTGAACCCTTAAAACCAATCAATCGATATATTACCACAAAGTAGGCGGATTATCCTTAACGACTGCGCTATCCAGCAAGACTAATTAATAAAACGGTTGTGCGCAGTCTAATTATTTTATTTCCTTCGTGTTTGAGGTATTTAATTAAACGAATCGGTGTTCCAGGCTATTTGCTTTTTCATCAAAATACTCGTATTTTAATAACATTGTGTACAAACGTAAAGGAAAATTACTTTATCTAAATCCAAAGTTCGTAATAGAAAAGGAATGTTTTATGAGTTCAGGGATTTCAACATTACCTACTACTTAGGTAGACGGTATGTGAGCTATTTAGCTTCAAATTGGTAGAAAATACGAACTAATTTAAAGCGCCAGTGAATCTAGAAAATGCTATTAGTCACTTGTCGCAGACAGAGAGCAAACTATCTCAGGAGCTGTCCTTCACTTTCTAAAGTTCTAAAGTATCTCGGCGATTTCACATGGGGTAAGGAAGTAAAAACTTACAGTTCAAACTTAAAATTTTACTAGATGCTGCCTGGCCAGAAAGCAATACTAACGATGGTGAAGTTTGAAAAATACTTTGCAATGTATGCTAGGGAGTTTTAAATAAAAAACCTACTTTCGTTCTTGTTTATTAGTTCTTAAGTAATTTCAGAAAAGAGTTGTAATGTATTTATTAAATAATCGCTTTGACCAGAGGTTTCGCTCGCGTAATTTTCTATCCCGTGGGAAAATCGGGATAATAATTCTGTGTATTACGCCTACTTGTAAATAACATATCTTTGTGACAGACACCCAAATCTATTCAGTAGTTTTTGCATAAAAGAGTAAGCAAACATCCATTTATCCATCACAAACTTTCGTATTTTGAATACTAGTAGGATAGTAAGAAGTAGATTAGGATACAAAATTGTAATTATGTAATCCAATATAGGTAAATATAGCGTATTGTTTGAAAGAGGAGATACCGTGGCCCCTGGAGCACAGGCTAATGATCCTTCATTTCCCTGTAAACTTACGTTTTAACGTGCGAGTCAGTCAGTAAAAGTTAGCCACTCACTTCTGATCCGCCCAAAGCAGGAGAGGTATTTGATGATTTACCCTATAAAAAGTAAACATAAGTGTGAGGGGCTTGTGGCTAAGTAATAACAGCTGAACGTGTCGGTTTAAGCTTGGTGCGATTGGACCGTTAATGAGTGACCACCATCTTAACATCAGAAGGCTCTTCTGTGTGTCGGAAAGCGCCTTGAGCCGTTGTCTCTGCTTTCATTCATGAATCTTTAAAAGTCGTAACGTATCGCCAGAAGTCCGAAAATCTAAGAAAGATTAACAAAGTTTTGACGGCCAAATAAGCAGCCGTTCCATTTAACATGCTTGTATATAACTGGATCCGGTTAAACTAGATCTATATAGATAGATAAATATGAACACAGCATGTTCAGAGCTTTTTTTTTTGTTCCGGGGTGGAAATCCTCATAGGATGTCCGCCGCCCTGGGGTGGGCGACGGGGTCTGTCAGACTTTTACTGACTAAAATCACCCCGGTGTCTCTTCTATCACGAGCGAACGCGTGGGGCCGCGGCAGTCTAAATTCTTCCACGGCCCCACACCCTCGTGCTGGCCCGGTCTGTCTAAGCGTCGCAGGTACTTGCCGAAGCAGCCGTGCCCCGACAGTACCCGCGTCACCCTGAACGACAGGGAGCCGTGCCTCCTCCCGAGCCAGTCGTCGAGTACTGGCCGGATCGCCTCGACGGTAGCGAGACCGGTGGTAGGGCGCATAAGCCTCTGCCGCCAGTCCGCCACCAGGACCTGACGGAGCTCCTCTCGGCGCAGCTCGATCTGTCGCTGCACCTGCTGTCGGGGCCCCGTGTCCGCTCTTCCTCGCGCCATCGGTACAACGACGCGACTACTTTCGCGTCTAGGTCCCAGGGCGGGGATCCGGCCAGGACGCAAGCCGCCTCGTAGGATATCGTGCGATACCCAGCATGTTCAGAGCTGGACTAAGCTATCAAATATCTAGAATCTTATTTATTCTTACTCCTCAAAAAGGTTCATATTTCATATCCCAGTTTAAATAAAATGTTCACAAATAGATGTATCAAGATAAACAAGATAATAAACGTTCAAAATGGTGGTGATATTCCGAACAAAAACTTTCATGATTTACAGAAAGGAGAGAATTGATTCGATACAAGATTCATTTATCATTTGGTGGATCCCAAGCATTTACACGCTTCTTCAGGATACATTACGGCAATCCCTGAATAGGGTTAAGATCGGATGCCGATCACGTATTTTATTGAATAACGTTTCTCGGGGCGCTTTTTTTCTATGCCACTGTTAGAGGGTCAAGAGCGGAGGTCATTGAAAGTCTCACCTAGATACATGACCTGATTTAAGGTTCTCTGTTTTATCAGCAATAGATGTGTTTTGTTTAAGATATAAAAGTTGAATGATCAATTAGTCAAATTTTTAACAGGCTTGTTGTTTGTATTTTTGTGTTTCTTCTTCTTCTTCTTCAGCAGATAGAAGTCCACTGGTGGACAGAGGCTTCTCCCAAGACTTTTCTTTATATTGGGGAGGTTTGCCATAATCCCCACGCTTGGCAGACGGTTTGGGGATCCCTGTAATTTGATATTCCACAGGAGAGGCACTGCTGCCCGCGTCCCTAGTGAGAGTTCTCTTAGTCGCCTGTTACGACATGCATGGGAGGATATGGGTTGGTCAGTTCAACGATTTCACTTTTATTATAATTATTCTGGATTGAATGTACCTATTTTCTTATGAATAATCGGACAATAAAACTTTTTCGGGTTAAAAACCAAGTACTTCGAAATTATAATATTTAGTAGGTACCTTATATCAATAAATACATACCCACGAAAATTAATAAGATTTATTTGCACACTTAAATCGATTGTGATTAATAAGGGTGTTGGGATCTGACCCTTAAAGATAAGGTAATCCTAACATCTTCCTTTCCAATAACAAACGGGACGTGCTGATAGTTTATATTACATGAGCTGGGTGAGTGGGTTCACTGAGTTAAGCTTATGCCCGTAATAAAAACAAGGGAGCAAATAAATTTTAGACAATATCACCACTAAAAATATTCAAAAGTACCAATGTGTGTAAATGTCGAACACATTTATATTACTAGCACTCATTTATTCTGTAAACTTTGCTGTAAAATAGCTTGTTATTTTTTGATTTACAAAGTTGGCATTGGCAACATCAAATTGTTA
Organism: Sesamia inferens; assembly: GCA_037179545.1. NCBI lineage: Eukaryota > Metazoa > Arthropoda > Insecta > Lepidoptera > Noctuidae > Sesamia > Sesamia inferens. Next base: position 19,862,402 of record CM073928.1, on the reverse strand, counting down.
TACAATATTTCAAAACAAGCCTTTATACCTTTAAATTATAACCAACATCGCCTTCGCATTAGTATAAATTAATAATTCCATTACATTTCAGGAACCAAATATGTAAATGTAATTGTGTATCCTAGGACTCCCAGCAAATCTGTCACTCAGTTCCACTAATCGACAAATCTTCTAATTCTAGATTAAATGCGATGGTGCCTAACGAAAACTTTTCTAGGGAGTTTACGTCATTCGATTTGCACTCGGATCACGTAAGAGCTAAATTAGAACCAATTTCTTCTATTCTGTTTCGAAGAATTGGGTTTAGGTATACTTTGTTACCGGTATTGTACCCAATACAAATGAAGAATCTGTAGGCATCTTTATGTCATGTGAGAAACAATATGGAAAGATATGCCTATATGCAAAAACATCGGCGTGTCATATGTAGCATCCAAAAGTCCGCACTGGGCGTAACTAGTGTGTTTTAGCCCACTTCCTTTCATAGAAGGAGGCTTGTATCCCAGCATTGGGAAAATAGGCTCTTTTACTATACCTGTATTAATAATACCTCACAAATCGGCATATACCGTCAAGATTATTATTTATTTCCGTACGATGCACCAAATGTTGTTGTGTCGGGAGTTTGGTCATGAAGAGTCTCCAGATCCATCTCCCTCTGGCGCAGCATCGTTGGTCGTGGTGTTGGGTAATAATAATAATAATAATCGTTTATTTGCTAGAATGTAGGTATACAAAAATAAGGTCGTAAAAAAATATAAATTGAGCCATACATCCTGTCAAAGATTCGACATGCAAAATTTAAATTTAAATTGATATTATATTTATGTTGTTTAGTGTATATATCACAATTATCAATAAATAAAAAGTCAATACTACAAAAACAAAAAAAAAGAGAGCAATTCTAAATGTACACAATAAACATATAGGTAGTCAAAAACAAGATGAAACAAAATAGAATTAAAATGCCAGAATACAAACAATACTAATGTCACCAAATAATACAGATGTCAAACTATTAATAATATCAATGCCATTATACAATACAGATGTCAATATTCAATTCCAATGTCAATATACATAAAACTTATGTCAAGAACAACAATAGATGTACTTATTAGCATGTCAACATTCTGTCATTAGGTTTTTGTCTGTCAGGAATTCCGAAATACTGTAATATGCTTTGGTCACAAGTAATGATTTCAGCCGTTTCTTAAATAAGCTTACGTTCAATTCTTTGATTGACGACGGCACGCAGTTAAATATGACTGGCGCCATGCAAAAAACGCTTTTGTACATTAACGCCGTCTGGGATCTTCGTATGCATAGAGTATGGTTATCCCGTCGACTTCGGTTATTAATTTCTGTCATTTTTTTAAACAAGTTTGGATTGGTCTTAACAAATACAGCTACCTCAAAAATATACAAGGATGGAAAAGTCAATATTTTATATTTAATAAACAATGGTTTACATGTATCTATGGGCTGCATTCCAAACATTGTCCTGATACATTTTTTTTGTGCTTTGAAAATTATTTCCCTATTGGTTGAATTCCCCCAAAAAATTATACCGTATCTTAGTACTGAGCCCACCAAGCCATGGTACGCTGTTACTAAAGTGTCCACACTCATCACTGAGGTAAGTTTGTAAAGAGCATAGACAGACCTACTAATTCGTTTTATTAGTTCCTCCGTATGTGGTTTCCAGTCTAATTTATTGTCAATTATTAGTCCTAAGAATTTCGTTGAGTTTACTTGCGCTATGCGTTGGCTGTCATGGTGTATGGTCATACTTGTATTTAAACGTTGACTAAACATTGTCAATTTGGTCTTGTCAATATTAATTTTTAGATTATTATTATCTAACCATCGTACTATGGAGGTTATTGTCTTTGTAATTTCTTCGTTATAGTTTTGAACGTGTGTGCTGTTAATGGTTACAGTACTGTCATCAGCAAATAGTGACATAGGGTGTCTTGTAACTTTCGGCATATCATTTATGTATATTATAAATAGCAGAGGCCCTAAAACACTGCCTTGGGGTACACCATATGTAATTGTTCGATGATCAGACTTATAGACTCGTTGATATTTAGTTTTAAAATCTATTTTAGATATTTCAACATACTGTTTTCTGTTATTTAAATAAGATTCTATTAAATTTAGCACATTACCTCTAATGCCGTAGGCGTCTAGCTTACTTAGCAAAATATTATGGTCCACATAGTCAAAAGCTTGAGTCATGTCGCAATATATTGAGCACACCGGTATTCTCTTGTCAACATTCGTATAAACATTATTTAAAAAGTCATAGACAGCCATATTGATCGTCTTACTTTTTCGGAAGCCTTTTTGTTCCTCTGATAAAATATTTTGTTTTTCAAGGTATTTATATATATTCCCATAAATGTATTTTTCAAATACCTTAGATATTATAGGAACAAGCGCAATGGGCCTATAAGATTCCATGCAATCTTTGTTATTTTTTTTAAATAGTGGTTTAACCACGGTTGTTTTCAGTTTAGTTGGATATCTACCATGTGTTATGCACAGATTGAGAATGTAGCTCAAATGCCTACTAATATCGTCTGACACGTACTTAATTACTTTGGTAGAAATTCCATCATTGCCTATACTACCGGTATTTTTAATGACTTAATTATAAGTTTGATGTCAAGTTCATTACTTGGCACCATAAACATCGAATTACTCGACTTTGAAATATTCGATGTCACTTGTACGCCTCTATTAGTGATTGGTTTTATCTTATCGACAAAAAAGTTGTTAAAAGCTTTAGCTATCTCGTATGGTTGTGATATTACTTTGTTTAACATTGCATCACCTCGATCAACTGCCGTCTTCCTTCCTATTCACTAAAGTTGTTTAGTGAATAGGCTTAATAAACTAGCGCGCTTTACCATCAACCATTGCGTCACTGCTTACTATCAGGCGGGATTGCGGTCATGCACTAGTTTATAATGATTAAAAAAAATATTTCAATAATTAATAACATATGTAACTATGTATAAATTAATAAACATCATTGAAACTGGACGCCGAACTGACAGTCACGAACTAACTAAACAGCATAATCTAAAGTTTCATGCTCAGAAACTACCAAGTTCATTGATAAATGAAGTGTGAATTCTCCAGTAAAATATTGTGTACCATTGATTTTCCGAGTGGCCTTCCCTACCCAAAGAGACATGTTTGTGAAATTGCTGTAACTCTCTGACCTCAGCACTTATTGGAAACACCGGTAGCGTGTGGAAATGACGACGACGACACTTCGAACGTGTTTGCAGTTTCATATATTTTTCTTAAGGCATTGAAATATGAAGGCTACTGATATGATATGAACGTGTCATGTCACAAGATGCCGGTTTGTTTTACGCGTATTTCAGACGCGATATGTATCGTGAATGTTTATAACATTTCTCATGCGTCCCTGACTTCGAATGGTTAATGTATTTCTTTTTTGAGCTTGTCTATTTTCTAGGAAGAAATTAAAGAAAAAAAGTGAGAATTACGGCTAATTTAATTAGCTTGCAGGGACCGCTTATTATTATAGGCCACAAACTATAACCAGATTAATTTAGTTTGTGATTTTGATTTTCCATAAATGTTGCGTTCTGAGGACCGAACATGTGTTGGGCTCGGTGATAAGTTAATTGAAACGGACACAAAAATGTGCTGGACCCGAATAGCTGTACGGCTACACGATTGAACGTTACCATAAACTCTATGAGATGTCTACGCAATTTGGTCGTGGTAATACCCTCGTCACTGTCACGTGGTAATGCGACGCAACGCGACGAACCGCACAAAGAAGCAATAAATAAACTTTAACAGTTTACTATCAACCTCGTATTTAATTGTGTTAATACTTCCTGTTTAACTTTAATCAAAGCGTAATTGAGACGTACCCTCTCTAAATAAATACATTCCGTGAAAAAAGAATACATTCTCCTTTTTCAGAACACTATTTAAAAAAAAATGAATGGAGCTAGCGGTAAACTTTAAACAAAATAAAAGTAAAAAGATTGGAATATGCCAAGATTTTTTCCGAGCGTATTTCAAGCGTATCCTAACCTATTCCGGAGCTAGTACTCCCGTTTGGCATCAAGTGGAATGCGGTCAACTCCGGTCTTTTAACAAAATAAACCAGTGAGCTTTACTTTAAGCGAGCCTTAATTTTATAATTTATCATTACTAAAATGTGGGTAGATATTAATAAGTGTTGCTTTGTTTATTTGAATACTGAGGAACTTGATTGAAAATTAAATAAATATATTTCATTAATATATTATAATAATCCGTCCGTTTCATATCCCGTTCATATTTCATTTTCCGTTTCATTCCATTTTTATAAATTAAATTTATAAAAATAAAAATCGTGATAATAACAAATAAGATACTTAACTTAGTATCTTATTTCTTGGTTTTTATTTGAATTCGAATAATATTGATTGGAAATTTATTAAAGCTGCTTAATAAATAATGTATTACATACCTATATTATCTAAACGAATAGCATCATAAAGATTGTGTTGCCTAACTTCCGATTTTCTGGGAAACCCTGAATTATTAGGGTACGATTTATTGGATCGAACCTGGGAGTTACTGGAAACACTCCAGCAAAATAATCAGGTAAGAGTGTTCAGTATAGGGATGTAACGGAGGTAGTTATATCGGAACCGGAACTGGAGTCGGAACCGGAGGCGGAGGCAGGGTCAGAAGTGGTGGTAGGAGAGAAATTTTTATTTAGACACAAAAACATTATTTAGTAAATTTTTTCATTAAGTATTTTTATTGTAAAATTAAACACAAACAGTGAAAAGAAAATTGGCATGTTTCTAAATAAACAAGGAATTAAATAAGTTAATTAAAACCCAAAGTAGCTTATTATACGACATTAAATGTACAAAAGCTTTGCAACAAATTAAATTAAATGTGTTGACTTCAAAACTAGCGAAAAATCAAAACAAATGTCTATAACCTATGAACGTTACCAACTAATAACAAGTGAAAAAATAATTGACGATAGAGTGCACGTAACAGGAGTCAGGGAATTCCCCTGTATGAACCTGCACCCAAATCGTGTAACGCACTAGTACTATCAACTGGAATCATTTTGAAGCATATTGCTAGTCCATTGCTCCATATGTTCGATAAATGTGTGTGCTCAACAACGTAAATAACGCAATGAATGTTGAAATGAAATCCATTGCTACTAATAGTCTGTTATGCAATTACCCTGCTGTTCATAACAATCGACAGGCCGCCGCTGCTTTGGTTTGCTTTAATAACCTCCGATTAAAACCACTGATTTAAAAGTATCGGAACCGAAGTCGGAACCGAAGGTACGATAATAATCGGAAGTTCCGACTTAACGGAGTCGGAGTCGAAGCTCCGTAACATCCCTGGTTCAGTATCTTGGTGAACTTTTTAAAAATATACACACACATATATATTGATTATATGTATTAGATATATTGATTTTCCAAGTGGCCTTCCCTACCCAAAGCGACATGTTTGTGAAATTGCTGTAACTCTCTGACCTCAGCACTTATTGGAAACAGCGGAAACAGCGTGTGGAAATGACGACGATGACACTTCGAACGTGTTTGCAGTTTCAAATATTTTTCTTTTTGCATTGAAATATGAAGGCTGCTAATATGATGTGAACGTGTCATGTCACAAGATGCCGGTTTGTTTTACGCGTATATGTGTATTCAATCGCAGCAAGGAAATCCCGCAATAAGTCCGCGTGGTAAGGCCTATTTCCCATTACTGGGAATATTCATTATAGATTTATTATGAATATTATCAAAGAATTGTATTGCTTGTATTTAAAGGGACTAAAAGTTTCCTTGTAAATATAAGGAAACTAAATCTTCGAACAAAAAGTCGCTCAAGCCGCTACTAAACGATTTAAGATCTAAAAACTACGGAAACATAGGCCATCCATGTAACAATATACGTACAAAGAATCCGATTACGTTACACGAAACGAATAGTGTAGGTTACTGCGGGTGACCAACGATGTCTAGTAGATAAGACTTTATGTACTGTACTGCGGCCACCGATATAAACCCACGAGCTGCTCTTTAAGATAGAGACACTATAAAAGTAATCTCCCCTCGTTCTTATACCCGCCAGTCAATTTGCTTTTATGGTGATGTTCCGCGCTTGTTACCCTTCTATTATCATTCCTAGCTTGAATGTATCTACACTTAACAACTGTAAAACGTCTTAATTGTTTTCCTTAACCACATCCTATTCCCACAGTAATGAATTCCAATTTTATTTATATTTACGTTCAACACTAATTTGCTATTTGTTAATGTTTAACGGTTGCTTAAGTATATGTTTATTGATCAAGCATCAAATATGTAGAGAATAGTTTGCATCGTTAACGTATCAATTATAGTACCGTTATAATTATTTACTTTAACTCTTCGCAACCACTTTGCAGACAACATACGAGTACTATTTTCAGTGTCATTAAAACTTAAGCAAGTAATTCACTTGTGTTATCTTCTGCTTTGGTGCAGATGGTCATAACATTACTGTCAGAAATCAAACGGAGTTTGTGTATATCAAAATAGGTCCTGACACCAAGGGTGGTGTGTTATCTTTCATTATCACCCTCATAATTGCGAGCACAAAAGAATCGATATCCATAAATTTGCGGTTCACAACCTCAGGCGTTGAACGTTATCAAAATTAATATTTTAATAAGGCGCCGGCAATAGGCAGGATCCGTCATGGTGTGAGCAGCAATCACTCACTGCCGCCGCTGCTCCCGATATCCTCAAGGTTCTTTCTCAACTTAAATCGAGGTCATTAGCAGCTTTATAACTTAGCGCAAAGTTCAGCACTTGACAAAAGATATTTCTGCTGAATAATTTCGGCACCATTATCTATTTTATTGAACGTCGATGAAAGTTTTTAGTTTTTAATAGTCGTTATTTGAAATTGGGTCTCGAGAAGGGTTACAATTTTACATGGTAGGAACGTTCGGTTTGTTTTTAAAATCGGCCGATTTCGATCACCTCCATACTTTGCAAAATTATGGAGCGTGTATTGAACTCGCGCCTCTTGGCATACCTGGAAGGTAACGATCTCCTCAGTGACCGACAGTACGGGTTTCGCCGCAATCGGTCAACTGGGGACCTACTAGTGTATGCCACTCACTTGTGGGGCGAGGCCCTCGAGAGAAATGGGGAGGCGATTGCTGTCTCCCTTGATGTCTCGAAGGCCTTCGACCGGGTATGGCACGCTGGCCTTTTGAGTAAGCTTCCAGCGTACGGCATTTCCCCTAGCCTGACTGGCTGGGTACAAGACTTCCTGACGGAACGGTCCCTCCGAGTTGTTGTCGACGGATGCTCATCTGAGCCCATGTCGACTAATGCCGGTGTTCCTCAGGAGTCTGTTCTCTCTGCAACTCTGTTTTTGCTGCACATTAACGATCTGCTGATGCCCGATATCTATGGGTATGCAGATGACAGCACAGTTGTGGAGAGATACCTGCCGGATGCTCGGGCTAGTAGGGAATCAATCCGGTCCGATAGAGAGGCCATGGTAGAGCGAACGAGTGTTGCACTTCAGGCAGTCTCCGAATGGGGCAATGCCAATCTTGTAGCATTCAATGCCGCCAAAACGCAGGCGTGTCTCTTCACCGCTAAAAGGAGCCCGTTCACCTTGGCTCCTACTTTTCGGAATGTATCCTTGGAGTGTACCGACCGCCTTCAGCTTTTGGGTGTTGAGATTTCCTCGAACCTAAACTTTGGGCGGTTCATTGAGTCCAAGGCCAAGGTGGCTGCCAGAAAACTTGGTGTAATCGCGAAGGTCCGGCAGTACTTCACACCAGGGCAGCTTTTAATGTTGTACAAAGCACAGGTCCGTTCGTGTGTGGAGTACTGCAGCCACATTTGGGCTGGTGCTGCTAAGTGTCACCTGGCCACTTTGGATTCAGTGGAGAGGCGTGCGAAGAGGCTGATTGGTGACCCTGATTTAACTCGAGTTGGTCTCCAAAGCCTAGAGCACAGGCGTAGAGTAGCCAGCCTTTCGGTGTTCTATAGGATACATTCTGGGGAGTGTGCGAGGGAATTGCACGATTTAATTCCCCCATCTCCGTTCCACCATCGGACGACCCGTCGTACGGCGAGTTTCCACCCTTATGTTGTTAACACCTCAACGATCCGGACGAAGCGTTTCGCCTCGTCCTTTATACCGCGTACATCGAGGGACTGGAACAATCTGCCGGCGGCGGTGTTTCCGTCGGACTACAATTTGAGTGTCTTCAAGGCTAGAGTGAATAGGCTCCTAATAAACTAGTGCGCTTTACCATCAACGATTGCGTCACTGCTTACCATCAGGCGGGATTGCGGTCAAGCGCTGGTTTATATATTAATAAAAAAAAAAAAAAAAAAATAAAAAAATTAACACGATGCTGTATTCATTCTCGAAATAACTGACTTATATTTTCGGAAACCGGTGAACAACAGAAAGGGCTTTGAGATTGTACAAGTAAAATTGTAACGATTATCTAGTTAAAAAAAGAAACTTCCAACGATTTATATTATATTACCTTACAAATTCCGTAGAGAAGTCAGCGGCGGCATCGCTCGGTTCTTCCCAGCAGGATGCAGTGGCATCGCTCAAAAACTGTGCTTGCGCAGACCACGCATCACAAGCATGTAGCACGCGCCTAAGCGCAGTAACTGTCATTCGCACTGCTGCACGTATAAACGCCCGATCTATATATAATACAACCTTACTTTTAAAAACATCTCGACAAACTTCTGACATAATACATAAAGTAAAAAAAAAAACTGTTTGCCGAAATAACTAGTTCCTTAAATTGTACGTATATTAAAATCACAACTGTCACTCTTTGTCAGTTGTATGATATTACTATAACAAGGAAAATTGACGTATCTAGTGTGCATTGGGTTTGTAATAGTCTGTTCAGTAACTTTTTCTTACCCAATTACATGTCGGCGATAGAAGCTTGGTTTAGATTAGGTGATATCCATACACAATCACAAAACGTAAAATTAGACATCAGAAATATTAGTAGTAAAAGATAGCAGACAGAACTTTCACATTCGACTCATTCCACGAATCAGTGTTTCAAATGAAGACGACATAATCGCATCCCAATGACGTCATATATTGACAAGCTTTCACGTTAAGCCTTTTATGTAGTGTCCTTTGTGTAAACCTACATTAATCCAGCTAGAGGGCCATTCAATTGAGTCCGCTATAGCTTTTGGAGCACAAAACTTTGATGGTATCAATCTAAAGTTAAATCTTCCTGGAAATCGAACACAAAATGTGTTGCTTCAAGGATCACTAGATGTTCTCAATGTTAATATTAAAATATTATTCAGCTTGAGAATACATTTTAATTAGCAGTTAATTTTAAAGCGGTTTTAAAAATATAGATATCTGTTACTTTTTAATTGTTTGGGAGGTCGCTACTCACCTATTTTTACTGGTTGTGGATGCAGAGCCAATAATCCAACAGGAAGGCTTTTGAAGATCACAGTTATGTTATCTTTAATACTTTGTCTTTCTTTCTCTAATACTTCCTCATTCTTCAAATGTCTGTCACTTCTTTTTTCAGTTTTTTCTTTAAAATTATGCACCGAAGACGCATGCACCTTGGGATTCATTATTAATTCATCACTAATATCACTTGATAAATCTATTCTATCATTTATTCTCCTAATATCATCATTGCTATTTATATCATCTCGTTCCAACTTTACATTTTTAGCTACATTCACATTTTCTACGTCTATGCTATTTACATATTTATTAAAAGATTCATTTTTCATTTCCCTATAACTATTACGTCTACTGTTATTTCTATTATGAAAGGGCTTTCCCTTCGCAATTGAATTGTTTTCGATTTTAGAAGTTTCAACGCCTTTGTTATTTACATTACTCATACTTCCCGAACTAATATTGCGATTATCCACATACGATTTACTAAAATTTAAATATAATAATTTTTTGTTTACACCGTGTGCTTCTGAAATATTTATATTTCGATATAAACGACGAAATTTTGGATTTTTAGAATTATTTTTTACATAAAATTCATCACTGACAATTTTTTTTTCTATTATCTTATCAGTTGTCATCAAACGGTCGGGATCTTTTTGATCTTCTATTGTATTATTGTCAGCATCGTCTCGTTTGCTGCGGTCAAAACGTTCGTATACTAGTGCTTCATCACTATCCCTTAAGTTGTCTAAATCTTGAGCGTTATCTTCGGCATAAAGGGTTCTGTTACTTATTTTGTGGAAGATATCAACATCTTTTGAAGCATCTAGCCAGATCCAGAAGAAGTTTCCTTCGAGCATGTTAAGTCGCTTGGCCTCATCCATAACGAGCTTAGCGTAATTGACATCACATATCAAGACAACGACGCCTCGGGTCAGCCTTGATATCTCAGCTAGCCGCCTGCACACACAAAATAAATGAGAGTAGGTATCTACCATTGTTGATCACGCTATCGTAATAAAATTTTATTGTTGTTCAATAGCTAGCAGTGATAAGTTTAAATCCATAACAATTCAAAGTTTTCACAACAAAATTGGAAATAAGTTCAATTACCTGAAAAGAACGTGACGAGAAAACTTTTTTGGAAGCGATAGCCATTTAGGATCTAACGGCGGAGCAGTTATTATTGAAGACAAATCTTTCCGTAGGGACAGTGTGGTGTAAATATCTTCTTCTGCTAGCAAAGTAAAGGAGTGCCAGTGGGTGTGCAGCAATGTTGCTCTGGAAATAAAAGAAAATCTATAAACATTCTTAACAACAATTCTTCGTTATCTTATCTCAACGTAGCATAAAATTTTCACACTTCTTGTTCATAAAGACTGTCAATGTAACGCGCCAAAGAAAAAAAAATAGCAATTAATTCTCCAGGGAAAGATGTTTATTTTTATTTTTGCTTTCTCCCTAAAAAGCCAAAATTTTTTTATTCACAAGTAGAATAATCAGGAAAAAGACACGATTAATTACTGTTTCATAAAATGGAAGAATATTTTTTTTTAAATGCATCTAATGGTAATCTCTCTGGTTGAATGCGTGCATTGCATTGCAGCTACAGATGAAATAAAAAAAAAACATCGTCTGCCTAGCCTATTCCACCCATGTGAGGATAGGCTACCAATCTAGCCGAATACAGCCGTATATCAGTATTTTACATGGAGCTATTTTAACTGCGTAATACGATACCCGTTGGTGAGACTGTCGACGAGTTACGAATGACAGCCGGGCTTAGCGTATTTATCGAGTTATGAAAGGGTCTCGGAATGTACAAATGGTCCCATCCACAAACCAAACGCGGTAAGCGTAGTTTTGACCTGATCTATCAACTGTGGGGGTGCTATTATTTAGTAACGAGCCAATCCCGCGAGATTAAAAAACAAAATTTTAGCAAAAAAATCTTAAAAAAAACTAATTAGTCCTTCATTCAGATTATACAAAAATATTGGATTCGTATATTTTGTTTTATCAAATCAACAAAGATTGATAAATATAAAAGGCATCAAAGATCAGGAGTGGTGGCTGGTGACGTCACTGCTCGCTAAAAAGTGTAGCGTCCAGTGATGTCACACGAGTTTTCAACGCACTGTGTCGTCTTCATTTTTTGTTTATATGAAAAAAGAAAAATACGTGTCTAGTATTTTTTGGAAATCTGACTGATGGACTAATTAGTTTTTTTTTTAGTCAAATACCCTATTGTAAATGCTATTTATTAAATAAATTTTTATATTTTATTATTTCATTTTCTCGCAATCGTAGTGAAAAGTACAGTGTAACACGTGGCGTTAAAAACCCATTGTAACTCGTTTACTATTTACTCCCTCGCCCTCGTATATAATGAGACATTTTAGCCCCTCGTATAAGAATCTACTATTGTTACTTTGAAACTAAGAAGGAAATTTACCTGAGCGCGTGTAAAGTTTCTCGAGCAGTGATTTCCAGTCGAATCTCTAGTGGAAGCAATTCCTGCGAAGAAAACAACTTTTTATAAGTATAGGTACATATGATGATGCATTAGAATAATAATATAATTAAGTTATTTATTTATCCACAGCTCTACTCTCATCATACTTAATCGTGTACTTATTATTATCATGTCGTCAGGATCTGACCATAATCTGTTTAATTTGTATTTGAGTGGTAATATCCTAATCATGCCGTGCTTTTTGAGGTTGTTATTAGTCTACGTCGAGTCGTAATCGGCACGAAAGTGGATAATAAATGGCCATAATTTACCACGACACTCGTCCTACGTTCGCGGCTCGAATGCGGGATATTGCGGGGAATATCTCACCTCTGGCATAAAAGTTTCCCTACAAAACGACGGGGAATATATGTCCGCACATCAGGAATATTATGCACATCATAAAAATCTGATTTTCTCTACATGTGACAAACTCACGGGTGCCTTTATCTGTGTTTTAAGACACAGTCGCGTTTTATTACTTGACGCATTATTTGTTCTTTTTCGGAATGAATGTAAGCCTACCTATTTAAATAATGCCTACAAGAGAATTTTCTTAAAAAAAAAAACAACTTATTTCACCTGGTTAAATATATTTCCTTGTAATATAGATGTTGTAGATACTTAGTACGGGTTTAGAACTATGTAGATTGTTTGTGTAGAACGTTGCAGATTAAGTATAAGATTTTTTTTTTAATATTTATAGACTAGCGCTTGACCGCAATCCCGCCTGATCGTAAGCAGTGATGCGATCGTTGATGGTCAAGCGCGCTAGTTTATTAAGAGCCTATTTACTCAGAAAAACTGAGCGAATAGGAAGGAAGACGGCAGTTGAGCGAGGTGATGCAATGTTAAACCCAACAACACGACCAACGATGTTGCGTGAAAGGGAGATTGAACTGAAGACCCTCCACGACCAAGCTCCCAACACAACAACATTTGGTGCATCGTACCCGGCACACCTCGCAACACAACTGCTCAGACCCGTCCTCCGTACGGCTTCACCAGATATCATGCCGGAACACGACAAATCGCTTGGCGGCAAGACTTTGTGTGGTGGGTGGTAACTTATGGCCTACCATCGAGGAAATATTAATATGTTATTATATTCTCCATATATCTTTTTAATTCATTTGTGTATTGAATACAATACATATAGTGCTGAATACATTATAGGTGCACTAACAACTCAAGCGTACTTGTCAAACATCCACATCACAGTAATAATGCGAAGCTGCTGTTGGACTGAGTGGCATTTTACGTTATAGGTACTTACATTAGTTAATTAGTTTAATTTTAGTGTGTTGTTATATGTGGTGTTATATTTAAGCAATAGTTAGTCAGTTTGGAAATATATGCAACAATACTTTATTGCCAAATGTAAAGGCTTGGAAATAGCTTGCCTTCAATCATCTTTTTTTAATGTTATAATATAGTACTTGACCGGGATCCCGCCTGTTAGTAATCAATTTTGGTAACGTTGATGATATTGAAAGGGTACTTGTTTATTTTGAACACATTTCTCTAGCCATGAAGTCATATTTTGATCAGACGGGAAACCGCCGCAGGCAAATTGTTTCAGTCCTTCGAAGTACGTTGTATAAAAGACGAGGCGAAAAAAAGCGAAACGCTTCGTCGGGATGGTAGCGGTGTCAACAACACAAGGGATTCTCTCCGTACAACGGGTCGTCTGTTGATGAAACGGTGACCTTGTGAGTTAAGCATTTAATAGCTTTAGACCCCCCAAACACACCAAATGAATTTAAATTTGAATCCAATTAAATTTGCTTAGGTATCAGAAGGGTAATTCTATTAATTTTAAGAACATTCACAGTCTGATCTTAGTCTCAATCTGTCAAAAAATACTTCTAATTTCCTTACATTTTGACAAGTTTTTAACATTTGTTTGTCGCCGAAATGAGACTGCCATCAAATTTTGAATGTTCTAAATGACCAAAATTGGCCTTCAGATTAAAGTAATTCTACAATAATATCCAGCGGGAAACCGCTGAACACGGGAGGCGCAGGACCGGTTGTCGTGTGAACCTTGGAGTAGGCCTATGTCCAGCAGTGGACGTCTTTCGGCTGAAATGATGATGATAATAATATCCTGCGTAATACATCCCATTGTAACTGCTTGTTATTAGAACTTGGATTAACTTTTAATGTGGCGTACAATAGTACGTCACATTAAAAGTTAGTCACTATTATGATATGGGCATTTCTGACCTGGCTCCGTGAGGGAATAACTGGATTTCGGAAAGCACGAAGTTCAACTTCAGAGAACTCTGCATAAACCCACATCCACACACAGCTTAAACGATTGTGGCGAACTAATTTGCGTATGCTGTCAGAGCATTTTAAACACCAACTTCGAATTTGCAAGTCACATTCTCTCACAATTGCGAATAAACAATTTTTCCTGAAGCCAACGACGGTAATATGCTACGATTTTACATTTACAGGCAAATCGTAGAGAACTTTATGTTAAGACAAAAGATTTTTTGTTCTAAACACATTGTTGAAAAACAGAAATGTTATAAGGTTTTTGTTGACGCGATTTATTTGCGCGTAACAGAATGGTTCGTTTACACGCAAAAGGTGGTCCCGACAAAATTGAGATAGAGAGATTTATGTTGAAAACTAAGGTTCATTTGCGAAGCCCAGCCGTTCCCTATGAGTTCAAAGAAAAGGTAAGGAGAGATATCTAATAATGTCATCAGCATATCCTATAAATAATGTCGGAACGTGTCGCGCGCACCGTCAGTTGGTGCGGTCGTCACGTAGACGCATTATTTCACTGGCTGGTTAGCTATTCCCGACTTTATCATAGCAAGGACGATTAATAGCTCTGCGAAATGGAACCGTTGGCAGTGTACTAGTCGACGACACCCATGACAACCCGTGTTTTTTATGATACAGAGGTATATAATTTTTGTTTTATCGCATGTTATTTATCTTGAATTTAGTCCTACGTCAGTTTCAGACTGAGCAAAAGGATTTATTATATGGTTTCATATACCCAGTCGAGTAATGGCATCGTAAACTTTTGATAATGGGGGTCGACTATCATCGATACTCTCTCCTACAGTTTACGCTGAACATAATTTATAGTTTTAGAAGGGTTGGCTTTAAAATTGTCGAGTGACATTTAACATTTTTTCAAAATGTTCACTCATATAGTGTGGTAAAGAGCAGAGTAGCCCGCAAAGTTCAAATTTTCTTACGTTTTTAACAGGTTTTAGTGAATGTTGTTTAAAGTATAATGCGCGAGCAACACCCACCTAAAAAGTTTTAGATAAGTACTCAAAAAAGAATTCCTATACCACCACAATCATTCTCTCACAAAACACTTTCCTTAACAGCGACGCCTGTTAAAAGTCTTGAAGCTGATGTAGTAGATTCCATTTCTCAGTTTAAATAAGAAGGCGCTGTGCATGTAGGCACGTTTGTCTTCAACTGTCACATGTCTCAACCATCGCGGTTAAAAAGGTTCAAAAGACACTTTGGTCGGGAAAGTCTACTTTATATAACTTTTGTTTTACGACTTTTGGATTTTAGAAAAGGGAGAAAAGTCGATTCTCTCACAATTACGTTTATTTATATGGCCAGGGTGGTAAATTGGAGGTATATAAAAATTTACTTTTAAAAAATCAAGTATATATTGACTTTGAACCTCTTCATTATGTGGTTTCAAACTTAAGTACACTGATGAATAAACGTAACTTAAATTATGCGAGTAATTGTTTGGCCAAGAAGCAAAAATTATATGACATATGACATCTACTAACCCGGACTAGGCTCAAGTCGTAGATTTCAGACCAATAAGAGGCTCTTGTACCAGCGGTAGAAACACTATTGGCTATTACTGTGTTACAATGTGATGTGAATGTTGCGTTTTGGGTATAGAAGGCGGTAATAGTGAGTAAGCCAGTCATACTTAGTTCCTTTAGTTGAAACTGATAAAACCACCAAATACGTCCCAGCGGATTCAAATGGCTTTACCAACGGTGGAATATTATTCGGTCAGTAGTATTTACGATACTAATAACTAATTCCCTCGTGGAGAGAGGTAATTACAGAAGTACCCCGCTGGGCAATTTGTTGTTGGGAGGGCGCAAAATGTTAACAAACGACTGAAGCCAACACTCCCTTTATCTTTATAATCCCTTTCTTAAAAATACAATTTAAGGGTTTCCTGGCTGTTGTGGAAAAGGTGATGGATCTTGTAACAAACATCAAAGTACTGTTTGAAATAAAAATAGGTAAGGACGGAAAGAAGAAATATTCTGGAACTTTCCATAATATCAGGATATTTTAGTTCCGTCATATTTTACAAGTTATTTTTCGAACACTACGTAAGAAGCAAAAAAGGTGACCCTTTTTATATATAAACTAGCTGTTGCCCGCGACTCCGTCCGCATGGACTTTAGTTTACAGCGCGCGATGGTTCCCGATAGCAAACATACGGCTTATAATACTTTTATAATATTTATGCCAAATTTCAAAGCCGTAGTCCATTCCGAAAAAATTAAACAGAGCTCAGTTTATATGAAATAAGCGCCTGTTAAAATAATGGGAGCAATAAGTACGTCCACGTTTTCTCCCGTTTTCGCAACATTTTTTGTTACTGCTCTGCTCCTATTGGTCATAGCGAAATGTTATATAGCCTATGTCCTTTCTCAGATTCTAGACTATCTGTGTACCAAATTACATTACAATCGGTTTAGTAGTTTTGGCGTGAAAGCTGGACAGACAGACAGACAGACAGACAGAGATACTTTCGCATTTATAATATTAGTATGGATAAAGTTTCCATAACAGTAAGATTTATATGATGGTCATTGCCGTAAGTTTAAGTTTCTTTCACCACTTGAGTTTTATACTGATGAAGAGAAATAAAAAAGGTAAGTATGCACTTGCAGTAAAATGCAATAAGAAGCTGTACTTTGAAGTTAACTTTCTGATGGATTTATTTACGTAAAGTAAGTTAAAAGAGAACTTTCGTTCTGGCCACTTGGTCATAGATAGAATTCAGTCCAAGAATTGTATTGTAATCTAAGGACAAATTTTACCAGTAAAACTGAATACAAGATTCCGCGTTTAAGAACAGTCAGTCTGTAGAAAAATTTTGACAGTGACAACTCTTGAACGCGATTTGAATCCGGTGATCGCGTTAAATTTAAAGTAATTTTTCTTTTCTTATTCTCTTTTTTAATATGCTCACGTTGGCAATGGCATAGGAGAGGTGTACGTGAGTAGGCGAGGCGCGCAGCACAGGGACTCCTGCGCGAACAGCCGCTGTCACCACAGCTGCGGCCGCGCTGCCCCCGCCGCAGACCAGCAGCGCTGCCACCCGCCGCCCGTCGAGTGCCGAGCACGTTCGCTCCAGCACTCGAACACCGAACCTGAAAATAATAGTACAGCTTAACAAGGAAAGCGGTGGTTCGTGGCACTTATTTACCGGACGAAACCCTCAGTTTTCATTGATAATTCGCTCCAATACAGTCCTGGCGATGATTGCCGGGAGATTTTACTGTCCGTATATCGAACATTGCTGTAGCAGGCATGTTGTCTGTCTCTGTCTGGTAAGTTATATTTCATGTGTTGTATTTTGTGTGAAAGTATGTATTTTGGTAAGCTTTTGGTAACCTAAAAGCTGTATGGGTAAAAGGATTTACCTGAAATAAATGTTCGTTTTTTAATATTGAAACCTTTATACTTGATTGAGATCCAATTTTTAAATATGTTATTTATTTATTTTACTGTTTATGTACAGACAATAAAATACATAAATTAATTAGTTAATGTAAGTTCATCATCATCATTCATCATTTCAGCCGAAAGAAGCCTGTAAGCTGGACATAGGCGTCCCCCAAGGATCTCCACGAAGGCCGGTCTTGCGCCTCCCGCATCCAGCGGTTTCCCGCAATCTTCACCAGGTCGTCGATCCACCTTGTCGAAAGCCTACCCACGTTGAGTCTTCCGGAGCGTGGTCACCAATCGAGAACCCGTCAGCCCTATCGGGCATCGGTCCTACGGGCATTGTGCCTGGCCCACTGTCACTTTAGTGTTGCAATTTGCATTCGCAAAAAACGCTTATTTTACTAAATTAATACATTTAGTTAAATATGCGTGTTCAAACAACAAATACCGTCATCAAACCGTTAAATATCATCAAACAGAAAATACCTATATGCGGTAAACTTTTTAAGCTTGCCTGAAATTTTACCGCTCAACTTTTGTTTTAGTTTTTGCCGATTTAATTAAATCATCTTATTCCTAATCTAATTCGGTAAAAAGTTTACAAATATTAGATACTCGTATTAGCCCAATTCATCGATGGATAACCATTTTTTTCAATTTACGGGCTTAACACGTCTAAATGAAAAATATTGCAAGCTGAAAATTACTTGCACTAAAATTCGATTGAACTAGAAACCATTTCAATTACATGCAGATAAAGTTTTCATCCAATAACTAGATAATAATTATTGTTACAAAAAATATGAAATAATTTGAATATTCAGTGATTTAATTGATATCAAATTGCATGACTAGCCTCGCACAACTGTTTGCTAGAATATAATTTGGAATCATATATAATACATATAAAATCAATGACACAAATAAAAATATTTGAGTATGTGCTTCTACTATGAAAGTTAAAAAATCGTGTTACAAATAAAAAAATATTTACCCACGAGAGTGGAACATTTGTTTAGACACTGTATCATATTTCACGTTTTATCATAATATTAATCTAAATTGTTTATGTTAAACAAAGCCAAAACAACCACAGATAAAAATAATAAGTTCAATAGTGAATACTCTCGGTTATTTTGGAAAACTCATTACTCTTATTTTTTTTTCAGAGAAAATTAATCACAAAATAGCCAACAATTTAATAATAGAGTAGAGTAGAGAGACTTTAGGGGTCACCTTACATGAAGTACTTTTTTAACCCGTCTCTGAAAAATATCCAACTTTTTAAAGTCTTTCTTACGGCTTGGTAAAACCTCATTTGTCACAGAGGTTGATTTATGAAAAAAATACTTCAAGATCGAGTTAACGGTGTTCTTCTTTTAAACATGAGTCATTATTTTAGGACCATAAAAAATCTACGTGCTTATTTGTGCTGTCTAATATGAACAAAGGCTTCAGTCGAAATCTCGAGCGCTGTAAACTGAAGTGCATAATCCTGTGTCAATCATAACACTGGGTGCCTGAAACTGAACGTTAAGCCTGTAAACATGTAAGGTGTCAAGAGAGATAATTTAAATTTAAGTTTAATATATCTCTAAGGGTAAACCAGGTGTCCTCACAAATTTATTTATGTGTCTCATGTTTTAAATTACCCACATAATTGAAGTTATTGTACCACAACTTTCTCTTACGATAATCTGTAACATTCAATATTGTTTCATCAATGTGTATAGGAGTGCTTTGTTCCAATAAAAAATAATTTAATGATACCACTATAACAGAAAACCCTTTGTGGATAGACACTTTTCATAAAATTTAATACGTCTAGACGAACTTTATATAAATTGTACGCTTATTGTAAAATAGATACATTAAATTGAAAAACATTACTTATAACGAGAACGTATTCCAAACATATGACGCTGTTTAAATCGCTGTTCTTGTTACATTCATTACTTTTGCAAGGTTCATCACATAACTATTTCAACTCAAACTATGGAATTTAACAAACAAAGGAATTTAACAAACAAAGAAGTGTAGTGCGACTGTTACATACGAGTAACAACTTCACAATAATACCAAAAACATTGTGTAAGCCAGCACTTGCCGGCATTGTACTTGACGTTATTCACCGCATACAAAATGCACTGTGAATTTTTGATTCAAGTATGAATAGCTAAGTGTGCCTACAACGTAATTATGACCACAATTAGTTCTCTGAGTATCATTTACACGGATCACAACGCCGCATTGGCCTATTTGCATTAGTAACTACATACAGCCTGTTTCAAACGGTATTTAATGTTGAGCTCTCACAGATTGGATTATTTCTAATAATTTATGTAAAAGGTCAATATATGACAGGATTAACATGACTTTGAGATAATTGGATGGCTAAATCTTGAATACAATTTATCAATTTATATTATAGTTCAACAATTAATTCGAACAATAAAACTGAAACATTTTAATCATCCTGTTTATATTGTTATCTAATAACGCCTTAGGCCTTGTATTACATCGTATTATAGTAAACCAAAAGGCTGCATCGTAAGTAAACTTCAGTCTAAATCGAGTCGTTCAGTGCCTGAGAAGTCGTTTTAAATTTAAAGCCTTAAAAGCATCTCTAGTTCCAGTTTTTACTCTTACGATATAAAACAATGTCTGCCCGTGGGTATCCTAACGTGTGGAGTAATTTTGAAAGAATAGTTGAAGACGGTAGAATGTTGAAATTTGAAATAGAAGATATCCCGGAAAGTATGTGGAGTACTGCAGTCGAGTTTATGCTTGGCAACTACATCCGAGAAGACGTGTGGTGGAAAGCTGCCGGTGAGCTCGCGCAACTTCATTCATATTGAGAAAGAAATCGATGTAACGTTTCCAATCTTATTTATCTGTTGCCGGCGTAAATAAGTGGATATTTTTTGCAATTACGAAAATCACGTTTCGTGTTAGCGCACACTTTCCGACGCAAGAAAATACCTAAGTCATTAGCAGTAGTATGACCCGCGCCGATGCCCAATTATATCGAGGCTGAGAAAAACCTTAAATGTGCTGTCATTAGGCACCCTTCTCGCCTCTCTTATCGGCTGACTTCTGAATTTTAAACTTTGTTTATTACCATGAGAACAACTGAATTAATTCTATCATCGAAGCAAAACTTTGTCAAAATCTATAGACTGTAACGATTACAGCACAGGGTCTTGAATCATAGAACTTATCTATTAAATACACAACAGATCAATTTAGTAGATTATCAAGTTTGACTTCGGCTTCTGATTTCAAAAACTTATGTAATCTGAATAATGTCGACAAAGTGAATCTTCATTCGCAAAATTAGGATTAATTAACACAATCACGGTATTGAAGTGAATCTTGTAATACATATTTATAATTGCGACAGCGCAAAGACGAATTTGGTTATGTAAAGTTTGTGGACGTGAAGACGAGCTTGTAAATTGTGAAGGGAAGATATGAAAGATCATGGATAATTAATCTTGCACTAATCATACTGACAGGCACAGCGCAAGATTCAGACGCTATACAAGAATACCGTGTGCTGCTGACATCGATCATTAGGCAGAAAATGAGCGTAGCGTGCTTCCTCGCTGAAGGAGACGGCTCAGGTCGCACACTCGTCGCTGTGAACATGTGCTTGCCGCAGGAAAAGGGACGCTTCGTTGAACACAGGCCGGTAATAACGGTTGTCTTACCTCTTTTCAGTCCTCCTTATTATTACACGGTCTTCAACCACCTGAGATTCTATTTTTAAACTAGAATGTGAGGGCTTTTAAAATGCAAATGATTACGGAAAATGTTAAACTATTTATGCTCTGTTTATTTTTTTGTCTTCAATGTTATGCAGTGTCCTCTGATCCATTTCCATTCATTCTCTTGCTGGTATTTACTTATACAAAGGCGACCTAGTTTTCACCCATCAGCTCATCACAATATTCAGGTGGCCTATTTTGAAACTAATGGATGTACTATTTGTAAAACCAGGCAGAGTTCTATCATGGAATTGAAATTTTCTTTATCGCTGCTTTCTATTTTTTGATTCGCATTAAATACAAGTCACTATTATCATCTTACAAACAACATTATACATAATGTACAATCCTATTACTTTACAGCCCAAGTCTAAAGCGGGTTTATTATCCCTGCGAATGTTCGCGGAGGCCATGAAAGTGACAGCGATTTATGATAAATACAACGTGAACACGTACCTCATGGGAGCAGGCCTGTCTGTCGCACCCGATTACCGGGGACTGGGCATCGCGGTAGAATTGCTCAGAGCCAGGTAAATGATTTACCTTAATCCTCACAAAACTGCCCATCGGCCAGCCTATATACTGTACCCGTAATTACGGTGCGACTCCCGTCAGGCGACATTTCTAAAGGACCTTAGTAACTCTATTACGGTCGACGAAGTAATCTACGCCCTCACATCCTATCTAGTGGAGCATCTAAGCTAAATTAGAAAAATATAGGGTATATTCAATACATTTATCAAGTCTTGTTGAACTGCTGGTATAAAAGCGACAACGTTACAAGTTAACAAAAATACATCCCGAACAATTTTCGAACTGTGTGCTCGTGCGGGCTGTGGCAGGGGCGGCAACCGCAACTACATTCCGATATCTACGAAATGCAATCCGTTTGAGGGCAACTGTACTGGATATCATTATGTGCTGGCGTTCCAGACTACTATTAACCTAGCTATGTGTCACTATGCAAAATGTAGGTTTATGTACTTAAATTCAGTACTAATTTATTTTCAGAATAAAAGTTTCAAAGAACTTGGGCTTTCGTGCAACAGGCGGAATATTCACCAGTGCAAAAGCACAAAGAGCAGCAGAAAAAGCCGGCATGGAATGCCTATACCACATTCCCTACAAGAAGTTTGGAAAACATTGCAATATAGTGTTTGATTCGGACGCAGAAGACTTGAAAATTTTCGCAATCCGAACTGAATAAATAGACTAGACCCCAATTCATTTTGCAAGAACACATTCTTTCTTTTTGAATGCCCCAGAGGCCGTATTTTAGTACATGCCGCAATAGCAACTTGTGGTTTCGTCGTAAAAAAAATAAAACTGATTTGTTCCTAATTTAAATATTGTGTTTTGCTACCCATGATTACGTAGACAGAGTTCCTATTACAAAAATCTTGTCACATGGCAGTGTGTGTAACTTTCGTTTTAATAAACTGTTCTAAAATGATATTTAGTGTTTTATTGAAATTTTTCGCAGTGCTCTATTTTTCCCTTCTTTCGAGGTCCGACGTGATCTATATTATAGTTTTGTGTATAGCTTGTCTATAAAGTTGTGAAAATTGATGTTTATTGAACTAACAATTTTAAAAGTAGGGCAACTTAATCTTAGTAAGTACAAGAACATCGAATGTCATCGGCGGTTATCAATTTGTTTCATAACTTGTTATTTATTTAAATTTATATTAATTTTCAATTCTATTTAGACAAAACATCGAAAAAATGTGTTAAATATGTGAAAAACAAACCGGAGTGGAGCTCGGGAAATCATTTTTAAAGTTTATCATCAGTGTCTGTTAGTACACCAAGCTGGACAAATTTTATCAAATATGGATGATATTTATACTTGAACAGTTGCTAAAACAGGTATCTAATCATGTTACTTTTTGTTTTTATCTACTAGAAGTTTCAAATTTACTACGTAAACGATTTTAAGAGTAAAATAAGGATTTTTTATTGATTGTTTGATTGTCATGGCTGAGACCGCGGAGGACCTGAGTACAATGCTCGAAGACCTCAGTAGGGCCTCCAAGCGAGTCGGTCTTAAAATGAACATGGGCAAGACGAAAGTCATGTCTAATGCCCGTGTTGTACCGACTCCTATAAAGATTGGAGACTCTGTTCTCGAAGTTGTTGACAGTTACGTGTACCTCGGACAAACTATCCAGTTAGGAAGGTCCAACTTCGAGAAAGAGGTCAATCGTCGAATCCAACTCGGCTGGGCTGCTTTCGGGGAGCTACGTAGAATCTTCTCGTCCGAAATACCGCAGTGTCTCAAGACAAAAGTCTTCGACCAGTGTGTGTTGCCAGTGATAACTTATGGAATTGAGACGTGGTCGCTTACAATGGGCCTTATAAGAAGGCTCAAAGTCACTCAAAGGGCAATGGAGAGGGCTATGCTTGGGGTTTCACTGCGCGATCGAATCAGGAATGAGGAGATCCGCAGAAGAACGAGAGTAACCGACATAGCCCGAAGAATTGCAAGACTAAAGTGGCAGTGGGCTGGACACATTGCCCGTAGGACCGATGCCCGATGGGGCCAACGGGTTCTCGAGTGGCGACCACGCACCGGAAGACGTAGCGTGGGTAGGCCCCCGACAAGGTGGATCGACGACCTGGTGAAGGTCGCGGGAAACCGGTCGTCGTGGAGAACCTTGGGGGAGGCCTATGTCCAGCAGTGGACGTCTTTCGACTGAAATGATGATGATGAAGGATTGTTTACATTGCGCAATTATAGATTAGATTTAAGTATAAGAAGACCATATTGTAGTGCGTTTTGTAATTTTAGGTTATTTAATTTACCGCTGATATTAAAATGAATTAAATTTTGGGCTGGTGCTGCTAAGTGCCACCTGACCACTTTGGATTCAGTGGAGAAACGTGCGAAGAGGCTGATCGATCGCCTGTTTTAACTCGAGATGGTCTCCAAAGCTTAGAGCACAGGCGTAGAGTAAGCAGCATTTCGGTATATAGGATACATTTTGGTGAGTGTGCGAGGGAATTGCATGATTTAATTCCCCCATCTACGTTTCACCATCGGACGGACCGTCGTCGTGCGGCAAGTTTCTACGCTTACGTTGTTAACACCTCTACGAGCCGGACGAAGCGTTTCGCCTCCTCCTTTATACCGAGTACATCGAGGGACTGGAACAATTTGCCAGCGGCGGTGTTTCTGTCGGACTACAATTTGAGTGTCTTCAAGGCTAGAGTGAATAGGCTCTCAATAAAGTAGTGCGCTTTACCATCAACGATCGCGTCACTGCTTACCATCAGGCAGGATAGCAATTCATAAAAAAAAAATGTTGATAATTAAAATTTGTGCTATCCATCTTCTGATAGAAATGATATATTATTATTTTTAATCTTTCAGGAAAATGTGAGAGTAAACCCTTTATCAAGATATATATATATATTTATATATATACCTATATATGAGTTACATAGTGATTCGCTTAAGTGAAGATAGAAGGCTAATGACAGCAGTAGCGGAGACGTTGTTAGTGACGCAGCTGACAATGAAAATACTTTTAAACGAATAATATTTGGAATCAGATGATGAAAGTGATTATTATGTTTTGGAATACTTTTCATAGGTAAAATCACGCTAAAACATATGATAATAAATATGTATGATTTTATTTTTTGTTATACTCATTTTACTTAAACGCCAGAGACTATAGATATGTGTTTTCATTAAAACCAGTTGCTATATGCACGACCGCAGTGCCCACATTTATTTTCACGACTTTATAGACACACAATACTTTTAGTGTCTCAGTTCTAGTTTTTGTCATAACTTTAATTACTTAAATAAAACAGAAATGTTTATCGCTATTGTATAGTAAAGTTATTAATAGCCAATGCTTGTTCATTTTTATATCTTAACTTATATTTTCAGAAGGTTTTATGCCATAAATGTTTATTGCTGATTTAAAATTAGTTAATTACACTTTTCGCTCTCCATTTTTTACATATCATATATATGTAGATACGTATAAGTTAATTAATTCATGGAATATGTACTTATCAGCTTCACTACGACAGTTAAAATTGCAGCATTTTCCCATTATATTATCCGCATATATGTCGGCAAAGTACCAATATTTTAATATTACTATTGGTTTACGCGATGTATGTTACTTTTTCAGAGAAAATTAATCAAAAAATAGCCAACAGTTTAACAACAGAGTTGAATCTAGGGGTCACCTTTCAAGAAGTACTTTTTTGAACCCGTCTCTGAAAAATATCAAACTTTTTAAGGTCTCTCTTACGGCTTTGATAAATAAAACCTCATTTGTCAGAGAGGTTGATTTATGAAAAATAATTATTGAGGGCAGTTACATACCCTCACACAACACGGTCAAGTGTGAGTCAGGGGGACAACGAGTAAAAGCAAAATTTCTTGTCGTTGTCCCAGGGGAACATCTTGAGGGGACCACGTGTCATGCGTGGAAAAAAATACTTCAAGATCGAGTTAACTGTGTTCTTCTTTTAAACACGAGTCATTATTTTAGGACCATGAAAATCTACGTGGTTATATATTGTGCTGTCTAATATGAACAAAGGCTTCAGTCGAAATCTCGAGCACTGTAAACTGAAGTGCAGAATCCTGTGTGCCCAGTAGCCATAATTTTACTGACATCATCAAGAACTACCATCATATGTGAACCAATTAATTTAAATCATTCAAAGAATTTATTTAACACCTAAAGCTTTCTCTTGGATCCACACAGTTGTTTTTGAGTTTATCGGATTCAAATAGATTAACCCTTTAACCGCCAACGCCATAATATTACATGTTGTAAGAACATTACATCAGACGCCACGTCAGAATATTGTGTAGAAAGTCCTGTCATTTAAAAAATGTACAATAAATGTTGAATTTGCTTACTGAATCTTAGTATATTTCGTGTAATTACTTTATTTTTAACAGTATTAAATACATATTTTAGCTAATTGATTGAAATAATTACATGTTCTCAGTTCGTGATACGTCCAAATATCAACCTACTTCGCCGAACCCGTAATTTAAAGTAGACTAGTGTTGTACCGCATATGAAACTCCTGATAGTAAATTAATAAAAAACATCCTATTTTTTACAAAACTATCAAGTAAACATTAATTAAAATTTCATAGTTTATTAAATATTTATTTATTTATTCAAAATTCAATAAGCTTTAGTGAAGTAATATGTAGAAATCAACAAATAAGTATAGGTAAATTAAGTACAAACTTATTCTAGAACGTCACTAGTACAGGCTATCCGCGAACGCGTTTTGTAGTGTTATTAAGTTTAGGTATATGCTTATCTATATTTTTATAATAATGCCTCTATATATGTATGAGCAGTATAAAAGTAAATATTCTCGAAAGGTTAATATTGGAAATAAATAAATGCATCGATATTGAGTATTCGCAACACTGTTCCAACTTATACCTAAAGTGACGTGGCGCTGGAGGTTCGTCAAAGGGATCAGTGACGTGGCGGTTAAAGGGTTAACAAATGCGCGAGGGTTGTTTTATTTTATAGTGACGCAAAGTCAGTCCGAATTGATATTTGGAATACAAATGTAATTTTGCAGATATGAAAAACCCAGTCAAGTGCGTGTTGGACTGGCATTCGAAGGGTTTAAGGGTCCTTTAAGCTTTTATAACTATTAAACTAAAAAGTTCTCTAAACCGCGCGGAAAAAATCATCACTATTTTTCGTGCAGGGGAGGTGCCCCAAAATAAAATTTTATTTCATGAGTTTATTTTAGCACTTTATCGACATAATAGATCTATACTCATATCCATGTAAAGTTTAATCTTTCTGGCACTAACCGTTTGGAAGATAAGCCGAGGACGGGCGGATATGGCAAAACTATAAGGGTTCAATGACTTAACTACGGAACCTTAACAACTAGCAATCTCTATGAAAAAGAGTGGTGATATTATTTTATCATCTCCCAAATGGTTTTCAACAAACCATCATGTTCTAAATTCATAGAATGTTGCAAGAATATACGAAAATGGTTAGGGGAGACTAGCCCAAAACGGGTACGCTAAGGTTGATGTTAAAAAAAAACGATTTATAGATACAATTTGAACTTTTATTTTTACATTTTGAATTGTTTAGTTATCAATGTCTATTATAAAATGGCATATTTAACAGTTTTCTACATTAAGAATAATAAAAATTACAAAAAACTTTAACATTCTAATTACCCGTTTTGCCCGTAGGGGGGGCCTAAAGCAGGTAGGGCTTTTGGGCAAATCGGGTAGGGACTAATTTAAATGATATCAACGTCAATCAAATACTGGAATTGTTCCATAACAATCAAAACTTACAGTATCTACTTATAATAATTAACAGTTACACATATTTTTCAGTCTCAGTCATACTTCACTTACTAGTGGCACATGTCACAGTAATATGAACTTCTGCCAGAGTATGAAGTACAGGCCTCATGAGCCCACATCTCGCAATCATCACATTTAATCCAGTCTTCTGCTGGTGGTTCACTGTAAAGCTCGCTACATACCAAGCACCGATACCCCACGTTATCTTTTTCATTGTTTTTGGACCCTGTTTTAAATTTTTTCTCAGTCACTCAAATTTGACGACATATACTCAGAATCGTCAAATACATTCCTATCCGCAGGGCACATTGTAGGTGAAAAAATTTGCTGCATTCTGGGTACTTGTTGCCTTCATATATGCTTCACCAAATAGTCTTGCTACTTGATGATACGAAATGAAATGATACGTCCAACATGTATTCGTCAGAACACAGAAACTGCTTGCTCGAAATAAGTTTTCTATGGTCCATAGAAACACGTATCAAGCGGCTGCATGCCATGAGTTGTGTGAGAAGCAAGCCATTATCACTGCAAGTAGCTGATGATCCTGGTGAAGCTCCATCTAAAAGCGTGTCTACCATTCGTTTTCGACCAAAGATAAGAAATGGAGATACAAAAGTACCTGCTGCATTACAGCAGCATACAACTGTCGTCAGTTTGCCTCGTTCGACGCTGGATATGACTTTTTTTAGACACCCCTTCTTTACGTGTCTCTGTAAAGTCGAAAGGTTGATGCCATATTTTTTAACTACACCTTTGACGAAAGTTTTGAGAGCTTCTTCTATCACAAGCTTCATAACTGCCACATCCCACGTAGTATTCGCAGTTTTTCTTTTATATTTATTAACCACCTGCAAAAGTAAAAGAACTAATAAGCACTCAATGAAATGATACCGGGCAAGTCGGGTATGGACAAAACGGGTACCCACTTTACCCCTACCCTTTTTGCCCAAAAGCATATATTTTTTTCAATCTACTCATAACGTTAAAACCGAAATAATAAACGCCAGACTATTGTAAAAATAAAACGTCTATTTATTGCTAAATAACTACACAAAACTAGTAAGAACATATTGTAGACCATTTTCGAGTATTCAAAAGTAATGTAATTCATTTTTTTTTAGTCGGAATAGCAAAAAACTTTGTTGTTAACTTACCGTGAACTGGTGTCCGCCAGAGAAGTGCGCTGACTGCCTGTGATTGGCGAGCGGTAGGCGCCACACCCCGCATGCACATATTCTTATTAGCAATAACGGCGCGCAATTTAAAATAGATACCCGTTTTAGGCGGGGTACCCGTTTTAGGCTTACCTCCCCTACTTTTATGAAGCGTTTTTCAACCACATTTTTTCCCCTTTGGTATTGAATTAGTACATAAGTAATGCAACGTTTTCTGATAATCATTTGTTGTTAAATCAAAAATCTATAGATACTATATAACGTATTTTCTTTACTCGTATACCAAGAAATATTTTGTCATTAGATATTATCAGTTATTGACAAGACAAGACTGTTATTCGTTGTTCTTTTACAGTCAACGTGGATCGTCAGATATTCTGACAACCAGTCTTAATAATGGGTTCAGCATCTGGGTTGATACTTATATTCAGCTACATACTACATCTGGTTAAACAGGAAGCCGATTACAGCATAGCTTATTTAATAGATAATAAGCAGTGATGATGTTAATGGTAAAGCAGAGTGGTTTATTATGAGCTGATTCACTTTAGCCATGAAATTATAATCGGACGGAAAGACCACTGCACGCAAATTGTTCCAGACTTTTGATATAACAGTTGAGAAAAGGCTTAGTAGAATGATTGTACAACAATAGTTACTTCTAGGTGTCTCATCGAAGCCAGCTCGCCTGGGCAGCGTTCGTGAAGCTATGCTATATCTTCTTGTCATCCAAGATACCAGACTAAATTCTTTGACCAGTGTGTGTTGCCAGTAATGACTTACGGAACTGAAACGTGGTCGCTCACAATGGGCTCAGAGTCACACAAAAGGCGCTAGAAAGAGCTATGCTTGGATTTTCTCTGCGCGATCGAATCAGAAATGAGGAGATCCGCAGTCACCGACATAACTCTTCAAGTCGTTAAAATTAAGTGGCAATGAGCGGGACACATTGCTGGTAGAAGCGATGGCCGATGGGGCAGTAAGGTTTTGGAGTGACGGCCATGTACCAGAAGATGCGTATGGAGGCCCCCAACAAGGTGGACCGATGACCTGGTGAAGGTCGCGGGAAGCCGATGGATGCGGGCAGCACAAGAACGGTCCTCGTGGAAAGCCTTGGGGGAGGCCTTTGTCCAGCAGTGGACATCTATAGGCTGAAGAAGAAGAATAAGTTACTTCTAAACGAAACCAAACATAACGTGAAGCCGTAATTTAACATGATAATTTTATAGCCACAATAGCTTTGAAACACAACACCGAACTAAGCCAACAGCTGAACAACATTTCATTTTAGTTTTCAAACAATTGGATACCAACTGTTACGTGAATTTGTATCGGCAAAAACTAACGCTTAACCAGATAGGTATATCATTTGTAACTTTTGTACCTAAAATATATATTAACGATTTAATATCAACAAGCATGTTATTTTAAATTTACGAAAGTTTTTAAAAATCTCAAAATCGTCATTAGCTGGAAAAATATGATAATAAATAAGGACTTTTTGGTTCACTTTTGTTTCGATTGTTGTAACATTGACAGACGCTTTTCTAGAGGTTGAAAACGTCCAGACGATCTATAAAAGTGATAATAGCTTTCAGATCATTTGCGTTTCTACTTTAAAGACGTGTGACATCGATCAACCAGCTCTGGTTTCTATGGATTACTGCCCACATTATCTCACAATGATCTGTATTCCAGCAGTGGAAACATAACAGACTGATAATACTTTCAGTATTTAATGTCAAATAAATACGTTTTTCAATGGCGCCTTACCGTTATGACAGATAGATTACCCGTATAGTAACACCACAATCAATTTATAGTATAAAGCATCATAGTCACTACATGAATCGCAAATTAGATCCTAAAATACTAGTGAAAATTGGAAAACCAACAGTGAGAAAAGAAAATTTACTTTTATTACTAATAAATTAATCTGCGTAGAAATTAGCATTTATTGGGTACTTTCGTTTGCTGATCAGACGTGGTTTAAATACATTATTCAGCTCATTTTTAACGTCATTAAAAGACTCTAAACTAAATATAAAGGAATAAGTTGAATAAATCGGTGTCAATTAAATGGTTTTTTTTTTAATTA
Organism: Sesamia inferens; assembly: GCA_037179545.1. Lineage (NCBI taxonomy): Eukaryota > Metazoa > Arthropoda > Insecta > Lepidoptera > Noctuidae > Sesamia > Sesamia inferens. The sequence goes on along the minus strand of CM073928.1, from coordinate 19,831,267 downwards.
TTATTGTGCCGTCTGTCTCTTCTTGCTTGGCAAGAATTCTTTTTTTTGCCTTATATTTTTGCCAATTCCTTTTTTCCCGCTTACTCTTTTGCGGCTTTGGCCTTGTCTTTTTTGGGTCACTTTTTTCCCACGTCTATGTTATCTTGTATATTTATTTTCGTCATTTTTCTTTTTGTCATATTTTCATCATTTTTTGTTACATATCTTAAGTCTATAATTATACTAATATTTTCTTATCGTCGGCAAGAATTTAAATAGAAATGTAAGTAGATAGAACTACTTACATTTCTATTTAAATTCTTGCCGACGGCACAGTGCTCGGCTGTGCTGCCCTTGTCCGATTCCTCTCGATGCTTATTTTAGCTACTTTGAGGCAAAACTGCTTCAGATACGGCCTGGAGTGATTATCTGCCATGATTTCGGCGATGGATGTTTCAGTCAATTTTCTACCGGTACTTACTTCCAGGTCGTATCTGTCGCGGTCGTGCCTCGGGCATTCAAGTAATATATGTTGGATCGATTCCGTCGCCTGTGTGTCCCACACACAGGCTGGACTATCCTTCAATTTGAAGCGATGCAGGTACGCGGCGAAGCCGCTATGGCCAGTCAGGATCTGCGCCCAGATAGATGTCCTGTCGAGGCACTTCAGGACCTTGCGCGCGCGCACCACATCGGGGAAGAACATCCGCGTGACCCCAGCTGTGGCCCCGCCGGTGTACCTCCCGTTCCAGATAGCTACTGTGCCCTCTCTCAAACGTCTCTTGACGTAAGAGACTGGACACCTGTCATACGCCGGGGCGACCCTGGACTGGGCCGCCGCCTGCCTAGCCAGTTCTTCGGCGCGCTCATTGCCGGGGATCCCGACATGAGCTTTCACCCAAAAGAACCGGAGGATTTTACCACTCCCCTCTTGCTCCCTGATATTCTTACGAATATGGGTAGCAAGGGGATGGTGCGTTTCCGGGTTTCGGATCAAGTCGAGCGAGGATCGAGAGTCGCTGAGCACCGCCGCGCAGTCGAAGCCTCTCAGGACAACCAGGTCCGTAGCCCTGGCTATCGCGAGCAGCTCCGCCTGAAAGACGGTACACATCGGCTCCAATCTCATTCGCTTGGTCCGAATCTCGGACCCATCCCACCAGTATGAATATGCAATTAAATGGGTTAAGAAAATATAACATTCACAGCCTTTTATTATCCAAGATAACATCAGATAATAAATAAACTTTTCGAAAAATCACACATTTCGTGATATAGGTTAGCAACAATATCACGAAATGTGTGACAAAATCATCAACATCGTGACAAAATACTTTTATGAAAATGATTACAAGACGTGGATAAACGTTAAACGCTACTAAAATTTCAGATCACGTGGCTATAATATATGTATGTATATGTATTTATTTACACGTACATCACATTTTATCCTCAATAAAGTCATTACGATAAAGCGTGGGTAGAACCGAAGGTTTAATATTGGAGTATCGTATCATAAAATATTAGTTTATGGTAATACGCTGCGGTATTTCTCAATAGTTATCACGCAGAAACCAACTTGCAAAATAGGTTACAAATTTAGTTAGTTACAAGTATCGTCAATTTAGATTACTCCTGCAACAAGTTACGCCAAACATTGAAAGACTAATTTAGGCGCAAAAAGCTTAGGTTAGGGCTACGAAGCGTAGCATGCTACGCTTCGTAGCGGTACCACAAGTATGTCACAATAGGGTATTTGACTAAAAAAAACTGATAAGTCCGTCAGTCAGATTTCCAAAAAATACTAGACACGTATTTTTTCTTTTTCATATAAACAAAAAATTAAGACGACACAGTGCGTTGAAAACTCGTGTGACGTCACTGCACGCTACACTTTTTAGCGCGCAGTGACGTCACCAGCCACCACTCCAGATCCTTGATGCCTTTTATATTTGTCAATTTTTATTGATTTAATAAAACAAAATATATGTATCCAATATTTTTCTATAATCTGAATGACGGACTAAATAGAATCATTTTTTTTTTTTAATAATTATAAACTAGCGCTTGACCGCAATCCCGCCTGATGGAAAGCAGTGATGCGATCGTTGATGGTAAAGCACGCTAGTTTATTAAGAGCCTATTCACTCAGAAAAACTGAGCGAATAGGAAGAAAGACGGCCGTTGAGCGAGGTGATGCAATGTTACACCCAACAACACGACCAACGATGCTGCGCCAAAGGGAGATTGATCTGAAGACCCTCCACGACCAAACTCCCAACACAACAACATTAGGCGCATTGTACCCGGCACACATCGCAACACAACTGCTCAGACCCGTCCTCCGTACGGCTTCACCAGACTTCATGCCGGAACACGACAAATCGCTTGGCGGCACGGCTTTGTCTGGTGGGTGGTGGTAACTTACTAAATGGAGTGGCTAAGATTTCTTGTTCAGTGGGTTTTGTGACTAAATGAAATAACTTTTGTATAATTCTACATGAATTATACGTATGGTAAGGTTCATGTTTAGGTTATAACGAAAACTGAGGAGCAATTTTTATCCTGCGTCTCAGGAGTAGGAACAATATAGGCTGATTAATGTTAACATTACGAGAATACATTATAGTTCAGGACAAACACCTGGATGTTTTTTGAATCAACGCAGTATTTCGTAACATTAATAGGTACAACATGTAATTTAATTATCGCTTAGAATAACCATGAGCTTCACATTGCACACCACTCGAATTCTAATTGATTGAGGTGCACTCAGGACAGAACTGGACGTACATTTACGTCACAACTATCTATTTATCTATCCATATAATTCTGGGCTAAAGCTGAATAAATAGACGGCGAGCAGTAGGCAGCTCCGGTAAGGACCAGGACCGGTTCGACGGCGCGTTTTGTACCAATAGCGCTTCAGAGGTGTCAGCACACAGTGACGAGATCCACATGAACCTATACTTGCCGGGGCCATGAATTGTTCAAAAAAGATACCGTGGCTGTGCACAGGCAAGTGAAGAAAGACTCAGTATAAAAGAAAAAGCGTTTCGACTCGTCTTTTATACCGAGTACATCGAGGGACTGGAAGAATTTGCCTGCGGTGGTCGTCTCTCTTAATAAACTAGTGATCTTTACCACCAATAAATATAATAAATAAATAAATATATACGGACAAATCACACAGATTGAGCTAGCCCCAAAGTAAGTTCGAAACTTGTGTTATGGGATACTAACTCAACGATACTATATTTTATAATAGATACATATATAGATAAACATCCAAGACCCAGGCCAATCAGGAAAAGATCGTTTTCCATCACGACCTGGCCGGGGATCGAACCTGGGGCCTCCACGTCGCAGGCAGGCGTGTCGACCGCTGCGCCACGGAGACCGATAAGTGATTGCATAACTGCTTACCATCAGTCAGGATTGCGATCAAGCAGTAGTTTATAATGTTTAAAAAAATAGTCTGACACATCCTTCTACTTCGCACAGAGCGGGAGGGGTCATTTGATGATTTCTCATAAAAAAAAAATGTTAAAATATTAGTTTTTCGGCATTTTCAGCCAATTGATAAGTCTTATCATAAAAGCTTCCCAGCCAAAATTGTATATCATAAAATTATCTATAAAATGCTCACCACCCGCGTAGCAACATTGCAGGTAGCATTTCTGAGATATAACGATCCAAAAAGTTGTGACCGACATATGAATACGATCCAGTTTTGAATGCCACTCTACAGTGAAACCACGTATTTAAAAAAACGTCTAACACACACAGAAATAATCAAAGAAAAGTTTATTGCTGAAAATATATTAGTAAAACAAACTAATAATGATGTTGATGTATTGAATATTGAAACAGCAATAGAGAAAATACATTTTTAAAAATTCAACTATTATTGTTGGTAAACATGGAAACTTATTCCTATTATATTACTCACAGCTCGAGCTCCAACTGAACAAATATTTTCTTTTATAACCAGGAAAAGCTTTAAAAAAACATCGTTCGGATATTTATTCATCAGAGAACTTGTTTCTTTTTGCAAAATGTTAAAATCAAACACCATTATACACACAATAACTGACTGTGACATGCATTTTACAGAAGCGATAAATAATAGTTTTCAAAATATTTGAAAAACAGGACTTAATTCAATGTGATGAAGCTTTTAAAAATAGTAATATTATACATAGATTGCGTAGAAATGTGTTCATATTTACGCAATGACCTGGACCCTAGGTAATTACTTAACACACTACTACTCTCAATTCGAATATTTTTTATTTTTTTTTATTAATTATAAACTAGCGCTTGACCGCAATCCGGCCTGATGGTAAGCAGTGATGCGATCGTTGATGGTAAAGCGCGCTAATTTATTAAGAGCCTATTCACTCAGAAAAACTGAGCGAATAGGAAGGAAGACGGCAGTTGAGCGAGGTGATGCAATGTTAAACCCAACAACACGACCAACGATGCTGCGCCAAAGGGAGATTTATCTGAAGACCCTCCACGACCAAACTCCCAACACAACAACATTAGGCGCATCGTACCCAACACACATCGCAACACAATTGCTCAGACCCGTCCTCCGTACGGCTTCACCAGACATCATGCCGGAACACGACAAATCGCTTAGCGGCAAGACTTTGTCTGGTGTGTGGTAACTTCTGCCGGCAGCCGATGTTATGACCTACCACCGAGATTTTTGAAGCATATTGCTCATATATAATCCCTTGCTCCAAAAGTTAGAAAAATGTGTTTGTTCAACGAAGTAAACAAAGCGATAAATATTGTTGAAATGTCAAAATGTAACCCACTGCACACTGGTATTGTGTTACGCAATTACCCTACTGGTATCAGCTTTGCATGTGGTGTCTTTCTATAATTGGATGTGCAATTAGATTTCAGTCACAATGGCGCCGATTCTCGTGCAAACTAAACTAATTTTAAGTTCAGTGCATCTTTTTCTTTATATTTCATTAAGAGAAGGATTGAAGATAAGATTTTAGTTTAAGCCTGTTATACTAAGATACTGTATAGACAGTTTAGACGCGATTATAAACATGGCGATCAAAAATACGTCAATTAACGTCAGAAGTGAATTTGACTAACAACATTTAATTTACAAACTAACATAAATTTAATTTAGTTTGTGAACGAGAGAATCGGTGGCAATAACTTAAATTTTCCTATATGTAACATTTTCATTTTATTTATTTTTTAATAATCATAAACTAGCGCTTGACCGCAATCCCGCCTGATGGTAAGCAGTGATGCGATCGTTGATGGTAAAGCGCGCCAGTTTATTAAGAACCTATTCACTAAGATTGAGCGAATAGGAAGGAAGACGGCAGTTGAGCGAGGTGATGCAATGTCAAACCCAACAACACGACCAACTATGCTTCGCCAAAGGGAGATTGATCTGAAGACCCTCCGCGACCAAACTTCCAACACAACAAAATTTGGCGCATCGTACCCGGCACACATTGCAACACAACTGCTCAGACCCGTCCTCCGTACGGCTTCACCAGACGTCATGCCGGAACACGACAAATCGCTTGGCGGCAAGGCTTTGTCTGGTGGGTGGTAACTTCTGCCGGCGGCCGATGTTATGGCCTAGCTAATTAAATGAAATATTATGACTATTTCAACTTTTTGGATCACTGAAACGGTGGATCGTAGGATAAAGTATTAACACATTTTTCATTGATAAATTATGTTATGATCTACAAGTTCCTGCAAGCATTATTTTTGCTCTATCCTAGTAAGGACCCTTCCTTTATTTACGACCGACGAGCCAGACTCGCACTTGGCTTTTTTTATTTAACAACATTTCCACAAAGTACCATTGGTAATTTAAGAAAATCGTTCCTCTTTATAGGATCAAGGGATACTTTATAGGTCAATAGCGAGGTTATTGCGTAACACAGTTTTTTACATACGGTTTAACAGTTCAATAACATTCATTGCATTATTTATTAATGGGGTATTTGACAAAAAAAAAACTAATTAGTCTGTCATTCAGATTATAGAAAAATATTGGATACGTATATTTTGTATTATCAAATCAATAAAAATTGACAAATATAAAAGGCATCAAATATCAGGAGTGGTAGCTGGTGACGTCACTGCTCGCTAAAATGTGTAGCGTCCAGTGACGTCACACGAGTTTTCAACGCAATGTATCGTCTTCATTTTTTATTTATATGAAAAAAGAAAAAATAATAATAGTTTTTTTTGGAAATGAAATGAAATGAAATGAAATGAAATGAAATGAAATCGTTTATTAAGCAAGTAGGATCACCGATCACTTTTACACGTCATGTTTTTTTTTCTTTATTTTTTTTTTTTTTAAACTAGATGAAGGAAATATGACTGACGGACTAATTAGTTTTTTTTAGTCTAATACCCTATTGCAATGAATTAGTAATATTCTTTAAAGTGATTCAGACTTTAATAGATAGTGATTTAGTGTGCAATGTATTACGCAATTAAGGCGCTGAGTGGTCTAAGTTATTAAAACTTGTACTATTTGTAGCAAAAATACCATTTTTAAGTCTACATGTGGCTCTAGACTTAGAAACAATGCGCAACACTGTAATTAGAGCTGTAATTGTTCCTTTCTTTCCTTTATTTCACTTTGAACACAATGAATTCCCTCTATATACTATACATAGGTATAAAAAATCTTTATCTCAAGAAAGATTATACTTATATGATATTTAAAATATATAAGTTAAGTGCTTGGAGTGTGATTATTAGTTGGTAAGTTTCTATCTTGATCTATTTGCATATTGTCCACATTTTATACATACATATATATACAATCACGCCTGTTTCTTGTCGGTAGGCAGACACTACAGAACATCAGTTATTACATTACTAGTACCTAATATAAAAATATAATATCTATTATTATTATAATTTTAGTTTTCTTACAACGATAGCCCCCCTTATTTAGCTAAACACTACTAAAGTAGCAAAAAGATCTATTTGTGAATAATTTAATAAATATTAAATATTATTTATTTATGAGCTAGGTTGAAAACTTTGGTAAAGACGTCGCCGCTCCAGTCGGCGTTCCCTAGGAACGCAAGACTCAGACGCGCTCGCATATAAAGTGTTTCAAACTACGTCATGCGTCATAATAATGCATGATAAATTCATTTTTATAAATTATTCAACATTTTATTTATTTACACATTCGCACAAAGAACTATACAGAGGTAGACTTAATGCCGTCTACCTAATCGTTGTTTTTTCAGTAATTCTTAATAGTGATTGATTAGGACAGCCTCCGTGGTGTAGCAATAGCGAACGCGTCCGTTACGCAAGGAGGCGCGGGTTCGATCCCTACGCAGTGCAAATATTTGTATGCATGAATATGAATATTTACACTGATCTGGTCGTGCCTTAGAAAACTGATCCCGGTTGTCATACAGACATCTAATGGCAGTCGTTACGGGTTGTTGGGGCCCTCAAAAGTCCAACAATTGGTCTAACTGCAATGCTTCGGTATCGCCTTCGGGTTGTGGAGGTCAGACGGCAGTCGCTTCGCGGAAAATATTGAAGAATAGCCAAAATCAGCAGTTAGACCAATAAAGTGGACCCCAAACTCCAAAGCTGATAAAGCTTCGGATGCGACTGTGATTATCGCTGAGTTGATCATGATGATGCTTAGTAGTGATTGGACAAATGAAGTGGGCTATGGTTGCAATACGATTGATATTGCACGATGTATAACTCAAGACATTCGAAACTTACCCATTAAACGATTTAAAAACTATATAAAGGCCGAACTTTGCAAAAAGAGGTATTATAAAATCACAGATTATTTAAAAGACAAAAAAGCTTGGGACTGATGCTGCTTGCTCTGTTAAGCATTGTTATTGAGCAATATGCATAATTATAACGTAAATTATTGTAAACATTTTCATTTTTAATGTCTGAACTTGAAAAAAGACGATGATCCCTGAGTTTGTTTCGGATATTTCTTCTCAGAGGTAGTCAGTTAGGAAATTCCGGCTTCATCTAGTTTTAAAAAAAGAAAAAGACATGACGTGTAAAAGTGTTCAGTAATCCTGAATACTTAATAAACGATTTCATTTCATTAAAAAAAAAAAACTACCTAACCTTTTCCCAGCTTTGTCAGAATCGATTTCTAGTTTAACCATGTGCAACTGAATACCAGCACTTTACATAGAGAGACGACCTCCACCATTTTGTTACTGGGTAATCCAATATTCCTGGATAAGACAGATCCACGTCAAAGATCCAAGAATCTACACCAGAGACTAATGGCTTAGCGAGCTTTCCGAGACACGGAGGAGTCTCAGTAATAAAGATTCGCGGCAAGTATAGCTCAACCTGATCGATTAACTCATGCAGCTATGAATGCTAAGCCAGGAGCCTCTAAGTCCCAAGTCTATTCTTTACCGACTACTTTCTTTAATTCTTTGATAACATTTTTAATAAAATGAGCTTGACATGTTCATCTTCTTACAAAAAACTAATTGCAAACGTTGCAATAAAATAAAGTTGGTACGTAGATGCCATTTGATTTCGCTAAATATGTACGGTTTCATTACAAACATATTTGCTTTTTTGTAAACAAAACTAACGAGTTTTGCGAGTTTTACGAGCGTATTTTTGGTTTTGCTAGTTGGCTTTCAACGGAAAGCCAACTAGCAAAACCAAAAATACGCGCAATTAAATAACGGAACGTCTGCTATACTATGGATACAATTAATTCAAAGTCATCCTGTAAACCCTAACTGAGAAGGGCTTTTTTTACTAATTTAAGAACATTATAACTTGCCAGGACGCCTCTTGTCAGATCAATGGCCACCATAAACCTTCTCTATACGAGGCTTGATGTATGGACATGTCACTTTAGTGAGTTCGCAAGAGTTCTTTTAATGACACTGTGCTATCCAGCATCCTAGTTGCGTATCGCACTCTTCATGAATCATTTTTAGGACAATTGCTAATCCATTGCTCCATATGTTCAGAACTATGTTTGCTCAACGGCGTAAATAGAGCAATAAATGTTGTTGAATAGTTAAAATGAAGCCCATTGCTGCACATGGTGTGTTGTGCAATTACCCTATCGAATAGTGTTATTTTAAATTGTAGTATTATTTGTTATACTTTTTGTTTTATTGTTTAAACTTTATTAGAATTGTTTTCATTAAATTTTATTACATGTGTAAGTTTCTAAAATGTATGTCGTGAAATGTATCCTTTCTGCCGCATTAGGTTAAGCAACCTGCAATGGTAGTAAGTGAGTGAATAAATAAATAGCAAATATTTTCAAAAGACTTCGTTGAGATTCATGCTGGTTATTTTCAATAAGAAAGGGCCAGTTGAAACTGCATAGTTTCTTATGCTTCCTAGGTACTCATGTAGGATTACCACTATCAATGTCATATGCCTAGCCTTTTCCCCAATTAGATTATTGCCGATTTCCAGTCTTATCAGATGTATACCCATGAAAGTTTATAAAGGCTGTATCTGACATCGACGCACAAACGAGTACCATGGATCCAGCAAATGATTCTGAACACCCCAGTAGTGGAATTTTTCGTCGGCTTTTTCATGATTAAAAAAAATACATGTAATTTTTTTCACTTTAGACCGTTCATAATTGCTATGCTTTTATAACCCAATAAGATTTTAAAGTAAAAATTAACTAATTCGCTAATTACACAAAAAAACGCAATGAAAACAACACTCGAAAAACTATCTTATCAGCTAATCTAATAGAGTTCACATCAGGGATCAACGCTATACCCACAAACCCGCACGGCGGCATGCTTGCAACGATCAAAGGCCGACCTGACACTTTTTTTTAAACATTGTTATTTCTGTAACCGTTCATTAACGACATAAATGACTATCATACTTTTATTAGTGGCATGCGGTCTAGCCTTTTCACGAAGTTTGCGTCACGATGTCAGATACACCCTGTATAGCATTGGTTAAAATTTTGATTTGAAATTAGGATGAATATTTCAATCTGCAAATACAAAGGCCTGAATTCCTCTTACGCTGATGTCGGTCCCGTACCTACGTCAGCGAGAAATTACAATACAGTACAGTACAGCGTAGTCTGCCAATTAGGTTTTTGATATGGACCCGTTTTTTAAAAAAAAATCATATATCTATAGAAACGGTTTACTGGAAAGTTATCTTTTTTAAACGACTTCAATAAGAAGCAGGTTACTCAATTCAAGCGTATATATGCTTTTTTTTTTTATTTTTCTCGGATAAATGCGTCGCTTATGAAGCGATTTCAACAATTCTTTTCTTATTGTAAAGAAGATATTTACGGTAGTCCCTTGATGAGGAAATCAAGGTTTAAGAATGGAAGACCAGAGAAATCAAGGAAAACTTTCAAAAGTCTTAGGGGCGACTATTGCATTTGTAATTTTCATTACGTATTTTAAAGCACTACAATTTAATATAAAAAAAAAAAAAAAAAATATAGGTCTGGAGTAGATCTGGTGATGGAGCTGGGAGACAAAATAAATTTACACCTAGATGGGTGTTGACTGCCTTTAGGGGTCTGATGATGACGACAGAAGTCAGTTCAGGGAACTGCTCAACAGTATACAATAGGTACCTTGTGTTTGGACTTAATTCATTTAAATCAACGAGAACTTTGGATCCATATGGTTATAATGAAAATTTAAAGTAGATCTGATGATGTAGATCATAGACATTCGAGGGAATTCCTCAACGATTTACAGCATTGAAGTTTAATATAGGACAACCACCTACCTATTCGTCATGCTGATGCAACACTCAAAATCAAGGAACTGATTTTTAATTGGGTAATCGCGTCATCTCTAACAATGCCCATACATTCAGTTTGCTCCCATAAGAATATCATAAGAATCGGTTTAGTAGTTCGATATTTAAACCAAAATTACGTGTAATCAAAATTGCGTCGTTTGCTTGTCTTTTCCCAACTATGGTGGCGACAGCGTCCAGTCTGTTTATTTATATCTCTGTTTTTTTTTTTTTTCTTAATGGCACCAAGCGATACGTTTTGTTGGTCGACCAAAAAAACGCAGTGCTGACGAGCTTAACCGACACGCGTGATATGCGGCACGTATCGACGTACGCACCGCTGACAACAGCGTCATAGTATGGCGCTATATCGAACACAATGTATATTCATTCGCGTAACCGATGTACGCGACCGACATCAATGCAGGAGGAATGCAGCTCTAAGAAAGAAGCCGAGAAGCTTTTTTAAAGACAGAATTGTAAGAAAAGCAATACTTTTACGTAATGGTAGGATGAAATGTGATGATACATAAATGCTACCTAGAGGTGATAGAAACCGAAATGCAAGTTACTTCATATTATTTAAACATTTTTTTTCTATTATTTATCTTTTGAAGATACACAAACATCATCAATCTTTTTATCGTCCCACTGCTAGGTACACGTCTCCTCTCATACAGAGAAAGATCGAGCGTAATCACCACGCTTGCTCAATGCGGTTTGGCGATTTCAGACTTAAAGTCCAGGTTTCCTCAAAATGTTTTCCTTCACCTTTTAATCAGTCATTGGTGTCCGAGATATATTTAGAAAGTACAAATAACTAAGTAAAGTTACATTGGTACTTGCCTGATCTGCAATCGAACCCGCCCAATTATAATTGAGAGACTGGTGTCTTAACCACTAGGCCACCACGACCTGCTAGGCCACCACGACGAAGATACACAATAGTGTGCGATAATTGGACATCGGTAAAAGTGAATTAATAAGTCTCATAGTAATACATTTGTCATATTTTGAAATGCTAAAATATGTATTTTGACATCGAGGACTGTGAATATAGCATAATAAACCTCTTAATATTCCTCCCACTGCGCAAACATAGGGCTCCTCTCCGTTAAAGGAGTGGCTCGTAATCTAATATGCGGGCCCAGTACGGGGTGGTAGATGCCACATATCTTAAAATTTTTAGTTTTAGAACTAGCCGGTTTCCTCACAATGGTTTCCATCTCCATTTCCTCACGACTGCTCTCAAGCAGTCGTGAGAACCTTATTCTCACAAAGTAACAAGTTAATAGCAATATATTTTTCCAAATTCCAATAACCGCAATGAAAGTAGTGCCTCATTTGCCTTGCCTTCTGTCAGTGGGACAAAGTAACATCCAAGCTAATATTGACACCGAGTAAAAGCCGCATCCCGTTGGAGTCCAGCTGCGAAACTATTGCGGTCTGGCGCGGCTTTTCAACGCGTTCCGATCAAATCGAACCAACTCGAACAATATCCATAAAGTGCTCGCTCGAACAAGACGTGTATCGGATTTGTTTGAAATCGAAACTTGAGAATAGTTTTGTTTGACGGCTCATGTCGGTTTATGTAGCGGAGATAAATTGACGATTGCTTCATGGTATCGCTACTTTTATTGAGAAGCAATCCTAGGAAATCCTTTTGATCAATTGACTTCAATGTAACCGTTTCTGTTTGGACGGAACCTGTAAATGGAACCTCTGTAGTTTATTTTTATATTTTAGCTATAACAGACAAAATATCAAAGGCTTACTAGGAGATATTTTATTTATCTCTTGATTCTGAAACCAAATTTAATGTCTGTCAACACAAGTTTATTTGTGGATCTATTGCAATAGTTACTATGATGTTTGATACCATGACGAAATTTGTACACCATATAAATTACAGAACATAAATATGATAATTTTACAAAGGTAACACAATGGGCGGTCTTATCCCTAAGATGCTTAAGTAAGATGCTATGTTATGATTCGCATAAATAAACAGCCCCATTCTTTATATAACAATAATTTAATAGGCCCCATGTATTAGAGGAGCGTCTCTCATGATTTAATGGGCTTTTGCCCAGGTTCTGGAACCCGCGTTATAACTGGCAATTAATACCCGCACCTGAAGAGAAGAAATTTAATAATAACATTTTCCATCCATTTCGACTAAGTATTAATTTGGGATCGAACCCCATTTTCCATAAGGGTCACAGTGTCGCTCACCCCATTAGATGTAACATTGATAATGTTATTAAATGTACCTGTGATTGGGTTAGGTTGGTAATTCAACTTACAATGGAGGTTCCATGTCATAACATTTTAGAAATATTGAGGGTTCAATCAGTAGAGAGCTAGCTTCATGCATGCCTTAATTCCGTACTGTTCTGATTCAAATTTCGAAAACCCACAGCGTAGAAAATCGTTATAGTGTAATGGGTTGCAAGCGAGCCTATTTCCATTTATCGAACATGTTTTAGGGGATTGGAACAATCCGCCAACTCTGGATGTAGAATATCGAATGCTGGACCTCAAAAGCGTTAGTTAGGTGATTGGGGAGATGCCTATATTTAGACTATCCGTAATTTAATTAAATTGACATGGAAATTATGACAGCGCTGTTGTTATACTTGGAAATTAAGTGAGAAATATAAACAAAAAAAAAACGGTTCAGAAATAGTTTGCTTCAAATTTCTGAACCGATTTTTTATCAATAAAGCTATCTTTATTGAGAGAAATTTGAACCAAACTCTTTTTTCGGAACGGTTTTAACGCTCAAAACCAAATAACGGAGCCACACTTACTTTTCATCTTCTGGCAGCTCGATATACAGCGGCAGCAGCGTGATGTTGCGCAGATGGAGCGGGTAGTCGCCGGCCAGGTATGTGTGAGACAGGTCGGCGAGCGAACGGTTGAACGCCCGCACCGCGTCGTCTGCCGAGCGCGGCGCGGCGATGCCCACGTAGAAGGCGGTGCGCGCGTCTGCTTGCAGCACGCGCAGCTCCCCCGACGCCGCCAACACCGCGCACACGCACCACGCATACCACGCTGCGCACGCCGCCCAACGGCGCCCGCGCATCGCGGATCTCACCGCCGCCCACGACCCCCCCGCCCCCCGCACCGCCACGCCATACCACGCGCCCGACCAACACCATCCACCCTCAAACTACCGTCCCACCACACACAGTCACCCACCGCAACATTTACTCTACCTTTATGTACAACAGTTTATATTTACAGTTCTATAACACTGCCCGATCAATGTTACTGTTTATGGCACAGAATTATGGACGGTAAATCATAATAATTTTTTTTATTTATCTGTTCCACGATCCCTGGTATTCGGCTCATTTGCGTATCTGTAACAAAACGAGGACATGTATATGTATGGTAATGACTTTAACGAGAACATTGCAATTACAAATTAGACTTCATCAATATTAACGCTTCCGTAGCAGTGCTACGCTAACTAATACTGAGGATCTCGTAGCAACCGGCTACGAGGCTACGCGTTTGGGGAGCTTAGTGGCGGTCGAATGGGTTATTCTAAATACCATACATCATCTTGGTGTAAGTACAAGTAGATGGTCATGGGCGGTCGGCCGATTTAACTGAGTAGGTTAAGGATAAGACTGATATTCGGGTACGTAGGTACATCTGGTTTGAATGTTTCACACAACTATCAGTCTCAAACGTATTGGTGATTATAATATTATGTTTGGGAGGGAGTTCAGATGAAAATTGTGTACCTACTATGGGCGCCACTGTTTTTGATCAATGTTGTTAATAAAGGCTAGTTGGCTCCCGGAAGCGGAAGGATGATTGAAGTAGGATTACCCATTATCCAAGTTATGATAAAAAACAATATAATAAACGCCAAAGTTTCTGCAGATGGATGGATGTTTGTTATTCTTAAACTGATTTTTTTGAACTTTAGAGTAATGTAACTCAAACATCAAAATACTCGGTTCCTGTTCCGTATAAGGCGGGGGAAACGCCAGGGTGTCATCACTGTGGGGATCGCCCTGAGGACACGGTGGAGCATACGGTGGAGGTCTGCTCGGCTTGGGTAGAGCGCCGCCGTGTCCTTGTAGCGGCGATCGGTGGCGATCTCTTGCATCCAACCCTGGTCCAGGCCATAGTCCGGAGCGAGAGTGCATGGCAGGCCGTCACCTCCTTCCGCGAAGCAGTGATGCTGGCAAAGGAAAAGGCGGAGCGCGTGAGGCTACGGGAATCCCAGCGCCCTCACGCGAGACTACACTTAACTCTCAGCCACCGAAGGCGCGGGCCTGCGGGCGGTGAGCAGTGGGCAGCTCGCCGTCCAGTCCACTGCGGCGCAAACCGTGGCCCTGGCCATCGCACAGGCAAGTGAAGAAACATGGGTAGGTTTTAGACAGTAAAAATCTGACACGCAATTCCGCTCCGCCCAGAGCGGGAGAAGTCATTTGATGATTTCCCATCCTAACAAAAAAAAGGTAGATATTCTCCCGATATTCCTATAGGATCAAAACTTACGCCGATGAAACCACTGGGTGCTAGTTATATTATGACTATTTAAAAGCAGTTAAACGTATGACGAATAGTCAAACGAGTAGTCGTTTGACTTCTATTTTAATGTTGTATTTTTATGTAGATAATGATACAACATTTCACTAGGACCTTGTTCATTAATTAAAACTTTACCTTCCATTTCTTAACAGGCAGTCAGTAACAGACCCCTTATCCATTTACAGTGGGTTCTCGGTTTAAGTAACTGCTGCTTTAATCTTGCTTGGTATCGGCAAGTACACGTTAATTAATTTATGTTCGGCGTTATCACACTTTTTCGTAGGTCGTGCGCCGTCGGGCTCAATTAAGTTCCCAGTCGAATTTAGCGAGATCTTGACATGACATAACCTATTTATTTTCACGAAAAACCGTGTTAAGTTAAAGCTGCTCATTAATTATTTTGGGATACACTTAGTGAAGCAGTTATCTCGTAATTTGATAGCGTTACGGTATTGCACAGCACATTAGTTCGTTAGTATCAAATGAGGTTGTTATGTACCCACGTTACTTGCATTAAGGGTCTATAAATATAATTAGTTTTATATCCCTATAAATAGTCGATGATGTCACGTTTTCGCAGTTATGGATCTTGGACATCATAAATTATTAACAAATTCGGTATACTATGGCTGACTTAATAATTAATATCCTTCTAATATTAAGGATATTAAGTCAGCTATAGTATACCGAATAGATCATTCGGCTAGTATATTTGCTGGCAAATACGTTTTTTTATCATTTACTTACGTTAGTAGATTACGTAATTTAATAACTTATAATATGATGTTTTATTTTATTTTTTTTTGGCAACCAAGCTACTATTGACTATATATACAGCAATTGGGTGCTGAAGAATGACATGAAACTTGAGTTTATTTAGATATTTTTCAAATTATAAACATGCTTTAATATAGTCGCACAATCAGTTAATGATATGTGATCAAAATATTATCCGATGTATAGTAATTTGATAAAGCTAGCACAATGTTAAATCCCTAGGATTAAATAAAAATGTTAAGAAGTGTTAAGGTGGATTCAAAACACACCCTTGTCAAACGATATCTTCGAGATGTTGCTAATTGAAACTCCAATTAGTAGCATAGTAAGATTTATATGGTTATATACAGATAGATACATCAGATACTATAAAGTTCACGGTGATAGTTAATATCACCGCGTCTTATATTTAGGTAATAAAGTATTATGTTCGAAATATAAGACATTGAGCATTACGTTACATTTACATTATTTATACTAACTAAGTATAAATACGGTATATGTTGCAATGCTACGTAAATAAAATATAAAGAATAAAATAAACAATGTTAAAAAAGTGTGGTTGTATATTCTATTTATAATATGAGCTTTCATTAGATCGGCCATCGTTCATCGATTTGCCATAATTATTGATTTACCGACAAATTGCTTAATCAAATACTTTTTTCATCGCACATGTTGACGTTGTCAGAAGTATCTCCAAAAAGGGTTTAATTTAAATAAATATCCCTTTAAAAACATTTATACAAAAGTTTTGGGCTAAGAGTCCTTATGGGCGTCTCCAGAGCACCTTCCAACCAACCAAAGTTTAATTAAATCTGATAAATAGTTTGAAAACAGATAGAGGGCAAATATAATTATAAAAATTGATGTTTATTTATATATATATATGACGGCGCGTGACCGGTTAATTTTGAATATTGTGATCTGTTTATATCGTATCAGTATCAATTGACCGTAAATTACTCAACAATTTTTTGAATTCGATTAATCGGTTGATATTCGGATAAATTATGATTTTTTATTAAGAGCGGTTAACACCATGGAGCGAATGGTAACACCGACTAGAGTTGTGTTTGACATAGCGATCGACCGTTAGCGCGGGCAGTCTTTGCTCAAGCTTCGATCGAGTGTGTGTTGGTCATTCCCAAACCCAGTGGCTCTTATCTGTTTTAATCTGAGATTATCATTTTAATCCCTTAATGTTAAAGTGATGTATGTGTCTGTATAGTTAAAATAATAAAAATCGCACAACACACTATAGTTATTGCTCAACGTTTTCTCGAAATACTGCCCACGATGGATGCTCATGCGGATGAGAAGACAACTCAACTATCCGGAACCTTTGGGCGCGCCTTCCTGATGGTTTTCCCCGTCATATATATGTAAAAACCCATACCTTCTTTCCATAGGTATAGGCAGAAATTACAGTACATCACGTGCTACGATTGAGAAGTGACGAAACAGTGTTGTTGATAATTGTGCACTCCAAAAATTGTAAAAATGCAGCAAAATTAATAAATAAATCTTGACATGATTTTAATGGGCAACACTGAGATGTCTCAAGCACACTCAAGTTTCAAAGAAGTCCGAGAATGGATAATAATTATGTATCAAGGCAAAAAAAAAACGCCTGCGTAAAAAGAGACTTCAGTTATATTTTATTAGGTAGGCACGTAGTTTGGCTACGTAACTAATAAAAGTAAAAGTGAAAAGGCACGACAAGTACTGTAATTTGGAACTATGAAGAATAACAATCGAAGTAATTAAACAAAAAATAAGTCTAAACTTTAGACTTATTTTTACGCGTATCATGTTTTACATAACGGACAAACACCAAGAGTTGGCTGCATTGTGATACATCGGTGCTTTCATCCAATTGCATACTGAACGGAAACGGTGAAGCATTCAATTCTTCAATAACCTGCTTTAAAACATTTGACGACATTTCAACAATTCTAGAATGAATAACATCGTTTGATAAGGGAACTCAATAAGGAATACAGGGATTCTTTGCTGTTGCGATATTGCTATTAGTTATAGTGTGTTTACTCTGTAGCTATAGTGCTTATAGTACAACTGATCGCTTGATATCTCCAACACGGTTGCTTCTGACGATCACATGTGGCCAGTGTGCATAAACTATTAACTTTCATATAAATTAGTACTCGTCCAAGTGTAGGTGGTTTGGGGTACGATGTGTGTTTGGGCGACACGCGCACTCGTCTTCTGTTTTCCTGTGTCGCTCTGCAAGTTCCGTCGCAATAGCTCAAGGTGCGCTCTGTGCATCTTCCTTCACCAGCATTGTGTTACATTGCCACCGGATTATATATATCACGCTCCTTATAATAAAGTCCACCCACCAGACAAAGTCTTGCCGCCAAGCGATTTGTCGTGTTCCGGCAAGATGTCTGGTGAAGCCTTAGGGAGGACGGGTCTGAGCAGTTGTGTTGCAATGTGTGCCGGGTACGATGCGCCAAATGTTGTTGTGTTGGGAGTTTGGTCGTGAAGGATTTTCAGATCAATCTCCCTTTGGCGCAGCATCGTTGGTCGTGTTGTTGGGTTTAACATTGCATCACCTCGCTCAACTGCCGTCTTCCTTCCTATTCGCTCAGTTTTTCTGAGCAAATAGGTACTTATATAGTATATAAAATACTTTTATTTATTTGAACTTTAATCATTACAATTATTAAGAAATAAGTTAATGAGAAGGGTGCTGTTGTTTGGCCTCAATGAGAACGTTAATTTGTGGGACTGTCTTCGACAAGGCAAGTCGCATGTCATCTGCGACGTTCAACCGATTGCGACTTTTTGTCTTTATTGACATCAGAATCGAGAACCCTGCCTCGCAAAGATACGTAGTAGCAAACGGTATCAAAATGGACATAGCTCGCTTGACTAGAAGAGGGTAAGCTTGACTTAAGGAACCCCAAAAGTCGCCAAGATCTTTTGCCTGAAATTCAGCTTTCAAAACTTCTTTTGATCTCATGTCAATTAGATCATCTTTAATAAGATCTTCATCACTAATGCTGTCAATATCGATTAAAAATGGGCTCCGCACCCATGTTTCTTTTTCAAGCGACTCTGGGCTGAAATAACCTTCAAAAGACGTCTGCAATGTTTCCAGATGCTTAGACACCTCTTTCTGTACCTTCTTTGATGTCGTGTGGCCGTCACTTTGTGTTTTTTGCATTATCAACTCTTCCAACATCGGAAAATTTGCAAAATTACCTGATTCCACTCTCCTTTTCCAAAGTGGCAGTTTACCTAAAAAACCTTTCAGCCGTTCAGACGCATCCACAATGGTGACTGCAAGACCCTGAAGAGACAGGTTAATATCGTTCAAATGAGTAAATATATCAGCTAAGTACGCTAGCCCTTCCACAAAATCTTCTCTTTCAAGATATTCATACAATGAATTTTCTTTGTTTTTCAGAAAAAGTAACACTTCTTCTCGCAACTCAAACAAGCGCTTCAATACTTGTCCCCTTGACAGCCAACGAACTTCTGTGTAGTAAAGAAGTACTTCATGTTCTGAACCCATTTCTTGACAAAGCTTTTTAAACAGGCGGTGGTTTAAGGCTCTTGCTCTGATGAAGTTAATTATTTTGACACATGTAGACATAACTTCCTTCAAAAAAGTAGGCATAGTTCGTGAAGCCAAGGCATGTCGATGCAAGACACAATGAGTGATTATAACATGAGGGCACTCTTTCTTGATCAAAGCCGCAAACCCAGATGTATTACCAAGCATCGCGGGAGCTCCATCGGTACATATACTACCAAGTTTAGTCTTCCAGTCTACATTTTGTGCGATGAAAAATTTTTTTATCATTTCAAAGACATCTGAAGCCTTCGTAGTTTCTAAAAGTGAGTCGCAAAAAAGAAACTCCTCTTTGATACTACGCGTATCATGTTTTACATAACGGACAAACACCAAGAGTTGGCTGCATTGTGATACATCGGTGCTTTCATCCAATTGCATACTGAACGGAAACGGTGAAGCATTCAATTCTTCAATAACCTGCTTTAAAACATTTGACGACATTTCAACAATTCTAGAATGAATAACATCGTTTGATAAGGGAACAGCTTCAACCTTCTTTCTTTCATTCTTACCACACACAAGTTCCACAATATCCAGTGCGCAAGGCTTCACTAATGTTTCCGCGATAGTATGTGGCTTCTTTTGCTGAGCAATACGGTAAGCAACCTTGTACGATGCCTCAAGACATGGTTTTTGTGTCGGGGTGAATCCTAATTTAGGTAAAGTGCCGGCTTTTTCAAACCGAGCCTTCTTAGTACGAAAGTCATCAATGCTGTCGCATACATTTCCAGGGTGGACAGTTTTAAGATGTTCTGACAACTTTGCTGGTTTCATACTTCCATTAGCAAGCACTTTTCCGCATAAAAAGCACTGCGGTTTTTGAGTTCCATCACGTTCAGTCACGAAAGTAAACCCAAAGTTAACATAAGACTCGTCATACTTTCGTTTCTTTGACATTTTCTTGAACAAACTGAAACAATGTAATATACAATTAGGTACGTTACACAATTGAATATGTAAGTTTGTATAATTAAAAAATACTTATTATTATTAATCCTCTTTTTACGTACCTGTACGTTTCACTAATTAATTAAAAACAATGCAAGTGGCGGGTACGATGTGCCGTGCGGCGCGCAGCGACTGAGTGAGCGAGCGGGTGGCGCGGGGGGTGGTGGGGCGAGGCGGCGGCGGCGAGAACTCACGCGTACATACAGCTCGCGCGATGAGTCTTTGGCTTTGACCGCAGAGTGGAGGGGATACTGCGCATGGGTACCGCCAATCATAGCATTCGATACCCAATTTTTGACTTCTGCGCAATAACGGTCAAAGCCAAAGACTCATCGCGCTAGCTTGTAGTCCGGGCCCGCGCCCCACACCACACAATTTTTTGAAAAATATTTTTGCAAACTCACCTCCTACGGACCCCTGATACACCTGCTACGGACCCCTAAGGGGTCCGTGGACCACACTTTAAGAAACCCTGGTCTAAAGTAATTTAGACAATCGGGACCCATTAAAGTCTAGAACGGCTCACACTACAATATGGGTCCCGATATTTAAATTTTAGTTTCAGGTAAACATTAATGTTTATTTCATTGCATATTTGTTTAATTTTTTATTATTGTTTTTTTTTTTTAATTTTCTAATTTTTATATTATAATATTACTAAAATATAAATATACTAAATATCAAGTTTAAGTATAGGTGCATGTTGCTCTTTAGGCTGTGAGTTAGTCTGTGTCGTCTTTATATGACGGTACATTTCGCAATCTCCTCATTTCATTGCAAGGGTCGGAACCATGCGGATTATTTTGTAGCTTTCTTGCAAACTACTAATTATTAAACCATTTAAAGACCTAACCCTGCTCAAGGCCCTTCGCAAAAATGCGCGAACTGAGATCGACAATGGCTCAATTCAAAGTTGTTCTAGTCACTCGAATCGAAAAATAACGAAAGAAAACTATTTAGGTACTAACTATTATATTTATTACTCATTATTATCTAATTATCTATTTTTTAAATATCTATTCGAAGATACGGACTTGACATATTTTGTTTTTTTTTTTTTTTTTTTTTTTTTATTATTAAAATATAAACCAGCGCTTGACCGCAATCCCGCCTGATGGTAAGCAGTGACGCAATCGTTGATGGTAAAGCGCACTAGTTTATTAAGAGCCTATTCACTCTAGCCTTGAAGACACTCAAATTGTAGTCCGACGGAAACACCGCCGCCGGCAGATTGTTCCAGTCCCTCGATGTACGCGGCATAAAGGACGAGGCGAAACGCTTCGTCCGGATCGTTGAGGTGTTAACAACATAAGGGTGGAAACTCGCCGTACGACGGGTCGTCCGATGGTGGAGCGGTGATGGGGGAATTAAATCGTGCAAATTAAATTGTGTAGCGTTTTGTAGAATTAAAATTTTAATTTTTACAATATCGGCGTCACGTTGTCACCATTTAGTTTTTTTTTATCAATTCTATGTCTTTAGTGACACTCGCAGGACTAAGAGGAATCGATTGACGTATGAATCATAAAAATCAGCTCAGGCGTTTTGTCTGAATAGTACATATGTACATAGACTGATGAACATATTGCCCTCCTTTGCGGCGCGCAGGCAGGTAAAAAAAGCGCAGCAGTGGATTAGAGAGCTGTGGTAATGACCACAGCTCTCTAATCCACAATCCAGTCACATCACACTCTCCATAATCTAGTCTACTGCTGCGCTCTTTTAAGTAACGCGCTTTACTTTGTGTTAATTATTTTATCACCACTGCTCTCAAAACAGTGAAGGAAAATATCCTGAGGAAACCGATATGTCCTAGAGCCAAAACTTCGAGCATATGTGATGTCTATCAACCCGCACTGCGCCTGCGTGGTAGATTACAGCCCACTCCCTCTCACCGAGAGGAGACCTGCGTCTCAGGAAGAGTATTGAGAAAGAGAAAGAAGAAGAGGAATTGTATCCTAAAAAATAATTTAATGTCCGTCAGATAGCTTTATAAAAAATATTGAACACGTATTTTTTATTTTTTATTTTATTCAAATACTTAAGAAGATATATTGATTTGAAATGTCGCATGACGTCACGCCATGGTGCAAAATATAGAACGGCGTGACGTAATTAGCCCCCACTCTGTAACTTTAATACGCTATATCTCAGTAAAATTTGGTAATTACGACAAAATAAAAAATACGGGTCTTAATTTTTTTTATTATCTGTAAGACGGACTAATTATTTTTTTGTTTTTCATACCTTGGATACATCCCTATTCTCTCAAAACGGTGAAGGAAAAAAAAGTGAGTAAATCGTCAAAGTCACAGAACTTGTATACATAGGTATGTGATATTTAACAATCCATACTAGGCCCGGTTGGTGGACTACGATCCATAAGTTTACTCTGCATTTTTTTTTTTAGTGTACACCAGTAACTTCTAAATCATCAATAAAGTTAAACTTGAGTAAAGTTTAATCAGGAGGAGATCCGCAGAAGAACCAAAGTCAGATACATAGCTCTGCGAGTCGCTAAACTTAAGTGGCAGTGGGCAGGGCACATTGCTCGTAGAACCGATGGCCGATGGGGCAGTAAGATTCTGGAGTGGCGGCCACGTACTGGAAGACGCAGCGTAGGGAGGCCCCTAACAAGGTGGACAGATGACCTAGTGAAGGTCGCGGGAAGCCGATGGATGCGGGCAGCACAAGACCGGTCAGCGTGGAAAGCCTTGGGGGAGGCCTTTGTCCAGCAGTGGACATCCATAGGCTGAAGGAGAAGAAGAGAGAAAGTTTAATATTATTTTTCATGATTTTATGCAGTTGCGACAATACACGTGATGACTTTCATTACAATAAAACTTCCTACAAAAATAACAGCAAACCTCAAGATGGCAAAGATTTGCTTAGAGATCTTCCCACTCTGAAAGATCGAGATCTCTTACTTCAATATTTGAATTGAATGAACAAATTCAAATTTCCCTTCTAGGTATATTTTCTCCATTTGTAAAAGCTTTTTATTTATTAATCGAATTTCCCTTTGATGTGAGTACTTACAAACCTACAATTTGTATGCGGTTTCAGTTAAAGATTAAATAGAATATCGGATTAATTAATTTCTAATTACTTGCGATCACATTATGAGGCCACGTTGACTAAGATCAGCTAGACTTAGTTTTAATCCTAACTTAGTAAGCAGCTTGTGATTGCTAACAAGTTACGATTCAAGCTTGACATAATTTAAACGGAGATTAATTATTAATTTTTATTTGACAAATTCTGTTTTACCATTGCGAAATTCCCTTTTCTCAAAACGTAATAAACTAAATGAGAAATGTGTATTTATGTATACAAATTAAAAGCGCCAAATTAAAAGGAGTCCCGTGGTTTTACTTGCTAAGTTTAGATACCGTGAGAACATCGGTATGAAAACTGTCCAATATATTAATCCTGCTCATAAACAATCTATTTGCCTGTCACCCAAATCCATTCGCAGTTTTTGCGTAAAAGAGTAACGAACACCCATCCACTCATCCCATACATCTATAGTATTAGTAGGAAGAAATAGGAATACGCAGATTATAATTATAGGAGTAGGTATTAGGATGAAAATGTATTGTTTTTTGAAATTTTTATGCATTTGTGTGTAATATCGACTTTAAATTCTTATATTGCTTAAACAAATAACCTATAATGGGTAGTTACCAAAACATGAACATAAGACCTAGAGTATCATCAAAAATCACACTAATAAATGCTTTGACATTCAGAACACGAAGTTGATTAACAAGTGCTTATCTAGGTGGGATAAGAGAACTTTCCTAAGTACCTTGTCATTACGTGGTTGCGGCAAATAGACTATGACGTCGGTGACTTATAAAACAACTCCGGTCGCTACTAATCAGCACTACGGATATTAAACATTGTCTGATTTTATGGCAGTCACAGAAAGGAGTAAAGATAGGGGCTTTGCGTTCAGCAATTGTCGGCGCATTGATTAATCAAAGGCTTTCAATTTTCGACTCTCTAAAGTGCAAACTAAGATCAATCGAAAAAGGAATTAAACTTTATCACATTAACGAGCTGATAAACACCAAACGTTCTAATCAAGTAGGAACTGAATAGTGAAAACTAGATTTGTTTTGAATACCGTACATTCCTCAAAACCACTTCAGCTCTATATATCTCAGGGCTGGCAGGTAACCATTCTAATTTGCATTGTTTACTGTTGCACGGACAACATACTTTACAAAATTTGCTACACAGACACATTCAGAATGAAATATTATTCATACTCGACATATTTCATATCTCTATGTCTGCTTCAACCTGATAGAAGTAACGAATTGACAAATGTATTCTTGATTCTTGTTCTACTATACAGGGTGGATGCACGACCCATTATCGGATACAGAACATTATCCTAGCGTTGCTAAATATCCATAAATTATAAAAAAAAACAAGACATTTTAACCTATGTACAATGTTTTATAAATGTATGCATTTTTTTTTTAATAAACAGATTTAAGTAAGTAATCAGTAAAGCTGATTGAGGTCAATGTCCCTGCCTTGTGTAAGTAGAATTCGGTCTTACATTTCAAACTGGCAAAATGCTTATCCGTGTTTGTTACTTATCGATCATGTAGCCACCATCCCGGTACGTCTGTCCATCGCAACCCCAATAGGTTGGTGTTTGAATATTCAACGATAAAGTGGGTAGACACTTTTTGAATGATATTGTGATGAAAAAATAGAACACGGCATATGTTATCTGTGGCCTTGTTTAGAAAATATTTTAAAACATCAGCTTTTAAATTTTAATACTGTACCAGGCTCCTACGCTGTGACTTTTTGGGTTCCGTACCTAGAATGTAAAATGGACTTCGCTGTCCATCTGTCCGTCTGTCCGTCCTTCTGTCATCAGGCTGTATCTCATGAACCGTAAAAGCTGGACAGTTGAAATTTTCAGAGATTATGTATTTTTGTTACCGGTATAACAACAAATGCTAAACATAAAAATAAAAAAATATTTAAGGGAGGCTCCCTTACAACAAACGCGTTTTTTTCCGTTCTTAGCTCCATATTAATAACCGAAATAGATAGACGCTTAAAATCTTCACAATATATTTGGTTATATATTTAAATAAAAAATAAATAATTAAATTAAAATAAATTTTGAAGGGGGCTCCCACACAACAAACGTGATATTTTTTGCCGTTTTTAAAGATAATGGTACTAAACCCGTCGTGCGCAAGTCCCACTCGGACTTGGCCGGGTTTTTTTTTAAATTCGTTACCCAAGGCATTTGAAAACTCTTCAGCGTTCATCTAATTAAATATCCGTATAATAACGTTTCTTGAAGATGAATCGAAATTCTTTTTTTGTACAGAATAATAACATTCATGCATTCTGTATAAGGTTCTATTTAATTTCACAAAACATTATCATACCTACTTGTTGGAATTCGCTTAAAGAGTGTTTTTATGAATTCCTTATTACTTACAGGCTTTTGATTTCACAGTGGTGGCTATTTGACGAGTCTTTATAGTTTAAACTAGCGGCACTTCAATGTTAAAATAAGCCTCGAGGTTTCGTCGAGCGCTCAGCGCAGCTTGATGTAATTGGACGTGCGGGCCGCTTATTTCGAATGGAATTAAGCAACGACAGCTGTGCAATTAGCATTTGTTATAACTAACGAGATAATTTTATGTTTTTTTTTTTTTAACATACCTACAAATGGCCCATAATATCAAATTGTACCTTCACTCACAGCAACGACATCAGTGTGACATTCACGATGAAAGCATTCTTTCCGAAGAGATCACTTTGCTGAGAAAACACATTTTCACGCTCGATATATTTTGACTCACCGAACGTTTTATAAGTTCACACCAAGAGATTTCCCAGTTCGCCTTACGTTGCACTTACAGAAGAATTTAGATCTAGTTTTTACACAACATTAAGTTCGTCTGGATAATGTACGGTAGGTTCAGATAAAACTTGTATGACAGTTTACGTAGTGGGAGCAAAGGTTGATATGAACAGCGCTTCCAGTTTGTAAAGTTAAATTAAATTAAAGACGTGCTCGTCGCCATTAAATGAGCAAAATTTTACTTTAAACTGCGTTAATTTACTCTCTAGCAGAGACATAACGTTTGAGCTTATCATTTCCATATTACGCACTCAACTACTTTGAATGATGTTTTTCACCAACGAATGGAAATGTTTTTTATATGGTGCTTATGAAACTAAAGTTGGTCTCATTAAATAAAACCTACTTTAGCTGAGACCAGCATCTTCAATATGAACGGCTAAGCTATTAGTCTGACCCGTGATTAAGTGGACGGCCAGCGCCCAGCACTTATGTCGTAGGTACCCAGTTGCCCCGAATAACTCTTCCGACGATATACATCACAAAGCGTAGCTGTAGTACATAGTTACCCTAAAAACAACGCGAAGTGAAAGTTAAAAGTTATTGTATGACGTCAGGCAAAAGTCATCCATCACTAGTAGGGCGGATAATAAATCTTATAAACAAAATGTACTATGACGAACAACCAGCATAACTTAACCCAAAAACGAATGTTTATATTCAATTTGTTACTTATCATGCATGATGGGAACAAAGAACCGGAATGTAGATCAGGAATACGTTTCATTCTGTGGAACAAAACCTCAGAGATCGATGATTGGATTACTCACTAGACGATAAAGCAATAGAGTTACGGGCTGTGGCATATTGGCGACATAAATAGATGAACTGAAACTATTAACTGAATTGATTTCATTAGAGCTTTTAACGTAGTACCTGTTGCTAGTAAATGGCACAGATATTTGTGTACACAGGTAAAATAAAATATTAGTTGGATTCACTCTACATTGTGCAACTAGAGGTTGATGGCACTATAGGGTTGCATATACAATATGTAAAGAAAACCCTCTCCGATCCGTGAAGGTATTGTTAGGTATCCATAACTGATTCTACTAATGACTACAAAGCCAGGCTAAACTTAAAAAAAAAAAACATTAAAAAATAAATATTATTTCGCAAAAGGAGGTAACTCAACACATGCGCGGGCGAAAGAAGCAGGTCACACGGCACGCGGTCGCATCTTTTTTTATGTCATTTATTTCAGACCAAAAAGTCCATAGTTTTGTTAGTAACAATTTATTACTTATAGCAATAATAAATTATGTCAACTAGAATTAAAATAATACATTATGTCAAAAACCAAATTCTAATATTAAAATAAAAACTTAACATCTTTCTGCACGTGAATCATGCGACAGTGGTTGAGGTAGTGGCAGTCGAGCCGTTCAGCAAAAGCGCTCAGGATACTGTTGCGGCTGCCCCGCACCCTATGCTCCAGGGATGTGCACCGCTTGCGCATGATTGTGTGGAAACAATCCACACGCGCCTCCGCAAACATCCCCGAGGCGCTACAGAAGCGAGGCAGCCCCAAGAGCACTCTGAACGCGTTGTTGTACTGGACACGTAGAGCACTGTACTGTTTCTGCGTATAATCTACCCACAGACTACCAGTGTAGAAGGACGTACAGAATGCCCTGAATAGGGCTATTTTGACGCCACTTGAACACCGAGCAAATCTGCGTGCTATCATATTCGCACGAACAGACAGCGCCCTACGTTCCCTTTCAATGTCGGCATCGTCTTTCAAGTCTGAGGTTAATAAATGTCCGAGATATTTAAATGTATCAACATTCTTAAGGGGGCATCCGTTGAGCTTAATTATGGGCAAGTAATCTGGACACCTCCTTGCCTGAAAGACCATGCATTCGCTCTTCTTCGTGTTATACAACAAACCATGTTCCTCAGCATATCTTTCGCACATGCCAATTAATTTCGTCACCCCACAGACAGAGGCGCTGAGCAGCACCATGTCATCAGCATAACTGATATTGTTAATATATCGCATCGCTCATAATAATACGTCGGAAATGGTGTGGACACTTTTTTAAAAATTAACAAATTTTGATGAAGTTGGAATTAATTCGCGGAAATAAAAAGATTATTTCAAAATTAATTACTATTGTTACTGTGATGACTATGTAAAATTTCATATTTTATTTGGTCATGTGTTTACCTAACCTTTATTATCCTTATGGGTCGGACGGGGTTTTCTTTGCATATTGTACATGATTCTGTAGAATAAAAACCGTGTTCGTTTGAACATTAATAAATATAAAAGGTTATTTTTGTACGTGTCAAATTTTATTATAAAAAATTGAACGAGTTTAAATTATGACTCGACATTATTCAATATCTCACTGTAAACGAAACGTAAGCCCGAGCTGATGACAACATTCGAATCTTTAGGGGATTGCCTCAAGAGCAATTTAAGAAAAGAAGCTTCGATTTCCTCGGAGACTGTCTGCTCGTTGCTGTCGAAGTACCTACTGTGATCTCAGAGGGTAGTGTCACTGCGTCATAAATGTTATCTTAGCCTTTAGATTCGTAACATTGGTTATTTTAACGCCTAAAGGCTCGATTCCCCTGAGGTTATACGTTTTTATAAACGCTTATGACATAATCCCGAGCAACTAACAATTTGGAAAAAATAGACGTGTCCCCCGAGACAAATCTCTAAGTTTTATAAGGGACAAGTGACAATCAATATTGCCCCTATTATAACGGGACGTGGGTAGACGCAAACGTAGTCCCTTCGCTCCCGAGGGTTCCGCCACTACAAAAACATTGTACATCAAATAAATCGTAGTCGTTACAGAGAACTTCACTAGTCCATTGCTCGTGACTACAACTCTCGCCAAGGGAACGGCCGGTATTGCATGGGCCTATGATAACGACAGCTCTAATAATGTGCTTTATATGCAAAATAGCCACTTTAAGACCATTTGATAGGTCAGATTGTGTTCCCCATATTTTTACCAGCGGGTGCAATTCGGTAGACAATTTGTAATGGTGGGAACATGTTTATTCGCGAATGGCGAGCCACGCGCTGCCATTTATTTTAGTTTTTAGTGTAGTACTTTTTGTGCAAAATAACGTTCACGTATTTATTTTTTTACAACAAACGTGAACAATTAAATTCTTTATATAGTTTTATTATTTAGTTTTCATTCCGTTTTGGCGAAGAAAAAAGTACACTAATTGCATTTCATGCTACGTTTTTAATGGATGTATTTGAATATTTACAGTATAAAAATAAATAAAAGTATATTAAATAACAGTGTCTCGTAACTGTAAATGTAACAGAAGTACTCTTGAACATTTTGATTTACGGTTAAATTGACACTTGTGCAAAAATAAAGTCAAGTGTTTAAAAAGACGAACCGTTACATTATGATGTACTTGACTTAGAATACCGTCCCAAGAGTTATCAAGCATCTTGTTAAATCAACTTTGCTTGTACAAAAAGTTAAGGTGTAGTAGACAGGACTGTGGGAACCGTATGATTAAAATGAAAATCAAATTCGGTTTTTCGGAAATCCATATAGCTCGTCCGCATAGCTCTTTGGGCGCTCGTAAAATATATGACTCTGTTCTAATTGAAATATTTTTGCCAACGGATTCATATTTTTGTGATGACACAATTTTGACGCATGCTCAAAAACTATGACAAATTACCAGTGATTTAGAGTCTCTGCCACACTTTAATTTTATCTAAAGGAGGCAATAAAATTGCAGTTTTCTTGTATGATTAGATGTTTGTTTAAGATTTTTGGCAGTCGTCTACTATAGTAGCTGTAATGTCTGCGCTAAAGAATATTTTTTCTAAATATTTTTTTTTCCTAAATGAATTCTAAACGTATTTTTGTTCTCATCGCATCGTACCCCGGCACACATCGCAACACAACTACTCAGACCCGTCCTCCGTACGGCTTCACCAGACATCATGCCGGAACACGACAAATCGCTTGGCGGTAAGACTTTGTCTGGTGGGTGGTAACTTCTGCCGGCGGCCGATGTTATGGCCTACCACCGAGAAATTTTATTATTTGTATATATGTCGAGCTATAAGAGGCGATGAAAAGAAACCCGCAATGACCTTAAATCAGACAGTAAATAAGTTTTTACGCCTACGTAATGATGAATGAGATGAAGCAATAAGACAAAGCGTGGTGGCACAAACAATGGTTATTTGCTTCATTTTACAATAACTTTGGTTTCACCATAATATATTAAGGCAAAAATAATAAGATTAGGCTTTGTAAGCATGTTTTCAAATCGAAAACTCAAACAACAATTCTGAATAATATTGCAGTCTGAAATCAAGTGGAACCATAAAAATGAATCCATTTTCTCAATAGTCTGTACAATATAATGATAGTAGAAATTTGTTCAAAGCAGCAAACAGACAGGCCAAAGTAACTGAAAACAGATCAAATACATTCTTTGGTGTAGTTTCGGTCGCTTCCCCGAAATTAAACCGATTATTTCTCTGGCGTCATTTTATTTTTTTAATTTGTGCGTGAGACATAATTTTCGGAGGTCTTCTTATAGGTACCTATAGCAATGTTGTCGAGTTACACAAGTCATTTAGGAAGGGTCTTAATGGAACGACATCCGAAACGAGAGGGTCCGTTGTCGTAAATTGACGTTCTGTTACAGACTTCCTATGTTCTCAATCTTGGGATAAACATTCGTGCTCAACGAAATTCCGGTTTTGTTTTACTAAACAATATACACAGTGACCCAACTCGCATTCACTCAATGTAACAATAAAATCAATATTGATTTATTTCTTCAATATTTTATAGAGTGTTTTTTTGCAAATAGTTTGCCAATAAAGTTAGTTTTAACGAAACGTATTTTCAAAAATACCAGATTACAAATTTAATGGAACTGAAAATTCGTGGAAAGTTAATTAATTTATTTCATGATTTCATAGAAATGTTGAGTACATGAATTAATAAATTTTTGCGTGTGGATTTATCTGAAAGGAGTTCGTTACATAAAGTACTGCTTCGTTTGTATAAATTTTATGTCGTTGCAAGTTATCCGACTAAGTTAAACTTCAAGCTTTATTAATTTATTCCAGTATCTAGAACTAAAGTGGGAAGTCAAACTACATTCCTCTTTTCTTGAACTGTCTTCATTTTAGTATCAAAGTTGAAACGGATCTGGAACGGTATCTAGTGAAATTTAATATTTGTCTAGGAAGGAATAACTTTGACAGTTTAACATAGTTTCACAGAAGATTCACGAGATTTAAAATTCAAATGAGTTCGTAATGCCTAGGTATATTGTATGGATGTTCCGCAATCTACGGGCAAGTTTACTTTGTATTGAAAATGTTTTGCGTGGGGCATATCTGCCTGGAGCGCCACTCGACCCTTTTTGTTTTCTTTCTATAATTCTTGACAAAGATAAACCTCGCCACCGAAGTTAATTAAAAAAAACGGGACAAGTGCGTGTTGAACGCACAATGAAGGGATCCATAATTAGGATCAAGTTTTCCCCAAGAACAAATTTGAAATAAAAACATCCTAACTTCAAATGTTAGTTTATACACACAGTATTTAGAACTACCATGTTATTTTAAGACTTCTTAAAAGTTTACCTTTATTCTATAGAACAGAAATATTTTATGTATTTATTAAAATTTTTAAACGTAGGTAGTAGCTTCGGGGTAAGGTGGGGTATTATAAAATATTTTATCTACTCTCATTTCAAAAAATTAAAAATATAAAACTAAAAAGGAGTTTATATTGACGTGCTTTACCCATAGTATATCGAAAGGAAATTAAAAAAATAAATTATAACATTATTTCTCTAACAAAATAATGTTATAATATTTTTTTTTTTCATTACCGTACAGATTAGAAACCATAGATAGCACTATTTCATTTTTTATCTGTGGCTGCGCGCGCTTTGGCGCGTGCGCTTTGATGCAGGGTGCAGAATTTTGGCGCCAAATACGTTTCTTTGCATTGTGAGTCGTTGTTGTGTTTCGCTGGACACATAATTGATTTTTATTGTTTCTTAAAATGTATGAGATTAGATAAAGTAGTGTATGAAACTGTACATAATTAGGTATTACACACTCGTGTGATACTATTAAAAAACTCGCTTCGCTCGTTTTTTAAACTCACACTCGTGCATAATATCCCTCATTATGTAACAGTTTCATAAACTACTATTATCTTACATTAAAATAAAAATAAAAACACAGTCCAGTGATGGCACGGTTGAAAAACTTATAATTAAATGTCTTATTTGCCTCGAAAAATTAATCCTGATATTTAAAATTCATTTATTTACTTTACATGTTTCTTTTTGAGCCATAAAAGTTCATAAATGTACCAAATTGTACTTTAATCGGTCTATTAGATTTGGCACAAATCGGCTAACACAGGGGGGAATCTAAGAATTAAACACAATTTGTTTTCGCATAGCGATTTAGAAAATAATGGGGCAATACAATTATGTAATCGAGCAGAGGGTGGAAGTGCCGTCCATTTCAAATCAACTGAAAATTATCCCCTGGAGACATTCCTTCTAATACAAAGTGAGTACTCCGGTGACCAAACTCTTGAAGCTTACAAAAGTTTTAAGTACAGATTGTCGGATACCGTGATACTTCATTTAGATAAATGTAACCGTTTTGTCCTTATGAAAACCTTTATTAAAACTTTACCCAACTTTATCAAATTTATTTGAGTTGCTACTAACCCAATATAATAAGATGAAATTTCATCCCAAACTCGGCCTCAAATATTTAGTTAGTAATAGGGACAATATCCATCACAACAAAGCCCCGAGTCAACTAGAATTAAAAGGTTGACGAAGCGCGGTCGTATTATAACGTTCATCTTGGGCTTTCTACCAACAACTTATTTCAATGAAAGTATAGGTTACTAGTAAGGAGGCTATACATCCAACAACATTTGTATTGATATTGAGTCGAATGAACGTACCCTTTGAAGTGGGCAAACGTGCTCATTGAAATAATACACTCTTGCCGCAAGCGTCCCGATGCTTTACAGGTATTCATCAATAGCCTACACACCATTGTCCCTATATGAAAGCATTTGTAATGTAACATGTGGGTAATCTAATATTCTGGAATCTTTTTCTGAGTGAGTATTCATCCTATTGTCACTTCATCCTTCATCAGATGCGTCTTTTGCTCGATGCGCCTTTGTTTTCAAGTTACAATACGTGTTTGAGAAACCAAATACTTCAGTGCGATGTTCTCTGTATAGATGGAAAGTTTTAATGTCTTGTGTCATTCGGTATGATTGGAAGTATGAAAGGGACATATATTTTATATTAATGATAAAAAATGCTTACTTTTAGACTTTTTTGCTGTAAGGTAAGGTTTAGTTGTTTTCCAATTTATTATTTTTTGTACATAAAATTATTGTGTTTTATTTCAATTTCCTTTTTATTACTGCATAACTACGCCATTGTGTACAGTTTAAGATTTTATGCTGATCCATTTTACCATAGAAATCTCGTATTCTGTAATACAGGACATTGATCTAGCTTGTAAATTCTGAAGTTAGACAAACAGTCAAACTAGGTAGGTCCAACATCGAGAAAGAGGTGTCTCGTCGAATCCAGCTCGGCTGGGCAGCGTTCGGGAAGCTACGCTACATCTTCTCTTCGTCCAAGATACCACAGTCACTAAACACAGTCAGACACTAAAGTCTTTGACCAGTGTGTGTTGGCAGTTATGGCTTACGGAACTGTTTAATAATTATAAACTAGTGCTTGACCGCTATTCCGCCTGACGGTATGCGGTGATGCAATCGTTGATGGTAAAGCGCGCTAGTTTATTTAGCCTATTCACTAAAGAAACTTAATGAATAGAAAGGAAGACCTCATACGAAGGCTCAGAGTCACACAAAGGGCAATGAAAAGAGCTATGCTCGGAGTTTCTCTGCGTGATTGAATCAGAAATGAGGAGATCCGCAGAAGAACCAAAGTCACCAACATAGCTCTTCGAGTCGCTAAACTTAAGTGGCTGTGCAGGGCACATTGCTCTTAGAACCGCTGGCCGATGGGGCAGTAAGGTTCTGGAGTGGCGGCCACCCACGTACTGGAAGACGCAGCGTAGGGAGGCCCCTAACAAGGTGGACCGATGACCTGGTGAAGGTCACGGGAAGGCGATGGATGCGGGCAGCACAAGACCGGTCACCGTGGATAGCTTTGGGGGAGGCCTTTGTCCAGCAGTGGACATCTATAGACTGAAGAAGAAGAAAGAGCTATAGAACAAACATGACGTTATTCGAATTCCACTGGATGTGATTTATACATATATGATAGGGTACATTTATAAAATTACATCCATGGAAATTGGAACTTACCTTACTTAAATGGACACTTACCTAATAAAACAAAATGAGTTTAGAAAACAAAAAGTTTTTGCCAAGAACAAGCTATAATCATTATAATTTCATGCCAGATAAATTTTAACATAATAAACTGCGCCTTTAATTTGTAGCGTTGTCAGGCAAGTCCACAAAACTATATGAGTTTTTTTTTTTTTTGTTTATACAAGAGGTTTGTTGCTGACCGTCCAATTCAAAATTTTAAGTTGACGCACACATTGTTAAACAAATACCTTTTTGAGCTTTATGGTTCCTTTTTTAAATAATTGTGTATTGAGTATTGGAAGTAATAATAAGCAGGTTGTAGATTTTATTACTCAGTAATCATATTGTTAGTTAGGCCATAAAACAGTATAAAATTTCATCATCATCAGTCTAAAGCCGTCTACTGAGGCACAAAAGCCTCTCAACCTGATTTTCAGCAACTCTTATCCGACTGCTACAACAACCAGCCATCTTGCAAAGACGGTCACTTTACCTAACCTAATGGATCTACCTTATATAAAATCGCGGTCTTTACTCAAGAACACATCTATCCCAAAGGTCATCGATTTCACGGCTAATGTGTTCGGCCCATGGGCAGCTCAGCTTAATTATACAAAATATAGTGCCGAAAAACCCTTCGGTGAGGTAGGTACTTATCTGCGTAAGCCTGTTTCTGCCCAAAGGGAACCCAGAGTTCCCATTTGTCCGTGATGACTAAGTCCCGCATAATAGAGGACGAGCCTATTGACATTAACTAGACTTAAATTCTGACCCCAGCCCAGACAAAAAGCTACTTGAGCTATGTATTATATGTAGTTATTTGTACATTTTATAAATTAAATTCGTTTATCGTATCTGTCTGTGTGACTACTAGTTCTTCTAAATTTGGAAACGGATTTTGATGCTGTTTACATCATCATTTAAGTAATTTGTTGTGCAAAATTCATGATATAACTTATTTATGATAAGAAAATCCTGATATTTTATCGTCAAATATCGTCAAATCATGGGAATCGGAGGCGGGTCGCTTCTATAAATATTTATTGAAATCGATTCTGAAATCAGCAAATATGCTGAAAAGCCTCAACTAAACAGAAGCTTCGACTGATTGACAAATACGTTAATCATAGTAAACTCAGTGTTTCAGAAGTAGACAAATCAAATAACTTCGCAGAGCTGACCTAACTTCTAGTATCCTTGAGAACGGCTTGAAGTTGTCAACTAGATTAAGTAGGTACTCAGTTAATGTAACGTGTAAGATAGTAAGAGATACGAAAAAACAGACTTAATGTACACTGTCTGTTAGAGCAAAGATTATTTAATCGAGTTGAATATCGCACCCGGCACGATTATGGAAATAAGGAGAAAGAGATTATCCAGCTCGTTGAATACTGATGATAATTCTGTATAAATATTTTACACTCGACATAAATATTTGGCACAATTTACTTATTTAAATAATTACATGCTTAAGTTTTTTTTTTTTTTTTTTTATAAATTATAAACCAGCGCTTGACCGCAATCCCGCCTGATGGTAAGCAGTGACGCGATCGTTGATGGTAAAGCGCGCTAGTTTATTAAGAGCCTATTCACTCTAGCCTTGAAGACACTCAAATCGTAATGTGACGGAAACACCGACGCCGGCAAATTGTTCCAGTCCCTCGATGTACGCGGTATAAAGGAGGAAGCAAAACGCTTCGTCCGGATCGCAGTGGTGTCAACAACGTAAGGGTGGAAACTCGCCGTACGACGGGTCGTCCGATGATGGAACGGAGATGGGGGAATTAAATCATGCAATTCCCTTGCACACTCACCAGAATGCATCCTATAGAAGACCGAAAGGCTGGCCACTCTACGCCTGTGCTCCAGGCTTTGGAGACCGTTTCGAGTTAAGTCTGGGTCGCCAATCAGCCTCTTCGCACGCCTCTCCACCGAATCCAAAGTGGCAAGGTGACATTTCGCAGCACCAGCCCAAATGTGGCTGCAGTACTCCACACACGAACGGACCTGTGCTTTGTATAAAATTAGAAGCTGCCCAGGTGTGAAGTATCGCCTGACCTTCGCGATGACGCCTAGTTTTCTGGCAGCCACCCTGGCCTTGGACTCAATGAACCGCCCAAAGTTAAGGCTCGAGGAAATCTCAACTCCCAAAAGCTGAAGGCGGTCGGTACACTCCAAGGATACATTCTGAAAAGTAGGAGCCAGGGTGAACGGGCTCCTTTTGGCGGTGAAAAGACACGCCTGTGTTTTGGCGGCATTGAATGCTACAAGATTGGCATTGCCCCATTCGGAGACTGCCTGCAGTGCAGCACTCACACGCTCTACCATGGCCTCTCTTTCGGACCGGATTGTTTCCTTACTAGCCCGAGCTTCCGGCAGGTATCTCTCCACAACTGTGCTGTCATCTGCATACCCATAGATACCGGGCATCAGCAGATCATTAATATGCAGCAGGAACAGAGTTGCAGAGAGAACAGACCCCTGAGGAACACCGGCATTGGTCGACATGGGCTCAGATGAACATCCGTCGACAACAACTCGGAGGGACCGTTCAGTCAGGAAGTCTTTTACCCAGCCAGTCAGGCCAGCGGAAATGCCGTACGCTGGAAGCTTACTCAAAAGGCCAGCGTGCCATACCCGGTCGAAGGCCTTCGAGACATCAAGGGAGACGGCAATCGCTTCCCCATTTTTCTCGAGGGCCTCGCCCCACAAGTGAGTGGCATACACTAGTAGGTCCCCAGTTGACCGATTGCGTCGAAAACCGTACTGTCGGTCACTGAGGAGATCGTTACCTTCCAGGTATGCCAAGAGGCGCGAGTTCAATACACGCTCCATAATCTTGCAGAGTATGGAGGTTATTGAAATCGGCCGATAGTTGGTAGGATCGGCACGACTACCCTTTTTGGGCACGGGCTGCACGTTGGCAAGCTTCCAGGACTTGGGCACTATACCAGTCCTAAATGAGAGGCGATACAGGCGCGTCAATACAGGAGACAACTCGGGCGCACAAGCCTTAAGAACAATCGCTGGTATACCATCTGGACCACTAGCCTTATTCACGTCCAGACGACACAATACTCTCAGAACCTCCTTGTTTCTAATGCGAACCTCCGGCATTGAAGTTCCGCAATGAGGTAATTTAGGTGGAGTAGCATTGCCAGTGTCAAGACGCGAACTATGGGCAAAGAGAGATGCAAAGAGACCTGCTTTCTCTCTCGCCGTATGGGCCAGTGCTCCATCAGGCCTAACCAGCGGAGGCAGTGTGGGCCGACAGAAGTTCGCCTCGACCGATTTGGCTAGGGACCAGAAAGATCTGCTTCCGGAAGGGTGCGCAGAGAGCTTGTTACCAATGTTAGTAATGCGGTCGAAGCGAGCCTTCTTAAGCGCCTTTTTGTAGGACTTGGCAGCACGGTTAAAGGCTCTCTTCTTTGAGCTTAGATCCAGAGCTCCGCGGTCACGAACGTCAACCCAGGTGAGGAATGCCGTGTGCTTACGCTGTTCAGCTTGAACACAGTCGGCGTTAAACTATGGGCGAGCCGAGCCACCGACGGGCACGTCACTGAAGGGGATAAAATACTCCATAGCTTGACGCACCACGTCGGTTATAGCGTCCACACAACTCGATGGATTGCTAGAAGAGAAGCAGATCTGCTGCCAAGGATAAGATGCAAAGAAGTGGCGCATCTCAGCCCAATCTGCTGACTTGTAACGCCATATTCGCCGCTCACCACGCGAGTCGCAATCAGGTGGGGAGAAGGACGTCACAGACTTCACCAGACAGTGGTCTGAAGTTCCTAACGGTGAGGAAACTGTAACAACACATCTGTCCGGATCAGTGGTCAGCAGAAGGTCCAGACAATTGGCGGTATGACCAGCCACATCAGGCACCCTAGTCGCTTCTTCCACCAGCTGGGAAAGGCCCATTGATAGCGCAAAGTTTCGCGCTTCTCTCCCAGCGTGGTCGGTCCTCTGGTATGGGAAAAGCCAGTCTTGATGGCAGGCATTAAAGTCCCCCAGAGCGACGAACTGTACGTCAGGGTACCGATGCAGTGCATTGTCAGCAGCCACACTGAGGTGGTCAAATTGTCGAGTTGTCTCCTGGTCACCGCTGTGCGATCGGTAGACACAAGTGTAGACAATTTTGTCCACACCAGTGTCAACCAACAGCCATAAGGACGATAGATGAGAGTCTTCGAGGTGACGGAGACGCCGGCAACAGATGTCATTGCGGACATACACACAGACCCCGGCACGCTGCAGGAAATGATGCTCCAAAGAGTATCCCGGGTAGTTGAGGTATGCCGCTTCAGACGGACATCTGATCTGGGTCTCCGTCAAGAAAAGTAGGTGGGGCTTTTCAGTCTCAAGGTGGTGATGGACTGCATCGATAAGATAAAGTATAATAGTAGAAGAGCTATAGTGGAGTCACCAATTCCCCCTGGATTAAAATATGTAAAATGTCTTCATGCAAAGGAATCGTGTGTGAAAAGTGAAATACACTTTATGTGAGATATTTCTGTATGTATTCCAGCCAGCAGTAAGTATTGATATTATATCAAGCAGATCCCTATCTCGATATCCATACTTCCTTACTTTTATTATAAATGGGAAAGTGTGTTTGTTTGTTTGTTCCGCTTTCACGCCGTTTTTGCAGATGTAAAGTTAGAAATCCAGATTAAATAATAGGGAATTTTTTATCCCGGAAAAATTTTATATTCCCGAGGGAAATCTAAAAAGCGCGATATAACCCAACTCCACGCGGGCGAAGCCGTGGGCGGAAAGCTAGTACTGTCTATACACGTACTACCAAATACTAGATTAGTTAGTATTCATTGTATTATATAGATAATGTAACAAATAGGAGGTCACGCTTAAAGCGTATGTTACCTATTTTATCAAAACTTCTTTATTCTAAAATATTACTAGCAATATGTTCAAGGACGCCTGATGCTCAGCAAAGCATTATTTACATCATAATCCTAAAGCTAATGCATAAAACGCAATAAAACGCTATTGCATAAAACGCAAGATTAAATAGTGTTCTTTTCTCACAGACAATTGAATATTTTAAATGTGAAAATGTTTTTGTGGTTTCTTTGTTATTCAATCGCGTTTGTGGTGGACTACCCCGGTCGACGGTCAAACAATCGACGGAGAAAGCTTACTTCACAGAAAAGGATTTGAACA
Source organism: Sesamia inferens (assembly GCA_037179545.1). NCBI lineage: Eukaryota > Metazoa > Arthropoda > Insecta > Lepidoptera > Noctuidae > Sesamia > Sesamia inferens. Next base: position 19,791,123 of record CM073928.1, on the reverse strand, counting down.
ACTTGTACATCCCTTTTCTTACCGTTTCGTTATTCTGGCGGGATAATGGCAACATGGTTGGTATACAATAAGAAATATTTTTCCAACCACATTTAAGAGATAGAAGATTCCATTCGAAAAGATAAAGAGAAGCTGCAGTGCATTGTGGGAAAAATAAGAAATATTGAAACAATACAAGAGTTGCCGAGGCATGTCACGAGCAGAGGTATTGCGCCGCATGACATGCATATCCTTTTTGATAGAAAAAATGTACATTACATTGCGGAAATCCCGGCGCGATTGCGCTCCATGGAACTTTATCGGATTGCCCAAGAATGAAAATTAAAGTTAGTTCTTCACATTAAAAAATTAGAATAAATGGGCCAGTTGCGAAGTTGTATTTAATAAGAGACAACTTTTATTGTTGTGCATTGTTTTGTTATGCGTTTTGCGGTGTTCTGTTCACGTCTACTTTTACATTATAAACTAGCCTCTAAAGAACAAATAAGAACAGGGGAAAAAATAACTTAATGAAGTTAAAATATTGTAGATAGAGTTAGAGAGAGCAGCCACATTTGGGCTGGTGCTGCAAAATGCCACCTGGCTACTTTGAATTTAGTGGAAAGGCGTACGAAGACGCTGATTGGTGATCCAGATTTAGCTCAAAACGGTCTCCAAAGCCTGGGGCACAGGCGAAGAGTAGCCAGCCTGTCGGTGGTCTTTAGGATGCATTCTGGAGAGTGTACGAGGGAATTGCATGATTTAATTCCCCATCTCCGTTCCATCGTCGGACGATCCGTCATACGGCGAGTTTCCACCCTTATGTTGCTGACACCACAACGATCCGAAGGAAGCGATTCGCCTCATCTTTTATACCGCGTACATCGAGGAACTGGAACAATTTTCCCGCAGCGGTGTTTCCGTCGGAGTACAATTTGAGTGTCTTTAAGGCTAGAAATAGGCTCTTAATAAACTAGCGCGGTTTACTATCAACGATTTATATCACTGCTTACCATCAGGCAGGATTGCGGTCAAGCACTAGTTTATAATTTATAAAAAAAGAATTTTTCATAGTAATAATACTAAAATACCCGTAAGTATAAACTACTAAACTGTACGAACGAATACATAGAATTAATCCCATCAAACTCGTTGCAAGGCCCCAAATAGCCTCTTAACGAAAATTGCTTTTATCCCAGGAGCAAAAACCACCAGATATTCCAGTGCAAGAGAATAAATCCGAGATGTTTTATATGGAAGGAGATTTCCAACAGAATTGAGTTTAGGTCATCAACGAGAATGAAGACGTTTATCCGTATAATTCTTACGAGCAGTGTTGCTCTAGTTTCTTTGTCCCGCGGCGTACTTGTAAATTGAAGGTCGACACTCAACTGAGCTGAATTCTTAACAGCCAAAAATGTTTAGTCACTTTAAAGTTAAAACACACTAAAACAAGCTCATTTATTTTTTTGCCTTGTGCCAGTAAGCTGCAAAAATAAACCAATTTCGAATTAATGTACTTTCAGTGTGGGCTTATTTTGTGCCAACCAATAAACCAGTTCAGTTGCCAACTAATCGTTACGCACACAATAACCCTATATTGTTGATTGTAAGATCACCAGACGCCGTTTCATATTCATCATAGATAAAAACGTGGGTGCTTTGTTCTTGTTGGTTTTCATTTTCGGTTATTCGTGAGTTAGTAACGGGTTCCAGTCGAGTAGGTCTACACGGGCGCCCGTTAGGCTCGAGGCTCATCATGCATATTCAAAAGTGGCGGAGCTTGAGACAAGTGGCTCATTGTTACTTTGTCGCACTGAACTACCGCTTTCGAGGCCACGCATTAAGCTGCTGCATATCTGAGCAGCTTACTTATAATTAAAACATTCCTTAATATTAATATCCTTGATGTTTACTTCAGTGTTTTAATTACTAGTGGTAGTTGGTTTTTACCTAGTTTACTAATAAACTACTCACTGCGATGAATCCTATAATCTTTACATACATATACTACACTACTAGCCTTTATCACTCTATGTATTACGATTGTATGGTTATCTTCATGGAGGCAGACAGTAAATCTTTATCATATCTATCGTATTAACTATAGAAGCATAAATATATGATAACTATATCAAATTCTCATAATCATAGTTATATTAAATCCCATATTACCGATTCTGTGCAATATTCACACGTCCACGTAGTTATTCACTTAATAACATGCAAATGACATAAGCATCATCTTATTTAGTTCCAGAATTATTTCATCAAGACTGAATTAATTCTTGTTAAAAGCCTATTTCTACACGAAACAGCAATAATTTCCTTTACAAATATTTGAAATATTTGCGTGTCGCTGTGTATCAAGACGTCTGTGAGAGAGAAAGGCTGGAAGTTCAAGCATTAAGGCGTATCAAAATGGAGTTGGCTTCTTGGATAATTTTAAAGTGTACCTTTTCGGGTGTGGAATTTTTTCTTTAAGAGTTTCCCGCGAAATATCGTGAACCCCTTCAGTAATTATTTTGTTGGCTCGTTGTAGTTAAGTACAATTACTTGTATGAGACATGCTAATACCAAATTTTAGAGTTCAGTTTTAGGTAATCAAAGTAGTTTTTTGACCATATACCAAAATCAGGTGTCTTTACCAAAATCAGATTATGTTGAATTTCTTTACAGTATTATTGGTGTCTCTAGAAGAAGGATGTGAACCTCCTTCTTCTAGAGACACCAATAATACTGTAAAGAAATTCAACATAATCTGCTTATTAAGCAATCTGCTTATTAAGCAGATTATGTGTGCGTGAATAACGAAAGTGTTATTGGTAGTATCTACTCATTCTACTGTGTGGCATATTTGTATTCCAGAACATTTCAAAAAGCGTTATTTCATTATTTGTAATTTCTAGGATTCTATAATTAACAGAGCAGACAGGCTAGAAGTCAGACGATTCCCGTACTTATTAAAAACGTTAAAAGTACAGTCACAATCTCGTCTCAGCATCAATTACTGACAAAAAAAAATGTAAGGCAAGGCACATCAGATTGTGAACATTCTTACAATTACGAAAGTTACTCCTCTGATGTGTATCCGTTTTCGCCGATTCCTTTTTCGGCCTTTTCAATCAATATTTAAAGTACATAAATTCAAATGTTATGTTTGCCATATAAGTACTTATTTAATTTCCGTCAAACAATGAGATGTAGAAATTATGTTTATGGTTTTTCCCCATTATTTCAATGTGTATACAAACCTTTCTGATATGAAGATGTCATTTCCTGTATAACTAAATTCACACACTTTATGGAGATTAATATGAAAAGTTCTGGACAGTGAGTTAAGTAATGCGTAATGTCTATCAATCTTTCAATATATAAACTGAATATGATTATATATTTATACGATTTTTCCTTTGACAGTGTGTTCATAAACAGTGCTTGTAAGGTACTGGTGAATGGATGGCGGTAGTTATATACATATTATTAATTTACGTAAATTAAAAATAACAAAATGTAAAGGAGATGTTTCATTTTGGGCCACCACTATGTACGGTGTACGCTATATAGATAAAAAGGCAAAAAATACGGCTAAATTAATTTGAATAAAAATACAAGTACAATTAATTAATTATTTGAAACGTTTTTAGTGAGATAACCCTTTATTAAGGTAGCCATGACAGTGGTTATGACGTTTGATTGGCTACTTTGACAGTTCTATTTTCCCGTTATGTTTGTGTCGAGTGCTGATTTGAGTTGATTGTTTAGTTAATGCGCTGTATGTTCTGAATTCATGTTTTGTTTTTTTCGCACTTATATGGTAGATAATATAGATACATGACACGTCAATCAAATGTCACTGTCAAAATCTTATTTCACTTATTGCTGATCACCATATTTATTAGTAGTTGTGTTGCACTCTTTGGCCGAATTAAATTGAATCTGTATAAAAACTAAGCCAAAATATAGGAAATTAACATTAAAACCTATAGCGTACAAAAAACTATAGCGTAACTATACCTAGCATTAAGTGTACAATGTGCTGGCCCAGGCTCCATACATTTCTGAAACATCTCCTTTATTAACACATTCAGCCTTTAAAACTGAGAATAATTCAGTAAATGAGGGTAATTCTATAAATACTTAGCTGTAAAATAACTTTACGGTCAGTTACATGTGGGTAGTTAACACGCCGAACATGGTAATAAATCTCACTTGGATATTGGTCAAAGTTTTGACCAAGGATGGCCTATGGTTGATAATAAATCTGAAACTGGGCATCAAAATATTCTCTAGATATTCGACAATAACTAACAATACTTTGATGATCAGTTTTTACCAGCATACCTCGCATTGTACGCAAGATAAAAAAAATGCTGTCAAATTAATCACCATAAAAAGGACATAGTATAAGTTATAGCATCTAGTTAGCAATACAAACATACGGTCACACAATCAAGTATAAACAGAATCTGGTCCATATAGATAGAGCCCATAACTCAAAGGCTCGTCGTAATAAAAGGCATTTTTGCCATACGTGTGTGGCACATAAACTACCCGGTAAATAATTACTGGCAAGAAATACATTTTAGAGATTACCTACAACCTACTTCCGTATGATTTACTAACTTTTCACATCTGGTCCTTTTGTCCGCTTTAACAGTATTCAAAAGTGGTCCTTTAGTATTTTTACCTGTAACAATAAAATAAATTATTTTAAAAGCTATTTACATGGTCACGATTGTTTTGTTTCTTTATTTACTAGCTTTTGCCCGCGGCTGCGTTTACGTGTACCTATATCGGAAATAATCTCAAGGAACCGTGCTAACGAAACCAAAAATAACTCATATCCTTCCCTAGGATGCCGTCTATCTTTTTGACAAATTGTATCGAAATCTGTTACTTGGTTTAGGCGTGAATGTAAAATACACACAGATTTATTTTCTAATGTATAATAGTAAAATATATTACAAAATTTATTGCTAGCTACATTTAAAGTAGAATTTAAAGTAGACGTCAAACTGTGGAGGAAGCCATATAAATAAGAATTAGCTAACAAACATTTAACTAGGATTTGCTGGTACATAAATACATGTATATAAGTAATGTAAAATTTTAAATTACTGTCGCTTTTATACGTTTGTTTGCTTAATGAATAAACAATCGAAAAGATTATAGCTCCCTTAATTAATTTGCGTGGGATTACTGGTTATTTGTTGTCAGTTGCCTCGATTTGTTTTCAATCAAAACAATGTAATTATGAAATGCGAGAATTTCGAAATTGCTCTTCAGTTGTAACAATAATGGCATTGTGAGCTAGAATATTAGTTTAATGACATTGTAACCAGTGACGAACTTAGGTGTTATACATATTATATAAGTCCCTTAAGTATTCGCGCCACCAACCAAGCGGGCCTGCGTGGTGGACTAAGGCCCACTCCTTCTCACACAAAGACCTGTGTCTCAGCACTGGGAACATTAACAGCTGATTATGATAAACATTATTAGATCTAAGTTTTAAGCGGATCAAAGTAATGAAATTTTTCATAATAACTATTTGTGTTTCTTTTTCTACCCGTTCTAAGATTATTTTCACAAAATCCTTTCAAACACCACTTTAGTTTAATTAATTATTATAACAGAAGCAAGCTACCATCATGATTATAATTTCAGTTCTTTCAACTCCACGTTGATGGGTTCTTCTTTTTTTTTAGGGTCCCGTATCCAAAGAGTGACAACAATAATCTATTACTAAGCCTTCGCCCGGCTGTCTGTCAGCGGTTTTAATCTCATGAATCGTAACAGGTGAAATTTCAGAAAGTGTGTAGTCTGTTTCCGCAAGGAATAATAAAAATAACATAAAGTTAAAAATTAAAGGGTACCTACTTAGGAAATTCTGCATACAAGAAATGTGTTTTTATCGGGGTGTTACCATTTGTGTTTCGCACTTGACCGGTTTCTTTTTTTTTATACGTAAAATCGCTTGGCAACTGTTTAAACCAAGGTTATTTCAGCAGCCCTTATTTTACCCAAGGCGTAATGCCTTCAAACTAAAATGTTATATAAACGAAAAATGTGTTCTTTTTTGTGTGTAAATAAAAAAATATTCCAGTACAAAACCACTGCGAGCGTACCCCAGGGCAATTGAAGCACAGAACCGTGTTTCTCTTATGTATCCTTACTATCCTTAGAGATATTGAATCGTATAATAACTGTAGCGTAGGTACTGATAATTACGATAGTAACATGAATAATTTAAATTTAATACCAAATAGTGCTTACAATTTTTCCGAATTTATGTTAATATATTTCCATTGGCAATATTGTTTATCGTTGCAGGTCATTTTACAAGTAAATGACCTGATATAATATATATATTTATTATTCCATCCAAAGATTGTCTGTAAAAGATCGCTCTTAGCGATAAGACCGCCCATTGTGTCACCCTTTGTAAAATATTTTTATATCTATATGGTGTACATAATAAAGATGATTCTATTCTATTCTATTTCTATAATTAAACTGCATTACACAAATATATTAAAAGAATATTTAGAAACAAAAACCGGCCTTATCCGCTCTTTATGCTGACAACTTGACCATTACATGACTATCTACATGGTAAGAAAGTAAATTACATTACAAAAATAAGACACTGTAGGTTTTTGATAATGAAATCAATAAAAATACACATTAATTTACTAAAATGCTTGAGGCCTTACTGTATCAAGCCCCGAACTGCGCCCAGGGAAGTGTTGTGATATATATTTCAAAAAGCTTTATAATTGTAACGTAGCTGAACAGGTAATATACAGTTTTTTAATATATTATATACTAGTTATGTAGCACACGTTTCAATTCCGCAGAGTCATTACCTATGGCCTGTCCACATTTCGCTCATGTTGACTTTTTGCTAAAGTGAAATTACAACCGGCCATTATTTGTCCTCTTTGTCACGGCTGCTGAGTAGGGTGGTTTCACTATGTATTACAAAACACTGTTATTTACATGGAAAGTTGGCAAACAGTCAAACACCCATGTTACAAACACACAAATCCCTTAATCTTGACTTATCTGTTCAGACTAAGTTGGAATACCCATTTGCGAGTTTTGCAAAAAATATTAAGAGTACAATAATAATGTGTAATAGTCAAAACTTCTACTTATCAAGTTTAAGGGTGAGCATCTAAAAATGTTGTTAAATACTACTAATAATGATTTCATCTGTTTTTGTAAACCTAAAATAATTCCCGTTTCAATTTTTTGATATCTGATAAGAGAACGTAATGCGTACCTATTAGTATAAAACGTTATTTCTTCTTCATACGAAACCTGAATATAGTTTGTTCAGAAAAAGAAACAGAATCGATTCCAATAATTTTTACAGCATGTTATATTTTTTTCCCAAATATTTTATAAAACGATGCTGTGTGCACATTACAGTTCACAGCGGATCATAGTGTCCTAGGGCACCGCCGCGCCACAGCGCGAGCGGGCGCACCTGCGCATTGACCATATTTTTGTAGGGACAACCAGGTAACTTAACAAGTTCATAACTTTGTGATTTTACTTATATCTTTTTGAAATTTTGTACATAAAAATACTGGACATTTGTTTTTGGGTTTCGCCGATCCGCCTAAATCCGATTCCATTGTTAGGACCGCTGTTGGCGATACTAAACCCTTCCCCATCACCGTCGGAGTTCACTAGGGATCCGTCATTAGTCCGTTTCTGTTCAGCGTGATATTGGACGTTTTGACAGACAGCATCATCAGCTCAATTCACATGAGCAACCTCCCTGGCTGCTCATGTATGCTAAGGATATCGCGCTGGCAGACGCGGACAGGGAAATGTTGGTGCGGTGGGTGAATGTGTGGAAGAATTCGCTTGAGAACGGAGGTCTTAGACTCAATGTGGCGAAGACGGTGTACATGACCAGCAACACGACAGACCATATATCTGTGTGCATAGGCGGAGACATGGTCGAGTACATAGACCAGTTTAAATACTTAGGGTCTGTGCTCCACGCGTCCGGCGACATTGATTGCGACGTTAAAGCACGCATTTCCGCAGCTTGGGCAAAATGGCGTGAGGTGACAGGTGATATTTGTGACTCCAAAATGCCGGTTAAGCTTAAGGGACAGGTCTATAAGACCACCTTTAGACCTGTTCTTCTGTAAGGCAGTGAGGCGTGGCCTGTGCTTGAGCGACACAAAAAGGAGCTGCGTGTCACGAAGATGAATATGCTGCGGTGGATGTGTAGAGTTACGCGGAAAGACCGCATTGGGAACTCCCACACCCGTGGCGGTTTTCGTGTCCGTGAAATAGCAGACAAACTGCAAGAGGGTCGCCTAGGCTGGTACGGTCACGTCTTACGAAAACCGGCATGCTACGTGGGTAACGAATGTCTTGCCATGGCGCCTCCGCCGGGCTGGAACAAAGCGAGGTAGACCAAAGAAGTGCTGGCTTGACGTCGTAAGAGATGACATGCGTGTCAACAATCTCACACCACGGGATGCCAGAGATCGTGCGAAATGGAGGAGTAAGTGTAGGAAAGCGGACCCTGGGCTCCCTTTCCTACACTTACGGCTGGGGATGATGACTTGTTTCGGGTTTCGCATATACAAAAATTGACGTTGCATACAGTAGAACTAAATGTGATAAGCAGTATTATGGAAACCTTTCTAATAAATTAACAGTGTACACAGGTACATACATATTCGTGCTTCTCCTGATTAAAATAAGAACAGTCAAGTGTGTACTCGATTTCACACCGCGCCTTCAGTATCGATTGTTTACATCTTCCGTCTATGGCGATACGAAGGTTCGAAGGTGATTAAGAAAGATAAACTCGTTGCATACACCTTGTTAAAATCTTCGAGTGAAGTTGAGTATTAAACGAAGCGTTTACTTTGAAGCCTTATTTGAAAATAATAGGTCGAGAGTATTGAACTGAAATCCTTTATTTTTAGTTAAATTATACTTTTATTTTTAACCTATGCTAAAAAAAAAAACCAGCAGAGTAATCTAATTTATAAAATTCTCGTGTCACGGTGTTCGGCTTTAAACTCCTCCGAAACGGCTCGACCGATTTTGATGAAATTTTTTGTGCTTAACCGGTATCTATGAGAATCGGCCAACATCTATTTTTCATCCCCCTAAATGTTAGGGGTAGTCCACCCCTAAATTTATTTTTTTTATTTTTTAGACAAAATTTTTAATTTCTATTTTTTTATGATACAACATACAAAAATACATATAATTCCCAATTGTCACTCTTCTACGATCAACCCTTATTTTTTAATAGCCATTTTAGTAATTTAATCTATTATTTATATGGCAAAACAAAGTTTGCCGGTCAGCTAGTATACTATAAATAGCAATGTGATTCATTTTGACAGTTCAACAACGTTCATTGCGTTATGTGCGTTGTTGAGCAGACAAATTTTTCGAACTGATGGAGCAATGTATTAACAATATGGTTCAAAATTATTAAAATTGATAGCAATAATGTGTTACGCAAAAAGGGTGCAGGTTCTTAATAATTAAATACACACATCAAAAGTGTCTAGGGATCAAGCATTTTTATGCGGATTTCTTGAGATTGAGATGTGGCTTTGTAATAAATTTATGATTTTATAAATTTATATGGATCCTTTTTGGTGCATTTCATAATTTGAATCAGGAACTGTGAATCAAATTCGAGTAAAAGATGAAAATCAGCTGTCAATATTTTCCCTATAAAAACATACAACGCATTGAAGACATTATTAGTGCTACTGTTTCCCTACTACTGATTAAAATCAACGTTGTTATGGAGCGGCGACGTCATTTAAGCAGGGAAGAAATGCTCAGAGCCGTGGGAATGATAGAAGCTGGTTACCGGCAACGTACTGTGGCTTTAGCTCTGAATACAAGTCAGAGTGTTATCAGTCGACTTTGGACACGTTACCGAAGCACTGGTACCGTGGCTGAGCGCCATAGAGGACGGTATCGCTGCACCACACGGAGACAAGACCGATACATTCAAATCTTAACTCGAAGAGCTCCAACAATAACCGCCATGATGTTAGCCGTGAGGCTTCATCACTCTTCAGGGAACTTAATTAGCGACCAAACAGTCAGAAACCGCTTGCATGAAGTGAACCTTCATTCCCGAAGACCGCTACGGGTACCACCTATAGCAATGCACAATCGTAGGATTCGATATCAATGGGCTCTTGAACACAGAAATTGGGCAGAAGAACAATGGCGTTTCGTGTGCTTTTCTGATGAGTCTCGTTTTGGTATGAGACCGGATACAAGACGTATACGACACTGGAGAACCCCTGGACGCCAACAGCGATTAAAATCCTGCCAGGAAGTCCATCCTTATAGTGGTGGAACCATCATGGTATGGGCGGGTATTTGGATCGGCGGAAGAACTGAGTTGATTTGGATCAGAGGCAACCTCAACGCTCAAATTTATGCTGAGACGATTGTATCAGACGTCATCGTTCCTCTACAAGTGCAAATTGGTCCCTTATTTCAGTTAATGCATGATAATGCACGACCGCACACCGCAAGAGTTGTAAGACAGACTCTCGCCGCAGCTAACATCAATGTCCTGCCCTGGCCTGCTCAGTCGCCAGACTTGAACCCGATTGAGCATGCATGGGATATGCTACAGAGAAGAGCTCTGCCGAATATGGAGGGTATCCAGTCGCAAGAAGACCTTTTTTTGTTGTCGCAACGAACATGGGCGGCCATTCCACAGCGTGATTTGGATGAACTCATTTTGAGTATGCCAAACCGATGTTCTTGTGTTGTTAGTGTTCGCGGTAGAAACACGGATTATTAATTGTTTAAGTTACCCAATAAAATTTTAGAGAAAACTGTTATTTCAGTATTTTTTTCGAACTTTTGTGTTAGTGGTTAAAATGTCAAATATCCCTTTATTAGAAAAATGGCAAATTTCTTTATTAATGCAAAGGTGACTTGGTTTATCGTTACTGTGACAAACGAAAACACTTTATTTGATGAATCCTTAAAGAAAATTTTAATTAATATCAATCAGGAGAAAAGTTATTGCAAAAATATATGTTGATCCCTAGACACTTTTGATGTGTTTACATTCTAGACTAAAAGACTTAATGAGCAATCTTAACCCAAATTATAATTTTGCGTTATAATTATTTACATATTACAAAAACCATTTATGACAGCAAAATTTTAAATATATAAATATTGTGTTCAATATCACTGAACACAATATTTATATATTTCAGACTTGACGCCAAAACACGACGAAAATTGCTCCATTTAAAAATCGCATTATAGATACGATCGTCGTCGAAAAAAGCGCTATCGAAGATTGGCCAATTTATTCTCACTTTAAAAATCAATTGATGTGTGCAGCCAGACAAAATGAAGTCTCGAATGCATTTCACATTGTGTCCCAGGATTGAATTGCAAAAGTGTTTTCCCAAGACGGGCACATTTTTCTCTTGAGTTGGAAAATCAATTATCACTAAATATTTATTTTCTTGGAGCAGTAGTGGCCTAGTGGTATCGGCCGCGATTTACAAATTGTAGGTCGTAGGTTCTAAACCCATCAGGCTCTTTATTTTGTGTAAATTATTTCATGATCGCTGCTCTCAAAACGATGAAGAAAACATCGTGAGGAAACCGGCATGTTTTGGAACAAAAAACTTCAAAGACATGTTACATCCACCAGACCACACTGGGCCAGCGTGGTAGATTACGGCCCACTCCCTCTCTCCAAGAGGAGGCCAGTGTCCCAACAGTGGGAACATTATACGGACAAATCACACAGATTGAGCTAGCCCCAAAGTAAGCTCGAGACTTGTGTTATGGGATACTAACTCAACGATACTATATTTATAATAGATACATAAATAGATAAACATCCAAGACCCAGGCCAATCAGGAAAATATCGTTTTTCATCATGACCTGGCCGGGGATCGAACCCGGGGCCTCCACGTCGTAGGCTGGCAGTGTTGACCGCTGCGCCACGGAGGTCGACAAGATTATAGGCAGATTATGTATTTATTTATAATCTGTAGAACTTTGTGAGAACCTCATGAGTACAAGATGAGATGAGTATAAATATCCAGGCACCTATATAAGTAAAATTAATTAAATTACTATTCGTTAGTTACTTTAATGCGCTTAGCATGAAATGTTCGTAACATTCTCAATTAAGTTTTACAGGAAGAAAAATTAGAAAAGTTCCCGGAAAATGTTCATCGTTTTTACCCGACTTTTTACTGTTTAAACAGGACGACGTTTATCAGGTCAGCTACTTATTAATATTTATGCCATCTCACCGACGTTAAAATCCATAAACATTATAATGCAAATTGCTTGATAATGTGTGGATCCATAAACATTTGCTTTTAAGCTAATCAGTACACCATATTGCTCATTAACACGATATATTAAATATATCTACGTGCTCTTAATATCACATTTAATCTCCTGCTTATCTACTTGGAAATTTCAAATTCAACCTTCATACAAATTGCTAACATGCTGGAATATAAGTGTGTTATGAAAGTATAACATCGTAACCCCACGCAGGGCGGTGGAATACACCCTTATTCTCTGTATTCTAGAAGCCGACACGTGGCTCCTTTACTCACGATACCCCTGTGACGTCAAATTTTAAGAATTTGTGAAACGTACATTCTTAAGCTTACGTGTTATCTTTGAAGTGGGGTGTACGATACTTCAAAGGAGATTATTGAATCACGCTTGACATGATCAAGTACACAGGTTGGAATTTTGTAGATGAGGACTATCCTATCTATGTGATAGGAGAGTCCCCATCAAAATTCAGCGCTTACTAAATGACAGGTACCAGGTATCAAAACTTATTTTGATACTTCTTCTGTAAAAGAGCCTCCCCGAATGTTTCCATAATGACCAGCCTTGTGCTGCCCGCATCCATCGGTTCCTGCGACCTTCACTAGGTCATTCGTCCAAATTATTTGGAGCCTCCCTATTTTAATACAAATCGATATAGGATCGATTAGTATCAAAATAGAATAAAGATTAAAAAATCTTTATCAAACCAACTGAGGGATGAGCACTAGAAAATGCAAATATCGGAATCAACTCTTCCTCTGCTTTTATATCTAGGGAGTTCCAGCCACTGGCTCCTATGGGATTCAGTGACAAACTGTTCGTTATGTTCAAAATCCCAGCGAAGATTTAACTATTTAAAAAAATGGATTAAATTGTGAATACCAAATTATTTAAAAAGAAAATGTACGAATGGCTATCTGTGAATAGTTTTTATAGTGTAAAAGAATTCATTGCAAAAAATGTTAATTTCAGTTATGTTCTGAAAAATTTGCATGCTTATTTTATATTAGCAAAACATGTTTGTTCTAAATTTTATTGTTACCATCCTTGTGTACCGTGTTTTTAGACAAATATTTTTGAGCATGAGCCATTATTACCTACCTGCTGATCTAATGAAAACTGTAGTAGTGCCTGTGGTTAAGAAAAAGACAGGGGATGCTGCTGACGTGAATAACTACAGACCTATTTCACTTGCAACAGTTATAGCAAAAGTGTTTGATGGCGTGCTAGATAATCGCCTAGGTGAATATCTGTCATTTCATGGCAATCAGTTTGGGTTTTGGCTCAAACTGTCCACTGAAACTGCGATTTTGAGCCTTAAGCATGTCGTCGGGTATTATACTGACCGCACAACTCCAGACTGCGCGTGCTTCCTGGCTGATCGTTAGGCTGAGCAGTCGACATGTTGGTTGCCATGTAGATGGAGTATATGTCAATAATTTGAGCTATGCTGATGGCATGGTGCTACTGAGCGCATCGGTCTGCGATCTTAGGAAACTGTTGGGGACCTGTGAAGAGTATGCCTCTATCCATGGGTTGAAATATAATGCAGGTAAAAGTAAATTCATGGTGTTTGGTGCTAATTTGCTGAAGAGTGTGCCTTCTGTATTTATAAATAACCGAACCGCTTGAAAGGTGGTGCAAGTTAAATACTTAGGTCACATTCCTACAGCTGACCTGTAAGACGATCTAGACATTGACCACAACAATTAATAATGATTACCAATTTTGGCAAATAATTTTTATTACGCAAATTAGGCTTTTTACTACTCTCAGCATTATTTCTATTTATTTATATGCCGTTAATTGGCGACTACAAAGTACGCTTATTGTATTATTCATTATACTATTTGTACATTAAACAGCTGCGTTATTCTTATGTTAATTTGATTTTTGCCGGAATGATGCCGTAAAGAAGGCAATTCTCGTAATTGTAGGATCGTTCATAGTCCAGTTATGACTGCCTTAACTTTTGGTATCGTAAGTCGTCATTAAATTTATTTCATTCCGTCACTTTATTTTATTTAATGAGTGCATGACAATCCATTTAGTTTTTTTCTTCCTTTATAAGCCCCATTCCATAAAATTCATTCTTTTTTTCGTCTTATTTTAACCCCGTCCTTAAAAAAATATTCTGTCTCTTACAATCTAATTACTACCTAAGACGTAAATATTCATAAAATAATCACATAATTAACATACAATTCGTAAAATACGTAATTCCTAGGTGAATATTAATAGTAGGTATTTAATGCAATATATTGTCGATGTCGAAGACGTAGCATGATGCGGGAGGCTCGGGACCGGTCGTCGTGGAGAACCTTGGGGGAGGCCTATGTCCAGCAGTAGACGTCTTTCAGCTGAAACGATAATGATGATTGTCGATGTGCCAATAACAGAATTAATTCTCAGTCAATGTATTGCGAGACCATCGATTTTGTTACCCTCAACTTTGGCAAAAGTACAAATAAATCATACGGAGATATTACAGTGTTGGTTGTAGCTTATACATAACTAGCTTCACCTTGCGGTTGTACCCGCTTCAGTTACAATACCGTGCATATATCGGAATAAAAAGTATTCTATGTAAATCCTGGTTATCTTCTTTCTACTTCTGTCTTTATCTACGAATAAAAAAATGTAAATCCGTTAAATTGTTTCTGTGAAAGTATCTGCTTGAAAGAATAACAAATATCTTTTATACATCCTCATAAATTTTCGCATTTATAATATTAGTATTATATATAAAAAATCACATCATGAAGAAACCGAAATGTCATAGAAACAAAACCTCAAAGACATATGACATCTAGCGACCCAAACTGGGCCCGCGTAGTAAATCACTGCCCACTCACTGAAAGGAGGTCCGAGTCCTAAAGGTCAGAACTATAAAGGCCGATTATGCTTATACAAAAAATAAGACATTTCATGAAATAATAAGAGTTCTCGACATCGAGGTTGAATAACAAAATCAGGCTGTTCAGCACATCTTTGCCTACCTTCAGAGCATAGTCGCGATGTTATTTCAGAGATCAAGTAATTAAAGCTCGCATTAATTAATTTTACGAGGCTGTTTTCACGAAAGCGGCATAGAAAATGGTAATTGATAAATTAATGTTCATATTTTTAGCTGCCAAATTTGTAAAATTCTAATTACACGTTCAGCGTAACAATTCTGTACAAGTAAATAAACAATAAATATTTTATAAAATATTTATTAATTCCCAAACTGCCCACAAACAGTCTTAATGTTTAAAGTAAAGTATTTTTTAACCAACGATGACTTAAGAAGAGTAGAGTACGTACTTATAAAATAAAAGTTCACTGTGTTAAGTATTTAGCTACGGCTAAGAAAGTTTGAACGCGGTTCAGGTAAAAATTCGAGGTAGCTAAGTAGTCGAGGTCTGCCCTCTGACGAATAGCAACCCGATACTGCTTGGGGCGCTTAACTAATTTACATTATCCAATGTTTTAGTTGCAGGCTACTTGGAGAGTTTGTTATTGATTTACTTAGGTCGGGAAGCGTTTGTTTTTTGGTACAAAGGTTGTTTTTTAGGAAGAATATTTTTTTAGTTTTGGTTTTTTTTTTTTATTTAGAACGTTTTTCTTTTTTGTTTATTTTAGATAAAGTTATCGGGAACATTAGGATTAATGTTATGTTTTGTTTTTATTCACTATTAAAATTGTTGTTTTAAACGTTTTTAAACACCGAGGTAACTATTGATTTTATTTAGTATTTTACTGATAAAGTTGATTTTAGTTTCAGTGATTTTATTTACACTCAAAACACTAACAGTTTTCTATTCTATACTTAAAGCTAATTTTTGTTGTACAAGAAGTATTTCCTACAGGATTTCTTAAAGTATATTTGTATAATATTTCAATGCTTTTTGAATATTTTTCACCCGAAATCTTCTTATAACATTGAAACAAAAACAAATATCACATACTTTTCTTATAATCTTGGTTTCAATCCCAGCTTAATGTTGGCTATAGGCCTTTTCAATTTGAAGGCCGGGCTTTCTGGGGACGAATTTTCTTTTATCGTTTGCTCTTATACGGATATTGTCCCTGGTACGTCGGACCACAGAATTGACCATTTTCTTATTCTTTTTATTGCTCTTTTTTAATCTGTGTTTACTGTACTGCGTACTTTATATTGTCAAGCTGATTATAATGTCTGATCATATATACTTTAGTTCATAATTTCAGCCGAAAGACGTCCACTGCTGGACATAAGCCTCCCCCAAAGATCTCCATGGCGACCGGTCCTGCGCCTCCCGCATCCAGCGGTTTCCCGCGACCTTCACCAGGTCGTCTGTCCACGTTGTCGGGGGCCTACCCACGCTGCATCTTCCGGTGCGTGGTCACCATTCGAAAACCCGTCCGCCCCATCGGGCATCGATCCTACAGGCAATGTGCTCGGCCCACTGCCACTTTACTGTTCCAATTCTTTGTGCTATGTCGTTTACTCTCGTTCTTTTGCAGATCTCCTCATTCCTGATTTGATCACGCAGTGAAACCCCAAGCATATCCCTCTCCATTGCCCTTTGAGTGACTTTGAGCTTTCTTATAAGACCCATTATTAGCGACCACGTCTTAGATCCATAAGTTATCACTGGCAACACACACTGATCAAAAACTTATCTTGAGACACTTAAGTTCATATATGCGTTCTTATATGTAACTAGCTGCGCCACACGGTTTAACCCGCGTTTTTTTATATGCCCCGTTCCTATTCGTCGCCGCAGCGTGATGTTATATAGCCTGGATTAATGGGCTATCCAACACAAAAAGAATTTTTCAAATCAAACCAGTAGTTCCTGAGATCTCACTCAAACTCTTCAGCTTTATATATCAGTATAGATTAAAAGAGCTTAAGGGGGAACTTTGAACAAAATTGTTGATTTCCATAAAGTTTCGGCTGGCAGAAACGTCAACGCGCAACCTTATTACCATAGAGTCACTTTATGAAGGAGCGACAAAATTGCTACTGACGAAAACTGCCTAGCCTTTTCCCAACTTGGTTTGGCCATGGAGCGTATCTGACCTCCACAACCCAGTAACTGGGTAGTAGCATACCCTTGGTACGATTGATTTAATTTGAATAACAGCCGGGACCAAGAGCTTAACTTGCTTTCCGAGGCACAGAATGGTCTGGTTATGAAGAGATTGTCACCTTTCCGAGGCACAGAAGGGTCTCCTTATGAAGAGATCGTCACCTTTCCGAGGCACAGAGGGGTCTCGTTATGAAGAGATGGTCACCTTTCCGAGGCATAGAAGGGTCTCGTTATGAAGAGATGTTCACCCAACTATAGATGAACTGACATAACCCTAGCTTAACCTGATCGATCCGCCTGTGTGGATATTATAACTGCTTTTATGACATCAGTGATTATAAATGGAATATCTTTTTTTATAATTATAAACTAGTGCTTGAGCGCAATCCTGCTTAATGGTAAGCAATAGTTGATGGTAAAGCGCCCTAGTTTATTAAGCATATTCACTTAAAAAACGAAGTGATGCAATGTTAAACCCAACAACTTGACGAACGATGCTGCGCCAGATGGGGATTGATCTCAAGACCCTCCACGACCAAACTCCCGACACAACAATATTTGGTGCATCGTACCCAACACACATCGCAACACAACTGGTCAGGTACGTCCTCCGTACGGCTTCACCAGACATCATGCCGGAACACGACGAATCGCTTGGTGGCAAGTACTTGTGTATGGTGACTTCTGCCGGCAGCCGATATTATAGCCTACCATCGATAAAAATCTTATAAATAAAAAATATATTTTTCTTATATATCCAAAATTACAAGTTTAATTTAGACAATGATTGTAAAGTAACAGCTATCTACTTAGAATAGCATTTATTCATGTTGAACTAATAGTAAATGACAAATCTTAATATTGATTGTCCTTATGCAGATATAATAAGTATAACCTTTGAATATTTGTACCCCATATGTTAATATACAATGTACAAAACTCAAAAAATATTAATATTATATATACACATACCATATCTAAAACTACATTCTTACAAATAAATTAATTGATGTAAAACTCCTACTCTATACGGGGTTCTATTATTAAAATAATATTCAAACACTGTTTCTTTTTGTTGCCAGGCATGATAATATTTCCACGAGGACCGATGCAGGCGGATTTTTTTTTAAAGACACCCGTCATCACAGGGCGTTGTCGTCCTTACTTCTTGCGTGGCAAGAATCCTTGTTAGGCTTTTTATTTTTTTCTGCCCATTTTATCTTTTCCGCGGGCCTTTTTTGCGGCATTGGCTCATTCTTTTAGATCGCTCTTTTTCCATATTGATATATTATGTCGTCTTATTTATACATTATCTATTTTCTTATCTTTATTAATATTACTGTGCATTACTATATTCTTACTTTCTTTCAATGTCATTCTGTCACTTTCAAGCTTACATCTACTCTATACTACAACTATATTTTTACTTAAACTCCTGTTACTACCCATTAACAATTCTTGCCGACGACAAATTGCTAGGTTGCACTGCCCTTGTTCGAATCCTTTCAATGGATTGTTTTGCAATCTTGAGACAAAACTGTTCCAGGTACGGCCTGGAGTGCTTGTCTGCTATCATTTCAGCGTTTGTTGTTTCAGATAGAGTTCTACCAATACTTACTTCCAGGTTGTATCTGTCGCGGTCGTGCCTCGGGCATTCCAGCAGGAGGTGCTGGATGGTCTCCGTGGCCTGCGTGTCACACACGCAGGCTCAACGATGCAGGCGGGTTACGGGCTCGCAGGTCGCGGGTTGTTCAAAACAAATAGGTACCGTGGTACTTGACGCAGAGGCAAACGGATGAGGTTTAGTCAGTAAAAGTTTGACACGCCCATCCGTTTCGCTGAGAGCGGAAGAGGTTATTTGATGATTTCCTATCCAAGAAAATAGGACATGACAAAGACATGGACATAAATGCTATGAATAATCATTTTACTTCTTCGTCCAATTTTGATAGGACAATAAAAATGAATACATTAAATTATCTTTCTTCTCTTCCAACTCCCAGTTATTCTCCATTTGTCTTTGGTCAATTTTCCGCTTGTGATGTTAAGAAGAGCATACTATCAATTACTTCCAATGCAGTTGGAAGTGACTGTGTCAGCCGTAAGATGTTGCTCCCTGTGTTGGATGTTATTTTTCGTAGTTACCTGTTTGGTCGCCGGCAGCGTATTTGCTTTGGGGAGACCTTGTCTTCCTGGAGTAATACGTCTGCTGGTGTACCGCAGGGTGGCGTGCTATCCCCTTTACTTTTCGCAGTTTTTATTAACTCTATCTCTGACGAACTAATTTCTTCCTATCATCTTTATGCAGATGATTTACAAATTTACTCACAAGCGCCTCTTGTAAATCTATCTGAGGCCATATTAGCGATCAATCGTGATCTGACCCGCATATGTGACTGGAGCAAAAGATATGGGCTTTTGGTCAACCCCATAAAGACGCAGGTTATAGTCGTGGGCAGTTCTAGGACGGTCTCTAGAATCGATTGGACGACCCTACCTCAAGTTTCTTTTGAAAACTCAGTGGTTCCCTTTAGTAACAAAGTTAAAAACTTGGGAATATATATTGACAAAAACTTCTCTTGGACTTCCCAGCTGCAGGAAGTTAGTCGCAAGCTATTTGCATCCGCAGCGTCTCTGAGGAGATTACGCAATTTCCTACCGACTACCACCAAAATTGCACTTGCACAATCACTTCTTCTACCCATCCTTGACTATGCTGATGTCAGCTATCTTGATCTTACCCAAGACCAATTAGATAAGCTTGAGCGACTTCAAAATGTTTGTATAAGGTTCATATTCGGTCTGCGCAAATATGACCATGTATCCGAATTTCGTGTGAAGCTCAAGTGGTTACCAATTCGCCTTCGTCGGAATGCTCATATTCTTTCCCTTCTATATAATGTGCTTTTTTCTCATTTCACCCCTGTTTATCTCAAGAATCGTTTTCAATTTCTGTGCAACTCACATACTAAATCGTTAAGGTCATCAGATGACTTAAAGCTCAAAATGCCTATGCATTCCACAACGTTCCTAGATAAATCTTTCACTGTTCAGGCCCCTCGTTTGTGGAATGCATTGCCAATTGAAATTAAACGCGCACAATCGTTACTGGAATTCAAGAGACTTGTGAGGGAACACTACTTGTCGTTATGAGTGGCTATTTATACTATTAAAGTATCTATGTATTTATGTATGTATATGTGTATCTATTTTAGTAAATTGTAACCATGATATTTGGCACCAACGACAGTCCCATATGTGGTTCAGGAGAATCTGTCCATTCTTTGGTTGCCTGGAAGAAATCGCATTAGCGATAAGGCCGCCCATTGTATGTTTTTTGTTCCATGTATTTTGTTTGTTGTTTGATTGGTGTACAATAAAGAATAAATAAATAAATAAATAAATATGATAATATTTCGGGATATCAGGTACTCAACAGCTCAATGCTATCGGATTGAACGACGGCAGGAACGAACGTTACCCATAAGCTTTACTGGCTTACGAGCCCGAGCATTGTTCGTTTTCACAATGAATTTAATATATTTGCCTTAGGTAACTATATCATTAACACCGACACAAATATAATGTCTTCTTCCTCCACTTCTGCTTACGCCATACTAATAAAATGTGTTCCAGAATGTGACAAACACTTTGAATTTACATTTGTGACTGCTAAATACATTATAGAATCTTTTAAGGATCTTGATGTAAAAAAACTGCCAATCATTGTAGTTTGTCAGTATATACTGTAGCTTCAATAATAGATATTATCGCACCTTTCTTAACAATTGTTTTTAATTCTTGCCTCACATCTGGTTATTTCCTGATTTGATGAAAATTAACAAAGTAATTCCACTGTTCAAATCTGGTAGTACAACTGATCCCACGAATTTTCGGCCAATTTCGATATTACCTACTTTGAGCAAAGTTTTTGAAAAATTGATTTTGAGACAGTTCTTGAGGCACTTTAACTTACATAATTTATTGCACGTGAAACAGTTTGGTTTTACAAAGGGTCGTTCAACTACAGATGCGGGCGGGCGGGAGGAATCGCAGGATGCTCTTGGTATTTTTTGTGATTTGTCCAAGGCCTTTGACTGCGTACATCATGATACTCTTATTTGTAAATTGTACCATTATGGTTTAAGGGACAGAGCTCTCGACCTTCTGACTTCTTATCTGAATAATCGAATTCAGAGGGTTGATGTTAATGGCAAGAGATCTGCAGGATCAGTGGTCACCATGGGCGTTCCGCGGGGCTCAATTCTAGGTCCTTTCATGTTTTTAATTTATATTAATGACCTACCTCATCACGTGAGGGATAATCACAACATAGTATTGTTCGCGGATGACACTTCTCTTATTTGTAAAATCAAGCGTCAGCTAGCAAATTTTGACGAAGTTAACAATGCACTTTCTAAAGTTGTTCATTGGTTTAATGTAAATAATCTTCTTTTAAATGGAAAAAAACTAAAGTCATCAAATTTTCTACACCGAATGTCAGGCAGCTAAGTACCAATGTTCAACTGGATGGAGAAGAGTTGATCCCTGTCGAGTCAACAGTTTTCCTTGGATTAACTATTCACGCCAAGTTACAATGGGGTCCTCACATTGAGAAGCTGTCAGGTAGACTCAGCTCTGCCGCCTTTGCCGTTAAGAAAATTAGACAAATAACTGATGTGCAAACAGCCAGAATTGTTTATTTTAGTTATTTTCATAGTCTTATGACTTATGGGATTCTTCTCTGGGGAACTTGTGCAGACATCAATACCATCTTTGTTTTGCAGAAAAAGGGCTGTTCGAGCCATTTACAACCTTGGTCCTAGAGATTCTCTTATAGAAAAATTCAAAAAGGTGAACATTCTGACTGTAGCTTCACAATATATATTTGAAAATCTTATGTATGTTCATAAAAATATATAGAATTTTAAAAAAATAAGCGATATTCATGATATAAATACCAGGAACAAACACAATCTTGCTGTACATCACACTCGTCTCCACAGAGTAGGCACCTCGTTCATGGGTCAATGTATCCACTTTTACAACAAGCTCCCCATGGACATTCGAAACATACCCATTAAATGATTTAAAAACTATGTAAAGGCCAAACTTTGCAAAAAAGGGGTATTATAAAATCACAGACTATTTAGAAGACAAATAAGCTTGAGACTGAGCTGCTCGCTCTGCTAAGCACTGTAATTAAGCAATACGTGTAATTATAACATAAATTATTGTAAACATTTTCATTTTGAATGTCTGGACTTGAAAAAAGACGATGATCCCTGAGTTTGTTTCGGCTATTTCTTCTCAGAGGTAGTCAGTTAGGAAATGCCGGCTTCATCTAGTTTAAAAAAAAAAACATGACGTGTAAAAGTGATCAGTGATCCTGCTTGCTTAATAAATTTCATTTCATTTAATTTCATATAAAGAAACAATACTGAATGCGATTAATAAAATGTATCTATACTCTTTTACTTCACTACAAAATCTGTTTACGAGTATTCAGTACACTAAGTTTTATAAGTGCTTTTCTTCAGAATAAGCATGGAGTTTCACGTAGATAAATTCAAACTTACACACGATCAAAGCGGGGCTTAACAATGTCGTATGAAGGAATTTATTTCCTCAACTTTACGAGGAGAAAAGCAGTTAAGTCTGATGCTGTCTTCACTTTTTTAATAGCCAGGATTTATAATTCGCTCCCCAAACATCACATTCCTAATAAATCGAGTTAATCTACTTGCTCTCTTAGATAATAAAAGAAATAGGCTTCCTCGAAAGAGTAATGTTTATTTTTTCCGCTTAAGGAAACTCAACAGAAAAATAACTCTTTTCCCACTTAGCTTCTTTGTTCATTTTCATCGTGTTAATAACATTAAAAAATAATGCAGCAAGCAAAAATTAAGATTAATGTTAAAGCACTTTAATGTATAAATATACAAATCATTGAAACATTAGTCACTGTTACGATCAAAAGTAGATAGATAGAGATATATCTCTGAGCCCTGAAAAAGTGTATTCTGAGCCAAGCACTTAGGTTGACCTAAAAAAAATATAAGTCTATATTTTCAGAATAAACTCAAGAGTTAAACCCGACTGAACATAAACCTAGCAAGGTTCATTCATAACAACATTTACAAGTTGATGAAACAAGTGTAAAAAAAGTAACGAGGTGCACGCAATTAAGTTTTATGTTAATTTAGTGTTTTAGAGTTCTCCCGCCACGTGAATATTTCACAGGATTTTAAAATAAGCTGCTGTAGATATTCATGTTAATTTTTCGACTGCACAGGATTATTTAACTTGTTTGTAACCTAATTAGTCCTTAAGAGTAAAACAGTGTCGTTTCATTAACTTCTTGTTGCCTCTACATGTAGGAAAAGTCTTTAAAAATACAAATAAAGCCTGAATACTTAGACGTCTCGAGAAACAGAAAAAGGTATCGTTTACCTAGTCATTACCGAATCTGATTCAAACCACGGTCCCGTTACGAATGCTAATCTAAAAGGTTCGCAATGAACAAATTCCATCGGTCTGCCGAAATTATCGATTCAAATGAGGAAATTTAAATTCACTGATTGTTCACGTTCCGTTAACATGTTTATGTAAATTGCTAGATCACTGCGTTACGTGTGTAAGAGGTAGTTAATGTCTTCCCATTTTTTTACATGCTTTTTATTAGCTTCATCTGTATGTGTGCTTGCTTGTTTGTTTGTTTGTTTGTTTGTCCATCTCTACCTCTTTGGACTACGAGTGAGCGGTTCATTACTGTAAAATGTCCCACCGTTTTCAATACGTTCGTTCGTTCGTATCATTTTTTAAAAAAGTATATCAAACTAAAAAGTTGAAAATAAATATAGTTTAAACAACAAATAAAATGCTTTTAAAGAATATCAAACTAAAAACATAAAAACATTTTTTAAAAAAGTGTGAGGCACTTTGTGCCATATTTTTGTATATAAAGCGCCTCACGCTTTTTTAAAAATTATTAATTACTTTAAAAGCATGTTTTTTAGTTTTTTAAACTATATTTTTTTATTATAAATCCTATAAATTAGAATAGTCATACAACGTGGTAATGCTCGTGACAATTGACAGCATAAACAGCCTGTAGTAATGTTATTACTTCTGGGGTACAGGCCTCGTCTTTGTGATAGACAAACCGCCAAGTCTAGTTTGGGACATGTCACATATCTTTGTATTTTTGGTTCTAGAACATGTTCGTTTACTCAATACTTTTTCTTTCGCGTTTTGACAACATTCGTGACAAATCAAACAAAGTAAAGGAGGACATACATCGAAGAACTGGATCAATTTGCCTGCGACGGTCTTCCCGTCTGATTATAATTTAAGTGTCTTCAAGGCTAGAGTTGGCTCTAATATACTCTCTAAAGGCTCATAATAAACTAGAGCGCCTTACCATCAATGATTGCATCACTACTTACCATCAGGTAGGATCGCTGTCAAGCTCTAGTTTATAACGATAAAAAAAAAATAGATACATACATTAAATTCCCTGACTTCCTGTATTATGAATATTGTTGTAGGTAAGGAGGAAGCAAACAAATTCCAATGAAAAACAGCTGCGACATAAACTTCAGTTGCTGCAATGTGCCGTCACATCAGATATAGGGGCAAAAAGTTAAGAAGTACCTAGGTAGCAAAATATTAACGAATTTCCTAAATATGTTAAATTATAATTATTAAATTACATTAACCTCAAAAAACCATCAACTAAACAAGACATAATTAAAAGTTGATTGGTACAGACGCCAGCCTGTCAAACTGGCAAATTTTTCGAATCTTCCTGGTACCCTAAAGCATAAAGTTAAAAATCTATTAAAGAAATTCGGCAGATTGTAGTCGCTTGATATGCTGGCGTCTGTACTCAAAAGCATTGTACTGTCAGATTATCTTTAGATAAATCTGTTATTTTTGGCTCTCGCTTAAGATTGTAATTAATCTTGCTTATCAAGGCACCCATTGATTTGGGTGCCAGCAAGGTTAAGATAAACCGCCATTTTGTCCTCCAAGACAATTTCACCTACGCGAGCAAATACATTAGGTTAGGACCTCACGTACGTACATATTAGGTCCTTACATATGAAATTGGCGTTTTGTATGAGAGGAATAAGTCGTTTATTTTTAATCTATACTAATATATAAAGCTGAAGAGTTTGTTTGTTTGTTTGAACGCGCTAATCTCAGGAACTACGGGGAGGTTATCACTCTACGTACTACGATTTTATGGTTATCTTCATGGAGGCAGACAGTAAATCTTTATCATATCTATCGTATTAACTATAGAAGAAATCGAAACCTACGCGGATGAAACCACGTGGCGCAGCTAGTATAAAATATTTATTTTATCAAAGTACTAGCGGCCGCCAGCGACTTCGTTTGCGTAGAGTTACTTATGCTCCGCTCCTATTAGTCGCAGTGTGATGTTATATAGCCTAAAGCCTTCCTGGATTAATGCACTACCCAATGCAAAAACAGTTTTTCAAATCGTACCAGTAGTTCCTAAGAATAGCGCGTTCAAACAAATGAACAAAATCTTCAGCTTTATATATTAGTATAGATGATCCATTGCTATCAATGCACATCTGCCATCTCATAGGTAGTTCGTTTATGCCTTTTCTAAAAAAAATATTAGGACGGGAATCAATTAAATCTGGTTTGGACTGCCTCATCGGAGTTGAATTGTTTCCCCTGCAAAAAGTTATCCAAATTTCTAAAACCATGGTAGTCTGTTGGAGCAAGGTCCGGGGAGTACGGTGGATATCTTAAACATTCCAAATGAAGCACCTCTAATTTGGTAGCAGTCTGTGGTCTCGCGTTTTCCTGAAGCAGCAGTGGCCTTGTACGATTGACCAGTCTCGGTTGTTTAGAGGCCAGTTTATCCATAATTATGTAGAGCCGCTCACAGCAGAGATCTGCAATAATCGTCTGGCCAGATTTAAATAAGCTGTTGTACACCAAACGCTGACCTATAACTTTTTTCTAGTCAATTTTCTCTTGGGGCAGAATTTGGATGGTTCAGCCATTACGATGTGCGCTTCCTATTGTTGTAGAGTAAACACTTTTCATCACAGGTAAATCCTTTCATTACTGTGCCGATTCAGTAATGTAACGCAGCAGTCGACGCGCGTCTATTGGTTTGCTTCATTCAATTCATGAGGTACCCACCTTTCTTATCTTCCCAATTTGTTTCAAGTGGATTAAAACAGTTTTATCACTAACACCGCAGCCTGCAGCTAACTCGGACATAGTTTGCGATGTATCCGCTTCCACAATAGCCTTCAATTCTTCATTGTCGACTTTGGTCTCTGGCCGTCCAGGAGGATTGTTATGTAGGTTGAAATTTTCAGAACGAAAACATTGGAACCAAAAACGCACTGTGCTTTCTCTAGCAAAACCACTGCCATACACATCATTAATCCTTCGAGCCGTTTCTGTAGCACTGGTGCCACGGCGGAACTCATATTCGTAAATGACGTGAAATTTTAAATTTTCCATTTTGTAATTCAATAACGCAGAGAAAAAACAAAAAAAAACTGTTTTCGAGACACAAATTGATGTATAAATTTGAATTTGGAATTCTAAGCCAAAAAGGAGATATTTGAGATCAAAGTGGAACGTACGACAAAACGCCAATTTCATATGTAAGGACCTAATATATTGTTGCGTATATGGTTCAAAACAATTTCACCTACGCGGCCATTTGGTCCCGAAATTGTTTTGACCGTGAGCGAATTCGGGACTTAGATCCATTGTCAAACTAACAGTCTTGTGTAAAACCAATCTATGACACCAGATTAAGAGATCAACCAAAAAGTAAAAGATTTTTAGAATGCACTGCACAGAATCAAATAAAGAAAAATCAAATATCACGAGAAATCAAATAGTAGGTAAACCATTCTTAGGATGGTTCTGGTTCAAGCATAAATAACAAAAAAAAAAATTAAACACTGTTACTTTCAAACTATTAAATAGTTATTTTCCTTAAGTTGCGATGGTTATTTTACTAGAAAATCACTTTAGAATTTTGGATAAGTGACACATTTTTTTTGTCCATGTAAAGTGACGATTTATTCGTCGTGAATTATTTGTGTGTAGTAGACAGTGTTGTATGGATCACTTTGTTGACAGACACGTTTTTATACGGCAGGGTTTATACAAGGTGTGTACATATGTATAGTTCGTCAGTATCGAATAAATCACCATAAAAGCTTTTTGACAGACACGTTTTTTCTACGTCGAAGTTTACACGCCATACCATAAACAGGGCCGCCTTAACCACAATGTGCGCTGGGGTACTAAAATCAACCAGAGCTGATTATTATTTAAGATTATTTTATTCTATATCCAATAAAATTAGACTCATTTAAACGATTCAAGATTTCCAAAATTCAAGATATTTTATTAGTGCAAACATGAACGTACATACAACAGAGCCTGGAAAATGGTCAGATTTTATCTTGTATTAAGTTTTGCATACAATAGTTTTTTGGTAAGATTCTGTGCCATATACACACATCAAAAGTGTCTAGGGATCAACATATATTTTTGCAATAACTTTTCTCCTGATTGATATTAATTAAAATTTTCTTTAAGAATTCATCAAATAAAGTGTTTTCGTTTGTCACAGTAACGATAAACCAAGTCACCTTTGCATTAATAAAGAAATTTGCCATTTTCCTAATAAAGGGATATTTGACATTTGAACCACTAACACAAAAGTTCGAAAAAAAGACTGAAATAACAGTTTTCTCTAAAATTTTATTGGGTAACTTAAACAATTAATAATCCGTGTTTCTACCGCGAACACTAACAACACATGAACATCGGTTTGGCATACTCAAAATGAGTTCATCCAAATCACGCTGTGGAATGGCCGCCCATGTTCGTTGCAACAACAAAAAAAGGTCTTCTTGCGACTGGATACCCTCCATATTCGGCAGAGCTCTTCTCTGTAGCATATCCCATGCATGCTCAATCGGGTTCAAGTCTGGCGACTGAGCAGGCCAGGGCAGGACATTGATGTTAGCTGCGCCGAGAGTCTGTCTTACAACTCTTGCGGTGTGCGGTCGTGCATTATCATGCATTAACTGAAATAAGGGACCGATTTGCACTTGTAGAGGAACGATGACGTCTGATACAATCGTCTCAGCATAAATTTGAGCGTTGAGGTTGCCTCTGATCCAAATCAACTCAGTTCTTCCGCCGATCCAAATACCCGCCCATACCATGATGGTTCCACCACTATAAGGATGGACTTCCTGGCAGGATTTTAATCGCTGTTGGCGTCCAGGGGTTCTCCAGTGTCGTATACGTCTTGTATCCGGTCTCATACCAAAACGAGACTCATCAGAAAAGCACACGAAACGCCATTGTTCTTCTGCCCAATTTCTGTGTTCAAGAGCCCATTGATATCGAATCCTACGATTGTGCATTGCTATAGGTGGTACCCGTAGCGGTCTTCGGGAATGAAGGTTCACTTCATCCAAGCGGTTTCTGACTGTTTGGTCGCTAATTAAGTTCCCTGAAGAGTGATGAAGCCTCACGGCTAACATCATGGCGGTTATTGTTGGAGCTCTTCGAGTTAAGATTTTAATGTATCGGTCTTGTCTCCGTGTGGTGCAGCGATACCGTCCTCCATGGCGCTCAGCCACGGTACCAGTGCTTCGGTAACGTGTCCAAAGTCGACTGATAACACTCTGACTTGTATTCAGAGCTAAAGCCACAGTACGTTGCCGGGAACCAGCTTCTATCATTCCCACGGCTCTGAGCATTTCTTCCCTGCTTAAATGACGTCGCCGCTCCATAATAACGTTGGTTTTAATCAGTAGTAGGAAAACAGTAGCACTAATAATGTCTTCAATGCGTTGTATGTTTTTATAGGGAAAATATTGACAGCTGATTTTCATCTTTTACTCGAATTTGATTCACAGTTCCTGATTCAAATTATGAAATGCACCAAAATGAATCCATATAAATTTATAAAATCATAAATTTATTACAAAGCCACATCTCAATCTCAAGAAATCCGCATAAAAATGCTTGATCCCTAGACACTTTTGATGTGTGTATATTGAACATATGAAATGCTTGATCCCTAGACACTTTTGATGTGTGTATATTGAACATATGAATTTACTTACTAATTTTTTAGTCTTTAAACATTACAGAAATCGCCAAATTCTTGTCTCGCTGTCATACTTATTATTAACGAAAATAGAGTAGAATACATCATAACTTGACTATTTTTATTAGACTGCATGGTTAGCGCAGTGGTCAAACTATTGACTGTTGCGCTGCGTGTCGCGGGTTTGATTCCCATACGGAACAAATATTTGTATGACCTAGAAGTAGTTGTATCGGGTCTAGCTGTTTCTATATGTGAGTTTAAATTTTTGTAAATTCAATTATATTATATTGCATGCCGATGGGTAAAATATGCCTGATCATACTACCTTTATTCATGTAACAACATTATTGTACCCATATATTTTGCAAAATAAATTGTCTTTGTCTTCGTCTAAGCGCACCCACGATACATGAGAAATTCCAAGTGTGGGGCAGAGTTATTTAAAAAAAAAATAGAAAATAAATAACTTTTATCCACACTAAAACGAAGAGGTTTAGAGCATCAACTTAACTTTCCCTCTGCGTATGTGGAAAAGGTTTAATGTCAAGGTAGGTAATGTTGTTACTGTATCAAAATGTACCTACTAGCGCCATCTAGGCTTTGTAATGTAAATTAAATGTTGATGTCATTGTGTTAAATAAAAAAAACGTTAGTCTGTGGTCCGCACTGAATCCGACGTGTTTTATTAAGAGGTTATGGGCCCAGCACGCTTCCACTTAAATGTTGATGTCATTGTGTTAAATAAAAAAAACGTTAGTCTGTGGTCCGCACTGAATCCGACGTGTTTTATTAAGAGGTAACTGGTTCGTGATGATACCCTAACGTGAAGTTGATGCCGAAAAAATACATATTATGTTTTCCTTCCTGTTCCTGTTACTCAAAAATAGAAAAAACGTTTGATATTTGCAAAGTACGTTTAGCGGCAGTACCAAATTAAGAGTGTGAGCGGCTCTTTTTACATGGGCACACAGAACGTAAAACGCACGTGGATTCATATCTTTTTTTGTACTGGCATTTATTTTTTCCTCTCATGTTCATCATTGTCAAAAGGCGCGCGCACTGTGCTCTTTGAATTTGCCGAGTGTGTTTATTGAGATATAAATTTATTTTATGTAGTAATAAGGTATGAATTGGCTTGGAAATTGTAACAAATCATACAATCGAGGCGTTTTAGAAACAGCATTGATGCATTTAAAAACAGTTTTAAAAACTAGTTGTGACCTGATTAATTATTATATGCATAGGTATGAACAGGTAGGAGGTATAAGGCGAATGGTTTGTGCCGTCTAAGACCCTGCTCCGGGGTGCCTCGTTCGTCTTCCACCTCCGGATCGGACCATAAACAAACCATGCCGTGAACTAAAGGCTTATCGTTGTGGCTGTACAGATAGAGAGAGATATACATATATGCTGATACTTATATGTAAGTAATCCACCCCAACAAAACTGGATTCGGAGAGTTTAGGTTTTTATTCGCGAAAAAGGTCTCCTGTCTTTACAGCCCCATAAAAATTACACCGCTGAATCGTTTGATTTTGTTGATAAGATTTTTATTGCGAATATATGGCGATTACTTTTTTTTTATATTTTATACTCAAATAAAATATATGCGATTTTATCGAGTGATATGAACTTTTACGTGCAAATTAGTCTATCTCTTGAAACGTCTTTAGGTAGTCCCACTTTTTCGGCTACTGACTACCCATAATGACGGTCATAGATCTTGACAAATGACAACCAGAACCAACGACTTAACGAAATTAACTAATTATAAAATCAACTATTTTTTTTGTATTTTTTGTAATTACTGCGTTATGTTTACCGCAAATAAACATTTTTATTTCTTTCTATAAATGGTTATCCATGCACAAATCGGCCACGGCAAGCATAGCGACAGGGGCCCACGATCTTCACGTAAATTGTTTAATCTCGATCTCCATGATTCCAAATGATTTAATTGCTGACATGACTTAGTAAATTTAACTAGAACAGGCAAAGGCTTCTGTTGGCCTCAGCTTTAAGAATGTTCGCGACCTTAAAACTCTTTCAGCTATACCTAATCAAGTATCGGCTCTCGAACTTATGTTCATTAATCAAACAACAGCCGGCTTTTGGCCGATTTTTAAATCAAGATCCGTGCCTCGTTAAAGCCTTGGTCTCGGCTGTCAATCTTGGAACTTTGACAGTCGTTACGGCTTGTCAGGAGAGCGAAAATCTGCCGACCACTTACCAAGTAATTAGGTTGTGGAGGTCAGATTTGCTATCGTTCTATCTAAAATACTGGTACTCAGCTGCATCCAGTTAGATTAGAAGCTGACCCCAAAAAGGAAGGGAAAAAACTAGGCAGATAATGATATATAATAGAAGTTTTTTAATATCGTTTTATTGATGTCACTACTGTCTTTTATATGCTGATATGGCGAATAACATTTACATAATGAAGTCGAAAGAAAAAGTTCTTACCATGAGAGACCTTTTTCTTGTTTTTATGGAGGCTATACCTACTTAATTAAATTCTTTAAATCATAGGCAACCACCATAACTGATTGGTCTAGAAAATTATGTAATTTGAAAGAGTTCTTTGTATAACGAAATCACTATGGAGGCCTTTTTGAACGGAATGAAAGTTTGTATGGGTGTTCTACTAAATATAACAAAAATCACTTTTTCCGAATGGAAATCACATCGAGTGCACAACTTGTAATTGCATAAACTAGATAAGTCTAGAAAATAAAGGCAATTGCTATGCAACATAAGAAAATAAAGCTTTAAAATTTAAAGACCTCTCTATATAGTATGTTGGTACCGACTATCAAAGTCATTAAAAACTCATTGAATCATGTACGCATAATAAAAAATAGTGATAAGCATTATTTTGTTAAATCCCAAAAGATAACGTCTAGTGACTTTGATAACCAACATCTGGGAAAGGCTAACAAAAACTCATTAACGAAATCTGTCTTTAACAACTTGGAGATAATGGTCGGCAGAATAAAGCCTTTCTGTTCCTCCGTGGATAATAGTTTTTATACCTCCAAATTATATGTCATTCGCATCGATTTTATTTTTTATTAATCCATGATTTTGAGGTGATATTTCTTTAGCGTCTTTATGTTTTGTTAGTAGATGAAAGAAAAAAAACGACAGTAAAAAGAGGCAGACACAAATTCATAAGATCCAACTTGGGAGACAATGAGATATGAATTTTTATTTTTATTCATTTCATCTACATGTTCTTCATATCATTATACAGTATTTCATACATTCGTCTCATATCTTGAAACCAAAACTTTGGAAGGTTTCCTTCTGCCATGTATGAATTACTTACTTTTTATATTTTCGTTGGAAGTGAATATAATATGTTAAATTTTAAAAATGCAAATTTAATAAAAAATTCTAATAAAAAAAGATACTATCTTTACGCACTAAGAAATTCAAAAAGTCTGAACAATGTTTTTCACAAAACTTGCAAAAATTACAAAATTATTATACTATGGCTTAATAGAATTTATTAAAAAAATCTCTATTCATTTTGGAGTAACGATAAACTTGGAACTTATTAAACTTAGCATATGACATGCGTTTTCGTGTTATTTATTTATGGTCAGTTACTTCGTAGCTTACATCTTTTAGATGTCATGATTGGGAGAATATGCATTCTACTATGAGGTGGATTTTCTACTGGACTAGATCTATGCTATGTTATGCTATGCTAGATCTGTCTCTTGTTGGTTGCGGGTAAGTTCAATATTTGCACAGCGTATCTGCTAACTCTGTTTCGAAGTCTGCAAACTTTAAGACCTGCTTCGGAATAATTTCTTTTATCGCACATGCCTATTTATTTATACAGAACCCATGATTTCATATTTCATAACTGAAAGATCCAAAAGGTGGTTTACTATGTACCATTTTCTAGTCTTCATAAAAATTCTGTATCTACCATGAGACTATCAAGGCGACTCCGCCCATATGAGCAGTGTATTCTTTTTTTTTTATAATTATAAACTAGCACTTGACCGCAATCCCGCCTGACGGTAAGCAGTGATGCCATCGTTGATGGTAAAGCGCGCTAGTTTATTAAGAGCCTATTCACTCAGAAAAACTGAGCGAATAGGAAGGAAGACGGCAGTTAAGCGAGATGATGCAATGTTATACCCAACAACACGACTAACGATGCTGCGCCAAAGGGAGATTGATCTGAAGACCGTCCACGACCAAACTCCCAACACAATAACATTAGGCGCATCGTACCCGGCACACATCGCAACACAACTACTCAGACCCGTCCTCCGTACGGCTTCACCAGACATCATGCCGGAACACGACAAATCGCTTGGCGGCAAGGTTTTGTCTGGTGGCTGGTAACTTCTGCCGGCGGCCGATATTATGGCCTGCCACCGAGAAAAACGGTGACAAGTTTTGGACACGGGATGGCCTTTCTTCTCTTTTCATTCCTGTCATATCTGTCTACAGTTTCTACAGATAACTTTCCTACTTGTGTCGATAATAGAATTACTCGCTCATTATGTTTCCAACTCACTGCTGACATGTCAATTCCGTCGTAATTTAGCAAATATATTCTTGATATGCATACTCGTATGTGCCTCGCACCACAGATTTTTTCAAGACATGCTCCTTAGTGGGTAATTTACAGTCTTTGCCTAGGCGGTTTCATCATACCTGAGCATAACATTCCTTTCTTTGCCATGAAAACACATTGTGGTTTTCATTTCGCGAAATATTTCTTGAAAGTTTTATGACTATATTACCAAAAACTCTCACATCTGTTTCATTGGTATGCATTGGTTTTACCTTTTCCCGAATAAATGATAAATTTGTAGGCGTCACCTGATAAGGAACACAACATAAAATTTCATGAAACCCTATCCATGTATGAGGTTTATTATCGTGTTTACCATTTTTGTGATCGATAGATGGTGATCCAAAGGCACACTAGAGAATTTTGAATTTTATTAATGTATTATTATCGGTCCTAATTTAAAAACCCCATCGGGTTGAGTATGGTCTACCAGCTTATATTGGTCATTATTATTGCATATTATATGCATATTAAATGCAGCATTTGTCTTATCATCCCAGACCTGTTCAGAGGCATTGCTTCTTTGATAGCTAAAAAGCCGTGTTTATTATTCTAGCACAGTTACCATCCCTTGGATACCACAAAGTGACTTGTTTGCTCCATTTATCTTGCTTGCACCTCAGCAAATGACCTGTCCAGCTCCATTTAAGATGGTCTATCCGTGTCAGTATGTCTACCAGCTTAGTTCTTGATCTTATTTCAGAATTTCTTATTTTGACACTAAGCCTGATTGTAGCGTACTTCTTTCCATTGCCCTTTGACAGGATGCCAGTCTTTCTCTGTGGTTATCTGTTAGAGCCCAAAATTCGCACCCATATGTCAAGCAGGGGAGAATACATACATGTATTGAAGGTCTTTCGCTTTATATGCAAGCTAATGTCTTTGTTTTTCATAATTTATTTTAAGGACTAGTATTTATTCCAACCACTAGCTATTCTTTTTTTTTATTTCCTTTGACATTGAGTTTGTAGGGGTTATAATTTGTCCGAAGTACACATATTCCTTAACATACTCAAGGTTGTTTCCATAACCTTTTATGTTGACTTCTGTGGAGTTAGTCATTGACTTGGTTTTAGTTGCATTCATTTCTAACCCCGCTTTTCTACTTTCGTTTGCTAAGGTGTTTATCATTTGTTCCAGTTTTTGTGGATCTTCTTCTAGCAAGATGATATCTTCTGCGAATCTTAAATGGTTCAGTCTGCGACCGTTAATGTTTTGTCACTGGTCATTCCAATTCAATTTCCGGAAAATGTGTTCCAGCACTGCATTAAACAGTTTGGGTGATAGTGGGTCCCCTTACCTCACGCCTTTTTCTATAGGGAATGATCCACCTATTGATTCTAGTTTTATGCGACCCTTGCTGTTATTGTAGATTAATTTTATTAATTTTATGTAGGTATTTTTGACTCCTTGTTCTTTTAAACTTAACCAGATGTAATCATGTTTTATACTATCGAAAACCTTTGATTAGTCAATGAAAGATATGTATGTATACAACTTTTTGGTACTCATGATATTTTTTTATAATTTGTTTAATGGTGTGAATGTGATCAATGGTGCTGTAGTTTCTTCAAAACCTGCTTGTTATAATAGACGATTTGTTGTAATAGACGATAATAGTGCAAACCCTAGAGGGTTTGCACTATTCTGTGCAATATTATCTATAAGATTTTATATACGTTTGATATGAGGCTTATTGGTCTGTAGTTGCCGATGTTGTCCTTATCCCCTTTTTTATACAGCAATACGATGTGGGATTCATCCCATTGTTTTGGGTTGGTGTCTGTGTTTAGGGTGTTATGGAAGAGCTTCGTAAGTATTGGGCTTAGTTCTTCCATTGTGCCTCTCATTAATTCGTTCGGTATATGATCAGGTCCTGGGGATTTTTCTAATTTTTGTGACAAGATAGCTGTCTCTACTTCTTTTTTAAGTATTTGTGGGACTATGTTGAGTTCTGTGTATTCTGTTTTAGTGTTTATACTATTATTGTCCTCTCCGATATTTTTATTTGAGTACAGTCTTCTATAGTACTCTGTAGCGATCTCTTGAATCTCTTAGCGGTTCGTAGTTTGTTTAGATGTCCTATTTTTTAATTTTGCTAATGTATAGCAAAATTAAAAAATAGAACCTTTCATGCTCTCTCAATTCTTTTAGTGCCTTTTTTGGTTCCACCTGTTTCTTCTATTTCCTTTTCAAGCGTTTTCATTCTTCTTGATTTTCTTTCTTTTCTTATTTTTTTCCTAATTTCTTTGTTTATCGTAGATAATTTGCTACGTTTTATTTGCTCGGTAGCATTTTGTTTTCAATTAAGTTTTTGGTTTCTTGTAACAGTTTCGACGTTTTTTTTCACTAAATTTTACTTTTGACATTACCTTTCCTGTTGTCGCTTGTGATAGGTGATTTTCTAGATTGTCATACTACTCCAGAACACTGATGTCTGAGCTAACTATCTCTATCAGAGGTTTTATGGACGACGTATCGATATTGTTGCCATATTCTTCTGATGGATGGATGATTCTTTAAGCAGCTACGTACCATTCGATGGTTTGTATTGAAATTTAAGTTTTGTATCACGTTTGTATCATTGAAGAGCATTGGCTTGTTCCTTATTATATAATCAATCTAGTTTTTGTACTCTCTATCAGGTGATACCCAGGTTCATTTGGTTTTAGGATTCTTTTTGAAGAGTGAGTTGAGTAGTGTCAAGTTATATTAGAGTAGAAAGTTGACTAGCCGAAATCCATTTGAGCTCCTCTTACCATATCCATATTTGCCTATTATCTCTTCTTCACTAGGCATTTTAACGCCAACTCTAGCGTTAAAGTCTCCCATGACAATGAGATTATTATTTTGATAGTCCTTTACAACATCTGATAAGTTGGTGTAGAAGTTCTCAATATCGTTTGTAGTTGCTAACTCGGTTGGTGAGTATACTTGCATGATCGTCCGAGTCTTTTTATATCCGAGTAAATTGATGTTGAGAACTGCTAGTCTGTCTGAAATCCGTATCAAGTCAGATATGTATTGCTTTAGTGTTTTTCTGATAATAAAGCCCACTCCACTTTCTCTTGCTGTCGCTCCTTTTTGAAATAAAATATAATTATCATACTCTGTTGTTTTCTCTTCCGGTCTTCTCATTTCGGTTATCCCTAGGATGTCCCTAGGTAAAATAATACGAGGAGATAATTCTATGGAACATTTAAGCTGTATGTGGTTAGCGCAAAATATCATAGACCATTTTCCAGAGTCAGAGAGATACTATTAGTGTATCTATTTGTCAGTAGGTAGCTTGGTGAGAGCTAGAACCTGACATGCTATTTAGAATATATATAGTGATTATGACTCACTCATCAATAGATATTCGCGCAAATCAAGTTTAGGTTTGTCATGTCATGATTTTAAAGCCCAACTTGCATTTCTTCAAGAGTAGGATAATTTATTCTATATCCTCTCCAACCGATTCTGCATCAGCCTCTGAAATCTGACCGCCTACTTTTTATTCTAGCAAATTATCTACTTATATATCTTGCATATTTCTATCAACTATTCCGTAGCAAAATGTAGGTATGAAAAAAGGTAAACGACATCGAAAACATCGGAAACATGGAGCATCGTCGGTAAACAACAAAATATCCACTAAAAATTCACAAACAAGTTTTAAAACATGTTTTTGCAGTTTACATATTTCTGATGAAAAAAAAAAACCTCAATATCTAAATAAAAATAATGGACAAAAAACTAGCGAATTTCATTTCGTTTCATTGCGGTAATACTATCACTTAGATTAAACAGGGTTTTTCTGTCACCCAATGACATTTTCACACAGCCAAGTAAATCTAATCGAACATAATGATTATTGATTAAAAATAAAAATAGTCAACTCATTATTTTTGATGCATCCTATTAAGGGTTAAGGGTTAACCCAACCAAAATGCAGACAGATTTATTAAAGCTTTTACTTTTCTGGGTCGTAAAGTTGCGGTGAACTCAGCAACAGAATTATAACAACTTGGTACAACAGTACGTGACAAATTACAAACATACAAACGAGAATTTATTGTTTTTCTGTTGCTACATGAATATAAAACAGAGGCTAAATGTGACTCATCTGAAAGCACCGCGCTGAGAATTGAGAACATTTAAGTGGGAGTAAGAAAAGGTTGATTTCATTCAACGTCGTTAAAAAATTAAATTTATTTATTTCCTTTTTTAAAGCGTTATTATAATAAAATCTTATTTATTTTTTTACCTTAAAACTTTACTAGCTTTCCGCCCGCGGCTTAGCCCGCGTGGAGTTCGGTTGTATCGTGTTTCCTAGAGAACTCTCCAAAAGTCCGGAATCAAAACTATCCTATGTTATTTCTCAAGGTCAACTCTATCTTTCTACCAAATTTCAATAAAATCAATTCAGTACTTTAAACGTGAAAGCGTAACAGACAGACAGAGTTACTTTCGCGTTTATAATATTAGTAGGGATTAGATTTTTTGAAAACTTTATCGGATCCAAAATAGAATTTTGAAAGAAGAATTTTGAAGAAAACAATTTAGTGGATACGAAAGCCCGGAGATATTTTTTTCTTTCTGTATGTAGGTTAAACGGCACATAATATACGGGGCATGCCACTCAGCGCTTAACGTCATTGACGTTTTAGTACACCGCCGTTCATCACACGCTTTTTGTTTATCAACTCGATACTTTTACGATCATCAAAAAAGCCTGAAAAGAGTTTGTAATTTAAAAAGGGTGTTTTCGTGTCGCCCCAAGCGTTTACCAGGAATTTATGCCTCTGAGCCTTGAAAACCGAAGCGTGAAAAATAATATAAGAGCCGAAATTACACTATTCAGTTGTGTAAACTTGTGTGCAAATGTGCTAACACCAACTTATCAATAGAATATGCTAGGAATAAACAAAAAATTTTCTGGAAAAGGTACTGAAATTATAACAATTGAAAACGAATTAAAATGGTAGTCTATCACCGAAACCATTTAAATACTCACTTGTGTCTCATGCAGATGTGTACCTACATCTAGCCGTATCTAACAGTAGATATAGGTACTTATACAGGTTAATATGAAAATTTTATATCGATACCCTCAATTTGGAAAGCACGATAATTCAATAATATTGCTTGCACGTTTTGTATTATTCACAACCAGATCATAAACCAGAAATCCTTCCCTCGCAGGAGAAAAATTAAACGTACTCATAAATTACGGCCCTACTCCGTTACAATTTATTATACACGCGTGAATGTATGATAAAGGAAAAAAATGATAAGAATGAGACGAAAATAATCAACACCCAAATTTCAGGAATAAATATGTAGTGTGAAACTTGATGACTCATATCGAGAACTTCGTGGCAATCTCGATAGACGTAATATCGCACACAAGCTTGGAACACATTCTACACTCTAACATACTACAGAAAATGCTGGATCGAAAACAGATGGCAACCTATTCACCCTAGTCTTGAAGATACTAAAATCGTAATCAGACGTAAAGACCGCCGCCGCAGGCAAATTATTACACTTGCTAGAGATAGACCGTATAAAAGACGAAATGAAACGCTCCGTCCGAATCGTAGCGGTTTCAAGAACGTAATAGTGGATAGGCACCATGTGACGGGTCGTACGCTGATGGAATGTTGGTCTAAAGCTTCAGGTCCCTATTACAAGATAGAGTAGATGCAAGGCAAAGAAGATGATAAAAGCATATTCCAGCTAAGGTATATAGGTACCTACAATGCTGTCTTTGTACTTGGGTAGAACATTTTGACGAAAACTCTTTCGTTTGTAGAACTATGTACTGGTAAATGGATTACGTTTGCACTTTCATTTGGAACTGTGGAAAGGATGTTCACACTGAAGTAGACAATGTTGTGCTACATAATGTACCCTGGGATTAGGTACAACCGAAAAATCCACCATTAAAAATTTCCCTTTCGAGAATTATAATACAAATATTCTTAGGCATTAACAAAGTTCTACACACTTGCTTATTCGTGTTATTGGTGAGTGTAGTAGGAAACTCAAATGAAAATACACAAAGTAATTATTTAGAAAGTGAAGCGCATATTTCCAAAGTTGTGTTTTAATAATAGCTAAGGATTTTTATGTTAGCATTTCACCACAATAGTTCAATAAGCTATTGAAGTCCTTCAGTAGTTTAGACCTGAGTCAGGCCAAAAGTAGAAGCAATTGCTTGAATATCGTGCAAGTTCTCGTCGTTGTACAAAAGAAGAAACAAAATCTTAAAGTTAAACAGATTATACTTGCTCCGAGTGCCGCAAACGCTTGTAACAAGAGTAATCTTTTTTATTGTCGCATAAAAGTTGCTCGTTACAGCAACTTTACATTTATTAGTGTGGATTAAAGTTTCTACAGCTGTAAGGACGAATACCGGTCAAATATATCACCATAAATACCCACTTCACTTCTAGTTGATTGCTCTACACTTGAAGTTGTTGACGAGTATATATAGCTGGGACATACAGTCCAACTAGGTAGGTCCAACTTCGAGAAAGAGGTGTCCCGTTCGGCGTTAGGCGTTCGGGAAGCTACGCTACATCTTCTCGTCGTCCAAGATACCACTGTGTCTCACGACTAAAGTCTTTGACCAGTGTGTGTTGCCAGTGATGACTTACGGAACTGAGACGTGGTCGCTCGCAATGGGCCTCATACCAAGGCTCAGAGTCACGCAAAGGGCAATGGAAAGAGCTATGCTCGGAGTTTCGCTGCGTGATCGAGTCAGAAATAAGGAGATCCGCAGAAGACCCAAAGTCACCGACATAGCTCTGTGGGTCGCTAAACTTAAGGGGCAGTGGGCAGGGCACATTGCTCGTAGAACCGATGGCCGATGGGGCAGTAAGGTTCTGGAGAGGAGGCCACGTACTAGAAGACGCAGCGGAGGGAGGCCCCCAACAACGTGGACCGATGACCTGGTGAAGGTCGCGGGAAGCTGATGGATGCGGGCAGCACAGGACCGGTCAGCGTGGAAAGCCTTGGGGGAGGCCTTTGTCCAGCAGTGGACATCTATCATATAGGAATATATCTGAAGAAGAAGAAGAAGAAATGATAACCATCTCATGTCTAAATAATAGTTTATTCTGTGAGTATGTTTATTTCTGTGAGTTGATTTTTACATACACGTTATTTTTTTGGTCAATATTTTGTTGCTAACTGATCCCTGAACAAAAATTCTCAAACAAACTCAAAACACCCTTTTTGGGATAGGAAATCATCAAATGACCGCTCCCGCTCTGGGTGGAGCAGAAGGGCGTGTCAGACTTTTACTGACAAAACCCACCCGTGTTTCTTCAATGGCCTATGTGCCAGGGCGACGGTTTCTTTTTTAACCAACGCGCACCCATGACCCAGGAAATATCGTTCTTTGTGGAACCCGTCACGATGTGCTGACATCTATTTGAGGCGCGTGTGAAACACAACGCGCCGTAACTCTGTCCTGGTCCTTACCGGGCGGCGAACTGTCCACTGTTCACCGCTCGTAAGCCCGCGCCTACGGTGGCTGGGAGTTTGATGTTGTCTCCCGACCTGGGAGTAATGCGGCCTCCTTTGCCAGCATCACTGCTTAGCAGAAGGAG
Organism: Sesamia inferens; assembly: GCA_037179545.1. Taxonomy (NCBI): domain Eukaryota; kingdom Metazoa; phylum Arthropoda; class Insecta; order Lepidoptera; family Noctuidae; genus Sesamia; species Sesamia inferens. Next base: position 19,749,359 of record CM073928.1, on the reverse strand, counting down.
GTGCGGCGTGCCACGCACTCTCGCTCGACCATGGCCTGGACCAGAGTCGGACGCGAGAGATCGCCGCCGATCGTCGCTACGAGGACACGGCGGTGCTCTACCCAAGCCCAGCAGACCTCCACCGTATACTCCACCGTGTCCCTAGGACGCCTCCACACAATGGTGACACCCTGGCGTTTCCTCCCGCCTTATCCGGAACAGGAACCTCCCGAAACAACCGCGTCCAGTGAGGACCTGCGTCAGGCGGAAGGTGAGGGCGCCGTGGCGCCTCTCTAGCCACTCCTCAAAGAGGGGTTACCACCGCTATTGTGGCGGGCCCAAACTTAAAACACCCTCTCGATTACATTCACAATTTTTCAATTTTACCACACTCCTATTTTCAGAGAAAGGTATTTCAGTTCGCGTAGAATTACGCGAATCCAAAAATAAAAATAATATCACATTTCTTATTCGATATTTTAATAATCCATTAATATACCAATATGATCTCACGTACGCTTCACAATTTCATATTCGGTATTGAGTTCAAAGAAGTTATTTTAATGGAAAGGTGAACATGCTGCTTAAGGAAAATAATGTTTGGATACTTGATAAGGCACAATACTCAGTTATACTCGTATTACTGCCTCAAGCAGCTTTCAAGTCAACACTCAATACAATATTATGTATAAATCAGTTTTAAATTTTTAACGATACTTCTGAGTACGAATACTACTCATGTAATGGCTTGGAACTAATTAGTTGGAATCCATCCAACTGGCTAATAAGAATAAAACTAACATAAAGGAGAGCTCTGTAAAACACTAAGCTGAGTGAAAAGAAAAGTTTAAAAATCAAACCATCTCCACTTAGGTTGTTTCACTTAGCCCTGTTCAAAATTTGAAAAATAAATCCGTTAATTAAATTCATAACTGTTTTGAATCTTATTAAAAAGCGTGAGAATTCAAGACTTTTTAATTAAACAAAGTTGACATTAATTCATTACAGAGCGGCCATTATTTAAAAATAATAAGTTCCGCATGAAATGAATACATAATTGTTTCATTCCGCTGGACTTATCAAAGGCTGCTAAAATGAACCCTCAGAGGAAAAATAAAAACCAGAGATGGAAAATCATGTCAAAAATGTTCATAATCTACTGTGTTTTAGTTCCAATGCAATATACTCGAGTTTTGAATGATTACAGAGGATAACACTATAAAACACAACTCATTAAAAAAACTTACGATCCATTAAATAATTTGGTAGGTAGTAAATTGAATAAAAAAAAAATAAGCAAATCTTGACAATTAAAACGAATGTTGGGTTCAATTGCAGCCATTAAGCGGTACGGATTAGTTTCGATCTTGCCTAATACTTTCCTTTTAGACATAAAAGCTATCATTCAAAAGCGGCGCCGTGAACACACACTCCACGAATGGAAAGTTATCCCATAAGTAAGAATAAATCAAACTTTACCGAAAGTTTGTGTTTGTGTTCAGCTTTTTTCACGTTACGGCCCAATAAATTCGAAATCCCGTGGTTTTTCTTACAAATAATGCCACTTGTATTGTACGATTTTTTTTTAAAGTACAAGGTGTCTCAAAAGTAAGTTCACATTTGCTTATCTTATTACGCGAAAGCAACTATTCTGAGGGGCGCGGGGGGTATGTCAGTCGGTAGTCTGGCTCTTGGGAATTTAGTCGCTATGGAGCGTTTCTCTGGTGCGGACCGTGCGTTGTGCGTACGTGAGTTTTACAAAAACGGTAATTCGGCGACTGTAGCGCGTAGAAAATTCTGCAGTATTCGACATATTCGTCACTTAAATGATGCGCCTAGCACTCGTCTCATTGCAAAATGGGTTGAGAAGTTTGAAGAGACTGGGTCAACTCTGGAGAAACCAAAATCTGGGCGACCAAGAACATCAAGAACAGCCGAAAACGTGGACAGTGTTACTCAGTCTATTCGAGATGATCCAAACCTCTCGATTCGGAAGCGTGCTGTTGCTTTAAATGTGCACAGATCTTCATTATGCCGCATTTTACACAAAGATTTAAAGCTGCACCCGTACAAAATTCAGTTAGTGCAAGAACTGAAGCCTCAAGATGCTGGTCAGAGGCTTGCCTTTGTAAATCAGATGATTGAGCGCTTTCCAACGTTCACCAACATCTTGTTTTCCGATGAAGCCCATTTTCACCTGAATGGGCATGTAAACAAGCAAAATTGTCGTTACTGGAGTGCAACCAACCCAAAACAAAAACATCAGAAACCGCTACATTCACCCAAAGTCACCGTATGGGCAGCGATGTCGGCGCGAGGAATTATCGGCCCTTACTTTTTTGAAGATGGAAGGGGACGCACACTCACAGTGAATTCAGAGCGTTATGTGGAGATGTTAGACGAGTTTTTCGTACCCCAACTGCAAAACTTTCCTAGTTACAACCAAAGAACATGGTTCCAGCAGGATGGAGCAACTTCACACACGTCCAACAGATCTCTGCCTCGAGTTCGAGAAATTTTTCCGAACAAATTAATCTCCAGGCGAGGTGACATAAATTGGCCTCCACGGAGTCCCGATTTAACGCCTATGGATTTTTTCCTGTGGGGTTATGTCAAATCAAAAGTTTACGCTAATAAACCGACTTCCCTGGCACAATTAAAAGAAAATATCCGTCATGAAATGGCAGCCATCACGGAGACTACCTGCCGAGCTGTCATAGGCAATTTTAGTGCCCGACTAAATGAATGCCGAGAGCGCAACGGTTTACATTTGGACGATGTTATTTTTAAAAAATAAATTCCCAAACAGTGTACTTCAATATAAAATAAACATTTTTTCAATAAAGCTAAGACTTTTCTTTTAAAAAAAGATTTAAATGTGAACTTTCTTTTGAGACACCTTGTATATATTGTCAGGATAACACAATAATATTAGTTTTTGTTACTTCTCCCTTTGGATGGTTTGCATATATTACTGCAGAAATTGGCTAATCGTTATTCCTGTCACTATGGTCCGGTTAAGCAGATGACAACCTTCCAAACACAGGTCCATTTATGTGTGGAGTACTGCAGCCACATTTGGACTGATCCTGCAAAATGTCACCTTGCTACTTTGGATTCAGTGGAGAGGCGTGCGAAGAGGCTGACTGGCGAACCTGATTTAACTTAAAATGGTCTCCAAAACCTGGAGGACAGGCGTAGAATAGCCAGCTTTTCGGTGTTCTTTAAGATGCATTTTGATGAGTGTACGAGGAAATTGCATGATTTAATTCCCGCATCTCCGTTTCATCATCGGACGACCCGTCGTAGGACGGGTTCCCACCCTTACGTACACTACACAACTAACATCCGGAGGAAGCGTTTCGCCTCCTCTTTTATACCGCATACACGTCGGACTACAACTTAAGTGTCTTCAAGGCTAGATTGAATAGGCTTTTAATAAACTAGCGCGCTTTACCATCAACGATTACATCAATGCTTACCATCAGGCGGGATTTCGGTCAAGCACCAGTTTATAATTTATAAAAAATGTTACCTCCTACAATAGGCCAATTCCAATAAAAAAAAAATTAAATTAAAGTTAGTTTATGCATTAAGAGCAGTGGTGGCCCAGCGGTAACTGCTGCGACCCGTCGTTGATATAATTTATTCAACAGAATTCCTTCATCAAATCCCAGTTTTATTAAAAAATATTTCAATAATACGATTCGGCGTCATATTGCTTTCATTTAAATTATCAATGGTAATTAGTGATTTCACTTAGTTTACGTAAAATTGGAATGTTACAAAATTCTTCTCATGTTCTTCAGCCTATAGAAGTCCACTGCTGGACAAAGGCCTCCCCCAAGGCTTTCCACGCTGACCGGTCTTGTGCTGCCCGCATCCATCGACTTCCCGCGACCTTCACCAGGTCATCGGTCCACCTTGTTGGGGGCTTCCCTACGCTGCGTCTTCCAGTACGTGGCCGCCTCTCCAGAACCTTACTGCCCTATCGGCCATCGGTTCTACGAGCAATGTGCCCTTGCCCAATGACACTTAAGTTTAGCGACTCACAGAGCTATGTCGGTGACTTTGGTTCTTCTGCGGATCTCCTCATTTCTGATTCGATCACGCAGAGAAACTCCGAGCATAGCTCTTTCCATCGCCCTTTGTGTGACTCTGAGCCGTCGTATGAGGCCCATTGAGAGCGACCACGTTTTAGTTCCGTAAATCATCAACAACATGGCAACACACACTGGTCAAAGACATTAGGTCTTGAGACGCTGTGGTATCTTGGACGACGAGAAGATGTAGCGTAGCTTTTCGAACGCTGCCCAGCCGAGCTGAATTCGACAAGACACCTATTTCTAGAAGTTGGACCTACCTAGTTGGACTGTTTGTCCCAGGTATATATATTCGTCAACAACTTCAGGTGCAGAGCAACCTACTAGAATTGGAGTGGGTGCTACATGAGAGTTCGTATGATCTCCGTCTTATCCATGTTCATCCTTAGACCCACTTGTTAGGAAGCTCTGCTACAAAATTGAAACAGTAAAATTTTGTGATTTTTTCTGCGCTTGCATGGTAACCACAATTAAAGCGCGCATCCCTTCCTGAAATCAAAATTATGCTAATTTGTATTATTATTAAATTCATTTCAAAAAATTAAAGTAAATTTCTCTTGAATAAAACTTTCTCTTCGATTTTTGGCGGGAAAATCAAGCCGAGTGTCATGCTCATTGATTACTAAATAAAAGTGCGTGGATTCAGTAAATAATTCATAAAGAACAGTGAAATATCGTAGCATAGTGGCCACATCATCACTTCGCCTCAAACCTCCCTCGTAAGAGGGTTTACGCGGACGTCTTTTTCGACATAAATAATTAATTACGTGACATTAGCTAAATGCACAAACCGTGCGAAGCCAAAGAAGAACTTTTGAAGATTTTTATTTTATTTGAAATTGGCACTAAGTCATAACTAGTGCCACACAACAAAAAAAAAAGACATTCTCTTAATTTGAAAATTTTTCAATATATATAGAATAAATACTGATAGAAGATTTCAAAATAATAGTAATATTAATAGGATCAAAACTTAAAACTCATACTAACATCCCTACAATATAGGCAATTTGGAAGGAAAGATGTTGAGAATTTTTAAACACCGGCCCCTCATGCCTATAAATAATACAGATAAAATACGACAGGTATTTTATATAGAAGTACGTTTTGAAAACTCTTTGCGCTAATGGATTTTCAGAGACGCTGAAGGCACGAAGTGCGACGGCTTTGTTTAAAGTCACTCTCACCTTAAACAAGTTAATTTTAATGTCTCTTCTTGAATAGATACTTAATCGCAAAAAAAGTTTAAATTGATTATGTCAATGCATAAAATTATTGTTCCTATTTATTTATTATGAAACTTTTTTATCTTTATATATGAAACAACTATTTCTCTGTTGTTGTCGGGCGGGAGGTCAATCTCTGTAATTAAAAACGTTCAAAATGTATACGAAATTTCATTTCAGCGACATAAAATGTAAAACAATTGTCTCAAAATGTAATTTCTTTGTCAGATTGAGAATAAGATCAAATTGGCCGTTCTTAAAATTATTAAAATTTCTCCTCTGATTTTAGTGTTCCTAGACTGTTATATACAAACCTAATTTACTAATTTATATATAAGCCTAATTTACTATAGGTAATAAGTCTTTGAAAAAAGACTAATTTCACACTTATTATTATGTTTAAAATCCTCTATTTGTAGTTGGTAAAAAATACACTTTATTATTTTATCTTAAGCATTCCTTTAATTACTCAACTCCTGTTAACAATTCATCAACAAAGACTCCCTTTTCGCTTGCGATATCCTAACAACATTCACCAAGGGAAAACAAGCAGCATTCACCTGTGAACTTGTATTGACATTGTGAAGCCACTAAATAGATACGCACAGAAGGCCGACTTCATACACAGAGTGGAAACGCACGTAAACTGACTCATTTGACTTGTAGTGCAAGCGCACTCACCACTTTGAAATCTATGTACATGCACGTTTAAGTGTACGTGTTTTTTTATATATTATAAACTTGTGCTTGACCGTAATCCCGCCTGATGGTAAGCAGTGATGCAAACGTTGAAGGTAAAGCGCGCTAGTTTATTAAGAGCCTATTCACTCTAGCCTAGAATACACTCAAATTCTAGTCCGAAACACCGCCGCTGGCAAATTGATCCAGTCCCTCGATGTATGCGGTATAAAAGAGGAGGCGAAACACTTCGTCCGGATCGTAGTGGTGTTAACAACGTAAGGGTGGAAACTCGCCGCACGACGACGGTCCGTCCGATGGTGGAACGGAGATGGGGGAATTAAATCATGCAATTCCCTCGCACACTCACCAAAATGTATCCTATACACCGAAAGGCTAGCTACTCTACGCCTATGCTCCAGGCATTGGAGATACTTTGGGGTTAAATCGGGGTCGCCAATCAGCTTGTTCGTACACCTCTCTACTAAATCCAAAGTAGCCATGTGATATTTTGCAGCACCAGCCCAAATGTGGCTGCAAGTATGCCTGTTTTCGCATGTTGTATAGAGATAGCCTTTTGTACTTACATATTCTGTTGTGGAGTGTTCCTCCAAGCGTGGCTGTCCCAAAATGTCCCGTTACCTTGCCGTCTATAGGCACGTCCAACAGACTTCCGGCTGACAAGATAAATTAATTTTAAAAAGACAGCTGTTGCTTTGTATTCATACCCATTAGAAGAGGTACAAATGGTACGATATGGAGGTTCCTTGCGTACCTGTAATTTGTTATATGGTTCATGTATTCACATTACGTACCATATGTATATGTATATATGGTTTGTATTGTATCACCTGCTCTCTTTTGTGTCTATTTCATATTATCTTCATCGTGTTTGATTTTCCATTTACATAAGGAAATCATGTTCATTATTTGCGCTTAATAATATTAAAATATTGAAACAAATTATTTGCTGTAATCCTGTAGCGCAACAAATTATTTTTGATTTTGTGGTGATTATTGTATTTTCTTGTATGGCTACATAATCAGCTTACACAATCCCGTACACCATGTTCATATTCTGAATTTAATGTAGGTACATGATTTTATGCAAATAAAGATAATTTGTTTAGTTCATATTATCTAGACTAATTTTAGTCTATTTATCATTGTACCTTAGTACTTTAAAGCGCTTCGTTTGTATTCGTATTGCCTTCGTAATCCATTTAATATAACATTGTTTTAAAATTTTATTTGATACAACGTTAACAATTTGTATTCTTGACTTCTTATAAGTGGAGAAGCACAAGGTCATATCCTGTTATTTATATTTTCTAGCATTTAAGATGTTTTCTCTGTTAGAAGTCCAAATAAATAAATAAATCCAACGAGATCTGTTTTCTGTAAAACCAATAGGCTGATCTAAACAAATTTTGAAATAACCATAAATAGTCTGGGTCTCTTTCTTCGATCTGTTTAACGATATTTTGTACTGTAGGTACTTGTATAAGCAAGTAACTTAATTAATAAATCGCATTATATGAAATACCAGGGGCGAATGTGACGCTCTGCTAGAATAACTTTCACTAGCCACTAACAACCGACCTTTTTTGGTGATTCCAGTAACGTCATAGCTAAACTAAGCGGCATTATATTTTTTTTAAATATGCGGTGAATCAAGGCACGTTAAAGTGTCTAGTCGTCTATTCGGTGGAAAACAACAACAATTTATATATATATATATATATATATAAATTGTTATGTATATATATATATATATATCAGTGGCGAAGAGTCCATACAAGCCGATTCCCACCGGGTTACCTTTCAAAAATCAGTTCCATATTCATACAAAAGTATTTACATTCTATTTCATTAACAAAGTATTATTAATCAAATGCCGGCGCGATTTACAATAGCAATCGTAATTTTTAGCAATACCCTAAGTATCACATTTCATTTTATAGTCGTAAATTAATCAGCGCTTCAATTTTTCGTACATTACATTGAAGGGAACTCGACGGATTTCAGCTTACCTCGGTCAACGTTTTACTATGAGGCGAAAAGAGACAGAGCGTGTCAGACCATCTCTTTCTAATGCTCGCTAACCGTCGGTAAAACTTGATAAATATAGGCTAATGCCAAGCGGCTTGTAGTTCTCTCCTCTCCTCTATTAGAAAGAGACAAAGAAACCACGCCACTACGAGAAAGGAAACACGACAAAGGTGCGTGAGTTTTTCGTTTGTTTTTAATATTTGTGTTATTTAAACTATGACTGATTCTGTAAGGTAATTTAATCGCAGATTTGGTTAAATACTGTGGATTTTGTTTGTTATTATTATAATTATTATCAACAGACCATACCTGCTTACAAAAGGAACTTCATTTTCAAAACTAAGTTATGCATACAAGAAGCATGTTATTCAGTTAGGTCACCGGTATTTCACCCTTCGCCACTGAATTTATATATATATATATATATATATATATATATATATATATATATATATATATATATATATATATATCTGTGTTTGTGTATATATATATATATATATATATATATATATATATATATATATATATATCTGTGTTTGTGTGTTTTTATTACTAATATTATAAACGCGAAAGTATCTCTGTCTGTCTGTCTGTCTGCCTGTCTGTCTGTACGGCTTTCATGCCAAAACTACTGAACTGATTGTAATGAAATTTGGTACACAGATAGTCTAGAGCCTGAGAAAGGACATAGGCTATACATCTTGCTATGATCAATAGGGGAAGAGTAGTAATAAAATATGTTGCGAAAACGGGAGCTAATGCGGACGTACATATTGCTCTCATTATTTTAACAGGCGCTAATTTTATATCAACTGAGTTCTTTTTAATTTATGGAAACCACCGTGCGCTGTAAACTGAATTCCACGCGGACGGAGTCGCGGAAAACAGCTAGTTACCTATAACTAATATTTCTTATATTCATTTTATTTCTTTTTTGCATCTAGTCTGGAAGCAAAATAATAATCCAGCGTATATAATAATATCTAATATATAAAATTCTCGTGTCGCGGTGTTTGTGGTTAAACTCCTCCGAAACGGCTTTCCCGATTCTCATAATATTTTGTGTGCATATTGGGTAGGTCTGAAAATCGGATAACATCTATTTGTCATCCCCCTAAATGTTAAGGGTAATACACCCCTAATTTTTTTTTAAGTATTGATGTATATCGCCCTTTACAGGACATGATTTAAATAAATAGTTTCGAAGATATTAAAAATTTAATAATTGTAGGGCGTCGCATTTGCCGCGGTACCAGCCGGTTGGGCAGCGGGCCGCTATGTTTTTTATATAACGTTAACAGTTTTTTTTTTGTAATGTATTCAGTATCAGAATTACACGTAAATTTATAATATATTTTTGTCGCTAGTAATTTTATAAATCTCTTTACCATAATCATTCAAATTCGTTACATCCACTTATTTTTATTTTATGTTCCCTATTTTTAACAACTGTTATTAATTATACACTGCAGTTATTTATGTCGTGATGGCATGCGCTGTTGTCGCGAAGCTCTCGTAGATTGTAGCTAATCAGCAACTCTGCTGGCAGGGACGACTAATCACATTTGCTACTGGTTTGTCTAACCATTCTGATGTTGTGAATAGAATATTTTTACACGTAAATGATGTGAAGTTACTGGTGTGATATGTATTTGTTTTAATATTTGAACAACATTTTGAGTCGCAGTGTAGTGTTTGTTAACTTACCGGTAAACGAAACACTTTCCAAACATAGGGCTTCGTATTTTATTTCTTTCTTCGAACAAATAGATAGCTGTTCCTGTAAACGCAATTTATTTACACTGCGCGCAAACATAAAACGGTGCACTTCTCACATAAATGCCAATTTATTCCGAGCCTTCGACCTCATCACGACAGCATTTTGTGGGTTTATGATATCAAGCTATACGAACAAAGGTGTAAAATATGGCCGACGTATTATCGTTTATTTATGAAGCCATATTATTTATTTACGCTACCGGGTTTAACTTGTACCTCCGAGGTACTTCTCATTGAAATTTGTATTTGTTTTAATAGTATCATGTACATTTCAGTTTTCTCTGAATCTGTCGAACGTATTTCATGCTCGCATTACCGTTTACTGGAATTATTGGAAATCCTTGTAACGAATCAATCATATTTCGCAATATTCTATATCATAAAATAGATCTTGATTAAAATTTAATTTTAATTAATTATAGATACACTGTGACAAACATTTCCAAATAAATGACCCGCCTCTAATGACGAGCTAAAATAAATATATAGGGAAATCCCTATAGATTTAGCCATTTGGATACAAATGGCTATTGGAAAACTACAAAATATGTTGTGATATCTATTAAAGAAAAAAGTTAATTCGTTGCCACTTTGAAACACTTCACACATGCACTGTTAATATTTTGTTTGATTAGTATTTTCAAATAAAGAAAAAAACTTCACGAGCTTAAAATTAAAGAAAAACGAAAGAACCTAAGGAAAACTCAACAAAGCTGTATACTAAGTACAACGTAATCACTGTCTCCGTGACGTGGAATACTGAAAAATAAAGAGGTCTTTGAACTATGCAAGTTGTAAACCTACAAACACCACCACGCTGCCAGAATAAAGAAATAAAACTTTCACTTATATTAGTGATGTGTTTTTCCAGACCAGGGCGACCATTACATTTAACGACCAATGCCTACATTAATTTCAGAAAGTTTGCAGAATTACATTTTCTAAACTATGATTTAGGAATAGCTATTGTCGGAGATATAAATATATTAGATAGATATATTGTATAATTATATAGATATATTGTCGCCACATTATTTTGCATATTTAAAACAAAATGTGTGTAAAGTAGACATTATATTGTTCACCATTAATTTAAAAATGGGTTTTAATTAGTCAGTAATACTATGTCCTTCGATATTCGGAGAGCGGCGCCAGCCACTCGTTCACAGTGTTTACAGAATGCCTCTCAGGACATGAGGCATGACCGACATTGCTTCAGCAAAGTCTTGTCCAAAGAATTTCTCCACTAGCAATATAGGGTAACCGAACATGTTTTCTTTTTTCATTTCACCAAATTGTTCCGGGACTATTTGTTTCGGGTGACACTTACATTCACTACTAAGCACAATGTGCGGCCATAACATACACAGTTCATTGTCTTTTGTTTCTCCATTCATTGCTTTGGGTAATGTTATAATGAATCACTGCCAATTTAACGGACTACTGTAGCTCTACTTAAATGACTTTTCGGCCATGTTTATTATGTCGATTTTCTTTATACATTTCCGAAAACACAATACCAAAGCTTGTTTAAAACTAATTTATTGTTGGAAACGCTACTCAGGCTATATTTTACTTCAAAACAAAACCGCGTGAATATTCCACGAGCAATGAAAAATAATCGAGGCATCAAGGCGTGAACGATTATGATTATCCCTCCACTACAACATTGAATGATGCTTCTAAATAGATTGCAACATCAGCAAAGTATTGTTCCGTATTTAAAGGGTATAAACCGGTACCTACCTATTACTAAGACCACACGGTTTGTCTGTCACCAGGCAAATAGTTGAAATTGTCACAGATGATGTGTTGCTGTTGCCACTACAAACAAATGCAGACAAATACAAATACAGTAACAGACTTTTGGTTCTCTTTTGTATACATAGACCCTCGCGCGCCGCGACTTACAAGTTTGTAAGTCGTAGGTTCGAACCCCGTCAGGCGTTTTACTTTGTGTAAATTATTTCATCACCATTGCTCTCAAAACGGTGAAGGAAAACATCCTGAGGAAACCGGTATGTCCTAGAGGCTAAACTTTGAAGACAGGTGACATCTATCAACCCGCACTGGGCCCGCGTATAAGATTACGGCCCACTGCCTCTCATCGAGAGGAGGCACGAGTCCCAGGAGTGGGAACATTATTATGGACCTGCATTGTTCTCAATTATGAAATTATTGAAGTGAAACTTCTTTACGCACGCTTGACTTGGGGAGTAAGCTGGCGAACGCATGACGTAAGCGTTACGAAAAGTGATCGGGCAAGGCGAACGGAAGTTAAGTGGGGGATATAAGCACAGAGGCGCCCGTGGCGCGAGCTTGGTACTACAAGGTCTACAACGAGCTTTTTTTTTTCAATAAAAATAGAAGATCTATGCAAAAATATTAATTTACCAATGAAACCATGAAATAAATTTAAATATTTATAGAAAATTAATATATGTATATATGTGTATACATGTATATATTGTACACACATATATATATATATATATATATATATATATATACTAGCTGACCCGGCAAACGTTGTTTTGCCATATAAATAATAAAAAAAAATTAGGGGTGGACTACCCCTAACATTTAGGGGGATGAAAAATAGATGTTGGCCGATTCTCATAGATACCGAATAAGCACAAAAAATTTCATCAAAATCGGTCGAGCCGTTTCGGAGGAGTTTAAGTTCGAACACCGTGACACGAGAATTTTATATATTAGATAGAGATACATAAAGATGGAGCGAAAGAAGTTTCACTTCAGTCGTGTGGTCATAAGCACATGACTGTTTTTTAGTTCAGTTGGTTCAGTCGTGAATTAATAAAAGACTCCTTTAATTATTATTCCTCGTGAATACGTAATGGTCCTAGACATTTATTATATTCCTTTTATTATTTTTCTCCCACTCTCGGTTTTTTGTTCGAAGAGATACTGCAATCGTCCTCTATGGCTTTTTGAAGCTAAGCAGTGTAGTACAACCGTCTAGTCACGTTCTCGCTTCCCAGATTCACGATTCTATGATAAGATAGACCAAGACCCACTACAATGCTTTGATCTGCTTTAACATTACTCAAAAGTATTTATTCGTTAGGATAGAACGTTTTTTTTATTTACTTTATAAAGTAATCAATTTATTCGTTAAGGAAATACATGTTTGATGTATCAGATCAGACAAAATTAATTTCATACACCTTAACATGTATGGCCACGAACAAATCTGCCTAACCGTTTTCCAATTACATATATAAGGGTCGGTCTCCAGTCTAACCGACCACGATCCAGCTGACTGTTAGTATTTCAAATGGTGGGACTTATCTAACCTCCACAACCCAGTTACTGGGCAACATAAGATTCCTTTATAAGATTGGTAATTGGACTTTTGAACTTTGCCTAATGTTAACAACTGTAAATCTACGAATGACAGCCCGAGCGAACGACTTAGCGTGATTTTTTCAATTCACCATAACGATCGGAGCGAGGGATCTTAATGTTTTTATAACCACAAATGAAGTTCAAAAAACTCAAAATATCCACAAGCAATTTGCCTAAATATTTAACACTGTATTCTTTAGTCAAAGTTTCCTCCTTTTTAACAATTTTATTTAACAGAAGCAAAACACACACAAGAAATAATAAGATAAAATATTCCAAAGAAATGCTTTGAAATTTATGAACGACGTAAAAGTTTGCACACTTCAGGTTCCTGTCAATAAGGAAAGTAGAAATGTTTTTCATAAGACAAGGTTTATGTTTGTCTATTTGTAACATATAAATCTACAAGGATTTGATTAATAAAACTCGTTTCTTACCAAGACATGAAATGCCTAAGTAAAGGAAATAGTATCTAAGATAAATATTTGTTCATTTCCAGGCTTAGTCTCCCAAAGCGGCAATAAATCTTTGTCGAGTATCTTTCACAACATCAGTAGTATAACTATATCACTGTTAAATCTTAGGTGGAGTGTAGAGTGAGCTGCTTTCTAACTAATCTTAGGGATTGACACTGTTAACAGCTCACCCTAAGTTCACTTCATCTAACTTTTTACAGTAAAGGTTTTGCAGAATCGATCGGCAGGACCGAAGCAATGCTTAACTTCATTAGGTAGAATTAAAGTCAGCATAGGTTAGGGATATTCCAGCCGGTGATGGCGGACTGACTCAGGAGAACGGACGGCACCCTGGCGTTTTGGGCGACACAGGTGCTCTCTGGGCATGGTTGCTTCGGTAAGTACCAGTATCGCATAAACAGGAAGCCGGACGCCCGGTGTCACCAGTGCGTCGACTGCCGGGAAGACACAGTGCGGCATACGCTGGCAGAGTACCGCTTGGGAGGAGCCGCGCCGTGCCTTCATCTCTCAAGTGGCCTGTCGCAGCCAGTCGGAAGTGATCTGTCACTGCCGACTGTAATCGAGTCAATGATCGGCAGCGAAGAGTCCTGGGAAGCGGGGGTTTCCTTCTGCGAAACAGTCGTCTCGCAGAAGGAGGCTATGGATAGGGAGAGGGAGGTCTCGTCCTCTCACCCGGCCCGTAGCAGGCGCACCGGGTGCTTCACGCCTTTGCCTTACGCCTTCTTCCAGCCCCCCTAGATGGGTCCAGGGGGCGACAGACTCGGGGACATCTGTCGCCCGCCAAACATCAGGAAACAAGGTCACGGGGGAAGTCGTATACTAAAATATGAGGCCCATAACGGTGGGCCGGCACCAATCGGGGGTTGCGGAAGTAGTGTTCATTCTCGCAACCCCCGCTGAAGGTGTGAGATGGAACACCAAGGTGGTTTTTAATCAGTAAGAGCCTGACAGACCCCGTCGTTTGCCCCAGGGCGGCGGACATCCATGAGGATTTTCCATCCCGTAACAAAAAAAAAGGTTAGGGATATTAGGTTAGTATATTGTATGTATATTGCAAATTTCTACGCCCGCAGAAAGTGATTAGCAGTATCAGTATTTCCCACAATAGTATTTAACCGAGCTCCGTATAATTAAAACCTGCGTTCTCAGGAGTCTAACGTAAGCTCAGATTACTTAACTAGTGGATGTGGACTGACTGAGATTTTCTTTCATTTCGTTCAAAGTCCAAAGAACTAGCCACAAATACAAATGGTAATAATTCAAAATAAATGTTCATTTTGTAACGAAATGTACACTATGTACTAACTTAATACAAATATTTTTCTTTTGCTCTTTTAATGATCTCTATAATTTACCCCATTTTTGGTGAGAAATCATCAAATAAACTACCCGCTCTGGGCGGAGTGGAAAATCATGTTATATTTTACTGACTAAAACCCACCCGTGTTCCGTCATGTACCTGTACGCCAGGGATCACGGCCATCTCTTTCGAACAACCCGCGGCCCTGGCAATCAACGGTCCTAGTGAACCCCGTCAGAATGTTCTGACATCTCTTTGAGACGCGCCGTCGATCCTTATCGCACTGACCACGGGACAGCGGTAGATGATGCAACATCCCGGCAGGGTATTGAAGGCTTTAGCGATATCTAGAGATAACGCCAAGACGACGCCACACGCATGACGGTGTCCACCGTAGAGCGCCCCGCGCGGAAAGCAAACTGGCTTTCTGCCAGATCCGATCCACCCACATCAGCTGTCCGACGAGGCGGTATGCAATGTCTATTCACCCCTCAGCTTATGCTTGATAGTTCCTTTCAAAGGATGACAGTTTATGTCACAAAACTGAGCTTTCATTATTTTCAGTTGACCAAAAACATTTTTTGAAAACATATTTTTTTATGACATCATTAAGCGGAAAAGTACGTACGCAAGCACAGTCAAGCTCGAGTGCTTGCAAACATTTTCAAAACTGACCGCCGTTCATACAAAACTACGATATTAACCGGTGGCCATTTTTGCTTTTTTAATGTACGCCTCATTGGTGCTTTGTGGATACGATTATTTATAAAGTTTGAAAGTTCTTTAACCTACTTGGCCAAATATTTTACGTACTTACATAATTTTCTTGCTACCTACTTTTAGAATTGCTTATTTGTACCATTGTTTTCTGTTCCTTAATACATAACATTCATCCATTTTTTTTTTTTTTTTTGAGTTGCTCTGTATTTTCGCAAAATACTACGTGAAATACGAGCAAATACAGTGTTCGGTGTTCAAAATAATAATTTTCCATAAAACTCAGTGTAAACTGCTTCTAATCTGTGAATAAGTTACATTTCTACGCCCTCTACTAAGTTTCCAGAGTAAGTCGGAACAAATTAACGTCAAGCATTAATTACATATATACCTATACAAAACTCAATGGAAAGTCCAACCAGTGAATACTTAACTGCAATGAGTTTCCGTTAAAAGGTCTTAGGTTAATCAAAAGTACCCTTATTTAAAAGGTTTGTTCATGTATTGACAATAAATATAAATATCATCATCATCATCATAATTTCAGCCGAAAGACGTCCACTGCTGGACATAGGCGACCGGTCCTGCGCCTCCCGCATCCAGCGGCTTCCCGCGACCTTCACCAGATCGTCGGTCCACCTTGTCGGGGGCCTACCCACGCTACGTCTTCCGGTGCCTGGTTGCCACTCGAGAACCCGTCGGCCCCATCGGGCATCGGTCCTACGGGCAATGTGTACAGCCCACTGCCACTTTAGTGTTGCAATTCTTCGGGCTATGTCGGTTACTCTCGTTCTTCTGCGGATCTCCTCATTCCTGATTCGATCGCGCAGTGAAACCCCAAGCATAGCCCTCTCCATTGCCCTTTGAGTGACTTTGAGCCTTCTTATAAGGCCCATTGTTAGAGACCACGTCTCAATTCCATAAGTCATCACTGGCAATACACACTGGTCGAAGACTTTCGAAGAAGAAGAACTTCGAGAAAGAGGTCCATCGTCGAATCCAACTCGGTTGGGCTGCTTTCGGGAAGCTACGTAGAATCTTCTCGTCCGAAATAAATATCATGGTCAAACATTATTTGAACATTTCACATTTATGTTGCAGAAGGACAAAACCTTTATTTTACGGCACGAAAATATTTTACGGCAAAATAAACAAACATCGGGTTGATACAATAAACTGTATCGTTCTTTAGGGTTGTGTTGTATTTCGGTACAACGCGCATCTAATGTGAAATATGCTAAGCAACAAAGGAATAATTTTACGGGTAGCGGTAGGAGTTCACGCATTTGCTCCATAGTGAAGGATGAATCTACAGTTTTGAAAGAGGGTTGTAGGAGGCACAGTGCACAGTATATGAATATAAGTTTAATTAATGAAGGTTTAGAACATTCAACATAAATATAATGCAAACTCATCATGCTCAGTTAACTCTGTTGGATATAATTTACACAAGACCCTTTTCAAGAACAACTAGCTCACTATAAGTAGGGAATTAATGTTCTTAATCTTTTAATACAGTATAAAATAAAATTACATGATCCATATTTTATTCGACTTATTATTACATATTTCTTAAATTGTGCCCTTCAGTATTCAAATGATACAATTGGTCCCGAACCTATTACCTAGTGGCGTTAACTTAGATCAATACACAAAATAAAAAACGTACATTTCAGAAATTTTAAAATTTCTCTGGACAACCAATGTCAAAAATGTGTACGTTTTACATGCATTTTTACTAACTCACAAATCCCGAGAATTACCACTCTATCGATGCGACGACGTTATTGGGAGTCACGAGGTATACCGAGATAGCAACCGCTTACTTCAACTTTAAAGAAATGCATTTGGACCAGTTGCTTAGCGTTCTCTCAGCCGTCAAATAAATTGTGTCACGTTTTCAAAGCAATCTCGATTTTATCATGGCTTTGAATCCGTCAGTTTATAGCCCCACGGGAAAATTCATAGGCTCTGAATCCCACTCAAATGCCCAAAACATTTCTCTGTTTTTAGTAAACAGGTTTTGTCTACGACAATGGATAAGAAATTGGTTTATTTTAAACTAGAAAACGTGGTGTATTTTCTGTAAGTAAGTTTGTACAAACAATTTTACAAGTCTTTTTTTTTTTCTTGTTAGATGAGTTCGGCAAAAGCGTCCAACCAACTTTTTTCTTTTATAAAAAATAGAAGATTCGTAACTCAGGCAACTGATACTTCCCTTATTCAAATTAAAACAAGATGAACTGTCGGAAGTCTGAAAGAAATTCGGCAGAAGCGTAGCAGCTATCAAAATGAATCACCATTATGGGAGGAGGGTTCTCTATTCCAGATGGATATGAAGATTTCCATTCGCTATCTCAAGGGACACAACCACTAACGCCAGAACCTTCAACCTACATGATTTTATGCGCACCATTTTCACCTTATGGAAATTCTCTGCTTCCACGGACTCGGTACTCGACTTTAATATAAAACAGAATATGTTTAGAGAGATTGATGATCAAACTTCAAATATAATATATCGTTGTTGTACGTCGTATGTAGAGTTTCGAAAGTGACCGACAGATTTTACTAAAACTAAATTCAAAATGCATGCAGCCCAGTCTTAAAACAAACAAAAACATGATTTTATTACTACATGTATTGTAGGCACATGTAATTTGTGCACGCAGGCGCGTACGGTATACAGCCGGACAAATTAAGTGTCACGATTAAGCGAAGATTAACAATTTCATTTTAAAAATGTTCGCAATCCCTGGTGGCATAGGCTAACTTCGTTTAAACTTGTACAAAAAGGGGACGAGTGAAATATGTGGGTCAAAAATTGCTTCTTCCTGACCGAGAGCGGCAAGCACTCATTTCCAACCTTTTCACGATATTCCTTTTTCATCCCCTAGATACAATACGAGTGACCCTTCGCCTCGTATGTCTACATTGAACCTATTTTATTGTAGTCCAAATATGTAATTTATGTTCTTGATATTAAGGTCGGCAATTTAAGAATATGTTAGTTTAGTACGGACAAATTATATAAAGAGAAAAGTAGAGAAAAACTGGAGGATATAAAAATTTAAAAAATAACTTTAACTTTTATGATTAACTGCACTAAGCTGAATTAATACAAATATAATAAATATAAATATACACGAATAATAGGTGTATAAAAATAAGGTAATTGAGTGAAACAAAAGAATTTCTCCTAAACGAATAAAAGTCATAGATATTATCAGTTGTATAAATAAATAAAGTTTCCGATGTTCACGTCTGTTGGCTTCGTAAATATTTTGACGAATAGGTATTTCCTTTGGGGTACTCCTCAAAGTTTACCCGTCTTCAGTTAAGCGAGTTAACATGATTACTTAAAATAAAACATCGTGTTTTCTAGGGAATCTTCCAGCATTACGTATTAATATTCAAATTGTTATAAACTTTATTGGTTTATTTAGTTTAACTTCCAATAAAAAAGTCACTAAGTCATTTTTTCCTCGACATTATGAAAGTGTTATATATATACGTAGACGCATTTTTTATATATGTATATGGACACGGAAGAACCCAAAATAAAATTACATGATCATATTTTTTGCGCCTCTATTAAATGGAGCCATCTCAATAATATTAGGAATATTAGGATCTTAAATTGTGCCCTTCAATATCTAGATTACACAAATGGTCTCAAACCTAGTGGCGTTGACTTAAAACTTTAATATCGGAGTTGCTGTTACTGTCGACTGTTTTTGCCGATACGTATATAATGTATCATTACAACGTTTAAAGTAGAAGTAATTATAGTAAATAGAAGTAATCCGTTACATTATAATTGACATTTAGGTACTTCAAATCATAACTTACAATCATACAAACTTACTTTAGCATAAAATGTGAATTTTGCATGATAATAGAGTAATTATTGTATGCCTAGTGGAAATAGCCGGACCTACGAGTTAGCAACATGATTTATGCATGAGTTTAACATCCTCGTTCTGCAATCACTAAAAACATGATGGGTCTCACCACAATAACTTAAACACTTCTTTTACGTATGTCTAATGTCAGTGTTATGTTAAAGTCTATTTATAATGATATCAAGTTTAAAAGGTGTTTATTCTAAACAACTTAACACTGTTTTGTGGTAGTAAGGTACACCCATACAATCCAAGCGACACACCAAACAAATTAATGAAACTATGTAACATCAATTTGCGGAACATTTCAACCATTGTTTTTGCGTCTTGAGTTAAAATCGATTTTGTCGCTGTCGCAAACCCGCTCCATTCGAAAACAAAGCATGTAATTAATACCGTTGTCATTGCTAATGATCGTTCCAGAGAATACCACCAAATTAACAGCACTAAAGCAAACAAATCTCAGCCGAGTGCGTCCCATTGAAACATGATTTATGTCAAGTGAGGCAACTGTGACCGTGATGGAATTTTATTATAATTGCCACATATTAAATCGACATATAAAATACCCTTCATTAATTGACAAATAAAGTACAATACCATAAGCTTAAATTAATGATCGTAGCAGTATCATATCTCTGAAACCTACGTAGAATTACAATATTAATTATATTTCGCACGACACGAGCCGCTTTTACCAGTACTTAAGCTAAACGATAGCGTTTCCGCAAGTCTCTCGAGGAGTGGTAGATTAAAGCTTTAAATGTGATTAGGTTGCATGGAATATTTTGTTGTATACTGCACAGAGCAAGTTGCGAAGAAGACGCGCCAATTATCGTACAGTGGTAGGCAAAATATGTAATACTTTAAAATTACTTTTATTTGTAACTTTTCTTATGAATTATCAAATATCTTTTACACAGTGTAGAGTAAAATCCTTTTTGATATAAATATTTTTTTCAATTGAAAACGTTGAATCAATGAATAGTTAAAATATCTGCGGTACTTAAACGGTACACACAAAGTGAAACCCTTTTTGATCGGCGAATGGACTCCGATAAATGGGATACCTTTGGGTTCTAACTGCCGGGTGTTATCGAATGATAAAAATATTGGAAACCTTCCTGATTATATAGGATTCTGATATTGACACTTCTATTAGTATCCACTACAGCATGGTGACACGTGCAGATGAACGTGGTAAGAACAGAAATCTTCATATTAATACACTGATGGACAAACTTTTGTTTTGTAACAACATCTCCCGGAATTAAAGCGCACGGCCAATTAAAATGTTATCTACAATTATGTATATATAACTTTGTTTATTTATTAAATTAGTTATACCGATTATGAGAGGAAACTGTAGTTACAATACAAATCTACGCACGCGTACATTTAGACACGTGTGGCAAGGGTCATCTAAAAGTGTAGGTACTCCGAGCGTAGTAGCTAAATCTTCCATTTTGTTTTCTTTCTCATATTTCCATAACTATTTTTGGGAAGTCCAAAATCAAACGTCCGATTTAAAAAAAAAAATGCTTTCATATTCACGAAACACTTTTGTACAAACGAATTTCATAAATATTATGCATCAGGTAAATATTATGTGGGCTTTAAAAAAGAAAAGCAATGGGTCATCTATATTTAAATGATTACCTCGAAATTTACACAAACTAAAACACGATCTAGATCATTTGCAAGACCAGAAGGCACCTCTAAATACGCCACAAATAAGAACTTGCTGTTGGCATCAAGAGACTAGAATAATTGAAGAGTTACAGTTTAAACCTAGACCAGCGCTTTACACGCAAGTAATTTCATCACAAGTACTTTTAAAATGATGAAGGAAAAGATCGTAAGGAATCCTCTTTGTCCTAGAACCATAAATTCAGTAACATGTGACACTATGGGTTGTAGTGTTATTAGTCGGAGTCTAGAATGTTCCAGATGGTTCCAGAAAGTTCTTACCACAATACTAACCAACCCAGAAGGGTAGGATCCCAGTTGTGGTACCATGGATGATTATGCTTACAAATTTCAGAACTTTTAAAGAAACTTACCAAATATTTTTCAATAGTTGTGTATAACTACTCCATTGCGTAGACCGCAAGCGTAAACGATACAGCGTAGCGTAGTCGACATGTTGGAATTAATTCCATGTTTGTTTTCTCACCGCAACGTACGCTACGGGCAAACATTTTTCTCGCAGGTACAAGTAAACATTCGTTGATTGTGGCTATTGGACAAATAATACGGTTTTGTGAAGGCTACGGGAAAGTAACGGTTTTTATTGCGAATGAAGACGAATGTTTGAACAGATGATAGCTAAGCCTGCGGCCGTCGGTAAAAATAGATTTTCAGAGAGAAACAATACGTAATAAGTACCCCTTTGTCAATGCTCCATTTAATATCTACCTTTAATAATAATATTCGGTACTTTTGTTTTGTTAACGTAATAAGTAAGTACTTATTTGAGAATACATAAAATAATTCCCTTTCGGAAACATTTTATCAGGTACTAAAAATGTTAATAAATTCTGTAATTTTAATCAGAGCATTAATTTATTTTATCAGACTAACTTTTACCCACTGCTGTAATTATGCTTTCCCTCATTTATGGCAGCCGTCTTTATTCCAATGTCAATTAATAACACAGTGGGGGTTACATCTCTCACTCTTCCCGAATTCAATGGCATCAGTTTGAAATGCAAATTAGTCACTCCTCCTTGCTTAAATTATATTCATTGCAATTTGATTATAATTTTCATTTAACCGTCCACGTTTTATTTAAAATCTATACTAATATATAAAGCTGAAGAGTTTGTTTGTTTGTTTGAACGCGCAAATCTCAGGAACCACTGACCCAATTTGGAAAATTCCTTTTGCGTTTGATAACCCAATTACACAGAAAGGATTTAGGCAACATCATCATCATCATCATCATCATCTCAGCGTTAATCCCAGTTGCATTCGTAGCTTTTCAGCTTTGGAGTCTGGGGTCCGCTTTCCGCTTTAGGCTATACAACATCACACTGCAACCAATAGGAGCCGAGCATAATAACTTACTACACGCGAACGAAGTCGCAGACGGCCGCTAGTCAATAATATTTTCTACTATTATTTCAATAACCAAAATATTCAAAAATATTCTCAGGAAACCTTTTACTCTGTATCTATACTAATATATAAAGCTGAGGAGTTTGTTTGTTTGAACGCGCTAATCTCAGGAACTATTGGTCCGATTTAAAAAAAAAATATATTTGCACTGGATAGCCCATTAATCCAGGAAGGTTTTGGGCTATATAACATCACGCTGCGACCAATAGGAGCGGGGTATATAAAAAAACGCAAGGCGCAACTAGTACAGAATAATTCGTGACGTGAATTATCCGAATTGAGGGATGTGTTACATGTTACAGGGATGAGACTAAAACCGTTTTTCCCGAATATAAGGCAATAGGTACACACGTAACATGAAACTGCGAAAAGTTAACTTCCCAAGGGTTTGTTAAACACAGATGGCACACACTCTGTTAAACTAGAATCCCGTCAAATCATGGTCGAATGGAATAGCTAACTCAATGAACTGGATGAACTAGCCTTGTTCTTGCTATGAATGCATATACTATGCAATGTTTACTCTGACCCTGAGTTGAGAATGTAAAATAGTATACTGGATTTTTATAGAGTTCGTGACACTGCATACATCCAATACCTAACTTTACATATAATCGTAATATGAAAATATATTTATTAAGAAAGCTAATGTAATATTCCAAATTGTCTAGTTGGTCAACTCAGTTCAGATTTCGATTTAGAATCGATGGATTAAGATTTTGAATGGAATGTGTACGCATCCATAAAACAGCAGGATAATTGCGTAACACACTATCAGCAGCAATGAGCTTCATTTTGACAGTTCAACATTCATTGCGTTATTTACATTGCTCAGCAGACACATTTTTCAAACATATGGAGCAATGGATTAGCAATATCCATCAAAATTTTTCCAATTAATAGTAATAATGTGCAATTAGGGTGGGAAAAAATATTTAAATAATGATGTATATAATTGCGTGGGATTATGGCAACCCCCCCCCCCCCCATAATGATGCACACGACTAAGCCAAGGCCCCTAGTCCCCGGCAGCTCCGCTATTCCTGGTCATTGTGGTAGCGACCAAGGTAACGGCGGGGCAAGGGGTGCGAAGAATCTCCGGAAGAGATCCGGCTACCACAATCAACGACGGATCGACCTGGCAACACTGAACGTGCGCACACTGCGGACCGACGAGAGGGTTATTGAACTGGAGGAAGAATTGAGCAGGTTACGATGGGGTGTCCTGGGATTATCTGAAGTCCGAAGAGAGGGTGAGGACTCGATAATCCTTAAATCCGGTAACTTGCTCTATTTCCGGGAGGGCGACCATCAGTCCCAAGGTGGTGTCGGGTTCCTCGTCCACAGGTCCCTTGTGGACAATGTAGTGAAGATCGAGAGTGTGTCGACCAGGGTGGCGTTCCTGGTACTCAGAATAACCAAACGGTATTCGCTGAAGGTCATTCAAGTATACGCCCCGACCTCGACACACTCCGACGATGAAGTAGAGACTATGTATGAGGACATCTCTAAAGCCATACATAGCTCAAAAACTCACTACAGCGTTGTCATGGGGGACTTCAACGCTAAACTTGGAGAGCGGAGCGGTGAAGAGCTCGGACTGGGAAAGGAGGTGGGTAAAGTTCATAGTTTTTTTTGCCTATCGACCAATTCATAATATTTATTTCATTTCATAATACTAATACCTAATAAAAATTAAAATGCTAGGTTTCTTCGAAAAATCTCTTTATTAAGTACAGAAAACAGGAAAAGACTTAACTACAGTAAACCATTTGTACCAAATGTTTTTGATTATATTTCTACCTCATTTTCATTAGTTGAATCGTCACTGGACCATCCAGTAGCAGCATCTTGAAGTGTATCAGCATATCCAAGACTTGG
Organism: Sesamia inferens; assembly: GCA_037179545.1. Lineage (NCBI taxonomy): Eukaryota > Metazoa > Arthropoda > Insecta > Lepidoptera > Noctuidae > Sesamia > Sesamia inferens. The sequence goes on along the minus strand of CM073928.1, from coordinate 19,724,771 downwards.
TGTTTTTGTCTGAGTTTGATTATGGCGCCAGTACCCCAAGTACCACAGCACAGATGCAACATGCGCACAGCATCCGACAACTCTCGCACCGACTTTGCATTGACAGTACCATTCGATGTTTGCATTATGACTTATACTTGTTCGTATCCATATGTTATATACTTTTGTACTTGTGTGTCGAGATCTCAATTGGAGTCTGACAACTGAGCTATCTTCTCGATGTACATAAAGAGAGTACATTCCCGTTTCGCTAAGGTGTTCGTGGGTATAAGATCGGCTCTGCTTAAGCTGATATATCCCAAGAGTTAAATGTCGTAGCTCCTCCCATGTTATTCGTGGGAAGTCTGTAAGATTAGAGTCACTAAGCGGAGTCCATATCGCTCTTTTTCTTGTCCATCCATTTTCTTCAACCGTTCGTTGTAAGTTGTTAGGCTTCTTCACTAAATCTAGCATCCGTTGAGCAATCACATTGTCGTCCTCAACATTGTGAATTCTCGCTGGGTGGAAAGCATTTAGAATAGCACATACGATCTTAACATAATCTCCAATGAACGGTATTTGAACATTCGGCATTACATTACCCAATGCTCTCCAGTTTTTAACCTGGCCGTTGACTGCCTCAACTACCCAACGAATCTTTGTCACCAAACGTGTTTCATTTGCATCTTCTGTAGAAAACTGTACTTGTTTGTCCAGAAATGCAGGCATTTTGGGTACTAAGTCCATTTCTTCTAGAAGCTGTAAACAATCGCGAAAACCTCTATCAACGATAATAACATCATTAGATTTGAGCCATTCTCGAATTTTATTGACATCTTTTTTCAATATATGCGTAAAAATATTAGCATCGTTGTTTTTAGAATCTGCGAAGTAGGGCCCAAAAATATCCAAAATGTATCCTGTTGTTGTCACCAACATCATGGGCTTAACTAATGGCCTTCCTTTATGTAAAGAATAACATCGCCTTTGAAAAGAATAATTACTGCTCTTTTGAATGAAGATGTAGGTGCCATCAGCGACAAGAACAACAGTATCATCATGATTATCCGAGACAAATAATTTTTTCGCTAATGGTCGTGTATGTTCTTCAATAATTTTCGTTCTAGTAATATGCTGCATTCCAAGATGTAACGGAACGAAATTGTTTATCAGTGCTTGTCGGACTGAATGTACAGAAAACGAAACTAATCTTTTTTTTAAATTAAATAACACGGAGAGAACACCGTTTGAAAGACCGGTTCTAAGCTTCACAAGTAATATAGCTAAACAAGTGCGGGTTGATCTGTATTTTGACGAATGAATATTTGATTTCACTGATTCAAAAATCTCGTCAAAGTTTTCAATCGTTAACCCCATTAATGTATTATAATCGGAAACTGTGAGCTGTCCTGGCGTATCAAAGTCAAGCCCTTTCTTTTTAGCGACGTTTCTAATATCTTGTAAAAGATTTTCAATATCTTTTTCACTCAAACTAGTGTTATTACTTATTGGGTTTAAACTTCCAAGAGCTGAATCGGTGAATATTTTTTCAGAAAGATGATCTTTGCAGCATCGTCTCCCTGTCGTTATATACGTTCCCGTTTCTATAAATGTTTGTGTTCGAGCAGTACGGGGAACTGTCACAAGGTTTTTTTCACAATTACATATTATGCAACGCGTATTTGAATTATGGCACCGAGGTAATGACAAAACTACTTTGCGTTTCTCTGCTACTGTACTCGTGGACGGTATTGCACTATCGAGAATATTTGAAGAAGACGTAGAAAACATGTTAATCTCTCGACTTGCGTATCTTCGACATGCAGAACACAATTTTGCATTTTTTTGTAAATCGAAATTTTTATGTCGTTTAAGAACTGATATGATTTTTTTTATCAGCAACAACGCGATAATCACTTTTAGTTTTCAACCACTTTTTACAAGAATCACACTGATTTCCAGGCATATTTTTATTTATAAAATACTCGAAACACATACAAAGCTACGTAGTAGAATGCTCACAAGACAAATGAAATATTTGTAATACAATTAAACGGCGCACATGAGTTAGAGACATGTTCAAACACGCACGCGACGTATAGTCCGGCTCGCGGACAATCTATTTTGTTTTATATTACATAGATGCGCTCAACGCACCAAAAGAAATGAATGTTAGTTTAGAAGCCTATTCGTTGTAGTATTTGAGATACTAAAAAAATAGTGGTGCACCAAGCGCATAATAGATTTTTTTTTAATGATAGATGGAAAAAGTGTTAAAAATGGCGAAAATTCGACGAATATGATAAGTTTGATGGCCTTTTTATGTGATCTGCAATTTTTTTTTTCCTATTATTTTAGAATAAATGTAAAGGCCGATACCTAAATTTCATATGAATATAATTAAATGGAGAGAATAAAAACTTTGAATTTTCATCATTATGATGGGCAAAAATTAATCTAATCTTTACCCACGTCCTTTTGGATTTGGGCGTCGGAACTACCGAGGCCACATGCTAGCTGGCTTCATGGAGAAGGAGGGACTCTTTATGATGAACTCCTTCTTCAAGAAGCGTGAACAGCGAAAGTGGACTTGGATCAGTCCCGACGGGGTCACTAAGAACGAGATAGACTTCATTATGACGACAAAAAGGCACATATTATTCAATGATGTCTCAGTGATCAACTCGCTCAAATGCGGCAGCGATCACCGTATGGTCAGAGGCACATTGAATCTGAATATAGTGTCCGAAAGATCTCGCCTGATGAAGTCTACGCTCCGGCCAGCACCCATCCAGATCCATAACTCCGAAGGTTTCCAGCTCGAGCTCCAAAATCGCTTCGAATGCCTAAGTGGCGACGTGGACGAATACAATGACGGGTTTGTAGAAGCTGTCCGTACGGTCGGGACCAAGTATTTTAAGACCCGCCGTACAAATAAAACTAAAAAGCTCTCGGACTACACTCTCGAGCTCATGGAGGATAGACGTGAGATGGTTTTGCGTTCGTCAAGTGATGCTTGCAGATACCGGCAGCTCAATAAGCAGATCTCAAAGTCTCTGAAGCGCGACCTACGTCGGTATAATACCGAGCGTATAACGGAGGCCATAGAGCGAAACAGAGGCTCTAAAGTTTTCGCTAGGGATCTGACTATTGGGCATAGCCGGCTAAGCAAGCTGAAGACTGACGACGGCAGGATCATAACGTCCGGGCCCGAGCTTTTGAGGGAAGTCGAGAATTTTTATGGACAGCTCTACACTTCGACGACAAAACCCGCATTAAATCTTGCTGAAGACCCTAGAGCAAGATTAACCCGACACTACACCGAAGATATCCCGGACGTCAGCCTGCAGGAGATTCGATTGGCTCTGGAACAGCTTAAAAACAACAAGGCGCCGGGCGATGACGGAATAACGGCAGAGTTACTGAAGGCGGGTGGTGAACCGATCCTTAGGGCCCTTCAGAAGTTATTTAATTCCGTCATAGTCGAGGGAAAAACGCCACAGGCATGGCACAGAAGTGTGGTGGTACTCTTTTTCAAAAAGGGTGACAACACCCTTTTGAAAAACTACAGACCCATCTCACTTCTGAGTCATGTCTATAAGTTGTTTTCGAGAGTCCTCACGAATCGTCTCGCCTGCAGGTTTGACGACTTCCAGCCACCCGAACAAGCCGGTTTCCGAAAGGGCTTCAGCACAGTAGACCACATACATACGCTACGGCAGGTTATACAGAAGACCGAGGAGTATAACCTACCCCTTTGCTTGGCGTTTGTGGACTACGAAAAAGCCTTTGATTCGATCGAGACCTGGGCTGTACTGCAGTCTCTCCAGCGGTGCCAAGTAGACTATCGGTATGTCGAAGCGCTGAAGGGTTTGTACGAAAACGCCACCATGTCAGTCCGAATACAGGACCAGACCTCGAAACCAATACCTCTCCAGCGTGGTGTCAGACAGGGAGATGTTATCTCCCCGAAATTGTTCACCGCTGCATTGGAGGATGTCTTCAAGGTTCTGGACTGGAAAGGACTGGGCATCAACATCAATGGCGAGTACATGACACACCTTCGGTTTGCTGATGATATCGTAGTCATGGCTGAGACCGCGGAGGACCTGAGTACAATGCTCGAAGACCTCAGCAGAGCCTCCGAGCGAGTCGGTCTTAAAATGAACATGGGCAAGACGAAAGTGATGTCTAATGCCCATGTTGTACCGACTCCTATAAAGATTGGAGACTCTGTTCTCGAAGTTGTTGACAGTTACGTGTACCTGGGACAAACTATCCAGTTAGGAAGGTCCAACTTCGAGAAAGAGGTCAATCGTCGAATCCAACTCGGTTGGGCTGCTTTCGGGAAGCTACGAAGAATCTTCTCGTCCCAAATACCGCAGTGTCTCAAGACAAAAGTCTTCGACCAGTGTGTGTTGCCAGTGATGACATATGGAATTGAGACGTGGTCGCTAACAATGAGCCTTATGAGAAGGCTCAAAGTCACTCAAAGGGCAATGGAGAGGGCTATGCTTGGGGTTTCACTGCGCGATCGAATCAGGAATGAGGAGATCCGCAGAAGAACGAGAGTAACCGACATAGCCCGAAGAATTGCAATACTAAAGTGGCAGTGGGCTGGACACATTGCCCGTAGGACCGATGCCCGATGGGGCCGACGGGTTCTCGAGTGGCGACCACGCACCGGAAGACGTAGCGTGGGTAGGCCCCCGACAAGGTGGACCGACGACCTGGTGAAGGTCGCGGGAAACCGCTGGATGCGGGAGGCGCAGAACCGGTCGTCGTGGAGAACCTTGGGGGAGGCCTATGTCCAGCAGTGGACGTCTTTTGGCTGAAATGATGATGATGATGATGAATGATGTATATAATTAGCCTTATATAAAGGTATATTCTTCTGATCGTAAAAAAGACCTCAGAAGTAAGTTTCTGTAATACTAGTTGTTATCATATATACTTACTGGTGTAGGTATAATATTAACATAACTATTAGTTTATAACTACTAAATCCTCAATATATCAGGGTACAGTGTATGCTATAAAGAACATTTCCCTTCTTTGAAAAAAAAATGGCAAAACTCAGAAGAAACCATTCTCGGCATTACGAAGTTTGACAAGTACCGTGTCAGTACATGGTTGCCAACTTCACATTTCTATTAACGTGACGATTGACGATAAAAAGTTTCACTCCTCAGATTTGCTCCGAATTTTTTGCACTCTTGGAATACCTTGCAAATCGCTTTTTAATATGACGCATGGGAACGATACCTTTTGTTTTACCCTTTATAAATAAATAATATCTACCAAGCAAATAGGCGCTGGGGTGAATTTGTTGAAAACGTATATTTAATGAGGGAAATGTGAAAACGATCATGAAAAATTACAATTTAACTATGTAAAAATTAAAAATATAAAACCAGAAAAAGCAATTTCATCCATTTCAATTCAATTTCAATCATTTGTCATGGTATATCCAAAAATGTTAGACTATAAATCAAGAACTATCACGCTTTAAGCCAAACAGGTGATCCTTTAACAATTAACCCTCTTCAGCCGTCGAGGAGACGAGATGTGGAGTCGTCTGACGGGACTAATGCCGTACAGCTTTGAACATAGTTTTCGTGCGAAGGAAATGGAAATTGCACAGATGACTTCAGACGAAATCGGACCCTGGTAATAAAAGCGGAATAACATTAAAAAGACTTCTATCCACGTTCAGATAAGAGAACGAAGGAAAAATACAGGATAAGCTGAGCTTATCTTTTTGCACCAAAGACAAAAGCCGGGTGAGAAAAATAACATTGTGAGCATTATAATGTGTAACCTGGGCGGGATACGGAAATTGTGCTCAACTGGCGCATTCTGCGAAATCTACCCACACGTTTAAAAAACGCTTTCTAGATTCATATATCTGTTTATGTTAACATAAAACCTTCCATGTTTCATGCTGAACAGTAAGGTTATGCTAGTCACAAAAGCAAGTCAAATAAGCATCACAAAAGTTGCTTCGTAACGAAAACCTCCGTAGTCCAATGTCTCTGTTCGTTTGAGAGATTACACGGGTAACAGTCGGAGTAGGCACTCGCCCCAAGGATTTAATTGTTTACATTCCCTGACCTGAAACACAACCCTGATCTTTTGCTTTATTGGGATTGCTCCAAGTAATATCTTTATCTTTGTACTACAACGACCCTCCCACACTAACACTGTTGCTATGAGAACACAACTACTTGATAAGGAAAAATAATATTTGCCTTTGTTAATATTTAATGTACCTATCTGTCACATTTTCCTGATGGCATGAAAAATGATGTATTAGGAATGCGACCCAAATTCAAAGTTCATCTACAAAGTTTGCAGATAACTTTTATTCTCCCGATAGTTTTAGTTCAAAGTTTAAATGAATTTTAGAGTTGCAGACAAGTAAATTAGTCCCCGGACATTCTTATTATGGATAAAGGTAAGATGTAGAGTTTTCCAGTGACTAAGAATATTTCCGTCCTCCTTCCTGACCCCAATGCAAAGTTACGGTGGTGTGACTGTGACAGTTTTTGATCTCAAAAGCTGAATCTTGCAGAACCCAGATATGTCTTAAATTTATTGTGTGTTCGCGAATGACTTGTCAAAACTGTACTGGATAAACTCTGCTTTTATATACCTACAGTTTTCTGCAGAGAAAAATAAGTATCGCCTAAACAGCAAATTATTGGATTGAAATTGGTCAATGACTGAAAGATACAACCAAAAATAGAAGAAACGCGTATTTTAAATTGAATTTACAAATGGGGCCTCCCGATTTCTCAGCCGTTAGGAGGCTGCCTGAGAACCATTTCTAACTTAGCCATGTCGTAAAAATAAGTATTCCATTTTATGAATAAATCTATCGAAAACTTCTATTCGATTTTAATATTTAAAAAAATGGCAGCTTATTTTATTACGTCCACAAATAGTCAAAAACAAGAGCGTCGATATATCTAGTCTTGTCGTAATGATCGAATGCTAAACGACACAAATCGCGGTGGAAATATTTATGTTCGAAAATACATTCTTGTTATTCGATTCCCGAGTAAAATAATCGCGAATCCTTTTCGACTTGGGGTATCGATTTTATCAGGAGCTTACTCTGTTCTGATTTATGGCACTCCTCTGAGAGAAATTACCGGCCCGAAAATATTGGGCGAAAAAGTTCCAGTTTTCCCGATTTTTATCTTATTTGTAACCAGCCCTGGATGTATTTTTTCGAAGCCATAGTAATAAAATTAAAAGAAAGAAAAACAGGCTTTAGCCTCTTTGTGTAATGCCTAATCTCCAACATCGTACTACTTACATAAATATATGTATTGCCAAACTCCAATTTGTAGGCAGTAGGAGTACTTACATTGGTCCACTAAATTTGAAGTTGCTCTGCAGTTCGTATCCATATGTTCAGTAAGTAGATATGTATAACAAGTAACCCACTACTCGAGTTGTTTGATTAATGAGTTAACTTGCTTAAGGCTAGGTTCAGATCAACAAGACGGGTACCTACTTCAAAATTTAAGGCAGCCACCGTATGGCGTACAACATATTGCTTGAACTAAATATGTACTAAACATAGAAACAGTACATCCTACATAAATAGATTGTGTTTATCATCGCGATTCGCTTTAATATTTTTTTTCTTATACTTTTTCCAACTATATTGGGGTCGGCAGCTTACTTAAGGGTAAGCAGACTTTCGGACTTCTGACGACCCGTCACTCCCGGCCCGTCCGAATGGCGTATTCTGTTTGCGTGTCTCGGTATGTTAAGATGAGCATTGGGAGCAATAGGGATGTATCCAAGGTATGAAAATCAAAAAAATAATTAGTCCGTCTTACAGATAATAAAAAAAATTAAGACCCGTATTTTTTATTTTGTCGTAATTACCAAAAATTACTGAGATATAGCGTATTAAAGTTACAGAGTGGGGGCTAATTACGTCACGCCGTTCTATATTTTGCACCATGGCGTGACGTCATGCGACATTTCAAATCAATATATCTTCCTAAGTATTTGAATAAAAGAAAAAATAAAAAATACGTGTTCAATATTTTTTATAAAGCTATCTGACGGACATTAAATTATTTTTTAGGATACAAGCCAATTCCCTTGTCCACAAAGTAAACTAAATTTAGGATCATTGCACCTTTTTATTTACATTTTTTTAAGAATAGGACAGAATATAAATATTAATTTACTTACTCCGACTCTAGAAAATGATGCACTGAACTTAGTTTAGTTCTGAAAAAGAGAATCAGCGGCAATGTCACCGATTTCGGCGAACGTCAACCTGATCAATAAACCCGTGGACCAATTTATTAGTTAGCTACGAGCCCCTCCTTTTCGTGATAACAAAATTTTGGTTCATGGCTTGCTACTAAGAAACTAATTTGCGTGTTTCCGTCGGACTACAATTTGAGTGTCTTCAAGGCTAGAGTGAATAGGCTCTTAATAAACTAGTGCGCTTTACCATCAACGATTGCGTCACTGCTTACCATCAGGCGGGATTGCGGTCAAGCGCTGGTTTATATTTTAACAAAAAAAAAAAAAAAACTAATTGTAGTGAATTAATTTTGATTCCTGTTTTAAACTATCGTTTTAATAATTAAAATTAATTCACTACAAATAACATCTATTCTTTCTTCTGTTTTCACCATACATTTTCATGCAATACTTCTTCCTTAATAAAAAATCACATTGTAACACAATCATATCATAACCTATCCTAATTAACACGTACAATACTATACTTAACTAATGTTTTGTTTCAGCTAACAAATGTATTGAGGAAAGAAACTTGAGCTCATGTCACGCCAAATATCGAATTTCGTCCATTTAGCTGATGGCGTGGCGACAAACGTTCAGAGTGAACGGTTTCTCTCGCGATATAAACAAAAGAACAAAGATTATTCAAGTGCCAGTCATCGTGGTAGGATGAATGACTCTCGATACAGCCTGCGCCGATAATTCATTCTGAACGGGAAGACGACGTCAGAGAGAAGGTAACAACGTACATCGCCGTTTTCAATGCATTACACATATTTTTTCAGAATCCATCATTGAAGGTCGGTATTGTTTTTCTTTTTTATGATCATTTGTTTGCGATATTTTATAGAAAAAGAATAGAATAGAAAACTTATTTCAAACAGTAGTCTTAAAAAATTTACTTTTCTTCTAGTTTTAATAGGTTACAGACACGGATATACGACAAAAATCACAATCACATCAATCAAAGAAATTCAATATTTATTTTAAAATTTAAATTGCAATTTTTTTAATTTCTTTATTTTTGAAATTCTTTCATAATCTATGCTACTAAAACTTTCTTATCCGCAAAATCATTGCATATATTAAAAAAGAAGAAATATTCATTGCTTCTTCATTTTACCATACGATAAGAAATAAAATAAGTTGGTCCAATTATTCTTACAGAAAACCGAGTGAAAACTAATAGTTTAAACCCGCGTGTCACATAAAAGGATCGGTAAAACCAAGATCACTCTAATATATCTGCTTCATGGTTCACTAGGTGATCTTTAAGGTGTCCATTTATCACGTACACATGAAGGAGGAATTTATTATAATAAAAATCTTCCAGGAAAACCTGATAAACACATTGATCATAAAATATTGTATGAATTTGTACATGCTGCAGTTTATCAAAAGTTTTTGGCGACGGTGGAAATGAGAATGTAAATTTCTATGTATACATTTCTTACCTTATTTTTCTTTTCTTTTTTTAAAAAGAAAAATAGGACTAGGAATTTCTCCAGTATTGTCGGTGCATTTACAAACATATTTGAATGACATATAAAAACAGACAGACCCAGAACAACTAATTGTAGGGCATACAAATATTTGTTCAGAATTGAACCCACGACACGCAGCGCAGCAGTCGATCGCTTGACCACTGCGCTAACCAATGTGTTTTCAGAATCCCATGTGCTTTTATACAAACAATATTTGAATGATCAAAGCGGTCGTTATAAGCTCTATTTAAATTAATATCCACACTCTCCGTCACTAGTGTTTACATGACGGTGATGAGACGTGACGGTGACATTCAATCGTTTATTTATTTATTTATTAAAACTTTAAACACAAAGAAAAACATTGTACAATGGCGGACTTAATACCTTAGGCATTTCTACCAGTCTACCTTAAGGTGACGCAGAGACAAAACATGGTAGGTGCAAAGATATGAAAGAGAAGTTAAAAGAGAAACACAAAAAAAAATATTGTAATAAATACATACATACAAAATATAAACAGTAGAGAGAGATATAAAAATATAGTTAGAGAAAAATAATAAATTATATATTATATGTTTGTTTAGTGTTGTGACGTTAACGATTGCACGATTGAACCTCATATTACCCTCAAATAAAATGAAACCTTACACATCCAAGATTTTTGGTACTTACCTACTTTCTATGAAGATCCGTAATAGATTCAATAAATCCTAGTAAGTTTTGAGGAGCTATTCCTGAAATAAATATTCTGCATCTATCAAAATACATTTCTGACAGGTTTTTGACATGAATTATCGCTAAGATGAGTTTGTAGAAGTACATTTTGGATGGTCTTTGTTATATCAATTGGCCTTCTGCTATTAAACCCAGATATATCTTTTGGTAACCGCTGGAATACCTACATTATTATAACTATAATAAAAACCGTATCATAGGCAAATATTTTAACCTAATCGAAGATTTACTTTTTATCAATTATTAGACTGTTTTTAGAGATTTCCGTACCTGCAGTTTTTTTTTTTCTTTTATTTATTACCTAGGGAAACTGTCATGTTATTACAGACTTTATTAAACTTATTTTGGACAGTATTGTGTTTTGCCAATTTAAGAAACAGATTAACATTTACAAGTCCACAAAGGATATGATTACGGATTATTCGACTATTTCAATTTCAATATTCTTTATTTATTTTTAAAGAACATACTGTGCTCACTTAGCGATAAATATATATCTAAAGTTAGTAAATTCCAGTAGCAATAGCTTTGGTTTTTTGTAAATATGTATATAGGTACGACATTTCCTTTAGTGAGTAGAGACTAGCTTATAACGTTATTAACTAAAAAGTTTTGTGTTGTTAGTGACATAATGCTTGATTTTTGCTTTGAATATGTTATTAAAGGGTGTGTGCTCCTGATATCTGCCGGTAGATTATTATAAAGTTGTAAACCTTTGTATTTTATATTTTTCCTGCCATATTGTATCCGCTGGGGATGCGTCTGTATTTGATTGGGGTTTCTTTGGCTATATTTGGATGTATATATTTTTTATAAGTACATTTAAATACCCTGTTGGTCTTGTGGTTGCTAGTGATTGCTGAACGTAGGTTGCTGTATTGAATTTCCAGGACGGGCAAAGTGTTAAGTTTTCCATTAGGATTTCTTTGAAAACAGTCGTTGTTTGGAAGCTGGCTGTGTTACAATGAATAGTTAACGGCGGCGGGGGCGACTTAATGTGTTTTCCAAGATACGATGTATCCCGCGCCACGGAAAGCATCTTTAGCCATTGTTCCTGCACCTGATCTCTCTCCGGTTGTGTCGGATTACCGAGTGAGGGAAGAGAGAGTGCACCTGTGTCTGCTCAATCAAAACAGTATGGATTAATTCAACATTTCAAGACACGAACTAGACTGTTACTCTTACTGAATAATCTGTAGTTAGACTGTTACTGAATAATCTTTTCTTAAAAACATATTTACTACCTAATCAAAAATTAAAAATATAGATATATAAATTTGGAAAAGTAACAATTCACTTAAACTAATATTACATACCAGCTATATATAATAAATTTTTATTTCAATTCAAAATTTTCATTATAATTGTTAGTTGTCAAAATTATTATCGTATCTCGTGGAAAACACCGATCTTTTTATTATGTAACAGAATGCAGCTTAATACTCTATTTAACATAAAACGACTGCCTCAACAATTATTAGGTAATTATACTTGTCTATTATTAAATAAGTGTTATTTGATATTTTACAAAATAAGGTAGGTGCGGCCAATAAGGCCTGTCGGGTAATAAGGCCTAAATTACAAAAATACAACTTAAAATTACCGCTATCACTCGTGGTCACAATCGTAGGTAGCTAATAATCTTAGATGGCGTCCCAAACGTGGCACGACTCGCTAGCTTGCTTGCTGTCACCAGTGCTGCCACTTTTATCATGGTCAACGGATGCTCAGTTTAAATTATAATACCGCAGGAAATCTAAACGTAAGTATTTTTTGTAATACTATATTTTTCCACATAATTTTATTGTTTAATTGTCAATTAGTTCATGCTTCAGTAGACTGTGGTGTTGAAATAGTATAATGTAAAATGAATTGTTTTATTTTTAACTTTTCTTTGCAAAATTGGCCAACGTTTATTAAGGCCTACTAAATACGTGTATGGGCCTTATTATACTCCTTTTCATCATGAAGTGACTGTTTTCAGTTTTATTTTTTTAATTTTACTGTTTATTGTTTTTAGGGCATATAACAACAGCGTGTCACAAGTGTCTGACGCTACAGCTACATTGTCGCAATAAAGCGAACTAAACTACGCGTCACCGTGTCAATATTTCCAAAACATTAGTGGCTGAGTAAAAAATTACAGTCATTACGGATAGCAGACGACAATGACAGATTCAAAATAATACAAAACGTGCCCAGTACTGCCCAGAAGTGAACTACTCTTTTCGGAACAGGCGCTCAAATTCGAGAACTTCACACGCAGGTAAGGTCGTCTAATCATTACTTATAAGAACAAACATATAAGGTATAATGTTTTTAACACTAGGTATTGCCATATTTATCTAAATAAGAAGGAAGGAGTTTCTGATAAAATAATAGAGAAAGATGTTTGCCCATTCATCAAATGAAAGAATAACGAAATACGAATTATGTCAAGTCTCGAATCCTAAGTACCCATTCTGCCAACCTATGACCCAAATATCTAGATTTATCTTCCGTACTAGTGTACACTTAAGTAAGCCTATCCCATCCATTACTTTTCCTAAAAAAAATATATATTCATATTTCGTATATGTAAAATAATCCTAGTGAATATGTTACTAGTGCCCTGGGCATAGTGAGACTTGAGAGTTTGTAACAGTATTATCTTTACATTTCCGGCCACTTTATGCACCCACATAATAGAAACCTCTCGATCCTTTGGAATAGGAAATTGCGAACCTTTTAGAGGACACACTATGAACTAGCAATTGGTTAAGATTAGAAATAAATGTTTAAAATTGGGGAGACAAAATAGTTTCAAACTGCTAAGTCATATAGTGTAGATATGTACTTATCCTCGCCTCTCAAGTATGAGTGCGCGGGTTCGATTCCAGGTCAGGTTAGTACCAATGTAACTTTTCTAAGGTTATATGTACTTTCTAAGTATATCTTGGACACCAATGACTGAAGGTGAAGGACATCTTGAGGAAACCTGGACTTTAAGTTTGAAATCGCCAACCCGCATTGAGCGTGGTGATTACGCTCAATCCTTCTCTGAATGAGAGGAGACTTGTGCCCAGCAGTGGGACGATAAAAAGGTTCATGATGATGATGATGTACTTACGTTACTAGCTTCTGCCCGCAAATTCGTTATTGTGGTATTGTTTATTCCCGCAACCTTTCTCGTCGCATCGCATCGCCTGTTCGCGATTATACTTTGTTTTCGCTCAGCATCCTTCCAGGTTTCTTTTTTCTTTTTGCGGCTCTTAATGGTCCTAAAATGATGCTAAATAAAAATCTTTCCTTGAGAAATGTCCTATTAAATAAAACGAATATTTCAAATCCAGCTGCTGGTTCCACAGATTGGCGCTTTGAAACCAATAAACAAAAAGCAAATAAATCTTCAACTTTATTATTATTACAGAGGATAGATTATTGCCCAAGCAACAAGTTGATGACAATAAATAGATAACTTCCTTATAAATCAGCTAATAATCATTTATATCCATTTTCTCAAATTAAGACAGTAGGCAAATAGAAAATAAACAATATACCTAAGTTGTACTATGCCACTAAATAGCTACTGACCCTAATATGTATAGAATCATCCCCAGAGGCTTAAATAGAAAGTTAGTCTGCTGCAATACCCATTAAGTTCAGCGAGATGTTTGTACGCAAACTAACCCCTGTGTTTATAAACGTTGTTTAAAGTTAAGAGACGTTTAAACATCAAAAATATTTTGTTTCAATCTCCCAAATCGTAATTTAACTTTAAGCAACGTGTGTAAATTCTCAACTGTCCGAGTTACACAAAGCTAGTTTTCAAAGCCAGAATGGCAAAATAGGCAAAATAAAAACATTTTATTTCATATAAACGTACATAAATGGTACTTATTAAACGTCAGAAACTAAACGTCAAAAAAAAAATCCACTGTTACTCTTTAAGAAATAATTGGCTTTAATATAGAAATATTTTTAAATTATAGTATAGGCCTCTCAATAAGTAATATCCCTTTTTTGGTCAGGATGGGAAATCATCAAATGACCTCTCCCGCTGTGAAAGCCACCCTTGTTCCTCCACTTGCCTGTGCGCCAGGCCTACGCTTTCTTTTTTAACCAATCCGCTACCCTGACCAGGAGGTCTTCTTGGACACCGTCACGTCCGTATATATTTATTTATTTACTATGTGCTGATATCTCTTTGAGGCGCGTGTGAAACACAACGCGTTATCGACCCGGGCCTGTTCCTTACTGGGCGGCGAGCTGCCCACTTCTCGCCGCCCGCAAGCAAGCCCGCGCCTTCGGTGGCCGGGAGTTCAATGTTGTCTCCTGACTGGGGCGGCTCCTGCGGCGGCAAGAGGCGTGAGGCCTCACTGCTTCGCAAAAGGAGGTGACGGCCTACCATGCACTCTTGCTCCGGATCATGGCCTGGACCAGGACCGAATGCGAGAGATCGTACCAATCGCTGCCACGAGGACACAGCGGTACTCTATCCGAGCAGCGCAAACATCCACCGTGTCCTCAAACTGATCCCCACAATGGTGACATTCTGGCGTTTCCTCCCGCCTTATCCGGAACAGGAACCTCCCGAAACAATCATGTCTGGTGAAGACCTGCGTCAGGTGGAAGGTGAGGACGCCATGGTGCCCTCTCTAGCCACTTCTCAAAGAGGCGACTTACCGCCATTATTGTGTCGTGCCCTGCACAGGGTTACGACAATCGCAATCTCCATGTCGCCATGAGCTCTCGCCAGAGTTCTAACTCCAGCGCTTTACCTCTTCTCCGCACTCCCACACGTGGGCAAGGGCTTTGGCCTCCAGATCCCATGGCAGGAATCTGGCAAGGAGGCTCGCCGCCTCAGCGGAGACCGAGCAGTTTCCCCAGACCAGCCGAACGGCCATGACCCTCTGGATAAGTAATATCCCTAGGCTTATCTTTACGGTTTCACATTTAGAACATGATAAAGTCGTCGATGCTAAGAAACTTTAAGCTTAACAGTTAATTGATCCGATTGGATACTATTTTCGCCAAACAATAGGCAAAACTTTGCACAGAGGGCACCACAATCACTTACAGTAAACAAACCGCCATATTGCACAATCTCGTATCTTTGTCGTACTGAGTTATTTAAACGTAACAACTGCGTATTCACTATCCAGTGAAGATATATCCAAATATTCATTATTTCTGTATTTTAACTAGGATATATTATGGCATAGTACCACTTAAAAGTGGATGATCTAAAACAAATTACTTCCTGAACGGGGGTGTGTGGTGTTTGAAGGGGAAAAAGAGGGCTTTGGTAGAAAGGTACAAAAATAAAGCTAATTAACTGAACTGTGCTTATTTTAATGGGTAATACGGGGTAAGTAATACGGGCTAGAATCCGAACCTTCACGAGTATGCACATATCCATATATATTTCTTTTTTATATAATTCAACTCGCTATTAATGAATATTCGTTTCAGGCTTAGATTATACGACCATAACAATAACTTTTGTAGCGACATAGTGGAAGCTATAATACAAACAGAAGTTTATTTCCTCCATTAAATGAAAAATTTAGAGACATTTCTCATTTAATGGCGATCTACTCCATACGACCATTAAAAACCTGACAAGACTGCACTCTGGTAGCGGAATATTGCAGTATTATTCCCTATTGCTAGAATAGTAAAATCAGCAGTAGTTGAAGGAAGCACAACTAAGTCAAAAATTGACCTACATCATACATATTAAATCATGTTACATTTCGTCTGTCAAGAGAATACATTTAGTCAAATTAATCCATTTCAGTGCAAAAATTCTAGTAACTGAAAAGATCAAATTCGCATATCACATATTACTTAGTTTGTATAAACCGACAAATGTTAAGAAAGCATTCTCTTGATGGCTTGACTATAGTTGATAAGCTTGCAGTCACAAACTATGTACAAGTCTATGAAAGCAATGATTTCGCAGCGAGTGTGGTTTGCATCATAATCACTACTAAAACAAAAGTTCTCTATGCTCTGTTGTCTATGATTGACAAAACGTGTTGTAACATCAGTGCTCTAAGTGAAATACCTCGTTGTTACTAGTGTACTGAAAATGTTAAACATAGTTCGAAAATATTTGTATCACCAAGCACGATTATTACTGAGAAACATATTTCAGTACAAAATATTTCATGATATTATTTTACAAGAAAGCTGGTTTGGAGAACTCAAATAATGAAGGTTTGGTATTTGTGGCTGTAAATCTATACTTTCTGAAATACGAAAGTATAATATCTTGTGCAAAATATGTTTAGTAATACACTTTTTATCTTAGTTTCTTGTTGATTTACAGCTTGTAATTTTAACCTCGTCACTGTCACATAATAAATAACATTAAAACAAAACACTATACCTTAGTAACAACATATAAATACACGTTTTTCCGGTGAAGAGCAAAGGAAGCAATTAATCGCCCCTCTTAATCCCTGTTGACATACACTTATCGCACCTCTGCTTGATCAGAGCAGAGTCTAATGATAGAAACCTCGATCCACACACACGAGCAAGTTGTGTATAAATTACATATATCTTATTACTAAAGTTGGGCAGGATTATATCCCAAATTTACTTCGCAATTTATAAAGACATCAAACAACAAGAACTACTTTTAGAATCACACTACAAAGTCGTCCAAACCTGTGTCCAAAGGTAATTATGGGAGCACATAAAGTATAATTAAAACAATTAAATCCATACCCCCGCCTATCCTCTGTGTCTTTTTAGAGCCATAACCATAAAAACAATTATTTGGATACCGCTCGTAATGGCCGCTCTAAAGCAAAATTGCTCTGATAAGTAGAATGATATAAACCGGCCTTAGCCTCGAAGATTATGACCTGAAGGCCGTAGTATTAGCTCAAGTAGCAGTTGAATCCATATCATATTTTAAAGAGATTAAATTCCGACTCGCATCCCGTGAAAACTAACCCCATATAGCAGGGAAAGGGTTCGACGGCTGATGATTAGATTCCGGGAGCCGATCGATATATGTAGTTGGAACAGAGATAGGCATTTAAGTTTAGACTCCTTCATTTTTAAAACATTGGTATTATACTGGCAGCTTAATTGAGAAACTCTGGTGTTATTTTGACCCAAGTACTTTATCTAAGATTGACTGAAAACGGGTTTTATTCTTAATTCTCCAACAATTACAATGATAACAAAGTTTTTATTCTGGATTCTTTAAACAAAAGTTATTTAAGTAGTAAAAATATAATCTGCACCCTAATTGCGTAACAGTCCATTACTGTCAATTATTCTCAAGCCAATTACTAAACCATTGCTCCATATGTTCGGAAAGTGTGTCTTCTCAACAACGTAAATAACGTAATGAATGTTATTGAACTGTCAAAATGAAACCCATTGCTACTGATAGTATATTACTTAATTACGCTGTTGGATAGAGCATTTATATTGCTCGGTAGAAGTTAGTGTTCATTTCATTTCATATTAAACAACAACATTAAAATTATACTGCTAACTTTAATCATATTTCATAATAAAAGCTTGTTTGTCATTGTGCAGCACCATATTTTGTACAAGCAGCTGATAATAGTAAATATTATGTGGTAAAATCACAGTAAGTTCCTACATGTGCTGCTGAGCAAATTGGAAATAGAATTCTGGAAATTTCCAGACTCCAAGTACTAGGTTGCGTAGTGAAAACTCAGTTCGATGCATTTGAAATCGTCCAATCAAGTTCGGCTTATGGTGCTAGTTCAATACGGCGCCCAAGCCTGAATGCAGACTTATGCAGGCACTAGAAAAACTTTTATTATACCGAGATTTAATTTTTCTACATTTCAATTTATTGTCGCCACATTACCTGTAATTAAGGATGCGAAAAGGGGCGCAGGGATCGCCTAGATTTTTAGTAGGTACACCTGAAATCTTTTTCCACTTTATCTACGTCATATCGTTTGAGCGGAATTCGAAGAGAAAATGGCGATAAATATCCTACAAGCAAACATTTGAACTCAGTTCTTTTGTTGTTTCCGTTTTGTAATGCTTATGAATTCAGTTTTTGGAACCATATTTTAATAAGAACTTTATTTAACTAAGCGGCGTTTTAATTCTCCAGGATATATCCACAATAGCTATTATATTTTTCCGTCTAATGTATCAGGAGGCTTTTGTTGTTTGTCTTGAAGAAAAAGTCTAGCTTTGGTTTTTATTATAAAAACAGATCAGTTTGACGGGAACTGACAAAGTATAATGGATGATTTTAATTATTTCTGCCGCAAAACTTTGCTATGTGACATTAAGCGGGTCACGAGCGACTTGACGTCACAACTCACAACGAGTTCAGATTTATAACTAGGTGATAAATTGACACAACTTATTTACTAAACTTTTAGAAATGATCCATTAGAGTTACTTACTAAAAATACTGTGCAGAAACAAAAATTTGTTTCCCGGAATTCTAACAATAACTAAAAATCCTTCCCTCTTTAATATTAAAAGACGAAACATTTTTGATTCAATGGCAAAATTTGCCTCTCAAGCAAAAGATGAGTCAAGAAAAATATTTAAGTATTTCACTTATTTCCATTTTCCCTTGCCCACATTTTCGCACAGGAAAGTTAATCTTATTAATCTAAATACTTTTTCAACTGTAGGTATTTCAGACTTATACATATTATACCTTGTATTTTTTAACCTGTTTATATTTTGGGGCTTCGGGATATGTTAGCCCCATCATCCCTTGCGACACGAATTTTACTAACTAAATACCGTATTATTGGAAACAAGATTAACCTTGTAAATTTTCACGAGACAAATACATAACATGTTCCGTTAATATCTATTGTAGATGTTCTGTTATATTGGTAAGTTTATACTAGAAACTTGTTTCAAGGAAATTGTAGTCCACTAGTACTTGCTTGTTACTGGAAGTTATGAGCAATCAACTACCAACTTGGGCATTGTTGTACTAATTCAACTCAATTAATTATGGCTACGCCGGGGTTTAGAACAATACTCATGTTGTATTAGATTATAATAGATAGCCTACTGATTCTTAATCGAATAGGGATTACGTCGAAATTGGTCTGATATCTAAATTGATGATACGACGGACGAAAGGGGTCAACTAGACGTTTGGCCATGGTAGTTGGTTCACGGGGCAACCACAAAAAATATCCGTATTTTACTGAGGTTATTTCTTATAAAAGAGGACGCTTATGAAGTGTGGTATTTCTTGCTATGAATACAGCTACGATACCAGGAATTAGGATAAAGAGAAATTTTCGTCGAAAAAAACATTCACCTACTCTGAATTCACGATACTTAAACATATAGGGAGAGGATTATGTTTGAAAATAGAGGTATACATTTATTACAAATATAATTGAATGTCCAAAGGCTTATCCTAGTAGAAACGATTTCAAAAATACACGCAAGAAGCTCATTTATAAAGAAGAAAAAGATGTAATAGCGCCAGATAAGAATCGAAGCGAAGAATTACATTTTGCTTTTTGCTACGAAACTGTTTTCGCTCGTCCCTTCCAAAAGTCTGTCTGGCCCATTTATTTTATAGCTTTATACCTACGTCCGGTCTTCGCCTCATACATTAACATTAAATTAAGCCAGTAGGCCGCTAAAGACAGTATGAGAGGTCTTTGTCAAAGATCTTGGGTTGGAGGGCACCTGTAATAAAAATGTCGTGTTATCATATTTTACCTTAATATTAATTATGTACTATGTCACTAGCTGCCATACATGTCTACGGTTTGGAGTAGAATCATGCAGTTGAGACTGCTTTGGTATGACTTGGTATTACTATCATTGGTATCACTGTCATATATACCCGTGGACCCTTATTTATACCCACACCATATCAATACAAATGTAGTGCCAAAAATTAGACTTTTACTCAATATTTTTGAAGTGAAACTTCTTTACGCACGCTTGACTTGGGGAGTAAGCTGGCGAACGCGTGACGTAAGCGTTACGAAAAGTGATCGGGCAAGGCGAACGGAAGTTAAGTGGGGGATATAAGCACAGAGGCGCCCGTGGCGCGAGCTTGGTACTTACTACAAGGTCTACAACGAGTTTTTTTTTTTTTTTTCAATAAAAATAGAAGATCTATGCAGAAATATTAATTTACCAATGAAACCATGAAATAAATTTAAATATTTATAGAAAATTAATATGTGTATACATGTATATATTGTATACATATATATATATATATATATATAATAATATACATACAGATGGAGCGAAAGAAGTTTCACTTCAGTCGTGTGGTCATAAGCACACTCGTATTTTTTTTTAATTTAAATTAGAGCTCTTATGTATATGACCAGAAACAATAGCCTAAATTAGTTTTTGAAAAGTTTTAACATAATCAAATATCGGCTACTAGGTAGTAACTGTACCTGATCTCTGAAAATTCATTTAAATTCAAAATTTCATCTAGGTTCTTTCACTTCTGTTGATTTATTCCACAATGAAATAAAGCTACATTGCGTAGTGTAAATATTGTATGTGTGTAGCCAGTAGATATTTTGTTTATGTTACGAACGAAAAGGCCTTTCAATTCACCACCAATCAAACAAGTTTTCAAAGCTCTCGATTCGGGTCTGATGAAAACCGGCTGGACCCACACTTACTTAAACCGAGTAATCCCCATTTTGATTTCAAATATATGAACGGATCCTACTTTAATATATAACGAATGATAAAGCTGAAAAATTTGTTCGTTTTCTTGTCTGTTTGAAGATGCTAAACTCTGGTATTTCCGTCTCATTTAATAGCTCAATTCTTGAGGAAGGCTATATGGCTATTTAACATCACGTTATGACTCTAAGATTATACGCGAAAATAATAAAAATCAGAAAACGAATTTATTGCGCAGATAGTTAATGGAGTAAGATGCGATGCGATGGGTTAGGAACCTCATTTTCAGATGCTAATAGTAATTGTAAATGTGGCAATGAATTTGTTTATTTGTTCCGCTTACACGCCTAATCTAATGAACCGATTGCTATGAAATTTGGTACACAGATGGTTTATAACCCAGAATATTAACATAGGATATTTCTTGACATTTATTATGTTTATGAACCTTCTTCTCTTTTATAGTTTATAAAATTTATATATTACTAATGTACAATAAGTAGAAACAAACTCCAATTAAAATTGCATGCCTTCAGGCGGATTTTGCTGATGCCAAATTATATAATGTATCAATGTTAATTATTTAAATTACCCGTCGTCGCACGTTTTTATTCCGAACATACAAACCAATGAGCTCGACATACAATTAATAGAAATATATAATTAAAAATATGTACAGAGTGGTGGGACACCGAAGCGCAACTTGTCACCGCGGATTCAGCACTTGATCCTCAACCGCGTTAAAATTTAACGTCGTTTATCTTTCTAACAAAAAAGCCTATGAGGAAAAAAATGTAACAGCATTTTGTTTTTTAATCAAACAGGCGAAATCTTTCAATGGAGTGGGTTCTGAATCAACTACTGGATCCATGGTTTCGCGATAAGGTCCCTGCCACCCAGTATAATTTAATTCCATGACACGTAGGCATCATAGAATCCTACGGTCATGGTCCTCCACGACAAAATGAGTAAAACAGGAAAAATGTATGCCTACACGATCCCCTTACTAAAAAGCTCCTTTGTCAAAGCTTACTTTGATTTATAGCCTTCGAATCGTTAAAAATGAAGTTACGGATGAAAAATCTAGACTTTCCCTCTGCCGTATTTTTGTGATAATGACATCTAATAACAATGAGTTAAAGTTCGCCAATTAAAACATATCTACATACCTATAATTTTTCGCCATGATTTAGGACCTGTTCCCATTAGTTTCTAATTTATAGTCAAAACAGAGTATGTTATGCCGACATAAATTCACGTTAACTTTTATAACTTTTCAAGTAAATTTTATGAACGCCTGGGTTAAATATGAACTCTCACTTTTAACACACCAAAAACATTAGGGGGCAATTGTCGTAATTTTAACAACGTTTACAGTCTCATATGAGTCTAAACCTATCAAAAAAATCTATAAAATCCCTAAATTTATGACATTGATAGATTATTGAGATGGAACTGCGGTTATATTTTAAAATAAGTTTTTAAATACGAGAATTAGCCCTTTTTTTGTTTTGGATGGGAAATCATAAAATAATCCAGGAGATATCGGTCCTCATGGACCCCATCACGGTGTGCGGACACCTCTGTGAGGCGCGCGAGAAACACCACGTGCCGTCGACCCGGGCCTGGTCCTTACCGGGCGGAGAGCTGCCCATCGCTCGCCGACCGCAAGCCCGCGGCTACGGTGACCGGGAGTTCGATGTTATCTCCCGGCCAGGGCGTCTCCTGGGGTGGCTTGAGGAGTAAGGGCGCTGGGATTCCCGCTCCCTCACGCGCTCCGCCTCGACCTTTGCTAGCATCACTGCTTCGCAGGAGGTGACGTCATGCCATGCACTCTCGCTCCGGACCATTGCCTGGACCAGAGTCGGTCGCGAAAGATCGCCGGCGATCGCCGCCAAGAGGACACAGCGGTGGTCTACTCAAGCCGGGAAGACCTCCACCTTATACTCCACGAGAAGTGGCCCTCAGGTCTTTTTGGTGCGTTAAAAGTCAGAGTTGAGAGAGGAGCGAGAAATTTGAAAGGACATATCCCATTTGTATCACAAAAAGCGGCGGCCAATAAATAACTTCTAATCAGGGGATTTAAAGCCGCAAAGCCAGATATAAATAAAATTATAATCTGCAATTAACAATATCAGACGGTGTTAATTCTCGCGGTTCGTGTTAATGGCGGCTATCTGAAATTTAATTATGAAAGCCTTCTGTAATAATGCGCACCACATGAATACCGATATTCACTGAACTATTATTTATTTAATTAATGAAGGATGAGCTGATGAATGATTCCTTTAATAACGATTAGTCCATGGCGGGTCAAGACAGAGAGAGTTGAAAGGAGATTAGACAGGACTTTGCCCAGCAATAGGACATTAATGGATAGTAAAAAAATAAAAATGAAAGATAAATTGGTGTCTTTGTTTTTTATCATCTCTTTTTTCTAAGAATGTCAAGAATATTATCAAAATATAGTCGGTAAATATCAGAATATGTCTTTAAAGTTAAGAAACTTATCTATACTCTAATATACAAAGCTGAAGAGTTCGTTTGTTTCAACGCGCTAATCTCAGCACAAATCAAACGGGTCTAGCTATTTGTGTATGTGAGTTTATATGTCTGTAAACACACCCACGATACAGTGGAAATTCCTATAGCGGGACAATGTTTTATGAAAATAAAAAAATAATAATAAAAAAATCTTCATTGCGAAATACAAGTACGCATAATCCATCTAATGTTAGTAATAAAATAATGACTTAAAAAACTATGTTAGTAAATTTAACAAAGTAATAAAACTAACAAAAACGAAGCCCAACACTGAATGGCACGTGACTCTGTAGGTGGTTTGTTGGTGTTTTTAGAATGCTGTAGGTGCTTCTGCGCAATCTACCCATCATTGACGCTTTTCTCTTCCTCATAACTAATGTTAACTTACTAATAAGTGAAGTAATTTTTAGGTTGTCATAAATAAATACATTTATTTAGTTAGGTTAAGTTACGCAAACCGGGGTTTCGTAGGTAACAAATGTCTTGCCTTGGCGCCTCCGCCGGGCCGGAACAAGCGGGGTAGACCAAATAAGTGCTGGCTTGACGTTGTTAGAGATGACATGCGTGCCAACAAACTCTTACCACAGGATGTTAAAGATCGCGCGAAATGGAGCGGAATGTGCAGGAAAGCTGATCCTGGGCTCCACCACGAAAACCGCCGAAGCAACCGGGATAAACGCTGAGATGATGATGATGATGATGACTTAGTTAGGTAACTACTACCTAGTTACTATCTCGTCGTCTTTATATCGCATACATTGAGGAACTGGAACAATTTTCCAATGGCGGTGTTTCCGTATGACTACAATTTAAGTGTCAAGGCTAGAGTGAATAGGCTCTTAATAAACTACGCTTTGCCATCAACGATTGCCATCAGTACTTACCATCAAGCGGGATTGCGGCCAAGCACTATTTTATAATTATAAAAACTAATATAACAGCTCTCTGAAACTGATTTGATTATAAAATCCCCCTGAAATTTACCCCACCAGTATAAATCTTATGTTTTATAACTTTTTAATTGTTACAGAGTAAAATGTAGCTGCTGTAATTGGAAAAGTCAGGTTTTAAAAGAAAGAAATATATGCAAGCTTTATATAATAGTTTTAAATAAAACACAAAAAATATTCATGAGGCATTGGACACCTTCTCCTAAAGTTTTTTTTTTTTCTCTAGGCATCTATTTCCCTAGAAATAAAGGAAGCCGTTTTTAAGCTGAAAATTACGCAAGTTTCACAATGCTCCATAGCTTTTATAGACAAGGGACATTAATCTTTCAAATCAACACTGGAAAAGTTCACTCAAGCAAAATTTCCCTTTAGATAAGAACTTCGTATCCGCGGAACCTACAACTTGTCGAATTTTAAAACATCTTCATGAATTACAACGAATGTTTCAGGACTTTGAACTTAGTTAAGTGAAACTTAACTTAGATATCTACTAAGAATTAAATAAGGAAATTCTTTCAGAAATTTGAAGAAGAATCAATCTTTATTTGCTGTATTTTTATTTCGGAATTATGTATATTTTTAATGGGTTTATTTATAAGTTTACGATAAATTTCAAACTTAATATATATAACTTTAATCACTTTTTATTTATGTATGTTTATATTTTATAATATAGTATTATTATATTCTTATTTTTGTTTTGTTTATTTTATTTTGTTGCCTGAACGAAATAAATAAATCAGATCACATTATTTTCATTACACACACTAATCCACTTTATGTCTGTTTTATCATTTTTTTTTTTACATATGCTCATCAAAATTAATTCCATAAGAGCTGAGCGTTAGGGATCTGTTTATACGGCAATGTTTGCTAAAGGGAAATAATTAGGATTGTGATTGTGAGCTTGCTTAGAAGACGTCCTTTAGTGATTGTACCTAATGTCTATATAGAATTTAGATAAGAAGAGATAGAAGTAGAGCCCTCATATTATTATGACAGCCCTAAGCAAAATTAATTTAGCATATAACTTACTGGAACCGTGTATTTGGACTGGACGCAACAAGTATTATTCCACAAGTCACATACACTTAACATCTCTCTCTATCAGTTGTCATCACAGTATTCGCCCTTAAGAACCATGATTTTCTACACAATCCGTCCATTGTTTCTCTTGAATTCCTCTAATCTTGTAGCTACCCACACCCACATTCATAGCCAAAACTTTCCTCTCGCTATGTCCCTCATTCTTCCGCATCACATGTCGTACCTTGACAATGGATTCACGCGGGACTTGTCAGCTAAAGTTGCTTTCAAACTTCCCCATAGACTAATATATACACGGTAACAAAATTTGTTTCTAAAAGAGCGAAGATATTAAAAATTCCACCCACTTTATTGTGCTTATATGTAATACCTGATATTGGTGCCGATTCTGTTGTTCACTAACTAAACTAATTTTAAGCTATGTGCATCCTTTTCTTTCCATTTCGTTAAGAAAAGGATAGATGATAACATTTTAATTTAATCCTGTCAAAATACGATATTCCATAGACAGTTTAGACGCGATTATAAACATGACAACTAAAAATACGCCAGTTTACGTCAGGAGCGCACTAATTTGACAGGTCTAAACTGACATTTTATCTTCTGTCCTTTTCTTATAGAAATGGAAAGAAAAAGATGCACTTAACTTAAAATTAGTTTAGTTTGTGAACAACAGAATCGGCGCCATTGTCTGCTATTTATATTCTCCTAATAAAATGATTAAACATTTTATTTTATTTATTAATCATTTACAAAAAATTAAATTAAATATTATTTACAATAAATTGTCGTCGTGGCCTAGTGGTTAAAACACCAGCCTCTCAAGTATGAGTGCGCCGGTTCGATTCCAGGTCAGGCAAGTACCAATGTAACTTTTCTAAAGTGATATGTACTTTCTAAGTATATATTGGACACCAATGACTGAAGGTGAAGGAAAACATCTTGAGGAAACCTGGACTTTAAGTTTGAAATCTCCAACCCGCATTGAGCAAGCGTGGTGATAAGCTCAATCCTTCTCTGTATGAGAGGAGACCAGTGCCCAGCAGTGGGACGATAAAAAAAAGGTTGATGATGATGATTAAACCTTTTAAAATTTTGCAGTCTTTTTTTTTTTATAAAATTATAAACTAGCGCTTGACCGCAATCCCGCCTGATGGTAAGCAGTGACGCAGTCGTTGATGGTAAAGCGCACTAGTTTAGAGCCTATTCACTCTAGCCTTGAAGACACTCAAATTGTAGTCCGACGGAAACACCGCCGCTGGCAAACTGTTCCAGTCCCTCGATGTACGTGGTATAAAGGAGGAGGCGAAACGCTTCGTCTGGATCGTAATGGTGTTAACAACGTAAGGGTGGAAACTCGCCGTACGACGGGTCGTCCGATGGTGGAACGGAGATGGGGGAATTAAATCATGCAATTCCTTCGCACACTCCTCAAAATGCATCCTATAGAAGACCGAAAGGCTGGCTACTCTACGCCTGTGCTCTAGGCTTAAACAAACTTAAACAGTTGCAGTCAATAAGCTTTATCAAAACTTTTAACTTTACAAAATAATGCACGTTATCAGTGGGGAGCCCCGTTGACTGACCTCAGAAAACTCTCCAAAAAAAAGTGGCGCCCGTGAAATATTTAAAAAGGAAGCTTCTAGAATCTAGAAACTTCTGCTCGACCTGAATTTAACTAATTTTAATTAGCTATTTTTGGGGCGTCAGCGATACTGCATAAAGTTCATATTGTTCTACCGTTTAACGCAATCCAAACCGAAAATTTAAAATGACACCTATCGAATCCTTTCATTTATAACACAGACAAAGATTGTGTTTTTCAAAAATTCGTGCCACATTTTTAAGAAATCGTAATTTAATAACAATAAAACAATACTGGTTAATCGCAAAGCAGCAAGTTCCATTAAGCTGAGAATTATACTTAAAGTCCTTTTGTTTCTTCCAAGGCTTTTGTACTTATTTTTCGTTGACGTATTTCGGACACTCTGCAAACATAATTTTGCTTAAGTACCTTTTATTTTGTTATGGCACTTAACATTTCACTTCAGACAAAAATAATCTTCATTTGATTGCAGACCAATTGTTTCAAGTTTTTATTTAGATGAAATGTATTTCTGTGCTTTTAATATCTGATTGCGGGGTGCACCCAGATCAAATCTAGGGCAGTGCTGGTAGGCACCGAAATATCTGGGATATTTCGGTATCTTTTTTTTTTTAATAATTATAAACTAGGGCTTAACCGCAATCCCGCTTGATGGTAAGCAGTGATGCGATCGTTGATGGTAAGGCGCGCTAGTTTATTAAGAGCCTATTCACACAGAAAAACTGAGCGAATAGAAAGGAAGACGGCAGTTGAGCGAGGTGATGCAATGTTAAACCCAACAACACGACCAACGATGCTGCGCCAAAGGGAGATTGATCTGAAGACCTTCCACGACCAAACTCCCAACACAACAGCATTTGGCGCATCGTACCCGGCACACAACGCAACACAACTGCTCAGACCCGTCCTCCGTACGGTTTCACCAGAATTCATGCCGGAACACGACAAATCGCTTGGCGGTAAGATTTTGTCTGGTGGGTGGTAACTTCTGCCGGCGGCCGATGTTATGGCCTACCACCGCGAAAATACAATACAATCTTGAGTACAAAATCCTCATACCTATATATTTTCATCACCATTACTCTCAAAATGGTGAAGGAAAACATCGTGAGGAAACCGGCATACCCTAGAGTCAAACACTTCTAAGATATGTGACATCTACCAACCCGCACTGGGAGACTTGTGTCTTGAAACCGAGAGGAGGCCTGTGTCCCAACAGTGAGAACATTATAGCCTGATTATGTTATGTATTTTATAATTATCGTGTTTATACGCCCGTGCAAATAAATAAAATAAAATTAAATTAAATTTGTTTATTTCAGGTTTCCCCATATTTCGTTAGTAATATTATGACTTAAAACAACTGCCTATGTTAGTATCTAAACATAATAAAACAAGTAATACAAAATAGAAAATCAAAAAACAAAATAGAATATTAAAACCTAATTCATGAAATAGGGATGTTTCCTGGGTTTAAAAAAATGATTCTATTTAGTCCGTCATACAGATCATAGAAAAATATTGGATACGTATACTTTGTTTTATCAATACAATAAAAATTGACAAATATAAAAGGTATCAAAGATCAGGAGTGGTGGCTGGTGACGTCACTGCTCGTTAAAAAGCGTAGCATGCATTGACGTTACACGAGTTTTCAACGCACTGTGTCGTCTTCATTTTTTGTTTATATGAAAAAAGAAAAAATACGTGTCTAGAATGTTTTGGAAATCTGACTGACGGACTAATTAGTTTTTTTTAGTCAACTACCCTATTTTGCAACCCTTGTAACTGCCTAGGAATCTAAATACTGTACGTTTTAACTGTTACATACCAAATGATCTCACACTAACAATTAATCGTAACCGTTTGTGCGACAGTTTAGGTACGTTGCAAATCAACCTTCATTGCGACGGACCTAAGCGTTTAGTTTAGTGAACATGTACAATTATAAAACTTCTATGAAACATAATGTTAATAAGACAACAATAATGTTAAAGAATCAATACAACACGCTTTCATAAAATTGAGAATTATTCTTTCTTCTCTTGCTCATTCATTCCTATAAGATTGAAAGCTACTTAGAACAAAATGTACGACAAAATAATGTGATTGATAGGAATGTAGATTTTGCTTAAGATAGTCTAAAGATGCCCTCGGATAACCTCATGAAAAACCAAACATAGGTAAATTTACAACTTAATGAAAATATTGGTACCAGGGCAAATTTTTTTCATCAAAGGCAACATTCAACACCTCTTAACCTTTTAAAAAACAGATTAAAATATTGCTGCCTTAAAACATTCATCTATGTCATTAACAAACTGATTACCGTTCCTACGTCCATAATACAATTAATAATGACCTTTTTATATCCTGAATCTTTAACAGAAATGACATGACACTTCATATTCGTGGTGTCAATGCCGTTTCGCCTCCGAGAAAAAGATTATCTCTGTTCGGGTAAGAATGTGTAGCAACTTCATTCCCTGCTTGGCTGTACAGAAAAATAACTAAGTTTATAAAGTAACTGGTAAATACAACGTCATTTGTCTCAGTCGTTAAAGTCGCTGTGTGTATAATATAATATGCTACGAACACCAACACGTACATAACTGCGCAAGGCGAGCGAAAATACGAAACTTTTGTGGGGCCCGTTCCTAAGCGCCTGAAGCTTTTAACTTATATAGACCTACGTCACTCCACAGCTCAAGTGTTTGTTAACAAAAGTCGTTTTCGTTTTAGAATTAAGCGCCCTAAATTACTTTTAGAGTACAATATATTTTTAATTTTAATTATCTGCTTAACTTTTGTGGAATCTATTTAGGCACACCCTGATAACAAAAATAACAAGCGTTTCTTTTGCTCAGAATTTTTGGAATTAATTGTGCTAAGGTAGGATTTAGTGTTACTGCGCTGTATTTCATTCGCAGTTCTGTACCTAATAGTTATATACATGCCATCAAGGAACAAGATACGTAAGTAGAAACAATTTACGTAAAGTGTTGGTAGCTCGGATGAAGACATTAATTAAGCAGCGAGGCCACGAGGGAATTTTCTGGCGCTCGCATGGAGAGCGCATTCATTGCAACACAGGTGGTCCCTAGCGGTAGCTGGTTACAGCTAACTACCCTTCAGCCGTGTGAAAATCTTAACAGAACCACTTGGCGAGACGTCTCGCTTTCACGGCTCGTACAAAACGGGCTATTTGCACACCAACACCAATACATAACTCGGTAGATACATATATATCTACCTACTTTAGACTTGGTCAACGAGTCTTCTTGTTTCCAACTACACACATACTCGTTATTACTCGGTCTGGCTTCTTGAAGGGCTAGTATGTTGCGTATTGCCGTTTACTTCCTACTTTACTAAAAGTGCTTGTTAAAAAATGCCAACCTCTATCTCTCTTTCTCGAAGACTTTGATATTTCAACTTAAATATATTATAATAATATCGCATATTGTCGTACAACTCTAAGCACTTACTCATCCACAGGATCTGAGAGTATTTTAATTTCCCGAAAAGTTTTCCTTCTCAAAATTAATGAAAAAATATCTCGGGGCTAGTCGACTGTCTGCGTTAATACTTGGAAGTCTTTTCCTCCTACAAAAGAGTTTTAATATTAATTAGATTTGTTTTATTTTATGTCGCTACGCCATTTCTGTTGCGGCTGAGTGTTCGCAAATGAGAGTCATGTAGTTACACTACGTTGAAACTATGATCATTAATATTCATTCGGAGAACGGCCTGTTTCAGACGTCTAGCTAGCATTGTTCGTGGAGTATAAATGAAATAAGATAATGACCGCGAGTGCCGTTACAAACGATCCCTTCTACGGCGAGTGTCACGGACTTTGACTAAAATATGACCCCGCGGGGCGCACTGCCCGGATAAATAATACGGTATTAAAAGCTCTGACAATATCAAACGATATACATTTACAGACCATTAGGAAAATCTGGGGTCAGTTTCAGACGTGGTTTATATTTTACCGGAGCAATAAAGGTATTGGTATTTTGGCGTGACTCGCTGGCATTTGGTAAATAATTTCATTGTTGTTGTTTTTTTTTGTATTCACTGTACATAGTATTGTATAAAGTCATGTGTTTTTTTTATTAATGAACTGACAGACAGCTGTGCTGCTTGAGAGTTTGTTCCGCCACATCTTCTTGACAGCGAGAGCACTAGGAAGTGGCGAAGGGCGGGCGTTTTGGGGGGGGAGGGGACTACCTTATGTAATATTGACGTTCAAAAGTTCTGATTCTCGACCTAATTGAAATAAATGACTTTTGATTTTGATTGCATAAAATGTAATTTTAATAAAACGTAAGAATCCGACGAGATGGTTGTAGCAGTGACTGAGCGATCGACTGCTGCGCTGCGTGGTACGGGTTCGAATCCCGCACGGAACAAATATTTTTGTATGGCCAACAGGTAGTTGTTTCGGGTCTGACTCTTTGTGTATGTGAGTTTATATCTTTGTAAACGCAACCACCATACAGGAGTACCTAAGTCTTAGTGTGGGGCAACGTTTTAAAAAAGTAATAATAGGTAGGGTTAATTCAAGGGGCTAAGACGTTGCCTGATACAATGGTTATATCTCTCTATGTTGCAAATATTTTATTATGATTACCTACAAAAAATCATATAATCGAGGTACAACTTCAAAAACAAAAGAAATGACAGTAACATAATTAATTTATGTACTGTCCCAAATTAAGCTCCTCAAAATGACTAATACTTTCACTAACTACAGGTGAACGTAATTGTATTCCAAGTGCCGCATCCAACAAATAAATCACAGCAAGTCCAGATAAAGGGATGAGAATGACATTATGAAAGTTTACATCAGATTAAAGAAGACAGAACTGTGGAAATGATGTCACGACGGAATTGCTTTGTTTCAACTCTATTCCGCCGGGACGATGTAAACTACGACCACTTTTAGACCAGTGAAATGTTAGCTGACAGTTGAAAATAACTTCTCAGAGACACAAAGAACCCCTCGCCAAGCACGAACGATTTTTCAAAGCTTTTAACTAAAATAACAGACTGTGTCAACAATAAATTCAAATTATAACTTGACTCATCAATATGCATAAGCCGCCTTTTTTAAACTCGTTAGATATTCCTTGCCACGAAGGTCAAAATAGAAAAAATCATGAAATCATAATTTGCATTAATAACCATACTGGAATGTACCAAGTTTTCCCAATGCTTACATGTCGAAAATCGAAATGCTGTAAAGCTTGGTTTAATTTATAATTTCGTTTCGAAAATCACTTCCCTCAGTAGATGCATATTTGCAAACAACTCCGTGTATTTTCCGGACCAAGGCTTTGAATAATACTCAGAAACCTGTATAATGATAGGAAACCAGGAACTAGCAGGTGGTTGACCTTATTCGCTTGTAGTACACGCTATGTACTATAAACATACCATATCACTATAGAGGTGCAAACATTTCATTTACGAGATACACATTTTCCATATTTAAAAGGAATTTATATACTGCGCTTAGAAAATACTGCTATTAAACAATAGAAGTTATTTATCAAAATACCTATAAGTGAATACTTACTATGACGGAATTAAACAAAGGACGCGGTTTGAACAATTAGGCTAGATCGTCACTATAATGCCGTTCATAGTTCGTTCTCGGTCCAATCTCGGTTTAATAAAATATTATGAAGTAAAAATATATACACACACATATTTTTTTACTAAGGGTGTTTCCTGGGTAAAAAAAAAATAATTATAGTTAGTCCGTCATTAAGATTATAGAAAAATATTGCATACGTAGGTATATTTTGTTTTATCAAATCAATAAAAAATTGCAAATATAAAAGGCAAGAAAGATCAAGAGAGGGGGCTGGTGACGTCACTCTTTGCTAAATAGTGTAGCAAGGAGTGACGTGACCCGAGTTTTCAACGCACTGTATAGTCTTCATTTTTTGTTTATATGAAACAAGAAAAAATACGTGTCTAGTTTTTTTAGCGAATTTGACCGACGGACTAGTTTTTTGTTTAATCAACTACCTTATTTTTTTTTTAAGAAATAGGCAGCAGTAGTTGCAGTATTTTATTCATCATAATCAGCCTATAATGTTCCCACTGTTGGGATACAGGCCACCTATGAGTGGGTGGGTGGGAGTAGGCCGTGATTTAATATGCTTGCCCAGTGCGACTTGGCAGTATTTTATTGTGTGTACAGTACATAAATAAATATATATACATATATGACAGTTTCGTAGCCACAGTAGCTACTTTGAATCACGAATTACTGAAGTCTGCACTCCAACTTCGCGAAAGTTACAATACACAACTTCACGCTTGTAATCCCTAAATAGTTCGGTAGAAGTTATTTATAGCATGCCCACATTTCGCCAGTTATTTCCAGATAACTAACATTTGTTAGGGGGCGAGACTACTGCCATCAGTCGGGCACAAATCCATTCTCAGAGCTGATACTGTGAAATCCCTTACGGGGAAGCGAATAACAATTTATCGGAGCATGGTAATCACGCCCAGGTTACGTTAAATAATAGTACGACCACCAAATCAACGAGGTAGTATAATAATAACACCAAACAACAGATAACTAAGAAGTTTTATTCAACGTCACTGTTTCATATGCATGGGTAAATGTTATTTTTTTATATCTATGGTAGCAGTAAGCACCTGAGCCTCTTCGTAAGCTTACCGTCTTCATCGCCTTTTTGTTACTTTACCCTTTGAAGTTTTCCTCATAAAGACCTAATTTCCATTTGATTTTTGAAGAGTAAACTGAACAACCCTGTCGTCTCCTATATTATTGTGATACGAATTTCAACGAGAAAAAGGTTTAGTTAAAATTAACCTAGTACTTTTATTCACATGAAACGATTTTATGTAAGACTATCTTCTGCACGCGACTAAGTCCACCAAAAAGTTAATGTTATAACTTACAAGATATCCTAGAACATTCATCAAAACTGTATCTTCCAAATAATGATTCATTTTTTAAACCGATCAGAAGTTTCGATGAATGCCTTTGTTTACAAACTCACAAATCTACGTAATTATTAGATAGTTAGGTACTTGAAAGCTATCTCGAATCAAGGAATAGATTCAACAAAACTCGTTACATAACATTACATTACAACATAAAAGAAAACAAAAAAAAACTTAAACTAATGCGAACAGACATGTAAAAATGGAATATCATGCAAAGGAATGAATCAAAAAGGTTTAAGGGAACAGTGCCAAAAAACTTATTCGCTGCAAAAACGTACCCAGTAAACATTAAATGTCAAAACTTTTAGAAAAACTCATCATGATAAAAGCCGAGATTATATTTTCTTTAATTACTACACCCGAAATATGGGTTTGTGGA
Source organism: Sesamia inferens (assembly GCA_037179545.1). Lineage (NCBI taxonomy): Eukaryota > Metazoa > Arthropoda > Insecta > Lepidoptera > Noctuidae > Sesamia > Sesamia inferens. The sequence continues at coordinate 19,690,115 of CM073928.1, read as the reverse complement.
GGGCCACCTCTAAACTGAATCTTGTTTATATTGTATATAGGGGTTTTGGAGAAATAATACGACTTCCTTGAATGCAGTATATGGTCGACTGGCGAACCGTTTATTGAGAGGACAGCGATCGATACACACATAATGTTGAGGGTACAATGTTGAAAACATTTTATAACACTACCTACTTACAACATACATTACACCCTACCACTTATTCTAAACTGCTCTTATACAACTAATTTACAATTAAGTATATTATTCATGGCTGGTACCTTGTGACCGGTTTCCTTACACGTTTACTTCGGGTCTCGGATGCTGTTGCTGGTGGTGGTGGTGGTGTCAGTGAACTTACTCCACTATCAGGTTCGCCAACGTCAGTTGGGAGTGGACAAGTTAACATAGACCGTGGAGACTTTCTCCAAATTTGATCTATATGTCTTTTTAAAGGTGGACCATTTTCCCTACTAACTAAGTAATAACGAGATCCTAAGTTCCCGTCAATTTTACCTCTAATCCACTTATCCTCCCTTCCAAAACCTCGAGCCCACACGTCATCCCCTATCTCTAAGGCACGCATTATACCACCCGCACTTTTGACCTGTTTCTGTTGAGCCTCTTCCACTCTTTGTTTAACGCCTTGAACCTTATTGCCCATATTCAACAGATCTAGGCGAGACCTTAACGTTCTATGCTGCAGTAATCTCGCCGGTGACTCTCCCGTCGTGCTATGCACGGTATTCCTATACATAAATAGGTACGACTTCAATGCCGTATCAACCTCTATACCGTCCCTAAAAGCCTTTTTTAACGCATTTTTACAAATTTTAACGGCAATCTCTGCAGCTCCATTCGATGCAGGGTGATAAACAGGCGTAAAAATATGTTTAATACCGTTAACACGCATAAATTCTGCTATTTCAACACCTGTAAAAGGAGGTCCGTTGTCCGATACTATCTCTTTTGGTAACCCAAACCGAGCTAAAACATCCCTTAATACCTTAAGAACTTCCTTTCCGGTCGTTCTTTTCATTTCAAAAGCTTCGATCCATTTAGACGACGAATCCACTATGACAAAAAACGTCTTACCCTGAAAAGGGCCTAGGAAATCAACGTGTAACCTACTCCACGGCTCTGAGATATAGGGCCAGGGTTGAGGGGGTGCTTTCGGTGGAGCTGGAGCTTCCAACCGACATGTATTGCATTCCTGGCAAACGCGTTCAATGTCTGCATCGATACCAGGCCACCAAACGTAACTACGAGCCATTGATTTCATTTTAACAATGCCCATGTGACTGATATGCAACTCTTTTAATATAATACTTCGCAATTCCGTTGGTATCACAACTCTATAGCCCCACATTACACATCCCGACTCGACATACAACTCATTCCTTCTAACAAAATAAGCTTGTAGCTCCGCATCGGGACATGAAGGAGGCCAACCTGACCTTATATATATCATGACTTTTCTCAAAACACTATCCATATTCCCCAGTTTACTGACATCTTCACTGGTTATCGGTAAAAAATCCTGTACGAAATTTATATATGTGATTTCGTTCTGTTCTTTGTTCCTTGTACCCACTGGCAACCTAGACAACGCATCTGCACCATTCTTATCGGTAGGTACGTATTGAATTCGATACTGATAACCAGAGAGGACTACCGCCCACCTTTGTAGCCTACTTGCTGCCATCGTTGGAATGCCCGTTTTATCCCCAAAAATAGAAACTAGTGGTTTGTGGTCCGTTTTGAGAACAAACTCTCGCCCGTATAAGTACTGATGGAACTTCCTTACTCCAAAAATTATAGCAAGCGCCTCCCTTTGAATCTGCGAGTAGTTTGCTTCCGATGCGTTTAAAACCCGCGACGCGTAAGCGATCGGACGCTCGGTTCCATCGGGCCACACATGAGCTATGACTGCTCCCACCCCCTGCGCACTCGCATCCGTCGTCAGTGTTACCGGCATACGCGGATCATAATGCGCGAGTACCTCACTAGAAGACAACAGATTTTTAATGCTGTTGAAAACTTCCGTACAATCTTTTGTCCAAACAAACTTATTATCCTTCCTTAGTAACTCGTAAAGGGGGGTTAGCCTCATACTAATATTCCTAACAAACTTGGCATAGTACATAACCATACCCAAGAACGATCTAAGTTCGGATACATTGGACGGTATAGGTACCTTTTTTATAGCTTCTACTTTACTTGGGCATGTCTTTACTCCATCTTTACTAATTATGAACCCTAAATAAGATACCTCATCCGCAAAAAACGTACATTTCTCTTTCTTAACCTTTAACCCGTACCGCTGTAATCTATCGAAAACTTTAAATAAAGTATCCATATGTTCTGCCTCGTCCCGGCCTGTCAAAATGACATCATCAAGAAAAACTCCTACCCTAGGCATACCTTCAAAAATTTGTTCAATTTTTCTTTGAAATATCCCTGGACTTGATGACAAACCATATATCAAACGATTGTATTTATATAACCCCCGGTGTGTATTGATTACAGTATATAATTTCGATGGTTCATCCAGACAAAATTGTGCGTATGCTTGAGATAAATCAATCTTTGTAAATTTATGCCCCGAATGTAATTTACTTAATAAATCATCTATTCTAGGTAGGGGAAAACGGTCAACCTCTAAACATTTATTTAAGGTAAGTTTATAGTCACCGCACAATCGTAGCGAGCCGTCTTTCTTAATGACTGGTACGACCGGGGTCGCCCAGTCTGACGTCTCGACAGGTGTGATGATACCGTCCCTCTCCAGCTGATCCAGCGCTTGCTCCACACGCTCCCGCAGCGCGTATGCTAGTGGTCGCGCTCGCAAATATATCGGTCTCGCATCGGGTCGTACACGCAAACTCACTTCACCACCAGTAAAACAGCCGAGACCGTCAGAAAACACCTCAGAGTATCTGTAACGCAATTCATTAATATTAAAAACTTTAGTACTAGTCATATTATTTATACATTGTTGATTGAGTTTATCAATAACTTCTAACTTAATTTTCAATTCGTATAACCATTCTCGACCCAATAACGGCTCTTTACCGTGGTCTATTACAAATAAATCTAACTCTTTGCAAGTATTACCAAATCGTACATAGGGTTTAATTCTGCCCCGTGGATACACCTTTTCGCCAGTATAATAGTTAAGTACTAAATTGCATGTAATTAAAGGCAGGGTACTTAATTTTTCTTTATAAAACTCGTAACTTACACACGAAATTCTACTACCTGTATCTACCTCCATACAAACATTTTTTTCATCTATTGAGACGCCAATATAATAAGGTTTATATTTCACCGAATTATCTAATTGAAGTACATTTAAATTTACCTGTTCTAGGTTATCGAAATAATCATTATTACTGGCTGACTCCTCCCCTTCGTCCCTCACTTGTGTCCACATAAGATCTCTGTCCTTTTTCAGTCTAGGACACATCTTCTTTAAATGACCTTCCAGATTACACACACGGCACGTATATCTTCTAAAACGGCACATACTCTTCTCGTGGTATGCTCCGCAAGCGGCACACGGACTTGCCGCTAGTTGCGTTTGCCTCGACTCGGCCGGCGCCGCTCGTGCACCGCGGTCCCCACGCTGACTCACCGCTGGCGCGCACTTTGTGTCTTGCTGCGGGTTATGTTCCGCTGACCGACGGCCGCGAGCCCCCGACCGCCCGCTGCCTCGCCCGGCCGCGCCAACATAGTGCGTCGCTGCCCCTTGCGCCGCGTCTCTGACGTCACTGCACTGACCGCGGTCCCGAGCCCGAGGTTCTACCATCGCCGCGTCAGACTCCGCCGCCTCCATCGCCACTGCCAACTGGAGCGCCTTACTGAACGTCGGTACCTCTCCCTCGAACAAGCGTTGCCGACTGACGTCATTTTCAATACCGCAAACAAATTGATCCCTGAGATTATTATCCAGAGCTTCCCCAAAATCACAGAACTTCGTCAACTTTTTCAGTTCAGCTACATAAGTTGCGATATTCTCCCCTTTCAACTGTTTCCTTTGTCTGAATTTAAATCTCTCGGCCAGTACATTTGGTTTCGGTTGAAGATGACTTTGCAGTATCGTAACAATCTCATCAAATTTTAATGTAGAAGGCTTCTTCGGCGTACACAATGTGACTAATAATTCGTAACACGCACTTCCCATGACCGTTATCAATGTTGGTACTTTTAAATCCACTTTCACATCATTCACTAAAAAGTACTGCTCCAACCGCTCAATGTACAAAGTCCAATTATCAGTTTCGACGTCAAAAACTTCCAATTTTCCCAAAGGCATCTTGTATTAACCGCAGTATAACACGCTATGGTCCAACTCGTCGCCAAATATTGTATATAGGGGTTTTGGAGAAATAATACGACTTCCTTGAATGCAGTATATGGTCGACTGGCGAACCGTTTATTGAGAGGACAGCGATCGATACACACATAATGTTGAGGGTACAATGTTGAAAACATTTTATAACACTACCTACTTACAACATACATTACAGTTTATTGATTTAATTTAGGAAAACAGTTTCACAAATATCTATAGAATAGAAGAAATATATTTATTTACTATAGAATCGCTTAACACGTTTAGCAACAACGACCTAAGTACATAAATAGTCCATGGACAGCAATCGTATGTATTATATATTCTATACAAGAACTCGCTTTATATACATACTTAGTAAATTGTAAATTGGGATTTAAAAGAGCTCATTTAAATTAAATTGTCCAATACTCACAAAGAACGTATTGCAGCAATATTGCCTTATGAACAATAAGAACAACTAGTTTAAAATAACATCCTTGCAAGAAACTTTACAACAACCTCCAAGCAGAATTATGACACGATTCAAGCACTACTATTATTATATATCATTGTGAAAGCACTTTTAGAGTAACTATGAAAATGTTTACGGCACCTATTAGGGCGAGCATAAACAAGCACAATAAAGAAAAGAAGAAAAATATAACATGAACGTTTCTTAACGAATGTGGTCGAGAATTTCGGAACGGAATAATGAAACCGGGTATGGATGAAGGCCGGATGGTTACACACGAAATAGGGGCAGCAAATACAAGCAAGAATGGATCTGTAAGCGGCCTTAGTACACAAATAGGATTCAGTCAAGTACACATTTGGTCAGTGTGTTTGTCCGAAGCGTACCGCGTGAGTGGGGTCTGTTTAAATACCGGCCAGACGTGTTTCGGATGAAAACCTAATGGTGAATAATACCCATCGCTAAAATAAGATGAATAAAAGTCATTCATGTCCAGAATTTTAGAATAATTTATTCAAATACTTCATTGCAAATCGTGTATAATATAAATTTTGAGTTCTAACCCAAGTGGAAACAGAACCAACTCATGCTTAGTACTTCGAGCCATTGTTTCAGTCGTATGTACGTTTCATACCTCAAGGTAAAATAATTTATTTGTATAATAAAAGAATATTTTATATTTTTGATGCCAACAACCGTTGGTATCGTGAGTTAAGAAAATCTGTTTTCTTTGACTTTGTGGCATTGTGATAACGACACCAATAAAGTCTGACAAGGTAAGTAAAAAACTGTTTTTATGACTGATATATTAAGCAAATTATTATAAAAATAGTGTCGACAACCCCACAGAAATCATTATAATTTTAATTATGTTTTTGTTTTATCATATTAAGATATCGATATTCATCATATCTGTGGATTTTTGCTAGCTTATTCAATTTGGCCCTATCTAAATAAAAATGATGCTCTTTATTGGTAAACGCATTACTTGAGAAAGGCTAAACTAATTCAGTATTTTTTTTAGGTTTTTCGTAATAGTGCGACTTAGTTATTTAAATAAAATAAAAGAATTCTACGGTAAATTGAAAAAAACCTTCTTCGTGAATAATTAATGTTTGGACACTACAATATCCGTCGAGTTTCTTTTTTTTTTTTTATTTTCGATTACGTGAATAATTCACCGTTGCACGAGGAAAACAAAACATACAACTTTTATTTGAATAGTATCCGTTGTCGCTGATAAAATAAACACAGCCGTGAAAACACTTAAATTATTTTCATATAATATAAAAACAGCTCCTTTGTTACAGCAATAAAACTGATAAATAAGAATAACAATGAAATCACACACTAAAAGTAGTTTCATACAAATGCCGTTTGTTAATACACTCTCATCAGAAAAATTTAAACACTTCCCTTTTTATGGTTTCTATCCTAATTTTACACAAAAAAGTATTTATTCCATGAAAAAAACACACATTATGCTGGAAGTTTGACCATTAAAAAGGTAAGCAAAAGTTTTAAATTCAAAATTAGAATTTCATTAGTTTATCTACAAACGAAATGTATCACTGTTTTGAAACAAATGTGTGTTAGTTAGAGTACATTTTACCTTTGTAAACTAAAATTTTGCGTTTATCTTGAAAGTTTTTGTATGCTGCGACTTCAGCACATCTGAAAAAGTTTTTATTTTTCATAAAACATCGGCACGTCACCGGCAGAGGCCGCTCAAGTGGTGGCATTACTGGATTCTGGACTTAGTCAGCGAGTTGTAGCTGAAAGATTGCATCTAAGCCTGTCATCTGTTCACAGAGTCTACAAACGCTATCGGGAGACAGGTTTGTTCACGCCCCGTTCAGGATCTGGCAGGAATCGCGTTACTTCGGAGCGAGATGATCGATTTATTGTAACAATTTCTTTACGAAATCGACGCCTTAACGCTTTTCAACTACAGCAGCAGCTTCATATTGTACGTGGTGTGGCTGTAAGTGACTCTTCAATTAAAAGAAGGTTGAAGGTTGAACTGCAGACCATCGGAGAGCATGGCTTAGCTTTGCACATGAGCACCCTAATTGGTTATACATCGAATGGAGCAAAGTTCTCTTTTCTGCTGAGTGTAAAAATATGCTTTATGGTAATTACGGAAGGAACAAGGTCTATAGATGAAATGGAGAACGCTTTGCACAATTTTGTACAAGAAAAGGTCAGCTACGGTGGCGGTTCGTGGACGGTTTGGGGAGAAATCAGCGCCGAAATTAAGACAGAGCTAGTGTTCGTGTCTCGGCCACGTCCGCCTGCACTAAATTGTCATCGGTACGTTGATCAGTGTCTTAAGCCTCACTTGATGCCCTATGCACATTTTATTGGCACCGGCTTCATATTCATGCACGACAATGCTAGGGCGCACACCGCGGGCATCGTACGAGATTATCTTGCCGAAGTCGGTATCCCCATTATGGAATGGCCAGCAAGAAGCTCGGACATGAATCCCATCGAACATTTATGGGATGAGTTAAAGAGGCGTGTTCGTGCTAGAAATCCGGCCTCGGAGTCACTCAGCCGCAGCATGCTATCCAAGAAGAATAGAATGAAATGCCTCAACATTTCATTGTCACTCTCATCCGATCCATGAAGAACCGCATGGAAACAGTCATAAGAGCTCGGGGAGGGAATACCAGTTACTAAATAAACTTTTCCTAGCTTTTTTTTTCATTTACATGTATTAATTAATTCACATCCTTCATACTCTCTCTATACAGGGCAAAAGTTACCTACTTGTTACTAAATACGGATCCTATGAAAGTTTAATTTGAATTTAGAACATTAATATTAGGATTTTAAAACCTCTTTTTATTCACTATTAAACGATATATGAATATGTCGTATTTCTAAATATGTATATTTTTCTGATAATCCTTACATAACATAAACTCGTAAGCTGTTTCGATTTTTTTGAAGAGAAGTGTATATGAAAGCCTTGAATATTGTTAATTAACATATGTCCTGAAATTTCCTCTGTAGGCACAAGATATGAAATTGATCTAGCAATTAGATAGACGCGGTCCATTGAAATACTCTGTGAAATTAATTATCTTGTTAATTTGTATACCTACTAATCTGTCATTCTATACAGGAGCTGCTTTGCAACGATGTCTATTTAAATTATTTCGATGATACATAGTCATGTGATATGACAGGTGTCATTGCTAGTAACGTCAAATTCAGTAGCTTCCCTAATAAAATGTAAGCATTTGAGTATTGAACATCGGATAATCGAATTATTTTATAATTTCAATAAACTAAAGACTAAAACTAATCTAAAACATTTATGTCATTAATTTCCCTTGATGTAGATGAGTATCATCATAATCAACCTATTATGTTCCCATAATAGGTTAGATAGGTTTCCTGAGACGCAGGTCTCCTCTCGGTGAGAAGGAGTGGGCCGTACCATCTACCATCTACCACACAGGCCCGGGTCGGTAAAGTTAGAGGTTGGTTAGTTAGAGGAGTACCTACCTGTATAGGTATGTCAATTTTAATAGAGATATTATTAAGCTGTAGATACTTAAAATATTCAAACTGTCATTTACCAATGCAATTTCATTCAGTAAATAGATATGTTTGCTGGAACAATTATTATGAAAAAATCACAATACGACAGGAGTTAAATAGGAAAGTTCAAATTAAATTGTAGCTTGTATTAAAAATATCCGGCCGCACAAAGGGAGAATCACGCTTACGAGCTTTTATGTGCGAACTCCGTTATTTATCATGTATGTTCTAAATCATAATAATAATGTCAGATTGTAAGTACGTGCCTACCTTGTTGACAGGTGATAAAACAATTTTATGGCATTACGACAAACCGCAATAAGCTTTTCTACGATTACAACTCTATACATATCTACGCAAAAACTATAACACACCCATAAGTCGATTTTCGTATGAAACCTAATTGTTCAGTGCTGGATGACCAAAAACCCAATAATACAATACCTATCGAATATTTTGGGAAACAATGAGACCAGAACCGTCAAAACCAAACAAAAGGCAATTCATGTGCGCCATTTTACCTCCAATGTCAAAAATACTTATATACTTGAGTTTTTGCCGAATCCTCAATAGGTTTCAAACTAAACGGTTAATCATATTATCTTTAAAAATGAAAAAAATAAAAGTAAGATATTGATTCTATCTTGTCTAAGAACAATACCGTTTACATACGAATCATAGCAAATGCATAAAAATCTCAATAATCTCAACACAATGACTTTCCTATATAATATACCCCAAAGCTCCTAACACTATTAATCCCGACTACAAAATCGTGCAGGACCATCTTTTGGTAGTGCATTTAAAAAAAAAAATCTTATTATATGTACGTATTTAATGGAAATGAAATCAAAATGGTACTCGACATAGCAATCCTAATGTCTTTGTACTTGTTACGCACCATTACCTCTAATAGCTTAACTTATTCTCATACACAATAGTGCTATTATATATATCTTCCACTAATAGGGATCCCAGAAATTGGCACAGAAACGATTCTCACGGCGGGAATCCGATGCCAACTTCCATTTCACATACCTACGTAAAAAGTAAAACCGATATTGTCGAGCAAAGGAACTTCAATACTTACCGTACCTAGGTTGTTCTAGAAATTTTCGTCGTCCCTGTAAAAGTTTTATCGAAGATAATTTTTCTATAGTGTCGCGTGTGTTGACGAGATCAGCGCTAGGGTCGCGGATTTGATCTCAGCGCAGCCGGTTACGCAACCACCGCACTTCATGCACATCGGGGCCCAATAACCGTTTGTTTATCTATTCGAGCCAATATTCCCGCCGTCGTGTGCACAAGGACACTATTTCCGAAAAAAAAGTGCGACATTTGCCTAGCGAGTCCATATCTAGACATAAGTTGTATGTATGTAGCCAATTTCGTGAATTTCTCTTCAGTGAGATGTAATGATAAAATTGTCCGATTTTACAATGTTTTTTTTTATATTTTTTTTTGATGCCATTAATGATGAAAATAAATTAACAAACGAGCTCATATTATTAACTAGGTAAAATTACTTACCTGAACTTTTAACATCCGAACTTTTAACAAAACACAAAAGTAGCGAAAATGTCACTGAAAAGTAATTTCAGTCCAAGTCCGATAAATTCCCACACACACAATTTTTACGGAAAGTTTATTTATTGCATCGGCGCGGGTAGGCGAAAGTTGTGGTGGGCGGACGAGCGGGTGCAGGTGTCGCACGCCGCCCGAGAAGTGGCGGGCAAGGGTGTGGGCGGGGCGCGGGGTCGCCGAGGGGGGGGAATCGGGGCGCCTGCGTCAAGCGTCCGCGCCCGGACGCTGACGTCACGAGCGCTCCGCCACACTGCCGCCCGACTCAACCTCGACATCCCCATTTCGCACGAATCGCACGCTCAGCTCCGCTCATGAGCTCACACTACGCGCTCCCGAGACACTTCTATGAAACAACTCACAACACATTGTAATCGATAACTTATACGCGACTGTAAACAAGTTGAAACAAAACCAGATAGAAATTAATTCGCGCGTATTTCCGTAGTAACAAAGGTATTATCTACTTCTTATCTGGACAAGCATAAAGATACAACAATACCAAATTAGTATAAGGAACTAAATAAATGCTTATTAAATTCTCATTCTAGAATGTTTTAGTAAAAAAAATATTTTCCGAGATTTACATATTAAAATACCTCGAAATATCTTGTGATACATTATTTACAATTGATTAACGTGAAGTGTGTGACTAGCTTGTCAATCTAATTTTTTCTTAGAACCTTAAGAAAAATATAGAGGTAAGAACTAGCACGAATAAAATAGATATAAAACATGCTCCATTAGTTTTATATCCCTTTCATTTGCTCAACAACACACATTGACTTTATTTATTAAAAGAAAATGTCATAACCCTGTTCCAACGTCACGCATAATTTACTCATAAAGCAAGAAGAATTATTTTTATTTTATATTTGTAAATAAAATTATTTAAGTTTAGTAAAATAAACATTTAGTATCCTGTTAATGTTATTTTTTAAACTGGACAGTTTTGATTAGTCAAAAACTCCAGGGCTGACCAAACTTTTTTATTGCTTTAATTTTCCGGCCAAGAATGGCGAAAGAACAAAGTCGTAAAGCAGTCTGCGGCGGTTAGATACTGAAATTAAATATAAATAATCCTCCAGTCTTTGGTCACAAAAAGGAAAAACAATTAATTCCTTGTAAAAACGTGCTTAAACGTGCGAAAATATGTTGTATATTATACACTTCTAGACACATCTATTGGCCCACCTTAGAGTTTAGGTTTCGATGGCCCCTACCGAAATATGATTGCTAGATTGAACAAAAACTATAGATGCATTTTTATACCTGATACATTTTACGATCTTTTTCGATGGTACGTATTGTTTTAAATTTGAATTCAGAATACCATACGACATGGAGCTATGCCTAACAAGTCGGATATGCGCCTTGTTAAAGGCAATTGATTTTTGAATAAAATACATGTTTTATCAAATAAAGGTTTAATTTAATAACGCGTGTTGCCTCCATGGGCATCTACCACAGCTCTCATACGATTAGGCATAGAGTTTATCAACCGCTCTATGAAATTTTGAGGGATCATCTCCCATTCCATTCTATGGCAGTTTTCAACTCCTGCATCGTCTGGGCAACTGGCTGACGAGCCCTAACATGTCTTTTTAGCTCGTCCCACATGTGCTCAATGGGGTTAATGTCTGGGCTTCTGGCTGACCAGTCCATAACTGTGATGTTTATATCCCGAAGATATTCCCTGACGATGCTGGCCGTATGGGCTCTTGCATTATCATGCATAAAAAGGAAATTTGGGCCCACATAGTCCGCGTATAGTATCACGTGAGGTTCTAAGTACTCACGAATGTACCTTTCAGCATTTAATGTTGGCGGCCGTGGTCCTGTAACAACCTCAAGTTGAGTTTTGCCGCTCGCGGATATACCGCCCCAGACAGTCCATGAGCCACCCCCATATGCAACCCTCTCTTCAAAGCAGCATTGTGCGAAACGCTATGCCTTACGTCGGTAGACCTTCTTCCTTCCATCATTGCCATGTAACACAATTTTAGACTCATCAGAAAAGAGTACACGGCTCCAATCTTGCTGTGTTCAATTTAAATGAGTGCGTGCGAAATAAAGACGCGCCGTTCGGTGGGCTCGCGTTAGTTTGGGCCCATTAGCTGGCTTGTGTGGTACCATATCGCGTTCTTTTAACCTTCTCCGAACAGTTCGAGCATTCACAGATACTCCGTGGAAGTCGCGAAGTTGTTTTTGTATCTCAATAGAGGTAAGGTGACGATTTCTCAAGCTGGTCATCGTGGGCTTCCTTGGCGACGAACAAAGCCGCCAGTCTCTAGGTACCTCCGATAAACATTTTCGACCGCAGATCGACTTAAATTAAGTTGAGCACTCACATTTCTTTTGCTGTGTCCGGCATGAATAAGTGCCACAGCTTGGGCGGCGACTTCCGGTGAAGTATCCATAGATTATTGATAGAACCTCACCTTAATGTTAAGAATAAGTAATGTTTGTTGCAAAACCAAAGATATCAATCACTTTTTCAAAAATTAAATCTAAGTAAACCAATAAAATAAAGTTTTCTTAGTATTCGATTGTTTGATATCAACAAACAGGCTCCAAATCGTCTTTTATTTCTTTAAATTCTGTGTTCGAAATTCAAAACAAAAAAAGACTGTTAAATGAAATTGTTAATGTGCCAGGTTCAAAACTGCATAAAAACTTTTTGCTCGACCTAATATAAAATTTTAGCAAGGATCAAACGAAACTGAAAATGCAAGGTGGGCCAATAGATATGTCCAGAAGTGTATTTCGCTTTTGAGTTGGTCTTTAAACATTTAAAAAGCTTTTTTGTTATACTGATTTCACATAATTGCAAAGAGTACGCATGTCTCTGTGTTGTAGCAATTTACATACATATGTACATAGATACAAAAAGTTCTATCGTAATCTTAAAGATTTTAATGTTCGAAGAAATGGGAATGTGAGAAGTCTCAGAGCGGAGATTTTTCAGAGTATTGCTCAAAAAAGTACTGTATTTTTGTCAAAAACGCAGAATAATTGTAATAAACAACAAAGTGGAAGCATTTTTTCACAATTTGTAAAATAATAGCATATGACAAGAAAAAGTGTTTACTATTTGTCTACTCTAACAGGTTCCATTAAATTTGGACTGACACAAAGGAATCTTCCACAACACTTTTATCGCAGAATTTCCGGCAGGAATCTAAAAATACCGAAGTTGCCCATTACGGGGTGTCACATAAAGAACGTTGATATATAAGAGATTTCGAACGATGTAGTGATACCACATAAATTCCTAGTTTTCTATTCCATTTAGATAAATGGTCTATCAATAAGAGCAAACACTTAGTTACAAACAAAGCCACTTGTAAATTTCTGATTTATATAAGTGCTGATAAATCTACCATAAAATAGAAGTAAATTTTACTATTACTATTGTGACAGTAAAATTTACTTGAACTTATATTTACGTTACAAAATGTACGTATGGACGCCAGCAGGTCAAGTTACCCAAAATAGTCAAATATTCGCAATAAACCTTAAGCCTTCATGTATTAGCTATAAAGTAGAAAATCTAATAAAGAAATTTGACAGTTGGTAGTAGCTTAATATGCCATCGTCTGTGCAATACATCTTCTCTCGTGAAATTTTTGTCTCTTAATTGCTAACTAACTAAATATGCCACTTGCCAGAAGTATATCCAGGGCTGCAAGGACAATGCGCAAACTGTAACCAGCAAATTTATCAACACATGATTCTAGAGCTCTTGAACTCTCCAACCCTACTTACTTATTAGTTTGGTAGTTAAAGTGTAACAAGACCTACCCGATCAAAATATATGTAACAGTTGATTTTTTCGTAAAAATATACGTCCCGTCCGCATAGTCCCTGACACCCTTGTATATAACAATAACTTAATAAAATTCTATTATATATATTTCAATTAGACCGTATGAAATATACCTCCTACTGCTACTAATATACATACCTAGGCTGTAGTTCCAAAAAAAAAGGAATAAGTAGTAAAAAAATATACGTATACATTTTATGGAAAATTATTGATTGGAAGCCAATAATGCCTATAAGCCTATAATGTTTCCTACTGTTGAAACATTCACTAGCCTCCTCTATGAGAGGAAGTGGGCTGATACATAAAGCAGGTTAGTTTGCAATTATTTTTTTTTAATAATTATAAACTAGCACTTGACCGCATTCCCGCCTGATGGTAAGCAGTGATGCGATCGTTGATGGTAAAGCGCGCTAGTTTATTAAGAGCCTATTCACTCAGAAAAATTGAGCGAATAGGAAGGAAGACGGCAGTTGAGCGAGGTGATGCAATGTTAAACCCAACAACACGACCAACGATGCTGCGCCAAAGGGAGATTGATCTGATGGGTGACGATGGGTACGATGTGCCAAATGTTGTTGTGTCGGTCGTGGAGAGTCTCCAGATCAGTCTCCCTCAGCCGCAGCATCGTTGGTCGTGTTGTTGTGTTTAACTTTGCATCACCTAGCTCAACTGCCGTCTTCCTTCCTATTCACTCAGTTTTTTTTTTTAATGAATAGGCTCTTAATAAACTAGCGCGCTTTACCATCAACGATTGCATCACTGCTTACCATCAGGCGGGATTGCGGTCAAACTCTAGTTTATAGTTATTTAATAAAATCATACATACATACCACCATTACCATCAACCTTTTTATCGTCCCACTGCTGGGCACAGGTCTCCTCTCATACTGAGATGGAATGAGCGTAATCACCACGCTTGCTCAATGCGGGTTGGCGATTTCAGACTTAAAGTCCAGGTTTCCTCAAGATGTTTTCCTTCACCTTCAGTCATTGGTGTCCAAGATATATTTAGAAAGTACATATAACTTTAGAAAAGTTGCATTGGTACTTGCCTGACCTAGGCCACCACGACTTACATACATACATCAGCCTATAATGTTCCCACTGTTGGGACTTAGGCCTCCTCTCGATGAAAGGGGTTAGGCTGTAATCTACCACGCTGGGCCAGTGGTAGTTGGTAGATGTAACATGTCTTCAAAGTTTCTTTTAACTCTAGGACACGCCAGTTTTCTCACGATGTTTTCTATCACCGTTTTTAGAGCAGGGGTGATGAAATAATTTACATAAAATAAAGCGCCTGATGGGGTTCGAACCTACGACGTACAACTCAACAAGATACCACTAGGCCTCCGCTGCTCTCTATGCAATGTACTTACGCACACTTATTTGTTTTAATTTCTGCAGATCAGAATAAGCATTCCATTACTGTTTGGCGCTATTCTGATAATCTTCTACGACACCAGCACCCGGAATGCGTATCACATTATTACGAGTACTATCAATTGGAATCATTCTGAAGCCAATTGTAGAAACATTGCTCCATATGTTCGGAAAGTGTGTCTGCTCAACAACGTAAATAACACAATGTATGTTGTTGAACTGTCAAAATGAAACTCATTGCTACTGGTAATATGTTACGCAATTACCCTGTTGGATCCATTACTCATCTACAATCAACTCACAGACACAGCCCTCAATTTTAACACCCCCACTGGATGGTAATACTTTTCCTTTTAAACACAATACCTTATAACACAATATAACTTTCGATTTTATTGTATCAACAATATTTATTATATTAGGAGAGTTTTTGACAACGCTGTTTATTAAGTCACCATGACAACCTTTCTTTCAAATTATTGATGGCCTGTTATTATTTAGCTGTATAGACGTCCAAACTCCTTCAAAATAACGTATTTTTTCCTGGCTGCTAATGTTTTTCGAATTTCAACTTTAAGACGTTCTGCGAAGCTTCATTATAAATCCACACAGAGCCGTGATTAGTTCAACATCTATTCCTCACTTACACCACTTTATTTTTCACTCCTCATCTTTCCACTCTCTTATTGTAAAATTATTTTTTTAAAGGATTAATTTCTTCTTTTTTTGATTTTTTAGTTTAGTATTTAGGTTTCTTGTCATTTATGAAAACTATTTATATAACCAACGTCACTTCTCCAATTATTTTGATTCTCTTTACGCCACGAAAAAATTCTTACTCTCAAGCCATGTTCAAAACTAATATGTCTACTCCGGCTGCACCCCTTCTACATCTAACTCCTTAAAGATGATGCAACGCCACACGCCAGCTTTCTCCAAGATACAGGTTTTAGGTATATTTGTTCTCAAAAGAGCGGATTTATCAACTGCCAAATAACTTTATCTCAAAAATAAATAAAACGAGTGAGAGATTTTGTAAGAAAATATATTATAAATTCTATCATACGTATTTATTCTTCTGTTAAAAGTTATTTAATGATTGAAAAATCAACCCTAAGAATACAATGAAAAGAATAAATCCCGTATACCTACCAGTACGACAATCCTACTAAAAAGATCAAAATCGCAAAGCATGAATTCAATTGTATGAAGCTGAAAGGTGTCAAGAAGGCATTCTCTCGTCAGTCGCATTGTAAGTTACAATGCGGTCTATATCGATATTACAAAAACGATTTTTTTTACAATAATTGTGTTTTGTGGGAAGATTAAAATCACATCGGTTGATGCATTTATGTGCATCAACCGATGCACATGCGAGTATATTGCATGCGAGTATAAAATATTTATTTATTATATACTTTGAGTTATATAATAAATAAATAAATATTTTATTATATTATTTTATTTATATAATATTTGATTAGTACATAAATATATGTATGTGAAAAAAGACATAAATACATAATAATATATTTTTTCTGTTTTAATGTGAATACGTACTATGTATCATATAGATGTATATAGCTATGTACATGCACATATGTATATAGTTATAAAAATGTAAGAACGCCCCATAAGAAAGTACAATGTAATAGCGTCCAAAACACAAAAAATATAAAAAAAATACAATTTAAATTTAAAATGCTTGTTTGAAATAAGCTCTGGCGGCAAATACCATAAAACTGACCAGTCTTTATTTACAGCGCCCATTCAGTAACTTATCGCATCACCAACATTCAGCTCAACCTTAAAATTAATAGGTAGGTATATTTGGTTTCGAAAACAACGTAACGAAAGCCATGCCGAAAGAATAATTTCATTTAGGAACTATAACCGAAAAAATTAAGGTCGTTAAAGCCTCTACCCTTAACTATTTATAGGCAATTATAAAACAAAACTGAAATAACTTCGCTCACATAATACACTGTTGTGCTCGGCCAGTACAAACAATGTGCTTGTGGCGTGTGTGATTATTAGCGAATAGCGTCCAACATGAATTAATTTGCCCATCGAATTGACTCAGTGCACCTATAAACGTATCATTGTTAAGCTTTCATTAAACTAGTTCGCTTTGGCATCAGCCCACAACTTCGACCGAAAGTGATTAAACTCGATAATTACCAAACTTCGCCACCAATCGGTTTTGTCATGCTCCAATTGGTTTAAAAATAATTTATTTTACTCAGCGCGGCGAAGAAAATGCCTCTCCCTCCTAGCCTTACTTATAATAATCTTTAATACATATCAAAATACCGCATTTTGATTTTCGGTGACATGTAACGATGTGAGTTTACTTATATTAATCCAGTAGATACACAGAGTTGCTGATTAAAATTTCATGAAATGGGAGACATCCGTGAAATGAAATGAAATCCTCGACAATTGGGTTTCAGCTACCTGCTTGTGGTGTGCGAAAAAGTCTTCTAACGTCGACTTTTGCGCCCATTTTTGTTGATCTTATCATAATCATAACACGCTTTGTAACTAAGTTTGTAACTTTTTATAATAATAAGGTTCCGACCGCTTTACTAAGCGCTTATGTAATATTTGTTCTATGTTTTAGGATAAAATTTGATATTGGACATCCAGAATATTGCTTACATTAACTTCGACTAGCTGACTTCCAATTTTAGAAAGAATTAAATATATGGGTTGGCTATTAGTGGCTAAAGATCTCAGGTCAAGGCTAATAAGAATCCGGTAATTAAAAATATACTAATTCTAGTCGCAATATCATATCAGGAAGAATGAGTGTATTTTTGACATGTTCAGACTGATATCAGAATGTAAAAGACCTTAAAATAACGCGAACTCCCTCTCTGGCCACTACGGAACATTTCAAATATTTAGATAAATTAGCAAACAAACATGCTAAAGGTATACAGCAAGAGAGATTAGATTTGATTGCTTGAACGCCCACAAAAGCTTAACATGATACTTAGATTCGTACAAAATTCTACGATGCCAAAAAAGGTATACCTATTACTTGGTAATAAGATATAGGTACTGCACATAGCCCTACACTCGCTATAGGACATACCTGGTTATAATAACAGTCCCTGCCACTGCGACTCGTTTACGGTCAATTAAGTCTCTGATAACGTTGGCGCAAGAAACGTTTACCGAAATGAAGACAGCCTACAGCCATTCCATACCTTCCATGAAAAGGATGAAATAAACCTGAAAAATGTTACACACAAGGCTGGAGATGGTAAAGTATCCAAGGCAGGTGTATTTTCAACCTTACTGGAATAGAATAAAGACACTAGCCCGCCATTCTAAAAGAAATCGTATACGTCTTTGATAGTGAGTGTGAACGCGCCTCGTAAAAGTTTAATATGGAATTCCTCTGTCGAACTTGATACCTCTAGATGATCGATCAGAAACTTCCACCCGCTTTACTATAAGAATTCCTGGATTTGTGTTGTCCTCCATATTGTACTTCGTAACATTGTGGAATTGCTTACTAAACTCCACGCATCGCGTCTTACCTTATATGTGTGTAATGTATTATTTAATGTAAGAAACTGTAGGCAAGATTTTCTTTATATAAATTATTACAAATATTGCTTGCGAATTTCTGGAATTCGGGTAGCTTGTCATGTATTGTGGAAAGTGTACTAAGAAAATAGGCGTTCGTAATTATTAATCTTTATCAAATAGGTAGGAGAGCAGCGGTGCTTAGTGGTATGGGCTACCACTTACAAGTTGTAAATCGTAGGTTCGAGCCTCAGGTGCTTTACTTTGTTAATTTTTTTCGTCTCCACTGGTCGTAAAACGGTAAAGAAAACACTTAAGAAAACCAGAAAACCGGCAAATCCTAGAGACAAAACTTCGAAGGCATTAGACACCAACCCGCACTGAGCCGCGTGATAGATTACGGCTCACTCCGACTCACCGAAAGGAGGCCTCCGTCACAGAAGTGGTAACATAATAGGCTGATTAAGTTGTTATGTAATTAGATAGATATGATATGATATGATACGATACGAAACGATACGACACGATGCGATACGATGCGATGCGATACGATGCGATGCGATACGATGCGATGCGATACGATGCGGTGCGATGCGGTGCGGTGTGACGACACGACACGACACGATATGATATAATAACATTTTTCCTTGTCATATAAGTTATTTTTTCATTGCTTTAAGGGATTGCAGCTCTGTGTTAATAATAATTTCAACTTGATAACTCCACGCATATTCCGATTTCCCTTTTGAGGTATAATACCCTAAAAAATAAACGCTGAGTCGTAAATAAGAGTGGCAAGGCGATTATCATTTGTTTCAATATTAATGAGTTTATATTAAAAAATTGTTTTTACAGTTTTTGTAACGCGTGACAATATACAAAAGCGAGCACGTAAAAACACGAAATACGACTTTATAAAAAGTGTTGCATTCAAATACATATAAGATGGAGATTATTTTCAATTCGATTCACTCATATCAACCTAATAACAAAACACCTCTACTATGAAGTTGTAGATAGGGTTATGTTATACATACCTAAAAACAACATCGGGTTTGGTACACGAGCACTAAACAAATTAATTCCACACACGCAACTGCATTTTTTTTACCGCAAATCAGTTTCATCGACATTGCAAGGTCGCATTCGCTGTTGTTTAATAACGCTATTTTAATTGCTGCTGGTATTATAATAATATTATAATACCATTTCGTGTGCCCCAAGAACTACTATTTTGGTGGTCCCATTTGACGCTGGGTGACACCGTGGCAGACTTAGACTAAGATAGAGGGGCGAACTTGATTCCCACCGAAGGGACTGGCACAAGATGATAGAAGTTAACATAATCACCATACAATCTTAGTGGTAACATTGAATGGTGATTGCTCAGACGACAGCCTCTATTCTGTTAATGGGAGTTGAAAAAAAAACTAACGTTTATGAAAAAGAGAAGCCATTGTCCATACAGTGGGACAGTGCGAAAGTGGTAGATAAATGCCAGCTGATAACTTTCCTATTCGAGAACAAATGGCTCGGCACTGCTAGCTAGTTTTAATAACGGTCCAAGCTGGTTATTGGCGACAGAACAAAACTTTATATTATTTTCAGAATTCTCTTCTGATAGAACTGATCCATACTCCAATTTCAATTAGATATCTTATAGCTATGAAATAATACGAACATAATTATCTCTTCCGATGGAGCGCAATAACAACATCATCAAATTGTGTTCCGATTACTCGAATCTAATCAAGTAATCACGTGAATTATTAACAACGCATTAGCTGAAGCAGTGAAATCGAAATCGTAACTATTATGTTTTATACGTGTGTTATAATGATCAGAAGTGGTGGTTATTAAAAGAAACCAATCAAGAGGTACATGTTCCAATGTTCGTGTATTATCCATGTTAAAGCATGCGACCATTCTTACATCAAGCACATTCAAATTTCCCGATTCCTTCCCATGCACTTCCTAATTCCATATATCTGGCTTAAAAGCCTAGAGACTAAGCCAGAAAACTTACAAAAAAATAACAGCTAATTTCTCTCTGGTTTAAAAACACATCACTATCAAAACTATAGCCGGCGGATCTGACCATCCTATAAATCAATCATTACCCCTTGGATCCAACAACCAAAGAGACCAGTGAACAATTGTGGAGGCAACCATCATCAGACGAAGAATGCAGCGCTGTATATTCCAGTAAGTCTCTTTCCCATTTTGATTCTGCTTGAATGAAATTTCCCAAAAACGCGCCTCAGAAACGCAGTTCAACTGTCGAAGGAAATATCAAACAATCACAAACAATCCACTTGAATTACAGTTACATCCAGAATTTATTAATTTAGATAGGAACAAAATAACAATCACTGAGTACACAATAAATGTAAAACTATAGCAATCAGCTATTAATTAATATGGAAAATATAGGTCTCACAGAGTTCGCACGACGTTACCGCTCCGAGTGACGCTTGTCGAAAGAGAGCGAGTGTTATTTTTTTTTTTGATATGGCATCTCGTAGTTGACCTTGAGAGGTCGTGACTACTTAACCGGATTATCCTGTGACTGCCTTAAATGAATTTAAAGCATTCAGCCAGTTCAACTAAAAACTAAGCGACTACACGCTAAGGGCACCCCCTGTGGGGTACGAACCTCCGCTTAGGGCGTCGCTGGAGAGAAGAGCAAGGGACGACTGGATCGAATTTTTATTTTAATTCTGTTGGATACTAGCGTAAAAATGAGTGGGGCTAGTACGGAGCCCTGGGGTACACCTGCACGGATGAGGTGGGGGGAGGAGAGCGCTCCTTCGATTTTATAGCGAAAGGTGCGGTTTGACAAAAAGTCCCGTAAGATGAGGACGAGATGGTCAGGCACTCCGAGTTTGTACAGCTTATAGTTTAAGCCGCTGTGCCAGACTTTGTCAAACGCTATCGAAGTAAACTACGCCTGTATACATACCACGCAGGGTTCCTGCATATGTTCAGTGATGCGTAGGATCTGTTGCGGGCAAGAGTGTTGGGTACGGAACCCGAATTGCTCATTTAGAATGAGGCCCTTGTTCTCGGCCTAGGCTCTGAGACGCTTGTATATAAGCCTCTCATAAATCTTACCGAGAACTTTGAGTAAGCTGATGGGACGGTAGCTAGTGGGTTCGGCTTTAGGCTTACCGGGCTTGGAAATGCCCATAACGATGGCTTCTTTCCACGTTTGTGCGAAAATGTTTTTCCCCATTGCACCATTGACGATAGTGGTCAAGAGGATGATCAAGTGGGCAGAGAAGAGACGGGCCACTCTATTAGTGATGCCGTCAGAGCCGGGCACTTTTCCGGGTTGAAGACCTTTGATGATATCCTGCACTTCATCTGGAGTGATGGTAAGCAGGGGATCCTCAGGGTCGTCAACGGGCGGGAGGGAGGTTCTACGTTCCACTTCAGCGTCGACCTCAAGGAGATGAGCTTGGTCTACTGATAGAAGGCTGGGAGAGCACTGGGCTTCTAGACAGGCGGTAAGGCATTCAGTCTTGACATCGTCGTCGAAGACGATGGTATTGTCAGGGCAAACCAGGGGAGGCATGGTGGTGAGTTCTTTGGATTTTAATTCTTCTGAAGTTCCCAGAAGGCTAGGTGAGTCGGCTCTAGTTCGTCAAGCAGCTTATCCTAGCTAGCTTCACGCCACTCCGATATGCGGTTTTTTACAGTTCTCTGTAAATAGCGCATATGGGCTTGGTTAGCTTCGCAGGGGAAGTTGCTGTAGGCACGGCCGGCCGCGTTCTTCTCGGTCAGCAGTCAGTCGGGAGTTTCCAGCAACAGTCTTCTGTCACTGTGGCCTCCCTTGAACAATCGTTCAGGACTGTCTGTACGTGATCCGTGAACGAGTCGATCGCGGCTGTCGTGTCCGCGATAGAGTCGAGGCGTGCAGATATGGAGTCCAAGAGGGGAGATGTGGTGGATTTCAGCCGATCGCTTACTTTCCTCCAGTCCGTTACCACTTTCGTCTGGGGTACTTGACCTGAGTCAGAGAGGCCAGTACGGATAGCCAGTCGGATGATGACTGGGCGATGATCGGACGATAGCTCTGGTAGTGCTTCTATAGAGTGTAACCGTAAGTTGACGATCTTTAGGAGCGCTACGTCGAGGACATCTGGGGTGTGGTCGGGGTCATAGGGAAAATGGGTGGGGGTCATAGGGCCCACGACATCATTTGGGTGGAGAGGTCAAACAGGAGTCTGCCTCTGGTGTTGATCCTGGTGCTATTCTAGGCAGTTTGTTTGGCGTTGAGGTCGCCCGCTATTATGACGGAGTCACTAAATCCAAGAAGTAAGGCTATGTCGTCTGCTAAGAGTTGGTGATTCTCTGCAGAGGAGCCGGGTGGGAGGTAGGCTGACACTATGGTAATAGGTTGGTGGCCTGACATGCCGAGACGGCATACTGAAACTTATAGTCGTGAGAGGGGAGGGGGCTCCATTGGGATGCAATATAGAACCCTTTTGAAATAAATAAGAGTGCCGCTTTTGTGGCATCGCAGCCTGTCATTGCGAACTACGCGGTAGTTTGCAATTAGGGGTGTGCGATGACTAGGCTTAAGGAAGGTCTCTTGAACGAGGAAGATGTCAACCTGGTGCTCACGGAGGAAGGTTGAGATCTCGAACTTCTGATATCTAATGCCGTCGGCATTGAAGTGAGCCAGTTTGAGGGGTCGGAACTTGGTTCGCTGATAGGGTCTACTGTCCATTAGTTAGACGCAATAGTGTGAAGGGCTTGCGTAATCTCCGTATACGCATTATAGTTGCTGATTACAGCATGGAGGTTACCAGTGGACCTGGCAGCTAGGAGTTCGCGCGCCATTTGCTTGGCGCGGGGGGACATAAAAATGAGGAAGGTCCCTGAGATGACATTAAATGCATACATTGGACCATTTCCTACCGTTGGTATTGAGGGAAGGGGTGCGGGGGTCGCTGCCATAGGAATGTAAGAAGCTGCAGCTTCCCGACGTAGGGCGTTGGCACTGTTCGGTGGATGCAGGAACGCGGCACTGTAGACGCACTAGGGCACGACACACACTCGGCACGAACGAGTGCGGCGAGAGCGGCGAAGCGGCAGGGCGGCCAGAGCGGCAATGCGGCAGGCACGACACGTGCCAGCGGAACGGGGGAGACGTGCGTTCGGGGCGAGCGCGAGACGTCGAAGGATGTGCGCTGTGCTTTTTTTTTTGTTATGGCATCTCGTAGTTGACCTTCAGAGGTCGTGACTACTTAACCTGACTATCATGTGGCTGCCTTAAATGAATTTAAAGCCTCCAGCCAGGGCATTAAAGCCTCCAGCCATCCATTTTTATGTCCATACCCAAAATCTATATTAATTCAAACAAAACTTATAAGTTTTCTTTGTCTTCAATTAGTATATATGTATATATATACATATTTTTTGTGAAACTTTGCCCCACACTTGAAATTTCTCCTATATCGTGGGTGCGTTTACAAACATATAAACTCATATACACAAACAACCAGACCCGGGACAACTACTTGTATTTTGTAGGTCATAAAAATATTTGTCCGTGAGAGAATCGAACCTAATGTTATATATATTTTTTTTTTAATAGTTATAAACTAGCTCTTGACCGCAATCCCGCCTGATGGTAAGCAGTGATGCGATCGTTGATGGTAAAGCGCGCTGGTTTATTAACAGCCTATTCACTCAGAAAAACTGAGCGAATAGGAAGGAAGACGGCAGTTGAGCGAGGTGATGCAATGTTAAACCCAACAATACGACCAATGATGCTGCGCCAAATGGAGATTGATCCAAAGACCTTCCACGACCAAACTCCCAACACAACAACATTTGGCGCATCGTACCCGGCACACATCGCAATACAACTGCTCAGACCCGTCCTCCATACGGCTTCACAAGACATCATGCCGGAACACGACAAATCGCTTGGCGGCAAGACTTTGTCTGGTGGGTGGTAACTCCAGCCGGCGGCCGATGTTATGGCCTATCAATAATAAGCTGTATATATCTATATGTATTATAATATATCTATGTATGTCTAATATGATATATTTAAATATGTTTCGATACTTACTCCATTCATAAAAATATAATTATGAGCATAACTTTACATGACTGTGAACTTTTCATACATTGTGTATATATAAGCACCGCTTAATAATAATACACATATGTAGTAGACATCTGGGACACACATAGAAAACAACTGGGCAACATTTTTTTTTTTCATTCAAACTTTTACGAATAACAACGTGTGTCTTTTTAAACCCATTCCAATCACGTTGCAAAAGCGATTTACCAACAAGTCGAACGAACGACACGTCCTCTACATTTCACGTGTACAAAGATCTTCTGAGCTCGAGTTTGTGTTCAAAACCACGCTCCAAGGAGTAGTAATAATTTGCAAGTTATGTCTACAGATGGCGCTACTCGAGTCTACGAGATATAGCTGTAACTTTATGTTGAAGATAATTCTCTATATTTTACGCTACATTCCTATTTTGACCATAAAATGCATGTTTTATTAGTTAAGTTCCATTTTTGTCTAAGATAATTCTAGAGAAATTGAATTCTGACTCTAAAGTCAGAAATCAAAATTTACTACGATATTCTAATTTCATTGCTTCCCATCGCTACTTTCCGGCTATAGATATCTAAAAGTTGGAAGAGAAAATTACGAAAAACAATCCAGAATTAAAAAATGCGTCCCATTAATTCAATGTCACAGCCACGAAGTTTTGAGTGAGTGGGAGGAATTTTCAAGCAAAATGCGATCCTAAATTCCTTTATCTGAAAAAAGGGGATATTCATTCAGGCTTTTAGTTCTACAAATCATTTTGCTGACTGGACATTAAATTAAGACCGTAATTTCTTGCAGCGCGCATTTACATGCCAAAGTAGTCTGTGTTTTATCGACTTTTAACTCAACTGATTTATGCCGAGCGTGGCTTCGGAGTGTTTTAGTTCTCATTTAGGTCTGCTTAACCCGTTGAGTACTCAAGCGTGATTAATGTAATAAATATACGAGAACTTTGTGGTAATTTATAATTTGTTTTGCAATTAATAGCTGCGGATTGACTACCGTAAATGTTGTGAAATATTCAATTCCAATGTCACAATTCTGACATTTACAACAATCAATTTCTATCACGCCCCATAGACCAGTAGGGTAATCGCGTAACACACTAAGAGTAGCGTTGGGTTTCATTTTGACAGATCAACAACATTCATTGCGTTATTTACGTTTTTGAGCAGACAAATTTTCGAACTTATAAAGCAATGGATTAGCAATTTGCTTCGAAATGATTTCAATAAAGGTGCTGGTTGGTAATGAGGGAATAACTGTTTCTGAAATATTTACTATTAACGTCACTATAAACAGACACATAACTGAGAATATATTACCTACGTGTGTATAAAATTCGAAAGAAACTGATACCCCCGCGACCTTGCCGTTCACTACATGTTCATAGGATAGGTATTCGACGGATCTCGTGTTGTTCGATTCGGCTCCGGTTACAGCCAAATGCCAATATCACTCATACTATACTGTTCCAGGAATCATTTTAAATACGGATTTGCGAAATAATACTAAAAATAAGCATCAAATTAATAGTAAAATGGTCTACTAATCTGCAGTCAAATACCCAGGAGACACACTAATACATATACAAACTTGTACCATTAGTTATCCCTCGGTGACCTAAAAATGAAGCAATAATGAACTCTGCGCTGCCACAGACGAGGTCAGGAAATGTGGCGAAATTTTTGGTCAACTTTTAGTTTAGACGTGATTTAAAACATGGCTACCAAAAATACGTATCAGGCTCTGACTAATTTGCCAGGCCTAAACTTATATGTATCTTCTGTACATTTTTTTTTAATAAAAGGTAATAAAGTATTGATAAATATTTAGTAAGAACAGACACATTAATTGAAATATTTTTTGTTACCTTGTTTATAATTACGGCTAAACTGTATATGGAATAAGTTAATAAGTATAATAGGGCTAAGCTAATATTTTATCTACTGTCTTTTTTACTGGCGCCAATATTTGTGACTAAGAGCCATAGCTATTATTATATAGGCGCCGATAAAAAGTGCATAATCACGTTATTACTTAGCAGTTCGTGATGATGAATATTTTAGAATTAATAGGAGTGGACTATTAAAGTTTGTTTAAACTATTGTAACTATTAAGCGCTAATTTGTTTTCAAAAAGTAAAGCGTGGGATGAAGCTGCCACTTAAAGTTCTCGTTAAACCGTCTAAGAAAAATTCTTCACTATAATATTAATGAATATTTTAAAGACTTGTTTAATGCTTGAAAAGTAAGTTATAATATGGAGAGACAGGATGGCCTCTAACTCTCACAATTTCATCGTTTCCAGTTAATATAAAATAAAAGTAATTGGAAATGGACCCCGTGCTAGGCCTCTTAAGGTATGTATATTTCCACTCAAATGAAGGAACTGTAGTGGATTTTACTAAGTAAAAGTTTCCACGTTGCTTAAGGTTTTGGCAAAGTTTGTTTGACAGTTGGCCGCCAGCCTAAACCAACCCTCCCTGGAATTGCCATTGTTGGTGGGATGACAACTAATAGAAAAGAAGGAAAGAAAAAGATATGTTGTGCCGACATTGGGATGAGAACAGGAAAATGTTTAATGTTAAAGATAGGTTGGTAGATACATTTGTAACAAAAATTCAACATTCTTTTTCTAGGTAAAACCTCATAGACATAATAGTATTAGCATCTAGCTATTTCTAAGTTCATTGGAATTCAGACTTGTCTACTACATAATAAAATTTACTGCGCTCTGTTGTAGAAAACAAAAAAAAAACAATGTCATGACTATAACATGTTTGAAAAATTCCGCATAGTTTTTACTTGTGGTTTTTTATGATTAAAATAGCTAGTAGATTTTGTAAGGATATTGAATGATAAATTTAAATAATTAATTTCCTGACATAAAAAATTGGTTAAAACAATTCTATATTAATTGGATCATTAGCATTTGAGTGATAACCAGCCTGCACTGGGTGAGCGTGGTGGATATTGTCCCGCTCCCTCTCACCAAGGGGTGCCCGTGTCTCAACAGTGGGGACATTACAGACTGATTATGTATGTATGAGTGCAAAGTGAGATAGAATTATATAAAGTGAGATAGAGTAATATAAAGTTGATAGACAATGTTTGTGATAAGCAGAATTACTTTACAACAAACAACAAAAATTAAATTACTTTAAAAAAAAAATACTGCAGAACTTTCTTATTCGTAAAGTGTATTATAATATTTTAGATTTCCTTAATGAGAAGAATTTTAATGTTCTGACTGCATACAAAGGGAAGAACCACAATACATATTCCTAATAAAATGTAATTCCTTATTCTTACTTTTATACTCATCAATTTTTATGTAACGCTTAATTGTAATATATTGCATGCCGATTGGTAAAGTATGGCTGATCATACTACCTTTATTTATGTAACAACATTATTGTACCCATATTTGCAAAATAAATTGTCTTTGTTATTGTCTAAAAGTATGAAATGGTCGCAAAAAAGCACTCTAACATGGTCTTACATAGAAACAAGAATAATGTAAATGCTGTTAAGTAAAGCGTTGATTTTTATGCTCAACTTCCTCCTTTACACCGCGTACATCGAGGGACTGGAACAATCTGCCGGCGGCGGTGTTTCCGTCGGACTACAATTTGAGTGTCTTCAAGGCTAGAGTGAATAGGCTCTTAATAAACTAGTGCGCTTTACCATCAACGATTGCGTCACTGCTTACCATCAGGCGGGATTGCGGTCAAGCGCTGGTTTATAAATTATTAAAAAAAAAACGTGCTTCTAATTTTAGGTCAACATTAATAAATATTTGGTAGGTCAATATTCTCTTAGATGAAGTGTAACAATGAGTAATGTCAATCGTTAGAAAACGATCTTGTTCTGCTCAGATCTACGAGGGTTTTTTTAGTTTTCGTAAGCAATCGTTGCATCGAGGAACAAAATGAAAAACAGAACATTAATATTATGGTGACCAGAACTCACTAGGGCTTTGTAAATAACAAAAAAAAAGTTTTTAACAAGTGAGAAGTGGTAACAAAATTAACCTATAATAATAAAATATGTGTAGTCGTGGTGGCCTAGTGGTTAAAACACCAGCCTCTAAAGTATGAGCAGAACTTTTCTAAAGTTATATGTACTTTCTAAGTATATCTTGGACATCAATGACCGAAGGTGAAGGAAAACATCTTGAGGAAACCTGGACTTTAAGTCTGAAATCACCAACCCGCATTGAGCAAGCGTGGTGATTACGCTCAATCCTTCTCTGTATGAGAGGAGACCTGTGCCCCGGTGGGACGATAAAAGGTTGATAATGATGATGATGAATAAAATATCTTGCCAAAAGAAACAAAAGTCATAAAGTATATACTATAAATTATATTCTTCTTCTTATAAACTAGTGCCCGCCTGATGGTGACCAGTGATGCAATCGTTGATGCAAGCGAGGTGATGCAATTTTAAACCCAACAACATGACCAACGATGCTGCGCCGGAGGGAGATTGATCTGGAGACCCTCCACTATCAAATTCCCGACACAACAACATTTGGCGCTTCGTATCCGGCAAACGTAACACAAAGACTGCTCAAATCTGTCCTCCATACGGCTTCACCAAACATCATGCTGGAACACGACGAATCGTTTGGCGGCAAGACTTTGTCTGGTGGGTGGTAACTTCTGCCGGCAGCCGATGTTATGGGTTATCATCAAGAAATAAGATGTTAACTTTTTTCATTCAGGAAAATATCATGAGGAATCCGGCATGATCTCGAACTAAAAATTCGACGACATATGACATTCACCAACCCGTACACCAATACTTAGTTGTGTAGGAGTTGTGGAGGAAATGGGCCGTAATCCTCTACAAAGGGTGTAGTAGTATTTCCTCTTAGAGAAGAGGCCTACGTCCTAGGAGTGAAAAAATTAAAGGCTGAATATACAACAATAACCTTCGGATAGTCTCCGTGGCGTAGCGAAGAAGGCGCGGGTTCGATCCCCGCACAGTCCAAATATTTGTATGCATGAATATGAATATTTGCACTGGTCTGGTCGTGCCTCGGAAATCACGTTAAGCCGTTGGTCCCGGTTGCCATACGAACATCTAGTGGCAGTCGTTACGGGTTGTTGGAGCCCTCAAAAGTCTAACAATTGGTTTAACTGCAATACTTAGATATTGCCTTCGGGTTGTGGAGGTCAGACGGCAGTCGCTTTACGGAAAATTTCGAAGTCTAGCCAAAAATCAGCAGTTAGACTGGTAAAGCGGACCCTAGACTCCAAAGCTGAAAGCTACGGATGCGACTGGGAGTAACACTGAGATTATGATGATGATGAGCCTTCTAACAGCCTTGGACCGAATATTAATCGTTTACTTTCAGTAAGAAAAGTAATCTCTACATACATGTTTTCATCTGACTTCTATGAAGTACCAAACATCCGCGTTATTGAAATTTTATAAACGCAGATTTGCTCGTATTATAAAATTCTTAGGGCGAAAATTCGATTTATGGTCTTTCCACGTTAATATATATTATGCATGTTCAATCGTTTTACCGTGGCTCACATAAAAGATCACAGATCACATTGAAGAAATTCAAGGTTGCAGGACAATATCACGAAGTTTTTGGCGGTTTTGTTTTTTATTTCTACAACTTTACATCTTTATTTTCACATTATTTTTTTAGTCAACATATTTAGAGCGAAAGGTGTTATTGAGTTAGGAGTCCGGTTGACAATCCGTCAGTGGCAACTAACCTGTATGAGCTTAGCTTTTATTCTATTCAAACTCTTTACTGCGCTGGCGACGGCTACGTTGACATTGACCAGCGGCGTCGGGTTGTTCGACAAATTAATGCGCTGTAGTGTGAGCTATGCTCGTTGTCTCTTTGAAGGACAAAAACAAGAATGAAATTACTGGAAAAGAACCGTAGCCACTGACATAGACGACCGACTTTAATACAAAAATCTACCATTGAATTATAACAGATGGCAGATGAAGATATTCATAATTTTTAATCAAACTCTTTCAAAACAAAACACACGAAATCCATAGGTAGTTTTTTGGGCAGAAATAATTGATGCCGACGTAGACTACTAGTTATTCAATTAAGACGAACCGATAATAATATTCTCAGCCAATTACAATAATCACCGGACTGATGCAATTTTAGATTTTTAACCAGCTCGATTTATTGCTCTGAATGCTCACATTGCCTTCCCCGGGGCTATATTCTGCAACGACAAAGATGAGACTGAACCTACTCGTTGAGTTTAGTAGTTATTATGCTTATTAGTAAATATATCAGAATTTCTCTTCGAACAACACGTGTGGTCACATTGGGATTTTTTTCGATAAATATTTTCTTATTCGTCGTCGTGTAATATTTCATCTTGTATGTTTCTCCCCTTACTTCCCCTTTCATATTTTTACACATCCTCATATTTCATTCTGGACTGACGCCAAAATCTGCTCTCCGACAATGACTTGTCTTGAAACGAATTGAGTTCGATCCTTTTCTATGGTATATTCATGTGGGTTTTCATACATCATATCATACAATAAGCATAGTTACTTGCTTAAAACATTCTGAAGTCAATGGAATTTATATGAATCTTTAATACGAAGTTTATCTGATAGTGGCCTTGTGTAGTTTGTATTAAAATCTGCACTAAATTACGAAATATGATGATTTTTATCAGTTTGCTTATAAACTACCTCCTCTATTAAATGAGACCAAAGCTACTTAAGTTACTAAACTAGTTCACGCCTCTACGTAACCTTTCACCGTGTATTTATTTTTTAGAATCGTATGTCAAAAGTAGAATAAAATGCAATATGCCTTTCATAAGACTGGCGTTAAATTTACCCAATATCAAATTCATTTTTCACCTAGAATTTCCGAACGTTCATTACCTATTTTCACAAAATTACACAGTTTCATATATCCAAATACACTATATTTTATAAGGAGACACCTCGAATTTTGGTTCATGTTACAACTTGCTTATCATGTTTTTATGTTCCCAAAGGAATTATAAAATTCTCGTCTTAGTGGTTGCCGACGTCGTAAAAAGTTCCGAACTCCTACTTGTTTTTGTTCATAATGGTACGGGTTTTGTTAAATTGAACTAAGCCTAGAGTTAAATGTTAGACTAGATGCAAAAAGCTTTGCATTTGCGCTAAGAAAATGTTTTATACTTGCGTAGACTTTGTAGACAATTTAAAAATCCTCTTCTGTATCAGCTTTTTATTTTGATTTATCATTAATCAATGAAATTTGCTGTTTCTCAATAAATATAGCAACATAAGGCCACACTTTCGTAATAAATAATGTCAAAAAAATCTGAAAGGCTAAAAAATTGATTGATGTATCACCTTTTCTTATTATTAAATGTCAGTTTATTTACGTGTTTTATGAATGATTAAACTACTAACACTGTCTATACTAACTACATCATGAGGTTAAATCGCACTTGACCGATTTAAGTCTTACTTAAAAGCCACCCACCTAAAGCAAATCTGTTTATGTGTGCCTTAATAGGTGCAAGGTCTATTGATTTATTAGTTGACAGATATTTATTACAGCTATCTATTGTACGTAAGTATCAATTTAATTCAATTAGCCCAATATATTCATAGATTACCATATTTATCTCATATCTACTTTCCTGCGGAGAAATACCTAACAGGATATTGTTCGTATAACATTCGCTATTTGATTTAAATAATCGTTATATAAACATTTTATGTGATTTATTTTAATAGTATTTTATCAATAATGTTATTGTGAAAACTCCAATTATATGCCAAGCTGCATATATTTTAACCTACTGTGATATTCAAATTCCCACCAAAATTCTTCGAAATCCAAATTAGTTATAGAGATGCGTCAATATAAAATTATTTGATTTATTGAAAGCAATTTCAATAACATAGTAAGAGTAGTGACATAATGATATATTTAGGTATACATACTGTATAGTATTTTCCACTTATGTAGAATATAATTGATTATCCTTCAGCTCGAGCGAAAGAATCTCATCTTACAAATCGGTTTACCTCGACAGTAAATGAGCTTGGCTTTAAATTCAATTTAGCAATATTCAATAAGCAGAACTAATGATGAATGACCATTGTCCCTTACGGCAAAAATATTAATTACCATGTTTCTGTGTATAGTTCACGTTTCCTATCAGTCATACTTCTAGGTTAATATTATAAATAGTCCTTTGCTTGTTTTTCTGTTTGTATGTAGGGGAAATCTCTGAAATTACCAGTTGGATTAAAAAAATATTTTCAAGGCTTCAACATTACGCTATGGCATTTAGGGCCCAAGCAATAGCAAGAATATCAGAAATAGAGCTAACCGAAAACGGAAGGATAGGTCCTTGTTACACCTCAAACTCGCGTACCTTCCTTAAAATTTTAAGGTATATAGCTATAAAATGGTTGTTTTGAATGTGAATGTTGATTTTCTTTGTAGATAGATTTTGATTCTTGTGTTCGTGTCTAAAACTTGCAGAATAAACGGTTATATCATTTACTTACAATAGCTTAAGAGTTTAATTTCTTCATAGCTCCAAAATACAGTACATTCGAATCAAATACCCTGATTATTTCAGTTTGATACCACCACGCGTTCCAGATAAAAAGGGTCTTGACATGTAGACGCACAACAGAGTGTTTTTTTTATAAATTAAAAACTAGTGTTGACCGAAATCCCGCATGATGGTAAGCAGTGATGCAATCGTTGATGATAAAGCGCACTAGTTTATTAAGAGCCTATTCAATCTAACCTTGAAGACACTTAAATTGTAATCACGAAAGCTAAGCTCATACACTTAAATTGTAAGACGGAAACACTACCACTGCAAATTGTTCCAGTCCTTAGATGTACACGGTATAAAAGAAGAGGCAAAACGCTTCGTCCGAATTGTAGTGGTATCAACAACGTAAGGGTGGATATTCGCCGTATAACGGCTCGTCCGATGATGGAACGGAGATGAGGTAATTAAATCATGCAATTCCCTCGCACACTCTCCAACATGCATCATATAGAACACAGACAGTCTGGCTACTCTGTGCTCCAGGCTTTGGAGACCACTTTGAACTAAATCTGGGTCGCCAATTTGCCTCTTCGTCTCTCCACCAAATCCTAAGAAGCCAGGTGACATTTTGCAGCACCAGTCTAAATGTAGCTGCAGTGCACACGCCGGTCGGGCCTATGCTTTGTATAACATTAGAAGCTGTCCTGCCCCAGCGTGTTGCCTCCTCTCGCCACTCCCACACGTGGGCGAGGGCTTTGGCCTCCAGATCCCTTGGCAGCAATCCGGCAAGGAGGCTTGCCGCCTCAGCAGAGACCGTGCGGTATCCCCGGAACAGCCGAATGGCCATGACCCTCTGGGACGCGGTCAGGCATCAGGCTGATCGCTTCCATAGCAGCCGCGCCCACACCGATGCCCCATAAAGGGCCATGGATCGCACGGGCCCCGCGTAGAGCCTCCGGCAGGAGGTGTTTGGTCCCCTAGATTGGGGAGGAGCCACCTCAGTGCTGCCCCGGCTGTAGTTAGGGTCTTACAGAGCGACATTGTTATGTCTGACAAAGTTTTCTAAATAAAGATAAATACAAAAAATATTCTGAGGTAATTTTATACGGCCAATTTTTTTAGCACTGTAATTTGTCATTGAGTCAACGACAGAGGGTGCGATTTACCAGATTTGTCGAACAATTCTATAAATGTAGTGAATGTGTGAATGAGTATGATTGAATGTTTGTTAATCTTTCACCCAAAAACTACTGCACGGATTTAAACGAAATTTGGCACACTGATAGTTTTTTTTTTTTAAATAATTATTAACTACTGCTTGACTGCAATCCCGCCTGATGGTAAGCAGTGATGCAATCATTGATGGTAAAGCGCACTAGTTTATTGAGCCTATTCAGTTAAAAAACTTAGAAATAGGAAGGATGACGGCAGTTGAGCGAGGTGATGCAATGTTAAACCCAAGACCAACACGACCAACGATGCTGCGCCAGAGGGAGATTGATCTCGAGACTCTCCACGACCAAACTCCCGACACAACAACATTTGGCGCATCGTACCCGGCACACATCGCAACACAACTGCTCAAAACCATCCTCCGTACGGCTTCACCAGACATCATGCCGGAACACGGCAAGACCTTGTCTGATGGGTGGTAACTTCTGCCGGCAGCCGATGTTATGGCCTACCACCAGGAATAATACATAGAATACTCCTTATCCCGATATTCCCACGGGATCGAAACTTACGAGAGTGAAACCGCGGAGCGCAGCTAGTCTGATATATTTGTGAATTTTCCACCATGAGTTCATGACAACTTTATCGCTTGTAAGTAACTGGAAAATGTCAAATAGTCACTTTTTGGCATAAATTAAACAGTCTAGCTTTATTAAACAGGTGCACAGCTGATCAAATAGCCCCTCCGTAGAAAGCCATTACCTGGGCCCTGTTTATCTAAAGGAAAAACAGAAATTTCACGAGAACGTAGTCGCGTGCAAAAGCAGGTGGAACGATATAACATTGACCTTTACCGTGTCATGAGTTTGCCTATGACTAAAACGTTTATGGCCAAATTTCGACTGATCTTACAAAATGTCAGGAACTCTGACTAATGTGGTATATTGCGCACTGACAGGTCAGATGACGTATACTAAATAACAGATCATAAATATGTTTTGACTTTCTTAATGACCATTATTGACACGGCAATGAACCAAACTGATTTGTCTTATAAAGCTGTCGTTAATGATAATAATAATGTTGCAGGCTTATTAATTCTCTGAGTACCATTTAAAACGTGAGCTTGTATTCATTTTAATTATGAAAGTCATTGTAAGTGCAATTCATACGTAATGGTGAAGGTCTTTAATCAAATAATTTGACTTCCGCATGTTCCTAGATTTTCTCTACGATCTCAAAGTGACCTTGGTTATAAAAAGTACAATGCACATGAAAAGCATTACAACAAAAGCTGACACTTTAACTATTCATGAATATCATCTAACAAAATAAATTCTTTTCTCGGTGGTAGGCCATAACATCGGCCGCCGGCAGAAGTTACCACCCACCAGACGAAGCCTTGTCGCCAAGCGATTTGTCGTGTTCTGGCATGATGTCTAGTGAAGCCGTACGGAGGACGGGTCTGAGCAGTTGTGTTGCGATGTGTGCCGGGTACGATGCGCCTAATGTTGTTGTGTTGGGAGTTTGGTCGTGGAAGGTCTTCAGATCAATCTCCCTTTGGCGCAGCATCGCTGGTCGTGTAGTTTTGGTCATCACCTCGCTCAACTGCCGTCTTCCTTCCTATTCGCTCAGTTTTTCTGAGTGAATAGGCTCTTAATAAACTAGCGCGCTTTATCAATTAATCATTGCTATCGCAAAAATTATAAAATTCTACGTATAAATATTTATCAGGCCACATTATTGGGAAAAATCAAAGTATCATTTCACTTAGGTATATATTTCTGATACATGTATTCAATAGAATGTCAGTTCCCGCGGTAAATGCTTGGCACTTGGTTGCACCGCGTCACGGCGCTCGGCGGTGGTTCGTGCCGCGTCTGACAGGTGGCGCAACCTACCGTATCATGGCGCCACACACCTACGGAATTTATTATTAACGTGTGGGCTTCCTCACGACCAAGAACACGGCGATTTATATTCAAATTTAAATACTCTCATATCTTGGAAACTTTTGTAAACAAGAAATCGAAACAATAGAGTTCCTGCAAGTATTCTCAATAGTTTCCAGTTATTAGTAAAATTGTTAGCCATATTCATTTACGAAACCTTAATTAGACGCATAATAAGTGATACCTATATAATAATCAGGAAGCCGTAAGTCACATAAAAACTAGCAGTATCGCAGACAGGAAGCCCATTGAGCGCCTGCTGTTCGTAACAGTGGAGTGGACGAGGAATGAAAACTTAATTTTGTATGTCACTGTTCCTGCCTGACTTACTTGGCCAGCGAAACCGCAAGGTTTGGGAACATATTTGGACAAAATAAAATTATTAAAAAATAACGTTGTGATTTTTGAAGAAATATTATCAAATATTTCAAAACAAAAGAAAGCTTCTGACAAAAAGCTTTGAAAGAAAACGTGCAGACGGCTTTCGTAAAACTCAACGCAACCATTATTTCGGTCTAGTCGCTTTTAACCAATTTGCCAGAACCCCGCTGTTCGTTGACAGCTACGAAAGAAATATAAATCACTGACCAATCACGTCGCCGCGCCGGATTCAATATCCGAACGTTCGTTCTTAAGGCGAGATCATATTCAAGATGCGACCCTTGTGAGCTGTCAGCGATGTCACTATAGAAATGCTCTTAGTATACATTGGACCAAGTTTTCTTGACAAGCTCTTAGCTCGAGTGGTTCTTTACATTACCATGCCGTAATATCATTCTCGTATATTCATATATAATTTCAGGCCCTATAATCTTCAAGTGAATAAGTAGGGTAGTGATAAATTACTAAACTACGATGGCCTTACATAATGTGTGGCAGCTACATTGCTCAGTAGCCTATAAGCCTCCAATTTTTTAAATATTTTATGTTCAATAATTATTTTGTGATAAGGGCATGAAATCTAGTGCATGATAAGTACACTACCAAAGTCCCTTAGACCTAAGTTATTATATAGGTATACCATAAAAATATCCTGTTTTTTTTTTTCAAATCGTGTACAAATTAAACGTCAATTCTTCACATACTTTATGAGACCCAATTTTTTATACCACTTAAAGTTTTTGTGCCATTCATACTAAGCATAGGTGCTACTGTTAAATGGAAGTCAGTAAACAACATAGCACCAAATAGATTTATAAATAGTTGTTACCTTGATATCCTGGCCGAACTCTCGGCGTCACTTTGACATTCCTTATATCAGACAGCACTTACCACTTGCTTTCAAACATTTTATTTACAACTAGCGGCCGCCCGCGGCTTCGCCCGCGTGGTTTTCGTTTTTTCACAGAAAGTGTTTATCGCGCGTTATCCCTCGGGAACTACTGATTTTTTCAGGCTAGTCGCTGTCGCCATCGCCGTCCCCGTCCCCGTCCCCGTCCCCGTCCCCGTCCCCGTCGCCGGAGCTTGAATGAAGTATGTGAAAAACGATTTCCCCACTTTTCTGTTGAATTTTTCCTGAATTTTCTTTGCTATAAACCTCACGGAGCCCGAGACCTTTCCAACGAATGCAAAACCGTGGAAACCGGTTCGTGCGTTCTGGAGTTATAGCGTCAGGGAGGAAAACCGGACTTATTTTTATATAGTAGATATAATCCTTGGCATGGTAGGTAAAGGGAGCAAACTGAATATTTTTTTATTAGTTTATAGAGGAAAGCTTTAAGCTGTATAACATTAGTCTGTAACCCATAGGAGCAGAAATACGGCGAAAAATGTGGAAAAAACCTGGAAAAAACGGGGAAAATTTAAGTCATGCTAGTCACTTTTTGTGACAAACGCAATACCACGCAGGCGAAGCCGCGGGCGACCGGTAGTCATACAACAAAAGTATTGCGTTTTAATCAGTAAAAAGTATTTATAGCTGTTGCCCGCGACTTCGTCCGCGTGGAATTTTGATTGTCCTAAGCTTTCTCTTCTCTTTTGTTGGTTAAAAATTGCTTTATGATATTCTGAATTTAGAACTTTTGGGAAACTACCTAAATTGAAGTATATTGAGTTTTATATTGAGTAAGTATACTTTTGCAACTCTTTTCACCTTTTTCATGGCTGGAAGAGCTCTTCATAGAGATAAAACTTACATCTAAAAACCGTTATTAGTTTTCCACTTGTTTATGATATATGCATAAAATAAAAATATTTTTTTCTTTTAGTTGTTTTAATTACTTGTTTGAATTTAGCAAATTAAAAAAAAAGTTAAATAATGGAGATACTTTAAAGAATTTCTTTATAAACGACATTAACCCTTTTACCGCCTTGTGCTAGAATAAAAAGGTTGTCTGGGCTGCTTACTCGTGAGCAAGCCACATACAGTTGACCATGGGAAAAACAATCAGATCTTAAGTCGACACCAGCAGTCCTGAGAGTCTGACCTTGGGATTTGTTTATAGTCATGGCGAAGCAAACGGCTACTGGAAACTGTGTGCGCTTAAATTCAAATGGAAAGTTATTAGGGATGAGTGGGATTCGTGGAATAAATACAGTTTCCCCTGAGCCACATCCAGTAAGAATCTGAGCTTGGATTAAATTTCTTTGTAGAGCAGTTACTTTTAGTCGTGTACCATTGCATAATTTTGGAGGAGTAAGGTTACGCAGCAGCATTATTGGTACACTTATTTTAAGCACAATTATGTGCGCAGGAAGACCACTTGCAGAAAGCGAACTCAGAAACTCAACAGGATAATGTGTAGCATCGTCGTGGTTGAGAACGCCATTATAAGACGTATAAACGACGTCATCCCCAATCACTTCAGATAAATTTTTTTGATTTATTGCAGCAGCTTGGTCATTTCTGGGAGTGAGTATCGCACGTTCACATAACCAAGAATTTTCCTGATATGTTATATGTGATAGGTCACCGAATACAAAATTTATAAGTTCATCTTCTGAAGAAACTATTCGGCAAACTGTTTCTGGAAGCGTCACCTTACCATGTTCTTCAGAAAGAGTACCTTCTCCAAGTTTCAAAAGAATATCTGAGAATTCTTGGGCATGTAAATTACCACCTAGTTGTGCTCGCATATTGATCGTCAACTGCAGCTTTTTCATTAGAGGCCAGAGGTGGGAACGCTTTAATGAAGCTCTAATTTCATCGGCTCTAGTTCTTCGACTTATAACTGGAAGTGTTTGCCTAAAATCACCAGAAAAAAGCAGTGTGACGTTGCCCTTTGCCTTTCATCCTTTCATCATTGGCCTTTCATCTCGCCGAATATCACGTAGGGTTCTGTCCACAGCTTCGACGGCTTTTTTATTTGCCATTGTACACTCATCCCAAACGATCAGACAGCAATCTTGTAACACTTTCGCCTTATCACAGTTCCTTGTGATAGAGCATGTTGGTGACTCATTACTGTCTAAATCGATTGGGATTTTAAACATCGTGTGGGCCGTCTTTCCGCCAGGAAGTAATGTGGCTGCGATTCCCGAGGAAGCCACTGCTAGTGCAATCTTACCTTGCCGCCTAATCTCAGCCAGTATTGCTGTTATCAAAAAAGTCTTTCCCGTTCCACCTGGAGCGTCCAAGAAAAATAAATTCCCTTCATTATTATTTACGCTTTGGATGACTACATCGAATATATTTCTTTGTTCTACAGTAAAACAACCAATCTGATCATTTACAGTGGTGGTTAACGCAGCAATATTGTAGTTCGTCTCGGAATTATATTCACGATTTACCCGTGGTTGATTGGGTAGAGTTTGAGGATTAGGCAGGCCGTAGTCGGTCAAGGAATTACCCCCAATCGAAAATACTATGTCTTGTATACATAAAAGTGAACTATTTATAACTCTATCGTCAGTTGGATCTATTTGCTGGTCTGAATTGCGTTGAAGCAAGCGTAGAAAGTCCTCGGATAATTGTGTCTTATATTTTTGCCACAGCGCTAGAGCATCCGATAGACCACAGAACACTAACATCACTGCAAACAAATGACGTAAACGTTTGGGACTATCACTGACAC
Organism: Sesamia inferens; assembly: GCA_037179545.1. Classification (NCBI taxonomy): domain Eukaryota; kingdom Metazoa; phylum Arthropoda; class Insecta; order Lepidoptera; family Noctuidae; genus Sesamia; species Sesamia inferens. The sequence goes on along the minus strand of CM073928.1, from coordinate 19,649,672 downwards.
AGGCTTCTTCGAGGGTGTTATCCCAGTGTTGATCTCCTTCAAGAAGATTAAGTGCCCGGCAAGCCGCTTGAAATGTTGCGTATTGGACGCCATTAACTGTTTTTAAATAGGCAAAAGAAGTTGGCCCCCGAACTGTATGCAACAACATGCGTAAATAATAGCATTCGCTATTGTTAGGATGAACAGTATATACTCGCCCTAGTGCAGCATCTCTATAAACTCCTGGAAATCCTTCCACTGGTTGACCGCGTCTTCGTCGATTAAAAACACGTCTTTGCATGTCAAAAGTGTAATAGGACGGTACTTCATCGTAGGTTAGCGTTTTAGCAAAATCATCTTCTTGACAAAGCTTAAAAAATGCCAAAAGTTTAGTTTGCCGAGGATTTTCTACACGTTCTCTTACATTTTCAGGATCAAAATACACTCGCTGGCCGTTTTCTAAATGAACATCCAAGTGTGTGACCGTGGGATGACGTTCGTGGATAGAAAATCCTAATATTCGCCATATAGCTTCAGAAGTACTTATGTAGCGTCCAGTTTGGTATCTGGTGACTTCATCTCGGTCGGTTCCCTGTAGAGCAAATGTCGCTTGGTCACTCCCTTTGTTAACATATTTACAAATATATTTTATTGCCGATACACTATTACACACTTCGACATTTATATGTGCACCAAAGGTTTTGGAAAGTAAGGGCGAATAAGGAACAACCCACATATTACTAATTATTATTTCTTGTCCTTGTACTCTACTTTGTGCAGTGAACCCTTCAAGCTCTGGGGAACGACGTCGGTACAGCGGATATCCGTTCTCGCCTGTTACTGTGTGCTCTGTCAGCGCACGGGGATACCTTTTCGTGCAACGTCCATCTTTCATGCAGGGAGAATTTCTATTTATGGTACCACAGGGGCCATGCACCATATGCGTTTTGACAACTTCATAAAGTACTGGATCTTCGTTGGGATTCGGGAATTCAGCGCTTATCAACGTGTCTACATCGTTGGGACGAATTTTTTCCTGCAGCCATAGAAGGATATGTGCGTGCGGAAGGCCGCGCTTTTGCCATTCGACACTGTACATGAAGCATAATGAAGAACCAAAAACATTCTCTTTAGTCAGCAAGTCCATCAACAAAATGCACATATTCTTCTGCTCGTAAGCGTCTTTGATTGGTGCGTATGTACACCAAGCGTTCTGTTTCAATTTTGGCATACATATCTACAATGAACTGATTGAATAAACCTCGAAATCTTTGCAAGTAAATAAAATTGTTGCGTCTTATTTGCAGAAGATATGCATAAAATTGTTGCGCTGATACTCTTTTATTTAAATTAGGCTGTCTTGTAATGGGGTTGATTTGATTTAAGCCAAAATGGTACCCATCTTCACCACGGCAGAATATTAATGGATATTGCAAAGTGTCGTAAGCCCGATGGGTTTCGCAGATACGTTGCAATCGGTCATCTCGAGTTCGCAAGACTATATCACCACGCTCACATTCCTGATCTAACAATACCACTGCAACTTCGTTTGCTACAGGAGCATTGTATCTGCCACGGTGTTCAGCTGCGAGTCTTTTATCTGCGTAAATGACAAATTTGTATTCATTGTTTTGTTGTGGAGGAAATGACTCTAATGATGTTTTGAAACTTTGAATATAGGCATTTACTTCGTGCAGCATATTTTGAAGAATCCTTATAAGATTACCATTCAGTTGAGGAAAGTTTTGGTTTCTTATATTTGCCTGTTCTTGATAATCAGAAACAAAATAAATTTGTAGAAACTTCGGCTCGTTTTCGGGTAACAGAGACCCTATTAGGTGATACACTTGACCCTGAATTTTAAAAGTAGGCATGAAATATCCTTCCGTTACCTGATTAGCACCAAAAGACGTCATTTGAAAGGCGCTATTATATTGTCGAATATTTTCCAAAAATTGATTTGATTGTGTATGATCCCCATCCAACAATGCTTTTAAAATCTCGGGAATGTTATTAAAAATAGAAATATGCACCTTTCCGTTTGAGCAACACATTCCACTTGTCTCTTTTGGCCACTTCATAGCATCGCAAAACTGACACTGAACTACCATTCCCCCGATGGAAGAAAATGAGGCATAATCTATCATGTGTGTATAAACGAAAGCACTCTTTTCTTTATTTATCCTAGAAAGGATTTCATGTCCCATTACTGCTTCTTCGGGATCATCAGAATCTTCAGAAGAAACTGACATCCTGCTCAGTGCGTGTCGCAGTCTATCAGCATGTAAGCGGTCCTCACGTTGTTCTTCTGTCTCTGCACGCCGTAAAGCATCTACTCTCTCCCTTTCCATTTCTAGTGAAGTGTTATGAGTTTCACGCAAGCGTTCATAATTTTCTCTAGCTACTTCTAATCGTCGTTGATGTTGGTCATCGCTTTCTAAAGCTCGAGCAATACTGTGTCGTTCTCGATCATTACTTAAGCGGTCAAGATACTTAGTAAATTTTTCCGTAGCGCGAGACAGTTCGTGGCGGTCCCTGTCGGATGTCAATCGAGATTCTCGTTCCGAAAAGGATTCTGAGGTGCGAGATATTGTATGGCGCTCACGATCAGCAGTCAAACGAAGTTCCCGTTCTGTGAACGTCTCTGATGCGCGCGATACTGTATGGCGCTCACGATCAGCAGTCAAACGAAGTTCCCGTTCTGTGAAAGTCTCTGATGCGCGCGATACTGTATGGCGCTCACGATCAGCAGTCAAACGAAGTTTCCGTTCTGTGAAAGTCTCTTATGCGCGCGATACTGAATGGCGCTCACGATCAGCAGTTAAACGAAGTTCCTGTTCTGTGAACGTCTCTGATGCGCGCGATGTTGTATGGCGTTCACGGTCAGCAGTCAAACGAACTTCCCGTTCTGTGAACGTCTCTGATGCGCGAGATAACCTATGGCGCTCACGATCAGCACTTAAGACGCGAGACAATCTATGGCGTTCAGAATCAGCCGTCAATCGAGAATCCCTTTCAACAGGTGTTTCTGACGCGCGATGCAATGACATACGTTCACGACTTGCCCTAAGTCGTTCTTGCCTCTCTTCATTAGACTCTTGAGATCTAGTCATTCTCATTCTTTTCGATGCTCTGGTGTAGGTAGATAGATTAGACCTTTTTCGGATCATTTTCTAAGTATTGTATTATTATTTTTAACAAAATAAAAATTTCGAAGAAGAAAGCCAAATAAAAACGTTAAACACAATCCTATTTATATCCTCTAAACCAAGTAATCCAAATCGCAAAGCAATCTCTAAATATCCGTATTCGTAGCAGGTAAGTTGTTATATTTTTTGAGATTTTTTACCTATTAAAAAGCACAAATATAAAATTAATTTTGAAACTATATTTCGATTGATGGATACGAATTAGAAATGATAAAATCGCACAGTGACATCTATTGGATTTTATATGTAGGTACTAAAAAACGTGAGCAGCGCACCTAATACTTGTAGTGTTATGTATTTACCTACAGATACTTACACTTATTTATTTATATTCTTACATTTATATCATTCATTTCTGCAGGTCATAATACGCATTATACTACAATTAGGCGCTGTTCTGATAACATTTTACTTCACCAAGACTCGTTATCCAGCTTACAGACACGGTGCTCAACTTCATGCCTAAGTTTCAGCGACTTGGTGATATCTTAGCGTAAGAAGCTGTACCTATGCTGTGCTGTATTAATTTTTCTACTCAACACTACGCTATAATTACATATTACACTAATATTTTCATTGTTATGACAGATTTTGACAACGCTGTTGATTATGTCTCTATGACAACCTTTTCTTCTAAAGCTATGGTAGTTAAGTGATTTTCCAAATATTGTTACCTAGACTGACTTTTTTGTCTGTTGTCCGATTTTGATGAAACAAAGCCTATACACTGCCCGGGAGTGTGCATTCTTCATTAGTGAAAACCGCATAAAAATCCATTCAGTAGTTACGAAGATGTGCTCGAACAAACAGACAGACAGACAGACAGACAGACAGACAAAAAATTCAAAAAAATTTTTTTTGTGTTTCATTGGTTTTCTTTTATCGCCCTGACTCCATTTTTGTCAATTATCTTCAATGTACAGACACACCGGGTCCTACTGTTTTATTATATGTATAGATGAACAGTTGCTTGACAACCACCACTTTCATAAAAGTTGGTCAAATTAAATTAGTGGTTAGCGACTGTTTAACCGTAAATTTTTGATGTTTTACTGTCACTCAACTTTAATTAAAGATTATTTATAAAACCTATCTTATTACCAAATAATTGAGTTGTAGAGGTGTGATTGGCAGTCACTCCACGTTAAATAATGGTAATCAGATGAATCCGATTAGACTGGACGCTGACCCCAACACAGCAAAAAGGCTAGGCAGGTGATGAGTTGCGAAACTGGAACAAAAGTACCAGTCATGTCTAATGTGCAGGTATTTTGTGAAATTTCAAATCAATCTCATATATCTAGTGGGTTTGTTAATCAATGCGCCGTATGAACTGTATCAGATTATTTGGTTGCGCACGAGGCCGCGGCAGGCACGACCGAGTCAGGCTCTCCACTCCATCACTTCATAGACAATGCGATTGATGCAAACCCTTGAGCACAGGTTGCAACACCAATTCCTTAGCATTTTGGCGCTAAACACAACTTATTAGATAACTCAGCAATTTGATTAACCTCGCCAGGAGGTAAATGTGTCAACGATAATGCACTTTGACTTATTCATTACACACTCACGCCTCTTCGATATCGTACCTTAGAATGTTAAAAGCAAGCTTGCACATATCTTGTTCCTTGTATTGAGATCGGATTTTTAACACTTTGCCCAACATTTTTACGTCATTTTTCCAGTATAATGCACCTATATAATATAATATTCATTGACACAGTAAAATAACGTAAAAAAAACGTTTTTAAAATATACGTACGTACATTTGTAAAATATAAGTGTATACGACTATACGTAGGGATTATGTAAAAAAATATTACATACTGCTACACAAATATTGTATGAGACGCGTTTTCCTACCCTAGAGTGTTGTTTTTATTTTATATATACAGTACAATCTTTTCCGATAAGCATATAGCATTTTTAATGATTTCACTTTATAAAATGATACGCTCTAATCGGGTTGGTAACAAACTCCTTTCAGATCAAGGTCTATTACATACTTGATATTGATATTTTTACCTGCGTACATTGCTCACGCATGCAAATGAGTCTCAGTCTAGCCTTTAAGGCTAATGAAAATGTCTGCATCACTATTTTATTAACAATGCAAATTTTATTATTGGCCAAGCAAATAAATATTTAATGGAAATTGTATTGGTTATTAGGTCTGCTTCACAGTAATTAACAAATTCCATGCAACAATTACGGTGTTTGACGCCCTGGTAATCATCACTTTTCCGTTCATTCCGTTACTTCGCCACGCAAGGAAATAAGGCAATACTCACCTAAAATTTCAATGAACCGTGACCATTACTTTGCATAGCAATAATTTAATCTTGCACAAATACTCTTAAGTATTCCTAGGCGCACGACGAATGTTAATTTTCCAAATAGTGTATCAGAGAGTAGCAGAGAGACCTCTGTGTTTCTCTTTCGTGGTCATGTAAAGAGTGGAACGGGTGGCGCGACGGTCGCAAGGTCCCCAAGCGGAGAGACTAGAGGCGCAGGCGCAAGCACGCCGCAAGTCTCGCAAGTAAAAGTAACTTTTAACAATACCTTGGCGGCGCTTGCGCGCTGCGTACGTCAGTTTTGCCAACTCAAGCCGCGCGTCAACATATCGCTCTTTTACTTTTCGGATATCGAACCAACACCAGTGGCAGTTTGTACACTACCAAAAAAATTTTCCGCTACGTGTCGCGTTCAAATATTTTCTGTGTTTCCTATTGGATAATTGGATGTGATTTGCTAAAACTTTTGTGAGTTATTTTATAACGTTGCAAACGTTCAATAACGTTAATGAGAATTTGAATATTTTGTAGTTGTTGTACTTGCCGGCAATATTGGATGTTACGCTCACTTGAACGTAAGTATTTTTTATATGTTTGGTATTTGAGTGTAACCTTCTGCCTAAATTTTATCTGTAGTTCCGTTTATTTCTTTTGAACATATTTCCTTCAAAAAACTATTCAAACGTCTTATATTTATATAGCGTGTTGTTAATCGATATTCGTTTATACTCGTTTTATTATTAATGAGGTGATGAAAGTGATCGTGCGTTTCCCGCCAGTGACTGCTATGTGGTCACCCGGCCAGTCGGTGAGCGAGTGATTAAATCAACTTGCAATCGCATCATAGAACTGGTTTCCAACCTCTTGTAGACACGTGTCGCGTACCTACTTCAGAGACACTCGATGTATATAGAACATTTTGTAAATAGACAGATTTGGACCAAAAAAGGCTTCTACTATTAATTTATTATTTCATTAAAATACCAAACAAAGCCTACTCTATAAAGCCTACCCGATATATCAAGTTTTCGCGATATTGCTTAGAAACTGTGGTAACAGGTTATATATAAATAAGCATTACGTTCGCTATTGATATTGGTTACCTAATATTGTTTGCTCTACCAGTGACAACTTCCACCAACTTAGCTATTCATAAAAACAGTTTGAGCGTTGATTAAGGTTAATAGAATTTGCGAATTTATCACTGCGAAGCATGCAAGGGTTACGTATCAATCAAGATGCATTTGTGTCAAAGAATGTATCCACATTTTTGCCGAGAAATTACGCATAATATTGCTTACGCAATTTTTCAACTTTTAAGTTTTCATTTGTTTATCTAAAGCCTAGCTCACATTGTTAGACTAATCAATAACTTAGTAGAACTAGCTAGGTGTAGCCTACTAGTTAAACGGTGTATAAAACTTCTGAACAACTTAAATTTATAATATGAACCTTCTCTAGTTCTTACATCTGAATTATTCAAGACTAGACAGTTTACGTTTACCTTAGGCTGATAACGGCACCTATTCTTTTGTTTACAAACTAAACTAATTTAAAATTAAGTGCATCTATTTGGATCTATTCCATTAAGTCAAATTAAGTTACTCCATGGACAGTTTAGACGCAATTATAAACATGGCGATCAAAAATTCGTCAATTTACGCCAGGAGCGGACAAATTTGACAGATCTAAACTAGAAGTATCTGTCAATGAGTCTTGAATTTGAAAAAAAAAGTAACTTTTAATGAGATATTGTTATTTATTCACACATTGTAATCAAACCCTTTATAGTATCAATATGAGTTTACACAAGTTAAAAGTAAAAAATAGAATTTAAAAAAAAACACAAACTTAAATCATCAAAATAGGTAGCTCGAAATTTAAAATGAAATAAAATTAAAACTAAATTATAAAATGAGAAAAAATAAAAACGAAAATTAAAATTAACTACCTACTAACAGTAACTATTAGTAGGTATAAATAAAAAATCCTTCAGGATTTCAAAACATTGAAAGGCAGACCATTATCGCCTAATGCATATTTCGCTCACGAATATCTTATAAGTAGCATGCTCGATTATTTTACTTTCCCTTGCCTACTGATTTGCAATGCAATAGGACACAATAACGCCACATTTAACTGTGACTCCGTTTTTTGAATCGTTTTCCCTTCATACATATACATTTGCTCTAACGTAAGCTATAAAAGCTTAGCCCTAATTGCAGAATTAATAATTTTTTTCCCGATTGTTTTTACCTCTAACATTTCCTTGTTTAGTGCATCCGCGTAGATAAATACAATGTTTACATATCTACTACCGATCAATATTACTTATAATTGGTGTTCGAAGATGGGAATATCTACCTGTTCTGCCACTCATCGTTTGTTAGTCCAGTCACGTAACAGAACAAAACATTTAGATTTTATACGCAATCCCCACATTCCTCACCATTTGCATTCACAAGATCCGTCGAAGTCATAAAACAATATTGCTCGCATTTAAAGCATTATCTTGCATTTACGTTCTAAATCGTTCAGAAGTAGGTACAATGTATGAATCGTTCCATATGATTCATTAAGTTCACGTTAAAAGCAAATAGATCTGATTGATCTCAAGTCCAACTGGAGCGTTTCAAAATATCGGGGCTCTAAATATCTTTTGAAATCGCATTAACGGCGATGTGAGGAAATTGGTTGTAAGCTGCCATTCGCGAATTGAACCGGTCGGTGCTTTAATTGATAACATTTAATCTTTTAATCGTCATCAAGTTGAAAATAAAGTTAATGAAATTAAAGTAATCAATCACGTCGGGTAGCGGTGACCTCTAGGTGGTGGCGTAACTAATAAATGCGCGCACCCAGCGGCGTCCCGCTTCACTGAACACTTTCCACGACCCCAACGCGTACAGAAAGCTTGAAAATAAAAATATTAAGCCTGAAAATTAAAAAAAAAGACAACCTTGGCTCTAACTTTCAGTTATTACAGATTTATTATCTGTAATAAAAACCTTTATAAACTATACTTAAGTAAAAAAATTGTAACAAGCTAACAACATTTCAATAAGCGTGCAAGCCAACGTTATAGACAACCATTGTTATTGCATCTAAATACAACACAATATAGTAGGTACAACATAATAAATTCTTGTACGTAACATGACAATACGTCTCTCGTCCAGTGGTAGTGCAATATGTGTTTTCTGTCAGCAACATTGGATAACGAGGCGTTTCGACAGGTGTTTAGCATGCGGCCAACACACCGACCATTGCCGACCGCTGCCGACTAGCGACCTCGGCACGGCTCTCTAATGTCTGATCAACTGATGACTTTGACTCATCCCGGCCTTCACTTTTTTGTAATCATAAATTGCTTTCCGAATTGTTTTATCTTAAAATGGTATGCCTAACTGTTTGATTAATACTTACTACTTTAATTAAAAACATGCATTTAATTGATAAATTAATTCCTATTAACGATTCAATTAATTAAAACATAAAGTATTAGGCTATCAATAAGTCACCTTTTTTTTGCCTCATAATATCTGTCATTGCCAAAAAGATTAAAGAATAAACAAAAAATATACCTACATTTTTGAGACCCGACTTTACCAACTCTCTCCTTTTTTTCTTTTGGGATGAGAAATCATCAAATGACCTTTCCCGCACTGGGCGGAGCGGAAGGGCGTGTCAGACTTTTACTGACTAAAACTCACCCGTGTTTCTTCACTTGCCAGTGTGCCAGAGCCACAGTTTCTTTTTTAAACAACCCGCAACTACCAAATCTCTCCTTAATCAATTTTTTTGTCACGGCCATCATCTGACATCACAGATGTCTTTCTCTCAGGCAAAGATCAAGACTTGATAGTTCGTGCTTAGTTTCGTCGATCGTGAAGGTCGTCAGGTCGCGGAAGACACCCCGCGATGCGCGGTGCGATGCGGTTGACGCAAGCGCGCGGTGAAGCAATTGCAACGTTACGTGCAAGTACGTGCCACCGCACTCAGCAACGACCTATTTAACACCACAACCCGTTTTTGAGCAGTGTCGTGATGTAGATGAGAACCTTGGCCTTTTTATTCAAGTGCCAGTTAATTAAAAGGACACAAAGATGCATCAAAATGATAATAAAAAGTGCATAAGAACATTCAACCTCATATAAAAAATCAGTAACTAATATAGTAAATAAAAATTGATGTATTTAGTTGTCCATTTGCCATTCGTTGGCTTCGTTTAAGAACTTCCTAGTTTCTGTTTCGTCAATATCGGATAAGTCGTAAAATTCCGGCAGTGCTAAGCCACCAAAACTAAATAACATTTGTCCGCAGTATTAGTTAGACTTAACGTGTTCTTTGATCATAACATAATTTTACATAATTCGCCTGAAAATAACACTTACCTAACATTATGCAAAAAAAAACTCATTTTCTAACAATGCGGTTGATTACAGTAACGTATTATCAAAACTGATCATAGATCGAGATTGCACACTAAAAGCAGAGATTACAAAGATCCTCTATTAAAGAGTTGCTTCTGCTCGAGAATTGCTGTCCTATTTTTGATGGCACAACAACACTCAGCCCGAGTGGTTGTCTGTAATTACACTGCAAGAAATTAAACCACGAGGAATTACTACTTACCTTGTCTTCACCAACATTTCTAGCAGTAAAAACTAATTGTTATTGTTTTACCATTCCCTCATGCTCCAACTAAACACTGCGACATACTTTCGGTATCTGTACTATAAAATTAATAGACCGGCTTTCAAGAAAACATTTATTCCTAGTAGCGTTGAAGTGTGCAAACTGTTCGCTCGAGTCACATATTTCTTTATAATAATTCAATAGATAGGTGCTGAATGTTATTGTGTTATAGGAGCAATACTGTATACAAATAATGAAATTATTATTATTTACTATTAATAACGAGCGATAAGTAATCACGGGGCGGTTGCTCACGCGACGGCGGAGATGCGCGGGTCGTCGACCTACACCGTGTGTAAATACTCCAACGGTGACGCCGCACCGCATGCCACCTCCTCCATACCCGCCATTGTAATTGAAAACCAATGTCGTTACAAATAAGTTCATTTTAGTTAATCACTATCAACGCAGTGTTTATTTGCAAACTTGCCGTCTCCTGCGTCGCACAAATACGTAACTTTTACTCTTTATTACAGTCCAACTTTAGCACCATAGAAGTAACATGGGTGTACTGTCTAATACCAAAATTGACACTATACATAAACAACAATAAACTTATACATAAATAGTGAAAGTGATCTGACGCCTCACAATTTTGGCTCTTACCTACATAATATATTTTGCGTCACAATTTTTTGCAAATATACCTACGTTGTTAGCTGTGCCCACCCACGAGTAAAGAAAGATATCGCATGAGTCTGAGTCCGTCTGACCTCTAAGGTCGCTTACTTACTTTATAAGAAACTTATGAAAGGTTTATCTTTTATAAATGCCTGGATTTAACAGTACTCACTTTAAACTAATACCCAATTTCCTCACACAAGTTTAGAAAGGAAGAAGAGATAGAGACAAAATAATAAACCTTTACATATCTTACCAAGTATAAAGCTTAGTCGTGTGGTGAATTGGACATACCCTGAGTGTTGCACTGTACATCTGTATGTCATGTGCCATGATTAGCGCACATTACAACAAGTGTTGCGCAGGCGGCTAATTGTTCAAGTGCCCACGTGATAAGTTATCGCCATCGTCGTCAGTCACGACGGCACTCATTATTGCCATCCTTAACTTTCTATCATCAACGACTACAATAAGTCAAATAAGATTTGCAAACAACTTAATCTATTAGCATTCGTCTATAGATGCCGAGGCCGTCTTGACAAAACTGTAATAATAGCCCCGAGCACACCACTACAAGCTCAGTTATATATAACAACATAATTACGAGTGTCAATAAAGTCGATCGTTGCCGGGGTGATTTACTGCAATAACACAAATAAATTATTGGCGATATTGTGGGCAAGTGTTAGCAATTGTTGTTGCAAGAGAATGATTAACGTAGACGTATTAGAACGGATATCTTGCTTGACACAACTGTCTGTCGGTGCGGGTTGCACCTTTGACCTTGCACGTGCCCCTTTCAAAATAGCACCGCATTCCATACTGTAACGCCGCAGTATTCACGCGAACCGCCATAGTTCCATTGTCCCTCCATTTAAACTTTACACATCGGAATTCTTGACATATTTACTCCTTCCCTTTCCGCTGCACCTCGCAGTGGATCTCCTGATATTCTCTGTACCTATAAAACCAAACTGCATAATGCAATTATAAGGAAACTTCTATTGTTAAAACGAAAACGTTTAGGATTACGCAGTTGAAAGTTTTGATAGACCAATGCAAATTATAGTTGGCAGCTGAATGACGGAGTGGCTCGTCTTGATTTTCTGCAGCGTCCGAAACTAAGCCAAGTGGCACTCCAAACTTAAACAAGCCAGTGATAATGTACAATAAATGTCCGTGTCCGTACCGGCTCAGTACAGGTAGGCGTAGCTAAAATGTTATTCAACTTGACGCAATAATAGACTGCCGGATTTAATAGCTGTATCGTGACGGTAGGCTTCCGCCAGGTGTCACAAAAAGTAAAAATTCAGTGGCAAACAGAAGTTGAAAGAAGTCGTGACTAGTTTCTAGTGAAATTCGTAAGCGGCAACACAAACCTGATGACTATTTTTAAAAGTTACTGCTTTGTCTGTATCATTTCGTCTACATTTTTTTTTAAAGCACTAAACAAGACGGGGAGACCTGTCCACAAAATTCATTAATGGTGCGCAATTAATACTATGAATAAGTAATTTTATGTGACTTAATGAATGACTTTTAAAATACTTGATCTTTGTAGAGACGATTCACGTCGACCTTTAAAAAAGAAGAATAATATAATAGCCCTAGGCAAATTTTTATTACAGGTGGACAGTTGTTTCGCAAAACAAATGAATCCACTAATACCCGATTCTATTAATGACTTACTTCGAAAACAAATGATGAAATCATGCCAATACGAAGAAACATAAAATGTACTATCGCATCGCGAGCATTCTCAGATTTTATAATAGCTTTACGCTGTTGGTGCGAAATAATTGAACAATAATGTAACTGTTTATCGGAAAGACTGTAACAAACCTGCAATTAGTACATAACAATTTCAGTGAGCTAAAGAAGTTTCATAAAAAACATAATGAAATAATAACGATCAACGCGGGGTGCAGCAAAGGTACAGAAAACTGTTGCGTGCCGACGTAATTGCTGACGAGTAATTTAATGATCATGTTTACAGTTTACTGATCATATTTACAAATTACTGATCAGTTTTACATTTTGTAACGGATTTTACACAACACTGTACCTGAAAAGTTTACAGTTCCGCTTAACCGTGTTACAATAATTGATTTAACCTCCAAGTTGGATCTTCAATGCGTTATGAGGATTAACAAACATAGCACCAGCAACATTGTAGAGACAAATAAATCAAAACTGCAGTTTATACGCAAGAAGTTCGAAGAGTTTTAATTGCCAGTTTACGTTAAGAAATCAGTTCTTAGTAACTTTACAATTTCCTTTGCTTCGACATCGTTAGTTATTTTATTCGATGTGAATTGCAAATATTAACTTAATCTTTTGATGTTGCGAGACTTGACAACAAATCTATAAATCTCTAAAGAAGAAAAATAATACTAATAGTTAATAATAATAGTTTTCCCTTATATCAATGTAGGTAATTACTTCATTAAATCTAATCTGTACTAATATATAAAGCTGAAGAGTTTGTTTGTTTGAACTAATCTCAGGAACTACTGGTCCGATTTGAAAAATTCTTTATGCGTTGGATAGCCCATTAATCCAGGAAGAGTTTTAGCCTATATAACATCACCCTGGGACCACAAGGAGCGAAGTATAACTAACTCCACGCGAACGAAGTGGCTAGCGGCCGCTAGTTCCTTTTAATGTATCATTAATGTCCAAGCACAAGTCCAGGACCCTAGAAACCTAATTAACAAAATTCCTTTGCGTGCTTGTTTAAGTCATATTTTCTTACATTAAATATGTCATTACAAAGTCCTCTATCAACCAGTTTCTGTGATTAATAAACAACAACATGGAGTAACAATACAGAAAACCTGCTCAAATGGAGATTCACGGATGACTCCGCTCTGCAAATTTGGTGCTGTTGCACAAACAATTTGGCACTTTAATCCGTGTCCAGCGTGTCCTGTTAACTAGATACATAAAGGTGCCAAACTCGTAGTCAAACTACGCTGTATCAATTCCCCGGTCTCGGACCTCATTCCCCGGAGGTCGAGTGCCTTTTGAAGGTTTCACAAAAAAGGTACAAAACAGGCTTTATCTATTTAATTTAATCTGTCACCTTTGATTGTTTAATTGCATATTTGATTCGTCTCATCCTTACTAATATTATAAATCGGAAAGTTAGTTTATTTGTTTGTTTGTTCCGCTTTCACGCCTTAACTCCTAAAGCGATTCCTTTGAAATTTTACAAACATAAAGTTCAAAGTCCGGATTAAATAATAGGGTACTTTTAATTCCGGAAAAACTTGATATTCCCGAGGGAAATCTAAAAAGCGGGATATAACTGAATTCCATGTGGGCGAAGCCGTGAGCGGAAAGCTAGTTTTACTAAAACTAACCAAATTGAGAGCAGTGGTGGCCTAGTGGTATCGGTCCCGACTGCGACTTCGACGAGTCCGCTGTGAGTCCGAAACCTTGCTGGCACCTACTTTGTATAATAGGAATGTTTCCTGGGTAAAAAAAATTATTCTACTTAGTCCGTCATTCTGATTATAGAAAAATATTTGATACGTTTTTGTTTTATCAAATCAATAAAAATTGTCAAATATGAAAGGCATCATAGATCAGGAGTGTTGGCTGGTGCCGTCACTCCTCGCTAAAAAGTGTAGAGTGCAGTGACGTCACACGAGTTTTCAACGCACTGTGTCGTCATCATTTTTTGTTTAGGTATATGAAAAAAGAAAAAATACGTGTTTAGTATTTTTTGGAAATCTGACTGACGGAATAATTAGTTTTTTTAGTCAACTACTCTATAAATTTGATCAGCACTGCTTTCATATCTGCGAAGGAAAGCACGTGAGGAAGCCAGAATATCCTAGAACCACATATTATTAACTATTATTATGTCGGTCTCCGTGGCGCAGCGGTCAACACGCCTGCCTGCGATGTGGAGGCCCCGGGTTCGATCCCCGGCCAGGTCATGATGGAAAAACGATCTTTTCCTGATTGGCCTGGGTCTTGGATGTTTATCTATATATGTATCTATTATAAAAATATAGTATCGTTGAGTTAGTATCCCATAACACAAGTCTCGAACTTACTTTGGGGCTAGCTCAATCTGTGTGATTTGTCCGTATTTATTTATTTATTTATTAACCCGCATAGTCTCAGCAGTGGAAATATTATAGGCTGATTTGGATGTATGTGGACTGAATTGACTATCAATGAATCTTTGATCAGTCGATAAATATTGTTCTATACTGTAAGAGAAATTAAAACTGTATGTACACGTCTTCTACTGTCTTTGAAAAAACCCATCACATAGATGCTCCACCATTAGAATCAACTCATTCATTTGGCTCTAACTAATTTAAATAATTCCGAAATGACGTCAAGCGTGACCATATTTCAATGAATGAATCTCAAAGCTTCTTAATGGCGTACCTTTCTATTTACATAAAATAAGATATTACTCTGCACATATCAAGCACAGTCCCATCTACGGATGGCCTACGTTTCGCAAGCCACGCGAGGCATTTCAAACTGCCGCATAAGTTATTAACTTTACGCATTTTGTAACTTCACAAGTAAAAATATTTTCAACTATTACAAATTATGTTTGACATTATCTTGACGTGACCGTGACAATAGTGACAAGGAGACGAGCCACTGTTTTCCAAAGACCTACTTCATAAACTCGCTATTCAACCAGTCGTGTATAACGTCGTCGAACAAGCTACCGAACTGTTACTGTATACCAGTAAATGCAGAGACGTTATTTGACCAGTCACGTTTACAATCATTAGCTTTTAAATGTATGTTCTTTATGACCTCAAATTATTTACCCCGCATTGTTCATTACTTGGGAAATGTAAAACAAAGTTCCCATGCAATATTCAGGAGCACAAATAGTTGGACGTTATATAGAAATACTTTTGTTCAGAAACTAGCTGTTCAGTTTGTGAAACATGAAAATACCAAATGTCGGGGACTACAGTATCATGTTAAATTTGATATTAGGTGTTTTTGCAATGACTATAACGCATATCTATGTCACAGGAGTAAGACGTAAATGTAAAACCATTAAGTATATTAATGATTGGTGTGCCCTTACGAGGTGCCTCTGTGTCGTTAGGTAACCGAAGATGTTCGGTCGCACTCGCCGCTAAATGCCAGCGCTTTTCCCACGGCCAACATTCTGTGCCCATTGTATGTCTAGTTCAATAATTAAGTTCGGTATTTACAACAGATGTGCGAGCATATTTAGTTAAAAGTGGTATGTCATCTTCTATTTCTATTTCCATAAAACTAGTAGCTTTTAATCAGTACAGCTTTCGTTTTCAAAACTCAATGCTTAAGAACTAAACTAAACACAAACTTTTCTTTTTATGAAAAATAAGTATTTATTTGTGCGAGTTCGACTTTTTCTTTCTATCGTCAATTTTCATTCATAAGAGAAAAAGTAGCAAGTGGGTATTATTACACTGGTGCAAATTACGATTCGTGACATCATATTGTATGTGTGTGCACTCAGCGTAATAAACTGATGGCGATTAAGCAATGCGTGTATCGCCTAACGAAGCCGCCCGCGGTTTCAAGTGAAAACGCCGTCCGCACCGGGTGTATTAATTCCTCTAAAGGAAATTATTGCACCAAAAAACCGACAAAAACATGACTACACATACCAATCGAATAAGCTAACGACAAACTTGATATCCTTATAACCTGTTTATTAAAATACAAAAAGGACAAACATTTTCATTTTATTATTTTAGCCGTGTCTTGCGGTACTACCTACCAGTTGAAAATGCTATTGTTTGATTTTGAAATGCGGAAACTCGATGATTGTAACGCACCTACCGAATTGTGCAAAGAATAGCCTTAATCTTGTTTCGTCAAGGTTTGGAGGTCCAACAATGAGGATGAAACGGGCAAATAACATAAATTACGATTTGTTTCGCTAATGGAGTGCACACAATCACACATACCTAGTATTAGCAATCGGCTTGCACATATTCCACTTGAACTACCGACGAAGTCTTTAAACCTGGTGCAAGGTAACTACAAACAATTCGTATTACTTATGCTAAATAGTATTGATTAATAAAACATATCCGAACCTCAAATCCTACATAACGTGTTTATAAACTGTCCATTATCTGAACAACAAGGTCGTTTTATTAAAACGATAAAATATCTTTAATTAAAATAATACGATTAATTACAACAATGTGGCCTAGTTATGTACAGTGAGTATTGAATTAAATCGAACAATACTTCATTAGCTGCCTTTAACACTTTTTGCTTTTGTGATTGAGACACGTTAGGTATGTATACCCCGCGTCGTATGGTATGTCTACGGCACCCCGCGTGGTAGGCAAGCCGTAATAACTTTCTTAGTGATGTGTTTACTTATTGTGTGTTAGCTGCTCACGGTGGGTGAACAATTATTGTATTCTGTGATTGGATATTATTTGGCAGGCGAGGCCGGGCGTGAGGTGCGCGACCCCGCGTCATGCCTTGAAACTCGAACTTTTTGTACCACCGCACAATAGTCTGGTCACTCAAAATTGTCTCGCTTTCATTTGTATATCTTTAAGATCAATGATCTTTTATAAATATGTTAGATACAGATCTTTTAATTGTGACCTCGATGCCTGTACCTGTTACCTATTGACACATTGAAGACTTTCACGTTTTCAACCCGCCCACTCTCTTACAACTCATTCGCCTAGAAATTAATTTAAAGGATAAAAATAATAATTTAGTTAGTAACTTATATCAAGTTTCGTGCGTGTACGCGGGCGCAGCCAACATTCAACCAACCGGTCGGATGGCATTCGACGAGTTATCAACTTTAACATTCTCAATCACGTTAATGAGATGACCCAACCTCTTTCGCCATCGCCCATTTAAAAAAAAAAAACCTGATTTTCGCAAATGATTAGTCCCCATAGATATTCAGAATATTTGGCATTTCCCGTGCGCCTGCCTAAAAAGTGGGCTAAGCAGACCTATTACGTAAGTCGTGTGACCTTTGAAAGGATTTCAACGTCTCAGACGTCTTTTATTAAAGATAGAAAAGTACGATGTCTGTAAGTTTATAATATTACCATTTGATACTTATGAACGGCAGGCATATCTGATTGCCTTTGTCCGCTGTCACCGTTAACATTAGAGGTATAATTTATATTGATTCCGAGTTATGTAAAAGTCATCAGATAAAAGGC
The DNA here is from genome assembly GCA_037179545.1 of Sesamia inferens. Taxonomy (NCBI): domain Eukaryota; kingdom Metazoa; phylum Arthropoda; class Insecta; order Lepidoptera; family Noctuidae; genus Sesamia; species Sesamia inferens. Next base: position 19,631,672 of record CM073928.1, on the reverse strand, counting down.
AACAATCAGTGAATAGATTTGACAGGTTGAGCGTAATTGTAGACTCGACAAGTGACCTCCAGTGAGGCCATAGGTAACGACTCCGAGACCTACAAAGACGACCCGTTTTTGCTATACATAGCTATCAGTAGTTAATTATTTATTAAACTACCAACTAGTACCAAAAATAAGATAGGTCTATAGATACTTCTTAGTTACAAAACCAAATAGGTATTCTTAAATTCTTTGTAGATTAGCTGCAAAATAAGGAATGATAACTACCGCTAAAATATAATAATTTCATGAAAACTTAAAAGTAAAGTTTATTGAAGTGTCCAATAATGTAACTTACATATAAATATAATGACATATTTATATTTAACAAAAACCAAGTAAGCAATAAACAAAGTAACATTACTATCAATTATTTACATACTTTATTAAAATTAATGCTAATTAGAGGGAACATCGGCGCCGCAGTTCGTAGCACTACGCTGACACCGACACGAATCGATCCCTGATTATCGATTCATATCCAATTCTATCGATTACTTACTGCATTCCAATCTACTAATGAATTGACAGGAATGACATTTAAACCAAAATCAGCAGCTACGGGTAATTCTGACTAAAATTGTTTTTTCTCTATATATCTATTAAAGATATTATTGAAATTTGTACAAAAATAGAGCTTATACAAATTTGAATTTAGAAATTGGTTTAACAAATGGTACATACTTAACTATAAATGCCACAATAATTTTATTAGACTAATAATTACCAACAGGCATTTATTGTATGTTTGACATTTGAATCAATTACTTGTTACTTCATTAATCAATTCAATCAATCATGATTGGTTGCATTAGTAGTGCTGCACCTTTTATATCTTACGATGCTCTGTGCTCATGCCCAATGGGTGGCGATGAACAAAAGTTTTCTTTTTCTGATAGTCGAGTATTATCGCCACAAAGTCAATCTATGCCTTATCGCTACGAGATATTCGAGAATCGCCCCTGTGGCGAAAAGATTAGCAAACAAATAAGGCTATTAGAAGGACTGAGTGCCCAGAGAACGCCGGACGTAATAAACTATCGTCTGTGGCGGAGTTTCTCTATATGCACTTTACTGTGGAGGTAATAAAGGTCATATGATCAGCAAGTTATCTACGTCTAGCGAATTAACTGGGATTTATAAAGGTTTCTAAAGAGATCAAAGTTTGGTCCTCGCCGTATATAACCTCATCCTGTAGAAAATTAGCATACCTTATATCTGCCAGTGACAAAACAAAATAACCTCACATCATCATCATCAACCGCGCCGCGAAGTTCCTCGTAGTCCTTAATCGTATCTGTTTTATAATTATCCTAACATTTCCTAATATTTTTACTGTTTTAAACAAAAGTTAAACGGTTAATAGCACCGATTCTCATACACTAAACCAATTTTAAGTTAAGTCCATCTTTTTCTTTCCGTTTCGTTAAAAAAAGGATAGAAGATAACATTTTTGTTTAATCCTGTCAAATTAAGATACTCCATAGACAGTTTAGACGCGATTATAAACATGGCGACTAAAAGTACACCAGTTTACGTCAGGAGCGCATTAATTTGACAGGTCTAAACTGACATTTTATCTTCTGTCCTTTTCTTAATGAAATAGAAAGAAAAAGATGCATTGAACTTAAATTTCAATTAGTTTGTGAATAAGAGAATCAGGGGCCAATATCACTATTTACGCCATTTTATTAGAATTTTTTAATAAAACTTGTTTCATGGTGCACCTTTTATTCATTTTCCAAAATTTCGTTCACCTGCTCACCGTCTCAGGGTGACTGCTCCGTAAAACTAGTTTTCTTTCAATACAACTTTTGGCCGCTGTAGCTTTGTTTTGAAAACAAATAAGTGTTTCTGGCTCATATGCATACTATACTATATGACAATTTCATATTACCCTTTTCCAATACTCGAGTATCAAAAAAATTAACAAATACCTACTTAAAATCTCTGAAACATTTTTGGTTGCACCTACCTTAATCGAGTGTGTATTCAAATAACTATTTGAAAACTGCATCTGCATGTTAACAATACTACTATAGTCTTTCTCGGGAATATCCCTGCTATGCCAGAAAATCCCATATCTGTGGTGGTCAATGGTGTATCAATTACAGAAATTTTCCCCTTTATTCATAAACGTTGCCTAAAGTTAACTAGTGATTAGCGAATGTTTAAACATACTTTTTTGACGTTGTAGTTTATGAATAAACCCTTTAAACACTATTGTGTTTATCTATAATCGATGATTAAAGTTAAGTGATGTGCAAACGTCAAAAATGTATGTTTAAACATTCGCTAATCACTAGTTAACTTTCAGCAACTTTTATGAATAGTGGGGTTTATGTTTAAATGTCTTTCGCTCAGTAGCTGCGTATAATTTATTACCTTAAAATTAATTAAATACGGAATAACAGGAACATTGACGCGCAACCTATTATCAAGGAATGAAAACAAGACTCTGAAGCTTGCGTTGAAATAAATACATTTTGACCACGTAGATAGGTACACTTTTCTATAAATCAGTCCTTTTTTATCTTTGTAAAAGACGATACATTATAGACGATAAATTTCTACTTAGGATTTTAGAATCATGGGAATTGAATTTGAATGCAGTTTACGCAAGGATATCCCTGCCACTCTGTATGTTTGTTTAGTAAGTGTTACTATGCATCGTTGTGACTGTAAATGCGCGTTACTCATTCTTGGAACAACTTACATACTTTTTTATTCCTATTTATTTCTCGTCCATTACATTTACACAGTACCTTGACGGTTAATCTGAATCTAAATAAAGTGATAATATACCTGTACATTGTACATTGTTTATACATTGTGTTCCAGGACATGATTCGCCGGGAGTATCGGTGCCGCGCGGTCGTGCTATGACATGAAGACCATCATCATGCGGGCGGCCTCTCGACCGGCCTCCGACTAGCCACACGGCCTCATTGCGCTTTGTGTTATACTGAGGTAAGTCTTTACCACTTACATCTAAAAGTATAGTTTTTTTTATTTTTTGCCAAAAGTCAAACAAACATGTTATTACTCTCTTTGAAAACAATATCAGCTTAAATGTTACAATATCTGTAACGTCATTTTGGTAATTAGTACCCCAAGTTTTTATATTTTCGCGATGTGTGGTCATAGACAACAGTTGGTGACAACCTATGAATAAAATTGATCAAGGAAGTAAGACGCATACAATGGCCCCGATTTCCCTGACATTTTATCTTCTGTCCTTTTCTTAATGAAATAGAAATTTCATTAAGAAAAAGACAGAAGATAAAATGTCAGTTTTGACCTGTCAAATTAGTGCGCTAAGCAGGCGTATTTTTAGTCGCCATGTTTATAATCGTGTCTAAACTGTCTATAGGAGTATCTTAATTTGACAGGACTAAACATAAGTGTTACCTTCTATACTTTTCTTAACTAAATGGAAAGAAAAAGATGCACTTAACTTAAAATTAGTTTAGTTTGTGAACAACAGAATTGGTGCCAATGTATATACTTGTTAGATATTTGACAAGCATTGAAAATTAAAGCCTATAGGTACTGTCATAGCGCTGCTCTTTAATATTTGCAGTTCGTTTTTGTCGGGGAGTATCCTACTAATCCTATTAACATTATAGATGCGAAAGTTTGCGACGATGAACATATTATATATGTCTGTATGGATGTTGTCCTACTTACTACTAATATCAAAACTCGAAAGTCTGTGCGGTGTATGATCGGATTTGGACGAAATTTGGCCCACAGATAGTTTATAACCAAAATAAACGCTTAAAATACTTCTTATCCTGATATTCCTATGGGATCAAATCCGCAGGGCGCAACTAGTTTAAAATAAATTCCGGGTGATAGTTATTTTAATTTTCTGACTTTTCAGTATTATTGGTATTGTTATATTACAGTTTTTCTGAAAAGTGGCTTCTCTTCTATCTCTGTCCGTGTCTACTTCATCGTGGGTGGTTTGGTATAAACGTCTATCCATATAATAACGGTTTGCTGTTGAGTTCTCTCTGACTAGCCACACGGCCTCATTACGCTTTTTGTCCGACTAAGTGAACCACATCTACCTATCAAATAGAAATGAGGCTAAGATTATGAAAGTCACATGTTATTGGTTTTGTTCGGTGAGAGCCGACGCATTGTTATAATGGTAAATTACAATTGTAGAGGCATGAGGAACAGAGAGTAAAGTTCACTCATCCTCCGTAGAAAAGGAAGTATCCTCCGGCCAGACGGGTGGTATGTTTGGCGGGCACTTGCCCATTGCTTGAAATTGGGAAGTTGTATATATGCTAACTGCACGGTAAACTCTGATTGCGAGATGTAGAATTCGTGTGACGTCACTATGACGCGTTGTTCATTTTTGTGGCGTTTGTAGGTACTGCTACACAATCAATGTATATATTTTAGATATAGTGCTTTAATTCTACAATTTTTAAATCTATCAAAACAATTTGTTAGCTAATTACGCCATACTTACACCGTCAGTCACCAAATAAGCACACACCCGCCCATTTGTTTTAGCAAGTTATATTGACAAACCACAGTCGTTCAAAGCAGCATTGTAAACAAACCGTTCTAGGTGAACAGACATTGCGACAAACTTCGCACAGACGGTTTAATGAGTGGCTCTATGAAACATTACGCAGACGCGACGGCTGCCACTAGGATTTCCCGGACGATTTATGCTGTCATCTTACAAACAAAACGTTCTGCCCCCATTTGTCAAGAGAAACTCTAATACGTTAGTGTGCCAAGGCCATCCAACAAATTGATATTACATCTAGAGAGAGTTTGCCGCACCGAACTGCGCTTACAAATTCGCAGGTTGTCACGTTTTTTTATGCGAATGCAGCGCTCACCAATATCAAGTATTTCTTACGAGTAGACACTTTTAACCGATTCATTATAACAGCGTTTCAAAATATGTTTCAGACGAAGCATGAAATATCTAATAATACTGAAACTGCAATAGTGTCCGATTACATTGAAATCGAACATTACGAGTGAATAGCTCAGTTGCAAGTCGATAGGTCAACGAGCCGGTCGCGCCGTCGCCGTTCTAAAATTAGCTCCATTTAGTAATGTCTTGTGATAAGAACCATTCCACTGTACATGGTCGACATGTGTGCAATTAATTAAAGCGAAGTCGTTGCACGCGTTCGCGACCCCATGATGCCCCCGCAAAGCTGCACCACTCACCTCGAATTGAATCATTTCGAACAAATGTCACAACTCGCCACGTAACATTTTGTGAGAATATAAAACCGTATTCAATACAATATCATGTTATTATTGTATGAAACTGCTCATTGACCCCTTTACATGTCACGTATTAAGTACACATTGTAGCTAGAATAAGTACCCACTTAATAAGTTTCTTATTGCTAACAAACTACAGCTTGTTATGAGCTTAATTGCTCAGCTTTTTAGTATATAACAATGTATAAAATATGATGTAAGACACGACTGTAGGTAATTACTGTAACTGTACTATCGATGCTACAGTATCTGAGTAAGCTAGTTTGCACCTACTGTAGAACAAACCGCTAGTTACATATATCGATGTTAAATGATTTTAATTTGCAATAACAATGTTACTAACTTGAGATTTAACATTCTGTGAGCCCCTCATAGTTACACTTTACTTGGAATTATAAAATATTCATACAAATTTACAAAACAATAATTCTATTCCATTGTAACTGATTGCGAAATTATTACGATCGATATTCATCAAAGTCATCAATCATGGCCGGCGCTCTACGAATGATCGCTAATGACTCCCCGCGAATTGTAACTACAGACGTTCAAAACCATATTGTCACGACCTACTTTACAGTCAGAATGTAATACATATTTGTAAAATAATGGCGCAGTCTCATGAATTCGTAATTCAATTGTCAATTTGTTCCGCTTCCAAAACCAACGCCTTCGTCTAAAACCGCACCGAACAGATCGTTTCAAAAGTTGTTATGACAAACTCTGCTTCGAATAGAAACTACGTTTTTTCTTCCAACCAACACCGTCAATAACAACTAATATTCAGGTACAAAACTTTCCAAATATAAGTAGCCGTAATAGTTGTTTCCTACTCTATTAATTATTAATAAAAGAGCAACTTGCGTAATTTTATTACTTACGTTACGTTTATTAAGATGTTTTGTATGATAGTTGGCACTCAAATTAAATATAACGAAACTACACACTGTAATTAAATTGAACGACTAAAAAATGGTTCGGTTAGCACAACTAAGTTGAGTTTAGAACATAATTAAGCTGAAATTATTTATCTTAAAAATGTGTGTACTTTATGTCCGGCTAAGTTGTCCAACTTAGCACCTGTCGTATAACCAGATTTTACTGTAGGTAATTAGCACAAGGATTTCGGCTTACTTACACACTTACTTTAGTGCTTTCACTGTACTCTGAAAGTATGGACAACCGAGCTTTTGCGACAGACAATCGTTTAACTGGAACCTCGAGCAAAAACTCTTACACGGCAGTTTCAATCGATCAATCAAATAAAGATTTATATCTAAGATATTTATTTGATTGATCTACAATTGTATAGATGTCTCTCGCTACATCTACCCCCAGACTTGTTCCCATAAATCGGATTTCAGTTAAAGTGACCGCATGTCAATTAATTTTTATAGCCATTTGATTGACACTTATCACAATGTCGACTGTCTTACGAAACTAGAAAAACTAAACACTATACTTGTAAAAAAACAACATCGTTAGTATTTTTTTGTACAAGTTCAACTCAACAGCAAATACAGCGTAATTGGAACATAAATATAACTTTACGCATGTTTTGTGTGGCAACAGCGAAACAAATTGTAAACAATATTTTTTTTGTAATGATAAAAACACAAGCATATGAGACAAGTAATTGCGAACCATTTTGTTTTAGTCAAACTTAGTTTCTACGTTTTGTTTTTATGTACCTAAGACCTAGGTACACTGTATTTTCTTCCTAGATTGAGTAAAAAATTACAAAAAAAAAAATGCAGGACTAGTTCATTTTGTAGGCATATGTTTGTAATACAAAGAAATGTTCTTATCGGTTTTAGTACCAACCTAAACCCTGTTGCTAGAGCCAAAATATTCATCCCTATGGAAGTGTTGTCAGCATTGACATCGAGTTTGAATATTTTTCCCACTTTCGTCTGTTTTGCATCGCCGACAGACATTTAATAGTAAGTTCTTCCCTCAAAAGACTGCTCAGATACTAATCTATCGATTATGTTTATTTGAGCATTGAAAGATACTTTCATCCCGGAGTTTATGTTGCCACTTGTTCTCAGGGATAGTTCCACTGAGAAATGTTGAATTTATCTAGCTTTACTTTTATATGACGTGTAAAATTTATTCCAACATCCTTTATAGAATAATTATTAATAATAAATTTCATTTAAATTACTCACAAATTAATTAACAAATTTACAAATATTGTCGACAACAAGTTAAGAAAAATACCTATACCTTTTCCTATTATATTTACAAGAAACTGATTGAGAGATGAGATTTATTAATGTACGCATTGACGCATAAGGTGCAATCTTTTGTAAGGAAAATAACTGCATAATACTATAATATATTCACTAAAGAAAATACTTAATATAATATATCTAATTTAAATAGATGTAGCATTCATGTTCTTTGAACACACTAATCTCTAGATTGTCAGCCAGATTTGAAAAAATCTTTTCGACTTCAATAGTCCAATACATGAGGAAGCCGATCATACCCTAAGCATAGAATAACATAACCTAACGCCTGACCCTAAGCAGGTGAGCAAAATCAAAAAAGGCGATGCGATAGGTGCTTTAGGGTTACCAAGAAATTCCTCGCAGACGAAGTTGCAGGTAGACGCTATAGTAGTTAAAAACATAAGAAGGAATTTATGTAAATATCCCTTATACATTTTATTTTTCGGTATGCAAAATCATTAATTTATAATTAATGAAAGATTTTATTTACATATATACAATCGTCTGTGTTATTTATATTACGGACAAAACACTTTACATAGTGGTAAACTTTTTTTTTTTAACGATTGGAAATGCCTTTACGCACCGTTCCCGCCGCTAGCTAGGCGACGGGCGTGTGTGTGACTTGCCCGGCCGAAGCCGGGAATACCCACTAAAACCACTCGGTTAACCTCGAGCCTTGCGTTGAGAGTTTTACGGAATTACCGGCCTTGTTAAGGCCGGTGTCCGCGCCAAGGGAGGATTACCCGGGTACCGGAGTAATCCCCAGACGTGGTGATCAGTGCAATGCGCGTGCGGGAGCTGCCCACACACGCTGGTCACACTCAGGGCCTAAAGGAGACGGGGGTTCGTCCCCTGCCTTCATCCTCATCCCGCTCCCTCTCCGCAGCGTCCTTCTGCAAGAGAACGGTCTCGCAGAAGGAGGCGGCACCTTCCCATGCACTCTCGCTTTCAACCATGGCTCGCACCATGGTTACCAGGGAGAGACGTCCGCCTCCGTCCGCCGTTTCGCCAGGCCAGGCACTCCACGAGCACGGTGTGCTCGGCGGTGTCGTCGAGAGCACACATTGGTAACCTATCTTTACAAGACACTAGGGCTTTCTAAAAGCTAACTAGTCTCTTCTAATCAGGATATTCGTGTCCAATAAGTTAATTGTGATTATATGTCCGAGATAACGAAAACCAATCAAATTACTTCACATGAGTTTTAACAACAGTTAAATTGATCTGAGTTTCAAAAGCCGGGGATCCAAAGGGTTGTCGGAAATTCTGAAACTTGAGGGATTAATTTATACGTAGATAATCGAGATTCATTCATCCCTATTCCGAGAAAGTTCATAATAGGTATTATGTAAGTAGCTAAGCAAATTGTCAGTCTTTAGAAATAAGTACATACATAAATTCACGGCTTTTACCCGTGCGGGTAGGTAGAAGCTACAGATCCAATACGATCTATATAATTATACTCCTTTTGACTCGTTTTCTTTCATGCATCCGCAGTAATATACGCACACCAGTTGCAAATGAAATGAAATCGATTATTAAGCAAGTAGCATCACTGATCACTTTTACAAGTCATATATATTTTTTAAATCTAGGTGGAGCCGGCATTTCCTAACTGACTACCTCTGAGAAGAAATAGCCGAAACAAACTTACGGATCCTCGTCTTTTTTCAAGTCCAGACATTAAAATTGAAAATTTACAATCACTTACGTGACTTAAAAAAAAATAGTGTTTAAAATTTCATAATTACGATTATTGCTTAATAATATTGCTTAGCAGAGGGAGCAGCTCAGTCCCAAGCTTTATTGTTTTCTAAATTATCAGTGATTTTATAATACCCCTTTTTGCAAAGTTTGACCTTTATATAGCTTTTAAATCGCTTATTGGGTAAGTTTCGAATGTCCATGGAAAGCTTATTGTAAAAGTGTATACATTGACCCATGAACCAGTTGCCTACTCTGTGGAGACGAGTGTGATGTACAGCAAGATTGTGTTTGTTCCTAGTATTTATATTATGAACATCGCGTACGTTCCTAAAATTCGATATATTTTTATGTACATACATAAGATTTTCAAATATATATTGTGATGCTACAGTCAAAATCTCTAGGACCAAGGTTGTAAATGGCTCGAACAGCCCTTTTCTGTAGAACAAAGATGGTATTGATGTCCGCACAAGTTCCCCAGAGAAGAATCCCATAATTCACAAGACTTTAAAAATAACTAAAATAAACAATTCTGGCTGCATCCACATCAGTTATCTGTCTAATTTTCTTAACAGCAAAGGCAAAACTGAGTCTACCCGACAGCTTCTCAATGTGAGGGCTCCATTGTAACTTGGCGTCAATAGTTAATCCAAGAAAAACTGTCGACAGGTACCAACTCTACTCCATTCAGTTGAACATTGGTACTTTGTAACCAGACACTTGGCGTAGAAAATTTAATGGCTTTACTTTTTTTTTTTTTCATTTAAAAGAAGGTTATTTACATTAAACCAATGGACAGCTTTGGAAAGTGCATTGTTAACTTCGTCAAAATTTGCTAGCTGATGCTTGACTTTAAAAATAAGAGAAGTGTCATCCGCGAACAATACTATGTTGTGACTATCCCTCACGTGATGAGGTAGGTCATTAATATAAATTAAAAACAAGAAAGGACCCAGAATTGAGCCCTGCGGAATGCCCATAGTGACCGCAGATCCTGCAGATCTCTTGACATTAATATCAACCCTCTGAATTCGATTATTCAGATAAGAAGTCAGAAGCTCGAGAGCTCTGTCCCTCAAAACATAATAGTACAATTTTCTAATAGAATATCATGATGTACGCAATCAAAGGCCTTGGACAAACTACAAAAAATACCAATAGCATCTTGCGATTCCTCCCAGGCCCCAAATATGTTCTTTAGAAACGCCACGTCCGCATCTGTAGTTGAACGACCCTTTGTAAAACCAAATTGTTTCACGTGCAATAAATTATGTAAATTAAAGTGCCTCAACAACTGTTTCAAAATTATTTTATCAAAAATTTTACTCAAAGTTGGTAATAAGTATCGAAATTGGCCGAAAATTCGTGAGCTCAGTGTACTACGAGATTTGAACAGTGGAACTAAAATTAGGAAATATACCAGAGCAAAGCCACCAAATTAAGAAATATGCAAGTACTGCTTATTCGCTTCTTCCATATCTTTTGTCATTCACCTTTCATACAACCTCTCAATATGAATAAATTATCTAATCTAAGCATATTGTTTTCTATCTTTGTCACTACATTCATTCCGAATCCAATAGAAGTATTTGATTCATTAGGAATTAATTTAAACGTAATTAGTTATTTTTCCGAAACTCTATTAAAGCATATAGAAGTATTTGATTCATTAGAGTTTCGGTAAATAAAGTCTAAATAATATACGTTATGTTAATATAGTTTATTTTATAACATATTGTTTGGCTCCGAAGCTACAGAATACTTTCATGAAAACATACTACACTCTTAGTAACTGATAAAACTTCAAACTGAGCCAATCCCAATACAGTGAAAATTGCAACCTACATATGTACCGAACTAAGGGAAAAACAGTTGAAACGCTTTATTCAAATGTAAAGGCACTTTGTACAAACGCCGAAGTGTGAGTAGTGATTGACAGGCAACTATACACCGCAAGTAGCGCCGACCTTGTATGCTCGATTGTACCGAGTGGCTACCGGAACTCACATACCGATACAGCACCTCTGTCCTTAATCACTATCCTTATTATATATCTGGACCAAGCATATGTATAATTCACTAAGTCACTGTTCAGTTTTAGTTTTAATCCCTGAAAATTTCCGGCCAATAACAGTCTCCTCAAAACGTTATTAATTTAAATACAAAACGTCGCATCTGTTAAAGCAGATATATTGACATTTGAACTCGTTAGCGATGAAGCTCGTTGTCGTGGACTAGATGCTGCGTAGACGGTACATAGAAGTCATGTTGGCGCAAAGTTGGTTCCGTGTAGGCTCTCACAGGCACCGCATCTGAAGTCACGATAGCTCAGCATAGGTTCAGATACCTCCTAGAAAGCATAGCAGCTTATTAAGACAGTTTCGTGTTAAGCAGAGGACATACTTACTGAGGTTTAATGAGACTATAAATTCTGCATCGGCTCGTAGCAGTAAAGTTGCTTAAGAAAGAGACTTTGAAAACCGTTTCGAAAATGCGCAACTTAAAGTAAATTGAAATATTGCCAAATAATCAACTTTGTTTCGCGATTTTTTTTCTGAAGAATTGTTGCATTCTTACACTTTCCAATAACCTTGAAGTCAAAAATGTTAATTTCATACTGTGCCTATAAAATGTGGCTATTACAAATTGAATACTTTATTAAGATCAAAAACTTAAAGCATACAATATTAGCAGGTATCTAGTCTCCATCTAGAAACTTTTCTGTATCATTAAACTGCACCAAAATCCGTTCACTTAGACTGGCTCTTGGGTACTGATACGAAGAAAAGAATCTAGACACAGCGTAGGTCATATAGAAACCCAACCACTGTTATCTGCCTGTCATCAAAAGAATATACATAATGAAAAAAATATAAATATTTTTTGATCGTGAATAATTAGTAACAATTTAAGTTGAAACATTTGAAGATGAAGGCATTTATTTAAAGGTCTGTTGTCTATGCCGTGACCGGAGAAGTGTAACCAAATGTCAAGGGCGACGCGGCGACGACCGAGAACAGTTTGTTCTACTGAAGAAATGTTCGTTTACCTAATATCTTTAATTTATGCAATCAATTGGAAATATTGATTCATTTAGGTGTTTTCCATTAATATTTGAATTTACTGTATTTACTTTTTTTGTTGGTTATCTTGGCTAAGCACTTGTTTTTATCAATTAATGTCTTTATTTTTTTTTAAAACGATGCCCGACACTAGTAATTTTTCCTGTATCGTGGGTGCGTTTACAAACATATAAACCCACCTACTTACACAAAAATCTAAACCCGGAACAATTACTTGTAGGTCATACAAATATTTGTTCCGTGCGGGAATCAAACTTACAGTGTAATGTTTTATTGTCGGTCATTGCAGCCACTTGCTTTCCTTTGAAACTCCAGAAACATTATCTGAAAACAACATGCTTCCTTTTGAAATAAGTGAGTTCCTTTCCACCCAAATTATTAAAGCTTTTCATTGGGCAGCAATATATTCTATATCCATTAAAATGATCCCAACGTGAATTTTAAAGAACCTTGTACCACAAACCCTTATGAGGCAATGAAGTGGGTTGTGTTGTGATAACCGGCTAACAACTGACGTCACACTTATGTTAAAATTATCACCATACGGGTCCTAACGACCACCTAATTGCCATTATGACTGCATACAAGTCCCGACACGAGACATAATCGATCAAAAAGTACGGTTCATATATCAGGGCCAATGTCAGTGCAGTGCAGTGCAGTGTCGAGTGTACGACGGGCCTAACTTAAGACTTTTATAACCATGTTATTCGAATTAAAACTGTGTTGTTATGAGAAAAACGTTTGTTTTTATTTCTTATTCCGCGTCGCGATGAAAGTAAAAGTAGCGTTGTCTTGCATAAGTAGACTCGCGCTATCCGAGCAGATCTAGTAGAGCAAATATTTTAAAATTTCCTTTTCATTTGCATTGAAACAATAAGAGTTAACTTATTTATTCTTAAATTTCAATTTTGGTCCTTTTTTCCAATCACATACCTGATGTTGTGTTGTGTTGACGTACTAACATAGAGTGTGAGTAAGGGCGGTCCACAAGTTAAATTAATAATACGAGTCTCACAAACTATTCTGAAATTTAGGGCTTGCAGAACTATCGATACACGATACTCCCTAGTGATAGTTCCCTATCATTACGCAACCCTACAAGCAATGTTACTCAATTCTAAGCTATACCTATCATTATTTTACAACATGTTATTTTTGTTAATGACAGGCTATGTTGCTCTATAATTATTAGACGTCTATGCACATCTACAATGCGATGTACAATTTCACAACCGATCTCTGCACTTGTAGCAGATATTGTAAACTGCTAATTAAATAACAATCATTTTATCAGTAATTTCTATAGAGATATGTAGCAACAGTTCATTACGAGCACATACCAGTAGTAGTTGGTACGTGAATACAATTTTTGATACAATTTTACGTAATTGACGCGTTCCATGTAAACGAGCGGCGAGTAAAAGCGGGTTGAATGCGTTGTTTGTTGCGCAACGTTGCGCCCGCGCCGGCGTCACGCGCGCGCCTCTATGCGACGACCTGCAGCACTGAACGTGCTACAGATCAGCATTTGAAACTCATGGCTGAGGATAAGACTATCTCAAAAATGCATACATTTTTGAATCACACCTAGAATAATAAAAAATCGGGCTGTGATCACCAGCGACTACTTATAGCAAAGTAGATTTGTGTCTACAGAGAAGTGTCAGATAAATGGAAAGCCTCGGATATATCCAAGATTAGTGTAAACCCATAGAAACGCTAATCGTTTGGGTGAGTTAAAATTCAGATAGGCTGGACTTTGTGCTAGTCTATGTAAAATTTTCATTACCATGTGTTAGTAAAATATTTGCCAAATTATTTAAACAATAAAATTGCAAAGTAAATCAACAAACATCAGATTTCTCAATTAACACTTACCATTGTACATAGATTAGCGTGTTCATGAGTAATCTTCATCTTCAAAGTTGAGGGGCCCATCCATCTACACATAGACAATTTATCTGTCAATCTACGCATATACATGATGAAAAACGGCCTTGAAGGTTACAATAAGGCATAGAATACTGTGCCCTTGGAAAGTCACAGTGATTTGCAGTCGATGCGCGCGTACGCACAGCACCACCCACTCCTTGAACCCCGCATCCTATGAATGAATCATAGGAATTCCATTGATGTACATACACATGAAAGCGCTTTAATTCTTGATTCAAGTTTTATTGTCATTTTATGGCTGAATGTTTATTCGGTATGAGGCTTCGCCGCTTCAGTACATTTCATGTTGTGGTTGGGACCACTTGAATAATTACTTAAAAGAATTGGATGTCTATTGATGAGTATAAAGTTATGACCAGGCACACACATTTTATGATGTTCATTGTTAGATAAATTTTCAATTGTGTTCTCAAATGGAAATATGAAATCTAAAATACAGCTTTCCATGAGTAGTAAAAGTGGTATGAAACAATTTGACAAAGATATTCAAACTGTCGTGAAATCTGTAGTTCTTTTTTCTTTAAATTATTCTGCTTTGACTGCTCTCTATAAATAAACGGTGGCCTCCAAATTCTTGTTAACATTCTTCGAACCCAACTATAATGCTAATTAACATAAAAAAATATATAATTTACAAACACGTCACAAGTAGATGTGTGCTTGAGGTCTAATCATTATAGAGCTTAACCATTATTGGAACTACAATTTTAAAACTTAATGTAACTTAAAAAGTAATACACTGGAAAAAAGTTAACGGAGTTCTCGTATTAAGTATTACAATTTGATAATGTGACGTATGATTTATAAAAATACCTATTTACCTCAAGTTCGATTTCACTAAACAAGAGTTTTCATTCATTTCCATTTTGCTTACCAAATAAAGCTTTGAGCGAGGTTTTTAATACGTTAATGACCTTTACATACCGAACTAACTATGCTTTTATCTAATTATTGGTAATAACAGTATTACAGTATAGTTACAACCAGGAACTTCCTAATACAATTTATAGCCTACATTTGTCCGTAATTACAATCAGAAACCGAATTTAAAATGACAATGAAAGAAAATTACAATGTTTTTTTGTCCTCTATATGTTGTTTTGTGTCTTGTAGCTATGTTCTCAACTAGATGATGATTGCGATTGATGCTTTCTCTATTGTTTGTATAACGCCACCAACAGACAAACCACGCCCCACATATCACTACCTCACACATTGTCTCTTGAGATTTGACAAACTAAACAGTACCTCCTGTATCATAAATTAGCGAAATAATAATACAATAAACATAAAAATAGTGTCCGAGCCTTTTCCGTAAGTAAACTTTTATATATTTACAAAATAATAGGGTCGTAAGTCTCCATTAATATGGACATTTTCTGCTTTTCTTACGCACGTTTTCTGTCATTATTGTTTTCCGTTACACGTTTCCTGTGTGCCAAATGAGTATACCAACCAAATATTTATCTAGTAGGGCCTTCCCAAACTGTAATTTGCCTATCAGAGAGATGCTGTAAGTGGGAAAATTTTCTTGAAATGTGATGCCCATCTTGTATCACCTTTTACATTGCAATGAAATGAAGATCTTGCATGAGTCAGATATAGTAATGTTTAATTTCCCTTTCATGTGTGCACTCATTCACGTTTTGGTTGCATGCGATGATGGCAATGTGAGACATGTTGTAGCAATTTGCGCGTCATCCCTTGTCGATGAGATCGTGTGCGGCTGCGCTCTCACTGAGCACGGAAGTCGTGGTGGGTCTACCGTCTACCAACACGTAGCGTGCGCTGTTTGCTCACCCGTGAAGTTTCCTACAACACAAATTGTACAACGTTAATTATATCATATTACGTCTTTTTATTGCATTCTTACTTTTTGTACGTGCGCGACAGTTGCGTTTTGGTGATATGTTGTTCTTTTTATGTCAATGAAGCATGACATGGTGCAAGCTTTTCATGGTACAACGTGTGCGCTAGCTTTAAACATGAGTGAGAAAAGTAATTACAAGGTAAAATTTAATTGCAAAGACCAAAAAATCTTCAGCCTTATTAACCCTGTTGATTCAATAGGTAGATGAATCTGAATTACTGTTAAAATTTGCGTGAATCTGTTAGATATTGCTCAAAGCGACAATGAAAATGAAGTGTTCGAACTTTTCACATTGATGGATATAAAATGACAACTTTATAGATTTATTGAGAAATTTCCGTGACATAGGTGACCTCCCCCCACAAATAATAAATTAATCCACAACTAATAAATTAATTTAATGTTAAAAGTGATTACTAATAGTTGCCCTGTCAGCTGAATATCAAATAAGTAAGTTATGGCATTAGATGCATTAATGATAAAATATTGTTCTATCTGTATATTTGTTGTCTGCTGTAATATAATAAATTGTCTAAATTACAACTTAAAACCTCGACGTGCAGGCCAATGTTCTTGGGTTACTTGAAGGGCGTTAAACCTATTAGATATCGACCGATATGTATCACGTTTAACATAAAATTTTAATTAAATAATCTCGTAATAAGAATGTATTTTTTTGCATACGAAATTGTTAGGAAACAGGATATTAAGTGATGTAATTTTAAATACAAATTAATAAATGTTTCGGCCCATCCTATTTACAAAACGCAATAAATGATATTTAATAAGTACACATGTACGTAAACCGAAGGCAAGTGGGTAACTCGTAAATATAAAAGATTAGCTTATGGCCACGAAACAAAAGGTCATGGGAACTATTTCCGCTGAGGAGCTAACATCACGCGGTGGATTGAATGACAAAACTTTTAATTACTACCTAGTGTAGTTACAAATCTGCTTCGGTATGCAAACACAGTTTGTAACTAATTGACAAATAACTGCCAGAGCTTTATTACACTGCTATTGCTAAACTTAATAATATGAATTATTAAGTTTCTTCGGTAAATATACCGACGTATTGAGAGAAATTGGAAATCCTATAAAGAATTGAAAACAAGATATACGTTTCTAAAATTTATATCGCAACATGCGTTTTTCTGTGTTACATTCATATATTTACTTCATACCTAATGTAGTACTCATACAGAGTTTTTAGAAAATAGTCGATAACTACTCATATTTACAACTAGGTGTAATACGTAGTACGAAATATCAAACAAGAAATTAAGTAACAGAGAACGTAACGAGAAGTATAAAAAGGGTAAAAGAGAATACAATAAGCGTAAGGCCCTTTGCACAGACGCCAGCATATTACAATCAGATTTTTTTTAATAATATATTTTCAACATTATTGCTAAATCATTAAGGTTCAATATTGATTCAGAAAATTTTAGTTTCTGGTAGCTTGACCTGCTGGCGACTGTACAGGGCAAGGTTTCTTTACGATATGGTTTAAACCGTACCGAATAAAAACCATGTCCGTCATCACAAGCTTCCATAGTGATCCATACATCACTGACGACTATACCTGCACACGATGAATAAACCATAGCTTTTTATGGCAAGAAAATCGTATATACAAAATGCTAATATTATGGAGGCAAACAAATACCTTTGTGCTCCTTTTACCACTTTAGCTACACCAGAACTTACAACAAGGCAAAAATCTTCTGAAGACATAAAGCGAGAAAAAAATCAAAAGCCCTAGGGAAGAAACTTGAACAAAACCAACGAAGGAAAAAGTAAGTTACGTAAGAACCGCGGACGTCTCTCCACATGTTGAGACGAAATTCAAAACAACTTTTGTGATTCCACTTCATTATACTGATTTCGAGAATTAATAAAATATGCGATGACAGCCATACAGCAGTCAGTAGGTTATTATTCGTTTTAAATTAAGCAACATTCTTAAACATAATCCTTCGCTGGATTTGCCGGGCTGATACGTATCTATAATTTATTTTGACAGAGATTACATC
Organism: Sesamia inferens; assembly: GCA_037179545.1. Classification (NCBI taxonomy): domain Eukaryota; kingdom Metazoa; phylum Arthropoda; class Insecta; order Lepidoptera; family Noctuidae; genus Sesamia; species Sesamia inferens. The sequence continues at coordinate 19,613,473 of CM073928.1, read as the reverse complement.
CAAGATACTCTGGACTATAACACTCTATTAACATTTAAAGATAATGATAATAGACATTTATTTGATTTTTAAATGAAATGAGAATAAGGCTTAGAACTTGCCATGCCATCTACGTGCCACAAATCTGGGACAGATAAAAATATCGCTATCCATAAAAGGTGCGACATAATAAAGACCTGTCACCCAATTCAATTTTGAGAACTATTTACGACGTCTTTAACCTCACTTAACTCAAATACGTTTACTTAGATTTGGAACAGATAAACAAATACGTCCAGACGGACGACGGTGTGGTATTCCATAAAGTAAGTTAGTAACGCAGGGATATTCGTGTTTAGTGCAACACGTCGCGGTATTGCTCAGTGAGGTCAAATGTCTGATGCGGTCTTCTTCTAAAATATTATATAACCGTAAGCGGACGCATGGGAATTTTCTGACGAAACTGCTACTAGTCTTTAAATGCCAGCAGTGAGAACATCTACGAAACAACTAAGTGTATTAAGTTTAATAATAAAAATTATGCGTGAAGGTGATGATGCGTATTGTATACATTCGGTTCCACTCTCAATGCCTTTCAATTCTAATATTTGTGATCAGAAAATTACAATGATGACGTAACTGCAATTATTCAATGAAGATTTTATCCATCATTGTAAACTGAGGAGTAAAGAAAACAAAAAACTTGTGAATGACCGAGGAAACGACGAGGAATGCGACGGAGGCGGCACAATGGAGACGAGCTAAGTGCTCACGGCTGGCGTTGTTTTATTCTTTTAAATTAACAATCAAGTGAAGAGATTTATAACCTTTACATATATGTACCTAGCAATCATAATGCTTTCCTCTCGTACAGAGAAGGATTGAGCGTAATCACGACGCTTGCTCAATGCGGGTTGGCGATTGGCGATCATAATGCTATCTTTTTCTTCTTCTTCTTCAGCCTATAGATGTCCACTGCTGGACAAAGGCCTCCCCCAAGGCTTTCCACGATGACCGGTCTTGTGCTGCCCGCATCCATAGGCTTCCCGCGACCTTCACCAGGTCATCGGTCCACCTTGTTGGGGGCCTCCCTACGCTGTGTCTTCCAGTACGTGGCCGCCACTCCAGAACATTACTGCCCCATCGGCTATCGGTTCTACGAGAAATGTGCCCTGCCTACTGCCACTTAAGTTTAGCGACTCGAAGAGCTATGTCCGTGACTTTGGTTCTTCTGCGGATCTCCACGTTTCTGATTCTATCACGCAGAGAAACTCCAACCATAGCTCTTTTCATTACCCTTAGTGTGACTGTGAGCCTTTGTATGAGGCCCATTGTGAGCGACCACGTTTCAGTTCCGTAAGTCATCACTAGCAAGACAGACTGGTCAAAGACTTTAGTCTTGAGACACTGTGGTATCTTGGACGACGAGAAGATGTAGCGTAGCTTCCCGAACGCAGCTGAGCTGGATTCGACGAAACACAATTGCTATAATTTATGCAAATGCTATAATTTTTCTTAATTACGATACATTATTATTAAAAAATTATAAAACTTGCATACATGTATGCAAGTAGAATACAAACTTATGCAGAAGGATTAAGTATTGTCTAAATCTTTTAATTTCTTAATTCTTATAGAGTAAGTTTCCAGTTTGACAGCCTCCGTGGCGTAGCGGTAGCGAACGCGGCCTCTGCACAAGAAGGCGCGGTTAAATCCCCGCGCGGTGCAAATATTTGTATGCATGAATATGAATATTTGCACTGGTCTATTCGTGCCTCGGAAAGCAGTGTCTTCAAGGCTAGAGTGAAAAGGCTCTTAATAAACTAGTGCGCTTTCCATCAACGGTTGCGTCACTGCTTACCATCAGGCGGGACTGCGTTCAAGCGCTAGTTTATAATTTATAAAACAAAAAGGCTAAGCCGTTGGTTCCGGTTGCCATACGAACATCTAATGGCAGTCGTTACGGGTTATCGGAGCCCTCAAAAGTCTAACAATTGGTCTAACTGCAATGCTTCGATATTGCCTTCGGGTTGTGGAGGTCAGACGGTAGTCGCTTTACGGAAAATGCCAAAATCAGCAGTTAGACTGATAAAGCGGACCCCAAACTCCAAATGCTTCGGATACGACTGGGGTTAACGCTGTGACGATGATGAGTCGGTTTCCGGTTTATTGATTATAGGTAAAAATTCAAGATTATAGGTTCACCTACAAGAATTATGAAATTCAGCTTATGTTTCAATCCACAATAGAATGCCTTTACTTCATTGTAAAAATATGAATGTACGGGGGAAAGGTGATATAAGACGGATTACAGATAGTAGAAACACTAATCAGAATACAATACGAATGGAAATTACGAAATAAAATAAGCACATGTATGCCCCCGCCATGGTGAATTTTGACAACTGCCTGAGTGCTACTGATGGCATATTGAAAACTTAAGTGTTAGGAATGAACGCCTCTTTTAGGAGTTGCTAGAGAGGCGCCCGGCGCCCTCACCTTCCGCTAGAAGCAGGTCTTCACCGGACACAGATATTTCGAGAGTTTTCTGTGCCGTATAAGGCGGGGGGAAACGCCAGGGTGTCACTACTGTGGGGATCGCCTGAGGACACAGTAGAGCATACGGTGGAAATCTGTCCGGCTTGGGTAGAGCACCGCCGTGTCCTCTTGGTGGCGAACGGCGGCGATCTCTCTCATCCGGCCCTGGTCCAGGCAATGGTCCGGAGCGAGAGTGCATACCTCTATCTGCGACGCAGTGATGCTGGCAAAAGAGGAGGCGGAGCGGATGAGGGAGCGTGAATCCCAGAGCCCTCACGCCTTTAGCCGCCGCAAGAGACGCCTAGGTCGGGAGACAACATCTGACTCCCGGCCACCGTAGGCGCGGGCTTGCGGGTGGCGGCAGCTCCCGCCCAGAGCAGAGAGTTCATTTGATGATTTCCCATCCAAAACAAAAAAAAAGTGTTAGGAATGAAACCTAAATACCTATTAGTTTATTTAACTCCGCTTTTGCTCATCAGTGTACTTGTAGTCTCAATTCTCGATACCCACACACTGTCTACGCATCCCGTCACTCGCGTGTTTCTCCGACCTTCATCCCGCATTCTTTCATATAATCATCCAGTCATCCAGGAAACGCACTATTTGCCAAGTCGTTGGCGGACAGTGACCTCTGCTAGTTGACTCTTAGACAATTACCTTTTTTTATAATACGATTCAGTCCTGGGAATAGAGTTTTGATGTATCAGTTTCGACACGAGTTATTCAATCCGTGTTCAGTCAACAATATTAATTAAAAGACTAAATCTTCCTTTTAAGTTCAGTGCGCCTTATAATTTCTATTACATTAAGAAAAGTATAGAAGATAAATCTTAGTTTAACTATGTCAAATTAGTCAGCGCCTAATATAAATTGTCGTTTTTTCAGACGCCATGTTTTAATCGTGTCGAAACTGCTTATGCAATATGACGTTAGTACTATATTTTATCTTCTGCAACTATACACTGAACTTAAATTTCAGGAAATCAGGCCAATATCTTACTTAATCGCTAGTAGATATATATTTTGAAGTTTGAAATATTAGGGAAATTATAAATGCAGAAATATATAAGGCATGCGGTTTCTACTTTCAATTCCACGTTCGATTGTTCTGAATAGAAAATTTTCATGAAATGTACTGGACCTTGCGTAACAATAAACATGGTACTTGTCATAAAAACATTACTCAGTATCTACTTAGTCGTGGTTATATATAAATTGTTCCATATCCTGTGAATATGAGTTTCGTGCGTAGCAAGTGACTCACTGTCAATCAGCTTTGGAGACCCAACTGTCTAGTACTGGTATAAGTATATAAACAATCCTGACACGTGTTTAGTATTGTCACCAACCATAATAGGACAGACGTTCGTGGACTATATTATTATACAAGCAGTGCCTCTGAGCTCCGTCACAACTTATAACGTCCACAAAAGACAGTCAGGTACGTTGAGAGCTTTTACTCGTGTCCAGATACAATTACCTATACTCCAACCGCAAACATACGTTTCGAAACTTTAATAGATGTGATATAAGATGAGCTAACAATGAAAATATCTGACTTCCATAAACGTACAACAATTGAGCATACGAGTGGTGTAGGCGAGAACGCGTCTCTGTAATTGATAAGGATAATCGCATCGTGAATCAGTCCCAGGATTAAGTACACAACCGGTAGTTAAACGGACCTAATATGGTACAGGTAATATTCTCCACGCGTGTCGACATAGGTCACAATTATTAACTTAATTGTCTTAAACGAATAGGCGACCATTGTTTGTACTTTTGTTTTGTTACTATCGCATGCTCTATCTAAGGCTTGACTTATGTTTTCATGGTAATTCCTTATTTATTCAAGTTATCATGTCGTAACATTACGAGACCTCAATTGCGATAGTTTAAAAACTGGACCTCTGAGATCATTTTGACATGCCAATGTGGTCAAAACATATCGTTGATCAAAGGCCACATTTATTGTTATGCAATGATTCTTTTATCGTATTTTCCCCGTCACGATTGTCTTCCTGAATATCATTGTGTTTATCGGCACCAAGTGCGATACGATATATTGATGTAACATTATCATATTGAAAGGATCTTCTGGGTCAGAGTCAGAGTGGTTTCGTGAGTGTCCGCCTCTGATTGTCGGTATTGGTAGATATCATTTGTTACGAGAAAGGCGAGACGTGACATCTCAATCCGCGAGGGCACTATACCAGTTTGTGGGTTTATTCAACTAAAAACATTATATAACTCTATTGCGGTTGGGTTGATTGTGTAGGTAAGGCAATTGAAGATGGGCAACTACATTACTACCACCATATATGACCATTACTGGTCATATATTTGTCATAAACGTCTGAATTGAACATTAGTTGGGTCTATCGAGTACCGTAACTGAGTAGTTGATGAAGCGGAATGCATTTAGTCTGAAGTAGTGTTGTGACTGCCATTCTGTCAGCTACTAGGTGCTTCGGACGCTGCTCGCAACATACTTGATGATATAACGGATTGCGGCCGACTCGGACCCGTTACATTGTGCGCCGTTCATGCGTAGTTTTTTGTTGTATCTCGACGTAATACAATAATACCATGCCCACTAGACGCAGGGCGTTGTGCAAACTTACGAGATTAAGTCACGACCAATTGACGATCGGTAATCAATCTCGGTCACATCCATTTAAATAAAGCTAAATTTCTAATCAAACGAACGACGATAAACTCGAAGTGGGATACGACCTTCACGGTGGAATTCTCTTTCAAAATATCCGTAAGGTTGTTTTGATTCATATCTAAGTAGAAGTGTCACTGCCTAAATTAAATCAAATACTGTTCTATATTTTTCTTATCGTTTGTCTTCATCGGTAATAGCATCAAAAAAACTCTACGTTTAGCACCAGTTACCGTTAAAATTCTAATTTGTTACCGCTTTAGTAAAGCTCGCGGTATTTTGACCTCTTGCAAGTCAAATTATCCACACGAGTTGACGTTGCGATGATAGTCCATACTTTGGCATGAATGCGAATAGAATCTGATAGATTAAGTGCTTCGTCACGTCTCGGTTTAAATTTAATTGTACGAGTTTAAAGAATCGATTTTTAATCAATTTGTTTCTAACGGCAATAAAGTTACATAAACGTTATTGTATTGCGATAATTCCCGCTATACATAAGTAGAGTAACGATATCAAATGGTTGACAAGCTATACTTAGGTGTCAGCTTAAATCAAATTAATTAACAGAACAATGGCTGTAATTACCTAATTACTCCTTATTGGTCGTCATAATGAACCACCGCTTCCTCGTTCGTAGTGTCTGATACTTTTATCATGTTAATTTATAATACTGATTGTTGAAGAAAGTGTTTTAATTAATACCTCATTTATAATCTTTCGATCTATATTAATTTAAATTATTTGTAACAAAGTAATGCGCAATTTCACACGCAATGCTTGAAGTGAAGGCAAGTTTACATTATTTATTATAGAGTAAACTATTTATTTGAGTAACGGAACATTTTTTTCTAGTCTAACTGCATTAAACTGGGGCCTGGAATACCAAACGCTAGAATTTTAAATTATAGTTGTAATATTTTAACATTCCATGAGCGGTCAACATTATTTTAGATAGACTTGTAAAAAGATAGGTATAAGAACAAGTATCAATCGTGCGGCAGCATGACGGGTGGACAACACTCTTACCATCGTGTGTAGCACAAGCATGAGGCTAGCACAGGAGTACGGGAATTGGCACAAAAAAAACCGGCCCAGAAGCTCGTAAAGTCGAGCTTTGAATGATGAATGTAAGCTTCCGACCTCATATAAAAAACCTACCACAAAGTGCAATACCCCTCGGGGTTGAAAACATTATAATTTAACCACAGTATCATTTGGCGCTATAAACACCCCGTATTATATTATCTACTTTACCCAGGAAATTACTAAGGTTATTACAAACATTGAACCCTGAACAACAAACATTGCGTGGTCAGAAGATTCTATATATCTTAGAATGTATGGCATCGCGTTCTATTCATTCAGGAGAAGAAGTTAGTCTGCAATTAGAAATTTATTTAAATTCAGAATCGCCAATGAAAGCTTCATATTATGAACTAGCGACCCGCCCCGACTTCGTACGGGTGCAATGCTGATACTAAATATACTACAGAAAAACTGTAAACGTATAAAAAACATAGCGTCCCGTTGCTCTCGCCCCGCTACGGCAGGCCCGCACCGCCGTAAACGCGACGCCCCGCAATTTTTATATCTGTAATATCTTCGAAAATATTCATATGATGCGATATAGATCTATATTAAATGAACAATGTATTAAATTGGATAAGGATTAATGCTGTATTGGTTAAAATCGCTTCGAAAACTCTGCGGTGTTTGTCGTAAAAAGAAATGACAAAAAAAAAATATTGTGGGATATCGATAAGAGATAGACAATACATATACCATCGCAGACTTTTTGTAGACCTTTTCAATATATATAATATTTAATACATTATTTTTATAAATCTCGTAAAATTCAACCATTCTTTCACTGCAGACGCGGAAAAAATTTAATTATTTAAGACATCACATTGGAAACCTCAAAGATAATAGTATTTCTCCACAATTTAATGGATATTAATATACATATAAACCTTCATCTTTAATCACTCTATCTATTTAAAAAAAACGCATCAAAATCCATAATTTTAAAGATTTAATCATACAAAGGGACATAGGGAAAGAGAAAGTGACTTTGTGGTATATGTCGTGATAAATAAAAATTAAATGAGGTTAGCCCATAACTTGTAAACAGACGTTCTCAAGTTATGGGCTTTTACTTATTTTATGTTTTAAAATAAGTATTAGTTATAGTTTGAGTTAAATATCTCTAAAAAGAAAATTGGAAAAAATTATAAAACTAAAAGCTCTTTTTCAAAACGTGGCTTCTTGTTTGATAGACAAAAGTCCGTCAGAACTGCTAGTCATAAAAAAAATCAGTTTTACCTAAATAGTAGTGTTTGTTTTTTTAATGTTCCAAAAATCCATCACCGCATTTTCGACTCTCTAAAGAAAACGCGATAAATGGGGTTCATTCCACTTGGTACTACTAAAGTTAGAAGACTGCGCATATTATGATTAGGTACAGTCATGGACACAACAATTACGATTCATATTAATTACTATACAATCTCAACTGCGTTTAACAATAATAAAAACCATTATAATCTTTTCAACAGATTGTTTCTTTAATCGTGCTCACGATATACGTATAGATAAGCAATCAGCAATTTGCTTCAATTGTTTTAATAAAAGTTCTCGTCATATATCACTCTTGTCTTGCGTAATGATATGTTATGGTAGAAGCTTCCTGACTTCCGTTGCAGACATGGAATAAGGTAAAAACGTGGTTAGCGCCACGCATATCATCTTTTTATTTTGCGCATTTAACATATACAGGTGGCGCATCGATTGATGTCATTTAGGTCCGGCATTTCGTGGGGTATCCGAAACATCCCCATGTATGTTCCACGATTTTTCATAGTTTTCGAGTTATGATTTTTTTTTTACTTTTCGAGGAAAACGAAATAGTATTTTTTTTTAATTAGGTAAGACTTCTTAACATTTTTTTTGCAACACACGGTTCACAGAATACATCTACCTACCAAGTTTCAACAGCATAGCTCTTATAGTTTCGGAAATAAAATGGCTGTAACATACGGACGGACGGCCGGACAGACAGACATGACGAATCTATAAGGGTTCCGTTTTTTGGCAATTGGATACAGAACCCTAAAAATCAGGAAACATTTAGCAGTTTAGAGATGAATTTCGTACCCCATACTTCAATTCGGCGTCCAACCCGCATGAATACGACTACGGCTATTTTATCTTTATCAACTCCTCTTGGGCTTTCAACACGCTTTCCGTTTCAGTTTCCTTAACATTTAGACAATTTCATTGTACCTATATTAAAGTGCAATATTGTGCCGCTGTGCTGCACTTTATCGACAGAAAAACTCTACCGTAGTTTGCGTATGGCTCGAGGGTGTTCGCATTTAGGCCTGTAAAAGGAAATAACAGCAACTGCAACCAGCGCACTAAATAGTCAGATTACATGGCATTACACACAATCTATGGTACGTAGAGGTAGACTGTGTCATTTTACTATATTCGTTTGTGTGCCACCAAGTACATGGGTCCCTAAACACATTCCCTTGCAATTTAATTAATGGAACAGATTACGGCACGTCGAATTGCTTCCATTACTAAGCTCCTCGGGCTGCGACTGTAATGGTTATAGCCTAATTTTACTTCCGGTTTAGACATTACATCATTAGGAGCACAGCATCTGTCAAGCATTCTTTACAAGTTTATAAAACAAGTTTTGTAGACAGATTTCTAGGCTGTCTGTGAAATATGATTAAGGGAAAATTTTGTCGCAACTTGTTTTGCTAGACGGCTTTTGATTTAAAATAAAATTCTGTAGTACTTATTGGGTTTATAATTCTAAAGGAGCGTTTGAAATTCTCAATCATAACTGGCATACAGATTGTTATGATATAATTCATTCAAGTGACAGAAAAAATATGTAACACACACACAAATCTTTTTAAGCATAACTTACTTATTTGGTTTCTTCTTCGTTGTTTCTTTAATTACTTGGAGGCAACTATTACGTGTTAAGTTTAAAAATTAATGTTCTATCCACAGTTATGCCCTAAACGTATGATATCATCTGCACCTAGCCTTAGTCTTTCTGTCGCTCGCAGTGCTCTAGTTTCGTGCCGGTCCACCGGCTGCCTTACTGCTTACATCAAGGAAACCACGCCCTAAGACAATCTGACACAACTGCCCATTGCAACAGCTTTCACGGTATCGAATAACATTCAACACTATTATATGTCGCAGAACCAGTCAGCAAATCACTGGTTTTGTTGAATATTTTTACTATGGAGATTAGTCCGAGAATCTCGCAGTGATTTCTTGCGACGTAAATACTGACATTATGATAGATACTGACGGAACAACAATTTATAGTTATATTCTAGTCCTCTTCACATTCCAATTATTGCTTTCTGTAGCATCGAATTATTTAAATAATGTTACAACTAAAAGTTTCAATTATTCTCGTCATTCAATCGATGGTCGATAGTAAGAGCACATGGGACAAGCTTGCCTCCTTTTGCGAAGATGTTATGTATGCAAATGTCTGCGAGCGGAAGAGACGTTGGAGATGCACCGGGCGCCCGAGAAGGGTGCAAAACGATCTGGAACAGGTGGACTAGGCGTTGAATGATTATGCGATTCCCGTAACATCCCGACCATAGGTAGAGGTGAATCACCGCGCTGGTTTCAGTCGATTAGAGTTAAACCCTTCTATCGATAGAGGATACACGTGGACCCACACAATAGAGGAAGTCCATGACTTAAAATTGGTTGTGAAAAAAAAAAACAAAAAACGTTGCCTTACATTAGGAATTTCTCTTATATCTTGGGTGCGTTTACAAACATATAATATAACTCACATACAGAATCATCCAGATCCGGAACAACTACTTGTAGGTCATACAAATATTTGCGACATGCGGGAATCGAGCCCGCAACATGCAGCTCAGCAGTCAATAGGTTAACCACTACACTAACCCTGCAGTCACACTTTTATCCTAAACTACATGAACGAAACTCACAATAGTAAATTCGATACAGGTAAGTATGCTGAATCACAAAACTGGTGGCAAAATCTAATAGCATGTCAAAATTCCCAGCTAAATTCTACGCAACTACGACAAACAACAAAAGTTATTAGATCTAGATTCCGAATTTTATCATCCGATTCGATTATATTTATTTCATAATCGAATTGTATAACGATTATACTATAATATTAATTCAAAAGCACGCAGTCTCGAAACCCATACTTTGTATTGAATAAACGTATCGGTTCACTCCGAATTAAATTGGCGTTACATCACAATGATCGTCTTGTTAATGGTTTTATTAGTAAAAAGGGATTAATAAATGTCGGACATACCTACTTTCTATTATGTGCACGTTTCGTATATTAAGAACAGAGGTAGGTACGTATATAATTATTTGGAGTAGAAAGGCGCTCATGTAATACTAAACAAATGAATCTCACGTTGGCTATAATAGTTTTTAGTTAGAATACACCTGCTTTTATGAAATCTCTATAAACTTTTATTACCCATATTTTTGTATATATGTCATGTCCTACTAAGTTTAGACTGCTCGCCATATATTTAATCGCATTCCTAAACATATTTTCTTTAACATTGACAATTGGGAGACCTTGACATTTGCTCACATTTTTTTGCACATGTCACTATTTCTCATTGATTTAAATGTTATATATAACAAAGCACTACTCGAGCTTGTCAAGACCCGGAAATTAATATGTTTTGATAACATGTTCTGTTCGATTAAAATTGCTCAGAATGACTTCAATACTATTTCAATTGTCACTTTGAATCCTATGAAGTATTAATCGCCAAGTATAGAGTATTATTGTAGACTTACAACAGGATGTCAACAGTTTTCTCTCTGTATATTTTTAATGCTAGTCCGATACAGGATAAAGCCGTTAATTAGAAGACTGGTTATAATTATTATTCTAAAATCACGATTGAGATAATAATCGCGTATTCTTATCAGAGTATGACCGCTTCAGACTGTAAATCATTCTCTTCATATATTTTATTTCATGAACTTATCCCAGGTTCTTACAATCTCTCTAAACAAATCCAACAAATCAAGTATCATTAAAATCGGAGCAGCCCTTCTGGAGTTATAACGCAACTAAACCTACTTTGTTTTATTTGTATAACCAATGATACAAGAACAGATTAGAAAACTAGATCATTGTTATGCATCGAAGTATGTAATTATAAAATTATGTAATTTTAGATGAGGCATATCGGAACAGCTCACTGTGGATGGCTCATTGTAGGTGCCGCAACACGATTGTTCCGTGGATGCGCGTGCGAACACCGCGACCTACCTATTGTCTGTCTTTGTTTTGTTTTGTTTACACCTCTGCTTATGCACAAGGAGAAACGATTGAAGCTTCTGGAATGCCAAATGTGATTAGAATCTTTAGCTGAATTTTTCATGTGTACGTATAAAATCCTTCTCTGTATGAGAGGAGACCTGTGTCCAGCAGTGGAACGATAAAAAGGTTGATGGTGATGAACTTTAGTCCTACTTGTGGATTATATTTATTTAATGTTTTAAAATTATTTTCATCAAATCGTAAAAATGATACCGTCAAATGTGTCAGAATTTCTGACAGTTTGTTCTCACATTCCTATCGGATATTCTCTTAAAGGACGTAAAGACCCTTCTGTAACTTGGTTACATAATGCTGGGACTTCAAGTAACCCCATAAAAAAACGTCTGAAACGGATAACCAGGTGATCTGGGCGGCCAATGCTAATTGCCATAGCAAGAGACGATGCGTAAAATCTTCCCTCAGAATATAGGTTTGGCTCAGGTAGTGTGCGCCGTTACTGTGCCCTCTTGAAACCATATGTCCTCCATTCCCAATCCAGCCAATTGAGGAGGGAAAAGTCTTTGATCATGGATTGATTTTTGAATTCTAAAAAAAAAATCCTTTGCGCCTTCCAGCGTAAACAGCTCACCATGCAATAACTTTAAGCGGGTATAATGACTCTTCGTAGGTTGTAGACGGATTTTCGCTTACTCAAGTAACCGAAGAGGTTGAAATGGGCCTCATCGCTCATGATGACTTTAGATAAAAAAAATATTAGGAATGACTTCAGCATAGCTTCTTGAGGAGTATAGCATTCCATAGCTTATTGACGTGTATTCTATTTCGGTTACTTCATAAATATCAAAACTGATTTGACATTTGCCGCCATTTGCAAAAGTTATAGCACATTCTAAAAGGGTGAATATTTTTGCCCCACCTTGGATAGCAATATTCTTACTTATGTATGATATAAGAATGATTGTAATCTATTTAAAGATGTTTTAATTCTATCGTTAACAACTCATATTTATAATTTGCTTCATTATATAGATTCGATATCGTTAGCACAAGTCTAAACCCTAATGGTTTTTTATTACTTTTTCAAATAAATAAATCTGTATTCTTTTGTATAAAAGATAAATACATAATCAAAAAAAAATCCTGTGATTGGTAACGACAGATGGGACGTTAAAGTTACAGCCTTTTTAATTTGTGTATATGCATATTTTGATACTTTTCCTTGTGTTAATTAGTGAAAATTTCTTAATGATTTCAGATGCGGCGGCAGGCTCGGATCTCAGGCGGCGGCGCGCTTGTCGTGCGCACCGCCTCTGCCTTACAAGGTTCGCAACTTTTTATACCTAACTAAACCAAATAGTTCATTCATCAACAACCTTTTCATCGTCCCACTGCTGGGCACAGGTCTCCTCTCATACAGAAAAGGATTGAGCGCAATCACCACGCTTGCTCAATGCGGGTTGGCGATTTCAGACTTTAAAATCCAGGTTTCCTCAAGATATTTCCTTCACCTTGTAATGAGTCATTGGTATCCAATATACAGTATGTTAAGAAAACCCTGTCCGACCCATAAGGATAATAAAGGTTAGGTAAACACATGACCAAGTATAATATAAAATTTTACGTAATCATCATAGTACCAATACAAATGAATTTTGAAATAATCTTTTTTTCCCGCGAAATAATTCCAACTTCCCCGAAATTTGGTAATTTTTAAAAAAGTGACAACACCGGTATTATTATGAGCAAATAGCGATGCGACCACGTGCCGCGTGCCCTGCCGCCCGCCGCTCCGCGGAAGGGTGAACGCACATATAAAGTTAAGTTACCACTTTTTGCGAAATAATATTTATTTTTTTAGGGGGATTTTTTCTTTAAGTTTAGCCCGGTTTTGTATGCATTAGTAGAATCAGTTATCGATACCTAACAACACCTTCACGGGTCGGACAGGGTTTTCTTAACATACTGTATAATTAGAAAGTACATATAACTTAGAAAAGTTACATTGGTACTTGCCTGACCTGGAATCGAACCCGCACACTCATACTTGAGAGACTGGTGTTCTAACCATGAGGCCACCACGACATTAGAATAGTTCATAAGACAAACATATTTTGAAAGAATGATGACAAATATTTTATGCACTAACAGTGAACTGAGAAAACGAAATCATTGTGATGGTCTTGAAATACATATAATAGAAAATAATAGAAACTGCGTTGGAGTAGCGAATGATGTTACGTGAGCTATATCGCAGTCTGTTTTGTAAAACACATTTAATCGGCCTGATCATGATGGTCATGAAACTAGAAGCATAAAAAAATTATTTGATTTTCTAACTTACTATAATTTTACATAACTCAAGTATATAAAGGCTGTCTCTGAGATCGACGCACAAACGAGTACTATGAATCGAGTACATATGATTCTGAACCCCCTCCAGTGGGGGAATTTTTCGTCGGCTTTTTCATGATTTAAAAAAATATATATGTAGTTTTTTTCTCTTTAGACCGTTCATAATTGCTATAATTTTATAACTCAATAAGATTTTAAAGTAAAAATTAATTAATTCACTAATTACATAAAAAAGCGCAATGAAAACAAAACTCGAAAAACTATCTTATCAGCTGATTTAGTAGAGTTTACATCAGGGATCAACGTCATAGGTATGACGTTGATCCCTGATCCCGTACAAACCCGCACGGCGGCACGCTTGCAACGTTCAAAGACCGAGCTGACACATTTTTTTAAACATGTTATTTCTGTAACCGCTCATTAACGATATAAATGACTATCATAATTTTATTAGTGGCATGCGGTGTAGCCTTCTCGCGAAGTTTGCGTTACGATGTCAGATACACCCTGTACAACGTGATAATTTGTTTGACAAAGCTGTCATATGACAGCTACAAGAATATATATTCTTGTAGAAAATAATTCAAGAAACGAATTAACTTGTTCTTCTCGTACAAGCTATACAGTATGTTACGAAAACCCTGTCCGACCCATAAGGATAATAGAGGTTAGGTAAACACATGACCAAATATAATATAAAATTTTACGTATTCATCATAGTACCAATACAAATGAATTTTGAAATAATCTTTTTTTCCAACGAATTAATTCCAATTTCCCCGAAATTTGGTAATTTTTAAAAAGTGACAACACCGGTATTATTATGAGCGAATAGCGATGCGACCACGTGCCACGTGTCCTGCCGCCCGACCCCCGCGGTCGGCAGGCGAAGGGTGGTCAACGCACATTTAATAAGTTACCTCCTTTTGCGAAATAATATTTATTTTTTTTAGGGGGATTTTTTTTTTAAGTAAAGCCCGGTTTTGTATGCATTAGTAGAATCAGTTATCGATACCTAACAACACCTTCACGGGTCGGACAGGGTTTTCGTAACATACTGTATAATTGTCAAATTTACTTGAAGTTTTCCATTCTTACAGAGTAATCACGAACGTTAAGCATTGAAGTAGCTTTAAGTGTACTTTTAAGACCAACACGTTTCCTGCGTTTTCTAACAATGTTGTAAAAATGAGGCTCGCTGTTCAATATTCTAAGACTGTACTTAGTTTCTACTGAAGATACCTTCAAGAAATGTTAATTGGAACTTTTACTTATCATAATAATTCTCGTTCATTTATCACGACTAACGTTTTTACTGCAAACTGTTAAAGGTTAATAGTTATATTAAGTGTATACTGAAATGTTAAGGTTCTTTGACATTTCAACTTTTAATTATTTTTAGGATTTATTTGACGTTGTAACAAAAGAGCCGTTCGTTGGGTGTCCTTCTGTACTTGCTAATTAGAATGTTTAAGTCAGCTGTACCACAAAGAGATGGACTGACTTATAGCTAGACTATACATAATAAGTCTTTTTATCAACTTTTTATCTTTACCATCTATCTATATCTTCTATATTAATAGGAAAAAGGAAGAGTTAGTTAATTTAAACGCACTAATCTCTGAAAGTACTAGGTGGATTAAAAAAAATTTTTTTTCAATATCTAGATACGGGCCCTTATCAGCAAAAACAGAAAAAATCAGAACATGAAGCACGAGCAATCGAAATCACGGCCAGATACTAATACTCATATGAATGATAACATGCTGTGAAGTAAATGTATGCAGGAGAATATGATAATTTTGAACAATGTTTATGTTTCAGTATGGCTGTGGTTGCTGATATTCATATTTCAGAACGAGTTTCGAATATCCAGGTCAATTCAACCAGGTGTGAGTATATTATACAATAATAATTTTACTCTAAACATATACCAACATAACAATTATGAACTTGTTAAGAAAGCTACTCGAAGCAAAAAATGCACAAAGATATTGTGACTAAAATGATTAGTATAAGAATAATTTATTTATTAAAAAATATACAGACATTTGACGGCACGTTTGGCGTAGTGGTTAAGCCATTGACTACTGCACTGCGCGGTTCTATCCCTGTACGGAATAAATATTTGTATGTTGTATGACCTACAAGTAGTTGTTCCGAGCCGAGCTGTTTATGTATGTCTTTTTTTTATAAATTATTAATTAGCGGTTGACCGCATTCCCACCTGATGGTAAGCAGTGTTTCGATCGTTGATGGTAAAGCGCGCTAGTTTATTAAGAGCCTATTCACTCTAGCCTTCACTCAAATTGTAGTGTGACGGAAACACCGCCGCCGGCAAAAAAGTATGTGAGTTTATATGTTTGTTATCGCACCCACGATACAGGAGAAATTACCAGTGTGGGGCAACGTTTATTTTAAAAAAGTACATATATTGGGTAATACACACATCAAAAGTGTCTAGGGATCAACATATATTTTTGCAATAACTTTTCTCCTGATTGATATTAATTAAAATTTTCTATAAAGGATTCATCAAATAAAGTGTTTTCGTTTGTCACAGTAACGATAAACCAAGTCACCTTTGCATTAATAAAAAAATTTGCCATTTTCCTAATAAAGGGATATTTGACATTTGAACCACTAACACAAAAGTTCGAAAAAAAGACTGAAATAACAGTTTTCTCTAAAATTTTATTGGGTAACTTAAAGAATTAATAATCCGTGTTTCTACCGCGAACACTAACAACACAAGAACATCGGTTTGGCATACTCAAAATGAGTTCATCCAAATCACGCTGTGGAATGGCCGCCCATGTTCGTTGCAACAACAAAAAAAGGTCTTCTTGCGACTGGATACCCTCCATATTCGGCAGAGCTCTTCTCTGTAGCATATCCCATGCATGCTCAATCGGGTTCAAGTCTGGCGACTGAGCAGGCCAAGGCAGAACATTGATGTTAGCTGCGGCGAGAGTCTGTCTTACAACTCTTGCGGTGTGCGGTCGTGCATTATCATGTAATAACTGAAATAAGGGACCGATTTGCACTTGTAGAGGAACGATGACGTCTGATACAATCGTCTCAGCATAAATTTGAGCGTTGAGGTTGCCTCTGATCCAAATCAACTCAGTTCTTCCGCCGATCCAAATATCCGCCCATACCATGATGGTTCCACCACTATAAGGATGGACTTCCTGGCAGGATTTTAATCGCTGTTGGCGTCCAGGGGTTCTCCAGTGTCGTATACGTCTTGTATCCGGTCTCATACCAAAACGAGACTCATCAGAAAAGCACACGAAACGCCATTGTTCTTCTGCCCAATTTCTGTGTTCAAGAGCCCATTGATATCGAATCCTACGATTGTGCATTGCTATAGGTGGTACCCGTAGCGGTCTTCGGGAATGAAGGTTCACTTCATGCAAGCGGTTTCTGACTGTTTGGTCGCTAATTAAGTTCCCTGAAGAGGGATGAAGCCTCACGGCTAACATCATGGCGGTTATTGTTGGAGCTCTTCGAGTTAAGATTTGAATGTATCGGTCTTGTCTCCGTGTGGTGCAGCGATACCGTCCTCCATGGCGCTCAGCCACGGTACCAGTGCTTCGGTAACGTGTCCAAAGTCGACTGATAACACTCTGACTTGTATTCAGAGCTAAAGCCACAGTACGTTGCCGGGAACCAGCTTCTATCATTCCCACGGCTCTGAGCATTTCTTCCCTGCTTAAATGACGTCGCCGCTCCATAATAACGTTGGTTTTAATCAGTAGTAGGTAAACAGTAGCACTAATAATGTCTTCAATGCGTTGTATGTTTTTATAGGGAAAATATTGACAGCTGATTTTCATCTTTTACTCGAATTTGATTCACAGTTCCTGATTCAAATTATGAAATGCACCAAAAAGGATCCATATAAATTTATAAAATCATAAATTTATTACAAAGCCACATCTCAATCTCAAGAAATCCGCATAAAAATGCTTGATCCCTAGACACTTTTGATGTGTGTACATTATAATACACTTTATTCAAATATTGAATATCTTTATCAGCAATGCAATTCTATAATCACCTCACCGTGAAAACTTGTGTGAAGTGAGCTTAGAGTGACCTATCACTCCAACTGGTGCTTAAGGACTGACACTATTGATAACTAGCTCACTTCACCCAACATTTTACGGTGCCTTTTTACAGATTTGATTGGCTAAACTCTATATATTAAGTTTGTTTGACCTCTGTATACATCTATAACAATATCGATCGTAAAAATATTATATAATTATTACTATTTTGTCCACAATAAAGTCAACTCTCTACATCTACAAAATCTACACAAAAACACTTTAGACAATCATACTTGAACCTGCTCTATTGTTACCAACTCTTTATATTCAACAAGCGAACATGCCCCACAAAGTTTTTGCTCATACTTTTTTTTTTTTTTTCAGTACTTGGATTTTGACAACTTGCCCGAAACGAACTTCACGTGTACGGGCAAGGTTATCGGCGGGTACTACGCGGACCTGGAGACCTCGTGCCAGATGTTCCACGTGTGCACAGTGGGCCAGAATGAAGAGCCCATGGACATCAAGTTCCTTTGCCTTAATGGCACCGTCTTTGATCAGGTGAGTTGATAAGTACGTGAAGTTTTAGTTATTTTACTGTTGTGTTGCTGAAAAAGTAATGTTGCTGTAAAAGTTTGATACATTGAGTGTAGCTAAAAAAAAAGTGTGGCTTGGATGTCTGTCATCCAGAGCTGTGGGTTGTTTGGCCCTAGCACACAGGCAAGTGAAGGAACACGGATGGGTTTTAGTAAGTAAAAGTCACGTCCGTCCACTCCGCCCAAAGCGGGAGAGGTCATTTGAAGATTTCCCAGCCGGAAAAAAATATCTATCATGCGTTAACGTTTCTGATTTTAAATTCCATGTAACCTTTCTATTACATGAAATTTGAGGCACACAGGCAAGTTAATTCTGCATATGATAACATAGGAGTGTGGGGCCGCGGCAGAATCAAGGACTCCCGCGGCCCCGCGCGCACTTCCCCGGTGTCGCTCCTATTAGAGGGTTTTTAGTCAGTAGGAGTCTGACAGTCCCCCCGTCCACCCCAGGGCGGCGGACATACATGAGCATTTTCCACCCCGGAACAAATAAAAACAAAAAAATAAATAAAAAGAAAGGTACGCAACTATTAAAAGAGTTTAAATTTGACTTTTATCTATAAATGATTACTTTTAGAGATATTCATATAAACTTCTCAAAAGCCTTTTAAACAAATATATTATTTCTTATTCCAGGAGACAAGAGTGTGTGAGAGAGTCGACGAAGTAGATTGTACAAAGTCTGAAAAGTTCTACGGTTTAAATTTAGAGTTATATGGCAGCACTTTGCCACCCATCATACAGCCAGACCAACAGAAACCTCAAGCACAACCAACTGAGCAGTCACAACAACAAACTAAACCAAACCAAGAAGCTGACCCATCAATAGATGATAATCCAACGACATCCCAAGACAAAACACAGGGACATTCGACAGATGCCACAGACTCAACGGAAGATCCTATTCAGGATATAAAAAGGGATGAACCAAAACCACAAACTAAACCCACACACCCGCCTTTACCATTTTCAGAGAATGAGGAACTTACTGAAGGTACTAATTATTATAATAGTGTCGTTAGAGAATAACATATCTGTTTAAGTTTCATTCTGATGGCATCCACAACAGTGGGTGTATTATAAAAAAGCTAACATAAAAATAAAAAACCGGCCAAGTACGAGTCGGACTCGCGCACGAAGTGTTCCGTCCCATTATCTTTAAAAACGGAAAAATACTATTTAATATTTTTTTGACAGCTCACGCCTATGTATTACCGTATTATTTTATCGAATTACGGTACAAAAACTCAAAGAACACAAAAATCACGTTTGTTGTAGTATGGAAGTCCCCCTTAAATATTTTATTTTTTATTTTTAGTATTTGTTGTTATAGTGGCAAGAGAAATACATAATCTCTGAAAATTTCAACGGTCTAGCTATTACAGTTCATGAGATACAGCCTGGTGACAGACGGACGGACAGACGGACAGCGAAGTTTCATAAATAGGGTTCTGTTTTACCTATTAGGTACGGAACCCTAAAAAAAACATAATTCTTTTAATTCTGTTTTTTTTTTCAATATTGTGATATTCATAAACGGAGAACAAATAAACCAACTGCTTATAAAATAAATATTTAATTTTGATAATAATGATTTCAGAGTACCAAGATGAAGACGAAGACACAGATTACGAAGATTACTCACGTCATCCGACAACGACGACGACGCAACCAACAACAACATCGTCAACAACAACCACCACTACGACCACAACAACCACACCCCGACCACCCACAACTACGATATTGCCGTCAACATCTTCTCGTCATCCGTCTCCAATACCACACCTAATTTCTTCGCCCTCCCCTATTCTATCTTCATTGTCTCCCCCGTCACCTTCGTATGCTCCTTCTGTCCCATCAGCTCCTTCAGCTCCTTCTGGCCTGTCGGCCCCGTCCGCTCCTTCCGCCCCATCTGCTCCCTCTGCTCCGTCTGATCCATCTGCTCCTTCTCTGCCTACACTAGACCCTTCCCTTCTTTCCCCACAAGAATTCATATACCGACACCGAGGACCAGGGTCCGAAGCTATCTCCTTCCAACGTCAAAGCTTTCGGCCTGCTGATGGAGTTTATATAACGCATGCGCCGCCTCAGCAATTTGACCACTTCCAGTATGAATCGTCTAGAACTGCACCGAGGCCAACGCCACAACGTCCGGCTCCTTTTGTGCAACGACCTCAACCAGCACCGTTTCGACCAACTACACTGGATCCACGAGATCAATTACTACGTCCCGGACCTACTTCTCAACCGTCTGAGCGACACGAAACATCTGTAAAGCAAAATAGACCTCAGAACTATCCCCAATCACTGCCTCAACGACCTTTGCCTTTTAATCCTTTCTACTATGATCGCAAAAGAAGTGATGACTCAGTACCAGAAACAGAATCTTCGTTATCAGCACGGTCTGTTGCTCCACCAAATGTGTCTGAGAAACCACAGATAAAACTAAAAAGCCCTCCACGAGTCATTGTTACTGCTAGTGCATCGGTCAGTGATAGCAATGGTAAAAGACTAAACTATACAGTTGGCAACGTTGTCAGTGCAGTGAAACCAATAGTGCCGATAAACTATGACGACTATAAAGAATCAGACCTTATATTTGATCCTTTCTTTCTCGATGTGCCAAAACTACAAAAAAGACGAAAAACTAGATCAAATAAAAATAGAAATATATTTACAGTTCCGTCCACAGCCACTGTGGCATCCGAATTATTACCAGAAAAATCAACAATCACAACTTCACCGGTGACGTCTCGAGCAACGACTACAAGGATTGCGGCAAGTGAGGCATCACTAGCGACCACGACCGCCGTCTGGAACCCCAACGACTACGTCGACGACAATTACGAGCCCCACGCCTACATTCCACCAATACCACCACTCGCAGTGCTAGTGCCTCACGAGCTCAACAAGTATAAGGAACACGATAGACTGCCTAAGAACGATCTAGTTGAGGAGAAAACTCACAGAGATGAAAAAACGAATGTTGGTAATAACGAACAATCCAAGCCGACGTCGGCGTCTGCGTTGCAGACAACCTCTAGTCATGTCGAGCGGGCGACCCCCGCCGCCTCGCCGCCGCCCCCGCCGCCCCCGCCGCTCCTCGAGCCGCCCGCGCGTGCCTGCGCCCCCTCGCGCTCTAATCACTGTCGGACTAATGCCTAATTAAATTAGCTCACTTTATACGATAAATAGATAATGCCTAGTTACATATTTAGATAGGTAGAAAATTTTTAACAATTTTTCAGGCGCACTGTTAAAGTCACAAAGTGAATAGATTTATTTGCAAAATAAATCAAAATTGGGAAATCATAGTCTAGAAAGTTTTGTGTTCTTATAAGACAATCGATTTCTAAGCTCCCTCCGAATAGGTGCTTTTAAAAGACAATAAATAAACTATGTATAGCTAACTAGAATCATAAGGTTGGCATGTTTATTATGTAATTTTAAATCCACAACAGGCTACAATATTTAAAACAACTATTTACCTACAATATACTTACACAAAAATTTTATTTGTAAGACCAGTTCGGAGGGAGCTTTAGTATTTATATTATGTTTTCTAATTATTATAAACATTGTAAATATGTACGAGTTTTGATTTATTGATATCATTATATTTTTAAAAAATCATGTCTTTTTATAAGTCCTGTGGATATTTATGAAGAAAACCTTGTAAATATCGTAAAATATACTTGATATTTCTATAGTTTTAATTTCATTTTCCTCTAGCAATAACGGTAGCGGTGCATTTCCAGAAGCAAGAATGTTCTAAACCGCCTATAAATCAACTTGATGGTCTGGGACAAATTGTCTTTTATTGGTAATACTGGTCAATAGATATGACTTTTTCAGGATGCAGATAATACATTGCCATCAACTTTATATGATAACATACGTTGAAATGAACACATATACAGGTATATATATATATAAAGCTATGAGAAGTACTATAGCCTAGGTACCATTCGTACTATCAGCAATTCTTGTGAATTTTTTTGTGTTCTCTCTATGATTTCTTTGTTTATTTCTCAGACTAATAAGATAGGAAACGCCAACCTCTTTAGTTTTAAAAATATGGTGGACGAGTAAAAGCGTTTGTAGAAACCTACTTACAAAAATTCTATTACTCTACTGCAGACTTAGTGCAAAATAATACGGAACAACTCAAATAAAAGCGGGATTTATACTTTTTGAAGCCAGTTTTCCAAGAAAAAGACACAGCCTATTTGTTAAGCTCTTTAGTGAATGCTTTATACCATACTAGAGGCCGCCAGCGACTTTGTTCGCGTGGAGTTAATTATGCTTCGCTCCTATTGGTTGCAGCGTGATGTTATATAGCCTAAAGTCTTTCTGGATTAATGGGCTATCCAACCCAAAAATATTTTTTCAAATCGGACCAGTACTTTCTGAGATTAGCGCGTTCAAACAAACAAACGAACTCTTCAGTTTTATATATTAGTATAGATAGGAAAAGCCTTATACTTAACCTACCCTTTCGTACCCTTTCATTTAGGTTAGGCTAATATATTTAGACCTATACATCTCATATGATGGTCAAAGTGTTTGAGTTAACAATCAAAATCGATTAAAAGGTGAAGGAAAACATCTTGAAGAAACCTGGACTTTAAGTCTGAAATCGCCAACCCGCATTGAGCAAGCGTGATGATTAAGCTCAATCCTTCTCTGTATGAGAGGAGACCTGTGCCCAGCAGTGGGACGATAAAAAGGTTGTTAATGATGATGATGATGGCCAAAATCGGTAATAATGCCGCCATTCCTTTTTTCCATACGATTTCCATCTGTGACAATCTGACAGATGTTTATAAACAGCGCACCCTAAAAATAGCCCAGTCATATTAGGTAAAAAAAGGGGTCAACCTCGGAATGAAAGATAATAAGCTGTAAATTGGTATGAACCTTTGTTTTGTCATTTTAAATGTTGTCTCAAAAGTCACAATCGTTATCGTGTCCGCGTCTCAAGATATTCAAGGTCAAAGGTCACAAAAATCGGTTTTTCGCGAATATCTGGCTTCCTATCGGTTAAATGAGATTTGCATTTATTATAAAAGTTGTAGGCTATAAAATTCCCTACAACTTTTGTTTAAACTTTTTTTTCATACGACCAACCGTTTTGAAGGTAGAGCGCGAAGAGTGCACATCGTACAGTCATATACGGCCTAATGCAAGGTCAAGCGTGAGTTATGGTTATCAGTACGTTATAAAATCAATTATTTACTTGGAAATTATAATTATCAAACAATGCCCATTATTTATGTACTAACTATTATTTATTTATATTTAATTAAAGTAAGTAACTTGATTATTTATATATAATTATTCATATTTAACTATTTAAGTATAAAATATTATTAATTCTGGATTATATATTTTAGTTTGTAGGCTACTTACCTAAGCTACATACCTACCTACTTACCTAAAGCTTTACCCACACTATCCAACAAACCTACCTAAATACCTAAACCCTATACCTACACTATCTTACATACTTACCTACTTTACCTAATCACTTAAATATTCAAAATTAAAATATTTATTCATTGATATAAAATTTAACCTTATTACTAATAAATAAATAAATATTATGTACAACCATACTTAAGAAATAATTAGAATTAATATTAGAACTTAAAAATCAACAAAGATACTTTTGATATTTGAACTCACATTTTGATAAATGTATATTATGCCGTATTTAATAATAAATAAAAATATGTGTAAAATATATACTCTTACTATCATTTTAACTTAAAATAAAACTAAAATATATAATCCAGAATTAATAATATTTTATACTTAAATAGTTAAATATGAATAATTATATATAAATAATCAAATTACTTACTTTAATTAAATATAAATAATTAATAGTTAGTACATAAATAATGGGCATTGTTTAATAATTATAATTTCCAAGTAAATAATTGACTTTATAACGTACTGATAACCATAACTCACGCTTGACCTTGCATTAGGCCGTATATGACTGTACGATGTGCACTCTTCGCGCTCTACCTTCAAAACGGTTGGTCGTATGAAAAAAAAGTTTAAACAAAAGTTGTAGGGAATTTTATAGCCTACAACTTTTATAATAAATGCAAATCTCATTTAACCGATAGGAAGCCAGATATTCGCGAAAAACCGATTTTTGTGACCTTTGACCTTGAATATCTTGAGACGCGGACACGATAACGATTGTGACTTTTGAGACAACATTTAGAATGACAAAACAAAGGTTCATACCAATTTGCAGCTTATTATCTTTCATTCCGAGGTGAAAGCCCTAATATGACTGGGCTAAAATGGCATTCGGACGCCGAAATATCCTTCTAGTCAACCTTCAACGATTTTCATCCATTATAACCTCATTTTCTATACTACCAGTTTTTGCCCGCGGCTTCGCTCGAGTTAAATTCGGGGTAACACGGTTTCCCTTTCCTGGTTTAGAATACAGAAGAGAAATCGGAACAGAATATTATTTTAATACACTACTGTAGACGATATTATATGTCTTTCCATTTGGAGATAGAAAGACTACTACTCTTGGTAGTCTCCGCCAAATTACTAATTAGTCTCTACTAATAACTAATTTTGAGGAGAGTCTAATACAAACCATCCTCTATTTTAGGGGTTGGGAATGATTTCCAATTAATTTGGCAGGTATTTATCGTTGGTAACAAAAGTCTGTGTACTAATTTTGGATCTCTGCATTAATAGCTGCGAAAAGGTCCATATAAAATTCCACGGAATTGGGGACAGATTTCCAAAACCCAAATAATGCACGATTTTTTAGTCACAAATAATTCGTGTAACATTTTTTATGCTTTATACCTTGAAAAATGATCCATTTAAACTTCCATCCTTCATTTTAGGAAAGTGGAGGATTATAAAGAGGCAAACAGTAGCCTATGTCACTCTCTATTTTTAAAAATTACGTCAATTCATGAAAGACGCACAAATAAACAGACGCACAACATTCCCATTTATAATATTAAAGTATAGATGACTACTGAGTATGTATATACATATATAAAATAAGGTTTTATTAAATATATTTAAAAAATAATTTCTGTGACATATTTTCTTTTATAACAAGACCATCTGGATAAAACTAGATTAAAATAATTTGAAATCAATTAATATAATTTTATAATTCAAGATATTTACATATATTTACTAGATAATTGATTTAGTCATGGCGTCTAAAGATGCACCAGCTCCTGATATTATGAATGTTAAAGAAATAATAGAATTTGCTTTCGGCGATTTTGAGGTAATTCATTTTTATTTCAATAAAACCACCAACAAAAAGTATAGTAATACTGAGAAATAATAACGGTTGTCTTGTTTTAGAAAAATACCGTGAATTTTAAACTAGTACAAACAGTACTTTTCCTTATCGCTAGACAATTGAGATTACTAGAAAGACGTGTGATAGTAGAAGTGGGTCCTCTTACTGTATTGCCCTCTGATTCTACCCTATCCGTTACTGAAGTCAAAATACATGCAGCGCAAAAGACTAAAGTAAAAGATAGAGATGGAGCAGGTGGACCAAGACCTACTGTACCTGGCGCAAGAAAAGGTGGTATGACTCGGGAAAAAATTGAAGGGGGTAGTGCTCGTGATGATGCTGGTATTGGTGGTAAAGGAAAGAAATCAGGCCGAGGAACAAAATATAGTTCTTTAGATAAAACTTCCACTGACAAAACAACTTCATCAGGGGAAAAGACTTCCACTGATAGAACAACTACGTCAGGTGAAAAAACTTCTACTGACAAAACCACTTCGTCAGGTGAAAAAACTTCCACTGATAGAACAACCTCGTCAGGTGAAAAAACTTCCACTGACAAAACCACTTCGTCAGGTGAAAAGACTTCCACTGATAAAACAACCTCGTCAGGTGAAAAAACTTCCACTGACAAAACCACTTCGTCAGGTGAAAAGACTTCCACTGATAGAACAACCACGTTAGGTGGAAAAACTTCCAATGACAAAACCACTTCGTCAGGTGAAAAGACTTCCACTGATAGAACAACCTCTTCAGGTGGAAAAACATCCACTGACAAAACAACTTCGTCAGGTGAAAAGACTTCCACTGATAGAATAACCACGTCAGGCGAAAAGACAACTTCCACTGACAAGACTTCAACTTCTACTGATAAACCTCCAAGTAAAACCACATCGTCAGATAGAACAACTACGAGTACACCATCTAGTAAAGATGCAACCAGAAGACAAAAGGTAATGTTAAGTAACTTAGGTAACATTGTTGGTTAGCTTTCAAAACGAAACTATCAGCACATTATCAATGAACTCGGAGTAAAGTTATGTCAAATTTAAACCACGAAAAATATGTATGTGGTTATTCTAAAAGTAATACTGGTTATCACTTTACTCTGCGATAATAAGGCGATTAAAGCAAACGTTACAGTTACTACCATATCTATCGTTCATTCAGAAACATTACAGCATAATGAGTGTGTGTATTCTACAGCGAGCCAGTTTCCGTGATATCCTGGCCACTTTGGAGGAGGAGAAGGAGAGAGAACTTCGTATTATTAATCAGGTGCAATATAATCCACCATCTAAAGGAAAAGATTTTTTCATTGTAGTTTCATCTTTATTTTTCGTTTTTCTTTACTAGCATTGGAGCTCAATTTCTATCGTGTGGCGTTCTGGTAAGTACCTAATTATAATATAAAAAAATTATGAACTTAATTTCAAAATACTCTTACTAAACAATTACATTACCTATTCTAGAATTTAAATAACTGAGACGCAAATTGGCCTTCTGATAGTTTATTAGAAAGCCAATAAATTCGCGTAATTAAAAACGTTCAGCATCTAGCCGCAATCTCATGTTTTCCATCTCAGCGACTATGACAAACTTCTAAAATAATCTATGAGATTAGTTGTTGTCAGATTGAGACTAAGATTAAAATCCAACGATATTGGTAATTCGAGATTTGCCCCTTTCTTTTGCTTAAATTATAGTGGTGACCAGAGGTTTCAATCAATTCCAGAGAATACCTAAACATACCCACATACCTAATTTTAACACTTTTCACCACACAATATATGAATAGCACCTGTTTATTAATATTTAATTAAATTTTAGAGAACTGATTCTTTCGAAGAACCAACAAAGACACCTACCCCAATGGCCTCAGTTAGTTCTATACGTGAGTTTAAGTTCTTTTATGAAGTACATATAAAATACATTTTAAAATACCGAATTTAAGTAACCTTTATTTTTTACTTTGCAGACCATGAAAAGTTACTTATTGGTATGATATCCTTATTATATTTTACATTAAATGTATTTTATAAACATAATCGAATTATAATCTAAGTAACCGTTTACAGTGAAAAAAGTGCCTAGTTCAGAAGCACGATCAAGAGGTAATTTTTTCGATGACAGATTATATACTTTTTTAACCTATCCAAAAATGTTTATCTCAATTTTGCATTTTTACAATCAGAACCGTTACAAGGACACAGAGGATCTCCTCAGATATCTGTGGTAACGCAAGAACAATTTCAGCAATTGGCAGATGCTGTCCGTCGTCTTGAAAAAAAGTTTTTACCCATTGGTACCCCTGGATTTCCCGAGCATGCTGAGCTTATGGAAGAACTGCGGAAAGGGGCTTCTCTTACTGAGGCTATGGCAGCATTACAACTATCTGCTCGGCTAGAAGCCACAGAAAAAACTCTTGGTCGCTTGATTTCAATGATCACTGAGTTAGCTTTACAAACACCTGGTATAGAATTAGACGTAAGTAAAAAATCCATACATAATTATGTAGAACAATAAGACTTTGTTTTATTAAACTAAACTATAACGGTCAAACGATGTGCTTTTTCTATAACAAATAACTTTAATCCGAGGTTTATGTACAAAAATATCTCTCACAAGGTGAACTGATAACTTGCACTGTCCTGTATATTTTTTATACCAAAATACACAGGACAGGACATGTGCAGTTTTTTATATCTTATATAATTATGTAGATATAAATTATATTTTTAAATAATCTTGCTAATGCCAATTACAGAGTGCGACACGAGACCTTTTAGGTGTTTCTGAGACTCGGCAGAGAGATCCTGAATCTAATGAACTCTTAGAAGGTGCTTCTGAAGGTGGGCGCAGTGGAAAAAATAGTAGAGGTATAAAAAGTTTGGCCGCCCCCTCCTCCGAGACAGCATTTGCAATGTCGGAAAGTGCTGAAACTGGAGTAGCTCAATTAACCCCAGCAGTAGTCCCCTTAATGGGTAATGAGCAAGAGGTAGCAGAAAGCGCGCTAGATCGTCGTTTCGTTACTAGTTCAGAATTACAGTAAGTGATTCTTTTTGCAATAGAAGGATAATAGAATTCGAAATATGAGAATATAATTATGATGATGATTTACACATTTCAGTGACGGTGCTAGCGAAATGTATAACGAAGTGATGAAGAAAATGAAAACCATAACAACACGTACTAGCACCACCGCCGAAAACGCCTATAAGTTGGCAATGAAATTAGGTATTTTCATAACATAAATAAAAACTATTGAATTTTAAATGAAATACAAATTAGAGAACTAAAAATTCTATGGGATTTGGGCAAGAACTTTGAAGCCAAGTAAATTTACTTACATAAGAGAGTAGTGCCCGGTAACAAATGACATCATGTCATGGCAAGAATTCCTTAGGTTATGAATAATGTAGCACAAAATGATTGTCTTTCAAATATCTAGAGACTCTTTCTTTCACATATCTAGAGGATCTTGTGCCTTTGGAAGGCATACGACGAGCCAAATCTTACATGCAGAAGCTCATTAGACGCTTTCAAAGAAATGCTGCACCAACTTACGTTTATCCTTGTACACACGCTATTCGGAAATGATGTGAGAAGACAGTGGGTGGGAAGAAAAAAAATTGACAAAGTCCCGGCAGAAGCGAATTAAGCTACAGGGGGTCCCATAAGTCTCTTGAACGGAAATAAAAAGAAAAAGAAACTTTGCATCTACAATATGAAATTTACATTTATTGTTTATAATACTAATTTACATTAAACAGGAATTATTTTTTAAAAATCACTTCACCTAATGCCACCTCCATTTAGTTCTTGGCACTCCTGTAAACGAGGACTAAAATTATCTATCACTGCATGGCAAAGTACACTTTGAAATGCTTGACATTTCTCGCCAGATATTTTCTTTTAGTTCATCAATTGACCGCGAATTTGTTTCGTAGACTTTGGACTTAAGATAACCCCATAAGAAAAAGTCTAATCGACTCAAATCCAGGATAAGTGGTGGCCAGAGAATGTCTTCTCTTCGAGATATTATATTACTTTGTTAACTAACTAAATCATAATAATCTAATCAACAGAAGCAAGACTCGACGCTGCTATTTTTGATAATTCGCGCATGGTGAATGTAGAAAATTTAGTTAAACAGTATGCAGAACAAATAAATGCACTTGATACTGGTCTGTCTTCACAGGTGATATGCTATGTTTTTTATTATTGTACGTAGACACCTAATGATAGTCCATTACAATTGCATTAGGTATGTATTGTTTTTAGATGACGAACTACCAAGAACAATTGACACAAATGCAACATGATTTAGAAGTTGGATTGGATAATATGGCTGAAGTGTTAGGTAGCTCTGGTGGAGACATTGAGGGTATGTACTCATGACAGTAATTAAATGAGGCTTATAAAATACTAGCTTTCCGCCCGCGGCTTCGCCCGCCTAGAATTGGGTTATATCGCACTTTTTAGATACCTCATTTTCGGGGATTCATGTTTGTATCATTTAACTTCTAAGTTTACATGTGCGTTTGCAATATATTAACTTGTTTTAAACGACACACAGCGCCATCTATCACCGAATTGGTATGAAGCTAACAATATTTTTGCTTTCCCTCGGAAATATCAAATTTTTCCGTCATAAAAAGTACCTTATTCTTTAATCCGTACTTCTAACTTTATGTCTGCAAAATTTCAAAGCAATCGGTTCAGTAGTTACGGCGTGAAAGCGGAACAAACAAATAAACTGACATTAGGATTTATAATATTAGTAAGGATTTTAAATTAAACATCTTAAAGTAAAGAACAATCTCCAAGGCCTGGAGAACTGACGTAGGGTAGCCAGCCTTTCACTATTCTATGCATAAGATGCCTTTTTAAGAGTGTGCGCGGAAATTACGTGACCGCATGGCGAGGGTCGACCCTTACGTTATTTTCATCGTTACGATCCGGACGAAGCGTTTCGCCGCAGTTGTCTTTTATACAGCACTAGCGACCCGCCCCGGCTTCGAACGGGTGCAATGCTGACACTAAATACACTACAGAAAAACTGTGAACGTTGTATAAAAAACATAGCGACCCGCCGCTCTCGCCGCGAACTGCCGTAAACGCAACGCCCCGCAATTTTAAAATTGTAATATCTTCGAAAATATTCATTTAAATCATGTGCTGTAAAGGGCGATGTAGATCTATCTATATCGCTCTAATCAACAATGTATTTAAGGTATCAAATTTTTATAAGGATTAATGCTGTATTGGTTAAAATCGCTTCAAAAATTCGCCGGTATTTGTCTTGTGGGATATCTATAAGAGATAGACATAAACCATCGCGGACCGATTTTTGTAAACCTTTTCAATGTGTACAATATTTAGTACATTATTTCAATAAATCTCGTAGGGTTCAGCCTGCGTTTCACTGCAAACGCGGAAAAAATTTTATTATTTACGACGTCTCATTAGAAACCTCAAAAATAATAGTATTTCTCCACAATTTAATGGATTTTAATAAAATAAATTATTAAGCCAACACCAGACACAGACAAATATTTGTACATATTTGCGCGTGTACTAACATTTGAACACAGACAACTTTGAAAGCTTTGATGTGCGCTCGAAACCGACAACGAATGGCAAAGTACAAATGTTTTAATAAATCTTTGAACAAATACTAAGATCCGTGCTAGACATGTGTCCAAACAAGTGCTCAAATATTTGAAAGATGTTTGGCGCCGGCTTTATATATATAAACCTTCCTCTTTAATCACTCTATCTTCATATTAAAAAACCGCATCATACACAGGACATAGACATAGGGAAAAAGAAAGTGACTTTGTTTTATAATATGTAGGTAGTGATGATACACCGTAGGACTGGAATAATATCCCTGTGGCGGTCTTTCCGTCTGATTACAATTTAAGTATCTTCAAGGCTAGAGTGAATAGACTCATAAATTATGAGTCATAATAAACTAGTGCGCTTTGCCATTTACGATTGATTACCATCACTATATACTTACCATGAGGCGTAAAAAAGTAAATCTATCGTAAAAAACGTAATATACTAAAATTCGTACATAACAACGAAGTTTTCTTATTTACAGCCATGAGTGAGCTGCATTCGCGTTTCACAAATTTTCAGACCGACTTAGAAATTTCGGCGTGTCAACAAAAAGAGTTGAAAGATGCTCTAAATTCAACAGCTTATGATCTCGAAGTTAGTACATAATTCCACGTCTTACTCTCTTTTTGTATGATTAATGCAAAGACGTTTAAAAGATGTTAATCTTCGTCATCAGAATTTATGGAGGGAAATAGAAATTTTGAGAGATACGAAATCGGATCGAGATGAAGTAGCAGATGCTCTGCGCGACAAGGCTGGTATTTTTGAACTCAATGGACTGGTCTCAATACAACAGTTTGAAGCCGTGCGAGGTGATTTTCAAAAGCGTATCCGTGCTGCATATGATAAATTTAACAATCAAGAACATATCTGGCAGGTTAGTTATTGGATTGCTGATCTGTTACAGTATTATATTAATATTTCCTTACCTGCCCATTAGGTAGACATAATGTCATAATAATCCCCCACCTATAAAACTTTTTCAGAAAGCCATAGATGATATGGTTAAAGTGCTTAACGAAAAGGCAGACCTAATTCAAGTGCACTCTTTGAGAGACGAAATCGACAAGTACTTTAATATGATAAAAGCGCGCATGCAAATAATAGCGGACATTGTTGGAGAACCAAAAAGTGCGATCGTCAGCAAGAAAGTATTCCGTGATACTATATGTATATCTTGTGGTAGTCCAGCACACATGGACTTGGAAGAACCGTGCAAGGTTCCAGCGTTGTCAAAGTTTCCTTCGGCCAGACAACCAGCTGAGGGTGCTGAAGCCGAATCACAATACAAAGAAGGCGGAGATTATAGACCATGTTATCCTAATTTACCTATAACACACGCAAGAGATCCAAGGTACAGTTTTAGACACAATATGTTCAAAATAGAATTCAGGTGGCTATGCAGCATAGCAATTATTGGATTGTAGAAAACATTCAGCCGTATTTACACTACTTTGACAGTTTACCCCTGACAGCAGCAACCTAATATCAACCGCTGATACAATTTACTTAATACTGACAGCTTTTTTAATGGCAGCAAGCCAACCTTATAGCAAAGAAAATAAATATCTCTTTGATATTGACAGTAATGCAAAATCAAAGATAAAATAACTGCAAGGATGTCACGTGACCTTCTAGGGCCGCGGGTTGTTCAAAATAGATACCGTGGACCCTAACACACAGTCAAATGACGGAACACGGGTCGGTTTTAGTCAGTAAAGTTCAAACAGGCCCTTCCACTCCGCCCAGATCGGGAGAGGTCATTTGAAGATTTCCCATTTAAAAGAAATAATGCAAAGCAGAAGAGTTAGCTCGGGTCATCATCATCATTTCAGCCGAAAGACGTCCACTGCTGAACATAGGCCTCCCCCAAGGCTCTCCACAACGACCGGTCCTGCGCCTCCCGCATCCAGCGGTTTCCCGCGACCTTCACCAGGTCATCGGTCCACCTTGTCGGGGGCCTACCCACACTACGTCTTCCGGTGCGTTGTCGCCACTCGAGAACCTGTCGGTCCCATCGGGCATCGGTCCTACGGGCAATGTGTTCAGCTCACTGCCACTTTAGTGTTGCAATTCTTCGGGCTATGTCGGTTACTCTCGTTCTTCTGCGGATCTCTTCATTCCTGATTCGATCGCGCAGTGAAACCCCAAGCATAGCCCTCTCTATTGCCCTTTGAGTGACTTTGAGCCTTCGTATAAGGCCCATTGTTAGCGACCACGTCTCAATTCCATAAGTCATCACTGGCAACACACAGTGGTCGAAGAAGATTCTACGTAGCTTCCCGAAAGCAGCCCAGCCGAGTTGGATTCGACGATTGACCTCTTTCTCGAAGTTGGACTTTTTTAACTGGATAGTTTGTCCTAGGTACACGTAACTCCCCGCCCTGGGACCTAGAGGCGAAAGTACTCGCGTCATTGTACCGATGGCGCGAGGAAGAGCGGACACGGGGCTCCAGTCCGGTGCAGCGGCAGATAGAGCTGCGCCGAGAGGAGCTCCGCCAGGTCCTGGTGGCGGACTGGCGGCAGAGGCTTATGCGCCCTACCGCCGGCCTTACTACCGTCGAGGCGATCCGGCCAGTACTCGACGACTGGCTCGGGAGGAGGCACGGCTCCCTGTCGTTCAGGGTGACGCAGGTACTGTCGGGGCACGGTTGCTTCGGCAACTACCTGCGTCGCTTAGGCAGGGAGCCGGACGCTCGGTGCCACCACTGCGTCCAATGCGGGGAGGACACGGCGCAGCACACGCTCTCTGAGTGTATAGCTTGGGAGGAGCAGCGCCGTGTCCTCACAAATGAAGTAGGAGGCGACCTGACGCTGCCGGCAGTAGTGCGGAGGATGGTCGGCAGCTCAGAGTCGTGGGACGCGGTGGTGTCCTTCTGCGAGGACGTGATGTCGCAGAAGGAAGCTGCGGAACGGGAGAGGGAGATATCAACTCCCTTCCCGGGCCGCAGAAGACGCACCGGGCGCCGAAGAAGGGCGGATAACGCCCTCTTCCGCCCCCCATGAATGGGTCCAGGGGCGAGGGACATGGGGAAGTCCCCGCCCCCCTATTAATGGACCCCGAGGCGGAGGCGCGCGCGAGTGTCGGCGCGCGCCTTTGAGGTGATGCACGGGGTAGTTTAACACCCCACTACCCCGTGCAGGAGAGGAGGCCCGGACAGACCGGGCCAGCACGAGGGTGGGGCCGTGGAAGAATTATAGACTCCCGCGGCCCCACGCGCGCTCGTGATAGAAGACACACCGGGGTGGTTTTAGTCAGTAAAAGTCTGACATACCCCGTCGCCCACCCCAGGGCGGCGGGCATCCTATGAGGATTTCCACCCCGGCAAAAAAAAAAAAAAAAAAAAAAAGGTACACGTAACTGTCAACAACTTCGAGAACAGAGTCTCCAATCTTTATAGAAGTCGGTACAACATGGGCATTAGACATAACTGTCGGTCTTAAAATGAACATGGATAAGAGTCCATGTTCATTTTAAGACCGACTCGCTCGGAGGCTCTACTGAGGTCTTCGAGCATTGTACTCAGGTCCTCCGCAGTCTCAGCCATGACTACGATATCATCAGCAAACCGAAGGTGTGTCATGTACTCGCCATTGATGTTGATGCCCAGTCCTTTCCTGTCCAGAACCTTGAAGACATCCTCCAATGCAGTGGTGAACAGTTTCGGGGAGATAACATCTCACTGTCTGACACCAGGCTGCAGAGGTATTGGTTTCGAGGTCTGGTCCTGTATTCGGACTGACATGGTGGCGTTTTCGTACAAACCCTTCAGCGCTTCAATATACCGATAGTCTACTTGGCACCGCTGGAGAGACTGCAGTACATCCCTGGTCTCGATCGAATCAAAGGCTTTTTCGTAGTCCACAAACGCCAAGCAAAAGGGTAGGTTATACTCCTCGGCCTTCTGTATAACCTGCCGCAGCGTATGTATGTGGTCTACTGTGCTGAAGCCCTTTCGGAAACCGGCTTGTTCGGGTGGCTGGAAGTCGTCAAACCTGCAGGCGAGACGATTCGTGAGGACTCTCGAAAACAACTTATAGACATGACTCAGAAGTGAGATGGGTCTGTAATTTTTCAAAAGGGTGTTGTCACCCTTTTTGAAAAAGAGTACCACCACACTTATGTGCCATGCCTGTGGCAAAACGGAACGGAACGGAACGAAACGGAACGGTGACGGAATTAAATAACTTCTGAAGGGCCCTAAGGATCGGTTCAGCACCCGCCTTCAGTAGCTCTGCCGTTATTCCGCCATCGCCCGGCGCCTTGTTGTTTTTAAGCTGTTTCAGAGCCAATAGAATCACCTGCAGGCTGACGTCCGCGATATCTTCGGTGTAGTGTCGGGTTAATCTTGCTCTAGGGTCTTCAGCAAGATTTAATGCGGGTTTTGTCGTCGAAGTGTACAGCTGTCCATAGAAATTCTCGACTCAAAAGCTCGGGCCCGGACGTTATGATCTTGCCGTCGTCAGTCTTCAGCTTGCTTAGCCGGCTATTCCCAATAGTCAGATCCCTAGCGAAAACTTTAGAGCCTCTGTTCCGCTCTATAGCCTCCGTTATACGCTCGGTATTATACCGACGTTGGTCGCGCTTCAGAGACTTTGAGATCTGCTTATTGAGCTGCCGGTATCTGCAAGCATCACTTGACGAACGTAAAACCATCTCACGTCTGTCCTCCATGAGCTCGAGATTGTAGTCCGAGAGCTTTTTAGTTCTATTTGTACGGCGGGTCTTAAAGCACTTAGTCCCGACCGTACGGACAGCTTCTACAAACCCGTCGCTTCGCTACAGCTCCAGCTACAGCTTCAGCGCGTCGCTTCAGCTTCTACAAGCTCGGGTGAAAACATCAATTACACCCTTGAACTATAGGGGCCCCAGTTGCGCTCGCGCGCGTATATATCTCAGGCTGCAATTGATGGCTTATAGGCCTTGGCTACTAATCTACTATTACTCCAAATGGTTATTATGTGTCCTGAATAGACAGAGGATAGAATTTGAACGCTGAAGAAGATATAAAAACTTGATTGTGTATATTATGTAATATGTATCTAATAACAATCCCTCTTGTTCTGATATTGAAGATTTTTTTTTATTTATTAACTCATGCTGTGGTAATAAGATTAGCCATTCAACAGGTCGCTATAGTGGGAATGTCTGTCTAAGTTGCGAGTCTGTGGACGCTTGATACAGACATTTGGGTTCTTTTATTGTAGCCAGAGAAATAGAAAGAAGGAGATATACCCAGTACTTAGTTGAAATGTAACGTGGAAGAAGTATCTCCAGTTTACACCCTACCATGCACTGATACTACTCATTCTTTTATTCAAAGCAATTGATCTGACGTCGTGCACACATACTCGCTATTCATAAAACAGAACGTACAACACAATCAATTATAAACTTTATCTTTTCAAACACAATATTCATACAAGCTGCTCCCACAAAAACTTTTTCCAAATTTTTGTGATTTGCACTCCAAGCCCCAACTGATTTTTTATAAAACATACAATTGATTTTTTATAAAAAAGATAATACTTTTCGTATTAGAAATTTGTATATTCAACAGATCTCACATATGTAAGCGATACTGCGGTGGTTCACACACTTTGGTAACTGATGGATTAAGCAAGGGCTTGGTTGTAAAACAAGCCACAAGGACGAGCAATGTAGCGCCTGGTACTGATGGAAAGGTTTGAAAATGTTCACTTGTCAGCCGCACGTCACTGAAACATACAACACCTGCGGGGTAATTGCGTAATGCACATATAATGACACTTAATGGCATTGTCTTCCATTTTGGCAGTTCAGACATGTTTATTTCGTTATTTATATTGTTGAACTGAAGAATTTTTCAAACCTAGGAAGCAATTCATGAAGTTAGAATTTTCTTCAAAACCTTTGAATCGAGACTGAATGTTTGTAACGCAATTGAGATGCAGTGTAAGCTAGCCTCGCAATCTACATAATTATTGCAAATCCGTACTTAACTGTGTTATTGGTCTCGACTGCTGAGCAAGAATTCCAGGGTCCTGGGTTCGATTCTCAGGCCCGGCAAAATTTGGATTTCCCTATTAGGAATTTCTTACATCCTTTCACTGAGTGGAGGCCTGTGTTCCAGCAGTGGGAACTTTATACACTGATTATTTAATTATAGCCCGGAGTTTTAAAGTTGGTCACTTGGTTGGTTCAAGGTTCAAGCCGTTGGTCCACCGGATA
The DNA here is from genome assembly GCA_037179545.1 of Sesamia inferens. Classification (NCBI taxonomy): domain Eukaryota; kingdom Metazoa; phylum Arthropoda; class Insecta; order Lepidoptera; family Noctuidae; genus Sesamia; species Sesamia inferens. The sequence continues at coordinate 19,575,773 of CM073928.1, read as the reverse complement.
TCTCTACAGTCGTGGTGGATTACGTGCCATCCTAATATACCGTGAGAGTAAAAGAAAAAAATGTGCATCTGTGTCTGAGCACACAGGTGATGCTTGTGCATTATAATATCTACAGCACCAAAGCCTAGTCTTTATTCAATTTGGCTGCCATGGTCTAAATATAATCTGGGTGACAATTATTACGGTAGGACGACTCAAGGTCAACGTTTAGGATACCATAGACGTGCGGTTGGTAGTATTACTGGAAGTACAAAATCATTAGCTAGTTTAATATACAATAATATCAATTCTAGTTGTATTTGGTGGATGATCAAACTATAAAGAAACCGTGCCTACAATGCAATAGACCACCTTCACCAATTGTCCAGCCTGATCCTGAGCCTCAAAAACAAAGTGCGTATCTTTATTCGCTTGTTGATTTCTAATTTTTATAGGTACATTGGTTATCATATTACTTAGGCATTCTACTTGTTGATCTGCTGGCCACATCTCGTAGCAGTACAGACGCAGTATAAAAAGGACAGTGCTTTACAGCCTGCATCGGTCCAACTCTCCTTTACACTGGAATCATGATGACATTAAACTGACAAACTGAATAGGTGTAGTTAACCGCATATAAGAGGTAACATTGACAGTGTCTCAATGTTGTAGCAGTTTCGGTTTTCGTGGTGTAGTGGAGAAGCAAAGATGAAAAAAAGAGATAGAAATATTGATTCTTTGAAAAGGGGCAAACTATATTTCTCAGAAAAATAAAAATATTGCTTCTTTATCAAAGATTATAAAATATTTGGCCTTAGCACCATGTCGGAATAGCATATGTACCTCCAATAGGATCCTTCTAGTAGGAGACCTCGATACATGTAGAATTTCTTGCGGAAATTCTGCATTTGCGGAGGTAGAGAAGTTCCTTTACAACCCTAAGTAGCTAATTACAATAAGAAGCTATCTTGTACACCGTAGATTCAAACTCTATTGAATTTTTTGTCTCATCAACAGCTCCAGTAATGGATAATGACGATTATGGGAATATTCCTCAAACTCCATCCGCATATGACATATCCTACAACTAATTTGTTTGGCCTCGTCTATTTCAGTTTTCTTTAAATCAATAAAAAAACATAATCATAAACAGGTTTTATTAATTATTTACTTTATTCTCCTTCTCTCTTTAACTCCTACTTTTTTTTAACATTGCCTCACTCTAGGAATTTGTCCTGTGTCGTGGGTGCGTTTACAAACATATATCATATACACAGACAGATCCGGAACAATTACTTGTAGGTCATACAAATATTTGTTCACCAGTCAATAGCTTAACCACTGTGCCAACCAACCAAATAATGTTGGAAAATATAGTATTCTAGACTATGTCTCAGTTATATTAACAACTAGCTTTCCGCCCGCGGTTTCGCCCATATGAAGTTCGGTTATATGGCGTTTCCAAGAGAACTCTTCAAAAGTCCGGAATCAAAAATAACCTTTGTTATTTCTCAAAGTCAACTCTATCTTTGTACCAAATTTCAATAAAATCAGGTCAGTGGTTTAGACGTGAAAGCGTAACCGACAGACAGACAGAGTTACTTTCGCATTTATAATATTAGTAGGGATAAGCACTATGCTGATAGTATCGGAAACAATCAAAATGGGTACCCCCAAGCACACCGGCTGAGGATCCTTCGGAGATTACATTGACAACGACATACCACTAAATACGGACGACATCAAGTCATCTTACCCGAAACTGTTAAATGTTCCCAATCCTTGAGCCTTAATGCTTTACCGCTAAAGTTGAAAATCCAATAAATAAATTTGACCGATTGTAGTAGCTTAATGTGCTTGCATTTGTACCTATATATTAAAAATTCCAGTTAACTTAAAATAGGAGACAGAAAATATAATTACAATTATTCAGGTTGCTTGTTGGATAAATACCTACCCCGGAGAATAAAATAGCATTACTGTTTCAAGAAAGTATTGGAGAAAAATCAATAACACATTCAATGTTAGTTGTAAATCCGACTTTATTTGATCGTCATCTAAGTACTCTCCTTCAGAAACGAAACACGTATGCCAACAATAGTTCAATGATCAAACATTTTCATTTTTCTTGTTGTAAATTCACCTTTGTCTACTACCGAACAAAAAGGTGTGCCACGATGTGGTAACATAAGAAGAAAGAAAGAAGTTGGTTTAGAATATGGTGGTTGCCCGACCGTAGTTGATGAGTTTTTGGTTAAAAACTCTTTCCCTTTGTGCGAAGGCCCATTATCGTCATGCAAAATCCAAAAAACGCTCAAATAATATTCTATATTTACCGCTTAACTTCTGGTATGAATCCTGAGTGCACAACATCGCGGTGGTCATAGAAAATAGTCAACATGACTGATTTTTTATCGATTTTGCCGTTTTTTTTTTTAGTTTCGGGTCTGATGGAAGGCCTCTCCGAGGCTCCTGACTAGTTTCCATGTCAATTTAGTAAACCAAAGTCTCGTCACCAGTAACAATACGTTTGATGATTGTTCAGTCGGTATTTGTTTGCAGCTATCTCTTTCAAACTTGAATGTACAGATTGATTGGGAATATCTGACAGTTTCGGGTAGCTTGACCTGCTGTCGTCCGTATTTTACTCGAAAATTCAGCCGTAAGTGATAAAATAAAATGTACTATAATTTACCTACTTAAAACATGTTAATTTTACTTAGAACGTATGGCACCCCTGCACAGAGTTGCTGTCCAGCTGTGCGCACGCGCTTTTTACCACGATATGCCGTGAACTGTGTTGTGCGCTCTGCAAAAGATATATTTTAATGTCTTTGGCACTCTATAGCCACACTACAACAATTATTTCTAAATGTGTTTGGGAAAAAATATAACATGGTGTAAAAATGACTGAAATTGATTGATTCTTATTCTGAACAAACTATATTCAGGTTTTCGCATAAAGAAAAAATAAGGTTGAATATGTCATAAATAGTAAATCGTAGGGGAAAAAAAATTGTCCCAAATGAAAACTCTTCAAATTCTTTAAATATACATTTTATAAAACCTTTTTTCCGATGTTTCAAACATTTTCGTAATAAACTCTGGTGGCAACCACCAAAACGATTGACTCTTCTCAAAAACATAAACCGTGACTAACTACCATTTCATGTACTTACATTATTAATCTGTGGTGCCGTTGTCACATAAGCATCATTAAGCTCTAAGGCCAAGAATCAATGCCACAAAACTATAAAAAAAAATAATAGTCATTGTCATTTTGACGTATCCATCTGACGTAAACTTCAGAGACTAAAATTTGTGGGGTTATGATTATGATGAAAACTGTACGAAAACTGTTTTGATTTCATCTGTTGCTTCATTAAAAAGGTAAACTAATTCAATAGTAACTTAATTCATGCATAACTATCTATATGTTTTGTACTACTAAGAAGTATTTTATATTTCTTTTGCAGCATAATTGAACCTTTGTAAGAATGCATAAAATACTTGAGTTTCAAGCTGTTGTGCTAGCTGCAGGGAGAGGCTCCCGATTGCCTGATGTTGGCGGTTCTGTCTCCAAGTGTCTTTTGCCTGTGGGGCCGTATCCCGTGTTGTGGTACTCATTGAACTTGCTTGAGAAAATCGGGTTTCAAGGTACGTCTTTGTTCACAATTATTTAAGGATTTTCATCATTTTAAATATGTTTATAAGTAGTGAACATTCCAATATTTTTACAATCATAAAGTTTTCGTTTAAATTGTATTATTTCAGAAACTCTTGTAGTGGTACTGGATGAAGATAAGTCTAACATTTTGAATGCACTAGAAAAATGTCCTTTGAAGATTAAATATGAATTGATAGTAATTCCTTCGGATGAGGACTGGGGCACGGCAAATTCACTGAAACATATCAGTAGCAGAATCACCACTGACCTACTTGTGATCTCTGGAGATCTCATCACTAACATCAACCTCAATGAAGTCTTAAATGTCCATAGGAAGTATGATGCAGCCCTCACTACATTATTTTTTAACAATGGCCCAGAAGAATGGATTGAACTCCCAGGGCCCAAAACTAAGGCTAAGCCAGACAGAGATCTTGTTTGCATTGATAAAGAAACTCAAAGACTTGTCTTTTTGGCCAGTGCCAGTGACTTTGAGGAAAATGTCACAATACCCAGAATTCTAGTGAAGAAATTTGATGCAATAAGCATGTACAGCCGACTACTAGATGCCCATGTGTATGTGATGAAGCAATGGGTTGTTAACTATCTGGTTGAATCTGACAAATTCACATCTATTAAAGGAGAACTAATACCTCACATTGTGAAAAAACAATTGTCTAAGCCTAAAAATACAATAGAGAAAAAGGGCACATCAGAGAAAAATGTTGAAGTCATAAAAGATATATTTGATTTTGCAGTTGAGAATGGTTATGAGAGCAAAATAAGAGCAATGACTGCGTACAATGATCATAAACTAGGCAGCAAAGGTATCTTCTACAATGATTTGTTGAGATGCTATGCCCATATACCAAATAAGAACACATTTGGTATAAGGGTGAATACACTTTCATCTTTTTACCTATCAAATAATAAGGTGAGAAATTATTAATCATTTTATACTTTCAGTTACATTATTATGTACTAATATATAAATATTTCCACTCAACCTTGAGCATTAATGCTACAACCATAAAGTTGAAAATCTAATTTAAAAAATTGATAAATTATAGTAGCTTGATGTGCTATTGTCTGTACCTATTACAATGTTTTATTAAAATGATGCAATACTCTGAAGTAAGTAATGTAATCTTTGAATTAACATAATTGTGCTACCAGCATATTTTCTTAATATTCTAGATATTGGCAAAGTGGGAAGAATTAACTGGATCTCCCATAACTGAAAGATTCCATCCTGACAGTGAGGTGAAAACCAAGCAAATTGATGATTCTTGTACAGTTGGAGAAAAAAGCCTAGTCAGTGAGAAGACTTCAATCAAAAATACATTTATTGGTGCCAATTGTACAGTTGAGAACAAAGTTCGTTTGAGTAACTGTATTTTAATGAACAATGTGACTATCAAAGAAGGGTAAGTTATGTTTTTATATACAATTAGAATTATTGGGATATCATACTCATTTAATGTGTAGGCAAAATGCATTTAATTAACTACATCACAATAAGTGGGTGTGTGTGGGACTTGAATGTTATTATATATGTTCTTCCTTCTTGCCTTCCTACTCTCCTTCCCTCAATAATTTTACAATCTATGCACAGACAAAATAAGGCTCAATATATGATTAGTAAAGCTCTGTAAGGTACACTTTCTGTGAGGAAGATAAGAAACTTTAGACTCTGATCTCGACACATTCCATGCAAAAAATTTGCATTTATCATGAAGAAAATTGTTTCTCCCAATTGTGAGGAATGTGGATTTATCGAGGACCTACAAAATTTATTGATGGAATATGTCCAATATGAGTCCAGTAGGAATAATTTAGTGAGATCATTGAATTTTAACAGAACTGATGTAGGTATGTTCCATACAATTCTATCTCAACCAAATGGTGATGATGCAAAAGTTTTGTTCAAATTCATGGTCCACGTGTTGTGAAACTGTAATTATTTAGGTTACGATGGGACTGACATATGCTATGCGTAAAAGTCCCTATAAATCAATAAAGAAAAAAAAAGATAAGAAACTCTACCTAATTAAAAAAACACATTAAAAATATAAATTTATTTTTTCAGTTGTGTTCTTCAAGACTGCGTGGTATACACCGGGGCGACAGTAGACACCGGATGCAACCTGCAGTACTGCCTTGTGGGACCACACCATGTAGTTGCACCGTCAACCTCAAGCAACCACCAACTACACGCTGAGACCACTGACAATATGATCACACTTGGCTGAAATTATCTACTTAAGATACAAAGTAAAAGTTTTATATATAAATTTCGCTGTTTATTTTTGAAGAAAATGGAAAGGAACAAAAGATAAATATTGGTTTGTCCTGTCAAATTAAGATACTCAACATCAAGTCAGGTGCTGACTAATTTGACAGTAAAAAAAACTGATAATGGCCCCAATTCTCTTGTTCACAAACTAAATTAAATTTAAGTGCATCTTTTTCTTTCTATTTCATTAAGAAAAGGACAGAAGATAAAATGTCAGTTTAGACTTGTCAAATTAGTGCGCTCCTGACGTAAACTGGCGTATTTTTAGTCGCCATGTTTATAATAGCGTCTAAACTGTCTATGGAGTATCTTAATTTGACAGGATTAAATTAAAATGTTATCTTCTATCCATTTCTTAACGAAATGGAAAGAAAAAGATGCACTTAACTTAAAATTTGTTTAGTTTGTGAACAACAGAATCGGCGCCATTGTATCTGCAGAAAAGTTACACTGAACTAAAATTTTGTTATTTAAGTACAAAGGAAGTTAAAGTTAATAACAGTGCATATTTTTCTATATCACATATATGATGATATATTTTTCTTTCTATTTCATTAAGAAAAGAAAATATACTCCATAGATGATTTACAGGTGATTATAAATACGTCAATTTAAGCCAGGCGCTAATTTGACAGGAGTGTACTAATAGTTATCTGCTATTTTCTTAATGAAATACAAAGAAAAATATGCTCTGAAATTAGATTTAATTTAGTTTTGATCCAAGTTACACAGCTGTGCTGTGTCATTGTAAAGTGTGTCGCAATTACTCCGCTTGTTTAATCCGCACGGATTTCTTAAATTAGGATTCCAATCCGCAAGGTTTTGTTCTCACAATACAAAGTTCATAGCTCTATAAAATGTTCGGAACAGCTGATTTTCGCATTTTCAGGATAGTTGCCATAGTACCTAAAGGCTGTTCATAAATGTGCGGTTTTAAGTTATTTCTAATAAACCTTGCAAAACGAATCTTTGGATTACGCGGCAGGCAAGAATTCCGACAGTGGCGTGACCTATTATTATTACCAAATTAAATCATTTATTCAAATTAGGCTGAGAATCATCACTTTTTGAACGTCAATATTACATACGACAGTCCGACAAAACGCCCGCCCATCGCCACTTCCTAGTACTTTCGCTGGGAAGAAGTGGCGGAACAAACTCCCCAGCAGCACAGCTGTCTGTTTATTATAGCTAATTAACACAAGAAAACACAGAACATTTAGTGAAATTATTTACCATATTCCAGCTAGCCACCCCAAAATACCATCAAAGCAAAAAAAAATTAAAAAAAAAAACATTGTAAAAAAGACAAATTACATAATGTGTCAGTAAGCTAATTCTGGAGATAGAACACAAACATTGTCTTGAGTTAATTTGAGTGACCAGCTATTCTTATCATTTTAATAGTTGTTTACAGAATAATGTATGCCTTTGAACAAAGGTTGGATTTGATTTGTGCTTTAAATGCATTGTAAGTCAAGTCTACCAAAGCAGAGGGTATCTTGTTGTAAAAAGTTATACCAAGCCAACAAAAGAGTTATGAACCTTTTGAAGTCAGTGAAAAAGTTAACATTGTAATATATGATTAATGCTGACCTATCGTATCAACCAGCAACCACCAACACTTTCTCCTTCGAACAGTTTTCACACGGTGGAACATATGAAGTCTAGATTATTTACATACCATTCAGATACCTACTAGGCATGTTAGGTTCGTAGGTTGTGGGTTTGGGTAAAAACATTAATAGTTTGCTATATATTCCAAAAGAAAATAAAATCTTTTTGAATTTGATTATTATATAGGTATCTATAGATATGCCAAAATCGTATGTAGCGGTAAGAAATTAAATACTGTAATTATTTAATAAAACAAACAAAAAAATAATTCTCCTGTTGATGAGTAAATGTAGGGTGATTTTTGTCTAATGAATTGTATTTATCATAGGGAGGTACATTATAGGCGCTCGCCTAGTGCAGTATGTCCCGGCTTAAGGACCGCGTGGCTAACAAACTTAACTAAAAATCGTTCGTAGACATTTTTAAGAGTAGGTACCTAATATAAAGTTGCCATGAGTGCGCTTTACTAACCGGTTACGGAACTAAATAAATATATACGGACAAATCACACAGATTGAGCTAGCCCCAAAGTAAGTTCGAGACTTGTGTTATGGGATACTAACTCAACGATACTATATTTTATAATAAATACATATATATAGATTAACATCCAAGACCCAGGCCAATCAGAAAAAGATCGATTTCCATCATGACCTGGCCGGGGATCGAAGCCGGGGCCTCCATGTCGCAGGCAGGCGTGTTGACCGCTGCGCCACGGAAGACGACCAAATACAGGCAACAGGTCCGTAGTTTTTTCTGGTCCTATTTTAAGAAATACCCACCTACTAACCTATTTGACATAGCAAAAAGGTAACACCTGTGTCTTAACCAGCAGTAACAAATTCACTGAAATACAAGTCACATTGGAAAAAGACTGCTCTACCAATCTTAATTGCCAAAAGACAATAATTAGGTACATGCATAGGGGATGAGGTACATGATCGAAGTGCCAAATAGCACCCTAATTTTAAGCAGGTGCCTTAATTATAGCACTAATAATTATTGATGGTAACTTATTTATTTAATTATTTATTTTTACATTTTAAGGAAACTTACAGCTAGCTTATACATATACCAAGAAGCCATTTAAAAGTTTCCACAGACAGTATTAGGTTAGCACAGGAGACAGTAACAGCAAGTCATTAATGCGTAATGATTATTGGCAATAATCATCTTCATCATTGCATCTCAGAAACATCCACTGTTGGGTATAGGCCTCCCTATTCTTCTGCCACGTCTCCCGGCTTCGTGCATCTCTCATCCAGGTGTTTCCTACATCTTTGACGCTATCGTCAACCCAGTGCGTTTTTTAATCGTTTGACTTAAATCAGTAATAAGCGTTAGCACACTCGTGGGTACTAGAACACCGCCACAACCATTAGGTAAGTATTTGATGAATTTGATCACGCAACAACTTTAGCGCCTAAGAACCATTTTTGGCTGTCCGCACCTACGTAATTGTTTTAAATAAGGTACATAATTAGCATCAGAATAACTAAGCATCTCATGTAATAGCAAGCATTATGATCTTGTAAGAGCTATTTGGACATAACTATAATGACCACTACCTACAGGGTCTGACATCGTAACGCAAACTTCGCGAAAAGGCTAGACCACATGCCACTAGTAAAATTATGATAGTCATTTATGTCGTTAATGAGCGGTTACAGAAATCACGGTGTTTAAAAAGAGTGTCGTCCCGGTCATTGAACGTTGCAAGCGTGCCGCCGCGCATTTTTGTAGGTATGACGTTGACCCCTGATGTGAACTCTATTAAATCAGCTGATGGAATAGTTTTTCGAGTTTTGTTCCCATTGCGCTTTTTGTGTAATTAGCGAATTAATTAATTTTTACTTTAAAATCTTATTGGATTATAAAAGTATAGCAATAATTATGAACGGTCTAAAGTGAAAAAAAACTAAATATTTTTTTTTTTTTAATCAGGAAAATGCCGACGAAAAATTCCACCACTGGGGGGTTCAGAATCATGTACTCAATCCATGGTACTCGTTTGTGTGTCGATGTCAGATACATCCTTTATACTAATATTAAATAAGGTCATATAATTGCGACTACGCATTTCAGAATAATTGTTAGTTTGTTTAATAAGCAACTTGAAATTGAAAGTTTTATAGGTAAGTAACAAATACTTGGATACGGGCCTAGAATAACATGTCAGGCACCATGCCTGTTACTAATTTCTTGACGAAACTTTTGCTCTGAGTTCTTTGTCCATATGATGGGCAAAAGACAAATATTAAATACGAAGACCTGAACCAGGCAAAGAAAAAAGACAGGAGTGACTAAAGGAGATCACAATACCACGCCAGGTGTACTCGAGTTGGTCTCCAAAGCCTAGAGCACAGGCGTAGAGTAGCCAGCCTTTCGGTGTTCTATATGGTACATTCTGGGGAGTGTGCGAGGGAATTGCACGATTTAATTCCCCCATCTCCGTTCCACCATCGGACGACCCGTCGTACGGCGAGTTTCCACCCTTATGTTGTTAACACCTCTACGATCCGGACGAAGCGTTTCGCCTCGTCCTTTATACCGCGTACATCGAGGGACTGGAACAATCTGCCGGCGGCGGTGTTTCCGTCGGACTACAATTTGAGTGTCTTCAAGGCTAGAGTGAATAGGCTCTTAATAAACTAGTGCGCTTTACCATCAACGATTGCGTCACTGCTTACCATCAGGCGGGATTGCGGTCAAGCGCTGGTTTATATTTTAATTAAAAAAAAAAAAAAAAAAAAAAAAAAAAAATGATATCCCTGCAGGGTAATTGCTTAACATACTATCAGTAGCATTGGGTTTCACTTTGACAGTTTAATAAAATTCATTGCTTTATTTATGTTGTTGATCAGACACATTTTTCGTACATATGGACCAATGGATTAGCAATATACTTCAAAATGATTCCAATTGTTAATGAGTTACTTACTTAATTAAGGTGCTAGCCGGGCGTGGTTTCTAAAGTTGGCTTCTCTCCCGTAGTTAAAATGTAGATGTCACCTGCTTTAGTTAACTTTAAAGTTAAATACGCAGAGGTCCATAATTTATAAATCATTATCTGTCTAGAGTTATTCCAACTATGTTCGATTCGACTTCCAGTCCGCAGCTTCTAACCGGATGCAGTTGCAATAACAGTATTTTATAAAGAACGTCCATCTGACCTTTCATCATCATCCTCAACAACCTTTTTATCGTCCCACTGCTGGGCACAGGTCTCCTCTCATACAGAGAAGGATTGAGCGTAATCACCACGCTTGCTCAATGCGGGTTGGCGATTTCAGACTTAAAGTCCAGGTTTCCTCAGGATGTTTTCCTTCACCTTCAGTCATTGGTGTCCAAGATATACTTAGAAAGTACATATAACTTTAGAAAAGTTACATTGGTACTTGCCTGACTGACCTGACACACTCATACTTGAGAGGCTGGTGTTTTAACCACTAGGCCACCACGACTGTACTTGTGTATGTACATACACATCTGACCTTTACAACCCCATTAATAGGTAATACGATACGCCTTGGTCTGGAATATCACTTATTGTCGCCAATTCTGTTGTCCACAAACTAAACTAATTTTAAGTTAAGTGCATCTTTTTCTTTCTATTTCATTAGGAAAAGGACAGATGATAAAATGTCAATTTAGACCTGTCAAATTAGTGCGCTCCTGATGTAAACTGGCGTATTTTTAGTCACCATGTTTTTAATCGCGTCTAAACTGTCTATGGATTATCTTAATTTGACAGGATTAAATTAAAATATTATCTTCTATCCTTTTCTTAACGAAATGGAAAGAAAAAGATGCACATAACTTAAAATTAGTTTAGTTTGTGAACAACAGAATCGACGCCATTGTCAGATATTCAGACTTCTGACTGCACGTAACGATTGTCAAAGATCCACGAATGACATCCGGGATCAGCGGTTGCCATGAGCCGTTGATACCGTACGATACGGATACCGTTTTCGAGGCATTGAGAAGACTCGCTATGTCGCATACTAACACATTCACGGATCAACTGCGACAAGCGTACCTTAACCTGATAAAGCGACCCGTGTGGAACTTAGCCAGGGGCTCCTTACACAAAAATGGTTCACCCCACATAAATTCTTATTACATTAATCTATACTAATATAATAAAGCTGAAGAGTTTGTTTGAACGCGCTAGTCTCAGGAACTACTGGTCCGATTTGAAAAATTCTTTTTGCGTTGGATAGCCAATTAATCCAGGAGCTTTAGGCTATATAACATCACGCTGCGACCAATAGGAGCGAAGCATATAAAAAACGCGAACGAAGTCGCGGGGGGCTACTAGTTATTAATAACCGATTGCCGGTTATATTAATTGGCATAAACATCTGCAATAAGTATCTACAGTATCATAACACTTTCATTGCTTCATACATGCACGTAAATTATAAATTCAATTTGTATTATTTTATTGAGACAGTAAGAGGTAATATAAAAGAGCGTGATTCGAGAACAGTGACCTAACCAATATTTTGCAATTTTTAACTGCAGACTGGCGCCATTTAACAGATTGTTGCAACAAAATATTGGACATTGCGTGCAAACGGGTTAGCCTAGACAGATAATAGCTGTAGCAATATGTAGGAGATACGTCTAAAATTATATAACAAATACTGGCGTTTAAAGCAAAAATACTGGAAGTTTGCTTCGCTTGTGATGCGCCGCTTGGCGAATGTGTCTCTTTGTCTTGTTTGCATAATAATAATTACGCACGTATTGCAAAATAGACAGAGAGGACTAGTATGGTCTGGCCTTACGAAATCTAACTAAAATATACTGGTACCCGTAAACCACATGCCTTTTACATGTTTATGTGGGAAAGGTCAGGAGACTGAATAGATGTATAACTACCTAAGTATGTATTTAAGAAAACTTAGACAAATTCTGAACGGTCTGTTTTGAGTTTGTCTAAGTTCTAACCTTTGACTAACATGTAAGCGCACTATACCCAGTAGCATATACCTCAGTAGGCATCATGATGTAGCGGTGCTTTTACAAGTCTTTGGCGGTTTCCATCGACCTTCACCAGGTCGTCGGTCCACCTTATCGGGGGCCTACCCTCTTACAGTGCGTGGTCGCCAATCGAGAAGCGATTCTGGTCGTCTTCACATTTAAACAAAAGTAATACCTACATAATTCTTGTTTTCAATTTGGTATGAAGTGCATAGCTAGGGGTTTTTCATTAGTTGTTTAACTCACTGGAGTCATTGAATCATTAAGCACTTACGGAACCTAGACATAATGCATCTACCTATAGTTACTTTCTGCTGTACCAGCTGACTAATCTTTGCACTAAGTACGTATATGCACTAAGTAGTATGATAAACAACCTGGACCTTAATTCTCATAAACCAGCTCCAGGTACTAGATAATTGCACGCTTTGCCTTTGTTAATAATATAATAATAAAAATCGGCCTAGAGCGTGTCGGGCCACTCTCAGTATAGGGTTCCGTAGTTTTCTGTACGTCACAGTAAGTGTCCAAGAGTTAAAAAAAATGGGCTCTTCGTTACATTTGAGTTGACATATTAAGTACGGAATCCTAAAAATGGGCCTACGAAGGACTGTGATGATAACTAAAGAAAGAGTCATTGATTACAACTATACATTGAAAGTTTCAGGGGAAACAGTTTACAATCAAAAGTTAGAGGAGGGTTAAAAGGAGAGTGAGGGGGAATTATTCCGAAAATATAGACAATATCAAAAATTATTCCTGTAAACACATTCATTTTTAAATACCTATCCAATAATATATCACTAATTAGGATGGAAATGGCAGGGAAAAAAGACACTCCCCACTTTACCCACGTGTATAGGGGCACCCTAATAAAACAATTTTTCTACTTTTAATTTTTCACTTTGTCGGCGTGATTAATGTACATATTAATATCTACCACAGCTCTCTAATATTAATGGTCACTGAGATTATCCGCGGACAGACAGACAGACTTGGCGAAACTTACCTTATGGTTTCGCCAAGTCTCTCTACGAAACTCTAAAAAGACAATTAGAAAACTGAAGAAAAAAGATGTTTAGAGGCTGTACCTACTAAGAAATGTAGAGTAAATAGGTGCAAAGAACATATTTATTAAACTATGCTCCTTTGCTAACCTCGTCCGGGTTTTGCACTTTAATTAGATATCATTAATAGTTTGGTACATTTGACGTATATTTTCGTTAGGAATATCCCTTGCATTTTGATGCAAAAATTCACTGGTGCATGTCGGGAATAACAATTACCTACCAACTAAATAACAATTATTACTTACGTCATAGAAGAATCACGTCAAGTTAACTTTGCGGTAAAGCATTGGTAGGTACACAAGCTATATGCCTATTAAATAAGGAATACTAATTACCTAGATTTTTTAACATGTCGATGAAATGTATACTCCATTCGCCATAGAATTATACAGAAGTTAAAACATCTTGTTGTTTTATTACTAATTATTTCTACCCTACACTTTGTAGTAAAAGTACATACAATACATAAATAATAAATTAATTAAATTTGGCTTACATTGCAAGGAGTCTCCATTTAGGGATTATGTATGCATAGTGACAATTTTTTACAGTTAAGATTGGTGCTGAATTTGTTATAATCTATTTATAAGTATACACCACAATTATTATACTTAAATCAAATTATTTGAAATGTCTATCTTCTGAATTTATGAGCTTTTTTAATTAAATAAATTAATTATTTATTACGTAAACTACTAGTGTTCATGTTAAAAACCTTTTGGAATCAGGGGCGGTCAAGTACCTGGAACAATTTACATTTTACTATAATTCTACCAAATCTGAAATGTCCGGGTTGTCCGGGTTGACGGTTAATGGATAGGTTGAAATACAGTCAGGATTAGGAAACATTTCAGATTTGGTAGAAGTGCTTTTTATTTTGCCTAGGTAAAATACCTTTCTCCAAAATATGTCCTGTGTTTGATTGTCATTCAATTGTCGTTACTTCTGACTGCTCTCTGGCCTCTATTTTACCGATTTCCGTTATTTAGTTGGTGTATTATTGTTTTGTTTTTATTTTGTTATTGTTATTAATATTATTGTCGTCACGTACTTTGTAATGGTTCCATCTTTACCTACGCAGACGATACCGCTTTGATATTCCACGGTTGTTCCTGGAATTCGACATTTACATGTGCACAGCTTGGACTCAACATTGTTACGGACTGGTTGTCTCACAACCTACTTACTCTTAATGTGGATAAATCAAAGTATCTTGCCTTTTCTCTGTCAAAAGTTGGAAAACCTACAACATCCCAGTTTTCATTAATTGCACATTCTTGTAATAAATCTCCTCAAACAGCATGTGGCTGTCCATATAATAGATGACTCTTTATCATTCTATAACCATATAGACGTACTTACCTCTAGACTGCGCAAGCTGATATTTATTTTTAAGAATCTCCGCCATGTGGCTGACACCCAAGTACTTAGACAAGTTTATCTAGCTCTGTGTCAATCAATTGCACAGTACTGTATAGTTGTCTGGGGCGGAGCAGCAAAAACGCATTTGTTGAAATTGGAACGAGCCCAAAGAACAATCCTTAAAGTGGGTTGGTCCCTTCCTTATCGGTTCCCTACCACAGAACTTTATAATACCTGTAAGGTCCTCTCTATCCGGAAATTGTTTATTCTAGATTTAATTCTCGCTACCCACTCCCGCAATTCCTATAATCCCGAAAAGTTCCAATCCTTGAGGCGGAAACATACAGTATGTTCATCCATCCCTGTCCATTCAAAGCTAGCTCAGCGATCTTTTTACTTCCTTGGCCCTTACGTGTACAACAAACTTAATGAAATCTTAAATTTGTACTCTATGGTTAAGCATAAATGCAAAACTACTGTAAGGAACTGGCTACTGGACATGAAAGTACAGAAAGCATTATCCAAACCACTCAATATTAATCACAATTTCTCACACTGAGTCCACATGCATTTACACATAACACCCTTACACCTTCACACACTATACACTTTCTTACAATTACATCACCTTACATTACACTTCTCAAGTGCACCCTTTATCTTTAGATTTACCTCTCTGCTGAAAATATTTTTCAAACTGATAGTGATACATGTAAAAAATTATTCTCGATGCCGTTTCAAATGATTAATGTTTCAAGGGGTGTGAGCCTGGAGATCTGTATCACAGGTTCCGAACCTAGTTCAGACTCCAGCTCTCACAAAGGTTCGAGAATACGGCAAAATTGTATTTACGCACTATTTATTGTAAAAATGTTCCTTGGTGAGAGAAATAAACCATATTATTATTATTATTAGCTTTGGCGGATTTTTCTTCTCGGAGGTAGTCAGTTAGGAAATGCCGGCTCCATATAGTTTAAAAAAATATGACGTGTAAAAGTGATCAGTGATCCTATTTGCTTAATAAACGATTTCATTTCATTTCATTAGTTTAAAAAGTTAGTGTAAAGCGTTTTTATTTTAAAAAAACTGATGGTTTGGACCTATTTGCCAACTGAGGTGTTTCCGTCGGACAACTGTCACAAAGTGTCTTCAAGGCTAGAGTGAATAGAATCTTAATAAACTAGCGCGCTTAACCATCAACGATTGCATCACTGCTTACCATCAGGCGGGATTGCGGTTAAGCACTAGTTTATAATTTATAAAAAAAAAATCGATTCGTGTAAATTAAACGTTCTTCCTCTTCCTCAACCTCTTCTGTGTTAAGCTAACGCGAATCTTTACAATCACCAATCTTTTAATTAAGCCTATTGTAGGTATATATATTTAGATTAACCAATTAATTTACATCGAGAACGTCATCTCATATTCGCACTTAATAGCCCAATTTTTGAGGAATGATATTAACATCGCTCTGCGATCCTATATACTGAGCGAAAAGAAAAGAGTCAGACAAAACGCTTAATGAAAACGAAGTAATAGCGTGGGTGGGCGATGCGATGCGGGTGAGTTAAATACACTGGATAAAAGAAAAACTACTCTACCACCAGCTTCCAATAGCCTAATTAACTTACGAGTATATACACTAAATATTCCTATTGCAAACATTAAATTGTTTTCCTGTAGCTAGCCACAAAACAACAACTAATACAAAATAAATAAGCATCAGTACCTATACTTCTAATTTTCATTTAGCAAAGCTCTACTACATAAATTTGCGCACCTACATCATAAACCAAGTCGCATGAAATCTAAACATTTGCATAGACTTTCTTATTCATAGCCATTTCACCTGTCTCCCTGACCAACGATGCACTTAAGCGTTACAATTACAATACAGCGCTAGAGACCGCTATCAAACAAATTCACGATCTTGAAATATTATCTAGACATCAATCAACAAAATAAATTACAACATGAACGAACTGTATGTCAACTGTTGAACTTCGAAAACCGCCCTTATTGCAACGAAATAAAGACATTTGAATGTTTTGCCTGAAATGACTTCTCCTGGTTCGTCAAGTTGCACACTACGTATAATGAAAGTGGTGCGGCGTCTGCAGCCGGTCTGGCAGCGTCCGCGCCGGTACGCTCGCTAGCCAGTCCACGAAGCACTTTCCCGAACCGCGCACGCGCTTATGTTCGCCTGTATTACAACATTCGGAAACGCTCCGAAATTACGTGAATCCATTTAAAGCCATTCCCATTCAAAGTGTAGCTTCAAGTAAATTCTACTCATAGTTATATAAAACTATTGAATAACGGGCTTTTGTCAGTCTCACCCCGTAGTTATTTATGTGAGCCTTGTCACACACGACAGGTTCAACGGTGAAACAAACAGCTGAGAAAAGCGGGAAATCTGGGAACAAGCGGCAAACAAACTAATTGCAGGATCTTAGGTGAGTAAGAAAATCTACGTAATTATTTATCGTCGCTGTTATGAAATACGTATACATAGTTTTATGAAGTAAATAATAGCTTCACTGTTCAGTAATTACACATATTCATTATTCCGTGTATGTATACCGCGCACCTAAACGTGAAATATGTAACGTGTTCTCGATGTTACAGCCATAAATTATACGTTGCAAAATAAACTTTAAAAAATCAAAGTACTTTTTGTGTACAAAGAAATATATAAAAATAATTAAATTACTAACAACAGGAAGACTTAACAAACAAGTTACAACTACTCGTACTTTCTTAATTAGAACAGCATAGCAAACATATTAAAACCTACATACAATAAATACTTCATGAAATCATATGAAAATACTAAAGCCAGGCCTTTTTAGGGTTCCGTAGCCAAATGGCAAAAACGGAACCCTTATAGATTCGTCATGTCTGTCTGTCCGTCTGTACGTCCGTATGACACAGCCATTTTTTTCCGAAACTATAAGAGCTATACTGTTGAAACTTGCTAGGTAGATGTATTCTATGAACCGCATTAAGATTTTGATGCAAAAATAAAAAAAATAAATATTGGGGGCTCCTCATAGTTAGAACTAAAACTCTATTTTTTTTTATCAAACACTTACGTATGGGGCCTTATCTATGGATAGGTCTTCAAAAATGATATTGAGGTTTCTATAATATATTTTTTTCTAAACCGAATAGTTTGCGTGACAGACGCTTCCAAAGTGGAAAAAGTTGGTCTAACTTCTAAAATAAGAAAATGAAAAATCTAAAACAAACATTACTATAAAAACTACCAATGAAAATTGTTTTGAACGAGATCTAGTACGTAGTTTTTTTAATCCCTCGTAAATCGTAAACCGATTATTACCGCGTAATCTTTCATACAAATAACTTAAATCCTTTAATTTCAATAATCAATGGTACTGAACCCTTTGTGCGTGAGTCCGACATGCACTTGGCCGGTTTTTTTTTAATGTAACAGATGAAACCAAAATCCAGAATATTTCTACAAAATTTTATATAACCTTTGCTACAATTTTAATATTAATAAAATACCATGTCATCTTCATTGCATATTGCAAGTAAGGGGCTCTCTGCGCGATATGGTAAAACGAAACCAGATTTCGAGTCCAATGTCAGGATAATAATAAAACAATACCGACGTGGGCGACGCCTGCGACGTTATGTCAAGAGATACTCGCAGGCCTGTAATTCCGAGGAACTGTTTCCGAGTTCGTAACGAATACCTACAGCGAATCATGAAAAAACCATCTACGCCTGAATGCAAACCGCAATCAATTTCCAAGTTCCTACGTAATCACTCAAAACTATCATTACGTTAACTCGCTATTCTTCATTTATCAGCCTCATTGCGAAAGGCTGTTCACTGTTTATCATGCGAACTTCTTAACCCTATTAACCTACCCTAGTATATTGACCTACCCTACTTAGAACATGCTTTTATCAAAACTAAAGCCGCCTGTTAAGTCATAGGTACCGAAATACATAAAATATATAAAACTAAGTATACTACTCGACAAAGTGTAAGGAACATGGGAACGAGAAATATTAACTTAGTTTTAAGAAAACCCTTTTAAAAAAGTATAAACTAAATAAAATTGTAATATGTAGGTTGAACCTGCTTTAAATAATTTAAACCAGAAGTATTTTGGAATGAATATGGAGGAAATACTTCACTTTTGGTCGCGAGGGTATGGCGTTTTGAAACGTAGGTACTAACGTTAGAAATTGTTTACCCAAAATCAAATTTTAAGTTCCTCTCAAAGTAATTTTCACTGTTTTCTTGTATCTTGTGACTCTGGAGCATTAAATGAGGCTTAAAATGCTGTGCACGTTACTTAGGGCAATGAGGATGGTAGAATTTGTAAGGTTTGTTGTACTTTTTGTAGCAAATAGCAAAAACATTTAGTACTTTTATAAAGATTGTCTAGCTCTGGCAGTCATAGTAGTTTATTATCTACTTAAAAATTAATTCAGTTATAAAAATAAAATGCAAATAATAAACACAAGGAATTTATATGCAACGATATACATATGTAGGTACCTACATATAATATACATATAAAACAAGGTTAATGATCGCGTAGTCATGTCCGACTTACCTAGTGGTATACATAGATTTTGTATTATAGGTTGAAGGTTATAAAGATGATTATGATATTCGACGTACTCCGTAGCGCAACGGCGAACACGCCTGCCTGCGACGTGGAGGCCCCGGGTTCGATCCCCGGCCAGGTCATGATGGAAAACGATCTTTTCCTGATTGGCCTGGGTCTTGGATGTTTATCTATACAATATGTAAAGAAAACCCTGTCCGACCCGTAAGGATAATAAAGGTTAGGTAAACACTTGACCAAATATAATGTAAAATTTTACGTAATCATCATAGAAACAATACTAATGAATTTTGACATAATCTTTTTTTCCCGCGAATTAATTCCAACTTCCCCGAAATTTGGTAATTTTTAAAAAAGTGACAACACCATTTGTGGCGGAGCGAATAGCGATGCGATCACGTGCCGCCTGCCCTGCGTCCCTTTACCCGCGGATGTATGCCTATCGCACATGCATTAAGTTACCTCGCTTTTTCGAAATAATATTTATTTTTAAGGGGATTTTTTTTTAAGTTTAGCTCGGCTTTGTAGGTATTATTAGAATCAGTTATCGATACCTAACAATACCTTCACGGATCGGACAGGGTTTTCTTTACACACTGTATATGTGTCTATTATAAATATAGTATCGTTGAGTTAGTATCCCATAACACAAGTCTCGAACTTACTTTGGGGCTAGCTCAATCTGTGTGATTTGTCCGTATATATTTATTTATTTATTATAGACTATAAGTTGAAGCTGTTCATAAAAAAATATTTGATTAAAACCGCAAGCTTCAAAGCACAGGACAGATTCCTAAGGGAAAATCATCGAAATGAAACTAGAACAAATTAGGGAAGGTGATACAACATACAAAAGTACATACACTGGGAACGAAGCTTAGAGAGAAGCTGGGAGCGGAGCGTATTTTAGAATGGGACATTAACGATGTTGTATATGAACACTCCCTTGAAATCTGTGCCTCCAGTCCAGTGGCGAAACCGAACTGGCTACGCCCCATATCAAACATTCATGGAGGACTATACTAGAAAATCTGTGTCAAGTTATGTTCTTACTAAGAGAATGCAAAAGCATTCTCGACTCACTGTACATACTTTGCACAATAATTGCGAGAAAATGGAATAATCCAACACAACATTAAATAAATTACCGTCACCATTTACTTAGAACCAAAACAGAATTTACAATTAGAGAAAAATGTTTTTTATATAGATACTACACACATCAAAAGTGTCTAGGGATCAAGCATTTTTATGCGGATTTCTTGAGATTGAGATGTGGCTTTGTAATAAATTTATGATTTTATAAATTTATATGGATTCTTTTTGGTGCATTTCATAATTTGAATCAGGAACTGTGAATCAAATTCGAGTAAAAGATGAAAATCAGCTGTCAATATTTTCCCTATAAAAACATACAACGCATTGAAGACATTATTAGTGCTACTGTTTCTCTACTACTGATTAAAACCAACGTTATTATGGAGCAGCGACGTCATTTAAGCAGGGAAGAAATGCTCAGAGCCGTGGGAATGATAGAAGCTGGTTCCCGGCAACGTACTGTGGCTTTAGCTCTGAATACAAGTCAGAGTGTTATCAGTCGACTTTGGACACGTTACCGAAGCACTGGTACCGTGGCTGAGCGCCATGGAGGACGGTATCGCTGTACCACACGGAGACAAGACCGATACATTCAAATCTTAACTCGAAGAGCTCCAACAATAACCGCCATGATGTTAGCCGTGAGGCTTCATCACTCTTCAGGGAACTTAATTAGCGACCAAACAGTCAGAAACCGCTTGCATGAAGTGAACCTTCATTCCCGAAGACCGCTACGGGTACCACCTATAGCAATGCACAATCGTAGGATTCGATATCAATGGGCTCTTGAACACAGAAATTGGGCTGAAGAACAATGGCGTTTCGTGTGCTTTTCTGATGAGTCTCGTTTTGGTATGAGACCGGATACAAGACGTATACGACACTGGAGAACCCCTGGACGCCAACAGCGATTAAAATCCTGCCAGGAAGTCCAACCTTATAGTGGTGGAACCATCATGGTATGGGCGGGTATTTGGATCGGCGGAAGAACTGAGTTGATTTGGATCAGAGGCAACCTCAACGCTCAAATTTATGCTGAGACGATTGTATCAGACGTCATCGTTCCTCTACAAGTGCAAATCGGTCCCTTATTTCAGTTAATGCATGATAATGCACGACCGCACACCGCAAGAGTTGTAAGACAGACTCTCGCCGCAGCTAACATCAATGTCCTGCCCTGGCCTGCTCAGTCGCCAGACTTGAACCCGATTGAGCATGCATGGGATATGCTACAGAGAAGAGCTCTGCCGAATATGGAGGGTATCCAGTCGCAAGAAGACCTTTTTTTGTTGTTGCAACGAACATGGGCGGCCATTCCACAGCGTGATTTGGATGAACTCATTTTGAGTATGCCAAACCGATGTTCTTGTGTTGTTAGTGTTCGCGGTAGAAACACGGATTATTAATAGTTTAAGTTACCCAATAAAATTTTAGAGAAAACTGTTATTTCAGTCTTTTTTTCGAACTTTTGTGTTAGTGGTTCAAATGTCAAATATCCCTTTATTAGGAAAATGGCAAATTTCTTTATTAATGCAAAGGTGACTTGGTTTATCGTTACTGTGACAAACGAAAACACTTTATTTGATGAATCCTTAAAGAAAATTTTAATTAATATCAATCAGCAGAAAAGTTATTGCAAAAATATATGTTGATCCCTAGACACTTTTGATGTGTGTATTTCCAACCAACTCCGTTCGGCGCTTAAAAATGTCACCCCACAAACTGGTACAACTGAGATTAAATTAAAATATATACATATATAACTAACTGCTAAGTCACCAAGTTCACCATGCTTGGCAGGGGACCATACAACTAGGTATAATACAATGGAATCATTGCACAAATGGATGCTGCCTGTCTCCGATGTTATAATCTCTGTTTTCCTTACGACAGTTACTGAAAGAATTGTTCAACTCCTTATAACTTAAAATACTCTGACATAGGTCACCTCTATTTTCTTCGTAGTTGTCATTACACAATCCTTATCATTTTCTTTTAATTTAAATACACACAGTACCATTCGTATTAAAATATGAAATTAAACGAGCAATCGTTATTTAAATTAGAGATACAACGGCAATACTTCATAGATCGTTTTATGATATACTTACTCACAACTTCCTCTTCAAAATCACTTATTAAACGAGAAGCTGGAAACTATGAACCACGATTAATACGGTGTCAATCTTGCAACAGGTTGTATAGTATTAACTGCCAGATGTGTATGATTGCACTTAATTCAATATATCAGTAGTTCGTTATCACGGTCGGCAGTTACTCAATATTTGTTGTCATGAAGCCTTGGAGGCATGCGCTTCGCACGCCAAGCACGTGCCTTACATACATTAAGCAAGTAGCCGTCGATACCACCGGGCCCACAGCGGCCAGCCGCTTACAAAACGCATCGCTTTCTAATCACTAGAACCTTCGAAAATACAGAAAATGCTATAATTAAAATACATCGTAGTTTACTTGGCAGACACTACGCATATGATCAATCGACCAATCGTCATTTCATACGCGAGTAACATGAACCGCTCCACAATTTCCACAAACATCTTCATTACATTTTCCAGAAATTTTCTCATTGTTCATTGATTCACAGCTGAATGACAGGAAACTACACAGTTTGTTATTAAAGTTCTCACTCAATAATTGGAAGACGAACTGACGAACTTGTTACTAGAAAGCTGTGAACGTAATTAATAACACTTAATGCTTATTAACACATAATTTCCTGAGTTTCATTGATGTTTAAAGCCGACTAACTTGATTTGGGTTTGATAACTTCTTGTTCTCAAATGAGAAGACTTGATAATTAATTCTAAATCATGCTAATCAATGCTCTCTCTGTGCTAATCAATGCTCTGCTCTGTGATAACTTTTGCGTTCGAGCTCTAGAAATTAAACAATCTTTGTTTTCCGCATATTATAAAATTCATATGGTCTACTGATCCAAATCAATTCTTGGTAATAATAAATTAGAAGAAAGCGGCAGTACACTCGTGTAATTTAAGCATGACCTTTGCATTTTGATAATATCATAGTATTAAAATGATAGATGGGTTTAATTATTTTTTGTCTTCTTGCGATCTATAATATAATATAGTTTTGATAACATCTTAATGCGTGATTCTTTCAAAGTTTTCAATAGGTCCCCAGGTAAAAGCTAGTGAAGTGTGAAAGTTATAGTAAATTACACAACGGTAACGTTTGATGCTGCAGCGGTGCAGTGCAGTAAGAGAATATGTAAAATGAATTGCACAACGGTTGCAGAACATTACGTCCCTGCGTTTTAATGCTTCGCTTCTGTATTACGGCATTAGATGAATACAACCGTGTAAGATAAAACCGGGTTACTCGGTTCGATTACAAACAGTCTTTCACAACAACTGGCATAGAAAAAGGACATAGTGCGACAAAAGCAAATCACACAAGTGTATTCAATACTACACACACGAAGAGTTTGACTGAACTTTTCTGATTTACATCAGTCTTGTCTGAAATAAATACATAATTATTATCCTGTATTTTTGTAAAGATCGAAAATACCGTATATATACGGTATTGGTCTTTACTAAATTACCTATTCAACTTCTAAAACAGATACATGTTTTAAGTATCGATTACAGTAAATTAGTAAAGTTACGTGTCTTGTAATCTATGATCATTACGGTATGTTATATAGCCATTACGGTCAAACTTAAATATTACTTAGCTACAAACAACATAATAACTACCGGATGATAACCGGCGCATATATAACAGTTCCGATACAGTTGTTCAATACTTACTTTTACAAATGTCGGACCTGAGACTTATTACCAATATTTTCTAACAGTTGTAATGTTATACAAAGAGAAACTTCCCTTTGTGTCAATATAAAATGATATACGACTTCTAGTTTATAAACTGAATCAATCAACAATCATCGTATCGTTTGTAATGCAAAACGAAACGTGTTGAGACTAAAAAGTGTTTAGGTAGGTAGATACCCTTCCTCAATGACGTGTCCACCGATTTCCACACAATATAAACTCGTTTAGATACAAAGACAAAGTATCTAATAAAGTTGCTATCTATACTATTATATTCACGAAAATGTATTTTTTGCTCTGTTCATAGAAAGCTTGGTTATTATTGGCGATATTTTAACATATTTCCCATTGAGCTACATCTTGCTTCTTATTTCCACGAATTACTGAGGTTCATATAATTTTACATAGAATGTCAAAAAAAATATGTGAGGAAGAAACTATTTACATTTGCACTGAAAAGAAAAATTGAATAATTTCTAATTTCTCCAAGTCGTTTTATTCATAAAACATTTAATCAAATTATTAATACACTGGACATCACTGTTTATAAATGTTGAGAAAAATAAATTACGAAATGAAACAAATAACTTTTTAATTTCTAATAAATCTTATCATAAATAGGTAACTGAATCATGCCAAGGCAATCAATAGATCAAATTAGAATACCTAATGTTTCAAGGAATGGCTCTAACATGAATGTGGTTTACCTACATAGGAGGGTATTGCCTTGGCTCAGATTGACCCGGTCAATGGCCAGTAATCTGCTAAGTTTTTAATATACGCAAATATAATCAGGTGGCATTGGTATTGCAATAATCGCGACACACCGATCGTTGCGTGATGGAAACAATATCACATTATAGTTTAACTATCTGCTCAACAATCGAATGCTGACTACCTTTTATATAACTGCGCTAATTGTAACTTTACAGTTAATTTTACGATTATCAACAACGCCTTTCGGGACAAATGATTCAGATAATTCGAATATTATAACTTATTACTGACTCATTTTTAAAAGCATGTAATTGACAATCAATTTGATAGATTTAATCCGTGGAACTCAAGTAATTTCAAGTTTATAACAAAAATTTAAAAGCAGAAAATTATTGGAGCGAGGGTGTTTAGATTTTTTGTTAACCTTCCCTGTATCACGTTCTTCGCATTAGTCGACACCATAAAAAAAACTCTCATGATGTTTATTGTGGCTTACACGATTGAACACAAATTTGCACCCAGAATGTAAGTAGGTGCACCAGTGTTATTACTCATATTACATAGGTTCGTGCCGACTCCATGTAGGACTTATTATAAATAATTAGTTACAAATAAATACCATTTGACCTCTATCTACACTAAGCCGCAAAAATTCCGGGCCGCTTATAAAAAGTACACAAAGTAAACAACACTAATCCGTGAAACTGTAGTATATATGCTATATAGATGACAGACTTATAAGTACATAAAATAAAATACATAACATGTTTTCAAACTCAATAATTTTAATTGAATACTAAGAAAAAAAAAGCACTTCTAACTTTTGACAACAAAAAAAACAACATAGTTAATCTGCAAAAAGAAAGCTTTTCTGACATTTTAATAGCTTGTATTTCCTTCACCCCTTCACGAGCCCATATCACTTCATTAAGACAATGTGGCATGGTGTAAACCAAATTTCTAATACGGTTTATTGTCGGTTCTATGTTTGGCCAATCCTCCACTAGGGCACTCCTTAACTCACGTAAGGTTGCTGCAGCTGGAGAGTTTAATTTAGTTTAGAAATTTAAGTCCGGACTACGAGCTGGCCATTCCAAGCGGGTGATACCGACGTCTTGAATATACGTGTTGCCAAAGGTGCACACAAAAAAAAATTATTACCTAAAAATTTAATTTCCGCCCATATTCACCAGAAAAGGACCAACTTTTTCATTTAAAATCTCCTCTACGTATCTGTAAGCCGTTAAAGAACTGTTTTCTATAATCATTAACTCCGTACAACTCTCTGAAGATATCCCAGCCCATACCATTATTGACCCTCCACCGAATGGCACCTTTTCTTCAAAACACGCTTGACGATATTACTCACCTGGTCACCTATATATACTCTTCGTCTCCCTTCGTGTGTGAATATAGATTCATCTAAAAACATAACCCTGGACCAATCTTAATCTGTCCATCGGATGTGTCTCGAGCAAATCGCAACCTGTCAACTTGGTGTTTTCTGAGCAGTTTAGGGCCATTTGCTAGGCCAGCAAACTGCTAAACTGCTCAGAAAACATCATAAGGCTTATATCAACTTCACGAGTTGCCGCAGGATCGTGTCAGAACTCACATTGTTGTGGTGAACTTCTTGAAGGCTTTCGGACCTAAACTGCAGCCATGAGATGTCGATTTCTTAAAGTAGTGCTCACGGTGAATCGGTCTTCTCGTACAGTTGTGCACGGTAGCCTGCCATATCCTGGTCTTCTTTCTAATGTTCATACCGGTCCCTTGAAATCGCTGGATTACTCTTTGGACCGAAGATACACCTACTGTTCTAGCAGTACTCCGCTGGCTCCTTCCTTCTTGTACCAAATTCGAAATTTGATATTTTTCTAAATTCAGATTTTCCATTTTTTAGTTCAAATGAAACCTTTTTTGAAATAAGCGCCATTTATCTGCCTCTAACATATTATTTATATATGTATTTAGGGATCTATGTAGGTACATACATTTTTGCGGCTTCTTGCAAGTAGCCAGCCTGTCGGTGTTCTATTGAATGCATTTTGGAGAGTGTGCTAGGAAATTGCATGATTTAATTCCACCTTCGTCTCCGTTCCATCTTCAGACGACCCGTCGTACGGCAAGTCCACCCTTATGTTGTTGACACCACTACGACCCAGACGAAATGTTTCGCCTCCTCTTTTATACCGCTTACATCAAGGGACTGGAACATTTTGCCAGCGGCGGTGTTTCCGTCGGACTACAATTTAGGTGTCTTCAAGGTTAGAGTGAATAAGCTCTTAATAAACTAGCGCGCTTTACCATTAACGATTGCATCACTGCTTACCATCAGCCGGGATTGTGGTCAAGCACTAGTTTATAATTTACTATCGAACCGTCCCGGCTTCGCACGGGTGCAATTCTGATACTAAATACACTACAGAAAAACTGTGAACGTATAAAAAACATAGCGGCCTGCCGCCGCTCCTGCCGCCCCGGCTGGCCGCTCCTGGCCGCAATTTTTAAATCTGTAATATCTTCGAAAATATTCACACTGTAAAGGGCAATATAGATCAATATTAAATCAACAATTTATTTATGGTATTAAATTGGATAAGGATTAATGCTGTATGGTTAAAATTGCTTCGAAAATCAGCCGATATTTGTCGTAAAAAGTAAATGACAAAAAAATATATGCGGAAAAAATGTAATTATTTACGACATCACATTAGAAACCTCAAATATAATAGTATTTATCCACTCTTTAATGGATGTTAATATACATATGAAACTTCCTCTTTAATCACTCTATCTATTAAAAAAAACCACATCAAAATCCGTTGTGGAGTTTTCAAGATTTAGTCATACAAAAGGGCATAGGGATAAAAAAAGTAATTTTAAAAGATTCAATCACAATCTAGTTTGCTGAAAACCTTCTTCCAAAATACTTTTCCGTAGCTAAGTTAATCATTTTATTTAAAGCACATTACCTATAATCTAGCAGTTCTGGTAACATTGATATGTATTTAAATATAATCAACAAAAATTGTTTTTTTTTTAATATTGTTTTATCCAAAGTTAATATGCTAATACGATTAATAATAATATATGTTATCAAATGGAGTGCAACAAACAAATCTCAGCCAACCACCTGCTGAAACATTACATAACGAAGAAACCAAATAATAGCCTGTGAATTTGGTACTTCAATACGAATAATTTAAAAGGCATTATCAATGTAGAACAGTAATCCATCTCGTTCCTCTTTTACCCGTGAGACCTTTAAAACCGTGGCCTGATGGCGACGCATTACCGGCGACCTTAATACGACTGTGACATAACTGGCATAAGTGTTACGTTCGAGTTCTAGTCTGATGCTCCCAAACTATTGTCTCATAATAAATACCCTATACAGTAACGCGAGTAGCTGTTTCCTTGTTATTGCATCAAAAGACAATTTTCTTATAACATCTTACCTACATAACTTATTCGTTTTGACCGGAGTGTGTTGATGTTTATTTTCGACTTATATCATTCTGATGTTTTGGCATCGCTTGGTTTAAAATATAATATATTCAAAGCTTAACCTTGAACTACTGACTTGCATCTATGTTTTCTAGAATAAAATAACGCAACTTCTACGTTTTTAAATTACTTTTGACATATTTGCATTTTAAATATCTTGTCTAAATGGCATTACGAACTCGCAAGTTAGTGATTTTAAAGACAAACAATTTCATCCTACACTTTAAGATTACATAGCCAATTTTTCACCAAGCCTTTGTATGGTTGAATTACAAGTGAATTTATACTTGTAATTCTATCTCATATTATCAATAAATGCTGATTCTTGGTTCACTACTTCAAAGATACTTATGTAAAATTGTGTAAATCGTTTTGGACACTACTATAATAGTCTCTAGGCTGCATTAGAAAAGAGGCTCCAATAAACTGAACTAACCAGCCCATCGTTTTAAAGGCGTATTCTATTGAAAAGAATATCCATATCCATAACTGACCATACCATACCTACCATATATAACTTTCCTTAATTTCAACGCAATCTTCGTCATGTTATCAAAGTCAGCAAGAACAACTTTAAAATGAACAACTACAATGTTATACACAACAACATATATAGGTAGATACAAAGCTTGCTTCCTTGAAATGAAAATTATTTGCTCTTTTATGGTAAATATTCAGGTAAACAGAAATAGTATCTACCCTGTATTAACTACCAATAAGATGCAGAGTTCCTCTTAGCTTCCTTCCTTAACATAAAAGTTGATGTAAACAAATAATGCAATATATTAAAGAATACGAGCGGGGAGTGGTCAACATTACTGATACTCTAATTAACCCCTCCAATGAAGCAAAAGCTGCTTAACTAGAAGTGACTGCGCTATTTATATACTTGAGTAACTAGTTGGCTGTGCGAACACTCGATCGCTTGCCTGACGTCTCTGTAATATTAAATTATTTTTTAGCCAGTCATAAATTTTATTCCCATACAATGTGACAATGTCTGGACATAGATAGACACTATTCTAGATGCGTTGATAAATTATTTGGCTTATCAGACCGTGTCGCGCATAGCAATGATCGGGGTTTCAGCTCGAACGCCTATTGCATGCCAATCGTTTCAAACTACCGCGCTGACGTTTACACAATCATCAACGTTCCTTATTCCATGATGCTTTTTATCACTCTACCTACCCCGTTATCTGTAAATAGTGTAATTGTCATAATATGAATCATGCAAATTCTATCAGTGTCTCAGAAACAATGCCTACTGCGTTTATATTTGCAGGTACTAAAGCCGCTTCAAACCATGCATTGATAAGATAACTCGTTGCCTTCTGCAGCAATCTTACATTTAAGAAAGTTGCACTTTTTGTAACATAATGCTTTAGCCTGAATAATTAAATTCAAGTGTTCCTTTCTATATTCATACAAATAAAAATAAAATGCACTGGTTAGCATAAATTGAAACCCACTGGACCGATGTGCCTACTTTTTATTTTTAATTTTAAAACAATAAATGGGCAAGTCGATCAGTTGGTTGGAGGATTTATGTTATAAGGAATGAATATCTATTAAAACTTCCCGAGAAATGTTGAATTCGGGAAAACTTGTACGACCTTTTTTCTATGGGTTGTTTCTACGAATTATGATTTTGGACAAGGACAGCGTCTGTCGGGTCGGTTAGTAAATAATTAAAATTAATATATTTCTATTTCGTGAAATAAAAACTTTATTTTATGTTCATATCACGTCAAACTGCTTAAAGACTTAATGCTCAATATATTATGCTTATTGTATGTTCATCAGCATACAGGAGGTAATTCGTAAACGATTTGCTTATTTTCCTTATTCGCAACGTGATTGAAAGGGCAAGTTTTCTATAATTAATTAATTACCAAGTAACGTATCAAATCTTCACTTCCAACCTGAAAGCTAGGTAATCAATTTTCTAATAACTTTCATCGTGGTATTGGAAAAAGAAATTCTATACGGTCGCCGCTGGAGAAGCTAAACCAGACCGACTCTCAAGAGAAAATAAATACTTTCGCTAGCTGCCAACTGACCCAGTCCTGTACAACAGCATCTGAGCTGCATTCATTACCTCCCACGCGAACATAACTATTACTATCAGAATGTTTTAACTTGCAGTCATTCTGTGACATGTGTTAATTACATAACAACTGTACTTCTCAGTGTATCTTTCACCACAGCTAATTGCTTTCCTTGGAACCTCCTGTTTAATAAAACATAAAGAAAAAGAAATTTCCCAGCAGAATGGCGTAAACATGTAAATGGCGTGTATTGTTGTCACACACGTCAGTTTTTACCCAACTTCTTGTCAGTGGATGGGTTAAAATGTATTTAACTTTAGAAAGGTTTAGCTCATTACAAGAGTGAACATAATTATGCAATTAATGTACAGAGTTTTTGTTGTCAACGTTAACATATGTTAACTACTACAACTTCTATTTAAAATATACTATGTTCCACCTAGAAAGTTCATTTCTCTTGTAAAATAATTTTAGTTGAATCCATTCGACCATACGTTTTGCGTATGATTAATTAATATGAAATCGATGGCTAAAAATGACTTATCTAACTTCCTTTATTTCTAATTATACGCTTTGTAGACTTAACAAGAGCACAACTACAATTAACCAAACTTGCATGTAAATCTAATCTTGCAATTGTTGCGTCGATTAAATTGTACAAATAATATTGTCTACTGTCTGTCTGCAATTCAAATCTAATTCATAATAACTATCATTGTTATTTTTTTGAATACAAATTAAGAATAAAAATCGATAAAAAATCATGATTCGCTATAGCATTCAAAATAACAACTCTACATATAAAATCATACTTTTCCGTAATAATCGGACCAAATTCTCAGAGGACTTTACTCCAACCAGATGCTTAGTTGTTTCGGATATAGTTAGGTATAGTAAAAACTCACAGATATGTTTAAACTATATTCAAATCGAAATAGAGCCTTTGACTCAAATTCTTTGGCTCGTTTTCATTAATTCAGCTCGTTATCTGGACGTGATTAAAGAAAGCCACTTAGCATACTTTTTCCGCTTGTTTACCTGTTTTCCATAAAGTTCGGTACGTGTGACCTGGTGGCTTACTATTCTAGTGACAGATGCGCAAGCGCGGCCGGTGCCAACAAGGCCGTTGCACTTAAATGCTTTCTGTTGCACTTTGTAACCACTATTGCGCCAAAATGCGCTTTACAAATGTCACCTGTTCTATTATGATGGACAGTAAATAAAACTTGTTGATTATTTTTCTTCATTATTGAACAGGTTTCCCAGAATTCCTTCAAACGGAGAGTGTTTCAAGGAATTCTGGGAAACTTTTACACCAGAGCAAACAGAATTATAAGTCGTGGTGACCTAGTGTTTAAAACACCAGCCTCTCAAGTATGAGTGCGCGGGTTCGATTCCAGGTCAGGCAAGTACCAATGTAACTTTTCTAAAGTTATATGTACTTTCTAAGTATATCTTGGACACCAATGACTGAAGGTGAAGGAAAATATCTTGAGGAAACCTGGACTTTAAGTCTGAAATCGCCAACCCGCATTGAGCAAGCGTGGTGATTACGCTCAATCCTTCTCTGAATGAGAGGAGACTTGTGCCCAATAGTGGGACGATATAAAGGTTGATAATGATGATGATGATGAAACAGAATTACCGTTAACGATAAAGCATCTATGTATGTTTATATACAAAATGTAAAGCTGAAATAATTTCTTTAAATTCAATATCAATGAAATTTTTATTTAATTATATCTTCCGGGTTTTCACTTTATTTTAAGTACATAGTAGTTTGTTTACCGTCATCAGGATATCCCGTTGCCAATGCAAATACAGTGCTTAATGACGAACAAATTAAAATAACATTATCCGAACACAGGAATTAATTAAATTGCTAGAAAGGCTTCACTACACGTAAAATAATAATTAAAAATAAATGACCCGACAAGCAATAAAATTTCAGACTTTTAGTAGAAACGAAAATTTTTAAACCTTCATTGTATTTTATGTCCCTCTTAACTTGAAAAATAATACTGCATTACATAACGTGTATGTCATGCAAAATTATTTTTCAATGTCATTTACCTCATTGAAACACACAAATAAATTTATGAATCATAATAAATGTTTAGATAACTCATTTCGATTTATTATTGCGGCTAAAATTAATGCAAATATCTGTACCTAAATGGTACAAGTAGTAAAAACTTGCCAACGACATACAATATACAACATAAGTGGAAAGTCTATCATTACTTTCCACCTATTAAATAGCGCTAAATTCTTTTATTAAAAAAAAAAAACTAAAATCAATCTAGGTGAACGGTTAGCACTAGCTATATACATACCTACGAGTTCTGAGACTCGCCTAACCGGAGCATGTTGCCGTACATTTGACTGTTTGATTACCTACGTTATATGCTTGCACTGTGCTCACCACTATCATTATTACAAGCTTTTTTATTTATTTAGGTAAAATATGAAAGGCTTTAAGTCGAATATTCTGCCTAAATAAACAAGACAATTAAAGCTTGCAATAATGATAGTGGTGAGTGAGCAAGCATATAACGTAAATATACGTATTGAACCATATCGTAAGCCGACTTTCATAGGAAGAACTTCATCTTTATAAAGCGTTTGGTACTTAGGTATCATCATTCGTTACTGCTCGAATTCTGTAGTGAATACACTGCTTGTCTTCGAACAACGATTCTTTCAATGATTGCACTTGAGATTGCTTTTATAGAAAACAACAATAGATATTATTACGCACCGCCCACGAAGAGGAAGTAATACAGCATTCCAACGCACTTCCACGTCTTTTTATTTTGAACGATATTCAATCAGTGCTGGGAGTAATAATTGCTCAAGTGGTCTAACAGTGCCTATCACCAATGTGAAGCACGATTTGACGTAACAGTTTGTGCGTTAAGGTAAGTTCTATAATACATAGTTACTCAAGTATTTTTTTAATTTACTTGCCTTAATTACAAAGTAAGATGAAGGAGGTCTACGAAAAAATATGTCACATGATTATTGGTTTACGCCTAGTCAGGTTTTAGTCAAGATTTGAAGAGGAAATTAAATGCGTAGTTTCAAATTTGCAAATACACTACGATTTCTATACAAACTTCAATCATTTCGCATGTGTGCATTGTAAACTAATAATATGATCGTTCTGCTGGTTAAATGAAATGCTCAACCAAGCTATATATTAAAAAGTATATACATAGAACTTGTGTTTACAAAAATAAGTTAGTGAACATAACTTAGAAATTACAAGAGAGTTGCTTTTTAAGAGATTATAAAAAATATTCCGCCTTTGTACCCTTTTGTCAGAAAAGTTAAAAAAAAAAACATGCGCCTTAAAAGTGCGTCCCAACATTAATGATTTACGTGTTATTGTTGTTTTGTTAATTTCTTAATTAAAAACACAAAATGTAATGAAAATAATGTTTTCGTCTATGGGCGTTTATGTAATAAATTAGGGGCAATTATAATATGTAATGGTAGGTAGTGTGAGAACAATCTCATACTTTCTCTATTCAATATTACTAGAGCAGGTTTTTAATGCTATCAACTTAATCCTATTAGTAAGAAGCATGATTAATGGCTTATGTTGGGTTTCTACTCTTAGTCAGTGCTGATGATAGTATAAAACAATAGAGATAAGATCATAAGTGATATATGTTTTATTTCATTTAACACACATACTTGATGGTTATACAATTCCTTGGCCTAGTTATGCAATTTTTAGGAAGTGACAATAGCGCATCGCAGTAACAAATAAGTTTCAAAACAGCTATACATTTGATGTGAACTGAGCTGAACGATTACCAAAATAAAAGTCACGTTGCAGAATTAATCATTAAATTATAAATATGAAAGCACGATTATATATTATTTTTTCAGTTGATTGAGTTTTTTTTTTTTTTATAAATTATAAACCAGCGCTTGACCGCAATCCCGCCTGATGGTAAGCAGTGACGCGATCGTTGATGGTAAAGCGCGCTAGTTTATTAAGAGCCTATTCACTCTAGCCTTGAAGACACTCAAATTGTAATGTGACGGAAACACCGACGCCGGCAAATTGTTCCAGTCCCTCGATGTACGCGGTATAAAGGAGGAAGCAAAACGCTTCGTCCGGATCGCAGTGGTGTCAACAACGTAAGGGTGGAAATTCGCCGTACGACGGGTCGTCCGATGATGGAACGGAGATGGGGGAATTAAATCATGCAATTCCCTTGCACACTCACCAGAATGCATCCTATAGAAGACCGAAAGGCTGGCTACTCTACGCCTGTGCTCCAGGCTTTGAAGACCGTTTCGAGTTTGATAAATTAAGAATTAAGATTACACTCAAGGTGTTTTTGACGAAATAAAAAAAATGGTCTATTTTATCATGACATTATTTTATTTTCTTTGAGCATTTGACCAAGCACTAATTTTTTGCTGGTTTATAATTTGGCCTAACAAGGCATTTTACGGTGGTCTTCCCCTGTCTTATAATAGTGTTACACTAGAATATAATTCTAGTAATATAATTTTCCAGAATCTTCTTTAATAACAATCTGCATTACTATAATCTCGGCGATGCCTTTAATCTAATATATAAATTTTTCAGTATTCAAAGGTTCAATAAACTATTACGTGTTTGGAAAGTATGGGCTACGTAACACGGTGAGGGATATAATCAGCTAATAAATCTAAAATAAAACCTCATTTACCAAGTCAGATGCAATGACATCCTAGACATGGAAAAATGGAATCTATACTCAAAGGTATGTGGACTGATTACAGGTAGGTACATAGCTGTCCATGCTGGGTATTTCATGACCTATTTATTCGTATTGACACCAACGTTCTTTGTCAGTAAAAACCTATACCGTCTATCGAAATTGCCTTAGGTAAAAGCCTACATACTACATACAAACATACGTACTACCTACCTACATGTCATTCATATTTAAAGCATTACGAATATTGCATATTTTTCACTATATTATTATTTACCTAATTCATATGCGTAGAATATGTTGTCCTATAATTATTTATTTGTTTAAAATCTGTATAAATATTTATAAAAATAGAATTGAACAAAATTCTAACACACAAACAATAATTACATAATCGAATTTAACCAGTTCTAATTTGAATAATCGATCAACAAATGTATCTTATCAGTACAATAATAATATTATTTGTATTATACACGAGTGCTGCAGTGATTTACAAGTTCAAAAGATAATTAATTGACTTTGTGGTATTGATCTTTTGTGTTCACCTACCTAAGTACCTATATTTATTACTGAGGACTCTGTTCGCGGTGACGGTCAACTGAACATTTCGGTCAGGTCAATGTCACAATTATATAACATTCATCTAGTCAAGGAATTGTGAACCTAAAAATATTATCTTAGAGCTTCTGATGCACAAATCTTTCCCATTGACAGAGCCTTGAAAAGGTTGTTCATCCCATAACGGGAAAATCCCCTACTATAAACTGATTGTAATTACTGCATACTGTATGCGATAGAAGCTTTCTCTGCACCTGTGACTTCATTACTAAACACGTCTTCTCAACGAGAACGGAGCCTGTCCCTATTAAATCATGACCCCAATTCCAACCTCACTCGAGTCTCGACAACTAATTGATATCCGAGGATTTAATCTTTGTCTTTTTCGTCCCATTCTCTTAGCGCTTACAAGGTTAAACACACACACAATTACACAAACTAAATGGAAAAAGTCGAATGAAATGCGATGATGAGATGTCTGATCAGGTTTCATAATATAGACCGCTAAACCCAAGACCCAAAACTAATATGTACGTGTTTATGTAATAATGTCATATTATTTATCACTTATCAACATTTCTTTTTAAATGTCAAATTTGTGTTGAAGTAGCAAATTAAGTTGGTTCTTGCATTTTCTTTATTTTCTACCATACAGCTTAGTTTTTAAAGTGGCTAACAGGTGTTATATATACCTACAATAGGACATTAGAGAGGTATTTGAAGGCAAACTTGTGCCAACTAATTGTGAGCAAATATGCACATTATTTTAATGCACAGTACACCTGGGTGCAGCTTTGTAAATTGAATTGGCGTTTTATTCATTTCCTTCGGGTTGTGGAGGTCAGACGATAGTCACTTCAAGGAAAATATCGAAGTTTAGCCAAAATCAGCAGTTAGACTGGTTAAGCGAGCCACAGACTCATCACACCACAAAGCTGAAAAGCTTCGGATGCATCTGCGATTAACGCTGAGATGATGAATAGCAACAAATGTTTTATTTGTGAACATTCCAAATTGACGTAGACAAACATCTGCCTAACATTTTCCCCTACAATGTTGGAGTTGGATTCCTGTCTAACCAAATACAGCTGAGTAAGAACTCAGGTATTG
This sequence comes from Sesamia inferens, assembly GCA_037179545.1. Classification (NCBI taxonomy): domain Eukaryota; kingdom Metazoa; phylum Arthropoda; class Insecta; order Lepidoptera; family Noctuidae; genus Sesamia; species Sesamia inferens. The sequence goes on along the minus strand of CM073928.1, from coordinate 19,538,588 downwards.
GGAATATTGGGATTAGTACCTACTGTACACGTAGACAATGAGAAATAATATATAATTTCTAACAAATGTCAAAATTATTAATTCACCTTATTTACTTATTACCTATGATTTATATTTTTAATTTTTATGACATTGCTTTTTATTTTTTACGTAGTCACTACGTTAACATCGTATCGTATTATCTTACCAGTTAGCATAACAATTATTAATAATAATAATAGCTGTACTTCTGGACACGGCTCGCATTGTCAGGAAGTTCCTCTCTCTGGAGCCCTGACCGGTAGCTTGGACCCTGTTCCCGATGCCGGTGGGTTACTATTTTTTATATTTTTAAATGTTTTTTTTATATCTTTTTTATGTAGAAATATTTAAAAATATAATTTATAAGTGTATTATAATGAAATAAAGGAAAAAATAATAATAAAGCCCTTTATTCCCAAATATAACATATTTCACTTTTGTTACATTCCTTATAATTATTATAAAATAGCATACAACAAATCAGCACCATACTTAATTATACAAAAGAAAATTGTTTATTACAGTTACTCATTTATAAATTCATTTTTTTTTTTTATTACATTAGCATAACAATTACTTATTACATATGATTTATATTTTTTTACGAAGTCACTACGTTAACATCGTATCGTATTATCTTACCAGTTAGCATAACAAATAATAATTTAATGCGAAATTGCCGAATAGTGCGGAGAAAGTAAGTTGTCGCTATGTACCTGTATCAAGTCTATTTTATTATAGCTGCGATATTATATAATTATCAATAACTAGACTCTCATATAAAATATAAGTCGTTTAGCAAGCATGCAATACATGATTTGTTATCATAATAAATTTTAACATATATGCTTCAAAAACTCATTCGAATATAGTTTTCAATTCGACCACCATTTTGCAAATTTCTCACGTAAATCTATACCTACCTAACAAAAAGATGAAAGTTTGTTTGTATTTTTTGTGAACTGAACTAACAGATGAATGTTAAAATATATTTTGCCCAGTTTGATAGCTTAAATTTTAGTGGAAATTATACCTTAATTAACACTAGAAAACAAAAAACAGTCTGAAATTTCAATAAGCGAACACGATAAAGCAATGTCGGTGGAGGTCTGCCCAGCTTGGGTGGAGCACCGCCGTGTCCGGCCCTGATCCAGGCCATAGCCCGGAGCTAGAGTGCATGGCAAGCCGTCACCTCCTTCAGCGAAGCAGTGATGCTACGAAGAAGGGGACGAAGCGCGTGAGCGAGGGGGAATCTCAGCGCCCGGCCACCGTAGGCCCCAGCTTGCGGGTAGCGAGCAATGGGCAGCTCACGCTCACAGCCCGGTAAGGACCAGACCCGGTTCGACGAATGCACGTTGTGTTTCACGCGCGCTTCAATGAGATGTCAGCACGTCGTGACGGGGTCCACGAAGACCGATACCTGGGTTAGGGTTGCGGATTGGTCAAAAAAGAAATCGTGGCCCTGGTGCATAGGCAAGTGAAAGAACACGGGTGGGTTTTAGTCAATAAAAATCTGACACGCCTTTGTGCTCAGCCCAGAGTGGGAGAGGCCATTTAATGAATTCCCATCCACCAAACAAAAAAAAAACAGGCGATGCAATGCGACGGGGTAGAACGGGGGCAGATAAAATTTCACGTGAGCGAAGTCTTGGCCACTTTTACCTAGTTTTTTTTGCTTAGTAATAAAATATTGCTTATTTCCGATATCAAGTTTAAATTACGTCACATCAATACATCTAATAAAAATAAAAAATCGTTTATTTTTCACACTAATCACAACACCGTACAGAAATCCATATATTTTCACAAATACGAATATTTGTGGGAATATATGGATGTATGTATCTATGCATGGATGTTTGTTACTCTTCCACGCAAAAATCACTCACCGAATTTGGATGTAATTTGGCATACAGGTAATTTATAACCGGGAATAACATAACAAAGGATATATTATACACAAATACTTTTTTTTGTCCCGATATTCCTACGTGATTGATGCTCACGCAAGTAAAACCGCGAGGCACAGTTATTAAAATAAATTGAGTGGATTAGAGCCTAAATTAGGGCAGCCCTGTATTTCAGGACTCCAGGTCCTCCCATGACGAGTAAGTAATAGTGGTAAAATTCATTACTGAATGACAACTAGAGCTGTAGTTGTTTGGGTGAGTGCTTGTGAGTGTTCGTGTGTGTGCGTGTGTCTGCTGTTTGTGTGATCAGTGAGATTACAGTTGCGGGTATCTGTGTTTATGGGAGTTGGTTATGGCTGGAATATGTAAGGAGATCTAATGTTGTGTTATAATCCTACGAATGTTAATATGCATCCTAAATTCTTATTTCGCCAATTATTACCCATTAGAATGCAGCGTTAAAATCTTTCTAAGAAAAAACATGAACCAATTTAAAAAGTGAAGTGTTATCCGCACCCAACCTTACCCATCGACCAAGCAATGCAACAATGTATGCAGACAATGCATCTAGTAGTACTTTTTATGCCCAGTTTAATTATGTCTTACATAAAACAAACAAGTACCTACACTATATATATTACTTTATGTACATATACAGATTTGTTTGATTAAAAAGTAGAAAACTTACATTGTATTAAGTAGGTTTTTTTATTGTTTTGACGTAATATCTGCATAGAACAATTCATTATTTATTGTTACTACATAATTTTAATATTTAACTACATATGTACATAATTGGTGTGCTTTACATAACTCAAAATAACACACATACGTGAATGAACTATTATGTGTCACTAGAACATAACATGCCGGTGAATACATCATCAAAATTCATTACATAATGCTTCGCTTGACTTTGACCGTTGCTCTGACATCTTAATATTTTGACCATAAACAAAGCAGTAGTTTACTTCACGAAATTGACTCGTCACCATGGCTTAGCATTGCATAGGAGAAAACAGTGCTGTGGTGGCCAAGCGGCAAGCCAGCCACGATTGTTTACCGTGGATTTGAAGCCTGCCAACGCTTTCATTGCTGGGCACAGGTCTCCTCTCATACAAATAAGAATTGTTTTTTTTTTAATATGGCATCTCGTAGTTGACCTTGAGAGGTCGTGACTAATCACCACGCTTGCTCAATGCGGATTTCAGAAGTCCAGCTTTCCTCAAGATGTTTTCCTTCATCTTATAATCAGTGATTGGTGTCCAATATATACTTAGAAAGTACATATAACTTAGAAAAGTTACATTGGTACTTGCCTGGCCTGGAATCGAATCCGTGCACTCATACTTGAGAGGCTGGTATTTTAACCACTAGGCCACCATGACTTCGTCATCAACCTTTTTTTTTATCGTCCCACTGCTGGGCACAGGTCTCCTCTGATACAGAGAAGGATTGAGCGTAATCACCACGCTTGCTCAATGCGGGTTGGCCTTTTCAGACTTATAAAGTCCAGATTTCCTCAAGATGTTTTCCTTCACCTTCAGTCAATGGTGTCCAAGATATACTTAGAAAGTACATATAACTTTAGAAAAGTTACATTGGTACTCAAGTATGAGTGCGCGGGTTCGATTCCAGGTCAAGCAAGTACTACTTGCTTGGCCTGGAATCGAACCCGCGCACTCATACTTGAGAGGCTTGTTGTGACTTACTTTGGGTAAATTATTTCAACATCACTGCTCTCAAAACAGTAAAGGAAAACATCTAAGAAAATCGGCTGTCTAAGAATCAAAACTTCGAAAACATGTGATACACACGGGGCTCGCGTGGTCGATTATGACCCCTCTCATATAACATATTATTAGTAATAATGCTGTATACATATTATTAGTTAAGTATTAACAAGTTACCAAAATTACGGTTCATTCTGTTTAATTGCAGTTTGGCAATATGAGCCCAATGGAAAGAGAATCGAAAAACCAAAATAACCATGAGAGTTTAATAGTTGTTTAATCATATAAAAGTTGTTTCAAATAGTTGTTTTTTTTATCCGTATATTCCCACGGGATCGAAACTTGTAACTAGCATCTACGTAATTCACTACACACATCAATACATCGTTTAAGCTGATTGCATAATTTTCAATACAACGCATTGCACTCAAAAGATTGATGATATTATACAGATTTTTCCTCCTACTTAAAATTCAAAGCTTGTTTGAAGCAGTATTACTATTTCAGCTACGTGATCGCAGGTGTTTTGTGGATCTCACGGGTACAGAGATTGACGTCACTGAAACAAAGCACACGCATTGACAGCCCATGGCTTTTCATTGTTAGACATGGGCCGCTGATGAAAATACAAGTGATCCAGGACGAGACAACCTATGCAAACCTTACTATGGATACGTAATACTATGAATACATTATATCAATCTCTAATGTTAAGGCCAGTTAGAGTAAACAAGAAACCGCGGCCCTTGGCCGTCGCACAGGCAAGTGAAGAAACACGGGTGGGTTTTAGTCAGTAAAAGTCTGACACACCCTTCCGCTCCGCCCAGAGCGGGAGAAGTCATTTGATGATTTCCCATCCCACCAAAAACAAAAAAAGGTCATTTTGAGTGCTATATGTTCCGTCCCGTAATTCACCGCGTGGGACTTCAAGAACATCAAAAACAGCGCCACTGTTCTTAAAACAATTTACACAAAGTATCTGTCTGAGTTCGAATCTACAACATACACTAATATGGATATCGTTTGTAAACTTATACAATGGAAATAGATACATAGCCATTTGATCAAATGGGTTTTCATAAGAATTTATTATAATATTAACATAAAGATCTAGGGCCCGACCTAATGTTCGGTTACGGTTTTATTTTCGGTTGAGTTTCGGATTTGCCATGTTCGACGCGTTGAACGAATGAATGAATCCCATATGAATCCCAGCAAAGCAAATGTCGTTGCTATTCGTTTTGTTTTGTTGTTTTGACGAGTTTTCGAGTGATTGATCTACGCACTCAAACTGCGTGAGTATTTTTGAGGCGCAATATTATTTTCTTAAATAAAGGTTTCTATGTTGATTGTTTCTATAAATGAAAATGTTGACGACTGATTATCTATGTGATTTAAAGAGAAAACAATAAAAACTGACTGATTATAATATAGATTTCTTTATGTTTCCCTCAAAATATGATCCTTGTAAGAAAGTTGCGGTTTCAAAACTTTCTTACCTAAACAGAAACCGTTTCCGAAATTCGTGTTCGGTTTCGGTTTCGGCCGTAAAGCTCGTTTCGGTCGGACACTATCAAGATCTTTCATTAAACCAGCACCGCTGTACTAGATCTTCTCAAATAATAATAAAAAAACCCGTTCCGTATTGAATACGAGAAATTTAAATTAATTTAAAGCCGTAAAGAGAAGCTATTCGAACTCATTAGAGAAACCATAGATTATTAACAAAATTAATATTACCATGACCGAGCTTTCGTGCTATATACAAAAGTGACAGTGACCGCATTGACAAGTGCAAGAGGAGAAAGTGTCGATGCACTAGTGTCTTGCGTCCGCGCAGTTGCACCATCTCCTTCGCACTCGTGTGCCAATTGTATGCTTTACTCATAATGTATTGATTTAATGTCATCATAATGCACCTATTTCTAATATTACCACAGCTAAGTAATAAATATTATTTGTAATAAACCAATCTCATTTTGAATTGGTTAACGTAAGGTGTGTGTACAGTGATTTATGTTATTTATTGTGGTTTAATAGAATTGTTTAATGCTATTGCAATAAGATTTCATATAAACTAATATTTTGCAGATTGCTTTTCGTTTGATTTCTAATGTTCAGTAACCAAAAAATATTGCCAATTACGAACTTCATAAAATTTTAGTTTTTTTTTTTAGAGTTTTAAAACTATCGTTAACGAATCTGATTATTATAAAATATGAGTAATGAAAGCACGTAAGTAAACATTAGCATGTAAATATAAACCAAACGATTTCAGCGTGCGTTGATGTCTTCTATTACCAGAAGCGTAATCGCTACGCCAACACCGAGCCGCTACGAAAAACATATTTATAACTCGCGCGAGTTAACTGTGCACCTCGCTCTGAGACGTCATTCGGACGGTACCGTTTGTAAAAAATTATAATTATATTAAAAAAATATCAATTACATCTTTTTTTATGTTAATAAAAGGTTGTTTTGACGATAAAGCGTCATAATACTAGATCATTTTACTCTTGACGTTTTGCAATTAAATTGATACATATGGACTGAAATATAATCTTGGTGCAACCAACAGGCTTCACTAACACTTCAAAAATATAAAAAACGAAAACCAACTTAATAAAAAAAACATAGCAAATACTCCACAGAAACAGTAATAATAATAGGGGATTTAAACTGTTTTTAGACAATTATAACTAAGATGCTATAGCTATTCCGCGCTTACGACGAATGCGGGGCGCCGCGCGGGGAAGCGGGAGAGGGGTCGCATTCCAGCGAGGTGCACAGTTAGCTCGCGCGAGTAGTACCTATATTAATAAAATAAAATTAAAGAATTTTATTAAATCCACATGAAAGTAAATACGCTACTAGTTATAGACAAAGTATTTTTTTTTTATTATTAATTTATAAACCAGCACTTGGCCGCAATCCCGCCTGATGGAAACTGTCTATTTGTCCATTCCGGAGAAACTATATAAGCTATTGTTCTCTTTCTACAATTTCACTACACGCGGGTGAAGCCGCAGGTAGAAGTTGGTTTAAAATAAATATAATTTTATGGTTCACCTTATTTAGATTTCTTGTCGATAAAAATGTTGTGTTAAGTTTTTTTTTTTTTGGCAAGGCCGTTCACTTCACTTTCGTTACTGTAACAAATAATTGTGAAATCAAGACAATGTGATAAGTATTCACTGCAACTTAAGCTTGTGCGAATTCTTAGTCTGTTAAAATAACTCGAGCATGGTCAAGACATTCTATTTTAGTACCCAATTTCCTTAACATCCGGAATTTCAAGTAAACGATAGCAAGTAAGGATTTTCGCTAAGACGGCGTGTTGTGTTTCACGCGCGCCTCAAAGAGATGTCAGCACATCGTGACGGGGTCCACGAAGACCGATGCCTCCTGGGCCAGGGTTGCGGGTTGGTTAAAAAAAAAACCGTGGCCCTGGTATATAATAATCAGTAAAAGTCTGACACGCTTCTCCCGCGCCCAAGGCCGGAGAGGTCATTTGATAATTTCCCATCAAAACAAAAAAAAGCATTTTTGCTAAGTGCGTGAGCTTTTAAAGTGAAAATAAAAGAATTGCCTTACAAATCGATTTCGAAGAAAAGTGCTATTTAAATCGATATATTTACTATTCAGAACACGGTATTTCCTTGATGCGTGTAAACAAAGTAGCGTGTGATGTCAACGAATCGTCTCTACACTTGTGTATGTATCGAGAATTTCCTTATTCGGGAAATATTTAGTCTGTAATTTATACAATATGTAACAAAAACCCTGTTGTTCCTTCAACCTACGTTTTAAGAATCGGCATACGGACGTAATAAAGCAAGTAATTTATAAAAATTGTTCAACCACAATAATTAAAATAAATGTTTAATTATTAATATTTATAATCTGTAACTGATTTCCTAGCTCTGCAATTCTGCATAAAGAAACTAGACATAAGTAGAACGTTCCCGCCAATTTATTTAACTTATAAAATCAGATATTCTAAAAAAAAATCGAATTTGTCGATTTTAGTAGGTATTTGATTGTGACCCCTCGACTAGACAATGATTACTGTTTTCTAATTATGACTTCATTAATGATGTGCTTGTAGGTAAAATTATATGTCTCTGAAAGGAACAACAGGGTTCTTGTTACATAGTGTATATATACAATACATATACATTCAATCATGTACCAATGTAACTTTTCTAAGGTATATGTACCTTCTATATCCTATAGTATATCTTGGATACCAATGACTGATTAAAAGGTGAAGGAAAACATCTTGAGGAAACGTGGACTTTAAGTCTGAAATCGCCAACCCGCATTGAGCAAGTGTGGTGATTACGCTCAAGATGAGAGGAGACCCATGCCCAGCAGTGGGACGATAAAAACGTTGTTGATGATGATGATGGTGATGATTCAATCATGATAAGACTTAAGACTCTTAAACCTATGAAATGAATACAACTAATTTTTAAATTACCGCAGATGTGCATTAAGTGTGATATACAGTACATAAAAAAACTATTTTTTTAGGTTTTGCCTGCCTATATCCTACTTTTATTTTAAAAAAGCATTAGTATGCAGACAACTTATTACTTTACGACATTTTTTATTTACGGACAAATCACGCAGATTGAGCATGCCTCAAAGTAAGTTCGAGACTTGTGTTATGGGATACTAACTTAACGATACTATATTTTACAATAGATACTATATATATATAGATAAACATCCAACAACCAGGACAATCAGGAAAAGATCGTTTTCCATCATGACCTGGCCGGAGATCGAACCCGGGGCCTCCACGTCGCAGGCAGGCGTGTTGACCACTGCGCCACGGAGGACGTCAATTTAATTGGACAAAGTCGCAAACACAGCTAGATTTTAACACAATATCTTCCTTTGCCAGACTATACATTTATTTATTATTTTCTTTTTTTTTTTAACGTTGCCGCTCACTCGTAATTTCTCCTGTATCGTGGAGGCATTTACAACTTTATAAACTCACATACACAAACAACCAGACCCGTAACAACTACTTGTAGATCATACAAATATTTGTTCCGTGCGGGAATCAAACCCGCGCCACACCGCGCAGCAGTTAATAGCTCACCCACTGCGTTAACCATTCAGTCAGTATTTATACTAAGTTACATGTTATTTGGTTATATTTTAATCTTAGAATATAAACTAGACTAAGAATAATCGAGAAGTAATTTGACGTACGTCATAACAATTCAAACTGTCCTCGTAAGTACGTACGACAACAGGTCAAGCTACCCGAAACTGACAAATATTCCCAATCAACCTTGAGCCTTAATGTTTTAGAGGTAAAGTTGAAAATCCATTAAAGATGTGCTGTCGTCTGTACTACAAATTGGCAAACACAGTACGGTAACGGTGACGCCTTCAAAGTTGAAAAGGTCAGTTGACCTGAAGGCCCCGATAATCAATTAATGACAGAAAATACTTTGTCACGACAACCAAGCAATTCAATTACACAATTTTGCATCAGTATATGTTCATAAAAGAGATTTGTAATTATATAGTTATCGAGGGAATCGGGTGAATGCGGCAATCGTACGCGAGACATTACCAATCTATGAGCTATTACACATTACTATGAATTTATACGTTATGCCCAACACATTATTGCAGCATTTGCACGTATGTAATGGAAGTACTTGCCATTGTCTTCACGCTGCATTGAACAGTCGCGAAGGAATATCGTCATAATCAAGATTTGCACATACCGAACATACTTGTAAAAGTACTTCTATCTATTTCTGTGATTCGCTGTAAATGGAGATGATGGCGATGGTGTATTCCAGTTAAATCTTGAATTAAACAACTGAACGTGGAAAAGGCAAATATGTAATAATAAGCTTTATATTATGAGCAATTTTAATTCGGTATGATTCTTGTTATTGGCAAAAGAACGGCTGAGTTCAATGTTAAATACATACAATCGCTTAAGTAAGTATTCGTATTTATACACAAAAGGTATTAAAATGTTAACGACGCCAAAAGTAGATATCTAGTTTTTCAGCTCAGCGTTGCTCAACTTTTATCATTTTAACCGGACTGTAAGAAATTAAACAGACATTAAAACTTAATGTATTGTACAGACGACAGCACATGAAGCTACGAGTACTAAAATCTGTCAGACTTCTTTATTTGATTTTCAACTTTATCTCTAAAGCATTAAGGGTCAAGGTTGATTGGGAATATTTTACAGTTTCGTATAGCGTGACCTGCTGTCGTCCTTACAAAGTATTAAGTACGGTTTATTACAAAATATTATAATTAGTTACATAGTCATGATGGTATTATATGAGCTTAATATATTCATAAGTTTATACTGAATTTAGGTCTCAACTCTCAGCGTTGTGCAGTCATGCTTCTCAATAACTCGACAGATTTTCATCTAATATCAATTCAAATCTAGTTTCAGAATACTAGCGTTGTATCAGCTTCTTTGCATTCTTCTTCTTCTTCAGCCTATGGGTGTCCACTGCTGGACAAAGGCCTCCCCCAAGGCTTACCACGCTGACCGGTCTTGTACTGCCCGCATCCATCGGCTTCCCGCGACCTTCACCAGGTCATCGATCAACCTTGTTGGGAGGCCCCTACGCTGCGTCTTCCAGTACGTGGCCGCCACTCCAGAACCTTACTGCCCCATCGGCTATCGGTTCTACGAGCAATGTGCCCTGCCCACTGCCACTTAAGTTTAGCAATTCGCAGAGCTATGTCGGTGACTTTGGTTCTTCTGCGGATCTCCTCATTTCTGATTCGATCACGCAGAGAAACTCCGAGCATAGCTCTTTGCATTAGAAACTTCTAAATGTATGACAGTTTTTTAGTGCAAACTATCTCAAATATACAAATTCAATGCTCACCTACAAGTCCGCTTTTATTATAAATTTCCTGATGCTTACAATCGATTTAGAAGCATTGACAACGTATAACTTTTTATGATTAACTTTAATAATATTTTAATTGTAAAGGTTTTAACAAAACCAAAAGTCATTCATACAAACTAAGCTGAGTATCAGCACTTCCTAGTGCTTTGCGTACCTACTGGGAAGACATGGCGCAACAAACCCAGCCTACCAATCGAACACAACTCTTTTTGTGAATCTGTTGCGTCAATCTATGAACATAAAACTTAACGATGAGTTTAGAGAACTATTGACATATTCTAGTTATTCATTCAAAACTTTTACGTAACTGTTGAAACAGCCTTATGTCAAGGTTATGTTTACTTTGTTCAACAGATTTCTCAATTCAATTGACTTAGAAAATAGTTTTCGATATTAAATGGCTTTTCCAATATTTTCTGCGGTTACAGCTCTTCGATTTCTTTGTTAATGTATAGCAGTGTTTATCACTAGCTTTGTCAACAAACTGATGAATTAATTAATTTAATTAAAACTAAATGTATTTACGGTATTTCACTATTGGGGTGTTACACCTTAACTTGGGTGCGCCGGTAACCACAAACTTGTGTTACTTAGTACAAGAGTTAGTTGGAATCACGTACACAAAACGATGTCACATCTACTCGAATGGTCGCTAAAGCGTATAATTGATCATTGTGGGTGACTGAACCACTGATTATATATTATAGCGACATGACTATCCATTTCCTCTGGATATACTAATTATAGCATAAAATGAACAACCACCATATAATTAAAATTTACTTGCTACAATGTATAAAAAACAAAAATAAGTAGATACATCTTTTAACATGGTCGACCTGACTCGGGTCTATGGTTAATTTTAATTTAATGATTTTGCAAACTCTACAGTTTATAAACCTTTATAAGTCCAGTAAAGCAGCTGTAATTTCACAGAAATCAGTTACAATGTAAAAGTGGAATTCGATATGCAAACCGAATGTAGCATGCACCGCTAAATTCACCGCGTCCTAAATAAGCAGCCACTGGCGTAACATAAGTAAACGATATGAGAACAACGATAGTTCACTCACGTCTAGATTCTGTCCCAACAGTCTTCTCGAAAGCGCAATTCGCAACGACGAGCAAAAGAGTTGCATGATAGCTTCACAGCGAAGTGTAACATCTGTTGCAATCGCCCGTATAATCAACAGATTTGAGATCAATCAAGTGTTACGTACGTATTTCCTAGATTATGCCATGTTTGTATTCAAAGATTATCTATACAACATAAATAAATAAATATTATGAACTTAGGTAATAAACCAATAATTAACAAGCAAACTTTCGACATTCATTTTTTTCTTAACAAAACCATAACTGTTTAAGTTAATGCAACTTTTCCGCACGAGTTCCTACTTCCACAAAATATGAGCATTGATCACCAAAAAGGTAATAAAAACGTTATAATGTTAAGACTAACTGGCGGTTATGGGTATAGCATTCGGTTCGTTAAATTTACATTGACCACAACAACACTTAATGTAGGTCAACAAGAGACCGACTGCAGAAGAAGGTCACCGTCCGATATTTGTGTACCATGTATGTAATACAAGCATTGACAATTGCAAAAATATTATACAATCACAACATTACACGATACGAACGTAATAAAATATTGTTTTTGAAGTATGTTTATTAATTTATTTGCATATACAATCCTCACGTTGTGTAAAGTAGTTCATAACATTCCTCGATTGCATAAAACATGATTGAGGAGTTCAACAATAAATTACATTTGTTTACATGTGTCGGAAGGAGGGTATTCTTAGTCCCATCAGTGTACATAAAATTGCCATGAGTCGCGCATACTGACATTAACGGTTATATCAGAGTTAACAGGTTAAGGTACAATGCGTTCGCGCTGCATTGCATCACCGACTCGCGGCGCCACTTCCGCACAAGTTGGCGCCCGCGCCGCTCGGGAAGTGCCTTATTTTATTTGTAACTCTGTTCGGTTTTTTCATCAAATGACTTGATGAGTTGCTTGTAGTCTTCCGGTTGTTTATCTTACAACGCAATCAGTTCCAATTCTTGTTCCAATGATGAGTGAAAGTAAAATATCCCATCAAAATATATTAGGAATTTATGTGGATTATACAATTGCTTACAATACATTCTAGTTGCCTTAATCAATAGCTATAATAGGTTACCTTTTCAATTTTAAATTATCTTTAAATTTAGCAAGTAAGCTAAGTTTAGGTAACTTCACACTGATATAATGTATTTAACATTGAAATAACTCCACATAACAGAACTTACCCTACCGAAACATGAGGTAACCGTAAGAATGTTCTCGAACTCCACATATACATATGCATTTACATTCATTCAACTAAAATTATATTAATATTGACAAATATACAGCGGCTCTAAGAAACACGAAATTTGATGATGTCTTTCAATCTCTAAGTTAGAAAGCTCTACGAAATTAATTAGTAGCTCCTTGTTAGGTGGTATATTGGTAAGCCTTCTGCTAAAAGTTTTAATGGTTAGCCGAAGAGTCTTATTTGGGGTGCTTTCAATAATTTATTGACAAAATTTGATGCATTTATGACTCTCTTGATATATTCAATTTCGGTCGTTATAAAAAAATATTTCCTGGGCTGAAGCCTGAAGTTTCATATACTACATCTTCATCGTGTACAAAATTACAAGATTAGGATAGCTATCCTCAAAAGTCTAAGGTCCGATTACAGAACCTCACTCAAAACTCAAGCTTTACTTAAATCCCGTTTGAAACTATTTCATTGGTTGGAACTAGTTTTAAGTAATGCTTAAATCTTGAGTAAGGTTCTGTAATACAGACCTAAATCTTATACATAAAACACTGAACGATAAGGGAGGAATCAATCTTATAGGACAATTTTATCTCCCCTTACTCGTCGTGGACAAGATATCTGAGATGTCATCGATAAATAAAAACTCTGCTACCATTTCATGATATTATTTTTATCAGCAATCACTAGGCCTCAGATCTTACTCGCATATATTAGCTATATGAGTAAAGGCAGCGGCGCGTGCGCCGAATTCGTAAATATGAACACTTTCGTAATAGACCTTTACATTAATAACGTATGTCGCCTTGAACTATTAAAATATGGATTGGATGGCAACTGATGCATTCATAAAATCTTCATTCGTATTTGGTAAGTAATTTCAAGACTTCATCGTATTCATGTTTGAGGCATCTGATTTATTCTAATTTATAGATATGTACACGCCCATCTTGCTATAAGATTTTTTTTATGAAAAACTAAAATTAACGATAAGCTCTATACAAGTAGAGATGACAGAATATTTCTTCTATTATCATAATATTTATATTAAATAAATAAATATAAATATATACGGACAAATCACACAGATTGAGCTAGCCCCAAAGTAAGCTCGAGACTTGTGTTATGGGATACTAACTTAACGATACTATATTTTATAATAGATACATGTATAGATAAACATCCAAGACCCAGGCCAATCAGGAAAAGATCGTTTTCCATCACGACCTGCCTCCACGTCGCAGGCAGGCGTGTTGACCGCTGCGCCACGGAGACCGACAAAATTATTATATTATTCTCTAGTATTGAAATTATCTTGAAACAACATTATATATGTGTGTGTTTCATGGTTATACACATATGTACATCATCATCATCCTAGCGTTTATCCCGGTTGAATCCGTGGCTTTCGCGTTGGAGACCGGGGTCCGCTTTCCTGCACATACTCCTCCATTTCGTGCGGTCATTAGCATCCTGCGGTAAGAGATTGTTGGCACGCATGTCATCTTTTACAACGTCAAGCCAGCATTTCTTTGGTTGGTCTACCCCGCTTGTTCCGGCCCGGCAGACAGACCGGACAAACGACCACGACGGACGACGGCCATACAAAGGCTTGCCGTCTAGTGATTCGTCGTGTTCTTGGCATGATGTCTGATGAAGCCGTACGGAGGACGGGTCTGAGCAGTTGTGTTGCAATATGTGCCTAGTACGATGCGCCACATGTTATTTTGTCAGAAGTTTGGTCGTTGAGGGTCTCCAGATCAATCTCCCTCTGGCGCAGCATCGTTCGTCGTGTTGTTGGGTTTAACATTTCATCTTCTCGCTCAACTGCCATATTCCTTCCTATTCACACAATTTTTTTTTTTTTTGAGTCAAAAGGCTCTTAATAAACTAGCAAGCTTTAACATCAACGATTGCATGACTGCTTACCATCAGGCGAGATTGCAGTCAAGCAATAGTTTATAATTATTAAAAAAAGAATAAAAGTTTTAAGCACATAATTGTTATCCCCATTTAAAGAAGCAATACAGAAAAAATTTCAAACATTCATAATATAAATGTTACCCTCTCGCATATTAACACATTACATCGTAATACCAGCGCTCCTACCACCCATTGCATAAGAAGTAACAGGGGGGATATCTTCCGCGTGCCCCGCCGAAGCAAGGAAGCCGGCCGTGTGCCCATGCAAAGGAAGCTAATCAGAACCACGATCCGAACGTGACTGTAAATTACCAGCACAGGAATCACGACACGAACTACTTTGAATATATCTTACTTTCCATTTGTTTGTTATCTTGGTTTTACGAAGGGATATACGCAAGATAGACTCTTGGCGTTTATGCAGACTTATTCAATCCTTCTACCTACTCATATTTACTCACTCGATATCTTACAAATTACGAGTTCAATATTACGAGTTCGCAATAATTCATAATCTGAATTCCCGCATCTTAAAGTAAATAAAGCCGAAGAGAAATAATTCCATAGTACTTAATAACATCTGTGGTCGTTTAAATTTGTTAGTCATCAATGGGATCATCATGTTTACTATCGTAGCTAGCACACTCATGATATAGTAGATAGCACATTATGCGGATTATATACAGGCTATTTTGGTTCTCAGGCTAGGCGTACTAGGTCATATTTTTTCTAGTACGGACAACAGCAGGTCAATCTACTCGAAACTTCCCAATCAACCTTGAGCCTTAATGTTTTAGAGATAAAGTGGAAAATCTTATAAAGCAATCTCACAGCTCTCGTAGCTTGATGTGCTGTCGTCTATACAATCGCACATGGTTTACATTCGGCCGACCAGTCTCTGAGTACGACTCTTTCCATCCACATATTTATACACATCGTACATCCACAAGGTCTGTGTTCCCTTCCAAATTTAACCCATCTAACTTTAAAGCAAGAGTAAACGGGCATTTTCAGGCTACGCTTGTTCTATCATTGACCTCATCTATCGCTTTCCATCAGGCGATTGAGGTTATAAGTAAGCCTTTCAGCAACAAAAAAGGCCAACAATACATTTTGGCAACCAACAATAAGTCCAACTAGCCTGGCTATACTGCTTATATATATATGCTTGAAATTCCTGTTAGTAGTAAAGGACCGTTCATTTTACCGGTCTATATGCAGACCAGTACGTAGAGACATTTATTACAGTAACTAATGATAGATGTTTGTTTCCAGATCCTCAAGCCATGCGAAGGCTTCATCTGACAGACAGACATCTTCGCGTGATGTTGTGGTGCATTCTCCTCGGCTTACAGCCAGCCTTCGCTGGTATACTGGACCCCTTTAATTGGGCGCGTTCAGACCGGATAGAGGTTAACATTCCCTGGTTACCATGTATGTTCATTTTATATTCTCGAATGTATGATTAATTGAAAATAGACTTAATTTTGGCCTAAGAGCTAAATTATGATTTGCCTTTTGACTTTCTGGTTGTTCTTTTCATCGCTTTTATTATTTCAGTTGAAAATGAAACGAGATGCTATGACGAGCTAGGATGCCTGAACATCACAAGGAGCTGGTACCATCTCATTCACAGACCCTTCAATGTATTCCCATTGCCGAGAGTTGTCATAAACACTAGGTAAAATATAATGTCCCATTCATCCAAACACGGATCCAATAACAGGTCATCATAATAAGCGTAGCTAATGTATAGCTGTCACGAACTCATGTTTCTATTGAATTGTCGGTTCAATAAGTAAATCAACGGTAGACAGTTCGTCAATGCAAATTTTTCGTCACGACTACGATATTGCATAGATTTCACTAAAATCAATCTTTTGTCATATTATAACTACAGAGAAATTTCAATTTCAGGTTCATTTTATATACAAAGAAAAACCCAACTGATGGTCAATTGTTAAACGTGAATGTGAACAAAACTATAGTGAAGTCCAATTTTAATCCGACCAAACTTACGAAGATGATTATTCATGGATTCATTGACACACCGCTCTCGAACTGGGTAACTATAATAATCATTGAACATAATAGTATCATATCATATATTAATATTATTGAACATGCTGTAATTAACCCTAATGTTTGTCATTCAGGTCAGTGAAATGAAAGATGAGCTTGTGAAAGCAGGCGATTTCAATGTTATTATAGTAGACTGGGCGGGTGGGAGTCTACCATTGTACACACAAGCTACAGCCAATACCAGGCTAGTAGGACTTGAAGTAGCACACTTCATCAACACGTTACAGGTAAATTCACTACTTCAAAACAATGAAAATGGTGTGTAATAAATAATACGTAATAGGGGCTAATGTCCGCAACTCCACGACAATGGGCGTATTTTGCGTACGAATATTTTATAGATATAAATATACAATATAAAATAGGTTTAATAATAATCTAAATAATGGACACTTATGGCCGCATGAAGGTATGGCAGAGCAAGGAGCATCTCGGACGCTTTTTCCAGGCTCTACGTACGTGGGCCCGATGTAGATCTATGTACTAGCGTCCGTAAACTGGCTGCGTTTCGGTGAACTCTTTGGGGAAACCGAAGGTTTTGTCTGTGCAATTATGAACTATGCAATTATGATGACTAACAATTACCGGAGATTTATTATGATAGACGATACGGTTGACATTTGTCGGGTATGTCACCGGCGGGGGTAATCAATCAGACATATTATCTCCGGATGTTCTTGCATAAACATAATCTTCTAGCCAGGATAAACCATCAACAACTTATTCTCTAACACAACCTTGTGGAAACGGAAATGCCTTACTACAGGTATATTTGCCCGATCCAGTTCTCGAAAATAGCAATATCAATTGTACTGGGATGGATCTATCATCACTGACAGGACTATTGTTGCCCATAAGCCTGATATGATGGTGGATTAATCAGAGTGGCGTACAATGATTGTTGACGAAAATCCTGTATGATGAGAACATCGTGAAAACCGAGAAAACAAATCAAGTATCTTGACTTGGCTCACGAGGTTGTCGACAGGTGGGATGTGGATTCAGCAATCAGTGTACCGATAGTAATAACAGCCAATGACTTAAAATCCAAGGGCCTCGACCAACACCTCGGGAGGCTCTCATTAGACAGCTGGATCAATGGCTTGATTCAGAAAGCGGTACTTCTGAAAACGGCTTGCATTGTCAGGAGGTTACTCTCTCTGGAGCCCTGACCGCCGGTAGCTTGGAACCTGTTCGCGAT
Organism: Sesamia inferens; assembly: GCA_037179545.1. NCBI lineage: Eukaryota > Metazoa > Arthropoda > Insecta > Lepidoptera > Noctuidae > Sesamia > Sesamia inferens. The sequence goes on along the minus strand of CM073928.1, from coordinate 19,520,474 downwards.
ACCGGTGGGCTTCTATTTCTTTATTTTCTTCCACATTTATTAATATTTTAAATTGTAATTTATATGTACATATACAGTATGTTAAGAAAACCCTGTTCGACCCGTGAAGGTGTTGTTAGGTATCGATAACTAATTATACTAATGCATACAAAACCGGGCTAAACTTAAAAAAAAAAATCCCCCTAAAAAAATAAATATTATTTCGCAAAAGGAGGTAACTTAATAAATGTGCGTTGACCACCCCTCGCCTGCCGCCCGCGGGGGGCGGGCGGCAGGACACGCGGCACGTGGTCGCATCGCTATTCGCTCATAATAATACCGGTGTTGTCACTTTTTAAAAATTACCAAATTTCGGGGAAATTGGAATTAATTCGCGGGAAAAAAAGATTATTTCAAAATTCATTTGCATTGGTACTATGATGAATACGTAAAATTTTATATTATATTTGGTCATGTGTTTACCTAACCTTTATTATCCTTATGGGTCGGACAGGGTTTTCTTAACATACTGTATAAGATAAAATAACGAGAGCTAAATAACATTACAGAAAGAACACGGTGTAAATCCGTTAGATGTCCACATCATAGGTCACTCGTTAGGAGCCCACACAGCAGGGTACGCAGGCGAAAGAATACAGGTAAGTGCAAACCACTGTAACATTCCTTCCTAAATCATACGTTATATGATGTTACGTATATTGTTTTCATATTTTCTTTGATTCAGCTTCTCGTTCCATAGGGCTTAGGAAGAATTACTGGACTGGATCCAGCTGAGCCGTACTTCCAAGGAATGCCGACGCATGTGCGACTCGACCCGACTGACGCGCAACTCGTCGACGTCATACACACTGACGGAAAAAGCATTTTCCTTTTAGGTAATGGCTTGGACGTAACTCTGTGTATATTCGTGATACTGCACGTATGCTTCTTACTTACAGTCTATAGCGCACTTTCGTATTCATGTACATTGTTCAACATGTAATAATATGATGTTTGTAGTTAACCATATTACGCTTCCTTGCTTTACAATCTAATCATACTACTAACCCTTATTTATATATTATATATGTATTGTATGTATTATGTAAATATCTACCATATGCTTAATTGCTTTTCGAGTTCATCTTTCATTTGTATAATATATCTGAATATTTATATATCGCGAGTTATGGTAACTAATTAATCGACGGTTTATTGCACACGTGCGACAGATTTTGTGTTTATGGCAGGATATGGAATGTCACAACCTGTGGGTCATTTGGATTTCTATCCGAACAACGGTAAGGAGCAGCCAGGATGTGACCTCACTGAAGGACCACTCGTACCACTGACGCTAGTCAAGCAAGGACTTGAAGAGGCTTCGAGGGTCCTTGTGGCCTGTAACCATGTCAGAGCCATTAAACTGTTTACAGAATCTATCAACGGAAAGTGTTCTTATATAGGTAAACAAACGAAATTTTGGCTTAATTAAAAATTAGATTAACTCTACACAATAAGTAATTACCCACAATTTAATAATAACTTACAAGATTAGTCGCTCTTACTTCTTTCCACAATATATTTTATTAAAGTATGTAAACATTAGGTACTTGCTAAATTTCAATTTAATTTGAAATCAGGATTAAATTTGTTAACATTTTCAGGACACCAGTGCCCATCATACCAGCATTTTCAGTCAGGAAAATGTTTCCATTGCGGTCACGGCTGTGCAATTATGGGGTATGTTCTTATTTTTAAATCTGTATCTTTAAATGTAGAATTCTTTTAATGTCGCGTTTAATCACTTTATAGATTCCATGCAGACAGCTCTCCCGGTTTGATTACAAATAAGAGCAATCAGTCGGAGAATGAGGTCTTTCCATCTGAGGAGCACGATACGATAGGAGCTAAGTATTACCTCAGCACGGGCAAGGACCTCCCATATTGTCGTAAGTATTTCATTACCCGATTATTCATTTTGATAAGTCCGAGTTTTATTTGAGACCCCTCATAGTCGTAAGGAGTCCAACCGTAGACTTCCGTGATGGTGGCCCAAGATTTGAACACATTGCTGCCCAGTTGCGGTTCATTAGCGAGGATGCAACACAACTACTCATAGAAGAGATTGACTCCTAAGAAAACTACTTATTACAACATAAAGTCTAAAATGAGCTTCCTTTCTACCTAATCACAGCGTGCAGCTGATTGCTTTTAACCTCATGTTACCGCACAATACTTAGCAATTTAGAATGTGGGTTAGTCACATGACATTTGCATGTGAATTTCCTAAGAGTCTAGAACTGGTGCAGTTTGAATATTAAGTCATTCAAGTCAAGCATAAACCTTGTGAAGATTTTGCAAGGTGAAAAAGTCACTTTTGCATACCTAATATAAAACTTTTGGAATTTTATCGCATTCTCCTTAATTTGTATAGAGAATCTCTAACCCTCCGCTTGAATTTACTAAAATGCGTGTTAGGTAAAGTCCAAGACGGGTGGTAGGTAAGTCGCGGTTGAACTGAATTTATACATTACAATTTTCATTTATTTAAAGAATAATATTTTTTATTCCAGAACGACACTACAGAGTTGCTATCCAACTGGCAAATCCCAAAGGTGCAGAATCGTGGGTGCAGGTACATACATACATCCGTACATTTTTAAAGTTTCCCAGAGCACACTATAGGTAAACGCGATAAAATGTTTTAATACCATCATATTTCCATCAACAGGGTTTCCTGAAAGTAACCTTGATGTCAGACAGAGGTGTAATTCGAGGAATGGACCTAACACCAAATAACTACGTAAAGTAAGCAAACTCAACAACTTAAACTTAATAAATATAATTCGGTTTTTGCCGTTACCAAATCAAATTCGTTATTTAAACCACCCTACTACTACTTTACTTACAGACTAGAGCATGGCACTAGCTACACCATAGTAGTCACCCACCCTATGGACTTGGGTGGAAAAGTTAGAAAGGTAATAATATTCATTTGTTTACTAATTACTGCTGATAATTAATTTTCCCTTTCCCAGAACAATATATTATTATGATTCATGGGCACGATTGCGTGTGATGCAACCCTATCATCAACAGTCGACAGCAGTCCACTGCTTCAATTTTCATGTCTCCAATTGCACACCAAGTAGTTCGATTCTCAGCAACTCTTATCTAGCTGCTAACAACCACCCTGCGACGATTGTCATACCAATTCCCGATCTCTACTTGTGTGGTTCTTAAGAACACGGCAACCCAATGTTTTAACATTTTTTTTTTCTTAGGTGGAATTATCGTGGGAGTACGACATGAATGTACTGGAGCCGCGATCTCTTTGTATACTGTGGTGTAATGATCGCCTCTACGTCAAGTCAGTTCTCGTCGACCAAATGGAACTGCCAAGCAGAGGGTAAAATGATTTTTCACTTTAATTATAGATATGCTAAACTGAAGCCAGGAGAAGTGTTGTTTCGTTTATAATTAAGTAAAAAATGTTTATTACTTATGTTTCTTCAATAATCAATAATCCACTTTATTGCAGGAAGCGTAACGTAGACTTTAGCACGAAGTTGTGCACGCCGAAGCGTGAGTTTGCTGAAATCCCCAACAGGGGCTCTGCCAGTTTCTACGACAACTGCGGCAGGTAGCTGTGCCATAAGTAATACGTAGGCATTCCACTATAGACTTTATTATAGTCTATATACATAGACTCTGAGAAAAAGCTTTAAATGAGAAGTGGACGAAGCAACGAAATGGAAACATTCGTAGAAATGGAATTATCAGTGAAATTTTTCAAGCGTGAAATTATTACAGGGTGAACATTAAGCTACGTTTATTTAAATTATGAACACTAGTGTGTGTGTTTTTTAATAGACATAGATTTACACATGCAAAATTTTTGACTTTGACCTGTTAACTAAAACAGTTTAACTGTGTATTAATATTTACTTACTGGACCGGTACTTATTTTTCAATTAAAATAAAATGTAGTTAATAGTCTACGCATTTGAAGAAAGGATATTATGAGATTACGAAATAAAATCTTGAACTTTTTACTCTCATGATATTTCAGATATAATTAGATATATTGTTATTTTTGTTACAACAATTTCAGTAACTGACTGAACATAACTTTGTATTATAATCTTACGATTAGTGGAATATTCAAACTTTTTGTAATATAGCTAGAAATTAGTAAAACTATTGTAAATATTTAAGTATTGTATTTATATTTTTGTAAATTTGGCCAATTTGGGTAGGGGCAATCAGCAATAAAAGTCGATTAAAAATTTTGTTTTCGAAATCTAATTACTGAGTAAAATATATAATTAAAATCGAAAACTAAGAGACATTGAATTAAAGAACAGTACTCTGATGGTTTTCTCTCTTCTTTAACTCTTAGCTTCCATTATAAAATGACAAAAAGTAGGTACATCATCGAAACATATTACGTTGATCTTTTATTGCTGACCATTCATCGAAATAGTAAACAACGAAAGAAACTCATAAGCGCCTATTGGGACTTGTATAATGTAGGTACCTAAATAGCAACAGCGTTGTATGGAAATAGGGATGTTTCCTGGGTAAAAAAAATTATTCTATTTAGTCCGTCATTCAGATTATAGAAAAATATTGGATACGTATATTTTGTTTTATCAAATCAATAAAAATTGACAAATATAAAAGGCATAAAAGATCAGGAGTGGTGGCTGGTGACGTCACTGCTCGCTAAAAAGTGTAGCGTGCAGTGACGTCACACGAGTTTTCAACGCACTGTGTCGTCTTCATTTTTTTGTTTATATGAAAAAAGAAAAATACGTGTCCAGTGTTTTTTGGAGATCTGACTGACGGGCTAATTATTTTTTTTAGTCAACTACCCTATTGTCGGTGGCTAACTCAATGGACACCTACCTTACCTACCTCTTCCGGCTAGCCTACAACCTGCACCCTAATTGCCTAACACAATATTATTCTCAATTTGAATCATTTTGACGCATATTGCTAATCCATTGCTCTATATGATCAAAACATGTGTTTGCTCAACGACGTAAACAACGCAATAAATATTGTTGAACTGTCAAAACAAAACCGATTGCTACTTATAGTGTGATACGCAATTACCCTTCTGTTTTATTTTGAAACACTTCATAATGACAGGGACCAACTTCGTAAACAAGCCAAGAAGGTAATCATCTTTACATGTGTCATGAATTTATGTCAAAAATGTTAATAAAAAAGAAATAAATTAGTTTCCATCTACTTACTAATAACGAAAATCTCTAATCTAATAATTACCATAGGATTAACTTATAACAAAAGTATTAGTACAACTTATTTTTACAGCATTCCTAGGTACCTAATGAAATTGGTTCCGTGTTTAAGATTTGTTACTAGGTAGGTACTTACTGTAGCTAACTGTACAAATGTTCTTATATGTAGATACATACCTGATAAGATGTTATCCCCTTTATTCATAAACCCTGCTTAAAGTTAACTAGTGAGTAACGATTCTTTAACCATACATTTTTGACATTTTAACGTTACTTAACTTTAGTAATCCTTTATGAATAAACACCACAGTGTTTAAGGGGTTTATTCATAAACGATAATTAAAATTAAGTGATGTGAAAACTTCTACAATGTACCTATGCTTAAACAATAGCTAATCACTAGTTAACTTTAAGCAGCGGTTATGAATAAAGGGGTTTATGTCTATGTACGGACGACAGCAGGTCAAGCTACCCGAAACTATCAGATATTCTCAATCAACCCTAAACCTTAATGCTTCAGCGATAAAATTTAAAAACTAATAAAGAAATTTGACTGATTGTAGTAGATTGGTGTGCTGTCGTCGGTACAATGTTATTTCAGTTTTGAATAAATAATGTTGTGAGACTTTTTACAGCTGAAATCAAAGTTCTGCTTAGATACAGACGACAGCACATCAAGTACAATCGTCAGATTTCTTTATTAGATTTTCAACTTTATCTCTAAAGCATGAAGGTTCAAGGTTAATTAGGAATATCTGACAGTTCGGGGTAGCTTGACCTGCTGTCGTCCTTATCTACCCTACGTAGGTAGAAATTTGACTCCAGCTGTAGACATAAAATTATTTGCTACGTTATCTATACCATCAAATAAAACAGCACAAACACTGGAATAAAAACGTTCTCTTTATTATTATTTTTTCTTTTCCCAGACTGATTTAGGTAACCACACATTTGCCAACGTACAGACGACAGCAGGTTAAGTTATCTGAAACTGTCAAATATTCCCAATCAATCTTGAAGCTTCATCATTCAACAATAAGATTGAAAATCTAATAAAGAAATTTTTCAGCTTGTAGTAGCTTGATGTGCTGCCATCTGTATACATACCTAGTACCACGCCGCTTGGCATAGGCCAGGGGTCGGCAAGTAGTTTTAATTAGGGTCCGGATATTGCTCGAAAATTTTTAGAAGGTCCAGAAAAAAAAAACACTGATAATAATTAAGTACAGCTATTTAGTACCTAAAATTAGTGTGAAAACTTGCATCGACGGTCTTGAGCCATCTTTTTAAAGTTTGGTTCTCGTGAAGAACAGTGTCTTCTAAGTGAGCGTCTGTTAATCTCGAACGATATTTGTTTTTCAAAAAAATCATTTTTGAAAAAGATGTTTCGCATATGTATGTCGAGCCAAACATAGTGGCAAAATTGATAGCAAGTTTTTTGCAATTTTGATATTTTTCTGGGACATGTTTGACCCAAAATTCTTCAGTTGACACCTTTTTATATATTTGCAAAGACACACCTTATTGCTGATCGATTGTTTCCATTTGAAGTGATGGCTTCGGTAGATTAAATAACTTGGCAGCCACATTTGTCCATTCGGCTGCTGCATCAACTTCAAAGGGTGACTTAAGAAATAGAGATAGCTTGCCCATCTCTGCATAGTCTTGGAATCTTGTGGCAAATTACGCAGAAATAAAATATTGGTTCAAAAATATTACGTATTTGTTTATACTTGACATACCTGCAATACCTATATTACAATATTTGGCGGTCCGAGGTTCAACCTTTCGCGGTCCGCAAACGGACCGCGGTCCGCCTGTTGCTGACCGTTGGCATAGGCAGTGGGTCTTCCGAAATGTGTATAGTGCTTTTTATCTAATAGTTCCTTTGCCGTTATGTTGGCATTCATTTTTTGTCACTATCGTAAACAAGGTAGACGCACTCTGCGTCTCTCTCTCTCTCACAATAAGTTGCATTAGTGCCAACATGACGGCAAAGGAACTATTAGATGAAACGCACTATAGCAGTTTATACTACAGACGCAAAACTCGACCTGAATTCATCGTGAGTCGGGACATAACAGCTTTGAGGATTGTTTCCATTACTTATACTCTACGATAAATATACGAACCAATTCGCAGATTATCGTAAAATGGTTGAATTTCCAAACGAAACTAGGTCCGTATTCCAGAAGGAAACTCAAGCATTGATCTCTGCTTAAACTTTACTTAAAACTAGTTTCAACCAATCAAATGGCTTGAAACGACACTTAAGTAGAGCTTGAGTTTTGAGTGACGTTCTGTAATACGGACCTAAGATCCGTAAGGGTTAATTATGAAGAGAAATCAACTTTGTCGAAAATTAAACCTTGTATTGCGTACCTCATGCATCAGAGAAAAAACGAAGTTTCGTCTATCTTTATTACTTACTCTCAAAATCATCAATGATCTATGAGGAAAGAGATAGTGCTAGACTGAAACCATAGACCATCTCTCTCACTCTTTTCAAACCAAAAAAAATTACTGCAGATTATACGTGTAGGTACATAGGCCTGGACATAGGCCTCTGTAGAGGAGGAGGAGGATTTTTTGTCATCTTTAAAGGTTACAAAGCACAATTAACATTTAAAGGAGAATGGCCACGCCCTTAGCCTCCCTCCTCCTGGGGAGGCCTATGTCCAGCAGTGGACGTCTTTCGGCTGAAATGATGATGAATGATGATACGTGTACAGCATGTCCACCTCTCTGCCAAAGCTTGGCGTCAATACGCCAAGCTTTGGCAGAGAGGTGGACAAAACAGTAGGTAGTAGTACTTTAGAAAGTATTACCATATAGCATGACATTTGATCCTGCGTACTGTGGCGCTTAAGCAGTACACATTACCCTAACCATGACCTGATGCATGAGGTACGCAATACAAGGTTTAATTTTCGACAAAGTTGATTTCCCTTCAGACTTAACCCTTATTATGGTATACTATATTATAAAATGCAAATAAGGGCTTCCAGGCTTAGGACTGGCAATATTCGTGACCACAGCAACTTCAAAAATTTTTTTTAGAAGGTCGTTGAATATTGGTGTATTTAAAAATCAACTATTTACAGTCAGAAGTCCACTTCCACATTAAAGACTACTGTCGAATAATGGCAAATCTTTTTGTTGTTTCATATAATTTAAAATTTTGATAATTGATTTGTATTTTAAAGTATTATAATGCAATATATTATTAGGTGTAGATATACTTATACTAATAAATGAAACAAACGTTGATATGGCAGCATTGTAATATTTTATATAAAAGTAATCCCCGACAAACTTATGATATTGTTATGGTAAAAATTATAAAAGTCAGTCTTGGTTTTAAGATGTGATAATTATTAAAGTGGTTATAGCTTAATTATTCATTTACTTAAAGAAAAGAGTCCTGAATCTTAACCTGAATATTATTACAATCATAAAATAATCTATAGAACACAAAACAGTACCTACTTTTTACATTCACAATTTTTTTGCGTGCATAGCATGTTACTAGTGCTGCCATCTTGCTGTGCCTTTTTTCGGAGTTTGATGGCATGAGATTATAATGTTCAAGCGCTTTCTTAGTTTATTGAACTAACTTTAACGAACTTATTTCTTTTCGAATTCCGAAATTATTGTTTTTATAATTTACCAAAAGTAATTTGTTGGGTTTGAACTCACAACCACTTATACAATATTTAAAACACTCTGTAGGACACTTCTGCCAACCAATCGCTTGTTGAAAGTGTAATAAAATTGTTATTGTTTTAGAGAAATACTGTAAGCCGTTGGGTCAAGATGTTGGAGGACGAAGGTAGCTAAAAGTGTCGAGACCCTCAAACCTTTAAATCGTGGGAAGCGCATTGCAACCTCCCTTGGTTGCATTTGTGGATTAAAAATAAACTGGCGAGACTGGTGACTCCACCAGTCTCGCTATCGAGCTAAAAAATAAACAATTTATAACAATCACGGTGCAGAAGTGTCCTACAGAGTGTTTTAAATATAAACCGTTATATATCTTAATAACGGACTCTAAACAAACGAAAAATAATATTGCTACTACTCATCAACAAATTTAGCTAAGTGACAGTAATATGTTCGGTTGGCTTAATGGCTAAGAGATATCGCCTTTTGCAATTTCAATACAAATTACTTTTGGTAAATTATAAAAACATTAATTTCGGAATTCGATAACAAATAACTTCGATAACTATTGAACTAAGAAAGCGCTTGAACATTATAATATCATGCCATCAAACTCCGAAAAAAGTCATTGCCGAATGACAGCACTAGTAACATGCTGCTATACCTACACGCAAAAAGAAAATTAAATGTAAAAAATCTTTTACCTTTTAAAAAAAAAAAAAAACAACAAAAACGTTTTTATTTTACTTACACTTTTTATTGTGAAACGTACTGTTCAGCTGCACTGCTGCATCCGGTTAGACTGGATGCTGACGCTAAAATACTTAAGGAAAAAACTTACAAATGCACTGGTGCCACTACGATTTTTGTAAGTTCCCCTTGATTTCTCTGGTCTTCCACCATCAAACCCTGAAGTCCTTATCATGGGACCACCTTAGGAATGTCTTCTTTCCAACAGAAAAAGAATTGTCAAAATCGGTTCATAAACGACGAAGTTATTCGCGAACAAACAAAAAAAAGCATACCTATATACCGATCGAATTGAGAAACCTCCTCCTTCTTGAAGTCGGTTAAAAAGCACTGTTTTGTGTTCTAAGTATAGATTATTTTATGATTGTACTAATTTTCAGGTTAAGCTTCAATCCTCTTTTCTTTAAGAAAATGAATAATTAAGCTATAACCTCTTTAATGATAACATATAATACACACATCAAAAGTGTCTAGGGATCAACATATATTTTTGCAATAACTTTTCTCCTGATTGATATTAATTAAAATTTTCTTTAAGGATTCATCAAATAAAGTGTTTTCGTTTGTCACAGTAACGATAAACCAAGTCACCTTTGCATTAATAAAGAAATTTGCCATTTTCCTAATAAAGGGATATTTGACATTTGAACCACTAAGACAAAAGTTCGAAAAAAAGACTGAAATAACAGTTTTCTCTAAAATTTTATTGGGTAACTTAAACAATTAATAATCCGTGTTTCTACCGCGAACACTAACAACACAAGAACATCGGTTTGGCATACTCAAAATGAGTTCATCCAAATCACGCTGTGGAATGGCCGCCCATGTTCGTTGCAACAACAAAAAAAGGTCTTCTTGCGACTGGATACCCTCCATATTCGGCAGAGCTCTTCTCTGTAGCATATCCCATGCATGCTCAATCGGGTTCAAGTCTGGCGACTGAGCAGGCCAGGGCAGGACATTGACGTTAGCTGCGGCGAGAGTCTGTCTTACAACTCTTGCGGTGTGCGGTCGTGCATTATCATGCATTAACTGAAATAAGGGACCGATTTGCACTTGTAGAGGAACGATGACGTCTGATACAATCGTCTCAGCATAAATTTGAGCGTTGAGGTTGCCTCTGATCCAAATCAACTCAGTTCTTCCGCCGATCCAAATACCCGCCCATACCATGATGGTTCCACCACTATAAGGATGGACTTCCTGGCAGGATTTTAATCGCTGTTGGCGTCCAGGGGTTCTCCAGTGTCGTATACGTCTTGTATCCGGTCTCATACCAAAACGAGACTCATCGACGAAAAGCACACGAAACGCCATTGTTCTTCTGCCCAATTTCTGTGTTCAAGAGCCCATTGATATCGAATCCTACGATTGTGCATTGCTATAGGTGGTACCCGTAGCGGTCTTCAGGAATGAAGGTTCACTTCATGCAAGCGGTTTCTGACTGTTTGGTCGCTAATTAAGTTCCCTGAAGAGTGATGAAGCCTCACGGCTAACATCATGGCGGTTATTGTTGGAGCTCTTCGAGTTAAGATTTGAATGTATCGGTCTTGTCTCCGTGTGGTACAGCGATACCGTCCTCCATGGCGCTCAGCCACGGTACCAGTGCTTCGGTAACGTGTCCAAAGTCGACTGATAACACTCTGACTTATATTCAGAGCTAAAGCCACAGTACGTTGCCGGGAACCAGCTTCTATCATTCCCACGGCTCTGAGCATTTCTTCCCTGCTTAAATGACGTCGCCGCTCCATAATAACGTTGGTTTTAATCAGTAGTAGGGAAACAGTAGCACTAATAATAATGTCTTCAATGCGTTGTATGTTTTTATAGGGAAAATATTGACAGCTGATTTTCATCTTTTACTCGAATTTGATTCACAGTTCCTGATTCAAATTATGAAATGCACCAAAAAGGATCCATATAAATTTATAAAATCATAAATTTATTACAAAGCCACATCTCAGTCTTAAGAAATCCGCATAAAAATGCTTGATCCCTAGACACTTTTGATGTGTGTATTATCACTTTCATATCTAAAAACCAAAAATGTTTTTTATATTTTTTACAATAACTATATCATAAGTTTGTCAGGGATTACTTTTATATAAAATATTACATTGCTGCCATATCAACGTTTGTTTCATTTATTAGTATATCTATACCGAATAATATATTGCATTATAATATGTTTATTGTTTGTTATTATATTACATCTATAGTAAACTAAAACATATAATAAAAACCTTTTTTGTCTATAATTATTCAATAAATTTTCCTATTCGGTTGAATATTATTTGCAAACATTTTTACTTTAAAATACAAATCAATTATCATAATTTTTAATTATATGAAACAACAAAAAGATTTTGTCTTATTTAGGATATGAACCCACAATCGCACGCATTTCATAGCACCATTGTTAAGTGCGGCCGCTAACTTAACTTCAAACGCAAGCGCAAGCCGTGACCACATACCACAGAGTACTGTTTTATCCACAGAGGTGGCGCGCTACACTGCGTAATATAATTAAAAAATAACAAAGAAATCAACACATTTATTAATACAATTAAACAAAATCAACACTATTAACATTATTTATACAAAGTGTATGGTAATACGACAATAAGATAAACATCGTGTACTTCAACACATTCTCAGTCTACACATAAAAAATCATATAAACATATCCATTGGTTTAGTCACAGAATAGTATATTTCATTACAAGTGCGGAAAGCCTGTCATTACAACGAGTTCCGACCAGGGATGTTGCGAATATTCGCATCCGCATCCGCATATGCGGAACATCCGCATTGATTTTGACATTCGCATCCGCATCCGCATCCGTATAGATTGATGCGGAGCTGATGCGGATGCGGATTTGTAGCAGGTCGCGACAAGAAAAAAGGGGTGGTCCCAGTGAGTGGCGTGTGTCAAGCGCATGTGTTGATTGACCAGAAAATATGAAGGGCGTCAAACAAAAATGTAAAATATATCGACGCATTTTAACCATTCTACAATAGCCCAAAAACAACTGCACAAAATTCAGGATAGGCTCAACCAACCACATCTCAAACTTTTTCAAGATTGTGTTACGCGATGGAATAGCACTTTTTATATGTTAGAGCGTTTTTTGAAAACAAAAGATGCCTTAAGCCTTTACATAAATGACAGCGAGATTGACCCTATTTTACCAGAAGAGTGGAAAATCATAGAATATTGTGTTGAATTATTGAAACCTTTTGAAGAAGACACACGTGAACTTAGCAGCTCTCAGTCTCTCATTTCATCAGTGATTCCAATAATTAGAATGCTGACGCAAAAACTTAGTAACTATTTGACAGCTACGCCGGAATCTCCAATTCACCATGCAGAAAATTTTCAACTTTGTTGGAAGAAGACAACTCATATGCCATAGCCACTTACCTGGATCCTCGTTATAAAAACAAATTTTTTACATCAGTAACGGAGGAGAAGATTAAAGATAACATATTGAAGATTAGCAGAAACACCGAAGACATCTTGGCTTCTCGAACAATATCTCCAACTTCTCCAAGTACCGAAACGGTGAAGAAAACCAGAAAGATTCTATGGAAACAGATACGGCACGACCAGGAACCTCTGGTACAGGACGTCAGTCCTGTTTAATTAGTGATCTTGCCATTATTCTCGATTCATCAAGTGATGATGAAAGTCAAAAAAACACCAGAAATAGGCAGTCCTGACGCAATTCTCAAAAAGGAGTTACTTACTTACCGCAACAAGAAGCAAATTAATTTAAATGAGAGTCCTCTTAAATGGTGGAGTGTTAATCAAAGCGAGTTCAAACTTTTATCTAAAATAGCACGCAAATTTTTATCAGCTCCACCAGCCAGTGTTCCAAGTGAACAATTATTTAGTAGCGCAGGATTAATATACGAACCCTTGCGAAACAGGCTGGAACCCGAAAAGGCGGCCATTCTACTTTTTATAAAATATAATGCTCCTTTTTTAAAATTTAAGTATTAAGATAAACAATTACTAAAAATATTTCTTTTACTACTTATTATTAAATAAAAAATTATAAATAATACTGTGTTCTTTTCTCTACCAAACCAACATTTAAGTTTTTTGTACAGATCCGCATCCGCATCCGCGTCCGCGGATGTGAGTATCTTAGAATCCGCATCCGCATCCGCGGATGTGGAAAAAAGTAGATCCGCAACATCCCTGGTTCCGACAAATGTCGACCCGAGCCGAGGCGCAGCCGAAGGTGAGGGTTGACAGTCGGAACAAGTTGCAATGACGGTTCCGCACGTGTACTGAACAACTATTTTTAATACAGTTGCGAAAAAATTAAGCAATTTATTAAAATAATAAAAACACAATAAACTCGCAAAGAAAATTTTTGAAAAATGGCGCAAACCGTAAAAGAATATAAGCAGAGATTTTTTTCTTCACCCATTCGATTAGGCAAAGGGAACTATGCCCATACAGCCAAGTCTTCAGTAGAATTTTTTTATTGATATGAAATGAGATTTAGAGAAATTAAATAAAACCTAACCTAACTCATTGAATTAAATCATTAAATCTGATATTGAAACAAATTAGTAGCTTCTTTTTAGAATTATTTGCATGAATCATAAAAACTTCTATGATTTTTTTAAAGTAAAAACTTTATGGTTGGTTTTTTTTATTTTTAATAGACAATATTTTGACAGTTGGGAAAGAGAACGCACTAGTTCGGAAAAGGTAAAGAAAAAGCACGAGTGTGTAATAGCCCACTTTCCGAACGCTATACGTCCCTGTAATACACCACTTTTTGAGCAACTGTATTAAAAAATAGTTTTTCATTTTTCACATTTTCTACGTGATTTACATGTATACAAGGAAGCGCTTACAGGTTAATGACCGCCTCATCCTGCGGTACCAAACTTTAATAATAATGGCTTGATAAAAGCAAGTCGACATAGGATCGCGCTGTCGCCGATCGGAGGTCAGTGAACCAATATTTTTAAAGGATGTTCTATTCCGTTTGCAATTTTATGCGATTGAGTTTGTTTGAAATTTTCATTTTTTTTATTTTTGATGCTAGGTTTTTTTCTAGGGTTTAGGATTATTCCTATGAACCAGCATTGTTCGTGTTTTCATTTATTGTCGTATTGTCAGCACCACTCTGTATACACTTTGAAAGACATAAAATTGTCAACCATCATACTGCCAATGTATAAAACCTTGTTTTTAGTTGTTGTGGGTTTAAATGGAATCGTTGAGGTTGAATTTTAATATTGTCTCTGGCTGATAATTTGTATAAAGAAAATTAATTCAAGTTTAGAAGACAGATTCGGTAGAGTTTTGGCGGGAAAGTCAAGCTGAGTGTCACGCTCATTTTTCATTAGACTTTTTAAATTATTTATAGTGTTGTTTACTAAATGAAAGTGCGTGATTTATGTAGTAAAAAGTGCATTTAGTAAATAGTTTATAAAGAACAGTGAAATATCGCAGCATAGTGGACACATCATGACTTAGCCCCAAACCTCACACGTAAGACTGGTCTCGCTGCAGTCTTTTTCTACATGAATAATTCATAATTACTTGACATTGGCTAAATGCACAGACCGTGCGAAGCCAAAAAATAAGGAAAGAAAGATTCGGTAAAGAGGAAAAAATGTTGTTTTGTAGTAGTTGTAAAAATGTTGTCGAAAAGAATTGTTTGGTTTGGTTAGGTACTTAAAGGTACTGAAATTGTATGATGTGATGTGACGTAATGTGATTTCATAAAGAGTCTTTTATTAAAACATAAAGTAAGAATAAACGAAGAATAAATTATATTGGATTTTATTTTGAAGCTTATACAACAGGATTCCAGAAGAGCTGCATCATCGTAATTATTTTTCACATATGTAGGTACACACAACAGGAATAACTTCAGCCTATTTTCCTCGAATTCCATCATCACTTGGAAAACTGCAAGAAAATTATGTTCACCAAAAATCAATCAATATTAATAATAAAGGTTTTGTTCTGAGGTTGCAGAGGTCAGATATTCCCAATTCAATCACCAAATTGAATCAATCTTGAGCCTCAATGCTTTAGGAATAAAGTTGAAAACGAAAAACTAATAAAAAAAAATATAACAGATTGTAGTAGCTTGACGTGCTGTCGTCTGACATTGAATATGTTCAATTCAATTCAATTCTTGATTAATGGCCTTTGTGGGAGAGACGCCACAACTTTGCCAATATTACGTGCGAACGATTAACATTGATATTTGATTATGTATATCATCTGTTTTGCCCACCTCTCTGTCAAAGCTCGAGTTTTGGCGGGAAAGCGATGATGAGTGCCACGCTCATTTTTCATTGAACTTTAAAATTATTTATAGTGTCGTTTACTAAATAAAAACGCGTGATTTATGTAGTAAAAAGTGCATTCAGTGAATAATTCATAAAGAACAGTGAAATATTGTAGCTTAGTGGTCACATCATGTCTTTACCCCAAACCCCTTCCTGGTCGGCCACACGTGGGAATCGAAAGGAGATAGGTTAAGTTAAGTTAAGCTAGGATAAGTTTAGGATAAGTTAGGATAAGTTACAAAAGAAGAAGTGAAACTGAAGTGCAAATAAGACATGGCTTAAAGGTCTTAGAAACCAGGCCATAAAATCCCAAAAAAAAAAAAAAATCTGTCAAAGCTGTGCTGTCAAAATGTCAACCTGACACATTTCGAATGTCTATTTGCTTAACTTCGTTTATGACACCTAATAAAAAGTACTCTGTGATGAAACCGAATCTTGAAGTACAATAAAATAATAACCCTACATTTGAACTATGTGGATTGAGATTTAAGTGAAAATGTCGTCAACAACCTCAAAGTTAGCTTTAGCACTTTCATTATCTTTAACGATAGGCACTGTGGCCTATGTGCACATAAAACAACAATCAGATAGGTAATTCTCAAATTATTGTATTAATACTTAATATCAAATGAATTACTATAATACCTACAAATATCTCATAATTTTTGTTTAACAATGTGGTAAGTAAGAACAATATTGAAACTTCAGTATGTCCATTACCAATAAGGTATATTGATCTTAAGTTTTGAGCTTATCTTCAAAGATTAGAGGATTACCAAACAAAACGGTTTGAGGTAAAACGCCCTATATATTATATTTAACAAGTGATACAAAGAAAAAATCACTTAAAATACTTGCTATGGAAAGCATGTAGTAGGTTAAAATGCCTTGGATAAATCGGGTGCCAGACACAGACAAATATTTATACAAATATTTGCATGTGTGTAGCAGGCTACACAAACATTTGAACACAGACAACTTTGAACGCTTTGGTGTGCGCTCGAAACCGACAATGAATGGCAAAGTACAAATGTTGTAACAAAGCTTTGAACAAATACTCAAATACTAGTGCTACACGTGTGTACAAACAAGTGATCAATTATTTGAACTATGTCTGGCACCGCCTTATTAAACAAGTGTACTTGCTATGGATAGCATATAGTAGTTGGATCCTGCTCCTGGAACAGTGGCATCATGATAAATTAGATTGAGTTTTCAGTTTGAATTAGCCAATCATTCAGACAACACTTTTATGTTAAACTTTTGAACACAAACACCCACTTCATAATTTCCATATCACAGATATTGCAACGGGTTTTCAATAGGACCCCTCTCTTTTTAGCTTATCTGGACAAAATAGCTTCAGTAACATCCAGGTTAATTAAACTAATTGCACTTTTGTTTCAGGGATAAAATGCATGAAGGTGTAATAAAAGATATTGAACGGCAACAAAGGCGCAAAATAGAAAACTTGTACATATTAGAAAAACAAAATGAATTAACTAAGAAGCTGAAAAAAGAATTAGGAAACTAGTCAATGAAATACATTATTCTGATAATGACAAATTTATTATTAACAGAACTAATGTGGAACTAAAATAACTAGATAATAGGTAATTATAATAATGATAACTAAGTTATTGTTTTCTTTCCTTCAACCAAACCTCTAACATAACATCTTTGAGTTTTAGATCTACACCAGTAGGATGCTGCTTATCAGTTGTGTCAACCATACCGTCTAGATTCAACTTTTCTTTAGCTACAGCAGCCAAACATTCAAATGTCCGTGGTTCCCAGCAGGCTAAATCTGATAAAGATTTACGGTTCAACATAATATTAGATCTGTCCAAGCCTTCCTTTAATGTAAATGGTGTAATGTTGTGTTGTTCACAAGCTGCAGTGATTCTTGTCAACCAGAGATCAATCATATCTTGTTTCTTCAGTTTCCTAGCTTTAGTTGCGTAAACTAACGCTCTGTGGACATTACGTACTGCTATTGAGTAACAATTTCTTCGACGACCAATATAATGCGCAGCAAGCCTGAAAATCCTTCTTTTTCTCCAAAATTCATCAGGGCCACGGGAACGAATCCAGTTAGAAACTGTCAGGAATACCATTGTGCGCTGAAATTAACGAGGTTATGTTATGATATATATCGGTTGTGTTACAAATACACGTAAAATACATCAAGTAAGTTAAAGATCACTTGATACACGCATATTATTAGGAATATCTAGATATACCTTTGCTTTTAATTAAACTCAACTATTAATAAAAATGCAGAACAGCAGAATCAATACATAAATATAAGTGAGCCCAGGGGGGGCACACTTAGTACTTTATGAATTTCTACAGTCGACAGCGACATCTAAAGAAAAGTGTGTGAACAACTGGGCAGCCATCTTATTGACCTATAAAGGTCTTGGTTACCAGGTCGTAAAATTTCAAAAAAAAAAAAAAGCAGCCATCTTATACCAAGTCATATTTTTTAATTTCAATTTTCAAGCTATGGAAGCAAGATGGCGGATAGAGAATCAAACAATTTTATTTTATTTATACTCGTGTTGAATGAATATATGAAATATTGATATGATGTACGCACGTGTTATTGGCAAAATTGTGGTGTCTCTTCCACAAAGGCCATTGATCAAGACTTGAAGTTGAAGTTCAATTTTCATGATTTGTTGTCATGTTTCAACTCCCAAGAAAATATTGTATTTTTGACTATGATGCTTTAGGTAAGTGTTTATTACTGTACCCTACCGTATTATCTATATAAGTAAAAAGGTTTTTATGTTCTATAATATGTTTTTTTTTTGCCCAAATTCTGATAAGTAATTATTCACAAATTTCATTCCAATTTCAGTTGCACACGGTGTACCCATTCTCCGACTCCCAAACCCTGAAAAGGACCCTGATTAGTTCGCTACTTTGATAGCCGCTGTTGGCAGCCAAGTTAGAGAAAGTGATCATATGAAGATTTATAAGAATATGTTCAAAAGAATATGTGATCACCATTTTGATCAATCAAGACAGCTGGAGGTCGTCTTATTTGTTCAGGAGCACCAACAGTTAATAAGAATCGTAAGTAGAATTAAGTTAGCTCAATATTTGTGTGAACACAACATTTATTACCATACCAAATTGTTCCAATTCATATTTACAATCATTTGTGGGGTGACTTTTCAAAAGGACTTATTTCTGTGTGAACTCTAAAGAGAAATAGCCCCTTATGACTTTGTGAAAGGGCTTATTTCTGTATGAATTCTGCAAAAAAAATGCAGTCCTTCCGAAGAGTCTCTCCTCAATTGGATTTTGCTAATCAGTAACTTAAAAGTACCTACTCTGAAAATTGTGGAAGAAGCAGAAGTGTGTGTCTGACTTTTACTGACTAAAACCCACCCATGTTCCTTAACTTGCCTGTGTGACGGCCAGGGCCACGGTTTCTTTTTTAAACAACCCGCAACGCTGACCCAGGAGGCATTGATCTTCGTGGACCCCGTCACAATGTGAACTGGTAATAACCTTGCATTGTATGTTACAGGTATTCAACAAATAATCAGTACCTTTGTGGAGACAGACCATAAATACTAATTTCCAAACTGTTAATTTCTGACACTTTCGGCTAATTTGTAATATTATTTTATTTCTGTGTACTTCATAATTAACGTAATGTTTTATATAACGATTTTATGTTTACATACTATCAGCTGTGAAGTTTTCACTCATAAAATAAATAAATTACTGAATACTTTGTTTTAATCATCTGAAAACCCAGACCTATAATATACATTACATAGCTACGTACGCATAGATACGTAGCTATAACATACATAGCTACGTATGCATAGGTACGTAGCTATAATATACATATCTACATACGTATAGCTATGTACCTGTATCATTCAGCTACATACGTATAGCTACGCACCTACATTCACTAGTAGTTGTTCACCTACTAAACTGAAGACGGCAGCACTTTCCATACATGCATATTTTACCGCAGAGTTGGCACTCTTTAATTATATACTTACTATACTCTTTGAGTGAGCCATAGACTAGACTAATAGGGATGTTAAAAATAATCGATTTTTCTTTTCATCATTTATTATTTTCGTATAATCGATTATTTGTAATCGTGTTTTTTTTTTATAAATCGATTAAATAAGTCACGGCTTTAAATCGATTTTTATAAATAGCACCATCTATGCGCCGAATGAAAAAACTCAAAGTAAGTTCATTATTACTTACAAGTTATAAAGTATACAGCTTGGCAAAAAAGAGTGTGGAATAATTGAGGTCACTAGTATCGCACCTGTGGCAACCCAGAATACTTACGGTCATGTACGTGTACGTGTAAAGTAATTTCAATGTGTGAGTGGTGAGTGAGATCTCATATAATATTATAGTACTCTGTGGTTGTTGGTAAACAACAAAAATGTCTTCGAACCGTAAAACACCTAAAAGCGGCTGGCGAAAATATTTTATAACAAAGAAGGATAATACCACAGCAAAATGCATGTATTGTTCGAAAGATTTAAAAACTTTTAGTAATACTACTAAAACAGCACATAGAACGTAAACATCTGATTTTTCTATATTTTTGTTTTTGAGATCATAACCTCATCGTTTATTTTTTTTTAAATTGTCATTTTCAGTATTATATTTTAATACTAGTCAAATGTAAAATAAGACTGGATATTTGTTTTTTCTTTATTTGCATTATATTTTAGGTTTTGAGATAATAAGATTGTTGTGTTGGGTTGCTGATTTCAAAACGTTTAACAATACTGTTTTTTTTTTTATTGAATTGGTTATTCATATTATTTTATTTGGTTTTAATCTGATGAATTGTTAACAGAAACACCTTAGGTTTATTATTAAAATGCGAAAAGCATATAGAATTTTAAGTTATAGAAAAATCGATTTTTTCGCTTAAATCGATTATTTATTTTTATTAAAATCGATTTTTAACAAATCGATTTTTTCCAATAATGTCACATCCCTACCCGCGAAGGGAGTGGAGTAGGAATGTTAAAAAATAATCGACTTTTCTTTTAATCGATTTTTATTTTCGTATAATTCATATTAATCGATTTTAATAAATCGATGAAATAAATCACCCTATTAAATCGATTATGATAAATAGCACCTATGCGCCAAATGAAAAAATCGGGGTGTGGCTGTGTTATGGACACGGCAGTTTGTTGTACGTGAATACGTCTCGTAACGGGTGAACAACACCGGTGGCGTTGGATGTCACACAACTGGTTGTGTTAGGTAGGAATGAATTCCACTTTACTGTAATTTTGTAATGCTTATACAATGGTTGACCTAGTAAGAATTGTAGCTAAGCTTTTAACACTGACTTTTTGACCACGCCGCTTAGATAGGTACGTAGATTCATGTATCATGTTTTTTCTTTATGTTAACATTGAACGCCTGATCATCGTCCAATTGACGAGGTAGCTGCTGCACCATTGTGTCTACATCCACGGGTACATTAATGACTTGTCCGATGATACCATAGCTGCCATCGTAACGCAATCGACGTATCTGCATGAATGGCAGTCGCGGTGATACTAGACGAGCACTAATCGGATCTAAAGCGGGCAACCCGTTTTGCTTAGGTGGATACACAAATCCGTTCGACCGTGATCACGTGGGCACTTTGCCAGAGTCCAGTGATTTTTTACACGTACCGCACAGTTTAAAGTCAGCCACTGGCTCTTCAGGGAAAGTATTATTAAGCAGTGGTAAGTGTCTTTCATTTGTTGGCTTCAATGAGCGCAGAAACCATAGACGATCACACTTATGTCCGAATGGATTATTGATAAACGTCGTAGTGAAACGTGCACTAGCTGCTGCCCAATGCGTCTTCATAAACGACGATCGTACACAATCGATGCTAACACAGCCCGATGTCGATACAGAAGCGATTTCATCATCCATCTGCGTAATTTCAACCGTCCCAGCTGCAGATGTACTGGCACCGTCGTTTATCCGCTCGGCCGCATTCATTACTTTACGATGCCGGCACTGCTTGACTCGATCATATGGTGTTTTATTGGTACCATTCGATTGCTGTTGAGATGCCCTTTCCAACCGTATACGATCTCTGTATTTCGATTTGGCTTTTCGACGCGTATAGGCCGACATTATATATTTTTAGATATTTTTTTTTTATTTTAACACCTTATTATATTCACAGTTACAATTTTACAGTAATTTTATATATAATCGATAGATTTTGAAGAGAGCTGACGATTGAAACTTGAATGAACGTCGTAGCTTCACCGAGTCTAAAGTTATACTAAATGGAAATCTCGATACGCAGCAAAATGACCTTCAAAATGGCGGGGCTGCCCCCTCCCCCGCGCGCGATGTGTGTTATTGTCCTTACTTAGCGTAATAAATTCTTTGATTCTTTAGCTATCCAGTGGTGTAACTGAAATTTGGATGGACATGATAGATATGTAGCTACAACACTAAACTGTATCCCCCGATTTTGTTATCATTCGTTTTTTTGGATTGCGTCCCTATGAAAGTAATTTTAAAGACGTATTCACGTCAAAAACTCAAGTACTTAGTTGTGTTGTCAGTGTGTTGAGTGGTGGGTGAGATCTGATATAATATAGATGTTGGTTTTATATTATACGGATATTCGACGAGGTACTTGGAAATACCGACAGCGACTATCGGAGTCAACAGATTAACAATTGTTAGAAATCTATACCGTGCCGCGCGCTGCCTCGAATATCCTACCGACTGCGCCAATTATGAAGGTGGCAGTCGAAGGACTTTAAAAAAGCCGAAATTACTTGAATAATGATTTAATTATTCAAAAATTACAATATTAACTTAGGCTAAATCTTATGTCTAAACTTGGACGATGCTAGTACCGAAGTGTCGAAATTATATTATTGATTTATTAATTACAATTTAATAATCGATAGTAAAATGGGCTGCGGCGTCAGCGTGACGAGAGTAGGTAATCGGAGACACGAGGCGTCGGCTCAGCAGAGTGCGGTGGTTGCAGTTTTATGTGGAAACATCCGATTGACGTAAATAGCAATCATGTCGCTATGCAGCTGATTTGGTGTAGGCAGAGCACGTAAGCTCAGAGTCGTGGGACGCGGTGGTGTCCTTCTGCGAGGACGTGATGTCGCAGAAGGAAGCTGCGGAACGGGAAAGGGAGATATCAACTCCCTTCCCGGGCCGCAGAAGACGCACCGGGCGCCGAGGAAGGGCGGATAACGCCCTCTTCCGCCCCCCATGAATGGGTCCAGGGGCGAGGGACATGGGGAAGTCCCCGCCCCCCATTGATGGACCCCGAGGCGGAGGCGCGCGCGAGTGTCGGCGCGCGCCTTTGAGGCGATGCACGGGGTAGTTTAACACCCCACTACCCCGTGCAGGAGACGAGGCCCGGACAGACCGGGCCAGCACGAGGGTGTGGGGCCGTGGAAGAATTTAGACTCCCGCGGCCCCACGCGCGCTCGTGATAGAAGACACACCGGGGTGGTTTTAGTCAGTAAAAGTCTGACATACCCCGTCACCCACCCCAGGGCGGCGGGCATCCTATGAGGATTTCCACCCCGGCAAAAAAAAAGAAAAAAGGCAGAGCACGTAACAAGTACTCTGTGGTTGTTGGTAAACAATAATAATCTCTTCGAACCGTAAAATAGGATTGGAACTTGTGACAATTTTTTTATATTATACTTTTTGAGAAGATTGTCATTTTGTTGGGTTACTCATTTCTTTTTTATTATAATAACACGTTTAATGATAAGTACTGAAAATTTATTTTTTAGTTTTGAATTGTTTATTTTTTTATTTGATTATAATCTGATGAATTTTTAACAGGAATATCTTAGACTAACACCTAAGATATTCCTGTTAACAATTCATTTACACTTACTATTGAATTATGAAAGAAATCGCGGTACGGCGGACTGAGTTCCGGCGGGATCTCATGGCGACATGGAGAGTGCGATTGGCGCAACCCAGTGCTGGGCACGCCATAATAGCGGCGGTAAGTCCCCTCTTTGAGTTGACACGGTTGTTTCGGAAGGTTCCTATTCCGTATAAGGCGGGAGGAAACAAGAGGGTGTCACCATTGTGTGGATCGCCCTGAGGACACGGTGGAGCATACGGTGGAGGTCTGCCCGTCTTGGGTAGAGTACCGCCGCGTACTCGTAGCGGCGATCAGGGGCGATCTCTCGCGTCCGACCCTGGTCCAGGCCATGGTCCGAAGAGGGTGCATGGCAGGCCGTCACCTCCTTATGCAAAGCAGTGATGCTGGCAAAGGAGGAGGCGGGGGCCTGGGCCTGGGCCAGTGAGGACCAGATACGAGTCGACGGCGCGTAGTGTTTCACGCGCGCCCCAAAGAGATGTTAGCACATCGTGACGTGGTCCATAAAGTTCGATGCCTCCTGGATCAGGGTTGCGGGTTGATTAAAAAAAACCGTGGTGGAAAACACGGGTTGGTTTTAGTCAGTAAAAGTCTGACACGCCCAAAGCAGGAGAAGTCATTTGATGATTTCCCATTCCAACAACAAAAAAGGTCAAAGCACACAGAACGTCGTGCGTCGGCATTGTAGTTTAGAACTCCTGCTATTACCGGAGCAAACGTTTACTTAATTCTAAATCATATCTGACCTTATCGGTCTTCATCATAGTTTTGAGTTTCAAGTCAAAAGCAGGCAGTTTATATAAAACACAATCTTGACATAATACCTACATACTCGCCATTTTCAATTAAATTATTGGAAGGTATTTAACAATCGAAGTTTAGAAGAGCTGTCTGTTTTTTGTGAACTGTTTTTACACTTAACATTAACATTAAATTTAACATTAACGGTCAAAAATTGCTATCTTTCAGCAATGTTTGAATAAATGGCTTATAGTCTAAACAAACCACTGCTTTCAAAAATGTAACTTAAAACGCGCGGACTTCACGCTATTAACAGGCAGCATGTACATAGGTATTTTTAATTGTTATTCTATTTCTGTATGTCAAAGAGTAGGTACATCGGCACAAGATATTAAAGTCGGTAAAAAAATATTTAGTGAGCCTATCAAATTCTGTTACCAACACTGCAATACGTAGTAGGTAGATAACGTTATCTGTAAAAATATAATAATATTCTTGTTGGCGGAACTTTTATCTGCGGTAGCAGCAGGTGTGATTTACACAGAGCAAGTATTACCACTGGTACGCAGTTTTTCCACGGTGATAAGTAGAACGTAGAAGAGTGAGATGAGCTTTACAGTAATCAGCTCGTAGTTATAGGTTTTGAAATTTAGGTAAAGTAAAATAAAAGTTTAAGAGATAGCTACTTATTTATTATATAATATATATTAAGTTATGTAAAATGGCAAACAGCTACATTATATGTAATGAAAGTACTTAGTCATCATCATCCTTCCATTTCCTTGTATACTTCGGGTTTTGAGACTGTTGATCTTCGACTGTAACTCGATTAGATATTATCATCCTGAAGAAAACAATTGTCTAATTATTTCAGTGCAACTTTTTTTCTCATTCAATCGCGACAGCAGGTCAAGCTACCAAAAACTGCCAATATTTCCGTCAACTATAACTATAGAAACTATAACTATAGAACTATAACTATAGAAATTTGACAGATTGTAGAATGTTGTTTGTGTATGACAAACGTTGAAATGGATTGTAATTTCAATTTGAAGTTATAGTCAACCAACGCTTAGCTTGGACGAGCTAACGATTATTTATCTAAGCTTGTATGTTGCAGCAGTAAAGCCTGTCTTTGCAATTCAAGTGTAAGTTAAAGTTAAGTTCAAATGTCCGCTCGCGAGCAGTTAGAGCCAATCCACACATAAAAATTAAGTCTACACAGCACAGCTCAAATACACTGGACAGCAAATAAACCGGGCCACCCGCTAATTTTAAACTCTAATCCAATTTTCTCAAAAAGTATAACACTTACAACTGTCAAAGTCATCCCTATAGAAAGTGCGTTTCATGACGATTAATGTTAATGGAAGCACATTGGGATTTTTCAAACAGTTAAATATTTATTAAGAATTTTACAAAGATGAGTCATCTTCCAGTTTCGTAAATCGTTTGTAATAAAAGCAAGTAAAAAAAATTTAAAAGTTTATGATTAGGTCGTAAGTATTTAGTGTTCTCTCCTCTTGCTTTGATAATTGATAGCACCCTCGTATCCATGGACCTCACGAGCCTGACGATGAATTCTTGAGGAATTGCATTCCACTCCTCTTCGATTGTGATTCGCAGTTCTGGAAGCCTTGCTGAAGCAGGTCCCCGGGCTCGAACCCGATGTTTCGATTTGTAGAAGAGAAAGAACGCTGAGCGCGAACTCTTGCCAAATCATAGCAAATCGATAGCATTATGTTTGTTGCTTAGTTAAATCTAAGGTAACGGTACTTTAGATTAAATATTAGTCACTTTGATGGTCATAAAAGGTACTTTCTATAGGTATGACTTTCACAATTGTATGTTTTAGACTTTTTGAGAAAATCGGATTAAAGAATTAGCGAGTGGCCCAGTTTATTTGCTGTCCAGTGTATTTATATTATGTCATCATCATCTCAGCGTTAATCCCAGTCGCATCCGAAGCTTTTCAGCTTTGGAGTCTGGGGTCAGCTTTACCAGTCTAACTGCTGATTTTGGCTAAACTTCGATATTTTCCGTGAAGCGATTGCCGTCTGACCTCCACAACCCGAAGGCGATATCGAAGCATTGCAATTAAACCAATTTTTGGACTTTTGAGGGCTCCCAACAACCCGTAACGACTGCCATTAGATGTTCGTAAGGCAACCGGGACCAACGGCTTAACATGCTTTCCGAAGCACGACCAGACCAGTGCAAATACTTCATATTCATGCATACAAATATTTACACAGCGCGGGGATCGAACCCGCGCCTCCTTGCGCAGCGGCCGCGTTCGCTACCGCTACGCTACCGAGGCTGACTGCTGGAGTGTATTTATATTATGTATGCAGATGCTTCCGTTGCTATAGTCGACAAACTAACGCACTTTAAAACTTGACGTCCATTATTATTTGGTGAGTTACATGCTCTATATGTCGGTCGGCCAAAATCGATAAAGAATAGAGGTAAACAAACCGTTGCTATTCAACGAGTAGTTTACGCCTAAAAGACAGATTTTAACAACCTTTTCTAGATAGATGATTTTCATTAAAGTAATAATTCTACTTGCTACTAATGTTAAAACAGTTTATTTGTTTAGATATTTATGATTTGTATAGAACGCTTAACCGATTTGAATGAAATATAACACACATGTAAGCTAATTTCCTGATAGGTGAAATTTTTTCATACATATATATTATACTTAGTCCATACTTGAAAATATAATACAAGTGTTATGCAGTTTATTTGAAAGTAATTAAAATGCCCAAAATCGTATTGACAAATGCCTCAACTTTTTTCATTGGTTGAATTCCGCAAAATGTATTTAATACTTGGATTTCATCCATCTTTCTTTTATTGTAGAGTATTCGCGTAAAATTAATGTCGATATTTTAATGGTTTTTCGAAATACCAAGTTATTATGCATGTTATTTTAGTGATTCCATTGAAATATGCTGCAATAGGAATTGTTAATAAATAGTTAGCATGTAAAAGTCGATAATCATGTAAATGCCAGGAGATTTGTAAAACTTGAGTTGTAATAACCTTAAATTGGTTTGGTTTGTTTGCCTCTATTCTTTATGGAGCTTGGCGAGAATATAGAGTTTGGTATGTGGGTTAGCCTGTGGGTTATGTACCTGGATGGACCATCCGTTAATTGCACATCTACAAGAGGAACTTCATTATCATAATCAGTATCGTCAGGGTTTAATTCTAAAGACTTGCTGGAGGCGGCATAATTATCATTCACGGACATTATATGTCTAACATTTATTTTATTCAGTTTTTTTGTAATGTCCGGACTTTGTTCTGTTTGAATTATTAGTCTCAGGATTGCAACCTGATGAATAAAGAATAAGCATTAGATAGGTACTAGATTACTAAGAATGTTTGTAAAGAAAAACATGTGTGCACTTCACCATGGAAGTAGCAAAATTTAAAAAAAATTTGGTTACAAGGTGATACGAATCTAACATTTCGGGAAGAGGACAACTGGTTTTATTAATGATAATAGTGATACAAAATTTTTCAAATTGAGATTTTAATTGAAATTAGTTTACATAGATATATCCATTTATTTGCCGTGTGGTACCGAGGTTAGAATAGTACCATCCCATATCCTCCCGTGGGTGTCGTAAGAGGCGACTAAGGGAACTTCCACCAGAGTAGCGGGTAGCACCGCTTCTCCTGTGAAATATCAAATTACTGCGTTCCCCAAGCCGCCTGCCAACCATTGGCATTATGGCATACCCCGGCCTCTTTACTCTTTACGGAAGAAGAAGTCAGAGCTCACATTTTCTATAAATGATGAATGAAGAAAATAATGCTTCCTATCTCATTTTCTCCTACACATAGTGGAATTTGTGTAATGTTAATCAGCTTGTTACACGCAATCGTATAATAGCTCTTATGAAGCTCACGTGATCAGTGTGGGTGAACATTATATGATGCTAAATTAAGGTAAACTGCTCTATATTACCTCACATGTTACCAATAATATCCATAAGATCTGAATACTTGTACTATTGTTGACAATTAATCTACTAGTGCTGTTAAATAAAACCTTGAAATTTTCTTTATTCAACGCTTCGTAGGTACATATAAATAAGTATACTAAGGAGGGTTCCGTATCCGAAAATGTTGGTGTAAAAGCACGTGCAGATTTAGATGGACAAAACTCTTCAAGTAAGTATACAGCGAATAGAATACATAATACAACGTAAAAAAATGAAATACTTGAAGCCTACTGATTATTTTGTACTTTTATTTATTATTTACATCTTTTCCCCATAAGAAAATATCACATTCAATTAAAATCACAAAAATAACAATTTTAGGTACCTAGTCGTTCCTTAATTATATTATGTTACGTTATTGATTGTAGCTGAGATTGTTATATAAATATTGAGATTTGCGTAGTTGGTTGGAGAGCCCCATTAAGCCTCCTCTACACGTCTACAAACTGACTCGTCTGTAGTTGTTGTCATCATTTGAAACTGTTTCAAGTTGCTCTCTTTTTTGCCATCTTGCGGGTCTTCTCCATTATTACCATTATCTTCATCACCAACTTAACAACGATACATTTGTATGAGTTCCATTCTGTTCCTGGCCTAAAATAACTGTCTTTTATTAATTTAGATGCAAATTTGATATTTCTTGGTGGCCAGCGGACAATCCCTTTCGATTCCCACAGCCTGGGAACGTTGGTAAGTTTAGGTGCATCGTACTCAATCGTCTGTAGAATTTTAAAAGCTATAATATTTCTCTGAAAAGAAAAGAAATGATTAATTAAATAGGTAAGTATTCTATATACGCGGATCCCTAAAATCCCTGCAGAGGTTATCGGTTCCCTGATGATTGCCTACAGTTATTTGCATACATGTTACCTACCCACTATCAAGCAATACATGAATCCGTAACTGACTTGGCCCTTGGGTAGCACAAGAACCACTCGTAACAGCTCGTTACTGATTCATGTCCCACGAGTAAACATTTTTTATTTTATATTTTTTGCAATTTGGGACTAGTTATGACTTTGTGCCAATGTCAAGTAGGTAAAACAGTGGACATTTAAAAAGCTCTTGCCGTTTGATTGTGGTTAATACGGTACACATTGCTTGGCTGCCATTTTTTAGATTCTAACCTATGTATACAATATATTAACAATTTGTTTCTGTTTAGTCAACGAAAATAACAACAGAATTTGAATAGAAAATGTAATGGTTTCATACGTAAACAGCTTATTGTCAACTTACAAAGGAAAAATAAAAAGACTTAATTTCTATAGTGATGTCATCAACTTATTTTATACTATAATTTTCATGAAGGTACTTAATCATTGATATTTTGAGAGCGTATGAAAATTATCTTCTATAATTATATAATACTAGCTGCCCCACACGGTTTCACCCGCGTTTTATTTTTATTTGCTCCGCTCCTATTCGTCGTAGCGTGATGTTATATAGCCTAAAGCCTTCCTGGATTAATGGGCTATTCAACGCAAAAAGAATTTTTCAAATCGGACCAGTAGTTCCTGAGATTATCGCGTTCAAACAAACAAACAAACTCTTCAGCTTTATATAAGTATAGTATAGATTTGACAATAAACTCCCTTTCCCATTCGAATTTCATTGACATGGAGGAAAAACAAATGTTTACTTACCGATACGATATTTTTCCCAAACACTTTACAAAATGGTTTACACAAAACAAATCAAAATAATAAGTAGTAGGGCGAAAATTATAGACAGTTTTGCCACTTGTGAATTGTTAGCTCCATAAAAGAGCAACTAATATCCTGGAGTGTATTTTGTGCTGAAAAATAGGTAATAAGTACCTACTCTATTCTTCAGCCCTTGTGGTGTATAAAAGGTAACACATAACCTGATAAACAGTCATTATACAGCACTTGGGGCGGCTGTTACCTTTATTAATTCTCAAATAAAGTTGATATAAAACTAGACAGACAGAATAGAGATACCTACAATACAACTACCAAAGTTAGACACATCCAGGGTCGCCGTCTGGACACTGGTTGTGGAACAAATGCCAACATAATCTTTTATTATATATTTTGGCTAAACTTCGATATTTTCCGTGAAGCGACTGCCGTCTGACCTTTACAACCCGAAGGCGACATCGAAGCATTGCAGTTATACCAATTGTTGGACTTTTGAAGGCTCCAACAACCCGTAACGACCGCCATTAGGTGTTCGTACGGCAACAGGGACAAACGGCTTAACGTGCTTTTCCGAGCCACGACCAGACCAGTGCAAATATTCATTTTCAGGCATACAAATATTTGCACTGCGCGGGGATTGAACCCACGCCTCCTTGCGTAGCGGCCGCGATCACTACCACTACGCCACGGAGGCTGTCACTAAACCTTATATTATATATGTATTTGTGTTAATATTAGTAGTAGTTACCAACAGTTTTCATTCACAGTTTAGGTTTTGAAGCTTACTGCGATTGCAATGACAAACGTAATATGAATCAGATTGCGATCCAAACGATGAAACGATACTAATCAGTCTCACTGTCTCAATCATTTGTTAAAAATGTGTGATGCAATTCGGCTGCAGACAACTTACCTCCACTATAATAACAGATGTGAACATAATAAGGTGGCCTATCATACTTCCTAATATAATGCGGCACACCAAGTTCCCACATCCTTTAGTGTTAATAGAATGAGTTCCCAGCTCCATGAGATAATTAGATATACATGAACCGCTTTTACAGCAACTAAAAGAAAAAGTAATTAACAGATATCATAGATTAAGTAAGTATTAAAAATCTACCAATGTCAAATAAATAATTCGATGAATTCTAGGGTCCACAGTACCTACGCTCCATACAGTAGGTACCAGTGGTCACACGCTTACCGCAAATCGTCAGTATAGTTGTGACCATTGCAGGTTTGTGAACTTTACCATGAATATCCGCAATGTCCGCATGTTGGGTGGAGCCAAGTCAAGACTAAGCGGCCACATCTTGTCGCGGCCATGAGCACCTAGGTAATATGCGAGGTCTCGACCTCACCTACATAAGCTGCCAGCTAGGATTTCCATTTGTTGGGTCCGTATTGTACTCGTCAAAGCCAATTTTTCACCTCTATCGTCCGATCAACGCTAAGATACCAAATTACATTTAAGGGACTTTTGAACACAGTTCAAGTCAGTCCCATCATACAACAGTATTGTCATCCGAATTAGATTTAAATACAAAGTTTAATTCCAATACGGCAATAAATTTAAAAAAAATGCAAAATGGGTTCTATTTTAAGTTACAAAAACATATTACGGGAAGAACCTTGTTCAAGGATTGGCCGTATGATGGTGTTCATTAAATTGAACATTTTTACTTCCCCCGGAATCAGCCAACCGCACGTCGGTTGTAAACATTTGTGTATCAATGGTTGTAAATGCAAATATACAGACGATAGCAGGTCAAGCTACTCGAAACTGTCAAATATTTCCAATCAAAATTGAGCCGTAATGCTTTAGTGATAAAGGTGACAATTTGATAAAGAAAGACAGATTATAATATTTTGAGGTGCTGTCGTCTGTACAACAAACTACGCAGTATATCTACTTTACATACACTGCGATTGTTAAAATAAATTGAACCTTAATGGAACGCTGTCTGTTACTTCTTTTTCGTTATTTTTAAGATCACTCCGTTTTACTGCATTAGGATCCCACTCGTAATCACGTATTCTGTCATACCAGTCGCTATCAAACCAGTCTTGATATGAATTGAGCTAAAAAGTCGGAACCATTTATACACATATTTCTTTCAATACTGTATTATTATACACCATCATGGTATATAATTACAAATTAAAGAAGTCGTAGTGGCCTAGTGGTTAAAACACCAGCCTCTCAAGTATGAGTGCGCGAGTTCGATTCCAGGTCAGGCAAGTACCAATGTAACTTTTCTAAAGTTATATGTACTTTCTAAGTATATCTTGGACACCAATGACTGAAGGTGAAGGAAAACATCTTGAGGAAACCTGGACTTTAAGTCTGAAATCGCCAAGCCGCATTGAGCAAGCGTGGTGATTACGCTCAATCCTTCTGTGTATGAGAGGAGACCTGTGCCCAGCAGTGGGACGATAAAAGTTGATAATGATGTCATTACAATGTGTAGACCCATTAAGAAAAAAAAAAATTAATTCCTACATTTATTTTCTCATTATCATACCTTGCCCTTATCCCAATTTAGCTCGTGTTGGCATAAAAAACTTAAAAATAAACAATTGATATTTCAAAATAAAAGATTTCGACGAATTACTGAGAATCTCCTCCTTTTTTTGAAGTAGGTTAAAAATTCTACTTAGTACAAAATTCTAATAAGCTTGTTGAACATACCCCACAACACTTCAAAGACCACTGAAGATTATCTACAAAATGTTTGTATTTTGGAACGCTCCGATAGTGTTTCATGGTCTTGCTGATTCTTTCAACTGTTCCACGTTTGACTGTGTACATCTTATGGATACAGCACCCCACTCCCAAACTATTTATTATTATTATCCACATGATGCATAGCCACATTGGACAGCAGACCACCTTAGTCTTATGGCTACAAATAAAAGAAAGTTAATTTTATAGCCGCCCCACAGGCTGTAGCTACCACAGGATCTATGATAGCTGCATAGACAATGGTAGCTTGACATGTAGAGTACTAGGTATTTAGTAAATGATATATGTACTTAATTAAATTATTTTTGGATGGCTAAATCTAGGGGAAGGGGTATTGGATTACCTACATCGGCTGTTACTTCGCTTTTGTTAACCTTTTTTTTTTTTGCTTGGCTCCTAAGACTCATAGCGTGATGTTAAACATCCTATAGCCCTCAAGAATAGGACTATGAAATGCAAAAAGATTTTATCAAATCCGAACGGTACTTTCAGAGATTAGCACATTCAAACAAACAATTTGTCAGAAAGTGCCATATACAGTATGTTAAGAAAACCCTGTCCGACCCGTGAAGGTGTTGTTAGGTATCGATAACTGATTCTACTCTACAAATGGATACAAAACCGGGCTAAACTTAAAAAAAAAATCTCCTAAAAAAATAAATATTATTTCGCAAAAAGAGGTAAGTTAATAAATGTGCGTTAAGCACCCTTCCGCGGGCGGCGGGCGGCAGGGCCTACGGCACGTGGTCGCATCGCTATTCGCTCATAATAATACCGGTGTAGGCGCCCCAGTACAGCGCGTACATCTACCGCGCATTTGTCACGGCTTATTCAACAAACAAGGTCGGCTTACACCACAAGTAAAATCAATCTCCGATCACACACTAGGAAATCTACGGGACTTACCTGGGACTCAGTGTGCTCGATCACGAAGCGAAGTCCGGAGAATCAACGCGCGCGCGTTGATTACGATCACGTCCGATGTCTTCAAATTCGCTGACTGTCCCATACCAGTCTGCACACCAAGTTCCCTTAACAGGCACCAAAGCTCACTAACGTAGGAAGTTATTTAACAGTGTCAAACACGCCCGACAAAGATCGCCAATGAAACCACGTTTCCGATTCAAATTCAACTCAATTTACAGACGGCACTGATACGTATTCTAGTTCAAGTAAACACTTCAAAACCCGGGCAACAATCGCGACAAACTATACAAGACGCGCCGGTGGTATATCTAATTTCCCGAAAATCATTCGACCGAACATGCGATGCACGCGATGATTATTCGTCAAGAGGTTCAAGCAACGGCCCCGTACGCGGCGGGGTCTATACACGTTGTTATTTTCAAGCAAAGACCGCTGCCGTTGCGGTTCCAAAAACGTTGTTATATTTCAAGTTCAAGCAACGGACCTCCTCCCGGCGAGGTCGCAAGACGTTGTGTGTAACAATGGCGGCTGCGCGTCGCCATAGACAATACTAATCGTGCTGTACCCGTGCGATCGGGCATCTATCGACTCGACTAACTAGCAATCGGACCCGATCGATAAAACTAGCGCGAACAACCGTTGTTGTCACTTTTTTAAAAATTACCAAATTTCGGGGAAGTTTGAAGTAACGTAAAATTTTATATTATATTTGGTCATGTGTTTACCTAACCTTTATTATCCATAAGGGTCGGACAGGGTTTTCTTAACACATAGTATAGGTATCTCGTTTCCTAGTACCTTCACCTTTTTTGTTAGTAGGTAGGTATACTTACTTAAAGATATTTATGAATTTGCTTGCAGGGAATAAACTCGCTGCCTACTGAATTGTTGTCTTTGTCGTGTTTCTACGCGCTAATTTATAAAAAGTGAATCAAAGCAGCATTGTAACAAATATAAATGCGTAGATTATATCCAATGGGCACATAATACAAGAACATGTTCATACCTAATCCTCCTGCCACTGGCTATTGAGCTCAATATGTGCACATTAGTAGGCAGCATGATAATTCCAGAGAGTAAAACGATGGCATTAACTATATCTGTCCCCGTAAACACTAAAATATCACCGACACCTGGAAAAAGCAGCATATACATAGGTATATAACGCAAGACTTCTGAGATTTTATCGTGGATCGGCCTGCCAAAAATAGGAAAGTGCACGCTCGTAATCCTCATCAAAAAATCCAATAAAATCATTGCTGTGTGAAATTCCTGAAAAGTTCCTTCACCATTCATTCATTCATTGATTCATATAGTAAGTTGTTGCAGTTAGTTCATTTCACTGGGCATAAAACCAAACTCCGGGCTGCTACAGATAATTTTATAATGTAACCATCCACTAATAATAATTTGACTCGAATGCAGAGCACGAAATTTCGACAAGCTTCACGCTGGACTTTGTAAGTCCTTCGACCTGGGCAATACTTACAAAAGAACAGGATTAGTGACCATAATATAGAAAACATAGAAATAATCCACAAGTAGCACGAACCCCACACCACAAAAGGGTGATTAGGACTCGATGAACTTGTCATCACGGCAAAAGTAAAAATTCTATCATAAGCAATATACACCTAAATAAACCAAGTAAACCTAAGTAGGTATACTAAAAATCTTAGTAATCTTCAAAATATTGTGTTTAGGTACTTAAAAAACCAAAACCAAAAACGTATAACAATATGTTAGAGTAACCAAAACTATCCATAAAAGTTGACACTTGTTGTCATAAAATATTTTTGGTGATATCATAGACCAAGATTATAATCAAATTTAGATTTTCTGAATTTTCGCAAATAAACGAAAATGAGCTAACATACACTTTTTTTTTTTTTTTTTTTTTCTTCTTTATGGCTATGACCAATGTCTTTAGCCAATTATCAAAGTTAGGGAAACAAACAACAATATACAAGATTACGGGATCGGGAATTTAGGATGAAAGGATTGGTAGGTACATAGGAAAGTTCAAGAATAATTTAAAGTCTTAAATTATTAATATGTACAAACTGAATTAATAACTTATATACATCTAGACTACATAAACTTAACAAACAAGTAATAGAAGTAGGAAATGGAATAGATAAGGATATCAGATTCGAAATGAACTGTGTTCTATCATACAAAGTACAAGAAAAGAAAATATGGTTACTGTCACCGTACTCTCCGCAAGGACATGATGGATCTGTTAAAATGTTAATTTTGTTCAGATGAGCTGGAGTCGACACATGACCTAAACGCAATCGGCATAAAATCGATGTTGACTTTTTATCAAAGTTTAACCTGGAAAACCAAGGTTTATGTGAGATATGATCCTGCACAAACCTATAATATTTCCCCTTTTGCTGGCAACTATCCATCCACACTCGATCCCAACATTCATATAGAATTCTTTTGGGCATGTTAATTAAGTCATGGCAGTAATTTACAAAGGGAAACACATCACCATCACAAATTGCTTCATTTGCTAACCGGTCTACTCTTTCATTGCCCAATATGCCAACATGACTCGGAATCCAGGCTAAAACAACGCGAAATCCTTTCAAAAAGCACTGAAATAAGAGATTTTTAACTTTGAAAACTATAGGATGTTGTTTGTGGGATTTAAAAGGAAAACGTGATACTGCCTGCAAGGCGCTGAGAGAATCACTAAATACCACCACCCTTGACAAGCCCATAAGAAGAACATATTCAATGGCTTTAAATAATCCATAACATTCTCCTGTATATACAGATGATTCAGGTGGAAGCTTAACTTTTTCATGAATTTTGTACTGTGAGTGATACACTCCTACACCAACACAACTATTATTAGATTTTTTGGATGAGTCTGTATAAATATAGTGGTAATTTTCCCAGTTAAGATTAATAAGCCTATTAAATTCAACATTTTGGTTATTACCCTGTTTGCATAAACCTAAGTCACATTCCACCCGCGGACTAAAAATATGAACACTGTAATCATATTGATAAAGAGGAAGAGTATTAGATTGATGAGTTTTAGCTTTTATGGAATTAAACATCACCAGACTATTTACTAATAGAGGGGTATTTTTTCGAGCCCAGTATCTTGAGGACTCTACTTCTGCTGCAAGTAATGCAATTTTGTTAATTAAGATGTTATTTTTAATTTCCAAATTCTTGACAAAGAATCTATGACATAAATACTGCCGCCGTAAATGCAGAGGGGGATCACAACATTCAACTTGTAAACAAGTTGTAGGGCTTGACTTCATACATCCAGTAATTAAACGCAATGCTTTGGATTGAATTACGTCTAATTTTTTAAAAGCTACTGAATTGCCTGGGTGCAATAAAAAACTACCGTAATCTAAAACACTTCTTATTATTGTATTATAAAGGAGCCTCATCGTGACTGGATGTGACCCCCACCAAACTCCAGAAAGACATTTTAGAATATTCAAATTCCGTTCACATCTCATGTGCACATAGTCACAATGAGGAATTCCCGTCATTTTGGAATCTAGTATTACACCCAAGAACTTCACCTGATCTTTTACTTCTAAACGCACACCATTATACACAAGATTTACTTCAGGTACCACGCGTTTTCTGGTAAATAAAACTACTGTGCTTTTAGACGCCGATAATTCCAAACCATTACCATCCAACCACAGCTTTAAATGAGTCAATCCTAAAGACATCGAATTACTAATTTCTTCTATAGAAGGTCCTGAAGCGTATAAAAGAAGGTCATCTGCATACTGCAGCACATTGACATGTTTATTAACAGCAGGCTCCAGGTCAAAGGTATAAATATTATATAAAATAGGACTCAACACAGAACCTTGAGGCAGACCTTTCCAGACAGTTCTACAAATAACTTCATTATTATGTGGGTCTGCAGAATATTTGATAAATCTTTCAGATAAAATGTTAATGATAAAGTTAGAAAGAAGGCCAGGGACGTTTAAGATACGTAATTTTTCATTTAATATTGTGATATTGACATTGTCATACGCGGCAGTGATATCTAGAAACGAAGCAACTACAAAATCGTTTCTAGAAAACGCCAATCTTATATCTGTGGTAAAGATCCCTAAACTGTCAAGTGTACATTTACCTTTTCTAAAGCCAAATTGAGTGTTAGAAAAAATGTTGTTGTGTTCGATATACCATTCTAACCTATTTTTTACTAAATGTTCGGTTATTTTTGCTAATACTGATGCTAGTGCTATTGGTCGATATGATAATGGATCAGAACTTGATTTTTGTGGTTTCAACAATAAAATGAGGGTTTGTGTTCTCCACGACACCGGAATTTTCCCAGAAACCATAACAGTATTTATTAGGGATAGGTAATATTGAAGACTTTCTCCACCAAGATGTGTTAAAAACGAGTACGTTATACTGTCTTCCCCAGGCGCAGTATCCCGAATGTCAGAAAGAACACCTTTCAATTCATTTAATGTAAAAAGTGAATTGTGATCCGGATTATCATTTTCGTTATAAATCAATGGTAACATATTTGTGTACTGGGGACATTCCAGCCGTTCTGGGACGTATGGAGGAGCCAGGCGATCTATTACTCTCTCTGCAAGTTCTAAAGGAATCGAGTTTTGTTGGTTTTCAGTAAAAGCAGATCTAAATCGTCTTATATTTTGCCAAACAGTGGAAGAGTTAACATTTGGTGAAAGTGATGTACAAAAGCGATGCCACCCTTCAAATTTCTTTTTTTTAAGTAATTCTTTAGTACAGCTGGCTATTTTCAAATAAGAATCAAAATTTTCATCATTCATTGAATTACGATATTGTGTTTCGGCTTCCTTTCTCTGCTTCACAGCAATGGTACATTCCCTGTCCCACCAAGGGGGAGAAGGAATCTGACAAGGCCTATTGCATTTAGTTGGAAATGTCTCATCAGCTACTTTAATCAGCAATTTAGCCAGTGTATCAGCACAGGCAGATACATTTAAGTGTGATATCACAGGAAGCTCAGATATCTTTTGTTCCACCTTTAACCTATACTGATGCCAATCAGCCTTATATAGTGTATGTTTTATACGAGGTGTTTTTAATGTTTTTTTAGGTGTCCTGAAGGGAAAGGTGATCATCAAAGGATAGTGATCACTACCATAAGTGCTATCAAGAGGGGACCAAGATAAGGAAGAAGCAAGGTCAGGTGTACATAGAGAAAGGTCTGGAGCACTTACAGCATCTCTTGTAAGACGGGTTGGCAAACCATTATTTAAAATACATAAATTATGATTGTCAATTATTTCTAATAATTGTTCTCCATAGTATGAAGATGAAGAGCAGCCCCAGGTTTGATGATGAGAATTAAAATCCCCTAAACATATAAATGGTTTAGGTAAAATACTAAATAAATGATCAATTTCAGTGAAAATTTCCATGCTGGGCCGAGAAAAATATATAGATACATAACAAATTTTATTTACTACAATAGCAGATACAGATATATTATTACAAAGAGAAGGAAGGGGAAAAGAAGAATAAGGAAGAGAGTGCCTAATGAGTATAGCTGAACCGCCGTACCCATCAGGTCTATCAGACCTTATGCAGGAAAAACCAGGGAATTTAAAGTTAAACTCCTGCTTTAACCAGGTCTCTTGAAGACAGATAATAAAAGGGTTATATTTATTTACAATATATACAAGCTCATGTTTTTTATTAATCACACTGCGACAATTCCACTGAATTACTTTGGATTTCTGATCCATAATTAGTTAAATTTTGTAAAGTGTTTACAATTACAGCAACGTTGGACGGTAGTGTTTTAATATTTTGATTTAATAGACTAATAAGTAACTTTATAGTCTCTGAAATAGCATTATCATTTTTGTCTACATTATTAAAAACCGGTTGTGATTTTTCTATTGTTGGGTTTCGAATTATCTCCCTATGGGCAAGTTGATCGTAACTTTTAGTATGTTTAGGAGGAGATTTAGGTTTTAAAAATATTGTTTTTTTATATGAGTCTGTTTTACTTGTATGTGTAATTTTCGTTGGTATATTATTAGTAGAACCTCCAGAGCTATTTGTAGTTGAATGGGTTGAGGACAACAGTGCTTCTGCATATGATACTTTTGAAACTGGAGGGTGTTGTTTCATTGCTTCCATGTATGAAATGCAACTTTTACTCATTGTTTCTTTAATGGCTTTTTGCCGACTAAGTTCCAGGCATTTTTTGCTGGTGGCTTGATGAGATCCCTTGCAGAGGCAGCAGAAAAAATCCTCCTCCTCAACATCACAAGAATCGCCAGAATGACCCTGACCACACTTATAACAACGCGGTGTTGAACGACATTGCACCTTGACGTGACCGAATCTGCAGCAATTGTAACATTGCACCGTTGGGTAAATATATAATTTAACTGGTACTATGTTGTAACACATGTACACACGAGTCGGTAACACCTGACCATCAAAAGTTAATACCAGTATGTCTGTATTTTGAAAGTGTTTTGTATTATCAATAAAAACTTTCTTTTTAATTCGTCTTGTTTTTATTATTGGACCACAACCTACTGGCAATGTGATGTTCTCCAATACTTCTTCCTCAGACCATTCTATAGGTATGCCTCTTACTACACCTAATCGTGTGATGCTAAAGGTTGGAATGAATGCCTTGTAATGTTCATTACACAGATTTTTGTTATTTAAAAACGTATTTGCATCGCTATAATTAGTAAACGCTAACGTTATACGGTTACGACCTATGCGCTTAAGTGAGCCATTAGCTATACCATTTACATTATTTCTTTTTAAGAACCTGCCAAAGGTGATGGGATGTAGAATATCACTACTGTTTGCATTTTGAGTAACCCTTTGTACATGGACAGTAAAAGGGGCGACATCTGAACGCTGAAACAACGCACGCCCAATTGGCTTTTTGACTGTATCATTTTCCCTCTGTACACTACTACCATGAGCTATTTTATTGTTTTCATTGTGTATATTGTGATCGTTGTTAGGCTTAGCAGGCTCACATTCTTTTAAACATTGGCAATCACCAGGACTTTCTCGCCTAGATCCTTGCCGCCTTTTTTTCATGTGGCATGTACCACATAACGATTTGACTGCTCGCTTACGCTTTAATTTACTATTACTATTCGTCAAAGAGCAGTCCGTGTCCATTGACGACTCCAGGACATCAATTAAAACATCAATTGATGTTTTTGTCCCACCGGGATCTTCGGGCGGATCGCCCATGATTTTTAATATATGTAATTAACTTACGAACTAACACTTACCAAATAACTGGAACTATGAATATTATAAATATATACAACAAAAACTACAAATAAATACAATTATAAACCAATCCTTCTCATAAAATATGAAAAAAAATTAAATTGCTAGGAAAAACCGCGTCCGCTCGACTCAAAGTTTCCCGCCCTTTCCTAACATACACTTCACATCAGAACAATCGAAACACTTCCCTTTTTATGGTTTCTGTCTTAATTTTACACAAAAGAGTATTTATTCCATGAAAAAAAAAAAAACATTAAAAAGGTAAGCGAAAATTTTAAATTAAAATTTAGAATTTCTGTACAAACGAAATGTAGGTATCACTGGTTTGAAAAAAATGTGTGTTTAGAGTTAGAGTACATTTCATCTTTGTAAACTAAAATATTGCGTTTATCTTGAAAGATTTTGTTCTTTTTTGTTTGCTGCTGCTTCGGGTTTGCTATCGGGAGACTAGTTTGTTCACGCACCGTTCAGGATCTGGCAGGAATCACGTTACTTCGGAGTGAGATGATCGATTTATTTTAACAACTTCTTTACGAATTCAACTACAGCAGCAGCTTCATGCTGTACGTGGTTTGGCTGTAAGTGACTCTACAATTAGAAGAAGGTTGAAGGAACGTGGATTGGTACCTACAGCACATACCAGCCGAAATTAACTGCTGACCATCGGAGAGCACGGCTTAGCTTTGCACGTGAGCACCTTAATTGGTCATACGTCCAATGGAGCAAAGTCCTCTTTTCTGATGAGTGTAAAATTATGCTATATGGTAATGACGAAAGAAACAAGGTCTATAGAAGAGAACGCTTTGCACAATGCTGTATTGAAAAAAAGGT
Organism: Sesamia inferens; assembly: GCA_037179545.1. NCBI lineage: Eukaryota > Metazoa > Arthropoda > Insecta > Lepidoptera > Noctuidae > Sesamia > Sesamia inferens. Next base: position 19,478,343 of record CM073928.1, on the reverse strand, counting down.
CAGCTACGTTGGCGGTTCGTGGACAGTTTGGAGAGGAATCAGCGCCGAAAGTAAGACAGAGCTAGTGTACGTGTCCCGGCCACGTCTGCCTGCACTAAACTGTCATCGGTACATCGAACAGTGTCTTAAGCCTCACTTGATGCCCTATGCACATTTTATTGGCAACGGCTTCATAATCATGCACGACAATGCTAGGGCGCACACCGCGGGCGTCGTACGAGATTATCTTGCCGAAGTCGGTATCCCCATTATGGCATGGATATCAAGAAGCTCGGACATGAATCCCATCGAACATTTATGGGATAAGTTAAAGAGACGTGTTCGTGCTAGAAATCCGGCTTCGATGCCCGGTATCTATGGGTATGCAGATGACAGCACAGTTGTGGAGAGATACCTGCCGGATGCTCGGGCTAGTAGGGAATCAATCCAGTCCGAAAGAGAGGCCATGGTAGAGCGAACGAGTGTTGCACTTCAGGCAGTCTCCGAATGGGGCCATGCCAATCTTGTAGCATTCAATGCCGCCAAAACGCAGGCGTGTCTTTTCACCGCCAAAAGGAGCCCGTTCACCTTGGCTCCTACTTTTCGGAATGTATCCTTAGAGTGTACCGACCGCCTTCAGCTTTTGGGTGTTGAGATTTCCTCGAACCTAAACTTTGGGCGGTTCATTGAGTCCAAGGCCAAGGTGGCGGCCAGAAAACTTGGCGTTATCGCAAAGGTCCGGCAGTACTTCACACCAGGGCAGCTTCTAATGTTGTACAAAGCACAGGTCCGTTCGTGTGGAAGCTGATGCAAGAGCGATTCTTTTGGCCTTCAATGAATACCGATATCGGCCAGTGGACTAAGACATGCAATTCGTGTCAGCTCTCCAAAGTACAGCGACACAATCATAGTGACATCGCAACATTCCCACCGAGCGAACGATTTCAACATATTCACGTTGATATCGTTGGACCGCTACCGACGTCAGCATGTGGACACAAATACTTGCTCACGATGATCGACCGGTGCACACGATGGCCTGAAGCTGTACCACTTCAAGAGACAACCGCTGAAATCGTCGCAAGAAAACTTTACGAAGTATGGATATCTCGTTTCGGTTGTCCAATAAGAATCACTACCGATCAAGGACGACAGTTTGAAAGTCGACTATTCCGAGACCTCGCTCAATTACTCGGTGTAGAAAAAACCCGTACTACTGCATACCACCCGCAGAGTAACGGAATCGTCGAACGCTGGCACAGGACATTAAAAGCCGCACTCATGTCTAGGCTAGAAAACAGCAACAAATGGATCGACGAATTGCCTGCTGTTCTAATGGGTCTCAGAGCCACTATCCGCTCCGACTCTAACACAAGCGCAGCGCAACTCACCTACGGTCAAGCAATACGACTACCAGGCGATTTCATATCACCAACACCAGCTACACCGAAAATGGACCACTACTACGTCAATCACCTGCAAGAAGTTATCACCAAGCTCACACCTACATACAAATCGCATGCAAATAAGCGATGTATGTTCGTGCACAACGACCTACAAACATGTAGCCACGTGTTTGTACGCGATGACATCGTCCGCAAACCTCTGCAGCATCCATACCAAGGTCCATACAAGATCATCGAACGTAAAGAAAAGTATTTTACAATCCAATTACCAGGACGAATTAGCAATATATCGATTGATCGCCTCAAACCTGCGTACACAATCAACACAGAAGATGATCCCAGGCATACGAACAGCGAGACCAATCAAGCACCTGCAGCTACCACAGATGAGCAACCCAGCCTACATCCAGACCCGCATACGAGGGAACAACGTACCAGATCAGGCAGGATCGTCAAGACGCCTGCACGCTACGTACGCTTTGCTAAAAAGGGGGGAGTACTGTAGCATTGTACAAATGCCACACGTGTTCGCTATTGTGGCGATGTACAAAGGCTACACATGTCCTCTTACAAATTACACCAAAAATGTCGACTATTAATCACACGAGGATCGCGGAAGTCATGGCGCGCGTCCCACTCCCGCAGCGAGGGTTCTCATAAATTTCACCCCAGTAGGCCTAGTATGAGTTTTCAATACGAAATTCGTTCGTTGGTATCGAGCGCGTTTGGCGCTCTCATTGGTTGAGAGTTCTTACGACCTTGAAGCGGGCCAATCGCTGAGTCAAACGCGCTCGATATCGTCGAACGAGTTTCGTAATGAAAACTGAACACATCTGCAGGACCAACGTCCGTGGGAAACTATAGCGAGTCATCTAGCACGTGACGGAATTGGCGCGCGTTCTACGTTAACCAGTCATACGCAGTGGCCTGCCTCGATCAACGAATCAGCATCAAGAACGCACGCAACACCGCGTGGACATCGCAGGACGGAAGCTGATTCGTTATTGGTTACCCCACTATCATTTAGAGATAGTTAGTATAGAAATAGTTAGTATTTAAGTGAGTGCATAGCTTGTAAGACACATTATTATCATATTCTACATCATTGTACAACATCATTATACAACATCATTATTATATCCATTCCTTGATCACACTCTTGTATCGCGTCATTTTACACGTCGAATACATTGTACTCTTTTACATTCGTGCAATACATAAAGTTCGATTTATCTGAGTTTTAATTACGCGACACAACCTACGCGCTACAGTGACAAATATAGATGAAGCTAGTGAAGATATTGAGAATTTAGAAGATGTAAATGCGGAAATAGTAGATGATGATCTATTTTTTAGATGCGAGTCAAGAGATTATTGAAGAGAGAGTTAATGAGTGTGAAGAAGAATCTAGTGTACCCAGGAGGAATCCTTATAGAGAGAGGAAGGTTCCTAGTAGATTTGATGAGTTTGAGATGGATTTCTTAGCAGAGTGGCGCAGTGGAACTTATAGATAGGGAGTTTGTTGAAGTTATAGATAGGGAGTTTGTTGGAAGTTATAGATAGGGAGTTTGTTGGAAGTTATAGATAGGGAGTTTGCTGGAAGTTATAGATAGGGAGTTTGTTGGAAGTTATAGATAGGGAGTTTGTTGAAGTTATAGATAGGGAGTTTGTTGAAGTTATAGATAGGGAGTTTGTTGAAGTTATAGATAGGGAGTTTGTTGAAGTTATAGATAGGGAGTTTGTTGAAGTTATAGATAGGGAGTTTGTTGAAGTTATAGATAGGGAGTTTGTTGAAGTTATAGATAGGGAATGGTTAGAAGCAATAGAGGAGGAAAAGTGTTCGTTAGAGAAGAATGGGACATGGGAATTAGTAGACGAAAAAGAAGCTTACGGAAGAAAATTAGTGACTTGTAAGTTAGGTTAGTTTAAGGGGGTGCACTTAAGTTTTGTGATAATCAAAGATTTTTATTAGGGGAGGAGAAACACTGCGTTAGCACAGTGGAAGCGTGAGCATAATAATATTGGAATAGGTTTGTGAAACATTGGAATAGGTTTGTGAACTCTTTTAGGTACGATTTATGGGATTATGTATATGTTTTTTAGATTTATGTGGTTGTGTATGATTTGTAGTTTTTCTTTGTTAAGGTTGGTAGAGTGTTTAGTTTTTGTCTTATTGTTGTGAGGTTTAGGGTTAGTTTTGTGTTTCGAGAATGTAGTTAAGATGTTTAAAGTGGTTCTGGATGTTTTCTCTCCAAAGGGTTGAGATTAAGGGGGTGTGTTGGAAGTAATCTCAACTCCTTTGTGAGAATACTGGCCGAATCATGGATTGCGTGTTTTTAAATAGTGAATGTCAAAATAATTAGAAGGTTTGTACTGCGTCAAATTGACGTAGTTCACTATAAACCATATTGTCGTAAAGATGTCTAAATTGTAACAATTATTTCTAGTAATATATATGAACAAAGGATGGCATGTAATAAAGGGGTTTGAGTACTAATTTTCATCTTTCATTTGTGAGCCCTGCAAGAGACCTGTAAGGTTCGACATTTATAGATAGTTCAATCCACGAAGACGCGCCCCACCAATTTTAGGTTGAGGGGATCGCGGGGCGCGGGGAGTTTTCTCCGAGCGTCAGTCACGGACCGTCAGTGGTTCGATGCACACAAGTAGTACAACCTGTATTTCAAAAATCCAGACTCGACACGAAAGTTGCTCTACTTTATATTTTTTTAAAATGTCGAAAAAATCTCAGCGTGTTGTACTTAAAAGCCAGGTATGTAAATTATTGTTACGAAACACATAAAATAATAAAAGAAAAGTAGTTTAATTCAAAATTAAATTTTACTAACTAGACTTCATTTTATATTTAAAAGTAAGACTAATGTTATTTCTTTTTATTTTTTTTTTTTTATTGTAGGCAAGAGAAATTATTTCTAAAGTTTACGATTTCAAGAAAAGAAGCAAGTCAAAATTTTGCAGAAAAACTCACTGATGCTCGATGGAGAACCGCACAGGCTGTTGGAATATCTGAAAGCACAGTGACTAGAATTCTACGCGAAAGAAAGGCTTATACTGAGACAATAAAGCAAACTACAGTATCTACTATGGAGTCTAATATAACTATGGAGACGGATGCGATAGTTTCTGTAGTCCAAAGTGAAGAGCGTACAACAGAGCCGACTACGGAAATGGATATTGATTCTAAAAATGAAGCGAGTACGTCGCATTCGAATTTAGCAGGCAGAAGTGCTTCTATTTTTACATCACCTATGAAGAAGAGAAGGGTAAGACCACGAAAAATTAATTTAGACAAATTTGATATTGGTGTAGTCCGAAGAACTATCCAAAACTGCCATAAAGAACATCATCAATTTCCAACATTATCACGACTTTATACCTACTATTTTGAAAGACCGTATACAATTTAATGGATGTAGAACCACCCTAAGAACATTGTTACTTAAGCTTGGTTATAAATGGAGAAAAACTGAGAATAATAGGAAGGTCCTAACCGAAAAACATGATATTCAAATGTTAAGATTGAAATATTTAAAACAGGTAAAATCTTTTCGTAATGCAGGTAGACCTATAGTGTACACAGATGAATCATATATTCATACCAACCACGTGCAAAAAAAATCTTGGGCCGACAAAGGCTCTAAAACAGCAATGAAACAAAATTTAACAAAGGGTGTGCGCATAATTATAGTACATGCCGAAAGTGCTGAGGGTTTCGTACCAAATGCGTTGTTAACGTACAGAGCAGAGATCAAATCCGGAGACTACCACGATAATATGAACTCGGATAATTACTTAAAGTGGCTTAAGGAGAAACTAATACCAAATCTCCCAAATGATGCCGTGGTAGTCTTGGATAATGCAGCCTATCACAATACTAGTTCGGAAAAAATACCCACATCCAACTCCAACAAATTAGACATGCAGACTTGGCTGAATGCAAAAAATATCCATTTTGTACCAACCTACAAAAAGCCTGAACTTTATCATTTATGACCTTATATTAAAAAACAAAGAAAACTTCCGCAAGTACAGAGTTGACGAATTATTAAAGGAATATGGATTCACAGTGCTTCGGCTGCCTCCTTATCACCCAGAGTTAAATCCAATCGAAAACATTTGGGGTATTGTAAAAAACGACGTTGCTAGCCGCAATATCAATCAAAACTACACTTCGATTATGCCCATTTTAAATGAAGCATTTGATCGAGTAAATAAAGATGTCTGGTTCAATACTTGTCAGCACGTGGAAAAAATAGAAGACGAATACATGAGACACTGTGATCTTGATTTCAATTTTATTATAAATGTCAGTGATACTTCAGAATCTGAATCAGACATTTCTGAAACTAGTGATTGACGATTTTTATTTCAATAAAAAAAGTTCCATAAAACTTTTTCACGTATTTCATTTATGTCTCTAATTACCTCCTATTTATTATATAAAAATGGTATTATAGTCGTATATTAACTAATAATCACATAAAATATCTACACCTCAATTTTCCTTGCAGTCGGGTAAAGAGTATAAAATTGAAGTAGAGCATCTTTCACTTTGACCATGACGCTCTCTCCTGATTAGTCAGTTTATTGTAGTGTGGATGTGCACTCATAGATAATTATTGTGTACGGATAACACTCAAACATTGACGGAAGCTTGCACACATATACTATAAACGGTTAGGAGAAATAGTGGGGCGCGTCTTCGTGGATTGAACTATCTATAGAACATTAACATTAGGATTTTAAAACCTCTTTTGACGTGACAACGTCTTAAATTAGGTTGCGGCTGGGAGTCACTTATGAAAAAGTGTAACGCTCGGTAACGTTACGATGAGTCACCGATGTTTTAGTAAACAAAATATATTTCTATAGTTAAAATTTGTGCAATTCTTATTTTCATTCAATTCCTTGTTCCTATTGTGCAATTTAATTATATTCATATCAATAAATATTCTACCGAGAAAAAGACGTTGTCACGTAAAATCTTCGCCCGTAAAACCGACTTTACAGGCAACCATTTTTTTTTTTTATTCACTATTAAACGACATATATTTCTTGGCTCAATCGCTAATCGCGCAGAGCCATTAAAACCAAAAAGAAAAAAAAGACATATATTTCTAAATATGTATATCTTTCTGATAATCCTTACATAACATAAACTCGTAACCTGTTTCGATGTTTTTGATGAGAAGTAAGGTAAGGTTGATAAAGAAATAATCATAGATGGATCCTATTTTTATGGTACCCGCTAGTCCACTTTATAGGACACATAATTCACAGTCCCCTATATTTTGGATTGTGAAAGGTTTGTTGTTACGCAACCAGGCTGCTGCAATTGTTATGTCAAAAAGACTGAGTAAGTAACATTTGTCTCTAATAATCCCTGCAACCTGCGTCGTGCTCGTGACCAAAAGCAACAGTCGCACGAATAGGTACGTGATCGAAGTCAGGGCGATCACTTTTGGTTAGACGCGCCCTTATGGATGGAGATTGATAGAAACTTGGTCTATTTGTAATACTTTCCACTTGTAGGTGCATGATTGTCGGAAAAGCCGGCAGAAGTTGCCACCCACCAGACAAGGTCTTGCCGCCAAGCGATTCGTCGTGTTCCGGCATGATGCCTGGTGAAGCCGTACGAAGGACGGGTCTGAGCAATTCTGATGGGATGTGTGCCGGGTACGATGCGCCAAATGTTGTGTCGGGAGTTTGGTCGTGGAGAATCTCCAGATTAATCTCCCTCTGGCGCAGCATTGTTGGTCGTGTTGGTCTTGGGTTTAACATGGCATCACCTCGATAAACTGCCGTCATCCTTACTATTCCTAAGTTTTTTAAGTGAATAGGCTTAACCCATTCATTGCCACCAAAATTTTAAATGATTACAATAGTAAATACATAATTAAATGTGTTTTTTAACCCTTAACCAGGCTATGGATTGAGAATTTCCCACATAGTATTTTCTTAAGTTATTACCAGGTTTTGGTAAAGAATCTTCCACAATCTGTCAAAAAGGCTGACATAAGAAATATTAATTATTGTACACAAAAAAAAAGTGTGACGGAACACAAATGTCACTTTTGCAGCCATTTGCTCTGTGGCCGGCCGTTAAACGTAAATTTTTGTGACTAGTGCACCGTAATTTTAAACATTATGGCGAATCGGAGAAAGGTAAGTCGTACAATTTTTTGATATGTTCGAGAATTTGAGTTTTTCTAGTGATTTGTGTATAAATTCTCAGTAAAAACTTCAAAAATATCGTGTTATAACGAAATAATACATGTGGGGAACCGTATACCCAAAGCCTGTGAATGCCTAATTATTGTGGGTGTTATTATGTCCATTGCCCGGTGAATCAAAATCATTCTTTTATACAATGTTTTTGCCACTGGTTTTACTTAGGATTTATTCACGGTCATTTATCGAAGTATAAAATGTGGGTGGTAAACTTTTCTCGTCATAATTTGTCAGTCTGCTTTAGTGTATTTTTGTTATTCAGGTACTAAACGATCAACAACTGGAAAGTATGCTAAATTAAATGTTTTCATCTGAGGATGAAGAAAATGATGAAGAAGAAGACCCATATTTAGATTATGTCCCAAAACTGTTGATGACGCAATGCCACTTTGTATTCGATTGCCTGCACCATCCTCTAGCTTGTCCACTATGTGCCAAAAAAATCAAAATCCAGAAATTCTCAATACTCTTTGAGAATTTCCGGATATTGGTTTTTGTGGCTTTCTTTGTTTTTGTTTTTTCTAGTATGAACAATTAATAATAAAAATTCTATCAAAATGACTATCGTTTTTTATTTTATATATAGATAATAATTATGTTGTCGTCTAGACAGGCAATGGGATTATGTTTTCCCACATGGTTTTTTTCAGGTTTTCAGCTAATTTATTAAATATTATTGATAAAATTTCATACCAAATGTTTTTACTCATCTAAATCTACGAAAAAAATATTATTACTGCAGAATTCGTCCGAGGCCTGGTAAAGGGTTAATATTAAAAAAATCCTAAATAAGAAAAACTCATTCAAAAATGGTAAACGCAACATATGCGTTGGTGGCAGTGGTAAAAGAATTAAATCGTAAGTGCCATTCAACGCACCGTTTGCGTTGACGTTTGGATTGTATTATGCAACATGTTCTTCAACAGTTTATTAAAAATCCTGTGTATTCAGTTTCACATTTATCAAATATCGGCCAGGTTGCAAAATATTAAGTAAGTAATTTACTAATTACCTACTAAAAATGCATAATCCATATAATCCATTTTTAGTACGTAATTAGTAAATTACTTACATACTAGTAAATTTAGCTCTAAATATTAAAAAATACGTGCATACATTTTGCCGTGATTTGGTTATGCATAAACTTATCCAAAAAATATTTTTACTGCTATGCCAGTGAACGCACGGTTTGCATGCAAGTGATTTTATTTTAAAAATATACGATGATAGATACTATGTACAAAAATGATAAAATCAAATCAAAATCAAAAATCAAAACACCCAGTAAAACTTCAGTTATCACTAAATGAAAACTGACCTTCACAGCGCCAACCGTTTTTTCTTTACTGAGACAAGAATAACAGCCCAAACCAAAAACCGACAGTGGTTCTATATTTCAAAATAGTTTCTCAGCGTGAAAATTGCCAAATGTTTAAATAAATTTCATTAATTTTGTTGTAAAGGCAGAAAACGTTACATAGTGCGCTCAACGCAAATGGGTCGTTGGTGGCATGACGTTCAAATCTCGCTAAACGCATATGGTGCGTTGGTGTCAACGAATGGGTAAACTAGTGCGCTTTACCATCAACGATTGCATCACTGCTTACCATCAGGCGAGATTGCAGTCAAGCACTAGTTTATAATTATTAAAAAAAAAGTGTTAGTTGATACCTGCATGCTTGAGTGTGTGATCAAATCGACGGGTCCCAAGAACAAAGTCCTATCTTCAATATTGTCTTGTTGCAGTGCGAAACAATAAAGTTACGGGAATCTATTAAGTTGCAAAAAATAAATAAAACTAATAGAAAATTATAGTAAAAGAAAATACCCTTTGCCATAATTTTCTATTAATTTCCCTTTTTTTTTGCATTTCAATAGATTCTTGTAACTTTATTGCTTCGCACTGCAACAAGACAATATTAGAGATAGGACTTTGTTCTTGGGATCCGTCGAAATATAGAATTTTATTACGGTCAGCAACAAAAGAGTTAGCCAAGTGAGAGAGGGAGAGAATCAAAGAGAGAAAGAATCGATTTAAATAAAATATTTCACTAACGAATTACGATTTCGAAAAGTAAATAAAGTGTAAAACGATTTTATTGTTGGCTGAATTATACTATAGGAAAAATTGAGGCATTAGACTCGGAACTCACGGAGCGGTTTTCACCCGCATCCACCCCGGTTGCGGGCCCGCAGCTTCAGTAGAATGCAGATATATATGTATAAAATTAAAGCACATTTCACGCCGCGTTTTACGCCCGCGGTGTACGCGCTTGCTTGCGGGTCCCGTTGCACCGGCGGGCACAGGTCGCAGTCCCGCAGCCGCGGCGGTTTGCTCCCACGCGTTCTACAACCGCCCATCTTGCAACCGCCAAGTTTGCGGGTGAAAATCGCTACCGCGATACGCGCGCGCTGCGTAACTGCACAAAACTCCGGTTTTGTGAGTTTTGAAAATAAAACTCCATTCCGCCACCGCAGCGGACGCGGGTGAAAACCGCTTCGTGAGTCCTTAGGCTAAGAACTCACGAAGTGAAAACCGCTCCGTGAGTTCTTAGCCTTAACTACCTTTTATAGAAATGACGTAACAGGAAAATATTTAAGAGAATCCAGAATGTGAAGACAAACATTTATACACCACTATTGTCATCTTAGTGGTTCAGGATCTATTGAGAGTAGCGACCGAAGGTGAGAATACTTAACGTAATAATACGCAACATTCATCGTTATACGAAAGTATATTTAAACTCAAGAAATCATAACAATTGGAACAACAACATTAAAATCAAAACAAAATTATTGTTATACATTGCATCAGTTTCTTTTATCACTGTTATGAAAATGTATTGATTAGTAATAATGTAAATAAGACTCGAGACTAGAACACATTATGTCAGTAAATAATAATCAAAATAAATACAAACGGAATGTTATGATAAATAAACAAAATATTTTTTTTTTAAAAGTATGTCAAAATAAATCTCCCAACCACCAATCATGTCTTACACAATTTTAAAATATATTTTTCCTGACTTAAATACTATATTCAGACCATCTCTGTGTGCACAGTTGCATACACGAGCGACACCCGTCGACGACAGAGACAACTGGAGCCGTCGACAGCATATCGCTCGTATATTTGAGCACCGTACTCATATACACGAGCGACACTCGTCGACGACAGAGACAACTGCAGCCATCGCCAGCATACCGCCCGTAAATTTGAGCACCATGCTTATATACCTACATGAGCGACGTATGCTGTCGACGGCTGTAGTTCTCTCTGTCGTCGACGCGTGTCGCCCAACAAAATGAGAACTGATGTGCGATATTTCAAATGTTTAGGTAGTTACCTATACATTATTATAAGATTATTAAGTATCATCTCTCATACTTATTCTTCTTAGGATATACATAATAATATGCAGAAAGTTAACACTTATTTTATAAGCATTTGAAGAAATATACGATATATTAACATTATATTGGCAAGATTTCTTAAAAATCTCGTTAAAAATAATAACATGCAATAAGGCACTTAGAAATGAATTCAGTATATAATGACCAGTTAAGTACTTAACAAGTTACGTATAATTTTTTTTATGGTTGAGTAACATCACCCATTTTCTTTATTTTCTCGGCAACATTGATTTCGCAGCCTGTACTGACCAAAACATCTTCAACTGTAACTCCTTCTGCCAGTTCAGTCAATGTTAAACCCTTTTCTTTGTCGACTTCAAATACACACTGAAATGTAAAGTGAAAATGTAAAACTATTATATTTTCAAACAAAATATTTAATTGCTTAATGCTCACTAAGGCCTTACAATAGCCACAAAAAGGCAACTTTATACATTTTTTTTTATGCGAAACCTGCAACAATTTCTAAATGCATTTGGGAAAAATATAAAATGGTGTAGGTAAAAATGATTGGAATCGATTCAGTTGCTTATTCTGAACAAACTATATTCAGGTTTCGTATAAACAAAAATAATGCTGTATATAATATTGATATAATTAAATTTTTATATTGTTCTAAGTTACCTTTTCTGTTATTATCATGTCAACGCAATTTTTTCCAGTCAGCGGCAGTGTGCACTCTGGCAGTATTTTATGAGCTCCATTTTTAGCAGTGTGTTCCATAGTTACAACAACCTTGGTTCTTGGAGCTGATACTAAATCCATCGCTCCACCCATGCCTTTAACCATTTTACCCTAAAAATCAAAATAAATTTCAGAATTTAGTAAAAGCACATCGCTGTGGAAATTGAATATGTGAATAACTTACAGGAATCATCCAGTTGGCTAAGTCACCATAACGAGAAACCTGCATTGCGCCAAGAATAGTCAAGTCAATGTGACCTCCACGAATCATGCCAAAGCTTTCATCTGACGAAAAGAATGATGAACCTGGAAAATATATGAATACATCTTCTCAATAACTTAAATTAAGCCATTTTCATTGAACAAGTTCGTTTTCGGTCCAACAATAGATTGCAAATGGAATGAAGAAAAAGGAAAAAACTTACGAGTATTAATAAATATGGTATAGTGAAAAAAAAAACCTTCAAAATAAAATTAAGTACCTGGCAATATAGTGACGGTTTCTTTGCCTGCATTAATAAGGTCAGCATCCACATTTTCTTCTGTTGGGAAGGGACCTAGACCTAAGATTCCATTTTCTGACTGAAGGAGCACCTTAACATTCTCAGGTATATAGTTGCTTGCCAACATGGGCATCCCTGAAAAAATAGTGTCATGGTTGATGGTTCATTAACAGGCCACCATTTTAATTGTTAGCTGTTCCAAATTTTTAGATTAAAGTGCTTATAAAGCCTGTTCCAATTAAATTCTAATGCAATTACTCGCTAAAAGTTGATAAATAGTAATTTCAATTGAAATACCTGTGTAGGGCAATTTAATATTAGAATTTGGGTTACAAGTATGCCAATTATTTAATCAAAGCAATCAATTCGTCGATCCAGGAGTGTTTTGTTTACTCTTTTGTTTACATGTTCATCAAATACTTTTACAGAGTATTATTGGTGGACTGTGAGGCTTTATATTAAGAAAACTCTTACCAATTCCTAGGTTAGCATGCATTCCATTCTTAAACTCCAAAGCAGCTCTTCTAATGATCCTCTCCCTCATTGAATCTGATGCCTTTCCTTGCTGGGCTGGCTTGCTAACAGTTCTTCTTTCAATTCGCTTTTCATATTTATCCCCTTTGACAACTCTGTGTACATATATTGATGGTACATGTACAAAATCAGGGTCTATTTCATCTACAATTTCTTCCACCTCAGCAATAGTTATTCTAGCAGCTCTGCACATTGCTGGATTGAAGTTCCGAGCACTTTTTCTGAAAATCAAATTACCATGTCTATCGGCTTTCCATGCTTTTATAAGTGCATAGTCACCAGTAATTGCTTCTTCCATGATGTAGTTTCTTCCATTGAACTGATGTTCATGTCTTGCTGCACTTGGGATCTCAATCTAAAAGTAAATTTTTATTTAGTATGTAATATAAAAGTTAATAGTATAATAGTACACTAGTACATAGTTAATACTTCCTAATGAACTATAATGACCAGTTTGTAGCACCAGTGTGAAAAAATACACCAGCGCTTCAAATCAGTCAATAAAATTAGTCAAAAATAATTTTATTTCTTTTCAGTTAGATTGATAAAATGAAAAATTCTATTCAGCTTTTAGTAGCAGTTACAAAAGCTTACCTTTCCATCTTTACTATATTTAATTGGTGATCCACCTTCATGAATCAAAGTACCGTAACCAGTTGGTGTGAAGAATGCAGGAATACCAGCGCCACCTGCTCGGATGCGCTCTGCCAGTGTGCCTTGTGGAGTTAGCTCAACCTAGAATCATTGAAACTTTTATTATTACTCATCCAAGCATTTTATGCATTTTTAGCATATAAATTAGCACAAACCTCTAGTTCTCCACTCAGGAATTGTCTTTCAAATTCAGCATTCTCACCGACATATGAGGAGATCATTCTTTTCACTTGTTTACTCTTCAATAAAACTCCAAGACCAAAGTCTTCTACTCCTGTAAGCATAATAACAACTGGTTATCATGAGTAAACAATTAGCATTGCAATTTAACTATTTATACTATTTGTTTGTTTGTAGTTTTTAGGAAATATTAACAAGTCATTATTTAAATTAATTCTACCTGCATTGTTGGAGACCACAGTAAGTCCAGAAACACGTTTGTTGTTTACAGCTACTATGAGATTTTCTGGTATCCCACAAAGTCCGAAACCACCAACCAAGAGTTTGGAACCATTCTGTATGTCACTGACAGCTTCATTAGCATTGTCGTAAATCTTGCTTGTGCGCACTACTGTGCTATAGTTAGCACATGAAAATATCTGCGAAACGAGTGTTCAAATTGTCATTTATATATAATTATTATGTACATAAACAACTTTTAAACAGTAATAATCATACCTTAGCGATACTGTACAATTTTTTATTTGAATTTCCATGCGATCTGATCACAAGAAACCTTCTTAGCACTGTCGCTGCCATGGTATTGACGGTATTAACACTAATTAAATAAATTACACTTGATCAAACTTATATTCAAATTATAAACAAATTAATTATCACAGCTAAACATCTAAATATAAAAATAGCCCATGTCAATGTCACGTTCAAAAACACGTTCCATTCACTACAATTAAGTAATATGTGGAATACTACATCTATAATTCTATCACCAATAATAAAAAAAACAATGAGTATAAAAATGGTTACATAAATGAATACATGTTTCAAATGTGACAATTATTTTTTTTTAAATATAATTTGTATACGCACTGTGTCACCAACCACGATAAAGGAGATAAAGAGACTGATGAGATTTAATACCGTTGTTTGTCTCAATATCTCAAGGTCAACAGGGGGCTCGTAGGCATTCAAGACAATAAATATTTGTATCTTATTATATAAGTAGGTACTATTAAATATACCCCAGCAAGTTCTTTTTTAAACTCACCTATCCTGATATTCTTGTTTCGCTAGGAACTCTCAATTAACGTTAGCATTAAATAAAACCCAATTTAAAAAAAGATTTAATAGGGAACATAATTTATTTCTAATTAAGTTTAAAAAAGATATCGCTCTCCCTAATAGATTTCACCTAAGAATTATATATATATATATATATAGATTTCAATGCACATAGGCATGTGGGATATTGTTGGATCCCATAATTTAAAATATTATGACGTCGCTAAGTGCTTTAATATCGTCAGATGAGTAAACTTCGAGATTCAAATTTCTTATATTTTTTACATGCATGAGGTTGTTATATTTTGTTATATTAATACACTTATATTATTAACCGGAAATCTATACTAAAATTATAAAGCTGAAGGGTTTATTTGAACGTGATAATCTCAAAAACTATAACTAACGCCAAGCTCGATAAATAATAGCAATAGAGGTAAACAAACCAATTTAGGGTTATCACAACTCACGTTTTACAAATATCCTATTATTTACATGATTATTGCCTTTTACATGCTAATTATTTATTAACAATTCCTATTGATCAACCACTTCCTTGGGTGGCAGATCCCTCAGGAACAGGCCGGCTTTGTGAAAGGCATAGGGACACGTGAACAGATCCTTAACATTCGCCAGTTGATTGAAAAGTCCTACGAATTTAACACACCCGTCATCGTGTTTTATAGACTATAGTCAGGCCTTTGATTATTCATTTCAGAACCTTGCGCCCAATCTGCTAGCGACTTGGCAAGTGTAGCAGCCCAGCCAGCTACTACACATATTCTACGACCCGCTGCGAAGGGTTCCTATAAATCACATTCGAATCGCCTAACCTAACTGGACACCCGTTGAGAAGATTCCTATAAATCACACTGGGATCGCGGAAGTCATGGCGGCCTTGCGACCGCCCATCGCGAACTACCTATAAATCTCACCCCGGAAGCACATCTGTTGACTATCGTCCATGTGCGTGGAAAACTATAGCGAACTGTCTTGCACGTGAACTATGAATTGGCGCGCTTTCTACACCGACCAAGCACACGCCGCAGCCTCCCTCGATCTACGAATCAACATCAAGAACGCACGCGCCACCGCGAGGATTTATGCGGCACAGCAAGCTGTGTTCCTATTGGTTACCCCACTATTGTTTAGAGATAGCTAGTTTATTTAAGTGAGTGCATAGCTTGTAAGAGACATTCTATTATTATACGCATTCATATTTACATTCTATTCCTGTTCAAACTCTTGTACATAATTATCTACATCACGTTATTGTACACGTCATACACCTTGTACTCTTTTATATACGTGCAATACGCAACATTCGATTCATCCGAGTTTTAATTACGTGACACGCCCTACGCGCTACACAAGTATCACATCCTTTAGTGACGAAAATGTGACGCACATTTTAATATTCGCTATAATTTGTGACGGTCTTGGTCTGGTCGATATTGCTTGTTGAAACAATGGCTGTTTACACTTTGTGCCCACCAGTTTTCTTATGATTATTAAGTACCTAATTACTTAGTTTCGGTTTCTCGTTAACGCATTCGTCACTGATATAAAATTCAGGTTTCAATCCTGTAAAATCTCAAGTTGTCGAAATATGTGGAGGGCGCAAGGTTCATAATTATGAACGTTACGCCCACCGTATATCTATCTATTACATGTGTGTCATATTTCATTCAAATCGGTTAAGCGTTCTATGCAAATCATAAATATGTAAACATAAATAAACTGTTTACATTAGTAGAAAGTAGGATTATTCCTTTTATCACAGATTACAGAATGCTTTATGAAAATCATCTATCTAGAAAAGGTTGTTAACACCTATCTTTTAGGCGTAAACAACTTGTTGCCTAGCAACCACGCGTACTTTCTCCCCCTTATTCATAATAATAATAAATCGTTTATTTGCATTAAACATGGTGTAGCGCGTATATCGTGTGGCGTAATTAAAACTCAAATAAATCGAACTTTGTGTATTGCACGAATGTAAAAGGGTACAATGTATTTGACGTGTACGTGATACAAGAGTGTGAACAGGAATGGACTGTAATGTAATAGAGTGGAATAGAATATAATGATGTCTCTTACAAGCTATGCACTCACTTAAATACTAACTATCTCTAAATAATAGTGGGGTAACCAATAGCAAATCAGCTTGCTGTCCTGCTGATGTTCACGCGGTGTTGCGTGCGTTCTTGATGTTGATTCGTTGATCGAGGCAGGCCGCGGCGTTTGATTGGTTAACATAGAAAGCGCGCCAGTTCAGTCTTCATGTGCTAGACGATTCGGTATGGTTCTCACGCACATTGAACGTTGGTCAACAGATGTCTTCCGGGGTGAGATTTATGGGAACCCTCACTGCGGCGGTCAGGGTCGCAGCGACGCGCGCCATGACTTCCGCGGTCCTGGTCTGATCTGGTGTGATTTATAGCCGACCTTTCCCAGCGGGTAAGAGAACATGTGTAGCGCCTGCTACAATGGTATACAAAGGCGTTGAATAAGAATACATTAGGTACAGGCATGTTTAGCTAAGATGAACATAGCACGCAAAAAATTTAAGGTAAACTAAAGTAAACTATTTATTGACATTTATGATCCATAAATTCTTTTAAACTTTAACCATTTATATAATGCAGTCTTCAATAGTCTTATATTTAATCCTTTGAAATGAATCGTCGGGTTTTAGTCCACAAATTGATATTATGCACTTTTTTTGAGCAATGAATACTCTATAATAGCCATATTAGTGCTATTGCCCCACATTATAACACCGTATCGTAATATCGATTCAACATAGGCGTGAGTTTTTTAATTTCACACGAGTGAGTAATACCTAATTATGTACAGTTTCATAAACTACTGTTACGGGCTAGGGGTACTAAAATACCGGTTAAGGGTTTCGAAGTTTATTGGCAACGAAGGTACAGTCGATTGTAGGCAATGACAAGTAGAGTGTTGCTGACGTTGCACCGAAGTCTTCACTTACGTCCACGAAGTCCGTGTTGTAAACACACAATAACACTACAGATGTTTCTTCACGTAGTACTCAATGTTCTCGTTACAGTTGTCGCAGTGGGTATTCTCAAAGATCGCTTCTTAAATGTCGCTGTTTCGTCTCGGTAGTCAAGTGTAGACTGACTCGGCGTCGGCGTCACGGCGCTATATATAGGCCAGCTGATCGAACATTCCAGAATCGTCTAGACGTAATAATAATAGCGCATAACTTCGAGTACATTCAGTAGGTACCTACGGTAATTCCCGGAAACGGGTTTCTAGAAATTTCGATGTCGTCACTTTGTTGACAAAATTGATAAAACCTGTACCATTCAATAGGCCACCTTAAGTCTAGGAATGCGTTTTTATATTACACCTAGACAATGTCTAGATCTCGAGTTATAGAGCCTAAAAGTTACGTACTGCATGTCACGCGATATTGAACCTTATGCCCTCGACATAAGGTGCATTCGTAACATTGCCCCCTTCTTAGTCGTGCTCGTCCCGAGCATGATTTGAACCATAATAGCGAGCTAGGCGGTCTACGTGTACGATCTTCAGCTTCCCTCTAGGTCCTTTCTTTATCCGGTAGGTAACATCGTTTATCCTCGTTACTATCGTGTACGGACCCTCCCATTTGGCTTGAAATTTCGGACTCTTTCCTTTTCTCCTTATGGGATTATGTAACCATACCAAAGTTCCCTCTTCAAATCCGGGCACGTTAGCTTTGCGGTCGTATCGGATCTTCATTTTCTCGCTGGTTTTCAGACCATTCTCTCTCACTAGCTCATGTATTCCATCTAGTTTACGTCGTAGGTCAGCCACATAGTCGACGGCAAGGATAGGGGTATCGGGGGGTGTTCCGGTTAGTGCATCTATAGGTAGTCTAAATTCTCGGCCGAAGTTGACTTTCGCCGGAGTACAATTTGTGCTATCATGTGTTGCAGAGCGGTATGACATTAAGAAGAGTGGAATGTATTGGTCCCAATCCCTCTGGTGTTCTTCCACTACTTTGGCCATATGATTCTCTAGAGTCTGGTTGAATCTTTCGACCATTCCATCTGACTGAGGGTGATATGGCGTTGTACGAGTCTTATGGATCCCGAGTAGTTGGCAAACCTCTCGGAACAGTGAAGACTCGAAATTTCTACCCTGATCAGAGTGTAACTCCAAAGGAATGCCGAATCGACAGAACACCTCGTGAACTAGCTTTTTGGCGACTGTATGAGCTTCTTGGTTAGGTACTGCAAAAGCTTCTGGCCATTTGCTGAAATAGTCTTGCATGACGATGATATACCTATTGCCTTCTTCAGTAACAGGGAATGGCCCAGCTATATCGACAGCAACTCTTTCCCATGGTGCACCAACATTGTACACTTTCAGCCGACCTCTGGCTCTTGTTTGCGGCCCCTTTACTGAGGAGCAGGCTACACATTTCCTACACCAGTCTTCTACGTCTTCGCGACAATGCACCCAATAAAATCTTTTTCTCACCTTCTCCAGAGTTTTCTTTACTCCTAGATGTCCTCCGGATGCTCCGTCGTGCATCTGCTTTAGCACTGATGCGACTTTATCACAGGGGACAACTATCTGTAAGGTGACCTCCTGTCCACTGGGTGATTCCCATTTCCTCTTCATAACTCCATTGTCAATTATCAGGCTGTCCCATTGAGCCCAGTAACTTTTTGCTGTTGGGCTAAGCGCTGATATTTCACTCCAAGCGGGCCGCTGGCCACGTTTCTTCCATTCGATTACTGTCTTCAAGTCACTATCTTCCTTTTGTGCGTCTTCCAATGATCGATTATCCCAGTCTTCATCCAAAGCGTTCACCTGGATAATCCTTACGTTCTCTTTCTTTTCCTGCTTGGCACAATGTCGGCAAGATTCTTCGCAAGGCCGTCTAGATAAAGCATCAGCATTATTGTGTGACTTGCCTTTACGATGTTCAGTGACAAAGTCAAATTCTTGCAGCTGCTCTATCCACCTTGCTACTTGTCCTTCTGGGTCTTTGAACTGAAGCAACCACTGTAAGGCAGCATGATCGGTGCGAAGTGTAAACTGTCTCCCAATCAAATATTTCTTGAAGTGTTGTAAGGTCTTAACAACGGCCAGAAGTTCTCGGCGGGTAACACAGTAATTCCTTTCTGGCCTGGAAAGGCATTTGCTGAAATATGCAATCACGACCTGCCGATCTCCTTGTGTTTGAGGGAGAACTCCTCCAATGCCAACATTGCTGGCATCCGTGTCCACCAGAAATCGGCCTTCCCGACTAGGGTAACCTAATACAGGAGCCCCACACAAGTGAGTTTTGAGTAGCGCAAATGCCTGTTCGCAGTCAGGATTCCATTCAAATTGACACTTTTCCTCTGTTAAACGATGCAACGGTTTTGCTAACTCGGAGAAGTTCTTCACAAACCGACGGTAATATGCACACAGACCCAAGAAAGAGCGTACCTCAGTTTTGTTACGAGGGGTAGGCCACTTCGACACGGCTTTTATTTTTTCAGGATCTGTTCGAATTCCTTGCGCCGAAATAATGTGTCCTAAGTATCCAACCTCTTTCTGGAATAGTGTACACTTACTAGGACTGAGTTTTAAATTCGCTTCACGCAGTTTTTGGAACACTTTCTCCAAATTGCGTAGGTGCTCTTCGAAGCTTCGTCCCATAATGATGATGTCATCCAAATAGACCAGGCATGCATCACCAAGCAACCCCACCAAAATGCGCTCCATTAAGCGCTCGAATGTGGCTGGAGCATTGCACAGTCCAAAAGGCATGACATTGAATTGCCAGAGACCATTCCCAGGACCAGTGGAGAAAGCGGTCTTTTCTTTATCCTGCTGACAGATTTCCACCTGCCAGTATCCACTTTTGAGGTCAACTGTGGAGAACCATTTCATGCCACTTAGCAAGTCCAAAGTGTCATCTCTACGTGGCAGAGGATAACTGTCCTTTTTCGTGGCATCATTCAACATCCTGTAGTCAACGCAAAACCTTGTACTGCCATCCTTTTTCTTGACTAGTACAACTGGAGATGACCAAGGGCTGGTGGATGCTTCTATAATCCGGTTTCTCTCCATATCTCTTAACATTTCCGTGACTTCCTGTTCTCTTGCAAAGGGAATACGACGTGGTCTCTGTCTTATCGGCTGTGTATCACCCGTATCTATATGGTGTTTAACTAGCCCGGTCCTTCCCACGTCACCGTCGGTCTTCGCAAAGATGTCATGGAAGTTATGCAACAGTTGCTTAACTTTGTGACTTTCGAACTTGTTTAAATTGCCCTTACAACTTTCGAGTAGTGTCGATACATGTTCCTGCCACTTCTTATCACGTTCCTTTTCGTGCACCTCTGTTTTTCTCAAAGATGCTACATTATCGCACACACCCACCATGTGATTCTTTTCGAGAATTATTTCTTTGTTACTAACGTTGATTATGCGTATTTTTGGTTTATCGGAAATCATCATCAGTGTCCTTGCCGTTATCCAGTCTGGGTGATCTCCAGAATCCTCTATTATAATGCAACGTTTGCGGCATCCTATTGGTGAAAATCTAATATCTACTAAAGTTTCTGATCTTGGTGGTAATACAGTTTTCCTTAAACAGTACACTGACCCTTGTTTTGCACCTTGAAGAAATTGGATTGTAAAGTACTTTTCTTTACGTTCGATGATCTTGTATGGACCTTGGTATGGATGCTGCAGAGGTTTGCGGACTGTGTCATCGCGTACAAACACGTGGCTACATGTTTGTAGGTCGTTGTGCACGAACATACATCGCTTATTTGCATGCGATTTGTATGTAGGTGTGAGCTTGGTGATAACTTCTTGCAGGTGATTGACGTAGTCGTGGTCCATTTTCGGTGTAGCTGGTGTTGGTGATATGAAATCGCCAGGCAGGCGTATTGCTTGACCGTAGGTGAGTTGCGCTGCGCTTGTGTTAGAGTCGGAGCGGATAGCGGCTCTGAGACCCATTAGAACAGCAGGCAATTCGTCGATCCATTTGTTGCTGTTTTCTAGTCTAGCCATGAGTGCGGCTTTTAATGTCCTGTGCCAGCGTTCGACGATTCCGTTACTCTGCGGGTGGTATGCAGTAGTACGGGTTTTTTCTACACCGAGTAATTGAGCGAGGTCTCGGAATAGTCGGCTTTCGAACTGTCGTCCTTGGTCGGTAGTGATTCTTATTGGACAACCGAAACGCGATATCCATACTTCGTAAAGTTTTCTTGCGACGTTTTCAGCGGTTGTCTCTTGAAGTGGTACAGCTTCGGGCCATCGTGTGCACCGGTCGATCATCGTGAGCAAGTATTTGTGTCCACATGCTGACGTCGGTAGCGGTCCAACGATATCAACGTGAATATGTTGAAATCGTTCGCTCGGTGGGAATGTTGCGATGTCACTATGATTGTGTCGCTGTACTTTGGAGAGCTGACACGAATTGCATGTCTTAGTCCACTGGCCGATGTCGGTATTCATTGAAGGCCAAAAGAATCGCTCTTGCATCAGCTTCCGTGTGGATCGTACTCCTGGGTGGCTTGGGCTGTGCACGGCATTGAAAGCTATGCGACGAAAATCAGCTGTTAAATATGGACGAACGTGTGACGTTGATGTTTCGCAGAATATTGGCTTGTTAGTACCCGGTAAAATGATTTTCTTGAGTTGTATGTTGGTCTGTTGAGACAATGTAGGGATACAACTGTCGTTTTCTTGAGCTTGAGATAACTCGTCGTAGTTGATGGGTGAGGGCACGTCGATAGTTTCGACGCGTGACAATGCATCTGCTACAACGTTTTGAGCTCCGCTCACGTGTCGAATGTCAGTAGTGAACTCGCTGATAAACAGTAGCTGCCGAATTCGCCGTGGTGTGTCGTTATCGGAAGGAGGCTTGCGGATTGCGTAGGTCAGCGGTTTATGGTCAGTAAAAATTACGAGTTCTTTGCCTTCAAACATCTTTCTGAAATGTTTTATTGCCATGTGTATTGACTGCAACTCCCTGTCGTAACACGAGTACTTTTTTTGTCTTTCTGAAAATTTCTTTGAAAAATATCCGAGTGGCAGCCATTGTCCGTTGCTTCGCCTTTGTTGTAGAGATGCCCCGGCGCAGGTAGCTGAGGCGTCCGAAAAAATAGCGATTTGGTCCTCTGGCTGCTTTATTGTCTTACCCATCCAGTGCGGATGGGTAAGACAATAAAGCAGCGTTTATTATGCTTTGTTTGCACAACTCAAAAGCTTTTGTCGATTGATTGTCCCACTTTACTTCCGTCTTGTCTCGTTTTTTTGAATTATGAAGGAATGCATTCAGCGGTGCCTGAATGCTTGCCGCATTTGGGACACTGTCTCGGTAAAAATTTATCATGCCCATAAATCTTCGTAAGTCTTGAATGGTTTTGGGTTTTGGGTATTCTGTGATTGCTTTGACTTTGTCTTGAAGTGGTTTGATCCCCTTGCTTGATACTTCATAACCTAGGAACTTGACGGTTTCGCTGCCGAAAACACACTTAGAGGGATTTATAGTGACACCATACGTGTCTAATCGGCGTAAAACTTCCTGCAGATCTCCGATGTGGCTTGCTTCACTTTCAGATGCAACGATAACATCGTCGATGAATGGAAACGCGTAGTCTATTCCGTTGAGCACTTCGTTTATGAATCGTTGGAATGTCTGTCCGGCGTTCTTGAGACCTGGGCACATTCGTGGAAATTCGAATAAACCGAATGGTGTAGTGATCGCTGTCTTCTCGATATCAGGTTCGAAGATTTTTAATTGCGAATAAGCTCGGTTTAAATCGAGAGTACTGAAGATTTTCTTGCCGTGAAGTAGGTAGGTAAAATCTTTGAGGCGTGGGACTGGATAGCGGTCGGGTTTGGTGACGTCATTGAGCCTTCTGTAGTCACCACAGATGCGTAAGTCGCCGTTTTTCTTAGGAACGACGTGTAGCGGACTGGACCAAGGGCTTTTGCTTGGTCGGCAAATTCCTTGCTGCATCATGAGCTCGAATTCTTTCTTCACGGGCAGGTAGCGATGTGGAGGAAGAGGTCTGCACTTGTTGAACACTGGTGGGCCAGTAGTTTCGATGTGGTGTTCTACCTTGTGTTTGGGAGTATCCTTCATGCTTGATGGTCGCAGGATATCAGGAAACTTACTGAGGAGCTGGTGATACGGCTTTTCCATGTCGATACTTCGAACTGTAGGTTCGGCGGAACGAATGACTGATGCTCTGACGGTCATGTTGGTAACTTTGTCGACGAGGCGTCGGCCGGCTATGTCGACGAGAAGTTGATGACGCTTCAGGAAGTCTGCACCGATGATGGGTTTGCTGACTGCAGCGACGATAAATTTCCAGGTGTACGGCCGTCGTAGGTTGAGATCCAGTTGTAGGGTTTTTTCTCCGTACGTCGGAATGATCGTGTTATTTGCTGCGTACAAACAGAAATCGGTTTGTTTTGCTTTCCCGCCTTTTGTCCTCGGTATCACGGAAACGTTTGCGCCCGTATCAATTAGAAATGACAGACGCGAATTTCTATCAGTTATGAATAGGCGGTGGGAAGTGTTGTTCGCGTCAGTTGCCGCCTCAACCGACGCAGGCATTAGTTTTCCGACTGGGCGCTGTTGTTGTTGTTGTTGAAATTGCACGGACGTGTACATTTACGCGCGTTTGCGCCGTACTTGCGATGATAATAACAGATAAGTGATTGTTCTGAATACTTGCGGTTGCTATTATCGTTGCTTGTTGAACGCGATCTTGAACGCCGTCTGTCGAATGA
The DNA here is from genome assembly GCA_037179545.1 of Sesamia inferens. Lineage (NCBI taxonomy): Eukaryota > Metazoa > Arthropoda > Insecta > Lepidoptera > Noctuidae > Sesamia > Sesamia inferens. Next base: position 19,453,898 of record CM073928.1, on the reverse strand, counting down.
TCTGTGTGATCGTGGTCTGGATTCCTGCCTGTTTTTGAGTTCTGCCAGCTCCAGAGATAACTGCCTTATTTGATCGTGTAGGGCAGCCACATCGCTCGTGCGTGAAATTTGCGCGACCTGGTTAGGTTGCGCGATGCTGTCCATTACACTGTCTGCTACTTGTGATAACTTTTCCAAGTCCGTAGTGTTGCTCACGGTGAGGACAGCGCGTAATGAGGGTGGAAGTAGCCGGGTCCACATGATGCGCAGTGTACCGTCTGGTATTTTCTGTCCGGCTAGTTCCCGCATTTTTCGCAACAGCTGTGAGGGTTTCTGATCTCCGAGTTCCATCTCATCCATCAGCTTCTGCAGCTTCCGGCTCTCGGATTCCTCGTAGACACTGATGAGTCGGGACTTCAGGGCTTCGTACTTGTTTTCAATGGGCGGGTTGATTATAATATCACTTACTTGCTGAAGTGCGTCCAGGCCTAGTCGGGCGATAGCTGCTTGATAGCGCGCGTCATCACCTTGCCTCTGTGGCGCCATTACTGCTTCGAAGTGTGTAAACCATAGTCTGGGATACGCCGGCCAAAAGTCAGACAGCCGTGCTTGTAGTGTGAGCGTGTCGACTTGCCCTCCTACCTGTGTTGCGTTGCTTACCTGTGTTGCGTTGTTGGTCGCCATCCTGATTACTCTTCTGGTGTATCACGCAGCAATACCGTGAATATAGCCTCTTGAAATCCTAGTGGTGAGACCCGCTTGTGGGAAGCCACTAGAATGTGCTAATCACGAGTACCGTCACGTTTGTCTTGATTCACGTCGCTTAGGTCACCACTGTAGCGCGTAGGTCGTGTCGCGTAATTAAAACTCAGATAAATTGAACTTTATGTATTGCACGAATGTAAAGGAGTACAATGTATAAGACGTGTAAAAAGGACGCGATACAAGAGTGTTATCAAGGAATGGATATAATAATGATGTTGTACAATGATGTTGTACACTGATGTAGAATATGATAATAATGTTATAATAATAATGTTCTTACAAGCTATGCACTCACTTAAATACTAACTATCTCTATACTAACTATCTCTAAATGATAGTGGGGTAACCAATAACGAATCAGCTTCGTTCTTGATGCTGATTCGTTGATCGAGGCAGGCCGCGGCGTATGATTGGTTGATGTAGAAAAGCGCGCCAGTTCCGTCTTCACGTGCTAGACGACTCGTATGGTTCCCACGGCCGCTGACCGCCGGCCACGCACATGTGTTCCGGGGTGAATATTCATGGAAACAGGGTCGGCACCCTCGCTGCGGGAGTCAGGGTCGCAGGGACGCGCGCCGTGACGTCCGCATTCTTCTGTGTGATTAATAGTCGATTTGATTTACCGTCGACGCGTAAGAGGAAATGTGTAGTCTTTGTACAACGCCACAATAGCGAACACGTGTGGCATTTGTACAATGCTACAGACGCATTGTTGTTTCTTCAAAAAGTCCAGTCCTATAATGCAATCATCTGTAATATTTGCTACTAAAACAGGGTGCGTGAATGTCTTATCACCCATTTTCAAGGTCACATTCGTTTCACCAAGGACGAGCACTGGTTGGCCGGTGGCGGTTTGTAATCGGCATTGTGAAGACCCTCTTTTCCATGCTATGGTCCGAGGAAATAGCTCCGGTCGTGCAATAGTTCTTGATGCACCAGTATCCAATGTGAAACTGCATGACTTACCATTCAGTTCTCCTTCTATAATAAGACTGTTTCCGTCACCCACTTGTGATACTGTTATAATGGGGGCTTCACGTCGACCAGCCAGTACTCGCCCCATAGCCCTGGCTGCTCCTAGTTTAAATCCTCTGCTTCCACCTGTGTCCCAGAAGTACTTCTTCCCTTAGACTTCCTCGGACAATTGATACGAATATGCCCCTTTTCGCCGCACTCATAGCAGGTTGGTCCTTGTCGGCTTTTTATTGGTGCGGTTACCTCACGGATACGATGATGTTGTCGGCCATCTTGACGTACAGCTTCCACCTCTAAAGCGTGTGTCAAGGCTGCCTTCAGAGTCTGGTGGTGACCCAGACGAACTGCAGCCCTGACTTCTGCATCTCGAATCCCATCAGTAAACGCTTGTACCGTAGTAGTATCAATTAGTCCCGGTGTTGATGCATACGCCCTTCGAACGATACGCTCTATTTCCGTAGCCCATTGTTGCAAACCTTCATTGCTCTTCTGTGTGCGGTCGCGGAGTTGAGCCCTGTAGACATGTTCGAGGTGCTTCTCCCCGTATCTAGACTCTAACGCTTCCAACAAACAGGCTAGGGTATTACAATCGCCGGAAATGTTTTCGAGGATTTGTACCGCATCACCACGCAGAGCAAGCGTAAGAGCGGTTACCGCTTGATCGTCGTCCCAATTGTTGCCTTTCGCGACCTTTTCGAATTGAAGGCGGAAGGCCACCCATGACGTTGTTCCGTCAAAATGAGGTACTTGGAACGTCGGCAAAGCATTGGGTACAGGTACCACACCTTTAATACCTCCTTTCTGCACAGCTTTATGGAGAAACTGTATTTCTTTCTCACACTCCATGATGGTACTGTCTAGTTTATCAAAACGCACATCATGTTTGTCTATTCGAGCGTCTTGCTGGTCTATGCGCGTATCTTGCTGGTCCATACGGGAATCTTGATGTGCTGTTTTTATTTTAAGCTCATCAACCTCTTCTTTGGTTTCTTTCCACTTTTCATTAAGTTCTAATACTAATTGCTGGGATTTTGCTTGGGATTCTGCTACACTTTTAATGATTTGTGCCTGGGTTTCTGCCTGGGATTTGTCTATTTTTGCCTGGGTTTCTGCCTGGGATTTTGCTACACTTTCAATTTGTGCCTGGATTTCTGCCTGAGATTTTGCCTGGGATTCTGCCATACCTTTTATTTGGACCGTCAAGTGAGCCAACAATGCCGATAAATCGCATCCGCTGGTTCCGGGGATAGTGGTGGTACTAGGCGCACTCACATTCGTCGGTGTTACGACGGTCGCATCTTCTAAGGGTGCAGGGACACTAAGCAATTCTTCCTCTTGACGCGCCAAATCCATCGCTGCTTGTCGTCGCGTGTGAACTCTTTCGTCTTCCCTTGGCGTGACCGGCATTCCGCTTCTGACACCAATTGTTACGGGCTAGGGGTACTAAAATACCGGTTAAGGGTTTCGAAGTTTATTGGCAACGAATGTACAGTCGATTGTAGGCAATGACAAGTAGAGTGTTGCTGACGTTGCACCGAAGTCTTCACTTACGTCCACGAAGTCCGTGTTGTAAACACACAATAACACTACAGATGTTTCTTCACGTAGTACTCAATGTTCTCGTTACAGTTGTCGCAGTGGGTATTCTCAAAGATCGCTTCTTAAATGTCGCTGTTTCGTCTCGGTAGTCAAGTGTAGACTGACTCGGCGTCGGCGTCACGGCGCTATATATAGGCCAGCTGATCGAACATTCCAGAATCGTCTAGACGTAATAATAATAGCGCATAACTTCGAGTACATTCAGTAGGTACCTACGGTAATTCCCGGAAACGGGTTTCTAGAAATTTCGATGTCGTCACTTTGTTGACAAAATTGATAAAACCTGTACCATTCAATAGGCCACCTTAAGTCTAGGAATGCGTTTTTATATTACACCTAGACAATGTCTAGATCTCGAGTTATAGAGCCTAAAAGTTACGTACTGCATGTCACGCGATATTGAACCTTATGCCCTCGACATAAGGTGCATTCGTAACACTACTTTATCTAATCTCATACATTGTATTGAATATATGAAATATAAGATAGAGATGGATACAGTTTATTTATTGGTTATTGTAAGTGTTAACATTTTGTATATTACAATTATGAAACAGAATATGGAATTGTGTTGCGTTGGCGTTAGACGCACTCGCAGTTGGTGTAGGTGCAACTGGTACATTAATGTTGATTTCATATCTATTATTTTCTATGGCGTTTAGAATTGTGTTAGTCACCAATATTTTGTTTGTCGTGGATTCATCTATATAGCCTTCTGCCATGGCTGTCGATCTCCATCCGCCGTGGCGCTTTAGCGTAGTGATATCCCCACTGGCGTCAATAAGTAGGGTCGCAGAAGTGAGTCTTAAGCAATGTCAACAACGGTCGGTCAACACGCCTGCCTGCGATGTGGAGGCCCGGGGTTCGATCCCCGGCCAGGTCATGATGGAAAACGATCTTTTCCTGATTGCCCTGGGTCTTGGATGTTTATCTATATATGTATCTATTATAAATATAGTATCGTTGAGTTAGTACCCCATAACACAAGTCTTGAACTTACTTTGTTGCTAGCTCAATCTGTGTGATTTGCCCATATATATATTTATTAATTTAATGTCCAGTATACTGCTCTAGAGTCGTGGTGGCCTAGTGGTTAAAACACCAGCCTCTCAAGTATGAGTGCGCGGGTTCGATTCCAGGTCAGGCAAGTACCAATGTAACTTTTCTAAAGTTGTATGTATTTTCTAAGTATATCTTAGACACTATTGACTGAAGGTGAAGGAAAACATCTTGAGGAAAAGGAAGGGATTTCAGACTTATAAAGTCCATATAAGTCTGAAATCGCCAACCCGCATTGAGCAAGCGTGGTGATTACGCTCAATCCCTCTCTGTATGAGAGGAGACCTGTGCCCAGCAGTGGGACGATAAAAAAAGGTTGATGGTGATGATGATACTGCTCTAAACTTGGAAGTTGTAGATAATCGGCTATAGTTTTACCTAAAGTTCCAAATTTGTTGATGGTAACTCTCTGTTGCGTGCATTTTCCACGTTGGTAATTTAAAAAGAAACAGGCATTTTCACAAGAAACGGGCCGTAGATCCATGTATTCTTTACATATGTCATAGTACCTATTTTCCTGTAATACTAAACGGGCGGTCTTGTTTATCTTTTGTATTACGAATTGTTACTAATATTGTATTTTCGTAAACTTCCACATCCTGAAATTGCCAATTGTAGAGTTCTTGTCTCCGACAGGCACCCATAACACCGAAAATAAGTGCAGTCTGGATTTATTAATTCGAGTGCTAACATTATCTACATGTAATTTCCAATTAATCTTTATCTATTATTATACCTAAGAACTTTGTATGTGTTACTTCATTAAGTTTATTTATATTAAGTTTAATGTCAAGCCAATGTATGAATTTATTGATTGTATTATTAATTTCACTCTCATGATCTCCAATGGTATTTTGTTTTTTATCAGTTGCTACTACAATAGATATGTCATCAGCAAATAGGATACATTTATGCTTGGTTATTTCTGTAATGTCATTTATGTACATAAGGAATAATACGGGGCCAAGCACACTTCCTTGTGGTACACCCTATTTATTATGTCTATTTTCTAAATAGTAGGGTGTCATGTCTCTATTTTTGTTAATTCTATTGATAGTAACGCATTATTTCCTATTACTCAAATAAGGCATTATCCACTGTAGAGCGGGTCCGCGCAAATACGCTGGCAACACAGTATTAAGTAAACATCGCCCGCATATTTAAAACTCGAAATAAATAGTAAACCATAGTAAATGTGATGTGTATTGTAGCGAATCTTAATAGACGTGTCGAACTACGTAAGTGAAATTGTTGGTGATTTCTATAAACCAAGATATGCAATAAAAACATTGTGTTTAATACGGACAAAAACAAGCTTATTGAACCTATACAAATGTAATCTCATCAGTAGAACTGTTAAAAACCTAATAAGTGGTGAATTAATTACTAGTAAAGGTATATAAAACGGTTAAGTATGATGTTTTGTTTTAAAAAAGTGAACTTTGTACCATAAGTCACATAAGTGGCGCCCCTAGTAGTGAGTAGCATAACAAATTTTGACATTGACGTATACAAATCGACATTAATATTAGGGTTGCTACTACAAATATCAAGATGGACCGACGACCTGGTGAAGATCGCGGGAAACCGCTGGATGCGGGAGGCGCAGGACCGCTCGTCGTGGAGAACCTTGTGGGAGGCCTATGTCCAGCAATGGACGTCTTTTGGCTGAAATGATGATGATGATGATGATGACGTGCAAACGTCTAAACAAATGTATGTTTAAACAATCGCTAATCACTAGTTGTTAACTTTAAGCAGTGTTTATGAATAAGGGGGTTTGTTACTAAGTTATAAATAAACATAGATTATATGAATAAAAAATACAACGGCTGTTACAGGCGACTATTGACATATCGGGCATTGGCAGTCTCCAGATTCTTCTCTGGGGAACTTGTGCGGACATCAATATCATCTTTGTTTTACAGAAAAGGGCTGTTCGAGCCATTTACAACCTTGGTCCTAGAGATTCTCTTAGAGAAAAATTCAGAGAGGTGGACATTCTGACTACAGCTTCACAGTATATATTTGAAAATCTTATGTATGTACATAAAAATATATCGGATTTTAAGAAAATAAGCTATATTCATAATATAAATACCAGGAACAAACACAACCTTGCTGTACATCACACTCGTCTCCACAGAGTAGGCAACTCGTTCATGGGTCAATGTATACACTTTTACAACAAGCTTCCCATGGACATTCGAAACTTACCCATTAAACGATTTAAAAAGTATATAAAGGCCAAACTTTGCAAAAAGGGGTATTATAAAATCACAGATTATTTAGAAGACAAAAAAGCTTGGGACTGAGCAGTTCGCTCTGTTAAGCATTGTTATTAAGCAATATGCGTAATTATAACGTAAATTATTGTAAACATTTTCAATTTTAATGTCTGGACTTGAAACAAGACGATGATCCCTGAGTTTGTTTCTGCTATTTCTTCTCAGAGGTAGTCAGTTAGGAAATGCCGGCTTCATCTAGTTTAAAAAAAAAACATGACGTGTAAAAGTGATCGGCGATCCTACTTACTTAATAAACGATTTCATTTCATTTCGCAGAACATGTTGCATAATACGGAATACCATCCAAATTTCAATGCAAACGGTAAGTGCCTATGTTGAATGGAATGGCAGTTGGAAATCTGACAGATTATAGTAGCTTAATGTGCGTCGTCTGTACATAATAATTAAAAATATTAATTGGCACCCAGAGGACGCTTTTCAAAATGTAAGTGGCAATGAATGGGTTGATTTTCTGTTTGTTTGTTAAAGGTTTCGTATTAAATAAATAAATGGAAACAAAATATAAAAATACCGAAAAAAATATTTTTATTTTCTATGAATAATGTGTACCTTAACATCTTCTTGATGAATACAAACTTAATAATAACATTTAATCGTTTAGGGTCGCTATTTTAAATACTTATATGTTCTATCTAATGACTGTACATAATATTGTAGATACTCAAGTATACACGGTTTAACTATTGTAAAAATACATTTTTATATAATATTATTTAAGTAGTCACATTTACAACAAAGTAATTAGGTACCTTTATTTACAATATGTAAAGGAAACCCCGTCCGACCCATAAGAATAATAAAGGTTAGGTAAACATATGACCAAATAAAATATGAAATTTCACATAATCATCATAGTATCAACACTAATTTTTTATCCAAATTAATTCCAACTTCCCCAAAATTTGGTATTTTTTTAATAAGTGACAACACCGGTATTATTATTTGCGAATAGCGATGCGACCGCGTGCCGCGTGCCCTGTCCCTTTTCCCTACGGCACATGTATTAATTTAAGTACCTCCTTTTGCGAAATAATGTTTATTTTTTGGGGGATATTTTTATAAGTTTAGTTTAGTCTTTGTAGGCATTAGTAGAATCAGTTATAGATACCTAACAATACCTTCACGGAGCGGACAAGGTTTTCTTTACATATTGTATATTAAGAAATATATGTCCATTTAAAAATTTGAATATGATAATACCTATATGTCGGCCAAATTCGATAAAGAATAGAGGTAAACAAACCGTTGCTAGGCAACGAGTAGTTTACGCTTAAAAGACGGATGTTAACAAGCTTTTCTAGATAGATGATTTTCATAAAAGTAATAATTCTACTTCCTATTAATGTAAACAGTTTATTTGTTTAGATATTTATAATTTGCATAGAACGTTTAACCGATTTGAATGAAATATGACACACATGTAAGCTAATTTCCTAATAGGTTAAATTTTTTGATACATACAGTATGTTAAGAAAACCCTGTCCGACCCATAAGGATAATAAAGGTTAGGTAAACACATGACCAAATATAATATAAAATTTTACGTAATCATCATAGTACCAATACAAATGAATTTTGAAATAATCTTTTTTTCCCGCGAAATAATTCCAACTTCCCCGAAATTTGGTAATTTTTTAAAAAGTGACAACACCGGTATTATTATGAGCGAATAGCGATGCGACCACGTGCCGCGTGCCCTGCCGCCCGTGCCCCGCGGAAGGGTGGTTAACGCAGATTTATTAAGTTACCACTTTTTGCGAAATAATATTTATTTTTTTAGGGGGATTTTTTTTTAAATTTAGCCCGGTTTTGTATCCATTAGTAGAATCAGTTATCGATACCTAACAACATCTTCACGGGTCGGACAGGGTTTTCTTAACATACTGTATACAGGATGTATCTGACATCGTAACGCAAACTTCGCGAGAAGGCTACACCGCATGCCACTAATAAAATTATGATAATCATTTATATCGTTAATGAGCGGTTACAGAAATAACACTGTTTAAAAAAATGTGTAGGCTCAGCCTTTGAACGTTGCAAGCGTGCCGCCGCGCGTGTTTGTGGGTATGACGTTGACCCCTGATGTGAACTATATTGTTACGGGCTAGGGGTACTAAAATACCGGTTAAGGGTTACGAAGTTTATTGGCAACGAAGGTACAGTCGATTGTAGGCAATGACAAGTAGAATGTTGCTGACGTTGCACCGAAGTCTTCACTTACGTCCACGAAGTCCGTGTTGTAAACACACAACAACACTACAGATGTTTCTTCACGTAGTACTCAATGTTCTCGTTACAGTTGTCGCAGTAGGTATTCTCAAGGATCGCTTCTTAACTGTCGCTGTTTTCGTCTCGGTAGTCAAGTGCAGACTGACTCGGCGCCGGCGTCACGGCGCTATATATAGTCCAGCTGATCGAACATTCCAGAGTCGTCTAGACGTAATAATAATAGCGCATAACTTCGAGTACATTCGGTAAGTACCTACGGTAATTCCCGGAAACGGGCTTCTAGAAATTTCGATGTCGTCACTTAGTTGACAAAATTGATGAAACCTGTACCATTCGATAGGCCACCTTAAATCTAGAAATGCGTTTTTATATTACACCTAGACAATGTCTAGGTCTCGAGTTACAGAGCTTAAAAGTTACGCACTGCATGTCACGCGATATTGAACCTTATGCCCTGGACATAAGGTGCATTCGTAACATTGCCCCCTTCTTAGTCGTGCTCGTCCCGAGCATGATTTGATCCATAATAGCGAGCTAGGCGGTCTACGTGTACGATCTTCAGCTTCCCTCTAGGTCCTTTCTTTATCCGGTAGGTGACATCGTTTATCCTGGTTACTATCGTGTATGGACCCTCCCATTTGGCTTGAAATTTCGGACTCTTTCCTTTTCTCCTAATGGGATTATGTAACCATACCAAAGTTCCCTCTTCGAATCCGGGCACGTTAGCTTTGCGGTCGTATCGGATTTTCATTTTCTCGCTGGTTTTCAGACCGCTCTCTCTCACTAGCTCATGTATTCTATCGAGCTTACGCCGCAGGTCGGCCACATAGTCGACGGCTAGGATAGGGGTATCGGGGGGTGTTCCGGTTAGTGCATCTATGGGTAATCTAATTTCTCGGCCGAAGTTGACTTTCGCCGGTGTACAATTTGTGCTATCATGTGTTGCAGAGCGGTATGACATTAAGAAGAGTGGAATGTATTGGTCCCAATCCCTCTGGTGTTCTTCCACTACTTTGGCCAAATGATTCTCTAGCGTCTGGTTGAATCTTTCGACCATTCCATCTGACTGAGGGTGATATGGTGTTGTACGAGTCTTATGTATCCCGAGTAGTTGGCAAACCTCTCGGAACAGTGAAGACTCGAAATTTCTACCCTGATCAGAGTGTAACTCCAAAGGTATGCCGAATCGACAGAACACCTCGTGAACTAGCTTTTTGGCGACGGTATGAGCTTCTTGGTTGGGTACTGCAGAAGCTTCTGGCCATTTGCTGAAATAGTCTTGCATGACGATGATATACCTATTGCCTTCTTCAGTAACAGGGAATGGCCCGGCTATATCGACAGCAACTCTCTCCCATGGTGCACCAACATTATACACTTTCAGTCGACCTCTGGCTCTCGTTTGCGGTCCTTTTACTGAGGAGCAGGCTACACATTTCCTACACCAGTCCTCTACGTCTTCGCGGCAATGCACCCAATAGAATCTTTTTCTCACCTTCTCCAGAGTTTTCTTTACTCCTAGATGTCCTCCGGATACTCCGTCGTGCACCTGTCTTAGCACCGACGCGACCTTATCACAGGGGACAACTATCTGTAAGGCGACCTCCTGTCCACTAGGTGATTCCCATTTCCTCTTCAGAACTCCATTATCAATTATCAGGCTGTCCCATTGAGCCCAGTAACTTTTTGCTGTTGGGCTAAGCGCTGATATTTCACTCCAAGCGGGCCTCTGGCCACGTTTCTTCCATTCGATTACTGTCTTCAAGTCACTATCTTCCTTTTGTGCCTCTTCCAATGATCGATTATCCCAGTCTTCATCCAAAGCGTTCACCTGGATAATCCTTACGTTGTCTTTCTTTTCCTGTTTGGCACAATGTCGGCAAGATTCTTCGCAAGGCCGTCTAGATAAAGCATCAGCATTATTGTGTGACTTGCCTTTTCGATGTTCAGTGACAAAGTCAAATTCTTGCAGCTGCTCTATCCACCTTGCTACTTGTCCTTCTGGGTCTTTGAACTGAAGCAACCACTGTAAGGCAGCGTGATCGGTGCGAAGTGTAAACTGTCTCCCAATCAAATATTTCTTAAAGTGTTGTAAGGTCTTAACAACGGCTAGAAGTTCTCGACGGGTAACACAGTAATTTCTTTCTGGCTTGGAAAGACATTTGCTGAAATAGGCAATAACGACCTGCCGATCTCCTTGTGTTTGAGAGAGAACTCCTCCAATACCAACATTGCTGGCATCTGTGTCTATCAAAAATCGGCCTTCCCTACTAGGGTAACCTAATACAGGAGCCTCACACAAGTGAGTTTTCAGTACCGCAAATGCCTGTTCGCAGTCAGAGTTCCATTGAAATTGACACTTTTCCTCTGTTAAACGATGCAATGGTTTCGCTAACTCGGAGAAATTCTTCACAAACCGACGGTAATATGCACACAGACCCAAGAAAGAGCGTACCTCAGTTTTGTTACGAGGGGTAGGCCACTTCGACACGGCTTTTATTTTTTCAGGGTCTGTTCGAATTCCTTGCGCCGAAATAATGTGTCCTAAGTATCCAACCTCTTTCTGGAATAGAGTACACTTACTAGGACTGAGTTTTAAATTTGCTTCACGCAGTTTTTGGAATACTTTCTCCAAATTCCGTAGGTGCTCTTCGAAGCTTCGTCCCATAATGATGATGTCATCCAAATAGACCAGGCATGCATCACCAAGCAACCCCACCAAAATGCGCTCCATTAGGCGCTCGAATGTAGCTGGAGCATTGCACAGTCCAAAAGGCATAACATTGAATTGCCAGAGACCGTTCCCAGGACCAGTGGAGAAAGCGGTCTTTTCTTTATCCTGCTGACAGATTTCCACCTGCCAGTATCCACTTTTGAGGTCAACTGTGGAGAACCATTTCATGCCACTTAGCAAGTCCAAAGTGTCATCTATACGTGGCAGAGGATAACTGTCCTTTTTCGTGGCATCGTTCAACATCCTGTAGTCAACGCAAAACCTTGTACTGCCATCCTTTTTCTTGACTAGGACAACTGGAGATGACCAAGGGCTGGTAGATGCTTCGATAATCCGATTTTTCTCCATATCTTTTAACATTTCCGCGACTTCCTGTTCTCTTGCAAAGGGGATACGACGTGGTCTCTGTCTTATCGGCTGTGTATCACCCGTATCTATATGGTGTTTGACTAGCCCGGTCCTTCCCATGTCACCGTCGGTCTTCGAGAAGATGTCATGGAAGTTATGCAACAGTTGTTTAACTTTGTGAGTTTCGAACTTGTTTAAATTGCCCTTACAATTTTCGAGTAGTGTCGATATGTGTTCTTGCCACTTCTTATCACGTTCCTTTTCGTGCACCTCTGTTTTTCTCAAAGATGCTACGTGATCGCACACACCCACCATGCAATTCTTTTCAAGAATTATTTCTTTGTTACTAACATTGATGATGCGTACTTTTGGTTTATCGGAAATCATCATCAGTGTCCTTGCTGTTATCCAGTCTGGGTGATCTCCAGAATCTTCTATTATAATGCAACGTTTGCGGCATCCTATTGGTGATAGTCTAATATCAACTAAGGTTTCTGATCTTGGTGGTAATACCGTTCTCCTTAAACAGTACACAGATCCTTGTTTTCCACCTTGAAGAAATACTTCTTGTTCTGGAAAACTCAATACTCCTTTTGCCACATTCAGGACGCACTGCTGTTTCTTCAAAAAGTCCAGTCCTATTATACAATCATCTGTAATATTCGCTACTAAAATAGGGTGCGTGAATGTCTTATCACCCATTTTCAAGGTCACATTCGTTTCACCAAGGACGAGCACTGGTTGGCCGGTGGCGGTTTGTAATCGGCATTGTGAAGACCCTTTTTTTCCATGCTATGGTCCGAGGAAATAGCTCCGGTCGTGCAATAGTTCTTGATGCACCAGTATCCAATGTGAAACTGCATGACTTACCATTCAATTCTCCTTCTATAATAAGACTGTTTCCGTCACCCACTTGTGATACTGTTATAATGGGGGCTTCACGTCGACCAGCCAGTACTCGCCCCATAGCCCTGGCTGTTCCTAGTTTAAATCCCCTGCTTCCACCTGTGTCCCAGAAGTACTTCTTCCCTTAGACTTCCTGGGACAATTAATCCGAATATGCCCCTTTTCGCCGCACTCATAGCAGGTTGGTCCTTGTCGGGTTTTTATTGGTGCGGTGACCTCACGAATACGGTGGTGTTGTCGGCCGTCTTGGCGTACTGCTTCCACCTCTAGAGCGTGTGTCAAGGCTGCCTTCAGAGTCTGATGGTGGCCCAGACGAACTGCCGCCCTGACTTCCGCATCTCGGATTCCATCGGTAAAAGCTTGCACCGTTGTAGCATCAATCAATCCCGGCGTTGATGCATACGCCCTCCGAACAATACGTTCTATTTCCGTTGCCCATTGTTGCAAACCCTCACTGCTCTTCTGTGTGCGGTCGCGGAGTTGAGCCCTGTAGACATGTTCGAGGTGTTTCTCTCCATATCTAGACTCCAACGCTTCTAACAGACAGGCTAGGGTATTGCAATCGCCGGAAACATTTTCGAGGATTTGTACCGCATCACCACGCAGAGCAAGCGTAAGAGCGGTTACCGCTTGATCGTCGTCCCAGTTGTTGCCTTTAGCAACCTTTTCAAACTGTAGACGGAAGGCCACCCATGACGTTGTACCGTCAAAATGAGGTACTTGGAACGTCGGCAAAGCACTAGGTACAGGTATCACACCTTTAATACCTCCTTTTTGTACTCTCTCTATTTCTTTCCCAAATTCCATGATGGTACTATCTAGTTTCTCGATACGCGCATCATGATCCTCAATACGAGCTTCTTGCTGGTCCATGCGGGTATCTTGTTGTGCTGTTTTTATTTTAAGCTCGTTGACCTCTTCTTTAGTTGTTTCCCACTTTTCATTAAGTTCCAATACTAATTGCTGGGATTTTACCTGGGATTCATCTATTTTTGTCTGGATTGCTGTCTGGGATTCTGCTATGCTCAGCCTTATTTGCGCCGTCAAGTGAGCCAGTAATGCCGATAAATCGCATCCGCTGGTTCCGGGAATAGTGGTGGTACTAGGCGCACTCACATTCGTCGGTGTTACGACGGCCGCATCGTCTATGGGTGCAGGGACACTAAGCGATTCTTCCTCTTGACGCGCCAAATCCATCGCTGCTTGTCGTCGCGTGCGAACTCTTTCGTCTTCCCTTGGCGTGACCGGCATTCCGCTTCTGACACCAATTGTTACGGGCTAGGGGTACTAAAATACCGGTTAAGGGTTACGAAGTTTATTGGCAACGAAGGTACAGTCGATTGTAGGCAATGACAAGTAGAATGTTGCTGACGTTGCACCGAAGTCTTCACTTACGTCCACGAAGTCCGTGTTGTAAACACACAACAACACTACAGATGTTTCTTCACGTAGTACTCAATGTTCTCGTTACAGTTGTCGCAGTAGGTATTCTCAAGGATCGCTTCTTAACTGTCGCTGTTTTCGTCTCGGTAGTCAAGTGCAGACTGACTCGGCGCCGGCGTCACGGCGCTATATATAGTCCAGCTGATCGAACATTCCAGAGTCGTCTAGACGTAATAATAATAGCGCATAACTTCGAGTACATTCGGTAAGTACCTACGGTAATTCCCGGAAACGGGCTTCTAGAAATTTCGATGTCGTCACTTAGTTGACAAAATTGATGAAACCTGTACCATTCGATAGGCCACCTTAAATCTAGAAATGCGTTTTTATATTACACCTAGACAATGTCTAGGTCTCGAGTTACAGAGCTTAAAAGTTACGCACTGCATGTCACGCGATATTGAACCTTATGCCCTGGACATAAGGTGCATTCGTAACAATATTAAATCAGCTGATAGGATAGTTTTTCGAGTTTTGTTCACGTTGCGCTTTATTGTGTAATTAGCGAATTAATTATTTTTTACTTTTAAATCTTATTGGGTTATAAAAGTATAGCAATTTTGAACGGTTTAAAGTGAAAAAAACAGCATATTATTTTTTTAAATCAAGAAAAACCGACAAAAAATTCCACCTGTGGGGGGTTCAGAATCATGTACTGGATCCATGGTACTCGTTTATGCGTCGATGTCAGAGACACCCTTTATATTATACTTAGTCCATACTTGAAAGTATCACAATGCATGCGTTATGCAGTTGATTTGAAAGTGATTAAAATACGCAAAATCGTATTGACAAATGCCTCAACTTTATTCATTGGTTGAATTCCGCAAAATGTGTTTAATACCTGGATTTCATCCATCTTTCTTTTTTAGTAGGGCTATCACGTAAAATTAATGTCGACTTTTTAATGGTTTTTCAAATACCAAGTTATTATGCATGTTAATTCAGTGATTCTATTGAAATATGCTGCAATAGGAATTGTTAATAAATAGTTAGCATGTAAGAGTCGACAATCATGTAAATAACAAGAGATTTGTAAAACGTGAGTAGTGATAACCCTAAATTGTTTTATTTATATCTATTCTTTATGGAGCTTGGCGAGAATTATAGGTACTAATGTTTCTCGATTAGTTGCATATATTATTTTCGCTAAGCTATTGAACATTCTGTTAAACACAAATACATAAGTAGGTATCAGACAGCCTCAAAAAGATTTTAATTGGCGCCGATTTTCTTGTAGTTGTCTTAGAAAATGGTAGAAGTAAGCTGACATTTCAGTTTAATCCTGTCAAATTAAGATACTCATAGACAATTTAGACGCGATTATAAACGGCAATACGGCAACGGAAATACCGCAATTTAAGTCAGGAGCGAACTACTTTGACAGCTCGTAAAGTAACATATTATCTTCTGGCCTTGCTTGTCTTAATGAAATGGAAAGAAAAAGATGTATTTAAATTTAGTTTAATTTGTTAACAACCCTGTTTATTCTCTTTATTGTATCCGATTCTATTGTTCACAAACTAAACTAATTTTAAGTTATGTGCATCTTTTTCTTTCCATTTCGTTAAAAAAAGAAAAAAAGATAACATTTTAATTTAATCCTGTCAAATTAAGACACTCCATAGACCGTTTAGACGCGATTATAAACAGGGCGACTAAAAATACGCCAGTTTACGTCAGGAGCACACTAATTTGACAGGTCTAAATTAACATTTTATCTTCTGTCCTTTTCTTAATGAAATGGAAAGAAAAAGTTGTACTAAACTAAATTTAAATTCAGTGTATAGTTATAGTTCATTGTGAAGCAAGGACAGAAGATAAAATACTGGTTTAATGCTGTTCCCAATGTGAGAGTGTATCTACTTACCCAACGTGTTTACACACTAACATAATAGGTAGATGGCGCCGATTCCGTTGTTCACAAACTAAACTAACTTTAAGTTACGTGCATCTTTTTCTTTCCATTTCGCTAAGAAAAGGACAGAAGATAAAATGTCAGTTTAATCCTGTCAACATAAGATACTCCATAGACAGTTTAGACGCGATTAAAAAATGGCGACTAAAAATACGCTAGTTTATGTCAAGAGCGCACTAAGTTGACAGGTCTAAATTGACATTTTATCTTCTGTCTTTTTCTTAATGAAATAGAAAGTAAAAGATGCACTGAACCTAAATTTAATTTAGTTTGTGAACAAGGGAATCGGGGCTATTATAAAACATTGTAGAAAATTAAATAATTATTTGTCGTTGTGTTCATCTTTTTAGGGCTGACTGTAACAATTTGACAGTGTTAAATTTCATGAAATATCTGACCAGATACGTACATCATAACAAGGAATAAAATTATCTCAGTGATATTTTACCAAAAAATGTGGGTACTTAGGCCCCTTTTCGTTTTATTTTTTAAATAAAGATAAACTATGTAGATATTATATGTACCTATTAAATGCACAACCTAGAATAACGTGTCATATGGGCAGTTGTTCTAGCGACACTATCCAGGTCTTAAATACCACCTAGAATGTCTTGGGATGAAAAGTCCTCAACAAAAACTAGGTATGATGATTCTTTCTGGAAATAGAAACAATCTTTCTTTTACTGTTCCACTAAAACTGACTATTTCGTTCCGTTAATATATATAATAATTAATAATGCTATTACAATTCACTCTCTTACCTATTACTTAATTAACCTATTTAATGAATGACTTATTCATTAATATCTTTGCTTCTTGCATATAACGATATCTACAATATAAGTCATTTTAATGACAGATGCAATAATTTAATCATTATATTAAAAATATTATTGTGGATTTATAATTGAATTGTCTATTTCTAATGCAGGATAATTTGAACTCCGCTCCTTTATGAGCCCCTTTCTTTGGCAGATAAAATATATTCATAAATCTGCAGCACACATGGCCTCGCAATAGCGTTTATTTTTTATAGCAGAATCATCTTTAATACATAATATGCAACGCTACAAGAACCGTTTGGCATGTGATTAAAACCAGCACTAACACCGCCATCTTATTTTGACAGATACAATGTCACAAATGTTTCCAATCAGCGCCTCCTTAATATCATTGTTAAAAAATTCTTGTAGCACTCTAGTACCTACTAAAGTATACGCACATTTTTATTTGGAATATAGGTACTATGTTCGCGTTAGCTTTAAAGAGCGTTCAAGTATTATGTACTTAAAGCAATTTTTGAAGATTTTATTTCCTCCCTTCCCCCTATGTAACGTACCTACTGTAACGTTTTTCTGTGACCATTAAAGTCACAATTATGTTGAACAGAGTATAAAATCCTTGTTATTACAAATTACGTTACGTAAGTAGATAATACTTGAATGCTCCCTTAAGACAAAAGAGGATAATATAAGCAAAGTTGTGCAACACCTAATTTTCGAGATCAATTTCAGCAATTTTAATGAAATATCAAAATAAAAACATGCAATAACTAATTGTAACTGTATAAAGAAAATCGTCAAAAAAAAAAACAGGTAAGATAGCATTCACAAGTATCGACAAGTGATGCCATTATAACCCCTCATAAAAACTCTTTTTACAAAAAAAAAAAACAACCGGCTTCCAAAAAACACTACAAAGTGAAAAATAACTAATTTCGGAAGTCGGTGTCTTTGGTTTTTGTATATTAATTTTTGACGCCGACTTCCGAAATGAGTTATTTTTCACTTTGTAGTGTTTTTTGGAAGTCGGTTGTTTTTTTTTTGTAAAAAAAGTTTTTATTTTACACTTTTTAGTTGTGAAAAGTACTGTTAAACTGCATCCGGTTAGACTGCTGAAGCTAAAATACTTAATGAAAAAACTTACAACAAACGCACTGGTTGCCCCTACGATTTTTGAAAGTTCTCCTTGATTTATCTGGTCTTCCACCATCAAACCCTGACGTCCTTATCATGGGAACACCTTGGGAATGTCTTCTTTCCAACAGAAAAAGAATTATCAAAATCGGTTCATAAACAACGAAGTTATCCGCGAACAAACATAAAAAAAGCATATATACCGGTCGAATTGGGTAACGTCCTCCTTTTTGAAGTCGGTTAAAAATTAAAAAATACTCTGCTGGAACAACGTATAACCTCGTTAGGAAGTTATCGGTTTCGGTAGACTTATTATATTATTTAGAGCATTGTATTGGCCACCTCTGACTCTTTTAGGTTTTTAAGATGGACACTAGTAACCTACGTAAAAGCTAAATAAATTAACTTATTAAAAGCCTCAAAATTCAGAGAGATGAGTTGATTTAAGTATAACAGTTGGTAGATGAGTTGATTATAATAAATACAGCATCAATCTTCATTGTAAAGTGTACCCTAGAAACAATCCTTTTTAACTTCTGTGCATGAAGCCTTATACTTTAAACTGGACTGAGCAGTTGAAATAAAAACAAGCCGTGGAAGAGAACAAAAGTAGATAGGTATAGGTATGTGTTCTTTCTAATAGGATGTCCTATTGTTTTATGCCAGAGAAAAAAAAAGCATAACGTGGCCATAAAGGAATAACAAAGCCTACTATTATAAAAATAATAAATAATAAATATATACGGACAAATCACACAAATTGAGCTAGCCCCAAAGTAAGCTCGAGACTTGTGTTATGGGATACTAACTCAACGATACTATATTTTATAATAGATACATATATAGATAAACATCCAAGACCCAGGCCAATCAGGAAAAGACCGTTTTCCATCATGACCTGGCCGGGGATCGAACCCGGGGCCTCCACGTCGCAGGCAGGCGTGTTGACCGCTGCGCCACGGAGACCGACACTATTGTATTTTTTTCTACACTTTACAGTGCTTATTTTGTTGTTTGCAGTTTTTAGATTTATATTGCGCTTGATATTTACAAAAACGTTATTGCAAAAAAACAGCTTTTGTAAATATCAATTTATTTATTTATTTTATTATTTATGTACGCACAATAAAATACATAAGGATAAGACAAAATTAAGATCTGAGTACAAAGGTGTTGTTTATTTCTTAAGAAATTTACTGAAAAGACTCCCAAATATTTCTAGTATCCCAGTAGAAAAGGACGCACTACTACTCTACTGCTATCTCAGTCGGCCACAAAAAAAAAACCAGTAAACTAAACCTTATTGAAATGTCACAAAGTCAAACGTTTAATTCAGAGTAAACCGTAGTGCGCGATCCAATTTAAAGAAGTAAAATATAAATTCATGCTTCTGTCTAATACTATGGCGAATGTAAGTACTATAAAGTTATCAACACGAATACCCGTGTAAGTATTGCTTACTTATAAACATTTGAATTTTCATAATAAAAGCTATAGGCTATGTTATTACTCTTTTTTATTTAATATAGACTTATCTACGCTCTATTATACAAGATTTATTGCATCCCACGCTAATAACTCAATTTACTTAAAGATATTCAGTCAGACTGATAACCATACATTTCATCTAAGGCACCATTAGAACACGAATCATTGACTATAACATTACATTTAAATGTAGTCAAAAACTTAGGATCACAATATCTCAATACCATACGGCATACACATCTAAAACTAAGTTTTCAGCGTGGAATTTTGTACCTAAACATCACGGGGTTGGTTTATATACGAGGACTCAAGTTAAATGACTTCTAAATGTGAAAAATGTATGGTTAAATACTCGCTAATCAATACTTATGAATAAGGGGGTTTAATTTGAACATAATGATACTAATAATATTAGACAATTAATAATCATTTAGATGGCGATAATGCGCCTCAAATTATTTATCTTGCATAACTCAATTACTTTTTAAATAATCAACGCGGATATTATAATGATTGATAAGAAGGCATCACGTGATTCAGAGATGCTGGTACCGCAGCGAGTCTGCTGTCTGAGGGACTAATAAAAGTCTTATATGTTTATTTGGTGTTACTTGATCGCAACTGCCACCTATTTCAGTAACGGACCGGTTACATTCAAGTAGCTTCGATCCAAGAATAACTAAAGATGAAGAATCAAAGTACTTGCTCGAGGTATAAATCTAATAATATCAGAACCACAGTCTACCAAAATCCAAAATATTCTCGGACATAGATCGAAAAAGAAAGCGGCGGTAGTAAGTTTAAAATAAGTTGAATGCTGCCGCCCGAAAGTAGGTCGCTAACCGTTATCCCAAACAGTCGTCTAATATTAGTAGTAGGTATTATCATGAAGACAGTTTTATCTACATTTAAAACATTCGTGCTACCTAATCTAATTAATTATAAGAGTTTCTAGCTGAGTCTACCAGATCTAGCATCAGTAATAACACCCCATAATTCAATTATAAACTCGTCTGTAAATCCAAATTCTTGTAAATCACTATTATCAATGGCGTCTGCTAATTGCATAGAGTTGGCTTTTCCTTCGGCAAGATCCCACATCTGCGTTGCTAGTTCAGAGTCGTTGATGCCCATGAAAGATTCCAGTAAGCTGTTGATTTTCTCGATACCCGCTTTTGATTTGTCGTCATGCTGAAAAATATAGAAAATTTAATTAAATGACTGCCTATTTAATGTCGTTAACAAGATGTATATTGCGAATTTGTGGTTTAATAAATAGTAGGTAACTTTATTTCAAAAAATGAAATGAATTCGGTGTTTCCTAAGCGACTAGTCTCAGAGGGTAACAGTCTATTAAAGTCAAGACATAATCTTGATCAGTTCACATGAAGACCGTGCAGATGCGTCTGATATGGTCTTTCGAAGAAAGAGCTACACAGATTTAATGAACCTTTCCAATTAGTGCACCATTTATCAGTGAGGCTCAAGTCTAATACGAACGTCTTAACAATACCGAAGAGACAAAATATAGATTGACCTCATAAAATCTGGGAAGTAGATATACCTACTTCGTCAATAAAGAGATGAAATAAATCTATAAAATAACATATCGCTACTTCAGATACGTGTATCTAGATACATTGTTTACCTATCTTTCAATTAAATCCCAGTTCTATTGTTAACTACCTACGTCATCTTTGATTCCACTCGCCAACATGATATCAAGATGACGAAATCCTTTCTTGCTATAAATCTAAAAACTGTTCTATTAACAAACAAGTGTTAGGTAATTGATCGATTTCTTCTTCTTATACATAAAAGACCTACGCCTACATTAGTCAGTCTCTATATCTGGATAAGGTTCGTTAAGCAAGTTAGCCTCAAACGTTTTATTTATTAAAGCTGGCAACTAATAAAATTGTCCTTTTTGTTTTGTATTATACATTTGGACACAAATAATTCATTGTCTCTTTTACCTTTACGGTGTTCGTCTACCAGTCTACCTACAGAAATCGGCCAACGCAGTAGGTAACAAAACAGATTGAAATAAATGTATACATGGTATTGGAATGGTAAACAGAATGATCACTGGGCCTTTTATCAATGTTTGTTGCATTGTGAAACGTGTGTGTTCAAGTGTTTTAGTAGATACCATACCCCGTTCGCGTTAGTTTCAGACAAAAGAGATTCATAGAACCAGATATGCACAACTATTAATTTTCGAGATGAATTATTTTTTTAAATAAATAATGGTTTCAATATAAAATTTTAGCAACTCGAAAGACAATGTTAATAAAGATAATATAATAAAAAGAAACCACTACGTAAATAACGAAAATCGGTAAAAAAGGTAGTTAATGACAGGTAAAAGACAAGTGAATGACAATCAAACACAGCTAGCTACCTTTTTTGGCGGAACCCATTTCATCATTATCAAAACAAAGTACAATAAACATACATTGTACTTTTATTACAAAGTGTGGGTACACTCTGTAATAAAAACAAACTTTTGTCTACTGCCATCGCCAATAGAGTATAAGGACATTGTGATAAGTGTGATAACTTACATCATTTTCTATTGTAGCCTGACCATTAGCTTTAAACCGCAATGTTTCTTTGCCAGAACCATAATTATTTTGTTTTCTTCCAGATTTCGCACCGCTTGTTTTGGGTCCAATACTTGCAAATCCGCTTTTCAGAGGTTCTACCAATCGAATCGTAAAAGTAGTTCCCTTTGGAATGTCTTTTAATATCTTTGCAACTTCGTAATGCCTTTTGCCGACCATATTTTCTCCATCTAACTTCTCAATGTGGTCTCCAACCTGAATCAAAAATGAACAAGTTTATTACTACAATCGCTTATTTCCGCTGAATTTCTTAACAAGGCCAACGACCCCACTCCGAAACACATTCTATCAGCATCTCTAAGAAATCTCTCTCATTACGCAAGATTCCTCTACACGCGTTCAGTTAATATTGCGAAATAAACAGAGCTTCCGTATCGCAGCAGGATAACGCCCACTGTATGTACACACATCAAAAGTGTCTAGGGATCAAGCATTTTTATGCGGATTTCTTGAGATTGAGATGTGGCTTTGTAATAAATTTATGATTTTATAAATTTATATGGATCCTTTTTAGTGCATTTCATAATTTGAATCAGAAACTGTGAATCAAATTCGAGTAAAAGATGAAAATCAGCTGTCAATATTTTCCCTATAAAAACATACAACGCATTGAAGACATTATTAGTGCTACTGTTTCCCTACTACTGATTAAAACCAACGTTATTATGGAGCGGCGACGTCATTTAAGCAGGGAAGAAATGCTTAGAGCCGTGGGAATGATAGAAGCTGGTTCCCGGCAACGTACTGTGGCTTTAGCTCTGAATACAAGTCAGAGTGTTATCAGTCGACTTTGGACACGTTACCGAAGCACTGGTACCGTGGCTGAGCGCCATGGAGGACGGTATCGCTGCACCACACGGAGACAAGACCGATACATTCAAATCTTAACTCGAAGAGCTCCAACAATAACCGCCATGATGTTAGCCGTGAGGCTTCATCACTCTTCAGGGAACTTAATTAGCGACCAAACAGTCAGAAACCGCTTGCATGAAGTGAACCTTCATTCCCGAAGACCGCTACGGGTACCACCTATAGCAATGCACAATCGTAGGATTCGATATCAATGGGCTCTTGAACACAGAAATTGGGCAGAAGAACAATGGCGTTTCGTGTGCTTTTCTGATGAGTCTCGTTTTGGTATGAGACCGGATACAAGACGTATACGACACTGGAGAACCCCTGGACGCCAACAGCGATTAAAATCCTGCCAGGAAGTCCATCCTTATAGTGGTGGAACCATCATGGTATGGGCGGGTATTTGGATCGGCGGAAGAACTGAGTTGATTTGGATCAGAGGCAACCTCAACGCTCAAATTTATGCTGAGACGATTGTATCAGACGTCATCGTTCCTCTACAAGTGCAAATCGGTCCTTTATTTCAGTTAATGCATGATAATGCACGACCGCACACCGCAAGAGTTGTAAGACAGACTCTCGCCGCAGCTAACATCAATGTCCTGCCCTGGCCTGCTCAGTCGCCAGACTTGAACCCGATTGAGCATGCATGGGATATGCTACAGAGAAGAGCTCTGCCGAATATGGAGGGTATCCAGTCGCAAGAAGACCTTTTTTTGTTGTTGCAACGAACATGGGCGGCCATTCCACAGCGTGATTTGGATGAACTCATTTTGAGTATGCCAAACCGATGTTCTTGTGTTGTTAGTGTTCGCGGTAGAAACACGGATTATTAATTGTTTAAGTTACCCAATAAAATTTTAGAGAAAACTGTTAATTCAGTCTTTTTTTCGAACTTTTGTGTTAGTGGTTCAAATGTCAAATATCCCTTTATTAGGAAAATGGCAAATTTCTTTATTAATGCAAAGGTGACTTGGTTTATCGTTACTGTGACAAACGAAAACACTTTATTTGATGAATCCTTGAAGAAAATTTTTATTAATATCAATCAGGAGAAAAGTTATTGCAAAAATATATGTTGATCCCTAGACACTTTTGATGTGTGTATTATAAGTACTCCATTGAATAATAATAATATGATGATAAGCTTCGGCTGTTTGGTGTTTAAATAAAATACCTACGTAACACATTGTTGCATTTTAAATTATTCTGGTACCGTATCCCTTGTTCACAAATAAAACAAAATTTAAGTTCAGTGCACATTGTTATTTCTACTTTATTAAGAAAAGAGTCGAAACAGTTGTGTTGGCCTAGTGGTTAAAACACTAGCCTCTCAAGTATGAGTGTGCGATTTCGATTCCAAGTCAGGCAAGTACCAATGTAACTTTTCTAAGTTATATATACTTTCTAAGTGTATATCTTGACTAAGGTGAAAGAAAACATCTTGAGGAAACCTGGACTTTAAGTCTGAAATCGCCAACCCGCATTGAGCAAGCGTGGTGATTACGCTCAATCCTTCTCTGTATGAGAGGACCTGTGCCCAGCAGTGGGACGATAAAAAAAGGTTGATGATGATGAATATTATTGACAGAAGATAATTAGGTACTTTAGTACTGTTATAATTATAACTCAGCTTCTGTCGTAAATTGATGTGTTACTGTCTTACTGGTGATTATTTTTTGACCTTATAAATATATTTGGAAAGGAAAGTGGTAACTACTGTATATTTTACAATTTAAATGATAAAATTACACGGTCAAACCATAACGAGCAGAGCAGATACAAAACTATTTTGGACTCCCCAAATGTTGATAGTGACGGGACGGAAGGTAGCTATATTAGTAAACGGAAAAGTGTACATACTAGCTGCATAATACAAGAATACCTAATTGAGGACAGGATACTACTTACTACTTTATGAACTCACGTATTCATATTTCATAACACTTATCAAATAGTCCGGGCCAAAAGTCTAACTGATATCCTTGTGTTATCTAAATTACTGGGTAGATATTTCCTCCAAAAATTGCGTTTGTTAATGTATTTTTTAACAAAACTTATTATAACATTTTAGATGCTTTATAAAATTCTTATATCACTTGGGGACAGCAGTTCCTCTTGTTTGAGTCATCATCATCAGATTATTAGGTATAGCATCTATCAGCGGTATTACCAAAGCGGGTCAGTACTGTCGAAAGATAATCTTCTATCAATGGAATTGGCCCAATAATGGATCCTTATAGGATTCCGTTAAGAAATAAATGAATTTGTAAGTTAGAAGCACGTAATATTTAAACTACGACTAATTGAAAAAGGTGTAATAATCAGCACGCAACAGTCAAGTTAAAGGACTGGCCGCATTTATTAATCAAAGTTTTATTTGTGATAAGTAATTTTGCACGCTTTAACGAAGGCTTTCGCCATATCAAAAGAGGAATTTCTTAACGTTTCATTCCGCAAAGAAATCCAGCACAAATTGCAATCCTATTGGAATTTTATTATCGCTTGTATTAGTAGTATGGCTGACCGTTTGTATGACTTAACTCTGAATAGGGATTGTATGTATGTATTTTATATTTTCTACGTTAGTGTAAGTTCTTACAAGATATATATTCCATTATGTGGGTGTGGTAATGGGATGTTAAAAGGGGGAGTGATTCTGACCTTGACATTTGATAAGCCGAGCGTTTAATGTGAACTACCAGCGACTCGGCACATGAATATGGAAGCTGTCTATTATATTTAAATAATGGCGTAAATAAAATTTAAGTTCAGCACATCTTTAGTTTTCTATTTTATTATGAAAAGGACCGAAAATAAAATATCTATTTATTTAGTAGGTATCAAATTAACATTAATCATTCATGTCCACAATTTATGTCAGGCATTTATTAATTAGACAGGAATAAACTAATATTTATCTTCTGTCTTTTCTTAATGAACTAGAAAGAAAAAGATGCACTAAACTTAAATTTAGTTTAATATATAAATGAAAAAAGGAATCGACGTTATTGAATTAGAGAAATTATATTTTCTATCAGGGATGTTACGGAGCTTCGACTCCGACTCCGTTAAGTCGGAACTTCCGATTATTATCGTACCTTCGGTTCCGACTTCGGTTCCGATACTTTTAAATCGGCGGTTTAAATCGGAGGTTATTAAAGCATAACATAGCGGCAGCGGCCTGTCGACTGTTATGAGTCGACTATAATGATTGCGACTAGTTGGGATCGTTCGGTCCAAACGATCCCAACTAGTCGCAATCATTTGACAAAAATGTGTTTGCCGATTAGGGGGCAGGTTTACATATCACGCGGGAAATTCCGCGACTCCTGCTATGTGCAATCTATCATCAATTATTTTTTCACTTTTCACAGGTTATAGACATTTGTTTTAATTTTTGGCTAGTTTTGAAGTCAACACATTTGATATAATTTGTTTTAAAGCTTTTGTTCATTTAATGTAATATAATATGCTACTTGGGGTTTTAATTAACTTCATTTGATTTCTTGTTCATTTGGAAATATGCCAATTTTCTTTCCACTGTTTGTGTTTAATTTTACAATAAAAAATTGAAATAAAAAAAAATGACTGGATAGTGTTTTTTGTGTTTAAATAAAAAATCTCTCTCCTACCACCACTTCTGACCCTGCCTCCGACTCCGGTTCCGACTCCGATATAACTACCTCCGTTACATCCCAATTTTCTATGTATATTAGACACTTTTTAATTGTACATCAATGGCCCCGATTCTCTTTTTCACAAACTAAAGTAAATTTAATTTCAGTGCATCTTTTTCTTTCTATTTCATTAAGAAAAGGACAGAAGAAAAAGTTTAAATCTGTCAAATTAGTGCGCTCCTGACGAAAACTGCCGATGGCGTATTTTTATAAAACGTAGTGATTACTTGCTCTGTGTATTTTTAGTCGCCATGTTTATACTCGCATCTAACTGTCTATGGAGTATCTTAATTTGACAGGATTAAACTAAAATGTTATCTTCTATCTGTTTCTTAACGAAATGGAAAGAAAAAGATGCACTTAAAATTAGTTTAGTTTGTGAACAACAGAATCGGCGCCAATAACTAAGTATCAATTCATTAGCTATGTAAAAGATAAGAAAATATAGATTTATTGTATTAATCGCGTTCGATCGTTAACTGATTAGGTGTAGGTACATACATATTATTATGTCCTGAATGTGACCGTTATACAGTATGTTAAGAAAACCCTGTCCGACCCATAAGGATAATAAAGGTTAGGTAAACACATGACCAAATATAATATAAAATTTTACGTAATCATCATAGTACCAATACAAATGAATTTTGAAATAATCTTTTTTTCCCGCGAATTAATTCCAACTTCCCCAAAATTTGGTAATTTTTAAAAAAGTGACAACACCGGTATTATTATGAGCGAATAGCGATGCGACCACGTGCCGCGTGCCCTGCCACCCGCCGCCCGCGGAATGGGTAACGCACATTTATGAAGTTACCACTTTTTGCGAAATAATATTTATTTTTTTAGGGGGATTTTTTTTTTTAAGTTTAGCCCGGTTTTGTATCCATTAGTAGAATCAGTTATCGATACCTAACAACACCTTCACGGGTCGGACAGGGTTTTCTTAACATACTGTATAAATAAAGTACCTAGACATTATGGTCCTTAGATCATGGTCCACGTTTCATCATAGAAAAATATGTTTTAAAAATAAGTAGGTATATTTAAGAAAACTAATATGACCTTTGTAAATTATGTTAACTGATGTAGGTAAGCACTAAAACATTTTCGTACCTCGATGTGTGGTATTTTGGCTACAATAGAGCCCTCCTTTATCCTTTTTATAAAAGCGTATCCAGCACCGTTATCTGTAATTGTTAATCCCAAAGCATCTTCCGTTTTAACTATTTCTATTTCTTTAGGACGTCCTTTTCTATGTGCAAATATGAAATCTTCTAATCCTATTTGTCCGCCTAGGAGTTTCTTCATATCCACTTTGTGAGTATTCAGGGTGCAAAAGAGAATCTGAAACCAAGGAAAACACTGTTAGGTTTCATGGTACCTTTCACTGTTTTGTTAATATTAATATCGGTAATATCACAATATCTACCACTAACTTAATTAACCACGCCTAACTTTGGTGCGTGTCCAAAAGCTATTTTTCTTTCGTGCGTAGGTATTAATGTCAAACTAATACCTTGGATTTGTGGCATTCAACGTTCTTTATAGGGCCTAGTTGACACTGATTGTATTTCGATATAAAGCATATCAAAAATGTAGTAACAATGCAATAAATCTTTTAAAGGTTGGTAGTGCAATTTTGGTTTGATTCAATACGAAAAAAAAAATCCCAGTTAATTAATGCGATTTTATTCAATGATTGAAATTTATTCAATTAACTAAGTATCGAATGTGTGCTGATAATCATGTAGCTCTTATCAGATTGCAGATAATGCAGCACATTGAGTGGTAAACTGTGTTTTGGCTTTAAACTCGGTAGTGTAAATTTAACGCTAAATAATATTTGATAAACAATATTAGCAAAAGGCACTATTGATTGATTGCGACAGTGTACTTAAGTGCGAAATGCTTGCATGACAAGGCATGCGTTGCAGGTATGACCGCGCTCCGGTCCTTGACCCACGTGTAGTAGGCCATCGCACAGCACACATACGGCGGCGAAGCGTGTCTGCAGCCACTTGCCGCGTTTATACCAACGAGAGACTGCGCCCCTGGGCTGATCCACTTCCTGGCTGCTCAGCCATGCGTACATCCGCACACTGTGACAGTTTCATAGTTACACAGATTTATCTTTACTAAACATTTCACGTGTTGTAAGTACACGTAAGTACCAATAGTTAAAACAGAACATTTTCCTGGTGTATTATACATATATGTATTCATAATCTCTGCTTAAGCAACAGCGGTTAAAGATTGTTTTAGTAAGTCCATGAACATTCTCGTAGATACTAATATAACATTTAGCTAAGTGTAGTCCTATATTCAACATACGAGTACTTATAACTAATCGCCTCATGAGTGACTGATATTAAGTATGATGAATTGGTGTACTGTCTAAGATTAGATAGATAGAAGAATAGATCACATTGTTTTCCTGTCACTATATTAGTAGTGTCTACTTTCATAGTACCTAACGCACCTCTAGAAATCATTCTTCACATATTTAAGCATTGTTATGGGACATTTTTCTCACGTACCATCCTCCAAAAAGTTTTCTCTTAAAATGTAACATACTTTCTCTAAGTAGATGTAATTACTACAATAAATTTCCAGTATGTACCTACGCTTTTCTTTACATGGCCGCCTAACTGTATGTACAAATAAATATCTATATATACATTATTCCAGTTTACAGTCATACTGAAAACTATGTATTATCTTCATTCTCACAACTTGGCCTTGACAACGAATAAGCCTTGAGCGTTTTCACAAGCCGTGAAATATCAAGAAATTAGCGTCCGTGCTATTTTCGCTGCTGACCTTTAAGGCGTGAACTGAACGTTCTTTGGACCAAGTGAGAAAGGTATTTTAATATCTATAGAAGTACATAATTAACATAATCATAGCATCATAATATTGATTACCTACAATATTTCATATAAAGTATTGTTGTTTCAGCAGATTTTAAACAATATGCAAATTGTAATGACAGACAAGAATTACAAACCAATATGCTAACACATTATTATGTTGTGTCATTTGTCTAATGTGCCTTATTAGAATAGGTACGTAACGTAGGTACGTAGATGACCCAAATTAATTTGCACCTGCAGTGGCACGGCAGTGTTATTAACGAGCCAAAAACAAAAAGCAGGAGAGCAAACCTATCTTTTTTGAAGCGTTTGATTGTATTTTCAAACCCTCATAGCTTTGGCCTGGATAAATGTCAAATGTGCGGTATAGCTATTCCCTGAAACTATTACATAACATATACACTTATAAATATAAGTATAGTAAGGAGTACATGAAATGTGTTTCATCATCATCAACCTTTTTTCGTCTCACTGCTGGGCACAGGTCTCCTCTCATATAGCCGTGGTAGCCTAGTGGTTAAAACACCAGCCTCTCAAGTATGAGAGGCTGAAACTTTTCTAAGTTATATATGTACTTTCTAAGTAATTCTTGGACACCAATGACTGATTACAGGGGAAATGTGTTTGGTGGGTTTATAATTTCAGACGATGTTGTCCCTTTACATAACTTTTGACAAGGACCTTTTAGTAATTATATAGATATAATATTTTCTTGCGAAAAGGGTACCTAACTCGTTTAAATTGAATGTTAAGCCCATTTACTCATACAAGATGTTCTTTAAGGGCAACCGAAAAAACGACTAACTCTGCCAACCCTTATTTTGCGGATGGGACATCATCAAATGACCCCCTCCTGCTCTGGGCGGAGCGGAGAGGCAGGTCAGACTTTCACTGACTTTCCTTCACTTGTTTGTGCGCCATGGACACGATATATCTTGCGAAGAACCCGCAGCCCTAACAGAAACTCTTCCAAACTTTGAGCAATGTTCACTTTTGCACAGCAGATGCTAACAAATCAAATGCACCTTTTATAATTATCATTAAAATCTTATTGATGAAGATAAGTAACATATCTTTAGATTCATCTATTAGATAACTAATAATGAACTAACCAACTGACAGGTACTATCATATCATATAAATAAAAGTTAAATTTGACACTGACTCCACACGAAGTAACATTAGAGCATGAAAAACCTCCAATGACGTCAATTTGGTTTCGTTTTGAATTTAGGGAAATCCCTATCTACTTAACTATCCAATAATCATTCAATAAACAGGCTGATTTCATAATTAGACTGACTCACATAATGAAAACAGTGTACACACATGATACACAGTGAGTGAAAGTGCATTAGTTTAAGTTCATCATAATTGATAAAAATGTATGTACTATTGTAATACTATTTATTTTTATATGTATTCTTTATTGCATGTACACCAATCAAACATCGATAAAAATATTTAAATTGCTACCTATACCTATTATTATGATCTTTATTGTCTACTAAATTGACTCAACTAAGCCTATCGCAATCCAGTGATGGACATAGGCCTCTCCCAGGCTGCACTGTCCTCAGCCTTCATCGTCCAATTGTCCGAGCCTAGCGGGAGGCTACACACACTATGCTTCCAATTCGCGGTCCAGAATCGCGTGGTCTACTGGCAATCGGAACTTCGAAATAATGGCCAGCCTACTGCCGCTTCAGCTTGCCTATTGTGCAAGCTATACCTATCGATTACTCAGATTCTTTTCCGTATAACTTCATTCCTGATTTCACAAAAAGCATCGGCTTTTTGTGATGATAGTCCGACATTTCCGTACTGACTGTCACTTCAGAAACTTAACTTTATATCACTTCAGCCAACAATTTATTTGGAATAAAATTGCCTAACTCAGCTTGTCAGCACACATTACATACGATGTCGATAACGAAACTTTGAAGTTCTCATAGGAATGATTCATGAGTAGGTAGGTAATCGTATCCTAGCTTATCCTAGCCATGAATGATTCCTAATTTTTGAAGGTAGCACCCTGTTCATTAATACCTACACTTTTAATCACAATCTGTGCGATTTTTAAGGATATTCCTCATCCATTGCATCATTATGTTCGAAAAGTTTGTGTGCTCAACAGCAAAAAAAAAACGCAATTAAAAATAAAAGCCATTGTTAGTGTCTTTCGCAGTTATCGCATAGGTCGAAGTTGCTTTCGTTACAAATTAATGTTTCAATAATTAATTGTATGTCGATTCTAGATGCTATATGAACACAAATATTATCATATGACTCAGGGTTGACGATGAATTCAAGCTTTTTTGAAGTGAAACTTCTTTACGCACGCTTGACTTGGGGAGTAAGCTGGCGAAAGCGTTACGAAAATTGATCGGGCAAGGCGAACGGAAGTTAAGTGGGGGATATACGCACAGAGGCGCCCGTGGCGCGAGCTTGGTACTACAAGGTCTACAAAGAGTTTTTTTTTTCTTTTTCAATAAAAATAGAAGATCTATGGAAAAATATCTTTTTTTTTTTATTTTGAGACACGGATACACTTATTTATTTATTTATTTACACTTAACACTATACATTAAATTTTATGTTGACTGACAACCATTAAGGGGGTCAGTTAACATAAAATTTGATACCGCCTACTTCACAGTCCCTCCTGTATCCCCCCCCCCCTCACCCCTTAATATCCCCACGAAACTACCCCCGCCCCTGACCCCCCTCATTGATTACCTCACCCCCCCGTGGATTATCTCGGGAACCAGAGGTCGTGGACTACCCGAGTTTGGGGTCCCCTGAATCAGGAGGAGGAGCCCGACCTTTTGGCCCCGAGGGAATCCACTCTCCCTCCCCTCCCCCCTTCCCGGAAGGGTGCTTATCGCACATTTATTAAGTTACCTCTTTTTGCGAAATAATATTTATCTTTTTAGGGGGATATTTTTTTTAAGTTTATCCCGGTTTTGTATCCATTAGTAGAATCAGTTATCGATACCTCACAACACCTTCACGGGTCGGACAGGGTTTTCTTAACATACTGTATATATATATATACATACAGATGGAGCGAAAGAAGTTTCACTTCAGTCGTGTGGTCATAAGCACACTCGTTTTTTTTTCTTATCCTTTGTTGCCTACTACGTATAAATTAGATTATTGTGAAATTGTGTTTGTTTGTTTGTCTTCCACATCCTAACGTCTGTATTGGTCATCTCAAAATTAACTAGGTACAGGGATTAAAATTAAATATATAATTAATTATACTTATCTTAAACATACTACAAAAATACCGTCTGAAACGTTATAATTATTCATAATTT
This sequence comes from Sesamia inferens, assembly GCA_037179545.1. Lineage (NCBI taxonomy): Eukaryota > Metazoa > Arthropoda > Insecta > Lepidoptera > Noctuidae > Sesamia > Sesamia inferens. The sequence goes on along the minus strand of CM073928.1, from coordinate 19,420,866 downwards.
AAACACGAATATACAAATAAGGAAATAAATAAAGTAAAATTAGTCAGATACCAAAGATAAAATAATATATAAATTGCAGATTAAGTAAAATAATGCTAATAATCTCCGTATATATTTTATTTATTATTAAATTAAATTGCAATATAATTATATTATTTTAAAACAGAGCTTCCTCTCTCCTGTTACCCTATTTTGCTGTGCCCTATAGGGTCCATAATTGATCTCACATAAATTGTTACCACCCTTATATGAACTTATGGTAAAGCAATAAAGATACTGAGTATTGAGTATTAGTGTAATTTCATAATGTCTAAATCAAACTTATGGACTCTTTCAAAACTGTGATGAGGTGTGGATGTCTATCATTGTAATGTGCTCTTTACAAATTGAGTACTTATTTGCATATCTAGCTGCAAAGCTGAAATCATCATAAACATGATTTTCTCATTTAATTTGACAATTGAGGTTAATTACATAAACTCGATTTTCATCCGTAACTTTTAAATAAAATACTGCACCGTATTTAGGTAACACACCATTAATCGCAATCTGAATCATCTTGATGGTTATAGCTAACTTGATTGAAATGTGATGCTACATTTCCTATAGTGAGGTTTAATAGGGGCGCCACGCCCCACACTTGGAGCAGAGGAATATAAAAAATATTCGAAGCACCCAAACTTGAAAATGAGAATATAATCTTTGGAGCCCGTTAAAAAGTTGATGACGATGTTTCTAAGTAGATAACGTTTATGAGGTTTGGGATGTTTTTGTTGTCAACCGAAAAAACACTGTTTTACATTTTCTTTAACATTTATAACAACTAGATCAAACACTACCTTATTCTAAGTGTCGATAAAACCAATGTTATGATATCACCATATACCTATGTATCATTCCGTCTATGGTGGAACTCTTCACTGTACTGACCCGACAAGCGCTTAGTCGGTAGGTATTTTTATTACTCGAGAGAATATAAGTAATTATGTATATATATAAGTACCTACTTACAATAACTCATGATTCCACATCATTACTACAACCAATGCCACAATTGTGTGTACTCTGTGTCACGAACATTCAGAGAACTGCAAGTGTTTCAAGTGCGAAAATCGAACCCCGCGATTAGTGACATTCGCGACCCTTTGCTAGTTCTCTCCACCACTGCGCTATTAGGTCCATAAATTATTTATACGATAGGAAGACCAAACGCTAATTTAAGACACTTTCGTGTTGTGCTACTGATTGTGAAACCTTTAAAAGAACCGTAAATACTTATTTGAATATCTATGACGCATTCCTTGTGGTATATTATGTGCTCTTATCAGTGTACTTAGCGGCTGTTCATGAACAAGGCAAAATCTACTTGTAATGTTGTGTTGTGTAACTACCTACATTTAAATCATCATGGTGTCTAATTGCAACATGCTTTAAGTAAACTACCTGAATCCATATCTATAACTGCTGGTTGCAATAATGTTTAAAGACATCTTGCGCGAATCACCACGACTGACAATGGTTCCAGGCACCTATTCCAGTCAATAAACCAATAATGACTCAGAAACTTGTTCATGAGGAATGTTACTCATCAATTCAATTTATAAAACTAAAAAAGTGGTTATTAAAAAAAATCGTCTTACCTCGTCGGGTGGAAAGTCGTAACATTCTGCTATCTTTTGATAAAGCTCCTTGACATTAGAAAATCCAGAGATGAGTCCAAGGGGGCTGCCGTGAGCCTGTTGGCAGTGGAACACCAACTGAGACTTCTGTGATCCATTATTGTTATCCACTCCGTTAGCTTGCTGGTGAGGGTCCTCGGTGGGTGTCGGTGGCGCTGGAGGCGGGGTGTATTTAGGCGCCTTCTTTTTAAATAACGACATAGTAAAAGAGCACTACGTAACGGTAATAAGTTTTCCTTTAGCGAGAACGTCAGTGCGCACACATTCTCTAACCGTGCACAATATAATTTTAATCACTACACTGTCGCTTATCTTGAAAGAACTTTAAAATATATTGTCGCGTCATAGCACATGATAATGTTATCACCCAATAGCGATATTGGGTTAGATTATGTGATGTTTAGTCGAGAATACACTTCGAACGGGCTTCGACACGGAGCGCGCTTTGCCGACAAACGCCCGACTGACTGCCCGCCCGACCGGTTGCCTTGCCTTGCTCAATGCTATGACGGATACGACACGACAACACGGTGCGCGCTCGCGCCTCCTCCGTACTGTTGGCGCCTCTACGTCATCAGATTATTCTATTACAAAATCAGTCTTAATAACTTAAGGCCTGCGCCTGACTAGAGTGGGAATCCATTTCATTTCTACAACAAATAACGGTCTATGTACGGACGACAACAGATGAAGCTACCCTTACCTGTCAGATATTCCCAATCAACCTTGACTCTTAATGCTTTAGAGATAAACTTGAAAATCTAATAAGGAAATCTGACAGATTGTAGTAGCTTGATGTGCTATCGTCTCTACACACGTACATAATAATTAGTGCCTAATTGCAATATTAATTAAATAGATTGATAGGTACTTAACTGCTATTAGGATTGATTAGGTTACCTTCCTAGAGAGGAAGCCTAACTGACCATAACCTGAAGATTAAATTTAAACCGGTTTGCAGTTTCTGCAACCACGCGTAGTATAGCGCCAAATTCCAACATGCCTACATCTCTAATCAGCATCTATATTAGAATAAATAAAGTGCGTGATCTCTATAATTTTTTAAAAACTTCGCGTTTTATTATAACTTGTAAGATGCACTAGCTAACTTTTCGACCGCCTAATACGAATAATCGATCGATATTCCTTTATTTCAAAATGAGTTTTTGTTTTATTTTTTTTTTATTTTTTTTGAATTTCGAAAGAGGTGGTGTAGAGGAAAATATTTTTTATACTTACAAACTTTTTTTTTTATACCATAAATAGTTTTCAAGTTATTAAGTCTTTCATGTATCGGTGTGTACTTACCGAATTAGGTACTTACTTAAAATTAAAAAGGTGCCTACTTGCAATATTAATTAAATAGATTGATAAGTACTTAACTGTCATCTAAGGTAAGCAGGTAGTTATCTATTAGGATCGATGAAAAATCGAGTTAGGTGTCTTGACAAAATGGGTATATAGGCTCCCTTGCCAGGAAGCCTACCTACCCACTGTTTTACGTTATTATACCTTCAACCTATTTTCAACAATTGCTGGCTATTCAGCATCCAACAATGGGTGAGACTGGATTGATAGTTCGTTTGTTTCTGGTGATGTCAAATGTGTCCCAATGGCCCCGATTTCCTTATTCATAAAGTAAAATCTCTCTTTTTTTATTATTGTTATGGGCTAGGGGTACTAAAATACCGATTAAGGGTTACGAAGTTTATTGGCAACGAAGGTACAGTCGATCGTAGGCAATGACAAGTAGAATGTAGCTGACGTTGCACCGAGGTCTTCCCTTACGTCCACAAAGTCCGTGTCGTAAACACACAATAACACTACAGATGTTACTTCACGTAGTACTCGAAGTTCTCTCTACAGTTGTGGCAGTAGGTATTCTCAAAGATCGCTTCTTAACTGTCGCTTGTTCTCGTATCGCTAGTCGAATGCAGACTGCTTGCGCGCTGGCGTCACGGCGCTATACAGTATGTTAAGAAAACCCTGTCCGACCCATAAGGATACTAAAGGTTAGGTAAACAAATGACCAAATAAGATATAAAATTTTACATAATCACCACCCCTTGTCGCACATAACGGATCTGACGACGTCCGCTATGGGTTCTGCGACAGTGCTGAATGGTGTGTGCCGTAGTCTCCCTGACCATGCATCCTGCACAGCAGTTCAACTCAGACTCCACACCAATCCGGCGCCGCCGTGTGCTGAACTGCACGAAGTCCCGGCGCGGGATGCGATTACCCGTGGATTTCTCTCTTAATTCGAGTCCATAGACGTTATGAATGAATTAAAAAGAAAATAATAAATTAATTAATGAATTCTTAATTAAATAATTTTTAGCTTCTCGCACATTTATATTGGTTGCAGGAGCTGCGCCTCCGATTATGCGTTTTTTTTTTTAGAAAATATTACTTAGGTATAGATAGTTCAATCCACGAAGACGCGCCCCACCAATTTTAGGTTGAGGGGATCGCGGGGCGCGGGGAGTTTTCTCCGAGCGTCAGTCACGGACCGTCAGTGGTTCGATGCACACAAGTAGTACAACCTGTATTTCAAAAATCCAGACTCGACACGAAAGTTGCTCTACTTTATATTTTTTTAAAATGTCGAAAAAATCTCAGCGTGTTGTACTTAAAAGCCAGGTATGTAAATTATTGTTACGAAACACATAAAATAATAAAAGAAAAGTAGTTTAATTCAAAATTAAATTTTACTAACTAGACTTCATTTTATATTTAAAAGTAAGACTAATGTTATTTCTTTTTATTTTTTTTTTAATTGTAGGCAAGAGAAATTATTTCTAAAGTTTACGATTTCATGAAAAAAGAAGCAAGTCAAAATTTTGCAGAAAAACTCACTGATGCTCGATGGAGAACCGCACAGGCTGTTGGAATATCTGAAAGCACAGTGACTAGAATTCTACGCGAAAGAAAGGCTTATACTGAGACAATAAAGCAAACTACAGTATCTACTATGGAGTCTAATATAACTATGGAGACGGATGCGATAGTTTCTGTAGTCCAAAGTGAAGAGCGTACAACAGAGCCGACTACGGAAATGGATATTGATTCTAAAAATGAAGCGAGTACGTCGCATTCGAATTTAGCAGGCAGAAGTGCTTCTATTTTTACATCACCTATGAAGAAGAGAAGGGTAAGACCACGAAAAATTAATTTAGACAAATTTGATATTGGTGTAGTCCGAAGAACTATCCAAAACTGCCATAAAGAACATCATCAATTTCCAACATTATCACGACTTAATACTATTTTGAAAGACCGTATACAATTTAATGGATGTAGAACCACCCTAAGAACATTGTTACTTAAGCTTGGTTATAAATGGAGAAAAACTGAGAATAATAGGAAGGTCCTAACCGAAAAACATGATATTCAAATGTTAAGATTGAAATATTTAAAACAGGTAAAATCTTTTCGTAATGCAGGTAGACCTATAGTGTACACAGATGAATCATATATTCATACCAACCACGTGCAAAAAAAATCTTGGGCCGACAAAGGCTCTAAAACAGCAATGAAACAAAATTTAACAAAGGGTGTGCGCATAATTATAGTACATGCCGGAAGTGCTGAGGGTTTCGTACCAAATGCGTTGTTAACGTACAGAGCAGAGATCAAATCCGGAGACTACCACGATAATATGAACTCGGATAATTACTTAAAGTGGCTTAAGGAGAAACTAATACCAAATCTCCCAAATGATGCCGTGGTAGTCTTGGATAATGCAGCCTATCACAATACTAGTTCGGAAAAAATACCCACATCCAACTCCAACAAATTAGACATGCAGACTTGGCTGAATGCAAAAAATATCCATTTTGTACCAACCTACAAAAAGCCTGAACTTTATGACCTTATATTAAAAAACAAAGAAAACTTCCGCAAGTACAGAGTTGACGAATTATTAAAGGAATATGGATTCACAGTGCTTCGGCTGCCTCCTTATCACCCAGAGTTAAATCCAATCGAAAACATTTGGGGTATTGTAAAAAACGACGTTGCTAGCCGCAATATCAATCAAAACTACACTTCGATTATGCCCATTTTAAATGAAGCATTTGATCGAGTAAATAAAGATGTCTGGTTCAATACTTGTCAGCACGTGGAAAAAATAGAAGACGAATACATGAGACACTGTGATCTTGATTTCAATTTTATTATAAATGTCAGTGATACTTCAGAATCTGAATCAGACATTTCTGAAACTAGTGATTGACGATTTTTATTTCAATAAAAAAAGTTCCATAAAACTTTTTCACGTATTTCATTTATGTCTCTAATTACCTCCTATTATTATATAAAAATGGTATTATAATCGTATATTAACTAATAATCACATAAAATATCCACACCTCAATTTTCCTTGCAGTCGGGTAAAGAGTATAAAATTGAAGTAGAGCATCTTTCACTTTGACCATGACGCTCTCTCCTGATTAGTCAATTTATTGTAGTGTGGGTGTGCACTCATAGATAATTATTGTGTACGGATAACACCCAAACATTGACGGAAGCTTGCACACATATACTATAAACGGTTAGGAGAAATAGTGGGGCGCGTCTTCGTGGATTGAACTATCTATACGTAATATCATTGCCTAAATTTTGTTGCAACAATATAAAATAAGCACTATAGCTTTCCGCCCGCGTGGAATTCGGTTATATCGCGCTTTTTAGATTCTTCATTTTCGGGGATTCATCGTTATCGTATTAAATGATACGATGATGCTTCTTCTATGATAATGATGACGGTTCTAAGTTTACATGTGTATATTCGTTTGCAATATATTACCTTGTTTTAAACGGCACACAGCGCCATCTACCACCGAACTGTTATGAAGCTAACAATATTTTTGTTTTCCCTTGGGAATATCAAAATTTTCCTGGATAAAAAGTACCCTGTATTTTAATCCGCACTTCTAACTTTACGTCTGCATTTGAAAGCAATCGGTTCAGTAGTTATGGCGTGATAGCGGTACAAACAAACAAAACTCACTTTCCGATTTATAATATTACTAGCCTTCCGCCCGCGTGGAATTCGGTTATATTGCGCTTTTTAGATTTCCCTCGGGAACATCAAATTCTGTAAAATTTCAAAGCAATCGGTTCAGTAGGTACAGCGTGAAAGCGGAACATGCAAACTCACTTTCAGATTTATAATACTATTAAGGATAAGAATAGTAAGGGACGATAAACGAAATTGTACGTCATCCCTCGGGAATTCCTCATTTTCGGCTATTATCATATTATTTAGCTTCTAAAGTTTACATGTGCATATTCGTTTGCATTACCTTTTTTAAACTACACACAGCGCCATCTATCACCGATGTGGTATGAATTTAACAATATTTTTGTTTACCAGAGTTCCCGGTTAAAAAGTACCCTATTATTTAATCCGGACTTAACGTCTGTAACATTTCAAAGCAATCGGTTCAGTAATTACGGCGTCAAAGCGGAACAAACAAACGAAACTCCCTTTCCAATTTATAATATTAGTAAGTCGCTGGTAGCTGCGAACGGCGCACGTGTTTTTTATTGAAGATTTTTGTGTATTGAAGTGATGTGGAAGTTAGTGTTTAATAAAAAAATAAAAGATTAAAATTGATGTGGTTTTTTTTATTAGTTTAGCACTAAGTTTACGACGAGGCTACAGCTTTCTTGGGTGTGGGTTTGCCTTCCTTGAAGCCATTGCGGAAACGCCTCCTCACAATCTTCAGGTGACGCATGCGGCCAGTTCCTGTGGTCTTCCTGCGCTTAGCCTTCACTGACCAGTGATCTGTAAAAAAAAAAACAATTTTGTGAATTGCGCTATTGTGCATGGGTCAAGAGTTGCTGGTGGTTATTCCTATTGGGAAGTATTATTAGTAGGTTGTCTGTAAAAGACCGCTCTTAGCGATAAGACCGCCCATTGTGTCACCCTTAGTAAAATCTTTATATTTATGTTTTTGTAATCTATATGGTGTACATAATAAAGAGTATTCTATTCTATTAATTTTACAACTTTCCTTGGGCAATTTTTCCCTGATATGAAGATGAATTTATGACAACAGAATCATTGAATTGTCTGTCTGAAGTTATGACTGCCTGTCCATTAACCTTTTGAACGCCCATCTATATAATACGCGATGTGTCCTCCTGCGCCACGCTGCAAATGTATAACGTATCTATAGTAAAATGTAAGGATGGGATTAATGTCCTATCGACAAATTATATTATACATTTAAATCAATGTTTATTCACCAATTTACGAAGCTAAATAAAAACTGTAACCGTATTTTCATATTTTATTTTATTTCGTAAAAAATCAATATGAAAACCTGGATATATGATTCCCCATAATAATGAAAACAATTGTAAATTTATTAGATGTGTGTTCTAAAAGGCACATCCCTATTTGTCTCCAAATGTAATCCTTCTACTTCATATAAGTCGTTAGTGCTAGAGGCACGTCAAAATCCTTTCTGATATAAGGATGTCTAGATTTCTATGGTATTTATTTTTATATTCCTGTGGTCGAGTTATACGTGCATAAACATAACCGATTCCTGCATAATTTATTTCGTTTACTTACAACAAATACAATTAATAGAAGCTAAATACGTGGTTTTGTAAGTTTAAAAAAAAAAATGGAGGGTAAGTGTCTGTTTTACACAGATGTTACAGACCTTTTTTTAATGGTGTCGCAAAATACTCTCAATTATTTTTCTGGTTTGTAGAAACTAATAGAAAACGGAAGAAAATTCCTGAAACGGAAGTTGACGACTCAACGGAATGTCAAGACTACGAACTATTCCAAAATTCTGATTCGGACTTGAACAACTCGCAATAATTCGTCATATTTGCAGTCACAATTTTTTTTTTTGTAAGAAGACGTGCGCCAACTTAAGATGTAAACATTGCACTACACTAAAATGCAAAAAGTCACTATGACCTTGAAACCCATCCACTTATGGCGTCACAGATTTACTTCTATACAAGTTCGTGGCGTGTGCGCATTGACAACTTACTAACTTTGTAGGGATGGGTTTTTTAAATGGTGTTCACTAACGACAATGATTAGAAATCTATTCTTGGTTAACATTAGTAAAACCTAGTTTATAGTTTACAATATTTATAAAATATTATTTATTCACCTCATTTTATTGCAATAATAGTATTTATGATCATTTCAATGAGATGAAATATAGCGAGGTCTTCATCATGTCCCATCACTGGCTTACTTGATATCAAGTAATTGGTTCTGGGGACATTAAAATATTTTGTGGCGTTTTTGTCTCTTACTAAAAATAAAACAAATAAGAACTTCTTATGTGTGAAAAACTTATAAATATGGTTGATAACAGTGTAAATTTCCATAAAACAAAATAAAAGGTCTTGTAAAAATGTAAATTTATTTTATACTATGATTACTTCTAATCAAGTAGTGGCGCTGAGGGCACGAAAATCTCGAACTTGTATACAAGTGATTGGCGTTCAAAAGGTTAAAGCTTAGTTTAGAATTAGGAAGTAGTGCATGCGTGTAGACCAAGAGTTAGTTATTAATTTTTAATGTTCTGTAGCTGTTACTTCTCTTTTTACCTACACTTCACCTCACTAATGTACAGACAGCACCATACAGAACACTGCTCAAGATTCAAGCATTACTTCAACCAATGAAAAGACTTTAAACAAGTTTTAAGTAATGCTCGAGTTTTAAGTGAGGTTCTGTGATACAAACCTAAGAAACAAAAGGAACAAAATGTAAAAATAGCATGATCATACACTACACTTATAAAAATAAAATTTTAACTGTGTATTTAATTATACAAATATACATTTTACATAATGAAATATCTCTTCAATCAGATTAGGATTCTTTGCCCGAATACAAATATTAGAGGAAAAGTTACGGCTGATCTGTACTTAAGCAACAACAACCAAATAACGGACAAGAATGACAAGCAGCTAAACATAAGCAAATAATATAATCATGTAGTTTTGCAGCAATGTACATTTAAGGGTTAAGAATGCAGTGTCAGAAGAACATGAAATTCTATTGCATTTTCATGTTTCATTAATCATGTGTCAGTACAGAACTATTACTTTTATTATTAACAGAAAAGTACCCGATTTGACGGAATGACTTTAAGTGTACTTATATTAGGGTTTTAGAAGTGCTGAAATGCTTTAAGTGTATTTTTTTTTTTTAGCAAATAATAGTGGCAAAGACCTGAAAATTGAGTTCAACAATTTATAGACTAGATCTACAAATGATAAGTATGTACATATTGAATATTACTAAAGAAATGATACGTTGAGGTTGTATTACAGTTGTAATTGCTGACTACTGTTACTGTTTACAGTCGATTACAGTCCCAGGGGCAGCAAGGATCTGAGGTTAACACCACGAGTATAAGTTACAGACTATTACAACGATGTAATAACCTATAACCAAAAACACAACACTACAATTGAGCAAGGTGTGTATACTTACAGGAACGCAGCTTAGCTGCGGGGTATCCGCACTGTGCACATTTGGATTTTTGGATGTGGTACGATGATCTGCCGCACCTTCTACACAAGGTGTGTGTCTTGTTACGGCGCTTACCAAAGCTCGAAGTACCCTTCGTCTGAAATCATCGATCACAGGTTATGAATGAAGACCTACCAGAAAATCATTAATATGCGTAATTATACTTCTACAATGTTAATAGGCAAATTAATATTTCAAATATATACTAAAATGTTTTCTAATTCAGAAGATTAATTTAGATAGAAATTACAAAAATTAAACAGTACCATCTTGTCACAATTTGACAAGCCAAGAGAAAACAAAACTGTCAGGTAACCTAGATAATGTTGCCAGACTAAGAGAATAAAAATGGCCACCACAAAGTTCAGGACTGCCAGACTACGGAATTAGTATGTACTAAATCTATTATAATATAAAAGGTTTTTCAATAGGGACGTTCGAACTTTGACAGCGCATAGCGGCCATCTCGGTAATGCGATAGCTGTCAAATTATTATGAATACATATTAATTTAGTCGTGACATTTCACCATGGAAAGCTACACGCTTCAACAACGTGAAGAAATTATTAAAATTTATCATCAAAATCAGTGCTCTATTCGCCTAACGTTCGATGCATTGCGTCCAATTTATGGCGTTCATGGCCATCCTGCTGAGTCTAAAATCAGTCGTTTGATAAAAAAAATTGAGACAACCGGGTCGGTGATCGATGAAGCAGTTCCTGTACGTCAAAGAAACGCAAGATCGTTGGAGAATATTGTTGTCGTTCGAGACAGTGTGCGAGAAAACCCCAGACACTCCATTCCGCGTCGTGCGCAAGAACTGGGTCTTTCTGCGACATGGCAATTTTGCGCCGAGAATTGGGTTTTCATACATATAAAGTTCAATTAACTCAAGAGCTAAAACCCAATGACCACAGGCAGCGCCGTGTATTCGCTGATTGGGCGTTAGAGCATCTGGCAGCTGCTCCTGCTTTTGAAAAAAAAAATCATCTTCACTGATGAGGCTCATTTCTGGTTAAGCGGCTTTGTTAATAAACAAAATTGCCGAATTTGGTGCGATGAAAATCCGCGGGAGATTCATTAGGTGCCTTTACACTCCGAAAAAGTAATTGTTTGGTGTGGATTTTGGTCCGGCGATATTATCGGCCCTTATTTCTTTGAAGATGCGCAAGGAGCCGCACTCACTGTCAATGTCGACCGATATCGGATGATGATAACAAATTTTTTGTGGCCTTGGGTAGGTGGCATGGACCTTACAAACATGTGGTTCCAAAAGGACGGCGCCACTTGTCATACAGCACGGGAAACATTAAATTTATTGAAAAAGAAGTTTGACGGCTTCGTCATCACGCGTGGTGGCGACATCAACTGGTCCCCGAGATCGTGTGACTCTCGATTATTTTCTGTGGGGCAACGTGAAATCTCTAGTGTATGCAGATAAACCACAGTCAATTGATAACTCGCGATCTTCGTGAAATTGAGCCCCATTTATGCGAAGACGTCCTTCAAAATTGGTCCACCAGAATACACCATCTACAGCGAAGTCGCGGTGGCCATTTGGCTGATAATAATTTCCACACATAATGTCATAAAATATTCTTTAAAATTTAATAAAAAATGTGGTAAAATCACTTAAAAAGATTGTTTTATTTTATTTCAATGTTCGAGCGCTCTTAATGAAAAACCCTGTGTTTGTGCGGTCAATGATATTTTTTCAGAAAAATATCGATATACAGGGTGGCGCACTCGGGGCGGCCGGACCGCGCCAACGCGTATGTATACGTACATCCGTGGTGGAGCGACCCGGACAGCCGGGCACTTCTTCTCATGCAACCGAGCGGGTGGGCAGGTTGCGGATAGCCCAACTCCGGCTGCGGGACTGGCCACCCGTGGCTGGTCCCGCACCCGGAGCATCTCGTAAGAGATCCCGGACAAGAGAAGTGCCCGAACACCAAACCCCAGGTTTAGGGTAACCCACACACCTCATCCCATGTTCCAAATAATCCACACAAACCTATCCCACCCCTTATCATTACTTCCCGTCACTCCAGGTCAAATCCCAGACCTAGGGTGACCCACCCACCAAAAAAAAAAAAAAAAAAAAAAAAAAAACCATCCATCAAACACCTTTCCTTCCTTACTTCCCTCCCTCCTATTCCCATATCCCGTCGGTCCCAGAGGAAGGGCAACCTCGATTCCAAAAAAGCCCACCACCCCCTTAACAATGAACATGCAGGATAAAGAAAAGACTACCCAGGTGGGTCCCGGCCAAGCCGGGGAATCCCACACCGCCACGGCGGTCAGCCCCCAACGTACTCTGGGGGGGGGGCTACATTTTGCATTAGTTCGCCGTGCACTTCAGCACGGCCGGCTGCTTTAGCGCCCATAACACAGGCAGCGACCAACGCGCCCACAAACACCATCCCGGCAGCGACACACGCGCCAACACATGACACAGGATGTGCGCCCTCCACGAACCTCTGGAATCAGAGTAACGTGAAGAACAGTGCCACCAACCCGAAACTGACAGATACGCAGACGGCGTCTGGAAAGGTGAGCGAACCTGGCGGCTCAACCACTCGCCCGGCGGAAGGCCTACGCCTGCTACCCAAGCGCGGAAAGCCTGCTAGCCGGGGGAGGAAAGTAGGCGACCGAAAGCGCAAAATCCGCGAAGGCATGAGCCAGCGCGGAGCACAATCGGACGCCGAAAAAGTGGGAAGGCCGCAAGTACGCGAAGAGGCAACTCAGCGCGAAAAGCGGCCTGACGTGGGACCAAACGACCGGCCGCAAGTACGCGAAGGGGCAACCCAGCGCGAAAAGAGGCCGGACGCGGAACCACTAGCCCAGGGGCAAGTACGCGAGGGGGCAACCCCGCGCGAAAAGCCCTCATATGAGGCGGAGCCAGCCGGGGTCGCAAGCCGATCCTTACCAACGGACAAACCCAGAAACAAAAAGACCAGAGGGAAACGGGGCGGATCCACGCACAAAAAGCCTACCACCCTAACGGGCGCCTCTGCGACGCAGCCTGGACCAAGCGGTACGGGCTCGTCGAAGAGAGAGCGCCCAAACGACTCGGCCTCACCGGGTACGCTTCAGGGGGATGCAAAACGTGCGAGGATCCACTCCGACCAGGGAGAAGCAAAGAGCTACGCGCGGGCCACTAAGGATATTCCTGCGCGTCTCGCCGTGGCAATTTGTTGCTCCCCCCCCTCGAGAGACCTAACTCCAGAGGAAGCCGAACAGGTCAAGGCAGGACTGGAAAACCTGCTCCTTTTCGACGACGACGACCCCACCACGGAACTCCCTGCCTTCCGCGGATACCCACGGGTAGTGGACGGCACAGTACAGGTGTGGTGCGAGGACGACGACGCCTTGACCTGGCTGACTAAAAACGTGCCCCGATTGAATCTCCCAGACTCAGACACTAGACTGACGGTACTGAAGCAGTCGGATGTGCCCACCCGTGTTAAGGCCTCCCTCTTTGTCCCCCGTTACACGGGAGACATGCGGAGGCTCCACAGAACTCTGATCCGTCAGAACAAGTGGTATAACATGGCGCAGTGGTCACTATACAGGGCAACCACCGTCGGTGGAGACAACTATGGGTCTTACTTGACCCTGGGTGTGCCACCGGAGGACGTGGAAAAGGTCCTGGCTCGGGAGCGGCGGGTATCGTACCTCCTGGGGTCGATATACGTGCGCTTCTGGCCCCGCACCCAGCCCTCCGACGGCAATTCAGACCCTACGAGTGAGACACAGACAGCACCGACGGACTCACAGGACCACAACAGCGACATTGCCCAACTGGAGGAGGAGATGGCCCGAGCAGCGATGGCTGACGAACAGGAAGCCGGGCCATCTACGCTCTCATCTCCTGACCGGGCCATACAGCTCCTGGCATCACCAGAAGACCTACTCAGTGCGTACAGGGATGAGGTGGGGGAAGGATGTTCCGATGGATCGGACACCGACTAACACCCCACCCCACTCATCATCGCCAACGCCACTCAACATTATACAAGCTAACCTCCAGCACAGCCAGACTGCCACGGCTAGCTTACGCAGAGCGCTGGAGGTTAAGCCCAACACCATCGCACTGATCCAAGAGCCGTGGATCAGGAACAACAGAATATGTGGCCTCAGCAACATCGGAGGTAAGTTAATACTTAACACACATAACACGGATAAACCCAGAACCTGCGTCTATGCACCCAAAGATACCCCCACCACACTACTCACCCAATTCTGTTCCAGAGACCTGACAGCTGTCAGGCTTGGGACCGTAGGTGACACCGGAGACATCATACTGGCCTCGGTGTACATGCCGGGTGAAGACACAAACTGCCCGCCGAAGGAGATGGCCGACCTGGTGCAGCACTGCGAGGACACTGGGCTAGACCTGGTCATCTGCACTGACTCGAATGCCCATCACCCACTTTGGGGCAGCGAGACAACAAACCCCAGAGGAGAGGTATTATCCACTTATTTGTTCTCAACTAACCTCAATATTATAAACCGAGGCTCTGAACCCACTTGGGTTACAGTCCGAGGACAAACCATCATAGATTTAACACTCGCTTCGGAAAATGCTGCGTGCCTTATCACAAATTGGCATGTGTCGGGCGAACCTTCTTGCTCAGACCATAGAAGAATCCGCTTTACACTGACCACCAACGTGAGAATGCCCGCACCGAAGCGTAACCCGAGGCGTACCGATGTGCCCGGCTACAAGCGCCTTCTAGCTGCCCTACTAGCTAGGCACTTGTCACATACAAATATAACAACAATTGCACAGCTGGAATACACCATAACAAAGCTCTCAGAATACATAATAGAAGCTTACCACGCCTGCTGTAAATTAAGGACACCGCGAGCCAACAGCAAGCGAAATCCGTGGTGGAATCCCGAGCTCGGTAAGCTACGTCAAACACTACGGAAGCACTTCAACAGAGCAAAAAATAGTAGGCTCACAGAAGACTGGGAAACTTACAAAAAAACCCAGTACACCTACAAGAAACAAATCAGAACCGCCAGAAGAACAGCGTGGCGGAAATTTTGTGAGTCTATAGAGGAAAACAACGAAGCCGCAAGGGTAAGGAAAATCCTATCAACCGATCAGGACCGAACCCTTGGAGCGCTGAAAAAACCCGATGGCACATACACAACAACGGACCAGGAAACCAGCAGAGTCCTCCTGGAAACACACTTCCCGGACTGCAAACTCCTGGAGGACAGGACCTGGGAGGCTGCACCAGAATGGACTCCGACAGAGCAAGACTGGTCCAATGCCTATAAATTAATAACAGAAGACCGGTTAAAGTGGGCTATCAACACCTTCAAGCCATACAAGTCCGCGGGGTTGGATGGCATCTTCCCAGCCCTACTACAATGGGGTTTGGTGCACATCGCTCCATGCCTAGTAAATATCTTTCAGGCATGCATAGCGTACAGATACATACCCCTTGCATGGCGGGAAGTGAAGGTTATCTTCATACCTAAGCCTGGCAAATCGGACTACACACTACCCAAATCATACCGACCCATAAGTCTCACATCCTTCCCATTAAAAACCCTAGAGAGAATCTGCGACCGGTACATCCGCGACGGACCTCTCCAGGCAAAGCCACTCCACAGACAACAGCATGCGTACTCCACAGGCAAATCAACAGAATCTGCGCTGCACAGCGTAATATCCAAGATTGAATGCGCCGTGGATCACAAATGCTCAGCACTAGCCGTCTTCATTGACATCGAAGGCGCCTTTGACAAGACCACTTTCACAAGCATTAGCACTGCCTTGAACAGGCATACCATAGACCCGTCACTGAGAGGCTGGATCGCTAACATGCTCGGCCAAAGAGCCGTGCAAGTTACCGTGAACGACACTACAAGGGCCATCGTGGCGAAGGGATGTCCGCAAGGAGGCGTCCTCTCGCCGTTACTATGGAATCTGGTAGTAGACAGCCTAATAAAAACACTAAATGACAAAGGTTACTATACCGTGGGTTATGCTGACGACATAACAATAATAATAAACGGTATGCATGAAAACACCCTGTGCAATCTAATGCACCAGGCCCTTAAAATCGTAGAAAATTGGTGTGATACACACCAACTATCTGTGAACCCCACTAAAACCGAGCTGATCCTCTTCACAAAAAAGAGAAAGCTCACACCGCTAAATCTGCCAAGATTCTTTGGCACCACCCTAAGCCTATCTGCTGAAACAAAATACCTAGGCATGTACCTGGACAAATAGCTGAATTGGGCGAAACATACCAACTACATCACAACAAAAGCCAGCATAGCAATGTGGCAATGCAAGCGGATGCTTGGTAAAAACTGGGGGATTAGCCCCAAGGTCACTCACTGGCTTTATACCACAATCATCCGGCCAATTATTACATACGGCTCACTAGTCTGGTGGCCAAGAACTAGTCTGAGCACAGCCCAAAAGGACCTCGAGAAACTACAACGGTTGGCGTGTGTGGCAATCACCAGTTGCATGAGTACCACGCCTACAGCCGCCCTGCAGGCGATGTTAGGACTGCCCCCCCTTCACCTTGTTGTGAGGGAGGAAGCGACACTGGCTGCCTTCAGACTCCACCTATCAGGAACCCTGAGCAAAGACTCCAGGGTCAAACATACGTGCCTAATGCTAGATGCAATCAAAAGGCAACCAATGATACAAGCACCCAATGACAGAATACCAAAGCAATACTGCTTTCAAAAGCACTATCAGATAGTACTTGAGGAAGAGCAGTGCGATTACTCAGGTCCGGAGGAGTTGAGAGTATACACCGACGGATCAAAAACCGACCAGGGAACGGGCGTCGGGGTGTTCTCACAGGACCTCAACATAAATATATCCAGATCGCTAGGGATGCTCAACACGGTCTACCAAGCAGAGTGTGTGGGCATAACCCTTGCAGCCCTAGCCATAAAAGCCAGGAGAGTCGCGGACACGCGCATCCGCATACTCACTGACAGTGCTTCCGTCCTCCAATCCCTAAAGCAGGGAAGCATCACATCAAGTCTAATACTTGAGTGCCACGATGCACTGGAACGGATAGCCGCACCAGACCGCAATACCGTGGCACTGCAATGGATAAAGGGCCACAGCGGTTCACTGGGTAATGACGCAGCTGACGAGCTGGCCAGAAGGGCATCCAGCGCGTTGGTCAGCGGACCGGAGCCCATTGTGCCTATCCCCTTCATTCAAATACGAAGATGGCTACAAAGGTATACCTACGAACAAGCGGAGATTTGGTGGTCCTCGTCACCGGGCTGCAGGCAGTCCAAGGAGGCTCTGCCATCCCTAGATGGCAAGCTAACCAAAAGGCTGTTGCGCCTGGACAGGAAAACCCTACGATTGATGACGGGGATCATCACGGGCCACTGCCTGCTGAATAAGCATCTCCACACAATAGGTATAACGGACAGCCCTCTGTGCAGAGCCTGCATAGAGGCTGACGAAACAGTTGCGCATGTACTCTTCGAGTGTACAGGCGTTACCCAAATTAGAAACAAATTCATAGGAGCACCAAGATGTTACACAGATGTTCTCAACAGGCTAGGAGACCTGATGAGCTTTTGGAGGGAGGTGGGCTGGCTGGAATAATCCGCCAAAGGCCGCCATGGTCCACGCACAATGGTCCGCTGAAGGGACTGAGTGCGGAAACCGAACCAATAACATAGAACATAGAACAGGGTGGCGCAATAGAACGTGCATTTTTAAAATAATTATTAAAAAATAAATACAAAAGGTATAGTTAAAATAAAACCAAGCAATTATTAAGTGATAACTGAAGTTTATTTTTTAAAAATAACATCATCTAAATGATGACCCTCTCTACGTTGGCACTCCTCTAACCGCAAACGGAAATTACCGAAAACTTTCTTAAGTAGTGCTGGTGTGATTGCTGCCATTTCACCACGAATATTCTCCTTGAGCTGACTGATGTTTCTCGGATTATTGGTGTAGACTTTGTGTTTGAGGTATCCCCACAAAAAAAAGTCAGGAGGCGTCAAGTCTGGACTGCGCGGAGGCCATGGGATATCACCTCTTTTCGAAATCAGTTTGCCAGGGAACATCTGCTTCACAACCGCCATGGAGTCATTTGATGTGTGACTGGTAGCTCCGTCTTGTTGGAACCAAGTCCTAGAGTTCTTTATTCTTGAATTTTCAAGTTCTGGGGCCAAAAAACCTTCCAACATCGCAACATAGCGTTCGGTATTAACAGTGATATTTTGCCTCCGTGCGTTTTCAAAAAAATAAGGACCAATTATTCCTTTGGCAGAGATTGCGGCCCAAACTGTCACTTTAGGGCTATGTAACGGTTTTTGATGTTTGAGTCTGGGATTCTCACTATTCCAATAACGACAATTTTGGCGGTTTACGAACCCATTCATATGAAAATGTGCCTTATCAGAGAAAAGGATGTTTTCAAAATTTGAAAACCGATTGAGCATTTCATTAGCAAATGTGAGCCGTGCTATGAAGTCAGAGTCTTTCAATTCTTGAGTTAATTGCAGCTTGTATGGATGCAATTTAAGATCCAAGTATAAAATTCGTTGCAAACTTCGTCGCGATATGTTTAGGACAGACGATCTCTTGCGAGTAGACATTTGTGGATCTTCTCGTACCGACTGCTTAACACTCTCAATATTGTCTTCGGTCCTAGATGTGCGTGGACGACCTTTTGCGTGTGGTTTAAACGTTGATCCAGTCTCTTCAAACCGCTTTATCCAGATTTTAATTAAATTAGCACTCGGAGCCACCCTAATTTGCCGTACACCATACTCAGAACAAAATAGTCGCCTGACAACTACGTACGAACGAGAGTTTTCGTAAAATGCGCGCACGCAAAATGCGCGACGCTTCCCGTCGAAGTGACTCATAGTGACTAAAACTTCAGGAACCGCGCTACCCAACGATATCGGTCTCCCCTCGCCCACGCCCCTTCTACCCCGCAAAAAAAGATGATGCAATATGCACGTTCTATTGCGCCACCCTGTATATCGGCGATATTTTTCCCGCGATATATCGATTTTCGATATTTATTTTCAGAAATCAATATCGATGTATTTTAAAGCTCTGCTGTATGCTCATGCGTCACATCATGTATTTGACCAATCCGATTTCTTAAATTTAGAAACAGAATAGGATACGCAGTAGGCTGTATGGGTTTAGTGCTCTTCTTGCCCCTTATTCAAAGAAGCTACTGAGGAAATAAGTGTTGCGAATTATGTAACGTCAAGCTTAGCCTTTCCTCTTAAAAATTTAGTCACCCAAGTTACAGATCAAGCAACTCCATCAACCTCTTTAGGGTTGATTGTAAAAAAGCTTTACTCAAAAAAGTTGAAGACAAACTAGTTACTTTAGAAAGAAATCCCTTTTCTCTCAGTAGCTACTATTTTGGACCCTCGGTACAAGCGTATCCTCTTTACTTCGCCAATTGTCGTGTCAAATGCTATATCCAAAATTAGTGCTGAGATTCATCATCAAGCAGCATCATAGCAAGTGAGTCCTCAATCTGGTCCAGACATTAAAAATTATTAAATCTGAACATAGCTTTGTCAGAGGTAGCAGTAGCTGTGTCCCCATTGAACTGAAGCAGTATTTGGACCAACCACTTTTAGAACGAAAATCTGACCCAATAAAGTTCTGGATAAACTGTCGACATTTCACGCCGATTCTATCGGATATCGGTCTAAAATATTTAATTTGTCAAGCTTCATCAGTGTCATCTGAAAAGGCAGCTGCCTCGTCAAAGGCGATGGTATTGTCGGGGCGAACCAGAGGAGGCATGGTGACAACTTCTTTGGATTTTAATTTCCTCTGAAGTTCCCAGAAGGCTAGATGGGTGGGCTCTAACTCGTCCAGCATTTTATCCCAGCCAGCCAGCCAAATCCCTTCTTCCTTTTTTTCCTAGGACTCGCTCATCGTAAATCGTAATCGTCGTGCGCCGTCGGAATATTTCGGTTCGGTATCGGGTACGTCCACAATCTACATCGAGGTGACGAGACTCGCAGTAGGTGCGACGAGTAAAGTAAAGCGTATATCGTGTATTCGCAAAATAAATAGTTTTTCCCGATAAATAGTTATTAGGTGGTACGTAGTTATTACAGAACCGAGTAACCGAGTAACTGAGTAAGAATATACGAGTACATAGTACTGACGGACGCGACTCGCAGTGTAGGTGCGGCGAGTAAGACGTTTTCGCCAATAAATAGTTTTTCTAAATAAATACTTATTGTAGAATCGAATACCGTATTTTAGGTATTGAACCAATACATAGTTATTGAAACTATTTATGGTTTGAAACGACCATCTCTACGAGTGTCACTGTTACTGTCAAGTGTCAACCTACGAACCTACACAAGGAGTTTGGCGGGAAAGCCAAAATGAGTGCCACGCTCATTTTTCATCAGAGGTGTAAAAGTAACGAAAAAAAGCGTACCCGCATGTATTCGTTACTTTAACAACCAGTACTCGTTACTATCGTATCGTTACGTTACTCGTTACTTCTGACACCTAACGCGTACTGTACGCGTACCCAATACGACTGAATTCGTTATATATCATTCGACTGTACATCGCAATACATTACGCATCGATTATACTAAAGAAAAAGCAACAAATACTACTAGAAAATTTAAAGTAGTAACGATGTTTTGATACTATACTATATGATGACTTTTCTGATGCATTATACTAGCGTGAACTGAAACAGTGTAGGTGCTCATACGAAAAGTACGAGTAACGAAATGCATTCGAGTGTAACGTTTCGTTACTTCATACTAGATAGCGCACCCGTTACTCAGTAACGAATACATACGGTTTGTCACAGTTCTATTTTTCATTGGACTTTTAAATTATTTACAGTGTTGTTTACTAAATAAAACGCCTGATTTATGTAGTAAAAAGTGCATTCAGTGAATAATGCATAAAGAACAGTGAAATATTGTAGCATAGTGGTCACATCATGTCTTTACCCCAAACCCCTCTTGGTCGGTCTCACGTGGGAAACGACAGGAGATAGGTTAAGTTAAGTTAAGCTAGGATAAGGTAGGATTCCATGTGCAGTTTCTGGCCTGCCATCGGACGCGTCCCCAGGTGGCGGATAGGGGAACGGCCCCCAGATATGGGGGTTACCGGTTTACCGGCGCGGACCAAAACCAGAAGTGGGGACCGCTTCGGCGGTCACGCGCGGCGGGTCGGCCACCACTCCAGGTGGCTGACGTGACCCGAAGTCCGGGTCACCGTCGGGCAACCCGGTCTCCTCATTGAGAGGAGCTGGGGGCCCCGTTTGCCTCCGGGCAAACGAGTGGGGCTAAGAGGAAGGACACCTCGCTAAAAAACCCTTGGCTGCTGCGTCTTCTCGCACACGAAGACGTACCCAGCCGGGCCCCTCCCTATGGACGGCCCACTGTGGGCCTGCCTTCGGGCGGGAATCGCCGGCGGGGGATTGGTCGGCAGGCATGCTATTTCCCATGACCCCGCCACTAAGGCGATGTCGATGTGCCGCTGTTCGGTTTTAGTGGGTATTCCCGGCTTCGGCTGGGCGAGTCCCACACACGCCCTTCGGGGTATGGTGCGTAAATGTCCTAACTTATCCTAATTTATACTAAAAGGTAGTATAAATTAGGATAAGTTAGGATAGAAACTGAAGAAAAATAGTTACTTAAGACTAGGCTGTATGGCGTACTATGCCTTTGCCTTGAAAGAAGAAAACTAAAAAAAAAAAGAACCTACACAAACTTATGTTGCATTGCATTGCACAGCATATTTAAATTTCATTGATAATCGTAATCAGATAAGTAGCGCTAGCTAAATAATATTTGTTTGTTACTAACAAGTTGTACACACCATCAGAAGAATACATCGGAAAGTAAAATCTACATCCATAAGTACTTAAAAGGTACGTAAATATGCAAACAAAGATTTTTACCAACTCCAAAACCGCCCTAATAATTTTCATTTTTACTCATATAAGACATTACTTTTATGAAGTTGCATTTGGTGATACACTGGTATTCGAACTACTTTACTTGCCGGGCCTGGGTAAATAAATAATCTGTTTCCTACTTTATTCATGGGTTTAAAGAGTCGTACCTATCGTACTCTACTTAACGTAGGTAGGTACTAACGGACTCGAAGTTGTAAAGCGAATAAATATTTAATTATACGGTATAAGGTAGGTATTTCAAACTTTTGAAAATATTTATGTTTTATTAATAGTTTTACTATATATGAATGGAAAAACGTTTGCTTGTTTACTTCCATATTTGTTAAATCTGATGAAATATGTGTTTTGATCAAATTACTTGGTCAGCCTAATGTTTTTTTTTTTTTATTCTCATTGGTTAGAGAACTAATAGCTCAAAGCATAATATACATATTATATTCACATAATAATAATTAACATTCTTCATTCTGTATACTAAGATCTTGTTAAGCTCAATATTACTTCACTTTATTTTTGCAGGATTGCCTTTACATTGTATTTAAAAAAATGCAAAATATTATTCTATTCTAAAAACTTTCCAACTAATCACATATTTTTATATTGTACATATGTACAACATAAAGTAACAGAGATTCAATTTACTTTTCTATTTTAGATATCTGTGAATATGGATCTTCTAGATATTATGAAAAGTTTAACTATAAAACATATACCAAATGAAAGTGAACAGCAGCTGTTCAAATCCATAGCTGCAGATATAGATGATGTTCCTACTGAAATAGTATATGCAGAGTATTCTGATAAAATAATGCTTATTGTATCTCAGTATCAGAAGATTGGAAGCATGTTAATGATACATAAAGATCAAGTTCATAGTCCTTTAGGTACTAATGACATTTATACAACAAAAGTTATTTTTGGTGCTACAGGAGAAGAGCAGCAAGTTGCAGCAAGATACTTGGCAGAAGCAATTAAAATTACAAAGCCACTTTGCATTTTTATAAACCTTAAATCATATGACATTGAAACTGTCAAAGCCTGCAAGGACATAATATTAGATATAAGAAGCAAAGCATCAGAATCTTAGGATGGCTGCAATAAGTGCAAAAAGATTTAAGTCTGTACAAAAATATTATGGTCAATTGGTTCTGGGACCTCCAGGTGCAGGAAAAACAACATACTGTTGTAAAATGTCAGAACTGTTGCGGAAATTGGGAAGAAATGTTGTGGTAGTTAATTTAGATCCAGCCAATGATCTAATGTCTTACAAACCAGATATTGACATCAGACAATTAATTGCTCTAGAAGAAGTAATGGATCAACACAATCTTGGTCCCAATGGAGCCCTGTTGTACTGTATGGAGTTTTTAGAAAAGAATATTGATTGGCTGCTGAATCAAATCCAAGGTGACAATTATACAAACTTTATCTTTGATCTGCCAGGACAGGTAGAACTATATTGTCATCATAAAAGTTTAAGTAACATATTTTCTGTACTTGCTAATAAAGGTAACATACAACTATGTGTTGTACATTTGGTGGATTCACACCATTGTTCTGATGCTGGAAAATTTATTGCAGCTCTAATGTTATCACTTAATGCTATGTTAAAAATTGGATTACCACATATAAATTTATTGACAAAAGCAGATTTATTAAAAAAACATATGGATAAATTGCAGTTTGGAATAGATTTCTACACTGAAGTGCTTGATTTGAATTATTTACTTGATAGTCTAGACACTGATGCGTTTACTAGTAAATATAAGAAATTAAATGGTGCCTTTGTCTCTATAATTGAAGATTACAGTTTAGTTACTTTTCAATTGGTTAATTTATGTAAGGCGGAGAGTTTACTAAATGTTAGAAAATTAGTTGATAAGTCCAGTGGATATGTGTTCAAAGCTGAAGAAGGCAGACATATAAATAGTATGCTAGCTTGCGCTATGGGTGTCAGTGAACCAGTTGACATTGATGAACTTTAATAAAATTTATTTCCTTATGTACATTTTCTTTTTTTTTACCCACAACCCTTTCCAATATCTTTTGGTAGTTTATATACCCCCAGAAGAAAGAGAAAATAGTTCGCTTTTTCTTTCATTGTGCAACCTAGATACTTCTGTTGGGCCCAGACATATGGACAAAGCATGCAATCATTGTGGCAGCGTTATAGAGACGGCACATACAATTTGTACATATGCGTTGATAGCATGACTAAACTGATCGCTCTTACGGATCATTGATCATCATTAGTAGTAGTGCAACAGAATGGTGACACTTATAATTAAGAAAAATGTTGCATGGTTGCCGTAGTGGCCAAAATGCTTTTGGTTTCCACGTTTCTGCCTCATAGATAGTATTAACTGTTTCAGCAATGTTTTTGTACAGACTTGAAACATATTTCCAGCAACAATCGATCATGCTCTCGCACCTATTTTGCACTATTCGTTTCAGCGACGTAGTCCTTTGCGGGCAAAATGGAATATTGCAGTGTTACTGGCACAGAAGTGTCTATGATAGGTAATCAAATAATAGAGACTTTTAGGTGTTTTGGTCAAACTGTCTTCAATGAATAAGGGTTTAGGGTTAGAAATATAAACCTGAAGTTTATAGCATTCAACATTACAACCCACAAGAGTTGAACTTGAAATCTCAGCGGCCTGTCCCGAGCCCTGCGCTATTACCGCTCTCGCCATCAACAACATTTAGCGCGCACTTGAATCATCCGACCGTGAACTAAATGAACTTTAATTGTGAATTTATGTCTAAAAAAAAAAAATCTCGAATTTATAGTTGCAATTAACAACAATTGTTAGTTGCAATCTAGTTTTTTTTTAATAAAAATAATAACTTGTTGAAAATTTCTCCTCCAGTTATTTTAGAATGCTTATTTTAACTATTATTCAACAGGACTAATTACTAGAGAACAATGTCTAGAAGCTTGAAAGAAAATTACAACAAACTGATTGCGGCGGAAGCAGCACTCGATCAAATGCTCAGTGAAAAAA
This sequence comes from Sesamia inferens, assembly GCA_037179545.1. Taxonomy (NCBI): domain Eukaryota; kingdom Metazoa; phylum Arthropoda; class Insecta; order Lepidoptera; family Noctuidae; genus Sesamia; species Sesamia inferens. The sequence continues at coordinate 19,395,677 of CM073928.1, read as the reverse complement.
AATATGTCCAAGTGAAGTTGCTTCATCAATACAACGATATTAAAGATGCTGCTCAGGTAGTAATTAATCATATAGCTAATTTAGAAGCAACTACTGTCACTGAGGTACATAAAAGGTTACAGTTAAAGGAATGAAATAAAATATCTTGGTATATTAATGGAACGTTTTATTTGAAGACAAATACAACTCTTTACAATTTAAATTTCTTCCAATATTTTTTTTTTTTGTTTCATGAACTAAAGGAACAATTTTAAAATTTCACATTACGGGTTTACGTACGTAGGTTCTTAAGTTATAAGTGTTTTCAAAAAGCCACGGTTCCACGTTTGCTACTTCAATTACGAAAAATGTATGTTTAACATGACAAGTATTCTAATATATTTTGATTATTATATGTTGATAATCATGACCATTGTCAGCAAACAAAATTTATAAATGTAGATAGTAAAAGTTATCATATTGTTGAGAATAATCTAAAACTATAGTGAATAATGGATTTAAAAGAGAAATAAAATCTACTTCTTTTCAACTAGTTTTTAAAAGTATGCGATAATGTATGTAGCATGAAAATGGAGAGTAACGAAGGTATCTTAAACAAACCAATTCATTAGGATTTGGTTACATTTAAAAAATTAACCATTCGGTGACATTTAATAATATAACCCGAAAACATTATCTCCCATATTATAAGATTATTATTTTTCACATGCTTTTACCATTGTTATACATAAATCTTAAAAAACCAAAATACATTGAAGTTAAAATTCTAAACGCTAACATGGTGTCTATTTAATAAGCAAGCAATAATTATAGAAATGTTTAAATGTATAATATAAATTGCATATCGCTCTGGGCGACAGCATGCGAATACTTTGCAATATGAGCGTTCTCGTGCAAGTGGAACGCTCGAGCTGCAGAGCGGACGACGACGGTCGCCCGCCCCTGCCACTTTGTGGCGACGGTACGAAGTCAGAGGCCTGTGCAATGTAACCTGGTTAAGTGGGCTTTGGATGGCGGACTCTTTAAATACTTGTTGCTGGGAATAATTGAAACTTTTGAACTGAGAACGAATTTGATATATTTCTTCCTTTTAAGGTATGTATTGGGATTATGTTGTTCAATAGCCGGTATGTTGTATATCGGTCGGGACAGGTTGCTATACTAAAAGAAAAACGTTAGGTTTCGACCTCTCTTAGTGAGGGCCTCTGTAAATAAGACAACTGTCAATATCTGGAAAAAGGGTAAGTGGAGAAGCTTCCTTATGTGAGGATCCTAGGTCCCTTGAAACCCCAGTTATCCAGGTTACACTATACTTTGATTTGCATTTAATGTCTTGGAACAGCATAGTGGCTGCTGCATGTGTGCACTGCACTAAGTTCTGATCATGAGTTGATTGTTAAATACAATCAATTCTAATTATTATATGTTATTGTGGCAACATATTAATTTGTGTTATGTTCTGGCCAGGGTTTAAAGCGTTCAAAATTGTAAAGTCTTCATTTAGTTCCATTCTCGACTGGCGTGAACTGTGCAATTACCGTTGGAAGAATCTGAATGGAATGTAAATTTCCGTAACCAATTGCGACAGTTATTCCACCAATCGAGTTATTTAGTAAGACTGTCCTTATATCCATGTTTCTCATTCCAGCTAAATTTAAGTATAACAATATAACAAATTTACAAAAATACATATAAATTGAAGAACATTCGCAATCTTGAAATTCCGAAAAATGCATATAAATATATCACTAATAACAAATCTACGATTTCCTATCGAAATAATACCCTATATTACGTGGAAGTATCAAAATGCGAATGCTCATTCAGTTTTAATAAACGTTTATCGTTAGACTTAAATCTATGAGTTTCAGACTCGTTTCAGGCAGTCCCACAGATTTAAAAGCACCAAGAATCAACCAATAAACGCACTTTTAAACTAACATTAGTGTTCCATTTACCAGACTTTTGCCCTTGACGGGAACATTTAACAGTTAACATTTTGTAATCACAGTTCCCACATTGATATAGATATATAATCCTGTTGTACCTTTACATTTCATTGCAAGGATCGTCTTATAAAGGTTATTGAGACATGTTTTATTTTTAACTTAAAAACTCTAGTACACACTTCCATAACACCTAAACAATGACGCAAGAAATCCCAAAAACAAGTCTGAAAACATCTTGGTTTAGTCTATGTAATCAACTACAAGGTTTTCTCAAATAATATATTACTAATCAAGTAATGCATGTCATATAACGTGTAAACAGCTGCTTGTTTATTGACATTCTGTTTTAATATTTGACTATTAATTTTAACTTTCAGAAAATTAATTTTAAGAGATTTCATAGACCAAACCAGCTTAAAAGTAAAAAATTATGATTTGGTAAATTGTAAATATACTATGTGTAAATAAATAATATTGACTTTGTACTTTATATGTCTAAAAATAAAACATATTGAGTACTAGTCATCTCACTTTTCAATAAAACATGACTTAACAATCAACAGGTCAATTTAGTAATATATACTTATTTAAATATCAATCACTTGTCAAATAATGGGTGCTTGTCGGTCCTTATTATTTACTCTGAGATACATTTGCTACCTCATTAATAGAACCTAATTCCCTTTGGTCACATTATTTCTCTAGAAATTAAGATCTTAGTTTTCAGTTTACATCAGTATTTATTGGTCTCATTATAGTTCAATACAAAATAATCGAGCCATATTCGTCTTATTAGGGTTATTGGGGCATAAAATAAGCCTCAATATTATGTCACTTGTTTTTATATAATATTATTAATTGCACACTTATTGTGTCAATTAAGGTAATACAAAATCAGTCTCAAAATAGGGAAGTCTTTTAGATCTTCAGGCACGTATACTTTTAACAGGTGGATACTCACCATCCAAGCTTTAACAAAATCATTAAAATAGATTTGGTTATTAGTTTGCTTAGGAATATATTATTATTATGCAACCTCACAAATACGTGCTAAAACAATCACCATCCGACGCATTTTCCCAAGAAGTGTAAAACACTTTTGTGTTATTTTGATTGTGTATTATGTTCCGATACGATTTTAAACAGTAATGTATTTTCTTTTATTTTCCTGTATGAGTCATAGCAAGCTTTCCTCAAAATATTTAATTAAACTTTACTGAATTGTCAATAACACAAGCCACGAAAAAACTAAACAAAGTTGATTTCAAATCAACCAGTACTAAATAAAAATAAAACAATAACAAAGTTACCTTTAAAAATTAATACTTTAGTTTGAGACTGGTGCGTCACCTTGACCAATGTGTTCCTTTTCAGAATTGTGGCATTGCTCCGCCACCTAAAATATATCATCAGATTAAATAAGTCTTACTATCATACATAGTAATGATCGGGAAAAAAAGGTAGGAAAGCTTGGTGTAAATTCCGTAATTTAGCTGTTGTCATTGTGTGGTTGCTGTAATTTACTCAGCAGTCACCTTAGTCTTATCAAGAGGGCCGTTAGCTTCCAATGTTTGAGCAGGGTCAGACTTCTGGCTGGAGCTCTTTTTCTTTCCTTTCCCCATATTCTTCTTGGAGTTTTTGACAGTCTTAATTTTTTGAGGCTGTGTACCTGTAAATGTTCCATGTGTAATGCAGTGATTACATATAATATATTTCTTTTAAATAAAGCGCAACGCCGCCGACATAATGACCAAAAATATTTAAACACGATCAAAGGATGAATTAGCGCAGCAGCCACAAAAATGTTTTTATTTTTTTTAAGTCATATATTTAGGTGTCAAAAACCTATTCTATCTGATAATGATAATATTGTTAGGACTCGGAGTAAAGGTTCATTATCTATTTCCATAAATAGGGTTTGATTTAATTGCAAAACTGAAATTTAAAAAAATAAATCACCATCAGCATCCATATCAGGAGCTGAAGTGTCCTCATGCGGGCTGCCTTCTTCTAGCTGGTTTATATCGTCAGGTCTCACAGTCTTTCTGTAAAATCAATGGAGATTAGTTATTCACACACATCTTTCAATTGCAGATAAACAGTGTGTAATCACTGAATTTATTATTTTTTTAATCACGTAAATTGATTGTTATGTACAAAGCAAACACATATTGTTATTGTAAACATTTTAATTTATAATGTCTAGACTTGAAAAAAAGACGATCTCTGAGTTTGTTTCGGCTTTTCTTCTCAGAGGTAGTTAGGAAATGCCGGCTCAAGGTAGTTTGAAAAAAATATGACGTGTAAAACTGATCAGTGATCCTACTTGCATAATAAACGATTTCATTTCATGTGGACAACACCACATTTTCGGAAGAATTTCTTACCCGTTAATAGTGAGAGTGGTGGGCTTGGCGGGCTCTTCTTGATCACGGCGGGATCGACGCGCAGCGCGGGTGGCCGAGGGCGGAGCGGCGGCGGCCCCGCGGCCGCGACCACGCCCCCCGCGCCCTCCACGCGCGCCCCTCCAGCCGCGCCCCCCGTACGCGTTGCGCGGAGGCGGCGTGTAGCCCACGTAGCTCACCTATGAGTTATAAGCAAAACTAATATCAAGATACTATGCTTTAATAAATAATTTTCGGCGTTTTTTCAGAAGTTTTAGGGCCTGCGCAGACGACGAGAGTTTTATCCGCGGCGGAGGAAAACTACGCTCCGCGAATAAAAAGTCCACGCACACGATGTGCGGTCATTTGTTGCCCAGAAATGTAGAGAAGAGAGAGCACACAACGTGGACTAAAGTCCGCCATGTGCGTTGCTTCGCCGAGTAACACGAGATCTACACTTCTGGACACATCTATCGGCCCACCTTGCATTTTCAGTTTCGTTTGGTCCTAGCTAAAGGAGAATGTCAACTTTCGGCCTACACAACTTTTATTATTAAACTTACGTTTACACTAAGTTCTTACTCCCAACAATTTAAATATAAACTACAAACTTAAAAAAACATATTTAGTACTTTACGGAATCGTGTCCAATAAAAAATCATTATAATAAGTAATTAATTTAAGTTCTTGAATTCAAGATTTGAATACCAAAAATGTTGCCAATCTTGTTACTGTAATCGATAACTCTAAATAAATAAAATCCTGCTACTGTAATCGATAATTGTATTGTAAAAATATTTTTTTATTGTTTAGATAGTTTTAAATAAAAAATATACTCTTTACTTATATTTACCGCCGCCTCAATATTCTTTTTTCTTATTTATATTTTCTTAATTAATACGTTCGTCGTATTTTACAGTTAATAGTTTCAAAAATAGATTTTCCATCTGTGATCGATAACATCTTGATATGGCAATGATAATCGTCTTGTAATGGCAACCCTGTTAATTGCATATCTGTCAAAATCTCTTATTGTTTTCTGAGAACTCAGAACGGTGTTTTCTTTTCATATTCCTCTGCGTTTGCGTAAGTAACAGGCTTATTGTGTTGAATCTGATGATGTACGAGCATTATTACGGCAATGGACTTCACTTTTTGAGGTAAAGTACGATTCATATTAATAATAATAATAATTTATTTAGTTCCTTTTACAATGTAGTACATTTACGGCTTTATAAATACTTAGTAGTACCATATTTTAACGATAGTCTTAAATATTCATAATACACTAATTTAATTTACAAAATTTTAAAATCTCCATGTATGGTGCATTGGTACTGACATCATAGCTTGTGGCGACCTACCTGAGCTAGGTTAATAAAAACCTGTGTTTCAGGCCATCTCCAGACTAAGCGAACAGCGGATTACAGTAAATTTCTTATTGAAATAATACTATACTACTTATAAAATTAAAGGAAAAATTACCAATTTAACATACAAAGTTATTGCAGTATTTCTATAGGTTTTTTCTGTGTCTGTATAATTAAGTTCACCCAATTATTCGCACACCTTCAGACGACAATGTTTTTCGCATTTTTGTAATGACAGCATTTGCATCGCATGAGTTATGAACTGGGTCAATATTTGTGCTGTGTATGTCAATTAAAAATTCAAGTTTTGCCATATTAACTTTAGAATAGCTGCACATGCTATTTTCTCCCGACAATAATATTTGTATTAAATTGTATTATGATTAATTAGCAAGGAATTGTAAAGAATGTTTTGATCGGGTAACAATTACAAAAATAATATTTGATTTTGTCGACATTACTGATTTAAGCTTCAGACACAGAAAAAACTATCTAAGGCACAAGTTTTTGATCCTATTTATAATTTAAGTATATAAATAAAAGACAAAAATACAATTTAAACTCCTGTGTGCGCGCTTAAAAAGATAAGGAATCTGTAGGGCTCTTAGGCGCCTTCATAATCTATGGAGTTTATATAATTCTCCTCTGCGAACTTTCGTGCCGGGCAATTTACATCACCAGTTTGATGGTCACATTTGCGCTTAAAGCGATTGCATGTCGCACATTTAGGGGGAGCGTTTTTATTATTGCAATCCTTAAAGGAATGACCAGTCTCTCCGCAGTGGTTACAAGTTGTGCTAGTTTCTCGGCAATACTTGGCTGCATGTCCAAATTGCTGACAATTGAAACACCTGGTGACTATCGTGAAATCTCTAACAGGGCAAGATGTCCAATTGATATAAATTCTGCCTTGATCAACCAGAATTCTCCTGATGTTAGCTGGCAATTCTAGAATGTAATTACAGGTACTCATATTTTTCTTACCGGATTTATGGCTTAATTTTATTGTCTCTAAGAGGGACTCACGGGTTGTATTCGGCAGCTTCTCAGATAGGTTTTGTTCAAAAATACATTCAAATACCTCCTGTTCAGTTAGAGCTACGGGGACACCAATAACTGCAACTCTAGGACGTCGCTTTTTTGGTTCTTCAACGATAAGGCCTGAGGAAACCAGTTTCTCCGACTTCCATAATTTTTCAATGTCTGCTTTCTTTTCTGTGCTGATGATGACTCCTCCGTTTCTCACTTTTCTCATGCCACGAACATGAAGTTTGAGCTCTTCAGGAGAGATGATTTTCTGGACGATATTAATAGAATGTCAACTATTTTAGCCGATCTAAATGTTGAATTGTAACATAACTGTATTTTGTTTGTTTTAGATTCCAAATAACAGTGTAATCCAACAAGCAGCAATGCCAGCAATTCATTGTGTGGTCTCGTTCAGAAAGAGAATACGCTATCAGATGCTTGATATAGCAACAGATCGAATCACTACAGGTAAGCAATATCCTTCAATGATTTTATGTGTTGCTGCTGGTTGATGTTTTATTCTGATTGCAATAAGATATTTTTGTTTTTGTTACAGCTTAGATCAACAAATAAGATCTGTCACCCATGTTGGCAAAGAAGTTACCGTTCTGTTCAACGGAACTTGAAACACCCCATATCATCAAGTATTTATCAATCTTCTACAGCCTCTGTTGTATCAATGCCAGCAAACTACACTAGGGCTGTTAATATCTGCAGATGGGTGATTGAAGTTGTGAATGGGATTTTTAAGCAACAGTTTAAAATATTCCGACACGAGTTCAACAACAGTAGGCCTAGTATGAGTTTTCAATACGAAACTCGTTCGATCGTATCGAGCGCGTTTGGCGCTCTCATTGGTTGAGAGTTCTTACGACCTTGAAGCGGGCCAAGCGCTGAGTCAAACGCGCTCGATACGATCGAACGAGTTTCGAATTGAAAACTCATACTAGGCCTACAGAGCTTCATCACATGTCATGATTAACTTTTCTATAGCTGCTGCCCTAATTAATAGATTTCGACCACCGCTCACAGACAGGTTTGATGCTGCCCAGATATTAGAAATCATCCAACAAAAAATGTTCCAAACAAATACTTTAAGTGAGTTTATTATACAAAATAATTATAATAGAAGAAGGGCACAATTCTCAAATATAAATGTTGATAACAGCAATGTCGCTGAGTTTCCCCAGCTAGATTTTCATGATTTGATTTTAATAGCTTGTGGTACCTACCAACTCCGTCAAGCTCGATCTTACTATGGTGAGCATATCCGTTTTAGTGGCCAATATAAGATAGAAGTGTGTAGGGAGGCATCAATCGGTAGTCTAAGAGAGCAATTGTCTCTCTCTCAAAGAAGAGCAAAAATTCAAAGTCGCCATATAAGAAGAAAAGAATATTTTGTGTATGTTTTGATTGATAATAATTTAAATGGGAGAGAGGCAATAAGTCAATATTATTGCAATTGTAAGGTAGGCAAACGAACTGTGGGATGCTGTTCCCACATTATGACCATTTTATGGTATTGAGGGTGGGCTCGACACCAAAACAATATTGAACCCCCTGCAGTTTCTTGATGAATTGTTAATCGAATTTGATAATGAAATTGATGATGATGATAATGAATAATTATGATAAAAAAGAATAAAACTATTCATCAGTTTATTTGTTCTTTAATTTTCTCTGCGTAGAAATGCATAACCTCCAATTTAAAATGTCTGAATAACTTCTTTCTTACAAGTTCAATTTAAAAATGGAAATCACAAACATATTTTTGACATTAAACCACACAAAAAAACTTAAGAATATTCACTGCACACAACAAATTCATATTGAGCCAAAGTTACTATGGAGACTGGGCATTGTCCTTTATATTAGGTCGAGAGCAAAAAGTTTTTATGCAGTTTTGAACCTGGCACATTCACAATTTCATTCAATAGTCTTTTTTTGAATTTCGAACACAGAATTTAAAGAAACAAAAGACAATTTGGAGCATGTTTGTTGATATCAAACAATCGAAAACTAAGAAAACTTGATTTGATTGATATAATAATCTATGTATACTTCATCTGAAGTCGCCGCCCAAGCTGTGGCACTTATTCAGGCCGGACACAGCCAAAGAAATGTGAGTGCTTAACTTAATTTAAGTCTATCTGCGGTCCGAAATGTTTATCGGAGGTACCTAGAGACTGGCGGCTTTGTTCGTCGCCAAGGAAGGCCACGAACTCGGGTCACAACTGAAAGGCAGGATCGATTCATCGTGACGACCAGCTTGAGAAATCGTCACCTTACCTCCATTGAGATACAAAACCAACTTCGCGACTTCCACGGAGTATCTGTGAGCGCTCGAACTGTTCGGAGAAGGTTAAAAGACCGCGATATGGTACCACACAAGCCAGCTAATAGGCCCAAACTAACGCGAGCCCATCGAACAGCGCGCCTTCATTTCGCACGCACTCATTTAAATTGGACACAGCAAGATTGGAGCCGTGTACTATTTTCTGATGAGTCTACAATTGTGTTACATGGCAATGATGGAAGGAAGAAGGTCTACGACGTAAGTGAAAGCGTTTCGCACAATGCTGCTTTGAAGAGAGGGTTGCTTATGGCGGTGGCTCATGGACTGTCTGGGGCGGTATATCCGCGAGCGACAAAACTCAACTTGAGGTTGGTACAGGACCACGGCTGCCAACATTAAATGCTCAAAGGTACATTCGTGAGTGCTTAGAACTTCACGTGATACCATACGCGGACTATATGGGCCCAAATTTCCTTTTTATGCATGATAATACAAGAGCCCATACGGCCGGCATCGGCAGGGAATATCTTCGGGATGTGAACATCACAGCTATGGACAGGCCGGCCAGAAGCCCAGACATGAACCCCATTGAGCACATGTGGGACGAGCTAAAAAGACTTGTTAGGGCTCGTCAGCCAGTTGCCCAGACGATGCAGGAGTTGAAAACTGCCATAGAAGAGGAATGGGAGTTGATCCCTCAAAATTTCATAGAGCGGTTGATAAACTCTATGCCTAATTGTTTGAGAGCTGAGGTAGATGCCCATGGAGGCAACACGCGTTATTAAATTAAACCTTTATTTGATAAAACATGTTTTTTATTCAAAAATCAATTGCCTTTAACAAGGCGCATATCCTATTTGTTAGGCGTAGATCCATGTCGTATGGTATTTTGAATTCAAATTTAATACAATACGATCGAAAAAGGTGGTAAAATGTATCAGGTTTTAAACTACGTCAATAGTTTTTGTTCAATCTAGCAATCATATTTTGGTAGGGGCCATCGAAACCTAAACTCTAAGGTGGGCCAATAGATGTGTCCAGAAGTGTATTTTATTCGAGGACTCTCCCGTACTTTTGTCCGGTCCGCTCTCTGCATGTCCTCGGTTATTAAGGGAACTTTATGTACCTCGTTTGAGTTAGTCAATACAGTTGTGTAAGCCATCTATTTTAGCGGACAAAAATCTTTCGTCTGCGCAAGTTATAAGGCAATGGTGTAGTCTAGTCACGCGCAAGTTTGTATAAATTCGGATTTATTCAAAAGCGATTAACTCTATTATTTTTAATGAAAATTTATATTACTAGGAAGACAGCATTTTCGAACCGATAGATTTATATAGATAATGTGTGTATTTCATTGTTGTATCCCTAATGTAACGAAAAAAAAAATATTTTTTTTAAACTGACTTTTTTTTAAATGGCAGACACTCATGAAACTTGTTAATCGATAGCTTACATCAACACAAACAGAAAGAACCTTAGGTCCGTCTTCCAAAAGGAAACTCAAGCATTGATCTCTGTTTAAGCTAGTGTCCGACCGAAACTGGTTTTTCTGCCGAAACCGAAACTGAAACCGAATCTTCGGCCAGGGCTTCAGTTTCGGCCGAAACCGAAACCGAAACTCACGTGTCTAACTATAAAATTTCTTAAAATACTGAAATTTGGAGAATTTTAGTTACCTATTATTTTGCATTAATTAGGGCATGAAATGGCAACACAGTATATTAAGTTTGTTGTAATCATTTATTTAACATAATATAAAAAAAAATAATCTATTAATAACATTTTTATTATTTTGACAAATTAAGTTTTCATAGCAAAATTATAATCATCATCATCTCAGCGTTAATCCCAGTCGCATCCAAAGCCTTTTTCCAGCTCTGGAGTCTGGGGTCATCTTTACCAGCCTAACTGCTAATTTTGGCGAAACTTTGACATTTTCTGTGAAGCGACTGACCGTCCGACCGTCTGACCTCCACAACCCGAAGGCGATATCGAAGCATTGCAGCTAGACTAATTGTTGGACTTTTGATTGCTCCAACAACCCGTAACGACTGCCACTAGACGTTCGTATGGCAACCGGAACCAACGGCTTAACGTGCTTTCCGAGGCACGACCAGACCAATGCAAATATTAATATTCATGCATACAAATATTTGCACTGAGCGGGGATCGAAACCGCGCCTCCTTGCGCAGCGGCCGCATTCGCTACCGCTAAGCCACGGAGGCTGTCCAAATAGCAAAATTTTAATCATTTCACAATAATCAAATCAATAATTTGAAATTATGTTTCAAAATAATATATAATAATAATAATTATTATGTGTCAAAATAATAAAAATGTTATTAATAGATATTTTTTAGTTACCACATTATTAATTTGTTACTGTTTCATTAAATACTATGTATTGATTTTTTTTTTATATAAATTGAGACAACATCACATATCCTGGAACCCAAATTAAGGTTTTCCCTTGTGTTATGGATGACCAGAAACAATTTTGAGATCTTGCCGCGGGAAACGAAGTTAGGCGAACGCGATCGTGCGGAAACTTTCGAAATAAGTTTCGGTTTCGGCAAAAGTTTCGGCCTATTTTGGCCGAAACCGAAACTGCCACCGAAACTTGATTTTTGGCCAAAACTCGGCCGAAACCGAAATTTCGGTCGGACACTAGTTTAAGCATTACTTTTAAGTAATTTATGTTACTAGGAAGACAGCATTTTCGAACCGATAGATTTATATAGATAATGTGTGTATTTCATTGTTGTATCCCTAATTTAACAAAAAAAAAAAAAAAAAAAAAAAAAAAAAAAAAAAAAAAAAAAAAAAAAAAAAAAAAAAAAAAAAAATTAAACTGGCCTTTTTTTTAAATGGCAGACACTCATGAAACTTGTTAATCGATAGCTTACATCAACACAAACAGAAAGAACTTTTTTTTTTGTTGGGATGGAAAATCATCAAATGACTTCTCCCGCTCTGGGCGGAGCGGAAGGGTGTGTCAGACTTTTACTGACTAAAACCCACCCGTGTTTCTTCACTTGCCTGTGCGACGGCCAGGGCCGCGGTTTCTTGTTTAACCAACCCGCAACCCTGACCCAAACAGAAAGAACCTTAGGTCCGTATTCCAAAAGGAAACACAAGCATTTATCTCTGTTTAAGCATTACTTAAAACTAGTTTCAACCAATCAAAAGGCTTCAAACGAGACTTAAGTAAAGCTCGAGTTTTGAGTGACGTTCTGTAATACGCACCTTAGTATCACAACGACTTACAGTATGTTAAGAAAACCCTGTCCGACCCGTGAAGGTGTTGTTAGGTATCGATAACTGATTCTACTAATGCATACAAAACCTGGCTAAACCTAAAAAAAAAATACCCCCTAAAAAAATAAATATTATTTCGCAAAAACAGGTAGCTTACATGGCAACACAGGGCGGCGCGGGCGACAGGTCACGCGGTCACGCGCTTAACCGTAGCGGTGCCGATAGGTCATGAACTCACTTGACCTCATGTATGACCTTCCACACTTGCATATGGTTAGTGCCTAGCTCTCGTATCACAGGCCCTCGTTGAATAATTCGAGCACCTGATTTTCAATATCCGGATCGTGGATGCTTGGTTTCCCTACACCAGCGACTACACCATGAGCTTCAATAACACTGCGCGTTACGAAGTCGCGATTGTACAGACGTTATAACGCACAATCACACGGGACCGGGGTACAAAACGGATCTCATAGTCTCTACGAGCTTCACTCACATCCAAACACATCAGCATTTTAAATTACCTACGTTAAAAAACGAATTGATCACACAATACACCAAACGTCTATACGGAAGCAATGTTTACGCGAAACTGATAATAATTCCAAGTAAAATGATTTTTATTTCATAAAAATAATAGGTACACAGGTGGCGGTATTCTTTGAGTAGGGATGTGTAAGTGTTCAAAATATTGACGGATCGATATCGATAAAATTTACTGTACTGAAAAATTTTTACTGTACATATTTTACGTAACTATCGTAGTTATGCTATCGATTTAGTATTGCAAATCTCATGCATGGATTCAATATTTCACAAAACTCAATAACATGCCGAAGTTTTAATTACAGTTTCTGTCCGAATGTCGATGATATTGACCGTTAAAATGCTTTACATTGCTTATAATAAATACTTAACTAAAAGAGTATTTCATAACAGCCACTCTCTGTTTACTAATAGGTACTTGTGTTATAATATTGTTATTAGTAATTTATCGATATGAAATGAAAGTACTTTTACCAGTAGGTAATCTGTTTTTACAATAAATCATTCAACCAGCATTGTTTTACACTAAAATTATACCAACTGCGGTCCAAACGATCCCAACTAGTCACAATCATTTCACAAAAATGTGTTCGCCTATTAGGCTGAAGGTAAAAGTTTCGATTAATAGCGATAAAAAAACGTTATTGCGCAAAAAATAGTACATCCCTAGTTTCTTCTTTGAGGACGCCGAAAAGCTCACCGCGCGAGCATAAATTTATGCATTAATATCCAATAAAGAATCAAACGATTTTGCCGCCGAAAATGGTGATGTCACATTTTAAAATTTTGAGGAAGTTGGAGTTAATTCACGAAGAAAAAAGATTATTTCAAAATTCATTAATATTGTTACTATGATGATTATGTAAAATTTTATATTTTATTTGGTCATGTGTTTACCTAACCTTTATTATCCTTATAGGTCGGACAGGGTTTTCTTAACATACTGTATATTATGTATGTATGTCTAGTATATTTAGATAAAGAATTTATGAATTGTCTCTACAAAAATATGGTCAACGCGCGGCTCGCCCGCTCGCACCTGCAGCGGCGCGGCGCGGCGTGTGCCCTAGGAAGTGTCCTAGGGCACCCGCCGCGCTGTAAACTGTAATGTGCGCTCTGTTGCTACCGAGCGGAAAAAATGTTGAGGAGTGGTTACACTGCAACATTATTTTTTATAAATTTGGGAAAAATATAACATGGTGTAAAAATTATTGAAATCAATTCAGTTGCTTATTCTGAAAAACTATATTCAGGTTTCGTATGATGTATGGTTGGTTACGTGGACAGAACTCACCTGCGGATAGCGCGGCGCGCGAGCGGGGTAGCTGCCGCCGCCCCACTGCCCCACCACGACGCCGGCGATCTCCAGACGAGCGCCGCGGCCTCTACCGCGAGCCCAGCCGCCCAACGAGCCCCCCACCACGCCCGCCACCAGTGGCAGCGGCGGCATTGCGAACTCCACCTCCAGGCCCTCCAGAATCGCTTTGCGCATACGCTCCACCTGTACAGAAACCGATTAAACAATTATTGAAATGCATACGTTACTACTTTTACGGCAATGGCTCAGTTCCCGTACATTATCCCGAAATTAAAAGTAACTGTTAAAAATAAATTATGCAATAAAACCGGCCTTACGTGCCTCATGGCTTTTTGACCTGTGTAGCATTAATCTTTTTTATATAAAAATGGCTAATGATCTGAATTTTATAATTCATATAATTTACCTTTTTTAACTAACCTAACGACCCCCACTAAGAACGAAATTACGACATACCGATATACAGACCGTACACGTTCCTTGACACTCAAATGAACGTTCTGGAGCTAACGCATGATTGTAGATTACACGCATTACAGTAAATACGGCTGATCAGGGACCGTTTCACAGATCCGTGAACCACACATAGTTAGGTGGAAGGATGAATCAAATCATCACACTTTCGCGTGCACCTTCACGTGTAGAAATTATTCCTAGGGAACGCACTACCGGAAATATACCGCGGAAATGTCACAAATTCAAGTTTGTAAAGACAAAAATATTATTTGCAGGAGTTAAAGAGATAATAGCAGTTCATAAAACACATATACATCTATGAAATATATAACAAGTGTTTAGTTGTAGACTTTCTTTTGTAATTAGGAATTAAAATGAATTTATTTTGGAACCACTAGCACTTCTTTATGGTAGTTCAAATAGTAAGATCGGCTAGACTGATCATTTTGCAAACAACGCAAAGTCAGTCTCAGTTATGCTTCATCTTTAAATTATAGTATTAGAAAGAAATATCGTTTATTCCGCACAAACAATACGTACTCACATTAAAATAATAATTTAAAAAACCGGCCAAGTGCGTGTCGGACTCACGCACAAAGGGTTCCGTACCATTGATTTATGAAATTAAAGGATTTAAGTTATTTGTATGAAAGATTACGCGCTAATAAGCAGTTTACGATTTACAAGGTATTAAAAAAAACTACTTACTAGATCTCGTTCAAAACAATTTTCGTTGGCAGTTTTTATATAATCTACTCCCATATAAATGTAACTAGTGTAAGATTTGTTGGTTGTCCTAAATAAATAAATATGTTTTTTTTAGATTTTTCTGTTTCGTACTTTAGAAGTTGGGGGGGATGGGGCAACTTTATTCCACTTTGAAAGCGTCTGTCACGCAAACTATCCGGTTTATAAAAAAATATTTTAGAAACTTCGATACCATTTTTGAAGAACTATCCATAGATAGCCCACAGGTATGTGTTTGATGAAAAAAAAATTGAGTTTCAGTTCTAAGTATGGGGAGCTCCCAATATTTATTATATTTTTTTACCTACCAAGTTTCAACAATATAGCTCTTATAGTTTCGGCAAAAAAATGGCTGTGACATACGGACGGACAAACAGACATGACGAATCTATAAGGATTCCGTTTTTTGCCATTTGGCTACGGAACCCTAAAAAGACGAAAAATAATGCCCTTATGTGATTAGTAAATATATATAAAGGATAAATGAATAGTAGAATTTTATTCAAGTAACTGACCTTCACCACAGTATCCAGGTGGTTGTCACAAAGCTGCGCGAGATGTTTGCAGTGGTTAGCGCGGTGCAGGTTACGCTGCAACAGTTTGCCATCGAAGTACAGCCACGGCGCCGCCACGAGCCAAGGCACGGGCGCGCCACACGAGTCGTTAGCTAACAGAGCTGCTTCCGCGCCTGCCATCACTAGTGCACCCAATTGTACGCCACGAGAGTTTATACCGTTCACCTAAAATATTAAATACATTATAAGTTTCACATTACAACGGTGATCAATAAGTGCCGACACACATATAAACGATGCGATGTTGCAACGCAAAAGCTATGGACATTTAACTCTTTGGGGTAAACCAGATGTCAAGGGATATTTGCGCCATGATGTCGCAACGCTTTTATGTTAGCCAGTATAAAATTATAGAACGTTACTGACACTTTTCACACTTACGGTCATTTCTTGCAAATGAAGTGCATTCATGAGATCATTTGAGAATGCTGTAGCCAAAAATGCATCCAACTCCTGTCGCCTCAAAATTTGAATTTGGGATGTCATTATAAATCTGAAAATCGTAAATTAAAACATTTTTATAACTTCCTGGTGGATGAAATTACTGGGACTACACTGCCCTGTAGTCGTTGTGGCCTAGTGGTTAAAACACCAGCCTCTCATGTATCAGCGCGCGGGTTCGATTCCAGGTCAGGCAAGTATCAATGCAACTTTTCTAAAGTTATATGTACTTTCTAAGTATATCTTGGACATCAATGACTGAAGGTGAAG
Source organism: Sesamia inferens (assembly GCA_037179545.1). Classification (NCBI taxonomy): domain Eukaryota; kingdom Metazoa; phylum Arthropoda; class Insecta; order Lepidoptera; family Noctuidae; genus Sesamia; species Sesamia inferens. The sequence goes on along the minus strand of CM073928.1, from coordinate 19,379,037 downwards.
GAAAACATCCTGAGGAAACCTGCACTTTAAGTCTGAAATCGCCGACCCGCATTGAGCAAGCGTGGTGATTACGCTCAATCCTTCTCTGTATGAAAGAAGACCTGTGCCCAGCAGTGGGACGATAAAAAGGTTGATGATGATGATGATGACACTGCCCAAGCCCGACCGTTACAAACGTTCGCGATATAATGTACTATTTGTTTTCTCTCTAGTACCCAAACTTATTTTCGTACAGTTTACTGCCTTAGGGTATTTGCATAAAGAATCGGGTTCCTGGTATCAACAAATCGGTATGGATCGGTGCTGTTACAATAATGCCAAAATATTAATTTATGCGACCGCACACAATTAATGAAATAAATAAACAGGTAAAACATGTAACTATACATTTCCCTACGAACATCGATCTTTAGACGTATGTACCGGGAGTCGAGTCGAAAAACCTACTTCTTTATGTTTATACCATGACCATGACCTTTTCTGGCTCCATGGTCTGGTCTTAAGGAAAACCACATAAATAGACAATCGTGTTTGCTACAAAGCCAGTTTTCCTATGACATTTCAGGTGCCACTGACATTAAGTTAGTAATTTGGCATTAAGTTGCTTGCAAAATGTGTATCTGTCAAGTAACTGAGATTCAAACTTACGTATGACAGCGATGCTACCTGCAGTATATGTTCATGTATAATCAAACTCAGGCACATTTTTCGATTTGACATGACGAATGTCAAAAAATGAGAAAAACGTTGAAAACTGAAAACTTTAGTGCAAAATAAGGTGTGAGTACATTGTTTGAGTCTCAGAACATTATCCAACATAAAACGATCGTGGACAATTCAAAACATAAAAAAGCGTGTTAAAAAGTGTTGTGAATCCAGTGTGACAGTGAGAAACATACACATTGCATCAGCTGATCGGACGAAGTGCCGCTGGTACAAACCCCACGGTCAGCATACCTAAGTTTTATTTTTGTTGGAGTCGATTAAGCATAAGATCGATTCTAACATAGATTAATTTAGTTTTTGGTTTTATTACTACATTTTTATGTCAATTATGGCGAGTGAAGGCTCTAGTAACATAACTTTTAGAAAACTAAGAAAATCTAACTCTTATAATAATCTGTCGATTATGAACAATTCCGACTCGTCACTCTTTGATTCAACGATGCAGGGTCTACCTAGCGAAACTTTAGAAGCACATAACTTGCAAATAAAACTATCAACGGTACATGAGGAATTGATGATTGAAAGACAGAGAATACTAAGCTTAAAGTGCGAATTGGAAAGATGTCAGAGAATTTTCTTCCACCCCACCAACATCGACGAGGAAAAAGAAAAAGAAAGTTGAGAACAAAAATACTTTCAGCAATGTTTCGCAGACATGTGACCCGATTAACAAGGATAACAATACCGAAGTTGCGGAAGGGAAAACCCAAAATAAGTCTGATTACGTACATACTAATAAAAATATCCTAAACAACCAGAAATTATAGTAAACCAAAGAAAGGTATGCATCCTGAGTACAAATAACAAAAACAAACTACTAACGATTGCAGAAATACTTTATCAGATTACAAGATTTGTCACTACTTAATACCGGGTTGTGGTATAGAGACACTTATAAAGGGACTTGGATCTTAACTTGAAGAACTACACTACGGATGATCACTGCCTGATCTTTATCGGCGAGGAAGACTTTCGCCGAACGAACAACTATGTTGATCTCGTAATTACCTTACGTGAAGCACTTTAAAAATAAATCATACTAATTTTATAATAAATAAATTGAATGACTATTCTATGATGTATAACGGCAGAATAGAAACATTTAAGTCTTTTATACTTAGATGCTTGTACTTATCACTACGCATATTTGTTTGATAGTAACTTTTATTTGTCATATGATTATAAAATGTTTTGGCGAAGAAGTGGGATTGTCAATAATAATGGTTTGAGGAACATATTTAAAAATATAAATTTAATGCTTGATGAGATCAATGGTTATGACGGTTTTCATATAATTGATGGTGGGTCACCCCCGATGTCTCCCATATACACAAAAGACAACACGAATAACCATTTTTTTCGTTAAGAAATACATTAAAATATTACACCAAAATATTGCCGGTTTAATAAATAAAGCAAATGTTCTGACTGCATGCCTAGATGAACTGTCCCAAAAAGAGACAACAGTGGATGTTCTATGTACTCGTATAACAGAACACTTCATTATGGAAGGGTTCCAAACTCAAGTGTATGTACCAAATTACAACCTAGCTGCCTGTTTCTGTAGAGAAGACAGAAAAAGAGGAGGGGCTTGTATTATGTGAAAAATTATATTCAGTATAAGGAAATACCTAAAATTTCTAAATTGTCGGCATCAGGCATATTTGAATGTTGTGCTATTGAGCTCACCGATTTTAAGATCATTGTTGTATGTATGATCTACAGAACACCAAATATAAATAATCTCAATTACTGCTTTGAGAAAATAGAAGCACTTTTGCAAGAAATTTCACGCACACGATATAACAACATTGTATTAGCTGACGATTTCAATATTGACGTGCTTAAACCTACTAGCCACTCAAATGACTGCGAATGTCTTCCAATAAGCTATAACATAAATCTAACATTAAAACAGCAGACTCGCTTAGTCGGTATGACCTGTATAGACAACTTTGCTCATAATTTTAGTTCAGTTTGTAAAACTGAAGTAGTAGAATTTGCGTTGTCCGATCATACAGCACAGCTGCTTCACTGTCCAGTTCAAACAAAGTGTCTCATAAAGTATTGGTTCACCGTCAAAAGAGATTACACTGTTAACAATATTTCGAAGTTTAAAAACCACATTAAAAATCATTCTTTTGCTGAGATTTATGACACAATCGATCAGAATGAAGCTTATAATGAATTTCTCGATCTATTTAAATTAAGCTACGACTTGTGTTTTCCAACTAAATTGATCCAAGTAGATGTCACAAAAAGACCTAAATGGTTGTCAAAAGGTATTATAGATAGTCAGAAAAAATGAAAACTTTTGTGGCAATTTAGATTAAACCCAAATCTTTTATTAAATTACTCTCGTTTACACAAAAAAAATATACACCTAACGCAAAAGGCCCAAAACAATCACATTATAAAAACATCTAAAAATAAATCAAAACCTCGTGGCAAATAATCAATCGGATAAAATTTAACCTACCAAAGTCTAATATTACTAAAATTATAAATAAAAACAGCATTCTATCTAATGCCAATGATATTGCCGAAGCATTTAACAGTTATTTTATCGACAATGTACAAGGGAAACTTGATGTGAGTAGCGAACCTAAACGTAGCAGAATTGACACTAATAATAAAACAATGTTTATGGCCCCTAGGGCTTTAGGCTCAATTCATTAAATAATACGAATAGTGTAGGATATGACGATATTGCTACAAAAGTACTGAAATATGTGTCTATAGAAATAAGTTGCTATTTATGTCATATTATTAACTTAAGTATTAGCTCAGGTATTTTCTCTAACGCATTAAAAATTTCGATCATTAAGCCAATTTTCAAAAAAGAAAATAGAGAACGGATGGAATACTACCGACCAATATCATTAATTCTAGTAATTTCAAAAATTTTTGAAAAATATATTTATAGGGAACTTTATAAATTCGTAGAAAAAAATGTTATTTTGTATGAGGAACAGAAAGGATTTCGTGTACATAGGACTATAAATATGGCTATATACGATTTCTTATTCAATGTCATAAAAAACGTTGATCAACGGAATCCTGTATGTAAGGTAGGTGCGGCCAATAAGGCCTGTCGGGTAATAAGGCCTAAATTACAAAAATACAACTTAAAATTACCGCTATCACTCGTAGTCACAGTCTTAGCTAGCTAATAATCTTAGATGGCGTCCCAAACGTGGCACGACCCGCTAGCTTGCTTGCTGTCACCAGTGCTGCCACTTTTATCATGGTCAATGGATGTTCAGTTTAAATTATAATACCGCAGGAAATCTAAATGTAAGTATTTTTTGTAATACTATATATTTCCAAATAATTTTATTGTTTAATTGTCAATTAGTTCATGCTTCAATAAACTGTGGTGTTAGAATAGTATAATGTAAAATGAATTGTTTTATTTTTAACTTTTCTTTGCAAAATTGGCCAACGGTTATTAAGACCTACAAAATACGTGTATAGGCATTATTATACTTCTTTTCATCATGAAGTGACTGTTTTTCAGTTTTTTTTTATTTTATTTTTCAGTTTACTGTTTTTAGGGCCTATAACAACAATGCCCCCGAAACGAGCATTGTGGTCTGAGGAAAACCTGGAAGCGGTAAGAGTAGTCCAGTGTGGACAGTTGAGCACGGTAGTTCCAGTTCCAACAGTGATGAGGATAATTATAATAGAATAGATATAGATAATAGCTTGCCCAATTTAAAAGAACAGCGTTTAAGCAGCTCATGGTTACCCCAGTTAAGAACACTGAAAAGACACCGACAGTAAGAAGAGAGGCCATCAATTACAGAGAAACTCCAGTGACAAAAGACCTGTTCCACAACAACGAAATAGAAAAAAGACCAAAAAAATAAAAAAGAATAGATATAATATTAGCACTAAAGAAAACCATGAGAGTTGGTACTGTCACGGGTGTAAGCAGGACGAAAAGACTGCTATGAAGCAATGTTTTAAATGCAGAAAGTGATATCATGGGGAGTGTGTTGGTTTGGAAGAGGAGGATGATGGCAATTTTGAGTGTCCTGAATGAAACTAATAAAAAATTGTGTTATTTTTAAGTCTGAACACTGTAATTATTACTTAATTATTGATCTCAATTTCCAAATATTAGATGTATATTTTGTTTAGTTTTGTATGTTAAACTCTTAGGCCTTATTACTCTATCATATTTTAACTAGGCTTAAATATAGTGTTTTTATAAATACTTTATTTTGACTATTTTTTTGGAAAATCTTCTAGTTTTTTATTTATAATGGATGTTAATTGCTATAAATGTTTCATAAACATTAAAATTTGTGGTTAATAGTTTTTGTTTTTTTTTTCATTCGCGCTTAGCTAGGCCTTATTAGCCGCACCTACCTTAGTGTATTCTGTGACTTGACCCAGGCATTCGACTATGTTCCCTATACTACTCTTTTAAAGAAACTTGAAGCCTACGGGATACGAGACAATGTCCTAAAGGAGATATTTCTAAAAGCAGCTAAGACAGCAGTTATGCGCAAAAGTTTGCTTGGCTCCAGTTATTTATAATAAGTTACCAAAGAGCAGGAAAGAGCTTCCTTTAAAATTATTTAAAAAAAGACTCCGCAGCCTTTTAGTTGTGAAAGCATACTATAATATAAATGAGTACCTTACTGAAAAAGATTTTTCTTTTAAGTTAGAATAATGTAGTTTTGAACTATTTTCCTAAACTGTATTTTCTAGTTTTAAGTTGAATGTTTTAAAAAAAAATTTTACATGCCAAAATGGCAAAACATGGCTGAATCTGTCATTATATATACATTTTTTGTCATCTTTTTTACCCATGTTTGCAAAATAAAATTATTTTTATCTCTTTATCTCAATTACTTTTTAATTTATATTAGAAGTGAACTCTTACCTTAACACTGTGGCTAAAATAAGCAAATGTTGCGGTACATAAGACGTATTTAGCATCAATGGAGTATCTGAGCGCATGCAAGAGAGGAATGCTCTCATACGGCGACATTTATCATCTTGGGCAGTTCTGTAAAAAAGTAAAATAAATATAAATTTATTATATCCATACACTAGTAACAGAGTTTTTATAATATAGAAAATATTTAACAACACTCTTTCATCTAAATGACATGAAATTTATTACATTATCTTTGTAGGTTCGTCCATAACGAAGGTAGACTAATGATGAGCAAAATACCAAAAGATATAAGCTCACCCGAACCAAAGCCTTTGCACTGTTGGTACAGGCCAATCTAGTACGATTCCCGGCACAATTTCAGGAGATTTCCCAGGGTTCACACGGGAGTATATCCATTCCGATATTTGAACAGTACAAGGGCGATCGTTATTCACAGAACTTGGTGAGCCATCCTCTAAAATAAATAAAATTATTGTCAACCATTACTCCAGTCAGTTTTACAAAATTATTAATGTTATATACTGTATATAACAATCAGTATACCTTTAGCTTTTTGTGCCATAAAGCGGTGATGATGCATATTATACAAAATTGCATACACATTTTGTCTAATAGGTCTAAAGAAATGATGTATAGAAGGTATTTCGCGGTGATTGTCATCCTCCATTAGTACAGGCAGAGTAATTTGACGATGTGTCAAGATGGATAACATTGTAGGATGCATAAGACCGCGAGCGTGCCGCTCGGCACACGTACGTAGTACTTCTGCTGGGGCCTGGGGGCAATTGTCTTCGTTTGGTAACTGCTTAAAATTCGGACGCCCCTATAAAAATAAAAGAAATATTTACGTGCGATGTCCCAATAAAATTATTGTATGCAATTAAAGGACAATTTCTGTATCTAAGTGTCTTATCTTACGAAACTATAGGTGTTGGAAGTCAAGTTATTAACAGAATAGAACATTTAATAATAGGGGTTTGGTTGAAATAGCCGAAGTAAAGAAGTGTCGAGCAGCGTCCATCTTGTATATGTATTCATACACACACACACACACACTAAAATTATCTTTGAGAAGCGAAAGGTGCATCCAAAACGTGTACTAGACAAGCTTAAAGGAACTTAAAATATCAACTGAGTTATGTGATAAACTGATTCATCTGATACTAATGAAAGCCTAAATTATAAACTATACCATGTTAAACCTAAAACAGTTCGTCAAGAACACACAAATATATTTCAGACCTCTTTAGGAGCAGTTTGTGGTTTTTCATTTTTATCAGCCGGACTGACAGTTTGCTGCTTGGCTGCGCCCGCGTCGCCGGAGTCCAGCGATACCGCCGCAAATCCTTGCTGTATCTCAGTGGGTCTTTCTTCCATGCTAAAGTCGGCGCTAATTGACGCATTTGCTGTTGCCAATTTGTAGTCGTCCAAGCCTTTTTGCTGCAATTTATCGAGTTTGCAGTTTTTCTAATTATCTGAAGTGCTTAGTGTAAATAACAAAGGGGATGTAATAAAATACAAAAAGTTATAGGGTGAACAAAATGAAATAAATAAAAAATAGGTCACTTGCACTTAGACAATAGTTATTTAAATTTAGAATCAGTGATCATGCAAAAATATCTGATGATTTGCCAATAGCTGCCAATGTATTATTGGTGACGATGTAAAAGGCGTGGATGACTATAGCATTTTTATGCTTGTTAAAATAAATTATAAACCTCATGCTCAGACGATTCAGCAGCCAGTTTAGATGTGTCTAAGTCTGAAGAAGTTGCCTGTGGGCTAAGATCAGCTTTTTGATTTTTTTTGTTATTTTTTGGACGACGACCTGAAATTAACAGACAGTATTTTATTGGGTGCTAAATTTAGTTTAAAATGTTAGATGGTTGTTGTATTTTTATAAAAAATTCAACACGTAATTAATATACGCAAAATATTCATACCAGATGCAGTTCTGTACTTCAAAAATCCATCTTTTGTACCATTTAAATAATATTGTACAGCTTGTTTCAGTTTGGCAGCTCGGAGATCATTAAGGTCACCAAATACATCAATGCATGCAGCATCTATATCAGATGATGGTAATTCTCGGACATATTGACAAATGGCTTTCACTAATGCTTCTGGAGGAACCTGCTGCTGAAAATATTTACATCATACACTTTATTTTCGATAATAGTAATAATTATCATAAAAAAAATATAGTTGCATAATCCCATTATTCTAAGCAACGCATAATTTATGTTTTGTTACATAAATTATGTGTTGCTTGGTATTCAGAGTCAATATGGAGAATTCTTGCAACTAATTCCCGATTGAACTGTGTCCGAATGAATTGTAGATGACGTTTTAGCCTTGGCTTGGTTTAATTTACACTTTCTCTCTTGAGATTGTAATGATTCAGCTGAAATGTTACATAAAAGCACGCTGCGACCAACAGGAGCGAAGAATCATTGGAAAATGTGGAAGAAGTGGGAATAATTATTCATCTTTTATTGGGATTTAGCTAAAATCTACTTAATTATTAAAATCGATGGCAACAGCTAGTTGATCATAAGTACTTTATATAAATTAACTAACTAATAGTTAATTAAGGCTGGGCATTATTTAGGAAGCTTTATCGAGTCTACAAAGGAACACACTGAGAACAACATTCTTAAAGTGTGCTGCTTTAAGACAATGCATGGCATATTTTGACGAGAAAATTTATTTTATGAATTTGGAATGGGGGTTATATTGAAAAATAACAGAGAATCTTTTCATTCTGCAGAGTTTTTGGACGTCCCCTTACCCATAACTGACCAGAAACATCACCCTTCTGATCGAAATATCCTCTCTATAGAGGGCAAGTGAACTTTGCACTTCACCAGTCATCATCATCATCATCATTTCAGCCGAAAGACGTCCACTGCTGGGCATAGGCCTCCCCCAAGGTTCTCCACGACGTCCGGACCTGCGCCTCCCGCATCCAGCGGTTTCCCGCGACCTTCACCAGGTCGTCGGTCCACCTTGTCGGGGGCCTACCCACGCTGCGTCTTCCGATGCGTGGTCGACACTCAAGAACCCGTCGGCCCCATCGGGCATCGGTCCTACGGGCAATGTGCCCAGCCCACTGCCGCTTTAGTGTTGCAATTCTTCGGGCTATGCCGGTTACTCTCGTTCTTCTGCGGAACTCCTCATTCCTGATTCGATCGCGCAGTGAAACCCCATGCATAGCCCTCTCCATTGCCCTTTGAGTGAGTTTGTGCGTTCTTATAAGGCTCATTGTTAGCGACCACGTCTCAATTCCATAAGTCATCACTGGCAATACACACTGGTTGAAGGTCTACGTAGCTTCCCTAAAGCAGCCCAGCCGAGTTGGATTCGACGATTGACCTCTTTCTCGAAGTTGAACCTTCCTAACTGGATAGTTTGTCCCAGGTACACGTAACAGTCAACAACTTCGAGAACAGAGTCTCCAATCTTTATAGGAGTCAGTACAACAAGGGCACTAGACATGACTTTCGTCTTGTCCATGTTCCTTTTAAGACCGACTCGCTCGGAGGCTCTACTGAGGTCTTCGAGCATTGTACTCAGGTCCTCCGCGGTCTCAGCCATGACTACGATATCATCAGCAAACCAAAGGCGTGTAATGTACTCGCCATTGATGTCAATGCCCAGTCCTTTCCAGTCCAGAACCTGGAAGACATCCTCCAAAGCAGCGGTGAACAGTTTCGGGGAGATAACATCTCCCTGTCTGAAACCACGCTGCAGAGGTATTGGTTTCGAGGTCTGGTCCTGTATTCAAACTGACATGGTGGCGTTTTCGTACAAACCCTTCAACGCTTCAATATACCGATAGTCTACTTGGCACCGCTGGAGAGACAGCAGTACAGCCCAGGTCTCGACCGAATCAAAGGCTTTTTCGTAGTCCACAAACGCTAAGCAAAGGGGTAGGTTTTACTTCTCGGTCTTCTGTATAACCTGCCGCAGCGTTTGTATGTGGTCCACGGTGCTGAAACCCTTTCGTAAACCGGTTTGTTCGGGAGGCTGGAAGTCGTCAAACCTGCAGGCGAGACGATTCGTGAGGACTCTCGAAAACAATTTATAGACTCAGAAGTGAGATGGGTCTGTAGTTTTTCAAAAGGGTGTTGTCACCCTTTTTGAAAAAGAGTACCACCACACTTTTGTGCCATGCCTGTGGCGTTTTTCCCTTGACTATGACGGAATTAAATAACTTCAGTAGCTCAGTCATTATTCCGTCATCGCCCGGCGCCTTGTTGTTTTTAAGCTGTTTGAGAGCCAATCGAATCTCCTGCAGGCTGATGTCCGGGATATCTTCGGTGTAATGTCGGATTTATCTTACTCTAGGGTCTTCAGCAAGATTTAAAGTCTGTCCTCCATGACCACGAGAGTGTAGCCCGAGAGCTTTTTAGTTCTATATGTACGGCGGGTCTTAAAATACTTGGTCCCGACCGTACGGACAGCTTCTACAAATCCATTGTTGCCTCATTGGGGGGGTTGACCATTTGGGTGCCCATTGCGTTGCCACTACGGGGACTACGTGGGGACTTCTTCACTACATAGTATAAAATAAAATCACTTACTCGTCCCCTATTTATGACTAAATCATTAAAACTACGCAACGCATTTGGTGAGGTTTTTTTAATAGATACGAGTGATTAATGTGGAAGGTTTATATGTACAATAACACCCATTAAAGTGGAGAAATACTATTATTTTTGAGGTTTTAATGTGATGTCGTAAATAATTACATTTTTTCAGAGTTTGCATGGAAATGCAGGCTGACCCTACCAGATATATCAAAATAATGTATAGTAAGACCTTTAAATGAGTCTTCGCCCTCGGGGTACAGGGACGCGGGGGTATGACGAAAACGGGTGCCAAGGGAGGTGCGGGCGGCATGCGATTTCCCGTGTTCTTCTTTCTTTCTTTCTTTTATGGCTTCGCACGGTTTGTGCATTTAGCCAATGTCACGTAATGATTTGTTCATGTCGAAAAAGACGGCGTGATCAGTCTTACGATGGAGGTTTGAGACAAAGTCATGATGTGGCCACTATGCTGCGATATTTTACTGTTCTTTATGAATTATTTACTGAATGCACTTTTTACTACATAAATCACGCACTTTTATTTAGTAAACAATACTATAAATAATTTTAAAAGTTCGATGAAAAATGAGGGTGACATTCAGCTTGACTTTCCCGCCAAAACTCGATTTCCCGTGTTCGTTCATTTCGTTCGCTACACGGTTAGCGAGCGCATGTGTTGACAGTTGCGGACAGTCTGTGTAAGTTATACACGAGATTACATTCTCAAGATGAGTCGAATTATCTGCGGACATAATATTAATAGTCAGTGTAAGCAAGTGGTTTTTAATGTATACGAATATTTTAGAAAAAGAAAACTGGATCCAAATTGTGCTGAATATCAACAAGATATAAATTTGTAAACTGTAGCAGAGGTTACTGGAATATCGCAAACGTCTGTATCTAGAATTGCACACAAGGGGAAACTATTAAAGGACAACGAAAAGTTTAAATCACCGCGTAAGCCAAAACAAATTCGCAAAACAAGAGTTGAAATAGATGATTTGACAAAAGGAGTGGTAAGGAGAAAAGTTACTCAGTTTTACACAATTTTTTAAAAAATACCCACATTGAAAACTTTAAATACTGTACTTAGAGCAGAGGATATATTACACTGCGGCAGGGAATATTTACGATTATTATTACATGACCTGGGTTTTAAATTTAAGAAATGCGGATCTAAAAGGAAACTCCTCATCGAACAGCCAAATATAACATCATGGCTGTGGAATTATTTAAGAACTATTAAAAAATATCGTAGAGAAGGAAGACATATTTTGTATCTTGACGAAACGTATGTAAATGCATCACATAACGTCTCAAAATGATGGCAGTCAAAGGATGAACACGGCGTGCCATCTCATATCGGTAAAGGGGATCGTTTGATCATTGTACATTGCGGAGGCCAAACTGGATTTGTCGATGGAGCACTTGTGATATTCAAATCTATGAACTTCGTGAATTCCAGTAAATGGATAAATGAAAAACTCATGCCTAATATAACACCAAATTCAGTCTTAGTCATGGATAACGCAGCTTATCATTCCGTTCGAGAAGAGAAAAAGCCGACTATGGTTTCTACTAAATTAGCTATGCAAGACTGGTTACGACGTCATGGTGTGCCTTGTGAGGACAAACTTAGAAAGGATGACTTATACAAATTAATAAAGACATTTCACAGAAGAAATTTACGAAATCGATGAGTTACTAAAAAGAAACGGAGAAATGGCACTGTGTAAACCACGTAATTAAAATTGAGGACGAATACAGCAAACATGACAATATTGTAGATGATGTTGTTGATTTTATTATAAATTTGGAGGAAGATGCTGATGATTCTGATGATGGTAGCCTCGAAAGTGAAGAATTGAGTTCTAGTGATGTTGATATGGAAATAAGTGATTGATTTATAATTTTTATAGTTCAAGAGTACATTACATATTATTTTATTTTGTTGCTTTTTTTGTCATAAATAATACTTTTATTTTGTAATAAAATAAAGCTAAGGAATCTTATTATTTGTTTAAAGTAATTCTGGCACTATTAGTTAGTCAAATTAAACAACATTACTGTATTTTATTATTTGTTTGCTTTTCTTCCTGAGAAAGCTTTTTACACTCGTACTGAGGTAATATAAAACAATAATTAATATTTTAAATGCGGAAATAACTCTGTTTGTCTATCTATCAGTCTGTCGCACTTTCACTAAAACTTCTGTACCGATTAAAATGAAAAAGGACAGAGGCAAATTTTTGTCTGGAAAAAGTCGCGGGAAACTAGCTAGTAAATAATAAACACAAATCTGTAGTAGTCAATTAACTACATAAAAAAAAATACACTTTCATCGTTAACTAATATGACGTCACATATCTTAAGACCTAACCAATATGAATTTCATCTCTTGTGTATCACACTAAGTGGGCCTACCGGCCGCACCTCCCACGGCCCCCGTTTTCGTCATACCCCCGCGTCCCTGTACCCCGTGGGCGAAGACTCATTTAAACGGTCTTACTATAGATACTAAATATTGTACACATTGAAAAGGTCTACAGAAAAGTCCGCGATGGTATTATGTCGTATCTCTTATGGATATCCCTGAGTAAAATTTTTTTGTCATTTACTTTTTACGACAAATAGTGGCTAATTTTCGAAGTGATTTTAACCAATACAGCATTAACCCTTATCCAATTTAATACCTTAAATGCATTGTGGATTTAATATAGAACTATATCGCCCTTTACAGCATATGATTTAAATGAATATTTTCTAAGATATTACAGATTGAAAAATTTCGGAGCGTCGCGTCCGCGGCGGTACCGACAGGCCGGCGTGCGCCGCTGTTTTTATACAACGTTCACAGTTTTTCTGTGGTGTATTTAGTATCAGCATTGCACCCGTACGAAGCCGGGGCTATAATACTATGGATAGAAAAAAAAAAACTGAAAATGTGGTATGGTTTGGAACAATCATGTACCTTTTTTTGCGTTATACCCAGACGTTTATAGAAATCAACAAGGCTTAGCTCCGAGAGTATTGTTCCACCAAGTAATGCTGCCATAAGGCATAGCCGGTCCTGCGGCACTTCTAACACTTGTGGTAGCTCGTGCACCATGTACTCTTTTGTTTCCAATGATGACTGCAATGGAAAAAGACATATGTACATTATCTGTATATTGAAATTAATTGCAAATTTAAAATAATTAATTTAAATTTTTACCAATCAGACATTACAAAAAATTGTTAACATAGGATTTTTTGTTTTTTTTTAATCCTCTTTTCTTCAATCTGCAATCAGCCCTTAAGCTTTAATCAGATGGGTTGTTTCTTTATTTGGCAGTTAGAGATTGTTCACACCCAGCAATGCATAATCTCATTATTTGCTATCCAGTACTGGTTAGATTGACGCTATTCGTGCCCGTTTGAGTCTGTAGGTACAGTCTGTGGACTTTAGAAGTCTCACAGCGAGTTTATTTTTGTGACGTTGGAGTCTTTCTTTATATCGTTTGTAGAAACTTTCTACAACCGCCTTGACAGTTGGGATCTCTAGGTACTCATGTACCTCAACGTTTCTTGTGAACCAAGGTGCAGCACTTAAGGTTTTTAGTGCCTTATTTTGGAAACACTGTAATATTTCAATGTTAGAGTGACTTGCTGATCCCCAGAGCTCTATACCGTATGTCCATACAGGTTTCAAAATGCATTTGTAGATGAGGAGTTTATTTTCCAGACTTAGTGATGACTGCCTACCCATAAGCCAGTGAATATTTCTTAATTTTATGTTTGCCTGCTCTCTTTTGGTTTTTATGTGTTCTCGCCAGGTAAGTCTTCTGTCGATGTGCATACCTAGGTATTTGACAGTACTTTTCTGAGGTAGGATGTCTTCACTGAGTTTTACTTGTGGGCAGTCTCCTCTTCTTAGGGCGAAAGTAATATGGACAGACTTGGCGGCACTAGCTTTGATTCTCCACTTATTCAGCCATAATCCGATCTCGTTCAGGTGTTCTTGTAGTTTCATGGATGCTCTAAGCTGGTCTTTGTCGCAGGATAGGACTGCGGTGTCATCAGCATAGGTGGCAGTAACAATTCCTTCTGAGATAGGCAGGTCAGCGGTGAAGACTGTATACAGAACAGGGCCCAGCACAGAACCCTGGGGCACTCCAGCCTCTATGGGATAGAATGAAGATAGGCAGTCTCCAGACCTAACCTGGAACAGTCGGTCTTCCAAGTAGGACCTTAGCAGCATGTATGCGGTGTGTGGTAAGCAGGTCTTTAGTTTACACAGGAGGCCCCTGTGCCATACCCGGTCGAAAGCTTGTTGTATGTCAAGAAAAGCAGCAGAGCAGAACTCCTTTCTTTCCAAGGATTGTCGGATTGTATGAACAACTCTGTGAATTTGTTCTATGGTTCCATGGTGTACTCGGAAACCAAATTGATGCTCCGGGATTGTCCCTTGTTCCTCAAGTATAAGTCGCCGCAGTAGTAACTTCTCGAATACTTTAGATAATAACGGAAGAAGACTAATTGGTCTGTACGAAGAAACTTCAGTAGGTGGCTTTCCAGGTTTAGCTACCATGTTTATAATAGAGACTTTCCAGATGTGAGGGAAATATTGTAATCTCAACACTGCATTGAATAGTATGGTTAACAGGACTATTCCTTTTCTCTGTAGTTGACTGAGGACTTCAGATGTAATCAGATCAAATCCCGGTGCCTTTTTCTTCTTCAGGTTATTAATTGCTTTCGAGACTTCTGATGGGGTACACAATGGCAGTGGCAGAGACATTTGTTGATTGCTGTCAAGGATTTCGTCAATTTCCTCGCATGGATGCATGATGTCGGGTTCGTTTGGCTTAAATACATCTTTGAGGAATTCAGCAAATAGCGCAGCTTTATCCTCGGGTTTTCTCGCCCATCCACCATTTGGCTGCCTTAACGGAGGCACGTGTTCCTGTGGCCGTTTTAGTGACTTGGTTATTTTCCATAGAGAATAGTAGTCTGCTTTGTAAGGTGATAAAGTCTTCAGTTTGTCTTGCAGGGTGATGTTTTCGTATTCCTTTATCATTACCTTTAATTCCTTTTGCGCTTTATTGAGGGCTCTTTTGTCATGTGCGTTCCTGCTTGTGTGCCATTGTCGTCTCAATTTCCGTTTTGCAGCTAACGTCTCCCTTATTTTTAATGTATAATCCTGTCTCTGAGGACTGGGTTTTATACATGGAGTGGACAGCCAAGCGGCTTTTTGGATCAAGTTCGTTGTATACCACGCTGCATTTTCTACATCGTCCTCTGTTTTAAGAGGTATGCGCAAGTTGGTATTATCCTCTATAAAGGTCTGGAATGAGGCCCAATCAGTTCTACAATTGTATAGCGTCTCGCGGGGCTCTTTATAAATAATTGTGGTACTCAGTGTGCATATTACTGGCGTATGATCAGAGTTGCCGTCCAGGCATGATTCGACTTTGGTGTATATTCCTTTCATTCCTTTGGTAACAAAGAAATCGATGAGGTCAGGTGTTTTGTTGGCATCAGATGGCCAATGTGTTGGCTCTCCTGTTGTCAATATGTTCAGTAAATTTGTATCAACAGCCTTCTTCAACTCTCTGCCTCTGGTTGTGGTCAGCCTTGAGCCCCACAAGATGTTCTTGGCGTTCCCATCCCCTCCAGCGATATACCTGCCACCGAGTGTGCTAAAAAAATCGCTAAACATGCGTTCGTCGACTCGATGCCGAGGTGGGGAGTACACTGCAGCGATGTTAAGTGGGCTTTGCCAGTCGTCTATCGATACCACAGTAGCCTGTAGATATATTTGCTTGAAGTTTGGGAGAGGGTGTTGTTTTATACTGTCTTTTATTATAATTGCAGTCCCAGCGTGCGAAGTTCCATCAGGATGATTGGTGTAATATATATTATATCCTTTAATAAGGATGATTTTATGGTCAGTCATGTGCGTCTCTGAGATTAGAAGTATATCAATGTGGTTGTAGTTCATGAAGAGTGCTACTTCCTGTTTATTTGGAGGCAGTCCATTCACGTTCCATGCCGCGATGCGTAGGAATTTCATTTCTTATATTCGGCGACTAGAGTCGTAAGGAGTCCCATTAGGATACCTATTTGTTGGATGAGAATATCTATCTTCTCTGATTGTTTTATGATAATTTGTTCTAGTGAATTTGTTGGCTGAGATTGTATGTTTTCTTGTTTTTTGTTCCAGTGTGTAGTATTTGCTGAATGTTGATTGGGTAGATTAGGCGTTTGTTGCCCAGCGTGGCTACTTGGCTGTAGTTGTGGAAAGTCATCTATCAGGAAGAGGACAGTGTTATCTCTTGAATTCTTTACATTTGGTAGTGGAGCTTTTTTGTGGGGGAGCTGTGCCATTTTCCTTGCACGTATCTCCTTGTATACTTGGCACCCCTTGTAGTTGGCAGGATGGTCTCCAAGGCACAATGTGCAGGTAGCGGGTGTATTCCTGTCTTTTTTTTGACAGTCTATGGTTCTATGTCCTTCAACGCATTTGACACATCGGTAGGGGCGCATGCAGTTATTTTTAGTGTGCCCATATTGTTGGCATCTAGTGCATTGAGGAATTTCATTAGTTTTTCGTGGATCTTCTATTGTCACTTTTGTATAGAATATAGAATCTATCCGTTTAAGTTCAGGATTATTTGGGCCAGGTTAACATAGGAATGTTGCACACAATTTAATTTCACTAAATACAAAAGATTTTAAAGTGTTGGTACCCTATTAATTAAGAGATAGGAAACTGTTTTGGAGTAGAAACCCAAAATCTTACCCTGTATGTAAGCTTCAGTTGTGACGAGCTAAAATATCTTGGGGGTTGAAATACTAAGTATTCTCCTGAGCAGCCAACAAGCCCAGCATATGTTTTCTCCCGGCAAAGCCCAACTACTTCTTGACAATGATCATCAGAAGATACCATCTATTAAAAAAAATGTTAAAATTAATTGTATGAAGAGTTAAATGGCAAGTATAATGTATTATATAAATTTCTCTACTTTTTTACTTACAATAGGGATGTTTAGATATCTTAGTGCTGTTCTGAGGCAGGAATGTAGTCCCATTGGTGGTACCCACCATACCTTAGGAGGAGGAGTGCCTTTTGTTGCAATATGACGCAGCACCTGTATACAAGTTTAAGAATACTGGTTAGAATACTAATAATAAAAAATAGCTAAGAATAAGTAGGAAGCCGAACATTATATATCTCCAAAACTGTTCATGCTCACTATGTGCCTCATAAGAAAGCTCAAGGTCTCACAGAGAGCTATGGAGACGGCTATGCTAAGTGTTTCTCTACGTGCTCCAATTAGGAATAAGGACATCTGTAGAAGAACTAACGTCGCCGACATAGCCCAGCAGATTAGCTCTCTGAAGTGGCAGTGGGCAGGGCACATAGCTTGTAGAGCCGATGGCCAATGGGGCAGAAAGGCTCTTGAATGGCGACCACGTACCGGCAAGTGCAGCGTCAGACGGCCACTGACCAGGTGGGACCAGGTGGTCAAATGATCTGACCAAAATCGCAGGGAAGCACTGGATGCAGGCAGTGTCCAACCATTTTATTTGGAAATCCTTAGGGGAGGCCTATGTCCAGCAGTGAACTTCATGTGGCTGAGATGATGGTGATGATATTGAAAAATGCTATAAATACTTCCAATTTATTCATAAGTTGACTACCACCAATAAAAATGGAAAATGCTTTGTAATGGATCTAGGCTTTCTTTTAAAAAACTGATTTGTATTTTATCAGCAATACTTTTACTTGCTACAAAATTAGATTGGTTTTTGATTGTCAAATAAAAAATTAATGATACCATTTTTTTTTACAGCAACAACACCAACAAAGCCAATGGCAGGAAATCTTATTTATATTAAGAAGAATATAATTCACAGATCAAACACTTACAGAATTAACCCTCTGACGATATGTAGTTTGAGTTTGTATCCAATGTTGTGGCAATGCAGGTGGAGTAGGATGTGCACCATTAAAACATACACACAAAGCAACTTGGTGTTCAGCAAGAGCCTGTGCAAGTGTCGTTAAAAACTGGACACAGCGTGCCCACTGGCCTCCACATGCCCAATCTATAAAGAAAATGTGTCAACGTTTGCTTTTGCATTAACATAAGTATCTTAGCAAATTTAGAATCATCTGAGAAGGCTATTGTAAATATTAATTATTTTGGTAGCAGGTTATAGAAAAACCATCTTTGATAAATATTTTTTTTTCGGTATTATGATAAAGTGAAACTATATATTTTTAGCGTATATACACATTTACCTGAGAAGTATCCTCCGTATAAGCGATCTAAACACCCTTCCGCGTCGAGAACCAATCGGAACCCGCCGGCATGGTTTCTAGCTATTCGAAATAAATCAACTCCCACACCCTCGTTTTCTAAAAACGTTTGAAGATCTTGTATACCCATTGCTTCAAATAAACGATGCAGTTATTCAATCGAACACTTTCGTCAGTATGAATTAGCAGCCTGGGAAAGGAAAAATATTTATGACGGTAAGCAATAGGTCGATAGTTTTCACAAATCAGGTAACATAATACACTATATATTTAAGGTACATTATAGCTAAATTTTCATTTGTTATGCACAATTCGGTAAAATTTAGTTGTTTTCAGGTATAAAATGAAGACTAATAACGATGTACGAAAGTTACCGGCACGTAGTTGGCGAAAGTCAAATTTGTTAAGATCAATTGTTAATTCGACATGAAAGCATTGTACACTAATGGAAACTACAACTAGAGAAACAATGAAAATAAAACTGTCTAACCTTATTAAAAAACCATACCAACAGAGGATTACGACAGGCGTAAGTTAAAAACGGAAGCCATTTGTAATTTTTTTTACAATACGAATGTCACTTCGATCGTTCGATCATCATTCATCGATACGACGGTCGAGCCAGAAAACCTAAAAAAGAAAAAAATATTTCTAATCGATTCAAGTTTAAGTCGATTGTTAAATAAATTATTGATATGTATCCTTGGAGAATTTGTTCTAAAGTCGTATAGTCATAAAGAGTTTCATAAATAAATTCGTTTTGCTGAATGCTCTGTGAAGGAATGGATATTGCAAAGTATACCTATTGGCGATGCAAAGATTCTAACTAGCGCCTCTAGTGTCAAAATTGTGAAGCTGTCTAAGAACGACACTTTGACAGTTTTCGTTACAATTAACGTCAGGGAAAAACATAAATAATAAATACAAATAAGATTTACGTGGCATTTTGCTGTTTAAGACAATAATTATGTTGTCAATAGTCGATGTAATTAATGCGTCTGCAGGATACACAAAACCAATGCGTTCTGGTGAAGAATTATTACGGAGTGGAATGGTGATTTCGGTTGGAAAAAAAGAGAAAAATAATAACGTAATTCATGTACAAGCACTGGTACTACGAACGTCGGGATTAAATTCCAAACATCCAGCCATTATAAAACTGTGGATAGATGTATCTCAAGAATATGGAAATAGATTAGTTGGTGATAATGAACAAGAAGTCACAAAGGTCTGCGATTGTCCTGCTGGAGCTTCAGAGAAATATAAACACATATTAGCTGTTATGCTTTATCTCTCAAGGTTTGTAAATTGGTCAATTACTTTTATATCCATTTGTCCTACCTCATCCATATGCACTATGAATTCTATAAAATAATGTTAAAGTAGGTACCTAATTTACTCTGACTGTCTGTCTGTAACAATTTTACAGTCAGGTAATAGATAATGTAAAGTACTTACCTATATAAGTACTAGACCATAATTGTAAATGATTAGCTATTTTTCTCTTTTTCAGAACTGAGGAGGCAGATCTGGAGGACCTGAGTTGTACGGACATTGAGAAACAATGGGGTACACTTAAAACTACAGCATTGAAGGAATATGAAGCAAAATCTTGTCTGAAATGTGCCATGTGAAAGGACAGAGGGACATCTATGTGAAAACAATGCCAGAAGTCACTGAAGAGATGGAAAGTCGTTGGAGAATGAAGTTAATGCAGAGTAAATACTTGTAAAGCATAATATGGCACCTACCTGGAAAACATCAATTTCATAAAATTATATTTTCAGATTGAATGGATAGTTACAAACGAAAATGAAGTTTCTAAAATTATGTTGTTTATTTCAGGCGCACCAAACAGTGAATATTCTTTATTTACAAGTCTAATGCGAAGAGGTGATGGAGTTGTTGATAATGGTGAAAGGGTAATTAGTAGAAGTGTAGACAAGACAAAATTTCCTGAAAAACTATTGACTTTTAATTCGTGGCGGGTAATAAATATATTAAGAAAACTGACTGAAGAAAATTTGAAGACATGTAAAGTAAATGAATTTGAATTTTACAACAGATATGTAGCTGTATCATTAGACCAAAGTACAGAAATAATCAATGCTGAGCAGGGTACTCCTTTTTGGCATAAAGCTAGAAAAGTAAGACTAACAGCCTCCAAAGCGAGAGCCCAGTTTACTTATTATTCTAATAAAAATGCTGATTGGGATAAAAGATATCAAGAGGTTTTTCACAGTAATTTTCTTGGGAATGAAGATACTATCAGAGGCCTTCGCTGTGAAGCAGTCGCAAGAGATTTATATGCAGAGCGTTATAGCTGCATGATTTTAGAGTCTGGATTGCTGGTTCGACCAGAATTACCATGGCTTTCTGCAAGTCTAGACGGTACTGCCATGGATAAAGATGGAAATTTTCTTACAAATATTGAGATTAAGACATTAAAGGAAGGAACTCGTTTAACTGCAGATGAACTGATAGAAATGAATGCAATTCCTATATTAGATAAAAATCAAAACTTGAAAAAAAATACTCAGCATTATACTCAAATGCAAGTAGGCATGTTATTGTCAGGTATTACAAATTGTGATTATTTAGTTTACTCTGAAATAGGAAAAGATTTAGCTGTAAGAAGAGTTTCATTTGATGAAAATCATATTTTGGAAATTTGTGTATGTCTTGTTAATGTTTATTTTGAGAAATTTCTTCCTAGAATAGTTAACGACTATGGATCAAATTATGACTGAATTTGAATAAAAATAAATACAACTCTGTGTACTAAATTATTTATTCACTGTAAAAATTTATTGCCACTCTTACAAAATTCCCTTCCGATTATATAATAACTACATAAATTTATCAATGTGAATAATTGGTGGACCCAAATTTGTAAGACCACCAACAATAATTAATATATCATCAAAATAAGACGCCAGTGACCATGGTAATGGTCCACATAGAAGTTTATATTGTCGTAATCTCTGTATCACTCTCTCAACATGCACTCTTGCCCGTGCAATCTCTGCAGTGCGGATTGCATCTTCTTTGGTCATCTGCTTTTTCTGACTCAAGAAAGGAGGCCTGACAAGCTGAAGCAGACGCTGTAACAAGAACATTAATATGTAAATACATTGCATAATTAATCAAATGTCATTTGTACTAACTATTCAATTAATATCTTTAACTAACTTCATTACACTCGGATTCAATCCTGTATCCTTTATCCACCATCACTCCATCATTAAACTCGCATTTATTTAAGATTCCTGATTTATTTACAATATGTTTATCTGATGCTCGACCACCATAAGATGCACTTATTTCAGTTATAAGTCCAGAAGGAGTTATTCCAATATTAAACTTGGCTGTATTGTTTTTTTTTTTATATTGAGAGTATGTCAATATTCTACATTTTAAACATTTACATTTTTCAATCACAGTTTCAGCACAGTCGAATATTATTCTTGTATTTTTATATTTTTGGAATGATTTAGGTAGGTTGCTACGGATCATTTCGATATCAGGCCAAGGAATAATAACTTTGAGTACTCTACTCAGCATGGGGCACATATTATTAAAATAATTAGAACATGTCTGCCTGTTTATACCAAACAAAACACCAATGGCTCTAAATGACATATTTTGTTTAATTTTTACCATTGTCAAAATAACTCTGTCTCTTACAGATAACATTTTCTTATTTGTTGGAGCATCTAAGGCCAATTCACTAACACAAGTCACCAATGTTTCTAAAAGTTCTATTGAATGAATACCCGTAAAAGTAAATAAATACATATCACTACTAAGTAAATCTGAGAGGGTTAATTGCTTTAAAGCTGATCTATCCTCTTCCCACATAGGAAGAAAATTTATTTGAGTGCACTTTTCCAAAGGTTCTTTGTCACAAAGAATGTCAGCTAAACTCCAATCTTCTCGGGGACGATAATTTCTGTAATCCACTAAATTGACTTGTGTCGATGAAGTCTTGACATGATGATGACTGTTGTTATCAGTTATATTATTGTCCGCAAATTTAGTTTTTTCATTCTCAATAGCAAGTCCAAGCTCTTTATTTCATTCCACTATTTTCCTGTGTCTAATAACAGCCCTATTTTCTCGAGCAATTGTTTTTTTTATTTGCACTAATGGTACTTCTTTATCAGAGCTTATTTTAGGAATATTCTGAGACGGTACGGCATAAAGAAACAACTTCTGCCTTTTAGAATCTGGAACAATAAACATAATCTCGTTATCTGACGAGAAACTCGCCTTGGCGTAAACTAAATGAATAACTTGTGAAATACTTATAAATATAATTTATGTAAAATGAAATAAAGAAAACATAAATATACTTACTGCCCGGAAAAAAGTTTGAAGTTTGAAAATGATGAGAACAAACTCTCATTGATGGTGAAATTGGCTTGCCTATTCTTAAAGCAGTCTTCCATTTTTTCTTCATTATTTTGTCTTTTGGGAATAAATGAAAACTTATTCCCGTATCTCCGTAAGTACTACATTGAGGAACGCAACAATATTTCGTATTTCTGCTTTTATTAGCAACAGGTTTCTTTAAATAATCGTGATCCATCTGAATAATCTAACATAACCTCAACAAATAAACAAACAAAGTGTCGTTCTTAGACAGTTTCTAAATTTCGCCGCCAGAGGCGTGCGGATAATCTTTGCTTCGCCAATACCTTTACTTTAACCTTGGAGGAAACAGATTTAATTTACGTTTTATCATATTATTATTATTACTGAATACCATAGGTTCAGCAGTCTCGACATTAGTAACGACGCTGACGCAAACTACCGATCGTTAAATAATACCGAAATTAATAGCTTACCGTAACGATCTTTAGGCAACGCAAGTTTCTATAATCAAGATACCGATGTCGGTAGGCTTGCGAAGAGCGTATTCATTTCATAGTTCGGTTTTTTCAGCTGTAGCCCTTGTGATTTAACAAAGCCCATATAGTAAGAGAATTAATCGACTAATATTCATAATTGCAATAATGACTTCTATTTATTTTAAACTTTTATGCCCTGTATCTTGCTGCTGTCAACTTGTCATTTTTTAGTCTATGTCTGTGGTGCTATGGAATAAATTTGTATTGGTAAAGCAACCAATAGATAGCCTTTGCACTGGGGCGTTGTAAATCAAAACCAGGGAAATATTGTAATTCTATGAAAAGATGGGAAATTAGCATGATATTGCTACATGCTGGAGCGACTACAATTTAACCCAAAAGCAATTGTTGTATCCAAAATGTTTTAGGGTTTTTGTTACAATAGCATATTCAGTATTTGGCATTTTGAATTGATTCCAAAGGATATTCTATTGCTAAAACCAAGTAATGCCGGAGCAAAGTAATGATTATCGTGTTGTAGTTTTTGGTGCGGGTGGTGTTGGCAAAAGTTCTTTAGTACTTCGATTTGTAAAGGGAACATTCAGAGAATCTTACATACCTACCATCGAGGATACCTATAGACAGGTAACATTATTATTGTTTGTTACTCTACGTATTTATTTGTACATGTAAACTTTTCTTACGGCTATTGATACGAGTGGATTGCTTTGTTCCCTTATGTCAGTGGAAGAAATTCAGGAAGTCCTGCAGTGTTA
Source organism: Sesamia inferens (assembly GCA_037179545.1). Lineage (NCBI taxonomy): Eukaryota > Metazoa > Arthropoda > Insecta > Lepidoptera > Noctuidae > Sesamia > Sesamia inferens. The sequence continues at coordinate 19,354,867 of CM073928.1, read as the reverse complement.
TTGTCATCCTATCATGAAATGAAGTTTATTTGCGGCAATATTACTCTTTGCCTTGTTAGGCTGATTTATTGCTAGAAACTGGCTGTAAAAAGTTAAATCAAAGCATTTAATTCAAATAAACCAGTTACAGGCACTTTTGAATTGTCAGTAGGTATTCATGTTGGAATCAACCGTGTGAGAATGATGCAGAAATATATTGTACACTCTTGTCCATGGAGTTTCTTGCCCGTTCTTCTCCATAGGTACCTACTCTTTGGAATGGGCGACTAGCCATGGGGTCAGTCATTAAGGTGAAGCTAGTCGCTAGAGTGTACAATATATTTCTGCATCATTCTCACACGGTTGATTCCAACATGAATGATGTAATCAAATATTTGATTTGTCCATTATAGAACACACAAAAAAAAGACTAACCCAACAAATACGTGCTTTACAGCAAGTACATTGTGCTCACACATGTACCATGCAATTATACAATATTAAGAAATTGAATCTTCACCAGCGCCAGCGACTTCGATCGCGTGGAGTTCTCGTCTCCTATTGGTCACAGCATGATGTTATATCCCCCAAAGCCTTCCTGGATTAATGGGCTATCTAACGCAATAAGTATTTTTCGAATCGGACCAGTAGTTCCTGAGATTAGCGCGTTCAAACAAACAAACAAACTCTTCAGCTTTATATATTAGTATAGATTTAGACATTAAGATTTGGAATTGTTCCAAAATCCTAACTTTATAATGATAGCCTTATTATGTTGGCCTTAATACTAGTATTATAATTATTCTGCATAAATGGCATTGGAAATATGTAGTAGTCTAGGGGATAAGAGATATATGTCAAAATAGTTATTTGAAAATAAAAATCCTTTGGAATTTTACAGATGACCTGATTACCTCATTCACTAATAATTAAGTAATCTATAAATCCCTTATACAGCATGGAATTTTAATGGTTGTTTTCCCGCAGCGAAACGGTTTTGTCTTAGTAATACAATTGTTTCATCAATAAATAAAATATTAGAAACATAAAATGGCAGATTTAACATAGTGATAAAAAAAAACTCGAAAGTTAGTACATTTTTTTTTTCTTTTCTTCTTTGGCTTCGCACGGTTTGTGCATTCAGCCAATGTCAAGTGTGTTGGGATTGTTAGGTACTAAAGGTAGGGAAACAGATTTCAAATTTTACGGAATTTTGGATAGGACGGAGATATAGGATCAGTTTTTTTTTTTTGTAAGAATGATGTGAAGTTTACAATGGCAAATATTTACAACTTTATATTATTTAAGGTGATGAATGAGACTATACATTTATATACAGGAAAACTATTTGTACAAAGTAAAGACAGTATTGAAGTAGGAAAAGGAATATCAAGGGATAACAGGTTACAGAAGAAGGAAGAACGGTCATACAAGGGACAGGAGAAAAAGATATGGTTAAGGTCGCCTACATCTGTGCCACAAGAGCAAATGGGATCGTCAATAATGTGAAATTTGGAAAGATGGGATGGGGAACAAACATGGCCCAGTCTCATTCGTATTAGAATAGAGGTCTCCATTTTGCCAAATTTTGCCCTGCCAAACCATGGTTTTTCCGGAATCTCGGGTTGGACAAGAGAAAAGTAATGTCCTTTCAATCTGCTACTGGTATTCCAGGCTACCTTCCAGGTGTCCCGGAGAAAACCCTTAGGCAGAGTTAAAAGGTCATAATTAAAAATTTTATATGGGACTAAGTCCCCACAATGCACCGCATCACCAGCTAGAGCATCGGCCACTTCATTGCCTTGGATTCCAGCATGGGCCGGCATCCATGCAAACTGTAGCGAGATGCCCTCAGTGGTCATTCTAAACGCAAATTCTCTTATAGACAAAATAATAGAGGTCTGCGACTTGTCTTCGTAAGGGGATTTATTAAAGGCTAGAAGAGCGCTTCGAGAGTCAGTAAAAGTTAGTACATTGGTTCGTACTAACTTTCGAGTTTTTTTTTTAAACTAAACTTCTGATAATCTACAGCTGAATGGCGCGATTATCCATTCATACTTTTACGGGCTTACGATTTTCATAAATACTTTTTAGCTGCAATTTACTGAACACGAAAATAAAATTATTATCTAAGATAATTGTTTGTAATTTTTGCGCGCAGCTACTTTATGTCGTATCACTAGAGTCGAGACCTTATTTTACTTTGAACATTTATAAAGCGGCAACGCCTTTGAACGGTAGTTTGGTAGTAGTTTTTTGAATGCTAGTTTGAGCGGTAATTTTTTGTATTGCTACACTTAAGTTATTTATTTGGTTTGAATATTTTTTTCTTTTGTCATCATGGCATTAAATTTTCGGATTGTTGCCTACAAGCTGTTTTATGCCCTATCACTGTGCGCGGGAGCTTATTATGGTTTGAACATTAAATGTATTGCTTTCCTTTGAGGCGGTTTCATGCCCATTCCGAGTAGTACCTACAGCTTGTAGGTAGCGTAACTAACTTTTCTCATTTTTACGAGATGATTTTTTTTTAATTTTTTTTTTTTATAATTTTATAACACAAATATTTTTAATTTTGTCTTTTATTCTATTCATCGAAATTACTCCTTAAAGCAAATCGTTCTGCCGCGGGAAAACAACCATTAAAATTCCAGCATGTATACATAAATTTTATACCAGGAGGCAAATGCCTTGAGATCGTTTGTCAAGACATTTGCTTCATTAGAAGTTATTATTGAATATTTGCAAAAATAATGTAATTATTTTTTCAGGTAATAAGCAGCAATAAGACAATATGTACATTACAAATAACGGACACAACTGGATCACATCAATTCCCTGCTATGCAAAGACTGTCAATTAGCAAGGTAAAACTAATGATTGATGAAAATTAAAATCTATCACTTACCTAGAATTTTCCAGCAACTCTTGGTGCATGGATGTTAGATGACATAACAATTGGTTTTCTATGAAAATTTGTATTAACCACTGTAGCCCTCTTCAATTGCAATATTTGTGTTAATTATTATGGAATACCTACATATAAAGCAAGGATTCTAGTATGTGGCATTCTGTAGTTTTAGCCTACCCCTAATCTTACTTGGGAAGAAGATGTGAGTTTATCTATGTATGTTAGAGTACCTCATTTTTTATTTACAGGGGCATGCATTTATATTGGTGTACTCTGTGAGCAGTCGACAATCATTAGAAGAACTGAAACCAATATGGCAAACAATAAAGGAAATAAAAGGCACAGAGCTTCCAAATATACCTGTGATGCTGGCTGGTAACAAATGTGATGAAAGTCCAGAGATTCGGGAAGTGTCAGCATCAGAAGGACAAGCCCAAGCCCAAGAATGGGGCATCTCTTTCATGGAGACATCTGCTAAAACAAACCACAACGTTACTCAACTTTTCCAGGTATACATACACTTTTATCTATTTTATCAACAGATTTTTACTATACTAAAGTATAGATTTTATATTTATGCAAAAGTCTTGATCTTGTCATATCTACTAAAAAGTTATCCTAATCCTGTTCATGGTCTAACTATGTGGTTTATTACATTCAAATCTGTTCAACAATTTTATTTTCTTATTAACAAAAAAATTGGTTATCATGCTTTTCACCATATTAGAAAAGGCATTTTGCTCCGCAGTGGGACAATTTTGGGTGTTATTAACCTTGTTCCTAAGAAATAACAGTCACATGGTTCAATCTATCATGTCAAACTTCGCTACTTATGAATAGTTATTTTAATATTAAAACTTTAATTACAGGAACTATTAAATATGGAGAAGAACAGAAATGTGTCACTTCAAGTGGATGGAAAAGGGAAAAAAAAGAAAGATAAAGTAGTAAAAGATGGTGGAGAAGCATCAGCCAGTGGAAGAGAGAAATGTCGTATTATGTAAATATATCAATAACTCCAATAATGTGTAATCCCACCAATTATATAACAATAATTCCTAGTCATTTTGATCCTAGTCATAAATCCATATCCCAGCCGAGTTATTGATAATTTAGAAGAAAAGTATTGGCTGTATCGCTTTTAAAAGCAAGAAGTAGTATAGTAATTACAATGCCTTTAAACAATATTAGTTCTGATGGAGCTAAGAAATCATTGAAAACCTACATGTTTTGCTAACTGTTAGTAACTAATAGTTTAATAATGACTGACATAAAAAAGAGATGAGAAACATTCCATATATTGTTAGAGTGAAAATACAACGAAATTAAGTCTTTTAGGACTTACTGTTAATGAATTATACATACTAAACTGTTATAATAAACAATAATGCCTATGAAGCACATTCATAATGTGACAAGCATTACAATGCATAAGATTTAAGTTTCGTTATTTTTATTAACATGACACTAATAATTTAAGTAACATGGGAATGTGACTTAAAATAGTTCAGAGTTACATTAATTTTTATAACCAAGTTAAAGGACACATTTGCTATCCAAAAGATCTGATATAATATTTATTAGCATCTGTTCCAACCAGTTTCACGCAAATGGTTGTATGTAGTGGTATAAACCTAAAATTGTATATTTATTTGTATACATATTTGGTATTGTAAAAGATGGGTAATGTCATTATGAGAAGTTGTTTCAGTGCCAAATAGTACCAGCTACTTAAGAGTCGTGGTTTACTTAATTCCACTAAACAGTGTGGTTTTAGAGACAAGATATGATTGTATTGTTTGGAATATTGTTAAGAGTGCGTTTATTTGAGCGCAAATTTTAGCGCAACGCGTGCCTGAACCTAGCTCGGTGTTGAGCTGAAAAAAAGCATGACCTAGTACATGAGCAGTTATGTTGCCCATTGTAACTGCGTCCTCCATAAAGTCAGTAAGTCATTGCCAAACCAATTCTAGTTTGTTATTGGCACTTAAAAATTGATAAAAATTAAATTGTCTACTAATGTAAAAAAACAAACAAACGTAATTTTTTGTTTTTTAGAAATTTTGCTAGATTAATTACGTTTGAGGAACTGATAAAATATGAAGTTCGATCCATTAAAGAATAATTATTAAATATATTAGAATAAGCACTGTATTAAAAATATTCGACAATATAATATACTTAGATAGGTAAATGACCCCGATGTTCTTGTTTACAAACTAAAGGACACACTTAAACGACTCTGCGCTAGTTTATAATTTATTCAAATATGGGCTTTAAATATTGGACTTTAGATACATTTTACATTGGCATCATAAATTAGCAGTCAACGAGCTTACCGCCGTCAGACTGCTCGGTAGTTGACGCTTCACGTTCACTGGCCGCTCTTTGTAGCCGAGCGGTCTGCGCGGCGTCCGCTCGGGCGCACACTGCTGGCAGTCGCCGCACCGACGCCCGCGACGCTCTGGTCGATCCAAAATCAGCGTCTATTATTTGTTACTCTTCTCTCTTCATCCTCAAGTGCAATAGCAATAATTGCTAGTGCGCGCTTTGCGAATCGGGACATTGTAAAATGTAATTGAAGAGTTGCTTCAATAAAAACCAATCGCGAAAAGCTAGACGGTCAACGGATGTACCGCTGGGCGTCTGCTAGCAGTCTCCGCGTGGACTGCTAGGTGCCTGCTAGCTGTCGCCGTGTGGATTGCGAACAGTCATCGTAGTTTAGGGCGGTATTGGAGCAGAGTGGTTTAAGTGTAGTATGTACCTTTTTCTCTCTATTTAATTAACAAAAAGACAAGACAAAATATTAGATTAGTCTCGTCTTGTCCTTTTCGTAATGAAATAGAAAGAATAGATTTATTGAGTTTAGATTTAGTTTAGTTTGTGAACGAGAGAATGGAGGCCACTATAGTATCCACAAATAATGATCTCGCGATGACATTATCGATTTGAGCCACATTTTTAGATTGTATAAGTTAAATATTATTTGTTTTATATGAATTACGTTAACGGTTAAATATTTATCTAGGCATATATTTAAACGTAGCTCTCGCTAGTTATATAATGCACTTTATTTAATATCACTCACATATCCAGTTACATATAGATTTGTCCATGATATATAAGTATCTAGTCGATTATTACTGTACAAATAATATATTTTGAAAAAATCTGTATGCAATGCAAATGTAAAATAGCTGAAATGCTGGTTAAATACGGCTAAAGCCTTGAACGGAGCTACACCTGGGTCCAATCATCGTTTATTACTCATAATTATCATGCTACTAATCAGGTGAACTACACCACAGATGTACAGGTCTTAAAATAATGCTTGGCAATACCACCCAATTAAAAGAATATGTAGCAGGGCATTGGCTTGTAGCCGTATCATTTGCAAACTGATCATAGGATATTAAGTTTATTTATAGCCTGTGATGTAACTGCTACGTTTTTTTCATTGAATACTTAATAATTTAAGTACCTACTATAAAGCTCAGTCACATTAATCATTTACAATTTAACTTAACTATGTTATAAATTGTGCTGTAAGTCCATAAATAAAATGAACCAGGAATTCAATAAATCAGCGGATGTGATTATTTCAAGATCCGTACTATTTAGGATTATTATTAATATTTTATTCTGTTTGAATGTTATGAAACACTTCAATATTATGCACATAAGTTGATAATGTATTTGCACGTTTTAATTACGAATATTTGCTTATTGGCAGAATCTATAAAATATTGTATTTATAGAGATAAAAAATTGTTAAACACTGAATTGTTATAGCTGGACCAAAGTTGTTTCGTGTTGATTGACGTAAGTTAACAGTGTAGTAAGTGTATCTATTTTTTGTACTCTAGCTATTTTCTTCTTTCCTTATTTCCTTACTTGACACTGGATTCCGATGAACCTAAAATGAGTGTTGTAAATTATCAAAATGAACTTTTCCGTATGAAACTTATTAATGTCATAAGTTGCATATGAATTGCATTTCTGAACATACACTTTGAGGTTTTCTGAATTTTGGTTTTAGCTAACGTCATGGATGATTAATAATTTATTCGTGTATGACTAATACTTATCCATACTTTTGAATTTTTAAAACTTACACGTTCATAAAAGATGGTGAGTACCGTATTTTTACTTGAAATACAATCCAAATCTACCAACAGGGTGATGGTGTCATTATATCACATTTAAGTACCTGTGTTATTCAAACTAGTCTCCTCGGCGAATTCGAAAGTCTCGAAGTCAGCCAGCTTGCTGCTTGAGTGCAAAATTAGTTGGGCATACCCAAAACAAATAATAGGTTTATGATCTTTGGTTCCACAAAGTGTTGGTAGTTTTTTTTATTAGATTGGTCCAAACAAAAATAATCTTTACTTCTTAATTTTGTTACTCATGTGCCATAACTATACATTCTCTTATACCTACCGAAGAGTCCCTCTAATCCGTCACATTCGGGAAGGTGACCAAAGGTGGAACGAAAAATGGCGGATCCCAAAATTTTTTAAGGATTAAAAGACATCTGGTGATATAAAAAGATGTTTATTTAGTGTTTTAAAAAAAATTGGCCCGACAGGTGCCCAGTCAGTGAAAATACGACACAGCGTTGTAACCCTGAGCATGGTCGGACTAGCCGGAGTAACAGACCATCCACGGTGGATTTGGGGGGTTCTTCTATACTATCCTCTCCGAATGGACGAATAACTAAAAAAAATGTAATGCCAGTAGCGCTACCTCTCTATGTAAACTATTTATTAAGACATTTATAGGTTTTTCTTCACAAGTAGGTAATATTCTATTTGGACAGCTTGATGATTGCATTCTCAGATAAGACTAGATTGCAGCGGGTGGTAAGGAGAGTTATGCTGATAGCTGTTAATTCTGCCTATCATGGGCTCGTTTGTGAGACCTCACATAATAACTGTACCTTCCTGCTACACGGCCGCGGGAGCGTTGCCCGCTTTGTCTTGTGTAAAGGACGGCACTCACCGCGGGCATTCGTTTTATGAATTCACTTTCAGCAGAACATTCTTCGTGTGAATTTTGTTATGCGACCAACATTAATTTGTGTAACGGAGTTTGGTGACTACGTACATACCGTAAATCTAAACAAAAACAAAATGCTCGCATAAAATCTTTGTTTCGAGTATAAATAACAGTAGTAAGAGTAACAAAATATTTTAAAAACAATCGCAAAGCGTATATTCACTGTGAATACCGTCCACAGAGCTGCACTTACCTGCAATCTATATTCGGAAAACCACGCTTCTTTTGGCATCTCTATTGCCTGACATCTGGGTGCCAGAGTCTAATACTTATTTTGTATATCTACAGGCTGTCCAATCGATAATTTAAAATCCCTTGTCCTCTCATTTCTAATTAACAGACTATTTTTAACTAGTATGGATGTAGAAGTCGGTAGTTCTTGTAGCTAGATTTTAGTGAAATTCTGTAATCAACGAAGGATCAACGTAGCATGTACCTAATAATCAAAAATGGTGGCAAAAGTACTTTGAGTGAATGTTCAAACTTGATAGGTAATCAATTCGTCATTATGTTTACAAGACTGCGGTACACCGTACATACATTACCTAAGTAGTGTTAAAGCTCAGTCTCATTAAATTAAAGCATATTATAGATTTTTTGATAATTTCTACATTATATAGACTGCATTCAAACATGACATGACATTGCTAACTTTGTCTGCTCTTCTCCTTTAAATCTTCGAAAATGGTGCCCAATGTATGACACGGCAATAATAAATAATATAGGAAGTAGGTAATAGGATATTTTCAGCATCCCTTTTTCAATCTAACCGATTATATCTAGAAAGCATAGATTAAAAAAAAAAACTAGAAATATTAATGACTGTATACAAAGTTAAAATATTGCTTACGTTTTCTTATATTTATTATACTTACTTTCCATCTCAAACAACAAACATTTGACGATTTCCAAGCAACAGTTTGTGCTTTTTCTATTCGTCCATCTATCGATACTTGCTTTGGGTACATTAAGTATTAGGCTAGTCGGATTGGAGCGCCTCGTTGAATCACGATTAGTTTGCTCAAGGTAGCTCAGAGTGTATTGATGTCATCGTCAGTGCATACTCTGATCACCTTGTTGGGAGTCGATGTTCAAGTTGTATTGTAAATAATTATATTGTTTCGTTTCTAATGTTATTTATACTGAGGTTGCGAATGTTTGTTGACCAATAGCAGTATAGGTGTAAGCGTCTATTTAAAATCAAGACTAGAATTTGCTTGATATCTTCGTAATACCGTAAATAATTGTTTATGCTTATATGTTTCCATTTACTTGTGTATTAAAATATTTTAAATTGATCTTGTTTGTGACACTTCTCACTAAGGCATCACGAAAATAAAATACTTATAAAATATTCACTGGTTTTATTTTTTAAAGCGACTTACAGTTAGGTAAGTACATGTTATATGTATATAAAAAGTTGATTAGTTGTAGGTAAAACAAAAAAAAGTCATCATAATCTTATTTTAGTTCATAAAACTAGCAACATTTAAGTTATTGTGCATACCATATTTAATTATTTAAAATATACTTATTAGAGCACATTACTTAATTTACACACAATTATCACAGTGGAGTATTCATTTTATATCATAGTAAGTATTACTTATACAGTATGTTACAAAAACCCTGTCCGACCCGTGAAGGTGTTGTTAGGTATCGTTAGCCGATTCTACTAATGCGTACATAACCTGGCTAAACTAAAAAAAAATACCACCTTAAAAATAAATAACTTAAATAAAATAAATAGGTAATTTCATGGCAACACAGGCACAGGTCATGACCTCAGTTGACCTCATGCATGTAGGTATTGGTAGTCTAACCACGTTTATCGACTCTAGAAAGAAACAATGATACCTACTTAGGCAGCTCGTGAAAAGAACTTTTTTTTAAGTAGGAAGGTCGTCTGACCCTCCGAATGTATCTTCGAATTTCATTCGATGAGCACAATGGCTGTGGCGGAGATGTTGTTCCATATTTCGTTCACTAAGAACGATACCGGCTGGCACCGTCCCACGAGATTAGCACGGTGTTTCACAACGTTAGTCCACTCCTACCAATCCACTGCTCGCCGAACTGATAGTGGAGGTACTCACGTACAGGTCGGCAAAAATATGGTGGGGCACCGTCATGCTGGAACCACATTGACCAAGAAGTAATCACATCCGAATCGTTCAACACCTGATCACAACACAACACAATTGCAGTTTCACTAGGTACCTTCCATCAGCAGGTTACATTACGTTAGAAAACTATATGATCACACAATAAACGATACGTCTACACGGACGCGATGTCTACGCGAAACTAATAAATTTAAAATAAAAATGATTTTTATTTCATAAAAATAGGTACTCTAACTGCACGGCGGTGCCCTTTGACTAGAGGTGTGAAAGTATTCAAAATATTTCTCGTATCGATTTTTGGTATCAATTTTGTATTTCAGAATTTCACGCATCGATTCAACATCGCATGGCATTCTTTAGATTTTAGAACTTTCACATAACTTAAATCAGGTGAACTTAAATGCTTTACATTGTTTATAATATTCTCCTAAAATCGTATTTCATAAGACCTTTCTAGTTCCTATTTACTAATAATAGGTACTTGTGTTACAATATTGTTATGAGTAATTAATCGATAATCAAAAAAAGTACTTTTACCATTAGGTAATCTGTGTTTTTACAACAAATCATTCGGCCAGGTACAGTTTCGAATAATAGCGACAAAAACAAAACGTTATTACGCATAAACTAGTACAGCTCTAATTATTCCTTTGCCGCCGTCGGCGGCTAGACACACTGACGCCGCTAAAGAACCTAAAAAAATAATCAAAAGAAAGCCGACAATTATAAGGTCTAAAATGGTGTTTACACTTTTTTAAATTTCCCGAATTTTGGGGAAGTTACAGTAAATTCGCTGGTAAAAAAGATTATTTCAAAATTCATTAGTATTGTTACTATGATGATTATGCAAAATTTTATATTTTATTTGGTCATTTGTTTACCTAACCCTTATTATCCTTGTGGGTCGGACAGGGTTTTCGTAACATACTGTAGACTACAGGCCCATGTCCAAAAATGGATGGGTCATATGAACCACCAGGTGACGTATATAGGACGATATAAAAGCATAAAATAATAAGATTCAGCTCTATGCCGTCACTTGTAAGCTGTCCAACTGAGAATTCAAAAGCGCAGGTAGAGTGAGTACCTTTTGGGTCATATATTTTTGTACGGCATTGCGGAATAATGGATTAGAAGCTATATTGAAACAGAATGAAACTGATGCCGTACAGAATAAAATGACCAAATTTACCCTGGAAATTGTCAGAAAATAAAAAAAAAAATTACCGACTTTGTGGCGCAACATTTTTTTACGGCACTGCGCGCTTTCTTATTATTTTTAATGGATTTACCGATGGTAAAAATGCCGTACAAAAATATATGACCCAAAAGGTTCTCACTCTACATGCGCTTTTGAATTCTCACCAGCACTCAGTTGGACAGCTTACAAGTGACGGCATAGAGCTGAATCTTATTATTGTATGCTCTTATATCGTCCTATATACGTCACCTGGTGGTTCATATGACCCATCCATTTTTGGACATGGGCCTGTAGTCTATTAGTGACGGTACCTACATTTAAAACCCTAAAGATACATAATAATGGCGTATGGCCTACGCTACGCAAGTAACTGATATTACCTACGGCGTAAGTAATATCAGTTACCTACTTGCTCTGACTTTAGCAGTGTCGCCTAAGAGTATAACAATATAATGACAGTAGATAGGATATCGCATGCGTAGTAAACTTGGCATCACAAATCATCAACATACCATCATAAACCTTTGTATCAAAACGACGCGATGCTCGCGAGTAGACCACTTTAGATTAGGTACTTCAACTACGGCCCACATGCCACTCGTTAAGCTGATATCAGACGCTTAACTTTTTGGCCATTTTATTGGGCAGTTTGGCAGTAGCTCAGTGGTAAAGTTCGCCTGTCATGCACTAGGTTCTAGATTCAAATCGAGGTAGGTAACTACTAATATGTACTACTTTGGGTTTATCAGTTAATACTTAGTTTTATATTAGCAACAATTTTACAGGAAGTAGTGTCAGTAATCATACATCGGTGAAGGATAATATCGTGAGGAAGATTGTTCTCTATTACTGTCAATTGGAATAATTTTGAAGCATATTGCTAATACATTGCTCCATATGTTCGAAAATGTGTCTGCTCAATAACGTAAATAACCCAATGAATGTCTGTCAAAATGATACCCATTGACGTGTGTTACGCAATTATCCTAATGGACTATGTATACAAACAAATAAATAAAACCAAAGAGACTATTTGTAGAGTTAAAATAAATACATATTAAAATATACATTATTAATTTGACATTACAATATATACACTTACTACTGATATGAAATGCATTTCAGTTTTCGCTATTCTCGTAGTTTTATTGTACTCGTAAGGTTCACTGTTGGTGGGCATCGGTGCAGTTCGGGCGCCTTACGGCACTACGGCTTCGGGCGTCCGAGAGCTGCGTCGGGCTACTTCGGGCTGCCGTAACCACGCCTAAGGACGCCCCAATACATCATTATAAATACGGAAGCACAACTGTTTTCACCTATTTTTTTAAATAATAATAAACTAGTGCTTGATCGCAATCCCGCCTGATGGTAAGCAGTGATGCAGCCGATGTTATGGTCTACCACCGAGAAATGACTGCTCTGCGATATTTCTGTCGCCAGAACTATTCTAATGCTGCCCAAAATCAGCTACGGCGTCCTTACCTGAGCTTACGAAAACCGAGGCAGGTCCCAGGCGCCCGAAGCCGCCCGAGCTGTACCGAGCCGCAGCGATGCCCACCGATACTGACTGCCGGGCTTAAGCCATTTTTAAGTGAACTTACTTCAAGAAAAAGAATTTCACTGTATTCATCATTCATCAATCAATTTCACTGTATTTTTGTGGTGAAAACTTTTTTTTAGCATTGTTGTGATTTGAAAGTAGATTAACATTTCTAAAGTTATATGTACTTTCTAAGTATATCTTGGACACCAATGCCTGAAGGTGAAGGAAAACATCTTGAGGAAACTTGGACTTTAAGTCTGAAATCGCCAACCCGCAATGAGCAAGCGTGGTGATTACGCTCAATCCTTCTCTGTATGAGAGAGAGACAACACATAAATTCATAAGAACCAGGAACATAAGCTTTACACAATACCTTTTATGTTCGTGGTTCTCTTTGTGCTGTTTTGTATCCCCTTCACCCGTGTTTACCAAGGCATAGGTAGTGGTGCTTGGGCCTCAGCATTGTATGTGTTGAAATTTTTTATGTTCGTTATTGTTTGAAATAAACACAAAGTAATAAGAAAATACACAAAGAAATATGTAATTTCTTTTTCATTTCATAGTTTTTTTTTTTTGGAAGTCGTCTTTTTTAACTTTCAATGATCACCACTAGCAAGATTTTGCCTTCTTCTAAGATTGCTCTTAATAGCCAGGTGATCATTGTTATTGTCTGACAAATAGTTAGGCAACCGACCAGTGCTAGCTGATCTTTGTAATTTTGGATGACTGACATTATTAGTCAATTGCAAATTAGGTCTATTTGGTCTATTTTCAACATTAGTAACATTTGATAATGCTAGTGAACAAACATTCAGAAGTCTGTCCAATCTATCACCACTTATTCTATCAATATCAGATCTTGGTTGTGCTAGGTGCTCATTTGTGTTTGCTGAAAACATTGACCTTCTACTTTGTCGAACTCCAACACTCACAATTCCAAGGAAATTTAAATTAAATGGAATATTAAATATAAAATTGAATACAACCATAACCAGGAGATATATCAATGAAATATTTACAACTAGGATTAAAAACCCATATACAATCTTATCAAACGGGAACCATAATCCATCTGGAAAAAAATAAATAAAATTAATTAGTAAAAAGCAGGGGAAGTCAATGTTTTATGTTAAAAACTTAACAAGATTTACTGATTTTCGACCTGTTAACATAAGTAATAAAAAATAAATAGGCCATAGAGCATCTAATCATCATATCTAGATAGCAGAGTGATTCAAATAACATTTTGGTCAAATTCAGTTATGTGCAATTTGGGTCTATGAAAATGACAGATGCCAGCAGGTCAAGCTACTTGAAACTGTCAAACTCCAATGGACCTTGAACCTTAATGCTATGTCATCATCATCATCTTAGCGTTTATCCCGGTTGTATCCGCGGCTTTCGCGTTGGAGCCCAGGGTCCGCTTTCTTGCTTAATTTCATCCATTTCGCGCGATCTTTAGCATCCTGTGGTGTGAGATTATTGGCAGGCATGTCATCTCTTACAACGTCAAGCCAGCACCTCTTTGGTCTACCCTGCTTGTTCCGGCCCGGCGGAGGCGCCATGGCAAGACATTTGTGACCCACGTAACATGCCGGTTTTCGTAAGACGTGACCGTACCAACGTAGGCGACCCTCCTGCAGTTTTTCCGCTATGTCACGGACATGAAGACTGCCACGGATGCGGGAGTTCCTGATGCGGTCCTTCCGCGTAATTCCACAGATCCATCGCAGCATATTCATCTCCGTGACACGCAGCTCCTGCTTGTGTCGCTCAAGCACAGGCCACGTCTCACTGCCATACAGAACAGGTCTAATGATGGTCTTATAGACCTAAGAGGCAGGTCTATAAGACCGCTTCAGAAGCTTAACCGGCATTTTGGGGTCAAAAATGACACCTGTCACCTCACGCCATTTTGCCCAAGCTGCGGAAATACGTGCCCTGACGTCGCAATCAATGTCGCCGGAGGCTCGGAGTAGGTACAGACTCCAAGTATTTAAACTGGTCTGTGCACTTGATCATGTCACCGCCTATGCGCACAGACATGGGGTCTGTCGTGTTGCTAGCCATATACACGGTCTTCGCCACATTGAGTTTCAGACCCCCGTTCTCGAGCGAGTCCTTCCACACATTCACACGCCGCACCAACCAATCCCTGTCAGCGTCCGCCAGCGCGATATCGTCAGCATACATAAGCAACCAAGGAGGTTGCTCATGTGAAACGAACTAAGGACGGAACCTTGGTGGACTCCGACGGTGACGGGGAAGGGTTTAGTGTCACCAACAGCGGTCCGAACAACGGAATCGGAATTGAGGTACATGTCTCGAATTATGTCAACATAGGCTTCTGGTACCACTTTGGACCTCAGTACCCACCAGAGCACCCCCGAGGTCAGTCGAAGGCCTTCTGCATAACAAGAAAGAGCATATGCAGAGGCGTGTTCTTCGATCTGTATCTCTTCATGGCGATCCTTAGTGCGAAGATAGGATCCATGGTTCCGTACCCTGGACGAAACCCATATTGACACTCCGAGACAGCACACTCCTGCCGAATCCGGGAGTCTATAATCCTCTCAAAGATCTTCATGCTGTGGGACATGACCTTTATACTGCGATGATTGAATTGATTGAGACTGGAGTAATAATACTCAGTCTCCATTGGCTCGGGATTTTGCCGGTCAGGAGCACGCGGTTCAACAAGGTAATTAACATGCCCACACCGCGAGGACCCATCGCCTTCCAGGCCTCAATGGGGACTCCATCAGCTCCGACAGCTTTCCGATTCGCCATGCGACGAAGAGTCGTATGGACTTCCTCAGGCGTTATTGGGGGCACTAATCCAAGATTTGGAGGGAGTTCCGGTGTCTGCACCTCTTGGTGCTGCTTATTCAACAGCTTGTGGAAGTAGGAGCGCCATCTCTCCTTCACCGCGAGGTCTTCGCATAGTAGGTTGCCAACAGGGTCGTAGGACCCTAGTATGTGCCAACTTGTAAATGAGCTTTTTCCCCTCAGATGATTTCAGCTTTTCATAGAATGGTAGCAAGTGGTCTCGTCTGACTCTGGCCACAGCTCTTTTAGTGGCACGTTTGGCAACTTTGTATGCGTCGCGATCTTCAGGGGATCCAATCACTTGCCACGTTTTGATGAGGGCTTTTTTCACCTTAGTCTCCTTCTGGACTGTGTCGTCCCACGACCAGGTCTCCTTGTCACCTTAATGCTATGTATTTAATGTAAATGTCAGTGGCCCTCAAGCTATCCATATGTTCAACATTATTAATAAAAACTTCATTTAATGGTTAACTTTCATAGTAGTTTAGTGGGTATATTAATAGTGTGGTTAAATAATAATTTCTCTTACCAGTAATACTTTGAAGAATTATCTTTATAGTGGAGTTGATAGCAATGATTGGTTCAGATATTAATGTTGTAAACATCCTGATAGCAATTTTTGATGGATTCATATGCTTCATAAACATAATTGGATCTGGTGGCGGTACTGTGCAATCTGATGTCCAGAAATACCATTTGCAAGTATTAATGGCTGACACAAATTTGTCATACTCCTGTTGTTCAGCTTCCTGAAATAATAATAAAAAAATTTTTTTAGCTTCTTAAATAAATATTCAAAAAAGGTGTCAAAAAATAGTAGATGTTTTTCCTTCTTTCTTACTCATTCTTATTGTTCCACATTGGGTTTTAGTCTAAGCAATTAGTTTAAATATGGCACATGGGTGGAACATGACCTAGAGGTATAGGATACTTTTTTACCCCAGTAGTATTTTCTTTACAAACCAGTATTTAATGAGTAACTTTCTATTACATAACCTAGCAGATCTAACTAAAGGTAAAAACTATCATTATATTATACTGGAGACACATGATCTTATTTTAGGAAAATAAATGGCATGTTATGTTTCAGACAGTGTCATAAAACAGTGTTTTTGTCAGAGATAAACACTTACTTTGTAAGATATGAAACCTTCATAAATATATAATAAGATAAATATAATTATGATGACATGCTTATGAGAGATATGTCTCCATAGCCAAATAACTATCCCAACTGCTCCAAGTAAACCAAGAAGTAAAGTGATGTATGTCTGGAAAAAAAATAAAATTCTTAGTTACAAAACAGTTACAAGTAAATTTATTTATTTTATTATAATAAGTCTCATTTCTTACCTTATATTCTGTTAGATATACTTGAATATAATCACTCCATGCAATTACAATTTGATCAGTAATAGTTGGTTTATAAATGGCATCTTCCACATATCCCACAGTACGTCTGTACTTATCGTCAGTCAATGTAGACTCAGACTTTATACAGTTGTCTACAACATCCCATCTGTCAGCATCAAACTTCATTTGTAAAGATATATCAACGCTACCATCTTCACTTTTCTGTAATTTAATACAACAACTAAACTAAACTTTCTAGTGCTCCTAACACAGGGAAATTTGAGTAATGAATAATCTTTGGTAAATATAGCAAATGTTTCCTATTTGGGTAATAAATAAATGTAAGTTTTAAAAGCATTATATTGTAGGTATCAAAATTAAATATTTTAGAGCAATGTTTACATATTAAAAGAAAATATACTAAACCTTCAACTGTCCGTTTTTTAGCATTATGGCAAGTAATCTTTTGAACCACCATTCTCCATAGGCAAATTTGTTATCGGTTTGTCTCTCTTTCTTAATAGGTATTCTAAGATCTGGCGGTAAATCTCTTTCATGTGATATATCTGGTACTGCCACACTTTCGTAGTTCCAAGGGTCTGGCCCAGTTTGTGTTTCGCTATTACAGATGCTACAAAACTCTAACAAAATGAAGACTATTGACTGATAATTCATTTCCACAAACCGACAGAAATTTTCTGTTACATTAAAACAAAGTGATTAATATTTTACCGATAATATGATAATTTGAATATGTTGGTTGTGTTCTGGTTGACTGACAGTTGACAGTGACACGGTTTTGACATTAACATGCCAATAAAGATAAGGCAAAACAGTAGTGGCGTAAATTTTTAGTCGAATCATTAAGCCAAGATGAGTGCCACGCGCTTAAAAACGCTAAATAAAAACGCACGATTTATATATTAAAAAGTGCATTTAGTGAATAATCCACAAAGAGCATTGAATTATCGCAGCATAGTGGCCACATCATGGCTTTGCATCAAATCTCCTAGTGTACATTTGTACAACCATTCCTATCACAATGAATGATCGTCCATCTTACGCTTTCTAAATTCTCAAGCACAAATGTTCTATTCTAAGTAATTAATATAACATCTACTATACTGTATACACTATTCGTAATCAGTTCTTATATACTATTTAAAAATATTCGTACCGCATATCACTCCCGCCGTGCGACCGCGTCGCAGCCATCTCCGGTGCGGGTTCGTCTTCCATTTGCAGTGGCAGGAGTAGTCCTGCCTCTACAAGCTTCCTCACCGGCCGTCGCAGCACACCTCCCCTGGTTCGCACGTCCACTGTTCGCACGATGTCGTCGGGGCCCGGATACGTCGCTATGACTCTGCCACGCGGCTATATATTGCGCGGCAGGTTGGGGTCGACGACTTGAACAAGGTCGTCGACTTGTATTTTTGGACCTCTTCCATGCGGCTCCCGCCGGTGTTGCAACTCCGGGAGGTACTCCTGGATCCAGCACTTCCAGAAAAGGTCGGCAAGCCTCTGTGCTGCTCGCCAACTGGATCTCGATGCGGCGTCTTTTTCGTCGAATGTGCCCGGTTGAGGCACTCGTCCCGAACTTCCCAATAAGAAGTGGTTCGGAGTCAGGGCTTGTGGGTCCTCTGCACTGACTGACTCGTGTGTCGGAGGGCGGCTGTTGATAGCGTATTCCACCTCTGCGAGTAAGGTGGTGAGTACTTCCTCTGTAGGGTGATGCTCGTGTAGCGTCGCGGCTAGTGCTGTCTTCACTGAGCGTACCATGCGATCTCAGGCTCCTCCCATGAACGGAGCGCCCGGTGGAATGTAGCGAAACGGAGAATCTGATAGGATCGGGTAAAGCATCTGCTAAACTTAGTCCCTTCTTGTTCGATACGTGGCATATCGTACGGGAAAGTTAACCCGTACGGTTCTGTTACTGATGTAGAGGTGTCGGGTTGTCTCGTGGGGTTGATGCAAAGGGCGTTCATCTCAACGTATTGCTTTGCATGTACTTCCTTCTGTCTGTCTTCTGGTTTCTCGGCGATATGAGACACGAAGTCTATAATGTGCCTGGAGGACTGGATCTGTTTGCCGTGGAGTACCCAACCGAGTGGCGTGAGAGATGCCACTGGTTGGTACTTATTGCCTCTTCTCTTGTCTGTCTGACCTCCGATGTCAACAGGAGATGCCAGTTGTCTTGCCCAATCAACACTTTAGGCTTGGCATTGGCGTACGTGAGGTAGTCGTGGATGTCTGCCAGGAGCTTGCATCTCGTTACTGTTTCTGGCGGTACTCGCTGAGACGAAACATGCAAGTTCTTCACCTTGCGTGCTTATACTTGCTCTTCGTACCCGTTGAGCCCTTTCAACTTGATACTAACTCGACGTGAAGTTAACTCAGACGCCTTCAAATCATTGATGGTTTCTATTTTCAGTAGGTCGACGGGGCCTGTTGCTCCGATGCTGTTTGCCACGCTGTCATCAACTAGCGTGACTGTTGACCCGTCGTCCATCAATGCGAAGGTGTCGACTGTACCCTTTGGACCCTTTATTTGGATCGGTAGGACTTTCAGGTACGACTGTTTCTTACTCTCGGCCCAGGCTGAGTTTATGGCTTCTACAGCTTCCTTCGATGCCTCTTCTTTAGCCTCCTTCTTCTTAGTGTGATGAAACAGCTTATGATGTGAAAATCTCCAGTTGTTGACACCACACTCACGAGGACGGCAACTGTGAGTCTTGTTTCTGTATCGAAGACATCTGAAGCGTAGGCGTTTGGACTTGGCTGCGTCCCACCTGCCGTTTTCATCCAACTTCTTGAATTGTTCGCAGTCGACTGCTGTATGACCGGTTTCTTCACAGACCGGACACTTCGACGTGTTCGTCTTTTCTGTTACATTCTGGACCTTCTGTGTTCTCGTCTGTTGAGTCGCCACTGTACTTTTATTTAGTTGTTCGGGTACAGCGTATGGTGCGCAAAAGTCCGCTTTTGAGGAACTTGTCTAGCTTCACTAAGTCTGGATCTTCCCTCGGTTGTACATACGAGAAATCGTAGTATCTGTGGCGAAGCGTAGGCGTGAGCTTGTATACGACGGTCTTTGACACTTCTGGGTTGTACAGATAGTGTATACAGCCGAGAGTTTTCAGTGTCGCTACGATGTTGGACACTTTTGTTGCGAAGATGCAGATCTCGCGCGGTGATTCGGTGAGGCGTGGCAGGGCACGCAGCGCGTCCATTTCCATCATGGCGATGGAGTCCGGTCTTCCGAATCTTGACTCTAAAGCCTTCATTATGTCTGCTGGATCCGTATTGGAAATCAGCAAAGAGTCAACTGCTTCTTTCGCTTTGCCTTTTAGCGTTCTTCGTAGCCTGTTCGTGTTCTCAATCGGCGTGTATATATTTTCCCTACCCTTGATGTGATCCACTAAACAACGGTAGCTCTACGGATCTCGGTCGTTGAGCTGCGTTGACGGCACTTGTGATTGCGTCGGCGAGCGCGACGAGGTCGGATTGACCTCCCACCAGTAACTGTAGTACGTTATGTACTTGACGCTTCTGTTCTGTACTGGCTGGGACGCTATTCTCTATGCGCGTGATCACCGGCTCTGCTGTAGGTTGATTCTGTTGTACGGCAACCACGGGGGTTCTGTTCTGTTGGTCCTCTAGCCAGTTGTCTACTCTTTGGTCTGTTTCTTCCTTAGAGTAGATGGAGACATCATCTTCTTCATTGTCGGAGTCTTCATGTTCTAAAGTGGATGAGCGTGCGGCGGCTAGCTCCACTTGCAGTCGCAGTAAGTCTTCCTTGTCTTTGGCCAACTTGTATGCCTTTGCTATACTGTAGGTCGATCCCCCCGCGCCCCTCCTAGCAGGGGTGCGAGGGTCTTGCAGTCCGCTCGGCAGTGGCGGACCATCTGTATTTTTGACCCGCTTTACTGTTGCGGGTCGTGTTCCTTTGTTGCTGTGGCACACAATTGTAGGCGAGTTCATCGTTGTAGCTGTTGACTGTGTCACGGAGAGAGTAGTAGCAGCGGCGGCGACAACAGCGGGGGGCGACACAGCGGGCGGGGCGGCGGCGGCGGCGGGCATCGATACGGCGGAGATCAATGTGGCTGTCGAGGTACCAGTATATTCCGTGGTACCCGTTTCTGTTGTCTCCCTCGTGGTCGCTGTCCCTATGGTAGCCGTCCCGGTAGTAACTGTTCCGGTTTCTGTGCACGTTCCCGTTGTTGATTTGCTAGCGGCTTTTTCCTCTGTTCGTGTGACCGGCATACTGTTCATCGATAGCCGTCAGTTTACGACGCGAACTTATCTTCTGGCGAGAACTTGAGTCTTCACGTTTCTTCTAGCTGGATGCGTTCTTCACTTATTTTCCACTTATCCGGCTCGAAGGACCATTAAATGTGCGTGACAGACATGCAGGACCATTTAGTGGACGTATGCGGTTGCACTCTGTACGTTCTGATGCACACTCTGTTGCTGGGTTGGTGGAAATAAGTGAGACTTCGGTGTGTAGACTTATTTGGTATATTCTTCCAAATATTAGCGGGGTCACTAGTTAACTTATACTACTATTGATTCTTAACTATTACTTCTTGACTGCTGTTCTTGATTGTTGATCCTGTAGTGATCTTGCTATTGATCTTGACTGTAGCTGTTGACTCCTCAATTGCGAAGAAGAATGTGATGACTGTAGCTGTCGATTCCTCGAAGACAAATGTTGTTGGAAGTAATCTCAACTCCTTTGTGAGAATACTGACCGAATCATGGATTGCGTGTTTTTAAATAGTGAATGTCAAAATAACTAGAAGGTTTGTACTGCGTCAAATTGACGTACTTCACTATAAACCATGTTGTCGTAAAGATGTCTAAATTGTAACAATTATTTCTAGTTATATATATGAACAAAGGATGGCATGTAATAAAGGGGTTTGAGTCTTAAATTTACATCTTTCATTTGTGAGCCCTGCAAGAGACCTGTAAGGTTCAAGAGGTTATGGGCCCAGAAACGCGAAGAAAGTAATACGTGACTTGCAAATAAATAAAAATGGATAAACCAGTGAAGCCGGTACTATCTAAGGATGGCAACTATAATTCCTGGCTAGAGAAAATAAAATTGAGGATCGTGGCTCATGGACTTGGAGACATATTGGCCACCACGAAGTCGCAGATACCGGATTGCAAGGTAACAGATGCGAGTAAGCTCGCAGTCTCCGAGGCAGCAGGCAAGTCACTAATTTTAAGTTCCGTAGATGAAAACATTGAAAATTTTGTGATTTCTTGTGAAACGACGCTACAGATGATCGAAAAATTGAATAAAATTTTCCTGTGCAATAGAGATACTCAAATCAGCAGCCTTTTAAATGAATTTTAGACATTTAAATTAAAAACAAATGAGTTGATGACTGATATTGCTAAATTTGAACAGATTGTTAATAAACTTAAACGTCTTGGACACATAGTATCAGAAGTTGAGCAGACAACGCGCATCATTGCTATGCTTCCCGAACAATATAAATTTTTCCGGCTTGCTTGGGATTCCACACCAACAGAAAACAAAACTTTGGATATGCTTGTAGCCAGACTACTGAAAGAAGATAAGTTGTCCGTAACAGATGACGCATTCAAAGCTAACGAGCGTGAATGCTTTATTTGCAAATCGAAAGAACACATCGCGAGTTTTTGTCCAAAAAGGGTTCAACCATCTACGAGCAGAGGCAATTGTGGCTGTAGATGTAGGTACAATACTAGGTATATGCCTGATAACCGATTCTGTAAATTTTGTAAGCGGACAGGACATACAATAGACACGTGCTTTAAAAAGAACCAGAACAAGAATGTAAGTACCATCGAAGCCGTTTTAGACTCAGGGGCTTCTTCTCACATGTTTAGTGACAGCAGATTCTTATATAATTTAAAACAAATTAGCACGCCGATTGCTTGTGCTGACAAACAATCCATTAAAGCAGTTGGTATTGGGGATTGCTTCACTGAAACTGTTTCGTTATATAACGTCTTGCATGTTCCGGAAATAGCAAAGAATATTGTATCAGTTGGAGCTCTGTGTAAACAAAACATTAAAGTAATATTTTTTGAAAATTTTGCAGTAATCCAACACCGTGGTAGATCAATTTTGGAAGCTACTAGAAATAATAATGGGTTATATATTATCACATTGAACGCCGTATTTCCCGAAGTTTCTGCTTTTCTTGCTACAGTTATCCATACGTGGCATAGACGTCTGGCACACATTAGTAATGTTGAGGACACAGCAAAAATTGTTGATGGTATTAGCCTAACAAATAAAACATATCCATCCAAGCTTTGCGAAGTTTGTGCGCAAGCTAGGTTTACTAGGTTGCTATTTTCGTCCGTGCGTACTCTTGCCACCAAACCTTTACAAATTGTACATACAGATGTTTGTGGTAAAATCGAAACTGAAACTTGGGATGGTAGGAAATATTTTATAACCTTTTTAGATGATTTTACACACTACAGTCGGGTTTATTTACTGCGTAATAAGTCTGAAGTAATAGATTGCATTAAACATTTTGTTCAATGGGCAGAAAGGCATTTCGATCAAAAAGTAGAAATAATTCGATGTGACAATGGAGGTGAATACTGCAGTAGCCAACTAATGAACTGGTGTAGGGATAGGGGTATTACGTTAGATTATACGGTTTCTTATACTCCTCAGTTAAATGGAAAAGGTGAAAGGTTAAACAGAACGCTTTTGGAGAAAACTCGAGCTCTACTGTTTGATGCTAATATGCCTAAGTTTCTATGGGGAGAGGGTCTTTTCACTGCAGTGTACCTACTCAATAGGACGTCAACATCTACAAAACATAAAACACCTTTTGAAAATTGGCATAACAGAAAACCAGATGTATCTAATTTAAGAGTTTTTGGAGCGAAAGCATATTGTAAAAACGTTGTTTAATTGGTATTTTAGTAGGTTACAGTCTGAATTCATATATAATTTGGAACCCTGTTAGAAAACATATTTTTTACTCGAGAGACGTTGCTTTTGATGAAGAAATAAATGATTATCGGGAAATATCAAAACAATTTTCTTTCAATTTAAACAATTTAAATCAGTTTACGTCTAGATCATTCTTGGAAAACATTCGACAGTCGGGAACAATTGAAGATGGAATAAATGAAGGGCGCACAAATGAAGGGCGAACAAATGAAAGTGATTCAGAGAATGAAGAAATAAGTGAACAAATAAATGAAGGGAACAAAACACAAGGATACAGTTGGACAACCAAAGGGAAACCAGTATTGGGAGAAATTTTGGAGATAGAGTTGAAGTAGAAGTTGAAATAAATCATGAGATTGATAATGAAGCTGATACAGAGGAGGTGATAACTGAAAATGTGGCAAATATAGATGAAGCTAGTGAAGATATTGAGAATTTAGAAGATGTAAATGCGGAAATAGTAGATGATGATCTATTTTTAGATGCGAGTCAAGAGATTATTGAAGAGAGAGTTAATGAGTGTGAAGAAGAATCTAGTGTACCCAGGAGGAATCCTTATAGAGAGAGGAAGGTTCCTAGTAGATTTAATGAGTTTGAGATGGATTTCTTAGCAGAGTGTGCAATGCTTTCTTATGAAAAAGCGATAGCGTCAAGTGAGAGAGACAAATGGTTAGAAGCAATAGAGGAGGAAAAGTGTTCGTTAGAGAAGAATGGGACATGGGAATTTGTAGACGAAAAAGAAGCTTACGGAAGAAAATTACTGACTAGTAAGTGGGTTTTTGCGAAAAAGGCAGATGGAAGGTACAAAGCAAGATTAGCAGCAAGGGGCTTCGAGCAGAAATATAAGGTGGATTATGATGAAACATATAGTCCAGTTGTAAACACGGTCTCTTTAAGGATTATACTTTCAATAGCAGCACAAAAGGGTTTGAAACTTCGGCAATTCGACATCAAGACAGCATTCTTACGTGGAAATTTAACAGAAACAATATTTATGCTAATTCCGAAAGGTTATCCAGTGAGCAAAGGCAAGGTATGCAAGTTAAAGAAGAGTTTATATGGGTTAAAACAAGCTCCGCTCATGTGGAATATCCGCTTTACAGATTTTTTAAAGAAAATGGGTTTTGAAAAATTAAAGTCAGATCATTGTTTGTTCACAAAAGCAACTGGGGATGGAAATTTTATTTATTTGGCGATATACGTTGATGATGGGTTAATAGCAGGGAGTTCCTTAGTAGAGTTAGATAAAATTTTGAAAGAATTAAGTAAAGAATTTGAAATGAGGGTTTGTGAGAAGGTATGCAATTACGTTGGGATAGATGTACACTGTAGTGAGAAGGTTGTTAGGATCAATCAAGAGAGTTATATCCAAAAATTAGTTAATAAATTAAATCTGCAAGATGCAAATAGTCGAACAGCACCCACCATTTTAGTTGCTGAACATCCAAATGTGGGAGACACTCATTTAACTGATGAGTATAGAGAGGCTGTGGGGTCGCTTTTATATCTAGCGAATAAGACGCGACTGAATATTGCGTTTCAGGTTGGATATTGCAGTAGACACCAAAATTGTCCAAATTTAAATGACAAAAATAACATCTCGTCAATCCTTAAATATATCAAAGGTACTCCAAAGGTAGGTATAGAGTACTCCAGGGATGGCAGTGGTGATCTGGTGGCATACTGCGATGCAGACTTTGCAGGGGATTTGGATACTCGTAGAAGCACTACAGGATATGTTATCTGCTACGGAGGTGGTCCGATTGCTTGGGCGTCTAGAAAGCAACCAATAGTAGCTCTTTCTAGTACAGAGGCAGAGTATATTGCTGCAGCTGAATGTTGTAAAGAATTATTATATATTCAAAATTTACTAAAAGAATTAATTAGTACTGTACCAAAGACCCGTTTGTTAGTAGATAATCAGTCAGCAATTGCATTAATGAGGAATGGCGTGCTAAACAGAAGGAGTAAACACATAGATGTCCGCTTTCATTTTTTAAAGGAGAAATTAGATGAGCACCTTTTCGAAGTTGAGTACTGTCCCACAGAGAAACAGTTAGCAGATTTACTTACCAAAGGTCTAACGAGTGTGAAGTTTTTAAGGTTACGTGAACAATTGTGTTGTGTGGTTTAAGAAAGTGAACTTGAAACGTTTTACGGTATTTGAGTGAATAGTAGGATAATTAGATTGTAAGTTAGGTTAGTTTAAGGGGGTGCACTTAAGTTTTGTGATAATCAAAGATTTTTATTAGGGGAGGAGAAACACTGCGTTAGCACAGTGGAAGCGTGAGCATAATAATATTGGAATAGGTTTGTGAAACATTGGAAAAGGTTTGTGAACTCTTTTTTATGCGTTTTTTGACTCCTCTCTTTATAATAATTTTTGGTTTATAGGTACGATTTATGGGATTATGTATATGGTTTTTAGATTTATGTGGTTGTGTATGATTTGTAGTTTTTCTTTGTTAAAGTTGGTAGAGTGTTTAGTTTTTGTCTTATTGTTGTGAGGTTTAGGGTTAGTTTTTGTGTTTGGGTTTGGTTGTTTAGAAAGTTTTTGAGAAAATGGTGTGTTGTCCAAAGTGTTAAAAAAATTTTACAGTAAGGTTTTCGAGAATGTAGTTAAGATGTTTAAAGTGGTTCTGGATGTTTTCTCTCCAAAGGGTTGAGATTAAGGGGGTGTGTTGGAAGTAATCTCAACTCCTTTGTGAGAATACTGGCCGAATCATGGATTGCGTGTTTTTAAATAGTGAATGTCAAAATAACTAGAAGGTTTGTACTGCGTCAAATTGACGTACTTCACTATAAACCATGTTGTCGTAAAGATGTCTAAATTGTAACAATTATTTCTAGTTATATATATGAACAAAGGATGGCATGTAATAAAGGGGTTTGGGTCTTAAATTTACATCTTTCATTTGTGAGCCCTGCAAGAGACCTGTAAGGTTCAAGAATAAGACAAATGTGAATGTGATTCACTGTAGCTATTGACTCCTCGAAGATGAAGATGAATGTGTTCTTACTGTGTTGACTTCTCGATGTCGAAAACGAATGTGTCTTCTTACTGTAGCTGTTGACTCCCCAATGGTGAAGATGAATGTTATCTACGTTGACTTACTGTATCTGTTGACTCCTCGAAGACGAAGACGAATGTAATGTGTCTTCTTACTGTAGCTGTTGACTCCCCAATGGTGAAGACGAATGTAATGACTGTAGCTGTTGACTCCTCGAAGACAAAATGAATGTGTTCTTGATGCTCAAACGTGGGGCCTATTTATACTATGACAAGGGCGCAAACCGTGGGAAGCGACGAGATCGTCGGGTCTCACCAGCCATTGTCTTACGCACGTTTCTGGGCTGCATCCTAAACCTGAGGGTCTGCACTTTATAACGTCCATTACAAGGGGACATTTTATTGCGCCTATCCTAAGGGACTATGGACAAGGGATTTTATGGCGCCCACCTTTTTGACGTTGTTACGTTCAGCCAGATGTGGGACAACCATTTCTATTACAATTTTATGTCTGCTGCATTTTATAACAAGGGAGCACTTTATGACGGTCACCTTTTGTCATTGATACTTTACCGAATGCCCACAGTCATTCCTATCATAATTGTTACCTTGCCAGATGTGTATGTAGCGCGTAGGTCGTGTCGCGTAATTAAAACTCAGATAAATCGAACTTTGTGTATTGCACGAATATAAAAGGGTACAATGTATTTGAGGGGACCTCTCGCTGCCCGCCATCGTCAGAGCGATGGTGGGGAGCGAGAGGGCCTGGGCGGCGATGCCTCCTTCTGCGAGGTCGTAATGTCGCAGAAGGAGGCCGCGGAGCGCGAGCGAGAGGAGGATCCCCTCGCTCCGGCGCTCCGCAGGCGGCGTAGGGGCAGGAGAAGGCGGATGTTTGGCCGCCTTCTCCCCCCCTGAGGTGAGTGGCAGGCGTGAGGCACGGGGGTGCCCGCGCCCGCCTTGCACCGCTCACTATGTGGAAGGCACGGCCCCTCTCTAGGAGGGGCAAATGAGGGCCCGCCTGACTAGTTTCGCCGGCGGGGGAGTGGTAGCTCAGGCTCCGCTAGTTTCCCACTCCCCCGTCACTTTGGCGATGCCGGAGTACTGCTGGGGTTTTTAGTGGGTATACCGGGAGGCTATTTCCTGGGGAGTCCCACATACCCCTCTCGTCCCCCGACGGGTGGGGATGCGTAATCAATCATCAAAAAAAAAAAAAAGGATAAGGTAGGATAAATTAGGATATACGGGGGGAGCGACCCGCCTTAGACGAGGTAAGGCGTATCCGAATAGCGGCTCAGGGGGAGACCCTGAGACGCTGGAGCGAGGCACTCCGCACACCAGCTGCCGGCCACCGGACGATTGGAGCGGTTCGTCCGGTGTTGGAGGGATGGGTTGGGCGCCGGCATGGCAGCCCCACCTTCCGCTTGGTGCAGGTACTGACCGGGCATGGCTGCTTTGGTCACTACCTGCACAGGGTCACCCTGGTGGAGTGCCCGGCCTGGCGAAACGAGCGCCGCGACCTCGTTGCGGCACTTGGAGGCGGACGTCTCTCCCTGGCAACCATGGTGCGAGCCATGGTTGAAAGCGGGAGTGCATGGGAGGCTGCCGCCTACTTCTGCGAGACCGTCCTCTCGCAGAAGGAGGCTGCGGAGAGGGAGCGGGAAGAGGATGCTCTTGCCGCTCCCCTCCGGCGTAGACGGGCGGGACGAAGAAGGCGGGGGACGAACCCCCGTCTCTTTTAGCCCCAGAGTATGACCAGCGCGTGTGGGTAGCCCCTGCACGTGCATTGCACCGGTCACCACGTCTGGGGATTACTCTGTTACCCGGGTAATCCCCCTTTGGCGCGGAAACCAGCCTTAACAAGGCCGGTAAGCCCTGAGAGTGGCACGGCGTCTAGGCCTTCGGGCCGACCCCGTGACACTCTCAATACAAGGCCGGAGGGTAACCGGGTGTTAAAAGGATATAAACTTACTCAAGAAAAAAGTTACTAAGACTAGATTGTATGGCGTACTATGCCTTTGCCTTTTCCGTTCAAAAGTACGGAGAGAAGTGAACCAAAAAAAGAAAATATGAATAAGGGTTATATGTCAAATTTGAAAAAGCGCGGGAAACTTCGAACAAGATAGCTGCTTTTTTTTCTTTGGTGTATTTTAAAATATTTTTTTAGGATAGTGGGAGAGTGTTAAAGTTAATAACATTTGTAATTTATTAGTATATTAGTTTATTATATTTTATTTATTATTAATTCTACGAGTATTGGTAAGTTTTGTATATAGTTCCTTTATATGAATGAGCCTGAAGATCCTGGGGGCACAGTCCCCCAGGCATCATATTTTGTAACATTAGCTAATAAATCAGATATGGATACTGAAGGATCTATTTTAGATACGGATTGTTCGGATACAAATAAAACTTCAAAACGTAAAAGGACATCCGCTCAACGAATGTGTAAGCATTGTAATAAAAGAAAGAGGAGGAGTCACAATCATAACAAAAATTCAAACGATTTTCTGTCTGATATTGATTGTCATTGTGATTTAGTAAACAATGAAAATGTCCTAAAAACCACAGCTGAAATACCCTCTCCACATTCCGTCCCAATTTTAAACCAAAACAATACATCAAATCCCAGAAGCCTACATTCCAATGATGTAAATAATTCCGCTCATAATCTTATTGGTAGGTTGCTATACCAAGCCTCTGATGCCGCTCCGTATATAGTACACATTCAAAGGGAAAAAAACTCCGAAAATGATAACAATAATATGATACATCCTGTTGCTTTAGGCCGCTTTCTCAAAAAATACTCATTTAAAAACATTATTAATGGTAGCTTGAAGAAAATCGGTAGAAATAAAGCAGTAATAGGTTTCTCTAATTTTATAGATGCTAATAATTTTATTAATAATGATACGCTAAAGCAAAATTATTATAAAGCATTCATCCCTACACACACCATTACCCGGATGGGTGTTGTTCGAGGTATACCAGCTGACTGGACAGACGAGGAGGTGATCAGCAATATCTCAGTTCCTATAGGTTGTGGCAACATTCTTAAGATAAGACGTTTTAGAAGAAAAGTTATTAACAATGGAAATTCTGAGTTTGTCCCTACTGAAACAGTAGTGTTAACTTTCGATGGTCAAGTTTTGCCTAAAAGAGTATATTTATGCTATAATTCTTTACCAGTAAATTTATATATATACCCCACGATACAATGTTTTAAGTGCTGCAGATATGGACACATTAAAGCCCAGTGTCGGTCAGTTAGTAGATGTTTTAAATGTGGATCTGGACACTCTGGCGAAAATTGCTCAATTGAAGAAGATGATATCAGATGTTGCTTATGTTCTGGTTCACACATGGCTACTGATAGGAAATGTCCAGAATATTCTAGACAAAAAAATATTAAAGAAAGCATGGCTAAAAATTGTATATCATATGCTGAGGCACTTAAACTTCACCCATCTATAAACAAATCATATGCTGATGTTCTAATTTCAACTCCATCTTTACACAATAACATGATCCACTTAAACAATA
The DNA here is from genome assembly GCA_037179545.1 of Sesamia inferens. Classification (NCBI taxonomy): domain Eukaryota; kingdom Metazoa; phylum Arthropoda; class Insecta; order Lepidoptera; family Noctuidae; genus Sesamia; species Sesamia inferens. The sequence goes on along the minus strand of CM073928.1, from coordinate 19,324,344 downwards.
ATGCTGTGAATAATATCCCAGATAGGAAGTCATATAAAAAGACAGTATTCTTAAAACCAAAAGCACCTCATCATGATCTTAATAAAGGTTATGATCGTGCTGCTCATGAATCATTGATCAATGAATATTACATTCCATCATCCTCTAATGGAGTTGCTTTACAAAATAATAAACAGTTGAATACATCACTCAATAATATGGCTTTAAAAGACTTAATTATTGCACTTATTCAATCCTTGTCCAGTAATAATCTTATTTCTCCACTGTCCCACGCTGCAACTTATAGTAATAATGGCTCTAATTTTAATAATATTGAATTTAATGGACAAAGTGATCCAGTGGAACTGCAGAAGTATTAGTAATAAAAAATCAGACTTAATTCATTTAATTAATAAATTTAAACCATTTGTAATTTCTATCCAAGAAACATGGCTTCGGCCGGAGTTTAATTTTAATCTCCATGGTTTTAAATGTTACCGTGAAGATAGATTTGAAGAAGATGCTGGTTCTGGCGTTGCTCTCCTTGTTAAACATTCTTTACATTCTGAACATATCCCTATCCCACAACATAATAGTAAGTTTGCTATTGTAGCAGCTAAAATAAATAAAACCTGTTTTGTTTCCATTTATATTCCTTACCCTTCTTCTGCTATTTACAATGAAGTTCAAAATATTATTCATAATCTCCCAAAACCTGTTTTTATCATGGGTGATTTTAATGCTCAACACTACTCATGGGGTAGCACTAAATCAAACCATTTTGGTAGTAAAATATTTGATATATTACATGAAGAAAACTTATGTCTTTTAAATACAGGTAAACCCACACGTAGAACTAAACCTGATCAAGGTATCAGCGCTCCAGACTTAACAATTGTATCCCCTTGTCTCGCATCTTCTCTGACTTGGACCACACTTCCTTCTACATACGGAAGTGACCATTACCCACTAATAATAACTTTTCTTGATAGTAAATCACAACAATCTTCTAAACGTCTTCCTCGCATTAAACACAAACTAGACAATAATGACGAAAACTGGAGCACTTTTCGAAAGCATGTTGAAGATAAAATCAGCTTGTTGCCTGTTGTTCAAGAAAATAATCATACTCTCTGTGCTTCAGCTCTGGCATCTCTCTTAATAAATGTTGCAAATGAAGTTTTCCCTATTAAAAATAACAATATAAATCACAATAAAATTCCATCACCTCCTTGGTGGGACCACGAGTGTACTATGGCTATTAAAAAGAGAAAAGAAGCTGAAAAACAATACATTTTATACTCCACTAATGAGAACTTCGATATTCTATCTGCTATTATTACTGAGACACGCAAACTAATAAAAAATAAGAAATGGGAAGGTTGGAAACGATTTTGCAATTCAATTTCTCCTAATACATCTGCATCAGCTGTTTGGACAAACATCCGACGTTTTCGTTCAGCATTCAAAGAGTTTACTACCAATAAGATTTCAGAACACGTTTCTGAACGGTTTTTAAATAAATTAGCTCCTCCTTTTGTTCCCTTTGATTATCCTTCGTTGCATGTCCCTATTCCGAATAAAACTGGTCTCAATGCTCCTTTCAACTTAATTGAGCTGAAAGGAGTCCTATCTTATGTTAAAGACTCCGCGCCCGGCTGTGATAACATCCCATATTCCTTTCTCACACACTTAAGTGACCAAAGTCTTTTATATTTTTTAAATCTTATAAATTCTATCATGTTTAATGGTGACATTCCTTCGACATGGAAATTACAAGAAGTTATACCCATATTAAAGCCAAAAAAACCTCCCGATGATGTCTCATCCTATCGCCCAATTGCGCTGTCATCCGTTTTAGCCAAAATTGCTGAACATCTGGTGAAAAACCGTCTTGAATGGTATATAGAAAGTAAAAGCCTTCTTGGAAAAACTCAATATGGTTTCAGGAAAAATAAAAGTACTATGGACAGTATTGGAATACTTACCACTGACATCAGGTTGGCTTTTACCTCTAATCATTCCCTTTTAGCAGCCTTTCTTGACATAGCAGCTGCATATGATCACGTCGTTTTAAATATATTACATAATAAGCTTCTGGATCTTGAAGTCCCTGCAATACTTATTAATTTTATATGTAATATTTTATCAGGAAGACTGATAAATATTTTAAATGAAACCAATACTCAGTCAAGGATAGTATGGAATGGGCTCCCACAAGGTTCTGTATTAAGCCCTTTATTATATAATATTTATACTCACGATCTTGAATGTTGCCTTCCGACGCATATCAGTATTCTCCAATACGCTGATGACCTTCTTTTGTACGTGTCTGGTAAATCTGTAGATAATTTAAGTTCTTTACTAACATATTCCTTACAGTGCTTAAAAATCTGGCTTGATAACCACGGTCTTAGTTTATCAGTGTCTAAAAGTGCCGTTGTGCTTTTTTCCAGAATGAGATTAACTATCCCTATTTCTGTTATTTACGACGGCAATACCCTTCCTGTTGAGGAAGAAGTAAAATTTTTAGGAATAAAACTAGACAGTAAAATGACAGGTCTTCCTCATTGTTATTATATAGTTGCAAAATGTGAACAAATGTTGAATATACTCAGATGTTTGACTGGAGTATGGTGGGGCTCACATCCATCGTCACTAAAATTATTATATAACTCCCTTGTTAGGAGTATTCTAGATTACGGTACGTATTTCCTTGAACCCTGCAATCAACTTGGCTTAAATAAACTAAGTGGGATTCAATCACGAGCCCTCCGAATTGTCACCGGTGCTATGAAATCAAGCCCCATTAATTCGCTTCAAGTAGAGTGCTTGGATCCACCTTTAAAACTTAGAAGGCAGATGCTTTGTGATAGATTTATATTTCGAGCATTTCAACTTAAAGATCATCCTCTTTATAACAAATTATCAAAACTATCTGGTCTTATAGATTCGTCATCATACTGGTATCATAAACAAACGCCCGGTCCAGTAATAAGTTTTCGAAAATTTATCTCTTTTTTAGCCCCTACTCATAGGTCATCATTTCTTCCAGTATTTTCCTATAATTTTGAAATGCTAATTCAGCGTCCTATTGTTCTTTTCGATATTGATTTCAACAAACATAATGTTCATAATAAGTATAACTTTCATTATAAAATTAATCATGAATGGTATGACAGGCACCAAATTTATTGTGACGCATCAAAACCTTCTCCTACTAAACCTGTTGGTGTTGGTGTCTATCACCACCAATACCAGATAGTTCAAAAAATCAAACTACCAGTGGAAACTTCAGTTTTCACTGGTGAATGCTATGGAATATTTAGATCTATTGAATATATCTTACTCGCAAAACTAAGAAAAACGATTGTTGTTGTAGATTCTAAAAGTGCGCTAGAGGCTTTATTAAAATTTCCATTGAAAAATAACACAAGCTATCCTATAATTTTAGACTGCTATTTTCTATTACATAAATGTCGTTTGAGTGGATTTGATGTAGTGTTTTTATGGGTCCCCAGCCATTGTGGCATACCGGGAAATGACAGAGCGGATATTTTAGCAAAAGATGCTGTCCATTCTGGTGATTTATATCCTTATCAAAACTTTTGTCATGATTTGGCTTCTCAGGCTAATATTTCTCTGAAAATAGCCTGGGAGGAAGAATGGAATGAAAGTAGCAAATATAAGGGTCTATATTACAAGAGAATCCAAAACCACATTCCCAATAAACCATGGTTCGTCACGATGAGGCTTGGTAAAATTGCTACCACAATTTTAACACGGATGAGACTAGGACATACGTGCGCGCCAGCGCACCTCGCAAAACTTAATATTATTTCAGAAAGTACGTGTGAATGTGGCATTGAATCAGGAGATGTTAATCATATATTTTTTTCTTGCTCGAGGTATAACCACTCCTCCTTTTATGAATCTATTAAATCCTTCCGTATTCCGCTTCCTACTTCTATAGAATGTCTTTTATATACAAATGATATAAATATATATAAACTATTATCCTCCTTTATTAATTCTAATAATATAAAAATATAGTATATCCATATTCAGTATAGCCTGTTGATAATCTATATATCCTAGCCATCCCACAATCCTATTCCTTCTAAATTCCTAAATTCTATCACGGTTCCTTTATAAAGTTTAGTTTCCCTACCTTTTAATTTTGTTGTGGCTAATGTCCAAGAGGGACAAAGCCAAGAAGAAAAAAAAAAAAAAAAAAAAAAATATGTCAAATTAACACTCAATGTCAATTTTATTGTTACATTCGTATTGACGATTCTCTTGTATTTTTCCTTCTTGTACTCTGGAACACTTTGATTGATGAATTAATTCGTAACTTGTGAGCATAATTTTGTTCTTTCTAGCGTTCAACTTTATGCATAACCTGAAACAATCGTGCAATGTCGTCTATAGATTTTGACCCTTCAATAAAGCTATGCCTGAAATTTTTGCATTCAAGTGCTTCTGATTCTACTGAACAACTACGAATTACATTAGACGAACACATTCGTCAAAGTGGTTTTGGAAATGCTAAAACCCTTGGAAACGTTTTGCCGAAGAAGTACTTGGCTGAGGAAAAGTTGGAATCTCCTAGATCTAAACACAAGACAGATAAATCATCAAGTAAAACCACCACTGTAGCGCTGCCTCAACAAAGTCCGCAGCAACTACAAATACCGGAGCGTGAAAACGACGATGGCTCTGTTATGGATGGAGATTTGTCTCTTGATTTGCTGGAAGAAGATTTGACTTGTGCTGTGTGCAGACAGATTTCAGTTCAAGCTGGCAACCGTTTAGTGGAATGTGATGCCTGCCGTGCACTCTATCATCAGGTAAATCTTTTAAATGGATTCTATAGCATTATGGAAACATTGAAATTAATTGTTTTAAGCCTTTTTGGTGGAGTTTTATTTAGGCCAGCTCTAGACTCTTAAATAAATTAATCTGATTAATGCACTTTGAAAAAACAACAGAGGACACTAAAACTGCACTAAGTACCTATGAACAATTTCTTTTCTCCATATAAAACATGATGATAACTTGTTTAAAATTATTTTCAGGATTGCCACAAACCTGTTATCAGTGACAATGACATAACACCTGGATGGCAGTGTGCCACTTGTTTGGCATCACAAGGGATTACTGGTAATTACATTAAAACTTCAGCTGCTCCCAAGTCACCATCCAATATATCTGGTTCCACAACACCGGTGAAGATATCCTCAAGTAGTTCATCATCATCATCACCATCAAAAGTGGTGACTCCAAGTATCAATATTATTTCTGCTGATAAGAGGCTCCAAATAATGAAGAAGAAAGCAGCAAAACAGCATGAAAAGAAGAAAAGTTCCAAATGATAGTGAATTTTTGTTTTTTCAACATTATTAAACCAAGCAATATATTAAAAAAAAAATAACAGCATTTGTAAAATATTAAGTTTTAGACTAACATGTTACTTCTTCAACATGTTTTAAAAAGGACTCCTAACTACGAAGAAGTATTTGGGTGTTTAGAAAATAAATCTTCTATTATGCTATGTTAGCAAGTATTTTCAACAATCATTTTGTAGTAGATAAGTGTAAACATTTATGATAATATAATAAAAATGTACTTAGCACACTTATATTATAAATTGTAAATAGATATTAAAAGTGAAAAGGATGTTTAATTGATTAAATATCTCCAAAGATAAATATAATTGGATATGGTAGGTACAAAGTTGGTTGGTATACACTGAGACAATAATACAACAATAAACATACACCCTGGCAATACTAATGCATAAGAGTACTTTGAGAGTACAAACAAACTCTAATATTGAAACTGGATAAGTTTTATTTCCAAAAGCTAAATAAGTATTATTTCCAAAAGCTAAATAACTGCTTTTTTGCCTTGCTGCAGTGACTAAAGGATTGGATAAATAAATAAATAAAAAAAAAAAAAAAAAGGTTTATTTTTGGAACATAAACATATGAATAGATGAAGGAAGAAACGATGATAGCTGCAAAAGTTAAAACTGTGTCGCAGCTATCAACGCCCATTTAACATTAAGAAAAATTTTGTTCCAGACATAAAGAATGTTAAAAACTAAAGATTTAAAAATAAAATATATTATAAAATAAAAATAATGGCATGCCGAAGTGTATTTTGAACAGACGTAGGGTGAAAGTGTGGGTGAATGTGGGTGTATGAGAGTGTATGTGAGAAGCTGTGTGTATATGCGTATGGGAGTGTGTGTATGTAAGTGTGGGGTGTGTGTGTGTCTGAGGGTGTGGGGTGTGTGTATGAGGGTGTGGGGTGTGAGTGTGTGTGGATGTACGGGTGTCTATTGTTTAACTGATTATACTTCTACAATCTTCTCTGTTTCGTCATATGAAAGGGTTTTCAACCACTCAGGCAACTTTCTTTTTAACTCCTTTCTCGTTAAGCAATAAATGTTCATATTCCTGTTTATTTTATTGTAAATTTTAGAGCTGATGAATGTGAAGTGTCTCCTTGCTGTCATCGCTATACAGGGCATAACTTTACAGACTCTATCAGAAAGGCGTCTTGTGGTACATACATTTCGGTCGAAGGGTATCAAGCTGTGTTTTCTAAGTACAGTCTGCAAAATGAAAATCTTTCTAACCGTAAGCACATTACATTCCACGTAGAGATCAGCAGTTGGATAACGGAAAGGTTTCTTAGCGAGTACCTTTAGCACAGCTCTTTGTGCCCTTTCCAGCCGAAGCATATACCTAATTGATTGAATTTTCGTATTCAGACTGGGAACGGCATTAGAAATAGGCAGTATAAGACATTGTTGTCACCACATTGTAAGTTTATTTAAGTCTCCCTTCCTATCCCTCTATTTTTTTTGGGTGAATAGGTTCTTAATAAATTAGCGCGCTGTACCATCAACGATTTCATCCTTTGATTGCATCACTGCGGTCGATTGCAGTCAAGCACTCCGCACTCTGTAGTTTAAAATTATAAAAAAAATACCAACTCTGTGTCAGAGTTTATTTAAAGATATTGATATTCTCACGATTGCTTTACAATTCATCTTAGCCAACATTTTATAGGTATATTAGGCAAAATATTCACTTGTACACTAAAACAGTGAGATTCACAATGTTATCACCAGAAATAAGGACAAACTAAGTGCTTACGAGACCCTTTTCACCAACTTCAAGAGGATCATAACTTAACTCTTTTGTTGGGCTTGGTATAACTTGTTACAACATACCCTTCTGTTTTGCTAGACTTGCCGTTGCCTAGCAAGAGGTATCTATCTATATTGAAATAAAAATTATCTTTAAAGGCATATTATTCTGTCAATGACTACTTATTTAAATGATAAGAATAGCTGATCGCACAATGGTCCACTGAAGGGACTGAGTGCGGAAACCAAACCAGTAACATAGAACATAGCTGATCGCTTTGATAACTCAAGACAATGTTTGTGTTCTTTTTCCAAAATTAGCTTATTATCACATTATACTTATGAGTTCATATACTTAACTGTATTTTTTTTCAATGCCTAAATATAAATAAATACGGACAAATCACACAGATTGAGCTAGCCCCAAAGACCCAAAGTAAGTTCGAGACTTGTGTTATGGGATACTAACTCAACGATACTATATTTATAATAGATACATATTATAGATAAACATCCAAGACCCAGGCCAATCAGGAAAAGATCGTTTTCCATTATGACCTGGCCGGGGATCGAACCCGGGGCCTCCACGTCGCAGGCAGGCGTGTTGACCGCTGCGTCACGGAAGACGCCCTTTTTGTCTGGGGCTTTTATTTCGCTAATAAATTATTACTTTAGTAGTTCCATTTTAATATTTTTTTTGGCTTTGCTGGTATTTTGGCGTGGCTAGCTGATATCACCATCATCAACCTTTTAATCGTCCCACTGCTGGGCACAGGTCTCCTCTCATACAGAGAAGGATTCTTAGGTAATAATGACGTTCAAAAAGTGCTGATTCTCAGCCTAATTTGAATAAGTAAATGACTTGATTTTGATTTGAATCAGTAATGTCTAAAATAAATTCAGATAGTCATCATCAACAACCTTTATCGTCCCACTGCTGGGCACAGGTCTCCTCTCATACAGAGAAGGATTGAGCAAATCACCACGCTTGCTCAATGCGGGTTGGCGATTTCAGACTTATAAAGTCCAGGTTTCCTCAAGATGTTTTCCTTCACCTTCAGTCATTGGTGTCCAAGATATACTTAGAAAGTACATATAACTTTAGAAAAGTTACATTGGTACTTGCCTGACCTGGAATCGAACCCGCGCACTCATACTTGAGAGGCTGGTGTTTTAACCACTAGGCCACCACGACTTTCAGATAGTAAGACAGATGAATTGAAGCATTCACAACCTCGTCCAAGAAAATTCTCTAATTAGCTACCTACACAACGTAAGCAAGTATGCTGGAAGAGATTTCTTATGAATTAAGTATAACCCTAAGGGCAATTTTTCACCGGGACACCATGGTGGCGCAACCAGTCACCGCTACCAACAAAATGTATACCTACAGGATTGCGCAACCTAACGGACACCTGGTAAGTAACTGTCTATAGAGCTGTACTTATACATTTTGTTGGTAGCGGCGACTGGTTGCGCCGCCGATCGTGTCCCAGTGAAATATTGCTCTAAGGGCAGCGTCGGCCTAGTGGTACCGTAACGTATAAGTTGTAGGTAGTAGGGTCGAAACCCACCAGCCACTTTACTTTGTGTAAATTATTTCATCACCAGTGTTCTTAAAACGGTGAAGGAAAACATCGTGAGGAAACCGGCATGTCCTAGAGCCATAGACTTCGAAAACATGTGACATCTACTAGCCCACACTGGGCCAGCGTGGTAGAATACGACCCACTCTTTACTGAGATAATGCTTGTGTCTAATAGTGGGAAAATTATAGTCTGATTACGTATGTTATGCAAGTATCACCTATGTATCTATTTCTCTAATCAGTAGGCCTAGTATGAGTTTTCAATACGAAACTCGTTCGATCGTATCGAGCGCGTTTGGCGCTCTCATTGGTTGAGAGTTCTTACGACCTTGAAGCGGGCCAATCGCTGAGTCAAACGCGCTCGATACGATCGAACGAGTTTCGTATTGAAAACTCATACTAGGCCTACTGTTGTTTTTGTCTGTTTACATACATATGGATATGTAGGTACTATTATTATAAAGTTGAAGAATCTGTTTGTTTGAACGCGCTAATCTTAGGAATTACTGGTTGGAATTACATAAACTATTTTTTTTTGTTTTGGATAGTCTCGTCTGTCGAGGAAGGCTTTAGGCTATATAACATCACGCTGCGACCAATAGGAACGAAGCTAATTCAGAAGCTTGCACGCAACGCAACAGAAGTCCTCAGTTTCTAGTGCGTGCAAGCTTCTGAATCGCGATCATAATAACGTGGGCAACAGCTAGTGGTAAATAAATATCTTGTTCAAAACGAATTTTAATGAAAATGTTTAATTTATTAGTTCTAACATCTTAGTTTTTCAAAATTTTTCTTGTAGGTAGATACGCAGGTAGGTACCTATTTGTTTGTGAGGCAGCCATGCAGTTGGTATTAGGTAGGTATTTCTAAGTTGTGAGGGCAACGGACAATGGTGTAGGAGTTGTTGAATTAGGTGCCTATGGCTTAGACTGACAATTTATCACTATCGAGTCTTTCGAGATAGGGAAAGGTGACAGTGGCGACTTAAGTCATGAATTGCATTCATCAAGTGACCGAAGTGGACCTTACCTTAATCTACGCACCTATCAATAGTTAGGTACCGCAATGACCAATTGAGGAGAACTGAAATAAGTACTAAGGGAATTCGAACGAATTCGAGAACGGAACTTACTAGTCGAATATCGAATCACAATCAAGAGTTGAATTTCAAGGATGCATCACGTTTAAGCACAGTCAAGCACTAAGTTAATATTTACCTATTAAAAAAAACAACCTACCTACCTAAATAACGCAATGATTGTTCTTAAGCTGTCAAAATGAAACCCATTACTACTAATAGTGTGTTACGCAATTGCCCTGCAGGTTCTATAATCGATGGCACTTACAACTGCCATCACTGGGCCTTGAGATGTAGCGGTATCTACAACCGCCACATGCGAACAACGAGTCATACTTACGACAGCGTGCTTTGCCATCAACGACTGCATCACTGCTTACCATCAGGCGGGATTGAGGTCAAGCACTACTATACGCGGGCCTCATACGAAGGCTCAGAGTCACACAAAGGGCAATGGAAAGAGCTATGCTCGGAGTTTCTCTGCGTGATCGAATCAGAAATGAGGAGATCCGCAGAAGAACCAAAGTCACCGACATAGCTCTCGAGTCGCTAAACTTAAGTGGCAGTGGGCAGGGCACATTGCTCTTAGAACAGATGGCCGATGGGGCAGTAAGGTTTTGGAGTGGCGGCCACGTACCTACTGGAAGACGCAGCGTAGCGAGGCCCCCAACAAGGTGGACCGATGACCTAGTGAAGATCGCGGGAATCCGATAGATGCGGGCAGCACAAGACCGGTCAACGTGGAAAGCCTTGGGGGAGGCCTTTGTCCAGCAGTGGACATCCATAGGATGAAGAAGACGAATACTAGTATACGTATAATAGGGATGTTCCCTGGGTAAAAAAAATATTCTATTTAGTCCGTCATTCAGATTATAGACAAATATTGGATACGTATATTTTGTTTTATCAAATCAATAAAAAATGACAAATAAGTATAAAAGACATCAAACATCAGGAGTGGTGGCTGGTGACGTCAATGCTCGCTAAAAAGTGTAGCGTGCAGTGACGCCACACGAGTTTTCAACGCACTGTGTCGCCTTAATTTTTTGTTTATATGAAAAAAGAAAATATACTTGTCTAGTATTTTTTAGTCAACTACCCTATTACTTATATAAAAAAAAGTTTTTTTACAAACACTTTCACGTGTCAATCATGTTTTTAAAACAAAACGAGATAGGTATTTCGTATTCACCTACTCCGACAAGATATATCGAAATAAACTCACTTTTAGAGAACTCCATAGACCGCCAACCACATACAATTGTGTGCTGTGGTGCCTTTCTGTCATAGTCACTCTGATGAGGGGTGTTGTTGTTGCACAGAGCTTGTAGCGATATGAATATTGACAGCCCTAGTCTGCTATTACAATAGTGTCAGAATGGTCGAATAGTGATCTCATAATGATCGATTTTGACAAGTTTTGTAATCTACTAACAAAACGGCGTTATTATGACTTTCCAGTGGTCAATCACTGACACTCCGCTCCATATTTATAAATGTTAAACTTGAGTAGTAGTCTTTAGAAAATCATTTCTGCTAACGGGTTTTGTAATGATGACAATACGGTAATGTCATTCTATCACCTTTCCATTACGAAGCGACAGAGATAAAATCCTATCAATCATTATGAATTTATCAGATCACGAACTTTTAAGCACAATGACAATGGAATTGTGTTGGAATGACAAATTTATAAAAATAGCAGATTAGGACCCCTGGTTAACTGAAGGTGTCTATAAGCTATCTATGATTTATAATGATATTAGGTTAGATGCTAACAAGACGCAACCTATGACTGTGCCTTATAATATTGGAAGGTAAACTTGCATTCGCCTACATCTAGTTACTGAAGAACAGAGTTTATAAAAATAACATTCTTACCGTGTAATATCTTTTGACCTTGAATACTGTTAAAACGAAATACCTAACTTTCAGTATACGGCAATCAACACAACCAGGGAGCAACTATAACATAGTCCCTCACCAATGTTCCCTAGACACACACTGTACCTGTAATCCAATCGAACGCGTTGTTACAATAAAATATTTAGGGATCCTCTTCGACCGCCATCTCAGTTTCAAAGATCACATAAAATTACTTAGCGCTCGAGTCAGAAAACTTATTTATGTATTTAAGAGGCTGCGTCATGTGGTTCTGGTTGATCCTATGTTATTGAAACAAATCTACTTTGCCTTATGTCAGTCAGTTTTAACGTATTGCATTTCATCATGGGGAGGAGCTCCCAAAACTATAATTAAACCTACTGAGATTGCTCAACGCACAATACTAAAGATTTGCGCATACAAGCCTCGACTATTTTCCACGACGTTGCTTTATAAATACTGTGAAGTACTTACTGTTAGACAGCTCTATATACTGACAGTAGTTCTAAAGCAACACCGAAACATAGCATATGACCCCAACTACAAACATAGGCGTAGGAAACAAATAGTTTGCACTCGTGAACATAAACCTGAAACTTCCTTTATCAGAAGATTCTTTGTATTTTTGGGTCCCCATGTCTATAATAAAATTAACTACATTCTAGACGTTTACCCTCTCACTGGGGATCGTTGTAAAGACAGAGTGAAGAAGTACTTGCTGACCTTAACATATGAGGACACTGAAAAATTGTTAATCGTACCAGAGTAAATAGGCTCCTTTGGGCAACTTTTCAGATATTTTATTTTTATTTATTATTATTTCCTTTATTTCATTACAATACACTTATAAATTATATTTTTAAATATTTCTACATAAAAAATATATAAAAAAACATTTAAAAATATAAAAAATAGTAACCCACCGGCATCGGGAACAGGGTCCAAGCTACCGGCGGTCAGGGCTCCAGAGAGAGGAACTTCCTGACAATGCGAGCCGTGTCCAGAAGTACAGCTTTCTGAATCAAGCCCTTGATCCAGCCGCCTAACGAGAGCCTCTTGAGGTGTTGGTCGAGGCTCTTGGCTATTAAGCCATTGGCTGTCACGACTATCGGCACAATGATTGCTGAATCCACCTCCCACATGTCGACAACCTCGTGAGCCAAGTCAAGATACTTGATTTTTTTATCTTTCTCGGCTTTCACGAGGTTCTCATCATGCGGGATGGTTATGTCAACAATCATTGCACGCCGCTCTGATCGATCCACCATCACTATATCAGGCTTATTGGCAACAATAGTCCTGTCAGTGATGATGGATCGATCCCAGTACAATGTGATATGACCATTTTCGAGAACTGGGTCGGGCACATACCTGTAGTACGGCACCTCCGATTCCACAAGGTTGTACTTTAGAGCAAGTTGCTGATGAATTATCCTGGCTACAAGGTTGTGTCTATGCAAGTACTCTCCGTTAGCTAGACGAGAACACCCGGAGATAATATGCCTTATTGATTCCCCCGGCCGGTGACATGCCCGACAGATGTCAACTGTGCCGTCTTTCACAATAAATCTCCGGTAATTGTTCGTCATCATAACTTCGTCCATAATTGCACATACAAAACCTTATTATTATTATTATTATTTTCTTTTTTTACTCTTCATCTTCATATTACTTAAACACACATACCTGAGTACACTCAAAATTCCACACCAAACACACACACTCTAACACTCACCACCGTTTACACATTCATGCACCCTTCTCCATACATAAACACCAACTCACTTAGCTTTCCTAGTATTTAACTCACTAAGTTTGAGCTTAATTAATTGTATTTTGTTTTATGTAAAATTGTTGTAACAAACTTACTTTTTAGCTTAGTTTATTTTATTTTGTATTATTTTGCTTTTCTTTTTATCGACATAAAGCTGTTCGCGTTAGATTAATTTTTTAAGATATTAACTTACTGAGAGGTTTGGCGCTGCACACCGAGATACAGGTTTTACCTAGTTCGGTTGCAGATGCTCCTATTATGTACCGTATGTATTACCTATATAGTTACTATGTTTTATGTTGTTTTGTAGTTCGTATATTTATTGGTGAATAAATTTATTTATTATTTATTATTTATTAAATATATATCTACTTACTTAGTTGAATTGACTCGAAGCTGCTGCAGTTACTGATACCCTGGCTAAGTATCTACCATTGCAGCTAAAATTTTAGCTACCTACCTCCTAGTTTATCTAGATATTATTATAAGTACTCACTCAAAAATAAATTCACATCGAACACATTATAATACTATCAATCGGTATATAGTTTACAGGTAAGTACTTCAAAAAACCTACTTGCATAGCTACTTTTAACTAGAAACTTAGTATCTACTACTACTTACATATAGATATGGTAACACTTAACAAATTCTGAAAGTTCGCTCACTATAACATTTATACTGTTGCTTGTTTAAATGAAACACAATCATAAAGGATCAGCTTCCGATGTTTTTCTAAGTTTGTAACCAATCCTAACGGGAGCACGTTCTCATTGGTCGACCTGTGTAGTAGGGCGGTTCGGGAAGAGCGGGATGTTGCCACGTCGATACATATAGAACCACTAACTTGACATTTGTTCCTAAGATGATGGAGTTTATGTTCCCGTGTGTCTCATCTCGGATACAGACAGTTGCTACTCCTCCCAATTTCACGTTCATCTGTCATCCCGAACGTCTAGTTTTCATATCGATATTAGTTTCAGGGCGGAGTGTATTATGGGCGGGCGGCTTTACTTTGCAGATAGTGTTCAGTTAATTTTGTGAAACAGTGCTTAATTTTACCTTGGTTTTAAGGACATGAGATAATAATACAATTGGATACGTAAATATTGCCTTTACACGATATTGTTTCAATTTGATATAATTTATTCCATCGCGAAGTAAGTATCTAGTATCAACAGAATAAACTGTTGACTGCTGTAGTATCGAATTTTTAAAGAAAACTATTACTTATCCCCTTTGCAGTTACGTTTCGACGTCCATCATATGAAAAAGAATTTTGATAGACTATTATTGAGTGATGATGAATAGTGGGCGTGCCCGAGTCCCAAAGTGTGCACGGTGTCGTAATCATGGCCTGATTTCAAGTCTACGAGGCCACAAGAAAGCATGTGCCTACCGACTTTGCCAGTGCCCTAAATGTGGCCTGATCAAGGAGAGGCAACGGATAATGGCTGCTCAGGTATGTATAAAGGTATACACAGATTATAAACAAATTTTGATTACTTGTACGTACGAGAGCAGGTCAAGCTATCTGAAATTGTAAAATATTCCAACTCAACCTAGAGCCTTAAAGATATAGCCATAAAGTTGAAAATCTAATAAAGAAATTTGGCAGAAGATGTGCTGTCTTCTATCTGTACATATTTCTTACATTTTTTGCACTATCCTAAGCATATTATAGTTACGCTGTAAAAATTTATTGTGCTTTGATTCGATTTTTAATTAGTCTCTATCCACTGTCTCCACGGGCTAAACTGCGGGCATAAGCTAGTTTTCTTCTGAACTAGTAAAATACCCCAGTCCCCCTCCGCCCTTCAAAAGGTAGTTTTTGAAGTTAATTATTAAAATTTATAATTTCTTCAGAAAGGCTTCAAATTCATTAATTAAAGGATAAAGACTATTCATATAAAACATGTCCTCCATTCTTAGCGCCATAGAGCTTGTCTATGTTTCTATTATTTGACAAAAACGTTATTTTGTACCCATTTTCGAAGTAAAATCTAGCCTGTATTAACCCTTTCTACCCAGTCAGGGGTTGATTTTTGAAAACATTCCAAAGGGATAGTTATAAAAGTATATTTTTTTTTACATAGGACTTTTATTTTATGATTTTGTTAAATGAAATGAGATTTTTCATATTAACTATATGTATTCTCCCTTGTCACCTTGGTATAGGTACAGTATCTTGCGACCTTTCCATTATTTGTCTTATATGTTATTAGCTGCGTAAGTAGTGCTAATATAAAAAATAGATATAAACTAGTGTCCGACCGAAATTTCGGTTTCGGTTTCGGTTTCGGCCGAGTTTCGGCCAAAAATCAAGTTTCGGTGGCAGTTTCGGTTTCGGCGAAAATAGGCCGAAACTTTTGCCGAAACCGAAACTTATTTCGAAAGTTTCCTCACGATCGCGTTCGCCCAACTTCGTTTCCCGCAGCAACGCCTTGACGGACGCTGTCGGTCGGCCCTGTTCGGGAATTGTCGTGCGCCGTTCGGATGGCTCTCTGTAGCAATAAAACTTAGTGCGTGTGCGCCCGACGCGACGTAAACATTGATGGAACTGATTACAAGTAAGTTTTTGTTTTGTTTCTACACTTAAATGATTTATATAGTAACTTAATTAAATATTTAGTCAGTAATTTGTATTAAGAAATCAAGTCACGTGTAAAAAAGAGATTGTAAATGAAACATAATTTCAAATTATTGATTTGATTATTGTGAAATGATTAAAATTTTGCTATGAAAACTTAATTTGTCGAAATAATAAAAATGTTATTAATAGATATATTTTTTATATTATGTTAAATAAATAATTACAACAAACTTACTGTGTTGCCATTTCATGCCCTAATTAATGCAAAATAATAGGTACCTAAAATGCTCCAAATTTCAGTATTTTAAGAAATTTTATACTTAGACACGTGAGTTTCGGTTTCGGTTTCGGTTTCGGCCGAAACTGAAGCCCTGGCCGAAGATTCGGTTTCAGTTTCGGTTTCGGCAGAAAAACCAGTTTCGGTCGGACACTAATATAAACCTATTCTCATGCCTAACGAATACGAAATTTCATTAAAATCGGTTCAGCCGTTTTGGAGAAGTTCGAGGACAAACACTGTGACATGAGAATTTTATAGAATAGATAGAAGATTTATACCAATTTTCAAATTAATCAAGCAACGCAGTAAAATCCTTCGTGAAAAAATTGCTAACATTTTTAAATGATCACCCAAGCTTCCTGAAAAAATGTGTAGAGTTTCGAAAAACCCTGATGTTTCTTTACTTTCGATCCTAGGTATAAACACTGAGTTTTCAGTAAATCGGACCGCGTGCTAAAATTCTGCTATAGAAACTTTGAAACCTTCCGGGGATTGGGATTTTTAGGGGGTAATTTAGGAAAACAAAAATGCCAATCTTCTAAATTAAGTTAAATAAGTAGGTATTCGTACCAAGTTTCAAGTTTATTAACCCTTGCAATGAAATTTTTCGTACAAACAAAATCCGCCACATTTCACACTCTTAAGGTTAGAATTTCGAGAAATCCTATCTTAGTATACTTACCCTCCAGATTTAATTTCTCTAAGACCAGTGGTTTAGACTGACACGCCCTGTCGCTCCTCCCAGAGTGGGAGAGGTCATTTGATGATTTCCCATCCAGAAAAAAAAGGCAGAATCTCCGATAAATTCTGAACATTTTGATAACCTAAGTACATACTCAAGGTACTTAAGTTATTGCATAGAATCAAGTTCTTTAAGAGGACAAACAATTATGCTGCTGGAAAGTTTGTTGCATATCTTCTTCCCAGATAAAGCACTTGGAAGTAGTGTATGACACGTCTTTAAAGGGACTGTATCTTGTGATTTTGATGCTTAAATAGTGATGATTTTAGGCCTAGTTTGAATAGGTATATTACTTTTTTACTGATTTCTTTTTCGTGGCTTTGAATTTTGAAAGCCCAAGATAGAGAATCCCGCTATCCCGCTATATTTGACAATGAATGACTAAGATAATAGCTCTATAACACGTAGTCATCATAATTATGGCCTATACCCTCCCCCTAACCCTTAAGCTATAGGTTAAAAAAGGAACCGGAGATACCATCACAGCGAAACAGCCTCCATCACGTAGACGTTCCTCCCGGACGCTGAAAACGCCTTCAGAATCGTGAGTAGAGTGAAGCCGACTAGAATGGTAACGCAGACTGGCGACGGTGGGTTCTCTGAATACTTACTTGCATCGCTTTAATCAAAAGGGGCGCCCATCGTACATCTGTGAGTCGGATGCACTGGATACGATTCCACATATTCTGACGGAATGTTCTGTCTTCGGAGTAAAGCGACGGGAGCTGGAAATGAAGATAGACACTGAAATAAGTCAAAACAACATTGGAGAAATATTTGCAAACAAAAAACATAGACAAATTTTATTGGACTACTGCATAGATAAGTAGCGACCAAAGTAATGAAACAAAACAAGGAAACTGAAAAATATGCTTTTAATTTATAAATTTATATATAAACAAAGCATATAGCAAATATAAGTACTCTTTAAAATAGTAAAATAAATTTTGAACTTAATATAAATATTAAAATGAAATAAATTAAAGAACTAAAAATAAAACAATACTATTAACCCAAATACAAATCAGTAAAGTGAAAATGAAATTAGAACGCAAACAAAACAGATAGATATAGAAAAGGCCTCTGACTACGTCAAGGGGATACTTAGAAAGGCAGTAGTGGGTTTTGCCGGTAAGAGTTCGGCACTGCCCAGACTGGTTCACTAGTGAGGCAGTCTGGGCGTCCATCAGGATTTCCCATTCCACTCCTGCCATAAAAAACCCTTAAGCTAAACACTTCAACTAAAATTTTAAGATGTTAGGGGACAGAAACGTGTGCTTGCGGGCGACGAGCTGCCCATTGTTCGCCGCCCGTAAGCCGACGGCGGCCGGGCGCAGGTCGACGGCGCTTTGCGTTCCACGTACCCCTCAAAGAGATGTCAGCACATCGTGACGGGGTCCCCGAAGACCGATGTCTTCCGGGGAATCGGATTGTTCGTAAGAGATACCGTCGTCCCTGGCGCACAGGCGAGTGAAGATACACGGGTGGGTTTTAGTCAGTAAAAGTCTGACACGTCTTTTTGCTTCACCCAGAGCGGAAGAGGTTATTTGATAATTTCCCATCCTGAAAAAAGGGGACAGAAAGGTAAGACGGATCCTGCAGGTACGAAGTGAATCATTTAGTAAAGAATAACGCCATCTTTCAACGACTTGTATAATGAGGAATCACCAATAATGAATACTCAATTCTATATTGCATACCATACATAGATAATACAAAGTAAAAGATCAATAAGGATTCTCATGATGGTCAGCCTTCTCAAGGCCGTTGCACTGTTTTACCTGTCATTGTTTCGTTATGACTGGTAGATGGCAGTAGCAAAGCCCCGATCAATGTAAAGAATAAGACCTATCTAGAACGGTAACTAAAAAATCTTAAAAATTCTGGTGTTACTAACAAACAAAATATGAATGTACCTAAAGCAACATGGAAATTCACCACTAAGCCACTAACTAATACCTTATTTAGTACAGAAATAACACGAGATTTAGAGGAGTTAATGTGTTTTAATGTAGTGAAATCGAGACCAGCTAATGCAGCGTCTCGGTTTATTTAAACAAGTGGCACGTGTTTACTGTAGACGCCGGATGAACCATCGATCGGTTTACACAGTAATGCATCGCTGTCGATGTCCCACCACTTGCATCTCAAATGTGAGATAAACGCGTTTCGATTAAATACATTCGCTGCAGCTGCAATGTTGTGTAGATTTAGATTCGTATTAATGAACTTCATTTACGACTTGTTTTAGACCGGATACTACTATAAGTTCGAAATCTATAAAGATAAAATTTGGTTAAGTGGAAAAAAATAATAATTTAAGTGGCATTTTTCTGCTGGAAAATTCGACAGGGATTTATCGGGTGTTAACAAAATGTTCAGAGGAAAATAGACTATTTCACCACGAAATAGTCTATTTTCCTCTGAACATTTTGTTCTGGCTCATATAAATTCTAGTCAGCGGTTTATTTGATTTGCTACAGATTGAGTTCTGTTTACGTTAGCAATGAAGGCGAGATCGGCCCCGGGCTTCTACCGCCCTGCTCGTCGTTCGTCCGGCGGCTCCCTAGGGTGGTCGCACACGACAAACATAAACACCAAGTGTTTGTCATTGATTTTCCACTAAATTAATTTGAGGGTATTACATTTCCCGGCAAGGTTACTGTGATAAATAAGTTAAACTATTTATCATTTCTCCCTTCAACTTCGATTATTGCGTTTTTTTTTATCAACATTTAAACCATCAGTTATTTTAACAGGTGTGTAATGACTATTACAACACATATGACGATAATGATGATGATTCTTAGGTTAAAACGGTAAACACTACATATTACGTTAGAATTGATTAAGATGACGAAGTATCCGAAACCTATGCATAGTTCATCATCATCAACATCTCAGTGTTAATCCCAGAAGCATCCAAAGGTTTTTTCAGCTTTGGAGTCTGGGGTCCGCTTTACCACTCTAACTGCTGATTTAGGCTAAACTTCGATATTTTCCTTGAAGCGACTGCCGTCTGACTTCCACAACCCGAAGGCGATATCGAAGCATTGCAGTTAGACCAAACCTATGAAATGTTATCATTCCTTTATTTTGTTACCAGGTGGCATTAAAACGCCAGCAAGCCGCAGAAGATAAGATAGCCTTACACTTGGCTTCTGTAGAAAGCGGGACGGCGCTAGATACTCTACCACCAGGCAGGATATATGGGATGCGAGTCACCGGCCCTTGCCCAAGTCCTGGACCGGAGCCGGATTCTGTCGCTGATGACCATACTGTGAGGAATTAACCATAAATTATACATAACTGAAGTTTTCGTTGCAAATTAGCCGTTTCTGACTGCATAAGTGAATTTCTAAAATTTTTTATTGATACTATTTTATTAATAGTTCTTCTATTTCTTTTTTTGATCACCCAAGCTCACGCATTGTTATCCTTTAGTTAGTAGAGTCTCGTCTGTACTGCCGTTTATGTCCAACAGCCAATCCACATCGATAGCGAGACCAGTGATTCTTTGCCAGACTGTTGTACCGTTACACCTGATTCTGCTGGGAACTCATCAGCATCTGCATCGTTACGGTGAGCTTTTCGACAACCAAGTGATTGGTGATTAATGTTTTATTTTAACTTCCTTTCGTGATATTAAACCTTGTCTATAAAGTCGTGAAAATGGATGTTTCTGAAACTAAACATTTTAAAAGTAGGGCAACACTAAATCTTAGTAGGTATAAGTACATCGAATGTCATCAGCAGTCATTGATTTGTTTTGTGACTTGTTATTTATTTAAATTTGTATTAATTTTCATTTCAATTTAAACAAAACATCGAAAAAATGTGTTAAATATGAGAAAAAGAAACCGGAGTGAAGTAAAGATAGCAGGCTGATGACAGCAGTAGCGGAGACGTTGTTAGTGACGCAGCTGACAATGAAAATACTTTCTAAGGAAGAATATTTGGAATCCGATGGTGAAAGCAATTACATATTATGTTTTGGAACACTTTTCATTGGTAAAAACACGTTAAAACATACAATATGTTAAGATAACCCTGTCCGACCCATAAGGATAATAAAGGTTAGGTAAACACATGACCAAATATAATATAAAATTTTACGTAATCATCATAGTACCAATACAAATGAATTTTGAAATAATCTTTTTTTCCCGCGAATTAATTCCAACTTCCCCGAAATTTGGTAATTTTTAAAAAAGTGACAACACCGGTATTATTATGAGCGAATAGCGATGCAACCACGTGCCGCGTGCCCTGCCGCCCGCCGCCCGCGGAAGGGTGCTCAACGCACATTTATTATGTTACATCTTTTTGCGAAATAATATTTATTTTTTTAGGGGGATTTTTTTTAAGTTTAGCCCGGTTTTGTATACATTAGTAGAATCAGTTATCGATACCTAACAACACCTTCACGGGTCGGACAGGGTTTTCTTAACATACTGTATAATAATAAATATGTATGATTTTTTTTTTGTTTTTCTCATTTATTTAACGACAGAGACCATAGATTTGTGTTTTCATTAAAACCAGTTGTACTTCAAGTACAAAATAATGTGCTAGTATCAAAATGATTTCAGTCACACTGACAGGGTTGCTATACTATGCACGACCGCAGCGCCCTCATTTATTTTCACGACTTTACAGACCGATTATACATTTTGTTATAAAATGTGTCAAAAGCGATAACATGTTTTGTACAAGTAGGATTGGTTTAGTAACTTCCCTTGCTTTATCTAAACCAGTTACCATAGCAAAAAAGAGATGAAATATACAATATGTAAAAATAAAACCCTGTCCGACCCGTGAAGGTATTGTTAGGTATTGATAACTGATTCTACTAATGCCTACAAAATCTGGCTAAACTTAAAAAAAGTATTATTTCGCAAAAGGAGGTAAGTAACATGGTAATACAGTCGTGCGCGGGTGACGGAGCAGGGTAGCGGGCAGGTGGTCATATTGCTTATCCATGTCAAAAGTGGTGTCAAAAGGTCATGAACTCAGCTGATCTCATGCATGTATAGGCAGTTTATCCACGTTTGTCGACTCTCGAGAGAACGAATTAGATTCATAGTGACAGGGCAACGCTGCTTGAAGACGACGAAGACGATAGTGGAATGGATGTTGCCCATCTTCTTTTAAGACCTCCCACACTTGCATATGGTTAGTGCCCAGCTGTCACGCTACAGAACGAGTACTTATAGTGGGGTCCTACTTGAATAACTCGAGCACCTGCTCTTCAATACCCGAATCGTGGGTGCGTGATCTCCCTGCATCAGCGCGATGCGCTTCATGGCTATGAACACTGCCCGTTACATAGACGCGATTGTGCAGACGTTGTAAAGCACGCTCAGATGGCACCGTGATACAAAACGAATCACATAGTCTCTACGAGCGCAGTCACTCCAAAATACTCTAAGTTAGAAAATGACATGATCACACAATACACGGAAAATCTACACGGAAGCAATGTTTACGAGAAACTGATAATTTAAAGTAAAAATGATTTTTATTTCATAAAAATAGGCAGGTAAAAATAGGTAGGCACCCTTGACTAGAGATGTGCAAGTACTCAAAATATTGATGTATTTGATAGATACGATTTACCCGTGACTATTGTTTTGCAGAATCTCATTCTCATTCTCGATTCAACATCGCATGGAATTTTTTAGAACTTTCTCAAAACTCAAATAAGACACAAAACTGTAAATGTAGATCTAGCTTTGCTGCAAAGCAATAACATGCCAAAGATTTAATTTTAATTTCTGTTTCAATGTCGATGATATTGATCCTTAATATGCTTTATATTGCTTAAAGTATTTTACTAAAATCGTATTTCATAAGATCTTCTCGTTTTTGTGTACTTGTGTTATAACAATGTTGTTGTAAAATAAAGAACCGTATTACAAAAAAAAGAGTACATCTCTAGTTATTAGCCTCATCATCATCATCATCAGCCTCTACTCGTCCACTGCTGGACATAGGTCTCCTTCCTGGCACGCCAACAAGTTCGATCCTGAGCAGTTCTTCGCCAGCCACTACCAGCCACCTTTTTGATGTTGTCGCTCGTACCTCAACGGTTGTCGGTCCTGCGAATGAAAGATTATTTTGAGGTCGGCCGACAGAGTTCTGCCTCGCCGGTCGGCGCATAACAGGCGGCCGCATTCATACAAGGTACCAACGATACAGTCGAAACAGTGTTGTCACTTTTTAAAAAAATATCAAATTTTGGGAAACATTGATTGCGACGTTAAAGCACGCATTTTCGCAGCTTGGGCAAAATGACGTGAGATGACAGGTGTCATTTGTGACCCCAAAATGCCAGTTAAGCTTAAGGGACAGGTCTATAACACCATCATTAGACCTGTCCTTCTGTATGGCAGTGAGGCGTGGCTGTGCTTGAGCGACACAAGCAGGAGCTGCGTGTCACGGAGTTGAATATGCTGCGGTGGATGTGTGGAGTTACGCGGAAAGACCGCATCAGGAACTCCCGCATCCGTGGCAGTCTCCGTGTCCGTGACATAGCAGACAAACTGCAAGAGAGTCGCCTGCGCTGGTACGGCCACGTCTTATGTTATGAGGGTAACAAATGTCTTGCCATGGCGCCTCCGCCGGGCCGGAACAAGCGAGGCAGGCCAAAGAAGTGCTGGTGACGTTGTAAGAGATGACATGCGTGCCAACAATCTCACACCACAGGATGCCAGAGATCGTGCGAAATGGAGGCGTTATAGTAGGAAAGCGGACCCCGGGCTCCAACGCGAAATCCGCGGATGCGACCGGGATTATACGCTGAGATGATGATGATGACCAAATTTTGGGAAAGTTGGAGTTAACTCGCGGAAAAAAAGATTATTTCAAAATTCATTACTAAGTTGATTATGTAAAGTTTCAAATTTTATTTGGTCATATGATTACCTAACCTTTATAATCTTGATGGGTCGAACGGGGTTTTCTTTACATATTGTGTAGGTTTGCAATAAGAACATTTTAACAGTCTTGAACAAGTAATCCTGATCTTATATTTCAGAGTGAGCGAAGAAGGTTCAGAAAGCGAAAATGCAGTGAGCACGGCTGGTTTGGAGATGCTGCGCAAGTTGTTCCCCGGGAAGAAGCGTTCCGTGCTCGAGCTTGTGTTGAGGCGCTGCAATCATGACCTGCTGCGAGCTGTTGAACACTTCAATGCTACTCGTGTAATGTTTACAATGACTGACGGATTATCATTACTATGGTCTTCTATTATATTTTTATTTACACACATGTGAACAGACAAGAAAAAACAGAACAAATGAAAGTTGCAGAGATAATGCTTATTCCATAAGAAATCTCTTCCAGCATAGCTGCAATAGAACAATAAATACAGAAATGTAGACAGCGTAAGAAAAAGTAAAAGACACAAAAAATAATAGATACAAAAATAAAACGATTCACAAAAACAAAAAATATAAGAATATACTAACATATATAGGTTAAGTACTTATGTATGTTAGTATATTATTACTTATATTTTTTGTTTTTGTGAAGTCGTTCCTAAAAGAAATAACACTAGAATCTCAAAGAAATATAATATACTTACGAAGTGTTCTTTGAAAAAGTGCAATAGTTTCGCAGTTCCTAATATCAAGCCTCATAGAGAATTCCATTACTGCACCTCATGCACTGTGAATGAGTAGGAGTAGAAATCGGTGGAATGAGGGATTTGAGGAGGTTTTTAAGATTCGACCTGCAAGGTGCATTAGAAGGGCGGTCTCTCCCATCTCCTTCACAATACTAAAATACCATCCTATCTCCCGGAAAGAAAACGTTCGTTTACGTTCGTTTCTGTAGATAGGATGGTGTTTTAGGTTTGTGAAGTGGAAAGCAGATAGAATATCCGAGAGTTCTGGCGAAGACGAATGGGCAGCCACTTGAGCATCTTGCGAAAGTTGGAGATGTTATCATAATTTTATTATATTATATAACAGAACAAGTAGAGATGTTTTGTAAACGCTCAAGTTTATTTAAAAGCTCCTCAGTGGTATGTAATTATAATCAGTGCAATCAATAATGGGCTGAATGAGGGTTTGAGGAAGCGAGATTTTGGTTTTCAAGGCCAAAAAGTCCCTAGAGTATGGATCTTATGGATTTTAAAGTATATAGCGTCTTCCAATCCAACTCTGTGGATAACAAAATTTTATTATATTCTTATTAATTTTATTATTTTTACAATAGATGAACGTTTACAGGATCAACGAGACAAAATACCAGGGCTGAGCCCAAACAGTGGTTACGAGGCTTCCGTGTCCAGTTCTGAAGAAATAGAGTCCAGGTGGTCAGCATTCCGTCCCGTAGGACCACGAGCTCCAATGTTGCCAGCGTTAGTCATGGGAAGGGTTTGTGGCTCTGATTGGCTCATACCGATGCCAGCATTACCCGCGCTATCGGGTCCACTACTTCTACCATTGCAGCATCCACATGCACCACTCCCATCTTGCAATCCCTGCTCCCCCGACTGTAGGCAATGCAATCATCATTAGAATAACACACGTTCAAAATTTGTATCTGTAGCGTAGCCTATATTTATTATTTTATCGAAAATGCCACCAAAACAATATTTACGCCAAAGAATTTATTTGTATTAAGCTTTATATTAACTACTTTTGTTTAAAGGGCTGTTGTTATTATTAAATTGTATGGTTAAAACATTTTTGTTTTTTTCTTTCCCCTTACTTTGGTAGAGACGACAGCAGATCAAGCTACCCGAAACTGTCAAATATTCTCAATGAACTTTGAGCTTTAATGCTTTAGCGTTTAAGATGAAATCTAAAAAAGTAATTTGGCAAATTGTAGTAACTTGATGTGCAACAGCACATCAAGTTACTACTATCCGTACATTGAGGGAAACAGTTGTAATAAATAAATCAAACAGACAATATATCCGGAGTGCTAGACAAGTGGTTGTAACTTCGTAAGTGAGCAAATCAAACAACTCGGCGCTACTGGGATCCCTCCACCCGGTGCGCCGGCTATTTTTGTTGTCAGTAACAAATGCGTGACAATTTTACAAATAAAGATTGAGAACACAGCAAAATAATTGGAACACATTGTAGTGCGCTCAATCCTAATATTATCAATGTGATGTATGTTTGTTACTCTTGCAAGCAAAAACTACTAAACAGATTGGCATGAAATTTGGTACACAGATGGTTAATATTCAGGATTAACACATGGGGTAGTTTTAACCCGATATTCTCACGGGTTCGATGCCGTGGTCGACCCTCATGAGTTTCGAATCTTACGGAGGTGAAACTGCAGGACGTACTGTTCATAAATGAGTGGAACAGGAAGTAGAACTTATAATGCTTAAAAACGAATGAAACTTATGATATCTATCATTTCACAATGGAAGATAGATTTCTATTCTCATGAAAATATCGCAATAAGTAACGTTTACAGAAAGTTGTATAAAAGATGGGATGTAAATAAATATAGTAGGTACAATAGTTAATGAACAAACACAACAGTCTTCAATATCTGTATAGTGTCTGCCTGCAGCTAATTGTTTATGATCATTAACCTTTAAAGTATGTGCCGAACTTATTCACGCATAGTCGACAGGTGCATAAGCATAGATATATTTAGGTATGTGCAATTACGCATTACAGACTAGTAGCGTCAGCAAGCTAAAGCAGACTGCCACTTTAGCATAATCGTGGCCTTATCCAAAAGGCCCTTGCTGACGACATTCACAGCAAGGGCCTTCAAGAAGAAGAGCCTCCAAGAGTCATTACTTACCATTCTTGGAGTCATCATCATCCCTAGTCGAATCTACCGCTGAGCATAGGCTTCTCGTTTCAATTCATTCATCTCTTATTCTCTCTCTTATTTTCTCTCTTATTCATCCCGGCACCCTAATTGTATACCTAACACACTATTACTACGAATTGGAATAATTTTGAAACCAATTGCTAATCCATAGCTCTTTATGTTCGGAAAATGGGTCTGCTCAATAGGGACTGGAAGAATTTGCCAGCGGCGGTGTTTTCGTCGGACTAAAATTTAAGTAACTTCAAGGCTAGAGTGAATAGGTTCTTAATAAACTAGCGAGCTTTACGATCAACGATTGCATCACTGCTTACTATCTGGCGCGATTGCGTTCTAACACTAAGTTATAATTTATATAAAAAAAAGTAAATAACGCAATTAATGTTGTTAAACTATCAAAATGAAACCCATTGCTACAGATGTGTTACCCAATTGCCCTGCAGGTTCTACAAGCGATGGCACTTTCAACTGCCATCACTGGGTCTTGAGTGATGTAGCGGTATCTACAACCACCACATGCGAACAACGAGTCATACTGACGACACACGAATTCTAGATCTCGCAAGCAGATTTTACCGTGTAATTAGCATCCCAACATTGACCGTAGGCCGAGTGCCCGACAGGCATAACACCCGTCTGGTCGGAGGATTCTCCCGTTTCTATGGAGGATGAGTGAACTTTACACCCTGTTCCTCATACGTTTACAAGTGGTGTCCTAGCTACTCAACTAAATTTGAGTTCCATAACTCGTTAAATATCGTACACCATCGTACGTCTTCAGATCTCGACATTTACAATTGGGCCTATAAGCCGTATATTAAACATGGATCGCTCAATTGAGTCACCACTGACGAGAATCGCACAAGAGCCTGTACAATTGTTATCATGTACCCAGTTTCTGCGTGAGCGTTCACGTCTTAGCATCGTACAGCATGATGGGTAGGATATATCAGATTAGTCGTAATTGATGAAGCGATGCACAGGGGTCAGTTATACTCTTGACATTTTGCCATCTGTTGCTTTATTGTGTAGATATGGTCAATGGCTGAATATTCGCTGTTGAAGTATTTTTGCTCGGTAGACTGGGTTTCATAAGGATTATGGGCAGCCCGATTAGTGTATTTTTTATGAATAGCTTGTACATCAGAGAAAGTAGGTGAATGGGATGGCACTTGTTTAATTTTCGAGGACGATACGACGATGATTTTATGACTTCACCTGATAAAGTGAGACGAAGTGCCTTCAAAGTGAACTTATTTTCGTAATCAATATTTAAATTCTTACTCATTGTATTCCAAAGGTCAAGACGAACTGAACGTCAGCTATTAACACACAATGACTTCAGAGCTCCATGCTCCGCAGGTAAAAAAGCGTGACGAAGTAGTTACAAATAAAAATTAAAGGTGTATTTTGTTACCAACATGTTTGTGTGCGTTGTTTTACTCTTTATATTTTTAAACATAATCTGTGATATCAATTACCTGACGAGAACGCTCGTGGCGGTTCTCACAGGACGGTTATATCAACGGAGATGTTCTTTGGACGAAACTACTACGATATACGGTGAGTTGAAGAGCACTAATTATGTATAAAGTCTGTAACCAAATAAAGAATTTTTAATTATGTATTAAGTTACTGCTAAGGTCTTGACCAACAATACCTTAGCAATACCTTAGCAACAGTCTTGGCATAAAATGGTAACACGGATCGTCATCGGTACTAAGGTGATAATATTGACCATTGTGGAAATACCAGAGAAAGCTTGGGACATCTTTTCTCTCATATGGTAATGATGATATTGATGATGAGGCGGTAATTGTATACTTTAAGAAGACATATAATCTTGGAAAAATAATTAATCTAAGGATATAATGCATTTTACTCAATCAGCAGACTAACAAAACAATGAAAAATTTAATTTAATAATTATAATTTCTCAGGTATATGTACATTTCAAGACTGCGACATAAGCTTCAGACATATTAGATTAGCCAGGCTACTTCGGGATATAGATTTCGCGAGGTATCATTTTTATGAGAGAACCGGTATCTACCGCAAAAGTGGAGACCTTGGCATTAAATCTTTACAAGGATGCACTCTCACAATAACAGACGTCCCGGTACCTTTGTTTGGACTGTATAAAATTAACACCAAGGTAAAAAAAAAATACGTAATGTAGTAACTATTTAATAATAAATATAATACGTAATGTAGTAACTATTTATAAATAGTATTTATTACATACACGTTTCAAGTTCCTTTCCACTATAAATCGCTTAAATATACATATTTTGTCGGAACCAAAATAAGAAAATGAAAAAAAGATGACGCAAATATATTCTGTAGGTACCGCTTTTAAATAAGCGAGCGTGTGTTTGTGCGAGGTTTAGTAATTAAACTTGATATATAAAACTTTTTTTACAAAAAAAAAATAAAATAACCGACTTCCAAAAAACACTATAAAGTGAAAAATAACTAATTTCAGAAGTCGGTGTCAAAAACTAATATACAAAAACCAAAGACACCGACTTCTGAAATTAGTTATTATTCACTTTATAGTGTTTTTTGGAAGTCAGTTTTTTTTTGTAAAAAAAGTTTTTATTTTACACTTATTATTTGTGAAAATGTGTGTGTTATGTGTGTGTTCAGCTGCATTCAGCTAGACTGGATGCTGACGCTAAAATACTTAATGAAAAAACTTACAAACGCACTGGTTGCCCCTAAGATTTTTGAACCCTGATGTCCTTAACATGGGACCACCTTGGGAATGTCTTCTTTCAAACAGAAAAAGAATTATCAAAATCGGTTCATAAACGACGAAGTTATCCGCGAACAAACATAAAAAAAAGCATATATACCGGTCGAATTGAGTAACCTCCTCCTTTTTGAAGTCGGTTAAAAACCAATAACAGTTAATTTTGTTTCCAGCTTGTTTACTGGGATGATCGTTCCTTATTTTTGGAACATGAAGTGATTACTCTACATGACGGTAACGTTCGTTCTATACTATTATCCCGCCAACACGCCATAGGCAGAAACGGCGACTCGACAAAAGCCCTGCTAACAGGCCTGCCTGGATCGCAAGTTCAATTTACTTGTCCCGAGTACATCAAACATTGGCTGCGAAGTATGGAAATAAGCAGTTTGAAGTTAAAGAAGGATGTGACATCTAGCAAATAAAAGCCGTTTTCCACCGATGCATATACTTTTGATTTAGACAAGACCAAGTATAGAGCCTTGTAGTGCACCTGATTTAGTCTGTTGCATAATATGTTACTGTAGTTGTAGCTGTATATCGTCAATGGTTACGTTTAACATTACTAAAGTAATTACACGATATACTCATAAAAGAATGAAATACAAGAATGAATGGTACAGATGACAGCACATTACGCTACTACAATCTGTCAAATTTATTTATTAGAATTTCAACTTTATTACTAAAAAATTAGGGATCAAGGTTGATTGGAAATATTTTACAGTTTCGGGCAGCTAGACCTGTTGTTGTCTGTATATATTACACCTGTTGAGAGTATAGTTACCATTTTATAATAAGGATGTCATCACACATGATTTAGGTAAAATATACCAGGAGGCTTACAATATTTAAATTGTTTGTAAATATATTATTTGGAAGATCTTTATTTAACATACGTATAATAGGAATTATTACGAAAGTTTTTGCTTCCATTTTATAGATTTTTTGTCATATTTATCCATAGTTTATAATTATCTTTTTTGTGATAGTAGCAAAATGGTAGACCGACTCCACCAAATGTCACAAAACAAATTTCACTCCGCTGTTGCAATGGTCAATGGACAGTGACTCGAAGGTAACCACATTTGTTGCTGTACTTGTATAATCACTACTTACCACACGATGTTCAAGTTGAACAACCGTTCAGTATAAATTGAAGTACCACGCTATCTCTCTTTGACATAACATCAAGCAATACATAAAACAGGGACAGCGTTATTTTATTAAACAGGTACTTATATTGCTGTCTTTGTCATACAAAACGTATGTTTGGCTAAGAATGTTTATAATACTTTAAAATTTATATTGAAGTTAGTGTAGGTGGAACATTTAGAGTGACCTTACATTTGTCATTTTGGTTAGAAATAAGTAGTTAGTTTTAATTCCCGTTTATATACGATGTATTGCATTATAGTGTCATTGATAGCTCTCGCTTACGTTTTCTGGGATGTGAATTATTTCCTACGGATAGCTTTCACTATAGGAGTTGGCAGATTGTTCCAAAAGAAATGCGGTGTTAATGATACGACAACTATTTACGGTAAGTAAGTTATTTTGTTATGTGTATATTAATGAGTAATTACTACGTAGGTACGTAACTAAATTTCATATGATAATTTAAAGGATTTTGGTAGCCACCTACCTATACGTCTGAGTTTACAAACTAAGGTGAACATAACATAGCAAGAAATTAAAAGTCAAAATTACACTTAATGAATAAAATAAAAATGATAAAGTAATAAATAAAAATATATTAATTTTATATCCTACATTATATAAGATCTATCAATGCGTTTATTAAGTTTTAGTGGTCAAGTTATTATGCGATGCTATTTTAGGGATAAAGTTAAATCCAGTAATTAAGTTTTAGTGATAAACTTTATGAGTGATACCGAGAAAACGTTCAAAAATTTTTCCATTCAAACCAATCACGACTTTTTTATACTCTACCTAAGTAGAGTTACGATCCATAGTTTTGTGTTTACCTTCATTATATAATCGCTTTAAAATGGTTTGTTTTTAAATAACTATGTATGAATTTTATCACGTCACTTTAAGTGTTTAAGATAGTTTTTTGAGGTTGTTGAAATATTTGCTCGTCTGCGAAGCCTATATAAATAATCCAAAAGAGAACTAAATTACAAGTGATAGGTACCTACAGCTATATTAGATATTTCAAAGTCAAAGTATTAACTATTTAGTAAGTTTTTAACTAATTTAACTGTTTTCTATTTCAGGTTTTTGCACGACGCAAGATGTGGACATTTTCCTAAGACATATGAACAATGCTCGTTATGTTCGGGAGTTGGATTTTGCTAGATTTCATTTCTACGACCGCACCGGTATCTACGAGAATATCAAAGCGGTCGATGGGCACGCTCTGCAGGGCGCTTCCAGCATTCGCTACAGGAGAACAATTCCCATATTCTCTGCCTATAAGATCGAAACTAAGGTTAGTTTTATTTAAAATTTCGGCCGCCGGCAGAAGTTACCACCCACCAGACAAAGCCTTGCCGCCAAGCGATTTGTCGTGTTCCGGCGTGATGTCTGGTGAAGCCGTACGGAGGACGGGTCTGAGGCAGTTGTGTTGCGATGTGTGCCGGGTACGATGCGCCTAATGTTGTTGTGTTGGGAGTTTGGTCGTGGAGGGTCTTCAGATCAATCTCCCTTTGGCGCAGCATCGTTGGTCGTGTTGTTGGGTTAAACATTGCATCACCTCGCTCAACTGCCGTCTTCCTTCCTATTCGCTCAGTTTTTCTGAGTGATAGGCTCTTAATAAACTAGCGCGCTTTACCATCAACGATCACATCACTGCTTACCATCAGGCGGGATTGCGGTCAAGCACTAGTTTATACTTATTAAAAAAAAAGATTCTTCCTGTATCAATAGGTAGATATTAATTAAGTAATTACATTCTAATTATATTAATTAATTCGTTCTAGTTAATTCATTTGAATGGAAATTATTGTGTTGCAATTTACGCATTATGTAATGACTACTAACATTATTATATTCTTTGCTGTCTTCAGTTTAAAGGCAAAAGAAATGACTTGCTTTTGAATGCGCAATAAAACCGAAAATGTAGGTATAGGTACTGCGACGCCCATCTGCTCCTATTAGTTTACTTACTCATTTGTCTGTTTAGAATCAGATGTGACCATAAAAGTTTGCAAATCTTCGTATAAGATACGTTCCTAAACTTATGCTCCTTTTATTACAGCTGGCCTACTGGGAAGACAAAACACTGTTCATTGAACAGAAGTTCATAACACTAAACGATGGCTTCGTGCGTGCCGTAGTCATGTCGCGACAGAACCTGATCAATGTGGAGGCAGACAGGCTGTTCCAAGGTATCCCTGGAGCTGATCAGAAGCCCGAGTGCCCTGAGGAAATCAAACATTGGCTGCAAGCCATCGAGGTCTCTAGTGCTAAGCTTAGGAAGAAGGAATAAATTATACTCGTAACATATTATTATTTAAAGTAAAAATAAAGGTTGCGGATTCTTTTTACAAGTTTTTTTTTACATAAACTTTTCGATAAAACAGATGTTAAAAAAAACTCAAGCAAAATAACACACAGATGTATCGTATTACGCATCAGTGCAGCACTCTGGCGCTTGTCACCGCACCGGCTAATGTTACTGTTTATACAACCTGCACACTATGGGCACGAATTTAGGGACTTGTGATATATATCTTATCTTACTACATTGTATTTGAAATCTTCCGCCCTTGAAATTAAGCTTCAAAATATTTTACCCAGTAATGATACGTCTACCCCGGGCGAGAGTTCATATTGAAATAGTCAATTTGTGGAAAAGGTACAAGCATTGGAGTATTATCAGGCCAATTTAAGCATTGCCCTGTCATAATAAGAGCGAAATTGTGTTTTGTTTCGACAAACAAAATACATTTAACAGCACAGGGTCTTTATAATCAATTGAAAAGTTGTAGGCATAAATATAATTTATTGGATATCGTATAACTAGCTAGACAATAAAATCGCGTTAACCATATACTTTTTCATTAGGTAAAATGACTCGGCTGTATTTTAAGTAGATTGTTCCGATACACAATAAGATTTGTAGTATAATCTTGTTACGGACCATCATGAAAGGGCATTTTTAGGTTGCTCATAATGCTAGTTAGGCTATTATGACTACATGTTTATGGCTGACAGAACTCCTAAAACTAGAGTATCAGAAGAGAAGATGAATACACAAATAGCTGTTCCTATGAAGTAAGTTTGGCTGATAGAAAATGCTTATAGCATTAACACCACCTCTGTACATTTATGTGTTTGATGTATTAAAAAATATGATGCATAAAATCAAACATATAATCTTTCAGAACAAAGGTGATGCTACGCGCGTCGTAGTAGATACCGTAGCACCGTAGCATTTTTTACTATGACAATACATTCTGATAATTCATATACCTAAGTATTATGATTACCTGATTGTCCTGGGTCTTGGATGTTTATCCATACATGTATCTATTATAAATATAGTATCGTTGAGTTAGTATCCCATAACCCATAACACAAGTCTCGAACTTACTTTGAGGCTAGCTCAATTTGTGTGGTTTGTCCGTATATATTTATATTTATATTATGAGTGAATCTATTAGGTTACTAAGTATGTTTTATTATACATATAATCAAAATATATCATGTATTTACCTAGCCACTTACACCAGCTACCATTACCACTGGCTACAATAATTAATGTGCTCACTTTAATCAATATCCTAGTTAGAAAATCTTTTGTGTTAAAGTTGCGGTGTGAAATTGTGAATGTACGATTTATGTTGCTATGTGTAACCGAAGTCGGTGCGTGTGAAGTAGTCAGTTTTTTCGGGAGTTCCTTAATTAGCCGACGGCGGCAAGGAAGCTCTCGACCACACACACTTTGTACAGCGCTCAAACATTCTTCATTCTGCATTCTTTTATTTGTACTTATTACTTTAAAAATTAACAAATATTATCATTTCTCAGATGTCTACGAACACGTCTCTACAATAAACTTTGAGATAAAACGAACAACTTAAAAATAACAGTAGTAGTAGTTATACGTTGAATAGGGGAAAAACCTTAAAATGACAGCCAACATTTTGATTCGTTTATGTTACGCTTGCTGATGTATCTGTTTAAATATTAAATGACACACTCAGCGTTTTCCAAGAGTAAACAAAACTGCAGTTTCATTATTTGCTGAATGTTTATTGTAATTTCTACGGTTCTCGGATATATTTAGCCACAGATACTACTTGCTAGCTATGCCGCTATGGTACTTGCACATATTTGATCTCATGTACCAAATTTGTTGCAAGCTTTAGTCAAATCAGTTTGGTGATTAAGAAGGTTGTTGTTCAAGACCTACGTCCCTATCTATTAAATCTTTATTCTAAACTCTAAAATTTGGCAATGAGATGAAAATTTATTTTTATTCACAATGAAATATATAGGTACAAGCTAATACAATAATATATAATAATATCTACAAGTTTATAAAAAAGGGAAAGTGCACATTAGGCGTCAAAAATTTGTTCGCAACGATTTCAATGGGAAAATATACAAGTATCAAAACGAATCACATGTTCTAAAATCAAAGGTGGCGCTAACCGCGTGTGTCTTGTCGCACAACAATAACAAAATATCCATTAGCTTTAGTGGTTTCTGTTTAGTGCAGCCGACATAACACAGAGTCATCTACATATATTATTTTGTTTAATTCACAGGGCCATTTATCAACCTACGTTTTGCTTCACCTATGTGTTGACACTACAGAAGCTTTAAGTATAGCTATCATGATGAAACCTCTTTGTTACGACTCCAATTACCATACATTTTCCTTGAAATCGTTTATTATGGTATATGATAGTAAATAAAACTGATGATGGTAAATAAGGTTTGTATAACGAAATGCCCTTTTAGAATATTTAAGTGACCGGTAAAAAGCTTTCAAGCGCTTATTTAATGTTTGCTACTTTTTAAAATCCGAACTATGGGTTCTGCGTAAAATTACCACCAAAACAAACTACAATAAAATAAAGGTTAAATAAATCTTTGGTGTCTGCACAGCTAGCTACAATCAAATGTCAATGTCATGTTCTTATAGTTATAAAATAGGACAAATTGAACGTGTGATGCACACATATGATCTACATATACAATATGTAGAGAAAACCCTGTCCGACCCATAAGGATAATAAAGGTTAGGTAAACACTTGATCAAATATAATATAAAATTTTACTTAATCATCATAGAAACAATACTAACGAATTTTAAAATAATTTTTTTTCCCCACGAATTACTTCCAACTTCCCCGAAACTTGGTATTATTATGAGCGAATAGCGATGCGACCACGTGCCGAATGCCCTGCCGCCCGCCGCCCGCGGAAGTGTTGCTCATTGCACATGTATTAGTTTACCTCTTTTTTGCGAAATAATATTTATTTTTTTAGGGGGATTTTTTTTTAAGTTTAGGCCGGTTTTGTATCCATTAGTAGAATCAGTTATTGATACCTAACAATACCTTTACGGATCGGCCAGGGTTTTCTTTACATATTGTATAGCGGAGACGGAGAGAAAACAAGGTACGGGCTAAAAAATACTTTTATTATAATCGTAGTGATCGAATCAAGTAATATGAATAAAATATTTTAATTTGCGCAATTCCTAATTCTGCTCTACAGCAAATCTATAATTTCACGGAATGGATTTTTCATATTTCGCTCTATTATTCACGGAATCCTAAAACATTTAAGTGAGCTAGTAATTATTTCCTCGAGTCCGATTAGCAATCCATTTTATCGTCATTCCTTACCTGGTCTGGGCCAAAGATGTTGTTCCCGACCGCGTCGACTTTATTGCCGATAGAGCTACTCATAAATATAATTATCAATCAGTACTTAGAGACTGCATATTGTGTAACGTTTATTTCGGAAGCACCATTATCATTTGCTTTGCCATTAAGTTTCATTTCTTTAACCCCTAATGAAGAAAATCTTGTGGGACAGTTACTTAATGTTTCTGAAATGGGTTGTTCTGATTACATAGTCCGTATGAAAGAACCACAAAATTTCATGACAGCTTTTGAATCAGTTGTTCACAAAGCAAATGTAAGAAGAAGTGAAAGGAAGATTATATTCTTGCCATTCGATGAGGAATATAACGAACATATTAATATAAACCTGTCTTCATTGGTGTTT
This sequence comes from Sesamia inferens, assembly GCA_037179545.1. Taxonomy (NCBI): domain Eukaryota; kingdom Metazoa; phylum Arthropoda; class Insecta; order Lepidoptera; family Noctuidae; genus Sesamia; species Sesamia inferens. The sequence goes on along the minus strand of CM073928.1, from coordinate 19,287,481 downwards.
TCGATGAAAGGAAGCACTTTTGTTCCAAATATGTTGATGATTGTTAATGTTGCAAGCAATACTTCAGACTGCAAAACATTCGATTTGATTACACATAAATTTGTCGGTCCAGATGAAGAAACTCATTTGCCTAAAACATTGGATCGTTGGGATTCTTGTTCACAAGAGTTTAAAAACCAAGCAAATTTATTTCCCCACGATATGACTAATTTATACGGGAAAACGGTAAAGGTGGCTTGTTTTACTTACAAACCTTACGTGTTGTTGGATTTAGATACTGCTATTACACCTTCAGGCAGAGATGGTGTCGAGATAAGAATAGTGGATGAACTTTGTAGGTAAGGTAACACTACAACTACACTGCAACCTGAAGAAATTTAATCTACTTTTACCTTAATAAAATACATACATATTATAAATTTTGAATGCAGGTGGATAAATTGCACTGTTGAAATCGTTAGAGAAGATGTTGACCAGTGGGGAGAAGTTTATCCAAATGAAACCGGTGGCATTGGGGTGATTGGAAGTGTCTTAGAAGACCGGGCAGACATGGGAATATGTGAGTTAAGTAACACTATTACTTTTGAGTAAATGTATGGACGACAGCATGTCAAGCTGTCCGAAACAGTCATATATTTCCAATCAACTTTGAGCATTAATATTTTAGCGATAAAATTGTAAATCTGATAAATTTTAAGATTGTAGTAGCTTAATGTGATTTCGTCTGTACGTCATCGTTGATTATCTCCTTTGATTTTTCTGATTATCGGCGGTGAAGGCTGCCAAAAACTTAAAGTAAACGGAACGCGGTCATGGTGGGACCGTGTTCTTTCGCCGACCGCTGAACTAGTGGCTAGCGCACTTCCTATCGATCTGGCATGCTAGCGAGTCATGGTCACGATCTTTTCATCATCATCATCAGCCTCTATTCGTCCACTGCTGCACATAGGCCTCCTTCATGGCACGCCAACAAGCTCGATCCTGAGCAGTTCTCCGCCAGCCACTACCAGCCACCTTTTTTATGTCGTCGCTCCATCTCGACCAAGGGCGTCCTACGCTACGTTTGCCAAGACGCGGTCTCCACTTGAGGACTCGTTTACTCCAACGGCTGTCGGTCCTGCGGCATATGTGACCAACCCATTGTCACTTCAGCTTGCTAATCCTCTCAGCTATGTCGGTGACTCTGGTCCTCTGTCGGATCACCTCATTTCTGACGCGGTCCTTCAGAGAGACGCCCAACATAGCCCGCTCCATAGCTCGCTGAGCGGCTTGAAACTTATGGACTAGTCTGACCGTTAGTGTCCACGTCTCGGCTCCGTAAGTCATGACGGGTAGGACGCACTGGTTAAGGTTTTTAGCCTTCAAACATTGGGGTATGGGCGACGAAAATACCCGACGAAGTTTACCAAATGCTGCCCATCCCAGCTGGATCCTTCTATTCGCCTCCTTCTCGAAGTTGTTTTTCCCTAATTGCAACGTTTGCCCGAGGTATACAGGTATACATATTCTGAAACAACTTCGAGCGGCATTCCGTTTACGGCAACCGGTCCCTCACGATCTTTTAACGGCCACAAAATTTAATTAGTTTTAAGTATTTAAAGTGAACCCCCGGGGGATTAGGCCTCAAAATTCAAAATTGATAAAGTTAGGGAGTCTGCCAGTGAATTGTGGCGACGTGCGCCTTCTCGTGATCTGGTCTGGTGGTCTACGAACTCCGCATCTGAAGGTTGGAGGTAAGTGGATTGCCGCTTTTAGCACTTTAATCAGAGAGATATACTCCGAAGGCATCATTCTATCACATATTTACTTATAATTTCTAATATGTCGCTACCCTAAATACAGTCCACTTGAATTTTCTTTACAATATTTCGTGGTAAGCACGTTGCCGCCTCACAACAAGTCTCTTATAACAAATTGGTTTTCAGCTGCTCTTTATTCTTGGTATGAAGAGTGGCGTGTGTTGGATTTTTCGGCAGCTGGTGTAAGGACGGCTATTACTTGTATAGCTCCAGCACCTAGGTGAGATGGACATCATACCTTATTAGTCTAATGCGATAGTAAAAGTGAATTAATTAATTGTGATGCTTTCCTCCCCAATGCTTTCCAGGTTACTATCGAGTTTGGAGATGCCTTTGATGCCCTTCAGTTGGTATATGTGGCTTGCGGTAGCCTTCACTTATTTCTATGCATCAATTGGAATGATAACTGTACTAGGATATGCCACCAATTCATATCCTTTTCTTCACTCCTTTGGAATGATGCTCGGACAAGTAGGTAACATGTTAGGTTACGGCATGAATATAGCGACTCATGCTGGATGAAGCAGAGAGATTAGCTGCTAAGGCGGGCTTCATACCATTTTGAAAATTAATTGGTGCCTACATCCCCAGACGTACTTACTAAGTGTAGTGACATATCTGCGGAACGTACGGCGCCGAAAGCTCAGCGGCTGAAGTGTCAGTCGCAATATTCAGTTGTTATGACAAACCAAACGGTCAAATCGTGGCGACTTGTTCAGCGCGCTACGCGACGGAAAGTTACGTGGCGTCATCGTCAGTCTGTCTGTGTCGACACTTTATGGTGTGCGGTTTTTGTGACGTACCTGAATTGCCTAGAAAAATGGATTTAATTAGAATATTAGCTATTATAGAGGGCTTAGAAGACGTTGCCGCTCTTCGTTACCCAAACGCACGCGATGCACAATACACGCCGAACGTTCAGCTACGCCCGCCGAACCTTCGGTCGCGCAAGGCATCGCTCCGCCCAAAGGAAGGTTGCGCTGAACGCGGCGTAATTGCGGCTGTGACACAGAGTACTTGAAATACACTGCGAGCGTATTTAGCCGAAATTTCGGCGCCGTACGTTCCGCAGATGTGTCGCGACACTAAGTAGTTATTCGATTCTGACATGTTTATAGTCAGACGGACTTCAATTATTTTGATGTTGAAAGTAAAAATTCATATAAGTGAACTTTATCATATTCTTATGAGAAATAAAGATTCTTTAAACCTACCAGCAGATATAGGGACTGCATGAAGTGTTTTCGAAGTATGTATAAAACATAACAATCTTTTTTGTGCAGCCAAGTAACAATAATGATGAGTTAAGCGAAATAACTATTACGAGTATGTAACTACTACTAGGTACACATATATTTTGTTATGTGTTCCTAGCTAGCCTATATTCAGACATTTTATACTACAAGTTGATGATCAAATATATACTTTTGTTTGCAATGAAAATGTTTAGCGAAGCGTTTATCACCATCAAATCGATTTTGCACACCTACAAATATTTAAGTACTTAAGTACCTAAATGCCTTTTGAGAGGATAACAGGTTCGTAAAAATTAATTCGATATTGAAAATCTTTCAGTCCCAATACGAAAATACATCAAGTCTCTCATGGAAAATGAGAAGCATAACTGGTTGGTTGCTGATAGCAGGACTAATTCTGAGCAGTGCTTATGGAGCTGGTCTTGCTTCCACATTTACTGTACCGAAATTCGAGCCATCTATAGATACAGTGCAAGACATTGTGGATAGAGGACTGGAATGGGGCGCTACACATGATGCATGGATATTTTCTCTAACTTTGTCTAGTGAAGTAAGAATAATATCTATACTAATATTATGTAGCTGAAGAGTTTGTTTGTTTTGTCCAATCTCAAGAACTGCTAGTCAGGATTTAAGAATGCTTCTATGTTGGATAGTCTATTTATCGAGGACGGCTTTAGACTATTTAATATCACGTTGCGACCAATAGAAGACAAGAATCATTAGAAAATGTGGAAAAAACGGGTATAATTGTTCTTCTTTGAGGGCTTCCGTTGCGTTTGCTGCGTAACGGTTCAAGTTAGCCAAAAAATATGATAAACAACTTCTTGATCGCGATCATGATAACAGAAAAGCTATTACAAAATAATACCATTGATTGAAAAACGATTAACTAACTTAACCTTCATATTTGATTCCAGCCTCTGGTAAAACAGCTTGTGAGCCAATTTCGCATTTATTCTTTCGCTAAATTGAAAGAAAAAAGTTTTACACGAACTATGGCATACAGTATTGAAAAGTTACCTGCAGGTAAATATATTTTTAAGATATCCACACAGATAATATTTGTGATGATCTACTTACAGAATACACTTGGCAAGCAAATGGCAATAATAATTAGTGCAGTTTACCACTCAGTTGTTGCCTAATCCAAGTCCGTACATTTCTTATAGCTTTTGTTTGTAGCATGACCGAGGAGGAAACGCAAATGAAAAGCGAAAAATAAAGAGACTCTTTAGAGATTTACTTTTTTTCCTAGCCGTCCCTGGGACATCACTGAAAAATGAGATTTATTTGAACCGAACGTGACGTCCAGCGATCATTTGTTCACTATAAGTCCACATCCGTACTCAGCGGTTCAGTGTGTAATGATAGATCAAATAAAGCCCGGACGAACGCCATCGGCTAGTGGTACGGCAGTGTAAGGACAAAATTAAAAGTGCTTGCAATTCGGTCAATTATAATCTCGAGTAGAGTTCTACTCGTACGGGGTAGATGCGAAAAATGGGCAGCCAAGATGATGGCTCACGCGTGACGGATGTGCGGTATTCACTTTGCTGTACTAAATGTATAGATCTAATTAATTATATCTATCGCTATTTTGACGCCGTCATCTCGTTCCCGGTGACGCCAGCGGTGGATAATCGCACTAAGAGTATATATGTGATCTACATATATTTTCCAATTTGTTAATTGAACTTTAATTTGTTTACGATTTAGTTATATATCCAATATGTTAATTAATAGCATAAACATGTTGATAAGGTAAATACCTACCTACATATACACCGTGTTATTTTCGTTGTCTTAAGACAAACCAGTTCATCTATCCAATGACTGCTAATATTTGTTTTTTTTTCAATTTCTGAACAATTTTACAATGAAAATATTTTTCATTATTAACTATAAAGAGGAAATGGAACGGTTTATATTAAAATTTTGATACCTATTTATCTATTTTAACAGGTCTCGATGGTTGACTATTGAGAGTTTTTGAAATAAATTACTGTGCGTAGTTTTTTTTTATAATACATAAACTAGTACTTGACCGCAATCCCGCCTGATGGTAAGCAGTGATGCAATCATTGATGGTAAAGCGCGCTAGTTTATTAAGAGCCTATTCACTCTAGCCTTGAAAACACTTAAATTGTTGTCCAACTGAAACACCGCTGCTGGCAAATTGTTCCAGTCCCTCGATGTAGGCGGTATAAAAGAGGATGCGAAATGCTTCGTCCGTATCGTAGTGGTGTCAACAACGTAAGGGTGGAAACTCGCCGTACGACGGGACGTCCGATGATGGAATGGAGATGGGGGAATCAAATCATGCAATTCCCTCGCACATTCTCCAAAATGCATCTTATAGACCGCCGACAGGCTGGCTACTCTACGCCTATGCTCCAGGCTATGGAGACAGTTTTGAGTTAAATCTAGGTCCCCAATCAGCCTCTTCGCACGCCTCTCCACTGAAATCAAAGTAGCCAGGTGGCATTTTGCAGCACTAGCCCAAATGTGGCATAACTTTAATTATAAATATGATATTTTAGGTAACTTTGCTATAGGCGAGTACGTAACGCAAGACGCCGTCTTGGATATGATGCTGATGGTCGAAGACTTCTACTACGAACAATGTGTAGTGATGATGAGAAAGAGCTCTCCGTACACAGAGAAAGTCAGCCAGCTCGTGGGACGCCTACACCAGACCGGACTGTTGTTAGCTTGGGAAACTCAGGTTAATTTTTTTTCGTAGCCTTCCCTAGATTGTTATAGTTAGGACAAATAGGACAGATTGCAGAACTCAATGGAAGACACGGGCGCTTGTAAAAGATGAATGAAGTGGAGGGATGTTTTGGTCCCAGGAGTAGGACAGCGCAGGCTAAGAGAATTTTTTCGGAGATTTTTATTATTTTTGATAGAGTTCTTAGCATAGTAATGAACAACAGTCCTATTTGCTATAACAGAGAGCACATAGTGCAATATTTTTGTCTCAATTTCTGACTCTCATTTTATAAGCAATTTACTTAAGTCGTCTATTGAAGTGTGCTCCTTTAACATCATTTAATAATTGCACTGTGGGTGTATCAATCAATCGTTGCCCACTTATTATTGAGAGCTAGTTACTGTATTTACCACTAAATTTAATTGCAGGTAGCGCTAAAGCACTTGAATTACAAAGTGCAGGTAGAAGTGAGACTGTCAAGAACCGAAAAGGATGTCGCTACCTTGAAGCCTTTGAATCTCGATAATGTTGTGGTATGTAATATGTACTTATTTATTACATTAAAGGAACTTCATGGACTTGATGGGTCGCACGCTGGTCGAGAGGTTCGAGAATTAAACATAATCTAACAAATCATTTGATTTTATTAGTGTGCTTCTTGAACTAGGTTTAGATTTTTTTTTGTTTATTGTTGTAGGATATCGATAAGTTTCGCAACCATAATTTTGGGTCAAGTAGGGCTTTACCCAAATTACCTATTTTAGTAATGAAATGTGTATATTTGCAATCTAGATGACTTTTTCTCGATGATCTCTTAATATTTTGTCCAAAGCTACATTAGACAGAGGGCAGAAATCGAGTGTTGTACCCAAAGGAACCGATTTGGAGAGGTCTAATCCCCAGACAAGCTGCAAATCCCACTAGCTGACTTGACTGAAGGACTGCTTAACTTTCATATTTTGTTTCAGGGCGTTTTCATCGTGTACGCAATTGGCCTAATGGCCTCCACGGCGGTTTTTGTGGTAGAATTGTATGTCTATCATCGTAGAACGAAGAAGCAGCTTGCGCACTTTGAATAAGTAGTTAATATTCTAGTGTATTGTAATGACAAAAATTTGCTTTTAATTTCATGAGAATGATTATATACCTATTCAATATAATATCTTTCACTATTTCATCATTTTGTAAATTTATTAATATTAAAGTTTTTATTTATAATCTTCTAATACTAAATAAACTATGTACAAATTATTTCCGTGGTAGGCCATAACATCGACCGCCGGCAGAAGTTACCACCCACCAGACAAAGTCTTGCCGCCAAGCGATTTGTCGTGTTCCGGCATGATGTCTGGTGTAGCCGTTCGGAGGACGGGTCTGAACAGTTGTGTTGCGATGTGTGCCGGGTACGATGCGCCTAATGTTGTTGTGTTGGGAGTTTGGTCGTGGAGGGTCTTCAGATCAATCTCCCTTTGGCGCAGCATCGTTGGTCGTGTTGTTGAGTTTAACATTGCATCACCTCGCTCAACTGCCGTCTTCCTTCCTATTCGCTCAGTTTTTCTGAGTGAATAGGCTCTTAATAAACTAGCGCGCTTTACCATCAACGATCGCATCACTGCTTACCATCAGGCGGGAATGCGGTCAAGTGCTAGTTTAAAACTATTAAAAAAAAATAAAAAATAATAATTTACGTTAGTTAAAACTCATCGAAAAATCCTCTGAATCGCTGTCGACTGGTACTGTAGCCAAGAGACTGGTGGCACACACGTTGTATGGCAATGCTTGGCCTCTGTCCAAGGTAAATGCCAGCCCTCGGATCACGGGAAGCGTCAACAATCCGTTTGGAGATTTCATTGACTGCATTGCAATAAGTACTCGGACTACATGGCCTGAGGGTTACCTACAACGCCTCCTGCCGTAGGCTCTACGCGGGGCGTGCGGTTCAGGGCCTTAACGGGGCACCGGTGTGAGCGCGGTCCCTGAGGAAGCGACTGATGCCTGACCGCGTCCCAGAGGGTCATGGCCGTTCAACTGGTCTGGGGTTCACGGTCTCCGCTGAGGCGGCGAGCCTCCTTGCTGGATTGTTGCCATGGGATCTCGAGGTCTCGCCCACATGTAGGAGTGGCGAGCATAATTCCGCTGCCGCAAGAAATCGCGGTATGGCGGACAGAGCTCCGGTGGGATCTCATGGCGACATGGAGAGTGCAATTGAGCAACCTAGGGCTGGGCACGCCACAATAGCAGCGGCAGGTCCCCTCTTGAAAAAGTGGCTAAAGAGGCGCCACTGCGCCTTCAGCTTCCGCTTGACGCAGGTCCTCACTGGACTCGTATCGCCCTTAGTATAGGATCGTCGGGTACATACGGTCGTCGTGCCGTGGGTAGAGCACCGCCTTGTCCTTGTGGGGGCGATCGGCGGCGATCTGTCGCGTCCGGCCGTGCATGGCATGCCATCACCTCCTTCTGAGAAGCAGTTTTGCTGGCAAAGGAGGAGGCGGAGAGCATAAGGGAGCGGAAATCCCAGCGCTCTCACGCCTCCATCCGCCACAGACACACCCTGGTCGGGAGACAACATCGAACTCCCACCGTAGGGGCGAGCAAGCGGGTGGCGAGCATTGGGCAGCTCGACGCCGGTAAGGACCAGGCCCGGGTCGACGGCGCGTTGTGTATAACGTGCGCCTCAAAGTATTGTCAGCACATCATGACTGGGTCCACAGTGTTGCGGGTTGGTTGGTGTTCGTGGCAGAAAACTTCCCCGGGTGCTCGGTGGTTCCTGGTCTTCGGTTTTGATCCCCGAGGACGAGCAGACGCTGGGCCGGTGCACCCTGCCGGATTGTTGTCCGTTTCGAATTTCTGCCGGAGCGGAGGAATCGCTCCGAGGGCTCTCTATCTGCACTCTGCAGCTGCATAGTTCATGAATAGGGAGGGGTAGACCGCGGGCCGTTTTTACAGTCCGCGGCCTAGGACTTGGAGAGTCTCCGCCCCCTACGTGATGGACCCGAGGCGGCACCTCTGAGGCGCGCGCGAGTGTCGGCGCGCGCCGATGTGGAGGTGATGCACGGGGTAGTTAAACACCTCACGACTCCGTGCAGGAGGCGAGGCTCGGACAGACCGGGCCAGCACAAGAGTGTGGGGCTGCAGCAGAATCATGGACTCCCGTGGCCCCACGCGCACGTGAGAGGAGAGACACTGGGATGGTTTTTAGTCAGTAGGAGTCTGACAGACCTCGTCGCCCACCCCAGGGCGGCGGACATCAATTGAGGAGATTTTGGAATTTACAGTTGGATACCAACAAGGTGATCATTTGGGGCCAGCCTACCAAATTCTGTATTTTATTTGTTATATTTAGATGATGTGCTCTAGGAAGTGACTTCTTAAAGAACTCCAATCCCGAAAGCAGCAATTTCAATCCATTTGCCTTGACCTCAAGTACTGAAGCAAGTCAGGCCTTGGTTGCAAGTCAAATTTTTAGAGTGAGTAATCTTTGTGCACTATAGTCGCACGCGGTTTTTTTGCAATTACATCGTACATTTTGCCAGTGTCAACTGCGTAGTTCATTTAAAAGTTAAAGATAATAATAGGGGAGTTCATATAATTATATTCTGCGAGATTTCTAGCGGAACATGTATGAACGCAGTGACCTGGGCCTAGAGGGCAGCTGAAAAAGTTTATATAAAATATAGTCAGTTTTTGCTTGTTTGCCAGGTGGCCTTTTTTATGTTTGTATAGTTCAAATCGGGTAAATAAATATTGATAATTAAACAAATTGCAGCCTGTCGGTGTTCTATAGGATGCATTTTGGAGAGTGTGCGAGGGGATTGCATGATTAAATCCCCCCATCTCCGTTCCATCATCGGACGACCCGCCGTACGGCGAGTTTCCACCCTTACGTTATGGACACCGCAACAACCGAACGAAGCGTTTCGCCTCGTCTTTTATGCCGCGTACATCGAGGGACTGAAACAATTTGCCAGCGGCGGTGTTTCCGTCGCACTACAGTTTAAGTGACTTCAGGGCTAGAGTGAATAGGCTCCTAATAAATTAGCGCGCTTTACCATCAACGATTGCATCACTGCTTCCCATCAGGCAGGATTACGGTCAAGCAATAGTTTATATTTCATAAAAAAAATAAGTTATACTTTTCTCGTACGTATGTAGGTACATACTAACAACAATAGAATATTATTCGCTACTATTAATTTTTCGTAACACAGTCTATTGCCATTTTAGATGTGTTTAGCTTACGAATTATTATAACACTCAGTTTATTCCATTTTTTGAGTATAATAGACCTTCTAGGCTATAAAGCGCATTTTGTTTTACACGGCAATGCGGGGTGACGCCACAGAGCGAGTCAAAGAGTATAATAATAATAGTGGAGCAAGCAATCACTCTAACTAGAAACTAAAAACTGTGATAGGGATTGTATCATTTCATTATCGTTAATATTCAAAGAAATTACTACGACCATTGTGATAGTTTGAAACAAAAAAATAGTAAGCAGAATAATTATTAGCAGTTTCAATGTTTAAAAGTTATTTATTTGTATTATAATTCTTTTAATATACAAATCACTAATTATTATGAACTAGTAATCCATTAGTCCTAAAATATTGTTCATTAAATAATATGACACGATTATGTTTAGAGTTAATAATATATAAAATTTAAATAAAGCAATATTTTAAGTTTATTTAGCTATATTTAAAATATCAATAAAATATAGCAATACGTTTTCAACTTAATAAATATTAATAAATATGTCGGTCTCCGTGGCGCAGCGGTCAACACGCCTGCCTGCGACGTGGAGGCCCCGGGTTCGATCCCCGGCCAGGTCGTGATGGAAAACGATCTTTTCCTGATTGGCCTGGGTCTTGGATGTTTATCTATATATGTATCTATTATAAAATATAGTATCGTTGAGTTAGTATCCCATAACACAAATCTCGAGCTTACTTTGGGGCTAGCTCAATCTGTGTGATTTGTCCGTATATATTTATTTATATTTATATATTATCGATAACAAAATCGATAAACAACATTGCTACATACATCTCTACAAGGAAATAGTAAAACTACTCCACAATAGAGGGTGCTTATTACAATAATAGAAAACTTTCTATATCTCTTTAAGAAAATTGTTTAATTTTAATTATTGAGGTAATGGTGCCGATTCTGTTGTGAACACAAACTAAACTAATTTTAAGTTATGTGCATCTTTTTCTTTTCATTTCGTTAAGAAAAGGATAGAAGATAACATTTTAATTTAATCCTGTCAAATAAAAAAACTCCATAGACATTTTTTTTTGTTCTCTTCTTTCCGTTCAGAGGAACGGAAAAGGCAAAGGCATAGTACGCCATACAGCCTAGTCTTATGTAACTTTTTCTTCAGAAGTTTATATCCTAACTTATCCTAATTTACCCTAAACTTATCCTAACTTAACTTAATCTAACCTAACTCCTTTCGATTCCCGCGTGTAGCCGATAAGGAAGGGTTTAGCGTAAAGACATAATGTGGCCACTATGCTACAATATTTCACTGTTCTTTATGAATTATTCACTGAATGCACTTTTTACTACATAAATCACGTGTTTTTATTTGGTAAACGACACTATAAATAATTTAAAAGTCCAATGAAAAATGAGCGTGGCACTCATCATGGCTTTCGCGCCAAAACTGACTCCATAGACAGTTTAGACGTGATTATAAACATGACGACTAAAATACGCCAGTTTACGTCAGGAGCGCACTAATTTGACAGGTCTAAACTGACATTTTATCTTCTGTTCTTTTCTTAACAAAATGGAAAGAAAAAGATGCATATAAATTAAAATTAGTTTAGTTTGTGAACAACAGAATCCGCGCCATTATATGTGATTCATACAAAAAAATCCGAAGTTATGTTCAGTCGTTTTACTATAACGAGATTTGCTATATCGCAATGCGGAACTTTGCACATTTCCTCAGATAATAAATATTTATTTTTAATGGACACAAATAAGTTTTGACGCGCAGGCGTACCACATTAGACTGAGCGACTTTTAACCACTTAGACACAAATATTGGATTAGGATTTTGTTCGTGATGTCCTGTCTATTTTAAAGAATTTTAATGTCTTTGGTACAGAATATTATATTATGTATAGCTTAGCATTTATTCATGCTCAAATGTTCTATTCCAAAGTTTTGGTGAGCGTACCTATTCAAATACTTAGGTATAGTAAATGATTATACTACTAGGCTTTAAATAATTAATGAATCCTCTATATAGCAAATAAATATACTTTTAATTTTACAGCCAATAGTTGAATACTGATATTTTCTTATGACACATTCTTTTTTCTTCTTTGGCTTCGCACGGTTTGCGTATTTAGCCAATGTCACGTATTGAATACATTCATTTTTAAATAAGCCGATTTTATAAGGCTTGCTTCCAAATTCTATTATACCATAGACCACAAATAATCACTAAAAGAGCATTTATGGTTTGCCCTGTATACAATACCTATATTCTATTAATCCTTTCATCCTAAATTCCCGATCCCGTAATCTTATTATATTGTTTGTTTCCCTAACTTTGATAATTGGCTAAAGACATTGGTCATAGCCATAAAGAAAAAAAAATACCTATATTATTCGTTGGCGAGGTAACCAAGCGCCTCACACTGCGAAAATAATAAACCTTTATTCATTTTACTATATTTCATTTATGAAAGAAGATGAATAATATTATTTACTACAAAAAGATTTTAATACCCTATTCTTCAAATATCAGTGACGAATAGATATGTTTATTCTTTTAGTAATCCTGATTTAGTCGATTTTTGTTGGACGTCTCTAAAGAGTGTGGTGGATTTGCGTCATCAATTTTGATGCATGTGTGCGTGCTGGCGGGAAAATCGATCGATACTTGTTTAGTTGTTTCGGCGGCTGGACGCGTTGTTGCGTGTCTCATTCATTTACGTTTACGAAAATAATGTTCAGATAATCGTGTGGACAATTTCAATTTACAAATTAAATATGGCTTCTTATCTATTTTTGTGCCTCACTTTCTTAATTACGACGTCAGCTGAATTTGTTTGGAGGCACCATAATAATGAACAACTACCAGTGATCCTTGAAGAAGTTCACGCAAAATGCCCTAATATTACAAGAGTTTATGCTTTGTCTGAACCATCAGTTTGTGGTGTTCCATTGTATGTTATAGAGTTTTCAGACACACCTGGATTTCATCAGCCTTGTAAGTAAAGTAATATATATTTTTGTGACTCTTTTTGTCCATCAAAATATTTTTTTAATACCTTCATTTATTTAATAATACAGATAAACCCGAAGTAAAGTATGTTGGTAACATCCATGGAAATGAGGTTTTGGGGCGCGAATTACTTTTGGGCCTAGCCCATTACCTTTGTGACCAGTATAACAGTCATGACCGTCGAATCCGCGCTCTAATTCATTCTACACGGATCCATTTACTTCCATCTATGAATCCAGATGGGTGGGCACTATCCACAGACACAGTAAGTTGCCTGGATATCCTATTGAAGCCATAATTAAATATTATTTAATAGTGTTATTTATCACAAAATGGACAGTTGGCATGAAAATAATATTCTATGTTGGTATATATTTATTCATTCTTACAGGGTACTCTTGACTACCTCATTGGGCGCACAAATAATCATTCAGTGGATTTAAATAGAAACTTTCCAGACTTGGATGCCATAACATTTGAATTTGAACGCCAGGGCATCAACCACAACAACCATTTGTTGAAAGATTTGACCCGTCTGGCTGCACCGGTGAGATTTTTTATTACTAATATTTTATTATTGTGCTAGGAAACATATTTTTGAGACTAAATGGTAACTTCTGCACTTTTATTATGGAAAGACAAATACTGTCATCATATTATAAAACAAGTTATGTTGTAGTCCCAATATATCAGTTTGTATATTTTTTTTAGTTGGAGCCTGAAACTAGGGCTGTTATGCGTTGGATAATGTCTGTGCCATTTGTGTTGAGTGCTGCTATGCATGGAGGTGACCTTGTGGCCAACTATCCATATGATGAAAGCCGAAGTGGTGCACCTGTGTCTGAATACTCTGCCAGTCCGGATGATGATACATTCAGGTAACAGACACAGATTTACAGAGAATGTATTCAAATTCTTATATTCATAGTTCCAGTTCAAAGTCCTACTCATTTTAAAAATTGGTTAATATGAAATACATTTAATATATTATTACATAAGTTCTATTAAAACTTAAAAAGTAATAGTAAGCACTCAATCTCTAATGATTACAAATAGGAATCTATTTAAAAACTTGTTACGTATTTGTAGGGACTTAGCTATGACGTATGCGTCCAATCACGCAGACATGGCATCGGCTACCCGTCGTGGTTGCCATACGACCAGCTCTGATGATTCTGCTACATACAACTTTGGCAAGCAAGGAGGAGTTACTAATGGTGCTGCTTGGTACAGCCTAAAAGGAGGTGAGTAAAAAAAAGTTATTGTATAATTTACTTGACCTGGTGAGACTCAATTTCTATGTTTTTGTATTGTCCAGTAACTATTAAGAATATCATCGTAACGTGTGACACGACGACGAAGATAGTTTCGTTTTTGTTATGTGCTTATAAGTTTTATGGTACAACTCCCACAGATTGAGCTAGCCCCAAAGTTAAAGCTTATGTTATGGGATACTAACTCAACGATACTATATTTATAATAGATACATATATAGATAAACATCCAAGACCCAGGCCAATCAGGAAAAGATCGTTTTCCATCATGACCTGACCGGGGATCGAACCCGGGGCCTCCACGTCGCAGGCAGGCGTGTTGACCGCTGCGCCACGGAGGACGACAAAAAATCCAATGGATATCTAATTTAAAAAAAAATGAAGGCTATTATAGAAAACTCTGTGTTAAATACCTATCACTAGCAGCTGAGGAAGAAAATGTAATGATGCGATATTTAAAAAAAAAATTAAGCTTGATGCATTTCACTATTTTTTTTTATTAAGACAGTGTCCAGAATTGTTTTGTCGTTACTTTAAAAAGGAGCATAGGGTTTTATGCAGAGGTCATTATTTTTATTTAACACCTACTCTGTCCCAGCAGTGAAAAAACAAACGAAAGTACCTACAAGGAAGCTCATGGTTTCATTTATCTTTGTCTGCTGCCTCCTTTTCCGGTCCACGCTATAAGCAGCTTAGAACCAATATAGATTTACATACATTCGATTTTTGATAGACGGCCTTCGTAAAACAGATAGATGGTAGACTTTAAACAACTTCAGAAAAAAAAAAACAGGTGAAGCTACCTGTTTTAAATATATTAAGACGACGTTGTCAATATAGAGATGAACAATAATAATAATCAGTGTCACCCTAGTACCAGATATGTAGTCTCCATAAATAAATGATTATATATTATATGTGTTGGCGTAGACTGTCGATTGAGTAACAGAAAAAAGAGATTGTTAACTTTTTGCCCTTTAAAATGTACCTACGTACTCCTTTAATAACCTATGAAGTCCGAGAAACAGGAAGCGTAAGCAATAGATCACTTGGCTTTATACCTACCTGCTTTACGTTCTGGCATTTACGTTCAACTGGAGTTGACCATGAAACACGGATGGCTAAGCGATGCTAATTTTAGCTGCATTGTTTAATGATTTTTAATCATAACAATTGTAACGTGAACGCAAGCGTCGTTGAGTGATTGTTTTGTACGGCAACATGTTAAGAGCGATTAGCAATACATGTCAGTTTATCTAATAATAGACCGATAGCAGAGTAAAAACGAGTGTTGACGTAAGCCCTTATTTTTACGTTTCCGAATGACTTATTATATTTGAAAGTTGCTGGATAGCGTCAACCGTTGCTAGTAACTTTTGACGCCAGCTTCCGTCAACCTGACGGAACTTAATGCTTACTTGTAGGCCTTGTAAACGCTGCCAGCCCTTCTGATAATTATAATATCTTATATGAAAGGTCATATTCAGTCTAGAGTTCCTAGCAACTAACATCTCTGAATTGTAAGACTAGTAAAGAAAGAAATTTTGATCCAATAATAAATATAAGGTTTTACCAGGTATGCAAGATTTCAACTATCTCGCCACAAACGCATTCGAAATCACTCTGGAACTGGGCTGTGATAAATATCCTCCTGCGAGCGCTCTGGCGAATGAGTGGGAGAGGAACCGTGAAGCTATGCTGGCTTACATATGGAAGGCACATACTGGCATTAAAGGAATAGTTTCTGACGACTCCGGCTTCATACAGAACGCTATAATATCCGTCGTGAACATCACTGGACCTGTGCCAAGACCAATTCGTCATGATGTCACCACAGGTAACATTTTTTTTCATAAATACAGTTAGGTCATTTAATTTCTATTAATTTTACACAGCACGATTTGTTTCCCCTAATAGGTGCACTGTGTCTAATTTTGTGATTGCAAGGTGTACCTAATGATATTTAGGCGTAAAAAGTATTCATTAAATTTCCGCTGCATAAAGTCTTTATGGCGAGAGAGGTTAATTTATTTTACTTAGCTTAAATTGTAACTATTCATTGAACCTAAAAAAAATGCAGTTTCCAAAATACTGACTGCTCCACGCGGTTTCACCCGCATTATTGTCGATCCTGTGAGAATGTCGGTGTAAAGAGAATTCTATGTGTTAATCCAGGATATAATCTGTCTGTGTGCCAACTTTTATCAAAACGAGGATTGCCGTTTATGCGTGAAGAGGTAATGAACATACCAACACACCAATCACTCAAAAGTTTCGCTCCTGGATATAGGTAATATTAGTATAAAGACATCGACTAGCAAGACGTAAAAATATAATGAGGAAATTCTTAGTATAATTTTCCGGATGCTGCTGAACGTCAATATCAGCAATGTTTCTTTAGCTACATTCGGGTAGATAAGAGGTCGATACTTACATACATATGTAACGGGTGTTACAGGTCGTACACTTCTACTTGACAATTAATTAATGATGCAATAAGAAAACGATTAAGTTTTATGAGCTTAACACCTTCCTAGGACTATTTTCCGGATATCTATGTTAAATTGGACAGTTTCAAGCAGCGGTAAAGAAAAGAAAGGCAAGATATGTGCGTAACGCGTGTTGCACGATTTGGTCTAAGCTTTCGGGCTTAACCGAAATGAAAGCAAAACTCTGCTACGTTAGTAAAAAAATTGGAACTACGTAGCTAAATAAATTCTTAACTTCATAGTCCATTTGTATTAAAACAAAAATACAAACAAGATTTTTTATCAAAATTTAAAGCTGTAACGGGTGTTATAGCTGAAGGTAACAAGTGTTACGAGTACGAAATTAAAAAAATATTTGTATCAATACCTAAAGGTATTTTAATATCAATTTCAGTGAAATAATCATATCTACTGCTAATTTACATTAATATTTTTGGGAAAATAATAATATCTGCTCCTTCGCATGGAGAACTTTTGCATATCCCTGCGTCCCTGTACTCTTGTTTCTTTTTTCTTAGAGAGAGTATTTTGAAAAAACACTGAATGCCCTAACGCGATCTGTAGTTTTTGTCTGGTTAAAGCTTTTAAGTTTGGATCTTGTACAATTTTTTCTATATTATTTTTTCATCGTTTTCTGTTACTCTCTCTTTCTTTTTGCACGGTGTTCTGCATGTTTCACAGATTTTTTTTCAGTCTTTGTCTATATTCCTATGAAGAAATATCGTCGTATCTTTGTCAATCTAAAAGAAAAGCTAGCACATCCTAAGCAAAGTACGCCATAGTGCATTAGGCATCAGGCATAATTATTATTTTGGAGCCCGCCAATAAATCACGTTACTAAGTTAAATTGTCAGCGTTTTTGCTGAATTGCAAGTCAGTGTCAGAGACCTGTCGAGTTGTCAAAGGCTGCTTGAAATCAGCTAACTATAATTTATAGAGGTGGGCAACTGTTTTTTTCTTAATGAAATAGAAAGTAAAACATGCAGCTTAAATTTAGTTTAATTTGTGAACAAGGGATTCGGGGCTAGTGAATGGGTCAAACAACTCACACATTAGAGGTTACCATTTACCAACAAGATGAGAAGTAAGAATAAAATACAAATATTTTATTCAACCCAGCAAAATGAAAAAGTTGACAACTGTTGATTACAACATTTTTTACTAACGAAAGACACCAAAAAGTTTCTTTATAATATATGTAGGACTCCTAAACGTTAAACCCTTAAAAAATTTCACTAAACTAGCGCCATGACGTTTTTATTAGTTCTTATCAAGACATGTCAAAATTTGGTAACACCCGTTACGTAACGCGTGTTCCTTACCGTTACCCGCCAAAATTTCACAAACAAAAAGGCCAATCTTCATATAAATAGCAAACTTAAGTAGTTATCAATCATATCCTTACTTTCTTTAAAAGCATTTTATAAGGCGTGCAATAACTTAATCATTAAACAAACGAATGCACTTTTTTGTAACGGGCGTTACAGGTTGGAGGCATAATTTAAAAGTTTAATAAATGGAAAGAATAATTAAACTTACGAAATAATCTGCTGTTGAAAACTTCTTTTTTGAATGGCGGGAAGCGTAATGCACATCTTACAATCGTTTTCTGTTTTCAGTGTATCCAATTTTGATTAAATTTATCAACCATCAATCGTTCATAGTAACCTAATTTAAATATGTTAAAAAATTGAAAAATTAAATACTAAAAAATAATGATATTTTATTAAAATATGGGATTTTAAGATTATCCTATGACACATTTTAATTTAAAAACAGTAATTGAAAAAACTATGTTGTGGTAGCGTTTGTCATGGAATTACCCATCCATACTAGTATTATAAATGCGAAAGTCTGTCTGTTTATCTGTCTGTCTGTTTATCTGTCTGTCTGTTTATCTGTCTGTCTGTTACGCTTTCCCACTTAAACCTCTCGACCGATTATGATGAAATTTGGCACAGACAATGTTTAGACACTGAGAAAGAACATAGGCTACCTTTTATTGAAAAAAAAAATGATATTCCCGAGGGAAATCTAAAAAGCGCGATATAACCGAATTCAACGCGGGCGAAGCCGCGGGCGGAAAGCTAGTATACAAATATGTAAAGAAAACCCTGTCCGATCCGTGAAGGTATTGTTAGGTATCGATAACTGATTCTATTAATGCCTACAGAGCCGGGCTAAACTTAAAAAATCCCCCTAAAAATAAATATTATTTTGCAAAAGGAGGTAATACCCGTACGATAGGCAATACATGCGCGGGCGAAGGGGGCTGATACATGTGCGATAGGCAATACATGCGCGGTCGAAGGGGGCAGGGCACGCGGCATGCTGTCGCATCGCTCATAATAACACCATCTAAGTGGGGTGTTGTCACTTAAAAAGAAAACATATTTTGGTGAAGTTTGAATTAATTCGCGGAGAAAAAAAGATTATTTCAAAATTCAATAGTATTATTACGTAAATTTTCATATTTTATTTGGCCATGTATTTACCTAACCTTTATTATCCTTAAGGGTCGGACGGGGTTTTCTTTACATATTGTATGTATAACTAGTTCTACAGAAAAAGTTGGAATTAGAGGCATAGATAGCGTTCACTTCTTACGTAGGCAGTATCGATGCCGTGGCTACTGTCGGAACATCTCTACTACGACTATCGTTATATAATCCATTGAAAAACAACAATGTTACACTTGTTTCCAATTCAATTGCTGCAATTGCTATTGCCATGCGTAGAACAATGCGGCACAATTACAACTAGAATAATAAACTTACTCTTGGTCCGGAGCAAGGTAATCAACGGTTGTTTACATTCAGTTTCGTAATTAATACTGATTGGTGTAAGTAAGCGTTTCCTTGCTGCGACATCTTGACGTCTTGACTCATTTGAGACCATTTGTTCTCCGGCTGCACTTTATTAAGTAGTTTGTCTCTGCTAGAAATACAGCCATACTCTGGGTTGAGTCTATACGGCTGTATTTACTTTTGTTATTTTCAAACAAAATTAGCTTTTCCATACTGCTTATGAGGAATCATGTACTGATTTCATGGTTACCATATTTTGTGTAACAAAGTCTCCACCTGTGAATTTGTAAAAATCTTTTAGTGGGTAGTGGGAAATTATTTATTATTTTTGTTATGACTGGCCATCATACGTTTCAATGACAGTTCTATCTAAGATTCTGCAATGGATTGAATTAAAGAACAATGGATTATTGTGCGAAAATCTGACCACAGCACACAAAAGATGACATCACAATCGCATAAAATTAAATTCTTTGAATATGATCTGATTGATGATGAATTATTGATTCAATTGCGGATGCTGTAATCATTGTCGTCATTACATATCCGCGTTAACCTGTGGTGATGGACTACTGTTTAATAAATGACAATATTTTTACTAATTTGTATTTCAGTATCGCAATGTATTCGATATTCATGTAGGTTATCAAACAGAACATACGCAGTCTGCTTCTATTTGTACCTAAATATATTTTATCGCTAATATATGATGGACCATGTACTTACTTTGGCATTTGTATGTGGTAAAATAACAAAATAACTTCACTCTTCGTTTTGCCGACGGGTTTAGCAAAAAAGTTTCTATAGAACGCCCACATTTTGCCAGTTCAAATCTCAGGTTATAGGAGGTGAGGCTATTGCCTTCAGATGGACAGAGATTCAGACTATGGGCTGCTGCTGAGAAATTCATAGATCGAAAACCTAATAGATGACACTGTCCGACCCGGGTGTCTAACCTAGGACCCCATCCTCAGCAGAAATGACGCAAGCATGTAATACATTTAATTGATTGACTAAGGCCAGTATAACTTAGTAGAAGTGCATATACAACTGAGTATGTGGATTACATACAACGGCGTATTAACTTTATTTCGTAACTCTGTGAAAATAGGTTGACGGACCGATTGAATACAAAAGAGCATCTTTACTCTTCTTGAATAGAAATGCGTGTAAAGTTGGCAAACAATTAAGTATTTTAAATACGTCAATGAATGGGTGTTTGAAGGGCGTAAGTAATTTTGTGAAACGGTTCCTAATATCAAGTTGACAACCAGTTGCTTGTTTTCGTCAGAATCTACCTACTTTGCTGAGTGAGATGAGCGTTGGCCAAAATAAATTTTCCAGCGGGTAATTGCTTCGGTAGTTTGGCACCGTAGGCATTCGACGGACTTTATGCTGCACTAACTTTACATCAACGTGACGAATTCAATGTATCAATATCGTTTGAATAAGATCAATCTAGGAAGTGATTTTATGAAAACATGAGCTTGTGACACTGAGACAGTTTATAAACAAACTATGTAAGACTAAGGGGTCATGCTCTCCTGCCGGGACCGCGAGTTGTCCGCAAGAGATATCGTAGACTGATTGATACAGGCAAGATCACTGGTGGGTTTTAGTCAGTAAAAGTCTGACACGCCCTTCCGCTCTGCCCAGAACGGGCGACTTAATTTAATGAATTCTCATCCAAAACAAAAATGATTCATGCTCTCTTGATTCGTACCTTTGATACCTGTAGTGTACGCCCCACGACATAATCACAATATATTTACAGTATAAGCAGAAAAACCAATACAATGTGAGGTTGCTTAAACCTGGAAAAGCATGATATGTTCTCGTGTGTACCCATAGAAACACGGAAATTCATGTATTATGTCACTCATTGCTATGATATATTATTGTGAATGGTTAAAACTTGTTAAGTAAACAAGCTTTAATCATTCGCTGACGGCAGTCACATTATATTGCACTGTTCTAAGTGGAGTATCAGCTCGAAACGCTAATTAAGAGATATCAATATAGATAACCTAAACATTAACCAGTATGTACCTGATACTCGGTATTGATTTCGAGTTTGTCCGTAGCTTCCTTAAATAACGAACAGCGCGCTTGGAATTTATTCATACGTCTAATTTTTTTTTATCATTAAGACCGTAGACTAGATTGTGTCCTTGTATAATATATTAAACACGTCTATACGTTATGCCTTTTTCCTATGGGTGTAGGCAGAAACTACAGAACGACACCTGCTCTGGTCCATGCATATGTTCCATTTTGCCTCCAATGCGTTTATACATCTGTTGAATAATATACACACTGGTGTAGTACCTACTATATTCGTCAGTCGGAAGTCCCACATAATATAGGAGTCACGCTTTTGTCGTAGTTAACACCCATGATATTATTTAATTTTAGGAGCATATGGTGACTACTACCGCCTGCTCACCCCGGGTCATTATGAGGTGACCGCGAGCCACCCCGGCTACTTCCCGGTATCACGCGTTGCCACCGTGCCCAGACACCAGACAGCTGCACATATCCTTAACTTTAAACTTGAGGTAAGGTGGTTGATATTTTTTTTCAGATATGTAAGTTTTCATATGATATGTTTATTTCCATAAAAAGATAAAAAAGACTTATCTTCAAAATAAATTATCCATTTTGTTGATGGTAGCTGTAAAAACAGCTGTGTTTTCTGTAAAAACGCACTGGTAAGAAAAGAAAGACCGAAACAAACATAGAATGCCCAAAATTAATTATGAGAATCATGCAAATTAGTGTCTGAGAGCGCCTTTACAGGGTCATAGTGTGATTTTGCCAGTGATGACTTACGGAACTGAAACGTGGTCGCTCACAATGGGCCTCATACGAAGGCTCACACAAAGAGCTATGCTCGGAGTTTCTCTGCGTGATCGAATCAGAAATGAGGAAATCCGCAGAAGAACCAAAGTCACCGACATAGCTTTTCGAGTCGCTAAACTTAAGTGGAAGTGGGCAGGGCACATTGCTCGTAGAACCGATGGCCGATGGGGCAGTAAGGTTCTGGAATGGCGGCCACTTACTGGAACACGCAGCGTAGGGAGGCCCTCAACAAGTTGGACCGATGACCTGATGAAGGTCGCAGGAAGACGATGGATGCGGGCAGCACAAGACCGGTCAGCGTGGAAAGCCTTGGGGGAGGCCTTTACCCAGCAGTGGACATCTATAGGCTGAAGAAGAGGAAGAAGTGTTATTTTTGGGACGCAAATAATAGTTATTGGCAACACTATTTCTAATAAAATAACTGATATTTTATGAGTGCACATCAGTAAACAATTCGAATTCATGTAATGCTTATCATTCATTGTATATATTTTCTATATATATATTATTATTGACGTCTACATATGTTATCAAGCATAAAGGAAACCCTGTCAACCCCAGTTCGGTGAGTGAACCTAATTGTTTGAACATGTGTGCCCTATGACGCCACACCTGCGTCACACGAAAGCTTCCCATTGAGGCTTTGACGCAAACCTTTCGTCCCACACGATCAAAAATAAATGAATGTCCCATTTATGTGACCTTCGACGAATGCGGTCTCGACATAAAGGTTGCACGTGATAAAATTAAGCACGAAGTTTGAAGGACAGGAAAATGGCACCGAACTATTACAAAAAACGACTTTAAATATCATTATCTCATATCGAGAAAGGTTAATGTAATATTCTTGTTATAACATGATTTAAAAGAATGTCCTTGGAGTTAATTTGCATGTTCTTCTCTATAGAGATTACGCTTTGGAATGGGTAACTAGGTTCAACTTTCCGACTAACCGAGCGACACTTTGACAGTTCAAAAGAGCTCATACATGGTTTAATTTAAATTTAGTTTAAATGTTCTTTAGAATAAACAGCCATTCACACATATAAAGTGTCTTTAACTCCGAAATAATTAGATCTCACGACACACGGTATCCTAGTGTCTGGTCTAGCGCTACTTCATTGCACGACCTATTTATTTTAATGTATATTTTGCTGTCTTTTGTCTGTTGTGCTTATCTTATCATCAAGATGTGTCTAAATAAATTTTATTATCTATTTATTTGTTTATTAAAAGCTTCAGTTTAAATGTTAAAATTGTTCTTACTACTCAAATATGTTATCAAACTGAACTTCACTGCACGTTGAAACGTGCACGTTGTCGCAAACAAATCGAATTCGCGGTATTGACGCATGTTGATGTTTATTATATATATAGATAAATGAATATATTTATTTAACGATCATTGCGCGCTGATATCACTATCAGAACAAAGTGCCAAACGTTGGTTGGCCTTAAAAAACTTGCATCGATAATCCATATTGTTTGATTAAAGATTAGCTTAGGAGTAAAATTATATTCGTAACTAAGTATGGTGGTATTTTTCAAAAAAGTCAATGTGTTTAGTAGATTCAGCTGGTCGCAGAAAGCGCAGTATCGAATTCTTAATCTTCGGATAGTGCTGTCAATCCTATTAGGTTAGTTAGACGAGTTCCCCGTAATTCGATAATTTTCTTCTTTAATTTAATTTAGTTTTCTCTACTAACATTACATAATATAGTTGGGCTACGTAACTACAATGGTCCGTTTGAAAGTTTGCTATAACTATTGTCACTTTATTTGTAACCTATCCATAGCAAATTAATAAATCCACTTAATTCTTTCACTATGAAATTTGTATATTAAACGAGGCAAGTAGGTACTTTATAATTTTCCCGAAACGAAACGAAAGTAGACGGGAGTTAGATATAATTCCCCTGGATTCTTAATAAAAATGTTTTGACCTGGGAGTGATCCCAGAGTCCACTACTCTCATCAATGAACGGACCATTTACACAAATGTCTTACATTTCAGCCCACAACGAGTTGGTTCGACGATGAATCCTCTTTCGGAGTGTACCCCCATGGATTGCGTGATGGTCAGCCACGGATATACAAACGATCATTATACGAGCAAGTAGCGAAGACCATGCTAGAGAAAACAGAGCCAGAAAAAGAGAAACAATAAATTTATCAAACCACCGCACAAAATATTATAAATGGCGACAGGCAGTTAATTGTTATATTTACTTGATCTATGTATGTATATATGTAGCTTTTAATTAGATTGAGGGGTAATTTAAAAATATATGATTGTATAATTAAGTATTTACTTTTTGCACGCCGAGTTCACAACACAACTTTAATTTATGGCCAGGTGCCAATACTTTTTTAGATGATGTATGCAATATTAGTGTAAAGATGTGCCATAGAAAGAGGGATGTTTTCCATGTTAGGTACGAAAATAATACAAGCACGATTTGATCTGTGATTAAATATATATAATAATATTATTATATACAGGTTTGAAATAAATTATCTAGCGAAACTCACTTTGAAGACGTGGATATCAATATTTAAACATGATAAAGAAAAAAAAAACTATTGATGACAATTTATTGACCAACCACAATTATAATTGGCTCTACGCTTCTCTCTCCCTAGAAAACAAAGTTTTTTATGGACAAAAGTTGAGTACAATAACTGTGGTTAGTCTACCATTTTGGGGTCACCATGATAGCCATTGAGTTTCCCTAGTTAATTTATTTTGATCAAATATAGTAAAAATATAATTATTTTGTGTTTAGATATTTTGTTGTGCATGTTTTAATGAAAATAACTTGAGCCCCATGTGTTAGACACCAATAAATGAAATATTTTTAGATCTCTCTAATAATAATGTTTTATAGTTATTGTTGCACCTGACCAGGAACTTTCTAGTCCAATGTTGTAGTACTTTTCAAGTGTGCGTAACTTAGGAGCATTTTTTGATTTATGTAATTATATTATATATTCTAATATTGTGTAAGTCGACATGTATTGTGACGTTGGCACGGTCTAAGCAAATAAGTTATATCAATTTAAATTAAGGTCAATCTTTTTATTATAATTATTCAGTAGAAATTTTGGCAACCTATCGATTTTAATTCTGTACCTATTAAAATGTTCAATAATAAAAAAAAATAATAATCATAATATGATGTATGTATAATAGATATAATATCTATGCAAATGAATTCACGAACGTATTTTAGACACATCAATAAAATATGATATGTGTGCAACATTGTCTGATCTTTTTATTTACCTACATCATACAGATGAGGCTACGTTGTGTTAACATTTGGAAAACAACTGGAGTTAGCGATATTGCTTGCAGAGTAGGTACGTAAACTGGGGAGGTAGTGGGCTGGCCATATCTGTCGAAGGACCGATGTTCAATGGATGAGTGGAGACCGTGTGTCGCCAAGCGTAGTATGGGATGCCCTCCGTATGGATGGATGTCGAAGGTGGCTGGGGCAGACTGGGTACGTAAGGCGGAGGACAGGGTGTTGTGGGTGAGTTGGGACAGGCCTTTCTCCAGCGGTGGACTACGATAAGCTGAGTTGTACGGTTGAACGTTTTGTAAACACCTAGGCCTAACAAAATAAATGTATACTAGTTCTCTGTAAACATTTAATTTTACGGTCCATCATAGCTC
Source organism: Sesamia inferens (assembly GCA_037179545.1). Lineage (NCBI taxonomy): Eukaryota > Metazoa > Arthropoda > Insecta > Lepidoptera > Noctuidae > Sesamia > Sesamia inferens. The sequence continues at coordinate 19,261,350 of CM073928.1, read as the reverse complement.
GTCATTGCAATGTAGATAAGGGACATTAATTTTACAAAAATAAGTACACCAGATATTAGTTTAAATTGTCCAGGTAGGTCTTCAAAGCACACTGACATTTGAGTGGGCTATTACATAACATTGTAAACTAATGTAGGATATTGTTATTATTTACTTAATAGTACATTATCATGATTGTACTTACAAATAACAGTGAATTCTGGGTCCCGTTAAATTTCATAAGACTACAAATTAATCAAGCACAAACACAAGGTAGCTGCTGTGAATCGTTGAAAAGTTCCGAGAGACAGTCTCTCTTGGTTCCATCATCAGATCTAATCAGAAGCGTAGCGTGCCTTAGCGGGGCCCTGTATAAAAATTTGTTTGGGGACCCTTAGGAAGGGTAAAGAATTCTCACAAAAGAAACAAATAAATGCATAAAATTAATATAAATATTTATTCATCATAATTATCTGTCTGTCACTTTTTCCAAAATTTGAGAACTTCGCTTCCCCCAGAACCATTAGCAAAATCAGAGCTCTCATTGGATATCGCCCGTCGCTCGTCGCTCTCAGTGAGCAGAGGCCATTACGCGGGAAAAAGAGAAATTGCTTTTTTGACTTTTGTCATTTGTGAAATATAAAAAAAGTTGGGAAGTTTTTATTAATTTTTGCTTACGCGAGTTGGGGGCCCCGCATAATTGATACGGCAGGTACGGCGGTAGCTACGCCCCTGGATCTAATGCAGATCTTCATTATAACCCATATGGGTGCAAAGTTTTCTTCAATATAAATGGATTAAGTCCAATCATAAGGTAACTACTGTAAACCGTTGAGGAGTTCCCTGAACTGGCTTTGTCACAACCTATCTATATGTAAACTTCTTATCAATGCAAATTAATCAAGCACAAACCACAAGGTAGCTGTTGTGAATCGTCGAGGAGCTCCCTCACCTGTCTCCCGGTTCCATCATCAGTTCAGAAACAACTCCAAACAATTGTAGTGATTTAAAATAACTAGTAAAAAAACTTACAAACGCACTAGTCGCTCCTACGATTTTTGAAAGTTCCCCTTGATTTCTCTAGTCTTCCATGATTAAACCCTGATGTCCTTATCCGCGTTATGACTTACGGAGCCGAGACGTGGACACGGTCAGACTAGTCCATAAGTTTGAAGCCACTCAGCGAGCTATGTTGTTTGTCTCTCTAAAGGACCGCATCAGAAATGAGGTGATCCGACAGAGGACCAAAGTCACCGACATAGCTGAGAGTATTAGCAAGCTGAAGTGGCAATGGGCTGGTCACATATGTCGCAGGACCGACTACCGTTGGGGTAAACGAGTCCTCGAGTGGAAACCGCGTCTCGGCAAACGTAGCGTAGGACGTCCTTGGGCGAGATGGAGCGACGACATCAAAAAGGTGGCTGGTAGTGGCTGGCGGAGAACTGCTCAGGATCGAGCTTTTTGGCGTGCCATGGAAGAGGCCTATGTCCAGCAGTGGACGAGTAGAGGCTGATGACGATGTCTTTATCATGGGACCACCTTGGAAATTTCTTTTTTCCAACTAAAAAGAATTGTAACATCAGTTCATAAACGACGAAGTTATCCGCGAACAAACATAATAAAAGCATCTATAAGGTCGAATTGAGTAACCTCCTCCTTTTTGAAGTGAATTTTATTTGAAATAATTTTTTTGAGTCTGAGTTAGGGGTTGGTCAGGTTTATAAAAAATTTAATATGAAAGAAAACATACAGTACCTAATGTTAAAAGAATTTATTGGTTTCACACCCTGATAGGTACACACTAAATACCCACGTAAGTTTGGAACTTGTAGTATATTCACACAGACACATTTCCATTTTTTTAATACATTTTATTACATAAAACTAAAAAATCACTCTACAAATATATGTATATCCACTTCTGCACACGCAAAAAGGACTCATTCGTTCACTTAAAAATAAATATTCACTTTAAAATCCTAATTACGTTTGGGTAATATACAAACTATTATTTTAAATATTATTTCACAGTGATGATGTGGTATTTGTTTACCTAAAACATTAAATTAATATCTACAACTAAGGTTTCAATAGGGATTGTAGCCGATTTGATTTAATCGAGTGAATGAGCACTAACTTGGGACTTCTATAGTTTTATCAGTTGTAGTTGGTATAAACGGGAGCAGCGGTGGCATAGTGTCTGTGGTTTACGAGTAGGTCTTAGGTTGAACACAGAAAGGCACTTCACTTTGTGTAAATTATCTTATTAAAATTTCTCTCGAAACGGTGAAGGCACACATCGTGAGGAAACCGGTATGTTTTGGAACAAACAATTGGAAGACATGTGACATCTACCACCCGCACTGAGCTCAGTTCGTGGCTCACTTGTTTCTTCCTCAGTGATCTGAGGAAGTCTATGTCCCCGCAGTGAGAACATATATATTATTCCTGCTACTACAACAATTAAGGTCTTTTTGTTCGCAGCATTCATTATTTTACGTATAATTCAAAAATATATATTTCGCAAAGGGTAAATAAGTTTATCACCATTTCATTATTTTTCCCTTGTTATTCATTAATACCACAACAGTTCGAAGTCAGAAAGTTGTGCGTCACAAAAGCAGTACCTAAGTGCCTAGTATTGTTATATTTTTACAAACAAATGTACAAACACAACCCTAAATGTAGATTAAATTTTTACTTACAGTTAGGACCTTAAATATTTGTCTTACTACTCTACGTCTCTTATTAATGAATTTAAATAATTGACACATGAATTTGGACGGATTCGTTGTATCGATTCAGGTATACAAATTGATATAATTAATAATTATTATAGTATATTGCTTATAAGCTTACAAACCACATAAGGTACATGCATATAAAAATGGCACAAATTAAATTCATCATGAAGAGTTGAACGCATTTCTTTCATAAAGGTAACATCGCTGGCCTAGTGTATTGTTTTCTATTTAAGATACAGAGCACCATTATTAAATTCAAATAATATCGTTAGGAATATTGTAATAATTATATATTTTATTTAAAGTTAAAATGTGTAGTTTTTAAGATACCTATTGATTGTATCCATACAGAACGTCTATTTTGGTAAATCGACTATGATGATTATTTACCAACGCTTGTAGGAATCGTTGCCTTTGCTTGCATCACAGGATCTAGTCACTTCAGTATCTATCTGCAATAAGAGGGACAATATTATAGTGTAATAAATTTGCATGAAGGCAAACTAAAAGTTAGTTTCACATCATATGCAGCTGTCAATAGTTGAACGTGGACGTAGAATAGGTACGTTGTCTGCGGAATAAGTAGAAAAAAGAAGAAAAGTACATGAGAGGTTTGATGATTTAGCCAGTGTTTTGGATCACAGCGGAATCAATGACATAATTCTCTGCTGCTGACTATCCCTTACCCTTTAGGTACCTATCATGTATCATCATAGAGAAAGTCTTGTATTCAGCACGTGATAAAGAATGTCCTGCATTTTATGAGACGTTTTGTTCTCGTAAATATGAGGTTTTAAACTAACTACAACAGGAATTCGTAAAGGTGAACGTTCGGTGTACCTGATCAATGTCTATTATTTCGGTGCATGCCGGAATGTCGACTGCCTGGCCTTGATTGTACTATCGCGTAGTGGTCACTGTTGTCCGATACTGACCTATAAAACAGATATAATACATTGTTGATCTGGTGGGTTAATCACAATATTAGTAATATTATTAAATAGTGCTGAAAACAAATGGGCTTTAGGTGCACATTTTGTAGTTAAGTTTATTAATAAAATTTACAATGAGGTAAGTGTAGGTGCGTAAATGAAGCCAGCAACCGATAGTGCATATGAATTGCAAAGCCTCCACGTTATTTGGACACCAAAACACGGGATATAGGTACCTACAACCTATTTTGTTACAGCATAGTTTAGCAGGTCGAGTGAACATACCTCGCCGAGTGAATAGTCGAGGACGGGTACCTGCTTCCGTATTGGCTGCCGTGCCAGCTGCGGTACGGATCGTAGTCCTCCACCACGGATGGATCCTTCTCAATCACCTGATAAAAATATTTGATACATAAATAAGATACTTGGAGTGTATTACGGCCTATTCCCTCCCACAGAGTAATAAATACACCTCCCACAGGGTAATTAATTGTTCAACATATTATACAAAGACTAGTATGAAGTAGCATGCATGGGCAAGTCTGTTACCTTTTACTGTATAAGGTACTTATATTATATGTATACATATAAGACAATTCTGCCCGGGGCAAGAGTGCTCTTACACCTATTTACATTTTTGACTATCAGTAATTGATGGATGAACTTTTCAGATTTTCGGTTCTTATATACACTTTCACTTGATGAGATGAAGATAACCTCTGCTTTGCTAGACTTGCCTTTATTCAAAGGCATATTAATTCGTAACCGAGTATTTAAATGATAGGAATAGTTGGTTGCTCTAATTAACTGACTTTTGACTTAGATCGTTTCCTACGCGACTTCTATGAGCCAAGTACAGACGTGCTAAGCGCCGTCAAGAGAGCTACTCGCCTTTTTCGCAGCTTCTCAGAAGGGCCTGCATCTGACTACCGTCTACGATTGCGTGGCATTTGTCCACCACGCAACCAGCCTTAACGTTACAATCCAATATTGTAGAAAGCAGTTGTTGGAAATACAAGATATGATTGGTTTCGAAAATTACAGTTTTTGCTCGTACAATTAAATATGAAAAATACTGTACTCACATCGGTCCTCGCACACGAGCAGGTCATGGCGGTGCAGAGGAAACAATTGACAAGCAGCATCACGATAAACATGACGCCAAGCGCGATGGCCAGGTACAACAGCCAAAGCGGACGCACGCTGCCGTCCGAACATGTTAGTGCAGCAACTAGAAAAAAATTATTGTAGGTTTTAATAATGCCTAATCAAGAAAACAGTCATAGATATGGAAGCTATGCAATGCATATTAGGTAGGTGCCAACGCAATACACATATACGTAGGAATACACTGCGCATAGACAATTCATTCTGATTAACATAATTTTCAATCATAGATAGTGGTTTGTTTGCATGTTACATTATATATAGTCTTTATTTTTCATGATGTACCCTACAAGTATATAAGTATGTATTAAATTATTATACAAAAAAGAACATTGCATAGGTATGTACTTATGTTGTTAAACTCTATCTACTTTCATGGTCATCAAAATTTTAGTAGGCTGATTCCTATCTGACCTTTGTTTCCTGCAGAGTTGTGTAAGATTACGTGGCATTGCTTTAACTACTGGTAAATTGCTTAGAACCTACACCTTAGGGTGCTACAATCTTAGAAGTCGTGGTGGCCTAGTGGTTAAAACACCAGCCTCTCAAGTATGAGTGCGCGGGTTCGATTCCAGGTCAGGCAAGTACCAATGTAACTTTTCTAAAGTTATATGTACTTCTAAGTATATCTCGGACACCCATGACTGAAGGCGAAGGACAACATCTTGAGGAAACCTGAACTTTTTAAGTCTGAAATCGCCAACCCGTATTGAGCAAGCGTGGTGATTACGCTCAATCCTTCTGTGTATGAGAGGAGACCTGTGCCCAGCAGTGGGACGATAAAAAGGTTGATGATGAAATTGCTTAGCTTCAGTCGGTACCAAAGTAACTTTGGTACTAGATGCTGTTATATTTTTCCTATTAGTATTCACGAAAATATACACTACGTAACAAAAACCCTGTTGTTCCTTTCAGGGACATATAATTTTACCCACGAGCACATCATTAATGAAGTCATAATTAGAAAACAGTAATCATTGTCTAGTCGAGGGGTCACAATCAAATACCTATTAAAACCGACAAATTCGATTTTTTTTTAGAATATCTGATTTTATAAGTTAAATAAATTGGCGGGAATGTTCTATTATCTCTAGTTTCTTCATGCAGAATTGCAGAGCTAAGAAATCAGTTACAGATTATAAATATTAATAATTAAACATTTATTTTAATTATTTTTGTTGAGCAATTTTTATAAATTACTTGCTTAATTACGTCCGTATGCCGATTCTTAAAACGTAGGTTGAAGGAACAGCAGAGTTTTTGTTACATATTGTATATTTATAATATTATACAATAACAATAAATACATTATACATATTGCTCAAAAGGCTTGTGGTTAAATAATTACAGCCGGACGAGTGGATCGATCCGGTTTTGTGAAGCTTGCCGCGGCTGGTCGTTGGATGAGTGAACATCTTTGCATAGACCCCTCCATGCCTCGAAAAACTCGCTAAGGCGTTGATCCAAGCGAGGAACTTTGGTGGTCGTTACGGGTTGTTAGAAGTTCGAAGATATCGCATTACCCAGTAATTGGGTTGTGGCGGTCAGATAGGCAGTAGCCTCATGGAAAATACTGATATTCAGCTGTTACGACTGGTAGCCCACCCAAACATACCTACTTAGGAAAATATGTTTGGATGACGATGATACATATTGCTCGATTGATGCTATATTTATTTATGTGCTTGTTAGACACTGTGTGTGCCCGTAATTACTAAACCATAGCACTTTCGAAACATAATTGTTTGTGAAACCGATTAAATAACCTGGAATTCTTGACTTTAGAAACCAATAAATCTTATACGTTATTTTATAATAATTGTCATCTTCTTCTTCATCTCAGCGTTAATCCCAGTCGTATCCGAAGCTTTTTAGCTTTGGAGTCTAGGGTCCGCTTTATCAGTCTAACTGCTCATTTTGGCTAAACTTCGATATTTTCCATGAAGCGACTGCCGTCTGACCTCCACAACCCGAAGGCGATAACGAAGCATTGCAGTTAGAACAATTGTAGGACTTTAGAGGGCTGCAACAACCCGTAACGACTGCCACTAGATGTTCGTAAGGCAACTGGGACCAACGGCTTAACGTGCTTTCCGAGGCACGACCAGATCAGTGCAAATATTCATATTCATGCATAAAAATATTAGCACTGCGCGCCTCCTTGCGCAGCGGCCGCGTTCGCTACCGCTACACCACGGAGGCTGTCATAATAATTGTCATATGCTTATCCAAAGTCGAATATTATTTATTATTCCACAAGATTTCTTATACACATTCATTTAACTGAACATACTTAATTTAACAAATTGCATTTCCAAATAGTTATTCCGCTCGTTTGAAATAAAAGCATCAGCAAAGTATCTATGAAAGAGGTGAAGAATATCTACCCGGGTTGAAGGTTCAATAAATAATGAACGTATCGTCATGGACTCTTGACAATTTTCGTTTATTATTCTCACGTTTTAGAGAATATTAGCAAATAAACAGTGCTCAAAATGTCTTCATCTTCAATACACATTAGCTACCTGCATAATCAGCCCATTCATCATGTTCATTTTAACTAGTTGCTTTTGTTTACGTACCTAAGTTACATAAACACGACCATTTTAGGCGTAAAAAAGTAAGCATAATGACCATAAATAAATACTCTATAGTCTATAACAGTCGTAAGTTTTTGATCCTCCTTCTGATAATAAGTTTTGCTCATTAATTCGTTCATTAGATTGTTTTCGTTTTATCGTAATATTTTATCCTACTTCTCATATTTTTGGTTAGTCTCTTGATATTTAATTCAAATTCAAATTTAAATTCAAATTCTTTAATTCAGGCAAGGCCCATATATTGTTAGTTAAAAAAAAAAATATTACCTCCATTATCGTTGGGGTCGAGCACGAAGATTCCTGTAGATGCAGTGACTGTGCTCTCCTCGTCGCCTTTCTCGAAGCGAGCCTCCGTACTGCAGTCTATGACTGAACACGTGCCTGAAATTATAAGAGTTCTAAGATTTACTATGAGGATACTTACATCAATGAACCACTTGGCTAACGGTAGACGACTGCTATAAAGCTTAAAGCTAAAATGCAAATCGCTGCGAAATCTTTTGAGGGTCATTCACGCATTCAACAGATTATGTTAGTAGTATGTATTCTAAAGCATTGAACTTTCTAAGTAAATGTTTACCTTTACAAATAGCGATATCGCACTGATAGTTGACTTGCGAGGAGTCCGCAAACCGGAACATGGACGTTATCCCGAGCTCGGCCGCGCCTGTGTCAGATCTCACCACAATCGACTGTTGTTTCATAGGACATCTGAAAACAACATCCGCCTTTAATGCCATTATATTACACAAAAATTACCCCAAAAATATAGTACTATTGTTTTATACTTACCCTCTGTTATCCAGTAGGTCGATTGTATTATTTCGCATATTAAAAGCAAAACAATTTTTCAAACGTATTCCATGAGTTCCTGTAATCATAATTGTTAGGCATTACGTGTCTGTTGTAATACATTCTGAATGTAAATAATAATTTGCGAAACAATGATATAGATCTAACCATCAGGCTTGCTGATTTCGGCTCTAAGCGTGTAAGGGAGACCAAACGCTGCATTCAACACTTTTCGACCTTGTGAGTCTAACATTCGTAGCGATACAAGCGAAGTTTCGTTTCTGCAAACAATACATGAACGTTATTACACCTATTATGTAGTTATGAATAAATTTCAACCGAGTTATGTATCAATGAGTAAATTCATTACATTAAATGTATGATGTAAATGTATGTGGTAATTCAAGGTAAGTATGTGTGTATAGTAATCTAGATATTAGTAGTAGTAGGTCTAGTCTGTTTATATTAGGTTTGATCCAATTTATAACAGTAGTTTAATATCAAAAGAAGGAGGATTTACGCATAAATTGTACAAAAAAATATAAGTACCGAGCATTTCTGAAGCCTGCTTTGCCGCAAGTGATAACGTAGAACTTGTCATCGGCCAGCTCCAAGGTTCGGTGCACACGAACCGCCAGCGGCAACGACCGTTCGTCTGTACGCTGAAATGTGCATGTGTAATGTCAGCTAAGTACGGAGTGCCAGTAGAGCTTTCGAACTGAATAGATTAGTAATGTTGCGATAAGAATGTCGGGGGAATTAGCATCGTTAAATGTGTTGTAAGTGAATGTAATTGTTTTATAGATTATGTAGCAAGTGAATTTGTGGATTTGTTGTCCTGCATGAAAGCAATGGCTTTGCATCACATGTAAGTAAGTCATATATTTAATGACCTAATTTTCATCTACACTTTTTAAAGGCCACCTTTTAAATAAATATAGGATTTAACCACCACTATGGTGATAAGTACAAGGGTAAAAAGATGACATAGTTGTTTTTGGAGCTGGAAGAAAAGCTCTAATAATGACTTGGAAAAGTAGTAACTGACATTGTTCCAGAACACGCCGCAGTAGTCAGGAGCCCCCTGTGCAGCCATCAAGTTAATGTCGAAGTTCAGCGTGTCACTGCCGTTACCCAGAGCCATGCAAGCTGGCGTTCTGAAAAGTGTATATAAGAGGTAAAATTAATAAATAATAAATACTTATTCTTTTTTATCAGATTCTGCTCTGTAATGTAACGATGTAGCCAAGGGCGTACCCAGCTTCTGGCCTAGATTGTTGAGCAAGTCAGTTAGGCCTGTATAGGTCCCCATTTATACTTTAATTAGTAATTAGGGAAGTTCAAACATGTTCTGCGAGATTTCCAGGGGCGGGGGGCAGCTGTCCCCCGGGTACGTCCATGGATGTGTCGGCAAAACTTTTAACTACATATGTAAATGTTCGGGAGTTTTGCTCATAGTTGTCGTAGCAATGAAATTGATTAATTAATTAGAAATTGCCTAAATAACCTAAACTATAAGTATAAAGACAGGTTATTAAGCCGGACTGTACTTTTTAATTGTAATCGTAAATTTATAAATAAATATATTACATGGATAGTTTAATAAATATTTTCATGATTTAGCTTCCAGATTTACGATCAACCAACAGACGGATAGTTTGTATGATAGTGCAAGAAATTCAGGTCTTTCATTATTCATAGTTTATTGCCATACTTATGGAACGCGATAAATCGAACAATAAATAATAATATAGATTTGTGTCTGCAACAAAGTATCGTTTTCAATTACGGAATGCAATTCCATTTTCAATAACGGAAGTACTTACATAGTTTGGAATTTAGTCTAAATTATTGATGAACCTTGTTATTAAAAGGCATGAGCGAAGTTTGGTTAAGACGCTAATCCTAAGTCGTTTTGCATTACTTCGCTGTTAGGATTTGGTTTTAGCATTTCGAACAGATTATATTTATATTACATTTTTTCAAGGTACTCTCCACCAGCCAGATATACAAAGTTTCATGCGTCTGCACCAGTTTTCGAACCACTTTTTCCAGTCCGCCGCAGACACTTCGTTTACAGCCTGCTCGAATGCATTTGGTGGTATACCATTCAGCGTTAATGTTTCTTTGGTTTCGTAAAGGAACTGACACCAAGTAGCCAGTCATACTGAAACACCCAAACCGTCGTCTGGCGCTTTTTTTCTGGATCGTATTGATAAATCCAAGATTCATCACCTGTAACGATGTCGTAAATACGCCGAGACAATCCTGCTTCAAATGTGTCTATCATATCACGGCACCATTCCACCCGTCCCACGCCCAGGGTGAAACTATCCTCCGCAACCGAAGATACACTAATTGTAGGATCTCGTAAAGGCTTCCTGATCCAATCTGCAGTTTATGCTGAATTTCTTGGTATGTAATTCGTCTATTGTCTTGGATAAATCTTTTCACTGCTAGCACGTTTTCTTCTGTAACAGCCGTCAAAGGGCGACCACTTCTTTCTTCATACCCCAAAGTTAGTCGCCCGCGCTTAAATTCATTATACTACCGATACACGGTTGCCTTAGTAGGACCTTCATCTTTGAATGCCATTTGTAGTCTATCGTACGATTTGTCTGGTTTCAGGTGACATTTGAAATCGTAAAAAATCATAGCGCGAAAATGGTCTCGACGCAAATCAATTTTTCAAAGAGACGCGATAATTTTCGTTAGCCCGCAAAAAATGTGAAAGGAAGTTTTGAATTTGGAACGTACCTATTATTAGTTATAAATAATCATATTTTTTAAATAAATTATTACTGGCCAGTTTCTCATACATAAAAACTTTAAATTTTAAATTATTAAATTTTCTAAGTATTAAATTTTCACTGTAAACACATAAATCGTAATGTTCTGGGTGAGCACAGTATCTGCATAGCACACAAATAGGGCAGGCAAAATGCTTGTTAGCAAACCAATAACATAAAATTAGACCCCTATTTATAAAGACTCACCGGAATTCTCTGGCATGTGTAACACCATTGAATGGCTGGTTGAATTGTATGTTGATCGCCATGACGCCAGTCTTGCATGTCGCCGTGACCACCGGCGAGAAATCTCCCGTGCTTTCTGCATTCTGTTAACAAAGAAAACCAAAATGTTAAGATACACTAAAGTGCATAGAATACAGTAAAATATGCTAATAGTATTTCATTAAAACAGAAAATGGGGAAACCCTCGTAAAAACGATAAGAACGAGAATCCAACTCAATCGAGGCTCATTCCATAACATGAATTTCAAAAACCTGTATATATGATTTAAACAACGATTAAGGCTTAGAGTGTACTTAATTTATCACTGATAACTTGTTCAGTTTACCCATAAGGAACGATGTACAAGGACTTCCTGTAGTCATCGTTACCGTCAGAGTTTCCTTGTATGGTGCTGCACGCGATCGATCGGCATGTAGGACTCGCATTGTGTCTCTGATTTATATGTTCACAAAGACTACATGCTCCTTAGGACAGGTGACATCATTAGCTTGACTTATTGCCAGAAAAAGGGGAAAATTATGTTCTACAGCTACACCGTTAAGCTTCATACATCTCAGTCAGTTGAAATGACTACAGGAAACGATTCTCTTGTTGTGTAGTCTTATTTGAAAACCTGCTTTTCTTTATAAATTTAGTTTATTACTTTAGGTAATACGAAGGTGCAGTAGGAGTTTGTGTTGGAGCAGAAAGTAATCTCGAATTGTGACCTTAAATATCGCTACGTGGGTACGTTATAGTCGACAAATAAACCAACAAACCGTTACGACACGGGCACCACAATGTAAAATCTCCGACAACAAATCACTGCTCTTTGTATCGTAGACGGTTCGCGGCCTCACCAGCTTTAGGGTTGCCGAGCACAATAACGATATGGGGAATGGCTTTCTGCTGTGGTCTTATGTTGAATGATGATAACCATTCTAAACGTCACTTCGTCGCTCGGTTACATAATAATACATTTTTTGATGTATCAGATGCTGCTTATGTAGTACGAAATTATCTAATAATATATTGAACACGTAAGGCAAATAGTGAAAAGTTGAGACAGAAAATTGGGACTTTGGTAATATGATGCTATAAATTATTGGAATATAAATAAGGAAGGCATAAATAATATAAGCCCAGATGAGCTTTTTACACAATATGGATCACGGTTGATGTGATTCGACTTCAATTTATAGTAAAATATATACCTAATATTGTTCGCATTTCATGCTATAAAACTTTTTATAAGAGCAGACAAGAGTTATGTGAGAGATTGTACGTGCAGTTTTAGAATCATTCTTATATTTCTGCATAAGTATGGAGAAATATAGAAATAGCACAAGCGTGAAAAATATTTAAAGATGTTATCCTTTGCCGTTCGGTATGTTTGAGTGCCTTATAAAACTTAAGCGATAAGCTCTTATGGGCGAGTTTGTACCGTACTTACCTAACTGGTAATTTATGGAGTATGTTCGACATGGAACATAAGCAAAGAGCAAAGCGAGGCGTGTCGGACATCTTCCTTCGGGTTGATGTATTACAAAAGCTTATTTGCACATAGGAGATAATTATCGAATGATGTTGGAAGATGAAGGAAGTCGCGAGCAAAGTCGCATGACGACTCGACCATATAAACCGACAGGCTATAAAGGGTCGCGCCCTCAGGGCAACGGGCGCGCACGATCCTATCCACACGACCCAACTTGATAGCTTCCTAGAATTATCTATTTTAGTGCAGAGTACTAGATTTAGAATTGTAGTAAATCATACATTCATGAACAATCGTTTGTTTTAGTGCAGACCTTGAAGATGGCCACGGTTTTTGCACTGGTCACTTGTCTTCTTATAAGATTATTGTGTCATATGAACCATTTACTATTGCGTGCGTCGTAGCGTGACCTAACAGTTTGATTTTCCTTGTTTACACTACTGTTTTCCACGACAAACTCTTTTTTATTTTTAGATTTACAAGTGTCTAATTTGTTTTCCAATTGGTTTGCTTACAAAACAGTCGTCTGTAAAATAACTAGAATACGTGCTCATTTTGTTATGCATTTCGAGAGATGCTTGGCCATTTATCATTTGCAGGAAACACAAGGAACTTTGAAGACCCAAGGGCTTTCTTAGGAGATTTAAGAGGATGATTGCATTGATTGCTGTTGTTTGCAGTACTCACGATCTGCCTCAAGATCTCCTCTGATATTTATAGGTTTAGAGATGGACAGATAGTAGATTAGTAAAAAGCAAACATCATGTGTACCAATCATTGCGACCAAGGTCAAGAATTACTTAGTTGTTTTTGCTGCTTGACAAGTTTGACGTTCCAATATATTCTACCAATGTAACGAATTGCCATGAAATTGCGTTATTTATTCGACAGTTTTTTTTATTTAGAATGTTTTTGAGCTCTACATAAAGACAAGTAGTTAATGAGACACAGAGCTGAACGGAGACTCCACAAGTGATTGTTTTAATTTAGCATTTAACAACAATGAAAATCCATAAGTAGATATCTACTTAAGTGACCATGAAATGGTCTTCTGATTTTAGTAGTAAATGTCGTAAAGACTGGTTTTCTTTAAGTAATACGTATGTATTACTTACAGAAAACCAGTTTCTACCGGCAAAATAACAAAAATAAAAGCTCAATCTCTTTTGATTGAGCTTTTATTTTTGTTATAATGCCTAGGTTCTTCGTTGATGTGTGTTTGTGTTTCCTTTTTTTTAGTTATGGGTAATCATCAAATGACTTCTCCCGCTCAGGGCGGAGAGGAAGGGTGTGTCAGACTTTTACTGATTAAAACCCACTCGTGTTTCTTCACTTGCCTGTGCAACGGCCAGGGCAACGGTTTCTTTTTGTTATATCCTACAACAATCCTATTTGAGTGTTCATTGCAAATATATATTATAGGGATATAATATTAGAGGTTGGATATTCCGGAGCTGAATTACCTAAACTTGATTTGATGAAAGAAAAATATGGATATGCCTTTCGGTACACATAGTTTATATGTATGCCACTATAGGTTATGTTTATAAATATTTCTGAAAACCACCAGATGGCGTATGGACAGGGTATTTCGTCATTTTTGAAGGAAAATTGTATGTACCTACTATACAAAAACTAAAATGTTTTATACAAATTGTTAGTTAAAACTCGTATTTACATTATTCTTTAGTCGGCATTTTGTTTAACTTAAGGTATATAAGAGCCGTAATTTCCGATCTCTAGTTATAATACTAATGGGTTTTTTGTTAGCCCAATAAGATGTATAAATCCTTTGTCCAGAACTGTGTATTCTAAGAATTCACTCAATGACGACTGAAGTTTTGTGAGGAATTTTTCCTCAGAAAATATTGGTCCTATCCAGTTTATAGCCTTGATAATAAAAGTTGTTTTGATTGTAAGTTAGGTTCTTATTTGCAGCAAACATTTCATGTTTATTAGATGTAAAAGACATTAATTGGTTACGTTACTGCAGCTGCAAGTATTTTGATTTCCTGTTCCAGTCTTGAGAACGTGCCTGCAATTATTTAGCATTTATATTTGCTATTATGCAGCTTCATGAGCCGCGATAGAAGAATGTATGCAGATTTCATTGGAAATAAGGCTGGCGCACATACTTCAAGACGTCGATGGTACTCGTAAAATAATGTCGGCAATTGTCAATGTGGATGTTGTCGGGTTGGCGAGGTCAACGGACGAGTGACCGCCGGGACGCGGGTCACTACGCAACATTGGTTTCTTAAAAACACCGTGGAACAATACGCACCGCTTAATATTATATACCTAGAAATTCACCTTGGTGCAGTCTTTTGTATTCGCATTATAAATTCCGACAGCTTTTACACGGGGAGCCAGTCAAACGGGTATTCCTTAAACGGAATTTGAGACGGTTTACGTCATTGTGGTATTTTCTTTTTTAAGATGGAGCATTGTGCCCACACTTATCTATATATAGAATTTTGAGAGCGATGCCTCTCTACTTGATTTTCTATATGTAATATCGAAGTATCGATACAAAAATACTACAAAATTTCAATTTATTTCTTTGATTGATGGGAAAGAACATGCAAACTAAAACTCCTTTTCCTCTAGCGAAAGAAGTACTGCGATGGTGGAGTTGACCACAGACAGAGAACCTAGAGTATTTAGGGCATCTAGGGACGTACGACCTTAATACAACTTACGTTAAAGTGCTTTATAGATACCCACCTATATCAATTAAGAGAAAACAATTGCGTATTGTGGATCGTAATTAATATCATGCGTTTATTTTGCAGTTTATCCGTGATAAATGAGTTAACCACAAATAGATTCGATTACGTTACGAGTAGAACAGTAGACAAACTCCGCATTCCAGCATCAGACCCATTACACTCGCATAAAGATGTTTCGTTAGGAATCTAATATTTTAGATAGAGTCTACGCATCAGCCATGTGAAACAGACCATTGTTATTGGTATTTCAGGAATATCATCTTATCTTTCCATATCGGTACACGATGAATTTCCTTATATGAATACGGTAGAGAATTTCTAGGATTTAAACTTTGCCAAGCTGTGTATTTATTGGACAGGCAACCAGTGTATGGCTTTAACTCTGAAGTTGGGTTTATTAATTACGGGGTTGCGTAACGGGTTCTGTTTGCGTTGAATGTGGATAGGATTTCGGTGCTAAAACATGAACGTATCTACAGTTGGAATTCAGAATGATCACACCCAACCAAAACAACAGATTAACTGGATAAATATCTATTATATCAAAGCTTTGTGTATGACCTGATCCGTTACACAATAGCCGAATGCCCGAAGGCCACTATCTTACACTTGCAGTCAACGTCTAACAATCGCCACCCGCATTAGTGAGTAATGGGGGTAGCGATTGTAAAGCCACTCTAGCGAACGTACTTCCATTCACCATCCTACTAATATTAGAATTTCATCATCTGGACATCGGGCCAGTGTTTTTAGTAGTAAGTGAGATATTCACATGCATACCTGACCTCAGCCTCAGACTTGTAGATAGTATCAATCTGGGGTCTAGGCATAAGCGGTAGCTTATATTATGTATATTTTATTTCACATTATATCTTTAATTAGTGTTCATTTGTTTAATTATAATTGAATGTTAAGCCACAGTTCTAATGATAATATTTTCAGTTTTTACTTACATTAATGGTTTGTTCTCAGACAAAGAGCATGTGTATGTATTTTTATTAAATCATCTATATTAAGATTTGAACTTTTCATCAAATAATAAGTTACTGCTCGAATAACCATATGATGATTAGTTTCTAGTTATTATAAAGCATTAATAGTGCAGGCGACAGCAGTAAGATCCGACCGAGCTTAACAAACAATTTCATGAACGTAAGCATTCTAGATTTCAGGAGGCTGCCCGTTTGTTTCCAAATTGCATTTTGATGAATTTGGTAGAGGCAGTTTCGGGTGGTCGCCAACAGAATATTGGGGGGATCTCTCTCAAATGCAGAGCTAAGAAACCTATGCATGTATGCTTTATGGCAAGTGTAATTTAGCTCGTTACAATCTTACAACATACCTAATTTAATTTTCATCATTGTTTGCTTTCATTAAATTTTCAATATTTCTATTTGTTTATGCTGAAACTTTTTATCAACATTGTTTATCATATAATTTATTATCATTCATTGGCAAATCGACGTGGAAGTAATTTGTTATACACAAATGAATAAGCTCTGAATATATGGGCCGGAAATAATATCAGGTAATTAGTGGCAATTGAGTATTGTATCTTGTATCTAATGATACAAAAATGGACGTTACTAATAATAGCATGTGTTGCAGAAGAAGCTGTTTATGGAGATTCACCGCTATTTGCTTAACGGTCAGCACACTCGGTATTCAAAATTATAATTACAATAACTTGAGAATGTTACCTTCTATTTCTAATAGCGTGGAAGTAAGTACAAAAAATCACGCACATCCGGAGTATTCACACATGAGTTGTAAATCTGTGATAACCGTTTGTTACAAATTGATAGGTTTCGCTTGTGGGTGTTATGTTATCGCATGACTGAACAATTTCTTCGTAAAACTTCACTATACAGTATGTTACGAAAACCCTGTCCGACCCGTGAAGGTGTTGTTAGGTATCGATAACTGATTCTACTAATGCATACAAAACCGGGCTTTACTTAAAAAAAAAATCCCCCTAAAAAAAATAAATATTATTTCGCAAAAGGAGGTAACTTATTAAATGTGCGTTGACCACCCTTCGCCTGCCGACCGCGGGGGGCGGGCGGCAGGACACGCGGCACGTGGCCGCATCGCTATTCGCTCATAATAATACCGGTGTTGTCACTTTTTAAAAATTACCAAATTTCGGGGAAATTGGAATTAATTCGTTGGAAAAAAAGATTATTTCAAAATTCATTTGTATTGGTACTATGATGAATACGTAAAATTTTATATTATATTTGGTCATGTGTTTACCTAACCTCTATTATCCTTATGGGTCGGACAGGGTTTTCGTAACATACTGTATTTGCAACCGCGACTTGTCATATCCTCCGTTATGATAATTGAACATGTCGGTAATGGAAATGGAGTAGTTGTTCAGTTATAATTTATAAATGAAGAAGTGTTCTCTCTATTAACTTAATAATATAATTATGAACAAAATTACATACATTTTCACAACGTTCGTAATTGGAAAGCTAAAACTGTTCTTGGATCGTCATTAGATACGCGTAATCTATACTTGGGATTCGGGCAACAAGTTGCTGGCGAAATGAGGTAGCCTTAGTTTATCGACCGCCTGGCCACTAATATCTTGCTGAATTATTAGATAGCAATTATTAGGTAGTGGCGTATTTTCATTATCCTGTTTTAGATATTATTTCTAAATAATCTATTTTAGTTGTATGCAAACATTGAATTGACTAGGAGATTCGTTATATCTGGCAAACTGTGTACGTAGTATATTAATATTTATACCTATACTAAGGTGTGCCCTCTACCAAAACGATGCAAAAAAAAAAACAATGTGCAATGCATGATTTTTTTTTATTTTTCATGTTGTCTCGAGAAACCCTCGATCACCTGTGTTTAAAAGGCTTGACGAATAAAGGTCAACCCATAAACATTAAAGAAAAAAGTAGCGCACATAATTGACCCGCAAAATTACATAATAACTATAGGTGAAGATATCATTCCCATATGTATAGTAGTTGATGCAACAGAGCACAGTGGGCCGACCGGTTTCGACGGCCCCAATATATCTGCCGAGACTACGTCACCACAGCCTCAGTGCACAGTGGGCGTGCTTTACTGCTTAGGTAACTCGTACACTATTTTTACATATTGCGTTTCTGGTTTTTATTTCAAGTTTTGCCTAAGTAATGTTTGTTTGTACTAGATTGGAGTACGATGTGCTAATGACTTGTTCTGGTTGTGTATTTACCTTAACATTGGTTCGAAGGTGCTTAATTCAAGTTTAATTTTTTCACTAGGTTGTATAAATAGCTAGGTATCAGTGGCGAAGAGTCCATACAAGCCGATTCCCACCGGGTTACCTTTCAAAAATCAGTTCCATATTCATACAAAAGTATTTACATTCTATTTCATTAACAAAGTATTATTAATCAAATACCGGCGCGATTTACAATAGCAATCGCAATTTTTAGCAATACCCTAAGTATCACATTTCATTTTATAGTCGTAAATTAATCAGCGCTTCAATTTTTCGTAATTCTTTTCGTAGTTCTCTTGAAGGAAGCCGACGAATTTCAGCTTACCTATATCAACGTTTTACTATGCGGCGTAAAGAGAGAGCGTGTCAGACCATCTCTTTCTAATGCTCGCTAACCATCGGTAAAACTTGATAAATATGAGGCTACTCGCGGGCGGCTTATAGTACTCTCCTCTACTCTATTAGAAAGAGACAAAGAAACCACGCCACTACTTTTGCTTAATATTTTTGTTGGTTTTGGATCGGTGTTTGTGTGGTTCGGTTTTTAACACTTTATTATTTTTGTAATTTTTTATTTTATTTTTTCTTGACTCTTATTCCCTGACAATAGGTACTTAACTTAGTACTTACTAACAAGCATGCATGTGTGGTATAGAGATGCACGTCGAAAAAGGCTTTTCACAAAGCCGCTTTTATCATACTTGAAAGACACTGTTATCAAATCATCAGTCCTTTTTTGTATGGTGAAGGTGGGGCTTTTCATATTATTCTTATCTGAAGACCTCCTCCAAGATATCCTGCAGTAGGTAAGTGTTTAAGTGTTTATTTTTTTGGACCGGCTTCCCTTTGTCAAAATTTCACCCTTCGCCACTGCTAGGTATTGTTATTAATCATCATCATCTCAGCGTTAATCCCAGTCGCATCCGAAGCCCTTTTCTAGCTCTGGAGTCTGGGGTCCGCTTTACCAGTCTAACTGCTGATTTTTGCGAAACTTAGATATTTTCCGTGAAGCGACTGCCGCCTGACCTCTACAACCCGAAGTCGATATTGAAGCATTACAGCTAGGTATTGTTATTAAGATATGTAATAGCTTATGTTGTCGGCCATGAAAGCATGATGTTAAATTTATGTTTCAGGTTTTTCAAAGGCGGGCAATGCTCGTAAATCTGGATTCTAACTAAACTAATAAAATTATAAATTTAAATCGTGATCCTCCTGTAAGAAGGATTAATTCGCTCTTGCCTAAATGCCGTATCCAACCATAGAACAACCACACCATTATATTTTACCGCGTTTTAAATCCATCCTTACTCCATTATTCCCTCCTTTGCTCCTTTTTTTTTTAAAAAACTTGAAAATTGAGAAAAGTAAGGTGCGTCCTCCGTGGCGCAGCGGTCAACACGCCTGCCTCCGCGTGGAGGCCCCGGGTTCGATCCCCGACCAGGTCATGATGGAAAACGATCTTTTCCTGATTGACCTGGGTCTTGGATGTTTATTTATATATGTATCTATTATAAATATAGTATCGTTGAGTTAGTATCCCATAACACAAGCCTCGAGCTTACTTTGAGGCTAGCTCAATCTGTGTGATTTGTTCGTATATATATATTTATTTATTTAATAAGATACTCAAATATAAATAGGACAAGGATGGGTTCATTATGTATGCTTATGCTGGAATCTTTTATTTTTATTCGTCGTTGTTGAGGCCATATCTTCGTTCGCTCTTCTTGGAAAATTAGGGAAAGTCTAAAGACTGGATAGGCACAGACTGGTTCTATATAAGTTGTCTTATACAAAGACCTGCTTTTACATTCTAGTGTTGCTTTATTTCAACTGATTAGTCACTGTTACAAAATGATTACCAAATATGAATGCATAATTTATTTAGTAATGCTGTCAATTGGGCGAATTAAGCACAATTGACCCGTTGATATTACTTTGCATCAGGTAAACTAGAAAACAAAACCAATTTATGAGAAGAATGATAATGATGAAGTTTCTAAAAGCAAGCTGGTAAAGTTACAGCCAACCCATAAAATAGTCATTAGCGGAATGGTCTTAAAAAACCTAAAAGTAGGTAGAACGGCTCTACCAATTTGCGACTTCCCACGGCAAGAGTAATGTTTGTGCCTACAGCACTTGGTGAGTAGGAAGTGGTCAATGATGATTGCTGATGTGACAGGTAGTTACCGATCGGCGTAAATAATGACACGTCATTTGACAAACGACAATGTAGTAAGTCTTTACGACAAATAAGTATACTACACCAGTACGTTGCCAAACTGCCGTACGTAATTGTTTCAGGATCTTTCGACATTAACGGTTATAGTAGCCTCAATGACCTTGTGCATGTGGGCGGAGCTAAACGCCGTACTCCCGAATTCGTAAAATGCGCGCGGTGGCGCGCTAAACTAAAACGACAATCAAAGAATATTCAGAGATGCAGACAAGCCGCGTGTAGGTCGCGATTTGTGCCTACGATTTCAGACGGGGGTATGGATGCAAGACGATAAATGTATATTTTGCATTGATAAATGGTAATATCGTACTATAATATATTTTTAGTATTCTTGATCAATGTTTAAATAAAATCAAGGAGTGCTCGTTACACAGTTTAATGGCCGATCGCAGACTGACAGACATTTGTAAAACAAGTACCCACACATTATAATATATCATAACATTAACATAAAAATTAATGGTAGATGGTAATATCTATCGATTCAACATATTTGAATTTTTTTTTTCACTACTTTTCAGTATATGAGTATCATATCTTTGCAGTGTCCTTGAATTAATTACTAATGCGAATAACATAAACGAGTTCATCGCGTAACGTAAAACAAACGCGCACTAGGCACTTTGTGATATTTTTATTAAAAAAAAAAAACCTTGAACCACACTAGAAATTACTTTTATCGTGGGTGCATTTTTAAACATATAAATTCACAGCCACAAACAGCCAGACTCGGAACAACTACTTGTAGGACATGTTCTGAATATTTGTTCCGCGCGGGAATCGAACCCGCGACACGCAGCGCAGCAGTCAATAGCTTAACCGCTGCGCTAACCGTGCTTTATATAGATGTCTTGAGATTACAAAGCGCGTAGTTTCGGCCGTTTTCCATAAAGAGATAGTACCCTATTTATACTTTGTCAGTGACGTCGGATTGAATGTACTTCGTCGTAATGAGGTTTCAAATAAAACACGAGTTATTTTAAAATCTGTAAATTTTAATTCTTCGATCCAATAAATAACATGCGAGATTATAGGCATATCTAAAGCTGCAGAAATTTCTTGCAGTTGAGAATGGCCACAGTCTATTTCTATTGTTCCTACAACTGCACAGCTGATATTGATTTCTGTAGGATGTGCAAAATGTTTCCATACACATACGGCATTTAAAAATAAATAGGGAATGTAGTCCCACTTGTCGTTCTCCAACAATATCCACAGATCCTAAACCACAGTCTATAATTCTCCGTGCTTGGCAATTTTCTTTAGTTCTGAATAAAAGTAAGCAATATTAATTATGCGTCGCCCTTCGATGAAACAAGCTTGAGATTTGTTGAGGTTTTGGTGATATTTTGAGCTAAAAAAAGATATAACATACATTTTAATTAACCCTGGCAACACTGTTAGAGATTTTTGTCAAGGAATGAAGAATTTATCAAGAAAAATTAATTAAGAATTAACAAAAAATTAATTTTACAGGTATATGATATATTTGTAAACTAAAAATATAGGTTGTAGGACATGCAGGCATAATTTTACCTGAATGATGATGATGGAACTTGCGTCGTTTTTTTTGTGCACATAGAGATATATAATATTATCATTTTCTTGACGACATTCTGTATGGATGTCTGAGCTAGAATCAACTGCGTTAGTGTTCGACCTAAAAAGCAAATTAAACTTTTAAGTTCTGTCGATTGGTTTCTTTCTCTTCTTTTCTGTAAGTCGAAAAATGTTATTACAATATTATTTGTGAAAAACAGAAAATATATATATATATATATCCTACAGTATGTTAAGAAAACCCTGTCCGACCCGTGAAGGTGTTGTTAGGTATCGATAACTGATTATACTAATGCATACAAAACCAGGCTAACTTAAAAAAAAATCCCCCTAAAAAAATAAATATTATTTCGCAAAAAGAGGTAACTTAATAAATATGCGTTAAGCACCCTTCCGCGGGCGGCGGGCGGCTGGGCACGCGGCACGTGGTCGCATCGCTGTCGCTATTCGCTCATAATAATACCGGTGTTGTCACTTTTTTAAAAATTACCAAATTTCGGGGAAGTTATTTCAAAATTCATTTGTATTGGTACTATGATGATTACGTAAAATTTTATATCATATTTGGTCATGTGTTTACTTAACCTTTATTATCCTTACGGGTCGGACAGGGTTTTCTTAACATACTGTATATATACGGACAAATCACACAGATTGAGCTAGCCCCAAAGTAAGTTCGAGACTTGTGTTATGGGATGCTAACTCAACGATACTATATTTATAATAGATACATATATAGATAAACATCCAAGACCCAGGCCAATCAGGAAAAGATCGTTTTCCATCATGACCTGGCCGGGAATCGAACCCGCGGCCTCCACGTCGCAGGCAGGCGTGTTGACCGCTGCGCCACGGAGGACGTCAAAAAAATTTACTGATAACTGTGACATTCCAAGCCCGCCAGCCCGCGTCCATCGGCTTCGGCTACTTTAAACAATTACATATAGAAATAAAATATTTACAGGAAGAATCATTTAAAATAATCCAAGTAAGAGTTTTTATTACACATTTTTGCTAATATCGCAAAAACTAAAAGTCCTATCAACTCAAAACTTTTTGTAAAACTGTTTTTACACCAAAACCTTTACTTGAGTCCTAATTTTTGGTTTATATCACCATAAACAAAAAATCACATTTTCAAGTTACGTAAATTTCTAATAAGATTTTTATTTTTAAATCTCCTTACAAACCTATAAATTATAATATAAGTGCGAGTGTTTACTTACCTGAATAGAGTCTTCTATATTATCAGCGGATGTAGTTAGTCGGATTATTGCCTTTCAAGTCTAAAGATTTCTTTCTAGATTTCCTGGAACAATTCGTAATTGTTTAACTTCAATTGTAAAAGAAAAATGGTTACAAAAGCTAATAGTAATTATAAAGAAAAATACAGTAATATGTAGGTATAAATACAAGAGTATAGGTAGATAGATACTTACGCCACCAGACGCATCTTCAATTCTCATTTGCGAGCTAATCTATGAACGTACACTGACACGATTCGCTCGTAAATATTTGCACTCACACAGACAACCACGCGTAGTCGGCGATAGCCGGAGCAGAGCAGCAAGCGACACAACCCTCCCGTCTGAATGCTAACGCACGACTGCCGCCCGCGCCCGCGCAGAGCACCTCTAAACCAATGTTTCAAAATAAGGATATTTTCTTGGCAAATGTTGATGGATTTAAATACGCTCTTGCATATTTGTAGTACTTCTAACCGCGAATTTTTCAGTGTAAAAATATTTCCACACATCAATGCCGTTTAGAAGTAATAACGAATATTAGCCAAAAATAGCGTTTTGGTAACTATTTTTTTAAGGCAAAAGGCAAAATCCTACGAAAAAATCATCTTTAGCAAATGTTGTACATGAATCAATAGACAAGATATATTTTTTTCAAATCTCAAAACCAAGCCGTTAATTAGAAATTAGCTTCCTAAAGTGACCATTTTACGCTACTAAATGAGACTAAGGCCCTTAACACACGGGTATGATTGATTGTAACGACTAGTTACGATTAATGATGTTGTCATTTTATAGGTCAGCGGATAAAATACGTGCTTTGTGCAGAGTAATGAAGCTTTGGTTATCAATTCTATTGAACAAGACGTAGCGTTATTAATGATAACTTAGATTCTACTGCTTTACAAAGACATTACATTATTTGAAATGTGAAATGAAAAACAAAACCATAGAACAACAACTTCAAAGACCTTCATTTGTGTTTGTCCTAACCTTCGTGCCAAAAACCGCTTCATGCAAATATTAAATTTATTAAATAATAGTCTAGTCTTAACCACAATACGTATGATTACCTCCTTGCGTTGTCTCAGAATTGGACAGGGCTTTTGTAACACCTCGCCTTTCAAAGATTTCGGACGAAGACAATGTGTCACAGACACGCCTGTAAATCAGATATGTTCGTTTGTCCGACTAAACAAGTTGGACAAGCTGTGACGTAAGAAACCAATCGTGACCAATCTCGTGGAAATCTCATGTTATTTACACATTAGCACAATGTTGTCGTTTTTCCTGGCAAATATTTATAACAATAACATCTTCGAGAGAATAAGTTTTTGTTTAAGAATAAATTACTTCATTGTAGAGTATCCTCGTGCAGCTTTCAAGCAATGAATAATAATCATAATGGCTTTCCTGGAAATTGCGAAACATTATGAATATGATAGATAGAAAGGATGATGTTATGCTTTAATATACTAAACGCGGTACGGCTGGGGCAATGGATACTTCCGCGAGCGTCGTTATCGAGCCTCGATCAGCCCACGAGGCAATCAGAGCGTTGCCTGCACCGCGCATGCGTGGCGAATGTCTTAGCACCCACTATAACATATTCACCGAAAATAGAGATTTATGTGATAACTAACCAAGAAAAAGTAAGCTCGTGGGAACCAGCCTTGTTATTATGTCTGTACTAAAATGATAGATATGAAAATAAAAAGGTATGTTTATGTAACAGTTAAATGCTCTAATAATGTTGAACATTATATCATATCGTTTCATTACCTAGTTAGATAGCATTTATAATGAAGCCAAGCATAAATTAAACAAGGTAATGCAAAGGAAGATGCGACCTCGGCTCGTGTCGTGGAGGCCGCGTGCTAACGCCTTTCGGCAGCATTTAGCTCAATCACGTAAACTCGATGTATTTTATAGAACGGACAACAGCAGATTTAGCTACCCCAAACTGTCAAATATTTTCAGTCAACCTTGAGCCTTAATACTTTAGAGATAAATTTGAAAATCTAGTAAAGAAGTCTGACAGATCATAGTAGCTTGATATGCTGTCGTCTGTATCAACGACCAAATCTTTAGGGCTTTTCCTTTCATAAATGAGCGTTAAGTTTTCTGGATATTTCATGCGACTACTTGGTATACTCGTATGCAGTCATGCACGCGGTACTGTTGCAAAGTAATGCATTGTGTAATATTTGTAATAGTAATCGTAATAGTCATCATGATCGTATGCTCTACTTACTTCTGTATAGGATGTAACTCTGAATTGAAAATAAATATTGGTTGGATTTTGTCAACTTACTTCAGGTATTACGACTTTTGTCATGTTTAATACTCCTGTAAAAGTTGACCCCGCACCAATCGAAGCTTTCTGATCGAACTATAGATCGCACAAACAAAAGTGATGTGGAGTCTGCATTTATTTTCATTGATGTTTTTTGTCATAAATTGTCTTTTGCCTAGAGAATACTAAATTAATTAGTTTTTATCTCAAATATCATCGGTACAATTACAACGACAGCTGGTAAACTACTAACACAAAACCATAAAAGCCTACATAGAATCAGTAACGTATGTATAAAAAATGCGAAATTAATTGTCAAATCGCCTTGAGTGCCACATAGATATGCGATGCGCGTTGTACTAGCTCGGACATAGTAGGTAATGTGCCATTTGTTCACACTGACGTGATGTCATGAATTACTGAACATATTCGATGTAAACATAACTCCTCTGTTGTTACATTGTTCTACAACATTAACTAACGTCGTAAATCAGCTTATTCTGTTCCCACTACTGAGACACAGGCACACTCCATTCTGTGAAAGAGTGGAATCTTCGAATTTTTGTTTCTGGGATAAGGGTACTTCAAGATGCTTTCTCTCACTGTTAAGAGTGTTGTTAATTTTTTTTTTAAAATAATTATAAACTAGCGCTTGACCGCAATCCCGCCTGATGGTAAGCAGTGATGCGATCGTTGATGGTAAAGCGCGCTAGTTTATAAAGAGCCTATTCACTCAGAAAAACTGAGCGAATAGGAAGGAAGACGGCAGTTGAGCGAGGTGATGCAATGTTAAACCCAGCAACACAACCAACGATGCTGCGCCAAAGGGAGATTGATCTGAAGACCCTCCACGACCAAACTCCCAACACAACAACATTAGGCGCATCGTACCCGGCACACATCGCAACACAACTGCTCAGAGACCCGTCCTCCGTACGGCTTCACCAGACATCATGCCGGAACACGAAATTGCCTGCCTGGGGTCGAACTCACGATATAATTCGGAAGTAGAACCAGATACTATTAGACCACTACTGCTAGGAGCTGATACCAATGCTAGGTAGATTGTGAGAGGAATATTATACAAAAACCACCACACAGTATATTATTAAAGGCAGGAATACTAAAGGATTTACAATTTATGGGTAGGTACTGAATTCTTGTTAAGGATATAAAACCATCAATTAACGTAACTTAAAATTAACATACAATTGAAACGGGATAAATGTGACCATAAACAAGTCATTCAAAAGAATGTGAAAACCTAGTAACAATTTTCTTTTGTTTAGATATTCTATAAATACACTGGTTTAGTATCTACCTGGGTTTTTAAATGTACGTATTTCATCGAAAGATATATCATAGGATTTCATCGGCAATTCCTGCTGTTTTTAGTAGTAAACACCATGACTCAACAACGGAATATTAACATATAAATTAACTGAATCAGATAATAAGTATGTTTTACGTTGCTTATTTTTATTGGTTGCTGCGAGCGGCACAAAAACATTGAAAGAAAAATATGAACTGATTAATTCTCTGTATCATAATAATGATGACTTTGAAAATAATTGGTGAATACAAGGATGCACTGAAGTAGTCATGTTCATTCTTAGATACTAATTAGTTTCAAGCCAATATCATGAAGCTGTTTATGTGATGTTCTAAAAAAATTACATATAAGGTATGAAAATATTTTTGTTTCATTTGAAATGAAGTTAATAACTTTTCAAATTGTATACGAAACAATGCTTATGAATGTGAATTATGTTAAGAAATTTATTAAAATTTTAAAGTTATTTTTTCAACATCAGACATTGATCAAATCATTATTGATCATGGGCCGGAAACTTGCTTATAATAATCATAAGTTCTTTGTTTGATGTTTATTTGAAATCCCATGAACTACTTTGAAAGATTTTTGACTTTTCTTGACTGAGAAAACCGCAACTTCGAATGTTAGTAATAGTGAATATAACAGTTCAGTTGATTGGACTTATTGTTATGGCAAATTATTGACACAGAAACATGAATGGAAGAAATTCTATGTTTGTTAATTCATGATAAATGGACCTCCGAAAGTACTATAGACGATTCTAGGTTTCTAACTGTTAGTTTAACGATATTTTTATTACATACTATTTTTCTTTTCACTTTGGATTAGATTGCAGTGACCTGAACTGAGTACCTATGAGTGTGAAATCAATCAATTAAAAATTTTAAACAAATTAGTATCTTAATTACGCTATACCTGTTCAATTGAAACTAGTATTTTTAAAGGCAATTCTGTTAAATAAATACTGATTCAGTACAAAATTAATTCATATGACTATGTCCTATGAACTCCGTATGAGTCAATATTGCGCTTTGACTCACCGTTGGTTTCCTTGAATGAATGAACAATTGTAGTTTTGGTATGCATCGCCTACGACTCTGCATTAGCACCTTCAGGCTCTTACCTTATGGATCAGCGTATTGAATATTTGTAATGAATAACCCTAAAATAAGGGATTAATCACATAAATGAACTTTGATTTACATATTATAAGAACTAATATGGGTAACGCAAACTAGTTTAGCAAAAAAAAATACCGTCTCAATTAAAATAATTAGAACGTGACGATTGTGCTTGGTCCAGTTAATAGCCACATAAAAGGGCAGTAATTCTTAGCATTTAAAAGTCAAAAGCCTTTAATTATTACGTCGAGTATTGGTCGAGGCGTGGGATGCGTAGGCCGCTGTGACCTTGCGCCCGCGCCGCCAGACGCCTGGCATTGGCGTGCCATGCAGAACCTAATATGGCCTAAATTAGAGGCAGGGTACGTTTAACAAGTGTAAATAAACAGTTTATGCGTTTAAGTTTAAGAATATTAAAAAAGGTAATTGAATAGAATTTAGATAACCAATAGGTATCAATCATATGGGAATTGGCTTTAAATACGAGGCGAGACTATATCTAAATGCCACAAAGTCTTTGACCTCATTATGATTTTTTCCTTTACAAAAAAAAACAGGCTGGCTATCTATAGCTAGATCTCTTTGATAGAGAACTTTAAAGGTATTTATCGTAATGTTTCTTTGAGAAAACTCTATTTAACTAGAGCAGGCTTTATGTGTGTAAATTTGCAAATGTTAGCACTCTGTTCATGTTACTTCTCATTCATCTGACATATCGTAAAAAATATTATGTAAAGTGTAGTATAGTGCATTGTAGTACTATGGACGAGTAAATAGTAACATTTGATGCAATGTAGTAATTGATCATTCCGTCAAAGTTACTGAAGATAAGTGCACAGCTATTAATTTAACTGGGTTATTACCAGGTATAAATGCAAAACCTGTGTACTTACTATTGCGTTACTTGGTGTCCAGTTAACTATTCTGATCTATTATTAAGAAATCCGATTGTTTGAGGTTGAAAATTGAGTGATTGTGCTCTACAACTATAAGGACTTTGGAGAATGGGTAATTTGATACAGCAGTCAATATTCCAAATGTCGAAATATAACTGGTTGGTGGTTATCCGCGACTTTGTTGGCTTACATAATTCGATCCTCATGGATTTATCATATAAGCCTTATTTACTTAATGGTTAGTTCGTAAATATGTCTATATTGGGTACACATATGTACATAGATGTATATTACATACAAAGTATATGAATGTTGCAGTAATGTAGGACTTCATTTCCGCTAATTTCACATACCGTTTGACATTTTGGACACAGAAAGCTAATTACTAGTTAACTATGTATATGCATTGGGTATTATTATTCACTGACCTGTGAATTAAAGAATCAAACGTTGGAAGCTACAAAATACAATTTAGGTGATAAGCCGGAGTGATTTCCGGAGTGGATACTTAATACTACTGTCTTCTTCCTCCACTTCTGCTTACGCCATACTAAAAGAATGTGTTCCAGAATGTGACGAGCACTTTGAATTTGCGTTTGTGACTGCTAAAGATATTATAGAATCTTTTAAGGATCTTGATGTAAAAAAAACTGCTGATCATTGGGGTTTGTCAGTATACACTGTAGCTTCGATAATAGATGTTATCGCACCTTTCTTGGCAATTGTTTTTAATTCTTGTGTCACATCTGGTATATTTCCTGATTTGATGAAACTTAGCAAAGTAATTCCACTGTTCAAATCTGGTAGTTCAACTGATCCCACGAATTTTCGGCCAATTTCGATATTACCAACTTTGAGCAAAATTTTTGAAAAATTAATTTTGAAACAGTTGTTAAGACATTTTAACTTACATAATTTATTGCACGTGAAACAATTTGGTTTTACAAAGGGTCGTTCAACTACAGATGCGGCCGTGGCGTTGCTAAAGAACATATTTGGGGCCTGGGAGGAATCGCAAGATGCTCTTGGTATTTTTTGTGATTTGTCCAAGGCCTTTGATTGCGTACATCATGATACTCTTATTAGGAAATTGTACCATTATGGTTTAAGGGACAGAGCTCTCGACCTTCTGACTTCTTATCTGAATAATCGAATTCAGAGGGTTGATGTTAATGGCAAGAGATCTGCGGGATCTGTGGTCACCGTGGGCGTTCCGCAGGGCTCAATTCTGGGTCCATTTTTGTTTTTGATCTATATTAATGACTTACCTCATCACGTGAGGGATAATCACAACATTGTATTGTTCGCGGATGACACTTCTCTTATTTTTAAAGTCAAGCGTCAGCTAGCCAATTTTGACGAAGTTAACAATGCACTTTCTAAAGTTGTCCATTGGTTTAATGTAAATAACCTTCTTTTAAATGAAAAAAAAACTAAAGTCATTAAATTTTCTACGCCAAATGTCAGGCAGCTAAGTACCAATGTTCAACTGAATGGAGTAGAGTTGATCCCTGTCGAGTCGACAGTTTTTCTTGGATTGACTATTGACGCCAAGTTGCAATGGGGTCCTCACGTTGAGAAGCTGTCGGGTAGACTCAGTTCCGCCGCCTTTGCTGTTAAGAAAATTAGACAGATAACTGATGTGGATACAGCCAGAATTGTTTATTTTAGTTATTTTCATAGTCTAATGACTTATGGGATTCTTCTCTGGGGAACTTGTGCGGACATCAATACCATCTTTGTTTTACAGAAAAGGGCTGTTCGAGCCATTTACAACCTTGGTCCTAGAGATTCTCTTAGAGAAAAATTCAGAGAGGTGGACATTCTGACTGTAGCTTCACAGTATATATTTGAAAATCTTATGTACGTACATAAAAATATATCGGATTTTAAGAAAATAAGCGATATTCATAATATAAATACCAGGAACAAACACAATCTTGCTGTACATCACACTCGTCTCCACAGAGTAGGCAACTCATTCATGGGTCAATGTATACACTTTTACAACAAGCTTCCCATGGACATTCGAAACTTACCCATTAAACGATTTAAAAAGTATATAAAGGCCAAACTTTGCAAAAAGGGGTATTATAAAATCACAGATTATTTAGAAGACAAAAAAGCTTGGGACTGAGCTGTTCGCTCTGATAAGCATTGTTATTAGCAATATACGTAATTATAAGGTAAATTATTGTAAACATTCTCATTTTTAATGTCTGGACTTGAAAAAAGACGATGATCCCTGAGTTTGTTTCGGCTATTTCTTCTCAGAGGTAGTCAGTTAGGAAATGCCGGCTTCATCTAGTTAAAAAAAAAAATATATATGACGTGTAAAAGTGATCGGTGATCCTACTTGCTTAATAAACGATTTCATTTCATTTCATTTCATTTCATTTCATTTCATTTCATTTCATTTCAATAGGGTGGATTTTTTGGAAGATGTATATATTTATAGGCAGGCCAAAACCCACAGCTAAAATAGAATCGTAATACGTTCAATATTTTTTGCGTGAAAGCGTAACAAACATACAAACTTTCTCGTTTATAAGTAGGATAGAAAAAAGGAATACTTATCCATTTACATCTTAGCTTGAAGATCTACACATGGACTATAAATATAGGAATAATTACTGTCGCAGATAAACATAATTCCATTCCAAGACACAAAACGAAGGACAGCATAAAATATACTACGACGACTATGATATAAAAACAATGTTAAAGCAGAGGCGTTTGAATTGAGCTGCTATTTATACAGCCGGCAGCTGATCAACCTTCCTCTAACTCATTTACATAGTACCTGATCACATACCTACATAAGTAAACTATGCATACATTGTGTCCCATATTTGCTAATGGCATTTGATTAAACACGTAGAGCCATGGTGTGAACTCTTTGATGCGAGATGTGGGTTACAACGAGTTACGTTCACGTACACAACATTGTATTGCAACAGTTATCAACGTAATGCAATAAGAACTCATTTGTACTGTACAAATGAATCTCTTTGATTTCTATTTCTTCTGCAAATGAATCATTCTATAACTAGTTCTTGGAGTTACAGAAAACGAGGTAACTTACGTTTCTTTTATGTAATCTTATTTACATTTTAGCCCTATTTACTATTGGTTAAAGCAAGTTTGCTAGTGTTACCTGAAAATAAACAATGTAGTTTATTATTAGTAATAATCTGGCTATCAATGTTGTCAAGGCTATGCTAATGGCTCGGTATTTTAAGTACTTTCGTCAGTCGGTCAACACCAATGAGGTAACATTTTATGTAGGTAGGTATAGTTCTCATTCTGTGCAAATGATATAACTTAAGTTAATAGGTTAATACCAACTTTAGTAAGGACTTTGTGGGATTGTGGGCGTCCGGTAAATTTCAATAGGTTTATTCGTCCAGCTGCAACATTTTTTAAGAGATACTCGTACATCCACATGACTTTGAGATCGACTCAAAGGTCCGTTAAACATTTTTTTGCTTATTTCATTATGTTGGTGACGACATTTAGTTATTAACGTAACAAAAACCTGTAGATGTGTTAAGTTGGGGTACAAAAAATAGTTGCTGGAAGTGTAGACATTGTTGATAATAATGTGCATGATGCATGATAATGCGTTGTGTTAATATGCACTTTGTTACCTGTGCGTTCGAGACCGCCAGGAGGGCGCCGACGAAGAGGCTGAGCACTGGCCACATTATTCACTTGTCAGTCGGAGTTTGTCAGTGAGAACTTGTCAGTTTGACAGGAGGTGCGCGGACTGTCAGCGCGACATGGCGGACCGGTCTGTGCGCCGTACGGAGCAACACTGTGCCGCCACTGCCTCACCAACTTTACTTTCTGTGAGGGGCCGTGTTCACACCGGACGCTGTTAACATTGCATTTTGTAAATACACAGGCATCCCCAATGATATCATGTCAAATGATGTGTAATTGGTCATTGAAAATGAACAAATAACAAGTATTTTTTATTGTAGTCTATACAATAAATTTGACAGATTCTGGATTTATGAGGATCACTATCTGCTTTGTTAAGTTCAGACAGGTGGACATACACCCCCTTATTCATAAACGCTGCTTAAAGTTAACTAGTGATTAGCGATTCTTTAAACATTCAATTTTGACCTTTTAACGTCACTTAACTTAAATCATCCTTTATGAATATACAGTGTTTAAGGGGTTTATTCATAAACAAAGATTAAAGTTAAGTGACGTGCAAACGTCTAAAATGTATGGTTAAAGAATCGCTAATCACTAGTTAACTTTAAACATCTTTTATGAATAAGTGGGACACTATTTAATTCTTACTTGTTAGGAAGTGTAGTAGAGTAGTGGCAGCAATTCTTTCAATGGGTTTTGTTACCAGTTCTTTTTTTTTAAAAAATAAATGACAAAACAACAGCAAATATAGGTGAGGTAACTCGACGCCTAGTTTCCGTATTACGGTGTACTTATAGTAGTAGGTACTTCAGAAGGTGCACATTATGCCCGATAAAAAAAGTATCTCGAACAGTAGTAAAGTAACTCCAGTGTGACCGCACAGCTGCTACGCAACGTTGCGTCGCGCGTCGGCGACGGCAGGCGTTACGACACACGCCCATATCTACACTAGTCGTAACACACACACACACAATACGCAGGTATACCACACAGATCCCGCCGATATTACTCAGCTCACCTTTTTATTTCTCCTTTTCGCATTCGAAGTCGGGGTTAGCAGAAAAAGCTTGGCTGAACTGAACCACGTTTTATGTGTCTCGTAAAAACTTAAACTGGCACGTATCTGAGTGTTAAAAGAAAGAAATGTAGCATTGTTTTAGAGAATTATTGTTATACCGATATTATTGCTACGAACCTACGGCGCTTGGCAGCCGCGTAGCACACATATTAGAATTCAACGCGCTCGCCTATACTTCTTCAGATTTTTTTTGCTTCTTATGTTTTATTCCCGTTTTTGTGGGTATCGATTAATAATAATAATATTTATCTACGTCTTCTGTTTATACGATGATAATAATAATCGAAGTAAATCTTTAAGGACTAGGTAGGTAGTTTTTATTAATGTTAGATATAGGTACTTATACATAGGTAACTTATGCTTTTCCTATAGATAAACTATTATGTACTATTGATATTTTTACCTTATAACCGTTAAGTCCTGTTAAGAAATGGTTTATTTATAAGGAGGCATTTTGAGGGCCGGTTTAAATGGGACGGCGTGGGAGAAGTATGCCATCATTTTTTTATTGAACTGTATGGTTTGTAACTTATTGAGTAACTAATCAATTACGACTGTCTGTATTTATATACAGATTTAACCTAACTCGATGTGCGCAATGAAGTATGGTTTATTGCGCGTTTACAACTCTTGCAATTAGTTATTTTATTTACCAACAATTGATTACACAAAAACATCCAAATAAAATAAACATTCCCAAAAATAAACCAACAGTGCATCAATTTCTTATGGGTAAACACGACATGCATACAAAAAATAATTAATCAATTAGCGATAAATAGACGTTTCCTGAATGAACATGTAAGTAGTTCTTTTGACGCCATTAGGCTAATACATAATTTGTCATTTCGCAATCATTGCTACTTAATAACACTGACTAATGCTGAAAATAACGCGTTAGACAACGACTCTAAAATTACTCTTATAGATAAGATAGCCCATTGTGCCACCCTTTGTATAATTTCTATGTTTATGTGATATAATACATAATAAACAGTGTTCTACATTATTCTTAGATCGCGTAAACTAGGGCCGCTTAGTAGCATTTACCAGGATTAAATAAATAAAGCTGCTATAACTGATAGGATACTAACAATAACAGAGGGTTGCATATTACAGTCAAAGCTGTCGCGCCATCTATTGGCAAGTAAAGGTAGCTTTAAAGGCTCACTGTGACAGGTAAAGATGTCGCTAGTGTGGCGGGGGCACGTTGCCGCCCAAAATCAATATCTCGTGTGGCGTGCGCCGTCCCGCCGATTTTCATCAGTGTTTCAGGAGGCACCCCTACTGCCCACATTTCATACAGTTACACGCGCAACCAGTGCTCTTAAAGCGGATTCCTCGCATCATCGGACTTATCCCTATAATCTGTAAGTAATCATTCAAAACTTACTACATCTATTAATTAGTAAAAACAGTTAAATAAAAACGCATCCAGACATATAAATTCATTCATTAAATCCTAGATATGTAGCGACTAGATTGAAAGTATTACGACACACTCAACTTAAAGTCGGTATATAGGACGGGTTCCGACCCCGAAGGGCGTAACTGTTGTTGGTGTCTGTAAAACTGTAATAAGATTAATTTTATAATACTCGAAAATGACCTAAACATTTTCAACGAGGTTGACAGTGTCGAAAACACTGAACTACTTTCGAAATAGAAAAGTTCATGAAAAATGAAAGGGTGTCACTAAATCTTTAAATATTATGTTTTTAGGACTATGTATGTAAGTATATTCAGTCAAAATGCTTAGTACGAAAATATAGTCTAGTCAATGTTATCCATTAATTGTGTGCCTTAATTGGGAAACCTAATTTATCACGACAAATTATAGACACTTCTAAAAACACTAATTTTGATAGTAATTATGTAAATTAGGGCTAATTTTATGTTACCAGTATGTTGAAATTAATAATATGCGAAATAAAATCCCGGATCCATAGAGAATTACCTACAGGCATTTTCTTACCAAATGACTGTTAAGTAAATCTCTATAAGTATGTATTGTATGCCTATAGAAAAGTAACCCCAAGAGGCGAAAAAATGATGAATGAACACTTCAATTTCCTGTAAGCTTTGAAAAGAGATATTTGGATTTTGTATGCTTTTATACCACTTTACCGGTTTGAAAAAAACGTCATTGTTTTATTGTTGTATTGCTGCGCAGACTTTTATTTTGTAAAATAAATAAGAACAACATTAAATACAATGGTTAGCGTTTTTCTAGGTAGATGATAGTTTTATTTACTTTTATTATTGTGCATAAGGAAGATTCAGTTTAATAAATATATATAATGTGGGCCTATAACGTTCCCAGAGCTGCGATGTAATATAGTTATATCCGATAGACAGCCGAATACCCTGGAGAATAGATAGAGTGAGGGAAAGTTCTTTTACGTAAGCCCCAGGGGAGAAAGAAAAAGTAATTTTCATTCATTACTTTATGCCGTTAGAAGGAAATTCGGCCGTGCCATTTTTATTATTCCATGTTCGGAATGTAAAATGCGATAGACTATATTTATTTATCTGCAGTGAAATCATCAAATGCGATCTTCCTTTTTGTTTAAATAGCGTTCGGTGATCGACAGAGTTTAGTAAGCAATTACCCAGTGTTCCGAATTAGCTGTTACGTTTTATTACTTTGAACCTATCCCACAGCGGCCATATGAGACAACGCTTACTACATGGTTAATAATAGCATTACGAGCATGGTGACTATTGAATTTTATCGTTTTTATTACCTTATAAAATACTTTCGTACGTGCTTTCAATTATTTCCTATTATTATGTTCTGATTTGTTCCGACACAGATTCTCGCAACTCCTGCTATATAATGAATAGCAAAGAGTGGTACACGCGAACGTAACATTACAGCACTGTTGTACACTGTACTCCGCTGTCAGAATGAAATATCGCTACTGGATAGAGTAACTTCTTGTTTTCACGAAGCCCTCAAGGTTTTTGGACTTTAAATGTAGTTGAATAGAGGTACGTAGTAGTCTAGTAGCTTTTATTTGCGGTCTACTTAATGCTGAATCACGTAGCCGGTTGTTTGTGAATGTTGAAAAATTAGGCATTCGGATCTTAGGATCGATCCTTGCGCAACGCTAGGACGTCATGGGTTGGCTACTCGCCAGCTCCTAGTAGCCTCTGTTTATACACCCGATGATTTGGTAGAGGGTGGACATTTGTTTCACCTTTTTATCCTCGAATGACTTTGTTTCACTTTTTTATCGTTGAATTGGATGCGAGAAACATGGAACCGGAGAGGCCTATGTCCAGCAGAGGACGTTTTACGCCTGAAATGAGAATGATGTGATGATTTGAATGTAAAATAAACTACACTTATTTGAGGTTCTGCAAATGAGCCTAACTAGCATAATGAATGAGTGTGATTTAGCGAGCTTGGGTGGAAGCCGATATATTTTTAGATACCTTTTCCAGGTGAACCATTTTAACATATTTGACCCTTATAAGCTGGAGTGCCTTGATTTAAACATAATTATTAATGGTCACTTGAACTTTTTGAATGCTAAAGCTGTCACCATTTATTTTATTTTCCCTTATCAAAGTGTTTTATCGTTAACTTTCTTTCTATCCTCTAGTGGCCGTCAAACGTCGTGTAATAAGAATAAATTTGGATTCATATCGATAAACGTAACTTTTTGTTCCCGGAGGCTTTCTGAAACTTTTCTTTTCATTTCATATTATATTTAGAGCGCATTGCAGGCGTCTGTGAAACGTTTTTAGTTAAACATTTCTCAATTTCATATATACGAGTATGTTCATAACTGAAAGTTTGCTCTGAGTTTTGAATACGTTGAATGTCTTGTCAAGACTCAGGCATATAAACTTACTATTCCAGTACTTATTTTTTGCTGTTGCACTGGGGCTAATAATAGTGGCTATTTTTACACGCACAATGGTTCATTTGAAGGACTAAATGCGAAAAGCAAGCCAGTACCTAATTTAGAACATAAAATGACTGTTTTAATCATGAATATATAGGTATTTAAGCAGTACTATAACAAGAATTCTACAACTATCATTTATATTGTTGTACTGATTACCTAAATGATAAAACATTGTAGCTATTTGAATATTTTGTAAAACTGGACGCGTTTATCGATTATTTTATATTTAACAATGGCACCTGCAATTAAAAACCTGTGTAACTACTATACCAATAATGACTAAGCCGTGTTTATTTTATCGGCTATAGAATACCTTCACTATTATATTCATTAGAACCCGAAGTGAACTTATCAGTCGGATTATTTAACACGATTCGTAGAGGTACGAAGGGCGCTCCCCCTCTGAGGTCACGGTTTTTGTAGCGCCTCTAAAACATTGCCCTAACATTAGCAGCTGCAAAACCCCCGCTTTTTGCCCCTAGAGACTCAATCCTTAACATTCGCCGTTTATATTCGAGAAAACACTACGTTCCTTACAAGCGTAGAAACTTCGAGGTGTAAATTATAGGTCTACGCTGCTGCGCTGTAATAAAACCGTGCGATTTAAGATTGGAACTGTACATTTCTAAATGAATTCGAGGAGAAAGTAGAAACGTCCAAATATAGGTGAGTGAACGTCCTAATAATAGGTTACGTGGTGGATTGGTTACGTAACGGGTGGCGCCATGGTTCCAGAGGAATGATCGTTGGCTGCCCGCCAGTGCCCGCCGACGTGACTGCGCTGTGGCACAAAACTGTCAAGTGAGAGTACGAATGTTGTGCCAAAAACTTGTACAGTCTTTACTCTAACCACCCAATCCCAATTAATAGTTTCGATCAGCAAAATGTAATTGAAAACAATAGAATAGAATACTCATTTTGTTTTTTAAACTTTGCGCCACACTAGGATTGTTTTATGTAACCTGGGCGTTTTTACAACTATATAAAGTCACATACACAAACAGCCGGCCTCGAAACAACTAATTGTAAGCGATGGCATGTAAATATTTGCGAGAATCGAACCCGCGACACGCAGTTCAGCAGTCGATCGCACAGCCACAGCGCCAATTGTGTGTCTTTATTGTATTATTCCTGGTTATAAACTATCCGTGTGCCAAACTTCATCCAAATCCGTTCAGCAGTTTTTACATAAAAGAGTAACAAACATCTATCCGTCTTTATATATGAGCACCTCACATTTTTTTTTATTAAAGTAGATAATAGTGTAATTGACTAACAATAAACATCTATTTTGAGTTACAAATAAATCATTAACAAAAGTAAGTGATACCATATATCCTAAGCATAAAATAATCATGCCAACTACTATATTATTGACGACGATATCATCAAGCGACCACCCTATTTGAGCTGTGGCTATTGTCCGGGTTATGGTTCGTATATCGTGTCAAATGCGGCTCGACGAGAGTAGGTGTAATAAACAGAAAAAAATAGTGATTTGTATTCTCTAAGTAAGGTCACATTAGGCTTCAGTAAAAAATGTTATTGCTTTTAGAAAAGTACGAGCCAATAATGTTATTTTTGCTACATTAACTTTGTTCGTTTAAGACCAGCAAGCATTTACATATATCATAACATATATAAATCTATACTAATATAAAGGGTGTATCTGATATCAACGCACAAACGAGTACCATGGATCCAGTACATGACTCTGAACCCCCCAGTGGTGGAATTTTTCGTCGGATTATTCATGATTTAAAAATATATACTTATATATAGAATTTTTTCACTTTAGACCGTTTATAATTGCTATACTTTTATAACCCAATAAGATTTTAAAGTAAAAATTAATTAATTCGCTAATTACACAAAAAAGCCAATGAAACAAAACTCGAAAAACTATCTTATCAGCTGACTAAATAGAGCTCACATCAGGTATCAGGTATGAGCCTACAAACCCGCACGGCGGCACGCTTGCAACGTTCAAAGGCCGTGCCGACACATTTTTTTAAATTTTAAACCTTGTTATTTCTGTAACCGTTCATTAACGACATAAATGACTATCATAATTTTATTAGTGGCATGCGGTCTAGCTTTTTCGCGAAGTTTGCGTTATGATGTCAGATACACCCTGTATAACGTTGAAGAGTTTGTTTCTTTGTTTGTTTGAATGCGCTAATGTCAGGAACCACTGGTCCGATTTGAAAAATTCTTTTTGTGTTTGATAACCCAGGAAGGCTTTAGGCAATATAACATCACGCTTCGACTAATAGGAGACAAGCATAATAACTAACTACACGCATACGAAGTCGCGGACGGCCGCTAGTAAAATATAAATATCCTTCTCTGTATGAGAGGAGACCTGTGCCCAGCAGTGGGTCGATAAAAAGGTTGATGATGATGATCATAAATAAAATCTAGGTGATTTGATCCGGTTCTTGAAAGACGTGAAATATTATTTCAGGCATGGAAATGTGCTTCACACGCACATCTGTTTCAATGAAATTCGCATAGCACTTATTAATTTTACACAAAGCCTGTGAAACTTTGTCCATAATCGTTATTATCAAATCTGTACACACGCAGTGTTGAGTGTTGATAACAACATAAACTTTAATTACCTTTTTCGCATAACTAACACGCTCGCCGCAAAGGGATGTTTTAATCCAACTCAGAATACACAAAACATTAGATAAGTTGGAGATAACGGTTGACATTTCGGCCCTCAGTGAAGCCCAACGAATAAATAATTCCACGAGTAATGTTACCCAAGTTCATGAGAGAAATACAAATTGGAGGACATGCTAATATCTTGT
Organism: Sesamia inferens; assembly: GCA_037179545.1. Taxonomy (NCBI): domain Eukaryota; kingdom Metazoa; phylum Arthropoda; class Insecta; order Lepidoptera; family Noctuidae; genus Sesamia; species Sesamia inferens. Next base: position 19,220,478 of record CM073928.1, on the reverse strand, counting down.
ACGATAATGGTAGGACATCATTTTTTTTGCATAGGTAACGTCTTTCGTTCTACCTTTAGAATACGAATTTTCAGGTAATTACTTATGAGAAGTACATAATTACACTAACTTATTTAGCCCTAATTCCTACATGTTTTTAATTGGTACAAGTATATAGAGTATGTCCCAATTCTGGACCTGAGATAGCAATGAGAAATATAACTCGAGGCTCGGTTTTGGTACTTTTCCTTTATTAACCTGAATTATTATATAGTGATTTTTTTCCTAATGTCCTTTCTTCACGCTGAATTTTTCTCGTTGAGAGACGAGAAAATGTAAGAATAACAACGATAGGAGACTAAAAATATCCTGTCGTTGTATATAAAGTAAACATCTAAGGTATTTTTCGTCTGTAAGGTTTCAGATTACTGATTAATGAGAAGAATTTCCTCTCTTCATTTTTATGTATGTACGATGTTTTTATCAAGTTATGTTTTAGATGGCTTATTCATGCTACACATATCGTCGCTTAAGTTCTAACACCGCGGAACTAAAAAAGATGGTAAAATGTGTGAAACACATGATTCTTTAGAATCGAAAGACGCGTCATTTGAACTAAGTACGGATAATGCGCAAGAAGGCACGGGTTCGATCCCCGCGCAGTGCAAATATTTGTATGCATGAATAGGTATGAATATTTGCACTGGTCTGGTCGTGCCTCGAAAATCACGTTAAGCCGTTGCATGTTGGTCCCGGTAGACATACGAACATCTAATGGCAGTCGTTACGGGCTGTTGGAGCCCTCAAAAGTCCAACAATTGGTCTTACTGCAATGCTTCGATATCGCCTTCGGGTTGTCGAGTTCAGACGTCAGTCGTTTCACGGAAAATGTTGAAGTTTCGCCAAAATCAGTAGTTAGACTGGGAAAGCGGACCCCAGACTCCAAAGCTGAAAAAAGCTTCGGATGCGACTGGGATTAACGCAGAGATGATGATGACGACTTTTGAATCTTTTACAGCACTTATGGGAAGAAAGGCAACCCTATATCTTTGCTATAGAAAGTTCGGATAAACAGGATTAACGATTGTGTTTATAATGTGTTTTAATGCTGCCTGAGAAAATAACATTAAAATAGAGAATGCGCTACTAAGCAACCGTGTTAACTATTGTAAAATAAATCTATTTAAAATGATTTCAAATATTTATCTGTCCACTGTTAAAAACTATGATAAAAAAGCACTTCCTCTCCCTTTACACATATCATTATATTGTATTTGCTCTTGTATTATGTTTATTAATTAGATAGATTTTTTTAAACTAGTATTATATACTTTGTGTATACAGTATGTTAAGAAAACCCTGTCCGACCCATAAGGATAATAAAGATTAGGTAACCACATGACCAAATATAATATGAAATTTTACGTAATAATCATAGTACCAATGTAAATGACTTTTGAAATAATCTTTTTTTCCCGCGAATTAATTCCAACTTCCCCGAAATTTGGTAATTTTAAAAAAAGTGACAACACCGGTATTATTATGAGCGAATAGCGATGCGACCACGTGCCGCGTGCCCTGCCGCCCGTCGCCCGCGGAAGGGTAAACGCACATTTATTAAATTACCACTTTTTGTGAAATAATATTTATTTTTTAAAGGGGATTTTTTTTTTTGTTAAGTTTAGCCCGGTTTTGTATCCATTAGTAGAATCAGTTATCGATACCTAACAACACCTTCACGGGTCGGACAGGGTTTTCTTAACATACTGTATATTTATAGTATAATCTATGTAAATTTATATTGTAGACTATCTACAATGTTCCTTCTGCTTTCCCTTAGTATTCCATCCAAAGGTTGTCTGTAAAAAATCGCTCTTAGCGATAGATCGCCCATTGTGTCACACTTTGTAAAAATTTTATATTTATGTTCTGTAATTTTGTATAGTGTACATACTAAAGAGTATTCTATTCTCTTCTATATTTTGTTGGCAGGTAGATCCTCCCCCATCTCACAAGCTGTTCACCTAGCCGCGTTTGTACCATTACCACTGTTGACATCAACGACACTTGCTTGTAGATATTCCTAGGTAAGTATTTACCTTGTATCATACCTACGAAGAAAGACATATTTTTGTATAAAACAATACGTCGCGTAAACATTTAATGTACGTCGGATCTAAATTGATCTTTTTGCGAAGGAAGGTTAGGTCGTATTTGCTGCTTCACCGGTAAAGAATCGGCTTTACGCTTCGGTTTACATTTACCTTCGCAAAGCTTGTTCCTACAGCTATTCCGGATTCATAATCCACGTATTTTCATAGATCAAGTATTCAGGCTTTATAGTAAATCTGGTTACGGTACTTACTTAGACAGAAGCTAGTGGTTCTATTTTACTTACCTATAAATATGTTTGCGATAACTTAGATTGTGGTCTAATGGTGAGTTTAGTTTTTTACCGAATATTTGTTATTAAAATGTAATTAAAATTTAGTCACTTTCACGAATATGTCTTAGTTATAAATTTAAACTAAGCTCATTCATCTGAAACGTAAACATAGAAAGAGCGGTCATTTGATGCGCAGAACGACCTGCAATCTCCACGTTGCATGCAAGGGGCGTGTGAGGGGTTTAGTAGCACCTACTTAAGTCTCACTCGCCTTCTTTGTACCACTTGTGCGTTTTTGTCATGCTAAAGAGTAAAGACTCTTAGAGCATTTACATGATACTTAGCATCTTTAACAAACAGACTCGGGCTTGCAACGATCAGAAACGATTGAAGGAGGCTTTCAGTTTCTTATGGAATTCGTCGCTATCATACATTGAATTAGTGATAACGGGTGGAGATACTTAGTTATTTTATGTATCTATGCTCTTTTTAAAATACAATATCGGCCAATGATCTTTCTCAATATCACCGAAATTACGACGAAATGCTAGGTCAAACAATAGAACGTCGATAGTCTCAAATGCTTGTTTATGTTTTATTTCGCGAGACTATTAAAATTTTGCCTAATTGTAGATATATGTATAGTGTGGACTATAGTTGTTATGAACTAAGTACGGATAATGCGCAAGAAGGCGCGTGTTCGATCCCCGCGCTGTGCAAATATTTGTATGCATGAATAGGTATGAATATTTGCACTGGTCTGGTCGTGCCTCGAAAAGCACGTTAAGCCGTTGCATGTTGCTCCCGGTTGCCATACGAACATCTAATGGCAGTCGTTACGGGCTGTTGGAGCCCTCACAAGTCCAACAATTGGTTTAACTGCAATGCTTCGATATCGCCTTCGGGTTGTGGAGGTCAGACGGCAGTCGCTTCACGGAACTTATCGAAGTTTAGCCAAAAACAGCAGTTAGACTGGTAAAGGCGGACCAGACTCTAAAGCTGAAACAGCTTCGGATGCAACACTGAGATGATGATGATGTGTTTAATTACAGTGACAAATGTACTCAACGGCTTAGGTATGCGCGTCTTAGAATTATTTTATTGAAACCAATAGGAAGATGCAGATGTACTTCCAAGAAGAAAGAATAATCTGGAAACATAAAACTATTTTTATATTTGTCCTTTTTCCTGAAGGATATATTGCTAAAGTCTTTTTGTCTTTTTTACGAGAATATCTAAACGTAAAAAAACCTAAAATAACTTTCCCGAGTCCCAGTTCGGCGCTTTACCATACTAGTTCGGGCAAAATATGGCTAGGGTACTTTCAGCGGAACTCGAAAGTGTCAAATTCACGAACCGAAAACGCTGCGTGTACTACTCTGTGTGAACATAATATACAGGTTGGGGAAAAAGTCGTGGATGAAACGAAACGGGGAGATAAAGGAGGTAATTTTCTACAAAAATTCCCCAGCATCGCCATAACTTCACTGCACAAAAAGTTATGAATTATTATGTTTTTTTTTTTTCAATGAAACTATCGAGTTATTTTACAATTTAATCAGCTAAAAAAAAAATTGATTAAACAAAAGGTGTTGTATTATGATTCGAAATTCGATAATGTATCAATACAAAACTTGTATTGCTACGAAAATTGGTACCAAATTTAACGAGCAATTAATTTTTTTTTTTTCGTTAATTTTGGAGTGTTACAAAAAATTACTTCTCGATTTAAGAGCATATTTTGAAAAAAAATGTATTACGGAAAAATTACCCTGTATTAAAAATTCTTGCTGATTTAATGCTAATTCAAATGAGGTACAACACTTTACTCTTGACCTTTAGTTTTAGTTTTATGGTCGTTTTTTCATATCAAGGTGCAAATTTAATAAAATGGAAAAGTTACAGAAAATTTTTAATTTTTCTCATACATACTACGTAATAATTTCAGAAGCTATCATGAAAGAAAAAAAAACGATTATGATTTAATAATTTTATTAAAATACAATTTTTTACAATAAATATTTAAAGTTCCTACCTCTGACCATAATGCACAATCTGCACCGCCTAATAAATTCGCACATAATCGGCGGAATGCACTTCTGTTATTAAGAATTTGTTACTTAGCAAACTCGAGCTTTTGTCGTAGTTCTTGTTCGGTGTTATTTTCGCCCTAATACACTATTTCTTTAAAATAGCCCCAAACACAAAAGTCTATTGGAGGAACAGGCCCTCGACCTCGACTAATCCATCGGTTAGAGAAGCGCTAGTTCTGTCCTCGAACTGCCCGAGCGTAATGAGGCGGGGGGCAGCCTTGTTGCAGCCACATTTCTGCCGCTCTGTCTTCAGGAATCTCAGTTTCATAAATATTTGGTTCAAATTATTTTGAAATAAATTCAAGTACAGAGCACCATTCTGCCTTGGTGGCATTTCATGTAGCACAAGCTGCTTGTCAATTTATTACAGCCCACATGTTGATACCAAACAGATGTTGGATTCGACCATTTCTAATGATATGTGGGTTGACTCTGGAGTAGAAATGTAAATGTTGAAAATTCCCATTCTTCTAAAATTTGACTCATCAGTTCATAACTTCGTTGAAGAACTGCGTATCCCCTCTGTGTCTTCTAAGCATATCTCTGCAAAATCTTACTCTAGTCTGTATAGTCAACTGGGAGTAAAGCTTGCACCCTTTGCTCGTGGTAAGCATGATATTTATTTCTCTTAATAATAAGCTGCTATCTGCTATATTTTCACAGAGTTGTGATGAACCTTTTGTTTCCTAGAAAAGATATATCGTTACCTAAACTAAGATACTTTTTGACAAACGACTAAGTGGTTAGTGTGAAACTGTTCATTTAATAATTCCTAAGTGTTACAAGAACAGAACAGTTCTAGCGTTACAAGGTACAAAAAAACTAGCCGTTGATGTGAAAGAATGACCATAAAATTAAAACTAAAGATCAAAGAGTAAAGTGTTGTACTTCATTTGAATCAGCATTAAATCAGCAAAAATTTTTAATAAAGGGTCATTTTTCCGTAATACATATTTTTTTTAACTGTGCTCTTAAAGTGAGAAGTAATTTTTTGTAACACTCCAAAATTTACGAAAAAAATAATTGCTCGTTAAATATGGTACCAAGAGCTACAATAATTTTTTTCTAGTATTGATACATTATCGACTCATAATACAACACGTTTTGTTTTATTGTTTTTAATCAATAATTTTTTTTACTATTCATAACTTTTTGTGCAATGTAGTTATGGTGATGCTGGAGAAAGATTTTTTGTTGGAAATTACCTCCTTTATCTTCCTGTTTCGTTTGATCCACGACTTTTTGGCCAGCCTGTATATACATAGCGCCCGAAATTTTCTCTACTTCTATATTCTACTCTTCTATACTTTCACTTCTATGTTAGGTTTGACTGAGATTTTTTTTCCGGATTGCCTTCTTCAACTTTCTTTATAAGACTTTTCATTTATTGTCTTTGTATTTTTTATAAGGAGGCGGCAAAATAGACCGTTCGGGGTGCCCTGGGATCTGTGGCCCGCAGGCCGCGACCACATCAACCCTGTCTTTCTCAAGCTTCCGAACCTCCTTCACCAGCAATGTCAATTACCTGAAACGAAGGTATGTTCTTAGTTCGCATGATATCCATTCCCTACCTTAACTCTGTTTTGACGTATATGCATGATTAATCTTTATTCTTTTAAGCTTTACAGTTTTTAAGTTATCTCTCCGATGAATGATTTAAATATACCTTTTTGTGTAACGGGCGTGGAATTTTAATAACCATCCAACAATAGTAAAGGCGACTAAAAACCTGCCACAATTAGAATCACATACACTTACATACTAGTAGAAAAATTAATTTATCTAGTTTATTTTTCTTATCTTTAATGTAGATAAATAGTATACTTTGTAAACACAAGTTGGATAAAATCACACTTTTATATGAAGTTCAGTTTCATAATTTAAGGATAAAATAAAATTTATGACACCGTAAATAGCCCGAACCGCTTCACCGCGCTGCTTCCACCCCTGTCGGCACTCGACCCGTTCCCTCCCGCTCCCCCCTGACGCTCGCTCCCATTACCTCTCCCCGGCTCCACTCCACTCTACATACCGTGTAGCACCACTCATCAGCCTGGACTGTGATTGTATGTGATCATATCACTGCTGCTACTTGTTGGGACCGTTGTCCAACAACAAATAACAGTTCCGAACTACCTTTTTTCAGTGCATGGCGCTTTCCTCTCGATGTCATTGTCGTGATTCGATGTTGCTGCTTAACAAAAGTGATTGTTACAGCTGGGATAGCGTTTATTTCTTTAACAGTTACCGACATAATGATGATTTCGATTATCTCAGATAATAATAAATTACATAGAATGCCTCTCAGTTCGCACTGTAGGAGCTAATTCTGATTATGATAGCTTAAGCAAGTTGGTTGGCAAGTTGTTAAGGTTAGGTGATCATGAGTGGCTACATTGTGTGTGTCGATTTTGTCCCTCCTCTGCGTGTCCCTGTGTGTTGGCGCGGCGTGGCGGTGGCGTGCGGCGAGTAGTTCAGTGGAGGCGTTGCGCAGATTCAGCTCGGGAGACCTGCAGTCCGAGTGTGATGAGGGCGAGGTGGACCCCTACACCGGCCGCCCGGCAACCACCAGCCAGCCGAAACCGCAGAATCAAAGGCCGACCTCCCAGGGTAAGACCAAAGTAGACATTCTACAAGTCAAATTTACACAGAGTAACAAAAACAGTTTGTCTATTCAGGACTAGCATTTTTAAAGTACCTTTTAATCCGGATTATGCAATAGATTATACACATGTAATTTTTGGGATTACCGTTACAAACTGATGTGTATGTGGGTGACAATATATTAGTTGTACTTATTAGATATTTGGCGTGTTCCAAGTAGTGTTTAATTTGACGTAGCCACCGGGGGCAGCATCACCAGTGCGTCGGGACCTCCTCCGGCGCCGTCCGCAACCATAGCAGCCGCAGCGAACAGCGGAGGAGACCTGTCGCTGAATCTACGGGGAGGATCTCGCGGTACATCCGCGCCTTCCTCCCCGGCCAAGTCCCGCGAGTCCCTCCTCCAACGAGTACAATCTCTCACTGGCGCAGCTAGAGATCAAGGCGCCAATTTGTTAGGTAAGAATGTTTACACACATCCCTAAGGGGCTGCTTTTTCAGTCGGCTGGTTCCAAGTTCAGGGTTTATCTTTTTTACATGTGCCTTCGGAATTAGTTGGGTGAAATAAAGTAATTTCGAAGCGAAACTACCTTTAGAAAGAATCGTTTTCATTCTGTTTATTGCAGATCATCGTTTATTATTTCAGCATATTAATATGAGAGTCTACCATGACTCATATAATATACATATACTCTCATATTATATACTTTCTCATACATAAGAGCTTCTACCATGCTCTTTTGTACTTGGTGACGCTATTGCCGTCGGATGTGGTGGTTGGAAGAGCTTCGTAGACCAGCGTCACAAACAATTACTATTTTCTTAGGGAGCGTGACGTCAGTGGCGTCTGTGGGGCGTGGGTACAACCGGGATCGATGTGTGACCTTGTTGGTGGTGGATGACCAGAACACCGACTGGTCCAAGTACTTCCGAGGACGCCGCCTGCCCGGTGAGTGGGACATCCGCGTCGAACAAGCTGAGTTTAAGGTGAGTGAACGCAATGTACGTATTAAACAAGGCATATTAGAAATTACTCTCTAAAATTTCGGCGAATATGTCTGTGAACCTCATTTTATTTCTCCGCATCTACTTTTGTCGCCGCCTCTATTCAGAACTATTGATTGGCTGACGGCGCCAGATGGTACGTTTTCGGACGGTTAATGTTCTATCAAAACGTTCTTTAAAATAATTGAATTATAAATAGGAAACCCTTTTGATGGCCAATTGCCATCGCAACATTGTATGCTACAGGTCGTAAACTTCTGCTCAACAAATTAAAAACTTAGTTGTTGCCAGGCTAATTCATAATTAATTCTAAACAGTAATAAAAACCGTGATAGCAACGGCGAGCACATAACATTCCAATCAATTATGTACCCTCGCCACAAAATAGGTGTTGTGGAAGTAACTATTGTATTGAAATATTCAGAACACACTGCCCATGTCAGCGTCCCTGTGTGCCGAGCTACCCTCAACTTATTAATTATTACGAACGTTTAACCTTACCGTCGTAAACTCGTGATTCTTTTCTTAATGCAGTCTTGATTAGTCGATTGTGATAACGTCCCTGGTTCTAAATTTCCTGCTCAGTATAAAACTGCAGTTTGAAGGCGATATACACAGTAAGTTGCAACTCTAGAAAATTCAGCACTGAAAATGATGAGTAACATAAAGTCTTATCTACTTACTTACATTATGTTTTTAACTTCAAAGCACCTCCCAAATTGGATCCATGAGACTACTTACATAGAGTAGGTATTCAGAAAAGCTTTTTACGCATAAAGTACCTACTTGGTGCTTTACAAAATAGTTCTTGGAGGACACAACATGCCCAAAAGTTCAGGAATGAAGATTGGATGTTAAAGTTAAAAGGGATAATCACGGGTTGATTTGATTATCCCTTTTAACTTTAGTATCCAATCTTCAGCCCTGAACCTTCCTTTATTACAAAGTAACTATTCATTAATTTTATAACATTTACCGCTGTTTCTGTGCAGGAATTAACTGTGACGGCCACTTCTGATGGAGCCAACGTATCTATGGCAGTTTATCGCAGTGGCACCAAAGTCACTCGATGCTTCAAGTGAGTAATACTTACCCTCATTTCCTTGGTAAAAGTAATTTTCCGCCACATTCTATCTAGAAACGAGTCTCAGGCAAGTTACTTACCTATCTTTTTTTTTAATAATAATAATCTTTATTTCAAAAACCAAATACATCTTTTCCATCTCAATCAGACATAAAAAAAGCAATTAAGTACAACGCTATGCATTTTGGGACAGAGTGACCATCTGTGTCCGTGCTAGTATGAACTGTGTTACAGACACAGGCGACTCCCTCATTACAATAATTCATTCACAATTTGCTGCACTTGGTAGGAGTTTCGGTAGGTATAACACTTAGTTTAACATTACCACTTATTAAAAATATAAGCAAGGACTGGGTGTGTGCGATTTAGGTGTAAGTGTGGGTGTGTCTAATGTGGGTGAATACATGGGTGTGTGTGTATGTGTGTGTGAGGGTGTGTAAACAGTGAATATGTCACAGTACAAAGTAAATATTGCAGGAGCAATTTAAATTTGAATTAGCAATTTAAGCTTCCCTTAATCTTTAATAAAGGGAAGTTCATTTTAAATTCTAAGATAAATACAGATTTTATAGGGAATTTGTAGGAGAAACATTACTGTTATTAAATTTGTAATGGTGAGTTAATAATTAGTTTTATGTTCTCGCGAAACAATCTAATTAGTCCCGGTAGAGTTGTAAAGGTATTATAAGTTGGTCGATGAGATAATACGCGCAAAACAAACACATTAACTAAATCCTATTTATAGGTAATACTGTAGTGACTCATACTGAATATAAAATAATAAAATTAAAATGGAAGTTTAGAACAGCGTTTGTTTGTTTTGTCTTAATATGATTGAAGTGTGGGCGATATATGATTTACATAATAACAGACACAACCTATAACTAAGTTTGTTGAAACTTGTGTAAACTACTTCCTCCTACGGTTGGACTTAGAAAAATGTTTCAACTTACAATATTGGTTCTATTGTATATATGTGTATGTTATATATGTATGTTCACACATGGTCCTGTTTATGTTCAGTACGAGATCTCAGAAACGATGAAAATATTTAAAATGAAGATCATTCGATTTGTTTCTCGTTTTTCACAGTAATATATAATAGTGTAACCAAATACTTCTTTCTGCTTTAGTTCCCTTTGGAATTGATAAATAACTAAGCTGATTGTCTTTTTGCTAGGCCGGACTTCGTGTTGGTGAGACAGAACGTCCGCGACGCGGGTTCCGACCACCGAGCCCTACTCCTGGGCCTCAAGTTCGGAGGGGTTCCCTCCATCAACAGCCTCAACTCAATCTACCACTTCCAGGTAATATAACTAAAGTCTTATACAATATGCAGACATTTTCTTTTTTGTGATAAAATGCTTCATTTTTGTTATAAATTGTGTTTGTATAGGATCGACCTTGGGTGTTTGGGCATCTACTCCAATTACAGCGACGTCTCGGCAGGGAGAACTTTCCTCTCATCGAGCAGACCTTCTATCATAACCACACCGATATGGTAAGTACTTAGATTTAAAATCACCTAATGTCTTAGCTACTGATAGATAAATTTACCGGCCTTTTTGTTCCTACAGCCGTCTGACGCTATTACTTATTAACTTGTTATTTTTTAATAGAATGAGTTACAATGTTAATATAAAGACTCTATATTAACATTGTAACTCGTTTTTTAACTTATTCGATTTTTTTTTTTCGTCTGAACAAGAATAATGTAGAAGATAGCATGTCACAGTGGAGAATAATGTAGAAGATAGCATGTCACAGTGGAGCAAGTTTGCCATTATATTTATATTAGGCACATTCCTCAATTAATTAACTCCAGGCGAATTAAAGCTCCACATAATCCGTTTAAATTTATTTATTCTAACCTAAATATCACTATAATTAGTTAATTTACAATCATTAACTTACAAATAAATAATACAAAAATAACGTTACAACTATTTCTGTCTAGGAAGACAAAACAACAATTTAGAAGCGTCCAAAAGAAAAATTACAACAGTAACAATTTCCGACCAATAAATCCAATTTGCAACCAATAAATTCGTTATATTGCCAATAGAGCTAATTTAACTTTTCATATACATAACATTCAAAACTAAATAACTTAAGGTCGAAAATTAATCTAGTGCTGTCGTTAATGTTTGGTTTAGTATCAGCTGCTGTGATTGCGTACGATTAGTAATGAGTGTGAATGATTTTGTAATTTTTCACGAGGACGTCGTAATGAGATGTTCAAAAGGTACATTTTAGAGTGAACTTGTATATCTAAGTGGTGAATCAAGTCATGGTGCTGTTGAAGCGCGTCGCTTGCAGGCACCTCGTGAGAGCGGGAGCCCTGCAACATAAATAGAAGTGTTAAGTGATAATTAGCAGCACGCGGCACTGCCCGGCAACAGCAGCAGAACATCAAACGCTCGCCTGTTTACGACTGCAACTCGTTCTGCATATTATAAACGACCAGTGACATCGTAGAGTGTTTATTCGATTTAAATATTGTTTGAAACGAGAAATCCTACTGGTTAACATTAAGAATCTTCTCAAGTGTTTATAGCTTTGAAGGGAAGCATAAAATCGTTCATTATATGAGTAATCTGGCTTGGCATAGGGAGTGCGAATTAGTAATGTACTTCAAGGTTGCCCATGCAATCTATTGTTTATGATTCGTTTACTGCAGTAATTAGAGAGTTGTAGGTATTGTTTTATGCTGAATGGTACCTATTTGATTCCTTGTTCTACTTACTTAAGTACAAACACTCACATGTTTCTTCCTAAATATGTATTTACGTATAGAGAAAGAAACCTATCCTCTCTAAGTAGGTACCTACTTACCTATTGAAGGAAAAATATGTGACTGTTTGGTCTATTTCTGAAGTGAGTGCGCATGTCACATACAGACTCCTTACACAATAGACTCCCCGGGGTTTTCCAACTATTGTCTGTTTGACATCATAATATTTCTGACATAGATATTCGACATTTATATTTAGAAAATCATTTTATTTAATATTTACCTAGTCCAGCGGCACCGATGTTCGTGGTCGTGTAGACAAATGCCGTGTCGCTCGTAGCACTCGTTGTAGGCCGTCACGCAAGTGTTCGGCGACTTGGTCCGTCGTCGGTTCATGTGGACCTGATATTAACATGACATTAACCTCCCGATAACACACCATACCCACCATTCATCGTCATCATATATATTAAGTGAAACTAAAGATAACTGCTACGCCGGAAAACTCGTAGCAATTTCGTAGCCCGATAACCTCATTCATACAGATAAAAAAATAAGTAACTATCGATTTTTTGCATATATCGATCGCTGACCGACCTCGGCAATCCATAGAAGGCGAATATCGAATATGATATCCCCGTTTTATTGTATTACTAGCGGTTACCCGCGACTTTGTTTGCTTGGAGTTAGTCATTCTGTGCTTGGCTAATAACTACTGTTACTTTTAGTTTAATTACCAGGCGAGGACCGTAGCACTCTAAACATCAGTTAAATCTTAAATTGGGTGTCAGAGTTTATCTAAAACACTTGCGTTGTTATAAGTTTAGTTGATTAATATTTTATGTTGTAATGTTCAAACCAGTGGTAATAAATATTTTTTTTATTTGTACATTCTATTTTAACCCCAAAAGAGTTATTTTAAAATTGTAGTATCTTATAAGAAGTTAATCGAAATAAAGTGATGTCAAGGACAATTTTGTTTAAAATGAAATACTATTAATTTATTTGGATAAAGATTAATATTTTTTTTGTATGCTCTGCTCCTATTGGTCGCAGCGTGATGTTATATATAGCCTTCCTGGATTAATGGGCCATTCAACGCAAAAATATTTTTTTAAATAGGACCAGTTGTTCATGAGATTAGCGCGTTCAAACAAACAAACAAAATCTTCAGCTTTATATATTAGTATAGATACAGGTTTATGTAATCGACATTAATAAGTTATACTGTTTGACCTGAGTGACCGTGAAATACGAGTATCCATATGCAGCAGGTAGAGTAGTATACGTCTTGTTAAAAAAATATTCATACATTCTACTTATGAATAATATGTTTCGTAAAACGACCTGACAAGAAAATATCGAAACTGGCTCGAATTCGGGAAAACAAATATATCCGCATATATTTCAGTGCTGTTATTGATAAATTGCAACAAACTAGGCTTTCTTGGCGTTACCTATAGTTTTAAACTTAAAATAACTTTTAATAGTTCTGTGAGAAAGTAGTTATGCAGACTGAAACTTTGTAAAGCTTGCATGTTTTGCAGTATTTTCGTGGCAACAAAATTTATAGTTTATATAATGGTTTATTAAAAGTTCTGCAACTATTCAATTATGAATATCAATCTAATAAAAACTGAAAATGCTTATAAAATCTTTCTGGATTTTGTCAAATATGTGTTTATGAGAATGACAACTTACTTTGCACGTACAACCCTGTTTGTAAAGGAGACGGAATCCTTTTCTTTGACGAGGAGTGACGTCACGCCATTTGCTGACGAAACTGCACAAATGCACGTGAGCTTCTAAATGGACTACTCGACCTGGAACACGAAAGGAAGGAATTATGATACATTTGTAATTGGTACCTTTTTTGTAGTTGCGGTAATCACACGTCGACATCGCGTCCTCATAAATCTTCCGCGTAGACGGTACACGACTCGTATAACGAAATAATAAATGAACTTTCTTTATTCTAGAAAGTTTCAGTACTTCAAAGTTTACACGAACGTCTCTCTTTTACATTTATTTCATTCTGATTACATTTTTTTCCAACAAACTCTATCGTACGGGCTCATTTATAATCAGAACAATCTTTCAATGAATAAATTACCTAGATAAATAAGACGACATTACAAAGACACTCAGACTCTGACGGAAAATAAATTAAAAGTTTTGAAGGCAATACAAAAAAGAGTAAACTCATTCTAATCTTGTATTGTTCTGTCGCAATAATAGGCGCCAGCTTGTTTGCTAATGGGATTGCTTAATGTACTTAAAGACTTGAATGACTATATTAAGTGATACTGGCAATAACTACTTATCTCGTTACAAAGTCTAATACTAATGAAGCAGTCAAGTGCTATTTTACCAAATGCCTGATTTGGCCTTGTACCGTCAGCTTAAAAATCCCAAGTATTTTCGCAACCTCCGTTTGAAATTCTGTTTGTTCCAGTTGAAGTAGAATATCGTACGCAGTAGAGCAATAAATAATCTGAATGTTTCCTGGCGAGCTGGGTCTGGATCCTCGCACAATGTTAGCGTATTATGTTGGAGTAATATCAATCCTTAAATGAGGTAAACCAGCAGTGTTTGATGTAATTTATACTTTGAATTGAGTCGAGCATTCGCAATCCCGAAGCAACATCAAATTCGTATTAGACACATGTCGTAAAAAGGATATTCACCTGTAATAACATAGGTCTCCCTCGGTTGCAGGCTCACTCCACACAAAGATTCCTGGGACGGTGTTAATAAACGGCCGGATTGTAGGGCTACCTTCGCTTTTGGCGTCGCCTGCAACACAATAACGTTTTCTTTAGGCTACCGAGCAAATAGAGCAAGTTTTCAAAACTTTCATTTAGATCCAAACACGTTTGGTCACAATCAAGCTATTGTATTCAAATATGAATTCTAATTCAGTTATGCATAAAGTTGTTCCATCTAGTCAAACTCTTTGTTTCCGTACTTACTTTGTAAATGTTTCGAATCTTCAGTTTGTACGCATCGTAAAAGTCTTTGCCTCGAAATGTTTTTTGTACTCTTCCAACGATCACTGAAAATAGAAAATTCCAATTAATTCTCAAGTACGTAACGAAATAGTCTGTCTAACCGCTATCAGGCCGAAACAGTTAATTGAATCCTTCTAATTAAATTTCCTAATATTCCGTCCTACTTGTGTCTAATACAATAGATAGTAAAATTAGTTCATAATTTTCACCAAATTATATTAAGGCTAAATACGGAGGGATGATTCTCATCATCATCATCATCATTTCAGCCGATAGACGTCCACTGCTGGACATAGACTTCCCCAAGGTTCTCCACGACGACCGGCCCTGCGCCTCCCGTATCCAGCGGTTTCCCGCAACCTTTACCAGGTCGTCGGTCCGCCTTGTCGGGAGCCTACCCACGCTACGTCTTCCAGTGCGTGGTCGCTGCTCGAGGCATCAATGTGTTCAGCCAACTGCCACTTTAGTATTGCAATTCTTCGGGCTATTTCGGCTACTCTCGTTCTTCTGCGGATCTCCTCATTCCTGATTCGTTCGCGCAGTGAAACCCCAAGCATAGCCCTCTCCATTGCCCTTTGAGTGACTTTGAGCCTTCTTATAAGGCCCATTGTTAGCGACCACGTCTCAATTCCATAATAAGTCATCACTGGCAACACACACTGGTCGAAGACTTTTGTCTTGAGACACTGCGGTATTTCGGACGAGAAGATTTTACGTAGCTTCCCGAAAGCAGCCTAGCCGAGTTGGATTCGACGATTGACCTCTTTCTAAATTCTAAATTGACTTATTTGTTTTAAAACAATTTGACCGAGTAAGTACCTTAACGTTTAGGCACCTAACACAAATTTTCATGGCCGGTTGAACATAAATTTAAAGTAACTTACCAAAATCGCTGTTACAAAAATGTGTCTGAGGATGCGCTGGGGCGCACGTGCAGGCGTCGGCGACGCGATAGCTCGCGGCCACCAGCGCCAGCGCCAACCACCTCGTCAGCATGCTATATCTGATGATCTGGAACAAATGACAAGCGTTGTAGGCGTCACCTTCATAATACACCAGTAGATATGCAAAAATGGAAGAAACCCATTGTTTCATACTACCCATAGATCACGCCAATTAAATGAAAAATATGATCAGATCGACAGCCACAACACAATACGACAGTTTATGATTTCTACCACTGATGTACTTATATCTTTTAGGCCGTCATAACTAACGATCCGTATTGGTAGAGAAATTCCACAAAGTTTAGCTCAGCCCGAATCCGTGCCGTGCAACGTGCCGAACTCGTCAGACAATATGTGAAATAATTCTTACAACCTTTATAAATGTAATTAAACCTTAATTTGATAAGTGACCCTTATATTGTTTAAAATTAACGTTTCTTTTTTTTATCTGAAATATTTTGCAGACGACTTTGTTTGACCCTCGCTGTCCTTTGGCAAGCGGTCAATATTGCCAATGATAATGTCTATTTATTTGTCTTTTGTTCATTTTATTGCTTTTGTATTTTTAAGCTGACTATACGTTTACATAAAACACGATGTTGTAAACCATTTTATGTAGTTCTGTTTATGTTTGGCTATTTATTGTAGTTTGATGTCATTCTCATATTTAATGACTTGATAAGTATTCATGTACATACATATCGTTCACGTTGCATTATTATTACATTCAGGAATGTTTCAATACATTACCTACCTCCAATGAAACTTGAAACTACCAGCTTATTATAGAGAAGGTTCGAAGTCCGACCAATATATTCTCAATAATGCAAACTTATGACATTTCATTACATTCTATTGATCGATATCCACAATAAATTAAATAGAAAGCTGTTTATGAAAGTCTGTAATCTAATCTTATAAGTGATATAAGACTTCACACTTTAAATTAATTAAGTTTGCGAAGGCGCCCATCAATTTGTATCGCGGGTGCGGCAAAGCGAGAGCATGTTACGGATAATTTATTAGCTTAACCACCTCTGGGCTACTGCGATGATACTTGTGAGTCTTGTGACCCACATCACGGTGAGCCTTGTTTTTGTTCCATTGGTACTTTGTTATTCTATACCGTGGCGATAAACTTTTATTGTCGTACCTCTATTTTTTGCATGTGTGAGAATAAAACGTTGCGTCGCCGCCATGTAATAACCTCGTGTTTATTGTTACTTTGTACGGGGATTGTTGAAGCTTATCCGACGCTGTCTGACTAGAGCGACATGTCTGCCGCCACGGATATTGTTACACGAGAAGTTTCTTTTATAATTGCTGGCGTTAATCCGTTTTAGTCACATTAACTCACGCCCTGTGATTCTTTTGTAAGAGGATTATTGTACACGCATTTTGTCTCACGCCAGGCCTGTGTAGATGTTATTTGAACATTTAGAAATTGATATAAGTACCAGGATTGATAGTAAAGCATACAAAATGTTTGTTCAAAATTAAAATAACAATTTTTAAATATGATGCGTTAATACCGCATGTATACAATATATTTGGCTTAGTCGGGAACAATGCGCCAGCTATTACAAACCCACGCGGGGTTTGTAATAGGTGGCGCGTCGGTAGAGTACGCAAATGCGCTAGAGTTGATTGCCTTTACATCACGCGATCTAACCTTTAATTCCACCTTGACAAAAATAATAATTTTTTCTCGACAATATAGTTCCAAAATTAAAATATTGGAACCTATGTATTAACGTTAAATGGTCAATAAAAATGACAACATTTATTTATAGCTAGCATATGCTACAGGCGATTTGGTACAGAAATTACATGGCAATAAAAGTAATATAAGTTTAATAAAACACAAGCTTGACTGTATGATTATGTAGTGAATTTATTGCTTTGTTAGAAACGGGTTAAATTGTTGAACTATGTGTAGGGTACGTTATCAAGAGCGTTGTCTTAAAAAATCTTCAAAAACCACGGATTGTCTAATAAACTTCGCTATCGCGATCAATGCTGCTTGCATGACGTATCTACATTATAAGTACTAATTAATTGCTCCATAAAAATGATTAATTGCATTCTAATCATCCTAGTTAACATTTAATCATTCATTAGTGATTCTTATGTGACAAGCAAGTCTACGATGCATGTTAAGAATATTAAAGTCTGGTTTTTCTCAAGATATTTTGCTGCACCTTCAATCAATTTGATAATAAATGATATAAATGCAAATTAGTTTATTACAAGTTCGTTTAGCTCATATTAATTTTCGCGATTAACTGATAGATAACGAATTGGGTTGGAACTTCGATTTAATATTACAAAAAATAAATCAGTCTACTTACATAGAAGTGAGATTAAATACACTTAACCCACTGCACTCCGGTCGGCAGTATCCTTGCAATTGCGTTTTTATGCAGCGCTCATACCTTTTGTACCCCTACGACGAGTATGGTATATCCCGCGTTGTATACAGATTTCGGATAAAAATCACAGTGCGGAAATTTTATGGGTGCATTCCCATAGTCGCACCCGTGGTTCCGACTGCGGGCCGCTACAACAATACCTCGTTTGTCAGGGTTCGTCGAGAAACCTGAGGTGAATGTTGACATTATGTGTTTATACTTGTTTACGGCATCTAACATAAAGCGCGCTGTAGGCACGTTTGTGAAGCATTCCAATCAAATTATTTTGGTTCCCATGTGCCAGAATCTTCTATTGTGTCAACAGTTCAATAAGACACCATATTAAGGGACTAAATTACTTTTTAAATGCTGGCTGGCCTAATCTCCATTAAATAAATATAAATCAGCGTTAAGTACTTTGACTTTATTCTTTATTCTTCATATGCAGTCTTTTTTTAAATTATTTTCTCGTAGTCTGTTTCCTTTTCATTAGTTTTAACTTTCCTATCTTTTTTGCAGGATTTTCTTTTTCAATTCCTATTTCATTGTAATATTTTCTTTCATTGGCAATAATGAGACGGAGTTATAATCGGAATTGTTATCTTCGTTTCTTAGCACGTAATTCGAATTTTGATTTGCTTTTTGCACTTCGTTTGTTTTACCGGATCCGATGCCGGATATGGAGCGGACCCACCGGAACCGAGATGTTCAAAAACATGTCAGATCCGCCCGATTACCGGATCCGCCGGACCGGATTGCAATCCATACTCATTGCCATTCTATAATTTATAATAAGTTAATTTGATACAGCAACCAGGATCGATAACAAATATCCTAAGACATAATATTGAAATATTATAAGTATTATGAAAATGTTTGCGCGTATCTTGCGGGAAACCTGTAATGTTTATCACATATCATAGCTGTTTATTACATACTAAAATGTCTGTTTTCTAATGTTGGTACGCCAATAATGTTTATGTCCATTGCTTTGTTAGGGCTTGGGCAACAAACGCGTGACCCTATCCATTCTTTGCGGGATATAAACATTTGAACAATGGACACACTGTGCAATAGTCGTCTCCATTTCAAAAGAATTTCTAAGAAGCTCAAAACATTAATACGACCTTCGTTTATTGCAAGTTTGCATTGCTGTCTATTAATTATATTAGTATCATAAATCGCTGTTAGCAATAACAATATCGTTAGTAGAACCATCAACACGTTTTTA
This sequence comes from Sesamia inferens, assembly GCA_037179545.1. Classification (NCBI taxonomy): domain Eukaryota; kingdom Metazoa; phylum Arthropoda; class Insecta; order Lepidoptera; family Noctuidae; genus Sesamia; species Sesamia inferens. The sequence goes on along the minus strand of CM073928.1, from coordinate 19,200,996 downwards.
CATCGTTTTTTATTCGACAGCAGCGAGTGGAGACTAACTAACTAACAGGTGTTTTTTTTTTATAGATAGGTAGCTAATGTTACGGTAACAACAGCTATCTGTTGAAATAAATTGGTACACGTCCCTTCACGGAACCTGAGGCTGACTAAATGGCCTGTGTAATGTACAACGACAGAACATCAAGCTGCTACAATGTGTCAGATTTCTTTCATAGATTTTCAACTTCATATCTAAAGCATTAAGACTCAAGGTTGATTGGGACTATTTGACAGTTTCGGGTAGTTTGACCAGCTGTCGTCCGTACAAATTGTACAGAGCTCCTGTACGTTTCCGTACCTACACAGCTTTAACAATTGTTCTGTTGAAGCTTTTTTTCTAAGTAATTGTTGACGTAATTTGTTGAAGAAAAAGTTAAGTAGTTTTTCTGATTGTATTATTTAACGAAACTACATAGTTGTCTCGTTTTTTTAAGTTACGATAGGAATGCTTTGCTATTGTCCTATAAAAAACGTGGCACCAGGAAAAGGTGAATTCAGTTAATTGCCCTGAAATATAAGGCAAATCATATTACGAGACTCGTTCAATAGTCATTATGTTAACAGTAATACAGTACTTATTTACTTGCTTATTATGTCTATATGTAAGTAGACATGACTTAGGAGTTACTAACATTCTGCGGTGTTCGGTCAACGCGTGTTCTGAATTGCGGTTTGCCCAAGTTAAACAGAGTATTAAATAAGGATTTTTCTTCGGAGGTATATTAGGTGGAATACTTATAAGCTTGAAGTTTCATGTCCACGTGCCACGATAATACTTTAATAATGTCAGTGAACCTCTACACCAACTTATTACTTGGAATAGGTTGTTGGTAGTGGTGTTTCATTACCTACATCCTTTGAGCTTCTTGAGATAAAATAGCACGAGTTTCTATAAATATTGTATAGTAATAATACAAGCGAGAAACCAATATAAATAGACAATAGTTTTCAATATCTGACCTGATACTTGGGTGCCTGATAAAAAAAGTTGTAGCCGTTCAGTATTAATTAGTATTATTTTTTTTCATAATTATAAACTAGTGCTTGACTGCAATCCCGCCTGATGGTAAGCACTGATGCAATCGTTGATGGTAAAGCGCGCAAGTTTCTTAAGCCTATTCACTTAAAAATCTTAGTGAGTAGGAAGAAAGACCGCAGTGGCGCGAAGTGATGCAATGTTAAACCCAACAACACGACCAAGGATTCTGCGCCAGAGGGAGACCTGACCTTAATCTGGAGACTCTTCACGATCAAACTCCCTACACAATAATATATGGCGCATCGTACCCGGCACACATCGAAACACAACTGCTCAGACCCGTCCTCCGTACGGCTTCTATAGACATCATGCCGGAACACGATGAATCGCTTGGCGGCAAGACTTTGTCTGGTGGGTGGTAACTTCTGCTGGCAGCCGATATTATGGCCTACCGCCGAAAAAAAGAATATTATTATTTACTACCACAAACGTAATTATGAGTACCTACCAAGATTGAATCCCACATAAAACTAATATTAATAAATAAATATTGTTTCTGTAAATACCATTGCAATATTTGACGCGTTTGCTACGAACGCTCAATACTCGTAGGTTACGCAACTCAGTCGTCGATCGCTTCGTAGAGCGCGGTTCATTATCAACCGAATGACGACCATCCTTGACGTCGCCGCGTCGTCAGCACTCACACAAATCACATTAAATCCTTCGACTAATCCTTAGGCTGACTCGTGACACTTCAATTATACCGGTAAACATGTCAATCAATCTTCACACTGTGATTTATCCATCTCTGTGGATTACCTGATGCAGGAATCATTGCGATTTACATTAATAAAATATTGATATATGTCTCACAGTAATGAGGTCGCGATTTGTTTTACATGATTTTATTTGACTTGAGAAGTTAGAGAACTCTTGGGCTGATTTTATCAAAAGAATAACATTGAATTTTTTTTTTCATAAATAAAAAATAACTGTTGATGGAAAAATCAACCCTAAACTAAATAAATACTTTCTAAAAAAAAAAAAGAAAAAGATTTTTCTTTTAAGTTAGAATAAGTTTTGAACTATTTTCCTAAAATGTATTTTCATGTTTTAAATTGAATGTTTTAAAAAAAATTTTGCATGCCAAAATGGCAAAACATGGCTGAACCTGTCATTATATATACGTTTATTTTTTATCATCTTTCTTACCCATGTTTGCAAAATAAAATTATCTTTATCTCTTTATCTTTATCTTTAAACATCTTTTTATCACGAGGTATCTTAAACATAGCGGAAAAACTTCCCTGTATCGATTTGTTATGTTCGATATCCAATTAGGAGAACGAAGATGTACTCGTATTTGTAGGTAATTCTCAGATTGGGTTTTGTTAACAAGAAAGTTTTGTTCCGATAAGAACATAAAAATATATTGAATTTACGTAACATTTCATTTATGGGTAACTGTAAGAATAAATTAATATAGGTACCTACATACGTACCTACAGTTCAAAATTAATTAAATAATTAATAGATATCTAATAAGATACCATTCAATTGTTGAACTATTATGAAGTTCGATTCTTCCATAAATGGCATTACTGGCTACATAAGCGAATAATATTAAATCAAGTACCTATGGGCCATTAGTCATTATGGTCACCGATTATCGTAAGTAGGTTTATCGGATGAATATAATTAAGATAAGAAATCTCAACGTAATAATTAGTCTGAACATATTTGGTGCACTTGACAGCAAAATTGATGGAAAAAGCCCGCTCGACGTTTGTATGTCCGCCCATTAGTTACACTGGAGGAATGTTAGGCTTTTTCTCTACAATCTCTATGTCAGTACCGACGAGACTGACAGCTTCATGGGTTTTCTTCTTGCGCGTAAAAAGTTTCTAGCATTCATTCATACTAACGAGAGGTCTGAATACTTACTCACTAATAAACGAATCGTTTCAAAAGTTATATAAGAATTTTTGATATACAATTCGAATAGAAATTGAATTACAACATTACCATAAAATAATTATATTACATTCTCATGCCAAAGAAATTTGATCAAAGAATGACAGTATCTGAATCTACATAATTATCACGATTCATTATCATTATTACAGATAAATCACGGATAAGAAACGTGATTTTTATTGTTATAAAATGAACAAATTGAATGAACGAAAGCAGATCGTGTCCGTGATATACTTAAAGGTTAACTAGTAGCTCAGAGTACGGGTTGTTTGAATAGATCAGCGTTTGATATCATCGAGATGGGTTTAACATTTAAATTTTAAGTACCTATGTATAATGTTATGGTCACAAAATGGATGATCGAACTATCTCTTGCAACGAGTGGGCTACATCAAAGGCGTATCAATGGCTGATCTGCAAAGGAGTTGTGTTTTAGTTTTGTTTCAAACTTAACCACAGCTTGTAAGGCTGTATCATTCATAATCATGTAAAGTTGCAAGAATCCTCTAGTCATTGCTTATCGTGGTAAACATGTTAGAAAATGATACATCATACAGATGATCATCTGAACGTGGTGATGGTATCAGCAGACATAGATAGATATTCCGCAATGCACTTAGTTCCCATAAAATTATATTTTTCTTTGGATATGAACAATACAAAGATGAAACAATTATTTTCTATAAAAGGAGCACTAGTATATCCTTTAAATACTGACAAATAAAGAGCTAGGAGCGAGAAAATTAAAGGAAAAATGGGCAAGAAACTTTCGATAACTTTCGGTACTTATATCAATGTGATAAGTTTAACAAACTACTAAACAAGCAGTAAAAGTATTTTTTAAACAACATAGAAAACAGTTTATGTAAGATGTTATGAATAATTAACTTGAAACAGCTAGCTCCCTGTTTCAAACTTACTTAAAAGTTGATTCACTAGGTGCGCGAGAAGCGCTGACACTGACTGTGCCTACTTAAGTATTATTATGCATGTTCATTTCCACAAATGAAGCCAGATAAAAAGATACATTAAAAAAGTTCATTAAATGAAGTGTTAAATGTGAATGTTAAGTGTTGAAAAAAATATTTATCTTTATGTAAATATTATTTGCTCGATTGACGCTAACACGCCTCTCATCGCGTTAAGGAAAATAAGGCATACATTCTGTGAGGAAATATTTACATAATTTGCCTCAAAAAACGTGTTGCGTGTATTTGCTGTCTGATTATCGTAAACTTTATTTAATTTAAACCTTTCATACAACAAGTCTTATACTAAAACTTATAGTCAATTCTAATTCAAAAATCCTTATTTAAGCTTTGGTGGAGACTTTAACCCCGACGATATAAAGATCTTCGACCCTTAAAGGATGGGCTCGCACATATTATATTGTACACGATTCAAATATGTATATGTGCGCATCATATGAAGAAAAAAAAGCTCCTGCGACTGGTACCTATGTTCATATGAATGATTCAAAATAAAAATCTATTCTCAAGTCTATGTCACTTTGCATTTGAAATATCATGAACCTCGAAACGCTTTCTAAAACCTATTCATAATTGCATTCACAGTTAATAAAGGTACATCAAAAACACTAATTACCGTGACTCCAGGTGTTCAGGTGTCCGTTTGTATTGTTATAAATAATGTATTAGTGGAAAGTTGCAAGTGTCCAATGGTTTACGGTTACGCTTTGTAATCGCCACGAGAATAATTAAAACTGCCCTATCTACTTACATTATTATCGCTACCCCAACGTTATAACTATAGTATTAAAGCTGATAGATAACACAATAGATACTTATTTATGTGTGAGATAGAGCACGAGGGGAATCCATTTCGATTCTTCAATTTCGAAACGAACATTAAACTCGATTTAACACGAGTGAATAAAGTGTAAGAATAAGACATTCGCACAGTAAAAAGGGAGCCGAAAACGAGCGGTAACATATAGGCTATAAAACCGGACGACCGTCAGGAAAGGAGATAATAAAATCATGAGACGCTGAATTCGTACAGTTTATGCGAATTCAAAGCTGTCACATTTGTTCGGAACAGACTTAATTATAAAAAAAGTTACTTGCATTGTGCATGCACCGCTGAAAGAAATTCAACGTTAAGGTTTTGATTACCTTCCTTTATGACTTTACAGGCAAGCGATCTAGGTTACATATTCACGCGGTGACTATTGTCTGCATTATGCGAGACTCGGCCATACAGCCACACAAACATGTTTGACATCATTTGACACAAATCACCATGACCGCATTGCGCTGCACTTTTGTGTGTTTTATTTGTTGGCCTTTTGGCGGCGCCGCCTTTCAAAAGGGCATCTCATAAAGGAAAATGTGAGTGATCGCATACGCGTCCTTTGATACAACTTGTTCCTCGCCTCAATTTTATATGCCGCACTGTCTTGCGCCTTAAATGTGAAAACAGTTTTAGTTCGCGTCATAAAAGATGTATTCTCATCAAAATGTTGAAAGCGATCCTGTCAGCCCACACGAGCCCACATAAACTGGAATTACTTGACGAACAACTTCCCTTATTTATTCTTAAACAAATGAAAGTATCTCAAACAGACCATCTCATAGTCTGTGTGAGGTATTCGGATGTTGCATCAGAGCGGTGAAGGTAGTATACTAATTGACTTCAAAATTGTACATAAACAAAACAAGATTAAGTTTCCTTTCTCCCTATTATCTGTGTTTAACTCAATCATCAGTTACAATTATGTTGATATATTCCTATTCCTACATGATGTTCTAATAGTCATGGCCATTTTTGTTGTAGACCGAGCATATTACCTAGAGTCAGTGACCCTTCCAACTGAATACTTGCAACAATGTAATATGTACGTAAGTGAGGATACATACTATAAAATATAATCCATTCACAATGATCTACAACTGCTAGTTGCTACCTAATTACAAGAAATTTAAACTTTCGTAAACGTTTTAGTGATGTGATTATAACTAATCCCCATCAAGCAAAATATACACAAGCAATAAATTATCAAGTCTACGGCTTCAACATAAAATAATGACTGCGGACTGTTCAATATAAAATATTAATAATAATACAACAAATTATTAATAATTGAGTAATTACTCTAATTATTACACCAGTAATTACTCTCACATGAAACGAGCACTAAATTGAAAATACCTATGTGACAAGACGCAAAATGGGTTTTCATTTAGAAAACGTTGGTTTGTTATGAGAACTGTCGACTCCAAAAGGGGCGGATGTAATCACTTTGATAGCTATTATCACCAATTCTACATTGTGATGTGGAAGGTAAACTCATTTGGTTGAAGCCTGCATACCGATAACATGGCTTGCAGCTCGTTTTCTTTGAAATGAACTGTTCGTATGCCCGTAAGTGGCTTGTAATTGTGGCGTAGGTAGGAGTATTTGGATGCTAAATTGTTACGTTTTATTCTTTTTATAATGAGATACCTATTTATGTTAAGTAGTTAAGTCAAATGTGCATCATTACGGTCTCTAGAGGTGCTTATTAAAACTTGTTATCAACAAATAAAATAAAAATAGAATGCGTATGTAATGCGCGTGGAAAATACGTTGCTGTTTATTTAAAAACGTACAGACGCCACATGCCAGAAATAATATTCCATTCTAATATAAGAAACAGGGTAATTGTGTTCACTGTTATAGATAATTAGATATTTTTAAATTAGATTTAGCTCAAGAAAGCTATTGATTTAAAATATATAGTTAAGCGGTAAGCGTTAAGTGTGAATAAAGTCTGCGAAAAGAGACGTGCACCGCGGCGCCTGTTGCGACAGTTTACATAACAAACACTTCCCACTTAATCAACGCTCCGTTTTAAATAATATTTTTCAGCATAACGCGTTAATGATTGCAGCATTTTAAAACAAAGAACATAATTAAAGCAATATTTTAAGAAAAGCTTTGTGCCGAAGTCTTGACGCTGGAGGAATAGAGCTTTATAGGTAATATTTAAGTTAGTATAAATGGAAGTTTTTTATAACAGTGTAATATAGTTATTGGGTTATATGGGTTTAGTACTGTGGCAATAAAGTGCAATTGGCTCGGAAGTTTCTGACCTAATTTTATATTAACACGATGCATGATACTCGCGTTGTTGGGAGCGTATACTTTTTGTTTATATATTAAATTTCTCTGTATAAACTTACTTTTGATGTTGATGTTTATTGTACCTTATTTTCGTTTTGTAAATACGTATTACATCTGTTAACGACTACTAATACATTATTTTATATACTGTAGTGGTTTATCAATGTAAACAGTATGAAGTTAGAATTTAAAATAGGTTGTGAATATTAAAACATTGTAATTTCACAAAGTTTCACAGCGAGGCAATGTCACGTATAAGGGATATGAGTGTTTTTGGTGTGTGGCCAACTCACGTATAGCGGTGATGTGGACTTTCTGCGGCCGTCGCTGTAGCCGGCGCCGGCTGGGTACGAGCATGCACCCACTTCACACATTACACTGATCTTCTATGAGATAATGCCGGAAATACTAATATTTGCAAATTCTGCACGTCAGTCAAACTGTGACGACAAGTCTTTGATGAATTAAAAACATTAAACTCTAAATTTAACACAATTATTTATGTTCTATTGATGTTCACTATAACGTCAGTTCACTGTATGAAAATAAATTCGTCTGACGATATTTTGAAACGCTATTTTAATTGCCACAGTCGTCCTTACGCTGTTACAGTTTACACTTGTTTGAAGATGATTCGTTTGACCACATAATTTATACAACATTCTCTATTTGTGTATCGCCACTTTAACCGCATACTTTAACCAATACGGCCAATTACTGCGAAATGTGAGCAAACAACCTGTTGTTATAATAACAAAATTAGTTTCCGTGTGAGTCAGTTGGGCGGCTCGTCTATTCTATACAAGGCGGTGAGCGCTGAGCGCTGACCCCGCGACCATCTAACAACGTATTACAACAGAACAAGCGAACTTGACCGCCCACATGCGAACATCATACAACAACACTTAGCCCTAGATACAGAGCGCAGCCGCAGCGCACGTACCACCACACATCATACGCATCTGCTACGCGCATCAATACAATCTACAGCACCATATGTTACACTACGGTTGCGATTAACGTTTCTATCGGGCAAAATCAATCATTGTCACTCTTTTCACCGCACTACAGTTGATTTGGGGCTCGTCGCTGCTCGGCGACGCACCTTCTGAGCTTTCACAATCATTATACGACAAAGTACATCGATAGCGGTTCTCGATAACACCCTATCTGCTTCGATCAAACCATTACATCGATTTATGAGATGTGATCTCCAGTTGGTGACACGTAATAAATCTTTTCGCCAATTTTGTCTGATCACAATACTGCTACGTTCAAACGATGTGAACATTTTTCCTTTTATTCCGATACTGTTATCTTGTAATCAATATGGGTGAGATATATCGAATATCCATGATATTCTTTGATCGCAATCTATCAATCTGACCACACTGCTGTTAAAGGGGCGTATTCAATTTTATTTTATTTTTAATTGGATTTCAACAGAACTTGTTTGCGGTTAAGTTTGTAGGTTAAGGTATGTAGTTGGCATGAATAAATAAAAAGGATCAAAATTAAAATGTAACTAATTGGCAGTCGGTTACTTACATTGTCAAGAGCTTACAAACATTCTAAAAATATTGATGACAATGTTGTGAGTCATTATAATAATGCGGTGTTCACGCTTGCATTATGTTGGAGGCTGGTGGGTCGAAGCGCTGTGAGCAAGTACTCTTATAATAAACGCTATTTGCTGGGGAAAGCAGCCGCGCAGGCGCACCGTTAATCTCATGCTGCACTAAAGCGTCAAGGTTAACTTTCGCGGCCAGCCCCCGTTCGATCATATTATCACAGAATCGATGCAACACGAAATCATATTTGCATAGAAGAATGGTCACTTCATAATTTTCACTATGAGAAATGTCGAAGTGGACACCTCATATTTTAGAAGTGTCTTCGAAAAATCTAATTTCGAACTATTGAATTTGTATTTAGTATTTCAGAGGCGAATAAAATATAAAAACAATATTTATCCTCAAACTCTCGTTTATACTTGCTTCTATGTTTAAATACCTACAAAATACTTAAGTTGCAATGTTACAATGTTATTAATATTCTCTAGATATTAATTCTCGGACTGTGAATGATTCAAGTACCTACCTGAAATTGGAACTAATTCAACCTTTATAACAGTTTTATATCAGCAAGGGAATACTAATACTAATCTCCATACATTAGTTTAGGTATAGCTTATAAACAAACGACAGTGTAAGATCGTAGACTATACCATAGACTTATAACTTTACTGTATGTCAAGTTGACTCATCAGCTGCACCCAGTACAAACTTAAGACTGCCGCCATAAAGAAACATACCTCAGCACAAAACTTTTACACATTTTAAAAGATTTCCCTGAGTATCATCTAAGTTCTAAATTTTTCTCGTAACATACCTAGACATTGGCGTTGGCGCCTTGTTGGCCGCGAAAATAATAAAAAGTTATTCTTCACTGACAAGCAGAAACTATGTCTTCGACCACATTACCATATACCGCCCCGGGGCGACATACCGATACCGTCATACTAATTTATCATTATGAGGGAATTCGCCAAATGTTACCTACTACCGAAATAGTAATGCCTCATTGCTAACGTATCGATCGAAGCTAATAATGTTTTTAGAACCGACTTGGTCAGCTTTTAGCACAATACAAACATATTTTGTTACAATGTTACGATACCGTCAGTATTGTATAAACGACGTAAACAGTGTCTGCCACAATATTAATGTCAATGTACTACTGCTACCAAATGTAAACACTATAAAATTAATGATATTACATAATTTCGTACGTCAATTAAAATTATTTCGTAGAAATTTACTTTATCGCGACGATAAGAGTTATAAAGCTGCGTCACTCTACATAACCATTGAATGGAGCATGATTCACGCAACATTATTTTTAGCGCATTGCTGTGTTATTTACTACGAACTACGATGATTCTCACGCCCACAGATATTTTTTAATTGGACACAGAGTGACAACTTCATTGATACATTAGAATATGGTGAAAATTCGTAACTACAATTTTTGTGTTGCACAAACAATACATAAACGCGCTTAATTAGGGAGGGAACTTTAATAAAGGTTCAGAAACGCATGAAAAATGGACAAAAAATTCCTCACGGGTTTTATGATGCTGGTCAGTATAATTATATTGTAAATGAAAGCCGTAATTTAACACAACATTGCGCTCATATTTTTTGCTAGCTCTACAATCATACTCGCAGACACATCGATCAATATCGATGTGAGACCGATAAATCAGCATCAGTCAGCTCAACAAGTGGACAACCTCGGTTAATTCCAGCCACCGGTGACTCAGGCACTACATTAATACAGTGATCTGCCTAAAGGCTTTACGCATAAATTTCGTAATTGCAGACGCGTAGACAATGCAGGAACAAGTGAGGCAGGACCCCATGAATAATACATGGTGTTGCTACAAAAAGCGGGCGATACTACTAACAGACGAAGGGTATATCATTTTATTTTTATTTAATCGAAGTATTTCAGGGTGAGCTTCGGTTTCCAGACGATATGAAATAAGTAAAAATATATTTTCTTTGTTCACAGTCACCTGTTTATGGTAATGTTATCTATTTATGCAGACTTCTCTGGCTCAAAGAATTATTATGAGTCGCGATTTTCCCATGTAACGAAAAAATATATGAATTATTTATTCTGAACGATGTTATCGTATAAATGATAAGTATTTACAATTGAATATAATTTAATTAGAATATGTAATTAATTGTAAAACACGTTAGCAAATTACCATTTTCCTCATGGCGATAGGTATAATTTAACATGTTAGTATAATCTTGGCATTAGTTAGGTAGGTAGAAAGAACTGTTTGTATGGACATTGCGTTGAGAAAACATTAAGTATAAACTTTTGGTAAGATACCTACTTAGTCTCTAAAAATTATATTACGACTTTCCATGGTTGAATGACTACTGAATTTCTTTTACGTATGGTACTGCGAAAGTGTCAGGAAAAGAACTGAATTAAATTTTTTTATGAATAATTTATCAAAGATTCTTTCTTATACAACGAAAAAGATGACTAAGTTGAGGATAGCACGAACGATATGAAATATACAGACCCAAAACTTTTTCATTGTTGGATAGGTGAAATTTGTTTACTCTCCGCCTCCGCCTTTTAATTTAATGTTGGCATTATCTTTAAAGATTGCTCAGTTTACTTTATAATTATGTACTTACTTAGAACCATGAATGATCAAAAGTCAACACGCACCTTCGTGGAATTTGCTATTGCGGTGGGAATTAAAATAATAGACAAATAAGTTTTCAGAAATAAATCCCTTTATAGCTTTATAAGCAAACAATGGTCTTGTTTATAACATTCCAAACTTGGAATTTATTGTTCATTTATTTGTACAAGCACAAAGTTTGGGCTAACCTTATCGACCTCAGACGTAGAGACCGCGGGCGCTGTTATAAGTTCCCGACAATTTACAGTTCTAGCTCTTTCACTGCGGAAATACCGATATCAAATACCCAATTTCAAATTATGTAACAAACAAACACTGCGTAAACAAAAATACGTATATTTTTAGAATTCTTAATTCGAATTTTCAATTCATAACGTCGTCGGACGTTATCGCAGATTTGACGACAATACCCCTCGGTATTGGGAAATGGCTGTAGTTTGCGTTCAATTAATTATAATACTTCATAGAAATATTATTATTAGACTCCATATGACAAAGCCCGGGCATTAAGATTGTATCAATAATAATTTTATTGGCCCCATTGGCCAGATAATATAATTATAGAACAAAATAGGCTACCATGAATCTTATTTATTTGATTCCATCCGACGATAGAAATAATCAAGTAGAATTAAGTGAGTACATGGACCCCGAGGTGTCATCAATAACGTGTTGCAAGGATAAGGAATGCTGAATATCGGCCGAATTGGTGATCAATCACGTACAGATTAAACGACTATCTGGCATGTTACCTTTGCCCTTATTCCATAAAAGATCTAAAAGTGAACCTTTGCATGACTTTGATGTTTTCTTACTTTACTCTACGGGATACTCCGCATCAGCATTGTCATAATTTTTTTAAATTTGATTTCTTTAGTGGCCTAAAAAGCTTTTTGCGACTTTTAGTGGGGTAAAGTAAGTCAATTTTCATGTCAAGATTTTAACTTTTTTTTTTTACGATGAAACGCTAATTCCTGGATAAGTCTCAACATTTTAAATAACGATAATGATTTAATTGAAGACTTTAAGTCTGTCATTTACTTTCTTCTAAGTTTCGGCTTTCGTCTCACAATTTTGTATTCTCTGCCTTAAAGGATTACCATCTATTTTATAATATCTCAAACTCAAGCTTGCGCCAAAGTTTCAACACTTTCTATTCAAATAAAGGTGCACAACACAGACATTTAATTGCGATAATCTGTGCATTAAAATAATGTATGACTTTGTGAAACTTAATACACAAATACTGGAGTGTCACTGAAACAGTCGTAAAGATACCTAGGTACATGTGTTATGTCGTTTGTCTTCGGCCGTAAATCAAACATTTAACAAACCGGTCGCTGTCAAACCAATAACATGTTAAGCTCAGTGTGCGGGGACAAGTGTTACAAATTATTACGCCTTTGTAGGTTACCCGGGAAGCATGCGTGTGTAGTTAGTGCCAAGGAGAGCATTATCATTTTATATTTATAGTTCAATAAATAACTTTATAGAAGGCGTGGACAAATATTTATACGATTAGTTGGAACGTGGTGTATTTCAGTTTGGAGATATGTTGATTCTGATGAGCTAGCATTTTTTAAATTAATATGATAATATAACGACGCAAAAATAAAATATCAAATTATCATTGGATACATAAAGCCTGTTTCAATATGAAGATTGACCTCAAAAGGTATCCTTAAAATGCTTTATCGTCTAACAGTGCCTGATGAACGTTAAGAGACAATGGCAAGACGGCTCGAGGCATAATTATCTTTTTTTATTTCCATTTTCTTAACCAACATAGCTATATAAGAGTATACCAACAGGTTGTTGGAACTACTTAAGAAAAGGGAGTTTATGAGTATTATACGTGAATAAGGCTAGTGGTCCAGATGGTATACCAGCGATTGTTCTTAAGGCTTGTGCGCCTGAGTTGTCTCCTGTATTGACGCGCCTGTATCGCCTCTCATTTAGGACTGGTATAGTGCCCAAGTCCTGGAAGCTTGCCAACGTGCAGCCCGTGCCCAAAAAGGGTAGTCGTGCCGATCCTACCAACTATCGGCCGATTTCAATAACCTCCATACTCTGCAAGATTATGGAGCGTGTATTGAACTCGCGCCTCTTGGCATACCTGGAAGGTAACGATCTCCTCAGTGACCGACAGTACGGTTTTCGACGCAATCGGTCAACTGGGGACCTACTAGTGTATGCCACTCACTTGTGGGGCGAGGCCCTCGAGAAAAATGGGGAAGCGATTGCCGTCTCCCTTGATGTCTCGAAGGCCTTCGACCGGGTATGGCACGCTAGCCTTTTGAGTAAGCTTCCAGCGTACGGCATTTCCGCTGGCCTGACTGGCTGGGTAAAAGACTTCCTGACTGAACGGTCCCTCCGAGTTGTTGTCGACGGATGTTCATCTGAGCCCATGTCGACCAATGCCGGTGTTCCTCAGGGGTCTGTTCTCTCTGCAACTCTGTTCCTGCTGCATATTAACGATCTGCTGATGCCCGGTATCTATGGGTATGCAGATGACAGCACAGTTGTGGAGAGATACCTGCTGGACGCTCGGGCTAGTAAGGAAACTATCCGGTCCGAAAGAGAGGCCATGGTAGAGCGTGTGAGTGCTGCACTGCAGGCAGTCTCCGAATGGGGCAATGCCAATCTTGTAGCATTCAATGCCGCCAAAACACAGGCGTGTCTTTTCACCGCCAAAAGGAGCCCGTTTACCTTGGCTCCTACTTTTCAGAATGTATCCTTGGAGTGTACCGACCGCCTTCAGCTTTTGGGAGTTGAGATTTCCTCGAGCCTTAACTTTGGGCGGTTCATTGAGTCCAAGGCCGGGGTGGCTGCCAGAAAACTAGGCGTCATCGCGAAAGTCCGGCGGTACTTCACACCAGGGCAGCTTCTAATTTTATACAAAGCACAGGTCCGCTCGTGTGTGGAGTACTGCAGCCACATTTGGGCTGGTGCTGCGAAATGTCACCTTGCCGCTTTGGATTCGGTGGAGAGGCGTGCGAAGAGGCTGATTGGCGACTCAGACTTAACTCGAAACGGTCTCCAAAGCCTGGAGCACAGGCGTAGAGTAGCCAGCCTTTCGGTCTTCTATAGGATGCATTCTGGTGAGTGTGCAAGGGAATTGCATGATTTAATTCCCCCATCTCCGTTCCATCATCGGACGACCCGTCGTACGGCGAGTTTCCACCCTTACGTTGTTGACACCACTGCGATCCGGACGAAGCGTTTTGCTTCCTCCTTTATACCGCGTACATCGAGGGATTGGAACAATTTGCCGGCGTCGGTGTTTCCGTCACATTACGATTTGAGTGTCTTCAAGGCTAGAGTGAATAGGCTCTTAATAAACTAGCGCGCTTTACCATCAACGATCGCGTCACTGCTTACCATCAGGCGGGATTGCGGTCAAGCGCTGGTTTATAATTTATAAAAAAAAAAAAAAAAAACTTATTGATCAAAATGAAAAAATCATGTCTTGATTGACACGGCACGGATCGTTATCGAGCGCTGGTACAAAAAGCTGTTTTCGGACGGGAGACATCAACAAATTATCGCGGGGCGACAAATTGAGTTAGAGGTGACGAAGTATGCCATTGACGTGTAGACACGACTGATCTCCGACGAGTTTCATAATAAGGCTAGAGAACAATAATTGCGATTCACTGTTTATGGACAATATTTTGAAAAAATTTCTTTCCCAACCTTTTAAGATGTGGTTAAGAAGGTCCTAAGCTGAAGGTTAAAGTGAGTTTGTGGCACATTTTTACCATAAAAACCTATTTTAATAGATAACATATTGATACTTAAAACATTACTACACAATATAAAATATGACATATAAAGCACGATAATCACAAACATGAGCGCATGACATTTGTTCAGGACATAATGGATATTGATACTTTTAGGGCCGTACTTGTGACGGACTGATAAAACTTTACGATCATCTACGCTAATTGTCATGACACTTTATAAATCGTGCACCCTCGTAAATGTCAGTCTTGTCATTATCCAATGTTTTGTTTTGTTTATTCCTTGTGATAATGGACCCTGGTGAGCATCAACACTTATCCGAATCGCATTTAATTTAAAACTTGTATTTTGAGCGCGCATGCATAAGTATACTGATTTACAAATAAAATAAATACTTTATTTATAGATACTTACTATAAACCTTTCTTATAATAGATATGCACGGTCTACCTCACCCAAATAAAATGTTACCGCTCTCATTCAGCTTTTATGAATAGATTTTATATTGATTTTCAAGAATTGGTTGCATAATTTCTAATGTTAGAACCAAACAGTTCCCAAATGTGCTGACATAAACTGGAATTTACGATCGCTCAAGTCGTTAAAATGAAGTTTAGGTTATGAAAGAATGCTCAAAAACAATCGGAAAAACACATTCTCATAAAACCAGGTGGGCTTCGGATTTAAAAACAGTGTTCGGCCTTCGTCATTTATTCATGCTTGTGTATGTGTGCTGTTTCGAAGGAAAGTGAATGCTTTTGGCCTGGGATTGACGCGACCTCACCTGTTCTCAAAAAGTCAATTTCAAGACTTATTACCCTTTGTTTCGGAGACCCGCCAGCGAGTGCATACGTCGTCGCCTTTTATTGCTATTCTGCCTTAATGTGATGGCTGCAAATGCGGCGGCAATTGGAATTGGTTTTGTTTGTGTTTTAAATTCTCAGCAGCACATAAAATTGAATTCTGTTTTTATTATGTTCGAAAGCAGCACTTAACTATTTAAATGAGTTCAGGTGCTATGGTAAGTAAATAATGGTAGTTTCCCTTCTGTATTTCTTTTGTTGTTGGAAACCTACTCAACACAGTTTCACTAATTTGCGACGGTTTAGGTACACATTGGAATGTTACAACATGTTCGTTTAGTTGCGTGCTAAACAAACGAAGCGCAACTTTCGACACGGGTGCAGTTAGCGGCCCTTCATATGGAGATGTCAGGCGCCCGCGCCGCCACCACCGCGCCGCCTAACACTAACGACATACTTCGCACGATTTCCACGACATTCTTGACTGAACAAAACGGCAAGAGTCTTCACTTACACGGAATCATCGAAAGTACTTAAGCAGAGCAACACTCAGAACGTAAACTCATTACCTGTGTATTTACCGCAGAAACCTTTAGGTGCTTCTCGCGGTAAATCAGATGCTTTAGAGATTTGCGGTAGAATCTAAAAACAGATAACATGGATCGTAAAATTGCTTACAATTACCAGAGCTATAAATAAAGTGTATCCAACACGTAAACAATGAGTCAGTCCAGTCTAGTTCAACGGTACTACTAGTAAAATCGATTCTGTACTTTCTCCTAGACTAAAACAGGGCATGGTATGGAATGATAATGGTAGACTAGCCTGTTATGGTGTGCGTGCAGTGTAATATTAACTGCTAATGTGATTGACTGGAAACTTAAGTTTGTTGACAAACTGCAGTGTAAGGAAGAGGCAAGTTAATTATCTGTTTGTCATTTTTTTCCATTTCATGCTTAATATAATTATCAAGCAAATATTCTTACTAAGTCCAATATAAGCAATTACAATCTACAAAATAATCATAGGGTTCCATAAGTAGTTAACAGTGTCAAAAATCAGCGTACGTACACTCTACAGTCATACGGAACTACCAGTTTATTAAATTCCTGAAATGTCATGAGTAACGCAATCCGTGCCAGAGCAACATAATGTCGAATTTCCAGAATTTCCCACTGCTAGATAGTTTTAGTGCTCGTAATTATATTCCAGGAATAACTCCACTCCCTACTCCTAACATCCAATAATATGCGTTTCTATATCGAGTGCTGTAATTTGCATAGACTGTGCTCCGTCTAGGTCATTTAATAGACTCGGCCTTGACCTATTTAGTACTGGCATGATACCTAATTTAGTTATTGAGAACAGTTATTTGAACAATCATTGAGGAAACAGGGATTGAAACATAAATTCTAATAAGACTATCTCAACTTAATTTAAATTTCATTGAATAATTCTATTCCCTTAATTCATGGGACTTCAGCCCTTGAAATAAACAATTCATTAATAGAGGGAACAAGACCGTCGTTAATCAAAATCACATTAATTTATTATTATTAAATCAGACGCAATCGATTTATGTTAACTTAATAAGATATGCGCTGATTGTCAATTGGATTAATTACGATGCTTTTAACGATTAACAAGAAAATTATGTGCACGTCGTGTGAATAAAATTAATTTGCTTATCAGGTGCTAGGATAAATATTACTGTTCATCCATACGATAATATTCTAATAAAGTCTCTTTATTTGAATAGTAATGTAATGTCAGTTATTGATGTGCAGCGCAAGCTTTGCTGACAGTTGGAGCAAACTAAGATATCAAAATAGTTGGTGCATAAATCAAAAAGGCTTTATACAGGAAAAGTAATGTCTTGTGTCTGTAATTTTAGAAGTAAAATACTTTACTGGTTACATCAACTAAACTGAGCACTCTATATTCACTAGGCCTCGACAGTCCTTCAGACTTAACAACGTTAAAATGAGTAACAGTTTTAAGAGATCTGAAGACTTCTTGACAGATGAGCACATCTCGAGAGCCGGTCGCAAATAACTTTTATCTCGTTGAGGCTTTAGAAAGAATATAATAGTAGGATGTTTTCTGTAAATTTGAGATTTGAAATGTAATAAATTCACGACATTCCATTTGATAGACGGAACTTGATACTACATATTAAATAATTTCTAAAAAAAAAACACAAAGCTAAGAAAGAAAAATATTTGTTTTGATGGTTACACTTTGCACTTAAATAAATTCCACTATGATTCATAACATCGTTAATAATTTTACTAGGAGTTCCTTGACATCTACCTAAGCAATCTGCGGGACAAGCTTCATTCATACGATATTTACAGTTCCTAGAATACTGAAGCCATTGCAATGTGAATCACGCGAAACTCTAACAATGGTCAGAGTAAAGAGTACCTACCTAGACTCTCTTTATACAACATAAACGTATGCCTATTGACATGCATTGACATTTCCACTAGTAGGATGTCAACAATGTCAGCAAATATTGATCCAGAAATGACAATAGTAAATACATTTTATATTTTTAAGTAAAATGAAAGAGATTCTCCAGTACTAAAAACATTTCGTTCCAATGAACGAAATGTTTTTAGTACTGGAGAATCTCTCAAAAATAGCCATCATTCAATAATGATGGCTATTTTTATTCACCCGACGTATAAATTCCTGTCCAGTTTATTCCACAATCCATTATCTTGTTTATAATAAAAACAAATAACATGTATATTCCATTTTTTTTTTTATTAATCTTGTCTTTGTGAATAATTCGTGCTAGTTTTAAAAGTTGTACATCGAAGGACATCGTATTTACTTCTAGAAGACTGTCAGTTATTTATGTATGGACATACGAACGAGATGAGAGACGTAGAAACATTGCATTATTGTGACAGCTCTTTGACTGGTCGTATCAGATACCATGTCATGTCTCTGAGGAATTGTGCCAGAACATCTGGAAATAACTTTGTTGTACGATATTCGCATGGAACACTATTTAGTTTTATATTTATTCATTACTGTTAGGTTTTTACATACATTACATACGGCCTACTTATCAGGCGTTAAATGCTTGAAAGGCAAAAAGATTAAATATCCTTTATTGACAAAGTTCATTAATCACATAAATAGTTCTGGCAATAAGGCGATTCATTGGCTGGCCGGTGTAATAGAGCTCATAGGCATCGTGTGCATGATTACCGAACACAATAAAGCCGTTTGTTATTTGTCGATCAGTGATTTGATAAAGTATTTCAATTTATAGCATCGTTGAGTCCGGCGTCCTCGAACGCTGGCCAATTACCCCAGTTTCTGTTGATCCTTATATAGTATCGTTTCGTAGACTTAATGGAAACCGCACTGATATCACTTTATGCATTATAAAAAGCTGTTTATTTTTCGATGCAACAGAATTATACTCTGTCCTCGATAACGTAATTTAATCTTCTAACGTGATAATTAATTATTGACAAGATATTACAACATGTTTTCATGGGTAATATTAAAGATCAGTGAAACAGAATTGCGGATGCAACTATCTAGCTTTTACAGTTTAGTTATGTAGGTGTTTACGAAACCAGATAACTAAGCGATAGCATCACTTTGTCATTATGTATATAATTAACACTGATGAGCGTGTCATGTCGGGCTCGTTATCATGTTAATCTTATGCACCGGTGACTTGGTGACACAATCACAGACTGCATGCCTCTCTTATCGCAGCCGCAAGTGTCTGGTCAAGGTTGAGTCTTAGAACAAAACGTATTAATTCACTATATTCTAGTTAACCATAAAACTACTATTTGTTTTAAATGACTGTCGAATTAATCATCACATGTAATTCCCACGTTGTATGTACATAACACTATTAGTGTAATTACATTCTTGTCGGTCTCTTTGAACTGTTATAGGAAGTACATTATTCTTTGATAATAGGTACTTTTTCGTTACTACGAACTTTAATTTCCCAGAATATTTCCGACAGAAATATTGTTGGGTAACTTGTATCAGATAAGTGATACCTAATATTAAATGAAAGAAGGAAAAAGTATTTTTTAACATTTTTAAAAAGTAATTTTTATTTTTACTTAGGAAATAGCTTTTTCCTGTAAAGATTTTGAGTAGGGATTTTTTAATTGTAAGCTAAATGGAGAGAGCAATTACTGTCGGCAAGCCGGCTGGCGGCTGTATGGCCGGTATCGCCGCCGGTGGCCCACATTGTAATCACGGTGATTAGTTCCGAACACCACCATTACTGCCCACCTTTCAGTTTGAACCAGAAAGCGCCCAACTTTAGGGTACGATATTGCTTAGCACACTTCCTTCATTTCGTTTTTGTTGAATCGATTACGCTGGTTAAAAATTCTAATGTAACCGAGTTGGGCCCTGCCCCGCGGCTTTGCACGAATACTTTATCGTTTCGGCTGTGCTTCATAAAGAACGTTAAATTATCCTCTAAAAGTTCCCAAAAAATATTTTGCATTGCACTTACGGTTTGCCGCCAGATGACTTGATGCAGACAAACTCTTTAGTTCTACTTGGTTATTATGGTCCATTGCATTTGCCAAACAAATGATTGAATAAAGTTTCTCACTTTATACTCGGAACTACCAATTGAATAAGTCATAAAACTTTGCCGTCAAATGTACATTTTCAATCGTTTTGTGTCGGCGCTTGGGTGGGATCGACCGACACGACTCTCTCGCAGCGTGTTCTTTATCTTCATACCCACCTAGCAGTATACCTAGTACATGTGGGTGTTCGAAAAACGCAATTTATTTTCTATTAGATAATAAAATCAGAATTTTACTGAACATCACAAGCATTTTAAAAATGTTTTGGGCAGATGTTTTCCACACATTACTGGCGTTTTGCGTCATTAACGTTATTGCCCACCTGAAAATATTGCTGCTCAGTCCTTTTGGAAGCAATCAACCCACAACAACACTTAAACAAACTGATAACAGATTTTGCAGAAATAAGTAACAGTCGAGTAACTCGTTCATATAACGTCACCAAAGTTATTGTAACTATTAATATATAAATTTCATAAAAATATCTTATTTTTACCCGTTATAAATAAACACAATGACGTTATGCATAAAGGGACGTCAGAACAATATTAATATTATGAAAAGAGGTTTTGTTTAGGTATACCATCGGTATGTTGGTGACGTACATTAAATAATTATGATGTGTGTTCCACTTGTTCCACAGAGCGGCCATAATAACCGCGTGTATTGGTCAGAATAAATGGGCCAAGAATTTGCATCGTAGATGCGCATATAAGCTATCTGAGTCGCGGTCTAATTATAGCGCCGTACAGCTTGTCGCGATACCTGACGCTCGATGAAAAATATATTCGATATTTGCAACAACGATACATAAATAAATCAAGCACACATTTACATGTGTTTTAATTAGTTATCCATCAATTTATTGTGTGGGAAACCTTATTGTACATATTTGCTTCCATTTTCTCTAGTACACAACCTCTGACTGTGCATTAAAATAAATTATCCATTCATGCCGTGTCACATTTCAAAGGAAGATAATAGAGATATTTTTGGTGTCTGCCCTTTGCAGCAACTCATTAAGGCTTGATGACTATGTATTGTATTTATTGTATACCTACCGCACAACTACAAGAATATTTCGTGTTTTGCTTAAATGCCGAAAGTAATGATATGTTTTGAAAAACAACTTAGGTATTTGTGGTAATTACCAGTTCATTCAATTTTAATTTTTCGTTTATGGGTATTCTTTCACATAGTGTCGATATTTCAATAATATAACCAGACTCACCAACGAACGTAAACAAAACTGCTGTAATCATTTCTGTTTCAAGTACAAAGTCCATATCAAATAACAACAAACGTATCAAATTCCAAGATTATTTTGCACAGAAAGGTTATTTTGAGGAAAAATTATGTGTTCACATTATTGGACAGACAACGTTTTCGCTGACAAGCTGAGCCAGCACGTGATGAAGAGGGGTCATTAAAATGAGATGCGCGTTTAAAAATATTTGGCGCCAGGTTCACCTAAACATTACTTTAGGCATTAAATGTGGCTTTAACAAAACAAAATAATTTTACAGGACATAAATATGTCAACATAGTATATCTTTGGATATCGCTACGCTTTTCGTAGGTCTAAGCTACGCAACACTACGCGAGGCTACGGCAAGCTACGCGTGGTAATGTAACGAACCGCGGTTAAATGTTTCAACACATTTTCACATCTATTAGTCACAGACTTCTATGTTATAATAGCAGTAAGACAATAATCTTGTGAATGATTTGTTTTCATCATTTCACCATATTTATTATGAGTAATATGGCGAAAGTGTTGCTTATCGTAGCACAATACATATATTAAAAAACGAAAGGCATGTAAGCGCATATTCAACATTGCCCGGTTTTTAATCTCTTCAAAAATATCAGTAACGCTCGTGCAGTTGAAAGTGAGCCAAAAATAAATTGCACGTAACATAACACCAAAAATAATGCTCGCTAATTGTACACGAAGCTTAACGATAACACACGAGTAACAAGCTTTTAAAAATCGTTTATTGCAAGTATTCATCGCGGCAGTTGTTCTTAATTGAAACATTGCAGCTAACCCGTTTAGAAAGTTTTGGCTGCATGCCAACAGCTGTTCTGCATGAACTTTTTGTACCTACCCGGATTTTTAGTTCACCTTAAAGGTTAAGGTTACAAATATATGTGATAATTGACTAGGCACGTTTTCATAGTTGGCCGCATTAATCTCTTCTTCATTCACTTTAAAAGTGTATCTTGTGTGATTTTCTTTGATGTTTTGTATTATAATATAATCGCTCACTCTTTTGAACAAACTTAAAGGTTATTATAATGTATTTGCATTACATTAATGCTTCACCGTGGCGGTAAATAATTAATAATAAAATACAGTATACATTATCTTCAGTCGCTTAGGTATCAAGATAATGATTACGGTTCACTGAATAGCAACACACAAATAGACAAGCAATTACAAGTAAAACACTCAAAGCCTATTATAATAATTGCCTTTGATAACACTTCCCTGGTTTATACACTATTTAACACTACTAATTGTGGTAATAATTGTACTAATAAATATTTAATTTTATCTATAAAATTCAGTCATTCAATAATAGAATTAAATGCGCATAAAGCTCAAGAGCACCTGCATAAGTGTGCATTCTATGGACGACGGTATAACTTTCACAATGACGCGTGGCGTACAAAGACTTAATTTCTGCAGTTTATATACTCGTAAAATGCGGAATACTTTAGTATAAATGAGAAGTTGTACGAGTTTCCCGATGCAACGTGGGACAGTGGCGCTAACTCTGGCTATAATCCAACGGGTTTATATTAATGGATGATTAATAGCACGACGTGTCGGAGCCAATATTTCTGCCGAACCACCGATGTTCCCTTGAACATGTTTCGTAATACGTTACGATATCAATTGTGATTCAATCTCAACTTAGTTAGAGCAATGACCATCGTATGACGACATTTATAAAATTTTACAAGTCAACAATGTAAATGCTTACTCTGTACCGAGTGGTATGCGTTTGCGTAGCCATATCTGTTTGCGTATGGACTACAAATTTTGCATACCACAGATGTAATACGAGTCATCTGGATGTTTACTCCCCTTATCTGATTTATATCTTAGTTTATGTAGGAGTTAGGCAAAAGTAAACTGAAAGCTAAAAAACAAAGTAGCTCTATAGATAAACAGTGAGTATTTCTAAAACAGCGCTAAACCTTGACCGACTACACTACCTGGAACATGTTTTTCACAGTCTGTGAATTTGCAGGATGTTTACATCAAATATAATTTTACAAGTAATGGTATAATTTTAAAGACCATTTATTTTTCGTTCAGAAAATATTACAACGGAACGTAGACTCGACTTTTTTCTGATGCCGAAGAAAAAGATTGCATGAAACAAAATACCCCTTCGTGTGGGCGAGGTGATTGAATAAATAATGAATAATGTAAGCCATCCATCACAATATGACATGACTACGTGTACCTTAAAAACCATCGTCAAAGTCCTGACTGCAAAGTGCGAAGAGCTGTAGACACTTAATGTTAATGTAAATAATGGCTAATGACCAGTTGGCCTTGGAGATTACATGTAACGAATGTCTCGTGTTATACAAAGCCATAAAATAGCATAAAGTATCGCAACTCTTGAGCTTATCGTCAATCTTATAGTGATGACGTCACGGTGCATCAGTGAAAGAACTCGTCCTGCCTCCGGCTTCGTCTGTTATACGTCTAGACTTCAACATTTTCCAACCGGAATTCCAAAAATGTCGTGATTCAATGTCGACATCAAAGAGAACATCGTATTATACGCTTTTATATTAACGATGTATCTTTAGTCAAATGACGTATGTATTTTATTTGATTTTGTTTGTATCTATACTACGCCTTATGGTACAAGACCTTACCGCTCATATTATGGTAGCTAAATAAAGCATTAGTAGTTTTTAAGAGGCGCTTGAGACGGAAATATTCATAATAAATATTATTTAATGTTTAGCAAATCCTTGAATATTAAATTTGGGCAAAACGTTACTTACACATTCGTAAAATTATCGTGTGAGTCACGCGTTACGCACAGCATCGGCTTAAGTTCAATTCATTCATATAATGAACCGTAGTAATCGTGCTCAACTGTGAAAAATGTCTGTCATTAATACGGCTACTGTTTATTTATGTGGCTGCACTCACATTATCGGACTATGACGCCTTTCCCGAAATCTTCATCGGTCACGTTTATTTTGGGAGCCACAAACATTGCCCGAGTCGTAGGTATAAGGTACGTATTACAGTCATCCGCGGCCATGCGTGACCAATGCACCTCGCCGTAATCGAAACTATGATTGCCGAGCACAATGCTAACAACTCTATATTACAATTAAACACTTGATTGAACATCTCTGAGATCTCACCCACAGTACGTGGAAATATTCCATGGTACGTAATCGAGTGCATTTAATTTAATATCCGGATTTGAAACGAAGATTATAAGTTTATGTCTTTTGAGAATTTAAAATTATTTCATTTTCTCCAGAGATGATTGTTTGTCAAAAGTAATTATGAGCAGATGGAACAACAGTTGGTATTATCATTACGAATAGTATATTCAGGGTCTTATTTACAAGTTAACGAGTATTTATCATCATTAGAAATAGGGTAGGCCACGATGATGAAAGTAATTTTGTTTGTGTGATTTTGAACAATCCTTAAAACGAAAAATATAACACGCAGATCTAAAGAACTTCACTAGCAAAGTCTTGGTACCCGGATCTATGTATGGTATTAGAACAGTTTTGAGCTAAATTCTTTACTTAGTTTTCAAAACCAACTATACTTATAGCTGGTACCCTTCGCCCCTTTCTTAATTAATAGTAGCGTAAATATTTTTTTCAAAGTCAGAAGTTACAAGCAAGTTTTTATCAAAGTTTTTACACGAAAGATCTATGGCGTCATTGTAGGCTTCAGGGATTCATGTACTTGTCGCAAAAAGCCTGCAATGCCCTCAGACTCCAATACAACAATATTCAATAAGGGCACTATTGCTTGGCTTCCACATTCTTGCAGTACTTCAGGAATATTTGTGAATTCGCGTATGGATGATTTGACGATTGGCACAATTATGAGGATGAAGACCGCGTCAGTCCTGAAAGCTCTGAAACAGCATCCTGAAGATAATAAGGTTGGACATGGCTATGTTCAAGTGATTCGTCGATCTGAATGATAGAGGTGCGGGTTGATGAAGCGACATTGTGTTCCACTTTCTTTTATTTTATTTTTGTACCTATTAACATAGTTTTTAAGTTTATTTTTAAATTAGCTGCGCCTGGCGGTTCACCCATGTAGGTTTCAATCCCGTAGGAATATCGAGACAAACAGTATCCTGTGTTATTTCTGGTTATAAAACATCTGTGTGCCAAATTTCATCCCAATCCTTTCAGTAGTTTTCGCGTGAAATAGTAATAAACATTCATACAAACTTTCGTGTTTATAATATTAGTAGGATAGGATATTTTTTTGTAACTAACAGTAAATTAATAACAACAATAAACAAGCCCTGTTTGTCTGATAATAAACTATCAGTAGGTAGTAATGGATTTCATTTTTACAGTTCATTGTCATTCATTCCGTGATTTACCTTGTTGAACAAACACATTTATCGAATATATAGAGCAATGGATTATCAATATACCTCAAAATGATTCCAATTGTGTGATATGCAATTAGAGTGGCACATACATTTTAAATCATTACATATTTTCAAGTTTTTTTTTTTAAATAAATAAGATGATGTGTTGTTAAAAAAATTGATTACAGAAAGTATTTATACGATTTTAAATACATTAAAATTCAGAATCGTGTTCGTGACTTTATCAGTGATGTCTCAAGTGCACGCTAGGCTTTACTTCAGCGGAGTAAGTACAGGCCAGCCTTACATAAGGGTACTGAGCGGAACCGGGTCACATAATAATGTCGCTAAGGTTTTAGTTTAACAGTCGAGTACCGTGATCATGATCATAGAGGTTAGTGAATAATTGACTGCTTAATACAGCTCACGCTTAATAATTTGTTAAGTGTACTGTACCTATGTATGTGTGTAATTTACTTTAAACTCAAATTGATACGTAGAAACGTATCAAGTTGAATTCAAAGTGACATACGTATGCAGATATTTACACTTATGTTATATCAAATAATCTTAACGAGCGTACTCTTACATTAACGAAGGATGTAGGCATTGCGACATAATGTTTATGTTTTCTAAGAAGAGTCAAGACAGCTTTTCCTTTAATATAATGTATTTGAGTTTAATTTCTAATGCGCACTAATCATACTCGTTTGCTAGCTAAGTATTTGCAAATTCATTATTTGCTGCTAAAACTTTCGAACTTTTGTATTTACTCATAAATTTTTCAGTGTTCCCTGTATGAGTAGCACAGCGTTTTTACAAAATGTTATCATTATTTTACTTCTCTTTAGTAAAACTTCAGACGTTGGATCGTAAAATTTAAAGTTTTATTAACTTGATCTATTATATATTTGCTACCTTATACTTATGTAGTTCTTACATATGTATAAGGTAGCAAATATATGACATATGACTCTCCTCCTTTAATTGAATACTCATAAGATATTATTAGGTCTTATTAGTGAAAAAAAGATGCTAGATACTATAACATTATCGTATACATTCGTGCCACACAGATCGTGCAATAGCGCGAGCGCTGTTGTTGTCGTTGCCTAATTAGCGCGTGTTTCCGATTGCGATGCGAAACTAATTCAGTTTTCTTCACTTATCAACATAATCAGAAACAATAATTTTCTGATACCGTCGTTTCATAGATTCACATGTTTTTCATTAAAATAAATTTTCACTTCATGAAAGTAACGGTGAAACTGCTACATTACTATTGCACTATAAAGAAAGAAGCTTATTAAAATAAATATTTTATGAAAATTGAATTCAATAATAAATTTCATTACTGACATTAAATAAAGCAATTTATAAACTGTTACTTGTAGTAGAAATAATATTTCACGCCGTATAAGTTAACTAATACTTATTAATAAATCAATATTTCTCACGCATCTGTCATTTGATTATGATCTATATCGTCGACTTGCTCAAACTCATCTATAATTCCTCATATCCCGCATTTAAACATTTTTTGATCTGTCAGGTAAGGACCACCCGGTAAATAACAGCTGTATCGTTACTATCAGATGATCCGAATATAAGGGAAGTGTCAGAGAGGGTCTGGAGTCAGCTTAAGCTAGGCATCTTGTATTACCGTTACCGCGACGAGGCGCCAACCTCCGGCTGCGGCCGTGGACTACGTACGCCATATCACAATATTATAAATTGAATACTTATCACGATCTGAACAGAATACATGCCACTTACCTGTATTTATGAACAAAACACTCTAGCTTGTTTGCTAACGTTTTTTCATTCTACTGGGCTTTATATGTTTATAGAATGTCATTTGATGCAACTCGGCTAGTCGGCTCAAATCGAAATCGAAATCTCGATATATATGTAGATATATAAAAAATCAAGCTATATAACCGGCTATTAGATAAATAAAGAAATCAGTCGGTCAATCGGAAAAATGATGGTCTGGTGTGCATTTACTGGCGCCTCACGTCCAGGATTACATATAAATCGTCGGCTTACGTGGGCGG
Organism: Sesamia inferens; assembly: GCA_037179545.1. Taxonomy (NCBI): domain Eukaryota; kingdom Metazoa; phylum Arthropoda; class Insecta; order Lepidoptera; family Noctuidae; genus Sesamia; species Sesamia inferens. The sequence goes on along the minus strand of CM073928.1, from coordinate 19,172,808 downwards.
AGACGATTGTCGGTCTCTGCTGATAAACGCTAGAGATGACCCGCGCCCTCGAGGGAAACGTTATCGTGAGAAAGTGCCTCACATAAAAGAAACCCGAATGCAATGAATGTATTCATCATCTTTTCCACGAAAATGACACATGTAACGTACATTTTATACCGATGTTGGTGAAATTTGAACGACATTTACTAGCATTCGCAATTATAATTTACTGAAATAGCGCATGTCCCAGTTAGCAACACGTAATAGACTAATGGACACTCTTTAGTCGGTGTCTGTAAATTGTGAATTCTGACGCAATCACTTAATTTTTTATTCTTTTTGCGTGATTGTTATGGAGAACCAATTTTTTAGACGAGAGCATGAGGGACCAGATCGTATGTTTATACAATTCATATAGATCGATCGAGATTTGCTCTGTATGTAAATAAACCTTCAATCATTTTCACATTCGCCTTGACTTTCACTCTCTCGCAATTTTTCACTAATGTAACTCTTCCTAGGTTTCTTCAGCCATCAATCTTTTGCTGTCCTTGCTATGGTACTTATGTGTCGTAGTCTGCTGTGAGTTGTGCTGCGCATACTTATTCTTATGTATTTGTATAGGTGGTTGAAAAGCTAGGTACACAACCGCTTTTGTCACCTGCATTCAATAGATGGTCACATTGTTTTCATTCCTTCGCAACGTAACGTGAGCTAGCTAGCTCACTTGCGGTCGCAGCGACCTACGCGCGCTTACACTACAAACTATTCACATTTCCTCCACTATATCAGAGATTCCTAAAACGGGTCCCGTAAAATATTCACATTACAAGCATATTCATTTGGCGTTTTCTATTTAATTTATATCAATTCTTCTAGTGGGTTTATGTTAGTGAACTCGATCAATAAAGAGGAACGGCTCGCGGCATTTTAATTTAAGATAACAGTTTTATTGGCTTCTAATTCAATTTGTGGCGCATTTTCTTATCTTTTCCACTTAATGCTCTTACCAGCTTTCACGTTAGTTGCAACATTGCATAGACAAGAATCATCAGCTGGTTCTCAATCACGAGTCGTGTTTGAACTTGGACCGTGAGCTGCGGCACACTGGGTCAACGAGGCAGGGCTGAATATAGCGCGACGCATTGCAATAAGTCAGTTCTATCCAGCACGACAATTATTATACTGTAATAAGCGCAGGCGGAATGTGGGTACTCGGCACAATATTATACCCGATTGACCTTGCTTTATTGTCAACTACGATATTATTTATCAAGAATTTAGCTTCCACTGCTACACCCACTTTTGATTGATGTTATTAACTGCAATTGAAGAAAACAATACACCTAGTTTAGATATGCTTCTATTTACTCACATACCGCTGTAATTGAATTTGATCGCACTAACTACTTCCACCGCTTAACCATCACCTCAAGTTAAAGACTTTTAATGAAGTTATTTATTTTCGTTATATACCGCTGAAAAACTACCCTATGTATTGCTCATCTAACCGCAAAATATTAAACAAATTTAATGGATTTAACAATTAATAATAATATTATTGTACCGATAGTCGTGACAGCCAATGGCTTAATAGCCAAGAGCCTCGACCAACACCTCAAGAGGCTCTCGTTAGGCAGCTGGATCAAAGGCTTGATTCAGAAAGCTGTACTTCTAGACACGGCTCGCATTGTCAGGAAGTTCCTCTCTCTGGAGCCCTGACCGCCGGTAGCTTGGACCCTGTTCCCGATGCCGGTGGGCTACTATTTTTTATATTTTTAAATGTTTTTTATGTATTGTTTATATAGAAATATTTAAAAATGTAATTTATATGTATATACAGTGAAATAAAGGAATATTATAAATAGTGGATTGATTAAGTAACCACACGTCGCTATGATTTAATCCCAGTTAGTCGTGTGTCTTGTGACCATGAATGAATAATGTTGAACAAATGCTTAATGAATTACGGGTTATAATGACTAATTATGCACAGAGCCATCCTTAATGTTGTCATGGGAATAAAATATTATATGTGCCATCATAGTCGTAGAGAGTTATATTACGTTACATCCTGAAGCCGGGCTCATGATTAACATCTTCCGTGAGCAGGGTCAACGTGCAGGGGTTACGGCCTGACAGGCCCTGTGACTAGACCTTCTAGAAATTTCTAATAAAACATGATTTGTGGCAATGGATTATACGCATTGCTACGTTACGGTACTCATAAAGTGCTATATAAATTTATCGAAACTTATGTAACAAACACGTTATTGTATTATTTATAGAGGCGTAATAATGTAAACTGGCTGCTGTAGTACTTATTCAAATACAGGTCATGAGACGGAATCAAACAAAACATTGTGATCACAACGGACCAAAACGAGGTACGATGATCTAAACGCCTAGTCAACCAATTCGATCCAAAAGGCCATTATGCAATAAAATCATTTGAATTAATCAATAGAGCAGAGTGGGTCCTGGCACTACAATCGACTAACGACACATTTCCTCCTGTGCTGCCGGTGCCACTACATCGCCCAGCTCCCTGGGTTCTGCACCCGACCCGCTTATTGTTGCAATTGAGTACCATAGTGCTATAAATATAACCCTGAATGGTTATAAATTCTGTTAACATAGAAATCAGTGACAACATCACGTTTTACTATTGACAGTATTCTCTACATGGAAGTTAACGATGTCTTTTGAAACGTAATGTTTCTCTTAAAAGTTTAGGATGTTTGGATTCCCTTCGTTGACGCCATGTTGTAAACTAAAAAAACACATTCTTTGAATGAAAATGCAAAGCTACAAATGCCCACATTATATTAGAAATACATACATACTCGTACATATACTATAAATATGTTTGACTCATATTGTTTTAGCTGCGCATATCGTTTAAACGCGTATCGTTTTATGTATTAACATAAAAATCAGAATCAAGAAATCGCTATATCATTCCGAATAATAAAACTAATAAGATATAAATCTTTAAGGCTGACTATTGAAAAGGCGCAGTATGACATTCAGATCGAGTGTGCATAATAGCATGTAACACAGATTTCGAGAATATCACCTGTTTATATAGAATAGTGTTTCTAAACATATTGTGAGCAGTTAACCTGTACAGTCCTCAGTACTTCAATAGGTAGTCGAGGACTATATAACCAAACGCTAACGATGTTTATAAAATGGATCACGTATTTCATAAGCAACATACTATACTAACTACAACTGTTCAAACACTCTAGAACGTTGATAAAGTTACATTCTTAATTAGATTGTTATCGTTATTTGAACATTTAAAGGGGAATTCAATCTCTAGGTCGCTATTTTTTCTTAGTATTAAAACTGCGAATGTAAACAAACCTTATAACATTTAGACAAGCAGCTGATTAATAGTGTAGCTCGCGGCATAAACCTATGCTCTAACATTCTAACAGCATATCTCGTACATATACGTATGTGTAGTATGTTGTGATTTTATGATAAGTTGCAGACTCGAAACGGTGCCAACTCTCAAATGCAATTACATTCAATTGTGTAATTAAGAACAGATTGCGATAGTACCGCGTATTTTAAAATTCTGCACTCCATTCTGAAGTCCAATGAGTGTCAAGTGAAATATGACACATTACATAATACGTAATACTACGGTAATTATGCATATGCGACGAATTTCGTCACCCGTACCGATTGTTAGCACAAACAATAACCATACTATAATCAATTTAGCTTTTCATAGTATTTTTTTGTACTATACTAAATAACTTTTTATTATTTTCTGCGTATAATTAAGTGCATGCTGGACTTTTCTATAAGTGATGACTGTGATGAGGGACTAGACTTAAGTTTGCAATATACAAATTATAAAGCAATAGTGCACTCATTGTTGGAAAGCCTAATAAATAAATAATAAATAATAAATGATTTGTCAACTCTTGAACACATATACCGTCGTGTATTCTGCATAGTTAATCGCAACTTAACATAAAATTCATCATTACTTCACAATGCACAGCGATTATCTGAAGGTAATAATTAGATGCTCATAGCGCATTTCATTTAAATAAAATTGCATATTATGTTATTGCTATAACGAAACATAAACTGCAACAAGACACGTCTGACCCAGTATTCTTGCATGTTTTACCTTGAGACAAACGTATATAGTAGAACAAAACATATTTTCCTTGAAGAAAGCAAAAACAAATCAGTAAAATTAAATATGTAAACAAATGCACCTGCACTCGTAGGGTTTTCGATTCAGCTGATCAGGTCAACTCATCCAATGAGGAAGCACATACACTGCCAAAGACACACTGGTCCCTGTTAAATCGATGCTCAAACAAATTGGTAAGTGTCAATAAATAAGGATGTGTCGTGTATGCTCTCGCGCACCGGCTCGGAATCGCAGGCGACACGCGCTCCCCGTAACGGACAATCAGAAACTGAACGTTCGGTTGACTCGGACCAGTTATTATGCGCCCACTGATGCCATCAATAACTTCACCAACACGTGGGTCCGCGATGTCGGCCGACACGACGTGATATCACACATGCACGTAACGCGCTTATCGGTGCATCGCCTGTAAAAAGCTCATGACTCATTAGAATTAGGTTTCGCTCGTGACATCACCACGCTATACGAGTAATGTAAACAATACGGGCTCGAGTGGCGATCTGCTTCAGCAGGTTCATGTTATTTGCCGGGGCACTCTGCACACCTAGCAATCGTGTCTTAAGGAAATGTATGCGCTATAGTCACCGTTGTAACTTGTAAATATTTGACTCTACTGAGCCATGTGAGAACATCATTACTCGGAAATGCAAAATTCCTAAACACTTCTGCGTAATAATATCGTTAGGATTTTAACCCGAGCCGGAATTACTGGAAGCGTTTCTCTCGATATAAAGACTATTTACGAGTAATGGACAAGAAATTTCTCGACTTTACATAAACAGAGTAAATGATTGTACTAATAAGTTTGGGCGGAGCAGGAAGGCAACAAGCTTAATTAAAAAGTTACTTATAGAAAGTTGTTCTATTACTCTGTCAATATTTTCCTTATATGGTTGGTAAACCTCCCTTATACGATATGCCTCTATTTGAGTAGATACCAATAAGCGCATATTCCAATAAGAAACATAATTCAAGCTAATAACGCAAAAATGAAGGTTTCGTGTCATACATTTTATATGAGCTAAATTAATATGTCATTATATAATTGTAGTATACAGGATCAATAAATAAATGATAAGGATAGCCATTATTTTAACAGCTGTGTTAATGCGTATGTCCGTAAAAGGAGGCGCAGGTAGCTTTATTACGAGTTGAGTCAGGTCTAATAAAGATTTATTTCTCTCTTTCATTTATTATTAAGTGTTGTCAAATCCCGGGACCTTTGAAAACACTTAATGAAATAATATAACAGACGATTAAGGCTCTTATCACACGAACGTGCGAAGCGTGGGCGTTTTTGAAAGTATGAGCACGCTCTAGATGTTGCACGTACGTGTAAAAGCTTTCCTCTTCATTTAGACTAACACTAGTAATAATAAATGATAAATTATTTATTTTCTGCAAGTAAGTTTGTATGTACAAATGCTTTAACAAGTCGAGCATATTTTTTTTAAACTAAATGAGTTTGGCGTTTCCTATCTGTATAGTCTGGGAAGAAAGGCCGAAACAAACTCAGAGGTCATAGTCTCTTTTAAAGTCCAGACATAATTTTGGTCAACTCATATGAAAACTATGTACAATCGATATCTGAGATGGTCTTTTGAAGAAAGAACCATACAAGTTGAGATGTCCCGTCCAGTCAGTGCACGCATAATAATTATGAGTTACAATTTAAAATAGTACGAACTTTATAATTATTTTTTCCCATAAAATAAAGCACTTTTATGGAAAGTAAGGTCGAACAGTACTAAGCGGAGGCCGTACGGTCCATGGCCCTTTACGGGGCACCGGTATGGGCGCGGTCGTTAAGGATGCGACCAGCCCGATGCCTGAACGCATCCCAGAGGGTCATGGCCGTTCGACTGGTCCTGGGATACCGCACGGTCTCCGCTGAGGCGGCGAGCCTCCTTGCCGGATTACCGCTATGGTATCTGGAGGCCAAATGCCCTCCAAGCCAAGGCCCTCGTCCACATGTGGGAGTGGTGAGAGGAGCCAAAACGCTGGGCATAACTCCGCTACCTACGAAAATGTGCGATACGGCGGACAGAGCTCCAGCGGGACTCATGGTGACATGGAGAGTGCGATTGTCGCAACCCAGTGCTAGGCATGCCACAATAGCGGCGGTAAGCCCCTCTTCGAGGAATGGCTTGAGAGGCACAACGGCGCCCTCACCTTCCGCCTGACGCAGATCCTCACCGCACACGGCTGTTTCGGGAGGTTCCTGTTCCAGATAAGGTGGGAGGAAACGCCAGGGTGGTACGGGGTGGGCAGAGCAATGCCGTGTCCTCGTGGCGGCGATCTCTCGCGTCCGACACTGGTCTAGGCCATGGTCCAGAGTTTATGGCAGGCTGTCACCTCCTTCTGTGAAGCAGCGATGCTGGCAAAGGAAGAGGCGGAGCGCATGAGGGATCGGGAGTTCCAGCGCCCTCACGCTTGAAGCCGATACAGGAGACGCTGTTGTCGGGAGGAAAAATCGAACTCCCAGCCACCAAAGGCACGGACTTGCGGGCAGTAAGCGATGGGCAGCTCGCCGCGCGGTAAGGGCCAGGCCCGGGTCGACGGCGCGTTGTGTTTTATGCGTGCCTCAAAGAGATGTCAGCACATCGTTACGGAGTACATGAGAGGTATCAGTTCTCGTGTACTCCGTAACGTCCTAGGCCAGGGTTGTGGGTTGGTTAAAAAAGAAATCGTGGCCCTGGCGCACAGGCAAGTGTAGGAACACGGGTGGGTTTTAGTCAGTAAAAGTCTGACGCGCCCTTCCGCTCTGCCTCTGCGGGAGAGGTTATTTGATGTTTATGATTTCCCATCCAAAACGAAAAAAGAAGTTAGAACAGTTCTTTCCTTCATCTTATATATTTACTTGGTGCGCGTTTTCAAACTTCATGGAAAAAACTTGAAGTAAACTTGATGTGCCGAGGCTTTTCTCAACTATAATAGGGTCGGCTTCCAGTCTAACAGGATGTACTGAATACCAAAATAAATTCCACCTTAGGAGCATTAGGTCGTATCTATAGCTCCAACAACCTATAACATACGACCTACTGCTTCTAATGCCGACGTATACAGACGACATATAATACTTGCACATAATGCTTGTAAGGTCGAATTATATGGAACGACTGCCTACCTGAAATCCACAACCCATTTATTGGGTAATACGATATCCCTCGGTAACATTATTATGACCCGTAGGGTCGTTAGAAGCCCGCAAGTCAGACAACCAGTCGTTACGACAATGATCAATGGTCTATAAGTAACAGCCGAAACCAAGGGCTTAACATGCTTTCTGAGACTTTTCAGGAGTTGCAGTGGGTGGGAAAAGGTGTAGCGGGTTTTGTCCAAAAAAAAAAAAATAAAAAAAAAATGCTTTCCGAGTCACAAAGGGGTCTCGACACAAGGGAGGGGGGGTGGTATGTAAACATGATCACCCATCTACGGAGCCACAGCAAGCGCAGCTTTACCTAATCGATCAAACCGTGCGGCTGTTATTCTTTTCTCGATTTAAATTAAAATTCAGTAACAGTCCATATAAGTCGTGGTGGCCTAGTGTTTAAACCCCAGCCTCTCAATTGAGTCCAGTCTCTATAAGTGCGCCGGTTCGATTCCAGGTAAGGCAAGTACCAATCTAATTTTTCTAAAGTTATATGTACTTCCTAAGTATATCTTGGACACCAATGACTGAAGGTGAAGGAAAACATCTTGAGGAAACCAGGACTTATTAAGTCTGAAATCGCCAACCCGCATTGAGCAAGCGTGGTGATTACGCTCAATCCTTCTCTGTATGAGAGGAGACCTGTGCCCAGTAGTGAGACGATAAAAAGGTTGATAATGATGATGAACAGTCCATGCAACTTTTAAGAAGGTGAGCAAACAAATTCAGTTGTCAGCTCTGCAAACTTTACAGTTTACTTTGTTCTCGCAGACGTCTATAAAATAAGAAGATTTACAGTACGCTCCGCTGAGTGAGCACATAACTTAAATATGTATCTACATCATCAAGAGTGGCACTTACTTACCTGCAAAGAGGTAACATTGAGGTGCAATGTTTACGGCACACGCGATCTCCCTATTCATATCTTTTAAAAAACAATGCTTTCTATATGTTTTTGTATTATCGTCTTACGGCGTCTGGACGGAAGTTTCTTCTGCTAAAATGAACAAAACATTACTCTTTCGTATACCTAATATGTGTTCTATAGATACGTCGTATAAGCATCAGAAGATAAAAAAGCACCAGATCGTAGCGATTATTCTGCGAATGGCGACCGGGAGTACGCCATTGTGATCTAACACCTATCGGGCGTGAACGCTTCGAACACAATGCTTTGATACAACCTCTGTTATAAAATCGTCTTAATATAGTAGGGTAACTGTTAATACTGCATACACTTATAAGAATAGATTAGGTAAGGTTGGTCTTGAGAATATAGATATACAGAATGTTAAGAAAACCCTGTCCGACCCGTGAAGGTGTTGTTAGGTATCGATAACTGATTCTACTAATGCATACAAAACCGGGATAAACTTTAAAAAAAAATCCCCTAAAAAAATAAATATTATTTCCCAAAAAGAGGTAACTTAATAAATGTGCGCTATGCACACCTATGCCCCAGTCCGCGGGCGGCGGCCGGCAGGGTACGCGGCACGTGGTCGCATCGCTATTCGCCCATAATAATACCGGTGTTGTCACTTTTTAAAAATTACCAAATTTCGGGGAAGTTGAAATTAATTCGCGGGAAAAAAAGATTATTTCAAAATTCGTTTGTATTGGTACTATGGTGATTACGTAAAATTTTATATTATATTTGGTCATGTGTTTACCTAACCTTTATTATCTTTTTTTCTTACTCCTCCGCTATTCTTTTCTGATTAATTTCGTTGCGGGACCCAAGACAGTTGAATCGTTTCTCCGGGACTCGTCGAGCTTCATTGCTCGGCGTTTTTCTGGCGGTCGCCACTGTTGATTCTGGCTTTCAGGAGTTGCAGTGGTTGGGAAAAGTGTGGCGGGTTAACCTTTATTATCCTTATGGGTCGGACAGGGTTTTCTTAACATACTGTATGTATGTATACAAAATCACTCCAACTTAGTAGTTCCCTATGAAAGTGGTTTATTCTGAAATATTGTCAAACTTAAACTAAGTACTAGAAAACCAAGTATGTATTCATCATTGAACAGATATTGTAATTTAAATTGATTATTTATGCATAACATCATCATCATCATCAATCTCAGCGTTGATCCCAGTCGCATCCGAAGCTTTTTTTTCAGCTTTGGATTCTGGGGTCCGCTTTACAGTCCAACTGCTGATTTTGACTAATTCTTATTTTCGACTTCGATATTTTCCGTGAAGCGACTGCCGTCTGACCTCCACAACACGAAGGCGATATCTAAGCATTGCAGTTAGACCAATTGTTAGATTTTTGAAGGCTCCAACAACCCGTAACGACTGCCACTAGATGTTTGTATGGTGACCGGGACCAACGGCTTAACGTGCTTTCCGAGGCACGACCAGACCAGTGCAAATATTCATATTCATGCATACAAACATTTGCACTGTGCGGGGAGCGAACCCGCGCCTCCTTGCGCAACGGCCGCGTTCGCTACCGCTACGCCACGGAGGCTGTCTGATTATTTATGCATAATACCCTACTGAAATTTGACGAGGATGCAAACCTGCACTTTAATAATTATTATTGTATATTTAGTATGTGTGTATTTTGTATCAATGATTTTGCATATATATACACATATGTCTCTGTATATATTTTAGTGTATTATTGTACACATTGTATTTGCATCAACGACAGCCCTATTTTAGGTTCAGAAAAATTATTGCATTTTACGGTTGTCTAGAAGAAATCGCCTAAGCGATATAAGGCCATTGTATATTTTGTCGTCATTAATACATATATTTTTATGTCATGTATGTTGTAATGTACAATGAAGTATACATATATAAATAAATAATACGAGCCATAGTTGTCATAGGTCGGGCGATCATTAGATAAACGTGCTCAAGACAATGGAACAAACATCATCATTGTCTAGGGGTTTTGTAATTTATGACGTACCTAAAAAATACTACGTTACCTACGAGCTAAATCCAATTTGAATGAAAATATTTTTCTATATGAACCACAATACAATTTGGTTGTAACTCTGAAACATTTTAACATTAAAATTAAAACATCCATCGGTGGTAGAACTTGTGATACTGACAAGTTGTGTGGATGTGGTACCGACACGGTTGGTGCAGTGGCTGAGCGATCGACTGTTCCGCTGCGTGTCCTTCGATTCCCGCACGCAACAAATATTAATAAGGCCTACAAATAGTCGTTCCGGGTCTGGCTGTTTGTGTATGTGAGTTTAAAATTTTTGTGAACGGAACCACGATTCAGGAATAATTCCTAGTGTGGGACAATGTTTTTTTTTTTTAAATTAAATTTAAAAAAATGTGCAATTTATTACACATGCACACAATGTTATGAAATTTGAGAACATTTCTGCTTACACTTATAAGACTAATAAGTATCACCAAACCATGTAGATATACCTCGTTTTTTTGATCATTGCACATACTTTTCGAAAATTCAAATTCAAATCAGGCAGAAAGACTTCAATAGATACGGTTAGGTGAATCAAATCATCCTCATCGTGGCATAGTGACATAAAAACGGCCGCAGTAATTCAACTTGAATGTCTAAACCTGTACAAAATTCCTGTAGTTACCAACACATTTACGAATGACGTATTTTAGGGACTAAGTGATTCGGGTTAGCGTTATTTTGGGCTGGAGTTATTTGCGGCAGCGTTCTTTATTAGGGACTCAGGTAACGAGGCGCTCCGTAGCAGAGAATTAAAATAGCACTATTTTGTTTTTAATTAACTCTGTGGGTTTAGTCCGTCAGGCTAGTAGAAATACGTAACCTGGGATAGCAGCAATAGCAGTCATGGCGGAGTAGTGGTAAGACACTATGTATATATAGGTACTATGTCACTATGTATATGTAGGTCCTAAGTTCTAACTCAGGTAGATATTTTGTGTAAAGAATTCCATAACTACTTCTTTGAAAACGGCGAAGGAAAACGTGGTGAGGAAACCAATAAAAACAAAGGCATGGTTATACCTACCCGCACAGGGCCCGAATGGTATACACCCTTTCGTCGCGGAGAGGTCTATGCCCCAGAATTCAGAACATTAAAGGTTCGTTCTGTATCATCAACATCTTCGCACTTCAATATTTAACTACTTATTTATCCCAATGGTAAATACCCTTTTCTGTCTTTACTATCTACAGCGGAAAGAAGATTGAAAGAGGCCACCTGGATTCAAGCGGAGTTCTACTTAACTCCTTGTAACACTTACCTACTTAATTATGTGCAATTTATCAAAGGGCTCAATAATTCTCGATGTGTGTAGTAGGTTTGTTTGCAGACACGAGTTATCTCTTATCAAAGTAGGTCGAGACAACTTGCCGCAATGTTTCCTTCTCCTTGTGTACTTTCGTGGATCCTTGTGTAGTCGTTACAAAAGGACTAAAGTAGGAAGTGGGGCAGTTAAAGTGGTCTGGGTCTCTTGAATGAAAAACTTCTATTAAGAACGTTTGGAGTATTGAGAGATGACCGAAGTTTGACTTCTGTATAAAGATATTATGTAGACACATATTTTGCGTCTTTTATTTGGTTAAAGTATGTATGTGTTTGTTGGTTTATTAACATTTTACGTTAAAGTTAAATTTTGTGTTGTAAAGAACGCACGACATCAACAACTTTTATATAAATAGTAAATGCATAGTGCATGTGTCTTAGTACCTACTTAAATAAGTTTCCATCCAATTTTCAATAGCGTGATGAAGTGATTGTTGTGAACTTACTTAGAGCCTTTTATTTTTTAATAAGTGCCATTTCCTATTAACAATTATATGGTTTGCGTTTTATATCAGCAACGTTAAGACACTTTTATAGCATCAGTGACGCATCAGGCAGGTGACTAGCGTCTATTAATCTGGGATTTAAGTCGATTACCGTCACCATTGGTGCTTCAATCGTTTCCATTCGACTCGTTTCCGTTCCAATAGCTTTCGCGTCAATATCAGAAAACGTTATGGGTTATGACTCATCAATGTTTTACGATTGCCTGTTATGACAAGTTTAGATTTTTGTTTCCTACATACTTTGTTAGAATACAGGGACAAGGCCGTATTGCATTCTATAATATTATAAACGTACAGTAAATTATAAAGTATTAAAATATCTGGATATTTATAATGAACGGGCTTCTTGACATTTGAAAGGATCATCATCACAAATCACAATCCCTTTCAAAGGCATGTATATTGTAGAAACAAATCCCTCTGCAAGTCTAGAATATATTAGTATTAGATTGAATGTAGAGCTGATCCTAGCCAAGCCTAGACTGTTATCTGTTATCTTTTTTTTTTTTTTTTTTTTTTTTTTTTATATAATTTCGCCTGTGTGTCCTCTGACATTATCAGAGCCCTTGTTTCCGCAATTTTTTTTTTTTTTTTTTTTTTTCCCTTGTTCTTTCCTTCTTCCCTCCTTCCTTCCTTCTTTCTTTTTCTCTCTTTATATTAGTATAATGCTTATAACTATGTGACCATATAACAAAGTGGTCCTTATATTATTTATGGAAATATATATCTACTTCTAATTCTCTACTATCTAACAATTCTTTAACCTATTTTTATTTTAATGCTATATTAATAACTATGGTACTTAGCTATATATTTACTATATATTTAGTATCATAATTTTCTTACACTTACTTATTCCTATCAATTACAATTTTTGCTATCCTAGAGCAATAGTTCAAAAATATTTCCCTTTTCTTTCCCTTTATAATACAAGGTAGGTCTTTGGAGCTTAATGATGTTCCGAGTGCGTGTTCCATCTCGTACCGCATTTTGGCGGTGATCGGGCACTCCAGCAGTATGTGCAAGACGGTCTCCTCCACGTCAGTGTCACAGGCGCACGAGGAGTTCTCTTTACACCCGAAACGTTTCAGGTATGCCGAGAACCCACCGTGCCCCGTTAGAATTTGTGTGGTTATGCTCGTGGGAGTCATTCTGCGTACCACGCTATACGCCTCAACTGCGTCGGGGAAGAAAAGCTTGGTGCCCGAAGCGGTACTACCTGACCTATACCTCCCGTTCCATTCGTCAAGTGTCTTCGATCGGATTATTCGCTTGACGAATGATACAGGACAAAGATCGTAATCCGGCCTCTTCTTCAACCCCAGAGCGGCTTCCTTCGCCAGTTGGTCGGCTCTCTCGTTTCCCTCCAATCCCACGTGTGCCTTGATCCAGAACAAGGAGACACTCTTATTCTGGAGCTTACAGCGACGTAAGGAGTCTCTTGTTTCCACGGCCAAGGGGTGGAGGGAACTTATATTGATCACCGACTGAAGAGCCGCCATTGAGTCGCTGAAGATGCCAAACGTCGTTTCACAGCGCTTGAGCACCTCTCCTGCTGCTCTCTGCAGGGCCAGGAGTTCAGCCTGGTAAACGGTGCAATAGGACGGCAAGGCAAGCTTGAGGGCTTTAGTTTCGGCGGCGCCATTCCAGAAAGATAGCGCGGCTCCGACTTTGCCCTCAATCTTGCTGCCGTCTGTGAAGATACGTACAGCAAAGTCGCTGTGGTTATGGTATTGTTCCTCGTCTACCAGGCTTTCAAACTCCAGGCACATCTGCTCCGCAGGGTGCGGGGCTTCCAGCGCTGGGGCCATCCGTTCCACCTCCCAGCCTCCCAGTGCCGACCGCGGCTCCCCCCTCTTGGCTCCGTGGAGTGCGGCCACTTCCCGGATACGAAGGTCGAGTGGGAGTAACCCAGCCAGAACTAGTGCCGAGTTTAGGGAAACGGTACGGTAGGCTCTGCACAACTTGAGAGCAAAACCTCTTTGAATTGTGTTGAGCTGCTTCCTAACCCCCAGTTTGTTAGCAGCTGGTGCCCATGCACTTGCAGCGTACAGCACAGTTGGTTCCACTGCTGCGGTGTAAATGGCCCTTATCACCTCCGGGTGCAGACCCCAACTGACCCGGGCCGCTCTGGCCAGCTGCTTGTACATAGCTATCGCCTTTTTACAGACGCCAGCTATATGCTTGTTGAATGTGAGCTTGGCGTCTATGACCAGTCCTAAGATTTTAATATCTTGGGACATTCCAATGTCGATCCCCCCCATGCTCAAGCGTGGCGTGTCGTACTTTCGCTTCCGCGTAAGTACCATCGCACAGGTTTTGTGCGGTGCGAACTTCAGCCGATTTCTGACACCCCACGCCCGAACATGTTCGAGAGCGGCATTGGCTTGTCTCTCAATTTCCTGGGCTGTATTCCCATCAAATACCAGGACCACGTCGTCGGCAAATGCTTGGCAGTAATCTCCCCTCCTTTCCAGCTGTTTTAGGAGCGGGTCAAGCAGCAGGTTCCAAAGAATGGGTCCTCCTATGGATCCCTGGACGCACCCTTTGCTGGTTTGCCTTCTGCTCTCCTCCCCGGCGTACCGCACTGTAACCCCCCTGTCACTGAGATAGCTGCCGATCACCCGTCTCAGATTCACAGGACACTTTTCCTCAGCCAATCGTACTTTAATCGCGGGCCACCACGCACTGTCGAAAGCTCCCTCTATATCCAGCGAAACGAGCGTGACGATTCTTTTCTGCTCCAGTTTCCCACGGACGTACTGCATGAGGGTGACGAGGGAGTCTTCAGTGCTTTTTTGGGGCATAAAGCCATATTGGCGAGTACTCATCCCGGGGAGAAGGTAGAATTTGAGACGGGTCACCAGCATCTTCTCGAACACTTTCCCAAGGACAGGCAAAAGCCCAATCGGCCTGTACGACTTCGGTACGGCGTACGAGTCTTTCCCCGGTTTCCTGAGCACAACCACCGTTGCTTCCTTCCAGGCCTTCGGGAAGTAGTGGTGTGCCAGACATTTGTTTATCAGTGCCAGGAAGTATTCGGGATTACAGTTTATGGCTTGAGAGCAAATGTCCGCCGTGAAGCCGTCGGCTCCCGGGGCTTTTCTAGGGTTAAACGACAATATTGACCTGTTTAGCTCGCTTTGGGTAAACGGTGGATCATTGCGTTCACTATGGCTCCACGCGTTTACCGTCTCTGCCAGTTCTCGGGTTTGGCGATGATCCCCATTGTCGTCCTCCTCTCGGTCCTCGGGATAGAACGTCTCGGCCAACAACTTCACTGAGCGTTTTGCGTCCAGAGTCTCTCCATTCATTTGCAGGGGCATGTCTTCCTCTCTTTTTGCTGTTCTCCCCATTACCCTGTATATCCCCTCCCAGACCCCTTCTCTGTCCTGTCTCCTGCAAAAACCCTTCCAGCTCTCGATTTGGGCCGTCTTCACCGCTTCCTCGTACTCCCTCTTAGCATCCAGGTACAAAGCAACCACCATCGCTCTTCGGACCGGCGCTGCGTTCCTGACTCTCACTTTCTTGGTGGCCACCAGCCTCTTCATCTCAGCGAGTTCCTCAGACCACCACGGTATGGTGAATGTTTGTGTTGTGTTTTTGTGTGGTATCGTGTCTCTGCATGTGTCGGTTATGGCTTGTGTGTATGTGTTAACTGTTGAGTCTAGTTGTTCTGTAGTGTGTATATTTGACAAATCCACTAGGGTTAACTTTTTTTCCAGCATAAATAGAGACAGTTTCTCATGAAACTGCCTCCAGTTAGCTTTTCTAGTGTTGTATAGCCTAGTGGTCCGTTTAATTGCCATACCCTTTGATTTTAACAGATGAACGCTGAAAGCTATACCGTTGTGATCGGAACTCGTGAGACCCTCCTCGACCCGCCAGCCGTCCACCAAGTCGAGCATGTCGGCCGAACAGGCCGTAACGTCCACGTGGCTGCTGTACCTTACCCCACCTCTCACGGTGTCAAAGGTCGGAATGTCTCCCGTATTGAGGATCTGCAACCCCAATTCCCCACACGCTCCACACATCTGCTCTCCTCTGCGGTCCTCACTGCAGCTACCCCACCAAGTACTTTTTGCATTCGCGTCTCCTCCAATGATCAGCCTGTTAGAGCTCACCTCTCGCTCTATCCTCTTTAGGTGCTCCAGGTATGGCTCCATGGGTTTGTCCGGCTCGAGGTAGAAGGATACCAGCGTGATCGTCCAGGCTCTGGTTCGGACTCCCACCACAACGATATTGTTGGTGGTGAGTTGTGGGTACTGTAAGACATCGAGGTCTTTTTCAAAGACGGCTATTGCCGCCTTTACAGTACCTTCTCCTCCCTCAGAGCTCTGGAAGACCCTTACGCCCCTATAATCCTTCATCCTTCTCACCCCACCCACGTACGGCTCCTGGAGCAGCGCCACGGCGACTTTGCGTTTGTCGGCTTCGAGCAGGACTTCATTTGTTGCGAGCTGGCTCCGCTGCAGGTTGGCCTGGATTACTTTGTACTCAGTGGGGGCCGCAGGTACCACCTTAGCAGTATGCTACAGAAGTTCGGGCTAGTGTATCCCACTTTCTTCGCACCGGGCATTCGCTACTGAATGCATTGTGGTCAGAATTTGGAATTTTGGCTCTGGTGCAGTTTACGCATATCGCTGCCTCACCGATCTTTGTATCTGGGCAGTCAGATCTGATATGCGGGCCGCCACAGTGGCTACATAAATCGACCGGCTCTCTGCAGAAGCGCCTACCGTGCCCATACCCCAAGCAACGGGTACATTGTACAAGAGGCGATTGGTCTTCGACGCGCACTCTCTGGAGGTCGATATGAACGCGACCCGCCAGAGTTAGTCTCTGCCACACGATTGGGGACACCTGCAGGACAATGTGGCAAGTATGGGGGTTCCTGGTCTTACGACGGTACTTCACCCCCAACCTCATACTGTCCGCAGGCAAATCCCCGATCAAGTGTGTGTTTTGCCGCTGCAAGGCCTGAGTTAAATCAGTGTCGGAGTGGCAGGAAAGGACATCTCTGATGATTACTAGAGGGTCCTTGTTTGGTACCTCCTCTACCACCAGGTTACCGGTCTTCCTGATTCTTTCAGAGACCCTGTCCAGCTCTTCCCGGGTCTTGAAACCGACCACAACCTTTTGGTCCCTTGCCTTCCGCAGTCGCTCCACTCTGGTGCCCTGGTTTCGAGCATCCACCGCCATCCTAAGCTTCTCAATAACCTCTTCACCGGTGTCCTGATCATTCTTAGATGATACGACTACCGAATGAAGAGGCTCTTGGATATTCTGCTTTGGGACGGCGGCCATCTCCGCGAAAGTAGGGCCTTGGCTTTTGACGAAGCGAGGAGTCAGTTTCATTTGCTCCGACAGAGTCTGGGTGAGTTGTTGGGATTCCTCCAGCGCCTTCTTGTGGTCCTGGAGGCTTGCCACAAGGATTTGCATCAGCTCTGTCGGATCTGTAGATTTCTCAGGACGCTCGGCCGCCGGCGCGACAGCAGACACCGCAGGTATCGCAGCGAGCACAGGCTCGGGTACAACGGGGACCTTTCTCCGCTCCGACTCCTTGACGAGTTCATAGAGTCTGTTTATAGCGTTTATAACCTCCGTTCTTATTTCGTTTTTAAGGTTCCGAGAGTTGCCCAAATGAAGCTTAGCTTTATTGAGGCAAGCTCTCGCCTCCGCCGTGATGTTGGGATAAACAGACTCAGATTTCTTCGGCGGTCCCGCCGTCGTTACACCCGCCGACACTCGGCGCACCTCCACAAGGCCCGCAGTCCCCCGCGAGGCACCCGGGGTGGTCTCTCTTTCTGGATTAACCGGGGATTTGGGCTTAGGCGCAGCTTTCCCAGCCTCCCATTCTCCAATGCTTCGCCGTACATTGGGAAGCAAGGGTCCAGCCTTTTCTATCGAGCGCGGTGAGCCCTTAGAGCTCGGCGAGTTCGTGTCTTTTTTGGCCGGTGTGCGAAACATATTTGTAGCGTGTGTGAAGGTCACATTCATGATAGGTCAGAGGACACTGGCTATCTTTCTGTATCCCTGTTAAAAGGGGGACAGCAGAAACAGCGCTAAATATGATATTATATAAGCCTTGTAAAAGAGAACTCACTCAAATATATGTATCCCTACAAAGGGGGGACAGTGTCCTTAGTCACTGTTAGTTGTACTAACCCTGTATAGGGGGGATAGTAAGACAGTCTAAGTCAGTCAATAATAAAATAAATAAATATTCCTCTATTCCTAAAATGGGGAATACTGTCCTTAGTTACTTACAGAGGGCGTACGCCGTAATTAGCTGTCTGCTAAATTAACAGACCTTTGTACAAAAAAAAAAAAAAAAAAAAAAAAAAAAAAAAAAAAAAAAAAAAAAAGACGAATTTAACTACTAACCTATGCACAACAATACTGGCAGAGAAAACCGCTATTCGTTCTGACTCTTATATCAGAAGTTATGGCTAATTAAAAATTTTCAATATGGCCGACAAGATGGCCGTCGTTATTACAACTTCTCCTATGCTTAGTCTAATCTACCCGTGTTTGGGCTCGTTGGATTGGATACGATGAGACAAGAGCGTTGCGCTCCTCGAATTAGTTTTATATCCAACCCCCGATTTAATATTTCTTAAAAACTACAAATATTCTACTTAAATAATTATAAAAATTCCAATTTTACAAGAAAACAAATTTCGCAAAATTTAGGGAATGTAAGAAAATGGTAACAAATTTTTCTATACAGGAATTTACACCCTGGACTTAAATTTAGGGGTAGCACATGTGCAACCCCAATTTTAAAAATATTTTATTTAAAAAACGGTACATCCGAAAATTTTGAAAATTGACATGGGTATTCTTTACCTTTAACTAGATTTTCCTATAATTTAAAAAGTATAGGTTGTCGATCTCCTTCGGCCTGCAGAATTTTTTGAAAATCGGTAATTTTTTTGAAATGTTGTAACTTAAAAACTAACTGACCGATTTTTGTGTACGATGTGTCTTCTTTCTTGGTCTCTTGAGGAGCTTCAGGAGATGTTTTCAAAAGTAGCGGCACACCTCCAGGGGCGTGGCTCGAAAACACGTGGTTATTGTTTTTCAGCCCGTATTTCCGCCCACCAGGGCGTGAAAAATCCAATATTGGTGTCGAAAGATGGGGCTCGACGAGACGAACCCGAAGCACCCAAAAAAGGTAGGGGTCACGCCGACTAATCTCGCAGCGTAATTTTTTAAAAGTTTTTCAAATGCACTTTTTTGCACCTTTTGCTGAATTGCGGTACACTGCACGGTTGGATTTTCACGAAACTTTGCAGTTACCTGCGCCGCAATTTTCCGCAACTTTTAGTGTATCGCACTATAGGGGACACGTAAGTTTTACCACTTTTAAAACAATTTTTTCAAGCCAGTGCAGGGCAACGTAGTGAGACACGTGTTACTCGCTCGCGGGTCTCAGCGAGTCCTATCTGTTATCTTAGTTTTCCAACTAATAAAATGCGTAATGCATACATAATGTCGGTAGGTCAGGAAAATGGTACTTAGTTTAATTGAACTATGTCCTATTAGTGACTGCTATTAGGATTTCCTGTTGACTTAATATTAAGCGCAATTTCCATTCGATTCTTTATTATGAAAACAAAGTTACAAACTCAGTGGCGTCGATGACTGTTGAGGTACCTACTGAAATAGCACCGACATTCCATATACATTCTACCTACTATTCATCATCATTAACCTTTTTATCGTCCCAATGCTGGGCACAGGTCTCCTTTCATTCAGAGAAGGATTGAGCGTAATCAACACGCTTTCTCAATACGGGTTGGCGATTTCAGACTTAAAGTCCAGGTTTCCTCAAAATGTTTTACTTCACCTTCAGTTATTGTTGTCCAAGATATACTTAGAAAGTACATATAACTTTAGAAAAGTTACATCGGTACTTGCCTGGCCTGGAATCGAACCAGCGCACTCATACTTGAGAGGCTGGTGTTTTAACTACTAGGCCACCACGACTTAACGTATCTACTATTATTGGTAAAATATTATATATCTAACACTTGATAATTCTTTAAAATATTTACTTATCCACACAACAAAATTTAACAATATTCACATTTCAAACAATGGTCAGTATTATCATTTTCGATTGACAATCAAATGCGTATGTACAATTTTAAAGCTACAATATTTTATAACATAATAACATACATTGGCATGTGCTGTTACAATAACAGTTTAAGTTTAATAACTTCCTTATTAATTATATCAGATACTGTCGCAATCTAAGGTCACACCATAGAATGAATTATTAATTTAATGGTTTCACACTTTGCTGCTAGTTAACCAACGACAAAAGGCATGAGAATCCAGAGATTCTAAGCGTAACTACGATGGAGACAATGTTACAAGTAAGTAGATTACAGGTCAGGAAAGATGTGAAAATTTCTGTTGCGAATGTAGTTTTATGTTTACGATAACAATTATTCCATCTTACATAAATAAATTGAGGTTTTAGGCGCTTAAAGCCAAAACACTGGTTGGTGCCTAGTTCGGCTACAGATGTCTAACTCGATTGGGACGAGAAATTATAGCCTTTAATAATATTTTGTTTAACATTGCAAACAAGAGGGTATTTGACTAAAAAAAACTAATTAGTCCGTCAGTCAGATTTCCAAAAAATACTAGACACGTATTTTTTCTTTTTTCATATAAACAAAAAATGAAGACGACACAGTGCGTTGAAAACTCGTGTGACGTCACTGGACGCTACACTTTTTAGCGAACAGTGACGTCACCAGCCACCACATTTGTCAATCTTTATTGATTTCATAAAACTAAATATACGTATCCAATATTTTTCTATAATCTGAATGACGGACTAATTAGTTTTTTTTAGTCAAATACCCTATTACTCAATAAACGTTTATTATTATTATTAATAATAATCAGCCTATAATGTCGCCACTGCTAGAACACAGACCTTCTTTAAAAGAAAACGGGCCCAGTATGGGTAGGTAGATGTCACATGTCTACGAATTTTTCATTATTGGAGATGCCGCGCGCTTTCTTTACTATGTATTCCTTCACCGATTCGAGAACGTAAATTATTTATACCAACTAAAGGTTCTGCCTGGCTTTTTTACTTAGGACCTACATACAACTCGCAGCACTGGACTAGCAACTACTATTACCCTAGCTTAGGTACTACTGTTAGTCTTTTTTTTGGATTGGAAATCATCAAGTGACCTCGCTCTGGGCGGAGTGAAAGGCCTGACTTTTACTGACTTACTGACTAAAATCCAACCGTGTTCCTTCACGTGCCAATGTGCCAGGGCCACGGTATCTGTTTCGAACAACCCGCAGCCCTAAAGGCATCGGTCTTCGTGGAACCCTTCCACTTCTATTAGCCTGACATACTGACCCCAGCGAGGAAGGTAATTGGAAATAAATATGTAGTACTGTTCTTATTCTGTGCTATACAGCGCCTCGTTACCTGTCTTTTAGGTATCTAGATATACGAAAAGATCAAAAACAGTTTCATGATCTCACCTAGGTCTTACCCATGAACTCGGATAAAAGCACGATGATCATAAAAAAAACACTTGAATTTGAATTAGAGACTGGCGCCGTGTGTTTTTAGGGTTCCGAACCAAAATGGGTAAAAATAGGGCCCTACTAAGACTACACTGTCTATCTGTAACCAGGATGTATCTCATCAACGGTGATAGCTAGATAGTTAAAAACTGGCTCCCATACAAAAAAACGTGTCTTTATTGCCGTATTTTGCTTGATAGGTACATGAAAATTTCACAGATGCTGTATTTCTGTTGATGCTATAAAATCAAATACAAAAACAGAGTAAATGTTTAAGGGAGCCACATAACAGGCGTGATTTTTATAGGTACGGGACCCTTCGTGAGCGAGTTCTACTCGCACTTGACCGGATTTTTTGTATTTAGCACCTATTACACACATGTCGGCACATCAGAAAATGTAAGCTGCACTGAAGTGATAATGATCAGCCGACGTATTACAGTCGATGAGCACATCCCTCACCTTGAGTGAGGTCGACTACGGCAATAGAGATTAAAATCATATAATTATCGTGTAAATTGCCAAGTGTATGAACAAACATTTATGCAAAATGAACATTATTTAGTATTTGCTTCCAGGTTAACCAAACACCGACATTAAGGTTTACCGTCTAATATACGTATTATCACACTAGTATATTTTAGGATATACATATCTCTAAGTTTCTTCCCCCAATGTTTATTGTTCTTCTTTTTCTTTCTTTTCTTTAGAGTGAATACTACTTCAACTCTTCAATGGCCTCTGTGGATAGAGATACCACAATTTTGCCAATAACACGTGGAACAAATTATAGCAATTCTTTAAAAAATTAATTTCACAATAATGGCGGATATCGCCAATGACAGTTGAAAAAACGGCCGCGTGAGCCGCCTACTTGGAGATTTTATGCAAAGCCATGATGTGGCCACTATGCAGCGATATTTCAATGTTCTTTATGAATTAATCACTGAATGCACTTTTTAATACATAAAACACGCGTTTTTATTTAGTAAACGACACTACAAATAATTTTAAAAGTCCAATGAAAAATGCACGTGACACTCATCTTGGCTTTCCTGTCAAAAAGGATGTTTATTGTTTAAATTCAAATTTATTTCGGTATCTCCACTCCACCACTTTGACGTTTAGTTTTACTTTTTTTTTATAATTTGTCATTGAGGAGCGGGGCGTCCTATCACAGATACATCTTTTACTAAAAAGGAGATCCCTATGCAAGATTTACTGTAAAACATAT
Source organism: Sesamia inferens (assembly GCA_037179545.1). Lineage (NCBI taxonomy): Eukaryota > Metazoa > Arthropoda > Insecta > Lepidoptera > Noctuidae > Sesamia > Sesamia inferens. Next base: position 19,149,895 of record CM073928.1, on the reverse strand, counting down.
ACAAGTTCCTGCAATCAATCTTGTATTTTATTGGTTTATAAATAAGATCAGTGGTGGTCTAGTGGGGGCGACAATGACTTTAGAGGTCGTAGGTTCGAACCCAGACAGGCATTTTGCTTTGTGTAAATTATATTCATTACCACTGCCCTTAAGACGGTAAAGGAAATCATTGTGAGGAAACCGGTAGGTCCTAGAATTGAAATTTCAAAGACATGTGACATCTACCAATCCGCATTGGTTTCGCGTGGTGGATTACGGCCCACGCCACATCTTAGAGGGGATAACCGTGTCCCAGTGAGAATATTATAGTCTGATTATGATATTATACTACACTGAACACCAAAAACATATTGAAAAACAAAATACATTTAACACTACAAATCTATACTAAGCTGATGAGTTTGTTTGTTTGTTTGTTTGTTTGTTTGAACGCGCTAATCTCAAATAAAAAAAAAACAATAATCTTTATGCGTTGGATAGCCCATCCATCTAGGAAGGCTTTAGGCTATATAACATCACGCTGGGACTAAGCGAAGCGTATAAAGAAAAATATATCGAAACGTACGCGGGTGAAACCGCTGAAAGCAGCTAGTCATACATTAGGTTAACTCTTTCTTCTCTTTTTCGTTTTCTCGGTGGTAGGCCATAACACCGGCCGCCGGCAGAAGTTACCACCCACCAGACAAAGCCTTGCCGCCAAGCGATTTGTCGTGTTCCGGCATGATCTCTGGTGAAGCCGTACGGAGGACAGGTCTGAGCAGTTGTGTTGAGATGTGTGCCGGGTACGATGCGCCAAATGTTGTTGTGTTGGGAGTTTGGTCGTGGAGGCTCTTCAGGTCAATCTCCCTTTGGCGCAGCATCGTTGGTCGTATTGTTGGGTTTAACATTGCATCACCTCGCTCAACTGCCGTCTTCCTTCCTATTCGCTCAATCTGAGTGAATAGGTTCTTAATAAACTAGCGCCACCAACGACCATCAACTATCGCATCACTGCTTACCATCAGGCGGGATTGCGGTCAAGCGCTAGTTTATAATTATTAGAAAAAAACTCTTAGCTTTCTCCCTCCTCTTATCTTCAATGGTATCGTCATACCCGTTACCCCTACTGTCAAAGATTTTGGTTTGCATATGGAATCGACGTTTAGCTGGCAACATCAGGTTTCCTACGTTAGTCAAAGGGTCAACGGTACCCTGCGTTCCCTGTAGCATCGTCTAAGGAACTTTTTACCCGCTAAAACGAAAACCATTCTTCTGCAGACTCTGATTTTCCCTATAATCGACTATGGTGATGTGTGCTACTTTGACCTGAATGCGGTTTTGCTGAATAAGCTTGATAGATTGCAACAATGGGATCCGGATCATATTCAATCTCAAGAATAATGACCATGTGTCGAGCTACAGGTGTGAATTCGAATGAATGTCCATTCACCAGAGAAGATATTTGCGTGCCTTGACCACGCTTTTCTCCCTTCTTAAATCACCCACTCCTCCTTCTTACCTTGTGGCTCACTTCCAATATTTATGTTCTTCACACACTAAGAATCTGCGTTCTTCTAACAATCTTCTCTTACTCTGTCCTCTTCATGTCTGACTTTGTTCACTCTTCGTTTCATATTCAATCCATTCTTCTGTGGAATGCGCTTCCCCTTGATATCAGTAGGCCTAGTATGAGTTTTCATTACGAGATTCGGTCGTCGATATCGAGCGCGTTTAGCGCTCTCATTGGTTGAGAGTTCTTACAACCTTGAAGCGGGCCAATCGATGAGTCAAACGCTCTCGATATCGACGATAGAGTCTCGTAATGAAAACTCATACTAGGCCTACTGGATGACCGCCTCGATTTGCATTTAAGCGGACATTGTAGTTTTATTTCCGCAACACCTCTCTCCCAAATTTTAGTTTTGTATGTATATAATATATATTATAAGTATATATTTTGGTAATAGTACCTATGTATGTTGCTTATTGTTGCTTATGAAAAATTTTTAATAGCATTAAGAGCTTTTTTTCTTTACAATTTTTCAACTAAAGCACCTGCCATCTAATCTCTTCACCGCCTGTGGTTGACTGGTAGAAAATGCCTAAGGCATTAAGTTCGCGTCTGTACAATTCATGTGTGAAAGATTAAATAAATAAATACAATGTATTGGACAGTGACTGCGTGAACAAAAATGGGATTTTCATTGGTGCAAAATAATTATAGCAGATACAATACACTCTATTAGCCACATTGATATTATAAATACTATAATATAATAGATATTAAATATATAAAAACGTATATATAAATCTAATAATACATACAACAAATTAAAATGACTACTACAGATTACTTGCTGCGAGAGGTAAAATCACCACAACAAGTAATGTTCCTTCACGAGACTCTTTAACACCTACAAGTACCTAATGATTCATCATCATCATCATCAATTCAGCCGAAAGACGTCCACTGCTGGACATAGGCCTCCCCCAAGGTTCTCCACGACGACCGGTTCTGCGCCTCCCGCATCCAGCGGTTTCCCGCGACCTTCACCAGGTCGTCGGTCCACCTTGTCGGGGGCCTACCCACGCTACGTCTTCCGGTGCGTGGTCGCCACTCGAGAACCCGTCGGCCCCATCGGGCATCGGTCCTACGGGCAATGTGTCCAGCCCACTGCCACTTTAGTGTTGCAATTCTTCGGTTCGGTTGCAACCTAATGATTGCACGTGTTTTATTTTATGATTTACAGAATAAAATGATCAATCAATTTCATATAGAAAATGAAGGCGTGGTCGCAAACAATTTCGATTGTCTTCGAGTCGGTTCAAATTCTGAATCACATCCCACATGATTGATCTCGATGATACCAGTACCGGATTTAGTAGATACAGGAATACAGGTACAGATGACAGAGCCAGCCATTCAATTTTGTTGATGTAGCACCGATCACATAGAATAGATTTATGATCGCATTCATACCAGGCGGCAAGATAACATCAAACTTCAAAGGCGGCAATTACAGTGATAAATGACAATTATTATAGTCTTGTCCTTTGCAGACAATAAATACACCATCGAGGACCGCGCGTGCGATATTATTTCTCGCCTGTTTAGAACTATTGTCCGCGACCATATACCGATATTTGAATTGAATGCTTCCACAGTCGCCAGTCCATTATCAGCTAGATTGATCTACAGATAGCTCTCAGATAAAGTGATGCCGCTTAAATGAATGTCATTCAAGAGTAGCGCCAAGGAATTCAATTATTAGGATACACAACAAGGTATTTTGCAGTTGAAAGCACGTCAAAGGACATTATTTTTTATTTTTTCAAGCTAATATGTCTTTCGGAACATGTTTTACCTGTTACAAAAAATGCTTGTTTTCTTTACATATATGGAACGACGCATATACCGAACAGAAATGCATTCAATAGAATATTTATCCCTAACTTTGGAAGATTTCTCTTAAAATGAATTGTAATAGTCATTTACATGCTTACGCGAATCTAGTACGCTTTACCATCAACGATTGCGTAAACTGCTTACCATCAGGCTGGATTGCGGTCAAGCGCTAGTTTATAAATTATATATAAAAAAAAAACGCTATCATCAAGCAAACATACCATTTTGAACAAAACAAATCAAACATATTTATAACTTAATACTTAAGCATATCTAAACCTATAAGCACAATAGAACCCTGACTAAGGGAACAATCACAGTAGGTATTATTTTATGCCCAAACTAGAAAAATTGCTCATAGAACTTTAGTCATTTGTACTATCATCGCGCATTTACAGAACAAATCTGTAACAACGCAAGTTTTCTTTACCATATTTGCCTATACCCACAATGTTCTGACTAAGGGACGCAAATAAAAGCCAACGGATATGTAATCAAAACGTGGAATCCCTAATCTATGCGTGAATGTCACGAGGCTATGTTGGTGACTGTCCTTAAATAGTATTATACAAGAGAATTCTTCACGGAGACGTGCGTCATCGATACAGAGAAGGAAGTGTTGTTAGAGCGAACAGCGAACACAAACACTTGACGCTGCCGCCCACGGCGACGCCGCAGCCCCATCAGCCGCGCGCCATCCGCCTGCACTAACTGTGATTGACACCACATTAATACTATCCTGAGATGAAATGCAGACCTTTCTTATGATTAGGATATACATAGAACATGAAACAATTTTAGACTACGTAATATTGAACGAGCATCGAGGGTTAACAGTCCTTTGACGCAATAATAGATCCTATTTACTTAACACTTTAAGAACATCCAAAAAGGATGACTTTACCGGCTACTATCGATATTAAATATTTGCCATCTAGTTTTAATGAGTGGTTCGCGTCAATGTTGTCTTTCAATTAATAGAAAATCGTATAAGTACTTACATCGGCATAAACTTTGATACCAAAGCAAAAACTGAAGTCATACTAGTCATATTCTATTAATCCATACTAATATTATATATGCGTAAGTATCTCTGTCTGTCTGTCTGTCAGAACTACTGAACCGATTGTAATGAAATTTGGTACACAGATAGTCGAAAGCCTGAGAAAGGACATAGGCTATATAACATCCCGCTACGACCAATAAGAGTAGAATAGTAACAAAAAATGTTGCGAAAACGGGAGCTAACGAGACGACGTGTATATTGCTCCCATTATTTTAACAGGCGCTTATTTTTATATCATCTGAGCTTTTTTTAAATTTTTTTCGGAATGAACATTCCCACGGAAACGGGAAACACCACGCGATATAAACTAAAGTCCACGCAGACGGAGTCACGGGCAACAGCTAATATACAATATTATCTATAGGTAATGCTGTATGTGGTTTTTGCTGTACTAAGTAACAAACACCATTTCTAGTTAAGTTACTAACCACAAGTCTCTAGTTATTACCACTGTCCACTATTGCCGAACCTGTGTATTTGCAGATCAAATTACCTACTTGTTTTTGTTATTCTAAAATATCAATTTAGTTGTCCTATAAAGCTTTTTACTGAGTGTTGATAATTTGTAAGATAAATTAAAAATATGCATAATGAATTTTTAGATTTAAAAATTAATTATTATCAAAACTACACCAGATAGAAAACGATTACACATATATTGAAGCAGTGCCAAATGCAAACTTATTCCAATCTGGCAGAGTGTATTATATTGCTGGGGTGGGCAGAGCTATTACATATATTCAATTTGATAAAATGACTGCCCTTGGTGTTATATCCTACTTTTTAAAACAATTAAACTAATCATTTCATGAATAATACCTAAGAATCTTTAGATGATTGATTGTCAATAGTGTGAATTAACAAAATGTATCAAGGTATCTCAAATTCAGGGTTGCGGGTTGATTAAAAAAGAAACCGTGGCCCTGGCGCATGGGCAAGTGAAGGAACACAGATGCGTTTTAGTCAGTATAAGTCTGACACGCCCTTCCGCTCCAGAGCGGGAGAGGTCATTTGATGATTTCCTATCTGGAACAAAAAAAAAAGATATCTCAAATTTGATTGGCAATATCAATACTTGGAGGCACCATTACCTTCTTAGCGCGATGAATAAAAGGGAAATGAATTAGTGATCTGAAGCCCGTGCTACTAACTACCTAATACACAATTGAAATCCACTACATTATTTTTAAATATGTCTGAAATGTAGCAATAATATCTAATACTAATAATTAAATATTTTCTATAGACTACAAATCCCTCATCAGAAAATGTGAAATGGTAATAAAAGCAGACACATTCATTTCTTATTCGGCAGGCCCAGGCACCAATATAACTAGAAATTACACGTCTATGTCTTATAGACCTGTCCCTTGACCATCATTAGACCTGTTCTTCTGTGTGGCAGTGAGGTGTGGTCTATGCTTGGGCAACACAAGCAGGAGCTGCATGTCACGGAGATGAATATGCTGCGGTGGATGTGTGGAGTTACGCGGAAAGACCGCATCATGAACTCCCGCATCTGTGGCAGCCTTCGTGTCCGTGACATAGCAGACAAACTGCAGGAGGTTCACCTACATTGGTACGGCCACGTCTTACGAAAACCGGCTGTTTTGGCAATTTTACTTGGGTAACAAATGTCTTGCCATGGCGCCTCCGCCGAGCCGGAACAAGCGACTGAGACCAAAGAAATGCTGGCTTGACGTTGTAAGAGATGACATGCGTGCCAATAATCTCTTACCACAGGATGCTAAAGATCGCGCGAAATGGAGGAGAATGAGTAGGTGGACCCCGGGCTCCAACGCGAAGGCCGCGGATGCAACCGGGACTGAACGCTGAGATGATGATGATGACTCATTTCCATGAACTACAAATCCCTCTTCAGAAAATGTGAAGTGCTAATAACAGCATATAACATTCATTGTCGGTCTCCGTGGCGCAGCGGTCAACACGCCTGCCTGCGACGTGGAGGCCCCGGGTTCGATCCCCGGCCAGGTCATGATAGAAAACGATCTTTTCCTGATTGGCCTGGGTCTTGGGTGTTTATCTATATATGTATTTATTATAAAATATAGTACCGTTGAGTTAGTATCCCATAACACAAATCTCGAACTTACTTTGGGGCTAGCTCAATCTGTGTGATTTGTCCGTATATATTTATTTATTTATATTTATTTATTTATTTCTTATTTGGCCCAGGCATCAATATAATTAGAAATTACACATAACTGGCCAATGTTGACCATAACATATTTAATTTATCCTCCAAGCATTATAGTATTTCTAAGAAAAAACGTTTCAATAAAATAAATTTCCGTCGACGAAGGATTATAATTGAGTAACGTTAAAAAGGAAATTATTTTTCCAGCGAGACCGTCTGGGGATACAAGCATGTTTTGTTTTTATTTTGTTTAACTTTATCCATAGCTGGCTTTCACCGTAATAACGGGTGAGAATTAACAGACATGATATGATCTAACTAACCAGTGACAATGCATAGATGTTCGTTTCGTGCTTCGAAGCTATTAAGATTAATATCGGTTCCATAAAATTTGCTGAAGGTTATGAATCGCTAGCGGCACACGTTGCATATGATTAATTCACAACAAACCTATAATTACATTCATGACTTACACAATACGCCCTTATAAATAGAGCTTTGTTTTCACGAATGCGCTGCGCGGAAATTTCCTAAAATCTGTATTCGTAATTCGGGAAAGTCGCCAAATTCAACGTTAGCCATGAAATGTGCTTTACTACAAACCAAATCGTACGATAATTCATGTCAACATAAAATAATCGTGACATAAATCAAACTAATGATTCTCGAGAGATTTGCGCGTTAGTTGAGTAATCTAGCTACCTCGGAATAAATAATGCTTACTTCGTAACTTATTGATTGTTTGAATATTTCCAAGATTTATATCTCTCGCGGTATAGGTATTGCTGCAATAGGGAATATTGCTAAGGTTTTATGCTTGGATACTTTCTGAAACAATGGAACAACATAAAGTCTTGTGAGATCAGGCAAACTGTTGCGGCTGTGCTCGGGGATCACGATAATGACGTAACGGCTGCATATGATTGTCGCAGGTCACGGCGCCCAGGTTCCCGGTGGTGATCAAGATAGGGCACGCGCACAGCGGCGTCGCCAAGGTGAAAGTGGACGCGGTGTCTGACTTCCAGGTAACGATGTTCATCACTCCTTCAGTTAAATAACATTACATTATTTTTTAGACATCTCACGAACATCGTTTTAACTGTGTAAACATAGTTTTACTGAGAAAAGTACTATAAGGGAAAATACTCAATTCATGAGTAACAGAATTTAAGCGTAAAATTGTCCTCATTCATCATAGCAAGTACCTAACAGGTTTATATTATGTGCTCTTCTAGGACATCGCCGGGGTCGTAGCCATGCTGGGAACCTACTGCACGGTGGAGCCTTACATCGATGCGAAATATGACATACACATACAAAAAATCGGCACTAACTACAAAGCTTTCATGTAAGTATAAAATATCAACTATTTTTAATCGACAATCGTCTGGCGCCTACGAGAAAGATCAAAGTCCAGTCTACAGTTCTGATTACAAACAAAATGTTGCAGGCGTTCCCAATGTTATCAAACATACAATTACGTATAACAGATTTAACAATGGTACTACGTGTGAAGTGTGATATTACACTTAGTGTTGGGCTGTCTATAAATAGTCCTGAAATATTTTACAGGCGCAAATCTATATCGGGAAATTGGAAAACCAATCAAGGATCTGCGATGCTGGAAGCTATCGGCATGAACGATAGATACAAGATGTGGATCGATGAGGTTCGTACCCGACTAATCTGTTTTTGATTGATTGTTTTGTAGGGAAACTTATTTTAGAATCAAAAATATTAAGAACGACACCTAGGGCTTTGGCTTTTCTAAAGAAGTAATTTTGTTCTTCATTTAACTTGACGAACACCACAGGTATTAATTATTTTAAACAATAATCGTTTGAAAACCAATCTCGGAAACAGACTTTGAATTTATTTATTAATTTGCACGCAAAAACTTTATTTAATCTTAAGATACGAGTTTATTTAAATTATTCTTTGTTAAGCTATTACTTGATTAATGATTGGTATTTACTTATTTAAAATTCTTGGAAAGAAATACAGCAAAATATTATTGACTTCCTCTTCTATTTTAACACCTGCATTGACTGCCTTAAAAAGATGGTTAGATAAAAAAGGTTTAGAGTAATCAGCTTCTAAAAGTTCGGCAGGCATGTTCTCGTTCTCGTTCAAGAAGGCAACCATTAACTGATTTTTTTTTATGATAATGTACTTATTCCACTACAGCAAGGATCTAAGTTTTTAGGTGTTATTTTATATAGGAAATCGACAGGTCATTCAGGTTCAGCTCATTGTGAATACATTGTAGGTAAATGTGAAAAACTTCTAAATTTACTTAGATCCCTTTTAGGTGTCTGGTGGGGAGCGCATCCTTTTTCTATGAAACTAATTTCCAATGCTCTATCTTATTCGAAGCATATTAGATTATGGTACTTTCCATTTAGATCCTGGAAATATAATTGCTTTAAAGATAAAGATAAATTTATATGCCCAAAACATGTGTGTACATACAAGAATATACCTACATGCAGGAAAACAAAAAACGAAAAAAAAAAATAAGATCATACATGTTTGCCACCTAGTATGGCATGGCAAACAATAATAATTTTAATTCTAAATTTCATGGCAAAACATAAAAATATTTCAAAACGAAAATAAATGTCAGCACGAGAAAAAATAAATAACAATGCATCAAAATCTACGTCAATATAAATGCTTCTGCCAGAAATTCATTAATGTTATAGTAATAAGTCAAAAAAATGTGACTTTACCGACATTTCAAAAAATTTTATACAATTCAATCTAAAGCTCTGAAAATTATCACTGGAGCAATGAAAACAAGTCCTATCAACGCATTACAAGTTAAATATTGCGAACCTCCATTGAAGTTAAGGCGCCAATTCTTAACTGATAAATATTTTGCCCGTATTTTTCAAACTCGACATGCATGATACATGGCAAACTATTTGTAAGCAGAGTAGCCAAATTATATTCACACATTCAACATAAATGCCAATTAATATATTTAATTATTAAAATTTTATTATTCAACGCTATATTTTTATAGCGTTGAATAATAAAATTTTAATCTATGCTATATAATATGTATATAAAGCTGAAGAGTTTGTTTGTTTGCTTTCTGTTTCTCAGGAACTACTGGTCCGATTTGAAAAATTATTTTTACGTTGTATAGCCCAGTAATCCCGGAAGGCTTTAGCCTATATAACATCACGCTCCGACCAATAAGAGCGGAGTATATATATTGCTTTAACTTATTATAGTTCTTGCAATTCACGAACGCGCGTGGCTCTTAGTTGTGTTCAAGTCGTATCTGTATACGTGTAAATGTGTGCGTGAGCGTAGACGCGCTACGGTTAGCATACAAATAATCAATGTTAAAATTATTTTTTCTTTGAAACCAACAATGATAATAAAACAAATATTTTAATAGTAAGTTTTATTAAAATTAATTATTATTCATCATCAGAAGTGTCACTATCTTCAAACTCTTCAGTGTCGCTATCAGTTGATTCTACATTAATCCTTAACTCGAAGTCCAAATCGAAATATTTTTTATATTCTTCTTCAAGTTTTTCGCCATGCTTGCAAGTTTTACGCCAGGTATCATTGTCGATATCGTTCATACACTCATTTATTAAATTTTGTAAAATAGTCATATTTTGTCCGATATTTTTAGTTGCAATTTTATTTTTTAAAATTCCCCAGATATTTTCGATACAGTTCAACTCAGGGTGATAGGGCGGCAAACGTAATATTTCAAAATTCTTGCTTTTAACTATTTCGTCGATTTTGAATGTTATGAAACGATGTTTATTATTTTTTATTAAATCATAAGAGTTCGATTTTTTTTAATCGATCGTCACATAAAATTCCGTTATCAGTTAGCCATTTGATCATATCGCTCTTCCTTGAACTGGACGTAGGAATTTTACTGCTGCGGGCGTTATGATAGGACGCGTTATCCATCACAATAACTGCCCTTTCTGGCAAATTTGGCATAAGTTTCTCTTCTAGCCACTTCTTATAATTTTCAAAACTCATATTTGAGTGATAATCTCCAGTTGTGGAGGATGCTTTATACACCAATGAGGCATTTGGAATGAATCCATCTTTAGTACCTGCGTGCACTATAATAAACCGGCTCCCAGTACCTAATTTCTTCATAAATGGAGTATCTTTATCCTTTATGCCCCATGTATTTTGTCGAACGTGTGACGTTAAAACATATGTTTCGTCAGTGTAAACAATAGGACGTCCTTCTGCATGGCACTGAGAAATCTTTTTCAAATATTTTAAACGCCATAGTTGTAAATCATGCCTTTCTTGTAATACTCATCGGTTACTGCTAATCTTTCGCCATTTATAACCAATTTTTATGAGCAATGAACGTAAAGTGCTTAGACACCCGTCAAAGTCTATCTTTTCTCTGAGAACTGACCGAATTTTGTTTAAAGTTGGAATTTCCTTTTGTTTGATGTGATAATTTTGAATTGTACTTCGAATCAAATTAGTGTCAAAATTATCAAAATCAAATTTGCTACTTCTTTTACGACGTTTTTCATTGGTGATAGAAACTTGGCAGATGTAGAGGGCATCTCTTTTTCTTCTTTCAAAATAGAAGTTACAGTACATTTACTGACCCCTGTTGCTTCGGCGGTTCGTTTTCTTACGTTAGCCAAAGGACTCAAATCACAATTATCATTATTATTCGCCTTCATGAAATTATATTCTTCTTGAAGAAAATGAAAAACTCGGGCGATAATTGCACGACCCTACAAATAATAAAGATAATACAATGTTCATGATCGTTGATCCATACCATACATTGGCATACAATATTAAATTAACGCTATAAATGCATATTTAAATAACTCACCTCACTACGAATAATTTTTCGCTTTTTATCGGTATTTGACATGCTGACGGTACTTCGTGGCGGATAGCGACGTGAAAACAATAAACACAAGTGACCTGAGCGGCCGACCGCTCGCTACTGAACGCTCCGTCAGGCACACACACTAACGCATTGTGCATGTACACAACATACCACAAGCAAGAGTCACGCGCGCTCGTAAATTGCAAGAGCTATAATATATTTTTGTAGATTATTTCCATTCCCACTCGATCCACTCATATAATCCGGTTCAATTTCTTTCCTTTCTCATTTTGTAAATAACTAATTCGTTTAAAACCTTTAGTTAAAACAAAAATTGAAGTAACTTAATACATATATCTATCTGTGCAAATGCGCAAACCGTGTGGAGCCAAAATTAAAAAAAAAATGGTTGACATGATTTCAAGCGCTCACTAGTTGGTGCCACTGTCGAGTGAAGTCCTTAAGTTACAAAGCTCTTAACGCGTCATAGCCATAAAGGAGAAAAAAAAACTCTTAACGTGTGTTATTACGGGCGTGACAATAAAGTTTACATTTAAATTACGTTTATACAAAGACAAAACCTAAAAATATGTTCGTAAACAGTAAACCAACTAACCTCTGAAATAGCTATTCTTTCTCTTTTTCTTAGGTCCGCCCTTAAAGCACTGACATACATTGACCCGTCACTCATATTAACCAAAATTAATCTTAGGTATTGCAAAATATTCGCAACATTATTCTTATTAATAGTAAACCCACGTTGCCGACACACAAACAGTGACATTAGACATTTCGGAGACCTCACGCTACCCTAGCGCCTCTAGCGGCGAGTTCACACGTGATAGCATAGCAATGAAATCCTAAATCCGTACATGATAACCCCTCATTAATTTAATGCTGTCACACTTGTCTATACTCTGTTCGCGTTCACTGTCCGCGCTCGTCGCGGGCGCATCAAGTTCCAGCCCGGGCCAAGGAGGGGCGAGTAAGACGCAAGCGGGCCGCAGCCCATGTGCGGCCCGCGGATTGGTCGAATACCCTTATATAAATACGTAGCCGCGCATAGAAGCCGCCTTAGCCTGCAGGCTTTAAATTCATTTAAGGCAGCCACAGGATAGTCCGGTTAAGTAGTCACGACCTCTCAAGATCAACTACGAGATGCCATATAAAAAAAAAAAAAAAATTAAGAATTCGCCTTTTGTTGTATCGTCAAAGAGAGTAATTGTCGCAGAGCCATTAAAACCAAAAAGAAGAAGAAGAGAGTAATTGTATCTCCTAGTTGTCAAAATAATATATTTTTTATACAGTCCAAACTTTTATTTAAATACCTCGAAGGCGTACTTAACATTCACTTTTGACAAAAGAGGTTTATACAGTATGTTAAGAAAACCCTGTCGGACCCGTGAAGGTGTTGTGAGGTATCGATAACTGATTCTACTAATGGATACAAAACCGGGATTAACTTAAAAAAATATCCCCCTAAAAAGATAAATATTATTTCGCAAAAAGAGGTAACTTAATAAATGTGCGATAAGCACCCTTCCGCGGACGACGGGCGGCAGGGCACGCGGCACGTGGTCGCATCGCTATTCGCTCATAATAATACCGGTGTTGTCACTTTTTTAAAAATTACCAAATTTCGGGGAAGTTGGAATTAATTCGCGGGAAAAAAAGATTATTTCAAAATTCATTTGTATTGTTACTATGATGATTACGTAAAATTTTATATTATATTTGGTCATGTGTTTACCTAACCTTTATTATCCTTATGGGTCGGACAGGGTTTTCTTAACATACTGTAGAAGCAAGCATCTAAATATACATCAAATAATTTTAGAGACGAATTCAGACAATTTTAATATATGTATATGAAAATAAAAACAAACAACAACAACTAAATAACGAAAATTAGCAAATAACAAGTAAGGTAGCATTCACAAGTATGAACAAGTGAATGACATACAAGGCACGGGGCACGGGCTCACCGCGACGCACGGGAGGTTACGCACGTGTCATTTTGTAAGTGTCCACTGCATTCCACACCGATGTTACGGATGAATGGCTTGCTCGTATAGGCGGTTACATAGCTGAACGGTGTTCACGTGGGCCAAAGTTTTCAATGGAGTACACGAACATGACCAACAACGACTATGTTTAACGTGACACGGCGCACGTTAATACAGCTTATGTAACGAATGATTACATTCAGTTAAAATGTGCCATGCGCTCGTTCACAGCATGCGCCGCGGTGGGTCAGCACCTTAAAACAGCTACGTATGTATTTTGGCGGAAGTTATTACTACCCGGCCAAATTAAAAATACCCTGTTGTCACAACGTATGTAAATGTATGAATGGATTAGGAGACATTTCAGATTTGGTAGACTTATAGTAAACTGTAAATTGCAGGTACTGACACCTCTGGTACTTTTAAGTATGTTCATACATGTTCTGTTCTTAGTAATCTGGGAGTTCTCACATGATTACTAAACAAAGTATAAAAGAGGACTTATCTCTAACTTTTAAATAAACCACGCAGTATACACTGAAAAAAATATACGGTGTAATTGCTAAAAAATCGTGTCTGACTATAACGCACAAAGATTACTAACTCTAAATATTATACTTGACTCCCCTTAGGCCTGACTTGCCCCCCCAGGCTAGAAGCTGGGTACGCCCATGGGTATAATATTTAATTATAAATTCAGCATTAATCTTAACTGTAACCAAGTATAATATACGTACACCACATATTGTAATTTTATTACAAAGTGCACCCTAAAACCAACCTTTTTTACTACTGTCTAATGCTATCGAGAATACTCCATTCTTGATAGCATTGAATTCAATGAAAATAAGGGCAGGTGAAAAGTTTCTAGCATCTATTAGTAGTAAAAAGACTGAGGAAATGAAAGTAACTGTATTAGCTATAAGGGAAAATAGAAGGTGATGAGGGGTGAGCCTAAGTGACACTGGTTTCAGTATATTCCAAAATTCAAATCCAATTGTTTTATCAAATCTCGACTGATCCGTAGATTCTATAAGCACCTAATCTGTACTTCTGCGCTAACTAGATTTCACTAGGATTTGCTTAACTGCCGTCTCCATTGTCGATTACAGGTGAGCGAGATATTCGGTGGTCTGGAAGTATGTGCGCTGGAGTTAGTGGTTGGCAAGGATGGTCGCGAGCACATCATCGAGCTCAACGACTCCGCCACATCCTTCATGGGTGACTCGCAGGAGGAGGACCGACGTCATCTTGCTGAATTGGTGCTGCAGCGTATGCAGGTACATAACTATTATGAATTGTTGGGCAAGGGATTTGCACTGTTTTCTCGTGGTCCCAGGATTTTGTCCCATTAATGGGACCACGGGGACAGTAGTTTCTCGTAGCCCCATTGATGTGTATCTACATTCTGTATATAAGTTAGCAGTTTTTGATATAATCGGATAGTACATGCAAAATGACGGCTCACCACCAAAAAGTGGTTACCGCCGCCTTTGGACATTGCTAAATGAGAAGCAACGCGTGAAAATGTGTTGCCATTTTTAAAGAGAAAACTAGAATTCATGTCTCATTACTTCTTTGTCTTTAATTATTTCGTAGGCAGAGCTTCTTATCAACCGCAAAACACAGTCACCACACTGTTGCTTACATATACTTAAGAAAAGTAGGTACTTTCCCCTGGTAAGTACTTTCCCGGCTAGAGCACTTATGATAAACTAATAAAGTTTTTATGATAGTTTTTTTCAAGATTAGCTAGTCAATCCTATGACAACCTAACCAGTATTGTAATTGTATACTCACCTAAACTTTTTTCTTTTGTAAAAAAATTATCAGGCGGTCTGCCGTCCCGGTATAACAAAGACAACATCCCGGAGCTCTGTATCGGGAAGCTCTGCGGCCGGGTCTCCGACAGAGGAGCGTGCGCCCCCGGTAGGAGCCCCGGGGCCGCCGAGTGTGCCCCCGCCGGCCCCATTGGCGTCTGCCGCCAGCATCGACCGTCCGCTGCCCCCGATACCTGCAGAGCCAACCCAGCCACCGCCGCCACCACTCACCCGGCGTGATTCTCAGGGTAATTCATTACCACAAAGATACAACTTTGTGGTGTTAATGTACATTGCACTGTATACAGAATAACTTAAATGTACTTAATAAGCAGTTTTCCGATAGGTTAGTTTCAAAGAACAACAAGAGATGGCGCTACTATAACTTTTAGTATTTTTAGTACATATTTTACTTTTAGTGTATATATTTGATGTGTTGCGGTTAATTCAGTCTGTGGCAAGAAAGAACTAACAGTCACAGAATGTTATAAAAAATATTTTGCTTCATTTTTCCACTAATAAGGGAACATCAGAGTCATGCAGCTCTCTTCTATTACCAAACGTGCCGGCTGAGTCATCTATCAAATCATAGGAAAGCTCCTTTAGCAGTAGATTAGGTAGTGTACAATAGATTCAATCCTGTCCCCTAAACTAGGCTAAGCCTGCATCTTAGGGGTAGTGCTCGGCTGCTATAATAAAATGCTATTGTAGCAGACGTACCCGTGGACTAACTTTAAAAATGTGAGAGTGATACGGTGAAAGTGAATTGTATTAAATAAGACCATATTTTTGATAATTGTATGTGGGAAGTGCTTGGGTGTTTCGTGTAAGCGTAAGGTTTAATGAATGTATGTTTATATTGTGTTATGGATTACTTCTATAATCCATCGCAACTCCCGAAATTATATCAATTACTTTAAATTAAGCGTAAATTTGGCTGTCACAAGAATTTACAGAATTGTCACAGGCAGGCCGCCCTTTTCTATGAGGGAACTGCTTTAGCCAAACTGACTTCTATTGCCCATTTAGCACACAAACACAGCCTGAAGACAACGTAGCCTGAGACGACTGGACACCTGAAACTACAGCGTTAAACAGCGTGAAATTCATATTCTATAGACCATTTCTCATTCGTTGAATACATCTTTAAGGGCATCACGTTACCTGCGAGGGCCGTTGATACGCCCTTCCGCTCTGCCCAGAGCCTTTTTTGGGTGGTAAATTATCGAATGACTGAATATTTCAAAAAGGCCACCAAGACAACTAAGGTACGAGCTAAACGTGTAGCATACTTTCAGGACATTGTCTCAGCGGATACTATATTTTGTCTACAGCATCTCAGTCGTCAACGGTGTCGTCGGTGTCAGCTGCACCAAGCACCGCGAGCTCGGCGCCCGCAGCCTCTGCACCCCCGACGGGCGCCGCACCCAGCCGCGGGGGTTTCGCGCGGCAGGGTTCCCTCAGTGCGACCCTGACAGAAGACGCCGAAGACACCATGAAGAATCTACGCAAGACCTTCGCTGGAATATTCGGTGACATGTAAAATGTCAACCAAATATTCGAACAGTAGACCATGTACTGATACGAAAGAAAGACAACGTTTACATTAAACCTGCTCGCATTTACAAAATTGCACAAGCATAATTTGGCAAAGTTAATAAATAGCCATGAATTGAAACTGAACGTTCAGTACAATATCTACGGCAACAAACAAAATATGAACGAACTATATAACCGGTCTAGAATTTGCATCTGAAGTTGTAACCCAAATGTGCTTATGCCGATTTAAAACATCTGAAATCCCAGCCATCTGCATATATTACAAGGAAACATCCCTCGTGTGTAGAAAACATCCTTGTATGACCCAGAATATTAAGCATAGTTTAACGTACGGTAACTATAGATTTTTACTATAAGTTTATTATAAATATGAAAGAATCAACTGAGCTGCATTGTGATCGAACCCGTTCGGTATCCGCGAGGCGCGTTGCCTCGCGAATCGTAGTGTTTCTCTCTGTCTCCGACTCCCTTCTACACTCGCTGCACTTTCGTACGAGACCAGTATAAAAATGGGCATTTTATATTAAACACTATTCTCTATTAATAATTGTTATTAAAGACAAATAATTCAAAGCAATACTTACTTAGAATTGGGATGTTAAGACGACGTGTAACGCTTCTGCAAAATGATTGAGAGTATCGACCATCGATACCAGAAATCGAATAATGATGAAAGAATTTACTATTCAATATATTCTGGAAATGACGCATTTTGTAAACGTTGAAAAGGAAAAGTCAAGTTGCGCTGTCGTCCTGTTAGATCTAAAATTGTTGGCAATGGGATATGAGCAATGCTATTGAAGACAATATTGTTAAACGCAAGAATTGATCCACATTTTATATATATTATACCCTATTACTAGTTGTATTTTATAGCATTAAGAATATATTGTTACAATTATGTACGTCTTCGTATATGTGAATCACGCTTCGTTTATCACGTAGGTTTCTACAAATCAATAGATATCTATTATTTATGCTACTCCTTCATGAACTATTTATTGTATTAAGCATATGCTATGGGAAATTTATCTATTTATAATTACATGTTAAGTCATATTCATGGATTTATGGAGGGGTAATGATGTGATGTCAACGAAGAGTGATGAAACGTCATATCAGAATGACTGGATGCGCGTCTTGGCTAGTGCATTGTGCTATCATAACTACTCAAAATTTAAAACTTTATACTAATATATAGCAATGTTACTCTATTGTTTAGCTATTGAGAGTCAAACGTAGACATTTTAATGTGTAGTTAAATTAAATTATCATTTACGTAATCACACTCTCGTAGAACATTCATAAATTAAATACTAGTAAATTTTAAGCGTTTTTATATAACAAACAGATATTATTATAACCAAGCCCACTTGTTATCGTAGATTTTACAACGAAAATAGTTATATACGTATACAAATGTAAGTTAAATAACTCATTATGTTAAGGCAGTGGTATCAGAAGGAAGCGTTAAGTTTGAGCAAAACAATAGATACCTGCATTTAGTTGGTCGAGATACATTAATTGATATTTTATAACTATCCTTCGTTGTTGGCGCCGCGGTACAGGCATAATTATATAGTACCTAGATTACGTTTAGATAAATATACTATAATTTACTCTCTAAGTATGCACCGGTAGTTAGATTTTGACACAAATCCTTAGTATGGATAGCCATGTTATAGGTAAGTACGTGTTACTAATTACATGTCTATAAAATGCGCAATTACATAATTATAACGACTTTGTCATACATATGAATTATAATATTAATTGAATTACATTTAGTGGGTGTTATGTATTTCATTTAGAACGCAGTTTACTTGTAATTTAGTAATAATTTAATTTATTTTAAGTATATCCTTTGAAGACTTCGATATTTGTTAATTGTTAAGAGTATTATATTACACTCAAAATATTAATATTTAAAAGCTGTTGTTGTTGTTGCTAACAAGTTATACAATGTGTACTCAATACGGAAGTGATGGATAATCTAATCATTATGGGATGGTCACGGTAAGGGATGCGACCTCAGTCACGAGGTCAGGAGAGGTCACGAGTAAGAGATCACGACTCTTGCCTGTTAACCGTTTTATCGTGAATTAATCTTCTATAGATAATAATAAAAGGGCATGGCATGTCATAACAAAAGTAGTTAATAATCTGCTTTGACGGATTTAAAATTAACCAGTTTTATGGGATTTCCATAATCCTAATTATAATTAAAATTATTAAGCTCTGGGAGATTTTTGTAGAAGTTTGCAATAAAATGATATTTTTATTAAAGTGGCATCCATGTCCTAGTTCAGATGGAATATGTTAATGGAATTTGAATGCATGTTAATCTATATAATATGAATAATAATAAATACCTCTTTTGGTAAGTCAATACCGATGCTGGTGATTTAATTTCAATTACCCTGTACCTTCTCATAACAAGAAACCATAAAATAAAACAGATATAAAAGGATAAATAAATGTTTTATTAAATTCTTATAAGATTTTTTATGGAGAGTTACATAATTCTATTAAAAACGATGTGCATAAAAGTTTAAAAATAGCATTGCTTGTTGATTTTTTATCTTCTACCCTCAATTTTATGGTTTTACGGTTTGGAGTTACTTTAAATGCCACTTTCTTCATTTAGGTAAGCATAGTCTAATGCAATTTGAAACTCATGAAAGAAGAACAAGAACAAAAGCTCACTGGAAATTAAATGAACTCTCATGAAACTAACTTGCCGCTTAGCTAAGCAGCGTAGACCACGTGTAGACTTCACTAGGCTAGCGTAGATCCGCGTCAACGACAATGAACGACACGCAAACTACCCGTATCCACGTCTGCGGGTAGTCTGTGCCACGAAATAGAGAAGTTTCATCTGTTCTGTGGTCTGCGCTTACATACACTTATTTCGGCTCTTTTAGCTAGATATCGCTAGGTATCTGCTATAGCGTTTTGTCCATTTAGTGGCACTTCCGACTATTATCGTAGCATTCACTACTGCGTTTTACTGATATTTAAACTCAATTCATAACGTAATTTACATTATATTTAAGAAAAGTACAAATCATTAAAGATATATTAAAACATAACACATGTGATACAAAGATAAAGAAGCAAAAGCTTTTCAAACAAAGAAAAAGAAATAGTTTTATAACATTAAGTCACCTAAACCCGCACATAAGTGACGCTGTTCTATGTACATCATCATCATCATCATCAAGCTTTTTTTATCGTCCCACTGCTGGGAACAGGCCTCCTCTCATACAGAGAGGATTGAACGTAATCACTACGCTTGCTCAATGCGGGTTGGCGATTTCAGACTTAGTCCGGGTTTCCTCAAAATGTTTTCCTTCACCTTCAGTCATTGGTGTCCAAGATACACTTAGAAAGTACATATAACTTTAGAAAACTTACATTGGTACTTGCCTGACCTAGAATCGAACCCGTGCACTTATGTTTGAGAGGCTGATGTTTTAACCACTAGGCCACCACGATGTACAAATTTACACAGAAAAGCATGACAAAAGTGCGGATTTATGTCCCACGTACTACAAAATAGTATTCGACACTTTAGCATCCTCTCACTAACTACGAGTAAGTCACACGTATCGTAAAATACTATTTTACAAGCATTTGCTGATGGTTTATTATTTAATATCTATTACATAATCTAAGAGTCAAAACAGCACAGTAATTGCGTAATACACTATTAGTAGCAATGGATTACATTTTGATAGTTCAACAACATACATTGTTTTATTTATACTGTTGAAGAGAGCCATTTTTTCAACATATGCTTGCTTACTTCAAAATGATTCCAATTGATAGTAATGGTGTGTTACTCAATTAA
This sequence comes from Sesamia inferens, assembly GCA_037179545.1. Classification (NCBI taxonomy): domain Eukaryota; kingdom Metazoa; phylum Arthropoda; class Insecta; order Lepidoptera; family Noctuidae; genus Sesamia; species Sesamia inferens. The sequence continues at coordinate 19,129,189 of CM073928.1, read as the reverse complement.
GACACAGGAGGGTAACTGCGTAACACTCTCTCAGTAGCAATGGATTATAATTTGACATTTCAACAACATTCATTGCGTTATTTACGTTATTGAGCAGATATTTTTTTTATTATACAGTATGTTAAGAAAACCATGTCCGACCCGTGAAGGTGTTGTTAGGTATCGATAACTGATTCTACTAATGCATACAAAACTGGGCTAAACTTAAAAAAAAATCCCCATAAAAAAAATAAATATTATTTCGCAAAAGGAGGTAACTTAATAAATGTGCGTTGACCACCCTTCGCCTGCCACCCGCGGGGGGCGGGTGGCAGGACACGCGGCACGTGGTCGCATCGCTATTCGCTCATAATAATACCGGTGTTGTCACTTTTTAAAAATTACCAAATTTCGGGGAAATTGGAATTAATTCGCGGGAAAAAAAGATTATTTCAAAATTCATTTGTATTGGTACTATGATGAATACGTAAAATTTTATATTATATTTGGTAATGTGTTTACCTAACCTTTATTATCCTTATGGGTCGGACAGGGTTTTCTTAACATACTGTATAAACCAATCGATTAGCAATACCTATACTTCAAAATGATTCCAATTTACAGTGGTTTTAAACAATACTTAGATCAAAATATTAACAAATTATGGTTAGAAATGTGGAAACACGATCATGAAAGTAAAGAAAAGTGGTATGGGAGCATCCAAGATACTCTACCTGTGAAACCTTGGTACAATGGTTTTAAAGATGCCAGTCGAGACCTTATTACTACAATCAATAGATTACGTTTTGGGCACAATAAGACGCCCGCGCCATCACGGATAATTATGATACAGATAATTGTCCTCATTGTGGAGAGACGGATGTACGGCAAGTCATCTTATTTTTGTTTGTCAATTTTTTTTACTGGATCCATTGGTGTTGGCAAGTGAATTAAGTGATTTGAAAATTAAATGTGATTCTTCATCCCGCTCGCCGCCACTGTATGAACGACTTAAAGACAGAAATACATACAAACCATTATACAAATAAAGGGTGTATCTGACATCGACGCACAAACGAGTACCATGGATCCAGTACATGATTCTGAACCCCCCAGTGGTGAAATTTTTCGTCGGCTTTTTCATGACTATTTTTTTTACTTCAGACCGTTCATAATTGCTATACTTTTATAACACAATAAGATTTTAAAGTAAAAATTATTTCATTCGCTAATTACACAAAAAAGCTCAATGAAAACAAAACTCGAAAAACTATCTTATCAGCTGATTTAATAGAGTTCACATCACGGATCAACGTCATACCTACCAACCCGCACGGCGGCACGCTTGCAACGTTCAAAGGCCGAGCCGACACTTTTTTTAAACATTGTTATTTCTGTAACCGTTCATTAACGACATAAATGACTATCATAATTTTATTAGTGGCATGCGGTCTAGGCTTTTCGCGAAGTTTGCGTTACGATGTCAGATACACCCTGTATAACTGTAAAGTGGGTATATTTAATCACCTACTCTACATGGACCTAGAACATCATAAATACGCATACTTTTTTGACTTATATAATGACTTAGTATCTCGATTTGACATGTTTTCAGATAGAACTGGGAAACTAAATAAATCTGGAATAAGCTTCATATTTAAAAATATTATGGAGAGGATCAAAATTTACTTAAGGTTATTTCCTTATGTAGATACTAACAAACATAAGCAAAACTCACAGTTTTTTCTTCTACAATAATATACACATTTTACACCAGAACATTGCTGGTCTGCTGGTGCAAGTGGAACGCAGTGAAGTGCTACATAAATAAGATACAAGTCTTAGTAACCAAGTAATTAAATTTAAAAATAAAAGCAATTTACAGTAATATAATATGTTATGCAATCAAGGTACCGCCCTAAAAAAAAGATTGCAACTAGTTGGGATCGTTTGGACCGAAAGAACCAATGGGCGGTCCAAACGATACCAACTAGTCGCAATCGTTTGACAAAAATGTGTTCGCCGATTAGGAGGTTCCTTAATAGTTTGTGAGAAGTCTTTAGGTTGATAAAGTTAGTATTTATTGTTTATATAGCACTGGGCTTCAATTTGAGTACTCATTAAACTGTCTAGCATAGTGTGCTACGAATACGTCAATTTTAAACTTTATAAATTGATGATAAACTCAATTTATTTATTTATTAAAACTTTATGCATAAAGAAAAACATTGCACAATGGCGAACTTAATACCTTAGGCATCTTCTACCAGTCTACCTTAAGGTGATGCAGAGACAAAACATGGTAGGTGCAAAGATATAAAAGAGAAGTAAAAAGAAAAACACAAAAAAAATAACAAGCCGTTAACTTGTGAGACTTTTTAAGTTACCAAGACTTATGTTTGAGAAGTTTAAGTCTATTTTACCTTCTATTTTAATATCTCATTACAATTTAATACGAACAAGATTAACGGCTTTTCAGAAATCAATCCATTGATTGACGTGTAAAAGTGTTTGTACAAATCAACTTACACAATAATATCATAAAAATATTACGAATTTTAGTTTGAAACTTCTTTAGTTTTCCTAAACGGTCTATAAATAGATTTAACCTCTTTTATTACTGATATTTCAAAAATTTTAAGTAAGTCATTCAAAATACGGTGGTAAAATTGGTAATAGTCCAATTTAAAGTAAATTATAAATAATTAATGAAAACGAAATGAATACGTTAAAGTAAATTATAATTAATTAATGAAAACGAATTGAGATGAAATGGTGCGACCCGTAGGCATACCTATTAGAATATAGTGCTATTCAACGTGACATCGCTGGGACCCTACACACCATGCAAAACGTGATATCAAGGTTGTAGTCGCGTTATCGCATTGCTGGGGATGTAGCTGCACACAAGCAGGTAGATATCAGAGACAGGATCGATTTCGCCAAATAATCGCCAGAGGACAACCCTATATCAACTAATACAAAAGCTTCAGGAAGACCACCCCATGTTTCAGTATTGCGTGGCCATCGCGATCGGGAGCTATTACAGTGAGAAACAACGAACATAGGTGCTGTTTACGAATGCCCCCCGGTCTGGTTTCATGATTCACAAAAAACTCGCGTTTTGAGAATTCTAGGGAAAGACAGCCATCTACGCCACGCTCAGAGGTCCAGTCACACCAAGGCGGAATCGTGGTGTAGCCAGGAATTAGTCTTAGAGAAACCCAGCTCGTTTGGATCCAAGATCCAAAAATATCACAGCGAAATAGTAAAGCTTGTGTCGGCAGCTCTCTGAGATCACGATATTCATGTTTACGTATTACGTATTCATGTTACGAACAAGCAATGAACATGGGACCGCATACCGGACTAAGATATTAACTATTTAATTTGAAGTGATATTAACAATTTACTTTTAATTATGAACAATCTATGAAGGTAAACATTTGACATAAAAAGGCAGGGAAAATAATTAAACAAAATGATGCTGATACAGTGTCACTTGCTGAAGCTTCCAAACATGGCCAGTTCTATAATCACACCCGACCGCAGACAAATCTGACGCAGGGTTATTAGAATTACATAACAAATTTTCCATCACAAGAAATTTTGTGAATCATCATCTCATGGTCATCATTATTTGATAATATAATTAGTTAACATTGTAAACATATAACGACACTACCTAGGCGTAATTATGGCACATCGAGTCTTCAGAGTCCGTCTCGCAGCACCCGAATTACGTAACATTTTTCAATCATTGGATTTAATGGATTTTGATGGAACTTGCTAAGATCTCATAACGCTTTTCATGAGGCTTAATCGAGGTCTAGAGCAGGCCAATTGGGCCTGCTCTAGACCTCGACTAGCAATGAAAATACATATAAAAATATACTTTCTATGTGTTAAAAAAATTCGTCCTTTGCTAACGTTGTTGAACTGTCAAAATAAAAGGTATTGCCATTGTAAATGTGTTACGCAATTACACCGTAGCTGGGTATGATTCACAGTGACAACGCGACGCTTTATACAGATGTGGCTATAAATCGATATGCTATATTAACGGCTGTACATTGTAGCTATTGGTACCCTACTTGATCCATGCCGGTGTTGAGGCTGTAGTTGCGGTACATGCCGGCAGCAGACAGAGCATTCGTGAACCTTTGGCCGGCGGGGAAAAACACTGACGGAACTGAATAATATCCTGCAATTATTTTCAAAAATTAATTATTAACCTCTATATATAGTTACTTATACTGACTGATTAGAATAGAATCACTTTACGATTAAACTCTATGGTGGAGTTTTCCTTGCAATAATTTCATGGTATGGAAAGTCAGACTAAACAATAGGATTCTCGTGCACTGTAGACATGGTTGTTATTTCACGTAACTGGTTAAATACCTGGTTAATAACCAGCGACGCGATGTGTAACTGAATAACTAGTTACGAGTCAAATTAAAAAACAGTTATTTTTGTAAATGCGTTATTTCATACACACGTTAACGTTATGCCGTAGCGGGTAGCCGTATCGTGCATCACACCGGCGGCGCGCGTCGCTGCATGGTTATTGTAACTAGTTACGTGAAATAGCAACCACGTCTAGTTTCGTTTCGCGTGTAACTGTATAGTTAGTGGTTATATCAACAACAATCACAGTAGCTGAATTAAAATAACTAGCTACAAAAATAACTTGTATTATAACAGGTGAAGCCGGTTAAGTAACTGGTTACGTTACGTTTCTTGAAATAGATGTTACAACCCACACCTAGCGCACAGAAACAGCTTATTTCAGAGGACAGTTACAATGGAGACAACGGCGCCGATTCACTTGATCACAAATTTTAAGTTAAGTGCATATTCTTTTACTTTCTATTTCATTAACAAAAACACAGAAGATAAAATGTCAGTTTAGACCTGTCAAATTAGTGCGCTCCTGACGTAAACTGGCGTATTTTTAGTCGCTATGTTTATAATCGCGTCTAAACTGTCTATGGAGTATTTTAATTTGACAGGATTTAACTTAAATGTTATCTTCTATCCTATTCTTAACGAAATGGAAAGAAACAACAGAATCGGCGTCAATATTATATCCTTGTTCACAAGATAGACTAAATTTAAGTTCACTGCATCTTTTATTTAGTACTGTCAAATTAAAATAATCCATAGACAAATTAAATGACATTAAAACGATCGTGTTGCGGGTTCCTTTCCCGAATGGAAGAAATATATGTATGGCCTACAAATAGCTGTTCCGGGTTTGGCTGTTGGTGTGTGTGAGTTTATATGTTTGTAAACGCACCCACGATACAGGAGAAATTCCTAGTGTGCGGCAAAGTTTTATTTAAAAAAAAAAGTATGACTACTAAAAATGCGTCAATTTACGTCAGGTGCTGGCTATTTGACAGAACTAATGTATTATCTTCTATCTTTTTTAGTTAAATAGAAAGATAAAATGCATTGAATTTATAATTTCCTACATCATTACATCGTCTGTCCTGCTACTTCGTACAAAAGCTTGCAATAAAAATGACAAGATCAAAACCACAGTGGGAGGTTACAAGCTTCTTAAAAATATCAATTTACTCTCACAAACTACCTCTGCTTAGGTGCACCTATTCAATTCCTATTCCAAAAACATTTTGACATCCACAAAGTCCAACCCACACAGGGTTCGCGTGGTATATCCGGTCTAGTCCCTTCCACATGGAAGAGTTTTTTTTTTAATAATTGTAAACTAGCGCTTGACCGCAATCCCGCCTGATGGTAAGCAGTGATGCGATCGTTGATGGTAAAGCGCGCTAGTTAATTAAGAGCCTATTCACTCAGAAAAACTGAGCAAATAGGAAGGAAGACGGCAGTTGAGCGAGGTGATGCAATGTTAAACCCAACAACACGACCAACGATGCTGCGCCAAAGGGAGATTGATCTGAAGACCCTCCACGACCAAACTCCCAATACAACAACATTAGGCCGCCGCGCATCGTACCCGGCACACATCGCAACACAACTGCTCAGACCCGTCCTCCTTACGGCTTCACCAGACATCATGCCGGAACACGATCTGACTCCCAGCCGTGGAAAAATTACAGATTGATAATGCTATGCTGTTCAAATTCAAATCAAGCAACTTCTACAAGTACATCAGAACACCATCGACGAAAATGTATAACTTGGAGTGTAGGAGAGAGGGAGTGTGTGTAAGAGCAATGTAGAAAACATAAAAACATAAACTGGTATATTAATAAATCTTAATTTATTAAAGTAAACCCCTACATCGTATAAGATACGTAAAATTAGTAGGTAACTTAAAATAAACAGTAATCCGAAGACTAAACTGTCTCCACGTAGTGAAACTTGTATTCACAAATAATACTTTTATTACATAAAATTCTCCTGTCACAGTGTTTGTCCTTGTACTCCTCCAAAACGGCTGAATCATCATCATCATCATCATCATCATTTCAGCCGAAAGACGTCCACTGCTGGACATAGGCCTCCCCCAAGGTTCTCCACGACGACCGGTTCTGCGCCTCCCGCATCCAACGGTTTCCCGCGACCTTCACCAGGTCGTCGGTCCACCTTGTCGGGGGCCTACCCACGCTACGTCTTCCGGTGCGTGGTCGCCACTCGAGAACCCGTCGGCCCCATCGGGCATCGGTCCTACGGGCAATGTGTCCAGCCCACTGCCACTTTAGTGTTGCAATTCTTCGGGCTATGTCGGTTACTCTCGTTCTTCTGCGGATCTCCTCATTCGATTCGATCGCGCAGTGAAACCCCAAGCATAGCCCTCTCCATTGCCCTTTGAGTGACTTTGAGCCTTCTCATAAGGCCCATTGCTAGCGACCACGTCTCAATTCCATAAGTCATCACTGGCAACACACACTGGTCGAAGACTTTTGTCTTGAGACACTGCGGTATTTTGGACGAGAAGATTCTTCGTAGCTTCCCGAAAGCAGCCCAGCCGAGTTGGATTCGACGATTGACCTCTTTCTCGAAGTTGGACCTTCCTAACTGGATAGTTTGTCCCAGGTACACGTAACTGTCAACAACTTCGAGAACAGAGTCTCCAATCTTTATAAGAGTCTGTACAACATGGGCATTAGACATGACTTTCGTCTTGCCCATGTTCATTTTAAGACTGACTCGCTCGGAGGCTCTGCTGAGGTCTTCGAGCATTGTACTCAGGTCCTCCGCGGTCTTAGCCATGACTACGATATCATCAGCAAACCGAAGGTGTGTCATGTACTCACCATTGATGTTGATGCCCAGTCCTTTCCAGTCCAGAACCTTGAAGACATCCTCCAATGCAGCGGTGAACAATTTCGGGGAGATAACATCTCCCTGTCTGACACCACGCTGCAGAGGTATTGGTTTCGAGGTCTGGTCCTGTATTCGGACTGACATGGTGGCGTTTTCGTACAAACCCTTCAGCGCTTCAATATACCGATAGTCTACTTGGCACCGCTGGAGAGACTGCAGTACAGCCCAGGTCTCGATCGAATCAAAGGCTTTTTCGTAGTCCACAAACGCCAAGCAAAGGGGTAGGTTATACTCCTCGGTCTTCTGTATAACCTGCCGTAGCGTATGTATGTGGTCTACTGTGCTGAAGCCCTTTCGGAAACCGGCTTGTTCGGGTGGCTGGAAATCGTCAAACCTGCAGGCGAGACGATTCGTGAGGACTCTCGAAAACAACTTATAGACATGACTCAGAAGTGAGATGGGTCTGTAGTTTTTCAAAAGGGTGTTGTCACCCTTTTTGAAAAAGAGTACCACCACACTTCTGTGCCATGCCTGTGGCGTTTTTCCCTTGACTATGACGGAATTAAATAACTTCTGAAGGGCCCTAAGGATCGGTTCACCACCCGCCTTCAGTAGCTCTGCCGTTATTCCGTCATCGCCCGGCGCCTTGTTGTTTTTAAGTTGTTTCAGAGCCAATCGAATCTCCTGCAGGCTGACGTCCGGGATATCTTCGGTGTAGTGTCGGGTTAATCTTGCTCTAGGGTCTTCAGCAAGATTTAATGCGGGTATTGTCGTCGAAGTGTAGAGCTGTCCATAGAAATTCTCAACTTCCCTCAAAAGCTCGGACCCGGACGTTATGATCCTGCCGTCGTCAGTCTTCAGCTTGCTTAGCCGGCTATGCCCAATAGTCAGATCCCTAGCGAAAACTTTAGAGCCTCTGTTTCGCTCTATGGCCTCCGTTATACGCTCGGTATTATACTGACGTAGGTCGCGCTTCAGAGACTTTGAGATCTGCTTATTGAGCTGCCGGTATCTGCAAGCATCACTTGACGAACGCAAAACCATCTCACGTCTATCCTCCATGAGCTCGAGAGTGTAGTCCGAGAGCTTTTTAGTTCTATTTGTACGGCGGGTCTTAAAATACTTGGTCCCGACCGTACGGACAGCTTCTACAAACCCGTCATTGTATTCGTCCACGTCACCACTTAGGCATTCGAAGCGATTTTGGAGCTCGAGCTCGAAACCTTCGGAGTTATGGATCTGGATGGGTGCTGGCCGGAGCGTAGACTTCATCAAGCGAGATCTTTCGGACACTATGTTCAGATTCAATGTGCCTCTGACCATACGGTGATCGCTGCCGCATTTGAGCGAGTTGATCACTGAGACATCATTGAATATGTGCCTTTTTGTCGTCATAATGAAGTCTATCTCGTTCTTAGTGACCCCGTCGGGACTGATCCAAGTCAACTTTCGCTGTTCACGCTTCTTGAAGAAGGAGTTCATCATAAAGAGTCCCTCCTTCTCCATGTAGCCAGCTAACATGTGGCCTTGGTAGTTCCGACGCCCAAATCCAAAATTTCCCAGTCCGAGCTCTTCACCACTCCGTTTTCCAAGTTTAGCGTTGAAGTCCCCCATGATAACGCTGTAGTGAGTTTTAGAGCTATGTATGGCTTTAGAGATGTCCTCATACATAGTCTCTACTTCATCGTCGGAGTGTGTCGAGGTCGGGGCGTATACCTGAATGACCTTCAGCGAATACCATTTGGTTATTCTGAGTACCAGGAACGCCACCCTCGTCGACACACTCTCGATCTTCACTACATTGTCCACAAGGGACCTGTGGACGAGGAACCCGACACCACCTTGGGACTGATGGTCGCCCTCCCGGAAATAGAGCAAGTTACCGGATTTAAGGATTATCGAGTCCTCACCCTCTCTTCGGACTTCAGATAATCCCAGGACACCCCATCGTAACCTGCTCAATTCTTCCTCCAGTTCAATAACCCTCTCGTCGGTCCGCAGTGTGCGCACGTTCAGTGTTGCCAGGTCGATCCGTCGTTGATTGTGGTAGCCGGATCTCTTCCGGAGATTCTTCGCACCCCTTGCCCCGCCGTTACCTTGGCCGCTACCACAATGACCAGGAATAGCGGAGCTGCCGGGGACTAGGGGCCTTGGCTTAGTCGTGTGCATCATTATGGGGGGGTTTGCCATAATCCCCACGCTTGGCAAGTGGGTTGGGGATCGCAGGATTTGATATTCCACAGAAGAAGCGCTGCTGCCCGCTTCCCTGGTGAGAGAGTTCCCTTAGTCGCCTCTTACGACACCCACGGGAGGATATGCGGCTGAATCGATTTTAATGAAATTTCGCATTTACATTCGTTAGGCCTGAGAATAGGTTTTTATCTATTTTTTATATTCAAAAGTGTCATTTTCTACTTACGTGGGTGATATCGCGGGCCGCAGCTAGTACTTATCTAAGTTCAAATACTTTTCTAACTAAGTATTCGTAAACAATAATGGATGAATGGTCCTCCGTGGCGCAGCGGTGAACACGCCTGCCTGCGACGTGGAGGCTGCGGGTTAGATTCCCGGCTAGGTCATGATGGAAAACTATATTTTCCTGATTGGCCTGGGTCTTGAATGTTTATCTATATATGTATGTATTATAAATATAGTATCGTTGAGTAGTATCCCATAACAAAAGTCTAGAACTTACTTTGGGGCTAGCTCAATCTGTGCGATTGTCCGTATATATTTATTTATTTTATTTATAATAGTGCCGATCGCAACACAAGTTTGTCTGTGAATAGGTTCTTGGAACACCGTACCTCCCTGCACCCTGTACTATCTTAAAGTAATATTTGTAAATAATAGCATGTATTAGTCAAGCCGCAGCGTTAACACAGCCAATGCGCGGTTATAAGCAGCCCACATCCTACAGAGCAAGCACCAGCATATTTTACCATCGGGAGATAAAAGAAATACACTCGAGCTTCGTCGGTCATTGCGGCAGCCCTTACAGTGCCCGATCTATGGTGCTAAATTTCTACGATTGGAGCGATTACGTATTTTAATTTAGAGGCTATTTTTTAATTTAAAATTAAAGCTTACAGAATATTGTAGGCTCATGCCATGCATAGTGCAAGTAACACAAAAACAAGCTTCAATACATTTTACCCGTCGTTAAAAAGTCTTATGATCGCAGCCAGTGTTAAGAGAATAATTCCGATACATGCCAGCTCGATGCAATTCAGAGGAAAACTTTTGATTCTTAGGATAAAACTCAGTGGGAACCGTGTACACACCTAAAACATGGAAACAGAAAATTTGTGAAAGAATAACTGCTTTACTCAGGTGTCATAGAGCGTTATTTATTACCAGGCAGGTCATTTGTGCTCCACGGGGTTAGCTATTTAGAGGCGAATAGTTTACTGTCTTTATAAAACATTAAATGGGTTCGTCCTTAATAACAGTTTATATGATTTTGATTAGACGAATATAACGACGACGTTTTAAAAAGCTTTTGCTAAAAACCAGAGCTTTAGTTGCATATCTTCATGAAATTAATGTCATATGAATCTATGTTGAGTCATTTAAATAGCCAGGAAATATACATTAGTAGGCTGTGACCAACTAATAGGTATGGCAGGCGGATGATAATATTCCGTTAGCACCTTTCAGTAAGAACATTAATATTAATTAGCTTACCTCTGCTTAGCTTCACGACAAAATGTTACCTACAGCCGGATTGTTAAACAATTTTTGTCTTCACCTCAATTTAGATACACTTTAGGTATATAAATATTCAAACAATTAATTGATTTGTCAACAATCAGATAACTTTTATATGAGGAATATATATTGTGGTTTGACTGACAGCTTTTGTATTCAAAATATGTTAAATTTTCAGATTTATTCTAAGTTACTTGCTGATTGAAAAATCAGCCCTAAGGGCCAATATAAATTATAGTATCCCTTACTTCTTCGATACTTCTGTATCTGTCATCTCAGCTGAACACGCCTGACTGCGACGTGGAGGCCCCGGGTTCGATCCCCGGCCAGGCCATGATGGGAAACGATCTTTTCCTGATTGGCCTGGGTCTTGGATGTTTATCTATATATGTATCTATTATAAAATATAGTATCGTTGAGTTAGTATCCCATAACACAAGTCTAGAACTTACTTTGGGGCTAGCTCAATCTGTGTGATTTGTCCGTATATATTTATTATTATTATTATTATTATTATTATTGTCCCACTACGGGGCAAAGCCCCTTCTCGTATAGAGAAGGAGCAATGAGCATAATGAGCATTGAACGAACACGCTTGCTCAAGGTAGTTTGACGATTTCAGGTTTCCTGACTAGATTATAATAAATTAATAATAAACTTAGAAATTATATTAAATAGAAAAGTCATATTTACTTGTACTTGTCTGGATTTGATGACATGACAGGCAAGGTCATTATGTCTGGTAAACTGCGAAATCACATTCACTCCAAGAATGGGTCAAAAATATTTAGCATCAACACAATACCATCAAAGTTATGTTGACTACGTGTTGCGTATCATGTTTTCTTGTAATGACTTTTATGCATAGATAGGTACCGGCTCTAAATTGTTCTTGATCAGTAGTCAGCAAGTAGAAGTTAAATAAAATTGTGTGACTTGTGAGTGTAGTTAAATTGTAGTCTTTGTTTACCTGGGGGGTACCACCCGTATTCGCTGGAAGATGTTCTGTAGAATGGATGTTGGTTGCTCACTTGACATCCGTAGCCGTTGAACCAATCTGAAACATCCATCATTTTCAATGTTCCTACAAAAGGGACATAATTATGAATGGCCGAATCGGAATTTTTGTTTGCCTATGTTGTTCCACTGTGAGCCAAAAGCCTCATTTTCTCCTTTCCACTCCTCCCAGTCTTGAGCTAGTGTGAACTACCTATGCTGTTTGTAGACGTCAAAGCCATCCTGCAATCTACTCCTAGGTCTGATTCCATGTTGCCAAAGATTTTCTGGAAACTACACGATGATAGATTTGTCCCATGGCTTATACGACATACGGCAAACGTCTCTAGTCAGCCACTTCAGCTTGGCTACTTTTAGTTGGTATGCCATGCGATGTATATAAATAACTGAAATGCTAAATTGCAATCTCAAGAACAAAAATACGGTTTACAATATGTAATTCAAATAGTGTTTCCCTTCTATTATGAAGGAAAGTTATATTGTTACTTTAATAAAATATGTTACACCCGTTGTTACAGACACTTACTGAATCTACTATTTCGTTTGTTCGTTATTGATTACAAGTAAAAGCCCGCATGCCTTTTAAACGAGTGTGGGATCAATGACACTATTAAGTTTTATGTTGTATTACAATATTAACCAACCACATATAATTAAATAAAAGCTGTTTAAATTAATCGGATTATTTTTACATTTTTCTAAAGATAATGGCGCCGATTCTCTTGTTCACAAACTAAATTAATTTTAAGTTTAGTGCATCTTTTTCTTTCTATTTCATTAAGAAAAGGACAGAACATAATGTGTTAGTCCTGTCAAAATTATTCTGCGCCTGACGTAAATTGATGTATTTTGGCCACCATGTTTACAATCGCTTCTAAACTGTCTATGGAGTATCTTAATTTGACAGGATTTTTTTTTTAATATTTATAAACTAGCACTTGACCGTAATCCCGCCTGGTGGTAAGCAGTGATGAGGTCGTTGATGGTAAAGCGCGCTAGTTTATTAAGAGCCTATTCACTCAGAAAAACTGAGCGAATAGGAAGGAAGACGGCAGTTCAGCGAGGTGATGCAATGTTAAACCCAACAACACTACCAACGATGCTGCGCCAAAGGGAGATTGATCTGAAGACCCTCCACGACCAAACTCCAAACACAACAACATTAGGCGCATCGTACCCGGCACACATCGCAACACAACTGCTCAGACCCGTCCTCCGTACGGCTTCACCAGACATCATGCCGAAACACGACAAATCGCTTAGCGGCAAGACTTTGTCTGGTGGGTGGTAACTTCTGCCGGCGGCCGATGTTATGGCCTACCACCGAGGATCAAACCCGAGCCTCCTGGGTGAGAGAACTTAAACAATCGTAAAGGCATTTAACATGCCTGAAGTAGTGCGTAACATTGCGTACGACAGTGTGCTCACAAACCGCATCATCAATCGATCGCTGACGCCTCTCTGTCGGGATGGTATCTAACAAAATAATTGTGGAACTGTAGTTTTGCGTAAAATCACCGTGATAATGCAGAATCCATATGAGCAGTACATACATCGTCTATAGTTCTTAATTATTATGATTTGCAGACTATACTTATGACATTTCATGTACAGAATTCTAGTTTTTGGATCCTCACTCGCCGCTATAACCCCCTGAAACAATCCCAGAAATCTATGCCCAGAGAGAGCGACTAATAGAAAAGTTAGGAAGATATGTTGCAGTGAACTTATACAAATTGATATGGTAGAAGAAAAACTTTGGTAATGATAAGAGTGACTTTATCTGATACAGAAACTATGGGCAAGGTGGTATAAGATTGGGTCTTTCTAAAGGATGGAATTTTCTTAGATCATATATACAATACAAATATCACGCCATCGATAACATGCTTGGCTGGGGTGAGCACGCAACAGATTTTTGTGAACGGTTGTACCTTAACATTAATAAAAGTGATGTAAGAAGTTTAATAATAAAGGCAATGACGATGTATGGACACAGAAACTTAAAATTTTAGTAGATTATGAGAACTTTGAACTTGAAAGATTTTAATAGTGTACATATTTATGAGAGTATTGACAGCGATACGATTTTGGGGCCTAAACTAAAATATCTTCAACTCACGAGGATGCTCGAATCTCTTCGGGAGGTTGCAGGTAATAAACAGATCGGAAGTCTTCAGTTCGGGCTTTGCAAGTTCTGCTCTGCCACTACGCTTGTCCGTACACGTTGCTGAGCAAAAACCGGGCTGAGCGTTCGCTGGTGGTGGACCTTGATCCTGAGGTTGCTCACTCATTCTTTCTTTAAAATATACACGATTACAATTCTTAACGAAGTTCAATAGAAACTTGTCGTTTTTAATAAAATATCACAGTAGCAGGATAATTGATTCGCAAACAAAGGAGTTTCCATTGGTTGTCGTGACAACTTGACAGATTTGTTTTCCTTAGATACGATATTATATTGTTATACTCTTTAGATACTATATTTTTTTGGTTGTTTTAAATAGTTTCTATGGTTACTTTCAAGAAAGGTCAAATGTGGAGCTAAAAGTACATACTCGACAACATGTCAAGCTACACATCTCCAACATCGGCTTGTCGTGCAATTTGAAGTCAGCTTAGATTAGAAACATATTTATATAGCTTCATATATTCTCATTCATAAATACCATGACATTGTAATTTATAATTTCTTTATTAAATGTCCTCACATTGGAACTCTATATAGCAAATACACCTATGGAGCAAAAAATTACTTCATGTGCTGCTTTTAATAGTTTTAATCCATCCTATGCGCCGGAGGACATCTAACAAGTGGCGATGGATTACGTACGCATGTATGCTCATGCAGCCTGCAACAGCATCATTTCTCCATAGTCGCTCGTCACTGCTTCGTTTTGCGCACATTCATTGCGAATTATTGAAACTTAATAATTTTTTTAAGTAATTAGGTACTACATTAAAACTTAACAAAACGGAAAATTTTTTAGGCGTCATCCTGCCGTCATATATATATAAAAAAATAAAAAATTCTCACCACAAGCCAAAAAACAAAACAAGTATAAAAAATTGTTACACACAAGAAATAGCTTTTATTTTTTTTTTTTTGGTTGTAGATCGCTGGTGCCTGTGGTAGGTAGTAACACCTGTAATACAGGTCACCAATATAAAATAGTCTTTAGAGTTATCTCTTTTACAATGGTGGTCTTTTCTTAATGAAAAAGCACACTGAACCTTTTACTTTAAGTTGTAAACAAGGAAATCGGCGCCAGTATGTTTCTATTGTAAAACGGACAGCAGAAGTGACATTAGATATTGAAATTCAAGGATTGGTATGCAATTATTAAGTTGGGCTTCACAAAACAAGTAACTTTATCGGAACTCTATACTTAAAATATAAAGCTGAACGTACACACGTCGAACGAGCTACTACTGCTGCATAGGCGTAGAAAAGTACAATATTATAAATTTTCTGTTTGCTCTTTCGTTTGTTAGTAATAAACATCGTCACCGCGGGGCCTGATATTTGGGGGGGGGGGGGGGTCGAAACTGTCCGCGAGTCTGTTGCCGCTGTACCCATTTAGGGGGGCTGGAAGAGGACGTTATCCGCTCATCTCCGAAGCCCGGTGCGCCTGCTGTAGATTGGGTGAGTGGGCGAGACGATCTCACTCTTCCTTTCCGCTACCTCCTTCTGTGAGACGACTGTTTCGCAGAAAGAAACCACCGCCTCCCGGGACTCTTCGCTGCCGACAACTGACTCAATGACAGTCGGCAGCGACAGGTCACTGCCTACTTCAGAGATGAGGGCACGGCGCAGCTCCTCCCAAGCGGCACACTCTGCTAGCTTATGCCGCCAGACATCCGGCTCCTTATTTATGCGACACAGGTATTTTCTGAAGCAACCATGCCCCGAGAGACGGCTCCCTGACGTTTCGGGTAACACAAGTGGTGTTACCCGAAACGTCAGGGAGCCGTTCCTTCTGCAGAGCCAGTCCGCCAGTACCGGCCGACCCGCCTTGATGGTGGTGAAGCAGTAGGGCATGAAAGCCTGTCCCGCCATTCCGCTACCAGGACCTCTTTCTTTCTTTATTGGCGGTAATTAATTATTGACTATTTCCTGTCTTGATTGTATTTGAATTTTGACTATTTTTTACTTATTATTTATTTTATCGTTCTTACCACCACGCTTGCTCAATGCGGATTAGCGATTTTAGACTTAAAGTCCAGGTTTCCTCAAGATGTTTTCCTTCACCTTGTAATCAGTCATTGTTTTCCAAGACATACTTAGAAAGTACATATGACTTGGAAAAGTTACATTGGTAGTTGCCTGACCTAGAATCGAACCTGCACACTCATATTTGAGAGGCTGGTATTTTAATTACTGGCCACCATGACAGCACTGACCTTGCCTGAACTGCAGATTAATTGCGTAACACATTATCAGTAGCAATGGGTTTCATTTTGACAGTTCAACAACATTCGTTGCATTGTTAGCGTTGTAGAGCAGACACATTTTTGAACATATAGAGCAATGGATTAGTAATATGCTTCGAAATGGTTCCAAGCGATACTAATAATGTGTTATGTAATAAGGGTGTGGCTCTTATTGAGACGAGCCAAACCAGCGACCTAATAGGCAACAGCGACCCCACGATCCCTATCACCAGGGACTAGAAGTCTTGTTCTTTACTTCCAACTTGCCTCAATTGGTCACCTGTAATGAACACTGACTAGGAAAACAGAGCTGCCACCGTTTTGTTGTTTTTATTGGCCACCTTGGGTTGATATTCACAAGAGTAAATTAATTGATTTGCTGGGATCTTAACCACGTTTCGGTCTCTGAGATTATTCTGATAGCGATTGGACCTCATGATTCAGAAAACGCATTTCTTCTCTTACGCAGCCATTGATTTATAATTATTGGCAAACGATATTGCCGCGCATATACCTACTTCACTTCACTTCATACATCTTTTCCACTCTATATTTCAACCCATGGAGGTCACAGGGCCACACCAGTGTCCGCTGACCTTAAGCTCATTGGGCATGCATTCGAATGAATATATTAGTCGTTATCAACACTATCAGGAGCCAGCCGGCACAAATGAGTGGGTGACAACTTATCGCACCTCCTCCCACCCTGCTGTGTCACTCACTACTAGACTGCTAATAAGTGCTCACAGTTTAAACTTTTATTGCCGCACAGTTCAGTGTGTAAACTACTTAAGTGTTGCCAAAATTATTGTTGCTGCAATTTGCAAAATTTTAGAGACATACGAGTATAAACATATTTAAAGGTCCATAGATTTATTTACATTACAGACTATTATATTATTATACTCTTTGATAACTAAATATTTCTGTCATTTAACAAAGTCAAATAGCTATCAACAATCCGGTAAATAAATAAACAAGCCATATCTCAGTAATTTATCAAACACAAAATGCACACGATAAGTGTACAGCAACCAATTAATCTGAAAGTTGTGAGGTTCGAGTTAGACTTCACGGATCTGATAAATGAAAAACCGAGGTCTGAGAAGAAACCCAAGAAAATTAGGGTACCAAAGTTCAACAACAAAAAGCAATCTCCAATACCGGCCGCGCCATTCATCAAGAATACTTCACAGGTAAGCAATATTGCTATTAAAAGCTAATGGATAAATAATACATCGATGATCTTCCAGAACAGAGCAAATATTGCAATCTTATTTTACTAATATAACTTTTGGTTTATTTTTCCTATTACATTTGTTTACCGGAAACTGAATACAGTTTAGTCGTAGAGCCAAATCATCAGTGTATCTGATACTAAACTAATAAAACCAGATCCCGTTTGTCATTAATGTACTTACGAATTGATCTTTATTTCGCACGCTTATACTTAATATATTAATACTTAATTAACTTTTCATTTGATGTTACATTTCCTAACGCAGAAACGAGATGTTAAAGATTTGGTAGAAGATTTACTCGACGAATTGTATTCAGACCAACGGGACTGGGGAGGCCACAGTGGGATTGACTGTAGTCATGTGTAAGTAAGACTTAAGCACCTGTGTATATTAAAACTGTTACAGCTCTCAAAAAGAGTCTATTATTATTTTATTATTATAGACCCTTTTTGCACTAGGTCTAAAACAATACCTACGAGTATATACTTCTCCTGTAAACTAAAGCAGCACTGTTTTGTCGCCGAAATATGTAATATATCATGATTTTAAAATCACATCCGTTTGTAAAAACAACGCAAAAGCGTATTCACCCAAATTAGATTAAGCTAAATTGCTTTAGGGAGTTTCAAAGAAAATATGTATTCTTGTAGTAGCCACGTCGATAAATCGGCCGTAATAATTTATGATTTGCATGTCTGTCTAGGTCCACGTCGGCATCGTTCACTTCATGTCAATCTAACTGCGGGGAGAAAACAGAAGCCATTGAACGAAGCTTTTTGGAATCTTTAGGTATGACACAGAATGCCTTAACTTTAAATTTACATTGTCATTATAATTAACTCTCTCAATGGAAATTGTTGGTCGGGTATTTTCTGGGTCATGTCTATAGGTCATTTAGTTAGAAGCTTTTCATGAACAGCTATTCTAAAGGGATTTAACATCCTAGTCCATATACATATGTATGTGTATATGTGTGTATGTGCTACGGTGCACCTGATTGGGCCGATAGGGCCAGCTTAGGGGCGGCACGACGTAAACTGCTTCAAAGCCAACGTTTGGCATTGATATTTTTATGCAAGGCGTATAGAACAGTCAGTACTGAAGCCTTACCGGTAATGGCAGGTGTACTTCCAGTCGATCTTGAGGTACAGCGACGTGCTTCAATGAACTACTCCGCGAGGGGGGAGGCCATGGACACTAATTTTGTTACACAACGCGACTTTAATAAAATTTCTAGATTATTTAAACCTCAGACTGAAGTCTGGGAGGACCTCTTATCCGAATGGCAAAGTAGGTGGGATAATTCCATCAAGGACCTCCATCTATTCTTTCCATCCGTTGGCGATCGGCTGGCTAAGACATTGCTGGAGGTTGACCACTGCGTTGCCCAATTTCTGACAGGTCATGGCAACTTTAAAAGTAAACTGTATTCTTTTAAACTTGTTCCTTCGCCTTTGTGTCAATGTTCTACATCGAACTGTGAATTTGAACAGTCCGCACATCACATCTTGTGGGAGTGTATTCTTTGGCAGAATGAACGCAATATTATGTTGGATAGTGTACAAGTTACATCCGGAGTCGTTTATTATACGGACCTTGTAGAAACTAGAACCAATTTCCGTGCGTTCAGGCGCTTTTGCCATACCTATTATTGGAATCAATTGTAACAGCACATACCTACTTAGGACCCATTAACTTAATCAAATTTTATTCCGTGGTGCTTGGCAATCTGGGCTTCTCCCAGTTGCAATAATGGCCCTTTGTGCCGATGGGCCTAGTTCTGTTCTGTCCTCTGCTTGTTATGGAGGGAAGTGGAAAAAATATCTTTTCTTACTCCTCCGCTATTCTTTTCTGATTAATTTCGTTACGGGACCCAAGACAGTTGAATCGTTTCTCCGGGACTCGTCGAGCTTCACTGCTCGGCGTATTTCTGGCGGTCTCCACTGTTGATTCTGGCTTTCAGGAGTTGCAGTGGGTGGACAAAAGTGTGGCGGATCTTGTCCCAAAAAAAAAAAAAAATACATACTCGTATGTATGTATCATATACAAAATGTACCTTGTATGTACCAAATGGACTGTCATAGAATTATCCAACCATGAAACACGACCGTAAACTGGCAGGCAATCTTGTGGAATGAAACGATAAGAGCGTTGATTTAGCTCAAATATTAAATATCAATCCATTAAACATAATGTGAAAGTTAATTTTACACCAAAATAATAGACCAAGCCTATTAGATGGTCAACGGCAATTTTTGTAATACCAAATACGTACATTGGATACGTACTTACATTGGATTTATTGTCATATTTATTCATAGTGGTATTTATTTAAAGTCTTATTAATTTATTCATTATTCATAGGCAATATTGAATGTATAATATTATTAAATTATAGACACTACCGAACTTTGGTCACAAAAAAACGAATGGGAAGAGAGACTTCAAATAACGGGCGAGCGACTTGCGAAGAAAGTTCGTATCCGAGACCGATTGAGGCGGCAACAGAACAGACTTTGCGCAGCGATAACCATGCTCCTCAAACGCATCAGTAAGTTGTCATTCGACACCGAAGAATTTCAACCACTATACATACACTACCAACATTAGGGTATCTTCCTAAAACTAGGCTTTCCAAAAAACAGCAAATTTGAAAACAACGTCTCGGTATATGAATTGTAAAATAAATAAAAATAAATTAAATAATAATATTAATTAATTAATTTTATTGAATTAATTCATTAATTAAATAATTGTAATAATACATCGTTCTGTAATACTTTTAATGTAATAGTCAATACCATAAAAGAGACTGATCTTACATTGACATTGACTGGTCGATATGATGGATGTTATTTCAATAGTAAAATGGCCGAGACGATAAATTATTGTCAATTTCTGGAAATGAATTACCACCCAATGTCCATAAAAGGCCTTCGGGTCCATAACTCGCAGAATCTAATATTTGTATTACGGCTAATGGGTCGTGTACCTACTTTCATTAGCAAATTGTATCATAATAACAGCTGTGCGTTACCAAAATCTCTTCATATTACTCCAATGGTTTAATAATGAGTCGTTTCTAGATTACAATTGCCAAAACATTTAAATTTAAATCTTTATTCAAAGATAGCAAATATCACGACAGTTTCATTCATGGGAGCCTAAAATAGATTTACGCATATCAACGCTAACTCTATTGGGTATGGGTGCTTTTCCCGTCTATCTGTTTCCGAAACTGACGTACACAGCGGCGCTCAATCGATATATGAGTATAACTCACACAGACAACTGTACGGGGTCCGACTGCGCATGCCTTCTGGCGTGTACCACGAAGCACTGTCACTAAACAACATGACAAGAATGTATATTCCCTCTGAGCATACGAGCATTTTGTATATCGTAATCTGAAGACTGATTCAATTTCGTGGTAGGGGGTTGGAAGCCCCGCCGTTTCGTTTCACGACTTTCCCAGTAAACATCACATCAGCTGGTCGACTACGCAGTCTCAAATGCTCTCGAGATATGGCTCATATTTTTTCTCAATTCTGTTATAAATCCTCAGTGGCTAACCCTAAAGTTGCTGATAAATTTGGTTCTTAGCACCAGGATGTCGTCGTTTCCGTATCCACCTGCAGTGCCACTGCATAGACTTAAGCCGTCAGGCCGTTAGGTTAGTGCTTAGTGCAGTTATAAAGATATGCGTTTATTGTCAAATGCGTGCCACTTACAAGGCAGATGAGTGCACTCCTAAACTCTCTGAGGAGCTTGGCAGGTGCATCGAAGGCCAGCTCAGGTACGTTGATTTATATATTTTAAGTGTATGCTCTGATCTAGAAAATATCGCTAGGAAACCTTTGCAATTCTCCATAAAACGTGATCTTTGTTATAATTATGTCTATGATTGACGATTTGTTCCTACGGTTAAATGTTTTCACTTTAGTGTTGTTTTAGTGTTTTGTTACTTCGATATTTTTTATCATACTGAGTGAACTAAATTACTTTATTATGTAAATGTGAAATGTAGTTCCGTCATCGACGACTCTTATGAAATTATCCTGATTATACCTACATAATGTCGGTTTCCATGAAAACAATAACGCGTTTACCAGAACAGTTTTCACACACATAACTAATAGTTGTGATTGTGACATCATTGTTAACCAAATAATAAGTATTCAATGGATAAGTATTTACGAAGTGCTCCGGATTAGTATAAAGTTGCGTAGCGCCAAAACAAACATAAAATGTTGATATTTTGTTCTATTGAATTGATGAAATCTATAAATTATTAGATACTTTTTAGGTTATAGAATTTTCCTAAATCGTTTTATTTTTATACATAAGCGTATAAAAATAAAACGATTTAGGAAAATTCTATAACCTAAAAAGTCGCAGGAGCTATTAAGCTCTAGGAACCTTAAGTTTATTACAGGTGCCTTTTGATGTGTAGTAGGCAAAAGTGGCTCTATGTCCTGCAGCCCTGCAATAGGGCTTTTTGATAATGGTGTTCATTAAAGGTTGCTTTGATGTGTAGCGGGCGAAAGTGGTGCTCGTTTCGGCGTGACGCCAAGCGGCGGCGAAGGGCCTGGCGAAGGCGGCTATGTAGAGTGGCTACATGCGATGCGCCTGGTCGCGCGCCTTCCCGCCGGCGTACCTCAACACTTCCGCAGAAAGGTAATTTATCAACAAACTTACTTTACTCCCTGTCTCAGCTGCGTTTTTGTGTTGTGATTTTTGTTGTTGCACTGATCTAATGTTTTATCTATCTATTTACACTGTTATGATAACACGCAAACACTATTTAGCACTCAACATAGAATTTGCTATGAAGTTATTATATCGAACTCTACTGTTATGTCCAGTTATTCGACAAAATGTCAATATTAATAGGCACACTCCATGTAAAAAATACTGCTTCTCAGCTTTATCCAATTGAAGAAGAAAAAGCTGAGACTAAAAGCAGACCTAACATTTATGTAGTTGGGAAAAGGCAAAATTAAATACAGTTACTAATTTGTAAAATAGGCTATGATATACAAGCTTATTAATATTAGTACATAGGTACTAATATTAATAAGGTAAGGAGATGCAATCTTAGACATTATATACATAGGTATATAATGTCTAAGATTGCATCTCCTTACACATATGTCTCAAGGCCCCTACATTCTAGCAACCTTCAATATCCCATAACTCTGAACATCTCAGTGTCTTTCCCGGTGATTAGCCACCAGTTCAAAAAGTATCGTCTTTTTCATAGCGGTTCTGTACGGTGTATAGGTTTTTATTAAAAATGGCTTCGGTCATCGTTTATTTATAGCTAACTAACCTACTGAAAGCACTAGATACATTTTCACTACATTTAGTTATAAACGAGTAACTAACTCTTGAGAATTGTGACTTTATGATAGAACTATCTATACATGGCGAATATAAAGAATATGGTAAACTAGCTTGTCCGCGTGGAATTCGGATATATGGCGCTTTTTAGATTTCCCCCGAATATCATTTTTTTTTCCGGGTTAAAATATACCCTATTATTTAATCCGGACTTCTAACTTTACTGCAATATTTCAATCGGTTTAAAAGTTACGGCGAGAAAGCAGAACAAACAAACTCACCTTCCGAATAATAATATTAGTAAGGACTAGTAAGAATAAGTGAAAAATTTTAAAGAAGTCAAATAGTTAATACATAGCAACGAATTTACCAAAATACTTAATCAGGAACAAATAGCCAAATATCCGTCTATTTACTTCCATGACTTCATATTTACCAAATTTTGAAGAACTCGCTCGCATACCTTACTTAAATACCTACGTTTCTTTTACTGTCACTTTCAAGATCACATATCCTTGACTTTCAGTAGATAAATTAACATAGGTAGATACTTATACTTAATTACTTAGCTAAATTGTTAATAACAAAACAAATCAATGATTGCCTCGAAGTCGTTGTTCGGACTTAGGTAATAGGATATGTGCGCTATTTGTAACAGTCGGCTCGTAATAACTCGCAATGAAATCTCTCGTGGCTTTCATTCGCACATCCACACAATGACGGTCGATGGTCGAACAAAGTGAGAATACTGCGGTTATTTCCAATCTAATTTATGGTATAATATTAGTTGTCAGTATAAGATTTATCTCGGGTGATTTCGGTTCTGTGGTTTGTGCTGTTCACTTAGATTTTGAACAGATGCCATGTTAAAATGCCAGTTTAAATGTCTGTAAATAAAGTGTGTGTTTCTTTATCTCAGAACTCCAGGGTTACCTATAAAAGCAAAAATAATACAATAAGTCCTAGAATATTTGGTCTAAAAATTGCATAGTTTCGAAAATATACGATATGTGTGTGGTAAATGCGAGTAATTAGGTACTTTTATGCAAATCTATCATCAAACCAAACTTATATTTAAAGCTAAGTAGTAAATGCGACATTGTCATATTTCACATAACTGTTTTTACGTTAATAATCGTAAACTTGTCGAATTATTTTGTATGAAAAATTAAAACAAAAAGAATAATATAATTGAAACAATTCACATGCTAGTTGATTTCTTGATCTCATTCATACTCCATATTATTTGTACATATGACTCAAGTCAGTTAGAAGACGTATACAATGCCGCCAATCACTCTTAAAGTATTATAGAGATTCTGACGCTCACTTGACCACACGAAGGGAAAATGCCACTTTGTTACTTAAAACAGTACATCCTTGAGCCCGCTTGGGACTGAGCTGCTCGCTCTGCTAAGGAATGTCATTAAGCAATATGTGTAATTATGCTACAACTATGACATTTTAAACACTGTTTTTTTTTTTTAAATCACGTAAATTATTTTAAACATTTTCATTTTTAATGTCTGGGCTTTAAAAAGACGATAATCCCTGAGTTTGTTTCAGCTTTTCTTCTCAGAGGTAGTCAGTTAGGAAATGCCGGCTCCATCTAATTTAAAAAATATGACGTGTAAAAGTGATCAGTGATCCTACTTACATAATAAACGATTTCATTTCATTTCATTCCGCCTAAAGGTGCCCTGACTAATTGCTTGTGATGAGGGAAGCCTAGGTCTTGTCGTTGACTATCATCGGGAGTCTATGTCCATGCAATGGACACCTTTAGCTAAATGATGATAAGTATTTATTGATACTATTTTTTTTTATGAAACTTAATTCTAATCCCAGCTATGGCTGACACTGGCGGAGCGTCACCTGACAGCGAGGGGCATCGACTGGCCGTCAGCGGAGCGTGGCTGTTTCCGCGGCACCGCACAACCCGATGACGCTGAGCTTGGCGCGCAAATACTAAAAGTAAGTAGTCATTAAAATCTAAATTTTGTATAGGTATGCTGTGCTATCCACGACGTCAATGGCAAATGCGTACATGAAACTTAAAAGTTTTGTCCTTTTCAACGTATAAAACCGTATCTATAAACCTAACGCCCGCGCCCTTACTTCAGACCTCAGACCTTACTTCAGAATACATATTTTGTACAAGAAGTCATCTAATATGCAAATACTAGACGTAAATTTCTCATATGATCAAACAAATTGTATGTCTGTCCTAGTCTATGAAAGAAATGCGAATGTAGAGGTTTTGTGTTTGTGAAAGTTATTGGAGGACGAGTACCTTGTTAGAAAATAATATTGTAGTTAGAAACAAGATATTCTTCAAGAGATTAGGAGATATTTGGTGATTTATTTTTTTCACTAAAGCTTAACATTTTCCTAGGATTTACACCGTACCGGGTGCTCTCTATTCTGCGGGGCAGAAGGACGGGAAAATCAGGCGATGCTTCGAAGAGTGCTGTTGGCTTACGCAAGGTATTGTAAATTATAATTGTTTTTTTTATATTTTAAGTAATGTATGCATTATACAAAACATAGAAAAGATATCTAGATGTCTTACCAAGACAACGCACTTCATTTATACAATGACTACTTAATATTATTAAAAAAAAACACTTTTGAATGTTGAAAACATGAAAATAGCATCCATTTTGTTTTAATAATTATAATAGCCCTAGGGCTTGACCGCAATCCCGCCTGATGGTAAGACTGAAGCAGTGATGCATTCGTTGATGGTATATCGCGCTATTTTATTATCACGCATAACGTACATAATTTGTGTCACCCTATAAGTATGCGAGCGCAGTCGAAATCATGTGTTCCAACTTCCAAGGGTATATGGAATGGAACGGGACATCTGTACCAGAGTTAATTTACCCTAACTCATTTTTTTTATTCTTATGTATATGTTTAGTAGTCATTCCATTGATAAAGAGGGCTGTCTCTGTAAGATGACTATAATTCCACTGTGTATATGAATATAAGACATCCATCGGACGTTTATAAAAAGCAGACGATAAAGATAATTTAGGGGATATGTTAAAGGTATGTACTCATACACAAGTTTTTTTTGTATATGCGAAACCCGAAACACGTGTTCAATATTTTTAAGTGTAGAATCTATGTACAAAATTTCAAAAAGATATTACGAAATACCACAAAGTTATAAGGTGTTGGGTTGGTTGGTATCTTACTTGGTTGTCCTCACAAAAATATGGTCAACGCACAGCTCGCCCGGCCGTGCCTGCAGTGGCGTGACGTGGGTGTGAATGACTCACGCGTCTAGTACTTTGATCTACGGTCAGCTGAGTTGCGCGCTCGGTAACCCCACTGCAACAATTTCTAAATGTATTTGGGAAAAAATATATCATGGTGTAAAAATGATTGGAACCGATTCAGTTGCTTATTCTGAACAAATTATGTTCAGGTTTCGTACAAAGAAAACACAACGTTGTATATGGAATCGATAGGCTGATATTAGTGCCGATTCTGTTGTTGACAAACTAAAGTAATTTTAAGTTATGTGCATCTTTTTCTTTCCATTTCGTTGAGAAAAGGACAGAAGATAAAATGTTAGTTCAGACCTGTCAAATTAGTACGCTCCTGACGTAAACTGGCGTATTTTTAGTCGCCATGTTTATAATCGCGTCTAAACTGTCTATGGAGTATTTTAATTTGACAGGATTAAATTAAATGTTATTTTCTATCCTATTCTTAACGAAATGGAAAGAAAAAGATGCACTAACAAGGTTGTCTGTAAAAGACCGCTCTTAGCGATAAGACCACCCATTGTATCACCATTTGTAAAATCTTCATATCTAGGTATGTTTTATAATTTATATGGCGCACGTGATAAAGAGTATTCTAATTTATTCTATTCTATATTCGTTTAATTTTAGATGGAACAAAGACGTCGGTTACTGTCAAGGTTTTAATATGTTAGCTGCCATAATACTAGAAGTTATGGACAAATCTGAATCGGATTCACTGAAGGTAAATATTATTACAGAACTAATTAATAGAGTGAGCTAGTAGATCCGAGAACTAATTATGATATGACTTTTCTATGAGGAATAATAGAAAAAGTCATGTAGAAATAATTGCTCTCGCACAACGGCATAAGAAATTAGGTTTTCTTTATTTTCTAATCTTCATAATATTGATCTGTAGGTAATGGTATACCTAGTGGAGGCCGTTCTACCAGAGGGCTACTTCGCAGACGACCTCCGCGGCTTATCAGCAGACATGGCAGCGTTTAGAGACCTCCTTCGATTACGCCTTCCCCGCCTAGCCCAGCACATGGATCACTTACAAAGGCTATCTGATGGTAACAAGGCTTTCATTAATATACTAGGTCATTTGAAAAGTTCTTAGCCTAACATGGCAAAAGTCACTGTTTTTTTTTATGTCAATAAGTATGCACAGTTTAGTTTATTCACAGTAACTCATTTTTGTCTAAACGTGATACCGTAAGCCAAGTCAGAGCTATATTTGAAAATGGATAAAATTGAACATCGTGCAGTGATAAAATACCTGAATTTGATAGGTTTAACTCCAAAAGCTATACATGAAGAAATGTGTACTGTGGATGAGTCCGCTCCTTCGTATGCGACTGTTAAAAACTGGATGGCAGAGTTTAAACGTGGTCGTAAGACCATTTAAGATGAGCCCCGTAGTGGCCTGCTTTCGACTGCTTCAACTGTTCAAAACAAAGAAAAAATCTGTGTATTAAATACGCAAATTTAATTTTATCTGATCGAAGATTGACCGTCGAGGAGATGGCTAAGACTATAGGCATCTCATCTGAGCGAACACATCATATAATTACTGGTGAATTTGGATTCTCTAAGGTGTCTGCGCGGTGGTATCGCGACTTTCAGTGGAACAAAAACGCAACCGACTCACAACTTCTTGCTACTGTTTAGAGTTATATGAAGCTGACCCAATTGATTTTTTTGAAAGATTCATAACCATGGATGAAACCTGGGTTTACCATAATACACCTGATACAAAGAACAGTCGAAACAATGGAAAAGATCACCCACAGGATCGCCCACTCCAAAGAAGGCAAAGGTGGTTTTATCGGCGGGCAAAGTCATAGCATACCTTTTTTTTGGGATGCAAAGGGTATAATTCTCGTGGATTGTTTGAGAAAGGGTGAAACAATAAACTCCGATTACTATTACAACCTCTTGCGTCGTTTGAGAGAAGAAATCAAAGAAAAACGTCCAAGTTTATTTAGAAAAAAGTTTGTTTCATCGGGAGAATACGCGCGTTCATACCTCTGTGCAATCCATGGCAGATATCCATTAATGTGACATCGATGTGTTTGTTACCTCATCCCCCATATTCACCGGATTTAGCACCGTCCGACTTTTAACTGTCTTAGGTGTTTAGACATTTTTTTACAAATGATGAAGTCATACCCGCCGTGGACGCTTATTTTGAGGAGTTAGACGGCGATTTTTTTAAAACGGGTACCGAAGCCTTATCGGGTCGATGGAAAACGTGTTTTGAGCTTGGAGGAGAGTATCTAAATAATAATCTAAATAATTATTTCGTAAATGTGGGTAGGTCACTGGCTGATAAAACGAGTCAACAAAATAGTAATTCCATGCCTTTATTAAGTAATGCTCAAGACGAAGCAATAAATGTCCCCAATTCTTTCGTCTTAACTGACACAAACCACGACGAGATTGGACATCTTATAATGGGCTTGAAGACGGATAGCGCACCGGGTTGTGATAATATCAGTAGTAGATTCCTGAAACAACATAAAAACTGCCTTGTACATCCCCTAACAAAAATCTTCAATGATTGTTTAAAAACTGGAGTGTTTCCTTGTTCCCTAAAACGATCAGAAGTCTGCCCGATCTATAAGAATGGTGACAAGGGTCGCATTAATAACTACAGACCCATATCTATACTACCTGGAATTTCTAAAATTCTGGAGAAGATTATAAACAACCGTCTAATAAAATATCTTGAAAAATATAGTCTGCTTTCGGAGAACCAATTCGGGTTTAGGCACGGAAAATCTACAGAACAGGCAGTAAATAAATTAGTCGATTTTCTTAGTTCCAACTTGGATAAAGGGAAAAAATGTCTTTCTATTTTTCTTGACCTGGCAAAGGCATTTGATACGATTTCTATCTCTCTCTTGCTCAAAAAGTTAGAAGCATTGGGCGTCAGAGGAACCCAGCTTGAACTTTTCAAAAGTTACCTTTCTGGGCGAACCCAGTGTGTACGAGTGAACAAATACAAAAGCACTTGCCTTCCAATTACACATGGTGTCCCACAGGGCAGTATACTAGGTCCCACCCTTTTTCTTGTGTATATAAATGCGCCTACCTCTCTTAAACTCACCAAAGGTAATATTATCTCTTACGCGGATGACACCGCTCTGGTGTTTGCGGGTGATAGTTGGGAGGAGGTTTTTACTATCGCACAGAATGGCTTTGATATGACTAAGCGATGGCTGCAGAATAACATACTTACTATGAACGTGGACAAAACCAAGTATATTTGTTTCAGCATTAGACAGGCGATGGGTATTCGCGATGACCTCAGAATTGTTTCTCATGAGTGCGATTCTGTGGGAAGTTGCTCATGTCCACCTTTGGAACGCGTCCAGACTCTTAAGTACCTTGGTATCACGTTAGACAATAATCTAAACTTTAAGGAACATGTCAAACTTCTTTGCAATAGAGTGCGAAAATTAATATATGTATTTAAATATTTGCGTCATGTCGCAGACCTTGAACTGTTGAAGCGAATATATCAGGCCCTTTGTCAGTCACTCCTCACCTACTGTCTCTCCTCCTGGGGAGGTATCTGCAAATCCACCTTGAAGTCAGTTGAGGTCGCCCAGCGAGCTATACTAAAGGTTAGCACGTTCAAACCAATGCGCTTTTCTACTTACACACTGTTCCAGTTGTGCGGGGTTTTGACTGTAAGACAATTGTTCATTCTTAAAATTGTCCTACATGAACATAAAAAACAGCCCTACAACCCAATGTTACTACAGAAACGGCGCAAACATCATGTATGTGACTATTTAAATACTTTTAAGACAACCTTTGATAAGAGATTTATGCGTTTTCTAGGCCCTTACCTTTATAATAAGCTTAACAAATTAACAAATATACACCCCTTAACTCTAAAGCAGTGCAAAATTAATTTATGCCAATACTTACAGAGTTTAAACTACGAGGAGACTGAACAACTAATATGCTTACCTTTTTAAGAATGCTGTTCAGAGACGAGCTCAGAAAACAAAGAGCACACACACACACTCACACAAACACGCACACACACACGCACACACACGCACACACATCCATATATACATTATCATATACATAAGACCCTCATATAGTCATGCAATCACACGCATATGCATGTAATCAATTTAAATCATATTAATTATGTATTATTGCAATCAATTTAAATCACATCAATTAAATCATATATTCATTTCATTATTATTATTATTATTATTTGCAAATTAGTCTCTAATTTACTCTTCAATATTATTATTCAGTATTTCTGTAGTACTAATCTATTTATATACATGCCTTTTGATTGGCACTTTCTTGGTATAATTCACGAGGGGAATGGTGCTGATAGCCGAAATACAGGCTATGCCTAGTTCGGCTACAGACGCTAAACTCTATATTTTAATTGAAATTGTTGCCAAATGTCATGTATTAGTATATACTAAGTTTTTGGAAATAAATTATTATTAAATTATTATTATTATTTCCTTTATTTCACTGTATATACATATAAATTACATTTTTAAATATTTCTATATAAACAATACATAAAAAACATTTAAAAATATAAAAAATAGTAGCCCACCGGCATCGGGAACAGGGTCCAAGCTACCGGCGGTCAGGGCTCCAGAGAGAGGAACTTCCTGACAATGCGAGCCGTGTCTAGAAGTACAGCTTTCTGAATCAAGCCTTTGATCCAGCTGCCTAACGAGAGCCTCTTGAGGTGTTGGTCGAGGCTCTTGGCTATTAAGCCATTGGCTGTCACGACTATCGGTACAATGATTGCTGAATCCACCTCCCACATGTCGACAACCTCGTGAGCCAAGTCAAGATACTTGATTTGTTTATCTTTCTCGGCTTTCACGAGGTTCTCATCATGCGGGATGGTTATGTCAACAATCATTGCACGCCGCTCTGATCGATCCACCATCACTATATCAGGCTTATTGGCAACAATAGTCCTGTCAGTGATGATGGATCGATCCCAGTACAATGTGATATGGCCATTTTCGAGAACTGGGTCGGGCATATACCTGTAGTACGGCACCTCCGATTCCACAAGGTTGTATTTGAGAGCAAGTTGCTGATGAATTATCCTGGCCACAAGGTTGTGTCTATGCAAGTACTCTCCGTTAGCTAGACGAGAACACCCGGAGATAATATGCCTTATTGATTCCCCCGGCCGGTGACATGCCCGACAGATGTCAACTGTGCCGTCTTTCACAATAAATCTCCGGTAATTGTTCGTCATCATAACTTCGTCCATAATTGCACATACAAAACCTTCGGTTTCCCCAAAGAGGTCACCGAATCGTAGCCAGGCCACGGACGCTTGTAAATCTACATCAGGCCCGTGTAGGGCTCTGAAAAAGCGTCCGTGAAGCTCCTTGTTCTTCCATACCTCCATGCGATCATTGGTGTCAAGCACTGCTGGTTTACGCCAGTTCTCTTTAGCCAAGGAGAGCGGAGTGAGGCCCTTGTCAACCGCGACCACATCTCGATGCATCCCCACGTCGGTTTCTAGAAAATATTCCCTGAGACTGCATACCTCGCGATTGTGGAGGGTCTTAGCGTTTAAAAAGCCACGACCTCCACATTTTCGCGGGATATACAGCCTCATAACCGAAGATCGTGGGTGATGCAATCGATTTGCAGTCAGCAGCGTACGGACCCTCTGATCCAGGGCGTCAAGTTCGGTTTGAGTCCATTTGAGTATGCCGAAAGAGTACATCAATACCGGCATGACCCAACCGTTGAAAGCGCGCACCTTGTTTCCGCCTGATAGAAGACTATTAAGTACTTTTTTCAGGCGGCCAAAGAAGCGTTCCTTCAACGATTGCTTCATGTCAGTAACATTGATGCCCAACGCTTCCGACATACCCAAATACTTATAGGTTTCGGATGCGGAGAGGGCTCTAAGGTTTATGGAACTCGTGAGTTGGGTTCCCACGGATTCCATAATCTCTCCTCGCTTTACATGCATGACCGCACATTTGTCCACACCAAATTCCATCCTAATGGAGCTACTGAAAGTTTCAGTAATTTTCAGTAGCTCCTTCAGTTGTGAATTGTTGGGAGCAAAAAGTTTCAGATCATCCATGTAAAGGAGGTGCGATATAACCTGACCACCTCTCCTCAACCGATAGCCTAGACCTGAATCCTCCAATAGTGTGCTTAGAGGATTCAATGCTAAGCAGAACCAAAGCGGACTCAAACTGTCGCCCTGAAATATACCTCGCTCGATCCTTATCGGTTCGCTATTCCTCTGAATATTTCGACATCCTGGATAGCGAAGGACTGTCCTCCATTGCCCCATACACGTCATCAGGAAGGTGCGTAGAGTTGTATCCACTTTATACAACTCCAGCACCCGCATGAGCCATGTATGTGGCACTGAGTCATAGGCCTTCTTATAGTCTATCCAACATGTCGAAAGATCCTTTCGGGAACGACGAACTTGTTGGCTGATGGTCATATCAATGAGGAGTAGCTCCTTAGTACCGCGGGACCCGCTCCTACATCCATTTTGAGAGGCAGACATGATAGCGTTGCTGTCAATATGTTTGTTAATTTTAGTTTTCAAAATGGATGTAAGAACTTTATAGACCGTCGGTAAACATGTGATCGGTCTATAATTTTTGGGTTCCGCGGTGCTACCTGATTTATGGAGCAGGTGGGTTATTCCAGTAGTTAGGAACTGAGGTAACGAACCAGACACTAAGGCAGTCTGGAATTGAGATGCCAAGCGAGCGTGCGACCTTGGAAGCCATTTTATCCAAAAGTTATGCAGCCCGTCCGGTCCCGGAGATTTCCAGTTAGGTAACGGACGGACTGCACGAGCTACATCTTGGGGGCAGATGGTGATAGCCCCCATTTCAGGTATTGGATCGCAGGCCCGCTCGACATCCCGAGCCCAGTCACCTTCAGTGTGACTGACAGGTACCGACCAGATACTGCGCCAGAATGAACACATGGCATCATCATCTGGTAGGCACGTGTCAGCCACACCTTGTTCTGGTTGCTCCCAGTCCCTATAAACCCACCTTTGATTGCTCTGGAAGGTGCGATTCTGGGTGTACCGTTCTACTCGTCGTTTATATCGACGAATGCGGTTCGCCCATGCATACACTTTCTGCTTCAGGAAGTCGATGCGCTCCGTGACACGGGCCATATAATTCTCAGGGCTGGTATTTGTACCTGAGAATGCCCGCCTCACAAAGCGCATTACTCTAGGACGAGTATTACCCTCCCTGAAGCAGATTAGTTTACCGATGAGTGCTCTGGCCTCACCAATACGACGTTCAATCCTGCGCTGCCAAGCTGGTACTACTGGTTTCGGTCGTGTAGCTCTGGAGTCACTGTGAAATTTGACATGAGCTACACGACAAGCTGCTACAGCTGCGCAGTACAGGATTGAATGAGTATCAGTGAGGTCCTCGCAGGTATCAAAATAATTTGATAACTGCGCATCCAGAGCAGCCATCAGTGCCCTATTTCTGTTATGCATAGGCAAACGTGGCAGGCGTGGTCTAATTTCTGCCGACATGTAACGGTATTCCCGAATCGCAGCCTCCAAAGCATTCCTTAATTCCTCATTGCACTGGGTACTTACATTTGTAGCCCTATCATTACTCCCCTCGTCAGCATAGTTTGTTGACTGCGGTGGTATCTCCGCAGTTTGCGATTGGTGAGCAATGACACGGCTACTCTGCATTTCATTTCGCAAGCGATCAAGCACAGTATCATCCAACATATGATTACGCTGGATAACCCGTACCTGATCCGACAGTCGTTGAGCCGAAACGTTGACAGCTGGTTCAAGCACCTGAAACAGAGAGAGCATTCGAACACGGTACGCGGTCAGGTTGTTTCCTCCCTCTGTAGCCCCATAGTATGAGCGCATGACATTTTCGTTGATGGATTGTGTCCATCTCATGCGCTGCACACTTCCGCCGGGAGCTGGGACCCTGTCAGAAGCCGATGGGCCTCGAGGTCCTAAGCGGTCCGGCGGCCGGCGTCCTCCCCGTCGGCGAACAGGTGGTGGCGTCGTCGGCGGAGAGAAGTACTCGTCGCTCGAGCTCGACGCAACTGCCGCGGCCGGGGTCGTCACAGCACTTACAGTGGCGCTGGAGACCGGCGGCGGCGAGGCGGAGCTGAGCAACGAGTCCGGAGATGGTGGGCGTGCACGTTGTCTCGCGGCAGATCTTGTCAACATTATTTGTTATTTTATTTTCATTATTGCAGTTTTTGTGGTGCGGTGACACCTGTCATGTCACTTGCGGTTCGGCTGATTTTCTTCATTAAATTTATATTGTTTATATTTGTTAAAAAAGTATGAATATTCTGTTAGTTCCTTTGGTTTTTATAAATATCCTTTGATTTGTGTATAATAAGCACTGTAAAATATAATGAAATCCAAAAAAATATTAGCAGAATATGTTGACGTACGTGTTGCCTTGTTTTTTTTTTTTTTTTTTTTTTTTTTTTTTTTTTTTTTTTTTTTTTTTTTTTTTTTTATTATCTTGAAAAATAAAAATAAACTCAAAATCGTGTGGTTTCATTAAGTATGTTAGGCTAACAACTTTTCAAATGACCCTCGTAACTACTTATATTTTTCATAGTTTATTTTTGAAACTGATTGCAGACACATAACTAAAACAACCTAAAGAAATAAAAACTAAAAGAAGCTATTTCAATAAGATCAAACGCTGGAAATATCCGCTATAAAAATAATGTAAAAATTTTAAGATCCATTGTGAAACTTTAAGCATTTATTTTTCTTTATTATTAAAGGTGGAGGCGTGGAACCTCCTTTACCTGATGTGTTTACTATGCAATGGTTCCTTACATTGTACGCGACGTGGTTACCGAGGGAGTTTCTTTTAAGGATATGGGACCTTGTCCTTCTGGATGGTAATGAAGTGCTACTTCTAACTGCGCTGGCTATATGGGATATGCTCCAAGAGTAAGTATAAAAAACATCAGACTATTATAATTTGTTGTTGCTATTTTGACTTGAAGCAGCACGCCCTTTTATGTCAAATACCTAAAATGTACAAATTTTACATTATTTATACCTTTCATGGCCAGACAGATTAAGATTATTTAGATCTGATTATAAAGCATGAGAAAAATTCTACTTTTTATTTGAGTATATGACATCAGCATTCCCGGAATCCCGAAATAATATGCGTTCCTTTTTACATTTACATTGTATTTCAACACACAAGATGTTATAAAACTGCAGATTAGAGAGCTTTCAAGGTTAGTAGGAAGAATTTTTCCATGTCATAGAAACTGAGTAAACAATAACGCAATATCTATCTTTACTTCGCAAAGAAAAGGAATACATAGAAATATAAGATGCCGTAGGCAAGTCGTGGTAGCCTAGTGGTTAAAACACCAGCCTCTCAAACATGAGTGCACGGGTTCGATTCTAGGTCAGGCAAGTACCAATGTAACTTTTCTAAAGTTATATGTACTTTCTTAGAATATCTTGGACACCAATGACTGAAGGTGAAGGAAAACATCTTGAGGAAACCTGGACTTTAAGTCTGAAAACGCCAACCCGCATTGAGCAAGCGTAGTGATTACGCTCAATCCTTCTCTGTATGAGAAGAGACCTGTGCCCAGCAGTGGGACGATAAAAAGGTTAATGATGATGATGATGATGATCAGATGTCGTGCTGTTTCTGTAAAAGGCATTATTTTTATTTATGCGAAACCCGAAACACGTGTCCTGTATTTATAAGTAAATAATCATGTACCAAATTTCAAAAAGATATAACTTGGTTGTCCCAACAAAAATGTGGTCAAAGCTCCGCTTAAGCGGGCGAGCGCGTTGCATTGACCTCTGGCGTCAGCTGTTGGCCGCGCGCTCGTAAGCTGCGTGATCTATCGGAAGCTGCGTGCGCGCGCTCGATATCCACACTGCAACAATGTCTAAATGTATTTGGCAAAAAATATAACATGGTGTAAAAATGATTTGAATCGATTCAGTTGCTTTTTCTGATCAAACTTTATTCAGGTTTTGCATAAACAAAAAATAACGTTGTATACAGTATGTTAAGAAAACCCTGTCCGACCCATAAGGATAATAAAGGTTAGGTAAACACATGACCAAATATAATATAAAATTTTATGTAATCATCATAGTATCAATGCAACTGAATTTTGAAATAATCTTTTTTTCCCACGAATTAATTCCAACTTCCCCGAAATTTGGTAATTTAAAAAAAAGTGACAACACCGGTATTATTATGAGCGAATAGCGATACGACCACGTGCCGCGTGCCCTGCCGCCCGCCGCCCGCGGAAGGGTGCTTAACGCACATTTATTAAGTTACCTCTTTTTGCGAAATAATATTTATTTTTTTCGGTTTTGTATGCATTAGTAGAATCAGTTATCGATACCAAACAACACCTTCATGGGTCGGACAGGGTTTTCTTAACATACTGTATATGCAACTCATTATGGGAGAAACCGATACCGATATGAAACGCATAATCACATAGGAGAACACCCCCGCTTTCCTGATATTAATGTTATCTACGAGTAGGTATATCCAAATATGACCGATAAGCGATAAAAGTTTTAAATATTGTTCATTCTTGTATTAATCAAAGGATAGATTATCAGAAATTTACGCACTAAGCGGCATGAAATATTTTATGTTCAATCTGGAAATATGTTTGCTTGTTACTAGTTTTTTTTTTTTTTTATATAAACAATGGATATTTAATTGTTATTAGGTACGTATGGAGGCGTTTGATGTCCTGCAGTGTTAAAGTTTCTTTCTAAAGGAACATGACACTCAATTTTCCTCCATACACCAGCATAGAGCATGTATTTTGATAAACATTAAAAGTTTTTCCTTTCAGTCGTATTCTATCGGCTCGTTCAGCAGACGAGTTCTACAGCTGCATGGGTGGAGGCGCCGGCGCCGTGTGGGAAGCAGGTGACTCTCTCGTGGCGAGGGTGGTGGCTTTCGGCTCTGCACCTGAGTTGCCCAGACTGCGCAGCCTCCACAGATATCGTGTGGCACCACCAGCACCACCCACTTCTGCTCCTATTTATCACCCACCTTTACACTCCGCTGTACGTACGATTAATTCTATAATATAATTTTAAATTGTAATTCTAAGGTTTTGTGTGTAGTAGACAGTGGGTAAATCTAACCAAAAGCTTAATTTCAGATGCAATCAATGACAAAACGCGGACTTCGACTCTTTTATTCAGAAGATGAAGGAGATTCCAGTGATGATGGCAATAAAATGGCTTTAGCTACAGTAAGTTTACCAATATTTAATAGGAATTTATAAAGTATGATGTAGCAACCTAGATATTGCAAATACAGTGACTTGTTTTAGGTCATTCCTCGGCGTGAAGACCGTTTGGCTGCAGGCGATAGGCTTTCTTTAGACATTGGGGCCTTGAAACGTCAATATGCCCGTCTTCGAGAAAGGCAGAGACAAGCTCATGTAATCTTAGCTGCGGCTTGTGCTCGTCATGCTGCAGGTATAAAATAAAAATACATTCTGAATATTCTGATCACTTATACTCACTTTTTACTCGTCAAGTTTAAACCACCTAAATAGTTATAGAATTATGAACCTATTTGGGAATGCAGTTCTTTATATAAAAATGACACCTTAGTTATGTACTAAGTTTCTGTTTAGTATTGAGAACTTTACATAAATCTAAATAAAGCTCACAAATACTGACTCAAAGGTTAAGGTTAGAACTAAAGTTTGTTTTATAAAAAGACGATTAGTATTTTTTTCTACATGATATACTGTTTATTTTCAGTTGGTGTACCTACCTCTCCAACATCACTTACGGTAAACAATCTACTCTTGGGCAAAAGTGCATTAGTAAGTTCTAGAGGACGAAGACTTGGTCCACCTCCTGGGGCAGTACCACCCTCAAGGCAAACGTCAACAGTAGATAAAATAGAGCACCGAGCACGTGGACCATCCAGTGAAACCATTAGTTGGAACGAAGAAAAAAGTCGTAAAACACTAAGCAGGCGTAATTCAGTTAAATGGAAAGATATTAAGAAAGATAATACCAAACAAAAGGAAAGAAAAGCGTCCATTGACTTAGATGAGGCTGGCGATGGTGTCATAGTTTCCGAAATTGAAGCTAATAGAATG
Source organism: Sesamia inferens (assembly GCA_037179545.1). Classification (NCBI taxonomy): domain Eukaryota; kingdom Metazoa; phylum Arthropoda; class Insecta; order Lepidoptera; family Noctuidae; genus Sesamia; species Sesamia inferens. Next base: position 19,090,755 of record CM073928.1, on the reverse strand, counting down.
ATTGCTACAGTGAGATCACGCAGCTCAAGTGACACATCATCTTACTCATCACACAGTGCTTCAAGTACAGATACAAGTCTTTGTGATGAAAATGAACGTGGTAGTGAATCTGAGCCAGAAATTCCAGATGAAGAAAAGCATAGCTTGAATAAAAATAAGACGATTGTCTCCTCTCCATCTCTGAAACAAACTAAAATTAGCCATTTGCAAACCAAAAAAGAAACTGTTAAAATACGAAGTCCTGAAAAGGAAACAGAAATAAAATTGATTGATAAACCAATCAAAAGTATTTCAGACTATTTAGATTCTGCAGCAGGGGAACCGTTACGAACTTATATCGATGGCTTTGAAAGTAAATTGAAAGACAGTCTGAATCCAAATCAGATCGCTGCTTTTAATCCTACTAGTATATCGCCCTGCTCTCCACGTATGACTTCTGATAGAAAGGAAGTATTGCAAAGACTCAACAGAACAAAATATGAGGAAAACTCTACAAGCAGAGAAATAACAAGGCCTACAAGTTTTACAAAATCACCAAATATTTTTACAGAACTCAGTCCAATTGACTTATCGCCCTGTAATTGTGGCATAGGTCATAAATCCCCGTACGAATATGATTTTGAAACTAACTGTAAACGGCCTTCTGTAAATGAGTCTATATCTAGACCCCCAGACATCATTGATAGTTTCACGATGTATCCAAATTTTGTGCCTGATATAGATTTATCCGATAAAAATATATCTGACTTTGAAAGTCCACCAGGAAGTCCTGGTGCTGAAAGTATTATAGTAAGTGAAGATGAACCACCGATACCTTTAAAAATTGATAAGTACTTTGAACATAGTCCAGAGTTCTTTGGTGCACGCGTAACAGATCCCAATAGCGTAGATATTCCAAATCGGCGTGCCACTAAACGGCTGTCACGGCTGCCAAAAAAACCGGACTCATTGACTTTGCAAAGTAACCACAATGATAAACTTATCAAAGAAGAAGTAGAAAGAGCATCATCATTGCCGCAAAGTCACAGTTTTACAAAGAAAATTGTCGAATCCACAGATTTTTATTCTGTTCAAAAACAGGAGACCCCGGAAAAAAGCAAAGACCAAAAAGATATATTTTCCCCAAAAGATTACATTTTACAAACTGGACGAAAAAATAGTGAAAGAGCTTTACAAATTATTCAAGAAAATTCAAAAATCTTGAGTAGGATCTTGACGAAACAAAATATTTCTGAAATAAAGAGTCCTAGTAAATCTCAAGTCACCAAAAGTGATGAAAATGTACTCGAAAAACAACGAAATATTTACTCTAACGCGGTTCCCGAAAAAGCCATTGAGAGTAAATTAATTGATTCGCCTTTACTGAAAGAATCTACCTCTGATTCATTAATAGGCTATAGGAAAAGAAATGTCAATACGGGGGCAAATGAAAATAATGATTTCGTGCGAATACGACCTATTTCTATTGATGACCCTTTTTCCTTGGAAGTTCGAAATTCAGCCACCAGAGAAGAAGAATTTTCCATTGAAAAAACAAAAAGTCCAAGTAGTGAGTGTTTAGGTAACAAGACCGATATATATGGATGGGAAAATAAAGGGTTTTTAGCTAAATGTGATCACAAAAGTTTTTTAGAGAAAACTGATAATTTTGATTTGGATTACCAAAGAAAAACTAGTGATCTATCAAGTTACGATGACTTAACAAACAAAGAACTCAAACCAACAACGGCATCGGATTGGACTCGACATTCTTTTTCAGGCGAGTCCAAACCATCTGTTACTTTACCATCTTCTGAACAAAAAGATACCTCAACATATGAAAAACGTTTCACATCCGACGACTATAATTACCCCTTTTCAAGCAAGTATAACGACTTTGTGTTATCTAAAGCTAGTGATATTTGTAGCAAAACGGTTAACCAAGGACCGAAAATTTGCGAAAATGTATCTAAGACTGATAACAGCCAAGTTAGTGACTTTGCTCATGTTGTGACTTCCTCTATTAGTTTCACATATGAAGCATCTGCAGAGGACGACTCACCGACCGGAGCGAAGACCAACTCTAGTGATACACTGTGTCAGATCACGTCATTAGATCAAGTTTCTACACCAATATCACCTAAGATATTTCCTAACAGAGAAACTCCCACTATTCTCAAAGACTACACAGAAAAGAGTGATAAAACAAAAGTAGAGTCAGACGATACTTGCAGTGCTATCACTTCGCTCATTGAGACGGACACATTGTCATCACTATCTTACCCCCGCAGTCCGTCGTCAGGCTCGTACCACCCCTTTCCCACGCGCCCTGCGCTCCGCATGCCTAAAGAGTTAGGAGTGAGATTGGGTATGTACCCAAAAGATGTGATCAATTCCCCACCAAAATAAGAATAATTAATAAGTTACTGATAGTTAAAGACATTATTTCTAAGGTTGTTTTGTCTTGAAGATTCAAGATCAATTTTAATATGTAAATTTCTTTTTTGTTTTATCTATTCAGCTTTATTAAAAATATAGATAACGTCAACACAATTTTTAGAATTTTATTGTTTGAGTCTGTATACATTATATAGAATATATTTTACTTAATAATGTTACCAGACAGATTTTTCATTTGAAGTTAATCCGCTGCTAGTTTACATACTTGTTTAACTTTTTGTTTTTAAATAAAACTTTGAAGCTAAAAATGTTTGCTCTATTAATATTACAGTTTAGAAATATTATACTACATTTGAAATACAGAATGTTTCACTAAATATAAAATGCACGCGGGAAGTTTACGAATTAATAATATTGTTATGTAATGTGAAGCCTTTGGTATTTCAGATAGTTATTTGAGCTAGTAACAAAACAAACACGTTGCCTTGAATCCAATTTAAATGTTATGCGTAATAAATAAATAATAATCCTTCGCAATATTAAAATATTTGTACAATAATAAGGTAGATAGATTACTGTTTGAAGTCAATATAATTTACAGCAATTACTTATTTGTACTGCTATAGATTAATATGAAAAATGAAGAAGATTATGTTGTTAGAAGACAATATTTTATTCTACAACAGTATTGAGAAAATATACATAATGCGACAGATGGTCAACTTGTTTATCATTTATTGTCACAACCCTATATTACACAATAATAATACAAAAAAGATGGAGATGAAGAGTTAACAACATTTTCGTTTGGTTTCATTCCTTCTTTGGTAATAACTTAGAAATCGTCAAGCACCGGTGGACAAGTGCAAACGAGATGTTTATCTCCGTACATGTCATCGATACGACCTACTGTTGGCCAGATTTTCGTTTCGCCTTTTACGAACGGCTGAAACAAAAATACTTATGTATAGCACTTGTTTCAAATTTGAAAACTATGTATTTAATATATATATACAATATGTAAAGAAAACCCCGTCCAACCCATAAGGATAATAAAGGTTAGGTAACGTCATAACATTAGGCAACACACACGACTAAATAAAATATGAAATTTTTATAATCATGATAGTAACAATACTAATGAATTTTGAAAGAATATTTCTTTTTCCGCAGATCAATTCCAACTTCCCCGAAATTTGGTGATTTTTTAATAAGTGACACCTTTTTTGACGGTATTATTATGAGCGAATGGGGATGCGACCGCGTGCCCTGCCCCCTTTCGCCCGCGCATTTATTGGCTGCCGCACATATATTAATTTACCTCCTTTTGCGAAATAATATTTATTTTTTTGGGGGATGTTTTTTAAATTTAGCCCGGCTTTGTAGGCATTAGTAGAATCAGTTATCGATACCTAACAATACCTTCATGGATCTGACAGAGTTTTCTTAACATGTTATTGTATATAGGTCTAATATATGCATATATACAACCATAATCTGCATGATAGCTTAATACTCACAGCAGGAAAAGCGGCTTGTTCTCGACTGTATGGGCGGTTCCAATCTTCAGAGATAACTTCCTCTTGCGTATGTGGGGCCATCTGAAAAGAATGCAAAATACTAAAACTGCGTCTACCAAAAACTGTTATATACATTCAAGGGTCTTCTCTTAACAAAAACAAAAAACCATAGTGAAGAAAACAATGATGAGACCTTTAAAGGATTTAGCCGCTTGTCCATGGTACCATCTTCGATGTCTTTAATTTCCTTCCTGATCGCGATGAGAGCTTCACAGAAACGATCCATCTCCTGAAGATCTTCAGATTCAGTGGGTTCTATCATCAGAGTACCGGCTACAGGCCATGACATCGTGGGAGCATGGAAGCCTGCAACATAAAATAATTATTTTAGACATTTTTCCGTAAAATTTAATTTAAAAATTCTGATTTAGGATAATAAAAACTTCAAAAATCGTCATTCTTTAAGACTTGGTATAATGGGCGCGGGTTATTTTTAATCTTATTTATACATTTTGAACTTACCAAAGTCCATAAGTCTTTTAGCAATATCTCCAGGCTCTATGTTGGCAGTCTTCTTCAAGTCTCTGACGTCTATAATAAATTCATGTGCAACAAGACCTCTCTCGCCCGTGTACAAAGTCTTATAATGATCTTTAAGTCTTTTAGACATGTAGTTAGCGTTCAGTATAGCCACCTGTGTCGCACGTCTCAATCCTTTGGGACCCATCATCTAGAATATAAAGTGAAAGTTTTCACATTTCGTCTTGTTTGTTTGCTTAAGTAAAAATATTCACATCAAAACCATAATTTGCACTTACTTTGATGTATGCCCAAGAAATGGGTAGGATAGCTGACGACCCGTACGGTGCAGCGCTTACCGAACCGAAACTATGAGCCGCATCACCCAAATCTGCTAATGGATCAATTACTGGATGTGATGGCAAGAATGGTGCCAAGTGAGCTTTCCTAAAGGGCAAAATTTCAACATTTAAAGATTCTGGCAATTATTCAGGCACACACAAATCAGTGACGCATCGAAATCAGTCACAAAATCGTATTTATATTCAAAAACTAACTGGTCTTCCTAACCAAAAGCGATCGACACCATCTTTTATATGAGTTATGACGTAGGTACATACATTACGCGATTTGGTTGAGCTAGGCTAACATGTTACACTCACATTCAAATAAAAGAGGACGAAAGCCGTAATTTCGCGGGACGATCGCTTTTGCTTATCGACCGGCCTAAGAAGTTTTTTTTTTAACTATGTGGTTTTGAAAATGCTTACACTCCGATTGGCCCCATGCCTGGACCTCCTCCACCATGAGGGATGCAGAACGTTTTGTGTAAGTTCAAATGTGATACATCACTGCCGTAATCTCCGGGACGGCAAAGACCCACCTAAAATCACAAATATTTTGTTTTTTTACATAATGCCTATCCAGCAGGAGCGCAGCTCGCATAGCATGGTATGCCAACTTCAACGTCGAGCCCCTGTTATGCCGGTGTACTAGCGGAATACCAAAAAAACAATAATAAACAAGCGGCTTGGTACATGACGATGGGGAGAGACGAAAAGGCAAGCATTGTTGCTTGGTAGTCCTTTTTTGGGTGGAAAATCGTCAAATGACTCCTCCCCTCTGGGCGAAGTGGAAGGGATGGGTAGGTCTCAAGTGTGGGACGTAACCTGTGCCAATACCCTTGCGTTATATCATGTTTCTAGCACGGCGGGCCGTGCTGGCACCGCTGCGATGTGCTGCTACCGTTTCTGAGACCCTCAAGCAGCGCTTATTACACTAACGCGGTAACTTCAGGATTGGAACCCATGTTTGCTATAGAAACTTGGATTAAGAGATTCGAGTGCGAATCTCTTTTTTAAACAAGTTTCCAGAATTGACCAGAGGGTTGGATCGTTCTTTGACCAAAAATATTGCCAGCCTTCTGCGATGCGGTTATTTAGTTCGTCGAACACGTCAGTTATAATTTTATGAATTTCAAACATGCACTAAAGTTATGTATTATAAGTCGTGGTGGCCTAGTGGTTAAAACAGCAGCATCTCAAGTATGAGTGTGCGGGTTCGATTCCAGGTCAACAAGTACCAATGTAACTTTACTAAAGTTATATGTACTTTCTAAGTGTATCTTGGACACCAATGACTGAAGGTGAAGGAAAACATCTTAAGGAAACCTGGACTTTAAGTCTGAAATCGCCAACCCGCATTGAGCAAACATGGTGGTTACGCTTAATCCTTCTCTGTATGAGAGGAGACCTGTGCCCAGCAGTGGGACGATAAAAGGTTTACCAATTTAGGCGTAAGCAATACCTAAGGTTCTTTTTGAGAAATACGATATACAACTAAACTTATTTAAAAGTTTTAATATAATCCGACCAACCTGTGCATTCATATTGGCACCGTCCAAGTATACTTGTCCACCGTGCTTGTGCACCAATGAGCACACGTCAGCAGCTCGCTCCTCAAACACGCCGAATGTACTCGGGTATGTCAACATAAGACAGGATATTTTGTCACTATGCTCCTCAACCTGAAATATAATAATGTTCTTACTAAATATTGATGGTGGAACTTGAGATAATTATTCAAATGCAGCATGATAATGATTAATAACGTTGATTGAACACCCAATTACCCAGTTAGTGATATGTGCTAAAAGTTCGATTATTTGCTTAGGTATTATTAATTAATTAAACCTGCATCCAAACGGCAACTATGCTGTGTCTACGAAGTGTATTAACGAGACATCAATAACCCCGATTCCCTTGTCTTGTTCACAAACTGAACTAAATTTAAGTTCAGTGCGTCTTTTTCTTTATATTTAATTTAGAAAAGGACGCGCTTGACGTATTTTGGTCGCCATGTTTATAATCGAACCTAAACTGTCTGTGGAGGCATGAAGAACAGGGAGTAAAGTTCACTCATCCTCCGTAGAAAAGGGAGGATCCTCCGACCAGACGGGTGTTATGTCTGGCAGGCACTTGCCCAATGTTTGAAATTGGCAAGTTGTATGTATGCTTATTGCACGGTAAACTCTGATTGCGAGATGTAGAATTCGTGTGACGTCAGTATGACGCGTTGTTTATTTTTGTGGCGTTTGTAGATACTGCTACATCACTCCCCTCCGAAGATTGGAGGTTGATAGTGTTCTGAGTCTTGTATCTTGCGATGCTTGTGGTTGTGCTGCGCCTGTGCCTTTGCCTGTGCTGCGCCTGTGCCTGAGCCTGAGCCTGTGCCGGAACCTGTGCCTGAGCCTGTGCCTGAGCCTGCGCCTGAGCCTGTGCCTGTGCCTGAGCCTATGCCTGAGCCTGAGCCTGAGCCTGAGCCCGAGCTTGAGCCTGAGCCTGTGCCTGAGCCCGTGCCGGCTCCGTGGTTGCTGATGAAGCTGAGAGTGATAACCAGGTATGCGCGGTCGCTGCATACTCGTGGTCAGTATACCCCTTGAAGCCGTGGGCACCGATGAAGCTTGCGAGAGTGATAATGATGACATCACACTGAAGTCGTTGCACGAAGGCTGCGCTGACATATCACGTCGGGGTCACCAATGTGGAGGCATGAAGAACAGGGAGAAAAGTTCACTCATCCTCCGTAGAAAAGGGAGGATCCTCCGACCAGACGGGTGTTATGTGTGGCGGGCACTTGCCCAATGTTTGAAATTGGCAAGTTGTATGTATGCTTATTGCACGGTAAACTATGATTGCGAGATGTAGAATTCGTGTGACGTCAGTATGACGCGTTGTTTATTTTTGTGGCGTTTGTAGATACTGCTACATCACTCCCCTCCGAAGATTGGAGGTTGATAGTGTTCTGAGTCTTGTATCTTGCGATGCTTGTGGTTGTGCTGCGCCTGTGCCTGAGCCTGAGCCTGTGCCTGAACCTGTGCCTGAGCCTGTGCCTGAGCCTGCGCCTGAGCCTGTGCCTGTGCCTGAGCCTGAGCCCGAGCTTGAGCCTGAGCCTGTGCCTGAGCCCGTGCCTGCTCCGTGGTTGCTGATGAAGCTGAGAGTGATAACCAGGTATGCGCGGTCGCTGCATACTCGTGGTCAGTATACCCCTTGAAGCCGTGGGCACCGATGAAGCTTGCGAGAGTGATAATGATGACATCACACTGAAGTCGTTGCACGAAGGCTGCGCTGACATATCACGTCGGGGTCACCAATGTGGAGGCATGAAGAACAGGGAGAAAAGTTCACTCATCCTCCGTAGAAAAGGGAGGATCCTCCGACCAGATGGGTGTTATGTGTGGCGGGCACTTGCCCAATGTTTGAAATTGGCAAGTTGTATGTATGCTTATTGCACGGTAAACTATGATTGCGAGATGTAGAATTCGTGTGACGTCAGTATGACGCGTTGTTTATTTTTGTGGCGTTTGTAGATACTGCTACATGTCTATGAAATATCTTAAATTGACAGGATTATACTAAAATGTTACCTTCTATCCTTTTCTTAATGAAATAGAAGGAAAAGGTGCACTGAACTTAAAATTAGTTTTGTTTGTGAACAAGAGAATCGATGCCAATGTGTTGATTTTGTATTGGCTTTCACTAAGGTCTGTCTAAAGGGTATTTTAATTTATTACTAATAAGTTGAGTGCTCTTGAAATTCTCCCCTTCTTAATTTTTTCTTTTAAGCAATATAGAGACTTGTTTAATGATGACACCTATTTTTATTTTATTTTTATATGCTTATTTATATCAAAAGTCATTATCTCGTCTCGTTGGTCTCGACTTAGAGAAAACTGGTTAATACCTTTTCTTTAAGATGCGCCATATCTATGTCACCAGAGGGCGTAACTCGAATGGCGCAGACAAGCATACCAGCCATATGCGCCGACGCTGGGTTGGTGCCGTGTGCGCTCACCGGGATCAGGCAGATGTTACGCTTAGTGTCGCCGCGGAACTCGTGATAGCGCTTTATTGTACGTAGACCAGCGTACTCACCTTGGGCGCCGCTGTAAGAGTAGTTCGGATTAAATTGATCATGACCTGGTAGTAGTAAATCCAATGGAAGACAAATAACTTTTCTGAGAAAGCACTACTTATAAAATTGACACGCTGCTTGGTCCACTTTGTTTAGTTTTGGTGATCACGACATACATAAAGAATATTAGGTAGGTATTTTTAAGGTTAGTTATGTATTATCTGTGTATATACAATATGTAAAGAAAACCCCGTCCGACCCATAAAGATTACAAAGGTTAGGTAAACACATCATAGTAACAATACTGTTACGAATGCACCTTATGTCGAGGTCATAAGGTTCAATATCGCGTGACATGCAGTGTGTAACTTTTAAGCCCTATAACTCGAGATCTAGACATTGTATAGGTGCAATATAAAAACGCATTTCTAGAATTAGGGTGGCCTATCGAATGGTACAGGTTTCATCAATTTTGTCAACTAAGTGACGACATCGAAATTTCTAGAAACCCGTTTCCGGGAATTACCATAGGTACCTACTGAGTGTACTCGAAGTTATGCGCTATTATTATTACGTCTAGACGATTCTGGAATGTTCGATCAGCTGGCCTATACAGGGTGTAAGGAGAACGCTTCCGAAGCCAGAACGTAGATTATATACAACCTAAATGCAAACGGATACCAATAACCTTTCGCTTTAAATTGATTATTTTCAAGACTTCATATTTCGTAAACAAGCATTGGATAGCGTACGAAACGTGAGGTCACTGACACGCAAGGCGACGTCGCACGACCGCGCCCGCCCTTATCAGCCGCCGAAAAGTGCCGACTTATACGCAATTTACAAACATCACTTTTAAAATCGCAATTGTAGTCCATTGTAAAAAGCTGACAGAGGCATTTTACGTACCTGTCTAAATCTTTTGCGACCTTATGAGGTTTGGCTCGAACTGAGTTTCATTCATTTCAATACAAAGCCGGGCCCGTCGCTGTGTCGATCCGTGAACACGAGGCATCAGTATTCCTCAACACATTCTTCACGTAGTTTATTAAAAACACTCACTATTCTGCCCCGCATTTCATCAGCCTTCCGATCCAGCAGTCATTAAAAAGCTCAGTGAGACGCTCGCGGACGGGACGCGTAACGAGCATGCTTCCATCGTGCTGGAACCATGCTCAACGAAATTCAGCCACAGACACATTGTCTAGCATATCATTTAAATGTCCATTTATAAAATTAAGATATGCTGATCCATTGAGGCGCTGCGGTAGAAACACTGGTCCTAGAATTCTTCTCCTAAACACATCAACATGTTGCCGTATTCACGAGCACTGTACACGTATGCCTCAGGCATTGTTTAAAACAACAAAAAGTTATAACTAAAAAGAATAAAACAGCACTAAAAACGTAACAATACCTAATAACTAAACACAAATTTAAAACTAACAAAACAATAATTAAATAATCGGTTACAAACGTAACGCACAAGCTCACGAACCGAGTCGCAAGGAACACTAATTATTAACTAAAGATGTACTATGAAGGTCAAACGCTTTGGGGAAGTTCCCGGCGGTCGCGTAGGTTAAAGCGGTGTGTTTACAGAGGCGAAAATGCTAAAAGAATAATTACGAGATCAGAAATCAATTCATTTTAATTGTTAGGAAATTGTACTTATGCTTTATTACAAACTGTTTTCATTTTCTAACTTTTAAATAAGATTTAACTGGTTTCTTAGATTCAATTAATTTAATTATTCACTTTAAATTGATTAGGTTTACTTACTAAATGAAGGATCCAGTTCTTGCAATAAACGAGCACGCATCGTGTGACTTTAATTACATTGTTATAAAGTTCAAATTCAATTGATTCACGGGCGCAACTGTACATGCGATGAAAATTTTTTAGTTAATTACAGCTGATGTCAGCGATCTTTTACTTTATTTCATTTACTATCGATTATCGACATAACACAAAACTGTTATTAAATTCACGACAGTGCATCAATTTAAAAACTAAGTACCTTCGATATGGACCTCAAGGTTAAGCGCGTCAAGGTCAACGTAAACCGTAGCGATCGTCCAACTGTCGCGATGTCGGTGACCGCACGCGGTCTCTGAACTCGCGCGGGTCAGCTGTAATTATTTACGAATACATAGCTTGTTAGAGTTGTAAAGAAAAAAAAAATGTTTAATCGCAAATAATGGTTTCATTTAACTCATTTAACTGTTGCCACAGCATAGTGTACGAAAAATGCTCAAGTAAAATTGTTAAAAAAAATCCTCATTTTTTGATGGTATCGTATCGAGAATCACTAGCCTTATCACCTGTCTTCGTTTTCGGAAGCGTTTCCCTGACACCCTTTATATAGCGCCGTGACGCCGGCGCAGAGTCAGTCTGCATTCGACTAGCGATACGAAAACAGCGATAGTTAAGAAGCGATCTTTGGGAATACCTACTGCGACAACTGTAACGAGAACTGTGAGTACTACGTGAAGTAACATCTGTAGTGTTATTGCGTGTTTACAATACGGACTTCGTGGACGTAAGTGAAGACTTCGGTGCAACGTCAGCAACATTCTACTTGTCATTGCCTACAATCGACTGTACCTTCGTTGCCAATAAACTTCGTAACCCCTAACCGGTATTTTAGTACCCCTAGCCCGTAACAATAGTAATGAAAACGAAATTTGGTAATTTTTAAAAAAGTGACAACACCGGTATTATTATGAGCGAATAGCGATGCGACCACGTGCCGCGTGCCCTGCCGCCCGCCACCCGGGGAAGGGTGCATAACGCACATTTATTATGTTACCTCTTTTTGCGAAATAATATTTATTTTTTTAGGGGGATTTTTTTTTAAGTTAAGCCCGGTTTTTTATCCATTAGTAGAATCAGTTATCGATACCTAACAACACCTTCATGGGTCGGACAGGGTTTTCTTAACATACTGTATAAACATATCATCGACTTGCCTGTTAGGTTGAAAAGACACACGATCGTATCCTGTAATTGCACACAGATCGTTAGCTAACTCTTCAAACAGCTGGTGGTATCCTTTGCACTGGTCTAGTGGCGCAAATGGGTGGATGTCAGTAAAGTGTTTGAACGAACATGGCATCATCTCGGTGGATGAGTTCAACTTCATTGTACAAGAACCCTGAAATTAACAATTGTCATTTATTAATAAAAAAGCAAACATGTGCAAATAGCCTGATGGTAAACACCACTGCGGGACAACACATCCATTTTGTTTTAATAATTATAAACTAGGGCTTGACCGCAATCCCGCTTGATGGTAAGGAGTGATGCAATGATTGATGGTAAAGCACGCTAGTTTATTAATGTTCGGTTGATGAATAGGCTGACCCTAACCCCCACTAGGGGGTCAAAACTAAGTAAACACAGTACACCCACATTACGTCCCAAGTACTTTGGGACGTAAAGTGGGTGTACCGTATTAAATTTAGTGTTCTGGGTCTTATAGTGTTAGTTACTTTACATGTCTAATATTGTATACAGTCAGGTGTTATCTAACTGAACAGACAGCAGTGCTACTAGGGACTTTGTTGCACCATTTCTTCCATTCCGGCCACGTTGTGCGGCATTGTTTTTTGTAATTTTAATTTTTTTTTGTAATTTCAGTTCGAAAAATGATGATACTCAGCCTAATTTAAATAAATGACTTCTAATATCTTTTTTTTAATAAGTATATCCATTTCTGACAAATTCATCGAGAAATACAGGCGTGATGATATATCCACGTCTTACTGAACCATTAGGTCATAGATTTGGACTCAGACAGGCACTTTATTTTGTGTAAATTATTTCATCACCGCTGCTCTCAAAACGGCAAATGAAAATGTATGTCTTCGAACCTAAATATCGAAGACATGACTGTGACGTCTACCGAGCAGCACTAGGAGCGTGTGGAGGGTTACGGTCCACTATTCCTAACCGAGCCTGTGTCCCAGCAGTGAGTTCATTATAAGATAATTATGTACATGTGCCCGGACATAACAAGATAATCACTTGCAAATAACCTAATGATAAAGACCCCCCCGAACCCTCCACGTTTTCTTCTTATCTTAGTAATATATGATCAATGTTTTCTATACAAGTAAAGGTCAGCAGATAAAGATGTAGCTAACATTAAATAGTGTTAATGTGGCTAACATTAACACTATTTAATGTTAGCCACATTATTACTCATATTATAGTCAAAATAATATTCAAATATAGGTACTAACCAAAGGTATCATAGAATGTACGAGGGACACATCTTTATTCTCTAGGCGCTTCATATAGCGAACTATCCTCGTTTCTGAGTGGTGCATATTGAATACAGGATGTGTAAGGAATGGAGAAGTCCTCCTAAATGGACCTTGCTGTACACTGCGAGCTCTCACGTCTCCAGTTTTTGTTACCTGGAAAATATCAAAATAGTATTTGAAAGTTTTGCACTGCGATCATCAGGGCAAAGACGAGTTCTAGTGGCACATATAAATAAAATTTATGTGTAAATAGCGTAGCGTTGAAACCTCCTAACTTAGTGTAGTGTATACACTACACTAAGTTAGGAGGTTTTTTAAAGAATCTTTGCCGAAGCTGAATAAGGTATACCTTATTCAGCTTCGGCAAAGATTCTTTAGTTCGTTTATTTGAAATTTACCAGAATTCGCCACTAAATATCACATTTCTTTTAACTCTCAAATTGGCCAACGTTCCCAAAATTCAAAGTGGCCACCTACTGGGCTCAAATAATACACAAGTAAAAATAACAACAACTAAAATAAAGTGTGTAAGCTCTACATTGCAGACTAATGACTAAACACAATACGATTAAAAACAGAAAAAATGGTTCGTCAATAAAAAGAATGCATGTACGGTGATGATTTTTTAATGGTTAATATATTTTATTTCTTCTTTACTAATTGTGACATTTTAATGTTTTAGAAATTTTGGTTACATCTGAAGGATTATTTGTGGTATCTAAGATACCATATAGACCTATACCTAACAATGGAACAGAAATGAAGGATATTCAATATCGGAATTTAAAGGCATATTTAGGTTGAATTCTGGGATTTTTTACAAATACACGATCGTTAGGACTTCTATAATTCTATAAATTTTCGCTTAATCTTTATGCGGAGTTTAATTGATGCAAATGAGTTATCCATACGTGTGCGTCAGTTATATATACATAAACCTTCTTCTTCTTCAGCTTATAGTCCACTGCTGGACAAAGGCCTCCGCCAAGGTTTTCATTACATTGGGGGAGTTTGCCATGATCCCCACGCTTGGCAGGCGGGTTGGGGATCGCAGTAGTTTGATATTCCACAGAAAAAGCACTGCTGCCCGCTTCCCTGGTGAGAGTTCCCTTAGTCGCTTCTTACGACATCCACGGGAGGATATGGGATGGTACTATTCTAAGCTCGGTATCACACGGGTACACGTAAACCTGTGTATAAAATAAAATAAACAAGCATATTATACCTCTTCAACAGACTTGCAATCAAATATCCACAGTAGGTCATTAACATCCTCCATGGTCGTGGTCTCGTCTAAGGCTACACCCACAGCCCCGTCATCAAAGTATCTCAGGTTAATCTGCTTTTGCTGTGCGCGAGCTTTGATCTCAGTAGCGTCATGTTCAGAAAGGGGAACTACGTGAAGTGTGTCGAAATATACCTCGTTGGATTGTTTGTGTCCACGTTGTCTTATTCCTGAAACATCACTAGTAATTTATAACTCTATTTTATGCGTCACTCAGCTGTTTGGTTATGAGCAAACAGCTGAGTGACGCAATCAACAACTTAAGCATTTATTGAACACTTCCAGTCTAGGTTTGGCTGTATATGTTTAGCTTTCATACCATGATCAAGTACAAGTGTGGCGTTGTGTACTCGGTTGGCAATATCCCTCAGACCTTGAGGGCCATGGTAGACTGCGTACATAGCTGACATATTGGCCAACAGTGCTTGAGCTGTACAAATATTGGACGTCGCTTTGTCTCTTCGTATATGCTGCTCTCTAGTCTGGAGTGCTAACCTAAATAAATAATGATTCATGATAACATATGTGGCATCAAGTATTTAAAAATAAAGAATTTAGCTTTGCACACAGCGCATACAGAACAGTATTAAATACATCCTTTGGATATGCATTATCTATTGAGCTTGAAAGTACCTGTAAGCATCTCTCCCCGTAGCATCTCTTGTAACACCAACCATACGACCAGGCATAAGACGCACTAGCTGATGTTCAGCTGCAAAGAAACCAGCATGAGGTCCCCCGTAACCTAGAGGTACTCCCAAACGTTGTGAAGTTCCTACTGCAAGAGCAGCTCCACATTCTGCTGGGGGTCGCAAAAGAGCAAGGGCTAGCAAGTCGGTAGCCACTACTACTAAAGTCTGTAAACAGATAAATAGAATTTGTTAAAGTGGTAATTTACGTCAAATTCAAATAATTTCAACTTTCAGATGTTAACAAGAAAATGGAATTGATTATAGTTGTCTGAAGTCTATACATGGTACTCTCAAAACAAAGTATACATGAAAAGCCTTAGACGATTTTCCTAAAATTCGTAAAACATCATAATAGAAAACTCACGCCATGTTCATGCGCAGCAGCTGCAAGCCCGGAATAGTCATAAACCAAGCCCCTGGTGTCTGGACACTGTAGTAACACCGCAGATATGTCTCTCTGAGCGAAGTCCACTTCTCGAACATCAGGCACCACATCAACCTCTAAACCTAGAGCGTCCAGGCGTGTTTGGACTACTGCTAAAGTTTGAGGGTGCAATCTCTCTGATACCACGAATTTCATTCTCTTATTGAGTCTGTGGGACAAAGTTGTTTATTGTTGTTATTTATTTCCTACAAGTAAATTCTTTTTCATATCATCATCATGGATCCTATAAATTACGGTAAAAAAGTAAAATATCGTGTGTCAGGAAGGTTTTCTGTAGGTCTGAAAGGGGCGCGTAATTTTTATTTAATGTTTCTATTTGTTATTAATTAATAAGAACTACTCTTGTATCATACTAAAGTCATATATATTTTGATAATTTGTGTAGTCATGGGCGTACCGGGGCACCCCCAAGGATCACAACATGACGTAGAACATGTATGAACTCCCCTGATTACTAAACAAAGTATAAATGAGGACTTATCTCTAACTTTTAATTAAACCACGCAGTAGACACTATGTACGGTGTATTTTTTTTATGGGGCAAAGCCCGCCACACATTGTACCGCCCACTGCAACTCCTGAAAGTCAGAATCAACAGTGGAGAACGCCTGAAAAACTCCGAGCAATGAAACTCGACGAGTCCCGGAGAAACGATTCAATTGTTTTGGGTCCCGCAACGAAAATTAATCATAAAAGGATATTAATATATTTTATTGTATTATTTCCTTCATAGCAAGCAGGAGACAGAACAGAACTAGGCCAATCGGCACAAAGGGACATTATTGCAACTGGGAGAAGCCCGGGATGCCAAGCACCACGGAATAAAATTTGATTAAGTTAATGGGTCCTAAGTAGGTATGTCCTGTTACAATTGATTCCAATAATAGGTATGGCAAAAGCGCCTGAATGAACGCACGGAAATTGGTTCTAGTTTCTACAAGATCTGTATAATAATCGACTCCGGATGTAACTTGTACACTATCCAACATAATATTGCGTTTATTCTGCCAAAGAATACACTCCCACAAGATATGATGTGCGGACTTTTCAAATTCACAGTTCGATGTAGAACATTGACACAAAGGCGAAGGAACGAGTTTAAAAGAATTCAGTATTCTAAAAATACTGTATTCTTGTACGGTGTAATTCTCAAAACCCGTGTCCGACTATAGCGCACAAAGATTAGTCTCTCAAAAAATTTGACGTCCGGCCAGGGGGGGGGGGGGGCTTGGCCGGACTTGTCCACCCCTAAGCCAGAAGCTGGGTACGCCCATGTGTATAGTAACTAAGTAATGAATAAAACTGTGTGTAAATAACTGTGTGAGTGAGCGTGCTCGTACCTATGGCAAAGTGATAACGCTTCAGCTGCGGCAGTGCCTTCATCCAGTAACGATGCATTGGCGACATCCAGTCCAGTGAGATCACTGACCATGGTCTGGTAGTTAAGAAGGCTCTCTAATCTTCCTTGTGCTATTTCTGGCTGGTATGGTGTGTATTGAGTGGTCCTAGAAAGTAGTGAAACAATCAAAAACCATTGTGACAAACTGATAAAAATGATTTTATAGCTTTAAGGGTTTCGTTTTAAAGATTTTGTACCAAGATAGTAAAAAGATTACTATACTGAGTCGCATCGACTCCGTAAAAATTTTAGTGAGGTTAAAGTGTGCTGTCACTGGCGACAATCCTTAGAATAAATTGGAATGATGGCTCACTACAAGCTCACTTCACGATAAATTTCCCAAAAAGATATGCATTATCTTCATTAAGACTGTTACCGTTATAATCGGAACCAGGTTTTATCCCTCCTACCCTAACCTCCCGCCCCGCCAAAACGATACTAGTCTAATAGATCCAACTTAAATTATGTGCTGAATTTAATCCATCGTCCTGTCCAACACACGTTGCGCTAACGCCAAATAAATTGGTATAAGCCAATTAATTTGGCGTCAGCGCAACGTGTGTTTTACTTCCATACATCTCTTTTTGACGTCATATCAGCAATCGTCCTCTTTCTTCACCATAACATCGTTCACACGTTTCATCAATCATTTCTTTTATCATTTCATAGCCATCGACATTCATACTCAAAACTCTCCTCACGACATTTTCCTCATTTCTCCGTAACTCATGCCCATGCCATCATTACCGATTTCCACACAACTGATGAAGTCTGATAGTGGAACCAATAGCAGGAAGTTATCGGTTCCACTATCAGACTTCGTCTAATGTGCTCATTTCTTATTCTATTCATGTAACACTACACCTCTTAACATTATCTTCTCAGCTGTATGAAATAGCCTTTCATTCATCTTTTTCGTGGCCCAGCGTTCTGAACTTAATTCGTGCTATATTCAGTCAATCTCGCACTTACATCCAGCTGCTGGTAATACCGATGATTAGACCAGCTGTCTATACAGAACAGCTGGAACAGCAGAATAGCACGAATTAAGTCTACATACTTCCCGAGCATGCCTTTCTCTTTCAGCACATCACAAGGTATCGTCTATCATACGCTTTCTCAATAACAATGAAATGAATGCACCATTGACAATATGGATTTGGTTGAATGTGTTAAT
The DNA here is from genome assembly GCA_037179545.1 of Sesamia inferens. Lineage (NCBI taxonomy): Eukaryota > Metazoa > Arthropoda > Insecta > Lepidoptera > Noctuidae > Sesamia > Sesamia inferens. Next base: position 19,072,655 of record CM073928.1, on the reverse strand, counting down.
AATATATTATAACGAGTCTTTGTTATTATAGCTAAAAGTATTTGCATGCCTTATATTTAATAGTCATCATTTTAAACTTAACGTCTGAAATTTCCACCGACTTTATGTGCGAATAAAGAAAAATAAAGAATTCTGTCAGACTATCGTTCTATCTTTTGCCTAGACCAAATATGATATTATATACGTGAAAAAAATTACCATCCTGGGTTCTCGAACAAATTGCGCATAATAGAATGTGGGACACAGCAGTTGTGATACCCCATACCTATATAAGACCTCCATATTTGATTCTTCTCAGATATTTTCTGCACTGTCTTAATCAGATCATGTTCACCTGAAACACATTTTCTTCGTAAATTAACAAACTATATGTGAAGAAAGTTATAAATAAATAAATATATACGGACAAATAACACAGATTGAGCTAGCCCCAAAGTAAGTTCGAGTCTTGTGTTATGGGATACTAACTCAACGATACTATATTTATAATAGATACATATATAGATAAACATTCAAGACCCAGGCCAATCAGGAAAAGATCGTTTTCCATCATTAACCTGACCGGGGATCGAACCCGGGACCTCTACGTCGCAGGCAGGCGTGTTGACCGCTGAGCCACGGACACCGACGGAGTTAGTATGAAAATGCACATAACATTTATGTAATGTAAAGGGTGGATACTTACTGACGGGGTCACTGATGTTCATGAGACCTTGAAGTTGAATTTTCTTTGGGACTGCATCATCTGTTAATTGATCTAAGCTCTAGAATAGATTAAGGAAAATATTAAATATCACAATTTAAATAGGCGCAATATGTTCCGATGATGAGATTTGCTTACCTTATATCCGAGCAAATCCAACATGGTCACTACATCTTGGTCTCTGGGCCCAATATGCCTGCTAGGAAAGTCTACACGTTCAGGAAACAAACTATCTGATTTTGTGCTTTGAGTTACACAACGAACACCAAATCTCCATGACTTTCCATTAGGAAAGTTTTTTTGGATACTATAACAAGCACTTTTTGGAACTAAACCACGTTTAATAAATCTGTACATTTTTATATACTTATTAGTAAATGTGCAACAACTAAAATGTATTAACCATGTTATTGTCCGACTTACGAAAGCGACAGTAATGTACTGATATAAAGGTCAAAGCAACTCTTAAGTATAGATGATAACGAGACATAACTAAATATTATAAACTATTGTCACAATTGTAGTAGGTACACAATTGTGGTCATAAGAGGGGTCATTATCGTTACTGATATTATTGACACCAACAGTAAATGACGACATACCTACAGTTTTAGAAAACAATATTTTCACTAGATTAATAAGTAAAACAGTTGAAAAGTAGTGTCTTTATTTCTGCAATACCTATAGATTATAATACCTAATAAAGAATTCATGTTTTATACAAATTACAGCAAAACAAGTCACTTCTTATTATTCCTGCAACTCACTTAATATGCTTATTCATCCAAACACAAATATTTTGTCCTTCATCGAGTCTAGTGTTGGAGACTGCTAGCGTTTATACTTATAAGAGATTTTTTTAAATATTAAATACTAGGTAAAACGTACACTTGAACTCAAAACAGAGATATTCACAATGTTTACACTGGAAATAAGAGAAAACTACGTTCTTCCTTTCATAGGCTTCGTAAAGTTCGTATCTCATTTGTTGGGCCTTGGTACCTATAACCTTTTAACAAAACAATCTACCCTTTTCTTTGTTTTTTTTTTTAATAAATAAGCTACCCTTTTCTTTGTTTTTTGTTAAAAATATGCTACCCTTTTCTATGTTAGATATGCCTTTTAATGCTTAAGTAAAATCCAGCCTTGTTCATAGGCATTACTAATCCGTCCAAGGGCTGAAACTGCGTTAAGCGGGCACTCATGCGGTTTCATACAAAAGTGCATCGTCGCGGGAACCCGCGTGGGCGTCCCTAACGGGCGGGCGTGCCCCGCACTCGCGTGACGGGGCCCGCTTCAGAGCGACGGACCGCGTCGCGGGGGCACGCACGGTGCCCACCAGCTGCTGATACGCACACGGCTTGTTCAGTCATTAAGGACTGAAACTGCGTTCATCATGTAATGTGCAATGGTATATTAAGTTCCCCATTGACAAGACTATACATGTGTACCGTTAAAATTGAACTAGCGACACTGCGTCAATCCGGCTCACGGCGGATATCCGCGACGCGGTCGCGTTCCCAACGGAGCCCGCCCTCGTGTCCACCCGCGTAGACACGCGACGGTTGCCCGTCGCGGCCGCCCGCTCAACTCAGTTTCAGCCCTAAGACTACTTAGCCTACTTATATTCACGCTATCCTTATATTGATTAGCACACGCGATTCGGTCCCGTTTAAGGCTCGAAGGACCAATGTTCGGGGTTGGATTAAGATAGAGATATAGGATGAGTTAAGAGATTAAAGCCAGTTTAATATTAATAAATTCACTGTATTATCTGTTTCTACAAACGTAAGATTAAGATTAATTTATACTAGGATGAATGGTGATCGATATGGGATTATGAGTGACGCGCACGGTATGTCTCCGAATTACGTACTAAACTATTGCGGTGTAAGTGCAATAATATAAATGGTCGATACACACCGAGCGTGTGGCGCAATAATGATGACCCAGGTAAACTTATTGTGTACGGTGATTGACCCGTACACAATGTAACCTAAAAACTGTTGAAATTATAGGATTTGAAGTCCCCCAGAGAAGCTAAATGATGATGATTTTGTTCTATGATATGATGTTGTTGTTAGATTCCTGTATCTACAAAGTAAAGCACAGTTTTACTTACCAACTGTGTATTTAGTTCTAAGGCTTATCCGAATCGGTATGCTTGACCGCTTGTCTATAGCGCTTGTCGCTTGTGCACCAGACGTCCGCTGAGTAGATCGTGAAAGCAAAAAGGAGATTTTCGTCTATGTTTCGCTGGTCCCTTTGATTTAAAGATGCTAATAATTTCAAATGCATAGACTTGGATGTAACTTTACCTAATTATTATTAGCTGTGCTCTATTTGTCTATTGTCGGGGCTTTTTCAGTTGCAGAACCTTACCTTGCAGGTTACTAAATAATGCATAATTAGCTAACCTTGAAGTTGTAGGGTCGTCACATAAACGTTTAGGTACTCTTTATATTAAGATTTCGATATCCCCTACCGGGGGATGTTTATGTTTATTTAGGTAATCTGAATGTTCAGGTTCCAATACCTACTACTGGTACTTGAACAATGAACATCTCGATTACTTACATAATAATTCAATCTCATGGCATTCTAAGGATCAAAGCTAACGTGTAGGCAAAGAGATTTATTGTAAATATAATTTTAATGTCTTTGCGTGTAGGTAAGACCTACCTTTATATCAAGCTAAAAAGTTAATTGAAAAGTTCGAGATCAAAATATTAATAAGGTAACATCCACATTCATAGATGAGAAGGCAATCTCAAAATTTTATAAATCGTTTATGTTCGATTTCGTTCGAGTCTCTAAAAAAATTTCAACTAGCTGTGCCCAGCGTTTCACCGAATAACCGGACAAAAACTATTCTCTTTGGTTAAAGCCACTTGTGTGCCAAATTTCATCCAAATCTGTTCAGTAGGTTTAGCGTAAAGAGTAACCAATATACCTACCTACATCCAAACAATCACTTTTATAATATTATAGGGTGGGATAGTGGGATACTGATGTAGTTCCTTACATTTATGATAGATTGAGACTGAAAGGAGATTCCACCTTGAAGTTAACCATTATTAAATTTAGAATAGAATAAAATACTTTATTATGTAAGTGTAAGTATAGAAGATTTTACAAAGGGTGAAACAATGGACTGTCTTATCGCTAATAGCGATCTTTTACAGACAACCTTTGAATGGAAAAATAAGGGGAAGGAGAGAGAAATAATGTACTTATGTAGTCTACAGTGTACTATTTACATATATAGATTATAGATATGTACCTAGTGTATGATATTAGTTTAAATAAATATATACATCTAATTAATAAACGTTATACAAGAGCAAATAAAAAATAATGACATGTATAATGAGCATAGGCCGGAATTGGTAGAATGATTTTTGGTACTTGTATCATAAATTTTCACAGAAACAATAACGTAGATAAGCCATTTTCCGGAATGTAATTCCGGGTCCAATTTAATATTGTTAATGTTGGTAGTGACATTATTACTACTCAATTCATTTAAAGGAAGGTAACAAAACTAAACTAATTTATTATTTACTTGTTGCAAAATAAAAACAATCAAATTCCGATCGAAGCATTAATACCTACATTTCAATATTTTATTTTTAGCCTCTAATGAAGGGTATGGGCCAAATCAAACAGTTTTACGACTTAATATAATGTAATCTATACGTATTTTTTTTAATAATCAACCAATTCCGTAAATCCGGAGGAATGTCCATATAAGTTTCCAATCAATGACCCCAATTCACTCTACCTATTCCGACCTATGATAATGAGAGAAGAAGTGCTTTTTAACCGATTTCAAAAAAAAGGAGGTTACTCAATTCAACTGTAATATATGCTTTTTTATGTTTATAAACCGATTTTGATAATTCATTTTTTGTTGGAAAGATATTTCCAAGGTGGTCCTATGATAAGGACATCAGGGTTTGATGGTGGAATACCAGGGAAATCAAGGGAGCTTTAAAAATTGTAGGGACTACTAGTGCATAAGTTTTTTCATAAGGTATTTTAAAGCACTACAATTGAATAAGGGTCTAGAGTAAATCTGATGATGGAGCCGGGAGACAGGCAAAGGAACTCCTCAACGACTCACAGCAAGCTACCTTGTGATTGTACTTGATTAATTTGTATTGATCAGAACCTTAAATCTGGTTGGGTTATGACTGTCATTAGAAAAAGACTAAGTGTATAAGATTTGCGTTACCAAATGTTACAAGTACTTACTCCGATATAGTATTGAACAAGGAGAAACTTGAATTCGTCGAGAACACGGTTTTCCTGGGGATCACGCTTGACTCGAGGCTACAATGGAGTCCTCATTTAACATCTCTGGCAGGACGGCTTAGTTCAGCAGCATATGCTATCACAAAAATCCGTCAATTTACTGATGTAGATACTGCGAGACTAGTCTATTTCACCTACTTTCATAGTATCATGCCATACGGTATTTTGCTTTGGGGACGCGGGCTGCAGAAATAGTCTATTTTTATTCTGCAGAAAAGAACTATCAGAGCCATACATAATCTCTGCAGACGCGATTTTCTTAGGGAAGTATTTAAAGAAATAAACATCTTTACGGTCCCTTGTCAATACATTTATGAAAACATTATGTATGTTCGGAAAAATATTGATCTTTTTAATAAGATAAGTGACAGGCACAATTTTAATACTAGCGATAGAAACAACTTAGATCAACCTCGGTTCAGAGTCAGACTGGCTAAAGTAAATAGTTCTTTTATGGGGTAGGTACTGTGTAAAATTTTTAATAAAGTACCGCTAGCGATTCAACAACTTAATGAGGCTAAATTTAAAAAATGCATTAAACGCACGCTGTGTACCTAAACAAGCATATTAAAAACTGGAAGATTATATCCTGGATAAAAATGCTTGACTAAATGCCAGTCCTGCTCCACAGCCACAGACAATTTTGTAGGTTTGGAAGAGATACCATTCCCCCTTTTTGTTGTTTTCCAAATATTCCATTATTATTTTATTTGTTTATTTTAATTGTGCATAAGATTTTGCCACCATGATTTTGCAAGGATTATAGTATTGTATAATGTAAAAGCACTTTTCAAGTTTGTGAATGTGAGGCATCATGGACTATGGTTTGTTTTTTTTTATAACTTGTTTGATAGGTATTACGAGCATGGCAGTGGAGAGTTTGTCATTCTCACTCAAATGTCTTGCTGATGGTGGCGCGTGTTGTTGGGTCATTTGGTTCCCTTCAAAATGGTTGAGCTAAGTGCGTCTGATGCGCGCGTCATGCTCGTGAACGGGGGCCGTCAGTGGAGACTGGTCATCTCTTAGCTGCCAGTAGGCTTAATTCATTTTCTATCTTTTAATTAATTTTTACATTTATACATTGGGCTCACATGATAGAAGCAACAGAAATATGTAACGAAGAAATGTAACCCATACTATGATATTAAAAGAGTGTCCATGGAGTTTCTTGCACGTTCTTCTCCATAGAGATCTACGCTTTGGAACGTCCATTTAGCTTCACTTTAATTGGACTGACCGATATTGACTATTCAAAAGCACCAACGGATGGTTAATTTGAATTAAATAATTTTGATTTGATTTGATTGATATGTAGCGTAGCTTCCCGAACGCTCCCCAGCCGAACTAAATTCGAAGAGACACCTCTTTGGAGTTCAGTCATTAATATTGATAAGAACTTTGCACCTATATGGGTTATAATAAAAGGCAGCTGTAGATATGATAATAAAGACCATATACTGTCGTGGGATTTCCTCAACGATTTACAACATTGAAGTTTAACGTAGGACCTGACAAACACTCATCAGGCTGATGCGACGAAAAAAAATTAAGAAACTGTATTTAAGTTGCGTAATCATGTCATCTCCAGCAATGCTCATACAGTTCCGTCAGGTCCCAGAGGAATTTTATAAAAATCGGTTCAGTAGTTGGGTATTGAAACTAAAATTACGGGTAAAAATTCAAGTAAACAAAATTGCGTCGTTTGCTTGCTAGCGTATTCCCAACTAAAACCAAATAATAATTTTCACTACTAAAACCGAAGATACCATGAACATGAACATGTAGGTAGGTATATTCGTTTTTACCAAGTAGTTCCGAAATTTTACTTTGTAGTGTTGTTTTGGAAATAGGTTGTTTTTTTTTTTTTTTGTAAAAAAAGTATTTTATAATAGTTTTAAAAGTGTACAGAGTTTGAGCGCGCCTTAAGGCCGGGCATACAGCTTGTAGGTACAGTGTAAAGGATTTATCACAGAAACTCACTATTTTCTGTGATGAATGTTAGATGCCGATGCATTCCACTGACACATCTTTAATATCAGGTTCTCCAACGTGACTACGTTATACCGCAGCTCGATTTAAATCATTTAATTTTGATCTTTAATAACCGATGCAAAACTCTAATAATTAATGTTAGGGGAGGACATACTGATTATTAAATGAAATGCCTTATATAAAGTCCATTATGTATATACAGACGACAGTACACCAAGCTACGACACCCTGTCAGATTCTTTATTGGATTTTCGACTTTATTGCAAATGTATTGAAGTGTAGATAGGATTGATTGGGAATATTTGACAGTTTCGGGTAGCTTGACCTGCTGTCGTCCGTTCATTGTACTACCTATTGTTACAGCTTCCGCTTCCCGCTCATCCATGAACAACTGATGAATGACTTAGTTCGAGTTATAAATAATTATTTAATATTAAACCTAATTATTTAAGTTAATTTAAATTTGTTGTTACTTGTGTGTACGGTGGTAGGCCATAACATCGGCCGCTGGCAGAAGTTACCACCCACCAGACAAAGCCTTGCCGCCAAGCGATTTGTCGTGTTCCGGCATGATGTCTGGTGAAGCCGTTCGGAGGACGGGTCTGAGCAGTTGTGTTGCGATGTGTGCCGGGTACGATGCGCCTAATGTTGTTGTGTTGGGAGTTTGGTCGTGGAGGGTCTTCAGATCAATCTCCCTTTGGCGCAGTATCGTTGGTCGTGTTGTTGGGTTTAACATTGCATCACCTCGCTCAACTGCCGTCTTCATTCCTATTCGCTCAGTTTTTTTCTGAGTGAATAGGCTCTTAATAAACTAGCGCGCTTTACCATCAACGATCGCATCACTGCTTACCATCAGGCGGGAATGCGGTCAAGTGCTAGTTTATAACTATTAAAAAAAAAAACTTTAAATTACTTGAGAGGATTTTATAAGCTTAGTTTATTCTAAAATCACATGTACACTTCCGGCCTTTCGGCCATTAATTTATTAATTTTAGAATTATTGATGCAACTTCCGATTACCGCCAACTCTTGTAGTCTTCCCGCCCATCGGATATTTATTTATTAAATGAAGCATTATTTAACTCTTCATACATACTCTCTGACTAGTAGGTACATATAATATCGTCGGGGATAGTGCAAATCCGCGTAACTAGCATTGGACAATCCCGCGTATCTGACAAAGGTAGCCAATTACAGTTTTCGCGGCCAAATCTCGCAAAATCTTAATTGGCTGCCACCGCCTTGACACGAGTTCATTTCGACTAATCGGAAGCCAGAAATCGCCCAGTAACAACACTGCGTATCTATCGCGAGCAAGTGTCAACACCGCGTAAATGAACGAAAATTAGTAAAAAGGTGTATTATTTGAAATTAAATGACCAAAAATATAAAGAATGTTTAAAGACATTCTTAAGGACATTAGACATTAAGAAGTGTGCAGTAAGGTACTGGTTAGGAGAGACACTGAGAAACGAAACAACAATGAACAAGAGGGAAAATACCTAATGCGTTGCCTATGTTAAAAGAAGTTGCGCAATTTTTTTTAAGGGATATGTCCAAAATCCTTTTTAACTGCAGAAAAGAAAGTACGAAATTATATTTAGAAAGAAAAAATAATGTCTAAACGTGAACTATACAGTATCTATGTTGAAAAGACAACAAAAAAGGCACATAGGGTAGTTTCCAGAAAACTATTTCAAGATGTTCAACCAAAAAAAAAGATGCATATAATCTATGTTATTTGCATATAGTATGTAATATTATATAGTGAAGAAATATATCAACAACACTTGTCACAAAAAGGTTTAGCTATACAAGAAAATACAAAAAAAAAAGAAGTAAAAAAAAAACAAAGTAGTATTCTATTTTTCGCTCTTTCTTTGTCTAAAGTCTTTTCATGTGGAAACAATTTCACAGCTTATAAGTCAGCAGTCATAAGTCACTGTTGACTTACTAGCTGTGAAATTATGTCCATTTTTTATTATTTAAAGCTAGTGTACTGTATTGCAAAACAAAACCTATGGTTCATAATTTACAATCTGGGCTCTAATAATGATAGACAAAATAAAATGGACAAACACAAAACGGAAATGTTGTGACTTCTACCGCTCTCCTGCTACTGGAGGTGCAAAAAACATTATAATTACACAAAAAAAATTAGAAAAGGGTCACACCCAGATAGAGTTATTCTATAATTGAAAGAAAATTTAAAAATCGTGAAATACTTATGCATACATACGCTGCGGCTGGATACCTATACAGAAGACCGAGGAGTTTAACCTACCCCTATGCTTGGCGTTGGTGGACTACTAAAAAGGCTTTGATTTGATCGAGACCTGGGCTGTACTGCAGTCTCTCTAGCGACGCCAAGTAGACTATCGGTACATTGAAGCGCTGAAGGGTTTGTACGAAAACGCCTCCATGTCCCTCCGAATACAGGACCAGACCTCGAAACCAATACCTCTGCAGCGTCGTGTCAGACAGGGAGATGTTATTTCCCCGTAACTGTTCACCGCTGTACTCCAATGTCTACAAGGATCGCGAGTACATTACACAGCTTCGGTTTCCTGATGATATCATAGTCATGGCTGAGACCGCGGAAGACCTGAGTACAATGCTCGAAGCCCTCAGTAGAGCCTCCGAGCAAGTCAATCTTAAAATGAACATGGACAAGACGAAAGTCATGTCTAATGCCCATGTTGTACCGACTCCTATAAAGATTAGAGAATCTGTTCTCGAATCGTACCCGGGACAAACTATCCAGTTAGGAAAGTCAAACTTCGACAAAGAGGTCAATCGTGGAATCCAACTCGGCTGGGCTGCTTTCGGGAAGCTACGTAGTCTTCTCGTCCGAAATACCGCAGTGTCTCAAGACAAAAGTCTTCGACCAGTGTGTGTTGCCAGTGATGACTTATGGAATTGCGATGTGGACGCTAACAATGGGCCTTAGAAGAAGGCTCTAGGTCACTCAAAGGGCAATGGAGAGGGCTATGCTCGGGGTTTCACCACATAATCGAATCAGGAATGAGAAGATCCGCAGAAGAACGAGAGTAACTGACATAGCCCGAAGAATTTTAACACTAAAGTAGCAATGGGCCGGGCACATTGCCCGTAGGACCGATGCCCGATGGGGCTGACGGGTTCTCGAGTGGCAATCACGCACCGGAAGACGCAGCGGGGGTAAGCCCCCGACAAGGTGGACCGACAACCTGGTGAAGGTCGCGGGAAACCGCTGGATGCGGAAGGCGCAGCACCGGTCGTCGTGGAGATCCTTGGGGGAGGCCTATCTCTAGCAGTGGACGTCTTTCGTCTGAAATGATGATGATGATGGATTTCAAAACCGCGTATATTCCTCTTAAGTTCTAATGTTATAATTTTATGGTCAAATCAAATCCGCGTATTTGTCGTAGGATCTTAATTATTTACATAATTGATGTCATTTTTCTAACAATATAAAGAACATATTATCAATTACTTTCTATGTAAAAATAAGCTTAAAATTCATTGAATTAAAAAAGTTATTAAGTTTTAACCTTCCCCTGTAAAATTTGATCTATTGCAGATACGCGGCCTTTACATATGGTAGATTCGCGGATTTGCACTGTCCCCGACGATATGCTACTTCATACATGATACATTAAATATTTTCCAATCAGGGAAAGCACATTAGCTGCACACTCCAGAGACCTCGTTAAGAATTCTTACCTACCTAATTTATTATAATTATAGTACCTATTTATTAGTACCTACAATAATCATTTTTAAAGCAAAAATTCTGTTTTTTTAAAGTTTTACAAGATTCCATGGAACTACACATATTATGTTCTTCACACTTTTGACAACCATTTACGTTACTAGGTATGTTGTCGGAATCGGAATGCAAGCTTGCATTTTGCAACATCAGTCCAATAGTACGTGGCAATGGGAAACCCCGTTCGTAAATAAAATAATGCGTCAGCTCTTTATACGCAGATACTATAATATTAACAGCAGCTGTATATATTATGTATATTGTAAAGCATGATACAAACCCCGTTTATGCGACGCATCAATTAAGTGTACCAAGAATAAATTTAATAATGAGTATAATATTTCTTTTAGTGCTTAATTAACACAAAATCCTATGACCAATGTTTCCTACATGGTAAGTCAAGGTGCAAGCAATATCTGAATTGGAACGTCATTGTTGTTTTGACAGGAACGGGGGGGGGAATCCGAATACGAACACAGAGCAAGTAATCATTAATTCACTACGTTTTTTGCGAAAGCAAAATAGCAAATCTGCGATCGCGACCACAGAGTATGTTCCTTTTTTTAATCGCGCCTCTACAAAATCGACAACTAAACTCGAATTTATAGTGTTAATTAGAATTTTAAATATATCAATGATTCATCTTACTTCTTGATGTTCTATCTATTAATTATAATTTCATAGCTGCGTAGTTTTAACTTGTGTGCAGTGTATAGTTTTCGTATTAAAGTTCGGTGTTAATAAGACTCGCAAAGTTCTAAAATGACTTTGTCGGATTATGATCAATTAAAACAATACATAATACTCTCAGTAGGAACAAACGTAAGACATAGTGAAATACTGAGTTCCTTGAAAGAGTTTTTTCGAGACACCATCAATTCAGTGAGAAGGTTTGAACAAATAAACAGCATTGGACAGCTGTTGAAGGTTTTGGAACTACGAGACTTGTTATCTGAAAATAACGTAGAATGCCTGAAGAATATTGCCTTGAAACTTCCCAACTCCAAAGATGCATTACAGAAAATAACTGATTATCAAAGCAACCACACCCCGAGGGAGTATGGCAACTATTATAGTGAGTTTGTTTTTTATCTATAAATATTTATACAACCTAAACAGTATTTCGACTTTGTTTTAATTAGCAGTTTAACTAGTCTATTCATAAAAAAAATTATTGCATATTGTGAAATCAGATTTGCAGTTTTAAGATACCTCTGCATACATACCCATTCATTTTAATTCTTTATATAACATTTGCAAACATCACCTCTACCTATTTTCTCTGTTCTGTATACATATGTTATCTGTTTATATATTTGTACATAAATGGTAAATTAAGTGAATTTTAATATCACAAAGAAGTGGGGGGCAACCAATTTATTCATTATGCTTTTAACCGACTCATTACCACCATCATTTCCATATATACCTTAGCCAGGTGATTTGAAGGTGATGTGCCAGATGCGTCATGGGCCCTACATCAAATATGACATACCTAGAGCATCATTGGCACCCTTGATGATTTATTTGGCTTTTATTTTTTATATTGTTTCAGTCTACTAGGAAAACTTCTGTGTATACAGTATGTTATGAAAACCCAGTCCGACCCATAATAAAGGTTAGGTAAACACATGACCAAATATAATATAAAATTTTATATAATCATCATAGTACCAATACAAATGAATTTTGAAATAATCTTTTTTCCCGTGAATTAATTCCAACTTCCCTAAAATTTGGTAATTTTTTAAAAAGTGATAACACCGGTATTATTATGAGCGAATAGCGATACGACCACGTGCCGCGTGCCCTGCCGCCCGCCGCCCGCGGAAGGGTGCTTATCGCACATTTATTAAGTTGCCTCTTTTTGCAAAATAATATTTATTTTATTAGGGGGATTTTTTTTTAAAGTTTAGTCCGGTTTTGTATCCATTACTAGAATCAGTTATTGATACCTAACAATACCTTCACGGGTTGGACAGGGTTTTCTTTACATATTGCATATGTTTTGATTTGTAGTTGTTAAAAAAAAGGAAATATAGCCTCACAAAATATGATTTATTTTTCAACCTTCATTTTATTAGATCGGGTTAGTTAGTTATGTTTGTGATAGTAAAAATATTATTTATAAATAATCAGCAAGGATACATAATTTTTCATTAATGTAAAAACATTAATGAAACTCATTATTCACTAATAATAAGCATGAACATTATCAACAAGCTAATAATAAGGTGTGTAATGTTTTTTACTTTTTCTTGAACACAGCAATTATTTCTTACATTAATAAAATTATCCATGGTTGTTGACTTTTTTATTGAATTAATCAGTTGATATTTCAAAGAATCTAATTTTTTCAAGATAACAAAATTGGATATTCTTATCTCTAAAATATTATAATTTCTTTTTAGACAAGAAAAAACAAGATAAACTTGTACAGAATAGATGCAAAATAAAGAAGCCAATAAGCCCACAAAGAACAAGTTTTCCATATCCCTTCCAATCTATACATATAAGATTGCAAACTGTTACAATAGATTTGCTATCCTTAACTTACTAAATACTAGTTTTCCGCCCGCGGCTTCGCCCGTGTGGAATTCGGTTATATCGCCCTTTTTAAATTTCCCTCGGGAATTTCAACTTATGCAATAAAAGGTAGCCTATGTCCTTTCTCAGGGTCTAAAGATTGTCTGTGCCAGATTTCATCAAAATCGGTTGAGAGGTTTAAGCAGGAAAGCGTAACAGACAGACAGCCAGACAGAGTTACTTTCGCATTTATAATATTAGTATGCATGTATACTAAATTAATAGCCAAGGATATTGTCAACTTCAATGTGTAATTAGGATAAAAAGTGGTAGTTCTTCATCTCAATATTTTCTATTTGTTGTTTTTATGTGACATGTAAAGTGTAAGTCGGTAATTAAAGTTTTTGGTTCCTATTCCGATTTTCCACATAAAATCTTCTTAGGTTGGACCAACTACAAAATTCCAATATTCTGCATTCAAATGCATACTTACATTATTCAAAATAGTTAATTGATGTTTTTATGTTACAGCATCAACATCTCAATGTCACAAGACAGAGCCAGAAAATAGTTTCATTACCAGCAGTCCATTTGGTTCTCTGAGCAAGAGAAAAAGACAGAGGATTTTTGATATCATAATTACCGAGATTGGCAGTTTCTGGCGTGACCTTGCAAGGAATTTGAAAATTCGGGAACGTGATATTGATGATATTGATTTTCAAAACAAAACATTAGATGCAAAAGCTTCAAAATTAATGGAAAAATACGATTCTATTGCAGACCCACAAAGATGGTTTTTCTTACTCTCTGATGCATTAGAAAGAACTCGAAGGAAAGATTTAGTAAGATCCATACAGGATATTATGGCAATGAATATCTGACAGTTAATTTCATAACTTTGTTTCATGTTTATAAGATATATTATAATGTGTTGTATTATGGATTCAAAAGCTGCAGATTCACAAAAAATTTCATAGAACATGTGCCTAAGATTCTTACGACATTATTTAATTAAAAAAGGAAAATTAACAATATAAATTTCTTTAAAACAATTTAATATTCCGAAAGAATTCTCACATATATTTAGTGATTGTATTGTACCCACATCTTTGTATAAAATATTTTGATTTGGTTTGTAATTCATAGAAAATTAAATACATATTATGAAATATTGACACTCTTTCTTATCATCATCATCATCTCGGTGTTAATCCCAGTCGCACCCCGAAGCTTTTTAGCTTTCATGTCTAGGGTACGCTTCACCAGTGTAACAGCTGATTTTGGCTAAACTTCTATATTTTCCGTGAAGCGACTGCCATCAGACCTGTAGGCCTAGTATGAGTTTTCAATACGAAACTCGTTCGATCGTATCGAGCGCGTTTGGCGCTCTCATTGGTTGAGAGTTCTTACGACCTTGAAGCGGGCCAATCGCTGAGTCAAACGCGCTCGATACGATCGAACGAGTTTCGTAATGAAAACTCATACTAGGCCTACTGTAGGCCTAGTATGAGTTTTCAATACGAAACTCGATCGTCGACATAGAGCGCGTTTGGCGATTTCATTGGTTGAGAGTTCATACGACCTTGAAGCGGGCCAATCGCGGAGTCAAACGCGCTCGATATCAACGATCGATTTTCGTAATGAAAACTCATACTAGGCCTACTGCACAACCCGAAGGCGATGATCGAAGCATTGCAGTTAAACAAATTGTTGGACCTTTTCGAGGGCTCCAACAACCGGGACCAACGGCTTAACGTGCTTTCCGAGGCACGATCAGACCAGTGCAAATATTCATATTCATGCATACAAATATTTGCACTGCGCGAGGATCGAACCCGCGCCACGTCGCGCAGCGTTACAAGTATAAAAAGTGATTTTTGAAGTGAAACTTCTTTAGGCACGCTTGACTTGGGGAGTAAGCTAGCGAAAGCGTTACGAAAAATCATCGGGCAAGGCGAACGGAAGTTAAGTGGGGTCCTATTTCGTCTGTACTACAAACAAGGAGTTGGCTCATGTAAATATTGCATGACATGTCGACTATGAAGTTGTGAGTTCGCATCTTGCCGAAGGCAATATATATTTTTTGGATCTTTTTAAGATTTGTTAACAATTGATTACCTAAGAGCGCAAATAATTTATAAATTTCGTTCTGTTCTGGCCTTTATATTGTTTTATATATTTTTGCTGAACATTTCTGATATAATTGAAAGTATAGAAGCTTGAAGATATCGTCACAATACGATAATTGGACACAAAGTACAAATTGCTTTCGAGCCTCATAAGCTCAATTATTAAGCTAAGTACCTTGATTGATTAAGAACTATGAATTTCTTCGAGAACATGACGCTGCGAACACCCCCCGACCCCCCTCATTGATTACCTCACCCCCCCCGTGGATTATCTCGGGAACCAGAGGTCGTGGACTACCCGAGTTTGGGGTCCCCTGAATCAGGAGGAGCCCGACCTTTTGGCCCCGAGGGAATCCACTCCCCCCCCCCCCCCCCGACCCTCTTTAGTTACCTCCCCCCCCCGTGGATTATCTCGGGAACCAGAGGTCGTGGACTACCCGAGTTTGGGGTCCCATGAATCAGGAGGAAGAGCCCGACCTTTTGGCCCCGAGGAAATCCACTCCCCCCTCTCCCCCTCCCCCCGCAACCCCACGAAACCCATGCCCCCCCCCCCCCCCTCCTTACCTATACCTTCGGCATGGCACATAAGCGTGGTGGTAATGTTTTTTAAAAAAGGTGATAATACCCTACTGAAAAACTACTGAACAATATCCCTCCTGAGCCATGTCTATAAGCTGTTTTCTAGGGTCATCATGAATCGTCTCGCTCCGCAAAGGCTTTATATAGCAGGCTTCCAAAAAGGCTTTAGCACCTTAGACCACATACATACGCTACGGCAATTTATACAGAAGTCCGAGGAGTATAACAAACCACTATGCTTGGCGATTGTGGACTATGAGAAGGCCTTCGATTAGATCGAGACTTGGGCGGTGCTACAGACTCTCCAGCAGTGCCAAATTGACTATCGACACATGAGGTGATAAAGTGTTTGTACAAAAACGCCACCATGTCCGTCTCCAGGATCAGGACTCCAAATCGATCCAATTGCAGCGTGGAGTGAGACAAGGAGATAATCATCATATCTCCCAAATTGTTCACTGCTGCGTTGGAAGATGTCGTCAAGCTCCTGGGCTGGAAACGACTTGGCATCAAAATCAACAGCGAGTACATAATTAATCTCCGTTTTGCAGATGATACCGTGGTCATAGCGCAGATCCTGGACGACTTGGGCAAAATGCACAATGACCTCAGCAGAGCTTCCCAAGTGAGTCTAAAGATGAACATGGATAAGACGAAGATCATGTCGAACTCTCATGTTGCACCCACTTCAATTCTAGTTGGTTTCTCTGCACTCCAAGTTGTTGACGAGTAAATATGCCTGGGAAAAACAGTCCAACTACGTAGGTCCAACTTCGAGAAAGAGGTGTCTCGTCGAATCAAGCTCGGCTGGGCAGCGTCCGGGAAGCTAAGCTACATCTTCTCGTCGTCCAAGATACCACAGTGTCTCAAGACTAAATTCTTTGATCAATGTATGTTGCCAGTGATGACATGCGGAACTGAAACGTGGTCGCTCACAATAGGCCTCATACGAAAGCCCAGAGTCACACAAAGGGCGATGGAAAGAGCTATGCTCGGAGTTTCTTTGCGCGATCAGAAATAAGGAGATCCGCAGAAGAACCAAAGTCACTGACATAGCTCTTTAAAACGCTAAAATTAAATGGCAGTGGGGGGAGGGGCACATTGCTCTTAGAACCGATGGCCGATGGGGCAATAAGGTTCTAGAGTAGCGGCCATGTACAGGAAGACGCAGCATAGGGAGGCCCTCAACAAGGGGGACCGATGACCTGGTGAAGGACGTGGGAAGCCGATGGTTGCGGGCAGCACAAGACCGGTCATCGTGGAAAGCCTTTATCCAGCAGTGGACCTCTATAGGCTGAAGAAGAAGAAGTATGGTATATATTATACTTCTTCTTCTTCTTCTTCTTCAGCTGATCTAAAAATAGCCTTCTTTTCTTCAAAAAACCTGAGGACTCTTACTACTACCACAGTGTTTTTAGATTGTGCTACTACGTACTAGAATATTCACAAATATTTACATTTACTATGTTTCATTTATAATTACAATAAAAACCCCGTGGGAGGGAATAAATGGGTTTTATTGGGTTTAAACCCGGTTGATTGCCCATCTCTAGTTGGGACAGGGATATGTAACTTAGGAAGACGAATATACAGATCCATGGGCTGGGTTATTATTGGAGCACTGGAAAAATATATGCTCCAATGAACCTTCATCCAGTCCACATTCACAGAGCGATGTGTCTCTGACCCGGATTTTGTGGAGGAATACCGGGGAACATCAATGGCCTATACGTAGGCGAGAAATAGAAGATATTACCCTCTTTGAGGTTTTAAGTTCGGGTTTTTAGGTTCGGGTGTAATGTTAGGCTGTATTGCGTGATAAAAAGCACCTTTCCGCTTACTTGTATTTTACCACTGCACCTGCTATGTGGAAAGCAAGTTCTTTTTTGAAAGGCTCAGCTAATCATAACGCTGGCATTTAAAATATTTAGGCGTCGGCGTCTTGAGACGTGACAGCGTCCTTAGCAAGAGCATCGACACACTCGTTTCCTGTTTAATGCCACAGTGGCTTGGAATCGAAACCTAGTCGACTGTTTTAAGGTTCTTGGCGCAAGATAAAAGGGACTTTGATTTGGAGCAAGATTGGTCAGTTTGCTCTTGAGAGGATTTTGCTCCAAAGCTTGCAGGCAACTAAGGGATGCTATGGGCTTCTATAAATAAACAAGCTTCCAGTATGGCTACGCACTCTCCCGTAAACACTAATGACTGTTTAGGGCATCTAAATTTCAAAACGATTTTTGAGTTTTGGTAGTATACCGCAGCACCAGTGCAGCTTGAATCTGAGAATTTAGAGGAAAACGAACACTGCTTCCGCAATCCCCGATTGGTGCTGGCCCGCCACTGTGGGTGTGGTGTATGGCAGTGTTGTATAAACTCCCCTCGTGACGTCTAAGAGAGGCACGCGTGGAACACTTCGCGCTGCCACCTCGGGGTCCTGATGTTTGGGGGGCGACAGATGTCCCCGAGTCTGTCGCCCCTGGACCCATTTAGGGGAGCCCGCCGTCGACGCCCGGTGCGCCTGCTGCGTTGAGAGAAATCTTCGCTGCCGACCATCGACCCGATTACGGCCGGCAGCAACAGGTGACCGCCTACTTCAGAGATGAGGGCACGGCGCAGCTCCCAAGGAGACGTGCCTTCTCCCGAGCCAGTCCGCCAGTACCGGCCGGATCGCCTCGATGGTGGTGAAGTAGGGCGTGAAAGTCTGTCCCGCCGTTCCGCCACCAGAACCTACGCAGCTCGAGCTGATGCAGCATCGGCCGTTCGCTCCGCTCCCGCGCCTCCTCACACCACCGGAAGTGGAGGCTGTCACCTAACCTAACCTAACTTATTAAATATGTATTCTAAATTAATCGCCAAGGGTATTGTCAAGCTCAATGTTCAATAAGGATAAAAAGTGGTAGTTCCAAAGACATTAAAATTATAAATCTCTTTGGGTAGTTCTTTATCTAAATTTTTTTTGTAAGATTTATGTCACATGACAGGTGCGTCATTGGCTATAAGTTGATCAATTAAAGTTTTCTGTTCCTGTTCTGATTTTCCACATAAAATCTTCTTAGGTTAGAACCAACTACAAAATTCCAATATTTTAATTCAAATGCATACTTAAATTATTTAAAATAGTTAATTGATGTTTTATGTTACAGCACCAACATCTCAAAGTCACACAACAGAGGCAGAAAACAGTTTCATTACCAGCCGTCCAGTTGGTTCTCTGAGCAATAGAAAGAAACAGAGGATTTTTGATATTACAATTACAGAGATTGGCAGTTACTGGCTTGACCTTGCCAGGAATTTAAAAATTCAGGAACTTGATATAAAATATATTAACTTACAAAACCAAACATTGAACGCAAAAGTTTCAAAATTAATGGAAAAATATGATGCCATTGCAGACCCACAAAGATGGTTTTCCTTTCTCTCTGATGCATTAGAAAGAACTCGAAGGAAGGATCTAGTAAGATCCATACAGGATATTATGGCAATGAATATCTGACAGTTAATTTTAGAACTTTGTTTCTTGTTTATAAGATATACCTACACTTCTGGACACATGTATTGGCCCACCTTAGAGTTTAGGATTCGATAGCCCCTACCGAAATATGATTGCTAGATTGAACAAAAACTATTGATGCAGTTTTAAACCTGATACATTTTACCATCTTTTTCGATCGTATTGTTTTAAATTTGAATTCAGAATACCATACGACATGGAGCTACGCCTAACAAGTCGGATATGCGCCTTGTTAAAGGCGATTGATTTTTTAATAATAAACATGTTTTATCAAATAAAGGTTTTATTTAATAACGCGTGTTGCCTTCATGGACATCTACCACACCTCTCATACGATTAGGCATAGAGTTTATCAACCGCTCTATGAAATTTTGAGGGATCATCTCCCATTCCTCTTCTATGACAGTTTTCAACTCCTGCATCGTCTGGGCAATTGGCTGATGAGCCCTAACACGTCTTTTTAGCTCGTCCCACGTGTGCTCAATGGGGTTCATGTCTGGGCTTTTGGCTGGCAAGTCCATAACTGTAATGTTCACATCCCGAAGATATTCCCTGACGATGCCGGCCGTATGGGCTCTTGCATTATCATGCATAAAAAGGAAATTTGGGCCCACATAGTCCGCGTATGGTATCACGTGAGGTTCTAAGCACTCGCGAATGTACCTTTCAGCATTAATGTTGGCAGTTGTGATCCTGTAACAACCTCAAGTTGAGTTTTGCCGCTCGCGGATATACCGCCCCAGACACTCCATGAGCCACCGCCATAAGCAACTGCCAACTCTCCCTTACGTCGGTAGACCTTCTTCCTTCCATCATTGCCATGTAACACAATTTTAGACTCATCAGAAAAAATACACCGCTCCAATCTTGCTGTGTCCAATTTAAATGAGTGCGTGCAAAATGAAGGCGCGCTGTTCGGTAAGCTCGCGTTAGTTTGGGCCCATTAGCTGGCTTGTGTGGTACCATATCGCGTTCTTTTAACCTCCGAACAGCTCAAGCGCTCACAGATACTCCGCAGAAGTCGCGAAGTTGGTTTTGTATCTCAATGGAGGTAAGGTGACGATTTCTCAAGCTGGTCGTTACGATGAATCGATCCTGCCTTTCAGTTGTGACCCGAGATCGTGGCCTTCCTTGGCGACGAACAAAGCCGCCAGTCTCTACGTACCTCCGATAAACATTTAGGACCGCAAATCGACTTAAATTAAATTGAGCACTCACATTTCTTTGGCTGTATCCGGCCTGAATAAGTGCCACCGTTTGGGCGGCGACTTCAGGTTAAGTATCCATAGATAATTCATAGAACCTCACCTTAATGTTAAGAATAAGTAATGTTTGTTGCAAAACCAAAGATATCAATCACTTTTTCAAGAATTAAATCTAAATTAACCAATAAAATCAAGTTTTCTTTGTATTAGTATTATATTAGTACGATTGTTTGATATCAACAAACAGGCTCCAAATTGTTTTTTGTTTCTTTAAATTCTGTGTTCGAAATTAAAAAAAAAGACTTGAATGAAATTGTGAATGTGCCAGGTTCAAAACTGCATAAAAACTTTTGCTCGACCTAATATAAAATTTTAGCTAGGACCAAACGAAACTGAAAATCCAAGGTGGGCCAATAGATGTGTCCAGAAGTGTATTATAATGTTGTGTTCATAGAACATGGGCTATTTCATGGAATTCTTACAACATTATTTAGTTAAAAAAGGTAAATTTACAAAATAAAAGTATTTCTTTAAAACAATTTAATATTCCGAAACAATATTTACATGTACATAGAGATTGTATATAGGTACCCCATATTGTATAAAATACATACATATTTTGATTTTGTTTGTAATTAATAGACAATTCAATAATATAAAATATTGTTACTGTTTCTATAGTAAAAAAATATATGTATTCCAAGTATAAAAATTGATTTTCTATATAAAATGTAGTAATAACATGGAATGATTCTTGGAAGACAATAGTGTGGGCTTACAGTTATGTCTTTACTTATGCATAATGCATATACATATATATTTATACTGTACTGCATTATTCCATACTGTTGGAGGTTGTATACCTACCTTGGCAACTAACACATGATGCAGCTGTCTGTCGTCATGACAGAACTATGAAAAATAAAATGGTGTGAAGCTGATACGGTCTATATTTTAGTAAATAATGTATCTACTCGGGGAATGCGCTTAATGCTGGATTCCTTAATTTCTAACACATATAGCATAAATGTGGTCATGGTTATGGCCTATTGAAACTTACTGCATTGATTGCATAATTATAGGCCATTTCTCATTATAATATTCATGTTACAAAAATATTACTCCTGTTCAATTAATACAAATCATTAACAAATTATATTGAATGGCTCTTTTGTATGTTGATATGCAGTCAAAGTGGAATGTCAGCAATATCATTTTCTCAATGAAGAAATCTATACAAGCAGAACGAGATTTGTCACTTAGACGACATCTACAGCTTCTGAACATCAAAATACATGTAATTGTGCTAAACCTCATTGCATATTTTTTCAATATCTCCATAATTAGGGAGATCCAGTACAAAAATAAAAATATCACAAGGGAGAATATGTGATTGGATGCCAATCTACTGTTGTGACGCCCAACAGTACGCGTTCTGGAAGAGTCTCGTCCAGGGGGACGCTTGGCTGGCGCAGTCCGTGGCACCGGCAGGCGCAGCTGCGGACAGCGCGCACTGCCACCGCAGGACGCAGCGCTCCGGGTGCGGCATCATGGCCACGTGCCGCCCGTCGCGGGACCGCAGTCCGGCGATACCACCTGTAGACAACATGTCAATGATTTATTTCATTTTTAAAAACCCTTTATTTTCTAAACTCGAGCCATTTTCCCATGAAGTAAGAGGCAACAGAATTCGCATCTATGTGACTGCAATATGAGAATGTTAATTCTTCAGAATTTACTTTAGAATGTTCAATAGGCTTTATTTGTTAACTACCTGGGCTTCCGTTTGGATTCATCGGGTAGACATCGGTAGGCACGCCATCATCGTCTACATATTGCATGGCAACTTGTCCGTTGCTCTGCAGTTGTTGAAGTAGACGCGGCTCAGAGACTGTGAAGCGACCCTCGGCGTGAGCGACCCACACCCCGAGCACACTACCGCCCATGCCACGGAACCATACGTCCGATTTTTCTTCGGATATCTTTACTGCGCTCCAGCGACATTCGAATCTGGAAAGTAGAAGAATTGATTTCTAACATACTCTCTTTCAGTTAGGATGAATTCGACCAAACTTATACAATATGTAAAAAAAACCCTGTCCGACCCTTAAGGATAAAGGTTAGGTAAACACATGACCAAATAAAATATGAAATTTTACATAATCATCATAGTAACAATACTAATGATTTTTTAAAGAATCTTTTGTTTTTCGTGAATTAACTCCTTACTTCCCCAAAATTTGGTATTTTTTAATAAGTGACAGCATCAGTTTTGACGCGTGCCCTGCATCCTTTCACCTGTGCATGTATTGCCTACGGCACATGTATTAATGCACCTTTTGCGAAATAATATTTATTTATTTAGGGTATTTTTTTTTTAACTTTGGCCCGGCTTTGTAGGCATTAGTAGAATCAGTTATCGATACCTAACAATACTTTCACGGATCGGACAGGGTTTTCTTTACATATTGTATAGTATAAGTCATCTTTCAAATAAATTTATTAGTAGTAGACCCATTTTTTTCTTTGTATTAATCTTGTCCTTCAAATAAATTTATTATTCAATAAATGAGATAGCGACAGTACGTTCGACGGTCGAACTCCGGTAGTAGCAGACCCGTAATTTTTTTCCATTGAGTAATTTATATATGCCATTAGACAGCTTTGAACTGTCAGGAAAAATGTGAAAAAGTTTAGTAGTCCGTTCCTGATCATACTCATAGGGGCTGTTAGAGTAATGAGCGTCTTGAGCCCTTTTGTAGTGAAAAGGCTCGTTCAAATTTAGAAAATATTTGTCTTAAACAGTCTTACTAAAAACGAAATTTACCTTTCTGAAGCATTGTGGTCCAGGAATATTTGAGTCTTGTTAGCACTCTTTGCTGTGGTTTCTGGGTCGATCCAGCCAAGAAGGGCCATAAGTTGACATCCATTGCATACTCCCAAAGAGAATGTATCAGTTCTATTCTTGAAGTGAGCAAACTGGGAGCTTAGAGAATCAGAGAATAGAATGCCAGCCGCCCATCCCTTTGCTGACCCTAATGTATCTGTAAGAGAAAAGTAAATATTATTACTTACAAATTATTGTTACCTACATTTTACAAATTAAGAAAATATTAAATTTACCAGCATAACTAAAACCACCAGGAAACACCAAGCCTTGGAAAGCATCCAAAGTGATCTTCTTGTTTTGTAGATCACTCATTGTTACATCGAAAACATCAAAGTTCGCCATTATTAGGGACGCAATCATCTCCCTGTCGCCATTTGTGCCTAGAACAAATTTTAGGGCGCCAAAATACATAAAAAACAAAATTTCATGGTATTGGATCTGTTTCTGCTTGGAAAGAACACAACTAGACCAATTAGAATTTTGGAATAGGCCTTATTAGGTATTTACCCATTTTCATACAAATTCTATATCAGTTTTAAATGTAATTATTACAGCTCTTGTAAATAAGTTTTTTGCTGACGCTGTATTTTAAATGACTTCGTGATAATAATATTTGTTGTCCTACCTTCTTCACGAAGTACGGCTACTCTTATCGGTTTCGTCTTCACAACAGCCGATGAAGGGTCGAAGGTTACATTGTATGTAACACCTTTGCGCTTTTCAAGTCCTACAAAAAATATCATCATTACATTTCTTAGGGCCGCCGTACACGGACTGCTCGAGCAGTTAGCGGCTGAGTGAAATACACGGACCGCTCGAGCGGTCGGCGTCGACTGCTTGAGCTGTCGGTTGTTGACTGCTCGAGCTACGACCCAACTGCTCGAGCAGTTGATTTTCTACCACAGTCGAGTCATGGATTCTGACGAGGAAGCACTGCTTTTGCTGCTCCTACTCAGGCGGAGACGACGGCGGCGACGTCAAAAGAGAAAATTTTGGGTTCATCCAATTTTGCAATTAAGAGAACAACGTGGACAATTCCATCATTTGTTTATGGAACTTAGAAGTGATGAAGAAAAATTTTTCAACTATTTTAGAATGTCAATGTCTTCGTTTGATGAATTGTATAATATACTAAAGTCTCACATTAAACGTGAAGACACAATTATGAGGAGAAGTATCCAACCTGAAGAAAGACTAGCAGTAACATTGAGGTAAGAAAAATATATAGTAATTATTAAAATTTTTATTCATTAAAAATATTGGAAATTACATCATCGGACGTTACAGAACATGATGAAAGGTCTTCAAATTGAGAATTTTGGTCATCAGCCATTGATGTAGAGGGGCCGGTTGCTGATCTAGAGGGACCAGGCACTGATGTAGAGGTAGAGGGGCCAGTATTATAACCCCATGGTCCACGATAATCATTAAACGATGAATATCCCCTGTCACCATAACTCGAAGGATATGTGTGATTTGTCATCCCTTTAAAGTATTTCACTACGTTAAGTATTTCGGTCTTAGCATCTAATTTATAATGCTCATTAATTTTTTTGAATTCGCCAACTAATGATAGTAAAAACAATTTATCTTCATCTTCATTATCAATGCGCGAATTCTGCGATTTTTCATCTAAACGTTTGGATAATTTTTCAATTAAGACGTTCTCATTTGTGATTTTAGTAGTTAATTTTCTTTTGTTTCTTTCTCTGGGTATTTTATTTTGACCATTTTCGGTTTCTTCGGACGTAATTTCAGTGTGCTCACTCTCTTGTAAACTATTTGTTTTGTCGGGTCTATCTTCTATTATTGCCTTTAAAAAAGACATCTGCTGATAATATGCATATGGCCGAATGTTGAGGGCTGCTGAACCACTCTTTGGTTTAATTTTTTTAGCATATCTGGTGTATCCATCTCTTAATGTTTTCCATTTTTTCTGTATTAACATGGCTGTAACAACACAAAAATATAAGTTAGTATAATTGATTGATTTATAAATATGTTTTACAGGTATTTGGCAACTGGATGTACATTTATGGATTTGCAATATAGTTTTAGAATAGCATCAACAACAATAGGTAAGATAGTGAGGGATGTTTGCAGAAATATATGGATACATATGAAGGATATGTGTATGGAACAACTAACTGAAGATAAATGGAAAGACATGATAAATGGTTTCAAAAAAAATGCTCAGTTTCCGAACTGCCTCGGTGCCGTTGATGGCAAACATATTAGAATAATACAACCCGCGCAAAGTGGATCGTCATATTATAACTATAAAAATTATTTTTCGATAATACTTCTAGCAGTATGTGATAGTAATCATATGTTCACTTTCGTGGATATAGGCTCATATGGAAGGCACGCTGACTCGACTATTTTCGAAGAGAGTTGTCTATATAAAATGTTACAAGAAAAAAAGTTAAATATACCTCCACCTTCTGCAATATCACAAAATGGACCGTTATTACCGAATGTGTTTATTGGGGATGAAGCGTTTAGCTTGCAGGAAAATTTAATGCGTCCATATGGTGGCAAGAATTTACCAGAGAAAAAAAAAATTTTAACTATCGGTTATCACGTGCGAGGCGATATATTGAATGCACGTTTGGCATATTAGCTAATAAATGGCGGATCTTTCATAGACCACTTAACGTCAATGTTGATTTCGCAGTGGATATAGTAAAATCATCGTGTGTTCTTCACAACTACGTAAAACATCGAGATGGAAATAAATTTGAGGATACGTTTGAGGGTCTTCCTTATTCTATAATACATTCAACCCAGCAAGTTCGTCCAGGTGGATCTATGTTAACAACAATCCGTGAAGAATTTGCTAATTACTTTGTGAGCGAAGAAGGCAAACTAGATTGGCAATGGAATATGATATAAATCAAAAGGGCGCCGTCCGTATAACATAGCCTCTGTATTCTTTTAAATATTAAAAATATAATAAGAAGCAAAACAACTATTATATTGTTACCAGTCTGTTTTTTAATAATAAATAAAATAATAAATGTGTGTGTAAAATGACTGACTTTTTTACTTACCGATTTGATTTTTTTCTTCAACTGATTTTTCATCAAAGTTCTCAATTACTTGGGCGCAAATAATTGCCCATGCATTGTTCTTCTTTATTTTGTCGCTGTGTTCCTTAAGTTTATAGTTCCAAATAAGTTCTTGCGTTTTAATTGCGCTAATAAGGGCATCACTATCGCACACGCCCTCCATGTTCAAAAAACAGTCGGCAAATGAGAAAACAGACGCCGCGAGGCCGCAAAGGGCGGGGGGGAGAGGGAAGTCGGAGAGCTGTCGACTGCTCTAGCGCAGTCAACGGCTCGAGTAGTCGGTGTATGCCTCGCAACCGCTCGCGAGCGGTCGACGGCACGATGGAATTTCATCATGCAGTTGACGGCTTGAAGCGGTCGCGACTGCTCGAGCAGTCGTGTGTACGACAGCGAATGAATGACTATAGTTCACTGCGCGGTCGCGGCTTTAAGCAGTCGGTCTCAACTGCTTGAAGCAGTCCGTGTACGGCGGCCCTAAGTCATTTTCATTTTATATCAATCAAACCTCCACAGACAGCGAAAATCAATATCTTTAGCAAATTTAAAATCGAGTCAACAGCGAAGGGATGACAAACTTAATAACCTTCAGAAATAATAAATTTTGAATAATTTCTTCATGTTTTATCATCTTGTTACGCTTGTGAAGTTTCGTCAGATAAATTTGGCTTTCTATATACGGGGAAAAAAGCGAAAAAGTAGCGCGCGCGGTGACCATAATATCGATTTCAAAATAAACATCTTTCGTTATCAATACCTATTTTTTTTTGTACTAAAACATATCAAAGTAATAATATTATTATCTATAAAACTTATTTAAGTATAAGTTGACAAAGTTTGCGCACTGGATAAAAAATTATCCTGTATGTAGTAAAAATTCTCAATATATCGGTACTACCTTGCCATTCCTGACGAATGCAGTCTGTGTTCGCTTGCAAACATTCCAGTTGATAACTTGTTTCTTCCCACATTCTGAACATTTCAATCAACTTTGTGTCGAGAACTTTTTTACCGTTGACTTTAATAATGACCTGCAAATACAATCAACTCTTATTAATATACATATAGGTATATTTATATCTAAACTAATATTATAAAGCTAAAGAGTTGTTTGGTTGGTGAAATATTTTTGTGCTGGCTTGTTCGTTTATCAAGAAAGGCTTTAGGCTATAGTCTATATAATATGATCATGCTGAGATCAATAGGAGCGTAGCATAAATAGAAAAAAAGAATGCAATGTCGTGAATAAAAAATTCCCCTTTTCAGATCTTCCATTGTGTGCATAGACGGTGTAAGTGACACAAAAATCATGTATGATGGAATTGTTCCGTATGTATCGTATGTATTGAACGGATTTGGATGAAATTTCTCACACATTTGGTTTATAAGCTAGATCAAAACAGGATATTTTTTATCACGACACTCCCACGGAGTCGAAAATTATACAGGTGAGACCGTGAGAGGCGCAGCTAGTAGTATACAATGTTCTGAATAAAATCCATGTTAATAAATCTAAACAGTATTTGAAAGAAGTTCATACCTCAGAATTCATCCCATATTTTCCTGTGGTTCCGATTTGTTGGGCATTTACTCCATTCTTCTTGTATTCATTTAGAACATAAGATACATTACTGCGTGATACTTCGACAATGATTCCAAGCTCCTCATTGAAAAGTGCTTGAATTTCCGATACTTTAGGTTGTACATTGATATCGATATTCATACCGCGAATACCACCAATACCCATCTCTAAGGCTGTGGTTACAAAACCTCCTTCGCTGACATCATGTCCTGAGAGTAGCTTTCCCTCTGAAATAGAACAACACAAGAAAAGTATGAGAAAATTAGTCTGAAACAAATGAATTACCATTTTGTTTATAATAATGACAGACACGGACTAATTTGACAGGACTACACTAATTCTTACCTTCAGTTGTTTTCATAATGAAAAAGAAAGTAAAAGATTTAGTAAACTTAAAATTAGGTTAGTTTTTGAACAAGGAAATCGCCGCCTCTCATACTAAAACACGAAGTGACATAATTCTACTCTAGCTTTTATGAATTTATTTCACTAACCCTTTAATAATTTTTGAGTAACCTTGAACAAAGATTTAAGAACAGCAGGGTCATCAAGATCTGGTGGGTTGTCGCCGAGTTGTTTGTAACATTGTGCCAGTGCCGATCCGCCTAGTCTGCAACGACAATTTTTTTTTATAAGTATAGTATTATCTCTAAGTACTACTTGTTGGGAATCAAAAGAAATAACTACAAATTTAGGTTAAATGTATAAGGTGGGACAAACCTGTATTTTCCAGGGTTGACTGGCACATAAACGAGAGCTGATCCTTCTTCTAACAGAGCTGGTTCGATCTTGACTGTTATGTCTGGGCAAGGTGCATAGGTAGACACTACCAAAGTTCCAGGTGATTTTACTGTAATCAAAAATATAAATAACATCGAACTCGAATATTATAGAAAGAAAAAATCAGTGGACAGGACAAAACATTTTAACAAAGATATCTTTGTAACAATCGCCATCATTCAGCTGAAAAAAATACTCAGCTGGACATAAATTAAATTCACAAGGAAAATAATACTGAAAAAATCTCAAAAGTCTGGTCACTTGTTTGTTTTAAAAGTATATTTATTTCAAATTCTAGGTAAATCTAAATATACAGACCTTTTTCCCCGGCGACTTGCGCGCACATAGACAGCGAGTCCTTCCCGCCGTCTACGGCTACCCCGAGGCTTCCCATCGCGTCGCACACGGCGCGACACGCCTGTACCAGCGCTCCTCCGTCTGCACCTGTCTTGCCTGCCCACATCCAGTTGCCTGAGCACTTTACGTCTTCTAGCTCACTTATGCCCGCGAAAACCTAGATAAAGGTAGTGCATGTTTAGTGAAGACAATCGATGCAAATGAGTTTTTAAGGTTTATCAGCATCTTATAAATACAGTTGTATTAAAATTATTAAATTAATTAGAGTTGACATTGCATATTTCTATCTAGTGGAGTTGCACTAGATAGAAATATGAAATCGATCAACTTTAATTATTATGTACCAGTAATTGACCCAGGTTTTCTCACATCCTAGGGGAATTACTTCATGAGCCCACATACAAAGTATCCAGGCTATTGATCCGTTGTCACAATTCACACTGTTCAGCCTGATTGAATAACACATATCTTCACAAAATTTGATAGGTCCAGGTTTTTAAGAAATTTCGTTCTAAAATCGAAACTTACCCTATAAACCTATGGTCAAAGTAAAAATATCATCATCAGGCTCTTTTCGTTATAATATAACTTACCAAATTAGTAAGGGCTTCACCAAGCGACATGCGAGCACCAGCCGCTGGGTCCAAGAGGCCCTTTATGTTCTGAGTACCGATAGACGTGGCAGACCCGACAAGGTCGTAATACGACAGCGCAATGATCGCACAGTCTGCAAGTGGCGTGTGTAGGGGACCCACGCACTGTTGTTGAGCTACTAATCCTGTGACGCAACGGTCCACCTGGGTAACATAGATAGGTATAACTGTAACAGGTTCTAGGTATAATACAGAATTTTACTTAGTTTTGTTCTGTGCTTGTTGAGTACCTACTGAGTAAAGTGAAGACTCCTGATGAAGACGGGAAATCTCAAGCATACTGAAAAATCAAGTCTATGATCAGATTTCCCAAACAACGAAAAAACGTATGACTTCGGGGGACCCCGGTAAGGGACGAAGTTCCTTGCGTGAAACGCACGCTCAAGACAGAGATTTTATAGAGGGATAACAAATAAAGCTTTTATCTTATGCCGCGATAAGGAACTTGGTAACGGAAACAGGTTTTTCAAAGATATTTAAGTTAGACGTAACCATAATTATAAAATACCACGTTTTGTGACTGCAGCACCATGTCGCAGAGAGAAAAGGTTTGAGAGATAATCGTCGAAATCGGATCGGCGCGGTGGTAGGTGAAGTCTCATGGAAATATTTAAATCGAAATCGCGACATTTAATGCACAACAGTCCACTTAACAACTGTAGCCTGTAACTGTTCCATTGGCATGGAAACTAATGCTAGTACTTACAGAAGGTTTTTCAAAAAATAATCTTAATGAGGATTAAATCAACCTACCTTATTCGTCAAATATCTCTTGCTGGCAACATTAACAAGCCTCAAAACTCTGTTAAGAGCATCGTGAACTGTTATATTTTGTGGCAGAGATAGCGGCAGCTTTGTTCTCTTCTCAGTGACCAAGTTGAATGTTTTTCGTGGCATATTACCTAGGTTAAAAAAAAATCTTAGTAAAAATAAAGGTACAACACGTCGGCAATATTCCTTTATGATATATATTAGGTATTAATATTATATATGAAAGTTTGTGTGTTGGTGTGCGTAAAATTGGATGTATAATTTTGAACTTTCACTTGAAGTGCGATTCTGTAACCATCTCACAATGAAACTGAGATAAAGCGAGCATGGAGTATCATTGCAACTATACTATACAACCATTATATTATATAGTATTTGGGTGCATTGGGATCCCACCACCATCTTTGGGACTCAAGTCAACCCCACCTTCCAGACGGTGCACCTGCTGACATAAGGACGGGGCCCTGACGCCGGCTACCCCTTCGCCGGTCTGAGTGATCAGACGGCAGTCGCACTCGTAAAAGCCAAAAAACGCCAAACATGAAAAGGAACAGAAGAAAGGTACGAGTTACAATTAGGGCGCCGCCGCAAAACGGCACGCAGGAGCCCCGCCCGACTCCTGTGACCTGTGGGCTAGGGCTACCGTCAGGGGCGGACACGGCTGAAGAAGCGAGCCCAAACCAAAAAACTCGGTTTCGCTTCGTGAAAGGTTGGCACGCTAACTGGACACGCGAGATAACTGGCCGAAACTCTCAACAGGCGGAGGGTGGCCGTGGCGCTCTAGCAGGAGACTTGGTGGAAAGGCAGCAGATCCCAGCTTATTGGGCATGGCTACAAGCTAATCTACACGGGTGCACGTAGTGGGAGAAATGGGGGCCGTGGTGTTGTCTGACCAGCTCCAGGATAGCGTCTTGGAGGTGATTCGCATCAGTAATCGGCTAATGTCGGTGCGGGTGCTTGCCAATGGGGTTATAAACCCACTTGATGAGTGCCTACGCTCCGCAGGCCGGGTGCGCTGACGCTGAAAGGACGTTGTTCTGGAGCCAGCTCGAAGGATTGCTTCGCGGGATCCCCGAAGCAATGGGTTTCATTTTGACAATTCAACAATATTCATTAGCTTTGAAATGATTCCAACTGTGTTCCAATAGTGTGTTACGTAAGTACGTTTGTCGAAGGCAGGCGCGTGCGCTCCCTAGATGCAAATAAGCAGTGCATACCCTTATAATTTTCTAATTCGGAACACCCGAATCGTATTAAAATATAATTTCTGTACTACAGTACAATTTTATTAAAACACTAGACTAAAACAGTAACACTGCCATCTTTTGGGGCTAGCGCGAACTAGCTAATACATTACAATTCAGCATGTAAGCGGAACGTGACTTCGTCATTCTAGCGCCACGGAGCGTAAAGCGACGTAAGCACGAACTAAAATGCCTCTGAATTAACGTGTGTGGGTAGAATATTGAATGAAATTGTTTGTTTGTGTACCTGAGCTTCTTACGTGCGACAGTCCAATTTCATTGACTTTACAAACCGAAATAAGCTGTGCCTATTATACGCCGGCCAATTTAGAAAGTTGTTACAAATAGTACAATTGGTTTTTCGTTAAGATACATTTTTATTTTACCAAACTCACAATAATAAATTACTCCAATTTTTTGTGGCCATATTGAATATTGATGTTTGGTGTCGTTTTGAGTGCAACTGAATTGAATTCGTTTATTTACTGTAGATAAGTATTTCTTTCTAAAATATGGAAAATTATTCTTGTGAGCTCTGTTCTGGTGATGTATGTTTAGAAAAATTTAAAACTGTGTCTTTTTCAACGTTAAGTTTTGAGCAAAAATATAAAATACTTGTTAAAGGGCGTTGTGTTCGCGATTTGAACTTAACCCAAAAGAAAGGTAATGTCACACGTTCTTTTAATAAAAAGTATTATGATAATTATAACTGGTTAGCAGGCTGTGTACACACAAATTATTTTGTTTCCCGTGTATATTATTTTCAAAACATGATAGTAAAAATGTTTGGGGTTATGGATATTCAGATTTAAATAATTTTCACAAAGCCGCCTCTAAATACGATTCGTCGGAAAAACATTTAGATTCTTATTTAAAGTACCAAATTTTTGTAAAAGGTAGAATAGATAACGTGGTCACGGCGAATCGCTTACCGTTGACTTCCGTCAGCTGTTGCCACGCAACAATGCAACAATGGCTAAATGTATTTGTGAAAAAATATAACATACATAGTGTAAAAAGGTTAGAATCGATTCAGTTGCTTATTCTGAACAAACTATATTTAGGTTTCGTATAAAGAAAAAATAACGCGTTGTATAAGCACAGAGATTTGGGTAGTGTATGTATGTATACACTTTTCTAAAGTTATATGTACTTTCTAACTATATCTTAGACACCAACGACTGATTACAAGGTGAAGGAAAACATCTTGAGGAAACCTGGACTTTAAGTCTGAAATCGCCAACCCGCATTGAGCAAGCGTGGTGATTACGCTCAATCCTTCTCTGTATGAGAGGAGACCTGTGCCCAGCAGTGGGACGATAAAAAGGTTGATAATGATGATGATCTATGCATACCCTCAACAAAATCTCTGTGCACGCCCCTGGTCGTAGGAGGTGATAGCCTTCCAAGCACTCCCGCTCCGGACTATGGCCTGTACCTGCACTCACTCTACAATCGCGTACGCTGATAGCAGCCACGAGAACACGACGGTACTCCGCCTAAACCGAGCAGGCCTCCACCGTATGCTCTACCGTGTCCTGAGGGCGATCTACACAGTGGCGACACCCTGGCGTTTCCTGACGCCTTATCCAGAACAGGAACCTCTCGAAACAACAGTGTCCGGCAAGAAATTGCGTGTGGTGGAAGGTTAATGCGCCGTAGCTCCTCTCTAGCCGCTCCTCAAAGAAGGGACTTATCGCCGCTATTGTGGTGTGCCCAGCACTGGGTTGCGATAAACGCACTCTCGATTTCGCCTTGAGATCTCGCTGGAGCTCTGTCCGCAGTGATGCAATCGTTGATGGTAAAGCGCGCTAATTTATTAAGAGCCTATTCACTCTAGCCTTGAAGACACTTAAATAGTAGTCCGACGGAAATACAGCCGCTGGCAAATTGTTCCAGTCCCTCAATGTACGCGGTATAAAAGACGAGGCGAAACGCTTCGTTCGGATCGTTGTGGTGTCAACAACGTAAGGGTGGAAACTCGCCGTACAACGGGTCGTCCGAATTCCGATGATGGAACGGAGATGGGGGAATTAAATCATGCAATTCCCTCCTCGCACACTCTCCAAAATGCATCCTATAGAACACCGAACACAGGCTGGTTACTCTACCCCTGTGCTCCAGGCTTTGGAGACCGTTCTGAGCTAAATCTCGCGGCATAGGAGTTATGTCTGCTCTCGCCACTCCCATATATGGGCGAGGACTTTGGCCTTTTTTCTTATTTTTTTTTTTTTTGGGTGAGAAATCGTCAAATGACTTCTTCCATCCTAGGCGGAGCGGAAGGGCGTGTCAGACTTTTACTGACTAAAACCCACCCGTGTTTCTTGACTTGCCTGTACGCCAGCGCCTCGGTTTATTTTTTTAAACAAGCCGTAACCCTGACTCAGTAGGCATCGGTCTTCGTGGATGTCGTCTCTTGCGGTGGCTGTATGAATTGCCGCTGCCTCACGCGCTCCGCCTCTTCTTTTGCCAGCATCACTGCTTCGCAGGAGGTGACGGCCTGCCATGCACTCTCGCCTGGACCAGCGTCGGAAGTGAGAGATCGCCACCGAATGCCGCTACGAGAACACGGCGGTGCTCTACCCAAGCCGGGCAGACCTCCACCGTATGCTCCACCAAGTCCTCAGGGCGATTCACACAATGGTAACACCCTGGCGTTTTTTCCCGCCTTATCCGGTGAGGACCTGCGTCAGGCGAAAGGTGAGGGCGCCGTGGCGCCTCTCAAGCCACTCCTCAAAGAGTTACCGAGTGAGTTACCGCCGCTATTGTGGCGTGCCCAGCACTGGGTTGCGACAATCGCACTCTCCATGTCGCCATGAGATCCCGCCGGAGCTCCGTCCGCCGTACCGCGATTTCTCGCGGAAACGGAGTTATGCCCGTTATTTTGCCTTCTCTCGCCACTCCCACATGACCCCACGAGATCCCATGACGGACTACGCTCATCTAACTTTTCTCAGTGAGATTTTTCAAAATTGATCGGCTTAACGGATTTGGACAATATGAGATTATATAACATGTGTATGCATACGTTAGGTAACATATAGATAGGATGTAGGATTAACATATGGGATGCTTTTGTCCTTATTTTCCCACGGGATCATAACCTATGAAGGTGAAACCTCAGGGCGTAGCATGTATATCCTATTTTGCCAGGCTTTACTACATTTTTCCAGGATATCACATTTGGACTATAATACTATATGTCCCATGGGTGCAGATTAGCATTAACTAAGTCCAAATCCAGGGACATTGCTGCGACACGGGAATTGAACCCGGTACCTAGGATGTCAGCAGTTTCCTTGCTACAACTAGGCAAACGAGGCCATAATTGTTATTAAAACAAGGTGACGGTACGGTTGGCGCAGTGATTAAGAGATTAACTGCTCATTTGCGTGTCGCGGGTTCGATTCCCGCACGGGACAAATATTTGTATGATTTATAAGTAGTTGTTCCTGGTCTAGCTGTTTGTGTATGTGAGTTAATATGTTTATAAACGCACCCGCAATGATGTATGAAAAAATCCTAGTGTAGGGCAACGTAACAACGTTTTATATAAAAAAAAGGTCAATATTTTCGAGATACGTATTGCGTATCAACAGATGATTATAGTCTAAAATTAAAAGTAGGTAAAGTTAAAAACGTAAACGTTCTAAATGGTCTTATCTACAAATTGGTATTGATACAAGTAAATTGTGTGTATGTGACTAATATTGCAAGACTTAATATGTGTACATGTATGACGCAAAAGTGTAAGTGACCTTTAGGGGCCGTCCATTAATCACGTGAGGTCGTTTTTCTTATTTTTTGACCCCCCCCCTCCCCCCTGGTGATATTTGGTGAGGTTTGGGACCAGCCCCCCCCTCCCCCCCTGGATCACGTGTATTTTTTTTGAAGTCTATGTAAAGCTATTTTTGACTGGAAAAAATATAAAAAATGGTTTTGATTCATATAACATTTATATGTATTTGCAATAAAATTATGAAAAAATAATAATTAATTAATGTTGTCTTCGTCCCACGGAGTTGCAAGACTTTCATTTATGGTTACAACCGGTAAAGCTTCTTCTTCACTGGCAGTTGTTATTGGGAAAGAGGCTTGAACTTCGGTTTCGTCAAGCCACTCGGCATCATCATCCTCGCGCACTACGCAGAGAACCTCCCTCCCTCGTAGCGTGAGGATACGCGGTTCAGAAATAGCGCTTTTTGGAAAAAAATTAATAAAATTTATACACGTGATGTCTAACGAGACCCCCCCTCCCCCCTCGTGATATTTCGTGATGTTTTCCGTACCCCCTCCCCCCCCTTTAGAGCCTCACGTGATTAATGGACGACCCCTTATATATGATAATTATGTGGAATATTGTCATACAAACAAATTAATACAACTGATGAAATACCTATTTCGATAGACAAATAAAATATTCTGTATAATAGATCCAATAGTATTGTACAAGTACAGGAAAACATGATGAAATTTTCTTACAAAAACCCCACAAAAAGCTCGTGAAAACATCCTGTAATGTTTTCAAATCTGTTTTAGGCAATAATAGGGTGTAAGTACATACCTAGTACAGCTTCTAAATGGAGATCATATGGCAATTTAGACTTGATGTCAGGTTTGAGTCTCTCAGTTCTGTTCAAATATTTGTCATTATAAGAGTCTTCCACAAGACTCATGAAACCATCTCCAGTGACTTCGCCAACAAATGATACAGGGCATCTTTCACGACTACAAAGATCTGTAAGAAAATGAGAACAGTCAAGTTATGCAGTATTGCGTGTATTTACTAACTGGAGAAAGAGACAGAAATAGTGTCGTGTTAAATACAAAAGATACAATGATGTATTCAAATTAATAAAAGTTCAGGTTTGCACCAGCGCGTTTTTCGCAATTTTCTTATGTCCGCGCGAACGAGAGCTGCAGCTAAAGAAGTCAGAACATTTGCAATAAAATATCCTGTACTTGATAGCTTGTCTTGAGGATATTGGCATTATTATTATTATTTTCAGAGAATTTCCATAGTGTACGTAAATATAATCACAAAATAAAAATAATATAAAATAAAAAAATCTTCTTTTTTATGTTATAAAATAGTGCTTGACCACAATCTTGCCAAATTCTATTGTTTATTAATGTAACAATTGTACCTAAAGTTATGTTAATATGATCAGTACTTATTAATAACAATCAAAATAACTGCAATTAATTTATTAAGACTACATTACCCTAAGGAGCTGGACATAGCGAAGAAAAGTCTGAAGAAATGCAACAAAAAAGTAGTAATAGGTCGGTGCGATGCGAGAGGGTGAGTCAAAGGGGGGTAATTTCATGCAGGCGAAGTTTCAGGCAGCA
Source organism: Sesamia inferens (assembly GCA_037179545.1). Taxonomy (NCBI): domain Eukaryota; kingdom Metazoa; phylum Arthropoda; class Insecta; order Lepidoptera; family Noctuidae; genus Sesamia; species Sesamia inferens. The sequence goes on along the minus strand of CM073928.1, from coordinate 19,035,245 downwards.
GCTAGCATGGTATAATTATATTTATAAATTTTTTTCTAAACAAAAAGACATACCTTCAAGAACTTGTCTATTTTCTTTAGAACAAAGTAAGGCATTATTTTCTTGGTACTCAGCACCCCAAAGTTCTAGGGTGGTGATGGTTGGGTCTCCTAACTGGAACTCTTTTGTATAAACAATTGCCCCTTTCGGTTCCACCAACTCCTTGAGCACGTTACCGTTACCGCCGGCACCTTGATCATGGATAGCTGTAAAGAACACAAGATTAATAATTGTTTTATATGTTAGTAGTTAAAGTTGTATTTACATTTTACTTACATTCAACTGGGTTGTTTTCAGCTTCTAGACATCCTCGCACAACTCTGTTGAGACGATTTCCCATTTCCGGATCACCTGTAAAAAGGGTTGGTGAAAAAAAAAAAACAAATAGACACACTTTAAGAAGCACTCTAATTTATTGAACCATGCTGTCAGTCCCTTTGATGCTCTCTACTAACTATCTATAGCAAACTTTAGTAAGATATTATAAATTGTAGTTAGAATATCAGTCTCATCTGGTCACATGAGATTGGGTTTTTAGCTAGTACTGAGTGCATTTGTTGAGCCTCATAAGAAAGCTCAAAGTCGCACAGAGAGCTATGGAGAGAGCTATGCTAGGTGTTTCTCTACGTCAATCAAGTCAAAAATGAGAAGATTCATAGAAGAACGATACAGCCGACATAGCCCAGCGGATTAGCTCTTTGAAGTGACAGTGGGCGAGGCACATAGCACATAAGAGCTGATGGCCGATGGGGCAGACAGGCTCTTGAATGGCGGCCACGTAGGTACCGGCAAGCGCTGAACTGACCAAAATCGCAGGATTCTTTTTGGAAATCCTTGAGTACATTTCGTAAGGTTAGCCCTGTAATCTCACCTCTTTGCACTGCACCAAAATCTAAAGAGTGATCTCTTGAGTCCCCTCCTTGTACAGCCACAGATGAAGCGGCGCCGCCACCCACTCCAATACGGTAGACTGGACCACCGACCTTCACCAGCATCATGCCTGAAAGAACGCAAAGATAATATGTATTAGAAATTCGCTACAAGATATTGAATGTCAATAAAATATTTTTTGTACATAGTGCATGGGATAAAATACTGTTGATAGTCAAAGATAATTTTCAAAATAAAATAAAAAAGGTGTAATATAAAAACAATAAAAATGAGAAGCTGTCTCAAACCTTTTTCTGGGTTATTTTTTTTAATCATGTTGTGTGGCATGTATCCTATACCACCACTAAACATGATCGGTTTCACGAATTCCTCTCTGACATTATCACCATTCTTCAAGCCATATGATTGAACAAAACCTGAATTGCAAAATTATGAAAATACATTAAAAATATATTCTGGTGTGTTGAATTATTATTTTTCTGATAGAAATAGTTGTAAAATAAACAATTTTCACCTGAAATTAATGGCTCTCCAAATTTGTTACCATAGTCTGATGCTCCATCACTGGCATCAATAATGATTTGCAGTGGGCTTGCAAAGTTATTAGGGTACTCCCAATCTTTCTCTTCCCAAGGCATTTCATAGCCTATAAAATAGGAATACAACATTATATGTTACAATATGTGCTGCAACTTCAATATAAAAAATAAGTTTTATGATACCATGTCTATTATTTCATGTGTAATATTGTACTAACCGGGTACATGCAGATTGCCAACACTGTAACCAGCAGTGCCAGCCACAGTGTGGCCACCACGTCCCACCCCCTGTACATCTCTTATACGTCCACCAGTACCCGTAGTGGCTCCACTAAATGGTGCCACCGCAGTCGGCATGTTGTGAGTCTCGGCCGTAAATATGATGTCAGACTCTGTCACCTCCTTAATAACCTGAGATGCATTGCTGATATTTGTTGGCCGCAGTTTTGTATGTTTGAAGCCTTTGATGGCACTAAAAATTAAATAAAAATGTAGGTTTAAGATAATACTTCTCAATTTTCTGGTATAAATCCTATTGAATAATTAAGCATACCTGCTGTTGTCACCAAATTTAATGACATTATTGTCATTTGATGTTTTCTGAGTTGAAGCTACCATGTCAATTAGAGACTCTTCTATCTCTTGACCATCTAATAATAATTTTCCCTGTGGAAAAAACATAATTATAATATGTGATATATTTTATATTTTTTTATAACTTTATTTATTAGATTTCAATACAAAATGTACCTTGAAAAACCAATGACGCGAATGTTCACTATTGCTCTGAGCAAGGTCAAATAACTCAACACTTGTTGGGTCACGCTTCAATTTGTTAACAAACATATCCATATAAAAATCCATGTCCCAAGAGTCAAAAGCAAGCCCTACAAGAAATAATAATAAGTTAGTTACATTAATTTATTCACTTTAGCACATAATGAAAGAATTTATTGCATAACACTGACCCAATTTTTGATTGACTTTCTCCATAGCCGGTCTACCTTCTTTCAGAAGAGGTACCACAAACCAAGGTTCCAAATCCTTTGGTAATCCTTCATTGAAACTAGTCCTAGGAAGATTCTCCTTTGTGTAAATACATTGTGTCATCCTGTCATGCAATGGTGCAGCCAGTGCTTCATGTAGCTGTTTAGGGACATTTTTTGCCTTGGCAAAAGTGATGAAGTATCTTGTGGAAACTTCCAGCCGAATGACATCATGCAAGCCAACACTCTCACAGATTTGGACAGAATTACTTGAGTCAGCTGTTGAGAAATTGAACCTGCAACAATTAATTTCAGGTTTAACTATTTTATGCACTATTACTATTATTTTTGTTTAAGAAAATAACCAGGTAAATATGAGAAAACATACCTTGGTCCAATCTCAATTAGAATATGATTTCCTTGTACATTCTTGAACACAGTTTCATTTCTCAATGCTTGCGGCTGTAGAGGAGAACTAAGCAACCACTTCAGAACTTTAATCTGATTAATGTTAAGATAATCACAACCCTCACGCAGCTCCACATGGTAACAGAGTTCAGTTGACAACTGCACTACATCAGCATCAACTAGTTGCAACTTTTCAAGGATTTCCTTCGTCTTATGTGCACTAAATGCTTCAGAACAGAAGAATCTTATTATACCCATGTTGAACTGAATGTACAAACAGAACAATATCCAAGTTCAGAATGACTGGAAAATGAATTCTGAGAGACGTCGCTAATAAATATCTTACATCAATGTCAGAGTTCAATTGTTATCAATTGTTCAATGTTATCATCTGTAACAAATAAAAGACAAACAACTTTAGCTTATGCAATTTATTGTATTGAACATTCAACTAACACAATAGTTTGTGGGGTCAATAACAGTGATTATGTCAAATACTTAATTAACCTTTAGTGGAAAACTTCACTTCTGAAGTAGATGTGGATTTTATTAGATTTTAATCATAATTTAAGCTAAACTTAGCAAAAATTAATCTTTAATGATAATTAGGTTTGCGTTCAGTTATTAATAGTAAGTACCTACCTATTATCTGTTTAAGATGTCACATGTAACACGTTTCTCATAGTACCCCTTTAAAACATTTTTGTTAAAAGTTGAATAACAGGGTAGACATAACCTATCGGAAAATATAAGTACAAGTAATCTCAAGTGCCATTCACTACCTTATTAATTAAAACCAAACCACACCACAACCAAAATTAATCAAGCATGAAATTGGGCGAGTAAAAGGTATTTTAATAAATAACGTGATTGCTCTCATCAAACTTTTCTCAAATTCAAGTGAAGTATTTCAAGTATTCAATTAACAAGCAGGAAATTCTTGCTCGTCTTCTTTGATAGGAACTTTCGTTTGTTTGGTTTAAATTAGTGCTAATTCTGTAATTTAAACAATAAATATTAACTAACCAATTTTATATACCTACTCTTCAATTTATTGAATATAATTGCAAAAACGAAGTTGGAAGTCAGAAGGCTAAAGTTTTAACTATTTCCAGCAATTATAAATAAAGGGAGAATTTTCAGCAACTAAGCAATTTATTACTAATCGTTAACAAAAACTTAATTACATTACCTATAAAATATATTGTTTTTTAAAAACAAAAACGAAAAGCGCCTTTCTTGCCTGCCAACACAAAGAAAAAAACCACCAATAGAGGTCAATGGCACCAATAGACACAGTGCCAACAAAACAAACAAGCAGTGTTGCCAACAGCTACCAAAGACTTTTTCTTTTATGGCTTCGCACGGTTTGTGCATTTAGCCAATGTCACGTAGGTAATGAATTGTTCATGTCGAAAAAGACGACGTGATACGTCTTACGATGGAGGTTTGAGACAAAGTCATGATGTGGCCACTATGCTGCGATATTTCACTGTTCTTTATGAATTATTTACCGAATGCACTTTTTACTACATAAATCACGCACTTTTATTTAGTAAACAACACTATAATTAATTTTAAAAGTCCGATGAAAAATCAGCGTGACACTCAACTTGACTTTCCCACCAAAAACCCCTACCAAAGACTTGTACACTAGATGAAAATAAAGACCATTCAAAGCTAGAGTGAAGAGGCTCTTAATAAACTAGTGCGCTTTACCATCAACGACTGCGTCACTGCTTACCATCAGGCGGGATTAAAAGTAAAGTGATAGTGGTGGAAATCCGATAAGTAAAATGATTATAATATTCAAATAATCTATTTAGCAATAAACGCCTACAAGAATGACCGAGATAATGTTTCATTTTTACTCGCTTTCTCATTTACGGACGTGGGCAGGTCATGCTACACGAAACTGTCAAATATTCCCTATCAACCTTGAGCCTTACCCCCTTATTCATAAACGCTACTTAAAGTTAACTAGTGATTAGCGATTTTTTAAACATACATTTTAGACGCTTGCGCGTCACTTAACTTTAATAATCGATTATGAATAAACCCCTTAAACACTGTTGTGTTTATCCATAAAGGATGATTTAAGTTAAGTGACGTTAAAAGTTTAAAAATGTATGGTTAAAGAATCGCTAATCACTAGTTAAGTTTAAGCAGTTTTTATGAATAAGGGGGTTAATGTTTTAACATTAAAGTTGACGAATTATTCGAACAATTTATTCGTTCAATTAATAAATTACGTTCAGTTAATATAGTTCTATTTTTTTGTTGGCTCCAGTGTTTTATTTCGGTAATATTACATTTTAAATGCAATAAATATCAAAGCCTATGTATGGTCCGTATTCCAGAAGGAAACTCAACATTACTTAAAACTAGTTTCAACCAATCAAAGTCAGTTTTGAGTGAGCTTCTGGAATACGGGCCTATATCAGAAGATTGAGGTGTGATCTTCAGTAATCATTTTAGAACGGTCTTTATCAAAGAGTATAGTAAGTATATATTTATCTATGACTCCTTGCCTGATGAAGGCCAGCCCGCGTCGCAGCTGAGCCAGTAAATATAATGTCCCAACTATGACCTCTGAGTTTGTTTCGGCGTTTCTTCTCCGAGCTAGTACTAGGAAAATCCGCAGTCATCACATCACTAAGAACCTTTTCGATCCAGCCGCCCCTTGCTGTCCTCTTTAGCGACGCCCTAAGCCGAGGTTGGTGCCCCACAAAGGGTGCCCTTAGTGCATGGTCGCTCCTTAGTTTTAAGTGCCCCTGGCTGGATGCTTTAATTGTAATTGAGGCATCCCAAGGCATCCACAGGATAGTCCGGTTAAGTAGTCACAGCCACTAATGGTCAACTACGAGATACCATAACAAAAAAAAAAATCTCTATGACTGTATTATATTGTTATACTCTTTGGCAATTGACTCTTTGCTCTATTGCGTTTCTTGATTACAATATGGCGGTTAGTCACATTTTCGCGTTGCGTTTAATTGTATTTTACAGTGGATTGTGCTGAGATTTATGTATAATGCGTTCTATTATTTTCAGAAAACAACAATTGTTTATTACGGGCATTTGTAGTTTCGTGTTTTAAGAGCATTCGAGTGAGGACGACTTCGGCGTCCTCACGCCTTGGGATTTTCACCCTAGGCTCCATCGTGTGAAATATTGATTTTATTCTTTCATCCTAAAAATGATGATGTATACGGTAAGTCTAACGAAATTTATTACATTTATGACCGATGTGTTTATAAAACGCTTGCTGATATTTAGGTTGACTGCGGTCGACATTTTATGCACACATTTTAACAATAGAACTGCAAGTCTACCAATTCGTTTGTTGAAGTCCAGCCTAAATGCGAACACCGCTGTTTGCAATAAAATCGTACCTCATAAATTACACTTACCTTAAAGGTTAGTGTAATTTCAGCTGAAAGCTATATTTCTAGAAATTGATAGGTTGACAACTTAAAATTATTTGCTGTAAAAATATGCCACTGTTATATCATTGGGTGATGGATAATTTCAACAGTATCAGATGTAAAATATGAATAGTTCAAATCCAGAAGAATGGGTGTTAACTTTTGTAATTTATCAAACAACATAACCTGTTTGCTTAGGGCACAAGTACGGAGCAGGACACTCGCTTCAGTGACAAGGAGAAGAAGCTGATGAAACAGATGAAGTTTGGTGATTGTTTAACTCAGCAGGTATATAAGAAACTCAAATTATTAAAAAAAATGCCTGATTCTGTAACCATGTCACCATGAAAACATAGAAAAGTGAGTGTGAAGTGAGCTGTCATTCTGTTAAATGTTAGGGATTACTTACGATGAGCTACTTACTAAGCTCACTTCACCTAACTTGTCATAGTGAAATTTTTACAGAATCGATCAGCAGAATCTATTAGCAAATTTAGTAAAGAAATTTGTTTTATTATCAGTTATTAAAAAACAACAACTTAAAAATGGAATTCAAGTTCCTAGTAAATATAGTAGAGTAAATATAAAATTCAATCTAACAAGTTTTAAATTAGCAATAAAATTTAATTAGCAATCTGCTTTGATTTCATACTTCGCCCTACAAACTTATAAACTTTTTAAAAGAAGTTATTGTTTTCTCCATTTTCAGAATGATTGTTGAAAAATCTTTGTAATAGGTGCACAAATAAGTTTCTGCCATTTAACTGAAGATGTCTTCACTAATAGGTTACATTGAAATTGTCAGATGTAAAATGTGATGTTGTAAGTTCAGACATCTGGTAAAAACATACACTTCAAGCATTAGTTACTCTATACCAGTATCACATTTTTCTTTTTGTGCAAAAATGACAAGTTTTGTGCCGACTAAGCATCATTTGTAGGAACTTTTGATTTATGTACTTCTTTAATTTGAAGAAATCTGCAGCTGAGGCCCATTGATTGCTTGTAGAAGCTTATGGTGAAGCTGCTTTAAGTGGGAGAAGTCATGAGTTGTTTCAAAAGTTTAGAAACTGGCTTTGATGTGGAAGACAGAGAATGTAGTGGAAGTCCAAAATATGATGAAGACACAGTATTGTAAGCAATATTGGAGGATAGAAGGAAGAGGAAAAAAATGCGCCCATTACTATTCCAGACATGACAAAATTATTCTCCTACATGAAAATGCTAGCCTGCATGTTAAAAAATTGACAGAAGGGTCGATATCAAATTTCGAATTAAATTTACACTTTTTTTGCATGATTTCTTAAATCCCCTTTTTTTGGGTAATTAATGGTATAAGCTCATTCTATGGGGTTATATTAGCACAAGTTAAATAAAATATTAATGATTTTTTAAATAGAACTATTGAAAAATTGAAATCAGAGTGACACGAATGAGTGATGTTGTTACACTAATGAAATTATCTAAAACACTAATGAGATTAGATGCCTACTAATGATAATATAATTAAAAATAAAACAAGTGTAATTACTCATTGTAATAATTTTGCGATGAACTCTATATGAATAAAACTAAAAAAATAAAACCAACCCAAATATATTAAATCAGTTTATTGTCTCATAACAATCATAAAAATATTATTTGGACGCACATAATTTTTCAGTCTTCTTAGAAGGAACCTTAGGAATATAATGTATTATATTCGTTTAAGAACAATCTTTAAACTTTTTAAGTTTTCCACATTTCAATCAATATTTTTGTATTTATCTATCCATAGTTTTGCTGATTTTGGCTTTGATTTCCTTTGGTTTTTTTAATCATTATTTATATAAAATTATCTTTTTCAATTTGCTTCTGACTTCTTTAATGATTTCTTTACCAGATATATTGTCTTAATCTTTCAATCAATCTTTGCATGTCTGTTGTTGATTCAAAAAAGCAAGAAATTCTTGTTGATGTTGTTGCCCAAATCCAAATGCCATTACTTCTGTTTGAGTTACCATGAATGACAGATTATCTCAAGAACCGTTAACTTTAGAAAGTGGTGTAACATTCTCCTCTTCGCGAATTCGAGGACTTGGAGCTTTATTGGAGTGATATCGCTCAATATTTTAATTTTCTTATTAAGAGATATGATTTTAACATGACCAACTTCTGAATCAATTGCACTTTTGTATATTTTAAGTAATTGCATGTGCTTGTCGTGCTTACAAATGGCGTCAACACACTCATAAAAACTCAAGATTTGAGAACTCCGATTCGTAGTTCCAAAGCACCTGGTGGACTAACTTCTACTTTCCTGTATCTCAAAAATTCTTGAGAAAATTCTAAACCGGAAATATAAAATCTTTGCTGATAACCAATACGGTTTTCGCTCCGGTTACTCTACCGAAGATGCCGTACTTGACTTGACAATAGCAATAACTAAAAACGTGGACAATAAAAACAAATGCCTATGTATATTTCTGGATCTCTCAAAAGCATTTGACACGGTCTCTGTTCCCATCCTACTTGCTAAATTGGAGAAACTAGGCATACGAGGAAATGCATTTAAAATAATCATGGACTATTTATCTAATAGGAAACAACAAGTTAGGGTTGGAAAAATAGATAGCGATGAGTTTACAGTGTCCTATGGGGTTCCACAAGGGATTATTTTAAGTCCGATCATTTTTCAGCTATACATTAATGAGCTCTGCCAAATCTCTCTTCCTAACACAAGCATCTATACGTACGCAGACGATACGGCAATTTTTGTCTGGGGACCGAACTGGAATGCTGTAAAGGAGATAGCTGAGTACTCCTTATCAAACATTATGAACTGGCTTACAAACAACCTGCTAACGTTAAACCTCTCCAAAACGCATTATGTTGCCTTCTCAATCAGGAAAATTAACTCCCCACCACAAGACTTCTCCATAACAGCCCATAGTTGTCTTTCTCAAGATGCCTGTAATTGCCAACAAATCGAGCTAGCCGAGTATGTCAAGTACCTGGGTGTATACATCGATGGTGAACTGAGGTGGGACAAACAGATAGAAACAGTTACCTCCAGGGTGAGGAGACTAATTCACATATTCAAAGCACTAAGAGACTGTCTCCCACTCGAGAAACTCAAACTCGTCTACCTAGCCCTCTGTCAGTCCATTATTCAGTATTGCATCCCGGTGGCGCTGGCAAGACACTCCTCCTGGGTCTGGAAAGAGCACAAAGAGCTGTGCTCAAAGTAATGACAGAGCTGTCGAACTGTTAGGACTTTGCAGTCCTAACAGTTCGACAGTTCTTTGTGCTAAAGTCCATCATGAGAAGACACCAAAAGATCCCTCCCACCGATCCAAGCACACGCAGCAGGAGGTTAGTATGTCCACGTACTCCTTGTAGGACCTCTTTTGCCAGTAAACAATTTAACAACATGAGCACTAAGTTATATAATGCTATCCAAAAAGAACTAAACATCGCAGGATTAAACAGGCATAAACTTAAAACCAGCCTAACTAACTGGCTTTAAAATAAGAACTACTCAAAAACAGAAGAGTTACTGACGCACATCACATAGAATTACCCACGCATAAAAACACACGTTAGCATTACCTTCATAACACCATATTCACTTCCAACACAACTACAAATCACACACATACCCACACATTAACACCCACACATACACTCACTCACTTATACACATATCTCCTCAACAATCCATGGTCCACATAAGTAATATTCACACATAGTTATATAATCATTATATTTTTGTTTTCTATTAATTATCCAGCGATAAGTTCACCCGCACGCACAAATAATGAAAATTGTAAACACCGAGCCACATTAGACGACTGAACACTGTCACCCAAAATACAAGCTTTCGCTTAGTTTGGGAGGCAGCATCTGTACCTATAGCCAGATTTTTCAGCTTTTGGAGTCTAAGGTCCGCTTTACCAGTCTAACTGCTGATTTTGGCAAACAGCAGTTAGAAGTGTAAATAACAGCCATTAAATCCTAACTTATAATAATTTAACAACTTTCGTAGATAAATAATCATGTAAATATGAGTATAACTGTGGATTTTCATCATATTACACAAAAAGAAGGAGAATTATAGGCGGAAAAACTCTTTTATTTAATTCATTATTATAATATTTCATTAGTGTTACATTCACTATCATTAGTGTTACTTGAGAAATTGACACAAATGACAGTAACACAAATGATATTTGGGACAAACTTAAAATTTTTAAGCTTGTAGACCTTTCTAGGCGGCATTCGAATACATTTAAAATATGCACGTTCTTGTTAGCTCTTAGAATTACTAGGTTATAAATATTTGATTAAAATACCTTTTGCAATTACACTTTAGACATGAATGAGTCGAGTTTTGTCCAAAGCACGGAAATCGGTAGAAATATGAATATCTCGCAAAAAATATGTAACGCACCACCACTCCGAAGACACGCTGCAAGGTCAATGACGATGCTTCGGCGTATGAGGTGAGGCGGAGTTCCAGGACCTCCATGGATTTAATATTATGACTGTATTAACTTAAGCTACACAAATGATAGTTAAACCTTGATTCATGTTTAAAACACTAGGATAAGAGTATCCTATTATCCACAAATGAAAAATGTATTCTACGTTTGAAGGCTTACACGTTATCATGATATAAAATATTAAATATATAGAATTTCTACGAGTAATTTCGTTTTTATACGACTTTATTTCAACGTAAACGGAAAATGACCGCCATCATCTTAAGGTACTAAATTTTAAAGTTTTAGTTTTCTCGCAAATGGTACAATTTTGGGTATTGTTTTGTTTTGGAACGTAAAAAGGTAAATGAAGACTATGATATTAAAAAATAAAACAAAAACAATCGCAAAAAAAAATCAAAGTTATTAGAGATGACAACATTTTTAGCTCTGTTTGAAATCGACCCAGAAACTTATTTGTACACATAATACTTTAATACTGAACCACTTTTAAGGGGTCATTTTCAAAATGGAGTTTTGATTCCCTTGTTCATATTTTGTTTTTTTTAATTAAATAGAAAGATAAGATTCAATGAACATAAGTTTAATAAGTTTGTGAACAAGGGCCACTGTCAACCTTTGTTGTTCTATACATACATATATATTTATGCCAGGTTTTAAATATAAACATAAAACTTAGCTGCTTTTAGAACTTAAAACTAATATTCCCTTTTCATCTCAAGTGTTTTAAATTTGTTTTAAACTAGAATTACTATGTAATATTCAATTCTTATCTTCAGCACTTTGGGCTGCGTATACTGTGGCACAACATCTGTGTATAGAACTGATTTTTCATGGCAACTTCTCATTTTATTAATAAGTTATTTTATGTAGGTGGACATGTCCAAAGTGAAGCTTGATGTGCTGAAACCTTGGATCACCCAGAAGATCACAGAAATTCTCAAGATGGAAGATGATGTAGTCATTGACTATGTCAACAACCAGCTTGAGGAGAAGGTGAGTGACTATCCTTTATTTTTTATTTCGTGTATTTCTTATCATAAAAAAATGTAATCATTGCAGTTTCTTTACAGTCAGACCTTAGATTATATTATTTGATTAAAAAAATGACTAAATAATAGCTACCTATGTGGGGAGTTTGTATAATCTATCACTGTTCAAAAGAAACTGCAATTGAAGTTTGATGTCAAATGTATATTGATTGCGTATGGATATTTTTATGGTCCACACCGGTTAGTGCGCCGTCGAAGCCGCCTCAGCCCGCTGCCGCCAGCTCCCGCCGCCGCCCGCCGGCTCCGCTCTTTCGGAGGCCCTTAGCATTCTCAATCGGTATTTACGGGGAAATTAAATACTATAACCATGCTAACTGTAAAGCATCAAACGCAGTGGAAGTTCCCTTGTTTCCGACATTTAAATGGTCAATGTATTGATAACAGATTTGTTAAAGTCGTTAAGAGAAAAGTTGATTTGACTCGAGGTATGGAAGTCCCATCTTTAGGCCTTGCGTTCAGCATAATGTGGTTGTGTTCGCAAAACCCTTACAGGTGCAAGTGGTTGAAGAGAGAAGAAAGATGACCATGCTGCATCGTCGTCCGGCCGCGCCGTGTAAGCTGAGCTTCGTAGCAGCCAGCGCGCGACGCCGCGTCTTCTCGCAGCCGGCGCGTCGTCGTCGTCGCTGATCCGGTTGCAGCACTAATGAAAATTTATATTACACAACATGTACATACCACTTGCTTCCTTACCCGAGTCATTTCTATGCTGACCATCGAATTCTACATAACAAAATGCGGCGCTCTTAACGGCTTTTCAATTATTTTTAGTTTCCTTAAAACTTGTTTTTATTGTTTTGTACAACTGAGAAAATATTAGTGGAACAAATAGAGTTGACATGCGGGCAAAAGATAGGGTGTAAAATAACGAATTTGATGAAGATTAATAATGCAAGTTCTTTTCTTTCCCGATCCTGTTTCCTCGACTCCTAGTTCCCTTGTCCAAAGAAAATGCAGATCAACTTAACTGGGTTCTTGAACGGCAAGAATGCGCGTCTCTTCATGGGCGAACTATGGGAGCTGCTGCTGAGTGCTCAGGCAAGCGAGAATGGTATACCAGAGTCATTCACACAACAGAAGAAAGAAGAAATTAAAAAAAGAATGGTAAATAATAAATATATAATTATGTGATATATAAATACGCAGTGTTTTTATTATTCATTAGTATATGAAACAGCTATTTTTATGTGTGTGTAAATAAAGTATTGTGTCGATTATCTAGGAGGAACAGCAGAAGGACAAAGATAAAGAGAAGGATCGTCGCAGATCGCGGACTCGGTCGCGGTCCCGGCGTCGATCCCGGGAGCGGCGGCGCTCGCGATCCAGGACACGAGACCGATCTTCTGATAGGAAGTTAGTCCTATTTTTTAACATTTTATAGTTATAATGTATTTGAAGAGCTCTTTTCATGTTAAATACTTTAGTTTTATACTTCCAAGATATCAAGTTACGTTTCTAACTCATAGTCACAGTTCAGTAGTATATAATTAACAATGTGAATAAAATGCTGGTATAATTATTCTTTAGGAAAAGTTTTCTTCATAACAAATACTTGTTATATAGGCTGCTTATATCTTAATTGTTTGAATGTATTATTTAGGCACCGCAATGGAGGCAGCCCGCGGCGCTCGAGGAGGCGCAGTCGCGAAAGGAGCAGCCAATCGAAGTCTTCACATGTAGAAGAAGTTAAAGCAGCTGAACCTAAAGGTGAGGGCTATGCAGCATTTCTTATTTAATAATTTTAATCAAAACCCCAGTAACACACACGTACATGATTGTAATCATGATTTGTCAACACACTCATAAATTCGCGAGCTGAGATATATACATATAAAATTTAATTAGTAGCAAAGTTTATTCTGTGGGTCTATGTTTTATATAATTATGAATGTGTTCTGCTAGAAAATGGAAAATCTCCAGAAAAGGAGAAGATAGAAGAGCCAGAGGTAAAGGAGGAGGTGAACCACAACACAACAAATGACACCAGCAGGGAAGAGAGCAAAGAAATTGTGCCCAAGGAGGATAAAACTGAAGATGAAGACCAAAAGTCTCGATCAGCTTCACCTGCAAAGTGAGTTTACAAAGTTCTTTTTATTTTTTTAAATAAAATAAGCACTTGTCACATTTTAGAAAAAACCTAGAACTATTAAACAGTGCTCAAGCTTACCAAAACTCTGTACAGGTCGACTGGAGAAAAAGATGCTCAAGAAAAACCAGCTGAAAAAGCCAGGCGCTCGTCTAGTGAAAGACGATCCACTTCTGTATCATCACGTAAGTATCATTGAAATTTGCTTTAGTCTACTTTAGAAGATAAACTTAGTATGTAAAATTTATGGATAGCCTCTAATAAAACAATTTTATTCCTAATAATTCTTACTCTTTATAGATAATGTAATAAATTAATTATATTGTTATAGGTGGTAGTGCAAAGAAAAGGTCGTCACATAAGAAACGTCAGTATCGCTCAAACCGCGATTCGTCGACTAGCGTCAGCCCCCGTCGCAGTTCCCGCAGAGAAAGGTAAATGAGCGAAATAACTTAATTTGCATTATATTTTATATATATATATTTTGCGGGGACACCCGATTAATTTATAAAATCAGAGCCTTTACTCATGCTCTTACGCGGCTAGGTCGCGACCACGCGAGAGTTCGGCTCGTCCGGCGAGTCCGAAACTGTGAGTATTGCCGCACAAGGACATTATGTTTAAAAATGCACAAATTTACCCACTAATGCGTTCTTGTCAATGATGCAGGAGTAAATCTCGTCGTCGCAGCAGCCGCCGCCGGTCATTGGAGCGCCGCGACAGGGAACGAGAACGGGAACGTGAGAGGGAGCGAGAAAGGGAACGTAGGAGACGTGAAAGAGAGAGGAGAGAAAGGTAAACTTCCCTAACATTTATTTTAGTCCAGTCACTTTAGACAAAAAAAAGGGGTCGATCTCGGAATTTGAGATAAGAAGCTGGAAACTCGTAAACAGTTTCATTTTCGCGTTCTAAAAGTTTTCTGAAAAGTTTCATATTATCTCGTGTCTGCGTCGTAAGTTATTCAAGGTCAAAGGTCACGAAAATCGGGTTTTTGCAATTATCTCCGTTTCTATTGTTCCAATGACGTTAGCACTATTATCTATCTACCACATCTATTATCAACATTGTAGAGCATAAAATTTGCGACAAATTTTGTTCTAAACATTTTTTTATAAAGTCAACCGTTTTTGAGATAGAGAATGGAGAGCACCCAGCGCTCAAGCATATATACTGTAATACTCAAGCGTGAATCTCAGTGAATAATACATTGTACAGTGAAACCTGGTTAAGTGAGACATCAAGGGACCTGCAATGTCGTTTCACTTATAGAGGTATTCCACTTACCCAGTGTCTCAGATATACAGGTATAAATAAATATGTCTCATTTACAGAGGGTTCCATTAATAGCCATAATTCCATTAATCCTTCCCACTTTCATAAACGTATATTAACTTCAGTTTTTCACGTAATGATAACGATTGTAGCTTTCGTTTTGCCATTTTTCAAATAAACATTGGAATGATAGTAAAGTGAAACTAAAACTGAAGGTAATTGAAGCTCAAAATTTGTACTTACGTACTTGGAATTACGTGTGGAATTTGTGGGTAGAAAAGAATGAGTAAACAAACAATGTTATCTCAGTTACAGAGGTTAACGCATATAAAATTTACTCGCTGTCTCAGTTATAGAGGTAACTATGATGATAAATCGAAAGAACAAATCCCAGATATAGAGGCTTACCTCGTCCCACTAACAGAGGTAATTCAGTGCCAAAGTGTTGGGACCTCAGCGTGAGTTCCAGTTATGGAGGTTTCTCACTTATCCAGGTCCCACTTAACCAAATTTTACTGTATATAGTTACTAAATCATTACAATAATATCAACAATAAATAATTTGTATTCTTTATAAGTTAATACATTGTATTGAATAATGTTTTATATATGTAGTATATAGATTATAAATTGAAAAAAATATTAAGTATTTACTCTTTAAATTTTAAAGATTTTGAAATTTACAGATTTTAAACTTTTTTAATTATAACTAGAAAGACGGTTCTCTATAAGACCACCTTTTTATATGATGTAAGTCACCTGTGACTTATCTGTGAATGCGGACCCCTCCATAGTTCATGTGGCAGTTTTAAAGCCCTGTGGCTTGGCTATCGAAAAGTATACAAAGGTACAAATCCAGGTGCTCCATGACACCATTGCACCAATCTGTCGCCAGAACTGCTACCCATTGACGATGCGAAATTGCCACTTGGAAAACGTTGATATAATAAACCAACATTTGCACTCATCTGCTGAGTGGGATATGCTATTGGAGAAATGGATGAAGCTATCTGGGGCGTTGTTAGCACTGATTGGGGGAAGAGATGGAACAAGGTTATCTAGCAATTTGGAATATTTATCCCAGTCTGCAGAGTCTAGTCTGTATTTTAACAAAGGTGTTAAGGTCTCATTAAGAATGAATTTGGATGGGATTTTGACAATGATAGGATAGTGGTCACTACCAAATGTTAAATCTAACCGGATCCAATGGAATAAACTGGCCAAATTAGAGGAGGAGATACTTACGTCCACACAGCTACTATTGGTTTGCTCAAGAGAAGATCTGCGTGTGGCGCTACTATCATTTATAATACATAAATTGAGATCATCTAATATATCTACTAGCCCTAGTCCAAAATTATCACAGGAATTTGAACCCCAAAGGAAGTGAACTTTGCTATTGATGAGCAGAGCGCATCCTCCATAACGATCCGGGCGATCATGCCGGATACAATTAAAACAGGGAATATTAAAATTACTATTTGGGGACAACCATGTCTCGGCAATACTGCAGACAGAGGGTTTATATTTGTTAATAAGGTGTATAAAATCTTGCTTTTTTATGTGTAACGCTCCTCGCGTTCCACTGTAGACAAGTCAATGGGAGCCATTATATAAAAATTCAAGAACAGATATAAGTTTCAAGGCAATGTGGTCAGGTATATTTGTTTTCGGATTGGATATTACTGTTGTTAATAAGTTTGATAATAAATCAAGTAAGTTGTGAGTGTTGGACTGCTTACTTTTATTTATGTTTTCATCATACCGGTTTGGATCCTCTGGGAATGCACAACCATTTCTAAATGGAGAGAAAGAATAATTTTAAATAATAATTTTTAAATAAATTTTAAAAAAGAGAAGGAAAACAAGTTTACGGACGGGGACCCTAGACTGCAAGTGTGGTGGTGGAGGAGATTGTAGGGAGGAAAAGGATGTGGTAGGAGGTTTACGGTCGGACTTAGTTACATTTGCATAGGATCGTGTTACTGGAGGGAAGATCTTACTAGCCTCCATATAAGAAATGTTCCGTTCCGTCATTGCAGCCTTAATAGATTTTTGGCGGCACAGTTTAGAACATCCATTATAATTCGCAAAGTGGTTCCCGGAGCAAGAAATACAGAAGGCATTGTCCTGGTCCACATCACAACCATCCCCTGGATGATCATGTCCACACTCAAGGCAACGGGGCTTAGATCGACATTTAGTCCGGGCGGCAGCAGTTGTAGCACTGGATGGTATACATCTCCACATTAAGGGCAGAATAAAAGCAGTACACCCTCTTAGGCAGAACTTGTCCATCAAAAGTTAAGACCACCGTTTAAGTGGGTTTCCATTCTGTTACATTATCGGTTACTTGTCTCCTATTCAACCTACGCACTTTAATAATTTGGCCACAGCCATCAGGGACTTTAATGTTCTCCATGACTTCTTCATCTGTCCAGTCAGATGGGACATCCCTTACAATACCCATACGAGTTATGTGGAATTAGGGGATTGAGGTGTCGTAATTTTGGGAAATAGCGTGGTTAACCAAAAAACTGTTTGCATTCTCAACAGACCTAAACTGCACTGAAACTATTACAACCAATGCGTTTAACTCCATCTAGCAATTCTAGCAGAACACTTTTAATGTTGTTTTACTTAAGTAGCATGCCAAGCTTAATAGGATGGAGAGTTGTACCGTGTGTCTGTCCTTCTTTAAGCGAGACGTGGACAATGTATGGTGGATTGTCTTTAGCGGTATAATGTTGTCGAATAGCATTTTTAGACAATTTCGGAGGGATGGAAGATGAGGATGCCGGAGGGGATTGAGCGGGTCTTTTTCTTTGGCTGGTTTCGTCCATGTATAATAATTGGTCTCCATGGGGAGGAGTTATGGTGAATACAGGAGTGAAGTCGAATAACTTATCAGGAGGGTCCGGGGGAACGGGGTTTTTTACCTGTAGGCACCATGCTTACAGGAGAGACCACAAAAATAGGAACACAAAACACACTTACAGAACAACACAAACAATAAATATCTATCTTGATTGTAGATACACTTTTCAATGACACTAAAATCAAAATAAAAATATCACGCAGATAAAGCATGGATCGGTGGTTGATTTGTCGCTCCAAAAAAGAAGAGAGCAGAAGTCGGCATTGTCAATGCTGAATGCATGTGTTGCACAATCAACAATAGTCTAAAATGAGACACTACCAATTACCAATACCAGTATGGGCTATTATCTCGCTTAAGAAACATAGGTATTTACAACAGATAAGACATGTCTGAACAAAATTAACTTGTACCGTAATCGTATAAAGAATGTTCAATGGCCAAGTCACACAACATTAACTATAATAACAAAAAAAAAAAACGCAGTAAGGAACCTTAAACTTGGTACGACTTTGTCTAGAAATTAACTTAAATTATATTTACTTGATTTCTATTTACAATCTATCTATCAATTTATTTATTTACAGTCTATTATCGAATAAAATTAAATGAATTTATAATCAAACAATATTCAATACAATTTATTAATTAGTAAATAATACAAATTATTTATTGTTGATACTATTGTAATAATTCAGTAACTATATACAAGGTATTATTCACCGAGATTCACGGTTGATTTTGTAGTACAGTATATATGCCTGAGCGCTGGGTGCTCTCTGCTTTCTATCTCAAAAACGGTTGACTTTATAAAAAAATGTTTAGAACAAAATTTGTCGCAAATTTTATGCTCTACAATTTTGATAATAGGTGCTAATATCATTGGAGCAATAGGAACAGAGATAATGGCAAAAACCCGATTTTCGTGACCTTTGACCACGAATAACTAACGACGCAGACACGATATAATATGAGACCTTTCAGACAACTTTTAGAACGCCATGTATACGAATTATACGAATTTCCAGCTTATTATCTCAAATTCAGAGGTGAAACCCTAAAGTGACTGGACTATTTGTACTCATAAAAAATAATATAAATACACTACTTTTTTGTTTAATGATCATTGTACCTGTTTAATTGCTTTACTAAATAGTTGATATGTCACATACTAAGAAACTGAACAACAATAAACTCTTAATAAATGTTGTCTGTCCTAGTTGTTTCAATATAAATCTGCTTTTTTTTATTTTGAATATGATGATGAAATTGATAAATTAGTAGTACTACATATTTATTGCTTTGATCAAGCCGCATACAAAGGTCGATCCTGCCGCTCAGAGATATAATATCAACACTTTTTTAAACTTTCTGCTTCATTATGGCGTTGTAGTAGCACTCATGCATCATGGGCTTACAGAATAAGCCGAATGGTTTTTAATATAGCCAATTTTTTGTTTATTAGGTCTCGAGAACGTCGCCGCTCACTCGAGCGACGTAGACGATCGCGGTCACGTTCACGTAGACGCGTTACTAGAGACAGGTAAAGTATCACTTTATTTTGTATTCAACTCAATTGAGGTAACTTGTATGCTATATTTTTCTAAAAGCCTGGACTTTGAACTGTGAACCTTAGGAGCTAAATCCTAAGCTTTACCAAGTCTCAATCTAATGATCTTTAATTTCGAACATTTACCGCCTTCATCCTTCGAACATTTGCAGTCGGTAAGTCCTAGGTTTAACCGCAGGAACCGGTAAATGACTGACATCAAAGATTATTATAGGACAGATCGGACTTTTACCTGCAGGACTTGGTAAATTTGTAGGTCTAGTAGGACTTAAAAATGTGCTACTACCTAAAAATGCTCGAGTCAACAGGATTACTTGGTAAATTCTAAATGCCATAATAGTTTACCATGATTTAAAAATTAAAATCCTATTGTTAACTCATAAGAATGTTTAGGTTACTTGTACCTTTTTTTTTTTTTTTTTTTTTTAACGAGTGGAAATGCCTTTACGCACCATACCCGTCGCTAGCTAGGCGACGAGCGTGTGTGGGACTCGCCCGGCCGAAGCCGGGAATACCCACTAAAACCACCCGGTTACCGTCGGGCCCTGTGTTGAGAGTGTCACGGGGCCGACCCGAAGGCCAAGTACTCCGTGCCACTCTCAGGGCTTGCCGGCCCTCCCCTATAGGGCCTGTTTCCGCGCCAAAGGGGGATTACCCGGTAACGGAATAATCCCCAGACGTGGTGACCGTTGTGCAATGCACGTGCGGGAGCTACCCGCACGCGCTGGTCACACCCTGGGGCTAAAGGAGACGGGGGTTCGTCCCCCGCCTTCTTCGCCCCACCCGTCTACGCCGGAGGGGAGCGGCAAGTACGTCCTCTTCCCGCTCCCTCTCCGCAGCCTCCTTCTGCAAGAGGACGGTCTCGCAGAAGGAGGCGGCAGCCTCCCATGCACTCTCCCTTTCAACCATGGCTCGCACCATGGTTGCCAGGGAGAGGCGTCAGCCTCCGAGCGCCGCAATGAGGTCGCGGCCCTCGTTTCGCCAGGCCGGGCACTCCACCAGGGTGTGCTCGGCCGTGTCGTCGGGGGAGTCGCAGTGATGACACCGCGGTGACTCCTCCCGACGGGCGACCCGGTGCAGGTAGTGACCGAAGCAGCCATGTCCGGTCAGTACCTGCACTAGGCGGAAGGTAAGGCTGCCATGCCGGCGACCAACCCATCCCTCCAACACCGGACGAATCGCTCCAATCGTCCGGTGGCCGGCAGCTGGGGAGCGGAGCGCCTCTCTCCACCGGCTCAGGGCCTCCCCCTGAGCCGCTAATCGGACCCGCCTTACTTCCTCGAAGGCGGGTCGTTCCCCCCGTTCCCGGGCCGCGACACGGTGTCGATGCACCTGGGACAGAACCAGGGCATCGACCTCCCACGGGGGCGTGCCCGCGAGCACGCAGACTGACCGTGCGGTATGCCCGCACGGTCCGTATCGCGATGACCCTCTGCGGCCCGCCCACACCGCTCCGCCCACACCGGGGCTCCGTAGAGTGCCATCGACCGCACCACTCCCTGGTACAGCTGACGGCACGCCGAATTCGGCCCCCCCAAGTTGGGGAGGAGCCGTCCGAGTGCGGCTGCGATAGAGCACAGCCGCGGAGCGAGGAGCCTAAAATGCTCCTCGAAATTCCAGCGGGGATCCAGGATCAGGCCGAGGTACTTGATGTGCACCTCGACGGGAACCCGGACCCCCTCCACTCGGACACGAAGCCCCGGTGGGGTTCTGCGTCGCGGGGCGTGGAAGGTCATGGCCCTCGTCTTCTCGAGGGCCACTTCCAGCCCTAGGAGGCGGATGCGCCGGACGACCAAGGAGGTGCCGACCGACGCGAGGTGGACCGCCTCCTCCCACTCGCGCGCCCTGGCCGCGACTAGAGTGTCATCTGCGAAACAGACGACGTCCATCCGCGGCAAGAGCGCGCCCCGCAGAACCCAATTGTACCCCAGGTTCCAGAGCAGGGGACCAAGCACTGATCCCTGGGGTACTCCGACAGATACGGTCCACGACTGGACGCGACCCTCTGCGTCCTCGTACAGGACCCTCCTCTCACGGAGGTAGTCCCGCACGAGGGCGCAGAGGTAGAGGGGCACTTCGTGATATTTCAGTGCCGCCTCTATGCATTCGTGGGGGAGGGTGTTGAACGCGTTCGCGATGTCTAACGACACCGCGACGACACCCTCACCCCTCGCTGTGGCCGCCTCAGTCCACCTCTTGAGGCGAGCCACCGCGTCCATCGTGGACCGGCCGGTCCGAAAGCCGTATTGGCAGTCCGCCAACTGCGGCCCGCGGCTTTCTAGGTGCTCCTGGATGCGAGAGGCGATGATCCTCTCGAAGCACTTTCCGCTCTCATCCAGGAGCACGACCGGCCTATAGCCCGACGGTGAGTCGGCGGGACGGCCGTCCTTGCGAAGGAGGCAGAGCCTGCCCACCCTCCACCTCCTGGGGAAGCGGCCCGTCGCGATGCATGTATTCATGACCGCGCGGAACCGGTCCCCCAGGGGCTCCATGGCTAGTGCCATCACCTTCGCAGGGACGCCGTCCGGGCCCGGAGCCTTGTTTTTGGCTCGGAGCCTCTCTCTGACGGAGTCCAACTCACCGTCGGATACGGGAGGCCCATCGGTCCACACCTCCAGAGTGGATGAACTGGAGGCGGGCATCCTGGGGGGCGTGAAGGGTCCCGGGTTCGGAAACAGAGTTTCCAGGACCCTTCTCAATAGGCCCGGCTCCATACAGGATGTGGGGGGTGCCGCTCCCTGCAGCTTCCCCCTCACCATACTGTACGGCCTTCCCCAGGGGTCGCTGTCGAGGAGTGCCAGAAACTCCTCAGCGGCAGCGACCTTTGCCCTGCATATGGCGGTACGCAGGGCTCGATGAGCCTCCCTGTATGCCCGGCGAAGACCGTCCTCTTCGCCGGGCCCCCTCACGGCGCGCCTCCTGCACCTCTGGTAGGCGCGCCGTGCAGCCATACTGGCGGCACGCAGGTGAGCGAGTTCCTGCGTCCACCAGTATGTCTGCCTCCTCCGACGGTACCCCCAGGCCCTCGGCATGGCGGCGCTGCAGACCACTTCCAGGTCCTCAGCGAGGAGGTCCGCCATGCCGTCCGCGTCTCCCGTGAGGTGGGCCGGTGGTTCGGCCCACGCTCGGAACACCGCCGCCTCCTCGGCGACATCCCTGCGGAGGTGAGCAAGCGCCCACCTCGGAAATGAGGAGGCGCCTGCCGCGGGACCCAGGTGGAGCGGGGCCGCAGGGCCCGCCGTGGAGATCTCAAACCGGACGTACCTGTGATCCGAGATCTCCACCGCTGTCTCCACCCGCCAGTTCTGAACCCGGGGGGCCAGGTTTGAGGTGGCCAGGGTGACATCCACTATCGACTCACCCTGCCACCTCACGCACGTCGGAGTGTTGCCCCGGTTGAGGACCTGGAGACCCAGGCAGTGGGCCCAGTCCGCCAGGTCCTCACCAAAAGCGTTCGTGACGGGAGACCCCCACGCGCCATGCTTGGCGTTGAAGTCCCCCGCCACCAACACGGGGCGTGGAGCCGCCCTAAGGACCGCCACCTCGACGGCTGCCAAGAAGCGCTCGAACTCGGCCCGACTGCGATTGGGGGAGAAGTATGTCGATATCACCACTACTCCCCCCCACTGCGCCGCCACAAATCCCGAACCCCTCTCCCTGAGAACGAGAGGGGGCCAGTGCTCGCGGCGGGTCTTGCGATCGCAGCCAGGCCATCCGACGACCCCAGCCAATTGGCAGACGCCGGGATATGATGCGGCTCTGAAACCACCGCCAGATCCGCCCCCCACTCCGCCATGTCCTGGCACAACAGGTCCTGCGACCCGGTGGAGTGGTTGACGTTGACCTGTAAGATGACACCGATGGACCTACTGGGCATCAGCAGTATCCATCGGTGCCCCCCCTGCTGCGGTGGTCGCAGAGCCGGCCGCTGGTCGTCCCAATAGGGGGCGGCCTCGAACCGGTGGCGCGTTGCAGGAGCCACCTGCCATTCTGTGGCCGCTGGGCAAGCCCCTGTCTGCGCATAGTGCGCACTTTACAGAGGCCTTACAGCCCGCGGCCAAATGGCCCTCCTTGCCACACCGGAAGCACAGCCCGCTCCGGTCCTTGGTAGATGGGCAGAGCGCCGCAGTATGCCCCCTCTCCAGGCACCTGCGGCAGCGCATGGGGCGCTGCTCTAGCAGGTGGATGGAGGCGACGCTCCAGCCCACCACCAGTTTGCCCCTCTCTGCCAGCCCCTTCGCAGCCTCTATGGGGCACGAGACCCGTGACGAGCCCGTGCCCCGCGGTCCCATGGCTATGGTGCCCACCCGGAATTGTTCGGGAGGGCACTTGGCCGCCTCGGCCAGGGCCCCTCTCACCTCCTCCGCAGTCAGGGACTCTTCAAGGCCCGCCACACGGATCTCCGCCATTTTAGTGGGCCGGGTAACTTCGGCCGCCTCCCCGACCACCTCAGCCAATTTCTTGGCCAAGGCGTCGGCCTGGGAGGGGGAGGTCTCTTTTGGGAGCTCCATTAGGACAGCTCCCGTCATGGACCTCCTCACCTTACCCGGCCCAACCCCAAGATCCGTGAGGCTGATGGCCGCCCTCGCCTTCCGGAGGACGTCCACGTACGTGGCGCCCTCCCTTAGAGCCTCGGGCTTGAGGGCCACCAGCACGGCGGGCCTCTTCGGCGCCCTGGGTGCCTTCTTGGCTGCCTTCTTTGGGGCCCCCTGTTTGGGCCCCTTAGGCTTCTGGGCTGGAGTGGGAGCCGGGGCAGTGGTGGCCTTCTTCTTCTTCTTCTTGCGGACCACCGTAGCCCACGACTCCCGGCCCTCCAGCACCAGAGGCTGCATCTCCTTCGAGCCTCCAGCAACCTGCACCAGCGCCCGCTTTGGCTCAGGGGCGGGGGCCTCTGCCCCTCCGCGCCCGCTCGGTCCCTTCTTTCCTTTGGCCTTGACCGGCCTGGCCTCTTTTGGCAGGTTAGCCGGCGGCATCAGAGTTGCCGGCTCAGCCTCCCGCCTCTCCCCCTCCTGGTATTGGCTCGCTCGCCTGTCGGCCGCCAGGGCGGGGCGATGCGACTTGGGCGGCAGGAGCCGACCGTCTTTTTCGAGGCCCTCCAGCCGCGCTGTGATGGCACCACCCATGAAGTTCATCAGCTCGCGCTGGAGGACCTCCATGCCCCGGGCAAAGTCGTCCCGGGTTATGCCGCTCGTTGCCGCCGCCATCCTCTCCGGAACCGGCTCTGGAGCCGGTTTCTGTGGCTGCTTCTTTTTGCTGCTGCGAGGGCTCCCCCTTTCGGAGTAAGCCCTTCGCAGTGCAGCCACCTCCTGCCTCAAGGCTGCAAGCTGACCCTGCAGGCGCTTGTTGTCAGCCTGCAGCTTGCGAACCTCCTCGCTCTCCCTCCGGGAGGCCAGGGATCTGACCGCGTCAAGCATTTTGTTGGACGCCTCCCTGATCTCCCGGATGCAGGTTCCTTTGAGGTTCTTGCTCTTTTTGATCACCCTTTCTATGACCGCAGCCCCCTCCTCAGCCTTCGATTGAAGGTCATGGGGCGCGGCCATCGGGTGACCAATGCTGCCGCCGCTACGGGCAGATCCCACGTCGGAGTCCGCCAGTGTGCTCTCCGAATCGGATGGCCCATCCTTTAGGAGCCGCCTAGCCTGGGCGAGCCCCACCGAATGGTGGGACCCGCCCCTGCCAGCTCCCGTCCTAAGGATCTTGGAGGCCGGTCTCTCCGGTGGTCCGGATCCAGCCCCCTCACCTTCAGACCCGCTATCTCCCCAGTGTTTCCGTGAGGCCTTCCGACCTCCCCCCACGGAGCCACTTTGGGCAGACGTCGTGTCTCGTGCCCCTTCGCTTGATTCCACCGTTACCACCGACGATCGTCCGGTGGCACCGGTGGCATCAAGCTCCATCAACCGCCTAACGGTTTCGTTGCCATTCGTGTTGCATTCAGTGTTCCGTGTTGCTCGCCTTAATTTGTCGTCATTTTTGTTTTGATCAGTCCGTTTGGTTTGTTTAAGTTCTTCCATTCAGTTCCCACGATTCTTAGCGTTCATTGTCGTCACCACAAGGGCAGAGCGTCGTACCCCAGGGAAGCCTACATACTGTGGAGGGCGGCAGTGTATCCACAGTGGGGAGCTCTAACGACTGGACATCCCCCAGCCATTCATCCTCTCGCCGAGCCCCCAAAACTTAGGATTAGATCGCACTTTCGACGGTTATTAGTCCGTCAGGTTCGCGATAACCTTTAAACGGGATATGCTGCCCGTGGTTCGGCCGTTTTATAGAGGTGTCCCCTCGCGGCCCGGACAAATGCCCCGACAGCCCCCGGTCCCCGAAGGGATTACGGTATGCCCCCGGCATGCGACCACTTACCATACTCTGTAAACAGAGTGGGAAGCGGTCGCATGCTGATCCCCATAGGCCAGGTTCCCATCAACGACCATCAAAGATGATCGGTGATTGAAACCTGACCTACTAGATCGCACTTTCGACGGTTATTAGACCGTCAGGTTCGCGGTAACCTTAAACGGGATATGCCGCCCGTGGTTCGGCCGTTTTATAGAGGTGTCCCCTCGCGGCCCGGACAAATGCCCCGACAGCCCCCGGTCCCCGAAGGGATTACGGTATGCCCCCAGCATGCGACCACTTACCATACTCTGCAAACAGAGTGGGAAGTGGTTGCATGCTGATCCCCATAGGCCAGGTTCCCATCAACGACCATCAAAGATGATCGGTGATTGAAACCTGACCCTTCCCCATGTGAAGATTAGCCGCCAGGCCCAAGAGTCCACCAGAACGCGGTGGGCAGTTGGGGCTGGCGTTGCCCAGGGTGCGCCACGTGGAGGCTCTTCGACTGCACCCCAGGTTACTTGTACCTAGCCAAAATAGGTGTTATTAGTGTTTTGTTTCCATTTTATGTTTTAAGATTTGCCTAATAATAATAATAATGTTGAGTGAGCCTGCAATCCAATACTAGAAGTGGGCTCATACTCTCTGCTCCCAAGATGTAGCTCGTGCAGTCTGTTTGTTGCCTAATTGGAAGTCTCCAGGGCCAGAAGGGCTGTATAACTTTTGGATCAAATGGTTTTCAAGTTTGCACGCTCGCTTCGTATCTCAGTTTCATTTTTAGACTGCTTTAGAGTCTGGTTCGCTACCTCAGTTCCTAATAACTGGAGTAACCCACCTGCTCCATAAATTAGGTAGCACCGCAGAACCTAAAAATTATAGGCCGATCACATGTTTACCGACAGTCTATAAAGTTCTTACATCTATTTTGAAAGCTAAAATTAACAAACATTGACAGCAACTCCATCATGACTGCCTCTCATAATGGATGGAGAAACGGGTCCCGCGGTACAAAGGAGCTACTTCTCATTGATATGGCCATTAGCCAACAGGTTCGTTGTTCCTGAAAGGATCTATGACATGTTGGATAGTTTATTTATTAGAAGGCCCATGACTCGGTGCCACACACATGGATCATGCGGATAAAAGTGTTGTATAAAGTAAATGCAACTCTGCGCACCTTCCTGATGACGTGTATGGGGCAATGGAGGACGGCCCATCAAAGGAAATGGAATTAACATAATAATGTTAAATGTTTTCTGATTATTATTAACTCCATTTGTTTATTCCAAAAACTAGCATTACCGATATCTGTCGTAAAATCTAAGATTTACCGACGCAATGCAAATGTCAGAAGTATAGAACAATTCTTACTTTTATCGGTGAAACTTGCTAAATCTTGAGATAAGTCCTAAGATTTATCATAGTAGGCTTAGTTACATATATATATAGTTTGATCTTCTGTGTGATGAGGTCTCGTGATCGTCGACGTTCCCGGTCCCGCAGGCGGAGCACATCTCGTTCTCGACGCCGCTCAGGCCGCGGCTCGCGCGACCGACGATCGAGGGACCGACGATCCAGGGATAGGCGTTCGAGAGATAGGTCTAGGTAATGACAAATTGAGCATTTCTCTTTTTTAGTCCATGTCAGTTTCTCTTAAATTACGTTCAGAATTTCGTTTCGAGTTTATGTGCATAATTTCAGAAATAAATTGCTCAAATTATTTACACATTATATTCTCAATAAAACTAGTCACTTTGAAAATAAATAAATGAAGGCTTTCATAAAACATATGTTTGATTATCTGTAAATAATAACCAGTAGAATGAATTTAAATATAATTAGCATTTAACATTTGTTATTTAACTTTTACCACAGGGAAAGGAGATCCAAGGACCGCACTAAGGAAAGAAGATCAAGAGACAGGAAGTCACGTGACAGAAGATCCGTCGACCTGATCAAAGAACGATTGGAAAAATCCGTCTCTATTCCCCGTAAAGGTTAGTTATTCTTATTTTTTTTTTTATGAAATCAGTAACATCTAAGGATTGTTGGCTATGTTCGAAAATTGAGTAGATTGCAGTGTGGGATAATCCGTTATACCAATCACGTTTATGAATCCATAAAATAAAAAATGTTCATTTCAGAAAATTTGGAGAAAGTGCGGAAAAAGTCGTCCGAGCGAAAGTCATTGCCGCGTGAGCAGTCTAAAGAACGAGCTGTTTCCAGTTCAAGTAGGGAATCATCTGTGGCGAATGAAAAGCCTGCTCCCCAAAACGATAATCACACTAAGCCAGCGCAATCATCTGATGACGAAGAAAGAGAAGATATCATAGCGATTCCGACGTTGCGTGAATTTTCCAAAAGTTTGTCTCGTACTCCCTCACCTTTCCTACGAAAACATGAAATTGAACACAAGAAGTCTGATAGATCTGGCGATGAAGTGTCAGTGAAAGAACAACACGACGAGGAGACATCCAAGCCGAGAGAAGCAAAGAAGGGCAAACGCAAAACGCAACAATCGGAATCAGAGAGTGAGAGCAGTGAAGAAGTCAAAGCGAAGGCCAAAGCTAAAGTAAAACGCAAAGATAAAGCTACGTCTAAAAAAACAAAGAAACCCAAGAAAGAAAGCTCGTCAAGTGAAAGTGATTCGGAAGACAGTTCGTCAAGCGATTCAGAAGATGATAGGAAGAAGAAAAGCAAAAAAAGTGCTAAAAAGAAATTGGCGAAGAAATCGCGTAAAAAACGAGCGCGTTCATCTAGTTCGGAATCAAGCTCGGAAGAAGAAGTTAAACACAAGAGTTCGAAATCTAAGCAAAAGAACATTCCAGAAGAATCTGATGTAGACAAAAAATCTAAAAAGCGTAACAAAGATTCTGCCATTGAACACTTGAGGTCAGAAAAGAGTGAAGGAAAGCAAAGTAAGTCAAAAAAAATAGAGAACACTGATGATTCACATGATGACAGTTCTGACAGCGATGAAAAGTCTAGCAAGAAGAAAGTTGTTAAACGAGACACAAGTTCTGAAAAAGAAACTCGACGTTCGAAGAAGGTAGAACCATCAAAAGAACGCGCCGCTTCCCCAGATGGTGGTGGTAAAAGTAGAAAGACAGAAGAGAAAGTTTTAAAAGGAAAGCATTCGGAGGAAGTTAAACCCAAATCACGAGATGATACTGAAAAGAAAGCCAAGAAACGTGAGAAAGAAGAATCTTCTTCAGACAGTGACCAAGTGTCAAAGAAGAAGGCGAGGAAGAAGGTTTCTGACTCTGATTCAGAATCTGACAGTGATGAACCTAAGAAGTCTAAAAAGGCTAAGAAACATAAGAAGCATTCTAAGAAGCACAAAAAACACAAAAAGCATAAGAAAGCTTCAAAGAAGAAGGATGACTCATCCGACAGTGACGAGGCCGAGGAGGAGGAAGAGGAGGGAAAGGTGAACAACGAAGACTTAGAAAAAAAACTTCGTGAAAGAGCATTGAAGTCGATGAAAAAGCAAACAAGTGTTTCAGGGTCTGACTAGCCCATACATTTTTTGTCCACCGCGTTTACAAAACCGACATTGAATTCAGATTCAATGGTTTAGAATAATTGTCTTTATTTTACGGTATGTTACGACTTTAACATAAAATAATATGTATGATTTTAAGATAACTTGTATGTCACATTGTTAGTAATAAAGTTTTAAAATTGTCAACATTTTATTTCATTTTTACATTCTATATCTAAATGTTTTATTGTTGTTCAGTTACAAACACTTAACGTTAATTTTTCAATAACTAAATAGGGTTGTAACGGAGCTTCGCCTCCGCCTCCGTTACTGCGGAAGTTCCGCAAGAAATCGCATCTTCGCCTCCGCCTCCGCACAATTTTATGCGGAGTTATAACGGAGGTTTATTCACATATTCATAAAATATTGATAGCGACGCTCGACTACCGTGTGGCCGCTTGTTGCACGAAATGTTCAAGAATTAACGAGTGCAAGGCGGGAACGCGGTTGAGTGGGGGTGCATATATGTCGTTTGATTTGTCAAATTAATGATACACGACAGGAATCAACCTGTCGAAGTGCTTTGTCATAGTTTTCCCGATTATATATAATTCTAATTAAACCACAGAGCAAGTAATAACTATGTTTATCGGACCAGTAGTTTCTGAGATTAGCGCGTTCAAACAAACAAACAAACTCTTCAGCTTTATATATTAAGTATAGAGCAGGGCTTCCCAAACTTATTAGTGCTATGACTCCCTTGGGTCTTTACTATTTTTTTACGACGACCCTCAACGCAGTCCCCAAAAATACTAACGAATTTTTGTAGGTACTGCTACTCTAGTAACAGGCAATCGGGAAAACATGAATTTGCAAATTAATTTTTTAATTTAATGGGAACATAGAAAAAACATATGAATAATAATAAAAAGAGATATTTATAAACTAGTTGGCTCCGCCCAGTCTGACCGGATATTGTATTAGTCAGATGTTGATTATTTTTCTGCGAAAGGAAGCTTTGTTGTTTTATGTTTAAATAATATTATAGTATGTGTTTTTGTTATTTATTCTGATATATGATAGTTTTGTTTGTTACAATTTACGTATTTGTTTTATTAAACGAGAATAAAAATATAATTTCACAGTCTTGCCTGAGCCCAAAAATAACATCAAATATACATAGGTTCTGCAGAAATTTATTTGACCCTGATTTTTTTTGACCGTTTTCCCTTAAAATAATAAAAAATGATAAATTAAACTTTGTTATATTATTTTTCTATCCCTTTGACCATCTGACATAGCAAACTTTCAATCTATAAAACTAACTTCCAACCCTGAAGTTACATTCATAATATTGTTACGAATGCACCTTATGTCGAGGGCATAAGGTTCAATATCGCGTGACATGCAGTGCGTGACTTTTAAGCATTATTACTCGAGATCTAGACATTGTCTAGGTGTAATATAAAAACGCATTCCTAGACTTAAGGTGGCCTATTGAATGGTACAGGTTTTATCAATTTTGTCAACAAAGTGACGACATCGAAATTTCTAGAAACCCGTTTCCGGGAATTACCGTAGGTACCTACTGAATGTACTCGAAGTTATGCGCTATTATTATTACGTCTAGACGATTCTGGAATGTTCGATCAGCTGGCCTATATATAGCGCCGTGACGCCGACGCCGAGTCAGTCTGCACTAGACTAGCGATACGAAAACAGCGACAATTAAGAAGCGATCTTTGAGAATACCTACTGCGACAACTGTAAAGAGAACTGTGAGTACTACGTGAAGTAACATCTGTAGTGTTATTGTGTGTTTACAATACGGACTTCGTGGACGTAAGTGAAGACTTCGGTGCAACGTCAGCAACATTCTACTTGTCATTGCCTACAATCGACTGTACCTTCGTTGCCAATAAACTTCGAAACCCTTAACCGGCGTTTTAGTACCCCTAGCCCGTAACAATTGGTGTCAGAAGCGGAATGCCGGTCACGCCAAGGGAAGACGAAAGAGTTCGCACGCGACGACAAGCAGCGATGGATTTGGCGCGTCAAGAGGAAGCATCGCTTGGTGTCCCTGTACCCGTAGAAGATGCGGCCGTCGTACCACCGACAAATGTAAGTGCGCCCACTACCACCACTATTTCCGGCAGTAGCGGATTCGATATATCGGCGTTACTAGCACAAATAAAAAACATAGTAGCAGAATCCCAGGCAGAAACCCAGGCAAAAATAGAACAATCTCAAGCAGAAACCCAGGCACAAATTAAAAGTGTAGCAGAATCCCAGTCAAAATCCCAGCAACTAGTATTGGAACTAAACGAAAAGTGGGAAAAAACCAAAGAAGAGGTCAACGAGCTTAAAATAAGAACAGTACAACAAGATACGCGCATAGACCAGCAAGATGCTCGTATAGACAATCATGATGCGCGTTTCAAGAAACTAGACAATACCATCATGGAGTTTGGGAAAGAAATAGAATTTTTGCATGAGAAGGTACAAAGAGGAGGTATTAAAGGTGTACCTGTACCCAGCGCTTTGCCGGCGTTCCAAGTCCCTCATTTTGACGGAACAACATCATGGGTGGCCTTCCGTCTACAATTCGAAAAGGTTGCAAAAGGCAACAACTGGGACGACGATCAAGCGGTAACCGCTCTTACGCTTGCTCTGCGTGGTGATGCGGTACAAATTCTCGAAAACATTTCCGGCGATTGTAATACCCTAGCCTGTTTGTTGGAAGCGTTAGAGTCTAGATACGGGGAGAAACACCTCGAACATGTCTACAGGGCTCAACTTCGCGACCGCACACAGAAGAGCAATGAAGGTTTGCAACAATGGGCTACGGAAATAGAGCGTATCGTTCGAAGGGCGTATGCATCAACACCGGGACTAATTGATACTACTACGGTACAAGCGTTTACTGATGGGATTCGAGATGCAGAAGTCAGGGCTGCAGTTCGTCTGGGTCACCACCAGACTCTGAAGGCAGCCTTGACACACGCTTTAGAGGTGGAAGCTGTACGTCAAGATGGCCGACAACATCATCGTATCCGTGAGGTAACCGCACCAATAAAAAGCCGACAAGGACCAACCTGCTATGAGTGCGGCGAAAAGGGGCATATTCGTATCAATTGTCCGAGGAAGTCTAAGGGAAGAAGTACTTCTGGGACACAGGTGGAAGCAGAGGATTTAAACTAGGAGCAGCCAGGGCTATGGGGCGAGTACTGGCTGGTCGACGTGAAGCCCCCATTATAACAGTATCACAAGTGGGTGACGGAAACAGTCTTATTATAGAAGGAGAACTGAATGGTAAGTCATGCAGTTTCACATTGGATACTGGTGCATCAAGAACTATTGCACGACCGGAGCTATTTCCTCGGACCATAGCATGGAAAAGAGGGTCTTCACAATGCCGATTACAAACCGCCACCGGCCAACCAGTGCTCGTCCTTGGTGAAACGAATGTGACCTTGAAAATGGGTGATAAGACATTCACGCACCCTGTTTTAGTAGCGAATATTACAGATGATTGCATTATAGGACTGGACTTTTTGAAGAAACAACAATGCGTCCTTAATGTAGCAAAAGGAGTATTGAGTTTTCCAGAACAAGAAGTATTTCTTCAAGGTGCAAAACAAGGGTCAGTGTACTGTTTAAGGAAAACTGTATTACCACCAAGATCAGAAACTTTAATAGATATTAGATTTTCACCAATAGGATGCCGCAAACGTTGCATTATAATAGAGGATTCTGGAGATCACCCAGACTGGATAACGGCAAGGACACTGATGATGATTTCCGATAAACCAAAAATACGCATAATCAACGTTAGTAACAAAGAAATAATTCTCGAAAAGAATCACATGGTGGGTGTGTGCGATAATGTAGCATCTTTGAGAAAAACAGAGGTGCACGAAAAGGAACGTGATAAGAAGTGGCAGGAACATGTATCGACACTACTCGAAAGTTGTAAGGGCAATTTAAACAAGTTCGAAAGTCACAAAGTTAAGCAACTGTTGCATAACTTCCATGACATCTTTTCGAAGACCGACGGTGACGTGGGAAGGACCGGGCTAGTTAAACACCATATAGATACGGGTGATACACAGCCGATAAGACAGAGACCACGTCGTATTCCCTTTGCAAGAGAACAGGAAGTCACGGAAATGTTAAGAGATATGGAGAGAAACCGGATTATAGAAGCATCCACCAGCCCTTGGTCATCTCCAGTTGTACTAGTCAAGAAAAAGGATGGCAGTACAAGGTTTTGCGTTGACTACAGGATGTTGAATGATGTCACGAAAAAGGACAGTTATCCTCTGCCACGTATAGATGACACTTTGGACTTGCTAAGTGGCATGAAATGGTTCTCCACAGTTGACCTCAAAAGTGGATACTGGCAGGTGGAAATCTGTCAGCAGGATAAAGAAAAGACCGCTTTCTCCACTGGTCCTGGGAACGGTCTCTGGCAATTCAATGTCATGCCTTTTGGACTGTGCAATGCTCCAGCCACATTCGAGCGCTTAATGGAGCGCATTTTGGTCGGGTTGCTTGGTGATGCATGCCTGGTCTATTTGGATGACATCATCATTATGGGACGAAGCTTCGAAGAGCACCTACGCAATTTGGAGAAAGTGTTCCAAAAACTGCGTGAAGCGAATTTAAAACTCAGTCCTAGTAAGTGTACACTATTCCAGAAAGAGGTTGGATACTTAGGACACATTATTTCGGCGCAAGGAATTCGAACAGATCCTGAAAAAATAAAAGCCGTGTCGAAGTGGCCTACCCCTCGTAACAAAACTGAGGTACGCTCTTTCTTGGGTCTGTGTGCATATTACCGTCGGTTTGTGAAGAACTTCTCCGAGTTAGCGAAACCGTTGCATCGTTTAACAGAGGAAAAGTGTCAATTTGAATGGAATCCTGACTGCGAACA
Organism: Sesamia inferens; assembly: GCA_037179545.1. Classification (NCBI taxonomy): domain Eukaryota; kingdom Metazoa; phylum Arthropoda; class Insecta; order Lepidoptera; family Noctuidae; genus Sesamia; species Sesamia inferens. Next base: position 19,000,862 of record CM073928.1, on the reverse strand, counting down.
GGCATTTGCGCTACTCAAAACTCACTTGTGTGGGGCTCCTGTATTAGGTTACCCTAGTCGGGAAGGCCGATTTCTGGTGGACACGGATGCCAGCAATGTTGGCATTGGAGGAGTTCTCTCTCAAACACAAGGAGATCGGCAGGTCGTGATTGCATATTTCAGCAAATGCCTTTCCAGGCCAGAAAGGAATTACTGTGTTACCCGCCGAGAACTTCTGGCCGTTGTTAAGACCTTACAACACTTCAAGAAATATTTGATTGGGAGACAGTTTACACTTCGCACCGATCATGCTGCCTTACAGTGGTTGCTTCAGTTCAAAGACCCAGAAGGACAAGTAGCAAGGTGGATAGAGCAGCTGCAAGAATTTGACTTTGTCACTGAACATCGTAAAGGCAAGTCACACAATAATGCTGATGCTTTATCTAGACGGCCTTGCGAAGAATCTTGCCGACATTGTGCCAAGCAGGAAAAGAAAGAGAACGTAAGGATTATCCAGGTGAACGCTTTGGATGAAGACTGGGATAATCGATCATTGGAAGACGCACAAAAGGAAGATAGTGACTTGAAGACAGTAATCGAATGGAAGAAACGTGGCCAGCGGCCCGCTTGGAGTGAAATATCAGCGCTTAGCCCAACAGCAAAAAGTTACTGGGCTCAATGGGACAGCCTGATAATTGATAATGGAGTTCTGAAGAGGAAATGGGAATCACCTAGTGGACAGGAGGTCGCCTTACAGATAGTTGTCCCCTGTGAGAAGGTCGCGTCGGTGCTAAGACAGGTGCACGACGGAGTATCCGGAGGACATCTAGGAGTAAAGAAAACTCTGGAGAAGGTGAGAAAAAGGTTCTATTGGGTGCATTGCCGCGAAGACGTAGAGGACTGGTGTAGGAAATGTGTAGCCTGCTCCTCAGTAAAGGGACCGCAAACGAGGGCCAGAGGTCGGCTGAAAGTGTATAATGTTGGTGCACCATGGGAAAGAGTTGCTGTCGATATAGCTGGGCCATTCCCTATCACTGAAGAAGGGAATAGGTATATCATCGTCATGCAAGACTATTTTAGCAAATGGCCAGAAGCTTTTGCAGTACCCAACCAAGAAGCTCATACCGTCGCCAAAAAGCTAGTTCACGAGGTGTTCTGTCGATTTGGCGTTCCCTTGGAGTTACACTCTGACCAGGGTAGAAACTTCGAGTCTTCGCTATTTCAAGAGGTTTGCCAACTACTCGGGATACATAAGACTCGTACAACACCATATCACCCTCAGTCAGATGGAATGGTCGAAAGATTCAACCAGACGCTAGAGAATCATTTGGCCAAAGTAGTGGAAGAACACCAGAGGGACTGGGACCAATACATTCCACTCTTCTTAATGTCATACCGCTCTGCAACACATGATAGTACAAATTGTACACCGGCGAAAGTAAACTTCGGCCGAGAAATTAGATTACCCATAGATGCACTAACCGGAACACCCCCCGATACCCCTATCCTAGCCGTCGACTATGTGGCCGACCTGCGGCGTAAACTCGATAGAATACATGAGCTAGTGAGAGAGAGCGGTCTGAAAACCAGCGAGAAAATGAAGATCCGATACGACCGCAAAGCTAACGTGCCTGGATTTGAAGAGGGGACTTTGGTATGGTTGCATAATCCCATTAGGAGAAAAGGAAAGAGTCCGAAATTTCAAGCCAAATGGGAGGGTCCGTACACGATAGTAACGAGGATAAACGATGTCACCTACCCGATAAAGAAAGGACCTAGAGGGAAGCTGAAGATCGTACACGTAGACCGCCTAGCTCGCTATTATGGATCAAATCATGCTCGGGACGAGCATGACTAAGAAGGGGGCAATGTTACGAATGCACCTTATGTCGAGGGCATAAGGTTCAATATCGCGTGACATGCAGTGCGTGACTTTTAAGCATTATTACTCGAGATCTAGACATTGTCTAGGTGTAATATAAAAACGCATTCCTAGACTTAAGGTGGCCTATTGAATGGTACAGGTTTTATCAATTTTGTCAACAAAGTGACGACATCGAAATTTCTAGAAACCCGTTTCCGGGAATTACCGTAGGTACCTACTGAATGTACTCGAAGTTATGCGCTATTATTATTACGTCTAGACGATTCTGGAATGTTCGATCAGCTGGCCTATATATAGCGCCGTGACGCCGACGCCGAGTCAGTCTGCACTAGACTAGCGATACGAAAACAGCGACAATTAAGAAGCGATCTTTGAGAATACCTACTGCGACAACTGTAAAGAGAACTGTGAGTACTACGTGAAGTAACATCTGTAGTGTTATTGTGTGTTTACAATACGGACTTCGTGGACGTAAGTGAAGACTTCGGTGCAACGTCAGCAACATTCTACTTGTCATTGCCTACAATCGACTGTACCTTCGTTGCCAATAAACTTCGAAACCCTTAACCGGCGTTTTAGTACCCCTAGCCCGTAACAATATATTTAGTTGTAAAGGTCTAATCAAAACAAATTAAATAAGCCCAAACACGTGACAATTGCTTCCGATGTGGATTCCCTTGATTCTTTGTCATCTCCATCATCAGGTCAGGCCTAAATCTTCACGGTTTTATAGCATCATCCGATATACAGTATTGTAAATAATTAGCCATACCGCAACTTGTGCCATAAAAAATGTAGATATAAGCAGGGGTTTTGAAGTCAAAATACACAGATCATATCGGACACGCAGTTTTATTCTACCTAAGAAGATTCCTCCTCCAAATTGGTGACCCCTGAAGAAATTTGGCATAACACGGATTCGAACCACCGCATTTCACCCTCAAGCAAACGGTCAAGTCGAACGATGGCATCGAACCTTGAAATCCGCACTTATGGCGCGAAACGCCGGCGTACACTGGAGCGAGGAACTAGCGACCGTACTCCTCGGTTTAAGAATAGCTTTACGTGAAGATACGCAAGTCAGCCCAGCTCTCATGACATACGGGTCAACATTAAGAATACCGTCAGATTTTTTCACGCCTACACAGCCAAAAAACGACGACGCAGAATTCGCCCGTCAGCTGACCGAAACAATGTCGACACTATCTCCAAACAGCAAGTCACATAGCAACAACAGAAAGATTTTCGTGTACAAAGACTTGGCTACGTGTACTCATGTCTTCGTGCGTAATGACACCGTACGAAGCCCACTGACTCCACCTTACGAAGGCCCATTCAAAGTTCTACATCGCGGCAACAAACAGTTTACCATTCAGATGCCCCTACGAACATCTGTCATCACAATCGACAGACTCAAACCAGCACACTTACTCAAGCAAGAAGAATCTACTACTAGAGGAACAACAGACGCACGTGACACTCGTCGCACACATACATCGAGCGCGAATAACGAGCCGCGGCCGCTGACCCCGCCGACCTCGAGTACAACCCGCGAATCCTACGTCACTCGCACCGGACGCACCGTTAAAAAAAATGTACGATTCGCTTAAGAGGGGGATGCTGTAGGAACACACATACAGCACTCATAGAATTACCGTACCTCCAAACAGTTACCAGTTACCAAGGAATACCAACAACACCTTATTACCAATACGTTTTGACAACATCCATTCAGGAATAATCGAACAACGCCGTCTCGAGAGAGACGCTATACGTTTGACTCATCTGTTGAAAGGAACAAGAGGCCGCCTTGAAAAAGGCGTTTACTGTCAAAGGAATATGATACGTGATGCGTTGCGTGGGTTCAACGACATCACTCGTAAGTACGTTTTTGACACATGAAGTTGGTACATCGCAGCGGAGACATGTATACGAAGACTGCACACGAAGATTACATCGCAGCGGAGATCTCTACACGAAGACTGCACACGAAGGATACATCGCAGTGGAATCTTGGCGCGAAGACGACACACGAAGCTGGCGCATCGCAGCGGAGATCTTGACACGGCGGGCGGCTCTCGACGAAAAGGAACGACTCAGCGCGTCTACCTATATTTATAGATTCACAGCGCGGGCCAGCGGCGCCCCGCGCCCCTCTCCGAGACGCGGCGCGTGTTTAAGATCGTAGTAATAATATTGTATTTTATAATTGTAAATAATTAGCCATACCGCAACTTGTGCCATAAAAAATGTAGATATAAGCAGGGGTTTTGAAGTCAAAATACACAGATCATATCGGACACGCAGTTTTATTCTACCTAAGAAGATTCCTCCTCCAAAGTATGTTAAGAAAACCCTGTCCGACCCGTGAAGGTATTGTTAGGTATCGATAACTGATTCTACTAATGGATACAGAACCGGGCTAAACGTAAAAAAACCCCTAAGAAATAAATATTATTTCGCAAAAAGAGGTAACTTAATAAATCTGCGGTAACCACCCTTCCGCGGGCGGCGGGCGGCAGGGCACGCGGCACGTGGTCGCATCGCTATTCGCTCATAACAATACCGGTGTTGTCACTTTTTTAAAAATTACCAAATTTTGGGGAAGTTGAAATTAATTCGCGAGAAAAAAAGATTATTTCAAAATTTATTTGTATTGGTACTATGATGATTACGTATAATTTTATATTATATTTGGTCATGTGTTTACCTAACCTTTATTATCCTTAAGGGTCGGACAGGGTTTTCTTAACATACTGTACACACGAGTATCAAGTTTTCACCCGAAGCGTGCCTATAATTTTCGATAATTGGCTTAAATTTCTCAGAATTTCCATTATCGATACTGATGTAACAACGGTTTGATTACATTACAGGGAATGCTACCTGCATACCCTTTCATATAAAAAAAATAATCGTCAAAATCCGTTCATTAACGATTAAGTTATCAGCGAGCACACATAAATCGAATTGAGAACCACCCTTTTGGAAAGTCGGTTAAAAAACCGCAAAATTTTTATTATGAAGTATCGTCAACATTTGTTTGAGTCTATAATAACCAAAAGTATTTGGGCGCACCAATATTTAAACAAAAATAAAAGTGCAATGTCTGTTACTTCTGTGGTCTATGAATTAACTTGTATTTTAAGTACTTCGTTCGCCAGACGGCGTTAGTAATATTTTGCGAAGTATTGTAGGGGTGGGGCGCGGTGAAGAGGGAGCAAATGCTCAAGGTCATTTGGTAGGGTACGGTCTTAATGCAAAAACTATTTCTATTTTTCACAGCTCAGTCGCTGACTGATTTTAATGAAAACTGAATTTAACCTTTTGAACGCCAATCACTTCTATAAAAGTTCGAGATTTTTGTGCCCTCAGCGCCACTACTTGATTAGAAGTAATAACAGTATAAAATAAATTTACAACTTTACAAAACCTTTTATTTTGTTTTTGTGGAAAATTGCCCTGTTATCAGCCATATTTTTTACTTTTACACATATAAAAGTTCTAATTTCTATTATTTTCAATACTTGATATCAAGTAAGCCAATGTTGGGATACGATGAAGACCACGCTATATTTCATCTCGTCAAAATGATCATAAATACTATTATTGCAAGAAAAATGACGTGAATAAATAATATTTTATAAATATTGTAAACTATAAACTAGGTTTTATTCACCTTAATCAAGAATAAATAGGTTTTCTACTCATTGTCGATAGTGAAACCCCGTTTTTTCAAAAACCCATCCCTACAAAGTTAGTAAGTTCTCAGTGCGGCCACGCCACCAACTTGTATAGAAGTAAATCTGTGACGTCATAAGCGGACGGGTTTCAAGGTCATAGTGACTGGGCATTTTAGTATAGTGCAATGTTTACATTTAAGTTGACCCACGTGTTTTTACAAAAAAAAAAAAAAAAATGTGACGATGAATATGACGAATTATTGCGAGTTGTTCAAGTCTGAATCAGAATTTTGAAATAGTTAGTCGTCTTGACATTCCGTTAAATCGTTAACTTCCGTTTCAGGGAATTTTCTTCCGTTTTCTGTTAGTTTCTACAAACCAGAAAAATAATTGCTATTATTTTGTGACACCATTAAAAAAAGGTCTGTAACATCTGTGTGAAACAGTCATTTTAATAAAAAAAAAACGGCCAAGTGCGTGTCGGACTCACGCACAAAGGGTTTCGTACCGTTGCTTTATGAAATTAAAGGATTTAAGTTATTTGTATGAAAGATTACGCGGTAATAAGCGGTTTACGATTCACAAGGTATTAAAAAAAAAAAAGACTACTTAGGTACTAGATCTCGTTCAAAACAATTTTCGTTGGTAGTTTTTATAGTAATGTACCTACCTACATCATGTGTCTTTTTAGATTTTTCATTTTCTTATTGTAGACGTTAGAGGGGGGAACCAATTTTTTCCACTTTGGAAGCGTCTGTCAAGCAAACTATGCGGTTTAGAAAAAAATATTTTAGAAACCTCGATATCATTTTTGAAAACCTATCCATAGATACCCCACACGGATGTGCTTGATGAAAAAAGACGTGAGCCGTTATGGGACGCCTGGAAGATGTGAAACATCGTGTGTGTACAAGGATTATGCATAAAAGATAATATTATGACAGGAATTAAATATAGCCTAATGAAAAAATGAAGTATTAGGAATTAAAAAAAAAAAATACAATCTCAAATCTTAGTTAATTATTGCAATATATGACTAAAGATTTGCAAATATAAATTTTATTAATAAATTTTTCCATATTCATTCCTTCATGAATAATAAAAAAATAATTGATTGAAGATAATATTAATATATTTTATATAATTATTAATCTTAATATAATTTATATAATTACTAACATGATTGATATGAATATAATTAATTAAATATGAAAAAAGAAAAAAAAATGCGTGGCGACCCGTCGCCATGGCAAGCGTCGCCACGCCAACGATTTGGTTTACAAGTGATCCTATAGATGTTTCACATCAAAAAAAAAATTAGAGTTTCAGTTCTAAGTATGGGGACCCTCCAATATTCATTAATTTTTTTTTTTGCATCAAAATCTTAATGTAAGTTCACAGAGTACATCTACTTACCAAGTTTCAACAATGTAGCTCTTGATAGTTTCGGAAAAAAATGGCTGTGACATGCGAACGAACAGACGGACAGACAGACATGACGAATCTATAAGGGTTTGCCAAATGGCAAAAACGAAAACGGCACCATAAGAAATGTAGAAAACCACGTATTTAGCTTCTATTAATTGTATTTGTGGGAAGTAAACGAAATAAATTATGCAGGAATCGGTTGAGTTTATGCACGTGTAACTCGACCACAGTGAATATAAAAATAAATACCATAGAAACATAGACATCCTTATATCAGAAAGGATTTTGACGTGCCTCGAGCGCCAACTACTTGATATGAAGTAAAAGGATTACATTTGGAGACAAATAGGGATGTGCCTTCTAGAACACATGTCTAATAAATTTACAATTCTTTTCTTTATTATGGAAAATATATATCCAGGTTTTCATATTGATTTTTTTTATAAAATAAAATAAAATATGAAAATACGGTTACAGTTTTTAATTAGCTTCGTAAATTGGTGAATAAACATTAATTTAAATGTATAATATTATTTGTCGATAGGACATTAATCCCATCCCTACGTTTTACTATAGATACGTTATACATTTGTAGCGTGGCGCAGAAGGACACATCGCGTATTATATAGATGGGCGTTGAAAAGGTTAATGATGTTATGAACTTATAAATAGCACTGATACAAAAAAAGAATTTATCGATAGTCGATAAAAATTGCACCACACTAGTGTTTACGACGAAAAACGTATTTGCAATTTATTTTCAGAAATATGTCGTAAAATTCCATATATTATAAGATATGTTGTATACCCAAATTAAAAATAAATATTATACGCAAATTACTATTTATATAAAATATAATTATTATATTTTGTTTTAATGAACCATTTTTATTATATCCTCTTTCACCTCCGCCTCCGCCTCCGTTAACCTCCGCATCCGCGGAGGTGAAACACGTCGCCTACGCATCCGCCTTCGCCTCCGCTTCCGCTATAAGACCTCCATTACAACCCTATAACTAAAGTATAAAATTACTAAAACTAATGGTTGTCAAGGTCAAGTTAAGAAAACGATTATTATAATTAAAAGCGTATGATTTATTATGTATGCGGGCTATAGGTACAGTTGGTAACGAGACTGCGATGATATACTTATCTTATAAACTTTGGATGTACTTTGGTAACTTACGCTGAAAATAAATACTTGAATCTTAATAAAACATAAATCACTTCTTCGAGTAACCCCTGTAACCGGTAACTAAGCTTGGAGTTATACCACTATTGTAAATATTTCCGTACCCGGGTCTCCTGTAATATCCGTATCCTAAGTGGTTCGCTCCCTGGTACGACGGATTATTGTATCCATAGTAGGAGTTGAGGCCACCATTGCCTAAGTAACCACCGTAGCCCCCATATCCTCCGCTGTAACCGCCTTTGCTATAGCCGCTGTAACCAGGGCTCGCTGCATAACTGCCATAACCAGAGTAACCTCCGTAACCGGAATTGCCAGCGTAACCAGAGTAGCCTGTACCGTATCTGGGGTCGCTGTCATAACCATTGTAACCGTAAGGGCTGTCGTAACCCCCGAATCCTCCATAGTTGTACCTGCTATCTACAGAACCGTAACCTGTTACACCTTGAGCACCTGGATATCGACCCCAGTCCGAATAGCGATCCAATGCATCTGAAAAAAATAAAAATCTAATCAATTTTTATTTCCTTTGGTTTCAACAGAGGTGATACTTATTCTAATCATTATTATCAAACACCACTGCTTTAGGGCAAGGATTTCTCAACTAGATCTTGTTCATTTATGGAATATAAATTTGTTTTTAATACACTTCGGCACTCCTACTTACATCCACTGCTCGCAGCAGTTTTCAAGTCATCTTTGTCATCGTTCAGACCCTGAGAGTCGGCAACAGATTTAAGTGATCCTGAAGCGTCGTTAGCCGGCACAGCATAAGTGTGTTCAAATAACACTACAGCAGCCACAAGGAGGATGTACCGCGACGACATCTGGCGGGAAAAATATTCATATTATTAACAAAACGCTTTATATAACTCGCGCAAGTTAACTGTGCACCTCGCTCCGTGACGTCATTCGGACGGTATACGGTACGGTACGATACGGTACCGTTTGCATTATCTTAAAAAAATGTAAATTACATTTTTTTAATGTTAATAAAAGGTTGTTTTGATGATAACGCGTCATAATACTAGGTCATTTAAAATGATACATATGAACTAAAATATAATGTTGGTGCAACCAACAGGCTTCACTAACGCGTCGAAAATCTAAAAAAAGAACTTAGTAAGTAACTTAGTAATAAAATAACATATCAAAGGAAAACATCCACAGAAACAGTAATAACAGGGGATTTAAACTGTATTTAGACATTTGTAACAGATGCTAACGTTACTCATCGCTTACGGCGAATGTGGGGCGCCGCGCGGGGAAGTGGGAGAGGGCTCAAATTCCAGCGAGTTGCACAGTTAACTTGCGCGAGTTATACAACAGTGTCAGACCGATCGACTGCTGCACTTAGTTGTTCCGGTCTGGCTGTTTGTGTCCGTTTAAATATTTGTAAATGCAGCCACGATACAGGAGTAATTCCTAGTGTGTGGTTAAAAATGTCAAGTAGGTATCAGTGTAGAGTTATCGATCGACTAGGGAAACTAAAACTAAATACGGTCATCTATCAGAAAGCATAACTTCTCGGATTCGCATGTTGAAATAAAAATTTTCATTTCTCATAGTGTGTTGTTATTCAAGTAGTGTTCTTTTGATCTGATTATTAGGTGGAAAATGCTGCTTCCCTCCATAGAGGGAATTATTTTCCACCTAAGGGCCGGGATGAACTTTAAAAATAGAACTGCTGTCAGCTGTGAGGAGTTTTATGTAAAAAAAAAAACAGCCAGTGTGAACTTAGCGCACATAAATTGGCGGGATACCTACTAATCTGTTATGTACCCTCTGTATTTGCTGTGTATGTACGTATGACGAAATAAAAAAAAAAAATGTTAATAGAAATTGTCAAGCACATAATTTTGTGGTTTTTCATCTTTTTGAAATTTTGTACATAGATTCTTACTTAAAAATACTGGACACGTGTTACGGGTTTCGCATTAACAAAAAATAAATTCCATAATTTAACATAATTTTGAAATGAAAAGAGTCTCAGGTGTTCAAGAGTAGGAAAACTAAGGTTTTCACCTCTCATGAAGTGGAAACATTTTTAAATGATGCTCCTGACAAGATATATTTGGCAGTAAAGGTAAGTTTACCTAAGTATTTATTCCAAAAATTAACGTATTACACAAATACTAAAAAATACATGTTTTTTACATGTGCTATTGATACTCGTAATATGCGGCGCTTGCAGAAGCAGTGAACTCATTTGACAATCAAGAGACAATGAAGCTAAAGGCCAATTAGTTATTATACTAGTAAAACTGACTAAAACAAAAACGTCTATTGAGCACTCGTTTGTTAGTACAAAAATAGTATTACACGAATAGTAAAGATATCAAAAAATTAGACCCAGTGATGTAAAAACGGACCGTTTTTTTCTAACTCCAACAGGAAAAATGCTATAAACAAGTGATGGGTAAAAATAAAATCTCAGGTACCTATGCCGAAGCAGATACCAACATATTTGAATTTACCAAACTGAGCAGTATACCGGACATCATTGTTATAGACGAATGTCAGCAACACTTCACTTTAAGCCGATACAGGCGAAGACGAACGTTAAAAAGACACGGGGTCTGGAAATCCAGCACAGGCTACATTGAGGATTCAGTCCAAAATAAAACTTAAAATCAAGCAAATTAACTGAAACTATAAAAATATGCCCCATTCGCCTCAGCCGAAACTTCTAGGGAGTAGGTATCCGCCATGGAATCCATCACCTAATTTACTAGTCTCCTAAGTACTTTAAGATTTCCAGAACAGCCAAATTTGTGATAATATATCAAACAGCATATAAACATTCCAAACAAAAATGTAACTTTTAATTTCACGAATTCTCCTAATTTGACAATTAATCAATCACATCAAGCTACTATAATCTGTCAGTTTTATTTATTCGATTTTCAACTTTATCCCTAAAGCATTAAGGCTCAAGGTTGATTGGGAATGTTGTCCGTACCTACTACTAATTCATACTAATATTATAAATGCGAAAGTATCTCTGTCTGTCTGTCTGGCTTTCACGCCAAAACTACTGAACCGATTGTAATGAAATTTGGTACACAGATAGTCAAGAGCCTGAGAAAGGACATAGGCTATATAACATCCCGCTACGACCAATAGGCTATATAACATCCCGCTACGACCAATAGGAGCAGAGCAGTAACAAAAAATGTTGCGAAAACGGAAGCTAACGCAGACGTACATATTGCTCTCATTATTTTAATAGGCGCTTAATTTATATCAACTGAGCTCTTTTTAATTTTTTTCGGAAGGGGACGAACAGCGTACTCAATTACCATTGAAAGTAGCTCATCAGGAAATGCCGGTATGCAACGTTAGTAAAAGCAGTGAGCGCGGAAGGATGTTACAGCAGTGTAAGTTTGGGATGAATGTACGATGTCCCACAAAAGGGCAATTGAAGCACTAGATCGCGCAATGAGGGACATCAAAGGCAACCAAGATTTCATGGGAGGGATGGGGGTACTTTTAGCTGGTGTCTTTAGACAGACCCTTCCGGTGATTAGGTATGAAAGATGCAGATGAAATAAATGCCTGTTTGAAAGTATCTGCATTATGGGTTCACGTGAAAAACTATTGTCTCATCACGAACATGCGAGTGCAACTTCACCACAATTCTCAAGCCGGGTAATATGCAGCCACTCTTCTAAAAGTTGGAGAAGATCGTATGCCAAATGGCCAAATGACAGTAACGGCATGATTACACTGAGTCGTGAGTTCTGTCAAATTGTGGATAGCTCAGATGACCTATTAAATAATGTCTATCCGGATTTTCAAAAAAATATGGCTATGTGATAGGGCAATTTTGGCGCCGACTAATGAAATCCAAACTAATATTATAAATGCGAAGGTATCTGTCTGTCCGGCTTTCTCGCCAAAACTACTGAACCGATTGTAATAGTCACACAGAGAGTCTAGAGCCTGAGAAAGGACAGGCTATATAACATCCTGCTATGACCAATAGGAGCAGAGCAGTAACAAAAAATGTTGCGAAAACGGGTGCAAACTTATTTTATATCAACACGCAGACGGAGTCGCGGGCAACAGCCAGTACCTAGGTATTATAATTATCAATATATGTATAGTTTAAATAACGAAAGTAGAGTGTTTAACACGGATTTAAGAAACAATTCCTACTCGGACTATAGTCTAATACCACGGTGAATTGATTCTTTCGACTACTTTCGGTTAACAATTTACGCCTTCCTAGTTCCTTATGTAATTCCTAAATGAATATGAAAGTATAAAAGCACGCACTGAGCATAGATAATAAATGAGCCACTGTATAATAAGTAGGTGAACCTACCTAAGGTTCACCAATCAATGAATGGCCGTTTGGTGATTTGTCATTAGGTACCTATATTAATAATCCACGCATGGATTGTACGACCACGTACCGCTGCGCTGGCTGCCTCTCGAAATAATATTCATTTGCACTATTACCCATCTACCAATAATTATACTTTAACTTGGGCTGTAAAGACAGTAAAAATAAAGTTAGCGATATTAAATTATCTAACTGCCAACGCACCTGAAAACTGAGTAAATAGGTAATGAGTCGCTTGCTCAATTAATGTCATCGTCCCTCATACGAACAGAGTCGAGTAGATGTCAAAGTAGGCGCACAAGCGGCGTGCCGCTTCATCATTTCTGTAGGCATAAATGCAAGTGCGCTCTTATACTCGTATAACATTAGCTGCGCCTTGCGGTTTCACCCGCGTAGGTTTCGATATCTTTTTCTTATATGCTCTGCTCCTATTGGTTGCAGCGTGTTGTGTATGTTATAAACAGTATGTTAAGAAAACCCTGTCCGACCCGTGAAGGTGTTGTTAGGTATCGATAACTGATTCTACTAAGGCATACAAAACTGGGCTAAACTTAAAAAAAATCCCCCTAAAAAAAAAACAAATATTATTTGGCAAAAAAAAGAAGTAACTTAATAAATGTGCGTTAAGCACCCTTCCGCGGGCGGTGGGCGGCAGGGCACGCGGCACGTGGTCGCATCGCTATTCGCTCATAATAATAGCAGTGTTGTCACTTTTTTAAAAATTACCAAATTTTGGGGAAGTTGGAATTAATTCGCGGGAAAAAAAGATTTTAAATTCATTTGTATTGGTACTATGATGATTACGTAAAATTTTATATTATACTAGCTTTCCGCCCGCGGCTTCGCTCGCGTGTAGATCGGTTATATCGCGCTTTTAGATTTCCCTCGTGAATATAATTTTTTTCCGGGATAAAAAAGTACCCTATTATTTAATCCGGACTTCTAACTTTACGTCTGCAAAATTTCAAAACAATCGGCTTAGTAGTTACGGCGTGAAAGCGGAACAAACAAACTCACTTTCCGATTTATAATGTTAGGATATTTGGTGTATACATACAAATATTCCAGTAATCTCCCTTGGGAACTTGATGTTTTTTAGGACCAAAAGTAGCCTATGTTACTCTCCTTCTTTTCAACTAACTGTGTGCCAAAAATCAGGTCGATTGATTGCTTAGCTACGGCGTGAAGGAAGGACAAACAAACAAACAAACACACTTTCACATTTATAATATTAGTATGGATTTGGTCATGTGTTTACCTAACCTTTATTATCCTTATGGGTCGGACAGGGTTTTCTTAACATACTGTATAGCCAACAGCCTTCCTGGATTAATGAGCTATCCATCATAAAAATATTTTTTAAAAACGGCTCAGTAGTTCCTGAGATTAGCGCGTTCAAACAAACAAACTAACTCTTCAGCTTTATATATTAGTTATAGATAATATAAGGCGCGTGGCCCATGAGCTAGATTCGAGGCGAGGGCGAGGCGCGGACGCTGTGCTCATCTCCAACGCCACTCCACCGCTGAATTGAACTTTTATTAGAGCGTAAGCGTATTTACAGAGGGCGCGTTCTCGCGACACGCGCACGCTACGCGCGTCCAAATCGCATTGAAATTTGTTAAATAAGAATTTGAGTCTTATGATTCATCAATATAAGTCAACCCTGCGCTTGCCCTGCCCGCGCTCTGCACCTTCCCAGCGTGCTTTGTGGCATCTGGAAGCCTGGAGTGCCTAGTGAACGAACTATGAAGTAGTCTGTAGGCCTAGTATGAGTTTTAAATACGAAACTCGTTCGATCGTATCGAGCGCGTTTGGCGCTCTCATTGGTTGAGAGTTCTTACGACCTTGAAGCGGGCCAATCGTGGAGTCAAACGCGCTCGATACGATCGAACGAGTTTCGTAATGAAAACTCATACTAGGCCTACAGGTCACTAGTAGTACAAATGGGCGCGCGGCGTGTGCGAGGTGGATGCAACGTGTGTGCGGGCTTAAGGCGGGCACGAATCACAATGCGTACGCGGAGTCTACGCGTGTCATCTGAATACGCCCTTAAAATATATGAAGGGAATCGTAGCCGCTTGCGCCTCGACTCCAGACACAGTGAAAACGTGTCTTAGTTGTCAGCATAGAGTATAATGATTGTCACCTTGTCAGTATTGAGGCCTTGTGCTTGAGCAGTAAACACTTCCGACCACCACGACAATTAAATTATTTTATTAATGCAAGTTTAATATACTATTTAAAATAATCATATAATGACCATACTTATTATTTAATAATTATGAAACGTCACAACTTCTCATACCTACATTACATACTTATGTTTAGTAGGTAATTGTGCCGTTTTAAGTTCCGTTCTTCCAATTTCCGCTGCATTTTAATTAGCTCTTCGCGAAGTTATTCGTATGCCAACACCTTTGACCCTCGAAGCAATAATGACCACGTTGTTAAGACTATGTTATTCTCACGCAACGTTTATGAGAAGGTTCAACAGTAGATAACCTACTCAACTATTCAATGCCGAGGTTCAAGTTCGAATAGAATGTGTTATATGTGTAAGTTTTTTTTTATAACGTTGGCCCACACTAGCAATTTTTCCTGTAATGTTCTTATCCTTAACTATCACATTTCACATTCTGGACAGGATGAAGGTAAGAATTTAGGTTGGTTAAAATGGGCGCTGGGTTGAGTTTTCTTTGAGTTTTTCTTTTTTTCATCTTACCTACAGAAAAATTGCAACATAAGTATTTGACAAAAATGTAATCAAATATTAAGTAATTGATAAATAAATAACTTTAATTCTTATACAACCCCGCTCTAGAATCTTTGCCTGAATGCGGCTTTGCTGGATAAGCTTGATAGGTTGCTCAACAATGGGATCCGGTTCATATTTAATCTAAAGAAATATGACCATGTGTCGAGCTACAGGTCTGAACTGAAATGGATGCCCATTCGTCAGAGAAGAAATTTGCGCGCCTTGACCACGCTTTTCTCCCTTCTTAAATCACCCACTCCTCCTTCTTATCTTAATAATAATAATATAATAATAATAATACTTTTATTTGTTAACATAGGTAATAGAGATACAGTTCTTGGTTTTGATAAGCTGAGCGCTATGTTATGCCAGTAGGCGTACAAATATACATGCAAATCTAGATTTTCTATTATTGTTATGTCATAACTAAATGAGGAATTATTAAAATGTAAAAAATATATATATTAGTCAAAAAAAAAAAAATCGATGTCTAAATAATTATATGTCAAAAAAAAAAATTAGATAAAATATCAAAATTAATGAAAAAACAAAAATTCAATAAAAATAAATTGCAATTCTACATTAATTCGTCATTCAGGTATTCATCAATTGTGTAGTAGCATTTATCAATTAAGAACAATTTCATTTTTTTCTTAAATTGTGTAAAATTTAATTCTTTAATGGCGTCTGGAATTTTATTATAAATACGTGGAGCCATACCTAGGATACTTTTTTTGACTAGTGCAGTGTTGCATTTATAATTACACAAACAATTTTTGTACTGACTACGAAGTGGAACATTTCGTGCCGTTGTCATTTTTTCAAAAAGGTTAGGATTCTGTTTGATAAATATACTCATTTCCAGTATGTATAACGCCGGCACCGTAAGAACTTTTAGCGATTTAAAGTACGGCGCGCAACTGTCTTCTGTTTTCAAACCACACATGGCTCTAATGCACCTTTTTTGTGCCTTGAATATTAATTCTTTATCCGGCGAATTACCCCAGAAAATAATACCGTATCGTATGACTTACCGTATCTTGTGACTCACTTCCAATATTTATGTTCCTCTCATACTAAGAATCTGCGTTCTTCTAACAATCTTCTCTTACTCTGTCCTTCGCATACGTCTGACTTTGTTCATTCTTCATTTCATATTCAATCCATTCTTCTGTGGAATGCGCTTCCTCTTGATATCAGGATGGCCGCCAGTCGGTTTGCATTTAAGCGGAAATTGCAGAGTTATTTTCGCAATAATTAGGTTAGAGTTATTGCTACACCTCTCTCCTAAATTTTAGTTTTGTATGTATATATTATAAGTATATATTTTGGTAATAGTATGTATGTATATTTAGCTTATTTAAGTATTTTTTTTTTAAAGTATTAAGAGGTTTTTTTTATCTTTCTTTACAATTTTTTTTTTTGCTAACGAAAGCACCTACCATCTTATCTCTTCACCACCTATGGTTGACTGGTAGAGAATGCCTAAGGCATTAAGTCCGCCTCTGTACATTTCATGTGCGAAAGATTAAATAAATAAATAAATAAATCTTTACCCTCCCTAGAAAAATAAAAGACGTCATAAAATATCTCTCATTAAATGACAGCTTGATAAAAGATTGCTTTCCCCACCCTAGGTATATCTAAGTTGTTCTCCAGAAGAGTAAAGTACAGATCTTCTAATTCCTTTTTGCTTAATTTTGAAGGGCATATTCTGAACATTTCCCGATCGGATTTGGTTGAGCGACTCTTGCCCGTGTTATTGTAATCATACCTTTCCATTTTCTCTTTACTACAACAACTCCTGTTAAATACTTGCACATGCATTTAAATCACAAACTAATTTATCCTGTATTCTAGGCTTATTTATCGTAACATCGCAGGTAAAGTGATGTGTTGGCCGCCCATGTTTACATCTCCACACAAAAAATATTTACGCCACATAATTTTAGCCCTATATTATCATGGATAATGATTTAATTATAATTTTACGTCAATGCACAATTCTTCACCAATAAAATGAAAAAAAAAGACCCTAGGTATATCAAATCCTAACTACTCCAATGGATAGATAGGAACTATTGAACTATAGGTAAGAGACTACTAGTTGGTTCCCTAAATTTCGTACCGCCGAACAAATACAGTATGAGAAATAGAATTGTCTTATTTTTTTATGTTTTTATTTTTTTCCTGTTTTCATAGTTATTCGGTGCGGAGGCAACTCCAGAAAATAAAAGATCATAAAAATACGTCCAGGTGTTTTTATTTTATTTTATTTATTTATTTCCCGGCGCACAGTGGCCCTGCTGCGGAGGCCGCAGAGGGTCATCGCGACACGGGCCGTGCGGGCATACCGCACGGTCAGTCATGGGGCTGCCTGCGTCCTCGCGGGCCCGCCCCCGTGGGAGGTCGATGCCCTGGTTCTGTCCCAGGTGCATCGACACCGTGTCGCGGCCCGTGAACGGGGGGAACGACCCGCCTTCGAGGAGGTAAAGCGGGCCCGAATAGCGGCTCAGGGGAAGGCCCTGAGCCGGTGGAGGGAGGCACTCCGCTCCCCAGCTGCCGGCCACCGGGCGATTGGAGCGATTCGTCCGGTGTTGGAGGGATGGGTTGGGCGCCGGCATGGCAGCCTTACCTTCCGCTTGGTGCAGGTACTGACCGGGCATGGCTGCTTTGGTCACTACCTGCACAGGGTCGCCCGTCGGGAGGAGTCGCCGCGGTATCACCACTGCGACTCTCCCGACGACACAGCCGAGCACACCCTAGTGGAGTGCCCGGCCTGGTGAAACGA
Source organism: Sesamia inferens (assembly GCA_037179545.1). Classification (NCBI taxonomy): domain Eukaryota; kingdom Metazoa; phylum Arthropoda; class Insecta; order Lepidoptera; family Noctuidae; genus Sesamia; species Sesamia inferens. The sequence goes on along the minus strand of CM073928.1, from coordinate 18,982,798 downwards.
GCGCTCGGAGGCGGACGCCTCTCCCTGGCAACCATGGTGCGAGCCATGGTTGAAAGCGAGAGTGCATGGGAGGCTGCCGCCTTCTTCTGCGAGACCGTCCTCTTGCAGAAGGAGGCTGCGGAGAGGGAGCGAGAAGAGGGTGCTTTTGCCGCTCCCCTCCGGCGTAGACGGGTGGGGCGAAGAAGGCGGGGGACGAATTCCCGTCTCCTTTGGCCCCAAAGTGTGACCAGCGCCTTAACAAGGCCGGTAAGCCCTGAGAGTGGCACGGTGATTAGGCCTTCGGGCCGATCCCGTGACACTCTCAACGCAGGGCCCGAGGGTAACCGGGTGGTTTTAGTGGGTATTCCCCGCTACGGCCGGGCGAGTCCCACACACGCTCGTCGCCTAGGTAGCGGCGGGTATGGTGCATAAAGGCATTTCCACTCGTAAGAAAAAAAAAAAAAGGTAGGTTAGGTGGCATAACTAACACGACTTTACGTTATTTGACCCGGGAAGGAAACTACAGTTAAAAGGCGAAAATACCCGTACTGCTCAAGGCGCTATCAATATTACTTAGTTATTATCATCAGACAGTCTCTTCTTCAACTTTTTTTTTCAAGGTGAGATTCAACCTCTACTCTTGAACAATGGCCTCTGTGGAATTGATACCACAATTTTGCGAAAATCACGTATAACAAATTATAGAAATTCTTTGAAAATTTTATTTCACAATAATGGCGGATATAGCCAACGACAGTTGAAAGTGGAAAAAGATGGCCGCATGAAACATTTAAATGCATGGTTAGCGCAGTGGATAAACTATTGACTGCTGCGTTGTGTGTCGCGGGTTCGATTTCCGCACAGAACAAATATTTTTATGACCTACAAGTAGTTGTTCCGGGTTTGGCTGTTTGTGTATGTATATGAGTTTATATGCTTGTAAACGCACTCATGATACAGGAGAAATCGTCTATGAGGGAGGTTTGAGGTAAAGTCATGATGTGGCCACTATGCTGCGATATTTCAATGTTCTTTATGAATCATTTACAGAATGCAGTTTCTACTACATAAATCATTCGCTTTTATTTAGTAAACGACACTATAAATAATTTTAAAAGTCCAATGAAAAATGCGCGTGACACTCATCTTAGCTTTCCCGTCAAAACCCCCAGACATTCTCAATGGTAACAGAAACTTAGATGAAGTAGGTTGGAGTGAGCTGTCATTTCAACTAATGCTAGGGATTGACAGTATTGACAGCTCAATCTAAGTGATAAATGATTTAACCTAACCTTATGGACTCCTGTCTGAATTTTTCTATTCTAAGTATTACCTGTAAGTAGATTTATATAAACACTTTTACAAGTCAAACATATTTTTTTAAACTAGATGAGTTCGGCGTTCCTCACTTGAGTACCCTGAAAGAAAGGCCTAAACAAGGTCAGAGGTCACAGTGTGTGAAAGACTTGGAACTATGTATGACCAATACGACTGCCTTTGCCGAAACCACCAAATGCTAAAAAGGCATAGACGTACTGTTACATACATACATTTATTTTCGTTGGCATAAGTTGATAAAAACGGAAACTGCAATTTTTTGGGTCGTTTCTCATAATTCTCGTAAAAAAAAGAGCGTTCACAGTCTGATTTCAGTGGTGTCTAAAATTTCATAATTTTTTTACATTTTGGCACGTTTTTGACATTTGTTTGTCGCTGAGATGAGACTGCTACCATATTTAGAACGTTTTAAATTAGGAAAATTAGCCTTCGGTACAGTGACCTCTTTTTAAATTCCCAGTTATTTCAAATACATAATTTTTAGGTTATTTCTTTTACTATAATCACTCCACCTAACTTTTTACCGTGACATTTGTAGGAAATCGATTGGCTAGTAATAATAAAATTCGACAGTTTGACATTGGCTCTGATCCCTTGTTCACAAACTAAAATAAATAATAATAATAATTTATTAACTCAAGACAAGGGATTGTAGGACACGTTAAAAATACAATTGTACAAAATAAGCACTGTTAAAGCAAACGTGTAGGTGAGCACTGCTCTCCTAGCTAGGTTATGAATGTCAGTATAGCCCTGTCAAATTAAGATACTCCATGGATAGTTTAGCTTTAGACATGATTAAAAACATGGCGACTAAAAATACGTCAATTCACGTAAGGTGCAGTCTGTATTTTTCAGGAAAAGATGCACTGCACTTAAATTTAGTTAAGTTTGTAAACATGTGAATCGGCACCCTTATATCCGGCATTAACCGGCATACAAATGAAATCCGAGCCAAAACAAAGAGGCACACTAACCCATATGAGTCTAACAAAAGCATTTAAATCATAAATATTCATATAGGTATGTATGCTTCATGCAAATTGCACAATGAGCTTGCAAAATTATATTTCTTTTGTAAGTGGATACTTTACAATACATATCCCTACTAATATTATAAATGCGAAAGTAACTCTTTCTGTCTGTCTATTACGCTTTCACGTCTAAACCACTGAACTGATTTTATTGAAATTTGGTACAAAGATAGAGTTAACCTTGAGACATAACATAGGATAGTTTAGATTCCGGACTTTGGAAGAGTTCTTTTGGAAACGCGATGTAACCGAACTCCACGCGGTTGAAGCCGTGGGCAGAAAGCTAAGTACTAAATATAACAAGTCATGTCAGGCCTAGGGGGGCTCTGAGGTGATGCACGAGATAGTTTAATACCTAACTACCCCGTACAGGAGAAGAGGCCCGACAGACCGGGCCAGCACGAGGGTGTGGGGCTGTGGAAGAATTTAGACTCCCGCGGCCCCACGCGCGCTTGTGATAGAAGAGCCATCGGGGTGGTTTTAGTCAGTAAAAGTCTGACAGACCCTGTCGCCCACCCCAGGGCGGCGGACATCCTATGGGGATTTCCACCCCGGAAAAAATAAGGCATAGGGGGGCAAATGAAATTTTTAGAGTGGGTAATCTTTGTGGGATATAGTGGCACGCGGTTTTTTGGCAATTACACCGTACATTTTGTATAGTCTCTAGTGCGTGGTTTTTTTTTTTTTTTTTTAAATAATTATAAACTAGCGCTTGACCGCAATCCCGCCTGTTGGTAAGCAGTGATGCGATCGTTGATGGTAAAGCGCGCTAGTTTATTAAACCCATTCACTTAAAAAACTGAGTGAATAGGAAGGAAGACGGCAGTTGAGCGAGGTGGTGCAATGTTAAACCCAACAACACGACCAACGATGCTGCGCCAAAGGGAGATTGATGTGGAGACCCTCCACGACCAAACTCCCGACACAACACTTGGCGCATCGTACCCGGCACACATCGCAACACAACTGCTCAGACCCGTCCTCCGTACGGCTTCAGTCCTCGTTTATACTTTTTTTTCAGTAATTAGGGGTGTTCATACATGTTCTGCGAGATTCCTACGAGGGCAGCTGCCTCCACCTGCCCGCCCTGGGTACGCCCATGGTTAGGAGGATGTGTACTTGTACTACACCCACATTTCATCAGCATACCTAAGCATAAACAACATCACCCTATAATGTCTTTGACGACACAGTGGGCGCAGTGGCTGAACGATCGACTGTTGCGCTGCGTGACGGAACAAATATTTGTATGACCTACAGGTAATTGTCCCGGGTGTGGCTGTTCCTGTATGTGAGTTTATATGTTTGAAAACGCACCCACGATATAGAAGAAATTCCAAGTGTGGGGCAAAGTATTATAAAAAAAAAAAATGTTTCCTCTGCTGAGAGACACGCTAACAGAGAATGGACCGTAATCCACAACGCGGGCTCCGTGTAGGTTGTTAGATGTCACAAGTTTTTGAATTTTCGGTTCTAGAACATGCTTGTTTATCCTCGCGATGTTTTCCTTCATCGTTTTAAGTCATGAAATTATTTATACGAAGTAAAGCTCCTATCTGGGTTTGAATCTACGATCAAGAATAAGTAAGTCGCGGCCGATACTACTAAGCTATTACTACTGTGCACTGCTGCATAAAGTTTAAATAATAGGATCATCCTGACCTGGAATCTAACCCGCACACTCAAACTTGAGAGGCTTGTGTTTTAACCACTAGGCCACCACGTCTATGACGGTAAGTACTATTGTAACTTTTTTATGTTATATGTAAGTACTTTCTAAGTATGTCTTGAACACCAATGACTGATTAAAAGGCGAAGGAAATCATCTTGAGGAAACCTGGACTTGTAAGTTTGAAATCGCCAACCCGCATTGAGCAAGTGTGGTGATTACGCTCAATCCTTCTCTGTATGAGGGGAAACCTGGGCCCAGTAGTGGGACGATAAAAAGGTTGATGATGATGATGAATAGGATCATGAAACGGACTCAAATAGAGACTCTTGGCTCCTACTGGGAAATTTCTATTGGAAACACCCAGTAACGATACCCACGCTCTTTATTCGACCTGAGAATCGTATCCACTGCCTCATGATCTGCATTAGCGACATTAAATAAATAATGGTATTTTTTTCTAGCACTAAGTAACTTTTTATAGTCGTGTAAGAAATGTAATATTATAGGTAGATAGAATTGCATAAAAGATTTCAAAGTGAACTGACCGCTGCAAAAAAAAATCTTCGGTTTGAACTCTTTTTGAACTGCAAACTTTCACTAAATTTAATATGAAACGGTAATTTGGGGAATAGATAGCACAGCTAGATACTAAAAGTTATTTGACTGACAGATCCTTTTGATAATGTAGCAGTTTCGAAATTGGTAAGCAGAAGATTTCGAGACCGTTTTGGGTACGAATCCAGATTTGATATAGATTTTTTTAAAGTGTTGGAGTATTGTAAACCAACTAAATTAGTAGTTAGTAAGGGTGTGGTAAGGTTTGTTGTAATGTGGAATAGTTTTTAATATTTTTGTCATAAAACTATTGTTAAATTTTTTCACAATTTTCATTTGAATTAAATAATTTAAACGCATGGTTAGCGCAGTGGATAAACTATTGACTGCTGCGTTGCGTGTCGCGGGTTCGATTTCCGCACAGAACAAATATTTGTATGACCTACAAGTAGTTGTTCCGGGTCTGGCTGTTTGTGTATGTATATGAGTTTATAAGCTTGTAAATGCACTCACGATACAGGAGAAATTCCTAGTGTGGGGCAACATTTTTTATAAATAAGTAATTTTAAATAGTAATTTTATATAAAAAAAAATATTATTAGTTATTTTAATCAGGCTAGACAGCTGGCACGGTCATGGGTCGGTCAACATCATTAATCGGAATATTAGTTAAATATCTACTACTCCAAAACTAAAAAAAAAAACTATTAAAGCAACTACTTACGGCAACAATTTATTACAGGAACAGATTACGTATTTTGAATTTCACGAACAGTTTAGAGTAAATCACAGACACAGGTAGCACGGTACAAGTGGAGATGCGCTCTGTGTACGTGTGCGTACGTTCCAACCTTTATAAACCGTGGGAGTTTTTGTCTTGTAATTGACAATGGTCACTGGGGAGGTAATGAGTCCGTTTGTAGGCAGCCCGTCCTTCTGTCAAGAAGAATCTATGACGCATACGCACGTAAACGTAATACAACCATTATCGCTATACATATAATGATACCTCTATACTCCCAGGAGGTAGTGGTGTGTCCCAAAGTGCATGCACGACAATATACGGAAGCTTCGCGACTAACCCTGAAGCTAACTATTCGCAGTGGTACTTCGGTACCACGTAATGGACAATGGCGGTATTTATTAATAAGTATTTACGTTTTCAAGTTCGTGCATCTCATAAAATTATAGTCGGGAATTTTTAATACTTGATACTTAAATATTATCCTACCGCGTTTGTATTATTTAATGAAATGTTAGTTTGATGTAATGTAGGTAGTTGTTACCTATAAGTAATAAGTAAATTATAATATAATCTTAAGGAATGAGAACCCTCTGCCAGGGCTGCGAGGTACCGTGGCCCTGGTGCACAGGCAAGTGAAGGAACACAGGTGGGTTTTGGTCAGCAAAAGTCTTACATGCCCTTTCCGCTCCGCCCAGTACAGGAGATGATTTGGTGATTTCCCATCAAAAAAAAAAAGTAAATGAGAACCCTGATTCTAACAATAGGTCTCATTGATCTGGCGCTCGCAGGTTCAGTTGCTGTCGATCGTGGGTTGAAATGAATTGATTTGATGGTACTCCAATATACACGTTATTTTTACTTTATATGAAACCTAAATGTAGTTTGTTCAGAATAAGCAACTGTATCGGTTCCAATCATTTTTACACCATGTCATATTTTTTCCCAAATACATTTAGAAATTGTTGCAGTGTGGTTACCGAGCGCACACAGACACCGGTATATCATAGTATTCATAGTACTCGGAGCACAGTGAGACAGGGTCCCAACGCGCCGCGCCGCTGTTGGGACAACCAAGTAACAACGAGCTCATAACTTTGTGGTTTTCATATCTTTTTGAAATTTTGTACATAGATTCTTTACTTAAAAATACTGGATACATGTTACGGGTTTTGTATAAACAAAAAATAATATTGTATACTTTAATATTTGGTATACCTACTTTAATTACACAATATGTAAAGAAAACCCTGTCCGACCCGTAAGGATAATAAAGGTTAGGTAAACACATGACTAAATAAAATATGTAATTTTACATAATCATCATAGTAACATTACTAATGAATTTTGAAATAATATTTTTTTCCCACGAATTAATTCCAACTTCCCCGAAATTTGGTAATTTTTAAAAAAGTGACAGCACCGGTATTATTATGAGCGAATAGCGATGCGACCACGTGCCGCGAGCCCTGCCGCCTGTCGCCCGCGGAAGGGTTGCTTACCACACATGTATTAAGTTACCTCTGTTTTAAGTTTAGCCCGGCTTTGTAAGCATTATAAAATCAGTTATTGATACCTAACAATACCTTCACGGATCGGACAGGGTTTTCTTTACATGTTGTATATTCAACATTAGATATAAAGAGTTTAACTATTAAAATACCAGTCAAGTGGAGTCGTATTCGCTCACGAAGATTTCCGTATATTAAGTATAAAAACCAGCAGGGTCATTGCGTAACACACCATCTGTAACGATGGGTTTCATTTTGACAGTACAACAACATTCATTGCGATAGGTATGTTGTTGATAAGAAAAATCTTTGGATCATACAAAGCAATGGATTAGCAATATGCTTTAGATTGATAGTTATAGTGTGTTATGAAATTAGGGACATAGTCTGTTATATACAATATGTAACAAAAACCTAGTTGTTCCTTCGTTTTAAGAATCGGCATACGGACGTAATAAAGCAAGTCTTTTATAAAAATTGTTCAACAAAAGTAATTAAAATAAATATTTAATTATTAATATTTATAATCTGTAACTGATTTCTTAGCTCTGCAATTCTGCATGAAGAAACTAGACATAAGTAGAACGTTCCCGCCAATTTATTTAACTTATAAAATCAGATATTCTAAAAAAAAAATCGAATTTGTCGGTTTTAATAGGTATTTGATTGTGACCCCTCGACTAGACAATGATTACTGTTTTTTAATTATGACTTCATTAATGATGTGCTTGTAGGTAAAATTATATGTCCCTGAAAAGAACAACAGGGTTTTTGTTACATAGTATATAGGGGATCTCCTCCTAATATTTATTTTATTTAACTTTTAGTGTGTTGTTATAGTGGCAACAATAACACATCATAATATGTGAATATTTCAACTACCAATCTATCACGATTTATGAGATACAGTCTGGTTAAATACAGTACAGGATAATGAAGTTTTAGTGATAGGGTCTCGTTTTTAATACAGAAACCCTAAAAAACATCTTCAAGGACACCGATTCGTTAAAGGACACCGGTCACTTCTAATCACATGCCATTTAAGCAAATGGTAAAGGAGCTTCAACTATATAGGATCATTCAAATGGAACGATCAAGAAGCATGATATAACAAAGTAAACAAAATAAGTATAAGTAACACAAATAATTGGTGAAATGTCTATGGGAGGTGATGTACTCTCACGCTTGACTGACTGGCTGGAGGTCGCCTCACCAAGGTTGCGCTCATCCCTTCGTTGGTCACACGACTTCTTCTAACTACTTATTCGTCATCATTTGCGTAAGTAGGTAACGTCAGGATAATTAATTAATAAGCTAATTGAATGACAACTTAAATTGTCAGTTTATTCATTCACAACTGGCATTCTCTGATTGCTGCGTGAAATGGCTATAATTGTAAGTAATAATTGTGTACAATTATTTTTTAACATTTGAAAGCGTGACGTGGAAGTTTCTTTTCGATTCTTCTCCATACGAAGCTGCGTTTTGGAAGGAATGACTAGAATCAATTCTGTTCTTCGCAAGTATTTTTTGCTATTTGAAATAAATGATTTGAATTTGAACAATATGAATAATTAATGTAAAACAAAATTCTAACAAGGTGATCAGGCAGAGAACCAAATTTGTCAACATAGAATAGGAATAGGTCAAAGAATAAGCAAACTCAAGGCCAATTCCCGTAATTTGAAACGTTCAAAATCTAGTCTTAGTCTCATTTCGGCGACAATCAACTATCAGAAACTTGTCAAAAAGTAGGGATATTTTATGTATTATTTGACAAATTGAGACAGATTAGACTGTGACCGGACCTCCGTGTGGAGGTTGGGCTTAGAATAATATCAACACATATCCTACCGTGGGTGTCGTAAGAGGCGACTAAGGGATCTCTCCCCAGGGCAGCGGACAGCAGTGCGTTTTTTGTGGAATATCAATTTATTGCGATCCCCAACCCGTCTGCTAAGAGTGGGGATTGTGCCAAACCCTCCCAATGTAATGAAAAACCTTTGTCCAACAGTGGACCTCTATAAGCTGAAGAAGAAGAAGAAGACTGTGAATGTTCTTAAAATTACTATGACTTACCACTCTGATTTGATAATAGATAGGCCATATTAATCGTAGAACCGATAAACGTTAGGGAAGACGTGTTCTTGACTGAGACTGCAAATTGGTGAACATATGGCTCGACGCGCTCCGGCTAGTTGGAGCGACGATTTTGGCAGGATGTCGTCATCATCATCTCAGCGACTGCATCGCATCCGGCGCTTTTGCAGCTTTGGAGTCTGGGGTCCGCTTTACCAGTCTAACTGCTGATTTTGGCTAAATTTCGATATTTTCCGTGAAGCGACTGCCGTCTGACCTCCACAACCTGAATGCGATATCGAAGCCTTGCAGTTAGACCAATTGTTGGACTTTTGAGGGCTCCTACTACCCGTAACGACTGCCATTAGATGTTCGTATGACAACCGGGACCAACGGCTTAACATGCTTTCCGAGGCACGGTAATATTCATATACTTGTATGCATGACATACAAATATTTACACTGCACGGGGATCCGTGCTACCGCTACTCCACGGAGGCTGCCTGGATGAGAATTCCCTTCAGCCGTGGGACCCAGAATGCATTCGTGAATCAGGAATAGGGACGAGGCAGAGATGTGTTACTAATTGTGAATTCCAAATTGAACTTGGATATCATATGAAATGAAATGAAATGAAATCGTTTATTAAGCAAGTAGGATCACCGATCACTTTTACACGTCATATGTTTTTTTTTTAACTAAATGAAGCCGGCATTTCCTAACTGACTACCTCTGAGAAGAAATAGCCGAAACAAACTCAGGGACCATCGTCTATTTTCAAGTCCAGACATTCAAAATGAAAATGTTTACAATAATTTACGTTATTATTACGCATATTGCTTAATAACAATGCTTAACAGAGCGAGCAGCTCAGTCCCAAGCTTTTTTGTCTTCTAAATAATCTGAGATTTTATAATACCCCTTTTTGCAAAGTTTAGGCGTTATATAGTTTTTATATCGTTTAATGTGTAAGTTTCGAATGTCCATAGGAAGCTTGTTGTAAAAGTGTGTACATTGACCCATGAACGAGTTGCCTACTCTGTGGAGACGAGTGTGATGTACAGCAAGATTGTGTTTGTTCCTGGTACTTAGATTATGAACATCGCTTATTTTCTTAAAATTCGATATATTTTTTGTACATACATAAGATTTTCAAATATATATTGTGAAGCTACAGTCAGAATGTTCACCTCTCTGAATTTTTCTCTAAGAGAATCTCTAGGACCAAGGTTGTAAATGGCTCGAACAGCCCTTTTCTGTAAAACAAAGATGGTATTGATGTCCGCACAAGTTCCTCAGAGAAGAATCCCATAAGTCATAAGACTATGAAAATAACTAAAATAAACAATTCTGGCTGTGTCCTTATAATAAGTACATAGATAGATTTCATATTAATGCCAGAACCTGTAATGGTAACTTAATTCTGTTGCAAAAGCTAAAGTAAATTTTTAATTTTTGTCATAGTCATGGTTGGGTTGCAGATCAGTGGAAATTTTAAATCACCATTTTTTATTGAAACTAGGCAAATATGCGGGTGCTCTAAATGGACAACAATTGACCTAGTCAATTTATTGGAAAATCCTATCAAAAATCGTCTGGTCTGGGTAGTAGAATCGAGAGATCTGATCGACTTTTCTTGCCAAAACTAATAACCGGTCAAGAGTGTGTCGGGACACGCTCAGTTTAGAGTTCCCTAGTTTCCCATACGTCACAATAAGTGATCCAACTTAAAAGTAAAAAAAAGGCTATTTGTTACATTGAGTTGACTAAGTACGAAATTCTTAAAACGGGCCCTCAAGGGGTGGTTATAAGTAAAGAAAGAGTTATAGATTCCAACTATTCTGTAGATCGATAAATTTGGCTTATTAATTTATACAAATTAGACGCGTTATGTACCTATGTTGGATTTTCGGTGGTAATTTGGATTCAGGATACTAAAATATGTACTTAAACCAAGATAACAAATATGCTTGCACATACCAAAGGTTAAAATACAAACTCAGTTCAGAAATTATTTTGTACTATTTTTCAAAAACTGATCAACCTATCAAGTTTTTATTGATTTTCCTAGAAAATCTTTATAAAGTTCTACTTTTGTAAAAAAATTCATATTTTTTTACTTTTGGAGCGATTATTTCCGAAAATATAAACAATACTAAAAAAATATTTAGTATACCCCTATTCATTTTTAAATACACACAAACACTTAAGAGTGGAAATAAAGAAAAGCGCTCTCTACTTTACGTGTATGTACCTGGTACCCTGATAAAACATTTTTTCCACTTTTTTGTTTTTGCACTTTGTCGGCGTGATTGATTATTAATATTGGTTCGCAAACGGACAGATAGACAGACAGAGTTGGCGAAACTATAAGGGTTCCTGGTTGAATTCGAAACCCTAAAAACAGTAGAATAGACCTTTAAGTTCGAACAGGCAAGTTTGTTTTATTTTTCAAAGTTCAAAACATTGCAAACGTAACCATCGTTTCCCCATAAGGATTGCTCAATGGTGTACTTAAAATAAAGTACTTAGTGTTGTTGCAGGAAAAACCGATCTTGTGCGACATAATGTTCACGACCCAATTTCATGTCGAAATCGTACTTTAGTCATCCGTAATTCTTAGTCAGTATCTACTAATCTACTTCCATTATTGTTATAGTCCTAAGCGATAAGCAAAAGCAATGCTCTGGGAATTATGTAGAATTAGACATTTAAGCTCTATCAACTTAGTTACGTGATCCATTATGTCATTTGTCAACCTACTGGTTGGTAGACAGTTAATTTCCTGGAAATAACAAAAAGTAAATTGTGTGAATTCTATTTTTTTTCATGCACGTCTTGTGTTTAACTGCAATCCTGCCTCATGGTAAGCAGTGATGCAATCGTTGATGCTAAATGCACTTTTTAGGCCACAATTTTTATGAGCATATTCACTCATGAAATAAATTATAATCAAACGGGAAGAGCGCTGTAGGCAAATTGTGTTAACGTTTTTGTGTTCACGAGAAAACCGCAACTGCAACTTAGTGGTACTCCTATATTGGTACTTGTGACTAGTGTGTCTTGCACCTTCTTACTTAACAAAAATCTACAAATTCTCTGACATATAACGTATAGCTTAAAAACCTCAGGATCTAGAATCAAGCAAGTTTGTAAGAGTTCCTTTTAAAAAGAAATTGAGTACTAAGAAATCCCATCTTAAGCTTGCTTAAGCAAATGTATGGGATAAAGGGGCTAAAAAGGATTGAAAGTTTGTATGGAAGTTCGTAATTTTTGCCGACGTGAAATCCCATTGGGCTCGGGGCCTTTACTATATACATTCCTTTCATATTTATTTTACTTTTGGGAGAAGCAACCCAACAGCAAACTTATTTTAAGGAGAATAATGATAATTCTGATTTTAAAAGACTCGTCAGTTATTAAATCCAACAGCAAACGTATTCCAACGAGTAAAAGATAACTGTGATTTTGACAGTGATGCAAAATCACTTCAAAATGTACTGTATCTCTCTAATGAAGATTGCCTGACGTACTAAAGTGCCTAAGTATTTTCTTTTGTTTTTGAATCATCAATCTAGTGTATTTGGTTGTATAAAAACAAATCTGTGTGTAGCCCAAACAATAATGACAATTTAGACTTACACCCACTTATTATAAAGCTTGGATTTTATTTAAATTACGTTTAAAGCTTCTAAATGTTTATTGAATTATTTAACTTCCTATTATAGTAATGCGGTTGTTAATATAAAAATGACAGCTTAGCTCAATAATGAGTTGTCACTTTTGTATTAAGAACTTTGATTTAATCTAAATAAAGTTTGAAATACCAAGACTGACTCAAAGGCTAAGTCTGAACCAAAAGTTTGATCTCGCTTTGTAATGCGATCGCGATGTAACAAATTGTTCTTGCAAAACAGTAATGTTTTTTAACACGGTTAGGCGCACTTGTCATACATTTTCATTTCTGCCATTTTTACTAGCTCCTCCTAAATGTATTGATGAGGATTTATGAGTGGCGTTTTTCGACTAAAAACTACACTTTTGATCGACGAAAGCGTTCTTAATTTTAAGAGTCAATTAGCCACCATATTTTTAATAAAGCTTCCGCATAATATACATACCTACTTATTCTAAGAACTTAGTAATATTAATATTCTGCTACCTACAAAAGCCACTATAATTTTGTCATGAATTCTTCAAAATTGTCGTTTTTGTACAATTTGTGTGACAATTACGGTAGCTATGTGAGTTTAAAGTTGAAAACAGTATGACCGATTATTTAGTATGGTGGTCTCGGACAAGGACATGACTCACATAATATTGTAATGGCCATGCCTTAAAAAATGTAAGATTGTTGTATTTACGACAAAAAAAATGTAATGTATGAAAATTTTGTGATTTTGTCATAGTACATAGTGAACACGTTGCCGCGTTGATAAATAAATTTGATTGTACAATATATTTTTTTATTTTAAATTAATGATGTACTTAAGTTATAGTTATGTAATAATTATTATTACATAACTATAACTTAAGTATATATAATATATTAAAAAAGTGTACATAGAGTTTTTTACCCGTTTTTTTTTCATATGTAGGTGTTCTCGACGACGATTCCTTTAAGATTATATTATGACAATTCACAGGGTCTTCTGCCGGGCTCGCAGGTTATTCGAAAGAGATCTCCGACCCCTGGAGCACAGGCCAGTGAAGGAACATGGGTGGGTTTTACTAATCAAACTATTTGACGCCTTATTATAAATACACTTGAATGTTGGAATGGGGTTTCCAAACATTTAGAATAAGGTGAGTTAAATTATTCTAGCCGGCCTACATTGCGTGAGTAAGGTTTCCTTGGCAGATTAACCTTTACACCATGCTTTGGAATACGTAACTGACCGACCGACTTTATAACTATCAAAAGTGCATGTAAATTAAATGTTTCAGCTGCCTGAACTTACTACTAAAATTGAATTCTTGGCGATGGCAATATGACCAAGTTTATGTCACTGTCAGCGTTTTGGAGATTATATTAAATAGGGAGATTCTTTGTACTGTACTTTGTGATGACCGTAGGGAGAAGTTTGTGGAAATATTGTAAAGTTTTCGGTGCGTAAACACCGGAAACTTTACAATATTTTTACAACTTTACAATATCTTTACAACTTTACTTTATAATATTTTTACAACTTTACAATAGTATAAGTACATACATAGTTTATGCATTTGTAATACATTGTCCAACCATCAAGACTTTGATATCAACCATCAACTCATTAGCATTGACTTGAAGTTAGAGGCACGTTCGTTTACTAAGGAGGCTCGATGCAGCCATATAATGAAAAAGACGCTGTCTGTTCTGCATTCAGCTGATTTAGATTTTGAGGACAAGGTCTCCGGCACTAGGCATGGTTTGTTAGTGTAAAGTTTGGTATTCACTAAGCGACAAATGTCCAGCAGTGCAACATAATGGCATTTCCAACTTCTGAACATTTTTGTGAATAGTTACAGAGGTGAAAACCCAGTGGTAAAGGTCTCGAAATATGAGAACAGTGGAGGCTCGGTGGTGGGTCGTCCCCGACTTACGTGTTGTTACGTGTGTGCTGGGTTTAAACCCAGCTTTACCAGGCTTTTTACTTTCTTTCTTTTTTACTTTGTGTAATTGTTTTATCGACATTGCAGTCAAAACGGCGAAGGAAAATATTGTGAAGTAACCGGTGTGACCTCGACACAAAATTTAGAAGACGCGATATAGAATATCTTCGATTGTCTCGCAGATATTAGGCCGGTATCCCAGCAGTGGGAACTCATGCTTGTGTATACAGATAATATAATATTATGTTCACTTAAGTCAGAAGCCCAGCCGTGTTAATAAGTGTAATAAATTATTTGAGATACCTACTTAAAACAACTAATGCTGAAAAAGACTATTCAAATCAGTATACCTATTCTCATACCAACTTTGGTAGAAAGTTATCATAAACGAGATATTAAAATTGAAAAATGAAATATATATATGAAAGTATGTTCTTAATACCTGTACTATATTCGGATATTTCCTTTTTTCTCCCGGCACAAGTATATTTATTACCTAAAAGGAGGGTTCTGTTGTAAGCATTATATTGTGTGTAGAACTTTGTAAACTTAACCGAAATATATTTTTATTAGGTACTTGTTAGTTTATGCATTCTGGTTTGTATGGAAACCCTGTGAGCTGTAGGATAATGTCTAGAGCCTCGCAGTGACCCGTGACGACGCATCGGAGTCATGGCTGTTGTAGTACACAAAGCACGATACGTAATTCACTGCTCACATGCATAAATGCACAACGTGCGGTAAGGGGATTTTGTATACAAATGGTTTTATTCGCAATATATTCTAAAGCGATTATATTCCCAAATCTGTTCATTGAACCGGGTAACCGGGTACATGTTTAGCAGCAAACGCTGAAGCTCATTATACTCTATTTAATTTATTTATAGAATTCGAAATATTTTATTAACTCGTACATTACGTTATACGCCGACGACTTAAATAAATCTTAAAAAATACGTTGTTCAACTGACACAAAACTACTAGCAAGAAGATATGTTCATGTAAGTAGAACTAAATATATCGGTTCAGGGTTAGCTTCGAACAACGAATTAATACTTAATGTGGACAGTATCTTATCCATATAAGTCGTATTTGAAATGTATATGTATAGTTAGGAATGTTAAGAAATCCCCTTCTACATTTTTTTATTTAAGATATATAGATAATAAGACTAGGCAACGCTCAAAGGATTACAGTTATAGTTTCAGAAGATACCACATCATATCGCAGAAGAATAGACATCATGTTATCTTTTTGATTTGCTAATCCAATGTTTCATATAAAACTGATTTACATCCACCTCACAACAGGTTCAGTTGTAAAC
The DNA here is from genome assembly GCA_037179545.1 of Sesamia inferens. NCBI lineage: Eukaryota > Metazoa > Arthropoda > Insecta > Lepidoptera > Noctuidae > Sesamia > Sesamia inferens. The sequence goes on along the minus strand of CM073928.1, from coordinate 18,966,969 downwards.
CAGCGTCAGGCACTAGTTGTCTGGCATTTTTGCTGTGCAGCCACGAGGCGAACTTTGCTGCTATTTTTTCCATAGGGTCTTTTACTTTTTATTTGGTTTTTATTTTATTTTTTATTTTGTTACTACCTGATGTAAGTTTATGCTAGATGTATTGTGTGTCTTTTGGTCTGTGCTGAATAAATGTATTTTCTTTCGTTTTCCTTTCTTTCATATGTTTGAAAAAAAAATCTGCTCAACAACCATGATAACGCAATCATTGTTCTTGAACTGTCGCAATGAACCATAACTACTGTTAGTTAGTATATAGCTCATAGATTGTTCTCAACTCCCCTCAATATCACCACTCCGAACTAGTCACGTAGTTCTGTTACAGGCAGAGCCAACAAACTACTGACGGCGGAAATGTTTACTTCTCACGTAGGGCAGCTAGTTTCAATATGTTTCTTCTCATTTAGATGTTGATACATATTGAAACATTCCAGGACGAAAAACATATATTTACCTACTATAAACAATGGTAATGACTAACAGAGAAGTATGCATGTAAAATCTAAGTGCTCTATGTGTTTTGATGTACATATGTGTGCTACTGTTGTTAGTATGTTAGGTTTTAGGTATACTTACTACACATGTAGATAATATTAAATGTTTGCTGAAATAAAGAACCTCAACTGGGCTACTGGAAAATGTGTTTACTTATTATTTACTTATTAGGTAATATACGCATTATAAAATATTCATAAATCAACAAAAACAGTCATAAAAATAAACATAATTTTTTTGGCAAGTTAAATAAAATAATAATCATGACCTTATATGTACTTATACCTAACAATCTACTTTTTTTTTAAAAAAATTGAAGCTCTTGGTAATATGTTCTGAGAAAAGATAGCGCGTTCAAAGCTCAGTCAGAAAGAGAACTTCTAACTTTCGTGCAGAAAAAGCCTGCTGCCACTTAAATATTATTCTAATAAGGAAGTGTTGTACTAATTAATGTATTCTATACTTATGTGTGCTAAGGACTTCTGAAGGAATCAAACAAACGAGTTACGCCCAAGAATTCAAATGCGTTTTTCGTCGTTTTGTAAATAAAGTTCACGAAAATCGGTTTCATCTCCGTTGTTCCATTTCAACTCCGGATTTGAAAATACTTAAAATCGCTCCGAAACTAGGGAATTACGAAACTCCGGAATTCCGGATTCGAAGCCCTAGTTTAGCTGTACCTATACATCGTTATTTTTTGTATTTGCGTAACCTGAAACACATGTCCAGTATTTTGAAATATAAAGTTTATGTATAAAATTTTAAAAAGATATCATGAAAGAACACAAAGCTATGAACTTGTTATCTTACCTGCTTGTCCCAACAAAAATATGGTCAACAAGCAGCAGGCCGCCCGCATCTGTAGCGGCGCGGCGTCGTTTCGTGTTTATTGATAATAATTTCTGTTTGATTTCTAGTAATTAACTAGTGATAACATTTTCAATCACCCTTGCAGACTTTGGACTATCGTAACGGTCAAGTTTAGGTTTATATTATTATGTTCTTTACTCGTAAATTCAGCCGTAAGTGATAAAATAAAATGTAGTGTAATTTACTTAAAACATGTTAATTTTACTTAGAACTCTGAGGAGGGGCTCTGTCCCACTGTACGCACTCACCTAGTACTATGATCTGCCGTGAACTGTGTTGTGCGTTCGGTAATCACACTGCAGCAATTTTTAAATGTATTTGGAAAAAATATAACATGATGTAAATATGATTGGAATTGCTTATTCCTCCATCTCCATTGCATCATTAGACGTACCATCGTACGGCGAGTATCCATCCTTATCTACGTTGTTGTCACCACTATGAACCGGACAAAGCGTTTCTTCTCGTCTTATACATCATACAACGTTATTTTTTATGCCCAACCTGAATAGAGTTTGGTCAGATTAAGCAACTAAATCGATTCCAATAATTTTTACACCATGTTATATTTATTCACAAATACATTTAGAAATGGTTGCAGTTGGTTACTGAGCGCGCTACGCAGATTACGCGTGCATATGCCCACGCTCAGCTGACGCCACAGGTCAATGTACCCGGATCGCCTGCCCGCATGGAGCGTCGACCATATTTTTGTTGGGACAACCAAGTAGGAAAACAAGCTCGTAACTTGTGGTATTTCATGATATCTTTTTGAAATTTTGTACATAGATTCTTTACTTAAAAATACTGGACACGTGTTTCGGGTTTCGCATAAACAAAAAATAATGTTGTATACCCCGTACATCGAGGGACTGTAACAATTTTCTTTGCGTCTGACTACAATTTAAGTCAATCTTCAAGGCTAGAGTGAATAGCCTCTTATTAAATTAGCACGCTTTACCATAATCGATTACCACTAGGCGGGATTGCGAAAAAAACAAAACAGTAAGATATTATTTGAAAATATAATTTATTATTTCTTCATATTTCTATATAAATGATGGCGCTAATATTGAAATTCAACAACATAAATGGCAGCATTCAATTGAAAATATTAATTTGTAAATATTACATACAGAAGTGTTTGGAGAAATAATAAAATACTAGTAGATATATAATGTAGATACTTTAATCTTATATTAATGACGTATTCATTTATGGGTAATAAATATTGTGCTTTACGTCATCTTCCAAATTTTGAGATCGTCCAAGAATTTAAACCATCGGACAGTCTCAAAATTATTTAGGTCGTTAGTACACAAAAAAAAACAGTTCTCTGCATACAACCAATACCGACCAACCTAGTTAGGTACTTAATTTTTCTTCACTGCAAGACTGGTTTTGGCTAAGTTCTTATTTTCATTTATAGTTTCTTTCTTCTTTTCATTCTTATTTTCATTTTTAGTTTCATTCTTTTTTTCGTTCTTATTTACATCTTTCTTTTCGATCGTTTCATCGAGTAATCTCGGATGAGCAGCAATAGTGCGTATGCTCTTCTCTAAAGGTTTGATTTGATTTCTAAGGAGGTCGTCTAATTCATTAAGAGATTTAATTTCTTTGAGATCTTTAAGGTAACCTTTGTCTGCGCTCCGTCCTCCATTCAGCCTGCCGAGGTACTGATAAATGTCTCTGTTAGCCTGACATTGTGCACAGTTGTATTGCACAGGTACTGCATTCGGGAAGTTTTGTTGAGCGTTGTTCATGCCATTACCGTTTCCTGGGCAGTATGGTACAAATACTACGGGTACGAATCCAATTATACCATAAGGTGCGTACTGCGGCTGATTCTGATGTTGGCTCTGTGGCGGCGCGATTGCTTGTGGGGCTTGTCCTGGTTGTCCTTGCGTTGTATCGTTCTGTCCTGGTTTTAGCAGATAACACGGGCATGATGCTGGACTAGGAACTATAGGCAGTGGGTACGGAATGACGTATATGGGGAATGGTGGCATTTGACCTGATGGTACAGTTGCAGGCGGCTGGACTCCAGTACCCGATGGTGATCCTTCGGAATCTGTAAAAATCATATGTAATATAATAAAATATATCTAAATGGGTTAAATGTTGCAGTTAAAATAAACTGAAATAGTCAAACACAGTGAAACATTATAAATACACACCTGGGTATCCGGGTTGACCTGGGTATCCTGGCTGGCCAGGTTGTCCGGGTTGACCGGGTTGTCCAGGGTATCCTGGTTGACCTGGCTGTCCGGGTTGTCCTGGTTGGCCTGGGGTTCCTGGCTGTCCTGGGAATCCTGGTTGCCCTGGTTGGCCAGGGTATCCTGGCTGGCCAGGTTGTCCGGGTTGACCTGGTTGGCCTGGGTATCCTGGCTGTCCTGGTTGGTCTGGGTATCCTGGTTGTCCTGGTTGGCCTGGGTATCCTGGCTGACCTGGTTGGCCTGGGTATCCTGGCTGTCCTGGTTGGGCTGGCTGTCCGGGCTGTCCTGGTTGGCCTGGGTATCCTGGCTGTCCTGGTTGTCCTGGGTATCCTGGCTGTCCGGGCTTACCAGGTTGGCCTGGTTGACCTAAACAAAAAGACAGAAGGCAGAGCTATAATAAATTTAATATATGGTAGTCATTTCATATGCAAATGTATAACGAAAAAGTAAAACTTTGAAAATCATAATTAATAGTCATTTATTCAAATTAGGCTGAGAATCAGCATTTCTTTGACGTCACAGTCAGAAGAACAACAGAATACACTTTTTTTTTTCTTCTGCACAGAAAGGTAAAAACGAGACCCTGTTATTAAGAGTGGTGGCTAGACAGTTAGTTGAAATTTTGACAGATAAAAACATAACTTAACCTGCTGCTATAACAACAAACATTAAAAAAAGCATGTGCGTAATTCATAGTTGGTAGAAGTAAATCCTTAAAACATCTCGTTTCTTTTTATTGTCACTTTTCGTGTCATCAACATTCAAATCATAACGATGCTAATGCATGTATTTGTTGTTTGGGCATATTTGTATATATTTTATTTCTTATACTGATCCTAACGTTCTTAACTTTAATAGTATGAAATAAGATAATTCAAGCGCAGTTTTAGTTTTATTTAAAACAAAAATTGCTGTTATTTCTTACTTTCTTTCTTCTTCTTTAATGTTGTTGTTGTACTGTTTAATTTAAAATCGTTTAATATTGAATGTTAACCGTTTTTTGTGCATGTTGTGTTAGCCAGTGAGTAGTTATTACACTTACAAATGTATTTTTTCGTAAAATTTTATTTCATAAATGTAATAGTGTACATAACTGTTGGCTAACCTAATAAATAAATAAATAAATGTTAGAGCAAAAATTTATATAAGTTTTACCTGGTTGGCCTGGGTGTCCTGGTTGACCTGGTTGTCCGGGTACACCGGGTTGACCGGGTTTTCCTGGTTGGCCTGGGTACCCTGGGTAACCTGGCTGTCCTGGTTGGCTTGGGTATCCTGGCTGACCTGGTTGTCCTGGGAATCCTGGCTGTCCGGGTTGACCGGGTTGTCCTGGCTGACCTGGTTGTCCGGGTACACCGGGTTGACCGGGTTTTCCTGGTTGGCCTGGCTGTCCAGGCTTACCAGGTTGCCCTGGTGTACCGGGCTGACCGGGTTGTCCCGGATGGTCTGGGTATCCTGGCTGTCCTGGTTGTCCTGGTTGACCAGGTTGACCTGGCTGTCCTGGGTATCCTGGCTGTCCGGGTTTGCCAGGTTGTCCTGGTTGCCCTGGGTGTCCTGGCTGACCTGGTTGGCCTGGGTATCCTGGTTGTCCTGGTTGGCCTGGGTATTCTGGCTGGCCGGGTTGTCCTGGTTGTCCAGGTATACCGGGTTGACCGGGTTGTCCTGGTTGCCCTGGGTATCCTGGCTGTCCGGGCTTACCGGGTTGACCGGGTTGTCCTGGCTGACCTGGTTGTCCGGGTACACCGGGTTGACCGGGTTTTCCTGGTTGGCCTGGGTACCCTGGCTGACCTGGTTGGCCTGGGTATCCTGGCTGTCCTGGTTGGCCTGGCTGTCCGGGTTTACCAGGTTGTCCTGGTGTACCGGGCTGACCGGGTTGTCCCGGATGGTCTGGGTATCCTGGCTGTCCTGGTTGTCCTGGTTGACCGGGTTGATCTGGCTGTCCTGGGTATCCTGGCTGTCCGGGTTTACCAGGTTGTCCTGGTTGCCCTGGGTGTCCTGGCTGTCCTGGTTGGCCTGGGTATCCTGGCTGGCCGGGTTGTCCTGGTTGTCCAGGTATACCGGGTTGACCGGGTTGTCCTGGTTGCCCTGGGTATCCTGGCTGTCCAGGCTGTCCAGGTTGTCCTGGGTGTCCCGGCTGTCCTGGTTGTCCTGGGAATCCTGGCTGTCCGGGCATACCAGGTCGGCCGGGTTGACCTAAATAGAAAGACAGAAGACAGAGGTAGGACTTTAACAAAAACTTTCAAAATCATAATCAAAAGTCTTATTTAAGTTAGGCTGAGAATCAGCACTTTTTGAACGTCACAGTCCCCCAAAGTGTATAATAAAAAATCCATATACTTAAGTAGACGTAAGTATAGGTATGCACTTATTTAATTTGTTAAGTTGACTGATGTTTCGGAAACATTGGAGGTATTTTTAGGGTCTTGTACTCAATGGGTATAAATGGGACCCTAATACTAAAGCTCCACTGTCTGTCTGTGACCAGTCTCATGAAATGTGATAGCTGGACAGCTGAAATATTGATAGATGATGTATTTCTGTTCTGCTATAACAAAAAACACTAAAATAGTGATAACAAATAAATATTTGAGGGTGCTCCAGACATCACACTTGATTATGACAGATCGTTATTCGATCGACGAACGATTCGTGCACGTCTCTGAATCGCATTTTCAGATCTCTTATTTCTTGTACCAATCCTAAAGTTCTATAAAGTTATCATTACTTAGGTGAAGATAAGCAGAGTTCTTGTTTCAAATAATGCAAAAATATATATTTTACCTGGTTGTCCTGGGAATCCTGGTTGGCCGGGTTTACCAGGTTGTTCTGGTTGTCCTGGTCCACCGTGTTGATTTTCTGATTCCGGTTTTCCTGGGTAACCTGGTTGGCCTGGAAGTCCGGGTTGACCAGGTTGTCCTGGTTGGCCTGGGTATCCTGGCTGTCCTGGTTGTCCTGGTTGACCAGGTTGCCCTGGTTGTCCTGGGTATCCGGGCTGTCCGGGCTTACCAGGTTGGCTGGGCACACCGGGTTGTCCAGGTTGTCCTGGGTATCCTGGCTGACCTGGTTGACCAGGTACTCCGGGTTGTCCGGGTATTCCTGGGTGTCCCGGATGTCCGGGTTGTCCTGGTTGACCTGGGTGTCCTGGCTGTCCGGGCTTGCCAGGTTGACCTGGGTGTCCTGGCTGTCCTGGGAATCCTGGCTGTCCTGGTTGGCCTGGGTGTCCTGGCTGACCTGGTTGTCCAGGCACACCGGGTTGTCCGGGTTGTCCTGGTTGGCCTGGGTATCCTGGTTGTCCTGGTTGGCCTGGGTAACCTGGCTGTCCGGGCTTACCAGGTTGTTCTGGGTGTCCTGGTTGTCCTGGGAATCCTGGCTGTCCGGGTTGCCCTGGTTGGCCTGGCTGTCCGGGCGTACCAGGTTGTCCTGGGTGTCCTGGCTGACCTGGTTGACCAGGCACACCGGGTTGTCCGGGTTGTCCTGGCTGTCCTGGGTATCCTGGCTGACCTGGGTGTCCTGGCTGTCCGGGCTTATTAGGTTGACCTGGGTGACCTGGCTGTCCTGGGAATCCTGGCTGTCCGGGTTGGCCGGGTTGTCCTGGTTGGCCTGGGTGTCCTGGCTGACCTGGTTGTCCAGGTACACCGGGTTGTCCGGGTTGTCCTGGTTGGCCTGGGTATCCTGGTTGTCCTGGTTGGCCTGGGTAACCTGGCTGTCCGGGCTTACCAGGTTGTCCTGGGTGTCCTGGTTGCCCTGGGAATCCTGGCTGTCCGGGTTGCCCTGGTTGGCCTGGCTGTCCGGGCGTACCAGGTTGTCCTGGGTGTCCTGGCTGACCTGGTTGACCAGGCACACCGGGTTGTCCGGGCTGTCCTGGCTGTCCTGGGTATCCTGGATGACCTGGTTGACCAGGTACACTGGGTTGACCGGGTTGTCCTGGCTGTCCTGGGTATCCGGGCTGTCCGGGCTTACCGGGTTGGCCTGGGTATCCTGGCTGACCTGGTTGACCAGGTGCACCGGGTTGACCTGGTTGTCCTGGGAATCCTGGCTGTCCGGGTTGACCGGGTTGTCCAGGTACACCGGGTTGACCGGGTTGTCCTGGTTGCCCTGGGTATCCTGGATGTCCTGGTTGGCCGGGCTTACCAGGTTGGCCTGGTTGACCTAAAGAAAAAGATGTGTAGGCATAATAAATTTGTTGAAAAAGTGATATAGTCAGGTGGGGCAATTGCAATGACGGGGTACAAGCAAACGGTGCTGCCATCTCTGATATGTATAAGGTACTTTATGAACACCGCGTCTATCAATTCCCGTGAATTGTTTTATTCACTCACTAACCCGTGAGTTTGACGGGTTGGTGAGTGAATAAAACGTCATTATTTGAGTGACGATGATGCCACGTCTTACACACTTTGTTAACCTAACGTTCAATCGGTTTTCAGTGTGAAAATAAATGTAAGCAAAAGTTATACACCTTATACCTTCCTTATTACTATCCAAACTTCTGAGAAATTGATCAACATTATTACATTAGCCCCTGAACAAGGGGTAAATGCAATAAGGAAGTCAATAAAAAATGTGAATCCTAGTTATAGGACTGGTTGTAATTAACAAAAAAACTTTAGCCTTAGCTAAATACACGTGTTACGAGTAATTATAAATATACTATTAGAAAGAAAGAAAAATATTGTCAATGGTTGAAATGTTATACTAGTAATGCAACTCGCATTTACTTCACCTGACCATATTATATGGTGATAATTTCGTTCTCAAAAGTTACGTAGGTACAAGAATCTTTATTACATTGTTGTTTGCAGTTGAGATGAGAACGGTGTGAGGGATGTGACATGATTAGACAAAATAAGAAATGAGGTTATAAGAGGAAGTCTGTCAGAGGTACTGTTAACTTAACAGTTTTGTGGAAATCAAATAACCTGGTATGACCATGTGTTACAGAGCAATGATAAAAATATCATAAGGACAGTTTTGAGTATGAATATCGATGGCGATAGGAGTATGGGAAGACCAAAGGAGAAACCAGAAATGATGGATGGAATGTATGAATGATGATATGACTGGACGAGTCAGAATAAATTGTGTTGAGTAATTTTGATACATCATGGCGATTGGCGTTCCATACCATGATTTATCGAAATCACGGCCTTCGTGCGTGAATCAGACTCGACCTGGCTGGTTTTTAAATATGCATATCACCACCTGTTAAGACAGGTGTTGCTTCCGTATATATTTTTATTTCTTGTACTAATAATCTTATTTATGTAATCTTAAGGTAATCTTATAAACGTAATTTTAATTTTTTATATTCCTGTTTGTGTTTGTGAAAAATATTATTTCACAATGGAGATTTACTTTATTATTGTTATTATGGCGTTTATTTTTCTATACGTAGGTACATATTATTATTATTTTATAGTGCAGTTTCGGCATCACTTCAATAGGGTATTTGACTAAAAAAAACTAATTAGTCCGTCAGTCAGATTTCCAAAAAATACTAGACACGTATTTTTTGTTTTATCAAAACAATAAAAATTTACAAATATAAAAGGCATCAAAGATCAGGAGTGGTGGCTGGTGACGTCACTGGTCGCTAAAAGTGTAGCGTGCAGTGACGTCACACGAGTTTTCAACGCACTGTGTAGTCTTCATATTTTGTTTATGCTCTGTTGTATGTATGCAACAGTGGCTGCATAATGTTGACCGACATGACGACAGCCGTTTTGCGTGCATGTGACGTATGTTCCCTCAACCATTTTTATTTTTTTTGTGTTTTTGTAATTTTTTGCGTCATGTTTACCGCAAATAAACGTTTTTCTTTCTTTCTATCTAGGTGGATAAAGTAACTTTTTGTTTTAAATAATACAGATATTTTTGAAGTTTTACCTGGCTGTCCTGGGTATCCTGGCTGTCCGGGCTTGCCAGGTTGTCCTGGTTGGCCCGGGTGTCCTGGCTGACCTGGTTGGCCTGGGTATCCTGGCTGTCCGGGCTTACCAGGTTGGCCTGGTTGGCCTTAAGAAAAAGACACAGAGGTAAAATAAATTTAAAGAAAGAAAAAATACAATTTAACAATACTAGTCTTGACCTTGATCCCGACTGATGCTTAGTAGTGCTGTAATCGTTGATGGTAAAGCGCACTAGTTAATAAAGAGCCTATTTACTGTAGCTTTGTAGACACTTAAATTATAGTCAGAGAGAAAGACCGACACAGGAAAATATCTTATTTCGTCTACTAATTCTAAAATTCTTTAAAGTAAAATATCACCGGAGAGAAACTAGCATTCTGCTTATTTTCATAAATGCAATTCTTGTTTCAAATAATGCAGCTTTTTATATGAGTTTTACCTGGTTGTCCTGGGTGTCCTGGCTGTCCTGGTTGTCCTGGGAATCCTGGCTGTCCGGGCTCACCAGGTTGGCCTGGTTGGCCTGGGTATCCTGGCTGGCCTGGTTGTCCTGGGAATCCTGGCTGTCCGGGTTGACCGGGTTGTCCTGGTTGGCCTGGGTATCCTGGCTGCCCTGGTTGTCCGGGCTTACCGGGTTGGCCTGGTTGGCCTGGGTATCCTGGCTGACCTGGTTGTTCTGGGAATCCTGGCTGTCCGGGTTTACCAGGTTGTCCTGGTTGACCGGGTTGCCCTGGTTGTCCTGGGTGTCCGGGGTGTCCTGGCTGTCCGGGCTTACCAGGTTGGCCTGGATATCCTGGCTGACCTGGTTGTCCAGGTACACCGGGTTGACCTGGTTGTCCAGGTACACCGGGTTGTCCTGGCTGTCCTGGGTATCCGGGCTGTCCGGGCTTACCGGGTTGGCCTGGGTGTCCTGGCTGTCCTGGTTGTCCTGGGAATCCTGGCTGTCCGGGCTCACCAGGTTGGCCTGGTTGGCCTGGGTATCCTGGCTGGCCTGGTTGTCCTGGGAATCCTGGCTGTCCGGGTTGACCGGGTTCTCCTGGCTGACCTGGTTGTCCAGGCACACCGGGTTGTCCGGGTTGTCCTGGCTGTCCTGGGTATCCTGGCTGATCTGGTTGCCCAGGTACACCGGGTTGACCGGGTTGTCCTGGCTGTCCTGGGTATCCAGGCTGTCCGGGTTTACCGGGTTGGCCTGGGTGTCCTGGCTGACCGGGTTGGCCTGGGTGTCCTGGCTGACCGGGTTGTCCAGGTACACCAGGTTGACCGGGTTGTCCTGGCTGTCCTGGGTGTCCTGGCTGGCCGGGTTGGCCTGGATAGCCTGGCTGACCTGGTTGTCCAGGTTGACCGGGTTTTCCTGGTTGGCCTGGGTATCCTGGTTGACCGGGCTGTCCTGGTTGGCCTGGGTAGCCTGGCTGTCCTGGGTATCCTGGCTGTCCGGGTTTACCAGGTTGGCCTGGTTGACCTAAACAAAAAGACGTAGACGAGTTATAATAAATTTAGCTGTGTACGCAAAAATACAAACACATTAATATAAATATTTAAGAGTGCTCCCAGAGAAGGGCCGTGAATTTGTAAGATCATGGTACCAATCCCTATGTGCGCAAGTCTTCACTTGGCCGGTTTTAAAATATACATATCTCATTAGTGTGTTGCTTGCGCAAATCTTATTTCGTCTACTAATTCTAAGACTCTTTAATGTTAACGCTATATGAAACGTAGGAATTTTTGGAGGATGATATTCTCGTAGTTTTTATATATTCTTTATTTACCTTTACCTTATTTTACTTTTTTGTTTTGTTTTTTATTATTATAGTTTTATTTTTATTCTACCGGTTTGGTGTCACTTGTGATTGTTTGTTGCGCCGGCTGTCCCTGAAAACCGCTCGCACTGCACTCTGATTTTCTTAGGGTGGCAGAATAATGCTGAGTGACAGTCGTTTTGCGTGAATGTTCTCTCAAATATTTCTTTTTTTTTGTTTTTGTAGACTTTTGCGTCAATATCAAGTGGAATTTTTGTTTCAAATAATGCACTAATTTATATGAGTTTTACCTGGTTGTCCAGGGTATCCTGGTTGGCCTGGGTATCCTGGCTGTCCTGGGTGTCCAGGTTGACCAGGTTGACCTGGCTGTCCTGGGTATCCTGGCTGTCCGGGCTTACCAGGTTGTCCTGGTTGGCCCGGGTGTCCTGGCTGACCTGGTTGGCCTGGGTATCCTGGCTGTCCGGGCTTACCAGGTTGGCCTGGTTGACCTTAAGAAAAAGACACAGAGGTAAAATAAATTTAAAGAAAGAAAAAAATACAATTTAACAATACTAGTCTTGACTTTGATCCCGACTGATGCTTAGCAGTGTTGTAATCGTTGATGGTAACGCGCACTAGTTAATAAAGAACCTATTTACTGTAGCTTTGTAGACACTTAAATTATAGTCAGAGAGAAAGACCGACACAGGAAAATATCTTATTTCGTCTACTAATTCTAAAATTCTTTAAAGTAAAATATCACCGGAGAGAAACTAGCATTCTGCTTGTTTTCATAAATGCAATTCTTGTTTCAAATAATTAACGCTATATGAAACGTAGGAATTTTTGGACGATGATATTCTCGTAGTTTTTATATATCCATTATTTACCTTTACCTTATTTTACTTTTTTGTTTTGTTTTTTATTATTATAGTTTTATTTTTATTCTACCGGTTTGGTGTCACTTGTGATTGTTTGTTGCGCCGGCTGTCCCTGAAAACCGCTCGCACTGCACTCTGATTTTCTTAGGGTGGCAGAATAATGCTGAGTGACAGTCGTTTTGCGTGAATGTTCTCTCAAATATTTCTTTTTTTTTGTTTTTGTAGACTTTTGCGTCAATATCAAGTGGAATTTTTGTTTCAAATAATGCACTAATTTATATGAGTTTTACCTGGTTGTCCAGGGTATCCTGGTTGGCCTGGGTATCCTGGCTGTCCTGGGTGTCCAGGTTGACCAGGTTGACCTGGCTGTCCTGGGTATCCTGGCTGTCCGGGCTTACCAGGTTGTCCTGGTTGGCCCGGGTGTCCTGGCTGACCTGGTTGGCCTGGGTATCCTGGCTGTCCGGGCTTACCAGGTTGGCCTGGTTGACCTTAAGAAAAAGACACAGAGGTAAAATAAATTTAAAGAAAGAAAAAAATACAATTTAACAATACTAGTCTTGACTTTGATCCCGACTGATGCTTAGCAGTGTTGTAATCGTTGATGGTAACGCGCACTAGTTAATAAAGAACCTATTTACTGTAGCTTTGTAGACACTTAAATTATAGTCAGAGAGAAAGACCGACACAGGAAAATATCTTATTTCGTCTACTAATTCTAAAATTCTTTAAAGTAAAATATCACCGGAGAGAAACTAGCATTCTGCTTGTTTTCATAAATGCAATTCTTGTTTCAAATAATTAACGCTATATGAAACGTAGGAATTTTTGGACGATGATATTCTCGTAGTTTTTATATATCCATTATTTACCTTTACCTTATTTTACTTTTTTGTTTTGTTTTTTATTATTATAGTTTTATTTTTATTCTACCGGTTTGGTGTCACTTGTGATTGTTTGTTGCGCCGGCTGTCCCTGAAAACCGCTCGCACTGCACTCTGATTTTCTTAGGGTCGCAGAATAATGCTGAGTGACAGTCGTTTTGCGTGAATGTTCTCTCAAATATTTCTTTTTTTTTGTTTTTGTAGACTTTTGCGTCAATATCAAGTGAAATTTTTGTTTCAAATAATGCACTAATTTATATGAGTTTTACCTGGTTGTCCAGGGTATCCTGGTTGGCCTGGGTATCCTGGCTGACCTGGTTGTCCAGGTACACCCGGTTGACCGGGTTGCCCTGGTTGTCCGGGGTGTCCTGGCTGTCCGGGCTTGCCGGGTTGGCCTGGGTATCCTGGCTGACCTGGTTGTCCAGGTACACCGGGTTGTCCTGGCTGTCCTGGATATCCTGGCTGACCTGGTTGTCCAGGTACACCGGGTTGACCGGGGTGTCCTGGTTGTCCGGGCTTGCCGGGTTGTCCTGGGTATCCTGGTTGACCTGGTTGTCCAGGTACACCGGGTTGACCGGGTTGTCCAGGCTGTCCTGGGTATCCGGGCTGTCCGGGCTTACCAGGTTGGCCTGGGTGTCCTGGCTGACCTGGTTGTCCAGGTACACCGGGTTGACCGGGTTGTCCTGGTTGTCCTGGGTGTCCAGGATGTCCTGGTTGTCCGGGCTTGCCGGGTTGTCCTGGGTATCCTGGTTGACCTGGTTGTCCAGGTACACCGGGTTGACCGGGTTGTCCTGGCTGTCCTGGGTATCCGGGCTGTCCGGGCTTACCGGGTTGGCCTGGGTGTCCTGGCTGACCTGGCTGTCCAGGTACACTGGGTTGACCAGGTTGTCCTGGTTGGCCTGGGTATCCTGGTTGACCGGGCTTACCAGGTTGGCCTGGGTATCCTACAATTCAAAAGGTTCTTTAACGTATGATATCATCAGGTTATTGTAGATGAACGAAATATATATAAATTTATTAGAGATACATATCACTTCATTGTATCATGATCTGTATTGCATTGGATGTCTGTTAGGTTAGCTATAAGGACCAGTGTTATAAATGAAATAGATACACAAGGTTTACCTGGGCCTCCTGCTGTTCCTGGAGAGCCTGGTGTTCCTGGAGTGCCCGGTGGTCCTGGATAGCCGGGTTGTCCTGGGTAATAACCACCAGTGGAAGGTCCATCAGGGCCATTGGGTCCGCCTGGACCTCCTGGTCCTCCAGGCCCTCCAGGTCCTCCTGGGCTTCCTGGGGTACCAGGCGTCCCCGGTGTGCCTGGTGTTCCGGGTTGTCCAGGTGGTCCTGGGTAGTAACCAGTCGAGGGACCATTCGGTCCGCTTGGGCCTGCTGGACCTCCTAAAAATAAATAAAACACTCAGTTATTTACTGTTTAATTTTGCCCCTCTTATTAGAAACTTATCATTCAATAATGACTCATGATCAGACCACCGAGGATTTATTGATATTAGTGTAAGTGTAACTGTTGACGATCATACAGGTTGGAAAAAGAGACCATTTAGCCGTCACTTAGTTATTATCCTTGCAAGTTCCTTGAAAATTCGCATAACTTTACAGGAATTTAACGTACGTATTACATTGTGCTAATGGCATTCTGGTAATATCTCTGTAAAAAAAAGGTTCCCAGGTGTCTCCCAGTGAACAAAATATCATTAAAAACTTAAGGACAACTAACTCTCGGCTTCATTACCGATAGTTTTAAAATCGTTATTTCCATTACTCGGGTCACCGGATCCCCCTGGTTCGCCTGGAGAAACTTGGTCTACCGGTGTGGTCTTGGTGTGCCTGGAGTGGCAGGATAGTAACCACCAGGAGCACATGAGCCATCATTATATATTCAGTTGGTTAGACAAAAATAGTTAATAAGCTGCCAAGGCATTTGTTAGCACACATAAGCCACAAGGAGTTCAAATCCCGCATTTAAAAACGTTTAAAATCAAGCCGCAATCTTATCCTAGCGCCAATCAGTATAAAAACTTCTCTATAATGTACAGCTTTCTCACCGATATTTTACCTCTGATAGAAGCATTCAAACTACAACCTTATTGTAACTCGTATAAAGATCAAAGTAAGTTTGGCAGACTATCCCATAAGACCAAACCTTATTCTAACAGGGATAATACTGCGCTGTTCATTCGATTATACTCGTATATATAATTTTTAGCATGCATTTAGCATTCTCGAGTCAGTCAGCAACTCGCAAATTTCAGAGCTAAAACTAAACGTATTATTGTGTCTTATCTGTCCTATCTTATCCTAGCGTGATCTGTCATTATTTTTGTTTTCGCGGCAAGTTTTGTGTGTTTAAATGTTGCTTATTTTAACTGTGCCCATGTATAATACTATGATAATTGCACAAAGAATGAAGAGTCGCTGTAATCATCGGGATGACTAAAGTATTAAAACTCAACCAAACTTTAGTATTCCTGGTAACAAAAAGTTGTCTTGTGATTGTATATTGATGCGGCTACTGGCTTTCATAGTATTTAAGGCCACAAGCTGTTAAGTTAGTCTTAACACTTATGTCAAGTGTATCATTTCTCTAACCATCTGTATGGTAAAATAGAATACTTATGTTGATAAAAGACATGTCTAAACGAACTTACCCGAGTGAAGTTCGATCATTACTATATATACGAAGTGCTTCGTTCGAAGATATATATGGCCTACCCATTTCATCACGAAAATTGATATAGTCTTTTAAAAGTATAAAAAGAATACAGGATAGCGCCAGGATACCGATAATGCAGTGTGCATTATCATACAGACATGTGGCATTAGGATATACAGATAATATACACTAATACTTACATTTAGTTTTAGCTCAAAAAATTCCGTATTTGCCGAATCACTAGAGAACGTTACACGGTAAAAGATCATAGGATATATGCCACTTGTATAATACCTAATGATCAAACTTCACGACAACTTCAACAGTGACTTAAATCCAGTAGAGGAGTGCGAAAGGACGTTAAGATAAAATAGATGTATATTGTATATCTAACAAGCTGAAACTGAATGATTAGAATGCGATGCTTCAGATTTGAACGCTCTAAGTAGGTATAATTATGATATCGTAAAATTAGATTTACATTGTTCATTCAGATTTTTCATGTGTAACTGAATCTCGGTTTTTTTTGAATTTTTTTTATCGAATAATATGTACTCGCAGTTTTTTAATCATCAACAGCATGTTATTGGATTCAATTTCGAATATCCTTTTATGGGGGCCTTGCAAGAAGTAGCAATTTCAGAATATGATATTTCCCATATTAATCAGGCGTTTGTTGAAAGTGCGTTCTAATCTTAGCATTTCACATGAAAAGCAAACTGATTAATGGACGTAGGATGATTTATGATATTTCACCAAAAACTTTTGCCACATCACGTCATGGTAATGTATGGCGCAGTGCCATACAAGATACATTCCTCTTTTTAATTGAGAAAGAAAAAAATGTGTCTTCGACTATCATAATTATTATGAGCAACCGCATGAATGATTTGAATTTGTCTTGAATTCTTGATTATTTTTTCAATTTTGTGAAATAATTTAAGTTATGAAAGTTGTTTAGTAGTTGAGTACGTACCTGGGCCTGTAGGTTGTCCTGGATAATATCCTCCTGTGCCTGTAAGGGTTATCACAAATGGATGCGTAAGTGACAAAGCTGTGTTAAAATGCATTTAAAATATTTCAGGCGCTTTTTAAACCAATTAATGTAATTTAAACGAAAACAACTATAAAATCAGGCAACTAAGTTAAGTATAAATAAAATGAAAATTTTGAATGAAACAAATCACGGAATTCAGTGAAGGAATTCAAGGTCATTAAGAGTTGTAACATTCTCAAAACGCTTTCATAAAATTCCGTGACTCGTTTCGTTTCTCTACATCAAACGTTAGGTACTTGTATGACTTTCCCGAGTTTCGAATGAACGAGCAACTATGTAGAATGAGCCCACCATTGAAATGATTGAAGTTTAGTAGTTATTAGATCGGTCAGTTGAAATCTAAAAAGTGAAATTAAAAGAGCTAGCAAGTCTCTGCAGACGTTATGAGTATATAAAGATAATAAAAAAAGGTTTCGTGGCAATTTATTTGGTTCAGTTATTTGAAGTATGGGTTGAGCAAATTTTCATTTACATTTTTTTACCTATCACATCTGCGGAATTTCGCTAACTAATTTAATGTTGCTCTGTAGACTTTTCAATAATTTGGGCGTTAACAATTATTAGTCACGTCTTACCTGGGTAGTAGCCTGGAGTACCAGGCGTGCTTGGGACACCTGGTGTGCCTGGGAAACCTGGGGTACCTGGGGTACCCGGGGTACCTGGGCTACCTGGGCTTCCGGGAGTACCGGGGGTGCCTGGAGATCCTGGAGTACCTGGGGTTCCGCCGGTGCTGGGGTAATAGGTGCCTGGAGGGCCGCCTGGACCTCCTGTTACCAAGAGAGATCATTGGAGTTTACCTCTGCACATTTCGTGATTGAAATATAAAATAAACGAATAAAATTATGTCCCTACATACCTATTGGAAACTAATCTTTAATTTGTCTTTTCTATGTAATGGCAATATTTGATATGGGCAAAAAAAGGTTCTTTAAAAGATCCATGACAAAAAATCACTCCCGTTTTAGCTGATTTCACTTTCATTAGTAAAAATAAATGTTTTATCCTTTCATTTTTTTTCTTTAGGGTGGTGATCACCTAGTCTTCTCATGGAGGCTTGCAGATTTTTTTTATGACAGAATTATTATATATACCTACAGTGATGCACTCGAATCTTCTGTTTTATAATTATATTGTTTGAGAATTAAGATTCTTGGAATGACGACTGACGACTGTTGTTGTAACTATTCTGTGTGTTATGTGGACTCGATAAAGTTCTCGATATCGAGATTTCTTGGTCAAAAATTAATGTGATGAAAACAGCATCAAAATCCGGTGCGTAGGAACAAATCCTACACTCGACTATTATTTGTATATAGATTATGGTAATTACCTGGTCCACCTGGCGAGCCTGGTGATCCAGGGGTTCCAGGGGTGCCTGGGGTTCCAGGTGTACCAGGCGTGCCTGGTTGGCCTTGCCCTGAAAACAATTAATTGTAAATAATAGAAATTGTATTGTCAGGCCGTACCGTGCTTTATTGTGAAGTGTAAACGCTAACTAGGTAAAATCAAATTATCCGAACTTTTGATATAAAATTCTAGCAGGCAACAAACAAATATAAATATATATGTTTATATATAACAAATACCGGGTGCGGCAATTGAACTGTCCGTATGCGAAAATGAAATAGTTTTGTTAATTTTCAATATTTATTTATAGAATTTAAGAATGTGAAAAAAGAAGGTTCAAAGTTTTATTATGGCTTATTCCGATGGAATACAGCCGCTTTTAGCCTGCAATGCAAGCTTGAGTCTCTATCTGTAAGAAGCGCACGCTGCTCGAACTACATCATCACTTAAACAGTTCCATTCTCGCTTTGCTTTGAGCGCTTCCACCGGCGTGTGTTTTTCTGCACAAGCCTTGACCTGTAAAACACCTCAAATACAAAAGTCCAGCGGGTTCAAGTCGGGTGATGACGACGGCCACATATCTATTTTGTCTTTGAATTGCTCTGTGCGATGGTGCCGAGTCTTGCTGGAAAGTCCAACGCTCAGAATCAAATGTGTAGCGTGCCTACGGTAATAGCCCTGGTAACAAGACTTTGTCTCGATAGATTTGTTGGTTTATTTTGACTTGGTTGCGACCCATTGGCGGAAAAAAGAGTGGAGAACAACTTTTTCGGACACCACCGCCATGACCATGATTTGATCGACTCCTTGACGTCGAGTGACTCGCAATTCATCTGAATGGTTGCCGACACGTCCCTTAAACCAAACACGGTCATTTTGTCTATTAAGAAACTGGTCAAAGCAGAAAGTTTTATCATCTGAAAACACCAAATTGGGAAGCTCGCCAGAGTCGAGCAAGCGTAGCAGCTTCTTCGATCGATGTAACTGTTCGCTACGTTGCAAAGCTTGTTTTGGTGGTCTGACTATAAGCTTTTCTTTCAATATGCGACAAACGCTGTGGTCGCTCACCTTGAGATCCTGTGCGAGCTGATTTGCTGATCGTGCTGGATTTCTGTGTAATCGATGACGCACCTTTTCGACAATTGCTGGCACCTTTGCAGTACAACGTCAACCGCCACCGTATCGTTTCTTAACGCTACCAGTCTCATTATAACGTTAAAAAGGGGATTGAAAAAAATTCTCGTTCAACTGCAGATTTCACAGCACTCAACGTATTTCGATGTTCGATTTTCCTTCCAAATGAAGAGCAATTATTGTATTACGTTTTAAATCCATTGTTATAAATTTGAATGTGTTTCTCTCACAACAGAATCACTTCAAATGATGATAGCAAACATGTCTAAGACCACCCTGTAAAATTTTGAATGCTATTGATTCAGTATTTAGAATTTTAAAACAGTTCGATTGAGACGGACAGTTCAATCGCCGCACCCGGTATATATATATATATAATTTGAAGACATTCTATTTTTGTTTCGATAGATTTCATGACATTTTCATAAAACATGTAATTTGTTGTTAGAAATAAATTGTAGGTAACTTACATGATCCAGGGCCGTGCGGTCCGTTGGGTCCTGAAAAGATAGGAAAGCATATTTTGATCAGTCTCGGTTCCTACTAGGTGATTTGTAGTAAACTGTCACTCTATCCTTATTTTATTTAAGAAAAGGTAACGTGGAAAATTTTAATGTGTAATTTATAATTTAATCGGAACCAAAACTAAAACTGCAATTTTCAGCGGTTCACACAAAACAGTAAAAGATGGCTGATACAATTCTAATTTCAAAATTCTTTACTATCTGAAGATCTGAAGAATCAGCCCCTTGTAGGGAAACTTAAGTAGGAGTGTTTTTATAAATACTTATGTGTTATGTTTATTGGCAAAGAAAAATAGATATCCTATAGTATTTTTATGGTTGGAAGAACTTTATTATTTCTCATTAAGAAATAACAATAATTCACTTACTGAGAAACTTAATTTACATAAAATCTTTATGAGCGTCAAATAGGTAACGTCGTTAAATTTCCAATAATAAATAGGAAGGTATAATAACAAAAAGGGGAAATTATCAACTAATCATGAACCGAGTAAACACGGATCTAAAATAAAATTAGAAGTATTAGGTACAGGTCTCCCAAAGTGGTTAAGTGCATAAAAAGTGGTTAAGTGCACCACTCTATATACATATCTTCTTCCGAACGCTCGGGCAATACGACCGTTGCCGAACAGTGACGAAGATTTCTATGCTCATTATCACTTTGGGAGACCTGTACTGGTTATGGTGCTTTTATGGCAGCTTACTGACTAAGAACTTTGTTTGTTTACGTGTCTTTACCTTGACCAGTTTGTATAGGGTTGACGTTACTGGAACCACCGGTGCTGTCTATGGGGCCAGGTGGTTTCGGCTTCGGTTTCGGTTTCGGTTTCGGCAAAGGCTTGGCTGGTACTCCACCGGGAGTACGGCCACATCCTTTGGGGAAATAAAGTTTATTCCACGGGATGATCTGACCTGGCTGAGTGTTTGCCGCTTGCCCAGTCCTGAAAAAGTAGTTTTAAATTAAGGGTCTGATATTATTTTAAATGCATGCTTTCTTATTTTCGTTCATGGAAAGAATGACTAAGAATATATACGATATATTTCTTTCGATAGTTTCGAAAGAAGTAATGTGCGACATTTAAAAATGTTTGTGGCATCCGAATAGCTTATAATAAAATGGAGATTATTGTTTAACCGTTGAAGACTGGAACTAAGGAAATAAAATAATCCCCACTGAGTAATATTGTCAATAACGCGATAAAGACATTTTATTTTGCAAATATGGGTACACGGTAATGGTGATATATTACCGTGTACCCATATTTAAGATGATTCTTTTTTCCCTCATTTCTTTCAGTAAATAAAATAATTCAAATTGATGAGTCAATAATAACTGTGACAATTTCTAATTGTTAGCAATATATACCTACAATATATACCTAAAATAGTCAAACAATTTCTTTCTCCATCAAAAAATGTGCAACACTAATAAACTTTGTGCAGAAAATTACGAAGTCGTTTTTGAATAATAACAAATTATAGGTTTTTCAACCACTTCGTATTTTAATATTATGTTACATATCACTGGGCCATGCAGCAAACAGAGGACCACCACGGTTCTAGCATTAGAATATATAGACTATTATTGACATTAATATATTTCTTGTAAATACGTCAGTCATTCATGACAAGCAATCCGGGCTTCATTTAGCAATATGTATTGCAATTTCTAAAATGTATAAAAATGGGAGGGATAATATTTTACATTTTTGTAAATATAAATTATTAAGACGCAACTATCAGTATTTTATAATTTAAAAATAGGTCCTGTGCATCTATTTGCATCTTAAATGCAGTTTGTTTGTGGGCTGAGTTGCCAACAAAAGATAACTCCGTGTCGCAGAGGGTATAAATTTATTCTTAAGTTATTTGTCTCTAACGATTTTATATATATTAAAATTTTAACGAGTTATTAATGTCATTTTGTTATATATTAACGCCTCTCAAAGATATTGTCACGGTACTGTCATCTTCATAACATTGTTTGTTTACGATTGTTCAATTCTATATTAAATAAATACCCACTATTAAATAACAAGGGACGAAGCACACTGCCCTACAGTACCTCATAACTTACTTTTCTAAATACCATAAACTACTAGTTTTTTGAATAGTGTAGGATGATGGATATAATCAAATGCCTGCAACAAATCTTAAAAAATATATCTACTTACGCTTCATCGTATTCGTATTTCTCGTCTGGGAAGACTTCAACATCTTTCTCTGGCTCCACTACTCTGTACCCATGGCTGTCAGCGACATAGTGAGTAGCGCGGAGGTAGTTGTCAGGATCCACGTAACCATAGCAACCGTAGGTGACGCCGTCCGGACCGCGGTTTTCGTGGTGAAACTGCCCATTCGGACCAACGTCGTAACCGAATCCATATGCACCTGGATCAAAGATAAAACCGGTTAGACGAAATGACATAAGATATTAAATTAGCCACAGCCACGACGCTGTGTCTAAAACCAGTCTGTCTAAACTGAGCAACAAGTATTCCAAGCGATTATTTCGCGGAATGTGAAAAAAATATTGTGATTGTAATTTTGTGTTTCAAGGTTTTTTCAGTGAAGGTAGGTGATGAATTTAGAAAATTCATCTCATTAGGTGGCCACTATGATAAATAGCAAAATTTATTACTGAAAACGAAACACTAGCCTTTCTTGAGACGTGGCGAAAGAGAAAGTTTACAGTTTAGCATATCTTAACCACAAAAACTTACTTGTTTTACTGTCAGTGAAGGTGTTGAGCCTAAACAATTACTAAACACTAGTTTGTGGTAATAAGGCAAATACAGACATATATATGATATGTAATCCATGAATTCTTAAATCGTGAATGTATGTCAAATTGGTTAATAACTTTATCAATTTAGTGTCACTCTATTCAGGAAGCATTATCAAGCAAACGTTATCAAGTTTACACACAACTGTAGCTTAGCATATATCAATATATTCATCTAGGATTTCACTAAGTGCTGGTTCTAATACAAGTGCGCCAAGAAATAACATCTATACCGACATTTTCTGTCTTTCGATTGTGACAAAGATTACGATACTTTTGATGTTTCATAACATACAAACATAAACATAGTAAACATTGCTATGTTTATGTTTACTTATGATATTTTTAAGAAAGAGTGTTCGTCGTTCTTTTTTTTTGAGGTGATAATTTCTTTAGCCACTTTGATCACTTTTACTTGATGGAGAAAAAGCATCGAATTTGTGTGAGCGTGACCGACCCGACACCGTGATAGTTTTTTACTTTTTGTGTATTTTGTGTTTTTTAATGATTTTAGTTTTCACTTCTGTCGATCAATCCCACGACTGCTATTTATTTCTGTTTTATAGTTTCCATTTCTACTATTTTGCTGTGCATTGCAGTGTTCTTATGGACGTTTACAAAATTACCACCTAAGTTCACATTGTGAAAAGAATAATCAGTATACAATTGAGTATTAACTATTGAAATTAAGTATTATCTTAACAAGTTATTATAAAGGAACAGAAAAACGGAAATGTTGACTCATTTTGATAAAACTAAACGGGTCTATATATTACGGAAGTTGCAATAAGCGTGTCACGAGCAATTATTACAAAAGCAGCTGTTATTCGATAACAAGAGTTTAATATACATCAGATGAGGGTCATTTGTTCTTAGGTTTTCGGTCTTGTCACGTTTATATCCATAAAATCGAGATTTTACTGGACTTATCTTGGATTTTACAATGCTTAGAAAATAATGGAAATATCTTGTGTTCGATTGCCGTAACATGTTCTGGGTACAGATCACGGATGAAATAACGTTTGAGACGATACGGTACATTTGCATAATATCAATAAGGTAATGCTATAAAACTGTAATCAAACCTGCGTAAGAGTTACAAAACGGGTTTGATTCAGTCCCGAAGTTTAAAAAACATGGATTATTTATATGTCTCCATGCGGAATTTATTTGTCTTAGTGTGCACGGCGTGCCGGTATGTTTATTAGGTATCTCTGTGGGAAATCATACCCATTTTAAGCTGTCTTATTTAAATTCACAAAGCGAATCCCGACTAAAATTAAGTCCTGAGTGTGCTGACCACCTGGGACAAACCATTAATTTTAAACGAGTAGGCGGTATCTATTGTCTTGTATGCAACAACCTTTAAGTCCAAAAACATAATTTCAACATATTTGATTAATTATGCAGTTTTGAGAATGAGCAGAATTGTATAAATATTTATTTGTTTTATAGCGTTTAGGTAGGACGCGATAAAACTAATAAAAAAAAAATTCAGTATATTTCCTTTTGTGTTTTGAAATAAATAATTAAATAAGTCATAGTACCGAAGTTATTTTAAAAGGTAGCATATTATAAACAGATCGCGCATCGACTTGTTTACTACTTCAACTTTACAGTTTAAACTAAGGATTTGTATTTGTGCTTTGCAACTACTAACTTCGTATGTACGTACGTAACATGCATATTAACTTATGAAAAGTTGCCACGTGTTATCAAAAGTAAAACAAACTGAGGTATTGCCTTCTGATTTTACATAATATATGGTAGATAGAGAGGCACTGACCGTTCTGATTCCTAACACAAAAAGGTGAGAGTTATTCAAAAAAGTTTTTTTTTTAAATTATGATTCGAAAACTTTTTTTTTAACATAACTTTAATTAAAGAACTTTTCATAGAGCAAGAATTGGTAAAAAGATTAATCATTCTATGTACTTCAAAGCGGAGATTAGTATTAATGTGTTTCTCGGCTGAATACGATATTAGAATTGGTACCGGATGATCGATAGTAAATTAAGACTTGCCATCAATGTTGATCGCCCACAAGGACGGAAAGAACCGATCTAAACATACCGACATAATATCGAATCGAGACAAACCTAACAAGTTGTCCAGAGGTCGGTACCTACAGGTATACGACAAATATAAAAGAACTGGTTAGAGCTAATTTGTAATGTTGTCTCGTGAATGGAATTAGCGTGATGAAACACTTTAAAATCGCCTATTTCGTTTGTCTAGTTAGCAGCTGAGGTGGGATCGATCCTGCTATAAAAGT
Source organism: Sesamia inferens (assembly GCA_037179545.1). Classification (NCBI taxonomy): domain Eukaryota; kingdom Metazoa; phylum Arthropoda; class Insecta; order Lepidoptera; family Noctuidae; genus Sesamia; species Sesamia inferens. Next base: position 18,942,149 of record CM073928.1, on the reverse strand, counting down.
CACATAGCAGAAAAAGGAAGTGAGGTGTCAATAATGGAAATCCCTAGCATCAGTGAAATGACAGCAAACTTCACCTACGGTTTTAAGGTGAGAGACCGGCCTGTTAGAGTTTTGGCGGGAAAGTCTAGCTGAGTGTCACGCTCATATTTAATTGGATTTTAAAATTATTTATACTGTTGTTTACAAAATCAAACTTCGTGATTTATGTAGTAAAACCTGAATTCAGTAAATAATTCATAAAGAACACATAGATATAGTGACCACATCATGACCGGCTCAAACCTCCCTCGTATGACGGTTCACGCGGCCGTCTTTTTCGACATGAATAATATTCATTACGTGACATGGCTAAATGCACAAACCGTGCGAAGTCAAAAAAGAAAGAAAGAAGAAGACCGGCCTGTTAGGCGGGTCATGTGTTTGCTCAATTGATGACAATTTGTTTACCTCCTATTAGTATATTACATGGCTTAATAAACATAGTACGAACTGAATTTTACTTTTGAAGTGAAAACTTCTTTAGTCACATTAAACACTGAAATGAAATCGTTTATTAAGCAAGTAGAATCACTGATGACTTTTACACTTCATATTTTTTTAAACTAAATGGAGCCGGCATTTCTTAACTGATTGCCTCTGAGAAGAAAAAGCCGAAACAAACTCAGGGATCATCGTCTTTTTTCAAGTCCAGACATTAAAAATGAAAATGTTTATAATAATTTAAGTGATTAAAAAAAACAGTGTTTAAAATGTCATAATTGTAGCATAATAACGCACATTGCTTAATAACAATGCTTAGCAGAGCAGCTCAGCCCCAAGCTTTATTGTCTTCTAAATAATCTGTGATTTTATAATATCCCTTTTTGCAAAGTTACTCACTTTTGTTGGATGGGGAAAAGCATTGAATTCGCGTGAGCGTGACCGACCATCGATCGATACCGTGGTCGTTTTTACTTTTTTTTTACTTGATATGTACTGTTTTTTTTTAATAATTACTGTTTTCACTTCTATCGGTCAGTTCCAAGACTTCGATTTTTTTTTATTTGACGAAATTTACCTTATCCTAGTCTTTCGATAAATTCAGACATGATGTTAGGTTTTATAACTCTACTTACTTGTGTCGTAGTTGGTCTCGTAATACTGTTTCTTCTCATCGTCTTCGATGTCCACGACTACTTCGTTATCTGGCTGTCCCTGGTATGGGCCATACTGTCGAGCCTCTCTTGCCTGTATTACTGCTTTGGCATCATCTTTTGGTGGTTTCTTTGGGGTAACCTCACTGGCTTGTATTATTGCCAGCGCGGCCTGTGAACAAAAGATAGAAAGAGTTTAATTAAGAATTTCTTAACATAGTTCTAACATTTCTTCTATAATAATAAAAAGCTAAAAAATCATTCAATTACTGGTAGTATCGGTTGTTTATTATTATTATTATTATTTTTTTTTTTATAAATTATAAACCAGCGCTTGACCGCAATCCCGCCTGATGGTAAGCAGTGACGCGATCGTTGATGGTAAAGCGCGCTAGTTTATTAAGAGCCTATTCACTCTAGCCTTGAAGACACTCAAATCGTAATGTGACAGAAACACCGACGCCGGCAAATTGTTCCAGTCCTTCGATGTACGCGGTATAAAGGAGGAAGCAAAACGCTTCGTCCGGATCGCAGTGGTGTCAACAACGTAAGGGTGGAAACTCGCCGTACGACGGGTCGTCCGATGATGGAACGGAGATGGGGGAATTAAATCATGCAATTCCCTTGCACACTCACCAGAATGCATCCTATAGAAGACCGAAAGGCTGGCCACTCTACGCCTGTGCTCCAGGCTTTGGAGACCGTTTCGAGTTAAGGAATTTTGTCAACTATAAACCAAATTTTGTCTACTTGTACACAAAAATATCCATATTTATAATTACTTTTCTCATTGCACGCTTTAAAAGGGTTTCTAATTGGATTTGTCTCCCGAATTAGTGCGGATCAACGCGTTTATATTTAATTATCTTTGAATTTTAAACTGCATGCGATTTCATATATTGAATAAAAAAAAAAACAAATCTCTGTTAAGTACAAAATATGTATAAACATTGTTTTGTTTTAATTAGTAGACATAACATTATTTCATAAACGGCTATTTCAATGATAAGAATAGCTGGTTGTTTTGATTAACTCAAGACAATGTTTGTGTTCTTTCTCCAGAATTAGCTTAATATACCGTGTAGTTCCTGTGTAGTTTATATAATTGTCTTTTTTATAATGCATAAATATGTGACGCCCTTTATACTTAGGCCATTTATAGGTATTTTTATTTATTGTATATAGACATGTGTTTTTTATAAATGAAGAGACAGCTGTGCTGCTAGGGAGTTTGATCCGCCACTTCTTCCCAGCAAAACCACTAGGAAGTGATGAAAGGCGGGCGTTTTGAGGGGACTTATGTAATGTCAATATTCCGTTCAAAAAGTGCTGATTTTCAGATTAATTTGAATAAATGAATTTTGATTTCTAAAGCGACCAGTGTTGTATGGTCTAGTAACTAATTAGGTCTATTAGGATTGTTATATTTTAAGGTAATTTGCCGGCGTACTGTGAAGGGTGAGACTATTAAAATATAATCAAAAATGACATCTGCAAATTATTTGACAACCGATATAGGTAGGTATATTTACTATTATTTATTCAAATAATAAATAATAGTAAAACATATGTACCTGTTAGTTGTGCGGCATATCGTTTTTTCCTCAGCGAAAATAAAATAATGAAATAGCTTTGTTAGTACAACTTAAGGAAAAGCGGCTCTTTCTTCTCAGAGGTAGTCTGTTAGGAAACGCCGGCTTTATCTAGTTTAAAAAATAAACCTGACGTGTAAAAGTGATCGGTGATCCTACTTAATAAACGATTTCATTTCATTTCAAAGGAGTAAACCATGAAATTTTTCGTAATAATTCTTCAGTAATATACCTGTATTACTAAGAATTATGACGAAAACATTCAATATTCTTTCAATAAGTCGCCCTCCCCGCCGGCCCCGGGTTCGATCCCCGGCCAGGTCATGATGGAAAACGATCTTTTCCTGATTGGCCTGGGTCTTGGATGTTTATCTATATATGTATCTATTATAAATATAGTATCGTTGAGTTAGTATCCCATAACAGTAATAGTCTCGAACTTACTTTGGGGCTAGCTCAATCTGTGTGATTTGTCCGTATCTATTTATTTATTTAATATATTGCATTATTTCTAATAGTAATAATAATCTTCTGACGATATTAGGTAGTCGTGGTGGCCTAGTGGTTAAAACACTAGCCTCTCAAGTATGAGAGTGCGGGTTCGATTCCAGGTCAGGCAAGTACCGATGTAACTTTTCTAAAAAGTTATATGTACTTTCTAAGTAGATCTTGGACACCAATGAATGAAGGTTAAGGAAAACATCTTGAGGAAACCTGATTTTTAAGTCTGAGATCGCCAACCCGCATTGAGCAAGCGTGGTGATTACGCTGAACCCTTCTCTGTATGAGAGGAGACCTGTAGGCCTAGTATGAGTTTTCAATACGTAACTCGTTCGATCGTATCGAGCGCGTTTGGCGCTCTCATTGGTTGAGAGTTCTTACGACCTTGAAGCGGGCCAATCGCTGAGTCAAACGCGCTCGATACGATCGAACGAGTTTCGTATTGAAAACTCATACTAGGCCTACAGTGCTCAGCAGTGGGACGGTAAAAAGGTTGATAATGATGATGATGATGATGATATTAGGTAATTGTCTAGCAAAATTTAATTTAACTAGTTTTTACCTACGGCTTCGTCCGCTTGGAGGTGGGAAATCTGGAAATTATACCACGGAGTCATATTTACTGCGGTAATGAGAATTAATTCCAAAATACATTGTTTTCATATAATTCTGTTGGGGTACCCGGCGCACGTCAGTAAAGCTCCTACTGAGTTTACTTTGCCCAGGGAAAATAGCAAGTAACATCAAGCAATGAAAACATTAAACGTAACGAGGAGATGTAAGTCAATGAAGTCAGTATTATAGATAAACACAAGTCTTTGATTACGCTAGGGAACAGACAATAATGTAAACGACGTTTCATCGGAGGTGTGAGTTGAGAAAGCAAATCACTGCACTATACCTAAGGGTGGTCGCGACGGTCACCAATACCCCTGTCGCAAAAAATCGTTCAAATCCAATTCACTTGTTTTTCATATAGGCGGGCCGTTTAAATGTCTTGCCATGGCGACTCCGCCGGGCCGGAACAAGCGACGTAGACCAAAGAAGTGCTGGCTTGACGTCGTAAGAGTTGACATGCGTGTCAACAATCTCACGCTACGGGATGCCAGAGATCGTGCGAAATGGAGGAGTAAGTGTAGGAAAGCAGACCCTGGGCTCCAACGCGGAAGCCGCGGATGCAACCGGGATTATACGCTGAGCCTCAGAAGTGTGTATTGACAGGTGTCAAATTTGTTCTAAATTTAACTCTGTTTGAGCTGTCATATGTCACATTATTATAGAAAAGAAGGAACAATAATATGTAGTATTTGTTATATTACTTTGATTCCAGCAGATATGATACATAAAGTGTAAGTGATTTTTTTAAATCGTTTATGTAATAGGACGAGTTGAGTGATATCAGTCTCAAGGCGTCTGTAGGTATAGACCATATTGACGAACTGCGCTACACGACCTCTTGCGCTGGCAGGTTGCTCAATAAAATTATTGGTCGAGGCAGTATGCGCAATCATTTACAAATATTATTGTCTAGAGGTACTACTATGTCATCTTTAACATCTTTCAGTCTATTTACTTTTATTTTTTCTACAATTTATTTGAAAGATTGCTTTAAAATATTTGTAAAAGCGTTAATGTTTTTATTAAAAATAAAACTTATATTAAAGGTTCGTACCTTTTAGTATAAAAATATTGTCCTTAAATTTTGAGGTTAGATATTCAAGGATATATGATCTCATATAATTTAAGGTTTTTAACACCTTAAAAATCTTAAGGCGCATGAGTTAAGTGTGAAAAAACAGGGTGTGTAAGTATCTGAAAACATTATTGTTTGCTCCTTGTTTTAACACAAGACGTTTGGCAAGGCAATGTATTGCAAAACTGTCGAGGAGCCTCTCCGCTGAGTAAATCGTAAATATCAAATGCTCATCAACTTTTATTATTAAAAGCAACGCATGATGGCAAATTGAGTCTTACTTGACGCATAAGGCTCATTGCGTGAGTAGGTAACTATTGTATAAATCGAAGTATTCAGTAAAGGTTACTGTTATCAGACGCACATTAGAGTTGTTATGATAATTTTATGAACACATTTTATTGATTGGATTACGAAACATAGCATAAGTTCGTGATGTACCTATTACATACACATTTGCAAATTTGTATTTTAATGCATGTTACACGTGATGGGAACATTGGAGAATGATAACACGGAAGCAAAGATAGACAAGGACTAACATGAATGATGTTTTATTGAGATTCACCCAATGACTCATGTTGGACTGTCGGCAAAGTCAGTGTAATGAAATGGTTTTGTTTTTGTGCCAATTCTATTTTCGAAAAGATATCTGATCACAGATAACAATCAAGTCGGTCAAAGTAAAAGAAGTATTCAGTCAACGTTTTGGGGTTTGTATAAATTTATCCCATTGTAACGCTGAACACGTCTGGTTCAAACTTTTGCAGTGTTCGTCAATGTCCGTGACCGTAACCCCCAAACCTGTCCCCTTATGTTTCAATCTCACGTACCAGCCAGACAACCATCAGAAACAAATTGTTTTTTGATCTGGGACATAAACGTGAAAGCATTTAAAAAGGATTTGCAAGTCGCGGCGAATTGTTAAAGAGAAAAATTGCCAAACAATGGAGTTGACATAGAAACCTAAAGTTGGTTCTGATCCTTTGAAACAGCTGCACGTGCTCTACAGTGGAGCGATTAAATTTACGAGTACGTCATTTGTCATGTTACTGAACTCAAACAACAGTTTTTCATTATTAGAATTTGTAGTCATAATATTGTACATAGTTTAAATAGAGTCAGGACTTGTCAATGTAACGGTTTGTTAGGAGACGTCGTCTGTATAATTGTTTGAATTTACTTCGCAATTATTATAGATTAATTTACCTACTTTCGGTTTATAATAAACCGCTTAAATGTTTCGAATTTTGTTTCTAAACGAGAGCGTTTAGACCTTAATTTCGCACTATTTGGCGTAGACTTAAAGGGAGTTTAGCTTTGAATATAAACCGACCTAAACACTAATATTAACATAATTAGAAGAAAATAAGAAACGAAAATGTTATTAGTAATTTAGGAAAAGTCTAAACATTTATTTTTATTTAATAATATTATTATTATATTATTTATTTATACTAACAAAGGGACAGTTATATGTATTGTGATTCTACCTTAACGTTTGTAAACGATGTACCTTCTTTAGAGATTAAATAATAGTAGCTATAATAGGGTATGACTAAAAAAAAAAACTAATTAGTCCCTCAGTCAGATTTCCAAAAAATACTAGACACGAATTTTTTCTTTTTTCATATATAAAAAAAAATGAAGACGCCACAGTGCGTTGAAAACTCGTGTGACGTCACCAACCACCACTCCTGATCTTTAATGCCTTTTATATTTGTAAATTTTTATTGCTTTGATAAAACAAAATATACGTATCCAATATCCGTATATTTTTCTATAATCTGAATGACGGACTAAATAAAATTCATTTTATTTTATTTTAACCCAGGAAACATCCGTATTGCCATGTTTATATTTGTAGCTAGGTAAGGTAGGTAACACTGCCGTTGTAGGTAAGTTAATAATGTATGCAGGCATGAAATGTTTCACTGTAAAAACGTCGTATTATCCTAGCATCTTTATGGCTCAGCGGTTTTATTTCCAAGCGGATCTCTTCGGCACGCGTGCCCTTGCTCATTGCCGTTAAACATTATTTAATTGCAACTTCAACCTGTTCATAATGCAAATATCTATGTATTTTGATTTTTATTTCAACGTGGCACATTGTCATAACAACGACATCGTTTCAAGCATCATTACTGCCGCTGCTATTTATATAAATTTGTCATTCTAACACGATTCCATTGTCATAGTGCTAAAAAGTTGTTAATCTACTAAATGATCGATCAATCCGATCAGTCGCCTCGTATTGAAATAGTAATATAATGATATTGCCTAATGCTAATATTATAAAATCCGTTAGTAGAAATGGTTTTCTAAAAACTACTATTATACAGGCTGTATCTGATATCGTAAGGCAAACTTCGGGAAAAGGCTAGACCGCATACCACTAATAAAAATTATGATAGTCATTTATGTCGTTAATAAACGTTTACAGAATTCATAGTGTTTAAGAAAAAGTGTCGGCTCGGCCTTTGAACGTAGCAAGCGTGCCGCCGTGCGTGTTTGTAGGTATGACGTTGATCCCTGATGTGAACTCTATTAAATCAGCTGATAAGATAGTTTTTCGAGTTTTGATTTCATTGCACTTTTTTATGTAATTAGCTAATTAATTAATTTTTATTTTAAAATCTTTATGGGTTATAAAAGTATAGCAATTATGAACGGTCTAAAGTGAAAAAAAACTACATATATATTTTTTTAATTCATGAAAAAGCCGACGAAAAATTCCGTCACTGGGGGTTCAGAATCATGTACTGGATCCATGGTACTCGTTTGTGCGTCGATGTCAGATACACCTTTTATAGAGTGAAGTGTCAAAGATTGACACTGGAAAGACGTAATGACTGAATGAATTTCGTAAGTAAATTCCGAAACTTGTCGAAATCGCTCAATATGAGATCATTCTGACATTATTGTAATAGCGGCCTAGGGTAAAATGGTAAAATATTGCTAAGTAGTACGCGTCAGACACTGAGCAAGAAGAAAACCAATACCTAAATATACTTAGTTTATTTTATTAACATCCGATACTATTATGTATATTCAAATTTTGTACAATTTTTCTACAATATGCATCGCATGGATGGAAATTTAATCTTTTACGTAACGTTTTATTTCGTCAATAACCCTTCAGTGTACCCTGTCTGGCTGTTAAAGGATTTCCATACTTTATTGCCGAATACGGCAAACAATCCTCGACGTAATTCAAGCTGCAAACTGTGTTGTGAAATAGGGACGAGAGAACAGTAGGTATATTGTAGGTATAAGCACTCTCTGAATTGTTATCGCATGTATTAACTTTAAAAACAATCTTCTAAAACATTGAATATTAGTGCCATTAATCAATTTATATTTTACATAGGTCGTAATAAATTTTTAGAAGTTTAAATGTCAACACTTGGTTTAGCGTATTATTTTCATCTAGGTGGGCGGTGGGCAGTTTTTTTTCGATCACATTCATAAGCTTGACTTTCAAAGCAAATAACAGAGCTTATGACTATTTAATTACCTCGTTAAGTTTCTGAGAACCTGATCTCTAATCAAGAATCCCTCTTAATCTTTTTCTGATATCTCCCTGCCCAATAGGTACCTTATGTGAGTACAATTTATTTGAAAGGTTAAAAGATGTGGTATGGTAAGGGTATGTTATGGTATGTTAATGTATTCAACATTACGTTGAAGAGTTTGAGAAGAAAACAAAAAAAAAAAATGTCTTATATAATAAATAAACAGCGTCACTTCTGCGGAGAGTGAGAGACAGTCCCAACAGCATCCTAAGAACTGTATCGGAGAGTTTCGGGTCTCCAATTATAAATAAATTTATACAGAGGGTGGTGGGTACTAACTCTAGATAATAAGTAGTTTTTCTTTTTGATGCTACTAAACTCTATGGATTATCTAATCCGAAATAAAAATTATTTTATTTTATTTATTTATAATTTTTTAAATCAAGGCAAATCAGATTAAAGTCATAATTTTTTAGTCAAGGCGATTAAGAGCTGACCCCTAATGCATTTGATTTATGAATACATGCGTCCTATAGTTGAGATGAAAAATCTATCTGAATAATAAATAGTTTTTCGATCAGCAGACGTTAACCAGTATGTATATTATGTCAAGGTGCGGTTGGGTGACGCCACCGGGTTATGTCACACACTTTCCGATGCTCGATTCTAATATAAGCGCTAAGTAAGACTGCAAACCGACGAAGGTCGCTTGCATCCGGCGCCCATATCGTTCCGTGCTTATTTACCTACTCCGTGACTAATAGTGAAAGTGGATGTACTCTTTTAACCTTTGGTATTGACCATTTGTGATGTCAATAGGTCATAAATTTGTATTATAAAATGTATAACCTACATTTTCTCATGATACATTCTTGCACCACAGGTTGAATCAAAACTTTTATCGACAATCAAATAAGTGCCGATGTCGTCATTGTTTTGAGAGGTCATCCGTGGTCTTCTCAAGTTATTTATATTATTTGAACTTTAATTATGAAGTCATCAACAAAGGAGATTTTTAATTTGACATTTCACGACATGATAGACATTATTTATATTTTTAACCGTTAGCAAACCTATTTAAAAAGTTTAAGGACATCTGTGTTTAATATGGATTAATCGATATTATCCGTTCAAGCTTTTCATAAATATTTTTTTATGATAATACTATACTAAAAATATTTAAAATCGTGTTTGTAAACATAACACGTAGGCACGTAAAGTGCTCTTATCCTTGTATGTCTGATCATTAGACTTGATTTGCTCATTAAGAAGACAATTAAAATTTCATAATAACGGTCAAGCAGCATATTTAGTAGATTACTGTCGTGAGAATTGGACGTGATTGCTTCATCTGCGGGATCACGACAAAGCTTGCGACGTTACACAGATCGATGCCGTGCATACTTGGGCTAGATTAGTCCAATTTTCCTAACATTGTTGTCTAGTCTAGAACAATCCGACCCAGTAACGCTGGGTGAATGGGGCAGAGAAAATGGCCTAGCGATCGTCTGACATCTCTGTGCATGGCGTGAGAACTATAAAGAATTACCCAACAGCGCCTATTATACCTGACAATACATTCATTTGCTTTAGTTACTAATAACAAGTTTCCTATTATTAAAATTGGAAAGCCAATCGTCTTCGACCTAGTGCAGCGTTTTATAGATACATGGTGTTATATTAATGCGGTTTTGATATAAATAAAAGATGACCTATTGCGTTTTGTGGAAATTGCAAAACAGGTATACGTTTTAAATTACCAAATTTTTAAAAAAAAATGTTTTTTTTTATGGACCTTGGAATACTAATTTATTATCTTTAATATTTTTTTTTGTTTTTGTTCATGCTCTAAACTAGTGCTTGAATTAGATCCCGCCTGATAGGAGGCATTGATACAATCGGTGACGGTAAGGCACACTATTTACAGCCTATTTACTCTAGCCTTGAAGACACTTAAATTGTAATTAGACGGGAAGACCGTATCAGGCCAATTGTTCCAGTCCTTCGATGTACGCTGTATACTATATCAGGCGAAATACTTAGTCCAGATCGTAGCGTTGGCAACAACGTAGGTAAGGGTAGATCGGTCGTCGCATGATGGAACCGTGATGGTGGAATTACGTCACCAATTCCCGCGTACACTTTCCAAAATGCGTTCCACGGAATACCGAAAAGATGGCTACTCAACGCCTATGCTCCAAACTTTAGATATTGTTCTTTACCAAACATTAAGATCAAGAGATTCACTTTTACTTCATTAATATTTTCTCTTAGTCGTTGAAGGCTTAAGTTTCGTTTGAATGCTATGTACGTACTCTAAAACTGAAGTTGTTTACTAAATTAACGATGGACCCAGAAATGATTTAAAGCATTTTGAAAACGACTCGGGTCAATTGTTTACCTACCTCTATTGATGAATCCCTCAAGGAAAGTTTTGAATTTTGGAGTGGTTCAGGAAACTCAATGCTATTTGAAGTAGCCTCCAGAATATTTTATTTATCTAAGACTTTTTGAGGAAAACTGACATATTGATAAATTATTAAATTAGTAGATATATATCGTAGGTATTTAGTGAAAATATTTCGACAATCCAAACGGAATTTGACTGCTGATATTCTGATAAAAGCTTAGATAGGTAGCTTTTGAATGTTTTAAACGCAGTATCTAGCTACAACGCAGCAATATAGTGAAACGTTGCAATAAAATTCAAAATAAGATTCCAATAGTAATTTGATTTAAAATTCGTTTTATTGCACCAGGGATATATACCTACTCTAATAGGCTTTTAAGTAAATAGGGTAGGTTGTGTGAAATGATTTGTTTTGTCATTTTTTCATAGAAAACAATTCGTGATTGATGACAGTAAAACATTGTTTAGTAGGATAACGTTTCGTATGCAAATGTCTATTTTGCTATGTATAATAATCATCAGTGTTAAACCTAAACATCATTCATCGTGTTAATATGTACCTGTCAGGTTATAAACAGGTGTTTGTGTGGAGTTAGACAGTCTAAACCTTCAGAGCTTAATATTTTCGAAAGGCCGCTTTAGTCGCATCAGCCAGGAGTCTTACGTCATTCATGACCCGACAGTCGGCCTGTGCTCTGACTAGCAAACATCCTCAACCTTTAAACTATTTGTATCCTCTTATACAAATGACACTACTTTATTACTAAATACTAATCGAAACAACCGGTATCTTCGAAAAGTTTAAAAGTAGAGATGACTCACATTACGCATTCTTATATGGCAATTTAATGCCAACGACGGCTTTTTTTTAGTACCTACGGTTCTAATAACTTTGTCCCAAACGTGATCTCACTTATGTGGAATATTTAGAATATTTTATGTAGATCAGTCAGCGGTAGTTTATTTAATAAGGATAACATTTGTACAATAAAGTTTTAAAAACTAATATTATAACTATGTGACCCGTGCCAAGTATTCGCAAGGTATTTTGAACGTAAATTTTCGAAAAACCACTGAAATGTAAGTGATTTGTATATTTTTCCCGTGTAGAGGCTCAGAAAAGCTTTAAAAAGATGTCTCATATTGATAAAGTATGAAGGAAGTTATGATGTACCGACAAAAAAAAAAAAACCATTGAGAAATAATATATATGATATTAGACTTTCATAAAACTTTCTTAAATATAAAGGGTAATGTTCTGAAGGCTATTTCGTGACCTCCCATAATTTAAAAGATGTTCATTTGATGACCTTTTGAGCTAATAAAATAAATGTGTGTATAAATATATGTTTATATGACATCATATGCCGAAAACTCGGTACATAGACAAGCAACCGGACTTTATAATAAAACGAGCATCTATATATTAATTTAAAATGTCAAGTCATGCTTATAAAATGTTAAAAAGTGCAAATGCAAGGCTGGTGCGGAGTTGATGATTTACCAAATACGTAAATCACCAACTTAGACTTTGTTAAACCCTAGGAACATTTACCTCCCGGCCGTAATCCTCAAGCTCAATCGATTGCATATCCAAGTAGGGCGCTGCAGATACAATTGGAAATAAATGAAATGGGGGATCACTGACCCATCCAAATTACTCAGTGCGAGTGTGGAGGCTCTAGTCAGACAAAGCCCCACTTGCTGAAGTGCCCTAAGTGTCCGTTCACCTGCACCTTGGATGACTTAAAAAATGCTAATTACATATGTCATAAATCGTGACCTCTTATTGGGCTTAAACAATTTGACGTAAGCATATCAAAGAAGAGTACCATCGACACGAAAAAAAAAGAAGAAGTAAATAGGAGGTCTCACCTAATTAGTTTATTATTAAGTGACGATCAAAAAGAAATGCCACGCTTAACAATGTTATTATGTGAACTGTTTTTTTTTTGCTCTCAAATTGTAATCCGATTATAATGAAGACCTTAAATGGGCTCGTGTTTCTGTTGTCCTGCCTATAGCTTTGACGTCGGCGGTAAAAAATAAGGAGTTTATTTGTTAATCATGTTACGATGGATGTGTCCGGTAGTAAGCAGGGTTTTTTTAATCTTACCAAAGGTTTTTGACGAAATGATTGACAGGACAATGGAAGAGACAGATCTCCATCGGTCGGTATCAGACCGCCCATATGTAGTTCCTCGCGATAAAACAATGTCAATGTCCTCTTATAAGATCCCGTGTGAGTCGTTAACCTTCTCACGTATACCAAGTACGAAACTTAACGCGGTTGTCCCTTCCAAAACTGTACTTGCCGGGTTCGTCTTGTTTCAAAGTCCCGTATCATAAAAATGTTCAACACAGGTTTTCTCAAAAAGGCTGATCATCGCGACACTATGTGGGCGAAAGATTGTCGCAAAATTTTGTGGACATAAATTCGATGATTTTTCAAGTATCGGAAGTTAGGAGATGAAAATGTCAAACTGATGGTGACAATCAATATTTTTGGGTCAAGCGTTTTCGCACGACGTGTAGGGTCGAGGAAGCGGAAATTAAGGACACTGCGAGAGCAAGAAAAGTGCTTAGCGACTGGTGACAAGTGTAGACTGTGAGTCAGACAGGTAGTGTACGATGCACGTCAGTCACGTCACCGACGACGTCGACACTCACAGATCTGTTAACGGGCCGCTATTGTCGCGTGTCCGGACACCACGCTCCAACATCCAATCATTCATTATGTAAACCAAACAATGCGTTGTCACATTTAACTTAATGTCGTCTGCCGGTATACACCATGTTCCAGTTCTTTCCACTTTTGTCTTGTATCTATTCACGAATCTCGGTTGAATGCCACTGAATAGTCTGACTACAGCCGAGAAGACAATGCTATATTAATATTGCTTGGGGTTTTCCAGTTCAAATATTTATCTCTATTTTATCATGTAGTAACATGCTTTTAAGAAGAATAAACCAAGCCAGAGAGTTTGGTTTTACAGAGGATTTTTTTGTAACAGAGGTCATTTAGCATTTTGCGAATTTTCTAATGACACTATATTTTGTTCGTAATAGCTGTTACCGTTAAGAAAATTCTTGAAAACATCCTTTTGCATTTTTTTCCGTAAACATTATCTGTACTGTTTCCGACGCCGGCGCCGTTTGTGTCTTGTGATAAGGTACGGTGAATTTACATTTGAACTTCAATTAAAATACTTTCATAGATCGTAGGTACTCACGCCGAAATTATGATTTAACAAATACTACCGTATAACTTTTGCACGCTCATTAATTAAAGTCTTTGAACAATAGAGTTGAAACGAAAAAAAAAATTATTTGCAATCACCGCAACTAAATATATTCAATCAACCTGGTTTTAGTTAGTCATATTGGATAAAAAGTGCCAATATTTATTTCAATTCTACCCGCTATAATTGATTAAAGCTCGTGATTTCCGCATAAATTTGATTTATCATCAAATTTATAGTTCATACCAGCCACGATAAAAAGACGTGGGTCGAAACATCCCTGATTTGTGCATGGAGCTGATGTCATTGTTCCTCAAATGATCTGTTTCAGCCGACAGAGAGCATTCAACTTTACTCTTTTTTATAATATCATGTCAGTCTGATCGATGATGTTCCAGTGCAATCGTAGACTTAAAGAAAAATATGACATTATTGTAGATCGTAGATACAATTCAATCCAACGAGATGAATGATTACAATGTACATAGAAGTGATGTTACAGTCATTTTATTAAAATGGTTACATGAATGTAATGTAACACCTATAATAGCTTTGAACTCCATATTGAGTCGATGATGCGACGATGATACGACCAAGAAAATTGCTTTGTATGTCCTCGAAATAAGGGAAACTCAATCATCCATGGTCCTTTGATTTGCTCATACATAATCTGCTTCTCTGAATAGCCGCTGTGAAGAATTCATGTAAAATGTTTTATTATGTTATCGACGTTTGAGTTCAAATGTTTGGTTATATTTTTAATATCAGGGTAGCTTTGAGCTTTGAATGAATATCAGAAAGAACTGGTTCGTTTATATTTGGATAGGAGTGAGTCATTTCCAAGAACTTCACTGAAACCATTTTAGGTACGTAAGTAACTAATAAAGGGTTCAAATTAATTTTGCATAAGAAACTGAGATCAAAGAGTAAGATAGGGTAACTTCTCATCTTTAAGCACGTTTTTTTTTGTACGTCGTGACGCACATGATAAAAGATATAATCATTAGCGACAAGATACAAAATCGAGATTGAACTTTATGCGACCGGTTCAATTGATAACTTTCTAAAAACAATAATTAAATGTTTGTCTGCTTACTTTCCGTCATTTTTGATTTAGTAAAGAAATGTTACATAAATTTGGTACATTAATTACATTAGTTTTGTAAGTTATACTTAGTGTTACAGATCCTTCGCTATGGCAACATTTTGCTTTTGCAACATAATAATATAATACTAAGTTTTTTTTCTGGCGATTTGAATATATTTGTCTTAAAATTAATAGTTACTGTATAAATTTATTAGCAATGAGGGTCAATTATATAATCCCCCCTATTCATAAAAGCTGCTTAACGTTAACTAGTGATTAGCGATTCTTTAAACATACATTTTTGACCTTTTAACGTTATTTAACTTTAATCATCGCTTATGGATAAACCCCTCAAACACTGTGGTGTTTATTCATAAAGGATAATTTAAGTTAAGTGACGTTAAAAGGTCAAAAATGTATGGTGAAAGAATCGCTAATCACTAGTTAACTTTAAGCAGCGTTTATGAATAAGGCGGATTATGTTTACTGATTGGTTTTATTGATTTTAAAAGTACAATTTTACTTTTAACAGATAATCATCCCACTGCTGGGCACAGGTCTCCACTCAACTGAGAAGGATTGAGAGTGGTGATTACTCTCAATCCTTCTCAGTATGAGTGGAGACCGTCAACCCAAATTCAGACTTACAGTGCAACCTAAATATTGTGCAACTCTATAAAGTATTAGTTAACCAATTAACCATACCGTGTTTGAATAAAGCTACTTCTCGTTTCAATTCTATTTCGATAAGCCAGTTGAAATTCAAAGTGGCCTTGCTTTATCAAGGCGCGATAAGTTATTGAATCGACATACATATATTTGTACGTCGGTCACGTGCAACAAGTTCGTAAAAGTCCAAATTGTCGTTGCGTTGAGATAAAGTGTGAACATATTTTTATGAACTTCTGTTCAGTTGTAGGTTACGTCTTTACAAACAGAAAATATTTTAGACCTAATTCTGTTAATTTACTTGAATGTTTTGTTCGAAAATTATATAAGGCCATACTTTTTCACAATGATGTACTGTATATTCTTTTGTTTATTATACCTAAGTACATAAATATTTGAATAGTCTTTTACGTTATTTTTTAATTTTTAATTTAATTAAGTACTTCATAGAGATATCTAAATTCTAAGATAGGAAACGTACTAAGGACATCAGGCATATTAGACCAAAAAAAAATTGCGCGGCCAAACCTAGGATTATTTCGAATATCTAGACCTTTAAAAAAATATATGACTTATCCTGTTGCTGCAAAAAATTAAATGTATGGAAAGTGCCATAACGACTCAGAATATCCAGCTACAGGGATAAGTCATATATTTTTTTAAAGGTCTTAATTTGGTCTAGATATTGGAAATAATTCTAGGTCTGTTATTATTTTTTTTGGACGAACAATATATGCAAAGTGCCCGATGTTCTTTACTACCAACATTATTAGATATTAGGTATTAGGAAATTTCAACCCTTGCTTAATTCATGCAAATTTAGGGAACAATATTGTTGGTGACGATGAAAAACTAAAATATCGAGATGACCACGTTACGTTTTTGATTTGTGTGTAGTGACATCGATAGGTCAACTTTCACATGTATTGTTTATTATGCATAATTTATGAAAAAAATTTAGTTACGAAATATTCATAGAATAGAATATATTATTAGATAACCGAATACACACCTTAGAAACTCTGTTGTATCATTAAACTAATAAAAGTTGTGAAACATAAAAAGTCGTTTTCAAACTATAAACATACTTTTGTGCTGTTGATATAAAATTAACCTATATTTTTGATTTTAACATGTTATTAACATTTAGAAAAACGTCTATAAATATAACAATAATACAATAAAAATGTCTACCCTTTAGAAATAAATAATTATATAACTATGAATTATCAAGTATATAAAATTATCCACACATTACTATTCAAAAAACTTACCAAGAAATAGAAAAGTGTTCCCGGCCCCATGGCACGGGATATGGCCTGCAGGCCTGGCGACCTTGAGGCGCAGCCTACTCGACACAACCTTAGTCCCGACAACACAAATAGAAGCCTGTAAGGCGCGAATCAAGCATGTATTTTGCTAAAATTCGCTAACATGACCCGCTCGCCAACGGCCGGCTTTTAAAACTAAAATGTACAAACTCGAAGATGCGCCTCTTATATTACCTCTTACGTTAACGTCGGATACCGCAACGTATTTGGCATATAGGTGTAGTCTCGTAAACATGTGTGGGTGTATTTTGGCGATGAAGCCTCCGATTGCTCATTCGTGTGCGTGGATTTGGCGACACGCGTGATAACGACGCGCCTGTGAGCGCTAGGGAATGTACATATGTATGTCCTTTAGCCATATTTTAAACTAAGTAGAAACATAAATCGCTTATCACCCTAATTAATTTATTATTAATCCCTTGGTAGCTTTACATTATCCTGGTTTATTGTATAGATTAAATAAATTAGGGATGGAGGTAAAACATAAAAGCTTCTGTTTAATGGTGTTGTTCCAGTATGTACCAGTAGCCAGTTAAATATGGTATTAAAATTCTAGTAGCGTTGGTACATATCGTTTGAGACGCTAAGGTATAAAAATATAACATTTGTTCGTCGTATTATAGTATAGAATAGTACCAACCCACATCCTCCTGTAGGTGTCGTAAGAGGCGACCAAGGGAACTCTCACCAGGGAAGCGGGCAGCAGCTCTTCTCCTGTGTGTGTGTGTGTGTGTGTGTGTGTGTGTGTGTGTGTGTGTGTGTGTGTGTGTGTGTGTGTGTGTGTGTGTGTGTGTGTGTGTGTGTGTGTGTGTGTGTGTGTGTGTGTGTGTGTGTGTGTGTGTGTGTGTGTGTGTGTGTCTGTGTCTTGCCCCCAAGTGATTCGTCATGTTCCGGCATGATGTCTGGTGAAGCCGTACGGAGGATAGGTCTGAGCAGTTGTGTTGCGATGTGTGCCGGGTACGATGCGCCAAATGTTGTTGTGTCGGGAGTTTGGTCGTGGAGGGTCTCCAGATCAATCTCCCTCTGGGTTAAACATTGCATCACCTCGCTCAACTGCCGTCTTTCTTCCTATTCACTCGGTTTTTTGTGTGAATGGGATTATTAAACTAGAGCGCTTTACCATCAACGATTGCATCACTGCTTACCATCAGGCGGGATTGCGATCAAGCACTAGTTTACAATTATGAAAAAAAAGAAGAAATATCAAATTACTGCGATCGCCAACCCGCCTGCCAAGCGTGGGGATTATGGCAATTTAATGAAAGCCTTGGGGGAGGCCTTTGTCCTTTGTCCTCTATAGGCAGAGAAGAAGAAGAGATATATACCATAGAACGAAGGGAATTAAAATTGTTTCATCCGACCATCAGGAAATGGCAGGCCTCTTTAGCCGGTTTGCTTTCATTTGAGGGTCACATGATAAGAAATGTGTGTTCCAGTAATGTACATAATAAATAACTTAGATTTTATTTGTCGTCATACATTTTAAAGAAAACTCTTTAAGTTTTCAGTGAAGTTATGGATATAAAATAAATGTTTCTTTTTTTTTTTTTTATAAATTATAAACCAGCGCTTGACCGCAATCCCGCCTGATGGTAAGCAGTGATGCGATCGTTGATGGTAAAGCGCGCTAGTTTATTAAGAGCCTATTCACTCTAGCCTTGAAGACACTCAAATTGTAATTTGACGGAAACACCGACGCCGGCAAATTGTTCCAGTCCCTCGATGTACGCGGTATAAAGGAGGAAGCAAAACGCTTCGTCCGGATCGCAGTGGTGTCAACAACGTAAGGGTGGAAACTCGGCGTACGACGGGTCGTCCGATGATGGAACGGAGATGGGGGAATTAAGTCATGCAATTCCCTTGCACACTCACCAGAATGCATCCTATAGAAGACCGAAAGGCTGGCTACTCTACGCCTATGCTCCAGGCTTTGGAGACCGTTTCGAGTTAAGTCTGGGTCGCCAATCAGCCTCTTCGCACGCCTCTCTACCGAATCCAAAGCGGCAAGGTGACACTTCGCAGCACCAGCCCAAATGTGGCTGCAGTACTCCACACACGAGCGGACCTGTGCTTTGTATAAAATTAGAAGCTGCCCTGGTGTGAAGTACCGCCGGACTTTCGCGATGACGCCTAGTTTTCTGGCAGCCACCCCGGCCTTGGACTCACTCTTATTACTTATAATGTTAAAAAAAAACTCGGTTCCCTTTTTCTTTTCTCAAAGGTTTTTAAGTTCTCCCAATAATGAGTGAAGCATTACGTAGCGGATTTTTATTTAATTATTTTGATTATTTTATGTTTATTAGTGACGCAGGTACGACACAGTTATTTTTTAGTGAATGTTATTTACTAATTCTTGGTGAAATTTAGTTTAATTTAATGAATCGGTGTATTGAACTTGGACCAGATTGTTAATATGACGCGATTGCCCCGCGGCGCCGGAGCGGCCGCATAAATTAATACATATTTTTAACAACCGCTTAGCTGTTAAAATCTAGTTCTACTAATATGTACAACATCACAAAATTAACACAGACATTTCAATAACATCCTTTTAGTTAATCATCCAATTGGAATCAAAGTATAATTACTTCTTCGTCTATCAAGATATAAAAATATGTAAGTTCCATCCGGCTGTTGTTGTGTTTCCAAACCAAAGCTTTATAAGTTATATTTTATTATTTCGTATCTTATAAAATGTTATTTTATCTCAAAATGATCTGACTTTCCGGTTAAACTCAGGTATCATGAATTCAGTTGAGTTAAAGTAGGTAGATACGCGCGGTCTTTATGTTGTCCCTACCCTACTGACATTAACTTATGGTTAACATTTGACATCGAGATTTTCTTAGAAACTGCAAATACATGACATACTCGTAATTTTTACGTTGCTTAGGTGCTTTCCTTGTTTTAGGTTTGTTTTTAGTTCAATAATATTTAACTTTTCTGATTTTCCCAAGACGGATAGAAATTGCCCTAAGTTAAAGTAATAGGAGACTTTTTTTATAATTATGAATTAGTGCTTGACCGCAATCCCGCATGATAGTAAGCAGTGATGCAATCGTTGATGGTAAAGCGCGCTAGTTTATTAAGAGCCGAGAGAAGTAAGACGGCAGTTGAACGAGGTTATGCAATGTTTAACCCAAAAACACGACCAACGAATAACGATACTGCGCCTGAGGGAGACACACACATTTGGCGCATTGTACCCGGCACACATCGCAACACAACTGCTCAGACCCGTCCTCCGTACGGCTTCACCAGACATCATGAATCATCACCGGAACACGATGAATCGCTTGGCAGCAAGACTTTGTCTGGTGGGTGGTAACTTTTACCGGCTGCCGATGGTATGGCCTACCACCGAGTAATCGATTTTTACACGTGATCGAGACGAATGCGGGTAAAACCGTGGGGACAACTAGTTTTATAATAAAGTTACGAAGGTTGGTACAAAAACTGATGTTTCACTGGGCTAGTGATGTTCTTGTCAGGCATACCCAGTTATCAAAAGGGCAATACACTGGCTTTAATTTCTTTCCTTATTATTTTGAGACGATTTTAAATTCCAATTGAAATTCTCCGCTGATTCAAAGAAATTCCTTACTGGTCGCGTAATAATTATTTTCGTCAGTCTCGGTGGCTGCATTGATTAAAAGCTTCTGGAAAGTTCACCAGGTTTACAGGTTTTTTTCATTTCGTTAGGACTGTCATGAAGGGCAATGGTCCAGCGTTATGGAATTAATTTGACAGCACTGAGACAGGCTGTGGATTGGAAGAGCCTTTATCACGCAAACAGCTGAGTCAGAGCATTGTTTCCACAATTATGGTCATTGCCCGTTTGTGTTTATATTCGTAACTAACGACGCGTCCCTACTTCGCACGGCTTTTACGACTTGTAAAATATTTAGATTACTATATTAGATTTTTTTTTTTTAACTTATTTGTATAGGTACTTTGAAAAGATACATTTATAAGATTAAAGATAACATATATTGTACACATTAGAGTCATATTAAAAGTCATAGAAATAATGTAACACGTACCCTAGTCGTGTAACACGCTATGAATCTAAATGATTTTGTAGGATATTGTTAATCCATTGCTTTACATGTTAATTTTTTTTTTTTTTGGTAAACAGCGTAACAACTTAATGAATGACATGAATGACGCCGCGGCTGAGGGATTAACTACTGCGCTGCGTGTGGCGGGTTCGTTTCCCGCACAAAGAAAATATTTGTAAGGCCTGCAGGTAAGTGGCCTGGTTCCGTGCGGGCGACGAGCAGTGGACAGCTGGCCGCCGGTAAGGACCAAGCCAGGGTCGATGGCGCATTGTGTTTCATGTGTGACTCAAAGAGATATCAGCACATCGTGACGGGGTCCAAGAAAGCCGATGTCTGGGTCAGGGATGCGGGTTGGCGCACAGGCAAGTGAAGGAACACAAAAGTGGGTTTTAGTCAGTAAAAGTCTGACACGCTCTGCCGCTCCGTCCAGAGCGGGAGAGGTCAGTTGATGATTTCCCGTCCAAAAAAGAAAACGTGGTTCTGTTGTAAAAAAATGTTTATGTTTTTTTGTATTTAATTTTTAAAAAACGTTGCCCCACGCTGGGAATTTCTCTTGCATCTTGGGTGGGTTTACAAACATATGAGACACACACTAACACCCAGACCCGGAACAACTACTTACTTACTTGTAGGTCATACAAATCTTTGTTCCGTACGGAGATCAAACCCGTGACACGCCGCGCAGTAGTCAATGGCTTAACCATTGCACCAATCGTGCCGCGAAACAGCACACGCTGTGTGCTGTTGCACTGTCAAAACTGAAACCATTGCTACTAATAGTGTATTGCGCAAATATTTAATGGTCGTATAGACTGACACGAACAACGTGTCTATATTAGGTACCCATCTACAGCAGAGCACACCAGCACTTGCACCTGCTTCTGTATCATCATCATCATGTCAGCCACATGAAGTCCACTGCTGGACATAGGCCTCCCCCAAGAATTTCCAAAAAGAACGGGTGGACGCGCCTGCATCCAGCGTTTCCCTGCAATTATGGTCAGATCATCCGACCACCTAGTCGGTGGGCGTCCAACGCTGTGCTTGCCGGTACTTGGCGCCATTCAAGAGATGATGCCGGTGATGTCATATGGTTTAGAAACGTGGTCCCTCACTATGGGCCTCATAAGAAAGTTTAATGTCGCACAAAGAGTTCTGGAGAAGCCTATTCTAGGTGTTTCCCTACGTGATCGAATCAGGAATGAGGAGAACCGTAGAAGAACTAAAGTCGAAAACATAGCCCAGCGGATTAGCTTTCTGAAGTGGGGGCGGGGCACATAGCTCGTACGGCCGATGGCCGATGGGGCAGAAAGGTTCTTGAATGGCTTCTGTATACTAGCATAATTTTAATGTATGTAATGTGGCTGTGTTTTTTCTTTAATACATAAATAACTGGAGGTCAGATAGGCAGTCGTTCCATGTAAAATATTGGTTTAGCTGCATCCGGTTAGACTGGAAGCCAACCGCAATTTAGAAACAGGCTAGGCAGGCATGATGATAGATACGGAAGAATGTGGTTATTACTCATAAGTTCTTAAACTATGTTTATTTACCTCCTCTTTATACCATTTATGTGGAATATGATACACACTTATATTTACACTTGATTCCGTCCCCAGCCAGAGTAGCCAGCCTGCCGGTGTTCTATAGGGTACATTTTGGAGAGTGTATCAGGGAATTGCATGATTTAATTCCCCCATCATCGGACGACTAGTCGTACGGCGAGTTTTCACCCTTACGCTGTTGACATCACAACGATCCGAGTTTATAATTTATAAAAAAAGGCCTCCTCTCGGTGACAGGGATTGGGTCGTAATCTACCACGCGGACCCAGTACCAGTTGATAGGTTTTTTTATTTTATAATATTTATAAACTAGTGCTTGACCGCAATCCCGCCTGATGGTAAGCAGTGATGCAATCGTTGATGGTAAAACGCGCTAGTTTATTTATTTAGCCTATTCACAAAAAAAAACTTAGTGAATAGGAAGGGAGACGGCAGTTGAGCGAGGTGATGCAATGTTAAACTCAACAACACGACCAACGATTCTGCGCTACAGGGAGATTGATGGACATCCTCCACGACCAAACTCCCGGCATAACAACATTTGGCGCATCATAACCGGCACACATCGCAACACAACAGCTCAGACCCGTTCTCCCTACAGCTTCACCAGACATCATGCCGGAACACGACGAATCGGGCAAGATTTTATCTGGTGGGTGGTAACTTCTGCCGGCAGTCGATGTTATGGCCTACCACCGAGAACCTACCTGATAGATGTCCCATGTCTTAAAGTTATTTTTGCCTCTAGGTAAATAGTGGTTAAGTGCATAAAAAGTGGTTAAGTGCACCACTCTATATACATATCTTCTTCCGAACGCTCGGGTAATACAACCGTTGCCGAACAGTGACGAAGATTTCTATGCGCATTATCACTTTGGGAGACCTGTAATAATGATAGGTACTAAAAATTATTGTAATTATTGGATGTGTATGTTAATGCTAAATACTATTTATATGACCTGTACTGATGGTTTACATATTACCCATACTCGTTGAGCAGGCCTTGTGTAATATTTACCAAAGAGATTGCATCCGTATATTGGTGTGTGCGTGACTCAGATAATATGTGGTCATTGAAGAAGTTTGATTTATTTAGATATCTGAGAAAAACTAAAAAAAAAACCGGTCAAGTGCGTGTCGGACTCACACACAAAGCAGAAAGGGTTCCGTACCATTGATTTATGAAATTGAAGGATGTAGTTATTTGTATGAAAGATTACGGGGTAATAAGCGGTTTACGATTTACGAGGTATTAAAAAAACTACTTACTAGATCCTGTTCAAAACAATTTTCGTTGGTAGTTTTTATAGTGATGTACATCATATGTTTTTTTTAGATTTTTCTACTTTTTTCCAGTTTGGAAGCGTCTGTCACGCAAACTATTCGGTTTATAAAAAGAATATTTTAGAAAGCTCGATATCATTTTTGAAGACCTATCCATAGATACCCCACACGTATGTGTTGGATGAAAAAAAAAAATTGAGTTTCAGGTCTAAGTATGGAGAGCCCCCAATATTTATTATTATTTTTTTATTTTTGCATCAAAATCTTAATGTGGTTCATAGAATATATCTACCTACCAAGTTTCAACAGTATAGCTCTTATAGTTTTGGATGAAAATTGCTGTGACATGTGACGAATCTATAAGGGTTCCGTTTTTTGCCATTTGCCTACGGAACCCTAAAAATGAATAAAAATTGGTGACCATGACTGGGCAACACATTTATGGTGACTTATTTACAAATCCTTAGTCGTGGTGGCCTAGTGAATAAAACACCAGCCTCTCAAGTGCGGGTTCGATTCCAGGTCAGGCAAGTACCAATGTAACTGTTCTAAATTAGGTATATGTACTTTCTTCGGACACTAATGACTGACTAAAAGTTGAATGAAAACATCTTGAGGAAACCTGGACTTTAAGTCTGAAACCGAAAACCCGCCTTTAGCAAGCGTGGTGATTATGCTCAATCCTTCTCTGTATGAGTGGAGACCTGTGCCCAGCAGTAGGACGATAGAAAAAAAGGTTGATGATGACACAAATCCCATTCACAGTTTCCGTCATTGTATTGATGTGACGAATGATCAAACTTTGTATGGCGTGTACTAGAGAATTATTTGCGACTTCAATACAAAGTTGTGATTTATCATTTTTTTTATCGATGTTTAAGCTTGAAAATTTTTACCATAACATACATTATGTAACAATTTATACAGAAATGAGTTTATCTTGAGTTTTTATGCTTTTGATTTACTAACAGTATCTACTGTTACTACTATTTAGAGAGGTAACCTTCGATAGACAAATAAAACAATAATTAAACGTACACAGTTCTGCAAATGTATTTTTTTAATTATGTAGATGCGTAGGAAACATTGAAGTTAGTACAATAATATACTTACAGTTAGGAAATTACGTAGTTATTTATACTCTGCATGTCGTAGCCTCATTGGCCATCGGTTCCACGAACAATGTGTCTCTCCCACTGCCACTTAATTTTAGCGACTATTTATGTGATTTGGTGACTTTGGTTCTTCTGCGGATTTCCTCCATTTCTGATTCGATTGCGCAGATGAACTCCGAGCATAGCTCTTTCCATCACCTTGAGCCTTCGTATGACCGTTAGTCTTGAGATACTGGATCTTGGACGACGAGGAGATGTAGCGTAGCTTCCCGAACGCTGCCCAGCCGAGCTGGATTCGACGAGATATCTCCTTCTAGAAGTTGGACCTACCAAGTTGACTGTTTGTCTCAGGTATATACTCGTCAAAAACTTCGAGTGCAGAGCAACCAACTAGAACTTTAGTTCTACGGCGGTTGGAAACGTAAAACCAATAGAATGTTCTGGTTTAGCTCACTGCTACTTACCTTCGGGGATCAGGTGAGTCTGACCTTCTGATATACTTGAGGCTTATAAACTTAGTATGGTAGAGAGTTATATTGTTATTTGTGGTTGATGACTTAAATCAAGTCATCAACCACAAATTCCGTTCCTTAAATCAAGGAACTATCACATTTTTTAAAGTTACGCTTACTTGTGGTTTAAGACGGATTATAGATGTACGTTTTAATGTAAGCAAGTATGTCAATTTAACAGTTGGCGTATTGTTTTTATTGTCAATACATTTTTTTCTTTCTTTGTAGTCTCAAAGGGACGTTAAGAAACACGGATTCGATAAGAATAATGGGCATTCCTTTTCAATAAAAATCAGTAATACATTCCTAAAAATAATATTCTTATAAAGCATGTGTAATGTAGCGTAACATTTATTTTGGTCGCAACAAGGAGGTAGCGGTATATTTGTGAAAAAACATGCGGTAAATTTGGGTCCACTGTCCATTCTTCGAATGCAAAGGACGAGAAATTCAAGATTCGATAAATGGAAGATTTTTTTCCTCTTGATTCTCTGGGTCAACGGCCTCATTTCAGATCCGCCCTCCTCGCAAGAAGTTTCCAATTAAATGCGGACACGAAGCGAGATGTTACCTCAATAATAAAAACAAACGTACCTTGTTTGCTTCCTCTTATTATGTCGCTAACGAAGAATTTGCTACTTGGAATGTAACTCTTATTAATGTTATCAAAATGAATGATCAAAATTAGGGTCTTATTTACCTATAAAACTGTAAGGTAGATACATTTTTATGTTTCCGTACCTGACGGGTATAAACGGGACCTGGATTAATAAGACTCTACTGTTTGTGTCTTTAATCAACAGAATAATAGCGTAACACACTATCAGTAGCAATGGGTTTCTTTTTGACAGTTCAACTATATTCATTGCGTTATTTATATTATTGAGCCGACACATTTTCCAAACATATGGAGAAATGGATTAGCAATACGCTTCAAAATGATAGTAATAATGTGTTACGCAATTAGGGGACAGGCTGTATCTCATGAAGCATGATAGCTGAACAGATAAAATTCTTATATACCTATGATGTATTTGTATGCCCCTGTGTCTAGCATTTGTGGACTATGAGAAGGCCTTTGACTCTATCGAGACATGGTCTGTTCTGGAATCTTTGCAGCGATGCCAAGTCGATTCGCGATATATTCAAGTGATGAGATGACTTTACGATGCCGCCACAATGTCCGTCCAAGTCCAGAACCAGCAGACTAAACATATCCCTCTTAAGCGAGGAGTGAGACAAGGGGACGTTATTTCCCCCAAATTTTTCTCCAATGCCCTCGAGGATATGTTTAAGACGCTGAATTGGCAGGGTCGGGACATTAACATCAAAGGCGAGTACATCTCAGACTTGCGATTTGGGGCCGATATCGTCATCATGGCGGATAGGCAGCAAGAGCTGGAACAAATGCTGACCAACTTAGCTAAATCCTCCCAACGCATCGGCCTCCGGATGAATTTAGACATGATCAAAATTATGTTTAATAAACAGGTCACTCTGGGACCGGTTGCCGTAAACGGAATGCCGCTCGAAGTTGTTTCAGAATATGTATACCTCGGACAAACGTTGCAATTAGGGAAAAACAACTTCGAGAAGGAGGCAAATCGAAGGATCCAGCTGGGACGGGCAGCATTTGGTAAACTTCTCGGGTATTTTCGTCACCCATACCCCAATGTTTGAAGACTAAAATCTTCAACCAGTGCGTCCTACCCAGTATGACTTTTGGAGTCGAGATGTGGACACTGTGGTCAGACTAGTCCATAAGTTTAAATCCGCTCAGCGAGCTATGGAGCGGGCCATGTTGGGCGTCTCTCTAAAGGATCGCATCAGAAATGAGGTGATCCGACAGAGGACCAAAGTCACCGACATAGCTGAAAGGATTAGCAAGCTGGGGTGGCAATGGGCTGATCACATATGCCGCAGGATCGAAAACCGTTGGGGTAAACGAGTCCTCGAGTGGAGACCTCGTCTCAGCAAACGCAGCGTAGAACGCCCTTTTGGCGAGATGGAGCGATGACATCAAAAAGGTGGCTGGTAGTGGCTGGCTGGGAACTGCTCAAGATCGAGCTTGTTGGCGTGCCATGGAAGAGGCCTATGTCCAGCAGTGGACGAGTAGAGGCTGATGATGATGTATTTCTGTTGCCGCCATAATAACAGGTACTTACTTAAAAACAGAATAAAACAAATCTTTCTTTCTTTCGTTGCCCCCGTGCAACAAACGTCCTGTTTTCCTATAGGCGACAGAACAACTGCACGGCGAAACGAACTCTGGCGGGATCTCATAGTAACATGGAGATTAAGGTGGTCGCAACCCAGTGGATACGCCACAATAGCGGCGGTAAGTCCCCTCTTTGGAGAGTAGCTGGCAAGGTGTCCCGGCTTCCTCACCTTCCTTGAGTGAATGGGAGGCTGTCACCTCCTTCTGCGAAGCAATAATACTCGCAAAGGAGGAGGTGGAGCGCATGGAAGAGAGGAAATCTCTGAGCCTCATAACCCTAGTCACCACAGGAGACGACGTCAGGAGTCAGCAGTCGACTCTGGGTTACAATGTGTCGGGGTCCGCTTGGACCAATGCCTACCAGGACCACGAGTTGTTCGAAATAGATACAGTGGCGTCTGATACCAGAAACCTTTTTTGAGGAAATTTTCTAGATGATGTGTGTACGCGCACTACGAACGACTTGAAGTTCGTGTCGTCACATGGCACCAACCTCTCGACCCTCAAAGTCCAGTTAGTCTTGAAGTGCAGGTACTACTCAAGTTCGAAGAGTTTTATAGATGTACGATTCGCGATTTATTAGCCGGTTTTTTTAATCTTGCTGTACCAAGTTTGCTTAAGTTATCGTGCTAATTAAGTAAATGTCAACTTTTTTCGTTATATTGTTATTGACACATGACGTCTTTCAGTTAAACAATGCTGTTTAGGTCGAATAACAATCGAAATTGGGCTGGTGCTGCTAAGTGTTACCTGGCCACTTTGGATTCAGTGGAGAGGCGTGCGAAGAGGCTGATTGGTGACCCTGATTTAACTCGAGATAGTCTCCAAAGCACAGGCGTAGAGTAGCCAGCCTTTCGGTGTTCTAGGTGTTCTATAGGATACATTTTGGGGAGTGTGCGAGGGAATTGCATGAATTAATTCCCCTATCTCCGTTCCACCATCGGACGACCCGTCGTACGACGAGTTTCCACCCTTATGTTCTTAACACCACTGCGATTCGGACGAAGCGTATCGCCTCCTCCTCTATACCGCGTACTTCGAGGGACTAGAACAATTTGCCAGCGGCGGTGTTTCCCTCGGACTACAATTTGAGTGTCTTCAAGGCTAGAGTGAATAGGCTCTTAATAAACTAGTGCGCTTTACCATCAACGATTGCGTTACTGCTTACCATCAGGTAGGATTGTGGTCAAGCGCTAGTGTATAATTTATTAAAAAAAAAAAAACGAATAATAACAATATGCGCTGCAAGCATTGATAGTCCTTACGATGGTCAGATATGGTTTTTTGCGATAATACATTACTATTCCAGCAACGTAATTGAACTTAAATGGCAAGCGAAACTGAATCTAATACTTTTTATTTACGAGGGCAATTCTTTTACATTCTAAGTCTTCTTTATCCTACATTACTGCTCTAGATTGTCAACACTTCTTTGTTTTTGCAACATTTAAAAACAAGCAACGTTTTATGACACATGGACAAACAGCTGTGGGCAAAGTAGGTGGTATACAGTAGTTGATGTTTGTGTGTCTACACGTACTGTATGTATTCTTACTTTTAAGGTAAAGAACGAGGAATGTGCTGGATATACCGTTACAAGCGCAAATTGTCTGTTTGTTCGGGACACTGTATGAATGTATCACAATGTCACTGAACATACACAAAACAAGATTTTTATTATTATTTTTCGCAAGTCTGACATTGTATTTTCCATGTTCCAAGTGTTGCTGTTACATCAAGTTATTGGTGATCCTATTACTGAGATTTCCCCAAGGATTCTGAAGCCTATTTTATAAAAGTTCCTGATCGGAAGGTAAGTATACTTTTCTTTTGATAGATTAGATAGATTTCAAATGACTTCTCCTGCTCTTTTGTAGTGACTTTTACTGACTAAAACCTACTTTTGTTCATTCAGTTTTCTGTCCTAGGAGCTACGGTTTCTTTTTCGAACAACTCACGGTTTGCAGGCCTCGGCTCTAGCACACCCCGTTACTACATATGTGCTGACATCTCATGGAGTCGCGCGTGGATCACATGGCGCCGTCGACCTAGGCTTGGCCCTTATTGGGAAGGCAAGTCCGCGTTTACGGAGATTTTAAACATTTTACGAGAATTGGCCTTTGTTGACAAATTTCCTTTTTGTTATTTAAAAAAATACTATCATATTATCAGGCATGAGGTATTTTTTTAACCGGTTGTATGAAAGGCAGGAGGATGAAAATGATGAAGCATATTCTTTAGCTCTCCTCTCTTATACAGAAATCATCTAAACGTTTTATTAATGGAATACATTTTAAGGTCATTTATTTATATGTTATACAATTGATACCTACTTGAAACATGTTTTTCATGATATAGATTACTTAGTTACATCATCACAGATATTCAGTGTATCAAAGACTGAAAACATAACTTAGAAAATAGTTTTGACACAAGTAAAAACTTTAAAAACTTATTTTATTAATAAACTAAATAGAATAGGGTAGTTGACTAAAAAAAAACTAATGAATCCGTCAGTCAGATTTCCAAAAAATACTAGACACATATTTTTTATTTTTTCATATAAACAAAAAATGAAGACGACACAGTGCGTTAAAAACTCGTGTGACGTCACTGCACGCTACACTTTTTGCGAGGAGTAACGTCACCAGCCACCAACCCTGACTTTTGTTGCCTTTTATATTTGTCAATTTTTATTGATTTGATAAAACAAAATATACGTATCCAATATTTTTCTATAATCTGAACGACGGACTAAATAGAATATTTTTTTTACCCAGGAAGCACCCCTATTGCGTATAATATTATTATACAAAAAGTTGTGGTAAACTTCGGGATTACATCGAAACAGGAAACCAATCTGTTGACTCACAGAACTATTCAAAAGTTTGTGGCTTTAACTTTATTATACGCGACATCTTCCACGGGAAGTAATTAAAAATTCCTAATGTATTTGATACGTAATATTGCTGTGATATTAATACGGCGACGGCGGAGCGATAGGATCGTCACCATCTTGGTGTGGTGGTAAGGGCTTCATTTCTAGGTGAAGTTTTTTAATTAAAGTAACATACCCTCCAATCTTGACAATAACAATTTAAATAGGCAAACCGACAGTTTCTCCCCGGGGAAGTGTCTCAGTCCGCGCCTCAAAGCGAAGTCACCGTTCGACTATCATACTCTCCAAAGCGACTGTTCACGTGCCGCCATTACAAAATAACGTTACAGCGTTTGCCCCACTACTACATAAATCAAATAGCAACTTTTATTAAAATGATATCGTTATCCACGACACATTCCAGCAGTGAATATCGGAATGATTAAGTACATAATGCAAAAACACATGATTCAAACCTGACGGCGTTTGAAAATTCGCTACGGCATTCGGCGTTCAGTTAGTTCATCTAAGTACAAGCCCATATATGACATTTCAGGCATCCTACATACTTGTCTGTGGAATATTCGGCGCAGGGCTACAATTGCTTCGATGCCGTGACACCTACGTATTCTACTAGACGCAATAATAGTCGGACTGACTGTACAATTGATGCTTTTGGTCCCTGCCATGTATGCGTGACATTGACTTGCATACACACATATCATCATCACATTGCGCGTGTTTATCGTACGTGTTTATTCATTATAATAAGATTATTTATGTTTACAAAAGTATAATTGAAAAATATATGTTCACATTATTTGTAATAAACACCGCATAAAATCAATATTAAAACGGAGAATAGAAATAAAATCGAGATCAATAACTAACGCAAGAGACAAGGATTTTTACAAAATGGTATACCCCATAATTATTAATGAATGTGACAAATTTACAGGATATCAGAATCACTATTCGGTTAGAAATACTACCCCATTATTGTCAAGCTATCCTCAAAGTTTTGCCTTGGCAAGTGCTTGACGATTCATCACCATATTTGTTTAAGTTGATTTTAGACATACAATAATCATCAAAGCAACATTACAACTTAAATTTGGTTATTAAAAGTTATTACTATCAACAAAAGATATGAACATCAAAATATTTAAACAACAATATTGACATCAGAAAATATAATAATAAAAATGTATAATAAATTGTTACGGCATGATTTGTTTGACTTGTGTGCTCTTTGGTAAAAGAAAATCAATTCGCGATTGTATCTTTTTCAATGAATTTATTCCGTTTACGCTTTATTTACTCCTTAAAAGTGTCTCAATATTTAATCACGTCGGTATAACTTAGCGATTAATTTATGCTTTATCATTGTTTTAAGACAATAATATAAAATAATTTACTAGCTTTCCGCCCGCGGCTTCGCCCGCGTGGATTTCGGTTATATAGCGCAATTTTTCCGGGATAAAATCTACCCTAATACTTAATCCGTACTTTTAACTTTACGTCTGCAAAATTTCAAAGCAATCGGTTTAGTAGTTACGGCGTAAAAGCGGAACAAATAAACAAACCTTTTCATTTATAATTTATTAGCTACTGATTAATGCGTTCCGAGTTCCGACTTTGATCCGTTTTGACTTTGATGTGATTAAATATGAATCACTTACCTTTACGCAATGAGTATGTTAATAAATAACGTAGGTTTCATACTTTGAAAGTTCGTTAAGATTGAAGAACTCATTAATTTGCTAAGTTTTGTTTATCAGTTTACCTAAGTTGATGAAACCGTTATTATTTGTTAACATTAAGATATTTTAACATCGAGACATGACTCAACAATGCGTCAAATCATAAAAACAATTAAATAAATCTTTCAAGGGTCATCAACATCTAACAACGCTATGTACCTAAACTTAATCCTTAATTCGATGTGGTAAATGAGGATGTTGCTTATAAACCATGGCGAAGTTTTATTTTTTTCTGGTGACCTGTACCTAACACAGGTTTTTCCCAAACACCTTTATCAGGCCAGTCTCTCACAAAGGTGGAATTCAGCTGTGACATTTCTTGTAGTGTATGACACTTTAAATCAGCTCTGTGAAGAGATGGTAACTGATAAATTACTATTGTTTTATTATTATTATTTTCAATGTTCCCCACAATGCCAACGCCAAAGATACGAGTAAATTATCCAATAATTTGATTTTCAAATAAATGATGTGGTTATATTAACAATGAAGTTTGCATTTATCTCCAATATAAATGATGGAGTACGACTTTATACACCTTCTTTATTAGTCCGATTTGGTATGATGTCAACGGGAAGTACTTCTGAAACAAATAATACTTAATCTTTAACAGTCAGTGCTTAAGGGGAATGCACTAAGGTGCTCTTACATTTTATTACAATTTACAGGTTAGTGTTAGGTTATTTGGAGACCAAAATGTGATTCGCGATCGTATCAAAAATGTATGTATAAAATTATTAACATAAGAATTACGAATACACCTCACAATGTCAGAATTGGCCTCAAATTTAGGGATTTATTAAATCAATGATTCAATAGGATAAGTTAAACTTAGACCCTTTTTTTGTTTGGGATGGGAAATCATGTAATGACCCCTGTGTGTGTGTGGGAATCCCAGCGCCCTCACGCCCCTTGCCCCCGCGGGAGACGCCCTAGTCGGGAGACAACATAGAACTCTCGGCCAACGTAGGCGCGGGCTTGCAGGCAACGAGCGATGGGCAGCTCGCTAGGATCAGGCCCGGGTCGACGGCGCATTGTGTTTCACGAGCACCTCAAAGAGATGTCACCACATCGTGAAGAGGTCCACGAGAACCGATGCCTCCTGGGCCAGGGTTGCGAGTTGGTCAAATATGAATGGGTGGGTTTTAGTCAGTAAAAGTCCGACATTCCATTCCGCTCCGACCAGAGCGGGAGAGGTCATTTGAAGATATCCCATCCAAAACAAAAAAAAAAAAAAGGTTAAGGCTGGAACTAAAGTTAGATTTCGTTTTATAATAAGACAGAGAGAGTTGAATGGATATTTTTAGGGCAACTTATAATCAACTAGTAAGCATGGAGTGATCTGTCTGCGTGATCGAATCAGAAATGAGGAAATCCGCAGAAGAACCAAAGTCACCGACATAGCTCTGCGAGTCGCTAAACTTAAGTGGCAGTGGGCAGGGCACGTTGCTCGTAGAACCGATGGCCGATGGGGCAGTAAGGTTCTGGAGTGGCGGCCACGTACTGGAAGACGCAGCGTAGGGAGGCCCTCAACAAGGTGGACCGATACCTGGTGAAGGCCGCGGGAAGCCGATGGATGCGGGCAGCACAAGACCGGTCAGCGTGAAAAGCCTTGGGGGAGGCCTTTGTCCAGCAGTGGACATCTATAGGCTGAAGAAAAGAAGAAAATCTGTCATTCCTATTACTCGTAATGTTCATTCCATCCCATTTTTCACAGTGACATTTTTTGAATCGATCGGCTACGTGCAAGTTGTAAAAATCATTATTTATCGGGCCTGACGCTTTCGCCTTAAGCTGAACACACAGAGGTTTATAGTATCTATCATTTTTTTTTATCTCAATTGTTATTCGATCATTAAGTCGATCTTATTCACGTTTCAGTTCCGTTGCGAGCGGGTCTTTAATAGTCAGGCGATCGATTTATATGATAGAATTAAGTGTTCTACGAGTGTGCACCGGTTGGTTATGGGGGTGAATGACCCAACATGTGACAAAGAGTGTATCCACCTACATTCGACTATTTTGCATTGTAAATTCATCGCGGAAATTTTATAATGAATCCCTTATTTATGACTTTCTATGCCCATAAAATAGTGGGATTTTTGACAATTATTTTTTACCACAAAACCGCGAGCTCCAGGATGTAGACTGTATAACAATTTTAACTGCGACAAGATTTTAATCTAACAGGTAAAAAACACATGGTTTAGGTCATCTTTTCACATTATATGTAGGCTATATAGGATCCTGTATGTAGATTTAAGATTAAAGCCTAACGTGGGTACCATACATGTGTCCATAACGAGGCCACAAGTCTATTAACCATATTTTTGGATAAAGGATTATTATTAAAGTATAAAAAAGTATAAAACCAGCGCTTGACCGCAATCCTGCCTGATGGTAAGCAGTGACGCAATCGTTGATGGTAAAGCGCACTAGTTTATTAAGAGCCTATTCACTCTAGCCTTGAAGACACTCAAATTGTAGTCCGACGGAAACACCGTCGCCGGCAGATTGTTCCAGTCCCTCGATGTACGCGGTATAAAGGAGGAGGCGAAACGCTTCGTCCGGATCGTAGAGGTGTTAACAACATAAGGGTGGAAACTCGCCGTACGACGGGTCGTCCGATGGTGGAACGGAGATGGGGGAATTAAATCGTGCAATTCCCTCGCACACTCCCCAGAATGTATCCTATAGAACACCGAAAGGCTGGCTACTCTACGCCTGTGCTCTAGGCTTTGGAGACCAACTCGAGTTAAATCAGGGTCACCAATCAGCCTCTTCGCACGCCTCTCCACTGAATCCAAAGTGGCCAGGTGACACTTTGGATTCAGCAGCACAGCACCAGCCCAAATGTGGCTGCAGTACTCTACACACGAACGGACCTGTGCTTTGTACAACATTAGAAGCTGCCCTGGTGTGAAGTACTGCCGGACCTTTGCGATACCACAATTTATTTGACATGGAACCGTATTTATAATAGTAATTAAGAGAATGCCCTTTTATTTTCTTATAATTACGATTCTCATTGTCATTGATAAATTAAATAAATGTTAAGAAAGAGTTTTCCATTCAATTTGTATTTTTTTCATTTAATTACTTTTTTATATAATTATATTTTTATTTTCATTTATTTGTGTTAAGTTTATATGATTGAACTTTATGTTTTTTTATTTTGTGTTTGTAGTTATAATAACATCATTGCTGTGAATTGATCTTTGTCTGGTTTTAAACAGGTTTATGTTGTTCAATGAATTAATATATGAACACAAGCGAAAGTCTATCATTACCTATATTTGTCAGTATTTGTTTTCGTGGTTTATTTTTTTTTTACAAAATTAATCAATCTCACACTATATGTGTACATATTTGTTATAATTTTTTATTGTTGTGTATGGGAAATCATTAAATGACCTCTCCCGCTCTGGACGGTGTGGAAGGACATGTCAGACTTTTACTGACTGAAACTCACCTGTGTGCCTTCACTTGCCTGCGCGCCAGGGCCACGGTTGCTCTTTTGACCAACCCGCAATCCAGACCCAGGCATTGGTCTTCGTGGACCTCGTCACGATGTGCTGACATTTCTTTGAGGTTCGCGTGAACGACAACGCGCCGTCGACCGGGGCCTGGTCCTTCCCAGGCGGTGAGCAGTGGGCAGCGAAGAGTTTGATGTTGTCTCTCAACCAGGGCGTTTCCGACGGCGGCTAGAGGCGTAAGGGCGCTGAGAATCCCGCTCCCTCACGTGATCCGCTTCCTCCTTTGCCAGCATCACTGCTTCGCAGAAGGAGGTGACAGCCTGCTATGCACTCTCGCTCCGGAACATGGCCTAGAATAGGGCCGGACGGGAGAGATCATCGCCGATGGCCACCACGAGGACACGGCGGTGGTCCGCCCTGTTGTAATAATTTAATTGAGCCCTTCTTTACCGATTGGCACAACACTGTGCGATGTAAGACGCATCACTATTACACACGTTATTTTTTTGCACTCTATGGTACCGATAATAAAAAATCTCTCATTGCTAAAATTCATCTTTTAATTAAATAAAACAACAGGTTATGGGCCCAGACCCACGTTATTACTGCGAAACAAAAAGTCTTAGTGAAATTAGTAAAAGTAACAGTCAAAACTACATTCAGTACAAGATTAAGTCAGTGATAATAAAATATAACCTAAAAGTAGCAACGTGTTCGTCGTCCAAAAGCGTCTTCATCAGTAAAAATGTCTTCAAACACGATGACTCTGATAGAAAAACTGACCGGAAGAGAAAATTATCCCACCTGGAAGTTCTCAGTACAAACTTACCTTGAACACGAGGAATTGTGGGACTGCGTCGAAGCTTCTGATGGCGTTGATTTTAAAAAGGACACTAAAGCTAAGTCAAAGATAATCTTATTAGTTGATCCTATCAATTATATACATATACAACAAGCAAAGACGGCAAAAGAAGTATGGGATAATTTGGCGAATGCTTTTGACGACAAAGGACTGACCCGACGAGTCGGATTGCTGAGAGATCTGATCACTACTACCCTAGAGGGCTGCCAAAACATTGAGGACTATGTAAACAGAATCATGACAACTGCCCACAAACTAAGAAACATAGATTTTGTTGTAAATGACGAATGGTTAGGTACCTTACTACTGGCGGGATTGCCAGATGTTTACCAACCAATGATTATGGCTTTAGAAAGTTCGGGCTTGGCAATAACAGCAGATTTAGTAAAGACTAAGCTACTTCAAGACATAAGAAAATCAGAGAATACTGCGCTGTATGTTAACAGAAGTCAATTTAAATCGCAAAGTGCCAAACAAACTTCAGATAAGACGTATAAAGCTAGTAAAGGTCCTAGGTGTTTTATATGCAATAAGTATGGGCATGTAAGCAAATATTGCAGAAACAAGAAAAAGGAACAAAAGTCAAATGAGAGCTCTGGCTGTGTAGCAGTATTTTCTGCATCAACGAGTAATGACAATGGCTGGTATGTAGACTCAGGGACATCAAGGCATCTTACAATGAACCGTGACTGGCTCTATGATGAAACACCACCTCTGGTTGACTCTGTTAAAGTGGCTGATGACAAGAAACTCACTGTAAAAGCATGTGGTAAGGTAAAACTACATGTTGTTGATAGAACTGGCAAGTTTGAAGTTATTGAAGTACACAGTGTTCTATATGTTCCTGAATTGGCCACAACCTTACTTTCAGTAAGTTAGATAATAAAGAATGGCTGTCACGTGCAATTTGATAAAAAAGGATGCAGAATATTTAATAAAATGAATAAACAAGTGGCACAAGCAAATCTGATAAATAATATGTACCGGCTCAATACAAATAGTATTTCAGCATACATATCTACAGTTAAAAGTGATGATGCTTATATATGGCATCAAAGAATGGCACATTTGAATTTTGAAGACCTAAATAAACTATCTGAAAGTACAGGGGTAAAAATTGAAAACAAAGACAAAGTTGTATGCAATTCATGCTTGGAGGGAAAGCAGTCAAGAAATCCATTTCCTTCTGAAGGTTCCAGAGCAAAAGGATTGCTAGAACTTATACACTCAGACGTCTGCGGCCCCATGGAAGTCCAATCACTGGGAGGAGCAAATTACTTTGTTACCTTCATAGATGACTGTTCCAGGAAAGTATATGTTTATTTAATAAAGAATAAGTCAGATGTCTTTGATAAATTCAGAGAATACAAAGCCTTAGTTGAAAATCAACATAATTTATCAATAAAGACACTTCGTACTGACAATGGCAGAGAATATTTGAGTAAAGAGTTTAAATCTTTTTTAATTAAAAATGGAATTTCTCATCAGACATCTACACCTTACACACCCCAGCAAAATGGACTAGCAGAAAGAATGAATCGTACCTTAATAGAACGTGCCAGATGTATGTTATTAAATGCTAAATTACAGAAGCAGTACTGGGCAGAGGCAGTATCCACAGCAGCATATATAACAAACCGCTGTCCTACTAGAGCCCTGGCGTTTCAATCACCTGAAGAAATCTGGACAGGTAAAAAGCTTAATATTACCCACTTAAAAATCTTTGGATGTGAAGCAATGGTACATAAACCTAAAGAAAAGGTCAAGAAATTAGACTCAAAGGCTACTAAAATGATATTCATTGGATACAGTGAACAGACTAAAGGTTATAAGCTCTTTGATCCCAAAACACGAAAGGTGTTTATTAGCAGAGATGTCATATTCCTTGAAAATTCGGTGATGAGAAGTTATGCTAATCTCCCTTTGTCAGAATTTAACTCAAAGTCTGATATAAGCCAAGCTGAACCTCAAAATAAAGAATTATCAGAACAAAGTATGACAAGTGATGACTCATATCACTCTGATGAGGGATCTTTGTATGAACCTGAGAAAGCAATAGATTTGAAAGATATTCATTCAAATGTGACTACCAGATCAAGGCATAGAAAAATGATAGAAGATAATACCTATTTATGTTCAGATGACATCTCAGACCTGCAGGATATTCCTCAGACATACATTGAAGTAATATCGACAGACAATGAAAGTTCAGAAAAGTGGAAGCAATCAATTGATGAAGAATTGTTGGCACACAGAGAAAACAGGACTTGGAAGTTGGTAGATAAACCACTAGGAACAAGGATAATTGGCTGTAAATGGGTTTTCCGCATTAAAAACCTGCCATCTGGTCCACTATACAAGTCAAGATTGTGTGCTAAAGGTTGTGCTCAGAAAAAAGGTCTAGACTACACAGAAACCTTTTCACCCACAGTTAGGCATGATTCTATCAGGGTTTTACTTTCAGAAGCTGCTCAACATAATTTAGAGATTGTTCAATTTGATGTTAAGACTGCATTTTTATATGGAGACATACAAGAGGACATATATATGACACCACCAGAAGGTTTAAAGGCATCACCTAATCAGGTATGTAAACTCAATCGTTCACTTTATGGACTTAAACAGGCACCTCGCTGCTGGAACAATAAGTTTGACAGTCTACTAAAGAAATTTGGATTTGAAAGCAGTCATTCAGATAAATGTGTTTATGTTGGTAATGTAAACAATGACATAGTATATCTGATACTGTATGTCGACGATGGGCTCCTATTGTCAAGATCAAAAGAATCTCTGGACATTATCATTCATGAGCTGAGTAAAAATTTTAATATTAGGAAATGTGAGCCAAATAGTTTTGTTGGACTGCAGATAGAGCAATCTAAAGGATGCATATTTATTCACCAAGCTAATTATATTGAACGATTATTATATAAATTTAATTTGCAAAATGCTAATTGCAATGCCATTCCAGTGGATCCTCACACAGTGCTTGAAAAGAGCTCGGCTGTTCCAGACAAGAATATACAGTATAGAGAAGCTGTTGGCTCCTTGATGCACCTTGCTATAGTAAGCAGACCAGACATAATGTATGGCGTCAATCTGGTGAGTAGATATCTCAATTGTTATGACCACACGCACTGGAATGTTGTGAAGAAAATTATGAAATATTTAAAGGAGACACAAAACTTTGGTCTGTGTTATCAATCAACAGAAAGTTATATACTACAGGCATATAGTGACGCTGATTATGCTAAAGATATAAGTACACGACGGTCTTTGACTGGTTATGTTTTTTTGAAAAATGGAGCTGCTGTAACTTGGGCAACTCAACGTCAACAGAGTGTTGCTCTATCCACCACGGAGGCTGAATTCATGGCAGCCTGTGCAGCAACAAAAGAAGCTTTGTGGTTGAAAAGACTCTTAACTGATATTAGTTCATTTCATCAAGATACAGTGACTCTACATATAGACAATCAAAGTGCAATTTGTTTAATTAAAAATGTAGACTTTCACAAAAGGTGCAAACATATAGATGTTAAATATAATTTTATTAAAGAAAAATATGCAGATAAACAAATTGATTTGAAATATGTATGTTCCAAGGAGCAATATGCGGATATCTTTACAAAGGCTTTACCTAAAGATCAATTCCAGTATTTAAGAAAGAAAATAGGATTGTTAAAACTTGATTAAATTGTTTTCTTAAATAACACTTCATTCTTGTTAGTAAAGTTACTATTTGGTAAAAGTTAATAACTCGCTTTGATTTAATGTAGCAGAGTTTAAGTTTATTTTTATATACATAAGTTGCTCTAAGGACATGTGTCATGTAATTAAAGATAATAGTGTGCTCAATATTGAATTATTATAGGTCTTTATTTAAAGGAAGGGCTGTAATTAGGTGAAAGTGTTGTAATAATTTAATTGAGCCCTTCTTTACCGATTGGCACAACACTGTGCGATGTAAGACGCATCACTATTACACACGTTATTTTTTTGCACTCTATGGTACCGATAATAAAAAATCTCTCATTGCTAAAATTCATCTTTTAATTAAATAAAACAACACGCCCTAGTCGGGCAACCTTCACCGTATGCTCCACTGTCTCCTCAGGGCGATCCCTACAGTTGTGACACCCTGGCGTTTCCTCCTGTCTTATCCGGAACAGGAACCTCCCAAAACGTGAGGACCTCCGTCAAGCGGAAGGTGGGGACGCCGTGGTGCCTCTGTAGGCTCTCCTCAAAAGGGGACCTACCGCCGCTATTGTTGCGTGCCCAGCTCTAGGTTGCGACAATCTCAGTCTCTATATTGCCATGAGATCCCGCCGGAGCTCTGTCCGCCGTACCGCGATATTTCGCGGCAGCGCAGCCATACCTCGGCGTTTTACCACCTCTCGCCACTCGTACATGTGGGTAAGGGCTTTGACCTAAAGATCCCATGGAGCAAACGAGGAAAGCGGTTTTGAATTCATCTCTATATATTAGTTTTCTCTGAACTCTCAATTTGAAAGGCCTTCATTGCTATTCCATTGGGTAGGTACTTAATACAAACCTTAAGATGTAACATTTTTCTCTAAAACATCAAACAGTTAAATGGAGAAGAAAGTTTATTACATACATTAATAAATTATCTACATACGAGTACATGAACTTTGACGAGAAGACATTTTCATTCAATCGTATAATGAGATAAAGTTTAACGAGGTATAAAAGTTTAGTGAATATTGAGAGGTGCCATAGAAATTTAGTCGATAATGAAAGGTTGAATTTGAAAATTGTTCAAATATTTAAAAATAATGTGATAAATTAAGTTTATATTATCGTTTTACTTCCATACTATCCAACAGTCATTTCTACTTAAAGTAACCATATTCGCGAGCAGCAGGTTAGTTGTGTAACACACCATTGGAAATGGATTTCATTTTGAGAGTTCAACAACATTCATTGCTTTATTTACTTTATTGAGCAAACACACTTTTTAACGTATGGAGCAATGGATTAGCAATATGCTTGAAAATGATTCCAATTGATAGTAATAGGGCATTACGCGATTAGGATGCAGAGGGCAATTCTCTTAATTTTAGAATCGTTCACTATCTATCTGTCTCAATCAGTCAAAATTCCGGAAACCCAATGAGTTGAATTTCCGTTAATTTTCGCAAATTAGCAGCATTTGTTTGTCGCTGAGATGAGGTGGGTTTTGAAAGTTTTTAATTACGAGAATTAACATGCAAAGTGAAAATTTTTACTATTAATCTTAGTTTATGAACTAATAACACATCATACGTCGTCCTCCGTGGCGCAGCGGTCAACACGCCGCCTGCGACTTGGAGGCCCCGGGTTCGATCCCCGGCCACGTCATGATGGAAAACGATCTTTTCTTGATTGGCCTGGGGCTTGGATGTTTATCTATATATGTATCTATTATAAATATAGTATCGTTGAGTTAGTATCCCATAACACAAGTCTCGAACTTACTTTGGGGCTAGCGCAATCTGTGTGATTTGTCCGTATATATTTATTAATTTATAAAAGCTAGAAACCCGCGACGTTGACGTCGCGTCTTTGGCTCTGGGCAGATTTTGGAGAAGCATCAAGGAAAATCGACGTTTCCCCGTAAAACGCCAGTGGGACAACGGTCTTGTTATTGATGGCGAAAAAAAAAAAAAGAATATTATTACCGATTATGCTATTGAAGACTGCCCCCTTATTTATTAGTGTTATTGCCAAAACTGTTTGATATTTCGAAGTTACTCGTTTAGCCAATTGGATATTTGACAAAAAAAAAAAAAAAAAAAACTAATTAGTCCGTCAGTCAGATATCCAAAAAATACTAGACACGTATTTTTTCTTTTTTCATATAAACAAATATAAACAAAAAATGAAGACGACACAGTGCGTTGAAAACTCGTGTGACGTCACTAGACGCTACACTTTTTAGCGACCATGGCAGTGACGTCGCCAGCCACCACTCCTGATCTTTGATGCCTTTTATACAGTATGTTAAGAAAACCCTGTCCGACCCGTGAAGGTATTGTTAGGTATCGATAACTGATTCTACTAATGGATACAAAACCGAGCTACACTAAAAAAAAAAATCTCCCTAAAAAAATAAATATTATTTCGCCAAAAGAGGTAACTTAATAAATCTGCGTAAGCACCCCTCCGCGGGCGGCGGGCGGCAGGGCACGCGGCACGTGGTCGCATCGCTATTCGCTCATAATAAGACCGGTGTTGTCACTTTTTTAAAAATTACCAAATTTCGGGGAAGTTGAAATTAATTCGCGGGAAAAAAAGATTATTTCAAAATTCATTTGTATTGGTACTATGATGATTACGTAAAATTTTATATTATATTTGGT
This sequence comes from Sesamia inferens, assembly GCA_037179545.1. NCBI lineage: Eukaryota > Metazoa > Arthropoda > Insecta > Lepidoptera > Noctuidae > Sesamia > Sesamia inferens. The sequence continues at coordinate 18,898,880 of CM073928.1, read as the reverse complement.
CATGTGTTTACCTAACCTTTATTATCCTTATGGGTCGGACAGGGTTTTCTTAACATACTGTATTTGTCAATTTTTATTGTTTTGATAAAACAAAAAATACGTGTCTAGTATTTTTTGGAAATCTGACCGACGGACTAATCAGTTTTTTTAGTCAAATCCCCTATTGCGGCCCATTTCACGGTTCCTTATAAAATGTCCTTATAATGTAATTTATTTGTCATTTAGTTTTAAGCTATTATTTTAATTATACTATGATAGTTGCGCCCCGCGGGGTTACCCCCGAGGTGAGAATACCGGAATGAAAAGTCCTGTCCAGACTTCATCCGTGTGCCAAATTTCATCCAAAACCATTCTCTTGCGTGAAAGGGTAACAAATCCATCCATCCATTCATCCATGTGCACGTATCCATAATAACTATAGATATTTGTCTTCAGTTGATGGATGAATATAATTGATGAGAATAATACATTCTCACAAAATTTCGCATTTATAATATTTCATGAATAATATTGTATAACTGGAAACTATTGACCTCGGTACCGTTACAAAAGCTTATTAAATTAATTCTAATTTTTTTACATTTAAATGTTGACTTTGTTTATTCGTTATTTTAGGTCATTTTAATTAACACTTAGTTCGTATCTCTAAAGCAAGATTGTCCATATAATTAAAATATGAATGTTCTCGCTAATTTTCAGTTCATTCACCCGTAGGTATTGTGTAAAGTATATAAATGTAAATTATTTTATTAATATCAGTTTCCTCTTACAATTCGGTAACATAATTTAAATGGACTAGAAATACCAAGTTTTGTCAGATGTAGACATCTATGTTATAAATATTGATAGTAACGGTAGAGTTTATAAAAGTTGCGTCGAACTTGTGTATCCTGTCGGATAAACTTTTTTTTTTAATAATTATAAACTAGCGCTTGACCGCAATCCCGCCTGATGGTAAGCAGTGATGCGATCATTGATAGTAAAGCGAGCTAGTTTATTAAGAGCCTATTCACTCAGAAAAACTGAGCGAAAAGGAAGGAAGACGGCAGTTGAGCGAGGTGATGCAATGTTAAACCCAACACCACGAGCAACGATGCTGCGCCAAAGGGAGATTGATCTGCAGACCCTCCACGACCAAACTCCCAACACAACATCATTAGGCACATATCGCAACACAACTGCTCAGACCCGTCCTCCGAACGGCTTCACCAATAGGCTTAGTATGAGTTTTCAATACGAAACTCGTTCGATCGTATCGAGCGCGTTTGACTCAGCGATTGGCCCGCTTCAAGGTCGTAAGAACTCTCAACCAATGAGAGCGCCAAACGCGCTCGATACGATCGAACGAGTTTCGTATTGAAAACTCATACTAGGCCTACAGACATCATGCTGGAACACGACAAATCGCTCTCCCAAGGATCTCTACAACGACCGATCCAGCATCCAGCGGTTTCTCGCGACCTTCACCAGGTCGTCAGTCCATCTTGTCGGGGGTTTACCCACGCTGCGTGTTCCGGTACGTGGTCACCACTCGAAAACCCGTCGGCCTCATCGGGCATCGGTCCTACGGGCAATGTGCCCGACCCACTGCCACTTAAACATCTCCTCATTTCTAATGTGATCACGCAGTGAAACCCTAAGCATAGCCCTCTCCATTGCTCTTTGAGTGACCTTGAGCTTTCTTATAAGGCCCATTGTTAGTGTATGTACACTAGATAATAAATGACAGGATAATTAAGTATACAATATTTTAAACAAAACACGACAAAATACAACGTGTAAGTTGTTGCTAATTTGACCATTGATGTCAGTTTCAACAAATCACACCTTTAAAGACTAATGGATTCTATTAAGTTTCTATGAAATGTCGAAACAGCAAAAATCTCAATAAAAATAAGTAGATATTTTTTGTAAAGTTTGAATAAAAAGGTACCTATTTCTAATGATACTATAAATTACGTCATTCGTGAAGAAACGAATGCACGTCTTTTATTTTTGTCGTTCCCTTGCGGTCGTTACTCTGATAGCAATCTTTTGTAATTGAAACACAGATGCTTCCTGTTTCTTAGTCGTGTCCTTTCTCTGGATCATCTCTCTCATCACGAAGATATCTTCTTCATTCCGGGTATTATTCTTTGTTTCTATACAGTATGTACTTGTAAAATGAGTTTTTATAACATCTACTAAATTATAAAATTACTAGCTGCGCCTCGCAGTTTCATCCGCGTAGTAGTAATAAAAATAGATAAAAAACCTATTCTCAGGCCTATCGGATCTATAGGTATACGAAATTGTATTAAAATTGGTCGGCTGAACCAATTTTAAGGAAATTTTGGAGGAGTTCGAGGACAAACACTGTGACAGGAGGATTTTATACAGGGTGTATCTGACATCGTAACGCAAACTTCGCGAAAAGGCTACACCGCATGCCACTAATATAATTAATCATAATACATAAATGATATAAATGACTATCAAGTCATTTATGTCGTTAATGAACGGTTACAAAATTCACAGTGTTTAAAAAAAAGTGTCGGCTCGCCCTTTGAACGTTGCAAGCGTGCCGCCGTGCGGTTTTGTAGGTAAGATGTTGATACCTGATGTGAACTCAATTAAATCAGCTGATAAGATAGTTTTATGAGTTTTGTTTTCATTGCGCTTTTTTGTGTAATTAGCGAATTAATTAATTTTTACTTTGAAATCTTATTGGGTTATAAAAGTACAGCAATTATGGACGGTCTAAAGTGAAAAAAAACGACATATATAATTTTTTAAAACATGAAAAAGCCGACGAGAAATTCCACCACTGGGGGGTTCAGAATCATGTACTGGCTCCATGGTACTCGTTTGTGCGTCGATGTCAGATACACCCTTTATAATAGATTTCAAAGGTATATAAATCTTTCAAACTTTTAAGATAAGATACCGGGTCGTCGAATGTGTCACTATTTTACAATAAATGCGCAGTTTTTTCAAACTTGTAAACAAAGTAATGAATACTAAGAGACATTTGATTTGCATATTGTTGTTCCTTGTAGAGATATCTCGTATAAATTCCTTACGGTTCTCTGTTATACACACGTCCACGTTTTCCCAAGCATTTTAGTAAAGTAGTACCTACGTACCTATCAATAACAGTATTATTGCAGTATAACAGTTTAGAAGTTTATGAAGTTATATTCGGAAAAAAAATCCATATAATAATATGTTTAAGACTTAATTTTACCAAAAGTCTATCGATCAAAGTGTTTTTGCTACAAGTATTATTTTACACGAAGTTTTTTTGTAGGTTATTATGCAGTATATGCGATACTTTGCAAATTGCTTACTTAATGCTTATTTGATACATACCTACGTATTGGAATAAAATATATGTAATATATTATTAACATCGTAGTGTCAAATACAATTATTTTGGAATGTGTTCTATAAAATTATCACATCGCAACATCAGCAAAAGGAAATCAGTCTAGCAGTTACTAATTTGTGAATACCTACATACATAGGTACGAGGAGTACCCTTATCTATCTTCGTATGTTATCCATCACACATACATACATTATCCAATTCATCATCATAAACCTTTTTATCGTCCCACTGCTGGGAACAGGCCTCCTCTCATCATCATCATCATTTCAGCCGAAAGACATCCACTGCTGGACATAGGCCTCCCCCAAGGCTCTCCACGACGACCGGTCCCGCATCCAGCGGTTTCCCGCGACCTTCACCAGGTCGTCGGTCCACCTTGTCGGGGGCTTACCCACGCTACGTCTTCCGGTGCGTGGTCGCCACTCGAGAACCCGTCGGTCCCATCGGGCATCGGTCCTACGGGCAATGTGTCCAGCCCACTGCCACTTTAGTGTTGCAATTCTTCGGGCTATGTCGGCTACTCTCGTTCTTCTGCGGATCTCCTCATTCCTGATTCGATCGCGCAGTGAAACCCCAAGCATAGCCCTCTCCATTGCCCTTTGAGTGACTTTGAGCTTTCTTATAAGGCCCATTGTTAGAGGCGAAGGATTGAGCGTAATCACCACGCTTGCCCAATGCTTGCAATTATCCAATTACGAAAGCTAATTAAAACATTGGGATTTTATCAAAAATAACTAAACGGAGCTAGGTACTGAGTTAAGAGACATTTTATTTACATAATGTAACCTTGGCTGTACATTATTTGGTACTTCATACAATTATCACATACCCGGTGATTCCTAGCTTACCAAGTCTGGTATGTTTACGTAGTTAATTATTTTAAATTGAACCTTAGATCCGTTTCCAAGCGTAGGCGTTTATAATGGTTCTATAATGGGACTCCACTGTTTCATCGAAAATAAATTTAAAAAATGTCTCTCCCCAAATATATATTTTTCCACGTAATTTCATTTGAACAAATACCGAATTGATTTTTTTGAAAATAAAAGCTGTAAGTTACAAAAATTTATTTTTTTTATAAAAAAATGATTATATCAATTGTTTTTTTTTAATAGTTCCCATAAAACTTATTTTCTTATCAATTGACCAAACATTGTTTAAAGATTGTTTGCTGATATATCATTTGATTAAAGACCAAATGCCAATGACATTATCCTTGGTAATATCCATCAATCACTTGTAATTGTTCACGTTGACAACTTTTGCTAAATAATATAATGAGGGACCTAGCGTTCTAAAATACAGACTTAGGCTTAATTTAGACTCAAGATATTCCACAAATTGCAAAATATTGTCAAAACACATGTCAATTTATGTATTTTATATTCTAAAATTGACCTTATGTTAATAATATAATAATAATAATGGGCGTTCTAAAATAATTTCAAATGTTATATTTGTATATAAAAGGTTAATAACATATGTTTACGTTATGAAGTTTTGACAAAATCTTTGGTTAAAAATTGAAAATCCCCTCTCTAATACTTCCCTAACCTTTTTATTAATTTACTGCCTATCTAAGGTGCCATATTTTTTTTTGTACCAAATATCATTTGTCGTAATGATGACATGCCTGAACTTCATAATACATAATATTATATTCCGTGTGATTGTAATCTCAATACATTCAAGATAAGTTTTAATAAAACAATATACATATACAGTATATTAAGAAAACCCTGTCCGACCCATAAGGATAATAAAGGTTAGGTAAACACATGACCAAATATAATATAAAATTTTACGTAATCATCATAGTACCAATACAAATGAATTTTGAAATAATCTTTTTTTCCCGCGAATTAATTCCAACTTCCCCAAAATTTGGTAATTTTTAAAAAAGTGACAACACCTGTATTATTATGAGCGAATAGTGATGCGACCACGTGCCGCGTGCCCTGCCGCCCGCCGCCCGCTGAAGGGTGCTATCGCACATTTATTAAGTTACCTCTTTTTGCGAAATAATATTTATTTTTTTAGGGGGATTTTTTTTTAAGTTTAGCCCGGTTTTGTATGCATTAGTAGAATCAGTTATCGATACCTAACAACACCTTCACGGGTCGGACAGGGTTTTCTTAACATACTGTATATGCTCTAAATAAAAATTTGATTTTGTATTACAATTAATATTTAGTAAATATAGGTCGAGAACAATATCGCTTTTTTAAAATGCAATCTAGCATGTAGCATGCCAGAAAGCATGCAAACAAGCAAGCATTGAGTATAGAAGCTAGCATGCAGCATGTAAGCAAGCATGCAAGCCAGCATGCAACAGGCATGGTTTCTGTCCCCGCTCCATCGCAAACATCATTCGCACACAGATTCCAGATTTCAGCTCACGAGCTTTGTCGGCGATCCGCGCCTGCGCGTTTATAAATTCTCTAGGAGTAGGGCAGACAAGATTGCCTGGCTTCTGGTTTACAACAGATCGTTTCTGCCTCTAAACCTAATTTTTAGCAATTTTGTTATTTTAAATGGACTTTCGGCAAAATACACATTATATAATACAATACTTAGGACATATGCCTTTATTTCATACGAATTCAGGAGATTCATTATTATTATAATTTTCGATATTATCACAGAACAGTTTTAGAAGTAAAAATGATTATTTAAACAATATTTCGAGTTTTTTAATATTCTGGTTAATGAAGTTTACAGCAAACGTGTTATGGATAGTTAGTGATTTTTGGACAAACAATTTTAGGAGAAGTACGGCTGCCCATAATAATTTACGTCTTTATTTTAATCTAATGTAATGTTCTAATATGGAGATTCTAGGTTGTAAGTACAAAGATACATTAGCATAAACTTCGATGCGAAGCGATGTGTTCACGCGACATTTTGCTAAGATGCTTACAAACTCTTGCAGAGTAGCATAACTAATTCGCTAAGCGCATTTATGCACTGGTTCGCTTTTGCCCACGGTTTCGCCCGCGTTCTAGCCGGAAATAATTCAACAGAACCATTATAGGTACTGGGATAAAAAATCGGTAAGTATATGCTTATTTAGTTCAGTTTAGCAGATTTTGACAATGACAAAGTAACAGCTTTTTACTAAATGCGTATGCGAATGTACGGGATAAAAATTAAAATGGCTGAACCGATTTTAACGGGATGTTCGCTCGCAGGTAACTGAGGATAGATTTTCGTAATTTTAAGTATGTTTACAATCTGAATCAAATATCTTATAACTTAAATAGTTCAAAATCTAGTTGTAAATGTCAAAGACTCGACAAAATGTACAGAAGTTAGGAGAATTTTTTGACTCATTGAGACCAAACATTTGTTTTAAGTTTGTTGTTGTCATATGCGATCAGACTGCAACTACATAGATTTTGAACGTTTTACATTAGCCGAATAGAACTGGTTTTCTGATGTTATAAGGAGTAATAGCCAGTATTGCACGTGGAATATACAAATTTAAGTATTACATATGCAAAATTGCGATGCGTAAATGTCCATGCGGGTGAAACTGAAGGGTAAAACTGTAGCCTAATAAGAAATATTTATTCAAACATAAAAAAATAATATTTATAATACTATAGGATATAGGTACATATATCTATATAGAGGACACATAATATGTATGTAGCGTTGTGGTAGCATTTAGAAACTTATGCTACTTAACCACTACTGCTACTTACTAGGTATTAGGCACTTCTCTTTCGGAACCAACTATTTGGAACAGCAGGGTAATTGTGTAACATACTATCATTAGCGATGGTTTTTATTTTGACAGTTCAACAACAATCATTACGCTGTTCATGTTGTTGATCAGACACATTTTTCGAACATACATATAGAGTAATGTATTAGCAATGTGCTTTCTAAATGCTTCCAATTGATAGTGCGTTACGAGATTAAAGCGCTGCTCAATTCTTCTTCTTCTTCTTCAGCCTATGGATGTCCACGGCTGGACAAAGGCCTCCCCCAAGGCTTTCCACGATGACCGGTCTTGTGCTGCCCGCATCCATCGGCTTCCCGGTTCTTCTGCGGATCTCCTCATTTCTGATTCGATCACGCAGAGAAACTCCGAGCATAACTCTTTCCATTGCCCTTTGTGTGACTCTGAGCCTTTGTATGAGGCCCATTGTGAGCGACCAGGTTTCAGTTCCGTTAGTCATCACTAGTAACACACACTGATCAAAGACTTTAGTCTTGAGACACTGTGGTATTTTGGACGACGAGAAGATGTATCGTAGCTTCCCGAACGCTGCCCAGCCGAGCTGGATTCGACGAGACACCTCTTTCTCGAAGTTGGACCTACCTAGTTGGACTGTTTGTTCCAGGTACATATACTCATCAACAACTTCGAGTGCAGAGCAACCAACTAGAATTGAAGTGGGTGCGACATGAGAGTTCGACATGATGCTGCTCAATTAGAAAGAAAGAAAGAAAGAAAATACATTTATTTATTTTCAATTAGCCTCTGACGTTTCATAAGTACCCAGTTTAAGTATGCGAAATAACATATTTTAATTTGATTTGATCAGAGATAATTACAAATTGATTTGACTACTGAAAATGATACTTATATTTGAATGTATCAGTTAAAATGATCATTTATTAATTAAATTAATAATTCCATTTCGAAACTGTTATTTCTCCACAAAACGGTTTATAAATGGTAATTTATTGCGGTGACAAGAGTTCGAAAATCCAAAACTCGCTATCTTTGAAAGTACCGTTTTTATTAGTTTTTGTTAGACATAGGATTATGATATTTATATAGACGTATCAGGAACCAGTTTGAATAAACGGCATGCATATACATCCGCGTCGTATTTAACACAAATTATATAGTCAAGACCGGTCATCGTAGAAAGCCTTGGGGGAGGCCTTTGTCCAGCAGTGGACATCTAAAGGCTGAAGAAGACGATATAGTCGAGTGGTGACTATAAAAACAGAAGGCATTTATTCAAACAAGATTGAAAACCAGCACTTTTTGGCGAACTCCCAAAACGTCCGCTCTTTCCATAACATCATCATCAACCTTTTTATCGTCCCACTGCTGGGCACAGGTCTCCTCTCATACAGAGAAGGATTGAGCGTAATCATCACGCTTGCTCAATGCGGGTTGGCGATTTCAGACTTAAAGTCCAGGTTTCCTCAAGATGTTTTCCTTCACCTTGTAATCAGTCATTGGTGTCCAAGATATACTTAGAAAGTACATATAGCTTTAGAAAAGTTACATTGGTACTTGCCTGACCTGTAATCGAACCCGCACACTCATACTTGAGAGGCTTGTTTTTTAACCAATACGCCACCACGACTTCACTAGGCCAAGACGACTTCACTAGGCCACCACGACTTCACTAGGCCAAGACGACTTCACTAGGCCACCACGACTTCACTAGGCCACCACGACTTCACTAGGCCAAGACGACTTCACTAGGCCACCACGACTTCACTAGGCCACCACGACTTCACTAGGCCAAGACGACTTCACTAGGCCACCACGACTTCACTAGGCCAAGACGACTTCACTAGGCCACCACGACTTCACTAGGCCACCACGACTTCACTAGGCCAAGACGACTTCACTAGGCCACCACGACTTCACTAGGCCACCACGACTTACATAACATAATCAGCCTATAATGTTCTCACTACTGGGACACAGGCCTCCTCTCGGTGAAAGAGATTGGCCACGCTGGCCTAGTGCATGTTGGTAAACGTCTGCTCTTTACCCCTTTAATTAACAAAACGATCTCACTATACAAACTAAATAAGTAGTATAATCTCAAAGATAAATTAAATAATTGGTGATTAAAAAGGCGGTGATATGTATACATATATTGACATTTAAATCGGCTAACCGCCGACTACCCAAGATATGAGCATGTCTCAGTTTGGGAGTCGTTGTCTTAAATTTATTTGCTTCTGTACATTTTACCTCACCAAAATATATGTAACTACACTTTCTTGTAACGTTTTTGTACTTTCAAAAAATAAAAATTATTATTTCCTTTATTTATCTTTTTTCTCATTTGGTTACATTTTTAAATATATTGATTTAAAAAATACATTAACAAATACATTTAAAAATATAAAAAAATAGTAATCCACCGATGACGGGAGCAGGGTCCAAGCTACCGGTGGTTAGGGCTCCAGAGACAGGAACCTCCTCACGATGCGGGCCGTGTCGAGGAGTACTGCGTTTTGAATCAGGCCTTTGATCCAACTGCCTAACGAGAGCCTCAATAGATGTTGGTCGAGGCTCTTGGCTATCAAACCATTGGCCGATACGACAATCGGTACAATGACAACCGAGTTCACATTCCACATGTCAACAACCAAGTGAGATATTTAATTTGTTTCTCTTTCTCAGCTTTCACGAGATTCCCGTCATGTGGAATGGTAACATCGACAATCATTGCGAGGCGCGCTAATCGATCTATCACTAATATATCAGGCTTATTTGCAACAATAGTCCTGTCAGTAATGATAGACCGATCACAGTATAACGTGGCATGGTGATTTCCAAGAACTGGGTCGGGCACATACTTATAATACGGTACCTCAGATTTTAATGAAATTTTGTCATCAGCATCATCATCATCTCAGCGTTAATTCCAGTTGCATCCGGAGCTTTTCAGCTTTGGAATCTGGGGTCCGCTTTACCACTCTAACTGCTGCTTTTTGGCTAAACTTCGATATTTTCCGTGAAGCGACTGCCGTCTGACCTCCACAACCCGAAGGCGAGATCGAAGCATTGCAGTTAGACCAATTGTTGGACTTTTGAGGGCTCCAACAACCCGTAACGACTGCCACTAGATGTTCGTAAGACAATCGGGACCAAGGGCTTAACGTGCTCTTCGAGGCACGACCAGACCAGTGCAAATAGTCATATTCATGCATACAAATGGTTTTTAATGTAAATAACCTTCTCTTAAATGAAAAAAAAAACCTAAAGTCATAAAATTTTCTACGCCAAATGTTAGGCAGCTAAGTATCAATATTCAACTGAATGGAGTAGAGTTAATCCCTGTCGAGTCGACAGTTTTTATTGGATTAACTATTGACGCCAAGTTACAATGGGGTCCACACATTGAAAAGCTGTCGGGTAGACTCAGTTCTGCCGCCTTTGGTGTTAAGAAAATTAGACAGATAACTTATGTGGATACAGCCAGAATTGTTTATTTTAGTTATTTTCATAGTCTTATGACTTATGCAATTCTTCTCTAGGGAACTTGTGCGGACATCAGTACCATCTTTGTTTTAAAGAAAAGGGCTGTTCGAGCCATTTCAACCTTGGTCGTAGAGATTCTCTTAGAGAGTAATTCAAAGAGGTGAACATTCTGACGGTAGCTTCACAATATATATTTGAAAATCTTATGTATGCACATAAAAATATATCGAATTTTGAGAAAATAAGCAATATTCATAATATAAATACCAGGAACAGACATAATCTTGCTGTACATCACACTCGTCTCCACAGAGAAGGTAATGGGTCAATGTATACACTTTTACAACAAGCTTCCCATGGACATTCGAAACTTACCCATTAAATGATTTAAAAAACTATATAAAGGCCAAACTTTGTAAAAAGGGGTATTATAAAATTACCGATTATTTAGAAGACAAAAAAGCTTGGGACTGAGTTGCTCGCTCTGCTAAGCATTGTTACTAAGCAATATGCGTAATTATAACGTAAATTATTGTAAACATTTTCTTTTTTAATGTCTGGACTTGAAATAAGACGATGATCCCTGAGTTTGTTTCGGCTATTTCTTCTCAGAGATAGTCAGTTAGGAAATGCCGGCTTCATGTAGTTTAAAAAAAAAACATGACATGTAAAAGTGATCAGTGATCCTACTTGCTTAATAAACGATTTCATTTCATTTCATTTCAAATATTTGCACTACGCGGGGATAGAACCCGCGCCTCCTTGCGTAGCGGCCGCGTTCGTTACCGCTTCGCCATGGAGGCTGTCACTTTTAATGAAATTTTGTGTACACATTAATTAGACCTTAAAATTATTTAGGTAGGCATTAATTAAGTTTTTATCTATTTTTACTACTATTACTAACGCGGGTGAAACCGCGGGGCGCATTTAGTTGGTATATAATAAAGTAGGCCCGAAAATCTAACCTTACTTATTTATTAAAACTTTATGCACAAAGAAAATCATTGCACAATGGCGGACTTAATGCCTTAGACATTTTCTACCAGTCTACCTTAAGGTGGTGCAGAGACAAAATATGGTAGGTGCAAAGATATCAATTAAAAGAGAAACAAAAAAAAAAAAAAAATAAATACATACATACAAAATATAAACAGTAGAGAGAGATTTAAAAAAATGTAGATAGAGAAAAAGAATGAATTACATGTTTGATTATCATCTTTTCATTAATAAAACGTAAATCTGAATGTTAACACGAGCAATAAGTGGCGCAGTTGTATGTTTAATTCCTATTGTAAGTAACCTCACTGCTGAACACTTAAGATACAGGTCTCCCTAGTAAAAGAGGCAGGGCTCACAATATCTGTATACAAATTTCTGCATCATATGTTAGCATTTAGTTAATCTGTGTATACATTACTAATAAATTATTAGTATTAAAATCGAGCTCTGTACTTGACGTTTTGCTACTGAGTATCATACCTGTCTTTTTACTAAACCTACTATCCTAATAATGTTTATTACTCCTTTACGTACAAACTACTGAACGGATTTGTATGAAATTAGGCACACAGATGGTTTAGACGCAGCGTGGGTAGGCCCCCGACAAGGTGAATCGAAGACCTGGTGAAGGTCGCGGGAAACCGCTGGATGCGGGAGGCGCAGGACCGGTCGTCGGTGGAGAACCTTGGGGAGGCCTATGTCCAGCAGTGGACGTTTTTCGGCTGAAATGGTGATGATGAAGAAATGGTTTATAACCAGGAATAAATCATTGGATAATTTTTATCCCAGATGGCTTATAATGTAACTAGCGACCCGCCCCGTCTGCACGGGTGCAATGGACGTTGTATAAAAAACATAGCGGCCCACCCGCTACCGTTGCGAAACGTCGCCTAACGCGACGGCTCGCATTCTTTAAATCTGTAATATCTTCGAAAATATTCATTTAAAATCATATACTGTAAAGGGCGATGTAGATCCATATTAAATCAACAATGTATTTAAGGTATTAAATTTGATAAGGATTAATGCTGTATTGGTTAAAATCGCTTCGTATATTAGCCGGAATTTGTAGTAAAAAGTAAAAGACAAAAAAATGTTATTGTGGGGTATCCATAAGAGATAGACATATACCATCTGAAACTTTTTTATAGACCTTTTCAATGTGTAGAATATTTAGATTTATTTTGATAAATCTCGTAGGGTTCAGCCAGCGATTCACTGCAAACGCGGAAAAAATGAAATTATTTATGACATCACATTAGAAACTTCAAAAATACTTCTCCAAATTTAATGGATATTATTATACTTTCACACCTTTCTCTTTAATCACTCTATCTATTAAAGAAAACCGCATCAAAATCCGTTGCGTAGTTTTAAAGATTTAATCATACAAAGGGACATAGGAAAAGAGAAAGTGACTTTGTTTTGTATTATAATTTGTAGTGATTAAACAGGAATAATATTATAGGATGTCGTGGTGGCCTAGTGGTTAAAATACCAGCCTCTCAAGTATGAGTTACATTGGTACTTGCCTGATCTGGAATCAAACCCGCGCGGTTTGATTCCAGATCAGGCAAGTACCAATGTAACTTTTCTTAAGTTATATGTACTTTCTAAGTTTATCTTGGACACCAATGACTGAAGGTGTAGGAAAACATCTTGAGGAACCTGGGCTTTAAGTCTGAAATCGCCAACCTGCATTGAGCAAGCGTGGTGATTACGCTCAATCCTTCTCTGTATGAGAGGAGACCTGTGCCCAGCAGTGGGACGATAAAAAGGTTGATAATGATGATAAACATATACTTTTGTATTCGGATATTCTCATTGAATCGAAATTTATGCAGTTTTTAATAGTTTTATCCTCTTCACACATAATACACATATAATTATATGTACACAAAAGTTTACAATTAATGTCGAACAAATATGCTGTCGAACATTAATTCTAAAAGAATAACGATGGCTTTGTTGCCCATTTTTATCGATACTCATCTGCATTTTGGAAGGAATGTCTAAAATAATTATTTTTTTTTAATTTTGCCGTCAATCGTGCCATTTGAAACTAACGGTTTGCCTTTGTTGACTTACGTTCCAGTATTATTTTTTGGCTCAAGTCATTTAAGTCAGTCAGTCAGATCTCCGAGTCGTGGCGTTGACGTTGACATTATACCGAAAGCTGCAAATATCCTCATACTGTCGTGTTGAAGAAGTGAAAATATAATCTCGGATTGCATCCCGTGTTAGTATTACACTGGCTCGGTACTCGAGGCACGTTCTACACTGAGTCGGCATCTGATTGTAATTTGCGTCATATCACAGTAGCTGCCGCTTGAACGCGCATCATGACCTGTTGAATGCGAGTTGAATCGTAAGCACCGGGAAGGAAGAATTTTGCGATGAAAGTTTCTTTAGCGATTTTGTATATTTTTTTAGGATGGGTAAAAAATTTTAAACTCGCGTCAGAACACGTGACCTGATCGAAAATGCGTAAGACCGCGGAAGAGTACACCGTTGGCGCGGCGAAGGAGAGTACGTAATATCCCCTTTTCTTTATACCCCGCGCTGAAAATGTATACTTGCCCCTGCTGTTTCGTTTAAGCAGCGCTTGTGCGAATTAGCGTCTGTGTTTGTACTACAGCCTGCTACGCTAAAATATGAATAAAAGGTAATGGTTTTGAGAGATAAACCATTTAACGTAATTTAATAGCAATTGTTCTGAGGTGTTACTTTTTTTATAATATAATTGTCATGTTTGTTCACACTAATTTTATATTAAAAATATGATTATTTGTAACCAATAATAGGTATGTTCTAAATTCAAAATGTCCCTAGACATTTTTTGCTAGCTAATTAAAATTATCGTATCTCTTTGAAAAATGGATTTCCGTCGAGACCATTTTCGGCCTATGATTTTTTACAATTTCAAATGTCGCCTGAAACCAGAGGAATCGTACGATAGACTTCAAATAGCATTCAAGGATGAAGGCCCTTCTAAGGCAACCGTGTATCGGTGGTACAATGCATTTAAGCTCTGTCGACTAACTTTGGGGAATGAAGAAAGAAGTGGTCGCCCTGTGACGGCTGTTACACAAAAAACGTTCTAGCAGTGAAAAGTTTGATCCAAGACAATAGACGAATTACATACCAGGAAATTCAGCATAAACTGCAGATTGGATCAGGAAGCCTTCACGAGATTCTACACGTGCATCTTCGGTTGCGGTGCTCAGACGCAGGCATGGCTGGATAGGTTCCATGATATGGTAGACAAATTTGAAGCAGGCTTGTCTCGATGCGTTTACGATATCGTTACAGGTGATGAATCTTGGATTTATCAATACGATCCAGAAACGAAGCGCCAGTCGACGGTTCAGGTGTTTCAAAACGAGTCAACGCCTACCAAAGTAAAGCGATCTAGAAGCGGGAATAAGATTTTGATCGCAAGCTTTATGAGTTTGACTGGCTACTTGGTGTGAATTCCTTAACGAAACCAAAGAAGCATTAACGCTGAATGGTATACTACCAAATGCTTGACAGGAGTTTTCTCTGTTGTGAGCAACAAACGACCAAACACAGGGCGCCGCGGGTTACTGCTCCACCACGACAGTGCGCCCGCCCACACTGCAATCAAAACGAGGGACTTCCTGGACAGTACACCGGTCAAACTCTTGGGTCACCCTACTTTTAGCCCTGATCTAGCACCGTGTGACTTCTTCCTATTCCCAAAAATAACTCATCAGCTCAAATGGATACAATTTTCGTCGCCGGATGATGCGCTGTCAGCGTTCGAGCAAGCTGTAAGCGAGGTGTCTGCGGCAGACTAGAAAAGTGTTTCAAAAACTGGTTCAGACGCATGAAACTTTGTATAGAAGCAGATGAAGAGTACTTTGAAAAGATCTAATAAAAATATATGTACCTGTAGAACATTTTTTTTATTATCGCAAAACTTTCTGAGTGTCCCACGTAACTATGTACATAGTTTGTGAACATTTTTCGTGAAAGGTTTATGTAAAGTATATTGTATACTTGCTACATGCAAGTTAATAATAAATTGACACAAACTCTTTATTTACTTCCAAGGTAAAGCGTGTTTGTCATCGTAAAAGGAGAATTCATATTTACTTAAGGAAACAATACCGTATGTGTCCTGGTAACAATATGAAATACAGTTGGTTGAACTGATTTTCATGTGTGTATTTTTTAAATGTATTATAAACTACCTGCTTGACCGCAATCTCGCCTGATGGTAAGCAGTGATGCAATCGTTACAAGTGTTTTCAAACATAAAAGGAGATGTCAACCTCAATTTTGTTTGTACCAACTTAGTTTTTCAATAATATATTTTCCATTTTTATTTTTTCAATCGTTGATGGTAAAGCGTGCTAGTTTAGTAAGAGCCTATTAACTCTAGACACTCGAGAGACTTAAATTGTAGTCAGACGGAAAGACCGCCTCTGGCAAATTATTCCATTCCCTCGAAGTACACAGTATAAAATACCTACTGACGTATGAAGTCCAAGGCCAAGGTGGCTGCCAGAAAACTTGGCGTCATCGCGAAGGTCCGGCGGTACTTCACACCAGGGCAGCTTCTAATGTTGTACAAAGCACAGGTCCGCTCGTGTGTGGAGCACTGCAGCTACATTTGGGCTGGTGATGCGAAATGTCACCTGGCTACTTTGGATTCAGTGGAGAGGCGTGCGAAGGGGCTGATTGGCGACCCAGATTTAACTCGATACGGTCTCCAAAGCCTGGAGCACAGGCGTAGAGTAGCCAGCCTTTCGGTCTTCTATGCATTCTGGCGAGTGTGCAAGGGAATTGCATGATTTAATTCCCCCATCTCTGTTCCACCATCGGACGACCCGTCGTACGGCGACTTTCCACCCTTACGTTGTTGACACCACTACGATCCGGACGAAGCGTTTCGATTCTTCTTTTATACCCCGTACATCGAGGGACTGGAACAATTTGCCGGTGGCGGTGTTTCCGTCACACTCCAATTTGAGTGCTTTCAAGGCTGGAGTAAATAGGCTCTTAATAAACTAGCGCGCTTTCCATTAACGATCGCATCACTGCTTACCAACAGGCGGGATTGTGACAATGGTCTTCGAGCATTGTACTCAGGACCTCCGCGGTCTCAGCCATGACTACGATATTATCAGCAAACCGAAGGTGTGTAATGTACTCGCCATTGATGTTGAAGCTCATTGGTGTTCCTTCTATAGCTCCTTTTGAAATAGTGACCGAAGTGCTAAATAGGTTGTCTCGTATATCATGATCAAATGCCTAATAAAAATTGTGATGTCATATTATTTGGTCACCTGAAAATCTACCTTGTTAGAGGCTAGGGTAGGTAAATCTTTTAAAATTATGTGATAATTGGTAGATAGTGTTTTTGCTAGTTTTCAACATATTATGATAATTCGTTATTGATAAAATACCGTTAACAAGATTTTGATTTTTTAAACACTGTTCAATCACATCTTTAAATATATATTTGTTAATTTAATATTAGAAATACAAAATATTTATGAATAGATTACCTACAAAATTGAGTGAAATATAACACATTCAGTCACATTTAATTGAAACAATAAAATCATACAAAATCAATTTAAGGTAATTGGATATAACTAACAGAACAATAAAGTCCAGTAATTTTTTGTTTCACTTTTGTCGTCCTCCGTGGCGCAGTGGTCAACACCTCCTGTCTGCGACGTGGAGGCCCCGGGTTCGATCCCCGGCCAGGTCATGATGGAAAACGATCTTTTCCTGATTGACCTGGGTCTTGGATGTTTATCTATATATTTATCTATTATAATTATAGTATCGTTGAGTTAGTATCCCATAACACAAGTTTCGAACTTACTTTGGGGCTGACTCAATCTGTGTGATTTGCCCGTATATATATTTATTTATTTAATAATAATAGGAATGTTGTAATTCATAAAGTGAACGAATGATGTCATCAACTGCTTTTTATTTCGGAGATATCAACAATGATTGAGCACTGCTTAATACAACAGGCATGTGGGGGCGTAGTTGATGATCCACGCCTGCTATGTTTTGTCACCCGTGTACGAAAAAGTCACAGATTCTATCTCAAACTGCGACTTGAATATTAACATCCTATAGGTAGGCAACATTAAAAAAACGGTTCCTCCGAGGATAACTGTAAATACGAGTTTAGTCATAATATTGCTACGCGTTTGTTGCTGCCATGCTGGACTGGCAAGTTATGTAATAAGTAAAAAGATTCTAATGTTCCGACAACAGCCCACGTCTATATCCTTAGAGGAGAATTTCACTGAGCCTCATTAGTTTTATAAGAAGCGAACTCTATATAAATTAAACTGTTGTCTATAAGGTCATTAAATTATACATGACAGAATAACAATATGTAGAATGTGAACGTAATTTAAACCGTTAAAAGACACGCCCAACGCAATTTATTTGTGCTAGCGGTTGTCTACGAACTTGGCTAACAGGACCACTTGGTGCCTTTCGACATACACGACCCTTTTTTATATATGCAAGTATGCATAATTAGACGGTTTAATACTGTAAGTCTGATATCATCAAATGCCATAAACAGAACAATGCCTTTTACCGAATTCAGTTTTGTGTCAGTGTCCTTAAGTAGTGCTTAGAGGTACAAATATAATTACACTTATTTTTTGTATTACGAATAAAGTTGCGAAATAAGTTGATTCAGGTAAAAACTATTTCGGACGCTCGGTGCCACCACTATGTCCAGTGCGGGGAGGACACGGCGCAGCACACGCTCTCCAAGTGTGTAGCATGGGAGGAGCAGCGCCGTGTCCTCACAAATGAAGTAGGAGGCGACCTGACGCTGCCGGCAGTAGTGCGGAGGATGGTCGGTAGCGCAGAGTCGTGGGACACGGTGGTGTCCTTCTGCGAGGACGTGACGTCGCAGAAGGAAGCTGCGGAACGGAAAAGGGAGATCTCAACTCCCTTCCCGGGCCGCAGAAGACGTACCGGGTGCCGACGAAAGGCGGACAACGCCCTCTTCCGGCCCCCATGAATGGGTCCAGGGGCGAGGGACATGGGGAAGTCCCCGCCCCCTATCTGAAGGACACCGAGGCGGAGGGAGGCACGCGCGAGTATCGACGCGCGCCTCTGAGGCGATGCACGGGGTAGTTTAACACCCCACTACCCCGTACAGGAGACGAGGCCTGGCCAGACCGGGCCAGCACGAGGGTGTGGGGCCCTGGAAGAATTTAGACTTCCGTGACCCCACGCGCACTCGGGCCAGAAGAGACACCGGGGTGGTTTTCAGTCAGTAGAAGTCTGACAGACCCCGTCGCCCACCCCAGGGTGGCGGACATGCATGAGGATTTTCCACCCCGGAACAAAAAAAGGTAAAACTATTTGGATATGTGAGTCTAACCAACAACCCTATATCTGTTAAGAAGGAATAAAATATAACAGTTTGAAATGATACAAATGTATTTGTAAAAAAATTGAGTATCACTTAAAATAAGTCAAAATACATAAAAATAGTTACTGTACAATTAGATAGTTTAAGCTTTTTAGTTTCATTAGTTACAGTCTGTATACTTCAATTCCAGAATTTAAGGCGTCGATGTTGATGTCGGCTTCGCTGTCGACGTCGTCGTCTATGTTGTCTTCTACGTGGATGATCTTTTCAACGTTCTCATTAAACGTTACTACAGATTTTCTCCGGTTAGTGCTTATTTCTCCAAATTCGTCATCCGAGGATTCTTCGGCATCTTTTAATTTGTCTATTGATTGTATGACTATTGGTGTATTAGGTTCATGTATTGGCATATCAAGAACAGCTTCGACAGGAGCCTCCCTTTTTCTCGTAATTGGCTCTACGGTAACCTCTTCAATAGGAGCTCGCAGCATTTCTTGCAGTCTTTTTTCGCTTTTTTTCAGATCTTCGATGTTTAATCGCGGTTGCATAACTTCTGGTTTTGGTATTTCTCCTAGTGATGCATTTCTGGATGCTGTGCTGCTCTCATCATTAAATTCATCGTAATTTTTAGTCTTCCTCCTAGAGATAAAAGACAAAAGTGAATCAGTTTACTATCTCTTATGATGGGCTTGTCAGACAAAAGCTCATTTTAATAACTGTCGCTTACCATCTTAGGAAGAACCAAATGGCTACCAGCAAAATAACGGCAAATAGTAGTACGCTGAGGATGATCGTGGCCACTAACAAGCCAATTTGATCCGTATCTCTTAGATGATCTTCCAGTGGGATAGTCCTGATAACACTCACAATTGCGGCATTGGTACTTATGTCTCTGGAAAAGAAAGTAAGTACTTTTAGAAAATTTTAAAATTGTTGTGTAGTAAATGTTTTGTGTATATTCATGATATTCTTACGCTGAAAGCTGGTCTACGGGAACAGGCTCTTTCTCGTTTATTCCATAAACGTAAAGTTGTAGTGAAGCTCTAGAAGTTCCAGTTTCACGTTTGTTCCTGGTACCGCTTTCATCTATATCATCTGATATGACGACTGACCTCAATGTTTTGACTTCATATCCGATAGCATCACTTAACCGAGTCAAAACAGTCGTTTCATCGTCTAGGAAGGCATCTCGTACGGTCACTACGGCTATATGGTTGAAGTCCAAAAGTTTTACCTGGAAATATAATTATTATTATCATGACTTGATACAAATAAAATTAGCAGATTAACGCACTGGCTACAAAAGACTATACATACATACATCTACTAGATTGCTTATTTAAATTAAATTTAAATTTAGTGTCGCCATTTACAGAAGCAAACAACATTTAGTCAAGCTTGTGTTGTTGATTCGTTGATTAAATTATTACAACTTTAATATTTTTAAATAAAATAAGTAAGTTTAATTATGAGTTGTTTCTTTATAGCATGTTGTGGGATTGCTTGAACATTAACAGGATGTTGTCCCATCCGGTAACTTCTGTTGCCCCCAAGCAAGTTTTTTGTGACTCAGTAAAGCGTTAATTTGGTACTGGAGGAGATTTAGCCAGCAATAAATTCTAAACAATTCTAATCGATCTCGTTAAGATTGAAATAAGAGAACGTAGCACTATG
This sequence comes from Sesamia inferens, assembly GCA_037179545.1. NCBI lineage: Eukaryota > Metazoa > Arthropoda > Insecta > Lepidoptera > Noctuidae > Sesamia > Sesamia inferens. The sequence goes on along the minus strand of CM073928.1, from coordinate 18,878,246 downwards.
TAATACAGATGATTATAATTATTTATTAATGACTTAACTATACCAACACTGCATACCTATACAGTCGAAAAATAAGTCGGAACTTAACTACTAATGATAGGTACACATACCTGTGTATCTATCATTAGTAGTTAAGTGTTGACTTAATTTTTAATTAAATAAATAAACGTTTGAGCTTATGATTTTAAACAAATAATAAACTTTCATGGTCAATTAAAGTCGGCAGCAGGCACTTAATCAATACTGTGGAGTGTGGGTTTACTCGAAAGGATAGGAAGTAATTTGAAATACATTTCGGTAAGAATTAATTTAAAAAGAATATTTTGAGGCACTTGTAACTCCGTCTGGATTTCGCTACTTTGTGAGTGTTCGTAATTTGAGAATTACTCCTGCGTTGTGTTTACAAACATACTCAAATAGCCAGAGCCGGAATAACTATCTGTAGGCCATACAAGCATTTCTTCTGTGCGGGAATCGAAACCGCGACACGCAGTGCAGTAATCGATCGTTCAGCTACTGTGCGGAAAGTGTCGTCAAATATTGCGACAGTGATAAAAATGACCTTTTATCATCAGATAAAAAGGCCATTTCTATCAATCTTTTACCTTTAAATGTTAAAGGTGTTAAGGTTATTTATTTGTGTGATTAATTCATAATTATTTTAAATCTTCCGCCAATGTACAGGTAAAGCAAAAACTCAAGAACGAGTTAAACAAGACTATGGGTCGTGCATTCCTAATTTAATAGAAGCCTCTATCGCCACTCTTAATATTTCTTAGTCTTAATTAAAATGAAAATATAAGGCTTTTATAAGTAAGTATATCAAGTTAACAGATTTATTACGAAAACCGTACAAGTTAAAGCGTTTGGGTTTAATCTATGCTAAAATATTTTTATTTATTTATTTTGTTTCGACAGTTGTCATACCAAAATATTAAATAGACTTTCTAAGTGATAGCTTTCTTAAAGTTAAAGATTGTCTCGTCTGTTCTTAAACTATCTAATTGAATCTATCTTAGTCGGTTTTACATACAACTTACCTACTTTCCCCTTTCGAAGCTGTTAATAGAACAAATACAAATACATACATTAAATATATTTACCACAAGTTCAATAGTTCCACTGAGCCCCTCTCCATTCTTGTCGGTGGCGGTGACGCTGAGAATCTGATTGTTTTGCAACTGAGCTCCAGTGCGCACGTGTACGAACCCTGTCGTTGGCGCCACAGCCAAAACGCTTTCAGAACTCGAGTACCTTAGCGCCGCGTTTATGCCTATGTCAGCGTCTGTAGCCTGTTTTGAAAAGTATAAGAGGAATATTATGTCCAAGATGTTTAAGTTACAAATTAGTCATCCGTCTAAGTTAGATAAAGTTGTGATAGGCCTACAGTGGCTTGAAGCACAATCCCTTCCGCCACAGACGGAACATTCTAGTGAGAGACGACTTTTTAGTCAACAGTGTTCATAATGATCCTCAAGGCAGGTCCACTGTTGGACATAGGCTTACAGTTTGTGTTAAAGTACGATCCTCGATTTCTCTCATCCAGCTGATATCAGCTATTGGGCAAAATATTTGTTCTATCAAGTCCGAGAGCATCCACCCTACATTTACAGAAACCAATTTTGCAAACGTTTCACGTTCATTCGCTGGTCAGGTCCGAGGCCAAAACTGGCCAGACCGTTAGACTAATGCCTGTTTATTATTACAATAACATGTCTCGCGTGTTTACTAATGCTTTGGAAAAGCTTATCGGACTTCATTATAGTTGTTTGTTACCAGCCATGGGCAATGCACGATAAGGTATTATATATCGACATGACTGTGTGGTGTGCCGCCAAGCTTTTAGTGTGACGTAGTTTTTTTATTAGGATAAATGGCATCTTACTTTTCAATATATGAGGTTATCTCTATCTAACCGGGCTTGTCTGTGAATGTCGCAATAAATTTACTTCAAAAGACAAGCAAATGCTGGAGAGGAATTATTTAGAGACAATTTTAAAACTACAGGCTCAACGGCGCGGGTTGGCTCTAGCTAGGATCGAGGGGAACCTCTGACGTCATTTATTCCATGTCCTTAGATTTAGGCCTCTCCGTCTACCGCATTTCTTTATTCTTTATAACTGCACTGTATACCGTGTACCAAAACGCCCTTTGACGATGGTTTAATTAACTCAATATTTTCGAAAATTAATTACGCGTCCTCCCACCAAAATGCTCAAGTCATTCCCATAGACATGAGAAAATTATAGTAATAATAGTAATCCCGTTATGTAACATTATGGAATGCAATAAAGTAGAGTGAATACTTCAACTCTTCAATGGCCCCTGTGGTTAGATACCACAATTTTGCCTAAATAACAATTTTTGGTTAAATAACACGTGTAAGAAATTATAGAAATTCTTTAAAATAATTATTTCTCAATAATATTATGTATTGTCATCTGCCAATGTCGCGGGCGCATCCTGCAATAAAGTATTGAGTATTGACAATTGACAACTCGTTTCGTTCTTACTAATGACGTGTCCTTTAATTTTATACGATGTAACACACTGGTGTTTTATCCTAAACAATTTCAAATGTATTCAAGTCATTATTGGGTTATTGTATGAAGTAGTTTTAGTGACGATGAATATCAATTTGCATTTTAGTTTATAAATACCATAGTCAAAATGAATACCATTGCTACGCAATACCCCAGCACAAACTCTGTTAGTTTCAGTGGATCGAGAAAGTTGAAATTAAATATTTAAAGTAAATTGTAAGTGAAAGTTTAAATTCTTTATACATTCATATTTTAATGAAGAATGCAAGAAATTGCAGTCATAAATATTTAATTAATCATTTCCTTTTGAATTAGAGAGATAAAAAATAAATGAATTAATTGTAAGGTAGGTTTGATTTTTTAACCTGTCGACACATATTAAATTTATACGACATTGACGAACGCTTGAACTGCAAAACATCTTTATAATTAAAAACGTTGGGTCTGGCGGCAATGAGTCACTCAAGACAGACAGTCGGATTTATATTAAAAGATAAAACTCTTTCCCAATGTGAATCATATTACAACGTGGGAACTTAAAAATAAAACATACACGCAAAGCTCAGAGTTTACGACGTTCATGTTGGAGATATATGTACATATATAAAAATAATATATAATGGCCGATTCTCTTCTTCAGAAAGTAAAATAATTTTAATTTAAGTGTATCTTTTTATTTCTATTTCAATAACAAAAGGATAGAGGATAACATTTTAGTTTAATTCTGTCAAATTAAGATACTCCATAGACAGTTTAGACGCGATTATAAACATGTCGACATATAACGCGGCAATTTACGTCAGGAGCGGACTGATTTGACAGGTCTAAACTAACATTTTTTGTTTTGTCCTTTTCTTAATGTAATAGAAAGAAAAAGATACAATGAACTTTAAATTAGGTTAGTTTGTGAAGAAGAAAATTGTGGCCAATGTCAACCCACCTTTAACTCCGCCAAAGAACGGGGTAATATCATTTCCTCGAGTTCAGCAGTTGGGTATCCGACGACAATCGGTTCGAGTTCTTTGCCGACAAATATGGGATAGTTATCGTTGATGTCGTTCACAATTAGATTCACCAAGCTCCGACGATTGTTATATGGGATCGAGTCTGTGAGAACCCATTCCTTTGATTCGTAGTCGTAGGGACCGAGATTTTCAGGTCTTTCGGAGCGTTTTACACGTTTAGCGCTATCACTTTCGCAATGTAATGTGAGTTCTACTTGAACCTGTGAAAGCGCCATATATGCTATAGACGCGTGTTCTCTGTCGATAGGAATAGTATGTAGTCCGTTTTCGTCGACGTACAACCATGGCTGGTTAGTGGGCCAACGGTTCGTTAAGGTGAATTGGCAGCCAGCATGTAGCGTAGAGTCCAGAACGACAAGATTATTATGTGCCTCTTCCTCATTTCTATCTAATACGATCAGCGGGGCCATTTTGATGCCTGTGTCATCACAAACCGTGGCTGCTTGTACTGTTAAATGTATCTGCGAACCCAATTAACACAACTAAATAAAAAGGGCCGGAAAAATGTTCTAAGCGAAAAACTATTAAGGTTTTTCCTTATTTTTATATGTACATCAGAAAATACACAACAAAAACAAAACATAGAATCCGTTCAAAGGGATAATCATTTCGGGATAGTTCTGATGGTTACTTAATTAAAAAAGTTCTCAATTAAACAAACCATGTCTTTAACAGTAACAATGAAAATAGCAAAGTATTTATTGTTCTCATTGAATGAGAACCTACATTGGAAATGATTATATTTAGGAATTTGTAGAAGGATTCATACCGAAGCTCTTCCCGTCGCTCGTGTATCGACTGTAATCGCAATAACTTCGAACGTGTAGACACCACTGTTTGCCGAAGCAGACAAATGCAATTCACCCTCATTGCTTATGGAAAGACGAGTCTGAAGATGTGCTGCAACAATATGGAAATTTTATATTAAATTTTGAAATCGTTCGCATTTTCAGAAGTTTTTTCTGGGAAAAAAATATAATAGTTAAACACCTTTGTTAACATGTGTACAATAAAACGTTATTTCATTTTATCATCTCAGATTTAAATTCAATACTTTATGTTTATGCCTTGTTTTGTGTAGTGAAGGAGGAATTAACTTCACCTTAGCGTCTACTCAAGATCAACAATTACTTCGCAAAGTAAAATTGCTTTTGAAGAATTTAAGGCGCGCGTTGAAATTTACCGCTTGGGCACAATAAACATAATATAATAATATATAATATAATATAATATAATAAAGTATTTATTTCACAAAAAATACATAGCACTTCACACTGTTACATAAAAGGAAAGTTTATAATTACTATGCAATAGTCGCCTCTATCTTTTAAACTAGGACTTGCCTGTATCTTAAAAGATAGGGTTCAGCCAAATGGATTCTGTAAACAATTTCCATAAGGACATGAGAAAACAGTGTCAGTGAATTGAACTAACAGATGTACAAAAGAAGGGAGAAAAAAAAAAGGAATAACAACAGAAATGAATTTGAAATTAAAATTATCCTAAGTAACGCAAAACTGAGAGACAGCAGTCATGCATTTTATATGTGTATGTGCGTGTTGCGGTGTGTGGAAGTGTGTGTGTGTGTGAGTCTGTGTATGTAAGTATGTGTATGTGTGTGGGTGAGTGTATGTATTCGTATGTGTGTATGTTTGTACGTATGTGTCTAGTGATTCTGTGAATATAGTAAGTCTATAATATTTGGATATAAGTGTGAGACGTGATCTTAAAGTATGTATATGATCTTATATTAAGAGATGTAGGTTAACAGATTCTCCGTCGCTACATAGTCCTGATGCAATAGCCAATGACTTATTTCTTTCTTTAAATTATATCTATTTAAGTCCAGTATATTTAACTGTTTATGTAGCTTTTTATATAAAAGTTTACTTAAAACGTAAAATTGTTGTTGGGCAAAAGAAGTTTTATGCTTAACGCCAGATGGGATATTAGTGCGCTTTTTCGGGTTTGATTTGGGCATGGTTCTATGAGTCCTGAGGGCCGATTGCAGAATGTACAGTTGTCTAACTGTTAGGACCCCACAGTCTTCATAGAGTTGCTTGGTTGGATATCTGTAAGGCTTTTTGCACATAACCTTTAGTACGGCTCTTTGAGCTCTCTCAGCTCTCAGCAGGTACGTTTTAGATGCACCACCCCACACAGTAATGCAATATCCTATTATAGACTGACACAGTGCTAAATACACCATCTTCAGCGTGCTCATATCAGCAGGTTCTCTTAGTAATTTGAAGACGTAGATGAGTCGCAGTATTGTCGAAGTTATCATATCGAGCTGTTTGTCCCATCTAAGGCATTCGTCAATTTGCAAACCTAGATATTTGACACTATTGCATCTGTCCAGTGTAGGGCAGTTACATGTTTCACATCCACCAGATGATTTCCGGCACGAGTGAGCCGTTATTGTAAAATCCCTAGGAGGCAAAGTATTTCGTCTGATAGCAAAAGGAACATAGCACGTTTTGCCTAAGTTGAGGGTTAGTAGGCTATCCTGAAACCAGCTCATGACCTTGCTTAGAGCGTTTTCAGCCATTACTTTAACCATGTCCCAAGTAGGTCCATAAATGACGATTGCAGTGTCATCAGCATAAGGATATATTTTGCAGTTCGGGAGAATCATTTTGCAAAGGTCATTGATATAAATCAGGAACATGGTGGGCCCCAATATGCTTCCCTGAGGCACGCCATAGGTCACAATTTCCTCATCACTGAGATGATCACCTATCCTGACTATCTGAGAGCGATTCTCAAGATAATCACTAAATATTCGCAGTGCGGAGCCTCTCACACCTAAACGCTCCATCCTTGCTATGAGTTTGGGAACAGAAACTGTGTCGAAGGCCTTAGAGAGGTCTAGAAATATACCTAAGCATTTAGACCCATTATCAAGTTCCTTTGCCACAAATTGTGTAAGGTCCAGAACAGCATCCTCAGACGATACCCCAGCTTTAAAACCATACTGGTTAGTCGCTATGATGCGATGTTTATTCAAAAAGCCTTTGAGTTGCTTGTTGAGGATCTTCTCGAATATTTTAGAAATCGATGGTAGGATTGAGATCGGTCGGTAGTTATTGACACAGTCTCTGTTCCCGGATTTGTATATTGGAAGGATGATAGCCTTTTTTAGTGCATCAGGAAAAGTACCAGTCTGAATGCAGCGGTTGAAAATATGGGTTAAAGGAGGCACCATTTCTTGGCGACTTTTCTCAATAGAGATGATGATATTCCATCCCAACCCGCTGCACAGTTACTACGTAATTGTAAAATGATTGAATCGACCTCAGTTTCATTCGCTTCTAGCAAAACAAGGGATTCAATCGGGCTCAAACTTTCCCATGAGTCGTTGTAGCCAGGAGTCGTAGGTTGCCCACTAGTTTTAATTATATCATCCCCTAAATGTTTGCCAATGTTACAAAAAAATGAGCATACCTGATTCACCGAGGCTTGGGGACTATCGGTGATCCTCAACAAGTTGTCGGGACTGCTGCGCTCCTTATGCGTATTTGTTATATCTTGTATAGTTTTCCATAGTTCTCTAGGATTGCTTCGAGCTTTCTGAAGTTCACATTTTTCATACTTTAATTTGAGCTTTCGAAGCAAGTCATTACAGAAATTTCTATAACGCTTGTAAGTTGTTTTCAGGGTTGTATTATTAGGTGATTTATTTGATCTGACATGCATTTTGTCCCTATTTTGAATGCACTTTAACAAGCCGGGAGTAATCCATGGTTTTAAGATTCTTTGTCTCCGAGGAATTATGCTTTCATTTGTGTTGTTTACTATTACGGTATTTACTAGCGATATAAAAGTGTTTAGTGACTCATTTGTGTCTTTCATGCTATAAATATCCGCGAAGTCAATATTTTCCAGTTCCGCCTTTATCGCGTCTAAATTAGAATGAGACTTAAAGAATTTTGAATTTTGGTGTTTTTTGGCATTTGTTAGCATTGAAGCGGGGAGGTGCGCAATCAATGTACGCCTTCCTGGCCCACTTACTTGCGAGCACTAGCAAGTGGATAGGCAGCTTGTGAGGGATGTCGGATTAATTAAAATAGCGAGACGGTAAAAACTGAGTAGGTATATAATATTTAACTATGCAATATGAAAGCGTATACAGAAATGTAAGGAACTCAATTAGGTTGCAATATTTATAGTAACAAGTAAACAAATTACGTCATCGTTGTGAGCGGCTTCTCTGCGCGAGCGCCATTGTCCTAAACAAAAGGATTGTAGGTGATGGACGTCTATGTGTGCGCTTTCCGATGCACACCTGGATAAAATCCTTATCTTGGAGGCGGGGCCTAAAGGTGGCGTGATTTTGATGCCGCGTTCTAGTGTAGGAATTTACTTGCCTACTCGCTACACCACTCCCCTGGTGAGTCGTAGCTTAGCTACGGACGATAGTAGTCTGGAAATCTGACTGTGCGCCCGCTCCTCGTTTTCTTAACCTGGTCTTCTGAAGGTTGCTGACGTGACGTTATGATGACAGATTCTTCATTGGTCAAGTATGCTGGCTTTAGCCGATCGAGTGAGACCTTTTGTTTCCTTCCTTTCACTTCGATGTCGAAAGTCTTCTGTTCTCGACGCAGAACTTTATATGGTCCTAAATATGGAGCTTCTAGCGACTTTCGTGCAGGACCTTGCCGTAAGAAAACATGGGTCGCTGTGTTCAGGTCTTTGGGCACATAGAACGGTCGATGTGAACTATTGTGCCAGGAAGTAGGTCGCGGTGTTAGCTTACTCATGTGTGAGCGGAGTCTGCTAGTCAGGCTGGTCATGTCGACTGTCTCTTCAGGAGTGGAGACGAAAAACTGTCCTGGAAGACGGAGTGGTTCACCATACACCAGCTCTGCTGTGGTGGCTTGCAAGTCTTCCTTGTAAGCGCTGCGTATCCCCAACAGAACCCAGGGCAACACCTCGGTCCAATTTGAATTGGCGTGACATGTGATGGCGGCTTTCAGTTGGCGGTGTAGCCTTTCTACCAGGCCATTTGCTGCGGGATGGTAAGCTGTGGTTAGGTGGTGTGATGCCCCGATTAAGGCAGCGAGTTCTTTAAAGGTGTGGGACTCAAATTGCCTGCCCCGGTCGGTGGTGATGTGTTCCGGGCTGCCAAAACGTGCGATCCACCCTGACGTCAAAGCGGCTATGCAGGTCTCCGCGGTGATGTCCTGCAACGGGTATGCCTCTGGCCATCGCGTCACGCGATCTACTATGGTGAGGCAGTACTTGTAGCCAGAACATAATGGTAACGGACCAATTAAGTCCATGTGAATGTGGCGGAATCGTGCTGAAGGTGTCTCGAAAGCTGTCAAAGGTGCTGACGTATGTCTGGACACTTTGCTTCGTTGGCATGCTTCGCATTCTTTGGCCCATTGTCGGCAATCCCGTCTTATGCCGGGCCATACATATCTTTCCGATACCAAACGGACTGTTGCTTTACCACCAGGGTGACTCAAGTCATGTAGGGTATGGAAGGCCTGTTTGCGAAACTGTTTGACGAGGAATGGGCGGGTCCCCGATGCGATGTCACAGTACACCTCAACTGCGGCCTCCGGCAGTTTGATTTTCTTCAATTTCAGGCTGGAGCCATTTTGTAGGAGGTCTTGGAGTTCAGCATCGGTCTCTTGTTCTCTGGCCAGGGACTGGTAATCTACTGGTGCATTGATTGTGTAAATGCGCGATAAAGTATCTGCTACCACGTTGTCTTTGCCAGCCACGAACTTTATATCTGTTGTGTACTGGCTGATAAAATCTAAATATCTGTACTGACGTGGGGAGCAGTTTTCACGTGGCTTGCTGAATGCAAATGTCAGTGGTTTGTGGTCAGTAAAAACTGTGAACGTTCTCGCTTCAACCATGAATTTGAAGTACCGTATTGCCTCGTATATAGCTAGAAGCTCACGATCGTATGGGCTGTACTTTGTTTGTGCTGGGCTCAGTTTCCTGGAGAAAAATGCCAAGGGTTGCCACTCTTGACCTTGCCTTTGCTGTAATACAGCACCGATGGCCGTATCTGAGGCGTCTGTCTGTATTGCGAGCTCGGCCGTTGAGTCTGGATGGACTAGCAGTGTTGCCTCTGATAGACTTTGCTTACAATTGTTGAAAGCATCCAATTGCTCCGGTTCCAATTCTATTTGCTGTGATGCCTTTATCTTGAGGCCTGTTAAAATTTTGTTTAAAGGTGCCTGTATAGAAGCGGCTGCTGGTAGGAATTTTCGATAAAAGTTTATCATCCCAAGAAATCTTCTAAGGTCTTTGATGTTTTTGGGCACCGGGTAGTCCTGGATAGCTTGGACCTTTGTATTTAGGGGTCTTATTCCAGCTGCTGAAACCTCGTGGCCCAAGAAACTTACTTTCGCTTGTCCGAAGGTGCATTTGCTTGCATTTACCAGTATTCCGTACTCAGATAACCTCTCAAATAGTTGCCTGAGATGCTGTTTATGCTGAATGACGCTGCTGCTGAAGATTAAGATATCATCCAGGTAGGTATAACAGAAGTCAAGGCCACGGAGTACTTCATCCATAAACCGCTGAAAAGTCTGCGCAGCATTGCGAAGTCCGAACGTCATGAACGGGAATTCGAACAACCCAAAGGGGGTCGTTATAGCGGTTTTTTTAATATCTTCTTCTGCGACTGGTATTTGGTTGTAAGCTTTAACCAAATCGACAGTGGAGTAGACTGTGCTCCCTACAAGCTGGTGCACAAAGTCCTGCACGTGCCGAACTGGATATCGGTCTGGTATGGTACGTGCGTTCAAAGCTCTGTAGTCTCCGCACGGTCTCCAACCATCGTTCTTTTTGCGTGCTAGATGAAGTGGCGACGACCAAGCGCTTTCAGATCTGCGCGCTGTTCCCTGCTGCAGCATTTCTTCGAACTCCTGTTTGGCTATTTTTAACCTCTCAGGGTCAAGGCGACGAGGGTGACCGTATACTGGTGGATTTGCCGTAGTATGTAAGTGGTGCACTGTGTTGTGCTTTATTTTTCTTGGCCTACCAGCTGGGCGGGTGAGATCTGGATATTCTCTTAACAGTTCTTGGTAATCTGTGCCATCTGTGGTTGTGCGGACTGATGATATGGCCTCGGATGTTTTCCGTGATGATGCAGCAACTTTTAGTGCAGTGATATTGTCGATTAGCCGTTGATTGCGGCAGTCAACAAGTAGGTTGTAGTAACCTAAGAAGTCTATGCCGATTATGGGTTTTGATACGTCCGCAACTGTGAACTGCCATGTAAAAGCTCGACGAAGGCCCAAGTCCAGAGTGAGTGATACGTAACCGTATGTGGCTATTATTGTTCCGTTTGCTGCGAACAATTCGTATTTGGTCTTGCAGCGTGGCTCCCGAACAGCGGATCGCGGGAATACACACAGGTCTGAACCCGTATCTACAAGATATTGTATCTTTGTCTTGCGATCCGTGATGAACAGGCGGCTTGTTAAAGCTAGGCAGTCTTGTACCGCCACTAATGGCTGCCATTGGAGTTTACCGGCTGCTTACTGTAGTTGCATGGTTGTGTGCATTTCCGCGCTTTATCACCAAACCGATAATGGTACCAGCATAGCGGGTGATCTGGGGGTCTGGCATTTGAACGAGACCGGGAACGGTGCTGTGAACCATGGCTCGATCTTCTTGACTGAAAGCGACGATGTCCGCGCAGCTCCATGCTCATGCTCTCCAACCTTCGACTCAACTCTGCTACGGTTTTTGTCAGTGCGTCCATAGCAGTGTTTTGTGGATCGGTCGGTACTGATGGGCGAGTACTGGTACTTGCTACTTGCTCGGTTACTGGCACGATATCATTTATGCGATCCGCTAATTCGGCTACGTCTTCCAGGGGCATGTTTGACTGGGACGCGACGATGGTTTGAAGGTTGGTGGGAAGCCGACTTGACCAGATTGTCCTGATAAATTCTGCTGGGACTGACGGTCCGGCCAAGTGTTGTAAGTGGCGCAGGAACTGTGATGGTTTTCTGTCACCGAGTTCTTCGTGCATTATTAACTGCTTAATTTTGCGCTCCTGTGATGCAGATAGCCTCTTGATTAATTCTACCTTCAGCTTCTCATATTTTCCTGTTGCTGGTGGAGTAACGACCAGGTCTCTAACCTCCGCGGCATGTTGTGGTTCCAGCTGTGACAGGACGAAGTAAAACTTGGTTGTGTCCGTCGTTATGTTTGATAACGCGAACTGTCCTTCTAATTGTGCGAACCACAGTACCGGGTCAGCAGGGTTGAACGTCGGTGTCCTTACTCCAACTCGACACGTTTCCTGGAATACGTCCGTTTCATTGCTTGGCTCCAATTTGTCCTTACTAGGCTCCATATTCTCCTCTTGTCAACGGAATAGGGGTCACCAATGAAGCGGGGAGGTGCGCAATCAATGTACGCCTTCCTGGCCCACTTACTTGCGAGCACTAGCAAGTGGATAGGCAGCTTGTGAGGGATGTCGGATTAATTAAAATAGCGAGACGGTAAAAACTGAGTAGGTATATAATATTTAACTATGCAATATGAAAGCGTATACAGAAATGTAAGGAACTCAATTAGGTTGCAATATTTATAGTAACAAGTAAACAAATTACGTCATCGTTGTGAGCGGCTTCTCTGCGCGAGCGCCATTGTCCTAAACAAAAGGATTGTAGGTGATGGACGTCTATGTGTGCGCTTTCCGATGCACACCTGGATAAAATCCTTATCTTGGAGGCGGGGCCTAAAGGTGGCGTGATTTTGATGCCGCGTTCTAGTGTAGGAATTTACTTGCCTACTCGCTACAGCATCAATATAATAGGTTTATGATCTGTAATGTATGATTCAAGAACCAATGTGACGGATGGTAATTTTGACTTTAATAAAACGTGGTCTAGACAATTTTCGAGTCTGGTGGGCAAGAAATGAGTAGGTATAAGGCCATGTGAAGCGTTTACAATCAGATATTCCAAGCTATGTGGGTTACTATTTCCTGGCTTTATATCGATGTTCAGATCTCCAATTAGTGCTATGTTTGGATTTGAAGAGAGGCCCTCTATAATATTATTGAGGCTTGATAGAAAATTTACTAAATGTGTAGAAGTATTATAGGTGTGATGTATACAATTAAATGTGGCACACAGTTTAATGTAGCATCTCAAGACATTCCCGCTCTATCCCGAGTGGCGACTAGACGTGCCCCTTAAGCTGTGTGTACTTACTGATAATTCGGTGGTTTTACTTCAAACCTCAAAGCCCCTATAAGTGATTATAGTGAACACCACATTGGCGACGAGTAAAAGCGCAGTAAGTAAAACTATTACTGAAATTATCTGCTTACGGAAATTGGTCAGCATTTGCACACTGTGCAAATATATTTGCACAGTGTTTATTTGTGCAGAGAGATTTCATATAAAAAAAAAAAAAAAAAAAAAAAAAAAAAAACGTAAGTGTAACCATACACTAGTTGTGGTGGTTATAATTTCCATATAAATTCATGTATCTTTAAGCAATTATCTTCTTATCTGTGCTCAATCTACGTTGGCGATCAGCTGAGACGAGAATATGATGCACAGATCGACCACTTAAATTCAACTCATATACCTAATATAAAACCATCTTGGGGCTCGTGGCTAAATATTAACAGCCCCGTACAGGTCGATTGATCAGCACAATATTGTGTAACGCGCCATTACTATTACTTAGAATAATTTCGAAGCATATTGCTGATCCATTGCTTCATATGTTCGAAAAAGTCTGTGTCAACAAAGTAAATAACGCAATGAATGTTGTTGAACTGTCAAAATGTAACCCATTGCTACTGATAGTGTGTTACACAAGATTAAACAGCACGTTGAACCGTTGGTCCCGGCTGACATTTAGATATATTTGTATATTATAGATCTTTGACAGTCGTTATGGGTAGTCAGTAGCCCGAAAGTTTGACAACCAGTCTTACCAAGGAGAATTATCCAATAACTGGATTGTGGGGGTGATCCGTAGAAAATACCGGTATTCTGCCGAAAACGGTTAGACTGAAATCCGACTCCATTATACAACATTGTTTGGGAAAAGCTAAACGACATCAAATATGAATGGTTGACCAAATCCGTATGTAGATAATACCATCGAAATATTATTCGAAAATCATGAAAAGTTACACATCGAAAGTAACGAAAATACCAATATTGTAAGTACACACAACTCAAGGGAAATAAAAAATACATTCTAACGAAAATATCGTTAATGTATAAGTTTGATCAAAAGTTCCACTTCGGTAAAATCGAAGTAAAGTAAGAAATTATTATCTTACTATAAAAACTAACTTCTGTAATACACAAATTGAGAAATAAAAAACACTCCAATGAAAACATCGTTAATGTATCAATTTTAACTAAAGTTCTACTTCGGTAAAATCGAAGTAAAGAAAAAAAAATATTATCTTTAGAACTATTAAAACAGTGTATTACAGAAAATAAATAAGAAAATACGTTCCAACGAAAATATCGTTTAATGTGCCCGTTTTAACAGAAATTCCAATAAAGTACGGAATTATTATCTTACTGTTAAGACTAACTAGTGTCATAATAAAATAACGTAAATGTATCAGTTTTAACAGAAGTCCCACTTCGGTCAAATCGAAGTAAGGTAAAGCATTATTATCTTGCCGGTTAAAACTAACTAGTGTCTATATAAAATCTGTGAAGGTTGAACTTGTTCTAATGATTGGACTAATTTTAGTCAAATCAACGCATTTTGGCTGGCTATTCTAATAAACAACTCCTAGAATTACAGAGTCGTAATCTCCGGTGACCGTTTGAATTGTGACACGCCACTTAGAGTGTGATTAAGGTGTCTCCTTCTGAGAGACTCGCTTACTAAAGCTTATTTATTTAAAAGTTAACACTTAATACTTAGAGCGTTAATAAAGAACCTTTGTGAGGTGAGCCGCTTAAGTACAAAAACCCTTATCCGTCGAGAAAGAACAATTGGTTATAAATAACCCAAGTGTTTGATTATATTTCAACAGGAAATCTACATGTACTTTTGTTGATTATTAAACGATGATGAGAAATAATTCAAATTACATTAAATTATTCAGTAATCTGTAAATTCTCTTACTACAATACGTGCTGTCTATATCTCTGATTTGACACAGCAACATGAAAACTGGATTTGTGACAGCAACAATCGAAAGACATTTTGAGTTTGCTACTCTCTAGAATCTGTAAAACGACGGTGAAAATAGTCCACAATGGTCAGTACAAGTTCAACAAGCCCTAATACCAACAAAATTGACACTAAACAAAAATGACACTGAAAACAAATACATTATATTTAAAAAAAAAAGAGGTTGCTTGCAAAACCATCACAAAAGTGATACATAATTGTTCCTCAAGCAAAACCATCAAAAAAGAGGTTGCTTGCAAAACCATCACAAAAGTGATACATAGTTGTTCCTCAAGCAAAACCATCAAAAAAGAGGTTGCTTGCAAAACCATCACAAAAGTAACATATAATTGCTCCTCAAGCAAAACCATCAAAAAAGAGGTTGCTTGCAAAACCATCAAAAAAGAGGTTGCTTGCAAAACCATCACAAAAGTGATACATAAAAGTTCCTCAAGCAAAACCATCACAAAAGTGATACATAATTGTTCCTGCCCTGCAATTAACCAGAATTGCATAAAATATGGTTCCGAGGTCATTTCCAGACCCACTGCAGAACCAGGAACAACAAAAGAAAAACCCTTAACTCGAGTCAATAGACAACAATAAAGTTAAGGAGCCCAAAATAAAAACTCATAAAAATAAAAAGTCCAGTCTGTCTACATACTGTGTATATAGACAATGCTCACTGATTGCCATAGTAGATTTAACATAACCTTGAAAGTTAATGAATAGTTTTATTAACTTTTTAAAGTATAGTCTCCAACCAGCAAATGTCTCTAGACAAAACATTCATGGCTATGGTGCTAAACATTTATAAAATATTGGGATTGTTTGATGCGGCAAAACGTTGTCATAAAAAAATTGATCAAGGAATCTTTTGGGCAAAGAATCTGCCATCTTCCTTAATGGACTAAAACTAAGTTTTGATCTCAATTCCATTAGGGTTAAATCATTTCCCTAATTCAAAGATGTTCAGATAGATATAAAAAAAAAAAATACGCCCGTTTGTCAACTTCACATACGAGTACCAATTCCCTCGATATCAAAAATAAATAAAAAAGACGAACTGGTAAAAATGCGGTTCTAAAGCCCGATGATGATATTTGTAGTTGTGCTACCAAGAAAGCTGTCATTAGAGAATCAATAAACTGGTCCTTGAACATTTTAAAGAAATCATGGATAATCTTATTGTCGTGCAATGAAAATTTTATTCACGTCATTGTTGTCGTTGGATGTGATGAAAGAGAACATCTGAAAGACAATAATGATTTACTGAACAAAACTAAATAATTCTTCATTTCAACACTATTTAGATTCTGTGTTATGGATTGGATTTTCGTATGACGGCACGGTTAGCGTAGTGGTTAAATGTTTGACTGCTGCGTTGCGTGTCGCGGGTTTAATTCCCGCACGGAACAAATACATATCAGTACCACCTACAAATAGTTGTTCTGGGACTAGTTGTTTGTGTATGTGAGTGTTATATGTTTGTAAACGCACCCACGATACAGGAGAAATACATGAAAAAAAGAAAATTTCATCATCAGGCGTCAACCATGTGACAAATAAATTTGAACTATAGAGTCTTTTGTACCACCAGAAATCAATAAAGAAAAGGGTTTCAATTTTGTTGATCGATCACCGATTTGTCAACTTTAACAGATCCCATTGTCAAATACAAAAAGCAATATGCACAAAATGCCAATATATAGGTACAGTCTGGCATAAGGATCAAACAATAAAACATGTCTGACTGAGATTCTCAGGCTTAGCTACACAAAAGACCCTAATCAGTAATTGCTGATGCAAGTCCTGTTCACCTAGAGGCTTACTGATTCAGTACGTCGCCAAAGAACGCGCATCATTTCCTTCGGAATGATAAACGTTAAAACGTATTGTCAAACCGACTAAAGAGGGATTTAAAAAAATGAACTTATCACAGACCATAAACCTCTAGAGGTTATAGGATAATAAAAATAAATAAAAGCTGGAAAATCAAATATACTCGTAACAACCTCATTATCATGTCTGTGTACGAGTGCCAGCATATAAAAAAAGTTTAGAATATGAAAATCATATTAACTAGAAGTTCACACAAGCGACCCGTAGCATTAGGTACACCTTAGAACAATTATTATATCATTGAATAGTGACCATGACTGTTAATAAAAATACTTGGGAGGTTTCAATAAATAGCTACAACTTAATAGAACATGAACTTTGGCACATTATGGACTCTTATGAAATATATATATATATTAGAAGCAGCCCAGGAAGTTCACCCAGGCATTGTTAACATAAAGTATGGGTCACGTACAAAGGTGCGAAAGTAATCTAGACACGCGGTAGCGTGTTGAGCCAAGTTCAAGTAACAGATGACGAGCAGCACCGTGTTATAAATAACTGCAGGGGCGATACAACCCCTAAAACAGACTGACTAGACTAAAATACTTTAGTCTCAGGCCTAATTCAACCAGTAACCATTAAAAAGTTTGACTGAATACCTACTGATGTTGGTTTTTGGATCCGCTGTGTAGTAGAAATTATAATTTTACTATCATCGTATTAAAGGCGATAAAAAGACATTAAAATAATGAAATCTACACAAATTAAACAAAAGAAAATTAAATGAACCAGACCCTCAGACAATTATATAACCAAAAAATTAAAAATCAGATTGTATGGCGAAGTCGAGACTGGAAAGATGACTTGTTAAAATATTTAATGATATACAACAGTACACCTTATTACTCCACAAGAAAATCTACTTCCGAACTTATCTAACTTACGAGAGATCGGAAAATAGATACAATAATCCGGAAGACAGATAGAAAAAAGGGAGAAATTAAACGAAGATGAAAAAACCTACACACATAGAATTAGAAATTGACGAAAAGTATAGTAAGAATACTATGAATATACTATAATATAATACTATAAATGAAAACAAATAGATTCAACAATTTAATCACACACCGCATAAAATTACACAAATGCTCAAGCAAGCGATATAAATACAAGAAATAATGATTAAACTGGTAAAGAGTACAAGACTGAACATCGTACACCAAAAGGTAGAAGGTCAATGAAAAGTGATTAAACTGGTAAAGAGTACAAGACTGAACATCGTACACCAAAAGGTAGAAGGTCAATGAAAAGTTGTCGATCACGAAGCGATCGATAAAGAAGAATTCACATGTTAACGACTGTGTAAATATTGTAAGCTTCATGCGAAATATTTATGAACTATATTGTACTCAAAGCATAATTATTTTTGAAACTTAATAAACTTATCTAAATGTTTAAAATGATGGTTATTATATCAAATAAAGAAGAACTAACGTAAAAATGTAAAATTGTTATCGTATCAGTTAAATAAGAACTCATCTAAATGTTCAAAATTGTTATCTTATCAGGTGAAAGAAGAACTTAATCTAAATGGTTATCATATCAGATAAATAATTTTAATTCATACTCTATAGGTACTGTTTAATGATTGTAGCTTAATGTGAAATATTGAACTGTACTTAAAATGTAATTATTTTCTAAATGTTCAAGTTTCAAGTTCAAATGTTCAAATGTTTCTTTAAACTTAATGGATTAAAATTAAATGTCAAAAAATTGTTATCTGACTTTGTAAAGTAATTAACGTCTAAATGATAAATGTTGTTAAACATCAATTAATTCATCACTATACATAGTATTGTATAAAGACATGTGTTTTTTTTTTAAAAATGAACAGACAGCTGTGCTGCTGGGGAGTTTGTTCCGCCACTTCTTCTTCCCAGCGAAAGCACTAGGAAGTGTCGATGGGTGGGCGTTTTGGGGGACTGTCTTATGTAATATTGACGTTCAAAAAGTGCTGATTATCAGCCTAATTTGAATAAATGACTTTTGATTTTGATTTTGAATTAACATATAAAAAGGAAGAGATGTGATGTATACAATTAAATGTGGCACACAGTTTAATGTAGCATCTCAAGACATTCCCGCTCTATCCCGAGTGGCGACTAGACGTGCCCCTT
Organism: Sesamia inferens; assembly: GCA_037179545.1. Lineage (NCBI taxonomy): Eukaryota > Metazoa > Arthropoda > Insecta > Lepidoptera > Noctuidae > Sesamia > Sesamia inferens. The sequence goes on along the minus strand of CM073928.1, from coordinate 18,859,502 downwards.
AAGCTGTGTGTACTTACTGATAATTCGGTGGTTTTACTTCAAACCTCAAAGCCCCTATAAGTGATTATAGTGAACACCACAATAGGATGGAGAGCGGTACACAGCAACAAATGCAAACCTAGAATCTATTTGGCACACTAGGGCGTTTGAGTTAACTAAGCAGGGTTCCCAAACAAAGTAAGTATTAAGTTTAAAAACTTACATTTAAAGTTAAACACTAGATGATAAATACTTTTTATTTCTCTATGACCCACGGATTTTCAAAAATGTTCAAGAATTCTTTAAAGACTTTGACGAAAAATGCAATTTAATTTAGGGGATACCTATATTTATCTTTAGTCGGGATGCAATTATTTAACTTCGTGTGTTAAAATGAAAATACGTGTATATAAAATCTACACTAATGGGTCTGAATAATGTTAGCTATTCTTCCTAAATGAGGAATTTCATCTGCTTTGTGCGGGTTTCTATCTTATCCTCAAAATCTGCGAAATTAATTGTACCTTTATGAGCAGCATCTATATAATATATGTGGTGGATAACGATACCATTTTAATAAAAGTTGCTCATTTGACTTATGTAGTAGTGGGAAAAACGCTGTTACATTATTTTGCAATGGCGGCACGTGAGCCGTTTTGAAAAGTGGGGATTATCAAACGGTCACTTCGGATTGAGACGCGGACCAAGGCATTGCTCTGGGGCGAAACTGTCGGTTTGCCTATTTAAATTGTTATTGTCAAGATTGGAGGCTACATTTATAATTCATGCTTATATTCAAAACTTCACCTACGAAATGGAGCCCTTACCACCATATCAAGATGGTGACTACCCTATCGCTCCGCCTTCTCTGACGTCATTGTATATTTTATTTCAATTTATTATATTTGTTTATGTTGAACCTATATGTCATTTAATTGCAATTTTACATATACAATTTTATGTAATAAGTTCGTCTTAGCTCCAATAAGTATCATTTAGGAATCGTTTATTCGTTTGAAAACAAGGGTGGGAAAAAGGTGCTTACTGGCTAAAACTGTCACTAGTATCTATATTATTGTATTTATTGTTACATTATTCAATCCGTATCCGTTACATCAATGAAAAACGGCCAAATTTCGCGTGGAAGTGACGCATATTTTCTCCCAATTTGTCCTTTTTTGGGTTCCTTAATCAATTCGGAACCCTTATAATTTCGCCAAACCTGTCTGTCTGTCCGTCCGCGGATAATCTTAGTGATCGTTAGGCCGCCAACAAAGTGCTAAAATAAAAAGTGAAAAAGAATGTTTTATTAGGGTAACCTCCATACACGTAAAGTGGGAAGTGTTTTTTTTTTTTTAATTTTCACCCTAACGTGTGATATATCATTGAATAGGTATTTAAAAATTAATATTGTTTACTAATATATTTTTTTTGATAATGTGATCCGAAAGTAAAATATAGCGTCCCCCACCTAACTTTTGAATCAAACGTTTGAAAAATCTGAAAAAAATCCCAAAAGTAGAACTTTATAAGTCTTTCTAGGAAAATTATTTAGATAGGCTGAGTAGTTTTTTAAAACAATTTACGAAATATTTTCTGAAATAAGTTTGTATTTTAACCATATATGGAAGCATTATTTAATATTGGTTTTCATATTTTATTATTCTTTCAAATAACAAAAGAATTATTAAAATCGGTTCACGCAGTCCAAAATTACCACCAAACATCCTACATACACAACCCGTCTAATTTGTATAAATTAGTAGACCAGTTTCCCGAGGGATGGCGCTGTACTTCGTAGTGTAAAAAAAAATCTGAGTTGATGGGGTCAGTATGGGTATGAGCTACAGAATAGTTAGAAGTAAGAATAAACTCATTCTTTAGTTATCACTGTTCCTTGTTGACCAGTTTTTATTGGATTCTCTACTTAGTATGTCAACTTGATGTAACAAATAGTCTATTTTTAAACTCCTCTTCAAATCTTATTGTGACGGACGGGAAACTACGGAACCCAACACTTAGCGTGGCGCGACACGCCTTTGGCCGATTTTTTTATGTTTGTATTATTTCTCCGCGTCTGTACGTATTTCCTTTCGAATGTATAAAATAATATTTAAACTTATGAAAAGTTTAGTTCAAAAATATAACCGTAAGAACAAGATTGGCAAGACTAGCCCTTTGGGAGATACAGTCTTGCATGTATACTTCACCTTGAACGTGGGTAAATGCTTTAAAGTTTTAAACCTTTTTTTTTTTTTTTTTTTTTTTTTTTCTCGAGTGGAAATGCCTTTACGCACCATACCCGTCGCTAGCTAGGCGACGAGCGTGTGTGGGACTCGCCCGGCCGAAGCCGGGAATACCCACTAAAACCACCCGGTTACCGTCGGGCCCTGTGTTGAGAGTGTCACGGGGCCGGGGAGTTTTAAACCTAGATAATTAATGTGGTTGGGTTTCCGTCAGTTTCACCCGCGTAAATCTAGAAGAAAAAGATTTCTAACTTAGTGCTATAAATCTTCTGTGGGCGGTTGGGCTGAATAACAAAGTAGGAATATTACAAACAACTTTTGTCTTTTACCATTCAGACGGCAAGTTTATTCAAATGTAAAACAGTTTTTGTGAAGTTTGATCCTGCTCAAAACTTATAAATAAAACAACAAAGAGTATTGGTTTTTCGATATTTTGGATACTCATGCTAACTTTTGTATTTTCAAAAGTTGTTTTGAGGTTTTGGGAACACAATTAACATAAATTGCCATGGATTGAAATAAAAAAATAAATACCTAACAGGCTAGAACAAAACTACTTACTTATCTCTTGAGGTATGCAGTAGTTTTTATGACTTACCACAAAAGGTGGCCATATTTACTTCTGTGAAGCGGCAAGCAGGTTATCACGTAATACAGCACTGAAGACTTATCAATAAGTAAGTGTATCTAGTATCCAACACCCTCAATATAATTTGAACAAAGCGACAATCACTAAAGAAGCTTGCTATTAAAACTACCGGGTTAGCTTTAATTAAATACCATAAAATTAAAATATTGTCAATCTAAATAAATATGAAATAAAATCAAAATTTATGGAATGGCTACTGGAGCGTGATTATCTAGAAACTGAATCCTTACTCAAGTATGTCACCTAACTTCCTAACTATCTCCATTACACTCACCCACACACACACCATCACACACACACACGCAGAGACACACACTCCCTCACGCACACACACACATAAACACTCGTAGCGTAGGAAATTTAAATTTTTGGCAATCATTCATGTTGATCGACCCAGTCCACTATTGTATTAATAATTAGTTAAAGCAATGAATCACTGTCTCTCAAGATGCAGGCTACCGCCTAGTTTAAGAGGCAGAGTTTCCTCTTTTGGTGTACACATCAGTTATATGTATATATAAACCATGTATAACTATGTGAAACCGGATCCTTTCTTGATGAAATAAACATTATTATTATTGCAAATAGCATGCTTACCATCATCTGTTTCGAATGAGTAGATGACCGGTTCGCCATTGTCAGCAGTCGCCGAGACGCGACCTATGAGGCCTATCTGCTCCATGTCCACAGAAAACACGTACGACTCCGAGGAGAACGTCACGGTAGGCTGCAATGGCGCATCTGGTGGAAATAGAAGAATAAAATAAGAATAAATATAGCATACAATAGAAATAGAGTTTATATTATACTAGCGGACGCCCGCGACTTCGTTCGCGTGGAGTTAGTTATTTGAACATTTTATTTTAACCCCTAAATATCATCATTATCATCATTATCAACCTTTTTATCGTCCCACTGCTGGACACAGGTCTCCTCTCATACAGAGAAGGATTGAGCGTAATCACCACGCTTGCTCAATGCGGGTTGGCGATTTCAGACTTAAAAGTCCAGATTTCCTCAAGATGTTTTCCTTCACCTTCAGCCATTGGTGTCCAAGATCTTACCCCTAAATATATAGCATACATATTAAATTTTTGTTATGCTCCGCTCCGATTGGTCGCAGCGTGATGTTATATAGCCTAAGGCCTACCTGGATTAATGGGCTATCCAACGCAAAAATAATATTTCAGATTGGACGATTACTTCCTGAGATTAGCGCGTTCAAACAAACAAACAAACAACCTCTTCAGCTTTATAATATTAGTAAGTATAATAGATTTATCTATACTAATATATAAAGCTGAAGAGTCTGTTTATTTGTATGAACGCGCCAATCTCAGGAACTACTGGTCCGATTTGAAAAAATATTTTGCGTTGGATAGTCCCATTAATCCAGAAAGCCTTTAGGCTATATATAACATCACGCTGTGACTCATAGGAGCGGTGCATATAAAAAAACCAATCGAAAGCTACGCGGGTGAAACCGTGGGGCACAGCTAGTCGTAGTATAAAATCTCACTTGTTTATGTCTTAGGTGCAGTTGTATAGCAGGACTAGGATGTTATTATTCCGAAGAGCCATATTCTTCTTTTTAGTTATACATACAGTATGTTAAGAAAACCCTGCCCGACCCGTGAAGGTATTATTAGGTATCGATAACTAATTCTACTAATGGATACAAAGCCGGGCTAAACTTAAAAAAAAATCCCCCTAAAAAAATAAAAATTATTTTACAAAAAGTGGTAACTTATAAATGAATGTGCGTTCACCCTTCCGCTGGCGGCGGGCGGCAGGGCACGCGGCACGTGGTCGCATCGCTATTCGCTCATAATAATAACGGTATTGTCACTTTTTTAAAAATTACTAAATATCGGGGAAGTTGGAATTAATTTGCGGGAAAAAAAGATTATTTCAAAATTAATTTGTATGGGTACTATGATGATTACGTAAAATTTTATATTATATTTGGTCATGTGTTTACCTAACCTTTATTATCCTTATGGATCGGACAGGGTTTTCTTAACATACTGTATATGGAAATAAATAGATTTGTTGAATGTTCTTAATTCGCTTGCTACAATAGAGAAGGACGTAATAGAGCTAGATCCATTATCAGGATCAAACTCAGATCTATAAATGACTGAATGTTTGGTAATAAGATTAGAGAAAAACCTCTCAAATAATGTAATAAAGATATGATACTAAATTTTCTTTACGTGGAGCAGGATTTTATAAGGTTGAATATTGTGTACGCAAATATTTATATCCTATTTCGAGATAACAATTTTATGAAAGACAGTTATGATGGCTCGTATAGATTTTAGTAGAAGTTCAGGTTTAGGATACTTATTTCATGTTATCGTCATCTTTAGATCTGACGTGACTGACAATAAAGAAGCTAGCTACTAACTAACTAGCAACAAAAGAATTAATATTCTTTCTTTTATTAGTATATCATATAGAAAATCTCAAAATTTTCCGTTTTTTAAGTTTTAAGGTTTTTAATTCTGAATAAATATAGTTTAAAAACTAAAAAAAACACGCTTTTAAAGAATATCAAACTAAATATTAAAAATAATTTTAAAATTTTATTTATGACAAAAGTATATAAACAATACTAGTAAAGTTTATATACTATTGTCATAAATTAAATTTTAAAATTATTTTTAACTTTTAGTTTGATATTCTTTAAAAGCATGTTTTTTTTTAGTTTTTAAACTAGGTATATTTATTTTCAACTTTTTAGTTCGATATTCCTATTTTAAATAATATATACGGATAACACGAACGCTTAAGTGGTGTTCATTTGTTTTTACCAAACTTTTCTTGATCTCCAACAGAATAGCAAGTGCTAAAATTCGTAATGATGCGTTTCCCAAGTAACTAAATCTAAATCTAAAATCAAATCTAAATCTAAATTAAAAAATACTTTGCCTGCACAAATTAATGTAAGGTAAGACTGAAAAAAAAAAATGAGTTAGAGGCGTAGGCGATCCATAGCCACTCGTTAAATACTATATTATATAAATATTAATATTATTACCTAATGTCTCTCGAGACAGACGTCTTTCCTTCTTTGCGCTACCATTAAGTCACTACATAATAGTACTCCAGAGAATGAAAGAGAAAAATAGAAAGACCATTTCATAGATAAGAACAGGAAGGAGGCAAGGAAAAGCTTTGGAGGGTATATAGCAAAGCTATATGGAGATTTCTATTTGACTTGTTTCTATGTCTCCATACATCCTGAGAAACCTGCTTATGGTCAATAAAATCTATTTGGCATTATCTGTAGACCAAGATAATCGATAGAAAGGAACAAGATTTAATATTAAGCTCCGGTGCATCTAAGTGATGGTAAGCGAAGTAAACGCTTCGCTTGCCATCTCATTTTCATGCCCATTGGTTTTATCTTTTCCTCATATCCAAATATTAGCCATTCCCGAGACAGAACTTTATAAAATTAAGATTTCACAATACAGATATCAAGCCTAGTTATTAAGTCGTTGACCTTGCCCTAAGATAGCATTTGATTTAGAATAGTCTATGGGGAAGTCTAAGTTGAGTAAATGTAATGAATTTACGTTACAATTAGTCCAAAAGGGTACCTGTTTCTAAGACGTCCAGAAGCAGCACAGCTCTGGCACTTTCTGCATGTAGTTCAAGGGCTAGGCTTGTGACGTCAACAGGCAGGATCAGTGACCCCGTTGCCTGCACCCTCACCTCCCCATCTGACACTTGGCCCTCGAACAAGGTTGAATATTCTGGAAAAAAAAAACAAGTTTTTATTAACACATTGGTTTTCCCTTTTATGTGAAAAGGCTACGCGACGGGATTTTTTTTACCTGTATAACATTTATTTGTTAATACTGACTCCGCATCAAAGTAACGTCAAACAAATAAGCGACAAATGTTAGGGCAATAGTAAAATTTGTCCATCATTAGTATAAGTCAATATGTAGATATAAGTAAGTGCGACGAATGTTTTCACGACAAATAACGACGACGAACAAATCGTAATGTTAAGCCTGATATAAAATAAAACTTGTATTTGAATTAAAGCCTATTATGAAAGTAGTTTATTGGGGATGGGTTAGTGAATCGATTTCTTTTATTTTTAATATACATGTGTGCGGAAATGAAATGAAATGAAATGAAATCGTTTATTAAGCAAATAGGATCACCGATCACTTTTACACGTCATATATATTTTTTTTTAACTAGATGAAGCCGGCATTTCCTAACTGACTACCTCTGAGAAGAAATAGCCGAAACAAACTCAGGGATCATCGTCTTTTTTCAAGTCCAGACATTAAAAATGAGAATTTTTACAATAATTTATCTTATAATTACGCATATTGCTAATAACAATGCTTATCAGAGCGAACAGCTCAGTCCCAAGCTTTTTTGTCTTCTAAATAATCTGTGATTTTATAATACCCCTTTTTGCAAAGTTTGGCCTTTATATACTTTTTAAATCGTTTAATGGGTAAGTTTCGAATGTCCATGGGAAGCTTGTTGTAAAAGTGTATACATTGACCCATGAATGAGTTGCCTACTCTGTGGAGACGAGTGTGATGTACAGCAAGATTGTGTTTGTTCCTGGTATTTATATTATGAATATCGCTTATTTTCTTAAAATCCGATATATTTTTATGTACGTACATTAGATTTTCAAATATATACTGTGAAGCTACAGTCAGAATGTCCACCTCTCTGAATTTTTCTCTAAGAGAATCTCTAGGACCAAGGTTGTAAATGGCTCGAACAGCCCTTTTCTGTAAAACAAAGATGGTATTGATGTCCGCACAAGTTCCCCAGAGAAGAATCCCATAAGTCATCAGACTATGAAAATAACTAAAATAAACAATTCTGGCTGTATCCACATCAGTTATCTGTCTAATTTTCTTAACAGCAAAGGCGGCGGAACTGAGTCTACCCGACAGCTTCTCAACGTGAGGACCCCATTGCAACTTGGCGTCAATAGTCAATCCAAGAAAAACTGTCGACTCGACAGGGATCATCTCTACTCCATTCAGTTGAACATTGGTACTTAGCTGCCTGACATTTGGCGTAGAAAATTTAATGACTTTAGTTTTTTTTTCATTTAAAAGAAGGTTATTTACATTAAACCAATGGACAACTTTAGAAAGTGCATTGTTAACTTCGTCAAAATTGACTAGCTGACGCTTGACTTTAAAAATAAGAGAAGTGTCATCCGCGAACAATACAATGTTGTGATTATCCCTCACGTGATGAGGTAAGTCATTAATATAGATTAAAAACAAGAATGGACCTAGAATTGAGCCCTGTGGAACGCCCACGGTGACCACAGATCCTGCAGATCTCTTACCATTAACATCAACCCTCTGAATTCGATTATTCAGATAAGAAGTCAGAAGGTCGAGAGCTCTGTCCCTTAAACCATAATGGTACAATTTCCTAATAAGAGTATCATGATGTACGCAATCAAAGGCCTTGGACAAATCACAAAAAATACCAAGAGCATCTTGCGATTCCTCCCAGGCCCCAAATATGTTCTTTAGCAACGCCACGGCCGCATCTGCAGTTGAACGACCCTTTGTAAAACCAAATTGTTTCACGTGCAATAAATTATGTAAGTTAAAATGCCTTAACAACTGTTTCAAAATTAACTTTTCAAAAATTTTGCTCAAAGTTGGTAATATCGAGATTGGCCGAAAATTCGTGGGATCAGTTGAACTACCAGATTTGAACAGTGGAATTACTTTGCTAAGTTTCATCAAATCAGGAAATATACCAGATGTGACACAAGAATTAAAAACAATTGCCAAGAAAGGTGCGATAACATCTATTATCGAAGCTACAGTGTATACTGACAAACCCCAATGATCAGCAGTTTTTTTTACATCAAGATCCTTAAAAGATTCTATAATATCTTTAGCAGTCACAAACGCAAATTCAAAGTGCTTGTCACATTCTGGAACACATTCTTTTAGTATAGTGTAAGCAGAAGTGGAGGAAGAAGACAAAGTTTTTGTAGTTATTATTGGAATATTAGTAAAAAAATTCTCAAACTCAGTTGCTACCTCCAAGTCCGCCTTTATATCTACATCGTTAATTTTAAGATGGAAATCGCGATTTTGTGCTTTGGTTCTTCCAGTTTCAGAATTTATAATTTGCCAAGTTGTTTTGATTTTATTTCCAGAAGATTTTATTTTATTTTTAATGTGTATGGCTTTTGCTGAGGAACAGGCTCTTTTAAACGTTTTTGAATAATATTTAACAAATTCTTGAAAAGTTTCATCATGGTTATATGTTTTTTCCTGATACAATTCATACATTTTTTCCCGGCTTTTATAAATACCTGGGGTTGCCCAGTCACTAAATATAAGGCGGTCGCTAACAGACAATGTTTTTTTTGTGAAAACTTTCATAAATTCACAATGAATCAGGTTAAATAGTTCACTATACGCATGATCCGGGTTGGTGTGATGAGGCAAGCCCGGTAACTTTTCAATTAAATTATTTTTAAATTGTCCTAAACGATTTTCATTTACAGGAACAAAACTCACAAGTTTTCTTTGAGCTCTGACTTCACTTTTATGAGGAAAAGTAACTAACTGGCCACAGTGATCAGAGTCTAACTCATTTATAATTAAATGGTCAGAAGGTCTTAAGTTAGTAAAAATGTTGTCTAAACAGGTGGCACTTGTGGCAGTTATTCTAGTCGGCTCAAAGAATCTTGCGTACAAATTATAAGACTTGAATAATGACATAAATTTACTAACTGTAGCTGATTTCTCTAGGACATTAATGTTGAAGTCTCCACAGACAACAACTGTTTTGTTACTATGACAAGTCTTTAATAAAACTTCCTCCATATATTTTTCAAAAATATCATAGGAAGCACATGGGGGTCTGTAGACACTTATTACAATGAACTGCTCAAGCTCGATGCAAGCGATTTCAATAACTCGCTCAACAGAGAGGCTTACAATATCAGCCCGTTCTTTAAATTTGATATTGTTACGAACAATTATTAGGGAGCCACCCCTTATCATATTCACTCTGCTGAATGAGCTAGCAATCCGATGGTTATTAAAGCTGAACATGAACTGATGGGCTTTTAACCAATGTTCAGTAAGACAAACAATATCAATATAACTACAGTTCATGAACAACTCCAATTCTAATTGTTTATTTATCACACCCTGTATATTTTGGTGAACAATTTTAATGCTATTATTACTGATTATATTATGAAAATTAAAATTTAATGGGTGTGATATAGGTGGATCTAGATTTACATTTCTGCTAGAGTTTAACTCTATTGTCTCAATGTCCCTTGATAATGGGTACAGGTCTAATTTATTATTTAAAATAGTGCTAGAGGTAGACTCTATTGTCTTAAGTTGTAATTTAAATAACTTGGAACAAATTCCAAGCTCTGCTCATTACTACTAAGTGTATTACTTATAATTTCCTTGCATTGCTCAAAAGAAGCAAGTTGTTTAGCCAAATTTTTGGCTGTAATAGAAAAAAAATATGATAGCGAGACAGCTATCTGTCTTTTATAATAATTAGAAAGATAATACATAACATTGTTATGTCTATCTCTTGTCAAATACATATTCTTCTTAAAATAATTATTTATGTCAATTATATGTAATGTTTTATTATTAAATGACAAGTTGGACATTGTCATATTTAGTTCAAATCTAATCCTATTTTCTTCCTGTGGCAACTGGTCACTGTAAGGGAATGTAAATAAGACAACCTTTCCAATATTCAGATTGCTTAACGTTTTACAACACTTAAGCAATTCTCTTTTGCTCAAATTTCCCCTACTACCCACAAAGATTAACAAAGTTGTATCTTGGGAGAAATTACATTTAATAATTTTTTGCATAATTCCATATAAAGAACAACCAGGCATACAGTAGTTCAATATTGAGTGACCCGGACATTCATCAGTCAACAAGCGCCCCAAGCCCTTACCTATCTCATTACAGAACAACACAACATCATTAGTTAAGCTTTGTTTAAGGTTATTAAGATCAAAATTATTGGCACCATTAGCAGAAGGAACTACGACATCAACACAGGGCTGCGTCAAGATGGTATTACATGATGTCAACGAATGATCCGGCGTAAGCACATTCGATGTTAGACCGCACTCACAATTGGTTTTTTGTGAGTTCACCAGCTCATTCATCGCCAACACATATTCTCTCATTAGGTCTTCTGAGGTATTATACTTATTAGTCATAGAAATAAGTTTATCTTGCAGATGGTCAAGTTCAGATTGCAATGACTCCGTGTCAATGTTGTACCTCCTATAACTTTGCTCTAAGTTATAAGTATACATATCCAATTGTTTCAACAAATTCAATCTCTCCCTGTTTAACTTAACACTTTTTATAAAATACCTTTGTCTTTTAACCAGTTTTTGAGTTTTAACAATGTACTTATTAATTTTGATGTATTTTTTAAATTTATTTTTGCTGGTTACTACCCTCACTGAATTTAATGACTTTGTGTCATTGTCATTCGTCAAATCTATACTATAAGAGGGGTTTATTGCCGAAACCATTGTGGGGGCGATAGGCATCAACTCGCTAAATAGACTCTGATTCAGCGAGGCAGTGATGTTAATATTGGAAGTCTCGAGTTCTATAATTTGACTTTGAGCTTCATGTAGCTGCTGTTGTAAAAGGTGTTTCTGAGAAAGAACTTGTTCATATTCTAAGCTACACTGGCTGAACCCGTCCACAACAAGCTGGAGCCTATCCCGGGCTTCTATGGCATCAGTGTATTGAGTATGTAACTGAGCCATTTCATTTCTCAACTTCCTATTTGCTTCATGGGCATTGAAGAGGACTCTCTCATTGTCATCGATTTCCTTAAGTAGTTGATCACAGGACTCCCTCGAAGCCTTTAATAGGCTCAAAGCCTCATTGAGTTTGGACTCTTGAAGGCGAGCATGGGCACTACGAGTCATGATCATTATAAAAATAATAGTAAAAGACTTTAGTAGCTATGAAAATATATAGTAAAAGACTTTAGTAGCTATGAAAGAAGACGTTTAAAAGCAATAACTGTTATTCTATTCAGTGAAACTGGCGTCGTGAAAATTTATTTAAGACATAAAGTTGTCAAAAATGTTATAAGGTATTATTCCATCTGTACGTTGAACCTAATTTTATTATTAATTATAAACTAGTACTTGATCGCAATCCCACCTGATGGTAAAAATGACGAGGGCGCTAGTTTATTAAGCCTATTTACTAAAAAAAAACTGAGTAAATAGGAAGGAAGACGGCAGTTGAGTGAGGTGATGCAATGTTAAACCCAACAACACGACCAACGATGCTGCGCCAGAGGGAGATCGATATAGAGACCCTTCACGACCAAACTCTCGACACAACAACATTTGGCGCATCGCACCCGGCACACATCGCAACACAACTGTTGTGACTCGTCCACCGTACGGTTTCACCAGACATCAGGAAACGACGAATCGCTTGGCGGCAAGACTTCCACGTGAATCTAGGTATTTGCAGTTCACTTCACCTAAGCAGCGACGTATCTAAGTATCTTGTTAAAACCCCACTGTGAAAATGTAGCCTGAGTGAGTTTGAAATGAATTTTCTTCCTACTTGACGATTGAAGGAACCCAAATGATACGCATTTCTCCTTAAGCAATCACGCTGAGATTTTGACACAATATCACTATTGATATCATATATCACTACTTCCGGCAATACGTTCAAGGGAGGAACGGGGAGAAAAACGATTAGATTCTCCCTAAGTATAATGAACCACGACCTATATATAAGGCAGTAACATATTATGTTGCTACCAAATTTATCGCAAACGGGTACAGAGTTTTTTTCATTACCAAAGACTTTTCAAAGTATGGGGATGTACAATGCAGATAAAAAACGATTTATGTAGAAATATTTAAAATTATTTACATAAAACTAGTAATGAATGACACACAACCGGTAATGTAATCATTGCTAAAAATAGCTAAACATGTAGGTATACATCATAGCTCATTCCTAATTATACGTAACTATTGTATAAATAAATAAGTTCTCAATAAAAAAAGTTATTAACTATTATTTATGTCTTTGACTTTATTGTTCCTACAGCCGTGACAAAAGTTTTATGTTATTAATGTTATTATTACTTATCAACTTGCCGCAGACTTTTTCGGATCATTAAACGTGTCTTGAATGAATATAACACATAGTGTTATCGTAACTAAACCCTTCTTATTGTTACTTTTTTATTGTGTTTTGATATAACATGGGTTTGAGGCATAACAGGCGCACGGGGCAATCGCTGGTTTAGACACGCTAGCGCTCAGTTCCTGAATAGGTCACAGCTCATTAGAGCGACCCGGTACCCACTCTGCACCGCCTCGCCTCAGTCGTAAGCCCCAACGAGCTGTCACTGAGTGGTAACCCGCGGACGGCGGGTGGACTACTTATTGACAACTCGCTGCTCGCATGCTTGTCTTGCGTTGACTGCGCATTGGGTGGACCGCGCGCTGCCCGTGAATGATTTACGCGAATCATTCATCAAGCGCAACAGCTATGAGTGCCAATTTACGATTTGTAAAATTTGACATTATGGGAAACATGTGTAGACCTAGTGCCAATTGTTTACAGACTACTCGTTCCCACGTTGACCGCGCGAGGTCCACTGGTTGACCGCGCGACGTTTATTGGTGATGACGCGGCGTCCACCCGTGGACTACCTGTCGACAGCGAGTGGACGCCGTGCGACGAGGTGGTGCGGAGTGGGTGATAGGTGGCTCTAATGAGCTGTGAGCTTTACATATCCAGAGCCGTATATGCTTCGGTAAACACCGTTGCCCGGCTACCCTTCGTAGTACTTTGACAGCCGTTACAGGCAGCGAGAAGCCAAAAATGTTTGACAATCCGTTTTACCGAGGAGTATCGTGTCACCTTTAAACTAGCTTGGAGGTTAGTTAGGTATTTGCTTCATGTAAAACACTGGTGTGGTGTACTTAGCTGCTTCTGGTTAGATTGGAATGTGACCCCCACATATTTAGGGAAAGGCTAGGCAGTGTCTGCGCCAGCGGCCTGCAGGCTGAGGGGGGCATCACGACCACTCCCGACAATCGCCGAGCGGCAGCCTCCCCGCACCGCGCGGCCTCCTCGTACATTCGATCAAGAAGCCTACCAGACGATAGACGTGCGCGTTTTTCTTTGTACAGTTCACTTGTAATTCTTATTTAATATATATTGTGGCAAGAAAAGCTATCTTTATTTCCCGGACTACTCAACGGGTAGATATTATACTGATCTTTATATACCATTTCGTCTTTGGATTTGATTACCTATTTGAATGTATATTGTTTACGTTAAGTGTATTATTATTGTTCCTTTATAAATTGACTATTTGAAAAATATTTTCCTTTGAAATAATATGAACTTACCTCCAACTATTGCCACACTTGTTCCTTCATAGCCAGTAATTGTGATCAATTCATGTTGGATCTCATCCAGTTTAATTTCTCCTCGGTAGAGAACTCTCTCGAACGATACACCATCTCCAATCAGCGAATCTACAGAGACACACAAAAAGTAAATGATGTTTCAAATGAAATCAAAATATTTTTATATCACATTGACCAAAATGGGCATTTATAAAACTTCATAAGCTAAATGCACGCTTCTAAGCTAGGTGCACGCTTCTAATTGGTCGTTAGGAGAAGAGGCGGCGAGAAGCTTTTACAATGTTATAGTGGGTATGGCAGAATAGTAGTATGTACGGCGGCCTGTCAACAAGTACCAGATAATGGACATGAAAAGGTCTACAGCCCTAACGTCTACAAGGCCTACGTAGTTAACATTCATCATCATTAACCTTTTTATCGTCCCACCGCTGGGCACAGGTCTCCTCTCATACAGAGAAGGATTGAGCGTAATCACCACGCTTGCTCAATGCGGAGTGGCGATTTCAGACTTAAAGTCCTGGTTTCCTCAAGATGTTTTCCTATACCTTATAATCAGTCAGAGGTGTCCAAGACATACTTAGAAAGTACATGAAAAGTTACATTGGTACATACTTGCCTGACCTGGAATCGAACCCGCACACTCATACTTGAGAGGCTGGTGTTTTAATCACTATGCCACCACGACTGTTGTAAATTATTGTCATTACAGAAAACATAAAACTGTATAGTTCGTTTTAGAAAGTCAGTTAATTGCGACAGTCAGTACCATGTTTCTATTGCATTTGCGATGCATCGATGCTGCGCTCCATTGCTCTCGCGACTCGGTGAACAACCAGGTCTGAGTTGTATCTTGTTCGGGTTAACCGACATATGTAGGCCGAGTAGGATACATATGTCAATAAAATTTCGCTGTAGTGAGTGACGAAACAGTAGCTTTCCCAGGCGTTTTCAATTCGGTGATTGACTTCCCTTCCCCGTCTGTTTTCGAAAGAACCCAAAGGGGCCTGGCCCATGTAGTTATCATCATTCATCATCATTTCAGCCGAAAGACGTCCACTGCTGGACATAGGTCTCCCCAAGGTTCTCCAAAACGACCGGTTCTTCACCTTCCGCATCCAGCGGTTTTCCGCGACCTTCACCAGGTCGTCGGTCCACCTTGTCGGGGGTCTACCCACGCTACGTCTTCCGGTGCGTGGTCGCCACTCGAGAACCCGTCGGCCCCATCGGGCATCGGTCCTACGGGCAATGTGTCCAGCCCACTGCTACTTTAGTGTTGCAATTCTTCGGGCTATGTCGGCTACTCTCGTTCTTCTGCGGATCTCCTCATTCCTAATTCGATCGCCCAGTGAAATCCCAAGCATAGCCCTCCACATTGCCCTTTGAGTGAATTTGAGCCTTCTTATAAGGCCCATTGTAGGCGACCACGTCTCAATTCCATAAGTCGTCACTGGCAACACACACTGGCCTTTGTCTTGAGACACTGCAGTATTTCGGACGAGAAGATTTTACGTAGCTTCCCGAAAGCAGCCCAGCTGAGTTGGATTCGACGATTGACCTCTTTCTCGAAGTTGGACCTTCTTAACTGGATAGTTTGTCCCGGTTACACGTAACTGTCAACAACTTCGAGAACAGTGTTTCCAATCTTTATAAGAGTCGGTACAACATAGGCATTAGACAAGACTTTCCTCTTGTAAATGTTCATTTTAAGACCGACTCGCTCGGGGGCTCTACTGAGGTCTTCGAGCATGGTACTCAGGTCCTCCGCGGTCTCAGCCATGACTACCATATCATCAGCAAACCGAAGGTGTGTCATGTACTCGCCATTGATGTTGATGCCCAGTCTTTTCCAGTCCAGAACCTTGAAGATATCCTCCAATGCAGCTGTGAACAGTTTCGGGGAGATGACATCTCCCTGTCTGACACCACGCTGCAGAGGTATTGGTTTCGAGGTCTGGTCTTGTATTCGGAATGACATGGTGGCGTTTTCGTATAAACCCTTCAGCGCTTCAATATACCGATAGTCTACTTAGCACCGCTGGAGAGACTGCAGTACAACCCAGGTCTCGATCGAATCAAAGGCTTTTTCGTAGTCCACAAATGCCAAGCAAAGGGGTAGGTTATACTCCTCGACCTTCTGTATAATCTGCCGTAGCGTATGTTTGTGGTCTACTGTGCTGAAGCCCTTTCGGAAACCGGCTTGTTGTGGCGGCTGGAAGTCGTCAAACCTGCAGGCGAGACGATTTTGAGGACTCTCGAAAACAACTTATACATGACTCAGAAGTGAGATGGGTCTGTAGTTTTTTTAAAAGGATGTTGTCACCCTTTTTGCAAAAGAGTACCACCACACTTCTGTGCCATGCCTGTGGCGTTTTTCCCTTGACTATGACGTAATTAAATAATTTCTGAAGGGCCCTAAGGATCGGTTCATCACCCGCCTTCAGTAGCTCTGCCGTTATTCCGACATCGCCCGTGTCCATTGTTGTTTTTAAGCTATTTCAAAGCCAATCGAATCTCCTGCAGGCTGACGTCCAGGATATCTTCGGTGTAGTGTCGGGTTAATCTTGCTCTCGGGTCTTCAGCAAGATTTAATGCGGGTTTTGTCGTCGAAGTGTAGAGCAGTCCATAGAAATTCTCGACTTCCCTCAAAAGCTCGGACTCGGACGTTATGATCTTGCCGTCGTCAGTCTTCAGCTTGCTTAGCCGGCTATGCCTAATAGTCAGAACCCTAGCGAACACTTTAGAGCCTCTGTTTCACTCTATAGCCTCCGTTATACGCTCGGTATTATACCGACGTAGGAAAGAAAAAACAGAAGAGACTTTGAGATCCGCTTATTGAGCTGCCGGTATTTGCAAGCATCACTTGACGAACGCAAAACCATCTCACGTCTGTCCTCTATGAGCTCGAGAGTGTAGTCCGAGAGCTTTTTAGTTCTTAGACCCGCCGTACAAATGTACGGCGGGTCTTAAAATACTTAGTCCCGACCGTACGAACAGCTTCTACAAACCCGTCATTGTATTCGTCCACATCGTCACTTAGGCATTCGAAGCGATTTTGAAGCTCGAGCTGGAAACCTTCTGAGTTATGGATCTGGATGGGTGCTGGCCGGAGCATAGACTTCATCAGGCGAGATCTTTCGGACACTATGTTCAGATTCAATGTGCCTCTGACCATACGGTGATCACTGCCGCATTTGAGCGAGTTGATCACTGAGACATCACGGCCTTTTTGTCGTCATAATGAAGTCTATCTCGTTCTTAGTAACCCCATCGGGACTGATCCAAGTCCACTTCCGCTGTTCACGCTTTTTTAAGAAGGAGTTCATCATAAAGAGTCCCTCTTTCTCCCTGACACCAGCTAACATGTGGCCTCGATGGTTCCACCGCCCAAATCCAAAATTTTCCAGTCCGAGCTCTTCACCGCTCCGTTTCCCAAGTTTAGCGTCGAAGTTCCCCATGATAACGCTGAAGTGAGTTTTAGAGCTATGTATGGCTTTAGAGATTCCCTCATACATAGTCTCTACTTCATCGACGGAGTGTGCCGAGGTCGGGGCGTACCAGAAACGCCACCCTTGTCGACATACTCTCGATCTTCACTACATTGTCAACAAGGGACCTGTGGACGAGGAACCCGACACTACATTGGGACTGATGATCGCCCTCCCGGAAATAGAGCAAGTTACCGGATTTAAGGTTTATCGAGTCCTCACCCTCTCTTCGGACTTCAGATAATCCCAGAACACCCCATCGTAACTTGCTCAACTCTTCCACCAGTTCAATAACCCTCTCGTCGGTCCGCAGTGTGCGCATGTTTAGTGGTGCCAGGTCGATCCGTCGTTGTTTGTGGTAGCCGGATCTCTTCCGGAGATTTTTCGCACCCCTTGCCCCACCGTTACCTTGGCCGCTACCACAATGACCAGGAACAGCGGAGCTGCCGGGGACTAGGGGCCTTGGTTTAGTCGTGTGCATCATTTGGTTTGCCATAATCCCCACGCTTGGCAGGCGGGTTGGGGATCGCCGGATTTCATATTAAACAGAAGAAGCGCTGTTGCCCGCTTCCCTGGTGAGAGTTCCCATAGTCGCCTCTTACGACACCCAAGGGAGGATATGGGTTGGTACTATTCTAAGCCCGGTACCACACGGGGCGATAGGTATGTAGTTATACCTATCGTGTATTTTCTACCAATCTACCTACGCCTACGCTAGTACCAAATGTAACGGGATATCTTTTTTGAGTATAGGAAATTACCAAATGGCCCTGTCGGCGGAGCCGAAGGGCGTGTTAGACTTTTACTGACTAAAATCTACCCGTGTTCCTTCACTTGCCTGTGTGCCAGGGACCACGGTATCTCTTTCGAACAACCCGCGGCCCTTGCAGGCGTTTCACGACGTGGTGACATCTTTTTGAGGCCTGTTAACTGGGCTTGGTCCTTATCGAGCGGCGAGCTTCCTATTGCTTGACGCCCGCGAGCCCGGAACCACGGTGTCCAGAGGTCGATGTTGTATCCCAACCAGAGAATCTCCTGTTGCGGCTAAAGGCGCGGGGGCGCTGAGATTCCCATCCCCTTACGCTCTCCCCCTCCTCCTTTGCAAGCATCACTACTTCGCAGACGGTGACGGCCTACCATTCATCCTCGAGCGAGAGATTTTTTTAAATATTTTGTAATTATAAAACAGTGCTTGACTTCAATCCCGCCTGATGGTAATCAGTGATGCTATCCTTGATGGTAAAGTGCGCTAGTTTATTAAGAGCCTATTCATTCAAAAAATTGAGTGAATAGAAAGGAAGACGGCAGTTGAACGAGGTCATGGAATGTTAAAACCAACAACATGGGGACTCAACTGGAGACCTTCCACGACCAAATTTCTTACACAACAACAATTGGCGCATCGTACCCGGCACACATCGCAACACAACTGCTCAGACCCATCCTCCGTACGACTTCACCAGACATAATGCCGGAACACGACGAATCGCTTGACGGCAAGACTTTGTCTGGTGGGTAGTAAATTTTGCCGACAGCCGATGTTATTGCCTACCACCGAGATAATATCGCTTTTGTTGTAGCTGTTGTCCAATATAGCTTTTGTAAAAAGAATCATCGAGCAGGAAAAACTTTGACACAAAAACAGGAACAAAACATAGAAAGTTAAAATTATAATTAGAAAAGGATTATTCTTGTTTCGTTTCGTTTTCGAATATGTTTTCATATGAAAAACTGTTTTTGAGTTCTTTTTATTTAAAAAGAATATTCTGTGTACTCAAAAAGTTATTCCAATTTAAAAAAGTGTGATTTGACTTTTAATAATTTTCATTTTTTCTGTATGTTTGATTCGATTAATTTCCGAATTGGCTGGATCTGTTTTAACGGGTCTTTCATTGCGATTCATTCAGAGTACGTTTCCGTAAAGTAGGAAGAAGCATGCTGAAGCAAATATGTAATATAATTGATGGCGACACATTGCAAAAACATTTTAGACAGGTAGATGGGTAGGTACTACTTACAAAACATAAATGTGAAATTCATGTAGCAACAGCAAAAACTTATAAGTGGAAGAAGGAGAAATCCGATTTTAGGTGACACACACGCAGTTCACATGTGTAGGTGGATACAGTTAAACGGACGGACAAAAAGTTGCTTGACATAAAGTATAACATAACATTATTCATAGCCTAAAATTAAGTGCCTATAATGAGACTATGGTAGGTTAAATAATTAAAACAAACATGATTTGCAACGCAAGAGTGCCATTTACCTCTTTCGATATCGATTGATATAACCGCACGTGCACTTAACGCTCCAGGCTTTGTAGCGACTACAGTCAATAGGAACTGGTTATTTTCTTGCAATATATCATTCGGTATGGGCCCGGAAACAACGATGCTTAGTGAATTAGTATCCCTCGGATCCAATGTAAACAGCAAGTTAAATTCTGTAACAGAATACAGATAATTATTAATAAATTAAGAGCGCTGAATGTGTACAGAATCTGTCGTTAAATTATATTTTAGGTGATTACCTCCGTCCAACGAAAAGGAAACCGTTTCGTCATAGCCGTCCACTAAAGAAATAAGTTGGTTGAACTGCAATCCCGATTCAGCATTATAAGAACCCCTGTAATACGCTTGCGTGAATATTGGAGCAACAATTTCTTGACTAATAATTTCAATGACTACACTTGTCTTATCGGATACAGCTCCTACTCTTGTGGCTTCTACCTCCAATAGTATAAATGCATTTTCAGTTGCTTCAATGGGCAGAGGATTGGAAAGCGTTAATGTTAAAACGTTGTCGTTAGGCGTTAACATGAAATATCCGGCGTAATCTGAAATAGTTAAAAGGGGATTAGTTCATTGTCTTATTAGTTTTGCGAGTCTCAATTGGTTAAGCTGATCAGTTGTGTTTGTTATAGTGAAAATCATACCTCCGGTGAGTACAAATTGAGTGTTTGCCGCGTATCCTGAGCTAAGGACAATGTTTTCAGCTGTAAGACCGCTGCTTGCTATGGTTCCGGTGTAGGTATTCTGCGAGAACCTCATGATGACTCGGTCTGTTAAGTCTAAAATAAAATATAACGATTTTTAACACTGTGCCCGACAACACCGCAAGCGCCCAATGATTTCTTTGAAACTGTAACAAAATATGAGTAGTCTGCCCGACTGCCATTTACCTTTTTCAATATCGATTGATACAACTGCACGTGCACTTAACGCTCCAGGCTTCGTAGCGACTACAGTCAATAGGAACTGGTTATTTTCTTGCAATATATCATTCGGTATGGGCCCGGACACAACGATGCTTAGCGAATTAGTATCCCTCGGATCCAATGTAAACAGCGAGTTAAATTCTGGAACAGAATACAGATAATTATTAATAAATTAAGAGTGCTGAATGTGTACAGAATCTGTCGTTAGATTATATTTCAGGTGATTACCTCCGTCCAACGAAAAGGAAATCGTTTCGTCATAGCCGTTCACTAAAGAAATAAGTTGGTTGAACTGCAATCCCGATTCAGCATTATAAGAACCCCTGTAATACGCTTGCGTGAATATTGGAGCAACAATTTCTTGACTAATAATTTCAATGACTACACTTGTCCTATCGGATACAGCTCCTACTCTTGTGGCTTCTACTTCCAATAGTATAAATGCGTTTTCAGTTGCTTCAATGGGCAGAGGATTGGAAAGCGTTAATGTTAAAACGTTGTCGTTAGGCGTTAACGTGAAATATCCGGCGTAATCTGAAATAGTTAAAAGGGGATTAGTTCATTGTCTTATTAGTTTTGCGCGTCTCAATTGGTTAAGTTGATCAGTTGTGTTTGTTATAGTGAAAATCATACCTCCGGTGAGTAAAAATTGAGTGTTTGCCGCGTATCCTGAGCTAAGGACAATGTTTTCAGCTGTAAGACCGCTGCTTGCTATGGTCCCGGTGTAGGTATTCTGCGAGAACCTCATGATGACTCGGTCTGTTAAGTCTAAAATAAAATATAACAATGTTTAACACTGTGCCCGACAACACCGCAAGCGCACAATGATTTCTTTGAAACTGTAACAAAATATGGGTAGTCTGCCCGACTGCCATTTACCTTTTTCAATATCGATTGATACAACCGCACGTGCACTTAACGCTCCAGGCTTCGTCGCGACTACAGTCAATAGGAACTGGTTATTTTCTTGCAATATATCATTCGGTATGGGCCCGGAAACAACGATGCTTAGCGAATTAGTATCCCTCGGATCCAATGTAAACAGCGAGTTAAATTCTGTAACAGAATACAGATAATTATTAATAAATTAAGAGTGCTGAATGTGTACAGAATCTGTCGTTAAATTATATTTTAGGTGATTACCTCCGTCCAACAAAAAGGAAACCGTTTCGTCATAGCCGTTCACTAAAGAAATAAGTTGGTTGAACTGCAATCCCGATTCAGCATTATAAGAACCCCTGTAATACGCTTGCGTGAATATTGGAGCAACAATTTCTTGACTAATAATTTCAATGACTACACTTGTCCTATCGGATACAGCTCCTACTCTTGTGGCTTCTACTTCCAATAGTATAAAGGCGTTTTCAGTTGCTTCAATGGGCAGAGGATTGGAAAGCGTTAATGTTAAAACGTTGTCGTTAGGCGTTAACGTGAAATATCCGGCGTAATCTGAAATAGTTAAAAGGGGATTAGTTCATTGTCTTATTAGTTTTGCGCGTCTCAATTGGTTAAGCTGATCAGTTGTGTTTGTTATAGTGAAAATCATACCTCCGGTGAGTAAAAATTGAGTGTTTGCCGCGTATCCTGAGCTAAGGACAATGTTTTCAGCTGTAAGACCGCTGCTTGCTATGGTCCCGGTGTAGGTATTCTGCGAGAACCTCATGATGACTCGGTCTGTTAAGTCTAAAATAAAATATAACGATGTTTAACACTGTGCCCGACAACACCGCAAGCGCACAATGATTTCTTTGAAACTGTAACAAAATATGGGTAGTCTGCCCGACTGCCATTTACCTTTTTCAATATCGATTGATACAACCGCACGTGCACTTAACGCTCCAGGCTTCGTAGCGACTACAGTCAACAGGAACTGGTTATTTTCTTGCAATATATCATTCGGTATGGGCCCGGACACAACGATGCTTAGCGAATTAGTATCCCTCGGATCCAATGTAAACAGCGAGTTAAATTCTGTAACAGAATACAGATAATTATTAATAAATTAAGAGCGCTGAATGTGTACAGAATCTGTCGTTAGATTATATTTCAAGTGATTACCTCCGTCCAACGAAAAGGAAACCGTTTCGTCATAGCCGTTCACTAAAGAAATAAGTTGGTTGAACTGCAATCCCGATTCAGCATTATAAGAACCCCTGTAATACGCTTGCGTGAATATTGGAGCAACAATTTCTTGACTAATAATTTCAATGACTACACTTGTCCTATCGGATACAGCTCCTACTCTTGTGGCTTCTACTTCCAATAGTATAAATGCGTTTTCAGTTGCTTCAATGGGCAGAGGATTGGAAAGCGTTAATGTTAAAACGTTGTCGTTAGGCGTTAACGTGAAATATCCGGCGTAATCTGAAATAGTTAAAAGGGGATTAGTTCATTGTCTTATTAGTTTTGCGCGTCTCAATTGGTTAAGCTGATCAGTTGTGTTTGTTATAGTGAAAATCATACCTCCGGTGAGTAAAAATTGAGTGTTTGCCGCGTATCCTGAGCTAAGGACAATGTTTTCAGCTGTAAGACCGCTGCTTGCTATGGTCCCGGTGTAGGTATTCTGCGAGAACCTTATGATGACTCGGTCTGTTAAGTCTAAAATAAAATATAACAATGTTTAACACTGTGCCCGACAACACCGCAAGCGCACAATGATTTCTTTGAAACTGTAACAAAATATGGGTAGTCTGCCCGACTGCCATTTACCTTTTTCAATATCGATTGATACAACCGCACGTGCACTTAACGCTCCAGGCTTCGTCGCGACTACAGTCAATAGGAACTGGTTATTTTCTTGCAATATATCATTCGGTATGGGCCCGGAAACAACGATGCTTAGCGAATTAGTATCCCTCGGATCCAATGTAAACAGCGAGTTAAATTCTGTAACAGAATACAGATAATTATTAATAAATTAAGAGTGCTGAATGTGTACAGAATCTGTCGTTAAATTATATTTTAGGTGATTACCTCCGTCCAACAAAAAGGAAACCGTTTCGTCATAGCCGTTCACTAAAGAAATAAGTTGGTTGAACTGCAATCCCGATTCAGCATTATAAGAACCCCTGTAATACGCTTGCGTGAATATTGGAGCAACAATTTCTTGACTAATAATTTCAATGACTACACTTGTCCTATCGGATACAGCTCCTACTCTTGTGGCTTCTACTTCCAATAGTATAAAGGCGTTTTCAGTTGCTTCAATGGGCAGAGGATTGGAAAGCGTTAATGTTAAAACGTTGTCGTTAGGCGTTAACATGAAATATTCGGCGTAATCTGAAATAGTTAAAAGGGGTTTAGTTCATTGTCTTATTAGTTTTGCGCGTCTCAATTGGTTAAGCTGATCAGTTGTGTTTGTTATAGTGAAAATCATACCTCCGGTGAGTACAAATTGAGTGTTTGCCGCGTATCCTGAGCTAAGGACAATGTTTTCAGCTGTAAGACCGCTGCTTGCTATGGTCCCGGTGTAGGTATTCTGCGAGAACCTCATGATGACTCGGTCTGTTAAGTCTAAAATAAAATATAACGATGTTTAACACTGTGCCCGACAACACCGCAAGCGCACAATGATTTCTTTGAAACTATAAGAAAATATGGGTAGTCTACCCGACTGCCATTTACCTTTTTCAATATCGATTGATACAACCGCACGTGCACTTAACGCTCCAGGCTTCGTAGCGACTACAGTCAATAGGAACTGGTTATTTTCTTGCAATATATCATTCGGTATGGGCCCGGAAACAACGATGCTTAGCGAATTAGTATCCCTCGGATCCAATGTAAACAGCGAGTTAAATTCTGTAACAGAATACAGATAATTATTAATAAATTAAGAGTGCTGAATGTGTACAGAATCTGTCGTTAAATTATATTTTAGGTGATTACCTCCGTCCAACAAAAAGGAAACCGTTTCGTCATAGCCGTTCACTAAAGAAATAAGTTGGTTGAACTGCAATCCCGATTCAGCATTATAAGAACCCCTGTAATACGCTTGCGTGAATATTGGAGCAACAATTTCTTGACTAATAATTTCAATGACTACACTTGTCCTATCGGATACAGCTCCTACTCTTGTGGCTTCTACTTCCAATAGTATAAAGGCGTTTTCAGTTGCTTCAATGGGCAGAGGATTGGAAAGCGTTAATGTTAAAACGTTGTCGTTAGGCGTTAACGTGAAATATCCGGCGTAATCTGAAATAGTTAAAAGGGGATTAGTTCATTGTCTTATTAGTTTTGCGCGTCTCAATTGGTTAAGCTGATCAGTTGTGTTTGTTATAGTGAAAATCATACCTCCGGTGAGTAAAAATTGAGTGTTTGCCGCGTATCCTGAGCTAAGGACAATGTTTTCAGCTGTAAGACCGCTGCTTGCTATGGTCCCGGTGTAGGTATTCTGCGAGAACCTCATGATGACTCGGTCTGTTAAGTCTAAAATAAAATATAACGATGTTTAACACTGTGCCCGACAACACCGCAAGCGCACAATGATTTCTTTGAAACTGTAACAAAATATGGGTAGTCTGCCCGACTGCCATTTACCTTTTTCAATATCGATTGATACAACCGCACGTGCACTTAACGCTCCAGGCTTCGTAGCGACTACAGTCAACAGGAACTGGTTATTTTCTTGCAATATATCATTCGGTATGGGCCCGGACACAACGATGCTTAGCGAATTAGTATCCCTCGGATCCAATGTAAACAGCGAGTTAAATTCTGTAACAGAATACAGATAATTATTAATAAATTAAGAGCGCTGAATGTGTACAGAATCTGTCGTTAGATTATATTTCAAGTGATTACCTCCGTCCAACGAAAAGGAAACCGTTTCGTCATAGCCGTTCACTAAAGAAATAAGTTGGTTGAACTGCAATCCCGATTCAGCATTATAAGAACCCCTGTAATACGCTTGCGTGAATATTGGAGCAACAATTTCTTGACTAATAATTTCAATGACTACACTTGTCCTATCGGATACAGCTCCTACTCTTGTGGCTTCTACTTCCAATAGTATAAATGCGTTTTCAGTTGCTTCAATGGGCAGAGGATTGGAAAGCGTTAATGTTAAAACGTTGTCGTTAGGCGTTAACGTGAAATATCCGGCGTAATCTGAAATAGTTAAAAGGGGATTAGTTCATTGTCTTATTAGTTTTGCGCGTCTCAATTGGTTAAGCTGATCAGTTGTGTTTGTTATAGTGAAAATCATACCTCCGGTGAGTAAAAATTGAGTGTTTGCCGCGTATCCTGAGCTAAGGACAATGTTTTCAGCTGTAAGACCGCTGCTTGCTATGGTCCCGGTGTAGGTATTCTGCGAGAACCTCATGATGACTCGGTCTGTTAAGTCTAAAATAAAATATAACAATGTTTAACACTGTGCCCGACAACACCGCAAGCGCACAATGATTTCTTTGAAACTGTAACAAAATATGGGTAGTCTGCCCGACTGCCATTTACCTTTTTCAATATCGATTGATACAACCGCACGTGCACTTAACGCTCCAGGCTTCGTCGCGACTACAGTCAATAGGAACTGGTTATTTTCTTGCAATATATCATTCGGTATGGGCCCGGAAACAACGATGCTTAGCGAATTAGTATCCCTCGGATCCAATGTAAACAGCGAGTTAAATTCTGTAACAGAATACAGATAATTATTAATAAATTAAGAGTGCTGAATGTGTACAGAATCTGTCGTTAAATTATATTTTAGGTGATTACCTCCGTCCAACAAAAAGGAAACCGTTTCGTCATAGCCGTTCACTAAAGAAATAAGTTGGTTGAACTGCAATCCCGATTCAGCATTATAAGAACCCCTGTAATACGCTTGCGTGAATATTGGAGCAACAATTTCTTGACTAATAATTTCAATGACTACACTTGTCCTATCGGATACAGCTCCTACTCTTGTGGCTTCTACTTCCAATAGTATAAAGGCGTTTTCAGTTGCTTCAATGGGCAGAGGATTGGAAAGCGTTAATGTTAAAACGTTGTCGTTAGGCGTTAACGTGAAATATCCGGCGTAATCTGAAATAGTTAAAAGGGGATTAGTTCATTGTCTTATTAGTTTTGCGCGTCTCAATTGGTTAAGCTGATCAGTTGTGTTTGTTATAGTGAAAATCATACCTCCGGTGAGTAAAAATTGAGTGTTTGCCGCGTATCCTGAGCTAAGGACAATGTTTTCAGCTGTAAGACCGCTGCTTGCTATGGTCCCGGTGTAGGTATTCTGCGAGAACCTCATGATGACTCGGTCTGTTAAGTCTAAAATAAAATATAACGATGTTTAACACTGTGCCCGACAACACCGCAAGCGCACAATGATTTCTTTGAAACTGTAACAAAATATGGGTAGTCTGCCCGACTGCCATTTACCTTTTTCAATATCGATTGATACAACCGCACGTGCACTTAACGCTCCAGGCTTCGTAGCGACTACAGTCAACAGGAACTGGTTATTTTCTTGCAATATATCATTCGGTATGGG
This sequence comes from Sesamia inferens, assembly GCA_037179545.1. Lineage (NCBI taxonomy): Eukaryota > Metazoa > Arthropoda > Insecta > Lepidoptera > Noctuidae > Sesamia > Sesamia inferens. Next base: position 18,831,966 of record CM073928.1, on the reverse strand, counting down.
CCCGGACACAACGATGCTTAGCGAATTAGTATCCCTCGGATCCAATGTAAACAGCGAGTTAAATTCTGTAACAGAATACAGATAATTATTAATAAATTAAGAGCGCTGAATGTGTACAGAATCTGTCGTTAGATTATATTTCAAGTGATTACCTCCGTCCAACGAAAAGGAAACCGTTTCGTCATAGCCGTTCACTAAAGAAATAAGTTGGTTGAACTGCAATCCCGATTCAGCATTATAAGAACCCCTGTAATACGCTTGCGTGAATATTGGAGCAACAATTTCTTGACTAATAATTTCAATGACTACACTTGTCCTATCGGATACAGCTCCTACTCTTGTGGCTTCTACTTCCAATAGTATAAATGCGTTTTCAGTTGCTTCAATGGGCAGAGGATTGGAAAGCGTTAATGTTAAAACGTTGTCGTTAGGCGTTAACGTGAAATATCCGGCGTAATCTGAAATAGTTAAAAGGGGATTAGTTCATTGTCTTATTAGTTTTGCGCGTCTCAATTGGTTAAGCTGATCAGTTGTGTTTGTTATAGTGAAAATCATACCTCCGGTGAGTAAAAATTGAGTGTTTGCCGCGTATCCTGAGCTAAGGACAATGTTTTCAGCTGTAAGACCGCTGCTTGCTATGGTCCCGGTGTAGGTATTCTGCGAGAACCTCATGATGACTCGGTCTGTTAAGTCTAAAATAAAATATAACAATGTTTAACACTGTGCCCGACAACACCGCAAGCGCACAATGATTTCTTTGAAACTGTAACAAAATATGGGTAGTCTGCCCGACTGCCATTTACCTTTTTCAATATCGATTGATACAACCGCACGTGCACTTAACGCTCCAGGCTTCGTCGCGACTACAGTCAATAGGAACTGGTTATTTTCTTGCAATATATCATTCGGTATGGGCCCGGAAACAACGATGCTTAGCGAATTAGTATCCCTCGGATCCAATGTAAACAGCGAGTTAAATTCTGTAACAGAATACAGATAATTATTAATAAATTAAGAGTGCTGAATGTGTACAGAATCTGTCGTTAAATTATATTTTAGGTGATTACCTCCGTCCAACAAAAAGGAAACCGTTTCGTCATAGCCGTTCACTAAAGAAATAAGTTGGTTGAACTGCAATCCCGATTCAGCATTATAAGAACCCCTGTAATACGCTTGCGTGAATATTGGAGCAACAATTTCTTGACTAATAATTTCAATGACTACACTTGTCCTATCGGATACAGCTCCTACTCTTGTGGCTTCTACTTCCAATAGTATAAAGGCGTTTTCAGTTGCTTCAATGGGCAGAGGATTGGAAAGCGTTAATGTTAAAACGTTGTCGTTAGGCGTTAACATGAAATATTCGGCGTAATCTGAAATAGTTAAAAGGGGTTTAGTTCATTGTCTTATTAGTTTTGCGCGTCTCAATTGGTTAAGCTGATCAGTTGTGTTTGTTATAGTGAAAATCATACCTCCGGTGAGTACAAATTGAGTGTTTGCCGCGTATCCTGAGCTAAGGACAATGTTTTCAGCTGTAAGACCGCTGCTTGCTATGGTCCCGGTGTAGGTATTCTGCGAGAACCTCATGATGACTCGGTCTGTTAAGTCTAAAATAAAATATAACGATGTTTAACACTGTGCCCGACAACACCGCAAGCGCACAATGATTTCTTTGAAACTATAAGAAAATATGGGTAGTCTACCCGACTGCCATTTACCTTTTTCAATATCGATTGATACAACCGCACGTGCACTTAACGCTCCAGGCTTCGTAGCGACTACAGTCAATAGGAACTGGTTATTTTCTTGCAATATATCATTCGGTATGGGCCCGGAAACAACGATGCTTAGCGAATTAGTATCCCTCGGATCCAATGTAAACAGCGAGTTAAATTCTGTAACAGAATACAGATAATTATTAATAAATTAAGAGTGCTGAATGTGTACAGAATCTGTCGTTAAATTATATTTTAGGTGATTACCTCCGTCCAACAAAAAGGAAACCGTTTCGTCATAGCCGTTCACTAAAGAAATAAGTTGGTTGAACTGCAATCCCGATTCAGCATTATAAGAACCCCTGTAATACGCTTGCGTGAATATTGGAGCAACAATTTCTTGACTAATAATTTCAATGACTACACTTGTCCTATCGGATACAGCTCCTACTCTTGTGGCTTCTACTTCCAATAGTATAAAGGCGTTTTCAGTTGCTTCAATGGGCAGAGGATTGGAAAGCGTTAATGTTAAAACGTTGTCGTTAGGCGTTAACGTGAAATATCCGGCGTAATCTGAAATAGTTAAAAGGGGATTAGTTCATTGTCTTATTAGTTTTGCGCGTCTCAATTGGTTAAGCTGATCAGTTGTGTTTGTTATAGTGAAAATCATACCTCCGGTGAGTAAAAATTGAGTGTTTGCCGCGTATCCTGAGCTAAGGACAATGTTTTCAGCTGTAAGACCGCTGCTTGCTATGGTCCCGGTGTAGGTATTCTGCGAGAACCTCATGATGACTCGGTCTGTTAAGTCTAAAATAAAATATAACGATGTTTAACACTGTGCCCGACAACACCGCAAGCGCACAATGATTTCTTTGAAACTGTAACAAAATATGGGTAGTCTGCCCGACTGCCATTTACCTTTTTCAATATCGATTGATACAACCGCACGTGCACTTAACGCTCCAGGCTTCGTAGCGACTACAGTCAACAGGAACTGGTTATTTTCTTGCAATATATCATTCGGTATGGGCCCGGAAACAACGATGCTTAGCGAATTAGTATCCCTCGGATCCAATGTAAACAGCGAGTTAAATTCTGTAACAGAATACAGATAATTATTAATAAATTAAGAGCGCTGAATGTGTACAGAATCTGTCGTTAGATTATATTTCAGGTGATTACCTCCGTCCAACGAAAAGGAAACCGTTTCGTCATAGTCGTTCACTAAAGAAATAAGTTGGTTGAACTGCAATCCCGATTCAGCATTATAAGAACCCCTGTAATACGCTTGCGTGAATATTGGAGCAACAATTTCTTGACTAATAATTTCAATGACTACACTTGTCCTATCGGATACAGCTCCTACTCTTGTGGCTTCTACTTCCAATAGTATAAATGCGTTTTCAGTTGCTTCAATGGGCAGAGGATTGGAAAGCGTTAATGTTAAAACGTTGTCGTTAGGCGTTAACGTGAAATATCCGGCGTAATCTGAAATAGTTAAAAGGGGATTAGTTCATTGTCTTATTAGTTTTGCGCGTCTCAATTGGTTAAGCTGATCAGTTGTGTTTGTTATAGTGAAAATCATACCTCCGGTGAGTAAAAATTGAGTGTTTGCCGCGTATCCTGAGCTAAGGACAATGTTTTCAGCTGTAAGACCGCTGCTTGCTATGGTCCCGGTGTAGGTATTCTGCGAGAACCTCATGATGACTCGGTCTGTTAAGTCTAAAATAAAATATAACAATGTTTAACACTGTGCCCGACAACACCGCAAGCGCACAATGATTTCTTTGAAACTGTAACAAAATATGGGTAGTCTGCCCGACTGCCATTTACCTTTTTCAATATCGATTGATACAACCGCACGTGCACTTAACGCTCCAGGCTTCGTCGCGACTACAGTCAATAGGAACTGGTTATTTTCTTGCAATATATCATTCGGTATGGGCCCGGAAACAACGATGCTTAGCGAATTAGTATCCCTCGGATCCAATGTAAACAGCGAGTTAAATTCTGTAACAGAATACAGATAATTATTAATAAATTAAGAGTGCTGAATGTGTACAGAATCTGTCGTTAAATTATATTTTAGGTGATTACCTCCGTCCAACAAAAAGGAAACCGTTTCGTCATAGCCGTTCACTAAAGAAATAAGTTGGTTGAACTGCAATCCCGATTCAGCATTATAAGAACCCCTGTAATACGCTTGCGTGAATATTGGAGCAACAATTTCTTGACTAATAATTTCAATGACTACACTTGTCCTATCGGATACAGCTCCTACTCTTGTGGCTTCTACTTCCAATAGTATAAAGGCGTTTTCAGTTGCTTCAATGGGCAGAGGATTGGAAAGCGTTAATGTTAAAACGTTGTCGTTAGGCGTTAACATGAAATATTCGGCGTAATCTGAAATAGTTAAAATGGGTTTAGTTCATTGTCTTATTAGTTTTGCGCGTCTCAATTGGTTAAGCTGATCAGTTGTGTTTGTTATAGTGAAAATCATACCTCCGGTGAGTACAAATTGAGTGTTTGCCGCGTATCCTGAGCTAAGGACAATGTTTTCAGCTGTAAGACCGCTGCTTGCTATGGTCCCGGTGTAGGTATTCTGCGAGAACCTCATGATGACTCGGTCTGTTAAGTCTAAAATAAAATATAACGATGTTTAACACTGTGCCCGACAACACCGCAAGCGCACAATGATTTCTTTGAAACTATAAGAAAATATGGGTAGTCTACCCGACTGCCATTTACCTTTTTCAATATCGATTGATACAACCGCACGTGCACTTAACGCTCCAGGCTTCGTAGCGACTACAGTCAATAGGAACTGGTTATTTTCTTGCAATATATCATTCGGTATGGGCCCGGAAACAACGATGCTTAGCGAATTAGTATCCCTCGGATCCAATGTAAACAGCGAGTTAAATTCTGTAACAGAATACAGATAATTATTAATAAATTAAGAGTGCTGAATGTGTACAGAATCTGTCGTTAAATTATATTTTAGGTGATTACCTCCGTCCAACAAAAAGGAAACCGTTTCGTCATAGCCGTTCACTAAAGAAATAAGTTGGTTGAACTGCAATCCCGATTCAGCATTATAAGAACCCCTGTAATACGCTTGCGTGAATATTGGAGCAACAATTTCTTGACTAATAATTTCAATGACTACACTTGTCCTATCGGATACAGCTCCTACTCTTGTGGCTTCTACTTCCAATAGTATAAAGGCGTTTTCAGTTGCTTCAATGGGCAGAGGATTGGAAAGCGTTAATGTTAAAACGTTGTCGTTAGGCGTTAACATGAAATATTCGGCGTAATCTGAAATAGTTAAAAGGGGTTTAGTTCATTGTCTTATTAGTTTTGCGCGTCTCAATTGGTTAAGCTGATCAGTTGTGTTTGTTATAGTGAAAATCATACCTCCGGTGAGTACAAATTGAGTGTTTGCCGCGTATCCTGAGCTAAGGACAATGTTTTCAGCTGTAAGACCGCTGCTTGCTATGGTCCCGGTGTAGGTATTCTGCGAGAACCTCATGATGACTCGGTCTGTTAAGTCTAAAATAAAATATAACGATGTTTAACACTGTGCCCGACAACACCGCAAGCGCACAATGATTTCTTTGAAACTATAAGAAAATATGGGTAGTCTACCCGACTGCCATTTACCTTTTTCAATATCGATTGATATTACCGCACGTGCACTTAACGCTCCAGGCTTCGTAGCGACTACAGTCAATAGGAACTGGTTATTTTCTTGCAATATATCATTCGGTATGGGCCCGGAAACAACGATGCTTAGCGAATTAGTATCCCTCGGATCCAATGTAAACAGCGAGTTAAATTCTGTAACAGAATACAGATAATTATTAATAAATTAAGAGCGCTGAATGTGTACAGAATCTGTCGTTAGATTATATTTCAGGTGATTACCTCCGTCCAACGAAAAGGAAACCGTTTCGTCATAGCCGTTCACTAAAGAAATAAGTTGGTTGAACTGCAATCCCGATTCAGCATTATAAGAACCCCTGTAATACGCTTGCGTGAATATTGGAGCAACAATTTCTTGACTAATAATTTCAATGACTACACTTGTCCTATCGGATACAGCTCCTACTCTTGTGGCTTCTACTTCCAATAGTATAAAGGCGTTTTCAGTTGCTTCAATGGGCAGAGGATTGGAAAGCGTTAATGTTAAAACGTTGTCGTTAGGCGTTAACATGAAATATTCGGCGTAATCTGAAATAGTTAAAAGGGGTTTAGTTCATTGTCTTATTAGTTTTGCGCGTCTCAATTGGTTAAGCTGATCAGTTGTGTTTGTTATAGTGAAAATCATACCTCCGGTGAGTACAAATTGAGTGTTTGCCGCGTATCCTGAGCTAAGGACAATGTTTTCAGCTGTAAGACCGCTGCTTGCTATGGTCCCGGTGTAGGTATTCTGCGAGAACCTCATGATGACTCGGTCTGTTAAGTCTAAAATAAAATATAACGATGTCTAACACTGTGCCCGACAACACCGCAAGCGCACAATGATTTCTTTGAAACTATAAGAAAATATGGGTAGTCTACCCGACTGCCATTTACCTTTTTCAATATCGATTGATATTACCGCACGTGCACTTAACGCTCCAGGCTTCGTAGCGACTACAGTCAATAGGAACTGGTTATTTTCTTGCAATATATCATTCGGTATGGGCCCGGAAACAACGATGCTTAGCGAATTAGTATCCCTCGGATCCAATGTAAACAGCGAGTTAAATTCTGTAACAGAATACAGATAATTATTAATAAATTAAGAGTGCTGAATGTGTACAGAATCTGTCGTTAAATTATATTTTAGGTGATTACCTCCGTCCAACAAAAAGGAAACCGTTTCGTCATAGCCGTTCACTAAAGAAATAAGTTGGTTGAACTGCAATCCCGATTCAGCATTATAAGAACCCCTGTAATACGCTTGCGTGAATATTGGAGCAACAATTTCTTGACTAATAATTTCAATGACTACACTTGTCCTATCGGATACAGCTCCTACTCTTGTGGCTTCTACTTCCAATAGTATAAATGCGTTTTCAGTTGCTTCAATGGGCAGAGGATTGGAAAGCGTTAATGTTAAAACGTTGTCGTTAGGCGTTAACGTGAAATATCCGGCGTAATCTGAAATAGTTAAAAGGGGATTAGTTCATTGTCTTATTAGTTTTGCGCGTCTCAATTGGTTAAGCTGATCAGTTGTGTTTGTTATAGTGAAAATCATACCTCCGGTGAGTAAAAATTGAGTGTTTGCCGCGTATCCTGAGCTAAGGACAATGTTTTCAGCTGTAAGACCGCTGCTTGCTATGGTCCCGGTGTAGGTATTCTGCGAGAACCTCATGATGACTCGGTCTGTTAAGTCTAAAATAAAATATAACAATGTTTAACACTGTGCCCGACAACACCGCAAGCGCACAATGATTTCTTTGAAACTGTAACAAAATATGGGTAGTCTGCCCGACTGCCATTTACCTTTTTCAATATCGATTGATACAACCGCACGTGCACTTAACGCTCCAGGCTTCGTAGCGACTACAGTCAATAGGAACTGGTTATTTTCTTGCAATATATCATTCGGTATGGGCCCGGAAACAACGATGCTTAGCGAATTAGTATCCCTCGGATCCAATGTAAACAGCGAGTTAAATTCTGTAACAGAATACAGATAATTATTAATAAATTAAGAGTGCTGAATGTGTACAGAATCTGTCGTTAAATTATATTTTAGGTGATTACCTCCGTCCAACAAAAAGGAAACCGTTTCGTCATAGCCGTTCACTAAAGAAATAAGTTGGTTGAACTGCAATCCCGATTCAGCATTATAAGAACCCCTGTAATACGCTTGCGTGAATATTGGAGCAACAATTTCTTGACTAATAATTTCAATGACTACACTTGTCCTATCGGATACAGCTCCTACTCTTGTGGCTTCTACTTCCAATAGTATAAATGCGTTTTCAGTTGCTTCAATGGGCAGAGGATTGGAAAGCGTTAATGTTAAAACGTTGTCGTTAGGCGTTAACGTGAAATATCCGGCGTAATCTGAAATAGTTAAAAGGGGATTAGTTCATTGTCTTATTAGTTTTGCGCGTCTCAATTGGTTAAGCTGATCAGTTGTGTTTGTTATAGTGAAAATCATACCTCCGGTGAGTAAAAATTGAGTGTTTGCCGCGTATCCTGAGCTAAGGACAATGTTTTCAGCTGTAAGACCGCTGCTTGCTATGGTCCCGGTGTAGGTATTCTGCGAGAACCTCATGATGACTCGGTCTGTTAAGTCTAAAATAAAATATAACAATGTTTAACACTGTGCCCGACAACACCGCAAGCGCACAATGATTTCTTTGAAACTGTAACAAAATATGGGTAGTCTGCCCGACTGCCATTTACCTTTTTCAATATCGATTGATACAACCGCACGTGCACTTAACGCTCCAGGCTTCGTAGCGACTACAGTCAATAGGAACTGGTTATTTTCTTGCAATATATCATTCGGTATGGGCCCGGAAACAACGATGCTTAGCGAATTAGTATCCCTCGGATCCAATGTAAACAGCGAGTTAAATTCTGTAACAGAATACAGATAATTATTAATAAATTAAGAGTGCTGAATGTGTACAGAATCTGTCGTTAAATTATATTTTAGGTGATTACCTGCGTCCAACGAAAAGGAAACCGTTTCGTCATAGCCGTTCACTAAAGAAATAAGTTGGTTGAACTGCAATCCCGATTCAGCATTATAAGAACCCCTGTAATACGCTTGCGTGAATATTGGAGCAACAATTTCTTGACTAATAATTTCAATGACTACACTTGTCCTATCGGATACAGCTCCTACTCTTGTGGCTTCTACTTCCAATAGTATAAATGCGTTTTCAGTTGCTTCAATGGGCAGAGGATTGGAAAGCGTTAATGTTAAAACGTTGTCGTTAGGCGTTAACATGAAATATCCGGCGTAATCTGAAATATTTAAAAGGGGATTAGTTCATTGTCTTATTAGTTTTGCGCGTCTCAATTGGTTAAGCTGATCAGTTGTGTTTGTTATAGTGAAAATCATACCTCCGGTGAGTACAAATTGAGTGTTTGCCGCGTATCCTGAGCTAAGGACAATGTTTTCAGCTGTAAGACCGCTGCTTGCTATGGTCCCGGTGTAGGTATTCTGCGAGAACCTCATGATGACTCGGTCTGTTAAATCTTAAAGGAAAGAAATTTATGTTGTAAGTCACTGTATTGTTATCTACGACTCCACATAGAAACAACGCGTTATACTGACGTTTTGCAAATCCTGATCCTGATCTCGAAAGCAGAGCTTACCGCGTAACTAGAATGCATGTAGGTTCTCGGCATCACTCGTTGCGCAAATGCGGAATAATATGCCTTTGAACAAAGCTTGGATTTGATTTGTGCTTTAAATGCATTGTAAGACAAGTCTAACAAAACAGAGGGTATCTTGTTATAAAAAGTTATACCAAGCCCAACAAAAGAGTCATGAACCTTTTGAAGTCGGTGAAAAGGGGCTCGCAGTTTGTGGTTTTTTTTTTTTTTTTTGGTATGGGAAATCATCAAATGACTTCTCCCGCTCTGGGCGTAGCGGAAGGGTGTGTCAGACTTTTACTGACTAAAACCCACCCGTGTTTCTTCACTTGCCTGTGCGACGGCCAGGGCCGCGGTTTCTTGTTTAACCAACCTGCAACCCTGACCCAGGAGGCATCGGTCTTCGTGGACCCCGTCACGATGTGCTGACATCTATTTGAGGCGCGCGTGAAACACGACGCGCCGTCGACTCGGGCCTGGTCCTTACCGGGCGGCGAGTTGCCCACTGCTCACCGCCCGCAGGTCCGCGCCTACGGTGGCTGGGAGTTAGGTGTCGTCTCCCGACCAGGGCGTCTACTGCGGCGGCTAGTGGCGTGAGGGCGCTGGGATTCCCGTTGCCTGACGCGCTCCGCCTCCTCCTTTGCCAGCATCACTGCTTCGCAGAAGGCGGTGACGGCCTGCCATGCACTCTCGCTCCGGACCATGGCCTGGACTAGGGTCGGACGCGAGAGATCGCCGCCGATCGCCGCTACGAGGACACGGCGGTGCTCTACCCAAGCCGGGCAGACCTCCACCGTATGCTCCACCGTGTCTTCAGGGGCGATCCATACAATGATGACACCCTGGCGTTTCCTCCCGCCTAATACGGAACAGGAACCTCCCGAAACAACCGTGTCCGGTAAGGACCTGCGTCAGGCGGAAGGTGAGGGCGCCGTGGCGCCTCTCTAGCCACTCCTCAAAGTCCAGTATTGAGCCTGGCGGTACACCTAACTGAACTGGTAGCCCGGAAGATTTCACACCGTTAACATCTACATACTGTAATCTATTATGTAAATAAAAATCTATCACTATCTATCAGGAGTTTCCGCAAAAGTATGTGAAGGTGCACGCAATCAAAGGCTTTGGAGAGATCACAAAAAATTTTAATAACATTTTACGACCTCTCCCATGCGTTAAATATGTGTTTCAGTAGAGCAACACCCGCATCCATAGTCGAACGACACTATGTGAAACCATATTGTTCACTATGTAGGAGATTATTCGAATTAAAATGTTTTAGCAATTGCTTAAATATTAATTTTTCAAATATTTTGCTGAATGCAGGTACGATAGAAATGGGTCTGAAGTTGCCAACATCGGTTTTATTGCCTGATTTAAATAACCTTACTTTTCTTCATGAAATCAGTAAAAATCCCTAAGTCAACACATTTGTTAAAATTAATAGCTAGATAGGCTACGGCTGTCTATTATATTACTTAATACTTTAATCGGAAATGTCCCAGTAATCACCGGTGTTCTTAGACTTAAGTGTTTTAAAAATATTAACCACATCACGCGGGGATACGTGTTCAAAGTGAAACAGACGACTACACTTAGATACACTTCTATACAAAAGATTCTCAGCTTTAGATGGGGATGAATTTAAGGAGCGAGTTGTAGCTATTGGTATGTTAACACAAACTCATTTGTCAGCGGACTTATGAACTAATTTGCTGTCGACCATGATCTCAAGTTGCTTATCCTGTTTAACAGATTTGCCAGTTTCATTATTAATAATTTTCCAAGTGCTTTTTACTTTATTATTTGAATTTTTAATTGTATTGCTTAGAAATTTTCATTTTTCAGATACACAATTTTGTTTTGAATAATTTTGAATATTTTTTTATATACTCTAGAAAGGGAGTATCAAACCTATATATTTTCAAGCCGTAGTAGCCAATTGGTTAAATCCAACAGACGATCCATTAAGCTTAATGGTTTTGGTCTTGAAAACAATTTGGTACTCCATTTGCACAACATTAAAAAGGGTACATACCTACATTAGCATTCTTGTATTCTACGGATGGTGTATTTTTATGAGCTACATTGTTTTTTGCAGCGTCTAGCTGCATAAGCTCTGCATTAACCCTTATGCGGCTTTTTATGTAATTGAATGGGAAAGCTAGCTAATAAACCACAGTGGTCGGATATTAGGTCATTTAATACAAATTTATTATCGGCATTACAATCACTCAATATATTATCAAGACAAGTTGACATTACTCGTAGGTTCAAAAACGAGTTAAATAAATTATAAGACCTAAACAGATTGAGAAGTCTAATACTTGAAGGAATAACACCTAAAATGTCAATGTTGAAATCTCCACATAAAATAATACTTTTGTTATTCGATTTCAATCTATTCAGTTAATCCTCCATTACCAGTTCAAAACTAACAAAATCCCCAGAGGGGGGGCCTATAAACACAAATTATAATGTATCGCTCAAGTTCAACACAACTCAATAGTGCGCTCAATAGAAAGATTAACTAAATCTAAACGTTGCTTACATTTCAACATGTTCGAAACAAGAATTAAAGAGCCACCGCGAATAGCACTTTTCCTCACAAATGCACTTTGCACGGTAAAATTATCATTATTGATAAACACTACTTCATTTTCTTTCAACCAGTGTTCAGTCAAATATAATACCTGAACATCATAATATTCTATAAATAAACTTAACTCTAGCTCTTTGCCGGCCAGACCTTGCATATTTTGATGTACAACATTCAACATAGGCAGCTGACCCATTGCCGCACCTAATAGTTTATGGAGTATGAATGAACTTTGTAACCTGACCCTCCTCCTGCTACGTCCATATTAAATAGTACCTGCTGCCTGTGACGAGTTTCTACGAAAATTGATCTACGTTTTCAGAAGCTAGAGTTAAAGCTACGCTTACCAAACAATGCAAGATCATTTTATATGATTGTTGGTGCATTTGTTATTTTTCCCGCGGTTTACGTTACCTTTAAGCATATTTTGCATAAGGTAGTAAGTAAGGTTTTCCTGTGTTAATAGAAACTTATGACATCCATGTAACTTACTCACCTGAAGGGAATCTAACGGAGATAGCCGCGCTCGCGCCAACAGTAAGTGCTTTTGTAGCTAAAACGGTAAACACCAACACCTTCTCCGTAGAAATAACGTCTGCAGGAATGGCAGCATCCGGAACAATCATAACTTCGTTGTCGTTATTTGTTAGTTTGAAGAACTGAGCATGGTCTGTAACAATTTGTTTGAGTTTTTAGACGTTCTACATATGTTAAGCGTTTGGATTGCGCGCGTCCTTCAAGTGGACCATGGGTGGTGGGTGAGCCATGAAGGCGGTTGATGGTTATTCTAATCAGCCCAGACCCCTTAAGAGGGGGCTCTAGTGCCAAGGAATTTGAAAAATAGGTATTTAAAGAAACTATTGCCGTCACGCTGCTTCCAACCTCTCTCGGTAAAGTGCGAAGTTGCAGCTCAGGCTCATTTTACCTTCAAAAACGTTGACCAAAAGACGTTTCATACTCCGCTGTTTTCTTTCTCAAAATACGATACATCTCAATTATTTTTATATCAAAATTGAGAGGAAAAGTATACCTATGCTTCTATTATTTTCTTTTTTGTCAAAAGCTTATCACGTTTGTCTAATAGTCGTCTGAACATCGCGGTAAAAATGGATTATTTTTCGTGATTTTGAAGTATCGTATTTCTTTTATTAATTATGTTTCTGAAAAAATCAAATGATAGGGGCACGTATAATTACGGTGTAAAATTGTAGAAAAAAAATGCTCTAAAAAAATTTAGTATCCACGAAGAAAACAGCGGAATACTTTTGTATAGAAAAAGTACCACTAGAGTTCCCTCTTAAGCCTTCCAAGTCTCCTCGTTTGTTAAGAACATCTGTGTAAGATCTTGGTGTTCCGAGATTTTCACTACTAATCTGGATGACGCCTGTACACTCAAAGAGCACAACTGTCTTGTCAGCCTCCATGCAAGCTCTGCGCAGAAGGCTGACTGTTATGCCTATTGTGTGGAAATGTTTGTTTATCGAGTTATTAGATATTTTATAAGAAACTAAATATATGACAGAATTTTATTATAATTTAGCTTACCTCCATCGAGACTGAATGTTACGCTACTATCGTAGCCTTGTGTCAAGTAAATATCGTTTATATAAAAGTTCGATGAGCCCGAGTAAGTAGCGTAGTAAACGTTTTTACTGAATACAGGTGTCATCGTGTCATCCTTTATTATATCCAATATTACACTTGTGGTGGTCGTAACAGCGTTGAGACCAGACGCCGCGAGAGTCAAGATTATGACATTTTTCTCGAATATAACATCGCTGGGAATCGGTTCCACTAGAGATATTATGGCCAGATTTTCATCATTTGTTACGCGGAAATTAGCTGCTAAATCTAAAAAAAAAACAATTTAATTATGGTTATTGTATTTCTAAAGTAATTGTACTTTTTTCAGAACAATATTTAAAGAATACTCACCTCCAGCAATATTAAATACCACGCTACTGTCATAACCAATAGTTAATGGTATCGGATCAAGGGTTAGTTTATTATCCTGCAAACTTCCTCTGTAAGTAGATGCTCCAAATGTCAATTCTCTAGCTGTAATAGGTAAGATAAGCCTAAATGAAAGTTAATAGCCAAGAAAGTCGCTTAAAATAGAATAAAGTTGAGTAAAAATTGTAAGATCTAGTGTAAAAGACAAAAATATACAGTATCATCAGTATTTTGTTATTCTTCATTCTATTGTTTTAGTATATTTTTCTGCTAGAAAGAGAGAAGAAATTTCTCACCTTCTTATTAAAAAGTTACACAGACGCTTCGGAATGTGTTTATTCTGCGATTTTTTATTTTACTATCTATTTATGTTCACGCATACAAGCAGACAAGAAACAGCACATACGTATCATCATCATCAACCTTTTTATCGTCTCACTACTAGGCACAGGTCTCCTTTCACACAGAGAAGGATTAAGCGTACCTAATCACCACGCTTACTCAATGCGGGTTGGCGATTTCAGATTTAAAGTCCAGGTTTCCTCAAGATGTATTTCTTCACCTTGTAATCACGCGTATGGTACACTTAAAATGCAAACAGGTGGCCATATTAAAAAAAGGAAAAGCTTTGCTTGAACTAAAATTAACATATGGATATTTCAAACCTAACTGTCTTATTCCAAGCGTAACTCATGGAAATTCTACGTCACATTGTAAACAAATACGGCAGCCCAATAATTGTAACTTGTTTTTACCGAAAATATCTCTAACGAAATAAAATAATTTTATTTTATTTATTGGCCTGTTAAAAATTTACACAATAACTTAACAACAATACAAGCAAGATACAAACATAATGCACAGTATGATGTGATACGCTCAGCATGCAAATTATACCAAATGATTTAAAATTTTAAATCATTTGGTATAATTTGCATGCTGAGCGTACCATTTTGTAATTATTTTTCTCCTTCCAAGTAGGTACTTGGAAGGAGAAATAATTACAAAATGGTTTTTTTTTTGTGACGTAAATAAATAATATTTTAATTTATGTTGTCATTGTTATTATCATTTTCAGTTACTCGTAGATAAGCAAATTACTCATATTTATAGTTGATTATAATTATCAAAAAAATATTCCTAGTACTTTTAAATCAAGATAAGATAAGCGTATCTCAGATATGACTGAGTAATTTCCCTTGTATAATGTATGCATATAAGATTATCTATTAATATAGGTAAGACGTTCCAAAATGCTTTTGCTAGCTGACATTGTTTGCGACTTTCATAAATAAAACATACTAGCTTTCGATCGCGGCTTCGCCCGTGTGGAATTTGGTTATATCGCGCTTTTTTAGATACCTCATTTTCGGGGATTAATTATCGTATCGTTTAGGTTCTAAGTTTACATGTGCATATTCGTTGGTAATATATTACCTTGTTTTAAACGGCACACAGCGCCATCTAGCACCGAACTGGTAAGAAGCTAACAATATTTTTGTGTTCCCTCGGGAATATCAAATTTTTCCGGAATGAAAAAGTAGGTACCCTATTATTTAATCCGGACTTCTAACTTTACGTCTGCATAATTTCAAAGCAATCGGTTCAGTAGTTAAGGCGTGAAAGCAGAACAAACAAACTCACTTTCCCATTTATAATATTAGTAAGGATTATAAACACAACAGAACACACAGAACAATATAACAATAATAAATAAACGGTATTAGTATCATTTATTATTAACAATAAAGTATAAGTATAATAATTACTCACCTGCTGGCAAGTTTATTATAATTGTAGCACTGGCGCCTACTGTTCTTGGTTTAGTGACTTCTAAGGACAAGACAATGCGTTCTATTTGATATATTTCGGGTGGGATAGACTCAGAGACCTCTATTTTCACAGTAGCTGTGTTCAACTCCACTTTGAAAAAGTCGCTGTAATCTACGGACAAATAAACACAATGATTTAAAAATTGTAGTAAACGGTGTAAAATTAGGATTTTATAAACAGGAAATTATAAAAATCTGCCTTATTTGTAATCCAGTTAAAGAATTGTTGATTAATTAGGCTCTTATTACAGATCCTTACTTAAGACTTAGTTCAAAACGATCTCCAAAGCCTGGAGCACAGGCGAAGAGTAGCCAGCCTGTAGGTGATCTGTAGGATGTATTTTGGAGAGTGTGCGAGGGGATTGCAAGACTTAATTCCCCCATGTCCGTTCCATCATCGGACGACCCGGCAGGCGAGTATCCATCCTTACGTTGTTGACACCACTACGATCCGGGCGAAGCGTTTCGCCTCGTCTTTTATACCGCGTAAATCAAGGGACTGGAACAATTAGCCAGCGGCGGTATTGCATCACTGCTTAAGCTTAGCGTTAGTTTATAATTATGTGATGATCCTCTCAGCTTTAATCCCAGTCGCATCCGAAGCTTTTCCAGCTTTGGAGTCTAGGGTCCGCTTTAGCAGTCTAACTGCTGATTTTGGCTAAACTTCGATATTTTCCGTGAAGCGAATGCCGTCTGACCTCCACAACCCGAAGGCAATATCAAAGCAATGCAGTTAGACCAATTGTTGGACTTTTTGAGGGCTCCAACAACCCGCAACGACTGCCATTAGATGTTCGTATGGCAACCGGGACCAACAGCTTAACGAGCTTTCCGAGGCACAACCAGACTAGTGCAAGGCTGCGCGGGAATCGAACCCGCGCCTCCTTGCGCAGCGGTCGCGTTCGCTACCGCTACGATACGGAGGCTGTCAATGCTAGTTTATAATTATGTAGGTATATATAAAAAGAGTCAGACACTACCTACTTGATACTAATTTAGAGCCATTTGGTTGGTTGATACTAGTTTCATTAGGAACTTGACATGATTTTAAATAACCCTTATCACTATCTATCCCGATTATATATACCTGATCCCGATTTATTAAAAGTTGTTTTAAGTAATGTAAAAGTTCTTATATGAGTTGTACCAACATACTAAGCAACTTTAAGTAACTTTGAGCAACTTTGTGCAAATAAAATTATTTTTTCCATTTTGGAAGCGTCTGTCACGCAAACTATTCGGTTTAGAAAATTAATATTTTAGAAACCTTGATATCATTTTGAAGACCTATCCATAGATAACCCACACGTATGTTGGATGAAAAAAAAAATTGAGTTTCAATTCTAAGTAAGGAGAGCCCCCAATATTTATTATTATTTTTTTATTTTTGCATCAAAATCTTGATGCGGTTCACAGAATACATCTAGCCACCAAGTTTCAACAGTATAGCTCTTATAGTTTCGGAAAAAAATGGCTGTGACATACGGACGGACAGACGGATAGACAGACATCACGAATCTATAAGGGTTCCGTTTTTTACCATTTGGCTAAGGAACCCTAAAAAGGGTTGTGTGGTTTTATGAAACCACGGTAAAAGTGAAACTTTCACTTTAGCCCTACTCCGCCGCCGACCGTCACGCGACATGCAACAGTTGCAACACACAGACTATAAAATTTGAGACGATGTAATAAAAGTTTCACTTTAAAAGATACATGCAACAAAATATGAATTTACCTCCTTGCAAATCCACTGAATCAATTCCATCATGACCCTGAACTAGTACAATTTGCTCAAAGGTCAAACCGGCGGGGTCATACGATCCTATGTATATTGGCTTATTGAAGACCGGTGTCACGTTGTCGTCCTTTATAATCTCAAGGGTGACTATAGCCGTCGTGGTACTGTCGCTATTGCTGGCAACTATTTCGAGATTAAGGAAGTTATTCTCATTTATTATACTTTCACTCAATTCTCTCATTGATAGCGTGATCGTATTCCCTTGGACGTTGGCAGTGAAGTAAGATGAATGTTCTGGAAAAATGTAAGAAAGTTTTACACGGCAATAAACACAATTAATCGGCTCCATTTCAACAAGAGGTTTATTTTTACTGACTATTAGTCCTCACTATACAATTTATTTTGAACCTAAAGTTCGAATACATATAGAGCTTTTAAGAATTTTTTTGTAATATAGAATAGAAGTGTTTGCTAGGAAAACATTTGGCATTTTTAACTCACCATTTATGACATTAACAGTTACAGTTTCTCCCGCATATCCTTGACTTAAAATTAGTTGTGGGACGAGTAGATAATTGTCTTCAATAGTTCCCTCATAGTGGACCGAGTGAAATTCCAAAGGCAACACTGAAAAATACAGTTTTTTCTGTAATATACCACTTATACACATTATACAGCGGTGATAAATATAATAATAAAATATTATTCTAATAAACGGTATTAGTATCAGTTATTATTACTAATGTACACGATGTTATTATTAATGTGTACGATAATGAAGTATAATTACTCACCTGCTGGCAAGTTTATTATAATTGTAGCACTAGCGCCTACTGTTCTTGGTTTAGAGACTTCTAAGGACAAGACAATGCGTTCTCTTCTGTATATTTCGGGTGGAATAGGTTCCGAAACCTCTATGTTCACAATAGCTTCTTTTAACTCTGCTTTGAAGTAACCATTGTAATCTACGAATTAACAAAAAAACAAAAAATTATGTTAGAATTACTCGTACACATGAAATGCATTTTATAAAAGGATGGATCTAACAAAGGAAAATATAAAAGATGCCTTTCTTATTCATAATACAGTTGAAGAAGCAACCCTTAACTAATAACGATTTATTAATGGTTGCTGTAAGTAATATAAAAGCTCTCATAAAGTAACTATTTACTACAAAATTTTGAGCAGCTTTGTGCAAAAAAGATGTCAAATTTTACTTCATGGAATACGTTGAATTGCAAGGTTTTTAATAGGTGATAAAACTCATAAGACAATTCGTATTATAGTGTATACTCCTTGTTTGAATATACATATTGTCTTTCTTCTGTACACTGACACATTCATCATTATCAAACAGAGAAGGATTGAGCATAATCACCACGCTTTTTCAATGCGGGTTGGCGATTTCAGACTTAAAGTCCAGGTTTCCTCAAGATGTTTTCCTTCACCTTCAGTTATTGGTGTCCAAGATATACTTAGAAAGTACATATAACTTTAGAAAAGTTACATTGGTACTTGCTTGATCTGGAATCGAACCCGCGCACTCATACTTGCACTGATACATTATGTCAATCATATTACAAAAATGAATTATTACTAAAAACATCTTTTAATGTAGGTGTACAAAAACGTTTCCGCCGTTTTATGGACATGTGGACGAGCATTATCATGTAGGAGAATAATTATATCTTATCTGGAGTAGTAATGGGCGTGTTTTTCCTGTTCCTTCTATCTTCTTACAATAATGCTTCCAATTCCGTGTCTTCATACGACTTCGTTATTCCACCACGTTCTTTGTCTTCATAGTTCCTAAACTTTTGAAATCACTCAAGACAAATTCTCTCTCTTAAAGCAGCTTCACCATAAGCTTCTACAAGCAATCGATGGGCCTTAGCTGCATATATCTTCAAATTAGAAGTTACCACCCACCAGACAAAGTCTTGCCGCTAAGCGATTTGTCGTATTCCGGCATAATGTCTGGTGAAGCCGTACGGAGGACGGATCTGAGCAGTTGTGTTGCGATGTGTGTCGGGTACGAAGCGCCAAATGTTGTTGTGTAGGGAGTTTGGTCGTGGAGGGTCTTCAGATTACTCTTTGGCGCAGCATCGTTGGTCGTGTTGTTGGGTTTAACATTGCATCACCTCGCTCAACTGCCGTCTTCCTTCCTGTTCGCTCAGTTTTTCTGTGTGAATAGGCTCTTAATAAACTAGCGCGCTTTACCATCAACGATCGCATCACTGCTAATAAAAAAAAAATTAAAGAAGTGACAAAAGTTCCTGCAAATTACGCTTATTCGGCACAAACTTGTCATTTTTGCACAAAAATAAATATATGTTACTGATACAGAGTCACTAATACTCTCATCATCATCATCATCTCAGCGTTAACCCCAGTCGCATCCGTAGCTTTTCAGCTTTGGAGTCTGGGGTCCGCTTTACCAGTCTAACTGCTGATTTTGGCTAAACTTCGACATTTTCCGTGAAGCGACTGCCGTTTGACCTCCACAACCCGAAGGCGATATCTAAGCATTGCAGTTAGACCAATTGTTAGACTTTTGCGGGCTCCAACAACCCGTAACGACTGCCACTAGATGTTCGCATGGCAACCGGGACCAACGGCTTGACGTGCTTTCCGAGGCACGACCAGACCAGACAGAGTCACTAATACTCTAAGTGTATGTTATTACCAGATGTCCAAACATACGATATCACATTTTACATGTGACGATTTTAACGAAACCTCTCAGTGAGGACATCTTTTGTTAAACGGCGGAAACTTAATTGTACATCTAAGAGAAAAGTGGCGACGAAATAATGGACAAACTAAAAAGCAGCGAGGCACCCTACGCGGGATGTTCACCCGGCTCGACAATTACGTCGAGCAGAGAACGACGATGTCTGACGAGGGACATTACTGCTCGCTCCCAGAGCCTGAAGGATACAGTCCAAGCTCTTCGGGACATACAATAAAGCATGGAATACTAAACCATCGTCAACGAAGATGAGGTCGCTTATGCACACGAGAAAAAGTACGAATTTTAAGAACTGAACACTACAGTAATGACAAAACTATTAAGTAGAAAGTATAAAATACAAGGTACAGCACTACAATAATATGAACTGATTAGCCAAAAACAAGAACATAGTGGCTCAATACGTAGAAACATTCCGAAAATACAATTTCTACCTCTTCAAGACTCTGAAACATTTACTTTCGATTGGACAATGTCACAACAACAGGTATAAAAATAGACATCCTTTTAACGTCACTGTCACCAGAGCTACAAGAAGAACTTTGTGACCTTACATTACCAGAAGATCCATTTATGAATAAACACCACAGTGTTTAAGGGGTTTATTCATAAACCATGATTAAAGTTAAATGACGTCAAACATCTAAAATGTATGGTTAATCAATCGCTAATCACTAGTTAACTTTAATCAACGTTTATGAATAACAAGATTCTTAAAGAGTTTTTATATCCAAAACTCAGCAAATGGACTCTACCGCCCAAATTTATCACAAGGATACAGAACCCGATGAAACCATAGCGTGGTACGCTGTAGAATTTAAATAACTAACTACCTACCGATTGTGATTTTAAGTGCCTACACTGTGAGAAAAATACATCTGGTAGCTTTTATTACTACAATTATTGTAGTGTATACATTACTCCTTTATACTCCATACTTCTTTGAATATAACTTATATGGTAGTTTTTTTCTGTATACTGACACATTATGTAAATCATATTACAAAAATGAATTCTAATGAATATAATATAGAAAACGTATCATACATACATATATAATCTAATATATAAAAATATCAATAAATATATACGAACAACTCACATAGATTGCGCTAGCTCCAAAGTAAGCTCGAGACTTGTGTTATGGGGTACTAACTCAACGATACTATATTTATAATAGATACAAAACACAAACAAAACAAAAAAAAAATATAAACAAAACATAAACATCCAAGACTCAGGTCAATCAGGAAAAGATCGTTTTCCATTATGACCTGACCGGGGATCGAAAGCGGGGCCTCCACGTCGCAGGCAGGTGTGTTGACCGCTGCACCACGGAGGCCAGCTGCCAAAATAATATTAATCTACCTCCAAACAAATCCGCTGTATCAATTCCATTATGACCCTGAACTAGTGCAATTTGCTCAAGTGTCAAATCGTCAGGTTCATACGATCCTATGTATATAGGCTTATTACATATTAGAAAAATGAATTCTAAGTAAAACATCTTTTAATGTAATATAGAAAACGTATCATACCTACATACGTACATATATAATCTAAAGAAATGACATTTGCAAAATAATAATAATCTACCTCTAAACACGATAAAATTTGAGACGATGTAATAAAAGTTTAACTTTAAAAGACACATGCAACAAAATATAAATTTACCTCCTTGTAAATCCACTGCATTAATTCCATTATGACCCTGAACTAGTGCAATTTGCTCAAGTGTCAAATCGTCAGGGCCATACGATCCTATGTATATAGGCTTATTGAAGAGCGGTGTCACGTTGTCGTCCTTTATGATCTCGAGGGTGACGATAGCAGTCGTAGTAGTATGGCCATTGGTGGCCACTATCTCGAGATTAAGGAAGTTATTATCATTTATGATACTTTCGTCCAATGATCTCATTGATAGCGTGATCGTATTCCCTTCGACGTTGGCAGTGAAGTAAGATGAGTGTTCTGGAAAACAAAGTTCGAAATGTAAGAAAGGTTTACACGGCAAAAAACACAATTAATCGGCTCTATTTCAACAAGAGGTTTATTAATGCTGACTGTTAGTCCTCACTATACAATTTATTTTGAGTCAAAAGTTCGAAAACATATATAGCTTTTATGTATTTTTTGTCATATATAGAATAGAAGTGTTTGCTAGGAGGACTATTAATGGCATTCTTAACTCACCATTTATGACATTAACAGTTACAGTTTCTCCCTCATATCCTTGACTTAAAATTAGTTGTGGAACGCGTAGATAATTGTCTTCAATAGTTCCCTCATAGTGGACCGAATGAAATTCCAAAGGCAACACTGAAAAATACGGTTTTCTGTAATATACCACTTAGACACATTATACAGCGGTGATAAAAATAATGATATAATATTATTCTAATAAACGGTATTAGTATCAGTTATTATTATTAATGTACACGATGTTATTATTAATGTGTACAATAATGAAGTATAATTACTCACCTGCTGGCAAGTTTATTATAATTGTAGCACTAGCGCCTACTGTTCTTGGTTTAGAGACTTCTAAGGACAAGACAATTCGTTCTCTTCTGTATATTTCGGGCGGAATAGGTTCCGAAACCTCTATGTTCACAGTAGCTTCTTTTAACTCTGCTTTGAAGTAACCATTGTAATCTACGAATAAACAAAAAAACAATAAACTATGTTAGAAGTACTCGCACATGAAGTGATTTTATAAAAGGATGGATCTAAGAAAGAAAAATATAAAAGATGTCTTATTCAGTAGATAGCGCAGTGGTTTTTTTTTTTAATTACTTTAAACTAGCGCTTGACCGCAATTCCGCCTGATGGTAAGCAGTGATGCGATCGTTGATGGTAAAGCGCGCTAGTTTATTAAGAACCTATTCACTTAGATTGAGCGAATAGGAAGGAAGACGGCAGTTGAGAGAGGTGATGCAATGTTAAACCCAACAACACGACCAACGATGCTGCGCCAAAGGGAGATTGATCTGAAGACCCTTCACAACCAAACTCCCAACACAACAACATTTGGCGCGTCGTACCCGGCACACATCGCAACACAACTGCTCAGACCCGTCCTCCGTACGGCTTCACAAGACATCATGCCGGAACACGACAAATCGCTTGGCGGCAAGGCTTTGTCTGGTGGGTGGTAACTTCTGCCGGCGGCCGGTGTTGTGGCCTACCACCGAGAAAAAGGTTAAGCTATTGACTGCTGCATTGTGTGTATTTGTATGACCTACAAGTAGTTGTTCCGGGTCTGGCTGTTTGTGTACGTGAATTTAAATGTTTGTAAATGCACTCACGATAAAGAAGAAATTCCTAATGAGAGGCAACATTTTTTTTAACAAAAAAAAAATCTATTAGTTGAAGAATTGGAAAACGGTTGGTTACGTTAACATAACGTCCTACGACAAATAATAGGCATAATGTAAATAATCATTTATTATTTGCTGAATATTAAAGTCAAATTTTAGAAATTTGAAACATTTCTTTTTAGTTTAACTGTAGTTAGGGGCAATTTTTAATGCACATAATCTATAGGTACGCGTGCGTCAAGTGGATGTGAAATAAACTGTTCTTCGATATAACTTAAAACTACCCTTAACTAATAACGATTTATTAAGGGTTGCTGTAAAAATGTTAAAGCTCTTATTAAGTACCCATTTACTAAACAATTTTGAGCAACTTTGTTATCATTTAATACGTTAAATTGCAAGATTTTAATAGGTCGTTAAAACTGAAAAGAAGTAAATAGAAAAAGATAATTCGTATAGTACATACATAACCTAAAGAAATGACATACGTAAGATATTTTTTTTTACCTCCAAACAAATCCACTGCTTCAATTCCACTATGACCCTGAATTAGTACAATTTGCTCAAGTGTCAAATCGTCAGGTTCATACGATCCTATGTATATAGGCTTATTGAAGAGCGGTGTCACGTTGTCGTCCTTTATGATCTCGAGGGTGACGATAGCCGTCGTAGTAGTATGGCCATTGGTGGCCACTATCTCGAGATTAAGGAAGTTATTATCATTTATGATACTTTCGTCCAATGATCTCATTGATAGCGTGATCGTATTCCCTTCGACGTTGGCAGTAAAGTGCGATGAATGTTCTGGAAATCAAAGTTTGTTTAAACGGGCTTCAAAAAGCAATTTATATTTCGTCTAATTCTAATTCTAATTTTTCGTCACGTTATCAACATATTTGCTTGAAAAAGTTAATATAGTTTTTGTCGCTTTTTTATCATCTTGGTAAGGACAATCTCTGCTATCTGCTAGGAAAATTATTAGGTCAATACAGCAGCAGCATTTATAAAAGTAACAGTTACAATTTTTCTTGCATATCCTTTTACTTCAATAAGAGGTTTATTTTTGTTGACTGTAACAGCCCTCGTTATACAATTTATTTTGTGTCAAAAGTTCTTTTGAGGATTTTTTTGTCATATTAATTAGAAGAGTGCTAGGAAAACAATTGCATTTTTAACTCACCATTTATGACAGTAGCAGTTACAGTTTCTCCCGCATATCCTTGACTTAAAATTAGTTGTGGGACGTGTAGGTAATTGTCTTCAATTGTTCCCTCATAATGAGCTCGTTGAAATTCCAGCGACGCCACTGGAAAACATGGTTCTCGATTAGTACCATTTTGATTGTGCAATAGTGAACTTTTTGTTGACATTCTCAGTAACGCTCGAAAGTGCGAAGACGCTGTAACAAAGCTTCAGACGCATGTTTCACCTTCAGGTAACCTTAGTACCACTGTTGCCGAAGCTCCGCTCGTGTGTTCCCGTTCTGCTGTCACGATTAAGTGGATGTTACTTTCTCTGAGTACTTCACCTTCTAGCGGAGTACTGACATGGATTAACCTCTGATTTTCGTGGTCTGGATGCGGGACAAGTTCAAAGTTCTCTGAGAAATCTGTAAAATAAATTAAAACGTGATTTTTTATATTTTATTATCATAATAAAAATAGAGGGACCGGAATAAGAAGTCGTACTTATTTTAATATTAAATTCTGTTTTTGATACTTTTCTTTTAGATCTATGTATTTATACGTATCTATAATGACCTCCAAAAGTTCAGCTGTTATGCCACTTTATGATTTAAAATAAAATAAAACTACCAGGTTACCCTGAAAGATTACTTAATTATTTCTATGATAAGGTTGAATTAGATCATAATGTGGTGTGACGTAACAAACTGTTATCTAACTTTTGGAAGCCACTGTAAAATTTTTTAACAAACAAATTTAATAAAGATTTTAGATGTAGTACCTATAACTTAGTGTTGATAGTTACCTCCTTCGATATTAAATTTCACAAAACTGTCATAACCACTATTTAGAGTTATTGGGTTAGTAAGTACCACTTGATTGTCATCTGTGTAGTCTGCAAGGTAAAACGTGTCGGAGAAGACTGGCTCTTCGGGGAGCACAAAATCAGCATTTCCAACAATAGTGATAGTTATTTCACTGGTTATTGGAGGATCGCCAGTTAGATCAGAGTCCTGTCAAACAAGAAAAATATATTTTACTAACTGTTGCCCGCGACTCCGTCTGCGTGGACTTCAGTTTACAGCGCGCGGAGCTCAGGTGAGATAAAATAAGCGCCAGATAAAATAATAGGAGCAATATGTACATCCGCGTTCGCTCCCATTTTCGCAACATTTTTTGTTACTGCTCTACTCCTATTGGTCATAGCGAGATGTTATACAGCCTATGTCCTTTCTCAGGCTCTAGACTATCTGTGTACCAAATTTCATTACAATCGGTTCAGTAGTTTTGGCGTGAAAGCCGGACAGACAGACAGAGATTATAATATTAGTATATTTTTAATATTAGTAGCATTTATTTGAGCACAATTTAATATACTGTTGACCATGCAATATTAATAGAGTTAAATTAAACTACATATCTCGCAAAAATCTGCAGACATGATACATGCTATTGATATCTCAACACGATAAATCTAGCCATATTTGTTTTCTTGCCTATTTTCACAGTTTCCTGCCATCTAATGTCTTCACCACCCTTTTGTATGTTGTGGATGGGAATCATTAAAGAACCTCTCCCGCACTAGGCGGGGCGGAAGGGCATGTCAGACTTTTACTGACTAAATCCCACCCGTGTTCCTTCACTTGCCTGTACGCTAGTGCCACGGTTGACAAGTAGAGAAGGCCTAAGGCATTAAGTATGCGAAAAGTGTATATAAATAAATAAAACTAAAAAAAAAACAAATATTCTCAACACATTTCTTAAGTAACAGTACAACGAAAGAGCGCGGAAAACATTAAATCTTATGTATTTTATTCCATAGTGTTTAGATATCGATCGCTGGGTAATTTTTGAACCTTTAAATAAGGTGGCCAGTAACAGTCCCGATAGCACCTTACTTAATATTATATTATAGTGAGGCTTATATATATGTAGGTACCTATAATGATGATATAAACATAAATAGAACATTCAATATCAGCCTGTAATGATCTCACTGCGGAGACCACAGGCTTTCTCTTAGGGAGAGAGAAGGCTGCAATCTACCATGGTCCAGTGCGTATTGTCGTGTCTTGTCGTGAACGTCTACGTGTCTTTGAATACACGGTTTAAGTTACTGACAGATTTCAGTTCTAAAAATCAAGAAATCATTCACATTTACGTCATCAAATTATTGAAGCTGCGGACCGTGTCGTGTCTATCGCCTTTAATTTTGACAATAAGTCAGTATTATTTCAAATTAAACCGTTTTAAACAAAAAATAGCACAAGAAGGGGGTTAAACGCTTCCTTACGCGGCGATAACCCAATAATTTAATTAAGGATATAAACAAAGAAAGAGAAGAGAAAAGTAGTCTCCCTATTGAGAAATCAGCCCATTATATATTAATTACGATATTTATCTGATAGAAGGTAGATAAGTTGTTATGAGAATGAAGTGAAAATTGGATCATTATGAAACGTGAAACTTACCGTGGCGAAGATGCTTAATCTCAATGGTTCCTGAATACTCCTTATAAACGTCTTTGTCCTTAATATTGCTTTAAACTCCTTGGGCGTAACAGGGTTTGCTTGGATTTCTTTCTCAACTTCAAAGTATGGGTTATCTTCAATTTCGAAGATAATTTTTTGCGTCGTCAGATCAATATCTCTCACAATTAAGTCATAGAAACAGCCAGTAACTTCGTACCCTGGCGGTACCGGCGTAGCAATGGAAAATTCAACTTCACCCGACGCCGGTAGAAGGAACGTTGGAGGGTGATTGTTTGTATCAATCACATTAATTGTAACTGGCTAAAAAGAAATAATACTTAATAAAGCTGAGACACAATAGGTAGACTTCGTGAATTATGAATAAATAAAGAAATGGAAATTTATTTTCTCTACTTAGGTTTTTCTTTTTTTTTTGAGTTGCGATTTGATATCTAATGTATAAGTGTAAAATTTAAAAGTCATCAAATGTATTGTAATAATTATGTATGTACCTAAAATATTTTCACGCCATGAGAAATGGCAGATATGTCGTGAACCACTATTAATCGAGATCCTACATGAATGGGATTTTTTAATTCTGTATGTATACACATGTTTGGGCAAATAAAATTTCTTATTCTTATTCTTACAAACACTTTCGCAAGTCAATCATATTTTTTTTTAAGTAGATGAGTTCTGCATCTGTGAATAATACTGCAATTTATGCAACTAATTGTAAATATGTAGTGCAAATAATAGTATTGTAATTATGTGCAATTGCACTAATAACTCGCTAAAGTAAATTGCCGATGTATTTTGTAAAATGACTTTTATAAGCTTCATGTATTCTAGGAGCTTCTAGTGAACTGTCAGCCTAGCCGATAACATCATTATTTTTTTCATTTCACCTACATTTTCATTATTTTTGTAACATTTAAAGTTTTTACGTTTCTGAAAATGAGTGTATATATATACATTGCTAATTTTACATAAGACTTTTTGATACTTTATTTATGATGTGATGCTTAATTCTGCGCGTAAAGAACAAGGTTTCTCGTCAACAATTATTGTGATGACTAACAGGTACAAGACAAGAATCAGTACTGAAATAAACTTACTAGTGGCGGAGAACTAATGGCGCCTCCCGTACACGTGAATGTTACAGAGATTGTCATAAAAAGGGAAACCTCATTTTCTTCATATTCATCAAATAGTGCAGTTGTAGACAACTCGAAACGATTATTGACGATAGCTCCGCTTACGTATGCTCTGTTGCCGGTCGATTCACCTAAACCGAAAGTGTTTATTCCTGAAATGAAATTGTTTATTGAAAATCGGTATTAATTGAAAAAATCCTATTTAAAGTTAAAAGTTTTGCGCTGTTTTGAAACTAAAACTGGTTTAGAATAGAAATTTTGAAATTATAAGAAATTGAAATGGAAAGAAACTACTTGAAGTGCTGTACCCATCGTGTGCGCTGTGGACATCGAACGAGTGAGTCATTCAAGTGGTTAATCCACAGAGTCTCTAAAAACTTTGTCGTGGATAGAGAACAGCCGTAGATTCTATAAACTGGATAGATAGATAACCGGTGAGTGAGTGAGCGGAGGTGAGCCTGGAACCCTGAGTTAGGTTCGTCTCGTTTCGGGTATCGTGGTTCATGGTCAATGACTGATTAATTCATGTCCACGACTTCATCGAGGATATAAAATAGCTTATAGCCTTATCCACTCACAGGCAGAGTTACTGAGTTATGTACTTTTGCGTTTATAATACTAAATATTGTAACACCTGCCACAGTTATTCACTTCATCTAGAGTTTCACAGTGAGTTGGTTACAGAATAGACGATACGGTTGGCGTAGTGGCTGAGAGATCGACTACTGCGTTGCATGTTGCGGGTTCAATTCCCGATCGGATATGTTTGTGACCTACAGGTATTTGTTCCAGGTTTGGCTGTTTGTGTATAAATATTTGTAAACGCACCCACAATACAGGAGAAATTCCTAGTGTGGGTAAACGCTTTCTATTTTTTTTTAAAGACCTTTAAAGTCACACAATATTATAATTATGCATTTATAGTAAGTTTGGATGTTGTGAATTGTCAATGATTTTCTTTTAAAGGTTTTTAAAGGCATAAATAAGTTTGTTTATGTTTTATACGCTAACTGCGACCGTTTCTGGTCACATAATTTCCTACGAACTTATTAAGATCGAAGCCTTAAAGATACTACGCCTTGCATTAACGGAGAAAAAAGAATATATATTATGTATACATATAAAAAGAGAAAACTTATAAGTATTTTAACATTAATAAAGGATCAGAAAGTTTAATGGGTTAACTAAATATTTCTCTTAAATTTTTGGGTACGACATAATGACTAGACATGAATGAATGGAATGTCGTTCCATATTTTAACATTCATGGCTATAAAAAATAGAAAATTGAAACATACTCACAGGTAAATAAATATCTCTAAGTGTAGCAAAATAATAATTAGGTATATAAAATACGATATAAGACCTCAAGTCGAGAGATACTCAAGAGTTTTCTTTTCTCTCTTAAGTAATAGTTTTAAAATTATATGATGATGTTTGATGAGATGCTTACCCGTAATCCCCGTAGTCTCATTTTGCCAAAAAGTGCCTCTATATACATCTTCGATCCATGCAAGCGAAGGCAGAGGTGGAAAGCTACCTTCAACGATACATCCTGAAAAATTTATAATGAAGACGATGAACTCTAATTAATAAAAGACACTAATTTGATAGAGTGAGTTAATCCTTTTCCTTACCATGACTGCAGCAGAAACACGCCGTAAATATAAGTAAAAATAATATTATCCTATGTCTCCAATACCCCATGATCTTACTTTGGTTTGATGCGCATGGATACAGTCATAACTGAAGTATTACGCACTATGGGAAAAGCTATAACCATTCACTTTAACTTTTTTCATAGCATCACTTACACGCACTTTCACTTATGAAATAGTTCCTTATATAATAAGCCCAAATAAAATAACTATTGGACACTTGATATCCGGTTTGTATGTTTTTTATTATTACGTAGGAACGTTAGATACTCAATAAACTTCACAAAATACTGAATTTAGTGTTGATAAATATCAATGAATTTATGATGATTACAATATCTGACGATTGATATCTGCGAGGAAACAACTTGATAACAATGTCATTATAAATACAAATACATGGTAACACAAAATGAATTTTTATGTTTAAAGAATACACCAGTTGGCCTGAATAAAATTGTACATGTGAGGACACTTACCCCCTTATTCATAAACGCTGCTTAAAGTTAACTAGTGATTAGTGATTTTTTAAACATACTTTTAGGACGTTTGCACGTCACTTAACTTTAATCATCATTTATTTAAAAAAAAAACCCTTAAACTCTGTGGTGTTTATTCATAAAAGATGATTTAAGTTAAGTGACGTTAAAAGGTCAAAAAATATATGGTTTAAAAATCGCTAATCACTAGTTAACTTTAAACAGTGTTTATGAATAAGGGGGTTAATTTTAAGTTATGATCTCCTTTGTACATATCATCTTATCATATCTAATAAGGGGGCACTGTGTTGGACTACTGAATATTGCTTAAAAAGCTTCTACACCAAAAGGCCCAAACCACACATTATGTAGAATTAAGGCGTGTACCGGTCCTTGAAGGCACGTTGGAGCTTACGGTGGAGATCTGCCCGGCTTGGCCGGTACATCACCGTGTCCTCGTGGCAGCGATCAACGGCGGCGAACTTTGTGCATGGTAGGCCCTTATCTCCTAGGCGCGGGCTTGCGGGCATAAGGACCAGGCCCGGGTCGACGGCGCGTTGTGTTTCACACGCGCCTCAAAGAGATGTAAGCACATTGTGACGGGGTCCACGAAGACCGGCTCATGGTTAACGGGGTAAAAAGATGATGGTCCTGGCACATAGACATATGTAGGAACACGGGTGGATTTAGTCAGTAAATTCTGACACAACGCCCTTCCGTTCTGATGATGTCCCATCCACCCTAAAAAAAGGTCACCTCCTGTCCCGGTTGTTCGAATGAGAAACAGTGGCCCCTGACATACGGGCAATATATGTATAATGCTACATACCTATTAAATGTTTTCAAATATATTAGATTTAGGGGCTATATCATAGAAACGCATTTAGATTATGCACTGTAAAGTCAAAGAGGTTACTGTGACATCTTAAAACACCATTGTTCAGTTGTGAAAAGGGACAACGCTATTCATTCTATATGTCTCGTTCTTTGTCTGATACTGGAATAATGATGACTTTACAGTAGCTAATCTAAACGCGTTTTTATAATAAGCAGTTTCCCACCCGATTCCGAGACATCTTTTAAGTGGGGTCTTGAATAATATTCATTAATTCATGTTCTAATTATAAGGTATTCTGTCTTTATGTAGGTTGGTATGGAAATTTCTAAAGGCTATCAAAAACATGTAGTTGGATCATAGTTTACGTGCCTAATGCGAGATTTTTTTACATAAACTCTATCGACACGTTTATGACGTTCGGCGCTGTGATTGAGCCGCTCCAAGGTCGCCGCTTGGAACGGCCCAATTACATCGCCGAACGCTGAGCTGAAAACACTGAACGTTTTTGTCTCATTAGCAGAAGACTCCTGAGTCCTAAGAAGATTATTAGTTATCACTTCTGAAAAAAAAATCAGTCCTATATAAAATTTATTGCAAGCAATTGGGTACGAGTCATTATTTTTTTCTTTTACCGGAATGATTTGAATGATATTGTAATTGTCTGCATATATTTACGATGATTAACGAGTAATTTGAACAGATAGGTAACAACTAAGTTCGTTTTATCGCTGTAAATATTTTGTTATCGAATGATAATAAGAATTTCATTATTTTAAAAACTAACATGACGTATTTGGATAATCAAAAGTGTTATCGGTTTTATCTATGCATTATATGTATATAGATAGATATGCATATAGAGGCGTACACATTGTACAAATATGTTATTTATTGGCAGCTTTTTTTTTAAATATAAAACATGTTGGAAATGCTCGGGAATGAGTTCCGGCGTTTTATACTGCACAAGTCTCCTATTCCTGTAAACAAAAACGAATCCTTTTGCTTATTAATGATATTTTTATTGACAAACAGGGCATATAAATAGATTAGTATAAGCTAATAATTTTATGTTACTGATAGCTACTTCAATACGGGAGATTCTACTATGCAAAGCTATGAGGTATTTGCTTTATTGGGTAGGTACTGATAAAGATTAAATTTTAACTCATACCATTCTGTAAGGTATAGAAAAGGGCCATTAGAAGATGAACAGACGATGAGCAATAAGACTACATACGTGAAGAGAGTTTTATAAGGATGGACTGAAACTCCTTAATGTATACCTGTATAATAAACAAAAAATGTAATTTTAAATTCATTGAAATAATGTTCTGACAAATATGTTTCTTTAATGTAAAATTCTTTGAAACAAAAATGTTTGAAATAAAAATACATGAGAAAGAGATTACATAAAAAAAATTCTGGCAAACGAAATTTATGAAATTTCTGTTTGCAAACAAGGGAAAACCCAGATAATTTGTTGAGATTTTCATACATTTTATCGCCCCGGATAAATTACCAGTACGCTTAGCGCCTCTGCAGTGCCTGGGAGAGGCTTACGTCTAACATTGGACTTACTGCTTACCGCTAAAATGAAGTTCTGTTAAGTATAACAATTACTTATGACAATATTATTTTTCATATTGAGAAATGGAATGAACGCCACGAAAGGTTAGTGAGTTTCCTAAAATTGTCAAGCAAGAAACAAGAAGCTCTGTAAATATTACACTATAGTGTCCACAAACTACCTATTATTAAAAAATAGACAGAGGCCTTGTTAGCGGAGGCGGAGGCGGATGTGGAGGTGAAGAGTCTCACCTCCGTGGATGCGGAGGTTAACGGAGGCATAGGCGGAGGCTAAAGTAGATATAGAAAAAAATGAAATTTTTGGATAACTAAAACAATTCTTTTTATTTTAAATACAAACATTAATAGTACGTAGTACACTTAGTAAAAAAAATATTACTTTCTAGTAATGAAAATTAAAGAGAAACAAATTGTATTTGCTGCATTCCCGTCTAGCACTAGTTGATTCTTGACCATTTCGCGCTTTAACGCGGCCGGATGGCTGTCGAGCGTCGTAGCTTGCGCGTTATTTATTTTATAAATACGTAAATAAACCTCCGTTATAACTCCGCAAAAATTATGTGGAGTCGGAGGTGGAAGCGAAGATACGCTTTCTTGCGGAATTTCTGCAGTAACGGAAGTGGAGGCGAAGCTCTGTTACAACCCTATTCACAAACTAAACTAAATTTAAGTTCAGTGCATCTTTTTCTTTCTAGTTCATTAAGAAAATGACCGAACATAATATGCTAGTTAAGACCTGTTAAATTAGTCCGCGCCAAACGTAAATTGATGTATTTTTGGTCACTATGTTCATAATAGCGTTTAAACTGTCTGTGGAGTATCTTAATTCGACAGGACTTTTGAGAGCAACTGTTAAAAAAAAATATCTACTACCCTTTTCTTAATGAAATAGAAAGATAAAGATGCGCTTAACTTAAAATTAGTTTAGTTTGTGAACAGGACAATTGGCGTCATTACTTTATTTTTAAGCCTGTTACTGTTACTGTCCAAAAATCATATAGAAAAATCGAAAGTATGTTATTGTCTATGACTGACTCATGTTTTTTTTTTTTAAATTATAAATTAGTGCTTGACCGCAAATCCTGCCTGATGGTAAGCAGTGATGCAATCGTTGATGGTAAATGCGGGATCTCTAATGGCCAAAAGCCAGTATGTTATTTGTTATTGGATCTTCATCAAAGTTTTGTCTTACTTTTTTTATAATTATAAAATAGTGCTTGTCCGCAATCCCGCCTGATGGTAAGCACTGATGCAATTGTTGATGGTAAAACGCTTTTGTTTATTAAAAGTTTATTTACTCAGTTAAACTGAGTGAATAGGAAGGAAGAAGGCAGTTGAGCGAGGTGAGGCAATATTAAACCCAACAACAAGACCAACGATGCTGCGCCGATGATGATCTTGGGATCATTTATAAATTTCAAGACCAACTAAATGAAACGAAAGCTTCCATCAAGAAATAGAAAATTAGTGACATCTGTCATGTCACCTCCACAGTCGTATATATTATAAAATTGAGAAAACTTTTAAAATGTTGACACGATCAGTCACGTGAAGAACACGCCCACCACCTTCGGACTCGTTGCTCAGCTCCACCTCGCCACCGCCGGTCTCCAGCCCCATTGTGAATGCTGTGACAACACCGGCCGCGGTAGTTGCGTCGAGCTCGAGCGACGATATTTCTCTCCGTCGACGTCGCCAACACCTGTACGTCGGTAGGGGAGAGGCCGACCACCGAAGAGCTAGCTCCGAGCCGGGTCCCCGCTGCTGGTGGTTGTGTGGAGCACATGAGATGGACTCAGACATTGAATGAGAACGTCATGCGCGCATATTACGCTAACCTCAATGCGTACCGTGAAAGGATGCTGTCTCTGTTTCAGGTACTGGAACCGCCGCGGTCTAATCGTGTTGAAGAAGAGGATGATAGGGTTGAAACAGTAAGTAGACAGTATAACGACCGACTGAGGAGCATACTGGAAGATGCGTTCCGCGAATATAGATTCACTCCAACAGATCTTAGACAACGATTACCTATATACAAAAATAACAGGGCGCTGGTATGTGCTTTGGATTCGCAGCTCAAGAATATCTTCGAGAGCAGCGAGGGTCTCATTGATACACACTCGATCCTGTACTGCACGGCTGTAGCGGCATGTTTCTAGATCTTTTCAAAGCTTTAGACACCGTCTCTGTCCCTATTTTTCTCGCCAAGTTGGAGAGGCTGGGTGTAAGGAGAATTACTCATGCAATTTTCAGAGATTATCTCACAAATAGGAAACAGCAAGTTAAAATAGTAGACTACTTAAGTGATGAGGACACTATATCCTATGGCGTACCTCAAGGCAGTATTCTTGGACCGACCCTTTTCCAGCTCTATATTAATGACCTGTGTCAAATCCTCCTCCCAAACACGAGTACTTTCACGTACGCGGACGACACAGCAATCTTGGTATCAATTTTTATATAATATGTTTCTTCAAAGCTAGAGTGAATAGGTTCTTAATAAACTCGTGCGCTTTACCATCAACGATTGCGTCACTGCTTACAATCAGGCGGGACTGCGGTCAAGCACTAGTTTATAATTTAAAAAAAAAAAAGACCTGACTGGAGGGCGGTTAAAGAGAGTGCGGAATACTCTCTTCGCATAGTTATAAACTGGCTAACGAAGAAGCTTCTAACTTTAAACGTCACAAAGACGCAATACGTCACTTTTTCCATCAGAAAATTTGACCATCCAACATCTGACTTTACTATTAAAGCCCATAACTGCTTATCCAGGGGCACTTGCACATGCCAGGCAATTGCTCTCACTGAAAGCTTTAAATACTTGGGCGTACATATGGATTATGGTCTGAGATGGGACAGGCACATAGAAGCAGTTACCACTAGGGTAAGACGATTAATACACCTCTTTAAAACGCTTAGGAACTGTGCTACCTTCGACAAGTTAAGACTGGTTTACTTAGCCCTCTGTCAATCCATCATCCAGTATTGCATACCGGTTTGGGGAGGGGCTGCCAAAACTCTTCTAATCGGATTTGAGAGAGCTGTCCTAAAAGTAATAAGCAAAAAGCTTTTTAGATATCCCACCGCAAAACTTTACTCAGAATTTAAAGTGTTAACAGTAAGACAGCTTTTTGTGCTCAAATCCACGCTGAGGAAGCATAGTGATGTCCCCTTACCTGACCCAAGGAGACGCATAAAAACTTTTGTTTGCCGTGGAGTCCCCTGTAAGACGTCTTTTGCAAGTAGACACTATAATGCAATAAGCTGTAAGCTGTACAGTATAATAAACAAGGATCTGCAAATTATAAAACTAACTAAAAATAAAATGAAGTATTGTTAATATACAACACGTAATCTTTTTCAGACACGCATAAAACTACAGATGCATACTCACATACTAAGCACACAGTACGTAGTGGTAATGAAACCGATCCGGACCAAGATTTACATTGCAGGGCTGCGTACACTCACACACACATGGACGTTCACCCATACACACGGACACTAACCCTTACATTCGGTCACTCACCCGTCCACATACACTTACCCATAATTAGTGATAAATAGACACATACATGAACATACTTTACACGAGACACCTACCGTAATTATATTACAGTATAATAATTAGGAAGAATTATTTTGTAACCATATGCACTGTCCAGCGACAAATTTTTCTTTTCAACATAAATATGAAGATAACATTAAATGAGTCGTATGCTCGTGTGTGGTGTGTAGTGTGTGTTGTGTGGTATGTAGAGTGTATTGCGTATGTGTAGGTGTGTGTGTGTGTGTGTGTACTGTATTATTGGTTGCGCGTCAATGCTTCTGCCACCCTGTATATATTTTTTAAAAATAACTATCGGTGGTAGGCCATAATATCGGCCGCCGGCAGAAGTTACCACCCACCAGACAAAGTCTTGCCGCCAAGCGATTTGTCGTGTTCCGGCATGATGTCTGGTGAAGCCGTACGGAGGACGGGTCTGAGCAGTTGTGTTGCGCTGAGTGCCCGGTACGATGCATCAAATGTTGTTGTGTGGGAGTTTGGTCGTAGAAGGTCTTCAGATCAATCTCCCTTTGGCGCAGCTTCGTTGTCGTGTTGTTGGGTTTAACATTGCATCACCTCGCTCACTTGCCGTCTTCCTTCCTATCCGCTCAGTTTTTCTGAGTAAATAGGCTCTTAATAAATTAGCGCGCTTTACCATCAACGATCGCATTACTGCTTACCATCAGGCGGGATTGCGGTCAAGCGCTAGCTTATAATTTTATATTATTAAAAAAAAAAAACTAGGAATTTATTGTTAAAATCCGCTTAAATTTATAATTATTTTCATAGCTCATATACGAGATCACTTGTACGATCAACGCCCTGTCAAAGTAAACATAATTTTACAGTAGGTAATTATACCAAAGTATAATTCAGTTGCTATATAAATAGAAAATAACCTACGATGATGGAATCAGTCTTATTTTCAATGAGTCTTACTGTTAGGATATTGATATGACATTATAAGGTGAGGGTTAAATGGTAACTTTGAATTGTATTGCGAAATAAAAGTTTTGTGAATTCCCTTGTCTTCGAAATGGAAGAGAATACGAGCTTTGGTTTTACTCGTTCAATTTATTTTAAACTAACAGACCAGAGAATAAAATACCTTGTCCAAATTTCAATTCCCATGGAAAGAAGCACTTTTATTTATTCCAGGCATTTCCATTTTCTTCCTCTAAAACCTTATTGGGACTATAATGAAGAATTTAAAAAATACCCAAATCGGTCCAGTCGTACTCAAGTGTTGCGCCTAACAACGACCAGCATTTCATTTTTATTTACATAGAAGAAAATTGAGGAGGTAAGTGTTTGAAATAAATCTCTGTCAGAGGATGTGCATCTGTCTAAAACAGGTAATTTTTTATGAGATACCGAGTAAATCCCCGTAATTGAGGTATTTAGGAGAATGAAGCGAAAACGACAGCATTATAAATTACATGGCTTACCATAGCGGTAATGGTTAATGTGATCAGTTTCGGGGGACTCCTTAAAAACGTATTTGTTTTAAGTAGGTGATTTAATCTCTTCACCTCTAGGTAGCGTATAGAAGATACAGCTATGCTATACATTTCTGAATGTGGGCAATCTGTGATTGCGAAGTGATTTATTTCTGTTGTGAGAATAAAATCTTAGAAAATAACTTGAATAAGGCTCCAGAAAAATTACATTTCTATTAGCAGAACGACATCTACGGTAGATAAACAAAAATGTATTTAACTGATATTAGCTACCGAGAAGTTTATCAATATAGTTGAAAGTCGTTATAGAAATACGAGGCACTATGATAGCATTTGTAACTTATCCCTCCATTAGGCTCTCTTGTTATGACGTGACTTGATTGATCGCGGGAGTATGTCATATTCATTCATCTAAGAAGTTTCGACGATGGAGTACTCGCGCAACGATTGCTTTTTTTTTTTTATTAATTTATAAACCAGCGCTTGACCGCAATCCCGCCTGATGGTAAGCAGTGACGCAATCGTTGATGGTAAAGCGCACTAGTTTATTAAGAGCCTCTTCATGCCTATTTTGGTTAGGCTGCGGCTGAAAGGCACGAGTATAAGTGCAATGCGATCCTGTAACCATTTTAACCGTGAAAAGTTACGAGAAATGAGTGTGGAGAATGAAAATGAAGTGACTATGAATCACTAAACATTTTTGGAAACTACATCTCAGGACAGCTGACAGACAGTTCACCTAACTTTTCATGGTGAGATTTTTATAGAATCGAAAGGCTGACCGAAGGTGAAAAAAAACAATGATGATATGGCTATGGCTCATCGTAGTTTTTATCTACCACTTTATCATGATAATCTGGAAGTATCGAATAAAGTGCGAGAACTATTAAGTGCGAGATAACGCCATACTACATATATCATTTACGGTAGGTAACTTACAAACGTTATAAAAGTGGGGAAATCCCACTTTTCAAGTTATTTAGTTAGGATGGATTATTTTCGAGTAATGTAGCATAAGGCCCAGCGGTCCTTTATTAAATAAAAGGCCTATGTAGGTCTTTTATAAAATAGAGGTCCTTTGGGACAGAGCTACAGCCAGTCGTTACGATACTTAATGTCAGGACCAGAAATTTATGATGGCAAAAGTGTTACTGTGAGAAAAAAATCCAGTGTGTTTATGACTACAAGATAGAAGTGAATTAGGTTTTATACTAACACTAAGAAGGCTGAAATAAAAGAAATATCGTATTATAATAATAGTTTTATATTTGTGTTACTTCTAATTTTTTTCATTCACCGACAGACAGACAGTAATATAAATTTATATTATGTGGGGTTCCAACATAATTATTGTATCTTTAGGCGTAATCCGGGACCACAATCCCGGTCCCAGCTACTTCTTTATTTTAGGTAGGTACATCCTGGAACTAGCAACCATTGTAGGTTTAGGATATTTATTATGAAATACCCATTATCGAACGAGGATTTGTAATATGTTTCCAAATAAACCGGATTCACATTTATTTCTACTTCTGACGCATTTGATCGGAAATATAACCGGCGTTATCCATAGATAAACCTTAATTATCTAAAGTGTTATCTACGACTAAATTTGAATGTAAAATTCGACATATTAAACATATAAAGGTATTTTGTTTATATACATACAATAAAAACAAAATACGTTGATACAAAAGAAACGCATCCATATAACATTATTCATGTAAATTATTTATTGGGTTTACACAAATGAAAAAATAACAGGTTGAAACGAAGTCAGTTTAATGCCAAGTATCAATTGTGGTGACGTCATGGTTTTGCTCCATGCTGTCTTGAGGTTTCCTATTCACAGACACATTTAATGCTAATAAATGTTGTATGGGTAACCGAGGTGAAAGATTCACCATGCTTGCCCATTGACCGGCACAAAGTTCAGGGAACTTTAGTTTTTTGAGAAAGTGCCCTTCAAGGTACCAGGGTGACACGCAGGTCGGAGAGTAGTCCCATATCTTCATCTCGTTCAGGCGAACCCATCTATAAAAGAAATCAATAGGAAACCAGTGACCTTGTGAACAATAACCTGACTAAGGATCGTATTACAGAACATTGCTTAAGACTCAGAAATTAATTAAAACTAGTTTGAAGCAATCAAATGATTTCAAGCGAGTTCCAAGTAATGCTTGAGGTTTGAGTGACATTTTGTAATACGGACCTTTGAGTGACTTAACTACTTAGGGAGACTACGATCCCGTAAATTATATATATTTTTTATGATCGTGAATCATTTTAATGCGATCAAAATAGAATCTTACAGTATAGAAAACCTATGAAAATGTGTAATTCGCGGGATATCTTAGGGTAAGCTTGAAATAAACTTCAGCATAGTTGCACTATCCCCGTTCTGTTCTTGATAAATGGTCAGAACTACGAGTATTACAAAAAATATTTGTAAACATAGCATTATAGGGTACGGGAAATGTAGGTCATATTTGGCCAGTAATATTGTGACTTTTACTCTCATTTTGAAGCTAGCGTATTGCATCGTTTGCTCAACAATGTAAACGACGCAATATAGTTAAACTGTCAAAATGAAACCTACTGCTTCTGACAGCGTGTTATACAATTAATTTTCAGGATTCTGTTTTTCATATATAAGATAAGTACTTATATTAATGGTTGGAAGTGGAGTTGCATTCTCTTAGAGACATAGATTGACATTTTTGATTCACATACGACCTCTTAAAAAGTAATTTACACCTTCACATTCGCTTGCAACATATACAGGCTGTATCTGACATCGTAACGTAAACTTCGCGCAAAGGCTAGACCGTATGTCACTAATAAAATTATGATAGTCTTTTATGTCGATAATGAACGGTTACAGAATTCACAGTGTTTAAAAAAAAGTGTCGGCTCGGTCTTTGAACGTTGCAAGCGCGCCGCCGTGCGGTTTTGTAGGTATGACGTTGGTCCCTGATGTGAACCCTATTAAATCAGCTGATAAGATAGTTTTTCGAGTTTTGTTATCATTGCGCTTTTTTGTCTACTTAGCGAGTTAATTAATTTTTACTTTAAAATCTTATTGGGTTGTAAAAGTATAGCAATTTTGAACGGCCTAAAGTGAAAAAAAACCATTTTTTTTATATCTTGAAAAAGCCGACGATAAATTCTACCACTGGGGGTTCAGAATCATGTACCAGATCCATGCTACTCGTTTGTGCGTCGATGTCAGATACACCCTTTATTTGATGGAACCGGACTGAGGTGAGTTTTATGTTTTAATTATTTTATCGAACATTCATCTAATTAAGTATAAACAAAAATATGATTTCTAACAATGTTATCAAAGTCGATAAAGGTCGATCTAATCGCATCTATTACTTACCGTGATTGCGATCTGACTGATATATCCAACCAATTACCTCTATAAAAACTAAATGAAAACAATACTTCATGGATATGTTACATTTAAATATTTATCAAAAAATTATTTGGTAAATAAAACAGTTCCGTGGCTGCCTGACTAATAAACCGGAAACGACGAAAGGTGCAGAGGTGTAGCTAAATAGAAATTTTCAAAACCAAAATCATGCGGGTTAGACGTGAAGGAAAAATCTGATCACTTTATTGCTTCTACACTTAATTGGTGTGGTTATTGTAGATACAGGTAATCTTTCATATCCATATTGAGTACTATAGCGGTACCTACAAACGTGACAGATAAACAACGCGTTATATTGACGTCACACGAATTCTACATCTCGCAAGCAGAGTTAACGGTGCAACTAGCATACATACAACTTCCCAAAAATCAACCATTGGCAAGTGCCCGCCAGACATAACACCCATCTGGTCGGAGGATCCTCCCTTTTCTATGGAGGATGAGTGTACAGTTCACAGTGGAACAGAGACAATTTTTCACAGTCTGTTAGCAAACTCGGAAAAAGTGTTCTCGAGTTTATCTATATTTTCGAACTTTAGATTGGCAGTTAAAAGAAAGCAGACCTATATAAAGTTAAATTTATCGTTTTCATTCAAAGACTTTTTTTAAATTATAAACTAGTACTTCACCGCAATCCCGCCTGATGATAAGCAGTGATGCAGTCGTTGATGATAAAGCGCGCTAGTTTAGTCGTCAGATGATGGAACGGGAATTGGGGAGATGCGAAGGCCTGATGTTAATGAAAATTTAATCGGTCGCTTGCTACATGCTACAAACATATGCATATTCCGTATAAATCGTATCTTAAAAGCATATTTTTAAATTATAAATAGGTAATTGAATTATAATACTTGCAACATAAAAGATATTAGGGCCAAAGTCAGTTAAAGATTTAAAAGAAACCGCCTATTACACGAGACCAGGAAAGGCTAACTGTTTTTTAAACATTCTAGCTTTATTCCTGCTTATTCTTTTCAATTCCTGGATCCACGTTTCTGGAAATAATTTTAGCGGCGGTTTCACGTAAGGCGCGACGAAATGTATGTGTGTGAAGTTAGCGAAACGTTCGCAGTAGCGCAGTGGAAATGAACTTTGCGACCTGCATCTAGAGATAATGTAATTTGCATTTAAAATGCCAGGTACTTACGCTGAGATATACAATGCATGGCAGTCGCAGTGCCACGGGTTGCCTGACAGTTTTACGATCGCAAGTTTGGGCATGTAATCCAGTGTGCGGGATGGCAGTGAAGGAAACATGTTGTTGTCTAAGTGCCTGTAATAGAATGTTTATTAATTAAATAACTTTCTCGACATTTTTAATGGAAATATGACTGTTGCCGTCACAAAAAAAATAAAAATAAAACTATTGTATCTCGTTTATCGCGCCTCAACCTGTAAAAATTGCATTATTTTGTGACTTTTACATTTGCTGAGTCACTTCAATGTAAGCATAGTCTCTCTTATCATGTCTTTTCTCGTTTTCACTGCTGGGACACATGTGTCCTCTCTGTGAGAGGTAATGGCATAATCCACCTCGTGGCCTCAGTGTGTATTGGTGGATATCACACGTCTTGTTGTACCTTACTTCTGGGCCACCACCGTTCTATGGTCGGTTTCTAAACTGTGGGTTCGAAACCTCAAACAGGTATAACCCATAAAATAATTGGGTTTCAACCAAATACTTACAAAGTAGTGAGATTTTTCAAAGTCGAAAAAGTTTTAAAGTGAACCTCGAACAATTTATTTTCCGACAACAAAAGTGAGGTGAGATTTTCCAATCCCAGGAACGTGGTGACGTTTAAAAATCGCAATTTGTTTTTCGATAAGTCGAGCTTCTCCAAGTTGGTGCAATTCGAAAACGTGGAATCCGGAATTTCTATTAGAGCGTTATCCTTCAAATCCAGCGTACGTAAAAGCTTCAATTTTTCAAATTCTACGCCCGTTAACTGAAAATGTTCAAACGGAATTATTACCTGCTTATACATATTTAATTAATGATAATTCTCGGTGGTAGGCCATAACATCGGCTGCCGACAAAAGTTACCACCCACCAGACAAAGCCTTGCCGAAAACGATTCGTCGTGTTCCGGCATGATGTCTGGTGAAGCCGTACGGAGGACGGGTCTGAGCAGTTGTGTTGCGATGTGTACCTGGTACGATGCGTCAAATGTTATTGTGTCAGGAGTTTGGTCGTGGAGGGTCTCCACATCAATCTCCCTGGCGTGGCATCGTTGGTCGTGTTGTTGGGTTTAACATTACACCACCTCGCTCAACTGCCGCCTTCCTTCCTATTCACTAAGTTTTTTTTAATTGAATGGGCTTAATAAACTAGCGCGCTTTACCATCAACGATTGCATCACTACTTACCATCAGGCGGGATTGCAGTGAAGCGCTAGTTTATAATTATCAAAAAAAAGTTATACGTATAAGTATATAAATGACAAACTTACACTCATCAAATTGTTACTGGATAAATCAAGAAATGTTAAACAATCCACATTATGAAACAGACGAGTTGGAATGCTTTGTAATTTATTTCGTTCTAATAATAAAGTTTCCAAAGCTTGGAGGCTTTCAAAAGCATTTTCACTGATATTACATATTTTATTGTCTGACAGTTTCAATATCTGAAGCGTCTTCAGTGAAAAAGTTCCGTTTTCTATCCGCTGTATTTTGTTCTTGGATAAATCTAATATTTGCAATGATTCGAGCCCAATGAAGCTGTCCGAGGGCATGTACATAATATGGTTATTAGAAATGTCAATGGTTTCTAGAAATGAATTATTTGCGAACAATTTTTCCGGAAGTGAATATAAAAAATTGTTAGATAAGTCCACATGGAATAATTTCTTCGTTGACCTGAATGCGTGTTTATCAATTTCTTCCAAGTAATTTCTTTGAAGCCTCCTAAAAACAACAGATTAATTTGAATTTGGATATAGTTTAGTAATTATTATGACGTCTCTGTATTGTTTCATCATAATAACGCATTATCATAGCAAATACTTATTATATCTAAGATAATAATTTGAGGAAAATTATAAATATCTTGATATAATTTCTACCTACTCTTTTGGGATGTTAACGTAAGTTCCTTTTATTAACCGACTTAAAAAATAGGATATATAATCTTTTTTTTTATGTATTTTCACCGAAAACTCTGACGACGCTTGGACCGATTTGCAAAATTCTTTTTTTGTTTGAAAGGGTATACTTTCCAGGTGGTCCCATAGTTACCAGGTGAGAATTTGATGATGGAAAACCAGAGAAATCAAGGAGAACTTTCATAAATTGTAGGCGACTAGTGCGTTTCTATGTATTTTCAGCAGCTCTGTTATCCATAATAATCTCGGCTTAATGCTTCTAAAGTCGAGATATCTATAGACTTAAATGGAGAATAATGATACTAATAAATAATCTTGTCCCAAATATTTCCAAAAAAATAAAGCAGCCAGAAATATTTCAAGCTTGTTGTATTAAAAAAAACATTGCCCCACATTAGGATTTTCTCCTGTATCGTGGGTGCGTTTACAAACATAAATTCACATACACAAACAGCCAAACCCGGAACAAGTACTTGTAGGTCATACAAATATTTGTTCCGTGCGGAAATCGAACCCGCGACACGCAACGCAACAGTCAATAGCGTAACCACTGCGCTAACCGTGCAGTCACCT
The DNA here is from genome assembly GCA_037179545.1 of Sesamia inferens. Classification (NCBI taxonomy): domain Eukaryota; kingdom Metazoa; phylum Arthropoda; class Insecta; order Lepidoptera; family Noctuidae; genus Sesamia; species Sesamia inferens. Next base: position 18,787,225 of record CM073928.1, on the reverse strand, counting down.
TACTTTTTAAGAGGGGACTCTAGTCCCGAGGAATTTGAAAAAAAGGTATTTGAATAAACTATTGCCGTTGCGCTGCTTCCAGCCTCTCCCGATAAAGTGCAAAAAGGACAGTTGCAGCTCAGGCTGATATTACCTACTAAAACGTTGACCAAAAGACGTTTCGTATTTCGCTGTTTCCTTTTTCAGAAGACGATAGATCTCAATTATTTTTATGTCAAAATTTAGAGGAAAAGTATACCTATGCTTCTATTATTTTCTTTTTGTCTAAAACTTATCAAGTTTGCCTAATAGTCTGCTGACCATCACGTTTCAAATGGGTTGTTTTTCGCGATTTTGAAGTATCGTATTTTTTTTAATAATCAAGTTTCGAAAAAATCAAAAGATAGGGGCACGTATAATCATGGTGTAAAACTGTAGAAAAGAAATATTGCTCTAAAAGCATTATTCACAAAGAAAATAGCGGAATAGGTTTGTATCGAGAAAGCACCACTAGAGTTCCCTCTTAATAAGGTTCAAGTACTTACAGTATTCTCAGATTAACCAACGAATCAAATATCCCTGCGGGTAGATATTCCACATGGTTGTCGAACATGTCGAGTTCAGCAAGTGAGCGCATGCCTTTAAACGTCGTCTTGTGTAATGTCCGCAATTTGTTGGTGCCCAAGTCACTGGAAATGATTAAGGTGGCATTGTGATAATCTAGAATCATTTACATTATATACAGTGTTTCAAAATGGTGTGCTCAAATTTCAAGGTGTCGTGGAGACCATTAAAATTTACTATTTTCTCTATTATACCGACATCGTAATTTAGGAAACAAATTTCAGCGGTCCTTTAGGTACATTTGGGGCAGGTATATAGTCATCGAAGTTTTGTATGGGACACTTGATAATTTTTTCGTGATTACGATATCATACCATATCCTCTTTTTTTTTTTTGCAATTGCCGTCTCTTTTCTTCTTGCGTAGCAAGAATCATATTTATCTGTTATTTTTTATGCCAATTCAATTTTTTCGCGCTTGTTCTTTTGCGGCATTGGCCTTGTCATTTTTTCGGGGTCTCTCTTTTCCCACGTCATCATTTGTTTTCTTTTGTCATCTTTTCTTGTTTTCTTTCTTTTAATATTTATAACATATCCTTAATCTATATCATACATACTTACTTATTATTACGTACCATATCCTCTTGGATAGCTATATTATAGGCCAAACTTTGCAAAAAGGGGTATTATAAAATCTCAGATTATTTAGAAGCAAAAAAAGCTTGGGACTGAGCTGCTCGCTCTGTTAAGCATTGTTATTAAGCTATATACGTAATTATAACGTAAATTATTGTAAACATTTTCATTTTTAATGTCTGAACTTTAAAAAAAGACAATGATCCCTGACTTTGTTTCGGCTATTTCTTCTCAGAGATAGTCAGTTAGGAAATGCCGGCTTCATCTAGTTAAAAAAAAAAAAAAAAAAAACATATGACGTGTAAAAGTGATCAGTGATCCTACTTGCTTAATAAACGATTTCATTTCATTTCATACTACTATACAAGGTTATATTTTCTTTTAAAGGAAACCTGAATATAGTTTGTTCAGAATAAGCAACTGTATCGATTCATTCATTTTCCCACGATGTTACATTTTTTCCCACAGTTCACGGCAGATCATAGTGGTCACTAGAAAAGTGCGTACAGTGTTGTGTAGGGGTGCACACATTCTAAGTACATTTATCATGTTTTAAGTAAGTTATATTACTCTTTTTTAATCACTAGTAAGTGTGATGGGAAATGTTATCACTAGTTAATTACAATACAAACAGGTATTATTTTCAATAAACACAAGACGATGTCACGCTGCTGCAGGTGCGGGCGGGCGTGGGGTGCGTTGACCATATTTTTGTTAGGATTTTTCATGATACCTTTTTGAAATTTTGTACATAAATTCTTTACATAGAAATACTGGACACATGATGTGTCGGGTTTCGCATATAAAAAAATAACTTTGTGTAAGATACTATATTATAATTATTTTTCTACTCGTTTAAGGAACCTGAAGGCTAATCAGGTTCCTTAAACGAGTAGAAAAATAATTATAATATAACGCAATGCAAGGAAACGATTTAAGATGGATTTCTTAAATGTCTTGTTTACAAGTAGCGCAATCAAGTTGATTGTAATTAATATAACAGTGGCTATGTACGTAAATATTATATTATTATACTGAAACATTGCAGGTTGAAATATAAGGAATCCTAGGTAGGCAGTAGGTTTTCGGTTTCCAGTTATTCTTGTAAAAGTAAGCCAAAACACAATTAGATATATTAAGTAACTTTTCATAGACCGGGGATTATATTTAGAAGATTTTCATTTATGTAACATTATTTTCACTTTGAAACTTTAATATACAGTTTCTAAATACAGACAGACTAAAAATAGGGACATACCCACACGGAGGTAATAATATTAACTTGATCTTGGCGTATTCTTTATACAAAATTGTTGAATGGAAAACAAAAGGAAATAACACTTTCTACGCTCCTTTTAGGTAGGCTGTCGAGAAGTCGTTACAAAGTATTTCAGGTGTTAGAAAATTATACTACAAATTGTTTACATAATGTTTTGTTAGTACCAAGCATTATTTTTAAGTGTGTTCAAGATGGTAAAGATAAAGATAAATTTATTTTCTCAAAACATGTGTGTACATACAAGAATATACATGCAGGAAAAAAATAAGATCAGACATGTTTGCCACCTAGTATGGCGTGCAAATATTATGAACAATAATAATTTTAGTTATAAATTTTATGTCAAAAAAAAAAAATGTAAATATAATGGCCGTCATCTCAGATCCTGATGTTTGGGAGGTGACAGACATCCGCGAGTCTGTCACCCCTGGATCCATTTGGGGGGGCTATCTAGTTCGGGCCCGGTAAGTGGACGAGATCTTCCTCTCCCTTTCCGCAGTTTCCTTCTGTGAGACGTCTATTTCGCAGAAGGAAACCACCGCATCGCAAGATTCTTCGCTGCCGACCATCGACTCGATTACGGCCTGCAGCGACAGGTCACTGCCTACTTCAGAGATGAGGGCATGGCACAGCTCCTCCCAAGCCGCACACTCGGCCAGCGTATGCCGCGCCGTGTCCTCCCGGCAGTCGACGCAGTGGTGACACCGTGTGTCCGGCTCCCTGTTTCTGCGAGACAGGTACTTTCCGAAGCAACAAGTCCAATTCGATGATTATTACAGTTCTAACTTAAATTATAAATTCTTGAACATCATTCAAGCTGTTAATTGAACGGCCTGCAGTTTAGTTAAAAGGTTAAGCTGTTAACCAAACGCCTATTTAAATCAGTTGGATGCGACATTTACATATCAGACAGATAAAGTAATATAGACATTTACATATCGAAAGCACGGCTCCATTGGTTGATATCAAGACATTAGAAGGGTTTTTAATCATATCTCTACTTCTTGTTTCGGAAGTTATGAGAATTTTTAAAACATCGATACCAAAAATCGAATCATTCAAATAGAAATAAATACTACATTTACGGTGATATTGGCAAAGTACCGTGGATAGTTATTCACCTACGTAGTGTGGTGATACGTTGAAACAATATGAGACTGAAAATTTGATACAAACTCATAGAGTTAATATTTTGTTAAGAATTGAAAGTGTAGTGATTCTATGTCAGCTGTTATCTTTACGTATATTGATTTCATACCAGTTCTTATATTTAAGTGTAGTGTTTTTTTACCAGGTGGTATCCTTAATGCTTAAGGATAGCAATAGGGTTCCTATTATGCATAGATTACAAATCTGTATATTTTAGTGTACTTACTGGTATTGGATTTGTGATTTGCCAAGCGCTTTCTAAAGCGTTTCAAGTAGCTTACCCACAAAGGCTACCCTTCAGTTTGCAATACTGCAGCAGAATTTATTACTCCAGGTATGATATCCTACCCTAATTCGTATCATGATTCGAATCCTATCCTGTCGAACTCATACTAAAATAAATCGAAAGTTAGTAAGGATATATGAATGTATGTATAATAATAAATCGTTTAATAAACGATTATTGGATATGGATAGCTGGATGTTTGTTACATTTTCACGCGAAAACTACTGTACAATTTTGGATAGAATTTGGCGCACAGATAGTTTGTAGCCACGAATAACTCATAGGGTACCTTATATCCCGATATTCTCATGGGTTCGAAAGCTATGCAGGTGAAACTGTGGGGCGCAAGTAATTAATACCTAAACATCAAAAGAAAGAAAGAATACATTAACGTTAAACGCTAGGTGAGGTTTAAAGTTAATGTATTTTTTCTTGCTTATTTAAAAATAATATTGTAGACACGTGGAAGGAAAAGTTCTAAAGGCCAGTAGGCCTAGTATGAGTTTTCAATACGAAACTCGTTCGATCGTATCGAGCGCGTTTGGCGCTCTCATTGGTTGAGAGTTCTTACGACCTTGAAGCAGGCCAATCGCTGAGTCAAACGCGCTCGATACGATCGAACGAGTTTCGTATTGAAAACTCATACTAGGCCTACAGATGTCATCGCATACTTTCCTTGAACTCCTGAAAACGTCGCAAAAGGATGTTGCGAAGATTTATGAAAAGGCCAAATTACGCATGAAAAGTTTCAAATAACGAACTCTAGGTCAGTGCTTTCCTGCCAGGGATGCGGATTGTTCGAAAGAAAAACTGTCGGCCCTAGCGCACAGGCCGATGAAGGAACACATGTGGGTTTTAGTCAGTAAAAGTCAGACACGCCCGCTCTGCCCAGAGTGGACGAGGTCATTTGATAATAATAATAATAAATAAGTGCTTTATTTTGACCAAAAGTTGTTTACATATAATAAACCCACCAAATTGCGTAACAGTTTGTCGGCGGGATTCGCGCTTGTTTGATACACTTGGTTCAAACGGAATCTAGGTATTTAGCTCTTAAATCTAAAATTAAATAAGTAAAATACTAATATTACTAGTTGGCATTATTTTCACATCTCGTATCCACTGCCTTAAGGAAAATCCTCTTTAATTTATTTTTAAAAGTTCTTTTAAACATTTTATGATGACTTCGCATCAAAAAAAAAAAAAAAATGGGTTAGTGCTTTGCAAATTTTTATTTATTTGTACTCGTAACTATCATAAAGTTTAGGGTTTATCGATTCATGGGACTTTGATAACTTCAAGGATTGGATCGGCTGAATTGAGCTCAAAAAAGGTTACAAAAAGTGACTAAAAAGAAAGCATACTGCTTAACTTATTTATTCGGGATAATGATAATCCCTTTTATTCACACGCATAAAAAGTATAGATAAATATTTGAAAACACTATACAATAGCATTGACATTGGTACGTAGAAGCCGAGCGATCGATTGTCGCGGGTTCGAATCCCGCACGAGACAAATATTTGTATGGCCTACAGGTCAATTTCAATTTTCCACCTAATGAATATTACTGTAATATAATTTATTAAATTATTATTTACATAAATATCTAATTATGTGACTGGAAACTTATGGGAATATTTTATCCTTTAGTTGAGGAAGACTACCCGCTCGTGATACGGTTTTACTAGTACGAGGGGATAGTTGAATTTATTTATTTACACTTTTGCACGAAGAAATATACTGAGGCGGACTTAGGTAATGCCTTAGGCATTCATTACCAGTCAACCATGGGTGGTGAAGAGATTGGATGGCAGGTGCTTTAAACACGCTTTAAATAAGCTATATACACATACTTACTATTACTAAAATATATACAAAACTAAAACTACGGAGAATGGTGTTGAGATGACTCTACCCTAATTGTTTAGAAAATAACTCCGCAATTTCCTCTTAAATGCAAACAGACTAATTGCCATCCTGATAAAAACCGCATCCCACAGAAGAATAGACTGAATCCCAACTAATATTATAAATGTGAAAGTGTGTTTGTTTGTTTGTTTGTTTATTTGTTTGTTTGTTTGTTTGTTTGTTACCTCTTCACGCTTAAACTACTGCACCGATCATCACGAAAATTTGCATACACATAGTCTAGGGTACGGGGAAGGATATCACATTTTATCCCGGAAGAAAGTAGCTACTGTTCCCGTGGGATCGAAATTAACGCGGACGGAGCAACGACGGGCGGAGCCACGGGCAAGAAATAACAATATAATTATTTAATAATATTTAATATTTGCATACACATAGTCTGCGGAACGAGAAAGGACATAGGACACCTTTTATCTGTTCCCGTGGGATCTAAATTAACACGGGCGGGCTACTAACAGTGTTTGTTTGTCCTTCCTTCACGCCGTAGCTAAGCAATCAATCGACCTGATTTTTGGCATACAGTTAGTTGAAAAGACGGAGAGTAACATAGGCTACTTTTGGTCCTAAAAAAACATCAAGTTCCCAAGGGAGATTACTGGAATATTTGTATGTGTATATATATATTATACATCGGAAAGTGAATTTGTTTGTACCACTTTCACGCCGTAACTCCTGAACCGATTGCTTTGAAATTTTGCAGGCGTAAAGTTAGAAGTCCGGATTAAATAATAGGGTACTTTTTATCCCGAAAAAATTGATTTTCCCGAGAGAAATCTAAAACGCGCGATATAACCGAAGTTAACGCGGGCGAAGCCGCGGGCGGAAAGCTAGTATGAAATAAAGAATGAACACAGTCAGATGTACGTGGTACGTACTTAGGACAGTGGAAGCTGTACTGTCCCCAGATCTGAACCCAGATTGTAAGGGACTGATGAGGCTGTTACAATGAATAAATCATGAAAACTGCATATATACGCAGGCCTCAAGCACTTTAGACAGGAATGACGGAATGGAAATAAGATGAAAATGTGAGGAAAAATTGTCTGAAATCGGGAGAATATGAGAATTGATGTGGGTGATCGGAGGGAGAAGGCTTCAAGGACCCAAACAACTTTATTACGACTGATGCCATCATAGCCTACAGCTTTGGATTTGATTGACAGGATGATCTTTTTAATTTCGTCCCAGGTCATCGGTGAGAAGTGAAATAGTTCTACGGGGGAACTAGATAGGCCAGCAATGAAATCAGCCATCTCAGCCAAAATATGGTGATCCAAATAACAAGTGTTTGTGAAATAACGGTTGTTATCAAAAAGCCCCTTTGTATTAGGAAAATCTACATGCCGTGGTCTGCCGATATCAAGAGTACCAAGGAACTTCCAGATATCAGCAGGTGCAGAAGAAGATTTTTTGTGAAGAATGTCTGCGATCCTTTCTAAATTTTCAAAATTCGAGATCCCCTATCGTGATCCAAGGAGCAGTAGAACGTTGAAGTTTAATCTGCTTGACAGGAGCATGATTGTCGTAGTGCGAAAGGACCGAGTAGTCGAATATGTGCAGCTTATAGTCAACCGTTGACGTACTGCCAGATGTTCCCAGTTAAGATCTGATGCATCCTGACGAAGCCTCTCAATGTTCATACGCACATAGGCCGCATGTGAAACCACGAAATATGACACAAAATTGCGACGTTGCCAGTCGCGCATAGTAAACGCTTTTAATGGCTACATTAATTTCATTCAAGGGAGCGACTAGTTGCCAGTAATTATACGAAAATATAAGAACCATATAGCTCTTGTTTGCTTTAATTTCATTCATGCGATGTTATGATCCATGAGCCCGGAAAATTTTAGGGAATTGAAAATAAATAATATAACAAATTTAACGAAATGAAAATATTATGTTCATAAAATGAAAAAGCGAAACCTTATAGATGTCTTAATATAATGTCGTCGTGCCACGCTAAAGATACATTTTGTTTAAGGTTTTCCTTATTATTACAATTAATTATGTTTTTGTATTGTATTTTTTTTTACAATTATTTTTATGTACAATCAAAACGTTGAATGTGGAATAAAGTAAATAATAATCCACTCACATATTTACCAAATCAGCAGGAACTATCAGATCTGGAGTGAGAGTCGTGAACCCAGCCCTCCAACAATTAAGTGAACGTCGGGTCGGATCGCATCGACAGGCACTTTTCGCACATTGCCTCCAACGAGATTGGGCGAAGCTTATTGTCCATGCTGCGAAAAACAAAAGCAATTGAATCCTAGGAATAAGGCAATATTATAAAATACCTGTTACTAATAAAAAAATAGCAATCCTAAAATTATTCAAATTTAATTATATCGTTTTTGCTTTAACCAACTACGTTAAAGACGTCTTACATTAGCAGTCAACTAAATTCAGCTAAATATTATGTATTATTTTACATGGAGTTTCTGCTATTTCTTCAATCCAATTGCAATATGGCCCATATTTGCTACTGACTGCAAGACAAATTAAAAAAATTACCGGTGACCGCGGTGGCAGTCAATACCTTAAGCAAGTTTTTGAGTCCGCGTATTACTTTTCTCGACAAAGTCATGCCGCCAAGCGATTCGTCGTGTTCTGTGAGATGTTGTCTGGTGAAGCCGTAAGGAGGACGAGTCTGAGCAATTGTTTTGCGAAGTGTAACGGGTACGATGCACCAAATGTTATTGTGGCTGGAGTTTGGTCGTGGAGGGTCTCCAGATCAGTCTCCCTCTGGCGCAGCATCGTTGGTCCTGCTGTTGGGTTTAACAATGCATCACTTCGCTCGACTGCCGTCTTCCTTCCTATTCGCTCAATCTGAGTGAATAGGTTCTTAATAAACTAGCGCACTTTACCATCAACGATCGCATCACTGCTTACCATCAGGCGGGATTGCGGTCAGCGCTAGTTTATAATTATTAATTCAATTCAATTCAATTCTTGATTAATGGCCTTTGTGAGAGAGACGCCACAATTTAGCCAATATCACGTACGAACGATTAATAAACCATCAAACGCTGGAGAGTATTTAGCGCGAATTAAAATAATAATAATGTATTTCTTGTTATGTTAAAAAATTAAAAAAAAAAAATATTTCTTCGCAGATTGACAGTATAGTAACATCACAGATTATGGATACGAAAATGACTATATCACGACGGACAGTGAAGGAACAGTGAGAGAAAAAAAAAAAAAAAAAAAGTTACAGCTTAATTTTATTAATTTCAATAAATTTGCATAGTTTGAATATAAAACGTGTAAACACAAAAGGAAGTAGACATTTGACAGAGGTAGGACGAGGAATATGAGGGGGAATGATTTCATGAAAGGAGAAGTGTAATTTAGGACAGGAGAAAAATAAATGGTCCACGTTTCCTTCATCCAAACCGCATTCACAAAGAGAGTTATCCTTTATCCTAAGTTTGGCCAAGAAATGGGGAGAGCAACAATGATTTAACCGTATACGACAGATAGTTGAGGTTGTGGATTTTTTGCCTAATTGATACTTAAAAAACCAAGGTTTGTGGGGTATTTCAGGTTGAATATCTCCATAAAATTTACCCTTTACGGTCTTAGAGATTTGCCAAAGTTTGGACCAAGATTTAAACAAACTTAGAGGAAGAGTAGTACAAATATCATGGGAATAAATTTCAGAGTGGGAAAGAGCGCCAGTGAGAACAGCATTTTTGGCGCAAGAATCAGCTGACTCATTACCAAGAATACCGACATGACCAGGAATCCAGGCTATGACGACGTGAATGCCAAGTTCATGACATTTGAACAGCAAATCTCTGATTTTAAGAATGATAGGGAATCTTGACTTAGATCTAAAAGGATTAGATAGAATGGCTTGAAGGCAACTTTTTGAGTCAGAGAAAATTATGGAGTTATTCAATTTATGAGACATAACAAAAGAAATGGCTTCAAAAATGGCAATTGATTCACCTGTAAAGACGGATGTAACTGAAGGACACTTATAATTTAGAATAATTTTTGTATGAGGGATCCAAACAGCAACTCCTACCGGGCTATCAACAGAGGATTTGGAGGCGTCAGTGAATAAAGTAGTCCAGTTCTTATAATTAGAGGATACTTTTTGCACAAATGTCTTATACGGTTCGAGGGTATTTTTGCTAATTCCAAAGTCTAAAACGACCTCCGGTTGGAATACCAAGGCATTATAAGGCACCGAGTACAGATATAAAATAGGGTTTTGAAAAAGTGGACTAGGAAGACGTGTAACTTGAAGGTAGGCACGAACAAGACAAGGAAGTTCAATATTAGAACGACGAGGACACGAGTCAAAGATGGATGATAATTGGTCCAGTTTACCAAGAAGAGGATGATTAGAATTTTGCACAAGTTTAAAAATAAATCTATTTGCCAAAAATTGTCTTCGAATTGAGAGCGGAGGTTCAAGACACTCAACTTGCATGGCATTAATTGGGGACGACTTCATCGCCCCTAGAATAATACGTAAACACTTTGCCTGAATTTTATCGAATTTTTGGAGTCCAGATTTGTTACAAGGGTCTAATAGAAACATGCCATAGTCAAAATGACTACGAACTATAGCATTATAGATCAATTTTTGAGTATATGGGTGAGCACCCCACCAAACCCCAGAGAGTGAACGAAGAACATTAACGTTTCTTTCGCATTTTTGAGAAACAAAGTCAGTGTGGGGAATACCGGATAATTTTGTATCTAACCAAACTCCTAAAAATTTAACATTATCCACCCGAGAGATATTTTCGCCATTAACTTTAATGTCAACAGGAGGAATAATCTTTTTTTTTGTAAACACTACCACAGAGCTCTTAGAGGCTGCTAAGGATAAGCCATGCTGTGAGAGCCAATCGGATAGATAACCCAGAGCGGAGTTTAGACGGGAACTAGCCTCATCTAGAGATTTACCAGAAAAGTATAAAGCTAAATCATCAGCATATTGCAATATTTGACAAAATGAATCTACAGAAAGGTGTAAATCGAAAGTATAAAGGCTGAATAGGAGAGGACTCAAAACTGAACCTTGCGGTAAGCCTTTCCAGATAGTCTTTGGAGGAAGAGAGGAGTCTCGAGTTTTAATGGAGATGGTTCTCTCCATTAATAAGTTGCAAATGAAGCGAACCAATTTTATGGGAATATTTAACTGATGGATAAGTTTATCCTTGAGCACTGGGAGCAAAACATTGTCATATGCTGAAGTAATATCCAAAAAGGCTCCTACTAAAAACTCTTTACGTAGAGAAGAAATACGAATATCGGAAATTAATATACTGAGACTATCCATTGTGCTCATTCCTTTTCTGAACCCAAACTGGGATGTTGGCAACAAGTTCCTATTCTCCACCAACCACTCAAGTCTATGCTTCATCATATGTTCTGCAACCTTGCACAAAACAGACGATAAAGCAATAGGCCTGTAGCTGTTTGGGTCTGACGGGTTTTTGCCTGGTTTAATGATCGGGATAATTAATTGGTGTTTCCACTGTTGAGGAACCAAACCGAATTCAAAAAAGTTATTAAAGAGATCGAGGTAATATTGCTTTGTACTATTTGAAGCATTTTTCAGTAAAGAGTAAGGGATCCCATCTGCACCAGGAGAGGAATCAACAAGACCATCAAGTGCCAATCGGAGTTCAGAAAAAGAGAAGGGAGCATCGAAATTAGTTTCGGAAGCAAGGAAACACGGAGAAGAGGGAAAGGAGTTCAAACTAGGAACTGAAGGAGGAGACAGTTTGTCCGAGAAAGCTTCAATCCAGGAACAAGGATCATTGGCTGATATATCAACAGAATTGAAGGAGCCTCGGTATCTTTTAATTTGCTTCCATACTAGGGAAGAAGGGGAACAGGGAGATAGACTTTGGCAATAGCGAAGCCAACCTTCTTTTTTCTTTTTAGAGAGAGTACTTTTAGCAAAGGCTGCTTTTCTTTGGTACACTAAAAAATTTTGGAGAGTCATACAATTGGAATACTGCACTTCTGCTAATTTCCTTTCCTTGACAACGGAAGTACAGTCTGAGTCCCACCAAGGAGTTGAGACTTTAAACCTGTGAGGTTTTTTATGAGGAAAATTATCATCAGCACTCGAAATAATTGAGTCTATAAATTTTGAATAACATTCAACAAGATTGTTACGGTTAGGGGGGGGAAGAGAAAGTAAGTTGTTTTCAAGGGAATCGGAGTAAGAAAACCATTTTGCATTATTTAATCTATATTTAAGAGTGGGATTAAAATTACGGGCAGGTACTACTCTATCGGTGATAGACACAATAATAGGAAAGTGATCACTACCATAAGAATGAGGCAAGATATTCCAGGAAAGAATGGGGGCAAGAGAGGCAGAACATGCAGTAATATCCACAGCCGAGATTGGATTTTGTGAAGGGCGAACCCTCCTAGTGGGCGAACTATTGTTAATGACACATAGGTTAACTTCATCAAAAATTTCAAGGAGGGCACGACCAAAGTTATCGTCATGGCTCGAACCCCATGAACGATGGTGAGCATTTAAATCACCCATAAAAATGATTGGAGATGGAAGTGAAGAAAAAATACAAAGCAGGTCAGGAATTAATCTGGAATGAGGGTGAGGAATGTATGCGGAGAGAAAAGTTATATTAAAAGCCCTGACAGCAACAATGTTAATATCAGGAGAAGAAGGGGGAAGAGATATTAGAGAGAAAGGCAGGGAGCGCCTCACAAGAAGGGCGCTACCCGCATATCCGTCAGCTCGATCATCACGAAGACAGGAGTAACCTGGGACCCGAAAGCGAGAACCAGGCACCAACCAAGTCTCCGAAATGGCGATGACAGAGGGGTGAAATTTATTTATTAAAAATAAAAGTTCAGGCTTCTTCGGCCGAATGCTTAGTGAGTTCCACTGAAGTGTGGAGACTAGATCCATAATTATTATTAAGAGAAAGGAGCAGGGAAAGTTTATGGGCAACGTGGGGCGGTAACGAGGAATTATCACGGGAAACTAAATTAATAATAAGGGATAGAAGTAACTCTAAGAGGCTGTCTTCTTGTGTAGATTTTGAGAGAACAGAATTTTGCGAATTAAGGGAGAAACCATTTGGTAATGAAGAAGGAACCTCAGCAATGATAGCATTATGCGAGGCCCTGTCATAAGACTTGCCTAGAGGAGCTCTAGGTTTAGGAGTAGAAGATAAATTTTTTTTGTAAGAGACGGGAGAGGAGAGACTAGCGGGTTGGGAGGAAGAATAAGAAGACTGAGATGGAATTACAATTTGGGCTACTTGAGAGTAGGATTTTTTGACGCTAGGAATGGAGCGGGATGCCTCTTCGTACGATATACTATCCTGAGACATTAATAATTTAATAGATTTTTGTCTCCCTTGCTCGGGACAGCTACCATAAAAGGCAAAGTGCCGGCCCAGGCAATGGATGCATGAGGCTCTGGTCTCGTCGACATCACAACTATCCCCAGAATGGGGTTGAGAGCACTTGAAGCACCTTGCCTTGGACCGGCACTGTGCCTTGACGTGCCCAAAGCGGCAGCAATTTTGGCACTGAATAGTGGGGTATTGATATACCTCCACTGGAAGGGAAGTGTGGTATAGAAAAATACGATTAGGAAGAGTCTGACCCTTAAAAGTGATGACGATTGTTTGAGTTGGGATCCAAGAGAAGATGCCCTCCTGTTTATCTTTTCGGTTCAACCTACGAGCCTTTACAATGATCCCGCACCCATCAGGAAGGGACACCGTTTCAACAAATTCGTCCATGGACATGTCGACCGGCACCTGACGGACGACCCCCATTTTCGTAATATTGTAGGAGGGAATGGTTGCAGAATATTTTTTGTCCAAAATTGGGCTGGTTAAAAAATTGTTGGCCGCCTCAGCAGTAGTAAATTGGACAGAAATTTTATTTCTGCCCACTCTCTTAATGCCATCCCTGCAGATATTTTTAATTTTATTAATAGTTAAAAATTGGCCAAACTTAATGGGGCGGATGATAGTTCCGGATGAGGGATCCGGTTCAGTTCGCGAAACGTGGACCAGAAAAGGCCCTTTATCTATTTCGGAATAGGTTAGACCCTCTTTAAGAGAGGGATGAACAAACAGAGTTTGAATGGCCGCAACAGCCATTTCTTTATTTATAATAGTCTTTTTGGGGACGATTTCGATCGTCTCCCGGTCAATAATGAGGCGTCGCTTACCAGCTGCAGACAACTGAACAGGATCAGGGGGATCTGGAGGATCCGGAGGAGGAGGTGGGTCCATAACTATAGATAACTATAGAGAAATAAAAAGAACAAAAAACCGCACAAAACCACAAAGAAATATTATGAAATTGCTAATACTTTCCGAAAATCAGACGATATGGAAAAAAATTGAACTCTCCAGCACGACTGACAGCTATCAATCTTATAATTATTAAAAAAAAAAAATGAATAATACGACTGCCATAAACATACGTCACATAGTTGTCACTACGACTGTTGCCTTTGCCGGTCCTTGGAACCATAGAGAAATGATGAATTGTGATCTTGGTAATGGATTACTAACATCCATAGACGAACAAGGCAAACAGTTCCCACGTAATGATCGATTCTGTACGCTATTGTGTAACCACGAGAAAATAAAATCATATTTAGCGGAACCAAAAATAAGTTTGCCTATGGGAAAAAATTCAGTAACAAAAAGGTTCTCAATACTTGAAGGGTCTACAAAGGACAAACTTTCGTAATATAAATGTCAGGAGTGTTGTAAATTCTTGTTTTGTCAACTCGACTTGAGGAATTCAGGAGTTTTATTTTAACTTAGGGAATTTTGATCAGTAAACAAGAACCAACGTATAAATTTCGCCCATAATACTTAATTATATTGATAGACAGATCTATTTATTTAATGAGAATTTGTTTCTTAGTACCCATCGAATCATATCAAGTAATTTAAAGAAAGATTACAAAGTAAGTCAGCCTGCCCAAAAAGACTCGAGTAGCGTATATGTTGAATAAGCTATAAATGTATTTTTTAAATAAACAAAAACATTTATTTACAATCATAAGTAATATAGGGTTATTTATACATGTTAATAAGTATTCGAAAATTTATTTGTTATTTTCGACTTTCGGAGACTGCAATGACCTAGTGGTACTTCCTACTTCCTAAAATGAATATTTATGATTAATTAAAAATCGAACCATAAAAGTATATGAATCCTAGTAAATATGAACACTTAGATTTATGAAATACTCAAGACTAATTAATGCGTTATTGTTACTCTTAAAAGAAGGAACTGGCCAAGGGGCCACATCAATTTTCTTTTTATAAAAGTATTTAATTTCTATTAGGCATGGCCTGTATTTCGTTTATGCAATTAAATACTTTTTGAAAGCTTTCTTAGAAAGAAAATTAATATCGTTGAAATAATTTTCACAACAATCTAATAAATGTTTTCATTGTTGCTTTGATCAGCTAAAATGGAAGAAATAATTTATTAGATTGTTATGCGTTTAGTTAAGATTTTAAAACAAAAATAAATAATATGTTAAGTATCTACATATATCAAACGAATTATTATTAAGTACATTGTTCCTATAAAGCACGCTAAAATAGTTTTTAATACAATCTAATTGGTGGTTTGTACGACAATGCTTATTATACAAGAAATAAGCTTGGTTTTATTATAAGGTATATGATGAATATCAATGAAAAAGTTTGCTTTTTGTTTTACATAATTCGTTATACCAGGTTGTTCAATAGCCCTTAGTCGTCGGTCTAGTTGTCGCCAATGCAGATCAGGATTGCAGCCGCCCGAAGGAGGAGACGAATCAGGTGCACGGCTGCCCCTTGTAAACATTTCGAACACGTCACAGGCATTCAAACTACATGGTGGCTCAGCTGCCTGGAACACTTGTAATAAAACAAATGAGCTATAATCTCTGCAAGGGTTTATGCGCGTACATCTCTATGATCCTTTGCAAAGAAGGGATGATAAAGGTGGTTTAATTAGACAGTGGAAGTTTACTGAGGCAGATTTTTTGGACTAATTAAGGACTAGATGTTTTTATATAATTTTAATGAGCAGTGGTTTAGGTACTTATATATAGGTAGTCTATGAACTAAACGTTTAATAATTTTTTAAATTAACTATGTATAATATTATCAACATCTCCAAGAGATTCGTCGTTTACAATGTCTGGATAATGTCTGGTGAAGCCTTATGGAGGAAGGGTCTGAGCAGTTGTGTTGCGATGTGTGCCGGGTACGATGCTCCAAATGTTGTTGTGTCGGGAGTTTGGTCGTGGAGGGTCTTCAGATCAATTTTCCTCTGGCGAAGCTTCGTTGGTCGTGTTGTTGGGTTTAACATTGCATCACCTTGCTTAACTGCCGTCTTCCTTTCTGTTCACTCAAGTTGTGTTTTTGAGTGAATAGGCTCTTAATAAACTAGTGCCCCTAACCATCAACGATTGCATCACTGCTTAACATTAGGTGAGATTGCGGTCAAGCACAAATATATAATTATATAAAAAAAAACTTGTTACGTTCATAAATGCGCGTTAGTTTCGGGGACTTCACACCTGACCTTTCTTTCCGTTGCGGTGTCTTGTCCCCGCGTTTTCATCAACACAAATCCAAGGTATGGAAGCAGTTTTTTAATGAGGATTTTATTGTTTATGTTTTAAATAAGTACTCTTCAATTCTTTAAGTGTTAGAGGTTACCAGTTTAGAGGTATGAGGAACAGGATGTAAAGTTATTATCTATTTCTTCTAGTTGCAAGATAAACTCTGATTGCGAGATGCGGGAGCTGTAACGTCAGTAGAATGCGTTATTCACATATGACGTTTATAGATATCACTACAAATCTTCAATCATCGGCCGCTGGCAGAAGTTACTACCCACCAGACAAAGCCTTGCCGCCAAGCGATTTGTCGTGTTCCGGCATGATGTCTGGTGAAGCCGTTCGGAGGACGGGTCTGAGCAGTTGTGTTGCGATATGTGCCGGGTACGGCGCACCTAATGTTGTTGTGTTGGGAGTTTTAATAAACTAGCGCGCTTTACCGTCAACGATCGCATCACTGCTTACCGTCAGGCGGGTTTGAAGTCAAGCGCTAGTTTATAATTTAAAAAAAAATATTACCTAAGTAGTCTGTATGATTATTACGTAAACATTTGTAAAGTAGACTCAATAAAATCAGTTACAACGGTCAAAGCTCAATTAATTTAATAATGTTAAAAATTCATTTGGTGCAAACAACTTTTCAGTTTTCGTAATAATTTTAATAAGCTTGAGAACTTACTCTGAATATTGTTTAAAGTGACACGACGTTTTATGTGACAGCATGAATATTAAAATGATATATCCACAAAAATATATATTTATACAGTATGTTAAGAAAACCCTGTCAGACCCGTGAAGGTGTTGTTAGGTATCGATAACTGATTCTACTAATGGATACAAAACCGGGCTAAACTTAAAAAACAATCCCCCTAAAAAAATAAATATTATTTCGCAAAAAGAGGTAATTTAATAAATCTGCGTTAAGCACCCTTCCGCGGGCTGCGGGCGGCAAGGCACGCGGCACGTGGTCGCATCGCTATTCGCTCAAAATAATACCGGCGTTGTCACTTTTTTAAAAATTACCAAATTTCGGCGAAGTTGGAATTAATTCGCGGAAAAAAAAGATTATTTCAAAATTGATTTGTAAAATTTTATATTATATTTGGTCATGTGTTTACCTAACCTTTATTATCCTTATGGGTCGGACAGGGTTTTCTTAACATA
Source organism: Sesamia inferens (assembly GCA_037179545.1). Classification (NCBI taxonomy): domain Eukaryota; kingdom Metazoa; phylum Arthropoda; class Insecta; order Lepidoptera; family Noctuidae; genus Sesamia; species Sesamia inferens. Next base: position 18,769,620 of record CM073928.1, on the reverse strand, counting down.
CTGTATATATATAAAAACTAAGATGAAGTTGTATATAAACAATATCCTGTTACCTAAAGCAGACTTATGAAAGTATCCAGTATCAAAACACCCAGTCAAGGAAGTTACAAAAAAAAAAAGTCGCTAACAGAAAGGGTCTCTCAGTAATTATTGATAACGTAGATCGGCGGACAGGCAATGAATATAAATTAACGCCTCAACAGTAACATCGACGGTACAAAGGTTGGGTATCCCTAAAAGAATTTATTTTGCCAATGAGAAAATAATTTCTCGCTACATTTCCTGCGATCAATTTTCTTTACGGTAGAGGTAACCCATTGGATCGTTTTTAGTGGTTTTCCGTGGTCAACCCTTATATGTTACGATATGTCACTCTGTATGTTTGTCTGCGGCTAATTTCAGTAGCTCTCTTAGTACTTACTAAAAAGCTGAAATTTGCCGTAGGTGTTAATCACGCTAAAAAGTGGTAAAATAAAATCTTGGAATTAAAACGTAAAGTAGCTGTTTTTCCTTTATAAAGTATCACAATTGGTCATACTTTATTCACATTTTAATCTGGTCTATACTCCATTAGCGTTATCTTTTAACTTTAATATTTGAGATGAGTTCAATTCTTTTTACTAAATAAGGTTTAATATATAATTTTAAGAAGTTGTGGAGGTCTAGTGGTTAAAACACCAGCCTCTCAAGTATGAGTGCGCGAGTTCAATTCCAGGTCAGGCAAGTACTAATGTAACTTTTCTAAAGTTATATGTACTTTCTAAGTATATCTTGGACACCAATAACTGAAGATGAAGGAAAACATCTTGAGGAAACCTGGACTTTAAGTCAGAAATCGCCAATCCGCATTGAGCAAGCGTGGTGATTACGCTCAATCCTTCTCTGTACGAGAGGTGACATGTGCCCAGCAGTGGGACGTAAAAGGTTGATAATGATGATGATGATGATATAATTTTAACAACTCGAATGATAAACTTAAAATCATAATGAAATAGAAACAAAATAACTAGTATTAGGTACTTACACATGGAATTGGCGTTTTGTATGGGAGGAATAAAAGTCGTTTATTTTCTCTATATTTATTATATTTGTCGAAGACAGCGACGAAGATGGTATCGACACCATCTTTGTCGCTTCACACGACAGCATCTTAGTGTGGAGGTACAGGTTCCATTTCGTAGGTGAGTTGTGAATTGAAGCACGACGTGTAGATATACCCTCCAATCTTCATAATAACCATTTGAATAGGCAAACCGATAGTTTCGTTTTGGAGAAGTGCCTTGGCCCGCGTCTCAATTCGAAGTGACCGTTCGACCATCTTCACTTTCCGAAACGACTCCGTCCTCGTGCCGCCATTCCAAAAATAAGGTCACTGCGTTTACCCCACCACTATATAAATCAAATAAGCAACTTTCACAAAAATACTTCCGCCTCCATCCACGACATATTTATTTAAACAAAGTATGATCCATTGCTATCTATGCACTTCTGCCATCTCATAGGTAGTTCGTTTATGCCTTTTTTAAAAAATAAAATAAAATCTTTGAAGGCGGTTTGGACTGCCTCATCGGACTTGAATTTTTTCACCTGAAAAGGGCTATCCAAATTTCTAATAAAATGGTAGTCTGCTGGAGCAAGGTCCGGGGAGTACGGTGGATGTCTTAAGCATTCCAATTGAAGCTTCTCTAATTTGGTAGCAATCTGTTGTACAGTGTGTGGTCTCGCGTTGTCCTGAAGCACCAGTGGCCTTGTGCAAATGACCAGTCTCGGTTGTTTAGCGGCTAGTTTATCCATCATTATTTGTGCTCACTGTAGAGATCTGCAGTAATCGTCTGGCCAGATTTAAGGAAGCTGTAGTGCACCACACCGGCACTAGTCTACCAAACACTGACCAATAACATTTTTCTAGTCAATTTTCTCTTGGGACAGAATTTGGATGATTCACCGGGGTTCAGCCAATGCGATGTGTGCTTACTATTGTTATAGAGTATCCAATTTTCATCACAGCTAATGATTCGATTTAAAATTCCTTCATTATTGTGCCGATTCAGTAATGTGACGCAGCAGTTGACGCGCGTTTGTCGGTTTGCTTCACTCAATTCATGATGCACCCACCTTTATTAAAACAGTTTTATCACTAACACCGCAGCCTGCAGCTAATTCGGACGTAGTTTACGATGGATCCGCTTAGCCTTCAATTCTTTATTGTTCACGGGGATTGTTCTGTAGGTTGAAATTTCCAGAACGAAAACGCTGGAACCAAAAACGCACTGTGCTTATTCTAGCGACACCACTGCCATACACATCATTAATTCTTCGAGCCGTTGCTGCAGCACTGGTGCCACGGCAGAACTCATATTCGTAAATAACGCGAAATTTTAAATTTTCCATTTTGTAAACTCCACGACGCAGAGAAAAAACCAAAAGAAAAAAAAAAGAAAGAAAACAAAAGATATACGGCTTTCGAGACAGTAATGAGTAAATAGCTGTATAAATTTGAATTTGGAATTCTAAACCAAGTACTGATCATCCCTGACTTTAAAAGGTTTTTAATATGGGAACGTTGCGCAACGAAAATTTTAAGTAAAAACGAAATAATTTACTTCAAGCTTCATCAATTCAGAAGATAGTTCATTCAATTTAGTTGATTTAAGTAGAATAAAAATTGATTATAGTAAATTCTGCGTAAATATTAACTCTAACAAAGCATAAAAATATATAAATTGTACTTTTATTACAAAATGTACCCTAAAACAACCTTTTTATACGAGGGTCAAACTGAAAGTTCTTAGAACTGGCCACTTATAAGAAATATAATAAAAAAATAATTCTAAAATTCGAAACTAACTAAATAGAACTCTTTGGCAATATTACTGAGTATATATTTCATTCATTTGTCATTAGTTATACGATTTGGCGGCAAATTGAAAATTGTCTGTGTCACGTCAACATGAATTTAACACGAGAAAATTTGCGTGCAATGATTTTTTTATGACTTTCGATGTCATTTAAATCAACAAGAAAGTTATGATAGACTACGATTGGCCTTTCACGATGAAGCCCCATCTCGTGCGACTGTTTACAACAGGTTTAATGAGTTTAAATGTGGTCGCACTAATCTCACTGATGATTTACGTGAGGGACGGCCTTCTACGGCGACGACTGAAGACAACATCTGTGTTGTGCGGCGTATGATAGAGACTGACAAAAGAGTGACCTATCAGCAGATTCGGACAAGCTTAGGCATCGGTATGAGTCAAGTGCACAAAATCCTCATAATTTGACTGAGGCTCAAAAACTCCATCGTGTGGATTGGTGCCGTAAAATGATTGAAAGATTTAACGGAGGTGACTCAAATGCTGTGTTCGACATACTAACAGGTGACGAAAGCTGGATTTACTATTATGATCCTGAAACCAAAAGACAATCTGCTCAGTGGGTGTTTCCTTTCGAGGTGTTGCCGACTAAAGTGAAGAGAGATCGAAGTGCGGGAAAAAAATGATGGCCTCGTTCTTTGGAAGGTTTGGAAGGTCATTTCGCAACAATTGTGTTAGAGGATCAAAAAACAGTTTTTGCAGAATGGTACACTACCAATTGTTTGCCACTTGTCTTGGAAAAAGTTCGAGAGAAACGACCTCGCAGTAGGATCCTCCTTCACCACGACAACGGCTCGTCGCACACCACCAAGCGAACGATCGACTATTTGGCGACATCAAACGTTGAATTACTGGGTCACCCGCCGTATAGTCCCGACCTCGCGCCTTGTGATTTTTATTTATTTCCAAAAATTAAAGAAAAACTTAAAGGAAAGCGGTTTATGAATGCTGAAGATGCGGTGGCTGCGTATCGCGATGCCATTGAAGAGACCCCTAAGGACGAGTGGGCAAAGTTGTATTAGAGTGGAATTTTCTTTTTTACTTTTTTTTTATAAATATGTAGGTGTTTGTACAAGTTCAAAGTCATTCATTACAACTACAAAACCCTTCTTCATTGTGCCCGCCAAAAGGTCACGGCGGTGCTCTACCCAATCCAGGCGTACCTCCATCGTTTGCTCCACCTTGTCCTTAGGGCGATCGCCACAGTGGTGACACCCTGGCGTTTCCTCTCGCCTTATCCGGAACAGGAACCTTCCGAAACAGCCATGTCCGGTGAGGACCTGCGTCAGGCGGAAGGTGAGGACGCCATGGCGCCTCTCTAACAATTCCTCAAAGAGGGGACTTACCGCCGCTATTGTGGCGTGCTCAGCACTGGGTTGCGACAATCATGCACTCTCTAAAAAAACAGGGAATTCACAAAAAGTAAAAACAAAAAAAAAAGATCACGGTGTCGGGTCGGTCACGCTTACGCAAATTTAATGTTTTTCCCCCATCCAACAAAAGTGTTCAACGTCAGTAAAGAAGTTTTCACTTCAATGGTAAAAAGCGTGTAATGATTTTATTCTATAACATGTTACGAACACTTACATGTCTATCAGTGGCGAAGGGTCCATACAAGCCGATTCCCACCGGGTTACCTTTCAAAAATCAGTTCCATATTCATACAAAAGTATTTACATTCTATTTCATTAACAAAGTATTATTAATCAAATGCCGGCGCGATTTACAATAGCAATCGTAAGTTTTAGCAATACCCTAAGTATCACATTTCATTTTATAGTCGTAAATTAATCAGCGCTTCAATTTTTCGTACATTACATTGAAGGAACCCGATGAATTTCAGCTTACCTCGGTCAACTTTTTACTATGAGGCGAAAAGAGACAGAGCGTGTCAGACCATCTCTTTCTAATGCTCGCTAACCGTCGGTAAAACTTGATAAATATAGGCTAATGCCAAGCGGCTTGTAGTTCTCTCCTCTCCTCTATTAGAAAGAGACAAAGAAACGCCACTACAAGAAAGGAAACACGACAAAATTTCAAAACAAGACGCATTGCATTAGAATATAAATAACGTTGTGATTGTGTATAATTTGCTTTATTTTTGCTTAATATTTTTGTTGGTTTTGGATCGGTGTTTGTGTGGTTCGGTTTTTAGCACTTTATTATTTTTGTAATTTTTTATTTTATTTTTTCTTGACTCTTATTCCCTAACAATAGGTACTTAACTTAGTACTTACTAACAAGAATGCATGTGTGGTATGGAGATGCACGTCGAAAAAGGCTTTTCTCAAAGCCGCTTTTATCATACTTGAAAGACACTGTTATCAAATCATCAGTCCTTTTTGTATGGTGAAGGTGGGGCTTTTGATATTATTCTTATCTGAAGACCTCCTCCAAGATATCCTGCAGTAGGTAAGTGTATAAGTGTTTATTTTTTTGGACCGGCTTCCCTTTGTCAAAATTTCACCCTTCGCCACTGATGTCTATAAATTAATACGAATAGGTGTTTAGTTCCAGTTAGAACAACTGCGCTGGAAGGAAACCTCAATATATTTAGATAAAGGCTAGGTAAGTGATGAAGCAACGATGTTTCTATTAGCCTAACTTACCTGTATAAGCTATTAGTTCTGTTTCAGATGATTCATAGAATCAAGTCTTGCAAAGGAACACTAGAGACAAAGTTTCCTTTGACGGTGTGATTACTCTGGGAACTTCATAATATTCTACGTTAACAGTTGTACGCAAACGTTTCCAACCATGGCTTGGTATTAGTTTATGCAAAGATTTCAATCTAGCTCTGAAAACTCTTTTCATGTATAGGTACTAAGTTTTTGTTTTTTAAATAATTATAAACTAGTGCTTGACTGCAATCCCGCCTGATGGCAAGCAGTGATGCAATCGTTGATGGTAAAGCGCACTAGTTTATTAAGCCTATACACTTAAAAAACTTAGGAATAGGAAGGATGACGGCAGTCAAAAAAAAAATGCGCTTTACCATCAACGATTGCATCACTGCATACCATCAGGCGGGATTGCAGTCAAGCGATAGTTTATAATTATTAAAAAAAAAAAGTTGAGCGAGGTGATGCAATGTTAAACCCAATACCAACACGACCAACGATGCTGCGCCAGAGGGAGATTAATCTGGAGACTTTCCACGACCAAACTCGCAACACAACTGCTCAGACCCGTCCTCCGTACGGCTTCACCAGACATCATGCCGGAACACGACGAATCGCTAGGCGGCAAGACCTTGTCTGGTGGGTGGTAACTTCTGCCGGCAGCCCATGTTATGGTCTACCACCGAGAAAACCAGTGATTCGCGTTATTATGATCTTTATTCTCATAATTTTATTAATTGCTGTCAGAGTTAAAATATTTGAAATGGTTGTTTATTTAGACATTCTTTGCAATTTCATAATCATATTTTAATGAAAATGGATGGATTATTTTTATTAAAAACTTATTTATGCATTCAGCTTATTACAATTATTATTCCCTTATTTTATTAAAAAATCTGTTGGTGTTTAGCAAACGTAAATCATTTGACCTTTTTAGGAATTTCGAATACAGTTGACCCGTTGAAATTTACATTTCATTGGGTAATGGGGTATTTCAGGTCTTCTTAAGCATAATTCCTATACAGTAAGTACCTTAGAAAATTGTAACGATTCAGTATATTGAGAACCCTTTGAGTGCGTCCTCGCTTATAGGATTCTAAAGGTTTATTAAATTGATTCGGTATTTCACAAACACAAGACTATGTATTGAGTCCTGATATTGAGAGGGATACTTTACTATTATTTTCAATCGGGACCCTAATTGTGTAACTCACTTTCATTAGAATCCAAGAGAAAATGTAATGTGAATGTGAGTAATATGTAGGCTAGATTGAATACCTTTTTAACTACCTGGTGATTTTGAGTATTATGTATATGGCGTACGCAAATTTTCTACAGATATAGTAGACAGGTCTGGCGACCGGTCTTTGAACTTCCTATAATGGGTACGCGATGATTGATGTACTCTGATATATATTTTTTATTAGAATATTGTAATATTATTGTTTAACAATATTCTAATATTCTGTTTATTTTAGTTTATATACATATAAATTACATTTTTAAATATTAACATATAGAAATATTTAAAAATATAAAAAATAGTAGCCCACCGGGTGAAGGGCCGGGGAACAGGGTCCAAGCTACCAGTGGTCAGGGCTACAGAGAGAGGAACCGCTTTCTGAATCAAACCCTTGATCCAACTGCCCAACGAGAGCCTCCTGAAGTTTTGGTCGAGGCTCTTGGCTATTAAGCCATTGACTGTCACGACTATTGGTACAATGATTGCTAAATCCACGTCCTAGATAAAAAATATCAATAGAAATATTACCTGTGTAATAAACAAATCTTATGTAGATTTGATACATTAAATCAGCCTATATTGTTCCTACTGGGAAACAGGCCTCCTCTTGACGAGACGGAGTGGGCCGTAATCTACCACGCTGGCCCAGTGCCGAAATGCGGAGTGCGTCAAATGACTTCGAAGTTTTTAGTTCTAGGACATGCCGGTTTCTTCACGATTTGAGAGTGTTATTTAGGAATACTTTATACTTGACAGCCGCCGTGGCGTAGCGGTAGCGAACGCGGCAGCTGCGCAAGGAGGCGCGGATCCCCGCGCAATGCAAATCCATACTAATATTATAAATGTGTAAGTAACTCTGTCTGTCTGTTACGCTTTCCCGCTTAAACCTCTCAACCGATTTTGATGGAATTTGGCACAGACAATCCCTGACAGACCCTGAGAAAGGACATAGGCTGCCTTTTATTAAAAAAAGAAATGATATTCCCGAGGGAAATTTAATAAGCGCGATATAACCGAAATCCACGCGGGCGAAGCCGCGGGCGGAAAGCTAGTATTTGGGTATATTTGCATATTTGCACTGGTCTTGTCTTGGGTTGCCGATATGCGATATGGACATCTAATGGCAATCGTTACAGGTTGTTAGAGCCCTCAAAAAGTCCAACAATTGGTCTAACTTCAATGCTTTGATATCGCCTTCGGATTGTGGAGGTCAGACGGCAGTCGATTCACGGAAAATATCGAAGTTTACCCAAAATCAGCAGTTAGACTGGTAAAGCGGACCCTAGACTCCAAAGCTGGAAAAGCTCGAATGCGACTGGGATTAACGCTGAGAGATCATCATTTAGGAATACTTTCTGAGTTCTCTTGAACCGTTGTAAAACAGAAGAACTATGCTTGACTTAGCATTTCTTCACGATATAGACACAAATCTCGACTGCCCTTCTTTGACGTCACTTATCTTTAGTCATACCTCGATCTCGTCCTAGATATAACAATCACAACGTTTTTCATGTTCCGTTGAAGAAAACAAACTACGGGAACAACGAATTCACTTCACGAGCTATTAAAACATTTAATAAATATTTCAGCGATATCGATATTTATACCGTATCGAAATCAAAATTTAAGTTGCAAGTGCTTGAGAGGCTGTCGACATGAATTATCCAGCGGGAGTTTTAGTGGGTGTGTGTGTGTGTGTGTGTGTTTGTATATATTATATGTATGTGTGTGTATGTTTGCATGTATATATTCAAACAATAAAATGATACATTGTTGTTTTAAAAGTTAAGGTCATTTTTATGTTATACTTAGATATGATATCCTGTTACTGGCTTTTATGAACTATATTTGTTTTAGTGTAAGCATCTATGTAAATCGCTGTTGGATATCTTAATAAAATAAAATAAGTGTAATTTACTGTTACCAGGAAGTTTCTTGTTCGTTCTTAGCCATGATGATTTAGTAATGCGCACAGATGGCTAGTTTTTTGATTAATTACTGACAAGCCCATATTGACAGAAATCTCTAGCCTTGTCTGTCTGTCATTTACTTCATTAACCCTTTTCCTACAAAGCATATTAATAAAATCATTCATATACAGTATATAACTAACTAGTAACTATTGTGCTCAAGCTTTGTGTATAAGCTTATTATTTGAGTAATATATACATATATGTATATGTAGACACAAAAGACAAGTAAAATCAAATCTGGAATGGCTCTTTCCTCAAAAGACCCCTTCAGACATGGCCCAGCATTGTGACATAAAATCCCAATAGGTACAAATATAATGTATGACCATTGACAATATTTTGGCATTTTCTCTCAGAGATCAGTACGCCAGGATATGCAGACGTCATGCGGTTTTAAAACATTGACGTGTATAATTCTTAAAAGATCTCATCTGCCTAGCTTTTCCTAACTTCCTTTTGGTAGGCTTTCAGTCCAACGGAATACAGCTAAATACCTGTACCTACTTTACAGAAAACAAGACCAACACCTATGATTTGTCTCAAAGAATATATTTTGCTGAATTTATTTGATGTTCATGCCAACGTGCATACTTTTTTTTTTTCAAATAAATATTCGCTGTGGGTCTTCTATGAAATGGGAAATCTGTTCAAAGAGCCATGTCGTTTATAAACGTTTGGAAGGCACGTCACCACGCATGAATAAAGCGGAAGGCGCGTCAGTAACTATTGATAGCTTTGCTTTTACTAAAAATAGATAACATGAAAACGGCGAATAGCACGGCAGGTTTATGTTTTTTTTTTATTAATTATTAACTAGTGCTTCGTTGATGCAATCGTTGATGGTAAAGCGCGTTAGTTTATAAAAAGCCTTTTAACTGAAAAAAAAAATGTGAGAATAGGAAGGAAAACGGCAGCTGAGCGAGGTGATGTAGTGTTAAATCCAACAGCACGTCCAACGATGCTGCGCCAGAGGAATATTGATATGGAGACCCTCCACGACCAAACTCAACAACATTTGGCGCATCGTACCCGGCACACATTGCAACACAACCCGTTCTCCGTACGGCTTCACCAGACATCATGCCGAAACACGCGCTAGGCGGCAATACTTTGTCTGGTGGGTGGTAACTTCCGCCGGTATCCGATGTTGAGGCCTACCACCGAGAAAATAAGTTTATGCGAACTATGACTTACTGTTTATAAAAATCAATATGAAAATTGAAAAAAGAATATGGTTAGACTTTTTGAAGTATTGTAATGTACAGTCACATAGAACACAGTACAGATGGATTTTGTCGGACTGTACCATCCATTATATCCATCCTTTGCCGGCGAAATCTTTTGTTTGTTGTTGTGTTTATTGTTTGCGCGATTTACCCCGTCACATCGCATTGTCTGTCCTCACTATTCCTTTGTTTTTAGTTACCGTTCTTTCAGACAAGCTATCTTTTTGCTTGTCGCCTCAGGATTCCTGACACATGCCTTCAACACCCTACCCTGTTGCATCAAGGAGGTATTCCGATATCACCAGTTGCCGACCTATCTCTGCCGAGTGGTCGAGGCTTCTCTGACGGACGCAGCCGTCATCTACTCACCATAGAGTGTGGAATCGGCGAGAGATCTCGTACGGTGTCCAACAGGGATCGGTCCTGAGACCACATCTGTGGGATATCGGGTACGACTGGGTGGTGCGCGCCGACCTCTTTATCGGCTTCAGCGTAGTTTGCTGACGCAAGGGAGGTCGCATCAGTCGGTAGCTGATTCGCAACCTGGGTCGCGACAATCGTTGAATGAATCTAGCAAATGTGGCTCAAGGTGGCCCTGCACAAAGCCGAGGTCATGTGCTTTAAACATAACGGTAGGAGGACTCGTCCTAGACAGACGGTGGAACTTCTAGGAGCACTCCTGATGTTTGGCTCCCGGACTTGATCGGGCCGGGGGGCTCTTCCCTAATCTAGGGGGACCAAACGTCTCCTCCCAGAGTCCGGTCCATGGGACTTTTCGGGGCAACGTTATCGGGCTGAGATTAGCGCATTCAGATTAACAAAACTTTGTTAGCTTTACTATAAGTAAAGATAGCTTATGTGTGTAATTAGTAAATCATTTAAAACTTAGTACTTATGTAAACATAGTCAAAATAAAGCAAAGAAAATTTATCAAATATATACATAGGTTTCTAAGTATGGTTTATATCAAATTACCGTTTAGTTTAAAAGCTATTAGTTATTTAATGCGTTTACAAAACTTTGCGACAGCGTAAATCGACAGGCGCTCCATCAAAAACTTTTACAAACATAATATTGGAATATTTTCAATACAGAATTATTACTGGACTTAATGATAAAGGGATATTTTTTTCGTTTAAACTGAGAGTTTAAAATTAATTTTAGTATCTACTCTATTAATTATAAACAAAATATAGAGGAAATAGAGTAGGTACAGACGACAGCACATCAAGCTACTACAATCTGTCAGATTTATTTATTGCATTTTCAACTTTATCTATAAAGTATTAAGGCCCAAGGTGGATTGGGAATATTTCACAGTTTTGGGTAGCTTCACCTGCTGTCGTCCGTAGTAAAACTGATTTAAATCTAATAATTTTAGACTCAACGAATCCTAGTTGTGTGCGTGGATACAGAATATTTATTACGTTTATCAGAAGAATCTTTTCTTACTTAAATATCATTAAAAATCGAGAAATCCTATTCAGAATTAAAAACAAATAAAATTATTACCTTTTATCGTCAGAGCTACAGCAATAATTATTTGGAGCAATTTGATGTTCATTGTGTGATTCACTCCGAACGAAAGGGGAGAACTACAACAATGAAATGACTTGCTTTTGTTTCACGTATTACAGAAGTGTAGTTTTGTTTTTATGCAACATTGCACTATTACATTAAATGCTTTGAAATGGCGGCCTGAATATACACGTAGGTGTGCACTTTGGAAAGCTATTGTTATAATTACATCGCTAAAGTTTTAGGTACAATGTTAAATTCTACCTCATTTTATAAACGTAAAGTTACAATCGCAATCACGGGCTCTTGGTTCGATTTCTATTGAGTTTTTCTATTAGGAATTTCTCATTAGCAGCCCGGAGCTTGGAACAAAGCCAAGTTCATGACGATACGTGTGGTACTGGGCTTAGAATAGTACCAACTTGTATCATCCCGTGGGTGTGTCGTAAAAGACGACTAAGGGAACTCTCATCAGGGAAGCGGGCTGTAGCGCTTCTCCTGTCGAATATCAAATTACTGTGATCGCCAACCAGCCTACCACGTGTGGGGATTATTGCAAACCCCCCTAATAGTATGAAAGCCTTGGGGGAGACCTTTGTCCAACAATGGACCTCTATAGGCCAAGAAGTAGAAGAAGGCGATATGCTCGCCCCCTATCGTTTGTAAGTGAAACATAACTGGCGACAAGTGGGTGTTACACATGCGGTACACCTTTACCTGACTTATGTACTTAGTCTTTGATACAACTTTTAAAACAGTGCTAGTGTCTCTAATCCTTACTAATATTATAAATCGGAAAGTGAGTTTGTTTGTTCCGCTTTCACGCTGTAACTACTGTACCAATTGCTTTGAAATTTTCTCGGTGGTAGGCCATAACATCGGCCGCCGGAAGAAGTTACCACCCACCAGACAAAAGTCTTGCCGCCAAGCGGTTTGTCGTGTTCCGGCATGATGTCTGGTGAAGCCGTCCGGAGGACGGGTATGAGCAGTTGTGTTGCGACGTGTGCCGGGTACGATGCGCCAAATGTTGTTGTGTTGGGAGTTTGGTCGTGGAGGGTCTTCAGATCAATCTCCCTTTGGCGCAGCATCGTTGGTCGTGTTGTTGGGTTTAACATTGCATCACCTCGCTCAACTGCCGTCTTCCTTCCTATTCGCTCAGTTTTTCTGAGTGAATAAGCTCTTAATAAACTAGCGCGCTTTACCATCCACGATCGCATCACTGCTTACCATCAGGCGGGATTGCGGTCAAGCGCTAGTTTATAATTATTAAAAAAAAATATAACCTATCTCCACACGGGTGTAGCCGCGGGCGGAAAGCTAGTAGTAAATAAGTTAGAGTAACTACATAATCATGATAAGATTTGACCAAGATTTGGTATATCTGGACTTTTATAGAATCTTTAACCCTGGAGTTTGTTGCGCTATTTCGATTTTTTAATATGACATCATGTAAACGAGTTGCCGATGTCCATAAAAATGGTTTCATTTCATTTCGTTAAGCACATTTAAGAGGTTTTTTGTTGGTCTGCTATTTTCTGGAAATATTGAATTTGTAAGTGTTTGCTAGCTTAGTTTTGTACAAACGTGTTTCCCCTATATCGTTGTCTTTTGTCTGTTGTCAGGCGTTGTAATTACATTAGTTACACTATTTTACTTTACTTTATGGCATTAGGCACTCGTAAAATACTATGTATTATAGCTCTGTGTGGCCCGTAAGCTACCGCGCTGTCCAAGTGCGGATTGGTAGATGTCACAAGTCCTAGATATTTTTTTTCGCTCTAGGCATGACGGTTTCCTCACGATGTTATTCTTCACCGTTTTGAGAGCAGTGGTGATGAAATAATTACCACAAAGAAAAGCGCCTGGTGGGGTTTGAATTTTCGACCTACAACTTGTAAGTCGCAGCCAATGTGACTAGTCCGCCGCTGTACACCCTCTCACTGAGAGGAGGCCTGTGTCCCAACAGTGGGAACATTATGGGCTGATTATATGATAGCTCTGCATGAGTTTAACCTGCATCAAAGTCACATCTTTTTTGAAGTGAAACTTCTTTAGGCACGCTTGACTTGGGGAGTAAACTCGCGAAAGCGTTACGAAAAATGAAGCAAAAAAAATCGGGCAAGGCGAACGGAAGCAGAGTATAGTCCTATTTCGTCTTTACTAGAAAGAAGTAGTTGGCTGATGTAAATATTGCGTGACATGTCGTGTATGAAGTTGTGAGTTCGCATCTCGCCGAAGGCAATATATATTTTTTGGATCTTTTTAAGATTTGTTAACAATTGATTACCTAAGAGCACAAATAATTTATAAATTTCGTTCTGTTCTGGCCTTTATATTGTTTTATATATTTTTGCTGAACATTTCTGATATAATTGAAAGTATAGAAGTTTGAAGATATCGTCACAATACGATAATTGGACACAAAGTACAAATTGCTTTCGAGCAGGCGCGTGCGCTCCTTAGAAGCAGATAAGCATTGCATACCCTAATAATTTTCTAAAAAAATATATAATAATTACATTAAAATAATTTATATACTACAAACTTAAAACTGAAAGACTGTTGATAACACTGCCATCTATTGGGGCTAATGCAAACTACTAACACACATTACAATGCTGTCCGCGCAACTCAACTTCGTCACGACGCTCGCGCCAGTTCGCGTAGCGACATAAGCAGTTACTAATGTGCCTCTTCCATACGCGTCTGTGAATAAAATTATTTGCTTGTGTGCATAATCTTTGCGTACGTGGGCGTGTAATTTCATTCAAATTTTTAGGCCGAACAAGCACAGCTTCTAATAATGCGGCGAATTTAAGAAGTTCACAAATATAGCATGATTGTTGTTCGTTCAAATACCTTTTTATTTTATCAGCTTATGTTGTTTCGTTATTGGTGTATTTGGTTAATAATATGTACCTATATTGATTGTTTTAAGCGGAATTGATTATTCATTTATTTTAGAGTTTTTGGTTTGAACTCAAAAGAAAGGTTGTCTTAATAAAAAGTATTATGTTAATTATATGTAGTAGCAGGCTGTGTAGTGTGTACAAATAAATTGTTTTGTTTCTCGTGTAGGTATATTATTTTAAAACGCGACATTGACAGTTCGTAGTTATAAAAACTTAAAAGACCATAAGTTTTTTAACCTACTTGCTTTTGAATTTCAATACTATACTTTATATTGTAATAATTTTCCTGATGTTTACAAATTGGCAACATTTAATAGTTATGATTCCATCACGCATATTTATGAAACACACAGGGCGAAAGTAGACTCATAGATTTGTCTATATTTCCATTGAAAAAGAATTTTTAGCGATTTTAAAACAATCTTATATAGGTATATTTAATTTTTACAGAGTTATTTAAAGAATAGGCGCGTTTGTTTTAATTTATAGATAGTAAAATATTTTTTTTAGTTTTTTTGAGAAATAAATTATTACTTATTTACAGTTGAGTTAGTAATAACATTTCATTGTATTTTGACAGCCTCCGTGGCGTAGCGGTAGCTAACGCGGCCGCTGCGCGAGGAGGCGCGGGTTCGATCCTCGCGCAGTGCAAATATTTGTATGCATGAATATGAATATTTGCACTGGTCTAGTCTTGCCTCGGAAAGCACGTTAAGCCGTTGGTCCCGGTTGCTATACGAACATGTAGTGGCAGCAAGTGGTTTAACTGCAATGCTTCGATATCGCCTTCGGGTCGTGGAGGTCAGACGGCAGTCGCTTCACGGAAAACATCAATTCAATGTTGACATGCGAAAAAGTACGCGACTATGCTAAACTAAGTCTACGTTACGTTTTTTTTAAGTTTTACCATATACAATATGTAAAGAAAAGCCTGTCCGACCCATAAGGATAATAAAGGTTAGGTTAGGTAAACACTTGACCAAATATAATATAAAATTTTACGTAATCATCATAGTAACAATATTAATGTATTTTGAAATAATCTTTTTTTCCCGCGAATTAATTCCAACTTTCCCGAAATTCGGTAATTTGTAAAAAGTGACAACACTATTTTGACGGTATTATTATAAGCGATGCGCCAACATGCCGCGTGCCCTGCCTCCCGCCGCCCGCGTCAGGGTTGCATACCGCACATGTATTACGTTAACTCTTTATGCGAAATAATATTAATTTTTTTAGGGGTATTTTTTTTAAGTTTAGCCCGGATTTGTATCCATTAGTAGAATCAGTTATCGATACCTAACAATACGTTCACGGATCGGACAGGGTTTTCTTTACATATTGTATAAGCACAGATATTAGGGTAGTGTATGTATGCCTACCCTCAACAAAATCTCTGTGCACGCCCCTGTATATATATACATACAGATGGTGCGAAAGAAGTTTCACTTCAGTCGTGTGGTCATAAGCACACTCGTTTTTTGTGATTATGTTGGTTGTCCATATTGTGATATACTATTATGTAATTTATACTTATAACATACGGTATTTACAATGTCAACTGTAGCGGTACTTACAAACGCCACATGGAACAATGCGTCATACTGACTTCACACAAATTCTACATCTCGCAATCAGAGTTTAGCGTGCAACTAGCATATATACAACTTTCTAATTTCTAGCATTGGGGAAGTGCCTGCCAGATATAACACCCGTCTGGTCGGAGGATCGTCAGTATGATGCGTTGTTCCATGTGGCGTTTGTGGGTACCGCTACATCACTCCCCTCCGGAGACCGGAGGTCGATAGTAGGCTGCGTCTTGTATCTTGCGATGCTTGCCAGGCCAGCTGAGGTTCCAGTGAGTCGGAACCAGTTGCCGCGTAGTTCACGGTGGGTCGGAACTGTCTTCAGAGATTCCCCAGTGAGTCGGGATGGTGGCGCTGCGTTATACTCCAATGCGTCGGATGTCGTACAGCGCTGGGTTGAGGCTGGCTGCTGCGTCGACCAGGAGAGAGGGCTCTGCTTGTTAACCGGCCGAAAATGCAGTGTGCTTTGTTGTATCATACATCACTACTCTGTAGTCGAGTAACTAATACCATCTCTATGTATTAGTGTCTATGAATATAGTCTATAGTCTTGTCATTGTAACTTAGGATCTGACCTAGAAGAGGTCGTTTCCAATATAATAATTCTACAAGTGTAATAAACCAGTCTAATTATCTAAAGTCTTTAATATTTACCAACCGAACAATCATACATGGTGTCAGAAGAGTGAAAAAACCCAATACGAAGAAAGAAAATTCATAAAATGCAAAAGTCGGATGGCGTCGGTGGCGGCCATGACACCGGAGCTGCAATGAACAGTGGCTTGAAGGCGCTTAAAATATCGTCAGATGCAACAAACAACAATTACGAAACCTGGAAGCGCTGGTGGCAACAGTTCGAATTATACTTGTTGGCAACGGGTTTGGACAAGTCCGGTGAGAAACGCAAGATCGCCATTTTATTACATCACATTGGTGAAAAATGCTTAAATATTTTCAACACATTCAACATAAATATTGGAGAAAGCACATTACATGACGTCAAAGCCAAATTCGACGAATTTTTTCAACCCAGAAAAAATATTACCATGTATCGTTACATGTTTTTTACCACACGTCAACAGAAATCGGAAAGCATCGAGGATTTCTTAACCGATCTCGAAAATAAGAGCCAAGATTGCGAATTTGGAACGCTCAGAGAATCTCTTATCAGAGATATTTTTATCGCCAACTTGAGTTTGGACTTAGCACATGTACGTCAGAGACTGCTGCAGGAACCTGATCTGACATATCAGAGGATGCGAGAGCTAGCTAGGACACTCATCGTCGCACAGCAGGATGCAGACCAAATTGTCAAGAGGTCCACTAGTCAAGAGTCTGAAAAAGTCATGCATCTGCGTCGGAGGAGCCGTGGTCGAGCGGAGCGTCAGCGACGGCGAGCTTCACCAGTCAGTCAGCAGGGATCCAGCGCAGGGAGGTCAAAGTCAAGTCCCAGTCCTGAGAAGCGCTCGAAGACGTGTAGCCGCTGTGGACAACACCACCGCTACAAATGTCCAGCGCAGGGAGCTAAATGCAGGTCATGTAACTCTTATGGTCATTTTGCAAAATTTTGTTACTCCAATAATAAAAAAGTCAGTCATTTAGAGTCTTTTAGTTCAACTGGTAGTCAAGATAATTTTGTTGGAATTTTAAATTGTCATAACTTCAGTCATTTGTCGGTCTCCGTGGCGCAGCGGTCAACACGCCTGACTGCGACGTGGAGGCCCCGGGTTCGATCCCCGGCCAGGTCATGATGGAAAACGATCTTTTTCTGATTGGCTTGGGTCTTGGATGTTTATCTATATATGTATCTATTATAAAAAATTTAGTATCGTTGAGTTAGTATCCCATAACACAAGTGTCGAACTTACTTTGGGGCTAGCTCAATCTGTGTGATTTGTCCGTATATATTTATTTATTTATTATTTATTTATTTATTTATAGTCATAAGTATAGTCAATATAATTGTCATTTAGAGTCACAAAGTCATCACAATCAAAATCATTACAGACATAGCAGGTTGTCATACACCCAGTCAGATCCTAAGTTACAATCAACGGTCAGGTCGCACATAGGCCAGTCGCAGTCAATGTCTAAGAGATCTCATGAAGACTCATCTTGTCATAAAAAATATCCTGTGTCATATTTCTGTGATGAAAGTGGTGATAATGTCATATCTGAGAGGTCTAATAAAAAATGCCTCAGTGATGAAAAAAGGCTGGTGACTGATAGGTCTGAGAGATCCAATGAAGACTCTTGTCATATGTCATATCTCAATGATGAAAACACTAAACAGTCTGAGAGATTCACAGTCAAGTCAAAAAAGTCAAAAAGTCTTAGTCGAGATTCATATCTTAATGATGAGTACAGACACAAGTCTGAGGAATCTCACACAACAAACACTTGTAGAATTATTACAGCAAAGTCAACACATAGTAAACAGGTCAATACAGTCGAGTCAAAAGAAAACAAATACTTTTCTAAACAGTCATGGAACATAAACATTTTAGTTGGTCATACACAAATTAATTGCATTATTGATTCAGGAGCTGATATCAATATTATGTCAAAAAAAACTTTTCAATCTTTGAAATGTCAAAGTCAAATGTCACTTGAGAAATGTCAAATAAACGTTAGTGGGTTTGGTGGTATATCAATATCCATTATGGGCAAAGTCAATGTAAAATGTAGTTTATCTTTAAATAATAGCACTATTAGTGTAAATATAGTGTTTATAGTCGCAGACTTAGTTTGTCCGAATGTTTTAGGTCTACCAACTTGTGAAAAATTAGGTATAATTCAAAGAGTTTTCTCTGTGTCTCAACAAAATTTTAGTGAACAAATTCTTACACAATACAATGATGTATTTCAGGGTCTTGGATGTCTACCTCAAGTCTGTCGCCTGAAACTCAAACCTGAAGCAGTGCCATGCGTGGATGCTCCGAGAAGAGTACCCTTCGCTTTACTGAACAAACTGCGCGATGAATTGGATCGCATGGAGAAAATGCAGGTCATTGAAAAGGTTTTTAAACCTACAGAATGGGTGAACAGTATAGTGATAACAGTCAAAAGCACGGGTCAGTTACGAATTTGTTTAGATCCTAGAAATTTGAATAAGAATATTATAAGGGAAATTTATCCACTTAAGTCAATAGATGAGATCAGATCTCAACTAGCAGGAGCTGTTTGTTTTTCTCATTTAGATGCATTTTCAGGATTTTGGATGCTTAAACTAGATGAATATAGTTCTGATTTATGTACATTTCAAACACCTTTCGGTAGATATAAATATTTAAGGTTACCTTTTTGTATTAATGCATCGTCTGAAATTTTTCAAAGAGTCATGATGAATTTGTTCGGTGATTTAGAAGGAGTTCTAATATTCATCGATGATATTTTGGTATATGGACCAAACGAGTCAGTACATAATGAGAGAGTACATAAAGTCATGCAACGAGCACGTGAAGTCAATTTAAAGTTCAATAAGTCTAAATGTAAATTTTTAGTTTCAGAAGTCTGTTTTTTAGGGTATGTTTTTAGTAAAGATGGTGCTAGGGTTGATGAAGAGAAAGTAAAAGCAATTGTCAATATGCCCACACCAGAAAATGTCAAAGAATTGCAAAGAATATTAGGTATGATCAATTATTTAGGTCCCTTTATTAGCAATTTGTCTCAAAAAACTCAAATTTTAAGAAATCTTTTGAAGAAAGATTCAGTCTGGACTTGGGATGAAAATCATAGTCAATGTCTTAAGAGTTTAATCGATGAAATTACAAATTCACCAGTTTTAGCTCATTATAATCCCAATGTACCATTAGTCTTGTCAGTCGATTCGTCAAAGTCAGCATTAGGAGCAGTCATTATGCAGAATAATAAACCTATTGCTTATAGTTCAAAAACATTAACTCAAACTCAGTCAAGGTATGCTCAAATTGAGAAAGAATTGTTAGCCATTCAGTTTGGTTGTGAAAAATTTCACCAGTATGTGTACGGTCATAAAGTAACTGTTCATACTGATCATAAACCTTTAGTCTATCTTTTTAAAAAGCCATTACATGATGTACCAGCAAGATTGCAACGTATGATGTTAACTTTACAAAAATATGATTTGGAAGTTATACATGTTCCAGGTAAAGAAATGTTTATATCTGACACTCTGTCTAGAGCAGCATTAAAAGAACATTATATACCTGAGAATGAGTCAGAAATATCTTGTCATGTCAATTTAATGCATTCAAGTCTAGCAGTCACAAAGGAGTACTGTACAAAATTGTTACAGAACACTAAGAAAGATGATACTTTGCAATTGTTAAAAAAGTATTATTATGAAGGTTGGCCAAAAAATAAAAATAATGTCAGTCAGTCAATAAAACCATTTTGGAATATACAAGCTGAAATTCATGTAGTCAAAGATTTGTTGTTCAAAGGGTCAAAATTAATAGTACCACAGTCAATGTATAAGGAAATGTTAGGTAAAATTCATGAAGGTCACCAAGGTATAAATAAATGCTTAAAACTGGCTAGAGAGTCTTTGTACTGGCCAAGCATGTCAGCTGATATTAAAAACTTGGTAGAACAATGTTATGTATGTGCACAATTTAAACCTAATAATCCAAAGGAACCACTAAAAAATTTTGAAATTAATAAATATCCATGGCAACAAGTAGGTGTTGATTTAATGTATTTTGATAACCTTACTTATTTAATTGTCACAGATTATTATTCTAAATTTATAGAAATAGCTTTGTTAAATAAAAACAGTACAGCAAAGAATGTAATAACACATTTAAAGTCCATTTTTGCTCGTCATGGAATACCTTTATCTTTAGTGTCTGATGGTGGTCCTCCTTTTCAGTCATTAGAATTTAAAAATTTTATGCATGAATGGGACATAGAACACATTGTAACTAGCCCATATCATCCACAGTCAAATGGTCAAGCAGAGAGTTCAGTCAAAATTATCAAAAATATGTTAAAAAAATGTAAAAGAAACTCATCTGATCCATACATAGCTTTATTACAGTATAGAAACACACCTAAGAATAATTTACCATCTCCAGCTCAACTGTTAATGTCCAGGAATTTAAGAAATAACATTCCTATGTCTTATAAGAAATTAAAACCTAAAGTGGTTACATTCAAAAATTATGAAGAATGTGTCAAGCAAAATAATAAAAATAAGTCTAAATATTATAATAGAAATACAAAGCCATTGTCATTATTGTATCCCAATGATCATGTATACTTTAAAAGAAAGCCTGATAGCAATTGGGAACAAGCCATTGTCAAGCTAAGGTTGGCTAATAATAGGTCATATGTCGTTGAGGATGTCAATGGAGTTAGGTATAGGAGGAATAGGGTTCATTTAAGACACAAATATTCTCCTATGCTATCCAATTCGTCGCAGGGGAGAGAGGAAGGTAACAGGCAGGAGTCTAGACCTCAAGAGCTCTCATCTCAATCCTCAGTCAGTCAATATGTAACTCGTTCTGGAAGAGTTGTAAAGCCAACCAGAAGGCTAATTGATGAAATAGATTAAATAGAACATTGTATCCTAGATTAAGACCTAACCATAGTCTTAAGTCATTGTCTAAATTGTAACTAAGTCAGGTTTCTATAACATTGTTTGTCAAGGGTTAATTTAAACTTAAACAGGGGGGATGTTGTATCATACATCACTACTCTGTAGTCGAGTAACTAATACCATCTCTATGTATTAGTGTCTATGAATATAGTCTATAGTCTTGTCATTGTAACTTAGGATCTGACCTAGAAGAGGTCGTTTCCAATATAATAATTCTACAAGTGTAATAAACCAGTCTAATTATCTAAAGTCTTTAATATTTACCAACCGAACAATCATACAGAGCCTGTGCCAGTGCCGAGGTTTTTGATGAGACTGAGGGTGATGACCAGGTATGCGCGGTCGCTGCATGCTTGTGGTCAGGATATCCGTTGTAGCCGTGGGTGCTGGCTGGCTGGGTGACTCGTCGCTAAAACTTACGGGAGTGATGATAATGATGACGTCACGCTGAAGTTGTTGCACGAAGGCTGCGCTGACTTACATGCTTGGGGTCACCAGTGTGGAGGCATGAGGAACAGGGAGTAAAGTTCACACAACCTCCATAGAAAAGGGAGGATCCTCTGACCAGACGGGTGTTATGTCTGTGGGCACTTGCCCAACCGTTGAAATTGGGAAGTTGTATATATGCTAGTTGCACGGTAAACTCTGATTGCGAGATATAGAATTCGTGTGGCGTCAGTGTGACGCATTGTTCCAGGTGGCGTTGTTCCATAGGAATATGTTTCATAAAAAAATAGCTTGAAGTTTAATTTGATTATACAAATATTTGCACTGCGCGGGGATCGAACCCGCGCCTCCTTGCGCAGCGGCCGCGTTCGCTACTGCTACGCCATGGAGGCTGTCAATTTCATGCTGGCAGTTTTCCCTCAGAACACTATAACTGCTTGATGGCTTCTGGAGTGGTTTTACTATACCTAGTATGCATGATTTATTGAGGAACCTTCCAGTGTGGGGTAGAGCTAGATACGTTTTTTTTTATGAAATAAAATATAATCCTTTTCGTATTGAGCACATGTTGTATTGCGCTGTTTTTATTTCATCAGTGATACCCAATTAACCAGTTAGCTAAATTGATTGCGTCCGCTGTCCACGTGCAGTAGGGCCGACGGAACCCAAAGCGGAATTGGAGACGTAGAATTGCTCAATGAATTGAAAAACGAATCACATAAAATATTTATTTGTGTCTTTTAAGATAGATACCCGACTTTATGGCCATTAAAATGTCCCTCCTTATCTATTTCTATGCTTTTTATATGTTATGATCTTAAGGAAGATGGCACAGAGTGGTCATGTACCTTGTACCTTGTTTCCACTCTTGGTAGGTTTAAGGAGACTCATTTAAAGACTCTTCTCAGGATAGGCCTTTAGTAGCGTTGTGAAGTATGGTTTCAGATCGGTCTTTTAAGAGGTTATCCTTATGTTGATGGTGGCTACCAAGGAGTGTATACGGAATCAAAAATGCCATACTCTCCTGGTTTTATCCCTAAATTTTGTTTTTAAGGTCTAACAAACAATCAATAAAAATATTGAAAATCAAATGATCTTGAAATAATGCAATCAGACAATACTTTGATCAATATAAAAGTAGAAAAAGTGTTTCATTATCCTGCATGATTACCTACCTCTTCTAACGTAGTTATAGCTTGATTGCATTTGTTTCTTTGTATTATCTTAGTTCTAGTAATAACAAATCTTCGCGTTTTTATGAAATTCTCCTGTCACAGTGTTTGTCCTCGAACTCCTCTAAAACTGCTGAACCGATTTTAATGAAATTTCGTATATACATTCGCTAGGCATGAGAATAGGATTTTATCTATTTTTTTAAACCGCGAGGCAAAGGTAGTGTTATTATAGACTGTTTTAAGGATCCTTCCCTTGACTTAACGATTTTTTTTTTCAAAACTATACTTCCAAGAAACTTTATATCAGACAATTCATTTATTAGATAGCACTCGCTTAGTATGGTGTTATGATGTGTAGGGTGTAAAAGATCCATCACAGCGTCGTCATTTGCGCATTATGCAGATCAAACAGAGTAACTTTATACAGAAATAATTGCTAAGACACGACTTTTATTTTTGGCGTGAAGATGGAAGTATTTAAGGTTAGATTATATATTTAACACTTATCTATACTGTTATTCTCAGGAGCTACTGGTCTGGTTTTATCATCACGCTGCGACCAATAGGATCGAAGCATATAAAAAAAAAACAAATACAGATAGATGTCTCTTTGAGGCGCGCGTGAAACAAAACGCGTCGTCGATCCGGGCCTGGACCTTACCACGCGGTGAGCTGCCCACTACTCGCCACCGTTTTACCCCCTTAAGGGGAGAATATTAATCAATTATTAATGCTCTCCTACGTTATAAAAGGAACTTTTATGCAAAAATACGCGCTTGGAGAGGCGACGGCGTCGGGCCGCCAGCAAGCAACTTCCCTCACCCGCCGGCCGGCTTTGGACTTGGACCTTGGACTTGGACTCTGGTCTTGGACCCTGAACTTGGAACCTGGACTTGGACCCTCGACTTGGACCTTGGCCTAGGACCTTGGACCTTCCCCCCGACTCACCGTCGGGCTACAGGCCGGTCGTGCTCCTGGATGAGAGCGGGAAATGCTTCGAGAGGATCATCGCCTCTCGCTTCTAGGAGCACCTCGAAAGCAGGGGGCCGCAGTTGGCGGACTGCCAGTACGGCTTTCGGACCGGCCGGTCCACGATGGATGCGGTGGCTCGCCTCAAGAGGTGGACTGAGGCGGCCACAGCGAAGGGTGAGGGTGTCGTCGCGGTGTCGCTAGACATCGCCAACGTGTTCAACACCCTTCCCCACGAATGCATAGAGGCGGCACTGAGGTTCCACGAAATGCCCCTCTAGCTCTGCGCCCTCGTGCGGGACTACCTCCAAGAGAGGAAGGTCCTGTACGAGGACGCGGAGGGTCGCGTCCAGTCGTGGACCATGACGGTAGGTGTATCCCAGGGATCAATGCTTGGTCCCCTGCTCTGGAACCTGGGGTACAACTGGGTTCTGCGTGGCGCGCTCTTGCCGCGGATGGACGTCATCTGTTTCGCGGACGACACTCTAGTCGCGGCCAGGGCGCGCGAGTGGGAGGATGCGGTCCACCTTGCGTAGGTCGGAACCTCACTGGTGGACCGACGCATCCGCCTCCTGGGACTGGAAGTGGCCCTCGGGAAAACGAGGGCCATGGTCTCCCACGCCCCGCGACGCAGAACCCCACCGGGGCTCTGTATCCGAGTGGAGGGGGTCCGGGTTCCCGTCGAGGTGCACATGAAGGAGGTACTTCATGTGCAAGCCTGACCCTGGCCCCCGCTGGAGTTTCTAGCAGTACTTCAGGCTCCTCGCCCCTCGGCTGTGCTCATTCGCAGCCGCACTCGGACGGCTCCCCAATCTGGGGGGGCCGAATTCGGCGTGCCGTCGGCTGTACCAGGGAGTGGTACGGTCGAGGGCACTCTACGGAGCCCCGGTGTCGGCGGAGTGCCTTTCCCGGCGCACAGTGGCCCTGCTGCGGAGGCCGCAAAGGGTCATCGCGACACGGTCAGTCATGGGGCTGCCTGCGGTACCCGGGTAATCCTCCCTGTAGTAAGTAAGTAAGCCCTGAGAGTGGTACGGTGATTAGGCCTTCGGGCCGATCCCGTGACACTCAACGCAGGGCTCGACGGTAACCGAGTGGTTTTAGTGGGTATTCCCGGCTTCGGCCGGGCGAGTCCCACACACGCCCGTCGCCTAGCTAGCGGCGGGTACGGTGCGTAATGGCATTTCCACTCGTTAAAAAAAAGGGCACAAAGTAGTTAGGTGCCACTCCTATCTGAAATCTACCAAATACATTTTTTGAAAGTCTTAAAGGAATAAGGAACTGTGTAGATAATGTTATCTGAGTATATGTTTAATAATATAAATTACAGAACAAAAATATAAAGTTTTTATAAAGGGTGACGCAATGAGCGGTCTTATCGCTAAGAGCGAAACATTGTACGTATAAACGTCCAATTACCTTTTGTAATCACCACGTAAACGTCCACTGCAAAACATGAGTCTACCAGCGACCGCTATTCTCAACGATGGGCGTATGCTGCTACTTATTGTATTAACTATTAAGTGTTAACTGCCGTTCTTTATGACCTCTTAAAATACACTAACTGTAATCACATATAGTGTTGACCCTTACTTGACCACTGTGAAGGTCCAACCCTTGAACTCATAAACATTATGACATGGAGAAATGAAGGAGTGACAACATAGGTACATAAACTAACTTTGACGGCTTATAGAACTAATATTTATACAGTATGTTAAGAAAACCCTGTCCGACCCGTGAAGGTGTTGTTAGGTATCGATAACTGATTCTACTAATGGATACAAAACCGGGCTAAACTTAAAAAAAATCCCCCTAAAAAAATAAATATTATTTCGCAAAAAGTGGTAACTTAATAAATCTGCGTTAACCACCATTCCGCGGGGCGCGGGCAGCAGGGCACGCGGCACGTGGTCGCATCGCTATTCGCTCATAATAATACCTACCGGTGTTGTCACTTTTTTTAAAATTACCAAATTTCGGGGAAATTGGAATTAATTCGCGGGAAAAAAAGATTATTTCAAAATTCATTTGTATTGGTACTATGACGATTACGTAAAATTTTATATTATATTTGGTCATGTATTTACCTAACCTTTATTATCCTTATGGGTCGGACAGGGTTTTCTTAACATACTGTATAGATTACATTACATAAATAACACGTTTAATATTGGTTGAAGGGGCTTCGATACTGTTTGGATGTCGATTAAGTCCTAAAGTAATTCTCGTGTACGTTTGAAAAATAAATATGTTTTTATCATTTCCTTTCATTTAACCTTTCGCAGGTCTGTTGGAAGAAAAGTCTTTATTTATTTTATTTTATTAGGTTCACCAACAATTGATTACAAAACAACAACAAATAATACATTCCCAAAGGTAAAATAACAGTGCATCAATTACTTACTTATAGGTAAACATAACATGCATACAAAAAATGAATTATGGAGATAAGCTAACTTACTTAACAATAAGCACTAATATTGATAAATTTATAACATTGGTATGAAATTCCGAATAAAAATTAAAAAAAGCATAAAATTGTGATTTTTTAAATTATGACGTTACTAGAATCGAGTGAAATAAAAATAAATTGGAATTCATAAACGAAGATCAAGTTAAGTGACGTGCAAACGTCTAAAATGTATGATTTTATAGAATCGCTAATCACTACTTAATTTTGAACATTGTTTATGTATAAGGGGGAAGTCAAGATGTAAAGGTCTAAATTAAACTATATAAACGACGAAGTTATCCGCGAATAACATAAAAAGCGTATATACGGTCGATTGAGTAACCTCCTCCTTTTTGGAGTCGGTTAAAATGAATAAAACTGATAATCAACTGATAACAACTTACATAACTTGAAAAATATATTAACCAATGGCTGATATTTCCAATACCAGGTTAAAATACAACAGAGGAATAATTTTTGCCAATTTTTGAAGACAAACACTGCCATAAGCCAATTTTATTTCAAGAATAATAATTATCTGTAGATTGAAAAATTTGCCTAAAATTTAATACAATATTTAACTATTTGATAATTCTCCCAGTCTATAACAACTGGGAAGGCCGATTGACCTTCTGAAGTTGCTCTACCTTTTCCAATTAACACTTTTCGAAAGTGAGGATATTCCATAAATCGTCAATATATTATTTATAGAGTTCACTAGTTACTATGTATGTAGGTCCAATGGAAAAAATAAAAATTCATCTCATTCATTCAGCTGAGCTTCTCATTTCTGAAAACTAAATAATAATAATAAAAAAATCTTAATACTGAATCAGTAAGACCGTGACACATTGTCTAAAGTGGATTTTATTTTTTGGTTTTATTTTCACACAATTATCATTAAGCTAGGTAATAAAATTTTCAATGATTTCAATGAATGAATTATTAAAATCGGAATGGTAGTTGGTCATAGTTTTACGTGCTATAGTTACAGTACTATCCTCATTAACGTACAAATAGAGCAATAAATGAGGACCTAATGTATTTCCCTGGGGAAAACCATATATATGAGGTCACGCTTATCAAAGGAGAAAACTAATAAGGAACAGCACCATTAGTTTTAATGTAAAGTTATGATATTTAGGTTATTTGTTGGCAGTTTGATAAATATTATTTTATAAGTTCTTGGCCACGAGACACTTCTTATACCATAAGCCTCAAGTTTATCTAACAGATTATTATTATACACATTATAGTCTATGCTACCTACATTTGGAATTAGGTTAGACATTTAAATAAAACTCCGGCCAATCGATTTTGAATTCTATGGGGTTGGTAGTATTACAAATAGCAGCTACAGTAAATAATGTCAGCCATATACCAACGCAATAGAAGATAAAGTTGATCGAACGGTTTCTAAAAAGGTTTGTGTAAATAGGTATCTAATCTTATGAAGTCTTATGAAAGAAAGAAACCACGTTTATTTATGAAAAACATGACGCAAAAATTACAAAAACAAAAAAGAAAATGGTCGAGAGAAACATGCATCACATCCACTTAAAATAGCTGTCGCTCAGCATTATGCTGCGACTATATGCAAGACAGGGCGCTGGTTATTCAGCGACAATCAGCACTGATGCAATGACGTAGCCCGGTGCAGCAAATAACTATTGGTAACACTGAACTAGTACAGTGAAATAAAAACAAAAAAGGGATATATACATATGCCGTGGTCGCCATTCAAGAGCCTTTCTGCCCTATCGGCCTACGACTCTACGAGCTGTCCGCACCGTCCACTGCCATTTCAGAAATCTAATCCGCTGGGCTATGTCAGCAACTGTCATTTCTGATTCGATCAAGTAGAGAAACACCTAGGATAGCACTCTCAGGCTCATAGTGACGACCACCAAACACGTTTCTGATCCATATGACATCGCCGGTCACACACATTAGTTAAATACTTTTGTCTTTAGGCACTAAGGTATTTTGGACGAGAAGACACTATGGAGCTTCTCGAACGCAGCCGCAATTTGACGTACGCGCACCCAACTTGCACCAAAAAGTTTTGATAGTAATTATGTAAGGAAGTAGTAGTACTCTTCTTTTCCCATAAGGAAAGGCAACGGTACAGAGCCATACAGCCTGATCTTTAATTTAATTTAGCACTTTAGTTTCACTTTTCTTTTGTAACTTATCCTAAACTTATCCTAACTTAACTTAATCTAACCTAACTCCTTTCGTTTCCCGCGTGAGGCCGATTAGGAAGGGTTTAGCGTAAAGTCATGATGTGGCCACTATGCTACAATATTTCACTATTCTTTATGAATTAATCGCTAAATAAATAATTTAAAAGTCCAATGAAAAATGGGCGTGGCACTCATCTTCGCTTTCCCGCCAAAACCTTATGTAAGGAATGACAAAATGACTAGTGATGTAATTTATTAATATTATGTAAAAGATGTTATATTAGAATATAATGGAATACTCTTTATTATGTACACCATATAGATTAGAGAACATAAATAAAAAGATTTTACAAAGGGTGAAACAATGGACGGTCTTATCGCTAAGGGCGATCTTTTACAATATGCGGATAAATAAAGAAAAAATATAAAACAATACAACTTATATACTAGGATTATTGCAATTTTATTCCAAATAAGTATGAGATTTGTTTGTCAAAATGTTTTACAACGAGTAAATTATATTGATATATTTATTTTTCCTGTCTAGGTACGGTCTTTACGGTCTAAGTAGCTATTGATTTCGCTGTAAATATAATTCTCAAATATTTTTGAGAAGGCCGAAATTAGTAATTTGGGCCTTTAGTTAGTTCTCCATGTCTTTTTAAGTAAATAAATTATAATTGTCAATTACAAATGTTTTTAAATAAAAGTGGGATATTTCTAAATGTGAGATCATTTAGAAATAACCCACTTTATATAAAAAAAATCAGTATTGCTTTCATTACTTTAGTAGTATTAGTTCAATTGTGGTCGCTCACGATGGTCCTCATACGAAGGCTCAAGGTCACAAAAAGGGCCATGGAAAGAGCTATGCTTGAAGTTTCTCTGAGCGATCGAATCAGAAATGAGGAGATTTGCAAAGGATTCAAAGTCATCGACATAGCTCTTCGAGCCGCTAAACTAATTGGCAGTGGGCGGGGCATATTGCATGTAGAACTGATGGTCGACAGAGCAATAAGATTTTGGAGTGGCGGCCACGTACCGGAAGGCGCAGCGTAGGGAGGCCCATACAAGGTAGACCGATGACTTGGTGAAGGTCGCAGGAAACCGATGAATGCGGACAGCACAAGACCGGTAATTATGGAAAGACGTGGGGGAGGCCTATGCCCAACAGTGGACTTCTATAGGCTGAGAAGAAGAAGAAGAATACTACAATTCCTCACACTGCTAGTAATTTTAAGATTTCTATTAATTTTTGGCATAACATGATAAGGCAAACTGATAAAAACATTGAGTTCGGTTGGCAATTAATTGGGGTTGTGG
The DNA here is from genome assembly GCA_037179545.1 of Sesamia inferens. Lineage (NCBI taxonomy): Eukaryota > Metazoa > Arthropoda > Insecta > Lepidoptera > Noctuidae > Sesamia > Sesamia inferens. The sequence continues at coordinate 18,739,532 of CM073928.1, read as the reverse complement.
ATTCGATTCGATATCCAATTTCTGAACATATTAAACATCACCGTTTTCGAACCTATTACAATCATTAAGGCGACCTATATTCAGATGGTTAATATTGAAACCGTAATGGACTACGCATAATTTGGTTTACAAATGAATATAGTTCAAAAAGGCTGCCGCTGCTAGACAATATTAAAACAAAGTTTTGGATTTGTTGTAGACTTTGTATAGATTTCTGCGTGCCCAATGATGTCAATTTACATATACATAACTAGCTGTTGCCCACCAATTCATCCGCGTGTTAATATAAAATAAGCGCCTATTAAAATAATGGGAGCAATATGTACGTCCGCGTTTGCCCCCGTTATCGCAACATTTTTTGTTATTGCTCTGCTCCTATTGGTCATAGCGGGATGCTATATGCCTATGTACTTTCTCAGGCTCTAGACTATCTGTGTACCAAATTTCATTACAATCGGTTCAGTAGTTTTAGCGTGATAGCCGGACAGATAGACAGAGTTACTTTCGCATTTTAATATTAGTATGGATAAATATTCATGTGGTATTAAAGAGGTATACAGTTTTGACTCCCCCGTTGGTCTCGTAGTTGCAAGCAGGACAGCTGAGCGTGGGGTCCTGTATTCGAATTCCGGGCCGGGCAAAGTGTTAGTGGTTTTTCCATAAGGAATTTCTTAGCCCGAAGTTGAGAAGTTGGCCCTCGTGGTCAGAAAAGCATTTTAAACCTCAGGTCCTGCTCCTGATATCTATCTGGTCGTGGGGTTTTGCATCCCGTCCCATCAGACTATAAGAGTGAGTGGAAACGCACAATGGTCCACTGGAAGGACTAAGTGCGGAAACCAAACCCGTAACATAGAAAACAACCGTTAAGATCGGCCGCTATGACTGTTTTGACAACAGAAGAGCAGAATAATATCACTAATATTTCACTTTGCACATTATATTATAGTAGGCTAGTAAACCAAAGTGTTAGATTAAATCTGAGTTCCGTAAATATCAATATAATGTAGGACGAGCCTGAGGCCGTTCCCAGAAAGGCGTTTATAAAAGCCTACGACATAAACGGGTTGTGTTAAAGAATAGCCTAGGACTTTAGTTCGAATAAAATTCAGGAGTCTAGATTACCTATGATATTTCGCTAGAACGTGCTTTATGAATTTTGAGACTTACAGTCAATTCGTTCCATTGAAATCGAAATTGCTTACTGAAATAATTGATATATACACACATATAAGGGCCTTAAACCAAAAATAATATCACATGATTAGTTATAGGATTGATGCTTATGGTCATCTATTTTTTTCCAACAAGTTTGGGTTGGCTTCCAGTCTAATTTGATGTTGGAAATAATGATATTATTAAAATAAAAATGTTTTATTTTTCGTTAACAATTTTTGTAATTCAATTATAAAATGGGTACCTATACAACGAGTGTAAAATGACACTTAACGAACCTGAGAGCCACTTCTACTTCCCGTCACTGGACCGTACCTGGAAACCTTCTGTTCATGAATAAGTTCTTAAGAGGGGTCTCTAGTGCCGAGGAATTTGGAAAATAGGTATTTGAAGAAACTATTGCCGTCGCGCTGCTTCCAGCCTCTCCCGGGAAAGTGCGAAAAGGACAGTTGCAGCTCAGGCTGGTTTTACCTACAAAAATGTTGACCAAAAGACGTTTCGTGTTCTGCTGTATTTTTTTTTTTTTTCAAAATACGACAGATCTCAATCATATCAAAATTTAGAGGAAAAGTATTTCTATGCCTCTATTATTTTCTTTTTTGTCAAAAACTTATTACGTTTGTCTAATAGTCATTTGAACATCACGGTAAAAATGGGTTATTTTTCGCGATTTTGTATTTCTTTTATTAATTAAAGCCTAGCCGCCAAGCGATTTGTCGTGTTCCGGCATGATGTCGGGTGAAGCCGTACGGAGGACGGGTCTGAGCAGTTTTGCTGCGATGTGTGCCGGATACGATGCGCCAAATGTTGTTGTGTCGGGAGTTTGGTCGTGGAGGGTCTTTAGATCAATCTCCTTTTGGCATCGTTGGTCGTGTTGTTGGGTTTAACATTGCATCACCTCGCTCAACTGCCGTCTTCCTTCCTATTCGCTCAGTTTTTCTGAGTGAATAGGCTCTTAATAAACTAGCGCGCTTTACCATCAACGGTCTCATCACTGCTTACCATCAGGCGGGATTGCGATCAAGTGCTAGTTTATAGTTATTAAAAAAAAAAAAATAAGTTTGTGAAAAAAATCAAATGATAGGGGCATATAATCACGGTGTAAAATTGTGGAAAAAAAAATTGCTCTAAAACATTATCCATGAAGAAAACAGCGGAATACGTTTGTATAGAGAAAGCACCACTAGAGTTCCCTCTTAATGTTATAATTTAACTTTAAATAGCCTCACAACTAGGTGTGGGTCGTAACGCCTTTTACAAGAAACGTAATGTAACCGGTTACTTGATCGGCGTAACCTGTTACAAAACAAGTTATTTTTGTAGATAGTTAATTTAATTCAGCTACTGGGATTGTTAAATATAACCACCAACTATACAGTTACACACGAAACGAAACTAGACGTGGTCGTTATTTCACGTAACTAGTTACAATAACCAGCGACGCGCGTCACCGATGTGATGCACGATACGGCTACCCGCTACGGCATAACGTGTGTATGAAATAACGCATTTACAAAAATAACTACTTTTTAATTTGACTCGTAACCAGTTATTCAGTTACATATCGCGTCGCTGGTTATTGTAACTGGTTACGTGAAATAACAAGCACTCACAACTCTTATACCGTAACATGTACCTGTAAGTATAAAGTTTAGTGTGTGCTACATTGCGCACTACCGCTTACAGAATATTTCTACACCAAAAATAAAAGTCATTTCCCAGCAATTATTTTTGTGCAACGTCACTTAGTTTGACGTACAGAATGCGTAGTTACCCGCTGTGTGATATGACTTTTTACACCCTATATGATGAGAAAACTGAAACAAGAAATAATGTTATAATTATTATATATAATATAATACAACCGTTGTTGCAGGGACCCAGGACCATGCAAGGGACGCGTCAGAATAAATGAGGAAACATGAGACCCTTCTCAAATATCTCCTTGTAAAGGGTAGCGAGCGCAAGTGCGATGCTGTAACTATCTCATCGTGAAAATAAAAAGGATGTGAGTGTGATGTGAGCGTCATTCCAACTATGCTATAGATTGAAACCATTGACAGCTAACTCTTAGCTCATTTCTAAGACAGTTCACGTCAGTGAAATTTTTTTAGGAACGGTATTTTTAGGATTTATTAGGAAATGGCTAATTATAGATGTACCATGTACCAAACTGTATATTTCTGAAAGCTTTTCAGAGGTTTGTATACAGTATGTTAAGAAAACCCTGTCCGACCCGTGAAGGTGTTGTTAGGTATCGATAACTGATTCTACTAATGGATACAAAACCGGGCTAAACTTAAAAAAAAAATCCCCCTTAAAAAAATAAATATTATTTCGCAAAAAGAGGTAACTTCATAAATATGCGTTAAGCACCCTTCCGCGGGCGGCGGGCGGCAGGGCAAGCGGCACGTGGTCGCATCGCTATACGCTCATAATAATACCAGTGTTGTCACTTTTTTAAAAATTACCAAATTTCGGAGAAGTTGGAATTAATTCGCGGGAAAAAAAGATTATTTTAAAATTCATTTGTATTGGTACTATGATGATTACGTGAAATTTTATATTATATTTGGTCATGTGTTTACCTAACCTTTATTATCCTTATGGGTCGGAAAGGGTTTTCTTAACATACTGTATTTTCTGTTTAACTTATTGGACTGAAAATATACAAAAGGTTGAAGAAAAATCTGTAATTGTAACAGTTTTGATATACAATGTATAATTATTTATCATAGGTCACTTGTCATCCACGGTTCCCGTCCACCACCGGACCGACAGCTCTAGCGATGACCCGCATCGTACAAATTCCCACGACCTACACTTGTTCCTTGATCAATTTTGTGCGGGCCTACCCATTTTGCGCCTTCCGGCACTTGCCATGAGAACTTTTCCGCCCCAGTGACCACTTAAGTATACCCACTTATATCAAAATTGATCAAGTCTCCGCACTGCTAAAGCAAACTGATTTCAAAGAGACGCTGTCTTCCTTCCTATTCACGAAGTTTTTTAAGTGAATGGGTTTAATAAACTAGCGCGCTTTACCATCAACGATTGCATCAATGCTTAACATCAGGCGGGATTGCAGTCAAGCGCTAGTTAATAATTATTAAAAAAAAAAAAGAAATTTGTCTTCTTTGGAAATGTCTTTATTAGTTCTGTAAAGTCTAAAAAAGGAATATTCCTCTTAATATATATCAATGAAATAAAATACTTTGAACTGGTTTATAAATTATAAATATGAAGACTGGGATTGTGTCTGATTTACGGAGAAATTTATATATATGTCAATGTCAGGGGTGTATATTTCCGCTGAGGCGGGGAGCCTCCTTGCCGGATTGCCGCCATGGGATCTGGAGGCCAAAGCCCTCGCCCACATGTGGGAGTGGCGAGAGGAGGCAAAACGCCGGGGCATAACTCCGCTGCCACGAGAAATCGCGGTACGGCGGACACAGCTCCGGCGGGATCTGGATGGCGACATGGAGAGTGCGATTGTCGCAACCCAGTGCTGGGCACGCCACAATAGCGGCGGTAAGTCCCCTCTTTGAGGAGTGGCTAGAGAGGCGCCACGGCGCCCTCACCTTTCGCCTGACGCAGTTGTTTGTTGACACCGTTGTTTCGGGAGGTTCCTGTTCCGTATTAGGCGGGAGGAAACGCCAGGGTGTCACCATTGTGTGGTTCGCCCTGAGGACACGGTGGAGCATACGGTGGAGGTCTGCCCGGCTTGGGTAGAGCACCGCCGTGTCCTTGTAGCGGCGATCGGCGGCGACAGCACAGTTGTGGAGAGATACCTGGCGGATGCTCGGGCTAGTAGGGAATCAATCCGGTCCGAAAGAGAGGCCATGGTAGAGCGAACGAGTGTTGCACTTCAGGCAGTCTCCGAATGGGGCAATGCCAATCTTGTAGCATTCAATGCCGCCAAAATGCAGGCGTGTCTTTTCACCGCCAAAAGGAGCCCGTTCACCTTGGCTCCTACTTTTCGGAATGTATCCTTGGAGTGTACCGACCGCCTTCAGCTTTTGGGAGTTGAGATTTCCTCGAACCTAAACTTTGGGCGATTCATTGGGTCCAAGGCCAAGGTGGCTGCCAGGAAGCTTGGCGTTGTCGCAAAGGTCCGGTTGTGCTCCAAAATGTCACTTGGCCAATTTGGATTCAGTGGAAAGGCGTGCGAAGAGGCTGATTGGTGACCCTGATTTAACTCGCGATGGTCTCCATAGCCTAGGGCACAGGCGTAAAGTAGTCAGCCTTTCGGTGTTTTATAGGAAGCATTTTGGCGAGTGTGCGAGGGAATTGCATGATCTAATTCCTTCATCTCCGTTTCACCACAGGACGACCCATCGTACGGCAAGTTTTCACCCTTACGTTGTTAACACCACTACGATCCGGACGAAGCGTTACGCCTCCTCCGGAACAATTTGCCAGCGGCGGTGTTTCCGTTGGACTACAATTTGAGTGTCTTCAAGGCTAGAGTGAATAGGCTCTTAATAAACTAGTGCACTTTACCATCACGTGCACGACTGCGTCATTGCTTACCATCAGGCGGGATTGCGGTCAAGCGCTAGTATATAATATGTATAAAAAAAAATTTATTGAGAACAGTCATGTTGCATTCTTCTTGTAGAGTTATTTTGTAAGTTGCGTTTAGACTATTAATAGCTACTTACCTTACTTGGAACGGTTTATTGGTGTTTTTATTTTATCAGAAAATTTGTGTTGTTTGCACTAATTAATTGATGGCGCCGATTGTTTTTTGTTCACAAAATAAACTCAATTTAAGTGCGACTGGCGGTCGTGCGGGTTACTCAATGAGCGAATTCTAAGTAGATACTTATTGCCATTAATCTAGATTACAAATCTAGATAATATTATAATAATAATCTAGGGTAATGGCAATAGGTTCGTGCCCCATTTTATGAAAGTAGGAAAGGGACGTACTCACACATTGCACACTATATACTTACCTATTGTTAACATTTTACGACCTTAATTGACTTTTAAGATAACAGGTTGTATAAAATCTTTTTATATTGTTGAATCAAAGCATATGAATTAGGCTGCAGTGATTTGTCAGCCGTTGTCGCGATTTGTTAGCATCGCTGTGCGGGTCGTGCATCGAAGTGCCGCAGTTCTAACCAATCGATTGGTCACAAACCGAGTTAGGTATCCTATAAAAGGTATAATTTTGCGAAATAAAAATATGATTAAACAGGTTATAGATTTACATTGTAATCACTTCTACACGATCGAACGTTCGTTAGAAGCTCTCTAAGGAATTGACCTAACTGTCTTCAACTCCGTTGTAAAATTAATCAGAATAATAATGAGGGGTAAGGGATTGGGGTGAAAATTAATTTTGCCCCTCCAGTATTGCCCATCGGGGATGAAACCCATAGAGACACGAACTCTCTTATTACAAAACTAAATCTAGCTTTAGTTACAGATTTAACCTTTGAGTCAGTATTTGTATAACTTTATTTTTATATTTTTTTTAATTATTAATTTATAAACCAGCGCTTGACCGCAATCCCGCCTGATGGTAAGCAGTGACGCAATCGTTGATGGTAAAGCGCTAAGTAAAACTAGTTTATTAAGAGTCTATTCACTCTAGCCTTGACGACACTCAAATTGTAGTCCGACGGAAACACAGCCGCTGGCAAATTGTTCCAGTCCCTCGATGTACGCGGTATAAAAACTTACGGTTACGGTTTATAAACTTAAAACAACTTGATACTGAACTGAGCTGTCATTTTTAAGTAAAGAACTGCATTTCTATAATGGTTAGATGCATAATTAAACAGCCATTTAGGTGGTTTAAACTTGATTTAAATAAAATACATGTTTTGTAATAAGGGGGCTCAGGTTTTTCCTGCTTAAAGGTTTAAGTATTTTTTGGTATCAGTTGCAGAGTTCCATGGACGGGGGTTCATCTCAAAATGAACTGTCAATATCTAGCTGTGATATTAACAGTGCACTTATTTTTTTATAATTATAAGCTACCTAGTGCTTAACCGTAATCCCGCCTGATGGTAAGCAGTGATGCAATTGTTGATGGTAAAGCGCACTGGTTTATTAAGAGCCTATTCACTTCAGGCTTGGCGACAGTTAAATTGTAGTCAGACGGTAACACCGCCGGCATAGACGCCGTATGGCAAATTGTACCAATCCCTCAATGTAAGCGGTGTAAACGACGAGGCGACCAGTAGGCGCATACCGTTGGTCAACGAGCGGTAGCAAAGACAAAATACGGAAGTCCAATATTGTCTTTAATTCGCTTAAGTACAAACATGTAGGCCAAGCTATCTGAACCTATCAAATTTTCACAATCAACCTTGAGCTTTAATACTTTAGAGAAAAAGTTAAAAAGCTAAAAAAAGAATTTGACAATTTCAGATTCTTTTGAGGAACTCAAGAAGTAAAAATCCATTTACCTGAACAATCTAATTTAAGCAACAACACAAGAAGCGCGGTTTAAACTTGTTACAATATTTGTCTTTACGTGCGGGAACAAAAACTCCTGGAAACTGTCTTAGTAGAAGTCTCGATCCAAAATTACAAAGTTGATACAGCCATCAGATGAATGTAGAAATGTACAACTATACATTAACCCTTGTTTTGAAAAGCTTTTTAAATAAAAGCGTTATAAGTTGTAAAATTTATTTAATTTATTATACAGGTTTAAATTAAATTAGTTACCGATGAGATGAGACGGGTACGACAGCAATCAGTGTTATCATTTAAAACATAAAAAATAATATTATTGTTTAATAGCTGCGCTCCGCGGTTCTTCCTTTCTTTCTTCCTTTTATGGCTTCGCATGGCTTGTGCATTTAGCCAATGTCACGTAATGAATTGTTCATGTCGAAAATGACGGCCGCGTGACCCGTCTTACGATGGAGGTTTGAGATAAAGTCATAATGTGGCCACTATGCTGCGATATTTCACTGTTCTTTATGAATTATTTACCAAATGCACTTTTTACTACATAAATCACGCACTTTTATTTAGTAAACAACACTATAAATAATTTTACAGTCCGATGAAAAATGAGCGTGACACTCAGCTTGACTTTCCCGCCAAAACTCCCGCTCCGCGGTTTCACCTGCATGAATTTAAATCACACGGGAACGTGGGACTCCCGATAAAAACTGTCGCTGTGTTGTTGTTGTAGTTGTGTCCGGTTATTATAGTTATTTTGCTTCTTCAGCCTGTTGAGGTCCACTATTGGACAAAGGCCTCCCCCAACGTTTTCCAATACCATTGTGGTTTACCATAAACCCCTTGCTAGGCAGACGGTTTGGGGATCGCAGTAATTTGATATTCCACAGGGAAAGCGCTGCTGTCCGATTCCCTGGTGAGAGTTGCCTTAGTCGCCTCTTACGACACCCATGGGAGGATATGGAATGGTACTATTCTACGCCCGGTACCACACCGGGCGTTTGTCTACGTAATTTCCTCCAAATTCATATAATAATTTTAGCGTGAAATAAACACACATTCATACAAACTTTCACGTTTATAATATTAGTAGGATATTTCTCAGAAGTATCGATATCTTGACATGATAAAAAGAAAACATATTTTCTTAACTCATACTTCAAGTAAGGGAGAGTTGGATAATACCATGCGGTTGATAATTCCAGTAATACTTTGATATTATACATTTTAATGCTTGTATTCTGTAGAATTCATGTCAGAATACGTTTCTGCGTACTATAATATTTCCATATAATATTCCGGTTAAAAAAATAAAATGATCAAGTTTGATAATTCCGCGCTGGGGGCGCGGTATTAAGCAAAAGGAACAAACAAGGAAAGTAGCGGAAAAGATTTTGCCGAAGATATTTTGTGTGATTTTTGCTGTGATTCATATATCTTGACGTCTACCTAATATCAATTAAATATTTTAATTGATATTAGGTATTTTTGGGACAGACTAGTCCACATATAATTTAAAGATTTACTAAGACTTCTTGTTATAAGAAATATGTAAATTTTTGTTTTTGCTTATTGCGTGATATTTAATTTACTGATTTAATTTCTAGAAAAATATTTGGGTCTCGCTATCTTCGCGCAAGAAAATTACTTAGAATGGTATTAATTTTTTTTTGTTTTCACTTCTGTTATTCATCGATTTGTGTGCAATTAATGCGGGCACGATTTTGTCAACCCTGGGCACGATATTATCAGATCAGTTTGACAATATCGCGACTTTATATTTTTTTGTTACTTGGCAATAATTTTTTTTGGGCTATTTGTTACATTGAGTTGACATAAGTACTAAGTGCTGAAGTTTAATAACAGGCCCACGAAGGACGGAATAACTAAAGAAAGAGTTCAAAGACTTAAACTACACGTGGAAACTCGAAAAAATCTTGTAATATGAGTCCCACCACTTGTAGTGGGAAGAGGTGCAACATAGAGTATATAACCAGGCAAGGCAAAGACACCTCCAGCTTCCTATCTATACAAATATTATAAAGAGGAAAGGTTTGATTTTTTGTTTGTTTGTTTGTTTGTATGAATTGAATAGGCTCCGAAACTACTTGGCAGATTTGAAAAATTCTTTTACTGTTGGAAAGCTACATCATTCCTGAGTGACATAGGCTATATTTCATTTTCAAAAAAAATAGGCATACTTACTAAAATTACGATAACGTAATCCAAGGTGTGAAAAAAATATCAGAAAACTACCTTACATCGCGTGCGCTGCGAAAACTATTGATGATAGAACAAAATGATATACTAAATTTTTTTAGAACACACCATTATCTACAAAAAATCAGCGGCAGCATATCTGTAACTATTACAGTCATGTCACAATAAGCGTCTTTTTATTGAAAAAAAGAAATTAAAATACCACCGCTACAAAAAGCTCTTTATTTGTACCTTGGTATTAACCCTTATCAAAATAAATGATGTATTATTTAAGACTGCTTCAATATCTTTATATTACTTTTTGAATTATTCGATTCTGACAATCCATTCAAAAGATATCACGAGTTAAAAAAAAATTAAAAAATAAACTGTATTAGGCTAGCTATGCGTTGTAGGCGTCACTCGGGCAGGGGTACGGGAGGGGGGTTAAGATCACGAAATAAACTTGCCGGTCGGCTCCCTACGTGATGGACGTGTGCGGAATTTACGCTTGATAATAATTCGTTTAGTAAGTAACTAAACCGATTTAAAAAGTTCTTTTCAGAACTAAACCCATTTATATAAAATATTGTTCACTTAGTTATTAACCTAATAAATTACTTGAATATTTTTCATGATTTTCAATTTAATTTTAATAAATAGTAGGTAGTTGTGTACGTTGTAATATAGTAGCATATATAGCTTACAGTTATGCTAATTTAGTTCAAAGGCATTTTTTCTTTTGTCATTTTGAAATGCCTAAAAGATCAAGATCTCAACTTTCTAGAAATAGTTCCCAGGCCAGGGCATCAAAAATACGTCGAAATGAAGAATCTTCATCAGAAACTGAAAATCGTCTTTCAATTCATAGACAATATGTGGCACAATCGCGTGCTAGAGAGTCGAGTACCGAGCGTTCGCAACGGCTCGCTGAACAAAGTATGAGAACCGCTCAAATACGCGCGCGAGAATCCAGTTTGCAGCGTTCTCAACGGCTCGCTGAACAAAATGTGAGGACTTCTCGAGTCCGCGCGCGAGAGTCCAGTCTTGAGCGTTCAGAGCGACTAGCTGATCAAAATTTGAGAACCTCTCAAGCACGCGCGCGGGAATCGAGTCTTGAGCGTTTACAGCGTCTAGCACAACAAAATTTGAGAACCTCTCAGGTACGCGCGCGAGAGTCCAGTCTTGAGCGTTCGCAGCGCCTTACTGAACAAAATCTAAGAACCTCTCATGTGCATGCGCGAGAGTCAAGTACTCAGCGTTTGCAGCGGCTTGAAGAGCAAAATATCAGAAATATTCAATCTCGCACTAGGGAATCAAGCTCTGAGCGTTTCCAACGCCTTCAAGATCAGAGAGAACGACAACAGACGTCAAGAGCGAGAAGTCGCAATCAAGTTTCAGCCCACAGTAAAAGATCGGCTTTTAGATACGATCCACAGATTGATTATGCTCAACAATCTTCCGTCCAAATCGGCGACCTAAATAAGATCTGCCCTAAGTGTTCAGCCAAAAAATGGGTCGATGAAACTAATGGCATGTGCTGTGCTTCTGGAAAAGTTAGTCTCCCCAGTATTCAGGAACCACCACAGCCAATAAAAAATCTTTTGACAAATAATCATTCGCTATCTAGACATTTCATAACCAACATCCGTAAGTACAATAGCCTATTTCAAATGACGTCGTTTGGCGCCAAAGAAATAAGAGAGGGTAATTTTATGCCAACTTTTAAAATAGAGGGACAGGTATATCATCTTATTGGTAGCCTTTTACCACCACCAGGCCAAAATCCACAATACTTGCAGGTATATTTCATTTCAGACGCAGATCAGCTATCATTGAGGTCAAACATAGCTCCAACGCTGAAACTAGATTTAATTAACGAACTACAGACCGCACTGAATAGCCACAATGTATATATAAGAAGCTTTAAACAAAACATAGAACGCAATTCTTCGGATAATTTAAAATTAATTATTCATTCCGACCGCCCACCACAGACAGCACACCCGGGTAGATACAATGCTCCAGCTGTAAACGAGGTAGCCGTTCTCTTGGTTGACGAAGAAAAAGGCCCCAGAGATATAGTGCTCCACGGAAGAGACGGCCAACTTAAAAGGGTCTCTGAGTTACACCGATCGTATGATCCACTACAGTATCCCTTAATGTTCGTGAAAGGAGAAGACGGTTATTATTTAACCATTCCGCAGGTATTACAGGGACTTATTTAGTCAATATATTGTCGATATGATGGCAAAAATGATATCGGAACGATTGAATTACATATGTCGTAACCAACAGAGACTAAGGGCTGAAGAATACATTCATCTCAGAGATGCTTTAAATCAAGACGGAAATGTTGACCCATCAAATATCGGTCAACGCGTAATCTTGCCATCTTCATTTACAGGTTCTCCGCATTACCTGCATGAAAAAACCCAAGACGCGATGACTTATGTCCGAAATTACGGGAGACCAGACTTATTTGTCACATTTACGTGCAACCCCGAATGGCCTGAAGTTAAAGCGGAACTACTACCTGATCAGCGATCTTTCGATCGTCATGACATCATTTCAAGGGTGTTTCATTTGAAAATGAAGAAATTCTTAAATTTATTCGTTAAAAATGAAATATGCGGCAAAGTGAAATGTTACATGGCAAGTGTATAATTATTCTTATTTTTTTTTATTTACTCTTTTTTAGGAGCTCGACGCAAAAAGGGATGAATATGTGTCATATTATTATTATGAATGTGTTAAAATTAACAAATCTAAATGTAATGTTTAATGCCCGTGCGAAGCCGGGACGGGCCGCTAGTGGCATAATAAATGTCGCGCATTGTCTGTGGATCAGTCAATACTTATATCCTGCAAGTCTTTACGTAGATAATGGCACTGATTCTGTTGTTCACAAACTAAATTAATTTTAAGTTATGTGCATCTTTTTCTTTCCATTTCGTTGAGAAAAGGACAGAAGATAAAATGTCAGTTTAGACCTGTCAAATTAGTGCGTTCGTGACGTAAACTGGCGTATTTTTAGACGCCATGTTTATAATCGCGTCTAAACTATCTATTGAGTATCTTTATTTGACAGGATTAAATTAAAATGTTATCTTCTATCCTTTTCTTAACTAAATAGAAAGAAAAAGATGCACATAACTTAAAATTAGTTTGTGAAGAACAGAATAGGTGCTATTGTGCGTTATGGACAGTGAACAAACATTGACAACGTGATACCAACCGAATAAACGAAACATATTAGCAGCGCGAAGTAACGCTAAGTACATCGCCATCTCTTGGAAAATGGGGTAAAATCTATACAAAGTAGACGGGTTTATATGTTGGATTTTCAATTATAATAATTTTGGAATGCGAGATAGACTATGAAATATATTAATAGTTTCAAAATAATTTTCTTTATAAAAAACTAGCGGCCCGTCCCGGCTTCGCACGGGCATTAAACATTACATTTAGATTTGTTAATTTTAACACATTCATAATAATAATATGACACATATTCATCCCTTTTTGCGTCGAGCTCCTAAAAAAGAGTAAATAAAAAAAAATAAGAATAATTATACACTTGCCATGTAACATTTCACTTTGCCGCATATTTCATTTTTAACGAATAAATTTAAGAATTTCTTCATTTTCAAATGAAACACCCTTGAAATGATGTCATGACGATCGAAAGATCGCTGATCAGGTAGTAGTTCCGCTTTAACTTCAGGCCATTCGGGGTTGCACGTAAATGTGACAAATAAGTCTGGTCTCCCGTAATTTCGGACATAAGTCATCGCGTCTTGGGTTTTTTCATGCAGGTAATGCGGAGAACCTGTAAATGAAGATGGCAAGATTACGCGTTGACCGATATTTGATGGGTCAACATTTCCGTCTTGATTTAAAGCATCTCTGAGATGAATGTATTCTTCAGCCCTTAGTCTCTGTTGGTTACGACATATGTAATTCAATCGTTCCGATATCATTTTTGCCATCATATCGACAATATATTGACTAAATAAGTCCCTGTAATACCTGCGGAATGGTTAAATAATAACCGTCTTCTCCTTTCACGAACATTAAGGGATACTGTAGTGGATCATACGATCGGTGTAACTCAGAGACCCTTTTAAGTTGGCCGTCTCTTCCGTGGAGCACTATATCTCTGGGGCCTTTTTCTTCGTCAACCAAGAGAACGGCTACCTCGTTTACAGCTGGAGCATTGTATCTACCCGGGTGTGCTGTCTGTGGTGGGCGGTCGGAATGAATAATTAATTTTAAATTATCCGAAGAATTGCGTTCTATGTTTTGTTTAAAGCTTCTTATATATACATTGTGGCTATTCAGTGCGGTCTGTAGTTCGTTAATTAAATCTAGTTTCAGCGTTGGAGCTATGTTTGACCTCAATGATAGCTGATCTGCGTCTGAAATGAAATATACCTGCAAGTATTGTGGATTTTGGCCTGGTGGTGGTAAAAGGCTACCAATAAGATGATATACCTGTCCCTCTATTTTAAAAGTTGGCATAAAATTACCCTCTCTTATTTCTTTGGCGCCAAACGACGTCATTTGAAATAGGCTATTGTACTTACGGATGTTGGTTATGAAATGTCTAGATAGCGAATGATTATTTGTCAAAAGATTTTTTATTGGCTGTGGTGGTTCCTGAATACTGGGGAGACTAACTTTTCCAGAAGCACAGCACATGCCATTAGTTTCATCGACCCATTTTTTGGCTGAACACTTAGGGCAGATCTTATTTAGGTCGCCGATTTGGACGGAAGATTGTTGAGCATAATCAATCTGTGGATCGTATCTAAAAGCCGATCTTTTACTGTGGGCTGAAACTTGATTGCGACTTCTCGCTCTTGACGTCTGTTGTCGTTCTCTCTGATCTTGAAGGCGTTGGAAACGCTCAGAGCTTGATTCCCTAGTGCGAGATTGAATATTTCTGATATTTTGCTCTTCAAGCCGCTGCAAACGCTGAGTACTTGACTCTCGCGCATGCACATGAGAGGTTCTTAGATTTTGTTCAGTAAGGCGCTGCGAACGCTCAAGACTGGACTCTCGCGCGCGTACCTGAGAGGTTCTCAAATTTTGTTGTGCTAGACGCTGTAAACGCTCAAGACTCGATTCCCGCGCGCGTGCTTGAGAGGTTCTCAAATTTTGATCAGCTAGTCGCTCTGAACGCTCAAGACTGGACTCTCGCGCGCGGACTCGAGAAGTCCTCACATTTTGTTCAGCGAGCCGTTGAGAACGCTGCAAACTGGATTCTCGCGCGCGTATTTGAGCGGTTCTCATACTTTGTTCAGCGAGCCGTTGCGAACGCTCGGTACTCGACTCTCTAGCACGCGATTGTGCCACATATTGTCTATGAATTGAAAGACGATTTTCAGTTTCTGATGAAGATTCTTCATTTCGACGTATTTTTGATGCCCTGGCCTGGGAACTATTTCTAGAAAGTTGAGATCTTGATCTTTTAGGCATTTCAAAATGACAAAAGAAAAAATGCCTTTGAACTAAATTAGCATAACTGTAAGCTATATATGCTACTATATTACAACGTACACAACTACCTACTATTTATTAAAATTAAATTGAAAATCATGAAAAATATTCAAGTAATTTATTAGGTTAATAACTAAGTGAACAATATTTTATATAAATGGGTTTAGTTCTGAAAAGAACTTTTTAAATCGGTTTAGTTACTTACTAAACGAATTATTATCAAGCGTAAATTCCGCACACGTCCATCACGTAGGGAGCCGACCGGCAAGTTTATTTCGTGATCTTAACCCCCCTCCCGTACCCCTGCCCGAGTGACGCCTACAACGCATAGCTAGCCTAATACAGTTTATTTTTTAATTTTTTTTTAACTCGTGATATCTTTTGACAGGATTGTCAGAATCGAATAATTCAAAAAGTAATATAAAGATATTGAAGCAGTCTTAAATAATACATCATTTATTTTGATAAGGGTTAATACCAAGGTACAAATAAAGAGCTTTTTGTAGCGGTGGTATTTTAATTTCTTTTTTTCAATAAAAAGACGCTTATTGTGACATGACTGTAATAGTTACAGATATGCTGCCGCTGATTTTTTGTAGATAATGGTGTGTTCTAAAAAAATTTAGTATATCATTTTGTTCTATCATCAATAGTTTTCGCAGCGCACGCGATGTAAGGTAGTTTTCTGATATTTTTTTCACACCTTGGATTACGTTATCGTAATTTTAGTAAGTATGCCTATTTTTTTTGAAAATGAAATATAGCCTATGTCACTCAGGAATGATGTAGCTTTCCAACAGTAAAAGAATTTTTCAAATCTGCCAAGTAGTTTCGGAGCCTATTCAATTCATACAAACAAACAAACAAACAAAAAATCAAACCTTTCCTCTTTATAATATTTGTATAGATAATTCACATTTTTAAAGTCTTTATAAAGTTCTAGTATTGAGATTTTTGTTTATGTTTTAAAGTTATGGTTCTAAAGTTAGAGGATGAAAAAAATATTTGAATAAACCCCTATTCATTTTTAAATACCTATCGAAAGTAGTTGGGTCGACGAAAAAAAAAAAAAACAAAAAAAATCCATTCCGAACATTTTTTTCCCTTTTTTATTTCGCACTTTGTCGGCGTGATTGATTTAGACAATGGTACTAGTGTTTATGATTTCTCGAGCTTTTCAAGTTCTCGGGTCTCGAGAATTCTCGAGGGTAATTTCTCGGGTTTTCTCGGGTTGTCGAGAAATTTACATTTGGGTACGTTTTCTCATATTATTTGTTTCCAATAAGGTCAACAAATTCAGTAGTTATCTTCTCAAATAAAAGTATCGAATTAGTTATAAAACTTATGGATAAGCTAAGCTTATAAAAATACAGAAGTAATAATTATTCAGACTCATTATTATAATTATAGCACCATTTTTGGCTGGTTATTTAGAACTTATAAACAAAAAATCTACATAAAAGAAAACATTAATTTATAGATTGCGATTAATATATTAACATTAATAATAATATTAAGATTCAAGCCGAGAAAGGTAAATCAAGTGTCGCGTATATATCTTGGCTCGCGAGATTATCGACAAGTGGGATGTTGATTCAGCAAATATTGTACCGACAATCGTGACAGTCAATGGTTTAATAGTCAAGAACCTCGATCAACACCTCAGGAGGCTTTCGTTAGGCTACTGGATCAAGGGCTTGATTCAGAAAGCGGTACTTCTGGACACGACTCGCATTGTCAGGAGGTTCTTTTCTAGCTAGCTAGTTAGGTAGCTCGGGCCCTGTTCCCTATAAGGTTGGGTTACTATTCTTATATTTTTTAATGTTCACCCCTAGTTAGTCGCATCTGAAGCATTTTCAGCTTTGGAGTCTGGGGTCCGATTTAGCAGTCTAACTGTTGATTTTAGCTAAACTACGATATTTTCCGTGAAGCGACTGCCCTATGACCTCCACAACCCGAAGGTGATATCGAAGCATTGCAGTTAGACCAATTGTTGGAATTTAGAGGGCTCGAACAACCTGTAAGGACTGCCATTAGATGTTCGTATGGCAACCGGGACCTACGGCTTAACGTGCTTTCCGAAGCTCGACCAGACCAATGCAAATATTCATATTCATGCATACAAATATTTGCACTGTGCGGGAATCGTACCCACGCCTCTTTGCGCAGCGGCCACATTCGCTACGCCACGGAGGCTGAATATATTGTTATTTGTATTTTAATATTTAAAAATATATAGTCGTGATAAGCCTTGCCTGTGTAATTTCCGTTTATTTAAAATTAAACTATACATGACTAGAATCGAAACACAAATGAACGTGTAAAAACGATGCTGCAGCGCGCTTGCAGCGAGTTCAAAGGATGAGTTGCGCTTTGGCCCGCGCTGCCACGCAACATAACAAACGGCGATTTAATTTCTAAATAGGTTCAGACGACAGCACATCCAGCTACTACAATCTGTCAGATTTCCTTATTAGATTTTCAACTTTATCTTTAAAGCATTAAGGCTCAAGGTTGATTGGGAAGATCTGACAGTTTGGGGTAGCTTGACCTTTTTTTTTTTTTTTTTTTTTTTTGTTTTCGGGGGGAAACCTTCATAAGGCACCCGACCCCCGAGGAATGAGGTCGGGTAGTGTGGGATTTTTACCTCACTAAAACCACCCCGGTGATCACCATCTGCGCCTAGGGGCGGTCCCGGTTCCTCTTAAAAGACCAATTCCGGAACCCTCCCTGCGCAATGCCTGTAAGGCGCATCCCAGGAGAGACTGTAAGAGGGCCTCTACTAAACGTCCTATGCACGTGACCACTATGCCACCGTCTTCCCTGGGGTTACTTAGTGGGCAGGCAGAGACCCCGCTTTGTATGCCCGCGACCCCAAAGGTCCACCTACCTCAATAAGTAGGCGGGTTTCGGCGTATTAAGCGCCAAGGCGGTTGCCTCCCCGACGCCTCCTTCTCCGAGCAGGATCAGCCCTCTCTCGATCCCGTTCGGCGGCTTCCTTCTTGGCCATCACGGTCTCACAGAAGGAAGCTACTTCTGTCCAATTCTCTGTCTTTGCCAGCATAGCCCTTACTACTGCCGGCAGAGACAGGTCTTGCCCGATCCTAGCAACTAGGACCCGCCGCTCGGAGTCCCATGCAGGGCACTCCTCGAGCGTGTGCTGTGCGGAATCCAGGCTGCCCCCACAATGATGGCAATTTGCCGTGTTCTCTCGCCCAATTCTGTTCAGGTACTCACCGAAGCAACCGTGTCCAGTGAGCACCTGTGTGAGCCTGAAGGAGATGCGCTCCCCCTTTTCCAGCCAGGCTTCGAAGTATGGCAGAACGGCTTCAACAACGCGCTTGCACGAATATTGCGGCAGCTGTAACCGCTCGCGCCACCGGTCGAGCGCGAGTTGCCGTTCCCGTCGCCTAAGTTCTGCGAGTGCAGTTCCTGGCACATTATTCCCGCTTTGGCGGATGTTACAGATCTGGCTGTAGACCTTCGCATCCATATCCGCCAAGATGTCCAGCGGCGGAAAGCGTGCCAAGAGAGTTGCCGCCTCAAATGATATCGTTCGGTATCCTCGTGCGATACGAATGGCCATTTTCCGCTGCAGTCTGTTGACTTTAGTCTTGCAGCGTCGAAGGCCTGAAAGTCTACTTGACCAAACAGGCGCTCCGTAAAGAACCATCGATCGCACG
Source organism: Sesamia inferens (assembly GCA_037179545.1). Taxonomy (NCBI): domain Eukaryota; kingdom Metazoa; phylum Arthropoda; class Insecta; order Lepidoptera; family Noctuidae; genus Sesamia; species Sesamia inferens. The sequence goes on along the minus strand of CM073928.1, from coordinate 18,720,537 downwards.
ACACCCGCGTAGACGCGGCGAACTTCCTCCCGAGGTCCTCCGAGATTGGGCAGCAGTCTATGCAAAGCACCCACTGCCTTCTCGATCCGGGGAACCAGGCGCTCGAAGTGTTGTTCGAAGCCCCACCGACCATCCAGGGTAAGGCCAAGATACTTTATGTATCGCCCCACCTGGACTTGCACATCTCCGACATGGACCACCGAGCTGGGTGGCTCTCTGCTCCTCGGCAGTTTATGAAACCATAACGCCTCGGTTTTCTGTAGTGCTATCTCCAGACCCAGCTCGCGGATTGATGCCACGACTTTAGCCACCCCGAGTTCGGAAAGCTGGATAGTCTCCTCGAACGTTGTCCCGCCGGCCAATACCAGAGTATCATCTGCGTAGCAAACGATATTAACACCGACGGGGAGATCGACACGCAGGACCACATCGTATGCCAGATTCCACAGGATAGGACCGAGAACTGACCCCTGCGGAACTCCACATGTGATCTCCCTCCGTTGAATGCTACCATCACGGCCCATATAGCGGATGTACCGATCGCGCAGGTATGCCCCAATTATGCATCGCAGGTAGGGAGGCACTTCATGATGTACCAGTGCCTCTCTAATTGCATCCCAGGGTAAAGAGTTGAAGGCATTGACGATATCCAAACTTATTGCCAACATCACCCCACCCCGGGACATCGCCTGGTCCGACAACGCACGGACGCGAAGAATTGCATCTACGGTGGAACGCTGCTGCCGGAACCCATACTGGCTGTCAGAAAGGTTGGGACCAACTCGCGATAGGTGCTCGACGAGCCTCTCAGCAATCACTCTCTCAAAAAGCTTGGAAGACTCGTCAAGCAAGCATATGGGACGGTATCCAGAGGGAGAATCTGCGGCCCTGCCTTCCTTCCTCAACAAAACCAATCCAGCTTCCTTCCAACTGGAGGGGAACACGCCTGCACGAAGACAGCCATTAAATAGTCGTCTCAGGCGGTCACCCAGAGCAGCCAGAGCGAGGACCCACGCCCGGCCAGGGACTCCATCCGGACCTGGCGCGGTATTGCGAGTTGGGGTAGCTTGACCTGCTGTCGTCCGTACATGATTTCTCGAGTTCTCACCTTTTCTCGAGCTTGATTTCCCGGGAACAAAACCTAACGATTTTCCCTAATTGGTACCAAATTTCAGCTTTCTAGTACTAATGGTCTCTGAGGTTATCCGCGGACGTACAGATAGATAAATAGTCTTGACGAAACTATAAGGGTTCTTAGTTTACTACGGAATTCTAAAAATGTATTTACGAATGCCAACCCGTGTATTATCGCCGATCCCTGATTAAGTGAACACTCAGGCATGTTCTGAGCACGCTCGTTCCATCATAGACCTTACCCCTCCCTTTCCATGAGGCGTGATCGAGGTCAAGAGCGGGCCAATTCAGCAACAGCAAGAAAGGGTATATTGATAGCAGAGGTATCAGAAATCTTTCGCCACTATGAGTTGCTTAAAAGGATCAATTAGATGAGGAATATAATGGGAACCAAACATAATGATAGCCCTGTTTTTTGTATTAAACCAGAAGAAATAAATTATTACAGTATTTTGACATTACTATGATACTGCAAATAATCCTTTCCACATCTATGCTGCTATCATGCTATCGCAAATGTATAAACCCGAAAGCATGACAGGACTTTATAATCCATCTGAACGAAGTCGAGCATAAACATTAAAATTACCTTTCACAAAATTCTGAATCATTTTGTGCGCACGACGACATATCAAGCTATAAATTTCCAGTGTAAGTTAGCCTCCCATTTCAGGAAAATTCTTGGCTTTGCGAGGTAAACTTTAACTGGCAGTGCAGTAAATTGGGAACTTGATATCAGCGTAAGAATAATTAGAAAGAATTAATCTATATCTATACTGTGGTGCTGATAAGCCATACTAATATTATAAATGCGAAAGTAACTCTGTCTGCTGTCTGTTTGTTACGCTTTCTCGCTTAAACCTCTCAACCGATTGTGATGAAATTTGGCACAAACAATCTTTAGATCCTGAGAAACGGCATAGGCTACCCTTATTGAAAAATTTGATATTTCCGAGGGATATCTAAAGAGCGCGATATAACCGAATTCCACGCGGGCGAAGCCGTGTGTGGAAAGCTAGTACCACAATAAATGAAAACACGGACAATGCAGGTTCATAGAATTAATCCTAAACAGTAGAAAAAAAGCCTAGCATCAAAAATAAAATTGTAAACGAGATAGAACATCCTTAAAAATATTGGTTCTGACTGACCTCCGATCGGCGCCAGCACGATCCTGTATCGACTTGCTTTTTTCGCGCCATTATTAATAAAGTTTAGTACCGCTGGATGCGGCGGTCATAAACTTGTAAACGCTTCCTTATCAACATGTACATCATGCAGAAAATGTGAAAAATGAAAAATAATTTCCTGTGACTAAACAAATGGATATACAGTATGTTACGAAAACCCTGTCCGACCCGTGAAGGTATTGTTAGGTATCGATAACTGATTCTACTAATGCCTACATAACCTGGCTAAACTAAAAAAAAATACCCCCTTAAAAATAAATAATTTAAATAAAATAAATGGGTAATTTCATGGCAACACAGGTACAGGTCATGACCTCAGTTGACCTCATGCATGTAGGTATAGGTAGTTTATCCATGTTTATCGACTCTCGAAAGAAACAATGATACTTAGGCAGCTCGTGAAAAGAACTTTTTTTAAGTGCGAAGGTCGTCTGACTCTCTGAATGTATCATTTCATTCGATGAGCACAATGGCTGTGGCGGAGATGTTGTTCCATATTTCGTTCACTAAGAACTATACAGGCCTGGCACCTTCGCACGAGATTAGCACGGTGTTTCACAAAGTTAGTCCACCCCTACCAATCCACTGCTCGCCGAACTGATAATGGAGGTACTCACGTACAGCCCGGTACAGGTCGACAAAAATATGGTGGTACACCGTCGTGTCACCACATGAATCAATAAGCAGCTGTCCAACACCTGATCACAACACAACTAATTGCAGAACTACTACCTTCCATCAGCATTTTACATTACGTTAGAAAACGACATGATCACAATACACGAATAGTCAGGTCTACACGGAAGCAATGTTTATGCGCAACTGATAATTTAAAGTAAAAATGATTTTTATTTTATAAAATAGGTACCTACGCGGCTGGCCTCGCGGCATGCTTTGAGCAAATAGAGATGTGTAAGTAATCAAAATATTGATTTTTCAATCGATACCGATTTAGTATAATAGTTTCAATTATCATTCTCGATTCAACATCGCATGGAATTGTTTAGAACTTTTACAGAACTCAAATTAGTTATGTACACTGCTGTAAATGAAAACCATGCCAAAGGTTTAATTTCAGTTTCTGTCTCAATATCGATGATATTGACTGTTAAAATATTTGTAAAATTTTACTAAAATTGTGTTTCATAAGGCCTTCTCGTCTCTGTTTACTAATACTTGTGTTATAATAATATTATTAGTAATTAATCGATAATCAAACAAAAGTACTTTTACCATTGGGTAATCTGTGTTTTTACAACAAATGATTATTCAACCAGACACAAATTTCGATTAATAGCGATACAAAAAAATGTTATTACGCAAAAAATAGTACATCTCTAATTATTTCTTTTACGTCGCCGACAACGCTCACGCGCCACGCCGCCAAAGAAATAAAAAATCTAACAAAAGAATGAAAGGAAAGCCGACAGGTATACCGCCTAAAAAGGTGTTGTCATTTTTTTAAAAATTCCTATTTTTGGGGAAATTCGCGGAAAAAAAAGATTGTTTCAAAATTGATTAGTATTGCTACTATGATGATTATGTAAAATTTTATATTTTATTTGGTCATTTGTTTACCTAACCTTTATTATCGTTATGGGTCGGACAGGGTTTTCGTAACATACTGTATTTAAAAGATTTTTTATGAGTAGACTGAGAATGTGTTGAGGTACACGATGATTAATTTATTGTCGTATTGTCATCACTACTTTGTATAAAGCTGAAGATTTTGTTTGTTTGTTTGAGCGCGCTATTCTCAGGAACTACTGGTCCGACTTGAAAAAATCTCTTTGTGTTGGATAGCCCATTAATTCAGGAAGGCTTAAGGCTATATAACATCACGCTGCGAAAAATAAGAGCGTAGCATATAAAAAAAAAAATATCGAAAACTACGCGGGTGAAACCGCGCGGAACAGCTAGTTGTTTATAATGACCAGAACAACTAAGAAAATTAAAGAAAACATTATTTGTCTTTACGGAGAAAAGTATTGTCCAAAAGATATCCTGCAATCACAATACGGTAGTTGACTAAAAAAAACTAATTAGTCCGACCGTCAGATTTCCAAAAAGTACTAGACACGTATTTTTCTTTTTTCACATAAACAAAAAAGGAAGACGACACAGAACGTTGAAAACTCGTATGACGTCACTGTACACTACACTTTTTAGCGAGCAGTGACGTCACCAGCCACCACTCCTGATCTTTGCTGCCTTTTATATTTGTCAATTTTTGTTGATTTGATAAAACAAAATATACGTATAATCCGAATATTTATCCTATAATCTGAATGACTGACTAAATAGAATCATTTTTTTTTACCCAGGAAATATCCCTATTAGGTTAATAGAAAGATTAAATTTAGGGTCCAAGAAAAATTAAAAGTCCTAAGGACAAAGTCTATTCTGAAACACACTCATGTGAGTTTCAGAATTGAGTCTCATTTTTTTACATAAAGAAATCTATCAATCTTCATGAAAATTAAGTGTCTACAGTGTATTCGTCTCCACTTTTCTAATGCTGGTTATGCTTATAACTAGATAGCTTCGACAAAAATACTACCATAATTTACTGGAGCTGCCTCAATTAATGTATATCACATTGTTTAAGATGAAATAACTATTTTTGTATCCACAAGAGGGTTAATAATAGAGAGTGGTTGGGACACTGCCGCAGAACCTGTTATCAGACATGATGATAAAAAAATCCATTCCTTACAAATTGCTTGCGTATATATTCTACGGAATAACTGTATTTGGGGTTCTGTATCCAAAGATCCCACTATCTGTCTGTCACAAGGTGGTATCTTATGAAGCGTTGCATGATTTCTTATATTTTCAGGAGTTGCATGATTTTATTCCCTCATCTCCATTCCATCATCGGACGACCCGTCGTACGGCGAATTTCCACCCTTAGTTTGTTGACACCACAACGATCCCAACGAAACATTTCGCCGCTTCTTTTATACATCGAGGGACTGGAACAGTTTGCCAGCGGCGGTGTTTCCATCAGACTACAATTTAAGTGTCTTCAAGGTATTCAAAAATCTCTTAATAAACTAGCGCGCTTTACGATCAACGATTGCATCACTGCTTACCACGAATTGCAATCAAGCGCTAGTTTATGATTTATAAAAAAAAAGTTACCGCCATAACAAAAAATACTAAAAACTTGATTTTGCTGGATATTCATAACGGCAACAGGTAAACGCTTGAAATATTCACAAAATATTCAGTTGTATATTCACTTTAAAATAATTATCTAAAATAAAATAAATATTTAAAGGGGCTTCCAAACAACAGACGTGATTTTTATCGCTAGTGGTACGAAACCCTTCACGCGTGAGTCCGACTCGCACTTGGCCAGTGTTTATTTTGTTAACCGACATAATATTCTACGATAAATAATTATGTGCTAAATTAATTTTTACAGTTTGGGCAACCACGTCGCTGCCACCCTTTTTAACATGTGTTAAGTTAAGAAACTATATCGTTTAGTTTCGAGATTTTATGGCCAATCTAAGAACCTATGTTCTACAGTACAACGATAATACCAATATACCTCCGGTGATGTTACAAGGAACACCATTAAAAGTGGTCTCTCATTTTAAATACCTCGGTCATGTGGTGACGGATTCTCTCACAGGTGACCAAGATATAGATAGGGAGCGCAGGGCGTTGGCAGCCCGATGCAACATGCTTGCTCGCAGGTTTGCGCGGTGTACTGAGCAGGTAAAACTGACGCTCTTTAGAGCTTACTGCCAGTCATTTTACTCGTGCAGCTTGTGGGTTAGGTATACGCAGAAGGCTTACAACGCTCTGCGCGTCCAGTATAATAATGCGCTGAGGATGTTGTTGGGGCTGCCTCGATTTTGCAGTGCATCAGGCATGTTCGCGGAAGCGCGAATTGATGACTTTTATGCCATCATACGCAAACGGTGTGCTTCGATGTTGCGGCGATTTCGGGGCGGCCCAAACAGTATCCTAGCTACACTGGCGGACAAGGTCGACGGACCTTTTATTAGGCTCTGGGCGGACAGGCATGTGCGCGCACATATTCATGTCGCCAACTGATGTTGAACTCTGTTTCTCTTTTTACTAACATAGGATAAGTTTTTTTTTTAACTAACAATATATGGGCCTTGCCTGAAATAAAGAATTTGAATTTGAATTTGAATAGGGTCAATAGCTCTTTTACCTGAGGGAAGTCACACGTATAGCCACTTTCACAGATCTCTTATACATCAAACTAAAATCACGTTGGGTCTCCTCTGGGACAATGTAAATTTTAAAGTTCAAAAGTAATCAATACATGTTATACCTTTATCGTTCTACTATATGTTGGTTTATTTAAACAGTGAAATATAAATAATATATACAATATGTAAATAAAACCCTATCCGATCCGTGAAGGTATTGTTAGGTATAGGTAACTGATTCTACTAATGCCTAAGCCGGGCTAAACTTAAAAAAAAATCCCCCCAAAAATATTTCTCAAAAGGAGGTAAATTAATACATGTGCGGTAGGCAATACACGCGCGGGCGAAAGAGGGCAGGACACGCAGGACGCGGTCGCCACGCTATTCGCTCACATTAATACCGTCAAAAATTATGTTGTCACTTATTAAAAAATTACCAAATTTTGGGGAAGTCGGAAGTAATTCGCGGAAAGTAAAGATTATTTCAAAATTCATTAGTATTGTTACTAAGTATGATGCATATGTAAAATTTCTTATTTTATTTGGCCATGTGTTTACCTAACTTTAATTATACTTATGGATCGGAAGGGGTTTTCTTTACATATTGTATACAATATAATAACGAATATATATAAGGTTTTTTTTCTTCATACGAAACCTGAATATAATTTGTTCAGAATAAGCAACTGAATCGATTTTAATATTTTTTACACCAAGTTTTATTTTTTTCGCAAATACATTTAGAAATTGTTGCAGTGTGGTTACCGAGCGCGCAATTCAGTTTACGGTAGATAGTACATAGCGCGTGCGCACGCCCGCGCAACAGCAACTCGGGCGGGCGAGCGGTGCGTTGACCATATTTTTGATGGGACAACCAGGTAAGATAACAAGCTCATAATTTTGTGGTTTTTCATGATATCGTTTTGAAATTTTGTACATTGATTTTTTACATTAAAATACTGGACACGGGTTTTGGGCTTCACATATATAAAAAAAAACGTAAAAAAAATAATCTTGCAAATGTAGCGTAGGAAGCCCTTGAGCAAGATGGAGCAACGACATCAAAAAGGTGGCTGGTTGTGGCTGGCGGAGAACTGCCCAGGATCGAGCTTGTTGGCGTGCCATGAAGGAGGTCTATGTCCAGCAGTGGACGAGTAGAGGCTGATAATGATGACATACAAAAAATAACGTAGTATGTAAAATAAAATTTATCTATTTTACTGTGAAAATAAGCCTTTTTCGAAGGCTTCATTAGTAACATAATATCATAGTGGAACATCGTCATAAACTAAACTATGAAAGCTAAACTCAAAAATTTAATGTTGTGATTATTTAGTTTTCTTTCGGAGATCTTATTTTATTTTCTATTTATTTTATTTTTGTTTATTTTATTTTTGTTCTCAAATTTTTATCAATTTGTAAGTTTTTTTATTAATAGCACCTAAGTAGTTTATTTTACCTGTGCATGTTAGATTCACATCTAGTAGGTGTCAATCAGATGTATTATGTTATGATATTTTTTTTTGTATGCATGATTGTACACCAGTTTTGTGAATAATAATAAAAAAAAAAAAAAAAAAAACTCAAACGTCAAATTACATCAGACCGTAAATCAAAACCTGTGCTTCATCACATCCTTGTGTATTCGCTAGGGAGAAGAAATGACGTAACTAAGTCCTCACCAGCACAATTCTTAGTTCAGTTAAAAAGTAGCACTTGGTCACAGTTGTAGGCATGGAACACCCATTTTGATATAATTGGTCAAATGTGGGTCATTTGACCAATTATATCAAAATGGGGCGAACTTAATTGCCTCCAAATGGGCAACTCCAGACTATAGGTTGTTACTGAGAAATCTCGTTCCTGACTTGGGCATCGAACCCAGGTCCTCATGCTCGGCAGTAGCTTGCGACCGCTAGACTAACGAGGCGGTTTTAATAGTGTTTTGAAGATATATAATTGTACAGTAGGTAGCTACTAGGTATTCCTACTTGCATAGCGATGTCATATGTCCTCTAGAGATACCTAATTAAAATTTATTACCGAACAGGTACTAAAGTAGGAATTTAATATCGCCCTTAGACAATAAAATCCTTATCCCTTATTAATATCTAAGACACCGGATACATTTATTACCTTATAAGCCCAGAAAATCCCCACTGATCGTCATGGGAGCACACACACAATATTGTAGAAATGCAATTCCACCTGAAACTGTATGAAAATAAATCTGTATATTTACCCGCTCCTATTGCTCGCAGCGTGATGTTATATATACTAAAGCCTTTCTGGAATAATGGGCTATCCAACGCAAAAATAATTTTTCAAATCGGACCAGTAGTTCCTGAAATTAGCGCGTTCAAACAAACAAACGAACTCTTCAGCTTTATATATTAGTATAGATAAAGAAAATATTATCTAGTAATTTGTGTAGTGTCAAGTTAATTTATTTGGAGAGGCGTATACAGTATGTAATTGTTCGAACAATCTGCAACGACACTTTGGAGTGGAGTGCACTGAATTGTATTTCTGAAGTACGTAATAAAGTTACAGTTAATACATAGATACCTACAATGGATTTTTCAGTTCAATTGTACCCGTTATTATTAGCTAAGCAAACGATTTAGTAGTACTTATAATCATTGCTGGTGCTATCTACGTGTACTTGAGTTAATGAATATGTCAACAAGCTAAGTTGACAAATAATATTTTCATGAGCAGCGCTAGTCAGGGGTAGGCAAGTCTGTACGTAGTGTAATGGAACGCGCCGGGCGCCTACAGCAGCGTCATCCATTCGCCTTCGAATACGCGAGGCGGCGGGCCGCTTCCGCTGCTAACTCCTGAAACTTTCCCTCGCACGATTTTCCGCCGCGATTGTTTAAACGGAAAACTTGTAAATATATACATAGTTTGTTATAAAGTAAGAAATTGGTAGGGAATAAACTTTAAAGTATATTGTGTAATCATAATTCAGACAATAATATCATAGCTAAGTTTTCTCTTCTAGCATTTATAAGTAAGTAAATAACAGTATTAAGTTTAAAATCACTACAACTTTAATGTGACATAAAGAGGAAACAGTAATAGTGATTATAATCATTTACTTAGTCATTTGATGTTACAACTATTTCATTTGAAGTGTTGTGATTTGAGTAAAATACCTAATATGTGAAGATACATATGTAAGTTCTATTGTGTTAAGTGAGCGCAGACATGTAAATCAAAGCTAAAAGATACCAAGTATCAACCAGAGTTTACAGAAGTTATTTCTACGTGAAGGTTAAAAATTCAGTAAGTGCGCAATGTCAACTTTGGGAGCGGGGACAAGCGTGCTAATCGTTTTGCAAACACGCTGTAAGGCGGCGTCGAGCTGTGCACTCGTTGTGTGTCGTGTGTGTTAGCACAGAGAGCCAAGGAGGCCTCAGTGAATACAGAACAAAGAAAACTGGCGTTATCAACAGTCACCATTCTGCTCCAAATTGTGGCCTCGTCGCTTTTCGCAATGGACACTAGGCAAGTGCTTTCTATGAGTAAAAATAACTAGGTGATAAGGCTTCAGATAAGGCAGCTTAATAAAGGTTTGTAAATCCAGCTCCCATAGGTCTGTCGTCCAACAGTTTTTCATAGTAAATCGAGCAGAAAAAATATACCTAGCACGAGTAGAACTTTATTATATTATTTTATTTTTTGATAATTAAAAGGCAAGATGCATTTAATAATCATATAGTTACCTCTGAGTGAAACCGAGGTTATTGAAAGACGACGACGTTATTTGTTGAATAATTACCAATTACTGAAATATTTCCTATATAAAATAAAATTCTATTTAGATTTTAAATATATTTGGATATACGTGTATACTTTGTTTAAAGTATCGTATTGTACGGAAGATTTGTTTCGTTATTTATTTTTAAATTAGCGCATTACTGAGATGTACAAAACATGACTTTATAATTTGGAACATGATTATTTAAAATGGCGTGTATCATATAATGGGTAATAATTGCCCGTCTTTGTACAGTTGCGGTAGCGGAACAATAATTGTCCACAAACTATATATAAACTACTGTAATCTGATTCATGCCCGAACTTTGATTCCCCACTTTCTCCCTTATTGGAAACCCGAGTGGGATCAGTCTGCCGCAGTTGTTCAGGTTTATAATTCATTATAACAACCGGGTTATTATAATGAATTATAAACCAAATAAATAATTATTATTACCACCCACCAGACAAAGTCTTGCCGCCAAGCGATTTGTCATGTTTCGGCATGATGTCTGGTGAAGCCGTACGGAAGACGGGTCTGAGCAGTTGTGTTGCGATGTGTGCCTGGTACGATGCACCAAATGTTGTTGTGTTGGGAGTTTGGTCGTGGAGGGTCTTCAGATCAATTTTTTCAGAAAAAATATTATTAATATTATCAGGCGGGATTGCGGTCAAGTGCTAGTTTATAATTATTAAAAAAAGGGCTTCCTTAGAATAAAATCCGTTTTAGAATATATTTCAATTCAAGCGTGCTACATTTTATATTAAAATATATACGAGCTTATACGTACCTAACTACGAAGGCTGTTACAAACTTAGGAAAGCCGTTAAGCTTGAAGCAGACTACATTAATTGTTTGCTAAGTTAGAGGATTGAAGGCATTCTCTGTTATTTAAAAAAAAGTATTTTAATTATAAAAGTATTTCAGCGCACTACAAAAAAGAATTACGGTCTAGCCAGAAGCCTATTTTGTTCTTAAAGCAATCTCTGAATCATTGCAATCTTCCTTCTTTGTGGAGATTTGTACTGAACTGGAAACAGAAAAGTCAAGGTATCTTCACCAATTCAGTTGAATATGAAACCTTTGGAACAATAGTCATATCGTATTAAATTCGTTTTACAAACGATTTTTTCATGTTCATAATTTCTCTGCCGATTTGGCGAGATCATATTACGGTACACATACGAATTTTAAAAAGAGAACGCCATATTGGTTCTCGCGAACGGACACGAATTTAGGATAACTTCCGTTATGATTTTTGTTTTGCATTTCTTCTTTCTCTGTTTCTCAGTCTATAGAGGTTTATTGCTGGACAAAGGTCACCCCCAAGGCTTTCCACATTTCCATATTCCTTACTCTAAAGTTTCCCATTTTGTGACGAACAATTTTGATATACTTTACACTCATGAAGTATTTCTATACACGTGCGCACACACGTACGCAAAATCAGTGTATTGACGTGGAGATGTGGAGACCAGCCCGTATTACCTAACATCCAATTACTGTAACAGTAGGTACGTTATTTGCCAATTGGTGAATCCGTTTTGATAAGTGTATATACCTAAAATCACATAACACTGACACTTAGGAGTCAAAACATAGGTATATATGTTCTATGTCATTTCACCTTTTCTGTTTAAGACCTAACGCTGATGTTACACAGTCTATATTCCTCACAACTGGACACAAGTCCAAACTCCGGCCTGCACCCTTGTAACCTGCAACCTGGAACCTATTTAATTTAACTGACATTGTGATGTACATACGTTTTGGAAAAAATATGAGATTGACTCTTTTCCATGACCTGTGCTGTGTAGTAATAATAAAGCACTATTAAACATATATAATTATTGAACAGACTTCAAAATCAAAGCTTTTATTTGTAAAGGTAGATCTCTATGTTTTGCCGTTAACGGTGTATAAATACTAGTAGACATAAGTATATGTATACAATTATACATGTAACAATTAAATTTTACTGAAATTTAAATAACTAGATAACTTATACGACACTTAACTAACTTATAATATCATAAAACAAACTTAGCGATGTTGCAAACAACTAGCTGATCCTATGAGTATTAAATTTAAAATATATTTATAAATATCTAGGATATCTAAAAATTTTACAATAGTTTAACTTCTTCTTGGCAACTTACAGCTGTCAGTTTGGTCTTTACTGAAAAGAAACAAATATGATTAAAGCAATGATGCCGAGCTTTTCCCTTAGTGATGCTTTAAAATGTAATTAATCAAATGCAGATGAATTTTACCATAATTTAGACAGAAAGATAAATTTATCCAGGATTTTGTAAAATCTTGACGTAGAAGAGTATCCTTTGAGTTTCTAGCTAGTTCTTGCCCTCGTTAGCTAGTTACATATTCTAAATTTAAGTTTCTTAATGGGCACCAAGCTTCAACTTTCTGACTAATTGATCGACTCTTTTCAAAAGTAATTTGTAAATGGTTTAATTGAAATAACTGATATAAATGTTAGTGTACTTTGGGAAACTACTAAATTCGATTAGAACAAATTAATAAGATACGTCAAAAAAAAAAAAATAGCATAAAAGCTCTTTATTTATAATATTTGGTTAAATAAATATTATTTTAGTAATTTTTTACTTATTATTATTTTTTTAATAATTATAAACTAGCGCTTGACCGCAATCCCGCCTGATGGTACGCAGTGATGTGATCGTTGATGGTAAAGCGCGCTAGTTTATTAAGAACCTATTCATTCAGATCGAGCGAATAGGAAGGAAGACGGCAGTTGAGCGAGGTGATGCAATGTTAAACCCAACAACACGACCAACGATGCTGCGCCAAAGGGAGATTGATCTGAAGACCCTCCACGCCCCCTCCAAATCCCAACACATCATACCCGGCACACATCGCAACACAAATGTTCAGACCCGTCCTCCGTACGGCTTCACCAGACCTCAAGCCGGAACACGACAAATCGCTTGGCGGCAAGGCTTTGTCTGGTGGGTGGTAACTTCTGCCGGCGGCCGATGTTATGACCTACCACCGAGAAAAAATAATTACTATACACACTGTTACAGTGTAAGTAAATCTGATTTGAAAAGGTTATAACAATAAATATTTCGAATATTACATATGTTTTATGAATACTTAAAAAAATATATATATTACTATTCTGTTCTGACCTACGGTGCACAAAGTTGGTCACTTACCGAACAACAGAAGTCCAAACTCTAATTTGCCAACGGGTAATGGAGCGCAGTATAATACGTGTTAAGCGTATAGGTCGTGTTAGAAACACCACACTGCGCTCCATAAATCAAGTCTTGCCGCCAAGCGATTCGTCGTGTTCCGGAATGATGTCTGGAGAAGCCGTACGGAGGACGGGTCTGAGCAGTTGTGTTGCGATGTGTGCCGGGTACGATGCGCCAAATGTTGTTGTGTCGGAAGTTTAGTCGTGGAGGGTCTCCGGATCAATCTCCCTCTAGGTTAAACATTGCATCACCTCCCTCGACTGCCATCTTTCTTCCTATTCACTCAGTTTTTTTAAGTGAATGGGCTTATTAAACTAGCGCGCTTTACCATCAACGATTATATCACTGCTTACCACCAGGAGGGATTGCAATCAAGCAATAGTTTAGAAAAAACAGCGCGGCTGCAAAGGGAGTGGACTAGAGAGGTCAAGCGAATGTACCCAGAAATATGGGTAAAGATCGTCACTCACTGGGTACCTGAGGGATCTCATCGCCGTCGCGGAAAACCTCAGCGAAGGTAGTGTGACGGTCTGGTGACGTTCTCAGGGCTAACATGGCCGGAGATAGCACAAGCCAGATAGGTTTGGAAGAAAAAGTGGAGGCCTTTGCTTAGCAGTGAGGCACAAAATAGGATAATGAAATTATTATTATTATTTAAAATTACATTAGCTATTTCAGCCTCACTAGTACGATCATTTAAAAGGTAAACGAAATGAAATAAAATTTCCAGCAAATACATTAGAGGCACAGAGAGAGAAGATGTATTAATTCGGTTCATTCACTGTAGGTACACAAACGATACTCATTATTTATACCCTTTTACAGTATTGAGACGTTCTATCTGCGGGCTCAGCACAATTACCATGAGAAATGAGGTACTGTTACCCACTCATTTGATGCATAATACTAAAATGACAATATAAGACATTTAATACCTATATTTAAGTACAATTGGAAGCTTAGGTATGGAGATAGATTTTCTATGTCGAATAAAGATGCCTAATGATAATGTAATTATATAATACAACAATCATAATAGAAGTAGCTTCTGTTCACCCCATCGCAACGCATAACTAAACCATGCTTTATTTCGTTTTACCTTAGCATTTCTTTTAGCTCGTGTCTTAAGGGTGGTTGGAGTGATGTTACATAACTGCTTGCTCAAGGATTGGGCTATCAAATGAAAGAAATGTTTAATTCGACTAGCAATTGCAGCGATTATCGCTTTGAAACAAACTCTGCATCTTTATTGTTAGTATAGATAGAATAATACACGACATAATACATAGTATAATAAAAATAAGAAGATTTTTAAAGACAATCTTTATGTGGATTAAAACAGGGAATGAGATATAATTTGATAAGTAGTTCTTAGTGTATTGAGTTATGAGTTCGCTGAAAAATTACCGACACTTACAGTGTTGTACAATTTTATTTCAATAAACCTACGATTTCTTGTTAAAATAACTGCTATAATAATTTATTTATGAGAGATAACTGCGAAGGTTTTATGAACTAAGTTTTTTTGAACGCGCTAATCTCAGGAATTGCTAGACCGATTTGAAAAATCATTTTTGTGTTAGATAGCCCATTAATCCAGGAAGGCTTTAGGCTGTATAACATCACGCTGCGACTAATAGGAGCAGAACATAATTAACTCCACGCAAACGAAGTCGCTGGCGGCCGCTAGTTTGAAATAAATGTCTTGTTTAGTCATTTATCTCTATATCTACAAATGGAACTAAGTTCCGTTGAAAGCCGCCCTTTAAACCTTTCTCAATACAATATGATACAGCAAATTTGCTACTTGTAGGTCATTTATGAAACAGAATTGAGTAGGTAATTTAAATGCATGACAAACAGAGAATAGGCACATCAAAGAATTATATCGATAAACCAATTTCTCTGTATTGCGAAGATGTAAAATTTACGTAAACAGGATTCAACAAGAAATAAATTTGGTGTATGTAAAATAATAAATAAATCATAAAGTTTATCTCGTACGAGTAATTTAGTTCATAACATCGTTTCATGAACTGTTGATATTTTTATGAACCAAAATATCGATGTTTCTCAAGAGCAACAGAATTGTTCTTTTAGTTTGAGAAAAATGACGATCTGGTAACGTTGTCAGGGCTAACATGACCAGAGATAGCACAAATATACAGTATGTTAAGTAAACCCTGTCCGACCCATAAGGATAATAAAGGTTAAACACATGACCAAATATAATATAAAATTTTACGTAATCATCATAGTACCAATACAAATGAATTTTGAAATAATCTTTTTTTCCCGCGAATTAATTCCAACTTCCCCGAAATTTGGTAATTTATAAAAAAGTGACAACACCGGTATTATTATGAGCGAATAGCGATGCGATCACGTGCCGCGTGCCCTGCCGCCCGCCGCCCGCGGAAGGGTGGTAACGCACATTTATTAAGTTACCTCTTTTTGCGAAATAATATTTATTTGTTTAGGGGGATTTTTTTTAAAGTTTAGCCCGGTTTTGTATGCATTAGTAGAATCAGTTATCGATACCTAACACCACCTTCACGGGTCGGACAGGGTTTTCTTAACATACTGTATAGATAGAGGTTTGGAAGAAATAATGGAGGCCTTTGCCCAGCAGTGAGGCACAAAATAGGATAATACAATTATTATTATTATTATTTAAAACTACATTAACAAACTGCATTAACTATTTCAGCCTCACTAGTACGATCATTTAAAAGGTAAACGAAATGAAATAAAATTTCCAGCAAATACATTAGAAGCACAGAGAGAGAAGATATATTAATTCGGTTCATTCACACACAAACGATACTCATTATTTATACCCTTTTACAGTATTGAGGCGTTCTATCTGCGGGCTCAGCACAATTACTATGAGAAATGAGGTACTGAACCCACTCATTTGATGCATGAAATTAAAATGACAATATATGACATTTAATACCTATATTTTAGTACAATGGCTTAGGAATAGAGATAAATTTACTACGTCAAATCAAGATGCCTGTAGGCCTAGTATGAGTTTTCAATACGAAACTCGATTGTCAGTATCGAGCGCGTTTGAGGCTCTGATTGGTTGAGAGTTCTTACGACCTTGAATCGGGCCAATCGCTGAGTCAAACGCGCTCGATATCGACGATCGAGTTTCGTAATGAAAACTCATACTAGGCCATCTGATGACAATGTAATTAGATCTAATACACCAATCATAATAGAAGTAGCTTCTGTTTGCGACTTCGTCGGCATGAAATATAATCTAACCAAACTTAGCACACCCCATCGCGTAGCATTACGAGTCCATGCTTTATTTCGTTTAATCTCAGGATTTCTGACTTGATTTCTTTTAACTCGGGCCTTAAGGTTGGTTGGAGTGATGTTACATAACGGCTTGCTCAAGAATTGGGCTATCAAATGAAAGAAAACTTTAATACGACTAGCAATTCGTGCGATTATCACTTTGAAACAAACTCTGTAGCTTTATTGTTAGTATAGACAGCATAGTATAAAATATAATACATTCTATTATAAAAATATAAAGAGGCAGAGGCAGTGATCTTTTAAAGACAATCTTTATGTGGATTAAAATAGGGAAAGAGATACAATTTGATATGTAGTTCGTAGTACTCGTATATTGAGTTATGGAAAATGTCGAAGTTTTGTCAAAATCAGCAATTACACTGGAAAAGCGGACCCCAGACCCCAAAGCTTCAGATGCGACTGGGATTAACATTGAGATGATGATGAGTATATTGAGTTATTAGTTATTAGAGCCAGAATTACAGTTTTGTACATTTCCATTTCAATAAACCTCCGATTTCTTGTAAAAATAACTGCTTTAATAATTTATTTATGTCAGTTAACTACCAAGGTTTCATGAATTAACGAAATTTAACCAACAAAGCAAATCGAAAATGAATTCATTATTTGAAATAAATGTCTTCTTTAGTCATTTATCTCTATATCTACAAATGGAACTAAATTTCGTGGAAGGCCACCCTTTGAACCTTTCTCAATACAATATGAAACACCAAATTTGCTACCTGTAGGTCATTTATAATATATTATGAAACAGAATTAAGTAGATAATTAAAATGTTTGACAAAAAGAGAATACATCCAAGAATTATATCGATAAATCAATTTCTCTGTATTGCGAAGATGTAAAATTTTACGTAAACAGGATTCAACAAGAAATAAATTTGGTGTAAGTAAAATAATAAATAAATCATTTAGTTTAGTTCGTATGAGTAATTTAGCTCACAACATCGTTTCATGAACTGTTGATGTTTTTATGAACCAAAATATCGATGTTTCCCATAAGCAACAAAGTCGTTTTTCTAGTTTAAGTAAAATAAACAAGTTAAAGACATGGACATGAATTATTATTATTGGACTAATTTTTTAAACGAGGCACAGTTAGCCTACAAATATTGGCTTAAAGAACAACAACGAATCAGAATTTAATACTATATGCTAAAAAGTAAATAGCAGAAAGTGTAACAGTATACTTGTAGGTCTAATTTAATTACTGTCGGGTTGCGTGAGGAGTCATCATTAAGCATCCTTAACTTATTTACCATGGCTCCTCTTGAGAATATCCGGGAAATCTCTTCATCAGTATTGTTGGTTAAATCAGAACAGAATTGTTTCCTGCTGTTTTCCTTATTTACACAATATATGTCTACGTGAAACTAAGCCTTGGAAATGTCAAGAAAATAGTTTTTATCGCTAGAGTAGTTGTGTAAACTTCGACCTCAACACTCCGCTGTGAGTCTAGTTCAATTCCATATTCATATTATGTTAGGCGCTTGGTAAAATAATAAAAGCCAAATTTAACGATCGAACAGGTTAAGTTGACGCTTGCGGCGTTTGGACTGTGGAAGGGTAACCACTATTGAAATGTTATAAATCACTTTATATAATTATAAACTAGTGCTTCATCGCGACCCAGCCCTATGGTAAGGAGTGATGCAATACATAACATAAAATAAAAAAATCAAAAGTCATTTATTCAAATTAGGCTGAGAATTAGCACTTTTTGAACGTCAATACATTACATAAGACAGTCTCCCAAAACGCCCACCCATCGACACTTCCTAATGCTTTCGCTGGGAAGAAGAAGTGGCGGAAGAAACTCCCCAGCAGCACATCTGTCTGTCCATTTAAAAAAAAAATGACTTTATACAATACTATGTATAGTGATGAACACAAGAAAATACAACTACAATGAAATTATTGAAAATATGCCAGATACCACGCCAAAATACCAGCAAAGCAAAACTATATATATATATATATATATTTAATGAAAATGTAAATAACTAAAAACTTATTACCTACTTCAATAAAAGCTCCAGGCATAAAGGACGTGACAGCTTACATATTTATGTATTTTAAAAAAAGTGAATTATATGAACTCATATAATGTGTCAGGAAGCTAATTCCGGAGAAAGAACACAAACATTGTCCTGAGTTAATCAGAGCGACCAGCTATTCCATAATGAGTGTTCCCAATTACTTGGACACAGGCATCCTCTCCGTGAGAGGGAATGGGCCGTAATCTACCACGTAGGACCAGAGCGGATTGGTAGTAATGCAATGATTTATGGTAAAATTCAGTAGTTTATTATGGGCCTGTACACTTTAGGCTTGAAGACACTTAAATTGTAATCAGACGGCAAGACCTGCGCAGGCAAATTGTAACAGTTCGTAGATGTACTTGGTATAAAAGAAGATTAATTAATTAATCAGACCATCTTTATATAGCGAGCACACACACCCAAATTGCCTCGCAAAGCATATAAGCTGTTTGGTCTTGCCTGTCATTCATGAAACTTTTCGTTAGAGGTAGTCAGAAGCCCGAAAGTCTGCTAAGCAGTTCCAAAGGGTATTGCATTACCCAGTTACTGGGTTGTAGAGGTCAGATGTACAGTCGCTCTATTTAAAACACAGGTTTTCAATCCGGTTAGACTGGAAGCCAACCACAAATTAATTTCAAAAGACTAAGCAGATGTTTCGTATTATGGTAAACATTGGCGCCGATTCTGTTGTTCACAAACTAAACTGATTTTAAGTTAAGCGCATCTTTTTCTTTCCATTTCGTTAAAAAAAGAACAGAAGATAATATTTTAGTTTAATCCTGCCAAATTAAGATACTCCATAGACAGTTAAGACAGTCTAATATAATAGTCAGTCTAGTATAATTTGACAGGTCTAAACTCAAATTTTATCTTCTGTCCTTTTTTTAGTGAAATAGAAAGAAAAATATCAGGGATGTCCGATATAAAAAATCATCCGTAACCGTAACCGAATCCGAAATAAAAGTTTCGCATAGTATCGGATAGGGGCGGAGTCTAATTGAGACACGTTATGACAAGTTGTTTTCACACACAAGCTACGCGCATTGTTTGTTTTTTTTTTCTTCTTTTGTAGTCATAACATTCTCGTAAATAACTGACTTGTTATCAATTCTATAATAGCAAATAGTTCGACAAGTGTGTTGTGTTACGATATCGATTGAACTTGTACAAAATGCGTCCTAAGTCGAGTGCAGTTTGATTATTTTTTGATGAAATTACCGATTCACGACGACCTCACAGACTGATTGAAATTCCTGCCAAAAACTAAGTAAAACTACTTTATTACCTATTTGTATTTTACTTTTGAAATTCCTTAAAAAATTAATATCCGTAACCGAAACTAACGGATAGTCCGAAATAATTTATTATCCGTATCCGTAACCGTTCCGGTTCATCATTCCTAAATCCGTATCCAATCTGTAGGTATCTGAAATTTCATATCCATAACATCCCTAAAAAATATGCACTCAACCTAAATTTAAATTAGTTTGTGAACAAATGGATCAGGGCCATTGAGCATGCAACATTTTTTATCTCTACCATCTAAAGTTTCATTTCGTTCCAGCGGATTTTCAGTATTAGCGAAATTACATTAAAACTTTCAATTCCGGTTCAACTTTTATGAAAGAGTCTTCGTAATAATATATATAAGACGTAAAAAAAGTTTAATTTTTATGTAAATGTTAGAGATCCGGATGTTAGCTGATACTTAAAAATGTACCTAATGGTACTTCGTTAGGACGCCCGGCCAAAGAGTATTTGACAGCAAGTGTGTTAAGTATAGGGGTCGGCGTATGTGACGCACACGTGACCAAGTAGTTTGATATAATGTGGCCGGATCTCGGCCTCGAGCTGGCCAATATTAATAACGAGCCCACTGGTTACCTAAACGTAGCTAATGTTTGGTAGCATGATGACGTAAATGCTATTTTCCCCTCAGCAACATGATATTAAGGGACACTTTGATATAAATTACTTAATAATATGTTGTTAGGAGAAAATTACTAATTAGGACTTTTTTGTGGTAGACATACACATACACTCAAATATCTACTAAGAATACATTCAACTAAGGGCTGGTTATTAGAAGCGCGATAATCTTATCGAGACACATTTTAAATTTATTCACAGTTTTTTTCTGACAGGCTTAGAAAAGTTTTTTTTTAATAATTATAGACTAGTGCTTAAAGCTTGACCCGAATCTCGCCTGCTGGTAAGCAATGATGCAATCGTGGATGGTAAAGCGCGCTAGTTTATTAAGCCTATCCACTCAAAAAAACTTGCAAATAGGAAGGAAGACGGCAGTTGATCGAGGTGATGCAATGTTAAACTCAACAACACGACCAACGATGCTGCGCCAGAGGGAGATTGATCTGGACACCCTCCACGACCAAACTTCCGACACAACAACATTTGGCGCATCGTACCCGGCACACATCTCTGACCAACTGCTCAGACCCGTCCTCCGTACGTAAATTATCTGATATTATGAACACTACTATACACCTTTCATACAATTGGGCCATCGTTACTTTGGTATACTCTCCTAAAGCCAATTTTTGTAAGCTAGCTGTGACGCGTCTAAAAAATGAGTGCAATAATAATAATTCATGTGTATTGTAGCTTTTGGGTTGTGTACGTCAGCTGGTTCTTTGGCTTGATTATTTTTTTTAGAGTAAAAAAGCGACTATGTTGCTTTTGGGAAACATCAATATGTTGGTTCATAAAAATATCAACAGTTCATGAAACGATGTTGTGACCTCAATGACTCATACGACCTAAATTAAATGATTTACTAATTTATTAAGTTAAAACTAAATTTATAGAAATAGATTTATATTGTTCGGAAATATTTAAGCTCTATCGCTGGAATTCGAGTCAATTTACTAAAGGCTGTTTCGTTATTCATAACGTCTTGTTAAGTACATATAATATTTCTGAAGTGAAAACCAGATTGAAGTCTTAGAAATAATAGGGTTAGTTAATAGTTTACCCACTCACTATTTCTAAAGACTTCATTAATTGTAATCTATACTAATATATAAAGCTGGAGAGTTTGTTTGTTTGAACGCGCTAATCTCAGGAACTACTGGTCCGATTTGGAAAATTCATTTTGCGTTGGATAGCCCATTAATCCAGGAAGGCTATATAACATCGCGCTGCGACTAATAGGAGCGGAGTATATAAGAAAATGAAACCTATGCGGGTGAAACCGCGGCGTGCAGCTAGTGTTGTTATATGTAACCTTTAAGTAAATACCTAATTTACATGTATACTTTACGAATACCTCCATGGATTCTGAACAACCTCTGTGGATACGTGTGGAATTGTTGATGTATGATAAGTATATATAAGTCATATGTTACGGGCAATAATTAATATTGTTAACGTCTGTTTACTTGAACATTAGAGATAATGCTCTTGTTGACAAATGTCTTTTACAGACAGTTATTAAGGTTCAAGAAAATATTTCTAAGTCGCGTCGCAGTATTGCGTCGCGCCTGTCCGTTGGAGCCTTTACGCTCATTTAGGCAACCGTAAAACGCGGTAATCAAGGCGGGTATTTCCTTGAAATATCGTTAATTTGTTTCTTCATAATGACATTCAGCACATTAAAAAGACATTAATAATAAATAAATGTGATAAATAAAATAGGTGTAAAAGGTCCTGACTTAAAATGGAACAGAGACTATTTGCTAATATTCTGTAGGCTTAGCACGAATCCGTGAAGTAAATGTGCTGAAGACGAAACTATGTATTTCAAAAATAAAACTCGCTTTACACATAATATTATTATATCTAGCGGCCGACCGCGACTTTGTTCGCGTTTACTTAATTATTTGGACATTTTATTCTAGTCACTATAATGTCGTGGTGGCCTAGTGGTTAAAACACTAGCCTCTCAAGTATGAGTGCGCGGGTTCGATTCCAGGTCAGGCAAGTACCAATGTAACTTTTCTAAAGTTATATGTACTTTCTAAGTATATCTTGGACACCAGTGACTGAAGGTGAACAAACAAAAACAAAACGCATTGAGCAAGCGTTGTGATTACGCTCAATCCTTCTCTGTATGAGAGGAGACCTGTGCCCAGCAGTGGGACGATAAAAAAGGTGGATGATGATTCTAGCCCCAAAATATACAGAATACATTTTATATTTTTGTAATGCTCCACTCCTATTGGTCGCGGCGTGATAATAGATATAGACTAAAACCTTCCTGGATTGATGGGCTATGCAATGCAAAAAGAATTTTTCAAATCGAACCAGTAGTTCCTGAGATTAGCACGTTCAAACAAATAAACTTTTCAGCTTTATATATTAGTATAGATTAGGTATTATGCCTACTGTAAAAAATTAGAGGAGGAACAAAAACCGATGTATTATCTAAAAAGTACACAGTGACAATTTTCGTCATCGTAGCGTTAATCCCAATCGCATCCGAAGCTTTTTCAGCTTTTGGAGTCTGGGGTCCGCTTTACCAGTCTAACTGCTGATTTTGGCTAAACTTCGATATTATCCGTGAAGCAACTGCCGCCTGACCTCCACAACCCGAAGGCGACATCGAAGCATTGCAGTTAGACCAATTGTTTGACTTTTGAGGGCTCCACCAACCCGTAACGACTGCCATTAAATGTTTGTATGGCAACCGGGACCAACGGCTTAACGTGCTTTCCGGGGCACGACCAGACTAGTGCAAATATTCATATTCATGCATACAAATATTTGCACTGCGCAGGGATCGAACACGCGCCTACTTGCGCAGCGGCCGCGTTAGCTACCGCTAAGCAACGGAGGCTGTCAACACAGTGACAATTTTGGTGAAGGGTAATAGATGACTTTAAGCTCACCCCGCTTAAGTCTTTTCGGTCAGATTTCACAGAATAGTACTATTGGTCTGGAGAAAAAAAGATAGGGAATGAAATCATAAAACTTAGCAGTTTATTCAATCACGTAATCGCTCTTTTATTTTGAAACTATTTCTTATGTTAGTTTAATGATTTCTTTCTTTCTTTTCGTTATTACATTCTATCTAGGAGCTCAGTGGGCCTCTAGAAAATCTCACTCTCACTTCGAGAAAAGAACATTCGAAAGACTCGGTGCGATTTTAAAGAATTGTTGCTCTGGAGAACTGGAGAAGTGTTGCAAAATACAGAAAGCGTGGACATCGTAAGAGAAATCCTTTGTCAGAGGCCACTAAACTCCGAGATAGAATATTATCAGGAAAAAGATTAACAGTCGTTAAACTAGCATAAGAAAGGAGTTACAGAATAAAAGAGATATTGACTGATTGAATATACCTGCTAAGTTTTATGACTTCATTTCATATCTATTATTATATACATAATACGAAGTCACAAAAGTATTAATCAAACTGCTACATTAAAGGCGTATTTTGGATTAAAAATCGTATGAATTATAGTGGCCTCCAAAAGTTAGCTCACATTTTTCCACTTCATCTAGGCACACTAGATTATGATTTGAAATAAGAGTTCGTTTAACTGTACACTATAACGTTTTTATTGACAAATTCAACAACTTTATCATCATCATCATCATCGTCATCATCTCAGCGTATAATCCTGGTTGCATCCGCAGTTTCCGCGTTGGAGCCCAGGATCCGCTTTCCTACAGTTACTCCTCCATTTCGCACGATCTCTGGCATCCCGTGGCGTGAGATTGTTGACACGCATGTCATCTCTTAAGACGTCCAGCCAGCACTTCTTTGGTTTACCTCGTCTAATTCAACAACTTTATCATAAACAATAATAGTATAATCTCTTAGAATTACTTGATTATTTTTTTAATCATATTCAAAATGTGGCATTATTGCCGAAGTAGATAAATTTCAAACAATTTTTGGAGAAGAAAAGTTACTCCTAGAATTATATGAATGGAACGAATAGCTCGTGCGAAATCTGCTGTAAATGTGCGTCTTGTCGTCTAGAAAAAACGATTTCTGCTGAAATAACATTTTTCCAGCAGGAAAATTCTGAATGAATGGTCAGAGAGAGAGAGAAATATTGAAAGGCGGACTTAATAGGCGTTCCTGTGGGATAATTTCCGACATATACGCAGGCGAAACCGCGAGCAGATGTTAGTACGACATATAATGAAGTCGTGGTGGCGGCGTGGTGAAGTGGTCGTGGTTGTAACACCAGCCTCTCAAGATTCGATTCCAGGTCAGGCCAGTTATCAATGTAACTTTTCTAAAGTTATATGTACTTTTAAAATATTTCATGCAACTCATATGGGATCACCGAACAAAATGATATATGTATATTATTGTTTTTAAAGCTGCCATAGAAGAAGACATCCTCAAACTCACTTCAACAGATACAGTCTTTACATGTTGACGGATAGTAGAGTCTTAGCAACGTCATTATGCACACTTTTTTTTTTAATAAAACTATTATATATTACTTACTTATTTAAAACTATTTATCATTTAGGTGATAGATAATACGGGCTGCAGGGCAATTGCTTAACACACTATTATTAGCAATAACGCTCATTTTGACAGTTCAACAACATTCAAGATGTTTTTGCACAAAATACTGAATGTATTTATTATGTATTATAAACTAGCGCTTGACCGCAATACCGCCTGATGGTAAGCAATGACGCAGTCGTTGATGGTAAAGCGCACTAGTTTATTAAGAGCCTATTCACTCTAGCCTTGAAGACACTCAAATTGTAGTCCGACGGAAACACCGCCGCTGGCAAACTGTTCCAGTCCCTCGATGTACACGGTATCAAGGCGGAGGCGATACGCTTCGTCCGGATCGTAATGGTGTTAACAACGTAAGGGTGGAAACTCGCCGTACGACGGGTCGTCCGATGGGGGAATTAAATCATGCAATTCCTTCGCACACTCCCCAAAAAACATCCTATAGAAGACCGAAAGGCTGGCTACTCTATTCGCTCAGTTTTTCTGAGTGAATAGGCTCTTAATAAACTAGCGCGCTTTACCATCAACGATCGCATCACTGCTTACCATTAGGCGGGATTGCGGTCAAGCGCCAGCTTATAATTATTAGAAAAAAAAAAACAAATTTGAAGTGAAGAAAATAGCTTAGCTATACCTTGGAATAGCACTTACGCTAGTTTTTATAATGTACTTTATCATGTGCAAAGTCACGGAAACAGCAAGTAGTGTACTTTGGACTACTTCAGAGTACTCCGGCACCATACATGTTTTTGAGCAAAATTTATGAAAGTCATTAATATGTACGATTTCGTCGCTTTTTATGATAACATTTGACTTTTTTGAATCTTGTCTCACTTATTTGAATCTGTTAAACAACAGCTGGCTATCCGAAAAATTATTTTATATGTATATTTTCTCAATAAATGTTTCGTACATTGCAAGTTGAATATTATCACTATACATTTTTAACTAAAGGCACAAATTTTTGGTTTAAACCTACTATCTTGCGTTGATTCTGTTTCTTGTATGTTACCGTCAAAGTTAGGACACTATCGTTTTGAGTTTTAGCAATGACGCATACATGTACACTGAAACGTTTTATGGATATTTGATGCTTCGAGAAGTACCTTTTTAGTGAGCTTATACGTTCTTTGATTAGTTGCTGCGATATTTTTGAGATGTTTTCAATAAAGTGCGATTTCTTAAGTATTAAGTACAAACATTTTATTAAATCTAGTTTTGTCACAAAGACGCTCAAATTAAGAGTTGCTTGTGTATTTTATTCTACAGGATCATATACAATGGTTTTAGAAATAAACTATTTGTAAAACATTAATCTAGCAGAAAACGCGATATCTCGATAAATGAAGACGCAAAAATTATATTTTTGGCGCATATTTATATACATGTTAGCCCTCTACCCTCTATTATGCTAAATATTTCACCCTCTGATCATTCACTTCAAATTTTTACTGCTGTATATACGTATCTCTAGTAGAAAACGTGTTTTTGTTTTTTTTTTCTAAACGAGTGCTCAAATTTTTTACATAGCGCTCGTTTAGATGAGATAACGCACTAAATATTTTTGTACCTTTCATATCACTCTTTGAGCTACTTTCCTGCTGGGATTACTTGCACACGTAAGTGAGTTTGTGATAGGCTCTTATCACAATTTAGATATTATATAACATATTTAAATAATCAATATTTTTTGTAGTATTAACTTTTTTAAATGGCTTAATAATATACAATTTATGGCCTATTAACACCTTTTATTATAATTATTTACCGTGTATTTGTCTATTTACTTTTACAATATGTAAAGAAAACCCTGTCCAATCCGTAAAGGTATTGTTAGGTATCAATAACTGATTCTACTAATGGATACAAAACCGGTTTAAACTTTAAAAAAAGTCCCCCTAAAAAATAAATATTATTTCGCAAAAAGAGGTAACTTAATACATGTGCGGTAAGCAACCCCTCCACGGGCGGCGGGCGGCAGGGCACGCGGCACGTGGTCGCATCGCTATTCGTTCATAATAATACCGGTGTTGTCACTTTTTTAAAATTTATAAAATTTCGGGGAAGTTGGAATTAATTCGTGGGAAAAAAGATTATTTCAAATTCGTTAGTATTGTTTCTATGATGATTACGTAAAATTTTATATTATATTTGGTCAAGTGTTAACCTAATCTTTATTATCCTTACGGGTCGGACAGGGATTTCTTTACATATTGTATATTCAATTATTTTTTTAACAAATTATCATTGTTAATAAATCATAACTTATGCGGTTGCCATTGAAACATTGATAATGTTCTTTTATCCTTATTGCCAAATTGTATAATATTAGACAAATACTTGTATACCAAACAAAGATATATTAAATGATACATGTAAGGAAAAGGGTTTATGAAACAATCTTTCTAAAGTTCTAAAATACCTGGAAATATATTAAGTATCGTATATCCTACAATTTATCAAAGAAAATGCGATATTATTTTGCACTTCTTATTGTAATCATTTAAAGTTGTATGTACTTTCTAAGTATATCTTGGGCACCAATGACTGAAGGTGAAGGAAAACATCTTGAGGAAACCTGCACTTTAAGTCTGAAATCGCCAACCCGCATTGAGCAAGCGTGGTGATTGCGCTCAATCCTTCTCTGTATGAGAGGAGACCTGTGCCCAGCAGTGGGACGATAAAAAGGTTGATGATGATGATTGTAATTATTTTGCACAAATATCAACAATAACATCATCATCATCATCCCAGCCTTAATCCCAGTCGCATCCGAAGCTTTTCAGTTTTTGGAATCTGCGGTCCGCTTTACCGGTCTAATTGCTGATTTTGGCTCAACTTCGATATTTAAATAGATATTTAAATGTCAACAATAACGAACTTGGTAATTGCGTAAGACACTATTGGTAGTAATGGTTTTCGTTTTCATTTATGGAGTTATTTATGTTGTATATATAGCAAACGAACGAAACGGAAAAAGAAGGTCCTCAAAAATTCATCTCATGTCTATAACTAACAGAAACCTTCATTCTATTTACCCCATTGACTGATAGTCAACAGAGAAAACGAAGCCCATACAGAACGTTTGACTTTGATTTTCTTTTGCCAGTACTGGTAATAGGATCACAGTTCAGTTATCTCCCAACCCAAGCAAATAAAACCAAGCTTCATCCACTCACGCTTTTTCAAACTACATGTCAATAGTAAGGCAAATATTTCCTGTGCTGCTGGCCTTCATTTTCTGGGACTGTTCGTAGATTCCACATACATTTATATGTGTCTGGTCCAAGACGGAACCACGGTTTATTTTACTTTTGAGGCTATAAAAAAGGTTTTTGGGTGACAGGCCATTTATTTTGCAAATCTCGTTCTTATGTAAAATGTTTTTTGGGGTACTTACCTATCTTTCAATAGAGGTCTAACATTCAATAACGGAAGAAATATCTAGACCATCTTCTGATCCTTTGAAAATGTACTGTTCCTCTTTAGATAATTTTGGTGAATGTAAATGAACAGGATAACAAAGTTGAGTCCTCTGAAATGTTTTAGGATCGTCTAAACTATCTTAGGGATAGTTTAGCTAAGGAAAACAAAACACACAACACTGAACACTGAACACTGTGTTATACAGCCTTGAATCGTTTTAATCGTGAAACAAAAATGTAGTGAAACACGTAACATTGACCTTTATCGGACTCATTAGGGAGTCGTTCATGCCCAAGCATAAGAAGTAGCACAAACAACATTGTTATCACCTGGCCATATCAGTGTCTCGTCGGTAACAAATATGTATTGTAGGATCTTATTGTTAAGATACTATCGTGCTTGCGCGACATGAAAATCTTTTTTGATGCAACTGATCTGACATTGGTAAACAATTTCTATTCATGTTTTGTTTTTTCAACGCTGTAAAGTGAAGTTTAATAACTTTTTTTTATTTATAGTTAAAGGTTCTTTGAAAGACAGCACATTTGTCATGTCTTGAACGACTCCAAAATTAAACGACATTAAAAAGGCATTTAAAAGGTAAGGTATCAAAATATTTTCTTAATTTGTTTTATCGGTCTATAAATAATAATAATGAAATACCAATAGCTAAAGAAATACAATAATCAGTTTTAGCGGCCTCTTGGGAACAATAAAACATACGAAAAATATATCTTGCAGGTTTTTTTTAGCCACGTAAATATCCTTTAATAAAAGATTTTTCGAAACTTCACCCTCAGGAGGGTCGTAGGGCGAGGTAAAAGTATATGCCAACAGAAACACGAGAAATGGACAAAATACAATAAAGAATATTCCTATCACAGACACAAAAACAGGCAATATAAAGGACGTATTTACGTTATAAAGCCTGTCCCCTGCAACATTCTTGAAGTTGTCAAAATTGATAGATCCGTAGAGCGAGAGCTTATTGTAGACTTACCTACCCGTTATCAAGTATGTTCATTGTCACTCATTTTCATATTCAGCCCACGTTCACGCATTAATAATGAGATAATCATTTATCACCACCATGATGGAAAAGCGGAATAGATATTAAGCGTATAAGGACATTGCCAAAAATCAGAAGTGCTTTAAACCAATAGAGCATGAACTCATGATTTTATAAAAATACTAGCTTTTTGCCGCCCGCGGCTTCGCCCGCGTGGAATTCAGGTTATATTGCGCTTTTTAGATTTCCCTCGGGAATATATATATATTTTTTTTTCAATAAAAGGTAGCCTATATCCTTTCTCAGGGTCTAAAGATTGTCTGTGCCAAATTGCATCAAAATCGGTTGAGAGGTTTAAGCGGGAAAGCGTTACAGACAGACAACTAGACAGAGTTACTTTCGCATTTATAATATTAAGTAGTATGGATTTGATGCGCAACAGCGGCCAATAAAAGCGTGCAATCTCCTTTGAATAGATGTACATTTTCTGGTTAACCAGCATTTATGAATATGGTATCCCATTGAGGGCTTGTATGGTATGTGTGTACATTTTCTGTAATGCCTTTGTGATCGTTGATCTCTTATAATACAAAATCCTCCTAGGATTAGAGAGCCTTCTCACTTCCAATAACAAGTACTACAATCAGATCTATAATGTTGCCATTACTGGGATATACACCTCCTCTCAGAGAGTGAAAGTGGGCCATTGATGACGGGGTTCATTATGGGCTACTGCTCGCTGAATAAGCATCTCCACACAATAGGCATAACGAACAGCCCTCTGTGCAGAGCCTGCATAGAGGCTGACGAGACAGATGCGCATGTACTCTTCGAGTGTACAGGCGTTACCCAAATTAGGAACAAAACCATAGGAGCACCAAGATCTTACACAGATGTTCTCAACAGGCTAGAAGACCTGATGGGCTTCTGGAGGGAGGTGGGCTGGCTGGAATAACCGCCAAAGGCACTAAAGGGATTGAGTGTGGAAACCAGACCAGTAACATATATATGTCGGAGACAGCGACGGCAGAGCGGTAGGGTCGACAGCATCTTGGTGTGGTGGTACAGGTTTCATTTAGTAGGTGAGTTTTGAATTGAAGCACGACGTGTAGATATACCCTCCAATCTTCATAATAACAATTTGAATAGGCAAACCGACAGTTTCGGTTGGGAGATGTGCCTTGGTCCGCGTCTCGATACAAAGTGACCGTTCGACGAACCCCACTTTCCAAAGCGACTCTGTTCATGTGCCGCCATCACAAAATAACGTCACAAGCGTTTGCCCCTCTACTACGTAAATCAAATCAGCAACTTCTATTAAAATTATATCGACGATCTCCGACATATATATAAATATTTACCTGCATCCAGTTACTTTTTTTTTACACGGTGGATATCCTCTTGGACTTCCTTAATATTGGGGGTGACATAGGGGAGGAGTGGGGACTCTTGCCGGCTAACATAACCTCGGTTTCACCTTGATGTTCGACACTCCTGTGTCTGCGCCTGGCTTATACAACACAGGAACTTCCCAAGGCTGCCACGGCCAGAGAGTAAACCTAACGTTGCTGGGGATAGGCTATGGAATAAAGTTTACATCTTTGAAGTAATAACTTTTCAAACACGTACACAGTTACGAAAGAAAAGATTTATAACTCTCCTGTCTGGCTCATTTTCTTACGAAACAACTATAAAAAGATTTGTTCTAATATTTCAGCACTTTGCGTTAGAGTTTGACGTCAGATAATAAATTTATTTAATTTAAATATCCAATAGCCATAATGCACCTAAAGTAGACGACGAAAAATATCTAACAACAGTACGTTCGAAACTTCGATTTTTTGTAAATGTTAAAATTGTAACTTTTCTGACTTTGAACTTTTTGGAATTTAAGGTGACATATCTCTCCAAAAAACCGATTAACACCCAACACCGTAAATTGTCACGTTAACGTTACATTAAGTTATTATTTTTCTATTTAAAAGCTGATGCCTTAAGATAAAAAAATATTACTGACCTAAAAAAACAGTTATTTAAAAAAAAATACTGCACGTAGTATATTCTACATAAAAAATAATCATCAAAATAGGTTGGCGTGACATTGATTAATTCGTCCATTTGTCGCGCACAAACTTAAAGCAAATTTAAGACTTATTTGGTTTTCTTATGGATTGCATTGTCAGAACTTTGATTTGATGTCTTTTATATAACACAAGAAATATAACATTTGTTACCTAACAATACATTTGGTACGTTTAACGTTGAGTGCCAACATATTGAAGTAAAAGTGATTGAGTGCCCTGATACCGTTCATTTACCCGCGTTTCGAGGGCTTGAAAGCGCTATAAAGCGCTCATTGTAATAATAATTACAATACACATGTTTCTACGAATAGATAATTGTTCAGTACCATTTGATTTAATTAGTATTACTTTAATAAATGATCACATGAATAAATAGTGTTTTCTTTATTATACTTATAACGTGTTTTATTTTTGTTACAGTACAACAAATTCATCACAAGATGACGATGCGGACTGGTCAAGGAACAATTCCATTGACGAGTACATAGTACACAATGGAACGAATGACACCTTTGGTACGTACCTAAATGTTATTTATTTACCAGGGATCATAACAGCCTTTTCTCGTTTATCGTGACTATAAGTTTCTAGTGAGTGGTATATAAATCAGGCGTGATCAGGCGGCTACCGTTTCATACGGACTGCCGATTAAATGTCTACTCTATTTCTCTATTTTGTAATAAATAAATGACACTTGCCCTTGGTGTGCATGAGCACACCAAGGACAAAGTGTCATTTGTTTAACCTCTATTTATTTAACGATAGGAACGATCCAATCGTTCACGTCATAGACAAAGAGGTTAAGTTTTTAATATAAATTTAGCATAATTGCCTTTTACAAAATTACTTGCGATATAGCCGTCAAAGGGCCACTTCATAACTTTCTCGATCGTTATTGTAAAGTCTTCAAAACTTAACCAGCTTACAGTTTGTTGTCAGTATTAGTATAAAGTATATTTGATGTTCTTTACAGACAAACACTTTGTAGTACCAGACTAACTAATCTAGTCTGGTACTAGGAAAATTCAATTGAGTTAGAAATATACTTAAATATACTCAAATATACTTATATTTGGAATTGGATTGAGTTGTATACGATTTTGTGTCCTCTTTGATGTTGAGGTATTCAAACTAAAGCAAGACTATCTTTTGAAATCGTGTAAGCTTTATTGTTTGCAAAGTAAAAGAAAAATAAAGCAGATATGTATTAAAGAAATCAAAGACTGGATTCTGGGAAAAAAAAATGTATATATATTTATTATACAAAAATTTATTTTATAATATATTTTTGCGGCTCATTTGATCCCATACTATGTTAATACAGACACAACAGTCATATTTTCTTTACCTATCACTTTATTCATTTACCTATCATCACATATTAGTAGAACCATCATTCATTTACCTTCAATCCAATGCTAGATGATCCAATTACCTATGAAAAGGTCACATACAAAAGATTCAATGATAACGTTTTTGTTACAGAAACGTTGTATGACGTTCCGACCGGTATGATAGTGTTGCTGTCATTTTTGTACGGCTCGATATCGGTGCTGGCCGTGGTTGGCAACTTCCTCGTGATGTGGGTCGTGGCCACGTCGAGGAGAATGCAGAGCGTTACTAACTGCTACATCGCCAATTTAGCTTTAGCCGATATAGTCATAGGATTATTCGCTGTACCATTTCAAGTAAGTAACTCGTGACATGACGCTTATATGATAATCGTAGCAAATATGAAGTTAGAAAATTGTTATAGTAAATATATTGGTAGTTGTTACTTAGTACGGATCAGATTAAGCAGGTAGTTGTAAAAGAAAATGCTTGGTATATTTCCTTTCCCACGTTGTTAAAAGTATATACACCAGGAGTCCTAGTCTGCAATTTTTATAAATTTGTCTTTCCAATACAAATCCATTGTCATTGTGCTAAAAGTTAGTAATCTGCTAAATTATCTCAGTCATCTTGTAATGGAATGGTGATAGAATGATTTTGCTGTATTGCTTTTATTAATATAAAACCCGTTAGTAGAAATGATTATGCAATTTTCTATTTGAACATGTGTTAATATGGAGTGGAGTGTCACTGATTGAGCACTGGAAAGTCATAATGACGCCATTTTGTTAGTAGATTACGAAACTTGTCAAAATCGATCATTATGGAATCACTGATTGACCATTCTGACACTATTGTAATAGCAGACTAGGGACTGCTTCTTCGTTTTATAAAGAGTAAGTAATTCCCTATAACTTCAAATGGTTTTAATCCAGTCTATGAACGAGTTTCAGGAAATTACATCTTAGTTTATATGAAACCCACCAAAACTCCCACCCTTTAATTAATGTTATCGTCGATTTTTGTTTGACAACCAGTGTTACCAGTGTTATCGTATTACCCAGTAATTGAGTTGTGGAAATCAGTAAGGTAGTCACCACATAATACTGGTAATTAAATGCATTCCAATAGACTGGAAGCTAACCTCAATGGCTATGCTGTCCTCCCATAACCAGTGCGACTTGAAAACATTGTAAAAGCCAATTAAAAAAATAAAACAAGGGCACGTCTTAGTGCTACGTTTTTAATTTTCATCCTAATGAAAAAATATAGTCATAAAACACAAAACATTATCGTGATCCGGCATGATGTCTGGTGAAGCCGTACGGAGGATGGGTCTGAGCAGTTATGTTGCGACGTGTGCCGGGTAAAATGCGCCAAATGTTGTTGCGTCGGGAGTTTGGTAGTGGAGGGTCTCTAGATCAATCTCCCTCTGGCGCAGCATCGTTGGTCGTGTTGTTGGGTTTAACATTGCATCACCTCGCTCAACTACCGTTTTCCTTCCTATTCTCTAAACTAGCCCGCTTTACCATTAACGATTGCATCTCTGCTCACCATCAGGCGGGATTGCGGTCAAGCACTTGTTTACAATTATTAAAAAAAAAAAAAAAAACAAAAAATCACACGGCACATATAAAAAGTAAAAAAGCAAACGAAATTGCCTTTGGTGTTTGTACCACATATTAAATTTTTGTGTAGGTATTATTGCTACACATAGACGCGAATCGTTTGAACATGTATCGTATTTCGGAACAAATAAAAAAGTACGTTTCAAATAGTAATATTGGTACGAACACTGAATAGGCGTTGATAAAAATAAAGCCAAATATTTAAACGATCAACAGTTGTAAGTCTTAACGATAAGAAATGTTAGAATAAATAGTAGCAGTGTTAAGTTATTATATCGACTAAAGGCAAAAATAACAAATTGATGAAAAATCCAGTCTTAGGCTCAACGACGATCGTCATACTTCGCTCTATCAGGAATATGAATCTTCTATTAGAAGATTTTCTCGCTGAGCAGGAAAAGTGAAGAGCAGCCTACCGGATAAGCTTTAGATATACCGGCCTATAATCTTCAGACCAGATCTAAAGTAACGTAATGTGATGTTCCTAGATTCAGGCAGAATCTTTTATAACAAAGTATCTGAAGATAAGTTAAGTTTCAGACTCAATCTGAATTGCTGTATGGCTTGTTTGACTTATTAATCAAATGAGTTTAACTACACAGCCTACGACAAAGAAAAAAATAGAAATTAAATCAAAAAGAACTTCCGAATAATCAATTGAAGAGTAAACATACTCTATAATCTTGTGATTGATTTAGTGTGGTGACACTAAAATTGCATGTTTAAATTGTAAAATACTTCGAACAATTTTAAATTTATATTTCAAAAGAAAACGAAGAAAAAGAATTTCTCGTTGAAAATGAGGCCGAATTTATTATAAAAGAAGGTCGATTGTGATAAAATTTTAATGGAAGTTTTAATAATGCTGCTGTATTCTACGTATCATACTTCTGATAGTCAACAGGTTTCATTTATGAATGCTATCGCAATTTAATAAAGCCATCAAATAGCAGTTATTTTATATATTACTAGTGACCCGCCCCGGCTTCGCACGCGTCCAATGTTGATACTAAATAGCTACACTACAGAAAACTGTGAACGTTAATGTATACAAAAACAGCGGTCCGGCACGGCGCCGCCGCCTCGGCCGGCCGCTACATCCTACATTTTTTAAATCTGTAATATTTTCCAAAATATCCATTAAAATCATATGCTGTAAAAGGCCATATAGATCTATATTAAATCAACAATGTAATTAATGTATTTAATTGGATAAGGATTAATGCTGTATTGGTTAAAATCGCATAGAATATTAGGCAATATTTGTGTAAAAAAATAAATAATAAAAAATGTTATTGTGGGATATCCATAACAGATAGACATTTACCATCGTGGGCTTTTCTGTAGACCTTTTCAATGTGTACAATATTTAGTACATGATTTTGATAAATCTCGCAGGGTTCATCCCGCGTTTCAATGCAAACACGGAAAAAAAAATTATTTACGACATCGCATTAGAAACCTCAAAAATATTAGTCATCATCATCATCATTATCAACCTTTTTATCGTCCCACTGCTGGGCACAGGTCTCCTCTCATATAGAGAAATAAAAAAAAAAAATAAAAAAAAAAATATAAAAAATATTAGTATTTCTCCACTATTTAATAGATCTTGTTATACATATAAACCTTCCTCTTTAATCACTCTACCTATTAATAATATCCGCATCAATATCCGTTGCGCAGTTTTAAAGATTTAATCATACAAAGGGACATAGGGAAAGAGAAAGCGACTTTGTTTTATAATATGTAGGTGATATCCAATCGCTTCAGTATATGAGATTATGTAATTCACTCTACTGTAAATGTGACGAGGGTGACGTATTTAATTTCAAATTTCCTTCCGATGGCGGAATAACGTTAAACAAAAGACACTTATAACTTTATATATACCGATATTCCATTAACGTAGGCGGTTTCACAATGTAAGTGCGCACGTAAAAGCGCAAGATAAAACAATTTATACTTACTGATGAAAATGATAAGCCTTGAATAAACCAATACGTGTAATTAATTTTTTAAATTGTCTGCCTTTTCAACTCTTTCATTCACATAAATGAATGTTACAAGATAGTTGAAAAAATAATAATTTGTAGGATTATTATTATTTGAACCAACATTTCCATTAAGCTTTTAACCAACTCCTCTGATCGCGTATTGGGAAGGAACGCAGGTTGATTAATTGTGTTCGAACGTTCCGGAAATCTTTATGGCCACAAAATATTCAAAAGGAGATGGAGATGGGCAGTGGATTTAAAAGGGAAATGTATTGTGAAGGGAAAGCCATAAATTGTCCCGAGTAGCCATCATCATGATTTTCGATCAACTGTTTACATTGCAACAAAATAAATTTTAATGTGGATCCGCTGATTTACTTGAAAATGATTTTCAGAAACATTGGACAGCTCAGTTATACAAAAAAATCAATACAAAGTTAAAACTTATGTGCCTATTTACTTTCACTCAAGTAGACAAATCTACTTGTGGGAAAGCAAATGTTTGTCGCCTTTATTCGCCTTTAGTGGCTTTTATTTGTAAAAGCGACTTCCCGTTCAATGTGATGTTTTACAAATCCTAGCCTGTTACACTGAGAAGTAATACAATGAACGCACGGTTTCCCTATTATCTCGTACTTAGTCGCTTCACAAAGGCAGCGAAGAAGTATATATGTATGTAAGTAGGTACATCATTACAGCAGTTTAGTTTAGTGGAACATAAAACCCAGCCTCATTTCCTTTGTCGAGACGCACAACCACGTTTAAAAGCAAGTATGCCAACTGCAGAAGAGTGAGATTAGTACACATGAGAAACAATGAAATATTTTCAGCAATCCGTGCGAGAGTCCTATAACAATGAACTATTGTTAATTTTAACTATAAAAAGGGCCAATTCGCTTGCAAGACCGATAAAAAAAATACTCCCCTTTCTTTGCCAATCGTGTAAAAACTAAGGAGTTTAAGAAAAAACTTTTTCCCAAGGTTTCCTAAGAAATTCTTTCAGGAACCAATCTCGAGAATATACTCACCCGTATACGTATACCTTTTCACTTTTCTTGTTAAACCCTTAAAGTTCTAGAGTATGCTTGAAGTTACTCACTAAGACTTGATGACGTTTTATGCACAATTGTGTATGAAATGTGACCAGCCGTCATTTTAAGGGATATTTTTTTTCCATAAGTATCGCCTTTACTGAAAGGGTCGAAATATAGATGAATGTATTTCTACACAGTCATCTATATTTCGAAACTTTCAAATCAAATTACATGGTTTGTAAATACCTACCTTAGAAGCACCAATACAGTAATGATCCAGGTTGCAGATATATAATCTGCAACCTGGATTATTTTCTGAACAATTTGTTTACATTTTATCGGATATTTTTGGACCGGGGCTATATCTACATACATATTTTAAAAATATATATCACCGATTTTCAATGTTAAGAGCATACGCTTTTCACCTCAATCACGCCTGATGGAAAGTGATGGATGAGGTCTATAATGGAACTAGCGTGCCCATAAGATACGTATTCTAGTTTCATCGAAATAAAGCGAAACGTTAAACAGTTTAGTATTTCGTTTCATTGCCATGGTCAAATAGGAATGTTGGGAGTATGTGCTTTAAATATCACTGGATATTTCTGGTAATTCCTACTATTTTTTTTATAAATTATAAACAAGCGCTTGACCGCAACCCCGCCTGATGGTAAGCAGTGACCCAATCGTTGATTAGTAATAGTTTATTAGTAATAGTTTATTAAGAGCCTATTCACTCTAGCCTTGAACACACAAATTGTAGTCCGACGGAAACACCGACGCTGGCAAATTGTTCCAATCCCTCGATGTACCTGGTATAAAGGAGGAGGCGAAACGCTTCGTCCGGATCGTAGTGGTGTTAACAACGTAAGGGTGGAAACTCGCCGTACGACGGGTCGTCCGATGGTGGAACGGAGATGGAGGAATTAAATCATGCAATTCCCTCGCACACTCCCCAAGATGCATCCTATAGAACACCGAAAGGCTGGCTACTCTACGCCTGTGACCAATGGAGACCGTCCCGAGTTAAATCAGGGTCACTAATCAGCCTCTTCGCACGCCTCTCCACTGAATCCAAAGTGGCCAGGTGACACTTAGCAGCACCGGCCCAAATGTGGCTGCAGTACTCACACTTTCCGTTTTTACGGACAGCGTCTTACTAGGATAACTTACACTATATGAATACCTAATGTTGTAGTTATTGACAAAATAACTTTCTTTACGTAAAATTCGTTTTTTTCTCTATCTAAACGATTTTTTAGCATTGTGTTTTTTACTATACAGGTATACATAAGTGGTGTAGAAGTGAAAACCCGTCACGACGCGGCGTTGCTAAAAAACGTTTTCTTTGACGAACGTAGATAATAAGAACCTTTCTAGAGGAAAATAAGCCGTGGAAGCGTTAGAACATAGTGGAGCAGAGTAGATAATTTTTAATTATGAGACGCCTGCACCTTTCCTGTCTAAAAACATTATGTTATACCTGAAATACTGCACCTTTTAATAATAAATACGTAATTTATAATTTATTACTAAGTGATCAATATCCTTTATTATCATGCTATCATTCTCGTGAGAGAATTACAGGTTATTTTACATAATAACCTCGTGATGCCTTTCAACCAAGAGCAAGAAACGAAGCCCTATTCCTTAGGTAGTCAGTTTTTGATAGATAGAACTAATGATTGCAGTAACTATTTGATTTATAGATTGCGATATTATAATTTCTGTAAAAAGCCGTAAGAAGGCTTGATCTGTCCTCAACATGGATGTAGCAAACTCTGATGTAACACGTATTTACGACGTCACGTCTAAGCTGATCCGAGAACAGATGAAAATGGGTTTCTTGAAAGCTGATTTAGCCAGAATCCGGGTTGTAGTGAAGCTAGAATTGGGAGTATGTTTGCACGTCAACGGTTTACGTGTGGCAGTGGTTCTGCGCGTGAGCTGCAAGTAATATGAGTTCCACAGATGCATCAGCGGTTCCATGATGGATATCAATGGCCACTAATGGCTTTAAGTCGTAGTCTATGCTCGGGAAAGGATCATGCGCTCAATGATATGTGGAGGGCATTTATGTCTACAGATGTCGTCTGTATGCTAGAGCCTCCTGGTCTATGCAGCCTGGTGTCTTACACCCAATGTGGGACACGACTTGCATCAGCAGAAGATGCCGCTGACGGAAAGAGGGTGAAGTACGCTCCGTTGATGTACCATTACCATTTTGTACCCATTGCATTTGGGTGCTTTGCATATTAAAGATATAGGGCGCAAGTTCCTTTGCAAAACAGGTGACTCTCGCTCTGGCTCGTTCTTAGAGCATCACCCATTGCCATCGAATAAGACAATGGAGCAAGCGTTATGGGCCTTTGCACCGGGAGCAGTTAGGGATAGGTTGTGTGATTAGTTAAGTCAGGAAAATATATTTTTATCTTATTGATTAACTAAGTATAAGTTTAAGTACTTTTTACATTTTATTTTACTTTTGTGACATTGGTGTACTTCAATTATATTTTTGAATGGACGAAATAAATAAATACTATCATTTATATATGTTTTATTTTATTTCGCATTTTTAAGTTAACTTATATGTAATTTGGAATATGTCCGTTCTAAGACAGCTGTCAAAAACGGTTAACTTAATGGACAAATAATAAGTTTTTAGTTAATTACATTTTCATTTAAATATGTATATGTCGGAGACAGCGACGGCAGAGCGGTAGGGTCGACAGCATATTCGTATGGTGGTACAGATTCCATTTCGTAGGTGAGTTTTGAATTGAAGCACGACGTGTAGATATACCCTCCAATCTTCATAATAACAATTTGAATAGGCAAACCGACAGTTTCGGTTCGTTCTGTCCATGTGACGCCATCACAAAATAACGTCACAAGCGTTCGCCCCTCTACTACGTAAATCAAATCAGCAACTTTTATTAAAATTATATCGACGATCTCCGACATATATATTGTTTTGCTTTGCTGGTATTTTGGCGTGGTAGCTGGCATATGGTAAATAATATCATTGTTGTTGTATTTTATCGTGTTCATCACTTTACGTAGTATTGTATAAAGTCATGTGATTTTTTTTTTAAATGAACAGACAGCTGTGCTGCTGGGGAGTTTCTTCCGCCACTTCTTCTTTCCAGCGAAAGCACTAGGAAGTGTCGATGGGTGGGCGTTTTGGGGGACTGTCTTATGTAATATTGACGTTCAAAAAGTGCTGATTCTCAGCCTAATTTGAATAAATGACTTTTGATTTTGATTTTGAAACAAATACAAGTAGGGTTATCAAAGTTAAAAAAGGTTATAAGTACGACTTGATCTTTATGCGTCTGACGAGGAGAGGTATTCTATACATATCCAACCCTACAGAACTACGTACGCATCATAAGCTTAGAAACTCTTAGAAGGCTTAGTATCTGTTACTGGGTCCAGTGGCTTTTATGAACAGTAATTTCTTATCACTTCGGTCCAGGCTTTATCACACGTTATTTATAAACTCTGCTTAAAGTTAAGTAGGAATTAGTGACTGCTTAACCAAATATTTTGACGTTTGAATGTCACTTAATTTTAAACATCGTTTATGAATAAATCCCTAAGTACTGATATAATAAGGATGATTCGTGGGTTCAAAAAAAGGATTCTATTTAGTCCGTCATTCAGGTTATAGAAAAATATTGGATACGTATATTTTGTTTGAAGTGGCAATGGGCTGGACACATTGCCCGTAGGACCGATGCCTGATGGGGCCGATGGGTTCTCGAGTGGCGACCACGCACCGGAAGACGTAGCGTGGGTAGGCCCCCGACAAGGTGGACCGACGACCTGGTGAAGGTCGCGGGAAGCCGCTGGATGCGGGAGGCGCAGGACCGGTCGTCGTGGAGAACCTTGGGGGAGGCCTATGTCCAGCAGTGGACGTCTTTCGGCAGAAATGATGATGATGATATTTTGTTTTATCAAATCAATAAAAATTGACAAATACAGTATGTTAAGAAAACCCTGTCCGACCCGTGAAGGTGTTGTTAGGTATCGATAACTGATTCTACTAATGCATACAAAACCGGGCTAAACTTAAAAAAAAAAATCCCCCTAAAAAAATAAATATTATTTCGCAAAAAGAGGTAACTTAATAAACGTGCGTTAACCACCCTTCGCCTGCCGCCCGCGGGGGCCGGGCGGCAGGGCACGCGGCACGTGGTCGCATCGCTATTCGCTCATAATAATACTGGTGTTGTCACTTTTTAAAAATTACCAAATTTCGGGGAAATTGGAATTAATTCGCGGGAAAAAAAGATTATTTCAAAATTCATTTGTATAAGTACTATGATGATTACGTAAAATTTTATATTATATTTGGTCTTGTGTTTACCTAACCTTTATTACCCTTATGGGTCGGACAGGGTTTTCTTAACATACTGTATAAAAGGCATCAAAGTCCAGGAGTGATGGCTGGTGACGTCACTGCGCGTTAAAAAGTGTAGCATGCAGTGACGTCACACGAGTTTTCAACGCATTCAGTCGTCTTCATCTTTTGATTATATGAAAAAAGAAAAAATACTAATATGGAAATCTGACTGACGGACTAATTAGTTTTTTTAGTCAAATACCCTATTCATAGCACAGATAATATATAAATAACTGTCATTTATGATATAGATACATTCATCAATATTATTGCGTTCAGAGTTACTATAGAGATTGCTGTGATTATTATTTTATTACTTTCATTTATTTATTGACGTGTAAGATTTAACATAAAACATTCATCGTATTTATTTAGATTATACATTTTTATTAAATAAGTACCTACTAATGTTTACTTGTACCTAGTTTCTATTATTCTTTCCTCCCTAGGTTAATAGTTAGTAGAAAATTTTGTTTATTCTGCACAAATAAAATAATTATTTTACAGAAAAGACAGCACATCATACAAAAGCAGTCAAGAGGTTTCTAGGTTCTTAAGCATCTTCAAGTTGAATTGCAAAATATTATTTACCCACTTAATAATTATATGCGATTTATAAGCGATGAGATTTAAGTGACGTTCAAATGTCATAAATATATGGTTAAGTCGCTAATCACTGTTTAAATTTCAACAGTGTTTATGAGTAAAAAAGCTCTTAAATCAAAATTGGATCGACTTTTAAAAGTGTGATCTTTTAAATGTGTGATGTGTTTTAAAATAATGTGTGTAAAGCGCAAATGGT
Organism: Sesamia inferens; assembly: GCA_037179545.1. Taxonomy (NCBI): domain Eukaryota; kingdom Metazoa; phylum Arthropoda; class Insecta; order Lepidoptera; family Noctuidae; genus Sesamia; species Sesamia inferens. Next base: position 18,677,467 of record CM073928.1, on the reverse strand, counting down.
TCTGAAACTTTTGTTTACTTTTCAAATTGCTAAAGTTGGGGCTCGATAGTTTCAGTTGCTAGTAGGAGATATTTTAGATAGAAACACAATATAGAACATATCTTTTTTCACTAACAGGTTCATAGAACTTGCGTATTTTCTCCGTAAGAAGAGTTGTGTTTTTAATATTGAACCAACTAAGAATTTTTCCTGTATTGTGAGTGCGTTTATACGGAAGAGCCGTTGGTACGTTCTTAGCAGGAGTCTTTCATAAACGAAAAGTTGTCATCATCATTATCTCAGCGTTAATTCCAGTCCCATCCGAAGCTTTTTCAGCTTTGGAGTCTGGGGTCCACTTTATCAGTCTAACTGCTGATTTTGTCTAGATTAGTCTAGATTGTCTTAGATATTTTCCGTGAAGCGAATGCCGTCTGACCTCCAACAATCGAAAAATTGTGTTTTTCGTTATTTCCCTTACTTCTCAATTTGTTAAGAGTTCAGTAACTTCCATTGTCACGTTTCTAACAAAGTACTACTGACCTCAAACCCAGACCTTTTTCCCGCGTTATTTCAAACCATTTCACGGTACATATAGCGAATGTATTTTACGTGCCGCCCACAAAGATATAGGAGTAGATTCTCTTATCCCAACGTTCAGATTTAACGGAATATTTGATGGGTTGGAGTATTTTAAAAACATGAGTATAGATAAAAACATTAAAATTTTTATGGCCCATGAAAGCAGTTTCTTGGTATTGTAATGGTTATCATGAAATCTGTTATTTTAAGCAGTACTTCACATGAAGGTGTTAAAACGCGTTCTGTATACTCTTTTCAAGGAAACCAATGCGAAAGGGCCAGTTCTAGGCTTACTAAAAACTATACATTCGGCGATTTTATATTTATTAACAGTACAAGTATGTAAAAAGATACTGTATAAAGGCGAATTTAATCAATCTACACTAATATTATAAAGAGGAAAAATTTGTATTTTTGTATGTAACGAATCAACTCAAAAAGTACTGGACCGATTTTAATAATTCTTTTTTCATTAGAAAGCTACATTATCACTGAGTAACATAAGCTAAATTTTATTTTGGAAAAAAATAGAGTTCCGTAAGATATTTGGGTTTTTTGAATACAAGGTGTAAAAAATCAACTAGAAAAGTTACTTATTTTGCATACGCTGCCTAAACTATTAAAAATTGAACAATAAAATGATCTAATTAATTGTAGACCTTAGAAATATCTACAAAAAAGTCCAGGACACACTACACCTCTCTATGTCTAGTGGGGCACAACAACCATTTTTTTATTTAAAAATCTTGAATTTTTTTAGACTATGTTTAAACGCATTGATTTTACTCATGCTATTAATCCTTAAATATTATTTCATCACTAAGTACAGTTTATGTAGATTATATTTGGTATGTGCACGGCCCGTTGCGAAGCGAGCGTTACCACGGGACGCAGTGCACTACCCCCAGGAATTTTTAAATTCTCTGAACCCCGCTAGGCTACCACCTCATGAACTGTCGTTAAAAGTGGCATGCCGATTTTGCTTCTCAGAAATTGAAACCCTTCCAACATGTGTAATGGCACGAGACTTCTTATAAAGGAGCTAAAAGATAATTTAATAGTAGCGAAGGTGAATTAGCTCATATACCAAGAATGCCCATGATTCCTACTAATTTGCTTATTCCCTTCAAAAGGCTCCGATTTCCAGTAAAAATTTCTTTCACACTAACGATGAACAAATCCGAGGGCTAAACATTCAAATTAGTAAAGATAAAGATAAGATAAAGATAAAGATAAAGATAAAGATAAAGATAAAGATAAAGATAAAGATAAAGATAAAGATAAAGATAAAGATAAAGATAAAGATAAAGATAAAGATAAAGATAAAGATAAAGATAAAGATAAAGATAAAGATAAAGATAAAGATAAAGATAAAGATAAAGATAAAGATAAAGATAAAGATAAAGATAAAGATAAAGATAAAGATAAAGATAAAGATAAAGATAAAGATAAAGATAAAGATAAAGATAAAGATAAAGATAAAGATAAAGATAAAGATAAAGATAAAGATAAAGATAAAGATAAAGATAAAGATAAAGATAAAGATAAAGATAAAGATAAAGATAAAGATAAAGATAAAGATAAAGATAAAGATAAAGATAAAGATAAAGATAAAGATAAAGATAAAGATAAAGATAAAGATAAAGATAAAGATAAAGATAAAGATAAAGATAAAGATAAAGATAAAGATAAAGATAAAGATAAAGATAAAGATAAAGATAAAGATAAAGATAAAGATAAAGATAAAGATAAAGATAAAGATAAAGATAAAGATAAAGATAAAGATAAAGATAAAGATAAAGATAAAGATAAAGATAAAGATAAAGATAAAGATAAAGATAAAGATAAAGATAAAGATAAAGATAAAGATAAAGATAAAGATAAAGATAAAGATAAAGATAAAGATAAAGATAAAGATAAAGATAAAGATAAAGATAAAGATAAAGATAAAGATAAAGATAAAGATAAAGATAAAGATAAAGATAAAGATAAAGATAAAGATAAAGATAAAGATAAAGATAAAGATAAAGATAAAGATAAAGATAAAGATAAAGATAAAGATAAAGATAAAGATAAAGATAAAGATAAAGATAAAGATAAAGATAAAGATAAAGATAAAGATAAAGATAAAGATAAAGATAAAGATAAAGATAAAGATAAAGATAAAGATAAAGATAAAGATAAAGATAAAGATAAAGATAAAGATAAAGATAAAGATAAAGATAAAGATAAAGATAAAGATAAAGATAAAGATAAAGATAAAGACAAAGATAAAGATAAAGATAAAGATAAAGATAAAGATAAAGATAAAGATAAAGATAATTTTATTTTTAGTAGGAATTGATTTACTAAAAGAATGTTTTTTAACTTTACGTTGCCCTATCACGGGTCGGGGCACACGATCATCAGTATATTTTGTTACCTGAAAGTAATTTAACGTCAAATGTTGTTTTATAGAGAAGCTCCACAATAATCGCTTTAGTTATCTATCCTAAAACAACGGGTTGCAAACTCCGGGACTGACCGAAGTGAAAACAGAATTAAAAAAAACACATTTAAATATTTTTTTCATTAACAACTTTAACATCCTCATAAAGACAATCTATGCCGCCTGCGGATGTTATGCGGAGCGTCGTCGATGTTAGTGTCGATGTCTGTGAATTGAATTGGGAATTATTTTTCTGACCGTGTCTTCCCTGGGTAGGCGTTTTGCAGCGGTAACCGACATCCAGGCGGGCGGAGCTGCAGGCGACCGCTATGTACTATAAAACAAAGTCGCTTTCTCTGTCCATATATCCCTATGTATGCTTAAATCTTTAAAACTACGCAACGGATTCTGATGCGATTTTTTAAAATAGATAGAGTGATTTAAGAGGAAGGCTAGTAAATAATAAAATAACAACTTTTTTAATACAGACTATTAAATCTATAGACTGTACAGTAAAGTTATGAAACTTGTATCTAATTTTTAACTAACACTACTGTGCCAGTTAACAATTGGAAACTATTAAATGAGTAATTATAACTACTACTAATAAACTATTGATAGTAAAACATTAAAAATATAATAAAAGTTAAAAATAAAATAAATAATGAATGCCTGAGGGATTTTCTACTAGACAACCTATTACCAGTCACACTGTCTATTGCTAGATGAAGAAGTTAATGTATATCTTTATCCACTTGAACGTCCCGATGTTACAGCTGAGAATGCGTTGTACGTCCGAGCGCGCGATCGGTATCAAAGCCGCGCCGAGCGCTCGTAAAATCCTCCTTATTTTGTTCTTATATTTTAGCAGAAGTCTATTTAATGACTAAATATGAACTATTTATCTTGCAGGGATTATGTTGTCATATTTCAATATGTTATATCAAACAAAAACTTGACGAAAATCCGGCACACAATGAGCAATGAGTAATCATTTCATCGTCGATATCGAGCGCGTTTGACTTATCGATTGGCCCGCTTCAAGGTTGTAACAATTCTCAACCAATGCGAGCGCCAAATGCGCTCTATAGCAATGATCGAGTCTCGTGATAAAAACTCATACTAGGCATACAAGTGGCCGCATCTCTTTCTTAGACTCATTCTCTTCATTTTCCACACAACCATGTGTTTAATGACGGCACGGTTAGCGCAGTGGCTGAACGACCGACTGATGCGCTACGTGTCGCGGGTTAGATTCCGGCAAGGAACAAATACACACATCAAAAGTGTCTAGGGATCAAGCATTTTTATGCGGATTTCTTGAGATTGAGATGTGGCTTTGTAATAAATTTATGATTTTATAAATTTATATGGATCCTTTTTGGTGCATTTCATAATTTGAATCAGGAACTGTGAATCAAATTCGAGTAAAAGATGAAAATCAGCTGTCAATATTTTCCCTATAAAAACATACAACGCATTGAAGACATTATTAGTGCTACTGTTTCCCTACTACTGATTAAAACCAACGTTATTATGGAGCGGCGACGTCATTTAAGCAGGGAAGAAATGCTCAGAGCCGTGGGAATGATAGAAGCTGGTTCCCGGCAACGTACTGTGGCTTTAGCTCTGAATACAAGTCAGAGTGTTATCAGTCGACTTTGGACACGTTACCGAAGCACTGGTACCGTGGCTGAGCGCCATGGAGGACGGTATCGCTGCACCACACGGAGACAAGACCGATACATTCAAATCTTAACTCGAAGAGCTCCAACAATAACCGCCATGATGTTAGCCGTGAGGCTTCATCACTCTTCAGGGAACTTAATTAGCGACCAAACAGTCAGACACCGCTTGCATGAAGAGAACCTTCATTCCCGAAGACCGCTACGGGTACCACCTATAGCAATGCACAATCGTAGGATTCGATATCAATGGGCTCTTGAACACAGAAATTGGGCAAAAGAACAATGGCGTTTCGTGTGCTTTTCTGATGAGTCTCGTTTTGGTATGAGACCGGATACAAGACGTATACGACACTGGAGAACCCCTGGACGCCAACAGCGATTAAAATCCTGCCAGGAAGTCCATCCTTATAGTGGTGGAACCATCATGGTATGGGCGGGTATTTGGATCGGCGGAAGAACTGAGTTGATTTGGATCAGAGGCAACCTCAACGCTCAAATTTATGCTGAGACGATTGTATCAGACGTCATCGTTCCTCTACAAGTGCAAATCGGTCCCTTATTTCAGTTAATGCATGACAATGCACGACCGCACACCGCAAGAGTTGTAAGACAGACTCTCGCCGCAGCTAACATCAATGTCCTGCCCTGGCCTGCTCAGTCGCCAGACTTGAACCCGATTGAGCATGTATGGGATATGCTACAGAGAAGAGCTCTGCCGAATATGGAGGGTATCCAGTCGCAAGAAGACCTTTTTTTGTTGTTGCAACGAACATGGGCGGCCATTCCACAGCGTGATTTGGATGAACTCATTTTGAGTATGCCAAACCGATGTTCTTGTGTTGTCAGTGTTCGCGGTAGAAACACGGATTATTAATTGTTTAAGTTACCCAATAAAATTTTAGAGAAAACTGTTATTTCAGTCTTTTTTTCGAACTTTTGTGTTAGTGGTTCAAATGTCAAATATCCCTTTATTAGGAAAATGGCAAATTTCTTTATTAATGCAAAGGTGACTTGGTTTATCGTTACTGTGACAAACGAAAACACTTTATTTGATGAATCCTTAAAGAAAATTTAAATTAATATCAATCAGGAGAAAAGTTATTGCAAAAATATATGTTGATCCCTAGACACTTTTGATGTGTGTATTTATTTGGCGGACAGGTCGTTGCTGAGTGTCTAGCTGCGCGTTTAAATATAGTAAATGCACGCACGATACACGAAAAATCCTAGAGTGGGACATAGATAATAAAAAAAAAAATTAACAACACACACGACGGCCAAGATCCTCCACTTAGAAAAAGATCAAATTTTATGAGATAAATTTTATTCGTAATAGGAGTTTTGGCAAAAAGTATTGTATCTCATCTTCGACCTCGAAAGGTCACAATTTGTATGTTTCAGTGAAGTATTTCTATTTAATTGCACAAATAAATGTAACCAAATTCCGTTCCCTACCCAATCTTATGTTTGTACAAACGATTGGGTAGGGAAATAGAGATTCACCGGACCTATTTACACAGGAAGTCCTGTGAATTATTTGAAAGAATTAGAAGAAAGAAATATTGTTTAGTCCGCACAAACAAAACATATACAACAAGTAAATAATAATAATAAAAGGATATAAAAATATAATACACTTAAAAGGGTCGTAGCCGAACACGAAAAAATTGTACCTAAACAATATTCTTCTGGTGTCATAGCTTGGGTCAAAGACAACACACATTATTTGACAATTGACATTGACAATGTATAAAATATCTATCTGTCATCCGTGATGCGCCCACGACACCGTTAAAGCTTTAACAGACGTTCGAATACGGTGCGTCGAACCGTCGGACCGGTGCGGTGCGTTCTACACGCCACACCAACGCACCCGTACAAACACGGTCCAGTGCTTTTCGTGCTACAGTACGGTGATCACGTCGACATGCCTCCGACTTTATCCAAACAAACTAAAATCGCGTTAGTTGTGGCAACAGTCGTAGCTATTACACCTATCGAAAAGCAGAGGAAAAAAAGAAAAGAATGGGCAAAATTCTATTTAAAAAACTGAGAGTCATACAGTCATATCCGACTTGTGAGAGACCTTGATGATGACGATTTTCGTATATATCTCCGAATGAGTTCTGATTCATTTACTGAATTGCTTGAACTTGTGAAACCATATATAACTAAAACCGACTGACGCTCTGAACGATGCGGTGGCCCGTCCACACGAGCGAATTTGGTGCGGACCGTACAATATCCTGTGGGAGAATCATCGAACCGAGCGCACCGTCAATAATAATAATAATGTCCGGCGGACCGCTGTACATACCATCGAATATTGTTTGGAGCAGACCAAAGTCGCGGTGCGGAGCGCACCATATTCGAACGTCTGTTAAAGCTTGTAGATGACGACAAACCACGGGACAAACTTCTTCATCTCAGCGATAATCCCAGTCGTATCCGAAGCTTTTCAGCTTTGGAGTCTAGGGTCCGCTTTACCAGTCTTACTGCTCATTTTGACTAAACTTCGATATTTTCCATAAAGCGACTGCCATCTGATCTCCGCAACCCGAAGCCGATATCGAAGCATTGCAGTTAGACCAATTGTAGGACGTTTGAGGGCTCCAACAACCCGTAACGACTGCCATTAGATGTTCGTATGGCAACTGGGACCAACGGCTTAACGTGCTTTCCGAGGCACGACCAGGCCAATGCAAATATTCATATTCATGCATACAAATATTTGCACAGCGCGGGGATCGAACCCGCGCCTCCTTACGCAGTGGCCGCGTTCGCTACCGCTACGCCACGGAGGCTGTCAAACCATGGGACAAACTAAACATCAACAAATACAAGAAAAAAGTCAATTGCAAGTAGGGTAATAACTACTTGTGTTACAAAATAAACTTTGGCAAAAATTAAGTGCTACTTGGTATTTGCTTGCCTTGCCATTTGGATGCACAACTTGTACACTCTTGCTGGCCTAAGCAGGGTAATTGTGTAACACTCTATCATCAGTAGCATTTGGTTTCATTTTGACCGTTCACTAACATTCAGTGCATTATTTACGTTGTTGAACATAATTAAGGCAAATATAGGATTAGCAATATGCTAACAATGATACCAATTGATATCGTCTCAAATCTATATTGTTATTTCTATCATCATCTGCCTAGCTTTATCCCAACTGTGTTGAGCCGGCTTTTAGTCTTACCAGATTCAGCTCAATATCAGTTGGGCAAGTGCCCGCCCCGATGAACCGTACCGATCCCGGACCAATCCCGACGAAACGTACCGATCCCGAACCGATCCCGGACCAATCCCGACGAAACGTACCGATCCCAAACCGATCCTCCGACCAGACTGCTTTTGTCTGGCGGGCGCTGGCCCACCGGTTGATGTCGTGACGTTGTCGATACGTGCTAGTTGCACAGTAAACTCTGCTTGATTGCAAACTTGCGAGATGCAGGCTTTGCGTGACGTTCGTGTGACGTGTTGTTCGTACGCGTTGTAGGTACCGCTATACTATTATTTTACATAGAGTGACTGTCTCTCTGACTTCTACAACCCAGTTACCTTGTAATACGATACCTCCTAGTAAAACGGGTGGCCAGAATTTCGAACTTCTTCCGACTTATAATAATGAACAAATTTTAATCAAGTACCAAATAAAAATAATTTCAATATAATTAAAGAAATTGTTAAAAAACGAATACTTTATAATTAATATAATATGTATAATAAAAAGAATAGCAAGAGAATAAAGACTCAATAACAATACAAATAATAAAAATAAATGAATAGAAATTACATAAAACTAAATAAATAGATAAATGGAAACATGAAGCGCTCTTCCTCTCCCTACTTATTTAAAACTTGCTGTGCCCAACAGGGTCCATAATTGTTTCCAATATTGTAATAAAATATTTACCACCTGTAACTGTACATTATGGATTGCAATAAACGATTTGATTTGATTTGATTTGATTTGACTATCAAAGATCTACGAATGACAACTAGTATTAACGGTTTCAAACTTTCCAAAACTCGGAATTTTATATTTATTTTACTATCAGGGAAACTAACAACGATAGCAGGTTGAATTCATATCTAGTATTTTTAAAGATACTAATATTGAAGCCCCACTAGGCAGTATTAGTAGCTTCTAAAAAGTGGTTGAAAAATAGACTTGATAGAACTTCGTTTGCGTGGAGTTGATTATGCTCCATTCTTATTGGTCGCAGCGTGATGTTATATAGCCTAAAGCCTTCCTGGAATAATGGACTATCCAACGCAAAAAGATTTTTTCTAATTGGGCGTCAAGTTCCTGAGATTAGCGCGATCAAACAAACAAACAAACAAACTCTTCAGCCTTATATAATTATTAGTATAGAAGTATAGATTAAACATTTACTGTTGCCTAGTAAAAAAAGTTGATAATACCAACTCTTACATTTATACATTAGAGTTTGTATTAGGTAGGTATATATGTATAGTTGGGTAAGAACGGAATCTTTAGAATAAACATGTCAAAACTAGAATTTCGTATCTGCCTTGACTCTGGCAGATAGAAGTCAACATTTTTTTTTAGGAAAATATGTTAATAGATATTTTAATAGAGACAGTATTGCATTAGCATTTCTGTGATCTTTAAAGTTGCAAAATATTGAGCTTATCTCACACTGGAACGCACCTAGATATATATACATATTATGTTCCCTTTAAATTAGTTGACTGCTGTATGTAGTAACATAGATGTATAAGTACTAGTTATATTGGTAAGTTATCATGTTCCATATAATCAAGTTCCACCTCGTTTAGGTGACATCATGTGTAAAACGACACCTTTCAATGTACACTTGGTAGCTTATCGATGCTAGTGCTATTAGTTGACTTCAGGAAAGTTGGGTTTTAGTGTTTACCTGCCGAAAAATGTATTTTGTATACAATGTCTTTGTTTGTACTACAGTAAAAAACTGCATACCATCCAATCTCATAGCCTAACCTTCAGCTCAAAACTCTGAGTTGGCTAATGGCTCGATGCTTCAGTATTATAGAGCTTGCCAATGCCAGCTCGGTAATTAATTGTGATCCTTACCGATCCGCTCAATTCTTGCCAAACAAACAATATACCTAGATAATACTATGTTGAATGGCCCCGGTTTTAGCGATAACTTGCTGATATTATCTGTCAACATGAATGTTAACAGCATAATGGTTCATGTATATGCGATTCCTATAATCCGCTGCTTCATATAAAGCCAAAAATCCCAAAAAAAATATCCACATTGTTTCATATCGTTGTAAAGATAAGCGGTCACTGAATTGCGTCAATCACGTGTCCAAAACTTTAATATGTGCACAACACTAGGTAAAATTTTAGTGATGCAATACTGAGCTGACAAGTGTCATATCATTGGGCTGCTTGGGTTGAGGGCTTGAGACTGATTTGCACGATGCAATTTAATCGCCTATGGCATACAATAAAATTGATGCCTCAAATGACTTGCATCTAAATGATGTTTAGACAATGCAACTTTTATTGTTGCTTCAACTTATTGATGCCATAGGCAATTAAATTGCACCGTGTAAATCAGTCTTTACTTTCGTTACAACCTACCTGCCACAATAGACGTATGTGACATATCTACTGATTTGTTTTCTTTTTATACCTGATCTAGAATCATATGGCGTGATACGTTGCTGATAGTAATTAAACAATAATATTTTTATGAAGTCATTAGTTGTAGGCATTTTAACTAATAGACAGTAAATTTAATATTTCAATTAATTTATTAAAAAAAATATCGCCAGTTAATGATCAGTGATGTCAATGTGCTCAATTCTTCTCTGTATGACAGGAGACCTGTGCCCAGCAGTGGGCCGATAAACAGGTTGATAATGATGATGATGATGACGAATGATCAGTGATATTAACTTATTGACTTATCCAGAATCATACCTCAGAACTCCCCGCCTACAGTGCAAATGTCATTCTGTTTTATCACAGCGGAATTAACATGAAATTTTCACACAAACTACTTCGGTAAGGTTCAAAGATGAATGCCCAGGCATTTTGTTCAGAGAATTTGTTTGAGCTGAGTTTCATTTCAGGTCGTTAGCATTTTCCTGTAATAAAATTTGCTGATTTTCTTCTTCACTATTTTTGAATAGGTAATTTAAAAAAAACGACCAAAATTATGGGGGATAAATTCCGGGTCGCTTATAAAAAGTGTGATAGTTTATTTAATACACAATAATAATCCGCAAAACTGTAGTCTGTTATAGATGACTAACTTTTCCAAAAAATATTTAAATGAAAATGTAAATAACTAAAAACTTATTAATTCAATAAAAGCTCCAGGCATAAAGGGCGTGACATGTTACATATTTATGTATTGTAAAAAAAGTGAATTATATGTACTCATATAACGTGTCAGTAAGCTAATTCCGAAGAAAGAACACAAACATTGTCCTGAGTTATACAGAGCGACCAGCTATTCTTATCATTTAAATAATCATTAACGGAATAATATGCCTTTGAACTAAGCCTGGATTTGATTTGTGCTTTAAATGCATTGTAAGGCAAGTCTAGCAAAGCAGAGGGTATCTTGTTATAAAAAGTTATACCAAGCCCAACAAAAGAGTTATGAACTTTTGAAGTCGGTGAAAGGGGGCTCGCAGTTTGTCCTTGTTTCTGGTTTTAATATTCTGAATATCACAGTTTTTGGTGTACTCGTGAATATTTTGCCTAACATATAAGATGTTGGCTAAGATGAATTGCGAAGCAACCGTGAGAATACCAATATCTTTAAAGAAATCTCTCAGAGAAAATCTGATACCGAACTGGTAAATTGCTCGGACAGTTGGTTTTTGGAGTACAAATATATTTTGTATGTCAGCGGCTTTGCCCCACCGTAGAATACCGTAGGACATAACGCTGTGGAAATAATTAAAATAAACTAAACGAGCTACATGAACGTCAGTATATTGTCTTACTTTCCTGTCGGCGTAGGCGGTCGAACTGCGCCTTCCTGCTAGGGTTAATGTATGGTACCCACTGAAGTTTGGCATCTACTGTTCTTAACAGAAAAACTGCTGAGCCCACAGTTTCAAGCACCTCTTTGTCTAAAACAACGTTGGGTCCTAGATTTCCAACGTTAGGCAATGCGAACTTTACACATTTCGTTTTCTTGGTATTAAGAACTAGGTTATTTGACGTAAACCAAACCGTAACTGTTGAGAATGCACTGTTTACTTCATCAAAACCATGAACCATTCTGTCTACTTTAAAAATTAGAGAGGTACAGCACAACATTACAGATGTCCTTTAAATAGAATGGTAAATCATTAATATATACTAAAAACAAGAATGGACCCAGTATTGAGCCTTGCGGTACACCTAACTGAACTGGTAGCCCGGAATATTTTACATCGTTAATACTACACACTGTAATCTATTATGTAAATAAGAACCTATCACGTTGAGAGCTTCATTTTCGACACCGTAATGGCGGAGTTTACGCAAAAGTATGTGATGGTGCACGCAACCAAAAGCCTTGTAGAGATCACAAAACATTCCAATAGCATTTTGCGACCTCTCCCATGCGTTAAATATGTGTTTCAGAAGAGCGACACCCGCATTCATAGTCGAACGACCCTATGTGGAACCATATTGTTCACTATGTAGGAGATTATTAGATTAGATTATTTATGTGACAGCAGAGCAAAGCAACTTTATTGGGAACACATTGTTTCGCCTTTGAGAGAATTGCTAACTGTTGGTAAAATCAATGTAATAAATGAACCACGTACGCGTACGGAGGACGGGTCTGAGCAGTTGTGTTGCGATGTGTGCCGGGTACGATGCGCCAAATGTTGTTGTGTTGGGTGTTTGGTCGTGGAGGGTCTTCAGATCAATCTCCCTTTGGCGCAGCATCGTTGGTCGTGTTGTTGGGTTTAACATTGCATCACCTCGCTCAACTGCCGTCTTCCTTCCTATTCGCTAAGTTTTTCTGAGTGAATAGGCTCTTAATAAACTAACGCTCTTTACCATCAACGATCGCATCACTGCTTACCACCAGGCGGGATTGCGGTCAAGCGCTAGTTTATAATTATTAAAAAAAAAAAACACTGTTAAGTAGATAAAAAATCATACTACCGCCATTTATTATGATTATTTTTAAAGTATTAGACAAGGAAGGAGAATGTTTTAAATATATTTGTTAAACGTTTCCTAAATTGAATATGGAAAAGATAACTCTAAAGCGCCAAATTATATAAAACTCGTGCAACAGATGTTGGTAAGCTTCAGGATAAAGTCTTGATCAAATATGAGTGTAAAGATACCTACACTCTCTCTACAGTATGCTGGATAGATTTCCAGGTAAACTGGGAGATTGCAGTGAGAAATAGGGAGCACACTTTCATCAAGACCTAAAAGTGATGGAGGAAATGTATCAGGGTCAATCAGATGAACTACATAAAGGGTGTATCTGACATCGACGCACAAACGAGTACCATGGATCCAGTACACGATTCTGAACCCCCCAGCGGTGGAATTTTGCGTCAGCTTTTTCCCGATAAAAAAAAATTATATTCAGTTTTTTCACTTTAGACCGTTCATAATTGCTATACTTTTATAACCCAATAAGATTTTAAAGTAAAAATTAATCAATTCGTTAATTACACAAAAAGCGCAATGTGAACAATACTAGAAAAACTATCCTATCAGCTGATTTAATAGAGTTCACATCAGAGGTCAACGTCATACCTACAAACACGCACGGCGGTATGCTTGCAACGTTTAAAGGCCGAGCCGACACTTTTTTTAAACACTGTTATTTCTGTAACCGCTCATTAACGACATAAATGACTATCAAAATTTTGTCAGCGGCATGCGGTCTAACCTTTTCGTGAAGTTTGCGTTACGATGTCAGATACACCCTGTATAGAAGTCTCTTTTATTTCTCTATACATTAATTAAAAATGAAAACAAAATAATTAGCAAAACTTTGTCATAAATAAATGATATACTAACTTCTTTGTTCTGTGTTTTATCGTCTAAAAAAAATTAAAATAATAAAATACCAGAGCCGATATTCCAAAAATTACTCGAAACCGCTTTCACATCAAGGACCACATAACCATTATTGGCCAGTGTTATCAATTGTCTACCTATTGCCCTTCAAAAGAGCCGGCTTCATGTTAGAAAAAAATTACAGCAGAAGCAGGATTCCGTTGGCACGTCCCTTTACGTACGAAAATGTAAAATCTACGCTCTCGCCTCAGTAGGCGGAAACTTAAAAACTATGCTCTCTACACCTAACATAGTTTTTAAGTTTCCGTTTCCGTGGTGCAGCGCTATCAGAATGTAGTATGTTTTTATACAATAGTTCGTTTTATCGACATTTATACGTTATCTTTTTGCAAGCACACCGGCCATACCTATATTTTCATCACAAAACACTTTAAGACTCTTGTGTTACGAGTCTACCACGTGGTCTAAAATGTGGTTATTAGCTCCATTTAACTTTCCGAAGCAAAATTTCGAAACGTTAGGTACTTGTAAGCCTTCACATTTTTTACTATAAATATGATTCACGTGGTCTTTTGCCGTGTTTTAATCTATTTTAATGAAAGCGCTTTAATGCGTTTGCGTGACTGATTATTTTTTCTAATTATACGTTTTGATTGTTGGGAAATGATTTTATTCTGATATGATTGAAAAATGTGTTTTTTTTTTTAATAATTATAAACTAGCGCTTGACCGCAATCCCGCCTGATGGTAAGCAGTGATGCGATCGTTGATGGTAAATCGCGCTAGTTTATTAAGAGCCTATTCAGCCAGAAAAACTGAGCGAATAGGAAGGGCAGTTGAGCCAGGTGATGCAATATTAAACCCAACAACACAACCAACGATGCTGCGCCAAAGGGAGATTGATCTGAAGACCCTCCACGACCAAACTCCCAACACAACAACTTTAGGCGCATCGTACCCGGCACACATCGCAACACAACTGCTCAGACCCGTTCTCCGTACGGCTTCACCAGACATCATGCCGGAACACGACCAATCGCTTGGCGGCAAGGCTTTGTCTGGTGGGTGGTAACTTCACCTTTCCCCTTCATTGTGGCCGATGTTATGGCCTACCACCTGTTCGTTTGTTTTTGTTTCTTTTTTCGTTCGCTCAAAACTCCACTGGAATGCTAAACTGCTATGAACTAAACGAGCGCGCATTGCATGTATGAGTGATGCCATGTCATGAAAAGCTTGTTAGGATTTGTTTATTCACAATATTCATGCTCATTGACTTTTTTATAACAAGTGAAATATTAGTTATTAAGTCATGATATAAAATAACAAAAATGTTTATTTGTATTATTTATTCTTTCTTAAAAATAACAAACTTTTATGAGAACTATGAACTCATATTTCTGAAAAATAAGTTCTCTTTTAATTGTTCATAGGATTATTTATTGTATAACCGTTGTAACATAGCAAGGAAATAGAAATATATTCTAATAACACAAAAATTGACTTACTGTTTTTTTCTCTACTTCGAGAAAATCTCCACTCGCAACCGCCTTCGTTGAGTTCAAAGCCTGGGTGGCTGCCAGGAAATGATTTTGGACCGAAGTTGATATTATTTTACACTAAAATTATATCAACTGCGGTCCAAACGATTCCAACTACCTACTCGCAATCATTTGACAAAAATGTATTCGCCGATTAGGCTGCAGGCCACTATTATTAATATAAGTATGTTTTGTTTATTAACAGTTCCAAGCCGCGCTGTTACAGCGGTGGCTGCTGCCGCACTTCATGTGTCCTTTCTGTCCGTTCGTGCAAGCGTTGAGCGTCAACGTCAGCGTGTTTACGCTAACCGCCATTGCGGTGGACAGGCATCGCGCCATTATCACGCCACTCAGGTAATTTAATTATTGACATTATTTTCAACAACATTTTTTTAAATAAATAAATAAATATATACATACAAATCACACAGATTGAGCTAGCCCCAAAGTAAGCTCGAGACTTGTGTTATGGGATACTAACTCAACGATACTATATTTATAATAGATACATAAATAGATAAACATAAAAGACCCAGGCTAATCAGGAAAAGATCGTTTTCCATCATGACCTGGCCGGGGATCGAACCCGGGGCCTCCACGTCGCAGGCAGACGTGTTGACCGCTGCGCCACGGTGGACGACAAATATTACCTATATCTATAATTATCTTTTCTAGTCTCAAAATATCTTCTAATAATTCAGCTGTTAGTATAGATCATTGTTGCTTGGTAAATAATAATGTTGCTGAAGACGAAATTGACAATAATATTCCTGTAGAAGTTCAATTCATTTCATAAATTGCGAGTATACTAAATTCTTCAATATATTGTATCGCCTATGCATTTCATGAGCGCGCGCAAATTGTTTTTTTTTTTTTTAATAATTATAACTAGCGCTTGACCGCAATCCCGCCTGATGGTAAGCAGTGATGCGATCATTGATGGTAAAGCGCGCTAGTTTATTAAAAGCTTCTTCACTCAAAAAAACTGAGCGAATAGGAAGGAAGACGGCAGTTAAGCGAGGTGATGCAATGTTAAACCCAGCAACACGACCAACAATGCTGCGTCAAAGGGAGATTGATCTGAAGATCCTCCACGACCAAACTCCCAACACAACAACTGCTCAGACCCGTCCTCCGTGCGGCTTCACCAGACATCATGCCGGAACACGATAAATCGCTTGGCGGCAAGGCTTTGGCCGGTTGGTGGTAACTTGTGCCGGCGGCCGATGTTATGGTATACCACCAAGAAACACAACCTCTAATTTAAACCTTATATCAATGATCATAAAAATCACATGACACGCGCTCGTGACTTGCAACAACTATACCTGTGGTAAACCACGGGTAGGTACAGTATACTGAAAAATTCGAACGAATACAGGCCTATTTATATTCATCGAGCTTCTGAAAGCGGCTTATGATGTCATCATTTCTTGCGAAAATTACTGGGACGGGTTTTGCCAGTCCATTAGGTAAATTATTTTTTGGGTAAACAAAACCCTCAAAGTTAAACTTAAAGCTGTTTAGTCAAGCTCTTCGTAAGTTTCGTCGGTCACGTTATTATGCACATCGATATCTTAATTAGCAAATCGGCTAACTCCATGTAAGCAATTTTTTCAGGAGATTCTTTAAACTTTGTATATTTTATACATCACTTAAGGAAAAATCTAAAATACCACTGTTAGACAATATCGTAAGCTAGTATTTTTGATAATGAAGAATCCTTTACACCGATTAATTAAAATACTGTCGTGTTAAATAAAAAAATATCTCTGAATGTGGAGTCAACCAATTTGCGAATTAAAGTGTCGATGTGGCCTTTTACAATAGATAGCAATGTCCAACACAACGATAGAGATGTAAATAGTGAATTGTCAGTTGTCACGGCCACTTAGAGGGACCGTACATTTCCCTATCTTTACAGAAAAAGATTATTCAATTATTCAGGTGAATTCTATTTTACGCAGCATCGCGCAGTGTAATGGACTGTGAAAATATTGAAGAAAACGAAAGAGTTCTTGTAAGTTATGTAAAACAATCGTACTTGATTGTCACCGATATTTCTTTGCTCTTCTATGTTGTATCTACGTGAAATAGGTATAAAATTAATTCCTTACCTAGAAGAATGTCTATGAATATCAATTCAAAAAGTACATGCCCAATATTATTAGCAATGTTCTGTTTTTACTTTAAGTGTTTATGAAAATGAAACTTGCTCACTTCAGTAACATATTATTTACTTACCTATATAAGGATTTACAATCATCATATAAGAAAGTAAATTATTTGCGTTCGTAGCCTAGAAAAGTAATTTATGGATGAATGAACTTTGATAGCAAGTTAAAAATTACAAGCCCAATTATATTGTCAACTTTCTGTTTCTTAGAATATTACGCGAAATGTACAAAAAAAAAACAAACTAAGTAAATGGAATATATACATTTCTATTTAGAAAAGTCGTAAGATATTGATCTGAAAAATCATTTTTACTTATGATCTCATCTCAGTCATAAACAAAAACTTAGAAATAAATATAAGTAACTACTAAATAGTTAGCAATGTAAGCAGTTATCAAGTTTCAGCATAAATGATCTGTCCAATAAATATTTTTATATCTATTTAATGTAAAGGAAGCTGTATCGAAGGCAATCGCGCTAAGAGAATTCAACCAAAAACAGAATTTCATAGCCACGAAACCAAAATTTTAGTTAGTTTCGTATCGCGCTAACCTTTTGACATTGGTTCAAGCTTAACTTGATCACAATTGGAACATAACCGCTGTCAAAAGGTGAAAAGATGAAACGCACTACCTTACAATCGATAGGTACCTACCTAGACACCTACCGTTAAACTTTAGTACCTAGGCTTCTTATTCAGTTATGGTTCAGAAATGTTTTTACTTCAATCGAAGTTAAAACTTTGGCGTGATACGAAATGGGCTCGAAACTAAACCACAACTTTAACTGGATTAGATACAAATAAGAGTTTGTAAGTAAATTTTTCTTTTTCTCTTCTTTTTTCTAACCAGATGAGTTCAACGTTTCCTACCTGACTACTCTAAGAAGAAACACCCCAAAACAAACTCAGAGGTCACAGCCTCTTTTAAAGTCCAGACATAATCTTGGTCGGATTACATGAAGACCATGTATGTAGAATCGATGTCTGAAGAAATTACCACACAAGTTGAGTGGACCTGTCCAGTCAGTGCACACATTTGACAGAAATCGAGCAGCGCAACTCAAAACATAAGGAGTACAATGATGTGACGAACAATAAAAAAAGTGAGCTGTCATTAGAGTCCATTCCTAGCATTACTTGACATGGCAGAAAACTCCACTTACGTTTTCACGGTGATATATTTTCAGAATCGTACTGTAAAAGAAGGATATAGACTTTTATTCAGGATAATGTATTAAAAAATGATGAAACACAAAATAGGGGAAGGTGGGGGACACCGGATAGTTAAGAAAAAGACACAATAAATAAATCAATGTGTTATTTATTGAGGTAATCAATATTATACATGTTTAGGTATACCTTAGGCAGAACTTTGACTTAAAAGTTTTTAAGATCAAACTCAGTATATACAAAATATATTTGTTTTAATAAAGAAATATAAATCCGAATTCAACCCATACCTATGGGTCAAGCGGGATAGGCATTTTTTATTCAAGGGGTAAATACGGAATAATAGCAAATAATCAATTCATTTGCAGTTTCGCATACAAAACATAATAATTCATGTTACAACGAATGCAGCTTTTGTGAGCCCCTTTAAGACAAACAGTGCATTGGTACCATTCATCTGTGGATTTAGTTTGACTGTACTTTTTGAAATAACCTAAATACTTCGAATCTTCCTGATAGTTCTCTTTATGAGTATTTTTAGCAATACCTTTACCATTGCCTTTTTTGTTTTAATTGAAATAGTTTTACTGCTGAGCTAACTCAATAGCTTCTAAGTTCTTATTATAAGTAGCGTATCTAAGACGAAAAGCACAGGATCTTCATTGCTTGGTTTGACATAGTCGATAAAGTGACGCATCCATTCAGTGAAATTATGTGGATTATCTAAAACATTAAAAATGAGAAATTAAACAGAGAAATAAAACATACGCCCGCAATACATACATTTAAAAGCAATCCGGGTTAAACCGGATAGTCAAAATCAGTCCGTCTGCTTCTACCCCACAGGTGACATGTCGAAATTGTAATATTATCAGAGATTATATTTACACCCAGAGAATTAACAAATACAGTTTTATACAATACAGTTAATAACAACTATAGATGATAGCAGATAGCTAAACATAGTGATAACACATTAGAAAATTCAAAATGTTTGACATCTTACCTTTAGTTAATTTTTTTATTTATAAACGCACCCGCTGATGTCCTCCCGTTGCCGTCATTTGCAATAGCGCTGAGTAAGCGTTAGCGCGTATTACATTGCTAACTAAAATGAGACAGCTTTACTTTTAGTAATGAATTAGCCACTGTCCGGTTTCCCCCTCTTTCCCCTACACGCGTGCGCGTGTATTTTTATTTACTTTGTGAGCTTTATGTATTTTGTGACCTCTATGTAACTTTTCCATTTTTACCTGACATCGCAAAAAAATTTCGTACAGTGATAAGTTAGCTTATACCCATTGAAAATGTATAGCTTGATTAACGTCGTGCTTACATGGTACTCTCGCTTTTTAAATGGCTCTTTTATCCTATGATGGCTTTTATATTTTTGTGAAGTAGACAAATGAAAAATACACGTCGGCAAACAACGGAGTGCCGCATTTCACAAGACCGCTAAATAATTGTCTTCCGGCCGTTTCATCTCTTGATTTCGCGGTATGCAGCAGAACTCAAAATTGCTCTGTCAGTTTACACCTTTGAAGTTTTTATTCATTCACGTATCTTTTGTGAACATTTTACAAAACGTTGACTCTAAATGAGGCTTCTAAGTTAGACATGGTGATTCTATTACCAGAAGTACCTAGAAATTGATGCATAATAAAAGATGATAGTCTGGAAAACTTTATTCAAAGTATAAACGAAAATAAGGACACCAGCAGGTTGTGAAAAGTTTTAGTAGCATAAGCGTCCTTTAGCTAACTCTAAGTAAAGAACACTGTGCAACTTAAGTAATAGAGATTTCCAGGAAACGTAGTAGGCATATCCTCAAGACTTGTAAACCGGACTGATATCCAGGTTGTTTTCTTTAGCAAACAAGTTCTTTTTCAGTTTTGAGTACATGTGTATAAACGCAAAAGGAGGGTTGTGGGATATATGTACAGAGTTGAAGTTTATGAGACCGATAGATATTTTCATCTCATATTATAATCATGAATACTTAGTGGATTTTTCCAGTAAGTTTCTAATTAGGGTTTTATGTTTTTTTTTATATCGTTTTCAACTCTCGAGCACTGTTCTAAATTTTTCATATTGTGCATGTTTCGGTTTTATTCATAAAATGAGAATTTAATAATCTCGATGCAATATCTGAAAAAAAATAACATACTTTTCTTACGTTGAACGAGGAAAGTTTAAAACTTTTTAATATAAATCTAACAGATATGAATCGAGCGAGTCAAAATATCCGTCTTATATTTTCTCTTATATGTAATACTCTCAGTTGCGTACTCGATCGTATGATTTGCGTAAGCTAATGTATCTACGATAAGCATCCCCGTGTTTATTCCATAAAAAGAGATTCTGAGATATTATAAATTCGCCGAGGCCCGCGACGGAAGGTCATAAAATATTCTCCATATATTTTTATAAATATTAGGCATGGTATTTTATGGATAAAAAGTTGCAAAACATCTGAATTAACGTAAAAAAAAGTGTTTCATCGCTTTAAAGAAAAACGTCGAAACTACAATGTTGCCAAAACTCTATTTGGTTTTATGTTATTTTAGCACTATAGCACACACGTGCGTGTAAAACCTTTGTATATTGGGCAGTAAACAAATTAGTACCTACTGGTACCTAATTGTTTCTACTAGCTTGAGTGAGATAAAAGTAAACAGAAAATAAAAAGATTTTTCTTATTAACGAGCATTTCTTTTAGGACCAAAGTGCTTATTAAAAGCAAGATATAGAAACTTGACAGTTTTTATTTACGCACCGAAAATTATTTGCCTTATTTTATTATCAAAATGTATGTTACATTTACTTTAATTTTTTTCTTTTGACCGTTTTCTCAACCAACGGAAAGCAATGGATGAAGTCTACAATAGAACAAGCGAGCCCAGATATCGCCAATTAACTCTTATAATATTTACAATATACATACATAATTGTTTTTTGGAAGCTTTCAATTACCTATTATTATAAAAGCTTAGCTTGTGTTTAATTATACATATTCAGATTTACCAAACTTAGGTACCCTGTTATGTTATGTTATACTTATTACATCGAATACACGTTATTCCTGTTTAGTAGCTTGTACCAAATTACTGCTTTTATTTCAACTAATGTCCAGCCATTTGCGTTTTCCTTATCTAAAAGCTGATAAGAATATTCAAACACTGACAATCTCATAATAGAAGGTAAATGAGTCTCAAATCGCTAAGTAAATTTTCCGTTTGCAAGTGTAAATATTTTTTCTATTTCGTAAGCCTTTAATTGGGGTTCCGACGTTTTTATATTGTTTAACGTTCCAAAGTGGCCCCACGAATCAAAAATAATTTATACAGTAAAATAAAATGTTGGTAGGTATCAAATACACAGTCCATATTTTTTCGGACAAATACTGGAAAATAGATAATTTTAAACTTCAAGTACCTAAGAATACATAAATAAATAAATATATATCTATATACGGACAAACCACACAGTAGCCCCAAAGTAAGTTCTAGACTTGTGTTATGGGATACTAACTCTACGATACTACATTTATAATAGATACATATATAGATAAACATCCAAGACCCAGGCCTATCAGGAAAAGATCGTTTTCCATCATGACCTGGCCGTGGATCGAACCTGGGGCCTCCACGTCGCAGACAGGCGTATTGACCGCTGCGCCACGTAGGGGTTTTTTTCTCATTAAACAGAAAGCATAAATGGGTTTCATGTAAACGTGTACCTAAAATACATAGTTCCATACGATGGAAACAATGCGATCAGCCTTGTTTTTTAATATCAGCTGAAAAAGAAGACGATAACAAACTACGCGAGCTAGTCCAAAAAAAGAATAGTACTTAATTTATTACTTGCCGACATTTTAAAATCCCGTTGTAAGCGGAACAGTATTCTTATTATACCACATCCTCTGGCGCTATTTGCCAGTGATAGTACCACAACGACACCTTGTAAATGTGTTACGTATATGAAACGAATATTTACAGTGACATAAATGATTCCACGAGTATAATGGTAAAGTGGCCAACTGACAACAACTCAAAAATGACTACTCGATACATTCTAGCCAGCAGATCAATAATAAGAGCAATTTAAATATACACTACCAGTGACCTACCTATAGGAGGTACTTAGAAACAACAAAATTAAATGGAAAACCATAGCAAAATATTAAGCAAGAAAATCAGTAAACTTTTGCCCTCAGCCATTCCTTTCGCTTGCCCACTTTTGACCTATAATAGATGTAGAGGCATTACTTGCAGCCTGCTACACTTTAACGGAATCCCATTTGCTCTATTGTGTAGTTTTTGGGGCAACTCAACATAAAAACATACAATGTTACACAAAAGTGAAGCGTGCGTTCAATATTGAAAATGATAAGTACTGATACTGTATTAAACGTTTTATAGCCGTAAGCCCTAGGCCATTTGAGGTGTTTACAGATCCATCCAGGTTGTCTGTCAAGTCTGGACGAGATTTTTCTGTACAAGGTGATATGAAGAGCCGCAGGATCGATGGGAAGGAGGCAAATTATGATATAGGCATGTATTAACCACTCTGCCGGCAGCCACAGAGGTTTCACTCACACTTTTACAGTTCATATATGTAGTTTTTAGTTATATGGGCGCACAGTCACTCCCTGCAGGGGTTTTGTTTACTTTTCCAAGATTTAATCCAGTTCAGTGTTCATATGTAAAATTAAATATGTGTGCCTTATTGAAAAAATATAAAATACTTTGGCATGTTTGTACATATGTACATTTTAGAGGTTTTAGTTAAAACATATTCACACTGATGATTCAAATGATAAGAACCACGAAGTAGAAACACTTTTCTTTTTGTGGTATTTTGTAATTAAATTTAAATTAACTACATATGTTTATATAAAATGCGATTAAATCTATTTTTTTTACCTACAAAATTTGTACGCCATGATTGGTAAAAATATACTCACAACATCTATTAATTCAATACATTTTTATCCATTTTTATCTTATAACTTAACTTTGAAGTGTATATTTTATGTAATTAATTATTTATATGATAGGTAACAGAACCGAGTTAACCAGAACCAAAGGGATTAAAATTTAAAAGGTCAGTTGGATTAGTTATGAAAGCGGATTTTAATTTTCGTGAAAGCATGGTATTTGAATTAAGTGCCAGCAAAATGATAAGAAATGTTGATAATTAACGAGTAAAGTACTAAAATAAACTCCTTTAAACGGAGGAAAATCCTTTGGTATTCAAGTTGATTTGGTTTGTTTTCATGAGCCTTAAAAAGACATTTATTAATATTTTAGGTACTCGTCCATTATAGCTACAAATATTACCTATACCTACGTACAAGATTCGACTGGGAGTTTTGAATTTCTTTTCAAGTAAAATAATTGAATAGTAGATTGTTAACCGAGGGTGGAAAGAATCAGTTCCCGAGGTATTTAGACGCCCGAGCGCAGCGAGGGCGGCTATAGTCCGAGTAGGAATTGATTCTTTTACCCGTGTTAAACACTCTACTTTTCATTTCGAATATGAGGAAAATAAAACTAGTTGTTTATCTGAACATTTTTATTTGGAATGTTTATGCTATTTGATATATTATGACAAATTTGGGTGTTCTGGATATCTGTAAAAGTAGGAGACTCTAGTATTTCATCAGGCGGATACTCCCTGGCGGTTGACGGCTGAGGCGAATTGTGGTGTATTTTTATAGTTTCAGTTAATTTGTTAGAAGTTTTTATTTTATTTTGGATTGAATTCTCAATGTAGCCTTCGGCGACTATGCTGGGTTTTGCATACTGTATTGATTCTTTCCAGCCTCCGTGTCTTTTTAACGTCATCGTGTTTGCCCCAGAATCGGCTAAAAGAGTTGCTGACGTACCTCTATAACAATGTCCGGTATACTGCTCACAATTTCATAAATTCAAATATGTTGCTATCTGCTTCGGCATACCTGAGATTTTATTTTTCCCGATCACTTGTTTGTAGCATTTCCCATTCTGGTAGTTGAGAAAAAAACGGTCCGTTTTTAGATCTCTGGGTCTCATTTTTTGATATTTCTTTACTAATTGTGTAAACTCTTCTTGTACTACAAGCGAGCGCTCAATATTTGTTTTTGTTTTAGTCAGTTTTACTAGTAATAATTGGCCTTGACTTTCAATGTCCTTAATTGTCAAATTTGTGAGTCCACTGCTTCTGCAAGCGCCGCTTATACCGAGTATCAATACCATCTGTGAAAACATATGAGTGTTTGAATAGAATACATAAGAATGTATTTATTACACAAATTTAAAAATTAAATTTGTGTAATAAATACATTCTTATTTAGAATAAATCTAATAATACTTAGGTAAACTTACCTTCACTGCCAAATATATCTCGTCAGGAGCATCATTTAAAAATGTTTCCACTTCATGAGAGGTAAAAACCTTAGATTTTCTACTCTTGTCTTTTCAAAAAGGATGTTAAATTAAGGATTCTTTTTTCAAATTTACATTGTCTTTTACACTAAGTGTACTCTTGTGCATTGAATATCGGCTCCATAGCGTAGAAGGTTGTAGTTTGCTAGACAATTCTTTAAAATATGTATGAAATACACTATCGGAAAATGATTTTATATTTTTCTCTGCTCGCCACTTCATAAAATCATTTAATCATCTTTCTTTTGAGATTTCTGGTAATAGATTGTTAATAACACAATTTGCCTTTAATTTGTCTTTAATTGGATCTGGTGTCAATATTTCAGAATCGCTTGAACTCATTTTTAAATTAAAATCTTAGCATAAAATATTAGGTATTAACATAACTATTTTTTTAATTCCGTCACAGATACATAACAGATTAGTATCCCGCTAATTTATGTCGAATTTTTAAATTTTAAATATGGAACTCGCCACGTTATTGTTGCGACCATATAATTAATAAGTAGGTACTATCGTACTTCTTAATTCTATGGTTGCAACCTATTTCGCTCAATGAAGTTTGCGCTAAGTTCACACTGGCTGTTTAAAAACTCACGCCATCATGCCGCTGCATTTTTTTTATTAGTATTTTTTACACAAATTTCTTCACAGCTGACAGCAGTTCTATTTTTAAAGTTCATTCCGACCCTTGGGTGGGAAGTAATTTGTATGAGTTTTTCCCGCTCTAGGGAGGGAAATAGCACTTTCTACCCAATAACCAGATCAAGAAAATACTGCTTTCCGAATATGAGATATGAAAAAGTTTTTTTTTTTATGAGATACAAAACTTCGTGATTGTCAACCTCTGGGATTTTAAAAGTTTACCAAAAAAAGGAAATATATTTATTACATAGGGTGGCTACGTACATGATTCTGACTGTTTCTGTTGTTGTTTTCTGACATTTTGACCGCTTAGATGTTGCTTTTTTTTCTTATAATATTTGATTTGATGATTTTGTGACAAATGAAGAAAATTTCAACGAAGTCGTCTAGAAAGGAGATGTTTCATTTTGGGCCACCACTATGTACGCTATACAAAGGAAAAAAATAAAAGATTTTCATAAAAATACCTACCCTACTACTTAATTAATTTGAATAAAAGTACATATAATGAATTATTTAAAGCGTTTTTTAGTGAGATAACACTTTATTAAGGTAGCCATGACAGTGGTTATGACGTTTGATTGGCGACTTTGACTGTTCTATTTTCCCGTTGTTTTCGTGGTGAGTGTTGATTTGAGTTGATTGTGTTTATGTAATGGGCCGTATGTTCGGAATTCATGTTTTAATTTTTTCGCAGTCATATGGTAGACAATATAGATACGATAGCCTTAGATACATGACACGTCAATCAAATGTCACTGTCAAAATCTTATTTCTCTTATTGCTGACCACCAAATTTATTAGTAGTTGTGTTGCACTCATTGGCAGAGTTAAATTGAATCTGTATAAAAACTAAGCCAAAATATTGGAAATTAACATTAAAAACAGTTAACCATAGCGTAACTATACCTAGCATTAAGTGTACAATGTGCTGGCCCAGGCTCCATACATTTCTGAAACATTTCCTTTGTGCAGATCTCATGGTTATACAATAGTTTGCCCGTCGATGTCTCTGCCAGCCTGTATACATTAAAGAAATTTACTTATAAGGTGTACATAATAAAGGGTATTTTGACATTTTAGTTATACTTTGAGCTTGCGTGAATGTTTATGACGACAATAAACGTAATTACGAATCACACGCATAGTCTTATGGATTTTCAATTACGGCCATATGAATTGTATATTAACTATAGGTATAATTATTATGGTATTGTACGCTAAGTTCATTTATTTATATATTCTTTGTTGTACACCAATCAAACATCGAATAAAATAAATTCAACATAAAAAACATACAATGTGCGGCCTTATCGCTAATGCGATCTATTCCAGGCAACCAAGGAATGGATAGATTCGCCCGAACCACAAATGCGACTGCCGTTGATGCATATATTATTAATACAATATACTAAAATAGATTCAAAAATACATACATATACATAAATAAATTCATGGATACTGAAAATAACAAGGTAGTAAATAAATTAGCCAAAAAGTTTGTTGAACAAGATCATGATGACAAGTTGTCGCCTTCACAGGCGACCACCCCTGATAATGTTGATAATTAGATAAAATTGTAATATTTGGTCACCCAAATATTACAATTTTATCTAATTATCAACTAGATTACACTAAATAGTTCAAAAAGACAATAAGCTTAATGTGCCCACTATATCATGTTGATCGTGAATGCTCTTGTAAGTCTAAGTGGGTTGGAAAATTTCAGAGTTGACATTAAGGCAGATCATACACTGCAACGCGTCATGCGACGGAGCGCAAACAAAGCGCGCCCACGCGTGATTTTTTTACATACAAATTCAATACAGATTTGAAACCGTTTCCCGCGCCTCGTCACATGGCGCATTGTTTTATGTGATCCACCTAAGAGTTTATAGTCTATCAAAAAGTCGTTCACCTTTACCCATTGCCTGAAGGCTCATGGGTTGGGTCCCGAGGACAAAACAATAGGTACCAATCTAGTTAAACGATAAACGAACATCCGACTACATAATCCTGTTGTTAAGGCTTATGTTGAGCTATTTTTTATTGTCCTTGTTTTCCATTATATTTATTGCAGGTCCTTGGATTACAAGTTAGTAAAATACAGTGTACTTTGAAAGCCATATATATCGTAATCGGTGTCAAAATGAAATAAAGACGCCCTTTAAAAAGGGGATTCGACCACAAAGAGGGATATAAATCTCCCATTTTCTACAAGACGGCTGTCGTATCGACCCATTTCTTCTTCATTCCACCTTTTATCTGATGGAACTCTATAATTTCTACAGACATGGTTTAAACCACAGATCTTCTAACAGTCAAATAAATTGTGCAGGGACGGTAAATGACAAATTTCGTTCCTGCACAAATCATCTTTTAAAATCAAGCATCAATCAAAAATGTTTGTTTCAGTGCCCACACTTCGAAGCGCATAGCCAAAGTAATAATAGTAGTAATATGGTTTCTGGCACTCTCCTTGGCCGCTCCGATGGCCATGTCTTGGGAGGTCATCATGGAAGACGAACTAGATCCAGGTATGTAGATTTATAGGAAACAAAACCGATTTCAAAAGCATTACTCAAGTAAGCTAAACAATTTTGCATGCTTTATTTTTAAGCTAAACATGTGTGATCTCATTTTTGTATGTAAGACCTTTTATACCGTGTTTTAAGCAAAATAAATATATTATTATTATATTCCTTTATTTCACTGTATATACATATAAATTACATTTTTAAATATTTCTATATAAACAACACATAAAAAACATTTAAAAATATAAAAAATAGTAGCCCACCGGCATCGGGAACAGGGTCCAAGTTACCGGCGGTCAGGGCTCCAGAGAGAGGAACTTCCTGACAATGCGAGCCGTGTCTAGAAGTACAGCTTTCTGAATCAAGCCTTTGATCCAGCTGCCTAACAAGAGCCTCTTGAGGTGTTGGTCGAGGCTCTTGGCTATTAAGCCATTGGCTGTCACGACTATCGGTACAATGATTGCTGAATCCACCTCCCACATGTCGACAACCTCGTGAGCCAAGTCAAGATACTTGATTTGTTTATCTTTCTCGGCTTTCACGAGGTTTTCATCATGCGGGATGGTTATGTCAACAATCATTGCACGCCGCTCTGATCGATCCACCATCACTATATCA
This sequence comes from Sesamia inferens, assembly GCA_037179545.1. NCBI lineage: Eukaryota > Metazoa > Arthropoda > Insecta > Lepidoptera > Noctuidae > Sesamia > Sesamia inferens. The sequence continues at coordinate 18,648,648 of CM073928.1, read as the reverse complement.
GGCTTATTGGCAACAATAGTCCTGTCAGTGATGATGGATCGATCCCAGTACAATGTGATATGGCCATTTTCGAGAACTGGGTCGGGCATATACCTGTAGTACGGCACCTCCGATTCCACAAGGTTGTATTTGAGAGCAAGTTGCTGATGAATTATCCTGGCTACAAGGTTATGTCTATGCAAGTACTCTCCGTTAGCTAGACGAGAACACCCGGAGATTATATGCCTCATTGATTCCCCCGGCCGGTGACATGCCCGACAGATGTCAACTGTGCCGTCTTTCACAATAAATCTCCGGTAATTGTTCGTCATCATAACTTCGTCCATAATTGCACATACAAAACCTTCGGTTTCCCCAAAGAGGTCACCGAATCGTAGCCAGGCCACGGACGCTTGTAAATCTACATCAGGCCCGTGTAGGGCTCTGAAAAAGCGTCCGTGAAGCTCCTTGTTCTTCCATACCTCCATGCGATCATTGGTGTCAAGCACTACTGGTTTACGCCAGTTCTCTTTAGCCAAGGAGAGCGGAGTGAGGCCCTTGTCAACCGCGACCACATCTCGATGCATCCCCACGTCGGTTTCTAGAAAATATTCCCTGAGACTGCATACCTCGCGATTGTGGAGGGTCTTAGCGTTTAAAAAGCCACGACCTCCACATTTTCGCGGGATATACAGCCTCATAACCGATGATCGTGGGTGATGCAATCGATTTGCAGTCAGCAGCGTACGGACCCTCTGATCCAGGGCGTCAAGTTCGGTTTGAGTCCATTTGAGTATGCCGAAAGAGTACATCAATACCGGCATGACCCAACCGTTGAAAGCGCGCACCTTGTTTCCGCCTGATAGAAGACTATTAAGTACTTTTTTCAGGCGGCCAAAGAAGCGTTCCTTCAACGATTGCTTCATGTCAGTAACATTGATGCCCAACGCTTCCGACATACCCAAATACTTATAGGTTTCGGATGCGGAGAGGGCTCTAAGGTTTATGGAACTCGTGAGTTGAGTTCCCAGGGATTCCATAATCTCTCCTCGCTTTACATGCATGACCGCACATTTGTCCACACCAAATTCCATCCTAATGGAGCTACTGAAAGTTTCAGTAATTTTCAGTAGCTCCTTCAGTTGTGAATTGTTGGGAGCAAAAAGTTTCAGATCATCCATGTAAAGGAGGTGCGATATAACCTGACCACCTCTCCTCAACCGGTAGCCTAGACCTGAATCCTCCAATAGTGTGCTTAGAGGATTCAATGCTAAGCAAAACCAAAGCGGACTCAAACTGTCGCCCTGAAATATACCTCGCTCGATCCTTATCGGTTCGCTATTCCTCTGAATATTTCGACATCCTGGATAGCAAAGGACTGTCCTCCATTGCCCCATACACGTCATCAGGAAGGTGCGTAGAGTTGTATCCACTTTATACAACTCCAGCACCCGCATGAGCCATGTATGTGGCACTGAGTCATAGGCCTTCTTATAATCTATCCAACATGTCGAAAGATCCTTTCGGGCAAGACGAACTTGTTGGCTAATGGCCATATCAATGAGGAGTAGCTCCTTAGTACCGCGGGACCCGCTCCTACATCCATTTTGAGAGGCAGACATGATGGCGTTGCTGTCAATATGTTTGTTAATTTTAGTTTTCAAAATGGATGTAAGAACTTTATAGACCGTCGGTAAACAGGTGATCGGCCTATAATTTTTGGGTTCCGCGGTGCTACCTGATTTATGGAGCAGGTGGGTTATTCCAGTAGTTAGGAACTGAGGTAACGAACCAGACACTAAAGCAGTCTGGAATTGAGATGCCAAGCGAGCGTGCGACCTTGGAAACCATTTTATCCAAAAGTTATGCAGCCCGTCCGGTCCTGGAGATTTCCAGTTAAGTAACGGACGGACTGCACGAGCTATATCTTGGGGGCAGATGGTAATAGCCCCCATTTCAGGTATTGGATCGCAGGCTCGCTCGACATCCCGAGCCCAGTCACCTTCAGTGTGACTGACAGGCACCGACCAGATACTGCGCCAGAATGAACACATGGCATCATCATCCGGTAGGCACGTGTCAGCCACACCTTGTTCTGGTCGTTCCCAGTCCCTATAAACCCACCTTTGATTGCTCTGGAAGGTGCGATTCTGGGTGTATCGTTCTACTCGTCGTTTATATCGACGAATACGGTTCGCCCATGCATACACTTTCTGCTTCAGGAAGTCGATGCGCTCCGTGACACGGGCCATATAATTCTCAGGGCTGGTATTTGTACCTGAGAATGCCCGCCTCACAAAGCGCATCACTCTAGGACGAGTATTACCCTCCCTGAAGCAGATTAGTTTGCCGATGAGTGCTCTGGCCCCACCAACACGACGTTCAATCCTGTACTGCCAAGCTGGTACTACTGGTTTCGGTCGTGTAGCTCTGGAGTCATTGTGAAATTTGACATGAGCTACACGACAAGCTGCTACAGCTGCGCAGTACAGGATTGAATGAGTATCAGTGAGGTCCTCACAGGTATCAAAATAATTTGATAACTGCGCATCCAGAGCAGCCATCAGCGCCCTATTTCTGTTATGCATGGGCAAACGTGGCAGGCGTGGCCTAACTTCTGCCGACATGTAACGGTATTCCCGAATCGCAGCCTCCAAAGCATTCCTTAATTCCTCATTGCACTGGGTACTTACATTTGTAGCCCTATCAATACTCCCCTCGTCAGTATAGTTTGTTGACTGCGGTGGTATCTCCGCAGTCTGCGACTGGTGAGCGATGACACGGCTACTCTGCATTTCAGTTCGCAGGCGATCAAGCACAGTATCATCCAACATATGATTACGCTGGAAAACCCGTACCTGATCCGACAGTCGTTGTGCCGAAACGTTGACAGCTGGTTCAAGCACCTGAAACAGAGTGAGCATTCGAACACGGTACGCGGTCAGGTTGTTTCCTCCCTCTGTAGCCCCATAGTATGAGCGCATGACATTTTCGTTGATGGATTGTGTCCATCTCATGCGCTGCACACTTCCGCCGGGAGCTGGGACCCTGTCAGAAGGCGATGGGCCTCGAGGTCCTAAGCGATCCGGCGGCCGGCGTCCTCCCCGTCGGCGAACAGGTGGTGGCGTCGTCGGCGGAGAGAAGTACTCGTCGCTCGAGCTCGACGCAACTGCCGCGGCCGGGGTCATCACAGCACTTACAGTGGGGCTGGAGACCGGCGGCGGCGAGGCGGAGCTGAGCAACGAGTCCGGAGATGGTGGGCGTGCACGTTGTCTCGCGGCAGATCTTGTCAACATTGCATATCCATTATTCATATAAAATCCATATTAAATATTTTTCTTTTCTCGTTTTTGTCCACGGTGACATGACAAATGTCAGCTCCAACGGTACGGTTTTGTTCCACTAGAAAACTTCTCCATTGTATACAGAGACTTTTTTAAGTAAATTTTAAATTATTTTAGATATGGGCTTGGGTTTTCTGTTAAAAATTTCACAATAGGGAAAAGAAAAAACTGATTTAAAATATTAAATATGATACTGATGAAAATATTATGTTGACGTTTACTGTGTTGCCATAGTTTTTTATTATTATTATTATTGAAAAATATATGTAGGAAAGAACATAAAATTATTACAATTTTTAATCGTTCAAGAGGCACTTATAAGATTTTGAGTGTCGATAAATCCAACATTATTGGATCAGTGCATTAATGAGTTCATTTAACACTTTTGCAATTTTCCATGGTGGTAGGCCATAACATCGGCTGCCGGCAGAAGTTACCACCCACCAGACAAAGTTTTGCCGCCAAGCGATTCGTCGTGTTCCGGCATAATGTGAAGCCGTACGGGTCTGAGCAGTTATGTTGCAATGTGTGCCGGGTACGATGCGCCAAATGTTGTTGTGTCCGGAGTTTGCTTGTGGAAGGTCTCAAGATCAATCTCCCTCTGACGCAGCATCGTTGGTCGTGTTGTTGGTTTAATCATTGCATCACCTTGCTCAACTGCCGTATTCCTTCCTTTTCACTCAGTTCTTTTGAGTGAATAGGCTCTTAATAGACTAGTACTCTTTACTATCAACGATTGTATCACTACTTACCATCAGGCGGGATTACGGTCAAACCTTAGTTTATAATTAAAAAAAAAGATTAATTTTTGAAAGGTTCAAGTTTCACTTCGAGTGAAACATGCCGAATGAAACGCAAAATTTTATAAAAACTAACTTCAATTCGTTTTTGTGTATTTATTCGCAACCTATGAAAGATCTTTTAAAACAGCCGATCGATTCTTTAAAAATCTAACCGTAAAAAGTAATTACTCTAAGAGTGAGATGGCAACAGTGTCAATATCTAGCATTATGTGGATGACAAAAGCACACTCCGCGCTTACTTCGTCAATGTTTTCACGGCGAAATAGTTACAGAATCGCACTGCTTGGTTATTTCAAATAGGTACCATACATCGGAATAAAAAACCATACGGGCGGAGTATATTTTTTGATCAAAAACGTTTGTTTAGACGCAGTCATTTACTATGTTTTGTAGTAGATTCAGCATCACTGATCAAAGCGATTTCTCTACTTTGATTGCCTATTACAACCATCAATTACAGGTTTGTGAAACTTTTCTGGTCTAACATTTTTAATTCGCTCAAAGCGATACGAGACGAGGAATCGCTTAAGTCAGATTGCTTTGATGAAGTTTTAAAAAAATAGATAAGGATGTTCACTGATTTTTATTTACTATCATTAAAAATCATTAATTTTATTTATTAAAATAGTAGTGTTAATCGGCACGAGTTTATTGCGGTATGTAAAGCCTAAAAACCTCAAGAATATTATAACTCTATACTTACCTATGATATAATAACAATGTTCCAATTACGGGTTTAACTGGATAAAAATATTAGTGTTTGTGCACAAGAGCGGCACTCGTGGCAACTGTAGCTGTCAGCACTCGTTGAGAACATGCTAAGTGGTACCAATCATCATCATCATCATTTCAGCCGAAAGACGCCCGCTGCTGGACATAGGTCCACCCCCAAGGATCTCCACGACGACCGGTGCAGCGCCTATCGCATCCAACAGTTTCCCGTGACCAGGGCTTACCCACGCTGTGTCTTCCGGTGCGTGGTCAGCACTCGAGAACCCGTCGGTCCCATTGGGCATCGGACCAACGGGCAATGTGCCCGGCCCACTGCCACTTAAGTGTTGCAATTCTTCGGGCTATGTTGGTTACTCTCGTTCTTCTGCGAATCTCCTCATTTCTGATTTGATCACGCAGTTAAACCCCAAGCCCTCTCTACCTAAGTACCAATCGAGTCTTTAAAAATCCTACCATGAAAATTTAAGTCTAGTGAGCTTAGACTAAGCTGTCAATAGTGTCAATCCCTAGTATTTGAATGACAGGCCCTTCAGTTTTAACAGTGAGATGGTTACGGAATCCCACTGATGTTCGTGTTTTCGGGCAAAGTAGTCTACACGTGTCAACGGCCACTACTGTTGACGCGCGCCGCTTGTGTATACGAACACTTACATTTATATCCAGTTAACCCAGTTGCAACATTCTTAAAATTTTAATAGCTTTAAAAGTTAAAATATTGTAAGGATTTTATCAAAGTTTCGCATAGTAGTAAGCATAAATGGCAATGAACAAATTAATTATGAAGCAGGAAGGTATTGTTGTTGCGTCCTAAGAAACTTAAAAAGTCGTGATACAATTAAACTGGATTCTTGTTCAGCAAGTAGTTAGTTTCCACCAAATTAACTTTAACAGTTTCTTTCTTTCTTTGCAGTAACAAAAATCATTTACAAAAAGCCTTTTTGCGCTCCAACTGAGTTTGGTTCACATTCGCTGGCCATATACAGGCTATTGTTGTATGTATTCCAGGTGAGTTTTATTGGTTCAATTTATTTGTCGATGTATATTTTATTTTCATTTCATTGTACGGCATATGAAGTTGTATTTCAACTGTTATTCTCCACGTGCAACTCATTCTTCGTACAGCTACTACTATTTACACTACACACAAACTACGTCACACTACTTCATACTGTATTTTTTTTTAAGTGTAACTTTTATTACATAGTCTCAAACTTTTTCGTCTGTGTGTTGCATGTCGCGTGATGGTCGGCCGCGGAGTAGGGATAAAGTGAAAGGTGTTCGAATTAAAATCACTATAATGTGAAAAAAAAAAAACACTTTTACCGTGGTTTCATAAAACTACAAAATCCTTTTTTTTACTATTATTGTAATATTTAAACATTGTAAGTAATATATATTATAAGTTTTTAAAGGTCATTTCAATATTATGTAAGAAACAACTTTGAAATAAGTGCTTGGTTTTCTCCGTCGTTCAACAGCAGCCTAATATGTATTTGTCATATATCAACATTAGGCTGGTTAGGTCTAGGATCTTAACAAATTTTGAAATTTCAAATTAGCATTCATATAGCGTTAAATAATAATGTCATAGTTTGTGTCGATCCTGTAATTATAAAAGGATTTTTTGAGGCTGATTTACACGGTCCAATTTAATTGCATCTGGCATACAATAAAATTGATGCAACAAATGACTTGCATCGTCTAAATGGAGTGTAGGCAAAACTTAATTGAAGCCATAGGCAATTAAATTGCACGGTGAAAACGATCTTTATTTCTATATTTCATTCTGAACAGTGTTCAATACACGGTGTAATTGAAAACCTGCGCCAAATTGAAATAGGAACTGCAGTAATTATTTCACAATCATTGTAAATTAAATTAATATTTGTGCTATGATATTTATTATAGTTAACGTTTAATTGAGTATTTATGTCGTTGTTGTGGCTGTGTGTGTTGTGAGTTTATTTTTATTTTTTTAGTATCCATTCTATACTCTTTAATAAAACCGGCAGGGTAATTGGGTAACACGCTATCAGTAGTAATGGGTTTTTTTTGACAGTTCAACATCATTCATTGCGTTATTTAGGTTGTTCAACAGACACGTTTTCGAACATATGCAGCAATGGATTAAGAATATGCTTCGAAATTATTTTAACTGATAGTAATTGTGTGTTACACAATTAGGGTGCTGGTAATTATCGTAATCGTATTAACATACTAACAGGGTTTCCCCTTTTGGGTACGGAGCCCCCTAAAAAGCTATATTTTATATCAGCTTCTCGTCTTTGCGTATATTTATTATTTTTTATCCCATCAAAACATATCTGTTAAAAAGGGGGTAAAGTTCCTATCGGCTTATTCTTGGCCTAAAAATGGGTTAAAATCCAATCTTAAATGCTCATGCCAAGCTTAAATGCTCTTTAAAATCGATCATAATCATCTTCATCCACAGCCTTATAGTAATACTTGAAAAATTTGAACTTGGCAGGCTAATATATAATTAATCAAGTATACAGCAAGAAAATCTGCTATAACTCAGTGTTTATTATAAGTACAGAGATAAAATTGTACTTGATTGTAATAGTTGTGTGCCTATTACAATTATAAGGGGTCAAATGTGAGTCGAAACGGTTCGTGTAAATAGTGCACGGCAAGCGCACGTCCTGTTGCTGAAACTTGGATTGCGCTTCATCATCATCAACCTTTTTATCGTCCCACTGCTGGGCACAGGTCTCCTCTCATACTGAGAAGGATTGAGCGTAATCACCACGCTTGCTCAATGCGGGTTGGCGATTCCAGACTTAAAGTCCAGGTTTCCTCAAGATGTTTTCCTTCACCTTCAGTCATTGGTTTACAAGATTACTTAGAAAGTACATATAACTTTAGAAAAGTTACATTGGTACTTGCCCGACCTGGAATCGAACCCGCGCACTCATACTTGAAAGGCTGGTGTTTTAACCACTAGGCCACTCGGCTTGCGCTTAGATAAACTTTATTATTTATTTGTTTAAATACCAAGGTCAATGTCGGTCTCCGTGGCGCAGCGGTCAACACGCCTGACTGCGACGTGGAGGCCCCGGGTTCGATCCCCGGCCAGGTCATGATGGGAAACGATCTTTTCCTGATTGGCCTGGGTCTTGGATGTTTATGTTGGAAAGATTATTACTGGTTAGTAAACACAACCTAAACCTTAAAGGAATAATATGTCACTGTTCAAAATTAGAAACGTCAACGCCTCTTTTCGTTTGTTCATGGCTTGTACGCTTGAGTATGTGATCGCTGTTGGACTATAATAAATCTGCTGAAATATCCGTTATATTTTTCATTTACCACGATAATTTCCAACAGTTTATCTATATATGTATCTATTATAAAATATAGTATCGTTGAGATAGTATCCCATAACACAAGTCTCGAACTTACTTTGGGGCTAGCTCAATCTGTGTGATTTGTCCGTATATATTTATTTAAATACAAAGGATGCTGCGCCAGAAGGAGATTGATCTGGAGGCCCTCCATGACCAAACTCCCGAGACAACAACATTTGGCGCATCGTACACGGCACACGTCGCAACACAACTGAACAATGGAAGTCTTTGTCAACATTTTCACATCTAATAATATAGAAGCATTATGTCACCTGGGTCCCAATTCTGAATTATTTTATCCCCCGCGATATTTTAACCCAGACGACAGCACATCAAGCTACTACAATTTGTCAGATTTCCTTATTAGATTTTCAACTTTATGTTTAAAGTGTTAAGGCTCAATGTTGATTGGGAATATTTGACGTTTTCTGGCACCTTGACCTGCTGTCGTCCGTACAAACCATGTCAATTATGTGTCTTCAAGGAGTTGAAAAACCAACCGTCCGTACAACGTCTCTATACATGTGTAGACCTTGTAAAGTTAAATTAACTAACTTCAGCCAAATATTCTCCGTGAAAACTTAGATGAAGTGCTATCAATAGTGTCAAGGGCAATCAACTGGCAATCAGTAAGTCAATCGGCATTTTGTTACTAAGTCATTAACGACCTCTAAATAAGTGCTTTGACTTAACTCCCTAAGTAGTCACTCGTTTGATGTCCATTATTGACAATATAACAATAAAATAATCAGCAGAGCTGATAATACATATTTCAAAGACTTTTAATTAAAAAGAACAACTAAGCATAAAATTTCACGAAGTTGTTTTTGCCTTAAAGAATTCTATATTAATTTCACAAACAGGAATGTGATGCTGACGATAAAATTATTTATGTTATTATATCGAAGACTGTTAATACTGAAGATTATTATATTAGTTCCTAAATTCGTAGAAAACATTTAATATTTACATTGTATATGAGTTTTCTCGGTGGTAGGCCATAACATCGGCCGCCGGCAGAAGTTACCACCCACCAGACAAAGCCTTGCCGCCAAGCGATTTGTCGTGTTTCGGCATGATGTCTGGTGAAGCCGTACGGAGGATGGGTCTGAGCAGTTGTGTTGTGATATGTGCCGGGTACGATGCGCTTAATGTTGTTGTGTTGGGAGTTTGGTCGTGGAGGGTCTTCAGATCAATCTCTCTTTGGCGCAGCATCGTTGGTCGTGTTGTTGGTTTTAACATTGTATCACCTCGCTTAACTGCCGTCTTCCTTCCTATTCTCTCCTATACTCTTCCTATACTCTTAATAAACTAGCGCGCTTTACCATCAACGATCGCATCACTGCTTACCATCAGGCGGGATTGCAGTCAAGCGCTAGTTTATAATTATAAAAAAAGAGGTAATATTAAAAGTCTTATGTACTAGTTAGTGCAGCGGTTGAGTGATAGATTACTGCGCTGTATGTCGCGGGTTCGATACCCAGACGGAACAAATATTTGTATGGCCTACAAGTAGTTGTTCCGAGTCTGGCTGTTTGTGTATATACGGACTAAGGTCCGTATTACAGAATGTTACTGAAGACTGAAGCATTACTTAAAACTAGTTTCAATTAATCAAAAGGCTTCAAACGAGACTTAAGTAGAGCTTGAGTTTTGAAAGACAAATGTTGTGTATGTGAGACTACGGTCTCACATACACAACATTTGTCAACAAACAGCTAGACTCGGAACAACTACCTGTAGGCCATACGGCAACGTTTAAAAAACATTGTGCCGGCGGCAAAACTGATCAAATTTTTGTAATTACTCAACAGTTTTCTCTTCTTTTAGTATGTAATCCCGTTGTGCGTGATAACGTTTGCGTATGCTCATATGGCGATGAAACTGTGGGGAGCGCGAGCACCTGGGAATGCGCAGGAGACGAGGGACGCCAACCATATGAGGAACAAGAAAAAGGTAAGTTGGACCTGTAGGAGAATTTATCAACTACTAGCTGTTGCCCGCGACACCGTCCGCGTTTTGATATAAAATACGCGTCCGTTAAAATAATGGTAGCAATATGTCCGTCCGCGTTTGCCCCCGTTTTCGGAACATTTTTAATTACTGCTCTACTCCTATTGGTCATAGCGGGATGTTATATAGCTTATGTCCTTTCTCAGGCTCTAGACCATCTGTGTACCAAATTTCATTACAATCGGTTTAGTACTTTTACAGTGAAAGCCGGACAGACAGACTGACAGAGATACTTTCGCATTTATAATTATTAGTATGGATAATAACTAAACACCAAATGGCAAATTTAAGTGATTAACTAGTCAAAGTAGTTAACATCACACAATCAAAGTAAAAAGTAGCCTAACTTAATCCAGTAGGCTAATCACTCTCAATTGGTTTAATTTTAACAGTTCATCGTTGCGTCATTTACGTTGTCATATAGATACATCTTTCAAATATATAGAGCAATGGATAAGCAATATCGTATAAAATGATTATAATTGATAATTATAGTGAGTTACGCAATTAGAGCTAGCAGGTTATAATTATTGCATCACTGCTTACCATCAGGCGGGATCGCGATCAAGCCCAATTGTATAACCAAAAAAAAAAAAACAAATAAATACCTTCATTTGACAAAATGGTGATATCAGGTCTTTCAATTTAAATTGTGCATAGGGAATATCTACATATGTACATATATTTATATGCTACCACCTAGAGAGGAGGCCTTAATTACTGTACATTCTAAAGTTATCTGAAGGAGATCTCAGAAAGCGATGAGCCATTTAACATTTAATGTTTCATATACAGTATGTTAATAAAACCCTGTCCGACCCGTGAAGGTGTTGTTAGGTATCGATAACTGATTCTACTAATGCATACAAAACCGGGCTAAACATAAAAAAAAAACCTAAAAAAATAAATATTATTTCGCAAAAAGAGGTACCATAATAAATGTACATTGAGCAACCTTCCGCGGGCGGCGGGCGGCAGTGCTCGCGGCACGTGGTCGCATCGCTATTCGCTCATAATAATACCGGTATTATCACTTTTTTAAAAATTACCAAATTTCGGGGAAGTTGGAATTAATTCGCGGGAAAAAAAGATTATTTCAAAATTTATTTGTATTGGTACTATGATGATTACGTAAAATTTTATATTATATTTGGTCATGTGTTTTCCTAACCTTTATTGTCCTTATGGGTCGGACAGGGTTTTCTTAACATACTGTATATTTTTTGATACATATTTGTGTGGTGTAAAATAAATAAAGTTTAAACATAACAATAAACATTAAGGCTAATTAAACTTGGCTGCTCAGAAACAGGAAAGGTGTTTTTCAAGTATCTGAAAATAATGTAAAAATTGACCAAATAAAGTGACAACGAAATCAATTAAATAAATCTAAATACTAATTAATTATTGTTTTCTTTCATATTTATTAATAAGTAGCACCTAGTCCCTCAGCAACTTAAACATAGGCAAAGTAACTTGGGTGACTGTCGTCCAAGAGCACCTATTTGGAGTCAATTCACACGTACCAGAACCACACTACGTAGCAGCGACAAAATGTGGTCAAGCTGTGATTACGTGTGAATAGTGTCGCAGCGGCTTTTTGCAGTTGCGCTGTCGTACCGACAAAAGGTTGATGTGGTTGAGTTGTCTTTCATTCACTTGGTCACAACACTATTTTTATTTCATCAAAACTGACAACGCAGTAAACGTCAGTTGACTTCGTCTAATTAAAAATGCGACTACGGGCGAGCTCTGTTTATGACGTCATGTCGTGGCGATGTGGCCGCCGTGCCGCCACCGGTGGTGGCGATGCCGTCGTGATGTGGTCGTATTATACAGGTGGTCGATAACAACGGCAAAATGTGGTACATGTAAATTATAATATTCATATTCAATACAAAATATACGCCCGACCACGTGGCGTTGTTGTGATGTGGTTGTGGTACGTGTAGTAGTAAGTCACAGTCGCCATCGACAGAGTGGCCGGCGACCAGTCGACAGTGCGTAATGGCTCTTAGCCAGTGATAGGAATTTAAAGATTGTTATCTGATATAGGTACGTTTTAGCACAGACCCTAACACATATTATCAATCAGTCATATCAGAATCAGAAGTCCAAATGCATAATGTTGTGAAAGGGCCAAAGTTTATACTAGGCATTAATCTAACTGATGATTAACTATTTTAAGCCGGTTTTTTTTTTAATTTAGCAATCAGTTTTGCTGTAGTTTCAATAAAAGTAAAAACTTCTATGCCGCATAGTAATAAATTCATTGCTTAAATGTTTCGATAGTAAATTTATTGATTGTTAGTTTGTTGATAAATTCATATCGTTTGATGTTCGAATGTATCTTGCGCTACCTTGTAGCCGACCTGCGCTACGTTAAGTTGCCTTTGGCAGACTTTCACTACAATGTAGATCACCTAACCTACATTGTTATTCCAGTTTACTACTCCTATTCATATAAACCACTATTTTTTACTACCTAGTAAACTGACTAATTTCCATTCCTTCCCACGAGTTTATTCCAACAGTATCTGACGTAAGTTTGCTTCATTGTAGTTGATCAATGATCTTTATTGTAACACCCACTAGCATCCTGTTGCGTAACATACTAACTATCAATTGAAATCATTTTGAAGCAATAATAATAATAATAATAATTGAATAATAATTGATAATAATAATAATAATAATTAATAATAATAAATAAAATTAATAATTAATTATTAATAATAATTGATTGTTTTGATTGATGTCACGTTATACTGGGATCGGTCTATCATTACTGACAGGACTATTGTTGCCAATAAGCCTGATATAGTGGTGATAGATCGATTAGCGCGCCTCGCAATGATTGTTGATGTTACCATTCCACATGACGAGAATCTCGTGAAAGCTGAAAAAGAGAAACAAATTAAATATCTCGACTTAGCGCACGAGATTGTTGACATGTGGAATGTGAACTCGGTAGTCATTGTACCGATTGTCGTATCGGCCAATGGTTTGATAGCCAAGAGCCTCGACCAACATCTATTGAGGCTCTCGTTAGGCGGTTGGATCAAGGGCCAGATTCAAAAGGCAGTACTCCTCGATACGGCCCGCATCGTGAGAAGGTTCCTGTCTCTGTAACTCTAACCACCGGTAGCTTGGACCTCGCTCCCGCCATCGGTGGAACACTATTTTTTATATTTTAAATGTTTTTATGTTTTTTATAAATATTTAAAAATGTAAATGAATATGTATGTATAAAAATAAACGGAATAATAATTCATTGCTCTTTAAATCCGAAAAATTCAAAGAAATGTATCTGCTCAATAACGTAAATAACGCAATGAATTTTGTTGACCTGTCTGTCTGAAACCCATTGCTACTGATAGCGTCTGACGCAATTACTCTGCAGATTAAATTCCAGTTGATCAATTCCTTTAACTTATCCATTAATGTCAAGCAACCATTTTAGACTGGCACCCGTCTCGTCTTGGCAAAACGTTGTCAATTTATTTGCTATTATCTTTACGTAGACAATTGAAAGCTCAATCCCGGAGCCAGGTCCGTCAGCAAAATAAACTTCAATCACAAATTATTATGTTGAGTTAGTGAGAAATAAGGAGGGACAAACACTGGGTCTCCCTCTTACCCTTATTTAAATTTTATAACTTCGACAGGCAGACAGACAAAGTTACTTTTATAGTGCTCCAGATAGAATTAATTTTGCTTTTATATAGTGATGAGAGTTGTGCTTTATTGTGGAAGGTGACGGTTAATAAAATAAGCTTACCAAAAACTCCATTCGAGTTAACTTTAGACAAACGAGGTTCATACAAGCAGACATGCACAACATTTATTTATTAAAACTTTATGCACAAAGAAAAACATTGTACAATGGCAGACTTAATCCCTAGGCATTTTATACCAGTCTACCTTAAGTTGATGCACAGACAAAACATGGTAGGTGCAAAGATATGAAAGAGAAGTTAAAAGAGAATCACAAAAAAAAAATTATAATAAATACATACATACCAAATATAAACAGTAGAGAGAGATTAAAAAAATATAGATAGAGAAAAAGAATAAATTATATGTTTGATGAATCTGTAAATTTCTTGCGTAAGTACTCCCGAGCTTTAATTTGATTTTAGTAACGAAACAAAGTAACAACTCGAAAGATAATGTTAATAATGATAACAAAATAAAGACAAAACAAAAGCAACCAAATAAAAGATCAACCTATCAAATCGACAAGTGAATAAAAATCAAACACAGCTATGTATTAGCGGAAGCCAGTATATGAAAATAAAAAATACCCAAAATATCCTGCTGCCTCAACGTATGAACGGATTTTACAATAACCCTACCAAATATGGAATGTTTTCTACATCCCAGATTTGGTAGTATTCTAGTAAAATGTAAAGCCTTCCAGGTACTGACCGACTGGTGACTGGTTCTTATAGGTTTTTAGCATGGATACTAGTAATCTACGAAAGAACGAAATAATTTATTTGATTAAAAGACTTGTGAATTCAGAAAATAGATAGTTCCAATAATTAGATTTAACTACAAAAGTTGATATATAAGTTGATTACTTATATTAAATTCAGCATCAATACGAACTGTTACAAAACATCTATTACAAAATGTACCCTAAAAACAACCATTTTCACCTTCTTTTTAAGGCTATCGCGACTAGAGTATAAGCATAATCAGCGTATGACGTTCCCATTGTGGGAATGTTATAAGCTGGAATACCGGCCTGTTGCCTGTGAGTGAAAATGGATCGTAATCCGCCATACCTGCCCAGTGTCAGTTGGAAATAGGTTTTCGAATTTTTCGTCCTAGGACATGCAGATTTACTCAAAATGTTTTCCTTCGTCGTTTTTGAGAGCCGTAGCGATGAAACAAATTCAAGCAAAAGATTTACATATGACCCTGTATCGCCTGAATAAGAATAATAAACGCGCCTGCCTGATTTTTAACTCACTTTCCACCACGGCAATAAGAGCACAATAAGATCGATCTGTAATAAATAATATCAAAGTGTTGATCATTTGTAAGGCAGCCAACAGCCAGCCTACGTATTTATTAAACGTTAACGATTCGATTATTATCTAATATATTATTACTTTTATTCATACTGGGCAATGAAGTCTTTGTGTAAGTGATAAGTAGATCTCGCATGTATAGAAAGAACGGTAAAACACGTCAGAATCAATGAGCGTAATAGAATGTATTTTTTTTTTTTTACAAATTCCATCTCTTTCTTTTTCTCTGCACGGTGTTAAATACAGATTAGGTATACAACGTAATTTTTTGTTACGAAACACGTGTCTAGTATTTTAAAGTAGGTACCTAAAGAATCTATGTACAAAATTTCAAAAACATCATTAAAAATCACAAATTAATGTGTTTGTTATCTTACCTGCTTGTCCCAACAAAAATTTGGTCAACGCAGCGTTCGCCCGCCGGCGCCTCGTCGTCTTGCGTTTATTGATAATAATTTCTATTTATTTGTGTGTAATTAATAAGTGACAAGATTTTTCATCCCACTCCACATATTAGTATAATGTACTTTACTCGTAAATTCAGCCGTACCTAAGTGATAAAATCATATGTAGTATAATATACTCAAAACAGATTAATTTTACTTAGAATGTAGTGCACCCCCCTACATGGAGGGGCAGGGGTCCTTGCCCTGCTGTGCGCAAGCGCCTAGTACCACTATGATCTGTCGTGAAGTGTATTATGCGTTCGGTAACCACACTACAACAATATCTAAATGTATGCTGGCAAAATTGATTGGAATTGATTCAATTGCTTATTCTGAAAAACTATATTCAGATTTCGTATAAAGTATAAAAAGAAAAATAACTTTGTATAATTAGGCGTTCCTAATCCAAGCTAAGTAAACATAATTAGAGGTAATAATAACACCATGCTTTCACGAAAGACAAACCATCATCACTTTTATAATGATGTACTACTATAATTATGCAGGCAAGGTCGATCTCTTTAGCTGCGTCATATTAGCGGTGAAAAGGAGATGTTACAACTAGAAATAGCGTTCTATTTTCAAGAGCCAGATGGTTGTCTATTTAAATCCATCTGGTGCAAATTGGGTGCAATTCAATGGAAACAAACAGGCATAACATTAGTTTGTTAAACCACATGTTACATTGGAATTTGAATGTTAATGGTTAAAGGGTTAATGGATATTGTATTCTGTGTTGTTCCTGTTCTTACCTATCCCTTAAATTGTTAGTCGTTATTCGATGTAAACTTTGTTACTGTTCTTACTTTTGTAAATCCATAACATTTATACTTGTGTAATGTTTAATAATAAATAAATAGAAAAAGTAATTAATTGGTAATGCTCTAGACAGGTAATTGGCAAAAAGAAAATATAATTCCAAAAATTTAAATGCTAGGAGCATTTAAATTTTTGGGTACGAATTGAATTATGTCTTTAAAAAATAAGTTCTTGAAAAAATAAGATATCTGTTTTTTTTTCTCTCTATTATCTTGAGTATTATTCACTATTACAACGAACATCTAATAAACAGTAAAAAATATGTAATTGTAGATCTATGTGGTACCTCATAACAGGAACAAATATATTTGGTGTATTATGTCCAACGCAAATATGATACCTATTTTAAATAAATTTTAGCATTTTCAATCTCAAATAACAGCTAAGGGATTAATTTTATTGTAAACTTTCATTGTAATAGTAAAAAAATATTCAACATATTATTTCTCATAGCAAGATACCTAAAATTTTTTTATGGTTGACAGCTATTTAAATATGTCCGACTAAGCGACAAATAAGATTACTAGATTGACAAAAGATTACTTATGACGAATGATAGTAATATTTTGGAAATAATCCAATGTTAATGAGGGAAAAAGTTGAAAAGGACAAGTATTTTATACACATACAAGCTAACCCAGCAAACGCTGTTTTACTTTTAAGATTATTTCTAGGAATTTTAGATCCGTGATTAACAAATAGGAGTTCGTAATAGAAGGGCGAAAATTTAGGGTTGTAAGTATTTTTAATCATAAAAAATAGGTCAGGGATGAACCTTTATCATTCAGGGATATGATGAATAGAGGTAGCAAATAGGCTATTTGACAGATTTATAATTTATATCTTGAATTACTTGGTTGCCGTTAAGAAGTTCACCGACAGTGTTTTTATTTAATCTAAGTACGTATTTCGTAAGAAACGAGCAAATAAAAATAATCCGCCGAAACGCTTTATTCAGCAATATGGCGTCGCGCCTTTTAAGTGATGTCACAAGCATATAAACGATTTTCGGTTCCGCAGTGGTGTTTGTATTTATCTGTTATTTGTTGTTGTTTATCTAATAAAATGTTTTACAAGTGGTGTGCTGTACCCGGTTGTACAAATACATCGATAAAACACCTGAGAACACGTAGATCAACAACAAGTGCTGATGTGCGTATGACTTCATCGTGACATTAGGCAATCCGGATCGTTTCACAATATGTGGCGTGAGATACAAAAAGTCAAATATATTAGGTATTGTGTTTTTGGATACATTAATGGTTATTATTTTTATTAAAACTCGTGTAAATGACAAAGAACCCTCATTTTATGCATTTAAAGCAAATACTCACAAAAAAAACATACTGTCAAATAGCCTATTCTCAGACCTACTGAATAAGTATATAACATTTCATAAAAATCGGTCAACCGTTTCGGATCAGTATGATAACTAACATTGAGACATTAAAAAAAAAAATGTACTGCGCCGTGCCCTTGCTTCGCAAGGCTATCACTTGACAAAACATCGAGATTTTAGTCAATAATACGTATTTATAATACGTGTCATACACAAAATATTTAATATGTGTAATACATATAATACTTTTGTGATAAATTCTTTAAATTATAATGAAATCAGCATCAAAATCCATTACGTAGTTAAAAAGAACAAGACGATCCAACATATAATCACGAAAAACGACTTTACGTACATAAAATAATTTACATAAAAACATTGTCCTACATGACGTGCTGTCAAACCTTTCACGATTAATTAATTACATAATACAAATGCAGGCACCAAGGCGCTCTAAATTAAACTAAATATACTGAAGATTTCACACGCAATTTCCTTTCTTAATTAGTCGATCAATTATCCTCGTTTAAGGCAATTAAGTAAGGTTGATATTGTTAGAAGTTCAAATGTGTCAGTATAACGTGATGATACTTTATCAAACACACGATGACGTCGGTCTGACGTAAAATGTCAGGCAAATTCAGACTTTGCAAGGGTTTAGTATACGTATACAGAATGTAATATTATGGTGTACTCACACTCAGTATTACTCACACTCAATCAGTATTATCTTCGAAAATATTTTAAATCATATGCTGTAAAGGGTGATATAGATCTATATTAAATCAACAATGTATTTAAGGTATTAAATTGGATAAAGATTAATGCTATATTGGTTAAAATCGTTCCGAAAATCCATATTTGTTGTAAAAAGTAAATGACAAAAAAAATATGTGGAATATCCATAAGAGATAGACATATACCATCCTGGACTTTTTGCAGGCCTTTTCGATTTGTACAATATTTAGTACATTATTTTGATAAATCTCGTAGTGTTCAGCCTGCGTTTCACTACAAACGCGGAAAAAAAATAATTATTTACGACATCAAAAAACCTCAGAAATAATAGTATTTTTCCACAATTTAATGGATATTATGATACATATAAACCTTTCTCTTTGATCACTCTATCTATTAAAAAAAACCGCATCAAAATCCGTCGCGTAGTTTTAAAGATTTAATCATACAAAGGGACATAGGAAAAGAGAAAGTGACTTTGTTTTTAAATATGTACTGATAAAACTTTACACGCGGCTTGCTTTTCGATCCTTTTTCAAAATTTTCAAAAAATCCGTGTTTTCTTATTAACCTTTCCGTTCACCTTTTATGGTAATAATTTTTATATTACTCGTATCTTTTAGGTTCTTTCCCTTAATTAACAAGTCAATCAAGTTACTCAGTAAACTCCTCCCCTGTTATAAATTGTCTACCCATCTTCAGCCAACCAGGAGTAGTTTTTATGAAAAATCCTGATACATAATTGTTGACTATTCCCAATCAAAAGTCATTTATTCAAATTATGCTGAGAGAATCAGCACTTTTTGGACGTCAATGTTATATAAGACAGTCCCCCAAAACGGCTGCCCTTCGATCATTATCAGTGATTCTAGGTATAAGTACTGAGTTTCAAGTAAATCGGACACGGCACTAACATTATTCCATACAAACTCAAAACCCTTCTAAACTCCTCAATCCCTTGTTAGGGGCTGATTTCGAAAAACAAAAACTTTTCTCGTACGTACACGTTAAGTTTAACTCAGGGAATAAGATTTTTATACAAACAAAATCTCTTAGAGGTATAATTTCATAAACTCCTTTCTAAATGGACTTACTCTTCACGAAGGAAACACCCTTCAAAATTAATATCTCTTGAACCAGGGGTTTAGACTGAGTTGTTGTGTCAATTAGTGAGCTAGCAGAGATTTTGAAATTTATATGAATAAAATACTCTGATCTGTCGAAAACCAAGAAATACATAACAACATTTTTTTTTAATTTTCATTCATCATCATCAACCTTTTATTATCCCACTGCTGGGCGCAGATCTCCTCTCATACAGAGAAGGATTGAGCGTAATCACCACGGTTGGTTAATGCGGTTTGGCGATTACAGACTTAAAGTCTAGGTTTCCTCAAAATGTTTTCCTTCACCTTTTAATCAGTCATTGGTGTCCAAGATATGCTTAGAAAGTACATATAACTTAGAAATGTTACATGGGTACTTGCCTGACCTGGAATCAAACCCGCACGCTCATCATTGAGAGGCTGGTGTTTTAACCACTAGGCCACCACAATTATAATTTCCATTAGAAACCTGATATTTGAGAATAATTGATTCCGGTGATAAGAGGTATTTGGATCCTTTATTGCTTTTGTAAAATAAACATAATCCTTTGTATCTCATCTTTTAAGTATATTCACAATTTCACTGGAAACTATCGATAAAATTTTCACTTAAAAGCTTTCAGCAAATAAAACTGCTTTTACTAGAGAGCTTTTGGCAGATTTACATTTTACTGTTTATTTAAACGGAAAAGTTCACCAGTAACTTTCACTACATTACACGGCTAAATTGAGAAACGAAATCATTTTGAAGTAAAATGGTCGACGGAAATATTTCGACCATTTCACACGACATTTAAATGGAATTATTTGTTTTTGTATTCGATGTCTGGTGGTTTGATAAGACCTTTTTTAGCCGTTAGTGTCCCACTGCTGGTGGGAAAGGCTCCTCTCTCCTCAGCACCTTGGTCCTATGCACACCTGACGCTACTTGTTATTAACGTATGTAAGAGAGTCCATGGTAGAGCGAACGAGTATTACACTTAAGGCAGTCTCCGAATGGGGCAATGCCAATCTTGTAGCAATCAATGCCGCCAAAACGCAGGCGTGTCTTTTCACCGCCAAAAGGAGCCCGTTCACTTTGGCTCCTACTTTTCGGAATGTATCCTTGGAGTGTACCGACCGCCTTCAGCTTTTGGCTGTTGAAATTTCCTCGAACCTAAACTTTGGGCGGTTCATTGAGTCCACGGCCAAGGTGGCTGCCAGAAAACTTGGCGTTATCGCAAAGGTCCGGCAGTACTTCACACCAGGCCGGCTTCTAATGTTGTACAAAGCACAGGTCCGTTCGTGTGTGGAGTACTGCAGCCACATTTGGGCTGGTGCTGCTAAGTGTCACCTGGCCACTTTGGATTCAGTGGAGAGGCGTGCGAAGAGGCTGATTGGTGACCCTGATTTAACTCAAGTTGGTCTCCAAAGCCTAGAGCACAGGCGTAGAGTAGCCAGCCTTTCGGTGTTCTATAGGATGCATTCTGGGGAGTGTGCGAGGGAATTGCACGATTTAATTCCCCCATCTCCGTTCCACCATCGGACGGCCCGTCGTACGGCAAGTTTCCACCCTTATGTTGTTAACACCTCTACGATCCGGACGAAGCGTTTCGCCTCTTCCTTTATACCGCGTACATCGAGGGACTGGAACAATCTGCCGGCGGCGGTGTTTCCGTCGGACTACAATTTAAGTGTCTTCAAGGCTAGAGTGAATAGGCTCTTAATACACTAGTACGCTTTACCATCAACGATTGCGTCACTGCTTACCATCAGGCGGGATTGCGGTCAAGCGCTGGTTTATATTTTAATTTAAAAAAAAATCTAAAAATAATTTCATGGATATTGCTTATTCTGAAACTACATATGTTGGAAAAAAATGTCTCAATCAATGTTGTTAACTATGACAATCAAAGCAATTGCTTCTGTTTTTATGTTACGCAATTACCTAGCTGGATACGGATTTAAAGGGGTTTGAGCACCGATGCTTCAGGAAATGGTAATTTCATTAATTAATTAAAACCTCGACATGTGAAAGTGGTAAGTTAAAAATAAAGAGTAATAGAGTAAAATAAAAAGAGAAAAGAAAAATAAAAATAAATAACAATTTTCGTTTATCTAAGAAACATACTTTGCAGTTTTCAAAACTTTCTATGTTACCCGACCTACCCGACGGGGTGCGCAATTAAATTTGGTATACATAGATCGCACTTAAGCTGTCATCTTAATGTCCTTGTTCCATGTTTCAAGCACTTAACCTGTATTCTAATAAAAAAGAAATTACTCAAAACCTGTGCGTCAATCATTAGTTGATAGTCTTGCGGACTCACATTTGCTTAAAATTTAAAACACGTGGGTTGGATTACGAGTAGTAGTAGTTCGTATCAATACAATACAGAATGAATATCACAGCTTGAAAATTAACAAATCAAATCAAAATCATTTATTCCGGACACGTGTAGTCCATTTGGTCAATAGCGCGGCAACCCCATCAATACCCTGAAAGTATTATGGATCTATAAAATTCCTTCATCCACCTTTACTATCTTATTTCACAGATTTGGGTGTAATTTAATGATTCCGTTATGTCGGATCCGGTAATAGAGCCCACCGTCTCACTGCTAGCTTCACTATTATTAGACTTCGTTATAGATCTTCTCAATGATCTATTCAGCTGAACATGTATGCTGTTAAAGGAACATTTGCCTGTAATTTAATGGCTAGACTTCTGAATTGCTTTCCTTTCATTAGCGAACTTTTTACTAAGAGTAGTTACATTGTAGAGCTTCAAAAATATCTTTAATTGTGAGCTTCAAATGTCGAAGTTACAATGACCATAATTTATGCATATTTTGTCGTTAGCTAGCTATTCTTCGTTTGAATGTATTTTTTTATGTAGGTTGCCGGGGTCGCCCAAATTGTAGGTTTATAGTTGATATAGGTTTATGTCTGTGATTAACGACACAGAAACTGGGTGGAACGAGAACACACAACCTGAACAATACAAATGATACGGTGCAGTGGCTAAGCAATCCACTACTGCGCTGCTTGTTTTGGGGTTGTCTCTCCCACAGGACAAATATTTGTATGGCCTACAAGTAATTGTTTCGGCTCTGGATACTTGTTTATGTGAGTTTAGATGTTTGTAAACGCACCAACGATATAGGAGTAAATCCTAGTGTGTGGCAACCTTTTTCAAGCAGCATATAGATTAAAGTTAAATATAGCATCGATTCGAATAATGCGTTCTTTTGAATAAATATAATTACGTTTGATTGATTTCCACGAAATGAAATAATGCGAATCAGCTTTCAAAGGGTTATTGCGAATTGGGTTCTCTTTATAAAAATATCTGCTAAAAATGCGGTGGCTAACACAAACAATTCAGATTAAAATCAGGCGAAAAAGCGTGGCGTGAATAAATTAATCTTCGACTTTGCTAGCTTAGCTTTACCACAATTAAACTCAACATGAAAATTGCCAATTTTAACAAATGAAATTACTTCGCAGGTTATAAAAATGCTCGTGCTGGTGGTGGCACTCTTCGCACTGTGTTGGTTGCCGCTGCAGAGCTACTTACTGCTGCAATCTTTTTTCCCGTCGATAAACGAGTGAGTATCTAACCAAATGTATTCAAACTATGGGTAAGACATGGGAAATAATACTTTGGACATTATGAAATATTTATTGATGTTTTTTTTTTAATCAAATATCGCAGTCAACTGGCTTAATTAGGGGTTTAGTGACCTAGATTTTTTAACTACACGACGACGGCCGTTCGGCCAATGGTCTGAATTATATTCAATAATTATAGTTTAGTGTTTGAACTGTAACCATTAAAGTGCGAGTCATTTTTGTACTAATAACTAAGTCAGGACACCACGATCAAATAGGTTATATTAGAACTGTGATCAATCTCATGCGAGCCTAGAGATCAAAGGGAGGCGAGTACTTCTTCAAAAAGCCAGGTTGACTAAATGAACTAATTAAACCAGTTGGTGCGACATTTTAAATTTATATTGAAACTAGCTTTCCACCCGCGGCTTCGCCCGCGTTAACTTCGGTTATATCGCGCTTTTTAGATTTCTCTCGGGAATATCAAATTTTTTCGGGTTAAAATTACCCTATTATTTAATCCGGACTTCTAACTGTACGTCTGCAAATTTTCAAAGCAATCGGTTCAGGAGTTAGGGCGTGAAAGTGGTACAAACAAACTCACTTTCCGATGTATAATATTAGTAAGGATATATTTGGTGTACACATACAAATATTTCAGTAATCTCCCTTGGGAGTTTGATGTTTTTTTAGGACCAAAAGTAGCCTATGTTACTCTCCATCTTTTCAACTAACTGTATACCAAAAATCAGGTCGATTGATTGCTTAGCTACGGCGTGAAGGAAGGACAAACAAACAAACAAACACACTTTCACATTTATAATATTAGTATGGATTTGGTTCGGTCGATGCTAAGATAAAGTGTCGAATAAGCTTGTACTCTCCCCCTTGTTATGAACGTTAACAATATTTAAACAATTAATAACTTGTAGGGATTAAGATTTCTACTTCTACGATTTCTATTTCTAGTCGATTCCGACTTAGTGGGACACTGTCTATGTACTTCGTTATTTTGAGATGCATGGACAATGAGTGTTCAGCAGACAAGGGAAGTACAGACTACATACTGTTTAGTAGTGCGGTAACAACGGGTGTACAACTTATACCGTTGAACTACTGAAGTTTAGGAAAATTAATAATAGTTTCAAAACTCCTAATACTGTTACGGGCGATTTTATAGCGAATGCGAATGCCAATAAAACGTAAAATTTAAAGCGTCATCAGTTCAATGAATTCCAAGAGGCCTATAACTATTCAATAACCTATTATCGTTGGATGAAGTGAAAAAAATCACTTCGATTTTCGCATGAAAATGTCCCCATTTTTTTTGCAACGCGGTCTCGCCTGCCCCCAAGCACCAAATGAGTACCCATGAACTCATTAATGCATTATACGACTGTCTGCTTAAGACAGCAGGCGACTCAAAATATATTGCGAAATTATCCGTCAAGTAATGCAATTCAATTGCAAAATCGAACTGTTGCTAGAAATGATTAAGCTGATCGCAAAAATATATGAACTATATATTTTGGTAACTATTCGATGTAGTAGTGTCGTGTCAATTGGTTCAGTAGATAACGCGCCCAAAACGCCTACGGATATGAAATATCGAATATCGAAACCCACATAGAGTCCACTTGGTGGCCAGTTACGCAAGTTCTTCCACCGCAAAATACATTAAGCTGTTTTTTTTTTCAGGTATAAGTATATCAACGTACTGTTCTTTTGTTTCGACTGGCTAGCAATGAGTAACTCTTGCTACAACCCTTTCATATATGCTATTTACAATGTAAGTATGTTTAACACGTAAACACTGCTCACGTCTAAAAATATGAAATCCAGAATAACATACCTAACTAGAAATACAAAAAGATACCCTATACTAACTAAAACTAAAATACAGCGTCATTAAATTCCACCGTAGTAATATGAACTCCTTGAATATTAAATTCACGTCAGAGATATTCCTTTTTTTTATTCTTGTGCTATTTTCGTACATCGTATTTAAAAAGTGAAATCTTTAAAGGGTTTTGTTAACTTTCTTTAGATGTATCCAACTTACGAAAAAATATCGTATAGACTTACACACTCCAGTTGTCTCCAGGACTATGATGTAATATTTTTATGTCCGTAAGGATTGAGGAGCCACATCAGATTTTTAAAATTTGATCTCACCATTATTTAGCAGCAATGTAGCTTATTTTGCAGCACGAATTCTAGATTTAGCAGCAAAATATATCACTAGTTATGTTAATGCAAAAGTGTCTCCTCAATCTAAACGTCTGAATTGAGGAGCCACCTGGAACTCGGTAAGTAATAGATGAATATTTATGAAAATGTTGTATCATTTAGTAGCAATTTTGCATATTACCGTCTAAAAATTTAGCTCCTGTAGCGCTAAAATGAAAGAAAATACAATACTTTTAATATGGCTCCTCAATCTAAACTCAAGAGGTGAATTTCTATTGGATGTGAGCGATCAATTAATATATTCGACATATTGATCATTTAGCAGGTGTGTTTGTTTTTTGCAGTATAGAAGTAAAATAGTAAAACAGAGTAAATTTTGTACATGAACGTATTTTCTGTGGCTCCTCAATCCTGACGTTCTAATTATATATGTTTGACTGTAGCCACCTGAGATCTCAACGGAATCTTAAAATTTTTTATAATAATAATAATAATATTTATTTGCGAAAAACATGGTATACAAAGCTGTTTAAATATAAAATGAGCTCATGTTTTGCTTAAAATTAAGCATGCAAAATTATGTTACAGTTTGATAAAATGTTACAGTTTGTGGTTCAAAAATTCCTTAACAGTATAAAAAACGTTTTCATTTAACCAGTTATACAATTTAATTTTAAATAGTCTGCCATTTAGTTCTTTTAGTGTGATTGGTAATTTGTTAAATATACGTACACAGCCACACAGTTTTTATTGTATTTAGCACTTCTAGGCAGATCATCTAGAACTAGTTTATGTAGGTCACGCCGACTTCGTGAACATACATCTGCCGCTGTATTGAACAGTTCTTTATATTTCTGTACAAACATACATACTTCATATATATACACCGAAGGCAATGGTAGCAAACCAAGCTTTTTAAATATTGGTTTACAGGATTCCTCGGATGAAATCCCGTATATGGCTCGTATACATTTCTTTTGCGCAATAAATGCTCTATTGAAGTCAGTACTATTTCCCCATTTTATTATTCCATACCGCAAAGACGATTCAACGTATGCTCGATACGACATTACAGCCGTTTTTATATTTGTTATTCTTTTAGACGGTAATATGCAAAATTGCTACTAAATGATACAACAATTTCATAAATA
This sequence comes from Sesamia inferens, assembly GCA_037179545.1. Lineage (NCBI taxonomy): Eukaryota > Metazoa > Arthropoda > Insecta > Lepidoptera > Noctuidae > Sesamia > Sesamia inferens. Next base: position 18,621,984 of record CM073928.1, on the reverse strand, counting down.
TTCATCTATTACTTACCGACTTCCAGGTGGCTCCTCAATTCAAACGTTTAGATTGAGGAGACACTTTTGCATTAACATAACTAGTGATATATTTTGCTGCTAAATCTAGAATTCGTGCTGCAAAATAAGCTACATTGCTGCTAAATAATGGTGAGATCAAATTTTAAAAATCTGATGTGGCTCCTCAATCCTTACGGACATATATTTTTATCAACGCCAATTTAACTCAATCTCTATTGAACGGTAAAGCCTGTCATTGTATCTACGTGCAAGTCAATTCATATAAGTCATAAGATTACGATATAATTCGTACAACACAAAAGAAACCAACACACTTCTAAAATATGTATACTATATTACTAACGCCACATGATTCTTGGCTTACCCATAGTTAACCTCTTATCAATATATGAAATCTTAGTGTTCGGTGCTAGTTTGATAACGTTATTAACGCTTTTACAGTAACACGCAACTAAATAATGTTATTCGGCGATTTGTGCGTAGTTTCTTACTCACCTCGAACAAATCTATCATACAAGAAATAATGATGCCTTTATTGGTGGTTCTCGTCGCTCGTAACGCAGGCTGCCCTCTCAGCTTTGAACTCACATATTTCCCTAAAGAAACTTACTTGGAAGGGCATCCAAAATATCAGAACTTAGAACGATTCGAGCTACTACGATTTTCGTAGTAGTTCGTTTGTTCGTAATGCTGTTTATAATAAAAATAAAAAAAACAGCTCCTCTTTTTTGTTAGCTGATATAATTGACACAAAGCACTCCTCCACACTAAATGCACAAACCAATTAACAGCGAATTTCTTTCGTTTCAGGAAAAATTCAAAAAGGAATTTAAACAACGCTTCACTTTCGGGAAAAAGCCGAGCAGATTTGTTAACGATAGTTACGAGGCAAGGATTCCGTTTCACAGAATTATTATTAGTTCTGTATTATAATATCGGGTTAAATTTGAATGAATTGTTTACAGGATGGCCAGTCGTACCGAACGCGTATTTTATCATTTCGATCAACAAACGATAGAAGTAGCTATTCTGCTCGGAAATCTATTAACCTGCCGCCGGGAGACACATTAAAAGTTCCGTCGAGAAACTCATGCCACTGCATGGGAAATCAGAGCAGAGAAAATGGATTTAATTTTATGAAAACTGAAGACTTGGAAGGGCACGGCAACAGTAGGAGGTACATGAACATAAGAATGAGTAACACCGATATTGGTAAAAGAAGATCAGTAACTAAGCTATCGAATAGAGAAGACATGCCTACAAGCGAAGAGAGAGTTAGTGAGTTGTATATATTCCCGAACAGTAACATTGTAGAATTCACAGACATATCATATGATGACAAAGTGTAAATATGTTGAGATTTCCATTACATTTAGAATTTAATGATAAGTATTCAAACATGTGATGTGATAGAATTAATGATATAAATAATGTTTAAAGTATGACTACATTAACGAAGTATAAATAATAATTATAAATCCCACTGTTGTAGTTTCATTCTTTTAAAATTAATTACTAAGTTTTCTCCACTGGCACAATAGCGAGGGACATAGTTACGAGAGTATGATCCAATTAAAGATTTATTAATGAAGCTGAAATCACAAACACTCCACAAGTAGTCAAATTGACCACAACTGAAAGCAACTTGCGTTAATATTTATTTCTTGATTGTACTAAGTATAGTATTATTAAACAACCTCTAGCTTAAATGACTGACCATTACATTCTGAGGGGAAATTACATAAATATATGATCAACTGTTTTGAGTTTAAAGTTCATTGACTAATCAAATGTGAATCACGGGATGTAAAATGTGGGAGCTATTCAACGCTTTCATAAACAAACCCGTTCTAATATGAGATTTCTCAGAGTTCTGAAGAAAATGTAATAAAATTTCCTCGGCTAAATGTAGTTGTAATAAACCTGAGCGCACGTAACACTTTGTTGTGGGATTGTGGTAGAGAAACGAGGATAAAAATGGAGAATTTAATACGAGCACAATGCAAGCACAGATTTAGAGTTATTTATACTTAATTTGTGGTAAATATCACACTATCAAAAAACTAAAACCGACTAGATTTAGTTATAAACTTCACTCGTCAAATATACAGGTTTTCAGTATGATGGATATGACTCTGTAAGGGTCAGCATTGGCGGCAGGACGACGATCTTCTAAGTATCCCTTCTTATCTTCAGAGACGTGGCGTGGTATTCGCACGGAACAACCCCTGTTAGCTACACCTGTAACAAATTACTTAATTATGCTAATTACCAAGTACTAGAACAAAAAAGTTTACTTCTACTAAGGAAGTATAAGTTATGATTTTTACGGTTAGGACATAAATTACAAACTGAAAGTTAGTACATTCTTTCTGTTGGATGTACATATATGTACGTAGGTATCTATAGGGACGACAAAAAGTATTTTCTATACGTATTCAAGTAAACAGGAACCACTTTAAACAGAAACAAAAAGATCCCAAAAAATACCTTTCAATTTACTCTAAGCTCACTGCCTATGTTGATTTAGATTTGTTTGTGTCCCCAAAAGAAAGTTCCATCAAACATAACGCTAGACGTAAATTCTTTACCGGGGTTTCTTTCCTTTCAATACTGACCCAACAAACATTAATCAAAAAACCTTTTAAAGCTTCGGAAGATGATTATTGTAAAAAATAAACCATTTGATGTTGATGAAAAAAAAAGTTACATTTCAAACGACCTGTGAATGCAAAAATCATGTGAACTTATGCTATGCTAGTTCACTGCTATCATTTTAGCATTACCAAATAAATAAGGTCAACACTTCAATTCCTTGAAAGCATATAACCGTACCGAAAAACGCTATTCGTGACATTTGACCTTAATATCTCACAACGCTGCACAGACTGAAATGATGTCGGTAGAGATGGGGAATTTCACGCGTTTTGTTTTTATAACACCATGTGTATGAACAAAAATGTATTTTTGTATTCTCGTAAGGAAATGATATTTGTAAGTAATGACTTTTTTAGCCATAGCTAAGTGACCATTATGACCAGTTGTGGTGAAATCTCTGTACATTTAAAATGTATAATAATACTAGCTTTCCGCCCGCGGCTTCGCCCGCGTTAACTTCGGTTATATCGCGCTTTTTTTATTTCTCTCGGGAATATCAAATTTTTTCGGGATAAAAAGTACCCTATATCGGACTTCTGACTTTACGTCTGCAAAATTTCAAAGCAATCGGTTCAGGAGTTACGGCGTGATAGTGGTACATACAAACTCACTTTCCGATGTATAATATTAGTAAGGATATATTTGGTGTACACATACAAATACTCCTGTAATCTCCCTTGGGAACTTGATGTTTTTTCAGGACCAAAAGTAGCCTATGTTACTCTCCATCTTTTCAATTAACTGTATGCCAAAAATCAGGTCGATTGATTGCTTAGCTACGGCGTGAAGGAAGGACAAACAAACAAACAAACACACTTTCACATTTATAATATTAGTATGGATAATTAAAGTTAAAAAAGGTTATTTGTAACGCGCTAGTCTCTAACTTCCACTCGAATTTGAAAAAAATATTTAGGAATTTAATAGTCCATTTCTGCAGGAAGGCAACAATCTTTCTGTCATTTTTATCTCTCGTTTGGCTCAGCCAAACGAGAGATGAAAATGACAGAATGATTGTTAAACGAAAACGAAGTGGATGACTGCGGAGGTAGGCGATGCGATGCGATGGGATGGGTTGGACGAGTAAGTAACGAAATCGCTGGCGGAAGCTAGTTCAATGAATAATTTACCATTTGGATTATAAAGTCAGGATTGTGAAGTGTTTCTCTAGTTCTCTAGCTACTTAATCTACAACTAAACTACTGAATAACATGCATTTTGCACCCCTTGGTTAGTCAATGGATATTAAGAAAATGTATTTAAGGCCCGCTATTACTCTCAATTATTCTCTGTATAAGAGGAGACCTGTGCCCAGTAGTGGGACAGGTTACATAAAAAGGTTAATTATGATGATTAATGGCCCAAAGGTAACCGTACCCGGCAGCCATCTAGTGAAAGCTTAGTACAAAGGAGGTTACACTTTTGGCCAACATATTGCGGAAATCAACATAAGGGTCAAGTTATGTAAAGTTCATTTGCAAAAGATGCAAGTAAACAATGCCCGATCGAAATTGTCTATGATTTAATGATGTGGTAGTATTTCAAATTTTAGTATATCGATAAAGATGTTATGATTATTAAGGTGAATTTTTGGAGTGAATGAACGGAATAATCCACTTCCAATTAACGAAATAACATTACCTTCCCCAGCAAAAAACATGCAAGTTGAAATTCAAAAAAGTTAAATATTTGTATTTTCACAAAAAACATAGGTTTCTGACTTTTCATCATATAACGATAGACACGATCATTTAATGTTAGTTTTCTTTTAATTAGTTTGAGGGTCTTAATATAGCTCAAAGAGAATATGATTGGAATACAATTTCTCGCAGCATTTGATTTGTCCGTATATATTTATTTATTTAAGCCGTGTTGTTTTTTAAGGATTCTTTAAATTCATTGAAATATTAGTAATATTAATTAAAAACAGTTTAAAACACTTAATAAACCTCGATAATAACTGATCTACAATATTATTTTAACAAGGCAAAGCAGTGCATTTTTTTAAATAAACGGCAGTCTAGCTGCAACATCATCTTGAAAAGCCTAGCCAAGAAACACGATTGTTTTTCAATATAGGAGTATTAAATACTCTTTTTACAAAAACTCGATAATATAATTTATGTCAATCACTTACATTTCAATGACAACATAAATTTAAACGAGTCATAAACGAATGTAGTCCTTAGTACGCCACTGGACTTGTGAGCGCTTACTGCGAATTAAACTAATTATTTTAGTACACAAAACATTATGTAGGTAAAAGTTGTAACTAATCAAATAGGACTAAACCATTTCACAGAAATACAGTAATTGGGACTACGGGTAACAGGGATGTATCCAAAGTAAGAAAATAAAAAAAAAATAGTCGGTCTTATAGATAATAAAATAAATAAGACCCGTATTTTTTATTTTGTCGAAATTACCAAAAACTATTGATATATAGCGTATTAAAGTTACGGAGTAGGGGCTAATTACGTCACGCCGTGGTATATTTCGTACCACGGCGTGACGTCATGGGACGTCATGTTTGAAATGTCAAATCAATATTTCATCCTAAGTATTTGAATGAAAGAAAAAAAATACCTGTTCAATACTTTTTATAAATCTATCTGATGGACATTAAATTATTTTTTAGGATACAACCTTATTGCCTAAACGAACTTCGAAAACGGAATTTCAATACATACATAATACAGAATCAGTTTATATTGTTCACACTTCTCTGACACAGGCCTCCACAGGAGAGAAGGAGTGGGCCGTATCTACCACGAGGGACGAAGTTTTGCTTCTAGGATATGGCGGTTTCCTCACGATGTTTTCCTAGACCGCTATGAGAATAACGGCGATGAAATAATTTACACAAAGTAAAGCACCTGATGAATTTGTATACAATATACTCCAAAAATATGTACTTCTGATTATAAAGTAAATAAACTGCTATCTATAAAGTATCTGAAAAAACACGATCAACAAGTTGTATTTAACTAAACAGTTTAGCCAAGAGCGGTATGGCTAATGCGATCAACAGATTTGAATACTCAGATGTATTTAACTTGTATTCGTTTAGGGTAGGGCTTTCTTGACGTTACTTGCTTTTAATCGCTTGTTAAATAAACAGTTTCTATAAAAAAGTGACTTATTTGTAAACGTCATATACATATTTAACTAGAGAGTTGGTAATCAAAATAATGATATTAGAGTAAATTGTGTTGTTCACAAACTGAACTAATTTTAAGTACATCTTTTTCTTTCCATTTCGTTAAGAAAAGGACAGATAACATTTTAATTTAATCCTGCCAAATTAAGATACTCCATAGACAGTTTAGATGCGATTAAAAACATGGCGAATAAAAATACGCCAGTTTACGTCAGGAGCGCACTAATTTGACAGGTCTAAACTGACATTTTATCTTTTGTCTTTTTATCAATGAAAAAGAAAGAAAAAGATGCACTAAGCTTAAATTTAATTTAGTTTGTAAACAACAGAATCGGGATCATTATCTCGTAAGAATAAACTTAAATACTAAATAACTCAAACATTTACTGAATAAAACATGAACAATTTTTATCATTACGCTAGGATGCCGAGCAAAAAAAGCAAGAGGCGAAACGACGGGGTAGGTCGGAGGAACAAGAAATTTCAGGCGGACAAAGTCGCAAGCAGAAGGTATCATAATGCTATAATAATGTTAATTAAAAAGAAGGAAAGTTAAGGACCCAACCTTCGTTAGTACAAAGAACACCAAAGTGAACGCTTTAACAAAGTTACAAAACGTTTTTTTTATCAGAAAACTTTTAGGTAGAAAAGGGCAAAGGCACGTAAATATTATGCCATTGTTGACGTAAACGAAGGAAGTAACTCCTAATTTTAAATACTTAATAGTAATAAAATAACTACATAAATTCCAAAAACATTCAAATCAGTTTTTCAGATATTGTCGAAATCTTAAATTAAAAATGAGGGTCGAAAAATTTGTCCAATGCCCATTAAGAAAGTAAAAAGTACAGTGTTATACTAACCTATTTGATACTGAGCATCATTTGAGAACAATGAATGGCTTAACACAAAATGGCGTCACGCTTTTAGAAAATTTTAAGCTTTTTTTTACTGATTACTTAACATTTTATACTTAAATATAGATGAAAAAACATGTTGAGCCGGCCCTAAACAAATTGGGACAAGGGGACGAGAATAATGATGAATGGTGACTTTTATTTTTATTGTGGGCTCAATAGCAAATAAGTTATTACTTTACTACGCACCCTGTCTTCATAAATTATAATTCAGTACACAATTACCTATACATTACTTATTCCGTTTTTAAGAGGGATTTTTGTTGTTTTCAGTGGGTATAGGATTTCATTATTCAAGCAATAAAGAGTTTTATGCGAGTCAACGAGGCGTCAAAAGGACGTAAACAATTTTGAGATGTCAATATGTATGTTGAATAGCCGGGGCAGTATTTCAAAGTTTATTTTCCTAATAAAATTGCTAGGTCTATCAAAATAATAATAAAAGAGATTTATAGCCTGTAAGTAGTTTTAAGAAAACGCAGTAAACTACACGTATCCAAATGAAGCAACCTCTATATTTATAATATGTAATTGTATTCTCCGGGCTAAATAAAGGTCCGAATACACATGCCACAATTATGTAAACCACAACTACACCACAGCGACAAGAAGTGGACCGGGCGAATGAATATGGAATTTGATATTTTCTCCACACTATGAGCGATATCGTTCATATCAGAGCTACGTAACAGTTACAATACAAACACAACATAACGTCACCTTTCTCTACAAAAACCACAACGCAACCACATTGCAATTACTACCTACAACGCAACAACATTTTTTTAAGTTACTACATGTCAGCTCAAGAATCTGCAGTGCCACTGTTCACGCGTAATCACTGCTTGTCCACATTTTGTCGGTGCAGTGTGGTAATGTGGTTGAGATACATAAACGTGATCAGGCCCTAAGAGAGTGTAATGGGAATATATCTGGGAAAATTAAATTTAGATTACATATCTATTCAATCTAAATTTGTTTGAAACTTATGACATAGAAAAGTGGGAAAAAGAACATTAAAGCCTGGAATATTTGGTAGAATTTCACTTATTCTCAGTTAACATGTAGATTTTTTAACAATCTGTCATTTATTAGAACACTAATTCATAGAAAAAACGTTATCGGATGAACATAGAATATAAATGAAATGTTTTCGCCAATCATTTATAAATTTTATTTCGGTATGATATTCGGGAAAATTTATTTCTATAGCGAAAACACGAGTAGTTGCCAAAAATAAACAATTTCAACTTGATAAATACGAAACCAATATTAACTTGTATTTTTCGCTCCAATTCTGGCTCAAGCACGTTTATGTTGCCAGTGGCAAAAGCCCGATAAAGCAATCTCAATGGTACTAGAAATTAAATAAAGCTCTTTGACCCTCATGATATTTCTGTAGTTACAAATTATATTTTAACTTTTCGGTACATCCAGTACACGTTTTTTGACGATCAAAATAATCGTTTATTGATAGCTTGTTGCCCGCGGCTTTGTTGGCGTCAATTTTTATTATTATGATCGCGAAGTTTTTGAAAGAATATATATTATATTCCTTCTGTGTAAATTATATCCTTAGTTTTATATTTTTGTGACAGAAGAACACGTTATTATTGCATAGAAATTTGACTTAAAGTCGGTTCCAGTTAGATTTGGTGGTTTTAGATTTCTAAGTAAAACTGTTGGGGCATCTATTTTTAATTTGAAGGCCATTCGGATTTAAAGATTTAAGAATGAGTAATGGACATCTTCTTGATCCTTTATATTATCAATATACGTTTAAAAACAAATCAATAGATAGGCAGATAACTATATCTCGTGGATGTTTACTTAAAATTAGGTCGTTAATATCGTTAACGCTGTTGTTTCTCGCCGCCATTATTCTGCTTTGGCACATTCATAGATAATATTTATTTTGAATTGGGATAATATCAGGGTAAATTTACGATATCTATTAAATTGTCAATGCAGAAAGAATGATTATTCTTTCTCCTAAACCGCCACCAATTTGAATTTTGTTTTCAATAGCAAGTACTTTCCCGTCTCCTATTAAAAGTAACTTTGAAGTATACTTCCTCCCCCAAATGTACTTTCCTATTCGTTAGTTTTAAAAATTAACGTATGAACAAACTTCCATAATGGGAAACTTCTAAGGCGGCAACACTTTACTATGGCTGCTCTAGTTTCTTTTACTATTTATTTCTAGCAAAGTTTCTTGAAAATCCCCAGCAAATATTAAGTTTTTACCTATGAAATTGCCGTTCTGCAATACGTCAAAAATTCTATAGGAACAGCAAATCCTATTATTGTTACATTTGCTCGAGATTTTCGACAAACTTTGCGTATACTTTCAGTAATCCAACCCATGATCGCAGCGCACACAACGGAAGCCCTCGAAGATGAATAAGTTTCCATTTTTCCACTTTTTCTACTGACTATTCGCTCCTATTGGTCGCAACGTGATGTTACGTGATTCTTAAAGTCATACTTGGATAAATGGAATATCCAACACAGTAAGAATTTCTCAATTCGAAACAGTTCCTAAGACTAAGACGTTGACACAAGCAAACTCTTCTCAATTTACAATACTAAAGCTTTCGTTTTATTCATGTTAATTATCGTGCGTGGATGTGAGGTGTCTGTAACTACTTATTATGTTCGCCCACCGCGTTTTAATGAAAAAACGAAACAATGAGAAGTACAGCATAGTTCCCAAGATGATGATAGTATTTGTGACGTCCATGTCCAAAATAAATGGACGTAAATTTAAAAACGAAAGAGACGATATTTTTCTTCGATTGATACAATTGAACTAACTCTCAGGATGTTCCGTTGTATGTACGTCGGATGTACTTAAATCGTGATATAATGTTCTATGTTACGGGTTTGGTTTCCACACTTAGCCCTTCCAGTGGACCATTGTGCGTGTTTCAGGGCGGCCGTTGGCGGAAATTCCAACCAGGCCACCTTCCTCCAAAAGCCCATTAAGGCTTGTTGAGAACACCTGTGAAGACTTTGGTGCCTCTATGGTTTGACTTCTAATTTGGGTGACGCCTATACATTCGAAGATTACATGTGCAAACTGTCTCATCAGCCTCAATGCCGGCTCTGCACAGAGGGCTGTCCGTTATGTCTATTCGCGACATAATGTATGTGTATTACTGTTTCTTAGCAACATTCGTTAGACAAATGATTATTTTGTCATGTTGACAGTCAAAATTAATATATTAATACCACAGTTCTATTAATTAACTGTTAAAAAAATAATACACTTTTCCCAAGCACATATCATTGTTCTTTTATCACTTCTGATTGACATTTATATATTTGAGAAATTTATTAGGGATAGTTCATCTCATTTGTATGCGCCGCCCTATGTGTGCCTGGGCTTATAAATATATAACATTCATGCGTGTGGCAGTGACGCGGCAGTCGTCGTCCGAGCAAGACGTGGTCTTATTGCTTTTTCTTAGGGGTACGTTTACGAAGATGTCTAGCTCCTCACTCAGAAAATGTATATGCAGTCAGGTAAATATTTTTTAAATTTAGATGTGATTAATATTTATTATGATTTTATTATATATATCCTTGTGGATGTTAACGTTAATTATTGTTTTAGACTCGAGAAACCATTGCTATGGTATAGGAATTTCTAAAAATAGACGCGAGAGTTAGATTGGAACTATTAAGTGATCCAGTTTGCAGTGAAAGTCCAGTTTTAATATCGCAATTAAGTGAACATTAAAACAATTTAAATAGCTTATGGAAAAGAACAGAAATGGCAGTGGGGGTATCAGAAAGAACAATTACTAATATATCTGCTGAAGGAAAAGAATGTGACTCTAAATTGAAATCTCCGCATAAATACCGTAAAAAAACGTTTAAAAATGTTAAAATTAGACAACTTTAACGTTGATGTTATATGTTCCACTATTCAAAATTGCCATTAAGCCTTGCTAAAGTTCAAAAGAATATTTGAAGATAATTTTAACTATGATGGAAGTATTTCGAGTCTGCGTACAACTTTGTTAAAGTTGGGATAAAAATGGCGAAAAACTGTGGATAACAGACGGTGTTATTATAGTGCGGCATGACATCCAAAAACCTACCTAAAAGATTTACTTAGATACCGTCAAGAAAATCGGTATATCCTATATACAGATGAGAGCAACATCTTAACTAATCATATGTAACACAAAGGATGGGGTAATAAAGATGGACCATCTTTAAAGAGAAACCTGTCGAAAGGACAAAGAATTATAATTGGGCATGCTGGTACATATTCAAAGTCACTTTTACTTTCCCTATGTCGCTTTGTATGATTTAATCTTTAAAACTACGCAACGGATTTTGATAGAGGTTTTTTATTAGATAGAGAGTGATTCAAGAGGAAGGTTTCTATGTATATAACATCCATAATATATAAGAGGAACACTGATAATTTTTGAGGTTTCTAACACATGTCGCAAAATAAACCCATTTTTTGAGCTTACATTGCAAACGCTAGCTGAACCCTATGAGATAGATCAAAATAATGTACTACAGTATTGTAGACCTTAAAAATGCCTACAAAAAAGTCTACAATACCATATGTCTACCTACTGTACTTTCTTGATTCATCATCATCTCAGCGTTAATCCCAATCTCATCCGAAGCTTTTTCAGCTTTGGAGTCTGGGCTCCGCTTTACCAGTCTAAATGCTGGTTTTGGCTAAACTGCGATATTTTCCGTGAAGCGACTGCCGTCTGACCTCCACAACCCGAAGGCGATATCGAAGCATTGCAATTAGACCAATTGTTGAACTTTTGAGGGCTCCAACAACCCGTATCGACTGCCATTAGATGTTGGTATGGCAACCGGGACCAACGGCTTAACGTGCTATCCAAGGCACGACCAGAGCAGTGCAAATATTCATATTTATGCATACAAATATTTGCACAGCGCGGGGATCGAACCCGCGCCTCCTCGAAACTTGCGCAGCGGCCGCGTTCGCTACCGCTACGCTACGGAAGCTGTCAACTGTAGTTTCTTCATTATGACTTTTTAAGTTTAAAAAGTTAATTAAAACACCAGTCGAAGTCAGAGCCCACCATTTGTCCTTATTATTAGTCCTTATCCAAATACATTACCTCATATCAAAGGTAATTTTAGTTGCAGCAGATCTCTTTTTGAATTATTGGAATTGGTTGTTTCATTCAGGAGATATCACTATTTATTCAAAACTAAACACCAGAAAAAATCGACATGCCGCTCGCGCCCGGCCAGCCGCCTGCCACTTAAGTGTTGCTCTGCCTAAACCGCGGAGTGAGTGGACCGGACGGCCCTGTTAGGACAAATCGCTGCAATCTAGAAAATGTCATTTTGAGAAAAACGAAGTTTTAATCTTTAACTTGTTACCAAATTTAATCCAATATAAATTACAAAATAACGGTTTTTATTTTAAACCCATATAACCCGTAAATAACTGTATTTGTACCCATATTTACCTCTTGTCACGCACACAAAGTCACTGTGTATGTACAGGTACACGGTTTAGCCACGCATAGAGCCGCGCGCACAACTGAGTTGAACTATCTGTAAGATTTCTGAAATATGTTATGCCAAGTCGTATTCTGAGATTGATGACCTGTTCAGTAAACACATGAAGAGCGAGTATCGAAACAAATTCTTTTATGATTCTTTATAAAGCAGGTTCTACTTTCGTAATATAAGGTAAACTTTTCAAACTTTTTAAAAACACGAAACTCAAATAAACTTACTTACCTACTTTTACTGGAAACGCATGGGCTATAGCTACATTATTTTCTTTTTTTTTTGTAGTCTATTAAGTACATATGGTAGGCGTGTCTACTTGGTTATTTAAACACTTCGCAGACAAAAAAGCGTTGGCGACAATGTTACGTCACCATGTTTTAAGAGAATGGTCATTTATCTTTTTTATTGTTTCGGATAAAACCAGCAATTTTTATAATTAACAAAGTAAATTGACTTATCGTGATGATAAATTGGCAAATCGCATGGGTTGGATTTCTTTTGTGTTAATCACAAAAATTAACATACGAGATGTTATTTTTCTGGGTAACACCAATAAGCACAAACAGTTAACAAAAATTACAGGTTCAGGCACATAGCATTGTATTTATAATTATGTTTTAAGTAATTATGTGTTCCGGCATAATGTCTGGTGAAGCCGTACGGAGGACGGGTCTGAGCACGATGCAAACTTTTTACAAAAAAAATAGAAACCGACTTCAAAAAAACACTTAAAAGGAAAAATAATTTTAGTCTGTGACTAGCTAAACATCTGAAAACTCAAGACACCGACTTCTAGAGCCATGACAAAAGTAAAATTTATTTTTCCTTTTAAGTGTTTTGTAGTCGGTTTCTATTTTTTTGTAAAAAGTTTTTTGAAGTCGGTTTCTATTTTTTTGTAAAAAGTTTTTATAGCATGCATTGTTATGTAAGCTACAGGCATGCATAGCATAGTGTGCATAGCATAGCATGCACAGCATAGCATGCACAGCATAGTATGCACAGCATAGCATGCACAGCGTAGTATGTACAGCATAGTATGCACAGCGTAGCATGCACAGGATAGTAGCCATCAGAGCGACAAGTACTCGCTTTGATAGCCTGATAGATGTCTCTGTGTCAGCTGCGGTGTGAAGGAAGTTCGCTGAGCAACGATAGCTCGCAGTTCTCTTTCACCCGCTATTCCTTGCTCGCCTTCCTTGTTTTAGTTGCAAGCTATACTCGTTTTACGCTCATCGCTAACAATGGACAGTAACAGGTCAATTTTAAGCCTTGATATTCATTTGTTTTGGTCCGACCCAATAAATCTGACAGACTATTGAGTCGGATTATTGTTACAGGCTTTATTCATATGCAATATGCATAACACTTGCAACATTTTGGCAACTTATCGATTATTGTGCAACGCAGCTTTGGAGATTTGTATCAATCATTGTAATGGTTGTTGTTTTAGCGTTGTATCTATGGTTTGATAACAAGAATTGATGACTGATGTCTTATTGAATTTACATTATGATATTTGCTTTTGAATTGCTTTTGATTGCAAGTATTAATTTAATATCAGATCACGACACAATAATAATCATGAGTATTGTCGCTTGTAGTACTTAATCCTTTATTTAAAAATACAAGTTTGGTCCCATATTATATCCATATAAATAGCATACATATATACAAATTATATCCATTTCGTACTTGCAGCACCAAGGGATTTGTCACTTCGTAAATAATATAATATATAATTTGGGAAAGTTCGATTCACTCACTCCAATCCAATCGCATCTTTCATAATAGCGGCAAAACTACTAAGGTAGTACCTATACGGGGTAATTTCGTAACAGTTAAAATTACAAATGATCGCAATTTCATTTATTCTGACAAATCAGCTATGTTCACTAATTGAGAAGACGAATTTATAAGTTAACTTGTCTTTGGGATCATGATTGACGCTGTGTTACGAAATTAGGCCCTTCCCACATGAACGTTATACTTGCCATTAAAAACTACGGCTTCTACGCAGTGTGTAGGCAAGGTCGTTAGAGCTATATGTAATGGATCACTATGGAAGCTTGTTGACAGACACGTTTTTTCTATGGCGTGGTATTTACTCCGTCCGCCGTGGGTTACGCGATCGGCAGTGTTGTATGGATAACTATAGGACCTTATTGACAGTCACATTTTTTCTATGGCGCGGTCAGAACGCCCATTTAAAGTGCTATACATTAGAATCGAATGACACATCCAGCTTCAAATGTCGAAGTAATCAATTTTAAATGTCGAAGCCGTTTTTTGACAGGAAAACTAAGATGAATGTCACGCTCATTTTTTATTGGACTTTTAAATTATTTATAGTGTCGTTTCCTAAATAATAGCGCGTGATTTATATAGTAGAAAGTGCATTCAGTAAATAATTCATAAAGAACATTGAAACATCGCAGCAACTATGCTGAAATGCTGAAGCCATTATGTGGCCACTAGGCCACATAATGGCTTTGCATCAAATCTCCTCATAGTCGGCTCACGCGGCCGTTTTTCAGCTGTCATTGGCGATATCCGCCATTATTGTGAAATATTTTTTTAAAGAATTTCTATAATTTGTTACACGTGTTATTGCCAAAATTGTGGTATCTAACCACAGGGGCCATTGAAGAGTTGAAGTAGTATTCACTCTAAAGAAAAGAAAGAAATTTCGAAGCCAGCAAAGACTACATATAATAATAATATAATAATAATGTTTTATTGAAAAGAAATTTTACAAATTATAACCTACAAATATATTGGAGGAACTACGTTACAAACAATCAAAGTGAGCCCTAACGTCTAAACTAGGCCGAGCCTGTATCATAGACGTTAGTGTACATTAAATATAAATGCAAAATAACATGTGCGCTAAAAATAATTAGGTTATTATTACAAAATTTAATTTAGGTTTAAAATGAAGATAAACATAAGCCACAAGAAAAAAGAAATAGTTCGCTTTTTTTACAGAGTACCTTCATTAAATTACTTTTCAAATAATCACACATAAAGTTTGAACTTAGGGTAAAAATTGGTTTGCTTCCTTTTTTTTTGTTTTTTAATAGTTGATGAAATATAACATTGAAGATCTATTAACTCCTTAATATTAAATGTTTATGTTGTTTTTAAATTGGATAAATGATGGTGATTTAAATAGAATAATTTATTACTTAGTCTAAAAGTATGGGTATTACTTTGGGTTTAAAAATAGGTCTTCGATGTCTTCGTAACTTTGCGATTTTAACCACAACATTAGATTTTTTTTGCATGAATGGTGATTTAATGAAAACATTTTAATAATTTTATTTATTTTGTTATAGAGCATTGGTCCAAGGTAGCATTGAAATTTTTCTATGAATGATGTTTTA
This sequence comes from Sesamia inferens, assembly GCA_037179545.1. Lineage (NCBI taxonomy): Eukaryota > Metazoa > Arthropoda > Insecta > Lepidoptera > Noctuidae > Sesamia > Sesamia inferens. The sequence continues at coordinate 18,606,310 of CM073928.1, read as the reverse complement.
AATGGTATCGTAGGACATACTCTGTGTTCACGTCTTGTGCTAATCGTGGTTAAGTCACCATGGTATTTAACTTTATGATGCTGGGACATCACCATTTCTTTTACAAATAACTGACGGACCGTAAGAACATCACATTCCGAATAGAGGTCTATTGTTGGGTATCTAAAAGGTTTAAATGTCATGACCTTTAATAGTGCACGCTGGGCGCGTTCTAGCTTAAGCATATGGGTTTTGCGTGCTCCACCCCAGGAGGTTATGCAGTATGACAGGATAGATTGGGCTAGCGCAAAATAAATTGTCTTGAGTAGAGCGGTATTAGCAACGTGCCTAAGTTTTTTGAAAGCATAAATTAGCTTTCTTGTTCTCCCTGATAACAGGTCTATATATGCACACCACGTCAATCTTTCATCAATGAGAACCCCAAGATATTTTACTACTTTAGCCCTATCCAAGTAGCTACAATCGCATGTCTGACAACCGATATTTTCGCAAGTGTGGATTTGAATTTTATAATTATTTATATTTTTAAGTGAATGTTCTGTATTAGCAAATGTCATAAATTTAGTTTTTGAGATATTAAGGGTAAGTAAATTTTGAGTAAGCCAACTAGCTATTTTTTGAAGCCCTATTTCAGTATAATACTTTGCTTCAGCCCATGTCGCACCATGAAAGACTAGTGCTGTGTCATCAGCAAACATAAATATATTGCAATTTTGTGTAGTAATTTGACAAAGGCTGTTAATATAAATTAGAAACAGTGTTGGACCAAGGACGCTACCTTGCGGAACACCAATTGTTATTTGGGCATCCGAGCTTAACAAACCATTAATCACTACTCGCTGGGATCTATTACTCAAGTAATCTTTAAATAAATCGAGCGCCTTACCCCTGATACCAATTTTTTCCATCTTGTTAATCAGGATAGGAACAGAGACTGTATCAAAGGCCTTGGCCAGGTCTAGGAAGACTCCAATGCATTTAAATTTAGAATCGATGTAAGAAGCCACAAGGTTGGTAAGTTCATTAACTGCCTGAGCCGTCGATCTACCCACTCTAAATCCAAATTGATTATCGGACAAAATTGACTGTTTCTCAAGGAACGACAATAATCTCTTATTAAAAATCTTTTCCAAAATTTTAGACAGTATGGGCAATATGGAGATGGGGCGGTAATTGCTGATACAGTCTCTACTTCCTGCTTTATAAATAGGATGGACAACGGATATTTTAAATGCATTAGGAAAGATACCAGAGCGTATAGAAATGTTGGCTATATGGGTTATAAGGGGGACAATAATATCTTTCGTCATTTTAATTAATTTTGTCGAAATTCCATCCCATCCCACAGAACAATCAAGCTTCAAGTTCATAATTATAGATTCAACTTCCCGTTCAGTTGTTTCCAATAAAACCATAGAGTTAACAGGTGGATTTGAGGGTTCTTCAATAGGCTGCGAACATGGAGTTATTTTGCTAGCCAATTCTTTAGCTATACTAGTAAAATAAAGGTTAATTTCTTCTAATGCTAGCTCGGGGGTGGCCTTAATTTTGAGGAGTTCTAACGATGTTGATTTTTTAGTATCACGGTTGGTAATGTTGTTTATTATTTGCCATTTTTTCTTGGGGTTTTTAGCATTTTTATCGAGCTCATTACTAAGGAAGTTACGCTTGAGACGTTTTAGTAGATCATTACAGTAGTTTTTGTATCTACAATATGTTATAGCCAGAACAGAATTGTTTGGTTGTTTCCTATTTCTCAAGTGCATGCGGTCTCGGTTTATAATGCAACGAACTAAGCCTGGCGTAATCCACGGCTTGACACAGTGTAGTTTTTTAGGTATAAGTAGTTTTAAAGTATTATTCATAATTGTTGTATTCAGGATTTTAAGCAGCTGTTCAGCAGACCAGTGGGGATTTTCTGATTTCATAATATCACTAAAATCTATGGAATTCAAATCTGCAAGGACAGCCTCATAGTTAACCTTATTGAAGGTAGTAATTTGCTTCGTAGGTTTGATACTACTCTGTACTGAGATACAAGAAAGTACCGGGCAATGATCAGTTAAAAGAGACTGGAAAACGAGTGTGATAGACGAAAACCTGGATTTGATCATAGCATGATCTAGGCAGTTGTTTTCTCTTGTTGGGTATATGTGGCCTGGCAAAAAACCATGGCAAGCAAGTAAATTTAAATAACCTGTCGAATTATGATCCTCGCTATATTGCTTAATATCTATGTTTAAATCACCCATAATAATTACTTCGCTACGATTACTGTAGGTGTTTAAGAGACTGTCCAAAGATTTTATAAAATTTTCTATATTATTACACGATGGTGACCTGTAAATACCTATAACAACAGTGTTCAAGCAAACCTCAATAACTACGCAGGTAGCATCGACTAAGACTGTTTCTGTAACTACACAGTTGAGCCCCCGTTTTGTGTACACTACAATACCATCGTTTTGATTACGACTCTTTTTCGTAAAATGAGTCTCGTAGTATTCTAAGGACGGAAAGTAGGTAGCTTTAGAGTTCCATGATTCTGTTAGAATAAGAATTTCACATTTCGTAGACTGTAATCTAGACAGAAAGACTTCGAATTGACAGAAATTTTTTGTGATGCTTCTTATATTTTGCGTAAGAATTTTCAAATTATTCGTAGATGTTGTAATAGGTGATAGAAGAAGTGAACTCGACTCGGGATCACATAGATAAGAAGGCCCAGCAGATATTTCATCTATGTTCAGTACTAGATTATTATGATTATTTGAATCGAATTTTGTTCTAGAATTGGAAATGATATAGTTGTAGGAAGCAATATTACCTCAACCTTATGATATGAACTATATTTACTTATGGATATTACATGACCCAGTATTATGAAGGAATTATGGTTACAGATGACAATACAGTTTGCAATCCGCAAAAAATGGTGATTAATAATATAACAAAAATAGAAAAAAGACAGAACTAAGCAACGACAGCAAGTATCTACTCTACATAGAGAATTAAAAACCAAAAAGTAGCGTAACATTATAAAATAAAAAAGCTGATGAACCAATGCCAACTGGAAATACAGAACAAACCCTAGTCACTTGAGATTTCGCAGAGCTACTATTTGAGATTCATCTTTTACTTCAATGCGAGGTGCATCGACGGCCTTGCGAAGGTATATTTTACCATTTGCAGTCCAGCAAAATTTGTAGGACATGGACGTCGCTAAACCTCTTGCTAGAAAAAATAGGCGGCGGTTTTTACTTGTCAAAGCTTCCGATACAAAAATTGGTGTTTTTTGACCCGCGATCCCTATATCGGATGAGGTAAGGCTACGGTCGGAATTCCGTTTCTTGAATGATTTTATTCCTTGAATGATGTCCTGTTTTAGTAAGACGGAAGCAAATTCAGCAACTATTGTTCCTTTTCCAGACTTCGAATTTACACGAAAAACATCCCTTATGCCCGTCTCCTGTACGTTTACATCCAGAACCTTGCATGTACTTTGTACAATTTTACATAAATCTGTTTTGGTTTCAATTTCTGAAGATGCTGGTACATTTCTAAGCTCAATAGACGACGATTTTAGGTTTCTTTGAATGTCATCCAAAGATGTTTCAAGCAAAGTAATCTTCAACAAATGCTGCTTGCGTTCAACCTCCAACGCATCTATCTTTTTCAGCATGTCCTCGTATTTAGTATTCAAAAACTTCATACTTTTCTCTATTTCATCATTAGTATTCTTTATTTCAGTATTCTGGATTTTTATTTCTGCAACTTCTGATATAAGCTTATTCAAGAGACTATTTTGAGACTTTTTCCATTCATCTATCACATTCATTATATCATCCTTGAAGGAAAGCAGCTGTTCTTCACTCGATTGGCGCTGTCTTTTATTACGCTGGGATACAAAAGATGGTGCAGAAGTTGCAAATGCATTAGATACGTCAGAATCAGACAAGGCATGCTGAAGGCCACTTTCCGGAGTCGGTTTGGTCATTCTCGACATAATAACAGTTTTTAGATTTTTTATATATTTTTTGTAGTTCAGACTTACTGTGGTCGGTGCTGATGACGATTGTTGTCTCGCTCAAACAATGATACCGTCTCGCGCACACGTCCTCACTCAACTGCACGCCTAGTACTTTACTTATATTTAAGTGTTAAAAACAAATTAATATTATTCGTTAAGCGCACACGTCTATGCTACAATGCAGGCGGGCGAAGACTGAACTACATACTGACATAGTGCTGAGATAGGAGTCTTTTGGCCACGTAAGGGACTTTCTAATTATTGTTACTTTTTTATATATAACTTACTTTTATTTTTAATTGTGTCTACTGAGTTTAGTTTTAAGATTTTCCTGTACAAGTGACAATAAATATTTTTCTTTTTCTTTCTTTCTTCGAAAAGAAACTGTCGCACTGGATTATGAAAACTGACAACTAAAAAGAACTTATAATATAAAGAACTCTACTAAAATTGGAATAAAGATCGAAATACAAAAACTGGCTGACAGCTATTGTTCAATAAGACGGAACGTGTCATAAATCCTGTAGAATATTGTTACAATATAGGGTCAGTTGGCAATTCAAATGTTACCTGCAGTAAAATCTTTGATATGCGGCATTCCGTTCTTGCCAGTGAGTCTCCTCACGTTATCGGCACCATTGTTGGCATCGTATTCATTGATGTGGGCACCGTGGCGACGAGCCAATTTGTCAATGGCGCGCTCGATCACCCTGGAAAATACCTATATTTTGTATTACAGAAATTATTTTAGATAAGTACATAAGTTGAGGGCTTTTTGATCCATGCATGATTCTCCATGTATTGATCTATCATATTAAACGTAAAAATGTAGCAGAAGAAAAGTCTTTTAAGAATTTACAAAGTATCTTCATCAAGTTTGAACGACGCTTGCGAAATTTATTAGCCAGGAAAAGTAAATATTGAAAGTTAACTTCATAACCCAATATTAAGAGGTGTTATCCGTTAAGGAAACTTTATGAGCTATTACAATATAATAAACCACCGCTTAAAATAGAGATTGCCACTTAAAATAGGATCTGGCTGTTGTTGTCTATTTGACTATGCCTATGTGAATTTAAATGTTAGTCGTAAACCACCATACAGGAGTAATTTCTAGTGTCCGGTAACCTTTAATAAAACGATTTTCGTCATATAATGTAGTATTTTACTCACTTTTTAATCATATAACATGGATAATTGTTGTTTATAAATTGAAAATACACAGTAACCAACAAAAACCTATTTTGACAATAAAATAATACCAAGAAGTATTTACATATAGTATAATGGATGCTTTGTAAAATATCTACTGTGAAAGCCACCGTATAAACTCTAGAAAAACTCCTTCGATTTGTATAACCATCCACACTTCGTAGAGAGTTCACACACTTGTGCCCTCCTATAATAGGTACCTATGTCCCGCGCTGATGGTTAGTCTTCTGGTAAGTGTGGTTGCCATGGGCAGAATCTTGTTTGGAGCACTTTTTTATTAGCCTACTTTATGTTCTAGGAGCACCTAAAAAAAAAAAGAAGAAGAAGCGAGCAGCATGCGATGCGAGTAGCTTTTGCTCCTCCGCAAAAGCTAGGCAAAAGCCTTTCCCTTCCGTGCTTCTCTTCATTGTGCGATCTCTGAACACATTGATCCTACAAATATGATCAGATGCCGACACTACCTTCACATTCTACCTCGACGATGATGTCCTCTTTCCAATCAGGCGTCTGATACTTAAGTGACGATATTTATCATCCATCTCTCTGGTTGTATTTGTGTAACATGCTTAGCTCCTTAAGCCCTTAGGCCCTTGTCCGACATGCGTTGCTTCTTTTATGGAGGTAGGGTGGTGTTCCTCATGTGATCTGTTCGCTTGACACCTATTATGCTGCGCTTCATTGCTAGTTGCCAAAACTTGAGTTCATATTTCTGTTGTTCAGTAACGACTTTGTGTTGTAAATGTAAGCAAAACTCTTTTGAGAGGTGAAAAAATAGGTAATTGTATAGCATAGTAGGTGCTCAGATATAAAATATAAATCAACAAGCTTTAGAAGGAGGCTGTCAGATACCTAGATATTATAATGAAGACGACATTTTAAAAAGCCAATTTTATCTGAAAGTCGTTATGCCTATTTTGCGATTGGTACGCTACTAATCCATAGCTTCTTTTGTTCGAAAAATTTGTCTACTCAACAACGCAATGTAAATAACGGAATAAATGTTGTTGAACTGTCAAAGTGAAAATCATTGCCACTGTTACTTTGCTTAGCAATTATCCCGATGGCACTTAACAGGTAAGTAAGTGGAGCTAGGAGATTAAATCCAGATTGTTGTAAAGATTTATGTTTTCTTTGCAGAGTTTTCACGTAGCGTTTAGTTTTTCTTTAAAATATTTTTTTAACTTGGGACATGGGAGGTTTTAGTCAAATAAAAACGGTAAAGAACAACTAAAACAACGGTTTATGGCTTAATTTTTAAAGGTTTGTTATTAACTACTTGGGTTTTTTCTCAAAACCATAATTCAATACAAATTATGTATTAGTATTAATTATTATATCAGAAACAACAATTATATTATTATCTTGCAAATAATAACATCAAACAGTTTTAGAGCAAGTTGTCAGTTTAACGGACTAACACCAAAGTTCCTTCATGATAATTTATTTTCAGAACACTAAAATCAAAAGTAAAATTACTAACAGTATGCCATCTTCTTCTCTCATGTCCTTCGAGGAGAAGTAGACGAAGGTGCCATTGCCTGGCCAGTCAGGGATGGGCTGCGGCTCGAAGGTGGCCACCGTGCCATACTCCTCCGCCAATCGCGCCAGTATGTAGCGGGCCATCCATAAATCATCCGCAGCCTTGATGCCCGGGCTCGGCCCTACCTATAAATCATCATTAGATTTACACCCATAAGCCAAGTAATGCATCTTCCGAATCCTCATCATTTAGACAAAAAGATTGAGTAGGAAGTGCTGTCAACCGCACGAAGGAGGTTAAACTGTAAACTTGAGCTGGCCTGACGTAGTACAGTTTCAATAAAGTAAGAGATCAACTTATACTGGTTTTGTTACACTGACGTCAGTGCCGGATTAACCACCTCACATGTAGGTACAGCACATGATAAGCCCCGCGCGTGGACATACTAAAATGAAATCATTCTACCTTAAACCTCCATTAAGTTCAGTGAACTATTAGGTAAGAAACCTAAATTCATCGAATTAAAAATGGTTATATAAATTTCTCTCATAACTTACATTTACTGTTACCTATATCACGCGATAATATGCGAGAATTTAAACATGTAGGTTTTATAAAAAGTACCCACTATATACCAAGCACTATTTGAATAAAATAATTTGGCTCAAGCACTTCTTCAACTCATATGGAACGGAAAAGAACGATTTTACGCTTAATCTGGCACTGTTGACATTACCACCAAGCCTACAGATGTCCTACAAAAATATGTATTAATACAATTCTACAGTAAAGTTGTAATTTTCGTCACCGTTTTACATATTAAATGTTCCAGTTTCCTCAATTTGCCTTCAAATTCGTCCAAATTTCAACGTAATGCGCTATTTGCAAACCCAATGGGTGACCTGTAGCGTGTCTGTTGGTAACAAAATTGGGACATCTTATTCCCACATTATCATACAAACTGGGTGAAACTTTCAGAAATCTTTAACTTTAAAATACTGGCTATAGCCGACCCCACGTGGACTCTTGATTAGTCCAAGACAGCGGGGAATTTTGAAAGATGGAGGAGGACTTTGCCCATAAATGGACGTCCAATAATATTAAATAAAGAAAATATTAGGTACGTAGCAAATTTATTTTATTTTATTCAGGGCTGATTTTTCAATCAACATATTTTTATTTAACGTAAAAAAGTAACGTCTGGCAGATTTTGCATACAAAATTGTTTCACGGATAAAATTACTTGATATTGGAAAAACCAAGCGAAAACTCGTTTTTGTTTATCTCATAATTGTTGAATTGAAAATGTATATATATTTAATTTTGATAAAAAATTATTATGAACTAGCTTGCGCCCGCGACTTGGTCTGCGTGAAATCTCCTGTTCCGCGACCCATCCCCCTTTTTTTTCTGGATGGGAAATCATCTAATTACCTCTCCGGCTCTAGGTAGAGCGGAACGTGTCAGACTTTTACTGACTAAAACCCACCCGTGTTTCTTTACTTGCCTGTGCGCCTGTCACCTGACCAGGGCGTCTCCTGCGGCGGCTAGAGGCGTGAGGACGCTGGGATTCCCGCTCTCTTACGCGCTCCGCCTCCTCCTTTACCAGCATCACTACTTCGCAGAAGGAGGTGACGGCCTGCCATGCATTCTCGCAAAAGGATCATGGCCTGGACCAGGGTCAGATGCGAGAGATCGCCGGCGATCAGCACCACGAGCACACAGCAGTGCTCTACCCAAGCCGGGAAAACCTCCACTGTATACTCCATTGTGTCCACAGGGTGATGATCCACACAGTGACGTTTCCTCCCGCTTTATCCGTAACAGGAACCTTCCGAAACAACCTTGTCCGGTGAGGACCTGCGTCAGGCGGAAGGTGAGGGCACCGTGGCGCCTCTTTAGCTTCTCCTCAAAAAGGAGACTTACCGCCGCTATCGTGGCGTGCCCACGACCTATGCCCTCTCGCGTCATATCACATTTCCGCCATTGCTTCCTTTTTACATAACATTGTTTCTTTTTTCTTTTTTTTTTTTTTGTTTGGCTCCTGATGGTCACAGCGTAATGTTAAATAGTTTAATAGGTTTCCTCAATAATTAAGCAACCAAATGGAAAAAAAAATCAAATCCTACTAGTAGTTAAAATAGAAAATAAAAATTAGAAATAAAAGTTACTTCTTTCTAAAATTATATAAGTATGGTATGATACCTATAAATAATATTATAATAAAGAAATATAGGTTAATAATATTTATCAAATGATTTAAAAAAATGCAATTTCCGAGAAAATGTGTAATAAAATAAAAAGTAACTATTGAGGAGAGAGAATATAAATTATTATTGTATCAATAGAGGACACAGAGTGCCATCTGGACGCACGTGACGTAACAAGCCGGAGAGGATTAAAAACCAAGAGCCACAATCCCCGTGTTTGATATCTGTAATACGGTTATGGCTGTTCTAAGACTTTGTTTAGCGTAGCCCCAGTTTTGTTTGCGACGAACTAGGTCAGACATGCACGAAGATAAACAAACAATTATCATGTTGTTGGTGGGCACTGATAGTCTAGCTAGAAGTATCAGCGGCGACTTAGGTAGGTCTTAGGTTCGAACCTCATCAGGCGCTTTACTTTGTGTAGATTATTTCATTTTCAGAAAACATCGTGAGGAAACCGGCATAGTTAGAGCCTGGTTGATGAGAGGTTAGTGTCGATCGACTGTTGCGCTGCGTGACCTGTGTTCAATCCCCGCACGGAACAAATATTTCTATGACCTACAATTAGTTGTTCCGAGTTTGGCTGTTTGTTTATGTGAGTTTAAATGTTTGTAAATACACCCATGATACAAGAGTAATTCCGAGTGCGAGGAAACGTTTTTACCAAAATAAAAATAAACATTGAAGACATGTGATATCTTCCAACCCGCACTGGGCCCGCATAGTACATTAAAACCTTCACTGAGAGGAGGCTTGTGTCCGAAATGAAATGAAATCGTTTATTAAGCAATCAGGATCACCGATCACTTTTACACGTCATATGTTTTTTTTTTAACTAGATGAAGCCGGCATTTCCTAACTGACTACCTCTGAGAAGAAATAGTCGAAACAAACTCAGGGATCATCGTCTTTTGTCAAGTCCAGACATTAAAAATGAAAATGTTTACAATAATTTACCTTACAATCACGCATATTGCTTAATAACAATGCTTAACAGAGCGAGCAGCTCAATCCCAAGCTTTTATGTCTTCTAAATAATAATCTGTGATTTTATAATACCCCTTTTTTGCAAAGTTTGGCCTTTATATAGTTTTTATATTATTTAATGGGCAAGTTTCGAATGTCCATGGGAAGCTTACTGTAAAAGTGTGTACATTGACCCATGAACGAGTTGCCTACTCTGTGGAGACGAGTTTGATTTACAGCAAGATTGTGTATGTTCCTGGTATTTATATTATGAATATTGTTTATTTTCTTAAAATCCGATATATTTTTATCTACATACATAAGATTTTGAAATATATACTGTGAAGCTACAGTCAGAATGTCCACCTCTCTAAATTTTTCTCTAAGAGAATCTCTAGGACCAAGGTGGTAAATGGCTCGAACAGCCCTTTTCTGTAAAACAAAGATGGTATTACATCAATACCGCACAAGTTCCCCAGAGAAGAATCCCATAAGTCAGACTATGAAAATAACTAAAATAAACAATTCTGGCTGTATCCACATCAGTTATCTGTCTAATTTTCTTAACAGCAAATGCGGCGGAACCGAGTCTAACCGACAGCTTCTCAACGTGAGGACCCCATTGCAACTTGACGTCAATAGAAAATCCAAGAAAAACTGTCGACTCGACAGGGATTAACTCTACTCCATTCAGTTAAACATTGGTACTTAGCTGCCTGAGATTTGGCGTAGAAAATTTAATGACTTTCGTTTTTTTTTTTTCATTTAGAAGAAGGTTATTTACATTAAACCGAGGAGTGGGAACCAATATACCACACATAACAATAGTGTTATTGTAGTAATCATTGTATTATCATGGTGTGGGGCACACAATTTTGTGTTAGGTATGTGTGTCAAGTCTCCCCCCCTATCGATTTTTATTCAATTTTTTTTTCGAAGTTCTTAATCCAGCCTAGTTAAGAATCAGAAATTATAATATCAACAAATACAATGATAGAAAGCAAAAAGTAATTAGTATTAGTCCTAAACACAATACATACACCATGTCGTTGATTCGAGCCCACTAGGCGCTACACTTTCTGTAAATAATTTTATCAACACTACTCTCAAAAGGGTGAAGGAAAATATCGTGAGGGCACGTGTCTAGAGGCAAAACTTCGAAGACATGTGACATCTACGAACTCGAACTGGGTCCACCAACCCCCTTACTACGTAACACACTATTACTCTCAATTTGTATGATTTTTAAGCATATTACTAATCCATTGCTCCATATGTTCGAAAGAAGTGTTTACTCAACAAGGTAAAAAAAGCAATGTATGTTGCTGAGCTGTCAAAAGGAAACCCATTGCTACTGATAATATGTTACGTAATTACCCTGCTGATTGGTTACGGCCCACTCTCTCTCACCATTTTGATTGATTATGAGAAATGCGTTTAATATCATGGTATGGGGCACACATGACCCGATTTCCTCTAACATTTTTTTTTTATATTTACACTTTTTTTTTGTTTTCAAAGTTGTTAATCCAGCTTAGTTGCGAATGAAGAATGAGTAACCGACATAGCCCGAAGAATTGCAACACTAAAGTGGCAGTGGGCTGGACACATTGCCCGTAGGACCGATGCCCGATGGTGCCGATGTGTTCTCGAGTGGCGACCACGCACCGGAAGACGTAGCGTGGGTAGACCCCGACAAGGTGGACCGACGACCTGGTGAAGGTCGCGGGAAACCGCTGGATCCGGGAGGCGCAGGACCGGTCGCCGTGGAGAACCTTGGGGGAGGCCTATGTCCAGCAGTGGACGTCTTTCGGCTGAAATGATGATGATGATGAAGAACCTTAATGTTTTATTAGCCGTAAACACAAAGATACATATGTCTCCTTAGTACTGCTATCATATAAATGCTTCTACCCAATATACTTGTAACCAATGAAACACCAAGTCAACGAACCAAATGTTTATTCGCGGCCTACCAGCAAAACTATTTATTACGGAAAATGAAATAGATACCGTGGCCCCAGGCACAAGCAACTGAAGAACCGAATATGGAACTCATTCGTAATCTAATGCGTTATATTTTATGTATTCACCATTACTTGTGTTTGTAAATTGACAGCAATTTGAAAAGTTTTATCCGTAAAATGAATTTGCAGCGACAAAATTTTCGATGTAGGTATGATTTATTAGGACTTTCGTTGCGGTCTAAATCAACAACAAAGTTTCGAGAGACTTCAATTGGCATTTAACAATGAAGCCCCATCTCAGGCCACAGTTTACAACTGGTTTAATGAGTTAAATCGTGGCAGTAGAAATTTCAATGACGATTGTCGATTTTCTTCAACAGCGACAACTAAAGATGATAACATCAGTGTTTTACATGTTTGTTAACGCACTCACGATACAGGACAAATCTCTAGTGTAGGGAAACGCCTTTTTATCTCTTTTTTTAAGTCATCTACCAGTAGGTTCCCGCAAGTTTAGGCATTGATTCATATCAATGCTTAAACTTGCGCGAATCTACTGGTAGGTGACCTTTTTGTATTTGACTCTTGTCAAGTATAAAAAGTTTTATACGAACGAACATTGGATATTAGGGAAACTTTGTACCACGGGGATTCCGCTTACTTTGGCCGAAGATCAGACACGCCTTCGCGTAAACTAGTATCGCGATATGTTAGAAAAGTTGAACGGAGGTGACTCTAATAATGTATTTGACATCGTCACTGAGGAGAGCTGGAGTTGTTTTATAAACCTGAAACCAAAAGATAATCTGCTCAGTCTCTGTTTCCTTTTGAGGATTGGCCAACTAAGGTGAAAAAAGGAAGAAGTCAAAGGATGAAGATGTTTGCCTCGTTCCTTGGTCAGAAAGATCATTTCGCGACAGCATTGCTTGAAGATGCAAGGTCAGTTACTGTAGACTGGTACGTTAACAGTTGTTTGCCTCTTGTCTGGAAAAAGTTCGTCAACAGCGGCCTCGAAGCAAGATCCTCCTTCATCACGACAACACTTTACTACGAAAGGTATCGTGATAACGAGTCATACACCTTACAGTCCCGACTTGGCCCTGCGATTTTTATTTACTCCCAAAAGCCAATGATAAACTTCGAGGTAATCGCTTTACGAGCCCTGAAGATGCGGTGAGGGCGTTTGAAAATACTATTGAAAAGATCCCTAAAGAAGAATGGACCAACTGTTTTTCTCAATGATTTCATCGCAAGCAAAGATGTGTAGAAAAAAACGGAGATTACTTTGAAAAACAAAATTGTTTGCAACTTTCTACATTAACCAGTTTTTATTTTCTAAAAACTTTCAGTGCGACCTAGGTATGAACCTATTCTATCTTACAATAAAAAAGCCCCTTTAGCCTAGAAGAAAACAAAATTACTCCTATCACTGAAAATGTATGTTGTTGTCATAAAAAAGATTAACGGATTTCGGACATCAAAAATTAAAGTATTTTTATTCACATTTGTACGTATTTTCTTATGTGTCACTGCCATTTGCTTCAATTCCGAATGTAAATAAAATCATGACTTACTATGTAAATAAAATACAGATACCTGCTAACAAACATTAAATGAAGATAATATATTGCAAGGTAATTAATTAGTAATGATTTATGGCCTTCACCGATGAAAGACCTGGTGAAGGTCATAGGAAGCCGATGGATGCGGGCAGCACAAGACCAGTCATTGTGGGAGTGTGTGTTTGCCTTAGGGGAGGCATTTGTCCAGCAGTGGACCTCTATACACTGAATAAGAAAAAGACGAAGATTTATAAGTACCGCTGTAGTCCTAGCTGTGCCCCGCGTTTCACCCCCGGGGATTACGACCCAAAAGTATCTCAATTGTTATTCCTGGTAAACTATCTGTGTGCCAAATATCATCCAAATCACACAAACTTTCGCAATTATAATATTAGTAAATTCCTTTTGATATCCAGACAGACATCAGTCGGTTTTCATTTAAACGGATAATGGCGCCGATTCTGTTATTCACAAACTAAACTAATTTTAAGTTATGTGCATCTTTTTCTTTCCATTTCGTTAAGAAAAGGATAGAAGATAACATTTTAGTTTAATCCTGTCAAATTAAGATACTCCATAGACGCGTTTAGACGCTATTATAAACATGGCGACTAAAAATACGCCAGTTTACGTCAGGAGCGCACTAATTTGACAGGTCTAAACTGACATTTTATCTTCTGTCCTCTTCTCAACGACATGGAAAGAAAAAGATGCACATAACTTAAAATTAGTTTAGTTTGTGAATAACAGAATCGGCGACATTGTGGAGTTAAATTAGAGTAGTCATCTCAACACCTCTCTGCCAAGTTAAAGTATATATTTTAGTTATTTCGTCGCTTAAGTTCTAACACCGCGTAACTCAAAATAATGAATTTTCAGGAGACTAAAACTGTCTAGGTATACAAACCTAGAAGTTTTTTTAGACTAAAAAACTGTCTGGGTATACAAACCTAGACAGTTTTTATAGTCTACATCGCGTAACTCAAAATAATGAACTTTTTAACTAAAAAAAACTGTATTTTTGTAGTCTCCTGAAAAGTTCATTATTTTGAGTTACGCGGTGTTAGAACTTAAGCGACGAATAGTACATAGTATACTATGTACTATTCTAAATAGTTCTAGTTAAACAAATATTTAAATAATCTATAACTAGAATTAAGATTTTTGTATTATTGTTTTCTTTCCAATACCTGACATCTAAACTCTTCACCACTCATAGTCGACTTGTAGAGAATGCCCTAAGGCGTTTTGTACATTTTTACATTAATGTATTTTCCGCCTTTGTACATTTCTACAAAGGCGGACATTTATACAGTGCTATAAGTATAAATAAGTAACATTCATACCTACTCACAAACGTCCACATTAATAATGTTACATAGTAGGATCAAGTGTAATTTTTATATTTGTCAATAGTTTTAAGATTACGCGTTACGTCATATAAATATAAATTATTATTTTGGCATATATTTTAAATTACAATAAAAATGATTTATTTGTTTCGGATGCAAAACAAAACACCAAGTCAAATGATAGGGTTCAAAAGAAAATAAGTTATAGATAACATAAGGTATTTCTTGTGTGAAATTTATTGTAGCAGAGAAGAAACAAGAAATATGTTTTTAAATTTCATTTAAGAAAGTTACAAATTGTTATAAATAATAATAATCAGGATTATATAATATGTAACAAAAACCCTGTTGTTTATTCAACCTACGTTTTAAGAATCGGCATACGGACGTAATAAAGCAAGAATTTATAAAAAATGTTCAAAAAAATAATTAAAATAAATGTTTAATTATTAATATTTATAATCTGTAACTGATTTCTTAGCTCTGCAATTTTGCATGAAGAAACTAGACATAAGTAGAACGTTCCCGCCAATTTATTTAACTTATAAAATCAGATATTCTAAAAAAAAAACGAATTTGTCGGTTTTAATAGGTATTTGATTGTAACCCCTCGACTAGACAATGACTTAAATTACTGTTTTCTAATTATGACTTCATTAATGTTGTGCTTGTAGGTAAATTTATATGTCCCTGAAAGGAACAACAGGATTTTTGTTACATAGTGTATACGGAACTTGGCACCCATTGAGATCTTAATTCTTTTTCAACCACACCATATCCTAATGTTGAATTTGGCTACCATTTTTTTATGTTTTTGCTGGGATATCATTTCTTTTTGTTCATAAATTTGTTATTATTCAAAAATGAGTACTTCTAAGAAAAGTTCAAACGACAGCGAAACCTAAGATTCTCCCAAATCTCATCATCATCATCATCTCAGCATCAATCTCAGTCGCACTCAGAGCTTTTTCAGCTTTGGAGTCTGGGGTCCGCTTTATCAGTCTAACTGCTGATTTTGGCTAAACTTAGATGTTTTCCGTGAAGCGATTGCCGTCTAACCTCCACAACCCGAAGGCGACATCGAAACATTTCAGTTAGATCAATTGTTGGATTTTTGAGGGCTCCAACAACCCGTAACGACTGGCATTAGATGTTCGTATGGCAACCGGGACCCACGGCTTAACGTGCTTTCCGAGGCACGACCAGACCAGTGCAAATATTCATATTCACGCATACAAATATTTGCACTGCGCGGAGATCGAACCCGCGCCTCCGTGCGCAGCGGCTGCGTTCGCTACCGTTATGCCACGGAGGCTGTCAAAGAAAGGCTAAGATTCTCCTAAATCTAACCTACCAAATCCTGTTAACAAAAACCCAAATTATTATTTGCTCATCATTTAATTTTTTATATTAAATACAAACAAATTTTTACAATTTTCAAATAGGTATCTGTCATTTATCAATCTGTACGTGAGTAGCAAGATTGAATCTCATATAATATGTACAAATGTTGTACAATTGAGAAAAATCACTCTTATAACAGTTTTTAGAAAGGCGCATACTGGTACTGCTACCGAATAAAATTTATTGTTTGGAAAATTTAAAATAAATATTAGAAATTATTATTTACTACTACAAAATTTCAATTTTGTTTATTTTGTTCGTTATGTGTACACAATTACTTAGCGGAATGCAAAGTTTGAACTTTTTAGGCAATCTGGAAGGGGTTTTTAGGTTTCTGATCTTTATGTCAGTCAGTCATAAAAATGACGATTTTTAGACGTTTATTGTCTAAATAACCGCTTAAGCTATGTCAAGGAAATTTAGAATACTAGTTTTTCTAGGGGATCACAAATTACATAAATCAAATTTGGTGCGTTTCAGTTAAATAGATTTTGATTAGAAGGAGGGGTCAAAAGTGGCTCCAAATGGTTCGTATAAACATATACAGCGTGGAATTTTAATGGTTGTTTTCCCGCAGCGAAACCATTTTGTCTTAGTAATACAATCTTTTCATCAATATATAAAATATTAGAAACATAAAATGGCAGATTTAACATAGTGATAAAAAAAACTCGAAAGTGAGCACGAACCAATAGTAAACTTCTGATAATATACAGCTGAATGGCGCGGGGCCATTGACCCGCGTGCTTCAACTATTATCCATTCATACTTTTACTGGCTTAGGATTTTCATAAAAACTTTTTAGCTGCAATTTACTGAACACGAAAATAAAATTATTAACTAAGATAATTGTTTGTAATTTTTACGCGCAGACTACTTGATGTCGTATCACTAGAGCTGAGAGCTTATTTTACTTTGAAGATTTATAAAGCGGCAACGCCTTTAGAATAGAATAGAATAGAATAGAATACTTTATTTCAGACCGGAGTCCATAAGGTTAGTAACAATTTTACTTAAGTTCTAGTGTTAGTAGGTTACAGACACAAATATACATAAAATGAAATTACAACTTAGCGTGGAGCTGCATCCACCTCTGCCACATGGGAGAATCCCACCGATCCGCGAACACACTGAGAATACTGTTGTTACTGCGGCGAACACGCGTCATCAGGGATGCGCATCTATTCCTAATAATAGCAGTAAAACCATTAATATTATTATCCGCAAACATCCCTGACGCACTACAACGCCACGGCAGCCCCAACAGCACCCTCAGTGCGTTATTATATTGAACACGTAGGTCGCTGTATGCCCGCTGAGTGAAGTTAACCCACAGGCTGCACGTGTAGAAGGATTGGCAGTAAGCTTTAAAAAGCGTAACTTTAACTGCCTTCGTACAACGCGCGAACCTGCGGGCCAACATGTTACAACGGACAGCCAGCGACCTACGTTCCCTTTCAATATCACAATTGTCTTTTAGATCTTCGGTGACCCAGTGGCCCAGATACTTAAATTTGTCCACCCTTCGCAGGGGTTCACCACACAATGCGACACGAGGAATACACGAATATGTCATGCCACCTGCTTTAAAAACTAATAGTTCACTCTTTACGACGTTATATCTGAGCCCATGAGTCACCGCATATTGTTCGCATATAGCGATCAGTCGCCTCAGGGCATCGATAGATGGGCTCAGCAACACCATATCGTTGCCTACAAGCTGTTTTATGCCCTATCACTGCGCGCGGGAGCTAATTATGGTTTGAACATTAAATGCATTGCTTTCCATTGAAGCGGTGTCATGCCCATTCCGAGTAGTACCTACAACTTTTAGGTAGCTTAACTAACTTTTTTCACTTTTTCGAGTTGATGATTCTTTTTAATTATTTTTTATTATTTTATACCACAAATATTTTTTATTTTGTCTTTTACTCTTTTCATTGAAAGTACTCCTTAAAGCAAATCCTTCTGCCGCGGGAAAACAACTATTAAAATTCCAGCGTGTATACACACGGCGCTGCTGGCCAACTTGAACTTATACGCTACCGCGTGTCTAGATAATTTTTATTCTGACATAATAAATTTGTTCCGTTGTGCAGTCATTCAAACTACATAGTTTCGGATTTGGTCATCCTCTTGGAAAATTTAATCTTAAATACAATCTTACATATAAAGTTCTTGTGTCACAATATTAGTTACCAATACCCCATTTTTTGAGTTCCGTTGTCAATTAGAAACCCTTATAGTTTCGCCAAATCTTTCTATATCTGCCGTCTGCGGATAATATCAGTGACCATTAGTACTACGTAGCTTAGCTGAAATTTGGTACTTATAAGTAGTACTTATAAATCCTTTATAGGAAAATTACTTTGAACTCGATGGCATGAACAGTTTAACAAAAAAATACAAAATAATTTCTAAAAAAGTTTTAAAAAAATAAACCATATATGCAATTTTTTTATATTAATTTATATTATCCTGAACATATATCTTTCAAATAACAAAATAAATATTAAAATCGGTTCACGAAACCTAAAATTACCACCGAAAATCAGACATACATAGCCCGTCTAATTTGTATAAATTAGTAACCCCAATTTCCCGAGCGATGACGTTGTACTTCACGGGGCTATGATTTTTCCTGAGTTGATAGGGTCAGGATGAATATGAGCTATAGAATTTAAGTAACGATAACTCTTTTGTTATCATTTTGTAGGCCCGTTTTTAGGATTCTGTATTTAGTATGTCTATTTTAGTGCCTATTTAACTCATTTAAGTGGGGTCAATTATTGTGACGGACGGAAAACTACGGAACCCTACTCTGAGCATGGCCCGATACGCTCTTGGTCGGTTTTATTTTATCCACTCACTCATTGTAAACTCCAAGGAAAAGAAGAGATCGCAGAGAATAATTAAACCGCCCTCTGTATGTTTTTATTTTTTAAATTGTATTTTTTGTTATATATTTTCTGGTATACAAAAAGTACATATAAATAAATAAAATTCATTAAGTACATATACGAGTTATACTATTTATTTACCCAAGTATATGTGCCATACCTCAGTATTACTAACCTTTTCTGTTCGATATTTTTATGTGGCATGTTGGTTGATGTTAATTGGTTGGATGTCGTTCTAGGAACAATATTAGTTTGTTTTTTTGATGTTACTAATACTTCGTTCTATCTCCTCTTCGTGATTCTGGTTTACGATTGTTTGTAACTATCTCAAATTAAGGTAATAATAATAATAAAGATGACGAGTTTGTTTGTTTATCTCTGGAACTACAAGTTTAATGTGAAATAAATTTTGGAATTTGATTGATAGCCCGAAGTCTTAAAGATGGCATCTTTAATATTACGCTACGACACTTCGGAGCGGAGCAGAAAGAAAAAATGTCTGTAAGAAGATATGATGATAAAAGTGTATGTACATATAATATATTATTAGTAGGTATATTATAATAAATAGTAGGTATGGTGTATTTTATAGATTTACAACCTATTTATGATATGTTTGTGTACCTCATTTTAATAGATGTTTTTGTGCCTCTTAACTCGAAACACCTGCCATCTAATAATCTTTTCAACCCCCTGGGTTGACTGGTGAGGCCCGCCTTTGTAACATTTAATAAACGCGAGGTAACAAACTTAATAAGTTTGCTATGAAGAATTACCTAATTGAGAATATTTATAATCACGATGCCTATGTATACATGATCACACAGTAGTGTTTCATAGCAATAGAGCAAAATTTTGCAACATAAACAACAAAATCAAAGAGATAACAAATATTATTACAAACATAAATAAATCACAATAAACTTGCCCGCAAGCGAAGGATCTCACTCGATTCAATTTTCAATGAACCATTTTCACTTAACGGGCATTTACCTGGAAATTCCACTGGGACGGTGTAGTCCCTGGATTTATTCCGTTGATCTGTATCCCGGCAAAAAGGCAACATCTGAAATCGTATTACGGAGAGTGAAAATGACTCCATATCCTGAACTATTATATGTATACTTGGAAACATTACAGTACATTTAGTTTATTGACCAAAACACTTTGTCTATGATAAAGTGATTTATATAGTACTGTCTAAAGCTTTTTACACAAAATCTAAAACAAGCTGGCTTTTGTCGTGTAAAAAAATAAAATAAACTTAATTCCGAAAAAAATTTCTTCCGGAAAATCTGATACCACGTTTAGTTACAAAATTCTGAACAGTTACAATAGAAAACGATCAAATCAAATGGTTTTTACATTAATTTATATGGTTACGTTAAGCATCAAAATATGTTTATTTCGAGTATGAAATGGTACCTGTAAAAAGCTTCCATAAGATCCCTTGCGACGATTTTGTTGGCCCCTGTGGCACAGTAGTAAGGCCCCGGTGGAGCGGGGAAACCGCCGGGGGGCCAACCAAGTGGTCGGCCATCTGTCGACGTGAGAAAGAACTCTTGGTTGAAGCCAAACCACGGCTCCTCAACTTCAGCCTTCTCACATGTCAACACGCAGCTTTTTCGATAGTTTGTTGCTGTAGAATAAATAAGTTTGTTTTATTTTGTTATCTGGGTAGTTAGAAGTCGCAGTAAGTAAATGGACAGTGTGAATAGTGATAGCCTTTTCAAAGCTATGTTTAATAAACCTGTCCCACTGCTGGGTAAACGTCTCCCGCATGAACTTCTTACACAATTGTCTTTTTGCTTCCTTCTCTAGTTAGTCGAAGTTGTAATATATTTGTGCATGTATATAGGTAGTCAAATTTATTTCTTTCTAGCAAAAATCTCCTGTACACAAACTAGAAGAGTTTAACGTGTTGTGAAGTGTTTTATGAAAAATGAGGACAGGTTTAAAGTACTTTTCTCTTGACCACTCCCCATCCACTTAGCGCAGACCGGAGCCCACAAAAACACTAAAGCATATTGTTAATACATATCTTGCCAGTCACAAAACATATAAAACAAATTAGCAGAAAAGGTTTCCAGTTAAGTTTTATAAAACTTTTGACCCTTTTTTATTTGGGTGGAAAATCTTGACTTTTCCCGGTCTGGTCGGTGCAAAAGGTGGTGTCAGAAATTAACTGACTAATACCCACTCGTAGTCCATCATATACCTGTGCCAGAGGCGGAATCTTTTTTGACAGCCCGCGTTTCTGGCAGCGGCATCGGTCCTAGTGAATCCCGTCACGATATGCTGACATCTCTTTGAGGCGCGCGCGGAATACAATGCGCCGTCGACCTGGGCCTGAACCACGAATGTACGCGAGCGATCCCTGCCGAACTTTTCGCCACATGGAACAACGCGTCATACTGACGTCACACGAATTCTACATCTCGCAATCAGAGTTTACTTGCAATTAGCATATATACAACTTCCCAATTTCAAGCATTGGGCAAGTGCCCGCCAAACATAACACCCGTCTGGTCGGAGGATCCTCCCTTTTCTATGGAAAATGAGTGAACTTTACTCCCCGTTCCTCGTTCCTCCACACTGGCGTGACGTCAGTATGACGCATTGTTCGCATGTTGCGTTGTAGGCACCGCTACATTATTCCCCTCCGTCTGAGGGTTCTTTCTTTTTTTTTTGATTTTTCGTCTTCTTGCAACTAGCAGGCATACAACTTTACTACATAAACCGGCGGGCAAAGTGGCCCGCCAGACAACTAGTCTGGTCGGAGGATCCTCCCTTTTCTCAACGCCATGACATCTGTAGTTAAAAGAAATCATGTTCGTGCGAAATAAACAAGCCGAAGCAGGCGTTCGGTTTTTTGAATCATATATATATTTTTTTTTTTGCAAAAAATACATGGTTATGGCATTAGAGGGAACATACTTAAACTCTTGGGGATGGTGCCCAACAGCAACTTTCGGCTCCGCAACTAATTTGTTTCTCACACATAAGTCTATGAATTTATATGAAAATGTGAGCATGTAGCGACGTGACGGAAAGGCAGAGTTACAAAGAAAGAGAGAGAGAGCAAAAGCGTATATTTAATACTAGTTTTTAAAACATATTAAACTACTATTAAATTCACGATTCCTGGAATTTCTTAAAAATCTATAAAAAGCGTAATACATATTTTTTAAGCTTAAGGATCTTTATACTTACGAAATTGTTTTGATGAAATAAAACATATCTCAAATACAAATTAGTTACAGAAAGGTATGATTGCATATTTTTGGTAGTTTGAAGTACTGTACGGCTTTTTACTAGATTTATTGAATAATAGGGAAAGCATAAGAATTGATAGTTTACGATGACACTGAAAGGTTTTGTTTAGACACAAGTTTAAACCACCGTACCATTTTTTATTATTTCGGGATTACGTACCTATATGATAAAAGTCCAGGACCTAACTTTTGAGGGAAGTCAAGAACTTCTACCTATAGATAGCTCTACATATCGACGCCAAACCGTTCTTAAAATCTTGCAGAAGACCCCAACACAAGATTAACCTGACATTTCACCGAAAATATCCCGGACGTCAGCCTGTAAGAAATTCGATCGGCTCTCAAAGAGCTTAAAAACAACAAAGCGCCGGGCGACGACGGAATAAAGGCTGAGCTAGTGAAGGCGGGGGGAGAACCGATCCTTAGGGTCCTTCAGAACTTATTTAAATCCGTCATAGTCAAGAAAAAAAAAATACCGGAAAGGGGGTGGTACTCTTTTTCAAAAAGGTGACAACACCCTCTTGAAAAACTATAGACCTATCTCATTTCTGAGTCATCTTTTTAAATTGTTTTCAAGAGTTCTCACGAATCGTCTCGCTAGCAGGCTTAATGACTCCCCGCCTCCCAAACAAGCCGGTTTCGGTAAGGGCTTTATACCACTTAAGACCACATACATACCCTGCAGCAGGTTATACAGAAGACCGAGGAGTAGAACCTGCCCCTTTGCTTGGCATTCGCGGACTTCTAAAAAGCTTGTGATTCGATCTAGACCTGGGCTGTACCTCAGTCTCTCCAGCGATGCCAAGTAGACTATCGGTACACTGAAGTGCTGTAACGTTTGTACGACAACGCTACCATGTCATGTGTACAGCACCAGACCTCGAAACCAGTACATCTGCAGCGTGTTGTCAGACAGGGAAATATTATCTCTCCGAAACTGTCTACCGCTGCATTAGAGGACGTGTTCCAAGTTCTGGGGACTGGAAAGGACTAGGCATCAACATTAATGGTAAGTACATTACACACCTTCGATTTGCTGATGATATCTCAGTCATGGCTGAGACTGTGGAGGACCTGAGGACAACGCTCGAAGACCTCAGTATAGCCTCGAAGTGAGTCGGTCTTAAAATTAACATGGACAAGACGAAAGTCATGTCTAATGCCCATGTTGTACAGACTCCTATAAAGAGACTATTCTCGAAATTGTTGACAGGTACGTATACCTGGGACAAACTAGCCAGTCAATTAGGTTAGCCAGAAGGTCAATCATCAAATCCAACTCGGCTGGGCTGCTTTCGGGAAGCTACGGAGAATCTTCTCGTCCAAAATTCTGCAGTGTCTCAAAACAAAAGACTTGGATCAGTGTGTGTTGTTGATGACTTATGGAACTGAGAAATGGTCGCTAACAATGGGCCTTATAAGAAAGCTTATAGTTACTCAAAGGGGAATGAAGAGGTCTATGCTTAGGGTTTCACTGCGTGATCAAATCAGAAATGAGGAGATCTGCAGAAGAATGAGAGTAACCGGCATATCCCAATGAATATAGTATCGTTGAGTTAGTATCCCATAACACAAGTCTCGAACTTGCTTTGGGGCTAGCTCAATCTGTGTGATCTGTCTGTATATATTTATTTATTTATTTAATTGCAACACTTAAGTAGTAGTGGACTGGGCACATTGCCCGGCTCACTACTGGTGTTGGACCTGGCGAAGGTCGCGGGGAAACCGCTGGATGCGGAAGGCGTAGGACCTGACATCGTGGAGATCCATCGGGGAGGTTTATGTCCAGTAGTGGACGTCTTTCGGCTGAAATTATGCTGATGATGATGATGACAATCTGACACAGTGTAGTCAATGTAATTTTAACATATATCTATGGACCGGTACCTCTCGATTACCTTGTTATTAACATGTGATTCTGATTTGCATCTTCTTCTTTTTCTGTTTCAGCCTATAGAGGTCCAATACGAGACAAAGGCCTCCCTCTAGGCTTTCCACGATGACCGGTCTTGTGCTGCCCGCATCCATCGGCTTCCCGCGAACTGCCCAAGGTAACCGATACGCAACTTAGGGTTATACCCTACGTTGCGTATTCGAGTTCGTGGCCGCCACTCCAGAACCTTACTGCCTCATCGGGAATCGGTTCTACGAGCAATGGGGGCACATTGCATTGAGGGAGCCAGATGCCCACTGCCACAAATTTAGCAACTCGAATAGCTATGTCGGTTACTTTGGTTCTTCTGCAGATCTCGTCATTTCTGAGTCGATGGCGCAGAGAAACTCCGAGCATAGCTCTTTCCATCGCCCTTTGTGTGACTTCCTTCTGCCTTCTGATGAGGCCCATTGTGAGCGACCACGTTTCAGTTCCGTTTGTCATCACTGGCAACACACACTGGTCAACGACTATGGTCTTGGCACACTGTGGTATCTTGAACGACGAGAAGATGTAGCGTATAGGCTTTGGAGACTGTCCCGAGTTAAATCAGGGTCACCAATCAGCCTTTTCGCACGCCTCTACACTGAATCCAAAGTGGCCAGGTGATACTTAGCAGCACCAGCCCAAATGTTGCTGCAGTACTCCACACACGAACGGACCTGTACTTTGTACATCATTAAAAGCTGCCCTGGTGTGAAGTACCGCCGGACATTTGCGATAACGCCAAGTTTCATGGCAGCCACCTTGGCCATGGACTCAATGAACCGCCCAAAGTTTAGGTGCGAGGAAATCTCAACTCCCAAAAGCTGAAGGCGATCGGTACACTCCAAGGATACATTTCGAAAAATAGTAGCCAATGTGAACGGGCTCCTTTTGGCGGTGAAAAGACACGCCTGTGTTTTGGTGGCATTGAATGCTACAAGATTGGCATTGTCCCATTAGAAGACCATTCGGATTACCTATCGAGGTGCAGCAGTGCGGTGTTAACTGCGGAATAACCATGCAAAGGTTTCAGAGAAAGAAAATAATCTGAATTCCGATACATCCAAAAAACCTTATCGTACCTATATATCCACTTAAACGTCCCGATGTGACAGCTGGGAATGCGTTGTACGTCCGAGCGTGCGATCGGTATTAAGCCGCGCCGAGCGCTCGTAAAATCCTCGTTATTTTTTTCTTATTTTTTAGCAGAAGTCTATTTAATGACTAAATATGAACTTTTTCCTGCAGGGCTTATTTTGTCATATTTTAAGATGTTATATCAAACATAAACTTGACGAAAATCCGACACACAATGAGCAATGAGCAATCATTTCACCGTTCACTTTAACACTCGTAAAGACAACTTAGCAGACATTCATCATCACCATCATCATCATTTCAGCCGAAAGACGTCTGCTGGACATAAGCTTCCCCCAAGGTTCTCCACGACGACCGGTCCTGCGCCTCCCGCATCCAGCAGTTTCCCGCGACCTTCACCAGGTCGTCGGTCCACCTGGGGCCTACCCACGCTACGTCTTCCGGTGCGTGGTTGCCACTCGAGAACCCGTCGGCCCCATCGGGCATCGGTCCTACGGGTAATGTGTCCAGCCCACTGCCACTTTAGTGTTGCAATTCTTCGGGCTATGTAGGTTACTCTCGTTCCTCTGCGGATCTCCTCATTCCTGATTCGATCGCGCAGTGAAAGCCCAAGCATAGCCCTCTCCATTGCCCTTTCAGTGACTTTGAGCCTTCTTATAAGGCCCATTGTTAGCGACCATATCAGACATTGGATACAAAGTATTTATACATATTCAGAAAGAATGAATTTCGACAATTATTTTAATATGTAACACTAATAAGAGTCCGATAATAAAAAATAATTTATTACTCTCATTTTAATCGCAGAACTTTGACAGCCTCCGTGGCGTAGCGGTAGCGAACGCGGCTGCTGCGCAAGGAGGCGCGGGTTCGATCCCCGCACAGTGCAAATATTTGTATGCATGAATATGAATATTTGCACTGGTCTGGTCGTCGTCGACCAACGTTCGTATGGTAACCGGGACCAACGGGTCCCAGTTGCCATACGAACTTCTAGTGGCAGTCATTACGGGTTGTTGGAGCCCTCAAAAGTCTAACAACTGGTTTAACTGCAATGCTTAGATATCGCCTTCGGGTTGTGGAGGTCAGACGGCAGTCGCTTCACGGAAAATATCGAAGTTTAGCCAAAATCAGCAGTTAGACTGGTAAAGCGGACCCCAAACTCCAAAGCTGAAAAGCTACGGATGCGACTTGGATTAACGCTGAGATGATGATTATTTTAATCGCAGAACTCACTGCCACTGTACAAAACTGCACTCACCGTTTATAAACAAACTTTTTATCCGATGTTATGTGTCAGGTGGGGTACTGTTTTATACATCCGAAAATCGTTTTTTAATACAGAACATCTAGTGGGAAGTTCATGAAGCTCTTTAGATACATATCATAAATAAAACTCGTTTAAAGTGTAGATGTCGGTGAGGCCACCATGGTTACCTGAACGGCAAAAAAATTTAAGCAACTTTGTTGGCCCGGACGCTTGAGTGGGTGTGTATGGTATTTGTAAACGGATAAAAGAACTATGTATTTCTGATATGATGAATAGTTGGTGGACCAACTACTAACAAATTTTACCATGTTTTTGAAGTTTAGTCACTAAGCTTCAAAAACATGGTACAACTAAAGTTTAACTACATGGTAAATTATAATCTGTAGTAGGTAATGATTTAGGTTATGTTATGAGTGCGGAATATTATACTTATCTATGGATTTTACTGTGTTTAATAATGACCTAATGATACGAATAACACGGTTTTACTTAAATAATATAATATAACCGATTGAAGGTTGCGACCTAAACGTAATGAATTAGAATTTAATACAAATTACGTTAATAACTAAAACACAATTCTAACCGAAATCACATATAAATATAAGCAGCTACAACATATGTATTTTATATTCATAAGATTGACGGATACGGCATTTGACAGCCTCAGCGGTAGCGAACGCAGCCGCTGCGCAAGGAGGCGTGGGTTTGATCCCCGCGGTGTGCAAATATTTGTATGCATGAATATGATTATTTGCACTGCCCCCTAATCGGCGAACACATTTTTGTCAAATGATTGCGACTAGTTGGGTTCGTTTGGACCGAACGGACCAATGGGCGATCCGAACGAACCCAACTGATGCCAACTAGTCGCAATCATTTGACAAAAATGTGTTCGCCGATTAGGGGGCAGGTCTGATCGTGCCTCGGAAAGCACGTTAAGCCGTTGGTCCCGGTTGCCATACGAACATCTAATGGCAGTCGTTACGGGTTGTTAGAACCCTCGAAAGTCCAACAATTGGTCTAGCTGCAATGCTTCAATATCGCCTTCGGGTTGTGGAGGTCAGACGGCAGTCGCTTCACGGAAAATATCGAAGTTTAGCCAAAATCAGCAGTTAGGTAAAGCTGACCCCAGACTCCAAAGCTGAAAAACCTTCGGATGCGACTTAACGGATTAACGCTGAGATGATGAAGATTGACGGATATTCAAAAGTGGGCCGGCAGAAGTTACCGCCCACCTGATACAATCTTGCCGCCAAGCGATTCGTCGTGTTCTGGCATGATGTCTGGTGAAACCGTACGGAGGACGGGTCTGACCAGTTGTGTGCTGGGTACGATGCGCCAAATGCTGTTGTGTCGGGAGTTTGGTCGTGGAGGATCTCCAGATCAATCTCCCTGTGGCGCAGCATCGTTGGTCGTGTTGTTGAGTTTAACATTGCATCACCTCGCTCAACTGCCGTCTCCCTTCCTATTCACTAAGTTTTTTTAGTGAATAGGTTAAATAAACTAGCGCGCTTTACCATCAACGATTGCATCACTGCTTACGACCAGGCGGGATTGCGGCCAAGCACTAGTTTATAATTATTTTAAAAAAATGTATTTATTATGTATTATATTATTATGTATTCATAGCAAGGAATAGAAATATAATCTTAATTTCTTAGTCCGTCATAAAATTAAAAACTTCGTACCTATCCGTCGTCGGAATATACAAGTATTTCAGGCAGGAAACAATTTTTCACTATTCCCTACTAAATATACCTACATATGCTTGAGATTTACGATTAACGGCCATCGGGCTAAGCAAAAGGCCTACAGTACATGACTATGCATTTGATAATAACTTCATTTCTTTTAATGATGCTTCTATATTATTACCTGACAGAATCCGTTCTGTAAATAATATTACTTAGGGAAGTTTTTCACAATCTGACATTTTTCTATAAACTGGGAAAATTTGATTATTATGAAAGATTGTTATCATTACCATTATCATTTCCGTGTATCATATTTATATTATTTACACAATTTAATAAAATAACAGAGGTAACACAGCCTAAAGTGTGTTAGGAAAGCTTTGATTTATTTATGAACACTTACTAAAATCAATTGCGATAAAATGTGGGAGCACATTGGTTTGCGGGTCACGACTCAGGACTGCCATTTAAATTTTATTAACTCTATTGGATACATTTCCAATGCCTGGTTGAATAATCAGTATGCCCGATTTCCAGCATTATTCATAAATCCAACTCAATTTTAATAATTTAATGTATTGCTATTTTTTTACCATTCCATTAAAAAAAAATTGAAGACTAAATAGTCTTGAAGATCCCAAGACTGGGCTTTTCAAAATTTTGATTTGATGAAAGAAATCATCTGTTTTCTAACCTTATCAATCAGGCATAAGGACGGTCATTTACTCAGATGACAATAAAAGTAATGACTTAGTCAAAATCATTTAAGTATCTAGTGTCAATTTGTACTTTAGATATTCGTATTCCCTTGTTTGTGTAAAATAAAGACTACAATTTTCGCAAATCATTTCAACTCATTAAGCTCGTCTTTCTTTAAAGATTGTCGCTCTTGGCAACATTAACAGACGCGTATTTTGCGTTGATTATTTAATTTAACTGTAGCTCATTTAAATATACATAAACGTAGTCTTTTAATTAAAACGAAATTCTAAGTTGTAACCGCGACTTGTTTGCAAAATAAAATAAGAAACCTTTTAAAACCTTTTAAAGATTGTTAGTCACTCCAAAGTCAATTTAATTACCATATAAATAATGTTTGTATTTGTTTAACTTGAAATGATATGTTTGAAATATTTGGAATACGATTACCTATACTTTAAAACCGATTACTTTGCAGTGACGATAATCTATCAATCACAGAATTGGTAATGCTTTAATACATAACATCATAACCCGAGCTTACAAACAAATTGGACGCGTACAATGATTAATAATAATTTACTAGTACTTTTGATTGAAATAGTACCAAAATTTGCATTGCACTTTACTGAGATTCATGCGAAAGCAAACTAATTTTAAATTACTGGTACTTTTCATCGGTTGAATACTAAATAATACCAAAATTTGCATTGCACTTTGCATTTATATGGTGATATTTTCACCGTTTAACGCACCGTAAACATAGATAAACAAGTTTTCGTTTTACCATTATAAACTAGCCGTACACCGCGATCCAACCTGATGGCAAGCATTGATGCAATCTTAGATGGTAAAGGGCATTAGTTTATTAACAGTCTATTCACTCTTGAAGACTGAAATTTGGATCAAACGCGACCAACACAGGCAAATTGTTCCAGTCCTTTGATCTAATTGATGTGATGTGATGTAATTTCAAATACATAGTTATCTTTAAAAGAGGTAAGTTGCGACCCATATCCAATTTCCTGCAAATCGTGTTATTAGTTACGAGGCAGCAGGTAAACCTATCGAACGACGGAAAATCACGTGAAACGCGGCAACGAGCAATCGAGTTATGAAACTGATAATGTAAGTGGATTTCACGATAGAATGTAGTTTGTCCACTCAACAAGGACTTCAGAAATATCTAAAAGCTACCCATTAACGCCAGCGGGATTGATTGTGGCGGTAAATGGTTTAACACTTGACCTCACTTACTATAAAACGATTTTCAGATACTTATTTCGAATGAATTTCTCCTTAAGGAAAGGAAACATTTAATACAATATTAACCCTATATGAACGCGAAACGATTCGTGAAAGGTTTGTTAACCAAGTGTTTCGAGTAAACAGTTTTATTTAATTCAGGGTTTTGTTAGCTTATGCTGTCCCACTACTGGAAAAATGTACGATCCCTCGCAGTACGCGTCGAGGTCATCAATTCAATTTTATATCTAACAAACTAACCGATAGCCCGCTAGACTATTTGTACGCCAGAAACGGCAAAAAAGAACTTCAATAACATCTCTCTAATTACTTTGTTTTGACTGTTACACCAAATGATATTAAAAAGGAACTCTGCAAAATTTCTGGCAATTCTCGAGATCGTAACAAATATACCAATATACATAAATCTTTTATGTACATTCCCAACTTGCAAAAATTACTCTTACAACAATCTCAAGATTACTGTTTTTTTGTCCTTATGTCACTGATATATAAGAAAGATAAGATATATGCCTGTGTTTGGGCAATATTATAAGCATAGGTATTTAGTTTTATATCATTCTAATATCAGTCTAATTGAATGCTGTTAGCACTTACTGAAATGTAGCCAAAACTAATTTAGGCCGACTTACGCTAATATTGCTTTTCCGTAAGTATCTTATAAGCCTGCATAGTCATTGCATTGTATATCCCTGTATGCGGTGGGCCTGTGGGTATCATATACCTAGAAGCAGTACAGCGCTCTCCATGTACAGTATAATAATGCGTTTAGGGTGTCGTTGGGGCTGCCCCGGCATTGCAGCGCCTCGGGTATGTTTGCCGATGCCCGTGTCGACTGTTTTTACATGACAATGCGAAAGCGGTGCGCGTCTCTGGGGCGCAGGCTGCGGATCACCACCAATACTATCCTGAGCGTATTTGCGATTAGGTTTGATTGTCAGTATATCAACCATTTTTATATGATTAATGTACTGACAGACAAACAAATGACTCATAGGCAGGCGTACTACTAAATATTCTCTTTTATTTCTTTATTTTTGACATTTCAAATTTTGCATAATATATTTGTATATTTAGTTGATTATTATTTGTATTTCTGGACTTATTTTAATATTGTATTGTTTGTGTTGTATGGGCTGTAATGCCTGAAATGAATGTATAAATAAATTAAAAAAAATGGCATATATTGGTCTAACTTTAGAATATTTTGAGAATTTAACGTCAGATTCGTGAGTGTTTGTTTGGTTTGAAATGAAAACAAGTTGCGTGTAGTTATAATTTTATATAAAAGTAGGTAAAAGTAGTTTTAAGGTCAGTAATTTTTCAATTATTTCATACTGGTAATTAGACCTGGTTTTCCACTTCAAAATTAATGCGCCTTGTTAAATAAGGTGTTTCATGTTCTCTTTTAATAATTTTATTTTTTAATTTGTATTGATAGCATCGCCATTAGTATAGCTGCATTTTACAAGCGCATTATTAGAGTTTAGCATTCGGTAAGTATAAAAACTGACGCTCTTTAGAGCTTACTGCCAGTCGTTTTTCTCGTGCTGCTTGTAGGTTATGTATACGCAGAAGGCTTACAACGCTCTGCGCGTCCAGTACAATAATGCGCTGAGGATGTTGTTGGGGCTGCCTCGATTTTGCAGTGCATCAGGCATGTTCGCGGAAGCGCGAATTGATGAATTTTATGCCATCACACGCAAACGGTGTGCTTCGATGTTGCGGCGATTTCCGGGCAGCCTAAACAGTATCCTAACTACACTGGCGGACAAGGTCGACGGACCTTTTATTAGGCTCTGGGCGAATAGACATGTGCGCGCATACATGTCGCCAACTGATGTTGAACCCTGTTTCTCTTTTTACTAACATAGGATAAGTTTTTTTTTTTTTTTTAACTAATAATATATGGGCCTTGCCTGAAATAAAGAATTTGAATTTGAATTTAAAGATAACTCCATATTGGAATCATTTAGGGTTCCTCGCAATGTTACATACATAAAACATTAAATTGAGAGAAAGATAAAAAAAGGCAGCGTGATATTTAATTTTCTTTTTAACATTTCGTTTTACTTCTTAACAACTTTCCTCCGGTAGCCACCAGTATTCTTGAATTTTTTCAAGTTTTTGTAATCCATTATAACTATTAAATTTAAAAATTTTGAAACAAGTATGGCGAGCAAAATTGCTCTTAAAACTATTAAATGGAGTTATTCCCTAAATCGACCTAAGATCAAACGCTCTTATATGGGTCTTATCTTTTGTATTGTAATATGTTGATCCAAAATCACTTTAATATCATACTTATCCAGTGCTATTGATGTTATGTTAGTTTCAAATAAGATCAAAAATGCACGTACTCGCAGTACTCTTATGCTATGCTGATATTAGTCTGATCTCTTACAATAGCATTTAGCAAATCTAATATAAAATCAAATGACTTTAAAAAATACCAATATAAGAGTAAGTTTTTCTTAAGTGCAACTAGTTTTATTAAATTGTTATAAGACTGAGCGTTCTATGAGACCATACTGAGGGTCTAAGAGTAATACAAGATCGATGGTATGCTCTAAAACAAATATAAGCCTACCGTTCTTATAAAGTGCGTTATGTATGATGCGTAATATGTTAATTCAGGTATTAAAGTTGCTAACGATAACTACGTAGGTTTATTTTCCAACGAATGTGGGTGGAGAATTATCAAATGACCTCTCCCCCTCTGGGTGGTGCAGAAGGACGTGTCAGACTTTTGCTGACTGAAACCTATACGAGTTCTTTCATTTACCTATGCACCATGGGCCATCATCATCATCATTTCAGCCGAAAGACGTCCACTGCTGGACATAGGCCTCCCCCAAGGTTCTCCACGACGACCGGTCCTGCGCCTCCCGCATCCAGCATGGGCCATATCACGGGCGATATCTCTTGCGAACAACCTGAGATCCTGCCAGGCACCGAGCGCTTGGAGAGCTAACCATTGCACGCCGACTTCAAAGCCCGCCCCTGCGGTGACCGGGAGTTGGATGTTGTCTCCCGTGATTCAGGGCGTCTCCTACCGATTAGGGTCATGAGCGCGCAGAAATTGCCCCTTCACACACTCCGCCTCCTCCTTTGTGAACATGACTGCTTTACCGAAGGAAGTGACGGCCTATCATGCACTTTCGCTCCGGACCAAGGACTAGACCAAAGCAGATGTCAGAGACCGCGGCTACCGATCACCGCCACGAGATCACACCGGTGTTCTGCCTAAGCCGGGTAGACTTTCACACTATGCTCCGTGTCCCCAGCGCGATCCACACCCTAACGTGTCCTCCCGCACTATAAAGAACAGGAACCTCCCTAAATAACAGCGTCGGATGAGAATCTGCGTCAGGCGGTAGGTGAAGGCTTCGTGGAGCCTTTCTAGCCATTCCTTAAACAGGTAATTTATCGCTGCTGTTGTGGTGTGCCCAGCACTGGGTTGCGACAATGGTACCAAACGCAAGTACAAATTCCAGTCTTAACATAAATATATTTTTTTTAATTTCCATTTGAGGTACTTATATTATTTTCTAAGCCTATTTGCATCATGAATGGTCTCATTAAAATGAAATGTGTAATTTACATCACCACAAGTAAGTTTACAAATGTAATTAATTTAACTTTATGTAAGTACTTCCCAAAGTTTCATTTAATATAATTAAGGCAAAACGGATGTGTAAAGTGAATAACGCTGTAAACCGAAATAAGCGGTCGCTTTGTCCAATTGTGTTCTTTCAAAACGGTATAATTAAATGAAATCTGCCACGAGAATGCTTTTGGATATCCATTTGTATAATAAAATGGTAGGACCTTTTTTGCGTGTATACAGA
This sequence comes from Sesamia inferens, assembly GCA_037179545.1. Taxonomy (NCBI): domain Eukaryota; kingdom Metazoa; phylum Arthropoda; class Insecta; order Lepidoptera; family Noctuidae; genus Sesamia; species Sesamia inferens. The sequence goes on along the minus strand of CM073928.1, from coordinate 18,572,153 downwards.
AGAAGGTAAATTACACACGGGTCTACGTTAATCAAACTGGAATTTACCAAATAACCTTACTAACTAAAATATGAAAGTCTTCAATACGATATTGGCTGAATATGTGAACATGGTGGTAGGCCATAACATCGGCCGCCGGCAGAAGTTATCACCCACCAGATAAAGCCGTGCCGCCAAGCGATTTGTCGTGTTCCGGCATGATGTCTGGTGAAGCCGGACGGAGGACGGGTTTGAGCAGTTGTGTTGCGTGTGTGCCGGGTACGATGCGGAGTTTGGTCGTGGAGGGTCTTCAGATCAATCTCCCTTTGGTGCAGCATCGTTGGTCGTGTTGTTGGGTTTAACATTGCATCACCTCGCTCAACTGCCGTCTTCCTTCCTATTTGCTCAGTTTTTCTGAGTGAATAGGCTCTTAATAAACTAGCGCGCTTTACCATCAACGATCGCATTACTGCTTACCATCAGGCGGGATTGCGGTCAAGCGCTAGTTTATAATTATAAAAAAAATATGCTGTCAATATTAATAAACGCTGTTCAAATAAGTCAACCAATGTGTTATTTCAAAATTAATATAACAAATAAAAATAATTAACCTGTTGGTTGGTAGTTGGACATGTAGGTGTCGGCCAGTACCATTATATGGTTTCCGCGTCTAAATGGATCGTGGTAAATCACTTGTGGGAAGATATATGTATCCGAATTCTCATCTTTAGCTTGCGCTGTATTGCTGCCATCAAAATACCAGATTGGTAGATCTGTAACAGACAGTAAAATCTAGTAATTAAGGTGATTTAAACGTTTCTAGGCTTTGAACTCATGACTACTGCCTGAATAGATTATCGCCCATTTGTTTCAATGCTTAGAAGTAGTTTTTGTTACCATCCGGTCGATTCTAAAAGATCTCACGTTGAAAACTTATGTGAAGAAAACTGTCAATAGTTTCAATCCCAGAGGCCAAATGTTAGCAACATGTGAACTCTCTGTTTTATTGTTTATAATTTGAGTTTGACATAATTGTATTGGCATTGTTCGGAGTAATATAACCGAACAGCTCAGCACTTTAACTTTCGTGCATTGCTATATAACTAAAACAATTCATTATTACAGTCAGTGCGTATTCGGCCGTCGATCGCGTAACTCGAACCATATAAACCATCTTTCAGATTAAACCAACATAGCATTCTCACTTATAATAATTATTATCTTTGTCTAAACCATAAAAACATAACCAAATTAAAGTCGTAGAATTTAAACCGAACCAATACCAAACCATAACCATCAATTAAACCAAAACCATCATACAATCTAGAAAGTTGGTATCGCGCAGAAACCATACTTTCTACAGGCATTATAGGCCAGTATTTTTTTTTAAATATTATACTAGTTCACATTTTACTTTGAACACCTATGTACCTATACAGTATGTTAATAAAACCCTGTCCGACCCGTGAAGGTGTTGTTAGGTGTCGATAACTGATTCTACTAATGCATACAAAACCGAGCTAAACTTAAAAAAAAATCCCCTAAAAAAAATATTATTTCGCAAAAAGAGGTAACTTAATAAATGTGCGTTATGCACCATTCCGCGGGCGGCGGGCGGCAGGGCACGCGGCACGTGGTCGCATCGCTATTCGCTCATAATAATACCGGTGTTGTCACTTTTTAAAAATTACCAAATTTCGGGGAAGTTGGAATTAATTCGCGGGAAAAAAAAATTATTTCAAAATTCATTTGTATTGGTACTATGATGATTACGTAAAATTTTATATTATATTTGGTCATGTGTTTACCTAACCCTTATTATCCTTATGGGTCGACAGGGTTTTCTTAACATACTGTATACAATATACAAGTATTAGCAATTAGGTTTAAAGGATCTTTATTCCTCAAAATAGAATATAATACAGTTACTACTACATACAGTACTCGTACATATGTACATACATAATAAGCCTATATTGTTTCTACTGTTGGGACACAGGCCTCCTCTCGGTGAGAGGGAGTGGGCCGTAATCTACCACGCTGGCCCTATCTTCGAAGTTTTTTGCTCTAGGGCATGCCGGTTTCCTCACAAAGTTTTCCTTCGCCGTTTTGAGAGCAGTGATGATGAAATAATTTACACAAAGTAAAGCGCCTGGGGTTCGAACCAACGACCTACAACTTGTTAGTTTAACAGTTCACTCAATGAAACTTATATCGTCGTCCAGTTTCGAAGCATGCAGATAAAACAATAACAAGTAAAACAATAAATACTTGAAAAAAACTAATTAGTCCGTCAGTCAGACTTTCAAAAAATACTAGACACGTATTTTTTCTATTTTCATATAAACAAAAAATGAAGAAGACACAGCGCGTTGAAAACTCGTGTGACGTCACTGCACGCTACACTTTTGAGCCAGCAGTGACTTCACCAGTCACCACTCCTGATCTTTGATGCCTTTTATATTTGTAAATTTTTTATTGATTTGATAAAACAAAATATAAGTATCAATATTTTTCTATAATCTGAATGACGGACTAAATAGAATCAATTTTTTTTTTTACCCAGGAAGCATCCCTATTATAGCTAAGTTCACCAAAGATTAAACGGTGACGTTTCACATAACAGACACACATTTACTTTTTTCTCTACTAAATAAGGGTCTAAAAGTTTTGCTGATACTTCAGAGGCAGTTCTTCTTCACTCGAGGTTTATTTTTATTCCGGGGCCAGGGCCTTTAGTATTTCTTCTTCCATTTAATCAAATTATATTAATGGTTAAAAATGGCTTTTACTGGAAATATTTGGCATGATATCGAGTAAGTAGTGATGAGCTCTAAAGGATATCAAGCCAATTCAGCTGTCAAAACCAACAAATCCATTTTGGCAATATAAATAATTGAGTGTGTTACATAATTATGTAGAAGATACAATATTTCACGAATATGTCTCCGGTCGTTAAGACGATATCAGACACTTTCCTTTTGTCCAGGATTGCCTTTTATTCGGCATCTATCACTCAAAGACGAACGACGTTTGAACACGAAAAGTGTTTTTTTTTTTTATAATTATAAACTAGTGCTTGACTGCAATCCCGCCTGATGGTACGCAGTGATGCAATCGTTGATAGTAAAGCGCACTAGTTTATTAAGCCTATTCACTTAAAAAAACTTAGGAATAGGAAGGATGACGGCAGTTGAGCGAGGTGATGCAATGTTAAACCCAAGACCAACACGACCAACGATGCTGCGCCAGAGGGAAATTGATCTGGAGACTCTCCACAACCAAACTCCCGACACAACAACATTTGCCGCATTGTACCCGGCACACATCGCAACACAACTGCTCAGACCCGTCCTCCGTACGGCTTCATAAGACATCATGCCGGAACACGACGAATCGCTTGGCGGCAAGACCTCGTCTGGTGGGTGGTAACTTCTGCCGGCGGCCGATGTTATGGCCTACCACCGAGAAAACCAGTTAATAGTGAACCAATCTAAACATGTATAGGTTTTCACCTCGCAGCGTCTTTCACCCCCCTTCCGATAAATTAAATGAAAGCGGCGAATTAACGTTAATTCCTATATAATTTTGTCAGATTTTTATAGAACTGGAATGTACATGTCTGAGCACTGTACCTGCTATAAAGCTTCCAATTAGTGAGTACGTCTTAGATTAACTTGTGTGCGCCTGGCAGCTGACAGTATGGTATGGTCACTTAAAATGTCTCACTGGTGGTGGCGTTTGGCTGAATGGTGCTTTTATCCATACTCCTACGAGTATTTGTGAATGGGCATCGTCAGTTGGAAAAAACTATTTCTTAGCTCTCGCGGCATATTTTAATTTCCGGATTTCTTGTTTTTATTATGAACGGGTTTAACACGGTGCATGGGTGCACATTTTTCTGCAATGTTCTTATGCACAATTTTAACTAAAATGATGTAACCAATAGTTTCGTTTAAAAGTGTCCGTGGAGTTGGAGTTTAGCAATTAGCTTCATTGTTCGTACATACTGACCCACCTTGATAAATCAAATATGCTTATTTAAAATAAGACTAAGTTTTGAGTTTCAATGAAATCAATGGGTCCCAAGAACAAAGTCCTATCCTAGTCCTATAAAAAAAAAGAAAATTAATAGAAAATTATGGTAAAAAGTCTTTTCTTTCACCATAATTTCCTAATATTTTTATTTATTTTTAGCAACTTAATAGGTTCGCGTAACTTTATTGCTTCGCACTGCAACTAGACAATTTTGTAGATAGGACTGTTCTTGGGACCCGTCGAAATAATCCTTTACTAGAGTGAAAAGTCGATATTGGTTTTAGACACGTCTGTTCAACACTCTGATATTCTCAAACCGTTCCATATTAACAAGATTGATAGCCAAAACTAAACTTTGTCGACTTATAACAATGATAAATTTGACGTATAGAGTTATTCTTCAGTTTTTATCCTTACACGAAGAATTATTGTTAGGGACGAAAATCAATGAAGGATTCCACAGGTGGACTACATAGCCTATTGATACACAAACTATTTCAAAAACTTAGTTGCTATCTTAAAAAACTTTTCAAACAACGTTGTACAGTTTATTTTATTAGTGCAGTGACAAGTTTTTAGTAAACTTTATGATAGGAATTACCATATAGGTTTTGAATAATTTTGAAAATAAAACACCTCAATCACTAGCTAGATTCTTTAAAGTCCAAATGGGCTACATTACATACCTACGTCATTATCATCAATTTCAGCCGAAAGGCATTGACTGATGATCGATTAGTTGAAGGCCTCCCCATGCACCACACAGGCTTTAAAGTAGCAGTCATATAACCGGTTTTGTATGTATCTGATATTACTTTCAACTACTACGCCTTTCTGAAAAGGGTCTTGACAGACTACGGACAGATACACAAAGTGATTGTATAAAAGGTTCCTTTTTGTCAGGATATGGAACCCTAAATATATGCTACAACACAACACATCAATAGGGCTATTACATGATATAAAAAGAATTTATGTATGCAGCGGAGATTTTCATAAAATCGGACGATCGAATGAGGACTCACCCGCACATGCCAAAATATTATTATGTTCCTTTTGTAGTAGACATTCCGAAGCAAGACATTTTATGACAAAATATAGATACATATTTGCGCAGCTTTCTCATACCCGTTCGAAACGCTTCTTCTGAATGAAGAAGACAACAAAGTTATCGGAATTTGTGAGCAGCCTTTTTAAGTCTAGGACAGTCTTGTGAAAGCCGTTTACAAATCTCGATAATGTCGTCAGTTTAAATCAAATATCCGTCAACCAACAGCTGCTATTTGCGATAAGGCAAATTTGGTATTGAAGACGTAAATATTATTATTAATTTGACAACTTCTCAAATTGTTTACGAATAATAGTTATACTGGTCGCTAAATTTGCATTCGCGATTTAAATGCCAAACATATAAAGAAATGAGTTTATGGAAAAATAACTTTAACTACTATAATACATAAATCAGCTTACGCTACAACATCAAAAATTTTATAATTTTTCAATAGTCACTAACATAAAGTTGATATTTGTTTAACTTGAAATAATATCCAGTGGAACTAAATTTGTATGGACCTTGGGCAGCACTAAGAGAACCTACCTTTGAGATGTTTGCTATCATTTCAACAGTAAAAATTATTATTTAGTGAAAAATAGTATAATACTGTTCAAAACAGTATAGTTGGCAACCCTAGCTATCCTCCTGACAACGTATGGCTGTGATAACTTAGTACCTACCTTTGAGATGTTTCCTACCACCCTGACAACATATAGTTTCTTTTTCCATAACTGCATTTACAACTGTAGAATTATAAATAGTATTCAACTCATGTTTGTGTATAAATGAGGGTATACTAATTTCTCCAGTCTAGGATCACATGTGTAGATAGTTATACAAACAATTTAATTGGGTTAGTTATTAAGATTATATAATTAAGTTAGTATAAACATAGTTGCGCAAACAGGCAGAGTGATTAAATAGTAACGCGGGCACAAACAATACTAATAGACGAGTAAAAACAGTTTAATTCATAAAGGCCATAGAAAACCATACGTTTAACATAAGGTTGCACGTTATCCATATTTCCCGACAACGAAACACTAGCAACCCTGGACTGGCCCGCGCAGTCCCGGATTTAAATCCAATTGAGCACGCGCGGGATATGCTACAACAAAGGGTTTCATAAAATTCTCCTGAAAATCTGAGGACAGGCAGTGAAATTCCATGCATCTTCGCATCTTCGTCGAATTTGTGACCTTATTTACAAGGAGATAAGATAACCTTATTTTGAATATGAATAATCGTTGCAGATGCGTCAATAATATTAGTTGTTATTATTTTCAAATACGATTACTATTTCAAAATGTGTAATTCTTTGCCAGAAACATTATACAAATTTTCTGTAAATAGGTTTGTTTAAACGCTTTACACGTCTAAGTAAATTGCTATCGGAATAATGCTAATGGAACACAGGCCTCCTCTGATCTGAGAGGAAGTCTGCTGTAAGCAACCACACGGGATGGCGGTTAGGTGTAACTCTGTGGAAGTAACATCGTATGGAATTTTAGCTGTAGGTGGTACGTGCAAAGTTTTTAATAAATATGTAAATGCCTTTTTGACTGCCAAACCTGATGACCAAGATGTGATATGTTTGCGGTTGATCAGAATGAAATTATGCGTAAAATACAAATTACTGTAGCTCTTTCAGCATTCAGTATTACTTTTCAAATTAAATTTTTGTGTAACATAATTTGACCTACTTATGAAAAGAGGAACCAATCCTTACACATGCCTAATATCGTATACTGAAAGCTTTCAAAAATGCACCCTCTATCGACCCGGAAAGGATGAAAATGATCTCAAAACTTTTCGGTAAATACGGTGTTTTTTTATAACGTGGGTTAATTCGATTTTGTAATAAAGTTGCGTAGGTCCAATTGTCAACGTAATATTATGGTTCTATGTTATCAATATTGTTTGTTCGTAATTAGTATTGTTCCGTTTAAATGAACAGCCTTTACCAAGGCTTTTGATAATGTTACCTAATTAACGTTCGATTAAGCACTGAAGTATATCGAAGTATAGTGAATAGCTATGTGAATCCAAGTACTTGGAAGTTGACATTTTCCGAATATTCTACAGTAAATAAATCGTTTCTGTGGAATAAGTCCCCGAAATATCTGGATTTTCGTTTGCAATTATTACTCGTGTTGTTGTTCCAAATGCTAAGATTTTTTTTAGTTAAATGATTTGTCGTGACATTTGGAAATAAAATATAAAAGCGGAAACTTTGTAATGGAAGTTACATATACGTATACATTTATGTTACTAACTTCCTTGTTTCTCGGTGGTAGGCCATAACATCGGCTGCTGGCAGAAGTTACCACCCAACGGACAAGGTCTTGCCGCCAAGCGATTCGTCATGTTCCGGCATGATGTCTGATGAAGCCGTACGGAGGATGGGTCTGAGCTGTTGTGTTGTGATGTGTACCGGGTACGATACGCCAAATGTTGTTGTGTCAGAAATTTGGTTGTGGAGAGTCTCCAGATGTCCAGAACATTGCATCACCTCGTTCAGCTGCCGTCATCATTCCTATTTCTAAGTTTTTAAGTGAATAGGCTTAATAAACTAGTGCGCTTTACCATCAACGAGTGCATCACTGCTTACAATCAGGCGGGACTGCAGTCAAGCACTAGTTTATAATTTATTAAAAAAACTCCAGAACAAACAGTTTTCAAAAAGCAAAAATACCTCATAACTTATGTGTTACATAAACCTCTCGAGCGCATCAATCTGTTACAGTTCAATAGTTACCAGTATGATACTCAACGTGAACATACAGCCGCCGATCGAAGGTGCTAGTGGACGACAGAGTTGGCTGAAAAGGCCAAATGCGTACACGCAACGTCAAAAAATAGAAAACCAGCCAAGAGCGTGTCGGGCCACGCTCAGTGTAAGGTCCCGTCCGTCACCATAAGTGAGCCCAATTAAAAGTTAAAAAATTGGCTATTTGTTACATTAAGTTGACATACTAAATACAGAAGCCTAAAAACGGGCCTACTAAGAACATTGATAACTAAAGAAAGAATTATTGTTACTTCCAACTATTCTAATAGCTTATAGCTATCCTGATTCCATGAACTCGGCAAAAATAGCACCATAACACCGCGAGGTATGGCGCCATCGCCCGGGAAATTGGGTTCCTAATTTATACAAATTAGACTGGTTATGTATGTCGAAATTTGTGGTGGTAATTTTGGATTCCCTGAAGCGATTATAATATTTCTTTTTAATTGTAAGAATATACGTTCAGGATAATAAAATAAGTATTCACAAATAAATAAATAAATATATACGGACAAATCACACAGATTGAGCTAGCCCCAAAGTAAGTTTGAAACTTGTGTTATGGGATACTAACTCAACGATACTATATTTATAGTAGATAAATATATAGATAAACATTCAAGACCCAGGCCAATCAGGAAATCATCAAATCAATCATCTTGGCGAAACTATAGTTTCGCCAAGCTTGTCTGTTACCCTTATAAGGGTTCCTAGTTGACTAGGAAAGCCTCAAATGCATCGATACAACCATATTACATGTTCCTGTGGGCAAACCTTACGATATGAGTTATTTATTATACTAGGATTAAGATACCTTTAGGTATTTTGGGAATAAAGTCGAAAGTCCTGTCCTTAGCCCGAACATTGATTCCTGTTCCGTCAACCCATATATAGCTGGTCAGTATCAACTGGCACGGGATCTCCAGATCCTCGTACTTCCGCATCGCTGCCTTGTTCAAGACAACCGGTGTCGAATTCATCGTGATACCTAAAATAATAAGATGTTATTTTTACTCCATGGCATACGAGACTTATTTGGTTATAATTTGCAGACCAGGTGGAATATAATAATTAAATCTACCGAATTCTAAAACTGATAGGAGGATTTCTCTAAAAAAAAATCTCATACATCAATATGATGAATAATATTTTAAGTATTGTTTTTAAGTTAGTGTTAATTTGTGAAGTTATTCATAACAGAAGAATATCTCATTATTTTTGTCGTGAGTCAACAATAATGAAACAAACGAACCCTGCTGGGTACTTCCGCTTTGCACAGTAAAGAAGAGATATGGCCGTTGCTACGGGAAAACATTATATTAAATTTTAACGCTGAGCTGAGATGTTCTTTCCTGGTTGTTTTATTTACACCTTATGTAATAATAACGATTGTTATTTCACTACCAGTGGCCGCGACTCCGTCCGTTAGGCTAAGAAACCATAAATTGAGTCTAATTTTTTAATTATAAATAAGTTTTACATCTATCATATTCGGTAAGTAGGTCCTTATTACCCCCATTTGGGGCTTGTAGGTAACCAATTAGCGTTCTAGGATAATAATGTAGCTAGGGCGGTAAGTCATTAAAAAAAACTCTTCACTCTTTCAAAAAGTTCGCGTACATCTAACCATCAAACTGGCAATAGACATCATGCATTCAGACCAATTACAAAAGAGGCCGCTTCGCTATTCAGCCTTGTCTTCGTATAAAAGTCATCAATTTTAAATAACGGCGAAGCTCAATTTCGTTCTTGAAAAAACAATATTAAAAAAATTATGAAAATGGCGGGAACAGAATATTGTTTTTAGGATTTTTTTTTATAATACCGTGCTAATTAGGAAAAGACATGAGTTCTGCAAGTGATGAAGATATAAGCTGCACTCCTGATTCAGTGAAAATGGAAGCTGAAGCAGCAATTAACAATATTTTGCCTGAAAGTTCTAAAGAGAGACATTTGAAAACTTACGACGATTTCAAGAAGTGGCGAACAGAAATACGAGTAAAGTCTTTATCTGAGACTGTATTCTTAACACGCTTTAGGGAGCTATCAAACTATTAACATATCCAAAAAAACACCTGTCACTAAAATTTGAAAATTTTTCTCATTTCACTATAAATTTTAACTAATAAAATGTTTTATTCTTATAATGTCGGTTTTTTTCTACTTACTTCACATTCGCGAAGTAAAGCAGATCAATTAGCTCGGGTGTAAGCATCAATTGCACCCTCGAACTATAGGCGCCCTCGCTGCGCTCGCGCGCCTAAATATCTCAGGCTGCAATTGATGCCTTACAGCCCTTGGCTACTAATCTACTATTATTTGAAAGCATTCAGTTTCAGTAATAGCAGACCTAAGAGAATAACAGGAAATAAGTCATTTTAATCTTTACCTTCTGGCTTGTACAAAGGCACTTCACTCATAATTTATGCAAAACACCTGAAAATATTTTAAAATGTATCATGAGTAGAAGCAGTGTAAGATTTAATCTAATGTATCTTCCATTGAAGTACACATTCATAGTCTAATTTATGATATGGAAAAGGCTTTATGTACAGCTGATCTGTTATTGTAGTACAAGGTGGGGCTAAGTAATATAAAGGGCTAATTTTTTCAACGCCAAATATTATTATCAGAGGAACAGTTTTGAAATTTTGGCATTTCTTCCATACAAAATTTGTTAAGAAGACAATTCTATTCAACAAATAATATTCGACGATTGAAAAATCATCCTTAAGTCGAAAAACTGATATCGGTCCACCGACCATGTGGAGTTGATGCATAATGTGTGCTCATTTTGCGGCATTTTGAATTGTTGCTCGTTAATGTTGAATGTTTTCTTCCAATATTGCAAAACTTGCGATTAGCTCTACCATTGCATGAGCTGTATGTTACGCATCGGTACCAACACATGTCCCCAGACCGTGACCAGCACCGTGTCACGAGGCCTAAATCAGCTGAATCAGGATATTATACCTATTTTCATGCAACTGAAGCTATACGGAGTATTACAACATCCCAACGGCTGAGTCGTCTCCTCGTATCGCCGCCTCGTGCCCAGCCGCGAATCGCTAAATCTGATTAGATGTAACCTCGATAAAAACCTATATATGGAGGAATCTCGACAGATGCAAAGGTATTAGATATAATGTAGGATAGTAGAGTGTAGCAGTGTCGTCCTAACTTCGGACGCATTCGCACTTAGGTTAAGTAGATTTAGGAGTAACCATGTAATCTTAACTATGATAAATGTAGTATAAGTGATTATAGTTTCCATTTGCACCCACCGTCGTGGCCGAAAATGTAATTTGTGTGACATGCAAATCGCTTCTTTGCATTGTCAACTAATTCTCTATCTCTCCACAATATACGTAATACTCAAAACACAATAACATTTTAATGCTATTAATAAAAATTATGGCACATTTACATTATGACATTACTTTTGCCCCACCTTGTAGGTACTACCACTACCAGTGAGTAGTTTTATAGTTTAGTTAAGTATGTACTAAGGTGCGGTTGACCTATTCACAAAGTGACTATTGAAAGTATAAACAAGTTAAATTCTTACACAGTAACTTACTAAAAACTTTTATCGACATTTAAATTTAAAATTTAGTACAACAATAATATTGTATAAATAACACAATACAATACAATATTATTGTTGTACTAAATTTTACTAATATTATAAATCGGAAAGTGAGTTTGTTTGCTCCACTTTCACGCCGTAACTACTGAACCGATTGGTTTGAAATTTTGCAGATGTAAAGTTAGAAGTCCGGAATCTTTTATCCTGGAAAAATTTGATATTCCCGAGGGAATTGTAAGAAACGCGATATAACCGAACTCCACGCGGGCGAAGCCACGGGCGGAAAGATAGTGATATATAAAATTTAAATATTGTAAGGAGTGAGTGTAGAGGCAAGATACTCTGTCGAGCGGACAATTGAAATAGTCTTTATAGAACTACAGCAGTTCGTTATAGCTGCTGAGTTCAAATCTCGCAGTATGTGATTCTGGATTTCATTTTCATTGTAATGTTTACATATGAATGTAAACAGATTTTAGCCCCTTTTCTCGGAGTAGTCAAATAAGAAACGTCAACCTGTTCTTGTTTTAAATCGTGAAATGTTTATACTGAACTTCCTACGGGAATATAAACTTTGTCATTAATAAATTGGCATCCTCAGGTACGTTTTTGACCCATTTATTGAGACTTTCATGAGAATATTTTGTAGAACAAGTTTTTAACTATTATCTTACAAAATAAATACTTTTGCTACAAAATTACTTTACCAAAACTTTTAGTCTACTTACTTGATGCAAAGGACTTCTCACACAATTATATACATAAAAATTTTCATAATTTATTATAAAATTTTAATTAATAAAACACATTTTTGATAGATGATGCCGAAGCCGAAAATATGTGCTTCTAGTTTATTGTCAACATATTTTTTTAATAAAATATACATAATTTAAATTTACCAATAAACCAGCACTAGATACCAAAAAATAAGTTCGACGTTGTTCGCGAACTCCTTGCTAATAGTAATTAATTATTAGGATATTATGTAATCTGTATCAATTCAAGTGTGTCCGTGGTGTGTCACGAAGAATTCATTCTTATCACACTTATTATTTTGATTAAAATAAAATCTTTTTTTAATAAATTGTAGTGTACATATTATGTTTTTTACCAAACATCATGAAAGAAGCAAAACTCCATGAAATATTTCTGATCCTCAGTATTGTGCTAGTTCAGAATACAGTGACACCAGTTGCAAGCAATCTCTCATATGAAAATAAAAATTTCGTTAAAAGCAAACAAGATCTAACAGGGTTCCAATTGGCATCAGCATATCGAAACCAATATAATAACTATGTCACTACATATTCTGCCAACATAACTACTCCAAAAGAAAGTAATAAGATAAATGCTTATGTTACTTGTATATCACGTCGAGCCCCGCGGGGGATAGGTGGGAACTACTGCCAAGATAAATATAACATTGTTTCAAATAAAGATAAAGGTATTCCCAAGGCGCATCCATATAAAAAGTGGCAAGTAGGGAGAGTAAGCCGAAAACAATATGAAATCATAAACATGCTTTGGAGAAAAACAAAGATATTTGTCGACGTCGAGTCTACTACCGCTAATTATTTTTTTAGGCAAAATAACAACACTATAAGAAGTACCCACCAACCTTTTATCCAGCTTCCATCACGACCTAATCTGTCGTCGACAACCTCAAGTTACATCGAATTCTATTACTTGGACGAAACAGATGAACATGTCAAAGATTTCACAACTAAACAGCACACCCAGGCTTCAAAAACGAGAGAACATTTAACTAGAAATCATGGCAACCATAAATTTGTCCTCTCGGATTCTCAAATGTTTGCTTTTCGCATTAATGATCCACATTACAAACAGCCAGCGTCAACAACTAGATTTGTTCAACAAACAAACAAAATTAAGCGAAGAAAAGCTAGAACCCGTGGCTCGTCTCTGACTGGGTTCGATTCTCTTAATTCTCTTAAACCTTCGCATAAATTTCCACTTTTACGTACGCAAAAAAATACATTTCTGATGAATTTAACAACTTCAAGTGTTCTTAAAAAACAAAGTACTCTAAATGTGACAAGCACGATTTCACCTAGGGAAGACATCTATGATAACGAGACATGTCCCACTACAGTAGATTTAGCTATTTTTAATGATACGACTGAAAGTGAAAATATTACTAGTGACATAGTTAACGTAGCGCAGACACTGGAATCTACTACTGCTTATGATAAAATTAAATTTTTCGAAATGTTTGATAAGTACACTCCTCTCTCACACTATCTTGAGAAGGGTAGATTATATGATTTGGAGTACGCTGATTTATTTATTAAAGGAAACGAAATTAACAATCATGAACGGAAAGTACTTTTGGAACATGTAGATCAGAGCATTGGTAATGAACACAGTCAACCTCACAAGGCAAAACATTCCAAGAAACACATAATCGACAATTTTAAAAGTGTATCCAATAATCAAAGTAACAGAAATTTCATAGTAGAATCAAACACAACAGTGAAACCAACGAAACTAAACGTTTCCAATGTGGTTCGTCATGCTCTTATCCCAAATGTTACCAATAAAAATGTTACCAAACAACCAATAACAAAACTTTTACAGTCTCTTTCAAAAGTTCCTTACTTACGTGAATACAGGAAAAGCAAACAAGCGAAATGGTCTCTTTATCCTTTTGCTGCCGTCTATATTTATGAACCTTCCCAGGTAGTTTCTTTATTTTTTATTATTAATATTTTTCTAATTGTGAAGTTCACCAGTAACAGTAACCTGAGCTTACTGTATACGTAAAGTTAATGTAAGCAATTTTCTATTGTAAATGCGTTAAGCACAATATGTAAAAAAGTAATCATAATTTAAATTATTATTTTAGGTACACTGTGATGCGGCAGGAATAAGTCCTCACTGGCTGGTAACTTCCGGGTCATGCTTGTCTAGGCATCACAAGAATCCTGGCGGAGTAGGTCGTTCCGCCTTTGTCACATACTGCGGGGTCACTTGGTGGAAACCTGAACGAGTGGCTTACGTCAAGTATAGTGTTGTACACCCTCGTTTCCATCCCAGAGATAAAACGCGAAGGCATCTATATAATATCGGTATTATTTTATATATCTTACCAGTAACATTTACAGATTGCTCGTACTATGTAGTATATTGCTGTAAGAAAGCCATAGCACAATCTACTTATGTACCGATTGCTGGTACAAAGATCTCCGTTCTGTGAGATGCAGTGGGACTATGATCCACCACACGGGCGCAGTTTGAGTTAGTGTTTCGTTCGAAGTTTTTAGAGAAGTGATGATGTAATAATTTACAAAAACGAAAGTATTGGGTTCGAAGTCAAGTCCAATACGGCCGTGTCCATTGGGCCACCACTGCTTTTAAAGCAAATCATATACGTATATCTATATGGCCAAAGTAGTAAAACAAAGTACAAAATAGTAAGTACTATATACGTCAGTGGAAAGTTGGCACGAGGGGACAGTGGTGTTGTGCTAATGACAATGTGCCCCATTCCATGATGAAGGCGCGGGCATGACGCCACGATGTCCGCATGTAAACCGACTTTTCTTTTTTTTCTTATAACTTTTTCTATTTTAATATAAAGTTCTTAATTAATGGCTGACGCTCTTGACAGTACCTAATGTTAATTAAGATGAAGGCTACGTGTTGTTTAGTTATGTCTTTTCTTTTAACTACATAATGGTGCCAATTTCTTTGTTCGCAAACTAAACAAAGTTTAAGTACAGTGCATTATTTCATTATTATCCTTTCTATTTAATTAAGAAAAGGACAGCAGATAAATATAAATTTAGTCCTGTCAAATTAGCCAACGCTTGGCGCAAACTGACGTATTTTTAGACGTCATGTTTTAATCACATCTAAACTGCTTGTGAATATCTTATTTGTCAGAAATATCGTATATTATTTTCTATCCTTTTCGTATTGAAATGGAAAAAAAAGATGCACTGAGCTTGAATTTAGTTTATTTTGTGAATAAAGGAATCGGGATCAATGTCTGAACTTATTACTAAGTACTCTATAATACGGTAGCATAAACTAAAATATACAATTTGTAAAGAAACCCCTGTCCGATCCGTGAAGGTATTGTTAGATATAGATAACTGATTCTACTAATGCCTACAAAGCCGGGCTAAACTTAAAAAAAGTTCCTTCTTAAAAAATAAATATTATTTCGCAAAAGCGAGGTAACTTAATAAATGTGCGGTAGGCAATACATGCTTCGCATCACTCATAATAATACTGTCTAATAAAAAAATACCAAATTTTGGGGAAGTTGGAATTAATTCGCGGAAAAAAGATTATTTCAAAATTCATTTGAAATAATCTGATGATCTAAGATGATTATGTAAAATTTCATATTTTATTTGGTCATATGTATGGCTAACCTTTATTATCCTTTTGGGTCGGACGGGGTTTTCGTTACATATTGTATAATCTATATCATTCAATGTGAACGCATTGAAATGCCAACAATACAAAGTTTTGCTTATATATAGGATTGGTTCAAGTAGTGAATTCGATGGCATCAGCATGCAACGGTTGGTCATCTATCTCGTTGATGTCACATCAAATAGTAGCTGAAGGAGAGGGCGCTATAGCTAATGCTATTGGATGGGGTTTGGACAGGTAACCACAAGAAAGGGTCGTAAATACAATATGTCACAAAAACCCTGTTGTTCCTTCAACCTACGTTTTAAGAATCGACGTTATTACGTCCGGATCATACGGACGTAATAAAGCAAGTAATTTATAAAAATTGTTCAACAAAAATAATTAAAATAAATGTTTAATTATTAATATTTATAATCTGTAACTGATTGCTTAGCTCTGCAGTTCTACATGAAGAAACTAGACATAAGTAGAACGTTCCCGCCAATTTATTTAACTTATAAAATCAGATATTCTAAAAAAAAAATCGAATTTGTCGGTTTTAATGGGTATTTGATTGTGACCTCTCGACTAGACAATGATTACTGTTTTCTAATTATGACTTCATTATTGATGTGCTTGTAGGTAAAATTATATGTCCCTGAAAGGAACAACAGGGTTTTTGTTACATAGTGTATAACGCATACCTATTGAGTTTTAGAAATGTTCGCCAGTAATTCAGCTTCATAGAGAGTTGAACCAGTTCCCTCTACTCTTGTTAAACTTTCCTCCTCAAGATCGATGAACTAAACACCCACATACTGTAAATAATAAAGAGAAGCGTAGTTGCTTTCCTTAATTACTTTACTGGTACGCACGACGTATCAAGCTATACCGTCCTAGTTTAAGCCTACTTTCTCATGGTACGAAAAGCCTGTACTTACAATGCGTGGGCAGCTAAAACTTAAGGGGGTTTATTCATAAACGATGATTAAAGTTAAGTGACGTCCAAACGTCAAAAATGTATGGTTAAACAGTCGCTAATCACTAGTTAACTTTAAGCAAAGTTTATGAATTAATGGAGAAATGTTTAACTTGATGTGCTGTTGTATATATCGACCTGTAATTCTCTTTCATAGTAGTTCTATTTTGCTATGTGAAGTTAATTAACGAAAACTCATGTAATAGGCTGCAGTATGTTAATACTATAAGATAATAGTCCAATTTGTGTTGAAACGTTTATGGTCTGTATTCTGGATTGATCTTCAAGCATGGCTGTTAAATTAATATTCATTATTAACGATCGTTGTTGATTCTTAAATTCATGCTAAAGTAAAGTTAGGAACTTAGTTTAATTCAATTCAATGTTTTCACAGGTTTGACACACGATATTCGTCCAATGATTTACCAAAATCACCGCTCATGTCTTACGAAAATCATGTCTTCTCTCATTCTTGCCCTGGAAACATTGAATATGGGTAAGTGTTACCTACCTATGTATGTGTCATCATTATCAACCTTTTTATCGTCCCACTGCTGGGCACAAGTCTCCTCTCATTCGGAGAAGGATTGAGCGGAATCACCACGCTTGCTCAATGCGGGTTGGCGATTTCAGACTTAAAGTCCAGGTTTCCTCAAGATGTTTTCCTTCTCCTTTAGTCATTAGTGACCAAGATATACTTAGAAACTACATATAACTTTAGAAAAGTTACATTGGTACTTGCCTGACCTGGAATCGAACCCGCACACTCATACTTGAGAGGCTGGTGTTTTAACCACTAGGCCACCAGGAGTGTTAATATAAGTATTGCCATCCTAAATACAGTCCACTTGAATCTTGTTTAAAGTTTTCCGCTGTAGGCACGTTGCCGCCACACATTGCGGTATTTAAGTTGTTGAGCAAACACATTGTCGATCATAGAAAGCATTGGAAAAGCATTGCATAAGTATTTATATCCCATATATTATATTTGAAATCACCCGTCTAATATGTATAAAGTTTACCGTGTAAGTGATTACCTGTCACCAAACCTTTCATTTAAAATTGATTAATTTCGTTTTCAGTAAAGCTAAACGCCTAGACGAGGATGGCGGCATCAAAAACGTATACTGTCTGGCTTTGCCGCCATATTTAGGCGAGGCTACCGACCCGATACATGGAGGCATACTCCTCGTGGGAGGAAAATTGGTTGCCTTATACCTACAGGTTATTTATATTGACATTTTACCTAAGTATTCGAATTCGTAAGTGCTTTTAAATATTTATTTAAGCTGATAATTGTTATTCGGCATGTCCGCTGGATTGTTTACTTTGAGTTATTGAAGGATTTAATTAAATTACTGAAACAACAATTAGTATAAAACGCAGGATATTAAAATACCCAATGGTACTTTGATATATTTAATTATAACTTTAATTGTTTAAGTTAAGTCAAGTTTTAACCTGAGTTTTGCAATAGATACCACATTTAAATTGCTCACAGCTCAAGCTCCAGCTGCAGTAATCATCATCATCATCATCATCATCATCAACCTTTTAATTGTCCCACTGCTGGGCACAGGTCTCCTCTCACAGAGAGAAGGATTGAGCGTAATCACCACGCTTGCTCAATGCGGGTTGGCGATTTCAGACTTTAAGTCTAGGTTTCCTCAAGATGTTTTCCTTCACCTTCGGTCATTGGTGTCCAAGATATACTTAAAAAGTACATATTACTTTAAGTTACATTGGTACTTGCCTGACCTGGAATCGAACCCGCGTACTCATACTTAAGAGGCTGGTCTTTTAACCACTAGGCTAGCACGATATAATAAGCAGCTGCAGTAATAAGGAGACTTTATAACCGCAGTTATTCTGGGGTGACCCTTCATCGGCAATAACTTAGTAACGTGTTTACTAATTTGATTAAAAGTTAATAACTGAAAATAGCTAGGAACTGTAGTGATGAAATTATTAAAATAATTTTCTAATACTTTTTCCTGGATGAAAATACAAAAAATAAACAATACACGTAGGCGAACTAAAAGTTCTTCAGTTTACCATCATGATCGTTCCCCTGCCCCTATTCCAATTTAGGTATGTGAAGTGTGGAGTCGACGCAACATGTTTTCTTCTCTAGTGTCATCTCATTCTTTATAACCATCATTTAAACATTCCATCTATTGTTTATTTGTTGTTCCTATACCCTTTTCATCATATTCTAAAAGTTTGTCGAAAATAAGTTTAGCTGAATACATCCGGAATTAAATGCAATACTTGTTAGTATTCCCTTTGTCATAATGATAATCTGAGCTCTGCTTTGCGGGGCTTCTCACCTCCTGTTAACAAATTAAAGTAACTTGTAAAGAATAGTGAATCCATCGATATCGGCTTACGCGGTTACCTCGTAATCTTACAGGCGTAAGGTTCGCCATTACTTTAACACAATTTAATGTGATTTTACCTTACCGTTCTTCCTGCAATTCTTTCTAAACACGGGGTGGCTATAAAGACACCTGCATTCATAAAGGGGGTGATTTTTCCGACTTACTAAACAGCTTTCAATGTAAAACTCATGTCGGATTTGTAAAAGAAAAGGAGACAGAAAAGTTTTTTAAAGAATCGTATGTATAAATATTTTGATAAGAATAGATGGTCGCTCTGATTAACTCAAGACAATGTTTGTGTTCTTTCTCTAGAATTAGTTTAGGTACTGACACGTTGTATGAGTTCATATATTTGTCTTTTTTTACAGGGTATCAGTACATATGTGAGCTGTCACGGTCTTTATACCTGGGGCTTTTCATTTAGGTATTAAGTTTTTACTTATTTACATTTCCAATTTAATAATATTTTTTTTTGCTTTGCTGGTATTTTGGCGTGGCTAGCTGGCATATGGTAAATAACTTCATTGTTTTTGTGTTTTATTGTGTTCATTACTATACATAGTATTGTATAAAGTCATGTGTTTTTTTTTAAATGAACCGCCAGCTGTTCTTTTGGAGTAGTTTCTTCCGCCACTTCTTCTTCCCAGTGAAAGCACTAAGCAGTGGCGAAGGGCCGGCGTTTCGGGGGTCTGTCTTATGTAATATTGACGTTAAAAAAGTGCTGATTCAATTATTAAAAACGTAAGGAGGGTCCGTGATTAGATAACAACAGCTACATAGGTTGATCCATTTTTGCCTTCCACGCATGGTACACCTTCAGGCGACGGTGGAACATAAGTCGATCGATCAGGTAAGCACAGCTACACTTCCCGCGTGGTCTGTGGACAGGTTACCAACTTTACATCTCTCCGTGCCTCGGAAAGAATGTTAAGCCGGTCCCTCGGACAGAATGTTTAGCCGTTGGTACAAGCAGTCTTTTGTAGATTTTTGACGGTCGTTATGTATGATAGTAAGAAGTCCGAAAGTCTGACAACCAGGCTTGCCTAGGGGTATCGTATTGCCCAGTTACTGGGTTGTGGAAGTTACCCCATATAAAACACTGGTAGTCAGCTGAATCTGATTAGATTGGAAGCCTATCCGAACATAGGGAAAAGGATAATCTTTGCTGTGCCCGACAGGGTCCATAATTGATTCTATACTTTAATATACGAACTATTATGTAATATTATGGAATGCAATAAACTATTGAGTATTGAAGATGATGATGTTCCGTGGAACAAAATTGACGTTTAATAGATGTATGGAAAAACGATCAAATATTAAAAATTTATTCTTTAAGACTTACAGTAGGCATAAAGTTTTGTTGAATTTAATCCCTTTAATCGCCACTATTTATTTAACCATATAGAGTACAAACCACAAGCCATAGACGTCTGTGTTTTGGTATTAATTCTATTCAAATCGCAGGTACTCAATCCTTAAATAAATAAATTGATTTACAAACTGTTAATTTCTATCTATTAAGCATATCGTTGCGTCATAAATAAGGGTACTCATACTCATTATCTAAATTAACATAATAAATAAGTACTTTCTAAAGTATCTTAGAGGAATATGTTCACAAGAAAATTGTGGACATCATTAAGAACGATTACTACAGAACTTAATCACTCTATAAGACTTGTAATGTAACGTAACTTCTTCGACTCGAGCTCGAAGTTTCATAGATCATCAGCAGGTAGGAGTCAATCTCACGTTGCAAAGTTTTGGTCATAAGATACAGCTAAAGCGAAAATTATTGTTCAAGGTTTTTTACACCTGAAATCAACTAGCATGTAAACAAAAATATTATTTTATATGTTTGCTTAACAGGTCAAAATAATATTCTACTCTTATTACAACAAACTGCAGACTTTTGAAAAGTGACACAGATAAACATACCAGACCTAGTAATAGGACTCATTGATACAATTCAGATTCGGAACCATTAATTCGGAAACGTTGTCAACTTTGTTCTAGTAAACAGACATTTGAGAGTCGTCAATTCATACCGAGGCTCATGTACGTCTGATTAAAAAATGTAGACGGCTTGCTAACTTCGAGCCACAAAAATCTGATTCAATGAATTAACAAATAGCAATAGGTACAAAACATTGAACAGCTTTTAAAAATTTCTTTAATAAAAACAAACGTATCAAGAATATCAATTAATACTTTAACACAAGTTACCTACTACAGCATTTTGCTACACGACGGCTACGAGTCTACGGCGTAGCAAGTTAAACATAGCCCTTTTCTTTGTTTGCTATTTTAAAAGAGATCTTTGTATGTATCCATGTAAAGAAATAGAACCTTATTTTGGTCCCCCTATATTTGCCTCAATACAAAACTTACGACAAACGTTACACGTGATTCGTATCTAATTTTAGCATAAATATAACTCTTATAAGAGTCCGGATATTAAATGTATTGCTTTAGATACAATCAGCTTTTCATCGTAGCTTGATTTCCTAAACGTATTCGTGTCTTCATTATCACTTCCTGAATTCTTAGTGAATCGCCTTTGTCCTCACAAGTTTATTTAAAAAGATAAACATCAAACTTAATTTCACATTCTTAAAAATGTACTAGTCCGTATGTAGTCTCATTTGTCGATTTGGCACGACAGTGCATTAAATTTTTATGGCCCAAAAACTATCAAGTGTGTGTGTGTGTCCTTATTTTTAAATTTTACATAAACACAAACTTATGGTTTCACTATCCACGTGGCGTTAAATCACTCATACGTGTTAATCAGTCTTTTAGGCTTAACACCTTTACACAAGACCATATTTTCATAGACTTTGGAGTAACAGTGACATTAGACACCCGTAAAACAAGTGTACCTATAAGTTTTATGATATGGCCATAAATAATTAACTTCTTCTGAAGCAAAATTATTGATATTTAACTACGTAGCACGTACGTGGTTTTCACATTATATTACCGAGACAATAGGGCTCCAAAGCCAGTTCAATTTCATATTTCGACAAGCGCCAGCCGCAGCCCAGTTTTATAAGCTAATCACTGCCATGACCTTGCTGTTTATTTGATAGAAACTGAATTCTAAATTGTGTACAGTCATCAAAACGATTTTGTTTGCAGTCAAGAAATAAACATCTACAACCCGAATCACTAAAGAAACGAATTTAAAATGGCGGCCAAACGTTTTGCGTGCTCATTCACTCGCTCAGTAAAGTGAGCGATTATAAAAAGCACAATGGGCACAAAGGATCTCACTTATAGTCTAAACAAATAAATGATTATTATTATAATCGCCATTTTCAATTATTTTCTTTCACGGCACGGATATTTACAGCGTAGAAGGATATAGTCTGCTGACCTTATATCCTTAAAAATAATCAGGTGTGTACTACTTCAAAGCTGCGAATGAAATATAAAACGTATCATTGGTTCTGTAATTTCTGACTGTCTCTTTAAAGGAAAAGGTAATATTTTTGAGGTAGGTATACGTATGTATGGATTTTGAACTATTATTAGGAATAGATAATGATATTTATTAAACATAAGACATTCTCTGAGACCACTCCCGAAGTGCCCGACTTAACCGTGGCTTTGAACTAGGCAGGCGCTATAGGTATCTTTTGTAAATAATTTCATCACCTCTATTCTCAATACGATGATGGGCGGTCATCACCGTTTTGAGAGGCGATGAAATGAAGTCCGAAATTTTTGATCGGGAGACATGTTTACGACCAAAAATTTAACACTTGAGGCATCCACGAACCCGCACTGGACTGGCGTAGTAGATTATAACCCTCTCGCTCTCGAAGAGACGAGGCGTCCTTTATTACAGCAGTTGGAAACATTATAGGTTGATTATGATGAAGGACTAGACAGGACATAATACTAAGGACATTTTGAGACTAACTATAACAATGGCAATTTGTTTCACACGCACAACCCAGATTAAAAAGTTATACTTGACTGCCCACGTACCTGCTTACTTCTTTTATTGACTGTACCTAACCAAATAATTTAATTTCAGTGAAACCGGGGATAAAGTTAGTTAGATACGTGGTGGCTCGAAATAAATTTTAATTTGAGATATAAAATATTTTGCTGTCTGCAATTTCATCTGGGCAATTGCAGAGATTGGCTTTTCGTTCACGGCGGTGACGTTTTAATTTTAATATCGCTACGCTACCGCTCTCGAAATTCAATTATATCAGATAAAAAATTAAGCATTATTACAAATTACATTAAAATCGTTCTTACGACTAAAAAATTGTGAAAATTGTTGAAAGACACAACCCTTCAACAATTTTGACGAACTGTCGTTACAAGTATTCAGCGCGCAACATTAATAAAATTTCTTGAATTCCTTAAAATAATTACTCTTTTGTCGCGTAAAATGTCCATGACATGGCAATTCTGTTGTATAACTAAAATAAATATAAACCCCATTATAACGTTTATAAGGTACCATTTATTTTGACTACTAAGCATTCATTTCGATTTCCCTCTGTTTTGATCCCGAGTGTCACTCATCTTATCAGATAAAACAAAACGATATAAAGGGAAGGTACGGGAAGGTCGGTGAAACATATAATCATTTAGTTTCACCAAACGTCCCACAACCCCTTAGTTAAGTGCAATCTTGTGTTGTTACAGAGTGCTCTTTTTGTCAGCTGAAAACATATGACTTTGAATAAATTTTAAATAATAATAGTTGACTATCGATCACAATGGATTTTATTTTTACAGTGCACCCACGGGTGAACATGTCATTACGCTCTTAAGATTTAGAACGCCACATAACGAGAAAAGAGCATTATGCTTCAAATATCTGGGATTTCGATCATGGATAAATTTTTAGGAATTTTAGTTTGAGTTATCCAAATAGCCCTTGGGCGAGATGGAGCGACTACAACAAAAAGGTGGCTGCTAACGGCTGGCGGAGAACTGCTCAGGATCGTTGTAGTGGCCAGTGATCGCTAGTTGGCGTGCCATGAATGAGGCCTATGTCCAGCAGTGGACGAGTAGAGGATGATGATGATGAAATAGCACATTGCCCGTAAAACCTGATGGGGAGGTCGGGTTCTCAAGTGGCGATCACGCACCGGCAGACGCAGCGTGGGTAGGCCCTTAACAAGGTGGACCGACAATCTGATGAAGGTCGCAGAAGGCGCAGGACAGGTCGTCATGGAGATTCTTGAGGGAGGCCTATGTCCAGCAGTGGACGTCTTTCGTCTGAAATGATGATGGTCCGAATAGCTACAACTATCTCGGCTGTAATAATTACTTATCTATATTATAAATAAATTACGTACCTTATTGCATGATTGCAGGAGGAAAGGCGACCTTGGGGTGATCAGTGTGCCCAGTACACAGGTACTTGGCGTCTTGTCCCATGGATACTGAACATTGCTCGGGAGAACGATGACATAGACACCTTCACCCTCGACATCTAATTTGATATGATTTTTTTTTATTTGTATTTTTTTATAGTTTTGCTTTTTAATTATTTTACATATATATTTTATTGTTATTGTTTTTTTTAATTGTTTGTTTAGTATTGTTTTAATTACGTATTGCTGTGTTTGTAATGAATATTAAATTAAATTGCAAAGAAACTGTTTAATAGTTTATCTGAGCAGAACTTTATATATAAGCTAATGAATTGGGCAGTAGACTACATTTAACTTCTTCTTTCGAGCAATATAACAATTACAATGAAAACGTGGTGGCCTAGTGGTTTTTTTTTCTTTTTTTAGCCGTCTTCTTTCCTCCTTGCATGGCAAAAATCGTTTCGGAATCGGGAGCTGTTATTTCGGCTTGTACTTTTTTGGGCTGCTCTTTTCCCATAGTCTTTGGTCATAATCTTTCTTAATAACTATTTACATTTCTATTCATTCTTAGTCTACTTACTTTCTATGCATATTAAAACTTCCACTACTTACTACAGCTAATTTCGGTTAATCAATCCTTGCCGATGGCAGTACTGGTTGTGCCGCTCCCCTTGTACGGTTTCTTTCGATACTAGATCTTGCGACCTTGAGGCTAAACCGTTCCAGATACTGCCTGGAGTGCTTATCAGCCATTAGGTCAGCGATGGTTATCTCATTAAGTATACTTCCAGTACTTACTTCCAGGCCGTATCTGTCGCGGCTGTGCCTCGGGCATTCAAATAGTATGTGCTGTATCGTTTCACTTGCCTGTGTGTCACACACACGGGCCGGACTCTCTTTTAACTTAAATTTATGCAGGTACGCGGCGAAGCCGCCGTGACCAGTCAAAATTTGTGCCCAGATAGACGTCCTGTCGAGGCACTTCAGGACCCTGCGCGCGCGCACCACATCGGGGAAGAACATCCGCGTGACCCCAGCCGTGGCCCCGCCGGTGGCCTAGTGGTTATAACACCAGCCTCTCAAGTATGAGTGCGCGGGTTCGATTCCAGGTCAGGCAAGTACCAATGTAACTTTTCTAAAGTTATATGTAGTTTCTAAGTATATCTTGGACACCATTGACTGAAGGTGAAGGAAAACATCTTGAGGAAACCTGGACTTTATAAGTCTGAAATCGCCAACCCGCATTGAGCAAGCGTGGTGATTACGCTCAATCCTTCTCTGTATGAGAGGAGACCTGTGCCCAGCAGTGGGACGATAAAAAACGTTGATGATGATGATGAATGAAAACTAAAACTCCAATACTTTGATGTTTGAAATCTGCATTATAAAGAAAAATTCAAATAGATAAAAATTTTAAGATAATAGGTACTTCTTTGTAAACTTGAAAAGTTATAAGATACTAAGGATTTAAGATAAGCATATCCCAAATCTCTAGCATTATTTATTCTAGTCTGAACAGAAAGCCATCAAACCCTATTTATGTAAGAGCAAGAAGGTTTCTGCACTATCGCAGACTATTGAACTCTGTCGCGACTTTCGTAAGTACCTACATTACAACAGATAACATCATAATATTTCGGCGTCTGACTATATTTTAGTAGGTAGTAAATGAAACAACGCTATACAAAACTTAGAGAGACTTTATTTATCTTTTTACCTTATATTTACTTACATTCAAACAAAATACAATTTTCAAAACAAAAGTTTCACGAAGTGCTCACATAATGTATTATTAAATTCTCATTACAAAATTTAAATTAATCTTGTATTTACATATTATGTCGAAAAAAAAACCATGAATAATTATATTATTTTCCGTTTTTTGCAAACTTCTTAAAAACTTAAACATAAACGGTGCAATAAATTGTTTAGAATCTCATGTTAGTATAAACATTACAATTTTGTATCATATTGACAAAATCTGGATATATCGCAACAATCACTATTGTAACCATATTATAACATCAGAGGGTTCAATCAGTTCACATTCAAAACATTTCCATAAACGACTTTTCAAAGTAGTGATAAAAATATATTCGCAGTTTGGACTCGATAACATATCGTTCGACAAATGAAATTAGAGAGATCTGAGTTGGCTTTCGATTCTAAAACCAATTCCAATCACGATGAAACGACCTTACCGAAATACCAAACGGAAAGTCATTTCCGTCAAGTCCCCATACCTATTAAAGACACACTTTATAGGGCTGATGCTGACAGACATTGATTAAAAGGATTTTTTCAGCATGCTTAACAGAGTTCGGAATTAGGTAGAGTTATTTAAGTATGTACTTATAAAGATTTCATATAGAGCATATAGCTAAAGCAAATATAGGTATCTAAAAATCCTGAGATTGTGTTTTATAGAGCACAAAAAATATTAAATAAAAAAAGTTATTTACAGTTACACTATTTAAATCACTGCCCGCACAAGGTTGCCAAACTTACATCTATCATCTTAAGTTGCAAAATTACAATGTTGCCACATTTTTAGTACGCATAACAATGATTGTGAGAACAAAAGAAAACTAAAGTTGAGATGCGGGACAGTTCTTGCTTAACGACTATTGGTCAAACGGGATTGCCCATTATAAATCCAAGGAAGATCCATATTAATATCAAAAATTTCGATGCAAGTGCTATATATAACTCTACCCGATTCCGACGTCTGATGATTTGGCTGAACACGCAGTAGTTGAATTTACTCCACAGACAACATGCGTAATGCTCAGCTCCTATGAACAAAAACGGATTGTATTGTTTACCAATAGTAGTATTGTTATTACCAAACTGGGCATAAAAGTAGATTGGTAAGATTATTTTACACGTGTGTGAGACTCCGGAACCGTGGTCTTCAAAACTTTTTCGTGGTCCCGCCAAACACACACTTGACCATTATGTTACGGTGTGGTATGTAACTGCCTAATAAATGAATTTTGAAAATCTATAGCAAATAAAAATCAGGCGTACCTACCTTAAGAAAAAGCGATTAAAACGATATAGTAAAATTAAAATTGTAGCATTTATTTAACGGTATAACTTCTAAATAGTGACCTATCGTAATTGCGCCGTGAATTAACTGCATTTGCGTGTCTCTAATTTCGTTGTCTTTTCTATTTCGATTTTTCTTCGTTTTTGAATAGCAACGTTTTCTTGGAGAACTTCAAGGAGTTTTGCTAACGTTACATAATTTTTGTTTATAGATTTGTTCAATAAAGAATGCCAGCTTTCCGTAATGTAGTTTGTCCTGTGTCTCTCTTGGGAAACGCAGCATTCATTTATAAAATTTAGGTATTTCATTCATTGTACTTACTTCAAAGTCGAGGGGGTTCTCTTTAGTATGCACATGCTAGAATACTTACCATGTGGCGTTCCTACAATTCATCGTAACAAAATGGTCAAGTATGTATTTGATGGGACCATGAAAAAGTTTTGTCCCACTAGTAGGACATCGCAGTGGGACCATGGTTCCCGAGTCGTGTGTGAAAGCTACTTACACATATTATGGGGGTTTACTGTGCAAAGCGATGAGTTCTTTGCTTCATGTACCAGGGTTGCGGGTTGGTTGAAAGAAAAACCATAGCACAGGCAAGTGAAGAAACACGAGTAGGTTTTAGTCAGTAAAAGTCTTACACGCCCTCTTTCACTCTGCCCGGAGCAGGAGAGGTCATTTGATAATTTCCCATCCACAAAAAAAACCTTTCTTCATCAACAAAATTTAAAAAAAAAAAACATGCTTTCATATATTTTTGGCTTACATCGCATGTCAAGAAGTTTCTTTCATTATTGGTAAATTTACAGGAACTGGACAATAGAACAGATATTCTTAACGAAGCGATAGCAAAAAGTTTTGATAGTGAACCTTAATTCTTAAGATAAAATAAATGATTGGTAGTATGGAAGTAAGTATCTATTGTTTGAGGTTTCATCAAACTTTCACAAGTGTCGGCCGCAGACTGGGCTTATCTTTTCAGCACGGCTACACAAAATAAACTCATGTATGCAAGAAAAGAAAAATAAGAAAACTTTAAAGCTTTCATGTTTCTCGTTGAAATATCTGAAATTTTACATAAAAGCGGTGCAATGTACAGTTACTCAGAATATACGTTCTTCGTATGACGAAATAACGTGGCATGAATAACATGCAATGTAAAGAATATCCTTTTATGTAAATTCTCTAATCCACTGCCATGTTATTCGAACATATTACAGAGCAAAACCCGCCCAATAGATAGATGAAAATATTTGTAAGGTTTCAATACAAAATTTGTATAGATTTCACATAAATTTTATACGCACGCTATTTACTTTTGTACGTAAGTAGTCACCAATGTTAAAGACGAATAGCTGTTTGACGTCGTCTGGATGAGTTGTCGACATGTCGGCAAACTAATTGGTAATGGGCCGCCCATATTAACCATAGAACCGATGATAGCTGGGGTAGACGTGTTCTGGAGTCAAGACCGCAAATCAGCTAATATAAGATGGGACGCTTTCAGGCTAGGTGTAGCGATGATCTTCGCAAGATGATTGGTAGCAGCTCGATGAGAGTTGCCGCAAATCTAGTTGAATGGCGTGCAATATTCTATTGCGCGCCATTCAACTTGATCTCGATTCGAACTCGATTCTAAACGTAGGCCTCTCGGCTTATGTCTAGAAGAGGACTGCTTTAAGCAGATAATGATGATGAATGAGTTCCGGTTAAATTATATCGCTAAAGATTTCACACAAGTTGTTACTTATCGGGTGATTAGTGTACATATATCTGGTTGTAATGAAATAGAGAAACTTTAAATAATATTCCCAATCCCATTTAAGTTATTGGATATCGCAAATGTATCGGAAAAACCACAGGTTTATACCCTCGAGGTAAAAGGTCTCGTCAAACCTTTTGCGGTTTCAATCAAAATACTTGTTGCTCATGACGTCACGCATCCACGACACATAGCCTGCGGTGCGAGTGTATATTCCGTACTTGCCGCGCTTGCCGCAACCATCGCCGAAACTCGTGATCCCCTGTCAATACAAAATAATACACATTTTAAACATGATTACAATTACAAAAATAAAACATCTTAAATGAATTGACTGTATACTACTTAATATGTAAGTTTGGTTCTGAAATGCATCTTCTGTTCAAGGATCCATTTGAGAATTTCAGTAAAAATATTAACTGCTATATTATCTTTGTTGCAAATACAAGTTCGGGATACAACAATGCAATATATTTAGAGAACCTTGCCCATCTGTTCTCTTAGACCCTAACATCAATCTAAAGTTGACTGTGCAATGATTTACCAAGATTTCATAGGCGAACCATGTAATTTCCAACTGGCCCAAGCTGTTAATATGCACGTATAAATCAAGTCGTGGTCTCTTCAGAATTCAACAGGTGGTAATTAGATGGGTCATATTCATAGAGTAGGTAAAATTATAATCTTAAATAACTTAACTGTGAAAAGTCTTTCAATAATATATGATTTCATGATTCTTCCATTACTATTCGTCGTCGAGACGACTTTAAATGTGATCATTTGTGGGGGGCATATACAACTGGCAGCACAAATATGTGTTATCTCTGAGGCACGAAAACTATCTGAAGAATCTCTTCAGATAGTTATCGTTGCTTCAAAAAGATTTGTAGTAGGATTGACTTTTATTTTGATAATTCGACACCATTTACTGCGTTATTTACGTTTATAAATTAGCAGACAAACTTCTAGAACATGTGTTAGTGGATTAGCAATTTCTTTCAAATTAATTCATATTCTGAGCGGCAGTCCGTTACACAATTGGTGTTCGGTTCATTACGAGCATGATAAAACTATATACTGCGGTGAAACATGCGGTGAAATGGCTTGTAATCCCAGCATTATACGTGCCTATCTACTGCAGGAAAATGCTTAATAGTATCCTGTAGAGGACCAGTGAGTTCATATTTAGTTAACATACCTATAATAGAGGTATGTTACGCAATTGTTAATCAATTTCGGGTTTATACCTACTTATACAAACCTACCTATAGCTATGCAAAACGTTTTACGAGTTAGGGGAGAGTTGGATATTACCGCGCGGTTGATAATTCCGCGCGTATGAGTAGTTCAAAAACTATCCACTAGTTCCGCGAATCAGTGCATATACTTCGAAGCCGAACATGCCTGCACCCCTTCCCGAGCAACGCCTTTACAGTTCGCGCAACGACGGAGATAGCACACGCCATATTAGTTTTTTTCGTTACTCCTTATAATTTTTCGTGTACTTTCGGAAAGAGGTAAGCAATACTGTATTAATATTGTAATACTTTGATACTACACATTTTAATGCTTATATTCTGTAGAATTCATGTCAGAATACGTTTCTACGTACTATAATATTTTCCATATATTTTTGAGGTTCAAAAATAAAATGGTCAAGTTTGATAATTCCGTGCTGGGGGCGCGGTATTATCAGCCCAGGGCGCGAATTTATAAACTATGTAAAGAATGTTTTATTTACATTAACTTGATTTTACTTCAACAAAAGATTTAAGATTCATGTGTCTGTATGTACGTCTGTTAGTGGCATTTAATACCTACATACAAATCAAAATAATGTAGCTTTAATAATTTCAGTTTTAGATGGACCAATCTATTCCAAAGAAAAAGAAAAATTATGGGATCTCCAAATTTTTAAAGCTGCATTTGAGGCTATACGAAGCGGAAGTAAAATAAAGACAGCTGCTAGGAATTTCAGTATTCCTGAATCAACAATTAGAGATCGACTAAAGTTGGGAGACAATTATGACCCTTACCATTTAACAGCAATAGAAATGAAAACACGCCTTCCGCTGCTTTGGGTAAAGATATCTCTGAGCCGAGAACTTCGCGTCATATTTTAGAATACTTGGGCCCTATACCACAAAAGAAAATGAAAATACAGAGACGTGTTACTGCACTCTATTGTTCTCACATCATCTTTAAAAGAGCAGTTGGAGGAAAAAGAACGAAAAAGACAAATGAAGATAGCAAAAGAAAATAACGTTGCAGAAAAGAAAGTTAAAGAAAGGAAACAAATTAAAGGAAAGTCTGTCAAGAGAAAAGTTTTGAACAGTAGCGAAAATACTGAGGATAAAGATAATAATATGAAAAGCAAGAAGATAAATAAGGCCAGGAAAGGAAAACAGAAAGGTAAGGGGAGTCTAAGAAACGTATCGACAGCCGCAGTGATGATATCGTATGGATGATGCGCCCCTAACTCATGATGACATAGAGAATCGGGATATTTGTGCCGTATGTCAAGAGATGGTCGTTATGGAGAACTGGTTGCGTTGTTGTAGATGCTCGAATTGGATACACAAGGAATGTGGCGGAAAAGATTCTGCCGAAATTTTTTTGTGTTTTATGCTGTGATTAATATAACTTGATGTCTGATATTTAATAGATATTAGGTATTTTTGAGACTGATTAGTCCATTAGGTATCTATGGACTAATCTGATAAAACCTATTCAAAACTTTACTAAGAGTTCTTGTTATAAAATATATGTAAAAAATTGTTTTTGTTAATACTTATTGCGTGATACTTAATTTACTGATTAAACTCTAGAAAAGTTTAAGTTTGGGTCTCGCTATCTTCGCACAAGAAAATTACTTATGGTATTCATTTATTTTAATTTTTTTACTTTTATTATTCACCCATTTGTGTGCAATTAATGCGGGCACGATTTTGTCAACCCTGGGCACGATATTATCAGACCAGTTTGACAATATCGCGACTATATATTATTTTATTAATTGGCAATAATTACTTTTTGTTTAGATTCTGGAAGTTTTTGTTATATGGTATGCGTACCTGAATAAATGTCCTACTAATTACTCAAATTTATTTCTTTTCATATCAATCAGTTTCCTAATTATAGGCCCAAGTCCTTAAGGGCTCGGTAATATCCAACTCTCCCCTACAGTATAAAAACGAGTCATTAAACTCCGGATTGTACGAAAACAATTTCCATTGCGTTGTAACGGCCAATCTATACGTAAACTAGCTTCTTCCCGCGGCTTCATTCGAGTGAATTTCTTGTTTACCTGATCAATCCCATCACGTCGCATAGCCTGCCGGCGCTATTACTTCACTTTTACTTAGCATTGTTTTGCTCGGTTCCTAAGGCCTTCGCTTAGGCTATCAAAAACAACAAGAATTTTCGAATCCGAGATTATAATCCCTCATATTTATGAATAAACTAGCTCTTTATTAAAATATAAGTGTCTATATGGTTAAAATGTATGAATATTAAGTAACTGCGTAAGTATTGCACTTTTCTATGAGTAAGTTGTTTTTTTTTTTTACATCACAAAAACAATAAATCTTATTCCAAGGATCTAGAATCACCATTAGCCAAATTGTATTCAAGGTTACAGTTAGCGCGGCGATGTTCCATGATCCTGTATGCTGACAAAAATGTTGCCGATCGATTCTGTCAAAATGACTTAATTTTTTTATTTTTTTTAATAATTAGAAACTAGCTCTTGACCGCAATCCCGCCTGATGGTAAGCAGTGATGCGGTCGTTGATGGTAAAGCGCGCTAGTTTATTAACAGCCTGTTCACTCAGAAAAACTGAGCGAATAGGAAGGAAGACGGCAATTGAGCGAGGTGATGCAATGTTAAACCTAACAATACGACCAACGATGCTGCGCCAAAGGGAGATTGATCCGAAGACCTTCCACGACCAAAATCCTAACACAACAACATTTGGCGCATCGCAACCGGCACACATCGCAACTGCTCAGACCCGTCCTCCATACGACTTCACCAGACATCATGCCGAACACGACAAATCGCTAGGCGGCAAGACTTTGTCTGGTGGGTGGTAACTTCTGTCGGCGGCCGATGTTATGGCCTACGACAGAGAAAAATGATGGCCTGGGAGGGGCAAGTAAGGGCTAGAGGGGGCAAGGCAGAGTTTTTGGGTCGAATCATCCTCGGCTATTTTGTCTTACGAACAAGACAAGCACATCTACATGAAACATTAGATATTTGTAGTGTAGTGTATAAAGCAAATAGAAGCAAATGATCCTGTATACGTCCCCGTTTATACTTTGATTAATAATTAAGGGAGTTCATACATGTTCTGCGAGATGCCCAGCTGCCCCCTAGGGTAGCCCATCATGAGCTGTCAGTAGCGTCTTTCTTTCTTTTCTTTAGAGTGAATACTACTTCAACTCTTCAATGGCCTCTGTGGTTAGATACCACAATTTTACCAAAAACACGTATAACAAATTATAGAAATTCTTTAAAAAAATTATTTCACAATAATGGCGGATATCGCCAATGACAGTTGAAAAAACGGCCGCTAGAGCCGCCTACTAGGAGATTTTATGCAAAGCCATGATGTGGCCACTATGCTGGGATATTTCAATGTTCTTTATGAATTATTCACTGAATGTACTTTTACTGTATAAATCACGCGTTTTTATTTAGTAAACAACACTATAAATAATTTTAAAAGTCCAATGAAAAATGCGCGTGACACTCATCTTGGCTTTCCTGTCAAAACTGAATCCCCAGCATTAGTTGAATGACAACTCACTCCACGATCACACTGCTGTAGAGCTTATTTGATTCCATGAACGCCATAATATCTGCCACTACCAGTTGAATTTGAAAAAGTGTTTTAGTATTCGATAGACCTAATCTTGAAAAAGGTTCTAAATATGATGCTAAAACGATAAGCCTTAAATTGATAAAATGTAAAAAGTCAGAAAGAACGCTAAAGGAAAACAGTTTGGTTTTGGTAATACCTAAATTAAACCGGTCTTATTTTTTTACCCGTTTTTCTTTTAGGTTTTGATAACATGAAAAATTTATGCCAGTAATACTGTTTAAAAACCCATTTCGTCACGTTATTTTCGGAAGGTTTGAGTCGCTCTAAAACTCGCACTAAAACAAGACCAACAAATGAATCTTTCCAACGCCCTTCTAGACATAAAGCAGTCTAGGCGAATGTAAAAATGTCAGTTATGCCTAAAACACAGACATAAATTCAAATTGCAAACGACATTATCCTCGTTAGCTTTACGGCTCTGTGCCATTTAATTCGAATGCTAAAAAAAAAAAATAACCCTCTTTAATGTTCGATAAGCTTCTCGCTTTCTCGTCAAATTGTGAAATGTCACGTCCATTTTATTGTGATTGAAGGGACCTTTAAAAGGTAGGGGTTTTACGTAAGCCCCCAGTAGGTTCTAGGGCGGGAGCATTTGTTATTGACACACGATAAGCGTGGTCGATACCCAATCAAGGGTCATAAATCATGCCAATGAGGTTGCATAATCATTGTTTATTTAACCATGAAAAGCCTGCCGACCAAATTTCGGTCACGGTAGCCAATTTCAACGGAGTTTCGCTAAGTAGGCAGGATATAATGTAGTGCACAAAAACAGATGCTATCTATGTTTCTTTACTCTCAACGCGATAGGACGGGAATCTGACACAAACAGAGACATATCAGGTATGAGATCAACGCCTTTACAAGCTATTCGAAGTACGACAAAGATTAAACCAACCAATTTTACTCACAGAATTAATTAAACTATACATAGCGGTTCCTTGTGGAACTCCATACGGGTTGGCTCGATATCCGGAGGAGTATGACGTCATATTGTTATACTCGTCTAGTTTACCGATTACAACACATTGCTGACGGTAATAGAGAAATATGAAAAAAAAAAGATATGTTGCGCCGACCAAATAAATTGCGATAAGGACAGAATGAAGATGATGAATACATTGTACGTGGTTTTTGAGATACGACGACGACCAATCGAAGACTTTCTTATACCAACTGCATCTAGTTTTTGCAATAATAAGTCGCGTGATGCATAGTTATTGACGTACGAAAAGTGCTGATTCTTAGACCAATTTCAATACTCGTAAATACCTTTTGGTTTTAGCTGGAGCTCTGACTATAGTGATTGTTAATATTCTTTTTAAAGGGGAAAATGTAGAGATGTCCATACTCGTATTTACAAACCAAATTGTGTACCTAGTTCCATTATTACTAAAGTCTGCCCCAAAAATTAAATAAACTTTTCTATATACATTTTTCAAATCATTATGAAATAATCCTAATTATTTTTTCCCGTTTTTAAAAACTGATTTCTGCGGGTGGCGCAGGATCTGACGTTGTGGACATCCTTGGGGGAGGAGGACGTCTTTCGGCTGAAACGGTTATGATGATGATGAAATACTGATTTTGCAATAAACTCTTGGCTGGTTATAGGCATGCGGTCACGAGAACGACCAGGCCGTCATGAAAATGAATAGATATGTAGGTTCAAGGATATTTTTTTCATTTCATCATATGTATACTTTTTCAACTATGTTGAGGTCAGCTTCCAGTCTAACCGGATTCAATAGAATACCAGTATTTTACATGAAGCGACGGCCTATCTGACCTCCACAACCCAGCTACTGAGTAATACAAAACCCTTTGGTAAGACTAGTTGTCAGATTATTATTTTTTAATTGTGAAAATTTATTTATTACAACTAATCTGTAGCTCGAAGCCTAAGCCTGCGTGTCGTAAGAGGCGACTGCCTGAGACTCTCACCAGGGAAGCAGGCAGCAGCGCTTCTCCTATGGAATATCAAATTACTACGATCCTCAACCCGCTTGCCAAGCGTGGGGATTATGCCAAACCCCTCCAATGCAATGAAAGCCTTGGGGGTAGCCTTTGTCCAGCAGTGGACCTTTACAGGCTGAAGAAGAAGAAGAAGAAGAATCTACAGCCACAAATGAACTATGTGTTTATTACAAAAGAGTATTTTTTAACAATAAGAATAGAATAGAATACTTTATTTCAGACCGGAGTCCATAAGGTTAGTAACAATTTTACTTAAGTTCTAGTGTTAGTAGGTTACAGACACAAATATACATAAAATGAAATTACAACTTAGCGTGGAGCTGCATCCACCTCTGCCACATGGGAGAATCCCACCGATCCGCGAACACACTGAGAATACTGTTGTTACTGCGGCGAACACGCGTCATCAGGGATGCGCATCTATTCCTAATAATAGCAGTAAAACCATTAATATTGTTATCCGCAAACATCCCTGACGCACTACAACGCCACGGCAGCCCCAACAGCACCCTCAGTGCGTTATTATATTGAACACGTAGGTCGCTGTATGCCCGCTGAGTGAAGTTAACCCACAGGCTGCACGTGTAGAAGGATTGGCAGTAAGCTTTAAAAAGCGTAACTTTAACTGCCTTCGTACAACGCGCGAACCTGCGGGCCAACATGTTACAACGGACAGCCAGCGACCTACGTTCCCTTTCAATATCACAATTGTCTTTTAGATCTTCGGTGACCCAGTGGCCCAGATACTTAAATTTGTCCACCCTTCGCAGGGGTTCACCACACAATGCGACACGAGGAATACACGAATATGTCATGCCACCTGCTTTAAAAACTAATAGTTCACTCTTTACGACGTTATATCTGAGCCCATGAGTCACCGCATACTTAATAAGAAGTGCATACACCACGAATCTGTTTTGCTAAAATATCTGATTACGTATCCGACTCCTTACTTATTAATTACCACTTCATCATATTGCAGAACGATCATTACGAATTTAAGGTATTTCATTGAAGACTAGCAGCACAGTTTGATCCGCATACGCATCCATCCATCTATTGAACCTCACAAACTTTCGCGGTTAAATATTAAGAGGGGACTCTAGTGCCGAGGAATTTGGATAATAGGTATTTGAAGAAACTGTTGCCGTCGCGCTGCTTCCGACATCTCCCACTAAAGTGCGAAAAGGACAGTTGCAGCTCAGGCTGATTTTACCTACAGAAACGTTGACCAAAAGACGTTTCGTATTCCGATGTTTTCTTTTTCAAACCACGACAGGTTTTAATTATTTTTATATGAAAATTAAGATGAAAAGTATACCAATGCTTCTATTATTTTCTTTACCGTCAAAAACTTATCACGTTTGTCTAATAGTCATCTGAACATCACGGTAGATATGGGTTATTTTTCGCGATTTTGAAGCATCGTATTCCTTTTATTAAGTTTCGGAAAAAATCAAATGATAAGGGCAGATATCATCATGGTTTAAAATTGTAGAAAAAAAATTGCTCTAAAAGCATTATCCACGAAGAAAACAGCGAAATACGTTAGTATAGAGAAAGCACCGCTAGAGTTCCCTCTTAAGTAGGAAATAGGTAGAAAACCTTTAAGTTTAAAAAGTGCTTGTATATGTAAGTTTTGAAATCGAAGCTATGCAAAAATATTATTATCTAAAGAGGGACGAAAAATTTGATGTAAAAAAGGTCTACTAAAATGAAGTATGAAAGGCGCATGTTTCAATTTATTTCACGCAAGTAACAACAGAATCTCTCACAGGACTGCTCATTTCATCGTATAAATATAATTTCCTTCATAGATTTACATAAGTAGGTAACTTCATTCTTTTCATTCAGAAAATCAGCTACAGAAAACAATAACCATAATGTTTTATGTCTTCTTTTAAAATTCAAAACATTTTATTTCATATATAAGAGTATGGGCACTTATGAATCGTTAGAAGCCTTAAAAAGTGAGATACTCTGTCGTCTATATATTGTAAAGAATATCTGAATCATGTGAGAACTCGAGGAAAATATTTAATGGCAGTTCAAAAAAGGTTGAACATTTCTCATGACTTTATCTGAAGCATCAGCATCCTCCTGAGGTTATCCCAATTTATTGTTCGGCGCAACGTATTGTCTTCCTCCATACATTAAGTAACTGTCACCTCAATCACCCCCATTTAAGGAGTATCATCTTTCACACAATGTATTCATTGTTCTTTTAGTAAAATAAAGCGTTCTAATATATGCTACAGAAAGAATAGTTGTTGACAGTTGGACAAAGATGATCGTTGATGTTAGTTAGCAAAACGTAATCATGTTTATATAATTATACTTCTTTCGTTAAAAACTAAGCACTATATTTTCAAATTCCAAGAAGATGACACACGATCTATACCGCTAGTATAATTCGGGTTAGATTTTTCAATTCCAACCTACTGGAGTATAAAACGGGATAATTGTACAACTTTACTCAAACTGATTGTTAGAGCGTCCTATTCTTTAGTGCTATATAATTTGTTCCAAAATGAATAGCAAGCTAAACGAGATGTTCATGGGTGAAAAGACTTATCTTTTTCAAAAGTTTTTGAAATTCGTTTCTGTCTATGCACGTTTTCAACGTTTAATTCAAAGGTTCAGTATATACTTCACAATATCGCATGTTTAAATCTCAAACCATTTAACGTTCACGTTCAAACCACCATTTAAATCTTAAGAATTTTGCTCCTAACTGCTAAAACATTGATGCTGATGCGGGTTCGTGAAAAGGAAGCTTCACGAAATCCGCCGAAAGCAATGTCTATATTGAAACATCTACTTGGATGAAATTGAGAAGGTTATTCTTTGATCTATTTTACATTTTCAGAAAAGTTTCCTGTTTTTTTAGGCGTTTTCGAAGGTTGAAGGTTATTTTAATTAACGTTTGACAAAATATTAATTACACCCATTACAACATCAGACCCAGCAAACGTGTCGGAGTCATTCCATTATATTTGTCCATTTCATTGTAAACCTACTTCAGAAGTAGTAATAAATGCGAGTCATGTAAGGTCACAACTTCTATAGTACCATGTCACAATTTAAGCAAATTAGGACGATGTGAAGAACTAGTAACTAAGAGAAATGAGATATTTTCTCGAGGCTGTAATATAGAATGAAAGTTCTGATCGCGAGATACATGTCGAAATAACAAAAATGAATCCCGGGCATAAGTTGATCTGCTACTAATATAATACATTCTAACAGTGGTACGCGACAAACAGCAAAGAAACGTTTATTTTAAAAATTTTAACGTTGCTCAGGGCCTTTACAAGTCACGTTCGCCTAAAGGTCGCAAGCACCGAGCGTGGGGATCCGATACAGGGGTTTTCCTCAGGTATTTCTCATAAGCAGTCCAGAACCTGAATTTGTACCCCATTATTGGCACATGGCATTATGAGTTATGTGAAATGTACATGGGTACCTCTGCCTGCCTCATTGGGAAAATACAGATGAACAACTCACATTACCCGTGGCGCAAAGTCAGGTAGGTATGTTTAAAATGTTTCAGCAACATTTGTAACAACCCTGATTTTTCGCCACATTTAGGTACCTCTTAAATATTTAATAGTTCTTTTTCTTTATTAATTTCCCGTAGTATTTTATTACCCCAGTTTATTAAGAGCTGTTATGAAAAGGGTCGGCTGTAATTACAGGGCGGCTGCCACTAATTTCTTAATATTCTAGTCAATCTTTTTAACATTTCTTTCTGTGGGACAATTTTTGTTCATCAAAACTATTTTTATTCAGAAGCGCTTCAATAGCTTAATTGTAGATTTTATTATTGTTTCTTGTGAAAATATTAGGGTTTATAGTTTTGAAAAGATGAGCTATAAATTTCTTTTTTTAATAAAGCATTTGTTTAAAAATCTCTCTCGCCTTTAGAGTTTTTATATATAAAAAACATTTGAGATCTTTTGTACTTAGAATCCACTAGGTTTCAATACAAACGACGAAATTTTAGCTCCTTTTTATATATATTGTCAAAGCGTTTTCTCTTTGAGATTATTTAATGGTAATTTCCAAGAAAATAGGAGGCTCAAAATGTATGTTAGCATACTTTCTCGTTTTAGTAACAAGAGCAATTTGCTTGGTTAAGTTATTATTGCCACAAGATGTAGGTAAACCGATATTTCGGTTTCAACAGCTTAAAATATTAGGTCCTTACATATGAAATTGGCGTTTTGTCGTACTGGCCACTTTGATCTCAAATATCT
The DNA here is from genome assembly GCA_037179545.1 of Sesamia inferens. NCBI lineage: Eukaryota > Metazoa > Arthropoda > Insecta > Lepidoptera > Noctuidae > Sesamia > Sesamia inferens. The sequence continues at coordinate 18,531,666 of CM073928.1, read as the reverse complement.
TTTCTTTGATTTAGAATTCAAAATTCAAATTTATACAGTTGTTTACTCATTAATTTGTGTCTCGAAAACCGTACTTCTTTGTTTTTTTTTTCTTTTGGTTTTTTCTCTGCATCATTGAGTTAACAAAATGGAAATTTTAAAATTTCGCGTTATTTATGAATATGAATTCCGCCGTGGCCTGCTGCAGAAACGGCTCGAAGAATTAATGATGTGTATGGCAGTGGTGTCGCTAGAGAAAGTACAGTGTGCTTTTGGTTCCAACGTTCTCGTTCTGGAAATTTCAACCTACAGAACAATCCCCGTGGGCGGGCAGAGACCAAAGTCGACAATAAAGAATTGAAGGCTATTGTAAAAGCGGACCCATCGCAAACTACGTCCGAGTTAGCTGCAGGCTACGGTGTTAGTGATAAAACTGTTTTAATCCACTTGAAACAAATTGGGAAGAAAAAGAAAGCTCGAAACCTCATGAATTGAGTGAAGCAAGCCGACAAACGCGCTTCGACTGCTGCGTTACATTACTGAATCGGCACAATAATGAAGGGATTTTAAATCGAATCAGTACCTGTGATGAAAAGTGGATACTCTACAACAATAAGAAGCGCACATCGCAATGGCTGAACCCCGGTGAACCAAACTCTGCCTCAAGAGAAAATTGACTAGAAAATTATTGGTCAGCGTTTGGTAGACTAGTGGCGGTGTGGTGCACTACAGCTTCCTTAAATTTGGCCAGACGATTACTGCAGATCTCTACTGTGAGCAGCTCCACATAATGATGGATTAACTAGCCGCTAAACAACCGAGACTGGTCAAACGCACAAGGTCACTGCTGCTTCAGGACAACGCGAGACCACACACTGCACAACAGACTACTACCAAATTAGAGGAGCTTCAATTGTAAATGTTTGAAACATCCACCATACTCCTCGAACCTTGCTCCAACAGACTACTATTTTTTTTAGAAATTTGGATAACTTTTTGCAGGGAAAAAATTCAACTCCGATGAGGCAGTCCAAACCGCCTTCAAAGATTTTATTGATTTCCGTCATAATGTTTTTTTTTTGAAAAAGCATAAACGAACTACCTATGAGATGGCAGAGATGCATATTTAGCAATGAATCATACTATGATTAAATAAATATATTATATTAAAAAAATGAACGACTTTTATTCCTCCCATACAAAACGCCAATTTCATATGTAAGGACCTAATAGTTACTTAATAACAGTATAATTTTTATTAGTCAAAAGTTCGTAACGGGATTAGTATTTATAAGTAATCTTTTACTAACATACAAACACTAAAAGAACTTATCGTCTTTATACTTGGGTATTATTAGTATAAAGGAAGTAACAAGCAAACCACTATTTTGCTGTTTATGGTACCGCACTATTTAAAGCACGCAAAAAAGTGTGTGTGTGTCTGCATGTAACGGTACAGCTTATCAATTCTACTCTCAATTATTCTCTCTCACCGTGAAAAGTGAGGTGAAGTGAGCTTAGAGTGAGCTGTCAATAGTATCAATACCTGGCATTAGCAGCATTGACTACTCACTTCACCTAAGTTTGTGGTGACGTTAACGGTGAGATGGTCAGATGAAACCACCGTAGGCGCGGCCTTGCGGGTGGTGAGCAGTGGGCAGCTCGGCGCCCGGTAAGGACTAGGCCCGCGTCGACGGTGCGTTGTGTTTCAAGCACGCTTCAAAGAGATGTCAGCGCATCGTAACGGGGACCCACGTAGACCGATGCCTCCTTGGTCAGGGTTACGGGTTAGTTAAAAAAGACACCGTAGCCCTGGCGCACAGGCAAGTGAAGAAACACGGCTGGGTTATAGTTAGTAAAAGTCTGACACGCCCTTCTGCTCCGCCCAGCGTGGGAAGAAAAAAAGATGGTCGGATGAATCGCACTCAAAGTTATGGGTATATTTAAAAGTGTTCAGTAAAATATTGATTATAAGTTGAAAGTTAGACTTTCAATATATCCGTCATCTTCGTCCGTCCTTTAGGAGAGAATTAGGCACTAAAGAAAATATCAGAATAACTGAGTGCAGGTAGGTGTAGAGGGGTACAAATGACTTTAGTCTACGTTCAACATCTTTTTATCAAATCTTTTACCTGTAAGAAATATCTCATGGAGCGATCCCTGCATAGCAGCGGACCACCTGAGTCACCGGCGCAAGAGTCTCTTCGTCCTCGCCCCGCGCAAACCATGTCATCAGTAATGGCGTACTGCCAATATGAACGTCGACACACACCTTGCTGTATCGTCGACACCTGGACATAAAGAGGACTATAATAATAATCATAATCTAGTAATAATTATCTAATCTAAGTATCTTGACTTGGCTCACGAGGTCACGGAAGAGGTGAATTCAACAATCATTGTACCGATAGTCGTGACAGCCAATGGCTTAATAGCCAAGAGCCTTGACCAACACCTCAGGAGGCTCTCGTTAGGCAGCTGGATCAAAGGCTTGATTCAGAAAGCCGTACTGCTGGACACGGGTCGCATCGTCAAGAAGTTCCTCTCTCTGGAGCCCTGATCGCCGGTAGCTTGGACCCTGTTGCCGATACCGGTGGGCTACTATTTTTTATATTTTTAAATGTTTTTATATATTTATATAAATATTTAAAAATGTAAATTATATGTAAGTAAAATAAATAAACGAAGTCATAATCTTGTAAGTATTCTTATGTATGAGAATTAAGGCGGTTTCGCGCCTAGGGCAAGCTGAGACTATGAGTTATCCTCTGAATTAAAAAAGAATTCAGGCTGCAACTGCATGGCGAGAAGTATTAACCATAACGATCTATTATGAGTTTAAAAAAATATATTTTAGGTAGTTGGAGTTTAGCAGTAATACTTTTCTTTCTTTTTTGTAACTATAAACTAAAGCTTGACCGCAATTCCGGCTGAAGGTAAGCTGTGATGCAATCGTTGATGGTAAAGTGCGCTAGTTTATTAAGAGCCTATTAACTCTAGCCTTGAAGACATTTAAATTGTAGTCAGATAGAAATATCGCCGCTGGCAAACGGTTCCAGTTCCTAAAAACAAGGCGAAACGCTTCTTTCGTATCGTAGTGGTGTCAACAACGTAAGGGTGGATACTCGCCGTACGACAAAACGTCTGATAATGCAATGCTTTCTATAGAACACCGATAGGCTGGCTACTCTTCGCCTGTGCGGCGTTCCAGGCTTTGGAAACCGTTTTAAACCAAATGGGTAGCCAATTAGCCTCTTCGTACGCCTCTCCACCAAGTCCAGTATTACATTAAGAATACAGGTCCAAACAATAATATATGCTCTAAAACTTAATAAAGTCTATGGCATCTTGTTATTACTTCAAATTGTAAAACTTATTTTTTATAAAGACATTACTTCTGCTAGGGACTTCATCTGCATAAAATTTCTAAACATCAACACTGAGGTAACAGGCCACAGATAAAGAATGTTTTTTATCTGTGCCCTGTTACTTTGTTTTAAGTTAGCGTTATTTCAGACTTTTCTTTATGTTCGACTACTAAGGGTCGCGATTTTAAATAGCCTATACATTTTTTTTATAATATAACACAATCAATCAATACTCACATCGCAATTCAACAATATTATCCGTATATAATCTCAATTTGGTTTTGGGAACACTGAAATTCGAAACACTATGACGGGAATATGCAAATATAAACGGCATTTCAGTTCCCAGATCACTCATGATAAATGATGGAATGTTGATATTCTCGGTGTCAAATAATTTCGATTGCCACAATATATAGGTATATATATATATATTCGTTACGAATATTTAATATTCAAATTGGGTTTAAAGATTATCAAGTTTAAAAAGCTGGGTTTCTACCTAAGATAAAAAATTGTGTTTAGAATATTTTATATATTTTTCTTTTAGCTAAAAAAATATTGAAAAGAATACAGTTATATTTAAAATAAAATTAAATACATAAAAGCATCTTAACTACAGCACAAACGTTTTAACTTTTCTATCACTTTGCTATTTTAGTAAAGCTTTAATTAAAAACAAAGTTACGTAAAGGAATCATGAATCAATACTTTTTAATTAATAGCAGCAAAACTCTTAGTTATATAACAGCTCTGGAAATGCCTCAACTGTTAGAATACATAACATTCTTCTCATTAATATTTGATTGAATATTTGCCACTGAGTTATCTGATAATACTACATTACACATCCCTATGAAATCAATGTGATACCTACAAGAAGGCTAACATCTACGACCCTGGGACAATCTGGTCGCGAAAAGTGGAGGTGAGGGTCTTAGGGCGCAGACTGGTAGAGGCTTATGTCCTGCAGTGGACCGTGATAGGCTGCCTTGATTGATTAAGTTCGGTGCTCCTGAACTGCCTACTTCCTATCTGGTAGAGTAAAGAGAGGAGGAGAGAGGGAGTAAGAGGGTCTGGTGAAGTACAGGTGCCCTTGTATTGCTCGCCATAACAAAACCATATTATTGCCTATGTCACAGTGACAAATACAAAATAAGGGTTGTGGTTATGACGAAATGAATTCATTGAAATAGTGACAACGAGGATTGGGTATCGACAATATGGTGATAGATGACCGATTTAGATTATTTTTTTGGTTTAAACATTCAGTACAGTTTCGGCGTTGATTGCTGGGAGGTTTGACTGCCCGTATATCGAACATTGCTATAGAAAACTATAGCAATGTAGTAGGACACAGCAACATCTAGCTGTGTCCGATAGCTTTTGTTTCATGTGTTATTTTGTGTGTATGCTGGTTACTGAATGGGTGCGTTTGGGTTACTTGAAATATTATTTTTTTATTTTTTTATTGTAAGTATTTCCTGCTTCAATCCGATTTCTGAAACTCTTTTGACTTCTTTTTTATTCATTCTCGGTTTCTGAATTCATCGGATGAAATATCAACAGTTATCCATTCGATGTTTCGAAGACACTCAGTGGACTCCACTCTCTTATAACTTAATCTTCAGAAACTCAGCGTGTCAAAATATTGAGATATCGGCAATTTCAGATATCATATTTATAGGGTACATTATCTGCGGATAAAATACCTCAGAAAGTCAAAAGATTACTTTCACGGTGCCGACTTAGGTTGTGATAGTCAACGACCTAACCGCTTCTCATCGCAAGCTTTCTTCGCAGTACTTTTAATAAATTCATTGATAAAACTTGTCGCTAGCTCTGCAGCACCTTATCTTTTCTAAAACTTTAACGGCATATATGTAGATTGATCGCGTAACAAATATTTATCACATAAATTAGGAATTTTAAACTGCAGTTTTATGTAGACATTTTTTTATTTATTATTGTATTCTTCGAGATGATTCTGTATTTTATACATATATGCTTACATAGCCCGTATATATATATATATCTTACTAGCGACCCGCCCCGGCTTTGCACGTGGACAAATGATATACCTATATCATTACAACCTAATCTATATTATATAACCTAAGCCTTCCTTAAAAAACGGTGGCCCTTCAATAAAAATAATGTCTACTGTGCCGCCCATCAGCCTCTATCTGACGCTGCAAGATACATCGACCTTATTGTCCATGGATAGTCAGTTCCACCACCTTCGAACAGATTGAAAGCCTACCGGAGTAGCAAGTTTGTTCGAAATAATGGTCCCCCGCTCCGGCCCACTCCCTCCGCGGTTTAGGCAGAGAAATACTCAATTAGCAGGCGGCCGGCATGGACGGGAGCGACACGCGGATTTTCTGGTGTTTAGTTGTAAATAAATCGTGATATCTCCTGAATGAAACAACCAATTTCAAAAATTCAATAAATATAGTTTAAAGAACTAAGAAAACATGCTTTTAAAGAATATCAAACTGAAAAGTTAAAAATAATTTTAAAATTTAATTTATGACAATAGTATATAAACAATACTAGTATAAATGAGAAAATTTATATAATAATATTTTTAACTTTTTAGTTTGATATTCTTTAAAAGCATGTTTTTTAGTTTTTAAACTATATTTATTTTCAACTTTTTATTCGATTTTCTTTTTTTAAATAATATACGGATAACATGAATGCTTAAGTGGTGCTCATTTGTTTTTACCAAACTTTTCTTGATCTCCAACAGACAAAATAGCAAGTGCTAAAATTCGTAATGATGCGTTACCCAAGTAACCTCTCACCGACCCAGATGACCCCATTACCCTCCTCCAAGAGGCCAATAGGGCCACCAGCACTCTTACAAAGAACAGACCGACCTACCGACCTCGCCGCCGAGGTCCATCGCGACGCGTTCAACGTAGTAATCGCCCTCCCCGTCCCTTGTCCGATGAAGGCCAGCCCGCGCCGCAGCTGAGCCAGTAAATATAAACTCCCGACTATGACCTCTGAGTTTGTTTCGGCCGTTTCTTCTCAGAGCTAGTACTAGGAAACGCCGTGGTCATCAAACCGAAATAAAAATAAAATAATTCGATCCAGACAAGCAAACATACAAGTGAAGCTAATAAAAAGCACGTAAAAAGAGATCTGCTGCTACTGAAATTACCTTTGATATGACGTAATTTATTTGAATAAGGATTAATAATAAGAAACAAATAGTGGGCTCTTATTTCGACTGGTATTTTAATTAACTTTTCATACATAAAAAAGTAGTCATAATGAAGAAACTATAGTAGGTAGACATATAGTGTCGCAGAATTTTTTGTACGGATTTTTAAGGTCTAGAATACTGTAGTACATTATTTTGATCTATCTCATAGGGTTCAGTCAGCGCTTGCAATGTAAGCTCAAAAAAATGGGTTTATTTTGTGACATGTGTTAGAAACCTCAAAAATGATCAGTGTTTCTCTTATATATTATGCATGTTATATACATAAAAATCTTCCTGTTGAATCACTCTATCTAATAAAAACTCTATCAAAATCCGTTGCGTAGTTTTAAACATTTAATCATACTAAGTGACATAGGGAAAGTAAAAGTGACTTTGTTTTATAATATTTAGTGATTACAATCAAAGATAAATCATGATTTAGACGACTAAGCGATTACGATGACGATTTAACACTTTATTACTCTCTTTTGATAAGAAGTACATACTTCTTATCATTCGATCGAATTCAAAAGTGCAATGAAGTGTTAAATCTACGAAAATGGCTCAATAGAGATGTATCCAAGGTATGAAAATGAAAAAAAATAATAAGTGTGTCTTATAGATAATAAAAAAAATTAAGACCCGTATTTTTTATTTTTTCGAAATTACCAAAAACTACTGAGATATAGCGTATTAAAGTTACGGAGTGGGGGCTAATTACGTCACGCCGTGGTATAGTCTTGAGACACTGTGGTATCTTGGACGACGAGAAGATGTAGCGTAGCTTCCCGAACGCTGCCCAGCCGAGCTGGATTCGACGAGACACCTTTTTGTCGAAGTTGGACCTACCTAGTTGGACTGATTGTCCCTGACAACTTTGAGATACCACAGTGTCGGCTAAAGTCTTTGACCAGTGTGTGTTGCCAGTAATGACTTACGGAACTGAGACGTGGTCGCTCACAATGGGCCTCATACGAAGGCTCAGAGTCACGCAAATGGCAAAGGAAAGACCTATGCTCGGAGTTTCTCTGCGTGATCGAATCAGAAATGAGGAGATCCGCAGAAGAACCAAAGTCACCGACATAGCTCTGCGAGTCGCTAAACTTAAGTGGCAGTGGGCACGGCACATTGCTCGTAGAACCAATGGCCGATGGGGCAGTAAGGTTCTGGAGTGGCAACCACGTACTGGAAGACGCAGCGTAGGGAGGCCCCCAACAAGGTGGACCGAAGACCTGGTGAAGGTCGCGAGAAGCCGCTGGATGCGGGCAGCACAGGACCGGTCAGCGTGGAGAGCCTTGGGGGAGGCCTTTTCGAACCGTGGACATTTATAGGCTGAAGAAGAAGAAGAAGACGTGGTATATTTTATACCACGGCGTGACGTCATGCGACATTTCAAATCAATTTATCTTCCTAAGTATTTGAATGAAAGAAAAAATAAAAATACGTGTTCAATATTTTTTATTAATCTATATGATGGACACTAAACTATTTTTTAGGATACAACTCAACTAAATAAAATAATAGCTGCCATTGATTTGTAGATGGGTAACTAGTACATATCAACACCCCTACGTGCCCCACAAAAACACATTCTGCCATTTGTCACGGCTGTCATACGTGGATCTTAGACAGTAGGAACGGGTCGTGAGAAACCAGTCTGCGGGTTCGACTAAAATCCGATCACGACATAGTTGGGAAAAGGCAGATGATAGATTTTTATCTTACTTCATGCAAAATCTTAACATGTCCGACGTTACTATTTTGCATCGTCGTAATCTTAACGTATTCTTAATTTAGTAAGCAAGGTTGAATTAGTCATGAAAATCGGAGATGTGACTTACGTTTAAGAATTTACCCTATACTTTGACATAATGAACTTGCCATATGTCGCTCTTTTAATTAACATTTCTGTGAGAAGTTAAGAAGGGAGATTGAAGGTAAAATTTATTTAAGATAAGCTCTTGCGATGTAATGAATATACGGCTTTGTTTTCGTATCGGAAGCTGAAGGTACAGCTTAGATTTAGATTTAGGATTAATATTGTATGTTCGTACATATATGCGCTTTATAGAATGTGATAAATTAAAGAAAGTTTCCATAAGACAAAACGTCCATAAATCAGCCGATAAATTGAGAGATGAGATGCATACCTAGGTAATAGGCAATACGGGCTGGTTACCGCAACTACGCGGCAATGGGCGTATTTTGCGTAGGGAAACATATGTTTACTAATTTGTACATAATGGATGTACCTAAAATGCCTCCATTACAAGGATTATTACGTAGAAATAGTAGGTAGGTGTGAGCTACAGGATTATCCCGACAAAAAGTGTATGAGCCCCTGGGGACCAGGAAAGGCCTTCTCGCAAGAAAAGGTTTCAACGAAATTATATTTAGGACCATCAAATACGTTATTTGTCAGAATTCATTTTTTCGTGACGTTTATCAGGATTCCATTTTTCCGTACCGATGGTTAAATCTTTAAAAAAAAAACGAAAATTTAAAAAAATCCCTGTTAGAGGTCAAGAGACCGTTAGGTATCTAAAGCTACTATAATAAAGCTTTATTGGATCTTATACTATTTTTTTTTTACATAAAAATGATAGTCTTTATTTGACTTTTAACGAACATTAAAAAATAGGAATCATTCAGCTATCTAATTAAATGTAAATATGCTACTATGTTAGTGCTTTTGACTCAGCTTAATATTAGTGAAAAGACTAAAACAACTTACACGAGATTACGAGTTTGAAGTCTCGCCTCTTGTGGTTTAAACTGAGTGTCTCGTAGATAAACTGTGTACATGAACACAAAGTGTATCAAGTGCTGTACAAGTTTTACAAGTTAATTGAGAAGTTTGTGATCCCCAGTAACTCGTTAACCACAGATTATATAATTTTGGTGGCGAACCAGTATGTAGGGCTTGTTAACATCACGACATTTCTTATGACATTGCTGAGGTACAAACAAAATAAAGATAATGGTTTGTTAAATGAATAGGTACTACAAAGACACAATTCTACAAAAAAAATGTTTTCTCAGAAAATTGGGGCGATATGTGAGTGAAGCTACCATAGTCCTCTGCCTACTTATTTGAGGAATACACGACTAGATTTATTCTTTAAAAAATAGGCTTCAGTAGGCTTATGCTGCCCAATTGTATACAGGAGGGACTTATAGAAATATATATGTATTAACTTGTCCCACGCAATATTTCAGCTATTTGAATGAGTTTATAAGCTCATCTGAGCCCATGTCGACTAATGCTGGAGTTCCTTAGGTGTCTGATCTCTCTGCAACTCTGTTCCTGCTGCACTTTAACGATCTGCTGATGCCCGGTGTCTATGGGTATGCAGATGACAGAACAGTTGTAAAGAGATACCTGCCGGGTACTCGGGTTAGTAGGGGATCAATCCGGTCCAAAAGAAAGGATATGGTAGAGCGTACGAATGTTCTACTATAGGTAGTCTCCGAATGGGGTGATATTAATCTTGTAGCATTCAATGTCGCCAAAACACAGGCGTTTCTTTTCACTGCCAAAAGGAGCCGGTTCACTTTGGCTTCTACTTTTCGAAATTAATCCTTGGAGTGTACCAACCGCCTTCAGCTTTTGGGAGTTGATATTTCCTCGAACCCTTAACTTTGGGCGGTTCATTGAGTCTAAGGCCAAGGTGGCTGCCAGGAAACTTGGCATTATCGCAAAGGTACTTCACACCAGGGCAGCTTCTAATGATGTACAAAGCACAGGTCCATTCGTGTGTGGAGTACTGCAGCCACATTTGGGCTGGTGCTGCAAAATGTCACCTGGCCACTTTGGATTCGGTGGAGAGGCGTGCGAAGAGGCTGATTGGTGACCCAGATTTAACTCAAAACGGTCTCCAAAGCCCAGAGCACAGGCGTAGAGTAGCCAGCCTTTCAGTATTCTATAGGATAGGATTCATTTTGGTGAGTGTGCGAAGGAATTGCATGATTTAGTTCCTCCATCTCCAGTGTTTCCACCCTTACGTCGTTAACACCACTACGATTCGGACGAAGCGTTTCGCTTCCTCTTTCATACTGCGTACATCGAGGGACGGGAACAATTTCCCAGCGTCGGAGTTTCCGTCGGACTACAATTTGAGTGTCTTCAAGGCTAAAGTGAATAGGCTCTTAATAAACTAATGCGCTTTACCATCATCGATTGCGTCACTGCTTACCATCAGGCGGGATTGCGGTCAAGCGTTAGTTCATAATTTATGAAAAAAAACCCTAGGTCACTTCTTATATACTCACACAGACATAGTATTTGATCTTATCCCGTGAACTTTTCCCAATATTTAAAATATCACTAGCAATATATGTTGGTATTACTGTTAACGACATCACGATATAAATACGCGTAGACACGTCAATACTGCAGCATGCGGGGGAGACTTCCCACTGGTCTGGTGGACGCTAAGGCCTTTAGCCATTCAGCTACAACAACTGCCAATAGCAGCTTATTCGAAAGAGATACCGTGGCCACTGGCGCACAGCCAAGTGAAGGAACACGGGTGAGGTTTAATCAGTGAACGTCTGACACGCCCTTTCGATGCGGAAGAACGGAACCAGAACGGGAGAGGTCATTTTATGATTTCCCATCCATAAAAAGAGCGAGGATGCGGGAGGCGCAGGACCGGTCGTCGTGGAGAACTTTGGGGGAGGCCTATGTGGACGTCTTTCGGCTGAAATGATTATCCATAAAAAGGGTGTTATAGTTTCAGTTATGTAGGTATGAATTCAGCACATGATTCCGGACGGGTTCTTTTTTCATTCGTTTTCAAAAATAAATCTGCTATTTCATAAAATAGTTAAATAACTGCATGGTCAAAATATACGGAACAGTGATTTTTTTCATAACCTTTATAAAATTTAACGCGCTATTGCACCGATACCGGTGCAGTGGAGCAATGAAATAAAAATGACGAGCTGTCGGTCATTCATCATTAACTGAAGTTTTTCATCAGTTTCTGCATGTCCATGTTTCTGTATATCCTCTTAACACTATGGCACTATCACTATCGTAATTTTATTTCCTTTCGTGAGCACTTTAATGAGTATTAAAATATTGTAATTGTTCTTGAAAACCCCGGGTCACACCGAGCTAATTAGCATCATTGTATGTGTAGTTAAATACAGAAAGGCTTTGGGCGACTTTTGCGTATTAGGCACTTCTTGTCTCGATCTTCAAGTTGATTTGTTTCAAAGCTTAACTTGCCTTGTGGATTAAAATACAACACGGGGACGTAATTTACCTTATACGTTGTGTACACGTTACACGCATTTACCCGGTAAAAACCCAAACTTTGTGTAAATACCCATTTATATCCATTTTTACCTACCCATTTTTAAATTTTACCTGGTAAAAATTATAATCAGTTTCATTTAGGGTAGATCCGTAGTTACATCGTTATTATTATCGCAGATCATATTTTGATCAAGTTACAATCTAACACTGGACCAGTAAATTGCAAAATATTCGAGAAATGCTGAATTACACGGGCTGCCGCTACGGAACTACCTTTTATTTTGTTCTGGGTGGGAAAATTTTTCTCCCTGGTTGCATGAGCAACGTTTTGCTGGCTTGAGTTTTGATGGCAAAATTTTGCTCATGTGAATCTTTGATGCTATCCGACAAGACGTCTAATATAACGCTGAACAGAAATGGAAGATTAAAGACGGATCCCTGGTGGACTCTAACCGTGATCAGGTGAACGGAATCAGAATTAAGTACATGTCTCAAATTATGTCAACATAGGATCCTGGTACCCCTTTGGACCTCAGTGCCCACAGATCATCCCACGAGGGACACAGTAGAAGGCTTTCTGCATATCTAGAAAGAGCACATGCAGAGGCGTGTTTTTCGATCTGTATCTCTTTATGGTGAACCTTAGTGCTAATATAGAATCCATGGTTCCGTACCCTGGATGAAACCCATATTGACACTCCCGAGACAGCACACTCCTGCCCAATCTGGGAATCTATAATCCTCTCAAAGATCTTCATGGTGTGGGATAAGACTTTTATACCGCGATAGTTACCATACTCCTGTACCGAGCCATTGCCTTGCCTCGAGATTTTGTCGGTCAGGAACACGCAGTTCAGAGATTAGTCAACATGACCGCGAGGACCCATCACCTTCCAGGCCTCAATGGGGACTCCGTCAGTTCCGACAGTTTTTCGATTCCCCCGAAGAGCCATTTCCAAGATTTGGAATGAATTCCGGTGTCTGCATCTCTTAGTGCTGCTTATTCCTCAGCTCGTGGAAGTACAAGCGCCATCTTTCCTTTTACGCGCGGGCTTTGCATAGCAGGTTGCCAGTAGGGTCTTTTACATAACGGCACTTAATATATCCTGTGCCGCTTTAACCCTGGAACGTGCCAATTTGGAAATGAACTTTTGCCCCTCAGATGATTCCAACTTCTCGTAAAGCGGCTGCAAGTGGTCTCATCTGGCTCTGGCTACAGCTCTTTTAATGGCGCGTTTGGCAACCTTATTTGCATCGCGATCGTGGGCTTTGTTCACCCTTGTCTCCCTTTAGACTGTGTCGTTCCACCACCAGGTCTCCTTTTCACGTTTGCGGCCGGCCTTAGAGACGCCATGCATCACCCGCCTCCTCCTTTGCCAGCATCACTACTTCGCAGAAGGGGGGTGACGGCCTGCCATGCACTCCCTCTCCGGACTATGGCCTGGACCAGGGTCGAACGCGAGAGATCGCCGCCGATCACCGCTATGAGGACACGGCGGTAATCTACCCAAGCCGGGCAGACCTCCACCGTATGCCCCACCGTGTCCTCAGGGCGATCCACACAATGGTGACACCCTGGCGTTTCCTCCCGCCTAATACGGAACACCTCCCGAGCCCCAATAATACCTTGGATCCTGCCCCAGTGGTCTTGGACATATTCTCCATCGGTACCAGCGCACTTGTCGCTAATAACCGACGCGAACTCCTGGGACTTATTTCATAAAGCAGCCACCACCAAATCTAGCGCCGGCAGTGCTCTACACGTCTACGTTGGGCCTTTATGCAGAGATCTATGACAAGGAGGCGGTATTTTGCAGTGAGACTCACCGGGTATGACTTTGTAGTTGGTTGCTTTGCCGATGTGGTGTCTCCTAGTCAGTAGAAAGCCTATCCGGGTAGCGCTTCGCCCGCTGCGGTAGGTTACAAGGTGCTCCGGCATCTTTTTGAAATAGGTGTTCACGATTGCAAAGTCAGCGGCCGCACACGCTTGGAGAATGTTGTTCCCTTCTGCGGTGCGGCCGCCGTACCTAAAGCCGCTGTGAACACCTTCAAACCCATCCCTCTTCCCACCCACATGACCGTTCAAATCACCACCCAAAATCATTCGCTGGGATAACGGGATCCGTTTGGGCTCGCTTCTTCAGCCTTGTCCGCCTCTGACACGATAGCCCTAGCCCGCAGGTCAAAAGAGGCGAAGCTCCTACGCGCCGTTTTGCTGCGGCGCCCTAGCTGTATCACGTGCATTTCTTCCTTTCCTTTTCATAATAGTTTGGCTTGTTTTGATTTTACGAGGGCGACTACCGTCAGACCGCCCAGCCCCGAAGGCAAAGCTGGCGTCAGCACCCCGTCTGTAAATCAGCAGGTGCACCGTCTGGCAGGTGGGGGTTGACTTGGGTCCCAAAGATAGTGGTAGGACCCCGAAGCACTTCAGTATCTGATCGTAGTTTTGATGACGAAGCCAATTAAATAACAACTCATTTTATACCCGGTATTTTTTATACCCGGTAAAAAAGGGTATTTTTTCTTCTTTACCTATTTTATTCTTTCCTTGCAGTTTTTACCTTCTAATTTTTTACCCACCCGCCCATCCCTAGTTGTGGCATAACTGATATGCCACAATTCGTAAGGTGATGTTAGAGGACAACTTTGATTCAAGTAAATCAAATAGTATTTAAGGTTGTTAACATCCGCCTTTTAGGCGTAAACAACTCGTTTCCAAGCAACGAACGGTATGTTTACTTCTATTCTTTATCCAATTTGGCTTTTATATAGCTCATTAATGATCTTTTTTTAATCTTTAGGTTTAAGTAAATCATGGATAATACAGAACTACAGCGCACGTAATCATGCCGGCAGTATCTAGAAACAGCAGTACTTACCCAGTGAAGAAATGTGTGTCACTAAAGATTATAGGAGTGATTATGATAACATCACACTGAAGTTGTTACACTCGGGCTGTGGTGATGTTCACGTTCGGGGTCACGAGTTTAGAGGTATGAGGAATAGGGTTCACTTATCCTCGATAGAAAAAGGAAAATCCTTCAACCAGTCAGGTGTTGTATCGGGCGGGTACTTGACCGACGGTTAATGTCGAGGTATTGTACATATATAAGCTCCATATTTGCACAGTAAACTCTGCTTGCGAGATGCGGATCTATGAACGGGCAGTATGACGCGTTGTTCGCATGTGATGATGTAGATATCGCCACAAATCTTTTATCACGAACCGCCAATCGAAGACGTCAGGTCAGTCATCAGCAGTTTTATATTACAAATGAGCCATGAAAAATTTGAATTTTATTGCAAGTGTTGACAATTGCATCTTTGGCAAAAGAAGTAACTACTTCTTCATGCTCTGAGATATGAACAAACCTGAGCTTCATGCAGCACTCTAGTCCCGTGGACATCAGTAGGCCTCTTCTTGCCCCAACCCAGTATAATGCAGGAGGTATGGGGCGGCAGTGGCTGAAGGGGTGGGGGCAAACACGCCACACCGTGTCCCAGATCTGGTCGCGCAGGCCCCGGCAATCTGTTTTTAATAAAACATTAATTCTGAGACATTAAGAGTAAAAAACGCAAACTTCATGAATATATAATCTCATATCTACATATATCAGTCGCTCACCTCTAAAATAAGTTTAAGAAAGTTTATTTTCGTATTACAATGCAAATATTTTTGAAAGCTATTGTGGCCCAGATGTTATATACATCTGAGAGAGGTCGTGGGTGGGAACCTAGACAGATGCTTTTCTTTGTGTAATTTAAATCATCACCACTGCTCTCAAAAAGGGTATAGGAAAACATCGTGAGGAAACCGGCATATCCTAGGACCTGAAATTCGAAGACATGTGACAGCTGCAAGCACTCCCTCTCAGAGTGGAACATAGACTTACCTCGTTTGTATTCCAGCAGCGGGAACATTAAAGGCTGTTTATGATACTAATTTAAAGACAAAACTAAAAATAATAAATTCAAAATTTAAAAATTACATATTTTGTGGCATTTTAAACCACTAAGTAGGTGTAGGTGTAGGTGGGGATACATTCCTAAATATATTGTTATTTTAAAGAACCCAAGATGTAGATATCCTCTTGTATATTTACCTCATAATGACTAAAATATTTTGTACACTACGCCTAAATGGTGTGAGACTTCAAAACAGTACAGAAATATATTATCCAAAGTTAATATTAGGTTGGAATGATTTATGAGAAAAGCATCCGTTTTCCCTATAATAATTTTTCATTCCGGTATTATGGAAATTTAATCCAATTTATGGCTCCACATTTCAGTTACAGTTCGCTTTTCACATATGCATTACTTTCTCAACTCGAAATATTGGCAACAATAACTTTGTTACTGTCGAATTTTGGCAACCTTAGGTTATATTATGAACGTCATAACACTATTGTTTCTTGGCTAGAGAGGGGACTCTATCGCAGCAATTCATTATTCTCCTGCTGATTTTCAAGCCAACATTCTCCAGCTTCTGTTGCCATTTCTCCAATCTGCTCTGAATCTCAGGTTCATCTTTACCAACAAGAATAATGTCATCTGCAAACAGCATGCTCTAGGGTGCGTCCTTCTGGATATCCGACTTAAGAACGTCCATATCAACAGGAAGAGATAAAGACTTAAAGCCAATCCCTGATGCAAGCCTACAACCACACCTGAACTCGTCGGTATTGCCAACAGCCGACTGGACGTATGTACGAGATTTACTGTACATAACACGAATTATGTAACTATACATACTCCCCTGTTCAACTGTTCACCGCTGCATTGGAGGATGTCTTCAAGGTTCTGGACTGGAAAGGACTGGGCATCAACATCAATGGCGAGTACATGACACACCTTCGGTTTGCTGATGATATCGTAGTCATGGCTGAGACCGCGGAGGACCTGAGTACAATGCTGGAGGACCTCAGTAGGGCCTCCAAGCGAGTCGGTCTTAAAATGAACATGGGCAAGACGAAAGTCATGTCTAATGCCCATGTTGTACCGACTCCTATAAAGATTGGAGACTCTGTTCTCGAAGTTGTTGACAGCTACGTGTACCTGGGACAAACTATTCAGTTAGGAAGGTTCAACTTCGAGAAAGAGGTCAATCGTCGAATCCAACTCGGCTGGGCTGCTTTCGGGAAGCTACGTAGAATCTTCTCGTCCGAAATACCGCAGTGTCTCAAGACAAAAGTCTTCGACCAGTGTGTGTTGCCAGTGATGACTTATGGAATTGAGACGTGGTCGCTAACAATGGGCCTTATAAGAAGGCTCAAAGTCGCTCAAAGGGCAATGGAGAGGGCTATGCTTGGGGTTTCACTGCGCGATCGAATCAGGAATGAGGAGATCCGCAGAAGAACGAGAGTAACCGACATAGCCCGAAGAATTGCAACACTGAAGTGGCAATGGGCTGGACACATTGCCCGTAGGACCGATCCCCGATGGGGCCGACGGGTTCTCGAGTGGCGACCGCGCACCGGAAGACGTAGCGTGGGTAGGCCCCCGACAAGCTGGACCGACGACCTGGTGAAGGTCGCGGGAAACCGCTGGATGCGGGAGGCGCAGGACCGATCGTCGTGGAGAACCTTGGGGGAGGCCTATGTCCAGCAGTGAACGTCTTTCGGCTGAAATGATGATGATGATGATGATGACATACTCCCCTGGTACACCTTTCTCTTTCAAGGCCCACCACAGCAATCATGAGGTTTGTACTTCTGAAGCAATTGGAGGAGTGCAAAAGTGGCGTCCATTGTGCCTCGACCTGGCATAAAGCCAAACTGATTTGAGTTAATCTCACTGTCCCCTCGCAATCTTTTCTGGGCACTAGTGAACTATTGCACGGACCGCTTGTGTAAAACGTGCGGCTAGCGAGGCGTCAACTACCGAGCAGTCGTCTGACTGCATGACTGAATTATAAAATACATCTGAAGTGAAATATTTAAAGCCCATATTTAAATTATATTCTATGACCTTTATGATCTCCGTATCTCCAACCGCCATGCACTCTTTCTTTTTTCTCTTCTTTTTTTTTACGCATCCTTCTGTTTTCCCACATGACCATTAAAGAGGGAGATTCCTCTTATACACTTTTCACTATCTTGCACATCCATCATGACACAATCGAAGTCCTTCCAAAAATTCTCTTTTATACTTTTTGCATACCCTGACTGGTGCGTACACACTAAGTATATTAACAACCAAAGTTTCCACAATCACTTTAACAGGTATTATTATTATTTAACTATCACTCACTCGTTTAACATCCACCACAGATTGTGTCAAACGACTGTCTGAAACTATACCCACTACAATAAGACTTATATCCTTCTCCTATCTCTCTATACCGTACCTACATTCCAATTTTACATCTCCCACACTCCGAGCTTGCGTCTTACGTCGCACCCGCTCGTTCTAGTACTACAACCCTAGTCTCTCTTCCACAGAAGCCAGGTGCTGCTCCTGCACGTCGCCTGTGGGATACGCCCGAGCCCTATCGCGCATCATATTTTCTTTTCCGTCCATATTGCATTAGGTTTTGGCTAATTCGTACAGTCGGCCTGACACCAATCGTCCTTGGAAAAGCTTTTATCGGTGATTTACCCGCCACCGCACGGTGTTTGGTGGATGTCCCGCCGTTTTTCGGTCGTCAGGGCCCCGTTGGTAGGCAGCAGGAAGCACTGCGTGCAGGTGAGGTTGAAGTTTGAAGAATCTGTTTGCCATGTGCTCCCTACCACCCTCACTCTATCGAAGTAATTGTAGGATGTATATTATAGCACTCTGCACAAATAGCTCTCTCTTACGCTCGACCAAAGATATAAAACAAAAGATCTTTCAATAACGAACTGGTTTTGTCTTGAAATAATGAGCGCGGCAGGTCACAATGGCACAGCTTTCTACTGTGGATGCAATCCTACGCGTCTGATTGCTGTCGGAACAGGTGGTCTGTCGGGGTGGGGTGGTGACGGCGGTAAACTTGGATATTGTTAACGCCTTTAACTCTCTGCCTTGGCGTGCGATTAGGGCGGCACTTTTTCATCACAGAGTGCCTCCCTACCTACAATGCATCGTCAGAGCCTATCTTAGAGACCGACATTTTCGCTATGTGGGTCGGGACGGTAGATTTTATTGCCGGGAGATTACGTATGGGGTTCCGCAAGGATCTATTTTAGGTCCATTCTTCTGGAACCTCGCTAACGATGTCAAAAAATCAAAATCAAAATCAAAGCATTTATTTCAAATAAACCAGTTACAGGCACTTTTGAATTGTCAGAAGGTCGGTCAGTCAGTAAGGTGAAGCTACCTATTTTTTTTTTTTTTTATTATTGTATAAACCAGCGCTTGACCGCATTCCTGCCTGATGGTAAGCAGTGACGCAATCGTTGATGGTAAAGCGCACTAGTTTATTAAGAGCCTATTCACTCTAGCCTTGAAGACACTCAAATTGTAGTCCGACGGAAACACCGCCGCCGGCAGATTGTTCCAGTCCCTCGATGTACGCGGTATAAAGGAGGAGGCGAAACGCTTCGTCCGGATTGTAGAGGTGTTAACAACATAAGGGTGGAAACTCGCCGTACGACGGGTCGTCCGATGGTGGAACGGAGATGGGGGAATTAAATCGTGCAATTCCCTCGCACACTCCCCAGAATGTTTCCTATAGAACACCGAAAGGCTGGCTACTCTACGCCTGTGCTCTAGGCTTTGGAGACCAACTCGAGTAGAACTATGGAGAAGAACGGGCAAGAAACTCCATGGGCACTCTTTTAAATTATCAAGCTATTGATACAAAAATTTGATTACATCATTCATTTTGAAATCAATCGTGTGAGAACCATGCAGAAATATATTGTACGCTGAGAGCGTCCATTATGAAAAAAAAAAACAACAATTCAGAAATTAAAATACGCCGTAGCAGCTAAGAGATGACCAGTCCCCTCTGACGGCGTCCGTTCACGAACATGACGTATGGATCAGCATCATTCAGCTCAACCATATTGAAGGGAACCTAATGACCCAACACACACGCCACCACCAGCGAGACATTTGAGTGAGCATGACATACTCTCAACAGCCATAGCACAATCAAGTCAATAAAAGACTAACTCAACAAATAGATGCTTTACAGCAAGTACATCGTACTCACTCGTGTTCCATGCAATTATACAATACTAAGAAATTGAATCAACACAATGCAAAGACAGTTTTGTCCAAGGTTCAGCAGCTCCAACGGTATTCCCGAATGCTAAGTTTAGCTCCTGTGTAGCTGCACCAGTGCCGAATACCCCTGTCAGCGATGCAATTCCGTAACGTATAATATGCCTGGCTACATAGTGTGTACTGGCTTTGAGTTAAAAAAAATACAAACAATTACAAATTTAAACTACAAGAGGAAAAATCAAAGAAAAATCGGTGTAAGCATAGAAATCGGACGCAGCTCAAGCCCAAGCCTTTTTGTCGTCAATATAATCTCTAACACTATAAAATGCTTTCTGACACAACTTACGTTTAATGAAGGATTTGAATTTATTCAGGCTCAGATCTTGAATCACCTCTGGAAGTCTATTGTAAAAATGTATACATTGGCATCTAAAAGAGCCACCTATTTTCTTGAGCCTTGTTGTAGGTACAATAAATTTGTGCTTGTTCCTAGTATTTATATTATGGACATCACTGTATTTTTTAAACAATTTTATATTTTTATGAGCATACAAAAGATTTTCATAAATATATTGAGACGGCATGGTCAGTACATTAATCTCTTTAAATTTTTCTCTGAGAGAGTGTCTCGGACTTAATTTATAAATTGCACGAACAGCTCGTTTCTGCAAAACAAATATTGTTTGAATATCAGTGGCATTTCCCCACAACAGAATGCAGGACGACATTACGCTATGGAAATAGCCAAAGTACACTAAACGGGCCGTCTCAATATCAGTCAAATTACGAATTGTTCTAACTGCGTATGCAGCAGAACTTAGTTTTTTTGACAATTTTTCTATATGTGGACCCCATTGAAGCTTAGCATCCAGAGTTATACCCAAGAACACTGTGCTGTCTTCAGATTCCAATTCTTCGCCCTTTATCAACACTTTAGTTTTCACCTGCCTAACGTGAGGTAGAGTAAACTTAATGCATTTGGTTTTTTTCTCGTTTAAGAGTAAATTACTACTTTTCGTTTATGACTACTTTGGAGATCGCGCTATTTACATCATCGGTGACCTGCTGCTGACGTTTAAGTTTAAATAAAAGTGAAGTGTCATCTGCAAACAACACTATATCGTGATTATCCTTTATGAGGTACGGCAGGTCATTGATGTAAATAAGAAACAAAAAGGGACCAAGAATTGACCCCTGTGGGACTCCCATTGTTACTAAATATCCGGAAGATCCTTTTCCATTAACGTCAACGCTTTGAATCCTACCACTCAAGTAGGATGTAATAAGATCCAGTGCAGAGTTCCTGATCCCGTAGTGGCGAAGTTTTCTGATTAACGTCTCGTGAAGAACGCAATCGAATGCCTTGGACAAATCACAAAAAATGCCCAAGGCATCGCATTTATCCTCCCATGCATTATAGATATGACCTAGAAGTTCAACACCGGCATCAGTAGTTGAACGACCCCTTGTAAAACCGAACTGTTTGCTATGTAATAATTTATGTTTATTAAAAAAAACTTAGCATTTGATTTAAAATTAATTTCTCAAAAATTTTACTAAAGGTAGGTAGTACAGAAATAGCTCTATAATTTGCGGGGTCTGATGTACTACCTGATTTAAACAAAGGTATTATTTTACTATTATTCATGAGATCAGGAAACTCTCCACAGTCAATACAAGTATTAAAGATAACCGCTAGAGTGGGTGCCACAAAATCAATAATAGACTTAGCAACTTCCACCGAATGACCCCATGGGTCAGCAGTCTTTTTTATATTGAGAGTGTGAAAGATTTTAATTATATCTTTACTGGTAACATATTCAAAATGAAATTCCGAATTACAAACATTAACATTTTCTTTAAGCAAAGACTCAGCAACAGAAGGTGATGAGTTTAGGGATTTAGTAGTTAAAACAGGAATATCCGAAAAGATATTTTCAAACACCTCAGCGACTTGCGAGTCTGATTTTATTATGTTGCCATTAATAGTCAGGCTATAGTCAGTATTTCTATCACTGGACCTTCCCGTTTCACTATTAATAATTTTCCAAGTCGTTTTAATTACATCACTACTGTTTTTTATCTTTGAACTCAAGTAACGTGACTTGGCCATATAGCAAACTTGTTTAAATAATTTTGAGTATTTTCTAACATACAAATTAAATTCAACAGTGTTAATATAAGTCCTCTCATTGTACAGTTCATAAAGCCGAGTTCTACTTTTATGAATACCTATGGTAGCCCAATCAGAGAAAGATGCATTACTATTAATAGAGATAGTCTTGGGAACAAAGGTGGAATCAAATTGCTTACAATATATATTAAAAAAATTATCATAGAGATGATTAGGATCAGCATTAACATAACTGGATAAAACTGGCACTTTATTGATGAGATTAAATCTAAAAATCTCCAAGCGGCTTGTTGTTGGCTTGATGTTGTGCTGCGTACCGATCTCCCCGTTAGCGTTAGTGTCATTTGTTACGCGGATGACACGCTAGTGTTGGTGGGAGTGGCAAAAATCGTGGCGTCGATGTACGGGCTGGGTTTAGAGATATAATAATCCTCATAAGACTTAAGCCCTTTAGTTTCACAAACTGCCGAGGAGCAGAGAGCCATCTAACTCGTTCGTCAGAGTGGGAAATGTGCAAATCCAGGTGGGTCGATACATTAAGTATCTAGGCCTAACCCTGGATGGTCGGTGAGGCTTCGAAGAGCATTTTAAGCGCCTGATCCCCCGCGTAGTAAAGCAGTGGGTACTTTGAGGTAAGAATCCTATACTCCCTGGTTCTATCCAAAACAGCAGCATTTTACTAATACAGTTTATCTGTAACATTTGAATTAGGGTTGTCTGGCTTGTGATTTTTAAACTCATGTGTTTAGACTTACTTTAATGTCAATAGTTTTTTACCTACTAATTTTATTTAGAGGATTAAGATAGTATTTGCGATCGAATATGATTTTGCATTCCAATTCCATTCTAATGGTTGTAATTCAGTCAGCATGTTGCAAATGTGCAGTAATTGTTGCAATGTCAGCAATAAGTTTTAATTGACCTCAAATGCATGATGCTATGTTGGAGTAAAAGTGTTCTAGAGTGGAGACCGCGAATCGGTAAACCTAAAGTGGGACGCCCTCAGGCTAGGTGGAGCGACAATGGTAGTAACTGGTTGAGAGTTGCTGAGAAGCAAGTTGAATGGCGTGAAATTGGAGAGGCCTATATCCAGCACTGGACTGCTATATGCAGATGATGATGATATTGTATGATGACTTAAGCAAATGTTCAAATACTAGCTAAAAGTAATAATTAACAATGTTAAATCTTTTATTTTTCCCTAAATAGGTTCACAGATAAATCATATTTTTTAAACTAGATTTACCTGGCGTTACCTATCCGACTGCTCTAAAAGAAAGGCCAAACCGAAGTCGGAGCTCACAGGCTCATTTTTATTTATAATTATACTTGACCGCAATCCCGCCTCATGATAAGTAGTGATGCAATCGTTGATGGTAAAGCGCACTAGTTTATTAAGCCTATTCCCTTAAAAAACTTAGTGAATAGGAAGGAAGACGGCAGTTGAGCGAAGTGATGCAATGTCACACGACGAACGATGCTGCGCCAGAGGGAGACTGATCTAGAGACCCTCCACAACCAAAACTCCCGACACAATGTGTGACACAATTGCTCAGACCCGTCCTCCGTACGGCGCCACCAGACATCATACACGACGAATCGCTTCGCCTCTTTTCAAATCTAGCCATTATTTGATCAGATCATGTCAAGACCATGTAGATTAGTAACCAAAATAAGTGGACCTGTCCAATCAGTGTACACGTTTGTCAAAATTAGTGCAACTAAACTCTCGAATTTGAGGAGCTCAATTATTCAATAAACATATCCAAAGAAATGACATTTAGTTAGGCTGCGCAAAATACTCAAAACTGCAAGATCATGGCTTAAACAAATTAAGAAAAAAAAAGAAATGATCTACATAGCCCTCACATTTACCAAAAATAATATAAATATATAATACTAGACAGTAGGTATAGCACAATAGAGTCTTTACGTAAATTGATGTTTTTGCGAATAAAATTTAGATCACAATACAAGGGGAATTATATATAGTAATATACGAGTATATAACGGCGCGTGACTGGTTAATTTTGAATATTGTGATCTGTTTGTGTCAGTATCAATTGTCCGTAAATTACTCTACTATTTTTTGAAGTCGATTAATCGACCGGTATTTGGATAAATTATGAATTGTTTTATTAAGAGCGGATAAGACCATGGAGCGAAAGGTAAGACCGACTGGAGTTGTGTTTGACATATGGCATGGCAGTGTCCAACACATGCTCAAACCCAGTGTTTTTTATCTGTTTTAATCTGAGATTATTATTCAACATACAACTCAAATATCTGGAACCTTTGGGGGCCAAAGGGTCCAGATAGTTGAGTTGTACCTTTGGCCCCGTCTTCCTGACGTTTTGTTCCCTACATACTCGTATATAAAAATTTAGTATTCTTATAAACATTTTCCTGTGTCATTTATGAATCTTAAAATTACAGAGATGATATATATTGTAATATTCCACATTCTTTGATCAAAAAGAGAACGTACTTCTTCACTTAATCCAGGACAGTGGAATTTAATATTAATTTGTCATAAATCATAAAATCAATTCGTACAATTTTCTTCTTAATTTTGTACATACAAGTTTTCATGGCATAGGACTGAAAATCAGCTAAAAATAACCGATTTCGGCTTGAAACAAATGTCCAAAATATTGCTGGCAAAACTATGAATTTGGGCTTTTAACCCGCAACTATTTTCAATTGTCTAAACAATCAACTACTTTTGGACACACCATATTAAAACCATCTCATTACTGATGGACTAAAATAGTAGAATTTTTTGATGGGTGACTAATTATAAAATGATCTCTCCCACTCTATACGGAGCGCAAGAGCGTATCAAAATTTTCTTACTTAAACCAACCTGTGTTCCTTTACTTGCTTATTGAAGTGACCACGGTATTTCTTTCTAACAACCCGCCTCCCCGTCAGACATAGAGTAGATTCTCAGGGGTGGGTTGCTGTCCTCGTGACGGCGATCGGTGGCTATTTCTCGGGCTCACGCCTCTAGCCACTGAAGGAGATGTTCTGGTCGGGGGAAAATAGCGAACTCCCGGCCACCGTAGGTACGGGCTTGAGGGGCAAGCAGTGGGCAGCTCGCCTCCCGGTAAGGACTAGGCTCTAGTCGAAGGCGCATTGTATTTCACGTGCGCCTCAAAGGGATATCAGTTTATCGTGACGGGGTCCACGAAGACCGATGCCCGATGCCTCCTAAACCAGGGTTGCGGGTTGGGTAAAAAAGAAACGGCGCACAGGCAAGTCAAAGTCAAAGGCAAGAAGGAACACGGGTGGTTTTTGGTCAGCAAGCACGGTCTGACACGCCCTTCAGCTCCGCCTAGAGCGGGAGAGGTCATTTGATGATATCCCATCCACACCAAAAAAGAGGTGAGTCGCTAGTTTCCAGCCAAATAGATTCCTATAGGATTGTAAACAGTAAAATGTACTTTACTTTCTTTTATTGGATAGGATAGAAACATAAGATATATTAAAAAGGAGTCTGTTGGCATAAATATTTGCAATAAAGTGGAATATTTATTCATGGTATGTATTTGGACGCAAGCTGGGTTAAATAAAATCGTCCGAAACAATCATAGAGTCGACCCACATCAGTTTAAGTGTTAACAGCTGTTGGTCCTTCTCTTCCCAGATCCTTTGCCCTTACCATTTCAATAGATGAAATGTGATTAAGGGCGGCTACTCATGTTTATTTACTTTTTAATTAAACATTCTAGCTGCCCTTTTGTACAATAAAGGCGTGGGGTCATGTTAGTATACCACTTTACGTGTCCTTGCCTAAAAACTCAAACCTTCCTAGAGTAATTAGCCGTTTGGAATAATTGAATAGTCCTAATTGACTCTTCATACGCTACACAGACTTTCACTCGCAAATTCCTGCTTCAATTTACTATTTTCGTTCCATAAATTAATACGTGAATAACTTAGATCATTTGTGACAATACGCAATTATTCTCACTAACTTTTTCATTAGATTTACAACTTAGTAACTAATGAGTTTAGTACACATTTTGTGTTTGCTGAAAAATAATTGATGCACAGGCAATGTTGATCAAAGAGTACAATGATACTTATAAATAAATAAAAACACACTTAAATTCTAAAGCTAAGGGTCGATGCTTGAGTACAGCCCGTCATAAAATTGATAACTCCCTATCAAAGCGCCTCGGAGAAAAATATATTGAGAAGACCTTAAAGATTAGACCCGATCGGAATAACGATACTGTAATGTTATGTTTCTTATCAATTTCGTCGCTAAGATGAAATGAAAACGCTATTCAATTAACTTGCTTTAGAAGTAATAAAACCGTAAATGTCTAAGAAGTTACAGACTGGACCAAAATAGCATAAATACTCCAAATTGATACATACACAACACAGACCGGTTTACTCAAAGAAGGCAAATTAATCATCGACTACAGTGAGTCTTTATTAAATTCCATCCTAATCGCCAAAAATACTAAAAGCCTGTTTTACAGTGTAAAGTAAACACCAAATAAATTTAAAGAGGAACGGAATAGAACAATCCTCGTATAGAACAATCTACCAGATAACTTAGCCAGGTAATGAAAATTAACTTTCGTTTTATCCACTTTATAATCCATTACGACGAACAATGTTATAACTCGAATTTAATGTTCCAACTCGGATATTTATGGTTCTTATATTGCAAAGTCAGGTCAGTTTTCAACCATTTGGGGTCAAATTATGGACTCAACACAATTAGGGTGAGACAATTCATCGTAAACTACGATAAACCTTGATTTACACATACATAATCAGCTTACAAGTTTCCCTCTTCTGGGACACAGGCTCTTCGAGGAGGTTCTGTATGTAATCTACCTACGCGAGCCCAATGCGGGTTTTCACATGTTTTCGAATCGGCTCTAGGACTTGCCGGTTTCCTCATCGGCCGGATTGCTTCAATTTCATTGTAAGCCACAGGCAAGACACTTTCATCATGTCGCCCATATTATTAAAAGAGTAACCATGAAGTTTTATGTCGACTCTTGTTCTATAGGAAACGACCATTTAGAATTGGAACAAACTTTTTAACTTCCATAAACTGACATGGTTCATGGTCCATGTGTGAATTAAAATATTTCAGATATTAATAATTTAGTGTTACCGTAACATAGCAACATCGTTGACGACAGTGTCAGGGTCATAGCGGGGATGGATGACCGCCTCCGTCACCTTCATCTCCAACTCGCCACGGTTCCTCAGCAGCAGATCGTGTTCACCTAGGCGCACGTACAGCCGCTTGCGCACGCAGTGCGCCGCTGTCACTACCCAACGAAGTGAGATGAGGGTACCGCCACAAAATGCTTCCTGAAAAACAAAATATTTAATTAAATTCCTAATCATTAGATCCGCCTTTCTCTCTTTATTGTGCACAAAATTATCTAAATGGTTTTATTATTATTCATCTACTATCGCCCACACATCAGTGGCAGTGGAGTTCTACACAAAGGTTTCGAGGAAATTTATTCCTGAACCTACCCTTGGGTCGACATTATTTTGCCTACTATTTCTGGGTCGATCGCGGCGGTGCCGTGACATTACAAATTGAATAAACGTAAAGAAAAAAAAAAACAAAACATATAGAGCTTGCTAAACTAACTGCTTTGGCTATATTCCACCCAGGTGCAACTACTCACTCGGGCCTTTCTGAGTCATAATAGCCGTAATAGCCCATTTGTAGCTTACGACGTTTTTGGCTTTTAATATGTTTCACATTTACCTTGATAAATATGGATGGCATAATATTTTCTTTGACGAAATATTATGCCATCAGTATTATCTTTGTCTAAGAAAATATTATGCCATCCATATTTATCAATGACACACACCACACTGGAAAAAATTCAATAAAAATCAAAAATCATTTATTCAAATCAGCACCGTTTGTACGTCAAAATTACAAAAGACAGTCCCCCAAAACGCCCGCCATTCGCCACTTCCTAGTGCTTTCGCTAGAAGAAGAAGCATAGATAAAAAAGAACACCTATACATTTGGCATATAAAGTAACTAACATTAAATTAAATTATTAATCATATATCAGCTATCCATGCCAATATACCAGCTATGCTAAAAATTAATCATTAAAATTATAAATATAAGTACAAACAAATTACCTAAATAAAAGCATCGAACCATAAAGAGCGTGACAGGATAAATATTCATGTATTTCTAAGTTCAAATAATGAATAACTATATGAACTCATATAATCACATACCAAATCCAAAAGCTGGATCGATAACCTGGTGCAGAAATTCGCTGGATGATAGAAAAACTTAGAAATTTATACGGCGTACGTGAGTAGATATGGCACTCAATCAATTTACTCATTATGATAACAAACTGTTATCCGATAGCCCTTCTCTCAAGCTAAACATTTATCAAGAAAATATATAGTTCATAGGTACTGCGCAGTAATATGAAGGTAACTTGCCTTCATTAGCCTAATATTATTAAATTTTACCTAATGTTCGCATACAAAATGTCATAATGCACTAAATAATGTACACATTGAAACGGTCTACAAAAAAAGTCCGCGATGTTTTATGTCTATCCCTTATGGATATCCCACAGTAAAAATTTTTTGTCAATTATTTTTTAGGACAAATACCGTCTTTTTTCGAAGCGATTTTAACCAATACAGCATTAATCCTTATCCAATTTAATACCTTAAATACATTGTTGATTTAGTATAGATCTATATCGTTGTTTACAGCATATGGTTTAAATGAATATATTCTAAGATATTACGGATTTAAAAATTGCGAGGTGTCACGTTTGCGGCTGTACACGGCACGGCATTTGCGGCGGTTTTTAGGGTTCTGTACCTAAAAGGTAAAACGGAACCCTATTCATGAGACTTCACTGTCCGTCTGTCCGTCCGTCTGTCAGCACGTATCTCATGAACCGTAATAGCTAGACAACTGTCAGGGATTACATATATCTATTGCCGCTATAACAACAAATACTAAAAATAAAAATATTTAAGAAGTGCTCCGAAGAAAAAAAGATTATTTAAAAATTCATTAGTATTGTGACTATGATGATTACGTAAAATCTTATATTTTATTTGGTCCTGTGTTTACCTAACCTTTATTATCATATCCTCAGAATGAAGTCTGGGAGGACCTCTTATCCGAATGGCAAAGTAGGTGGGATAATTCCATCAAGGGCCGGCACCTCCATCTATTCTTTCCATCCGTTGGCGATCGGCTGGCTAAGACATGGCTGGAGGTTGACCACTGCGTTGCCCAATTTCTCACAGGTCATGGCAACTTTAAAAGTAAACTGTATTCTTTTAAACTTGTTCCTTCGCCTTTGTGTCAGTGTTCTACATCGAACTGTGAATTTGAACAGTCCGCACATCACATCTTGTGGGAGTGTGTTCTTTGGCAGAATGAACGCAATATTATGTTGGATAGAGTACAAGTTACATCCGGAGTCGTTTATTATACGGACCTTGTAGAAACTAGAACCAATTTCCGTGCGTTCAGGCGCTTTTGCCATACCTATTATTGGAATCAATTGTAACAGCTAATACCTACTTAGGACCCATTAACTTAATCAAATTTTATGCCGTGGTGTTTGGCAATCTGGGCTTCTCCCAGTTGCAATAATGTCCCTTTGTGCCGATTGGCCTAGTTCTGTTCTGTCTCCTGCTTGTTATGGAGGGAAGTGGAAAAAATATATTTTTTCTTACTCCTCCGCTATTCTGTTCTGATTAATTTCGTTGCGGGACCCAAGACAGTTGAATCGTTTCTCCGGGACTCGTCGAGCTTCATTGCTCGGCGTTTTTCTGGCGGTCTCCACTGTTGATTCTGGCTTTCAGGAGTTGCAGTGGTTGGGAAAAGTGTGGCGGGTTTTGTCCCATAAAAAAAAAAAACCTTTATTATCTTTATGGGTCGGACGGGCTTTTCTATATATATGAAAATTAAAAATAAATAATTGAATTAAAATAAAATAAATATTGAAGGGGGACTCCCATACAACAAACGTGATTTTTTGCCGTGTTTTGCTCCATATTAACAACGGAAATAGATAGATGCTTGAAATATAAAATAATTAAATTATAATAAAATAAATATTGAAGGGGGCTCCCAAAGAACAAACGTGAATTTTTGCCGGTTTTTGCTACATATTAATAACGGAAATAGATAGACGTTTGAAATGTTCACAGAATATGGTTATATTTACAGATTAATTTTCCGTTTTTAAAGATAATGGTACAGAACACTTCGTGCGCAAGTCCGACTCGCACTTGGCCGCATCAGCATTGCACCCATGCCGGGGTGGGTCGCTATTATATGCTAAAAATGTTATGACAGTCCGATCCGATTAAAAAGAAAGATTGGCCATTGGTTAACTACCGTAAAATGCTACAACATTGCACCCATGCCGGGGTGGGTCGCTATTATATGCTAAAAATGTTATGACAGTCCGATCCGATTAAAAAGAAAGATTGGCCATTGGTTAACTACCGTAAAATGCTACAACATTGCACCCATGCCGGGGTGGGTCGCTATTATATGCTAAAAATGTTATGACAGTCCGATCCGATTAAAAAGAAAGATTGGCCATTGGTTAACTACCGTAAAATGCTACAACATTGCACCCATGCCGGGGTGGGTCGCTATTATATGCTAAAAATGTTATGACAGTCCGATCCGATTAAAAAGAAAGATTGGCCATTGGTTAACTACCGTAAAATGCTACAACATTGCACCCATGCCGGGGTGGGTCGCTATTATATGCTAAAAATGTTATGACAGTCCGATCCGATTAAAAAGAAAGATTGGCCATTGGTTAACTACCGTAAAATGCTACAACATTGCACCCATGCCGGGGTGGGTCGCTATTATATACTAAAAATGTTATGACAGTCCGATCCGATTAAAAAGAAAGATTGGCCATTGGTTAACTACCGTAAAATGCTACAACATTGCACCCATGCTGGGGTGGGTCGCTATTATATGCTAAAAATGTTATGACAGTCCGATCCGATTAAAAAGAAAGATTGGCCATTGGTTAACTACCGTAAAATGCTACAACATTGCACCCATGCTGGGGTGGGTCGCTATTATATGCTAAAAATGTTATGACAGTCCGATCCGATTAAAAAGAAAGATTGGCCATTGGTTAACTACCGTAAAATGCTACAACATTGCACCCATGCCGGGGTGGGTCGCTATTATATGCTAAAAATGTTACGACAGTCCGATCCGATTAAAAAGAAAGATTGGCCATTGGTTAACTACCGTAAAATGCTACAACATTGCACCCATGCCGGGGTGGGTCGCTATTATATGCTAAAAATGTTATGACAGTCCGATCCGATTAAAAAGAAAGATTGGCCATTGGTTAACTACCGTAAAATGCTACAACATTGCACCCATGCCGGGGTGGGTCGCTATTATATACTAAAAATGTTATGACAGTCCGATCCGATTAAAAAGAAAGATTGGCCATTGGTTAACTACCGTAAAATGCTACAACATTGCACCCATGCCGGGGTGGGTCGCTATTATATACTAAAAATGTTATGACAGTCCGATCCGATTAAAAAGAAAGATTGGCCATTGGTTAACTACCGTCAAATGCTACAACATTGCCATCACTTTACAACATTGCCTAAAAACTTAAAATGTTAAATAATTCTCGTACAGAAACGATTTTATAATCTGTCGTACTACTAAGAGCAAGTCGGTAATATATTTGGCTACATTTACGCATCATTCATTCAAGTAACCCGTCAGTAAATTGTCAATTTAAATTGTTATGTCAGTGGTCGTAGTCGTGTTTTACCTACCGGTTAGGTAGGATAATTTCATTTCATGAGTTTTTATCCTTTATTTACAATTGGAGTAAGTTGAATAGCAAAGAAAATATGCTGTTTTTTGGTTTTTACCTCGTTTTTCTGCTACAAATATTATTTTGAAGGGCCAAATCATGACCGGTAAAGTTGTAGCAGGTTTCGGAAAAAAATACGCAACTTTGCGTAGGGTTAGGGCTGCCACTCAAACTTTTTTTAACTTAGCTCGTAACGTCACTCGCATAGTTTGTTATTTTTAAGTCTGATTTATTTATTATTCATGAGTGTATAACAGTTGCTATTGCTACAAAAAAGCACAATTCTAGGCTCCGTTCTTTTTCTGAGAATTTGTTTATTTGTTTGTTACCTTATCACGCCCAAACAGATTTTGATGAAATTTGGCACACACTTAGAGGGGTAACTTGAATTAACACATCGGCTACTTTTTATCCGGGTGCGGGAAGTAGTTCCCCGGGGATGCGGGGGAAACCGCGGGAAACAGCTTTTATTAATAAGATTAGTAGGAAGGTAGTAATATAATGTTTTGAAAGGTTTTACGTTGGTTTTTGATTTAATTTTATTATTTCAGAAATATATATTATTATTATATTTTAGTTTTTTATTCATCTACCTTGAGTAACAACCCTACAGACCTATTCACTGTTGTATGAGAGTTTTACAAAGTGTTCAACTTTGCCTACCACCGTTAAAAATATATATGTATTGCAATTACAGACTGAATAAAGTCTAAAATAGAAAACAAATTATAAGCAAAATAGGCCCTAATCGTCCCGTTTGCA
Organism: Sesamia inferens; assembly: GCA_037179545.1. NCBI lineage: Eukaryota > Metazoa > Arthropoda > Insecta > Lepidoptera > Noctuidae > Sesamia > Sesamia inferens. The sequence goes on along the minus strand of CM073928.1, from coordinate 18,498,899 downwards.
TCCATAATAGTCTATGATATTTCTAGCTAGGCAATGTTGCAGTTTGTAACGTAACTTTGCTTACGTTTTTATGGTGATTAAAACTAGGTTTTTTGGCTAATATGAACTCTATCCCGATAGCTTAACGTACAATTTCGATAGTGATTGAAAACATATGACTTTCTCTAAACTGAAGAATTTATGGAATAAAAACGTCAAAATACAGGCAATGTTGTAGTGAAGAATTCACAGTGTTTAAAAAACTGTGTCGGCTCGACCTTTGAACGTCGCAAGCGTGCCGCCGTGCGGGTTTGTACGTATGACGTTGATCCCTGATGTGAAGTCTATTAAATCAGCTGATAAGATAGTTTTTCGAGTTTTGTTTTCTTTGCGCTTTTTAGTGTAATTAATAAAAAATAATTAATTTTTACTTTAAAAACTTTTTGGGTTATAAAATTATAACAATTATGAACGGTCGAAAGTGAAAAAAATTACATATATTTTTTTTGAAATCATGAAATAGCCGACGAAAAATTTCACCACTGGGGGGTTCAGAATCATGTACTGGATCCATGGTACTCGTTTGTGGGTCGATGTCAGATACACCCTTTATTTCTTTGTTTCTGGGGCCGGCTTTACAAATTACACTTGACAGTTTTCTCCAAATACCGTCTACTAAATTTGCAATAGAACAAACGTAACATTTATATAATTTTGAAATAGACCGTAATTTTTTATAGATTTTAAGCTAGTGTTTGAGCGCAATCCCGCCTGAGCAGTGATGCAATTGTTGATGGTCAAGCGTGCTAGTTTATTAAGTGAAGACACATGTAATTTATTATTTTTCTCTATCTATACTTTTATCTCTCTCTACTGTTATATTTTGCATGTATGTATTTATTTATTTATTATAATATTTTCTTTTTCTCTTTTAACTTTAATTTATTTGCACCTACCATGTTTTGTCTCTGCATCACCTTAAGGTAGACTGGTAGAAAATGCCTAAAGCATTAAGTCCGCTATTATGCAATGTTTGTGCATAAAGTTTTAATAAATAAATAAATTGTAGTCCGGTGGAAACACCGACGCTAGCAAATTGTTCCAGTGCCTCGATGTACGCGGTATAAAAGAAGAGGCGAAACGCTTCGTTCGGATCGTTGTGGTGTCAATAACGTAATGGTGGAAACTCGCCGTACGACGGGTCGTCCGATAATGGAACGGAGATGGCGAATTAAATCATGCAATTCCCTTGTATTAACGTATAAATCACAAAATGTAGGATTCATTTAAACGAAGATGCTGGCTAGTTTTAGGTGAGCACACTCATTACACGGTAGAACTACAGTTCGTGTCAGCAATTCCATCGGAATTATTAAATCGATTTCTTTTGATTAAGGTATCAAATGCTTGTCGTTATACCAAAACATTTGTAATCGATTTGAATACAACTCAAACCCACGTATGATTTATGTTCAAACACAGATGCCTTTAATTACACTTTCATTGTTCATTTAACCTTGATGATATCTGCTTGAAATACCTAAGTATTATTGAATGGTTACAATTTTATTGCCCCTTCGTTTGTCCGTGGAATAAATAACTTCGTACATACTGTTTACAAAGTGATGAATAAAATAACTTCATTAATTTCAGACTCGGCCCACTGAGATCTGTGTAGTAAAAAACTTTTTATTGCAAAAAATAAAAATATAAGTTACTAACATGTAATCCAATTTGCCACCAAGTAGACTCGTTCCCTGTAGTAGCGGTATGTACATATAGCGTGGCCCCTTTATGACCAGTTTTGGGCGAATGGAGCCGAAAGCGAGAGATCACTTGAGCCAAATGTCTCGACAAGGGCACAACGCTGTCGCAATCTGAGCGCTCTTTCAGCGTATGTGGCTCCATGTTTTCAGGGCATCCACATGGTAATGACACATGGGAGTCCGCTCCCCACTTATACTACGTAGGAACTTCCTGATAGAACCGTTTTCAGTCAGCACCTGCTTCAGCCGAAACTTTAGGGCACCATACCTAGCCATTCCTCCATGACAGGTCTTACCGCTGTTATTGCAGAACCTGGGTTATTCAAGTCGTACCCTTTGGTTCAGCACTGGGAGCTGACGGAACTCGGTACTTGATGCCATGAATTCCCGGGGGACTTTCCGCCAGCGATACAGGGACGTAATGATTACGTCCAGATCCCAAGATGTTGATCCAAATAATATCACGCCTGGAGTCTCAAAGGGTACACACACATTTCGCCAGTTACATATATTGAAGTCCCAATTCATTATATTTGTGAAAGTATACCTACTTTTATGTTTGAAGTCTTACCTTTTTATGCGTCATAAGTGAGATCTCCCGCTCTGAGCGAAGAAGAGCACCCGTGTCTCTTCACGTGCCTGCGCCAGGGCCACGGTATTTCTTTCAAACAGCCCGCGACCCTGGCCGGCATCGGTCCTACTGGACCCGTCACGTTGAAAATTTTCCTTGCACCAATGATAATTACCTTATATCGATTAAGTACAGCGACCTGCCAGGGCCACTTGCCAGGCGGCGCAGGCCGTCCGCCAATGATGCGAACCATGTCGCGCATGCGTTGTCGCAGCCGCGCAGACGCAGAGCCACGATACCGGCCGAGTCTGCCACATGGTGGGGGCAGTGGCGTTACCTGTGAATCTTCAGGGTGGATCACAGGTACAGGAGTCGCCATTGACTCTACTCTCTCTACTGTATACCCTGTAAGTTTCAGAACACGTTCTAAATGTAGGGTGTTTTTTTTTTTTTTGTTTGGCAAGCCTATTACTATATGGATAGTATAGACAAATTTGTTCACAGAGGAGTCTTGTCAACAAGATAAAGTATTTATCTGAACCTTAAAATGGTACATTTAAATTTGATTTTAATGGTACTAGTTTGATACTACAAACTTTCTTACTGGAACAGACCCTTCAAAAGCCTTACGTTTTCGTCAAAAGGTTTTCGTTTTCTCTAGTACCTATTGTTGTTATACAAAATACATACATCAAAATTGCTAAAATAATAACTTCTAATTAATCCAGACCAAATAAGCGTAACAAAGCTGCAAATTATGTGTAAAGTTAGTAAATAAAGTGTTCAAGAGCGAAGAGCGAATAATCAATTTTCATTAAGTTATAAATAATTATTATTATTATTCTGATCATCGCTATGTGTTGCAACCTGATTAAATCCTTCGTCTAAATCTATTTGCTTAGGTACTTTTGTTGGAGAAACGAGAAAATTCTATGCACAGTTAGTTTCATGCTTACGGCAATAAAACCACGAAGACATGTACATTTTCAAAGCCTCAAAATGAAATTCCTGCTGTGTAAACAACTTGGCATTTATAATATATTGCGACTTAGTAAGCTCGAGTACACTCATACACGTCGTTGTTTCAATTTGTCAAATTATTTCGCAAAGTGTGAGCTAATAAGAGGAACCTTTGTACTTACATGAAAGAGCAATAAAATGAATGAAATATTTTCTGTATTTACTTAGGTAGAATGTGGCAACGTATGCAAAAGATAAATAACTTTTCTTGATGTGACAGCTTACAAAATGACTATAAGTGTTGGACTTGTAAATGAAAACACATTATCAGCTAAGGATTCACATACCACAAACCCACAAACTATGTAAATATAATGTATTTCGCAGAAATCAAGTTATAATCTCTGCATGTGTCGGGTGTTAGACATAAACCATTCCTCTCCACTTCGTTTTAAGTTTTGTTGTACAAAGTTTGAAAGCGTGCGGCATATACAAATAGCCTACAGACATTTCAATGTTCTTTATCTTAGCTATTTCTCGACTCGATGCCAAGTTTGCACTTACGAGTATACGGTTTGATTTATATAAAAGCGAGGTTTGTGTTACTATCAGCCTGTACCCATGACTTGCAGCTCTTTGGATTCGGGGCTAAAGTATACCTATGGTCGTTGGCTGTCTCCAGCTCGTCTCGCTATCTTCTACAGGGTCTGCTGCAATTTTTTGTTGGATAACATTAAAATACGACTTACTACTGAATCTATCAAACTTTCTAAAATTATGTAACTTATGCAGAACAAGTATTCAACCTTTATCTTTACCTTAAATCTTTCAACGAAGTGGTTCAGAAGTACCTAAGTAATGAAACTGCCACATACTTTAAGATTTTCGCATAATGACTCATCACAGCGGATCTATATATACTGGAAACTTATGTTTCTTGTTAATGCGAGCCTAAACCCTCAAGGCAGAAATTCCTATAACAACATTCTTATCCGGCCTACGATAAACGCGTATCTATAAGTCTAGATTATTTATCCAGTACCCAATTATCGATATACCAGTTACTCGAGTTTATTCTGGATATGGTTTCTTAACATAATAAATTAAATTTGTCTTAAGCATATGTACATAATATATAAAACATTCCAATGAACGAGACGGTAAATAATATGTTGAAGGGAATCATAACATTCACAATTAAAACAAATACGTGTGTACATATATACAATGACAATTGGCAAATAAATAAGTTAGTAGAGTAACAGAATACTGGTAAAAAGACTAGAAGATTTTAACTTTTTTAGACAAGAACATTGTTATTCATACATTGCTGACATACGCTGATAGAATTTCCAAATAATCGTAAATAATGAAGTAGAGTAGAAGTGAAAACATCGTTCATCAAAGTGATTAAGTATAAATGGAATAAACGTGAATATGTAGAAGCGTGGTTAATGTGAATAAATACTGTTAGCGTAGTACCTATGTGCTAGATCACCTGGGTCCTTTCTTCTCTGCATCCTGCTGCGGATCCAGAGGTGGCAGTAGCTTCCTTCCATGTAGCAATAGGCTGACTGCTTTACCACTTTGCGACCACATATCGCTCGTCTTAGACAGTGCCTGTGAAGTAAATCTTTCATAAAAACTTTGCAGACGCGATGGGGATGTCTAAATATGACAAAACAAAAATAAATAGATTGTTTTTTTTTGTAGGGTCACTGACCGTTGTTCATAACTTTTTTTTTAATTGAGCGTAAGTAGGTAGCGAGTGATATTTATATAGCAGCCATAAGTCCCTTGTAAAATTTTGCCGCAGCCGGGCTACACCTACGAAAGTAATAAATACCTATCACGTCTGCTGTTTCGCTAATTTTGTTTGGTCCTGTATAGTTAAATATCTTTCACCTATATTGTCTGTAATAGTTATCAACTTCCTCGTCTGTTTGCATATGTTCTGGTCCGGAATTTAATTCTCTTTCTTTCTTTTCTTTAGAGTGAATACTACTTCAACTCTTAAATGGCCCCTGTGGTTAGATACCACAATTTTGCCAATAACACGTGTAACAAATTATAGAAATTCTTTAAAAAATTTGTTTCACAATAATGGCGGATATCGCCAATGACTGTTGATAAAATTGCCTCGTGAGCCGACTACAAGAAGATTTGATGTAAAGCCATGATGTGGCCACTATGCTGCGATATTTCAATGTTCTTTATGAATTATTCACTGAATGCACTTTTTACTACATAAATCACGCGCTTTTATTTAGTAAACGACACTATAATTAATTTAAAAGTCCAATGAAAATTTTTTCGAACAGTTTATTTTACGTGTACATTGCACTTAAATACTGTGACTTAATACCATGTTTTGAACGAACCTCAATTATCTTTTTCTACAACGTTCCACTTTACCTACGATCACTTGACTTTTATCCATTGGTGTTTCTACATTTCATACATTATCTTATGTTTTATTCAATCAATATGTATTTCTCTATTAGTCTTTGTATAATACAGATTCATTGAAAATAAAATATTGTTTGAATAAATTGATCATTCAGTATTTAAATGAGTTCGGATGACTGGAATGGATTTTTTTGACATTTGACAAATTAAGTCCAGGCATATTTCAAGATAACAATATTATGTCTGTATTGTAATAGAAAATGATGTGTCTGCCGGTGTTGGTATAGTTGAATATAATTGTTGTTGCAATTGTTTGGTCGGTCGACGAACCATAGGATGTTGCGCTGACGTTATTAGTTAGTCACGTTTTATTAGTGTGGTATCTTGAATGGGCTAGGTATCAAGAAAATATATCTGCTCCAACATAATTTCTGGACGATGTTAATGAACGATGAAATAACGATGATGATGATAATGAATAAATTATTTCATTTAAAACATAGTGTACTATGTAAATAGTACAATGTAAATAGTACACTGTAGACTACCTACATTATTTCTCTCTCCTTCTTCTTAGTATGTCGTCCAAAGGTCGTCTGTAAACGATCGCTCTTAGCGATAAGACCGCCTATTGTGTCACCCTTTGTAAAATCTTTATATTTATGTTCCTGTTATCTATGTGGTGTACATAATAAAGAGTATTCTATTTTCTCTCTGAAAACCTGAGTTTGAATGTATGGAAAGTGGTCATTCTTCTTTAAACATTACTAGCACAGTTTTACCCACATGACATTTGATCTCATAAACATATTCGGATTAAAAGTATCCTATATGTTAATTTCCTATATGTTAGTTATCCTATATGGTTATAAATCATCCTTCTTCTAAATTTCATCAAAATCCGTTGAACAGTTTTGCGTGAAATACCCTTTCACGCAAAACTGTTCAACGGATTTAACATACAACGCAAACATACAACGATACAAACTTTCACATTTATAATACATATTAATAGAATAGGATAGGATCCCCGTTATCCATAAACGTTCTTCAAAGTCAAATGGTGATTGTTTAACAATACATTTATCACATTTGAATGTCATTTAACTTTAATCATCGTTTATGAACGAAAATGTATAAAAACTAATCATTGTCCTTGGACACTCAGACTTACAATTGACCTTTATTACATGACGTATTTGACTAATATTGTTACATTAATCACACAAATAATCTAGGTTCCTGGGTAGTCCTAAAAATAGAACACTACCGCTCTACCTCACACCACATCAGTCAGTAGTAGGTACTTATGTTTACTACTGCTATTTTTTATTTTATTCTTATATATTATTTTCCTTATCGGCTTTAATACTGGAATTTTGAAGAGCATAATTTTGTTTACGTTTAGTTTTAGACATTTTGGTCGAAATTGCACCCCTCATCTAGTATTTATTGTAAAGTTTTATGCCATAAACAAGTCATCATCATCATCATCATCTCAGCGTTAATCCCAGTCGCATCCGTAGCTTTTCAGCTTTGGAGTCTGGGGTCCGCTTTACCAGTCTAACTGCTGATTTTTGGCTAAACTTCGATATTTTCCGTGAAGCGACTGCCGTCTAACCTCCACAACCCGAAGGCGATATCTAAGCAGTGCAGTTAAACCAATTGTTAGACTTTTGAGGACTCCAACAACCCGTAACGACTGCCCTTAGATGTTCGTATGGCAACCGGGACCAACGGCTTAACGTGCTTTCCGAGGCACGACCAGACCAGTGCAAATATTCATATTCATGCATACAAATATTTGCACTATGCGGGGATCGAACCCGCGCCTCCTTGAATATGCAGATGCAGTACGCAAGAAGTTGTTTGATGTTCAAAAGTTCCATGTCCTTATATTTATTTTAATTGTTGAGTTAGGTAATCGTAATAAAAAGCATATCAATAATTTTGTTTTGTGGAATTTGTAGATTTAAAGAGTTAATAAACATTACCACAGCCGCGTTCCAAGATGAATAATGAAAATAAAACTAGACTGACATATCTCGCTAATGAACGATGTCTTTATGAAATATTGTGCCAAGAGTCTGAAATATTTTAAATAGATTTAATATTATTTCATTAATTAACAGCACGTCTGAGGCATTTTTGGCATTGGCTTTCACGTTGAGCTCTCACTTTGTCAGTTTCAGACATTGTGATTTTCACATTTTCATTGTAATCAAGCTGTGTTTTTCAAATGTCATGTACTTATCTTTATAACATTGAAATATTAACCAAGTTTCGGGAATTACTTTGCTACTTTACTATCAGTAAATATTTATGGGACGTACTTCCTAAAACTAAATATTTATTGCGATGGTGGCACAGTAAATAACATTGTGGTGATTGAATTTTGTAGGTATTGTAAATGCTTCAGTACAATATTTAGAAAGCAATTATCACAAACAATACTCCTCCTACGTACAGCTTGTTTGACTAATCCACTACAAATAATTGTTCCTGCGAACTGTCTATATTTGATCTAGGGCAGATTTTAAAAAAGAACAAATATTAAGGTTTGATCCAATTTTTAAGACGTGAAAACTAGCTTTGCCATCAACCTCAACGTGTGCATCGCTGTTTACCATCAGGTGGGATTGAGGTCAAGACCTAATTTATAATACTTAAAAAAAAATGTCGTACAGTTTTTTACTGTGGAGAAATGCCGCTGTAATTCAGACTATCTTTGTTTTGCAGAGGCGAGCTATTCGATCAATTTATCTATTAAGTCGAAGACACTCTCTCACAGACAAAGATTAATGTAATGAACGTGCCGTCTCAATATATTTATATCTTTTTGATGGCCATAAAAATATAAAATTCTTTAAAAATACAGTAATGCCAATAAAAAAGAACTAGGACCAAACACAAATTTGTTGTTACAACAAGATTTAAAAAAATGGGTCGGTCTATATGGTATCAATGTACGTATATACGATTTTTTTTTTTATGAACTTCCAAGCTTGGATCAAGATCTAAGTCTTAATAAATTCAAATGATTCATTAAACGGTGGTTATATTATGCCGAGTATCCATCCTTACGTTGTTGACACTGCTACGATCCGGACGAAGCGTTTCGCCTCGTCTTTTATACCGCGTACATCAAGGGACTGGAACAATTTGCCAGCGACGGCATTTCCGTCTGACTACAATTTAAGTGTTTTGAAGGTCAGAGTGAATAGGCTCTTAATAAACCAGCGCGCTTTACCATCAACGATTGCATCACTGCTTACCATCAAGCGGGAATGCGGTCAAGCACTAGTTCTTTATTATAAAAAATAAACATTGCCAGAAAGCGTTTTATACCGTTAAAGCATCGAGGACAAAACACTTGGGATTGAGCTGCTTCGAATTTTACAGATTGAATGTTTTTCTTTTGTTTTTTTTTTTATATTCACATTGACATGAATGAATTTTATACATACAATCACAATCATACAATCTTACTTTGGAAAATGTTCTTTTATTTTAATTGTTGTGAGAATTTTTTTTTTAGATTTCACTTTTTATTTTTGCTCTATCTTCTTTTAGTTTTTTATAGGTCTGAGCAATTTGTCTGACCTACCCAAATCATTTCTTTGGCATTGTTCGTCGAATCATTTAGCTCTTTAAGTTTTGCGTTTTGACTGGACCGGTCTTCTCAATCTGTGTGATTCTTTCTTCAAAAGACCATTACAGATATCGATCCACATGGTCTTCATAGGATTTGATCAAGAATATATATATATTTTTTTTGGGAAATAAATTATCAAATGGCCACTCCCGCTTCGGGCGGAGCGGAAGGGCGTGTCAGACTTTTACTTGATATTGCCCACCAGTTGTCGTCCTCCGTGACGCAGCGGTCAACACGCCTGCCTGCGACGTGGAGGCCCTTGGTTCGATCCCCGGCCAGGTCATGATGGAAAACGATCTTTTCCTGATTGGTCTGGGTCTTGGATGTTTATCTATATATGTATCTATTATAAATATAGTATCGTTAAGTTAGTATCCCATAACACAAGTCACGAACTTAATTTGGAGCTAGCTCAATCTGTGTGATTTGTCCGTATATATTTATTATTATTTATTTAGTTGCCTGTGCGCCAAAGGCTACGGTATCACTTTCTCTCTTACAACTCGCGGCCGACATCTCATTAAGGCGCACGTAGAACAAAACTCACCGTAGATCTGGACCTAGTCCTTACCTCAAGGTAGTACCAGTAGAAAGGAAGTACCAGTGGGCCACCATACCTTTTGCATTAATAAGATGATATTGACTGCACGGTTCGCGCAGTGGTCAAGCTATTGACTGCTGCGCTGCGTGTAGCGGGTTCGATTCCCGCACGAAACAAATATTTGTATGACCAACAAGTAGTTGTTCCGGGTTGGGTTTCTGGGTGTTTGTGTATGTGAGTTTATATGTTTATAAACGCACCCACGATACAGGAGAAATATACAAGTAAGGGATGTTTAAAGGAAAACTGCGACCTTCACCTCCACACCACCACCACCTCGTTGGGGGCCTCCCTACGCCGCATCTTCGTCAAATGGCAGATAATAGAACTGAAACCTTAAAAAATTTTGGTTTCAAGATAATGAGATGAATTTACAATTTTACTGTCGCTTTTTCACTGTCGACTTTTAAATCACAACGATGCTTAAGGATTTTTTTTTTTAATAATTATAAACTAGCGCTGGACCGCAATCCCGCCTGATGGTAAGCAGTGATGTGATCGTTGATGGTAAAGCGCGCTAGTTTATTAAGAGCCTATCCACTCAGAAAAACTGAGCGAATAGGAAGGAAGACGGCAGTTGAGCGAGGTGATGCAATATTAAACCCAACAACACCACCAACGATGCTGCTCCAAAGGGAGATTGATCTGAAGACCCTCCACGACCAAACTCCCAACACAACAACATTAGGTTAGGCGCATCGTACCCGGCACACATCGCAACACAACTGCTCAGACCCGTCCTCCGTACGGCTTCAGCAGACATCATGCCGGAACACGATAAATCGCTTGGCGGCAAGGCTTTGTCTGGTGGGTGGTAACTTCTGCCAGCGGCCGATGTTATGGCCTACCACCAATAAAGCGGAAAAATTTAGCATAGGTAAGTGTATCCTTACCTCCGTCTCGTCGTAGTACACTTTCTAGAACAAGCACTCCAAGAGCTCCACTGGGAGAAACCCCGGAATCTCCTCTGCACGTCCTCACCTCGCAGCTGTCGTACTTGCGGCTGTCAATACATTAACATTTTCATAAAAAAAAAAAAAAAAAACTTTTGAAAGTTCTTATGTCAGAGTTTGGTTTCAAGTTACATTAACATAAACCTAGCTACACACAGGAGATGTTATGTATAGTACATAAGTGTGTGCGCACTGGTCCATTCCTTCCCTCACTCTTATAATCCATTGGGAGTCCTCGGACAATTTGATACGAGAGATTAGGCGCAAGACCAACAGTTAACGGTCCTTTTTACGTGGCTCAGGGGACTCACACCGTCAACTCCAAACGCGAGGCCGCATGTCTTGTTTCCTCGAATGATTGGGCAGAGACGTATCAATAGTACACACACATTTAGCAATTTATGTTCAAGTCCCATGTAAGGCTGCGAGCTTATGGCCATCAACCTGGCAGAAACCCAGATAGAAAAACAATCCGGGCTGCTACTGAGAAATTCCAGATAGTAAAGCCCAGATGCATTTTCTCCGATCTTGATTATTGAACTCAAAACCTCATGGTTGCTACCACAAGATCAATATAGCAGTCGATATATTAACGAACGTTCAACTCTAAATACTTTCTTATCTCTTTCATCGCCGCCTACTGGTGCTAGTTACTTCAGTCAGTACGCAATACTTTATTAGTTAGGTATTTACCACAAATCACTTCAAATGTACGGTGTTTGTTTTACGTATCCTAGCCTTGTATAAACAAACATGATACATACCCACTAAACTAACTAAAATTTCATTTATCTAAACATTATTCATTACGGCGGGAAATTATTCACAAAGAAAGACCATGTATAAGTGTTGAGAAGTTGTTGAGGCAAAATTAGTCCTCATATATATTTGATTACTGTGGACTGCGGTGCAAGGCTGTATGACATTCCCAGTCCTAATTATTTCTGATTAAATACTTGTGTACGTACTGTAGCAAGTTTTTCTTCTATCTGCGTTTCAATCGGTGAGTTCGGTTTGCGTGGGCGAGATGATTCTTTACAACTGTAAACAAAATAATAGTACTCATACAATATTGTTATTAGTTAGTTTTTACATAAAGTTTTCTGAGAAAATTACATGGTTACGTCTGAAAACCGAAAGACGTAATGAATAGATACGTGTCAGATTGGTGTAAAAAAGTTTCTATCCATTTTCATATCTTTTTGTTGCTTTTGTGGGAATACTAAGCCTATTACATATATACATATTTGCATAGTATATGAATGATCTTATTCAATTCTGAACGTCTCAATCTTCCATTATTTGTAAACATATTAAATCGATTATGAGGAATTTTCCGATGAGTCATACTTTAGCTTTGTCTAGAATCCACTCTATATTCTGTGGAGATTTTTGTTCCATAACATCCTACAAATAACATAATGCTATTTGGAAAATTCACAAAAGCTTTTGTATCATTACATTCTATGTATTCACATCGACGTATAAAATCCTTACGATAAAATATTCAAACATCACCTTGCGATTTCTATGCGGAGTGAGTCGCCACATATTTGACGACGCAAGCAGTGTCGGCGTCGGGTCTTGTGCCCGCCCCGACACGCGCCCCAACGACCCCACGGAGAATATGAAGGCTGCTCTAAATATAAACCTGGAATTGGAAAAAATAATAACATCGAGAACCACTTGTGTTACAATCACAAACATGTGACAATACTAAAGTAAATACTAACCTTTTTTATGTTTACTAAAATGTTTTAAATCGGCATTATCTTCGGAATAAATCATCTGTGCGATTTCATGCTGTGTTGCCACCTCGTTTTCAGTCTGTAATGCATAAGTCTCATACAATATATCAATATGCTAACAATACATAATAGCTGAGATAACAATCAGTTTCCTACATGGATAACTGGGTCAATCCTTTGAAAAGCCAGGGTTTCTATACAATCGCTGCAATCAACCAAGACATATATCAATTTGGCAGTGATCCAAATATTTTTTGTGATCGGAAGTGCATTGTCAGTTGCAATGCTAGTAATGGATCTAGAACTTTTCAAATCTACGGCGTCAATGTGCAATATTATGTGCATTGACTATTAGGTAAAGCGGAAATGAAAATAGTATACGAATTGTGCAGTAGATTCAAAACCCGGGTAAATGAATTACCATCATCATTGGCAACCTTGTAGCAACCGCTGCAGAGTACAGACTTCCTCCGTTTTATGCCAAGCTTGTATGTAAATTTTTGGATAATTATGACGGGCTCCGGGAAAACTCGGTACAAAGCTTCTTATATCGAGATCCAAATACTTTTAAATAATTAGTTAATAAGTCTCGAAAAAAATGAACCTAGTCTAGATCGTCCTTAATACAATAGCAAAAGTTTATTGGTATTAAAAATATTTTTGACGTTAATTGTAGGAGTGACTGCTGTCAGAAGACTTTTACTCTCGCATCACCAGTTAGCTATTTATCATAAATTATTTTGTGGAGCTTAGTTTTTTAATAAAAAATCAGTTTCTTTTTAAAGTCATAAAAACATAGGTCCAATAAGTTGTAACTATTTTCCAATAACATTCAAATTCTAAAAACTAATAAAGAAGAATTATTAAGTTTGTAATTTGTAATATGTCTGCATGCCTTTTAGATAAAATGATACTCACTTCGTGTCCCGGTATGGTTTCAATGATGATAATGCTAAAAATGATGACAGGACACAGCCACTTCATATTCCTCAGTCCTGGCAACTAACTCTCCGTCAGAACTCGGCATCTAAAAGATAAATTTCACATGTGACTTATCCTTTCTGTACAAGATACTTAATAATGGCGTTGACTGTCCAGATTTATTGAGCAGTATTCAAATTAAAGTTCCTACCAGAATCCTACGCCACCCGCAACCCTTACTTAAGAGTCCACAACATCGCACTAATCTGGGTAAACATTCGCCAATTTATAGAATAAGTAAATCTTGCGCAGACATCGACATCTTCTCAAATACTCTGAATACATTCTTCACAAATCAACACAAATCTTTAACTTTTCAAAACTTGAATGACATAATATGTATTTGCATGAACTACAAATATTTAATGTAATTCATTTTCAAACAATTAATTTTATTTTAATATAATTTTGTATTATTGTAATTCCATTGTCTATTGTAATTTTATTTGATTGTTTTACTTTCTTCTCAATTTATCTAATATTAACCTTATTTCATTATCTTTATTTGACATGATTAAGAAAATGCTTGTTACTATTTCTTTTTTTTTTTAACAAATTTTATTATTGTGTCGTGATGGAATATTTTGTTTAATATAATTTTGTTGTCATTGTCTTAAAATTTAGTTTAATATAACATTGTTTTAAAATTTAATTAAAATGACATTGCTTAAATATCTAATTTCATATAACATTGTTTTGTATTCATGCTGTTATATTATAATTGCATGTTGTGACTTCTTATAAGTGGAGAAGCACAAGGTCATTTCCTGTTATATATATTTTCTAGCATTTAATGTGTTTTCTCTGTTAGAAGTCCAAATAAATAAATAAAAAATAAACGACTAAATCAAAACAAAGGAATTGTTTTTAAATCAAATCTCGATTTTTCTCGTCATAGGGAAATGGTATCCTGATGGATAAATAATGACTGGTTTTTCCCTGTTACCAAAGTTCAATTAGCCAATATCCCTTTTTAGCCGCTTTTTTAAATCCGAAACACGTGATCATTATTACTCGCTTGGCTTAGTATTCCTATTATTTAGATAGATGTGATGAAGTTAAATGATAGAAGGTCCGAAACCTTAAAGAAATAAAATGTTCTACATTGCTTTGGTGTTCAGATATCGATAGCCAACACGTCTTTGAAGCTTCAAGCGGTTAATTTAACTTGTACCTGTACACAATTCTAGCTATATATTGCCTCCATTTCTAACAATCTAAAAGTGCTAACTGACATTACCATAAATTATTTCTTATGTAGAGGTCTGACTAACTCTGAGCAATCTACTTATTACTTGACAACTTAATCACAAGTTAATTAACCCGAAGAGAAACTCAGACTTTAACTTCACTGCATAATGTGCTACATCTGTACTACATGTTATTATAAAGTAAGCAATAACAGTTGATCTTTCGCAAGATTTCAACAATAAGCTGAACAATGTAATTTTGGACCGTTTTTTACGCCTGTATCATAATCACCCCGTACCAATTACCAATTATAATTTATTCTAAACATTTTACACACTCCTGTATTTTGCTAGCTTTCACAAAGATACAAAGTTCCATGGCCGCGAAACGAGATGTATTTTCTCTTTAAAGCGTGGTCGTGCAAATAAAACAAATGGCGCTTGCAATGTCACTAATGAGAAAGAATAGAGAAAAATGCTCCTAAAATTGGCATTAAAAGTGTTTCTAAAACAATATTATAAATCTGTGAATGGAATAATCAGTAAAACGTTTTGAGAATATTGTTAGATAAATATTAACTAGTAAAAATTTTATAATGCCTCAGTATTTGCACACGACTTCCTTTTTTAAGTCAATATCACACTGCCCCCTGTGCTGTTGGTTTTAAAAGTCTAAGTTAAAATATTTTATTTTTATGTGAAACGGTTCTGACGTTTCATAAATAAAAATATTTTAATTTATGAAACATAAGTAGCTAGGTGCAGGATACCAATTGTTCTTTTCCTATAGAGAACCTGAAAAATTCCGTGCTTACTCTTAAAAAAAACTAAATAGCTTCATCTTAATTATAGAAAGATACTTAATAAAAATATTCACACACAAATCTAGCCACACGGCAGCGTATCGAGCCAAGTTCAAGTAACAGATGGCGAGCAACACCGTGTGTAATATTACGCGAACCATTTAAAGCCACTTTTGGGGGTTAAAAGTGGCTCTAAATGGTTCGTGTCTTTACTCAAAAACTATTTCACATAAACATGTCAGACTTGTGAGATACATATGTACTCCAAATTGCATAATCATATCTTCAACGGTTATTTAAATAATAACGTCCAAAACTCATCATTTTTATCACTGACTGACCTATAGATCAAAATTCTAACCCAGTTCCAGGTGACCTGGAAAGTTCAAATTTGGCATGCAGATAGATAAATACAAAGGATAATTCCTTTGTATTTACTTAATTACCTATCAGCATGCCAAATTTAAACTTTGCCTATCAGGAACTGGTATTTTTTTATTATTTTATTATAATTTTTACTTAATTGATTCTATTATGTGTAGCACTATAGAACACTATTTCTGGCATCGTGAATTCCAGTTTAAGGGCTTATAGCATTTCCATCTGATCTTGTGGGTAAAAAATGCACCAATACTGCAAGTTTCGACCGTTGAGGAGGTGGCAGAGTTTATTAATAAATACGTTACATGTTCTGTCCCAGATAAAAAAGTATCGCCAACATTACATGATCGTGTTATTAATTATCAGATACATAAACATAACCCATACTGTTTACGAAAGAAAAAAACAAAAAACAAGCTTTACAACGGTTTGCAGGTTTAGATTTCCACGACCAGTAATCGAATTTCTAACGATTAATGGTGTAACTGAATCAATAGCGGCTAGGAAAACTTTTAAAAGTAATAGACTTTATAATATACCTCGTGAAGAAGAATCTCGTTACATTAACGAGTATAATCCAACAATCCTCCTCGATTGGAATTGTAACATGGATTTACAGTATGTAGGTGAAAAGGCAGCTATACTAAATTATTATATTACCAAATATACGACTAAACGCGAAAATAGTCACGCAGTAGACATTTTGACAACATAAATTCTTCAATAACAGAGAATGTGATACACTAGAAGCA
This sequence comes from Sesamia inferens, assembly GCA_037179545.1. Lineage (NCBI taxonomy): Eukaryota > Metazoa > Arthropoda > Insecta > Lepidoptera > Noctuidae > Sesamia > Sesamia inferens. The sequence continues at coordinate 18,482,150 of CM073928.1, read as the reverse complement.
AGCAGTACACTCTTAGGGATTTCTCTTTATGGTACCGATGTACAAACTACAATCCGGTGGCTCGATGTAAATATGTATCGCAATAGAAGAGTAAAAACTAAAAAAGAGATAATTGCACTTGAATCAGATTCTCCTGAGAACTATTTCTACTAACAACGAATCTTGGGTTTATAATATTTATCCTCAGCGTTCTCAAGACTTAGAGAGTATGAATGTATGTATATAATTTCCGTCGATGGTTTGACATAGTTACAGCCCCGCCCTCTTCGGCCATGGTATATAAATTATCATCAAATAATTATTTAAGGAAACGACAGAGACCTTATTTAATAAAACACTATACTTACGACATAAATAAATACACAGAAAAATACTATTTTCACTTTTACTATTTTTTTAACAAAATACTTACACTTAAGCCATCAGTTTCCCGAACAAATGATAGAAGGTTTAAATGTTGACCAAAAACGTATTATCGACAAGATCTGTAAGACTTTATTAGATGAATCTAAAACGTTGAGAATACTAATTAGTGGGACAGGCGGCACCGTAAAAGTTATTTAATCAATGCAATTAAAAACTAGGTTAAGAAGCGAATGAATAGGTTAGCTGCAGTAGCTACACCCACAGGTATTGCTCCTACAGCTGCCTGTGAAGCACAGAAAATGTTCCAAGTACACTTCCTTATCAGACCAAGTAGTAAAAATTTTAAGATGTGATTTAAAAGATGAAGTACTTTTAATAATTGATGAAGTGTCTATGATTTCAAATATAACATTAATGTACACCCATCTTTGATTAACATAAATATATGATACCGGTGACGCTGACGACAGATGGTTCGGTAAAATTCATATAGTGTTGTTTGGCAATCTGCTTCAACTGCCTCCAGTGAGACAACTGTCGCCGTTCGGCAACTTGAAGTCGTCTGATGTCCTTAAATGTTTAGAATGTCTTAGTGCTCCAATTTTAGGGAAAGAATTATTTTTTTATGAGGAATTAACTATAAACATGAGCAAATGAAGTACTCAAAAAGAACTAGGATGATTCGGCGCAAACTGCTGGCTTAGAAAATGTCATCACGATAAAAATAGGTGCACAAGTAAAGTTGCGAAGAAACATAGATGTGTGTAAAGGACTGGTTAACGGATCCACTGGAAAAGTAGAGAAGGTACATTGAGACGTCGACAACAGCAAAAGCGCACATAAAATTGCAATACAATTTGAACATAATTTAATTTACGAACTAGACCGAGTCAAGACCAAGTTTCAGATATTAAGTATTTTATATGTTCACAGGGAACAATTATCTATTGGTTTAGTATATGGTATTACTATCCATAAATGACAAGGCCTTAGCCTTGACAGTACTCTTCTCGACATAGGCTCCTCTATATTTAGTAAAGGGCAGGCTTACGTTGGTCTCTCCAGAGTTAAAACCATAGATGGAGTATATTTATCAATTTCGATCCAAGTCAAATTATGGCACAAGAGAGGTCTATTGTAGTGTTAAACCATATGCGCACGTTATAGAGTCCCGATTTGGCCAAATTAAGTATAAACAGAAAGCATGTAAAAACTTATAACTTAGCATAATATATTATAGCCTAAGGTCTGACTTGGCTAGTTTTCATTACGAATTATAGTATGCCTTTGCAAGTTTTAAACCTGTTACTTGTCGGTTCTTATTTTATTATTCTGAAAATTTGCGTACTGGTAGAAACTAGCCATCGAATATAATAATTCGTATATAAAAACTAGCCAAATCTGACTTAGACAAAATACTATACGTCTTAGACAGTTAAACTAGACATCGAACATAATAACTAGCCAAGTCAGACTAAGGTCTGACTTGGCTAGTTATTATGTTCGATGGTTCCTAAGTTATAAGAAGAAGTGATATTTTATGTTATTATAAATGAATTTCAGGACTAACCATTGAACTTGGCACCCAATTGGATCTCACTTCTTTTGTCGTTGAAGTCATATATCATAATATTGAACTTGGCTCTCATTTCACATTTATGTTTTTGATGAGATACATTTCACTAAAAACACCAAATATACAAAATAAGGCTTAGAAATACAAATGCTACAACACAATATACTCACCACACACTAATTATTATGGCAAAAAAACAAATTATGTACCTACGAAGGGGCTGCATTTTGTAATTAATTTCCTAGTGACAATAAAAACACAAAATCCAGTCATCAAGCGAGCGCACGACATGCCATTGTTGTGCGTGCTCCGTATAAGTTATATACAGTGTTAGCGATTACCCATTGCTTACTTACATTTTTTTGAATATTTTTTCGTCATTAATAACGTTTAAGTTTTTAAATTTCAAATGTTAGTGATATAAATTCCTATAGGAAATAAATATATCTCAAATCTCAATATTTGAGTTTCAAATATTTTGTAGTGGCAATAAGTACTTAATAAAATAGGCAACCCTATCCTACCCTTCCCGAAGATGTTGAATACATGTAAGTAGGTACAGGCAACAGCACGTCAAGATACTACAATCTGTCAGATTTACTACCTAATCAACTTTATCTTTAAAGTATTAAGGCTTAAGGTTGATTGAGAATATTTGACAGTTTCGTGTAGCTTGACCTGCTGTCGTCCGTACATATGTTTGTTACTCTTTCACGCAAAAACCACTGAAGCAATTTGGATGAAATTTGGCACACAGATAATTTATAACCAGGAATGTTTGGATAGGATACTTTTTCTACCGATGCTCCCATAGGATTGAAATTCACGTGGATAAACCCGCTAGGAGCAGTTAGTGGTCTATAAACCTAGTCTTCAAAGCCTAGATACATTCTCACATTCACAAAACATAAAAGAATCTATCAAAAAGTTACACAAAAGGATAAACTACAAGTAAAAACCTTCCTATTGTACCTAATTGATGTTCCAACTCTCATTATTATGTCTATCTTCCAAGAGGTCGAATTCCAAACAAACTCCGATACAACTCATCGTCCGAACAATAAATACTAATTATAGGCCCATTGAGCTGGAACTGGAAATTGGAGACTAGACCAGACCAATAATTGTATTTCTGTTCAATCAGATGTTCTATTGTGTTGGTTGATAATAAAATATATCACTTATCTATACATCACGAGTTCACGACATCCCCAACAAACGTTACCGTGCGATGATAGATCATGCATAGCATTACCAAATTCGGTACTATCGATCGATTAGTGGCACATCGCATATCACTATCACCAACCGATTATACAATATGTAAAGAAAACCCTGTCCGACCCGTAAGAATAATAAAGGTTAGGTAAACACTTGATCAAACATGATATAAAATTTTACGTAATCATCATAGAAACAATACTAATGAATTTTGAAATAATCTTTTTTTCCCGCGAATTAATTCCAACTTCCCCGAAATTTGGTAATTTTTAAAAAAGTGACAACACCGCTATTATTATGAGCGAATGGCGATGCGACCACGTGCCGCGTGCCCTGTCCCCCGTCGCCCGCGGAAGTGTTGTTTACCGCAAATATATTAAGTTGCCTCTTTTTGCGAAATAATATTTATTTTTTTAGGGGGATCTTTTTTTAAGTTTAGCCCGGCTTTAGTAGAATCAGTTATCGATACCTAACAATACTTTCACGGATCGGACAGGGTTTTCTTTACATATTGTATATTATCCTTTAAAGAGAACATTCACAAAAAGATGCTGGTCGGATCACAACGATAATGTTTCTTAATTGTTCGTTTTATTAGGTTTTAGTACAATCATTTATTTATGTAGGTATATTAATTTGAGCTTATAAGTATGCGAAAACTTATTAAAATTATCTCATTATATGTATCTATACAAATATTTATGTTTTGATTATTACACATAAATAACTGATTAAGATTTTTGCTAATAAGCCAATACTTTTATATTAAAAGTAATTTTTTTACTCATATTCCATAATTGCACCTTTTTTTATTAGTTATAAACTAGCGCTTGACCGCAATCCCGCCTGATGCTAAGCAGTGATGCGATCGTTGATGGTAAATGGCGCGCTAGTTTATTTAGAGCCTATTCACTCTAGCCTTGAAGACACTCAAATTGTAGTGTGGCGGAAACACCGCCGCTGGCAAATTGTTACAGTCCCTCGGTGTACGCGGTATAAAAGAGGAAGCGAAACGCTTCGTCCGGATCGTAGTGGTGTTAACAAAGTAAGGGTGGAAAGTCACCGTACGACGGCACCTACCACAGTTTATTTGTGTCTTGCCGCCAAGCGATTCGTCGTGTTCATGACGTGTGGCATGATGTCTGGAGAAGCCGTACGGAGGACGGGTCTGAGCAGTTCGTTCGTGGAGGGTCTCCAGATATTAATCTGGTGACCCTCCACGACCGAACAGAGATTGCTCCCTCTGGCGCACCACCGTTGGTCGTGTTGTTGGTTTTAACATTGCAACACCTTGCTCAACTGCCTGTTTTTTAAGTGAATAGGTTCAATAAACTAGCGCGCTTTACCATCATAGATTGCATCACTGCTTACCTGAAAAGATATCTATTTCACCCAAAGGTCGATTACATCTACTGCCTGCATGTATACATCTTTGGCTAAAGTATTAAATAAATAGATAAACTGCGTGATCGACTTTATAGTTGCCTTCCCACCCTAAACTAACATTTGTTTCTCAAAAATCGACACAGGCCGATCCCCTTGTTAAAAATCTAAAAAAAAATATTAAATTAATAACATTAAATTAGGCTAAATTTAAGGTCATTTCATCTTATGCTTGCTATTTCATTAAGAAAAGGACAGGCAATAAATATTAGTTTAGTTCTCTCAATTTAGGCAGTACCTGACGGAAAGTGACTTACTTTTAGACGCCATGATTAATTAATAATGTTTAAACTATCTATGGCATAACAAATTTGACAGGACCAAACTAATATTTTATCTTCTCTCCAGAAGCGTAGCGTACCTTAGCGGGGCCCCGTATAAAAATTTGTTTAGGGGCCCTTAGGAAGGGTAAAGAATTCTCACAATAGAAAAAAAAATGCATAATATTAATAGAAATATTTATTCATCATAATTATCTGTCTGTCATTTTTTCAAAATTTGAGAACTTTGCTTCCCCAGAAACCGTTCGGAAAATCAGAGCTCTCATTGGATATCGCTCGTCGCGCGCAATGTGTAGAGGCCATTATGCGGGAAAAAGAGAAATTGCTTTTCTGACTTTTGTCATTTGTGAAATAAAAAAAGAAGTTGGGAAGTTTTTATTAATTTTTGGTTACGCGAGTTGGGGCCCGGGCCACGGGGGCCCCGTATAATTGATACGGCAGATAGGGCGGTAGCTACGCCCCTGCTTCTGTCTTTTTGTTAATGAAATAGAAACAAAAAAGATGGACTAAACTTAAAATTAGTTTAGTTTGCCAACTTGGAAATATAGGCTAATGTCTATTGCTACGGTTTTCTAGAAGTTTAATTGCGCACGCTATGTGGCGGCTACTGCTGGGTAATCTTAAATTTAATTAAGTTTAAATTCATAAGAAACTGTTATTGAAAGAAGTGAAGAAAAATCAAACCCTTGCCTTCCTACATATAGGTACGTTCTTCACCAGGGTAATTGTGTAACACATTATCAGTAGCAATGGATTAAATTTTGACAGTTCAACAACACTGATTGTGTTGAATATCTTCTCTGATTTTTGTGTTATCGGCGGTGAACGCTGCCGAAAACTTAAAGTAAACGGAACGCGACCATAGTGGACCGCGTTCTTCCGCCGATCACCGAACGTCGTAGCGAACACACTTCCTTTCGAATTGGCAAGCTAGCGAGTCATGGCCACAATCTTTTAACGGTGATAAAAATGTAATTTGTTTTAAGTATTTAAAGTAACCTCCAGGGGGATTTAGGCCTTGAAAAATTGATAAAGTTAGGGAGTCTGCCAGTATATTGTGTCGACGTACGCCTTCTCGTGATCTGGTCTGGTGGTCTACGAACTCCGCATCTGAAGGTTGAAGGTAAGTAAGTGATTTTAGCACTTTAATCGGAGAGATATACTCCGAAGGCATCATTCGATCACATATTTACTTATAATTTCTAATATCATCAAACACATACGTGTGGGGTATCTATGGATAGGTCTTCAAAAATGATATCGTGGTTTCTCAAATACTTTTTTTCTAAACCGAATAGTTTGCGTGACAGACGCTTCCATAGTGGGAAAAAGTTGCCCCCCCCCCCCCCCCTAACTTCTAAAATAAGAAAATCAAAAATCTAAAAAACACATATGATGCACATTACTATAAAAACTACCAACGAAAATAGTTTTGAACGAGATCTAGTAAGTAGTTTTTTTTAATACCTCGTAAATCGTAAACCGCTTATTATCGCGTAATCTTTCATACAAATAACTTTTTTTTTTTAATTTCATAAATCAATGGTACGGAACCCTTTATGCGTGAGTCTGACACGCACTTGGCCGGTTTTTGTTGAGAAGGATCGAGCGTAATCACCACACTTGCTCAATGCAGTTTGGCAATTTCAGACTTAAAGTCCAGGTTTCCTCAAAACGTTTTCCTTCACCTTGTAATCAGTCATTGGTGTCTAATATATACTTAGAAAGAACATAAAACTTAGAAAAGTTACATTGGTACTTGCCTGACCTAGATTCGAACCCGCACATCATACTTGAGAGGCTGGTGTTTTAACTACTAGGCCACCAGGACTGTTAATATAAGTATTGCCATCCTAAATACAGTCCACTTGAATCTTATTTAAAGTCTTTCGCTGTAGGCACGTTGCCGCCACACATTGCGTTATTTACGTTGTTGAGCAAACACTTGTTCCGGCATGATGTCTGGTGAAGCCGTACGGAGGACGGGTCTGAGCAATTGTGTTGCGATGTGTGCCAGGTACGATGTGCCTAATGTTGTTGTGTTGGGAGTTTGGTCGTGGAGGGTCTTCAAATCAATCTCCCTTTGGCGCAGCATCGTTGGGCGTGTTGTTAGGTTTAACATTGCATCACCTCGCTCAACTGCCGTCTTCCTTCCTATTCGCTCAGTTTTTCTGAGTGAATAGGCTCTTAATAAACAAGCGCGCTTTATCATCAACGATCGCATCACTGCTTACCATAAGGCGGGATTGCGTTCAAGCGCTAGTTCATAATTATAAAAAAAAAAAACATTTTCGATCATAGAAAGCATTGGAATAGCATTAAGCTTCAAAATTATTCCAACTGATAGTAACACTCTGGTACTCAATTAGGGTGCTCAACAATAAAGCCATAAACAGCTGATCGATTCTGTGAAAATCCCTGAAGAGATGAAGACGGCTTAAAATCGTGTTCCGGCATGATGTCTGGTGAAGCCGTACGGAAGACAGGTCTGAGCAGTTGTGTTGCGATGTGTGCTGTTATGATGCACCAAATGTTGTTGTGTCGGGAGTGTTGTCGTGGAGGATCTCCAGATAAATCTCCCTGTGGCGCAGCATCGTTGGTTGTGTTGTTGAGTTTACCTTTGCGTCACCTCGCTCAACTGCCGTCTTTCTTCCTATTCACTAAGTTTTTTTTTGTGAATAGGCTAAATAAACTAGCGCGCTTTACCATCAACGATTGCATCATTACCATCAAGTGGGATTGCGGTCAAGCACTAGTTTATTTATTTAAAAAAAAAAGGGAGCAGTCAATAGTATCAATCCCTAGCATGAACTGGAATGGAATACACTTAGTTTTAATAATCGTTACAAAATCGCACTGCACATGAATTATACAATATGTAAAGAAAACTGTGTCCGATCCGTGAAGGTATTGTTAGGTATCGATAACTGATTCTACAAATGCCTAAAGGGCTAAACTTAAAAAACAATCCCTCTAAAAAAATAAATATTATTGCACAAAAGCGAGGTAACTTAATACATGTGCGGCAGCCAATACATGCGCGGGCGAAGGGGGGCAAGGCACGCAGCACGTGGTCGCATCACTCATAATAATACTGTCTAAAATGGTGTTGTCACTTTTTTTGTAAATTACCAAATATTGGGGAAGTCGGAGAGAAGGAAAAAAGATTATTTCAAAATTCATTAGTATTGTTTTTACGGTGATATGTAAAATTTCATATTTTATTTGGTCATGTGTATACCTAACCTTTATTTAGGGTTTTCTTTACATATTCTATATAGTGTCCTATTAAAGAATTTAGCATAAACTCGATCTCTAAACAACTAGACACCAACAACCATTAGGTACCTCATCATCATCATCATCATCATTTCAGCCGAAAGACGTCCACTGCTGGACATAGGCCTCCCCCAAGGTTCTCCACGACGACCGGTCCTGCGCCTCCCACATCCAGCGGTTTCCCGCGAACTTCACCAGGTCGTCGGTCCACCTTGTCGGGGGCCTACCCACGCTACGTCTTCCGGTGCGTGGTCGCCACACGAGAACCCGTCGGCCCCATCGGGCATCGGTCCTACGGGCAATGTGTCCAGCCCACTGCCACTTTAGTTTTGCAATTCTTCGGGCTATGTCGGTTACTCTCTTTCTTCTCACTCCTGATTCGATCGCGCAGTGAAACCCCAAGCATAGCCCTCTCCATTGCCCTTTGAGTGACTTGGAGCCTTCTTATAAGGCCCATTGTTAGCGACCACGTCTCAATTCCATAAGTCATCACTGGCAACACACTGGTCGAAGACTTTTGTTTTGAGACACTGCGGTATTTCGGACGAGAAGATTCTACGTAGCTTCCCGATATCAGCCTACTAAGCTTTTACTAGATCACACTGTTGGCGCTGCTGAACCTTGGACAAAACTATCTTTGCATTGTGGAGATTCAATTACTTAGTATTGTATAATTGCATGGCACACGTATGAGCACAATGTACTTGCTATAAAGCATCTATTTGTTGGGTTATTTTAATTTCTGAATTGTTTTTTTTTTTTGAGTCGTCCATAATGGACACTCTCAGCGTACAATATATTTTCGTTCTCACACGGTTGATTTCAACATGAATGATGTAATCAAATATTTGTATCAATAGCTTGATAATATAAAAGAGTGTCCATGGAGTTTCTTGCCCGTTCTTCTTCATAGGTACTCTTTGGAATGGGCGCTAGCTTCACCTTACTGACTGACCGACCTTCTGACAATTCAAAAGTGCCTGTTTATTGGTTTATTTGAGATAAATGCTTTTATTTGATTTGATTATAAAGTATGGAGAAAGAAAATTGCAATGTTTACGTTTCTTATATCATAATGCAGACACAGTTTACAGAAACTCTATGTTCGATATCAAAATCAAACATAAAGTTTCTGTAAACTGAGTTTTCGTCTCAATAAATTATAATATTATATTAGTTTATTTTATATTATTATTAATTAAATATTTCAACCGTGTACTTTCGACTAATTCCATGCCATTGTTTGAGTTCCATAAGTTTAATTTATTTGATGTAACATAATAAGGTAAGCAGTATCAAATCGTATTATTAAATATCTGGGTTGTGGGAGTTAGGTTGGCAGTCGTTATATGGAAAATACTGGCATTTAGCTGCATCCTGTTAGACTGATGGGGCTATCATAGTTGGGAAAAAGCTAGGCATTTTTTTTTATGTTTATAAACTAGCGCTTGACCGCAATCCCGCCAGATGGTAAGCAGTGATGCGATCGTTGATGGTAAAGCGTGCTAGTTTATTAAGAGCCTATTCATTCAGCAAAACTGAGCGAATAGGAAGGAAGACGGCAGATGAGCGAGGTGATGCAATGTTAAAATCAACAACACGACCAACGATGCTGCGCCAAAGGGAGATTGATCTGAAGACCCTCCACGACCAAACTCCCAACACAACAACATTAGGCGCATCGTACCCGGCACACATCGCAACACAACTGCTCAGACCCGTCCTCCGTACGGCTTCTCCAGATATCATGCCGGAACACGATAAATCGCTTGGCGGCAAGGCTTTGTATGGTGGGTGGTAACTTCTGCCGGCGGCCGATGTTATGGCCTACCACCGACCCGACACTATGGAGATTATCAGGTGAATATACTTTTAGGAAGGCTTATAAATATCATGTTGCTACACATGTGCTATACAGGTTTACCTAAAGTAGATAACCGATCTAATAATATTTTAAGATAACTCATACAACACTTTTGGTGCAGTAGCTGAGCGATCCACGTGTCGCAGATTCGATTCCCGCATTGAACAAATATTTGTATGGCCTACAGGCAGTTGTTCCGGGTCTCGTTGATTGTGTATGTGAGTTTAAGGGTTTGTAAACGCACCCGCGATGCAGAAGTAATTCTTAATGTTAGGCAACGTTTTATAAAAAAAAATCTTAAGTTCAAAGTAAATTACCTACTTGAACACGAATACAACTCTGAGAAACGATTTCTACCCTCATTTACTTTATTAAAACCTTTCTTATTATCTGAAAAAATGAAGCAGCTACAACTATGAAAACTTCTGATTAATTTTTCCAGTATGTCCGGGAAAAGTCTAAAGAGCGAATGTGAAATAAAGAAAGAAAGAATGTTAAGCTCTGGTATAGGTGTGGTGTAGTATAACAAAATACATGTAATGTGGATCCATTTACTCATTTATGTCTACAAATATTTGTCCTATCGTTCTATCTAAAAAAAAAAACAATTTGACAAACGTGTACTAACAACGTAAGTGTGTGAATACATTCTGTTCACTTGGTTGCATGATTCTGAGAAAATGAACTCAAAATAAAACTGAGACCCTTTGAACAGTTATTTACAATAATATGTGAGTTAAACATTAAACGCCACTAAACACAGCTCAATAGAAAACCCGGAAAAATGTCAAGAAAAGCAGTAACAGCTGCTTAAACTATTAATATGTGTTCTTTGATAACTATTCATATATGTATGTAGTATGTGCAGCTAGACCAAAAGTTATAAAACCAGCTTTGCCGCAGCTATGTGCTACTTGTAATATTTTTATCACCTGGAAAGCTAAAACCTTTTTTTACTAATAGGAAATTACGCATTGACGCCTTCAGTCTAGGGAGAATAGAGGGTAATGTCGGACTCCTAGCGTAATCCCCCTTCCTACCACTACCATGAGTCGCGAGGCGAGGGAGATACTCGAACAAACATCCGCGTCCGGACCGATATCAACCGGCCGGTGGCTTTCCGCCCTGAGTATTTGTACAGCACATCAAACTAATATAATCTGTCAAATTTCTTTATTAGATTTTCAACTTTATCTCAAAAACATTAAGGCTCAAGTTGATTGGGGGAATAGTTGACAGTTTCGGGTAGCTTGACCTACTGTCCTCCGTGCCAAACCAAAATTTTAATTCTCTTTTTACATTCTTCGTTCCAAACTACTTGTCTCCCTTTTATCGATATATTGCGAGACGTGTATTATCAAGAGAATAATCTTTTAAATCTATATTTTTATTTTTTTTTATGGGCTTCGTTCACGCCTGGTGGGAAGCAATGGATGAGGTATATAATGGAACGAGGATGATATAAGTGCTTACTAATAATTTATATAGGTAACTTTTATATAAACGCGTAAGCTTACTTTGGAAATTGCGACTCCTTTTAGTGTTTTATGGAACAACTAAATTCAGCCCATGAATATTTTTATTTCATCATTCATTATCATCATTATCAACCTTTTTATCATCCCACTGCTGGGCACAGGTCTCCTCTCATACAGAGAAGGATTGAGCGTAATCACCACGCTTGCTCAATTCGGGTTGGCGATTTCAGACTTAAAGTCCAGGTTTCCTCAAGATGTTTTCCTTCACCTTCAGTCATTGTTGTCCAAGATATACTTAGAAAGAATTGTAACTTTAGAAAAGTTACACTGGTACTTGCCTGACCTGGAATCGAACCCGCGCACTCATACTTGAGAGGTATGGTATATTTTTATTTAAGGCTGGTAAAACATGATGAAAAAAGTTAAGGTTAGTTTAAGAACAATTAACCTTTATTATTTTGGGCAAAACTTTGAAAATAAAAAGAACAATAGAGTGCACCCATTTAAGACTGCAATAAAGCACATATTTGTCAAAATTGCATCTATTGCAGTGACAGTGAGTTATGTCATATATGGGCCGTTTGTGTCTATTCTAATTCACGAACAATGCAATTAGAGACACAGTGCTAATGGGTGTCTCAATATGTCTAACAGTTCACATCTGCATAGACCGTATTGGGATCTTTGCATTTAAAGTAATTGTATTTCGAAATCTATGGCCCGGTTATGAACGTTGAAATGGTAATAGGTCAAGAATCGTATTATTAGGTACATATTCCTATTATAATAGCCTCGTGGCTATTATTTCCCTTTGCAGCACAATGGTCCCTTCTCATGTGAAAAGGTATGGCAATAATCACTCTGGGAACTCACTGTATTGGTGAACCCTCGACCTTAAAAACAATGGTGTCCAATCATGAAAGTGGGAACATAGAAAAGGCCAAATTGGTGTCATGTTATCAATACGTATTCATCATAAAATATCAGTTGAAAAACATCTGTTTTCTTTGCGTATATAGCTACTAAAATACATACATAAATTTGAATTAAGCCAGCAACACTTAAATTTAATAGGTAGTAAATCCATTTATGGAAACAAAATATTCAGAAGTCTTTATTTTAAACATTATTAAAACTAAAAGTAAAAAATATCTACATATATCTGAAGTCTTTGACATAAAACTAAAATGCAAAAAGGACCGAAATTAGTTATTTTTCACTAAGTTGAGATTGTTTTATTATTATTATTTTATAATTATAAGAATAAACACTTTGGACAAAATTTGTTACGAAGACATAACAAATGTAAAATAGAAGCTGACGATTCTTTTGTCTCTATTCATTTCCAACATTAAAACGCTTAGTTTATCATAAAACTAAAGCTTCCGTGGAGAATATACATATTTTTGTAGACTTTCATTCGTTTTGGTTTTAATATCAAACAGTTCCATTAAGTCTTGTTAAACTTACTTTGGAATAATAAACTGTAAATCCGATTTAATGTTTATTTTAATGTTCGCAATAAAAATGAATCAATCTGGTTCAATGATTTTTATGATGTCTGAGCATTCTTTGCGCGTTAGTAATATTGACATTGATGTCACAGTTCATTGGTACACGGCAGAGAGTTGTCTATTAACATTGTTATAGTTTTTCTGGCCAATTCGGCATGTCGTAAAGCTAGAACACTTTACGATCGAGAGAACAAGACATACCAACACAAAAATACTTTGTATCAGAAAATATCCGAGACATTCCTGCAATCTCAGCCTCCGTGTCGTAGTGCTAGCGAACGCGGCCGCTGAGCAAGGAGGCGCGTGTTAGATCCCCGTGCAGTGCAAACATTTGTATGCATGCGTGAAGGAATGAGGAACAGGGAGTAAAGTTCATTCATCCTCCATAGAAAAGGGAGGATTCTCCGACCATACTAGTTGTCTGGCGGGCCACTTTGCCCGCCGGTTTATGTAGTAAAGTTGTATGCCTGCTAGTTGCAAGAAGACGAAAAATCAAAAAAAACGAGTGTGCTTATGACCACACGACTGAAGTGAAACTTCTTTCGCACCATCTGTATTTATATATATATGTGTGTGTACAATATATACATGTATACACATATACATATATTAATTTTCTATAAATATTTAAATTTACTTCATGCTTTCATTTATAAATTAATATTTTTGCATAGACCTCCAATTTAAAAAAAAAAAAAGTGGATTCCCTCTGAGCCAAAAGGTCGGGCTCTTCCTCCTGAATTAGGGGACCCCAAACTCGGGTAGTCCACGACCTCTGGTTCCCGAGATAATCCACGGGGGGTGAGGTAATCAATGAGGGGGGTCGGGGGGAGGGGTTAGTTTCGTGGGAATATTAAGGGATGGGGGGGGGGAGTAAGGGAGGGGGGGATACAGGAGGGACTAAATAAATAAATAAGTGTATCCGTGTCTCAAAATTAAAAAAAAAAATATTTTTGCATTGATCTTCTCTTTTTATTGAAAAAACTTGTAGACCTTGTAGTACCAAGCTCGCACCACGGGCGCCTCTGTGCTTATATCCCCCACTTAACTTCCGTTCGCCTTGCCCGATTATTTTTCGTAACGCTTTCGCCAGCTTACTCCCCAAGTCAAGCGTGCCTAAAGAAGTTTCACTTCAAAAAAAAAGAAAGAACCCTCAGACGGAGGGGTATAATGTAGCGGTGCCTACAACGCAACATGCGAACAACGCGTCATACTGACGTCACGCTAGTGTGGAGGAATGAGGAACAGGGAGTAAAGTTCACTCATCCTCCATAGAAAAGGGAGGATCCTCCGACCAGACTAGTTGTCTGGCGGGCCACTTTGCCCGCCGGTTTATGTGGTGAAGTTGTATGCGTGCTAGTTGCACAGAAAACTCTGATTGCGAGATGCAGAATTCGCGTGACGTCAGTATGACGCGTTGTTCACATGTTGCGATGTAGGCACCGCTACACATGAATATCAATATTTGCACTCGTCTGGTCGCACCTCGGAAAGCACGTTAAGCCGTTGGTCCCGGTTGCCATACGAACATCTAATGGCAGTCGTTACGGGTTGTTGGAGCCCTCAAAAATCCAACAATGGTCTAACTGCAATGCTTCGATATCGCCTTCGGGTTGTGGAGGTCAGACAGCAGTCGCATCACAGAAAATATCGCAGTTTAGCCAAAATCAGCAGTTAGACTGGGAAAGCGGACCCCAGACTTCACCAAAGCTGAAAAGCTTCGGATGCGACTGGGATTTACGCTGAGGTGATGATGATGACATTCGCTGAAATCTATACCTTGTTCTCGAGACCGTGATATTTCCAGTATAAGAGGGAAGAGGTACCTCTCTATCATCATTTCATCTATATTTCTTAGGTTATATAACTTATCATTACCATTCTTAGTAAATAAAACCAATACAAAAGACCTGTTTCTATAGATTATGTTCATACACATTACCTTTCCTATCTGGCCTACCTTACTTTTTTCAAGGCACTACCACTTTTTTCAAGGACACTGTACCTTATTTTTACTATCGGTAATAGAAAAGCTCGTAATATAAAAGTCAATTTGTATTTCTATAAAGATATTAAAAAAAGAAAAGATTTGGTATTTCCTACGTTTGTTTTTTTGTTTTTTCGCTTTCACTCTAAAAGGGCTGAATAGGTTAGACATGGTTAGACCATGACCTGGATTAGGATACTTTTAATCGTATTAATATACAGGCTGTATCTAACATCGTAACGCAAACTTCGCGAAAAGGCTACACTGCCTGCCACTAATAAAATTATGATATTCATTTATGTCGTTAATGAACGGTTACAGAAACCGCAGTGTTTAAAAAAATGTGTCGGCTCGACCTTTGAACGTTGCAAGCGTGCCGCCGTGCGGGTTTATAGCTATGACGTTGATCTCTAATATAGTTTTTCGAGTTCTTTTTTCTTTGGCGGACTTGGAGGTAGCAACTGAGTTTGAGAATTTTTTTACTAGTATTCCAATAATAACAACAAAAACTTTGTCTTCTTCCTCCACTTCTGCCTACGCCATACTAAAAGAATGTGTTCCAGAATGTGACAAACACTTTGAATTTACGTTTGCGACTGCTAAAGACATTATAGAATCTTTTAAGGATCTTGATGTAAAAAAAACTGCCGATCATTGGGGTTTGTCAGTATATACTGTAGCTTCAATAATAGATGTTATCGCACCTTTCTTAGCAATTGTTTTTAATTCTTGTGTCACATCTGGTATATTTCCTGATTTGATGAAACTTAGCAAAGTAATTCCACTGTTCAAATCTGGTAGTACAACTGATCCCACGAATTTTCGGCCAATTTCTATATTACCAACTTTGAGCAAAATTTTTGAAAAATTAATTTTGAAACAGTTGTTGAGACATTTCAACTTATATAATTTATTGCACGTGAAACAATTTGGTTTTACAAAGGGTCGTTCAACTACCGATGCGGGCGTGGCGTTGCTAAAGAACATATTTGGGGCCTGGGAGGAATCGCAAGATGCTCTTGGTATTTTTTGTGATTTGTCCAAGGCCTTTGATTGCGTACATCATGATACTCTTATTAGGAAACTGTACCATTATGGTTTAAGGGACAGAGCTCTCGACCTTCTGACTTCTTATCTGAATAATCGAATTCAGAGGGTTGATGTTAATGGCAACAAATCTGCAGGATCTGAGGTCACCATGGGCGTTCCGCAGGGCTCAATTCTAGGTCCTTTCTTGTTTTTAATTTATATTAATGACTTACCTCATCACGTGAGGGATAATCACAACATAGTATTGTTCGCGGATGACACTTCTCTTATTTTCAAAGTCAAGCGTCAGCTAGCAAATTTTGACGAAGTTAACAATGCACTTTCGAAAGTTGTCCATTGGTTTAATGTAAATAACCTTCTTTTGAATGAAAAAAAAACTAAATTCATTAAATTTTCTACGCCAAATGTCAGGCAGTTAAGTACCAATGTTCAACTGAATGGAGTAGAGTTGATCCCTGTCGAGTCGACAGTTTTTCTTGGATTGACTATTGACTCCAAGTTACAATGGGGTCCTCACATTGAGAAGCTGTCGGGTAGACTCAGTTCTGCCGCTTATGCTGTTAAGAAAATTAGACAGATAACTGATGTGAATACAGCCAGAATTGTTTATTTTAGTTATTTTCATAGTCTTATGACTTATGGGATTCTTCTCTGGGGAACTTGTGCGGACATCAATACCATCTTTGTTTTACAGAAAAGGGCTGTTCGAGCCATTTACAACCTTGGTCCTAGAGATTCTCTTAGAGAAAAATTCAGAGAGGTGAACATTCTGACTGTAGCTTCGCAATATATATTTGAAAATCTTATGTATGTACATAAAAATATATCTAATTTTAAGAAAATAAGCGAAGTTCATAATATAAATACCAGGAACAAACACAATCTTGCTGTACATCACACTCGTCTCCACAGAGTAGGCAACTCGTTCATGGGTCAATGTATACACTTTTACAACAAGCTTCCCATGGACATTCGAAACTTACCCATTAAACGATATAAAACCTATATAAAGGCCAAACTTTGCAAAAAGGGGTATTATAAAATCTCAGATTATTTAGAGGATAGAGAGGCTTGGGACTGAGCTGCTCGCTCTGTTAAGCATTGTTATTAAGCAATATGCGTAATTATAATGTAAATTATTGTAAACATTTTCATTTTTAATGTCTGGACTTTAAAAAAGACGATGATCCCTGAGTTTGTTTCGGCTATTTCTTCTCAGAGGTAGTCAGTTAGGAAATGCCGGCTTCATCTAGTTAAAAAAAAAAAAAAAAAAAAAGAAAAAATAAAAAAAACATGACGTGTAAAAGTGATCGGTGATCCTACTTGCTTAATAAACGATTTCATTTCATTTCATTTCATTTCATTTCATTTCATTTCATTTCATTTCATTTCATTTCATTTGCGATTTTTTATGTAAATAGCGAATTAATTAATTTTTACTTTAAAATCTTATTGGGTTATAAAAGTATAGCAATTATGAACGGTATAAAGTGAAAAAACTACATATATATTTTTTTTTAAATTATGAAAAAGCCGACGAAAAATCCCACCACTGGGGGGTTCAGAATCATGTACTGGATCCATGGTACTCGTTTGTGCGTCGATGGCAGATACACCCTTTATAATAACGGAATACAGACTTATGCGGGTATAACCACTGCATGCAGCAGGTATCAGATAAATGATAACTATTGCTGTGCAATAGAAGTCTTAACGGTACCTAAAAACCGGCCAAGAGCGAGTCGGACTCGCACACGAAGGGTTCCGTACCATTATCTTTAAAAACGGCAATAATGACATTTGTTGTATGGGAGCCCCCTTTGATATTTAATTTTTAGTATTTGTTGTTATAGCGGCAACAGAAATACATAATCTCTGAAAATTTCAACTATCTAGCTATTACGGTTAATGAGATACAGCCTGGTGACAGACGGACGGACATGCGGACAGCGAAGTCTCATGAATATGGTTCTATTTTACCTTTTAGGCACAGAACTTTAAAAAAAGATTTACAGGCATAAGAAAAAGGAGATTCATTTCTCTTTGAATCGTTCGCACAGTTATGGCTAAAGTCATTCAACTATATGATTGATGGTTTAATAACCTCCCACTTAACATGCTGCAGATCATAATGCCGCACATTTGAGTTCATGGTTAGGTCATTGATTCAACGTCATTCAACGCGAGCTCGTAAAAACTTTGTTCCCACAGCGATTGCTTCGGTAATCTGCTATCCTACACTCAATAAATACTTGCCTATTTTTAAGCGAATGATCATCGTCCATCATTGGTAAGCTCTAAGAAAATATTTGGCTATTTTGAATTACACACCCTTGCGATTTTTGTTTTTTCATACGGAATCAATTTCAAGTTTTTGTTTTCATTTGCTTCTCTATTATGAATCAGTTAGTAGTTCTGGAAAAACATGATTTCCTGACAGTTAAAATCCAGTTTACTTAAAATAATTTATTTTTCAATGATGAATCAGAAATACTTCGATGGCATATTTATGAAAAATCAGAAAAAAGGGCAACAATTTTCATTAAGGGCTGATGAAAAATCGACTTACAAATTATTGAGCTCGCGAGTCTTAAAGTGTTTATTAACGTTAACGAAATCTTATGATTCAGCAAAATATGGCATCCATGGGAAGATTGATATTATTATTTAAGGCTGATTAGTCAGAGATTCAAATAAATCACGGACTCACGGTAGAATATATATTATTCAAGTTTCAGTAATAAATTACTAAGTTTTGCGTAACTTGTCGTCTGTTTGAGTCACCTTTATCTTAACTTTTACCTACGACAGTAAACCTGTTTGGCGACCAACATAAGCTTGATGTATATTAAAACTTGTACCGTAACATAGGTACAACATAACGACTCATATGTGCCCTTAATTAAGTACCCAAAAAAGTGTAAAATGAGATTTTTTATCTGCATTGACACAAGGTTGTGGCATAAACAGGGCAGATGTGTGTGTTCGCCGTGTTCTGTAATGTCATAATATCACCGTTTTACGAGCAGGCGTGGCGGCCGTGATGTAAAGCTACCGAATATCCACGTCCACATCTAAGTAACATTCATTTCCTTGGCATCCAGCTGTGCGTAAACAATGTACGTACTTATGCTTTGCACGGAATTAATTGCATTCACGAGACACGAGTGGTGAAATTAACATGTAATTTAACTTATTACTATTCACCGTTGTCTTATTTAAATGAGCAAACGAAATTGGAAATGTATTGGAAATAAATTAAAATACAATCTGGTTAATTATGCGGCAATCTTGCTTTATTGGATTTGCTTCTTGTTTGTTGGTCGCCTTCATTATTTTTAATTGATTCGATTCGATATGTAAATTAATGGAGAGTTGCCAGTTCCACGCTTCGAATTTGACCGCCCCATCGTTTACGAGAAACGTCAAAAGTAGGTTGGCCAGAGTAACTCAAAAGAATGGAACAAAATTAAAAATAAAGCCACTGGTTTGGCCATATGGCAAAGGTCACTGGACCTACCGCTGTTATTTGCATAATTTTATTTATTTAACCATTTATGTACATATGTATAAACGACAAGAAAAAAGTAACAGAATAATACGTAAAAAGGTGATGATTTTTCTAAAGAAATGCTTTCAGAATACCTATATCTTCTCAACTTATTAACAACTTACTAACAAGTTATTAGAATCTATTAGGATTAATGGAGACATTATAAGGATACATTGTATAGCAGTGGGTGTATTTATAATTTTATAAATCGTATTCATTAAAACGACAGTTTCCGACTGTTTTAAATTCTATGAGTAAATTCATGATACTTCTTTAAGGTTCACCAACCTTCTTATTAGATCGAGTGAAATAGATTTTACTCCTACAACTAAAACTATTAATAAAACAATAATAAATATTTACTATCTATGCTACTATCCCAGATGTCTTAGATATTTCTTCGTTGAATCATATTCTGAAAATATCTTCCGAATTCTAATACACCATTGACGATATTGCATTGTTATTTTATTCCAGTCTCCGTAGTGAATAGCCCCAAATCGAATGTTTTGATGAACATGTGTCATATTTTTCAAACAGGGTAACTTTCATATACCTAGGTAAGTTTTCCGGTTGCCGAGCTTATTGTGTCTTTTTACTGTCGATGTGATTGACTTGAATGAGTAACTGGGACAATAACTTTTGATTTAAATCCTCTTCGGTATCCACTAATTTGTTGTTTACATTTTTTTTTATACAGACCAGTAAATGAAAATAGCTTTTATTGTACACGGGTAAATAAATTGAGGTACGCTATGGAATCAATCTTTGGCGTTTCTGATTTTACTGTCTTTATTAAGCTACTCCCTGCAAGATAATTGTAGAAAATTAACTTCCCAACTCATCTTAGCGCCTATCGGTGCTATTTATGCGTTATCGGTTAGCGGTCTTTCTGAATTTGTTTTAATTTTGCTCCACTCTTTAGGAGCGTAACGTAATATTAACTGTTTTTAGCCCTCTTCAAGCATTGGGCTATTAAAAGCAAAAAGATTTTTTAAAACCCGACTTTTCCAGAGACTACAGCTTACAAACAAAAGCAAAATAAATACGTTTATCGACTTTGGAATATTAATTACCTATACTCAATTTCACGAGAATTTAATACCAGTTCTGTTATTTTTTCTTTTCTCGCCAGCAGTTATATAAAATTGATTTTAATTTTGATAACACAACGGGCGTGCCAATACGAATACAAGCATTAACAATAAATCAGAGGCACTTGTCGGTTCATAATATATGTTATTATGCTATGCCCTACAGACCTACAAACCGCCGGTCGCGGATCATAACACATGTCACGCTCCACTGCCCCCCGAGACTCGAAGTCGGAACTAAATACTAACAAGATAATCTGCTGAGACATCAAACCTTGGTTAGCTGGGTGACTAAGTTGTAAGACAAACAGCCTCTGGCTGTAGTACCAAAAACAAAGGACGGGCGATAAAATTTACTCATTATTTATTCCTTGTCTATTTAGAATTTAATTTATTGACTTTATTCCATTCATAAATATTGTAGAATCAATAATTAAAAACGATTTTGAGACTTGTCATCGTATATGAATTCCAGTGCCCGTAACCTATGTTATAGTGCTTATGTAATTTTTTTGCGGCATTCAAAATAATGAGCGAAGGCACCTAACACAGGTTTATCTGCTTCTAAAAGAAAGCTCCAATCACTACTTTTAAGGTTTACTTGCTAAAATATTTTCAGAAATACGTTAGTAATTTAGTACTAGTCGATCGATTCTGTACAAATCTCACCGTGAAAAGTTAGTATTAGTACTAGTATTAGTTTTAATGACGGCTCAATATTCGCAGACGACCTTAGACATAAGTATGATATAAACACACCACACTGAATAACTTATGTTGATAACCGTTATGTACTTAAACTACGATTATTTATCGTAAACTAACTCATAAAACAACTTCAAGGAATAGAAACGCTTAGCAGTTTTTACGTTGGCTGTAAAGTTTGGTTCAGTGAATCTAGAAGTATACGGGCATTGTTTGATAGAAGTCGTAAGGCAAAAGAGATAAACATGTAACTGTTAATTCATTTCTGAGGGGAGATGAGGGACTCACCAGTCTCACAGACAGATAACAGGTTCTTTGAAGTTAGTGATTAAACTCTCGCCTCAAAGGCATAACTTATCGTTTGACGATTCAACTTGCGGCCTTCCCGCATATCATGCATTTAATAAACGGATCGGCGTTCATCACTAGTATTCAAGTGTACTCTAATTTGCATCACAGTTATCCCGTGTATGTAGAGTAGGAATAAGTATGTATTAAATGAAACGAAGTCGTGGTGGCCGAGTGGTTCAAACACCAGCCTCTCAACTATCAATGTAACTTTTGTAAGTTAAATTTACTTTCTAAGTACATTTTGAGAAAACCTGGACTTTAAGTCTGAAATCGCCAACCCGCATTGAGCAAGCGTGATGATTACACTCAATCCTTCTCTGTGTGAGAGGAGACCTGTGCCCAGCAGTGGGACGATAAAAACGTTGATGACGATGAAAGAAATCTAAACATCTAAATGAAAATGTACAATCAACAACAAAATTTGTCTAAAATTGTGACATCAGATCATTGATTACATGTCATCTTTAAAATTAGGCCTGCAGACCTTGAAACAGAACAATACTATACCGTCACCCCTCTTGCATATATTAGTCATAAATTAATTATTCCCATAACCAATAACAAGCCAAAATGAATTTATGCTCCATAAAATTACTGCGTATCGTACGCATCTCATAATTGTTTAGTTAATTTATGTGTGTAAGTGTTGTTACAAGCTCTTATAAAGTTCGACATCTAACAAAGATACCAATGATAATAAACATTTCCAATTAGACATCTTTTATTTTTGGGAACTCGACCATTTTATTGGTGTAATTACCGCAAATTGTTTAACACTGACTTTGATTGCGATTTCATCGTTATAAAGACTCGTGGGTGGCTAATTAAATACTGTTAGCAATTATTTCACGAACTCAATAAATTTCTAATTGCTATGGCTATGCCGACTAAACTTTGTTCCTTCATCATTCGGGAATTGAGAAAAATAAACTTCGCGATATAGGCTATAGCGGTCGTTATGTGAAAAAAACTATCACATGACGATTGCTACATCTCGAAGTATCTTCTTCTCCATTTGCAATACAAAGCTGCGGATAGTCACAACTTTGTCTGTGCTACGCCATATCCGTGAAGGAATATTCTGAATATTGTATCAATGCACGAAATGTATGAATGAATGAACTTCTAATAATATTTAAGTGTATTTGTAATTTAGGTAATATTACAATTACATACTCGTACTTACATACTGACATAATAAACCAAACGTAACTAATAATGTGAATATTTAGATAAGTCTATTCTTTACTCTGGGACCAATTTAAACTATTGAAATTATGTAATAGCTTAAAAACAAAGATGTATGATTAAGTAATTTTAAGTACTTTCTAAATAAATCAATATATCTAACGTAGAAAGTAATCCATTTCTTCACCTAGTTTCTGTGGGACCGCGTTGTTCGTGCAGTTTCACTATCGTTTAAAAAAAAAACCCGAATTATACCCAAAACCGTATCAAAACCCGTTGCGAATTTATTTTCTCGAATCTTTATGTGTTTTCTTGAATATTACACTTGCATATTTATCATGGCATAAAAACAATCTACACCAACACCCCAATTGCCAAACACACTATCAATCACAATCTTCATAATTTTGAGGGTTATCACTTGGTGATTGTTTGTAATAGCCAAAATTTAACCCATTGCTGATAGTGTATTACGCAATTACCCCGCATAGATTTGCCACTAATATTGCTAGGTAAAATATAAAAGCTGAGTGGAGCCGAAATAAAGTTAAAATTCAGTCGGCTTGGAATGATGCCTGGAACCATGCCTTTTAGACATGCCTGCCAACTTTCATACAATATTCAGAATATAAGACGCTACAAATTTTGTGCTGTAACTAACTAAATTAGGTTATCGTGTAACCATAAATATGCTATTTATCCTGAAAAAATAAATCTATGAGTATATTATAAGTTAAATTGTCGAACTTATAACCTCCATCCACCACATCCACTAGCCTAGTACTAGCTAAATGTAAATGTAGTAGTACTGTCTATAAAATAGTTGACATTTAGTTTTTCACTAGCTTTTCGCCCGCGGCTTCGCCCGCGTTAACTTCGGTTATATCGCGCGTTTTAGATTTCTCTCGGGAATATCAATTTTTTTGGGGATAAAAAGTACCCTATTATTTAATCCGGACTTCTAACTTTAAGTCTGCAAAATTTCAAAGCAATCGGTTCAGGACTTACGGCGTGAAAGTGGTAAAAACAAACTCACTTTCCGATGTATAATATTGGTAAGGATATATTTGGTGTACACATACAAATATTCCAGTAATCTCCCTTGGGAACTTGATGTTTTTTTAGGACCAAAAGTAGCCTGTGTTACTCTCCATCTTTTCAACTAACTGTATGCCAAAAATCAGGTCGATTGATTGCTTAGCAACGGCGTGAAGGAAGGACAAACAAACAAACAAACACACTTTCACATTTATAATATTAGTGTGGATTAAAAATCATTAAACGTAGGAACTTTATTTTATTAGTGGCAATGGCATTTATGTATACTCATGTACATAAGTAAACAATAAACATAAATGTTCTTTTAAAATAAAAAGTCTTGACACTTAGGCATACACCAAAAGCCATGAATTATTTCAGTCGTATTCGACAAGTTCAGGTGACAAGTACAAGTTCTGAGTTAACTCTCAACAACGAGAATATGTGTTCATGTTTCAATAACGTAGCGTTCCACTGCTCGTTGCATTTCTAGTCCATATTTGTGTTGTTAGGAACTTCGACGTAATACAATAGTTGTGACAGCTGTCGCCTCCTCCGTCTTGAATTTGCTAAACTAGTGAACTACACAAGTTTATACTGGCATACTAATGTAATGACGTTCTATAGTCAGACGATTTGCCAAAATTCATCGTTATTGTATAAACGATCGTGTTTGTTTAACTATGTAATTGCGTGAGCAGTGTTAGTGTTTGTGTAATACATTAATTGTTAAACTTTTATGATTGTTTATTGTTTCACGAGTTCATTTTGAACGTAGGATAGATGCAGGACTAGCAAGTTTACAGATCTAATGAAAATAAAATTGGCACTAGATTTTTTTATCATAGGAATGATGAAACTGAAAAAGTAAGAACAGAGAAAGAAATCTATTGCAAACTACAAAAACTCAAAATAAATCAGCCAATCCGGGAAAATTAGAAGCAGATTTAAAATAAGCCTGAACATAAATCCAGTTAATACTTAACAAGAAAATCTGAATAACACGAAGTAGTTACTCAAATGACTCAGCGGCCGTGACGGAGAAGGGATTCAGTGAAAACTTTGTGCTTTCATTGGAAACAATTCTGAAGGAGACCAGTAAACCGCAATCTTGCCAAACGAGTGAATTTCTTCGATTAGACTGAAAGCTAAAATAAAACCTCAGTGCTCCTAGATAAAAGTAAAACGTTATACGTAGTGGCTTTCGAAACCTTTGAGTTGGATTTGGAATAAGATTCGTGGATTCACGTTTTTCTTTTTAACCGAATTTAAAAAAAGGAGGAGGTATGTTCACCGTGTTACTCTAAGACGCCTGAACCGATTTGCAAAATTCTTTTTTGTTTGAAAGAGTATACTTTCTAGTTGGTCCTATGGTCACGAGGATCTAATCATGGAGGACCAGAGAAATTAAGAGGAACTTTGGAAAATCGTAGATGCGACTAGTAAATTTCTAAGTATTTTCATTACATATTTTAAAGTACTACAATTTAATAAAGGTCTGGAGTAGATATGATGATGGAGTCGGGAGAAAGTCGAAGGATCTCCTCAACGATTCACAGCAGCTACCTTGTGTTCGTGCTTGATTAATTTGTATTGACTAAATTGAAAAAAAGGCCTGTTTTTTCAATTTAGTCTGTTCCGTGGTATGGTAGAGTCTGCTCAATTTCATGCCTATAAATAAATAAATAAATAAATATATATATCGTAAGTATGCTCTTCTTCTTATTCAGCCTATGGATGTCCACTGCTGGACAAAGGCCTCTCCCAAGGCTTTCCACGCTGACCGGTCTTGTGATGTCCAGTACGTGACCGCCACTCCAGAACCTTACTGCTCCATCGGCCATCGGTTCTACGAGCAATGTGCCCTGCCCACTGCCACTTAAGTTAAGCGACTCGCAGAGCTATGTCGGTGACTTTGGTTCTTCTGTAAGTATGCTCATATATGTATAATCGTATAGCTTCCTTTTAAATAGTTTTCGTTGTTTACCTGTATACTCAGTATATATGTATTTATTTATGTATATATTTAAGTGTATTGTATGTACAATATTTTCACCATCGATAGTCCCATTTTATGTCTCTCTCCATTATAAGGTTGTCTGTAATGGAATGCATTAGCGATAAAGCCGCCCGTTGTATATTTTGTACTGTTAAATGTATTTTTTTTATGAAATTTATATTTTTGGTATAAATATAAGTATTTAAGTTAATAAAAATGTTCCTCGTTTACCTTAACATTCTGAAATACTTACAGTATTTGAAAACTTAAAACGTGAATTCCCGATAAAAGTCAATGTTACACACACAAACACAACCATCATCATGGCTGACCTTAAAACGCTTCAATGGACCACTGGGCACTTTGACGTTCATTTATATCGGCTAACTTTGAAGCTAGTGTTTGTAAAGTTCCAATAGCCCACGTTCCACAAGCCGATAAGGCCAACGTTCTAAAGTTATACGATGAGATAATCAAAATAAGTATCATTGCAGATAGTTCAGCCAATCGATTCAGTAACCATCTCTCACTGAGTTGTCATTCCTACTTATTCTAGACATTAATACAGCTCACTCTTAGTTCATTTCATCTAACTTTTTCTATGAGGCTTTTACAGAAACGACCCGCTGATCATAAACTTTCCAAGACAGACGTTTGCATTGAAATTACTGCAAAAGTACGAAGTCGAACACCATGACGTTCAGTTCTTCCCGCTTTTGATTATTTAAATCTTCTGGCCTATTAGCATTAAATAACTAAATTAAAAGTTACGCTAAGATAGCTTACGTTAACTTTGTAAACGACTTGGTAAAATAGTCTCACAAAAAAAAAACTAATCATGTCACTTCTACTAAGTCACTTATCGTACGCACCGTAATTATTCTGAGAACATATGAAACTAATGAACCAGGTGTTTACATAATTGCGTAATACGTTCATGCGATGTTCATTCTTCGAGATTCGAATGAAACAGCCAAGTTTAAGGTTACTAAAGAATACTAGAATCTCTTTTTATCATCATGTATACAGTATGTTACGAAAACCCTGTCCGACCCATAAGGATAATAGAGGTTAGGTAAACACATGACCAAATATAATATAAAATTTTACGTATTCATCATAGTACCAATACAAATGAATTTTGAAATAATCTTTTTTTCCAACGAATTAATTCCAATTTCCCCGAAATTTGGTAATTTTTAAAAAGTGACAACACCGGTATTATTATGAGCGAATAGCGATGCGACCACGTGCCGCGTGTCCTGCCGCCCGCCCCCCGCGGTCGGCAGGCGAAGGGTGGTCAACGCACATTTAATAAGTTACCTCCTTTTGCGAAATAATATTTATTTTTTTAGGGGGATTTTTTTTTTAAGTAAAGCCCGGTTTTGTATGCATTAGTAGAATCAGTTATCGATACCTAACAACACCTTCACGGGTCGGACAGGGTTTTCGTAACATACTGTATATTATAAAAGTCTCGTAAACTATCCAATGAATGTTATCGACCGTTGATCATGACTAAGGCTAGAGTGAATAGGCTCTTAATAAACTAGCGCGCTTTACCATCAACGATCGCATCACTGCTTACCATCAGGCGGGATTGCGGTCAAGCGCTGGTTTATAATTTATAAAAAAAAAAAAAAAAAAAAAACTATACTTAAACCCAAATAATTTATTTTAAACATATTTAAATCATAAATGATGCGCCAACAAAAACTATATCTTATAAAAAGTAATGAATATTTGATTTAAGTGCAATCAACTAATGCTTTGGCGGATGATTGAAGTATATACAAGTTTATTTTAGTATTACAATACTGTTGGCAACAGCGCGTTTGGCGGAAAATTTAAACCTATCAACACTTTGTTAGGATTATAACAATTAATAATTGCACATCAACGTCTGTTTTCACGGCCCAATCCATTGATCAATTAGATTCGCAACAATTCGTTTACGTCATGACCATTGAAAAAACTGTTATGAAATTGAAAGAAACTGAGGGAAATAATGTAAAACTTAAACAATTTCAGATTCTAGAATATAAAATGCTTGACTTTAAAAAAAATTAATTGTAGTGCTGTAGATGTCTATTATTATCTAGTTTCGAAAATTACTGATTTTATGAACTGAATGCCGTAATTATAGAAATAATTAAAAAGTCATTGTATCTCTGTATCTCACGTGGATCCACGTTCCGGTGCATATGCTAGGTAGAGTAACTTCCTCGGTGGTTGACCGTAACATCGGCCGCCGGCAGAAGTTACCATACCATCCCCCAGACGCGTTTTGTCGTGTTCTGGCATGATGTCTGGTGAAGCCGTACGGAGGACGGGTCTGAGCAGTTGTGTTGCGATGTGTGCCGGGTACGATGCGCCAAATGTTGTTGTGTTGGGAGTTTGGTCGTGGAGTTTCTTCAGATCAATCTCCCTTTGGCGCAGCATCGTTGGTCGTGTTGTTGGGTTTAACATTGCATCACCTCGCTCAACTGCCGTCTTCCTTCCTATTCACTCAGTTTTTTTGAGTGATTAGGGTATTAATAAACTAGCGCGCTTTACGCATCAGGCGGGATTGCGGTCAAGCGCTAGTTTATAATTATTAAAAAAAAAACCTCTAAAATGTATGGAAAATCTGAATTTTATTCTAGTTGCAACTTTACAATTTTCAAGCAACATTTA
This sequence comes from Sesamia inferens, assembly GCA_037179545.1. NCBI lineage: Eukaryota > Metazoa > Arthropoda > Insecta > Lepidoptera > Noctuidae > Sesamia > Sesamia inferens. The sequence goes on along the minus strand of CM073928.1, from coordinate 18,453,487 downwards.
TTTATTTATTCCTATCAACAATTATATTTACGGCTCTAGAAATAAAAAACAAAAGCAACCTAAAATTATTTTTAACATCGTTCTATCCATCTTAAAACACTGTTTAATATTAGACAATTGCCCCTTTTATCTGTTTAATAAATTAAATGTTCTAATTTGTTTAACCCTTTTCCAGTGTTAAGTGCCGTAATAAAAGTTAAGAGTTCCACTATTATATTATTTCTATACTAATTTTTAGAAATTTTAAGTTTGGGAATCTGTGAGATAGCAGAATTATATTATAATTGGTACTGTCTGAGACGTTGTCTGCGATCCAGGACGATAATTACTCAATGATCTCCCCAGATCCCAGGCTTTGATTTAGACGTCAAAGGTAATAGTCAAACATAATTTCGTGAAATATAGATTTTATAAGGTCATGGGAATCAACATTTTCTCATTTGTCTAAAATTATGCCATGTGCCACTTATGTCAAATTATTCCACTCTACAATTTCAAGGTTAACAATCGTTATACCGAAAGAAAATTCTAACTTTTCTTTTGGAATAACTTGGAACCCTTCTACTATTTCAAAGGCTTTACCGTTTCCTGTTAGAAAAACTGTAGCCACGCACAATATTTCGTTAACTGTTAGCGTCTGAAAACTTTCAGGACAAGCAATTGATTGCAACGGGTATATTGCGCTAAATGTGCTATTCAATGTGAAGAATAAGGGAGAATTAAAATTCAGAAGCCAATTTAGAAGTCTTTCCAAAACCTTAACCAACTAAGTTGTTTAGAAATACGTTTATTATATAAACGAATGCTTAGAACTTTGTTGGTTTAGCACATGAAACTACCCGGAACTTAATACAACTAACTTTAAAAAAATTGAAAAGTTAAAATGTGGGTATTAGGAGAGCCCATTCTTTTTTATAGACAAAAAAGTTTGTGTTCTGTGTCTGTTAAGTGTTCTTTTGTAGTTTTTACAATAAACACTTACACTTTCGATATTTATATTCCATTCATTATACAAAAAACCAGATACTTTTTTGTAGATTAATGTATCAAAACTCAATTTATATGTTATCACAAAAAAAAAGTGGATCATCTTGTGTAGTACGTTGTCGGATTTTAATAAGAATGTGTACTAATTAAACATAGATAATGGAATCAGCTGAACCTCGAAATCGTCAAACCTATTTTCTATGACCTTGTGCAAACCCAAACAATTTATATCTGTTCCAAATGGAAGCCATTATCATTTATCATACAAGAAATAGTGTTTTATCTCTTCCCAGTTTTGTTTCATGAGAAATTTCTTAAAACCCATATTTTTATGTTCTAGTATAAGTTAGTATATTTATTTACTTTATGTAAACAGCTGCACGAAATTCGCGATAGCTTCTGAATAGTGAATTTAAATACGTTACATATTTATATTCTTAATGATGCTGATAAAAAACTAAACCAAGCTGTTATTGAATTGTCAAGTAAGTTTCTGATACGTATGGATATTATTTTAATTAAGAAGCGTAAAACGAATCCCTAAAAATCACGATTTTTTAGTGTCTTGGTAAAGAACTTCCTGGTAAATATAAATTATTTTACAGAAGTTTATTCAGAATCATCGTCAACTATGATTCTTTAAATTAAGTAAGCTATATTAATGATATAGACGCTATATATAGAAATTAACTATTTTAGAAACAAAATGTCTTTGAATTTTAATTGTTGCTACCTAGCATCAATGTTTATTCAATTTATCAAATTAAACCTATATTTATAACTCGATATTTCAGTATGTTAAAAAAACCTTTTATAAATCCATATTTCTGACTTACAGTTATTTTATTTACATTTACACTTACATAAAACAAATCTTACCTCAAACGTTCGGCTGTTTATGAGATACGCACAACATAGATGCTCGGTGATAACAACTACAACATTAGATATATCGAGATCGAGGCAACGCGTTCACGACTAGAGGCGCACTGGAGCTGCGCGCGCGCCGCTTGCCGTCTACCCGCTCAACTAAACTCTATAGCCCATTTAACATAACAGATCTCTGTTAACATCGTTGTTCGTAAGAGTTCAATGTTACGCTTTTGCTTCATTCAATTACGTACAACGCATGTCGATAATTTGATTACGAATTGTCGCGATCTAGTATTTTAATTAATTACCAATTACTATAACTAACTTCGGAAGACTGCACAATTTTTTTTTTTAATTATTCTCATGTTTCAACTGTAATTCTCCCATTGGGGGCGGAGACAAAGTCAGTAAAACAAAAGACACAGAACAAAAGAAAATGTCTAGCCGTTCTTGAGTTACACTTTTCATTAATATGGACATAAAAATGTAATTATAAAAAGAAAAAGCAGCGTTTTGGTCATTGTTTTGTTTACGACCTTCATCCTAACACAATTCCTCCGAATAACCATTTCATGAAAAATGCTTTTTCTGAGTTAAATTCTACTCTATTAAATTATTAAGTTAAAATTTCATGCGGCTTCAGATTTATTTGATATTCCCTTGTACATATTTGATATAAACCCAAGATAAACTTAACAAAAAAGTAGGCTTGTTTGAACATACTATTAGTTACATAGACGACTAGTTGCTATAGATAAAGTAGGTACTGACAGTGTAAATTATTTGATACTCTCCTTAATTCTTCAGTAATTTATATAATGTGCCGAAAATAACTAATGTGTTGTCTACATAATCGGATTTCGATTACTTTTAACAAACATACCAATCTAGGTAACATTCATCTTTAACAATTTGCGTAAACAATTTACTAGTAAATATATTCAACGATCTATTTTTTCCGTGCAGAAACTAAAAGATGGCGTAATTCCGGATAAAGAAATAATAAATATCAGAGATTTTAGTTAATTAAGTATATCTCAAAATAAACGTGTTCTCAGAACTCACAGTACAGACAGGTCATTGAATAGTTTCAAAGAACTTTTTGTCGTTAATTAAAACTACGATATCATAATAAAACCATGCCTTAGCAGATTATTTCACAACGGGAAGTGATAACAGCGCGGGCGGTGACCGCCTAATCAAATATTGAAACAGCTTCTACCATATGTATCTAGGCAACGCGATTAATGTTCAACTTTTTCTTTTTTAATCGTTATTGTTGGATAAAACCAATAATTCATACCAAAGAGTAATCGTCGACAAAGAAAATAATAAATGGGTAAGTACCTTTCGTATAAAATTGTTAGTTTCTTAAACTCTAATGAGTTTAAGGTTTTCACAAGTCACTATGTGAACAACTATTACATGACAAGATTATGATTGTACTGAAAGATACATTGAAATGGGCCTCCAGTAATCAGTGAAGATGGTATAATTAACACACATAACAAAGGGATTATATTACAATGTCTGCCATTTCCACAAGTTAGGCGCGGTAACAGCCAAAGATTTTGGGGGGTCACCATGATAAGGAATATTTCTGGGAGGTATACCTCCTCGTTGGTTTAGTGGCCCTCGCTACTGCTGAATATCAGGTCCTCGGTGTTATTACCAGGTTGGGTAAAGTATTATTATTTGATCAGGATTTTTTTCAGAAGCAACGTGGAGTCGGGATTTGAGTCCGGATGATAGAAGTAGATAAGTATCCTATCGCATGGAACATAAATATGACTGAAAAAATGTGTGTGTAATTACTATTAAGTATATACCTCTGCCTTACCGGGATTAAAGGTGTGATATTATGTGAAGTTGTTCTTATGTCGAGATGCCTGGGGTGGACTAAGGGCATCCTTGCGGTGAACGCTTATGCGAATCCCGCACCCTAGCCGGGGGTTAAAACACCGTAGTGGTCTTAGCCAGTAAGAGTTCGGCATATCCATTTATCATCATCCATGTCATCCATTTGTCTTTGAATCAAGAATGAGGTGATCCGCAGAAAAACGAGAGTAACCGACATAGCCCGAAGAATTGCAACACTAAAGTGGCAGGGGGCTAGACACATTGCCCGTAGGACCGATGCCCGATGGGGCCGACGGGTTCTCGAGTGGCGACCACGTACCGGAAGACGTAGCGTGGGTAGGCCCCCGACAAGGTGGACCGACGACCTGGTGAAGGTCGCGGGAAACCGCTGGATGCAGGAGGCGCAGGACCGGTCGTCGTGGAGAACCTTGGGGGAGGCCTATGTCCAGCAGTGGACGTATTATTTATTTATTTTTAATATTTATTTTCAGGGGGAAGTTTAGCCCGGCTTCGTAGGCATTAGTAGAATCAGTTATCGATACCTAACAATACCTTCACGGATCGGACAGGGTTTTCTTTACGTATTATAACTAGCTGACCGGCAAACGTTGTTTTGCCATATAAATAATATAGATTAAATTACTAAAATGGCTATTAAAAAATAAGGGTTGATCGTAGAAGGGTGAAAATTGGGGATTGTATGTATTTTTGTATGTTGTATCATAAAAAAATAGAAATTAAAAATTTTGTCTAAAAAAATAAAATAAAATTTAGGGGTGGACTACCCCTAACATTTAGGGGGATGAAAAATAGATGTTGGCCGATTCTCATAGATACCGGATAAGCACAAAAAATTTCATGAAAATCGGTCGAGCCGTTTCGGAGGAGTTTAATGTCGAACACCGTGACACGAGAATTTTATATATTAGATTATATGCTATTCAGGAATGCTGCTTTTACATTAAGAGACTGCATCTGCCGTACGTAACAGTTCTCTGTGTGTAATCACCGTCTTGACTTAGAAGTCGTTTTTCATTTGATTGCTTCTCACAATACTCTTGACAAAACCAATCGTTGCATTTTTTCTTCAGAATTTTGAGTGGGTACCTACAGGCAGTCCTCGACTTACGTCGTTTCGATTTACGTCGTTTCAAGTTACGTCGAACAATGTTTTGACACTTATATTCCTCAAACATACGTCAATTGTTTCTATTTCCGTCATAAGAAGTTTTCATTGTTCAATTTCCGTGGGGAGGCTACAAAGCACTTACTTTTATAGTACCTAATAAAGCATGTATATCCCTTGTTCTAAATGCAGATTTTATTCATTTTGAGTCAGGGTGGATTCTAGCCATTGAGTTTTACAAGTAAACATATTTAAAAAAATCTCGACTTACGTCGTTTCGATTTACGTCGTGTATTTCAAGCCTAGCCTAGCCTGTATTTAAGTGTAAGCTGTCATTTCGTTTTCTCGTGTACAAGTAGTTAAGTAAATGTATATATCATATAGTTAGGTATATCTTATAGTAGTAGGTAGGTAATGAAATCGACTAAGCTGTTATACTGTCTAAGTACCTCTTAGGTACCTATTTCAAGCTCAAAACTAAATCAAAAGTTCTACAGTATAGTAAAATTAAAATAAATATCAAGTCGGTAAATATGTATATTAAAAAGTCATAATCTTGATCAAATTTTAACTGAAAACTGTTCCTGGTGAAATATGATCCTTACATTGATCATTAAAACCACAATAACAAAGTTATGCCAATCACAAAGTGGAAACTAACAGTTCAACCATAATAAGTACCGAGTGACCACCCAAACGCCTATCTATTACCCTAATCAAAACTGCTTTGATTTGGGTTAATGGTGGAGTTAATCCGCGGTTAGGTAAAGCCTCGGTTAATTCGAATGTCGGCTGAGGGACAACCCGCTGAGGACATTTGTATTAATAGATGCTTTATTCTGAAGACAAATCAATATTGTACATGAAACTAAAACTTTTCGAAACTAGGTAGAATATAAAACTGTGTTATTACTTATGTGTATGTACATTACAATTTATCTGAAAATTACCAAATTGTATACCTATTTAAAAGTTTATAAACGGAAATCATAAAAAAACATTATTTTATCTTTTATATTAAAAATTTTCTCTTCGACCAGGTGCCAGTAATTTCTAACATTGAACTAAGACGTGGTCGCTAACCATGGGCCTTATAAGAAAACTCAAGGTCACTCAAACGGCAATGGAGAGGGCTATACTTGGGGTTTCACCATGCGTGATCAAATCAGAAATGAGGAGATCCGCAAAAGAACGAGAGTAACTGATATAGCCCGAAGAATTGCAACACTTAAGTGGCTGACCGCGCCGCACACATCGCCCGTAGGACCGATGCACGAGGGGGCAGACGGGTTCTGGAGTGGCGACCACGCAGCGGAAAACGCAGCATGGCTAGGCCCCCGGTGGACTGACGACCAGGTGAAGGCCACCGGAATCCGATGGATGCGGGAGGTGCACGACCAGTAGTCGTGGAGAACCTTGGTAGAGGCCTATGTCCAACAGTGGACGTCTTTCGGCTGAAATGATGATGACGATGATGAAATTTGATTTTTTTTTTAAATTTGATTCCCTGGCTCGCTTTCAAATAATCAATTCCGTTCTAGTTGTTGATACTGATATTCCAACATATCAAAATCTAAGGCTCTGTTTGTCTCAGAAATTATCATTCCTACTTATCTTAGGGAAACGAGTTACCGACGCTATTTGTTACCATCTGTTTTAACTATTTGGAGTTGCAGCGTCACAAAGAAATGGTAAAGTTTTTCAGAATCACTTACAGTTAGATGTATGAATAAAATCTTAACATTTGCCAGAATAAAACATTTTTTTTTCGGCGTGGCCGGGAGTAGAACTCACGATCGCTGAATCCGAACGCTGACGTCACTGAAGACGCGCGTCTTAGACCGCTCGGCCAACGAACGTATTGAAAACGGTGGGACATTTTACAGTAATAAGCCGCTCACTCGTAGTCCAAAGAGTTAGAGATGGACAAACAAGCAAGCAAGCAAATCTACAAGTGAAGCTAATTGGTGTATGGTGTAAATTCCATGAAAATATATTTTTGTTTTCAATGTTATCCCTTATCACTCCAGTACATATATTTATTTCGAAATTAACTTTTCGATATGATGTAATAAATAACTCTATAAAGTGCGCCTTCGGCTTGGAAAATCGTTTCCCACAAATGAAAATTATCAAATTTGGGAACAAATAATAATCGCTCGGGGCTAGGTCCGGGCTATAAGGTAGAGGTTAATTGCTTCGAGTGTCGAGTGTCGGCTTCGATACTCTCTCCGCCCCTTTTGTAAATCATTTGACTACTTTTAAACCGTTGAGAACTTAAACGGTGCAGAATCTTGGTAAACAGCCACCCATTCGTGAATAGATTTGTTGATTTTCCTTGTTTAGTAAGAAATATAATAAGACCGCGCTGCTTAGTTTCCTCAATATTCGGTGGTAGGCCCTAATATCGGCTGCCGGCAGAAGTTACCACCCATCAGACAAAGTCTTGCCGTCAAGCGATTCGTCGTATTCCGGCATGATGTCTGGTAAAGCCGTACGGAGGACGGGTCTGAGCAATTGTGTTGCGATGTGTGCCGTGTACGATGCACCAAATGTTATCGTGTCGGGAGTTTCGTCGTGGAGGGTCTCCAGATCAGTCTCCCTCTGGTGCAGCATCGTTGGTCGTGCTGTTGGGTTTAACAATGCATCACCTCGCTCAACTGCCGTCTTCCTTCCTATTCACTAAGTTTTTTTTTAAGTGAATAGGCTTAATTAACTAGCGCGCTTTACCATCAACGATTGCATTATTGCTTACCATCAGGCGGGATTGCAGTCAGGCACTAGTTTATAATGAATAAAATAAAATACAACCAAGTTAGTTATTGATTAAAGATAACTAGCAGACTAATGATCGCAGCGATATGAAATTTTACCTTCATACCTTTAAATTGTAGCAGTATCTACAAACGCCACAAAAATCTGATGATATTAATAAATTATTTATATTAATTAATTATTTTTGTCAATCATACATTATTGATAACGGGAATACATTGCACACCCCAAGTACCATACGTGTATTTACCATGTATTTCATAAAAGTACCTAAGACTCTGTCTCAGCCCGACTATGATTTTAGGTTATGTTTCTCTGAAATTTTACGGATCAACATGTTCTTTGATTTCTAGGTATTTTCTATTCAAGCCTATTAAAAAGATTCTAAAATTTCTTTTTTTTTTAAGCAAACACCCAGAGCCGGAGCACCCGAGGTTTTTTAGCAAGCATATCCAGCACAAAATTATGTTATAGCTGAGGTAGACAGGTGACCGAGAATATGAAATGAAGGTGCCTTCGACTTACACGACACTACATCATCCGATATTAATAACCATAAGGACCCTTATATATTATTTAATAAATCGTTTACCCACCTGTATGACAATACATACCTATACCTTAAACGCGCCTGCGACAAATTCCAAGATTCGTAACTTGTGTAAAAATCTAAAGCAATGACGGTGTTGAGGGCGCCCCGGGGATCGGTAAATTGCCGTAGGGTATACAGTCAACTTCATAATCAACTTTAGACAAACTATATAAAAGGAGCCCTATACCTTTCCCAAACAGACATTTTTCTAGTACTAAAACACTAACCATGGGATGTCCTCAGGGTTCAGTTGTCGGTCCTTATTTATGGAATTTGGGTTTTGATGACTTCCTCGCGATCCCGCTTCCTTGCGGCTGTTCACTTACTGGTTACGCGGACGATGGCCTACTGCTCATTCAGTCAAGTACCCGAGCTGGACTTGAGAACTTGGCCAATACTTGCCTAAATTTAATATCTCAGTGGGGTGATCGTAACCGCCTAGCATTTGCGCCACATAAAACCTATCAACTTCTACTAAAAGGTAATCTTAAAACATTGCCTACTATTAAATTTAACAACGTTCCCATTAAAAAACAGCAATCCGTATGCTACCTTGGTATGATCTTGGAAAGGAATTTTTCATTTATCGAACATATAAAAATAGTTGGTGAAAAAGCTAAAAAGAACTTTTATGCCCTGACTAGAATATCCAAAGCAACTTGGGGTCTATCATTCCTAACTTTAAAAACTATATATGGAGCTACCTACTTAGGATGTATGTGCTACGGTGCACCTGTTTGGGCCGATAGGGCCAGCATAGGAGCGGCACGACGTAAACTGCTTCAAAGCCAACGTTTGGCATTGATATTTTTATGCAAGGCGTATAGAACGGTCAGTACTGAAGCCTTACCGGTACTGGCAGGTGTACTTCCAGTCGACCTTGAGGTACAGCGACGTGCTTCAATGTACTACTCCGCGAGGGGGGAGGCCATGGACACTAATTTTGTTACACAACGCGACTTTAATAAAATCTCTAGATTATTTAAACCTCAGACTGAAGTCTGGGAGGACCTCTTATCCGAATGGCAAAGTAGGTGGGATAATTCCATCAAGGGCCGGCACCTCCATCTGTTCTTTCCATCCGTTGGTGATCGGCTGGCTAAGACATGGCTGGTGGTTGACCACTGCGTTGCCCAATTTCTCACAGGTCATGGCAACTTTAAAAGTAAACTGTATTCTTTTAAACTTGTTCCTTCCCCTTTGTGTCAGTGTTCTACATCGAACTGTGAATTTGAACAGTCCGCACATCACATCTTGTGGGAGTGTGTTCTTTGGCAGAATGAACGCAATATTATGTTGGATAGTGTACAAGTTACATCCGGAGTCGTTTATTATACGGACCTTGTAGAAACTAGAACCAATTTCCGTGCGTTCAGGCGCTTTTGCCATACCTATTATTGGAATCAATTGTAACAGCTAATACCTACTTAGGACCCATTAACTTAATCAAATTTTATTCCGTGGTGTTTGGCAATCTGGGCTTCTCCCAGTTGCAATAATGTCCCTTTGTGCCGTTTGGCCTAGTTCTGTTCTGTCTCCTGCTTGTTATGGAGGGAAGTGGAAAAAATATCTTTTTTCTTACTCCTCCGCTATTCTTTTCTGATTAATTTCGTTGCGGGACCCAAGACAGTTGAATCGTTTCTCCGGGACTCGTCGAGCTTCATTGCTCGGCGTTTTTCTGGCGGTCGCCACTGTTGATTCTGGCTTTCAGGAGTTGCAGTGGTTGGGAAAAGTGTGGCGGGTTTGTCCCAAAAAAAAAAAAAACAGACATTAAATAGTGTTAGAAGAACGTAAACAAAGAATAAGATGTTATTATTTTATTGTTTATTTTTGGACAAACTTTAGTGATCAAATTAACTCTAATGTACAGACAAGGAGCTGATTGCTAAATGATTAAAGACACCCATATCAGTTGCTGGTTAATTTACGCTTTTTGCGGTCGATTCGTAAATCATAGACCATCTATTTGACTTCTCTGTGCGTCGGAAAGCATGTTAAGCCGTTGGTCGCGGCTGTCATACATAGATTTTTGACACGCGTTACGAGGTATTTGTAGCCGAAAAGTGTGATCACCTGTCTTACCAAAGGTCGAGGATCGCCCTGAGAAAATGGTGGAGCATTCGGTAGAGGTCTGCCCGGCTTGGGTACAGCACAGCCATCTCCTCGTGGCGGCGATCGGTGGCCATATCTCTCGTCCGTTCCTGGTCCAAGACATAGTTCACCTCTCCACCTTCTCACCAATCAGACAATGCCGCAACAATACAGGCGTCAAGCGAAGCTGGGGACATCTGTTTTGATACGGCCGGCTCAACATCTAGTTTTGACGCAATACAGTCCGCTCAACCACAACTTTGCCAAAAGAGCAAGAAAGACAATTTTAAAAGGTTATATTCGATGGACCAACGAAAATCGCACCACAACATCACGGAAGATATGGCCCATAGAGGCTTAATTGACATACAAAATGAGAGTGACAAACATAATATTATAATCTTCAGTGACCAGCAGGCCCAGGGACTAAATAAGATTATGACTCGTACTAGATCAGACAAATGGAACGACATCTATAAAATTACTTCTTTCATTAAGCCCCATGCAACAAGTGCTCAGATCCTAAATAGCTGCAATGACGACTTCTTAAAGACATTGACCAAGGATGACATTATAGTTCTAGTGGTAGGGTGCAATGATAAAAACCCTTACTCTTTTATGACGGAATTATGTAACATACTATATAAACTGCGTAATAATATAGTATACATTACTAACGTTCAATACAACCCTTACCTGAACGAAACAACGATCAATTACAATCTTGAGCTAATTCTACAAAACTACAGAAATTGTAAATACGTAAAAATACACAATTCTGAATTCCAACATGATATCAGCGGTAGTTTCGCGAAAAATTATCACCAGAAATATCTGGCACATTTATGCTTAAAATTGAACACTAGAATTGATTACAAAAAATACCAAGTGGAGATACTAAATCAATTTAAAAAGAAGCACGATATCCAGAACAACATAAATACACATACGGCACCGCGAAAACATACACAAACCAAGATTACTGCCTTCTTTGACACAATAAAGCAACACAAAAATACCAAAGAAACTGGGTTTTTTCTCGAACGTAGATAATAGAACGGCTCTCCCCTTAATTCATCAAAATATTGCTGGTGTATTAACAAACAAGAATTCATCGAGATAGCCATTGCGAACTTACAAAAGGAACTTGGTTCCGTAGATGTTATATGTATAACAGAAACGTTCCTTAAAAGCGGTTGTGAATATAACCTTAGGATTAATAATTATAAACTGGTATCCTTCTTTTCTCTAGCAAACCAACGCCGAGGAGGTTCATGTATCTTATTGAAAAATAACCTACAATTATTTTAATTTTTTTTCATAATTATAAACTAGCGCTTGACCGCAATCCTGCCTGATGGTAAGCAGTGATGCGATCGTTGATGGTAAAGCGCGCTAGTTTATTAAGAGCCTATTCACTCAGAAAAACAGAGCGAATAGGAAGGAAGACGGCAGTTGAGTGAGGTGATGCAATGTTAAACCCAACAACACGACCAACGATGCTGCGCCAAAGGGAGATTGATCTGAAGACCCTCCACGACCAAACTCCCAACACAACAACATTAGACGCATCGTACCCGGCACACATCGCAACACAACTGCTCAGACCCGTCCTCCGATCGGCTTCACCAGACATCATGCCGGAACACAACAAATCGCTTGGCGGCAAGGCTTTGTCTGGTGGGTGGTAACTTCTGCCGGCGGCTGATGTTATGGCCTACCACCGAGAGAACTTAAAAATCTCACCCAGCCTATCCCCTTCAATTCGAATGCTGTGCTGTTGAAATTATTAAATTTAATCTTATAGTGGTATTTATATATAGAACACCTACGCGTGATACGTCTATATTCTTGAACAATCTGGAACAACTAACTAGTAAATTGTGTAGCAAAAAAAAAAAAACAAAAAAGTTATCATATGTGGCGACTGGAATATAGACATACTGAAAACAAATAAAACGTCTAATGATCTAATTTCCATTCTTAATAATAACAGTCTAAAAAATCATATAAAATTACCTACGAAAAAAACCTCGTGCTTGGACTTAATTGTAAATAACATACATGACGGTAAACCTGGACTTCACTATCTAGCGCTTTCAGACCATGAAACTGCACAAACAATAACGGTTAACTTAGTTACTGATTATCAAGTTAAAGACATGCACAACTTCTGGTTTAAAAGTATACGAGAACTCAGTGACGAAAATATACTTAAATTTAAAAATACAAATGACGCATTCGATAAACTACACGATACAATTACCTTGTTTTACAATTTATGCTTCCCTATAGTGAAAGTCAAAAATACTTTAAAAACAATAAAAATAGAGGTCTCACCAAAAGCATAAAAAGATGCTGCACAAAAAAACGGACATTGTACCTTAAATATAACATTCAGAAACATAATAAAAAACAAAATTAAAAAAAATATGACGACTACGCGCGAATATTAAAAAGATGTATATATAATGCACAGCAGATTAATAGCATGCGCTACATTAATAAAGCCAAAAACACATGTAAGGCAGCATGGAACATGATTAAAACAGAGACAAATAATATGACATATAATTCTGAAATTGACATTATTAATATTAATGGTAAAAAGTATGACAACCCAAACGAAATTTCTGATTTATTTAATGAATATTTTGTATCCCTAACCAATTTCACAAAAACTACTCATAAAAATATCCAGGACACTAAAATAACAATTCCTCAAAATCCAAATAGCATTTTTCTTACAATGATGATGGATGAATCCGATGTTTACAAAGTAATCCATAATTTAAGAAACACAAACTCGACTGGGTATGACGACTTAAGCACTAAAGTGCTAAAAAGATGTGCGAAGAGTCTAATATCACCTTTAGCGTTCATTATAAACCTTTCCCTAACAGAAGGAGTATTCCCAAATCGTTTAAAAACGTCGGTTGTAAAACCTATATATAAGAAAGGTGACAAAACGAACATGAGCAATTACCGCCCAATAACTCTAACCGCCATTTTATCGAAAGTATTTGAAAAAGTTATGTGTATTAAAGTGGAGAACTTTTTAACGAAATATGATATTCTTAAAAAAGAACAATTCGGTTTTAGGAGGGGTAGCTCCACGGCTTTAGCATGTTTCTCGCTATTGAAACATATAACCGAAGGCCTAAATCAAAAATCAAAAATAAGCTGTGTATTTCTAGACATGACATAAGCCTTTGACTATGTCTGTCATAGAACACTACTCACGAAACTTGCACATTATGGAATCCGAGGGAAAGCCAACGAATGGTTCAAAAGCTATCTTGCGGAAAGAGTGCAATACGTGGAAATAACCAAAACCTGTAAACAAGAGCAAAAAATGTTTCGGTCAGGATATAAGCAAAATAAGTATGGCACACCACAGGAAGAAATTTTATCCCCGCTTCTCTTTTTGATATACATTAACGACCTGCCCGAGGCAGTAGGCAAAGACTGCATATTATTCGCCGATGACACTACTTGAATAATCAAGAGTGAAAATAATAGAAACTTGGAAAAGGATACCGTACTAGCGCTGAACAATGCAGTTAATTATCTAATAAAAAATAACTTTAAAATTAATATGACTAAAACAAATATAATACTTTTTTTTTTAATAATTATAAACTAGCACTTGACCGCATTCCCGCCTGATGGTAAGCAGCGATGCGATCGCTAATGGTAAAGCGCGCTAGTTTATTAAGAGCCTATTCACTCATAAAAACCGAGCGAATAGGAAGGAAGACGGCAGTTGAGCGAGGTGATGCAATGTTAAACCCAATAACACGACCAACGATGCTGCGCCAAAGGGAGATTGATCTGAAGACCCTCCACGACCAAACTCCCAACACAACAACATTAGGCGCATCGTACCCGGCACACATCGCAACACAACTGCTCAGAACCGTCCTCCGAACGGCTTCACCAGACAACATGCCGGAACACGACAAATCGCTTGGCGGCAAGGCTTTGTCTGGTGGGTGGTAACTTCTGCCGGCGGCCGATGTTATGGCCTACCACCGATTTCAAACATACAAATCGAATACAATAAATAATCTGGACATCCAATACAAAGACTCTAACTTAACTACTGTGGATAATTGTGTATTTTTGGATATAACAGTTGACAAAAATTGCAACTGGAAACCACATATTGATAAAGTTGTTGTAAAAATTGATCGTTTTGTTTATGTTTTAAAAAGGATTCGACAAACAACTAATCATGATACGACAATGCTTGCGTACCATGGCTATGCATCGTCCGTACTTCGATACGGTCTAATAATTTGGGGGAACTCAGTGGAGTGGTGGTGGGTGGAATTTATGATAAATTACCAAATAGTTTACAAGAGTTACCTTTGACATTATTTAAGAAAAATCTTTTTAAATTTTTGTTACAAAAGAATTATTATAGAATTAAGGACTACTTAAAAGATAACTCGATGGAATTTGGATAACGTAATTTTAAGAATAAATTTGCACGCCATATATGGCAGGATACGCTGGAAAAAAATGCACTGTAACACCCTTTGTACCGTATTTTAGCAAATAAACATTTTTGATTTGATTTGATTTAGTCCGAAGCAAGACTGCAGAATGATAAGCAGATACATGGTAATCCAACACCTCCTTCTGCGAAGCAGTGATGCTGTCAAAGGAGGAGGCGGAACGCGTGAGGGAGCGGGAATCTCAGCGTCCTCACGCCTCTAGCTGCCGCAGAAGACAAACTGGTTGGGAGACAACATCGAACTCCCGGTCACCGCAGGCGCGGGCTTGCGTGAGCAGTAGCTCGCCGCCCGGTAAGAACCCAGGCCCGGATCGCCTCAAAGTGACGTCAGCATATCGTGACGGGGTTCACGAAGACCGATGCCTCCTGGGACAGGGTTGCGGGTTGGTTAATAAAGAAACCGTGGCCCTGGCGCACAGGCAAGTGAACAAAACATGTGTGGGCTTAGTCAGTAAAAGTCTGAGACGCCCTTCCGCTCCGCTCAGAGCGGGAGAAGGCACTTTATGATTTTACATCAAGAACAAAAAAGGGAAGACTTACAGAAAGATATAATACATACTACTTATATACAAAAGATGCATTTAAACATATTTGTAATTCGTTAAGTATCATTGTACATTAGCACATTTGGCCGAACCTTGGCATATAGGTAGAAAACTCTACCTTATTCCGAAAATTTACCCTTGAATAACACATTGAATACGTCCTTATGTGTCCCTAAAAGTTTTCTCAGTGACTACTTACAAAGACCATCAGTAACTTTTATACAAGTTGGAGGAAAGAACGGAGATACATATATGTATAAACATGAATTTGTAAACAAAGTTAGATGTCGATTTTTATTCTAAATACCATATTTCAATGCAAATTATTTAATGGATCATTTTATTAATAAAATTTTTAATATCAATAGTTTTTCTTAGATAGGAACCAACATAGTTTTATTCCATATTCAACATTATAATCTACAATTTACTCATTGTACGTTCCTTATGTATTTAAATAAACATTGCATAATTTATTTAAAACATCATTCCTATATTTTCAAAGTGGTATATATGTATACATAGATCTATGTGTCATGGAACAGTAATTTCATCACTCTATCAAATCTCTCTAAGAACATACATAAATAAAACACAATTTGTTAGATACTGAACTTCTTCGTGTATCTAATAGTTATCATGCGCGTGCGCTCCATACAAGTAGAAAAGCTCTACATACCCTAATAGTTTTCTAAAAAAATATATAATAATTTATATACTACAAACTTAAAACTGAAAGACTTTGTTAATCAGTTAGTGATAACACTGCCATCTATTGGGCCTAGTGCTAACTACGGAAACATCACTGGCCTTCGTCGCGACGCTCGCGCCACTTCTCATAGCGGCGTAAGCAGTTACAAAATGTGCCTCTTCCGTATCTGTCTGTGTATAAAATTATTTGCTTGTGTGCCTAAATTGTTGTGTACGTGTGCGTAAAATTTCATTGGCTTTTAAGGGCGTGATAAGCACAGCTTCTAATAATGCGACGAATTTAAGAAGTTCAGAAATATAGCATGATTGTTGTTCGTTCAAATACCTTTTTATTTTAGCAGCTTATGTTGTTTCATTATTGGTGTATTTGGGTAAATACACACATCAAAAGTGTCTAGGGATCAACATATATTTTTGCAATAACTTTTCTCCTGATTGATATTAAATAAAATTTTCTTTAAGGATTCATCAAATAAAGTGTTTTCGTTTGTCACAGTAACGATAAACCAAGTCACCTTTGCATTAATAAAGAAATTTGCCATTTTCCTAATAAAGGGATATTTGACATTTGAACCACTAACACAAAAGTTCGAAAAAAAGACTGAAATAACAGTTTTCTCTAAAATTTTATTGGGTAACTTAAACAATTAATAATCCGTGTTTCTACCGCGAACACTAACAACACAAGAACATCGATTTGGCATACTCAATTGCTAATTGAGTTCATCCAAATCACGCTGTGGAATGGCCGCCCATGTTCGTTGCAACAACAAAAAAAGGTCTTCTTGCGACTGGATACCCTCCATATTCGGCAGAGCTCTTCTCTGTAGCATATCCCATGCATGCTCAATCGGGTTCAAGTCTGGCGACTGAGCAGGCCAGGGCAGGACATTGATGTTAGCTGCGGCGAGAGTCTGTCTTACAACTCTTGCGGTGTGCGGTCGTGCATTATCATGCATTAACTGAAATAAGGGACCGATTTGCACTTGTAGAGGAACGATGACGTCTGATACAATCGTCTCAGCATAAATTTGAGCGTTAAGGTTGCCTCTGATCCAAATCAACTCAGTTCTTCCGCCGATCCAAATACCCGCCCATACCATGATGGTTCCACCACTATAAGGATGGACTTCCTGGCAGGATTTTAATCGCTGTTGGCGTCCAGGGGTTCTCCAGTTTCGTATACGTCTTGTATCCGGTCTCATACCAAAACGAGACTCATCAGAAAAGCACACGAAACGCCATTGTTCTTCTGCCCAATTTCTGTGTTCAAGAGCCCATTGATATCGAATCCTACGATTGTGCATTGCTATAGGTGGTACCCGTAGCGGTCTTCGGGAATGAAGGTTCACTTCATGCAAGCGGTTTCTGACTGTTTGGTCGCTAATTAAGTTCCTTGAAGAGTGATGAAGCCTCACGGCTAACATCATGGCGGTTATTGTTGGAGCTCTTCGAGTTAAGATTTGAATTTATCGGTCTTGTCTCCGTGTGGTGCAGCGATACCGTCCTCCATGGCGCTCAGCCACGGTACCAGTGCTTCGGTAACGTGTTCAAAGTCGACTGATAACACTCTGACTTGTATTCAGAGCTAAAGCCACAGTACGTTGCCGGGAACCAGCTTCTATCATTCCCACGGCTCTGAGCATTTCTTCCCTGCTTAAATGACGTCGCCGCTCCATAATAACGTTGGTTTTAATCAGTAGTAGGGAAACAGTAGCACTAATAATGTCTTCAATGCGTTGTATGTTTTTATAGGGAAAATATTGACAGCTGATTTTCATCTTTTACTCGAATTTCATTCACAGATCCTGATTCAAATTATGAAATGCACCAAAAAGGATCCATATAAATTTATAAAATCATAAATTTATTACAAAGCCACATCTCAATCTCAAGAAATCCGCATAAAAATGCTTGATCCCTAGACACTTTTGATGTGTGTATGTACCTATATTGGTTGTTTTAAACGGAATTGAATATTCATTTATTTTAGAGTTTTTGGTTTAACACAAAAGAAAGGTTGTCTTTATAAAAAGTATTATGATAATTATATGTGGTTAGCAGGCTGTGTAGTGTGTACACAAATAAATTGTTTTGTTTCTCGTGTAGGTATATTATTTTAAAACACGGCATTGACAGTTCGTCGTTATAAAAACTTAAAAGACCTTAAGTTTTTCAACCTACTTGCTTTTGAATTTCAATACTATACTTTATATTGTAATAATTTTCCTGAAGTTTACAAATTAGCTACATTTAATAGTTATGATTCCAATGAGTAGTGCATTACGCATATTTATGAAAGATTTGTCTATATTTCCATTTTACATAAAAGAACTCTTAGCGATTTCACAACGATCTTATATATATTTAATTTTTACAGAGTTATTTAAAAATAGATAGGCGCGTTGATTTAATTTATAGATAGTAAAATATATTTTTTTAGTTTTTTGAGAAATAAATTATTACTTATATACAGTTCAGTTAGAAATACCATTTTATTGTATTTTGACAGCCTCCATGGCGTAGCGGTAGCGAACGCGGCCGCTGCGTAAGGAGGCGCGGGTTCGATCCTCGCACAGTGTAAATATTTGTATGCATGAATATGAATATTTGTTCTGGTCTGGTCGTGCCTTGAAAAGTCCGTTAAGCCGTTGGTTTCGGTTGCCATACGAACATCTAGTGGCAGTCGTTACGGGTTGTTGGAGCCCACAAGTCAGACGGTAGTCGCTTCACGGAAAATGTCGAAATTTTGCCAAAATCAGCAATTAAACTGGAAAAGCGGATCCCAGATTCCAAAGCTTTGGATGCGACTGGTATTAACCCTGAGATGATGATGATGATTTCATTGTATTCATTTGGGCAAAAAAAAAAATACCTAACACCCCACGTATATCATTTATTTGACTTGTTCTTATCATCAATCACATACTTAGAGGTTCATTGTAGCCACGCACAAACATCAATTCAATGTTGACATGCGAAAAAGTACGCGACTATGTTAAATTGAAACTACGTCTACGTTACCTTTTTTAAGTTTTACCATATATAAGCACAGAGATTTGGGTAGTAGGTATATGTATGCTTACCTTCAACAAAATCTCTGTGCACGCCCCTGATAGTTATATTACGTGTTACAAATCTTCTTAAGGCGCTACGAATATCATGCTTTTCGCGACTATTTTTACAAAAGAAATCCAAAAATAAGACCTTTTACATTTTAATGATGAAAATAATTAATACTTCAAACACATAAAACGCCGACAAATAAAAGAATTCGAATGTCAACATCAATTCGGAATTTGATATTGTTTC
This sequence comes from Sesamia inferens, assembly GCA_037179545.1. Taxonomy (NCBI): domain Eukaryota; kingdom Metazoa; phylum Arthropoda; class Insecta; order Lepidoptera; family Noctuidae; genus Sesamia; species Sesamia inferens. Next base: position 18,434,093 of record CM073928.1, on the reverse strand, counting down.
TGAACGTACTTGTAGTCTTTTACAAGGTTTAAGAGAAAATGATGATAGCATATACCAAAAAAAAAGATAAAGCCATCAATTAGGCAACAGGAAATTTCGCCCCTCTTGTAATCTGAGTGTTCATCATCATCATCATCATTTCAGCCAAAAGACGTCCACTGCTGGACATAGGCCTCCCCCAAGGTTCTCCACGACGACCGGTTCTGCGCCTCCCGCATCCAGCGGTTTCCCGCGACCTTCACCAGGTCGTCGGTCCACCTTGTCGGGGGCCTACCCACGCTACGTCTTCCGGTGCGTGGTCGCCACTCGAGAACCCGTCGGCCCCATCGGGCATCGGTCCTACGGGCAATGTGTCCAGCCCACTGCCACTTTAGTGTTGCAATTCTTCGGGCTATGTCGGTTACTCTCGTTCTTCTGCGGATCTCCTCATTCCTGATTCGATCGCGCAGTGAAACCCCAAGCATAGCCCTCTCCATTGCCCTTTGAGTGACTTTGAGCCTTCTCATAAGGCTCATTGTTAGCGACCAAGTCTCAATTCCATATGTCATCACTGGCAACACACACTGGTCGAAGACTTTTGTCTTGAGACACTGCGGTATTTGGGACGAGAAGATTCTTCGTAGCTTCCCGAAAGCAGCCCAGCCGAGTTGGATTCGACGATTGACCTCTTTCTCGAAGTTGGACCTTCCTAACTGGATAGTTTGTCCCAGGTACACGTAACTGTCAACAACTTCGAGAACAGAGTCTCCAATCTTTATAGGAGTCGGTACAACATGGGCATTAGACATGACTTTCGTCTTGCCCATGTTCATTTTAAGACCGACTCGCTCGGAGGCTCTGCTGAGGTCTTCGAGCATTGTACTCAGGTCCTCCGCGGTCTCAGCCATGACTACGATATCATCAGCAAACCGAAGGTGTGTCATGTACTCGCCATTGATGTTGATGCCCAGTCCTTTCCAGTCCAGAACCTTGAAGACATCCTCCAATGCAGCGGTGAACAATTTCGGGGAGATAACATCTCCCTGTCTGACACCACGCTGGAGAGGTATTGGTTTCGAGGTCTGGTCCTGTATTCGGACTGACATGGTGGCGTTTTCGTACAAACCCTTCAGCGCTTCGACATACCGATAGTCTACTTGGCACCGCTGGAGAGACTGCAGTACAGCCCAGGTCTCGATCGAATCAAAGGCTTTTTCGTAGTCCACAAACGCCAAGCAAAGGGGTAGGTTATACTCCTCGGTCTTCTGTATAACCTGCCGTAGCGTATGTATGTGGTCTACTGTGCTGAAGCCCTTTCGGAAACCGGCTTGTTCGGGTGGCTGGAAGTCGTCAAACCTGCAGGCGAGACGATTCGTGAGGACTCTCGAAAACAACTTATAGACATGACTCAGAAGTGAGATGGGTCTGTAGTTTTTCAAAAGGGTGTTGTCACCCTTTTTGAAAAAGAGTACCACCACACTTCTGTGCCATGCCTGTGGCGTTTTTCCCTCGACTATGACGGAATTAAATAACTTCTGAAGGGCCCTAAGGATCGGTTCACCACCCGCCTTCAGTAACTCTGCCGTTATTCCGTCATCGCCCGGCGCCTTGTTGTTTTTAAGCTGTTCCAGAGCCAATCGAATCTCCTGCAGGCTGACGTCCGGGATATCTTCGGTGTAGTGTCGGGTTAATCTTGCTCTAGGGTCTTCAGCAAGATTTAATGCGAGTTTTGTCGTCGAAGTGTAGAGCTGTCCATAAAAATTCTCGACTTCCCTCAAAAGCTCGGGCCCGGACGTTATGATCCTGCCGTCGTCAGTCTTCAGCTTGCTTAGCCTCTGTTTCGCTCTATGGCCTCCGTTATACGCTCGGTATTATACCGACGTAGGTCGCGCTTCAGAGACTTTGAGATCTGCTTATTGAGCTGCCGGTATCTGCAAGCATCACTTGACGAACGCAAAACCATCTCACGTCTATCCTCCATGAGCTCGAGAGTGTAGTCCGAGAGCTTTTTAGTTTTATTTGTACGGCGGGTCTTAAAATACTTGGTCCCGACCGTACGGACAGCTTCTACAAACCCGTCATTGTATTCGTCCACGTCGCCACTTAGGCATTCGAAGCGATTTTGGAGCTCGAGCTGGAAACCTTCGGAGTTATGGATCTGGATGGGTGCTGGCCGGAGCGTAGACTTCATCAGGCGAGATCTTTCGGACACTATATTCAGATTCAATGTGCCTCTGACCATACGGTGATCGCTGCCGCATTTGAGCGAGTTGATCACTGAGACATCATTGAATATGTGCCTTTTTGTCGTCATAATGAAGTCTATCTCGTTCTTAGTGACCCCGTCGGGACTGATCCAAGTCCACTTTCGCTGTTCACGCTTCTTGAAGAAGGAGTTCATCATAAAGAGTCCCTCCTTCTCCATGAAGCCAGCTAGCATGTGGCCTCGGTAGTTCCGACGCCCAAATCCAAAATTTCCCAGTCCGAGCTCTTCACCGCTCCGCTCTCCAAGTTTAGCGTTGAAGTCCCCCATGACAACGCTGTAGTGAGTTTTTGAGCTATGTATGGCTTTAGAGATGTCCTCATACATAGTCTCTACTTCATCGTCGGAGTGTGTCGAGGTCGGGGCGTATACCTGAATGACCTTCAGCGAATACCGTTTGGTTATTCTGAGTACCAGGAACGCCACCCTGGTCGACACACTCTCGATCTTCACTACATTGTCCACAAGGGACCTGTGGACGAGGAACCCGACACCACCTTGGGACTGATGGTCGCCCTCCCGGAAATAGAGCAAGTTACCGGATTTAAGGATGATCGAGTCCTCACCCTCTCTTCGGACTTCAGATAATCCCAGGACACCCCATCGTAACCTGCTCAATTCTTCCTCCAGTTCAATAACCCTCTCGTCGGTCCGCAGTGTGCGCACGTTCAGTGTTGCCAGGTCGATCCGTCGTTGATTGTGGTAGCCGGATCTCTTCCGGAGATTCTTCGCACCCCTGAGTGTTATTCAATCTGAGTGTTATTGAGCCATTAGTAAAGTTTAACATTACCTAACCAAGGGCCAGTGTATCCTTGAACAAAAACTTAACAATTATTTGTTGTGAAGAATGGGCAACATAACATCACGACTATAATCCTCGAAGAGTTAGTAAGAGGTGTACTTATAGAATTCAATTTAGTTCAAAACGATCTCCAAAGCCTGGGGCACTGGTGAAGAGTAGCCAGCCTGTCGGTGTTGTATAGGATGCATTATGGAGAGTGTGCGAGGGAATTGCATGACTTAATTCCCCCCATCTCTGTTCCGTTATCGGAAGTCCCGATTTACGGCGAGTATCCACCCTTACGTTGTTGACATCACTACGATTCGGACAAAGCGTTTCGCCTCGTCTTTTATACCGGGTACATCGAGGGAATGGAACAATTTGCCAGTGACTGTATTTCCGTCTGACTATAATTTAAGTGTCTTCAAGGCTAGAGTGAATAGGTTCTTAATAAACTAGCGTGCTTTACCATCAACGATTGCATCACTGCTTGTCATCAGCAAGCCAGGGGAAATGCCATACGCTGGAAGCTTACTCAGAAGGCCAGCATGCCCTACCCGGTCGAAGGCCTTCGAGACATCAAGGGAGACAGCTCGAGGGCCTCGCCCCACAAGTGAGTGGCATACACTAGTAGGTCCCCAGTTGACCGATTGCAGCGAAACCCGTACTGTCGGTCACTGAGGAGATCGTTACCTTCTTGCTGCCAAGAGGCGCGAGTTAAACACACGCTCCATAATTTTGCAAATTATGGAGGTTATCGAAATCGGCCGATAGTTAGTGGGATCGGCAGGACTACCCTTTTTGGGTACCGGCTGAACGTTGGCATGCTTCCAGGATTTGTGCACTATACCAGTCCTAAACGAGAGGCGATACAAGCGCGTCAATACAGGCAAGAACTCGGGTGCACATGCCTTAAGAACAATCGCCTAGCCTTATTCACGTCCAGACGATACAGTACTCTCAGAACCTCCCTGTTCCTAATGCGAACCTCGAAATTTGACATTTTATTTTGACAGTCCAACATTCATTGCGTTGTTTATGTTGCTTAGCAGCGACATTTTCTGAACATATGAAGTAATGGATTAGCAATATGTCCTGGGGCGGTATTTTTGGCATTCAGCCTACGTACCGCCGCTCTCAGCACTGCCTCGGTCACCTCTGGAGCATCGTCGTCGTCATTGGTGTGGTACTAGGTATGTGTTTTTATTTTATTGTTTTAGTTTCATACATAGATTCTTTACTTAAATATACTGAACACATATTTCGGGTTTCTCATATACTAAAAATAACGTTGTATACTAGTACAATCTGTATATATATCGAGTACAGTATGTATCTTGCTGTAATGTCAATAAATGCATTTTTCTTGCTTTCTTTCTTTCAATCTCCAGCGTGTGTTATTCTAACATACTACTATAGATACCGACGTGGTATTGGCAAAATTGTGCTGTCTCTTTACACCGATAATGAGAATGAATTTGTTTCTAAAATTGACATTGAGTTAGTTTTAGCGCCTCTCATTCATCATCAACCTTTTTATCGTCCCACTGCTGGGCACAGGTCTCCTCTCATAAAGCGAAGGATTGAGCGTAATCACCACGCTTGCTCAATGCGGGTTGGTTCAGACTTAAAGTCCAGGTTTCCTCAAGATGTTTTCCTTCACCTTCAGTCATTGGTGTCCAAGATATACTTAGAAAGTACATATAACTTTAGAAAAGTTACATTGGTACTTGCCTGACCTGGAATCGAATCCGCGCACTCATAGTTGAGAGGCTGGTGTTTTAACCACTAGGCCACCACGAACGCGCCTCTCATTAATACAACACAAATACTTTTTCTTTCTTTTTTATAAAACGTTGCCATACTAGTGTATGGCAACGTTTTATAAAAAAGCCTACCTACGAACGTAGGTACGTTTACAAAGATTTGAATTCACTTACAGACACAGCCAGACCCAGAACAACTACTTGTAGGTCCTACAAATATTTGTTTCATGCGGCAATAGGGTATTTGACTAAAAAAAACTAATTAGTCCGTCAGTCAGATTTCCAAAAAATACTAGACACGTATTTTTTGTTTTATCAAAACAATAAACATTTACAAATATAAAAGGCATCAAAGATCAGGAGTGGTGGCTGGTGACGTCACTGGCCAGTAAAAAGTGTACAGTGTTGTGACGTCACTCGAGTTTTCAACGCACTGTGTCGTCTGCATTTTTTGTTTATATGAAAAAAGAAAAAATACGTGCCTAGTATTTTTTGGAAATCTGACTGACGGACTAATTAGTTTTTTTTAGTCAAATACCCTATTGAACTCGCGATGCGCAGCACAGCAGTCGATCGCTCAGTTACTGTCGTGAGCGTTCAGCAACCGTATCGTTAATAGAGTATTTAACTAAAAAAAACTAATTAGACCGTCAGTCAGATTTCCAAAAATACTAGACTCGTATTTTTTCTTTTTTCATATAAACAAAAAATTAAGACGACACAGCGCGTTGAAAACTCGTGTGACGTCACTGCACGCTACACTTTTTAGCGGCCAGTGACGTCACCAGCCACCTCTCCTGATCTTTGATGCTTTTTATATTTGTCAATTTTTATTGATTTCATAAAACAAAATATACGCATCCAATATTTTTCTATAATCTGAGTGACGGACTAAATAGAATCATTTTTTTTTTCCAGGAAGCATTCCTGTTGTAACCTTGACACCAAATTTGCATCTAATTGAAGACTATTATTAGAAAAATCTTTTGCTCTCCTCTATTTACATATATATCTAGCTGATTAGCAAAGATGTAAGGCTTAGTTTGTTAGTTTCGTCACGTCGAGGAGCCTGACCCTCAGTCCAATTCTTGGACCTTTTAGTACTGTTTATTTCAACATAATTTAACATCAATATATAAAGAAGCTATGTCTATGTTATGCTACTTCATGCGAATCCTACGAATATTATAAACGTGAATGTTAAATTATGTAACTAGAAAACTGGTAGGTAAAAGCGGACCCCAGACTCTGAAAAAGCTTCGGATGCAACTGGGATTGATGCAGATGATGATGATGATTATAAACGTAAAAGTTGATACGGATGTTTGTTACTCTTTTACACAAAAACTGCTGAACGGATTTGAGTGAAATTTGGCACACGAATGGTTTATAATCAGGATTAACATAGAATTTTTAATCGCAGATTACCAGGAGGTCGCAGATAGCTTAATATTAAAGCAGAACTGATATAGAACTGGTCGTATTTGAAAAAATATTTTTCCTTTTGAAAGCCCAGTTATTGAGGAAGGCAATACGGCATAGGCTATTTAACATAACGCTAGTTACCTTATGAGCTGAGCAACAAGACAAAACTCAGGAAGAAAGCTATGCGAAAAAAACAAAGTTCAGGGACCTAGGGGTCCTTATAAGAATGAGTCTGTTAATTAAGTTTCTTACGCCATCCACGGGAAAAAAATTACGGACTAAATCTAGTACTACCACTAGTTAGGTTCAACAAGCTGATTTCTGGGAGTGGGAGTTGAATTCGTATAAAAATATTACTATGCGGGCAGCACAAGACCGGTCAGGGTGGAAAGCCTTGGGGAGGCCTTTGTCCAGCAGTGGACATCCATAGGCTGAAGAAGAAGAAGAAATGTAAATCAAGGTATAGTGTCCAGATCAAATACACCCAAAAACATGATTTAAATATTGGAAACCGCATTCGGAAGGTCACTCCCGAGATGAGAGCACGACGTTTCTCTTCCCCAGCGGCACACTACCAGCATATGCTGCACCATGTTTTCCCTCCTCAGTAGACGCGACAGCTCAACCATATCCCGAGAGAACCTGTGTCACCCGAAAAATTAGAAAGCCATGTTTTTTCCGGAGCCAGTCTGCCAGTGCCAGCTAGACCACCTCGATGATGGTGAGACTGGTGGTAAGCGCGAGAGCCAGTTCCAACATTCCACCACCAGGACCATGTGAAGCTGTAAGTATCGTGTCGTCTCCCACGGCAGAACGCAAGCCGACGTATAAATCGCGATCTGCGATAACCCTAATGACTCTGACGGCCATCGCTATTTGCGATTTCAGCAGCATTGTGATGCTGCCGGTCGTAAGATCAGAGGTCCTAACCATATAGTCATAACCCATATAGGGAAATTTTATTGATAAATTTTATTCGATTGCATGATTACTACATAGAGCCGCCTATAGACTACGACTCCTATTTGGGCGCGAGGGAAGTGGAGGCAGCATCTTACTCGCTGACGAGCATTACATGAAACCTAACTCGACTTTAATTTAGTTGCTTAGCAACAGTTACAACCACTGATTTATCAACAAATATTAACTTTCCATATACATAATGTAGGTACTACCTACCTTTTGCATTTATTCATTCAATTGTCAAAACCATTGTCAAGTATTTTCCTAATACTTTTAATTGTAACATTCGAAAAACTCATTTTCTAAAAAGTTTTAGTACGTTTAAGGATACAATAAAGCTCCATTAAATTTATAATTGTAATTTGTACAATGTAATTAATTTAAATGTATATATGATACTAATTCATGAGTCTTAAGAGCTGATCAGATTAGATTATCTAATTTTCAAAAGTCGGGAGCAAGGACCCTGGAGACGTTGGAGCACAGAATTAATTATTTAAGGAACAAAGACGAGACTGATTTTTTCAAGAAAAATTGCTGTCGTTGAACGTTGCCTGTGAACTATAGAAACAAAGCTAGATTTTCGTAGAGTCAGCCACTTATGTCACCTAACAGAATTTTTACCATAATAGGGTATTTGACTAAAAAAAACTAATTAGTCCGTCAGTCAGATTTCCAAAAAATACTAGACACGTATTTTTTCTTTTCTCATATAAACAAAAAATGAAGACGACACAGTGCGTTGAAAACTCGTGTGACGTCACCAGCCACTACTCCTGATCTTAGATGCCTTTTATATTTGTCAATTTTTATTGATTTGATAAAACAAAATATACGTATCCAATATTTTTCTATAATCTGGATGACGGACTAAATAGAATCAATTTTTTTAACCCACGAAATATCCCTATTGCTAGCTATGACCACTGGCTCAAATATTAATCATCACAACATAGTATAAAACAAAGTCGCTTTCTCTTTCCCTATGTCCCTATGTATGATTAAATCTTTAAAACTACGCAAAGGATTTTTTAACAGATAGAGTGATTAAAAAGGAAGGTTTATGTGTATAATAGCATCCATTAAATAGTGGAGAAATACTATTATTTTTGAGGTTTCTAATGTGATGTCGTAAATAATTACTTTTTTTCCGCGTTTGCAGTGAAACGTCGGCTGAACACAACGAGATTTATCAAAATAATGTACTAAATATTGTACACACTGGTCTACAGAAAAGTCTACGATGGTATATGTCTATCACTTATCACTTATGGATATAACAAAATAACATTTTTTGTCATTTACTTTTTACGACAAATATTAGCTAATTTTCGAAGCATTTTTAAGCAATACAGCATTAATCCTTATCCAATTCAATTACATTGTTGATTTAATATAGATCTATATCGCCCTTTACAGTATATGATTTAAATTAATATTTTCGAAGATATTACAGATGTAAAAATTGCGGGGCGTCGCATTTGCGCCGGCCTGGGCGGCGGGGGCAGCGGGCCGCTGTGTTTTTAATACAACGTTCACAATTTTTCTGTAGTTTATTTAGTATCAGCATTACACTCGCGCGAAACCGGGGCGGGTCACTAGTAGATATATAAGTAAGTTAACCAAAGTAGTTGCCACGTAAAGCAAATTTTCTTCTCGGGTCAGAACTGAACTAGCTTTACGTACCTAGTTAAGATGGTAAAAAATCATCTCGAGCTCATCTGTAAGTTTGAAACTTCTGAAAATGTCAAACTTGTATCTTACAAACTAAGTCATAAAAACCATTATTGTTTCTTTTGGAATAATTGTAATAAATACTTCATCAGTTTTCGTAATGTATTTAATTAACTGCGTCAACAAATTATTTATCATTCACGTCGAGATGACATTAGGATGTACGGTCACAGCTTTTGGGACCGATAAAAGCCTGCGGTAAGCTAAAGCTTAATGGACTGAGTTTTCGGACTTTTATGACGATATTTTGGTGACAGTTGAGATTTACTTTGGCTATAAAATCTAAAACCCCTGTGATAACTGTCCTAAACCAATAACTTTACGTTTAAGTTTCTAGCTCCCAGCGATTCAAAACTAGTCCGGGGTTTAATTGCAATCGTTATTTTTATTCAGGTGGGACATAACAGACACATAGGTATATAAATATTTTTTTCCCGCATAAAATTTCGCACCCGTTTTGTGACGACACACTAGGTAAATTTTACTATCAAAATAAGATTAATTTTTGTAAATCTTATCATCTTCTAATAGAACAGAAAACTTTTTATTATATACAACATGCGAATTGCATCCGCAAGTGTAAAAAATCTGTACTGCTACGATTCCATTAAATGGATCAGTAAGAATTCAATAAATAAAATATCCAATCGAACGGCTATTTAAATCAAATCTGATAAATCAAGATTCTAACATAAAATGCATATTAATCAAAGCTTTGATTAATTTGCAATAAATTAAATTTGATCTATCTATAGTACAACAAGTTCGTAAAGCAAGTTTTCGTAAAATTAATGTAAACAAAACTGAAGTTAACCATTTTTACTCAACTGAACAAACAAATTTATCAGAATTACACAATCTTGTTTGTAAACAATACATTTTAGAATAAAAAAAGGTTATCTGTTAATTTTATAACTTGAGACTGAGTTCACATACGTCTACCAACCCCCTTTTTCGGGGAGAGGAGACCAGTAACACCTTTATCTCTGTTTTTACGTACAAATAGGTTTTACAATCTACAATTGTTGCAGCTATAGTTTCTTTAGCTATATAAACTGATTCTTTTACCAGTTTAGCAATTGGTCCATCTGATTTCACGGCCAATACGTTAGCAATAGATACGTTAGCAAGATTTACTACTAGTGACACCACTCCTATACCATATAATTATGCATCTAGGACTCTAGAAACTCAATCCCTAAGGCTACAGTTTCTTATTTTTTTTAAAAAAAAGATGATGATTAATAACTCATAAATAAATTCTCGTTCTGAACCTAAGTTAATATAAACTTCGGCCTTATTTTTCAATCATCAAATAACTTTTGTTTGACGTATATTCTATACAAAACTATCAAAAAAGACATAAATCCCATCGCAATTTTTATTCCTAAAATCAAAGTTATTTGACGATTGGAAAATCAGCCCTTAAAGACTTCAAATACTTCGGCTTTTTTACCAAAAGTTGCTAGAACTTCGAAGTAACTACTTTTTGGTTTGTTTTATGCAACTTGTTTCGATCAATTATTCCAAGTATCACAAAGTCACAACAATGTTTTTCAACGAAGAGTTATTTTACTATTTCATTCATAAGATTATAACAACCTCTGATTGATGACATAATAAAGTAAACGCAAAAGATTCTTAAACTCTTACAAGCCGCATCATTAAATTTAGATATTAGTCAAATATACAAGTAGGCATAGAATTTAAATACCAAAGTTTGTGTTAATGAATGGATGTTTGCTACCTTTCACGCAAAAGTTACTGATTATTATGATCTTTGGTTTGTTGGATCTTCACAGTAAAGAGCAGAATAACAAGAGAAAATTTTCCCATAAATTCTTTCGACCGCCGACTTTACTGGAACAGTTCGTAATAAATGTTTTACGCCTACATTCTCAATCCGACTACATTTTGACATTAAAAACGTACCTATAGCATACGTAAGTACTCAGTTCACGGTCTCCAAAGCCTGGAGCACAGGCGAAGAGTAGCTATCCTGTCGGTGTTCTATAAGTAGGATGCATTTTAGAAAGTGTGCGAGGGAATTGCATGATTTAATTCTCCCATCTCCGTTCCATCATCAGACGACCCGTCGTACGCCGAGTTTTCACCTTTACATTGTTGACACCACAACGATCCGAACGAAGCGTTTTGCCACGTATTTTATACCGCGTACATCGAGGGACTGGAACAATTTGCCAGCGGCGGTGTTTCCGTCGGACTACAATTTGAGTGCAAGGCAAGAGAAAATAGGCTATTAATAAACTAGAGCGCTTTACCATCAACGATTATATCACTGCTTACCATCAGTCGGAATTGCGGTCTAGCACTAGTTTATAATTTAAAAAAAAAGTTAACTTACATTTACATAGGTATAAGGTGTATAAGTTCATAGAAGTGCTGGTCGGAAGTTAATCATAAAGTTGTGTTGAATTAGGTACTGTAACTGTGGTTGAATGGAGTGTCCATTATAATGGGTAGAGTATACACTACCATTTAATACATAAATAAATAAATATACGGACAAATCACACAGATTGAGCTAGCCCCAAAGTAAGTTCGAGACTTGTGTTATGGGATACTAACTCAACGATACTATATTTATAATAGATACATATATAGCGAAATATCCAAGACCCAGGCCAATCAGGAAAACATTGTTTCCCATCATGACCTGGCCGGGGATCGAACCCGGGGCCTCCACGTCGCAGGCAGGCGTGTTGACCGCCGCGCCACGGAGGACGTCATGTTAATAGTCCATGTACGCTCCAAATACGTCACGGAATACAACAATCATGTTTGTATTCCGTGACGTAATTGGGGCATGCAATCATGTGCAGTTCAATAGAGAAATACAACCATATTAACACGGGCTGATTTGATAAACAACTAAACAGTTGTTTATCAAATCGCGTCATAAGGCCACAAAGCCACATCTTTAGGAAGTCACATTTGATTACGATTCCTTTACAAGCCCCGCCGGAAAAAGAGGACTGTTATAGTATAGTGACTCTCTGTGACTAGATAGCTCCCAAAAGGCGATTTAAGTTTTTTTCACTGAATTCGTTAAAAGATTATTTATCAGCTTTTTTCTAGTTACTGAATGGATATGAGCATATTCAGTTTGCCGACAGGGTAACCTTTCCCTAGCAAATCGAGTTTCTATTGTAAATCGAGAATCGACATTTCACTGACAGAGCCTTTTATCTACGTCACTGAAAGTGACAGATACAGATGTTTCACCGATAAAACTATAAACCTATAACTTTTTTAACTACTTTAATCTAACGTAGCTTAATATTTATTTTACTTCTACGTATATACGTTTTGAATAATAATTATTGTCCTAGGTGCAATGACAGATGTCACCTCCAAAGATTCGGAATGTTTTTCCTTTCTATGTATATAGATACTTATTTTATATATATTTTAAATTGGTTTGGGTTTTGATTTTGTCTTGAACATTTCACAATATAATAGAAAAGAAAAACTGTTTTAAAATATTAGGTATATCTGAAAGTGATAGAAAATTATGCTGTTGACGTTTGCTGTGTTGTCAGTGTCCTTATTTTCGTTTTCTTAGTTTTTATCATCATCAATTTGCAGCCGAAAGATGTCCACTGTTAAGTCATGGCCTGCTCCACATCTCTATTTCGACAGGTTCTGAGCTTCCCGCATTCAACAGATTCCGACTTTCACCAAATCATCGGTCTACCTTGTGGGACGCCTTCCAACCTTACGTTTTCGGGTACGCAGTTCACAATAAACCACCTTATTCATAAACGCTGTTTAAAGTAAACTACTAATTAGCGATTGTTTAACCATACATTTTAGACGTTTGTACATACCTACAGTATGTTAAGAAAACCCTGTCCGACCCGTGAAGGTGTTGTTAGATATCGATAACTTATTCTACTAATGGATACAAAACCGGGCTAAACTTAAAAAAAAAAACCCCTAAAAAAATAAATATTATTTCGCAAAAAGAGGTAACTTAATAAATCTGCGTTAAGCACCCTTCCGCGGGCGGCGAGCGGCAGGGCACGCGGCACATGGTCGAATCGCTATTCGCTCAAAATAATACCGGTGTTGTCACTTTTTAAAAATGACCAAATTTCGGGGAAGTTGGAATTAATTCGCGGGAAAAAAAAATTATTTCAAAATTCATTTGTATTGGTACTATGATGATTACGTAAAATTTTATATTATATTTGGTCATGTGTTTACCTAACCTTTATTATCCTTATGGGTCGGACAGGGTTTTCTTAACATACTGTATATCTAACACTACGCAATTGTAATTAATTTGAGATGATTTAATAATCAAAGCACACACTGCAATGTGGTAAACACAAACTCATCACATTAACCTAAGCTCAGCAAATTAATTTATGTAATTGCTGGCTATTCAGGGGTGGTCACTTTCGTGACGGGATCCACGAACATCGATACCTGCCAGGGCCGTGGGTTTTTCGAAAGAGATACCATGGCTCCTGGCGCACTGGCAAGTAAAGGGACACGGGTGGGTTTTAGTCAGCAAAAGTCTGACACGCCCCTTCGTTCCGCCCGTAACGAGGGAGAGGTCATTTGACGATTTCTCATTCGTACATATTATAGAAAAGTCATAGAAATTAATGATTCCTTGTTTTTCTTTTTTCTTATCAGACACAATAATAGGGGAACAGCTCATACCGTTGTTGAAATATTTATTTGTCAATGAACAACTTAATGTCGGAGCAGATTGTCAGTAATTAATTTTGTAAGATGTTGTTAATCTATTGCTTCTTCTGTTTCAATTTTTCTTCTTCAACAAAGTAAATAAGGCAATGAATTTTGAACTGTCATAATGAAAGCACGTAAGTAAGTATGTTACACAAAACCCACACAGGACCCGTCAAATATGCATTACTTGTAGAATCAATTTTGTCGCCTCATAGTTGTTCCGTTCGCCAAAGAAACGGTGGGTGAAATGTCTGAATGATTATATGGTTGCTCAAAAACTTGTGTAAAATAGCGCAGACCGCGTATTTAAAAGCATGACATATGTACATATATCTTTTCAACTATCGCGGCCTGCTAAATTATACTCAAGAAAATATTTCATATTGACGGTTTAACGACCTACTCTTAATGAACCGTGTCGCCGATGGCACTGATTACCTAATGCCTAGATATTACGTAAGCTATACAGTACACGGGCATCGGACATGTGTCGTATTAAATCTGTTCAAATTAACAGATTCTTAAATTGATTTATTTATAAACTTGATACGTTAATCGATATTCGTATGTGAAAAGAGACAAATCCGTGACAATCCGTGAAATACAGGCTATGCCTAGTTCGGCTACAGACGCTAAATTCTATACTTTAATTGAAATTGTTGCCACATGTTTTGTATACTAGTACTAAGTTTTTAGAAATAAATTATTATAAAAAAAAAAACAAAAAAACTAAGATATTACCTATGTATGCATGACTGCTAGTACTTATATTTATATTCGTTTGACCATACAATAAGTAATTAATGCGCTTATTTTAATTAATATGTATTGATGCCGGGCATAAAGTGCATCGGCATCGCTGTACTGACCAGTCGAATAACATTACGTATTTAATTCATGTTTACTTGATTTTATAAAGTATTTGCTCGTAAAGTGACTGCACTTACACCAATTTCAATATCATAATGTATCTCATTACGTACTTGTACTGTAGTGTAAACTAAAACGCACAAGTTTTTTTTTTTACATGCACGGCCTTCGTCTAAATATGAACGATAGCGATACTTTTAAAAACCATAGCAAAAAGTTTTTTGCTATGGTCAAAATTAACTTTGGGAAATAAAATAAAATAAATAAATATTTAATTCTTTTGGAATTAAATTTTGACAATAAATTACAACCATTTATCTGTAAAAAACAAAACATAAAAATATTAATTTACTTAAAAATAATACTGGCTGTTTTTGTACCTTTGCTTAAAAAAAGGTGAAGCACGCACATCGCTAATGGCTTAATTTGTCGACAAGTAAAAATTAGGTTTTTGGCGGGAAACTCAAGCTGAGTGTCACGCTCATTTTTCATCGGACTTTTAAAATTATTTATAGTGTTGTTTACTAAATAAAAGTGCGTGATTTATGTAGTAGAAAATGCATTCAGTAAATAATTCATAAAGAACAGTGAAATATCGCAGCATAGTGGCCACATCACGACTGTGTCTCAAACCTCCATGGTAAGACGGATCACGCCGTCTTTTTCGACATGAAGAATTCATTACGTGACATTGTCTAAATGCACAAACCGTGCGAAACCATAAAAGAAAGAAAGAAACCTAACCTAACCTAACCTATTTCACGGAACTTTCTCAAAAATATAAGTCAAGCTAATCAAGTGGTGCTACTATTCAATGCTAAAAAGCACTATGAAAACAAACCATGGTACTTATTGATGTCAACTCATACTCCAACTTGCTAGCTTTTCTAAAAAGACGCTCAGATGGCCATGTAAGTAAAAAGTCGAAAGTCTTTTCGGATGATAATATCAAGAAGTTCCTAAAAGAAGCTCCGGATTGCTGATATTTGGCAACAAAGATCAGTTGAAACTAAATTATTATTATTAATTTCTTTCACTTTCGCATTTCTTTACAATATAGGTGTTTATATATTTGTTTAATATCTTTTCAGGTTGCATTAATATTCAGTATAATTAGTGCATGTAGGTAGACGTCAAGAGTTGGCAAACATCACAACTAATGATGTCGAGGATCATCCATGGGCGAATTCTTCTTGTCCAGTTAAAAAATACAAAAAAATCCGAGGTCAATCACAATACAGGGGCCTTTTTACAACGTTGTGAAGAAATACGAAGCGCTTCGTTCAACAAAAATTGGAGCAATGCCGAAAGAAATTGCCACTTTCTTAAATTTGCCTCAAGCACATGAATACACAGGGCACAGTTTTTTTTTTTTCAATAATTACACTAGTTGTGCTTGACTGAAATCCCGCCTGATGGTAAGCAGTGATGCAATTGTTGATGGTAAAGCGCAGTAATTTATTAAGTCTATTCACTTAAAACACTTAGTGAATAGGAAGGAGACGGCAGTAGAACGAGGTGATGCAATGTTAAACCCAACAATATAACCAACGATGCTGCGCCAGAGGGAGATTGATGTGGGGACCATCCACGACCAAACTCCCGACACAACATTTGGCGCATCGTACCTGGTACACCAGAATCATGCCGGAACACGACGAATCGCTTGGCGGCAAGACTTTGTCTGGTGGGTGGTAACTTCTGCCGGCAGCCGATGTTATGGCCTACCACCGATTTAGCAACCGAGAGCACAGTTTCAGAAGGTCCTCGGCAACATTGCTCGTTTAATTAGCACCCGCATTACAAGAACAATAAATTTGATGTAAACAAGTGTCAATTTTCAACCATCTCCAAGCAAACGCGCGTACATTCCACCATCGTCGCCGCAGCCACGACCGTCTCCGACTCCGCCTCCGACTACAGAACTCTGTGGTCTCGTTTCTCCTACTTTCACTCAAGAAAGAGAATTATTTATAATGTTGTCTACTAAATAAAAGTGCGTGATGTATATAACAAAAAGTGTATTCAGTAAATAATTCATAAAGAACAGTACAATATCGCAGCATAGTGGCCACATTATGACTTTGCCTCAAACCTCCCTTGTAAGACGGTTCACGCGGCCGTCTTTATCGACATGAATAATTCATTACGTGCATTGACTAAATGCACAAACCGAACGAAGAAAGAAAGAAAAAAAAATAATAACTTGAAAACACTAAAAATGCCAACTGGCAACGTGAATTCTAACCAATTGGCGAAGTTCTTCTACACTGAAAGGACACTGATTTTAAACTGCAGAGTTCAGTCACTGTGGTGAACAAGTTACTCTCTTTTTAGAATACAATAAGTTCCATTCACTTAAGTATTTTGTGTTCCCTGAATTTGTGTGAGAACAACACAGGCCATTGCAAATGTTGACTACTGAAGGAGTTCAATTATTCATTTTTCTACTTCGTCCGCTACTTGAACCGCTCTTGAACTTTTTAATACTGATTTTATACGGAAACTGATGAAGAAATGCTTGATTTTTGCGTTAACACACATAGTATTAAGGCAAAAATTATATACCTTATATGTACCTATTACTTCTGGTCCGCATGAAATCGCTCAGTCGATTAAATAAAACAGTCTGCAGTCTGTTTTATTTCATCGACTGAGCGATTTGTATAAATCGAAAGCCATTTATTCAAATTAGGCCGAAAAACAACACTTTTCGAATATCAAAATTACAAAATACATTCCCTAAAACGCTCAACGCTGCTTATGTAGAGCTTACGCTGGAAAGAAGAAGTGACGCTATAAACTCTACAGCCTCACAGCTGTACAATTAGGACCTTTGACCAGTGTGTGTTGCCAGTGATGACTTACGGAACTGAAACGTGGTCGCTCACAATGGGCCTCATACGAAGGCTCAGAGTCACACAAAGGGCAATGGAAAGAGCTATGCTCGGAGTTTCGCTGCGTGATCGAATCAGAAATGAGGAGATCCGCAGAAGAACAAAAGTCACCGACATAGCTCTGCGAGTCGCTAAACTTAAGTGGCAGTGGGCAGGGCACATTGCTCGTAGAACCGATGGCCGATGGGGCAGTAAGGTTCTGGAGTGGCGGCCACTTACTGGAAGACGCAGAGTATGGAGGCCCCAACATGGTGGTGAAGGTCGCGGGAAGCCGATGGATGCGGGCAGCACAAGACCGGTCAGCGTGGAGAGCCTTGGGGGAGGCCTTTGTCCAGCAGTGGACATCCATAGGCTGAAGTAGAAGAAGTAGAGGTACACCAACAATTGGTTACACAAAGACAATCAAATAATGTATTATTTCAAAGGTAAAATAACAGTGCATCAATTAGGTAGTTACAGGCAAACACAACATGCTTACAAAAATTAATCAGAGATAACTTACTTAACAATAAGCGCTAATAATATTAAAATTATTACATTGGAATAAATAATTTAGCTAAACAAAAAACCGTAGTTTCATCGATTTATTCTAAGAATTTTCTAATAAATCGATGGATGTCGTAGGGGCCTAGTGGTTAAAACACCAGCCTCTCAAGTATGAGCGCGCGGGTTCGATTCCCGGTCAGGCAAGTACCAATGCAACTTTCCTAAAGTTATATGTACTTTCTAAATATATCTTGGACACCAATGAATGAAGGTGAAGGAAAACTTCTTGAGGAAACCTGGACTATAAGTCTGAAATCGCCAACCCGCATTGAGCAAGCGTGGTGATTACGCTCCATCCTTCTCTGTATGAGAGGAGACCTGTGCCCAGCAGTGGGACGATAAAAAGGTTGATAATGTTGGTTCTAAGAATTTTCGATCAAAAAGTCTGGTGTCAAAAACCGAAAAATACTTCTAATCGTATACAGAAGAAAAGTAATTAAAAAACTCTATTCACTAATATTCAGGTTCACTAAAATAAATCTGTACATTGCTGAACAAATTGACACTGATTGATTTGACACGTATTTAAGGCTTAAGTAAAAGGAAATAAGACCATTATTAGTTATATCATTGGAAATTATTTCTCCGTTGTCATTACCACCGAATTAGTGGTGATATTAAACAGAACATTAATCATATAATTGATTAGAATAAATGGAAAATAGAACATATTTTTATCATATTTTTCTAGGCGAATTGTTGATGTTCAGTTGAAAACCAGTGTCAGGTTTTCGGATATTTATACTGAGCCAATTTGCACAATAGTGGTGCAACATTTTTTTTGGCTTAAATATCTATTAATCATATATAAGTATCTTTAAATTTATTTTTACAGACTCCCAAAAGTTTATCAGCAGAGTCCTGAGATCCTGCCATACGCCTGCCATCAGTATTCAAGTGAATAATTATAGTTTTGACGTTGTGCGAGTAAATTCGTAAGCGTTCTAAATTTTTGACAGTGCCTGAATATCTAAATTGGAACGCAAATGTTATTGATGTGAGCACTGCGAGTGATTATGGCCGAATTCGGAATGTGTTCAATAGACTTACAATCAGTTGTTGAAGAGATGAATTGCTAAAGCACACTAACCAATACTTTTTATGGTGTTAAATTCTCTTTTTAAATTTAAATTCCATGCATCTTTTCCATTATACACACATCAAAAGTGTCTAGGGATCAACATATATTTTTGCAATAACTTTTTTCCTGATTTATATTAATTAAAATTTTCTTTAAGGATTCATCAAATAAAGTGTTTTCGTTTGTCACAGTAACGATAAACCAAGTCACCTTTGCATTAATAAAGAAATTTGCCATTTTCCTAATAAAGGGATATTTGACATTTGAACCACTAACACAAAAGTTCGAAAAAAAGACTGAAATAATAGTTTTCTCTAAAATTTTATTGGGTAACTTAAACAATTAATAATCCGTGTTTCTACCGCGAACACTAACAACACAAGAACATCGGTTTGGCATACTCAAAATGAGTTCATCCAAATCACGCTGTGGAATGGCCGCCCATGTTCGTTGCTACAATAAAAAAAGGTCTTCTTGCGACTGGATACCCTCCATATTCGGCAGAGCTCTTCTCTGTAGCATATCCCATGCATGCTCAATCGGGTTCAAGTCTGGCGACTGAGCACGCCAGGGCAGGACATTGATGTTAGCTGCGGCGAGAGTCTGTCTTACAACTCTTGCGGTGTGCGGTCGTGCATTATCATGCATTAACTGAAATAAGGGACCGATTTGCACTTGTAGAGGAACGATGACGTCTGATACAATCGTCTCAGCATAAATTTGAGCGTTGAGGTTGCCTCTGATCCAAATCAACTCAGTTCTTCCGCCGATCCAAATACCCGCCCATACCATGATGGTTCCACCACTATAAGGATGGACTTCCTGGCAGGATTTTAATCGCTGTTGGCGTCCAGGGGTTCTCCAGTGTCGTATACGTCTTGTATCCGGTCTCATACCAAAACGAGACTCATCAGAAAAGCACACGAAACGCCATTGTTCTTCTGCCCAATTTCTGTGTTCAAGAGCCCATTGATATCGAATCCTACGATTGTGCATTGCTATAGGTGGTACCCGTAGCGGTCTTCGGGAATGAAGGTTCACTTCATGCAAGCGGTTTCTGACTGTTTGGTCGCTAATTAAGTTCCCTGAAGAGTGATGAAGCCTCACGGCTAACATCATGGCGGTTATTGTTGGAGCTCTTCGAGTTAAGATTTGAATGTATCGGTCTTGTATCCGTGTGGTGCAGCGATACCGTCCTCTATGGCGCTCAGCCACGGTACCAGTGCTTCGGTAACGTGTCCAAAGTCGACTGATAACACTCTGACTTGTATTCAGAGCTAAAGCCACAGTACGTTGCCGGGAACCAGCTTCGATCATTCCCACGGCTCTGAGCATTTCTTCCCTGCTTAAATGACGTCGCCGCTCCATAATAACGTTGGTTTTAATCAGTAGTAGGGAAACAGTAGCACTAATAATGTCTTCAATGCGTTGTATGTTTTTATAGGGAAAATATTGACAGCTGATTTTCATCTTTTACTCGAATTTGATTCACAGTTCCTGATTCAAATTTTGAAATGCATCAAAAAGGATCCATATAAATTTATAAAATCATAAATTGATTACAAAGCCACATCTCAATCTCAAGAAATCCGCATAAAAATGCTTGATCCCTAGACACTTTTGATGTGTGTATTTCTTTAACACAAGTATAGAGGATAAAATATTGGTTTAGTCCACAGAAATCTTAATAACGACTTGTTATTACGATTTCTGTGGTTTAGTCCCAACAATTTAAAATATTCCATATATACAGTTTAGATACAATTACAAACATGGCTACTAAAAACACTTCAATTTATGCCAAGCGCGGACTAATTGAACAGGATTAAAAAACATATATCTTCTCTCCTTTTCCTAATCAAACAGAAAGAAAAAGATGAATTGAACTTGAAATTTCGAATTTTGAATAAAAGAATTAGTACCATTGTTTAACTTAACGTTTATACATGAGCGTATTATGTTGAATTTGGGTATTCATGACATTGCTTTCTCTTTTATAGCTCGTACATCGAGGGACTGGAACAATTTGCCAGCGACGGTGTTTCCGTCACACTACAATTTGAGTGTCTTCAAGGCTAGAGTGAATAGGCTCTTAATAAACTAGCGCGCTTTACCATCAACGGTCGCATCACTGCTTACCATCAGGCGGGATTGCGGTCAAGCGCTGGTTTATAATTTATAAAAAAAAATGACAAATTGCTTGCTTTTATTTGTGAAAAAAGTTCATTACATAGACAGGAACTGTTTAAAAACATGTTAAATACATACAGCAGATTGTAATTTAAAATTACGTGACTTGTGAGTTAAAACCCTAACTCTTAATTATAATATCCATTATAAACTTGTAACTAAGGCTTTCATTTCACTGTAAACATACAATTAAAATGTGCTGTACATTTATGTAGGCACTAAAATCATAGGCGGCAGTTCAAAAAGTAACGCACGTAACGAGCTGGAAATAAAATACGACCATGTACAGTTAAGGGCCTGTTCACACGATTTATTCCGGTCGAACACAATGTTTTCACGAAACGCTTTTCGAAACAAAATAATACGTTGTACCCAATACATCCACACTTGTTTTAGTTTGTATACCTTTACATTTCCACCAACAAGTTTTCCATGCAAACACTTTGAAATAGTAGATTGTCTACCTAGGGTCGAAAGAATCAATCCCAGAGGTATTTAGACGCCCGAGCGTAGCGAGTCCGAGTAGAAATTGATTCTTTTACTCGTGTTAAACACTCTGCTTTTCATTTCAAATATGAGGAAAATAATAATAATAGTTGTATATTCAAACTCATCATCATCTCAGCGTTAATCCCAGTCGCATCCAAAGCTTCTTCAGCTTTGGAGTCTGGGGTCCGCTTTACCAGTCTAACTGCTTATTTTGGCTAAACTTCGATATTTTCCGTGAAGCGACTGCCGTCTGACCTCCACAACCCGAAAGCGATATCGAAGCATTGCAGTTAGACCAATTGTTAGACTTTTGAGGGCTTCAACAACCCGTAACGATTGCCAATATTCATATTCATGCATACAAATACTTGCACTGCGCGGGGTCGAACCCGCGCCTCCTTGCGCAGTGGCCGCGTTCGCTACCGTTACGCCACAGAGGCAGTCGTTTATTTAAACTATGTTTTTGAATATGGTCACACATACATAACAGATTAGTAGGTATCCCGCCAATTTATGTCGAATTTTAAATTTTTAATATGAAACTCACGACGTTATTCTAGCGGCTTATTCCGCTCAAAGAAGTTTGCGTTAAGTTGACACTGGCTGCAGCATTTTTTCATTTTCACCCAATAATCAAATCAAAACAACACTACTTTCCGAATATACATAAGAAATGAAAATTCATTTTTATTATATTTTTTCATTTTGCCCTATAAAACATACCCTATTAGAAATCCATTTATCCATTATTCCATCCATTTAGAAATCACATGTCGGTCGCTCTTAGAAAAATATTCATGCATATATACATACTAATAGGCCACGTATTCGGCGTTCTGAGCTGGCGCTGCTGCTGGAGCTACAGTAAACCTGAAACGGTGAAAGTATTTTATATTTTCAAGCCGTTTGGTATTGAAACCCTAGGGCCGCGGGCACTTAGTGCTTAATGGTTTTTTCAACAAATAGCAGGTAGACACTAACTCAAGTGTGGCCCAAGGGCTAGCCTGTGTCTTTAGCCAGAGGCTAGCTATTGCCATGAGCAGTGGTGGCCTTGTGGTTTTAGCTGCGACTTACAATTTTTAGATCGTAGTTTCGAAGTCTAGGGTTGTAACGGAGGCCTTGCTAGCGGAGGCGGAGGCGGATGCGGAGGCGACGAGTCTCACCTCAGCGTCCGCGGAGGTTAACGGAGGCGGAGGTCGAGGTGAAAGTGGATATAAAAAAAAAAAAAAAAATTGTGGTTAATTAAACCAAAATTTTTATTTTAAATACGTACATTAGTAATGAAAATTAAGGAGAAACAAATTGTATTTGCTGCATTCCTGTCTCGCACTAGTTGATTCTTGATCATTTCGCGCTCAAACGCGGCCGGATGGTTGTCCAGCGTCGCAGCTTGCGCGTTAATTATTTTATAAAAACCGTAAATAAACCTCCTCCACAATTTTTGCGGAGTTATACTCCGCAAAAATTGTGCGGAGTCGGAGGCGGAAGCGAAAATACGATTTCTTGCGGAACTTCCGCAGTAACGGAAGCGGAGGGGAAGCTCCGTAACAACCCTAGTTCGAATCCCATCAGGCATTTTACTTTGTGCAAATTATTTCATCACAACTACTCTCTAAAGCTTTGAAAGAAAACATCGTGCGACATTTACTAACCCGCACTAGGCCAGCATGGAAAATGGCCCACTCCCTCTCGCCGAGAGGAGCCCTGTGTCCCAACAGTGGGAACATTATAAGCTGAAAATGTAAGTACCATACAACCCTCTTGCCATACGCATTACTCGTCGACAGCGAAGCGGTAAAATTTTCCAACGACATTTTTTACAAAATTCGGTAATTAGGCTTGTATTCATAAAAGTTACGTATACTTAAATAGTAATTAGCGACGGTTTAACCAGACATTACTGAAGTTTAAACGTCACTTAGCTGTAATCATCGTTTGTTACTTTATTCAATATTAAAAGTTTATCCTGTAATAATAAATATTAAATGAAATCCCCCTCTAACCTTTACTTAAGTAGGCCATTACAAAAGCATGTGAAATGTTATCTAAGCAATCAGCGCTTTGTCAAAATTATACGCTTGATAAAAATCAACGGTGCGTGATAACAGCGGTGGTTACCAACCTGCCAGTCAGCTTACGCCCAGTGTTGACCTATAAAAATAATGACGTATTAATAAGTTGATCCTACTGTGAGTTAACCCTACTGCGATAGAAATACGCTCAGTTTATGGCTGGATTTCGATATTAGTTTGTTGAAAAGTATCTGACGCTCATCTGTACAACAGTAAAATGCTATAGAATTATGAAGCAGTATTTAATCACGTCGACCAACAGCCTTATATGTAATTACGGCATAGCATAAACATCATCAGGTTCAGTTGAAAACCAGAGTCAGACACTAGTTGTCTGGCATTTTTGCTGAACTGGGCCTTTTTGGCGCAGCCGGGAGGCACATATTCCTGCTAGTTTAATGGTTGTCTTTTTCTGATGTCTTTTAATCAGTGCTAAATAAATGTACTTACTTTCTTAAAATTAGCCTATAATTTTCCCACTATTGGAACACAGACTTTTCTATTTTTGAGCGGGAGTGGGCCGTAATCCACCACGCAGGCTCAAAGCGGGTAGAAATCCCATATCTTCAATTAAGTATTTAGTTCTAGAACATGCATTTTCGCTCACAATGATTCAATTGCTCACGGCTTTGAGAGCAGTGGCGATGGAATTATTTACATAAAGTTAAAGCACCTACTTGGATTTGAACCCACGACCTAATGATTCGTAAGTCAGGGCCGATACCATTGCTCTCATTATATCATATCTTAATTTATATTTACATATTTTTAAGGATTACAAAAAAAGTGATAAAATGGTAAGCGAGGCCACCCAAGTAAAATGATACGTTTATCTCTACGTGGACGGCGGCGAATAAAAACCGATGACTACAGCCTCTAACAATACTCCTTATCCAATAACCTGGTGAGTTATCGCGAATAACGTCTGTAACATCTGTTATACTTACCTCGTTAGTGGAACTATTATCACGTCACGTGGGTGACTGAGTCCAACACTGGTACCCACGCCATTCACTGCCTTATGAAGACAGAAAGTGGTGTTAAAGTTCATTGAATACATACTGTACACTCT
This sequence comes from Sesamia inferens, assembly GCA_037179545.1. Taxonomy (NCBI): domain Eukaryota; kingdom Metazoa; phylum Arthropoda; class Insecta; order Lepidoptera; family Noctuidae; genus Sesamia; species Sesamia inferens. Next base: position 18,409,240 of record CM073928.1, on the reverse strand, counting down.
TAGAGATTAAACTAAGATTATGGACTGTTAGACTGTCCTCGTTTCGCCTGTTATGGTCAATTTTCTATAAACACAGAAGCTTTTTGTTATGTTACTAATTTGGATGCCGAAAACTTAAATATTATGTGTCGTATTATTTTTGCTCATAATCAGAAGCATGACTTATAATGATAAACTCTAAACATGCGCGAATTTTCGTAATAAAATAAAATAACTTCGTTCAAAGATATGTTCGATCGCGTGATCAAATGATCGTTTAGAATGAATAGAAACGAATACAGCCTAGCTGCAATAGGTACCTGGCTACATTTTCGTCTGGCAACCTTCGAAAATCCCGACCGATAAATCTTCAATGGCGAATTCAAATGGCCGCTTTCTATAGTACTGGTTCAAAGTAAGCCTAGATAGATCGGAACATAAATATCTATAGATCGTTACATATACCAGCGGCTGGCAGCATTAGATAAAAGTTACTGAAACTAAAAGTACCTTCTGTGACATTTCTAACTCATTACATACAGTAGGACATATTATTTGCAATATGTTACAGGCCGATACTACAGAACAACGAAAATAAATCAAGTAGGTGCCTAAAGGAAAAAAATAGTAAAACTAGAAGCATTTACATTCCATTTAGTCTTATACAATTGGCAGATAGGTACAAATGTTGTGTATTTATGGACACAACTTTTATTTAAGTATACATTTGTTGACGTGATAACGTCTATTAAATCGGTATGCTGGGAGTCATTCGCGAAAACTGCGTAACGGCCGAATCTGACGCTACACGGATTCCACGCCTACTAAAACTAACCTTAGCCTTGTAGCTTTAGAGTGCAATATTATTTACCTAAAAGCACGGTTGTAAACAATTAGTAGCAGTTTTTCGCATACATGATTAAAGCATTGATAGCCGAGTGATGAAACGCTCGGATTAATATCGACTCACTCAAGAGGTGCCCCGGATCGATTCCTGACGGCAACGGACGTTTTTTATCCTTTTTAATTTTTAAATTTTTCGTTTTTAATTTTTCTTTTTCTTTTTTCTTTTTGCTTTTTTTTTATTTTTTAGAAAATTTAAACAAACTATTAAATAAAAATATAAATGCTATACATTACTTTATTTTAAATAATTTCATTGCACCCAGAAAAATTACCATGTAATAGACGTTATCACGTTCAAATATCGGCAGTAGACGGAGTTCTACAGACAGCCAATTTTTTTTTATCCTTGTAAACAGAATGTACTTTAACAAACTTATCCAAGATTTTTCGATCATCATCATTATCTACTGGCCGAATTCACTCTGTGCTTGTTTTCTTTTCTTATGCCATTCCACGCTCTTCTCGGTCTCATCCAGGTTTTGCCTGTGATGGTAACAATATCCTCTGTCCATCTCGCTGCCGAATAACCAACTTCTCGCCCTCCATTCCTTGGACGCTCTGACATAGCCTTATCCATCATCCAGTGATGATAGATAAGGCTATGTCAGAACGTCATTTGATATGTTTTTCAGTACGTAGGTAAAATATATGCTGTATCATAAAGCCATTTTACTGATCTTTTATTGTAATATTTTTAGAGCCTAGTTTTGTTTTGAACGTTACAGTAAAGCTGTTGAATAGTAATAGGGAACATTACATAAAACTTGACGCTAATGAATATAATTTCACTATTTATTTTCATTTCAGGCTTTTGGAGTGTAAAAACCCGATATAGTGGAAGCGATAATACAATCAAAAGTTTATTTACTCTATGGAATGAAAACTTTTAAGATATACCTAAATGGCAGTATTGGCGGTCTATACTACTCCATACGGCCAAACAATTCTTAGTACTGAACTCTAGCGGCCGATATTACAAAATTATTTTCGGATATTTCATTATGAAATAACATTAGCACGGAGTGTAGGATTTGAAACGAATTGCTATTTGGAAACAGCAGGCGCAGATACTGGTTATTAACTGCTATAATGGCATTACACCAAGTGAAAGCTGAGATAATTACCTACTCGTTCTAAGCGCAACATGTATTATAATTTAACAAACATGACACTACAAGTTACCGAAATGTTAAACCTGAAAGTGTGAAACAGTAACTGCATAGCAGCCGTTCTATTTTATTACACTTAGCTATAAAACCTATGAATACGGCTTGCTATTTACAATATCGACGGCTGTTGAACTGGAGCAAATGTTTTGTACGTTTCATAACAATGAAACGTAAAAAGCGAGGGTACTCCCTCGCTTTTTTCGAATCGTATAGTCACGAGCATAAATACTTTACGTTTACGCAAGCGGTTTTTCCAAAATTGTTTTGAGATATTTTTTATAGTGTTGCTAACTTAATATTATTGCAACCACACTCGATGCTGCCATTTATATTTCATTAAAAAACCTGTTTTGCGTAACGGAATTCACCTCGTTACTGTACTATTAATACAGCAATAGGTACTTTAATAGTTCATTTTTAGTTTTTTTTTTAAATAATATAAACTAGCGCTTGACCGCTATCCCGCCTGATGGTAAGCAGTGACGCAGCCGTTGATGGTAAAGCGCACTAGTTTATTAAGAGCCTATTCGCTCTAGCCTTGAAGACACTCAAGTTGTAGTCCAACGGAAACAGCCGCTGGCAAATTGTTCCAGTCCCTCGATGTACGCGGTATAAAGGAGGAGGCGAAATGCTTCGTCTGGATCGTAGTGGTGTTAACAACGTAAGGGTGGAAACTCGCCGTACGACGGGTCGTCCGGTGGTCGAACGGAGATAGGGGAATTAAATCATGGGGGAATCAATTCAGAATTTTCATTAGTATATGGCAATTACCTGCTGAATACTGTTTTTTTTTTTTAGAAATTTTGCCGTCTAACGCTTTTTCCTTGGCAAGAATTCTATTTTAGCTATAGCCCAGTCAAATTAGGTAAAAAAAGGGGTCAACCTCGGAATGAAAGATAATAAGCTGCAAATTGGTATGAACCTTTGTTTTGTCATTCTAAATGTTGTCTCAAAAGTCACAATCGTTATCGTGTCCGCGTCTCAAGATATTCAAGGTCAAAGGTCACAAAAATCGGTTTTTCGCGAATATCTGGCTTCCTATCGGTTAAATGAGATTTGCATTTATAATAAAAGTTGTAGGCTATAAAATTCCCTACAACTTTTGTCTAAACTTTTTTTTCATACGACCAACCGTTTTGAAGTTAGAGCGCGAAGAGTGCACATCGTACAGTCATATACGGCCTAATGCAAGGTCAAGCGTGAGTTATGGTTATCAGTACGTTATAAAGTCAATTATTTACTTGGAAATTATAATTATTAAACAGTGCCCATTATTTATGTACTAACTATTAATTATTTATATTTAATTAAAGTAAGTAACTTGATTATTTATATATAATTATTCATATTTAACTATTTAAGTATAAAATATTATTAATTCTGGATTATATATTTTAGTTTTATTTTAAGTTAAAATGATAGTAAGAGTATATATTTTACACATATTTTTATTTATTATTAAATACGGCATAATATACATTTATCAAAATGTGAGTTCAAATATCAAAAGTATCTTTGTTGATTTTAATTGTAATGAAATTGGAAATGGAAGCTAATTATATTCTTCTTCTTCGTGGTCTTCTTCTTCTTGTCGCTCAAAAATGTTCGATTCATTGTCATCATCCTCATTATCTGTCATGTTCATCTCCAAACCTTCCAGAATATCGGGATCATATGTATTTTCTTCATCGGGATTACTTGGATACAGTGAAGCGTTGAGACAAGCTTGTCCGTTGCACTGGCCGCAAGCTAAAGAACATTGTAGCCCTGATTTTCTGCATCCACAGCGGGAACCACAACCATTTTTGCAATTGGAAAATATTACGTTTAGTAGTTCGGCTGGTGCTGGAGGTAATAACGTTCGTATGGGCTCCAGGATTTCATTTTCAAGCATCCAGCCCCATTCTTGAGGTTCTAAGTCCTTCCCTAACCCTAAAAAGTAAATAATTGACTTTATAAAGTACTGATAACCATAACTCACGCTTGACCTTGCATTAGGCCGTATATGACTGTACGATGTGCACTCTTCGCGCTCTAACTTCAAAACGGTTGGTCGTATGAAAAAAAAGTTTAGACAAAAGTTGTAGGGAATTTTATAGCCTACAACTTTTATTATAAATGCAAATCTCATTTAACCGATAGGAAGCCAGATATTCGCGAAAAACCGATTTTTGTGACCTTTGACCTTGAATATCTTGAGACGCGGACACGATAACGATTGTGACTTTTGAGACAACATTTAGAATGACAAAACAAAGGTTCATACCAATTTGCAGCTTATTATCTTTCATTCCGAGGTGAAACCCTAATTTGACTGGGCTACTATACTTTTTTACGCTGTATACTGTTTAGGTATGTACATATATTGTACATTAGGCCGCATGTCTACGGTTACAACACTCGTATAAACTGGATTCTCATTCTACATATTGAGTGTCTCCGTGCAACACTAGGCCGCCGGCCGCATCAAAGTGTAACCACCGACCTGTGGTCTACTGAGCCTAATTATAGGTCCACGTGTAGTCACATTGGGCAACTTTACCCATCAATCGAATGTCAATGTGTCTGTGCCACTTGTGATCACATGTCAGTACCTTCTTTGTCCTCTATGGATGTTTAAAAATATCTGCCCACGTCTTACCCGTAGAATAAATCCAGGACGAATAGGGTCGTCAATGTTAAGACATAATTCGTTTATTTCATAATAAAATATTAGAAAATCTAGACTAATATATAAATAAAGCTGAAGATTTTGTTTGTTTGTTTGGACGCGATAATCTCAGGAACTAATGGGCCGATTTGAAAAATTCTTTTTGCGTTGGATAGCCTATTAGTTCAGGAAGGTTTTAGGTTATATAACATCACGCTGCAACCAATAGGGGCAGAGCATATAATAAAACGCGAACAAAGTCGCGCGCGGCCTCTAGTAATGTATAAAGGTGATGAGTTTGTTTTTTTGAACGCACTAATCTCAGGAACTACTGGTCTGATCTGAAAAATTATTTTTGTGTTGGATAGCCTATTAATCCAGGAAGGCTAGGTTAGGTTAAGGTTATAACTTACTGGTATAACATCACGCTGCGACCAATAGAACATATCGAAACTTACGCGGGTGTAATCGCGCGCCGCACCTAGTACTAGATACAAAAACATAGATAACATTTATACAGTATGTTAAGAAAACCCTGTCCGACCCATAAGGATAATAAAGGTTAGGTAAACACATGACCAAAAAAAATATAAAATTTTACGTAATCATCATAGTACAAATTAATTTTGAAATAATCTTTTTTCCCGCGAATTAATTCCAACTTCCCCGAATTTGGTATTTTTTTAAAAAGTGACAACACCGGTATTATTATGTGCCGCGTGCCCTGCCGCCCGCCGCCCGTGAAAGGGTGGTTAACGCACATTTATTAAGTTACACCTTTTTGCGAAATAACATTTATTTTTTTAGGGGGATTTTTTTTTTTAAGTTTAGCCCGGTTTTGTATACATTAGTAGAATCAGTTATCGATACCTAAAACAGTTCACGGATCGGTCAGGGTTTTCTTAACATACTGTATATAAAACTAGCGACCCACCCGGCTTTGCACGGGTGCAATGCTGATACTAAATACATTACAAAAAAACTGTTAACGTTGTATAAAAAACATAGCGACCCGCCGCCCAAGCGGCTGGTACCGCCGCAAATGCGACGCCAAACAATTTATAAATTTGTAATTTTCGAACTTATTTATTTAAATGTGCTGTAACGGGCGATGTAGATCCATATTTTTTAAAAAAATAGGGTTGGATAACCCCTAATATTTAGGGGGATAAAAAATAGATGTTGTCCGATTCTCAGAGCTCACTTAGCCATAAATTCAAATTAAAAAATCTCTGAATACCAACTGTCAATTTCATTGAAATTAAGTGACATTATACCAGATGTGTTATTTGAAAAAATAACACCAATTTCATGACTGTAACATGTAGGCCCAGAGATATAGGGACGATGGGCATTCTCCTTTCATGAGAAGCGAGAAAGCCGTTCGGAGGAGTTTAACCACAAACACCGCGACACGAGAATTTTATATATTGACTAGATGCACCCCGCAGTTTTATCCGCGTAAGTTTCTATACCGTGCCAATATTTGAATAAAAACACATAGAAAATTCTAAAAGTTACTCCTTTTTACATCAGCTACCTGCCAATACAAGTCCTGTCAAAATTGGTCCAGCCATTTCAAAGAGAAGCCGAAACAAACCGACAGACAGACTGACAAAAATTGTAAAAAATGCTATTTTAGTGTATGCTCCGTTTATATTATATTTTCTTCTTTCCAATATTACAAACAGACACTCCAATTTTAATTATATGTATAGATTTATTAAGCATTTAAAATGTCACTTAAGTATGGCATATCAATAATTCTGAGATATTTTTTTTTTCTAATAGATAATAACAATTTCAATAAACAGTTTAAAAAAAAAACTATGTCCTTATCGATACTGTATAAACTTATCGATCTTCAACAATTATTACTTTAATTTGCTTTTAAATACATTAATGCTGTTTATGTATTGATTTTAAATTCTCTTGGCAATTTGTTGTAGAGAAAGACAGATTGAACTCTGCGATTGTGAGGAACCACATTCGTTGGATTATGGAAAGTAAGTCTAATTATGCTTGTCCCAGCCCACTGATCGCGTAAAAATTCTTTACAGTCGGTTGAACAACACTGGAATTTTGAGACATAAGTACTTTTTGATCGCGCCAGAAGGTTCTGAATGATCCTTGATGGTAAACTGTAGACTGTATTAGGTTTTCGGTTCAATTTATATTTCGATGGAGGTTAGACTGACAGCTGGTTACCCACAAAATTATCATTCACCACCAATACTGCCAGACCTTTTACACGAGCAGTCTGTGGTTTTGTTATACACAGAGATCGCTCGGTGCCCTGCGAGTCCAATACAACAACGGTTTCAGGATGTTGCTGGGATTGCCCCGTTTCTGTAGTGCATCTGGCATGTTCGCGGAAACCCGTGTTGATGGCTTTCATGCCATTATACGCAAGAGAACCGCCTCCTTGCTACGTAGAGTGCGGGGTAGCACTAGCAGCATTTTGAAAGTAGTCGCTGATAGGATCGACTCCAAAATAATTGAGTGTTTTATGCGGGTCCTAGTTAGACAGTAAGGAGTGTCTGGCTGAGCTCGCAAAAAATTAAATATTGTCTTACTTTTTATTACTACTAACATAGGCTTAAGATTTCTGTAGTACTAACCGAATATGGATACCTACTGTCCGAAATAAATTATTATTATTAAAACCTAGTGCTACTCACCTGCGTCCCGTCGTGTCGGCAGTCCCAAGAGGCACCAACAATCAGGTTCTGGAGTATCTCCTGAATTTCTTGATGTTGGAGTTCGTGAGCGCGGGGTGCGTGTTTGGATCGGGTTCGATGCTATGATAGTTGTTAATTCCAATTAAGATAATTGGAACTTCGCGGGCTGGCCTGACGTTTCCATGCAGTGGCGAATTTACCAGAGGCTTGAGTCTAAGGTTAAGGTAACAAATTTTTGTGGCAGCGGATTAGAAAACCAAAAAAAAAAAATTAAGTGAAATTTTAACGAAATTTTTGTTCGTATAAATAATCTAGGATATGACAATGCAGAGGCAAAAGGACAGCAAAACCTTACAGCCTATACCTTGAAAATTTGTAATCCGCCACTGCTGTCCTATCTTCTTTTATTGAATTACAAATACCCAGCAATTGGTAATAGGTCTTATAAACCAGCTTGTTTAGAAATTCTAAGGACTTTTTACATTCGTACAATTCTACACACATCAAAAGTGTCTAGGGATCAAGCATTTTTATGCGGATTTCTTGAGATTGAGATGTGGCTTTGTAATAAATTTATGATTTTATAAATTTATATGGATCCTTTTTGGTGCATTTCATAATTTGAATCAGGAACTGTGAATCAAATTCGAGTAAAAGATGAAAATCAGCTGTCAATATTTTCCCTATAAAAACATACAACGCATTGAAGACATTATTAGTGCTACTGTTTCCCTACTACTGATTAAAACCAACGTTATTATGGAGCGGCGACGTCATTTAAGCAGGGAAGAAATGCTCAGAGCCGTGGGAATGATAGAAGCTGGTTCCCGGCAACGTACTGTGGCTTTAGCTCTGAATACAAGTCAGAGTGTTATCAGTCGACTTTGGACACGTTACCGAAGCACTGGTACCGTGGCTGAGCGCCATGGAGGACGGTATCGCTGCACCACACGGAGACAAGACCGATACATTCAAATATTAACTCGAAGAGCTCCAACAATAACCGCCATGATGTTAGCCGTGAGGCTTCATCACTCTTCAGGGAACTTAATTAGCGACCAAACAGTCAGAAACCGCTTGCATGAAGTGAACCTTCATTCCCGAAGACCGCTACGGGTACCACCTATAGCAATGCACAATCGTAGGATTCGATATCAATGGGCTCTTGAACACAGAAATTGGGCAGAAGAACAATGGCGTTTCGTGTGCTTTTCTGATGAGTCTCGTTTTGGTATGAGACCGGATACAAGACGTATACGACACTGGAGAACCCCTGGACGCCAACAGCGATTAAAATCCTGCCAGGAAGTCCATCCTTATAGTGGTGGAACCATCATGGTATGGGCGGGTATTTGGATCGGCGGAAGAACTGAGTTGATTTGGATCAGAGGCAACCTCAACGCTCAAATTTATGCTGAGACGATTATATCAGACGTCATCGTTCCTCTACAAGTGCAAATCGGTCCCTTATTTCAGTTAATGCATGATAATGCACGACCGCACACCGCAAGAGTTGTAAGACAGACTCTCGCCGCAGCTAACATCAATGTCCTGCCCTGGCCTGCTCAGTCGCCAGACTTGAACCCGATTGAGCATGCATGGGATATGCTACAGAGAAGAGCTCTGCCGAATATGGAGGGTATCCAGTCGCAAGAAGACCTTTTTTTGTTGTTGCAACGAACATGGGCGGCCATTCCACAGCGTGATTTGGATGAACTCATTTTGAGTATGCCAAACCGATGTTCTTGTGTTGTTAGTGTTCGCGGTAGAAACACGGATTATTAATTGTTTAAGTTACCCAATAAAATTTTAGAGAAAACTGTTATTTCAGTCTTTTTTTCGAACTTTTGTGTTAGTGGTTCAAATGTCAAATATCCCTTTATTAGGAAAATGGCAAATTTCTTTATTAATGCAAAGGTGACTTGGTTTATCGTTACTGTGACAAACGAAAACACTTTATTTGATGAATCCATAAAGAAAATTTTAATTAATATCAATCAGGAGAAAAGTTATTGCAAAAATATATGTTGATCCCTAGACACTTTTGATGTGTGTAGTTAGACAGTGTCAAAAGTATAACTGTCACCGCATATTATGCTCAAACATAATGATAGAAAAATAACACTATATTAGTTGATTTGATGAGTCAGGCAGCTAAGTACCAATGTTCAACTGAATGTAGTAGAGTTGATCCTTGTCGAGTCGACAGTTTTTTTTTTTTTATTATCTATTGACGCCAAGTTACAATAGGGTCCTCATATTGAGAAGCTGTCGGGTAGACTCAGTTCTGCCGCCTTTGCTGTTAAGAAAATCAGACAGATAACTGATGTGGATGCAGCCAGAATTGTTTATTTTAGTTATTTTCGAGCCATTTACAACCTTGGTCCTAGAGATTCTCCTAGAGAAAAAATCAGAGAGGTGAACATTCTGACTGTAGCTTCACAATATTTATTTGAAAATCTTATGTATGTACATAAAAATATATCGAATTTTAAGAAAATAAGCGATATTCATAATGTAAATACCAGGAACAGACACAATCTTGCTGTACATCACACTCGTCTCCACATAGTAGGCAACTCGTTCATCACACTTTTACTGTAAGTATCCCATGGACATTCGAATATTACCCATTAAACGATTTAAAAACTATATAAAGGCCAAACTTTACAAAAAGTGGTATTATAAAATCACAAATTATTTAGAAGACAAAAAAAAAAGCTTGGGACAATGAATCCCTGAGAAATGGAAATGATCCCTGAGTTTTCGGCCATTTCTTCTCAGAGGTAGTCAGTTAGGTAATGCCGGCTTCATCTAGTTTAAATAAAAACATGACGTGTAAAAGTGATCGGTGATCCTACTTGCTTATTAAACGATTTCATTTCATTTCATCTCATTTTATAAATACTTCGTACACTAGTACATCATTTGTATTTATTCACCCTATTTAAAGTTTGTTAATGGGTGATAGCTTTTGGGAAATAATAATATTAATATAACCTTTTGAAAGAAAAGCTTTCGAGGTAAATTTCTGCCATACGATTTTTACAATTTATTTAAGATTTTATTTTGTAAAAGATACTCTTATCTCATTTTTAATAACCCAAAGGTTAATTACCACTAAATACTATGATACCTCAAACTTTAAACGGAGGGTAAGTACCTACTTATCGTTGGGGATAGTGCAAATCCGCGAATCTACCATATGTAAAGGCCGCGTATCTTTAATAGATCAAGTTTTACAGAGGAAGGTTGAAACTTAATAACTTTATTTATTTCAATGAATTTTAAGCTTACACAGAAAGTAATTATGTGTTCTATACCTTGTTAGAAAAATAATTTCAATTATCGACAATTACGCTGATGTGCTTTGACCATAAACTTTTAACATTGGAACTTAAGAGGAAAGTACGCTGTTTTGAAATTCTTCATCATCATCATTTCAGCCGAAAGACGTCCACTGCTAGAGATAGGCCTCCCCCAAGGATCTCCACGACGACCGGTGCTGCGCCTTCCGCATCCAGCGGTTTCCCGCGACCTTCACCAGGTTGTCGGTCCACCTTGTCGGGAGCTTACCCACGCTGCGTCTTCCGGTGCGTGATTGCCACTCGAGAACCCGTCAGCCTCATCGGGCATCGGTCCTACGGGCAATGTGCCCGGCCCATTGCTACTTTAGTGTTAAAATTCTTCGGGCTATGTCAGTTACTCTCGTTCTTCTGCGGATCTCCTCATTCCTGATTCGATTATATGGTGAAACCCCGAGCATAGCCCTCTACATTGCCCTTTCAGTGACCTAGAGCCTTCTTATAAGGCCCATTGTTAGCGTCCACGTCGCAATTCCATAAGTCATCACTGGCAACACACACGGGTCGAAGACTTTTGTCTTGAGACACTACGGTATTTCGGACGAGAAGATTCTACGTAGCTTTCCGGAAGCATCCCAGCCAAGTTGGATTCGACGATTCACCTCTTTCTCGAAGTTCGGCCATCCTAACTGGAAAGTTTGTCCCAAGTATACGTAACTATCAATAATTTCGAGAACAGAGTTTCCAATCTTTATAGGAGTCGGTACAACATGGGCATTAAACATTACTTTCATCTTGTTAATTTTAAGAGGCTCCACTGAGGTCTTCGAGCATAGTACTCAAGTCCTCCGAGGTCTCAGCCATGACTACGATATCATCAGTAAAGCGAAGGTGTGTAATGTACTCGCCACTGATGTTGATGCCCATTCCTTTCCAGTCCAGAAACTTGAAGACATCCCCCAATGCAGCGGTTAACAGTTTCGGGGAGATAACATCTCCCTTTCTGACACTACGCTGCAGAGGTATTGGTTTCAAGGTCTGGTCCTGTATTCGGGTTAAGATGGTGGCGTTTTCGTACAAACCCTTCAGCGCTTCAATTTACCGATAGTCTACTTGGTACCTCTGGAGAGACTGCAGTATAGCCCAGGGGGGCAATCGCGCTAAAATTATTCAACCAAAACAGAATTGGATCGCAACTAAACCATAACTTTTGTTATGTTTCGTATCGGGCTAACGGTTTAACCATAACTGGATCGCAATTGGAACGTAACCGTTGTCAAATGACAAAGTTGAAACAAAGCCAACTTTGTCTATGCCATGTTAAACTTACGTTTAAACAATTAGATTTACTTATAAGATTTAGTTTTAATTTTTATATCTGATGAGTTGTATCACTCGTACCTACATTGATTTTACTTCAACCGAAGTTTTAACTTTAGCGCGATACGAAATGTGATCGAAACTAAACCATAACTTTAACTGGATTAGATACGAACAAAAGTTGAACTTCTACTGTTTTATTTAGAGCGATTGAACCCCAGGTTTCGATCGAATCAAAGGCTTTTTCTAAGTCCACAAACGCCAAGCAAAGGGGTCGGTTATATTCCTCCGTCATCTGTATAACCTGCCGCAGCGTATGTATGTATAAATATTTCAAGATTATTTAATTTTCTTTTAATTATAGAGTGAATTGAATTGAACTCGATCTGGGTGTGACCCTTTTCTAATTTTTTTTTTTTGTTGTGTAATTAAAATGTTTTTTCCTTCGCCAGTAGCAGGAGAGCTTTAGAAGCCACAACATTTCTATTATGTGTTTGTCCATTTTATATTGTCCGTCACTAAAAATAACGAAATCTTTTGGGCAGTCTTCTATAATTTTCTTTAAATAATCAATATAAAAAGAAGCATAAAGTTGATGCTTTGAAATCAGTAGTTGTTTCATCGAACCAATAATACTTTACATTATTAGTGCCCAGATTGTAAATTGTGAAATTATGAACCATAAGCTTCTTTTTTAAATACAGTGCACTAGCTTTCAAAAATGGACACAATTTCACAGCTTGTAAGTCAGCAGTGATAAGATGAAGTAATCCATTTTGCGCTCTTTCTTTGTCTAATATCTTTTCTTGTCTAGCTAAATCTTTTCGTGACAAGTATTATTGATATTATTCTTCTCTTCCTACTTTATGTAAACAACATAGATCATATGCATCTTTTTTTGGTTAAAACAATGCTGTTTTCATCTTTCAGAACATCTTCAAAAAGTTTTTTAGAAACCTTCCTCTGTGCCATTTTTGTTGCCTCTTCAACATAGATACTGTATGGTTCACATTTAGACTGTATTATTTTTTCTTTCTTTTGATAGAATACTACTTCAACTCTTCAATGGCCTCTGTGGTTAGTTACCACAATTTTGCCAATAACACGTGTAACAAATTATAGAAAATCTTTAAAAAATTTATTTCACAATAATGGCGGATATCGCCAATGACAGTTGAAAAAACGACCGCGTGAGCTGCCTACTAGGAGATTTGATGCAAAGCCATGATGTGGCCACTATGCTGCAATATTTTAATGTTCTTTATGAATTATTCACTGAATGCACTTTTTACTACATAAATCACGCGTTTTTATTTAGTAAACCACACTACTTATAAATAATTTTAAAAGTCCAATGAAATATGCGCATGACATTCATCTTGGCTTTCCTGTCAAAAACCGACTGTTTTATTAAAAATCTATGTTATCAGGTTGTTACTCAAAGATTAAGACAATATAATTAATATTGCTACTGAATTGACTCTTGACGTTAGGGATGTCCAAAGAATAGAAATGGTGAAATATGTGACGTCGCTGTTACGTTTTCAACGAGTTTGTGATTCATGTGATTAGTTTGTATTAAATTCATGTGAATACTTTCTTTTCTGCAGTAGTGAGCAGGCATTTCGGACATATCCCTTAATTTTTTTTGCGCATATTCTTATAACAACGGCTTTAGTATGTTCCCTCTTGTTTATTGGTGGTTTGTTACTCAGTGTCTCTACTAACCAGTACCTTACTGTACACTCCTTAATGCCTAATGCCCCTAACAATGTCTTTAAACATACTCTATATTTTTGGTCATGAAATTTCAAATAATACACCTTTGTACTAATTTTCGTTCATTTATGCGGTGATGACACTTGTTCGCAAAAGATACGCACTGGGTGATTTCTGGCTTCCGATTGGCCAAAACGAACTCGTCTCAAGGCGGTGGCAGCCAATTATGATTTTGCGGGATTTACCCGCGATAACTTTAATTGGCTACATTTGTCAGATACGAGGGTTTTTTTTTTTTTAATAGTTATAAACTAGCACTTGACCGCATTCCCGCCTGATGGTAAGCAGGGATGCGAACGTTGATGGTAAAGCGCGCTAGTTTATTAAGAGCCTATTCACTCAGAAAAACTGAGCGAATAGGAAGGAAGACGGCAGTTGAGCGAGGTGATGCAATGTTAAACCCAACAACACGACCAACGATGCTCCGCCAAAGGGAGATTGATCTGAAGATCCTCCACGACCAAACTCCCAACACAACAACATTTGGCGCATCGTACCCGGCACACTTCGCAACACAACTGCTCAGACCCGTCCTCCGAACGGCTTCACCAGACATCATGCCGGAACACGACAAATCGCTTGGCGGCAAGGCTTTGTCTGGTGGGTGGTAACTTCTGCCGGCGGCCGATGTTATGGCCTACCACCGAGAAGATTATCCAATGCTAGTTTCCCGGATTTGCACTAACCCCGACGTTATGATTTATTCATCGATGTTTGTCATTGTGTGATTCATGAACCGCTTAAAGACTTATAGACTTACACAACTTATATTCTTATTTCACAAAAACTTCGACGCACTTAAGTACTTCTTTTTTCGAGTTTCATGAAAGTTTGAAGCCGAAGGACTCATCTACTGGTAAGGTGTCCTATGTACTTTGTTTTATGCCCTTGAAAACTTGAGTCATTCAGTAAAGGCTTCAAAAACTTTCAAAATGTTATAAGTTTTTATGTAATGTAAAGTTACTTATTCAGTTTTTGTGTTGTAGATATGTACATTAAATATAGTAGTTAGGTACGTAACTTGAAACTACTGTAGGTATACATATATATTTGACAATTGTTGTACTATTATACAATATGTAAAGAAAATCTTGTCCAATCCGCGAAGGTATTGTTAGGTATCGATAACTGATTCTACTAATGCCTAAAAAGCCTGGCTAAGCTTAAAAAAATACCCCCTAGAAAATAATATATTATTTCGCAAAAGGAGGTAACCTACATACATATTAATAATAATTAATACATCTTCATATGTATATTCTATATGCCCGACACAGTTTTTGAATATTGCAATATCACATTGTACTGGGATCAATCCATCATCAATTCATCACTTACAGGACTATTGCAGCCAAGAGCCTAGCCAAATACTTCATGCACAACATACCCTAGTCTTATGATCGTTGCCGCTGTAGTTAGTGCCCAAAAAGGGTAAATAATTATATACCGACAGAAAAATCACACAGATTAAGCGAGCCCCAAAGTAAGTTCGAGACTTCTGTTATGGGATACTAACTCAACGATACTCTATTTTATGATAGATACATATATACACACATCAAAAGTGTCTAGGGATCAAGCATTTTATGCGGATTTCTTGAGATTGAGATGTGGCTTTGTAATAAATTTATGATTTTATAAATTTATATGGATCCTTTTTGGTCCATTTCATAATTTGAATCAGGAACTGTGAATCAACTTCGAGTAAAAGATGAAAATCAGCTGTCAATATTTTCCCTATAAAAACATACAACGCATTGAAGACATTATTAGTGCTACTGTTTCCCTACTACTGATTAAAACCAACGTTATTATGGAGCGGCGACGTCATTTAAGCAGGGAAGAAATGCTCAGAGCCGTGGGAATGATAGAAGCTGGTTCCCGGCAACGTACTGTGGCTTTAGCTCTGAATACAAGTCAGAGTGTTATCAGTCGACTTTGGACACGTTACCGAAGCACTGGTACCGTGGCTGAGCGCCATGGTGGACGGTATCGCTGCACCACACGGAGACAAGACCGATACATTCAAATCTTAACTCGAAGAGCTCCAACAATAACCGCCATGATGTTAGCCGTGAGGCTTCATCACTCTTCAGGGAACTTAATTAGCGACCAAACAGTCAGAAACCGCTTGCATGAAGTGAACCTTCATTCCCGAAGACCGCTACGGGTACCACCTATAGCAATGCACAATCGTAGGATTCGATATCAATGGGCTCTTGAACACAGAAATTGGGCAGAAGAACAATGGCGTTTCGTGTGCTTTTCTGATGAGTCTCGTTTTGGTATGAGACCGGATACAAGACGTATACGACACTGGAGAACCCCTGGACGCCAACAGCGATTAAAATCCTGCCAGGAAGTCCATCCTTATAGTGGTGGAACCATCATGGTATGGGTGGGTATTTGGATCGGCGGAAGAACTGAGTTGATTTGGATCAGAGGCAACCTCAACGCTCAAATTTATGCTGAGACGATTGTATCAGACGTCATCGTTCCTCTACAAGTGCAAATCGGTCCCTTATTTCAGTTAATGCATGATAATGCACGACCGCACACCGCAAGAGTTGTAAGACAGACTCTCGCCGCAGCTAACATCAATGTCCTGCCCTGGCCTGCTCAGTCGCCAGACTTGAACCCGATTGAGCATGCATGGGATATGCTACAGAGAAGAGCTCTGCCGAATATGGAGGGTATCCAGTCGCAAGAAGACCTTTTTTTGTTGTTGCAACGAACATGGGCGGCCATTCCACAGCGTGATTTGGATGAACTCATTTTGAGTATGCCAAACCGATGTTCTTGTGTTGTTAGTGTTCGCGGTAGAAACACGGATTATTAATTGTTTAAGTTACCCAATAAAATTTTAGAGAAAACTGTTATTTCAGTCTTTTTTTCGAACTTTTGTGTTAGTGGTTCAAATGTCAAATATCCCTTTATTAGGAAAATGGCAAATTTTTTATTAATGCAAAGGTGACTTGGTTTATCGTTACTGTGACAAACGATAACACTTTATTTGATGAATCCTTAAAGAAAATTTTAATTAATATCAATCAGGAGAAAAGTTATTGCAAAAATATATGTTGATCCCTAGACACTTTTGATGTGTGTAGATAAGCATCCAATACCCAGGCCAATCAGAAAAAGATCGTTTTCCATCATGACCTGGCCGAGGATCGAACCCGGGGCCTCCACGTCACAGGTAGGCGTATTGACCGCTGCGCTACGGAGGCCGACAAAGGGTAGTCGTGCCGATCCTACCGACTATCGGCCGATTTCGATTACCGCCATACTTTGCAAAATTATGAAGCGTGTGTTGAACTTGCGCCTCTTGGCCATACCTGGAAGGTACGATCTCCTCAGTGACCGACAGTACAGGTTTCGCCGCAAAAACTCAACTGGGGACCTACTAGTGTATGTTACTCACTTGTGTGGCGAGGCCCTCGAGAGGAATGGGGAAGTGATTGATGTCTCGAAGGCCTTCGACCGGGTATGGCACGCTGGCCTTTTGAGTAAGCTTCCAGCGTACGGCATTTCCCCTAGCCTGACTGGCTGGGTAAAAGACTTCCTGACTGAACGGTCCCTCCTAGTTGTTGTCGACGGATGCTCATCTGAGCCTTTTTTTTTTTTTTTTTTGCCGGGGTGGAAATCCTCATAGGATGCCCGCCGCCCTGGGGTGGGCGACGGGGTATGTCAGACTTTTACTGACTAAAACCACCCCGGTGTGTCTTCTATCACGAGCGCGCGTGGGGCCGCGGGAGTCTAAATTCTTCCACGGCCCCACATCCTCGTGCTGGCCCGGTCTGCCCGGGCCTCGTCTCCTGCACGGGGTAGTGGGGTGTTAAACTACCCCGTGCATCGCCTCAAAGGCGCGCGCCGACACTCGCGCGCGCCTCCGCCTCGGGGTCCATCAATGGGGGGCGGGGACTTCCCCATGTCCCTCGCCCCTGGACCCAATCATGGGGGGCGGAAGAGGGCGTTATCCGCCCTTCCTCGGCGCCCGGTGCGTCTTCTGCGGCCCGGGAAGGGAGTTGATATCTCCCTCTCCCGTTCCGCAGCTTCCTTCTGCGACATCACGTCTTCGCAGAAGGACACCACCGCGTCCCACGACTCTGAGCTGCCGACCATCCTCCGCACTACTGCCGGCAGCGTCAGGTCGCCTCCTACTTCATTTGTGAGGACACGGCGCTGCTCCTCCCAAGCTACACACTCGGAGAGCGTGTGCTGCGCCGTGTCCTCCCCGCATTGGACGCAGTGGTGGCACCGAGCATCCGGTTCCCTGTCTATGCGTCGCAGGTACTTGCCGAAGCAGCCATGCCCCGACAGTACCTGCGTCACCCTGAACGACAGGGAGCCGTGCCTCCTCCCGAGCCAGTCGTCGAGTACTGGCCGGATCGCCTCGACGGTAGCGAGGCCGGCGGTAGGGCGCAAAAGCCTCTGCCGCCAGTCCGCCACCAAGACCTGACGGAGCTCCTCTCGGCGCAGCTCGATCTGCCGCTGCACCGGACTGGAGCCCCGTGTCCGCTCTTCCTCGCGCCATCGGTACAATGACGCGAGTACTTTCGCCTCTAGGTCCCAGGGCGGGGATCCGGCCAGGACGCAAGCCGCCTCGTAGGATATCGTGCGATACCCGCGGACGACTCTGACGGCCATCGCCCTCTGCGGCTTGCGCAGAATGGCGAGTGTTCCGGCCGTCAGGTCCATCGCCCACACAGGGGCCCCATACAGGGCCATGGACCGCACGATTCCCACGTACAACCGCCTACAGGCGGGGCTCGGGCCCCCCATGTTGGGAAGCAACGTTGATAGTGCGCCCGCTGCACCCATCAGCTTGGGCGCCAGCCGCCGGAAGTGGGGTCCGAAATCCCACCGGCTGTCGAGCACCAATCCCAGGTACTTCATGGTGAACTCGACAGCTATCCGGGCCCCACTGACCACGATATGTGATCCCGGCGCCGGCGCACGCCGGGGGCCATGGAAAACCATGGCCTCCGACTTGTCAAGGGCCACCTCCAGGCCCAGGCGCCGGATGCGGTTCACCACCTGTGACACCGCAGCCGTGGCTATCAACGTCGCTTCCCTGTACGAGCTCCCCCGGGCAGTGACAAGCGTGTCGTCCGCATAACACGTCAAGTCGGCGCCCGACGGGAGCTCTCCTCTCAGCACCCAGTCGTAGCCGATGTTCCACAGGAGCGGTCCCAAGACCGATCCCTGTGGAACACCGCACGACATTTGGTGCCATGCTCATCTGAGCCTATGTCAACTAATACCGGTGTTCCTTAGGGGTCTGTTCTCTCTGTAACTCTGTTCCTGCTGCATATTAACGATCTACTGATGCCCGGTATCTGTGGGTATTGTTACGGAGCGGGTCGGAAGACGGTTTTTAAAAAAGACAATTTAATTAGCTAAAAGAAAGATATATTCAATTATAAGACACGTATTACAAGTTACTATGCCCGACGGAAGTCCAATCCAAACTGATGGGAAAAACGGTTAGAATCGCTTACGAGAATAACAACGGTTTCCTATTGCATTGACGTAAATGCAATGGGAAACTCAGCATTTTAATTTATATTCCAAGTAATAGTTAATCCGATATAACAACCCCCCCGTTAAGATCGATCATCACATCTGAAAGTGATGAGAGATGTAAGGGTTAATGTTTGCTAAGTCTTGGATGCTAAATTGGATTTTCGTCGAAGCATTACAACATATTATGACAGTTAAAAACAAAAGAAACATAGTTATAATAAGAATGAAACATCGAGATAACAACCTTTTTTTTTAAGATTTATATGTATAAAATAGGAAGACATGAAAATAACTAGTAGGAAACAATAGAACAGTTATTCTAAAATTATGATTATTACAATTGATTTATCATTATTTAAGATTTGATACAAAACTATTAAAATTATTAAGATTAAAATTAAGAGTAAAAATTGCTTAAACAATATTTATCTATGTTTATCTAGATTCAGTGAGGATAACAATATAGATGGAACCAGACATGTGCATTCGTCACAAATTAATTATCGTGAGTTTTGCTAAACAGGATGTTTCTTTTAATAGGGGTTGGTGTCACCCTTAAGTCTTCTACAGACTCTGACTCATCCTTATTGATTGTTGCTACTTTATCAACATGAAATGTGGTTTGAGAAACGGGAACTGAATTATTTTTTGTATTATGACATTGGTTAAATATTTGAATGCAGCATGGGGCGTTAGTAGAACAAAAAGATTTGCGGCTCTTGTATATAATATATAACAAAGTTAACACAGAGATACACAGGCTAAAAGACAAATAGTGAGTGCTATAAGTTTGAAAATGAGATGGGTTTTCTATCTTATTAATCTCCTCCTCAAAAGTATCTAAGTGGATGCTGGCTTGTAGCAGAGAATCAAGGTTATCTAAGTTATTTAATTTTGAGAAAGGTAATCGCTGTAAGGTTTTATTCAACTTAGAACGCTCACAACAATCATCTTGTAAGATGTTGAAGTTTGATATTTTATTAGTTATATTTCCGATGAATGTTTCGCCTACAGCGGCGAATTGCAACGTCTTATAAAAAGCCTTGCAGCTCCTGGGCAAGGTCAGGATACCAGTACCAAACAAAATAACGTCAGAGTTTGTGTCTTTATCGTTACAAGTTACATGACACTTGCCAGGTTCAGACTGTACAAAAATCCAACGGTTTAAAGTTAACTTATGAAATAGATCGATTGAGCCATGAATAAGTTTCGTTACACATACGTCGGGAAGTTTGCTAATTACGTCACTTAAGAGAGTTGTTTCACACGTAGGGCTGGTAATCGCTGAAAACACATTAGTTAATACGCACACATAACACTTATCACTTATTATTTTGCACTTGTCTATGTCTGTTATGAGTGAATAAAACATTCGGTCAGCTGTAATCGCCACATAAGAGCTAGTTGGCTCGATAAGAACGTAGGTATCGGGTTTCGACATATCGTAAGGAACAGGTAGGGGAATTATCCTATATAGGTCATAGGCTTGTGGTAATATTAGAGGGATCTTAACGACAATAATAACTCTATTTAAATGGAAAAAACACGCAAGTTGAGAAATATCTATTAGGGCGTGTATATTCTGTAACGTTAAAGGTACAGGGAGTTCATAATGGTTAGGAAGGTTATTCCTATGCTTATCTAATTCGCTATACAACTGGTGCGGACTGAGTACAGTAGGATGCAAAACGTTGAGTTTCGCGAAAAGAATTGCATTATTAATATCTTCGATATCGAAAGACAATGTGATTATGATGGACTCTAATGAATGTAATAAAGAACTTAACTCAGATTTAATTTCTAATTTATCGTTACTATTTGTAACAGTTTCTAATATTTTATAGATTGTTTCCATATTCCGTAATATGTGATTTTCGTTTTCATTCACCTTAGATATAGTGTTATTGAAGTATGATATAGTAGATTTAATTACGTGTATATTGTCTTTCATGAGATGAGCAAGACGTTTTTCATCCGTCTGTACTTCTTCTATGGCCTTTGAGAACTTTACCGCGTCCTCAGAGTCTAAAGTGCCAAAAATGGTTTTCAGCAGTGAGCCACCGAGGTCTATGAGACCTCTTTTAAAACGCGTATTAGGTTTTTCATCAGCCAATAAATATGATATAGAAGAGAATTTGCTTACGTTAAGAATATGACGATTTTTTAAAGCGGATAACGAATTAATACAGTCGGACTGTATTTTAGAAGAAGTTAGTGAGTTACAAAATACGTTAAGTTTTTCAAATAAAAATTCGACTTTATCTAGGTTAGGTTGTAAATGACTTATATCTACGTATGCTATAACATTCCAATCATTATTAGTAAACTTAATATCTAAGAGCTTATCAAAGTAGAGGCCGGGACTGCTGACGATAGAAGAAACATATTCGCATATGATCGGCGGTGGCAGCGTAGATCTGAAATAGCAATGAAGCGCTCGTGTATCATTCATTACGTCGCTAATGTTATACTTGTGACTGTTACGTCACCGGCCGGCTTGATTCCGTCGTAATGGTGACGTACATGTTTACGATTAATGAGTAGTGTAACAGAATGATTGCCATTCAACTTTATTATTTTGTAAGGGCCTTTCCATACTGGAGATAGTGCCTTATTCTGTTTATGGTGACAACGGACATATACCATATCTCCTGTTTTATAGGATAATGGCTTCGTGCGGGAATCATAATAAGTTTTTGATTTCTCTTTAGAGGATTGAATATTTTGGAGAGCCTTCTGACGACTATAGTATAGTCGGTGATTAAGGGCCCGGATGTAATCCGTATAGGTATTAGTATCAAGGGTATCGATACTTGAAGGCAAGTAGGGTTTGAACCCGAAAAGCAATTCCAGGGGTGAGTAACCTGTGGTGCTATGTATATTTGAATTATATGCTATCATAGCACTGGGGATATAGAGGTCCCAAGTGTGTTGATTCTCACCTATATATGATCTGAGATACTCTTTTAGAGTAGAATGGCTGCGTTCAAGGGCACCGCATGTCTGAGGGTGGTAAGGAGATGCGAACACGTGTTTAATGCTAAACAGCTTCTCAAGTTGTTTGAAGACATCAGAGCAGAAGTTGGTGCCTTGATCGGATATTATTAGTTTAGGAATTCCCATATGGGATATGTATAGGACTAAAGATTTCGCTGTTTCTTCGGCAGAACAGGATTGCATAGGGTAGGCCTGAGAAAATTTAGTTAAGTCATCCTGTAGAGTAAGCAAGAACTTATATTTGTATTCATGTGTTTCAGGGAGTGGGCCGACTAAATCAAGATAGATTTTTTCATTAGGCCGAGATGCCGTTGACGTGATAATCATAGGGGC
The DNA here is from genome assembly GCA_037179545.1 of Sesamia inferens. Taxonomy (NCBI): domain Eukaryota; kingdom Metazoa; phylum Arthropoda; class Insecta; order Lepidoptera; family Noctuidae; genus Sesamia; species Sesamia inferens. Next base: position 18,386,592 of record CM073928.1, on the reverse strand, counting down.
CTTATTTGTTTGTCTTAAAGGTTTATTTATTTGGCAAGAGCGACAATTTTTCACATAATCCTCGATATCTTGCCTCATGTTTTTCCACCAAAATTGAGTTTTGATTCTTTCAAACATGCGCGATATACCTGGGTGGCCAGCTAGAGGAGAATCATGATTATCTCTAAGAATACGTTTGACCTCGTCAGGGGTCGGGTATCGTATAGAGTTACGGTAGATGTTGACTTTAATGTTCGTGTTGTGGAATAGAAATGATAAAATATTATAAATTTTTGTGTATGATAGTTTTGTGTAAGGATCTGTAAAGTCCGATATCGCGAATTCTTTCTCTTCTATGTACCAATATTTTACCATGTCTCTATAATCACGAAGGAGGTTAAATATGTCTTTATAATTCATTTCGTCATAATGATTTATTTTTAGAAATAAATGAGTGAATAAGTGATCATTATTAGATGTGGAATAGTAAGTGTTTAATTCGCGTTCTATGTAGCAAATATTAGGTTCGCTAGTGGAGGCATCCATAATATCCTTGCAGTAAGGCACAGATTCGTCTAAGTCAATGGATGTCGGATAGGCAATAAGTTTACACTTTGCTTTCATTAATGACTCGTTGTGTTCTTGGACGATGGTGTCGAATGACACATCGGATTGTTTTATAATTTTAAGAAACTGCTCGTAAGTTTCTGATATGGATGCTGGATTATGTGAATCTTCTTCGTTATTAGATGTTTCTGCAGGGTTGCAGATAATCGAATCAGAACTTTCATTATCTTGTAATACATTTACGGGGAACCGAGATAAAGCGTCGGCGTTTGCGTTTAATTTACCTTTCTTATAAACGATTTCGTAGTCGTACTCCTCAAGTTTTAAACGCCATCTAATGAGTCTAGATCCTGGGTCCTTGACATTGAAAAGCCATACTAGAGGTTTGTGGTCTGTAATTATTTTGAATTTACGACCAAACAAGTAAGGGCGAAATGTTTTTACGCCGAATAAAATCGCTAGGAGCTCTTTTTCAATAGTTGAATAGTTGCCCTCGGCTTTATTTAGGGTACGCGATGCATATGAGACAGGTTTGTCAGAGCCGATTGCACCTTGAGAGAGTACGGCTCCTATCGCATAATTGGAAGCATCGGTTGTTAAAAGGAACGGTTGTGTAAAATCAGGATATTGAAGCAGAGGCGCTGAAGTTAGTTTATCCTTAAGGGTAGAGAACGCTTGTTCTTGACTATGTGACCATTGAAATATAGCATCCTTTTTCAGAAGGGCAGTCAGTGGTTTAGTGATTTGAGAGAAGTTATTAATAAAACGACGATAGTAGCCGACTAACCCTAGAAAGGATTTTATATCCTTCGGATTCTTGGGAGTAGGGAATTGAGAGACGGCTTTGACTTTCTCGGGATTTGGACAGACGCCTTTATCTGTGATTATATGACCAAGATAAGCGACCTCGCGTCGTAAGAACTCGCACTTGTCCGGTTGAAGTTTTAAGTTAAACTTTCGGATGCGGTCGAAGACTAACTTGATTTTTTCCATATGAGATATCAAATTACTACTGTAGATTATTACGTCATCAAGATACACATATGCGTGGAGGCCTTGGAGACCAGAAAGGACAGTATTCATCAACTTCTGGAAGGTTGATGGAGCATTTTTAAGCCCAAAAGGCATCCGCAGGAATTCGTAGTGCCCTGCAGTGCTAGAATTCGTGTTTATTGAGAACCCCGTCTTTTGTGCGTCCAGAGGATTCATTTTGATCTGGTGGAAGCCACTTGACAGGTCTAATGTGCTAAAATATTTTGAGTGACCTAACTGATCTAAAATATCAGTGATAAGCGGCAAGGGATAACTCTCAGAGACAGTGACGTCATTCAGACGGCGGTAGTCTATTACTACTCGCCATTTCTTTTTCCCAGAAGCATCCATCTTCTTAGGGACTACCCAAACAGGGGCGCTCCAAGGTGATGTTGACGGGCGTATAATATTTTGATCAAGCATCTTGCGAATTTGTGAGTCCACTTCTTCTTTGTGGCACTCGGGGAAACGATACGATTTTACGTGAATAGGGGGCGCATCACCCGAATCTATAGTATGCTCGATCGCGTTTGTGAATGATAAAGGTTCACCTTCTAAGTGAAAAATATCTGTGTACTCAGAACAACATTCAAGCAAAGCTTCTTTTTCTTCGGAGTTTAGATGAGAACAGCGTATTAGATTTAAGACCCTTTGCGGTCTGTCAGATTCGGAATAGGATAAAGCGTTGACGGATTCGTTTGAATCTGTGGTGATATTACGTTCAAGAGGTGTTAATTGGACTTTAAAGTTTTGGACTTGGACATCAGAATCAGTAGTATTTAAGACGGTTACGTTAATTCTTTTATTCGGTTTTATAGTAACAAGACAATTTGCAAAATAAATACCTTCGCTTATAGAGTGATCTAATAATAAGCCCTCATTGTTATCATAATGTTCACGCGAGTAATTAGATACTGCGCATTCGATGACCGCTTCGGAGCGAGCGGGAATGACGTAAGTCGGTTGAATATAGTTGATGTCCAGACTCTGTCCGCATATATGAACCGATTGTTTGTTATAGTCTATATTGGCTTTGAAATGATTTAAAAAGTCGCTACCAATTATACCGTCATACTCTAAGTTAATATTATCGTCAACTACATGAAATTTATACTCGTGACGATCATTTTCCGAAGTAAAGTCTAATTGACATGTACCTAAAGTTTCTGAATAAGTGCCAATGTTATTAAAGCCTTTTATCTTAACTATTTCGCGACACAATTCAGGCGCTTTGGTTAAACTTGACAGTTTGATCAAACTAATACTCGCTCCCGTATCGACAAGAAGACGCAACGGATGGACAGAAAGCGACGTAGTTATATATATGTGAGGCAGTGACACTTTCTTCGAGTATGAAGATATCTCATAGACAGGGATTTCAGGATTAGTTTTAATTTCTTCCTTAGACTGCGGCACAGCGGATTCATTGTGAGAGGGAAGATTCGGACTCAACGACACGGCGGCTCTATTAGAAGCGCGTTGAGGTAAAATGGTATTTTGACTCGACGGAACAGCGGTTCTCTGTGGAGAGCGTCGAGATGAGACAGAGGGACGACTCAGCGAAACAGGGACTCTCTTCGGAGCATGCTGAGATGAGATGTGATTTTGACTCAACGATTCAGGGACTCTTGAAAGAGCGTGTTGAAATGAAACAGAGGGACGACTCAGCGAGACAGGGACTCTCTTCGGAGCATGCTGAGATGAGATATGATTTTGACTCAACGATTCAGGGACTCTTGGAAGAGCGTGTTGAGATGAAACAGAAGCACGACTCAGCGAAGCAGGGACTCTCTTTGGAGCATGCTGAGATGAAATATGTTTTTGACTCAACGATTCAGGGACTCTTGGAAGAGCGTGTTGAGATGAAACAGAGGCACGACTCAGCGAAACAGGGACTCTCTTTGGAGCATGCTGAGATGAAATATGTTTTTGACTCAACGATTCAGGGACTCTCGTAAGAGCGTGTTGAGATGAAACAGAGGCACGACTCAGCGAAACAGGGACTCTCTTTGGAGCATGCTGAGATGAAATATGTTTTTGACTCAACGATTCAGGGACTCTCGTAAGAGCGTGTTGAGATGAAACAGAGGCACGACTCAGCGAAACAGGGACTCTCTTTGGAGCATGCTGAGATGAAATATGTTTTTGACTCAACGATTCGGGGACTCTCGTAAGAGCGTGTTGAGATGAAATGTCATTTTTATGCGTTTTTTTACGAGTGCCTAATTTATCCGGATAACGACGGCACGCTTTCGTAATCCGTGGGTTTAGTTTAAAGAGTTATTGGGGTCGTCATCATTTTCACACGGAATATAATAAGGTGTCGGTGACATCGGCGGCTCGAATGTAATATGATTCATCGCAGCCGGTCTGTCGCGATTATCAGAATTAGATATATTACGCCGTTCATTATTATATTTTCTTTTACGACATTGAGTAATATGATGACCCTTATTTTTACAATATTTACAGAAAAGTTGATTATTAGATGATGACCTCGAGTTATTAAATGATGTTGATGGTTGAGGGTCCGACGGAGCGTGCGGTGGCCCCGTGCGCTTTTGTCTCTCCCGGCATTCAGAATCCGAGTGCCCGGGCTTACCACAGACCCTACATTTAGGTTTCATAGATGTTTTGTATAGGAGGTTTTGTATCTTTTCTTCCTCGAGAGCCACATTAATCGCATCATTAAGTGATTTTGGGCTTCTGCATCTGACATTATTACTAAGTCGGGGATGTAACCCTAAAGTAAAAGTAAATAAGGCCAAATCTTCGGTCATAGCTATACGGCCGGGTATATCCCTTTTTAAGGATTCAGAATTATAAATTTCCGATTGAAGATCGGTAAGGCAACTTTCTACGCGAAGTGCGAATTGCGCAACAGTTTCATTTGCCAATTGCCTGCACGACTGTAAATCTAGCAACAAATGATTATAATGTTTTCTCTCACCGAAGTTTTGTTTAAGAAAACATTTCAATTGGTCGAAATCTTCAAAAATTTTATTAGAGCATGCGATCTGAGCTTTGCCTTCTAGGCGTGATAAAATATATTTTGTTAATAAAACCGTTTGACTCGGTGATGCTAGATCTAAGGCGTTCTGACAATTGGTGATAAAAGCGGTAAGAGTTTCGCGTTCTCCCTTATAAGGGCTAATAAAATTACAGAGCACATTGATAGGAAACTGTTCGCTCAACACAATTTTTGCCGGTTTCTTAGAAGTACTCATAGTAGTTTCGTTAGTTTCTGTAGACATTATGAATTTGAAAGAAAATTAAAAGGTAAATGTATGATACAAGTATGGATAGAGTTTACGATATGTGATACCCTAGGTAATAGGAATGCCTACGCGTAATTTACAATATTGTAGCGATAACAGTAAACCGATGTGTTTTACTCACAGACACAGGAACACGAAGTATTCGATACGCATTTCTTGGCACTGGATTAGCACGATCACTGGAGCAGGAATACAGCGGCGCGATAATTCGCGGCCAGCAGCAGCGGGGACGTCAGGGACAGCGAGGTGGCGGCGCACGTCACCCGAGCGTCATCAACGCTTGCACGTGGCAGCACCACGCGGCAGCACCGCGTGTAAGGGCAGCAAGGGCAATCACCTGCTCCTTGCGGCGATATCACGATAACAGGGCTTGCGTATGTTGAGCCCCCTGGATGTAGAAGCACTGAGAATTCGGAACGATCGGCAGGCTTACGTAAGATGCTCGTAAGGCTTACTGTCGCGACTCGTCTTAGAGAGGTAGCACTGACTTTGTCGAGGTGTGTTTTCACTTAGCGAAAATAAGAACACCCCGGAGTTGGATTAGTTCGTCGGTAACGTAAAGTTCACATATGATCACTTCAGGATAACCACGACCCGATAGGGGATACCAGCGGAACGGTTACGGCGATATCAACACTGGTATCCCACTTCTGACACCACTGTTACGGAGCGGGTCGGAAGACGGTTTTTAAAAAAGACAATTTAATTAGCTAAAAGAAAGATATATTCAATTATAAGACACGTATTACAAGTTACTATGCCCGACGGAAGTCCAATCCAAACTGATGGGAAAAACGGTTAGAATCGCTTACGAGAATAACAACGGTTTCCTATTGCATTGACGTAAATGCAATGGGAAACTCAGCATTTTAATTTATATTCCAAGTAATAGTTAATCCGATATAACAGTATGCAGACGACAGCTCGGGCTAATAAGGAATCAATCCAATCCGAAAGAGAGGCTATGGTAGAGCGAACCAGTGTTGCACTTCAGGCAGTCTCCAAATGGAGCAATGCCAATCTTGTAGCATTCAATGCCGCCAAAACACAGGCGTGTCTTTTCACCGCCAAAAGGAGCCCGTTCACCTTGGCTCTTACTTTTCGAAATGTATCTTTGGAGTGTTCCGACCGCCTTCAGCTTTTGGGAGTTGAGATTTCCTCGAACCTAAAGTTTGGGCGGTTCATTGAGTCCAAGGCCAAGGTGGCTGCCAGGAAACTTGGAGTTATCGCAAAGGTCCGGGAGTACTTCACACCAGGGCAGCTTCTAATGTTGTACAAAGGAAAGGTCCGATCGTGTGTAGACTACTGCAGCCACATACCCAAATGTGCTCTAAATGCCACCTGGCCACTTTGGATTCAGTGCAGTGGCGTGCGAAGAGGCTGATTGGTGACCCTGTTTTAACTGGATTTTGGGGAGTGTGCGAAGGAATTGCATGATTTAATTCCCCCATCTCCGTTCCACCATCGGACAACCCGTCGTACGGTGAGTTTCCACCTTTATGTTGTTAAAATATCTATGACCCGGACGAAGAGTTTCGCCTCCTCCTTTATACCGCGTACATCGAGGGATTGGAACAATTTGCCAGTCGGACAACAATTTGAGTGTCTTCAAGGCTAGAGTGAATAGGCTCTTAATAAACTAGTGCGCTTTACCATCAACGATTGCGTCACTACCTACTATCAGGCGGGATTGCGGTCAAGCGCTAGTTTATAATTTATAAAAAAAAATCTGTAACATTTTGCATCAATAACAATACGAAGAAATACTATAAAATTATTGAAAATAATAACGAATTTTCTCAATATTGCCGATATTAAGATAATTCTCAAAAACGGTTTCTATCGGCGATATTAATCGTTAACATTTTATTCCGGTCTAGTGATTTCGCAGGTATTTTTATCACTCAAAAAGTTTTAGTTAAATTCTTAATAAAATTTAACAACTTTTAACGTACTTGAACTAAATTATTATGAAATAAATTTTCATCTAAGCACCTTACCCAACAGCATAAACTTACTCCTAAAGCATCAGCTTTAGGAATGAGTTTTTGAATTTGCTAAAAATAAATAACTTTCACTTCCCTGCTTTTTCCATAAGACTCGCCCAACAAGACCAGCTGTCGATTATGTAAAAATCTCAACCTGAGAAGTTAAGTGACAAAAGATTAGCTAGCTTAGCTTTTAACATTGTCAATCCCTAGCATTAGCTGAAATGACAGCGCAGTCTACGCTCACTTCACCTTTTCTCGGTGGTAGAGCATAATATCGGCTGCCGGCAGAAGTTACCACTCACCAGACAGTCTTGCCGCCAAGTGATTCGCCTTGTTCCGGCATGATGTCTAGTGAAGCCGTACGGTGGACGGGTCTGAGCAGTTATGTTGCGATGTGTGCCGGGTAAGATGCGCCAAATGTTGTTATGTCGTGAGTTTGGTCATGGAGGGTCTCCAGATCAATGTCCCTCTGGCGCACCATCGTTGGTCATGTAGTTGGGTTTAACATTGCATCACCTCGTTCAACCGCCGTCTTCCTTCCTGTTCACTCAGTCTTTTGAGTTCTTAATAAAATAGCGCGCTTTTCCATTAACGATTGCATTACCGCTTACCATCAGGCGGGATTGCGGTCAAGCACTAGTTTATAATTTAAGTATTCACGATGAGACGATTACAGAATCGCACTACAGTAGTTCATGCGCCACGTTGTAATCATTAATTAAAACTCTTACTACTTATAGTCAGGGAAACGTATACAGTTTAACAATTTAAATTACCTACCTAAATCACAAATGTCATTCTTTGACAGTTCTATTAAATCTCTATAACATGGTAAATTGACGAAGGGCCTTTAGACTTTAGACATTGGCAAAATTATCGACATCGGCTTTGCTTGTCATAATGTAAAATAAACAAAGGGTATTACTTCCCTTAATACATAAATTCTCCGACTATAGCTAGCAGCGAAGAAGATCGTCCTAATCATAAAAAAAATATTTTGATAAACATTCATATTTAAAAATCCCATTCCAAATTTCAAACGTAAGTAGGTGTGTCTAAGAAAAATACTTTTTAAAGACATAAAATTGACATAAAAAAATAATATATAAAAGAAAGTAATGTGATGTGGCGGACCATTGCGACATAAACAACTGTTGCGAATGATTGCGCTGAATGCCTATTGCGAAGAAAAAGCTAATTTTTATTCTAGATTTTTCTAAAATATAACATTACATTACACAAATAATAACCCACATGTGTGGCTTATTATTGTCGATAAGTACCTTTTGGATAAGATTAAGTGTAAGGTTTTTGTTTTTTTAATATTATAAACTAGTATTTGACCGCAATCTCGCCTGATGGTAAGTGTTGCATTCGTTGATGGTAAAGCGCGCTAGTTTATTAAGAGCCTATTCACTCTAACCATAATCTAAACACTCATTTCTTAAACAATCATTGACACAATTACATTATTCAATGCTTTGAAAAGTCAGTGTGACTTTCCAAAGCATTGAAGAACGTTATTGTAAGTTCTCGTAATTACAAACGCGAAATAAATCCAATGTTTTCACAGAACACCACATCGTGCTTGTATTTAGTTTTCATGTCGGCGCCTCCAGAGATATATTCGAATTCTTGTTTGGCAGGACCTAGTAGCCGCAATACCTCTAGCAAACATAAGTAGGTATACAGTTTCGCAATTACGACTCGTTCAAACGTAGATAGCATTTCTGCAATACCTTGGAAACTTGAATCTCCTAAGAACAGCTATTCGTAGGTTTGATCGAAAATCCGAGTAAGAAATCTTCGACATAATAAAATCGAGTATTGCTGACTTAAATTCGATTTATTGGTATTGCTGAGGTCACATTCGATTGAAGGTCGGTACTCGGTCGTAGACACGAGTAGTAGTAGTCTACTTACAACTTGATTTTAGAAGATTCTAGATTACTGTAGCTGTGTGTAGCTAATTGTCTATTTATTCCTATCGTGAAGGAAAAATATTTTCGATGCAGATATTGACCATGATTTACTAGTACTGATACTGTCTTCACGCGCCTCTCCACCGAATCCAAAGTGGCCAGGTGACATTTTGCAGCACCTGATCATTGCGTCTAAACTGTCTATGGAGTATTTTAATTTGGCAAGATTGAACTAAAATGTTATCTTCTATTCTTTTCTTAAAGAAAAAGACGGAATTAACTTAAAACTAGTTTGGTTTGTGAACAAGGGAGAATCGGCGCCAATATCTAATTTCCTTGCAAAAGATGATCAAATTCTAAAAAAAATTTTTTTTTTTCCATAGTGAGATTCAACCTCAACTCTTGATCAATGGCCTCTGTGAAATAGATATCTACCATAATTTTGCCAACAACATGTGTAACAAATTATAGAAATTCTTTGAAAATTTTATTTCACAATAATGGCGGATATCGCCAATGACAGTTGAAAAAGACGGCCGCGTGAACCGTCTACGAGGGAGGTTTGAGGCAAAGTCATGATGTAGCCACTATGTTGCGATATTTCATTCGTCAAAAACTGCTTCACCAAAGTCTATTATGGTTACAGAGACTGACAATTAAACTGATGACCTTCAGTAGCCAAAAATTATTATAAACCCAAAAAATGCAAGCTATCGGAAACCTCGTGACGCGCAATGAATATAAAACACAATACCTATGTACTTAATAATGTAATTAAATCAATTTACATTGCGATCAACAATACATTTCGGTTGAAAACAAGCAAAAGCCATTCAAAGCTTTATTACAAAGGTTTTAGTTTTCTTGACCTGATATTGTACACCCTGGTTTGTTTAACATTGAATATAACATCGTAAGTTAAATGTTCATACCACATTATTATGAGATTCGGTAACTCGGCACTTTGTGTTCCAAATTTCTAAGACCCAACCCTTGGCAAAATTGAACTGTGTAAATACATCAATCTAAATGCCTACTCAACAAGGATCGGACGTGTGTTCGTATTCGATGTATTCCACAGGGCCTTTATATACAAGAGAAAATATGTAATTAACGGGTATAGTAGCCTCAATGACCTTGTGCATGTGGGCGGAGCTAAACGCCGTACTCCCGAATTCGTAAAATGCGCGCGGTGGCGCGCTAAACTAAAACGACAATCAAAGAATATCCAGAGATGCAGACAAGCCGCGTGTAGGTCGCGATTTGTGCCTACGATTTCAGACGGGGGTATGGATGCAAGACGATAAATGTATATTTTGCATTAATAAATGGTAATATCGTACTATAATATATTTTTAGTATTCTTGATCAATGTTTAAATAAAATCAAGGAGTGCTCGTTACACAGTTTAATGGCCGATCGCAGACTGACAGACATTTGTAAAACAAGTACCCACACATTATAATATATCATAACATTAACATAAAAAATAATGGTAGATGGTAATATCTACCGATTCAACATATTTGAATTTTTTTTTCACTACTTTTCAGTATATGAGTATCATGTCTTTGCAGTGTCCTTGAATTAATTACTAATGCGAATAACATAAACGAGTTCATCGCGTTAACGTAAACCAAACGCGCACTAGGCACTTTGTGATATTTTTATTAAAAAAAAAAAAAAAAGTTGAACCTCACTAGAAATTACTTTTATCGTGGGTGCATTTTTAAACATATAAATTCACAGACACAAACAGCCAGACCCGGAACAACTACTTGTAGGACATGTTCTGAATATTTGTTCCGCGCGGGAATTGAACCCGTGACAAGCAGCGCAGCAGTCAATAGCTTAACCGCTGCGCTAACCGTGCTTTATATAGATGCCTTGAGATTACAAAGCGCGTAGTTTCGGCCGTTTTCCATAAAGAGATAGTACCCTATTTATACTGTGTCAGTGACGTCGGATTGAATGTACTTCGTCGTAATGAGGTTTCAAATAAAACACGAGTTATTTTAAAATCTGTAAATTTTAATTCTTCGATCCAATAAATAACATGCGAGATTATAGGCATATCTAAAGCTGCAGAAATTTCTTGCAGTTGAGAATGGCCACAGTCTATTTCTATTGTTCCTACGACTGCACAGCTGATATTGATTTCTGTAGGATGTGCAAAATGTTTCCATACACATACGGCATTTAAAAATAAATAGGGAATGTAGTCCCACTTGTCGTTCTCCAACAATATCCACAGATCCTAAACCACAGTCTATAATTTTCCGTGCTTGGCAATTTTCTTTAGTTCTGAATAAAAGTAAGCAATATTAATTATGCGTCGCCCTTCGATGAAACAAGCTTGAGATTTGTTGAGGTTTTGGTGATATTTTGAGCTAAAAAAAGATATAACATACATTTTAATTAACCCTTGCAACACTGTTAGAGATTTTTGTCAAGGAATTAAGAATTTATCAAGAAAAATTAATTAAGAATTAACAAAAAAAAAAATTTTACAGGTATATGATATATTTGTAAACTAAAAATATAGGTTGTAGGACATGCAGGCATAATTTTACCTGAATGATGATGATGGAACTTGCGTCGTTTTTTTGTGCACATAGAGATATATAATATTATCATTTTCTTGACGACATTCTGTATGGATGTCTGACCTAGAATCAACTGCGTTAGTGTTCGACCTAAAAAGCAAATTAAACTTTTAAGTTCTGTCGATTGGTTTCTTTCTCTTCTTTTCTGTAAGTCGAAAAATGTTATTACAATATTATTTGTGAAAAACAGAATATATATATATATATATATATATATATATATCCTACAGTATGTTAAGAAAACCCTGTCCGACCCGTGAAGGTGCTGTTAGGTATCGATAACTGATTCTACTAATGCATACAAAACCAGGCTAACTTAAAAAAAAATCCCTCTAAAAAAATAAATATTATTTCGCAAAAAGAGGTAACTTAATAAATATGCGTTAAGCACCCTTCCGCGGGCGGCGGGCGGCAGGGCACGCGGCACGTGGTCGCATCGCTGTCGCTATTCGCTCATAATAATACCGGTGTTGTCACTTTTTTAAAAATTACCAAATTTCGGGGAAGTTATTTCAAAATTCATTTGTATTGGTACTATGATGATTACGTAAAATTTTATATCATATTTGGTCATGTGTTTCCTTAACCTTTATTATCCTTACGGGTCGGACAGGGTTTTCTTAACATACTGTATATATACGGACAAATCACACAGATTGAGCTAGCCCCAAAGTAAGTTCGAGACTTGTGTTATGGGATACTAACTCAACGATACTATATTTATAATAGATACATATATAGATAAACATCCAAGACCCAGGCCAATCAGGAAAAGATCGTTTTCCATCATGACCTGGCCGGGAATCGAACCCGCGGCCTCCACGTCGCAGGCAGGCGTGTTGACCGCTGCGCCACGGAGGACGTCAAAAAAATTTACTGATAACTGTGACATTCCAAGCCCGCCAGCCCGCGTTCATCGGCTTCGGCTACTTTAAACAATTACATATAGAAATAAAATATTTACAGGAAGAATCATTTAAAATAATCCAAGTAAGAGTTTTTATTACACATTTTTGCTAATATCGCAAAAACTAAAAGTCCTATCAACTCAAAACTTTTTGTAAAACTGTTTTTACACCAAAACCTTTAATTGAGTCCTAATTTTTGGTTTATATCACCATAAACAAAAAATCACATTTTCAAGTTACGTAAATTTCTAATAAGATTTTTATTTTTAAATCTCCTTACAAACCTATAAATTATAATCTAAGTGCGAGTGTTTACTTACCTGAATAGAGTCTTCTATATTATCAGCGGATGTAGTTAGTCGGATTATTGCCTTTCAAGTCTAAGATTTCTTTCTAGATTTCCTGGAACAATTCGTAATTGTTTAACTTCAATTGTAAAAGAAAAATGGTTACAAAAGCTAATAGCAATTATAAAGAAAAATACAGTAATATGTAGGTATAAATACAAGAGTATAGGTAGATAGATACTTACGCCACCAGACGCATCTTCAATTCTCATTTGCGAGCTAATCTATGAACGTACACTGACACGATTCGCTCGTAAATATTTGCACTCACACAGACAACCACGCGTAGTCGGCGATAGCGGGAGCAGAGCAGCAAGCGACACAACCCTCCCGTCTGAATGCTAACGCACGACTGCCGCCCGCGCCCGCGCAGAGCACCTCTAAACCTATGTTTCAAAATAAGGATATTTTCTTGGCAAATGTTGATGGATTTAAATACGCTCTTGCATATCTGTAGTACTTCTAACCGCGAATTTTTCAGTGTAAAAATATTTCCACACATCAATGCCGTTTAGAAGTAATAACGAATATTAGCCAAAAATAGCGTTTTGGTAACTATTTTTTTAAGGCAAAAGGCAAAATCCTACGAAAAAATCATCTTTAGTAAATGTTGTACATGAATCAATAGACAAGATATATTTTTTTCAAATCTCAAAACCAAGCCGTTAATTAGAAATTAGCTTCCTAAAGTGACCATTTTACGCTACTAAATGAGACTAAGGCCCTAGGAGAGTCCGGACATATAACTATTTTTTTTTCTCGGTGGTAGGCCATACCATCGGCCAACGACAGAAGTTGCCACCCACCAGACAAAGCCTTGCCGCCAAGCGATTTGTCGTGTTCCGGTATGATGTCTGGTGAAGCCGTACGGAGGACGGGTCTGAGCAGTTGTGTTGCGATGTGTGCCGGGTACGATGCGCCTAGTGTTGTTGTGTTGGGAGTTTGATCGTGGAGGGTCTTCAGATCAATCTCCCTTTGGCGCAGCATCGTTGGTCATGTTGTTGGGTTTAACATTGCATCACCTCGCTCAACTCCCGTCTTCCTTCCTATTCGCTCAGTTTTTCTGAGTGAATAGGCTCTTAATAAACTAGCGCGCTTTACCATCAACGATCGCATCACTGCTTACCATCAGGTGGGATTGCGGTCAAACGCTAGTTTATAATTATATTTAAAAAAAAATGTTTAAAAAAATATAACGTATAAAAGTGATCAGTGGTCCTACTTGCTTAATAAACATGAAAGAAAGGTCCGGACTTCCCAGCGGATTCTGACGTCCGCAACCCAATTATTGGAGCTAGGTACCAATAACCTATGACCGGAGGGACCTATCTGTGTGTCTGTGATAGTATTACTATGTGCACCAGTATTAGGTACATTGTTCTTTATTTTTCATAGAAGCCAAAAATGAAATGAACTGTGGTGGTTCTATAGATATAGATACCGCGTAAATGATCACGAGTTTGTTTCAATTTAGAATAATGAAATGAAATGACAATGTCATTTCATTTCATTTCATTATTCAATATTGATGAGTATTCATACATACATACCTACATATAATTTAAGTTTCTCTGTTTCTTTTTCGAAACTAAGTTATGATAAGTACTTTACTGTGTATATTATATGTACATAATATACTAAGTATGACGGATCAAGATTTATATCTAGATAAATATAATAGGTAGATAGGACGTTACACGAACCAGACATTTAAGAAAAACCTATTCACATCTGGCTGTATTAATTTTAGTAATGTATGGTGAAAGTGTTGTAATAATTTAATTAAGCCCTTCTTTACCGATTGGCACAACACTGTGCGAAGTAAGACGCATCACTATTACACACGTTTTTTTTTGCACTCTATGGTACCGATAATAAAAAATCTCTCATTGCTAAAATTCATCTTTTAATTAAATAAAACAACAGTGTAATTTTAAATGACAGAATAACAAAACAAAAGTGTGCGTTCGGGAGCACTAGAACGTGAAGTTAAGAAGACACAGAGCGAGCGAAATGAGGTCAATGAATTAGTCCATCACTGCGTCTTGTATAACAAAGTCACTTACTCTTTCCCTGTGTCCCTTTGTATGATTAAATCTTTAAAAGAGGAAGGTTTATATGTATAACAACTTCTATTATATAGTGGAGAAATACTAATATTTTTGAGGATTCTAATGTGATGTCGTAAATAATTACATTTTTTCCGCTTTTGCAGTGAAACGCAGGCTGACCCTACGAGATTTATCAAAATAAGGTACTAAATATTGTACACATTGAAAAGGTCTACAAAAAAGTCCGCGATGGTATATGTCTATCTCTTATGGATATCCCACAATAACATATTTATGTCATTTACTTTTTACGACAAATACCGGCTAATTTTCGAAGCGATTTTAACCAATACCTACAGCATTAATCCTTATCCAATTTAATACCTTAAATACATTGTTGATTTAATATAGATATATATCGACATATGCTGCTTATGATTTAAATGAATATTTTCGATGATATTACAGATTTAAAAATTGCGGGGTGTCGCGTTTACGGCGGTTACGGCCGTAAACGGGAGCAGGCAGCGGGCCACTGTTTTTATACAACCTTCGCTGTTTTTCGGTAGTGTATTTAGTATTAGCATTGCACCCGTGCGAAGCCGGGGCGGGTCGCTAGTTTCAAATATGTAAATTAGGTACATATTTTAGGTACCGACGACAGTACATCACGCTGCAACAATCTGTCTTTCTTTAAGACATGTTCAACTTTATCACCAAAACCATAAGGTTCGTGGTTGATTGGAAATATTTTACAGTTTCGTGTAGCATAAGCTGCTGTCGTACGTACATCATAAAATTAAATTCCATTTTAACTTCGTGAACTTCATCAATTCGTGCGAGCTTTTTTTTAACATCCAAATAATGAATTATAAGCGGGTATAAGTATACCCGCTTAATTCATTGTATGTTCATGTATACAATATGTAAAAAAAACCCTGTCCGACCCATAAAGATAACAGTTAGGTAATCACATGACGAAATAAAATATGAAATTTGACATAATCATCATAATAACAATACTAATGAATTTTGAAATAATCTTTTTTTCCGCGAATTAATTCCAACTTCCCCAAAATTTGGTATTTTTTTAAAAAGTGACAGCACCATTTTTGGCGGTATTATTATGAGCGAATAAAGAAAATACGACCGCGTGCCGCGTGCACTGTGCTAGGCGCATGCCTGCCTACCAATAGATATCAGAAATCTGTGTGCCTACCGCACATGTATTAAGTTACCTCGTTTTGCAAAACAATATTTTTTTAGCGATTTTTTTTTTAAGTTTAGCTAGTCTTTGTAGGCATTAGTAGAATCAATAATCGATACCTAACAATACCCTCACGGATCAGACAGGGTTCTCTTTTCATATAGTATATGTAGATATATATGACTTACTGATTGATTTTACCATCAGATTTATCAAAGCATTCTAATCTCAACAGCATGTTCGTGTTAATTGCCTTTCATTCAATCACTTTGTGACCTAACAATATGAGCATATTTACCATAGAAATTAAACAACTCTCTCATTCACGACCTCTCCGTAACCTGTCGCCCACGCTCCCTCGAACATCTAACACCCACGCTAAGGCGTGGGTATTCAAGCTAAGGCTGGAGTCTATTAATGAAATGAAGTGCTGAAAACAGTGATAATGAATAATTATGCACTCGTGTCGAACGTGTGATTAACACTACCCAATTAATACTTACAAATAGAGAAATACTGGACTCATAAATCCAGCCACTGTGTTTTTCATTTTTTTTTTTTTTATTGAAATATAAACCAGCGCTTGACCGCAATCCCGCCTGATGGTAAGCAGTGACGCAATCGTTGATGGTAAAGCGCACTAGTTTATTAAGAGCCTATTCACTCTAGCCTTGAAGACACTCCAATTGTAGTCCGACGGAAACACCGCCGCCCACAGTCCCTCGATGTACGCGGTATAAAGGACGAGGCGAAACGCTTCGTCCGGATCGTAGAGGTGTTAACAACATAAGGGTGGAAACTCGCCGTACGACGGGTCGTCCGATGGTGGAACGGAGATGGGGGAATTAAATCGTGCAATTCCCTCGCACACTCCCCAGAATGTATCCTATAGAACACCGAAAGGCTGGCTACTCTACGCCTATTTAAAAATGAAAGGCCTGAAACTACAATATAATGTTGAGCTAAAGAAAAAGGGTGTTTTGAAGCCGATTGCTGGCTATGACACCATTGTGACACAGTGTCCTTTATTGAAATCACGACCACTACAAATTTTACACGTTTTATGTTACATTTACAAAAATATTTCTTCTTCTGAGCCTATAGAGGTCCACTGCTGGACAATGGCCTCCCTCAAGGCGTTCATTCCATTTGGGGACATTACCATAATCCCCACGCTTAGCAGGCGGGTTGGGGAAAAAAATTAGTTGGACTCTATCTAGAAGTCTGGGAGTGTGTTTTAAATATTTTATTTTCTATATTATATGTAGGTATGACAGCTCCTATTCAAGATGTATAAAAGCTAAATAAATATTGTATTATAATACACGCATATTGCACGCTGATTGTAAAATTCGGATAAGTACTTACTTTCACCTTACAATACCTACTTCTTTATAAACCTTGGGTATACATAATTCACTCATATCTGAGTAAGTATTCCAAATTGTAAGAAACACCGATACATTACCAACCCTTTGTAAATTCTTTACAAATAAATTATGAGTTATTGCTCCTGTAATTTGAATTTATTATTTTTACAGAATGTTCCATGTTAATGTCGTGTTGCAGGAAGGAGGTATGTATATTGTGTGATTAGTAAGTACCTAGGCAATATTTATTACCTATTGTACATAACGTTATTTTTTGTATACACGAAACGCGAAACACGTGTCCAGTATTTTTATGTAAAGAATATATGTACAAAATTTCAAAAAGCTATCATGAAAAATCACAAAGTTATGAACTCGCTATGTTACCTGGTTGTCCCAACAAAAATATGGTCAACTGTATTTTTGCACTCGGCAACAACACTGCAACATTTTTAAAACGTATTTAGGAAAAAATATAGCATAGTGTAAAAAATATTGGAATAGATTTAGTTGCTTGTCCTGAACAAACTGTATTCAGATTTTGTATAAGGAAAACATAATTTTGTATATTGTCCTTTACTGTTACATTATACCTATTCGATGATATGAAAGCCAGTGCTAACCTAGCAAGGATGACGAATGACGCAATGTGAAAGCTATTAATATTAAGCAGGAAAATGAGTTTTTTCCTGTAGAAATCCTACAGCTGTCGGAATACCAACTAAAACTACACCTTTTAAATAATGCTAGTCATTAGCTGGATTCATAAGTAACAGTACGGTGAAGATATAATCAACGAAGTTGAATCTTGGGAATTCATGACACAGGTAGGTATATCTGTTAGGCACAGATTCCAGTTCAAGTAGGACATAAACTGTTTATAAATAATTTTATAAATAATTTTCAACTTTATCGCTGAAGAATTGGTTTCAAAGTTATTTGGACAAATTTTACAGTGTTGGGTAGCTTGATGTGCTGACTGTACCTACATTTGATTTGGGCTTTTTACCGTTACAGATCGATTCCTAAATTTAGCACGCAGGGTGTGTGCTTAATTTACGAATCGAATATCTAAATACGAATCATCTCAAATATAATTTCCAATAATTTCTTGTTTGAGTTGTAACTCACTCAACTTACTCACTCTCAATATTTATCATGTTGTCAAACAAATATCTCAACGGAGAGTGACTGTTTTGAAGGCCAATTCTCGTTATTTCAAACGTTACAAATCTCATCTCGGCGACAAACAAATGTCTTAAACTTGTCAAAATGTAGGGAAATTACACGTATTTTTTGATAGATTGAACTGGGATCAGACGTGAATGTTCTTAAAATTAGTGGAAACAGCCTTTTGTTATTTTGACGACATTAAATAGGCTGAATGTTGTCGCACAGTAATTTGTGTCTTCAAGACCAGAGTTAAAAGGCTATTAATAAACTTCCGCAGTCACCATCAACGATTGCATCACTGCTTACCATCAAGTGGGATTGCGGTCAAGCACCAGTTTATATGTAAAGAAAAAATATAAAAAAATAACAATGTATTAAAATTGTTGTTTGGCATAGTAGAAAAAATGACTCTAAAATCAATCAATTTTTATAGCTCTTGTGATATAGGATTTCCTAGTACATAGACGTACATGAGCCAGCTCTAAGTTTGATTATTGTCAGTTGAAGTGATTATCAAGAGACTGTTATTATTACTTATTAGTAATATAAATAAAATAATAATAAAATCATTTTGAAAATAAAATGTAAGTCTTTGACCCAGCCAGTCAAGCCAGGGGAAATGCCGTACGCTGGAAGCTTACTCAGAAGGCCAGCGTGCCATACCCGGTCGAAGGCCTTCGACACATCAAGGGAGACAGCAATGACTTCCCCATTCTTCTCGAGGGCCTCGCCCCACAAGTGAGTGGCATACACTAGTAGGTCCCCAGTTGACCGATTGCGGCGAAACCCGTACTGTCGGTCACTGAGGAGATCGTTACCTTCTATGTATGCTAAGAGCCGCGAGTTCAACACACGCGAAGTTATCCAAATCGCCCGATAGTTGGAAGGATCGGCACGACTACCCTTTTTGGGCACAGGCTGGACGTTGGCAAGCTTCCAAAACTTGGGCACTATACCAGTCCTAAACGAGAGGCGATACAAGCGCGTCAATATGTATATGCAAAAGGGTGTATCGTAGACCGGGAAAAAGATATGCACAACATGTCATATCTTATAGGCTTTGGAGATGGTTTAGTTTTGTTCTGGGAACGTATAAGCTTAGAATTCCGACCAGAGCTGGTTATCTTAGATAAAAAAATTCTAACTATAAAATTCATACCTTGAGCACCGTAACTTGTCACTAACATTACTAAATGACATAACAGTATACGGAAGTAGTACATAACATATAAGGAATCATCAACCACATAACAACAACATTCAGACAATCAAATCAAAAACCACTGAATCACCATAAGTAGGTCAATAACCACCAACGTTACTATATAGAGCATATAATTATGCAGTCTCTTTAAAGTTTTTTTTATTTTTGATGCTAGGTTTTTTTCTATGGTATAGGATTATTCCTGTGAACCAGCATTGTTCGTGTTTTCATTTATTGTCGTATTGTCAGCACCACTCTGTAGGTATATCTAACATTTGTCTTTTATACGGCATAAATCAAGGGATTGGAACAATTTGCCTGCGGCGGTCTTCCCATCTGAATACAATTTAAGTGTCTGCAAGACTAGAGGGAATAGGCTGATAAACTAGTGCGCTTTCCATCAACGATTGCATCACTCCTTACCATCATACGGGATAGCGGTCAAGCACTAGTTTATAATGTTTTTAAGAAAACATAATTAGGTTATCCCATGTCTTGTAGGCTATTTAAGCTACACCGTCCAGTTATATTAAAATAGTTCAAATTAAAAAACCATACTATACAGTACCTATGTTAAGAAAACCCTGTCCGGCCCGTGAAGGTGTTGTTAGGTATCGATAACTGATTCTACTAATGCATACAAAACCGAGCTAAACTAAAAAAAAAATCCCCCTAATAAAATAAATATTATTTCGCAAAAAGAGGTAACTTAATAAATCTGCGTTAAGCTCCGTACAGCGGGCGGCGGGCGGCAGGGCATGCGGCACGTGGTCGCATCTCTATTCGCTCATAATAATACCGGTGTTGTCACTTTTTTAAAATTACCAAATTTCGGGGAAGTTGGAATTAATTCGCGGGAAAAAAATTCAAAATTCATTTGTATTGGTATTATGATGATTACGTAAAATTTTATACTATATTTGGTCATGTGTTTACCTAACCTTTATTATCCTTATGGGTCGGACAGGGTTTTCTTAACATACTGTATAACGAATACTAATTTCACCCACGCACAAACGTGATAAATTAAATATAAATATTATTATTGCCGCCAGTGTAGCTACCATGAGTTTTCATTACGCTCACTCGATCATCGATATCGACCGCGTTTGACTCATCGATTGGCTCGCTTCAAGGTTATAAGAACTCTTAACCAATGAGAGCGTTAAACGCGGTCCATGCGTATGATCGAGTTTCGTAATGAAAACTCATGGTAGTCACACTGGAGCACATTTATCAACGGTTAAAAAAAAGTTTATAACCTTAGTAATATAATAAAGATATACAAAGAGAAAGATATATATAGAGAAGATAATTTTTGTCTAAGGGCCTTTTTATACTTCATAACCCAATTCTCGAGTAGGTTATTTAATATTACCCTTAGGAGCAAGAAATAAAAAAAGGAAAGGAAAGGAGAATGCTAATCGAAAACGAAATGGTAGCGCGGGCAGGTGATGTGATGCAACGGGGTGAGTAGAAGGAACAAGTAATTTCACTGGCACCAAGAAGCGGACAGGAGCTAGTCATTGTATAAAGGCAGTTTTTTTTAGAAAGATCGCAAATCTTTTGTAAATAAAAGGGCTTCATTGGGCACCTTATCAAATAACCTAATACGTTATTTGTATCCTCAGAATCGTATAATTTAGCAGGGATTAGTTTATGTTGAACTACATACAGTATAAATAAATCCTTTGCGTGGAGTATATTGTTAAGAAACTAAATTAAATTTAAGGTTAGTGCATCTTTTTTTCTATTTCATTAAGAATAGGATAGACGATATTTATTTTTTTTATTTTTAATAATTATAAACTAGCGCTTGACCGCAATCGCGCCTGATAGTAAGCAGTTATGCGATCGTTGATGGTAAAGCGCGCTAGTTTATTAAGAACCTATTCACTCAGATTGAGCGAATGGGAAGGAAGACGGCAGTTGAGCGAGGTGCAATGTTAAACCCAACAATACGACCAACGATGCTGCGCCAAAGGGAGATTGATCTGAAGACTCTCCACGACCGAACTCCCAACACAACAACATTTGGCACATCGTACCCGGCACACATCGCAACACAACTGCTAAGACCCGTCCTCCGTACGGCTTCATCAGACATCATGCCGGAACACGACAAATCGCTTAGCGGCAAGGCTTTGTCTGGTGGGTGGTAACTGCCGGCGGCCGGTGTTGTGGCCTACCACCGAAAGATAAAATATTAGTTTAATCCCCTGCCCTGCTTAGATAGATCCCTGGTTTCCGCTATTACATTGATGAATAATATTAACGTTCATTTAATAGGTAGGTATATGTGATGGTATAATGCTTAGTTAATTGGTAACAAACTGCCAATATCGGAACAAATATTTATAGGAGCGACGGAGGATTGAAAATAAACATAAACAATTAGACGTACCTACGTGTTTTTTTTTTATTTTCGTCGGCGATTCTCATTATATTATTGTTTAATGTCAATAACCTTCTTTTAATTGAAAAAAAAAAAACTAAAGTCATTAAATTTTCTACGCCAAATGTCAGGCAGCTAAGTATCAATGTTCAACTGAATGGAGTAGAGCTGATCCCTGTCGTCTCGACGGTTTTTCTTGGATTAACTATTGACGCCAAGTTCCAATGGGGTCCTCACATTGAGAAACTGTCGGGTAGACTCAGTTCTGCCGCCTTTGTTGTTAAGAAAATTAGACAGATAACTGATGTAGATACAGCCAGAATTGTTTATTTTAGTTATTTTCAGTCTTATGAGTTATGGGATTCTTTTCTGGGGAACTTGTGCGGACATCTGAGCTGTCAGAGCCATTTACAACCTTGGTCCTAGAGATTGTCTTAGAAAAAAATTCAAAGAGGTGAACATTCTGACTGTAGCTTCACAATATATATTTGAAAATCTTATGTATGTACATAAAAATAAGGAACAAACACAATCTTGCTGTACATCACACTCGTCTCCACAGAGTAGGCAACTCGTTCATGGGTCAATGTATACAATTTTACAACAAGCTTCCCATGGACATTCGAAACTTACTCATTAAACGATATAAAAACTATATAAAGGCCAAACTTTGCAAAAAGGGGTATTATAAAATCACTGATTATTTAGAAGACAATAAAGCTTGAGACAGATTGTAAACGAAACTAAAATGATTGTAAACGTTTTCATTTTTAATGCCTGGACTTGAAAAAAGACGACGATCCCTGAGTTTGTTTCGGCTATTTCTTCTCAGAGGTAGTCAGTTAGGAAATTCCCAGCTCCATCTAGTTAAAAAAAATGACGTGTAAAAGTGATCAGTGGTCCTATTTGCTTAATAAACGATTTCATTTCATTCATCCATTGAGTTGTAATGTACAACGTACGTAGTACCTACGTAGTACATTATAACTCAACGCATTCATCAGTAAATTTTAAGACTGGTGTCATTGATCACTTTTATAAGTGATTGATGAGGATATATGATCACTTGAGAGATCGATGACTGGTGTAGAATATTGCACTTGTAGGTTAGCACCATCTCTGGTGTATTAAAGGAACTAATGTAGTTTTGATTTGTTGATTTTTATAGTACCCACATATAATGCCCTAATAGCCCCCAACTTCTATTTTTTAAGAAACTTCAGCTCAGGTGTTAAAAAATATTTTACTTCTTTCTTATTTATATAATAATTGGGAAAACATCATTTAAAACTATTTCAAGTTGATAGCATTAGTAATTTCATCTAATATCCAACTATGATAGACAGACAGACAGCACCCATGAAACCCTTAGACCTTTTTGCCATTTTGTACGTAACCCTAAAAAGCCACATAAGCGAGTCTCGACCCTGAACTCAATTAACTACTATCATAGAAACTAAAACTACCCTCTCATTTCTCTAGCTGTCACCCAGAGACCAGAAAAGTACTTAAGTATGAAGTTTTCGAAATAGAACAAAAGTAGATGGATGCCGATTTAGGACGTAATCCGCTATCGTCTAGTAGGATTTAATCGGGTCTTGCAAGATTGAGCGATTCCAATTTACTTTAGGTGCGGCGTCAATGTGACACCAGTAGGTACCCTAATTGCGTAACACAGTATTACCTACTATAGGTAAGGTTTTAACCACCTAAATGGTTATTGAATTATGCATCTATCCATTATAGAAATGCTGTTCTTTATATAAACACTAGCGACCCGCCCCGCTTTCGCACGGGTGCAATGTTGATACTAAATACACTAAGTACAGAAAAACTGTGAACGTTGTATACCTACAGAGTGGTGCTGACAATACGACAATAAATTAAACATCGTGTACCGCAACACATTCTCAGTCTACCAATAAAAAATCATATAGTTTAGTCACCGGAAATTATTTTTCATTTTTCACATTTTCTACATGATGTAGTACATGTTGATAAGGAAGCGCAGGATCGCGCTGTCGCCGATCGGAGTCAGTGAACCAATATTTTTAAGGGATGTTCTATTCCGTTTGCAATTTTATGCGATTTAGTTTGTTTGAAATTTTCATTTTTTATTATTTTTAATGTTAAGTTTTTTTCTATGGTTTAGGATTATTCCTATGAACCAGCATTGTTCGTGTTTTCATTTATTGTCGTATTTTCAGCACCACTCTATAAAAAACATAGCGGCCTGGCTCCGGCTTCGCACAGGTATAAAATGTCTATGCTAAAAAGCCTATGTCAGTCACTGAAAAAATTATTCAAATCCATCCAGTAGTTGTGATTTATCATGAATTGCGCGTGCGTAAAACAATTCTCCTTTCCCTATACTATACCATGAAGATTTCCTACTATCTTTGGAATATCTAAATTAATTCATTACATTTTTACTTATTTCTTTTTTTACATTTTTCCTATTTAGGTATTTTATTTTTACAACAATTAATATATTACAGAATGTCTTTATATACAATCTTGTATTGTCTAATGACAAGTAAGCTGTGAAAGCTTTCTTGTCATTAGACAATACAAACATATTTTCTGTAAAGGTTACTCTTGAAAGAGCGACACACAGTTGGGCATGTAATTTGACAGGATTAAATTAAAATGTTATCTTCTATCCTTTTCTTAACGAAATCGAAAGAAAAAGATGCACATAACATAAGTTAAATTAGTTTAGTTTGTGATCAATAGAATCGGCGACAATCTTTTTCGTAAAAAGTAAATGACAAAAAAAAAAATATTGTGAGATATCCATAAGAGATCGACAACTTTTCTGTAGACCTTTTCAATGTGTCCAATATTTCAATCATTATTTTGATAAATCTCGCAGAGATCGAGCTGCGTTTCATTGTAAACGCGGAAAACAAAAATTATTTACGACATCACATTAGAAACCTCAAAATTAATAGTAGGTATTTCGCCACTATTTAATACACATAAACCTCTCATCTTTTAAAAAAAAACACATCAAAATCCGTTGGATAATTTTAAAGATTTAATCATACATAGGGACATAGGAAAAGAAAAAGCGACTTGCACTAAGTTGTCACCTTCGTATTAAGAACTTTTATCGCTTCTTTTTTTAGGGTGAGATTCAACCTCAACTCTTTATCAATGGCCTCTGTGGAATAGATACTACAATTTTGCCAATAACACGTGCAACAAATTATAGAAATTCTTTGAAAATTTTATTTCACAATAATGGCAAATATTATCGCCAATGACAGTTGAAAAAGACGGCCGCGTTAAACGTCTATGAGGGAGGTTTGAGGCAGTCATGATGTGGCTACTGTGCTGCGATATTTCAATGTTCGTTATGAAGTATTTACTGAATGCACTTTTTACTACATAAATCACGCGCTTTTATTTAGTTAACGACACTATAAATAATTTTAAAAGTCCAATGCAAAATGCGCGTGACACTCATCTTATCTTTCCCGTCAAAACTCTTAATCGAAATTTATCTCAATAATGTTCGAAATACAAATACTGACTCAAAGATAAAGTCTGGAACTAAAGTTAGATCTCGTTTTGTAATAAGGGGGTTTGAGTTGTAAATCGTGCCGGGATCCATGAAGACCGATGCCTCCTGGGTGAGGGTTACGGGTTGGTTAAAAAGAAACCGTGGCCCTGGTGCACAGGCTAATGAAGAAACACGGGTGGGTTTTTAGTTAGTAAAAGTCTGACACACCCTTCCGGTCCGCCTGGAGCGGGAGAGGTAATTTGATGATTTTCAATCCAGAAAAAAAAAAATAACAGGGATTAGTGTTTAACTTTACAAGCTATAGGTATGTAGATAAACTATGTACGGACGACAGCTGTAGGCCTAGTATGAGTTTTCATTACGAAACTCGTTCGCCGATATCGAGCGCGTTTGACTCAGCGATTGGCCCGCTTCAAAGTCGTAAGAACTCTCAACCAATGAGAGCGCCAAACGCGCTCGATACCAACGATCGAGTTTCGTATTGAAAACTCATACTAGGCCTACAGGTCAACCTACCCCAAACTTTCAAAATATTCCATCCTCATCCAATCAAATATTCCTAATCAACCTTGAGCTTAATGCTTTAGGGATAAAGTTGAAAATCTAATAAAGAAATTTGGCATATTGCAGTAGCTTGATATGCTGTCGTCTGTATATGTATCATCAACATCTGCCTACCCATTTCTCAACTATGCTGAGAACGGCCTCCAATCCAACATTTTTATACCTACAAGAAAATTATAAAGGGTGTATCTGACATCGACGCACCAACGAGTACAATGGATCCAATACATGATTCTGAACGCCCCAGTGGTGGAATTTTTCGTCGGCTTTTTCATGATTTAAAAAAACACATATGTAGTTTTTTTCACTTTATGCCGTTCATAATTGCTATACTTTTATAACCCAATAAGATTTTAAGGTAAAAATTAATTAAATCGCTAATTACACGAAAAAAGCCCAATGAAAACAAACTCTAAAAACTATCTTATCAACTAATTTAATAGAGTTCGCATCAGGGATCAACGTCATATCTACAAACCCGAACGTGGCAAGCGTGCCGACGCTTGCAAAGGGTTCAAAGGCCGAGCCGACACATTTTTTAAACACTGTGAATTCTGTAACCGTTCATTAAGGACATAAATGACTATCATAATTTTATTAGTGGCATGCAATCTAGCCTTTTCGCGAAGTTTGCGTTACCATGTCAGATACACCCTGTATGACGCTGTATTGTTTCCCTCTGACAAAATCAATATCAATTTTGTAACAAAGCAAGGATCAACTGGTATTTGTCTATATTGCAGTAGGTAGGCAACGCAATGTCGGCGACACGGTGATTGTGATTGATGCTCCTCGTTTGTTCCGGGCACATCCCTTTTGATTCCAAAGATTTTGACGGACGACGCGGCAATATCTTCACGATCCTTTTTTCACTTAGGTATGTGATAATGGCTTCAAATACTGCAACTAATAATAAGTTTCAATTTGACAGTTCAACACCATTCAAAAATATTTTGGGAAGTTATAGAGCAATGGATTAGCAATAACCTTCAAATTCAGATTAAGAAATTAAGAATATTAGGGTGCTGATAGGCATCTTCTGGGCTAACTCGTTCCATCGTAGTCATCATCCATAGAACTAACAACAAAGCTGTGTAAAAGTTTGTTTATTTTTTTTATCGCTCCAATCTTTGGTAGTATCCGAATTTGAAAAATATATTAAAAAAAACTGTCCCACACGAGGAATTACTCCAGCACCCAATTTGCGTAACACATAAATGCATTTAAAGCAAAAATCAAATCCAAGCTTTGTTCAAAGGCATATTATTCCGTGAATGATTATTTAAATGATAAGAATAGCTGGTCGCTCTGATTAACTCAGGACAATGATTGTGTTCTTTCTCAGGAATTAGCTTATTGATACGTTATATGAGTTCATATAATTTACTTTTTTACATTACATAAATATGTAAGCTGTCACGCCCTTTAGGTATGCCTGGGGCTTCTTAGTTAAGTAATAAGTTTTTAGTTAATTACATTTTCATTTAAATATAAATATATTGTTTTGCTTTGCTGGTATTTTGGCGTGGTAGCTGGCATATGGTAAATAATTTCATTGTTGTTGTATTTTATCGTGTTCATCACTATACATAGTATTGTATAAAGACATGTGTTTTTTTAAAAATGAAAAGACAGCTGTGCTGCTGGGGAGTTTGTTCCGCCACTTCTTCTTCCCAGCGAAAGCACTAGGAATTGTCGATGGGTGGGCGTTTTGGGGGACTGTCTTATGTAATATTGACGTTCAAAAAGTGCTGATTCTCAGCCTAATTTGAATAAATGACTTGATTTTGATTTGACACTATTACACGCAGATGGAATCATTTTCAAAAATCTTATTGCTATTCTATTGCTCCATATGTTCGAAAATGTGTCAATTCAAAACGTAAATAACGCAATGAATGTTGTTTAACTATCAAAATGAAATCCATTGCTACTGATAGTCTGTTACGCAATCATCCTGCTGTATTGCGAATGCGTTTACAAACATTTAAACTCATAAACACACAAATAGCCAGACTCGGAACAACTGTACAACGTGTAAGCCATACAAATATTTTTGTTCGTGAAACGCAGCGCATCAGTTGATCGCTCGGCCACTGCAACCAACCAACCAACCGTGTAGTTTATTCTTAGAATAATGTTGAACATCCTAAAGCCTTCCCCGAGAATTGGGCTATTAATAGCAAGTCCAGGGACTTCCAGCGATTAGCGCATTAAAAGAATAAAACAAACTTCTTAGATTTATTATTGAGTAATCTATAGATAGAACACTGATAAGCGGATAGTATATTAATTTCATTTTAAACACGAAATACCTACATCGATCCATATTCTGATCCATATTATTACTTATATTAAATTTTAAAATGTTATAGTAAATTTTAGTCCGACGGAAACACCGCCGCTTTACTCGCCAGGTGACATTTTGCAGCACCCGACAAATGTGGCTGCAGTAGGAGTACTGGAGACACACGAACGGACCTGTGCCTTGTATAATATTAGAAGCTGTCCTGCTGTGGACACCGGACCTTTGCGATAACGCCAAGTTTCCTGGTCTTGGACGTTTAAAGTTTAGGTTCGAGGAAATCTCAACTCTTAAAAGCTGAAGGCGGTCGGTGCACTCCAAGGATACATTCCGAAAAGTAGGAGCCAAGGTGAACGGGCTTCTTTTGGCGGTGAATGGACACGCTTGTGTTTTGGCAGCATTGAATGCTACAAGATTAGCTTTGCCCCATTCGGAGAGTGCCCGTAGTGCAACATTCGTTCGTTCTACCATAGCCTCGGAACGTATTGATTCCTTACTAGCCCGAGCACCCGGCAGGTAACTCTCTACAACTGTGCTGTCATCTGCATACCCATAGATACCGTGCATCAGCAGCACATATCTATGTGGCAAAATCGTCGAACAACTTTTTCTGTGGTATATTTTCACTGAATGTGAATACTAGATTCATAATGACATCATATCTTGCTATCGAAGACCATGGTCAAGTTATGGTAAAAGTGCGTAGTACTGCACACCTTCATCCGATTTCAAGTGAAACAAATATCAACTTTATGCGCCAAATGTTGTTGTGTCGGGAGTTTGATCGTGGAGTCTCCAGATCAATTTCCCTCTGGCCCAGCATCGTTGGTCGTGTTCTTGGGTTAAACATGGCATTACCTCGTTCAACTGCCGTTGTCCTTCCTATTCACTCAGTTTCTTTTTTATTAGTGAAAAGACTATTCATAAACTAGCGCGCTTTACCATCAACGATTGCATCACTGCTTACCACGAAGTGGGATTGCAGTCAAGCACTAGTTTATAATTATTAAAAAAAGGATTCAAATTCATTTTTCCATTAATTCATATTTGTTTATATTTTTAGCAAATAAATCGTGAACGCAGAATGCCAATGGCATGCAATCTATACCAATAAATAAAATTGAAGTGCCTATTTGTAATGTCAAAATAACAGCTTTTTACTAAATGAATATGAATAAATTCATATAGGTATTATTTTTTAACAAGTATTAAAAACTTTGTCCGCTTGGGGCTAATTACTGAAACGGCTGGACTGTTCTTGATCAATAAAATAGGCTACATACTTTTATCGACATACCACTTGAGCGAAACCGTGGGCGGAAGCAACTGCTGAATAATAAAACACTACCTTTTCTGAAATCAGTTGCACTTCGTACCTTCATTAAGATTTGCAGTCACTACGACAACACATAAATAGGTAACTAAACTTTCTTATTTAATTTGTCACTCATTAAATATCTATTTTACACTCTCTGAAGTTTTCCATAAACAATACATACATTCCTTTTATACATTTCTTTCAAATTCTATAAATAAGGACTTAATATTGATTAAAGTATCAGCTTCACGTGCTAGTTTTATTTGTGTATTTAATCAAACTGTCACGTTCTACCTTTGGTAAACAATCAATTTAACATATTCAAGTAAGGGAATTCCAAAATTTTCCTGACAGATGACAGTTACAAAGAAATATCGGTGCCTATAAAGGAAGTCCTGAAACTGTTCAAAAGTTTCGAAGAGACCGGAACTGCGAAGATGTTGTACCTTATTTAAAAGACATTAATTACAAATGGCTCTACTTGAGCCTATTTGCATCTTTGACGGATCGTTTTGTGATGATTACCTTGGTCTATGGCTAAGTCTTGTTCTAGCAGGTAAATTGCATAACGCACAATAGGAACGGCTTTCATTTTCTACAGTTCATCAACAGTCATTCTTTATTTAAGTTATTGAGCAGTGAACTTTTTTGAATAAACACATGTATGAAACAATGTATTACTTTACTTCAGAATCATAGAGTGAGAGCAGAAAAGTTCTTAGACCGACATGACTTCAGATATGTGGGCGGTGCAGATTATTTGCAGAAGTTTGAGATTCGGGCAGGATACCCACTGTTCTGCTGGTATTATAGTAAGTAATACCTCTAAAATTAGGATGCAGGGAGGTTATCTATCTATAAAAATTTAAAGTTAGTTGATATACAGCAAACGTCAAGGTTAATCGATTAAATTGTCGTCATGTGTGAACCGACCACCGGTATAATATTCTCCTCGTGAAAAATAATCAAACTATAAAACAATATCAGTACAGTGTATTATCAAATAAGTTTTGTGATATAAAAAGTAATATATTAAATTATTATTATTTAAAATTAAATTGTTGTCATATAATATTTAAGCTAAACAAAAATTCACAACGTGCGTAATCATTATTAGTATGGACAAAACGTAATATATTTATTTACAAAGAACTTTTCCCTTCAACTTATTCTAAGTTCGTCATAGTTGCTCTCCAAAAAAAAATGAGATCATTATTCGAAGTTGACCCAAAAACTTTTTGGTATCCCCGGTTGGCGAAGACACTCGTTCCAACTGTCTGCGTAGGCGGATTTCTCGTCTATCGTCGCTTTTCCCAAGATTTCCTTCTTCGCCATTTTTGTCTTACAGCCGAGACTAATATAAATACTGACTTTATTCAAACTAGCCTTGTAAACTGTCAGTTTCACTGTAGCAGATTTCGGGTCCCATCTGGCAGATATTGCGGGGGCAAATCTATCGCTTTTCCAATAGCACTCAGCTTTGTTCGCCTCTAATATCGTTGCTTTCAGGTACAGCGGGGCTGGAAACAGAAATACGATAAACTGTTAATTGATTCAAATATGTATAGCCCACTTGTTGTGTTGAAACTTTAGGTTTAAAAGTTATATATGAATTTTATATGGAATTGAACACAAACGGTTATAGAGTTTATTAGTTAGAACCCGTTTGTGATTATTTGTCGACAAACGCGTTCTTTTTTTACAGAAATATGAACTTTAGACAATCAATTTGAATAATAATAATGATAAGTATATATATATATATCTTTCTGGGTCAAAGGATTCAGAAAACTGTAATTCTGGACACGGCTCGTATTGTTAGGAAGTTCCTCTCTCTGGAGCCCCAACCGCCGGTAGCTTGGACCCTGTTCCCGATACCGGTGGGCTACTATTTTTTTGTATTTTTAAATGTTCTTTTATGTAGAAATATTTAAAAATGTAATTTACATGTCAATAAAATTAAATAAACAAATGATAAGTATACTCGTGTTTTTTATATTCAAATATACAAAAATGTAATAAAATATGTATATAGAAAAATAAAAGAAGTAATAAATATACTGTTTTATACCACAATTCTGACTTTTTATCTCGTACTCAATTTTCAACCCAGCTCTAAGTGCCGAGCCGAGTACTTTTTGAGAATGTAACAAGAAAATCCTGTGCGCGTAAAAAATATCACGGATTAAATTAGGCCTATGCGAACTTGATTTCGTCACGGCGGCCAATCTCGACGAAAATTAGACGGGTACGCAAGAGATATTATCATGAAAACAGAGATGCACTCTCTATTCCTTTATAGTCCGATGAGATAGTAATCCGACACTACCAGGAAACGCTCAGAATTCACTTCCAAAGTCCGGACTATTACTAAAACATTCCTAATGGAAAGCCTAATACAACTTTGGCCGACCTGGAAAACGAACCTAGGAATCCACGTTCAACAGTCGTGCAACAACGAGACCAACGAAGCGGTTACAATTATTAGATCCTCAAAGTAGCTTAAAAATTATGTACCGCACCAATTTAGGATAGAAGGATAGGATAGGTCTAAAAGTTTAAAACATCTATATAAAAGGTAAGAATGCTGCTGTAAATTCTGTTATTAATTTACTTTATC
Source organism: Sesamia inferens (assembly GCA_037179545.1). Lineage (NCBI taxonomy): Eukaryota > Metazoa > Arthropoda > Insecta > Lepidoptera > Noctuidae > Sesamia > Sesamia inferens. The sequence continues at coordinate 18,354,226 of CM073928.1, read as the reverse complement.
GGCTAATGAATTGGAATATAATATTTTACGTAAAAAGGCTCGTAAAACCATGCTTTCACTTGACTTTGATTAACGATCGATTGTTTATAACTTGTACTAGATTTTTTTTTAACGCTCGTATCAAAATGTAGCCGACGATCTTTTAATAAGCGTCGGGATTATTTTTTTTTTTAATTAATCTCTGCTGCCTACTGTATAATAATAGCGATTATAACACTATACAGGGTGTATCTGACATCGTAACGCAAACTTCGCGAAAAGGCTGCCACTGCCACTAATAAAATTATGATAGTCATTTATGTCGTTAATAAGCGGTTACAGAAATCACAGTGTTTTAAAAAAGGCGTCGGCTCGACCTTTGAACGTTGCAAGCGTGCCGCCGCGCGTGTTTGTAGGTGTTACGTTGACCCCTGATGTGAACTCTATTAAATCAGCTGATAGGATAGTTTTAGAGTTTTGTTCTCATTGCGATTTTTTGTGTAATTGGCGAATTAATTAATTTTAACTTTAAAATCTTATTGGGTTATAAATGTATAGCGATTATGAACGGTCTAAAGTGAAAATAAACTCATATATTTTTTTTATCAGGAAAAAGCCGACGACAAATTCCACCACTGGGAGGTTCAGAATCATGTAATGGATCCATGGTACTCGTTTGTGCGTCGATGTCAGAGACACATTTTATATGTAACACTTAATTCGTCTTGTATTTTTAGAGGTAGGCACAGATTTGTCTATACTTTAGTTAGTAGGTATCTCGGCCGCTATTTGGGTTTTTTTTTTATTTTGGGACAAAACCCGCCACACTTTTCCCACCCACTGCAACTCCTGAAAGCCAGAATCAATAGTGGAGACCGCCAGAAAAACGCCGAGCAATGAAGCTCGACGAGTCCCGGAGAAACGATTCAACTGTCTTGGGTCCCGCAACGAAATTAATCAGAAAAGAATAGCGGAGGAGTAAGAAAAAAGATATTTTTCCACTTCCCTCCATAACAAACAGGAGACAGAACAGAACTAGGCCAATCGGCACAAAGGGATATTATTGCAACTGGGAGAAGCCCAGATTGCCAAACACCACGTAATAAAATTTGATTAAGTTAATGGGTCCTAATTATTATGTTTGCGAATTGTTAGTCGTATGTTATTTTGGAGTAGAACCGAAAATTTCGAAGATATGTAATAACTAACAACTTATACCCGCGTGGAGCATTACGGCGCATTCCCTCTTATAGAGAGGAAGCCTGTGTCCAAGCGTCGGGAACATAATAGAATAGATTATGCTGTCATATCATGATGTCATACCTACGCATACTTTCATATGTATGGCGTAACACGCAATTCATGGCACGTTCGAATTGGTGGTTGAAGGCTAGCCCTTATAAAGGGCTAAGAATGATAGTATGTATATAGTTCCATAGTATATAGAAGTCGCGTCTCTGCCCGCATACTGATGAGTTTATACCTACTTCTACTATGAACATGAAAAATTAATCTTACGAGTAAGTAAGTCAGATTTAGACACACGAAAAACCTAATAGGTGTCAAACTTAAGATAAATCACGCATAGATAAAGATCTAGATTATTTTAAATCCTATAGACACACTCTAGGTTTATGCGAGAAGAATAAGGAAATGGTGTTTTGTTTCTGAACCAGTAAATATTTTATATCCATATTCTTAAATCGCTAACCAATTTTCTAAGACGTATAAGAAACACTCTGCTCAATAAATAATAATTATGTAGATAAACCAAATATGGAAATTCTGTTAATTATTGAACACTGAAAGTATGTTTCCATTTCGACGACACGGTTGGTGTAGTGGATAAGCGATCGACTGCTGCGCTACGTGTCGGGGGTTCTATCCCTGCACGAAACAAATCGACGGGTCCCAAGAACAAAGTCCTATCTTCAATATTGTCTTGTTGCAGTTCGAAGAAATAAAGTTACGCGAATCTATTTTATTTTCTTTCACCATAATTTACCTTTCCGCCGTTATTCCTAATCCCGTCGATGACGCGAACGAATGAATATTTTTTTATCTTAAAAATTTCATCACCATCATCATCATCATCATTTCAGCCGAAAGACGTCCACTGCTGGACATAGGCGTCCCCCAAGGTTCTCTACGACGACCGGTCCTGCGCCTCCTTCATCCAGCGGTTTCCTGCAACCTTCACCAATACTTCACTAATACTTAACCTTCTACAATTTAATTACATATTGCTTTAATGAAGTTGAAGCAACAATAAAAGTTGCATTGTCTAAACACCATTTAGGTAGGCAATTAAATTGCACGTGTGTGTAAATCAGTCTTAATAGAAAACCTAATAATAACTTTACATCAGATCCAGGTATCGAACACACACACTCCTGGGTGAGTAAGAGTAGCACTTCCAACCACGAGAGACTCAATTCATTTAATCCATTGTCACTGTATTGTTATCTACACGTGGTACATCGATAGTACCTATCACCAAGCATTATTAGTCTTCTTATCAGATTATCCCTACTGCCATTGATGTTGTAAGTTATTGACATCTGATCATGACGACGATTGAATCTTGTGTAGCTTGTGGTGTAGATCAACTTTGTTAAAGAGACGCAGATAATCCGTTACCCTGTGCCATTAGTAAGTGAATAGTCTCTATGTTTACAAAGCAATTGTGGAAAATCAGGAATGATGTAATACCGACAATCTGTTTAGATTTCTCTCTGTTTAGACTCTAAAATCTAAGTAATCCTTCAGACCAAAACTCTAAAATTTTGAGTTTAGGTCTGAAGGATTACTTACCAGTATATTGATATTGCGTCGACCGTCTTCTGTTTATTTGTTGACATAAAGATGTGAATAGTAGGGCTTGTACACGTGTCACATAACTTTTATAACGCGTAAACACATGTACAAGCGGACACGCGTGGTATGGAAGCATGCGGAAGCTATCCAACGTATACAGATGGGTCATATTATTGTATACAGCGCTATAGAATGGTACCTACTAGTTTCCGGACAAAAGTCAGTAAGGTTGGGCTCCGTTCAATTGTAAATTGAGCCTTATATGAATCAACCGTTACTTTGTCATGCGTGGCGTATGTGACTTAAGTACGAATCAAAATTAAAAAAATCTGCGTAAAAAACGTTACATTTTAGAACCTTTCGCTGTAAACGTGGCCTTAGCTATTTGAGTTGTGATTCAACGCACATTCGGCTTGAGCGTAACTCTCTCCTTTAATAAGCAAACAGCATTGCGTGGGCCTCTGCGCCGCATCGCTTTGAGCGACTCGTCTCTATAGGTAAATAATATTATGAATTAAGGGCCTTAGTCTCATTTAGTAGCGTAAAATGGTCACTTTAGGAAGCTAATTTCTAATTAACGGCTTGGTTTTGAGATTTGAAAAAAATATATCTTGTCTATTGATTCATGTACAACATTTACTAAAGATGATTTTTTCGTAGGATTTTGCCTGTTGCCTTAAAAAAATATTTACCAAAACGCTATTTTTGGCTAATATTCGTTATTACTTCTAAACGGCATTGATGTGTGGAAATATTTTTACACTGAAAAATTCGTGGTTAGAAGTACTACACATATGTCAGAGCGTATTTAAATCCATCAACATTTGCCAAGAAAATATCCTTATTTTGAAACATAGGTTTAGAGGTGCTCTGCGCGGGCGCGGGCGGCAGTCGTGCGTTAGCATTCAGACGGGAGGGTTGTGTCGCTTGCTGCTCTGCTCCGGCTATCGCCGACTACGCGTGGTTGTCTGTGTGAGTGCAAATATTTACGAGCGAATCGTGTCAGTGTACGTTCATAGATTAGCTCGCAAATGAGAATTGAAGATGCGTCTGGTGGCGTAAGTATCTATCTACCTATACTCTTGTATTTATACCTACATATTACTGTATTTTTCTTTATAATTACTATTAGCTTTTGAACCATTTTTCTTTTACAATTAAAGTTAAACAATTACGAATTGTTCCAGGAAATCTAGAAAGAAATCTTTAGACTTGAAAGGCAATAATCCGACTAACTACATCCGCTGATAATATAGAAGACTCTATTCAGATAAGTAAACACTCGCACTTAGATTATAATTTATAGGTTTGTAAGGAGATTTAAAAATAAAAATCTTATTAGAAATTTACGTAACTTGAAAATGTGATTTTTTGTTTATGGTGATATAAACCAAAAATTAGGACTCAATTAAAGGTTTTGGTGTAAAAACAGTTTTACAAAAAGTTTTGAGTTGATAGGACTTTTAGTTTTTGCGATATTAGCAAAAATGTGTAATAAAAACTCTTACTTGGATTATTTTAAATGATTCTCCCTGTAAATATTTTATTTCTATATGTAATTGTTTAAAGTAGCCGAAGCCGATGGACGCGGGCTGGCGGGCTTGGAATGTCACAGTTATCAGTAAATTTTTTTGACGTCCTCCGTGGCGCAGCGGTCAACACGCCTGCCTGCGACGTGGAGGCCGCGGGTTCGATTCCCGGCCAGGTCATGATGGAAAACGATCTTTTCTTGATTGGCCTGGGTCTTGGATGTTTATCTATATATGTATCTATTATAAATATAGTATCGTTGAGTTAGTATCCCATAACACAAGTCTCGAACTTACTTTGGGGCTAGCTCAATCTGTGTGATTTGTCCGTATATATACAGTATGTTAAGAAAACCCTGTCCGACCCGTAAGGATAATAAAGGTTAAGTAAACACATGACCAAATATGATATAAAATTTTACGTAATCATCATAGTACCAATACAAATGAATTTTGAAATAACTTCCCCGAAATTTGGTAATTTTTAAAAAAAGTGACAACACCGGTATTATTATGAGCGAATAGCGACAGCGATGTGACCACGTGCCGCGTGCCCTGCCGCCCGCCGCCCGCGGAAGGGTGCTTAACGCATATTTATTAAGTTACCTCTTTTTGCGAAATAATATTTATTTTTTTAGGGGTTTTTTTTTTTAAGTTAGCCTGGTTTTGTATGCATTAGTAGAATCAGTTATCGATACCTAACAACACCTTCACGGGTCGGACAGGGTTTTCTTAACATACTGTAGGATATATATATATATATATATATATATATATATATATTCTGTTTTTCACAAATAATATTGTAATAACATTTTTCGACTTACAGAAAAGAAGAGAAAGAAACCAATCGACAGAACTTAAAAGTTTAATTTGCTTTTTAGGTCGAACACTAACGCAGTTGATTCTAGGTCAGACATCCATACAGAATGCCGTCAAGAAAATGATAATATTATATATCTCTATGTGCACAAAAAAAAACAACGCAAGTTCCATCATCATCATTCAGGTAAAATTATGCCTGCATGTCCTACAACCTATATTTTTAGTTTACAAATATATCATATACCTGTAAAATTAATTTTTGTTAATTCTTAATTAATTTTTCTTGATAAATTCTTCATTCCTTGACAAAAATCTCTAACAGTGTTGCCAGGGTTAATTAAAATGTATGTTATATCTTTTTTTAGCTCAAAATATCACCAAAACCTCAACAAATCTCAAGCTTGTTTCATCGAAGGGCGACGCATAATTAATATTGCTTACTTTTATTCAGAACTAAAGAAAATTGCCAAGCACGGAGAATTATAGACTGTGGTTTAGGATCTGTGGATATTGTTGGAGAACGACAAGTGGGACTACATTCCCTATTTATTTTTAAATGCCGTATGTGTATGGAAACACACACATCCTACAGAAATCAATATCAGCTGTGCAGTTGTAGGAACAATAGAAATAGACTGTGGCCATTCTCAACTGCAAGAAATTTCTGCAGCTTTAGATATGCCTATAATCTCGCATGTTATTTATTGGATCGAAGAATTAAAATTTACAGATTTTAAAATAACTCGTGTTTTATTTGAAACCTCATTACGACGAAGTACATTCAATCCGACGTCATTGACACAGTATAAATAGGGTACTATCTCTTTATGGAAAACGGCCGAAACTACGCGCTTTGTAATCTCAATCTTTATATAGAATAAAGCACGGTTAGCGCAGCGGTTAAGCTATTGACTGCTGCGCTGCGTGTCACGGGTTCGATTCCCGCGCGGAACAAATATTCAGAACATGTCCTACAAGTAGTTGTTCCGGGTCTGGCTGTATGTGTCTGTGAATTTATATGTTTAAAAATGCACCCACGATAAAAGTAATATCTAGTGTGGTTCAACGTTTTTTTTTTAATAAAAATATCACAAAGTGCCTAGTGCGCGTTTGTTTTACGTTATCGCGATGAACTCGTTTATGTTATTCGCATTAGTAATTAATTCAAGGACACTGCAAAGACATGATACTCATATACTGAAAAGTAGTGAAAAAAAAAAATTCAAATATGTTGAATCGATAGATATTACCATCTACCATTAATTTTTATGTTAATGTTATGATATATTATAATGTGTGGGTACTTGTTTTACAAATGTCTGTCAGTCTGCGATCGGCCATTAAACTGTGTAACGAGCACTCCTTGATTTTATTTAAATATTGATCAAGAATACTAAAAATATATTATAGTACGATATTAACATTTATCAATGCAAAATATACATTTATCGTCTTGCATCCATACCCCCGTCTGAAATCGTAGGCACAAATCGCGACCTACACGCGGCTTGTCTGCATCTCTGGATATTCTTTGATTGTCGTTTTAGTTTAGCGCGCCACCGCGCGCATTTTACGAATTCGGGAGTACGGCGTTTAGCTCCGCCCACATGCACAAGGTCATTGAGGCTACTATAACCGTTAAGTTTTGTTACGGACTCGGACCTGCCTGCTGACTCACTAAACAGTTTGAGGTTCAACTCATCAAATATTCATGAAATATTCCTGGATACTAATCGAAGTAGGATAACTCAACAAAAAATATTTGCTTAACTCCTTAACCCCGTTAGGTAATTTCTTGTACGCTTTCACACGTTGGCAAAAGGTTTATTACACATTCTAGATCTTGCTTGACTACTAGAAAGTAGGTTTATCACAGTGTCTTGAATGTCTAGAGTTGACACCTGCATGACCCAGCAGTAAATTGTGGAGAATTCTTAACTTAAGGCCACACACAACAAACAGAAGATAGTATATTTTTATAATGTTTTGTAAATATTACACCTTTCTCGTGTAAATATTATGGGGGTCCCTCTTATCTCATATTTACCTACGTTACTTTTGTACAAAAAATGTATCCATTATTCTTGAGCTAAATAAACTGCTACAAAGAATGACCACACCTATGTTTTTTTCGTGACAACAACTGCATAGCAGTTTGAGCTGTGTGACTTGATTTTTGCGGATCCTGTCAGGTCATACCAATTCCATATTTAAAAACTACCGTATGAAACACTTATCTACAGGTATATATATACATTATATCAACATGTGATGCTTTAAATATATTCAGAACGTAACCGTATGTAACGAACCCTCGACTCAAGTACATTGTTTCAGCAAATAGTTCGTAAGAGGGATGTGGTATAGCCGTATAGCGTCACCATATATCTTAAGGACTAACGATAGATCCCTTCCCACGATATCATTAGGCGAGGGTACAAGATACATGGCATATTAAGGCACTACTATACCCGTGCGAAATTGATTGAGTCGAAGCGGCAGTTATTTTGCCCTTTTTCCTGTAGTTACATACAACACGATAAGTACAGCATAATGCCGGTTAACATAAAACGAACCCGTATCGGAAACTAAACGAAATGTGTCTAATTAGCGCCGTGTTATCGAACAAAGTGTATCGGTGTAATATGTTAGTGTTATTTAAGAGATGGTGTTTTGAAACGCATCTATCCTCGGGGTAGGTATTTTCTGTTTTGAAATGAGCGGAGTCAAAACAACTGTTGAATTTTGAAGACGTAACTGGTTAGCTACATCAAGCCCACGCTAAGAAAGAGTTCTACGCAATAACAAATATTAATAATAATAGAGAGGCCGTTCTAGTAATCATAAGAATTTTCAGTCTCATCTGTCTCGATCTGTCAGAAATACTTTTAACTTAGTTCTATACATTTTTGACATTGATTGTCGCTAAGATGAGATTGTAGCCGAATTTTGAACAATCACGAAAATTGGCCTTCAGGTTAACTAGTTACTAGTTAAGTTAACCTTGAGTTCTTCAAGAGCTATTATTATTCGAGTTCTTCAAGAGCGTAATAACAAAAAGTGTCCTTCATTATCATTTGACTAGCGGTCGCCAGCAACTTCGTTCGCGTGTAGTTAGTAATTTGAACATGTTATGCTGAGCTCCCATTGGTCACAGCGTGATGTTAGCCTAAAGCCTTCCTGGATTAATGGATTATCCAACGTAAAAAGAATTTTTCAAATCGGATCAGTAGTTCCTGAGATTAGCGCGTTCAAAAAAACAAACTCTTTAGCTTTATATATTAGTATAGATTATTGCAAAACACAACACATTTCCATTTTTCATAGTTGGTAGTAAGTTAATCATCATCAACCTTTTTATCGTCCCACTGCTGGGCACAGGTTTCCTCTCATACAGAGAAGGATTGAGAGTATTCACTGCACTTGCTTAATGCAGGTTGTCGATTTCAGACTTAAAGTCCAGGTTTCCTCAAGACGTTTTCCTTCACCATATAATCAGCCATTGCTGTCCAAGATATACTTAGAAAGTACATATAACTTAGAAAAGTTACATTGGGACTTGCCTGACCGGGAATCGAACCCGCACTCTCATACTCGAGAGGCTGATGTTTTAACCACTAGGCCACCACGACTTTTAGGTACGGTAGTAAGTTAGTTACCTTTAAACTGTTCTTGTTGTTGCATCGTCTGCACACTGCAGCGTAGCCTGTTGACCGTCAGCTGCACTATATCATTCAGCCCATCTTCGCTAGCCGTGTACAATAACGTCACTTCCAACTGGCCCTTCTTGTTTTCCCGCTGTAGACACAAATTACACGGTGGTCATGCTAATTGTCACAGATTAGAGGCCCGCGTGGGCAATTTGTACAGCATTAACCATATTTGAACCACCTTGGAATGTACCAAAATGTATGTAAGATGTATTTGACTAGGCCACAGATGAAGAAAACTGGGCAGAGCTCCAAACAAAACAAATAAAACGAGGATAAATAAATAAAGGCGTTTTTATACTAGCAGTAATAATATTAGTAAAAATGGTGTAAAAACCGCATGGCCTTATTTTTGTGAGATTCAAACAACGAATTTTATTATCCTATATGAGAATTATTACGTTGTTAGATCATTTTTCCTCAGTTGTTATTTCAATAAAGCCAAGGCTTTCAAACCTTGCCAATTTTGTTTAGTATTTCTTCCTACAAGATAAGACACTAATAATGCTGAGCGTAACGGCAGTGTATTTTTATTGCATTCAATATAAAACTGTTCAGAAAAACTTAATTATTAAGCGTCTGGTACTATACTCGAGGACTAAGTTCTACCTGATCGCCACTAATGAACCCTTTAACAAAGTTGTTAGAACGGGCTGGCGATTAAGGGTCAGCGGGGTAATTAAGTATTAAAACATTATCATTAGCAATAGTTTTCATTTTGATATGTCAACTACATCACGTTAATATTTGTATGCTCAACGTTGTTGAGCAGAAAATTAGGAAAATTAAGTTCTAATTATGGATTATAAATATCCTTCAAAATTAGCTTTATGGATAGGAACAACGACAGCACATCAAGCTACTACAATCTGTCATATTTCTTTATTAGATTTTCAACTTTATAGTTAAAACTTTAAGGCTCAAGGTTGATTGGGAATATTTGACAGTTTCTGGTAACCTGACCTGCTGTCATCTGTACTACGAATTACCGCAAGGTAATCTTGAAATTTTTAAGACAAAGAAATTTACATAAATCACTTTTAACAGTTTATTGCCATTATGCCGACCTAATTTTACTAAGTAGGTAATTATTTGGATTTTAATCAACGTTATTACGAGAAAGCTCTTAAGTATTAAGATCCTGACCGTAGCCACTGTTACCCGAGATAGCCGCCACTAATTAGTACAAGTTTTATGTTTGCAAATTGGGCCAATTCAAAGTGCCTCAACATTGTTAATATAAAACAATCAAACTCGTTACGTAAGTAGCAAGAACCAAAAGCAATTAGCAAGTGTAATCAAAGATTTATCAGTAGGTAGGTTTATTAACATATTTAGAACATAATTATACCGAATATATGTGCACGAACATGAAGCATACTTATAGCCTTACATCATCGCAATAATCGTAGGTAGACGATCAGATGGGAACTGGACGAGGTCAAAACTATTCTATTGTACTGTTCAGTGTAAGATTTTATTCAAATGATCGCTCTGCGCGTGTTACTCAGACGTATCTAAGTATAATTATAATTGATATCGTTATATCCAAATTCGATTTTTTTTTTATTGCTTCCAATCGAGACAAACTTTTCGTGGTAACAATGATGGTCATTCCCCGGTATTCATCGCTTGTTATTTATTATACTCACTCACAAAAGATGTCACTTTGAGCACCTTTTCAAGACACCGGAGAAAATTATGAAACGGTCTTATTCGTAGTCAAGACATTAGGTAATTAATTAAAAGAAACTGTAGCTCGCTCTCTTTACGAACAGTCTTTAAAGTCATCATTTTTTGTTTTTCCTAATGCTTTGTAACAGAAATAAAGCTTCAACACGAAACAATGATCTCATTTATATAAGTAGAAAAATATTTTGCGAATGGAGAACTTGAAACTACATTTATAAATAATTATTATTCCTCGGTCAGCAATCGGCAGATCCAGTTTATTGTGAACAAAAATAGTTTTACCTACCATAAAGAGACTGTTATATTTTACCTGCACATTTACGACTATTTTTATCATCCAGTGATTAACATCGTTCATGACAGTGACTTATAATGTTGCTGTTAATTACCCTACTTGAATATTATGTACCTACTTACCCGTGAATCAGAGGCAGTGATACCACTCGTGATTGCATTGATTGGCCGCCAAATGTCAGGAGTTCCTGTCAAACCGTTCTTGAGGTCATTTTGAAACAGCTTCGAGTCAAAGTTCCACGTTGCGGCTCCGACTGTTCTTCTTTTCTCCAAAATTGACTTTTGTGCTATCGCTTCAGCTTTTGTCGACTTAAAACTGCTAAAAGTCTTTTCCAAAAATCCAGTTTTGGGTTTTGGTTCTTCCTGTTCACCCACCTTAGCTGTTTTTTTCGGGTCTAAAGTTTTGCTATTTTTTCTTTTATCTGAGTCTTGTTTTGGAGGTTCTAAAATAGCATAAATGGTAAGCGACAAAAAATGACCGGCGAGCAAACTTTGAAGGTCAGTTTTTTCTGATCCCTTCTTCGCGTCTTTTTGTTTCAATTGAAATTTAAAATCTTCGTTCCACACAGGCCAAGAACTCTCCTGTAATGATGTCTCATACCTACTATCGCCGGGAAACACTTTGACCTGAAAAGAGTAAAATATCGTTATTTCTACCTGAATATTAACGACGTTGCAACTAGTTTAAATTAGGTATTTAAATTCTAATGACATCAATTCTGTCTACCATATTTCAGAATGTAGGTATCACATTCAAATGCACAATAGTAAATAAAGTCCTTAAAACATCGGTGCCTACGCAAAATAACTTGTTTCAATAGGGAAGTTGACTAAAAAAACTAATTAGTCCGTCAGTCTGATTACCAAAAAAAACCGGATAGGTACGTATTTTTTCTTTTCTCATATAAACAGAAAATGAAGACGATACAGTGCGTTGAAAATTCGTGTTACACTTTTTACCAACGAGTGAAGTCACCAGCTCCCACTCCTGATCTTTCATGCCTTTTATATTTGTCATTTTTCATTGATTTGATAAAACAAAATATACGTATCCATTATTTTTCTATAATCTGAATGACGGACTAAATAGAATCATTTTTTATACCCAGGAAACATCCTTATTACTACATATGTTAGCTTGCATTTGGTAACCCTCTCTTCTCTTTGTCCTAGCCACTTCCCATTATTTGGGGTCGGCTCTCCTCGTTCTTTTGCGCCAGGATGATCTGTCCTGGGTGGTCGAGATGTTTAGTTGGGCACGCTCTAAGTCCTTGGCCACTGTGGACCACCATGTGGTTAGTGGGCGTCCTCTACCTTTTTTGTTATCTGGCAGTGCTAGGGCCCGTTTCACGACATGATCATGATCTTTGGTAACCCTACAGTAAATTATTCGGTCTGGCCACACGACATGGCCTGTCATTATCTATGGTAGACAACTGACAGCCCGCCCTTCTTGCTCGAGACGCGGACCGGCGACAAACATATATTGATTACTGTTATTTTTGGAGGTTAAGTCTTGCAAATAGGTAAGTATTTTTAGGTAATGTATTATTATTTTTCGACTAATGTGGAAAGGATAATAAATATGTTTTTGTTAACGTGTTCAGTTTTATTGCGAACCCTTTTTCATTTGTGAGCTGTAGCTTACATATAGGTATGTAAGTTTGAAGTTAGACCGATAAATAGATAACGGCAAATTGTCAAAGTCAGCGAGCCATATAATAAAATGGCCCCGGATCTGTCCAGGATAAAAAGTATCCGTGAACATTGTTGGTGGCGGTTAGGCGGTTAAGCCTCAAAAGTGATACGCACATAACTTTTCGTCCTAAACCCAAAACAAAACAAGCCATTTAGGCAGGACACAACAAAATTTAGTTATTTGAATATTAAGGTTTTTGTTTACAGCCATATGGTGGCAATTCAATTAAACGGATTCTGTTAGTTTCGAAGATTGAAACTTCGAACGTCCGTTTGCACACATTTAGTATTTATCTAATATATAAAATTCTCGTGTCACGGTGTTCGGCTTTAAACTCCTCCGAAACGGCTCGACCGATTTTGATGAAATTTGTTTTGCTTAACCGGTATCTATGAGAATCGGCCAACATCTATTTTTCATCCCCCTAAATGTTAGGGGTAGTCCACCCCTAATTTTTTTTTTTTATTTTTTAGACAAAATTTTTAATTTCTATTTTTTTATGATACAACATACAAAAATACATACAATCCCCAATTTTCACCCTTCTACGATCAACCCTTATTTTTTAATAGCCATTTTAGTAATTTAATCTATTATTTATATGGCAAAACAACGTTTGCCGGTCAGTTAGTAGTTATATAAAAAGGGTTATAACGACCGAAACTGTCAGCAGAAAAGAAGAATCATCAATCAACTTCTGATTGCGGTTCGATGTTGAGAAAATACCTTTTTATACCTTTTCAAATTACCTTTATTCTGTAATTTATATAGTGTACATAACAAAGAGTATTATATTCTATTCGTTATGTAGGTACCTAGAAACATCGCTTTAAACTTTAGCAATACAAATAGAAATCTATTGATTGCCTTTGGCACACAAGCCACTCTGGAATTCGGAGTCAAACCATTTGAACCCGCTCATTATACCAGCAAATTGAATTTAAATTAATGGCCTATCCCTGTATGATTGTACCAACAATACTTCGCCCGGTAAGGGCCTCTATTTAAATAGGATTTAATAATAAATATTGTTAGGGGCTAGGGATATTAAAATGCCGTTTAAGGGTTACGATGCCGGATTGCCGCCGTGGGATCTGGAGGCCAAAGCCCTCGCCCATATTTGGGAGTGGCGACAGGAGGCATAACTCCGCTGCCGCAAGAAATCGCGCTACGGCGGACAGAGCTCCGGCGGGATCTCATGGCGACATGGAGAGTGCGATTGTCGCAACCCAGTGCTGGGCACGCCACAATAGCGGCGGTAAGTCCCCTCTTTGAGGAGTGGCTAGAGAGGCTCTTGGGTCCTCCTGGGTCAGGGCTGCGGGTTGGTTAAACAAGAAACCGTGGCCCTGGCCGTCGCAACAGGCAAATGATGAAACATGGGTGGGTTTTAGTCAGTAAAAGTCTAACACACCCTTCCGCTCCGCCCAGAGCGGGAGAAGTCATTTGATGATTTCCCATCCCAACAAATAAAAAATAAAATAAAATCTAAGTTTATTGTTAGCGTAGGTACAGTCGATAGTATGTAGAAGTAGAACGTAGCTGATATCGCACCGAAGTCTTCTCTTATGTCCACGGAGTCTGTGTCGTACACACACACAACAACACTACAGAAGTCATCCGATGTAGTCCTCAAAGAATTCTCGTTGTAGTTGTCGCTGTAGATGTTCTCGACTATCGCTTCGTAATTATCGCTGGTTTGCCTAGGTTCAAGATGTAGGGCTTAAAAGTTACGTAAGACATGTCACGCAATATTTAACCTTATGCCATTGATATAAGGTACATTCGTAACCATATTAATATTACATAGCATTACATTACCTTCTGGTACCGTTTGGTTATCTAGTGTATAAAATATATAAAAAAAACTGGATCTGTGTAGCATCAGCCTATAAAGTTTTCACACAACTTTTGTTGGGACACAAACCTCGTCGTAATAATGTCCGTATACCTTAATACATCACACCTGAAGTATTAGGCAACGTAAAGTAAGTATTTTGTAATAACCCTATAGTATAATGCAAATTCATTCTGATAGGCGCTCATTTTTAAAGAGAGCCTAGTTTTCAGCGATAAAAACAGTCAGTCCGTCAATATCTTAGTAGAAATGCTACTGTTGAGAATTACCCAGTTGAAACAAACTGCGAGGGTCATTGTTGTTTTCGTTCTGGCAGTTTGAGTAGGTTATGTGGCCTACACTAATGTCCTGTCTGTGGTATTGTTCGTGGAATCCTTGAACTTCTTAAGGTCTGAGTTGAACTGTTCGATTAGTTCGATTACTGACAAATTGAATGGACAGGCCTACGCAATCTGTGTGGTTTCAAAAGACCATTTCAGACACCAATCTACATGGACTCTACATGATTTGACTAATATTAAGTGTGTCTGGACATTAAAAGAAGCTGTCAGTTTGTTTCGGCCTTTTAGAGTAGTCCGATTGGAAACATAGAAGGACGTGTAAAATAAAAGTGTTTTGTACATACAAACCAACTTATATAAAATACCTAAATATTTTTTCATTAAAAAACTTTTTTTTTTGAAAAAATACAACCAACTTCCAAAAAAAGAAAACTACAAAGTGAAAAATAACTAATTTCGGAAGTCGGTGGCAAAAACGAATACCTATACATGTCATGATCATGGTGACTTTGGTTTTTGTATATTCGTTTTTAATTTTGATTTAAACACCAAAAACTACTGAACCGATTTTTAAAAATTCCTATGGGATCAAACTGAATGTATGAGCATTGCTAGAGATGACGTGATTATACAACTTAAATATTCAGTCTCTTGATTTTCATTGATTCAGCTTTTGGAATTTGAGATTTCCTGGCTGCCAGGAAAGCGTTATTACAATGCGACTACGGTACTCCACACTGGAACAGCTTCTAGTGTTGCAGAAAGCGCAGGTGCGTTCGTGTGTGGAGTACTGCAGCCACATTTGGGTTGGTGCTGCTAAAAATGCCACCTGGTAACTTAGGATTCGATGAAGAGGGCGAGGAAGCTAATTGGCGACCCAGATCTTGGAGTCTTCGCGGACATTGCATTACTTAATTCCATCTTCGTTCTATCATCGGAGTACCCGACGTCCGGCGAGTAGTCACCCTTACGTTGTTGACACCACTACGATCCGGAACAAGCGTTTCACCTCGTCTTTTATATCACGTACATCAAAATACTGCAACAATTAGCCTGCGGCGGCGGTCTTTCCGTCTTACTACGATTTATGTGTCAATAAACTGCAAATTTAAAATCAATAGACTGCAGCGAAAAATGGCCATCCGTATCACACGAGGATAACGAAGAATATCCTATGAGGCGGCAACTCTTCTGGCACGCTTTCCGCCGCTCGACATCCTGGCGGATGAACCGGATGGCGGATGATGACGCAAAGGTCTATGACCAGATTCGCGATATCCGTCAAAGCAGAAATAGCGCGGCAGGAAGCGTTTTGGAAAGGCTGGGGCAGCGGGAACGGCGACACGCGATTGAGCGGTGGTGCGAGCGACTACAACAGCGGCAATATTCGCACAAGCGCCAAGTCAAAGAGATTTTGCCGCATTTCGAAGCCCAGCTGAACGTGGGGACCGCATCTCCTTTAGGCTCACCCAGGTGTTAACCGGACACAGTTGCTTCGGTGAGTACCTGAAGAAAATTCTGCGATAAGGCATGACAAATTGTCATCACTGTATAGTACCCTAGATTCCGCACAACACACGCTCAAGGAGTGCCCTGCGTGGGCCTCGTAGCGGCGGATTCTAGTTGCCAGGATCGGGCGAGATGTGTCTCTGCCAGCAATAGTGAGGGCTATGCTGGCAGCGACAGAGAATTGGACAGCAGTAGTCTGTGAGACCGTGATGGTCAAGAAGGAAGCCGCCGAGCGGAATCGAGAGAGGATTGATGTTGCTCGAAGACGGAGGCGTCGGGGAGGCAACCGCCTTGGCGCCTACTACGCTTTAACCCGCTTATCTAACAAAGGTAAGTTGACCTTTTGGTCGCAGGCGCATAGTGGGGTCGCTGTGCACCCGTTAAGTGACCCCAGGAAAGACGGTGGCACCGTGGTCACGTGCTGCCGTACACAGCGAGGCCTAGGGGAGGCCCCTTTACAATCTCCCCAGACATGCCTTTACAGGCGTTGCGCATTGGTGGTACCGGAATTGGTATTTTAAGAGGTACCGGGACCACCCCTATGTACGAATGATAATCACCGGGGTGGTTTTAGTGAGGTAAAAATCCCACACTTCCCGACCTCGGTCCCCAGAGACCGGGTGCTTTTTGAAGGTTTCCACCCAACCACAAAAAAAGAAAGGTATTTCTACAAAATAAATGGTTTTTTAGAAATAAAGTAACATTAATCTTGTAGCACATACCTATAGTGCTTAGTACATGTCAAAAATCATTTTACTATAGTGAAGGCATCTAATGTTATTCGATGTGCCCAAAAGAAAATTTGGAGCCAATGTCCCATAAAATTGTCAATATTTTCTTATCGCCCTTTAGGGTAATAAGTATGATACGAAAAATTGGCTGTGATTCAATAATCCTCATAAAATTGGACGATTTATTAAAGGTCTTTTACCAATTTAACTTATTTCTTCGTGGGTAAATTACATTTCTGTAAGCCACTTACAGAAATACTTTCGATAGAGAATTTTCTTTTTATATACCCTTTATAGATTATACTTGATTTTTGACAAATGGCTTCACGTAAGGGAGAATGTACTTAACAATTCCAAAAGTCAAGTTGTTGTTCTTAAATGCTTTGAATAAAAAGTATTTCTTTAAATGGCTCATAGAACCGAAATTTTGTTAGGTATGTAAATATGCGTACCTATAAACATTGGTTTTGCAACTTGCATTAGGTACTGACTGGTGACTGTTATTTAGCCGTCTATTCGGTTCGATCAAGAACAAAATACACACATCAAAAGTGTCTAGGGATCAACATATATTTTTGCAATAACTTTTCTCCTGATTGATATTAATTAAAATTTTCTTAAAGGATTCATCAAATAAAGTGTTTTCGTTTGTCACAGTAACGATAAACCAAGTCACCTTTGCATTAATAAAGAAATTTGCCATTTTCCTAATAAAGGGATATTTGACATTTGAACCACGAACACAAAAGTTCGAAAAAAAGACTGAAATAACAGTTTTCTCTAAAATTTTATTGGGTAACTTAAACAATTAATAATCCGTGTTTCTACCGCGAACATTAACAACACAAGAACATCGGTTTGGCATACTCAAAATGAGTTCATCCAAATCACGCTGTGGAATGGCCGCCCATGTTCGTTGCAACAACAAAAAAAGGTCTTCTTGCGACTGGATACCCTCCATATTCGGCAGAGCTCTTCTCTGTAGCATATCCCATGCATGCTCAATCGGGTTCAAGTCTGGCGACTGAGCAGGCCAGGGCAGGACATTGATGTTAGCTGCGGCGAGAGTCTGTCTTACAACTCTTGCGGTGTGCGGTCGTGCATTATCATGCATTAACTGAAATAAGGGACCGATTTGCACTTGTAGAGGAACGATGACGTCTGATACAATCGTCTCAGCATAAATTTGAGCGTTGAGGTTGCCTCTGATCCAAATCAACTCAGTTCTTCCGCCGATCCAAATACCCGCCCATACCATGATGGTTCCACCACTATAAGGATGGACTTCCTGGCAGGATTTTAATCGCTGTTGGCGTCCAGGGGTTCTCCAGTGTCGTATACGTCTTGTATCCGGTCTCATACCAAAACGAGACTCATCAGAAAAGCACACGAAACGCCATTGTTCTTCTGCCCAATTTCTGTGTTCAAGAGCCCATTGATATCGAATCCTACGATTGTGCATTGCTATAGGTGGTACCCGTAGCGGTCTTCGGGAATGAAGGTTCACTTCATGCAAGCGGTTTCTGACTGTTTGGTCGCTAATTAAGTTCCCTGAAGAGTGACGAAGCCTCACGGCTAACATTATGGCGGTTATTGTTGGAGCTCTTCGAGTTAAGATTTGAATGTATCGGTCTTGTCTCCGTGTGGTGCAGCGATACCGTCCTCCATGGCGCTCAGCCACGGTACCAGTGCTTCGGTAACGTGTCCAAAGTCGACTGATAACACTCTGACTTGTATTCAGAGCTAAAGCCACAGTACGTTGCCGGGAACCAGCTTCTATCATTCCCACGGCTCTGAGCATTTCTTCCCTGCTTAAATGACGTCGCCGCTCCATAATAACGTTGGTTTTAATCAGTAGTAGGGAAACAGTAGCACTAATAATGTCTTCAATGCGTTGTATGTTTTTATAGGGAAAATATTGACAGCTGATTTTCATCTTTTACTCGAATTTGATTCACAGTTCCTGATTCAAATTATGAAATGCACCAAAAAGGATCCATATAAATTTATAAAATCATAAATTTATTACAAAGCCACATCTCAATCTCAAGAAATCCGCATAAAAATGCTTGATCCCTAGACACTTTTGATGTGTGTATTTCACATAAACCAACATGGGCATTTATGATACATCAAAATCTAGGTATTTGGTTCCAAATTGTCGTTTCCTATGGAGAGAAGACGCACGAAACTCCAAGATAACTCTTTTCAATATAATTGGCTTCTACAGTGTTTTTAAGTCAGAGGGGATATGGAGGACATGTCAACAAGCACCAGGTTCATGATAAAATAAGAAATGGTCTACAAACCTAGTCTACAAGGCATAACAAATTGGCCATTTACAAAATATAGAAGAATCTACCAAAAGTGTGGAAGATAAAATATTAGAATCTTTATTCCATTCCGTTTTAGAAAAATGAAGAAGGTTAGAAGATACAAATACAATTTTAATAAATATCAAAATAAAAACAAACAATAACAAATAAAACTAAGTAACAAAAATCGGCAAAAAAAAACAGATAACATTCACAAGTATCGACAAGTGAATGACAATCAAACAGCTACGTATTTTGGCGGAAAATATACCCCAGCGAAATTAAAAAATACTTTGCTGCCAGAACGTATGGGTAGACTTAAAGTAAAAATGTAAAATGTAAAGCGTTCCGGGTACTGACCAGCCCTGATTATTATTTTAGGTTTTTTAACATTGACACTATCGTTACTTACCTAAAACTAAATAATTTAATTCTTTAAAAGTCTCATAAATTCAAAGGATGAATTAAGTATAACATTTGGTAAATAAATTGATTACATTGAATTCATCATCAATTTTTAAAGGTAACAAAGCACAATCTACAAACATTTGTACTTTTATTACAAAATTCACTTCTAAAATAACCTTTATTTAACTTCTATCAATATAGTATAATCTCAAATATGTAATGTATGTCAAGTATGTAAAAACTTAAGATCGTAATTTAAGCTGGCAGTTATTTACATAGTTATGCCGTTAATGAGGTGCCAGGGAAGCCACATGTTCAGAAGGAATTATTGCCAAACTACCTTGTCTTTAACGAAGTCTTTCATAATCATATCATATGATAATGATGTTTAATTGATTTTTTGACATGTTTGATGAGGATTTTGAACTTTAGATTGCTAAGTTCTGTAATCGGTATTCGTATTTGTAATTCTAATTTGTTATAAAAATGGATGCTGTTTATTTATAAGAAATGACGTTTTAGTTAATCGAAATTTAGTTATCACAATTTTATTTTCACTACGTGTATTTATATTATAGAAATCACTTCTTATTTAAAAAGGCCAAGTTTTTGTCGTAGGTACATAAAAAAATTCTAAGATATAAAGATAGGACCGAGTTACTATACAACGTGTAACATAAAGGGTATATACATACCAATGGCATCTTTACGTGATATCATCGATATTGGAAGGGTCTTTTAATCCTATCTCTTTGTGTTAGGAAGTTACGAGGAAAAACACCGCCTGTGATAGGCTACTACCATACTAGGCGCACAGAATTTTAGAAGACATTTATCGTGATTTTGCCAAGTAATGTGACTTGTAACGAGTAGTTATTAACGTATGTAGTGTGGTGCATGTTTCTTATGATTTTAAGTTAAGAAACACACGGAACCGAAAATTTAGTATAATTTTTTTGAGTATTTTATTTTGAGTTGAAAACCTTCCGATATCATTTGATATCATGTAAAGATGCCATGCCCTTGGTATGTCTATGTATAGACCCTTTATGTTACACGTTGTATATCAATTTCTTTGGTTTTGTTTCTAAGAGACTCGCAATGACCTGTTTTTATTAATGACGCTGATTACCCCCTTTTGTAGGATGAAAATTGTATCTACATCAGCTGCCGAACAGCATCAATAGCAGAACACAATAAGACATAATACTGTGAAAATAAGCAAAGTATACGAGTATCTAAGTACTTAGGTATAAGTATACACACCTAGCTGTGGCTAAATCTGTTAAGTCTTATTTTTCATACTGCATGCAGCTGAACTTAATCTAACTGAAAGAGCTCTATTATGTGCGAACCATTATAATTTTGAGTCTAAATGAATAGGGTATTTGACTAAAAAAAAAACTAATTAGTCCGTCATTCAGATTATAGAAAAATATTGGACACGTATATTTTGTTTTATCAAATTAATAAAGATTGACAAATATAAAAGACATCAAAGATCAGGAGTGGTGGCTGGTGATGTCACGGCTCGCTAAAAAGTGTAGCGTCCAGTGACGTCACACGAGTTTTCTACGCACTGTGTCGTCTTCATTTTTTGTTCATATGAGAAAAGAAAAAATACGTGTATGGTTTTTTTTGGTAATCTGACTGACGGACTAATTAGATTTTTTTAGTCAAATACCCTATTCCTAGAAATTCAGTATCCATAAATAGCATCTAATTTCTTACCATCAACTTTTAGATTTAGACCCTTCGTACGGCGAGTATCCACCCTTACGTTATTGATACCACTACGATCGGATAGATTTTATACCGCGTACATCGAGGGACTGGAACAATTTGCCAGCGGCGATGTTTCCGTCTGACTACAATTTGGGTGTTGAATAGGCTCTTAATAAACAACCGCGCTTTACCATCAACGATTGCATCACTGCTTAGGTACCCTCAGGCGGGCTTGCGGTCAAGCACAAGTTTTTAATTATAAAAAAACCCTTACAGTACATTTGGTAATAAGAACTTAGGACATTTAGTTTTTTTCGCATTGTGTAAAAGATTTCGATGGAACAGCCAGACTAA
Organism: Sesamia inferens; assembly: GCA_037179545.1. NCBI lineage: Eukaryota > Metazoa > Arthropoda > Insecta > Lepidoptera > Noctuidae > Sesamia > Sesamia inferens. The sequence goes on along the minus strand of CM073928.1, from coordinate 18,332,503 downwards.
TGTTAACGAGAACGACATCAGTGTCATGTGTCATCAAGTAGTATAAGTGACATCAGCGCATCGAAGGTTACGCTACGCTAGCCGAGAACGATCAGTGGGTGGGTGACCATCGAAGACGGACCGAGACTCCTTCGTGTCTAAGAACATTAATCCGTTGATCCCCGATATCATTTGTCAGATCTTTTACAATAGTTACAGGTAGTCGAAGCCCAAAAGTCTGACTGGTAATCAGACTTTTCGAAGATAACTCTTGTTGAAGACACACCTTGGTAACCCAAGGTGTGTCTTGTTACCCAGTAAGTAAATGTATTGTGGAGGTCAGATAGGGAGTCGATCAATACCTAATACTAGTGCTGCATCCGGCTAGACTGTAAGCCGACCTCAACACAATTGGGAAAGGCTAGGCTGATTGATTTGTTTGATTTTTTAAAAGAAATAGCATGGCTATCGCAAATTGATAAACAAGTATACATACAAATGATTACAGGTGCATAGCAAAAAGATAACATTGGCGATAAGCATGCCATCACAAGAACTGATGAATTTTATTGATAAAAACCGAGGTCGCACTTGTTGGCGATAGCATAATGAGTGCCATTGACATTTAGAATGATAACACTTGGTAACTAGACTGACAAGATACACCCATTAGTACCTAATAGCTTACAGAATTACAAAAGTGGTACAAATAACTACTACTTCCCAGTATAACAAAACCTTAAAAATAAATAGTGCATTGTGATAAGCCGCAGGAGAGGACACGAGAGCAGAGACTGTAGGTAATTCACAAAGCGCAGTGTTTTTAAATAACATATTTGCACGGAAATAAATAAAACTAGGACTTTTTTATCCGAACGAATCTTTAAACAAATAAAAACAATGCAGAAAAAAGAAATAGCACACAATATTTTTTACTTGTACTTACACAAATTAGCGTAAATCAGCGCCCTTTTTTGGGCAAAGGCATAAAAAAGCAGCCAGTATGTATGAATAATATAATAAATTGATATTTCTGTATTTTTGTTACCGATAAATGGCGAAAATTTATTGTCAAAGTTATCAATTTAAAGAATTAAATGCTTTATTTATTATATTTAATCTGCCAAAGTTACTTAATTTTATTCGTAAAATGTTGACCACTTTTCTGACATAAGAACATTTCTTTATTAAGATTCTAAAATGTGTCGTTCGTTTGTAGGCTGCGTCTTGGTAAAAGTCAAAGACATTAAAATTATATTTACAATAGACAGGACATCACGCACAAAATTGTAAGCCAATACTTTTGTCGACTTGGTTAAAAGTCGCTCAGTATAGTGTCCGCGTCAAGACGTAACATGTGTCCACCAAGAATAAACATTTTCTAAGGAAATATGCCCTGTTGCGCTTTGCGTTACTGTACATCTCGTTATGGTAAAATGACTGGACCTAACTTCGGAATGTTTTTGTATGAATTATTTATATTTAGTCTGTAATTAAAATTTTAAAAAATTCTTAAATAGTTCTAGAAACTTTTTTATTATTGTAATAAGCGCCCTCTATTGTTGAATAGTTTTACTATTTTCATGTAGAGATGTTGTAATGTTGTTTATCGATTTAGTTATCGATAATACTTATTAAGTTGAAAACATATAGCTATATTTTATTGAAATTTAAAATATAGCTAAATAAACTTAAAATCCATACTAATATTATAAATGTGAAAGTGTGTTTGTTTGTTTGTTTGTCCTTCCTTCACGCCGTAGCTAAGCAATAAATCGACCTGATTTTTGGCATTCAGTTAGTTGAAAAGATGGAGAGTAACATAGGCTACTTTTGGTCCTAAAAAAACATCAAGTTCCCAAGGGACATTACTGGAATATTTGTATGTATACACCAAATATATCCTTACTAATATTATACATCGGAAAGTGAGTTTGTTTGTACCACTTTCACGCCGTAACTCCTGAACCGATTGCTTTGAAATTTTGCAAACGTAAAGTTAGAAGACCAGATTAAATAATAGGGTACTTTTTATCTCGAAAAAAATTTATATTCCCGAGAGAAATGTAAAAAGCGCGATAAAACCGAAGTTAACGCGGGCGAAGCCGCGGGCGGAAAGCTAGTATTACTATATTTCAAGTTTATTTATTAGTAACTCTATTTGAACATAATCTTGTCATATCAATGAACAAAATTGAATAGGTTTTATGTTATTTTAGGTTTTCGAATAAAAATTATGTTGTACGGGAAAAGTGTATACGATTTGTCCAGATAGACCGTAGTGAAGAAAATTGGCTTCCGTCTACTTCGTCGAAAATATGCTCAAAGCATTTTAAAAGTGAAGATATCTACTTTTTAAAGAAAGAAGATTTGTCGATCAAATTAAAAAAAAAAAAGGATCGGTACCTTGTACTTGTAATGAATTAGTAAGTTTTTAATTTCAGAACTTTTCCACTTAATCGTAAAAAATGGGATAATATTTATGGTTAAGTGGATAAATACATAAATTAGATAACTTATTGATAATGAAATATATTTATAAAATATGTAGGTACGTACATATTTTACACTGATACATTCTTACAATGATTGCAAGCTACTTTGTGATTTTTAAGATTCCGTACCTAAAAGGTAAAACGAACCCTATTCATGAGACTTCACTATTCGTCTGTCCGTCTGTCACCAGGCTGTATCTCATGAACCGTAATAGCTAGACGGTTGAAATTTCTAGAAATTATGTTAGTTTTTCTGTTGCTATGACAAGCGCTAAAAATAAAAAAAAAAATATTATTTATTTTAAATAAAATATTTTCCCATACAACAAACACGATTTTTTGCTCCATATTAATAACAGAAACAGATAGACGCTTAAAAGGTTCACAGAATATTTGGTTATATATTCAAATTAAAAATAAAATAAATATTGAAGGCTCCCATTTTTAAAGATAATGAATGGTACGGAACTAGTTCGCCAGATCTTGCTCCAGCAGACTACCATATTCGTCGTGATTTAAAATGCGCTTTATGGCCTAAAAAGTCTATTATAGTCAAAAATCGCAATAAACTGAGTATTAAAATAATTCGTAAGCATAACACATCTAAAATGCCAATAGACGGTATCACGGAAAATGAATAGTAGCTAATAAAATTCTAAAACAGTTTTTGATCTCTGTACAAGACAAGTTTCACTTAATTTGTTTACTTTTCCATGTTTATTTACCCGATTTGAACTATACTAGGGTATTAAATCGGATCTGGCAACATAGACCACACTGGCCACCTACCGCGCAATAGCTGAATATATTTTATGTAAACTTATTTCAGTTTTACTATTTGATGTCTCCAATGGTCGATCTAATTTTGCTATATTGTACTAGATGGCGGAACTGGGCCATGGGATCACAGTTTTTCTATGCGATTTTGACACATTGCCCTCTCTATTTATCTTAAATCTCTTTGGTAAAAGTATTATTCGCTTATCATGTGCGTAATGACATACAATACGATATTGGAATTGCTGAAATAAGAGAAAATTTGTTATGAGAAAAATTAAGTGCTCCCAGGTGAAGACCTCACACACAAATGCATGCACTGATTTTTTACTTTTACGTTTACATCATTGTTTATTTATCAAATTATTTATATTGATTGGGGGAAAAAGTTGTACGCACTCAGTCGCATACGTTTAATGTGTCTCGCGTAATAAATACTTCGCGCATTTTAGTTTGTTTTTATTGTTCAGGGGGATTTTTCAGCGGGAGGATTTCGTATACTATTCTGAAAAAAAAAACTAATTTCATAATACTCTATTAATTCCGTTACACATTTATAAAATGAACTCTAAAGTGACACCGGTAGCTGAAAACTTTTGTGGAAAACGGTTGACATGGGAAATGAGGAAAATGTCGTGAGGAAACTTTTGAATATAAATGTCGATGACTAGGCTAATATAAGAATAAAGAGGGCCAAAACCACGATGCATAGACTGTGTGAATGAGGTTATGGCTAAAAGGGAGTGACAGCCGAGATGGCGGCTAATAAAAGATTATAATTATTGAAAAAAAGAGACATGTTGCGCCAACCCCAAGTAAATTGGGTAAGGGCAAGTGAGTGAAATGATGAACTTACCTACAGAATTAGGAATCTGATATGATGTCTATTTTGTAAATTATTCTTTGTAGGGAATGTAGAACCAATGGCCAAAGCAGAGCAGAAAGCTAATTCCCGTAATTGAAAACGTTCAAAATTTATTTGCAATCTTGTCTCGGCGACAAAGAAGTCTCAAAATCTTGTCAAAATGTAGGGAAATTCTTTAATATCCCTACATTGTGACAAGTGTTTGTATTTTTTGACAAATTGAGACAGAGATTAGACTGTGAACGTTATTAAAATTACAATAATTGCCCCTCACAGCAGCATGGCAAATGTGTTACACAATATACGTTTCTGTAAGAGCAGAAAAGTTTTTGGACCGACGACTTGTAGGTGTGTCGTGCAGACTGTAAGCAGTAATTCGGTATCGGGTGGGATATCCACTTGTCGGCTGATGCTATGACAGTTGATCGATAATGTAAAAATCGCAGAGTGAAAAGCTGGATGAAGTGAGCTTAGAGTGAGCTGTCAGTCGGGTCAAACTCTTAGTATTAGTTCACCTAAGTTTTCCCAGTGAGATGGATAGCTGAGTGTCTCGCGCATTTTTCATTGAACTTTTAAAATTATTTAGTGACTAAAGAAAAGCGCGCGATTTATGTAGTAAATAGGTGAATTCAGTAAATAATTCAAAAAGAACATTGAAATATCGCAGCATAGTGGCCACAACATGACTTTGCCTCAAACCTCCCTCATAGACTGTTCACGCGGCCGAAATGAAATTTTCTAAGAATTTCTATAATTTGTTAAATTGTGGTATCTATTCCACAGAGGCCATTGATCAAGAGTTGAGGTTGAATCTCACCTTGAAAAAAAAAAGAAAAGAAGAAAGAGATGGATACCTTCAGAATCGCACTACAGAGACAGACTTCTTTGTTTTTTTTCGTATCGATGATTCCATTTCCAAATGGTATAACATTTCACCGCAATTGTCGCATATTGTTGATTTTTTTTTTCTGTGTCTGAATAAAATTCTTCGCGAATATTGCTTTCAGACAGAATTCAGGTTGAGTGTAACATTGCTTACAGTGCAGATTGTTGAAAAAAATATGTATGACTATTTCACATTTCATTGGGTCAATAATAAATTTTAGGTACTTACTTATAATTAAAACCGGCCAAGTGCGTGTCGGACTCAAGTACAAAGGGTTCCGTACCAGTGATTTATGAAATTAAAGGATTTAAGTTATTTGTATAAAAGATTACGCGGTAATACAAAAAACTACTTACTAGATCTCGTTCAAAACAATTTTCGTTGGTAGTTTATTATAGTAATGTGCATCATATGTTTTTTTTTTTAGATTTTACATTTTCTTATTTTAGAAGTTAGAGGACCAACTTTTTTCCACTTTGGAAGCGTCTGTCACGCAAACTATTCAGTTTAGAAAAAAAATATTTTAGAATCCTCAATATCATTTTTGAAGACCTATCCATAGATGGTCCACACGTATGTTTGATGAAAAAAAAAATTGAGTTTCAGTTCTAAGTATGGGGAGCCCCCAATATTTATTATTATTTTTTATTTTTGCATCAAAATCTTAATGAGGTTCTTAGAATACATCTACCTATTAAGTTTCTACAGTATAGCTCTTATAGTTTCGGAAAAAAATGGCTGTGACATACGGACGGACAGACGGACATATAGACAGACATGACGAATCTATAAGGGTTCCGTTTTTTGCCATTTGGCTAGGGAACCCTAAAAATGCTGACCATACTTGCAGGAAGTAACTGATAAACAACCACCACAGTTAACAATGTTATTGAAACAACTAGGTAATTTTCAAAGACGTTCGATTATTTACTTAACATTTTTTTATTAACATTTCATTGTAACGTAGTACATACTTATCTGCATTTATTCCTGTTGAACAAGCAATGTATGAATGTTAGGCGTTGTTCATTTTCCATGATACTAGGACAATTATCAGAAAAGTATCTAACAGTAATGGAATGCTTATTTTGACCTGCAGGAATGAATGCTAGTAGGTGTGAGTATGTACCTACATTACTTATATGTAGGTATAATGTATAAATTTGTTTAGAAACTCCTCTGATTTTTTACATGCGCTGCTTCTTTCATGCAACGGACGTGTGGATATGTGAGCACCTTAATTAGGATATTTTGGGAAATTATACAAACTTAATGACCGGAATCGGGCATCGCACCTCAGTTTCGAATAAATTCAAACAGTTTTCTCCGTTGCTAACTTAATAACCGCTCCAAAATAATTAAGTCTTTATAGAATGTCTGCCATTTTATCAGGTTCATTAATCATTTTAACAAACATATTCATCTACATGTGTGCCAAAAATATACATATAACTTAGGTACGCACCCATTAAAAAGACGAGCACATGGCTGGCTTAAAGCATCAATTTGATGTTTATTGATACGATGTCTATTGGTAATTTATTTATTTTAGCACAGTCATTGTTAAAATACGTTTATTCTATACATATACATATATCTAGTCTAATCTATATCTGCCATAATGACTGTGATAACTCAGCTAAATTGTAAGATATAAATGTAATTTATAGTCTATAGCATTCAGGAATAATGAAACTTGCTACCAATATAAACATTTTTAGAATTGATTCATTACTACGGAGCTCTCCGTACATACATACAGTATGTTAAGAAACCCCTGTCGGCTGTCCGACCCATAAGGATAATAAAGGTTAGGTAAACACATGACCAAATATAATATAAAATTTTACGTAATCATCATAGTACCAATACAAATGAATTTTGAAATAATCTTTTTTTCCTGCGAATTAATTCCAACTTCCCCGAAAATTGGTATTTTTTAAAAAAGTGACAACACCGGTATTATTATGAGCGAATAGCGATGCGACCACGTGCCGCGTGCCCTGCCGCCCGCCGCCCGCGGAAGAGAGCTAAACGCACATTTATTAAGTTACCTCTTTTTGCGAAATAATATTTATTTTTAGGGGGATCTTTTTTTTAAGTTTAGCCCGGTTTTGTATCCATTAGTAGAATCAGTTATCGATACCTAACAACATCTTCACGGGTCGGACAGGGTTTTCTTAAAATACTGTATAAACGATCAAAGAAATATGCCTCCTTATAATATTAGTATAGAAATATTGATTAGTATAAATAAAGGTTTACTTTAACACTTTAATCTTTTTCTTAACCGCAATCCCCCCTGGTGGTAAGCAGTGATGCAATAGTTGGTAGTAAAGTGTGCTAGTTTATTAAGAGCCTATTCACTCTAGTTTTGTAGACACTTAAATGGTAGTCAGACGGATACAACGCCGGTGGAAAATTGTTCCACTCCCTCGATGAACGCGGTATAAAAGTCGAGGCGGAGCGCTCCGTCCGGATCGTAGTGGCGTCAACATCGTAAGGGAGGATACTCGCCTTACGGGTTGTCCGATGATGGAACGGAGATGGGAGAATCAAGTCATGCAATTTCCTCGCATTCTCCAAATTGTATCCAATAGAACACCGATAGGCTGGCTACTCTTCGCCTGTGCTCTGCCGACTGCCAGTCAGATTTGATATATTTTTTGTCATTTGATAGCCCAATTCATGAGGAAGGGTATTATTACACTATTAAATATATCTTGCTGGGACCCTTAGAACCCTAGCAACAAATAGAAAATAAAACTAGAGAGAGACTGCTAAACGAACACGAAGTAATCGCGCAGGTGATGAGATGCAACGGGGAAGTCGTGGGAACAAAACGTTTTATGCGAACCAAGTCGTACGCAGAAACTAGTTCTACATGTGAAACGAATGACTGTTTTAACATAGATGAAATAGGAAAAAGAGAAGGTAAGTATATTTAGAAAGGTGAGGATTGTAACATGGGACTGACGGGATCTTACGTCATTGCAAACTACCCGCCGTAGGGAAAAAGGGTAAGTTTCTGCATGTATTTTCTCGTGCCAATCACAAACAGAATAAAATAATACTGCCGTGTTCGCGTGGGTCCATTAACGATTTCAGGATTGTTAGTATTGATCCAAAAAAAAAATGTAAAGCGATGTCATCAAAAATGCCTTTACTACAAACATAGCAAAGACTTGCAAGACCCTCGGGAAACTATGAATATGTGCCGACACTGTTATGTCGAAGGTTTAATGCGTACCATGTATGTACGTATGTAGCTAGATAATATCCATAAGAATAATGACGGATGGTCCTTGTAAAACCCTTACAATCCTTGAATATCACAGGCTCGCACGCACTAAACGGACAGACTAACGACACGTCTACTCTCGCCTGTGGCTCTCGTAAGAATGTCCGACGTGGCGCGTTCGAAACAGTGCTATCTGTCTGACAGTGACAGTATTGTCTGTGATGAATGATAAAACGCATACACTACAGTCCTGCATCAAAGATCACCAGTATGAAATTTTAACGATATTTGCTAATCCATTGCTTCATATATTCGAAAAATGTAACTGCTCAACATCATAAACAACACAATAAACTATCAAAATGAAACCCATTGTTACAAGTGTGTTATGTATGTTTATACAATTACCTCGCAAATCACGTAAGTTAACACGCTATTTTTCTATGTGCCAGAAGGCTCTTAGATTGTAAGAGCCTTATTACATGATACAATATTCAGGGACCCTTCCCCTAAAGCGAAATGTCGTCGTAAAAGAAACGGAGGAAAGCTCTTATTAAAAAAGACATCACCAAATATCGGTACCTAAATATCGAATAGGGTGAAAGGGACTCTAGAGCTGACAGTTAACATTATATTTTATGAACCTAGATCAGCTAATTAAATAGGTGCAATTTATAATCGAAATAACTGAAATCCTCAAAGCAGGCATCTTTTTTGTATGGCAAGTCATCAAATGACCTCTCCCGCTGTGAGCGTAGGGGAAGGGCGTGTCTGACTTTTACTGACTAAATCCACCCGTGTGCAACACTTCATTTGCCTTTGAGCCAGGGGCTACGGTATCTCTTAGAACACCTCGCAGTTCGGACAGGCATCGATCTTACTGGATACAGTGTGCTGACATCTTTTTGAGGCGCACGTGGAAAGTAAGGCGTTGATGACCCGGGCCTGGTCCTTACCGCCGGCTCGCGCAATCCCGCGTCTATAGTGGCCGTGAGTTCGATGTTGTCTCCCGACGTCAAGAGCGTCTCTTGCGGCAAGTAGGGACGTGAGGACACAGAAATTGTCTCTCTCACGCACCCCAAGTCCACCCTTGCAAGCATTACTGCTCCTCAGAAGGAGGCGAAGGCCTGCCAATTGCCATGCACTTTTGCTCAGGACTATGACCTGGGCCAGCCCCAGACGCGAGAGATCGCCTCTGCCAATCGCCACTACGAGGGCACGGCGGTGCTGGTAAACCTCCACTGAATACTCCTTCGGGTACTCAATGCGATCCACACAATGGTGACACCCTGGCGTTTCCTCCCGCCTTACGTAAAACTCCCAAATCAACTGTGTCTGGCGTTGGGTGAAGGGTGAGGTCGCCGTGGCGCCTTTGCACTAGGTTGCAACAATCGCACTCTCCATGACGCCATGAGAACCCACAGGAACTCTGTTCGCTGTAACGAGATTTCTCGCAGCAGCGGAGTTAAGCCCGACGTTTTGCCTCGTCGAGACTCCCATATGAGAGGCATAGAGGTTTGGACTCCCTTAGATTGGGCAGGAATCGCCTGATGGCAGCCCAAGCTCTAGCTGTTCATAAAGATAACAGTAACCCCTAAAGAGGTTTTCAGTTATTTTAAATACACCTTGTGTGTATGAAGATCATCTATCTTGTTACTTATAAATACAGTGATGTTCCCAGTTCCCCGCTTTCTTCGGAATTTATTGTAACCTCCGAACATAATGCTTACTTAGCTGCAGTTTTCACCTCAATATCTATTTAGTGCGAATAAACGAACAAGTTTGCCGCGGTAACGCCGGGCTGGCCTCAATTAGAAAAACAATTAAACGGGTGTTAAATAGTAGATGTAATGTAGGTAGACGCAGTGTCAGCGAACAGCGCAGCGCTCGTATGACACACTGATGAACATAGGGCGGTTAATTGAAGGATTAACCAAGATTATAATTTATTACATAGGTGGGTACCGACTAACTCACTGCTTGGTCAATTAAGGTAGCATCAACCTACGCCGATTCAGACATTACTTATGTAAATTTTTCGATATTTCGAAATATTTTGTATAGGTAATTAGAAATCCATAACATTTGGCGGAACATATTGTATTATGTCGATTTGATAGATATTAACTCAAGCTATCACTCCCTGCACTTTGTCGTACTATTTACTGAACACCCTGTAGAACGGCAGTAAGCAGCGTTTAGATTCGCATTAATATTTGACATTTAAAGAAACTTTTTTTTAGTCTCTATTAAACCGATTTTAGGTACTTCTATTCCGTAGTCATTGGGATATTAAAAGCAAAAAAAGTCGTTTAAAACCAAACTTTTTACTGTAGCCGCCATTTGTCCCTCCTCCAATATAATAAAGCTCAAAATTAGTTGAAAGGACAGTAAAATAGGTTTTCTTAGATATCTAATTTATTATTTTGAACAGACTACACATACACATTTACCAATAATGCGTGTAACAAATTATAGAAATTCTTCGAAAATTTTATTTCACCATAATGGAAGATATCGCCAATCATCATCATCGTCATCATTTAGTAAACGACACTATAAATAATTTTAAAAATACAATGAAAAATGCGCGTGATACTAATCTTAGCTTTCCCGCCAAAACTCTACCTAATATTAAATGCAAGATGGGCTTTTGGCGGGAAAGTCAAGCTGAGTGTCACGCTCATTTTTCATTGGACTTTTAAAATTATTTATAGTGTTGTTTACTAAATAAAAGTGCGTGGTTTATGTAGTAAAAAGTGCATTCAGTAAATAATTCATAAAGAACAGTGAAATATCGCAGCATAGTGGCCACATCATGACTTTGTCTCAAACTTCCATCGTAAGACGGATCACGCCGTCTTCTTCGACATTAACAATTCATTACGTGACATTGGCTAAATGCACAAACCGTGCGAAGCCATAAAAGAAAGAAAGAAAGAAAAGAATGCAAGATTTCATTAGGGGACAGATGTGACAGATCAACCCCAATAAGATGACAGATTATATTGTTATATTCTATGGATAACAGCCTGTGTGACCCTGACAGGAGTGACAGGTTTGCGAGATCTGTGTTATCATGTCACCTGCTGGCTATTGTGATTTACCTATTTATATATGTAATGTTAGCATTATTATGTAGGAAAACATCATGAAGTAGGTATGCACCTATATCTATGACGTAACCGATAACTATATTATATTGATATCATTGGTAGATCTGATAATATACAAGTTGAGTAAGACAGTAGGCAGATATTTAGCTCTTAATATTGCAAACTGCGCTCTGCGGTTAGACCTGCATGAGTTTCGATGCCATAAAATTCGGATAAAAACTATTCTTAAAGTTACTAAATTCTGCTCATAAACCACCTGTGAGCCAAATTTCATCCAAATCCCTTCAGTACTTTTTTGCATACAAACTTTCACGTTCCTTTATAGGTAAGTAATATTAGTAGGATTGATTACCTCGTCCTTTGTTTTACAGTCAAGTCAACTGTCAAAGTTGATACGTTTTAAGTTTCTCAAATAAAGTCGGAACTGTACAATTATAAATGTTCTTTGTCTCTTTGGTAATTTTACGGTAGCGAATCAATTGCTGAAGGCGTAGTATCTTAGCGTATTTTATTTAAGTGTAAACAATGGTTGAAAGTTACCTTAACAAGGTATCCATGGGCGCGACTCAACCCAAACAAGGACGGAAGGTGCCGGGCGCCGATAACAGTCACATATAAATTTTTACTGATTGGATGCAAGGCCAACTTGAATCCAATCTCCGGTTCCAAACTACCACTGCCAGCCAACTGACCGTCCCGATTTGTATTCAAAATGTTCTTCAGTTTATTTAGTGAAAATGCCATTGTAAACAAAGTCTTCGCTCTGCTAACTATCACGTATCACACTCGCATTAAACCGGTTTTACTGAATAATTAATCACGCAACACGATCGATATCGTACGACCTCATCGTTTCACGACCACAACTACTCGCTGCCACTTATAAAGTTGTCAGAGTAAACACAACACAGTAAGTTTAGAACACCGTTGCACGACAATAATAAAATGATAAAACTCCCAATGTCCCATACAACTCGGCACCTTTGTATGAGTATGACTGACTTACGATGAGCGCATACCCACCGTAGTGTCACTGGTCCCAGTCTCACTATCAATTGTACTCGAGTACTTGTTGAATGATGCATTCGTTTACCTTAAAAACAATCGGATCTCTCTTTCTAACATAAGCATTCTGCTGTTACACTAGCGCCACAAAAAGTGATATGAATGTGTTAATCCTTTAGTCTCGTGTGGCAACAGTGCCATCTGTTTGTTATTGGACGTAGTTTTATTAATGTTACAACAGATGGCGCAACTAAATCGATAAATTGCCTGACATAGGTAGGTACTATTAATTAAAAATCAATTTATGTATACAATATTCAATTTCATATGGAGATAATAGGTATAGAGGCCAAAAACCATAGTGTACTGTTATGAACTTATGACAAACACTCACGACTCTATCCCACGGGGGTTAGCCAAAATTACATAAAGCCATCTGCTAGCTAAAGGGCAACAAAAAAACTGCAGTTACCTAGAAGAAACCGTAGGGTCTGAATGCGCAATCAGTCTATGTTTTACCAACCCATAAATAGAGCAGGGACTCTGATGATAAGATGTGTTATCGTAACTGGGAGCGAAATTTTATCCAAAGAAAAAGAATAAACGACTTCTTCTTCTCTTCTTCTTTCTAGTGTACTATTAAAATAATATTTATTTATGTGTAATATGTAATGTACTTCTTTCGAATTTTTTTTAAGGCAGGCGATGCGGCAGCGTGCTTGTATATAATAATAATAAGAAAATTAACGCGAAGAAGTCGCGAGCATGGTATTCATATACAGTATGTTAAGAAAACCCTGTCCGACCCGTGAAGGTGTTGTTAGGTATCGATAACTGATTCTACTAATGGATACAAAACCGGGCTAAACTTTAAAAAAAAATCCCCCTAAAAAAATAAATATAATTTTGCAAAAAGAGGTAACTTAAAAAATGTGCGATATGCACCCTTCCCCGGGCGGCGGGCGGCAGGGCACGCGGCACGTGGTCGCATCGCTATTCGCTCATAATAATAACGGTGTTGTCACTTTTTAAAAATTACCTAATTTCGGGGAAGTTGGAATTAATTCGCGGGTAAAAAATATTATTTCAAAATTCATTTGTATTGGTACTATGATGATTACGTAAAATTTTATATTATATTTGGTCATGTATTTACCTAACCTTTATTATCCTTATGGGTCGGACAGGGTTTTCTTAACATACTGTATATTACAAATAAGTATGAAAGTTAATTTTTTACAAAACGCCTAACTACATGGATTTGGATGATACACGACACAATTTATATCCTAGGTTGACAAATTATCATAATTTCAGCTGAAAAACGTCTAATGTTGGACATTAGCCGGTTCTATACATATTGCTTCACTCCCGACTAGAGATGTGTTGTATTATATCATTTGTATTGAAATGTATCTGGATGTCGTCAATTATCCCATGAAGCGCGAAGCCGAAGGTAAAAGCTAGTCCTAAAATTAATTAAGCAGTTTGAAGTAATAAAACTCGAATGAAAAAATGTTATTTATTAAAATGCGACAGTTCAAATTACACGATGAGTCTGTACATAAAACTAAGTGTTAAATAATTGTATCTCATAATAAATCAAAATTATAAATCTGTAACGCAAAAGAAATTAAAACAAAGAACCTTACACAAGTCATTCACAACAATAATAAGTCTTTTAAGCTTTAACAGATAGGTACAGCCTGATTCAAACTTTCAGGCGGCCCGGATAAAGAGGCGAATCCTTGCGCAGTAACGAAATGACCTGTCAGCGGGGCTGAAGAGTGAGCTGCTGCACAGCGAATAGCGTACTTTAGAGCCGCCATAAAGTTTGAATCGGGCTGGCATGAATAAAATATATTACTTCAAAGTAGATTTAGAGAAGAATTTACTGAAAACTTCGGCAATGCCGTCGTAGTAGTGAATGATGATGGAGACAACTAGAACTAACATGGCAAAACAAATGCCTGTAATATACATAAACTGGCTTGCTTCTTGAGGCGTCGCCAGTAGCTCTTCACTGCTCGCATCCCTGTCTAACGCATCGAATTCAGACGTATCTGTGGAAGAAATGGCTGTTTAAGAAAATATACTATACTAGAACTACTATACAGGGTGTATCTGACATCGTAACGCAAACTTCGCGAAAAGGCTAGACCGCAAGCCACTAACAAAATTATTATAGTAATTTATGTCGTTAATGAGCGGTTACAGAAATAACAGGGTATAAAAAAAAGTATCGGCTCGGCCTTTGAACGTTGCAAGCGTGCCGCCGTGCGGGTTCGTAGGTATGACGTTGATCCCTGATGTGAACTCTATTAAATCAGCTGATAAGATAGTTTTTCGAGTTTTGTTTTCATTGCGTTTTTTTATGTAATTAGCGAAATAATTAATTTTTACTTTAAAATCTTACTGGGTTATAAAAGTAGGTATAGCAATTATGAACGGTCTAAAGTGAAAAAAAATTACATATGTTTTTTTTAAATCATGAAAAAGCCTACGAAAAATTCCACCACTGAGGGGTTCAGAATCATGTACTGGATCCTTGGTACTCGTTTGTGCGTCGATGTCAGATACACCCTTTCTACTACAAAATAATAATGTAAGTACGAGTATGTGTGTTGGAAACTTTTAATTGCGATCGATATTATAAAGGCAACGTTTTTGTTTTGTAATTGTTTTCTTTAGGTAGTCGGAACATGCTTCGATACTTGCAAACGTACTTTTATTTCATTGAGTTTTGTCTAGTGATAATTAATATTTACCAGCAGGAGTTTCCACGTCGCACACGACATCGGCCTCGGTAATCTGAAGATCCAGTAACTCCCGCACTGACAGAAGTGCTTCGGCAGGTGCTTCGCCAGGAAACAAGTAATCACAGAGGTACAGGGTTCCCACAGGGACTAGTACTCGGCGCGGAGGCTCATTGAAGCATACTTTTTCTGAAAAATAAAGCAAAAGAATAAATCAAACCAGTTTGAGTCATTAAGTAACAATTAATGCATATATTTTTTTCTTGATTTAATCCCTACTGCAAAAGGCAAAAACATTTATCTTAGCTACTTTTTTCCGGACAGTACACCAGCTCTTTACCTTAGTAGTGTTCAAAATTTGCAATGCCATTGATGATACATAATATTTAATGATATACTTAATAATATTGTTACCTTCTGGAAGTAAATTGTCATCAATCAAAGCATCACAGTGCATTGTGAACCTTGATGCTAGTGATCTTATTATATCTTCTTTTACAGCCGCGATAGTTTCACTGACTGTTGCTTTGGGGTACATGAACACACTTGAAGACACAACCCCACTGAAGTGTATACTGCCATCACATTCCAAGTATTCTACCGTTTCAGGCAGAGAGTTTTCCTAAAATGTAGACAGATGCTTTAGTATGCCAATTCCAATGGCCAAAATAACACGAAAACTATACAATATGTAAAGAAAACTCTGTCGGTTCAGACTAGAACTGATTCTACTGATACAACAATACTGTTGAAAATGGAATTCACTTTTTAAAAATGTACCAAATATCGGGGAGGCATTCGCGGAAAAGAGGATTATTTTAAAATTCATTAGTATTATGATGTATATTTATGTACAGTTTCAAATTTCATTTGGTCATGTGATTCATCATCATTAGCCTCTACTCGAACACTGCTGGACCAAGGCCTCTTCCATGGCACGCCAACAAGCTCGATCCTGGGCAGTTCTCCGCCAGCCAATACCAGCCACCTTTTTGATGTCGTCGCTCCATCTCGCCCAAGGGCGTCCTACGCTACGTTTGCCGAGACTCAGTCTCCACTCAAGGACTCGTTTACCCCAACGGTTGTCGGTCCTGCGGCATATGTGACCAGCCCATTGCCACTTCAGCTTGCTAATCCTCTCAGCTATGTCAGTGACTTTGGTCTTCTGTCGGATCACCTCATTTCTGATGCGGTCCTTCAGAGAGATTACCTAACCTTTATTATCCTTATCGGTCGGACGGGGTTTTCTTTACATATTGTATATTCCCTTGCTCACAAACTAAACTAAATTCAAGTTAAGCATATCTTTATCCTTTTATTTCATTATGAAAGGAATAAAGGATATTTTTTTTTAATATAAATTATAAACTAGCGCTTGACCGCAATCCCGCCTGATGGTAAGCAGTGATGCGATCGTTGATGGTAAAGCGCTAATTCCACCTGTGAAGGGTTCAGAATCATGTACTGGATCCATGGTACTTGTTTGTGGGTCGATGTCAGAGACACTCTTTATATAATATGTCAGAATATTATAATGCATTCATATGGTTACATAAGGAATTATTACAGTTATCCTCCCTGCCCAATGTGATTTTTTTTGTTAAAGATAATAATTTTTGAAATGGTAAACGTGAAGTTTTTTGCTAACTCTTCTCTATGGGAAACAACCAATTGGAACCATGCACCTAGCTTCTGATATTTCATATGTGCCTATGTTGGTTTCTGTGGAAGGAAAATATGTATATTGATTTTAACTCCTAAGTGTGTGAGGGAATTGCATGATTTGATTCCCCCATCCCCGTTCCATCAGCGGACGACCCGTCGCCGTTTCGCAAGCTTACACCCTAAATTATTGACACCGCAACGATCCGAACGAAGTGTTTCATTTCGTCTTTTATACCGCGTACATCGAGCGACTGGAACAATTTGCGTGAACAATAGCGGCGGTGTTTCGTCCGAGTACAGAGTTAGTGTCTTCAAGGCTAGAGTGAATAGGCTCTTAATAAACTAGTGCGCCTTACCATCAAACTTACTATCAGGCGTGATTACGGTCAAGCGATAGTTTATATTTTATAAAGAAAAACAGCAATCCATGACAGAGGAGAGAAAAGTGTAGCAATAGCAGGTATTGTATTATTTTCACTTACAAATGGCACAAATAAAGAAACATTCATTGATTTAGGTAGTTCTTGTTGTTGCATTTTGGTATTACTCTTAGGTTTCTTCTTTTTAAAAAGTTGTTCAAGGACCTCTCCATTATCCTTCAGTTCACCATCTATGAACATGATACTGGATTCAATTGTTTTGTGAGCAGATTCCAGGATTTGCTGAAAATATATTAGTGAGCATGTTAGCATGGGAAACAACAATAACACGCCGATGGTATTAGCAACATTGAATAGAAATTGTTATTAAAATACTTATTTGGATATATTGAAAATTACCTATACTCTGTTCGCCTTAGCTTTAGACATAAGAGGTTAATAGAAGCAGTGATGTGAAATCCGCAAAAAACAGGTAAGAGAGCATTCACAAGTATTGGTAAGTAAACAGCAATCAAACAATTGTATTTTGATGGAAGCCATTTTAATCTGGCAAAATAAATAAAAATCCTGCTGCCACAACATATGAACAGATTAGAAAACATTTTAAATTTGGTAGACTTATAGTAAAATATAAAGCATTCCAGGTACTGACCACCTTTGATTCTTTTAGGATTTTAACATTCACACTAGATACATACTTTTTACAGATTGTACCCTAACATCAACCTTTTTTAAATTCTGTCTAATCCTATCACAAATGGAGTATGTGTATATTTAAAAATATTCATAGACTATGTACCTGAAACTGTTGCTTAACAGATATACCACTCTTCTTCACTATCACTGGGTAGACATCATCAAACTCGTAGTAGCAATCTAACCTCTGCCACTGCTGTGCTTTGGGCAAGAATTTCCACTCTACAGGCTTGATAACTGTGCTTTTCACAGGAATGCCTACTTCAATACTCTTGCAAGTAAGCACTTTTGTACTTGTTGACATATGTAAAATAAGCCTTTCATTGGAATATGGACAGTTCCCAAACATATACTGATTAACACTCATAACTTTGTATATGTGATTCACAACTGATTTCACTTTACTGAAACTATTAGGTTCTTCAAATATGTCTTCATCACTTGTAATGAAGATGCCTGAAAAAAATTCATAAGTTGGTGTTACCTCCAAACAAGATTAAGTATTATTAATTTATGCAACTTGATTTTGTTATGTAATATAATAAAAAATCCATATCCATATGTGCATGCAAATCACTCATGATGTAATATTATGTGAACTTTGTTCAGAATATCTATTTATTCAAACCAGATTTAAAATATTCTTGCCTTACCTTGAACAAACATGCCTCCAGGAAGCATTCTAGTAACATGTTTAGCGTGGTCGGCAACCCATGCCTCAGACACATTCAATAGTGTCTTCGATTCGTTGTCTGCCTCATAACTTGCTTCTGATACATTTTCTGAACTTTTTTCGTCGGGTGTCCGAGCCAAGTGGATTACATTCTCCCGAGCACCAGTTGTCTTTAAATTATATCACAGGTTAAAGGTTGTTTTCAAATTCATTACTTTAGGAGAGTATACTTACACATAGTAATTATATAAATGAGGCTACGTAAATATTTATAAAAGTCTAGAGAAGCGGCAGATTAATCTTGACTGACTTGATCTTGCACTAATATTGGTAGTATGTGAAATCTACAAATAGTCATCCTATTCAACATGCATACAATGAAATACTGTAGTACTTGTTTATTAAAATTTAATAAGAAAATATGGCTTACCTGACCGAGAATTAATCCTATTACGAATATTTCTTTAGAAGCATATTGCTCTAAATATTGTAAGCAGTATTCCGGAGAATACACTGTACGACCCATCTTTTACAATTTATTTTTATCGGGTTGCATATGGTGCCAGAACACGTTTTAGATTTTCTGTTTAATTAGCTTATAATAATAAAAGTGAATTGCAAGCTTTGTTTTGTCGCGTCATAAAATTATAAGATTTCCAACTCGCCTATTCTCCTCCTCTCTCTCTCTACTGCATTGTCAAATTGTCAAAGTCATGTCATCTCTCTGATCTGTCACTCACTATTGTCAATGTCAACACAAATATTGTTTATGGTGTACTAAAACAAAAACGTGTTTTTTTTTTAATATTTCCTTATGACTTATTTATAAAAACCGGCCAAGCGCATGAAAGATTCCATACCATTACCTATACTTATATAAAAAAAAATAGATTTTGTATTTGTTATTATAGCAGCAATAGCTGTCCTGTGAAATTTTCAACTTTCTAGCTATTACTGTTCATGAGATGTAATCTGGTGACAGACAGGCAGACGGACAGACTGACAGACCACCAGTGCAGTAACAGGGTCCTGTTTTTACTCTTTGGGTAGGGAATTTAAAAAAAACTATTGCTTTGCCTGCGACTTCGTGTAAGTGGATTTTATATATAAGTACCTACCTATCTAATCATTACAATTTTACTAACTATTTACGTTTATATTATATGATAACTTATGTACTACATAAGTAAGTAAGTACATAGTTAAATACAAAAACATTTAGGCATCGAAGCGATGCAGACAGTATCTATACTCCCCATCGCTGTTACCCGTATACCTACGTTGAATGGCAAGATCAACCAAGCCTTTGGTTACGCAAAGTGTCGACCAGCCGGCGAGTAATTTCTTTAAAAATAGCTCGTGTATCGACGCTTACAACAGCTTAAATCTGTAATTACGCATAAGGTTACAATATTTGCGTCGCTCGAGGGTCTCGGCAGTCGTAGCAGCAACGCCAGCATAGTCCGTCATGCTAGGAATATGAAATGGTGCAAGAGGATCCACACACGTTGTGTCCCACGTCAGAGTTCAATCTTCCAAGGCCGAACGTCATGCCGTGTGGTCTCTAACCATCGTTACGTGGTACGTAGCCGTTTTGTTGTAATACCTACTGCTGGTAAGCCGGCTGATATAATGGGTCGATAAATATTATCCTTGATGCTGGCGAGCCGTACTATGCGTCATGCGACCCGCGCTTCTACAGCGGGACACGCCACGGTGGTCGCAACTGTAGAGTTTACACCGATGTGGAGCAACACATGGGCCCCCCAAACGGAAACGAGCCGAGACGATGAGCTATCCATCATAGTTCCTTAGTGGACGATGAAATAACCTGAAGCCACAAGTCTGATAAATATTTAGGTATGCGAATTTCATAAAATAATGTTATTTTTCATACAACCTCAACAGGGGAAATAAAGGGCATTATTAATCCGATCGAGGTTGATTACACTAGTTTACACGGTTTTCTATCCCCAGCTGAAAGTTGTTATTTTATTTTGTGTTCAGGTAGAACTATCCAGAAAAAATAATAAAAAAATTCTGTCACGTCTGGTTTAAAAAATATTTATTATCTTGAAGGGAAATACAAAAATTTTAGGATTAATACAAAAATAAATTAAAAATGACTAATTTTTGCTTTCTTTTTATAGTTATTTGAATCAGTTTTTCTTATGATAGACCAACAGGAAACCCCTAACATATTTTCATCCCAAAATCCTTGATGTCGTTCTTCGAAAGTCCTTAAATCTTGGTGGAAACGTTCACCCTGTTCGTCACTCATACTTCCTAAGTTTTCAGGAAAAAAATCAGATGAGAGTGTAGAAAGTGAATCTTTAATGACATGTTTACTCCCATATCATGAAAGTTTTTCAATAAATTGTTCAAACTCAAACTCAAACTCATTTATTGCGAAAATGGGTATAGGTAAATGGGTATCGATACATAAAATAGTTTGGCACCTCCATAATCCGCCTGACGGCATGCAATTTTAATTAGTGTTTGTCTCTACTAATTGTACAATTACTATAATCATCTAAATTTCATTAATACATTCGAAACAAAATAAATTAAAACAAAAATAAAAAAAAAAAAGGAAAAGGAAGTCAAAAAATAACAAATGTCAGGAAATTTCGTCATGGACAGGTCAATTGAAAAATTATAAATATGTCAAAAAACAAATAACCACCAATTAAAAACAATTCAAGTCAATAACCAAATACAATAATGTCATCTCTCTTTACCTATTAGATTGCATGTCATTTATAAATTCGCTCACACTGTAATAGGCCTTTTCCACCAGTAATTTTTTAACTTTATGTTTAAATATATTATAGTTTATGCTTTCTAATATTTCTTTTGGTAGGTGATTATAAACGCGTGGACAATTTCTTCATAATTTTCACTTTTTTTATTTCCCAAAAAATGTTCTACAAGCATTTTAAATGAGTTCCAAGCAGACTTTTCTTTAACCGATAAAAGGTTTTCAAACTGAGAATCTTTCATAATTTTACGGATTTGTGGACCAACAAATATACCCTCCTTCAGTTTTGCCTCTGTAATGTTTGGAAATATTTTTTGCAAATACCGGAAAGCATCACTGTTTTTCTCGAAGCGCCTTTACAAAGTTTTTCATGAGCCCCAGTTTGATGTGTAAAGGGGGTAATGTGACGTTATTTGGATCGACCAACAGTTCGTGTTTAATGTTCATTCTACAGCTTTCGCAAAACACGTGAGGCACCCACTTTTTATCTTGATTTGCAACAGGAAATCCAAAATAATGAAGATATGCAGTTTTTAACGAATCTACAATAGGTCTTCTCTTTTTTGAAAATATAAACTGTCCACAAATATAACAAAAACGGTCAGAACTTTGTTTGCACTTTCTGCTAGCCATTTTAAATTAATCCAAAGCAAAGTAACTGTCGTTTGAAGCGAACGAATAAACAATAAAATATCCCCACCACGTCGGGTAGTTAAAAAAAACATTTGACTGCAGAAAAAAATTCCGACGTGATAAAATATTTCTGCTAACACTTTTAGGTTTAGGGAAGGTAGATTAACATATTGACATACATTCGGTTCGGGGTATAAATAAAAAGTAAAATTTTGTAAACTTGTGATTAATAAATCGTTTGCAAGTTTCTATCATTAAAAGGAATAAATTCATAGGATTTGATGACCCCTTTCAGGGATTGGCTTAACAAGAAATCCAAATCGTGTAATCGGCCGGTCAATGAGCATCGCTAATTACCTACGAATGGTAGATTTTTCTATCGTGTAAGTCGTAAGTTGGGGTTTGTGTAGGCCAGATAAAACAAAACCGCCCATTGTGTTTTCTATTAAACATTACTATTATTGTGTACATTATTATTGTGTATTTTCTGGTACAATAAAGCGTATTCCAAATTCATACCAATGGGATAGGGCAGAAGAGTGGTTGAATAAGTTTCAAATTCATTGCACTGCCTCCTAGTTTTTATAAAAGAGTCTTTTGTTATTTATGACATAGTTACGCCATCATCGGATGACCCGTCGTACGGAGAGTACCCACTCTACGTTTTTGACACCGCTACGATCCGGGCGAAGCTTTTCGCTTTGACTTTTATATCGCGTACCTACATCCAGGGACTGGTGCAATTTGTCTGCGGCGGTCTTCTCGTCCGATCGCAATTGAAGTGTCTTCAAGGCTAGAGTGAATAGTCAGTTATTGCATCACTGCTACCATCAGGCAGGATCGCAGTCAAAAACTAGTTTTATAAAGTTTAAAAAAATATAGTAAAGTTTATAAACACAAGAAGATTACATAAACCTCAAGAAATTTGCTCCTTTTTTAACTAAGGGTTCCTCGAGATTCTATACATTTTCAGTTTTAGCTGACCTCGCATTGTATAAGGTTCTTCATACAACCAAATGTCAGCTTATACTGGTTATTTAGTTTGAATCTTTAGCCGTGTGCCGTGTGGCAATTAAACTTGTAACATTAAGCTTAGATTCTTTCGACGGCAAACTTATGGATGTAGCCGACTGTTCCATCAACCTGCCCGCTTGTTTTGTTCAAGGTGAATGCAGGCAAGTTTTCTTTGTTCGTATCTTGGACACAGGCATTTCGTAGCGTTTCATCGAAATTGTAGAAAGTTGAAGTTATTAAGAAATAATAAATTATTCTTTATGACCTTGTCAGTAAATGCCACGCCATAGCATGGTTAAAACAAAGATTTATTTTTTTTAGTTTGAAGGTCCACTTTAGGCCGACAATTTATCCAATATCTTTAAACACAAATCTTCACCTCTTGTATTTTTAACCGACGAAAATAAAGAGATTCCCAAGTGGACACGTAGTATAAAGGGTGTATCTGACATCGACGCACAAACGAGTACCATGGATCCAGTACATGATTCTGAACCCCCCAGTGGTGGAATTTTTCGTCGGCTTTTTTATGATTTAAAAAAATATACATATATGTATGTAGTTTTTTTCATTTTAGACCATTCATAATTGCTATACTTTTATAACTCAATAAGATTTTAAAATTAAAATTAATTAATTCGCTAATTACATAAAAAAGCGCAATGAAAACAAAACTCGAAAAAGTATCTTATTAGATGATATAAGAGTTCACATCAGGGATCAACGTCACACCTACAAAACCGCAGGGCGGCACGCTTGCAACGTTCAATTGCCGAGCTGACACTTTTTTAAACACTGTATTCTGTAACCGTTCATTAACGACATAAATCACTATAATAATTTTATTAATGGCATGTGGTCTAGCCTTGTCCCGAAGTTTGCGTTACGATGTCAGATACATCCTGTATAGTTATTTTAAGGCAAAGTTTAATAACTGGTTTGTAAACAACATCAACCTGTTTCAGCTGGTTCGGATAGCAACACTAGTGCAAGAAGATCGATTTACCTACATATTATAATTTCACTAACAAAACAAATAAACCGTGAATAGACTCGTTTATATGATGCCAACTCAACAATGCGGATGCAAACAAATACGGATATGTATCATTGGCTTCGTAACCTACCACAAAACAAATAAGAGCGGTTTTATCATTTTTAACGTGACGATATTATCGTGGGCGACCGCGATCATAAAATGTATAAAAATACGTTAACGTTATGTATGACATTAACATGGAATAAAATTTAAAAGCGTGTTCATTTTCATACATTTTGCTTCAGTGTGTTTCCTTTCGTAATACTGTGACGATACCACACAAAAAAAAACGACAATATTATCGTAGACATCCACGATAATATAAAGGGTGTATCTGACATCGATGCACAAACGAGCACCATGGATCCAGTACATGATTCTGAACCCCCCAGTGATTGAATACTTCGTTGACTTTTTCCAGACTTAAAAAAAATATGCAGTTTTTTTTCACTTTAGACGGAAATTTAAAATTCATTAATTCGCTAATTACACAAAAAAGTGCAATGTAAATAAAACTATCCTATCAGCTGATTTAATAGAGGTCACATCACGAGTCACGTCATACCTACAAACACGCACGGCGGCACGCTTGCAACGTTCAAAGCCCGAGCCGACATTTTTTTTCTAAACGCTGTGTTTTCTGTAACTGCTCATTAACGACATAAATGACTATCATAATTTTGTTAATGGCATGTGGTCTAGCCTTTTCGCGAAGTTAACGTTAAGTTGTTAGATACACCCTATAATGTTAGAAATTATGAAAAACGCACAATGGCGCGGAATCTCTTGTTCACAAACTAAACTAATTTTAAGTTCAGTGCATCTTTCTTTGTATTTCATTAAGAAAACGACAGAAGGTAAAATTTTAGTTAAATCCTGTCAAATTAAGATACTCCATAGACAGTTTAGACGCAATTATAAATATGAGGACAGAGTAATTTGACAGGTCTTAACTAGCATTTTATTTTGTCCTTTTCTTAATGAAATAGAAAGAAAAATATGCACTGAACTTAAATTGAATTTAGTTCTTGAACAACTGAATCGGAGCCAATGTCATACAAACATATCGATGCACGCGTAAGAACTACAAAAGTCACATTCTTAGAAATTCTTTACATAAAAGAAAAACGTTTTTCAAAATTGTTCTTTATTCAATAAGAATACAATAGTAAATATGCTATTTTACTAAAATTCGCTTAATCGACTGGTAATGCAGTAAGCAGTCTAGGCCTTGTGACAGATAGCCAGCCAGTCCAACGAAAAATGGTATCCAAAACCAATAATATAATAGTAATCATATTTGATACAGTACCCGTGCGTTTGATGCATAGTTTTGAAGTTTGAAACTCAGGGTATAAGTGACAGAGAGGGCATTACAAAGCCAAACTTTTCGACAACTGTGTGTCGTGTTTGCGGCCGAGTACTCTACATTAAGTTGGCCGCACCGGCCTAGTTGCTTAGAGCACTATCTGCCTTACAGTGCAAATTTAACGCACTCTTAAGAATAAAAAAATCATACGTGCAACAATCGCAAGTCCTATAATAAACTGACGCCATCTAGGTACACCAAGACCGCACTATGAAAGTCTTGTAAAATAAATTATTTTGCTGTACGTGACGTAATAATGTAATTGTAAGTGGATTTCCTCTTATGTTTAGTTGAATTTGCATTTTGAGAAGTCCATTTCAGGATGCTGTTCCATAAACCTGTGAATAGAGAGAAAACAGATTAGAACATGTTATAAACCACAGTCTTTGTTAATTCGTTTACTTAATATTCTCAGCACAATTTTAAATATGTTTAAATAGATTAAAAAAAAAAAACATTTTACATGTTGAAATAACATTATGTTTTAAAATAAAATTGTTTATTTTGGTATTTCCTAATTGAGAAGTAAGATCAAATGAAACTCAGTGTATACCTCGAAATGTTGTCATGAGCATGGGCTTAGCCAGGTTCTGGCCTGGAGGGGGGCAAGTCAGGCCTAGGGGAAGGGGAAGGCAAGTCAAATTTTTAGAGTGGGTAATCTTTGTGCGCTATTTTTGGCAATTACACCATACATTTTGTTGCATGGTTTATTTAAAAGTTAGAGATAAGTTCTCGTTTATACTTTGTTTATACGTGTTCTGTGAGATTTCCAGCAGTGCCAGTGCAGCTGCCTCCCCTGCCCCCCATGGTTATGCCCATGATCATGAGCATGATGCAGATTAATATCTGATTTTGAGGAAAGCACTATAGAGATTTGAGAGGATATTTTCAATCAGTCCAAGGATCTATTTGACAGATGGTAATTAGATTATTGATGGTATTAGTTATTCCGTTAATCCATCGCAGAAAATACCACCACCCTAAGGAAGATTAGCGAGATTCGAAAATTCACCCTAACTCTACAAATTCCATTGAATAAAAATTCCATTTATCCAGTCAGGTTAAGGTGAATTCTTTGGGGTATGTAAACGGAATAACTCTCCAGATTATTCATTACTTATGTATATACACTCTACATACTACATAGATATAGGGACCAGCCCTCTAATCGGCGAACACACATTTGTCAAATGATTGCGACTAGTTGGCATCAGTTGGGATCGTTCGGACCGCACATTATTCCGTTCGGTCCAAACGATCCCAACTAGTCGCAATCATTTGACAAAAATGTGTTCGCCGATTAGAGGGCTGCTCTACTTTATAGTAATCACTTTTTTATCTGTTAGACTACTTCTTACACTTTGCTGTCTGTAATAAATAAATTTTTCGTCTGTTAGACATGACCACAAAACACAACTTCGGTATTAGGCACTTTTGTAAGTATTTAAATACTTATGAGACTTACTTTTTGAGCACATCTTGTTTCTTTTGTTCATCGCTAGTGGGTAAACCCATTTCCTTTTGTCGTTGATCGTACATCATTTTTTCAACTAGTCCGCGAGTCTCGCCGTCCAAATCGGACAGCTTCGATGGTTCTGAAACATTTGATTACTAATCAGTCTAGAAAATAAAATATTTCCTATTTCAAAGGGGTTCCACGCCCTTGAAATTAAATACGTCAACTTTCAGATAAAATAATACACAATTTAAATTGCATTTCCGTCGTATTTTTAAACTTGCACAAAAAATCCATGCCGACGTATATCAAGATATCCGTTAAATTGGTAAATTAAATGCAGTTACCGGAAATACGAAAAAAAAAAACAATAACTATAAAACAGGTTCCATTATTTTAACAGCTGTCTATTTAACAGGTATAAAACACCACGAAGTACCGAGCAAGTTATGCGTGAGCGATTAATTACCATAAATACATGCTTAAACTTCACCAAAATGCTTACCTGGGTTGATCTTCCTCGTGGATATTTCCGGATCGGTAGTGACTAGTCTTCCCCACCAATTCATTTTATTGACCTACAAGATATAATAAAAATTTAAAACATTATTCACTAAGAAACTCTCATTACCTTAAATTGGATTCTAAAAAAAAATACATACGTTACATAATGACAACTTCATTAAAATGTTTAAATAATTGTACAAAGCAATTTTAGAAGTGTTACAAGGTTTGTTTATGACATTTTAGAAAAAAAAAAAACTCGCATATTATCATTAACAATGTTTGGCTCATTTATTTACTCAGGTTTTTTATTATAGATGGGCAATAGTTGGTTACCGACAAAGATTAAACTACCTTCCTTTTGACATGTCTGTCTGCGAATCCAGTTCACGACTATCAAGATAACTTGCAGTAATATGCTTCTTGTTGTCATTATTCTCAACAAGATACTATGTATACATTAATCAATTATCATGATGATTAATCTAATGTAAAAATTATTACTTGCAACCATCCATTTGGAAGTCAAATTTCGGCTGTTTATTACAACCTGACAGCAAAACCCAACATTGGCAATTATAGATGAATCAATTAAATCAGTCAATGCTTCTGAACGATAACATCAACAAAATATTGACTTAAAATTACCATTTCCAAAGACTATTGAATAAGATGAACTTATATAACTCAGGTCTAAAAGTACGCGCACGTAGAGGGACGTACTTACCTTTTCTAAGTTGATAAGTAAGTTGCGTCCATCTTGCAACACCCACGTCGACTCCTCCATTTTGACTTCGGCATCCAGTTCGCCGTCTATGATAAGCGGCTGGCCTTTGATGCCGACTTTGAGATGTTTCTTGGCGATGATAACAGTTAAGTCACGTGGCCTCAGAACTTGACGCAGTGGCACTCTGAGCTGCGAATAAATAACACATTGTTATTATGTTATCCACAAACCCACACTGAGCCCACGAATTTGTATTACGGCCCACTCCCACTCATAGAGAGAATACCTGTGTCCCAGCAGTGGGATATTTTTTTATGATTACGTTATGCATATGCATACTCTGCTTTGGTTAAAGGTAGGAAACATTCTCGGCGTACAAAACATTAACTTGATCTTAATTAAAGTAGCAGTATTTTATTACAAGTGTATAAAAAACAATTCAATGTTTAATCAGGGATGTTACGGGGCTTCGACTCCCACTCCGTTAAGACGGAACTTCCGATTATTATCATACCTTCGGTTCCGATACTTTTAAATCGGAGGTTATTAAAGAATACCAAAGCAGCGGCGGCCTGTCCACTGCTATTAACAGCAGGGTAATTGCGTAACACACTATCAGTAGCAATGCGTTTCATTTTGACAATTCAACAACATTCATTGCGTTATTTACGTTGTTGAGCACACACATTTATCGAACATATGGAGCAATGGACTAGCAATATGCTTCAAAATGATTCCAATTGATAGTAATAGTGCGTTACGCGATTAGGGTGCAGGCTCATACATATCACGTGGAGAATTCCTTGACTTCTGCTACATGCAATACTCTATCGTCGATTATTTTTTCACTTGTTATTAGTTTATTACGCACACGACACGTTCATAGGTTATAGACATTTGTTTTGATTTTTTGCTAGTTTTGAAGTCAACACATTTGCTTTAATTTTTTTCAAAGCTTTTGTTCTTTTAATGTTATTAAACATTAAAAGAACAAAAGCTTTGAAAAAAATTAAAACTCAAAGTAGCATATTAATGCTACTTTGAGTTTTAATTAACTTCATATAATTTCTTGTTCATTTGGAAACATGCCAATTTTCTTTTCACTGTTTGTGTTTAATTGTAATAAAAAACATGACTAAATAATGTTTTTGTGTTTAAATAAAAAAAATCCACTTCTGACCCTGCCTCCGCCTCCGGTTCAGACTCCGATAAACCAAATTTAAAAACTCCGGTTCCGATATAACTACCTCCGTTAAATCATACAAAACCGTCTAGTCTAGAACTATTAATTGAGAGTCATTGCTAAGATGGTCGTTCTTCGACATAAATTATATTCTAGAAGGAACACGGGTATTACTAAGACAAGTTATGTCTTTATTATTCAGTAACTAAGTACCACGCCAACGGACCTCCAGTCCTACGCGGAAACCTACGAAAGCAGCCAGTTTAGGGTTAGCTAGTGTAAGATAGGTACTTAGGTACTAGCGGGATAGGTACTAGGGTGTACTCTCTTATTCACAAACTAAACTAATTTTAAGTTAAGTGCCTCTTTTTCTTTCTATTTCATTAAGAAAAAGATAAAAGTTAACATTTTGGTTTAATCCTGTCAAATTAAGATAATCCATAGACAGTTTAGACGCGATTATAAACATGGCGACCAAAAATACATCAATTTACGTCAGGCGCGGACTAATTTGAAAAGTCTAAAGTAACTAACGTATTATCTTGTCTTTTTCTTAATGAAATATAAAGAAAAAGACGCACTGAACTTAAATTTAGTTTAGTTTATGGACAAGGGTACCGGAGCCACTGACTAAGCACAGATCAAGTTAGTTGTTGCAACAAAACTGCTTAAAGTTGCAGGATATTGAAGTAATTACAATTACTGTGAACAACATATGTACTTCATTCGCGTCGTCATAAATGCCATTTACTTGTATTATTTGCGTAAACGGATATAAATAATATTATTAAATCAGTGCGTTTCATTCAGTATACGTACAAAAGTAAGGTTATAAAGATCAAAATGATACGTTAACATTTCAACACTTGGAAAATGTATCACGACAATTTCGTTGCGTTGTGTCATAATTACGATGTGTGACGTCGTATTCAAAAAGTAACCGTATTAATTTTTATCAAGAAAATAATTGAATTACGAGTGTATAACCCAATTAATACTTTCACATATGATCGCGAGTTTATTTCACCTTGTTTTAAAACTTAAGGTTATGTCCTGTTTGGTACTGAAACGGTCACAGAATTAAGAAACTGCAATTTGAAAGTAAATAAAACTATACATATTCCCCCTTATCCATAAACGTTGCTTAAACTAGTGATTAGCGATTCTTTAACCATACATTTTTACCTCTTAAAGTCGCTTAACTTTAATCATCGTTTATGAATAAAAACTACAGTATTTAAGGGATTTATTCATAAACAATGATTAAAGTTAAGTGACGTGCAAACGTGAAAAATATATGGTTAAAGAATCGCTAATCACTAGTTAACTTAAAGCAGGGTATATGAAATAGGGGAATTATTTGAATCTATAAACTGAAGAGTCACAAAATCAAAACCAGTACTACTAAACAACAATCATAGTAAAGTTTTTTTTTTTTTCAATCAGGATGTATTCGTCTGTGGGAAATTCTCATTGAGCATCCTGTTGAATTTGTAGCTTAACAAACAAGCTTGATTTAGTGAGAATCCAAGATATTGTAACCTTTTAAATAACACATTTTTATATGATCATAAATGTGAACTTATACAATAACAAGTTACTTTTTGGAAAATTCCAACTCGAATTT
This sequence comes from Sesamia inferens, assembly GCA_037179545.1. Classification (NCBI taxonomy): domain Eukaryota; kingdom Metazoa; phylum Arthropoda; class Insecta; order Lepidoptera; family Noctuidae; genus Sesamia; species Sesamia inferens. Next base: position 18,301,656 of record CM073928.1, on the reverse strand, counting down.
GTTATTCGAGTTTAATGTCCGGGGAACGCAAACGACTAGAAGAACTGTCATAGGTTTTTTTTTTTTAATATTTATGTAGTAAAATAGTTAAGTAATTAATCTTTATTTTCTTTGTCAGACATGACAATGTCGCTCTGTAAGATCGTAACTACATACTAAATACAAAGCTCACATTATCAAGTTAATTGTTTTAAAAAGCATTTTTTTTCTTTACATATAAATAGAATATTATGCAATCCCATGGATACTATAAATAATATAGAAGTACGAGTCACGTTGTAAACCGTTTAAGTTCAATTATCAAGCTAGGCTGCTAGGCTGAACAGGACAACTCGCTAAGTAACAAGGTGCTGGCCGCGAACTGACATCATAATGACATGCATAGAATACGGAATGAATAACTCTAAAAACAACAATAATTATGTTTCACAAGAGGACCGCCAAGACAGAACGCGTTCTTCGAACGAAGGCGTGATGACCTCGCATTCCTGGCAAGGACGATGTGCATGAATATACCCGCGGCGTCTGCGCACAACCGGACCGCACCGGACAATGTACGTTCTTTGTGAATTAACATGACCCCATAGTGACCATCAGTTGAAATTAAGATACCGAAAATGATGAACAGCTGCTGCGAAACAAGTTTTAATGAGGATGGCAATTTTCATTTTCCTATTTGGGCTGCAGACAAGTTTGTCTGTATATATAATGGCTAGACATCCAATTTTATCGTCTAAAGAAACTTTAAACAGTTCTTTGGTGTCTGTTTCTACATTTTGAACACCCAGAAATTAAATTGTAACATAGCGCTAACTAAAACCACTTTGGAACTATTCTTAATTGTAAATAGTACGATTTTAACCATGGCCTTCACAGTTTGAATAATGAAATTGCGTTGACACTAAATAATATGTAATTAGTGATTCGGTCTATTAATATCTAAAATAAACAACATAATGCTTAGGTGATCCATGACCATGATCATTATTCAGATATGCTAAGACGATACATAATAAAATGATTAAGCGTTGTTGATACGACAGGGTTCAATGTTAACCTCGTGTAGAAATTCTGTGGAACGCTACTAATTATATAAATTTTATATGTTTTTCCCCAAAACCATTAACACATAGCCTTTTACTTATTTCTTCCAAAGCCTTCAACATCCTCAAATTGAAAATGTCAATCGTATATTATTACATGTTGTGATGTAGTACAAGCATCATTACCGTGACATAATCCAATCAAATTATACCTGTTTTATGCCACCGTTTGGAATGTTTAATTTTTTTTTAATTCAAGTAAATTTAAATTATGTTGAACATACAGAAAATATTGGTATCTTAGAATAAATTAGTCAAAGTTTGCAAAACTGTCCTCCTTTATCCTTTGATGTGTCAAGAAGTGGGCGTCAGTTATCAAAACTCCTAGCGACTGATAATTGGGCAACGATACAGCTAACTTAATGATATAATTGCATTCCAATTAAGCTCGAGTCGTGCGTGCGACTGAGAAATTAAGCAAGCCTTCAATCCTTTGTTGCTTTAACGAATAACTTCTTATAAGAACCTTGCGGTAACTGCGCTCAATAGCATAGTGTTATAATACCTTCACACGATTACGCGCCGATTACGGCCCCGTTCTAATGGAAGCCGAAGTCGTCGGAGTCTCTACACCAAACACATGATAATAGTATTCAACCAGAACCGTAATTAGGCGCCTCGTTGTCGCCGCACGAAATTCTCAGTAGATTAGATATCAACGCGCCTAAATATCACTACTTGATATTTAATCTGCGGTCATCTTACACATAATATTGTTACGAATGCACCTTATGTCGAGGGCATAAGGTTCAATATCGCTTGACATGCAGTGTGTAACTTTTAAGATCTATAACTCTAGATCTAGACATCTTATAGGTGTAATATAAAAACGCATTGCTAGACTTAAGGTGGCCTATCGAATGGTACAGGTTTTATCAATTTTGTCAACTAAGTGACGACATCGAAATTTCTAGAAACCTGTTTCCGGGAATTACCGTAGGTACCTACTGAATGTACTCGAAGTTATGCGCTATTATTATTACGTCTAGACGATTCTGGAATGTTCGATCAGCTGGCCTATATATAGCGCCGTGACGCCGACGCCGAGTCAGTCTACACTTGACTACCGAGACGAAACAGCGACATTTAAGAAGCGATCTTTGAGAATACCTACTGCGACAACTGTAACGAGAACATTGAGTACTACGTGAAGAAACATCTGTAGTGTCGTTGTGTGTTTCCAACACGGACTTCGTGGACGTAAGTGAAGAATTCGGTGCAACGTCAGCAACATTCTACTTGTCATTGCCTACAATCGACTGTACCTTCGTTGCCAATAAACTTCGTAACCCTTAACCGGTATTTTAGTACCCCTAGCCCGTAACAATTGGTGTCAGAAGCGGAATGCCGGTCACGCCAAGGGAAGACGAAAGAGTTCGCACGCGACGACAAGCAGCGATGGATTTGGCGCGTCAAGAGGAAGAATCGCTTAGTGTCCCTGCACCCATAGAAGATGCGGCCGTCGTAACACCGACGAATGTGAGTGCGCCTAGTACCACCACTATTCCCGGAACCAGCGGTTGCGATTTATCGGCATTACTGGCTCACTTGACGGCGCAAATAAGGCTGAGCATAGCAGAATCCCAGGCAGAAACCCAGGCTCAAATAAAAGGCATAGCAGAATCCCAGGCAGAAACCCAGGTACAAATAAAACAAACCCAGGCAAAAATAGATAAATCCCAGGCAGAAACCCAGGCACAAATAAAGGAATCCCAGCAGCTGGTCTTAGAATTAAACGAAAAATGGGAAAACACCAAAGAAGAGGTCAACGAGCTTAGAGTAAAAACAGCACAACAAGATGCACGTATGGACCAGCAAGATATGCGCATAGACAAGCAAGAAGCGCGTATGGACCATCAAGATACGCGTATAGACAAACATGATGCGCGTTTCGAGAAACTGGACAATACCATCATGGAGTTTGGGAAAGAAATAGAATTTTTGCATGAGAAGGTACAAAGAGGAGGTATTAAAGGTGTACCTGTACCTAGTGCTTTGCCGACGTTCAAAGTACCTCACTTTGACGGAACAACGTCATGGGTGGCCTTCCGTCTACAGTTTGAAAAGGTTGCTAAAGGCAACAACTGGGACGACGATCAAGCTCTAACGGCTCTTATGCTTGCTTTGCGTGGCGATGCCGTACGAATCCTCGAGAATGTTTCCGGCGATTGCAATACCCTAGCCTGTCTGTTAGAAGCGTTGGAGTCTAGATATGGAGAGAAACACCTCGAACACGTCTACAGGGCTCAACTCCGCGACCGCACACAGAAGAGCAATGAGGGTCTGCAACAGTGGGCAACGGAAATAGAACGTATGGTTCGCAAGGCGTATGCATCAACACCGGGACTGATTGACGCTACTACTCTGCGATTCTTTACTGATGGGATTCGAGATGCAGAAGTCAGAGCTGCAGTACGTCTGGGTCACCATCAGACCTTGAAGGCGGCCTTGACACATGCTCTGGAGGTGGAAGCTGTACGTCAAGATGGCCGACAACACGACCGTATTCGAAAAGTGACCGCACAAATGAAAGCCCGACGAGGACCAACTTGTTATGAGTGCGGCGAAAAGGGGCACATTCGAATTGATTGTCCCAGGAAGGCTAAGGGAAGAAGTGCTTCTTGGGCACGTAAAGACGCAGAGGTGTTGCTGTGGCGCAAGCGCGACGCCAAGGTCGAGCCCGAGCGCCCGAGCGAGCGCGTCGATTGGCGCGAGCGGAGCGATCGGAGTGGGCGCCGCGAGCGACCCGCTGAACGAGAGCGGGTACGTGTCAAGGACCGGGAACGCGAACGTTCCGGCAAGCGAGAACAAGAGCGCGAGCGGTCGCGCGGAAAGTCGTGGAGTGCGGCGGAAACAAGGCGGGACAAGGAAGTCGAGGACGAGGCGCGTAAGAAGAAGCGCCTCGAGAAAAAGGCAAAACAAAAGGTCCGCCGCCGCCAGATTACTTCAGGTGGTAAGGACCGAGGTGAAGAACGCAAACAGGAAAAGACAGAGAACGTAAGGATTATCCAGGTGAACGCTTTGGATGAAGACTGGGATAATCGATCATTGGAAGAGGCACAAAAGGAAGACAGTGACCTGAGGGCAGTAATTGAATGGAAGCAGCGTGGTCAGAGGCCCGCTTGGAGTGAAATATCAGCGCTTAGCCCAACAGCAAAAAGTTACTGGGCTCAATGGGACAGCCTGATAATTGATAATGGAGTTCTGAAGAGGAAATGGGAATCACCTAGTGGAAAGGAGGTCGCCTTACAGATAGTTGTCCCCTGTGATAAGGTCGCGTCGGTGCTAAGACAGGTGCACGACGAAGTATCCGGAGGACATCTAGGAGTAAAGAAAACTCTGGAGAAGGTGAGAAAAAGATTCTATTGGGTGCATTGCCGCGAAGACGTAGAGGACTGGTGTAGGAAATGTGTAGCCTGCTCCTCGGTAAAGGGACCGCAAACGAGAGCCAGAGGTCGGCTGAGAGTGTACAATGTTGGTGCACCATGGGAAAGAGTTGCTGTCGATATAGCTGGGCCATTCCCTATTACTGAAGAAGGGAATAGGTATATCATCGTCATGCAAGACTATTTCAGCAAATGGCCAGAAGCTTTTGCAGTACCCAACCAAGAAGCTCATACCGTTGCCAAAAAGCTAGTTCACGAGGTGTTCTGTCGATTTGGCGTTCCCTTGGAGTTACACTCTGACCAGGGTAGAAACTTCGAGTCTTCACTATTTCAAGAGGTTTGCCAACTACTCGGGATACATAAGACTCGTACAACACCATATCACCCTCAGTCAGATGGAATGGTCGAAAGATTCAACCAGACGCTAGAGAATCATTTGGCCAAAGTAGTGGAAGAACACCAGAGGGACTGGGACCAATACATTCCACTCTTCTTAATGTCATACCGCTCTGCAACACATGATAGCACAAATTGTACACCGGCGAAAGTCAACTTCGGCCGAGAAATTAGATTACCCATAGATGCCCTTACCGGAACACCCCCCGATACCCCTATCCTCGCCGTCGACTATGTGGCCGACCTGCGGCGTAAACTCGATAGAATACATGAGCTAGTGAGAGAGAGCGGTCTGAAAACCAGCGAGAAAATGAAGATCCGATACGACCGCAAATCTAACGTGCCCGGATTTGAAGAGGGAACTTTGGTATGGTTACATAATCCCATTAGGAGAAAAGGAAAGAGTCCGAAGTTCCAAGCCAAATGGGAGGGACCGTACACGATAGTAACCAGGATAAACGATGTCACCTACCGCATAAAGAAAGGACCTAGAGGGAAGCTGAAGATCGTACACGTAGACCGCCTAGCTCGCTATTACGGATCAAATCATGCTCGGGACGAGCACGACTAAGAAGGGGGCAATGTTACGAATGCACCTTATGTCGAGGGCATAAGGTTCAATATCGCTTGACATGCAGTGTGTAACTTTTAAGATCTATAACTCTAGATCTAGACATCTTATAGGTGTAATATAAAAACGCATTGCTAGACTTAAGGTGGCCTATCGAATGGTACAGGTTTTATCAATTTTGTCAACTAAGTGACGACATCGAAATTTCTAGAAACCTGTTTCCGGGAATTACCGTAGGTACCTACTGAATGTACTCGAAGTTATGCGCTATTATTATTACGTCTAGACGATTCTGGAATGTTCGATCAGCTGGCCTATATATAGCGCCGTGACGCCGACGCCGAGTCAGTCTACACTTGACTACCGAGACGAAACAGCGACATTTAAGAAGCGATCTTTGAGAATACCTACTGCGACAACTGTAACGAGAACATTGAGTACTACGTGAAGAAACATCTGTAGTGTCGTTGTGTGTTTCCAACACGGACTTCGTGGACGTAAGTGAAGAATTCGGTGCAACGTCAGCAACATTCTACTTGTCATTGCCTACAATCGACTGTACCTTCGTTGCCAATAAACTTCGTAACCCTTAACCGGTATTTTAGTACCCCTAGCCCGTAACAATATGTCTTCATTTCGGTCCGTTGAGTCAATCGATATGATACATATTTAAAATATTTATAGACTCACGCAATAGTTGAAGCAAAACAAAACTTAAGTTGTAGGTAGCGTATCATTATGGCTAGTGCTCCACATCTTCAGATTAACAGAACAGGATGTTAAGAAAATTGGTTGAAATTATAAAAACCAGCTAGTTCATACAAATTGAATCAGAAAGAAACGTCCTGCATTAAAAACTGTTTGACAGTGAGTCAAACTCAAAGCATTTATGTCAATTAAATCAATTACAGGCACTAGAACTCTTATAGAAATCCAAATGGCCGTTCAAAAAAAGGAAGCTAGTTGCTCATTCCAAAGCGCATTTATTAGGTCCTTTAGAGGAGGCCAGGAGTCATTCCCTCCCATAATGTTTATTTGTTTTTCATTTTTGCTATGAAATAAGTAATTGCCAATATGGCACAGACCATGCTGCTATGACCAAGCTACACTTTAAGGGAAAGCAAACAGCGGTACATGGTCAAAACGAATGACATATACTATAAGTACTTCAGCAGTCAATCAAGCCCCTCCAGAATTAATAGCATTACATTTATGATACTCGGTACATGAGTGTTAATGACTTGGAATATTAATTGGTAGTTTATTACACAGAGTGATAACGATCATTCCACACAATTTGACAATGAAACGCTTGAAGGCACTGGATTCTGTAGCAATATCATATGCATATTTTATCTTTTAATTAGTTTTCATCATGATATGCTATGACCTAACCTGCTTAGGTTAGGCTGTATAAACAACTCATACCTCGTCGATTCGAAGAACTGAATAAAGAAAGAACAGCTACTTTCTTTGATATTGTTGTTCGGCGTCGTTTTCGTCGAATCGATATTCTCCTTCATTTCTGACTGAGCTGCTTGATTACCGATAAATTCGTGACTGGAAATATTCACTCAATTGGTTTGTATCTCTTGCCTGAAACTACCATTTCAGGCACGATTTTACATGGTCCTTACAAGATTATGTTTCAACTTTGAAAAATACTGAGTAGTAGTAAATTATAATGAGCTATTATGGCATTTTGTCTCATAGTAGTCAGGTATGAAAAGCCGACCTCATCTATTTTAAAAATATGATGTGCGTGTAAAAATATTCTATAGACATATTTTCAGAAATAAAATCATTCATTATGTTGTAAAATCGTTGAACTCTGGATTCCCCGAAATACTGCAAATACATCATGGTCATGGGAGGTCATAGAAGCTTAACTTCACGCACGAAGTAATTACAAAATCACTATACTTCACTCACGTTTCTGTACGTGTAAGTACTACCAACTTAGAATAAATAAAGCACTTTAATCTCGTGTATACGCGCATATTAGTAAAGCATATTTGCTATTTTCAGATTTGGAAATCCAACTAAACCAAGTCATGGAGCCGCCGATCGCTATGAGAATCGCCTTGAAGAAAGGATTATTGATTAATTAGGTAAACAAATCAGTAGATGGCATAATATAATAATCAATGTATTATTTTTCTGATAACCTTGGATGGTGTGTTTTACTATTGTTGCCGGCTGTAGGTACAGAAACTCTGTCTTCCTTCTAAAATACCAGCGTGAAGTGTGAGTATAAGAATATTTTTATAATCGTAAAATCAATAATGCATTACGCTTTTATGGGCCTGCTACGCTGCGTAGCTGCTACGGCATTTAAAATTTGTTCAAAAATACCAAAATCTGATAAGTGCATCGGTTTCGGACATTGGACTACGCATAGTGAAGGGTTACCTAGTTGTACCCCATGCACAGTATCAACTACAGTAATTATATCGATCGCAAAAAAAAATATGTGTATTTCACAGAATAAACTATGAAAAACAAAATTGTTGTTGCAGTTGTGAAACAAAAGTAAAAAAAAAAAAATATCAACACGGAACAAAAAGTCACCAAAAATCTTTATCTTTTTAATTACGATATCCTTTTGTACCAATGCACCGAACTATAAAGAAGAGAATTAACACATTCAGTGCCACCAATTCGCCCGGAGATTTTACATGGACTCTCCGGGCGAGTCGGTGGCACTGTATGTGTTAATATTTTTTTATTTCTCTTCTTTATACTTCGGTTACGTGAATAGGGAGGACAAATAGGTACTAATGGTATTTTTCGTAATTATACTACACCATTGTTTATGCCCAATCCTTCTCTATATGAATGGAAACCTGTGCCCAGCAGTGCAGCAGTGGGATGATAAAAAGTTGATGATGATGATAATGATGATGATTGTTTATCGGTGATAGAATACGCCTTTCATTTTCTTCGGACGGACTGACTTGACGAAAATATAAGGATCGCAGTAATCGTTTTTGCCAGTTGGCTACGAAACCCGAAAACCAATAAATGACGGTCACCTCAACCGAGTCGCATCGTCCTTTTATGAAAGACAACGGCAAAACCCAGGTTATGTTCAATGAACACATTACCCCAGGACCGATCTTTGTCAATCGCCGTACTCTCAAGGTTGTTTAAGAATACGGTTACCACGAGTAAATTCTGCAGTTTGGTAAGAACAATTATGAGAGGGAGGCTAAGATAAGAAATTCATCGGGGCTGGGCAGGGCTTAAATACTAAGGTCTTCAATCAGTGCGTCCTGCCAGTTATTACCTACGGACCAGAAACGTCGACACTCACGGTACGGCTGGTACATAAATTCAAGGTATGTATGTAACGGGTTATGTTTGGAGTTTTTCTGAGGGAAGCCGCAACGAGGTGATCCGGCAGAGAACCAATGTTGTCGATATAGCTCATGGAATAAGAAAACACTGCAGTGCCAATAGGTCGGCCATATTAGCCGTAGAACCGATGACTGTTGGAGTAGAAGTGTTCTTGAGTGGAGACCGCGAATCGGTAAACGTAAGGTGCGACGCCATCGGGCAAGGTGGAGCGACGGTCTTCGTAGGATGGCTAGTAGTAACTGGAAGAGAGCTGCCGAAAATTGAGGTGAATTTCTTGAAATAGGAGAGGCCTGCGTCCAATATTGGACTGCTATAGGCTGATGATGACGATGAACGGCAGCCCACAAGCCTAAGCAAAAAGAAATAAATTCAGTATATTGAAATTTGCCTTTGTCTGTACGTTTGTGAATTCATTATCAAAATCATCTTTCTTCAAATATCTAGCGGCTATCAGTATTCTAATATAATTTGTCAAGTCTGTAGGTTTGTGAATTCTCTAGCAAAATCATCTTTCTTCAAGTATCTACCAGTATTGTAATAATATTCTTTCGAGTGTCATGTTGTAGGTACTGCCTCACCGTCAATAGCAGTTTTTCCATAAACCTACCAATATGCTAAGATGACGTGTAAGCTTATTAGGGGCATTTTATTTTCTTCCTAGTAGTGTAGAATCTATGTAGATCGTTGTCTAGTTATACGTCGATACGGACATTGTAATGCGCAAGTGCATCAGTTTCCTCTAACGTCATTGGTGTCGTCATTTTGTGACTTCGGTATTCGCAATATATTTACACCGTAACAAAAAAAGATGTTGTCTTCTATGAAATTAGTCTCTAATGAAACTTGTAACTCTGAAATTAGAAAACGTTGTTAAAGGCTAGCAAAACCCTTTAAAAAGCGTAAATGTGTAGTTTCTTGTCGGCTATTCTTCAAAGAAAACTACCAATTGGAACCGTTCACCTAGCGTCTGACAATACATTAGTGTGAATAATATAAACTGGTGATATGTGTATGTATCCATTTATATGCGAGTATATAAACTAATATTAAGTTAAGTCCATCTTTTTGTTTTAATTTCGTTAAGAAAAGGATAGAAATTAACATTTTAGTTTATTCCTGTCTAATTAAGAAACTCCATAGACAGCTTAGACGCGATTATAAACATGGCGATTAAAAATACGCTAGTTTACGTCAGGAGCGCACTAATTTGACAGGTCTAAACTGACATTTTTATCTTCTGACCTTTTCTTAGTGAAAAAGAAAGAAAAAGACGCACTGAACTTAAGTTTAATTTAGTTTGTGAACAAGGAAATCGGGGCCAATGTCTGATTTACACTGAACTAGTCGATGTTTGGACTGCTCCTACTCCGAAATGTTCGAAAAATGGCAACCGCTTTCTACATTGCTTTTGAACTATATTTCTTATTTTTTTTTTTTTGTAATTTGTTACCCCACTGTTTAAAAAAAATTATTGAAAATATGCTGAAATACAACTGAAGTCCCGAAAAGTCAAACAAGCCTCTCGTAACAATAATCCCAGTAGTAATTTGTAGTGTATATTTGGGTAGCACAGTATCTCCTATCAAGACTGAACTAGACGAAGACTATATATAAAACATAAGAAAAAAAGATTAATGACAAAAAATAAATAAATTATAAAACGTTTGCGTACTAAAAGTAGTAGCATAAACCTAAACTACACGGAACAAAATATGTAGAAGAAATAACTATTATTAGAAAAAACCTCACAAAACTTAATGGCTTAGAATTGATATTATAATTGACTTCTTCAAAGTTAATCGAAGGTCAGTTTGTCTAAAAAATTACACAAATGAAATTGGGAGATCTATCACCATTAGCGGCGGTGTAATCAGTTTTCCAATAAAAAACCTGTAAGAATTTCGTTGCTTAGCGCAATGTCCGGTTGATGTCGTGATTGTGATTGGTTTTTTGGCGATCAGAATAGGTGTATCCGAGTCATCGGCGTCCTGTAATGGAATTCCATGAGCGGAGAGTTTGTCCTCGCGATCGCGACCGATTACGCAACTCCTGGCATCGATAAAGGATACGTCATACGGACTTGACACAAACTGATGCACACAACGTGACATAGCCACCGTATTGCTTCTTTACTCTTTTCCTGTGGGCTAGAGGCTATCGACAATCATCGTACATGGCCAAACGAAAATTGTCTTGATCCTGACCACTGGTGTTGTGTTTTCTTGTTTATTTTTTTATTTAATTAATTTCATGTGTGTAAATTAATGCAAGTAAAAAATTACAATTGTAAAATGACTGGAAAGACCTTTACTGGTAAGGACATTGACACCAATCAACCGAACGAATTCAAGCTAATGCATTACTGTTTTTCTTTATAATTACTTTTAGAAAATTATTCTGTATGTCGTGCTTTGTTATTTGATTTGTTTTTTTAGGTACAGGAGATGGAAGCTTAGGAAACTAGCTTTACTTTTAATATTTTTTGTATGAAATATATTCTTACAAAGTAAAAAACTTATTAAGGTTTCTTAGAAAAAAAAAAAAAAAAAGTATTCATACATATATTTTTTTGTTTTATAGTAGGCGATCCGAAACGCAGATCTTGATCTTATAATGAAAAGCCCATATTCTTCTGTGCATTCACTGATGGCGAATTAATTGTATATTATTGTTGAATCCGTGCTAGATCAGTAACGTTTGATATCATTCTTTATCATAGATTCGTCAATTATTTAGCAATAATATGCATTATTTTTAAATAAAACGTATCTGGAACACAACAATAATTTAGAGCAGATGACGAATTCAATATCAAAATTAGAAAAACTAAAACCTTGATTGATTATCGGAAGTACAAGAAAGTTGACTTCAAATATTATTTTTTTTTTTTTCATAATATTACAAGTAAAAAATCAGTACTTATACAAGTTGGTAGCGTGCAACCTCATATATAAACCTTGGTGATTGTTGCAACACTCTCAGTACGACTCTAGTCGCTTTGCCGCTTGGAGCAGGCGCGTTATACGACGCCGGCCACACGGAGAGGGCGAGAGAGGTTTAACTCGAAACTACAATCTAACGCAATTTTGACAGACATGTGGACCGAGTGAATGCAGTGTTCAGTGACGTAACATTAGTGAACAGCTCTTAAGAGAAAAACAATAATACAGTGGAGGTGGAAATAATAAACAATGGATACCAAAAGCACGGTAAGTGATGCATGCAAGTTTTATAATTTAAACAATGACTTGTCTTGATGATTATCCCATAAAGTCAGTAGATTTTTGTCTTACTAGTGGTTAAAACTAAGAAATATTTGTTATCAATCCTGTACGACGTTAAAAACTTAATCAGCTGATTCGCAAATGCTTAACATATTTATTGCCTAATGGTTTCTAGTATATTAAATGAGTAAATTTAACAATCGGGTGACACTATTATTGGTGTTACCGCGTTAGTGAAAGTTGAGGAGTAAATATAGGTAACCCAAATAGGTTTACCAAAAAGGATCGCGGAAGAATGCAAAAAAAACCCAGATTTTTGGCAACCGAGATCCGCGTTCATGAATAATTAATCACTATAACGTACCTTATAAGTTTTAAAGTGGTTCAGTAAATAAAAAAAAACCTGACATATAACAGTTATAACCAACAATATAAACAAACAACATCACGTAGTGGTTTTCCTAACGAATTATTATGATAAGCTTAACTATATTTGCATAAAGGACATATAGGTATAATCAAGGCATATTTAGCAATGATATTTTCCCAGAACTGCGTTATTCTGTGGATATCTAATTTATCAATTGTGTTTGCAAGCACAAGAAATAACTTTAAATTTATCTACAGCATTATCAGAAAATGGGTTATTGTGGTTAGCATCAACAATGATGATATTATTGTAGGTACTTATTATAAATAAATAGACTAGATTCTCACTAGAATAGAACCTGTCCGTGACCTTTATTTAGATAAATCATATTGTTATCAGCACACCATAAAACAAGGATGACTAATGATTTACAGATAATATTGTACGAAGAAATTTTTAAGATTACAAAGTAACCAGTACGTGTACCTAAACACTAAAACCAAAATTGACATTTAACGCCTATAATATATGAGTAAAAAAAAACTAAAATATAGAAATCCAACCAAAAGCAAACACGAAAACTTATCGATACAAAGTGTGATACTGCTTTTTGCTGGTCAAGCAAACTTATAGAGTGAATATTTGAGATTTCCTTACTAATATGGGTGGAGCAACACTTAGCAAAGTTGTTATGATTGTGCACAAGGTCACCAGGAACCGATTCAGCAGCTCATCGACTTGAATAAAAAGTGAATTGTCGTAAAGTTTGGATCAAATATTTAGAATTGCATTAGGTGCGAGTAACATTTTGTTTTGTTTCATAAATTTTTGAATCAGATCTTGGTACCAAAAGTTAGACTAATTTCCCAGACACTTCGTCATCAAAATTTTTAAATACTTGACTTTTGTCTTACGTATATAATGCCATGACATCGTAGTTAACCTGGACATTACAGACTCCGCCATGAGAGGGTGGACTTAATTGTTTGCAATCGCCAACAAACACTGACCTTGCGTGATGGATGACCAGACGTTTTTTCTACTACTGATTAAGACTTTTTCGAAGAATGATGGTCCTTTAGATTACTACCATGTCTCAACTGAAATGTTTGTACAAATTAAATCAAAGGATTTATGTCCCGTAAACCAACTCTCACCAACCTCTCCAACTCCCTCTCACCAAGAGGAGGCCTGTGTCCCAGGAGTGCGAGGAGTGGGCACATTTTAGGCTTATTATGTATGTATGATTATCTAAGGGTTGGTCAGTCAGAAAGATGAAGCTAGTTGCCATTACAAAGCGCAGGAACGGCAAGACATTTACAACACCATGGACATTTTAAACACGATTTCTTTTTGTATATTATAAACAAGTGTTTGACCGGAGTCCCAACTGATTTTACAAATTATTTATGAAATTATTAGTGTCCGACCGAAATTTCGGTTTCGGTTTCGGTTTCGGCCGAGTTTCGGCCAAAAATCAAGTTTCGGTGGCAGTTTCGGTTTCGGCGAAAATAGGCCGAAACTTTTGCCGAAACCGAAACTTATTTCGAAAGTTTCTGCACGATCGCTTTCGCCCAACTTCGTTTCCCGCAGCAACGCCTTGACGGACGCTGTCGGTCGGCCCTGTTCGGGAATTGTCGTGCGCCGTTCGGATGGCTCTCTGTAGCAATAAAACTTAGTGCGTTTGCGCCCGACGCGACGTAAACATTGATGGAACTGATTACAAGTAAGTTTTTGTTTTGTTTCTATACTTAAATGATTTATATAGTAACTTAATTAAATATTGTGTCAGTAACTTTGTATTAACAAATCATGTCACAAGTAAAAAAGAGATTGTAAATGAAACATAATTTCAAATTATTGATTTGATTATTGTGAAATGATTAAAATTTTACTATGAAAACTTAATTTGTCGAAATAATAAAAATGTTATTAATAGATATATATTTTATATTATGTTAAATAAATAATTACAACAAACTTACTGTGTTGCCATTTCATGCCCTAATTAATGCAAAATAATAGGTACCTAAAATGCTCCAAATTTCAGTATTTTAAGAAATTTTATACTTAGACACGTGAGTTTCGGTTTCGGTTTCGGTTTCGGCCGAAACTGAAGCCCTGGCCGAAGATTCGGTTTCAGTTTCGGTTTCGGCAGAAAAACCAGTTTCGGTCGGACACTAGAAATTATATATTTTTGAAACAATTTTCATTCATGTTCAAACTAACCATTTGAAAACGATGCAGAAAGATGGGCATGTTCAAAGCGTCCAATAGAAAACATAAAAACAATTTAGAAATTAATCAGGTAGGTCCGCTTTGGAGAGGCATTGTTTTTGATAACAATATTATTGTTTTTTCATTAGGAAGTAGTGTACTTTACTGACGCTACACACCAACAAAACTATAACTAAGATGGACAAGATAGGTGTGTGTTAACTAGAATTTAAACTTTAGCAAGGAGTCATTGCATATTGAACAAAGCAAGAAAATCATTAGAAATATACTAAGGGAAAAACACTTTTTTGGCAGAACTCTGAACCTGTTAATACTGTGATTTACTACTTTAGCCATTTAAAGATAAGGATTTCCTTGATGTCTTTTTTATATTAAATTCAAAATCTAGTGATATTTATTTAATGTCCTTGTTCCTAGGGATGTATACTAATACATTCTAATGTTTGTAACTGAAACGTATCTTATTCATTTTATACAATTCTAAGGTTGATTTATTTTTTCTATACTCACCAAACCTTGAGTCATGAATTTATACTTTCCCTTGAAAGCGAACAGTTTTCAACTGCCATCCCATTAGCAACAATAGCGTAATTATTTATTTAACTAACAGATGGTTGGCGAGTCTATGACCTAATAATTTTATATTACGAAATTACATTTATCTCTTTCGACAGTCATTAAAGAACGTATAACCTCTAAATCAACTTGAATTGTAACGGCATATGTATAACTATGAACATAATTTATAAATAATATCCAAATTCAGCCTCTCGAGCAGTAAAATATTTTACTAACAGATATTCAAGTTACTTAAGTTTTGACAAAGCAATTTTATAAAACAGACCTGATGTTCGTTTCAGACCCCATATCCTATGATTATATCTAACCAGATATTTTAGAATGTGATTTACCATTCGTATGTACGTAATTACGTTTGCAACGAAACTATTTGATGGTCGCCGTCAGTGCAATTAAACAAAATGTTTTAAACAGAAAATGTATGCGATTTTCTTTCAAGCCATCAATCTTGGTCCGTGTGTGGAAAGAATGTAAAGCCTTATAGGATTCTCATTAACATAAATTGACTTGCATGTCGTATTACATCAATGCAGCTCCTGATTACCTAAATCTGCAAATCAATATGGAAGTACATAGAATTGACGTATGCTAATGACGTATTAATGATAAAAAATATATTGTGGTATATTTTGCCATTGTAATAAAAATGCAATAGCATTTCCTGCTTAGCCATCATTCGACTAAAAGTTGTTTGGCAAATACAAGCAGAGTTTATATGTAAATTACTATTATATAATAACTTCTAGAATCACTTCAATTGAATTGACAACAATATATTCTTACATAGTATATCGTATTATGAAACTGAAGGTTAAAAACCCGGAAGAATAGTCTTCATACATCCCTTCCGCGTGTTAGAATAACTAAGAATTAAAATGTCGAGAAAAGCGACTGAGTGTCCATTCTAGAGATTGCATTTAATATTTCTTACAGGAATAAATAATTAAAAATTACAAAAAATATCAACTACAATCACTGTCACAATACTTAAGTACGTTGACATTTTAATATGAACGTCTGTAAAAACCGAATCGAGTCTCGATGGCTACGAGCGCTGGGGTTAGTTCTATTAGTTCGAGGTAAATGGCACAGGGACTGACAACTAAAATTGCCCTCGACGCGCGGCCTTCACATTTCACAACACCCGGACTTAGCGTACATCCAGCCGGTCCGAACGGTTGCTGTGCATTCATTTACTTATACAAAATCTCTCAAGAGATTCGAAGGATTTCGAGAAGTTCATTGTTTAGCATAACTTGAACAATTATGAAACAAAAAGGATCATATTCTTATAGATTTGATCTGTGAATGCTTAATATTTCTGTTCGTGCTTTTGCATTAAGTTGGTAGTGCATGCCGAACGTGACAGGTGGCGCTTGAACCGTCGTTTATAAAGGTTATGAGCTAACTTTTACTTTAACTTTTTATTTTCCGTTGCTGTAATACGGTTTAGATTATTATAAATTAGGTGAATAGTAACCACAGTCTAAGGACTACGGTACTTGGTGTTTTTTGTAACGTTTTAATTAGGTTTAAACCAGAACTGTAGGGAGAGATGCCTAAAATATTTACATTTTAAATACATTTATATAAATATATATTTACAAATATATTATGCCTTAAGACGGAAATTTCCGTTATGTTAATTTCATAAGTCAGCAGTGTCACAGCAAATTAATGAAATCTTGGTCACACTGTTTTATAGTAGTTCATGGTCAACTGTTTGCACAACAGCTAATGAATAATGACCCGATAACACTATGATATTTCTAATATTCACTGCGTCTATGAACATCTATTGTTATTTTGTTTTTTTTTTTTTTCATTTACATGGTAGTGATACGCGTATAAAACCACATGCCATGTTGAAGTCAACAGTACTTGAAAACTCAATTTTAAGGAACCTTAAAGTAAAATAATACGTCTGAAGGCAAGTGTCAAGTCTTAACACAACGAAAGAAATTTTTGGCACAGCACGACAAGCCCAAAACAGAATGACGTTCGTAAATAGGAGTCAAATAGAGAGAGATCAAATAAGGCAAAGAAAATTTAATGTAGTAAATGGAGAAACCTTTAATGGCATTTTACTATTTTTCATCACGGTTCAAGTCGTTAAACTTATATCTTAACGACCTCTGTAATTTGCTAATATTTAACTGAATACCACGCCCCAACCCCCCCAAATGCGAGGTAATTTATCTCTATTACGTCACACGCAACGTATTGCTCTAAACGTCATTGGGACACATGTCATAAGTTTATTGTAAGAGTAGGTCGGGCTAGCAAAAGTCATATTACTCTTTATCCTTCACGTGATAAAAGGACTATTGATTTTTGTATAGAGAACTGTAATATTCATAAAGCAGTTATGAATCGTGCGAAAGTCAGCGACTTGTATAGTCCCTAGTTATAAATGGAATGGGTAATTCTGGTTACACTTAGGATTTCCCACTTACAAGCGGATCTAACGACAGTCTTGTATGATGTAATTGATAATAGGTATTCATGAAGCCCGAATATATGGCTTATATAAATACTTCTTAGGAACCACTGTTAATATTATATGTACCAAGCACAATATTGTAAAATAAATGCTCTTTTTATAAAAAAGTATGAAGATATTGAGTAATATGATGTTTATATTTTTATCTCTGCACAATGGTTCGTAAAGTGTAATGACGACATCGTACCGAACAAGTTTCGGATTACGAAATAATTGGTAAATAAAATTTTTCGCGCCGCTAAATGTTCTTCACACAACAAATAATTAAGGTCGTTCGATATACTTGGCTTGATTTCCGAAACGCGAAATATTTTGGTATTTATCGATCGATCTTATTGTTGATAGTGCGGAAAGCAGCTTTTTTAATGGTAAAGATGTCTTCTGAGAAATATGCCATAATAGGAATTTCAACCTTGAGGTTCATGAATTCAAGACGAACGAAAATCTCGTCCGTCCTGAATTCTTGAACGCAACCGTCATTCAAATTCAAGACGGACGAAATGTTGGATTTTTATAATTTTTAAGTAACGTTACGAGACCTCATTCAGCCAATAGCTGATTTGGTATCAACTTTTATTGGTTTCTTTTTTATAGACATGTCGGTCATTGATAGTCACAATAGAGGTGAGGTTACCATCAGTCTGTCTGTCAAATATTGCTTTATGCTTATTATGCTTTACGCAAAGGGTAGGTTGCTTATATTGTGTGAACCGCTGAACATAGGCCTCCTTCATGTCACGCCAACAAGCTCGATCCAGAGCAGTTCTTCGCCAGCCACTACCAGCCACCTTTTTGATGTCGTCGCTCTATCTCGTCCAAGGGCGTCCTACACCCGTCATTTACAGGACTTTAAAAGTCACAGATTTTAGTCAGAGAGGAAATGCCAACCTCAATTAGTTTTTAAAATATGACATTCGTTTAAAAGTACTTGTAAATGTACCTATTTATATAATATAAATATATGTACTTAGTTATTATCATTATGTTCTAAGAAGCTTCCGTTCAAATCAAAAGCTTCATACACATTTGTTGTGTTTTTAAATATTTTACCAGCTACCAGATTAGGTACCTACAATTTATATTTACCAATATTGACCTTACACTCAATTGACACAAGTAACAGTGTGCGATGTTTTATTTGTCATACATTTAACATCAAAGCCAGGAAACGATTTAGTGGCTACTATTTTTTCATAAAGTCCAATCTGTCAAGGTAAAAAGCTTTGGCATTAAAATGTGCAATTACATTAAGTACCTATTCGATCTTATTTTAAAAGAAATCTGATTAAAAACGAAGCATCTGTCTATTAAGGAATGATCCGTAATGATTACGCTTAGGGATGTCCAATCACATTGTATAACAGCAAATCACGTACGTCAACAAATGATGTCATCGTAACGTACCTAAATGATAGGAGAATCCGGCTAAGTTACCTATCTCATGGCCACTTTTTCTATTAAAACATCCTACTCTTTGTATATACTTATGTACAACAATCTAATAGGTAACAACTTAAAGAATGCAGTAATTACTTAGCATACCGGGAAGAATATCGTAGTCATTAATTAATTATACATACATATATAATCATCTTAAATAGACTCCGGAAAATCTATTTCAAGCCAAAGTTCAATCAACCTACTATATTTGTTAGCGACTGATTGGTTATATCGACGACTTACATAAAACAAACTATACCTAATTATAATAATAATTATCGCTGATTGGATTTTTTGTCGATAAGTAGGTAAGTACTCATTTCACGGCACCGTTGAAATCATTTTTCAGCTTCTTTTGTAAAATATGAAATTAAAAATCTTCTGTGATTTCCATTGACACAAATCCCGTTAGCTTCATAAATGGAAGCAATTGAGTTCAAGGACGAACATAAGCATCATACCGATGTTTGTGACCAGCGTGAACAATGAGTTATTTTGCGACGTCCTCATGCAATCGCTTTTAAAATATGATAATTGGATGCTCAATAACGTCTTGCTTCAGTCGACCTAAAGTCATAACTGAAGTTCGCGTTGTCAAAGACAATTAGACGACTCATATTTTCGAGGGCATACCGCTTCTTAACATAACTACTGATACACAGCGATGCATTTAAATGGACTACTTACAAATTTATTACTAAAACTGAATAAGTACATACAAAGGTATTTCAGGCGAAACTAAACACAATTTGCAACCTGGCCATATCGCCGGTAGCGTTGATAGTGACCAATATTGCAACGGCATAATTCAATCTGACCACAAAGAGACGTGAAATTAAAAGTATCGAAATCGTGGACCGTACCCGTTATCCATTGTGACATTTGCAGTACCGAAAGTATTCTAAGAAGAACCATGCATCGGGAATGTACGCTTTCTCTTGTAAGGGGAACAGTCTAGTTAGTCTTTAACTGATTATCATAGTAAGTGTAGCGACTATTGTTCGAGATTATGAAAGTTGTCGGAGGCGTCACTTCTGACTTCAAGTCCATCTCTAAGAAAAAAAAATTGTGAGCTCGTGACTTTAAAACACTTAAGGCAAGAACTGATTGAAAAACTTTTTAGTAAAACCAATTATGTTTGTCAATAATAAAATTTTAATTACGTCCTGTAAAAAATGTGTCTGATGATATAGGCAGGTTATCGGGAATGTACGCTTTCTCTTGTAAGGGGAACAGTCTAGTTAGTCTTTAACTGATTATCATAGTAAGTGTAGCGACTATTGTTCGAGATTATGAAAGTTGTCGGAGGCGTCACTTCTGACTTCAAGTCCATCTCTAAGAAAAAAAAAAATATTGTGAGCTCGTGACTTTAAAACACTTAAAGCAAGAACTGATTGAAAAACTTTTTAGTAAAACCAATTATGTTTGTCAATAATAAAATTTTAATTACGTCCTGCAAAAAATGTGTCTGATGATATAGGTTATATACGTAAGGGTCACGATATGTACATACATACAGGGTGACAAGGACATCGGCGCGCAACTTTGTGCCATGGATTCGTGCATGGTTCTAAACACCCTCGCCTCTAAAATTTTACGTCGGTTATATTAAAAAAGAAATGCTGTTCCATAAATTATGACCGCGTAAGGCGTGAGTTTTTTATTGTGTGCTGAATTAATGTGCTCAGTTTGCACGTTGATGTCCCTGCCGCCCTGTATGTACTTGCTGCCAGGAAAGTGTCATGAGGTCTAAGTATTACAAGACATAAGTTGGCTACTGATTTCCGCGATTACAATGAACCGTTATGAGCACGCCAGCGTGAGCACGCATTGACTGTTGATTCGTAAAGATTATTTGTTGCATAACTAGAGCGCCTCGTCAACGACCGCGACGTACCGACCGAACATGTTCTACGACATGCACCTGTAGTTCTGGCGCTAAGTGACTCGTTACCGTTAATTATTCATAACAGACACTGAACATGATGACACAAATACATTTCAGTCAGCAGAACTTTGACGCAATCATTTTCAGGGACGTTTATCTTAAACTCGTAAAATATACATAAGCGCCTTATAAATGTAGCAAATCAAGCTGCGTACTCTGAAGATGAATGGTAGGATA
The DNA here is from genome assembly GCA_037179545.1 of Sesamia inferens. NCBI lineage: Eukaryota > Metazoa > Arthropoda > Insecta > Lepidoptera > Noctuidae > Sesamia > Sesamia inferens. The sequence goes on along the minus strand of CM073928.1, from coordinate 18,280,361 downwards.
AGTCAAGCAGATTGAAATGTAAAGATAAATATAACGAGATGTATCCAAATAGGATTAAAGTGATCTTGCAGTCAGATTTACCTTCACGGTTAGTAATGACATTAATGTCCCAACAGACCATAACAATCGCTTATATGGACACAATGTCGTGTCCGAAACGAATTAAAACATTATTAAGTTTGACGTCTTCATTAAACTCAGAACTAATGAAGAGCTTGAAATGTGTAACCACAATCATTAAATGGGTTTGCATTGGGCATTGGGGATCATAACATAACAACAACAAGAACGACAAAAACTTGTAATTAATAGTTGAGTGTCACAAAACAGGGATTAATGTTACGTGTAATCCCAACATTGCTAAAGATGAACAAATCCTTATTAAGCGCATCAATACACATATTTTTTTAATTGGTATGACAAATAATGGTTATGACTTCAGACTTGAGTACACAGCCCACTACATGTCAGTAAGCACGTGGTTATATACACGTGGACGAGCAGATGTACACAATAATAACATTTTAATATAAACGTTTATTCAGTACTTGTTCTCACGGTGTTCTTTATGTGTGCTTACCACGAGTTGATAGCAATTAAAAGTTGATCCATGTGAGCATATCCGTAAGTATGCACGTGCCCTCGCAGCAACACAGAACGCTAATATATACAGAATGCATTATATTCAAATGAAGTGAGTTAAAAGACATCTACAGGAACTAAATTTACATTATTTATTGCAGACATCCCGAGGAATTTCATATCATTCTCAAAAATATAAAACATTTAAGTCTAGATAAAAACCTTAATTAATTTAGAAATAAAGTAATTATCATGTTGACTAATACGTGGCAACATTCTAGTTGGACACCGTTTCCTCATATACACAATACATAGAACTTAAAACAAATCGACCGAGTTCCCACTTGCTACATCTTATCATAATCTACTTTATTTTGTAGTGCATAATGAATTCTCACACAGAGCGAAAGTGTATGCATTCTACACGTTGTCAAGACATTGCTGAACATTGTAGTGTAACAACATCGACGTAGACCCCGGAACCGGTTCTTTGCATTTGGCAAAACGTTTTGCAACATTGCCCACCACCTCTATCGCCGATCTGAGACGAAGTTCTCGTGCCGACAACTGACTGAACAATATTGCTTGGGGTTTTAAGAATGAAATCTTTGAACTACACAAAATAAATACCTTAGACACTTCGTAACCCTCGGATAAACAAAAGATTGTTAAAATATCACCATAATGGCGCGACCTTGCCTTATAACAATAAAAAGTAAAACGAATGAATGATATGACTACCTAAAATGCTTATCCATCATGTTATCAGAGTAACAAAGAGGACCATGAAGCCGAAAGCAAAGCTTAGATTTATTGCATCAGAGGCCAACGAAACGAGACCGCAAATAAAGAGAACATGGACCTTGAATACCGTATCTGACAAAATCAATCGGACTTCGAACAAAACTTGACCTAAAATGTAATTGATGGAACTGAATTAGATCCTATCTGAAATAATCACAGGAAGAGTAGTTGCTTGTTTTATATCGTTTACATTATGTAAGGCAGATTCTCATATCATATATCAATGTAGCAAATGAACAGCAATTCAAAAATCTCTATTTGCGTAAAACATCTTCGTAGCAGTTACATAAAGAGATGTACGTATTGAGATTGAAAGGCGATCTTAAAATGAAACTAATCTCCAAAGACGCGACAAGGAAGAGTGCTGCAATAATTTCCGTACGCATTCAGTAACACCCAGACAAGTTGCACAACACAACGTCACTACGTGTAGATGTACATATGTGACTATTACTTTTATGTCGACGTCTTTGTTTGATGATCAATAGCACACTTTTTAGTCGACGAAACAAGGCATGATGCAGTTTTGCAAGAGCTAGAATACGAAAATTATAAAACGTGACAGCTGAAGCTTTGTACTGAACAGTTATGAATTTTGAACAATTAGTTTAACAGTGCTTAGGCCTGTTTTTGCAATATCTATTACGAAACGTAACACTTTTCTTTGATTCGTATTACTGTCAACAATTATTTTATTATCATTATATCATGCCAAGATGTCAATCAATGTGCTGACTTCCTACATTACAGGAGGAACAAAAGAAGTAGATTACAGAAGAGCGCACTGAATAATTATAATTTGGTAACCCATGTTACAAAAGACAACGGCATATAAGTGCAACAATCAATTTCTTAATTCTTTATTTAAATAAATAAAATATGTTCAAACAGCTATTCTATTGATCAGGGTCATATTTTTACGAAGTATATACCTAAACAGCCCTTTTTATGAGTTGTGTAAGTAAATGCTTATCCATTGTTAGAATGTTTATAATTGAGACGCTGATCAAGTTAATTTGCTATCAATTAAATATGCGTTTGAAGGTATTTGCCAAGATATAAGGAAAGAGAATGTCCAACATGTCGTCCTTTTACTGTAATATGAATATGTATACAAGGACCTGTACAGAACATTAACATTAAGATTAATTTTATTACAAAGTAAGCACGCCACGTCATTGTTCAACTAGACGACTAGCTAGAAACTCTGAACATCTATTGATTGGAATATTTAAAATATACTATGCTATGACGTCTATGACACACTTGTGATCACTAGACATACTTTCTGTTGTAGTGTTTGAACTGAATATTATTGATTGAATTATCATAAAACATTTCTAACATCCTATCATGGAGATAATGAATGTTAAAAACAAACTGAAAGTACTTTCATAAATCAAGTTCTATAATATATTCAGAAATTATCGACACAGCACTTGCGTTGCGTCGCAGATATTTTTAAATTTGCACTAAATAGGAAGTCCAAAATTTTAAGATTGAGCAGAAAACCGAAAACTATGTGTTTTGGTCTCGTCTGAATCAGATTTGTGTGTTGAAAATGACGATCACATGTTTTTTAATGTGAACATTTCAGATCTCAACCCAAGAGTGGCACATACCGCGGCCATCACTTTCGGGCAGCAGCGCTGCTGGGAGCTTAAGCGATTCGAGATCTCGTGGTGGCTCCGCCTCCAGCCAAGGCTCAGCAAGCAACCACAGTACTCACGTAAGGCGACCTTCTAAATCGTGCGTCACAACGATTACACACAAAGTTTCCGCTTCAATTATTAAGTCAAGAATCATGCTGTCTTGATGAAGCAGATTCAATATACGAGTATAATGCACCTAGACTTTTTTAATCTCTTAATGACAGTCAGTTAATTGTCACAAAAAATGCAATATAGAAACGAGCCAAAAACCACCTTAGTCATAATAACGTATTTTTTATTCTAAAAATTAATTTGACGGTGTTTTTAGATACCCATTTTGATAATAATCGACGGGGTCAAGAAACTAGTTGATATTGCCGTGTCCGGTACAGGATCCACTAAACTTGTACGTTTCCATACAACATTCCAAAGATTGCTTAATTTGAGCTGACAACTGTTGCAAGACTGGCGCACGAAAATATCGTTAACTTGTTTTTGATAACAAGTATTGTCGGATATTGGATACTATAGTATATCCAACTAATCCTACTAATATTATAAATACGAAAGTTTGTGAGGATGTATGAATGGATGAATGTTTGTTACTCTACCACGAAAAAAAAAATTTGGATGAAAATCGGCAAACAGATGGTTTATAACTAGGAATAACACGTAGGATGCTTTTTATCCGGATACTCTCACCGGATAGAAACCTATGCGAGTGATATCGCCGGGCGCAGCTAGTACATAAAGGGTGTATCTGACATAGACGCACAAACGAGTACCATGGATCCAGTACATGATTCTGAACCCCCCAGTGGTGGAATTCTTCGTCGGTTTTTTCCTGATTAAAAAAAATATGCTGTTTTTCCATTTTAAACCGTTTATAATTGCTATACTTTTATAACCCAATAAGATTTTAAAGTAAAAAATAATTAATTCGCTAATTACACAAAAAAGCGCAATGTGAACAAAACTCGAAAAACTATCCTATCAGCCGATTTAATAGAGTTCACATCAGGGGTCAACGTCATACCCGCAAACACGCGCGGCGGCACGCTTGCAACATTCAAAGGCCGAGCCGACACATTTTTTTAAACACTGTTATTTCTATAACCGCTAAATAACGATATGAATGACTATCATAATTTTATTAGTGGCATGCGGTGTAGCCTTCTCGCGAAGTTTGCGTTACGATGTCAGATACACCCTGTATATAATAATAATAATAATAAAAAGCAAACAAAACACTTTAAAAATATCATCAGCTTTGTCACACACGGATAAAACGCAGTCAACGGAAGAAATAAATAAACATTAATCACGTTAGCCAATTGCTTCTTTATAAAACATAATAACCAACGTATTTTGATCATTGGCTTTCACTATAAAAGTTTGCATATAAGAAATGAAAGATTATTATTCACATATTATAAGTCCCTGCGTAAATTGGACATATAATATCAAATAGGTACATTATTATGCTTTTTCTTGTAGCTTTAAACAGTTAATAACACAAATTCTTTTTTATAAATGTGTAGATGAAAAATTTGGATTGCATTCGATGGGGTAATATTTCGCGATTGGCGAAACAATTCGTCGTGTGGAGACCGAGTCATGCTGTCGTCACTAACATTTTGAAACTTTTGAAATTGCGTGATATTTTTGATTTGCAAAAACATCACTACGGTTTCTATTTATGTAGACAGTTTTATAAAGCCCATAAGCCCCGTTCTTTAATTTGAAACTTATAGAAATGTAAATAGAAAAACCCATCACTGATGTAGGTATACTACATCAGTGATGGGTTTTTAAAATTAAATTAAGCAAGATTCGTTCGAGCTAATTTATTCTGGACGATAATTCAGAAACCATAAATGTATATGAATTGGAATAATACTAATGAGAGCCATTACAAAAATAGATTTTAATTCAACACATACATACGTACTTAAGTATTAAGTTAAATGCGGATACGCAGAAACTTGAGTTGGTGTACAAGTAAGCGTATGAGCTTAAAGCTTAATCAATTCAATTCTGATACAGCTTTTAAAGTCTTGTCTTAAAATTACGAAACTCACCCAAATTCAAACGTTGCTATAAGTTCAAAGTTCTCGTTGAAGAATCGTGACATAACCAACACATGGTAACAGCCGCGTCCCACGCAGCACTCCATAGCACTTAATGTCGAGGAGTTCAAACCGATTAGACAATGAATTTACTTTTACTACGCACGCGTCGTTACCGCATAATATTTTATATTGTAGGCATGGCGTTGAGAATAATAATTAAGAACTTATTGTAAATTTTCAATTAGTTAATGTCTTTACTTTAATTCCAGAGTGTATCATCGGGCTCGCTCTTGCTGAGTGCGGCGCATTTAGCACGCATGCATGGCAGAAATTCAGAGCAAGACGATCATGGCAGCTACCACACCAAATTAGGAAGCTATGGACGCAAATCTGGACGTTCTGAGGCAGTAGTCACCATTCCTGAAGAAACGCATGACGGTTTGGATTCTGTTTGGAATGGTGTTAAGCGGAATTCGGGTCCTGGGCAGGACACGCAGTCAGTGGCTAGCTCGACCCACTTCACTGTCGTCAACGGATATACGAAGCACCGCACAGGGAAAGAACCCAAATCCTGCTGCTGTGATCATTCGCACCAGATAACAGTTCTGGTTATATCAATGACTATACTGTTTTCCGCGTGTATACTCGCAGCCATATGCTTCGTTGAAAGTCAGTATTCATTCATTCATTCATTCGTGATATATACCTATACAATACCTACAAGTCAAAAATTAAGGAAAAACCCAAACTAAAAAGACAGTAATGAATTTCTTTTAAAAGATTTTAGACTTTTTAAGGTCACGTGTATTTAAAAAATTGTTAATAAAATACAAAATAGTTTTATTCGTTTGAGATTTGTACCACAAGAAAACAAGGACATGTGCCATTAGCGAAGCTATAATTAATACAAAAAAAAAACAATACTGGCCAAAAATAATTGAACGACAGTAATCCGTATTTCAGTGGTATAAAACTATAAATATTAACAGACTCTTTTTTGTTTCAGTGCGAATGCGTAAGGAGACCGGGATGTACAAATATTCATAGAATCTAGAAAATCAAGATGTGATAAGCACAATAAGTATTAATTGTTTACAATTGACTAGCTATTTTTAATGTTACTTATAAATGTTAGTAACAAATCAGTAATTTAGGTCGATACAGATATTTAAAATGTTTAGGCAATTTGTTCTATATTCAATACCAATAGTTAGACAAATAGACAATAAAATAGTGCAATATCTTTCTTACCCAGTACTTTAAAACTAAGAATAATATTAAGTAACATTCTATTTATTTTTGATAAGTCTTATATTATAAGCTATTAAGCTGTGATGTCCATATTATTTTTTCTAATAATCTGAAGGCTAAATCGGTTTCCTCTAAATTGTATGATATATTAATAACATGAATACATATTAAAATTATTTAAATGAACTAAGTGAATTCTGTAGAATAAAAGATTAAATTATAACGTGATTAATTTATGAATTAAGTATTAATTAGATTTCAGCATTGAATGTGTAAAAGTTGCACATTTTCGTAGGTCTCATGAAAATCTGCATCTTTAGTTATTTACCTATACGTCATTACTTGTTGTAGGATTATTTTGTAATCAGGCAGTGGCATAATTAATTTGATTTTTTAAAGTAAATTAATGCAAATGTTATCGATAAACTGTGATAATAAACGACAAAAACGACTAGTTCTCCTTATTGTTCCTATATCAACTTCTAATGTACATTTTATATTATAATTTTATCATTCCATGAGTGGTGTCGCGGTGGCCTAGTGGTTAAAACACCAGCCTCTCAAGTATGAGTGCGCGGGTTCGATTCCAGATCAGACAAGTACCAATGTAACTTTTCTAAAGTTATATGTACTTTCTAAGTATATCTTGGACACCAATGACTGAAGGTGAAGGAAAAAATCTTGAGGAAACCTGGACCTTAAATCGCCAACCCGCATTGAGCAAGCGTGGTGATTACGCTCAATCCTTCCCTGTATGAGAGGAGACCTGTGCCCAGCAGTGGGACGATAAAAGGTTGATGATGATGATGATTCCATGACAGTCTATTTGAGTGGAGATTATTATCAGAAGACCATCTTCCACCTGGACATGAGTTACCTTGGAGAAAATGGTACATTTTAAACAGGTTGGCCTATTTAAGGAAAACCTGTTTAAGTTGATTTTCATAGACAATGACGCTTTGGGTGTAAATCAGATGCTGTTTTAAAAACAATAGGTCTCATAAAATCATTAGTATCCTGTCAGCTGCACGTTAGAGGACCTTATGAGTGATGGAGCCAAGCACGAAACCGAATTCAGCAGGGTAATTGCGTAACACACTATAAGTAACAATGGCTTTCGTTTTGACAGTTTAACATTCATTGCGATATTTAACTTGTTGAGCAGACATATTTTTCTAACATGTGGAGCAATGGATTAGCAATAAGCTTCAGAATGATTCCAATTGATAGTAATAGTGTGTTACGCAATTAGGATGCTGAATCGAATTTGAATAGATTAAAGGAGAAACACTACCAACATCCTGCGACATGAACTAAGTCGTAGGTATAACTAGGGTTGTGACGGAGCTTCGCCTCAGCTTCCGTTACTGCGGAAGTTCCGCAAGAAATCGTATGATCACATCCGCCTCCGCACAATTTTTGCGGAGTTACAACGGAGGTTTATTTACGTACCTATTTATAAAATAAATAACGCGCAAGCTGCGACGCTCGACAACCGTCCGGCTCCGGCCGCGTTTGAACGCGATATGGTCAAGAATCAACTAGTGCGAGACGGGAATGCGGCAAATACAATTTGTTTCTCATGAATTTTCATTACTAATTACTAATAATATTTTTTTACTAAGAGTACTAGGTACTATTAATGTACGTATTTAAAATAAAAAAATGTTTTAATTAACCATAAATTTCAATTTTTTTCTATATCTACTTACACCTCCGCCTCCGCTTCCGTTAACCTCCGCATCCACCTCCGCCTCCGCTAACCCTAGTTATTACTTATGTAGAAATAATGTTGTGCCTCTCTCGATGCACTCGCAAAACAGGACGCATATTGGTAATTTTTATTACATACTTCAGTCTACATGGATGCCTTTTTTTTGGATGGGATATCATCAAATGAGAAGTCATTTGATAATGACCCGCTCTGGGCGGAGCGGAAGGGCGTGTCAGACTTTTACTGACTAAAACCCACCCGTATTTCTTCACTTGCCTTTGCAACAGTCAGGGCCACGTTTTCTTGTTTAACCAACCCGCAACCCTGACCCAGGAGGCATCGGTCTTCGTGGACCCCGTCACAATGTGCTGACATCTCTTTGAGGCGCGCGTGAAACATGACGCGCCGTCGACTCGGGCTTGGTCATTACCGGGCGGCGAGCTACCCACTGCTCACCGCCCGCAGGCCCGCGCCTACGGTGGCTGAGAGTTAGGTGTTGTCTCCCGACCAGGGCTTCTCCTGCGGCGGCTATTAGCGTGAGGGCGCTGGGATTCCCGTAGCCTCACGCGCTCCGCCTCCTCCTTTACCAGCATCACTGCTTCACAGAAGGAGGTGACGACCTGCCATGCACTCTCGCTCCGGACCATGGCCTGGACCAGGGTCGGACGCGAGAGATCGCGGACACGGCAGTGCTCTACCCAAGCCGGGCAGACCTCCACCGTATGCTCCACTGTGTCCTCAGGGCGATCCACAGAATGGTGACACCCTGGCGTTTCCTCCCGCCTAATACAGAACAGGAACCTCCCGAAACAACCGTGTCCGGTGAGGACCTGCGTCAGGCGGAAGGTGAGGGCGCCGTGGCGCCTCTCTAGCCAGTCCTTAAAGAGGGGACTTACCGCCGCTATTGTGGCGTGCCTAATGGATGCCTTCTCACAATGAACAGGCAACTTGGTAAAGGTTGAAAGAATCTGCTAGATCCTGTAGCGCCGCTTAGCAATGACATGATATATACAACATGTAATATTATGTTATAATCATAAATTTATAGGTAGGGAATAGGTAGAGTCAATTGGGGTCGTTGATCGGAAACGTATATATTAATATGGACATTCCTCCGGATGTACCAAATTGGTTGATTATTAAAAAAAATATATATATAAATTATATTAAGTCGTAAAACAGTTTGATTTGGCCGTACCCTTCATTAGAGGCTAAAAATAAAATATTGAAATGTATTAATGCTTCGATCGGAATTTGATAGTTTTTATTTTCAACAAGTAAATAGTAAATTAGTTTCGTTTTGTTACCTTCCTTTAAATGAATTTAGTAGTAATAATGTCACTACCAACATTAACAATATTAACTTGGATCCGGTATTACATTCCGGGAAAATGGCTTATCCACGTTGTTCTTTCTGTGAACATTTATGATACAAGTACCAAAAATCACTCTACCTATTCCGACCCATGATCAAAATATGTATTATGTTTAAAAATCAGTGTAAGTTTTACCTACACTGATTTTCAATTCAACATGTATATGCATTGTTATTTATTAAATTAGTTATACCAATTCTTGGAGAACGAAGACCCTAATGTTCTTGGAATAAGGTTTGTTTCTTTATTTTGTATTGAATGATTAAATTTATATTAATACAAGTAAAACTGCGATTTTAAAAGTCTGTACAAACAACAGGGTTAATATGACAAGAATTTCCGTAGTTATTTTAGATTCAATAAACGATTCTGAACAACTATTTGCAGGAAGTGCGTTAATTATTGCCTTTATCTTATCTTTATCCTATTTCCTTGTTCACTAACTATACTAAATTTAAGTTCATTGTATAGTATTCTTTATATTTCATTAAGAAAGGGACAGCAGATAGAAATATATTTTGTCCTGTCATAAGTATTACTCAGCAGCGCCTGACATAAATTGACGTACTTATTTTAAGATGTCACGTTTTTAATCACGTCTAAACTGTCTGTAGAGTATCTTAATTTGGTAGGACTAAACTAATGTCATTTTCTTAATGAAATAGAAAGAAAAAAGATGCACTGACCTTAAATTTATAGATTTAGTATAGCTTGTGAACAAGAGAATCGGCGACTAGTCTACAATTTTTTTTTTTTTTTTTGCATATTCACATTACAGCCGTTTTCTTTTTCCTTTAACAGATTGACGGTATCACCGATTTGTTTAACAATTAATCAATTTACCTGAAAGCAGAGGATATCCTTCGACTGATATAGTGATGGCGACCGTGCAGTCTGCTTCAGATTTCGAAATGTAATAAACGTCGGCAAAATGGTGGCAACACTTACCTCAACTTCTTCTAGGGTCTGGGTCCATCTGTAGTTTTCGAGATCGCAACCATTGCCAGCATTAGGCTTCAGTTTGCCTTTCTCTTTGGGATCATCTTCCTCCTCAGGTACTGGCTCTGGCTCACTTGAGGTACCATCTCCACTACCCACTTCAGCTCCTGTTTAAATTTTAAAAAAGCTAGTTACATAGATCTAAATTTTTTCAATGCGTCAGTGTCATATACTTCAACATACAGCTTCAACCACTAGATTAAGAAGTTTAAAAATTTGCACAATAGTTCCTTTTTAGCAAAACAGCATTAAGGGAGAATATTGAATATTCATCCCCTTTAATTGTCGCGGTGGCCTTGTGGTTAAAACACCAGTCTCTCAAGTATGAGTGTGCGGGTTCGATTCCAGGTCAGGCAAGTACCAATGTAACTTTTCTAAAGTTATATGTAGTTTCTAAGTATATCTTGGACACCAATGACTGTATAAAGGTGAAGGAATACATCTTGAGGAAACCTAGACTTTTAAGTCTGAAATCGGCAACCCGCATTAAGCAAGCGTGGTGATTATGCTCAATCCTTCCCTGTATGAGAGGAGACCTGTGCCCAGCAGTGGGACGATAAAAGGTTGTTGATGATGATCCCCTAAGGAATTGAATAGGACATGAAACTTTGTATAGATATTAGCTATTTTTGACAATAGCCAAAGCCATTCCCATGGAAATGCAACTTATTTCCTTAAAATAATCAATAATATTCATTCACTGACAGACAACACAGCCTAAACGGCTGGATCTAGAAGATATTATGCATGACAAATGTGAGCTCCAAGTCATTTTATTTAAACATTGTTCTATAAAGGGGGTTAAATACGGGATGAAAATAAATATAGTATAGTGTAAATGAAGTAATATAGTATAAGGAAGTTTATCATAATGCTGCTGGAAAATCTCGACAGAAATATGGCTTGTAAAATTATTATGTAGAAACTAGCTGTTGAGTGCGGTTAAATAAACGGGGTCAATCATAGGTTGAAACTTTGATATGAATAATAGATAGTAGCCACAATAGATAGCAGTAAGGTGTTGAGATGACTCTATCCTAACAATTTGCCAAATAACTCTGCAATTTCAGCTTAAATGCAAACAGACTAGTCGCCATCCTGATATCAAGAGGAAGCGAATTACACAGGAGAATTGACTGAATATGAAATGAAGAGTGAACAAAGTCAGAGGTATGAATAGGACAGAGTAAGAGAAGAATATTAGAAGAACGCAGATTCTAGCTGTGGGAAGAACACAAATATTGGAAGTGATTCACAAGATAAGAAGGAGGAGTGGGCAAATTAGGAAGAGACAAAAACGTGGTCAAGGCTCGCAAATCTCTTTTTTAGCGAAAGGTTATCCATTTCAGTTCAGACCTGTAGCTGGACACATGGTCATATTTCCTCAGATTGAATATGAACTGGATGCCACTATTGAGCAATCTGTCAAGCTTATCCGGCAAAGCCGCATTCAGGTCAAAGTAGCATACGTCTCCATAATCGATTATAGGGAAAATCAAAGTCTGCACAAGCATGGTTTTCGTTTTAGCGGGTAAGAAGTTCCTCAAGCGATAAAGGGAACGCAGTGTACCGTTGACCCGTTGACTAACGTAAGACACCTGGCGTTGCCAGCTAAGCGTCGAGTCAATATACAAACCAAGATCTTTAACAGTAGAAGTAATGGGTATGTTGTATGTACGGTACAGTTGAAGATAAGAGAAGTGAGAGAGCTAAGCGTTAACATACTCATCACGCGCGAGCATCCAATAATAAGGGGTTTACCGTCAGCCCAAACCTATCTGTCCAGGCTTTGATAGCCTCAAGTCTCGGTTTACCTCTGCTATAGCATTCGACATACCTTCCACTTGCTCAGTTGTTTATAATTGGAGAACATCAGCGTATAGATGATACGGACACCGAAGACATTGAGTTATTAAATTAATGAAAATGGAGAATAATAATGGAGAAAGAATCCCAGTGGAACACCAGCATGCAGGTTACACCAACTCGATGAGCTCTCATCAACGCGAACCGACTGCTGACGTCCCCGAAGATAAGAAGAGAACCACTCCAGAGCCACGGACGAAACCATAAGGTGAGAATAGCAAGGAGAATATCTTGGCTGACAGCATCTTTACATTGGAGAATTCAATTAATACCAAGACGGTAATGTTGGTATCCTCCATAGCCTCTCTAATGTCACCAGTCACTTCAAGAAGAGCAGAGGTTGTACTGTGCCCAGGTCTGAATCCTAACTATAAGGGCAGATGAGGCTGTTGCGATAAATAAATCCAGAAACTGCTTATGTACGCAGGCCTCAAGCACTTTAGACAGGAATGGGAGAATGGAAATGGGACGAAAGTGACTGGGTTGGGAAGGGTTTTTAAATTTTAGGGAGTGGGCGGACATAGACCATGCGCCACAGGGATGGGAATTGTCTGGAATCGGCCGAATAATTAATGATGTGGGAAATCGGAGGGAGAAGGTATTACAACTGATGCCATCATAGCCTACAGCCTTGGATTCTATTGACAGAATGATTTTTTTAATTTCGTCCAAGGTCACCGTTGAGAAATGGAACGGAGTGGATGTTCTATGGAGGGGCTTGATTGTGATAATTACATGTTGTTCTTATTCCACATGTAATCAATGTGACAATGTGCCTTTTTTCGATTGAATGTTGGATAGGTAATAATCATCCTGGTCATTTTACTTATAAATAATATCATATGCTGGTTGATGGTGAAATTTTGTAAAAACAACCGTCGATGACAAAATAAGTGTCTAGACAATATTTAGGAGCAACAACACATGTGTACTAAACTAATTTAACTAGTTACTCACTAGATTTCTTTTCTTTGTCAATATCCTCTTGTATTTTAGCAGCTTCCTGATCTGTTAATTCAGTAACAGAAGCAGGTTCAAAGTCCTGAGCCATTCTCTCCATATCCTTCTTCTGTTGGATTTCTTTAAGCCTCCTGTCTGCCTCTTCTTTTTCCTTTTTAATTTTGTCAGCCTCTTCTTTTGCTTTCTTGGCATGAGTATAAAATATATCTTTTACCACCTGTAAAATAAATATTTGTACATAGTATTAAAATGAAACAGAAATTGTGTAATAAAAGTGAAATGCACTTCACAACTGGTCAATAGCTCCACCATGAGTTTGCATACCCATAACTCGCTAGTCTCCATAAATAGTATACAAATGCAGCCTATAAAAAAGACCTCTCCTATTTTTATGATAATTTAATTAAATTATTCTTTTTACTAATAACAATAAATAATATGATTGTTCATTTGCAATCTTAGTAGACACATAGAGAAAATTATCAAGTGTAAATGTGTCAAATGTCGTTTAATCCGATTTTTTAAGTATCCACACTTTTGTTATGTTCAAAGACATCGCTAAGACACTATTTAAACCTTTAATTAAATACCTATTACTGTTTTGCGTTTTGTGTCTCACTCTCTCTTTCTTTTCACTAATAGTTTAGTATGGCGCAATTTCATTACTCGATAGGGCCCGCATGCCGGGAGAGATTTTTAGAACGCGTGCCACAGGGCTCGCATTCGGGGGGAACCGTTTTCATTATTAATCAATAGGGCCCGCATGCCAGGTGCGAGAGATTTCTGGAACGCGTGCCACAGGGCCAACATTCGGGGAAACATTTTCATTAGTCGATGTCCGCGTGCGGGGTGTAGGAGAACCTCCATGTTCATCGTAAGTTATTAACAGGAGTGGCACTGAATCAGACGTTCTTGTCATGCATCAACAATTAATGTTATGTAGAATAATTTTGACTGTCTGTGTCTTATTGAAGAAGAAACTATTAGCCTCACTGAAGAAAAAGAAATAGATTTTGGGTGCAAACTATATTAAAAAATAGGAAGAGCAACATTATGTCAGCAGTTACAATTGTATTTGGAATGAGATGTAGAAGATCATGATAATTTTTCAGATTATCTAATGACTTATTTGAAGATTTATAAAATAGAATAGAAACACGACTTCAGAAAAAAGACACTCCATTTTGTGAGGATTGAAACTTGAGGTCACATTTAGCTACTGGAGGTTCTTACATTCTTACTTCCATTTTGCGCAGTGTCTTTTTAATCCAACAAGCACTCACAAATGAAATTGAATAATGATTATGAAAATGTATTTGACTCACGAGTCATGACCCGAAAGCTGTATATCGACCGATGAATTTCATTGGTCAATATATCACAATTGGTATAAAGCAAGTGGGGAATCCCTGCAGAAGGTGTATCAACTTGTAACTTTCATTGGTTTTTATCTCTCTTGTGGGGACTCCCCGTATGCTGTATACTGAAGGAGTTAACAACCAATGAAATTGAGCCATTATGGATTGATGTATTCAGGTGCATCCTGTTAGACTGGTGATATCTAGTCTAATAGGATGTACAATAATATAATTGGAAGAAGCCAAAGGAATAATAATGATGACTTACTTGCTCCCATTCACCACCTTTGCCCCCAGTGAAGAAGTCTGTCTTCCTTGAAAGAAAGCTGACTATTGTAGCCAGCAACTGAAATAGACATGAAAAAATTCTTATTAATAACATACTGCAATTATGTGTATTTCCACAGGTTTAAATAAATGTGCTATATTTGAAACAGCCTCCATGTAAGAAAATCAGTCCCATGTCTGTACAAAAGCCTTCTCTAAATACAACTGATCATCAGGCTAAATTATTTTTCTAGAATGTTTATATCCAAGTTTATCTAACCTAACAAGATGAACTTAACAAAAGGCTTTTTTTTGAGAACATTATAACTTGTTTTTCATTAATATGTTACGGTTTATTAATGAAAAATCAGAAGACCAATCCTATTTTTTTTTTAATAATTATAAACTAGCGCTTGACCACAATCCCGCCTGACGGTAAGCAGTGATGCGATCGTTGATGGTAAAGTGTGTTAAACTTCTTCTATGTGATCTCGCTGCGAGTAAGCCAAAAACTAATAAGCATATTGGTGGCGAATAACAGACATCCCTAATTCCAAATTTCCAATCCCAAATCCTAATTGAGGCATCATACCATAGTCAGTTTTGGAAAGAATCCACTAATCCTAAACAGAGCACTAAAACAAGACTTAACATTATGTTGAACATACCCAAGAATTAACTGGTTAACTAGTTAGTTCATATATCTCCTCCCCCTACTGGGTAAGAGTAAATAGAAATCCTGAGCAAAAGCTGTCACTAGGATTTATTATTTCTGTAAAGGAATTCATATCTACATTGCTCTGGTAATTTATCATTACATAGCACTGTCAACATACTGTAACATTAGTTTGTATTTTAAAGAAACAAGTCAATGCGAAAATCCTACCCACAGCACTAGTATTTTTCATTGTAGCCGAGCGTTTTTCTGTGTTATTCAATATTGTTCCGGTAACCTAGCAAACCAGACTGTTGAGTCACCATGTGATCAATAATCGTAAAGAACTTCGTAGAACAATCGAGAACATGAATTACTTGTTCACTGTAGGAGTAATCTAGGCTAAAATATATTGAAAATGCTCCGTTTAAACGAGGAAAACAGAAACGAAACGAGTTCTACTGCCAAATTATTATAATACTTACATCCTTTACACCACCTTCGTGCTGCTGGGCCATCGCTAACAACATGGAATCAAATCTTTCAGGATCGTTAGCCATTGTTAAGTAATATTAGATTGTTATTAAAACTTAAAACAGACAAAAGACCAGAGAAACAAAGTATTTTGTTTTTTTGCTTTGCCTTCACTGACACGAGCTATTATTTTGATAAACTCTTTGCACGAGTCACAGCGTCGCGAACAATATTCAGTTTGAGTTTGACAAATAGATGACATTTGAATTTGACATTGATACTTCGAGTTTTTGACAGGAGAGCTAAAATGAATGTCACGCTCATTTTTCATTGGTCTTTTAAATTATAAGTGTCGTTTACTAAATAAAAGCGCGTGAAAAGTCTTCTATGCCTTTCCCATTCGCATGTGTGCATAGAATTGAAATAATGTTTAGATTGTGTTGAAGACGAGTAGAGTGATTGACTTCTATAAGCACGTACAATTGTATCATTTCATTATTATTTTTTTCATTTCATTTAAATATTTAAAACTTTGCAGAAGTTAAGTGAACATATCGTCAGACCCGTCCACAGAGCAGTCAAAAGTGTTTGTTTTAGGTGGGCATTGGCATCTCTCAGGTTGCGCTACAGATGTCCTATGCCTGCCGCATTCAATCTGTCCCAGCCATAATCTTCTTCCCCCCTCCCTCATAATCTCCTCTTTCCTTCTTCATAATCTGTTTAATCCCTCTAACAGGGGGGCGTCCCATATTATGCTTGCCAATACGCGGTCTCCACTATTCCACCTTAGCTTATACTGGGGTTGGCTACACCAGAAAATCCAAAAAAGAAAACAATGTTTTTTTAGGGTTCCGTAGCCATTTGGCAAAAAAACTGAACCCTTATAGATTCGCCATGTCTGTCTGTCTGTCCGTCTGTCCGTCCGTATGTCACTGCCATTTTTTTTCCGAAATTATAAGAGCTATACTGTTGAAACTTTGTAGGTAGATGTATTCTATGAACCGCATTAAAATTTTGATGCAAATATAAAAAAAATAATAATAAATATTGGGGGCTCCCTATACTTAGAACTGAAACTCAAACATTTTTTTTCATCAAACACATACGTATGGGGTATCTATGGGATATGGAATAGGTCTTCAAAAATGATATTGAGGTTTCTAAAATATTTTTTCTAAATCGAATAGTTTGCGTGACAGACGCTTCCAAAGTGGAAACAAGTTGGGGCCCCCCTCCCTTCTAACTTCTAAAATATGAAAATCTAAAATCTAAAACAAAACATATGATGTACATTACTATAAAAACTACCAACGAAAATTATTTTGAACGAGATCTAGTACGTAGTTTTTTTTAATACCTCGTAAATCGTAAACCGCTTATGACCGCGTATCTTTCACGCAAATAACTTAAATCCTTTAATTTCATAAATCAATGGTACGGAACCCTTTGTGCGTGAGTCCGACACGAACTTGGTCGGGTTTTTTTTTATTATCTAATTATAAGTCAGTGGTTGACCGCAATTCCGCCTGATGGTAAGCAGTGATGCAATCATTGACGGTAAAGCGCACTAGATTATTACGAGCTTATTCACTCTAGCCTTGAAGACACTTAAATTGTAGTCAGACTGAATCACCACCGCCGGCAAATTGTTCCAGTCTCTCGATGGACGCGGTATAAAAGGCGAGGCGAACCAACAACGTAAGGATTGATACTTGCCGTACGACGGGTCGTCCGATGGTGGAACGGAGATGGGGGAAATAAGTCGTGCAATTCCCAAAAATTAAATTTAAATTTAGTTAACTGAAAATGGAAACTAAAGAAACTAAAAATGGACCCTTGACTTTGGGTACGTGTCCGCAATTTTCAAATATACTTTCATTATTCTCTCTTCATGCGGCAATCATGTGGCGTGGCTCTTCATGTGCTAGATTTAAACAAAACCTTCCAGAGTACCCTGATGAGTAAAGTCGACTAAGATTTAATAATTAGTCGATTACAGTCCAGATCGTAAAATTCAATTGCCATGTCACTATTCCATAAAAATAGAATTAGCTATGGGTTTCATAGACCAATTTTGCAAGAAAGTGAAAGAAAAAGACAGTGTCAAGCGTATGGAGGTCATGCCTTGCATTTTTATGCATTTTACAAAGTTATTGAAACTTGAAACAGCAAAATTTAACTGAAACTAATGTTTTATTTTACTGTAATGAGCGTTTTACTACAGGTTTGTGAATATTTTCTATAACGTGTAGTTTGAACGATTTCGTTACACTGTCATTTGTCAAAACGAAGTCAGCGTAAATAATTTTGTTTTGCAGATTATTAGACAGAAACCATAGGGATGGCTGACCAATTCTGTTTACGTTGGAACAACTTCCAGTCAAACATAGTGAGTGCCTTGGATTCATTGAAGTGTTCAGAAGATTTGGTCGACGTTACGCTCACCTGTGAAGGCAGAAATATCAAGGCCCACAAAGTCATATTGTCAGCGTGCAGCCCGTACTTCAGGAATGTGTTCAAGGTGAATGACTTAGGACATTAATAACCTTCATATTTATACCAATGAACATAACATGTACACATACTTTTAGTTTTCTATTCTGTTTGACCCTATTAATGTCAAGCTGTTGCATCAAAATGTATCAAATGTTATGTCAACATTATATTATACATAGATTGCTTACAATCAGTACAGACTCTTTTAAATAAATTGATTCAAAGGCATGTAAATAGAAACCCCTAATAAAACTTAATTGCAATTAAGAAAGTTCTATTTGGTTGATATTAATAGAAGGTTTTACAATTTCAGGAGAATCCATGCCAGCATCCAGTAATAATATTAAAAGATGTGTCAGCCGATGATATTGTCAGTCTGCTCTCGTACATGTACCAAGGAGAAGTGTTCATTGAAGAGAGTAAATTGTCTTCATTCTTACACACAGCTGCACTTTTACAAGTAAAAGGATTAACTGGTGTGACACAGCAGGTAAATATTTTGGATGATACATTGGAATTCTAAAGTGTGTTAAAGATGTTAAAGATTGCAGAATTGGGAACATTAGTTATATGTGTGTTGGCAATTATTTATTTTTTACTAATTGCTTTGTTCTTCATTACAGAAAGAAAGTTTCTCATCTCCTAACACATCAAACAAACTATACACACAACTGACAATCTCGTCAAAGCCACTTCTTGGTGCTGCTCATAAGGAAGCAAAATTGCCTGCTTTGAAGAAGAGACGAAGTAGTACTTCTGACAAACCTAATGATGTTACTATTGGAGAGGCCCCAAAGAAAAGCAAACTTTTAGAAACTTGTGATATTTATAGTAGAAGTAATCTTTCACAAACAACTAAACTTGATAATCCTCCAGTGTTCTTACCAGAAAATAATAATATTGACAAGAAATGTGACAGCAAGATTGAACCAGCAACAATAACGGCTAATGGAAAAAGTTCTTCATCATCTCAGGTAAAATTTATATTTATTAGTGTGTTTCTCGGTGGTAGGCCATAACATTGGCCGCCGGCAGAAGTTACAACCCACCAGACAAAGCCTTGCCACCAAGTGATTTGTCGTGTTCCAGCATGATGTTTGGTGAAGCCGTATGGAGGATGGGTCTGAGCAGTTTGGGTTGCAATGTGTGCCAGGTACGATGCGCCAAATGTTATTGTGTTGGGAGTTTGGTCGTGGAGGGTCTTCAGATCAATCTCCCTTTGGCGCAGCATCGTTGGTCGTGTTGTTGGGTTTAACATTGCATCACCTCGCTCAACTGCCGTCTTCCTTCCTATTTGCTCAGTTTTTCTGAGTGAATAGGCTCTTAATAAACTAACGCGCTGTACCATCAACGATTGCATCACTGCTTACCATCAGGCAGGATTGCGGTCAAGCGCTAGTTTATAATTATTTAAAAAATAAAAATACTTGGTGTAATAAAACTCATCACATAGCTAGCCAATAAAGCTATCTGTTAGTTTAACTTTGGGGATAAAAACTTTTGTTTCAACACTAACTTAAAAAAAGTAATTCATGTAAAACATTGTTCTTATGGTTGTTTGCAAAAGTACAGACAACAGCAAGTCACACTACCTGAAACTGTCAGATACATCACTATCAACCTTGAGCTTTAATGCTTTAGAGATAAAGTTGAAAATCTAATAAAGAAATCTGAAAGATTGTAACTGTGATCTATAAAAAGCTGGTATTGGGGTATTAACCCATTCGATGTCACTACAATTTTAATAAGTTCACCTGGGTGCCACCTAATATTAGTAATGATTACAATAGAAAATACTTAATTACTGAAAAGGAAAAATCTAATCCTTATAGGATGATAAACTTAAAATATAGCTGTGATAAACAGTAATGTTTAGATGTTAATTCAATTCAGACTTGATCTTGTCAATTGTACTGTAAAGATGAATAGCATTTGGCTCAGGGTTGCGGATTGGTTAAAAAAGAAACTGGCCCAGGCAAGTGAAGAAATACGGGTGGGTTTTAGTCAGTAAAAGTCTGACACACCTTTCCACTCCTCGCAGAATGGGAGAAGTCATTTGATGATTTGCCATCCCAATAAAAAAACAGGATGAATAGCATTATAAATGCTATGCATTATAAATGATTGTCGGTCTCCGTGGCGCAGCGGTCAACACGCCTGACTGCGACGTGGAGGCCCCGGGTTCGATCCCCGGCCAGGTCATGATGGGAAACGATCTTTTCCTGATTGCCCTGGGTCTTGGATGTTTATCTATATATGTATCTATTATAAAATATAGTATCGTTGAGTTAGTATCCCATAACACAAGTCTCGAACTTACTTTGGGGCTAGCTCAATCTGTGTGAAAAAAAAAAATGCCATTGTGGTAGCTCAACATAAAAAAGTATATTATAAATCCTGTGAATTCAGTCTTACATTTATCAAATATAGGCCAGATAGAAAAATATTTAGTATGCAAGTAATTTACTAAATACCTATTAAAAATGGATTACGAGTAGTAAAATAATATATTAAAAAATATGTGCATACAGTTTGCCGTGATTTGGTTACGCGTAAACTTATCCAAAAATATTTTTACTGCTATGCCAATGAACGTAAGGTTTGCGTGAAAGTGATTTTATTTTAAAAATATACGATGGTACAGTGTACAAAAATGATCAAATCAATAATATTGCTTATCTTTATCTCCCAATTCACAAATTTACTATAAATATCCAGTAAAATTTAAATTATTACTAAATGAAAATGTACCTTCGCGTAGACGCTGTGAAGCCAACCCAAACCCAACAGCCAAACCAAACCAGAAACCGACAGTGGTTCTATATTTCAAAATTATTTCCAGCACTGAATGTTGCCAAATATTTAAATAAATTTCTATAATTTTGTTGTAATGGCAGAAAACGTTACATAGTACACTCAATGCAAATGGGACGTTTGTGACATGACGTTGTAATCTCGCTAAACGCAAATGGTGCATTGGTGGCAACAAATGGGTTAAGAGATTTGTTAAAAATTTTACATCAATTAAAGTTTTTGGGTTAGGTTATGAAAGAATAATATGAGAAGTACAAGTAACGCGCGACACGCACTGCAGCAGTCAATTATGCAGCACAGCTTAACCACTGCGCTAACCGTGCATTCAACAAAGGATCCTGGGTTTCTTGGGCTGAGCTGATTTGCTATTATTTCTACTTTAATCATTTTCAGATGACTGCTCAAGGAGATAACATTCCGATAACAATCAAAACAGAACGGACAGATGACAACAACTCACCCCCTTTATCAATAACTGCCAACTCAGAAAATGACGATAGTCTTCCTGATTATGAAAACAGCATGCTTGCCAGATCTCTCCTTTCAGGTTTGTTTAAGATATTTACAAAATTGACTTAGATTTCATTTTCATCTGCTTTAGGGTATTTTTATAGCCAAGTCGCTATTGGCTACAGTAGCCACAGTTTTTTATATGTAACTAGCTTTTCGCCCGCGGCTTCGACCGCGTGGAATTCGGTTATAACGCGCTTTTTAGATTTCCCTCGGGAATATCATTTTTTTTTTTTCAATAAAAGGTAGCCTATGTTCTTTCTCAGGGTCTAAAGATTGTCTGTGCCAAATTTCATGTTTAAGCGGGAAAGCGTAACAGACAGACAGACAGAGTTACTTTCGCATTTATAATATTAGTATGGATTTAATTTTATGTCATTTCATTGCAGGGATTAATCCATCAAAAAGTGAAGCTAGTGCCAACAATTCAAATCTCAAGAAAGTGTCAAATGTAATGGTGGATGTTCATTGTTCAACACGGGCAAAGGACATTAACACTGACACAATTACATTCAGTAATACACCTTCTAAAAGTCCCATTAAAACTGTATTTACCGAAGAGCTGCATTTGAAACCAGAGAAACAGTCACCAAAATCTGATGTGGAATATGAACCAGAAGTGTTACTGTCAGAACATCAAGATGGTGCAGATTCTGACAGTACTTTTAATCAAGATCAATCTCAAGCTCTTCTGATACTGGCAGGAATGTCTACCGCGCCCGTGCTGGGCGCCGGCGCGTCCACGTCGCAGGGACTCGCGCACCAGCAGTCAAACCATGCCGCAATCTGCGGTGACTGCCCCCATTGCGGCATGAAGTATTCCAACCAGTCAGCCTTAAAATATCATGTCAGATTAATGCACTCTGACTTGACCAATAGGCTGTGTTGCTATCTATGTCCAAGGTCATTCACTATGCGTGAGACATTCAAAGAGCATATGTGGACAAGTCATGGTCAAAGGAATTAATTTTCATATATTATCCCACAAATATGTGCCTTAGGTTCTTTGTCAATTATGTTATGACATTGGACAAGTGATATGGAAAGCTAATGTGCCTTGTTGAACGATAATAAATGCCTTGCTAAAATACTTTAGGTCAAATTATGCAGTGGAAGAGACTGATAGCTTTTGCTTCTTAAACATTTAAATTTGTATAACATTTTCAAGGACAGTTTTTGTCCTTGTAATATCACCCAGTTCAGTATTTTAAGAAATGATTAGATCTAGTGCAGGTCTATTTATATAAAAATGGATAAATATAACAAGAAAAGTAACTTGCATTTGAAGAATAAATAATTATCTTGGAATTGTACTGTGAAAAGGTGGCAAAACTTCATTATCTGTCATGTGTTTGTCATTAATCAGTGCATCATGAGGTGCAGATAGTGATATAGTGGCATCTGTTTTCATTCATTGAAGTAAGTGATATTTTAGATATAATTGGCTGTATTTACTTTACGGGCACGAGAGGTTGGCTAGTACAGCCAGAGCCGGATTAATTGTAAGGCAGCATTCTCACATCGGTCAACAGAGGCGACTAATTAACAAACACTTTAGTTCATAATTGATATGTCTTAGTTTCAGTTAAAATAAATTTTTGATGCTGATTTACAAATATGTTAGCATAGAATATTTTTTTTAAGATTGTAATTGTTTGCAAGCTGATACAAATATCAGTGATCTTTATTGCTATTAAAAAAGGTTAAAGTTGTAGTTACAAGTATACAACATTATTTTTTTGTTTATGCGAAACCCGAAACACGTGTCAAAAAGGTATAATGAAAAACCACAAAATTATGAGCTTGCTTACTTGGTTGTCCCAACAAAAATATGGTCAAAGCCTCCGCACGGGCGGGTGAGCTCGGTTCGTTGACCTCTGGCGTCAGCTGTTGCGCGCGCGTTCTATCGTAAAGCTGCGTGCGCGTTCTATCGTAAAGCTGTGTGCGCGCGCTCGAAATCCACACTGCAACAATTTCTAAATTATTTGGGAAAAAAATATAACATGGTGTAAAAATGATTGGAATCGATTCATTTGCTTATTCTGAACTATATTCAGGTTTCGCATAAACAAAAAATAATTTTGTATAGGTGCTTACAATCAGTTTAATCTTAATATGAATTTCATTGTTATTGAATCTGTAAATGAAATCCATAATGCCAAACAAAAATTATTAGAAAATGTCTTGAAATCTTGGTTCATATTCCTTTACTATTTTGTAAGTTATCCTTTGATTGTTGATAAATGTTTAATTAAGTTATTACTTTCGAATATCATTTGGCCACATACTCTGTGGATGTTCTATGGATAAGTATGATATAAAAATAAGGTATTATGTATTTTGAAATTTCTTTTATTTTGGTGTATTTGTGCCAAAATGTTTTATTTAATAAGTTATTAAATGAATAGTATATTTGGAATTGAAATAAGTTACCTGTAATTCTCTGTCGTTTCATAATATTATTTGTTAGTATTAATGTTAAAGTTAACTGAAGTTCGTAAGTAGCAATGATAAATCCTCATTTCTACTTGCTGTTATCTCAAATATTTTTGTAGAATAAATTTTATTGTTGATTTGAATTACTCCTGCGAATGCCATTAGTGAAAATTGTTAATTATTTTACGGAATATTACCTATAGATTTTTAGGTTTACCGAATCTAGATAGCTTTAGATATATTTATAGTTAGGTTAAATTAAATATTATATTTGCGTTGATATAATATTGTTGGATATTTTATTCAGATTTTACACGATTTACATGATTTAAATTATGTTATAAATAAAAAGTATGCTTCATACATAAAAAGTATTATTTTTTCTCTTTTTCCTCACCCTTTTCCAATATAAGATACTAAAATAGACAAAAAATCCTGGTAAATATACAAAAATTCCTGTAAATATACAAAAAATTCTGGTATATACAAAGACTGCTGTGGCGATCATGATTTTTAACAGACTTTAAAAAGGAGGAGGTTACTCAATTCGATCGTATTTATGCTTTTTTAACCGACTTAAAAAAAAGTAGGTTATCAATTCGACCCGTGTTTATGTAAGCCAAATTTCAAGTGTATGTATGTATGTATTTTTTTATGTTTGTGCGCGTATATTTCCGGAACTACAAGTCCGATTTAATTAATTCTTTTTTTGTTGTAGATACTATGTACAAAATCTGTTCAGTTATGGCTGCCATTATTGTTATGAGATGAAAAAAAGTAATTTTCGAATTTCGACTAAGACACTGAAAAGCATGAAATAAAAACTTTTTACAAAAAAGTAGAAACCGACTTCAAAACTCGTCTCGAGGTTTCTGTTGTTTAGCTCGCCACCGACTTCTAGAGCCATGACAAAAGTAAAATTATTTTTTCTTTTTAAGTGTTCTTTTGAAGTCTTTTTCATTTTTTTTGTAAAAAGTTTTTTATGTTTGTTCGCGGATAACTTCGTCGTTTATGAACCGATTTTGACAATTCTTTTTCGGTTGGAAAGAAGACATTCCCAAGGTGGTCCCGTGATAAGGACATCAGGGTTTGATGGTGGAAGACCAGAGAAATCAAGGGGAAGTTTCAAAAGTTGTCTGGACCGCTAGTGCATTTGTAAGTTTTTCATTATGTGTTTTAAAGCACTACAATTTAAGAAGGGTCTAGAGTAGATTTGATGATGGAGCCGGGAGACAGGCGAGGGAACTCCTCAACCATTCACAGCAGCAACCTTGTGTTTGTGCTTGAATAATTTCTATTGGTAAGAATCTTATACCTAGATGGGTGGTGACTGTCATTAGGTAGCTGATGATGAAAACAAAGGTCAGTTCAGGGACCTCCTCAACAATTTACAGTAATTACCTTGTGTTTGGATTCAATGAATTTATATTGATGAGAAGTTTGCATTCATTTGGGCTATAACGAAAGTCTCCAGTTGATCTGATAATAGAGATGCTTCCTGGGTAATAAAAAAATTGATTCTATTTAGTCCGTCATTCGATTATAGAAATATATTAGATACGTATATTTTGTTTTGTCAAATCAATAAAAATTGACAAATATAAAAGGCATCAAAGGTCAGGATTGGTGGCTGGTGACGTCACTCCTCGCTAAAAGTGTTGCGCGCAGTGACGTCACACGAGTTTTCAACGCACTGTGTCGTCTTCATTTTTTGTTTAAGTATATGAAAAAAGAAAAAATACGTGTCTAGTATTTTTGGAAATCTGACTGACGGACGAATTAGTTTTTTTTAGTCAACTACCCTATTAAGACCATAGACAGTTGAGGAAAGTCCTCAACAATTTACAGCATTGAAGTTTAACGTAGGACAACCACTAGCCACTGCTTCTCGCCATTCTGAGACGACAATCAAAAAAATCAAGAGACTGAAATTAAGTCGCGTAATCGTGCCATCTGTAGCAATGTTCATACATTCAGTCCGGTCCCTGAGAAATTTTATAAATATCCGTTCATTAGTTTATTATTTAAACCAAAATTACGGGTAAATATTCAAATAAAAAAGGCGTCATTTGCTTTGCTAGCCTATTTCCAACTATGTTGGCGGCAGCGTTCAGTCTGCTGAACAGTACTTTTTGCAACAAAAAATTGTAAAATAAAAACTTTTTTACAACAAAAACAAAGTTTTTATTTAACAAATTTTTAATTTCATGGTCATGGTGTCTTTGGTTTTTGTATATTTGTTTTTGCCACCGACTTCCGAAATTGGTTATTTTTCACTTTGTTGTTTTTTTTTGGAGAAGTCAGATGTTTTTATTTTTTAATTTTTTTAAAAAAGGTCTTTTCGGTATATTTTATTAGTAATAAGAGTAGCTACTCTTATGCCTAAAGTCAGTATCAATGTAAAATCGTAGACTTTCCCTCGAAGGAGAGGGTTTCGTAGCATGTTCGTGTAAAAGCCAAGCTGGTCGATCGATCAAGGTTAAGTTACACTCGTTGTGTCTGAATGGTTGACCATTTGCTTTACATCATAACCCTTTTCAGTGTCTCGGACAACATGTTAAGGGGTTCAGTAGATGGCGGACTTTTTAAATGACCGTTTTTCTTTTATTGTGTATATTTCCATACCTATATTTTATCAGCGCCTAAGCCCTCGATTACGATCATTCGTTGAGATCAACGATCAACGATCAGTCTGAGTTGTCGAGGGGAATTGGGATCTTAAAGTTCTGGAGTGGTTCTGATGTTAAGCTGCATCCGTTTAGATTCAAAAGTGACCTTACTTCGGATATTTCTAAGAAGATATGAATGATGAGATCACGAGACTTGAAAAAACTGCAGAACATATTTCTCTGTATTAGATTGATTCAATAGATTAAATTTATTTCTTTACTTAGGCTTGTAGGCTGCCGTTCATCATCATCATCATCATCAGCATATAGCAGTCCACTACTGATAGATAGATAGTCAACACATTTATTTGATGCAACAAAAAAATACACAATACAGGTAAGACAGGAAAAAAATAAGTACATCAAGCAGAGTGATAAACAAATAGTAAAAAAAAAAAAACAAATTCACTCATAGACACCACAGACATTTAAAACGGTCTCGTACACAACTTTGCGGCGTTTGTCTCATGGTTGCACCAAATAGGAGTCCAGCATGTGCCAGGTAGGATACCTGACGCTGGTATTTTGCTGAGTCCCGTTAGTGACACGCTGCGTGCTGGACACAGGCTTCTCCTATTTCACGTCATTCAACTCAATTTTCGGCAACTGCTTGTTTGATTCCGCTATTCTTTAGATCGTGAGGATTATTTGACATTACTATTATTATATTTAACATCGCGCTACGACCTTAAGGAGCCGAGCAAAAAGTCGGACCAATAAGCCAATATTGAGCGCGGGCGGACGATGCGATGAGACGCGGGCGTGGAGGAACAAATACCAACCCAATAGCACGCGAACGAAGTCGCAGGCAGACGCTACTTTAGAATAACAAGTATAGCAGGAGCGCCATCTAAATAAAAATATATATGCGCCCGACAACCGTTGGGGTAAACGAGTCCTCGAGTGGAGACCGCGTCTCGGCAAATGTAGCGTAGGATGCCCTTGGGCGGGATGGAGCGACGACATCAAAAAGGTGGCTGGCAGTGGCTGGCTGAGAACTGCCCAGGATCGAGCTTGTTGGCGTGCCATGGAAGAGGCCAATGTCCAGCAGTGTACGAGTAGAGGCTGATGATGATGGCGATGTAATATCTACGGATAATGCGAACTTATACCTGACAGATATCGTAGATTGTGAGATTTTTCATAGGAAATATCACAACTGAGGTTAACCGCCGAGTCTGAACAAAATGAATTATGGATGTCAATATAGACAACAGAATGCATATCTACCTTCCCGTCATGGGAAACTTAGCCGCTCGATTCTCTGTCTGCACCCTAAAGAGCCTGGGTTGGCTCGTAAACAAGAAAGCCATTTAGCTGTAAGCGTAAATATTAGCATATAGGAGAGATACAGCCGACCTAATTATTGGGTACCTATTTTCGTATAATAAACTGGATAATCAGTGCTTTAACTAGCAAAAATTAACTGGCTGTTAGTTTGATACATTATATCATTAACGTCATAAATTTACCTACATAAAAATAGATTTTTATTGTTATTTTCGTATGAATATTTTTCATACTATCTCCAAAAAACTCGTAGCTCTCACAAAGTACAAAGGCAGGAACAGACGGTTTGCAGAACTAGTATAATGCCTACTAAAAGATGAGTGCACGTTATGCCAACATATAAAAGGTCGCATTGCGGTTGCGGCACAGGAATCTGGACGAATCACTTTTTACGATTTTATATAAACGAATGCGCATACAATACCTACCTAGATATAATAGTCGGATACGTTGCGTAAAGTATCAAAGTGTAGGATCCTGCCCGCACCTCTTGTCGACGGTACAATGGATAGGAGGGGAGGTTTTCGGCACGCAAAAATATAGACAGTCGTAATGATGACATTCCGTAACTGAATAATCCGCTGATGCGCCCTCGTAATGTGCGCATACCTTAACGATGTAATAGATAAATATTGAAGGATTGCTAGCTAATGGTATCAACCCATACCTGTTTGTTAGAACTTCCGTGGGATTGGATTCTGCTCAACACTCCATGTTTTCATTCCATTGCTATTGATCAGCCTTGGAACTATGTTTGCCTATGTACCCAACTGTGTAAATCTTAATCGGATTGCGAGATCACGTGTTGTTATCGACGCTTCAAATTTGGGACTTACTTTTTTTTTCTTTAATAACCCTTTCCTCCGTCGAAATGATTTTTTATCGTATGTAGGTAGTACATATAAGGCATAGGTACCCACCGGTATTTGTGTGTATTACTGATCTTTGATAAAATATGTGTACCTAGTTATAAACTACTCAAAGGTCGCAAAACAAGACATAAATATCCATAAAAGTGGGAAATTAACTCGATAATAAACTCAGAAACTATCCTGCTGCATGTTTCAGCTCGCAAATCCTAAATCATAAAAAATAAATTATTGGTGAAATCTATAATATTCACACGCGTTCGACACAAACAGTCGGCACATTGGTCGTATTGTAACATTAAGTTATGTACGAAGTGTAGGTAGACTGTGGGTAGGTGTAAGGGCGTTCGAGGAAGCCCCTTAATGCGGAGACAGCTCCACTGGGACGCTATTGATCGTCATCCGCCGTCAGTGGCCGAGGCGCCCCTATTGATTCGCCGCAATCTGCATGATAACCCGCGCCTGGCTTCTCTACAGTTACTACACAACATACATTAGAACACAATTACCGAGACACATTTACAGACGACATTCATGATACGTTATCAAAGCGAAGCACTTCTAATGGTATGACAACTTTTGTTTCCTCATATTGTTACTAACTGCGGGATGTCTGGCTGACCCAAGGGGTAAATGTGTGTGTTGGCACACTATTAATCACTTTTCTAAGAAAATAGGAGATTGTAAAGTTTGTTTTAAAAACAGTTTGCGATTTTGAATTAGTAGTACGTTTTACGTATACGATATGATTTATATCGACCTTACTGTGTTACATAAGTACTATTAGTGATTTCAATTCCATTAAATTTAATTTATAAATAAAACTAATATTTTAGGAACAATTATGGTTTAATAATGTTAGGCGTAGCAAGTCTACGAATTTTGCTACGAGAATGCTCGTTGAACATTTATTCGGTAGGTACTTATAGTTTTATAGGTCAAATTCTTTACTCAACGTAAGAAAATCATGTGGTGGGTTTGGTAATTATATACTAACGTATAAATCTACCCTTTTATTTATATTAAAACAAATTTCAAACTGTAAATACGCGCCTTAAAGATCTGCAAGAACATTTTGAATGTTCGCGCCGGCGTAGTTGCCCCATGGAGTGAACTCACTCCTGTAAGTAATATGATACATAGGTACTATGTATACATAGCTTTAGAAGGATCTATCACACAGGCGACCGGCCTGCGTACTATCACGCTTTTTACACATGGAGTTGCGCAGAACTCAAATATGTCGATTTAAACGATTTTTGGTAGTTTTGTCAGGATAATAGTTTATTAGGTGAAAATTAGTTTATTTTTAATGTAATATAACTATTGATTTCCAGTGAATGTATTGCAGATACAATCATTTAATTAAATACGTGTGTAAATTTTATAAAAACTGAAAATAAAATAAAAAACATGACAAATCGTCTATCTATGTGATATAGTTTAATGAAATATAATTTTCTTTTATATTTTCATGATGGTTTATTTAAAGGGTTAGCGTGGAAAACTCTTCGTCAACGTAAAGGTTAACGCGTCTACATACTTTTGTAACTTCCTTTGTCTATAGATTTATAAGTTTAGCTATCTTTGGCATAAGATTGCTAACCTAAGTGTAAAATTAATGATCTTTAAATTAAGTTTGAATGGAAATTTGTTTTAACAGCACAACATTCTAATTAAAATTCTGGTTAATCTTAATATTATAAATGCATTTAGCTCGTGTAGCTATGTACATATATAGTAAATAAATTTATAAATAGTTTAGTTCATACCGATATTTATTTTTAATGTTCTTCTTTCTCGTATAGAAATAATTCTTTTTTATTATTCAATTTAGAACAACTTTTAACTGTTATAATAACCATTAATTATATCGTCATTAATCAGACAGATTGTATGTTGGGCATTGAGCGTACTTGCAATATGTCTATGTTCATGATTTAGAAAGAACGTGACTGCAATGTTCAGAAGTATAACATCCGTTTTTTATTGGA
Organism: Sesamia inferens; assembly: GCA_037179545.1. Classification (NCBI taxonomy): domain Eukaryota; kingdom Metazoa; phylum Arthropoda; class Insecta; order Lepidoptera; family Noctuidae; genus Sesamia; species Sesamia inferens. Next base: position 18,249,253 of record CM073928.1, on the reverse strand, counting down.
AATTTTCGGTGGTGCCAGTGGCGGCAGTGGCAGGCGAAGGACGAAGGGCGGGTGATGCGCCACATGATTGTCGCGATGTGGGTCACTGCCGCCTACGCGCAATTCGATAAAACTTTGCAAGTATCCACCACCTGACTACAAACAGAGCGCAACTCTCGCACCACTGGTATTTCAAACTAAACTAAACTTTTTTGCTCGCAAATTCAAAATGTTTCGCATGAATCTACGGAAAGACCACTTCCAGACATCAATAACAAGCGAACAACGTGCAAGAGGACTTTCAACGCTGAAACTTAAATAAAGTGATTAGAAAGTAGCAACAAAGTAAGTGGGTATTTTTCCTCTGGAATATTTAGTGAAAGTGTGTAGGTACTAATTAATAGTGCAAAGTATCGATCAATCGTTTCACCATGGTTCTAAATATAAAATTCCGTCGGGGAAGACAAAGTTCGCGCGCAATACGGGCGCAGGCAGGTAGTGCGGGCGGGAGGGCGCGCGGCGGGCGGCCGCGGGCGGCGGCGGCGTATCGATTCCGCGGCGCCTTCAGTCGGCGTCCGTCGAGCGCCGCGCTGCGCCGAGCCGCCGGCGAGCGGGCGTCGCCCCTCCTCGCGGCCCGCGCCCCGCATCCGCCCTCGTCCATCGAATCTCTCGTCGTCGCCGGCAAACTCGAACGACCTCTTTTCGCTACCTAACGTCGCACCCGCGTCCGATTCCCGCCGCGAAACTGCGCTCGATCTCTACGCGTAGTCATCGCACTCTGAAATATTTCTCAGAGTTCAGCAAAATTATAATAAAGAAATTTACATTCAAAGTTTTCATTTAAACGGTCGTGGGTTTAACGTAGTTTTTTGTTTATTTATTGGGAGAGTGGGTTTATAGTCATGAACTAGTCGAGTTTTCTTGAATAGTTGGTAGGGTTGTTGAGCGTAAGAGTGCGGTGATGTGGCGGTGCGCAGCCGGGCGAGGATGTCGGACGTGGCCTGCGCGTGCGCTGGCGGGCACGTAGGGCCGGCGCCATGGACTGCTGCAACTACGGCGAGTATCGCGGGGGCGCGGCGTACGGCGCGGGCGCATGGGACGGCTACGGGTATGCGCCGTTGCCCTACGCGCCCTACGCACACGCGTACTACGCGCCGCACGCGCACGATCCCTACGCGCGCTACTACCGTTATGACTACCCAAGCCACCACATGCATCATGAACATGTCATGCCTATGGGTTGGTATATCTATGTTTCAGGTAGAAAACACTAGCATATTTCAGTGCATTTTTATGTAGGTAATTCCGAAGTAGCAAATACGTAACTCTACATTCATGACGCTGAATATATTTTTTTTTATAAATAACACAATTTCCTAATGGCAGAAAATCCATAAGCGATTTGAATCTTTGTATAGAAGTAGGTAACTCTTTCGATAAAAATATAATATAATTAAGAGGTTTATTTATAAACGACGGTTAAAGTTAACTGATAATGTGACATTAATATTGTGTGGTTAAACAGTCGCCAACCATTACTTAACTTTAATCAACGTTTAAGAATAAATGGGTGGAAACTGGTCTCTGGGTAACTTTATCTTATATTTGTGAACGCGCGAGAAAAGTTTCGTACGTTTCAAAGTGATTGAAATTATAATAACGTCACTGAAAGAGTTTTATGACCTAGAATTGAAAATTATGGGAAGCGTCCTTGAATGTCTGCCACGTTTATGTGACTGTAATGTTAAATCCCATTGACTAAACTTGGGCCGATAGGGTTAAATTTTCAAAAAATATTTTGTAAAATATTGATCATTTTCCATACTAAATAATTTATAGTGATCACTAATTTGTTCTCCGACAGCCTAGGCCAAGTATGATCTTACATTATCGCATTTAATGACAATGAATGATTTTTGGAAGACTTACCTACGTTTACTAGCGGACGATAAAGGGCTGAACGATTTCATTTAATTTTTTATAGAACAAAAAACGGAATATTCATTTATTATTTTATTTTGGAGTTTTGAGAAAAGTTAGTTACATTTGAACGCGACAGAGTAAAGCCAAAATCACACGTAGATTTTTAATAAACTGTTTAATACTGAAATTTAAAATACGTAAGGGGATATATTGCTACTAAAAATTATGTCTGCTTAAAACTTATGTTTTGAAAAGGCAGTGCAACATTTTACAATAACAATTTAAAATTATAGACATGTTTCCCTACTCGTGAGGATCATTAATATGTTCCCGTTTCAGTGGTGATTATGTACAGCCTCTAAGGATATTGATCCCTTACCATCATTTATGACAATATGTGGCTATTCGAAGGCTTCAGCTGTCGGGTCCGAATAATATTCACAGAACTTTTCTTCTTCATTGGATCGCTGACTCATCATCTGGCTAGATATTTCTCAGCTATCCTGGGATCGGCTTTGAGTCAAACAGGTTTCAGTTGAATACCAGTATTTTACATGAAAGGACCTGACCTCCACAACCCAGTCACCGGGTAAGATGGTAATCCATGGTAAGAAATTGCTGGCACCACAAACACGTTGGATAGGAAATGTTTTTCTATTTTAGTTCAATTCAATCTCAATAAGAATCAGTCAGAAAATTAAATTTCCACAAACATGTTAATACATAAAAGTACTGTTGCACAAACTGCTATTTTAACTCGTCTTGTTAAAGTTTCCTTCTAATTGATATCGAAACTTCATTGAATGGCTACGTCACAAGTAGGTACTACGTATTAATTATGATAAAGAAAAAAATTATTAATTTGAGTCTCAATAAAGAGAATCTACTTCTTAGTTTTAAGAGTTTATAAAGTTTCATGTAAAATTTCATGCTCTTAATACTTTGAAAATAAACCCTTATAATACTCAGGCATACATGTGCTGCAGCAAAATATATGTATGTAATTCCTTGAACGTAATTGAATTACAAGTATTGAACTACATATTTCACGCATATTGTACCTACATAACAGTAGAGCTAGTAAGCATAATAACATGCCTGGCGACTACACGTAGTGTGCGTCGACCTGAATTTGTTTACCAATACGAGAGAGATCGGAATCCGCGCGCGTGGCGCGAAGCGACATTCTGAACAATGAAGAATGAAGTAAGAATTAATGTTTACGTTTGGGCGGATTTCTCGGTGTCTACGTCACGTGTCGATGTCAGAGGCCGCGGGGGCGTGCGGGGAGCGCGGGGAACGCTACAGGTGGTCGCTCGCCCCCGCCGCCCCGCCTAGCCCCCAGCCGCCCGCCCCCACGCCGCAACGCGATTGATCGCCTGCACAGCACAGCCACTCTACATATTGACCGGAGTACTAACACCCGTGCCGCTATCCACGCTCAACTCCTTATAAATGCTACGTAAAACATGAAACAACTTTCGCACTGACGCGACGATAGGGCCAACAACAATTATTAATATAACTTGCACATTGCCTACTTAGAAATATACAGTGCAAGCAGAAATTGTTTTGTTTACCTATTTTAATTTATACAATCATAATTAAAAAAGTCGTCATCGCTAGGTCAGCGATTAATGAATATGCAGATGGAGTTCTTTGCGCAATTTAACCCGACTACAAACGATTTGTATTTTAATTTTGTCAAATTAATTTGCTAATTTGTCAGTTATGCGTAGCAGTTAACATTTACATTAATCTTAAGTGTAATAAAACCTATATAAAGTATAGTAGATACTTTAATATTTGATTACACTATGTCGGATTATCTATAGAATTATTCCCTCTATTCTTAAAATTATAGCGAGTTAGAATCACTTTAACGGTAAAAATAAAGAGATTTATTCATAAACGATGATTCAAGTTTACATTCAAATGTCAAAATGTATGGATAAACAGTTACTAAACACTAGTTAAATTTAAGCAGCGTTTATAAATAAAGGTTAAAATGAGTACGTATAAGTTAGGACTAGAACTGACTGAGTTGAGCTATTTCGTCATGAAATTATCATTTATGTCGCGATAATTTTACTTACGTAGAGAAATAATGTGGTGTTTACAGATCCGACAATTAGCGACCATTTATATGCGGTTTGCTTATTTACTAACGACAATGACGTTACTTTAGTAGATTTAACATTTATCTTACCCTAAGAGTCGCATTTTATACGGCAATCCTTTTTCCTAGAGCTTCTAGATGAGAGTTTGAAAATGCATTTTTTTTTTTAAATCGTTGCCCATCTATAGGGAATTTCTCCTGTGTCGTGGGCACATTTACATACTTATAAAGACAGCCAGACCTGGTACAACTAATTGTAGGCCGCACGGGACGTGCGGGAATCGAACCTGCGACATCCGGCGCAGCAGTCGATCGCTCAGTCACTGCATCAATCGTGTCGTCAAAGTTGGTGTGTTCGTGTTTCGCGAGTTTCCTGAAGTTATAGAAATGAATTAAACAATAACTATAAATTCTTAATTTTGACATTTACATTGTTGCGTTTATTTACATAAATAATTTAAATATCTAGAACAATCTTTCTGAGGGTCGATTAAGCTGCATGTTTATGATGGAACATTTTCCGAAATGGCTGGAGTATTCTCATAGTTGACCACATAATCTTTAAAGTAAAGGAAATCGTTTCAGTTCAGGTTACCTTCAAACTCAAAGTTTTCCAATCTCTCTCAGAGCATAGATATTTAGGTACTTTAACCGAACATGACTATTCTTTCGACGTCTGCATTTACAATGGTAACAGGACAAGGGCCATGGTGCCAAGCAAAGTAATTTCTACCTATATGCTTAAAATTTTTTTTAACAGTATTTTGTAGGTGTAGAACACCGACAATGCAAATCGTTATATATTTTCTCGGTGGTAGGCCACATCGGTTGCCGGCAGAAGTTACCACCCACCAGACAAAGTCTTGCCGCCAAGCGATTCGTCGTGTTCCGGCATGATGTCTGGTGAAGCCGTACGGAAGACGGATCTGAGCAGTTGTGTTGCGATGTGTGCCGGGTACGATGCGCCAAGTGTTGATGTGTCGGAAGTTTGGTCGTGGAGGGTCTCCAGATCAATCTCCCTCTGGCACAGCATCGTTGGTCGTGTTGTTGGGTTTAACATTGCACCACCTCGCTCAACTGCCGTCTTCCTTCCTGTTCACTAAGTTTTTTAAGTGAATGGGTTTAATAAACTAGCGCGGTTTACCATCAACGATTGCATCACTGCTTACCATCAGGCGGGATTGCAGTCAAGCGCGTTATATAAAAATAAAAAAAAAAAAAAGAAATATAGATCAACCATTTTTTTTTATAAATATCGTGTACGATAAGATAGAAGTTTTGCCTATGATAACTTTTTTGTGAACTTTGCTTATTTCAAAAATAGAATAGCGTAGAATACTCTTTATTATGTGTACTGTATAAATTATAGTACATAAATATAAAGATCTTCGAAAAATGTCGAATTTACAAAAGTTAAATTTACAAAGTCATAATTAGGTATGTAGGACGGTCTGAATCAGCAAAATGGACAAATGTCGAGGTGGGAAAGTAGTCTTCTATATTCAGGGTCACGGTTTCGATTGCAGTATCTGCATCACTACTTACATAAAACACCTATGATCGATTTTTAAATGGAACGACACCTACTATGACGTAGGTGCTGTGAGTGCTGCTTCAGCAAAGTCAGTACGAACATAAACTAAGAGTAGGTTTGTATCTACATTACGAGTCCAGTGTTTATCGACTTTTCTGTAGTATACGTTAACCGTGTTTATACCTAAATGTTTTTTTGGGACGGAACTATGTGGTGGAGGAAACGTAATTAAAACAATAATTATAATAATCGAAATATGGCGGAACTTGCTGAAAATTTACCTGTCCCTACAACCTGTTGATTTGTATTGCGTAGAGATGAAAGGAATTTGTCAGACGATGTGGATAACGTTGTTGATTAATATTGACGCATGCTATTATAATGAGTTGGAGAGATAATGATAAACAATGCATGTTTAGATTACGGCGGGTACGCGTCGAAAGAGGCGCGCGTGCGACGCTCGCTGGCAAGGCGGGAACAGCGCGCGCACACTCCCGCACAACACCTACCGCTGCCGCCCACGGTGAGTAAGGCTTATATATATTTTTTTTATAAATTTTATTCATGACCATAGATACAAGTCCTTCAGTCGCATACTTAAATAGATTTTAACTTAGTAACTTATCCTAACTTAAATTAACCTAATCTATCTCTTATCCTAGCTTAACCTAACCTAAACCTATCTCCTTTCGTTTCCCGCGTGAACCGACACTTGGAGGGAGATTTGGGGCAAAGCCATGATGTGGCCACTATGCTACAATATTTCATTATTCTTTATGAATTATTCACTGAATGCACTTTTTACTACATAAATCACGCATTTTTATTTAGTAAACGACACTATAAATAATTTAAAAGTCCAATGAGCGTGGCACTCACCTTAGCCTTCCCGCCAAAAACTCCTTATATTTATAAAATCTTTAGTGTTATCATAATTGATGTAAATAAATTAATGAATATGTATTTGTAGGGAGCCTACCCCTAGTATTCAGAACCTACATTCGCGTATCATCTTAAATAGGTGACCCTATTGACATTTACGGGGCATGTTTCCAGAAATCATACGTTAAGCATAATAAAAACGCACACTTTGGTTTGATTTTAGTAAAATGTTCGATTTCATAACTTTATTATAAGTCTATTATAATAGTAGTTTATGAAACTGTTACATAATGAGGGATATTATGCACGAGTGTCAGTTTAAAAAACGAGCGAAGCAAGTTTTTTTATAGTATCACACGAGTGTGTAATACCTAATTATGTACAGCTTCATACACTACTTTATCTAATCTCATACATTTTAAGAAACAATAATAATCAATTATGTGTCCAGCGAAACACAACAACGACACGCAATGCAAAGAAACGTATTTGGCGCCAAAATTCTGCACCCTGCATCAACGCGCACGCGCCAAAGCGCGCGCAGCCACAGATAAAAAAAATAAATAGTGCTATCTATGGTTTGTAATCTGTACGGTAATGAAAAAAAAATTATTATAACATTATTTTGTTAGAGAAATAATGTTATAATTTAATTTTTTAATTTCATTTCGATATACTATGGGTAAAGTACGTCAATATAAACTCCTTTTTAGTTTTATATTTTTAATTTTTTGATATGAGAGTAGATAAAATCTCATACAATCTTGAGACAAATCTCCACAGTAGGTGTGCGCGTATCGTGATTCTTAGAAAACCATTCCAGAAGTCTTAGGGGACTCGGTATGACTTTAATGTCACTTAATTCTCAAGGATAATGTACTTTGAGCCTATCTTGCGGAAATCTAATAATTTGCAAGTTTTATCAGTTAAGAAAGCTGCTTATATATTTTATAAACTCACAATAAATGCAAAACTTTCCTTTTGTAGATTCAAGTAACTATATACATAATGTTTACTACCTTGTGAGTAAGCAACACCAATAAGAAGTATTTATTATATTGTGTCGATCGAGGCCATTTGAAATCATGCATAGCCATAGATAATTGAATTTGAATAGAATAGAACATAGACGTCTAAGGTACTTGACTCACAAACAACGAATACAATAAAATGCCCTATTCCCCTCCGCTGATCTTTACAATATGCTCAAGAGCGCCAAGCAACAGATACATATCTATTATCCAGTCAGTCTAGAGCAGTATGCAAATTAATTGTTACAATGATGTATGGAAATTGTGAATGTTAATATTACATGAAATAATGAGAACTTATCTCGTACCTTATGCGATACCGTTTGAAGGCTTTATTATGCTAAACAAACATTATCTGCGATGGTATGAGAATAGAAGCATTCAACAGTATTTTAAATAAGTTAAACATCCAAAGACTTCATCAGTTACCTAATAACATAAACGATTTAAACAAATGAGTTGTCTTGACAGTGGTTTGTCCACCACTTATTGAATTACGGCGGAATAGGTCATCGGCATACAAAAAGACTAGTTAAAATTATGTAGGTCAGTGTCAGAGGACAGTTGATATACTCATTCGCTACTAACGTTCACTCCTCTGCGGTGCTATACATACATTAGCAATCGTAAGCAAAGCAGATAGAGTTTAAATTCAACCGACACACTATAAAATTCAGTCAGGGAAAGTTTGTTGTGAAAATTCTGAAATGACTGCTCATTGAAAACAAAAGTTTGTTGTCATTTCTACTCAGACGTTACAAATTAGGTAAATGAGACCACTTGTTTATAAATGTTTTACGTGGTAAGATACCAATAATGTTACGGTAGTTTTAGAGGAGGTTCGAAATAGTTTTCTTTTCGGTTGACGTGGGTAATTAAAATTATAAATTTAACTCGAAATTAGATGACTAAAATTAAAAGTAGGAATGTTAACGAATAATCGAGTCGTAAGTGGTATCATTACGGCGTCATATTACGAGACAAGTGAGCGTCCCAAAGGCGCTAATGAGGGCGGAGAGGGGTGGTGCGGCGTGTTCGGGGAGAGGGGGTTGTGAGTCGAGAGGTGGAGGTGGCCTATGAAAGCTGTCAGCGGTTGATTTTTCCGAGTGTCGTGGGCGCCGCGCTGATCGATAAGTCACGTGGTTCGCGCGCTCGCCGCTTGCCGCTCGATAGTTAGTTAGCCTCTGCAAATCTCCCGTCACTATTCCACTTCCCCCACACATGAACAGTTTTCAGGCCGTTACCAGTTTATATAACGCCTGAATGATTGAAATACCTAGCGTAAGGATTATTTTATGCCGCTACTTTGTGGTGCCTTAGAATAGCGAAAACACATTGTTAAGGGCGTATTTTTGTATTTTATTTATAATTGATATACATGTGCTAAATGTAAGTTTAAATTAAAATATTTTCAGGACAAAACTACAAAATAAAAGTAAATTTATATTAAATTATTTCGATTTTTCTAGTAAACCACGGAATTAATGATTTTAAATAAAAACTTATAAAAGTCACACCTCAACATATTAAGTTAAAAGTAGTATTCTTAAACAAAATCCAAATCCTTTGGAGGAGCAAAAAGAACTTTAAGTTGAAACTTCGTAGCAGCGCGTAGCGGCGACGTAGCACCGTAGCACTATTTATTTGATGTTTAAAAATTTTCAGATCTTTTAAGTATTATTTTAAAATTGTACTATGTACAATTATAATATACGATGGACGCTTAAGTACCTCATGTTATTTTGAAGTTATAATCGTATAGCACCGCGTAGCGCCGTCGTAGCACGGCCGCTTTATTTATTTGAAATTTTAAAAATATATTGACATTTTTAACATTTCTATGAAAATGATTAATAAGAATATTATTCAACTAGGATTAAAGTAAAATTGTTCAAAAAAAGTTAAAGTTAAATTGTTACCGTAGTGATTCGTCAAGGTGGTGATGTGTGATGATGAATGCAGGTGGTGCAACGCAACGTTGCACAGGGAGTAACGGACATCGATCGGTGGCGCGACCCCCCCCTCCCCCCTGCGCGCTGCCCTCTCACACCCTCGCGCTACACTAAACATTATCTCGTGTACAGGTTGTACACATATTTCACCACTAAAAGTAAATATTGACGAACAAAAACGTCGCAGCGGTATATCGTCAACAATTTTGTTATAAATATATTATACTTTTATGTCAAAATCAAGTAACTTTATTTTTATTTTAGTAGGTGTTATCGGATAAAAATGTATTTTTTTTTTTATTTTAAATCTGTTTTGTAATGTAATTGGTTTAGATCTGAGTATCTGATGTAAACTTTCAGCGAGACGTCTTCCCGTAATACAAATGTAGCGGGATTAACCCCCTGGAATTGTATATGACGGTTACATTACAGATTCCTTAGAATCTGTTTTAGATGCTATGGACAGGGTTCACTATAATCGTCACATTTTGTGGTCCGTTGGGTAGAAACTCTTTTTTTTACATCATAAAGTTAAACCATCTTGGCCTCCTCTCCCCTATCTTTTAATTTATAAAAGCTACATACAAAGTTAATAACATAGACACTTACTTTGCAGACTGTAATGTCAGGGTGTATCGGAAGCAATCTTAGCTTCAAATTCGCTGTAAGCTGTCTGTTACCGAGCTGTCTGAATCGATAAGTATGCGTGGGACGGGACCCCTAGTCAGTGATCAATGACGCCCAACTCTTTTCTTTCTGTAAAATAACAGGCAAACTTTTTCAACTGTTAATTAATGACGCGATACTTTTATGTTGTTTAACGAGTCGCGATATACTTAAGTTGATTGTAAAGTAAAATATAAAAATCAGATAAAATAATTACGTATAGAATAAAAACTTCATTATGATATCATGAACATGACCTTATAAACATTACGATAATATCATCGGCCTTAAAATAACGAAAATAGAGTACACCTCATTACATTTATCCTATATGCCTAGTAGGTATCTTTTTTGTAACCCCAATAATTTTCATGTGTCTAATTTAACGAGTTGCCGATTTCGGAAGTGGAAGAGGGTTAATAATATTGTTGTTTACATTTCAGCCACCGCTAGAATGTGGTATGAATGGTCGGGGTGCCGCGTACTGCGAACCGCAGATGTGGCCACATTATCAGGTATAAATATCGTTATAAGTCTTTTATTATTCACAAATATCAATCTTGTTACGTAAGCATGCCTCGAAGAATTCTTATAAAAAGTTAGATGGGTATTTCAGGTTTTCATTATCATCATCGTCATCATCATCAACCTTTTTTATCACCCCACTACTGGGCGCAGGGCTCCTCTCATACAGAGAAAAATTGAATGTAATCACCACGCTTACTTAATGCGGGTTGGCGATTTCAGACTTAAAAGTTCGGGTTTCCTCAAGATGTTTTCCTTCACCTTGTAATCAGTCCTTGGTGTTCAAGATATACTTAGAAAATAATAACTTTAGAAAAGTTACATTGGTACTAGCCTGACCTGGAATCGAACCCGCATACTCATACTTGAGAGGCTGGTGTTTTAACCACTAGGCCACCACGAATATTTCAGGTTCTATATTGCATTAATTTAATTCTGAACTAGTTTGCTTAACTTTCTTTTGCTTGCTTATTTTTTTAGCAGATGGGTGCTATGGGCGGCAGCGGATGGAGCGGCGCTAACGCAGCCAACGCAGGCTGGGCCCCGCGCAGTGCGTGCTCGCGTGACCACATGCGGTATCCTGCTGAATGTCGACCAATGAAGGTTATTACTAGACATACACTTATTGTAATGTAAATATTTCTACAGTATTGTAGTAGTTGTAGTATTGAGAAAAGCGAAGCTTTACAAAATTGGACTTTTTCTAACACTCGATTGTGCTGCGGTAATGTTGAGATCAAACAGGAAATTCGGATGTGTATTAAATGATTAACAATAAAGAACCTACCTGCTTTCCGCGTAAATTCAGTTTTATTTGAACAAAAGACGCAATATTTTATTTTTTTACTTGTTTGTTCAACGCTTTATGGTTTTATTATTATTTTTGGACATATGACGGTTGTGGGCTAAGTCAGTCTAAATTTTAAACTCTGTTTTTCTTATATATTTTCAGGGTGCTCATTTGCATAGTCAGAATCAGGCATGTCAACAAGATGGAAGATCCACGCCTTATCCTGTTTATGAAGATTCGCCTTTCAACGGAGAGGTTGGCTCGAGACAGAGAAATACGCCTGAATTCCCGCCGAGTGTGACGCAGAACGATATTGGGCGCGCTGTCCGCGAACGCTTCCCCGTCACCGAGACGCGTCGCTCGCCGCCTGAAGAGAAGCGTCCGCCACGCCCGCCCGTCGTTCCGCTGCCCGCTTTCCAGCAAGCGTTCGGCTCCACCGAGATTGGGAAATTCGCCGAGGCGTTTAGTCGGACCGAGATCGCGGTTGATGACACTCCCGCCGATAACTTTATGTACGACACGTTTCCCGACTGGGACGGACCGGCCGAGCCGCAGTGGTCCTCCCAGCCTGCCTCTCAGCCCACCTCACGAGAGATTAAAAGCGAAGATAACTTTTAAGTGATCTTTGCCCTAGTTCTAATTTGTAGGCAAATATGCCTTTTAGTTTAATTAGAGAAATTGTAGTTCCACCACCATGTTGCCAAAATGAGTAGAATTGAGATGAGGAGTTGAATGTCATAGGACTATTATGATGTGATGTCAAAATTACTAAAGTGTACGAAAATTTAATCGACCGGATAAAATAGTGGTGTGACTTTTAATTCATATATAAAGTAGAATATTAATTAGTTATTCCCTTTAACTAGTTCTAGGCCGACCTTCAAAAAATGAGAAATATTATGACGAGGAAGTGGGATGGTTTGGTACTGCATATAGGATAACAAATGAATCATGACTCAATGTGCCTTTATTCGGAGAGCCCGGCCGCTACTCGCGCGGTGTCGTCCGCCCCGTTCTGCGTTGCTATGTATGACATAAAATTACAATAGCAATTATAGGGACCAACGTTTAGACAAATATACACGACCCGGTCGCGTGCACACTCGATGCGCAATAAGCTCAACGAAGTACTTTATGAATGTTCTGGGATTTTAATGAAAATTATAACAACAGTAACTTATACATTATAAAAAAAATGAATGGAGACAAATTGGTAGCTTGTAATTAGCGTTATCTAAATAAATAAACAAATCTTGATATTTCAATACTAACAAACAGTTCCCTTAAATCAATATTAATTCGTTTCATTTTGAAATTAAACAAGCTCATTACGTGTTGGAGTAGATACTATTCGAACCTTTTTTTTCCGTTACGCACATATGTACCTACATTAATATACAAACCTAAGAAAATATTCATATTAAAAATATTTCAAGGGGCTTCAAGACGCCGCGCGAATTTATTATAAACATTCGAAAATTTTCAGGAAGTAATGAAACAAGTCATGTATGTAGGTATAAATAGGTAGTTAAATTTGATAAAATTTTTAAAGAGATTACTTATGAATAAAAATGGCTTTTTAATTGAATATTTAGGGGTCCAACAACGTTGATGTAAAGTATTTGTCGTGAATTTAATTTCCCATTTAGAATCATAGCTACATGGCATCGTGTAGGATAATCTTAAACGGTCATTGATTACTGAGTACCTACCTGATTTAATATTTCACCATAATATCTGTTATTTTTAATGAATCACATGGTTAATTGGTGTCGCAAACCAATATCGTTTTTTGTTTAGAAAATGAATATATTATTATATTGAGTTTTGTAAATGATTAGTGTCTGTGATAGAGTTGTTTGTGTATGTATATGTTTAGTATAGGTTGCTATGTAAATTTGGTCCTACATAATTAAAATTAGGTATTTTTGTTAAAATTTTGTCATTTATTTCAGATATCAAATTATCCACTTGCAGATGATTTTTTATTTATAGATGAAGAGCTTTCGTGAACCTCTACGAGGAAACCAAATTAATGTAAACCTAAATATACCGAATTTTTTCATACCCATTTATAACCCACAACGAATCCAGCTGTTCCACTAACAGGACAAGTGACTACGTTTGTATAGCGCCTGTCAAATTTGTTGTTAGACCTGTTCGGTTGATAGCAGAAGCTAAAGTTGATGTTAGTTACTTTGTTTCGAGCTTAATATTTAAATAAATTTATCTTATAATGTGCGGTGCATGAATAACAGTAACTTCCAGTGGTCTTCATTTTTATAGAGGAAACTTACGTGTGACAGTATTTTCGACCTTTATCGATAAAAAAACAGCAAAATTAAATGGAGTGCCTTACGTATTTAATATGATATGAAATTAGGATGGATGAATTTTATTCTAGCATAATTTGATGAAACACCATAATAAATATAATAGCGTAATGAAACTTCTTTTAAATCGAGTATTTCATTAATTGATAAATATTGTAATGAACTTAATAAGAGTTATTAAATGATTATCTTTACATGTAATAATATAAATATCTATTAAATATTCAAAATGATCGTGGTGTGCACTAAATTATTGTTTTTGCAGAGAATATTAATTTAAAATATTTTCTTATTTATAACTAGTTGTTGAAAGAAACGAAGTATGATTTAGCGTCTAGTGTTTATTACTAAGATTAAATTACTAGACTTATTTCGATTGTATTTGTTTATAGTGCAATCAATTTAAGCATGACTTTGTGTAATTAGGGTGTACACCATTTCTTCCGATTTTGAGCGTTATTTAGAAGGTGCGTTATACTTTCATACATAATATATTCCTGCAAGGCTTGCATTTAAAAAACTTAATATGAGCAAATGTTGTGCGGTTCATTCTTAAAATCCTACCACAACATTGAAACTTACCCAGCGAGGTGGTCATCAGAACTATGATAGTATAATACCTACATATGTAGCCAGTGCCACATAAATGATGTATTTTATTATATATACATTTCCTTAGATAGTCCTATTGTTATTATTTAAATATTAGAAAGGAATATAATTTCTAATGTAGAGAGATGTAAAGATCGTAATATAAAGTTAATGCGATATACATTATATAGGTGTTCACAAATAGAGCTTCCCGAGTGAGTAAATCACAGTTTTGTCTACCAAGAAAGTTTTTGTGTGTAACCTTATCTTGAATCTACCTTTGAACCTACCGCTTCTCGAATTAATATTCTTTCATATGTTCCATGTGGATTTACGTTTTAGAATTCCTAATTCAGCTGTCATTGGTCCCTTTATCTGTAAGTGTGTACCTATTTCTTTGTTTGCACATATTTATGGAATTTACATAGAATTCTGAACTAAATCGCTAAAATAATATTTTTTAATCTAACCTACTCGCCACAAATAGATTCTAGAGCATTTTACACGTAGAAGTTTTTCAAAAATATTTCCTTTACTTTTACAATCAAATAGCTAAAATCTTTATTAATAAATAATAAACATGACTGTGTAATGAACTTAAATCGTTTTAAAATATTGTAGTTATTAGACCTCCATAGTTTTTTACCTAATGTTGAGGTCAGGTATGAGTGAATTGTTCCCTAAAATTTCTTTAAGATTCGTTAAAAATATTAGGCCAACAAAATTTAGATGCGTAAGTTTTATGTAAATTTGTTGAGGCAGTTAAAATTACTGAACAAAAGTATATTATGAAAAAATATTGTGTACCTATCTAGTTATAATTATTATTAATCTTGTAAATACATAATTAATTATATTTTGAATGTTTCACTCATATCAATTTAGAAAATCTGTTTTATTAGCAAATTGTAAGGTTTTGAATCCGGAAACACTGAAATGTTTGATTTATGTACGTCGATGTACGATTTAATAAACACATTGTACCGATTATATGAATGCGTTTTATTAATTATCATAGAAAATAAACTTCCTTTTAGCCACGTCGAACACACAAGTTATTCTCGGATTATAGATAAAAAAAACAGCTGAACTCTACAAATAAATGACAATAATCTCCAGAAAATAATTAAACCTAGAAAAATACCGAGAAAAACTACGAGGTAATTAAATGAGTAAAAACATTATATCATATTTTATGTTTATTCATAAGCAATAAAAAGTAATTTCCATACGTGTCACAAAATTTAACATATCAAATACTGATGAAAACAATAAATACATCATTAAAATTGTAAATTAGACTAGTTGTTTTGGAAGCCACTAAAGGATACTAGAATTAATACCATTTCTCATTTAGCAGTCATTAGCAAACTATTTCAAAGATTTTAGTATATTCATCTATGAAACTTAAAACACACGTGCACGTTTTTTAAACATGTGAAGGCACTTTAAATTTAGATGATCGAACAAAATGATTACCTAAATATATGACGCGATTAAGTACATTCAGTCCAAGAGATTATCATTTAACCATTAGGTATTCGGTGACTACAACAAAAATGTTTCGTTTATTTGAAACTGAACTAATAATGAAAGAAGATATGCTTTGTTAAGAATGCATTCCGGTAATAAATACGTGGAAAGCATAATCAATAGTGCACGAAATTGATTTTTTGAGATGTGAAGATTCGTACTTAAAATCTGTAAAGTAGTTTGCCAATGTTAATACATACATTGTAAGTATTCATTTGAGATTATTCTCGATAATACACTGATGAAAAGTAATGACAAAACAACGGAATTAGCAAATCATGTCAACAACAAATTATAAAAGTTCAATACTTATTATAACATTAGTTACTTTCGTATTTTACTTCAATAAGTCTTTCTAAATATTCATTCATTTTCCTACTTTACTTTCAAATGCCATTGAAGTATGAAATACAATCGCAATTAATGAGTTCATCCTTCATTTAATTTTCACTCATATTTGTTTATTCATTTTATTAATTATAATTTTCTTAGTATAATAATAATCTATAAATTGATTGTATAAGTTCGTAATTATTAAATTCGAATATTTTAACATATGTATATTAATAAAATGTTTTATTTCAATAAGTCACAAAACAAACACTTAAACAATATTTAAAGTTAAAAATATAATGTGGTCACAATAATATACATACATATTACACAGTTATTACCAACACGTCATAGTGCATACTGTGTATACATACTCCTGGTAACTGCAAATAACTTAAACAAACGGTCACTAGATCACGAGAAAACTTATAAACTGACCGAGATAGCTCCACCGCCGTTGATATGTTCCGACTTGAAAAACTACCAAAGTGCTACGAAACACTCGACTTCGTCAACAATATAACGAGATGTCGAATTCGTTACCTTTTTCATAACATATTATTACAAGCCGGAATCTTTTATCAACATTTTCTTTCACTTACCAGTACAGTGGTTATTAGGTAATACATCTACAAATGGTTCAAACTGCTGTCCACCTGCTCCAAGTTCCGATAACAATATATTACAAAAGGCTACGTCATAGCGGTCTAAATATCACGGGTACAAAGTATTTCGTCGATCCAGTTTATAGTTTTCCGCAACTGCAGTCAACACATTTACAATATATTACAGCAATAAACAATCATATATATTATAATTATTATAATACATTCAATTATAGTAAAACTCAATTTGTGGATACATGTTATATCATTCACCTAGCCTATGATAGAACTTTCGAATTTGATCACGAAGAGAAATTATTATCAAAACTACCTAGTGTATATTTCCTTTTGGGTTAGTGCATTTTGAACTATAGGGTAGTGAGTTGCCAATGTGATGAAAATGAAACGCAAATACATTACAGCTAACTACTCTCACGATATATTTATTTATTCAGGAATATCTTCACGATAAGTAGGTATTCAAGCACAAAGAGATGTAGAGAGTACCTAATTTGGCACAGAGCAGTCCGTATAAAACGAATCTAGAGGATATTCGCATGCTTAAACAAGTAGATATTAAAGGAATGCCTTAAATAAAGATAAAGTAGAAAGTCTTTAGGAGAATACATATCTCTGTATAGGAGTGGCATGCTGAGTTTCAGTGTACAGTTGACGATTTCACAGTTTAGGCTCTATTACGAGTTTGCGTTCTACGCGAAGGTTACTATCAGTTTCCATAAAAAAGTAACATGTCCAATAACAATTGATTACTGAAACTAATTATGTAATGTGACTCAATATATTTTTTTCGACTTTCTATTGATATTGTCATTTCTTTGTAGTTATAAAATAGACCTACCTAAATAAACAGTGTCATGTAGGTCAATTTTAAATAAAACTTATTTTCTATTACTATGAGGTTTACTTTCCTATTCAGTGGATACTTATATTCTGAAACAAATTATATTCGTCGTGGAAGTCAATAACAGGATGCGGCACTGTATCGTAGTGCGTTATGAGTCAACATGTTGATTTATATTTACGCCTTATCAATTACAAATGAATCTTCAGGGCACATGCACAATATCTGGTAGAACCCTCCGATAGTCATTAAATAGAATGTTGTTATTTTACAAAACAAGGATCTTACGAAATTATGAGTTGCATTAATGAGGGTATTGTCAAATTATTTTTAATATAATTAGGTAGGTACACTACACCTCACAAAAGAGCCGCACGCAGTCTTATTCGTTACGGGCACAGGATTGTGCACCTAACACAAAAATACTTTGAGCTCAATCAATGAAAACATAATGTACGGTCGACTGATGTAAACACACAGGTTAAACTCAAAATGACCTATTTGAGCTTAAAAACGAAAGTAGAGGGCAAATTTATTGGCAAACTAATAAGAATAAAACTGAGAAATTTGAAGGAAAGACGGTAAGAGGTACACAAATATCGAACGGTCAATTGATTAAACTATTGTGGGATCGGTAGGCGGTAACAAAAGTCGGGCTCCGCGACAGTCGCGCTTACAGCTGGGGCCGCTAGTGGCGGTGGTCGGGCGCCAGCGACTTGCGGCTGGCCGACAGGTGGTGCGGGCGCGGCGCCGCGCGCGTGGAGCGCGGCAGCGTGGTGGGCGCCGCACCACCCGCCCCCGCGCCCCCGCCCCCGCCCGCCGAGCTCGACGTGTCGCGCGGTTTCCACACGGGCGATCCTACAACACACCAAACACCGAACTCTTTAGAAAGCCCACGTTACACCTCACTTGCTCCAAAGATAATTTGTATGCGGGGATGCCACAGTACAGTAACGAACTCTGCCGTACCGTTAATGAATTTTGATATTTGAAAATGATCATAAGTAATACTCTGATTCTCACCGTGTTATAAATAGAAAATTTAATTGTCAGTAAGCACGACTTTCAGATGTAAGTAAACATATTATATTATGAAGTAATTAAAGTTTGTAAGGAACCATTAATTTTTATGTTTTACTGAACTGTGGCATCCGCGTATGCAATATCAAGGAAACAAGTGCCGTGCGATCTAGGCTTACATGATCTCGCGGCAGAGGGCGCTGGGCGCCAACGGAATTTGGATAGATGGGACCGATCGCCGGGAAGTCGCGCACGCGAGCAAAGAGTTGAATGTTTGATGAGTGTGTGGGGGGCGGGGGGCGCCACCGAGTAGCGCGTCATCGAACATTCAAGCGGTTCAAGGGGGCTTGTAGAGCTTTGGCGGCGTCCACTATTTTGGATATAACACCTACTTACTTTACTTAAGCGGTAGCCTAGATACACACAGTGACGATAGAATCTACGGTGCACCGATCCATTATTTATGCATTGAATATAATTTACTCACTATTGATTAGGTACTTATATACGAAGACATTCATTTCTGCTCGTGGGTGCATCTTCTAATTTGACAGAGAATCTGTGCAACGCTACAGAGGTAAGGTAAAGCACTACGTGAACAAAGAGAGTGTATTTGCCTACATTGATTTGGTTAGATTATAATTTGGATACACAGCTAGCCTATTTATTAGTAAATTGTATAGCATTCTATGTTACTATATATGTCAATATCGTTTATAAATGCATATAATATTATGTAGTCCAACGAGTACTTTAAATATAACGGTTTACAATGATTCACTACACGCATAAAAAACTGAAACACTTTTTGGGTACTTAAACAATTAGGTACAGGATTTTAGGTTCCAGTTCTCAGTTGTAGAATGTATCCATAAAAGTAGTTCAGTATTTTATTATTAGAGTTAAGACGAATAATAATAATTGCTGCTAAGTATGCTTCGATAATACAATGCACAACCAGCCTATAATGCCACGAAGCTTTGGAAGTTGCCACATTAATAGTAATGTATTCGTGCAAAAATTTGGGATAAACCTATCTAATAATATATATACATATATATTCACCAACGAAATGATCATGCCATAAATAATATTAATAATTATCACGTATAGCGTATAATTGCAGGTAAAAATTGTTTGGATTGTAAAATATTATGGAATATACTTAATAAATTGATAAGTTAAGTTTAATACTAAATTGAGCAGGTACTGAAGAGATGCGAGAGGTAAAATAAATTAATATAATTACTTATACATACTTAGAATTGGAAGACTTAATTAACGATACAAATCCATGGCCATCTACATAATAATACATTAAATCTATTGGGATGTATAATAACAGTATAAATTAACAAGAAGAATACTATGACGAAGATGATAAAAGGATTAACATCAGTACGATACCACAGCCATTATTATGTAACACTTAGCACTTGGATTTATCTAGAATTAGGATTTGATTAACTTTTATATATTAGGCTATAATATACGATTGTAATTATTATTGTGTCTACTTATATTTTACGAAGGTACATTTACTTCTACTTTGAGAGTCGTGGAATTACTCTATGTGTGTAGTACAGTTTCCTACAACTGTGCCATTGAATTTACGATGATTTTTTTAACGTATACATTTATTTGAACGCCTATATGATTGAATCTTGTCTTGGGGCTCATAAGTGATTCACGCCACGATTTAACGTTTTGGTAGGTTGATAGTCACAAATTGGTAGAACAGTCTTCTAAAGTGGTGTATATATTTGCAATTATAATGTTCTTGATTTCTGAAAGCATTCAATGAAATTCCCACTTCTCAGTCATTTGCAGTTAATGTTACTGAAGACTGGCACGGTAATTACGTAACACACTATCAATAGCAATGGGTTTCATTTTGACAGTTTATCAATGTTTATTGCGTTATTTACGTTTTTGAGCAGACGAATTTTCGAACATATGAAGCATTGAATAGGGTATTTGACTACAAAAACTAATTAGTTCGACATTCAGATTATAGAAAAATATTGGATACGTATATTTTGTTATATCAAATCAATAAAGAATGACAAATATAAAAGGCATCAAAGATCAGGAGTGGTGGCTGGTGACGTCACTGCTCGCTAAAAGTGTAGCGTCCAGTGACGTCACACGAGTTTTCAACGCTCTGTGTCGTCTTCATTTTTTGTTTATATGAAAAAAAAAAAAATACGTGTCTAGTATTTTTTGGAAATCTGTTTGACCGACTAATGCAGTTTTTTTAGTCAAGTACCCTATTGGCAATTTGCTTCAAAATTATCCCAACTAATAGTAACAACGCGTTACGCAATTAGGATGCTGATCGTATGTTATTGAAAGGAAATTTTATTGAAACATTTCAGAAAAGATGTATCATCCGAGATTTTCATTTTCCTGATGTTATTTGGAGCTTGTATGTAGCATTTGATTATACATGTATTTGATCAAAATCATATTTCTCGTAATGGCGAGTGGGCGTGCAGCGCACCCGCTCTTGGGGCATGTCGTCCAGGGTCTCGACGCTGCTCCGGTCCGATGAAGTTAGAATTGATTGAGCAGTTATTGACTTCCGCCGAGATTTGGGCGACTTGCCCTTCCCCTTATGCTAGGAGGTTTTGCTCTGTTTTTTTCCGGAGATGTAACATTGGACACAAGTTGGGTGCTCAATAGCCTTAGTAATCGATTCTGTTGATTTCGAGACAACGATACCCATTTTGATTGCTTTATCTTCAGCTTTAGCTAATTGAGAATAGTGAGTCATTCTATCTAGTGAATTCGTCCCAAGTCGCGCTAATTTCTCTCCACCGGTTTTAGAAGATCTACGGCTTATGTTTGGTGACTTGCAGGGCGATTTGTCAAAACTGGCCTGCGGGGTTCGCATTATTCCTTTTTTCGGTGCAGGTTTTGGTGAACGTGAACGATCGACGCTATTTTCACGAGATTTCATGATGCTACCGCGCGGTGATCGAGATCCATCAAAGCTCTGCTGCGGTGAACGCGACTTGTCAATGGATCCTCGGGGAGATTTTGATTGGTCGAAGCTTCCTCTTGGGGACCGATGCAAGGTTTTAGTTTGCTTCAAGCTGGATTTGTTAGGAGACTTGCAAACGATCACTTTAGTGACGCGATCCCGATCCGGCGAGGTGTGGTCAACAGACCGATTGGGTGACCTATCTCTATTGATGCTGCTGCCACTGCAAGATCGTATGACTTTGATCCTCTTCTCGGGTACGTTGGAATTTTTCCTTTCTGGTGAAGATTTGAGAGACTGCGATTCTTGCTTACCTAATTCCTTAATCATGGTGGGTTGGTACTGGGTGGGCTGATGTGACACCTGAATTAGCCGGGCCTGGCTACCCGTGCTGCCTGCGCTCAGCGTCGACGTCGTACTGTGGAAAATACAAACAAACTGTTTAGTAGTGTCACTCTTCTTTTGCTAAATACGGGTAATACGGTAAATAATAAGTTCATTGGTAAAGCTGATCATATAGTATATTTCATTACAAGTGCGGAAAGCCTGTCATTACAACGAGTTCCGACAAATGTCGACCCGAGCCGAGGCGCAGCCGAAGGTGAGGGTTGACCGTCGGAACAAGTTGCAATGACGGTTCCGCACGTGTACTGAACAACTATTTTTAATACAGTTGCGAAAAAATTAAGCAATTTATTAAAATAATAAAAACACAATAAACTCAACTAACTAATAATTTATTTCTTAGAAAAGTTATAATTCACATATACATTGAAATTGGTACAGTTTTTTATACTAACTGGGGAAGTTTTAGGTTGCATATTTACTGTTTGAGACAAACTATTATTAATTTCGTATGATTGTTCATGTATATTTGTCAAAGGTGTTATACAATGGCCTTTGCTAGTTGATGGAATTGGATCTAATGACTTATCATTATCAACGAAGGTAAATGGACGAACTTTCTCTTCACTATTGTCATGTGAAGGTGACGGACTGGACTTTAAATTAATGTGGATTGTGTGATTTTTTTCCCAGTTTCTAGTTTGTTGTGTAATGAATCAGCAATATAGCCTTCTGCAACTTTGTCTGACTTCCAACCTCCTAGTCGCTTTAAGGGCGTCAAATTGACTCCTGAATCTGCCAATAATGTAGCAGAGGTCCTCCTGAAGTTGTGCCCAGTATAATACTCTGCATCCGGCAGACCAAGAAACGTAGCTATTTCTTTTGGCATATTACCAAATTTGTTTATCCCGATTGCTTGAGATGTACACTTTCCTTTTTGATAATTTTGGAAAAAACGGTCGGATTTTCCTTCTTGGGACCGCTGATTCATATATTTTTGCACTATTCTAAGAAAATCTCCTTCAACAACAAAGCTTCTCGTCATCTTATTTTTTGTATTCGGAATCTTGATTAGTAGCATTTTTTCATGGGCTTCAATATCTTTTAAAGTAATATTGGATAACTCCTCTCTGCGGCAAGCACCAACAATGCCAAAAATCAGGGCAACCTACAAAAAAAAGGGATTTGATTAATATTTTTTTAAATAATTTAATGACTGTATTTTGCGATTTCGTAAACTGAATACTAAAGAAAAATATAAGTACTTATTAATTAATTACCTTTGTGGCTAAATAACGATCATCGGGAGCTTCGTTTAAAAACCTTTCCACTTCATTCGATGTTAATATTTTCGACTTTTTAGTTGTAAAACCGTCTGATTGTCGTTTTAAGAAAGCATTTAGTTTTGGGTATTGACTTATATCCACGTTGTTTCTTATTTTCAGCATACTTTTTATCATCGAAAACCTCGACCATAATGTAGAAGGTTTTAATTTTGCTGACAGTTCGGAGAAATATGCCAACATAACATTTTCTGAAAAACTATTTGCCTTTTTCTCTTCTCTCCACGCAATAAATTCTTTGTATATAGATATGTAGCGACTTTTTGACTTTTCCGGTAAAATGTTCTCCGAAGCATTTTGTGCAATTATACTGAGTTCCGGTGGTGTTAATTCAAATAAAATATCGTCGAAATTACTCATTTTGTGCAACAAACAACTTAACTCGCAAAGAAAATTTTTGAAAAATGGCGCAAACCGTAAAAGAATATAAGCAGAGATTTTTTTTTCTTCAACCATTCGATTAGGCAAAGGGAACTATGCCCATACAGCCAAGTCTTCAGTAGAATTTTTTTATTGATATGAAATGAAAATGAATTGAGATGAAATTAAATAAAACCTAACCCAACTCATTGAATTAAATCATTAAATCTGATATTGAAACAAATTAGTAGCTTCTTTTTAGAATTATTTGCATGAATCATAAAAACTTCTATGATTTTTTTAAAGTAAAAACTTCATGGTTGTTTTTTTTATTTTTAATAGACAATATTTTGACAGTTGGGAAAGAGAACGCACTAGTTCGGAAAAGGTAAAGAAAAAGCACGAGTGTGTAATAGCCCACTTTTCGAACGCTATACGTCCCTGTAATACACCACTTTTTGAGCAACTGTATTAAAAAACATATTTTGTATTTGTTTAACAAGACAGATCCTTCTAATAGGTTAGACTAAATTCCGTTTATGTTTGGGAGAATATGATTTTGAGGTCGAATATGTGAAAGGCAAAAAAAAAAATTTTTCTTTGCTAAAACTTGACTATTTGAGGCCGGAGGAGCGGTTGTCAGTTAAGATATTACAGTACAGATATTTTTCATATTCGGGGGGTTAAATTAACTGTCACGAATGTAAATGAGCAATCGATACGATTAAAAGACAATGTTACTGCAGTCTACAGAAAGCAATATAGGATACCATCTAATATACAGTATGTTACGAAAACCCTGTCCGACCCATAAGGATAATAGAGGTTAGGTAAACACATTGCCAAATATAATATAAAATTTTACGTATTCATCATAGTGCCAATACAAATGAATTTTGAAATAATCTTTTTTTCCAACGAATTAATTCCAATTTCCCCGAAATTTGGTAATTTTTAAAAAGTGACAACACCGGTATTATTATGAGCGAATAGCGATGCGACCACGTGCCGCGTGTCCTGCCGCCCGCCCCCCGCGGTCGGCAGGCGAAGGGTGGTCAACGCACATTTAATAAGTTACCTCCTTTTGCGAAATAATATTTATTTTTTTTAGGGGGATTTTTTTTTTAAGTAAAGCCCGGTTTTGTATGCATTAGTAGAATCAGTTATCGATACCTAACAACACCTTCACGGGTCGGACAGGGTTTTCGTAACATACTGTATAAAACTTCCATATCGCAATGTTAGTTAGGTACCGTACTCCTCCGAAACGGCTTTACCAATTTTTACCAAATTTTATATGCGTATTCAGTAGGTCTGAGAATTGGCTACTATCTATTTTTATACCCCTCAGTGATAAGGGTTGTTCACCCTTCATTTTTTTTTTAATTTTTGAACGAAAATTTTTGTTTTTATTTTTTTATATAGCATTGAAAATACTTTTTTATCACCAACCCCTATTTTTTTGTAACCGTTTTAGTAATTTAATATTTTTTCCCATATATTGTTCATAGCGATCCATGCCTATTTCACGCATATACCACATACTTACACACTTATAATAAGTAAGTTGCTGTTTGTCTACACTAGAATTTATTATTATTATTTTTTTTATTAATTTATAAACCAGCGCTTGACCGCAATCCCGCCTGATGGTAAGCAGTGACGCAATCGTTGAAGGTAAAGCGCACTAGTTTATTAAGAGCCTATTCACTCTAGCCTTGAAGACACTCAAATTGTAGTCCGACGGAAACACCGCCGCCGGCAGATTGTTCCAGACTAGACTAGAAATAATTTATAAGACAAAACAATGTTGCCGGGTCAACTTGTAATAATATGATAATGTTCACGTTTGTTTTTGAGTTAGTGCAGTAGGCGATGTGTGGGTACCTGAGCGTGAGATGGTTGGGTGTCCTGCCGAGTCCGCGGCGCGTGGTCGGCGCCGGCTGTTCGTCCTCGCCCTCGGACTTGCACCCGGGGTCGCTCTTGTCGACGTCACGCGCGGGCGGCGGCGGCGGCGGCGCGCGCTTCGCTACGCTCTCTGTTAGTAGTGCCACATGCTTTTGTTAGAACAAGCCACGGTTAGGAGGCTGATTATTTTAGAACCGAATACTTGAAGCATTACAGCTGGCAATTTGAAGTTAATGCCGCATGCTAATATCACTGTATGTATGAAAATAATTTGTTTATCCACAATTATTTGATTGTTTGTTAATTTATATACAAAAAATACTTCAAAAGCGGTTAACAAAACTCTTGATTTATATATATAAGATACCACCAGATAGAACCAGGCTCTACTTTGTGAAAACGGAACATTATAATTATATACAAAATTTTAATTGTACCAGGCTACAAGAATCCAGTAGGTACTAACCGGTGGCGTCGCCGAGCGTCTTGCTGCGATGCCTGAAGGTGGGCTCCTCGGGCAGAGGTTCTGGCGGCGGCTCCTCAGCATCTTGCGAGTTCTCTCGTGATAGGTCACCCACCTGCAAGAGGTGTGAGTAGTATATTAGTATGTGAGTAGTAAGAATCTGTTCTTATTGATGGTTCAGTCGATATTTTCGTGTTATATTAGGTACATATACAATGTTATTTTTTCTTTATACGAATCCTAAATATAGTTTGTTCAGAATGAGCAACTGAATCGATTACAATAATTTTTACATCATGTTATATTTCACAGCGAATCATAGTGTTGAGATTCTTTGCTTAAAAATACTGAAGACGTGTTTCGGGTTTCGCATGTACAAAAAATAACGTTGTATATATACAACATTATTTTTTTGTTTATGTGAAACCCGAATTAAGTGTCCAGTATTTTTAAGTGAAGAATCTATGTATAAAATTTCAAAAAGATATCATGAAAACTACAAAGTTATGAGCTCGTTATCCTACTTGGCTGTCCCAACAAAAATATGGTCCACGCTCCGTTTGGACGGGCGAGCCGGGTGCATTGACCTGTGGCGTCAGTTGAGCGCGGGTATGCGCACGCGTAAGCTACCTAGCGCGCTCAGTAACCATACTGTAATAATTTGTAAATGTATTTGTGAAAAAATATAACATGGTGTAAAAATGGTTGGAATCAATTCAGTTGCTTATTCTGAACAAACTGTATTCAGGTTTCGCATAAGCAAAAAATAACGTTATGTATAAATATGACATTCATTTACACTGTTAATAAGAGCGTTTGAATTAAATAAGTGAGTCATACATTTAAAATTAATTAGGACAAAGTTGGGAAAAACAAATACATACCTCAATATTTCCAGCCGACAGTCGTTGTCCACTGGTTTTAGGTTTTTTAGTTTTGCCGAGGGTTTGTGAACCTTGCATCACTTGCACCTGTGCAAACATTACGTATTTTTAGACCCTAAACTAGCATTTAAAAGAAAAGGTCAATATCATCAGATACCGGATGATGTTAAGGCATTGTCAAAAAGGCCATTAAATAATTATCATTACCTTCTTTGTACATGACACAGTGCGCAGCTATTATTACGGCAACGGGCTTTCAAATAGTTCGGCTTCATTGAGCTTATTATACCAAAACAAGTGTTTTTTTTTAAACCTTTACTAATCCTAAACACAGAGCCTACCTATCTTTTAAATACAGAAAGAACCCAATCTTTTAAATACAGAGCCAATCATATAATAAAATCAATTTTGTGCCTATGTAAGGATAACCTTCGGTATATTGTGATTGAGGTATTGACGTCCTCCGTGGCGCAGCGGTCAACACGCCTGCCTGCGACGTGGAGGCCCCGTGTTCGATTCCCGGTCAGGTCATGATGGAAAACGATCTTTTCCTGATTGGCCTGAGTCTTGGATATTTGTCTATATATGTATCTATTATAAATATAGTATCGTTGAGTTAGTATCCCATAACACAAGTCTCGAACTTACTTTGGGGCTAGCTCAATCTGTGTGGTTTTTCCGTATATATTTATTTATAAACGCCGCTTAAAGTTAACTAGTGATTAGCGATTCTTTAACCATATATTTGACTTTTTAACGTCACTTAACTTTAATCATCCTTTATGAATAAACACTACAGTGTTTAAGAGGTTTATTCATAAACGATCATTAAAGTTAAGTGACGTGCAAACGTCTAAAATGTATGTCTTTTTTTATAAATTATAAACTAGCGCTTGACCGCAATCCCGCCTGATGGTAAGCAGTGACGCAATCGATGATGGTAAAGCGCACTAGTTTATTAAGGACCATTCACTCTAGCCTTAAAGACACTCAAATTGTAGTCCGAGGGAAACACCGCCGCTGGCAAATTGTTCCAGAATCCTCTTAACAAATCCCATCCCTCGATGTACGCGGAATGAAAGCGGAGGCGAAACGCTACCTCCGGATCGTAGTGGTGTTAACGACGTAAGGGTGGAAACTCGCCGTGCGACGGGTCGTCCTATGGTGGAACGGAGATGGGGGAACTAAATCATGCAATTCCTTTGCACACTCACCAAAATGAATCCTATAGAATACCGAAAGGCTGGCTACTCTATGCCTGTGCTCTAGGCTTTGGAGACCGTATTGAATTAAATCTGGGTTGCCAATCAGTCTCTTCGCGCGCCTCTCCACCGAAGCCAAAGTGGCCAGGTGACATTTCGCAGCACCAGCCCAAATGTGGCTGCAGTACTCCACACACGAACGGACCTGTGCTTTGTACAGCATTAGAAGCTGTCCTGGTGTGAAGTACCGCCGGACCTTACGATAACACCAAACTTCCCTTGGATCTACTGAACCGCCTAAAGTTAAGGTTCAAGGAAATCTCAACTCCCAAAAGCTGAAGGCGGTCTGTACACTCCAAGGATTCATTTCGAAAAGTATGACCCAAGGTGAACGGGCTCCTTTTGGCGGTGAAAAGACACGCCTGTGTTTTGGCGGAATTGAATGCTAAAAGATTGGTATTGCCCCATTCGGAGACTGCCTGTAGTGCAACACGCGTACGCTCTACCATAACCTGTCTATCGGACCAGTTTGATTCCCTACTAGCCCGAGCATCCAGCAGGTATCTCTCTACAACTGTGCTGTTACCTGCATACCCATAGACACCGGGCATCAGCAGATCGTTTACATGCAGCAGGAACAGAGTTGCAGAGAGAACAGACCCTTGAGGAACACCGGCATTAGTCGGCATGGGTTCAGATGAGCTACCGTCGGCAACAACTCGGAGAGACCGTTCAGTCAGAAAGTCTTTTACCCAGCCAGTCAAGCCAGGGGAAATTCCGTACGCTGAAAGCTTACTCAGAAGGCCAGCGTGCCATATCCGGTCGAAGGCCTTCGAGATATCAAGAGAGACAGCAATCGCTTCCCCATTCTTCTCAAGGGCCTCACCCCACAAGTGAGTGGCATACACTAGTAGGTATCAACTTTTATAAGTCTCGCTTTTTGAGTGCCATAGTTGTTTAAACAATCGCTAATCACTAGTTAACGTTAAGCAGTGTTTATGAATAAGGGGGAATATCTTTAGCTAGTAGGTATATAAAATTATCTTTTTATCTTCTTTTATCACGATATAGAAAACAAATCAAAGTACTATATAATACTAAAATTACCTGATGCTTGGGTCTATCGCGATCAAGTGTGTGCGGAGCTCGCGGCGGCGCGGGCGCAGGTCGCGTGGTGGGTAGCGACATGTTGCGCACCGACTCGCGGATGATCTGACGGATCGTCTTCAGGAACGCGTTGCGGAAGTCCGCCGTGCTATTGGATGGTAATTAGTGGTAACTATGAAACACTATCTGGATTTTATTTTATTATCTAAGGCGCGTAACTTACTTTACCTTTAGAAGTAAAGGTAAAGTAAGTTACGCGTCAGGAAAGAAAGATACGGCAACTGGAAGTTGGAGAGATTTTTTAACCCGTGTTAATTAGTGAAGATTACTGAGCAGTGGATCAACTTTTATAAGTTTAGTGCCATTTTAATAACTCTTCTTTCAGTATCTCGATTTCAAAAGAGTATAGGTAATATAAAAAAGTTTAAACATTAAGAACACGAACTAAAACAACTTTACTTCAATTGATTATTTATACAACATGACGCCGCTATCCATCATTAACATTTAAATAGATTCAAAAGTAAAGTTCGACTGGAATGGTAATCGATTCAATCATAGTTTCAAACTCGCACCTGTTAGACAGTACGTAAACTTTCTCGGAGCGGCGCTGCAGTTGGCTCCGCAAATGTATGAGTTCCCACAGGAAGTGACTGTCCATGTCTTTGGCAGAAGAGGCCCGAACTTGCACCTCGGTTACAGGTATCAGTACCTGGTACCTAATGATTTCTACCTCATTGGAACTATTCTTAGATGATACACCCTAAAAAGATTTAAAAAATTAGTATTTAAAATAAATTTATATATATATATATATTATATATAATATACACTTATATATAATTTAAAATAAATCGCATACCATAAGTTTCTTCTTCTGCCTCAGTCTTTCTTTACAGAGGAAGACAACAGCCGATTTAAATACAAAGCACATCGCGTGCAATTCCAATCCTTTTTTTATTTTTCCTAAAAAGTCTGAAATATTTAACCATTCTACTCCACCGTAGTATAACAAATCGCCTGAAAAATAAGATGCGTTCAGTACACCGTCGAGGTTAACATTCGTTCTGTAATGTTTTTGTTTCAGATACAAACCAGGACTTAGATCTATAGGTTGCTTGCAAGACTTTTGATGTTGTCTAAACAAGTGATCAAATATAGCACCATATTCTTCATGTATTCGTTGCATTTCATTGATGTGCTCTGCAACTTTTTCCATGCCTTTCAGAGCCTCTGAAATTATGAAAATAATCGATACATAATTTATATCCTAAGAAATCCGTATAATAAATAATAAATTTAAAGTTAAGTTCCTTACCCACTAAATGGAGATGCTCCTCAGAATTTACATCAGTCAAATTTCTCAATTGTTGGAGTAACAGCGGATATTTTAATATCCGCTGAATGGGTTTTATTAAGTACGACTCCAAAGTTGATGAATGTTGCTGTTTTGGATTTCGAGCCGCAAGAAACTCCTGTAAAGCTTGATTACCTTCATCTACAATACGAGAACAAAACAAATTATTAAACAACATTTGATGTTATAATATGTACTGTAGATACGTATACTTACTTGGGTGTAATACTTTCTGGGCTTTACTGTGACTGGCACAGAAAGAACTGTATAATTTGAAATGGTTTACGTAGTATAGGAAAGCATTCCCTACTGAGAAGAGGGCATTCTGCAACAAATATAGGCGCTTTAGAATATTGAAAAAAGTTGCACGTTAATACAAAAAGATATGGTTATTGTGTACCTTAAACTGGTTTGAAAATTCAAAGTGATGGAAGTTAGGTTCAGCCTCAAGCGCTTCCTCTAAGTTTTGCAGGAATTGCCTTTGGAAAGTCACTATCTCCTGTATATTGCCGAACAAAGCGTTGATCTCGGCGTTTGATAAAAAAGTTTCCTTCTTGAGCGGCTCCAGGTAGTTTTCCAGTAAGTTGTTCAGGTGCTGGAAGTAATAACGCTTCATGTTATATTCTACGCTTGTCTGAATTAACGTTTAAACTTTTTGTTTCAAATTCAATTCAACTAAGTATCACAACGTTATTGTGTTGTGTCCCCTATAAAAACGTTTTTAGTTGGTAGAGTTTAATACCGAGTGTTTCATGTATTTTCTCGAATACCAAGAGCGTGTTTGAGACTTAATACTGCACAAAGGTTTGCCTATAATAATTAGTGCTTTGATATTGGATAGCTCTGTTTCATATAGCAATTAGTATCTATAGCTTATATATGCTTGCAGTGGAGTACAACGTTGCGATGGTATTATTGCCTACTGTCCAGAATTTCTACATATTCACATGATTACTAAGAACTTGTTTGATACCAGAAACTTCATACAAGTGTTCTTGGGATGATTTAGTGCTCTGTTAGTGATATCCTTGTATTGTTGGCACAGGTGATCGAATGTTATTTATTTATGCTGAGGAAATACAATCTCTTGTCATATATCATCATGTTTGTAAAATCTATTATTTCTAAAAGAAATATAGGCGAGAATATAAATGCATCTCTTTTTTTAAGCCGAGTTTTGAAAGAGTATAGGTACCAAGTTAACGCAAAATGATACGGAGGACATTTTATTTAATAGCTAAGGACTAAAAATAAATTTAGAGAGGTTTAACAGCTTTACTTCTTCATTTGCTCCATCCATTATTTTTATAAGCACCTTGGTTGCGGTTAAAAGTTTTTTATGAATACCGCAATGTACCTCTAAATCATGGATTAACCCCATTTAGGATTTATTTTAAAAGTAAATTTTTAAGCGGGAACATGTATATCGGTTATATCACTCAGAAGCTGCGAGCAGGTTTTACGAAGTTTTAAATACGTTTTTATAAATCCATCAAAACTTTAGCCTGTGATGAATATTTATATGGAAGGACTTTTACTATTACTTTATCTTTCATTCTATTGGATCCGAAGATTGAATCGTGCGGCAGAAATCTGAATCATAAACCGTAACAGCCGTTTATTAAGTTAGCAGGCAGCCTCCCCGTAGCTGAAGTTATTTCAGTTCAAGAGTTCCGAATGAATTACGAGTAACTACTCGCGAATGTGTTTCGAGCTTCTTGGTTCTTAAATATTATAAGGGTATAATGACTAGTTGTAGAGTTATTGCAATTAGCCTGAATTTGAACATGAATAAACATATGTGTGCAGGTCTTCTGGAAAAAATTAGCAGTACCTTTGTACTTAGATCTTAATTTTGACATATCCTTATGTAATTTATTGTGTGTACATAAATATTAAACGTTGTATAGATTAAATATTGACGTGGTTTGCTGGAAAGTTATCAAAAACATGGAGATTGAATTGCTGAAAATAATACATAGAAAGCGATAATCTAAATAACAAATTAGTAGAATTTAATTGAATAGTAGGCTAACCTTGAGATTAAAGAATAGAGTTAAAGATGATTTGTTTTGATAGTATTCAATTTCATCCGCAAATATAGATCCGATTGAAAGTTGTGAAGAGAGACTACCTATCTATATTTAATTCTCGTTGGTAGTTGCCCTTTCCCACGGGACAGGATTGACCTAGTGTGGAGACAGTTGGTCGATCCTGTCTCGTGGCAAGTCTTCAAGTTTAAAGAGTAACTTAAAAGTATTCCTTACAGCAAGGTTTTCACTTACAAAGTATTTTTATTTATCAGTGAGTCTCGCCATTCATCATCATTAGGCCGTATCCGCTGGGGATTAGATTTCGAGCATTTTGTTAAATGTATAAATATCTATCTGTTAGGTTAATAAACAATGTATTTATTACCTTGACATAGGCTCTTTCAGTGTCGACGAGCTCGAGCAGTACCTTCCGCAGCTTGTCGGCGTCGGAGAGGTGACGCGAGGGTGTGCCGGCCGCGGCGCTGGCTACGCTGCCGGTCGGGCTGCCGCGCCGGGTCTCCGCCGGAGACCGGCACCAACCGGTCACCTGCTCTGCGCTCTGTGTGCCCACACATACATTACTATACTGTGTTATTAACGATAATATAATTATTGAATCCTAATTTACGAACATGTAAATACGATTAGCATACCCTTAACAAGTTACGCTAATCGTATATACATACCTCATTTGCTAGGTATATAAACGAATAATACCTACCAACTACAAAGAAATACAATTTCAAAATGAATTAATTAATGACACTTCATCTAAATAAATGAACTTGAAAGATTATGATACTAAACAAAGAGACACTTTCGGAAATGATAAAATCAATAGATATCTATTAATTCTTAAAGGTAGAGGAAGGGATATAATAGGGGACGCTGGCTGAATCTCTAGAGACGATTATTATTTTCGGGAGAGACATTACCATGCGGGTACGCTAACGAAATAAAACGGGTATATTCTCGAAGAGCTAGATAATTGAATTGGGGATTAAATCGCAGAGGCGTGCAAGTGACAAGCGTAGTAATGTAATTTTTTGTTATTTCATAAAATACCTTTAGTAGATTTTCGATTTCAAACGAATTAGTTCGGGAGCTGACTTTAGGCGGGCCGGTGTTGACGTCACCACCGTGGCCATCCGCGTCTGGGCTGTACAACTCCTTACCTGTGCCGCATTCAATGTTACATGTTATGCAAATCACACCTAAAATTTAATTGTTCATGTCTGATTTGGGAAATGTGAAGCACGTATTATTTTTCTCAATTTGGTACCTACTTTTAACTATCAAATACTGAATTGATCATAAACATCACATATCAAATCCTATTAGAAATTGACCAAGATAATGACTATAAGTAATTATTAAAACTACTTATTTATAACAACTATCCAGTAAACCTAGTTTAACAATAAAACCGTCTTATTCAGAGAAAATCATTGTTTTAGATATTTAAATAACGATATGCAAACATATCTATAACAAACGAAGAAATTACAAATATTTATGAATATCCATCATTCAAATAGATGGATAACATCAGATATACAATGTTGGTTCGGCATGATAAATACGGAAGATTTTACTATAGAGACGCTCCAACGGAGCTTTATTATATTCTGAAGAAAATTTTTAACGTACGTAAGAGCTTCCGCGATATCAAAATTGAACAGCCCATTTTGTAGACAGGGCCTGCCCTTACTTTACTTTACCTTGTACGCTTAAACGTTGCTATACTCAATCACATCCCCTATGTCTTTGATATTTGCACTCACTCGATATAGACTTCGGCTGAAAAATATGTCGTTTGGCACACATACTTACACAGGAATACATCATGTCAGTCAATATAATACTAACGATCTCTTCACTAATCCTAAAAGATTAAGAAATGTGAAATCAAAATGTTCAATAAAACTGGTTTGAAAAGAGATGCTCAGATTTCAAAAACGTGAGAGGATATTACACTGTTCGTGATGAAACTTCATGTAAAGGCCGCTTTGTGACAAGAAGTCACACAATGAGTTTTTGGCTGCGGTAAGTCAACATCGGGCACAAGCAAATAGCCTTAGGCGAGGTCGTGGCCTTTATTTAGTGAACCGGTATTTTTGTTGCAGAATTAGCACAACACCGTAAGCTGCTATTTTTATCCGTAATTGTAGATTTAATATACACACATCAAAAGTGTCTAGGGATCAAGCATTTTTATGCGGATTTCTTGAGATTGAGATGTGGCTTTGTAATAAATTTATGATTTTATAAATTTATATGGATCCTTTTTGGTGCATTTCATAATTTGAATCAGGAACTGTGAATCAAATTCGAGTAAAAGATGAAAATCAGCTGTCAATATTTTCCCTATAAAAACATACAACGCATTGAAGACATTATTAGTGCTACTGTTTCCCTACTACTGATTAAAACCAACGTTATTATGGAGCGGCGACGTCATTTAAGCAGGGAAGAAATGCTCAGAGCCGTGGGAATGATAGAAGCTGGTTCCCGGCAACGTACTGTGGCTTTAGCTCTGAATACAAGTCAGAGTGTTATCAGTCGACTTTGGACACGTTACCGAAGCACTGGTACCGTGGCTGAGCGCCATGGAGGACGGTATCGCTGCACCACACGTAGACAAGACCGATACATTCAAATCTTAACTCGAAGAGCTCCAACAATAACCTCCATGATGTTAGCCGTGAGGCTTCATCACTCTTCAGGGAACTTAATTAGCGACCAAACAGTCAGAAACCGCTTGCATGAAGTGAACCTTCATTCCCGAAGACCGCTACGGGTACCACCTATAGCAATGCACAATCGTAGGATTCGATATCAATGGGCTCTTGAACACAGAAATTGGGCAGAAGAACAATGGCGTTTCGTGTGCTTTTCTGATGAGTCTCGTTTTGGTATGAGACCGGATACAAGACGTATACGACACTGGAGAACCCCTGGACGCCAACAGCGATTAAAATCCTGCCAGGAAGTCCATCCTTATAGTGGTGGAACCATCATGGTATGGGCGGGTATTTGGATCGGCGGAAGAACTGAGTTGATTTGGATCAGAGGCAACCTCAACGCTCAAATTTATGCTGAGACGATTGTATCAGACGTCATCGTTCCTCTACAAGTGCAAATCGGTCCCTTATTTCAGTTAATGCATGATAATGCACGACCGCACACCGCAAGAGTTGTAAGACAGACTCTCGCCGCAGCTAACATCAATGTCCTGCCCTGGCCTGCTCAGTCGCCAGACTTCAACCCGATTGAGCATGCATGGGATATGCTACAGAGAAGAGCTCTGCCGAATATGGAGGGTATCCAGTCGCAAGAAGACCTTTTTTTGTTGTTGCAACGAACATGGGCGGCCATTCCACAGCGTGATTTGGATGAACTCATTTTGAGTATGCCAAACCGATGTTCTTGTGTTGTTAGTGTTCGCGGTAGAAACACGGATTATTAATTGTTTAAGTTACCCAATAAAATTTTAGAGAAAACTGTTATTTCAGTCTTTTTTTCGAACTTTTGTGTTAGTGGTTCAAATGTCAAATATCCCTTTATTAGGAAAATGGCAAATTTCTTTATTAATGCAAAGGTGACTTGGTTTATCGTTACTGTGACAAACGAAAACACTTTATTTGATGAATCCTTAAAGAAAATTTTAATTAATATCAATCAGGAGAAATGTTATTGCAAAAATATATGTTGATCCCTAGACACTTTTGATGTGTGTAGTATGTTTCAAAATTAAACATTATGTTCCAATTATGAATGTTTAAAGGATGAGAGATTCAATTGATATTACGAATAAAAATATGATTTACATTTCAACACTTACATATTGGGCATATATAAACCCACCACCTACTTATTGTTCATTCAAAGAGTAATATAATTATTATCTAATATTTAGAAATATACATTGTATCCTATGAACAATATTCCACACGCTTCTTATAAATAATGAAGTATTTTCTGTTCACATTCCCATTAAGTGAGAAGATATAAGAGTAGATTCATTAGTCGGGAATGTCGTAATAAATAATGTGTTTGCGATAGTGAAAGCCTCCCATTGTTACGACCACCCGCGATTCGAAGTCAGGCCGCGTCAAGCAGCACTTAGATACTCCTATAGCCGCCATAAAACAAATAACAACGTCACGTCGAGTCAATATGTCGTCATAATTGCCTCTTATACGGGTAGAGCACGAAACGCGAAATAAATTCCTGCAAACCTTTAGAGAGCAGCAATTTCGGATCAGTAAGTTTAAATAATGACCAGGCACGGGCATAAATGCCTCCAGCCAGAAACGAAGATGAAAAAAGGGGTGGAAAAAAATTCGCAAAGAAATAATAATTCTCAATTTACCTACTTCTTTCATAAGGAAAACCAGGCTGACTTTCTCGAAATGAATTAAATTCAAATATGACCCAAACAGATTTTAACTGCCTTTTCGGGGATTAAAAATGGTCGTCCTGTGTTAAATAGGTCAAGCTTTATGACTATTTAATATTCTCAATATGCAAAATACATGTCTTCGGGCACCATTAGGTGTTTGTGTATGAGGTGGTTACTGCGAACACGAGCGGAAGACGTTCTCTTCTCTATCCGCCTTATTCATAAACGCTGCTTAAAGTTAACTAGTGATTAGCGATTCTTTCACCATACATTTTTGACCTTTTAACATCACTTAACTTAAATCATCCTTTATGAATAAACACCATAGTGTTTAAGGGTTTTATCCATAAGCGATGATTAAAGTTAAATAACGTTAAAAGGTCAAAAAGGTATGTTTAAAGAATCGCTAATCACTAGTTAACTTTAAGCAGCTTTTATGAATAAAGGGGATAATGTATAAACGTTCTATTGTTTTAAAGTTAATAATATACAATCGTGACGAGTCAGTAAATCGTTCAATGAGAGTATCTACTATTACATCTTCCGTTTACTGCGGCTTGTGTAAGTTTATTGCTCCATCTACATCTCTATCGTTCACATTCTAATTGTGCATTTCAGAACATCTGATGACTATGTATACTGTAAACAAAGCCTTCGCATAACTAGCAAAGGTATAAATAACGAAAATAAGGGAACAAACAAAAGTTGTAACGATGATCAATAAAATGATAATCCGCATCGTGCGATAGTAGGTAGTTGTTATGCACAAATATTACTGGCTAACAGCCACAATTCGAAAATGAAGATTCAGGATGGTTCCGAAACGATGCCAAGTATTACGTAAAAGGAAATATTGAAGAGTTGCTTGTTAGACGCTATGGTACTAAAAACAAATAATAACTACCTACGTATGTGAATTTATTCCATATTTTCATTACATTATTTATCATGCCTATTGCCATGTTGATTGGGTAGCCCACATTTTCAGAAACATTAACGGTTGATGGACAAGTGCTTTTATTTTTGATTAAAAATTGAAGTCGTGAATATAATGTGAATGATTTGAGTAGGGGAACTGCTGTTGTTAGGTACCTATACACCATTCAAAAGGTAAATAGTCCATTACTCAAATTATCATCATGACGTTGCTGTTACTTTTCAATAGCCAGCCATACAGGACGTAAGCTAAAAACGTTTCGCTAAGCAATCTGCGTCGTCATGGAAGGCGAAAAACAGGATGTGGGTCATATGAAAACATTAGGAGTGTTCATAAATACACGATATCATGTTTCAACTTATTTGTCTCCATACAGTTTGTTTGATGTTTTACCAAAGCATCCCTTGTTCGTGTTCCTTGTTCGTACGGATGATTGATATTAATAATAATTATAACAAAAAGTGAAAAAGGCAAAGATGACAATCTGTAGAGACGCACAAGATATAAAGGCGCAAAGTAGGTATTTACAGATGGTTTCAAAATAGCTGAAAATGTATGTGGATGAGTACTCACTCCAGGCGGGTGCGGGTACGATGAGGCCGGATATCATGTCATCGGAGATGACTGGCGGCTCGCTGGGCGGCGGCGGGCACACGAGGGAATCGATTATGTCATCCGTGGCTGCGCGCATCACGCCCGTCAGCTCCGGAGGCTCCGTGCGAGACGACCTGGGTATAAATCGCTGCTCAAACCTCTATCTAAATAACAATCTTCTTCCAAACAATAAAACGGATAACTCGATTTACAGAAACAACACGTGATGTGTTTACTCTAGATTTTATATGAGCGCCTGGATACTTGAAAGTAAAGGAACGCTGACACAAAAGATAATATCAAAGTATACAAATCACTCGTTTCCAGCGCCCTGATCATGGGAATGAAACGAAAAGGAATTGTTTTTTGTGACGTAGACATGAAAAGCTCGACAATTATCAAGACAACGGTATCGCACCTACCAAATAAAAACGGATCGAGAAAAGCTTTTTATAGTTATATTAAGTTCTTGTAGAAAACTTGGGTAAATTGTATTTTACTATATGCGTTTGCACTATTCAGGATGTAAATGTTTCATAATAACATGTGAATTGATGATGAGCATGAGCGTTACGTAATATTATATACCTAGCATTATACCTAGGGCATATAATGTAAGTTACGTAATGTTTTAATTATTTGCATAACATTCACCACCTTTAACAAGACAATAAAAGCGAGCGTCTTGAAACCGGAAAGGCTTTATATGAACGGGGAGATGAAACAACTCACAACAATAATAATATCGTGTCGCGAGTGCTTGTTTCGAGATGACATTTGTTGGGGAGCATTATTTCTCGCGGCGCGAGTGCGGTAGCGTCGAGCGGCTCAATTGCGGTCGGTCACAATGGCTGCGGCACGGTGGCGCGGTGACGCGGTGACGAGCGACGGAGCCAGGTGGAGGCCGGCGCAGGGCTTCAGGCGGCCGACTATGTAGGTCGCATCGAGCGCTTCAGTAAACTTGTCGCGGCCGCGAAAGGTCAGGTGTATGAGGGCGGGAAATGCCGATGAACAGGCCTTCCACCCTGCCCCGGCTGCGCGCTCTTTAACTTCCGTTTTATTAGGTGCCAGGCACCCGCTTTCCTGTTTGTCAGTGGTACTTCGAACCTCGCTATATGGAAACGCTATTCGACCTTTTTTATATTAAGAAATATTCGCGCTGCTGTCTGCTATAAATTATTCCATTTTAACGAGCCCTCGTAGCCGAGCTCGTTGATTAATGAACACAAACTGATTGTATAGATGTTTTAAAACATTTTCAAAAAAATTGGTTTATATTGCTACAATAAGGCGAAAATGAGTGTGTATTACACTATTTTTTTAAAAAGTAAAAATAAACAACGTTGGATTGTATAAATACCTCATCATCATGACGAGGGACAGTTCCTCTTGCAAAACGCTCTCCAGGTACATCATATCTAGGTCAGATACGATCGCTCCGTTGATTACCATTATTTCGTCGCCTTTGATTATACCTGACAGAAAAATGAAAAAGACTATACTCGGAATGAATGTTCTTATTTTGTTCACATCAGGGTTTCTAGGTACACAATGTAGATTGAACTTTCATTATGAATCTGATCTCCATGTAATTTATTGATTTTTATATGATTTAGTTTTTTCCTTGTTGAGAGCAGACGTCGTGTATACCTAAAGGTATGAAATGCATGTGCATTTTATGTGTTTTGGTATATTTAGTCAAAAAAGAGTGATAAATCTTGTGAAAAACTTTTATACGTAGCGGAATGCGGCTTGCGGCAGCGTTGTCTGAAAAATACATTATGCAAGCTACAGATTTCGTAGAACTTTTACTAGAGGAAATATTATGACGTATTTTACTTATAAACTTCAGCGAAATGCAAGCGCTAAAGATGGAAATATAACGTTGAACGATGATAAATTACCATTTTGCATGGCAACGCTCTTGTCTTCAACCCGGCTCACGTAGCAGCAGAGCTCGTCTTGCCTCTCCGCGTTCTCAATGAGCTCGGCTTCCACACTGAAGCCCCACATTTGCTCCAGCGTTGTGCGTTGTAATTCTACTTGATACAGGATCTTGGCGCATACTTCCACTACTTCGTGGGTATGCAACTATATAAAAATTAGATTGTAGTAATTAGGCAAGTGTTTAATTTCCTATCGTGTCTCGAAATTAATTTTGCTTAAAGTAAAAACTACAAGTTAATTGCACAAATGAAAGTAGCAATGGGTTTCATTTAAAAAAATCAACAAAATCCATTGCGTTATTTACGTTGTTGAGCAGACACATTTCAAATAAATTATTCAAAGTGCAGTTCAAAGGATTGAGATGGTGGTTTAAAAACATGTGCCAAACGCCGGCTTATAAATTGCTTCTCTACTTCATAGTAGCTTAAAGCGGACTAAATAAATAGCGAGAGCAGTAGTTATAATATTTAGGAACAGTTGTGTTTATTCTGAAGACAAAGTGACAACCCGTCCACATGGAGCACGGTCCGAAAATTGATGATGGGCTTACACGGCCTTGTGGGACACATGAGATAATTAGACGTAAGTATTCCTTACCAGAATGTATATGCAACAAATGATCTGACTTTGTTTTCTCATGATAATTCGCAGAGAACAGATTTTGCACGTGAAAAGAATGAATATATATTCTATTATATAAAATTCTCCTGTCATAATGTTTCCTGTCCTCGAACTCAGATTTTTATGAAATTTCGAGAATAGGTATTTATCTGTTTTTACATTACTACTACTTACGCGGGCGAAGCCGCGGGGCGCAGTTATTTAATATATATTTTGCTAAATTTAATTTTTGATTACGTACCTCCCTCCTCATTGTAATTTATTCGCGCAAAATATTTCATTGTGTGGTTCTGTTTTCATTATGTGCTGGTAATTAAGTTATTATCTTTTTAAAATATCACCAACCGGTATAGCTTGTAATGAACGAAAAATTTCGTGAAATTTACACATTTTTTTCTGAGCCAAGTCGTCCGTTACAGAGGTTTTTAATGACCTTTTGTTTTAAAACATGATGAGGGAGATTTACATACATGGTAAGTATAATAAGTGTAATCCTCATACTGTCGGACCTCAATCAGGGTAAAGCCTTTCTCGCAGAACTAAAAAGCTTTGGTTTAAAATATAATTAGGTGGATTTACGAACGATTTTCACGAACTTAGTAGGTTAAGTATTTCATTTGAATTGAATTCACACTTGCTTATTTTGTACTCACAAAATTATATTATTATTTTATCATAATATAAATAAACAGCTGAAGTTGGTCTGAACATTTTGATAGGTGAATTAATAATTCCTGTCGCTGCGAATTTTGTTGCGCTCACCTTCCACTCAAAGGATTACGGGATCTTTCCACAAATTGAATTCGTCGAACAACAAGCGAAATGGGATTTAACTTCGTCATATGCATTCCGCATTTGTTGATCCTAAAGTAACAGTAATATAACTTTTTGATAACCTTTCCACGCTGTGTCGCGCAAAGCCTGTGACGGAATGGGCCCTGTCAGACCCTACTCACGTCTACCTCGGTTACGAAACATTTATTCTTTTATTTTCCATTCTTCTATGAATGTGTGGCATATTTGTGTAATTTTAAAGTAACCGTAACACGTTTACATTTAACATTGTCGTGATTTTTTATTTAAATTAAAATTGGTTATCTTAAGTGGTAGATAAAAAATCTTGTGTTACTTTGTGAATACAAATAAGGTTAGCTACGAATATTTACAGCGGGGAGGATTTTGTTTCAGAGATTGTGTGCTTGTTGGAATTTTCTTATAGTTGCAAAGTGTTTATGAGCGAACTATTACATTACTCGGTAGCTCTAACAATTTCGTTTAAGAGGAAGACTTGACTAAAATGTGAACTAAGATCAAGATTTCCTCTGAAAAACAAGGAAACAGGGTTCTCTGACAAGAACTTAGCATAAGTTTTGGAAAGTAATTACGTCTAGAATAGTAATAATCCACATTATATAGATAAAAATATTTTTAAAATGATGTTATTTTTGGGATCGTATATTTGTACTGGAAAATTCTACAAGTTATCCCGGTGGATTGAAGACTAGGAGTACTAATTTAAAATATGTATTCTAAAGGTATTGACTAAAATGTTTTTACTGTGATAAATTCTTCTAAACATTAACGTAGCCGTATTT
The DNA here is from genome assembly GCA_037179545.1 of Sesamia inferens. Lineage (NCBI taxonomy): Eukaryota > Metazoa > Arthropoda > Insecta > Lepidoptera > Noctuidae > Sesamia > Sesamia inferens. The sequence goes on along the minus strand of CM073928.1, from coordinate 18,206,488 downwards.
CATGGGTGGGATAATTTCAAAAGTTTAGTACTTACGTAAGTTTCAATGAGATCGCTGCGATGGGGAACAAAATAGTTATGATCTTCCATGTCACGCCTCTTCTTCACCCTGACAAAGTGTTCAAGAGCGTTGAGCGAGCGTCGTGCACATGCGGCGGCGAGAAATTCTTCAACAGACATGCCCTCGCGCACACCCACCGTTGCGGTAGTTCCCTCTGGAAGAGACACGCGCACCGCGGCCTCACCATCCTCTCGCGACATCTAGTACCATATTATTTTGGGTTTGAAATTATTCAGATCGCAAGTAGCTGGTAATTAACAATCAGGCATTTGTCTCATATATCTTACAAAGAGTAGACGTTTAACTATGTTGTTGATAAAACTAGCCTTAATTGCGATGTTATACTATAAACAACCTATTTTTGTAACCTCCATTACAATAAAAGTTATTCCTTCCTATATAAAATAGTTTTTCAACAGAAAAATCTAAGACAACTTAGAACAAACGACATAACTAAACTGAATCAACACTTGGAAGCAAATCCCTATTTCAAATTAAATTATAGCGAGTCAGGGAGAGCAAATCTCGTGCTCTGTTCACTAGTGCCGACACTTCTATTCAAATAGCCCCTAAACTGGGGTTAGATTGGACCTACAGGAGTTTTGTTATGATAGGTACCTACGTATATAAATTTGAATAAGCAAATTATATAATTTGCGATAAACTTTACTCAACATATAAAGCAATAAGCGTCCGATTTCTATACACTGATTGTTCTTTGATTTTTCCTCTTGTAATTTTATTTTGTAATTGTTTATGTTTTTTACTTAAAGCCAGTATTACACACTATGTAGCCAAGCATATTTTACGTTACGGAATTGCATCGCTGACAGGGGTGTTCGCTACTGGTACAGCTACACAGGAGCTAAACTTAATATTCGGGAACACTGTTGGAGCTGCTGAACCATGGACAAAACTATCTTTGCATTGTGTAGATTCAATTCAATTCAAATAATTGCATGGCACACGCGTGAGCACAATGTACTTTCTGTAAAGCATCTATTTGTTGGGTTAGTCTTTTATTGACTTGATTGTGCTATGGCTGTTGAGAGTATGTCATGTTCACTCAAATATCTCGCTGGTGGTGGTGTGTGTGTTGGGTCATTAGGTTCCCTTCAATATGATTGAGCTGAATGATGCTGATCCATATGTCATGTTGGACTTTGGTGCATTAAATGAGCATCTATTTGTTGGGTTATTTTAATTTCTGAATTGTTTTTTTTTTGTGTTTTCCGTAATGGACGCTCTCAGCGTACAATATATTTCTGCATCGTTCTCATACGGTTGATTTAATATTTGTATCAATAGCTTGATAATTTAAAAGAGTGTCCATGGAGTTTCTTGCCCGTTCTTTTTGATTCTAAATTCTCAAAAGTTATCTTTTTTTCATTCTTTTTTCTGAATTACGGGTGGCATTAACAGTTGAAATTCAGGGTTGAGTAAATCCAGAATGTATTGCGAGGTCAACGATGAAGGCAAAATGGTAATTCGCCCATTTACCGTTGTTGATATTACTTTCATTTAATTTTATTTGAATGTACGAATGTACAAAAAAAAAAAAACATTCCCAAAAACTTATCTTCTCTTACTTATCACTAATACTATAACTTAACTTATCTTACTTATCAAGTATTTCCAATGATTTCGATAATTCGTCTACATTCAGAGAATTAATGACGTTATGTAATTTGCTCGTCAATAATTAAATTATTATTACGTTAGGATTGCTGAAACAACAACATTAAGTAATGACAGACAGTAAGCGGCAAGCAGTTTGTCTCGAATAATAGTCTTTTTTCGTGACGTCCCGTATTACGTGTTCGCCAAGGATTAGGTGACACGCCACATCGGCATTTCCAATTCGGAAGCTTTGTTGTGTTTTTTATGTTCTTTCTTTATGAGACAGCATAGTGGTTACGTCGATTAGGAAACGTTTGGTTACTATACTATATTGTTGGGTATGTTAGACATTTTTTAAAATTTCTGGTTTTCTGAACCTTTATGTTTTACTAATCGCAATGAAATATTCTGGTGGCCGTTCCATTCGTTATATTCGCTTCATGCTCTCCTATAGCTATTAAATAGAGTAAATGATTACGAAAGCCCATTCGCTATACATGTGGCTTTGTACGAGGTACGTTTGTACAGTTCGTAATGACTCAGTTACCTGAGGGGAAAGCGCTCACTTTTATTACGTACGGATATATTCAGTAATATGCTTTTATAGCTCTTTAACGTAGGGATCGCTTAGCTTCTTTCTTGACACACACAAAGTTTAGTTTATTACAAAATAAATATTGAATGGAAAAATTGTATTGGATATCCAACTTTTATGTAGAAGATTCAAGTGCCATCACATACTGCAGTTTTGGCACCCATGGGGCATATCCTTACACTATATGCACATAAACTTAAGAATAAAGTAAGATATTTTATTCAACCATATTATGTGTAACATCTATGTAATAATAATATTATAACAACTAAAATTATTATTAATATTCTTTGATGTGCAGGTCGTGGTGTTTTATGTGAGTTACATACGCTCTATAGAGCCGTAGCAACTGGCGTAGCACGGTCTACGAAATAGTTAACAAATTGAAACGTTTTATTTCAAGGATATTTGTTTTAATTTCTGCAAGTGGAGTATGTATGTAAAATATCAACATATCGTATGTTAGCAAATTTTCAAGAATGATGAACTTGAAGCAATATTATGAATGGGTAAAAGTGTGGAAATGTTTAGGCAAACTACATATACTGGGCCGCAAAAATAACTGGTCACTTAAGAAAACCGCGATATTTCCCAAACTTTCTATGTACATACATAGAACCATAAATACGGGTATTTATAGGCAAATAAGAGGCGCTCATTAAAAAAATATTTGAACAAGTTATAGAGTAAGTTATTCAGGATTTTGAAAAATATTAAATTTCGATTTTTTATAAAAGAATATTTTTAACTTTTGTTTCAAACCGAGCTGTCATTATATACAGCTTTTTGGTCTAGTCACCATAGATAGTAGTAGCAATGAAATCCTAAATCTATGCTAGTCACAGTATCTTGTGCACCAACATGTCATTATCTCTTGAAGAATGTACACAAATTGACATCTATGGTACAAGAAGGAATAAGAGTCAGCGTAGTACTGCTAGAACAGTAGTTGTATCTTTATCCACGGTCCAAACCGTATTCCAGCGATTTCAAAAGACCTGTCATAAACATCAGAAGACCAGGGAATAGCAGGCTAATGTGCACAACTGTACGAGAAGACCAATTCATAGTGAGTACTATGTTAAGAAGTCGACATCTCACGGTCAGGTTCAGGTCCGAAATAGCCTTCAAGAAGTTTACCACAACAATGTGAGTTCTGACATGATCTTGCGGCGCCTTCGTGAAGCCGATATAAAGCCTTATAGGTCAGCAAATGGCTCTAAACTGCTCAGAGAACATCGAATTGCCTGGTTGCGATTTGCTTGAGAACACATGCGATGAAGGATAATGAAGTTTGGTCCAGGATCATGTTTTCTGATGAGTCTGTATTTTGTTTATTCATACACTATGGGAGATAAAAGTATATAGTCGACCAGGTGAATGTTATCGTCAAGCATTTTTTGAAGAAAAGGTGCCATTCGGTGGAGGGTCAATAATGGTATGGGTTGAGATATCTTCAGAGAGTCGCACGGAGTTAATGATTATAGAAAACGGTTCTTTGATGGCTCACAGATACGTAGTGATTTTAAATGAGCATGTTGGTCCTTTTCTGGTGAATATGTATCTCGGACCTAAATCCATAGAGCATTTATGGGACGAGCTCAGAAGATGCATTAAATAACGCTCTCCAGCTGCAGCTTAGGTGAGTTAAGGGGTGCGCTAGTGGAAGAACGGTCAAAAATAGGTCAAAAACCCTATTAGAAATTGGGTTTACAGCATGCTACATCGTCTTAACGAAGTGATATGGGCTCGTGGAGGTACAAGCTATTAAAATGTCAGAAAAACTTTCTTTTGGCAATTAGCTGTGTTCTTTATTTTTATTATCTATATTTAAAGTTCATTTATTTTATTAAAATAAAATTATTGAATTTACAGACATTATTTTATGTATAAATCAGCCCTATAACAGCCCAGTGTATCTCTGCGGCTTGATACTTCCAACAATGTGATAATATATTAAATTTTGATGCTAAACAACAAAAGATAAGTGTATCTTCGCGTGTTCTCTCTAATCTTACTCAAACTTATTTAGATATATCGCTCCCAGTAAGGACCAGCCCGGGTCTACAGCACGACGTGTTTAACACGTGCCTCAAAGAGAGTCAGCATATCGTGACATGGCCCATGAAGACCGATGCCTGGGTCAGGAATGTGGGTTAGTCAATAGAGAAGCCGTGACCCTGGCGTACAGGCAAGTGAAGGAACACGAGTGGGTTTTTAGCCAGTTAAAGTCTGAAACGCCCTTCCGCTTCTCCCAATGTGGGAGAGGTCATTTGATAATTTCCCATCCATAAAAAGCCCGGGATTTTTGCGGCCCAGTGTATATTTTATATAAATTTGCCCTGTAGTGGGACAATACAGATTTGTAGTTATTGTAAAATATGACTTGTTTTCATAGAAATATTTGTATACTCTATTATGGCAGGATATTATGGATCTAAAATTGTAACACCTATTGTACCATATTTCAAAAATAACACGTTTCTTGATATGATTTATACATAGTTAATAGTGATTGCTACCAATAGAAAATATTAATATTATGAGTATTTATGTCGTTACGTAGGTACTGTTTGGATCAAACATATAAGTCATTAACACAAGGAGAGTAAGGATTGATCGAATAGTAAGTATATACATATATATACTATACAGTTTAGATTATTTATAATTAGACCCTAAAGAAACAAAAAAACACAAAATTTTATAAGAGAATGGACATAGGGAAATATCAGCATCGTCTCAGCGTATAATCCCGGTTGCATCCGCGGCTTTCGCGTTGGAGCCCGGGGTCCACTCACATAGAGAAATAATATAAGACCATTAATAACTAACCTGCATGGATCGTCTGCTAGATCCAGAGTTGGATCGCGACAGTTGTGGCGCTCGTCGCTTGGTAGCACCTCGTCCGGCCAGCAGGTTGTTCAGCAGCGACGGTGACCGCGCGCAAATGAACGCGTGGAAAGACGACACGGTGAACACGCCTAGCTTGTTCAGTGTACTCTTCGTGCCACGGGACACGTGCGTCAGCAGAGACTGTCACAAACATCTCTATGAGTTTCCCACTTGAACTATTATTAAGTTTCATTTTCTCATTTAGTTCGTATCATTTGCTCATAACATATTTACTTGGACATTTTTATCCTCAAAAGGATATTGATATATCCGTTAATCAAACCCATTTCTGTGCAAAATTGTAAGCAACTTTTATTATTCGCTTGTTGGGGACCATTATGACGTCCCGTGACATGGGTCGTGGCGTAACAGATTCCAACCCCGTTCCCCGGTCAACGGAACTGTCAATTTGATAGCGAAGCCAACAAATTTCCTTTCTCTGTCACCTCGATGAAATCACTTGACAATTTCAACACCCCTCTTGTGTCTTATTATTGGGTGATAAATTACGACCAGCGCGTTGTTTTCGAAAATAATATTTGGAAAACATGATTATGAACGACTGGTGAGTTAGCATAAATAAAATTCAATAGACATGATTTATTGAGATAACGTTTACATAACGTCGAAAGTAATAAATAAAGTCAATTTTGACAAACTTATCTATCATATTCGCTATCGCAATAAGAATAGTTACGAATCGCAAGAATGAATGAGAACTATTGCTACAAACAAAGTTGCTGTGGGCCAACACCAAATAAAAAGTTATGGAGATTTTACTACTTCATTAGGTAAGGTCACTTTTGTAGGAAAAAAGGGAAAACTCAATTTCGTTGAACATTTACCTTGGGGTTGGGGAGTTCGCCGCTCTGAAGGCTTGCCATGTAACAACGCAATCGAAATTGTTCACAATGTAGACGTTCGAGATTTTCTTCCCACTGGAGCATTTGGACAGCCAGTTGTGCCCGAGTTTCGGGATCAGAAACTACTGATTGTTGCAGGTCTGCCATATGCTTTAGCTTGTGATCCTAAAATTGTAAAGAGCGTCACTTATGCAAAGAATGTGTTACTTACAAACAACAGAGGGTAATTATCTTAATTCTAAAAACGTTCACAGTTTCAGTCTCGATTTTGTCAAAAATACTCCCAATTTATCTACATTTTTGACTAATTTCTGATTTTGATTATCGCCGATAAGTGATCGCGACTATTGAAAAATTTTTAATACGAGAATTTGCCGTTCTGGACTTCAAATTAAGTATGCGTGTAACATATTTTTAAAAGTCCAGACGCGGTCCTCGAACTCGCGTGAGCATGACGTGTACTATGAATGTTAATGAGCGCTTGCTCCCACCTGCCCGCCCGTGATAACTATCACGGTAATAAAATAGATTGTTTCCAACTACAAGCATGTGTTCCGACCTTAATTACGGTATCTACTTTGAATATTTTGCAACACAAGACGCAATTTGAAATTCATAAAGGCATCAAACTTTGTGGCTTGTAATCAAGATAGCAAATTGCAGCTAGGTATTATTATTTTTCAGACCATTTCATGTTAAGCTTTATAATATTGAGTTCTACTGTAAAACTAGTTTAGCTTAAACAGCTCTTTGATTGCATGTTAACTATTCTGCATTCCATTGACTCAACACTCTTATGTGCTTCATTCTAGTTAAAGTTAATCGAAAGCACACTCACACATAGCACACTCGCATGTGTTAAATATGTACTAGTGTGAGCTGGCCACAAGGCCTTTGATGCGTGCTGCGGGCACACGGTGCGGGTCAGAAATTGGCGCGATTTACACAAGGAACGTTTCAAACCGCACGCCGCCGACTCTGGTCGGAGTCGACATATGTATTCAGATCATACATAGTATCGCTACTATCTAATTGCAAGTGACATGCTGCTGTCTAATAATTTCCTTTAAGCTAGTGTTTATGTAATGCTCCCAACCGTATTGCATGTTATAAGACTTTTAAAATAAAAATCATACAAAAATTTTCAACCCCAGTTGCACACTCTACGTTTTTGTAAATATATTTTTAAAAGGGAGAAATTTGTTTTAGATTTTATCCTATTGATTGTCTATATAATTTTAACTTACCGCATGTCAGTTTTTTTAGAAATTAGTCTTACTTAGATTATATACCACCTGTAATCGTGCTCTCTTGCTTGCCCCTACCTATAATGCCGATCACGGTATAGTTTTCTTTTTCATTGTTACCACTTAACCTCGCTCTATAGCTAGGAGTTAATCAGAGTTGTTTCATTCACGGGATTTGTGATTAATCTGAGATTCACAACACAAAAGCGCAACGAGGCACATGCCTCGTTGCGCTTTTGTGCACACATAGTCATAAAGACTAAATTCACATGAATTTAGTCTTTATGACTATGTGTGTTATGTGCAGAACATTAAATCGTTCCACTAAAATAGATTCATGGTATTCAAACAATGGCCTGTTGGTTTAGGTCATGCGATGCGCAGTTTGGGTCGAGCGGTGCATAATTTCTCAATGGATACACTTTGTGCCTCAGCACAATTTCATTTGTTCAATTTTATTAGTCTCGCCCGGTTTATAATCATCAGATATGTAATATTTGAACAATGAATATTGCAGTTTGACATGTTTTCTGTATAAAAGCTGCCATTCATTCATACACACACTAGGACAAAAACTAGGAATATAATCATACACATAACATTGTTTGTTGTTAGGTCAGAATAAAAGTTTGATTAAAACTTGATATTGTTTGAATAAACCAATAAAGTTATTGTAAAAGTATTTGTGAGTTGAGCTATGTATATATAATTATAATCTACATTGAAAGGGACTTATAACCTAGTAAATAAATGAATATGTAGGTATATTTATATAAATTATAATATGTATATAATACATTTTATTTACTTACAGATTCTATAGCCTTTTCAAGACGGTATATTTCTTCCTGGAGTAAATGAAGCGTCCCAGTCTTGCCACGGTGACGAGCGAACGCAGCGGCACAAGCACTATGTATGCTGTTCACCCAGTTTTCGAGCTCAATCTACGATGTTATTTACGGACATTATCAAATTAATTAAGTTGAAAAAAAGCTGGAAGTTGTTTTCAGTATTTCCTTGTTTTATAAACTTACTTGGCACGGTGCTTGGAACAAGTAAGCGTCACCAAACGCGGTGCTCAGACAAAATATGTGATCACGTTTGGGGTGCTCTGGAATCGGTTGCATGATGGCTCCATCGACTATGATCAGATGCTTGGGAGCCGCCTCCACGGAGCGTCCTTCGCGGGAATCACAAGGATAGAAAAGCAGTGTAGTGCCCTTCAAGCACACCCAGTAGCCTTTCCAACCACGTTTGCGTGCTAATTCAATCTGATGCTTCTTACGGAGTAACCATTTCTTCACACTCAGAAACCTAAACAAAATATAATCCATATTCCAGTTGCAATTTGATACATAATTCCAGAGTTAGTTGTAGCAAAACATCCGATTCATTTTGTAAAAATCTCACCGTGAAAACCTAGGTGAAATGAGCTTGCAGTGGTAAGCTCACTTCACTAACGCTACATAATGACATTATTGATAGTGAAGAACTTGAAGCTCATTTCATCAAGTTTTAACATAGAGAATTTTACAGAACAAAACTACAGGTACCAACTGTCAACCAAGATTTGTAAATTATGTATCTTTGGGTATTTGAGAATGTTCATACTGTGGGATAACAGAGCGATTTAAAAAAAAAGGAAATATTAATCACAAACCCCTTTATTCATGAACGTTGCTTAACCCTTTGATGACTACGGGGACACCGGTGTCACAATAAGAAAAAACGCAATAAAATAGTAATTAGGAAACTTATTTTATCTGTTTGTTAATTACATAGTTTTGGAACGTACATTTTTCATTTTTTGAGTGAAACGTATCTCTTATCGACCATACACCGCTGTCTCAAAAAAATGCAAAAAACCTATAAATATTTTTATGTGTTTTGATTTGAAAATATGTTTTTATAGACCTAATGAGCCAATACAATTAGCTAAAATAGTTGCATAAGGTCTAACAAACTTATGGTAAAGTTAACTAGTGACTAGCGACTTTGTTAGCATACATTTTTGACGTTTGCAATTCACTTAGCTTTCATCATCGTTTATGAATAAACCCCATAAACACTATGGTGCTTATTCATACACGATGATTAAAGTTAAATGACGTTAAAACGTCAAAAATGTATGGTTAAACAGACTCTAATCACTGGTTAACTCTAGGCAACGTTTATGAATAAAGGAGAAAATGTTTATTATTCGTTAAAAAGCGGTTTCTTTATCCAGAATTGTAAAAAAATAACATAAGTGTTCAATTATTCATAACAATGGTTATTTGAACTATATTATAAACACGTAAGTCATGGCTTACTAAGAAAGTTTGTTAATAAGTTTATAAGAAAGGGGTGACAATGTAATAACAGCTAGGTAACGTGGTAGAGGAAATTGTTTTATTAGTTAAAGTCTTTTCGAGTTAAAATATTTGGTTTTCATGGAGAAGTACCTAAAATAACCTCTGTAATTATAATTAGTTTTATTAAATTAAATTAAATATAATATAAGTGACAATAGATTCAGGAATGAGATATTCAGAAGGTACCTTAGCGGTGCCAGGGTCAAGTTTGGTTTGTTTTGAAAGCAATTAAGAATCGTAGCTTTTAATTTGTCGTTTTGTCTGACATAATAATATAATAAAATAATGTATCATCGATAGGGTATTTGACTAAAAGAAACTAATTAGTCCGTCATTCAGATTATAGAAAAATATTGGATACGTTTTATTTGATCTATCAAGTTCATCAAAGATCAGGAGTGGTGGCTGGTGACGTCACTGCTCGTTAAAAAGTGTAGCGTCCAGTGACGTCACACGAGTTTTCAACGCACTGTGTAGTTTTCATATTTTGTTTATATGAAAAAAAAACGTGTCTAGTATTTCTTGGAAAACTGACTGACGGACTAATTATTTTTTTTTAGTCAAATACCCTATTATTACAGGTATCAGAGTACTTTCTGATACCTGTAATAATTGATGAAACAATATTTGTGTAAGGATACTTTTTATATTTACTTGATTGCAGTTTAATTAATGCGTGTAAGTTTTATTTTATAGACTAAACATCTTTGTTATTGATCGCAGTAGAATATAAAATAATCACAACTCTGGTCCACTCGCTAATTCAAAAATAATAAAGTCTTTGTGTTACATAGGTAACGAACAATGGAATATAATCCTGGTTCATTTCCGAATAATAAATAAAAAAACCAATCAAGGAAAGCTTCGGAAATTAATCATCATATTTTGATAGGTACCCAAGAATTATTGCCTCTTATAAATATTTATAGACTGAGTTAGTATTTATTGCAAATAGAATAAAAGTGCTATGAAATAAGCTTAGTTCATTAAAAGCCAAATGCTGAGATCACGTCATTGTAATTTCTGTACACTATTAAATAAATGATTTTGACAATTCATTACGATTGAATTTAATTTACCTACTGAGAATGAATTTTGAATATTAATCATAAGTCAAATGAAAGAGAATAGGAAGTGGGAACAAAAAGCTGTCTCAATGTCCTGGTCGGATTTGTAAGGATGCTTAGGAAGCAGAACCATCGTCTTGTCTGCTCACTCTATACGCGTTTACGACGTTGAATAGGTCACGGCTAAGATTTCCCTCCGGTCATTTGGAATTCATGGAAGAGGAATTGTAGCCTCAAGGAATATAAAGGACGCCGTAGGCTTTTCCTAATAGAGACTATGACACTCCACAGAAGCCGTCCGACATACGACGTCATCTCCCTTTACTTCGCTTCACATGTCGCTTACATTTATTAAGGATTCTCGAAAACGACACAAAGGACAGGTATTCATATTAAGTCTTTGTTTTGTTCATACGGGCGCTACAGTGCACAATGAAGTGTCGATGTAAACACATAATGCGAACGGTGAATACATGGAAGTCGTACATGTGAATTATGTACGATGGGGAAGATAATTTTTATAAGTAGCATACAAGGATATTGTTAGGCTTATGTAGGTTTTGAATATAAACTTAAGTTGTAAATGCAGGTAAAAAACGGTAACTAATAATATTTTCTCTGCACAGTGAAGCAAATGCCAATAATGAGGATGGTCCATTTGACGAGTAATTTCGTGGGTTTTAACGTAAGAGTAGAGCTTGGGAAATCTTTGTCTTTATCGGTTTACGAATTTACCTCCACAACTGTGGAGATGAATACATGTTTTAAAAAGTCATATCGTATTCTACGTATGCGTGATTTTTCTTCCTACCATCCAGACATACACATAGTAAAGATATCAAGCTTGCACAACTTCAATTAGGTACAAACCAAAACTCCCAGTTGTGAAATTGCGGTTCACCTAAATGTAACTACTGTATAGTAACCGTAGTTACCAAAGTAATAAATTAAGTCACACATAATACATATCATGTAACATGTTTATTCGCATATTCCTTGTTTATTGGATTATAAATATCCCTAGACTTAACCAAATAAATCAGACACCGTCTTGAAATATCACCGCTCACAAACTATATCTTCGCTCCCATAATATATTATGCAGATTTACATAAATTCTATATGTACAAGTATTTTATTGGACATTATGTATATCGAATTTCCGTTGAGCAAAGAGGATCTTGGCAATAGGCCGGAGGAATGCGAAGACGAAGGTTATATTTCACTTGTATAGATTTAGCATGTACAATATTTTAGCTTGCGCTCATCCGTTCAACGTAATATATCATTTTTATTTCAGCGAGCCCTGGTTTGATGGAAGAGAGTTTGGCCTCAATTATTATTACAGTCAGACAAATGTTAACATTGATAACTTATGTTTATGTAATGTGAAAATCAATGCATACATATATTATGATTTCTTTATATAGAGGTAAATTAGTAGCAAGTAGCAAATAAAATGGGAAGGACCGAACTTAAGACAAAGAAATCTTAAAACCTCATATTTTCGAATAGAGCTTACACTGACTCAAACATCACTTAAATTAAAATTTTAAGAATTTTCGGGTTATGGTTTTCGACTTGATAAGTGGAGTCTCTGTTGTATAATAAAATACCACGGTAATCTTTTACCTTATTAATTTAGGCACGCAAAATATAAATGGGATCACAACTCATAATTAATTAATTGCTTTATTTCAAACGGGACACAGAAATTATGAGAAGTCATAAGTTAGGTAATTAAGAATCTCATTAACTATATCAAAATTAAAATAAGATAATAAGAGACAATCATAGAATAAATTTATTGAGTAATTTTAATAAGAATGTTTTAGATTGTTTCGAATGGTAGGTTAAACTCAATCTCTATGTTTCCCTATTCAATGTAGAGTAAGATAGACTAAGTCCAAAAGCGAACTCTTAAGTAGAAAATTACATTTAGATCTTTGTAAGGTTATAGAAGTACTTACCCGGCTTTCCTGACAGCGCCAGTGCAATTGAAGGATGCGGCTGCAGCGCCCGTCTGTTTTCCTTTGTATGGAGAATTCATTGCGCTCTCGCCGGGGTCCTCTTCGTCAGACACCGCCGTCGTTAACGACATGCGATCATCATCCGATATCTATACATAAATTAAACATTTAATACTTGCATATAATTTATATTTTGATTTAATTATTAATTCAAAAATCTCACTTGGAGTTATTATTATCACGGTGGTTGTAAAAATCGGTCCAGTAGGACTGTGCTAGGTTAATTAGTTATCCAAATACATCCCCTTTATTGAGAATTAAAATGAGTTGTAATATTGATAGCATATTATGATTAAACCATAACAAAGACGTTAATTTTACAGCGTGACATTGTACGCAACATAGAAATAAAATAAAGTTTTAACATAAGATGATGGAAATGCCAGCTCTGACGTCATTTAAATCTCGCGCAAACAACATAAGTTCCGGCTTGGACACTTTCAACATTTTACAGTGTAACGCAGTTTTCACCCCCAGACCACCCTCGTTTCCACTTTTGAAATTGTTACCTCGCCTCTCAGGTACGAGGCTATGTGCACAGTGGTGCAAAGCACAAGACGACGAGTGCTAAACGAGACTGTTTCATTACTTTACCTGGAATATATGTGTTTTGAGATGAAATCTACCTTTTAATAAATAATTAGACAACTTCAAAGTGATATTATTAACTTTCATGATTTTTTTTTTTAATTGCTTTTAGGATGAAACTTATTAATTTAGTTATACTTAAAAGCCTCTTGGACCACTTAATTTTCTTACTTTATATTTATTCAAACGGAAGTGACCGATTGCAAAGAGATTCGACTAAATATACAGTCTATCATAATATCATGTATAAAAACAGTGAGAGTAACTTATTCTTGCGTAACGACGAAGGAATTGTAGGAACCATTTTGTGCCGTTTAGTACCCATGACATAATGTCACCAACACGGAATATATAAATTAAAGCACTGTATGAGATTAGTGCGTATGTATCATATGCAAGTTTCCAAGCAAGAATCGTCTTCTGTTTAGAAGGCTAGAAAGATTTATCTAAAGTAGTGTTATTTATTAATAACGAACTTTTATAAATGTATACCAAAATATTCAAATTTTTTTTACTCATTTATCAGAAAGCTTTTGGTTTGATTTTGGTTTGGTTTGATTTTAATTAGGCCACATTATAATTTTGTAAAACTTGGATGTTGTGTCTTGCCCTTTTGATCACAACACAATATACAAGAAAAGAGTTGCTTTGTGGTGTATGCGGACCGCGGTGGCGCGCTCTCGGCTCAATGGCTCTTGAGGCTGCACAGCGCCCTTGCCACCGCCTTTCACGCAAAAAAGAAGACTATATATATATGCCACCACATATTATAAATTGTACAATAATTGAGTCATGTTCCTTTGATGCAGACGCTTTGATATGTCCCCTCTAACGCTCACTAGTTCTGCACGATGAACCTCCTAAGAGTAAGAACTATTTACAAATATTGTTCTACTGCAGTTTTATAAAAATATGTGCAAAATTAATTTAAAAATCTATTACTGTTAAGAATAAACTGCAAGGCCTGATGTTGTGAGTTGGACAAATCCAATTAAATGAAATTGCATTTAATATGAATTCCTGGAACCTCAAAGCTTAGCACCAGGCAACTTCGCTCTACCTAGATATAATACTTAATTGCACCTCGCTTAGTTAACTGGAAATTACAATTCCGGAACAAACTTTAACTTTGGTATAGTTAAACGTAATACCTACATACTTAGTTTCATAATTCATCCGTCCATCGTCTCTTGTTAAAGGTAGATAATGACGTTACATAGATCAGTAAGTTTTTCTTATTTGAGCATTTACTACGTCGCGTCAGGATATTTAGATGGTTAGCCCGGAGAATGTTTGAATATAAGCATGTTAGCATATATAAAAATCTTGATATTCGCATTTATATAAGTACAAAAGCTTTCCTTTCATTTGAAAGGTTTTGTCCTAGATCTTTTCGAAGGCGAAGTGCATATTAAACACAAAAGATAAGCTCACTCCACGATAAAGTAATGTTCAATCCCTTAAAAATTTGAATGTGATTTTACCAACTTTGTTTACTTCGGGATTATGAAAGCAAGACTTGTTAGGTATTATAAATAACAGAAAATTATGTAGGGCAATATAGTAAGTGGTTACTGTTTAATGAGGCTGTAGTTGCTGACCTCTCATATTTCCGAAGTAATGTTAAAAAAATATTTTCATAATGAGTATTAATTTATGTATATTATAAGAACGTAATAGGGTATTTGATTAGAAAAAAACTAATTAGTCCGTCATTCAGATTATAGAAAAATATTGTATACGTATACTTGTATTTTGTTTTATCAAATCCATAAAGATTGACAAATATAAAAGGCATCAAAGATCAGGAGTTGTGGCTGGTGACGTCACTGCTCGCTAAAAAGTGTAGCGTCCAGTGACGTCACATGAGTTTTCAACGCACTGTGTCGTCTTAATTTTTTTGTTTATATGAAAAAAAACCGTGTCTAGTATTTCTTGGAAATCTGACTGACGGACTAATTAGTTTTTTTTTAGTCAAATACCCTATTATTACAGGTATCAGAGTGCTTTCTGATACCTGTAATAATTGATGAAACATTATTTGTGTAAGGATACTTTTTTATATTTACTTGATTGCAGTTTAATTAATGCGTGTAAGTTTTGTTTATATGAAAAAAGAAAAAATACGTGTGTATTTTTTGTTTAGTAGTTAGTATTTTTTTGGAAATCTGACTGACGGACTTATTAGTTTGTTTTAGTCAAATACCCTATTATAATAAATAGAGTAGTGTAACGTTTTATTTTTAGTAAATTAACAATACACGAAAAATTTACGCCATTACATTGACTACGAACATCATTTGCCGTTTTCTTGGAGATTTTCTATGTAAACAAGTTTTATAAAATTATTTTATATGATATCTAAGAGCTATTGTTTTAATTTAGAACGTTTATTTAATCTGAATATATGTGAACAAAGAACAAAAAATACTAATTAATATAAAAGAAACAATAACCTCAAAGCCGTATAGTTCAAATAGAGTAAAGAAAATAAAAGCCCTCATTAGCAAAAAGGAAATTGCAGTTTCCACTAAGAGGAAACTAAAATAAGGTCAAAATGTTAGGTATCTTCACCGTATTTTCTTTTCAGCCTTATTGTTACGTCTTACTTCCAACGTTGTTATTTATTACAATACGAACCATTAGGTATACGTTATAAAAAAACAACTTTATGTTAAAAGTAATTTTGATGTTAATTTTGAAATGGATCTCATATCTCACCTTCCTGAGAAATGCTTCATTGCAGGTTTGTGCCGTTCCTTTCCAATGATAATGTCGAAATCTTACATTGCCAAGCAGTCTTGTTCCGCGCAGAATGGATACATCATATACGATGCGCCTAATGTTGAGCACATCTGTGCGTTTTTTGTATTTGTTCAGCTTACGCCTACGCACCATGCTTTCATCTGGCTCTGAATATTCACCTGTGCTCGTGAGACCCTCTTCAGCTGCCCAAGCACTCAGTACGCTCTCTATAAAGCTAAATAACTGTTGCACATTGGGCTCTAACTTGCTAGGTATATAGAGATAAGGCGAAACGGTTTTTTTTGGAACAATGGCCTTTTCGTCGGGCTCATCTTCGGGCGGTGGCGCGACGTCGTGATAGGGACAACTGTGAATTTTATGGTGATGGTGGTGGTGATGATGATGATGTTTAGTTTTGCGTTTTGGCTCCTCCGTCACTGAACTGCTGCCACCGCCGTCCCCTCTATCTCCAGTTTCACCACCGCTCGAATGTGAATCAACACTGCGCTCTCTGCGTGGTTTGGGTCGACCGCTCGACGTTAACGCTACAAGAGCTCCCGCGGCTAGACAGCAATGATGGGCAACACAGCAAAAGCGGGCATCGCCTTTACCAAGTCCTGTATGCGCTTTATGGCAAAACGAAACATCGGGAATTCTCGCTCCAAGCGCTGCTAGATGGGCGCGGTCAGCGCAAACTTGCATCAACAGATTTTCGCCGAAGTGAACAGTTTTGTGTCGGCGTCTCCGCAAGTGCATGACAGTTCCGCTGCCAGCCAGCGAAGGCGGTGCAGAGGCAGAGGCGGGTTTGGTGCGAGGATCGAGCGCGCGCGCACATCGAGGCGGCGGCGCGCGGTGCGTCTCCACCATCATTGGCAAGAAGCGGCGTCAGCGGCCGGCGCGCGAGCGTCACCTCATCACGCGGCCAGCACACCCACTACTCTCTACGTCCGCTTACTCGACAATTTTTAATTTTTCTATTATGCTATTGCAAGCATTATAAATGTACTTTAATTCTTTTAAAAGTCATTTTGAAGATTGATCGGAATCGCTTCACGATCCAAATTTCAAATATTTTCACTATGCACTATATTCAATGTTTCATCATAGAGGTACACGCCATGCTATGTTTAATCGTCTGTATATTTTATCATTTTCGGTTTAGTTTGTAATAAAAATAGTGTTAATGAGAACTGTGATATGAAGGGCAGTAATTCTAAAGGATTATGCTAATTTAGTTGTTTGTGTGCTAAACGGATTTAAGTTTATGTTACATGTGAATGCCATATAGATAGATAAACATAAGATGAATGTAAGTCCAGGCTAATACCTAAGTTACTTATTTTCACGAAAACTATGCAACCGTAATGGTCTGATAATTTGATGAGTGACAAACATCAAATCTTCAGCATTTTCACTACTTAAATAATCTATACTAATATATAAAGCTGAAAAGTTTGTTTAAACGAGTTTATCTCAGGAACTGCTAGTGCGATTTAAAAAATTCTTTTTGCGTTTATAGCCCATTAATCCAGGAAGGCTTTAGGCTATATAACATCACGGCTGCGACCAATAGGAGCCCAGCATAACTAACTCCAAACGATCAAAGTCGCTGGTGGCCGCTAGTATTTTATAAAACTAGATGTATCGTACTTCAAAAAATGAGTATCTTCGCGGTTGGTACTAGAGAGATTTATGAGAGAATATGTAAAGCATAGAATGATAAGTAAATAGGCAGGCGTTTATAATAGAAATCCGATAAAACCTTCTGCGTTTGAAGTGGCTTGTTCCCGGCAGAGACGTTAACAAGCTGTCAGAATAATTGTTAACCAGATATTTTTATACCATTTTAAGGGACCTTGTCGTAGGTAGTTTTATTCTAACATTGATTAGGCAATATATCAGAAGAGGAAAAATGTACACGTTAAATAAAAAATGTTTCTTTTTAATTGAAACTTCAGTTTTATAAGTAACTAAAACGAATTGTTTTGAGGCAGCAAGACTGTAAGTTTTTCTTAACAAAATACGAGTAATATTTGGAAGTGTTCACGGCATGGAAGTGATGAATCTTTTTGTAGTTTGGTGGCGTTTTAATTACGCTAATAGCTGGCGCTAACTTTTCCAAGTGAAGCAGGGCGTGACACATCACAGCAAAGCGACATCCCATTTGGGCGATGGGCTACTGGGCTATTTTATAAACTGAATAGTAAAAATAAATGTATCTTATCCGAGTCTATATAAATAAATGTTTAGTTATGAATTGTTTTAAAAAAAAAAAATGCCTTCCAGTCTAACTACCAGTCTGAGTACCAGTATCATTGAGCGACTGCTTATCTGACTTTGACAACCTAGACACTGGATAATAAGAAATCGGGCTTCTGACTATCCATAACACCTGAAAGCTGGACATCAAATTCTTAACTAGCAACTTTTGCATGTATGGATCACTCATAGACTGACCTACCTCGGCAAGCGTTGCTTTAACAAAATGATATTTTTTTGTCCAAGTGTAGTTAATTAGTAGCCTGATAATAATTAAGGATCGTCAAGTGCAGTAGATAGAATGATACACACGTATTATTCTATTTATTACACTTGAAAGACCCGTAGTCTATCCAAAGACGCAAATGAAACACAATATTTGATTAATGATTAAAACTTAATAAGAAGAAATATAAAAGTAATTAAATACTGACTTAATTTTGAAAAACCTGACTGAAGTTTTCGCACTACTCATAGTCGACATTATTCATTTAAAGATACATCTAACTGTAAAATCCATTGCAATAAATCGCTTGAAAATAACGCAAAGCGATAAAGTAATGGGATTTAATCTACAATTGTATCTGAAAAATTACCCTCGTTAAGCCGTTACCTTCTGTTTGCTATTTTTGTTATTACCGATTAAACCTTTTGAATAATTGATAGACAAAGCTCTTGCTGCACAACCTTTATTTTTTCAGATTAAAACGATGATAAGATCTGTCAAACATCATCATCATCTCAGAGTTAATCCCAGGCTCAGATGTGGTACAGATACTCTAAAAAACTAATTTTCAACACATAAAATGAATTTCCTAACGGTATAGCTAAAAACCGATTAAGTATCGAGCAGGTAGTAGCTAACGCTACATAGAAAAACACATCAATATTAAACGTCTGTCGTCGACAATAGTAGAAGCCGAAATACCAACTTTTCTTGGAATTGACAATACCGCAAATCGTATCTTGCATGCATTACCTTTCAAACCGAGCGCGATATGAAATATTGAAAATGGAAAATGTAATGTTTTATTGAATTTTCTTTTTCTTCACATCGAGCTCATATTAAATATTATAAGCGGCTTTGTTTGTATCTTCCTCAAATATATACAGTATTGCAGTTCATTTCTTTCCGCTCCGACGGGAATATCGGTAAACACAAAATCTAAGATAAAAGCTTTTCTATATAATGTTACATAGTACCCTATGAGGAATTAGATGTATTGCCGAAACAGACATTTCTATCTATGAGTGTACAATAATTGCGGGTGATTGAAATTGCATTGAATGTTGAATCCACTCAGCAATCATGGATTCGGAATGAGTCATCGCAACTCGTGG
This sequence comes from Sesamia inferens, assembly GCA_037179545.1. Lineage (NCBI taxonomy): Eukaryota > Metazoa > Arthropoda > Insecta > Lepidoptera > Noctuidae > Sesamia > Sesamia inferens. Next base: position 18,186,824 of record CM073928.1, on the reverse strand, counting down.
ACGTTTCTATCCAAGCGCCCTGCATTGCGCCAAATTCACTTTGGTTTGATTCTATTTGTTCTTTTAATTGGAACAACAACGACAAGCGTGACCTTTCATATAAATTTCTGTTACCTTATTCAGTAAAGTATCAATAAGTTACGCTGTTCCAATATTCACCTGACGTTCGTCACGTTTCATATTTGTAATCCTTCAACAACAATATTATTATTTGACAAAATTTAGAACAACTGCCTTAAATATCACACTTCAAATAATCACCATTCGTTTAAACATTTTTTTTGTGTTTTGTTTAAAACATGTGTGCACTATGTGCAATCGAATATTTTTAAGCAAACGATAAACCTGTACAGACTTTCAATCGCTTCAAGGATAGGCGTACACATCACTTTGCACACAATACGTAAATGGAGGGCACGAAAATGAATATTTATTTATTTAACCATTGTTTATCGGCACGCCTACAATGAAGTCACGAGTCGATTTGTTTAAGTTAATATATAAATAAGTTTTTTTGAGTTACATAATCAAGCACTAGGCACACACAGAGCCGCTCCAACGCCCTGGCGGCCCTTGCTGCGACTGGAGCCAGCACGCGTCAACGGAGGGTGGTCGCGATCGTCGAACTTCGTTACGATTCGGAATGAAACGATCGTAAGTCCTCGGGCGCTCTCGGAGCAAGCGCGCCTGCGGGCGGGCGGCGCCCGTGTGCCCCGCTCTGCCCCCCTACCACACGATATAACAACCCACTGTTTAAATTTATTTCTACTAGAATTAACGAATATTTCTCGATAAGTGTTGACATTGATAAAGAGATTAATTAAATTATGGTAGGGAACAATAATATGGGTGAATAAATCCAGTTTAAAGGTTGTTGGGATTTTATTGAATATGGTTGTACTTGAAAACAAAAAGAAATAGATAAATGGAAGGAAGATTTATGTAATTGAACTTAGTCAAACAATAAAAAAAATATATTAAATATTTAACTTTATTAGTTATTACTTAATACATCCAAATTGTATAAGACGTATTTGGCGGCATCCAGTGTGGTCAAAATTTTTATTTCATTGTTTTAATATGCAAGCCTATAAGTGTGTATCATAGCAAATGCAGATTTCCTTATTTAAATATGCTAAGATATAGGCTAAGTTAATAGTATAATGCAGACGAAGTTTTACTCAGTGCTGGCTTAATCTAATTAGAGTACAACATAGCAGAACGTTATCGCACGCCTGTCACGCTTCGCTACGAGTTTTCCCAGGCGGAAAATATTCTTGCCATCTTCGTGTTAAGTTGAAGAAGCAAAAAGACGTAAAACGTGCGCTTTATACTACATCTAGTATATGAGCTGAATGCACTTCCAGCGGATATTTACTTTACTGTGATTAGTAGGGCACGCCATGAGATATTATTGATTGATATCATTTTTCCGGTTTGATGTCACCCGTATATTTCGTTAATATCAACAGCGAAGTACAGTCCGTTGGTGATAGATAGTCGTCCATCATTTTTAATATTCGTTACCGGAGCGTAAAACTACGAAATAAGTTACCTCGAGGCAATTTATACGTTTTGATAGCGGATTGTGTATTGAAGCAAATAATAATGTGCCTGTGGATGGAAACTGTGACGGCGCTTTCGGCCTTCTTCCTAATTCACAACTTTAAGTATTTATTCATGTTGTTTTGAAACTGTTTACATCTTATATGACTTACGTATAAGGAAGTTTACTGTAGCATTTATTAAACACGCCCTTGTATTGATGAGAAGATTATGGTAAGGTTTAACTATCAATAATATTAATAAGTATATAACTTACAATAAATAGGTATCCCGAAAGTTTACTTATTTTAATAGAAAAAGCGCATATAATATTGCCTTTTTTGTGAGATAACAAGGGCAGTAATTTAAAAAGTCTTAGGTATCTACATCAACGAATAATTTGCTTTTCAAACTAAATAAGAGGTAACAATTATTGTGCACATATTCACTTATAACCTTACAAGGCAAGGAAATACACAATCATCATTATCAACCTTTTTATCGTCCCATTACTGGGCATAAGTCTTCTCTCATTCGGAGGATTGAGCGTAATCATCACGCTTGCTCAATGCGGGTTGGCGATTTCAGACTTGAAGTCCAGGTTTCCTCAAAATGTTTTTCTTCACCTTCAGTCATTGGTGTCCAACATATACTTAGAAAGTACTTTTATACCATAAGAAAAGTTACATTGGTACTTGCCTGACCTGGAATCGAACCCGCGCACTCATACTTGAGAGGCTGGTGTTTTAACCACTAGGCCACCACGACTTGCACAATACTAAATAATAATACTGCGTTGCGTTTTCTTAACATTTCCATACCCTGTCTAAACGAGATCTCAAGCTGTTAATTATTTGTTTCTAGATTATAATTACAATCTCACAAACATATAACAGTAACATGACAACGTACAATAACTTCGACTAAATTAGCATCAATAATACCTCTCGGTAAAAGGACCACTCATTGACTCTACAAACTTCCGCGTACTCGTAGACTTGCAAAACAAACGACCCAGGGGACGACGGAACGGTTAATGTTATAATCTTGAAGGCAAGGTTTAGTGCTATCACCAAACCAACTTACCTGCTCAGATTATGAGTGGGCTTTAGTATGATGCTACTTAAACCCGAGGTATGCGGTGGGAGATAGCTTAGGGTTAGATCTATTGTAGTCATCGTAATCGATATTATTTCAACTTCTTTTCAGCATTTGACAGCATTTTTTTTATCTGTCTGCCAAAGTCACATAATTGTTCAAGTAAAATAAAACTGGAAGTGATTTGTGAATCAAAGTGAATCATGTAAGAAAACTGTCGATTTTATTTAGTTAAACGATAACTAAATAAAGTCGACAGTTTTCTTGTGAATGTGTGTAAAGTCGACAGTTCTCTTTGCGTTGATTACAGATTCTTCTCGTCAATATTTCAGTAGCTCATCAATTTTATTTAGAATTAAACTCAGCATCTTCATAGGTAGTAAATGGAATTCATGCCTACATGGAATCCTATCGAATATATTTTTTGTTTTATTTAGCGGAGGCATGGAAACGGTCGACCTTTTAAAACATATATTCACAGTCATTGTATCTGTATTGGGTTGAAAAGGGTAGTATAATCCTACTGATTAGGTATTCTCCCAATAATATATATCATTGGTATTGTAGAGCAAAAAATTATCGCACCTATTTCGTTACAAGTAGGTAGTTAATTAATTTGTGAGACATTGGTAAATCTGCGGTAATATAGACGAGTTCGTTTCATTGTAAAACACGCGGTGGCAAACTAATAACATTAGCGTTAAGTGAACGTTACGGCACAACAATCTAGGCGTTATCGATTCACGAGAGTATTTTAATTCTAGTTTTCTTAAAACAAAAAGAGAAAAAATTCGTACAAAAATTACAGCGTTTGTTGTTCTTAAATGTGGTAAATTTATTTTAGAATTATGAGTCGATATGAGCTTGTTTACTACATAAATATCCTCCATCATACGCAATTGTCCAGCGATCAATCATTAGCAAAGAAAATGTCATCAAACATCTCCCCCCCCCCCCCCTGCTCGACGCCTGGACCTCACACCCTATTATTTTTTATGTGTTTCACACGTGCTAAAGGGCGATCGTATTTTGTCATAGAAGTAGGTATTGTAACTAAGTTTCTACATTTCCATAATGAATGAAATTAAAATAATTAATAAATTTCTTTCCCCATTACGCAACAGCTTCAAAACACATTTAAACTTAACCAGTTAGAATAATTGGTAGCTAACATTTCCATCGTCTATCTGTATTTTCGAGGGAGTTGGAAAATCACGCAGTGAACAAGCAAAGTTAATTAATCATAAATTATGATTGCTTGTCTGACTGAGCATCGCAATCGATTTAATGAACCTCCTACCTTTTCAAAATTTATAGGACAATGTTATAAATGACTAGGTAAGCTGTTATGAACAAATGTGATTAACGAAGTAAGTACATACAATTTATTAATATTCATTTATTAATCCTATTAAAAAGTAAACGGTTATTGCATGGAGAAGCTTGCCTTCCATTTGAAACTGTACCTATATCAAGATTTATATATAGCAACCTGTAACTATAATACCTTCCATCGTAGCAATACGTTAAAGATAATTGACCTAGCAAACGAACCAAGAGTATGTTACAAGAGGATAAATGGCGCTGGCGGCAGGGCGCAGGCGTAAGGCTCTACCCCGCGCGTCATGCGTCCGCCCCGCGAGCGCCCCTCTACCACTTCGCTTGCTACGTGCATTGACCGAATGCACGTAGCAAGCGAAGCGGAGCAGAGCTTGATGCGACATCGATGCGAGCGACCGAGGCGACCGAGGGCTTCGGCCTGCAACAAGACCTGACATGGCCAGTGCACGACGTGTTCTCAATTTGATTTTCAACTAAATATCCGTATCGTAAGAATTTAGAGATACTGTCCAGACTATTCAATTACGGAATAATGACGGCTAGTAGTACGATCGATATAACAATCTCTTGTATACGAGCTTTGTCTCTGAATTTTAACTAGTTTTACTGAGCAATTATAAAATTGTAATTATGTACTACTTATATAAATATAAATCTACAAATTTATACACTATAGACAATTATAAAGCTACAGGTTTAACGACAGATTATTAAACTACTTAACAGTCAAATGATAAGTACTTCTTTATTCCTAACTTTCCGCATCATGAAATACACGAAATAATTGCCTTTAAGCCCTTTATAAAATAGCTTAGTTCTTATCGCAATCTGTGTGTCGATTTCCATCAATGAAATATCGATGGATATCGGACCAAGCAGATATCACTAAAGAAACAGTAAATTATAAAATATTAGATTAATTGCATAAGAGAAATACCTTTTTACATTAAAGTAATTAAAATGAAATCATACTTGAAACCTACGGGTAGGAACAGAGGGCAGAAAGTATTTTACTGTAGTTGCCCAGGGGGAGGTATAAAATAAATGGCAACAATATCAGACGGGCCATTTTTGCGGAATGGCTCTGAAACGTATTTTTATATGAACCATGTTTGGTAGAAGAAAGAGCTATGTTTTTTTCCCTTTATCATTGTAAGAAAGCAATACAATCCGGTTAATTTACCAACCTGAAAAAAACTTTGACTATAATATTTTCAAAAGTAATTTCGTAAATTTCTATTTTGTATAATCCTAACATCATCTTTTTCTTCACCAATCTATACTGTGAAACTCAAAATTATTGTTTGCAATCCCCTCGTTAGTCTCAAACTCTCCTTTCACACGGTGATGCTCGTAAGATATTTTGAAAAGTGGGCAAAAGTAAAAAGTTTTAAAAAGTAGGCATCACATACTCATTAAAAAACACCATCCATAGCATAGATGTTCTATTCTTGATAGTGTATAAAATTATTCAAGTGTGTAACTGCCAAGTGATCTCAAAATTAAACAAAAAGATGCCTTGTAAAGTGAAGTATCAAACATAAATTTTCATTTTTCTAACTAATTATTATAACTAAATACTTACCACAATGTTGAGAACTGGAGAAATAAATTAAAAGTGACTTACCTGTAACAATAAAGTTATTATTAATAAATTGCTTTACTTTTACTACTATCTTTGAGAGTTAATTTCCAACGGAAATATTAAACTTGATATAATTTTTGTACTCTAAAAGCTTTCACAAAAAATGTGGTTTGCGTTACCTACGATATATAACCTGTCTTCAGCGTGTTACATGTTTCCTGCGGATATACATCATGTTGAGCTGTTTTCTCAGCCATTAATTTAGCCACTAGCGAAAAATGTTTCACATTTACCATAAAGGCACTTATAAATGTTTTTGTTGTCATTTTTGTATTACTTTTATTTTACATGAATAGTGGCATTTTCTGTTTTATAACCTTAGGAACCCTCGAAACTACACAACCATAAAAATAAATCATGAAGTAAGTCCACTTCAACACCAAGTAGTTATATTTTGTGTCATGAAGCTGATAATAAGTATTTCTTTTTTTAATTAATTACTTTGTATGTTTATAAAAAAATTCTGTTGTCATCTATATAAGATACTTATTAGGTACATGTTTGTTTACAGCCAACAATTACAAATATAGATGCACTCGTTTAGAACATTTTTCAAAAGACTAACTAAACGTAGATTTAAGAAAACGGTAAACATATTTTCTAGAAATTTCACTAGGCTTACAAAATAATAGGTAGCCCAATAAAAAAAAACCTATATTGCATGAACAGAAACGATTGTATACAATAAAAAATCACTTCCAAGTATCCAACCCTTTTTTTATTCAATTTGTCCGCTGGGTCTTGAAATAATTATACACATCAGAATGTATAAACCGGAAAACACATGGGACGGGCTGGCTCTCGGTACGAAAGAAGGGGATCAATAGAAACCCAACCTTGACACAATTTACAGTAGCCGTACCTTCGCGGCCGCGTTCAAGAATAAACATTAGGCCTTCAGTATCCCATTACAGTGAAATAGAGAGGGTGGCTCAACAAACAAGCTAAAATAATCCTTGCCTTTCCCAAAGTAAAGTGTAGGAGTAAGGATTTTAATTTTTAAGCAAGGTCACAGGTACATACTTCTATTTCTGTTCCTAATGGTGAAGTTGTATTCAATAGTTTCAGAAAAATAAGTAGGCAAAACAATAAAAATAACAATCGAATTATTGTAAGTGGCCATTAGACAACTCTGAATGTTGCTGGTTTCCAATAGATGTTTTTATGACTGGCAGTTTCTTTATTATCGTGTCAAAATAAGATTTCTGTGCTGTGATAGTTACTAAAAAATATGTGAAAAGGTTGTTCGTAATGGCAGCTTGTTGATTTATGCTAAGAGTTTCAAAAATATTTTACTAAAATATGTATAAAAATTTATACCTTCAAGAATACAGCATTCTTAGATTTGATGGCCCCCATGCAAGTTACAGTACAAACATTATATATTATTCAACGTCGCTTAGCAATTGTCTTGTAGGATGTCTACTTTTTGTTGTTTGTTTATATTTATATTACATCTTATCAAACAATAGTAAATATTTACGAGTTTGAGTTCTTTATGTAAATTTATGATTGATTTTTACAATATAAACAAAATAACATTGAACACTCTATGAGTTACAATAAAATATTTACTTAGAATTAGCAGCTTTAGAAAACACAGAAGTTAACATTCATTACGAAGACGAAATATCACAGGTGGATCAAGCGATATACAGGCAGGAACTCTACTAAATTAGCAACATGTAATATATTTAATAATATTAAATATCTCCTTATTGTAAATGGAAATGAAACATTCATAAAAGTCAACAATTCACTCGTACGTAGGTAGGCCTTTGAATTGACTTCACTTTAACACGTAGGATATGTTTATAGGTAATTTACGCATTTTCACAATAGTTTCATTCGATTTTTAGTTTAACTATAACAACCATGAAATTACAACTGAGTATCGCAGCTAAATGTAGCAAGGACGACGCAACTCTTCTTTGTCCGTGCACTTGACAGTAAAAGCTTTGTATTTACACACACAAAACGTCTCAATTTTCGGTTTAATGTTCTCTTTCGCGACATTCGACACGCCTATTTTGCAACAAATTTTCGTTTTTGAAACCCACGATTAGCCCCCATTCATTATAATACTAGAGAGAAGTTAACCTCAAAATAATATTTTTAATACTACGTTCAGGATACGATTGGAGGAGTAGAGTGCGCAGCGCGCCTGCCGCGCAGGCTCCGCCGATTGCTTCCGAACTCGGGCGAACATCCCAGATCTCGCTTCTCCGTACCATCCACCAACACTATTTTACATTTGGTTCGACATGTGCACTATGTTATAAATAACTGGCGATCTACAATTAAATCACTTGTGAACAAAAGCAATTTTTACACGCCCAGCTTAGTAGATAACACTTCGTCACCTCTTAGCATACCATTCAGATTAATCACAAAGAATTTTGCTAATATTTACATACATTAATTTGACTAGATGGTGAGTAGTGGGACTTGGGACTCACCAAAAGGCTAGCTTTTTTTTTTACCGTAGTGATGGTTTTTACAACAAAATTTGGTGCAACGTTATTGAGATTGTCAATCAAGGCAGGGCAGCATAGGCAAATGAGACAGTACTGTTTCATTATGTATATAATAGCACAAAAAAACATAAAATTAATTCAGAAACCAGTAGCCCAGGTAGCTATTTTACATATAGATTGCCCACTGATGTGAGATTATTAAAGCTTGGAAGTGCGTTCAGCTATAATTTATAGGGTTTGAGGGATAATGTCACCACAATCTAAAATAATCTCAGTTTTTTGATGATAAAGACTTAATTTTTCTAGGTTCTGGGAAATTCACAGGAAGGTACAGTACCAATAAATTTGAAATTCATCAAGAATATATTTTATTAAGTTTTTATCATTTGTAGATATTGCTTGAAAACGAAAAGAAAAATCGGGAAAATCTGTAGCAAAAATATAAATGAGGATGGTAATGTAGACGTCGCAAAAAGTAGAGAGAAAAACTCGGCCCCTTTAATACGTAGTGGAAGACTTAGTGAAAGGCCTTTGCTTAACAGAGGGGCGATACGGGCTAATTTATAAAGATAATGATAATGAGGGATCTTGATAAAGTCAGCGATACATTTTAGTAATTTCTCATAATAGTTTCCTCTAGTCTCCTTGAAAACAAAACGAATAACTGTGTATGAAAGTTACTTGTAAATAAATTTGCTTTTGGTTTCAAAATACGTGAAAAAAAAAGAATATAGGTTTGGTAAGACGTGTATTAGAGTAGGTAAGTCTTAGAATTCACTTAAGACAAAATTTTGTTTTTTTATAAATTATAAACTAGTGCTTGAACCACAATCCTGCCTGATGGTAAGCAGTGATGCAATCGTTGATGGTAAGACGCACTAGTTTATTAAGGTCCTCTTCACTCGAGCCTTTTTTATGGGATGGGAAATCACCAAATGACCTCTCCCACTCTGGGCGGAGCGGACGGGCGTGTCAGACTTTTACCGACTAAAACCCACCCGTGTTCCTCACTTGCCTGTGTGCTAGGGCCACGGTTTCTTTTTTAAACAACCCGCAACCCTGGCCTAGGAGGCATTGGTCCTCGTATACCCCAACCTGGTGTGCTGATATCTCTTTGAGGCGCGCGTGAAACACAACGCGCCGTCGACCCGGGCCTGGTCCTTACCGGGCGGCGAGGTGCCCATCGCTCGCCGCAAGCCGGCGCCTACGGTGGCCGGGAGTTCGATGTTGTCTCCCGACCAGAGCGTCTGCTGCGGCGGATAGAGGCGTGAGGGCGCTGGGATCCCGCTGCCTCACGCGCTCCGCCTCCTCTTTTACTTGCATCACTGCTTCGCAGAAAGAGGTGACGGCCTGCCATGCACTCTCGTTCCGGACTATGACCTGGACCAGGGTCGAACGTGAGAAATCGCCGTCGATAACCGCCACGGGGACACGGCGGTGCTCTACCTAAGCCGGGCAGACCTGCACCGGCTGCTCCACCGTATCCTCAGATTCACTCTAGCCTTGAAAATATTTAAACTGTAGTTCGACGGAAACACCGTCGCTGGCAATTTTTCCAGTCCCTCGATGTACGCGGTATAAAAGAGGCGGCGAAACGTTTTGTTCGGATCGTAGTGGTGTCAACAACGTAAGGGTGGAAACTCGCTGTAATATTATTATGATAATAATTACTGCATGCATTAGACGTTATACTTCTTCATTTAGTTCAACTTGGGGCTGATTTTTTCATGGCCAGATAACTTTTTTTCGAAGAATTAAATTGACGTTTGACAGTTTTTGTAGGGCTCGATTCTTATAAAAAAAACGAATCCATTTGCTTAACATTAATTGGTAGTAGATCTTTTTACCAAACGGTGTCTAAGTAGATTCGTAAGTTAATTTTTGTATTAATTTCCTATGGGAGGGTCTCTTATGAAAACTTAGCTTCCTTTTTTACGTTGTGATGGGAAATCAAAAACAACTTCGTCTGTTCTGGGCGAAGCGGAAGGGCGTGTCAGACTTTTACTGACTAAAACCCACCCGTGTTTCTTCACCTGCCTGTGCGACGGCCAGGGCCACGGTTTCTTTTTAAGGCCCTCTTATAGTGCGGTGTGTAGGTATGAACACGCTGCCTCACTCCCCGCCTAAATAGTAATGTGTCGAACGTAAAGACGCAGCAAGCGAGCGCACGCGCCGGCCGCCGAGCTAGCCGATGCTAGAGTTGAACATGCCACAAAGCAGCGAAACTGCAGTAGGTAAGATATGTCGGAAAAGAAAATAAAATTGCTTTTTGTTTTGTAATCAAATTAACATTATTATTTTAAATTTCGTTTCAAAATACGAAAAGAATTTAACCACCTTAAAATACACTTTTCTCCAATTAATTGTGAAATGATTATTATTCTAATCAATTGTATGTAATACGTTTGTTAAATTTGACATTCATGTAATTTTTTCCCTAAAAATAATTATTTATTTTCTGAGTGTTTATTTTTATCCTTTTTAAACTGTTGTAATAATTATGAATCATCCTTGACATGTTAATTATTTTTTATTTCTCCTAAATCTGTTTTCATCATTCATAATTTATTTCTCATTTTTTTCCTCTTTATATGTATACTTACAGATAATGGTATTGTTATTACATAATATCATTCCGTAATTATATCACATCAATACATAAACCTTAAATAATAATGACTGTAAATCGCAAACAACTGATTATTTGGATATAGAAGTTAATATGATTTTGGCTTTTTTTTTTTGTTCTCATTGAAGCTCTGCAATACAAAATATATGTAGTTTGTTACATTTTACGTTGTTAAAATTTTACCTTTACTTTGATTTCACAGGATATTTTGTACTCCGATAAGTTAAAATTATTGAACAAACAAAATAATCGTTTGATCAATTTCAATCTGTTTTGTTCAAACCGACGACAGTACATCAAGCTACTACAATCTCACAGATTACTTTATTAAATTTTCAACCTCCTTGCTAAAGCTTTAATGCTCAAGGTTGATTGAAAACATTTCACAGTTTCGGGTAGGTTGACCTGCTGTCGTACAAACTTGTTTGTATTGTGGCGCGCCTAAAAAATATTGAAGTAAATAATGTTTGGAACTTTACGTCAGGAGGTTTTGGCGGGAAAGTCAAGCTGAGTGTTACGCTCATTTTTAATTGGACTTTAAAATTGTTTATAGTGTTGTTTACTAAATAAAAGTGCGTGATTTGTGTAGTAAAAAGTGCATTCAGTAAATAATTCATAAAGAACAGTGAAATATCGCAGCATAGTGGCCACATCATGACTTTGTCTCAAACCTCCATCCTAAGACGGGTCACGCGGCCGTCTTTTTCGACATGAACAATTCATTACGTGACATTGGCTAAATGCACAAACCGTGCGAAGCCAGAAAAGAAAGAAAGAATAGTATATTTCATTACAAGTGCGGAAAGCCTGTCATTACAACGAGTTCCGACAAATGTCGACCCGAGCCGAGGCGCAGCCGAAGGTGAGGGTTAACAGTCGGAACAAGTTGCAATGACGGTACCGCACGTGTACTGAACAACTATTTTTAATACAGTTGCGAAAAAATTAAGCAATTTATTAAAATAATAAAAACACACAATAAACTCGCAAAGAAAATTTTTGAAAAATGGCGCAAACCGTAAAAGAATATAAGCAGAGATTTTTTTTTCTTCACCCATTCGATTAGGCAAAGGGAACTATGCCCATACAGCCAAGTCTTCAGTAGAATTTATTTATTGATATGAAATGAAAATGAGATGAAATTAAATAAAACCTAACCTAACTCATTGAATTAAATCATTAAATCTGATATTGAAACAAATTAGTAGCTTCTTTTTAGAATTATTTGCATGAATCATAAAAACTTCTATGATTTTTTTAAAGTAAAAACTTCATGGTTGTTTTTTTTTTATTTTTAATAGACAATATTTTGACAGTTGGGAAAGAGAACGCACTAGTTCGGAAAAGGTAAAGAAAAAGCACGAGTGTGTAATAGCCCACTTTCCGAACGCTATACGTCCCTGTAATACACCACTTTTTGAGCAACTGTATTAAAAAGAACTTTACGTCATAAACGAAATAATTTACGGTAAATAATTAGCTACTTATTTATTTGCAGTAAATGAAATTCGAGTGCCAATATTGTCGATATTGCAAAGGTATCAATTTTATATATAGTGTTTTATTAACAATTTTTTGTAATAAAATCAAAACAAGTTTTTATAAAGTTGACCTATTAGATAACGCAAACGCGGGGAGGTTTTTTTTCGGAAAAGGCGGCGTGCGTCCGACCTCGGTGATGCCTCGGCGGGCACTGGCCAGCCGTTGCGAGCTCCTGAATTCTAGATTTTGAATATAATTGTTCCTTAGAAAAAAATTAAAAGGAAATTAAGAAATGTATTTTCACAGAACGCTAAAAAATAATATTACCTATCTTTTGGTATAATTTTTACATGGTTTAAGCATTTAATTTTTTCAGGGTACACGTTTTAAATAGCGATTTAGTGTCATCTTTGTGAATTTTTTTAATGGAACAAATTATTTAAATTCACGTTTCTATCTTCACAGAACTCTAGACAATCCGCCTTATTCATAAACGCTGCTTAAAGTTAACTAAACTAGTGATTAGCGATTCTTTCACCATACATTTTTGACCTTTTAACGTCACTTAACTTAAATCATCCTTTATGAAGAAACACCACAGTGTTTAAGGGATTTATCCATAAGCGATAATTAAAGTTTAATAACGTTAAAAGGTCTAAAATGTATGTTTAAAGAATCGCTAATCACTAGTTAACTTTAAGCAGCTTTTATGAATAAGGGGGAATACGTTCAACTTTCCTGAAATATTTTCTTTTTACAGTTTAAGACAGTCTAAGTATTCCTGAAGTCCCTGAAGTGATAAGTTAGTTTTGAATTTCCTGAAGTGATAAGTAAGTTTTGTAATTGACATCTATCGAGCTACTACGCAACTTCAAATAAATACAAACAGAGGTGAGATTTTCATCTTTTGCCTATGGATAGTATGGCCTGCCGGCTGCCTAAATAGTAAACTTTCTTATTATTAGAAGAATCTTTATAAACATAAATCCTTAGTTTTAGCACCGTAATTGGTAAGTGAAGGTAGGAAAATTTAGTGGTACGATTAAAATCTGTTTTTTCTTATGAAAACGATGAAAATGACCTGTCCGTAATAAACCAATATTATAAAGAACCCTAATTGCGCAACACACTATTACTATAAATTGGAATCATTTTGAAGCATATTGCACATGTGTAAAACTATGCCCAACCACAAACTTAGCAAATATCCTACGTAAAATATACAGCTATCAATAAATTGCAGATGGTTGTGTGACCTGCAGAAGTTTGTTCTGGCTCTGGCTGTTTGTGTGTGTGTGGGTTTGGGTGTTTTTGAACGCGCCCGCGATGCGAGAGTGGTTTCTGGTCTGGAGGCAACGAAAAACATATTTTCGCGACACACGGGCGTGATAACTATAAGTTCGATGACCAATGAATTAATTCAAGGTAGAGTAAGTGTAGCTTTTATATTTCTGATAACCTTCGAATTGCGGCCTCGTGAGTGAGCTGAACTCGCAATATACTTTGGTAACTAGTTACTAACTCTGTATTTTTACCTAGCCACTGACTAATGCGGTACACTCAATGTACCTTTTAATGGTATATTTGTACCTATATCTATGTATAGGCTATCCTCCTGTATATACATTTTTTTGAAGGTATGTATTGTTTAATTTTAAAGAAAAATGGTTGAATGTGATGGATGTCTCTCTCAAAGTCCCAGATCACACTATCTAATCTGTCAAACAACGATCATTTAAGTTTTTTGGGCGAAAACAAGAAATACCAATAGTAACAACAACAAAAGTGTTACTTTCACATTCATTTTATTTATTTATGGTTTCCTAGGTTTCGTTGCAGGACGTATGATCCCATAGTTTAACTTTGGAGTAAAATTGCTATACTCACGTATTGTTTTAATTTTTGGGACAGCATTAAAATGATAATACAGATTTTTAGAAATATTACTCTAAATATTAGACACCTTAGGTTTCGTTGCAGGACATATGATCCCATAGTTTAACTTTGGAGTAAAATTTGTATTCGCACGAATTGTATTAATTTTTGGGACAGCATTAAAATGATAATAATTTTTTTAGAAAGATTACTCTAAATATTAGACACCTTACGTTTTTAGCTGCGCCCGGGAACGTATTGTATGTTTTGTTGACTGATACAGAATGCCCAAGATATTAAATCCGCCTGTTCCTCTTTGAGTAAGTAGATAAATTAGAATATTTTTTAATAAACAATACCGAAATTAGTATTGATGTTGTTAATTCAAAAATATGGGAAGTTGTAGGAAAAACTGACACCATAGCAAAGGGCTTTGCTTTCCCCAATATAGTCAGCCAGACCAGCATCGTCATATGTCATATGCAGGTGTCAACCTTCTAGGTTAAACCCAAGAAGCCATTACAAAAAAAAAACAAGTGAAGTGAGCTCCTATTCAGTTCTAGTACAAGACCGTAGGTTCAGATGACTTCAGTATTTGCTATCTTTGACAGATAAATATAGTACTTTCATTTAAATACTTCCGTGGACCATCGTCCATCTTCACAGTGACTTGTCGTTTTCCACCCTTCATACTAGCACAATGTGGTATGATTGAAATGATGATGGTTTCATTACCGCAAAAGAGACTAAAGATCGGCAGCAACCAGGTTAAATCATGTATTGGCTGAGCGAGTTTGGCATTAACATGTAAATTTAATTAAACTGGAAGTTAATTATTATTAGTTCATGACAAACTAGTGTATTGGTATAAAAATAATTTGCTGTTATACAATATTTGTGTTCTTTTTGGAACACGCTTCTAATGTTATGTGATCTAATGCGATCCTGTGATCTTCTTTGTAAGACTTCCTTTACTATTAAAAAAGGCTTCTTTCCTGTTCACCCACAATACTTACCCACAGTATAGCACAGTAACATTGGTAAAATATTGTGTTGTTTTGAGGATTGACTTATTATCAGTGGTAGATGTCTAGTATTTTAGTGTATTGTCCATTTTACCTGTGTACTAATAGTAATAGGGTGGCCATTCCTTTCTTCATAAAGGGATATGAACTGGATGGAAATTTTCTGTAACTGTAACAGGATTCGGAACTGGTGGACATTCTGGAGTAATTTTACATCCATATCCGGTGTCTGTGTGACATTTTGCTAAAGCGGGACCTGGCCACCTGGCCACTTTGGATTCAGTGGAGAGGCATGCGAAGAGGCTGATTGGCGACCCTGATTTAACTCTAAACGGTCTTCAAAGCCTGGAGCGCAGGTGTAGAGTGTCCGGCCTTTTCGGTGTTCTATAGGATGCGTTTTGGTGCGTGTGCGAGGGAGTTTCGTGATTTGGTTCCCATCTCCGTCCCACCGTCGGGCGGCCTGTCGTGCGGCGGGTTTTCGCCTTTACATTGTTGACACCACTGCGGTCGGGATAAGGCGTTTCGCCTCCTCTTTTATACCGCGTGCGTCGGGGACTGGAGCGGTGTTTTCTTCGGACTGCAGTTTGAGTGTCTTCAGGGCTGGAGTGAATGGTGCGCTTTGCCATCGGCTATTGTATCACTGCTTGCCATCGGGCTTTGTAACTTATAGAAAAAAAAGGCAGTGTCGAATGCTACCATTAAATTGATAGGCCGTGTCGAATGCTGCCAATAAATTGGTAGGCCGTATCGAATATTACCATTAAATTGGTAGGTCGTGTCGAATGCTACCAATAAATTGGTAGGTCGTGTCGAATGCTAATATTAAATTGATAGGTCGTGTCGAATGCTACCATTAAATTGGTAGGCCGTGTCAAATGCTGCCATTAAATTGGTAGGCTGTGTCAAATGCTGCCATTAAATTGGTAGGTCGTGCTAAATGCTGCCATTAAATTGGTAGGCTGTACTAAATGCTGCCATTAAGTTGGTAGACCGTGTTAAATACTGCCAATAAATTGGTAGGCTGTGTCGAATGCTGCCATTAAATTGGTAAGTCGTACTACCATTAAACTGGTAGATTGTGTAACCATCATCATCATTTCAGCCGAAAGACGTCCACTCCTGGACATAGACCTCCCCCAAGGTTCTCCACGACGATCGGTCCTGCGCCTCCCGCATCCAGCGGTTTCCCGCAACCTTCACCAGGTCGTCGGTCCACCTTGTCGGGGGCCTACCCACGCTACGTCTTCCGGTGCGTGGTCGCCACTCTAGAACCCGTCGGCCCTATCGGGCATCGGTCCTACGGGTAATGTGTTCAGCCCACTGCCACTATAGTGTTGCAATTCTTCGGGCTATATCGGTTACTCTCGTTCTTCTGCGGATCTCCTCATTCCTGATTAGATCGCGCAGTGAAACCCCAAGCATAGCCCTCTCCATTGTCCTTTGAGTGACTTTGAGCCTTTTTATAAGGCCCATTGTTAGCGACCACGTCTGGCAACACACACTGGTCGAAGACTTTTCGTCTTGAGACTCTGCGGTGTTTCGGACGAGAAGATTCTACGTAGCTTCCCGAAAACAGCCCAGCCGACTTGGATTTGACGATTGACCTCTTTCTCGAAGTTGGACCTTCCTAACTGGATAGTTTGTCCCAGGTACACGTAACTGTCAACAACTTCGAGAACAGAGTCTCCAATCTTTATAGGAGTCGGTACAGCATGGGTATTAGAGATGACTTTCGTCTTGATAGTGTAATGCTTCCATTAAATTGGTAGGTCGTGCTAAATGCTGCCATTAAGTTGGTAGGCCGTGTTAAATACTGCCATTAAATTGGTAGGTCGTGATAAATGCTGCCAATAAATTGGCAGGCTGTGTCAAATGCTGCCATTAAATTGGTAGGTCGTGCTAAATGCTGCCATCAAATTGGTAGGCAGTACTAAATGCTGCCATTAAGTTGGTAGACCGTGTTAAATACTGCCAATAAATTGGTAGGCTGTGTCGAATGCTGCCATTAAATTGGTAAGTCGTACTACCATTAAACTGGTAGATTGTGTAACCATCATCATCATTTCAGCCGAAAGACGTCCACTCCTGGACATAGACCTCCCCCAAGGTTCTCCACGACGATCGGTCCTGCGCCTCCCGCATCCAGCGGTTTCCCGCAACCTTCACCAGGTCGTCGGTCCACCTTGTCGGGGGCCTACCCACGCTACGTCTTCCGGTGCGTGGTCGCCACTCTAGAACCCGTCGGCCCTATCGGGCATCGGTCCTACGGGTAATGTGTTCAGCCCACTGCCACTATAGTGTTGCAATTCTTCGGGCTATATCGGTTACTCTCGTTCTTCTGCGGATCTCCTCATTCCTGATTAGATCGCGCAGTGAAACCCCAAGCATAGCCCTCTCCATTGTCCTTTGAGTGACTTTGAGCCTTTTTATAAGGCCCATTGTTAGCGACCACGTCTGGCAACACACACTGGTCGAAGACTTTTGTCTTGAGACTCTGCGGTATTTCGGACGAGAAGATTCTACGTAGCTTCCCGAAAACAGCCCAGCCGACTTGGATTTGACGATTGACCTCTTTCTCGAAGTTGGACCTTCCTAACTGGATAGTTTGTCCCAGGTACACGTAACTGTCAACAACTTCGAGAACAGAGTCTCCAATCTTTATAGGAGTCGGTACAACATGGGTATTAGAGATGACTTTCGTCTTGATAGTGTAATGCTTCCATTAAATTGGTAGGTCGTGCTAAATGCTGCCATTAAGTTGGTAGGCCGTGTTAAATACTGCCATTAAATTGGTAGGTCGTGATAAATGCTGCCAATAAATTGGCAGGCTGTGTCAAATGCTGCCATTAAATTGGTAGGTCGTGCTAAATGCGGACATTAAGTTGGTAGGCAGTGTTAAATACTGCTATTAAATTGGTAGGTCGTGCTAAATGCTACCAATAAATTGGTAGGCTGTGTCAAGTGCTGACATTAAATTGGTAGGTCGTGATAAATGCTGCCATTAAATTGGTAGGTCATGCTAAATGCTGCCATTAAATTGATAGGCCGTGTCAAATGCTGCCATTAAGTTGCTAGGCTGTGTCAAATACTGCGATTAAGTTGCTAGGCTGTGTCAAATACTGCCATTAAATTGGTAAGTCGTGCTAAATGCTGTCATTAAATTGGTAGGCTGTATCAAACGCTGCCATTAAATTGGTAAGTCGTGTCAAATACTGCCATTAAATTGGTAGATTCTGTAATGCTTTCATTAAATTGGAGGATTCTGTTAATTTTATAATTTGAAGATAAAGAATGTATATGCGAATATCTAATGTCAATACTACACCCCACTCCACCAAAAGAGTTGAAGGGGAATGGAAGGCAGTGATACCGGATGAGCATTCGGTATACGGAAGTTCAAAGGAAAAAATTAATAATGTTATATTCTGATTTCTTGGATTTAATCAGTTATAGTAAATATGTTTCAAGAAGTATAGTATTTATAGATTAAATTTTGTTAATTTGCTACCAAGTTGATATAATAAAATAAATATAATAGGAAAGGGATGTAGTGTTTATCATTGACCACAGACAATCACTATCTCGAGCGCACCACGTCGGTCATTCTTACGAGAGCCACGGGCGAGAGTAGACGTGTCGGTAGTCTGTCCGTTAAGTGCGGGTGCGAGCCTGTATCACAGGCTCGCAGCCTGTGATATTCAACGAAGCAAGGGTATTACAATTAAACACAATAAAAACAATAGGATGAGAAGGAGGGAAATATCAATAGAGTAACTTACCTCACTCGATGTCAAGTAGCAAATTCTGGAGTCGGTGCTATCAATGGAAGCTTGCTGAACAATTCCATAGCGGGTAGATTCACGATCGCTTGTGTATTCCGAACGAACGCTGTCTTGGCGGTCGAAAACACCCCTGTAACAGAAGCTTAATGTTTACCCTTTCTTTACTTTACTTTCATTAATGGATTTGTGTTAAACTTTGAAGCGGGAATTTTAATTAAAATGGAAAATAAAAGAACAGATTTGACTGACGATGAAGGTACTATTATATTTAACTGCTTAGATAATCAAGAGCACGTTACTTGGACTTTATAGAATGTGTAAAATTTACATAGTCATGTATCCTCAATGGAAATAAAGACACATGGAACCCTCTTTACTTGTAAAATCATGAAATCCTCTTGGTTTTCGTTTTGCGCCCACTTTCCAATTACGTCCACCCGCGAGGAATTTGAAAAAAATTTTTGAACATCGGTCGTCAATAATTTATCAGCTCGACTACTTTGAAGTAAACAAACATTTTGGCATAGTACCTAATCGAGATTTTGAATACGATTACAATTTTTTTTTACTGTTTAGAGAATGAACCTATAAGCAAAATTTACTTCCTATGGGAGTAAAGTTAATTTTGTTTGTAGGTCAACGTCAGATCCTATAAAATAATGAAATATTTTGTTGGAGTCGCTACATACTTGTATTGAGTAAATCATTGAAATCTATAAACAATTTGGTTCCTGCACTTGTTCAGATACATTATATTACTACCCACTACTAAAGCAACTGTTTTTCATTTATGTGTACCAATTGTAAATACCTGTAGGCTTCTAAATTTGATTAATAAACTTGAGTCTAAAAATAAAATTGAGTGTTAGTAAATCTTTACTCAAATCATACGTATCCAATGATGTAATTCGACATAAAACATAGCAGATTTAATTAAACAAATAGTCCTTCAGAAATCTGGCACAATAATCAAGTGCAAAAACCGAACATAAAAATGCCGTTGGCACATAGGTAAGTACGGAATCGACCGATTAATTTTACTTTCAGAACAAGTTAAAGTTAGCCGGATTGGAAACGTTTTCCATTTCACCTAATGAATTAAGTATTAAAAATGGGCCTGTCAAGGGGAATCAAAATCCGTTTATTCCATTTTGGGTCGGGTTCCGATAGACAGGCAGTAATGAGAACTTCATTTGGACTCGGATTTCACTGCCAATCTTCTCTAGTGACATAAATTGTTAAAATGAACTTCGAGTTTTGGTCGAGGCTATATTTTTATTATATGAAATTTACAAGTAAATAAATAAAACGTGAGGGTCGACATGTTTTTAGTGCATATTCTATGCTTTGTTTACAGTATAAGGCAAGGAAAGGAGGTATACATTGGAGTGAATAAAAATACTTAAATATTTAGAAACTCAGTACGGTATGTCGCAGTCGTCATGTCATATTTGTGCCGAAAATTTTTAAATAAGACCGGTCGTAGAACTATTAATAATACCTTTGCTCGAAGCTGTCAGCCCTGTTGCTCCTGTAGCCAGAGTCGTTAAGGCTGCCTTCATGGCGAAGGCTGGGGAGGGAATCCCAAGGGGAGCGCCGTGGGCCGGGGGGTGGGGCGCCGCGCCACCCGTCTGAGTGGCGGTACCACGCCGCGCGGGCCGACTCACCGATGCATGAAGCGCACCGGGATGCGCTCACGAAACTGTGCATAACGTACATTATAATTGTCGTGCTGCCTAGCTGAGATTAACGTAGGCGCTATTTTACGTAGAATACAAATTGAAATGATCCTGTGATGAGGTCGTGTTTTCATTTTCAGGTACGATACTCTGAAACACATTAAACGTAACCTACGATTCAAATAACATTCATATGTTTGAAACTAAAGTTAGCAAGCCTATGATTATGTTATAAAATCTATGATCCTTTTTTATAGCCTCATCCGAATTCACGACTTCATTACGTAACTTGACTTATAAGAACGACTATAAACGGAAGAAAAACATGATCAAAAAAAATTCTGTAAGTAACTTTAAAAAGTAACATTCGATCTGCTACAAATTAGAAATATTTGCATAAAAATTGCATCTTTCCGTTATTTTAAATTGAAACAACTGAGCTCTACAAAGTAAAAGTTCCGTTTTCCGTGCTTCAGATAAATGAAAAATAAACAAACCGTCCAAAGTTAAACTAATTTGAAATGGACGTATCCCAACTGGGACGGACCGACCAATGGGATTGAACGCCATTGTTTCGTGTCGGATTACCAGCTCCTAGTTTTTGGTGTTGTTTTGAATACCTACGTAGTGTTAACACAGAACATAATAGTGGTTCGAGTTTTGACATAATAGTGGTTGGAGCTCAAAAGCAAACAGCAAGACAGTCACATTTTATACAGGAGCTCGAATGAAGGAACATATGACATGGCAAACAGTAAGATAAAAGGACGTCTGCAAACGTAAAACTGCACATGAACATTTGAACAGCAACCAAGAAATTAAATAACGTATTATGTAGGTACAATCATTGGCAATATATCATTGTGGTCTTTTACGGAAACATACATGTTGAATTAAGTAAAATTAAGTAATTAATTATATTATTAAATCCAGCTTTAATAATATAATTTCAAGAGTGAATATTATTTCTGCAAGGAGATGTAACTCTTTTAAATCAGGTTTGGCCATGTGTGTCACATAGACCTACATACTACATGAAGGCACACACATTCTATTTGAATTTATAAAACGTTGCATAGATCTGGGTTAAGTCGAACTTTTACAGCAAGAAACTATGTATGTTGTTTTCCTAACAAATAGTTCCGTGGATGTATTTACTCATATTCGGAGTAGAAAATGCTTTAATGTAGGTAAGCTGGAGAAAGTCAATTTTGTAACCGGATGAATACCTTTCTTTGAAGTACCGGCGTTTTCAAAGCAGTAGGCACAGATATTTTGTTTTGTCGACAGGGGAGGATATAAATACACTTGATATGCTTTTTCACTTACGTCTTACATCCAGGCAAGTGGGATCCTTTTACGTAATCAATCATTGTGTTCGAGACCAAGCAAAAAATACTGTAACGAATTTTTGTCAAGCACTTTATTAAACTTCGCTTTCACAATAAAGCAAAATACCTTCTTATCATTTGCAAAAGCATCTTCAACGTTACCATCATTCAATCATCTAATGAGATCCCACTTGCCGGCCTTAATATTCTTATAGATCTCGAGGAACAGGATTACCTATAGATCGTGAAATTGTGTAATATTATCAAAAGCATCATAAATTATTGTCGGCCCTTAAGTATTACAAAAATTGCTTGGATCGTGAATGGCTAATTTTGTCTCAAGAGTATACCCTGGAGCATACGTGACTCAGGAAAAAACGATAACTATGACAATAACTGAGTCGCGCGATCGATAGCTAACCCTACTTTCACGATAATGGGTCTTGTGGACCGAAATATAACAATCCTTTACCAAAATAACATATTAAGTTACCTAAATGTAATCGATAAAAGTACGCATTGATTTTTGGTCGACGGCAAGGGATTAGCAGCTGATTACAGAGGTTAGAATAGAATACTCTTTATTATGTACACCGTATAGATTACAAAACATAAATATAAAGATTTTACAAAGAGTGATACAATGGGCGGTCTTATCGCTCTAGTGAATGAATGAATCATAAGATTTTCTCACAATGTCAAAAAATAATAGTCAGACAAGTGAAAATAGAGCTTTACAAAGCGGAGGTTAATTTTCAATGATTGGGAGCTGCCAGAAAATAAACACACATAACTGCAGTATAATATTTGCAGCAATGACAGTCCCGTTTTATGCGCAGGAAAATCTCTGTACATAATTTTTTTTTTTTGATAATGTATTTTTTTGGTGTGATTTACAACAGTGTGATTGTCGCTAAGTAGACCACATAAATCACAATCGATGAAACATGATTTTCAATTTGATCCTAATTTAGATAGTTCGTAACAATAATTTTAAACTATTATTTTGTATCAGTCATCATTATCATCATCTCAGCGTATAATCCCGGTCGCATCCGCGGCTTTCGCGTTGGAGCCCGGGGTCCGCTTTCCTACTAATACGCCTCCATTTCGCACGGTCTCTGGCATCCCGTGGTGTGAGATCAGTATTTGACAGCAATTCATAAAATTAAATAAAAAATCTAATCTATGAATGGTGCTGAGCATAAAGTGCGTTCAAATTTAGTATTTATCCCTCCGCCAGACAAAATATAGGCGTGTCGGTAAATAAATCAATGCCCTACGAGTGCGCCTTCTGGCAAATGAATTACTAGAATGGTCAACGTGCCACCCTGAAAATAGTACTTTTTTCACAACGAAAATCCTGTTACTTTATAATATTAGTTTAGATACTATTTAAAATAAATCAAGAACTCAACTGTTTAAAGCTCTCTATTTTATGCAATGTGGCGATTACTTTAACACATTAACTGAAACGACGTATATATATATATGTGTGTTAACAAAATATCAAAAGACTTGTGTTGTTTTGTTGATTACATTTGCCTACGCATGTCCGAGGCCGTTTAATTATCAAGGTGAATTGTAATTATAAGAAATGAGAAAGAGAAAGGTTTGTACATACATGGAAGTCTGATAGGGGCACCGGTA
Source organism: Sesamia inferens (assembly GCA_037179545.1). Taxonomy (NCBI): domain Eukaryota; kingdom Metazoa; phylum Arthropoda; class Insecta; order Lepidoptera; family Noctuidae; genus Sesamia; species Sesamia inferens. Next base: position 18,163,265 of record CM073928.1, on the reverse strand, counting down.
ACTGAAAAGTTGTGTGTAAATCGGTTGTCATGGCATTGGCATGTGTTACGGAGTGACGAGAAAAATGTTGTAAGGCAAGTTTTGAGTCTGCGTGTTAATTGCTATCAAAGTAGGGAAAGACTAAGAAACGATGGATGAAACGTGGGAATGATGTTATGTTTAGGAAAGGGTTGCCTACTGAGATGACGACTAATACAGAAGAAATATGAAGGAAACTGGCACGTCTTAGAAGCAAAACGTCCTACGCACTGGGCTCGCGTGGTAGATTACGGACCACTCTCTCTCACCAAGAGACGGTCTGTGTCCCAGAAGTGGGAACATTATAGACTGATTATGATATGAAAAAAAACAAAAAAAAATTGTGCCGATCTTAAAAACAAATGGGATAAGGTCAGAAAAAAAAAACATTATTTGAAAAAAAAAATTGTCTTCTATTTGTAGTCAAATTCATTATTTAATTAATAACTTAATAGCCACCCTGTATATCTAGTAATTAGTTTTTAGTTTACTTTTCGCTATACCTATATATATTTTCAGTTCCATTAATGATATCTACAATTGCTATTTTGGGTATTTATTTTTATGTGAGAGAGTGAAAGGAAAGCCCGACACAGCGAACCCAGTAAGCTGACCACTTTGTAAGAGATGTTTTTCCTCGCGCTAACTATTGTTATTTTTCAAATAAAGCCCTTTACTAAGTGGTTGAGCGAGGGATGAATCGAAATCGTTGTCTCTGTAAATGTATCGTAAACACGTAGGTACAATTTCGTATACGTATAGGGGAAATCCTTGTATTACTTAGCGTTTGGGCATTATTGTTTTCAGAATGAATCTATAATGCTTCTGAAGACATTTTACTAAGAATAGGCTTTATTTTCATATCCTGTGTCTACTTTATAGCGAACAAAACTCTCTTGGGAAATTTCAGCTTCACTACTACGGTTTTGTAGTAGCAATTATTACGACAGTGAAATGATGAACGTAGTCTTACAAAATATCTTAAGGCGTAATTATCTGCATGCATTGAAATAAGGTTCCTGAAAACAAGAATCATACTAATTTAACAAACTATTGCAATAACTATTGAATGGATTTGGTTTTAATTTACCACACAAATGGTTTAAAGTCAGGATTATCATAGGTATATGCACTCAGAATAGTTTTTAATGGAAATTTCTACGGAATCGAAACTTATGCAGGTGAAACGGCGGACCGTGGCTTGTAGATTAAAACGTGCTCAAATATATTATTTTTCCAGACTAAAACTAGCAAATAAGTAGTAGAGTTTTATTTAGTAGGTAGATGATTTTTCAGGTTATATTAATGATGAAATAAAGGCAAATTGTCGAATTAATTTTAGATAATTTATTATTTACCAATGTTCGTTGACGGTTTACGTCAATGAAAAGAACTTGCACTTACCGACAGGGTTTAAAATCTTTCCGAATTTATCAACCGTGCAATTGTAAGGCATCCCTGATTTATCAGTTTTGGCTGTTATCGAATTGGTCGCAGTTACTAAACAGAATAACCACAGAATATGTTAAATTAGAATGTCATCACACGTGAGCTGAGCGGGCGAATCGAGCGATTCCGTGTCATCACCCGGCGAGCGATACTTCTAGTTAGTTGTTGCAAAAAGATTATGATGTTATTAGCTTTGTTCTGCCATTCGTAATGTCTTTGTTATACAGGATGGCGCAATAGAACGTGCAATTGCATCATCTTTTTTTGCGGGGTAGAAGGGGCGTGGGCGAGGGGAGACCGATATCGTTGGGTAGCGCGGTTCATGAAGTTTTAGTCACAATGAGTCACTTCGACGGGAAGCGTCGCGCATTTTGCGTGCGCGTATTTTACGAAAACTCTCGTTCGTACGTAGTTGTCAGGCGACTATTTTGTTCTGAGTATGGTGTACGGCAAATTAGGGAGGCTCCGAGTGCTAATTTAATTAAAATCTGGATAAAGCGGTTTGAAGAGACTGGATCGACGTTTAAACCACACGCAAAAGGTCGTCCACGCACATCTAGGACCGAAGACAATATTGAGAGTGTTAAGCAGTCGGTACGAGAAGATCCACAAATGTCTACTCGCAAGAGATCGTCTGTCCTAAACATATCGCGACGAAGTTTGCAACGAATTTTAAACTTGGATCTTAAATTGCATCCATACAAGCTGCAATTAACTCAAGAATTGAAAGACTCTGACTTCATAGCACGGCTCACATTTGCTAATGAAATGCTCAATCGGTTTTCAAATTTTGAAAACATCCTTTTCTCTGATGAGGCACATTTTCATATGAATGGGTTCGTAAACCGCCAAAATTGTCGTTATTGGAATAGTGAGAATCCCAGACTCAAACATCAAAAACCGTTACATAGCCCTAAAGTGACAGTTTGGGCCGCAATCTCTGCCAAAGGAATAATTGGTCCTTATTTTTTTGAAAACGCACGGGGGCAAAACATCACTGTTAATACCGAACGCTATGTTGCGATGTTGGAAGGTTTTTTGGCCCCAGAACTTGAAAATTCAAGAATAAAGAACTCTAGGACTTGGTTCCAACAAGACGAAGCTACCAGTCACACATCAAATGACTCCATGGCGGTTGTGAAGCAGATGTTCCCTGGCAAACTGATTTCGAAAAGAGGTGATATCCCATGGCCTCCGCGCAGTCCAGACTTGACGCCTCCTGACTTTTTTTGTGGGGATACCTCAAACACAAAGTCTACACCAATAATCCGAGAAACATCAGTCAGCTCAAGGAGAATATTCGTGGTGAAATGGCAGCAATCACACCAGCACTACTTAAGAAAGTTTTCGGTAATTTCCGTTTGCGGTTAGAGGAGTGCCAACGTAGGGAGGGTCATCATTTAGATGATGTTATTTTTAAAAAATAAACTTCAGTTATCACTTAATAATTGCTTAGTTTTATTTTAACTATACCTTTGTATTTATTTTTTAATAATTATTTTAAAAATGCACGTTCTATTGCGCCACCCTGTATATCACTAGCTTTCCGCTCGCGGCGTCGCCCAAGTGGAGTTCGGTTATATCGCGTTTCCAAGAGAACTCTTCAAAAGTCCAGAATCAAAACTATCCTGTGTTATTTCTCAAGGTCAACTCTATCTTTATACCAAATTTCACTAAAACCAGTTCAGTGATTTAGACGTGAAAGCGTAACAGACAGACAGACAGAGTTACTTTCGCATTTTTAATATTAGTAGGGATTTATGTAAACCACAAAGTCAGTATTATTAGGTTTTCAAATAGGAAAATCAGATGCTCTTTATCAATGTTCCTTCTTATTACAAAGTAGGTATTCTTGCATAAGCTTCATTGTAAAAGCGTGTTACTGATTACTTAAGTTAGTTAATAATTTTAAATTGTAGGTACTTTTGAATAGTCTTTGTAAACAATTTGATAGTCACGTTCAATGTGATAGTCAGGCTCAAGCAATGGAATTCCGTAAAAGCGTTTTCACACTAATGCATGTGTAACAGAGGACCGGCTGTTACATTCAATCTGTGTGCATTTGTACACGTAAATTAGATATGACAACTGGAGCTCTGCTAAAAATAGAATTTTATTGTTGTGCGCTTTCAAATTCGTGGATTCATTCGTTGAAGAATAAACATTAATTGACTTTATTTTACAAGTAATTCTCAGTTCGCGGATGGTTCAAGTAAATTCTTCTTCATTCATTCGAGACTACTTTTGAACGTTACAAAATCAATATGCCAGTTAATTAATTCACCGAATACACCATCAAATATTGTTTCTCTTACGTAATAGCATGAAATGGATATTATGTTTTCACTCATTAAATTTTGCATTGCTCCTTTATAATTTATTGAGTAGATTTCTCCTTATTAGTTTTATTGGTAGGTATTAGGTTCTTGATAAAATAAAAAGGAAACCGATTTTCTCTACTTCTACTTGAAGTAGGAACACAACAAGTTGTACCTAACAAAAAAGAAAAAAAAAACTTTTCATCATCGGTTTATTGGCAGATGCCTAGCCTTTTCTGCACTGTGTTGTGGTCGTCTTCGAATCACAAGCGAGCAGCTGCCTGTTTGACCATGTAATGTGCGTATGTATGTAATGCTCACGCTTATTAGCATTCATTCCTGCAGGTCAGAATAAGCTTTACGACACCAGAACTTAATTCCGATTCCGGATTGTGGATGAATAACTCATCCACAATCAGCTCACAGACACAGCCCTCAACTTTACTAAGTGACATCTCAGCGTTGGGAACTCTACCCACGTTAGATGGTAATACTTTTTCCTTCTAAACACAATACACACTTTATAACTAACGATTTCATTGTATCAATAATATATATATTTCGTGGACGGCGGTGTCGTTTGGATGAAAGTTGCTCATTTGATTTACGTAGTAGTAGGGCAAACGCTGTGACGCTACTTTGTAATAACGGCAACTGGACAGAGTCGTTTTGGAAAGTGGGGATTGTCGAACGGTGATTTCGGATTGTCGTCGATCGATTCTCGGGACAAACCTGTCGGTTTTTTTATTTAAATTATTATTGTCAAGATTGGAGGGTATATTTACAGTTCGTGCTTTAATTCAAAACTTCACCTACGATATGGAGCCCTTACCACCACACTAAGATGGTGACGACCCTTATCGCTCCGCCGTTGCTGACGTCGACATCAGAAGTTGGATCTGAACCTCACTGGCGCATAATATTCGAGATCCAGCAGGAATGTGATGCAGTTGATCGAGGCTATTGGAACACCAGCCTCATCATCCAAGATCGTTCTGCCAGAAATCAACCCAGAGCTCCCAGATTCTGATCCACGTGACTGCTGTGCGACGGTTGACGGCTGCCAAGTGGTGTTTGTGGGAAATTGCAACAATCCGGTGAGTCGTGCTATTTTTATTTTGATTCCGATGCCGAATGGTCTCTTGTCAAGCAATCTGTTAGTCGTAATTTCATTGGTGTACGTACACACGCGATAGTAGGGTACGTTATAGGGTATAGGTTGTGCCAGTGTATTGTACACTGAACAATTTCTTTGCGACGTGATAATGGAAGGTTATCTGCAAACTTATTTCATGTACTACCCTATAATTATTTAAAATACGATGTTATATTGAGCCGGGAAATTTTAAAACAGGATTTTAAAATTATAATATCTGATTTGTCTCTGGATATTTCAAAACTAAAATTTACTGTAGCCTGTAGTTACGAGCTCACCTGAGCTTCGAGCATGCAGTAACGAACATAGAAATGAGTGCTATTTACGGAAAATCTAGATTTGATAGAAATAAGCTAAAGTAATGAAATTTAATGTCGTTGATTTATTTCGTAGCGATCGTTTCCTATTGAAATATTTGATTGGTAACAGAACTTATAAGTACGTCCACGATAGCGTACGAAAGATTTCTCCAAATAAGATACTTGCTGAGTTAGATTTTCATAATGTAGCAGATTCTGAGGGTGGCTCCACCAGCAAATGGAACACATACCATGGCTATTTGGTCGTATTGCTTGCACTAGTCTGTAGTCGTAACTGCAACTCAGTAAGGAATTGTTCAGGGCGCGATGGGCAGTTAGTAGTGTAGCGGGGACCCGGGTCTCAAAAGAGACTATTAGTTGTACGGTCAGGTATTGATCTGGGAGTCGCAAACTCTAAAGTTAGTCGTATCACATGAGGTGATGACGATATGGGTGTCAATAATGAATCGCCACTAGCTACTTTGGTAGCCGGCTCATGGTGTGTTTTCTTTTTGATAATTATGATTTTGATTTGATAATTATGAGGCTTGGAGGAACCTTTTGTATTTAAGTTGTTAAAATGATTAAGTTTGTTTTGTTTTCTAATAGTCATTGTAATTAAACGTTACGGTCAGGCTGGCTGAGTCGTAGATGGCGGTGTGGTTTAGATGAAAGTTGCTCATTTGATTTAAGTAGTGATAGGGCAAACGCTGTGACGTTATTTTGTAATAATGGCACGTGGATAGAGTCGTTTTGGAAAGTGGGGATTGTCGAACGGTGACATCGGATTGAGACGCGGACCAGGGCATTTCTCTGGGGCGGAACTATCGGTTTGCCTTTTTAAATTGTTATTGTCAAGATTGGAGGATATATTTACAGTTCCTGCTTTACTTCAAAACTTCACCTACAAAATGGAGCCCTTACCACCACACCAAGATGGTGACGACCCTTTCGCTCCGCCGTCGCTGACGTCGATGCTTATATATTGTATTACAATCAGCGCCGGGCCGTTTCACCCGCCTCAATTTCGACCCCGTTGGAATATCGGGATAAAAATATCCTATGTGTTATCCCTTGTTATAAACCATCTGTGTGTCAAATTTCATCCAAATCCATCTAGTAGTTTTGTTTTTCTACATCCAACCATATAGACTACAGGCCCATGTCCACAAATGGATGGGTCATATGAACCACCAGGTGACGTATATAGGACGATATAAAAGCATAAAATAATAAGATTCAGCTCTATGCCGCCACTTGTAAGCTGTCCAACTGAGTGCTGGTGAGAATTCAAAAGCGCAGGTAGAGTGAGTACCTTTTGGGTCATATATTTTTGTACGGCATTGCGGAATAATGGATTAGAAGCTATATTGAAACAGAATGAAACTGATGCCGTACAGAATAAAATGACCAAATTTACCCTGGAAATTGTCAGAAAATCAAAAAAAAATTACCGACTTTGTGGCGCATCATTTTTTACGGCACTGCGCGCTTTCTTATTATTTTTCATGGATTTTACAAGCTTACAAGTGACGGAATAGAGCTGAATCTTATTATTTTATGCTCTTATATCGTCCTATATACGTCACCTGGTGGTTCATATGACCCATCCATTTTTGGACATGGGCCTGTAGTCTAATACATACATTCTCACAAGCTTTCGCATTTATAATATTAGCAGGATGACAGTTTTTGACAACGCTGTTTATTGCGTCGCCATGCCAACGTTTCTTTCAAGTTATTTATTAATGGCCTATTAGTTTTTAGCTGCCTAGACGTTCGAACTCCTCCATAATTAAGCTTCGCTAAACAAAATAATAATAATAATTTATTTCCTGGAAACCAAGGATAGCAGGACATGTTAAAAATATAGTTATACAAAATAAGTACAATTAAGGCAAACGTGTGAGCACTGCTCCTAGCTTGGTATGAAAACCTGTGTTAAGAAGAAGCAGTCCGGACCCCTAAGGTACAATGACGTAAAAGTTACATAGTGAATCTGATGTCTCTGTTACATTTTCGAAGAATTAGACAATTAAAAGTAAATAAAATAATTGTGAATGTGTGTGTGTGAGAGAGGGTGTGAATGTGTGTGCGTGTACGTGAACCAATATTTTTAAAGGATGTTCTATTCCGTTTGCAATTTTATGCCATTTAGTTTGTTTGAAATTTTCATTTTTTTTTATTTTGATGGTTGGTTTTTTTCTATGGTTTAGGATTATTCCTATGAACCAGCATTGTTCGTGTTTTAATTTATTGTCGTATTGTCAGCACCACTCTGTATATAGTGATGGAAATGTTAATTTGTTTAGGGACCTAAATACAGGTACGCCGCTAATTGTTATTATTAGCACATTGCCCTTATGCACACAACACCTGTTTCTTCAGATTACAATTTCCCCAGATTATTATGCCGAATCTCATTGACCGACGCGATCAAACCGTGGTATGCTATTAACCTTGTGGCCATATTTACCTTTTAGACAAGTTAAAACTCTCTAACTTGTCTAAAAAAGTAAGACATCACAGAATCAACACGCAACTGTACTCAGTTTTTTGCATACCACTTCTGCTTGCGGCTTCCAAGTTAATTGGCTATCTATCATTATGCCAAGGAATTTTGCAACTAGTAAAATTTTTGTCCATTGAAGTGTAAATGCAATTTTTCTGGTAGAATTCGCTGACAAAAATGCATACATTAGTCTTTAGTATATTGATTACAAAATCCTTAATGATGTGATTAAAAATGACCGTGTTTACGAACGGTCTGTCAAAATGGCAAGCTACCAGTCATGGCCAAGTAGGCACGTACGTTCTTTCAACGGTGACCAATTTTAATAGGGTGGTTGACTAAAAAAAACAGATTTCCAAAAAATACCAGACACGTATTTTTTTCTTTTTACATATAAACAAAAAATGAAGACGACACGTTGCGTTGAAAACTCGTGTGACGTCACTGCACGCTACACTTACTTCACCAGCCACCACTCCTCATCTTTGATGCCTTTTATATATGTAATTTTTTATTGATTTGATAAAACAAAACATACGTTTCCAATATTTTTCTATAATCTGAATGACGGACTAATTAGAATATTTTTTTTTACCCATGAAACATCCCTATTATATAAAGTAATTAATAAAGTCAGTGAGTCTGCCAGTGAAGTGTATCGACGTGCGTCTTCTTGTGAGCTGGTCCGGTGGTCTACGAACTCCACATCTGAAGGTTGGAGGTAAGTGGCTGCCGCCTTTAGTAGTACCTTAGTCAGAGGGATATACTCCGAAGGCATCATTTTATCACTATTGGTTTATGATATTTTAATATATTTATATCCAAAATATAGTCCACTTGAATCTTATTTGGATACTTTCGTGACAGGCCCGTTGCCACCACAGATAGAAATAGGAGTCTTTGGTTGGGACACTGAGCTATTAAAGTAGATTACAACTTTGGTTTTGGAGATATTGAGGGTTAGAGTGTGAGAATCAAGCCAATTTAAAGCCACGTCAAAGCGATGCTGTGCCTGATGCTCAAATTGTGAAAACAAAACTCTTAATTTTATTTTGTCGTGTTTGAACTACGCCTGCAGAGTTTCACTAGTTAATTTGATTTTACCTGTATAACTTTCAGTTAAAATAATAATGGTGAATGGTTTAATCTTAGAGGACAATAACATTTTACAATATTATTTATCGATGACCCATACAAATATAATATCCACCAACAACAACATCCAATAAAAATTATCCACTCGTTTTGGGTTATTTTTGTAGATATAAAGGTCGACGGGGTTCGTGGCACCGTGGTAAAAAAAATATTTTAAAGGAAAGATGTTGTTCGGTGAAAAGTTTATATTGAAGTAAGCGCTAAGGTAAACAAGGCTTTCAAATAAAATAAAAATAGAATAGAACACAATGAAAATAATAAAACGTGCCAGTAGGCTCTAAGGCCTGGTTTACACAGCTGAGATTAGGCATAATTTACAACACCCCCACATAATCGAAGCTGTGAAACAAAAAAAATCTGCACAGAAAAATTAAATTAAACCTAAACCAGCTACACATCTCTTGTGTGCTATAGGCCCCAGTGTTTTAGTGAGAACATCTGCAGGCATATCACAACTCTGAAGATATTCTAACTTAACAACATTAGAAGAGACCTTTTCTCGAATAAAATGATGTTTCGTATCTATGTGCTTCGTTCTGTTGTGGTGTACAGGATTGTGAACGAGATTTATGGCACTCTGACTATCTGAATACAGCTTAACTGGCGTAAGTTTACCTGTTATTTCATGGATAAAACGGCGTAAATAACAAGCTTCTTTAGTAGCGGACGCAAGCGCCATATATTCGGCCTCTGCAGAGGAGAGCGCTACCGTGGGTTGTTTTTTCGACTCCCATGACACAGGTGCTCCACCTTGTACAAAAACATAACCTGTGTATGACCTTCTGTCGATCGTACAGTTTGCCCAATCAGCATCACAGAATCCTTTTAAGAGTTCTCCATTTTTTCTATAAACCAATGAGTAGTTGAGAGTGCCTTTCAAGTATTGTAAAACTCTTTTTGCAGCATTCCAATGCTCTTTAGTATAACACGTATTAAATTGACTGAGATAGCTCGTCGTATACGCGATATCTGGTCGTGTGTTTACAGACAAATACATAAGAGAACCAATAAGAGTTTGGTATGGAAAATTCTCACTAACCTGATCATCACAACGCTTTTCCATCGATTTCTTTACAAGTGGAGTATTTACCGTCTTACACTCTATCATATTAAATTTTTGTAGTAGTGAACTTATGTATGACGATTGATTAATTTCTATAACATTTTCCTGTATATTAAAATTCAGGCCTAAATACTTTTTCAAAAAACCCAAATCTTTTAGTGAAAAATTACTCGACAAATCCTTTTTGACAATGTCAAATGTCATTTCAGAGTCAAAAAATACTAAAAAGTCATCGACAAAGACACTAAGAATAACGAGTTCCTTATCAAAAAGTTTAGTGTATACGCAAGATTCAGAAGGAGTTGGAACAAAACCTATTTTTAAAAGTGTTTCATTTAACTTTTTATTCCAGGCACGCGGTGCCTGTTTTAGGCCGTAAAGGGATTTCTTTAATAGGCAAACCTTACTTTCGCCACCCTTTTCTATGAAACCAAAAGGTTGTTCCATATAAACTTCCTCTTCCAAGTTTCCATTTAGGAACGCGGTATTTACGTCCAAATGTTTTATTTTTAAACCAATTTCTGCAGCCAACGCAAATAAGGCACGTAGGGAAGAATGATGAATTACTGGCGCAAACGTTTCGTCGTAATCCACTCCATTAACTTGCTTAAAACCTTTTGCGACCAGTCTAGCCTTGTATTTCAGTATATTTCCACTAGCGTCCTTTTTCAGTTTATAAACCCACTTGCATGGTATTACTTTCTTGTTTGGTCTGTCAACAAGATCCCAGGTCTTGAGCTTCATAAGAGAATTGTGCTCATCTTGCATAGCATTTTGCCATTTTTCGGCATCGTCAGCATGAACTGCTTCATAGTATGTCGTCGGCTCATCCAAATCATCAGACAATACATTATAAGTAAGAAAATCTGGTGGTTTCCTGTTTCGTGAGGGGTACCGACGCTCCTGGATAAATGGCTGCTCTTCCAAACTAGCTGGTTCTTCATCAAAACGCTGTGTGTTTATTGGTGAAGACGTTTCAGCTATAGGGTCGATACTCTCAACACAATCGTGAAATTCAATTTCATTTTCATCTCTTTCAGCATTTTCTTCAAAAAGTAAAACTGAGTCCGACTGTACCTCAGGTTCATTCTGCTTTCGTTTCAAAAATGTAAAGCAGTTTTCAAAAAAGGTTACATCCCTAGATTTTAGGATTCGCCGTGGGTTAGAAGGATCTCTAAAAATATAACTATTTGGATCTTCAGAATAACCCACAAAAATAGCTTCTTCAGCTTTCATGTCCAACTTTTTTCTATTACATGAAGGTATATGGACAAGGGCTCTGCATCCAAAAATTCTTAGATGACTAAGATCACATCTTCTGCCACACCATTTATCATAGGGTATATCCCCACTTAAGGCTCGATGAGGGGACCTATTTTTTAGGTATACAGCTACGCGAAATGCGTCTTCCCAGTAAGCCTTAGGTAGTGAGCTTTCAGCCAGCAGCGATCTCGCCTTCTCGGTTATAGATCGGTGGGTTCGCTCTGCAACTCCGTTTTGTTGAGGGCTGTAAGGCGTCGTTGTTTGATGCGCGATACCTTTTGATGAAAGATAATCAGCAAAAACTTTATTAACAAACTCTGTGCCGCCATCAGTCCTAATCCTTTTTATTTTAAAACTTAATTGATTTTCAACTAAAGTTTGAAAATGACAAAATTTATCTTTTACTTCGGTCTTTGAACTTAAGAAATACGCAAAAACTTTTCGGGTATAATCATCAACTAAAGTTAACATATATTTATTACCTTGAAAAGAGGTTGTAGACATAGGTCCACACAGATCACAGTGGATCAACTCTAAAGGTGAAGTTGCTCTATTAAAAACTATCCTTTTAAAAGGTTTTCTTGCTTGTTTGCCTTCTACACAAGCGATGCAACTTGATTTATCTACTACGGAAAATTCTACCCCTACCTGGTGATTCTTCAACCGATTCATGCCTATTCGACAAAGGTGTCCAAGTCTCTTATGCCAGATTTGATACCTATCCTGACAGTCAGAGTGCTCATCTTTTGTTAAATAATTATCAGCCACAGTGTTGGAAACATTTGTAGAGCCATTAAGTACATACAATCCACCACAGGGCGAAGCATGAAGAAGCGAATCACCTGTAACACAAAAGGTATCATTTTTATAAAAGTTACATCCATTTTTATTAAAAACACATATAAAACCCTTATCTACAGCTTTTTGTACAGATAGCAAATTAGCATTTAAGTCTGGTACATAAGCAACATCAGAAATTGTATTTATTTTATTTTTAGGTGTCGAGATCGAAATATCTCCTAATCCTAAACATTTGATCTTTTCACCATTTGCGACAGTTACGGTTCCTCTATCAGTCAACTTTATATGTTGAAACCAATCACGCCTTGAAGACATATGTTTAGTTGCACCTGAGTCTACATACCAAACATCCTTGTTTTCAGATCCAGAAGTATTCAAAGCAGTAAATGAGGAGTCATTTGTACTCGTAACATTACCCTTTTCCTTCTTCTTTTTCAATGGACAGTCTGGTCTTTTATGTCCGGGTACATTACAGTCATAACATACTACTTCCTTCTTCTTTTTGGATTTAGGTTTCACTTTTGCTTGAAATACCGAATCCGTCGTTAATGTGTCGCTTTTAGACATTTCATTAAGGAGTCTCGTTTTTACCAGGTCAGTAGTTACATCAACATTGCAATTTTCAAGCGCCATAATGAGGGGCTCATATTTTGGAGTGAGTCCACCTAAAAGTATAGCGGCAATCGACGTATCTTCTATCACCTTCCCAATATCTGCAAGATCCTGTGCAGTTGAAGTAACTGCATTTATGTACTGTTCAATGTCTGCATAATCTGCGAGACTTAAGCGGTACAACTTACGTTCAAGAGCTATTCTTCGTCCTATACCGTTATCCTCAAAAGCTTTCTGTAATGATTTCCACGCTTCCGATGCAGTCTTTGCACTTCTAACGTGAGTTATAGCTGCACCATCTACAGTTAGGCAAATCTTAGCAAGAGCTTTTGTATCGTACTTTACCCTTATAGCCTGAGGAGTTGTGTTACCTTCTGGGTATCCAGTAACGGCAAACCAGAGATCCTCGTGGAGTAGGTAGTTTCTCATTTTAAACTTCCACGTCGGATAACCCTCCTTGTTTCTTAAGCTAAAGGTTGGTAATGACGAAGAGCTTGACTTCGCCACAACATTACTATCACCAGTATCATGTGACATGTTTACGCACACCAAAAAATACAAAAAACAATATTTTCCAAAAAAATACACTTTTGTATATATTTCACACACGGATTTTATACTCCACAATTTCGTGCTGATAACGTTTTGTAGATATAAAGGTCGACGGGGTTCGTGGCACCGTGGTAAAAAAAATATTTTAAAGGAAAGATGTTGTTCGGTGAAAAGTTTATATTGAAGTAAGCGCTAAGGTAAACAAGGCTTTCAAATAAAATAAAAATAGAATAGAACACAATGAAAATAATAAAACGTGCCAGTAGGCTCTAAGGCCTGGTTTACACAGCTGAGATTAGGCATAATTTACAACAGTTATTACTCTCATTACAAAAATCGATTACCATTCCGTTTGTCGTGTGTAGCAGTGGTAATTATTGAATTAAATGGTCATTTCCGAGCAGACATTCAGAAATACATTAATATGCAAACCTTTTTTTAACCGTATTTAGATATGGCTCGTTGGTTAATAATTTAATGTGGTTAAAAATGAACCACCACATAAAAAGACCACAATTACACATTCCAGTTCTATTTATTTAAGTTCTTTACAGTACAAAATATGAATAACTGCGAGGTGTTCTAGGGAAATAAAAACTCGTTCCGACCATTTTGAATCCTTATTCAGCTTAAAATTCACATATGCCAAAAAATGCTTGTGCCGCATCGAAAGGGGTAACACCTTTCCAAAGCCATAATATAGTTAAGCTACATTATGTAACATAAATAGGGTACTATTAATGATTTTATTAACTGGTTATTTTCACTAAATGTTCTGAAAATTAATGAAATTTCCAAATTAGTCCGAGTGCAATAAATAATCCCAATAGCTTACAGGTTAATCTTTGCAAATGCATCTGCAATGAGACATTTTAATTAAATTAATTAATTTTGTAACCGACATTTTGTATTGTGTATTTTTGTAACGCAAGCAATTCATTACTGGATGTACTGTTTGTAACATGTAATTGAATTCCATTGAATTAATGTAGTTCGCTATTGAAAATAGGGATTCCGATACCAATAATTATAAATGGTTGCAGTTTGTGTTATCGAAATACACAGACTGATTGGTGCAACGTATAAGAAACCAGAGAGGATTGGAGCAAGAAAACGAGCGACGTAACGTTCTTGATTTTATTTTTCACTGAACTAACTTTTTAGGTTCACCACCATGTCTTTTATATCATTTTTAAACTTAAAAAAAAACGGTCACCAGTTGGCGCGCTAATCAACTTCCGGAAATAAACATTAAATATTATTTTACTGCAGTTTGTAACGACTTCCGTCGACTACTCAGAGTCAGTATTTTTAATACCGGAAGTCAGTTACAAAAAGTCTCAAATAAATTACAACATTTAGTTAAATTAAAACTAAAAGCTAACATTCGGCCATACTGACATCAAGTTTGTCCTCAAACTAAGACATTAACAACATAGTAATTGCTTATATAATTATTGTTGTAGGGAACCTAAACGTTAATATTACAGTAAGTTAATATTGCAGTATCTAATTACAATGAATCAGTAACAATTTATTAAAATAAAAACAAGTGTAATCGCACTCGTTATACATTTTCCTTCCCTCATTGAAATTTTTTTAATAATAATTTACATCGGTCACTCATTGCATCGCACGCTTTAATGATCAGGCACTCACCTGTCAGCCACTATGTGACTTCAAATTAATGACGTCACACTCTACGTATACCACACATTGCACCGCAAGCTTCACTGGTCAAGCCCTCTCACTTGCCACCAGCCACTATACGACTTCCAATGAGTAACAACACACTCTACATATGCTACACATTGCACCGCAAGCTTCACTGGTCAAGCTCTCTCACTTGCCACCAGCCACTATACGACTTCCAATGAGTAACAACACACTCTACATACGCTACACATTGCACCGCAAGCTTCACTGGTCAAGCTCTCTCACTTGCCACCAGCCACTATACGACTTCCAATGAGTAACAACACACTCTACATATGCTACACATTGCACCGCAAGCTTCACTGGTCAAGCTCTCTCACTTGCCACCAGCCACTATACGACTTCCAATGAGTAACAACACACTCTAAATATGCTACACATTGCACCGCAAGCTTCACTGGTCAAGCCCTCTCACTTGCCACCAGCCACTATACGACTTCCAATGAGTAACAACACACTCTACATATGCTACACATTGCACCGCAAGCTTCACTGGTCAAGCTCTCTCACTTGCCACCAGCCACTATACGACTTCCAATGAGTAACAACACACTCTACATATGCTACACATTGCACCGCAAGCTTCACTGGTCAAGCTCTCTCACTTGCCACCAGCCACTATACGACTTCCAATGAGTAACAACACACTCTACATATGCTACACATTGCACCGCAAGCTTCACTGGTCAAGCTCTCTCACTTGCCACCAGCCACTATACGACTTCCAATGAGTAACAACACACTACATATGCTACACATTGCACCGCAAGCTTCACTGGTCAAGCTCTCTCACTTGCCACCAGCCACTATACGACTTCCAATGAGTAACAACACACTCTACATATGCTACACATTGCACCGCAAGCTTCACTGGTCAAGCTCTCTCACTTGCTACCAGCCACTATACGACTTCCAATGAGTAACCATACATTAAATAATTCATCTTCATTATTTCTCAAATCTCTCTCTTCTCACAGCAATATAAAATATCTTCTAACAAAATAACATATATTCCATATTCCTTCGTTACCCATAATCACAAGAATCATTATTATGCCATATTGTTGTTATTCGATGCACTAAATCTAAACTATAAACTATTTGTTTTCCTAGTGTCATAACAATCTTTAACCAAACACACAATCAATCAACAATTTCATACTCAATCGTTTTGATTTATCTCCTACCTACTAACTTGACAATTCTTTTTCAGACTCTGATTCTGAACTTATTTCATCAATACTTGTGCTAATCCACGGCTGTATCTGATCAACAGCCCAAATATTACAGTACTTCTTTTTACCAATGTTAGACCCTGGTATGCTAGAGACTTCATACCTATCGTTATCCAAAACTTTTGAGATTCTATAGGGCCCCGAGTACACAGGTAACAGCTTTTTACTCTGGCCTTCATTATGACCAATCTGTTTTTGAATCTTTACCAAATCCCCTATTGCATATATCTTAGCTTCCTTACGTGTCTTATCAAACCTCTCTTTCTGTTTATGTTGGTCTTTCGATATGTGTTCGTTAATTTCGGTTCTTATTTTATTGATATCCCTATCAGACTGCCTGGTGTCTAAGAATAATTCGTTCATTATATTCTCACTATTATGGATCAAATTACGACCAAACAGAGCTTCTGACGGGGTTTTACCTATACCTTTATTTAACGTATTATTTAACCCCCATTGAATATTATCCAACTCAGAATCCCATTTGGTTTCCCCTAATTTGTCGGTATATGAAGTTAATGCTCCTAATACGGTCCTATTGTAGCGCTCTACCTGGCCGTTAGCTCGAGGTGAAGCGACAGCGTTCAAAACGTGCTTAATGTGGTTTTTCTCGCAAAACTTTCGGAACTCTTCAGAGGTAAATGAGGTGCCTTGATCAGAGATCAACCGTTTCGGGTAGCCAAATGTAGAAAAAACATCGTGTAATGCTCCAACAGTTAGACTTGACCTTAAATTGCGCAAGGGTTTCAAAATAGAGAACTTCGTATACCCGTCAACAATAACGAGTAAGTAAGCATTGCCTCTCGAACTTTTTACAAAAGGACCCAAGTGATCAATATGAACTGTTTCAAAGGGAATATCATTTTTCATTATAGGATGTAAAAATCCTTCCTTTTTTCCCGCAGGAATTTTACCGTATGCACAATGTAAGCAAGACTTGACATATTTTGTAATAAATTTTTTCATCTTTGAGAACCAAAAATCTTTTTGAATTTTAGCTAAAGTTTTATCAACTGAAAAATGTCCGATATCATCGTGATTTTGTTTACATATTTGCCACCTGGCTCCCTTTGGAACTACCCATTTTAATTCACCATTAACTTTCCTAAACAGCCGGTTACGTTGGAAAACAAAATTTTGTTTTATATCAATAATATCTTGGTATTTTGGATCATTTAATACATCTTTAATAAAACATATTTTAGGATCCGTTAGTTGAACACTGAGCAACCAATCGTCTTGTGTAATATTTAAAACTCTTAATGAATCTACTTCATCATTTGTCTTACAAGTTTCATGAGGATTTCTACTCAACGCGTCTACGTGATTCATACTGTTATTAGGGCGATACACGATGTTACAATCATACTCTTGCAAGGACAACCACCATCTAGCAATTCGTGGTAAAAGGTCTCGTTTAGAAAACGTTGATCTTAAAGCATTACAGTCCGTAATTATGGTGAATTTTAATCCTAGTAAATATACACGGAAACGCTGAAGTGAAGTTACCACTGCTAACGTTTCTAAATCATATGCATGAAACTTTTGTTCGTCAATAGTAGTTTTTCTACTGAAATAAGCAACTGGCTTGAAAGGGGCGTGACTGTCTTCTTTCTGCAAGAGTATACCTGCTAGTCCAATCTTACTCGCATCAGTGTGCAATTCAGTGATATAATTTGGATTATACAAAGTTAACAAAGGGCGCTTAATTAATTTATCTTTAAGATTCTGAAAAGCAATCTCTTGCTCGTTTTCCCATATCCACGGACAGTTCTTTCTCGTAAGATCAGTTAATGGTCTTGCTAGTATCGAAAATTTTTCTATAAATTTACGAAAATAACTAGCCAAACCAATGAACTGTCTAACTTCGTGTACGTTTCGCGGAGTTGGAAAGTTTTTTACTGCATCAATTTTAATTTTACCGGGTTTAATGCCTTCGTTAGTAATTTCGTACCCTAGATAATCAATAGAGGTTTGAAAAAAATAACATTTTTGTAAATTTAAAGTTAATTTAGCTTCACTAAGTAATTTAAAAGTTTTCTCCAATTTTTCAATACCTTCATTAAAGTTTTTCGAGGGTATTATCAGGTCATCCATATAAGCGATAGCTGGCTTATTCGATCCAAATTTAGTAAATCCTTGAGCAGAATTTACCCCAAGTGCTTGGTTAATGGTTCTTTGGAATACAGAGGGCGCATTGGCCAGACCAAACGGCATTCTTTTAAATTGAAACAGACCATCAGGCGTAACAAATGCCGTGACGTGTCTGCTCTCCCTTTTTATAGGTACCTGATAATAGCCACTCATTAAATCTAAAGTTGTAAAGAACTTACAGCCACTTAATTGGTCCAACTGATCTTCTATCAATGGCAGTGGGAAGTGATCCTTAACAGTTCGACCGTTCAAAGTTCTGTAATCAACACATAAGCGATGTCCCCCAGTTTTCTTTGATACGAGTATAATCGGACTAGCGTAGCATGATGAGGACTCTTCGATAATGTCATGTTCTAACAGTTCCCTAATCATTTCTTGTACTATGTCTCTCTCTTTGAAACTCAGTCTATATGGTCTATAAACTACAGGAGTGCTATCAGTTAATTTGATTTCCATTTCACAGAGATTAGTGCACCCCAATTCAGAGAGATTTTGAGCAAAATTTGTCCTATATTTTGATATTAACCCTTGTATTTTAAGAATTTCTTCTTTGGTTAACTCTGAATTAATGTTAATCTCGCTAGCTTCAAAGGGTCTGTAATCGGGTTTTAATGTAAAACAATTTAATTCCTTGATATTATTATCATAATGTATTTTATACGCTCTAACTAATAGCATATCCCTTTTTAAATGTAACTTTGTATCACTTAACACTATAATGGGAATATCACAATAGTTTCCAACTATCTTGTAGACCCCTTCCTTAATCCAATATTGACAATTATTATAATTGCGATAGCTACCTAAAACGAATACCGTGGAGTTCTTAACAGCAGAAGTATAACACTTTATTAAATCTGTGTTGGTACCATTACACTCCTTGGAAACGTATAGTTTGACAATACTATTATCTTCATGCTCTATAGCAGGCAAGATTTCACTACAAAAATTGTTACGCCTTAAAAGCTCAAGACTATTATTTGTCTTAATAACTAAAACTTCTGGCAATTCGGTGAAATTTTGACCAACTAGTAAGGGTACATGTAGCTGGCTAGATGCGACAACATAACTAGTGATCATAGCCTTAACTCCATCTATGGCCAATAATATTTCAGTTTTACCTTTAGGTACAATGTGGGTCTCTCCTACCCCCTTTATCACAGGTAAGGAACTTTCACTAACAATTAAATTGTACTGATATGCTAATGTATCTGTAATAAGTGTGCATTGGCTACCGAAGTCGATAAAGCATTTAACTTGCATAGAATTATTATTTATAGAAGCATTTTTGTAATATTTATCTTGTGAACTATCTAAATCAGTGGTCGCGGTCCTTAAAACCCTCTTATCTTGGTTAGTATTTTGTCTCTTATGATTTTTATTTAAAAAACAGTCTTCAGTTTTATGTCCATATTTTTTACAATTATCGCATTTAATAATGGGTTCTGAACATTGCGAAACTCTATGGCCAGTTTGTTTACAATTAAAACATATTGAAGAAGTATTGGTTGATTGCCTACATTGGTTCGCACGGTGGCCACTCCTACCACAAAGATGACAAATTATAGTGGAATTATTGAGAAAAACGCTTTTAGTTTTATTTTTTGCTACTAACTCTTTCTGATCTCGGCACATGTCTTTTAAATATTTCAATAAATCTTCAGGTTGATTAAACCGAGCTGAAGATGCTCCAGCTCTTATAGTGCGGTCCTCAAGACCATAAATGATACAATCAACTGCTTTCTTGTCTGATATTTCACATGCATTCAATAAAATCATTTTGTCGTAATAATAATCATCGAGCGAATCACCTATTTTATACTTCTTTTCCAACATTTCACATAATAAAGCACCATAATTAGTGTCAGAAGGAAATGCACGCTTTAAATTACATTGCCATTCTAACCAAGTATGGTTTATGGTTTTTAGCCCTTCATACCATTTTTTTGCATGCCCTACTAATCGTGGCAAAGCAAAATGTGTCGTTTGTTGATCAGACCAACCGTAGATATGAGCACATTCATTCACTTTAGATAACCATGTATCTATTCTTTGATTCCTAACCGACGGATCAAATTCGGGAATCATGTTTTTGTCATATTTTAATGAAGAATAAGAAGAATTGTCAGGTTTCACACGAGAGGAAATAAAGTTCACTAAATCATGCAAATTAATTGGCAAATTAAAATTAACTGGATTACTTTCCAAAACTCCATCTGGGACTCCAGAAGCTCCTGGCACTGCCTCCCGTTCAATCGCCGCCGCAGTAAAGCTCCTGTTCCCTTCAGACGTTCCTGGTTCAGGAACATGGACATCTTCAACTGCTACGGAAGCAACCTCGCCTCCTGGTTGCTGTACTGGAGATTCACATACCCTCCCATGATTCAAAGATCTTCTTGCGCTGTTTTCCCTCGTTCGGCGTGATCTTCTAGATTTCTTTTTTCTATTGTGGGTACGTGAACGATTATTAGAGTTCGAATGTTTTCTATTACTTCGCCTTTTTGAGTGTCTCTCGCTATACGAATATTCACTTGTCAAAGAGTCACTACTCACAGCACGAGTTCGTTTTGGCATATTTAAAGTTTACTGCAGTAACACACCGCAATGTTTTAATGTTCACCACACAACAGTCTGTACCGTTTCAAATCCAAAAAAAAAAAATATGCTTTTAGGTTAAAAACTTGTTAATTTTCAGCTAACTCGCACTTTTAGGTACTGACCCACTTCTGATATAAGAAACCAGAGAGGATTGGAGCAAGAAAACGAGCGACGTAACGTTCTTGATTTTATTTTTCACTGAACTAACTTTTTAGGTTCACCACCATGTCTTTTATATCATTTTTAAACTTAAAAAAAAACGGTCACCAGTTGGCGCGCTAATCAACTTCCGGAAATAAACATTAAATATTATTTTACTGCAGTTTGTAACGACTTCCGTCGACTACTCAGAGTCAGTATTTTTAATACCGGAAGTCAGTTACAAAGAGTCTCAAATAAATTACAACATTTAGTTAAATTAAAACTAAAAGCTAACAAACGTGTGCCAAATTGAAATGGTCGACTGCAGGGGTCATCTGCTAGCCTTTCAGACCCCTTAACCCCGCATGCTCTGCGAATTTTACATTCAAATACAAATTTAAAAAAATATAAGGCGTAGACTCTGAATTTTAATTTTATTTCGATGTATCGATGTATAATGTATCGTTTAAGAGTACTTTTATATAAAAAAATTGTCGTATTTGTCCCGAGCCGATTAAGTCTGTAAAAATCTTAACTACGCGAAATAGCTTCAAGTACAGAGCCATCTCTAGAGAAATTGGGTTACTGATTTATACAAACTAGACAGAGTATGCATGTTGGATTTTCGGTGTTACTTTTGGATTGTTTGAACCGTTTCTAAAAATTCTTTTTTATTTGAAAAAAGACACGTTCAAATAATAAAATATGTAAACTAATATAAAAAATACTTACATTAGTTCAAAAGTATTTTTTTTTTCACTTTATGTACTGAACATATTAACATTATCAAAATATGATTTTAGTTAACCCCTATTTATTTTTAAATACAACAGTATTGTTAAAGTTTATATATTATATGGAAACCTTTCAGAGTGCAATGTGCGTCACCATAGAAACGAAGCAATTATTATGTCCTGTTAGAGAAACATAAAATGTTTTTTTTTTTAAATCATGGAGGTCAAAAAAGGTTACCAAAAACAGAAAAGCAATACCAAGTAAGTGGGTTTTTCACGTGAAGCTCTATGTTGATAGATTAGCGACAAGTTCAAAGCAAGACTAGTCGTTAAGGATTATCACCAAAAAAAGGAAAGGACTATGATCTAACTTTCAGTCCTGTTGCGAAAACGACCACGGTGCGGACTGTGATTAGCAGCTGTCGCAGTCGCAGCAAGCGAAGGTATGAAGAAGTGTCAATTTGATGTGTCGATGGCATTTTTATGTGGAACACTTTCAGAGGAAGAAATTTATGGTAAGCAACCCGAAGGCTATGATGATGGGTCTGCAAGGGTATGCTTACTGAAGAAAAACTCTATGGGTTAAAACGAGCCCGAGATGTTAGAATCAGAGAATTCTTGGTATCTTCAAGGAAGCTGACTTTGAAATCAGTGAAGGGGATTTCTGTTTATTTGTAAGAGAGAAAGGCCACAGGAAACTCATTGTGGTTCACTACGTTGATAATGGGCTAGTAGCTGGAAAAGATCAAGAACTTATTGATTAATTAATTGAAGAGCTGAAAGAAAAATTAAAGATAACCAAACCAACTGCCTATTTTTAGGACAAAACGAGAACGATGAGCGCGTTCTGAAAAACTACAGGAAAATAGTTGAAGCACATGCATATTTAATGGTCGGAACAAGGTCTGATATTGCATATGCAATAAGTGTAGTGTCAAGGAGACTGGAGAAACCGGCTCAAGCAACTTCCTATGTTACAGGTGGATAACGAAGCAGCAATAAAATTAGCTGAGAATCCAGAGTTTCTCTCTTCTTCGTAAGAGAGCTTATTACTAATGGAGAGCTGCTAATATAGGAGGTAACAAGCGAGGTTCAAGTAGCGTATCGTCTAATTAAGCCGTTGCCCAGAGCTAGGCTTCTTAAGCTTGTGGATATTATGGGAGTCCATTGAAAGGAGGTGTTAAAGTTTATGTATGGAAAAATTTTTAGAGTGCAATTTGTGTCACCATATAAACGAAGCTATTATGTATGTCTTGTCAGAAAAATATAAAACATATTTTAATGTCTTTGTATATTGAACATGAGATCGCGTTTTCTTCTAACTGATATTGTTTAAATCGAGATTAATCAACTCATAATAAATATATCACACCTTACGGTTGAAAAGAAAAAAAATCTCTACCACTTTACTTATATGGGACCTAAATAATAATAAAACATTTTTTTTTTTTTATCCTTTTTATTTAACCACTTTGTCAGTGCAATTGATTTGCGCCAACCCGCACTGAGCAAGCGTGGTGATTACGCTCGATCCTTCTGTATGACAGGAGACCTGTGCCCAGCAGTGGGACGATAAAAGGGTTGATGATGAATAGTAGGCACCTACACTCCTGATATAGTCCAGATCTAGTTTAAAATGGGATCTAGTTTAAGATGTAAAAATTGCTACTGCTGCCTGTTGCTCTCTCCTGCCGTCGATATAATATTATTGATAACCACATAATAAAGTGTAAAGAGGAATATGGTATTGCTCCGGTTTATGTTTGGTTTTAATTCCGATGCTAGCATAAAATGATTATATATAATTGTTAACATCATGCCCGGTCGACAGAGCGTTGTGTTTCACGCGGCTCAAATGATTTCCCATCCAAAAAAAGGAATATAATTTTTAAAATAACTTTATAATTTGCATGCGTTTCATAATTTTTAAAATAACTTTATAATTTGCATGCGACACAAATAGTTTTCAACTTGCAGGTAGGTAAGGCGTATTGGAATAATATGCATGACTCCCTAAACCACTTTCTTCTTTACGCGTATAACGTGTACATGGCAGGCTATACCTGAGCTTAAAAGACTCTCTATAACGTTACCTTACGACTAACACATCCGTTGATAGGTGGAAACAGATTCCTCGAAATCGAGAAACATGGCGTGCTTTAATCCACACACACAGTAACTGAATTCAGACTCGAACCTTTTAATTTGAGACCAGTGGATCCATATAGTTTTAGTATTACTCTATGTTAGTAAATAACAATAATTTAAAAATGTACTAATAGGCTATTTGAACATATTTGTCTGCCCAGTGTTTAATAAAAGGCCCGTTAATCATGTCCGCCAGTGTAAGTATAATACTTTTAGGGAATGTTTTTTTTAAATATGCCCAAAAATTAGCATACGTGTACCGATTAAGTTCAGCGTTTCTATGCACGATGTGACTGGAACTTTAATTGAATTTAAACAACATAATTTAAACACACTACCATTCTCAATTCATTGCTTCATAAACTGTTCGAAAACTTGTATGCTCACATAAGGAAAAAAGTAGTCTAGGTTGTTACCGTTACCGCTGTATACGGTAAAAAGGACCGGTACTGTACTTATTGTTAGAACAGTTTTATTTTTTTTTACCTATATTACTGTAGGCAACAAAAACCTACCTACCTCGCAGGAAGTGAAATAACTTGCTTTACCTACATATAAGTAAAAGTATTGTAAAGTATTTTTAAATATGCTTGTACTTCCTAGTTCTCATTGCTATTAAAGTATTTCAAGGAGCTTAGTTTGGTATAAGTTTAAGATTGATCGAGTTATCTGAGCCCCACCCTAAAGTAGGTTGTGAAGGCAACCTAATTTAGTTTAGGGTGGGGCTTTTAAGACATGACTTGTGTGATCTGCAAATAATGGTTGATTATTTAGAATAGCACTAATCATAATCGTCATCATCAACATTTTATCCTCCCACTGCTGGGTGTGTCTCCTCTCATACAGAGAAGGATTGAGCGTAGGTAATCACCACGCTTGCTCAATGCGGGTTGGCGATTTCAGACTTATAAAGTCCAGGTTTCCTCAAGATGTTTTCCGTCACCTTCAGTTATTGGTGTCCAAAATATACTTAGAAAGTACATATAACTTTAGAAAAGTTACATTGGTATTGCCTGACCTGGAATCGAACCCGCATACTCAGACTTGAGAGGCTGGTGTGTGCCACCACGACTTAATAATACGAATAGCACTAATAATATTCTGAAAATGATAGCTAGCAGGCCCGATTGTACTGCATTGTCTTTTCCCATAGAATTAAAATAAATTAAAGTATAATAAACTAAGATATATATTATTACTAGCTGACCCGGCAAACGTTGTTTTGCCATATAAATAATAAAAAAATTTAGGGGTGGGCTACCCCTAACATTTAGGGGGATGAAAAATAGATGTTGGCCGATTCTCATAGATACCGGATAAGCACAAAAAATTTCATCAAAATCGGTCGAGCCGTTTCGGAGGAGTTTAAGTTCGAACACCGTGACACGAGAATTTTATATATTAGATTAAAGGTAAAAAAAAAAAACTTTGTCCAGAATATTAATTATCATTTAAATATATACAAACTCATTAAACTAAATAAATACAAATTACTAAATAAAGCTATTACCCTAATTAAAACTATTAATAAATTACAATACAGCATCAAAAAATTCATCGTCATCGCTGTCAACTGGTAATGTACCCAAGAGACTGGCAGCATTGCCGCGCAATACTTAGCCTCTGGCCAAGGTAAAAGCCAGCCCTTGGGTCACGGGAACACGTGTCAACAAGCCGTTTGGACAGTTCATTAAAAAAGCAATGAGCCTTCGGACCCCACTGCCCAAGGGTTTCAACCCCAAACGGCATAATTCTTAAGTATTATATTAAAATCAATATTGCAAAATATTCCTAGTAATTTATTTTTAAGATTTTTTTTTTTTTGTAACGAATAGGTGATCTCTTGATATTTAATTTAAGAAGTGATTTTTCATGAAAACCATTATCAGATATATTTTAGTGGAAATTAACGAATTTTACGAAGAAAAATTGCATCTGCTAGAAATAAATGCTTAACATTTTCTATCTATTTACTATGATTTTATTTTTATCAGTATAAATTAAAAAGCTACCTCGTGTTTGATAAGTTCTTGTACCTAATTTAACAAAACTCATATAATTTGATGATATAGGTATACTATACAGTGAGATACTTAAACAATAAAAGTAAGGCACTCTAAAGAAATGTGGACATTTAAATGACTAAGCATAATTTTAAACCACTTGTAAACAAAGCTGGTTTAAATAAAGTAACACTGAATGAGCATGAAAAAAAGGCTCGTCTCTAAAAATAATTATATTTGAAAAATCTATCTTTCACCTCTACCCGATTTGGGGCGAGTTCTTTAAAAAAAGAAATTAAGTGGTATTATACTTTTGTACCAGAGGTCGAGTAAAAGTAAAATATCTAAGTACGGTTGTCCGTAAAAGTTCGCTCTTAGCGAAAAGACCGCCCATTGTGTCACTTTTTGTAAAATCTTCATATTTATATTCTGTTATTTATGTGGTTTACATAATAAAGAGTAATCTCTTTTATTCTTAAAGACCACAAGCATGGGCGTACCCAGCTTCTGGCCTGCGGGGTGGCAAGTTAGTCCTAGGGGGGGCAATTCAGACCTTGTGTGTGTGGGGGTCAAGTTAAATTTTTTGAGTGATTGTACGCTGTTTTTTGGCAATTACATTGTACACATGTTCTGCGAGATTTCCAGTGGGGGCAGCTGTACATCGGTACGCCCATGACCACAATGGGTAATATTTTTTGAAACTGTGTTGATACTGACCTTGATTGGTGATCGCTTAAATATCCTTGATCACGATCTCGTACCCTGTCCCTGAAACAAACAAAATGGAATTTAATTACCATGAGCATTATTAACCAATTGATTATTTTAGTCTATTATCTGTATCTGGCATCCCCATATCGCGACCCAAACACTAATTAATGCTGGAAAAGATACAATTTTCATTGGATTTTATTTATTTATTTCGTTTTTTTTCATTAAATTTGCTATTATTATTATTATTATTTATTTTCTTTTTTCTCTCAATTTATTTTACATTTGATTTTCTTTTTTTTAATTTCAATTATTTGCGTTGATATTATATGAATGTGGTTTATATATTTTTAATCTGTGATTGTAAATATATGTATACATATCTTGTTTTAAAGAGGTTTAGGTTGTTCAATGAATTTATGTATCTACACAAGCGAAAGTCTATCATTACCTAGATTTGTCAGTTTTCTTAGTTTATTTATTATTAGTTTTTAGCAATATCGTTTCTTTTTATCTAACACGTATTTATTTTTATTTAAGTATGCATACACGCGTTATGCTGTTGTTTAGAACTGATTTACATCCGTCACCTCATACGAGGCATACCTACTTTGCTGCTATTTTATACATAGGGATTTTTTATTTTTTGTTTGGTTTTTTATTTTACTTTTTTTATTTGGTTTTTTATTTTATTTTGTTGCTACCTGATGTATATTTATGCTAGATGTATTGTGTGTCTTTAAGTCTGTGCTGAATAAATATATTTTTTTCTTTCTTTCAAAAACCTTTCCTTAGATGCGTCTTCCACAGGTATAGGAATGTTGGTAGGGATGTTGGGATTGAACTCGTTGGAGTTGAGAAGAAGCTTTGACCAACTCACTGCAGCTTCTAAGACGTTGCGGGGGCATATAGACTGCCTAGAGCCCCATGATCTTCTCTGCCAACTATTTTTACCTGACAAATACATCGGTCACCGTCAGAGCCGCCGGCACAATCTGTTTGTCCAACTCCTATCACAAACTGTAACCAGAGCGAAATCCTCGGTCTGTCGTACTCAAATCCTCAGTCTGTCATTCTCTCCAAACACGGACCATCTTTCGGGAGGTTTTTGTTTCGGATAAGGCGGAAGGAAATGCCAGGGTGTCACCGCTGTGGAGATCGCCCTGAGGACATGGTGGAGCATACGGTGGAGGTCTACCCGGCTTGGGTGGAGCACCACCCTCCAGCCTTGGTCCTGGCCATGGTTCTGAGCGAGCAAATGATGATGGCAAATGAGAAGGCGGAGCTTGTGAGGGATCGGGAAACTCAGGCCCTCACACCTCTAGCCGCCACAGAGACGCCCTGGTTGGGAGACAACATCGGACTCCTGGCCACCGTAGGTAGGGCAGTTCACCGCCCGGTAAAGACCAGGTCCGGGCCGCCGGCATGTTGTGTTTCACGCGCCCCTCAAAGAGATGGCAGAACATCGTGACGGGGTCCACGAACCGACCGATGGCTTGGGCAGAGTTGAGGGTTGGTCAAAAGAGATACTGTGGCCGAGGCAAGTGAAGAAACATGGGTGGGTTTTAGTCAGTAAAGGTCTGACACGCCTTTCAGTTCCGGTCAGAGCGGGAGAGGTCATCTGATGATTTCCCATCCACACAAAAAAAAAATGAATAAGATTATGCGTGTGTCTGGTGTTCTGTGAAAAAAAGTATGCGAGGGGTCCACTGTTCCGTATTAGTTTTTAAGTGTAATTTTTGTCTCCATGTTAATTAGTACATATAATTAATGTTGTGCCGTTTTAATTATGTATAAATAAATAATGATACAATAATATTACTACTGAATGTAACTGGAGAAACTTTTGGTTGCTATGCGTAAAGCTGCTAAAGGATTTTTTTATGTCTTTAAAGCGCAAACTTATCGAAATGTTTACCTATGCTACCAAATTTCATCCTGCTAACTATAATTATATATATAAAAGTCAAAGTTTACCAATGGTCTACAAGAAGTAACGTCAGTGAGGGCTATGAACCCCTTGAGTTAGAATAAGGTTAATCAGTTTTAGAGACAACCCATCACATAGAGAAGTCAATACAGGTTAAAAGTGAAAATGTGGACACAAACTTCTACCTTGATACAGAACTAAAAAAAGTAAGTTTAAACTATATTTGTTTATTTTTTGAAGCTTTAGTCTCAATAAGTTGTTTTTGTTTTGTAGAGAAAAACTTAGTGGTTCTTTTCAGCAAGTAAGCACCTCGTCATGCTGAGTCAAGGTTGTCGAAATCACTCTTACGAACAGTTGAAAACGAAGTAGCTAACTAGGAATGGAAATAAAATTCTATTCTTAATTGCCTGTGTAAGAAAAAAGGAAATGTCGATGATTTTTTTATAGTTCACACCGCATATTACCTTCTCGTTACTCTAGTCAATTGTTGAGATTGTTATGTCATAAATAGTTTTTATGTCTAGTACAGACAGAAAATAAATTAAAATTGTGGAGAAGTTACCACCCACCAGACAAAGTCTTGCCGCCAAGCGATTTGTCGTGATCCGGCATGATGTCTGGTGCGGCTTCACCAGATATCATGCCGGAACGGAGGACGGGTCTGAGCAGTTGTGTTGCGGTGTGTGCCGGCTACGATGCGCCAAAATGTTCTTGTTTGCGTTTGGTCGTGGCTTGTGGCGTTTGGTCGTGGAGGGTCTCCAGATCAATTTCGCTCTGGCGCAGCATCGTTGGTCGTGTTTTTGCGTTTAACATTGCATCACCTCGCTTAAATGCCGTCTTCCTTCCTATTCACTCATTTTTTTTTATAATAGACTCTTAATAAACTAGCGCGCTTTACCATCAACGATTGCATCACTGCTTACCATGAGGCGGGATTGCAGTCAAGAACTAGTTAATAATTATTTTTAAAAAATCGGTGCCGTGATTCCGATCTAGCCTGCCCCTTATTGCTCTCTTATTCGTATAGTTGCTTATTTTTTTAAGCTTTTTTTTAAAAACTAGCCCGAGACTTTAATATATTAAGGCATCTATATGTTAAGCAAGCCCGGTTAAGCAAACAACAATCTCATAGATTAAAGTGGGAGGTGTCATACAGAAAAAAAGTAACTTTGCCCAGAATATGTGTTCAGTAAGCAATGCTTAAACACCTAGTAGAACCCTCTTTAAAGATTCTTGTTTTGTGTTTATTCGGACCAATACCAATTTAGGTTTAAATGTAGGAAAATACAATAAGTGGACTAATTTTAAATCTATGTTGGTAGTTGCATTTATTCCGTTAAGACTGATTTACACGGTGCAATTTAATTGCCTATGCTTTAATCAATGAAAGTTGCACTGTCTAAACATCATTAGATGCAAGTCATTTGTTGCATCAATTTTATTGTATGCCATAGGCAATTAAATTGCACCGTATAAATCAGTCTTTATTTATCTTTTTAATAAACTCATTCAACAAACCTGGTGTTGTGATCACTCAAGTAGCCCCGCTCTCGCTCCCGCTCCCGTTCACGCATCAGTTCATTGCGATCACTGAAAATATAACTATCATTAAAATTCGAAAACAATTATATAAGCACTGAATTCATTTAAAGCGCGAAAAACAATATCGCTTTTTTCGTAAATTATAGCCATCGTTCCTAATGGCCAGCAATTTTGAGTATGAAAAATAAATAGAAGTTTAAAACCCAAGAGTTTCAAAAGTAATTCAGATCATTTTAACTTATTTAAAAAATGGTTTTTTTTTTATTAATCAGTTATTTTCATGGAGCAAATATTTGCTCCATGGTTATTTTATAAATATTGCCAGTGGACAGTATTTTTAACTATGGCTGAAATATTCCAAACTGTCAAATGACCATTTTTCAAATAAAAGCATGGAATTAGTATGTACTATTACGTGGAACATTGCATGTGAGACTACACACATCAAAAAGTCTAAGTAACACATACTATTTCAAATAATTAATCAATTATTATATCACTTCTTACCAAGTAGATAATACCTATGTAAACATATTAATTTAAAGACATACTGGCTGGTTGTAAAAAAAAATATCGAGTCGTTTGTTTTTTTTACAACTTCAAAAGCAAGTGCGAATGCAAATGAATTTGTCCGAAGTTTATAGCGTTTTCTATGCTTACTGAAATTTAGTATTCTGTGTAAATTTTATGATTTAAATAATACTTTGAAAACAGTTTTGAACAAGTTTGGATTTTGAGACATTTTTACATCATGGAGCGACGTCATTTGACGGCAGATGAAATGCAAAAAGCTGTAGGGATTTTGCAAGCGGGAAGAAGTCAATCTCAGGTATCTCGGTATTTTGTCGACAAAAGCGCTATTTGCCGTCTTCATCAGCGTTACGCTAACACGGGAGATCCTGCTGAGCATCACCCAGGTCGAGCAAGGTGTACAACCTCACGGCAAGATAGATGTACAACTGACTGCAAGATTCCAGCCGATGTTAACCGCCCGAGGGATAGGTTTAAGGCTACAAAATTCAAGTGGTGTTTTTGTTAGCTGCCGAACTATGCGAAATCGATTGCATGAGTATGGCCTCCGAGCATGAGGGCCAATTAGAGGCCAATTTGGGAACACAATGGTATAAGGTAGACATTACATGGACCCAGGACCAATGGGGTCAAATTTTATTTTGCAATGAATCTCGATTTGGGTTCAAGCCTCTAGAAGGATAAGAGTGTACCGTCGTTCTAGAAATACTCAAAGACTGAGGTGCGTTCAGGAAGTGCAACCGTACAAGGCCCAATATTTATGGTATGGGCGGATATTATGAAGAAAAGACGAACTGAGCTCGTTTTTGTAAATAGTAACATGAACGCTGTAAATTACGTTAAGGATGTTCTAATACCTTATCTCCGTCCATTCGTACAGAGAGACGCTTGGCTCCGATTTCACGTTAACGCATGACAAGCGTGTTTGCATACAGCTTTGCGCACACGGAAGTAACCGGCAAGGGAAAACATCTTGTTATTACCTACCTTGGCTTGCCCAATCGGCAGACTTCCATCGAGCATGCACGGTACATGCTGCAGGGGCGTGTTTTAAAGGAATTGTATGGAATAACAACAATCGAACAGCTGATGGACTTCCTAAAATTTCATTGGGAGCAATTGCCGCAGGATGACATTAACATTCTCATCGATTCGATGAATAATTATCGGTACCAGCAAGTTCTCAATAACAGAGGAGGCCACAATTTATATTAATTTGTGTAATTTTTTTAAAACTATTTAATTTTATTTAAGTTTAGTTCATTAGGCACCTTCCTTTGTACTATTTACTTACAGCATGGCCCCATAATTATTATTAATTACGATTATTAATAAAGCAATTGTTGTTTAATGTGAAATAACCATTTCAAAATAATATAAATAAGAAAATACTAAGAATTTAATGCGAAAATACGTTTTAAAATTGAAATTTGTATTTGTCGCTTAGACTTTTGATGTTTGTAGGTATTATTTTTCTAGAGGTCTACCTGACATACAACTATACCTTAATATTGCCTGACTAGGGTTTGTGCATCTACTTATCTAACGGCAACTATAAGGTAAGATATAATATACGCCGTGGCGCAGCGGTCAACACGCCTGCCTGCGACGTGGAGGCCCCGGGTTCGATCCCCGGCCAGGTCATGATAGAAAACGATCTTTTCCTGATTGGCGTGGGTCTTGGGTGTTTATCTATATATGTATCTATTATAAAATATAGTATCGTTGAGTTAGTATCCCATAACACAAGTCTCGAACTTACTTTGGGGCTAGCTCAATCTGTGTGATTTGTAAAAAAAAATAAAAAAAAAATAAAAAATAAAAATATAAACCTGTAGTATCCATCGCGGTCAGACCTCGCGCTATGTTGCCTCTCGACGCCAAGGCGATGCGGCAACGGTAATGTTGAAGACCGGCTCCCTCCTCCCGAACACTGTGACGCTGCTTCTTTCCGGACATCAAGATTTATTCATTAGTAAAATTTAAATTTCCAGCACACATTTCGTGTAAAACCTGTTTTCTACTCAAATAAGTGATTATTCAACTGCTCGTGCAACCGTTTTAAAAAAATTTTTTCTTCTCAGTATTTTTCTGGCCTCCCTATAAAATTTGATAATGATTTTTCGACCAGTTAAAATAATTTCCTTTTTATCATGCATTAAATATTTTTTGGTGACAAATTTGACGAAGGACTTTTACCATTTGTTAAATTAAATCATTTTATTCTATGCAGATATGTTTTTATGACTTTTTTTTTTATTTCGGGCTGATTTTAGCTTATTTTTATAATCAGATAATTTTATCCAAGATATGGCTTTCAATGATTATTGTACATTTATTCTATATAAGACTGTCAGACGTCAATTTTTGTCAAAGTTTAATATTATCTGTCGACCTTTCTTTTTTTTATGTGCACTCTTTTTGTTCAATCCACTTTTGACATGGGCAGAATAGTCGATATCGGCTTCACTTGACATAAATAAAAATAGAATAGAACGTTATCTGTCAATTGAAAAATCAGCCATTGATTTTGGTTAACAACACAACACAGATAAATGAAATATAGAATAAATAATAATTTACATGTAGTTTGGGTCCTTTGTTTTACTGCCTCCGTTTGGAAAATAGAAGAAGCTTGTTTTACTGTCACCATTTATTTTTGTGGACCCGTTTACTAATTAATGATACTAAATAAATTTAATTGTCTACAGAGAGTTATATGTTTATTTAATTTAGTTTAAAGTTTTTTACTGGAAGAAGATGTTGTTATACTTAACTCATGACTGCATTTTCTTAGGAACATGACTTTGATTTCTATAATAAGTAGATACTGTGAGAGGTATAACTAATATGTAGAGTCAACAAAGCAGTTACGTATATACCCAAAAAACTTTTCACTACATGTTCAATATTCATATTTACTATTTTTGCGATGTATATCCTTTGACTTAATGGTATGCATTATTTAAGAAGTTGTTACTGAGTTTTTTAAGCATCCTCAAGTCATAGGAAATACTTATGGGAATCACAAGCTTTACAGCGGTGGGACTCACTTGAATAGTTTGTTATCACTTTTCAAGTAAGTCCTTTAAGCTTCACTTGATTACCTGCTCAGCATACGAAATTTTAATATTTAGCTGCCTGTATACGCATCTTTTTGATTGACTGACTACATAGGTGATACGTGATCACTTGGACATCTACGTGGGTTTAAGATATGACTATGAGTTTAAGATACAGTGTGTGTTTCTCAGATAAATTATAATCATCCTATGGAACAAATCAATCAACTTAGTTATTCATAAATTACTTTTTACGGTTTTTATGAGCTGTTTAGAATAACATTTGATTGATTCAAACCATAGCTGGCTAAATATAGTATATGAAAAATATAGGTATGTGAGTAACATGCTTTTGCCTTGCATTTTACAAGAACAAAATGAAATATTCATGGTAAAAAAAAAACAAACAAAACAATTAACGGGTTAGGTTAATAGAATACATAATTATTAACATTCCAACATAGGTACATATTGCATAGATACACACGATAATGCAATGTTACCAATCATACAATAAATAATCAATTTTTATCACCTCTGTCCCTTAATGCTGCCTCCTTAAGGTGTCTCAAAGACTGTAGAATTGATTCTTGGGTCGGTCCTCAACAAAACAAAACAGGGTTCAAATTAAATACAAACAAATTTGAATCGTGTGCAGTATATGTTGTAATAAATGTATTTTAATATTAAAGTCAAATTTATTTGGCTGCATGCTGTATTGAAAATTTTAAAAGTGTCAAAAAGCCAAACTTATGTAATTGTAAAATTATAATATAATCGTTGTATGTACTTACGTCGTCTCGGTGGGTAAGGACTTCGTTGATTGGAAGACGACACGTTGTCGTTGTATTCTAGGTCAAAATGAGTATATCCGTTAGTTTATGTTTTGAAAATATATTATTTTCTTTGAATCGCTAGACATTTTCTACTGAATATGAAACATTCGCACGTCGATGACGTTATTTCAAACCATGATAAAGTATGTATAAGATAACTCTCTGATATGTATAAATTCATATTCAATTGAAGACAACAACGGTTTCACACCGCGTCGGTCATTATACCTCATCATACGCGTTACACAACAGTAACATGAATAATTTAAATTGCGCACTTCTGTGGAGAGTGGAAGCAGCGATTCAGGTTATAAAGACTCGTTAAGTGTAGAAATCCGGAATACCAGGAATATGCCTTATCGAACCCCGAAAATAGAACATATAAAATGAAGTTGTCAGCATTTGAAGAACATTAGTATTTTGGGTAAAACAGAGGTACCGGTTTTTCCGGAATGGATGATAAAATGAAGAAAGACTCATCTTTCATTAATATGTAGAAAGATTTTTGCACGTTCAAGTTTCAGCTACTGATGTTAGTTATTTTTTGTTTAATTAAACCCTTTTTATAAAAACCTATAATACGTATAAGAATAAATTACCTAAATCTTCCATGCTTTGGCTCAACAGCGCCTCAAAAGTGTGCAGGCTGTAACTCTCGGCGTCCATGCCCTTGGCGAGAGTGTTCCTCAGATGCATCTCATACTCCAGCAGCAGACGGGAGGTGGGTGACCCTGGCGCTGGTGTAGCACTTGACTGGGAAGCTTGACGAGACAAGCATGGCTTCTGATGCAAAAACATTTAAGTCAGAAAAGTCAACATCTGTGCTTTAAAATAGAGTTTTGTTATATTATCATCATCAACCTTTTTATCGTCCCACTACTGGGCACGGGCCTCCTCTCATACTCATTGCTCAATGCAGGTTGGCGATTTCATACTTAAAGTCCGGGTTTCCTTTTTCCTTTTTGTTTTATACCTATATGTAAATATGATCCAGCATTGCCCATGTAAGTGGACGGGCCATATACGCCTAGAAGTTTTTTTTTTTTAAATTTGGTTCTATCTACTTGTTTCTTTCTGCTTGAGTATAATTTTCAATGTTTTGTCCGTATATGCAGCGTCTGCTAGCTGACATATTAGCAAAAAATAATTACTCTTGGGTTTTTAATGTTAACTACTCCGCATATTTTGCTTAATAGAATCATATTCTTCTTCGAGTAACTATACTAACAAATACAATATATATTAATTTTCATAACATAGGTGCAGCCTTCCTGCAGTGGAGTCTGTGGCGTTAATTTGTTTTTCCATTTAAAGCAGGAACTGTCTACCATAACGTGTAGGTAGTGGTAGGTAATTTACGACCGATATGATTAAAGGAGTTCTGTTTTTCTTTTAAATGCACATGCTTACAGATTTATATGAATCCAGTCATGACACAAAAAGCTGCGTTCTTAACTACCATATTTCATGTTTATTAAAATAAAATTATTAGTATTGCAATGTACCTAGTAGATTTTTTAATACTCACCGAATGATGGTGCTGTTGTCTCGAATCGCGGCGTTGACAGGGTTCTTGGTCTGAGTTTCCATTTGATGAAGATGGCGTGGTGGCGTAGCACTGGTTGTCGAACATCACATTATCAGATGGCGGAGACATGTCGCGCTCTCCGCCACTCAGCTCTAGGTATAGGCCACGACCAGGATAACCACTAGGCGCTGCACCAACCCCGACGCCACGACTATGAACAAAGATGTACTTATAGTAAATTTAGAAAATTATAACTATCTCATCAAAACATTTTCTTGCAGTGAGGTCTTATGAGAAATACATTTTTAATTGGTAGAGCTTAGCAGGCAAAAATAGATCTATTTCTAATCTTTACTTGGTTGGTGACAAAATACCGATCAAGCTCCACCATAGATTTTACACGAAATGTAACACAATTAAATGATACATGTTATGTTTCAGTTAATCTGTACCGGGAGTTGAATGGTATTTGATTTGAGAGGAATTGATTTCTTTAAAAAGATTTAAAAAGAATAATTTTTTTAACGTTATAAACTAGTGCTTTACCACAATCCCGCCTGATGGTAAGCAGTGATGCAAGCGTTGATGTAAAGCATACTAGTTTATTAAGAACCTATTCACTCTAGTCTTGAAGACACTGAAATTTTAACCAGACCGATGGACCATGGAAGACCTCCCTCCATGGACGCGGTATAAAAGACGAGGTGAAACGCTTCCTCCGAATTGTAGTGTCAACAACGAAGGATGGATTGTCGTGACGTACGACGTACGACGGCTTGTCCGATGATGGAATGGCGGAATTAAGTCATGTAATTCCCAGCACACTCTCCACGGTGCATTCTATAGAATACCAAAAGGCTGGCTACTCTACGGCTGTGCACCAGGCTTAAGAGATTATAAATAACGTTAGAAACGTTGTTTAGTTAAATTAGCTAAATTATAAATATGAAGTTCGTCACAACCAGCAC
Source organism: Sesamia inferens (assembly GCA_037179545.1). Classification (NCBI taxonomy): domain Eukaryota; kingdom Metazoa; phylum Arthropoda; class Insecta; order Lepidoptera; family Noctuidae; genus Sesamia; species Sesamia inferens. Next base: position 18,126,230 of record CM073928.1, on the reverse strand, counting down.
TGCAACAAAGTGCTGGTTCTGACGCATATCGCGTTATCTAAACTTAGTGTTAGTATTTGGGAAAATCAGAAAATCAGCTCGGCGACTGCTTTTTTATAGATAAAAGGTTTTATTTTAATTAAACGATACATTAGTCTGTATACCTACATTTATTACAGAGAGTTTTACGGTTAAAATACATGTAAATATCAAACTATCCATTTGCATTATTTTGGTTTCTGGTTTCTTATTGATGAAATGAAATGAAATGAAATCGTTTATAGTTAGTAGGATCACCAATCACTTTTACACGTCATGTTTTTTTTTTTTTTTACTAGATGAAGCCGGCATTTCCTAACTGACTACCTCTGAGAAGAAATAGCCGAAACAAACTCAGGGATTATCGTCTTTTTTCAAGTCCAGACATTAAAAATGAAAATGTTTACAATAATTTACCTTATAATTACGCATATTGCTTAACAACAATGCTTAACAGAGCGAACAGCTCAGTCCCAAGCTTTTTTGTCTTCTAAATAATCTGTGATTTTATAATACCCCTTTTTGCAAAGTTTGGCCTTTATATACTTTTTAAATCGTTTAATGGGTAAGTTTCGAATGTCCATGGGAAGCTTGTTGTAAATGTGTATACATTGACCCATGAACGAGTTGCCTACTCTGTGGAGACGAGTGTGATGTACAGCAAGATTGTGTTTGTTCCTTGTATTTATATTATGAATATCGCTTGTTTTCTTAAAATCCGACATATTTTTATGTACATACATAAGATTTTCAAATATATACTGTGAAGCTACAGTCAGAATGTCCACCTCTCTGAATTTTTCTCTAAGAGAATCTCTAGGACCAAGGTTGTAAATGGCTCGAACAGCCCTTTTCTGTAAAACAAAGATAAATAAATAAATAAATAAATAAATATATACGGACAAATCACACAGATTGAGCTAGCCCCAAAGTAAGTTCAGTTGAACATTGGTACTTAGATGCCTGACATTTGGCGTAGAAAATTTAATGACTTTAGTTTTTTTTTCATTTAAAAGACGGTTATTTACATTAAACCAATGGACAACTTGTAGAAAGTGCATTGTTAACTTCGTCAAAATTGGCTAGCTGACGCTTGACTTTAAAAATAAGAGAAGTGTTGTGATTATCCCTTACGTGATGAGGTAAGTCATTAATATAGATTAAAAACAAGAATGGACCTAGAATTGAGCCCTGCGGAACGCCCATGGTGACCACAGATCCTGCAGATCTCTTGCCATTAACATCAACCCTCTGAATTCGATTATTCAGATAAGAAGTCAGAAGGTCGAGAGCTCTGTCCCTTAAACCATAATGGTACAATTTCCTAATTGTTGTAAGTTTATAGTCGTATTCTTAAGAGTTGTAGCAGTATTACTAACTATGATGTTATAGGTACAGGTAGGTATAGGTAGGAAGCAGGACTAGCAGTACGGATACGAATTCTTTTCATTATATGCACTCTTCTAACCTAACTACAATACGTACCGCTGGGAGCTCTGCCGACTGTTGTTGTTGACGATGTGCGAGTAGTGTCCGTGATGCATATGTTGCGGTTGGCGGTGGCCGTGCGAACCGCAGGACGGTGGGCAAGGGGGCGCGCCGCCGTACCTTCGCCTTCCCATCTCTGGTGATGTTACTGGACTCTCTGTTGATGGCATCGGCTTCAGCATACGTTTCAGAGTGCTGGCGTCTGAAAAAAAGTTGATGATTGTAAAACACAGCCTTTTATCTCTCTCATATCGTATTATTTGTAATTATGAAATCGAATCTAGTACATGCAGTACTAGATTCGATTTGTGTTTCAATAACCATAGCAATATAAAACTGCTTAAAATAACTGTTACATCACTAATTTTACATGATTGTTTGAAATTGCAGCGATCCTTACTTCAAGCGTATAGGCAATCGTGGGTCCTATTTACGAAACTTTACTTTTTTAGCTTTTGTAGATGTTTAGTGGTTAGATAAATTTACATTGAAATACTTTTTAGCCCGCTTGTTCTATATAGAGCAATATATAATAAATGTGGGGCAGAGGGCTCCTCATCGCCGATTATTAGAAACGTACAATTCAAAATTTACAATTCTAAATACCTATTATCGCTCTTAACCAGAACTAATTTAGAAAAATGGCTATGAATTTACATTCTGGTAATTCTTAATGATGACTGATTCTTGCTGATGTTATGGCGTGACGTGATTTGTGCCCACGGACAAAATCTGGATGGGGAGCGGTGTCTTGAGTTTGTGTATGTGAATTTGTGTAACTTTTAAGGTTTCTTACGGTCCCTTTCTGTGTACGTCCGTTATTCCTACATTTCCATTACTCACACCATGGACAATAAAAACAAAGGCATGGGTTATGAGTTTGATGACCTTCTTCTTCTTCAGCCTATAGAGGTCCACTGCTCGACAAAGGCCTCGCCCAAGGCTTTCCACAATGACTGGACTTGTGCTGCCCGCATCCATTGGCTTCCCGCGACCGTCAACACGTCATCGGTCCACCTTGTTGAGGGCCTCCCTACGCTGCAAATTTCGGTAGGTACGTGTCCGCCACTCCAGAACCTTACTCACCAATCGGCCATCGGTTCTACGAGTAAAGTGCCCCCTGCCACTTAAGTTTAGCAACTCGAAGAGCTATGTTGGTGACTATGGTTCTTCTGCGGATCTCCTCATTTCTGATTCGATTGCGTAGAGAACTCCGAGCATAGCTCTTTCCATCGCCCTTTGTCTGACCTTGAGTCTACGTATGAGGCACATTGTGAGCGACCACGTTTTAGTTCCGTATGTCATCACTGGCAAAACATACTGGTCAAAGACTTTAGTCTTGAGACATTGTGGTATCCTGGATGACGAGAACATGTAGCGTAGCTTCCCGAATGGCGCCCAGCCAAGCTGGTTCGACGAGATACCTCTTTTTAGAATTTGGACCTACCTAGTTGGACTGTTTGTCCCAGGTATATAATATATATACACTCGTCAATAACTTCGAATGCAGAGCAGCCAACTAGAACTGGAGTGGATGCGAAATGAGAGTCCGACATGATCTACGTTGATTTTCGTGTACTATCACTGTTGAGGTTGAATTTTAATTTTGTCTCTGGCTGATTATTTTTATAATGAAATTAATTCAAGTTTAGAAGGCAGATTCGACAAACAGGAGAAAAATGTTTTGTTGTTTAGTAGTTGTAAAAATGCGGTCACAAAGAAAGGTTCAAATTTATATAAAAAGAAATTTCAGGATATGATCCGTATAACTGTTTTATAGAGTTTAGTTTTAAACATGAAGTGCAAATAAAGAAAGAGTGAATTTTTTGAAGCTCTTACTACAGGATCCCAAAAGGTACTGCATCCTATTTATTTCATATATACAACAGGTTATGAGCCCAGAATGGGTGCAGCAGTAAGATAGCTAGAATGGAAAATGTTATAGGAAAATATTTTATAAAATATTTGAAGAAGATGAAGAAAATATTGATTATGAGTTTGAGAGGAGTCTAGTAAGAAAAAATGAAAATTTTGATGTTGAAGAAACAAAAGAGGAGCGAGTTTTGTCCTTTTGAAGAAGAACAAAATAAAGGTGAAGAAAATGAGGTCTTTGAAAATTATATGGAGAGCTAACTGAAGATATTTTTATAGTAATGCCGTTGGGATGCAAGTTTGGGTAAAAATAAAGTATTAAAGAAAAATAAATTTATTTAGTAATATATGTTGATGATGAAATTCTAATTGGAAATAGTGAAAAAGAACTAAATAAGATAACTGAAGGACTGCAAAAAGAATTTGAAATTAGAAGATTTGATAATTATTGGAATTCATATTAAAGGTTGGAGAAAATTATTTGAAAATTTATCAGAAGTCTGAATTAATGAAGAATTTTGGATACGACAACTGCAAGAAAATGCATTTCCGAACATTTTAATTGATGCACATCAAGAGGGGAAAAGTAATAGTAGTGATGTGCATAATTATAGGCAATTGATAGGATCTTTACTATATAATAAAACTAGACCTACTAAAAAACTAAAACATGTATTAAGGGTTTGTTAGTTGGTTTTGCAAATTATGGATATAAGATTTGGGATCCTGCATAATCGAAAGTTGTGTATTCAAGAGATGTGACATTTAATAACAGTGTAAAAGTTAGTGAGTGATCTGTATTTTTTAAAGGTGTAACAAAAGTGTAAAAGTTAGAGACATTTATAAAATTGAAGGAGGTTATATAAAGACAGCATTTTTAGACAGGGACTTTGTTTCAGATATGGTGTGTTTTTGTAATAGAGTTTGTTTTAGATGGGTGTGTTTTTATAATAGAGATGAAGTTATAGATAGGGAGATTGTTGAAGTTATAGATAGGGGGATTGTTGAAGTTATAGCTTGGGAGATTATTGAAGTTATAGATAGGGAGTTTGTTGAAGTTATAAATAGGGAGTTTGAAGTTTGAAGCTATAGATAGTGAGTTGAAGCTATAGATAGCGAGTTGAAGCTATAGATAGCGAGTTGAAGCTATAGATAGTGAGTTGAAGCTATAGATAGTGAGTTGAAGCTATAGATAGGGAGTTGAAGCTATAGATAGGGAGTTGAAGCTATAGATGGTGAGTTGAAGTTATAGATAGTGAGTTGAAGTTATAGATGTTGAATTAAAGTTTTATACGAGTTGTTTTGTATTGAGAGGGTTACAAGTTTTATATAGGCTGTTAAAGGTTATGTATTGAAGTTATATATAGGCTGTTTAAAGTTATGTATTGAAGTTACTGTTTGAAAGGCATGTCTCGGATTTTATACAGTTGATGAAATTTATTTATTTTCAAATAATATTACTTAGCTGTTGTTGGTTGGTGAAGATATAGTTAGTAATATGCAGGCTAATATTAGTATCGAAGCTAAGGCAAATATTGTGGCCCTATATACGAATGGACTTAATATATCTCACATATCATATGAAACCGGCTTTTGTGTAAGTTGTTTTTATTATTATTTGGGTAAGGTACAAACCAATCGCTTGTTGCAGGTATGTAATAAAATTGTTATTGTTTTGGAGAAATACTGTAAGCCGTTGCGTCAAGAGGTTGGAGGACGAAGGTAGCTTAAGTATCGAGAAAAGTGGAACGCGACAATATTTACCGTTGAATAAACCTTTAAATCGTGCTAAGAAGGGAGGTTGCATTTGTGTTTCAAAAATAACACGCATTGGTCTGGAAGCAATATTTTCTTAAATACGAAGTCAGACAAGAATATCTGCAAATATGTGGGGGTGAAGACTGGTGGAAACACATCGAACTAAAAAAATAATTTATAACAGTCACAGTGCAGAAGTGTCCTACAGAGAGTTTTAAATATATATCGTTATATCTTCTTCTTCTATATTAATAATATACGTCTCGCCAATCAACACATTGCGTGCGTCGCGCCAAAAAAGTGTCCATAACAAAGAACTGTGACTCATGTGACTATATAAAACGAAACGTTTTGTCGCGGAAACATTCATTGAATCATAAAAAGCTTAATACTTAGTCGTTGACGTTTCGCGAAAATATTGTTTTTGACACTTTTTTGTGATATAGATTAGATATACTCTTTGTTATTTGTTTTTTCTTTAAACCGAGATTGGCCGATTACGATAAGAACCATAGAAAAAAGAATACTAACCATAACCATAAAAGTTGCAAGTTTTAACCCAAATGTCATTTAGTTTCACATAGTGTTCATTTGGATTACACATGGTTTGGGAATGGTTTTGTTTTTTTTTTTTTTTTTTTTGATGGGAAAGCTAAGATGAATGTCACGCTCATTTTTCATTGGACTTTTAAATTATTGTGTGATTTGTGTAGTAAAAAGTGCATTCAGTGAACAATTCATAAAGAACATTGAAATATCGCAGCATAGTGGCCACATCATGACTTGCAAAGTCATGATGTGGCCACTATGCCTATGCAAACCTTCCTCAAAGACTGTTGACGCGGTCGTCTTTTTCAACTGTCATTTGTAGTGTTATGTAATTTACCTACATATACTTACACTTATGTATTTATATTCTTTTTTGCTTATATATCATTAATTTCTGCAGGTCATAATACGCATTACAGTATTATAAATCGCTGTTCTGAACATATTTTACTACACTAAGATACAATATTCAGCTTACAGACACGGTCCTCAACTTTAAGCCTAAGTTTCGGCGACTTGGTGATATCTTAGCGTAAGAAGCTGTACCTATGCTGTGCTGTATTAATTTTTCCTACTCAACACAACAGTATAAGTCAATATTACTTATACACACATCAAAAGTGTCTAGGGATCAACATATATTTTTGCAATAACTTTTCTCCTGATTGATATTAATTAAAATTTTCTTTAAGGATTCATCAAATAAAGTGTTTTCGTTTGTCACAGTAACGATAAACCAAGTCACCTTTGCATTAATAAAGAAATTTGCCATTTTCCTAATAAAGGGATATTTGACATTTGAACCACTAACACAAAAGTTCGAAAAAAAGACTGAAATAACAGTTTTCTCTAAAATTTTATTGGTTAACTTAAACAATTAATAATCCGTGTTTCTACCGCGAACACTAACAACACAAGAACATCGGTTTGGCATACTCAAAATGAGATCTTTTTTTTTTTTTTATAAATTATAAACCAGCGTTTGACCGCAATCCCGCCTGATGGTAAGCAGTGATGCGATCGTTGATGGTAAAGCGCGCTAGTTTATTAAGAGCCTATTCACTCTAGCCTTGAAGACACTCAAATTGTAATGTGACGGAAACACCGACGCCGGCAAATTGTTCCAGTCCCTCGATGTACGCGGTATAAAGGAGGAAGCAAAACGCTTCGTCCGGATCGCAGTGGTGTCAACAACGTAAGGGTGGAAACTCGCCGTACGACGGGTCGTCCGATGATGGAACGGAGATGGGGGAATTAAATCATGCAATTCCCTTGCACACTCACCAGAATGCATCCTATAGAAGACCGAAAGGCTACTCTACTCTACGCCTGTGCTCCAGGCTTTGGAGACCGTTTCGAGTTAAGTCTGGGTCGCCAATCAGCCTCTTCGCACGCCTCTCCACCGAATCCAAAGTGGCAAGGTGACATTTCGCAGCACCAGCCCAAATGTGGCTGCAGTACTCCACACACGAGCGGACCTGTGCTTTGTATAAAATTAGAAGCTGCCCAGGTGTGAAGTACCGCCGGACTTTCGCGATGACGCCTAGTTTTCTGCCAGCCACCCTAGCCTTGGACTCAATGAACCGCCCAAAGTTAAGGCTCGAGGAAATCTCAACTCCCAAAAGCTGAAGGCGGTCGGTACACTCCAAGGATACATTCTGAAAAGTAGGAGCCAAGGTAAACGGGCTCCTTTTGGCGGTGAAAAGACACGCCTGTGTTTTGGCGGCATTGAATGCTACAAGATTGGCATTGCCCCATTCGGAGACTGCCTGCAGTGCAGCACTCACACGCTCTACCAGGGCCTCTCTTTCGGACCGGATAGTTTCCTTACTAGCCCGAGCTTCCGGCAGGTATCTCTCCACAACTGTGCTGTCATCTGCATACCCATAGATACCGGGCATCAGCAGATCGTTAATATGCAGCAGGAACAGAGTTGCAGAGAGAACAGACCCCTGAGGAACACCGGCATTGGTCGACATGGGCTCAGATGAACATCCGTCGACAACAACTCGGAGGGACCGTTCAGTCAGGAAGTCTTTTACCCAGCCAGTCAGGCCAGCGGAAATGCCGTACGCTGGAAGCTTACTCAAAAGGCCAGCGTGCCATACCCGGTCGAAGGCCTTCGAGACATCAAGGGAGACGGCAATCGCTTCCCCATTTTTCTCGAGGGCCTCGCCCCACAAGTGAGTGGCATACACTAGTAGGTCCCCAGTTGACCGATTGCGTCGAAAACCGTACTGTCGGTCACTGAGGAGATCGTTACCTTCCAGGTATGCCAAGAGGCGCGAGTTCAATACACGCTCCATAATCTTGCAGAGTATGGAGGTTATTGAAATCGGCCGATAGTTGGTAGGATCGGCACGACTACCCTTTTTGGGCACGGGCTGCACGTTGGCAAGCTTCCAGGACTTGGGCACTATACCAGTCCTAAATGAGAGGCGATACAGGCGCGTCAATACAGGAGACAACTCGGGCGCACAAGCCTTAAGAACAATCGCTGGTATACCATCTGGACCACTAGCCTTATTCACGTCCAGACGACACAATACTCTCAGAACCTCCTTGTTTCTAATGCGAACCTCCGGCATTGAAGTTCCGCAATGAGGTAAATTAGGTGGAGTAGCATCGCTAGTGTCAAGACGCGAACTATGGCCAAAGAGAGATGCAAAGAGACCTGCTTTCTCTCTCGCCGTATGGGCCAGTGCTCCATCAGGCCTAACCAGCGAAGGCAGTGTGGGCCGACAGAAGTTCGCCTCGACCGATTTGGCTAGGGACCAGAAAGATCTGCTACCGGAAGGGTGCGCAGAGAGCTTGTTACCAATGTTAGTAATGCGGTCGAAGCGAGCCTTCTTAAGCGCCTTTTTGTAGGACTTGGCAGCACGGTTAAAGGCTCTCTTCTTTGAGCTTAGATCCAGAGCTCTGCGGTCACGAGCGTCAACCCAGGCGAGGAATGCCGTATGCTTACGCTGTTCAGCTTGAACACAGACGGCGTTAAACCATGGGCGAGCCGAGCCACCGACGGGCACGTCACTGAAGGGGATAAAATACTACATAGCTTGACGCACCACGTCGGTTATAGCGTCCGCACAGCTCGATGGATTGCTAGAAGAGAAGCAGACCTGCTGCCAAGGATAAGACGCAAAGAAGTGGCGCATCTCATCCCAATCTGCTGACTTGTAACGCCATATTCGCCGCTCACCACGCGAGTCGCAATCAGGTGGGGAGAAGGACGTCACAGACTTCACCAGACAGTGGTCTGAAGTTCCTAACGGTGAGGAAACTGTAACAGCACATCTGTCCGGATCAGTGGTCAGCAGAAGGTCTAGACAATTGGCGGTATGACCAGCCATATCAGGCACCCTAGTCGCTTCTTCCACCAGCTGGGAAAGGCCCATTGATAGCGCAAAGTTTCGCGCTTCTCTCCCAGCGTGGTCGGTCCTCTGGTATGGGAAAAGCCAGTCTTGGTGGCAGGCATTAAAGTCCCCCAGAGCGACGAACTGTGCGTCAGGGTGCTGATGCAGTGCATTGTCAGCAGCCACACTGAGGTGGTCAAATAGTCGAGTTGTCTCCTGGTCACCGCTGTGCGATCGGTAGACACAGGTGTAGACAATTTTGTCCACACCAGTGTCAACCAACAGCCATAAGGACGATAGATGAGAGTCTTCGAGGTGACGGAGCCGCCGGCAACAGATGTCATTGCGGACATACACACAGACCCCGGCACGCTGCAGGAAATGATGCTCCAAAGAGTATCCCGGGTAGTTGAGGTATGCCGCATCAGACGGACATCTGATCTGGGTCTCCGTCAAGAAAAGTAGGTGGGGCTTTTCAGTCTCTAGGTAGTGATGGACTGCATCGATATTGGAGTGCAGATCTCGAATGTTTGAGAGGTGCACTTTAAATGAGAGGACGTGCGCCCGCTGTGCACACCTACTTTTCTTTTTAAAACTTTTCATTTTAATATACTGAGTGAATAGGAAGGAAGACGGCAGTTGAGCGAGGTGATGCAATGATAAACCCAACAACACTACCAACGATGCTGCGCCAGTGGGAGATTGATCTGGAGACTGCGGGGACGCCCGAACCCCCCCAGGGATCGCCATCGGGTCCTCTCGTCCGGTCGCCAACCGGCACGATGGGGCCACCCTGGGATTTTTCGCAGTTGGCGGGGCAGCCTTTCGTGTGTGGCTGGCACACTACTTGGGCCCCCAACTACCTGCGGTCAGCCAGCGGAGCACCGTGCTTCGGATCCCGCTACCCTCCAGGACCAAGCTCCCGACACAACAACATTTGCCGCATCGAGCCCGACACACATCGCAACACAACTGCTCAGACCCGTCCTCCGTACGGCTTCACCAGACATCATGCCGGAACACGACGAATCGCTTGGCGGCATGACTTTGTCTGGTGGGTGGTAACTACGCCGGCGGCCGATGTTGTGGCCTACCACCGAGAAAAGTTCATCCAAATCACGCTGTGGAATGGCCGCACATGTTCGTTGCAACAACAAAAAAAGGTCTTCTTGCGACTGGATACCCTCCATATTCGGCAGAGCTCTTCTCTGTAGCATATCCCATGCATGCTCAATCGGGTTCAAGGTTTAGGAAATTTATGATTTTATAAATTTATATAGATCCTTTTTGGTGCATTTCATAATTTGAATCAGGAACTGTGAATCAAATTCGAGTAAAAGATGAAAATCAGCTGTCAATATTTTCCCTATAAAAACATACAACGCATTGAAGACATTATTAGTGCTACTGTTTCCCTCCTACTGATTAAAACCAACGTTATTATGGAGCGGCGACGTCATTTAAGCAGGGAAGAAATGCTCAGAGCCGTGGGAATGATAGAAGCTGGTTCCCGGCAACGTACTGTGGCTTTAGCTCTGAATACAAGTCAAAGTGTTATCAGTCGACTTTGGACACGTTACCGAAGCACTGGTACCGTGGCTGAGCGCCATGGAGGACGGTATCGCTGCACCACACGGAGACAAGACCGATACATTCAAATCTTAACTCGAAGAGCTCCAACAATAACCGCCATGATGTTAGCCGTGAGGCTTCATCACTCTTCAGGGAACTTAATTAGCGACCAAACAGTCAGAAACCGCTTGCATGAAGTGAACCTTCATTCCCGAAGACCGCTACGGGTACCACCTATAGCAATGCACAATCGTAGGATTCGATATCAATGGGCTCTTGAACACAGAAATTGGGCAGAAGAACAATGGCGTTTCGTGTGCTTTTCTGATGAGTCTCGTTTTGGTATGAGACCGGATACAAGACGTATACGACACTGGAGAACCCCTGGACGCCAACAGCGATTAAAATCCTGCCAGGAAGTCCCTCCTTATAGTGGTGGAACCATCATGGTATGGGCGGGTATTTGGATCGGCGGAAGAACTGAGTTGATTTGGATCAGAGGCAACCTCAACGCTCAAATTTATGCTGAGACGATTGTATCAGACGTCATCGTTCCTCTACAAGTGCAAATCGGTCCCTTATTTCAGTTAATGCATGATAATGCATGACCGCACACCGCAAGAGTTGTAAGACAGATTCTCGCCGCAGCTAACATCAATGTCCTGCCCTGGCCTGCTCAGTCGCCAGACTTGAACCCGATTGAGCATGCATGGGATATGCTACAGAGAAGAGCTCTGCCGAATATGGAGGGTATCCAGTCGCAAGAAGACCTTTTTTTGTTGTTGCATCGAACATGGGCGGCCATTCCACAGCGTGATTTGGATGAACTCATTTTGAGTATGCCAAACCGATGTTCTTGTGTTGTTCGTGTTCGCGGTAGAAACACGGATTATTAATTGTTTAAGTTACCCAATAAAATTTTAGAGAAAACTGTTATTTCAGTCTTTTTTTCGAACTTTTGTGTTAGTGGTTCAAATGTCAAATATCCCTTTATTAGGAAAATGGCAAATTTCTTTATTAATGCAAAGGTGACTTGGTTTATCGTTACTGTGACAAACGAAAACACTTTATTTGATGAATCCTTAAAGAAAATTTTAATTAATATCAATCAGGAGAAAAGTTATTGCAAAAATATATGTTGATCCCTAGACACTTTTGATGTGTGTATATTAATTGTGATATTTTGCCTCCAGAGTCCCTCCCAGGGGTACCCTCTCCTTCGGGGAGAGAGGAACCTCTTCCTGTGACCTCAGTGACTGGCCATCACCTCTACTGCCTGGTGCCTCTTCTGTGCTGTTGTCACTGCTGCTCTCACATGCCTGTAGCCTGTGACAGGCCCTCGCTGCGGCCGTACTAACTCGCCTGTGGCCTTTGTCAAGCCGTTCCTGCTGCGGTACTCGTCCACCCTTGCCTTCGAGTGGTTGCTGACTTCAAGAGGCTGTGCCACTGCGTATAGCAGTCGTCTGCAGCTTCCGAGGGAGGCTCTCTACTGCTGTCTACCACTGCTCTGCTGTTTCCCAGCCTACCTGTGCTGTTTCAACTGCTGCTCTGCTTCTGTATTCACCGTGACTACTGCTGAGGATTTTCTACTATATATTTTATCTTCTCTCACCTCACCCACCTCATGCATTCATATTCATATTTATATTTTTGTCTTTACTTTTTATTTGTTATTTAATAAATTCTATGTCTCCCTCCTCCTTTTTTTCTTACCTGTCTTATACGACACATTGGCGATATCCGCCATAATTCTGAAATAAAATTTTCAAAGAATATCTACAATTTGTTACACGTGTTATTGGCAAAATTGTGGTATGTAACCACAGGGGCCATTGAAGAGTTGAAGTAGTATTCACTCTAAAGAAAAGGATTACACACATCATGCCAAAAATCGTAAGTTTTTCATGAACTGTTCCGTTAGTCGTGTTTATTATTATTTGTTTGATGATACCTATGTCATTTTGTTAACAGCCGGATCTCCTTGCATTTGGTAAACGTTGTCACAATTGTGGAAAGTGGATGCAGCGAAGGGCTCTTCGTAAAGATGGTGAGTAGTATTTAGTAGGTATGTAGACAGGTTGTTTTTTTTAATATTTATAAACTAGTGCTTGACTGCAATCCCGCCTGATGGTAAGCAATGATGCAATCGATGATGGTAAAGCGCACTAGTTTATTAAGCCTATTCACTTAAAAAACTTAGGAATAGGAAGGATGACGGCAGTTGAGCGAGGTGATGCCATGTTAAACCCAAGGCCAACACGACCAACGATGCTGCGCCAGAGGGAGATTGATGTGGAGACTCTCCACGATCAAACTCCCGACACAACAACATTTGGCGCATCGTACCCGGTACACATTGCAACACAACTGCTCAGATCCGTCCGTACGGCTTCACCAGACATCATGCCGGAACACGACGAATCGCTCGGCGGCAAGACCTTGTCTGGTGGGTGGTAACTGCTGCCGGCAACCGATGTTATGGCCTACCACCGAGAAATATGATAATAAATATATATGTTTTTAAGTGAATTTTGTTCTCTTTTCTTCTTAATGTGTGGATTATAAGACTTTCTGCATTGAAATAAAATAAGTACTTATTTACTTCCAGTGACATGCAATTTTTGTAATGGCAAAATATTTATAAGAAACTGCAAGCAAATGCAATGTGCAGTGCGACAACATTATACTCGTTAAGCGGCTCAATATTTTTCTCTATAACCCGACAAATAATAATAAATGACCATGTGCATAGCCTACGTTGAGTTGTCATGAACACATACAGAAACAGACACGATTTTTGCACCGTTTTTCTTGATAATGGAATGGATCCCTTCATACGCAAGTTCAACTTGAACTTGGCTGAGTCTTATTGTACAATTAGACATTATTAATTGTATAATATATTTGACCGCAATCCCGCCTGATGGTAAGCAGTGACGCAATCGTTGATGGTAAAGCGCACTAGTTTATTAAGAGCCTATTCACTCTAGCCTTGAAGACACTCAAATTGTAGTCCGACGGAAATTGTTGTGGCCTAGAAACATTTAGGCAGTTAAAAATAACCTCATATTTTAAGATCTGAAAAGAAATTATGCCTACCCATAGCATTTTCTGCTATTGCAGCAACTCTGTTAGATGGATACTAAACTATCCTGTAGAATTTCTAAATTCTGTAACGCCTGCAGGATTACCACAACACATTCTAAAATTAAAAGTTGGTTGTATAGTAAAGCTTTTGAGAAATTTGAACCCGACTGTTGGATTGTGCAAGGGAACCCGTCTTATTGTTAGAGCGTTAGCTTCACGTGTCATTGATGCGACATTATTTATGGTAGCCAAAGGGGAACCAGAGTTTTCATTCCTTGAATTCGTCTCCAGCCATCTAACAGTCAACTTTTAAATTTAGTCGGCTTCAGTTTCCCATTCGCACAGCATTCTCTACGACAATAAACAAAAGCCAGGGACAAACTTTCGACAAAATCGGTATCATCATTATCATCAACCTTTTTATCGTCCCACTGCTGCTGCTGGGCACAGGTCTCCTCTCATACAGAGAAGGATTGAGCGTAATCTCCACGCTTGCTCAATGCGGGTTGGCGATTTCAGACTTAAAGTCCAGGTTTCCTCAAGATGTTTTCCTTCACCTTCAGTCATTGGTGTCCAAGATATACTTAGAAAGTACATATAACTTTAGAAAAGTTACATTGGTACTTGCCTGACCTGGATTCGAACCCGCGCACTCATACTTGAGAGGCTGGTGTTTTAACCACTAGGCCACCACGACTTACTTAAATTGGTATATTTTAACCTAATCCTGTGTTCACCCATGGACAGCTCTAGGTATGATGCCTTCTACGAAGATTCGATAATGTAAAAATTCAAATTATCAATACTACTGAACAAGGCTTGAAAGGTGATAAATATTGATCGAAAAATGTTATATATAAAGAAATTTCATGATAATCAATCTGTGATGTATAACAGAGAATATTTCCTTATAAACCAATCCAAACCAACCAAACCAACCTTTGCCAAATTCTTGGATAAATACTCAGTGTAAAATTACAATTTAAATACTTCTTAATACTATTTATGACTTAGCCGATTTGAATAAAGAAGCACAATTTATTTTTTTGTTTTAAAATTAGTAAGTACTTATCTACCTGTCAAAGTAGAGAAAAAGACTGAGTGCTTAAAACAAAGAGGTTTACAGAGAGTAAACCTTAAAAATATGTTTTGATAATTTGTCTTAGTTTATTTTGAATGTTGATTTGAAATAAAAATATTTTTTGTAAATACTTTTGCAGTTTTTATTTACTATATTTATTAAAGACAACGAACGGAGGTATACGAATCTATATTTAATTTTCTTTGAGAACCGATGACTAAAGTTTGCATCTACATGTGTATTATGAGTCAAATTTCACGAGCGAAGCCGGGTTTTCATCTACTATCTTAATAATGGACTTACCTAAACAAATAAAAAATAATATTGCTACTACTCATCAACAAATTTAGTTGAGTAACAGTATGTTCGGTTGGCTTAATGGCTAACAGATGTCGACGTTTGCAATTTCATAAGCCATGAGTGGTTGTCAGTTCAAACCCCAGTAACAGCAAATTACTTGCAAATTACTTTTCGTAAATTACTTTTTTTTCTTTCTTTTATGGCTTCGCACGATTTGTGCATTTAGCCAATGTCACGGAATGTATTGTTCAAGTCGAAAAAGACGGCGTGATCCGTCTTACGATGGAGGTTTGAGACAAAGCCATGATGTGGCCACTATGCTGCGATATTTCACTGTTGTTTATGAATTATTTACTGAATGCACTTTTTACTACATAAATCAAGCACTTTTATTTAGTAAACAACTTTATAAATAATTTTAAAAGTCCGATGAAAAATGAACGTGACACTCAGCTTGACTTTCCCGCCAAAAACCCCTCGTAAATTATAAAAACAATTATTTCGGAATTCGAAAAAAAAAATAAGTTCGATAACTATTGAAAATAGAAAGCGCTTGAACATACACACATCAAAAGTGTCTAGGGATCAAGCATTTTTATGCGGATTTCTTGAGATTGAGATGTGGCTTTGTAATAAATTTATGATTTTATAAATTTATATGGATCCTTTTTGGTGCATTTCATAATTTGAATCAGGAACTGTGAATCAAATTCGAGTAAAAGATGAAAATCAGCTGTCAATATTTTCCCTATAAAAACATACAACGCATTGAAGACATTATTAGTGCTACTGTTTCCCTACTACTGATTAAAACCAACGTTATTATGGAGCGGCGACGTCATTTAAGCAGGGAAGAAATGCTCAGAGCCGTGGGAATGATAGAAGCTGGTTCCCGGCAACGTACTGTGGCTTTAGCTCTGAATACAAGTCAGAGTGTTATCAGTCGACTTTGGACACGTTACCGAAGCACTGGTACCGTGGCTGAGCGCCATGGAGGACGGTATCGCTGCACCACACGGAGACAAGACCGATACATTCAAATCTTAACTCGAAGAGCTCCAACAATAACCGCCATGATGTTAGCCGTGAGGCTTCATCACTCTTCAGGGAACTTAATTAGCGACCAAACAGTCAGAAACCGCTTGCATGAAGTGAACCTTCATTCCCGAAGACCGCTACGGGTACCACCTATAGCAATGCACAATCGTAGGATTCGATATCAATGGGCTCTTGAACACAGAAATTGGGCAGAAGAACAATGGCGTTTCGTGTGCTTTTCTGATGAGTCTCGTTTTGGTATGAGACCGGATACAAGACGTATACGACACTGGAGAACCCCTGGACGCCAACAGCGATTAAAATCCTGCCAGCAAGTCCATCCTTATAGTGGTGGAACCATCATGGTATGGGCGGGTATTTGGATCGGCGGAAGAACTGAGTTGATTTGGATCAGAGGCAACCTCAACGCTCAAATTTATGCTGAGACGATTGTATCAGACGTCATCGTTCCTCTACAAGTGCAAATCGGTCCCTTATTTCAGTTAATGCATGATAATGCACGACCGCACACCGCAAGAGTTGTAAGACAGACTCTCGCCGCAGCTAACATCAATGTTCTGCCCTGGCCTGCTCAGTCGCCAGACTTGAACCCGATTGAGCATGCATGGGATATGCTACAGAGAAGAGCTCTGCCGAATATGGAGGGTATCCAGTCGCAAGAAGACCTTTTTTGTTGTTGCAACGAACATGGGCGGTCATTCCACAGCGTGATTTGGATGAACTCATTTTGAGTATGCCAAACCGATGTTCTTGTGTTGTTAGTGTAAAAATTTCTAGCAATGCTTATACTTTCATTGTGGTCCCATAGGTATTAAACCAAAGTTACGAGTAAAAATTTAAATAAATAAAATTATGTCGTTTTCTTACAGGCCCTTTCCCAACTATTTTAGCGTCATCGTCCAGTCTGAGTGGATCCAGCTGAACAATACTTTTCACAACTAAAAAGTGTACAATAAAAAAAATTTCAAATAAAATGCTCACCCATATTCATGTCTTCAGTACTCTTGGACTTTGTACGTCGCGATCCCGACGTGTTATTATTGATCACGTTGTGATGATGAGCAGCGTGCCTGTCCGATTCACGGGACTGAAAATTCATACAGTCCTGTTGAGTTTCCAAAGAGATTATTAACATATCATATAATTTTTTTTTGTTATTATTCAATACAACTAGGAGTAACCAATGTATCAATTAATGACTTATTCAATTTTCGTAAGTTTCGAAAATATAGGTCTTGAATCTTTCGGTCGTTTATTAATATAGGTCACAGTACCTATTTTTATGTAGATATACTAGTATACACCGAAAACAGTTGTATCATAATAAATAAATATAATTCTAAACAAATAACACGTACTGATTCATTGCCATCTCCGTAGTCGACACTCTTGGGCATGTGCTGCAGGTGTTCCTTGCCGGAGCGTGTGGATGTGGCTGAAGACTTGGAAGACGTGAGAGTTCCGCCAGCCTGAACTCCCTCCGACTTCAGATCTTGAGTATGCTGGCCTTGAGCTGTAGCACCCGCACCGCCTGTCTGTGATTCTTCGTTCGTCTGATGATAGAGGAAGGTATCCTGGAGTTTCTTGAGTACATTTAGTTGTTTCGAATAACCTTACATTTTTTCCACCTTCATTTTTTACCTTGCACAAGCACAATCTATTAGAATTTTATATGTTATTTGAATTATTGCTTCATATTTCGTGTCTGACATCGAATAATTGCAAAGGTGATTATTGACCTTTGGTAGACCACAACCTAACAATGATTTATTACATAAGTTTACAAGTAGGCAGCTGTACATGACCTTGACATCAAAATGGCGCTAATAAGTTCACTAATCTGTAAAGTTCCCGCTTTTAATGGAGACAATTTTTTATAAAATCAGTAAATATTTGTCTTACGTTGGTGCCATGTGTTCCCACTGAAGCAGTGACAGTCTTGGGCGCAGTGGAAGTGTTAGTAGTCATGGTAGACGTCTCTTGTGATTTCGGAGGTCGTGTTGGAGGTTGAGTTGAGTCAGCCTGTCGTGATGCCGCTGAAATCGAAAGAAAAATCATTCGATTAGTGCAGGACCTTATAAAAGCAGTGATGTTTACGGAACACGGGTCTGAGCAGTTGTGTTGCGATGTGTGCCGGGTACGATGCGCCTAATGTTGTTGTGTTGGGAGTTTGGTCGTGGAGGGTCTTCAGATCAATCTCCCTTTGGCGCAGCATCGTTGGTCGTCTTGTTGGGTTTAACATTGCATCACCTCGCTCAACTGCCGTCTTCCTTCCTATTCGCTCAGTTTTTCTGAGTCAATAGGCTCTTAATAAACTAGCACGCTTTAGCATCAACGATCGCATCACTGCTTACCATCAGGCGGGATTGCGGTCAAGCGCTAGTTTATAATTATTAAAAAAAAAGGTGGTTTATTTATATAATAAATGTATTACTCATGGATCCTATCAATCTGCCCAGCTCTTTCCTATGTTGGTATTACTTTGAGTCTACCCGGATGCCCGGATGATAGTATGACTGCTAATCTGAGAACCATAACCCTGTTACTGAGTAACATGATAGCATGGGCCCTTGGCATGACTTGTTAGGTTATCAATCTTTTAAGCTTGTAACTACACTAAGACCTATATACGTACATTGGTACGTAATTAATGGACGCCAGGGCCAACGACCTATCATCATTTTGGGACCACGGAGAGGTATGTAATGAATGGTCTACTATCCATGAAAGCACAGCTTAACCCTCGAATGACTTTTACGGCTGTTATTATTTATTCGCGAAGCCCTCCTGTGTTTCTCAAGGATGTACACAATCATTATTATTAACGTAAAGAACTGACAACCAAAGTTTGTTTGCAAAGCTTTCATGGCCTAACAATTTTGACGGTTTTAGTCCATGAAACTTAGCTTGTAGAGAAAATATATCCTTGTACGAAGATCTTGTAAAAGCAATGCATTTTATAAAGGTTCTAAAAGTTAATATAGGTACTAACGTTTTGGTGGCGGCTGGTGTGCGGGTTGCGCGTTGGCTACATTGTCATACAGCGAGGTAGACGATGTAGCGGCAGCAACCTTCTCGGAGCGTCCAGTAGCTGCCGCGTTTCCCTCTGTTTCGTTTGCGCGAGCCGTGGTTCGGGGCAGAGTTGAAGAACCTATACCAGTTAGTATCATTAAATGGTAAAAATGAGAAGTACGCATAGTAGTATCGTCGAGCGATAACAGGCTTCATGTGTATATGTCAGATGGTGCGGTCTACCTCAAAAACTTCTTGGTAATCTCAAAAAACCACGCACCTTATGGAAACCTTATTGCAATCGCTATGTCCTCAGTCCCTATAATATTCAAAAATACATTATTTATTCCATGCGATTTCACGAAAGTATACTCGATCTGCAATCATAGTATCTCTCGTGATCTGACTCCACTCTTCTCGTTTTTCTAATTCTCCTTCCTTTCTCCTACAGTTCGAAAATACTACATTAACACTATGTCATCTAAGTGCGGTATAACATAAACTCAATATGCTGGGTGTTATTTATTTTTCTATTATTTAAAACTGAACTAATGATTACTACGAGTATAGCAAATGAGGTAAATAACGCTCATAGCTTTTCTGTACGAGAAGAGGTCTTTGCTTTTTCAGTGTGACACTAATATTTTTTTAAAATTCAATAGTCAAAATATACTCACGGTAGCGAGGGTCCTGTGCTCTCAGTCGTGCGTACTGTTCTTGCGACATGCATGTACACTGAGGCTCGCGATAGTTCAGGCTACAATCACAAAGGTGCATTCTGTGAGTAACAGAACTTTGGTTAGATCTAAGCTTATGCAATAGTCCGTGCAGTGTTGCATTGTACGTACGGATGTAGACTTGTTCCAAATCACACGACAAGTTTAGCTTAGCCTTTTGCCAATTATGTTGAGATCAGCTAGAATATACCAGCTTTTAGGTTTAGTTTAAGTTATATAAGTTTATGCCTGAGTATCAATAATTTGGTGATACAGAAGAGCAGTGATGATATCCTTATGTTATATTAGTGAATATTTCTGGAGTCTGACTTGTAAGTACTCGTAACTACTGTCATAAATCCTAACATAACTTGATGATTGACTTGACTTGCTCATCGATGGCAGTAGATATGTATTTTAAGCAATGCATCATTTTTGATGATAATTAAGCCTAATCGGTTCATTTGTAATTATTAATCGAATTCCTTTTTTTCTACATTACCTAGATCGATTGGGGCTGGCGGGTGTAGAGAGCGGCTTCCTTTTAGCTTTGAACTTCTGCTTGTTACCCGGCGGTTCCAGCTTGAGGCTGTAGCTCGATGAAGCCTTGCGGGAGAATTTGAATGATGGTGACTATAATGATAAAAATGATAATTGATTACAAGTAAACAAGAATCTACAGGTCATTGTTTTGTAGCTCGTTTACCAGTATATTGTTCTGTTATTTTACTGACAAAAAGCATTATTTCTTCTTTTAAGAATTCATTAATTTACAAGAATATCATGAATTTTATAAATAAATATTTCTGATTATTACGACAGATTGTTTTGGCAACTTTCACTTATGATACTTACACAGCATTCTCTGAATTGTTTGGCATCAATGGGAGAGGTGAAGTTCAATCCCCATGTGTCGTTAGTCATGGGATCCTTCCAGTATACGAAGCATTCGGAAGCTTGCCCAATACGAGTGCCTGAAACGAGAATTCAGGATATATTCGATGAAAATAGTCTGCAGTACTGATTATTAAGTTACTATCCATATTAGGGCATGAAGATAAAGTCTTTATCTTCTCCCGAAAAAAAATATATACAAAAATCAAGAACTAGGATTGGAGTCATTTCAACGCCATCAATGGTATGATTAGATAGAGATTTAGTATTCGTAAAACTATGCGTCGATCAGCTGGGTAATTGCGTAATAAATTATCAGTAGCAATGGGTTTAATTTTGACAGTTCAACAACATTAATTGCGTGATTTACATTGTTGAGCAGACGCATTTTGAAACATATGGAGCAATGGAATAGCAATAAGCTTCAAAATGATTCCAAATGATAGTAATAGTGTGTTACACAATAAGCGTGATGATTGTACATAAAA
The DNA here is from genome assembly GCA_037179545.1 of Sesamia inferens. Taxonomy (NCBI): domain Eukaryota; kingdom Metazoa; phylum Arthropoda; class Insecta; order Lepidoptera; family Noctuidae; genus Sesamia; species Sesamia inferens. Next base: position 18,104,983 of record CM073928.1, on the reverse strand, counting down.
TAGTTGTTTCAGAACCAAAAGTAGAGTTAGCAATGAAATCAGCAGATACGTAGTCGCGAGTTTATTCAGGAAACTTATAGCTAATATTAACAGTCTTCATAAACATTTGAGTTGTTTTCATATTACTCTTAACGGGTCCAGCAACAGTTTTCATGCTGTTAGACGTCTGTACGTGTTAGTGAATTCGGTCGATTACTCGACTATCCAGTGTAAATTTAAAACTAGGTTAGAGCCGCTCTCGTCGTGTCTACCGAATTGCCCCAGTAAAATGTAGGTGTTGCACTGTCAGTGATCTCCATAATTGTTACAAAACTGAATATTTCGGAAACTATTCTTTACGTCCATAATGTACGATAACGAATGTCCGTCATAAATATGGTGTTAAAAAGGCTTAGCACGAATTTGAAGGAAAATATGTAATTTTTTTCTCTACAGGTTTTAGTAATTTAAAAAATGTGCATTATTATCTCTCTAAATACTAAGATAGGTTATTGTTACAATATAAGCAATACATATAATTAAATACTAATACATCATCACAAAGGTTACTTTTTTATATTTTTAAAATTATTGACAAACTTTCAGTGCTCAATCAAGCATCTTTATTTTTTGTTGACACTACTAGTAGTGTGTAAGTTAGTTAGTCTAAGTAAAATTATTATGACATCTGTAACGTCTCACTACCCATATTCAAACCAATCAGTAGGCGGCCAGCCTACATGTGGCATTAAGAGTAGCCTACAATTTGTAGCCATACATCAGACAGGAGATTTATGTCGATATTACATTAGTACGACTATTTTTAGCTGTCTGTTATAACGAAAAGAACGTCAGTATTCGTATTGGTTTACATTTTTAACTATTTGAAAGGAACTATAAAAGGCGCACATGATACAAAGGTGTACAAAATAAAACAATAAACCGATAAAGAGTTGTACTTAGAAAATCCTATACTTTGCCATTTCTGGAGCCGAAAACAATTAGGATCCTTATTTTATTACATATATGCCACTAAAAATCATGTAAATTAGTTTTATCCTGGTTTGTATTTACTAGTGCCTTCTCTTATCATGAACGTTTACATATATTTTTTTTACGTATTACCTACGCAATCAGCCTTTAATGTTCTCACTAATGGGTACTCAGATCTCCTCTCTTTAAGAGAAATTGACCTCCACGTTGGTGGATGGTGGAGAATGTGTAAATTAAATTAATATTAATGTAATTTTCCCGTATATACTTATCAGCAAAGGAAAGTTTATTTATAAACATACCAGGTTGTAATAGTCTGACGTCGAGGATCTTGTCGACCTGCGAGTTGTAGGCGGTGATGTGGAACACGCACTCGGGCGAGTCCTGGATGCAGGTGATGTTGACTGGCACCAGGTCTTCGGACACCTGCTGCCACTTCACCGTGCCTGCGCCGCTCGCAGACACGTGGAACACCTCCGCCCATAGTCTGCAACGATTCATACTTCGGATATACAATAATGAGAGAGTGGTAACGCCGGCGAAAGTGTTTGACCAGATATTATACAAACATAAAAGATGCAAAGAAGTAGATAAGGATCGTAGCAGATAGGGTTCTGTAGTTTCTCTTTATTTCCAAGAAAGCGTATGTTTGTGTGTGTATAATGTATGTGAAATACAACAATTGCACTGGAAACATGGTGCATCTGCAAATAGATATGTAGGTACTCTATTGAAATAATTCTGACTGCCCTGTACTAACTATTTTAAATTACACTTTTTTGACTATCATTTAGACACATTAGGAAACGTCAAAATGAGTAAGTGTCCACAGTGTTAAAATATTCAAACAATATCACTTATACTCACTCCCTTCTATTTATCTATTTAGGTGACTTTATGCATGTCTTCTTATAGATAAAACAAACCGAAAAGAAGGTAAGAAAAAGAATGCTGTACATTTAAATAAACACGTAGGTAGGTACTGTCGCAACATTCACATAAAATGTCGTTAAACTTCTGCCGCTCTGTTTGCTTGCATAAAGTTTGCTTAGAAACATGTTAGTGAGTAAAATTAGGACGAGTTGCTTTGATGCAACCAATAAAGTAAGCGTGATAAACTGTGTTTACATTGTGAATATACCAGAGACCGGGAATAAAGTTGCTTTGAGTAAATTACTGAGACTCCACATTTAATATTGACAACGGTTTGATAAATGGCTACAAATATTTAAAACGTTTTGTTTCTTAATTTTTATGCAAAAGCATAAATGTTTCCAGCAATTTATTCAAAGCAACTTTGTTTTTGAACACAATTTTGAATAACTATAAGTTAGCTATTTATCGAACTAGAAGTATTTATAAAACTACGTTAATGTTCATATAAATAGAACACTATGTGAACATTAGCGTTGTGTTTTAAGCATCGAAGTAATTATCGAACACTAGTTTTCTTTACTTTTTTAAAGCACTTAAGTACGTCTAACACTTGTAAAATCGCTTTATAATGTACTTAGGTGGTGTGGTACATTGTATTAATTGAATAGTAAAGGATGTATGTGATTATTGTGTAACGGATAGCATTGCCTCATTCCATTCTTTTTCTTCTTCTTCAGCCTAAGGTCCACTGCTGGCCAATGACCTTCCCCAAGGCTTTCATTACATTGGGGGGACTTGCCATAATCCCCACGCTTAGCAGGCAGGTTGGGGATCGCAGTAGTTAGATATTCCACAGGAGAAGCGCTGCTGCTCCCTTCCCTGGTGAGAGTTCCCTTAGTGGCGACTAAGGGAACTCTCTTACGACACCCATGGGAGGGTTTGTACTAGGGAGGGTATGGGTAGGGTACTATTCTAAGCCCGACCTCCACCACCTCCACCTTCCTCCTCCGGGGAATCCCACAATTGACTACTTATTCCATCAACATTTGTATATGTACTTTTTTCTCTCGTATTCGCACGAGTTAAATGTCTATATTTGATATTGACAGCCTCTGCGGTAGCGAACGCGGCCGCTGCGCAAGGCGGCGCGGTTTCGATCCCCGCGCAGTGCAAATATTTGTATGCATGAATATGAATATTTGCACTGGTCTGGTCGTGCCTCGGAAAGCACGTTAAACCGTTGGTCTCGGTTGCCAAACGAACATCTAATGGTAGTCGTTACGGGTTGTTGGAGCCGTCAAAAGTCCAACAATTGGTCTAACTGGAATGCTTCAATATCGCCTTCGGGTTGTGGAGAAAAAATATCGAAGTTTAGCTAAGATTGACAAAGTGGACCCCAGGCTCCAAAGCTGAAAAAAGCTTCGGATGCGACTGGGGTTAACGCTGAGATGAAGAAGATTGGATATCGCAAGCCATCGTAAAGACAGTTCCAAGCTTAAGGCAGCATGGTTGATTGGCCTCAATGCAGTTACACTTAGTGCCATCTCTATAAAATTCTCCTGTTATTACTTGTCATAGTTGTTTCAATTTAGCAACGTTATAATTTGAATTGTAACATTACTAAGTTGAAACCCCCTTGCCCCTTTCACCGACTTCAAAAGGTTCAAACTCTTTTGTTGGGCTTAGTATAACTTTTTACAACAAGATACCCTCTGCTTTGCTTGACTTGCCTTACAATGCATGTAAGTGAAGCACAAACCAAATCCAATCTTTGTTCAAAGGTGCAATATTCTGTAAACGAGTATTTAAGTGATAAGAATAGCTGGGTCACTCTGATTAACTCAAGACATTTTTATTTAGGTAATAAGTTTTTACTTATTTATATTTCCATTTTAATGATTTCTAATTTTTTTTTTTTTGCTTTGCTGCTATTTTGGCGTGGCTAGCTGGCACATGGTAAATAATTTCATTTTATATTATGACTATTACTATACATAGGGTTGTATAAAGTCATATGTTTTTTTTTAATGAACAGACAGGTGTGCTGCTCTGTGGGGGAGTTTGTTCCGCCACTTCTTCTTCCCAGCGAAAGCACTAGGAAGTGGCGAAAGGCTGGCGTTTTAGGGGGAGTGCAAGTGTTCTTAGCCTAATTTGAATTTGACTTTTGATTTTGATTTTGAAAAGTATAACTGTAACGTAGCATGACAACTAAATTAGGTACATTTAGTCGGTTAACTAAGTCACGTGGTTTTATTTACCTTTAGTTAACTACCTAAACCGGTAGTAGATCTTTGTTCTGAAGAAAGTGTAAATATATCGTGTCCAGGTATAAATTCTTACGTAATCACTCACTAAAGGTTATTTGTTTGACATATTGTTGGGTATTTAAAATTACCCCATGGCGTCACTTTTTCTAATAATTGTTATTTGAATAGTAGGTATATTACAATTATTATTTGAATATATAAATTGTAATTGTTTAAATATCGAAAAAAACTGAAATTATAAAATTTATCTTGATTAGCAAGTGGTTCTCTTGATATCTTTTCGGTGATTTAATATTAGAATTTTTAGTTTAAATATCGAAAAGCCATTCTTCAGTAATTTGTTTGATTTTTAAGTAGTGGTTTGTAAGCGGTGCTGCAAAATAAGTTGCCACAGGTCCATTTTTAGACGTATTTGTTCGCATCATATTTTAATTAAATACATGTGGAACACTACATTTTTCTAATTAATTGACTATGATCAAATTATTTATAATCTGTTGACTTATGATCTTTAATCTTATAGTCAGTTCCAAGCGCATGTGAATAAAATAGTTTTCTTTTTATCAGAATGAAATTATGTCCTTCAGTTCACCTTAGCAAATGTCCGTCTCTTCGTCGCGAGTTTTGCCACGGGCTGTCTTCATAGCGGTACGCCTTGCGCAGGATGGGCGCGCACGAGCACGACGACAGCTTGTTGCCCATCGTGCGTGTGCCACACTCGGCGCACTGCACTATGCTGCCTGCAAACAGAAACTCATTAAGTACAACTTTTCCATGGAAGATACCACATATAGCAGAGTAATTTCGTAACACACACTATCAGTAGCAATTACTTTCATTTTGACAATTCAACAACTTTCATTGCGTTATTTAAGTTGTTGAGCTGACACATATTCTTAACTGATGGAGCAATTTATTAGCAATTGATTTAAAAATGATTCCAATTGATAGTAATAGTGTGATATGCAATTAGGGTGCAGACCGGTGCTTTTCGAAAGGGGCGAGAAAGGAACGGCTAGTTATACGAAATTATTCTAAGGAGACCGAACATCATTTATGATGTATGTAGTAATGTAGTTGCCAAAAATACATAATTTACAAGGCTATGTTTTATTTGTAACCTAATCAGTGTTGTAAAACATGGATTTATAAAGTAAAGCTAACACGTGAAATGTTTTGAAAGATAGTAGATGTTGTGAAGTGGCTATTAAACGGATTATAATATTTTTTTAAATATGTTTCAGCCAAATTTAAGACTATTTAAATAAATACTACGATAAAATCACATCTTCTTCTTCTTCAGGCTATAGAGGTCCACTACTGGACAGTGGACTGTGCTGCCCGCATCCATCGGCTTTCCGTAACCTTCACCAGGTCATCGGTCCACCTTGTTGGGGGCCTCCCTACGCTTCGTCTTCCTTTACATGGCCGCCACTCAAAAACCTTGCTGCCCCATCGGCCATCGGTTCTACGAGCAATGTGCCCCGCCCACTGCCGCTTAATTTTAGCGACTCGAAGAGCTATGTCGGTGACTTTAGTTCTGCGGATCTCCTCATTTTTGATTCGATCGCGCAGAGAAACTCCAAGCATAGCTCTTTCCATCGCCCTATGTGCGACTCTGAGTCTTCGTATGAGGCCCATTGTGAGCGACCACGTTTCAGTTCCGTAAGTCATCACTAGCAACACACACTGGTCAAAGACTTTAATCTTGAGACACTGTGGTATCTTGGACGACGGGAACATGTACCGTAGCTTCCCAAACGCTGCCCAGTCGAGCTGAATTCGACGAGACACTTCTTTCTCGAAGTTGGACCTACCTAGTTGGACTGTTTGTCCCAGGTATATACACTCGTCAACCACTTCGAGTGCAGAGCAACTAACTAGAATTGGATCAAATCACATAAATTGCCGGAACTTTTAAACCACACTCACAAATATGTTCCCACGGCTTAATTAGATATGTCAGGAGCTAGCAAAACATTAAAGTATCGCTCAGACACTTTCACCTGACCTCTGCAACCTAATTTCCAGTGAATATCGAAGTATTCTCATATATTAGACTAATTATCACTCAGGTTCTCCGGGCTGCTGTCTGCCCTATTGAGTTCCAATTTCATATTTCCATTTTAGGAAGCTATTTATGTATGAACATAGCGACGACACTGCTCCGCCTTATGATGTATCTCGGTCGAATTGGATTGAACACATTTATTAAGATGAGTGGTGTTAAAGGAATTGATAGAATAAGAAATAAGTATTAAAAAAGGAAATCTGAGAGTGGCACCGGTAACTGAAAAATTGTGTGGGAATTAGTTGTCATGGTATGGGAATGTGTTATTGAGGAATGAGGAAATTTTTTAGTGACTAAAATTTTAGACATATAACTGTCGATGGCTATAACAGTATAGAAAGACCAAAGAAAAGAAAATCAATGAACTGTTTGCATGACGATATTGTTAAAAAGGGAGTGAATATCGATGGTGGTTAACATACTCGTATGATGACTAATGAATTGAGATTTGCGTACCTACGAGACTATGTTATTTCGTTTCCAACCTCTGAACTAAATTGTAATTTGATTAGGAAGAATTTACCTAGGTTTGGTTTTGGTTATTCTAAATTAGGGGGTCCCATACCTCATAATTTAGAATAACCCTACTAGCCCTACCCTACCTGTGAGAAATTTTTAACTTGGATTTACATAAAATACAATTTTAACAAGTAGTTAAAAATTGTTTTGATCTCCCAACAATGTTTAACCACCTGATTAAAGAATAATAATTGAATAATCATACAATACACCCGAATGAAAATAACTTTTAACGTAACGTTTTATAGATACCTTTATACAAAGGGGTCATAAACGATGACTATAGTTAAGTGACGTTCAAACGTCAAAAATGTATGATTAAACAGGCACTTATCACTAGTTAATTTTGAACAGCATTTATGAATAAAGGAGTTCAGTTGCATTTTTAAATACCTGTCCAAATTCTATAAAAAACCTTACGGGTCCTGCCACCAATAGTTTACCTTATTTTTTTATATTTTAATAATTATAAACTAGCGCTTGACCGCAATCCCGCCTGATGGTAAGCAGTGATGCGATCGTTGATGGTAAAGCGCGCTAGTTTATTATGAGCCTATTCACTCAGAAAAATTGAGCGAATAGGAAGGAAGACGGCAGTTGAGCGAGGTGATGCAATGTTAAACCCAACAACACGACCAATGATGCTGCGACAAAGGAAGATTGATCTGGAGACCCTCCACGACCAAACTCCCGACACAACAATATTTGGCGCATCGTACCCGGCACACATCGCAGCACAACTGCTCAGACCCGTCCTCCGTGCGGCTTCACCAGACAAACGAAATCAATTCCTAAATTAAAATCAAATGTCTTTTAAGATGAGATCATTCTTTCGATTTCCATTTCAATAAAATAACGTTAGTTGGGTATTACATACAGAATATTGTCATTTAAGGTTCATTTGTCAATAAATTTTTTATGAAGAATAATTATGACAGTTTGTCAAAATTCTCTGTAGATACAAAAGCTGTCAAACCGCAATATTTATTCCTTAGATTTTAGTTATCTGACCATTGAAATATCAGCCCTAACTTCACTACTAGATTAAAAGTGTAAAATGTAACATGTTACTTCCAAAGCCGATAAAAATCCTCAAGTTGCCTTTCAAAGGTTTTACTAATATTCCCTAACAACAGTCATGTAGATTGTTCTGACTCGGATCATAAATAGATTTAGCACATTAACCTAATAAACATCACCGATGAAAGATGTTATGATTACACATCAAACTATCGACATAATTTATAATAAGATGATTTAATACTATTTTTCAATATAAATTACTTTACAGTCCAAAATACTGTGTTGGCCAGGATATAGGCACGTATAAATAACAAATAGTGTGGCAATATGAATGTTCATGCGTTTGAAACTATTCTTCAATGCAAGACTTGATTGCCTAATCGAAAAATTGCCAAGTAAATAAATACTTAATCAACCTATAACGATGTTCCCACTCCTGAGGCACAGACCCACTCCCTCTCGGTGAGAGGGAGTGGGCCATAATCTACCATAATCTACCGGCGGTTGGTAGATGTCATATATGTTTTCGAACGTACCGGTTTCCCCACGATGTTTTCCTTCACCATTTTGAGAGCAGCGGTGATGAAATAATGTACACAAAGTAAAGCGCCTGGTGGGGTTCGAACCTACGACCTTCATCTTGTAAGTCGCTTTCGATACCATTAGGCCACCACTGCTCAAATAAATAAACACGAAGAAAATATATCTAAAATAAGTTTGAAAGCAATAGGAACTATTTAGTAGTGGACTGGTAAGATATCAATACAGACATAATTGACTAGATTCAATAGGCTCCTGTTATAACCATAGTGTAAATTCTTATAAATCCAGATAAGTATTTAAGCTGAGATTATTTAGATAGTGCCTAATCATAGGTACATACCGTGGGTCCGTATCGACCCACGTAAACTAGACTTCAGAGGCGTCGATTACGCTTCAGTAAATACTCATGTGCTGCACATGAGTGCGCGTGCACTCACCCGCGGTCCCGTGATGTCACCAGGTGCCATCGGTGCGCGACAGCGAGTGGCCGCGGTTCAGGCTCTGAGACCGCTGCGTGCCGTGTCGGTACGGGTGCTTCACAGCGCCGTGCTGTAAACCACAACACAATCTTCTTGCACTCATACACAAACTACCACTACATTAAACACACATCACACGGGTAGCTTCTCCAAATTTATTTACATTTTTGATACTTTCCCCTAACCCTGATCCCCAAAAATTCAAAGTTTCGTTGCATACTTACTGTATTCAAAATATATCTAAAGTGTGGCCTGTCAACCAATATTAGTAAATATATTTAAAAAGTTTTGATTTAAGGAATATAAGGAAAATATATTTATATTATGCTTATTTAGGTATGTGTTTAGATGATTTAGTTCGATAGGAATGGGGTTTAAAGCCATATAGAAAGACATGCATGAAAACAAAAACATATAAATACAATCTACAAAATAATACTTTACATTGAAACGTGGTCACAAAATTTCACAACACAGCTTTTATATTAATATAAGAATAATATAATAATATGTCAATGTTATATATATGGGATCATTAGCATCGTGACTTTATATTTTGTACACACTGGCATTTCTCTAGGGTGAAAATTGACTTACGAGTACTGTAAGATTTCACCTGGTTATAATTAACTTCTTAGATACTCAGTTTTTCGCAAGACGTAGCAATCAAAGTGTCGTTGAATCAACATAGAAGGTTCAATCAAGTGGTACATGGACATATGAGTCATAATATTAAGTCACCTACACCTAACACGCCTTGAACCGTTAGCTAAATACAATTAACATGGACGGCATCATTTTATACTATGCCATTTTACCGTAAAATGCATTATTTTACTCTATCAGATACTATATCATTAGATATTTAAAAAAATCATAAAGCTACAAGTAGACCTGATATAACTAATAGTACCCAATACTTTAAATATTTGTATGCTGTTCTTGATCATAACGTAAAACTTTTCAACCTCCTACGTCAATATACACACTCGTATTGGTATATCGTCACTCTCTTTTCACTAAGATGCAAGTTTCATTGACTAAGTTTCATTAGATACGGATCAGGTGGTATTGCGGGGGTCTCCGAAATTTTAGCTGAGGGAATTCTGAATCATTTTTGTCAATATAAGGTGGGATGATATTGAAAAATCTTATAAAATATCTATTTCATTTCTCCAAATTGATATTGAAAATGTTTTGACAGCTGGTACAGAAGCCATATAAATCAAAATTTATGAGTCTCTGTGTACATGTCTTACAAAAATATTGATATACTATTTGGCATTTATTGAGACTGACTTTTTGGTCGATTGTATGTGCATGTTTATATTAGCTTACCTACAGGTATTAGGTATGAAAGCAATACTGCGTCTGAAAGTCATGGATTCAGAATTTTACTTTCTTCTGCTGCATCATGAATGATATTGAATCTTCAAAAGATTGCCTTCTAAATTGAGAGAGATACCTTTACCCGAATTCCTGCCGTTAATGAAAGAAATTAAATAAAGTAGTTAGTTGAAAAGATTCCTCTTAAATCTGGTATCTGGGTTATCGATACGTTCAAGTCCAACTCTATCCTATCAAATAGTAATTAAAATTCTAACGCCGCATTTCGATCTCCGTGGCAGTGCCTTCAATCATGTTAGATTAGACCGACTGTATGTGGGTCAGCTTAGTTTGGCTTCTTATTTAAAACTAGCTATATACCACCTACTCGTAGATAACTTGTTCGTATTCACTAAACATTTCGTCAACTGATCGTTTACTGTTGGTTTCATGTCGTGCGTTTATTGACTGATTACTAATTCACCTTCATACGTGATAATATAAGCGTCAACGTTCAATGGTTCTATTATTATATTTTTCTGTAAGAAACTACTAGAAATGGTAGATTGTATTAGGTGTACCTACATTGTAATGGTCTAGCTACGACAGCGTATCCAACTATATGGTATGTGACGTTTGTACCTATTGCAAAAAGGCGTTAGTTAGCACGATACTATTCTGACAGTGTTAATTAGATCTTACTATGTAATATAATACAGTCTATCCCTATCTGTTCACATATAATATTTTCTCAGTCAGGTTAATCGTACACACGATGTCCAGATCTGCGTGACCCCAGCTGGTATATAGGTACCTACGCAGCGCTGCCGTCAGCGTATACATAGATTACGTTACACCTAAATTAAATATTTAGGATCTTCTAGCATACTTATAGTAAAATGGGCATATATATACTACACATTATAAAGCGAATACGTTATTTAATACACATACTTATACACATAACATTATATTTAGGTATACTTACTTAATTTATATAGGCTTAGGCTGTTATTACTGTGTTCATATTAGGTACAGGTATTTAAAATATAACGTGTGAACATGCATATACTGATTGCTCCATATAAAGTTACTGTGCATGAAAGATTAATTATGATTTCACATAACGTTAATTTATCATTATTTTAACGGCAAAACGCCCCATAATACGGACATTCACGAGGGAGGTAGGGGAATACAAACACTCCATGTGCAAATCAATTTAAAGGTATTTACGAACCTCGAAATTGTTCCAATTTTGCGAAGAAAATTTAGCAGCCTCCACGCTTTCTTTAGCACCCATATTTACGAAGTTGTGAAATCACTCGTATGAACTATGACAATTCTGTTTCGATGCGAATGCTCTGAGCTCGTGACACTAATGTGCACTACGGCCGGTCTCTCTGTGAGAGTCAGCTTTGATAAGCATTTAAATACCTCTATCTTCAGTCGATCGCAAAGTTAAAAATTCACAGCGTTGAATAGTAAATGAGGGGTGTTGTATGTTGCAGCTAGCAGCACAAGGAGCGCACAGAGCACACGACGCGCACGAGCCACTGAGAGCTCGGGGCGCTCAGGCGCTCGGGCGCTAGGAAGCTGAGGGCGCTGGGGCGCTGGGGCGGCGGATGCAGGCGCCGTGTGTAAACACCGCCAGCTGCTGTGCGGCGCGCACGCTCTGCGACCGGCAGCTCGCCCGCACCCTCGCCACTGGCCGCACCGTCCGCGACCCTACTGCCCTACGCGCGACCTCACTATCACCGGCAACACCTAACACTTTCGATTATCTCCGGGTATCTCAAAGTGCGCAGAATATAATGTGCGATGATACGTTTTTGCGAACGGTGCGGCAGGGCGACACCGGCGGCTCGGCTAAACGTCAGAGCAGACTGGGTCGCGATACAAGCGTGCGTGGCGCGCTGTGTGCGCACGCCGCGCCGCCGCCGCGCACCGCCGCCGCCGCCAGCCGAGACGCAGCGACGCCCAAACCTAGCAAACGATATGGTGGCCAGCGCCCTCCATCTCGTTGAGATATGTCGTCCCCGTATTGTCCTAACTTTATCTCGGCTCACTTCCTCAATAAAATCAATCTTTAGTGAAAAAATGAGGAGATGTACGCCTTACACGAGTTTGCATACGAATAGTATTAATAACATGTATCGAGATTAAGAAGATCATCAATGGACGTTCGGAGCGGTGCGGCGTGGGGCGGGAGTTGCGCGCGCACTCTCCCCGAGACAACATTCGATTTTGGTCCATGACTGTTGGATGCTTACTGTGGCCCAAGCAAGGCTTTAATAGTTCATTCTAGGCTACGACCGAGTACACGACAAGTAACTCATTTTAATTTATTACATATAATATGTTGACTGTAATAACCTTCTATAATAAGAACACACAGTAAGCGTTCCCCCCTCTGTTACTTAAATTATCACTGAAACACCCGACATGTTACATTAACATCAAATTACATAAAGTTAGTAATCATACTAACTGGTTCATCAGCTTTACTACAAAAATCGATGCCTATGTCAGATAGACTTCATAATACCTAGTTTGGTATAGAGGTCAATGCAATATATTGACGCTCATAATGCGCAGTTCGTCTGTAAGCACCGTTATCTTACTACAAATAATAAATACAGATTTTTAGTCGAGTATCGTCAATGTATTCTTAGCAAGAGAAACCTTATAATGATTATATTCATGTTACAGATATCAAAAACATCAGCAAAGCAACGGCGTGAATATAAATACAAATACATGAAGGAACATAATAACGTTTATAATTGCTTAAAAGTAAAGTAAATATTTGATGCTGCAAACTACCTGATAGCAGTTTCCATAGTCAGCTGTTAGGTACGAGTACGGAAATCGCGGATGGTTTCGCGAGAAAAGCAAAAATTTTGCAAAATTAGGTCAGCCTAGTGCATACCTGGTTATTTTGTTAAGTCGCTCAATTAAACTTTAAATTTAGGTCGAACTATCCGATATTCTCATTTGACCGTTGCAAACCTGTATGAAATTATAAGATTTAGGTATTTCATCAAAATTATACATCTACAATGGCTACCTAATTGCCACTAAACTAAATACAAGTTACTTTTAAGTCGTACAAACTTATAAGAAAAATTACGTTGTCAAGTATATAATTATAATGCAATGTTACTGTACAGTATAATCATAATTTAAAATTGCAATTTCCTTTCACTGTGAAGTCACGAAATTCACACAAAGTGAATAATCTATGCGTAGTTGGTAACGGAGATTTTAAAATAAATTGAAATTTTAACGGCTTTTTTTGGATGATTTTCGTGTTTTAAAGAGTCGAACGCAAAGAAATTAGCTGATACCATTTTCGGAAATTAGTGTCATACAGGAAGTGTTTAATATGATCAAAACCTATAATATGTAAGCAATAGAATAAAGTGTGCCGATTGCGTAAGAGGACATAAGAAATGTGGGAAATACATCATTTCAGCATTCCTCACATTTTATCAGGGCAAAACTCACGAGGAATTAGTGTAAACACACAATAACAACAACATCAAAGCTGTCCAATCTAAACAAGATATGTGAGGGTGTGTAAAGTGAACATATTATTATAGAATATAATTATTTAACACATATAATTTTATAATATAGATCAGAAAGTTAGTACCTACACAAAAAAGATGAATCAAAGACAATTGCTTACAGCTGAGACATGAATGCCAAGAAGGATGTGGGGTGTTACAGGAATGTATTGAATAAGAAATCAGTACATAATGAGACATTTGAAAGTGGCACCGGTAACTGAAAAGGTCTGTAAAAATCAGTTGTCGTAGATATGGGAATATGATACGGAGGAATGGGTTGTGAGGAAGGTTTTCATTATGAAAGAGTATACCTATGACATGACTAACGAGATATCGAGTAACAGAAAAGTATTTAAAAAAAATCGACCCTAAATGAATTAGAAAAGGGGCTGATCACAGAAATCGTAATAACAAGTCAATATTACGATTTCAGTAGCGCTGATTCTAATTATAAAGTGCACCGTATGTTTGCAGATATGTTTTCCTTCACAGGTGTCAATTCTGCGAATGAAAAAAGAAATTGCAACCATTTGCGTAACGATATGTAAATATCTGATGCGTAAAATCTTTCATTGTAGCAGTTTAACAATATCGGAAAAAGTAAATTGTATGTTTTTAATTCATCTTCCGAATAGATAGATTTAATTCATTTTATGTAACCATAAAATGGATATTTAATCGATATTTAATTTTAAATTTAAGTCTAGTAAACTTTCTGATATGGACAAAATTTAAATTAATAAGACTGTTTTCCTATTTTAATGATGTATAATTATGTGAATTATCCTAGGGATGGATGGAAAAGTATAGGTAGTACGTTAAATGAATTATTCTGATTTATAAACGCCTTCAGTAAACAAGAGAAGAAGATTGTTAAAATTAATTATTTAATTATAATGAATAAAAAATAAATATTGGAAAAAAAATATTCACTATTTTCATTTATCCACAGGAGGTTTGTCGATGCACTTCATCTACGTACCAAGCATGTAATAATATCAAACACATAACAGTTCACCCCTTTGTTTTCATGATATCGTGAGGCCGCACTCAAGGCACTCGCGCCATATACACAGACGCTTGAGTAGGTCAAACATTAACAATGAGAACTCAAAGCAGTAAGGCAACTTTGTATTATCTTGTCCAAGTAACTCGTGGGTAGCAAATGAGAAGTATATGTCATTAATTTGTCTCGCTAGACGACAGTAGTGTCGGTTAAGCATTAAAATAATTTCGGATTTTACCAAATAATGCTAAATTTTGACTTGCTGGCTGCCCAGTCAAATATTTTGTCAGGCTTGCAGATACTTACTATAGGATATTTTGTTTTTAGCAAATTCGGGGGTTGCTAGCTTAGTTAAAATATTTTTCGATTAAAATGTTATAGAACATTTATAATTATATATGTCATTCCGTAAACATGGATCATCACCGGCAGGTGAAGTTGATTACAGGTATGTTATATGGAACGACTGTCTATATTACCTTCACAACTCAGTTACAGGATAATACGATACTCGTGGTAAGGCTGGCTATCAGACTTTCGAGCTTCTAAGGACCATGATACAGACATAATTCCTAATGTGTGCAACGTTTTTAATAAAAAAAAATATAATGAAAATTAATAAATACATCTGTTAGAGATATACAGTATGTTAATAAAACCCTGTCCGACCCATAAGGATAATAAAGGTTAGGTAAACACATGACCAAATATAATATAAAATTTTACGTATTCATCATAGTACCAATACAAATGAATTTTGAAATAATCTTTATTTCCCGCGAATTAATTCCAATTTCCCCGAAATTTGGTAATTTTTAAAAAGTGACAACACCGGTATTATTATGAGCGAATAGCGATGCGACCACGTGCCGCGTGTCTTGCCGCCCGCCCCCCGCGGGCGGTAGGCGAAGGGTGGTCAACGCACATTTATTAAGTTACCTCCTTTTGCGAAATAATATTTATTTTTTTAGGGGGATTTTTTTTAAGTTTAGCCCGGTTTTGTATGCATTAGTAGAATCAGTTATCGATACCTAACAACACCTTCACGGGTCGGACAGAGTTTTCTTAACATACTGTATATATGAAATTGTAACGTATGGTGAAATTGTAAATTTATGGTACATTAAGAGGCATGATAAAATGTAGACATTTGATTAGAGATAGATATCAAGTGAGACACTATTTGAGTAGTCACCACTATTTGAGCGTAGTGCGTTGTGCATATACTCATATGTTCAGAAAGAGATAAATTTTGGAACCAAATCCATTCTTTTACAACAGCCTTTCCTCAGAAAATGGCTACTACGAATTGGAACATATTCCATTTACCACTTTTTTCGGAATTACGACGCACTTAGTCGTGATAAATGATCATGATTTTCACATAACCAACCCTCTATATATGCCAGGAAACAATGGCAACTCTTCAACCCTGGATATTGAAGCCCGCAAATTAATGATCTAATCTTAGGTGACCATTATAATATGATCATAACATGGCGGTGCTATTAATAAACACAATTCGAGCGTAGCTGTGACCAAAATATTTCAGATGGATATAATTAGTTCTCTATTTTAACATGTTGTACTATGTTCAAGGTGTGTGTATGTGGTTCAAGAAAAAAAAAATATATTTACCACTGCCCCCCGTTCTACAGAAAACACTTAATTTACAACCTGAAGAACTCCAAATGTTAGACTTGACCAAAATTAAGGCAGGATCTTTAAAAAATCTAACTAATTTGTAAGTTTATATTTGTATAATACATGTTCGGCAATAGTGTCTGTCGTAAAATGTAGAACGAAAAAGTATTGCACCTAATGATTTCATGTTATACTTTTAACTTGCTTCGCCCGCAGGGACAAAAATAATACGGTATGTATTAATCCAGATTATAATTATATAAACAATCTGTGTGTTAAATTCCATCTAAAGCCATTGAACCGTTACGTTAATACGGAACATACTCGTGCATCCAGATAAAATGCATTCTGAAAATTATGATTTCGGTTTCAGACTCATCCTCGCGCCACATACTTTTGTTTTAGGAATTCGTAGTCAGCTAGGAACCCTTATAGTTTCGCCAAGTCTGTCTGTCCGTCCGTCCGCGAATCTCAGTGACCGTTAGCACAAGGAAGCTGAATGTTGGTACCAATATCAATCACGTTGACAAATTGGAAAACATATTTAATCAGGGTATACCTAACCCTATATGTATACGTAAAGTGGGTAGTGATATTTTTTTTATTTCCCCCCTCACGTGTGATATATTGTTGGACAGGTATTTAGACATGAATAGAGCTTTACCTGAATAATTTTTCGATAGTGTTAAAACTTTCGGAAATAATCGGTCCAAATGTAAAAAATATGTATCCTTTCTCTAAGTTTTGAATCAAAAGTTTAAAAATATAAAGAGAATCTCAAAGAGAAGCAGAACTTTATAAAGACTTTCCAGTAAAGTTATTTTGAACTTAATAGGTAGAATAGTTTTTGAAAAATTGTACAAAATCATTTCTGAACTTCTTCTATAGCCTATAGAAGTCCAATACTGCACAAAGGCTTTCCACTATGACTGGTCTTGTGTTGCCCGCATCCATCGGCTTCTCGCGACCGTCACCAGGTCATCAGTCCACCTTGTTAGGGACCTCCCTACGCTGCGTCTTCCGGTACATGACCGCCACTCTAGAACCTTACTGCCCCATCGGCCATCGGTTCTACGATCAATGTGCCCCGCCCACTACCACTTAATTTTAGCGATTCGAAGTGCTATGTTGGTGACTTTGGTTCTTCTGCGGATCTCCTCATTTCTGATTCAATCGCGCCGAGAAACTCCGAGCATAGCTCTTTCCATCGCCCTTTGTGTGACTCTGAGTCTTCATATGAGGCCCATTGTGAGCAACCACGTTTCAGTTCCGTAAGTCATTACTGACAACACACTGGTCAAATACTTTAGTCTTAAGACACTGTGGTATCTTGAATGACGAGAAGATGTAGCGTAGCTTCTGGGCAGCGGGCCAGCCAAACTGGATTCGACGAGACACCTCTTTCTTAAAGTTGGACCTACCTAATTGGACTGTTTGTTCCAGGTATATATACTCGTCAACAACTTCGAGTTCAGAGCAACCAACTAGAATTGGAGTAAGTGCGACATTAGAGTTCGACATGATTTTCGTCTTATCCATGTTCATCTTTAGATCCATTTGTTGGGAAGCTCTGCTGAGGTCATTAAGAATTTTGCCCAAGTCTTCCAAGGTATCCACCATGACCACGATATCATCTGCAAAACGGAGATTAGTGATATACTCGCCGTTTATATTATTGCCAAGTCCTTTCCTGTCCAGGAGCTTGAAGACATCTTCCAACGCAACAGTGAACAATTTGGGAGATATTACATCTCCTTGTCTCACTCCACGTTACAGTTGGATCGGTTTCGAGTCCTGATCCTGGAGATGGACTTTTTTTTCCACTTCCCTCCATAACAAGCAGGAGACAGAACAGAACTAGGCCAATCGGCACAAAGGGACATTATTGTAACTGGGAGAAGCCCAGATTGCCAAGCACCACGGAATAAAATTTGGTCAAGTTAATGGGTCCTAAGTAGGTATGTGCTGTTACAATTGATTACGAACGCTAAGCTTAGTGGTTTGTTATACTCCTCTGACTTCTGTATAACTTGCTGCAGCGTATGTATGTGGTCTATGATGCTAAAACCTTTTCGGTAGCCTCCTTGTTCAGGAGGCTGGAAGTCGTCGAACCTGCGAGCGAGATGATTCATGATAACCCTAGAAAACAGCTTATAGAAATGGCTCACGAGGGATATCTGTCTGTAGTTTTTCAGAAGTGTATAATCACCTTTTTGAAAAATAACACCACCACGCTCCTGTGCCATGCCTTAGGCGTTTTGCCTTTGAGGATTACGGAATTAAATAGCTTCTGAAGCGCTCTAAGAACTGGTTTGCCACCTGCTTGCAGAAGCTCAGAAGTAATTTCATCATTTACAGCCGCCTTATCTGAACTAGGTTTTTAATTTAAACATATTGTTTTTTTTAATCTTTAGTTTACATATAATATATGTATTTGTATTACTTATTACTATAAAGTGCGTTTTGTTTGTGCGGAATAACCAATTTTACTTTTTTTGTTATATTTTATTAATCTTTCAAATAAAAAAAGAATAATTAAAATCCATTCCTGCAATCAAAAATTAACACCGAAAATCCAACATACATAACCAGTCTAGTTTGTATAAATTAGTAACCCAAATTCTCGAAAGATGGCGGTAAACTTTGGGCTACTTCGCGTTGTTAAGATTTATCCCGAGTTCCTATACGAATAAAGAGAGAGGTTGGATTAATTGAAATAAAATCCCAAAGTATTATTATATCATATTATTATATCTTTGCATGTTTTTTAACAGTTGGAAAACACGATTTCGCCCCTAACATGACGGCTCTTTTATAGCACCAAGCTCTTCTCTTTCTCTTACAATGCTATGGTGTATAAACCAACTACCTACTGAAAAAAGATATTCATTTATCAATGAGCGTAAAATCCTCTTTATCCTTTTTTACGTACATATATGTATCTATTGACAAAAGGTCAATATTAAAGTATCTAACAAAAAGTATCTAACAAAAAAAAAACATATGACGTGTAAAAGTGATCGGTGATCCTACTTGCTTAATAAACGATTTCATTTCATTTCATTTCATTTAACTAATAAATCACAAAAATTGAGAATATGAAGAAAAGCGTGATATTATAATATTAATAATAGTGTTAAGAGTATGTTTTCATTATAATGTTTTCATTTAAAGCACCTGCTAGTAATCTCTTCACCACCTAAAGTTGACTGGTAGAGAATGCCTAAGGCATTAAGTCCGCCACTGTACAATTTATGTGCGAAAGAATAAATAAATAAATAAGTAAATAAATATAATATCCTAACAATTAATAAGTTAATATCCTTTAATAAAACTGCAGATTTTCATCCAGATAGTACCTGAATAAGATTGGCACGGAAGTATGAGCAGTGACATAAAAAGGAGGGAACGCTACGGGCTACGGCGGGGGGCTACGGGAACAATTCCGGCCCTATTCTCAAAAAGTTGTTAAAAATTGATTTAAACATTATCCATTACAAACATTTACAATATTTTGTACTATGAGTACATAATCAAGAATATTGCTGATTGTTTTAAGTATTAGGTCCTTACATATGAAATTGGCGTTTTGTCGTACTGGACCACTACCACTTTGATCTCAAATATCTCCTCTTTGGTTTAGAATTCCGAATTCAAATGTATACAGCTATTTACTCCTCAATTCGTGTCTCGAAAACCGTATTTCTTTTTTTTTTTCTTAGGGTTTTTTCTTACAAAAAGGAAAAATTTAAAATTTCGTGTTATTTACGAATATGAGTTCCCCCGTGGCACCAGTGCTACAGAAACGGCTCGAAGAATTAATGATGTGAATGGCAGTGGTGTCGCTAGAGAAAGCACAGTGCGTTTTTGGTTCCAACGTTTTCGTTCTGGAAATTTCAACCTACAGAACAATCCCTGTGGCCGGCCGGAGACCAAAGTCGACAATGAAGAATTGAAGGCTATTGTGGAAGCGGATCCATCGCAAACTACGTCCGAGTTAACTGCAGGCTGCGGTGTTAGTGATAAAACGAATTTAATCCACTTGAAATAAATTGGGAAGATAAGAAAGCTCGAAAGGTCGGTATAGGTACCTAATGAATTGAGTGAAGCAAACCGACTAACGCGCGTCGACTGCTAGGTTACATTACTGAATCGGCACAATAATGAAGGGACTTTAAATTGAATCATTACCTGTGATGAAAAGTAGATACTCTACATTCTACAACAATAGAAAGCGCACATCGCAATGGCTGAACACCGGTGAACCATCCAAATTATGCCTCAAGAGAAAATTGACTAGAAAAAATTTATTGGTCAGCGTTTGGTGGACTAGTGTCGGTGTGGTGCACTATAGCTTCCTTAAATCTGGCCAGACAATTACTGCAGATCTCTACTGTGAGTAGCTCTACATGATGATGGATAAACTAGCCGCTAAACAACCGAGACTGGTCAATCGCACAAGGCCACTGCTGCTTCAGGACAACGCGAGACCACACACTGCACAACAGACTGCTACTAAATTAGAGGAGCTTCAATTGGAATGTTCAAGACATCTACCGAACTCCCCGGAACTGGCTCCAACAGACTACCATTATTTTTTTTTTTTAATTTGGATAACTTTTTGCAGGGGAAAAAAATCGACTCCGATGAGGTAGTCCAAACCGCCTCCAAAGATTTTATTGATTCCCGCCCTAATGTTTTTTTTTAGAAAAGGCATAAACGAACTACCCATGAGATGGCAGAAGTGCATAGATAGCAATGGATCATACTTTGATTAAATAAATACATTATATAAAAAAAATTAAACGACTTTTATTCCTCCCATACAAAACGCCAATTTCATATGTAAGGACCTAATATTAGGTAGTTGTAATTTCCACATTGAGGCTCACGGCTAAACGATAACAGCTGCATAGGCTGATTGAAGCAATAAGTAGACAAAGGCGTGGGTGGGTGACTATTCGTAACATACCTAGATATCGTTAGGTTCGATTGTTGTTCGTCTTTCGCAGTCATTATAAATAGTCAGAAACCTAAAAGGCCAGCACAGGTCTAACTTAGGGGATCATGTCACTCAATAACTGGCTTGTGGAGGTCAGATAAGCAAATTTAACTTAGTAGGAGAAAGGCTAGGCAGCTTGATTGGGTTCCAGAATGGGTTGAGGTGCTTAAGTTAACCATTGATCAAAAGGTCATCATCATCATTATCATCATCATCTCAGCGTTAATCAGCTTTGGAGTCTGGGGTCCGCTTGGATCAAGAAGGACCTAGTCTCCTGTAATTCAGTCAATAAACCTAAGATATCTGAATATACCCAATTCATTACAATACTTTCGAGGTTGCAGGTGTTACCAAGTCCAATGTTATTAAATCTTTATCTACTAAAATGATCAATGCAAAAGTGACTTAGTTTCTTTATTACACTCTCACGCAAAATTGGCTGAATGGATTTTGATCAAATTTAGAAATGACGTTAATGAGTACATAGACTTTTTTTATCTTGTATCGCAAGTGAAGACGTGGTCAATAACTATGATTGTAATGGCATCGTATCAATTGTGAATATTTTCAGTCAATATTATGTTAACTTATTCATACGTTAATCAAACGAGCTTCTATAATATTTTCTTGATTACTCTTTTTTTATTTGTTTTTGTAGAAATATAAACTGACAGTACTTCTCTTTGCTATGTAGAATAACCTAGGTGTTGTAGCACTTCTTGCAGATAAAAGTATATAATTTTATAATTTGCACCTATTATTCTACATTAATATATGCCAAAGCTTTTATTTATTTGTCAAATATTTAATTTAGGATTTAAATAATTAGAGCACAAACTTTTAAAGCGATTACATATTACTTTCGGCTTTTCATATTACAATGAAGCAGATTAGTGCATGAGAAAAAAAATCGTTTTAATTATTTGCGTATTTAGCATTGTTTAATTATGCTGGTAGTTAGAATAAAGGTCATTTTAAACTTTACATATGTATCTTGTGCCTACTTTTTGTAAAAATAAAGAACTATTCCATTATATGCTAAAGGAATTAGAGAACTGAGCCAGCCATGAAAAAACGTTTTCCAGAACGGTATGTACGTACCTATGTACTAACTATGTTGCTGCACGTACAGAGTTGTGATCACTGTAGAATATCATCATCCATGAACACTTTACTAACAAAAATAAGTAATTAAGTATATAATGATGTTAATACATAACGTGAATACCATTCACGTTATAAAGTTGTTTACAAAGACTTTATGTCTTACCTGTGCTAACTCGTGGTAAATAATTAATTCAAAGTGAATGAACTTGATCTTACATCAATAGCTAATTTACTTAACATCCCTTACACCTGCAGAATTTAATTTCCAACTTCTCCATTAAGTAGTGTAATGAAGTTATAAGTGAACGCCACGCCACTTTAAACGTCTAACAATTGTATATGAAGCTTAACTTAAACTAAAATTCTTGTCATTACTTACTTATATAACGCAATACGTAAACACTACTTATTTATTTATATAGTAATTGCTTATTGCACTTCTAACGACAACACATTTAAGTAAAAAAAAACATCTTTTCTTTATTCAGACATGTTGAAAAGGCACGAGGAAAGGGGTTATTACACGTTTGGTTGGCAACATATCACTTCATATACCAATATGTCAACTATTAACCAACAACATTTGTATCGAACGAGGTTGGGAGTGTTTTGGCAACTATCAAAACACCTACTACATATTATGGCATGGTCAATTAGGTGTCGTCTAAACTATAAGTAAGTACTAAAACACCGCACATAGAACTTTAGTATACATATGTATAAACGCATTGTCTTCTCCATCTTCCATGATATATATTTATTGTTTAAATTATTTCCCGCTATTTTTATAATATTATTAATGCCTGCTAACATACCCAGTAAATTTTTCGTGGTTCCCACGGGGTTCAAAAGTACCTTATCATAATCTGGATACTAGGCCATCGGATACCGAAGCCGCCACATGAATTGGATTAGCCCTACTTATGTGAAGGAACATAAGCCACAAACAAAACTTAGCTATCAGGTCACATGACAAAAAAATAGCTCTTACGCGATCAGTATGCGTCCTTAAGAATTACATTAGATGACAAAATTCTCAAGAAATATAGAATAGAAGATCGAATCCACATGGGATAAGTCAAGGTTTGTCTTATGTGTAGCTTCCATCGGTGTTCAACCGAATAAAAATTATTAATTTAAGGTTAACACTGCGCAAGAAGGCGAGAGTACGATCCCCGCGCAGTGCAAATATTTGTATGCATGAATATGAATATTTGCCCTGGTCTGGTCGTGCCTCGGAAAGCACGTTAAGCCGTTGGTCCCGGTTGTCATACGCACATCTAATGGCAATCGTTACGGGTTGTTGGAGACCCCAAAAGTCCAACAATTGGTCTAACTGCAATGCTTCGATATCGCCTTCGGGTTGTGGAGGTCAGACGGCAGTCGCTTCACGGAAAATATCGAAGTTTAGCCAAATCAGCAGTTAGACTGGTAAAGCGGATCCCAGACTCCAAAGCTGAAAAAGCTTCGGATGCGACTGCGATTAACGCTGAGATGATGACGATGACTAGTATCTAGGTATATATATCTAGTCTCTCAATAAAAACTAGATACCGCTAATAAACTGTTAATTTAATAAATTACAGGTATATGGCTAACATTATGTTCCTCATTCAGAACAAATTCTGCCATTTTAAGTAATCAGTAATACTTCAAAGCGGCCCCCAGACTCCAAAGCTGAAGCTATGCTGCTTAAAAAAGCTTCGGATGCGACTGGGATTAACGCTGAGATGATGACGATGACTAGTATCTAGGTATATATATCTAGTCTCTCAATAAAAAGTGGATACCGCTAATAAACTGTTAATTTAATAAATTACAGGTATATGGCTAACATTATGTTCCTCATTCAGAACAAATTCTGCCATTTTAAGTAATCATTAATACTTCAAAGCGGACCCCAGACTCCAAAGCTGAAGCTATGCTGCTTAAAAAAGCTTCGGATGCGACTGGGATTAACGCTGAGATGATGGATGATGTGTACTTAAAATTACTGTATTTTAAAACTATGTGTGTCCTCATCATCTCCCTGACCTTTACCCAACTACGCTAAGGTCGGCTTTTTTTTATAAACTATAAACTAGAGCTTGACCACAATCCCTTCTCATGGTAAGCAGTGATACAATCGTTGATGGTAAAGCGTGCTAGTTTATTAAAAGCCTACTCTTGCTTTGAAGACAGTTAAATTGTAGTCCAACGGAAACACCGCTGCTGGCAAATTGTTCCAGTCCCTCAATGTACGCGGTTTAAAAGAAGAAGCGAACCTAGTTTTTACTACTTTTTTCCTAAATAATTAAAACTAAAAGTAAGAAAAATACACAAACTACTAAACTAAATGTAATAAATGATCTAAACTATATTAAATCATCTGAAAAACTGTATTAATGTTTCGAGTAAAGTTATAAAAAATCAGCAGGCAAAAGGAATAATGTCATATGAATGCTTATTTAAAATACGACTACTTTATTTTATTGGCAATACTACAAAATATGAGCGAGTATTATGAATACCTACGTAGACAGAGGTGGATACATTTTACGAGGCAGCCTTTCAAATTTCTTCGCTTATACGAGGAGATATAAATATGTGTGAGTTGCAGGTCTGGCTACTAGTATCGATTTCCGCAAGGCTTAGCTCAGATGTCCCTATCATTTGGCTCATGTGCTTCATCCAAAACCTCATCAGGTACAGCAACGTTTTTAGGACACAGTCTATTTTAATTCGTTTCTATTTCAGTCTATTTTAATTTTCGTAATTACTTCAAATTGCAAATCTAGTTAATGCATTGTAGATAATATAATACGTGATTATAAATTTTTCTTCAAATCCCTATAGCAAAACTAAGCACCTACGAGTATATAGTGATTTTCAATGGCGGTCTGTATCAATGATTAATGATCGAGATCCAGATTAACTGTACACCTTAAAGGTTGTTCCTTTATACTCTTTTCAAATTTTAAGTACAATTCAAATTAACATTACCTTTATTTTATTATTTAATGAATTGTATTTACTGAATAATAATTATTCAGTACATTTCAGCATACTAGTTATATTGAGTTAGAAGTTTAATAAATAAACATAAAGACCTAAAGTTAATAACGTACTGACGACAGCACATCAAGCTACTACAATCTATCAGATTTCTTTATTAGATTTTCCACTTTATCCATAAAGCTTTAAGGCTAAGGTTGATTGGGAATTTTTGACAGTTTTGGGTAGCTTAATCAGTTTACAATTTTCCTACTGCTAGGAAGATACCTTCAAATTTTTTGGCAGAGAACACGTTATTCCTCTACGCGTATTAGTAACGTTCTTATAACTTATAGTAATTTTTATATCCCTAACCGCCGTTTTCTCACGATATTTTCCTTCACCATTTTAAAAGCAGTGGTTAAGAAATTATTATTAACTCTTTATCTCAATTATTATTAATTATTAACATAAATAATGCGCCTGCCTAGGTACGAACCCACGACCTGCGTGTCATATATCAAACCGGTTACCACTGGACCAACACTTTATTAATCTCTATATTAGATAAATGTTTTTATTTCAAGGTAATTATACAAAAATCAGAAATCTATTTTTTAACCGTCAGCTTGCAATCAAAAACACATTTAAGTCAAGGGTTCACTTTTAAAATTGGGAATCATCAATAACTTAGGATCCTCAATCTCACTTTACTTCAACAAACTGCAAGTCTGTATTTGATCTTTGGTCATCCTAAACTTTCTTGAACAATATTTGTAAGACAACTAGCCATTTACACTGTTCCTTTTCTTTTCTTATTCTATGAAATTTTTTATACAACAGCATTTTATCTTACTTGGACGTATAACTTAAAAGAGAAAAATAATTGTAGAGCCAAGGTTTGTATTTTAATAGTCAGAATGAATATAGACCAGAACCTGGTATAGTTTTATTAGTCTGAATTAATATAGACGAGAACCTAGTATCGTTTTATTAGTCCTAAGTGTCATGGCGGTGTTGGTATGACTGGCCACCGTATGCCTTATTAGTCACGTACTATGGCTTTAATTTCAGGAAGTGAATGCAAATAATTCTGATATACATGTGCAGTTTTCTTTTTCGTTAAAATTTTTATTTGACCCTTTTTTCAGACCAAACTTTTGGGGTAATAGGGTTTACAACACAAGATGTTGTTTACTTTGTAGTTATTATTTGATTTCTAATAAAATACAATTACAACGGTGATAATGAGCGCTATATATCAATATATGTCTATCCTCTTGAGTAGAAAGACGATTGCAATTGCGTTTGTTTTAAAGAGAATGGGATTTATACACAATCGAAGATTAAATAGTATGGTTAAATAGTCGCTAATCACTATTTAACTTTAAGCAATGCTTATGAAGCCAAAGCGGAAGCTGCCTCTGGCACAGAAAGTCACTTCTTTTATATCAAATCTCGCCATCAAGGGCACAAAATTGAACTTTATTTAATTTCATATTTAGTTTATTCCTGAATGAGCTCAGAAAATGCGTAGGTAGTTATTTTAACGTTTTGTTTGAAAATGGATTTCGGTTTCAATAATTGAGGATGACGTTATATTATGTATGAGGAAGGGTATTTTTCTGGGGTGGGTCAACAGCATTCTAGGGTGGGCCCAGCCCATCCTTAACCCCCCTCGTTACTTGTATGTACCTGGCTAATAATGAACTAGATACAGTCCATTCGTCTTTTGTTAACAAATACAAAATGATGATTTAAAACCTGTTTATAAGTTGTATTGCGTAAGCGAGTTACTGTTACAATATAATAACGAAACGAAAACAAACTTATTCCACAGACGAGTTATGAATTAACCAAGTCATTGGTAATGGCTAGTAGCGACCTCTACCTTCGAAAACATAAACAAAACGACATCAGTAACATCGTTAACTGTCAGATGGCGCATCAAAAATATACTTTCAGGAAGAAATCTAAAAACATTACCACGAAGTGATTCTTAATAACATTGCTTGAAAGTTTTGTTCATGAAAAATATTTTCCTATTTCAATGTAAGTTTTTACTTTAGTTCGCGACAGAGTGTATCAAAGTCCAATTATCAAGAGTAAAGCGCAGCCAAATCTTAGAGAATTTCTAGATCTCTGCCATCTGATTCCGTAAGTGGAATAGCTGTATAACTACTATTTACTATATATATTCAAGTAATACTTCCATTCAATATATTTTCTGTTACATAATGTTTTAGTAATAGCTGATTAATATATAATTAAAATAAATTATAAGTATGTTTTATCGATAACTATGGGTATTATTTATGATATTAGTTTGTTGATATTTTATCTAATAAATTAATGTTATAGGTAAGTCATAATCGTTCAATCAAATCATTGTCAGAAACCCTATTAAGACATAAAAGCTTATATAAAACACAAACCAGTAAATGCTTTACTTAAAAATGGAGACAAAACTTTTACGTTTGACGTAATAACTATTAGGTAAAAGTAAAGATGATGAACCAGTAATCGATGATCCCAATGAGTTTATCATGACGGTAGTCAGTGCAACAAGTCGCGATGTACTTCAAAACCATTAGATAGCAAGTTTTGGTAGCAAACGCTGATCTTATTCCCCTCGGACTAGTAAATAGATAGTTGATTTTAATTATATACAGATCGATATTATGTTAGCAATCTCGATGCTCTTAACGTATTCACTGCTGCATTCTAACTCCAAATGTCGTTGTAACTATACCTATATTAAAATGTATTCCACTTGAAGTAACAGACCGAGTGGCTGAGTTACTGCTGCATATACATTTGTAAAAATAACGAATACATTCATCTAAATTCAAGGACATCGATGCTGCTGGAATAAATAAAACTACAATGAACATGGATGATGGTATGCACGAGGCAGTCACCAGATGACTCGTTCTGGGAAGCTCGAAGATATTGTAATGTATGTTGTAAGTAGGTAGTGTTACAAAATGTTTCAACATTGTACCCTCAACATTATGTGTGTATCGATCGCTGTCCTCTTAATAAACGGTTCGCCAGTCGACCATATACTGCATTCAAGGAAGTCGTATTATTTCTCCAAAACCCCTATATACAATATTTGGCGACGAGTTGGACCATAGCGTGTTATACTGCGGTTAATACAAGATGTCTTTGGGAAAATTGGAAGTTTTTGACGTCGAAACTGATAATTGGACTTTGTACATTGAGCGGTTGGAGCAGTACTTTTTAGTGAATGATGTGAAAGTGAATTTAAAAGTACCAACATTGATAACGGTCATGGGAAGTGCGTGTTACGAATTATTAGTCACATTATGTACGCCGAAGAAGCCTTCTACATTAAAATTTGATGAGATTGTTACGATACTGCAAAGTCATCTTCAACCGAAACCAAATGTACTGGCCGAGAGATTTAAATTCAGACAAAGGAAACAGTTGAAAGGGGAGAATATCGCAACTTATGTAGCTGAACTGAAAAAGTTGACGAAGTTCTGTGATTTTGGGGAAGCTCTGGATAATAATCTCAGGGATCAATTTGTTTGCGGTATTGAAAATGACGTCATTCGGCAACGCTTGTTCGAGGGAGAGGTACCGACGTTCAGTAAGGCGCTCCAGTTGGCAGTGGCGATGGAGGCGGCGGAGTCTGACGCGGCGATGGTAGAACCTCGGGCTCGGGACCGCGGTCAGTGCAGTGACGTCAGAGACGCGGCGCAAGGGGCAGCGACGCACTATGTTGGCGCGGCCGGGCGAGGCAGCGGGCGGTCGGGGGCTCGCGGCCGTCGGTCAGCGGAACATAACCCGCAGCAAGACACAAAGTGCGCGCCAGCGGTGAGTCAGCGTGGGGGCCGCGGTGCACGAGCGGCGCCGGCCGAGTCGAGGCAAACGCAACTAGCGGCAAGTCCGTGTGCCGCTTGCGGAGCATACCACGAGAAGAGTATGTGCCGTTTTAGAAGATATACGTGCCGTGTATGTAATCTGGAAGGTCATTTAAAGAAGATGTGTCCTAGACTGAAAAAGGACAGAGATCTTATGTGGACACAAGTGAGGGACGAAGGGGAGGAGTCAGCCAGTAATAATGATTTTTTCGATAACCTAGAACAGGTAAATTTAAATGTACTTCAATTAGATAACTCGGTGAAATATAAACCTTATTATATTGGCGTCTCAATAGATAAAAAAAATGTTTGTATGGAGGTAGATACAGGTAGTAGAATTTCGTGTGTAAGTTACGAGTTTTATAAAAAAAAATTAAGTACCCTGCCTTTAATAACATGCAATTTAGTACTTAACTATTATACTGGCGAAAAGGTGTATCCACGGGGCAGAATTAAACCCTATGTACGGTTTGGTAATACTTGCAAAGAGTTAGATTTATTTGTAATAGACCACGGTAAAGAGCCGTTATTGGGTCGAGAATGGTTATACGAATTGAAAATTAAGTTAGAAGTTATTGATAAACTCAATCAACAATGTATAAATAATACGACTTCCTTGAGGAAGCCAGGCTCAACAGAAACAGGTCAAAAGTGCGGGTGGTATAACGCGTACCTTAGAGATAGGGGATGACGTGTGGGCTCGAGGTTTTGGAAGGGAGGATAAGTGGATTAGAGGTAAAATTGACGGGAACTTAGGATCTCGTTATTACTTAGTTAGTAGGGAAAATGGTCCACCTTTAAAAAGACATATAGATCAAATTTGGAGAAAGTCTCCACGGTCTATGTTAACTTGTCCACTCCCAACTGACGTTGGCGAACCTGATAGTGGAGTAAGTTCACTGACACCACCACCACCACCAGCAACAGCATCCGAGACCCGAAGTAAACGTGTAAGGAAACCGGTCATAAGGTACCAACCATGAATAATGTACTTAATTGTAAATTAGTTGTATAAGAGCAGTTTAGAATAAGTGGTAGGGTGTAATGTATGTTGTAAGTAGGTAGTGTTACAAAATGTTTCAACATTGTACCCTCAACATTATGTGTGTATCGATCGCTGTCCTCTTAATAAACGGTTCGCCAGTCGACCATATACTGCATTCAAGGAAGTCGTATTATTTCTCCAAAACCCCTATATACAATAGATATAAAATGCAGTAAATGATGCTTCTAGTCACTAAAAAGCTTAATGTTTACACTACATACGCTTGTCAGAATCGTTCACATCTAACTTACCGTATGATCATATCAATCGGAACTATTATCCAACTATCAATACTGTGTATGAGCTGACTGCTGGTCTATGGGATACACATTGCTGCTGACAACACAGTCGATCAGATATTATTACCCGGTAAGTTGCTTAATATTACACAACTTCGGATATCATGAGACCTAGAAGGAAATGTCGTGTAGTTATCTCTTTTGCTCCTAAAACTCCGAAATTAAATTGATCTTTTTACTTAATTTTGATACTTTGTTTTTTTGTAAACATATTACGTCTCTGTAATTCGACAATAATTTTAAGGATCTGTTTTACGGTTTAAATCTCGTTATAAAAATAACATCAATACTTATATGCAATTAATTTCCCTACTACGCTTATACTTAAGAAACTGTTTTAACCCCGTCATTTATTTTTAAAAGCAATAAAGTAAGTTAATTATGACATAATTAACGCCCAATCTTCTGTAACGTAAACTACCAACGCCTTAGAAAAATTAAAGAACCGAGATTTTGCAACGCGATAACTCATTTGAGAATGACACCGATGCATCCGGCCTTTAAGGGCGGTGTCGAGTGTTTACGGCAATTACAAATTAGGATAAAGGCTTGGGGACGTACATAAGCGTGTGCACAATCTCGTCATGCATTCACTTTTAAAGCTCAGAACCAGAGCGCAAAAATGGGAAACGTCAAGTGATTAGCACTGATGTCGTATGGGCGCGGCGTGCGTGATGGCCCGGTCGGAGCGCGGCGCGGCACACACTAGGGCGGGCGGCGGACACGGCAGCGTTACGTCAGCGCGGGGCCGCGGTGGGGCGGGGGAGGGGGGGAGCCCCGCACTACTGCATCCTCCGGGCGCCCATCTTCGCCCGGCTTCGCTGAAAAACGTGACATCTCTGCTCCGCGCCGACCGCTCCCCGCATGCCCCCCGCGCACTTAGGCCCCCGCACCGCTCCATCTCTCTCCAAGGACCTTACCATCACTCACTCGTGGTCATTTTGTGTAGAAACTCATTACGTAGATGCAATTACGGGTATGGTTCCCATTATATTAGTTTATTTACTTATAATAAGGCATGAATTTTTCAATTTACGCTTGAGTACGCTAAGGAAAAAGTTTACTTACTAAAAAAACCGGCCAAGAGTTCATACCAAGTATGGAATCCTAAAAACGGGCCCACGATGGACGGTGATATAGATTTTAACTTCACATGGAAAGTTCGAAAAAATTTTGTCATTTGAGTTTCAACCACGAGTAGTGGGCAGAGGTTGTAACATGGAGTGATAACCAGGCAAGGCAACTCTAAGTTTTTACGGCTAAATAAATGTCACATGCGCGCATTACCTGCGGATCAGTTTACCTGCAAAATATTTCCTGCAATTGTTTACGTAGATGTTGTACGTTATGGACAATGGATAAATTTCAATGACAACGAGAAACCAGCCGAACAATTGGACAATTTAATGGAGAAACCAGCCGAACAATTGGACAATTTAATAAAGAATCCAGCCGAACAATTCGACAATTTAATAGAGAAACCAGCCGAACAATTCGACAATTTTATAGAGAAACCAGCCGAACAATTCGACAATTTAATAGAGAAACCAGCCGAACTATTCGACAATTCATAACTCATCCCGTCCCATGAGGTTGGGATGGTTATGGAACTCACAAAAAAATTTAACACCGCAAAGTAACGCAAAGTCAAAGCGCAAAGTACTTTGCGATACTTTGCGGTGTTAAATTTTTTTGTGAGTAGTACAGGTACAGTGCCATCTCTCAGGTTACTAATTTATACAAAGTAGATGGGTTTATGTATTTAAAATATGTAAACTACGATAATTAAATAATATGCTTTCATATACGGTTAAATATGTAATGTATGTATTTATGTAATGTACAATTTTTCAAAAAATATTTAACCTATCAAGTTCAAAATAATTTTCCTAGAAAGTCTTTATACAGTTCTACTTTTGTGATTTTTCCATATTTTTTAAACTTATAGTTCAAAAATTGGAGGGGGAGGGGGATCTTTTGCTTTTGGAGCGATCATTTCCGAAAATATTAACAATATAAAAAATATTTAGTAAGTATTTATTGATTTTTAAATACCTATCCAACAATATATTAAACGTTAGTGCAAATATGAAAAGAACTAGCTTTCCGCCCGCGGCTTCGCTCGCGTGGAGATCGGTTATATCGCGCTTTTAGATTTCCCTCGTGAATATAATTTTATTCCGGGATAAAAAAGTACCCTATTATTTAATCCGGACTTCTAACTTTACGTCTGCAAAATTTCAAAACAATCGGCTTAGTAGTTACGGCGTGAAAGCGGAACAAACAAACAAACAAACTCACTTTCCGATTTATAATATTAGGATATTTGGTGTACACATACAAATATTCCAGTAATCTGCCTTGGGAACTTGATGTTTTTTTAGGACCAAAAGTAGCCTATGTTACTCTCCATCTTATCAACTAACTGTATGCCAAAAATCAGGTCGATTGATTGCTTAGCTACGGCGTGAAGGAAGGACAAACAAACAAACAAACACACTTTCACATTTATAATATTAGTATGGATTGTCACTCCCCACTATCTGTATGGTGGGTACCCAAATAAAACGATTTTTTTCCACTTTTTATTTTTACGCTTTGTCGGTGTGATTGATGACCATGATATTGGTACCATATTTCAGTTCTCTAGTGGTAACGGTGCCTGAGCCGTGGACGGACAGACAGACCGTCAGACAGACAGACTTAGCGAAACTATATATAAGGGTTCCTAGTTGGCTACGGAACCCTAAAAAAGTTCTGCGATGGGAAAATAGTGTCGAAATTGTGTTTTTGTATTTTTTTTTAACATTTTGATATAAAACCACACCGGAATAGCTTATGTCCATTTTCAAAATCTTTAGCAAGTAAGTATGTAAGTATGTGTTATTTATGTTCTGCTTAAAGCTTTACTGCTGTACACATAACATGATTTAACCTGTAAATATTTGTAGGTATAATTAGGGTAAGAAAAAAATAACATTTTTTTTAAAGATTTATTTCTCTTTGAATAATAATAATAAAAAACAAAATTTAAACTCTAAGAAAGAAATTCGGCATTCAGCAAAGATATAATTATGGAAAAAATAATAATTGCTAGAATTTATAAATGTTAATTAACTTATCAATAAACTCTATTTAACGTAATTAATTTATGAGGTAGATGTTTGCAAATAGTCTTTCATTAAAATCTTATAAATTAAAACTACATTACAACTACTGCTTAATAAAATGAAATGCAAAAAGACCCGTAGTGTATAATATCTCTAAACCGATCTGCCTCTACCGTGATGTCACATGACTAAAGTTACTATATAATATTATGTTAATTACTTGTTCAGTGAATTATTTAAAGTCAAGATAGAATTTTAAATTTCAGTTGCTTTTGGGAACAAGTAGGTCATGTGTAACACGCATGCGAGTGTTCCAACTGCCTATAGAATTTGATAACCTTCATTTTTATTACGTTTTACAACGTACAACCAACATCAAAGTAATGTGACAAAAGTTTTAAGAGTTCTTTAGTCAAAGTATGACCATTGTACAATGCTAATAAATTTTCAATTCGAAAATGTTAATTCTACTATTTAACGAATATTGAAAATGTGATCTTTATCGGTTTCTGGTGTAAACTGTACCTGAAATACAAATGAAAAAATAACTGACTTTCCAATATAGATATGAATTCTGCATTTTACAATAACACAATTGTATTTGAAATAGAACGTAAACAAATAAACACATCAAACTATTTCAGTTTCACTATGAAATTTGTGGGCATCACTGTGAACTAAGCCATTATCTGCTGTACTATGATATAATGTGACTTTATTATTAATAATAAATCAACTTCATAACACAAAATCTTAAATTCATTGGTATCTAAGGCAGGCGGACGTTACTCATTCATTAATCCTTAACTAGATCAGTTGTACATTACCTCTTGTATGAGTCGTCAAGGTATTTTGTTCCTTAATATTACAATAATAGACAAGTATGCTAAATATATTACAGATTGTAATAAAAAAGTTTAAGAGACAGTTTCAGTGGGCCTGTGAGAAATGATCCTAATAACTTGTTGGCGTTACGACAGTCAGTTTTATAACCTAAAAACAAATACAGTAAAGTATCTTAACTACAATAACTAAGTCGTATTCATAAATATTGAGGTAGATTATTACTCCTTATTATTTGAACCTAAACTACCTTAAAAGAATTTGTGTGTAAAAAACAAAGTCTTAATTAACATCGATGGGTAGGTGAACATACTGCAATAGCATAAAAATATAAAAAAAAAAAACATTCAGAACACATTCTCATTGTTTCATATTATTTCATATAATTAATTTATGTGAGCTTAGTAATAGGAGACTGTTAGAACATGGATACTGCAATCTACTTGCAACTGATAGCGACTCCCTAAATTCAATAGATTTTGTATTAGGTAGGTACAAGTGTTAATTCTTAGGTGTCAGAAGATTCAGCAAAATGAAGTAGTGATGAGCTGTTCGTTATTGATAAAAGACAACAGTAGGTAACATTTGATTTGCCCACACCGCAAAAGACTATCCCATCGTTAAACTGCACGACATGAACTTTATGTGAGTCGATATATCTCGATCCAAGTTTTCACTAGAGGAAATTGCAAATGCAAACAACTAACTGAAGAAAAAATGTATACGCTCATTGCAGAATTGAATAAGTACCCATACTATACTCTGAACTTGTTCTACTTAATTATGATTAGGCTCTTGAGCAAACATAAATCGCAAATATTATACATGGCAAAGTTAATATAAAAATATTCTTAGAAACATTATATTTGTAATGTCTGATATCCGTATAAAGAATAGCACTCTAGTATGCTACGGCAAGTAATAGAATAATAATTCGTACTGAATCTACACTTAATTAAAAATATTTTTACAATTATTGCAACAATGTTAATTTGACTTTGGCACATTAACTTCAACGTTTACATTGCATTAACCATTTGAAATGTATTCAAACAGAATTGATATTTAGTTTCTTTCCTAATTTAACCGTCTAATATTATATTAGAGGCTTACATTTATTTCTCTTTCAGCAAAGTACATACAGATACGTATACTACTCTTACCTCAAAGGTTTTGTACTTTAAGTTACAATATAGGTATTATGTACATATTATTAACTTGTTTTGATCTTTGATAAATCATTTTATTTTTTTACGTTAATCGGTAAGCGTATATTGTAAATCCTCCCAATTTACAATTCTCATAGCCAGGTATAATACTTCTAACTTCTCATTGATTATGAGCTAAAATTAACATAAAGTTTGTCATAATATAATATAGCAACAAAATAATAATATAAACACACACTTAACTTTGGATAAACACCAAAATACGTAAAATAATTAAAGTCACTCGAACACATAAAATGTGTACTTACGTTACATTTGCAAACTTAGGTTGTAACATTACTATCATTAAAATTATTATGTAAAATGTATATTGTATAGTTTGTACTAGAATTATGGATTTGTACCGATCAGTCTTGTACTTATTTGTATAGTTTATCTGTAACTATATTGAGGTAGATGCATTCTTACAATATTGATGATAGCGGGTCGTGGAGAAAATATGTATTTCTCGAAATTAATTGCCTGTTTAATTGTTTCAATTTGGAATGGAGTAGACGGAAATGAGCTTTGTATAAACTTATAAAAGATTATAACATAGTCAAATTAAGAGTGAAGAAATTCCGTTAGGAAGTCTACAAGTTTCGTCGAGGTTTGGAATTCAGTATGTGTGTTGACGGAGTTACGCGTGCGGCGCGCTGTCCTGCTCCCCTTCCTGAGGGCTGTTCGAACTACTCTTGCTTTCATGGTCTTTCTTCTTGTCCTCCTATAAATTGAAAGTTTGATTTAATAATCTTATCAAAAGTTGGTGTTTAATGGTTCTATCCTCTACATCCGCGTTATAATAACTTTTTGACGGCTCACTGCAAAAATATTCACATATCGGTCTATTGGGTTTCATGTCACCACACATTCCTACCAGTGATTATGGGCTGCAACTACAACTGAAGATGTCATATCAGATGGCGACCTGAAACCCATTTCCCACTGGTATTATTCGGGTGTTTATCGCCGATTAGTTGCTAGAAGCGCAATCTCCTTTATATTTATAGTCCCCATTTACATGGTATATACTTTTAAACGATACCAGCTATTTCATTTAGAGCTTTGTCAGCGTTGTAATCTTTATAACCAGATATGGCAATCGTCAATATGCTTGCTTGGCAACGACTAAGACTATCTTCATCTTCTTTATCGAGGTGATCCTATATAAGTACTACTAGCATAAACTGTTATAGAAACTTTCCTCCGTTTGAGACAAATATTGCATGTGCCCTGTAGGCCTAGTATGAGTTTTCATTACGAAACTCGTTCGCCGATATCGAGCGCGTTTGACTCAGCGATTGGCCCGCTTCAAGGTCGTAAGAGCTCTCAACCAACGAGAGCGCCAAACGCGCTCGATACGATCGAACGAGTTTCGTATTGAAAACTCATACTAGGCCTACTGGTGGCCCTGGTGTCTTGCAACCTTAATTTAGTCTGTCGGGGTTAGTGGCTATATTGGTCGCGAAATCCATCTAGCAAAAAGTAATAAGGTACCAGCAAGTTCTTAGATAGCAAAAGAATTGCATAAAACTACAAATATACTACGACGGAAATAGCTAGTTAAAACAATCACTTTTAATCAACTACTACAATCTGCAAACTTAATAGTAAGGCTTATGGACCAGGACAAACAGATGGAAAAAATGAATACAGTCATATTCAAAACCAACACTTTCACAAAGCATGTCGAGAAGAAGAAAGCTCAATTTGTTGTCATCGCTTAAGAAGTTGACCACATTGAGCTTGTTCTACTCCTGCCGTAATATGGGTGTTCCATACTGTATTGTGAAGAGCAAGTCCCGTCTGGGAGACCTAGTCCATCGGAAGACATGCACCTGCGTTGCAATCACATATGTTGAGTCCGGCGACCGTACCTCCTTCCCCAAAGGCCACGGAAACTATCAAGACCTTAACGAGAGATAGTAAAATCCTCGTAAATACTGGTTCGGTGGTGTCCTCAGCAACAAATCCAACATGCATATCGCTAAGTTCGAGAAGGCAAAGACCCGTGAACTGCCGCAGAAACAAGAGTCTAATAAAGTTTAAACCTTTACCGGGCAGTCGGCAATGAGGTGATCCTCGCTCTTGCAGTTGTGACATCTCTTTGGTTGTGGGCCAATGCTGCATTTAGCGGCTATGTGGTTGGCGAACTCACCGCAGTTATAGCAACTGGAAACAAGCAAACATTATCATCATCCATAGAATATTTGTATACTAACTACCATAAAAAAACGACACTTTTTAATTTCAAAAATCGTAATGACGTTGGACTTTGAAAATATTAATTCGGTTATTGAAATTAAAAGGTAACATGCAACTAGATAAAAAAAAAATAAAGCAAAACCAAAAGCTATCTAATTTACCGATACAACTAAACAGCTGACGACTTTACTTCATATTGATATGAAGGTGGACATCTACTACAATATTAATATGAAGTAAAATTGTATGCAAAAAGCCTCTTAGAGAAACATTAACTAACATAGAGGCCGTTGTTAATACTTTTATTTACAGGGCATACGCGTGACATGGAGTTCTGTCTATTTTGTGACCTATTTGAAATACCAAATAGGTCACAAAGTAGACACCTTTATATTAATTAAATATTTGTAATGCTTGTTTAATGACCTCTTTTATTCTGTCTTTTTTTACTTTTATACTACATGTATGTTAGACCGATTAATCACATTCACTGTATCACTACATCAATACATGACTTGTAAGACATACTTAGTCGCATGTCATCATCGCCTTCGATGTAGAGAAATGTATAAATACGAATGATTCTACAGTATAAATCGGACCACCAAAACTACGTAGCTCTTTCATAGATTTTCCTTATAAGACTGGCCCTACAAAGCTTTCTAGTTACCATTAACATTAATTGTTAAACTGCACATTGTACACACAACAAGGATCTTTTCTTTTAAAATAATACAGACAATACTTCTTGTAAATGATAGACATATTTTGTTCTATTGCATTTTAAATAACACAATACGATCAATCCTTATCTACGTAACGCTGCTCAAAATAGTATATTATCTATCAAGAAGTATCTAGTATCAGATGCCTATGGCATGTAGTAAACAAGTTTTCAACTGTTTTTCCAAGAAAGTTGATATGGCTTGGTAGCTTCGTAGTTTCGATATTTTCCCGTGGTTAGATAATGCGATAACTCTCCAATTAAATGTTTGAGTCAGCAACAAGTTAGCCGATGAAGTAAATCTAATATTATATTCATATTTATATGAAACTAGCTGCTCCCCGTGGTTTCACCCGCGTAAGTTTCGATCCCGTAGAATATCGGGGTAAAAGTATCCTTCGACTATTTATGGGTTCTTCAGAGGGCCAATTCTTGTAATTTGAATCGTTCAAAATCTAGTCGCAATCTTCTTCTTTCAAGTGAGATTCAACCTCAATTCTGGATCTATGGCCTCTGTGGAATATAACCACAATTTTGCCAATAACAAATTATAGAAATTCTCTGAAAATTTTATTTCATAATAATGGGGGATATCGCCAATGACCGTTGAAAAAGACGGCCGCGTGAACCGTCTATGAGGAAGGTTTGTGCAAAGTCATGATGCAGCCACTATGCTGCGATATTTCAATGTTCTTTGTGAATTATTTACTGAATGCACTTTTTACTACATAAATCACGCGCTTTTATTTAGTGAACAACACTATAAATAATTTTAAAAGTTCCCTGAAAAATGCGCGTGACACTCATCTTAGCTTTCCCGTCAAAACTCCTAGTCGCAATCTCATATCGGTGACAAGCGAATGTCAAAACTTGTCAAAATGTGAGGAAATTAGACGTATTTTCATATTTTGTAACTAAGTATTCATATCCGGCTGTTAACCATTCAATAGAACAAATACAATCCTACAATATCATTGAAATAGTCAAATCGTTTCGTAATCATACGATATTAATTTCAATAGGTTATCGTTTAACTATTACTTCATGAAATTGTTTAATAGTTTGATAACTGAATATTTGCCTTTTAATTATAAACTTATGGCATGAGTTGACTAAAAAACAACAATATCCAGAATTTTAAGAAAGATAAAAGGTTATGGTTTCTGCAGTCCTTAAACAAAAAATAGGAAATAATAAAAAATAGTAATAATATTAATGAGATTTGGTATAGTGAGCTACCGCGTAGCACAATACCTCCATTTGGGAGTAAATTTAAATAATGCAAATGTGTTACGAAAGTTTAACATTTCTTAAAATGTTTTCATTAAAAAAAATCATAAACAAACGAAACACGTAACAGTGGGAACAGAATCTTAATACTTTGTCTGTAGATAGACTGCCCACTTGGTCGCAATTGAAAGATTAATTTTTACAGATTTAGATTTTTGTAAAATCAAAATCTTTACCAAAGAAGACAAACCAAGGACTAAGGATGTTCCCTGGTCGGGAGACAACATCGAACTCCCGGCCACCGTAGGCGCGGGCTTGCGGTTGGTAAGCAGTGGGCAGGCCTTCGCCTGGTATGGACCAGGCCCGGTTTGACGGCGCGTTGTGTTTCACGCGCACCTCAAAGAGATGTCAGCACATCGTGACGGGGTCCACGAAGACCGTTGCCTCCTGGGTCAAGGTTGCGGGTTGGAAAAAAGAAATCGTGGCCCTGGCGCACAGTCAAGTGAAGAAACACGTCTGACACACTCTTCCGCTCCGCCCAGAGCGGTCACAAAAACGGTAAAAAAAATAAAAGTCTAAGGATGTTGAGTGTGCAATGAGTAACGGGATTTTGTGTGATTTTGTTCACAACACGTTGCTATACTTTAAGAGAGAAAACAACAACAAGCAAGTGAGCCACATGGACCCAGTACGTCTTGATAGATGTCACATATGTTCGAAGTTTTGCTTCAAGAAATGCCGGTTTCCTCACGACGTTTTCCTTCACCGTTTGAGAACAGTGGTGATAAATAATTGACACAAAGTAAAGCGCCTGGCGATGTTCGAACCTATGACCTGCAACTTGTAAGTCGCGGTCGATACCATTAGGCCACCACTGCACCACTGCTGCTTCTAGCACTCTTACCTTAACCAGTGAGGTACCTAACAATGTCACCGAGTGAATAACATGAGAAAGCGAACACCCACATTACTACTACATTTATTAAAGAGAAGCTGCAAACTGCAAGGGTTCTCCTTGCAAAGGCTAGAATTAAGATATTTAATTCACAAATTTGTAAACAATGTAATCAAGCGTTATTAGGTCAAACATCTCAAAACTCATTAGCTGCCTTTACTGTCTGAGTTAAAACGTAAAGGGTTTGGGTATGGTCATACGAAAATAAAACACAAAGGTTTCACTTAATGTGAAATCACGTCACGGAGTAATCTGACTAGCATGCATGTACGTTTAGAAGAGACGATTTACT
The DNA here is from genome assembly GCA_037179545.1 of Sesamia inferens. NCBI lineage: Eukaryota > Metazoa > Arthropoda > Insecta > Lepidoptera > Noctuidae > Sesamia > Sesamia inferens. The sequence goes on along the minus strand of CM073928.1, from coordinate 18,063,796 downwards.
TATGCAACTATGGGAAATGGAGAATGAACCCAACAGAATACAAAAGGAGATGATTGGAATGAGAATCTTTATTTTACTTACCCGTTATGAGGTCATCATAGTGGATGATTTATAATAAGGTTACTTTTTACTAATGATGATCCTAGACAAAACAGACAGTTACCAAAATATTGGAGAGTTTAGTGAGATGATTATCATGTGATAGGAAGTTGAGCAAGAGTGCAATAAAGTATTCGAGGAATATTATTATTTAAGCCACATTATAGTAAATCAAAAACAATCGACGTATAATATGAAGATAAGGATATTACAAGGTCAACAGATGTTTTCAACGCGTCCACCAAAGGGAAACTTCTTGTTGGACCCAAAATATGTACAATATTTAAGGCATACTTTAATAAAAATGGAAATACTAGAAATAAGTCCAGTAACAGATACTGACACACTGAAGGTACTGACATTCTAAGAATCGTATGGTGATGTAAGCCACGGAAGCCTTGCAACTTGCAAGTTTGTGAGACTTGCATACGTTTGGTACGGCATACGCAACGAAATCGCTAAGTATGACACTTAATGGTTAAATCTTTAAAGAGACTAGCAGAGCTGAAGGAACATAAATACCTTTTGTATTTATGTTTCATCAGCTGTGTTCTCTGTATTAGTCATGGTAGTAGCAGAAAAAATAACTAAGCTAGACTACTAATATATACGGATGATTTGATGTCAGGCGGTGAAACAATAACTGAAGCATTGCAAGTACACAATGAGATGAGCAAGCTTATGAAATTGGGTGGTTTTGAACTTCAAAAGTGGAACAGTAACAGTGAAACCTTTGTAAATCGTATAGGCAAGAGTGGAAAACAATACAGTGACAAAAATAGACCAATTAAGGCAAATAATTCAATTAAGTTACTCAGAGTAAGTTGGTGTCGGAAATCTGACCATTTTTAATATATGTTCAACATATGTCTGACTTGTGTATGTGAATTAAAATGTTTGTAAACGCACCCACAATACAGGAGTAATTAAAAAAATACCTGATGGCTAAGAGGAGCCGGTTTCTAAACGACAAATACTGTCTGTTCTAGCACGCTTAGGTACATACATGACTCGTTAGGTTAGATTGCACCCATGATAGTTGTTGGCAAAATCTTTATAATATTTATTTACTTTAACTGTTTTACGGAGGATTTACTTAGACAGTAATTGATATATAGAATCAACTCAACCTCGACTATCAATGGCCTCTGTGGAATAGATACCACAATTATGCCAATAACACGTGTAACAAATTATAGAAATTCTTTGAAAATTTTATTTCACAATAATGGCGGATATCGCCAATGACAGTTGAAAAAGACGGCCGCATGAGGCTACCGTCTATGAGGGAGGTTTGAGGCAAAGTCATGATGTGGCCACCATGCTGCGATATTTCAATGTTCTTTATGAATTATTTACTGAATGCACTTTTTACTACATAAATCACGCGCTTTTATTTAGTAAACGACACTATAAAATAATTTTAAAAGTCCAATGAAAAATGCGCTTGACACTGATCTCAGCTTTCCCGTCAAAACCCTCCATATAAAATCATTTAATTGATTTTTCCTCCGTGGCGCAGGGGTCAACATTACTTTACATTTTTGTTAGTTGTCAGGAAACTGGCTTAATATTGAATAAGTATGGAGGTCTATGCAACTATCAATAATTTGAAAGAAAGGTTTTTTTAAATTTTTGGCAACTGAGCCGATATCGACTATTCTGTCAATGAAGAAAGAAAGGTTGTCATGTCGAAGTAGTAAGCAGCATTGTCAAGAACTATCATTACATAATAAACTATAAGCTGATGCCAGCGACTTCGTCTGCCTGATATTTATTATACCTTCAATTACAATTTTATACATCACAATACCTTATAATGCTTCGGAACTTGAACTAATAGGTTAGTTTTCAGGGTACCACCTCGTATTATTTTTACTACAATATTTTATCATCACGACGTAGAATATTATTAGCGCCATCTAGTTTATTCAATATGATGATGATTCGGAACATCAACAAATAGGTTTGTTTCTAGAGTACTATCTCATAATCTTTTGATGCTTTGGTTGTACAATTGTAATATTTCACCATCTCAATTTAGATACTATCAGCGCCATCTAGTTTATCTAACATAATGGTGATTCGGGACACGGACAAATACGTTGGAGTACCATCTAGAAATCTTTTGAACGTCACGTTGCTTATTGCAGTGAACTGTAACATTTCATCATCGCGATGTAGAATATATCAGCGCCATCTAGTTTATTTAATATGTCATCATTAAAAAATTTAAACGATAACTAGATGACCAGTAGGCCTAGTATGAGTTTTCAATACGAAACTTAATCGTCGATATGGAGCGCGTTTGGCGCTCTCATTGGTTGAGAGTTCTTACGACCTTGAAGCGGGCCAATCGCTGAGTCAAACGCGCTCGATACGTTCGAACGAGTTTCGTATTGAAAACTCATACTAGGCCTACTGGGAGATAAGCTAAGACCATAAAAAATTTCATTCAAATCGGTCAGATTGTTTTGGAGATTATTGGAGATTGCTCGTACAGAGAACCAAAGAATTAAAAAAAATATCTTAAGTTTCATTTCACTTCTATATCCCCCTCAGGCGGGTTTTAGGTTCATTTTTTTCGGTGTACTTACAAAAATTCAACTAATAGTTTTATTATAATAGGGATGTTTCCTGGTAAAAACAAACTGATTCTATTTAATCCGTCATTCAGATTATGGAACCTACGTATATTTTGTTTTATCAAATCAATAAAAATTGACAAATATAATAGGCATCAAAGAACAGGAGTGGTGGCTGGTGACGTCACTGTTCGCTAAAATGTGTAACGTGCAGTGACGTCACACGAGTTTTCAACGCACTGTGTTGTCTTTATTTTTGTTTATATGAAAAAAGTTTTAGAAATCTGACTGACGGACTAATTAGTTTTTTTTAGTCAACTACCCTATTATTTATATAGATATTATTGATGCAATTAAATCGAAATGTATATTCTGTTTAGAAGGAAAAAGTATTACCATCCAGCGTGGGTAAAGTTCCCAGCCCTGAGGTACCACTCAGTCGTTAATAGTGGCTTAAAGTTGTGGACTGTGTCTGTGAGCTGATTGTGAATAAGCGCCTAACAGTAATTGAATGTTTATTCTGACCTGCAGGAATGAATGCAAATAAGTATGACATTACAGACCTCAAAGACTGACAGAGAAAAACACACAAAAGGTCAATACCGATGTCATTTAATATTAACGAGTTATCTGTTTTGTTTAATATCATGCCGTAAGTAATATTGACTTTGAAGTTACCTAAAAGTGAACGACCGAATTAACCTAAATTTATTCTCCTTCTCAGCCTATATAAGTTCAATACTGGACTACTGGACAAAGGCCTCCCCCGAGGCTTTCATTCCATCCAGTGTGGTACTTAGAATAGTACCAACCAATATCCTCTCGTGTGTCTTGCAAGAGGCGACTAAGGGAACTCTCAACAGGGAAACGCGCAGCAGCGCTTCTACTGTGGAATAACAAATTAGTGCGATCCCCGACCCACCTGCAAAGCGTGGGGATTATGGCAATGCCCTCCAATGGAATGGAATGAAATTTATTACAGCAAACGAATTAGATGATACTTTGATGTCATTCATTAAACTAATTCAAGAATGCGTTTTATTAGTTGAGATTACACGGCTAAAGAAGTGTATCACAAAGGAACTCTTTCCGAACTCATTGGCGCCGATTCTGTTATTTACAAACTAAACTAATTTTAAGTTATGTGCATCTTTTTCTTTCTATTTCATTAAGAAAAGGACAGAAGATAAAATGTCAGTTTAGACCTGTCAAATTAGTGCGCTCCTGACGTAAACTGGCGTATTTTTAAACGCCATGTTTATAATCGCGTCTAAACTGTCTATGGAGTATCTTAATTTGACAGGATTAAATTCAAATGTTATCTTCTATCCTTTTTTTAACGAAATGGAAAGAAAAAGGTTCACATAACTTAAAATTAGTTTGTGAACAACAGTTGTGGCGCCATTGTCCGTTTTTCGCCCAGAAGGGGATATAAAGGGTAAGTGCATAACTGCACCGGATAACAGTTGCAGATGCCTGCAATGATACGACACATCCGATAATTATGACTGCTAAATATTATGTTATGGTAACATCTCATAATTAACGAGACTCGTCTTAAGACATTATACGGAGTTCCACAGATGATGTCGAAACTCTTAAGAATAAAATATTGGATGAAAAGAGCAAAGGAACGTGTCTTCTTTGTTTTAGAGAATGCGTCATTTGGTTAGGATAATCCATAAAGAAATCTGTACCTTTAAGGGGTTCGCTTCCAGAGGCAAGAGTAGGTAAGTCTACTGGCGAAGATTATTGTGCTCTGGTCAATATTCGTTTTTCAGCCGGTAGAAGCTCTAAGTCTTGCAAGAGCTATATGTACATGCCTTTTGTGTAAAAGTAAATGGTAACACGCGATTCATTCAGCAGCAGTTACTGACTTCACTGCTAACTGCTGTAGGATTTATCGCAGCGTTAAAGCATTATACTACGAGATGAGGCCACCGCTACTATGACGCTAATAGGACTACAAAACTTTGAAAACTACTACTTTGTTGTAGTTTTCAAACTATTGTATGTAGTTGTAAGACAATAGTTTTTTTTTTCGTTTCTTGTACTAACCGCTTCGAAATTGATTTATGTAATAATTACCCCTGAAGTTGTGTTATGTACTAACCTTGATTATAACTATAATAGGAACTAAAGAATGATTTTCCTTGGTGTTTTCATGGGCTACTAGTTAGTAGGTTTCGATAGGAATTGATATACCTAGTTAGGTATATCAATTCCTATCGAAACCTTTGTAAACGAAAACGTGTCTACAAATCTTGGTAATAATGTTACCCCTGAGATGTAACCTACTGCTAGTCCTTTCTAACAGTTGCATGTTCAGCAATATCAAACCGCAAGCTAGGAAGTATCGTCCGTACAAACAGGCGTTAAGATACTTCCTCCTACACTCCTTAGCGAAGATTACCGTATCTTTCTGAACCGTTTCTTGGTGACCGGACGCCGGTTTGATCCCCTGCAGTCTGCACCCAGGGGTCCGGTAACGCGCGTCGCCTCCAACCCCTTGTCTGACTCCTTGCACTGGAACTCCACGTTTTCTTCGTCATCTAGTGACCGAAATCCTGACATCTGGATCACGCTCTGCAAAGAAATTTATCATTGTGTCAGTTTAACTTTTTGGAAGCTTTATCCTGAAAACAAGAGCTGCTACAATAGAGATGACGCGACGAAAGTAAAGAACTCGAATTAGTAGGTTTCTTGGAAATTCATAAATATTTAGTACCCATCATTAATAGCATTAGCTTCATAATCTGATTTCAAGTTTGAAACCATAACCAAAAATACAAAAACGTTTTATAAATTTTAAAACTATACTATATGACAAGAAAACCCTGTCCGATCCGTGAAGTTATTATTAGGTATCGATAACTGATTCTATTAATGCCTACAAAACAGACTAAACATAAAAAATAATCCCCCTGAAAAAATAAATAGGTATTATTTCTCAAAAAGAGGTAACTTAAAACATGTGCGGTAGGCAATACATGCGCGGACGAAGGGGGCAGGGTAAGCGGCACGCGGTCGCATCGCTATTCGCTCATAATAATACCTTCAATAATGGTGTTGTAATTTTTTTATAAAAAACCAAATTTTGGGGAAGTTGAAATTAATTCTCGGAAAAAAAAATATTTCAAAATTCATTATTATGTAAAATTTCATATTTTATTTGGTCATGTATTTACTTAACCTTTATTATACTTATGGGTCGGACAGGGTTTTTTTTTACATATTGTAGAGGTATGTAATAACGTTGGAGCAGTCTCAAAGTTTTAATAATATTAGTGCGTACGACAGCAGCGCACGAGGCGCTCGCTAGTTCAGTATAAAAAGAACAGTTTCTTGCTAACTATTATTATTGACTGTGGGTCCCTTCAATGGGTTATAAATTTGCTTATCGCTTATGAGAAAAAAATCAACGTTATCGGCATCCAGTAACATAGTCTTGACCTAATATAAGTTTTACCGCTAGCGTCGCTGCAGCCGAACGAAGTACAAGTTTCGTGGCGCAAATGTATAGAAAAAACATCCGGCCTTGATAAGCCGAGCAAACAAATAAGCGCACTATCGGGTCAACCGCTAGATACGCCACAATATTTTTTTGAATGGATTGATTTTCCTATTTTAACTATTATAGAGAACGGAGTGATTCAATCAACTACGTAGGAGTGCGTCTGACATTTTGCGTCGCACCTAATTTTTTAAATTGAATTCATTTCGTGCATGCTTCCTGGAATAAAATGATAACAAAATCACCTGGTGCACAAAAACATCTTGCCCGCCATCGTCAGGGGTAATGAACCCCCAGCCCTTCACGACGTTGAACCACTTACATCGTCCGGTTCTCAACACCCCTGTGACGACGCTACCGCTCGCGCCCGCTGCACCTGCAAATAATATACAGTTCAGTTTATAAGTAGCCGCGCTCGCTGCCCGTTCCTGTCTCCGCGAGTCCTTACAGACCCGTGCGCCCGCGCAACGCTCCCCTACGGAATCTACCATCTAATTAAGTTTTTTTTATAATTTAGTTCCTTTACACAAGCCTGTGTTTCCGGTACAAAGCTTTTACGACGACCGATATTAACAGGCTTTTGCTTATTTGCTTTAATTAACGGTTATGTAATTAAAGACAATTATAAAAAAGTAATAAATTGATATTACGATTGTGGCAAACAGCATTCCAAATTTACAATTTTATTTTTAATATTAAATTAAATTGACAATATGTTGTATTCAGATGATATACTTATCTATCATTCTTTCATCAATAATCTTTATAGGAAAATAAAACTAAGTAATATAGGTATCGCATTAATTTGTTTCTATTGAATAGAAAAAAATCACTAATAATATAATCAAATTGCATTAAGTGGGTCATAGTCCCTTGCTTCTAAACGCATTCATAGACTTTTTAATTTAAGGTTCGGAAATCTATTAGCAATAAACAAGGACCTACAATCGTTTATTGGACGAAGAAAGGGTATACACTAGTCCCCTTATCGGCCACCGAGACAACAAATAACGTGGGAACGGAATGAATTAAAAGACAACTCCTTTTTTACTATAGCTATTAATTCAATATATGTATATTTAAGCATATTAAGTTTCAACCAAATTATAAGAGAGTATAACTTTGAATGGTGGTAGTAAATTAGCTATCGAAAACATCAATAACGTAGCGATGACTAATATCAATGTAATGTTACTGCTTTGCAAAATATATATACCTATAAGTAAGCAGTGACTAACAAGTTTACTAGAAAAATCCGGAAATACTTTAGATGACAAACACCAATTCTCATACTCACACTGATCAAGTATTTTTTTTTTATTTCTCCGTAGTGAATGACATATCTCCAAATACCAAGTTATATTTTTGTTTATCATTCAAATCACGGCTATAATTTCTCATAATGTTAAGTCTTTTGCAATTTATTTTAATTAAAATAATATCTTTCAATTTATTATCTAGAATAATAATAGACAAAATAGGTAAAGTATTTTATAAGCGGTTGAGGGTTATAAATATGTATAAAGTAAGTCCAATCTAGACCATAACACACCGACATTTAAATAAAACAAGCTAAAAGTTCTCACGACGCTCTCTCATCAATCGAGCGTTAATATCGCGGAGGCTTACTCAATTGTAGTTATATGAGAATTTATTGGTGGGTTTGCTAATTCGATATACATTTCCATGTGTTGGTATGTAAGCTAAGCATATTATTTCGGGCAGCGGCAGCGGTAAAAGCGTGGTCGCAGCACACGTGGCGAGGCGACGGGCGGTGGGGACTGGAAGAATGTTCGGTATTTAGGTTAAGTTTGTGGTACCTTTTTCATTCATTGCCGTAACACTGCACCTAGCCGGCTTCGTCGCCGCCGCCGCACTACCTTGCTTACCATACTCAATATTTATTATTCCCTATCCCACATTAATGAGAAAGCTTTTAGACATGTTTCTAAATAACGTGGGATCCATTGGAACGTGTTGCATGTAACTAAATTCTATCGGAGGCTTAGTTTTTATACTTATGTATATATAAAAAGCTATACCAAAAAGATATACCAAAATCAAGTTGTATCTTAACTATTTGCCGTTACAAAAAATGTTTTTTTATTTGTAGAGACTTGTTTTCTTAGTATTTAAATGTTTTGTTAAAGTGAACTCAGTATTTACATAAGAGCAGGTTACTTCTTGGAGATTTGGGGCGATAGGTATCTACCTGCTCATTAGAGAACTTATGATTTTCATTAATAACTTGAAAATATTTTTTAAAGCTTACAATCAGTCAAAGTAGAGACCACACCGAGTTATTTGTTCATTCATACAATACAAATTTATAAATGAGTTATTCTGTTTGTTATGATTAAGGCTAAACTATCAATCCAATTTGAATTCTTTCGCTGAAATTAAACATCGTGTACGGTCAGAGCCAGTTTCCTATACTTATTTTGTGTTTTCAGTTGGCTTTAAATGAAGCGTTCTTTAAAAATAAAATGTGGAATTAAGTACCAACCAGTACAAACTTTAGATGCATTATTTTCGAGGTTTTGGTTTGGCATAAGCTTTTGCGTTTATTAAAAACAATTACAATACATGGTATTAGTGCGCTAGTGCGGTAGCAGCACGTTATTTATATACGTATATGTGCCGAGTGAGGTAGCACTCCGGCGCATCCGACTGCTATACTATGTGCCTGTTTTGTAGTTTTGTTTACTCAGCATGGAGCGATCGCGCCGCCCGCGCCCGCGCCTTCCAAGCAACTACGCACATTCCACGCTATACCTCAACATGCGCCGGAATTTCTATGCAACAGATGCATTACACGGTATTCGTCTAATGCAACACTGACGCGCCTCGTCAAATATTTAACCATTGCTTTGGCTCTTCTACTTCGTATCAAATTACCACAACTGTTGTGCAACAAACTGTTGTGGTGCAGATTAAAATGTCCCAGTTTCAACAAAAATGTTTAACTTCTCCGCGTTAATAACAAAACAAGAGACAGAAATCGTGATGTTTCTGGTTTATTGTCAGTTCCTAAAGCGATTAGGTGCACTATTTTTAAACTGGAATTTAAATTTAAGCTCGCGGTATTTTAAAAGCAGGAAGGGGAAGTTCTGCGCATATTTTGAGTAGAACATTTGCTGCTCGCACGCACCCCGATATCTTGGTACATTAATTTACTTATAGGACGTTGTAACTTAGGCTCACACGGGGCGGCTGCAAGAAATGTATTTAATAAAAATATAGATTATCTTGATGACTTTTCACTAATATTGCTCACAACTACAATCATCAACTTTAGAAGAAAACATGTTTTAAAAACATTTTCATAAATCTACGTCACGAGGTAAATGATCACTTCTATGAATGAAAATAAAGTTTAGTCAATAAACGAACACGTGTTGACTCTCGCATGAACGCATCTGCTGTCCAGTCTATGAGTATTGCGTATTTGACAATATATTTTTCAATGGCACCTATTTCATGTGAAAAACAAAACAATACTACAAAACTATATAATTACAAAAGACAAGACATTTGTGCGTCTTGTTTTTTAAAAATATTCTAAAAAACAACTCGCACAAAAAAGTGGGGGCTTGAAACGCACCACTAAGTTTATGAGAGCTTTTGTCGTGAATTTGGTGCTAAATATTATAAAGTATCTACTAATATAAAGGATAGTATAATTTAATATACAAAAATTTATCAAGTGTGCTTATATGTATATGGTGGTGGCAGTGTGCTGGGATGCGGGCGATAATTTATATCACACGCGGAGAGCGACACATCAGCGATCAGATGCAAGTGATGCAACGCCTGTTGCCGCGCGTGGGACGAAGCAGACACTTACGTTTCTTTATTACTATTTATTATAGTTTAATTTAAACAAAATATCTTTCTCCAAATAATTAAATACCTATCAATAACAAACCGTGATATTTTAATTAAATGGTACCTACAGTACATCAGGAACATCGATCAAACAATTATTTATCTAAAGTTTTTTATATTTTAAATCGACTTTATTTGCTGTTATTTTATTGTATCGCCTCATTCCCACAAACTTAATTTAGGTTACACATAGGTATTTAGGACATAAATACATATATATTTATCATAGTTCAATAATGCTTATTCATTAATGAATGAAACGAGTCACACGTGTAGTAAACAAAACGCATACCAATATTATTGTAGGACGCATGTCCAGCAAGCAAATGAGATGACCTAAAACATTGTGCCATTCACCACTTTTTGCTGTTATCAATCGTAGGTACGGAATTTGAACGTGAATCATCGTCAAGTGGCGCTTGTGCTTGGGTATCTTAAACTAGGAGGGAAAGAGACAGCCGAATGTACCACCATTCGAATTTAATTGGCTGGTTACGAACTCGGACCCTACCGTAGGGACGTCACTTCACTTTACATCGACTTTCTAAAAATTCCGGATGGTACTTCAATAACTCTCTATGATAATTCCTGTTTCGAAGAATGCTCTCATCATGTTTGTGTATGTAATTTGTACAAACGAATTTTATTAATTTAACAGATCTAGCTAAATATTGTAACGTTTTCTATATAAAAAAAAAACAATTTCCTGTTTCGAATTACTACGACGCAAAACGTAGAAGAAACAAGCCCAAAAGGTTCACGCATATTGAGGATGTACTACAACACCTCGGTCCGTATAATGTTGTTGCGTAAGAATGTAAACAATATTCTAATCAGCATAAAAATATCGATAGTTCGTTCTTCACTACAACTCTGCTATGTCGACGACAAAAACACGTAGTGCAAGAGTAGTGGGGAGCGAGATTAAAGTCCTTCTAAAATGCAGTCAGCTTACCTAAACACATACAAGCTTTTATCACTTACACAGATAAATATAAATAGAAAGTATTTTGGTACTATAAAACTTATAAGAGTGTTGTTAGAGTCGAAAACAGTGAAGCAGCGGCGCCAAGTCACAGGCAGCACTCATGCGAGCAACTAAAACGGTATCGTAGGAATAGTAAACAATTAACTGCTCGATGCGTAGACCTTGTTTGATAAAATGTTCACGTCACATGTTTCCAATTCAATACTTTATACTCATGTTATACAAGGACTGCTGGTGCGCCCATTCATGAATATACGCACTTCGTTTTTGATTCATTTGAATTTGATTCATTTCTGTAGTCCTTAAAATAAAAACAAATGATTTTATCACGAAAAAATACAAATTATTGCGCATAACGTGACGTCATATTCTACAAGACATTCTCTAATTAGGAAGTACGAATTTATAATTAGTCTATCTTGTTGTTGATCAACTTGATACCCAGTAAACATGGCACACATATGTGTGGCATCAGTAAAACGAGACTCTATTAACCTCAATTTGAATAATTTCAATGTTGAACTATTTGTGATTGCCTCCCTGGGCACTGCGTACAACACATCCGTTCGATAAGGGCCATGTCAAGTTCCAATACATGAAACAGCTTTTTGACATGACTTGATTTTGTTCCCGCTCTATTTTCTGTTGTACCTAAGTGCCATAAACAACAACACAAAAAAAATTAAACATTCGGAAAAATAATCTAAATGTTTCTACTTACTTGAAGAGGGAACTGCATTTCCGCCTTCCCTTTCGGTCATGGTAACTATAAATTATGAACTGGCACCACAAATATCACCTCTCCGTAACATACATCCTCCGAATGAAAAAAGGCACTTTGTTTATAATAAGTTCATTTACCTTTACACGTTTAAAACTTATTAACTATATAATGTGTTAAGTGCATAAAGGCGGACGCGCGTGCGCGCGAAGCGACCAACGACGCGTACGCAGGTCGACTGCATCGAAAATGAGTGACAGTGGTGTAGAGTCGACGCCGCGGCGATGCGGTCGGTCCCTTCCCGGATATCGTCAAGCAAGTAGTTTTTAAAATAGAGAAGCTAACGAAACGTGTACACCGCCCGAAAGCGCCGGCCGCTTTACCCCAACCCGAATTGTGTCACTTGTTGGCGCGGCGGCGGCGCAGCACGCAGCGAGGAGCACGAACATTCCCAACAGACACGAGCACGATGCAGGGTGAACGGCTTCTACTATCTACCTCACATATTGCTTACAAACACTCAACAATATCGTCAAATCTCACAAAAAATATATACTCAATAGAAGCCGTGTAGGACCGATCGCAAAAAGGATCTTTTGGGAATGACCAAATTTTCAAGTCTTTTTGTTTTTGTTTCCAAAAACAATAAATGGTTTTTAATACTATTTTGAAAATTGTACCGAAATAAGCCGTGTTACGTAAAGTGTAACTGGTGACTTCCGGTGTAAGCACTGAATAGGTCACGCTGAAAAACAATAGAATAAGCTTTTGCTGTTTTCATAACTATAATTAAATTTATGAGGAGGTTCTGCCATCATATTATGGAATTTTGTCAAGATTTTATACAAAATTGAAGGTTTAGTATAGTATAAGTTGAGTTTAGTGGACATTTCTTACTGAAACCTTTTCAGTTCATGTTTTATTCAGTTGTAATATGTATGATGAAACGCACCGTTGTTTCCATGCCACTCGAAAACATTTAATTTTTGTAAAAATAATATATCGATTTAATTTTTAGCCTAAATGAAAGTAACTAAATAAAAGGAGTTACGAGATGAAATTGTATTAAAAAATAACCGTTTCATCGGATATTGAAGAATTATTCCAAAATACATACATTAAACGTGAATTAAATTAATTGAATATTACTTATTTTACGGCTCCACATAATATCATAAAGTCGTCTAAAAATCCATGGGCAATTTCACATTGCTATTGCTTTGTGAGATTGTTTTACGTTTAATTTGTCTAAAGTCCTTCTAGTTTGAAGGAAATGTATACATGCCTATCTATCATTGTCGTCAACAAGTGATTGTAATTCATAGTTTCATAGTTAGGAAATGAGTCAATATGAACTAACAGTTAGACGCGTGTATCAGTTATACATGAATCAGCGAGCCGAGAGTTCAAATCTCACGCAGTGCGTAGACTTTTTATAAGTTTTTACTCGATTGGAAGTAAGGCGACATAATTGTATTCTTTATCTTGTATACTTTGTTCACACCATTCGTAAAGTTAAAAAGTAGTAGGCATATATCATAGAAAACTAAATAAAAAAATCAGATTTCTGCGAGGTAAACAGAGGAGATTACTGTGAAGTCAACCTTAAACAAACTATACAATATATTGGATACAATCCCCCTTATTAATAAAAGATGTTTAAAGTTAACTAGTGATTAGCAATTCTTTAACCATACATTTTAGACGTTTGCACGTCACTTAACTTTAATCTTCGTTTCTGAATAAACCCCTTAAACACTGTGGTGTATATTCATAAAGGATGATTTAAGTTAAGTGATGGTAAAAGGTCAATATTGAATGATCAAAGAATCGCTAATCACTAGTTAACTTTAAGCAGCGTTTATGAATAAGGGGGTATATGTATAATTTTTTTTTTTGCAATCTCAAAGTGATAATATAAAAATGAAGTCATTTCAGTACCTTGTTTGTTACAGCTGCCTAATATAACTTTTTTTTGTTTTAGAGGAATAATAATAGCAAGTCAATCAAGAAATGTGACAAAGAAGGTAGCTTTGCTGGTCGACCACGAAGTGGCAGACCGTCGCTCATTAGCAAGACGCAGTGGCAATACATATATGGTAACAACTAGGTAGTTTGCGCTATATTTAGATATCCCTAATTATTTACTGATATTTAATTTTGGCCTAAGTTTCAATCTTCCCTCCCTAGGAAAATAGACACTTTTATGCCTATTAAGTTTGTGCATTGGTGAGGCTGTTTTCAATGTAACTCTACTCTATACATTTTACTACTTGTACTACTACTAGAAAAAACATAAACTCTTATGATACATTCATGTAATAAGTGGGCAATAACGATTATATTTGTGCTATTAGAACATCCTATTCTTATTATCTTATTGTGGTATACAATGAAAAATATTCACTAACATATTAAGATTATTGTAAATTAATTATTTAATTCAACTCAGACTTTTGATTATGATCCCATTGCTTAGCCCTAACATTTATACGCATTTGTTTTAGCATGACATTTTCGCGAACTTTAGCAATTCAATGGTAAGTACTTGTCGCCTCTAAATGCAACAGATCTTTTTTTTCGTGTAGTATAACGTTATATAATTTCATTAATGTGTATTAGCTGTGAAATGTTGAGACATCACTCACATGCACACGCACTGGCTGCGACTCCCATATTAGATGGCAATGTAGTTCTTAGCATGTTACTGGAGTTTTGAGCGTTTAATGTACAAATGTCTTCTCACGAAATATACAAATAATGAGGGTGGATTGGAAATGGCTTATTTCATTTAAAAAATATTTAACTCTACTAACCCGCTTATGAAAGTGTGACAACTCGATGTTTATTGACGACTTAGTTAAACAAAGCTTATCACATCTACTTCACTTTGTTTTAGTATTTCCAACTCCGAAAGTTTTTGGTATCAAAAGAATTCAAACGTGTATCAAAACATGTGTGTCACTGTAGCTTCTGAGAGACAACTTTGATCGGAATGCAGAGTTGGCGTCCAAGTTTATGGCATGCATTAAATCGAGATACTCGGTGCTGTCGGAACTGAGATTGTACGGAATTAGTTTCATTCAAAGAGCCCTCTAGCTATCTTTATTAGAAATAAATTTTAATATTTTGACCTCATACCTTAAGGATAGTAAGTTTGCAATTAACTATTGCAAAAACGAATGACGATCACTGTGAAATGTGTTATCAATAGTACTTACTGAAAATCTTTTCGAGCAAGAGTATTTTTCCTTATTTCATTATTCATTTTTTTTTTCTTTTATTACCTCATATTCTCATAAGAACAAATCTAATTCAATTAAACTTAGGGTGTAAAAGGTATCAATTTCAAATATTGCAACTATTTCCGTTCAGTTTTATTGTGTTTTTCGTAAAACGTCTCAATTTATTCAGCTATATTGCATCGAAGCCCAATGAGGCTGCAAATGACGGATAGAGACTTTTAGAAAGTAATTCTTAAGGCAGATTTTTTCAGAAAGTTCCCATGCTTGTACAAAAGTCAGAAACATGAATAAATAGATCAATGAATAAATATTCATTTGCTTATTTAAATCCGCGATCCCCTTCAAAATCTTATGAAATTCGTTACTGAGCAATGAAGCTTAGTAACGAATTTAATTCATTGTTAATAGGTGACAATTTCACGTTTGCTTTTCTGAATTTCGGTTGAGAACCGGGTATGGCGAAATTTGGAGCATATCCTCCCCAACCTTTAGAGGGAGTCCCCTTCGGACACGTCACATGCTGCCGACCTGGCCAACCGGACCCATTGTTACTGATCTAATCCACGTATGATTATGCATCAACAATATTTGACAAAAGTCGTCTCACAGGAAAAACACGTTTTGAAAATAATGAATCTCGACCAATTGTCGTATTCACTTTCTCTGATATTTTCACCCCTACCATAAGCTAGTTAAAGTTATTTTTTAATTTCTATGACTTGATGTAGATTAAAAACCAACTGATTAATCGATTGTTAGACTTCCCTTCTTTGAAATGTGATTCATATTGTATCGGAATTGTAAAAAAAACAAGATGATTAACACATTCGTAGATCACAAGGGTTTAAAGAAATCGTTTGATGACCTTCAAATAATAACTATTCAGCTACTTGTAATCATTCTGCCACATTAAAGGTCAATCAAATACAATGTATAAATTCGGAGAAAATATTAATAATTCAAGTGGTACTACTAGCAATGGTAAGGGGCACTTTGACTATTGAGCGATGATTAAAGTAACACGTAAAACATTTTGTTATATTAGCTTAAAAGCCATTTCTCAAAAAAAAATATTTGTGCACTACAAAGATAAGGATGATAATTTATTAGCAAAACTATTTCAATTTGTAAAAAAAAATACATGCAGTCAAAACACCATCGTTCAAACATGTCAAAAGTGGCATCTAGTGTTAAACCATGGAATTAATAAGTATGTGTTAAACTCTTATACGAAAATATTTCGTGGTGTGCTTCTCAATTTGGTAGTTCGTCAAGTAAGCTCCAGATGGCATTGCCTTTGTAAATCGTATCGCCATCTGTATTCTAATCATGGAACTTTATAACGAGAGTCAAGCCGGAAAGGAGGGTACAGTGGTCCCAGAATCGACCCCAATGTGTTATGTTAATTTTGCTTTAAAGGCGTGCCCTATGAGGGGTGGTGCTTGTTGGTACCCTAAAATATAAAATAGGTATGTTTGGGTTCCTTTACTTTCCTCGTTTTACGTTCAAATTAAATCAAAAACGTATTTGAGACGACGCAGCTCAATAATTCGAGTAATTTTATTTACCAAATCGACTTTACCCATTGAGAAAGTTTGTATTTTGTTAAAGCTTGTATTTTATAAATTTTTATTTCTAATGTATTTTATTGATTTTTAGTAGAAGCATAGTAAAATTAAATTAAATTTCTAAATGCAACATACTCATTTCAACAATAAATATTGTGATCAAGTAGAATGAAAACAAGTATGTATTACGAAAACAAAATTGGTCTTGAGTCAGGTAGCTAGTTCAAAGGAGGGATCAGTTGTACAAATATATGACCTGTTTCCCTTCTGATTTAGATTGCAGTGTAAAACCTGATGAGCAAAGGGTATTGATGTGTCACTTCCAAAGTAACTCAATTACTTTATTTTAATTAGATAGTTCGATAATTATGCAATTTGTGGTCATCTAGCAATAGCAATTTGTGATCTAGTGAATTATTGTTACGTATCGGATTTATAATATCTCTTCATGAAAGCTATGTACTGTAAAAAATAGTCAATCGTGGACGATGATGCGTAGACATCAAGCAGTGCTACGGCAGGTCTACGCCTGTGCTACGAATCCCAAAAAAATCAAATTTTAAGAAATACGGCAAATATTTCTTAAAATCCGCATTCGAACATTTGATCTCCCTTTTACTGTCAATCCATATAAATTAATAGAGACTTTTATTATGTGTGAAATTCATCAGCATCAGATTAGATTTCAACGAATGAATCAAACTTCTGCACTAGTAAGACTCTACTTAAATTATGCCTTTACTAATTAGAAAATTTAAAGTCTTGCCGCCAAGCGGTTTGTCGTGTTCCGGCATGATGTCTGGTGAAGCCGTACGGAGGACGGGTCTGAGCAGTTGTGTTGCGATGTGTGCCGGGTACGATGCGTCAAATGTTGTTGTGTCGGGAGTTTGGTCGTGGAGGGTGTCCAGATCAACCTCCCTCTGGCGCAGCATCTTTGGTCGTGTTGTTGGGTTTAACATTGCATCACCTCGCTCAACTGCCGTCTTCCTTCCGATTCGCTCAGTTTTTCTGAGTGAATAGACTCTTAATAAACTAGCGCGCTTTACCATCAACGATCGCATCACTGCTTACCATCAGGCAGGATTGCGGTCAGGCGCTAGTTTATAATTATTATTATTTTTTTTAAAACTGATTCCAACTGACGTATTAATTTTTATAATATTTTGTTGTAATAGTGTTATGTCCTATGTAAATAACAATTGCATTATTATGACACATGCGCATTTTTGAAAGAGATGGATTGCTTCTTTATTTGCTTAAACTTTTGTACGGGCGACAGCAGTTCAAGCTACCCGAAACTGTCAAATATTCCCAATCAACATTGAACCTTAATGCTTTGGAGATAAAGTCGAAAACGTAATAAAGAAATCTGACAGGTTGTAGTAGCTTGATGTGCCGTCGTCTGTACATTAGGAATATTGAAGGTTGAATATTTTAATAAAAAGGAACTCACATACATTGAAATGCCACGAGTTAACTTTTCTCAGAAGAGCATTGAAATGGGTGAACAATATTTTAGATATTAATACGATTTAATTAAATCATAATACCTACAATTAATTCAATTAGGATTTTTTACAGTGAACAACTAAAACGATTTGATATATAAAAGTCTCCTGTCGCAGTGTTTGTCCTCGAACTCCTCCAAAACGGCTATAAAATTTCGTATATACATTCCCTAGGCCTGAGAATAGGTTTTTATGTATGTTTTATATTCATCAGTTAAATTATCGTACCTACTGCTACTACTTTCGCGAGTGAAACCGCGGGACGCAGCTAATCATCATCATCATCAACTTTTTTATCGTACCACTGCTGGGCACAGGTCTCCTCTCATACAGAGAAGGATTGAGCGTAATCACCACGCTTACTCTGTGCGAGTTGGCGATTTCAGACTGAAAGTCCAGGTTTCCTCAAGCGCAGCTAGTATTCCCGTATAAATTTAAAATTCGTTCTAAGGCACTTGATGTCCTGCGATACGCACAATTCACCATGTTCAGTTAATGCAAAGAAGCATAAGATATTCTGCAGTTTTTTAATATCCGTGTAGATGTAATGTCTGATATTATAAATTGAAGTCACTTTTGTGTGACCGTATCGTTTTTCTAAACTACTCGCTGGATTTATGCTTTTCGCCATTACTTAATATGGAAGGTTGAGGTTCATAACATATGTAGGTATGTATTAATATAAAAGTTAAAAATAATAAGGAATCGATGTTTGGCAACTTGTAATATCCGTGTGAAGCACGAACGGGTTGCTTGTTAGAAATTTGGCAATTTATCAAAATCTTGGGAAAATACACAGGGATGGTGGATTACACATGTGTTAACTTATTGGTTCTGGCATATTCTGGCGAATATATACATGTACCTAATGTAATTAACGCACACCGTCGAACACCCCAATTAGAATATTATGTTATAATCATAATACATACTTACACTGATTTTTTAATTTAACATGTAAAAGGTGTATCTGACATCGACGCACAAACGAGTACCATGGATCCAGTACATGATTCTGAACCCCCCAATGATGCAATTATGCGTCGGCTTTTTCCCGATTTAAAAAAATGATATGCAGTTTTTTTCACTTTACACTTTTATAACCCAATATGATTTTAAAGTAAAAATTAATCAATTCGTTAATTACACAAAAAGCGTAATGTGAGCAATACTAGAAAAACCATCCTATCAGCTGATTTAATAGAGTTCGCATCAGGGGTCAACGTCATACCTACAAACAGGCACGGCGGCACGCTTGCAACGTTCAAAGGCCGGGCCGACACTTTTTTTTAAACACTGTTATTTCTGTAACCGCGCATTAACGACATAAATGACTATGATAATTTTGTCAGCGGCATGAGGTCTAACCTTTTCGCGAAGTTTGCGTTACGATGTCAGATACATCCTGTATATGCATTATTATTTATTAAATTAGTTATACTAATTCTTGGAGAACAAAGACCTTAACAATCTTGAAATAAGGTTTATTTTTCTTTATTTTGTATTGAATGATTAAATTTGTATGAATACAAGTAAACCTGCGATTTTAAGTCTGTCCAATAACAGGGTTAATATGACAATAATTTCCGGTAGTTTTAATTATTTTATTGATAAAAAATTATTTATATTAAACATGCTATAAACCGATTCAGTAAACGACTTTGAACAAACAGTTTTCAGGAAGTGCGTTAATTTATTTAGATGCGGGTTTGATTCCCGCGCAGTGCAAATATTTATATGCATGAATAAAACAAACATGCATATTTGCACTGGTCTGGTCGTGCCTCGGCAAGCACGTTAAGCCGCTGTTCCCGGTTGTCATACGAACATCTAATTGCAGTCGTTACGGGTTGTTCGAGCCCTCAAAAGTCCAACAATTTTAGTTAGATTAACGCTGAGATGGTGATGATGATGATGTTGTATATAATTGATCTTGTCTTAATAAATATTTATAATAAACTAGCGGCCGCCAGCGACTTCGTCCGCGTGGTTTAGTTATGCTCCGCTCCTATTGGTCGCAGCATGATTTTATATAGCCTAAAGCCTTCCTGTATTAATGGGTTCTCCAACGCAAAAAGAATTATTCAAACCGGACCAGTAGTTCCTGAGATTAGCGCGTTTAAACAAACAAACAAACTCTTCAACTTTATATATTAGTACAGATAATGATAAGATCAATAAGATTAAAATAAGATCATTTATTTACATAAATTAACGAATATTTTTATTTATTAATATTTTTTATACCTAAATAAATGATCTTATTTAAAAAAAAATGCTTTGTATATTTTGTAATCTTACAGTTTCCATTATACTGTGCAGTTCCATTGATACTTCCATTGGAGAATATGATGGGTGTCGAAGACTTGCTGATTTCTGCTGCGTGATTGGCCGCCCACGATGCTGCCGCTGCTGCTGCTGCTGCGGCTGCGGCTGCCGCCGCTGCGCAGACGCTGCACTCTGCAATACAGCATTATATCATTTCAGTAACATACGTCTCATAAACAATCTTATAAGAATTATCTTGTTATTGACGCACTTAGAAACTGCACTTTAAAGGGTTTTAGATGTGCTTAGAGATTAGCTCAAAAAGTCAAAAGAGATCCAACAGTATTATATCATTTCAGTTACATACGGTGGTTTCATAAAGAATCTTATCAGACTTGTCTAGTAATTGACACAGTTAAAAACTGCACTTTAAAAAGTTTTAGATATGCTTAGAAATTAGCTCAAAAAACCAATAGAGATCCGATCCAATAAATTAGTTTGTTGCTAGTATTGATGGCTGTCACGAAGAACAAATTACTTTGTTCATTCTAGTAAGAATATTAGGCATATTCTTATTAGAACGGACAAAGTAATTTGTCTGTAGTAGTTTGTGTTTAGAAGATGTAAGACGTTCACAGATACCTGCCTATATTTGATGGTGTGTGACAAATTCTGCCGTATTAAAATGAGAAAAAAGTTATCGGTGGAAAATCTCGTAGCATGTGTTAATTGATTATTTCATATTGCTTTTGATTAGTCTGAAATTGTCTCCATTAATTTAATACTTTTGAGTATTTTTACACCTTAACGTTTTGTTTTGTATCTGGTTCACCGAGTTCTAGTTATGGACCTAACAATAAACTATTTTATTTTAATATTGTAAACGTATGCAATTAAGTTGTACCAAATATGGACGTATTAAATATAAAACGTAACGGTACGGTACTTCTTTTCCTGCATATTAATTTACTTTTTGCTATATAAAAAAATCTTTATAGAGAACAGTTATAAAATAAAAATAATAATTAGTAATAATATAATTCAGTACAAATGAATAGTTGGTTTTTAAAATAATATCATCTCCAGATCTACCCTAATCAAAATATCAAGACCAAAAACATTGCGAATGACTTTCAAATTACCTAAAAAGACACTACATTTGTATTACCAATTTTGGCACCTATCATGTATTTTTAGGTAATTGTATCTATTTTTAAACAATTGTTTATAAAGGGTGATAACAGAACTTTTTATTATTATATAAACAATTTGGCTATTTATTGTCTACTTTTCTCAAAAGATTTTTGAGTTTATCCTGTTAGGTTAGGTTAGCCTGTACAAAACAACATGCTATTTAAAATCTAAAACAAAAACTGAACTTTAAACATCAATCATTAATAATATTTGAAATTTCATTTGAGACAATTCAGTATTATAATGATGCAAGAGTTTATAATTTTTTTTTTTTTTTTGGCAGTAGTGGGAAATCCTCATGGACGGCCAGACTGCTTCACTAGTGAACCAGTCTGGGCAGTGGCGGACTCTTACCGGCTAAAACCCACTCCTGCCTTTGCTCAGTGTCCCTCTGGCAAGATCGGAGACCTTGTTGTCAGAGTTTATATATTTATCTCTCTTTAATTTGATGTCAAGGTAAGCAATGCATCTTGGTTACAGGTTATTGCGCCAAATCTACGTCTTCTTTACTTAGGTAAACAGGTATCAGTATGCAATTTATACTTCGGTTATCGCATACGATGCTCATCGTTTCCATATTTTTGGATTAAATGAATAATCTCAAAATATTTTGGAATTATATTAGAATGTAGTTATTATCAGTATTGTTTATAAAATTTCTGGGGCATCTATATTTGTACATACTTTTTGGTCAAAATAATTAATGAAAAATAGTAAACATTGCAGTTCCTATACGTTCAATACTCGTATTTCTAATTTACACTTTTAGATTTTATCGTTCTCAAGTAAGTAGGTATATACAAGTATCTCACCCTTCATGTACGCCGCGAGCCGCCCCTCTAAAGAGAAACCCCAACAAGCGTATCACATACGCGCTGCTACTTAAAAATATTGATACCTAGACCTTTTTATATTGTCAAACATAATTCAATAAAAACACACAATAACACCGCACTTGTTACTTGATGACAAAAGCCGAAAGGGAAGAATATGAAAATTACGCACCGATGTTTTTTAGACCCTATTTATTGAAAGTAAGAAACATTTATTAGGTTTTTTATAGTGTCGTAATTGTG
Organism: Sesamia inferens; assembly: GCA_037179545.1. Taxonomy (NCBI): domain Eukaryota; kingdom Metazoa; phylum Arthropoda; class Insecta; order Lepidoptera; family Noctuidae; genus Sesamia; species Sesamia inferens. Next base: position 18,041,142 of record CM073928.1, on the reverse strand, counting down.
AAACGAGATTGGTATACATGCTCGAGCTGCGGCCCGCGTGGCGATTTCCGAAAGACTGCGTGGTGCGTTTTGAATTGGGGTGACGCGCATGGACGGGGGATGCTGCCTACATTTACTACAAGTAAATACAATAGTAACAGTTTGTTGATACGAACCCAATATATTGCTTCAGAATCAATCACTTGTGGTTTGAAATACTAAAATTTTCAAAAAACGAAACCCCAAATCTTTCCTAGCTGTGTGATCAAGACCGGAATAACTTGCAAGATGTTGAGCGCGTTTCAGACAAGACTTCTTTTGACAAAAATGTTAGAAACTATTTATTTGTAGATAATATAACTAAATTTACAACCTACCCATTCAAAAGTTGTACAATACCACCTTTCAAGTAATAAACAAGTGTACGAACGATGTTTGTTTGTATCTCTTGAAGAAAACAAATGTGACGTGTAACAAATAAATTGTGATGTACTTGTGTTATGTGTAATTGTGTGAACTTATTTTAAATCACTGATAATATAATCCTTTTTTTACCAAGAAAAATATTATAAAATTCTGTAGAGATGTATTGCCGAGGTTAGGTTATTATTATTCTATAACAGGCAGGTTAGATATGGATAAAAATATAAAAATAATGAATATTTATAATAATTTATTTTATTTTTTAACTTATATTGAAAAAGAAGAAGGACCTTCTTATATTAATCAAATAAATTTGAAGCGAGTTCAGTTTCCATTTACGTTTTCTTCTAAAATAATAAATTTTTTGAACCTAGACGTTTTTATAAGAATATATTTACCTAACTAATTACTTTACTATATTTTCAGTGACGATCGTGCACCTACATCGGTCTAAAACTTTATGAAATTTCGTTTCAATGGTTAAAAATTATCATACCTATATTTTGGACTTGTTTGATATTTAACTTGAATGTGAATAAATAAGATATCTAACATTTTTGTATACATATTATTAAAACTAAAGATGCCTTCTAACTTCAAACTAAATTAAATAAAGTAATTACTTACATATATGATAAGCAAATTAGTTTATTTCGGAAATAAAATGAATGAATTAAGTATGTTAGTCGGCGGCCATATTTGCAAGTTCGTGGAGGGTACGCATGCGCAGATCGACGACTGAATACAAACAGCCGGCCGCACATCTGCTGGTCAGCTCGTGGACACAATGCCAACTACAATGGCCATACTAAAATAACTCAGAGACACATTTAACAACATATTTTTAATACTTTACTTATCGATCGCAGAAATGTTTATACGTATTTCATGCGTTTAAGTCTTTTGTACTTGAGAAGAAAATTCAAACAAAAATTCCGACAAACTACTATGAATTCTAAGCATAAACTCTAAAATGGAACTTGAATATTTATTATTTAAAGTTAATCAAATTGTTCTTCTTATATTTTCTATTGTTTTAAACTGTTTGTTATGTGTTAGAGACGTTACAGTAATAATAAATTTTCTATTTCTAAAATTAGTAGACACAATGAGAGCCGATACAAGAATGTCCCTTATTATACAAAATTTGGGACACAGTACAATTACCTGACCCATGTGATGCTAGGCGAGCGTACGTCAATGCTCCAATTTTTTTCTATCATCCTTTTGCCAAACCAATGTTATGAGATTTGTTATGCACATTTTGATCATCTGCATATTTCTACTTTGTCATACCAGACTAATTTAACATAATTGATATATTGTTTACATTGGGCAATTGTCCGTACAATAAAAGGTTAAAGATATGAAACACTAATGAATAGAGCCTGAATGCGAAACAATATGTCCTCTCGATTATTACCTACAGATTGAATTGCCTTTATATCCAGCAATGCTGCGGCAGACATATTGCTTCCGTATGAAATTTTTGTCCGTATGTATTTGTGTGTTTTATCTGATATCTTGTATGTTACCTTATATGTATCTGTTTGTATGAGTCTTGGTACTTGATTCAAATTTATTTATCACTATAATAGTGAGCATTTTACAGACGACAGCACATTAAGCTACTACAATCTGTCAGATTTCTTTATTAGATTTTCAACTTCATTACTAAAGCACTGAGGCTCAAGGTTGATTGGGAATATCTGACAGTTTGGCGTAGCTTAACCTGCAGTTGTCCGTACATTGCACTGAAACTAAGATGCACTGGTATCTGGCAAAAGCTTGTATGGTTAAGTCTACCTTACTGTCAACTTTACTGAATATTCCACGATTTAAACTAACTATGAGATCACTCCGACACGAAGAAAAGATTAAACCGCGTTAAAATTTTTGATAATACCAATAACTTATTAGATAATAGCAAGATATTGTATTCTATCAATAAATGATCTCCGACTGATTGCTAGATATCGGTCATTCACGAATAATTATCGGTTTTTAAAACAGAAAATCTTAATTGAATAACATTTCTAAAAACGCCATAAAAATCCATCACGATAATATTTCATGAAATATTTACATTTAATAAGCGTTCGGATTAAAGGTCTCTGTTATTTGTAAATAGGGGAGGTTTTTTATCCATTAATGCAAAAATATTAGCTGCAAAAAAAGTGGATGTGACAAAAAATAGAGATCAGACGCGTGTCAACGTGGACAATGGACACACTGTGTCCGATAATGAGACCGTATACAATAAAGAATATTATAATAAATAAATAATAAATCCATTTTAATGTAAAATAACTTTTGTATGATGGTTTGATTCTAAGACATGTTGGTTTGTTTCTGAATGACTTTTGAAGTACATAATATTATACACATAATTACAGAACACAGATCTGCAATTGTTTGCAAAAGGACATTAGATTTCAGGAAATGTATTCAAAACAGCGCATTTTGATGATTGCATTTCCGATTAAGACTTTACTTCTGACTTTATTCAGTATCAAAATACCATTCCTCTGATATCACTAGGAATTATTTTTATTATTTTGACGTAAATGCAGATGGCAATTTGCGAGTGACCGTTGCCTGTCAATCAATCTCAACGAGGCAGGGGCCCATAAAAAAAACTGACCCCTCATTGACCGCCCGAAAAAACCCAAAAAAAACACAATAGTCCCAAAAAACCAAATTGAGGATTGCGAATAAACCCCCATATTAAAGGAAGGACTATTCTTTAGGATTGAGGCGCGTGCCAACCCTCGTGCCAATAAAAAGTGATATATTTTAAAATTAACAAATGTCGGATTCCACCTTTGATTTATGTTAACCACATTTTATTGCATTTTATTTTTAGTAATAAATAAATTCAATAATATATTGTAAAATAGTACTAATTTAAAGTCATCAAAATTTATTTAGAACTTTTTAATATTATGAAATATGTGATGACTATCAGCTCTTATCCATTTCTGGTAAAAAGTAGATTCTGAAGTTCTTGTATGTCTAGATAACTCTTTTCTCTTCGTGAAACTCTTTTAAAAACTATGCTATGTTCATAAACGAGATTTTATAAGTTTAACATAATCTGTGTGAACAGGTTTCTTTTAGTTTAGCGAAACAATTCTCAATAGACCATACATATTCAGTTATGTCACATCCTTTTAAACGATACTATTGCGCTTCTACGCAATCTCTTACATGGCCACGCATTTTGTATTATCGAATCAAATAAAATTGAGCAAAAGAAAGCAACCAATATTTTTGGTGTGATAACGCTGCTTATGATGGCGGTAGATGAGCTGAGGGTATTTAAAGTTAAGATATAACAATGTAACTGGTTCTCGTACAAAAAATTAAAAAGAAAACAACCTTTAATATCTCCGCAACCAGAAAATTTACAATTACGGCCTTATAGTAACAATCATTACAATGACTCTCGATTTCATCAAGTTTCTTTTTACATCTTATCCTTTACAATAATGGGGTATTTTACTAAAAAAAAAAACTAATTAGTCCGTCAGTCAGATATCCAAAAAATACTAGACACGTATTTTTTGTTTTATCAAAACAATAAAAATTGACAAATATAAAAGGCATCAAAGATCAGGAGTGGTGGCTCACCAGCCACCACTCCTGATCTTTGATGCCTTTGCCTGCATGCAACACTTTTTCGCGACCAGTGACGTCACCACATCACTGGTCGCTAAAAATTGTAGCGTGCAGTGACGTTACACGAGTTTTCAACGCACTGTGTCGTCTTCATGTTTTGTTTATATGAAAAGAGAAAAAATACGTGTCTAGTATTTTTTGGAAATCTGACTGACGGACTAATTAGTTTTTTTTAGACAAATACCCTATTGTAAACCTCCGCCACAACAAAAGCATGATTATTAGAATTGAACGTATTTTATTTGTTTTTGAACCCAATTCATCCTAAAAATCTTGCCGAGCTTCACATTTGCACTGTTTTTTTTTTTTTACCGGATTCAGTATTTTATTCAATTATTAAAGCTAACACCTGATTTTCCATCGCAAAATAACTTTTACTGGCGGAATAAAATTGTATTTTTTTTTTGTGGTGTTAGTTTTTAAATGACATAATTGACAAAAATTAAAAAGCCGATTCCTTCAATATTAAAATAAAATCAGTTGTTAAGAAAATAAAGCTGTAAAGCATGTGATTCCATTTTACATTTTTACATAGTATTTTTGTCAAGTCATCATCTCGTTGAGTCACTCTCGAAAGCTCTTCATCCCCAAGGGCTGCGGGGGTGTGCACCCTCGTACTAACAACATTTTGCCCACACACACAATATCACACATTCGTTCAATCATCGCGTCACATCCGCAGTTTACATATTCGCGAAACAAACTCTAGCGAACAATGACTGAATCAAAATGTGACATGTTTAAGTCATGGTGAGTTTGTTTATTGGTAGGTTTAACACTAATATTTGATAACACTTAGGGTGTTTTCGCGTTTTCAATAGAGATATATTTGTATGGCTTATTGTACGGAATAAAGTTATCATAAAAAATTGCAGCGTCACAACTTAATAATATTACCTATTTGAATTTCTGTAGCCTCAAGAGCTAACTTATATCCAGTGTAGGTAAGTTTTATTTAAAATAAAAAGTGTTATTTAATAAAGTCTGGATAAATTTGGATCACTTTTATGTACACATACTTATGATAGATACCAATATTGTGTTCGTGTACCTAATTTGTTCCTCGGTGGTAAGCAATAACAACGGTTGCCGGCAGAAGTTATCACCGACCTGACAAGGTCTTGCCGCCAAGCGATTCGTCGTGTTCCGGCATGATTTCTGGTGAAGCTGTACGGAGACCGGGTCGGAGCAGGTGTGTTGCGATGTGTGCCGGGTACGATGCGCCAAATGTTTTTGTGTCGTGAGTTTGGTCGTGGAGGGTCTCCAGATCAATCTCCCTCTGGTGCAGTATCATTGGTCGGGTTGTTGGGTTTAACATTGCATCACCTCGCTCAACTGCCGTCATCCTTCCTATTCACTCGAGTTGTTTGAGTGAATAGGCTCTTACCGCTCTCTTCGCTTTACCATCAACGATTGCATCACTGCTTATCATCAGGCGAGATTGCGGTCAAGCACTAGTGTATGATTATAAAACAAAAAAACATTGAAGCCTACGCCGTTATTTTGTAGAAGACTAGTACATGCATAAATAGGATCGTTGTCTTACCTAATAAGTATAAAACCGACAGATGAAAAACTAGCTGTAGTTTAAAAAGATGATAATTAAACACCTATCCTTAATAGTTTTGCTATCAATGTGTAGAGAATAATTTCTAAACGCGGTCAGACTAGCACTTACGAATGGCTTTTCTGACGCTTCCATCAACTTGTAACTAGTTACTAAGCTAGGAAGTTGTTTGTAACTAACTAAAAGGTTTGATTATGATTAAAGAGACTGAAAGGTTTGGCTTGTCTTATACCGTTAATTAAGTGAACTATCTTACTACGGACCAGGGCTAGTCAAAGTTAGCCTGGCAGAGACAAATAAATCATAAAATTACACCGAAAATATCGATTAATCCTGGCAATTTGCTTCGTTGCCAAAATTTGGCATAGAAGTACAAAATAATTTTTTGTATAATGATAAAGGGCGAGCACCCTCGCGAGGTCCTTTACTGCCATTGGTCGGTTTGTGGAGGGACGCTGCGCGCGGCGCGAGCTCGCTGCGAGACCCGCGCAGCCAATCAATTCGCTTATTTTTTAAATAAAGAACAAAAATAATAAAAAACGTTCGCGTTTTACGAACCACTCGTTGTATGTACCCTTATGTAATATGTGATTGATGATTCGACTACGTACTCACAGTTTTTTACTAGACTACACATATGAGGTTAATTATGGGATGGGCGTTTTGGTATTTTTTATTTAAATTAATATCATAGCTATGTTTCTTAAGTGTTTAAACTTATTCATAATCAACACATCGCATCTTTTATGCTTTTAAAAACAAGGTACCTCATTTTTTTTTTTTTTTTAATAAGAACCGAAGTTAGCCTTTTCTTTCAAAAAACCTGGTAGTGGTATACTGTGGGTTACTACTTTGATATTGGAAAGTCCCTACAAAAACATGACTATTTGTAATAAAGACCGCACTTTTTCGGTTTAATTGTTTTTTGTCAGTAGGTACCTTATGTCGTGTGAAAAGACCAAACGGATAGCCAAAACTGGACATATTGTATTCATTCGTATTAGGTCGGTGTTTATTAATATTATACAAATCACACCTAGAGTTACATTTAGAGCAGTGAGCCGTTCACTAGGTCGAGTGAACGGCTAAACAGAATGACATTTGACGCAGATACACCAACCCCGCATACCGCCCATCGGCGATAATGGCCCCAATTCCCTTGTTGACAAACTTACCTAAATATAAGTAAGTATATTGCATTTTTTCTTATCTTATTAAAAAAAGGACAGAAGATAATATTAATTTAGTCAGCGGCTGACGTAATATTGACGTATTTTTGGTACTCATGTATTTAGATACGTCTAAACTGTATATAAAGTAATTATTTTGACATAACTAAACTAATAATAACACAAATAAAGGACAGGAGATAAAAATCTTCTGTCCTTTTCATAATTAAATAGCAAGAAAAATATGCACTGAGCTTAAATTTCGTTTAGTTTGTGAACATGGGTATCAGCGCCATCATGTTTCTATAGAACCATAGCGGCTATAAACGTGACATTTTTAATCTATATTTTGTAGTTTGTTGTTATATACATAATTATAACAAAATCGGAGCTAAGTCAAAACCATATTTTTTCAAGTAATTTTTGTGAACCGAAATAAATAATAATAAATAATAAAATAGTTTATTGATACAGTAACCTTTCACTTTGCTTATAACTAGGATACATAGCTTAGTTAACTAAAGGTCGTACTAATAATGTAACCCTGATTCCTAAACTACGTGATCCTGTGACTTAGGAGTCAGTGTTCTGCTGACACTGTCATACCAAAAACCTTGTGTTGTGTTCTGACATTACAAAAATATTCATGTACCTTACAGGTTACAAAATAGGTATCTCGGTATGTTAAAAATTAAGAATTAAAAATTAACAACAGATAAGGAAGGAAATCACGGAATAGCTATATTAAACGACTCGTTGAAGGTGTATGATTGAGAAAGTTGATGTTAGAATGAGAGGATATGTATGTGAAGGTGTAATGTGTGAACTGTGTGAGTGGTAGTGTTTGGTGTGTAGGTGAGAGTATTTTAAAGTATTTGAGATTGTGTTGGGAAATTGCAAAGTTTGACTGTTTATACGACTACTGCTGGTGATGTAGTATTTCTTCTGTTCGTACGTAATCTTGATCGAGTAGCCAACTTTGAACCTTGATTTTAGCTTCATGCTGATTTAGCCCAGCTATCTGAATGGCTTTACATACATTTTTGTAAATTATGGTGCTAAGAACATAAAACAGGCGCCTGGCGAATGCAGTTTTGTGGCGTACAGACGGACATACATTTTTTGTTTTGCGCTTAGCGGGATCGTGTGGGGGAATCACCTTGTGTTTTCTGAGAGTGGCTCGAAGGACAAAGAGCTGTCTTACAGTAAGTAATTTCGTGTCAGTATACAACTCAGATGTAGGGAATCTATATGATTTACCATACATCACCTTGAGTACAGCTCTCTGTAAATCCTTGCTAATACCTTTTATAAATCGGAAAGTGAGTTTGTTTGTTTGTTTGTTCCGCTTTCACTCCGTAAGTACTAAACCGATTGGTTTGAAATTATTTAGCAGACGTAAAGTTAGAATTCCGAATTAAATAATAGGGTACTTTTATCGTCGTGTTTCCTCTCGCGTTATCCAGAACAGGAAACTCCCGAAACAGCTGTGTCCGGTGAGGACCTTCATCAGGTGGAAGGTGAGGGCGCCGTGGCGCCTCTCTAGCCACTCCTCAAAGAGAGGACTTACCGCCGCTATTGTGGCATGACCACCACTGGGTTGCGACAACCACGATTGCGACCCTCTGGTCTCAGAGGTCAGGCATCGGGCTGGTGGCTTCCTCAGGGACTGCACCCACACCGATGCCCCGTAAAGGGCCATGGACCGCACAGCCCCCGCCTAGAGACTCCGACAGAAGACATTTGATCTATATCTACCCCTAAATTGGGTAGGGGCCGCCTCAGGGCAGCCCCAGCCCGTTCCAGTCTAGGAGCCAAACGTAGGAAGTGCTCCTCAAAGTTCCACCAACTGTCGAGGACGAGTCCCAGATAATTCATCGTCGACCCGACGTCGATGTGAACCCCTCCTATCGTCATGTGGGAACCCGTCTGTGGAGCGTTCCGAGGACCATGAAAACACCTCAATTTACGCGCTGTTCCAAATACCTCTATACATATATATGATCCTGAACATGAACGTCTGCGCAGCCTTTGTGCAAACAAAGCAATATGACCTTATCATCATCACTCCCGAATTAAATAGCGGCAAGTCATCTAGCCAGCATAGTGCATACAGCAGCTGTGTTTATATTGACCCACATAACACAAACAGTAAAAATAAAAAACGATATCGGTTTCGGGAGGTCTACCCGGTTTGAGCGTGTTCGCACCGCCATGTTCTCTTGCTGGCGAACTCTCGGGTCCGGCCCTGGTCCCGGTCATGGTCCGGAGCGACAGTGCATGGCAGGCCGTTACCTCCTTCTGTAAAGCACTGATTCTGGAAAAGGAGGAGGCGGAGCGCATGAAGGTGTGGGAATCTCAATACCCACATGCCTCTAGCCGCCGCAGGAGACACCCTGGTCGGACGATGAGAGGAGCGCGAAAAGAAAAAGAAGTCGACCCGAGCCTCGGTTCTACGGCTCGGATCTATGGCGAGTTGTGGTTCACACGCGCCTCAAAAAGATGTCAGCACACCGTGACGGGGCCAACGAAGACCGATGCTTGGATCATGGTTGCGGGTTGGGTGGAAGAGAAACCGCACATGCAAGTGAAGGAACACGGGTGGGTTTGAGCCAGTAAAAGTCTAACACGACTTTCCGCTCCACCCAGAGCCGTAGAGGTCATTTCACATCTACACCAAAAAAGGGTCGATAACGCTCACGCGAATTCAGTGTTTTTGCCTATCCAAAAAAAAACTCAATCTCGTTAAAGAAGTTTTCATTTTTAACTCACAACGAAAGTACAAAATGAAAAATAACTAATTTCGGAAGTGTCTTTAGTTTTTGTTTTCCGTTTTCTGTCTCCGATTGTATTTTGGAAGTCGGTCGTTTTCGTTTTGGAATAAAGTTTTTATTTTTGACTTTTTAGTTGTAACTTTGACACTAACATAGTTGGAAAAAAACTAGCAAGCAAATGACGCAACTTCGTTTATTTGAATTTTATCCATGATTTTGGTATAAAAATCAAACTACTGAACCGATTTTGACAAAATTTCTATGGGCCGAAATTAAATCTTATATCCTTTTATATAAAAAAAATGTAAATCGGTTGGCGTGATATTGAGTTATTCACCCATTTTTTTTTTTTTTTTTTTAATATTATAAACTAGCGCTTGACTGCAATCCCGCCTGATGGTAATCAGTGATGCAATCGTTGATGGTAAAGCGCGCTAGTTTATGAAACCCATTCACTTAAAAAAACTTAGTGAATAGGAAGGAAGACGGCAGTTAAGCGAGGTGATGCAATGTTAAACCCAACGACACGACCAACGATGCTGCGCCGGAGGAAGATTGATTTGAAGACCCTCCACGACCCAACTCCCAACACAACAATATTTGGCGCATCGTACCTGGCACACATCGCAACACAACTGCTCAGACCCGTCCTCCGTACGGCTTCACCAGACATCATGCCGGAACACGACGAATCGCTTGGCGGCAAGACTTTGTCTGGTGGGTGGTAACTTCTGCCGGCAGCTGATGTTATGGCCTACCACCTAGAAAACTTCTTTCTTTTCTTTTCTTTTTTTTAAACATTTCCCCACACTAGGAATTTCTCCTGTATCGTGGGTGCGTTTACAAACATATAAACTCACATACACAAACAGCCAGACCCGGAACAACTACTTGTAGGTCATACAAATATTTGTTCCATGCGGGAAGCGAACCCGCGACACGCAGCGCAGCAGTCAATAGCTTAACCACTGCACTAACCGTGCGCATAAATTTAATGCAAGTTTAACACTTATATACACTGTTGTCTTATACATAGATGCCATTGACAGAACTATGCCAAAATGAACCACACGGTAAACACCAGCTTTCAAATAAAGATAGAATTATCAAATTGCGTTCAATCAGACGAAAGTCCTGAGGTAACAAAAATAAAAAAAACAGTCGAATTGAGAACCTCCTTCTTGAAGTCGATTAAAAATACCTATTTTCAGAAAATCAAAGACTGTTGACAGTCAGTAGACCATGATAGTTACTATGATAAATAAAGTTTTAGAGAAAAAAAGATTAATGCTAGACAAAAAAATAGAACGAATAATAAAATGCATACTTTATAATTATTACGTAGGTACGTACCTAATAATCGGAACTGCGGATGGTTATCAACATTACAACGATCTCAATCCAAATGCGATGAATCATGGTGCTGTTGTGTATAAAGAAAGTATGTAACGGACCTTTCCATTACATAATTTCTTTGCCATACAGTGCATCATTTTATTATTATTTGACTATGCATAGTGATAACTCTTCAAACAAAATAATTAATATCATAACATCAAAAAATGATCGCTTTATTAATGAGGAAGGAGTATTTTGTTATATTTAATACAATAATATTTATAGTAAGTTGAATATTCCAGATACCGTAATACAGTGCTGCCATCTAGTTAATATAACGAGAACTACTAAGCGACTTTCTAACATAGAATAACTCTACTAGTTACCAACACTCGACTCGGAAGAGGTCGAGTAGTAGTTTTTGTAAACGCCACTAGATGGCAACATGAAGAGTTCCGTCTGGAATGGGCATGAAGACTTCACGATTGAAAGTTATTTGCGTTTTTTTATGTTTTCAGAATACTTTCTTATAACGAGCTCTAATTGAAGTTGAGCGAACCAATTATGGGGTTGAATTTTATTAACTTTTTACTGTAAAGAGATGCATAATGCAGTTTTAGAATTGCTCTAAAACATGACAACGCATTTCAGGTTCTGCGAAAACGTTCAAAGTAACGGCAAACTCAAAGATTTTGTGATAATATAGGTACGGGTGCAATAGGCCCCATCTTTATCGTAATTTAATCTCACCCGTACCGTAACGTACATCAAGTTTAATAAACAAATAGAACAAACCCAGAACTCACTTTAACTATTTGGAAAAATTACTGCCGACTACGAAAACTATGTACTAAACCAGTACAGCGGAAATTACGAGCACTAATACGAGGTAACGGCGGATCGTCGGCTGTGATTTACCAAGATTATCCCGCAGGCTCCGAGGGCGAGGGCCGGCTAACGGCACCGCGTGTTTCGATTTCGTAGAGCATTTCTCCGCGCGGTCCCGTTACTCGGCCGAAAGTACTTTTGTTGGTTGCTTCGAGTCGCTCCAACCGCGCCACACGAGCGTGCGCTCGAGTTCACTGTATTGAGAACAACGTTGTTGTTTAGTATGAGTTCGCTCAAAACAAAGAGCTTTTCAAAATAAAACGGCTGTGTAAGGAGAATGTTAAGTTCAGTTATTCGTACAGTTATATCTTTTAACTTTATTTGCATAATTTATCATCTTTTTACATTTACTATCTTACGCAATGCGCTATAATATCGATTAGATCGGTAAAGTTAAAAAAAAATATAAGGGTCTAAAAGAAGTAAGTCAATAAAATTTTTGTGGCGAGTTGTGTAAGCGAGTGGCCTTGCGAGCGCGCGGGTCGATGACTGCTGGCTGGATGATGTTTACCTTAACGACTGAGTGAGCGTAACCAACGAAAGTTCCAGCGCCAAACTTTGTGCCCAAAATTTTTGAGAGCGCTACAGTTTTATTGCTCGAGTTTGAAGGACTACGGCGTAGCATGTTCATTACTTTGCTACGATTACATTGTATATCCGAGTTTAATTTCGGTAGCCAACAAAAAGCTTACCAAAAAAATTATATTGATTTTTATTAATTTCTAAACGCAAAAAATACATGATAGTTTTAAATCTCTATGCCTTAAAAAAAGTCAACCTTGAATTTGAGCTATCGATTTTGAACTTGAGTCCTTCGGCAAAAAGTTTATCGATATTTTTTTGGGCAATAGAGAAGTGTAGGAATATTCCATGGCTCATTCGTTAGATAGCACTAGGCGTCGCGGCGCGGTGATCAGGCCGGCTGGGGGGGAGGCTTGCGCGGTGACGTAATCCATGCGGTTCGATACTCTCGAAAGGCTGCGGGGTCGACGGCCGCTAGACGCGGAACCGCAGCCTACACGACTGCTCAATTAAACATTCCGCATGTACATTATACCCATACCCACACCATGGAACATCATCACGTTCAAACAATCATATTGATATAATACATTACTGACCGCACTTTATATTGACACTGTCACAGTTTCACATGACGAATATAGCTTAATTCAAATCAAGAACCGGCTAATAAATACCAGAAATTATGTTAGATATACATATTGTTTTAATGTCAAGATTTACCTGTAAGTATTGATAGGTAGATTATATAAAAATTTAAACATGTGAAATAATTAAATAATTATATCTAAGGTCAAGAACCGCACAATTGTGATGTCACTTTTTTATGAGTGGCAAAGACAATTTATCTCTATCTTTAACGTCGTACTAACTGTACGTTAATATAATGAATGTTGCAAAATATGAATGATAGCTCAAAATAAATGGAGGCACATAATTAAACAAATGGTGACCAAACCTACACTATTAATCAAACACCTACGTAGCGGTTGGTCTACAGATTGAATTGTTCTGTCACACTTCTTCCTCGAGTTACTAATTATATTATTTAATATCTAAATTGAACCATAAGATGTTCCAATAGAGCGCCACGTTACGTTTGAGCCATAGAATGGGCATTCCGAGAAAAGTAAATAAGTGCAATAATGAGTTCAAGTGAGAGGTGTGCGACAAGGGCCGACAGCGAGTTACACAAGAAGGGTTACAAAACTATGGCAATGAACCCGAGTGAACCTAAACCTTGCGAACCGCTAGCCGCCGATGGCGACAGGCGTCGTCAACCAGCGGCACCATGCAATGCACTTTATTATTATTCACCGTCAACCACACGTGTCGTCAAATCGAACGCTATTTATAGTTCTACCGAGAATTAAATCGTTCCCGCGGTTTGCAAACACGTTTTGAAAATTGACTTTTCTCAATACAATACACGTACCGCTATTTCATGGTTATACATAACTAGCCCTAAATGTTCCCACTGTTGGAACACAGGCCTCCTGTCGGTGAAAGGGAGATGAAAAAATCAGATATTAAAAATGCAACATCACTATTTATAGATTTGTCTGATTCCATACTACCTAAGTACATAAACCACATATAATAATTACATTGATTCGTTACTTTTTTTTATTATTATTATTATAAACACGTGTGGGAAAATAGTCAATTTGCCACAATTTCAAATTGTTTATATAACATACATACTTAATTCTTTGTTAGTTTATCCGCTGCATAATACTTTCCTTGCTTTTTTTCAACTTAAAATATTTTTCATTTGATTCTGATTGGCACACAAGGTCACAATATCAAGTTTATCATAAAGTACATACACTCGGATGGTAATGGATGAAAAAAGAATTATTACCTACAGTTGGTTAGGTTGGGTACGTCTGTCTATGTAATTAGCACATAATACCCTACTGCTGGCCAAATAGAGAAACTAAAAAAACATTAAATTTTAGTTTTACTATTTTTCTGTATTTTAACTGAACTGTGAAATAATTCAGGATCAAACGATACCTTTAAACATCAACACTGTTTCACTTACATCATTATAAACTATTGTCAATAGAGCACCTATGCTTTCTTTGTTGGTAAAAAAAAGGTTGACGTTTCCCTCCGCTCGTGTTGCAGGCGGCTCGACAACGGGCGCGGAAATGTTCCCCGCAGGCTGCAGCGGCAAGCTGCGCGCGCAATGCGGAAACTCAGCTTTTTGCTGCGCCGGCGCACACGACCACAGCGGCATAGGTTCAATCAATTAAAATAAAAAGTACCTAACGTCACGATGCATTGCTAATCAATTTATTAAACTAAGAAAGTTGAAAGATGTTCTTTACTCAGGAGCAAAGATTTACATTCAAAGTAGATGAAAATGCAATGTTTTAGCTGTCTTACCAAACTCACAACCAACACTATAACTTTGGTAGTTTTCAAAGGAAATAAAATCTACCAAACCCTGAAATGAGTTTGTTTTTCACGAAGAAAGTCGTCTCGGAAAGATAACCGTTACCAGCTCGTATGACCTATTACATGAGGTTAATTCCCTTGTGAGAAAGACTTGAAGTCAGAAGCTGTCTTACAATCCCAGTAAATTCAAATAAAACGTACCACTGTTCGTATCTACCAGCAAACATTAACTGTTAAAAGTAAGACTGACCCTAATAAGCAGGTAAATAAATTAGAGGTAAACACAGTACTAATGTGACGGCTTCTTTCTTTATGATGATTTCAGCTTTTCATAAACTTTTCAGTATACAGAAAGTCAACCTCTTTGCTATCCTAAGGGCTTACGGAAACCTTGAATAGACAGAAATTTAGTTGTTCTTTTTATGAGCGCCTATTTTAAATGTAGCTCATCCACAAAGTAAAGTGAATTGATATATGAATGGATGCAGCTATAGATCTTCCCACACCACAACATGTTTTTAATGTGTCTCCAAGAGGCTGTTTCCAACACACAGTAATTATGTACGGTATTATATCTACCAAGCGTACTGAAGCCCTTACTGTTCTGTACTTAGTTCAAACTTGTTTTTTATATTATATGTGCTAACTTCCATATTAAGAGATTGATAATCAGGATCTGATAGCTGATCGCCAAACTATTCATATGTTAATATTTCATCTTTTTTAAAGATTTATCATCCTCGAAAATGTCTTGTAGGCCTTGCAACAGTATTATATAAAACTGTTGTAATAAGATGAAAAATGGTTATAAACAAAGACGCAATTCATAATACGCTACGAAGCAAACGTTAGAACAAACGACATCAACGTGCGCGGAGCACACTACCCTGCGCCTGCGCTTGTGCCTGATTGCCTCAACAGTTAAATGTTACTATTACTCATAATTAATAAGTGTATTAATATACGCCACTTCCTCGCTCGTTCTATGATTCTGCAGTCATTGACTTCACCTCGTCATTAACTGCTATCTGCGAATATTGTTATTGCACGCTTTGTGCTAACTTTACTTTTATAATGTTTTAATAACGCTAATCAAAATTTACATGCAAAACGAATGCGTGAATAATTATTTATACACTTGCCGAGAGAAGAAGTGAATTTACTGAATAAATACATAAATATTATTAATTATATATACGGTGAAATGCTAACATTTCTTCGTTATTTTTTTAAAAGATGAGTCACATATTTGAAATAACAAGAAGTAAAAACCCAGGTAAACAGTCTTGATTAAAGTCGTCATCTGCCTTCGTCATGTAGCTGGTCAGAAAAGTACGCGCTCGCGAACTGTAGATTCCCGCCAAATGCGGACACCGCAGGGTCGTTGACCGTCACTCACATGCTCGATAAAAGTAAAAACTCATACTTTGCGCGTTATTACAAAATGTTAAATGTTCATCCAGTGCGCGACTGCAGATTGCAGGATGAATTTTTAACAATCAACGTTTAATTACTGGGGTCTAAACCAGTACCTTCCTGTTTACTTATGGCAAAAGAATAATTCCTTCTTGATTGGTTTTTCTATAAAAACAGAAATTCAGGATTCGTACCAAGTTTCTTTTTTATTTTATTGTTGGATAACTGGAATGCTAGTGCAACTTCTTGAATATAATACATTTATGTACAGCTTCTCTCAGTTTTACAGTCTAGCGGAATATAACTATAAGTCACATAGTAACTATAAGTCTCTGATTGAAGTGAGGGATGTATTAGATTTTTTCCCTATATATTTATTCTACTATTGGAATATACTCACATTCCTTTAATTCATATGACTTTCTTACGCCTGAATCTAAAATTATTCTTAGCTTAAAATAGTAGATCGATACTTTCATAATTTATACAGGTAAGCTCACTAAAGCAATAGAAACTTGCGTCAAAACAAATGAAAAGAGCTTAGATGTAAAAAGTGAGTTTTCTTTATATCAAAAATAAAGAAGTATACAATATCCATAACACAGTGAACGTAGATGAAAAGTGAATCAACCTGACGTTTGGTTGCGCGGCCACTTGCGTTCATTCACCTCACAAATTTTCGTTTCATCGGCGTAGTGTGCGTGCCGCTTCCACCCTCCCCTCACCTCCTGTGACCGAAGCCCCCCATTCCGCCAACTTAGATCACGACTAGTTATACATCAAGTCATTGTTCATACACATACAAAAAATAAATACCCTAACAACAACATGTCAGCTAAACTCATATTTCTTAGACAACGTCAATCAGGATCGTATTAGAAAGAAATCCTAATATTTATGTAATTCAGGATATAAATTACACCCTTCTCATGGAAGGAACAAAGAACAAAACTAATATTATGACAATGGATGGTATATACTTGTCAGTTTTGCAAAAGCCGGATGCAATGCAAAAACATCTAAAGAAGAATTTCGTTAACACGTATTATGTTTCCATTACTCTACATTAGAAAGAAAACTAATGTTGTTGAAACAGAGCGTTGAATAAGCATTATAGATTCAAATGGTATTATGGTGGTGCGGGCTAGGCCTTGTCAATGACCTCTATTTCGCCACCGAACATTATAAATGGCGAGAGAGGTCGATGATTCGCGTCACGCCTGCCGCGGCGGCAGCGCGCCCAAACTGGCACTTACATATCAACTATCACGGCTCACGGCCATCATCACTTTTATAATATTTTATATGACCATATTATATTTATGTTGGACAAAAATGTATAAAAAATATATAATGTAAGAAAGAGGTAAATAATAAAGATGCTAAGAATTTTCTATACTATGTGTACATAACAGCTTATGAAAAAGTATGATACCTACATAAATATACTTTCAGGCTTTTTGTCTCGAAATTAAGGAGCACAGCGGAAATAATTTAATACTTATTAATGTACTAACATTTAAAACAAACATTTTGTGAAACTATTAAGGACATCCCTTTTGAAGTCCAAAACCAACATATAATTATTTGTAATTGTAACAGTAAACTATAATTCTGATGGACATTGACAATAAGCTGCCCAATTATATGCGTTATCTTGTCGATGCTGTAATAAGTAGGATAAGACTAAGCTTTACGAATTCGAAACCAAGGCCCGAAACAGTGCCATCACTTTAGCCAAACCTCATTAGGACAAAGAAGAGTTACGGTGAATGTGACAGGTAATATTGTTCAACGGTAAGAGCACGACACGTCTTGGAGCTCTGCAAATGTACTCTTCAGATGGCGAAGATAAAGTCATGGTGACGGATTGATAGAATGACAATTTGATGAGTAGGCCAGGCACCGCGGAAGACACCGGTCGCGGTTCACCATGGTTCAATGTGACACTTTCCGACGTCATAAACAACTTTCCTACTAGCAATGCGCGAGCGCAGCGACGCCAGCGCCGCGCGTCGCGCACGCCGCCCACGAGAATTATTGTGCGCCACTTTTCTAGAAAAATAATTAATTTATACTACGTCTATGACTTTTCTTTACATTGCTTCGCACACTATTAATTGCTGATGACTGAAAATATCTGGCAGGTGAAAGCATTGAACTGGTCCATTTCGCGTCTAGTTTGGTCAGGCCAGTAGCATCGAAACCTATTAGATCTATAAGAATTCAGGCTATGAGCAAGTAACCTAGAAATTGTTACCTCACGCTGTAACTGTGCTCACCTTTGGAAGACTCTTTGGAATAAATACACCCGTTTCAATTTTAACGCTAAGATTTTGTTCAAGAATTTTCTACTTATTACAATTATTTGAAGACGTTTCAAACAATAGGGATGTATCCAAGGTATGAAAATCAAAAATATCATAATTAGTCAGTCTTATAGATAATAAAAAAATTAAGACCCGTATTTTTTATTTTGTCGAAATTACCAAAAACTTCGGAGATATAGCGTATTAAAGTTACGGAGTGGGGGGTAATTACGTCACGCCGTGGTATATTTTGTACCACGTGACGTCATGCGACATTTCAAATCAATATATCTTCCTAAGTATTTGAATGAAAGAAACAATAAAAAATAAGAAGACGAAGTCAGTATTTTAGAAATTATTTAGTATTAAAGTTTAAAAAAATACTCCACGTTTTAGATAGTTCCTTATTTGTTATTGTTAATACAACAAAATTATTAAGTCTCAAAGTAAAAAAAAAAAATCTCCACATTTTTAGATACCTCCTTATTTTTTATTTTGAATACAAAAAAAAATATTAAAATTGTCACAAATTTATTATTTAATAAAATGTTCCCTTAACTCAACATTTTAATTTTTGTTTTTTTGAGATATTTGTTGATATATTTAACAATATTTATTCTCAAAACAATACAATACAGTTCACTTACATGAGATTTAACATTTAAGGTACAAATTATCTCGTCTAGTGACTAAGCATGCAGATATAACAATAGGTAAAACAATAACAGAGCAAAACCAAAAGTGTGGTTAGTTACATAGTTTAAAAACAATTTAATACAGCTGGCCAATTAGAAACCAAGGTACCCTCTCATGTAGGACACAGTGGAGCATACGGTGGAGGTCTGCCCGGCTGGGGTAGAGCACCGCGGTGTAATCGTAGCGGCGATAGGCGCCGATCTCTCGCGTCTAACCCTAGCTCAGGCCATGGTCTAGAGCGAGATTGCACGGCAGGCCGTCACCTCCTTCTGCGAAGCAGTGATGCTGGCAAAGGAGGAAGCGAAGCGCGTGAGGAGCGGGAATCCCAGCGCCCTCACGCCTCTAGCCGCTGCAGGAAACGCCCTGGTCAGGAGACAACATCGACCTCTTTTTTTTTTTGTTTGGGGTGGGATGTTTTTTTTTTTTTAATAATTATAAACTAGTGCTTGATCGCAGTCCCGCCTGATGGTAAGAAGAGATGCAATCGTTAATAGTAAAGTGCGCTAGTTTAATAAGCCCATTCACTCAAAAAACTGAGTGAATAGGAAGGAAGACGGTAGTTGAGCGAGATGATGCAATGTTAACCCAGAGGGAGATTGATCTGGAGACCCTCCACGATCAAACTCCCGACACAAAAACATTTGACGCATCGTACCCGGCACAAATCAAAATTATCAAATTACCTCTCCCACTCTGGGCGGAGCGGAAGGCGGGTCAGACTTTTACTGACTAAAACCCACCCGTGTTTCTTCACTTGCCTGTACGCCAACGCCACGGTTTCTTCTTTAACCAACCCGTAACCCTGGCTGGAAGCAGCGGGAATCCCAGCGCTCTCACGCCACTAGCCACCGCAGGAGTCGCCCTGGTCGGGAGATGACATCGAACTCCCAGCTACCGTAGGCGCGGGCCGGTACCGGGCGGCGAACTGCCCACTGCTCACCGCCCGGTAAAGACCAGGCCTGAGCCGACGGCGCGTTGTATTTCACGCGTGCCTCAAAGAGATGTCAACAAATCGTGACGGGGACCACGAAGACCGATGCCTCCTGGGTGCGATAGAGCGGGAGAGTTCATTTGAAGATATCCCATCCAAAACAAAAAAAAGATACCCTTTCATGTACTGATATTTATTTTCTGAGCAAATTATTATGTACATTTAACTTCCACTACGAAGAGTTTGTTTTTTTTTTTTCTCAGTGGTAGGCCATAACATCGCCTGTCGGCAGAAGTTACCACCCAGTAGACAAACTCTTGCCGTCAAGCGATTAGTCGTGGTCCGGCATGATGTCTGGTGAAGCCACGGAGGACGGATCTGAGCAGTTGTGTTGCGAAGTATACGAAGCGGAAGATACGAAGCGCCAAATGTTGTTGTGTCGGGAGTTTGGTCGTGGAGGGTCTCCAGATCAATCTCCTTCTGGCGCAACATCGATGATCGTGTGGTTAGGTTTAACATTGCATCACCTCGAAAAACTGCCGTTTTCCCTCCTATTCACTCAGTTTTTTTGAGCGAATAGGCTTAATAAGCTAGCGCACTTTACCATCAACGATTGCATCACTGCTTACCATCAGGCGGGATTGCAGTCAAGCCCTAGTTTACAATTATTAAAAAGAAACCGTTTTCCCGTTGGATGTGTCTTACAGCTTGATACTTAATCATTTTAAAAATATTTACTGTACGTCTCCAGGACGAGTTAAATAACAGAATAATCGACAAAATTACTCATTGTTAAAACTTATTTGATGACGGACAAATGTATTTTGTCTGCACTCGAAATTCCACAATATTAGATTTATACATATATATATATGTTGGGGAAAATCCGTCAGGAAGGCAGGGTCGAAGTTCCGGATAGTTGAGGTGTCTTCTCATCCCACGAGCATCCATTGAGGGCGGTATTTCGAGAAAACGTTAAACAATAATTATAGTGTCATATTCGATTCTTATTATTTTAACTGCACAGACACATAGATCACTTTAATATTGAGGGATTACAATAATAATCTCGGATTAAAACAAATTAGAGCTATTGGGTTTGAATATGACCAACCCATTCGATCGAAGTTTGAGCAAAGAATAATGCCCGCGCAAACGGTCGCTCGCTATGTGAAACGCAACTCCAGTCGGTGTCACCATTCGCTCCATGGTGTTACCCGCTCTTAATAAAAATCATAATTTATCCGAATACCGACCGATTAATCGACTTCAAAAAAATAATAGAGTAATTTACGGTCAATTGATACTGATATGATCTGTTTTGATCACAATATTCAAAATTAACCAGTCACCCACCGTTATATAAATATTTCTGTCAAAAGCCACATTATTACATTCATAGCTTTAGCAACATTATTAATGATTTCCAGGGACATTATGAACTAATGAAGGACGAAATCAGATCGTGATAATCTGCAATCCGTTTATTGACTTGTATAATCGAAGGTTGGCCGGAAACGCATCAGTGGTATCCCACTAATCCCACTAAACAGGCCTTTGCTATACGACCACTTAGTCTCTCTACTGAAATTGGAATTTATAGAACATTGTGTGTATTCCTTCGTGTGGAAACTCTCCAAACGGAAGGGTCCAAGTTTTACAAAACCTCCGTTCAAAAGGACAGAAGAAGATCTCCGGTCCCACCCGTCGGCTAATGGAAGAAAGACGGGAGGTGGTCTTAAAATCAGGTGAGACAAATTTCAAAGTCTCTGACTCGCGATATACGCCAATTTAATACAAATTGTACTAAAGAGGCTATCGAGCGGAACAAAGGCTCCAAATAGTTCGCACGAGATTTGACTGTTGGACAGAGCCTACTTGCGAAGCTGAAGACTGGGGATGGTAGGATCGTCACTTCCAAGCCCGAGCTTTTGGGTGAGATTGAGCAATTCTACGGAAAGTTATACACATCAACACACGCCCCTGTTGTAAGCCTGGTTAATGATCCTAGAGCCAGACTAACCCGACACTACACCGACGATATCCCGGATGTCAGCCTGTACGAGATTAGTATGGCCCTGAAACAGCTCAAGAACGATAAGGCGGCTGGAGATGATGGAATTACGGCGTTTGTACCAAAACGTCACCATGTCAGTCCGTCTCCAGGATCAGGACTCGAAACCGATCCAACTCCAGCGTGGAGTGAGACAAGGATGATGATGATGTCATATATCCCAAATTGTTCATTGCTGCGTTGGAAGATGTCTTCAAGTTCCTGGACTGGAAAGGACTTGGCATCAACATCAACGGCGAGTACATCATTAATCTCCGTTTTGCAGATGATATCGTAGTCATGGCTGAGACCCTGGAAGACTTGGGCAAAATGCTCAATTACCTCAGCAAAGCTTCCCAACAAGTTGGTCTAAAGATGAACATGGATAAGACGAAGATCATGTCGAACTCTCATGTCGCACCCACTCCAATTCTAGTTGGTTGTTCTGTACTCGAAGTTGTTGACGAGTATATATACCTGGGACAAACAGTCCAACTAGGTAGGTCCAACTTCGAGAAAGAGGTGTCTCGTCGAATCCAGCTCGGCTGGGCAGCGTTCGGGAAGCTACGGTACATCTTCATCTCGTCGTCCAAGATACCACAATGTCTCAAGACTAAAGTCTTTGACCAGTGTGTGTTGCCAGTGATGACTTACGGAACTGAGACGTGGTCGCTCACAATGGGCCTCACACGAAGGCTCTGAGTCACACAAAGGGCAATGAAAGAGC
This sequence comes from Sesamia inferens, assembly GCA_037179545.1. Lineage (NCBI taxonomy): Eukaryota > Metazoa > Arthropoda > Insecta > Lepidoptera > Noctuidae > Sesamia > Sesamia inferens. The sequence goes on along the minus strand of CM073928.1, from coordinate 18,018,263 downwards.
TATGCTCGGAGTTTCACTGCGTGATCGAATCAGAAATGAGGAGATCCGCAGAAGAACCAAATTCACCGACATAGCTCTGCGAGTCGCTAAACTTAAGTGGCAGTGGACAGGGCACATTGCTCGTAGAACCGATGGCCGATGGGACAGTAAGGTTCTGGAGTGGCAGCCACGTACTGGAAGACGCAGCGTAGTGAGGCCCCCAACAAGGTGGACCGATGACCTGGTGAAGGTCGCGGGAAACCGATGGATGTGGGCAGCACAGGACCGGTCAGCGTGGAAAGCCTTGGGGGAGGCCTTTGTCCAGCAGTGGACAAAGGCAAAGATGGACAAAGAAACCTATGGACTGAAGAAGAGTGTGTATTTTTTTATAGATACTTGTAGTGTATTTTGTTCATAAAGATGAAACATTGATTATATTTTTATACTTACATACTCAAATCATAAAGGTATTATTACGACTGAGCAAATTAATGGTGTGAGTATGATTATATATATTTATTTTGTTAAGTATGTAGTTACCTATCTCGATGAAGAAAATTCATTCATTATACAAGGAATTTTACTATTATAAAACTTAGTTGTTAGTAGACATAAGATCCAAAATGCGGCGTAGCTATCATCGATGGACAGTTTCAAATGTGGTCGAAAAGAATCCTCCGAATCTTCCGCGTGTACAGTTGTGTGTGGCATAATTTGAGGATAAATGACAAATGCTCCCACATTTGATGGAAAATCAACACATCAACATAAATACATATGCCTTGCTGTTTCCCATGTATGAGGTAAATTACTGTAGTATCTTGTGCCCAATATAATATAAATAAAATGCCATAAATATAACAAGTCATAAATACACCTTAAATCTGAATTAAGCTTCAGTAAAACCCTTAAAATGAAGTGGTAGTCAGGTGAAAGCTCCGATCTGGGTCGTTAATATATCTAATAATTTGATTCATTATAGCGATCAAAATAATCATTCAAGATGGTATAAATAGTGGTTAAAGATGATAGTTTTTACATTTATTATCCAAGCTACGATAGTTTATTGGACCTTTTTTATAAATTATAAACTAGTGCTTGACCGCAATCCCGGCTGATGGTAAGCAGTGATGCAATCATTGATGCTAAAGCGCGCTAGTTTGTTACGAGCCTATTTACTCTAGCCTTGAAGACACTTAGATTGTAGTCACGTAAACACCGCCGCTGGCAAATTGTTCAGTCCCTCGATGTACATCGAGGGACTGAACAATTTGCCAAAAGAGGAGGAGAAACGCTTCGTCCGGATCGTAGTGGTGTCAACAACGTAAGGATGGAAATTCATCGTACGACGGGTTTTTCGATGATAGAACGGAGACGGGGAATTAAATCATGCAATTCCCTCGCACACTCTCCAAAATTCAGCCTATAGAACACCGACACGCTGGCTACTCTACGCCTGTGCTCCAGGCTTTTGAGACCGTTCTTTTCTGATCTTACCTATAATATGGTACCTACATAAAATATTTTACTTAAATTGTTGTGAGTTCAAATCTGGGTAAGTACTAATACTGGGCGGCCGGCAGGGGCCTTCATGCGAAAACTGTAACCATCACTTCAGAACATGATCTTAGATACTATGCGAAAAAAGTATTTAGCTGTCCCTGATATCCAGTATAATATTTTTCATCCATATGGATTCTCGAAGGTTATTTTGGATATGGAAACCTAGACTTACAATTACTATAAGTCTGAAATCGCTAACCGTAAGCGTGGTGCATTAATAAATAGCATTAGAACTCGTTTCGTCCTGTATGATAAAATACCTTTATCGTGCAGGGGGACAGTCCTAGACTGGTACTATAATTAATAATATAGATTAAATATATCATTAATTGATTGGTGAAGCACCTGAGCGATTAGTTTTTCCGCTACGAATTTTTAGTTTCATGTTGAGTATGAAATTGTAGAAGACTTATCGATGGACTGTGCCCGGTACGAGTCTGATAGAAATGATTTGTTTAGGGCCATGAGGTTGAACAGACTTGAAATAGGAATATTTCATAAAATTTTGGCTCAACTAAATGGCGATGATTCGAAGAGTCTGTTAGGTTCATGGCCCAAATATGAGAAATTTGTATTTAGGGTACGATGGGACTGCCTGCGCAATGAAAGAAAGAAAGAAAAACGTTTATTTGCAATAAAAATGACGCAAGAGTTTACAAAAAACATAAAAAAAAAAAAATAAGAAATAGTTGAGGGAAACATGCGTCACATTCACGCAAAACGGCTGTCGCTCAGCATTATGCTGCGACTCTATGCAAAAACAGAGCCCAGCGCTGGTTTTCAGCGACAGCCGGCGTCGACGTACAGACGTCACCCGATGCAACAAACAATTAAATGCGATTATAAATGTCCCTAAATAAAAAAGATCTAAAATAATGTTGAGCATGGATTTAACATGAGCATTGCTTAGAGAAATCAGTTGTTCCGGGACTGAGTTTTGTGGCATTTTGATTGATTAAGTGAATGTCCCGTTATGACATGTTAAGTTATCCCAATAATTGGAAAAATTTGAAATTCTTAAAGCAACTTAACTCTTTACTTAGATTTTTTAACCGACTTCAAAAAGGAGGAGGTTATTCAATTCGACAGTATATATGCTTTTTTATGTTGTTCGCGGATAACTTCGTCGTTTATGAACCAATTTTTATAATTCTTTTTTTTTTTGAAAGAAGATATTTCCAAAGTAGTCCCGTGAAAAGGACATCAGGATCTGATGATGGAAGACCAGATAAATCAGGGGGAACTTTCAAAAATCGTAGGGGCGACTAGTGCATTTCTTAGTTTTTTCATTAAGTATTTTAAAGCACTGCAATTTAATAAAGGTCTGGAGTAGACCTGATGATGAAGCCGGGAGACAGTCGAAGGAACTCTTCAACAATTCACAGCAGCTACCTTGTGTTTGGGCTTGATTAATTTGTATTGGTCTGCAGTAAATCTGATGATGAAAACCATAGGGAAGGAATTCTTCAAGCTTGCGGGTAAAAATTAAAGTAAAAAAAATTACGTCGATTCCTAACTATATTTGCGACAGCTTCCAGTCTGAGTGGATGCAACTGATAATATGTACCATCAACATAAGATTACAATTATAAAGTGTAAAATAAAAATCGGTGTCTTTGGTTTTTATATATTCTTTTTTACCGACTTCCGAAATTAATTATTATTTTTCACTTTGTAGTGGTTTTTGGAAGTCGGATGTTTTTTTTTTTTTGTAAAAAGTTTTTTAGTCTCATCTATAATGATGTCTCATCTATATGTACTAATATTTTAAAGCTGAAGAGTTTGTTTGTTTGAACGCGCTCATCACTGATAGTTCGAATCGTAAAATTCAATTTATCAAAGAAGACTTTGTATATCATCGCTGCCTCCAACGAATAGGAGCGAAGAATCACTAGAAAATGTGGAAAAAACAGGGATAATTATTAATTTTTGAAGGCTTCCGTTGCATCGTTTCTTAATCACAATCAAAATAACAGAAATTGACGCGGGCAAGAGCCTGTAATATAATAAAAGTATTGGAATCCTATCAACAAAATCTGAGCACGCGTCGGCTATATTACTGAATTTCATTACGTAATAGAAGCGCTCCATCAGGTAATACTCAAAGCGCAGCGAGCTTCCGACCATCTATCGATGCATCCACTGCCGCATGCCGAGGGATACCGGCCCCTAACGGGACTCGTACCTTCTTTTTACTTTTTTTAGAACCTCGACCCATCAGCATGCGTTCACTTTTAATGACGCTTTACGGGTATTTCGGTACGTTTTAAGTATGATATTTTGATTTAATTTTTGTACCAACCATGAAGAGCGTTAAGTTTTGTTGATTTATTTTAGTTCGTAATTCTGCATTACGTGTATTACAAAGTCTCATTAAGTTTCAAATTTGTATATAAGGGTAAAACAGGTATCCTATTTGCTCTTACTAATAATACTCAATCTTGAACAACATAACTTTGGTAATTAAATTAACATGACAGCTAAATTAATAGTGTACTGTACTTATTTAATATCAATACAAACCAGTCTATTACATACGGATGTTAACAAACAAACAAGATTTCCCGTTACCGATTGATTTATAGCTTAACGCTCAAAACGCTATGCAGTGAGCAGCTACTTTGTGGTTCAACTAGAGGTCCTTTGTTTACGAGCCCTTTGTGCGAGTAACGGGAGCCAACCCGCGTGTGACGTACTCTGTGTGACGTCACAGCCTGCATTTCCAACAAAAATGCACTTTTGCCGTCATGCAGTTCCCGCTACAAAGTAACAGTTCCTCTTGTGAACCGGGATCTATAGTAATAGCTGTTTCTCAGAACCAACGGGCCCTTAAGTACAAAAGATTAGAAAGATATATGACCGCTCATTCTTCCTCCGGTCTGTGACCAATTCAGATTTAAATACCATATTATCTTTGGTCCACGTAGTAGGTACACTTTTTGTTTATGTTCACTACTCAGGTAGTATTTGTGGTTAAGGAGACTCAAGATATTGTTTACGAATTTTAATAACATAACGCTCAGTTAGAGGGTTATATTTTTCCAGATTGTTAATTAAGTCTTTGTTTGTAAACTTCTGAACGTGAGTGATGCTTAAAACGGGAAAGTGTCGGTTTTTTTTATCTATATTTTATTATTAGTGTAATGAATTTACTAACAGTGAGTTTATATAACCTGCAGGTAGATTTCCGAGCCAATGGATACTGAGTATTATTACTCCAGACTTCAAAGGCATGGGCTTGGTACAGGAGTGTGGTAACTTTCGCGGTATAAAGATAATGTCCCACACGATGAAGATCTTTGAGAGGATTATTATTAGACTCCCGGATCCGACAGAAGTGTGCAGTCTCGAGTGTCAACATGGGTTTCATCCAGAGTACGGAATCATGGAACCTATCTATGATCATGATGATCGTGGTGGCCTAGAGAAGTCGTGGTGGCCTAGTGGTTAAAACACCAATCTCTCAAGTATGAGTGCGCGGGTTCGATTCCAGGTCAGGCAAGTACCAATGTAACTTTTCTAAAGTTATATGTACTTTCTAAGTATATCTTGTACACCAATGACTGAAGGTGAAGGAAAACGTCTTAAGGAAACCTGGACTTTAAGTCTGAAATCGCCAACCCGCATTGAGCAAGCGTGGTGATTACGCTCAATCCTTCTCTGTATGAGAGGAGACCTGTGCCCAGCAGCGAGACGATAAAAAGGTTGATGAAGATCTATGATCAAAGAACACGCCTCTGCAAATGCATGAGATGCAGGTAGATATCAGCCCATTGTGTCACACTTTGTAAAATCTTTATACTTATGTTCTGTAATCTAGATGTTATACATAATAAAGAGTATTTTATTCTATTTACTTGTTATCTTTCATTCTTTTGAAATTTAGAATAACGTGACAGGTTTGATATTTTTAGGTGAGGTGTGAGGTGGCAAGTTGCAAATCTAAATCTTGCAGCATATCAAAGAATCAGGCATTTATTTATTGTGTAGATGTGAACTCTTATAGCCTGTTTCCACACCTCCAGATTAATATTGATTTACTTATCTGAATTGTTATGTACATATAGGTATTCTATTTTATTTCATTGTATTTTTAATATTCCGGGAGATACTTATACATAGTGTATGGAAACTGTGAATACTCTAAATCTCTTACAAAACATTCGTTTTGTTTTAACTTAAATATCATATTTAAATTTACTTACTGAAGTAAATATTCGTTGGGAGTAAATATATAATTAACGAAAAAAGCATCTGTTGATCTGTAGTGATGAGCAAAAAGCTTGATTAGCACGACCCAAACTTGGATGGCATCCATTTAAACCGTTTCAATTAACATACCACCCATACGTGCAAATGGCACTTTTGAAAAAACTGTACTGTTATAGCATTAACAAAAGAAAGGGGTTTAATAGAGAGGATGCAAAAAAACGCCTGTGATTACTTAACCCATATCCGGCACCAGGCCATATGGTCGCGTAACCCTTTGGCCCCGTTATATCGCGTTTGTTTAACAGTTGCATAATGATTATAATACTTAGCTGATGTTTTTACAGGTAACGACGAGGAACAACAATATGCGCCAGGTGATGTGTTTTTACACAAGGTCCACAATGTGTTCTACTTCTTTGCCATAGACGTGATAACGTTTACATAATTATATTGTATTTTTAGATTATCTGAGATACATCATGTATTCTAAATGAGATAACAATATAAAAACATGAGAGTGCGAAAAGAGTTATGTGATTGTCGAGTGTTGGTGTTTAGTATAATTATTTTCACTTTTCGCCTTATGAAGCGTGCGCGAGAGCGCGAGACGAGCGCGCGACGACCAGTCGACGAGCCGCCGATTCCTGGAAGCGCGCGCTTTCCACGCACGTTGACTGAACTGCATCTTCCCGATGAAATGCACGCGAGTTCGTTGCACTTACAAACTCATAACCCCCTTTCTAAAGCGCCGATCCAATTATGTGCACTTTCGCAAGCCGCTACTGTCACTCGCCTAGATACGGATAGGAAACTCGGCGCACTGTGCTCGCACCCACCTGTCCGTGTAACCCTCAATACTATGATTTCCAACACTGTGAAAACAAAAGAAATACCTAAGACCTGTTCAAATTTAAGGTAATTTTTATGCTACTTAGAAACCTTATCGAGCATTAAGCAAAAAGTGGGTTTTCTCCAATTACCACTAAAGCATTTCATACAAAAAAATATGTAGGTTGGTGAATATGAAGATATTAGATGACCTCAGATAGAATATTCGCATTGGTGCACTGCACCAACAGAATTTGTTACAGCCATTCCAAGAATTTCTAAATTATTGATCTTATCCCAAGTATTCCTTCAGTAGACTGCTGATAAAGACGTGTGCGATGTAACATGAAAGTTTTTCAGTCGTAACCAGCGTCCGTGGCGCAGTGGTGCGCTGGCGCAAGCTAATGAAAACGAGACAGGCTAACGAACCCGTTTATTGCATCTCCCAATGTCTGACGCCTATCACTTATCTACTTTATTTACAATACTTTGTTCATTAATTTTCTTTAATTGGTACAATATACTATCACAAACGAAAATACAGAAAACTTGTTTTAGATAGCTTTCCACCTTTTTTCCAAAGTTTTTAAAAGTTTCAAGTTCTTTGACAAAACGCACATTATTTAGGTACATCGACCAAGGCATTTTACAAGTAATAAAATAGTTTTATTAAGCGGTGGTGGTCTAGTGGTTAAAACACCAGCCTCTCAAGTATGAGTGCGTGGGTTCGATTCCAGGTCAGGCAAGTACTAATGTAACTTTTCTAAAGTTGTATGTACTTTCTAAGTATATCTTGGACACCAATGACTGAAGGTGAAGGAAAACATCTTGAGGAAACCTGGACTTGTAGTCTGAACTCGCCAACCCGCATTGAGCAAGCGTGGTGATTACGCTCAATCCTTCTCTGTATTAGAGGAGACCTGTGCCCAACAGTGGGACGATAAAAAAAGGTTGATATGTTGAAGTATATCTTGGACACCAATGACTGAAAGTGAAGGAAAACATCTTGAGGAAACCTGGACTTTAAGTCTGAAATCGCCAACCCGCATTGTGCAAGCGTGGTGATTACGCTCAATCCTTATCTTTATGAGAGGAGACCTGTGCCCAGCAGTGGGACGATAAAATGGTTAATGATCATGATGAAACCGTATCGAAGAGTAAATTCGTGATGATTTGTTATTAAAACAACAGCAGTATGACGATGAAAAAGGTTGATGATGATAAGGTATACTTAGTTGGAAAAGCACTACAAAAAAAAAAAAAAAAATAACTGTCGCACTTTCTAACATAAGTAGTTCAAATTCATGCAGAATCAAGGATTTTAATTTACATATGTACTTTGATTTAATATAATGAGCAGTGGTGGCCTATTGGTATCGGCCGTGACTTCAAGTGTAGTAAGGCTTCAAGGGTTAGTAGGTCATAGCTTCGAACCCCGTCAGGCATGAGCAGTGGTGATGAAATATTTACACAAAGTAAGCCATGAGGCTTACTTTGTGTAAATATTTCATCACCACTGCTCTCAAAGGGCTGAAGAAAAACATCGTGAGGAAACCAGCATGTCCTAGAGGCAAAAAAGACACATACTTCGAAGACATGTGACATATATCAAGCGTACTGGGCCCGCGTGGTAGATTACAGCCCACTCCCTCTTACAGAGAGGAGGCCTGTGTCCCAACAGTGGGAACATTATAGGCTTATTATGTATGATATTGATAAATCTATACTCTATACTAATATATAAAGCTGAAGAGTTTGTTTCTTTGTTTGAACGCGCTATTCTCGGGAAATACTGGTCCGATTTGAAAAGTTCTTTTTGCGTTGGATAGCTCATTAATCCAGGAAGCCTTTAGGCTATATAACATCACGCTGCGACTAATAGGAGCGGAGCATAACTAAACCACGCGAACGAAATCGCTGGCGGCCGCTATATATGTACACTAGTTGCGCCGCGCGGTTTCACCCGCGCTGGTTTCGATTTGTGTTTTGTGTACCTAAAGCCTTCCTGGATTAATGGGCTATCTAATGCAAAAAAAATTGAACTCAAATAATAGATAAATATTATTTGAGTTCAATTTGAGAATGTCATGCAGATAGTTATGATTATATTATCAATTGTTAGTGCAACCTTGCAAGAGTTTTTGCGAGGTAAGTTTGTTCCACATAGGGCTTAGGGAACCTAGACAAGTTGAACTTGTCATGAGTGATTGCAGAGAGAAGGATGGGGTATTAGAGTGCATTGACACACTTACCTACTGCACACTGCAGCGGCGAAATGCATCGGCGGCGCGTCGTCGCTTCTGCGGATACGTCTAGACTAGCCAGCATCATTAGATCTCCCGCGACGCCTCGCACTCTCTTAACATCACATAACAAAAGGAAAACTCGCTTCAATGACGGAGCTCAAGTAACACAGGTTGCCTTATTAATCACAGACGACGCCTCGGAAAAGTGGAATGACGTCCGCGCGGCCATGCGGTTTTCACTCACCAACACGAACTTAGAGAGAAATGGAAAAACGTGTTAATTTTATATAGGTTTGTGAGAAACAAGGCTTGCTTTAAACAGATCGCGGGAAAATTGCTATGAAGTATTACATATAGAATCATCGTTGTTATATGAAATAACCTTGTAAAGATTATAATGTACTCTTACATAAACTTACTTTACTTATCTTATATAATCTTGTGTAAAGTTACTATAAATGTAAGTACATAGTTTTTTTTTATAATTACTAAGGATTCCTTTTTCTTGACCAATTTCAAGTTTTCACCTAAAAAAATTAAATTTATTAGCACTCATGAAATAAACTTATAAGACTCATGGGCTACACAGTTACAGGCACACCCTTTGAGGAAAATTCTTTATATATGTACGATGAAAAAAAACTCATCCTGAAAAGCAGTAGGTCTGTCTACCAACACTTTGCAATATTTTTTCTTTATGTCCATTCAAGAACAATAAAATAAGCAGTTAATAGTTAGTACTGAAGATTATCACAGTCTTTAATCGAGATTAGTTTTTATTACAGCATCTCCATCTTTAGCACCAGTTTAAGACTCGCTTACTAACTAGGCATCGCCCTTCACGTAAATAATAACAGTCTATTATAATATATTCACCAAAAGGTGCAAATTAACTCACTAGTTGCTACATAAGAAAACATCACCAACCCATTTCCCACAACCGATACACTGTTTTCTTCTATTCCCAGATCAATATAAAAACTGAAAAATATAGAGAAAGTGGCATACTTTCGGGGAAAATGCATTTCTTGAGGCACGCTTGCAGAGTGTAAATATTATATTTTCATTACCCACTCTATCTAATGCTAGGAACACATTCCCTTACTACATAAATATACAAACCTGTTGAAGAAAAGCAAAAACATGCCATTACCAGTTTTCTTTTTCCAAACTTTTCTATTAGTCATCATATCAGTAAATGATCTTTTACACAGTTCCATCTGTCTTTAGTACTGTAAGATATCTTCATCATTATCAACCTTTTTATCGTCCCACTGCTGGGCACAAGTCTCCTCTCATTCAGAGAAGGATTGAGCGTAATCACCACGCTTGCTCAATGCGGGTTGGCGATTTCAGACTTAAAGTCCAGGTTTTCTCAACCTTAAGTCATTGGTGTCCAAGATATACTTAGAAAGTACATATAACTTTAGAAAAGTTACATTAGTACTTACCTGCCCTGGAATCGAACCCGCGCACTCTTACTTGAGAGGTTGGTGTTTTGACCACTAGGCCACCACGACAGATTTCTAAATTAAGATTTCTTAATTTACATTAATTATTATCAACCAAAAACACTACAGCCATAATTGCGAAAACAACAAAAACGAAAACGAAAACATTGCGAAGATAAAATAAAATCATCATCCCCAGCTTGCCTAGTTTGGAGCCTGTCCTAAGCTAAAAATTAATACGTGATTGATATAAATAGTACGCTGAAAACAATAATAGATTGACTATACACTATGTAACAAAAACCCTGTTGTTCCTTTTAGGGACATATAATTTTGCCTACAAGCACATCATTAATGAAGTCATAATTAGAAAACAGTAATCATTGTCTAGTCGAGGGGTCACAATCAAATACCTACAAAACCGACAAATTAGAATTTTTTTTTAGAATATCTGATTTTATAAGTTAAATAAATTGGCGGGAACGTTCTACTTATGTCTAGTTTCTTCATGCAGACTTGCAGAGCTAAGAAATCAGTTACAGATTATAAATATTAATATTTAAACATTTATTTTAATTATTACTGCTGAACAATTTTTATAAATTATTTGCTTTATTACGTCCGTATGCCGATTCTTAAAACGTAGGTTGAAGGAACAACAGGGTTTTTGTTACATATTGTATACATATTAAAACCTATCGTTCAGGTTTCAGCCACAGTACATAATTGCCGAATATAATATCGCTCGTCCAGCTGGAAAGTTATCAATCAGTATTTATATATCATTTTAAATTTCTACCCTAATACGTATTGGAACTCGCCTTTGTTCTTTAAAACAAATCTGCACTAGACGAATAAGGCCAAAATATAAAACTTACTTGAAACAATATACTCTACAAATGGTTCTTCTCCTTATTTATGACAACTTGCTTGCTTTTGCAACAATACTTGAAAAGCAATTAAGAAAACTGTCAATTACGATTATCCTTGAATATTTTTGTTTGTATGTTTCATTTGATACAGAAATGTTTGATGACATTGTATTACCGTTCGTGAATGTAAGTAGACGATTAGTTTGTTCAGTATTCTGTATAAATGAGAAAAAAATAATTAATTATTATTATTTATTATTATTATTAATTATTATTTAAAAAAAATACTTCGATGACTTGTATCGATAATAAATGTTTCAAAGCTATTGGCATAAAAACATATATATGTAAGTATATCTATGTATATTCATCATCATCATCATCTCAGCTTTAAACCCAATCGCATCCGAAGCTTTTTTTCAGCTTTGGAGTCTGGGTTCCAGTTTATATCAATGTATATTATTGACAAATAAATTATTATGATAATATGATTATGAATGTGGGTAACCGTCCATATCTACATAAAAATATTCACACGATATTACTATCAAACAATATAAAATATAGGTATGAAGAATAAAAAAAAAATTAAGTAGGTCAGTTGATGTAGGATCTGTCTTCCGTAAAATGAATAACCTACACTATATCGGTCATATATTACTTTAAAAAGAAAAAAATGTTGATCCAAACTAGCAATTTCACCTGTATCGTGGGTGTAGCCAGACCCAGAGCAACTACTTGTAGATCCGTGCGGGTATCGAACCCGCGACACGCAGCGCTGCAGTCAAACATTTAACCACTACCCCAATCCCACTGTCAATAAAAATATTGACTTCAGTAAGGTTGGTGTTTACAAAAGAATTAGAAATATGTAAAATAACAATTAAATACCTACGAAAAAAACAAATTAAAATTATATCAGGAAAATAAATCAGGTATATACCTACAACATTATTTTTTTCAATGTACGAAACCTGAGTATAGTTTTTTTTATAAATACATTTAGATATTGTTGCATTGCCGTTACCGAGCGCACACAGGTGACGGTAGATCATATAGTGCCAAGAGCACAGTGAGACAGGACCCAACCGCACCTCGCCGCTTCAGCCGCGTCCGGGCGAGCGATGCATTGAACGTATTTTTGTTGGGTCAACTAAATAAAATAACAAGCTCATAACGTTTTCCATGACATTTTCTTTTTAATTTTGTACATAGATTCTTTACTTAAAAACGACACGTGTTTCGGGTGTCGCATAAACAAAAATAACGTTATATAGGTTTTTTTTTTTTTATTAATCTTCAAATCATGGGTGATCTGAAGAATAATTAAATAAATCCTCTGTTTACAAAAGCAAGTATCCCAGCTGACACATCGTCCAGCTCAATCCGCTTAGGGTAGAAATGTGGTTAATAGGTTCTTTTTATGACGTCGGCAAACATTAAGAAAGGAGTTTTTGAAGTTTTATTGTGGTGGAAAAGAGGATGTCGTTTCTATGAAACACTATAATACTTGAGTTTATAACTAAGTACTTAAATAAATAATATGTATTTGTCATTTTTAGTTTTAAAACTACCTCCGAAAGGTTCGTTTTGTTTAGTAGGGGCCATTTAAGTTTGGAGGTATAGAAGAATCTTAACTACTTTTCATTAACACTCGATTATGTATTATTATGATACGTTAATGATGTTACAAAAATTATATGTAGTATGTTTTAGGATATCTTAAAAATTGACCCCAAGTGGTTCTTAATTTCATTTTAAGGTGTTACTTCACAGACTGGCTGATTTTGGGAAATTTCAATATTCTCAATTACCTACTGTTACTGTTTATTTGCCGAACAACATAAAGAAGAGAGAGTATTAAGAAATGTAGTAATTATTGTAAATAGGCATCCTAGATGGAGATACGGAGATGTTATTAATAAAAGAATGACATGTCTAATTGCCTGGGTGAGTGACTGGAGCCGGTTAATAAACTTTACGAAAGTTTACGAATTCTCTTGGGAGCAGTACGCCGCACGTCAGTTAAATAATACCACGCGCATTCTATTGTACAATCTCAAACTTTTTATAACATTAATCATAAGGTGAGCACCCTTGTTAAAGAGAACGCCACTTGGAAACACGTAAAAATGCGTAACAGATAAAGAAAAACTGAAATCTATTATCATCACCCAAGCATCAACACTGACATCAATGCGAACTAATGTAGAGCAGGTCATTAGGTATCAGCGAAAATCCAATATGGTAGCTACTGTAGCACCATTATTTATTAGATAGCTGTAACATATTGCAAGTTTCATCATCAACCTTTTCTTTATCGTCCCATTACTGGGAATTAATGCAGAACAAGTGAGCGTAATCACCACGCTTGCTTGCGGGTGCGTGTTGGCGATTGATTTTCCAAGTTTACTGGGTTTAATTTATTATCAATCACAGTTCAAACCTGTTCAAATCTGAACCGAAAAATACCAATTTCGTTCAAAAGCTACAATAACCATGCTTAGCAATGTCAATGAACATGGTCAAAGAAATCGAATGACTGGTGAACTAAACACACTTTTAGTAAACTTTATTTATTTAACTTTTTTTAAGTTATATGTACTTTCTAAGTATATCTTGGACACCCATGACTGAAGGTGAAGGAAAACATCTTGAGGAAACCTGGACTTTAAGTCTGAAATCGCCAACCCGCATTGAGCAAGCGTGGTGGTTACGCTCAATGCTTCTCTGTATGAGAGTAGACCTGTGCCCAGCAGTGGGACGATAAAAAGCTTGATATTTATCTGGGTGCATTAAAATTACCCCTTCATATACTTAATCCACCTGATTATTTGTATGAATATGAATATTTGCACTAGTCTCGTACCTCGAACAGCACATAAGCCGTTGGTCCCGGTTGCCATACGAACATCTAATGACAGTCGTTACGAGTTGTTTTTTTTTTTTTTTTTTTTTTTTTTTTTTTCGTTTGGGAAAATAATTATAAACTACAATATTTATTTATTACCTCTAACTTATTATACGCACTACAACACACTATTATTACTACGTTACATAATTTTTATTTCTAAACTATTATTACTTATAATTAATTATTTGTAGTCTATTTCCCTATGCTTAAAATAAATATACACAATATCTAGTAAACATAGTATCATTATACTAATTTATTTCTATTAATTGCGGTTTCGGCTATTTTTACACAATAGTTTAAGAACAATTTTCTATTCTTTCCTCGCATGACTTCTGCAATGTTGTTTTTCCTCAGGTTCACGTCAAGCTGCTGCTCCAGATCATACCGCATTGCGGCATAAGCTGGACACTCCACAATCAAGTGCGGTATGGATTCGCTCACGCCTGGATCACAGACGCACGATGGACTCCCCTTACACTTAAAACGATATAAGTATTCGGAGAATCCACCGTGCCCCGTCAATACCTGCGTGAGCGTACCCGTTGGGCGAACCTGTCTCACTATACGGTAGGCCGCTATGGCATCCGGAAAGAACATCTTCGTCACCGAGGCCGTCGCTCCAGACACATATCTCCGATTCCATTCATCGAGCGATTCCATTCGGACCTGGCGTCTGATGAATGAAATCGGACACAGGTCATAGTCCGGCTTCCTCCGCAACGACAATGCTGCCTCCTTGGCCAGTTCGTCCGCCCGCTCATTTCCTGGCAAGCCTGCGTGGGCCTTTACCCAGAACAAGGACACAGCTTTGTTCTGCGTCGAGGCCTGAGCTAGGTTTCTGCGCGCTTGCACTGCCAGGGGATGAAGCGAGCCATGGCTTGTGAGTGTCTGCAGTGCGGACATTGAGTCACTGAACAATACATAGCTCGCCTCCTTGCGTTTGAGGATGATGTCGGTCGCTCTGCAAATGGCTAGTAGTTCCGCCTGGTAGACTGTGCAGTACGCGGCGAGGCTAAGTTTGAGGCTCTGGATTTCCCCAACATTATCCCACAAGGATAATGCGGCTCCCACCTTCCCCTCAATCCTGCTGCCGTCAGTGAATATTCGCACTGTCTGCACATTGTTAGTGTCTACAAGCTGTTGGTCTGCCAGACAAGTGAACTCCAGATCCATTTGCTGAGCTGGGTGAGGGGCTTCTGCAAACCTCACCATACACTCCACGTCCCGGTCTCCCGGTATGTGCTGAGACGACCCTCTCTTTGCCTCATACAAGGCAGCTGCCTCTTGTATGCGGAGGTCTAGAGGAAGTATCCCAGACAAAACCAGAGCCGCGTCAAGAGAGACTGTACGGTAAGATTTGCAGAGCTTCTGGACGAATCCTCGTTGGACTGAGCCTAACTTCCTTCGTATACCTAGCTTTTTCGTAGCAGGAGCCCAGGCGCCAGCCGCATACATGATGATAGGCTCGATCGTGGCCGTGTAGATTGTGCGTATAATCTCCTGGTTGAGTCCCCAGCTGACCTTTGCCGCATGTGACAACCGCTTATATATGTCAGCCGCTTTCCTGCACACGCTCACTGTATGTTCGCTGAAGGTCAGCTTTTGGTCTATAACCAACCCCAAAAGCTTCACTTTTGTGACCATGCCAATGTCGACCCCGGCCGTTACGAGTTGTTGGAGCCCTCAAAAGTCCAACAATTGGTCTAACTGAAATACTTCGATATCGCCTTCGGGTTATGGAGGTCAGTCGGCAGTTACTTCACGGAAAATATCGAAATTTAGCCAAAATCAGCTGTTACACTGGTAAAACGGACCCCAGACTCCAAAGCTGAAAAAGCTTCGGATGCGACTAGGATTAACGCTGAGATGATGATGATGACTAAACTTAAATTTAATGCACCCAGGTATGTAAGGAGAATAAAGTTTTTGTAAAGTAATTTTAATGCACTCAGGTGTTTAAAGTTTACTAAAAGTGTGTTTAGTTCACCTAGGTGAATTAGCTCAGGTGTATCTAGTAAACGAAGCCCTAATTCTGTTAAAATCATATGACACGGGACACCCACAGAAAGACTAGTAATTCTAATACTTATCTAATACTTTCCTGCGGTATAATATTTATATGGAAAAGTCACTCATTTTCAGTAAAATTGTATTCTAGATCAAAGCTTAAAGTGTTATCTGGATCTCAATGCACTTGACACGTTGACACTGAGTGACGTAGCGCTCGACTGTTGCGCCATTGTTACCGCCGCCGCCGAGCGCCGCCGAAACGTACAATCGTATACCGTAGCTGACCTCTTCAGACAGATCTGCTTCTCCGATAACATGACTGTATTCATGAGTACCTACTACTTATGCTGCCAATGACTCGAATCACACCAGTGCAGCAACAGGTTATTTACCCAGAAACATTAAGAAAACTATCTTTTTTTTGTATTTAAGCGAGGAAATATTAATAACTAGTTATTTAACAATTATACGAAAAAGTTTCACTGCGTCTTGAATACTAATACAATGATGACGTAAAATTTTACGTGACGTTAATTATCTTTAACAAGTTTATCATGTTTTTTATCAGTGCAACCTTGACTGATAGAGGTGGTTTATACGTAGAGCAGTGGTGTGCGTACAGTGAGGTGACAATGAAAGTACACGTTGCGTTTCTCGCTTGCGATAGTTTGTCGGAATAAGGCCAGCAGCGTTCATCGGCCCCGATCGCGCCGTTACAGCGCGGACTACCGGACCGACCACGACACTCTCCACTGCAAGTCTCATACTAACATCATATAAAAATATACAACTAGATATATTGTATTTATAGAAATAACATTTCGTGCCTGCATTTTCACTAAGAAGTAAAATTTCATTAGAAATAAATGTCAGTGAATTCTCTAGAAAACTCTTGCTTCAATCAAGCTTTGGGTCAAGTGAATTAAGAAACAAAAAATGTAATGCAATCTTCAATTTAGTACTAAGATTATTTAAATTTGAGAACTGCTAGTAATAAAAGTCGAGCATAATACAGGAAATCGAGAAAATTCATCAGCTTCGTAGAAAGTAATAACGGTGTATGTATAATATGTGTCGTGCGTGAGTGCATGATTCACAAAACTTGCCGGTGACATAAGACGCCAAATTAACATATTTCTGCTGCGAATTTCTGCTAAAGCCTTTCCTTCACTCTTACTCATACTGTTTACTGCACGAGTCATTGGTTTATCTAACTTAAGGAAACTTGTTCCAGCGCTGTTCTATTTGCCAAGTGCAAGCTCTTAGAAATGGTCATTCTGGTACGCTGTTGTATAGGTAATAGGCAATCGCGGTATTAAATTTGAATACATGAAACAGAAAATCAGGTTTTCTTCTAAAATAAATATTTATATTTTTCAGCTTTATTGTTATAAATGTAAGACACAAATCCATTAGAAGCTGTTTTGAATGGGAATTGAACACTCCTATATTTTAGTTGGGTATGTATTATATTATGACCGGATAAATATGTGTTAGGTCTAGAGAAGCAAAAAAAAGGTAAAGGCAAATCATGTTATTTATAGAGTCTTACATAAATCGAAAACAAATAATTTGAACGCCGCCGTATTATTTAATAACTTAATTACATTCTTATTATGCAGATAAACCAGAATCCTTATTAACCAACTATGCTTAGCGAAAAATTGACCGCGATTTCGTTTGCCTCAAGACTGAGTTTGAACCCTATTGTGCGGAGCGGCCGATGCTGCGGGCATGTAGGTGATTGCAACTGCTTTCCGGTAATGTAACCGTCGCGTATGCCTGTAAGAATTCTGCTGGAAGTTCGTTGAACTTTCGCGAGTGCAGAACTGAGTAGCAGGGTGGGGGAGCCGCACTAGGTCATACCCGGCCGTCGGCACACTTACCTTGACTCGACGTACAGCGCCACTGCCGCCGCCACCACCGCCGATACTGCCGCCGTGCGTTCAACTTCGACGCATAGAAAACTAGGCAATACCTCGCCCGACATTTTCTGCAATGCAATTAGTTTAATATAACTGTCATATGGGTTAGTCTCACGAACGATTTCTGATAAAAAGACATACTTGTCATACAACTTCATACATATAAGTAATATTTTTAACGTCGGTAAAGAAAACGTCTTTGGCTTATCCAGCATTTCTTAACTACCTCCAAAAGTATCGTTGGTCGTAGTTCGTATTTCAACGAAAAGTCAAAATAGTTACGCCGAAAATATATATTTTGAAATGTGTTTATTATATTCAGGAATTGTATTATAATTATAAATAATTATAAGGCCAGTATTCTTATAAAAACATTGAAAGCAATACAATAACTTTTCTCATCTCACTATACAATGTATTAATCATCATTACTGCATATTGCTTATCCACCAATAGTCATTGCATTCGGTGATTTGACACACTCCACATTTTTTATTTAAAAAGACACAAAGGGGGTCGGAGCTTAATTGTATGCGCAAACCGTACGTCCAGTACTGTATTATTTAGCTGGTTTAACCATATTACGGAGGACGATCTATGACATCAGGCCTACTTTATATTGCGAATAGCTTCATTTTCATAGAATATTATCGAACATTGAGCTCTTAGACCCAATCATAGATATCAGAGAAAGATCTTTATATACGTAGACGTCCTATAGTCAAAAGGTATTTTTGTTCATCTTATATAAAGCTAAACAAAAAGTCGCAACCCCAAAAGCGACGTGTAATTGACGTGTGACGAAACTACGTGACAACATCTCATTCTCTGTGTGTATAACTTAAGGCAAAGAATAGTAAGGCAACTTACCTCAGACAAGCATCCTTGGGCACACGGATTGCTCATATTATGGCAGTTTGCCTTGAGATCAAATCTGTAACAAAATAAAGTGGTTTTGAACTTCTAACGCAAACATCCTCAACAATCATTTTGCAAATGCAACATCATAATAAGACAATTACGTAGCGCTTTTGATCCACTTCGTTCCTATCAAAACATTAATCTTGAGTCGAAAAGCGTTGACCTCGCGCCTCTACGTGCGGTCGCAATACATAGCCAGTATTCACATAATACTTTCTTCTTTTTAGACTACATCATCAGATTCATTTTAGAAGCTCATATTATGAAAAAATACCTAGAACCGATTAGTCAACAAGAAGAAAATATTGTATAAATGGTGATAATTGGAGAAATCTTTTTCTGAGTCTCTTTGTTTTAGTCTCTTCTCGTCTTCTTTGTCTGAGTTAGACAGGATTTATGATTAGTAATTATTTTATATTAATTAAAAAGATAACAGACTTATTTTTATTGTCTATACGTGTGTGTACGAAACTGACGTATGTTTTTATGTGTCATGTTCCGGTATGATATCTGATGAAGCCGTACGGAGGACGGGTCTGAGCAGTTGTGTTGCGATGTGTGCCGAGTACGATGCGCCTGCTGTTGAGTGAATAGGCTCTTAATAAACTAGCGCGCTTTACCATCAACGATCGCATCACTGCTTACCTTTTTTTTTTTTTGTTGGGATGGTGACTTCTCCCGCTCTGGGCGGAGCGGAAGGGTTTGTCAGACTTTTACTGACTAAAACCCACCCGTGTTTTTTCACTTGCCTGTGCGACGGCCAGGGCCGCGGTTTCTTGTTTAATCAACCCGCAACCCTGACCCAGTCACTGCTTACCTTCAGGCGGGATTGCGGTCAAGCGCTAGTTTATAATTATTGAAAAAAAAAGAAGCATCGTTGATCGTGTTGTTGGGTTTAACATTGCATCGCCTAGCCTCGAATAGGCGCGCCTTACCCTCAACAATTGCATCACTGCTAAACAAATCCACCATCAGGCAGGATTGCAGTCAAGCACTAGTTTATAATTATTAAAAAAAGTGAAGAAGAAAGAGCCAAAGCTTTAATGTAAGTTTTGACTTTTCCATTTACAAAATATATTTAACACAATGGTCAGCTTGTGATTTGTCGTTTTCGTTTTGGATAGTTTTTATTTAAATATTAAACATATTATATGTGTACACATTTTGTAAACACGTTATCTTGGATTACTGGCAGTTTGAAATATTATTAAAGTGTCCAAAAAATGTTAATATACCTAGACCGGATTAATAAACTACGCTATATTTTTCAAACTTCTATTCACTTAATATCCTCTTGTTAACTTTACTATTAGCACATCTATAAATGTAGGCCAAACAAACATTGAAGAAATGTTAAGTCATTTAGATAGATGCAAACTGCAAAAAGGAGTCATCGAAAATTCTAGTTTTAACACAAACATTTTGGTTCTGACAGAATTGATTAGCACTATTCTACAAAAATTTGGATCATGTTTGCAATGATTCAGTTATCTATCTAATCTGTGCAAATACGAGTATGTACAGACGACAGCACGTAAAGCTACTACAATCTGTCAGATTTCTTTATTAGATTTTCGACTTTATCTCTAAGGCATTAAGGCTCAATGTTGATTGGGAATACTTGGCAGTTTCGGGTAGCTTGACCTGCTGTCGTCCGTACATAACAGTATAATTTTCAATTTATGTTGTCACATTTTTGATAATCGAAACTACTGTAATATGGGTAATGGATACTAGCCGGGTAGTCCCTATAACAGGCTCGTGATAAATCGTGATTATTAAGAAAGAAGAAAAGAAGAATTGTCTCACGAAAATCAAGCTATTACCAATAACTTAAAATTGTTAGTGTTTTGCAAGATTACAGTCAATTTCCTTGTGTTTAATCTAATAATTAATTCTCTGTTTGTGTCGACAATTTTTTATATCCTATGATTCTTTCCCTTTCCTTTTACTTACTTATGCTTGTTTTTATTATTACTTTAGACTATTGTAAAAAAATATGTGAATGTGATCTATGGTAGTCATGGGGAGATGCCGTTGCCCAGCAGTGGGTTGATGCAGGCTAAGTAACAGTAATATGATCTAAAAATAAAATTACTCCCAAGTCGTGTTGTTGCACTACGTGAACTACTACAATAGCGAGCGAATGATGAGTGAACATTCGAGTAGGTATTTCAATTGTTTCAAGTATTTGAATTTTCACTTCATCTAGGGTTTCCCAGAAGAAAAATATCAATCGACAACCTCCAAATGCAGTTTTTAGCGAGCAATCGCTATTATGAATATGAGATGCGCCGTCGAACTTCTATTTCCATACTTCAGGAGCTAAAGGATGAACAGGAAGTTTGACCTTTTGCAATAAAACTTCACTTCGACTAGAAAAAAAACGCATTTTGATATTTATTATGTGGAAACAATCTGACAGCCTCCGTGGCGCAAGGAGGCGCGGGATCAATCCCCGCGAAGTGCAAATATTTGTATGCATGAATATGAATATTTGCACTGGTCTGGTCATGCCTCGGAAAGCACATTAAGCTGTTGGTCCCGGTTGCCATACGAACATCTAATGGCAGTCGTTACAGGTTGTTTGGAGCCTTCAAAAGTTCAACAATTGGTCTAACTGCAATGCTTTGCGCCTTCGGATTGTGGAGGTCATACGGCAGTCATCATCATCATCATCATCATCAACCTTTTTATCGTCCCACTGCTGGGCACAGGTCTCCTCTCATACAGAGAAGGATTGAGCGTAATCACCACGCTTGCTCAATGCGGGTTGGCAATTTCAGACTTATAAAGTCCAGGTTTCCTCAAGATGTTTTCCGTCACCTTCAGTCAATGGTGTCCAAGATATACTTAGAAACGGCTGTCGCTTCACGGAAAATATCGAAGTTTAGCCAAAAGTCAGCAGTTAGACTGGTAAAGCGGACCCCAGACTCCAAAGCTGAAAAGCTTCGGATGCGACTGGGATTAACGCTGAGAAGATGTTGATTATTATGTGGAAACAATCCGTATGAAAGACTCGTATCATAATCAGTCAATAATGTTCCCACTGTTGGGACACGGAGCTCCTCTCGGTGAGAGGAAGTGGGCCGCAATCTACCACGCGGGCCCAGTGCGGGTTTATTTTTAATAATTATAAACTAGCGCTTGACCACAATCCCGCCTGATGGTAAGCAGTGATGCGATCGTTGATGGTAAAGAAGTTTATTAATAACCTATTCACTCAGATTGAGCGAATAGGAAGGAAGACGGCAGTTGAGCGAGGTGATGCAATGTTAAACCCAACAACACGACCAACGATGCTGCGCCAAAGGGAGATTGATCTGAAGACCCTCCAGGACCAAAATCCCAACACAACAACATTAGGCGCATTGTACCCGGCACACATCGCAACACAACTGCTCAGATCCGTCCTCCGTACGGCTTTACCAGACATCATGCTGGAACACGACAAGTCGCTTGGCGGCAAGGCTTTGTCTGGTGGGTGGTAACTTCTGCCGGCGGCCGATGTTATGGCCTACCACCGAGAAAACACCGGATTGGTAGATGTCACATGCCTTCGAAGTTTTGGCTCTAAGACATGCCGGTTTCTTACGATGTTTTCCTTCACCTTTTTGAGAGCAGTGGTAATGAAATAATGTACACAAAGTAAAGCGCCTAATGGCGTTCGAACCAACGAGTTTGAAGTCGCGGCCGATCCTACTAGGCCACCACTGCTCTGTATGAAAGACTCCGGAATATAAAAGTATTAATGGAATGATTAATTAATGGCATTATTTAATTCAAAAATAATTGTATTAATTTTCAACAGAATATTACTGTTACTGTTATTGTCAAAGTGGTGGCCTAGTGGTTAAAACACCAGCCTCTCAAGTATGAGTGCGCGGGTTCAATTCCAGGTCAGGCAAGTACCAATGTAACTTTTCTAAAGTTATATTATCTCTAAGTATATCTTGGACACCAATGACTGAAGGTGAAGGAAAACATCTTGAGGAAACCTGGACTTTAAGTCTGAAATCGCCAACCCGCATTGAGCAAGCGTGGTGATTACGCTCAATCCTTCTCTGTATGAGAGGAGACCTGTGCCCAGCAGTGAGGCGATAAAAACGTTGATAATGATTACTGTTACTGTACAGCAAAACAAAGAATTCAGACAAATTGGTTGCTTTTCATTAGACAATGGCACCAGTATGTACATAAGTGTATGTAACAACTGTGCTCATTGAAAAATCAATACTAATTTCTACAATACGTACAAAAATAAACATTATTTGTATTTAAACATGCCATTATTTTTCACGGTCTTTGTCACTAGAGTCAAAAACCTCTTGCTATGCGGGTTATATGCATATTATCTTGAAACAATACATAACAGATTGGCTACAGGTGTGGAAAATAACTTGAACGCTTTATGCTCCCTTAGAAGAAGCTTGTTTCATGTTAGTATCAGTGGATTGTCAAAGATATCCGCTTATTTACTCTGGGATGTTATAAGGAGTTTGTAAAAGCAATTCAAACGTCGTTACTTCGTCATATAAATTGGCTAATAGCAGGCATTGACTCTGTTCGGCACTCAAAAGAGTTCAACGCTCGTAGACTTGAGCTAGCTGGTCTCACGACTCTTTACACAATAGCTTTTTTGTGCATTCTTGCTTTTGGTTATGACATCACCCGGACTAGCAACTTGACGCTACTTTAGGTACAAGCTGTAAGCATGTGTTAGTTACATATTTGTAGTAATACGTCTGTTTAGACAGCCTTCGCCATAGAAGAGGTTCTACTGTGATGTTGAATGTGTTTTCACGAATTTTCTTTTCAATTATGTTATGAATATTAAAAGTTGCCAAATATTTGTAGAAGAACGTCATATGGATACTTAGACACACCAAACTAAAGTAACTACATATATGGTACCTTATGTGCGCGCTGCCACAATGTAATGATAATGACACATGTAAAAGCTATTCTAAGTTTCTGCACAAAAACTTGAAACGACTGAAACCACTTCTCCAGCCACGCTTTCCAGTGCCTATAATAATATGTGTAACTTGATTTTACTTTGTGATTTATTTTTGTATTTTTTTTTTTTATGAACGGTTGAAACATGTATTTTTTGTGGAAGTAATTAATGTTTAAGTATTATTTTAGAACAAAGAACGGCATAACTTTATGTACTTTTAACTGTCACTTTTAGAAATAAGTTGAATTAATGTTTCAAATGTGATCCTAATATTAAAAAAATAGTTCTGATACTTCTTTGACTTTGAATTAAGAAAGTTCGTTTTCTCAAAACTTTTCAAATCACTTGAAGTTGAAGAATAATAACAACATCACAAAAACAATAACCGTAAGCGGTGGCTCTTAAACAATTATTATTTTATTACCTATTGTGCTTATTTATCCTTGGTTACACTATTTCAGAGAACGACCGTTATAACTGCGGACAAAATGTCAATACTTAACTAAATGATGGAGAACTCAATTGTTGTTTTGAAAATATGTTTAACCAAATCATGGTAGTCGCTACAGACATGTGGTACACCCGTTTACTAATTAAAACGTAAAGTATACTTAAATAAATTGATTATTTTTTATCTTCAAATAAGAGGCGAGTCTCATCATGCCGTCGACCAATACTCATATTGTAAGAAGAACACCTTTGTGTTGTTCATATCTCTTCAGATACGTATGTATTTATGAAACTAACACTCGGTCTGTTAGTGACTACGGATAAGATTTATCTTAATCAACTATTTGTTAATACATCATTAGGAATTAAGTATGATAAATACGATCCTATTTCATGTTAATACACTTCCAACGATCATTGAAATATCCAGCATCAGATTAGCCTACAGGCTCACGCGGTTAAAGCACGTGGCTCATAGCTCCAAAATAATCATTGAATATGAATTCGCTTAAATTTACATTTGCTTCATAAAAAAAGATCTAAAATTTGGCTCTTCCATATGAAAATGACGCAGCCGATTGTCCAATAAACACGCAAAACAAAACCATATGGTGAAGTTATTAAAATTCAAAAGCATCATCCCGAGTTAAACGCAAAAGGCAAGTTATACTATAATGAACCTAGCGTGCTAAAAGTCTGGAAGTAAGGCATCAATTATTAGGATGGTAAAGTTTTTATGCATAGGTTGATGTAATCTGGCGGGACGTGCAAAAACTCAATATTTGGTGGAGGAGGCTCCGTGCCCTCGGGCGGCGGCGGTTACATAAGTTCATCTATTTTCAAGGTCGAGGACATTGCTCCCAAATCGCTGATCGCGTCCTGCCGGTCTGTGGAGGGGAGCCTCCAACTGGCCAGTTTGGGCGTTCACTTCTTTTTTTCCTAATACCGTCTATTATACACTATGTTAGGTACTTTGGTCAGGTTTTTACATAACACACAAGTTCGGTGTTCGTTAAAATTAAACGTGATTCGGAATTTTAATTACGTTCCTAGATGTTTATCAGTTTTGGTCCAGAACAAAGAATAGGAATGCTAATTTTATTCGAGTTTTATACCAACCTCTATTGTGTGAATGAATTTTCTTTACAGATTTAAAAAAAAAACTGTAACAATTAGTCACACTAGAAGAGGAAGGTCTTTTGTGCTAAACGGCTACTGTCGTGGTATAATAAATCAGTGAGAAAGTCATCTCACAATTTCCAACTACATTCTTCGCCCTCAGGGTGGCCAGTAGCCAAACAATGACATGAATTGAGAGCGCGCCCCTTTCTTTTACGATCAGCTACTGCGTAATAAAACTCTTTCTTTTTTTTTTCATAAAAACAAATGAATATGCGGGCTTTATAATTGCTAGTTTTAATTACACGTTTAATCCTTTTTCTATAGAGAACTTAATTTGACTCGGGAAAAGCCGTCAATAGTAAACAGAACAGCGGCTGATGACCTTAAAGGTATTTATGAAACTGAAAAAGTGTTTTATTTGAGCCGCAAGTTTGACAATAATTACTAACCTTCACCAAAATTGTTTTTGCAAATGAAAAACGGAGGACGCCAATAAATCACTTACAAAAAATCTCCAAACAAACAAATAAGCCGTTCTATACTTTTTAGAACAAGCTGAATACGAAACACATTTTTAAATTTTTCAAATTGCAAGTATTTTTGTCGCAGGAAACATAAAAGTTTCTATGTCATTGTGTTTTTGTCATTGCAATGTGTGTTTGGGTGGAAAGGGACCGTTAGATTTTTTTGACTCTGCCATTATAACGGCCACCCTTTAAAAAAACTTAAGGGTTCGGCAGGTAGAGCAAATCTTTTGATCGAAACCTGCGATTAATGCTGCGATTGAGCATACATAATGTAGACTTTTTACTGTTCAGATGTTCCAAATTTCTGTAATGGCTCTTACGTAACTGTAAAATTCCATTTCATAAATTCAAAGATTCACCTCTTTGTCGTTTCTTTGATTGCGCCTGATAGCTGTGCAGCGGAAGGCATATGCAACAATTTATTGTTGATGCATATGTGCGATACTGTATTTTATTTTAACTTCGGAAATAAAAAAGAGGGTTACATATATCATGCTACAATATTGACTACTTGGCGAAGTCTTGACGATTATCCCGTTACAAACTAAGACCGAAAATACACACATCAAAAGTGTCTAGGGATCAAGCATTTTTATGCGGATTTCTTGTGATTGAGATGTGGCTTTGTAATAAATTTATGATTTTATAAATTTATATGGATCCTTTTTGGTGCATTTTATAATTTGAATCAGGAACTGTGAATCAAATTCGAGTAAAAGATGAAAATCAGCTGTCAATATTTTCTCTATAAAAACATACAACGCATTGAAGACATTATTAGTGCTACTGTTTCCCTACTACTGATTAAAACCAACGTTATTATGGAGCGGCAACGTCATTTAAGCAGGGAAGAAATGCTCAGAGCCGTGGGAATGATAGAAGCTGGTTCCCGGCAACGTACTGTGGCTTTAGCTCTGAATACAAGTCAGAGTGTTATCAGTCGACTTTGGACACGTTACCGAAGCACTGGTACCGTGGCTGAGCGCCATGGAGGACGGTATCGCTGCACCACACGGAGACAAGACCGATACATTCAAATCTTAACTCGAAGAGCTCCAACAATAACCGCCATGATGTTAGCCGTGAGGCTTCATCACTCTTCAGGGAACTTAATTAGCGACCAAACAGTCAGAAACCGCTTGCATGAAGTGAACCTTCATTCCCGAAGACCGCTACGGGTACCACCTATAGCAATGCACAATCGTAGGATTCGATATCAATGGGCTCTTGAACACAGAAATTGGGCAGAAGAACAATGGCGTTTCGTGTGCTTTTCTGATGAGTCTCGTTTTGGTATGAGACCGGATACAAGACGTATACGACACTGGAGAACCCCTGGACGCCAACAGCGATTAAAATCCTGCCAGGAAGTCCATCCTTATAGTGGTGGAACCATCATGGTATGGGCGGGTATTTGGATCGGCGGAAGAACTGAGTTGATTTGGATCAGAGGCAACCTCAACGCTCAAATTTATGCTGAGACGATTGTATCAGACGTCATCGTTCCTCTACAAGTGCAAATCGGTCCCTTATTTCAGTTAATGCATGATAATGCACGACCGCACACCGCAAGAGTTGTAAGACAGACTCTCGCCGCAGCTAACATCAATATCCTGCCCTGGCCTGCTCAGTCGCCAGACTTGAACCCGATTGAGCATGCATGGGATATGCTACAGAGAAGAGCTCTGCCGAATATGGAGGGTATCCAGTCGCAAGAAGACCTTTTTTTGTTGTTGCAACGAACATGGGCGGCCATTCCACAGCGTGATTTGGATGAACTCATTTTGAGTATGCCAAACCGATGTTCTTGTGTTGTTAGTGTTCGCGGTAGAAACACGGATTATTAATTGTTTAAGTTACCCAATAAAATTTTAGAGAAAACTGTTATTTCAGTCTTTTTTTCGAACTTTTGTGTTAGTGGTTCAAATGTCAAATATCCCTTTATTAGGAAAATGGCAAATTTCTTTATTAATGCAAAGGTGACTTGGTTTATCGTTACTGTGACAAACGAAAACACTTTATTTGATGAATCCTTAAAGAAAATTTTAATTAATATCAATCAGGAGAAAAGTTATTGCAAAAATATATGTTGATCCCTAGACACTTTTGATGTGTGTAGTTTCTAGTTTTATAACTTTATTATGTTTTATCATTAAACGTCCTGTACGATTTATGAAAACAAAATAAATAACTGAATCTAGCTAAGTTTCACGGCAGCTAAGGTACACAGTACAATCGGTGGATTAACATCAAATATTTTATACCATTCCCATCATCTCTGTTACGAACTTCATCATCCCTATTACAAAAACACATTTGGGATCATATATAAATTCAGAAAATTCTCGCGATTTACCAAAGAATACTAGAAAATTCACTCACTGTATTGTAAATTTATATAGTGATCGTAGAAGATTGGCCAAGTACCAGGCTGCGTGTACTATTTTAATCTTTATCCTAGCAGTAACTGTTACACGTGGCTTGGAGGCCTGCCAGGTGGTCGGTGCTGCTAACAGCAAAGGGAAATAAACGACCTGACTTACCAACTCACCACTTGTAAGTGTTTTATCCTTCAAACTACACAAAGTAGCTTTAGCAAGCCAGTAAGTTAAGTTAGGGGATAATTCGGCGCTTTAGAAATCAGGCCTTAACTGAAAAACCATAAAATCAGCTTCTAATAATATTTTTGATGACTACCGCCTGTGTGTTTTGAACATTAAGAAATTTTACAAATCTGGCTGATCATATAAAATAATAGATATTATAATGCATAGCATAATCAGCCCATACACTGCTGGCACATAAAGGGAGCGGGCAGCAATCCGCTACGCAGCGGCCTAGTGCAGTTTGGTGAATGTCACATATCTTCAAAGTTTTGATTCTAGGACATGCCGGATCAGTTAAAATATTGAAACTGGTGGTAATGAAATTAAATACACAAAATAAGACAGTCGTAAGATAGGGCTGATAGCACTAGGGCATCACTGCCTTATATAATTCTATCTGCGTCCAGCGGTTACATCGGCGTGAGTTTCTATCTCGTGTGAATATTGGGATAAAAGCATCCTATGTATGTTTTATTCCTGGCTTTAAACTGTGTGTCAATTTTATCCAAATCGGTTCAGCAAACTTTGTGTGAAAGAGTAACAACATCCATGCATACATCCTCACTAACTTTCATTTCACATTTATAATATTATGTAGTAGGATAAAAGTATATGCCCTAGGGAAAATTTACTACGATTCTAAACATTGCCGACTGCTAAAAAAAAGGACTAAGGCGTGTCCTTTCACCGCCAAAAGGAGCCCGTTCACCTTGGCTCATACTTTTCGAAATGAATCCTTTGAGTGTACCGATCGCCTTCAGCTTTTGGGAGTTGAGATTTCCTTGAATCTTAACTTTGGGCGGTTCATTGGATCCAAGGCCAAGGTGGCTGCCAAGAAGCTTGGCGTAATTGCAAAGGTCCGGCAGTACTTCACACCAGGGCAGCTTCTAACGTTGTACAAAGCACAGGTCCGTTCGTGTGTAGAGTACTGCAGCCACATTTGGATTTTTGGATTCAGTGGAGAGGCATGCAAAGAGGCTGATTGGTGACCCTGATTTAACACGAGAGGGTCTCCAAAGCCAGCCTTTCGGTGTTCTATAGGATGCATTTTGGAGTGTGTGCGAGGGAATTGCATGATTTAATTCCCCCATCTCCGTTCCACCATCGGACGACCCGTTATACGGCGAGTTTCCACCCTTACGTTGTTAACACCACTACAATCCAGACGAAGCGTTTCGCCTCCTCTTTTATACCACGTACATCGAGGGAATGGAACAATTTGCCAGCGTCGGTCTGCAACTTAAGAGTCTTCAAGGCTAGAGTGAATAGGCTCTTAATAAACTAGTGCGCTTTACCATCAACGATTGCGTCACTGCTTACCATCAGGCGGGAATGCGGTCAAGCGCTAGTTTATAATTTATAAAAGAAAAAACAAAAAAGTTTTCTCAGTCTTAATTTCACATTCTCGTGAATTGATAATCCAAAAATAAAGAATATTTACAATAAACTATGGGCATATATATTATAAAAAATAAACAATTCTTTTCAAGTATGACATTGTGTACTAATGTACGCATGAACTGACCGAGGCTTTTAGGATAAATTGATTTCCAAAAGCTTTAAACGGTAAATTTGATGGTGCGGTTGAGCATCAGGCGGTAATTGAATCGTATAAGTTATTTCCTACTGATAATTTTACCTCATTCCAAACGTGTGGTAATAGTGCATTCCATAAAATTCGTGTTAATTCTCCCTGAATGATTGGACCCTTTTCGAAAACGAATTTAATGGTTTTAATAACAAATCATCAAGAATTTGCTCTTCGATACGGTTTCATCATGATCATTAACCATTTTATCGTCCCACTGCTGGGCACAGGTCTCCTCCCATACAGAGAAGGATTGAGCGTAATCACCACGTTTGCTCAATGCGGGTTGGCGATTTCAGACTTAAAGTCCAGGTTTCCTCAAGATGTTTTTAATCAGTCATTGGTGTCCAAGATATACTTAGAAAGTACATATAACTTAGAAAAGTTACATTGGTACTTGCCTGACCTGGTATCTGAACCGCACACTTGAAAGGCTGGTGTTTAAACCACTAGGCCACCACGACTTGCACGACCGATACGGTTTGCATGATGATTTTTCAATAAATTTATAGGACCTGTAAATATAATCTACAAAAGACGTGTTCTTACAAAACAAAGTGTGAAATTGTTGAGAGCTAGAAAATCCGTGTTGAGATCGTTGCTCTGTACCGCTCGACTACCTTCACCAGCCTCGAACAGTTTGCCGTGAAGATCCTAATAATTCTACTTGCATTATATGTATAACATCGGTGATTACCATCACGATGATGATTTAATGGGAAAATTATTATTATTATTAATTATAAACTAGCGCTTGACTGTAATCCCGCCTGATGGTAAGCAGTGATGCAATCGTTGGTGGTTAATGCGCGCTAGTTTATTAAACCCATTCACTTAAAAAACTTAGTGAATAGGAAGGAAGACGGCAGTTGAGCGAGGTGGTGCAATGTTAAACCCTACAACACGACCAACGATGCCACAGGGAGATTGATGTGGAGACCTTCCACGACCAAACTCCCGACACAACAACACTTGGCGCATCGTACCCGGCACACATCGCAACACAACTGCTCAGACCACTCCTCCATACGGCTTCACCAGACATCATGCCGGAATAACGAAATTTTACACAAAAAACTTAACCTGAACAATTCGTACTTGGATGTGTGTGGATGGCTGCTTAGCTGCTGAAATTAATAATAATATAATATTCAACTTTCACTCCGCATCTGGATAGGGTGAACAAGTTAGCGCAGTACATAAAAGGACCTTAAGTCACAGTTATTTTATATTCAGTACTATTCTTAAATTTATTAGTATTAATTTTGATTTATTCTAACCGACTAATTATCTACCAACGTCGAAGAATGATGTACTCGACTATTTTACGTGATTAATTTTAAACCTTAAGCACTTTGAAAAGTTTCTATTTTCAAATTACTACCCTCATTTGTAAAAATAGAATACAATCCTAATATCTGGCGACGAGCTTTGTATGCTTTATTAATTTAAATTCAGGGTCAAGTGCATCATTAGCAATAATACACTAAATCTTTAGTTATAACTATCCTTATTATGTTTTACGTTTCAATCAGTTACGTTTCAAATGCTTTTTATGTTTTTTAAACCAATAAAAATAAAGGAATAGAACTATATTTGCTCGTGGAGCTGAATTGTTAGCGTTATGATGTCATCAGTCAACAGGTGGTAGCGGCTACGTCTAGTATAATCTGAAATGCATGCTTAATAAAAATTTTTTTTTTTAAGAATCTTTGTATAAGTTGTTTCTGATTGATTATAAATCAATGCCTTCACGAGATATCCCTTTACCATCTTCAATAAACTTTAAAGCAAAGATGCTAAATAGAGATGGTCTGATAAAGATGCAAGAGAAGATTTAACCATGTGTAAAACATAGTTAAATCTCCTCTTGTACGTGACTTAACTTTAATCATCCTTTATGAATAAACCTCTTAAGCACTGTGGTGTTTATTCATAAACGATGATTAAAGTTAAGAGACGTTAAAACGTCAAAAATTTATGGTTAAAGAATCGCCAATTACTAGTTAACTTTAAAAAACGTTTATAAATAAGGGGGATCGTGTCACAAATAATCTAAAGAACGCATTCAAGTAGCTAATGGTAACATGTAAATTTTTCTCGAAACTTACTTGAAAATGTCGAGAAACATGTCTTGTCTCGACAGTGATCTTGGGCATAAGATGACTGTTGCACCACACACCCTCAGAGGTATAGTGGGTGTCCTGTCATTGACACTAGATCAGCTTCTGTAACATTGCTGTATCGGATGTGTTTTACTTCTTAAATCCAAATTGTATAGCTGTTTTACCTGAATGTTTTCATAAATGCTTTAATATTATGACACTGAATGGGTGTGTGAATTTTTAGATATGCATAATTTCGTCTAATTCTGAAGTATTGCAGTATTTGGAAGAGATCTATATAGGCTCTTAAAGGAAATGGTTTTAGTGTCATCGTGCGCAAAGACTGATTTGGATCTCAGTTTGGAAAATATGTATGAAGTTGAGGCATAAGAGACCCCTATTAAATCATAAATCTAGGTCTTACAAAATCTTCATTACACTGTCGTGTTTTCCTCGGAGTAACTCTTTAATATGTATGTGTTACGAGAAAATTATACAATCATATGATTTGATTGAAAAATGTATATTGTTTTATTATTTTTTAGTTTTATTTTTTTGCGGTAACTATAGTTTTATAATATGCACTAAAGTGTAACAAGAACAGCAGATAGAAGCTACATAACAAACATCTTGAGTCTTGCTGTCATATGATATCATACATATATATTTGAGCGTTCTGGACTGATTTCAGTTTCAGCGAAATTAAAGTGTGGATTAAGCAAAATAATATTTTGACACTTGTACTAGATTATCTTATCGATACAGGAGTAAGATTCACTGTCAGCTTCGACCATGGCATTGAAGTATGCGGGGGGGTGTAGGAGTCTGCGGGAGGAGGTCAGGCATGGTGTTCCGTCTCGCTCTTGCGCAGCAGTTCATTCACCCGCTCGCGGCGAGTGCGGAAGAGCAGCGTTGCGCGGGCGCAGGTACCGAGGCGGGCGGACGCTGTACACGGGTAGTCGCGCAGGAAGGACGTCTCCGACCATGAACCGAGCTATATTTTATCAGTTATCCGGAGGTGTCGGTGCGCCACGCCGCGTCGCAGTACGCTCCAACATGACCCTCTAATATTACGATACTCAGTGACGTTTTGCATTTATAACTAGACTGAAAGCAACTTAGATCTCAAGATAAGACTTATTTTTATAATTTTCTTTATTTTTAAGTGACGGTTTTATGTGAGGTGTGGATTTATTTTTAAGTGTTAGTGAAAACATAAACAAACATTTCCCATTAGGATTTTACAATTTGGATTTTCTTCTAATTTTTCAACACATCAGGACTGTAAGCCTAATGGTTAGTATACTAACATTTTATTTAAAGTTAAGAACTAACATAAAACTAAGTTTTGTAATCATGACTAATCATGTTACTTATGAATTTCTTTGCGCCATCAAAAGACATCAACGCGCGTCTTAGTTACTTGAACTAGTAATATAATAAATTAACTTTATCAAGGCTTTTTAACATAATTAGTAGTTAATTATGGTAGTCTTGTGGACTTTTACACTCAGTAATATACTGAAAAATAGCTTATGTCAATAAATATAACGATACAAAAAGTATTCAAAATTAGAACTAGAACCAAATTGATTCATTTTAGAAAGATTACTACATTTTATTTTACTCAACGATTTTTGTTACTGCACATTTTAAATCTGAAACAACTTTCTTTAACTAACATAAAATAACCTACAATATACAATAACATAAATTAATCTAAAAGGTTAATTTTATTAATCTAAAATTAACCTTTTAGATTAATTTTCTAACTAAAAAATAATCTTAATATGGCGTGGTAATTAATTGATTGTAGCGCAGAATAAAAATAGTTACTAACACCAAATTAAATTAAAACATTGATGTTTCTCAAAGATTGTTATATGCCTCCCTAATACCTTGCAATAATTATACAATGATGAATAAATCCACGATGGCCAAGGTATTTTGAGGAAGTTTTTGGCGGCAATTACAGAAATCATAACATGCGCGGCCATCACGCACACATGTGCGCGTATTATTGTTGGCTGCGCAAAAACAAAGCCTTGAACTTGTCAGGTTCAATTTCAAGGCAAACATTGGGCACACGTGACGTGGTCTACCTCCTACGCCAAAATTACGTAATCCTTGCAGCTATTTATGTAATGCAGCCGAAAGGTTTATTTATTTATGGATAACAATTCTGAAGTTAATTCCCTTGCTGCGACTACGAGTATTATCTGAATTCTAAATTTTTCTAACATTCAAAGTGTTTTCGGCGAATAACAAATTTAAAATTTTAATAGGCGCGCCATTTATAGGAAACGTAAAAATAACTAAAACTAAACTACAAATTTTATCATGTTCAAATTATTATCTCCGTGTAAAATCCAAATATGCCCTACATAAATTTTATCTCATTGATATAATGTAAATGATGAGTCGCATGTTAATTATTATGAGAGCATTGCATCGCCTTCTTAAACTTATATCATGTTACTATATTATGTTCATTTCAATTGACCTTCGAATCAAGAATGCATTGAATTTATTTTACTTTAAGCATTTGTATTGAATGGAAGAACAAATTATCACAGCCATGTATTAGCGTATTACATGAAACACGCACACTTACGTAGATGGAAGCTAAAAAAATAATAATTTAAAAAAGACAACGACAAGCAAAAGTGGTCCCAATCGCAATCGCAAAAGTAACAATTTAGCATGCACGCCACCCGCCGCGGTTTCGGCAATGACAATGACAACGACCGATGATATAACAGAAGGCTGTCAAACCCGTGAAAACTCGGTCATTGAACCGCGCGCTTGCGACTCAGCCCCACTTCTTGACGCTTTCGCTCATGCGATTTTTATATTTACGCTGCTGAACATAAAGTTAGTTTTGATTTCACAATAATATGAAGATATATACAGTTAAGATTTAGACTGAAATTCGTGACAGAAGTATATGTTAATGATCTTCTTCATATAATTTAAAGGAGTTAAACCTAATTACATAAACAATGAAATTTTGGAGAAATGGCATATTTTTTAAAACCAATGACGTTGCTCTAGTCCTGAAAAATAGAACGTAAGTTCTGGATTTTATGGATTGCATAAATATGATGTTCTTGATCTTGATATATTTATGCTATGTGTTTCATTATCATTTGAAAAGAACAACTTATAATGAAAGTAGGTGACACTGATTTCAGTGCAACCTTATTATGATTACATAGACAGCTGATCGATTTTCTATGACGTTATTCAATAACAAAACTGTGATATTATGTTCTACAAATGCATTACATATTATTAATCCGAATCAGAATGGACAGAAAACTCGAAGCCACGAGGTCAGCGCCATCATTTCGATTTAGTTAGTGTTGACATGGGTGAGCCAGGAAGGTCCTTGATGGGTAGAAAGTAAATGTTGAGTGCAGCACACGCGCGTGGTCGGCGGGGAGTGCGCGGGTGCCGGGAGGACGGGCGGGGGAGGGCGCCATAATGCGTGGAACCTGTTCGAACAACGGTACATTTGTATCGTGCCCCAGGCGCACACGCACCATTATGTAATAAGTAATAACCTTTTTCTCGCTCGACTGACTTCGTCCCTTCAACATATGACCTTAACTTTCAATAGCGATTTGTTTGTTTTTATTAAATATAAAGGAACCCGATTACGAGCACACATGAATACTCTTTTAGTGCTTCGTTATGGCAGCTTTTTCGTTTAATGCCTAATTTTTAATATGGCTGATTTGTTGGTTATAGACTAAACCTTCCATCCATAAAAAAATTCTCAGATAATATTGCTTGCCAAGCAAAGTCTTCATTTAGATAAAAACGATTGGATACTAGATGATTCACTTGTTCCTAGCATCAGAGTAAGCCAATAGAAACGAGTAATCAATATAGGAATGCACATGCAAAGCAGGCAGGCCTTGCATTTCTTGAAGCTCTGCAGCAATGCAAGTGTTCCCAGCCGCTTAACGTAATCAACTATTTATTATTCTGTATAAGTTATGAAAGTAAAGTTGCAGGAAGTGCAACAGCACGTGTTTATAAAAATATCGATGACAATGTGTCCCACATGCATATGAGTAGTTATAATATGTATGCCAGCAGCCTTCCGGTAGTAGCCAAGCAACGGTTAACGCACCATAATTCGTAGCAAATAGACTTATGTACATAGTACATTATATATGTATACATTGTCCATTTATAATAATTCGTCAATGCTAAGGCCACTCGACATTTCAGTGTCAAGATGGTTCATAAAGGGTTTTCAGAATATGCTCTAGGAAAAATTCTTTTGTACATTCTTAAATTGAAAACAAGTAAGTATGCCTTATTCATCATCTACATATTTATAAAACTAATCAGTAAATAGCCAAGTTACCTATTCAGACTGGCAAGGACGCTATCGCACAACCGGTTACTATAGATTGGTACATGAGACTGGACCCCCTTTGCGACATTAGAAAAAGTCACAAATCTAACTAAAGTCGTCTTACACCATGAGTCATAGGATACATTTTGGGGAGTGTGCGAGGGAATTGCACGATTTAATTCCCCCATCTCCGTTCCACCATCGGACGACCCGTCGTACGGCGAGTTTCCACCCTTATGTTGTTAATACCTCTACGATCCGGACGAAGCGTTTCGCCTCCTCCTTTATACCGCGTACATCGAGGGACTGGAATAATCTGCCGGCGGCGGTGTTTCCGTCGGACTACAATTTGAGTGTCTTCAAGGCTAGAGTGAATAGGCTCTTAATAAACTAATGCGCTTTACCATCAACGATTGCGTCACTGCTTACCATCAGGCGGGATTGCGGTCAAGCGCTGGTTTATAAATTAAAAAAAAAAAATTAAAAAAAATTAGGCTTTTTAGAAAGTCTAAAGTGGATCGATTTACTCTTCCATATATTTCCCTGGAGATTATCTGAGAACCAACAAGCATTTTCATTCGTTACAACATAGTAGATATTGTTATATGACCGCTTAAAATACCATCATTGAAAAAAGTCCACAAAAAGCAATTATATGAAATGTAAAACTGAAAAACTTAGTTAAAATTTTCATCAAGAGAATCTTTTTCTTCACACCTTGTCGGCGTTAAGCCTGCAGGCGGCGCTGCGTCCCGCCGGGCTCTGATTTCACCCTCCTATTTTTATTTTTTATAGAATCGACCTAACGGTAGTGGAATGCAATAGGTGCTGCATGATTAAAAAAGCATGTGTTAAACCTTATACTGTGACGGATTGCCACTGCATATGTACTCAAGTCTATCGAACTGTGTATGCGTATGTCTGGAGTCGGGCTGCTACATTGTAACAGGGAAATTGCAAGATATTGTAATGAATGCAAGAGTAACACATTGCATGTCCATCGCCTGTCTCCATTACAATAAATTATTCCTTTTCGTAGCTCTTTCCAATTAAGTAAAGATAAATATCTACACGGGCAGCGGGTAACTATTTTCTTTCCCATTTGAGTTCCCTACTTATTTATAATCAAAACAAGCTTCCTTACATTTAGCCAGCCAGTTATACATTTTACCTCTACATTCTGGGAAACGAGGATAACACAACTGCATACGTATGCAGTTTTGTAATGTGTTGCTCAGAACATTGTTTCTGCTTAGCGGTATATTCCTATGCGTGTTGATTCACAATCTATGAATCACTGTGGCCTTAAACTTTGCTAGGTGAGTATAACAGGATATGTCTAACATTTTAGCAAATAATACTGCAGGTGAACTAAACACTGAGCAATAATAAATGGATGATCATATTTCATATTCTGTTGATAGTAGTCTCAAACAGATCTAACGGTACTTCCCTATACAAAGGCTCTGTGGTCCCGACTTATTTTTTTCCGGATGCGGGGCCTACCTGCGATTTAACCATACACTTGACGGCCGTTTCGTTTTTTTTACCTAGGTAGTTACCATAGATAATCTCTTTATAACGTGTCCCTATTAAAAATCCCGTTTTAAGAACCTATTATATTTTTTTGTCATAAATGCCTTCTAAATGATTACGAATTTGTGGTTAATGTAATCTACGTAATGATTTATTTACATGACATAAAATAAAGCATCTAGATTTGGTAGTCTGCGGAACCCAAAACTGACAAAGGAAAGTAATCCGTCGATGCGAATTTGTTCGATCGATGAAAGTAAAGGCCTCAGTAGACGGTCGAACAGTCCCGTTAGCCGGCCCGAGCTCGGGCTCACAGAATACTAAACGCTGACATACTGCGCGGCTTTTGACCCTAGCTACATTCTAGTCTAGTACTTCAACACCTTTGTGCACCAATTCATCTAGATTCACAAGTATTCTGTGCACTGTTACACGCATTGAAAAACGTTTTCCCATAAAATCTGTTACCTGTCATTCCAAAAAGTTATTCATAATTTGTTCAAACCTCAAAGTTCAAATAAAATAACAGTTTACTAGCAGAAAATAATAATTGTGGGTAAAATGTACCCACCAACCTTGGAATATCCTTTTGTCAAAAAATAAACATGTATGTAAAAAAAGAGAGTACAGTTTTATTTATTGCGAATGATTGTCTTCAAACTGTTTCGAGTCCATCATAAACTTGCGTTTTTTAACGGCACCTACATTGTTTTTTCCTCTTTATTTTTTATTTTTTCTTAAAAAAACACTATTCAATTTGCTAAAGCAAGAAATGCAATTTGTGCAAAAGGTACTTTTTAGAACATCCCATTACAATACTTATGTAAATGGCCATAAAATTCGACAGTTTCATGTTTTTTTTTTATACGTTTCCCATCACAGGGATCTTCATTGTTCTATTGAACAATTGCACAAATGGACCGACAAAGGAATTGCACAATTTGTGCTAAAAGTGAAAATTATTTACAAATCCTAAATACTTCAAAGGGAAAGGAAGGCGGTAGCGGGTGTCGAGGGATTAGAAATTTAGCCAGACTTATCGGGACATTTAGTTACATCTAGCTATGCCGATAGAGATGTACGAGAGGACAACGACCCTACGCAAAATTCGCTGCATTGGGCTAGGTCTAGTGCATGCGCGTATGTAGCGGTACCAACGCGGAAGCGGGAGCGCGCTATGCGCCCGCTCGCAGCCAGAGCAGGAAAAACGCATGAATGAGTATTGAAGCCTACCCCAAGAAGGGGGAAATCGAGTTTGCACTGCGGGCACCAGTACTTGCACAGATATAGACAATCCCTATCTACATATTATACTTAATAGGATCAATAGAGTTTTACCATAAACACTTAACGCAACCACGGAACCAGTAAGAAGCTTTAATCTTCGAAAGGAGTACCCATACATAGATAAGAAACTTACTTAAGAAAGACACTTCACACTATGTTCATAAAAGCACTTAGCAAAGCTTACAAACATAGCGTCTCTATAGGTTTTAAAGAATCAACAAAAATCATAAACTACTATCAACTTTATAATATTGTTATCTGTCACGCTAAGCCTAGCCGAAACCATAACAATCAAATACATCAATTCAGGATGTACGGGGTCGTTAATCACATAATGTATAGTTATAGGAAACGTGTTATGCTCCTGCTCTATCCCCAAACAAAAACACATAATAATTTACCAATTAGTCAAGCATCAATGGACATACTTGGTTTTATTGTGTATTTTCAATAAATACTTGTTTAAATTTTATAAATGGTAAATCGTATAAGTAATAATTATAATTATGAACTGTGACCATTAATGCACCAAAGTAAAAATCTCATTTCTGACTCAGACTCCATTATCCAGATCAGACTTCATTAACTACAGAAGATGCATCTACGAAAATATAAGTTACAGTGCAATCCAAGTAAAAAAGATACAATGAAAACCAATTATAATATTTCTTTATCTCAAAAACCTTTTTACGGAGATGCGTAATAAAAACGTTTAAGTTTCTATTACAAGCCCAAAGAAAATTTGTGCTGTGATGTCAACGACCGTGTGCCCAATACTCGTACAGAAAACGCATTTCCCGGCGCACACGAGCGCAGCGTGCGATTTATTCGCACGGCGGGTGCGGGCGGCGTGTGTTGCACGGCGCGCGGCGTCTCGCTCGCGCGGGCGGCGGGCGCTCGCTATGGGACGAGGCGCCGCGGACGTTCACCCCGGAAGATTCAGTGTTTTGATACCGCTCAAGCCTCCGCCGCCGCTGGAAAACTGCATTTTCTTTGATGCGCTTCGCTTTTCACGCTCTAATTGACCGACAATTGGATAATTTCGTTTTTTAAATGAGCGATTTGTCTCGTGTGTTGTTATTAGTACTTACAACATGTACTACACATTAGTTTAATATGATTAGTTTTGTTTTTTATTTTACACAAAAAAAGTATAAATGAATTGGCTACTTTTAAATACTTGGTTTGTTTAAAACATCTACATACTTATCAATTTTTGTAATTTATTTTTTTTTATTTTTTTTTTTTGCTTTTAACTACGCATTTTCATGTATTACAACTACCATACATGCCATACCATATTTCATGTATTACCATTTAAAAAACTAGAGAAAGATTGTAAACTTAAATATATTGTATTAGTTTCTTTAAAAAAAGTTACTCCAACATAAAAACTTAATTTATCTGGCTACATCCATATTCCTTCAATGTCTATTACATCCTTAAATTGTCTGAATCGATAGAGGTTGTGACGAGTGCGTGCAAAGTGTAAAGTATAGACACAGACATTCAGTGGCCAACGAGTCTGAAAAACGTAACGCTTTGGGGTAGATCACGAATGATCGGAAATTGCCAGACGTTATCGTAGGTCGCGGATATAAAGGGTCAATATACGTAAATATAGCTGCTTGAGGGGTGCCATGCCATTGGAAACACCCAATAACGGGTGTTTTAAATCACGTTTCAAAGTCGCACATAAAAATACATTTATGTAGACATAATAAATACATTTATGAAGTGTCTTCGTCGTTGTGTCGTGTTTGTCTCTCTTTATAATTAACAGTAAGCACTGTTAATTAACCATCTATTACTAACAGAACATTCAATTATCTAAGTATCTAAATAGTAGTGAACTTATAGCACAGTACTTTAAAAATAAAGGATAAGCTTATAAGTTCCATGAAGAACATGAACGAAAATATATGTAGTAGTGCTGCTCAGTGCTCACGCTGAAAAGCAAAATTAGTCTGAATAAAAATGTACCTACAACGTGTATATCACGGTTCATTCAAACTAATTGAAAAGGCAGTGTTGCATTGCCGACAGTCATACGCCTGCTCAGCAGTTTGCAGCTGTTAAGCGATTCAGGCTGTAAATAGTGAAATCAATATTGGATAATGGTAGGTAGGGTGCGGTGATGGCGGAGAGTGAGATGCGCCCTTACCAAGAATTTAACACTCGATAATGCGATAAAAAAAATCTAAAAGAAAATCTACAGTTTGTGCAAAGTATAGTAATAGATAAATTGATCAAATGTGGTTTAACCGTTGTTTTATTAAGGGTGCAATCGAGAATCAGAGGTTGGGGTGCGTGTGCAGGCTGTGTCGACGACCCGTGAGAGTGAAAGCGTGTTCCGGGGAGGCGCGCAGGCCGCCGCCCGCCCTGCATGGCTTTCGCTGCCGTTCTCACGACATCCGCGGCCACGTTGTTTTCAACTTGTATTAATTAGCGCTCTATGAGCTGTGATTATAAACTGGAGTATTGATAGATTGTATTGTAATGTGATTCAATATTTGTTGAAAACATGTAATTAATTCAACACGTTTTCGATACATATTTTAGTGATTTATCCCCTGTTGATGCAAACTACCGAAGCAGAGTGATGGTAAATTTGGCTTAAATTTATTTAATCTTTCATTTTGTTATTTTTTTTATTCTTATTATAGATATATTTCTACAGATTTTTGACTTAAAAGCAATATTAGATCAGTTTTGTTGGTGGCATACAGTAAGCATTTCCCGCGGCTCCGTTCGCTGCGATCGTCAGTGTTCGTGGGATCGAGAGCACGGTCACGGCGCGCGCCGCGGTCGCCACACTACGGAAGTAATGAACTTGAATGCAGTCCGCGGGCGCAATGCGCTGTGCCGTCCCGCTCTCCTCTAATAAGAGAATAGGAGGCGCGAACGTGACGTACTCACTGCATTTGCTGTCAAATTCGTCCGCATTCTCCGTCACAGGCCGCTTTCGTCGTCGATGCGTTTATCGGAACGAGACGCGAATATGTGTGTCGATTGCATTCTCGGCGTCGTAAAAGTGCATCTAGGTCGGTGGGCATAGCGGCGCGGCTGTCGGGTTAGTGCTCGGCGCTCGCCGGCTAGACGTGAGGCAGGTCGGCACGGCGGCCTCCGCGTTGCATAATGCGCGCTGCGATCCGCCGGCTCGCACGGCAGCCCGCGGCGACCGCGCGCGCCCGCTGAGCTCCCCCCCGACATGAGAGCGGCGCGCCGGCTGCGGCCTCTCGTCCCTCTGCTGGCGCTGCGCATCCTTCTCGAGTACCTCAAGTCGCTGCACCTCACGCCAGCCTCATAGGCTCCTCATCATCACCCTATTTATACACCAAAGACGATAATACTCTTTGTTTATTCGCGATAGTACTAACATTAACGCGCAAACTATGAACAGTTATCTCAAGAATATCATGAACGATGAATTTTTGATTGTAAGTATTGCTATTTTTATAAACTCTCCTATTCATGGCAGCTTACTCTAAAACATTTAAGTTATGTGAGGTCAAAACAGTGAAGTAACAATGTGTAAAAATAATGTATAATATATTGTTATACTGGAAGTTGTGAATACTAATTTGAAGAACTTAACGCTTGTTGTGTCGGTTGATAGAGTAACTAAGAATACTTGTGTAAATGGCTAATTGAGGAAACCATTAAAAATGGCTAATTCCGTATTAAAAGTTGCATTTATAAAATTGGCAGATTTCATCCTTTTTTGCAATTCTGTTTCATTTGTGATTTTTGTGTTTAATTTTGTTTTTATAAAAAAAACATACGCCTAACATATTGTGTTTTATCTAGTGGATAGGTACTCACGGCTATTTGTAGTGGAAATAACTACGTATTAAATGTATTATTAGCCTGCAAGGTTAGTGTTCCCATTGCACTCTCGGATGGCTAGGTAACATGTGTTGTAGTCATCATCGCTATTTTACAACATCACTCTTATTAGTGTCACTTTTTAATTCACGTCCTCGCACTCTTGGCTTTACAATTATAATATAGACGTTTTCATTCATAGAAATCGAAAACTATATACCTACATTACATTAATTGAAAATTATCTTATCTATCGGAAAAAGTGTTCGATTCAATAACGTCAAACAAACGAAATTACTTCCGCGTTTATGAAGAACTTCGCCCGCGTACATATTATCGTTACAACTCAATCGGGAAATATGAATATAGATAAAGGGACCTTGTGCAGTCTGTGTAGATCAAAACAATCGATTCATCATAATAACGTGCAGCGTCAACGGACATCACTAGCTAACAGGGTTCCGCACTCTCGAGATCTTCCATAATATTTCAATGATCCTAATTTATAGGTAAATATGATTTAATTTTTTAATTAACATCGAATCATTCCTAACCGTTTCAGCAACGTAGATCAGGCTTCCTAATTGTATGTTATTTCATTATTTGGCTCTCGTGTGTACCCTATCTTCAAAATCCCTATATATGACTATCCAATCCTAACGCCAGCATAGCGCCGAAAAATCTCATTTTCATTTACCATACTACTTTTTTACTATAATCGTCAATGTTTCTATAAAACGGTACAATGCATATGTAAAATCTAAAAAATCTTTTAATATATACCAACACATATCTTAAAATATTGTAAATAAAATACACTTAGCTTGATGATAATGTTAAACAAATATGAAAAGATATTCCGAAAATTGCATTACTTGAAAAATATATAATAATATTATCCCCCTTATTCATAAACGCATAAAGTTAATTAGTGATTAGCGATTTTTGAACAATATATTTTTGACCTTATAACTTCACTTAACTTTAATCATCCTTTATGAATAAAGACCACAGTGTTTAAGGGGTTTATTCATAAACGATGATTAAAGTTATGTGACGTGAAAATGTATGTTTAAACAATCGCTAATCACTAGTTAACTTTAAGCAGCGTTTATGAATAAGGGGGAATAAATTACATTATCAAAAATAAAAAATAAGGCAGTACCGTAGTACTGCTTTATTTACCGTAGTCTCTACTCAATCCATTTTTATAAATTAGCAAAAAAAGTGACGGTGGCAGCCCTAGCGTGGTTGCAACGTGCT
Organism: Sesamia inferens; assembly: GCA_037179545.1. Lineage (NCBI taxonomy): Eukaryota > Metazoa > Arthropoda > Insecta > Lepidoptera > Noctuidae > Sesamia > Sesamia inferens. Next base: position 17,973,695 of record CM073928.1, on the reverse strand, counting down.
AGCGTAAAGGGCAAGTTCAAGAGCGAGCGCATCATGCGCGTGCTCAAGGTTGCTTCCTGGTGCGCGCGCGACGATGCGCGGCTGTGCGCTACCGCGCGATAGTTATGCGCTGTGCGCTGCGAGCAGGATGGATGCTTTCCATCCAATAGTAACATTATATATTCTGAAAAATTGTGATTGACGTTGCTGTCGTTTGCCTAAAATGCACTTTTTTAAACATAAATTATGATTTATTTTTCTTGTATCTATGTTAAATGAAAATGAAAAACTTCTATATTTACTTCTTATCTTATCAAATAAATTATAGAGCATGGTAGAACTGATTTTTCTTTACTCGAGTGAACTTGGAAAATAAGTTTTCGATTTCGAAAATTAATCGATACTATTAAGCATAGATAGAACATTAAAAAAATACAATTTAAGTTTAACCTAACGGTTTATAAGCAAATTTTATGAGTAAAAATCTAAATATGTATAAACAAATAACAAAATCGAATCTAGTTCCTATGTGAGTGTCAATGTTATCACAAAAATCCCAGCAATACCTACAATAAATAGCTAATCATTGCCGCGCAGGGGTGGGTGCGACATGTGACATTGCGCGGACGCATTGCGTTACTTGCACTCACGGTCACGTGCACTCCCCTTCCCCACTTCCCCCACTTCTTCACACAATACTCCCACCATTACAGATGTTACCGGGTAAACGTCAGCCCTTACGCAATTAACATACGAGTACAATATAGAGATATTCGCTATCGTTGACAGGTACTTTTCAAGACTTCAAGCCAAATCAGAGAAAGTAATCGACCCATTCATTTTTTTTTTTTTTTATTTTAACATCATTCATTAAAAAGTTTAGATATTGAAAATATTTAGATATTACATTTCATTAAAACTGTTCTAATGTTTGCATGTGTTGTTAACTGTAATTATTTTATAGAGGTATTAATATTAATGACAACATTTTTTTTTTAATAATTGGCTAATATATCTACGTAGATGATTCAGAACTATGTATGTATTGAATCCTTGGTAACAACACGCATGTCGCCATTTCCTGCCATCCTGTATTATTCTAGGCATTACAAAATTATATAATAAATATTAACTTATGTACATAAGTACAATAAATACTTAGCGATGCACTACATCGGTTACAAAACTCATACATAAAACCATTCATTACAAATGCAGCGCATAATGTTTACAATACGGAGCTGGGCCGGCGCTTGCGCAACTATTTGAATGTCAAATGGGGCCGGTTTGGAAAACAAAATTTTCGTTCTCATCGAGAGGAGTCGTCGGCCGCAAGCCGCCTCGCTTCCGCAATTATGCAATGAAATGTTGAACTTCAATGTTACCTCACTGCAGCAACATGAGAATGCATTCTTTTACGAACCTGACCATACATAAAAGACTTCGCTACGAGTCGTGGTTATTTACTTACGTCGCTATTACGTAACGATTTATTTTTTAAAAGTAGAATGTTACACAAAGGGCTAAAATGACCCATTGTACCTATACGAGGTAGTTTTACTTCCAAGCTTTAGCAAGGGAGTAAATAGAAACCGAATTATAATTGGTTTTTAGCGTCGTATCTTACACTCTACTTTTCACTAAGATTGTGAGAAAATGAAATAATGTTAAGTATTAATTTTATTTAAAAAAAAAAAACGTTGCCGCACACTAGGAATTTCTCCTGTATCGTGGGTGCGTTTACATAAATTACAGTCATCAATTAGAATTAAAAGGAATTTGCAATTAGAGAAAAATTTAGAAGATTTCGCGCCAATGCCTTTTTGTTAATATCGCAGAAGGGGCCTTCGGCTAAATAATAACAGCAAGTCCATCGATCCGGTTAACCTGCACTTGTCGTGGTTAAACTGGAGTTGGATGACCATCTTTACATACCGAGAGTTCTTCGTGTCTCGAAAAGCACATTATGCCGTTAGTCATAACTCTCGACAGTCGTAACAAATAGTCAGAAATCAGAAAATCTGGCAATCAGTCTTACCAAGGGGTATGGTATTACCCAATAATTGGGTAGTGCAATCTGCCTAATAAAAAAAATCGTTTCTGAAAAACTTTTTCGTTTTTGTAACAGTCTGTTTAAATTAAAAAGTACTTTTTCTCCTAGAGGATGAAATGCTATTTTATCCTCGCTTTGGTGGACTACAGTGACATTTTTTTGAACGAGAAGAGTGAAAAGTAAATTATACTTTATTTCACAGTAAACTCATTTTCATTAGTAATGATTGTAACGAAAAAGAACTAACCAAACCCTAACGAAAGAAAATTGACATTTTCTCACAATGAATCGTGTGTGTAGTTTAATTTTGGCTGAAACATACTTGCAGGTTTATTTAAGATCTAGCGGTTGTTAGAATTACAAAGAATTTCAATTTCGTGACCAATTCACTTTTCCGTATTCCACATGAGAAGTGCCAAATTGGCAAATATTCAATGCATCTACCGGCAATACAGCAATATAAATCTGCTTTATCGTTGCCATAGGGAATTACTAAACATTTAAATCATATTTTACGTAATGATTTATGTTTATAAGATCTATAATTAATCATTAAAATCATTTTAATTTTATCGGCGGTAAATCGAAAATTATATAAAATTATCCATGGGGTGTTTGGTTTTTATTCCATTCCAAGTTTTTGGCTATAATAGAAAACATTAAATTAGTTAAAAAGTGGCCATAAAGCATCCGTATTCCTGTTCAATCTTTAGTTTTATCCTTTTTAATAATGATTATAAATTATTTTGATAATCATAGGAAACATCAGGAAAAGAGTGTTAAAAATGTCTAATAACTTTTCCGCTGTATTAAAACTTCGATAGAAATTCAAGTTATACGTATAAATACAAACTCAAATGTTTAATTTTGTTCCAGGTACAAGTTACTTCAATACGCAGAAAGTAATTATGCGAATACTAATTTAAAGGACATCATACAAAACAATCAAAATGAGACTGGTAAGTAAAAATGTAGTATACCTAATTAGTTTAGCGCTAAATTGATTTGCATGTTAATGTTACTGTAGGCTGATTTAGTCACGAAATATCAAAGTTTTCAATTGAATTTTGTTGAAAATATAAATAGGCAAAGGGGAAGTGTCGGTGCGCAGTGGAAAGTGCGCACTTATCACAAAACTGGGTCAGTAGTGGCGCCGCCCCTTTATCGAACGTCTCTTCTCGCCTCTCACTTAGGAAACTAAACTCTTTCTCGAGGAAAATAACACTCAAAGTTAAATGACACGGCGGGAAATGCACACGGCTGTAAAGTGGGAAAATGCACTTCGTTACGACGTTGTTTGCAGATTTTTGGGGTCTGAAAATGACCGACTTTTCGGTTGTACGAGTATGTGTATTTCTTGTGCTTGTTAAGAAATATTTTAAAGTGAATTCATTCTAAAATAAGTTAAGATTTACGAAGCGGGACTTATTTTAACCTAGCACGTATTATCAACAGTCAACAAGCGAGGAAGTTCCAAGTACAACAGTGGTGGGTCGCACCGGGAGTCCCGGTGGCGCAGATGTGGCGAGCGGCGTATCCAGCGCGGGCGCATACGATGTGACGCGCATGCGCGAGGAGGAGTTCGAGAGGCTCACAGTGTACATCGTGCCAGACGTACCGAGCGAGCGTGGTACGCCTAACCGTGCTGAAAAGACGCTCCCGCGCAGCCTTGCGCTTAGACCATCTGCAGTATTATCCACTCCAAATACACTGGTACGTAACCATCCCAACTCCATATTATAGTATCGCAAAATATCACTTAAGTCAAAGACGAACTTAATCATACAGACAAATCAGCAAGTGTATCACATCATAACATAACCGAATTATTCCAGACTGAGGGTGTATGGAGTATAGGTGTAATACCACGGGGTACACGCTTCGGGCCCTTTGAAGGCACCCGAACACCGAACAAACCTAACGACAAAGTCTCTTGGAGATATTACTGGAGGGTAAGTGTAACTATAGATCCATTATAATCAAATCATTTGATCCAATCGCAACCCGCTTGGCTTTTATTGTTTTAATTTGGTTGAGGCTTGTATCTGTATATTCAACAGCACAACCTTATAAACCGCAATTCGAACTATCCTCAACTAAGCAAATTCCTAGACTAATATCTCTGGCGTATTTTATAATTTATCTGTTTACAATGCACTATTAATTTCTTCTTCAATTAACCGAACTCTCTCTTTGGGCCAGGTACAGGAAACTGTGAGACATCATACTTACGGAAATATTAAGGTGAGATTGGGCTTTAAATTCAATAGCATTGGTGGTGGATTCAAAATTATTTTCTTTAATTCTTGTAAGACACATCATTCTTGTTACAAAAGTGTGTATGATGAAGACAGTGATTCTAGCTGGTACAAATATTTGAACAAAAATAATAATTACTAGTATTAGGCCACGTCATGATCGTATCATAATGCATGTTGCTGATATCCCTGTTCACTAGGCACTAGATGGACCCACTTGTATTGTTCAATTATAAATCATTGTTGAAACACGCGTTATCTTCCGCGTCCTATATTACCTCTCGAGTGACATTGCATCGCGTCCTTGACTCCCCACTACACTATTATAATGTAAGCGTGTCGCTATCAGTTGCACGCGCACTGTAAATATCCTGCACGTGCCACGTGCACGAATAACATGTGTTTAGATCATTTATATAAGTTTAATTTCAAACATATTATTTAAGCAAATAAACAATTGATTGCATTATAATTTTATTGAGCAAATTATCAGAGCATAAGTGGTATTGTTAGCAAATGATTAGGTACAAACAGCAAGAAATTACTTTTACAACACTACTTATCAAAGCGTTTAATCAAAGTAACTTAAATTCAAATGAAAATTCACACAAATCAGTTGATTATAAAGCAAAAAAAAACTTTGTCTTGATTGATAGTTCCGTATTCAATTTTGTTTACATGTTCACCAAACGTAAGTATGTATTATAACTATTGTTAATTTATTACAGATATTCAAGGACAGTGACTATTATTACCTGGACGGGTCTGACACGAGTGTGGCGAACTGGATGCGATACGTGGCGTCTGCCTATTCGCTCTCCGTAATGAATCTCGTGGCTTGTCAACATCAGGAGCACATATACTTCTACACAATCAGGTAACTTCACTATATAACATCAACACGTACACTTATGATCACTTTATATTTTTTAAATTCAAGTTAACAATCTTTAAATTTTGTCGTTTCAGGGACATTATGCCTAACGAAGAGTTGATGGTTTGGTATTGCAAAGATTTTGCAACGAGGTTGGGCTACGATATAGATCCGGAAAGGGCTACTTATTCTATCTGTAAGTATTAGTATGTGTTAGCCACTTTGGACATTAAACGATATCGAGGCTTATTTAAAGAATAATTTAAATAATTGGAATATTTCTATTATAGGCAAAGAAGAAACAATAAAAAAAGCTTATGGCTTGCCACCTGCACCAGTACACCCTGAAATTGCCTTCAATCACATGAAATACGTTCTTGGTTTAACAAACACCAAGGAACTGCTAGAAGCTGAGATCCCAAGCCGAAGGCGAAAACGAGAAGCCGCTGATAAGCCTTTTCATGAAAATTCAACAACCATACGTGAGGACCCGAGATGTTTAAACAAAAATGACAGGGTGGTTCTAAGAACTGATATTTCTACGAACATCATTCACAACAAAACGGATAACTCACTTGTTTCCGAACAAAGACCATTATCGCCGACCACCCTAATGCCTTCACCCTCACCAGTAAAAATGCATAGAGAAAACCCTACTTTAATAATCCATCAACACAAAGAGAGCACATCTCAAGTGGTTATACACCAACTCGAGAATCCAAGAATTCAGAGCAATAGATCACCTGCCCAGTGCCAAACCTTAAAGGATATGCGTGGACCATCTCCAATGGCACAAAGTAATCAAGAAAAGCTGGGAAGTAAATCCCCAATCCTCACTCATTGTATCGGACCACACTACGAGCATCAACTGACACCTAATGATGGATCGGTGCGTTCTGATGAAGGATACCATAGCAACGGCTATCACGATGAATTCACACCTCCTGAAGATTCAAGTGATTCCGATGTAGAAAATTATGTTCTCGACTGTTCCAATAAAACCAATGAACCCAAAGAGACAGTAATAGTCCAAAAAATTGACCAAGACATGCATCGCAATGAATATAGGAAAGTGAAAATAAAAATGCCAAGAGCATATCAATATCAAAATCACAAAGATGTGGACTGTGAAAGTGATAAAGAATTAGTAATAGCTGAAGAAATTCCCAACACTCCACAAAATTTATCACCACCAAGACGTGACCCAGCTACATCAACAGTCATAGTGTTGGAATCATCTCAAAATACGGTGGTGCCTCTAAATAAACCATACTATGAAGATGGTGCGATTTCGCCTCCACCACAACCAGCTTTTATGAGATATTCTCCACCGGATACTAGAATACTGGAAACAATTTTAACTGGTAACAGAATCGATACGAATAATAATGATCCTAACCGTCGTCAACCAAATGCCACCCCGCCACCTTCTTCACCAACTGAAATGGCATATTCATATAAAAAAAGTCAGAGGTATGGCAATGTTTGCAGTCCTGACTCTAGCTCTAATCTGACTCCGCTGCCGTCGCTACTGCCATTGCCACAGCAGCTACCTACACCCAGCGCTGCTTCAATTTATTCATCATCACCACCACACACGATTCCACACACAACTGAAATCCGAGAAATCAGAGAAATAAGAGAGATCCGCGAAACACGATATGAAAGTCACTACCCCAACTACTCATATAACTTATACTCTCCTCCAAACTCTACAATAATCACTCAACTAGGGTCTCCACCCAGTAATTACTCACCGACGGTGACTTCATCTCACCAATACGAGAGATCACAGAATGTTCAAAGTAACCACCATTATCCATCATCGACTAGTGTGATTACACTCAAAAATTGTTCACAGTTAAGTTTAATACAAAACACGAATGTGAACAGTCAAATAGTTCCTCAACACGGCAGCGTCAGCCCCGACGGCTCGTGTGGACTCATGGGAGCACCAATGAGTCCTGGCTCGCAATCCTCACGAGGATATAGGAGCTTGCCTTACCCACTTAAGAAAAAGGACGGGAAAATGCACTACGAATGTAATGTTTGCTGTAAGACCTTCGGACAACTTTCAAATCTGAAGGTTCACCTGAGAACACATTCCGGTGAGCGGCCTTTCAAATGCAATGTATGTAGTAAATCGTTCACGCAACTTGCACATCTACAGAAACATCACCTAGTACATACCGGGGAGAAACCCCACCAATGTGATATTTGTAAAAAACGGTTCTCCTCAACGTCGAATTTAAAAACACATTTACGTCTGCATTCAGGACAAAAACCGTACGCATGTGATTTGTGTATGCAGAAATTCACACAATTTGTACACTTAAAACTTCACAAGCGGCTACATACGAATGACAGACCATACGTTTGCCAAGGATGTGACAAAAAGTATATCAGTGCTTCCGGGCTACGCACTCACTGGAAAACTACTAGCTGTAAGCCAAACAACATTGAAGAAGTATTAGCAATAACGAATGCAGCAAACACTGAATGCATTGGTAAGTCAACTTTATCACTGTAAACTAGTTTTTTAAATTAATTTTGAATAAAAAATATTATTCACAAAATTTTAATGTAAACCAATAATAAATCAAATGAGAGAGAATTAACACGACCACAGTCGCGAGAGCAACTGCAGCGAACTGCACTTTCTCTTCGTAGGTGAACCGCAACTTTCACTTGCGCTCTCGCTGAACGCGGCCGATTTCATTTTCGCGTGCACTTTGCAGGTACCGTCGACAAAGACTGCCACGAAAGAGAGGGGCACGAGGCATACGAGGTGCACTCTCCATCACAGGGAGGGCTGGTGGGAGCCGGAGGGGCGCGCGTGGGGCTGTCGCACGGCGAGATGCTGGCGCAGGCCCACTCCACCACGCCGCACCTGGCCACGCACGGCGCGCACTCGCCGCACGCCTACCGCGCGCTGCCCGAGCACGAGCACTACAGCACGCCAGCGGAACCGCGCGCCTCCGTCATCGAGTCCAGCCAGCCGCTCATCATCGAGTGCACCTGAGCCCTACAGTACAGCACGCACTCGCCGGACGCGTGTTTCCCCGCCGCATTATGTGATTCCAGTCTTGTGATCAAACGAAAGTATTTCGTAAAAACATTTGGACGAGGACTTGTCCCTTGCAGTGGCTATGAGATTACGATATAAACTTTAAGTTGTACATTTGTAAGGATATTACTTGTAAATGCGATGCGATATTAATAAGTACTAAGTACTTGAGTAATGTTAGTCCCTTCGGGAAGTGTATCATATTTAGTTAAGGATTTACATATTACATCCAAGATTTCAGCAGCCTCTGTTTATACTAATGCTCAATTTTAAATGTATGTATAATTAGAATTCTATTGTAAATAGGATTTGAGACATCGACTTATTTAATTTTTTACTCGATTACAAATATATGTACCTTTCTCCAGATATCAAAATCTTCAACAGTGTAGTCGTGGTTGAAGATAATCCTTAATAATTTGTTGTTCAATTACAAGTAGTGTCAAATATCAACACATACAACATAAAAGTGTTACTATAATTAAATTTCACCAAAGAATATCTGAACAGCAAAAAAGTGCCGAGCGAATACTGTTTTGTGTGTAAATTATTTCAAATCACATCAGTCCCGAAACACATTATTAAACAACTGATTAGCAGTAAGTGCCAAAAGCACGTTAATTTTTAAGTTAAAATTAAAGAAATGAGCGATAGTATTTTTAAATTGTTGTTCCTAATGAATAATCGGAAAGTAAGTGCATGATATGTGCAACAACGTAATTCTAATGTTATTTAGACTAAAATTGTCAAATTGTGTACATTATCCCTACGCTAGAACAAATGGTGCTTCACATCGTAGAGTAGTGGTCGCTGGTTTCGCACGCGCTGCTTGTGCGCGCGCCGATGACATGTACTACATTGTAATGTTAATTCACCGAGTCTACTAGTTACTATTTTATATTCCCAAGTAATTATGATTCTCCTATTCGAAAAGGCTGAGATAATTAAATGTAATGTAATGTTTGGCAAATATTAAACATAAGTATCTAAGTATCGGTTTGCATGATGTGTAACTTGTGTAAACTTGGCTTGGAAGTAAAAGTTTTTGTGTAATGTTGTTTTCACAGCTTATACGTGATGTCAAACCATACGATAGCGTTTTGTATATTTCTATTGTTCATACCAATAAGATTTTTACACGCAATCCTTAGTAGATTTATCAACTGTATATTTTCTACTGTTTACAGGACAAAAGAATTTGTACTATAGCCACTATCGTGTAGGTATGGCTTAGAATATCGTGTCCATAATCATGTTAAAATTTTCGCTGGTTTCGACGTTAACGCTTGTTATTACAGTTTAAAGCTACAATTCTTTTACTTCAAGACATAAATATGTATAATATTACTGCGTTTTCTCACTTCTTAATTTATATTTAACTAAAATCGGTAACTCTTTAAAATAAACCTTTTATTCAAACGTATGTTAACGATAAGGACATTACTAATTGTAAGCAAACTTTTAAAAGTTGAAAGAATTATAATTAATTTGAACATTCTTGTGCGCATAATATGTATAGGTACAGGTGATTTTATTATTTTATTTTGAAAATTAAACCTATTTCATAAAAATCACCTGTACACTGACTTGTTTTACTTTCTAATAGTACCTACCTATTTACAAATTCTTAGAAAATACAGGGTTCTTAATATTGTGGACCTATCAGAGGTCACAATAAGTAATCGATTTTACAGAATTACGTGGGAAATACTACAATTGTAATGTCACAGTTACTACCTATTTGACAGTTTAAGTTTTCTTGACTGTTTCATAATCTTTTCCATCTCAATCTTTTAAATCCATTATTTTAACATCGACATCATCTTTTGTAGAAATATATACCTAAATATGTAATTATTTTAATTATTGAATAAGGAAATTAACTATTGTTGAGTGACTTGCACAGCATGTTGACTACGTTATTGTTACATATATAAAACTCGTTGACTTCTCGCCATTCCTTATATTGAATAATATAGATAGTTATAGTATTTTGTTAGATGTTTAATTATAATATATTTATTTATCTTTCAAGTCGAATCACAATGCTGTCTAAGAACTTAACAATCATTAATTTCTTGAAGCCTTCATTTGAACACTCATTTGTTTTCTAAGAAGATAAAATATGTATTTGTTTTTCAACTAAAAATAATAAAGTAGACCTCGAACAGTATCCAAAATAGTATACATCGCACAAATCTCGCACGAAGACAAAACTAAAGTATATTGAACAGTACGTAGGTACAACAAACCATGTAATTATATTTCTTTATTAAATTATGGCTACTTTTTATTTTTTGTAAAGCGCGAACAGGAAATTAGCAACTAAATACACTGTAAATAATTCCGATGAATTATAAAATAATGTGGTATATTTTAAAAATATTTACATTTAATGATATATCAGTCACTACCTACGTCATTGTAACTACCTATATTTCTATAATCTATAAAATTGACACCTAAGAGAAATTGATGTTCATAATAAATAATGTAAGTACAATACGTTAGGTACTTGTGGTACTACAAGGTAAGCAATATTATCTCTGTATGTATTTAATACCTTTTGCTACTATTATGTATAAAATAAATATAATGTACTCGCATACACCTCGTAAGGAGTATATTAGGTAATATTGTAACTACTTAATGCGCCAGAAACTTACCTACATACTGTAAAGGCCTGTAATTTTGTACACCTTGATTGATAATAATAATTTTACAACACCAAATTCATTAAAACGGGAGTAAAAATATAAATGATGGTTTTATTAAATTTTAGTACATACCTCTTCTTCTTAATGATTAAGAAATAAATAGATAACACTATTAATAAAATTAACAACACGTAACCTCATTAAATCTTTATTTAAAATAAATAATCTCTTGTATGACAACATTATTCATCTGACAGTAAGGTTCATAATTTTAAAAAAGCATATTAAATCAGAGAACCAAATATAGCAGGATAATTACATAATCCATAAAAACATAATTGTATTAAAAGAGTAAGTACAAAATATCGTAAGTATGACTTTCATTTTCTATCACTCTCGTTGATAAACAAAAACTCTCTCGGGTTTTACAACGCTATTCGAGATACAGCTACACAGGTAAGCTACGAATCCAATTTCAGTTTCATTATATAACGCTAAACTTGATAGTCTTCTTTGAAATTGGTACCACACTTATGCCAGTTAATTTACGGAATTTAAATTACCCATGTTAAGTCAAATAATTAAGGGCACAATTTTTAATTGTAACCTATTATTCGTATATTTGTTACATTTACGTTTGACACTTTTTGTATGGTAGAACTGTCAAAAAGGTAAAATTGAAAAATTGTTGACAGGATACATGCTGAAAATTTTCCTAAAATACTGATAATAAAATAGTTAATAGCATAGGCATAGAGCAATTATCTATATGTTCTTCATTTATTTACATGGAATGATAGGTATGAATATATAAAAAAAAAACAAAATAAAATAAAAATACAGGCAAGTTACATTTCAATCGTTCGTTTCATTTCAAGCTCGTCACGTCACTACAACTGCAGCTGCACTGTCATATCTCCAGTCTGAGGGGTGTCACTGCTAACTGGTTCAGGTGCCCGACACTTCTTAAGATGCGTCCTCATGTTCGAGGACTGTGTGAAGGCTAACTTGCAACGAGGACACGAGTACGGCTTGGAGCCAGTATGAAAGTTCAGGTGCGACTTCAAATGATGCTTCTTTGTAAAAGACTTTGGGCACAGCGTACAGGAAAACGGCTTCACCCCTGTAACACCAAAAATAAAACTATGAGAAAAATATTTTGTTTAATCACTTATTGAGGATAGAGTGGAAAGGTTTTTCCATTAAAGTTTGTACTCACTATATGTCCCTTCGTATGATTAAATCTTAAAAATCCCGAAACGGATTTCGATGTGTTTTCTTTAATAGATAGAGTGATTAAAGAGGAAGGTTTATTATATATAACGTCCATTAAATATATTGGAGAAGTACCATTATTTTTGAGGTTTTTAATATGATGTCGTAAATAGCATTTTTTCTGCGTTTACAGTGAAACGCAGGCTGAACCCTACGAGATTTATCAAAATAATGTACTAAATATTGTACACATTGAAAGGTCTACAAAAACCCGCGATGGTATATGTCTATTTCTTATGGATATCCCACAATAATTTTATTTTTTTGTCATTTACTTTTTACGACAAATATTGGCTAATTTTCGAAGTGATTTTAACCAATACAGTATTAATCCTTATCCAATGTAATACCTTAAATACATTGTTCATTTAATATAGATCTATATCGCCCTTTACAGCTAAGCGATTCGTCTTGTTCCGGCATGATGTCTGGTGAAGCCGTTGGAGGACGGGTCTGATCGGTTGTGTTGCGATGTGTGCCGGGTACGATTCATCAAGTGTTGTTGTGTCGGGAGTTTGGTCGTGGAGGGTAGCGGGATCCGAAGCACGGTTCTCCGCTGGTCGACCGCAGGTAGTTGGGGGCCCAAGTAGTGTGCCAGCCACACACGTAAGGCTACCCCGTCAACTGCGGAAAATCCCAGGGTGGCCTCATCGTGCCGGTTGGCGACCGGGTGAGAGGACCCGATGGCGATCCCTGGGTGGGTTCGGGCGTCCCCGCAGTCTCCAGATCAATCTCCCTATGGCCTAGCATCGTTTGTCATATTGTTGGGTTTAAGACTGCATCACCTTGCTCAACTGCCGTCTGTCTTCCCATTCACACAATTAAAAAAAAAAAAAAAGTAGCAATAAGAAAAGTAGGTGTGCACAGCGGACGCACGTCCTCCCGTTTAAAGTGCACCTCTCTAACATTCGAGGTCTGCACTCCAATAACGATGCAGTCCATCACCATCTTGAGACTGAAAAGCCTCACATACTTTTCTTGAGGGATACCCAGATCAGATGTCCGTCTGATGCGGCATACCTCAGCTACCCGGGATACTCATTGGAGCATCATTTCCTGCAGCTTTCCGGGGTTTGTGTGTATGACCGCAATGACATCTACTGCCGGCGCCTCCGTCACCTCGAAGACCCTCACTTCTCGTCCCTATGACTGTTGGTGGACACTGGTGTGTACAAAATTATTTACACCTGTGTCTACCGATCGCACAGCGATAATCAAGAGACGACTCGATTGTTTGAACACCTCAGTGAGGCTGCTGACAATGCGCTGCACCGGCACCCTGACACACAGTTCGTCGCTCTGGGGGGCTTCAACGCCTGCCACCATGACTGGCTTTTCCCGTATCAGAGAACCGACTAGGGTGGGAGAGAAGTGCGAAACTTTGCGCTTTCAATGGGTCTTTCCCAGCTGGTAGAGCAAGCGACGAGGGTGCCTGATGTAGTTGCTCATACTGCCAATTGTCTGGACCTTCTGCTGACTTCTGAACCGGACAGATGTGTTGGAACAGTTTCCTCACCGTTGGGAACTTCAGACCACTGTTTGGTGAAAACTGTATCGTCGTTCTCCCCACCAGATTGTCATTCACGTGGTGAACGGCGAATGTGGCGATATAAGTCAGCAGATTGGGATGAGATACGCCACTTCTTTGCGTTTAACCTTGGCAGCAGGTCTGCTTCTCTTGTGACAATCCGTCGAGCTGTGCGATACGCTATAACCGATGTGGTGCGTCAAGCTGTGGAGTATTTTATCCCCTTCAGTGACGTGACCGTCAGTGGCTCAGCTCGCCCATGGTTCAATGCCGATTGTGTCCAAGCTGAACGGCGTACGCACACGGCATTTCTCACCTGGGTTGACACTCGTGACCGCAGAGCTCCGGATCTAAGCTCAAATAAAGGAGCTTTAACCGTGCTGCCAAGTCCTACAAAAAGGCGCTTAAGAAGGCTCGCTTCGTCCGCATTACCCATATTGGCAACAAGTTATCTGCGCAGCCATCCGGTAGCAGATCTTTTTGGTCCCTTGCCAAATCGGTCGAGGCGAACTTCTGTCGGTCCACCCTGCCTCTGCTGGTCAGGCCTGATGGAGCACTGGCTTATGCGGCGAGAGAGAAAGCTGGTCTCTTTGCTTCTCTCTTTGCCCGTAATTCGCGTCTTGACACTGGCAGTGCTACTTCACCTAATTTGCCTCAATGCGGAACTTCAATGCCCGAGATTCACATTAGGAACAGGGAGGTTCTGAGAGTACTTTGTCGTCTGCACGTGAATAAGGTTAGTGGTCCAGATGGTATACCAGCGATTGTTCTTAAGACATGTGCGCCCATGTTGTCTCCTGTATTGACGCGCTTGTATCGCCTCTCGTTTAGGACTGGTATAGTGCTAAGTCCTGGAAGCTTGCCAACATCCAACCCGTGCCCAAAAAGGGTAGTCATGCCGATCCTAGCAACTATCGGCCTATTTCAATAGCCTCCAGAATTTGCAAAATTATGGAGCGTGTGTTAAACTCGCGCCTCTTGGCATACCTAGAAGGCAACAATCTCCTCAGTGACCAACAGTACGGGTTTAGCTGCAATCGGTCAACTGGGGACCTACTAGTGTATGCAACTCATTTGTGGGGCGAGGCCCTCGAGAAGAATTTGGAAGCGATTACTGTCTCCCTTGATGTCTCGAAGGCCTTTGACCGGGTATGGCACGCTGGCCTTCTGAGTAAGCTTCCAGCATACGGCATTTCCCCTGGCTTCACTGGCTGGGTAAAAGACTTCTTGACTGAACGGTCCCTCCGAGTTGTTGTCGACGGATGCTCATTGGAGCCCATGTCAACCAATGCCTGTGTTCCTCAGGGGTCTGTTCTCTCTGCAACTCTGTTCCTGCTCTGCTTATGCCTAGTGTCTATGGGTATGCAGATTGTAGAGATACCTGCCGCCTCAGGCTAGTAGGGTATCAATCCGATCCGAAAGAGAGGCTATGGTAGAGCATACGAGTGTTGCACTACAGGCAGTCTCCGAATGGGGTAATGCCAATCTTGTAGCATTCAATGCCGCCAAAACACAGGCGCGTCTTTTCACCGCCAAAAGGAGCCCGTTCACCTTGGCTCCTACTTTTCGGAATGAATCCTTGGAGTATACCGACCGCCTTCAGCTTTTGGGAGTTGAGAATTCCTCGAAACTTAACTTTGGGCGGTTCATTGGGTCTAAGGCCAAGGTGGCTGCCAGGAAGCTTGGCGTTATCGCAAAGGTCCGGCGATACTTCACACCAGGGTAGCTTCTAATGCTGTACAAAGCACAGGTCCGTTCATGTGTGAAGTACTGCAGCCACTTTTGGGCTGGTGCTGTGAAATGTCACCTGGCCATTTTGGATTTGGTGGAGAGGCGTGCGAAGAGGCTGATTGGCGACCCAGATTTAATTCAAAACGGTCTCCAAAGCCTAGAGCATAGGCGTAGAGTATAATAGCCAGCCTTTCGGTATCCTTTAGGATTTATTTTGGTGAGTGTGCGAAGGAATTGCATGATTTAGTTCCCCCATCTCCGTTCCACTATCGGACGGCCTATCGCACGGCGAGTTTCCACCCTTACCTCGTTAACACCACTACGATTCGGACGAAGCGTTTCGCCTCCTCTTTCATACCGCGCACATCGAGGGTCTGGAACAATTTGCCAGCAGCGGTGTTTCCGTCGGACTACAATTTGAGTGCCTTCAAGAATAGATTGAATAGGCTCTTAATAAACTAGTGCGCTTTACCATCATCGATTGCGTCACTGCTTACCATCATGCGGGATTGCGGTCAAGCGCTAGTTTATAATTTATAAATTAAACAACTATAAAAACATGCTTTTAAAGAATATCAATCTAAAAAGTTAAAAATAATTTTAAAATTTAATTTATGACAATAGTACATAAACAATACTAGTAAAATGAAAAAAAAGCGTGAGGTGCTTTGTGCCATAATTGTTGTATATTATTTTTGTGTAGTGGTGCTGATTTGTTTTTACCAAACTTTTCTTGATCTCCAACAAACAGAATAGCAAGTGCTATAATTCGTAATGATGCGTTACCCAAGTAACTAAATCTAAAACTAAATCTAAATCTAAACTAAAAAACACATTGCCTGCACAAATTAATGTAAGGTAAGGTTGAAAAAATTTTGAGTTAGAGACGGACAAACAAACATACAAGTGAAGCTAATAAAAAGCATGTAAAAAAGAGATTTAAAAAATGCGGGGCGTCGCATTAGCGGCGGTACCGACCGGCCCGGGCAGCGGCAGCTACGGGCCGCTTTGTTTTTTATACAACGTCACAGATTTTCTGTATATTTAGTATCAGCAATACACCCGTGCGAAGCCGGGGCGGGTCGCTAGTTAATTATTTAACTCATTTTGAGTGACACAATAGACTTTGTAATTGTCTGGGTATTGAATTTGAGAACATCCTCTTTGCATTTATTTGAGTTGGTACAACATGGATATAGATAAACAATGTATTCTCTGTATAAGAAAACGCAAAGAAGACAGTATTATTATTATTATTTTGATAAATATCATTGAATTGTTATGTATTTGTAAATGTTCGTGCACTTTCTAATCTAATCCAGGATATAAGTAACTAGTGAGTACCTAACTACGTGATAACGGTATCCAATTAATTTCATTTAGCTTTGATCACGAATGCCGAGCACAAGGTCATGTCACTGAAAGTAATTATGCGTTATCTGTACTAAGAGTCTTAGTTGCATTGTAGATCTAATTCGAAATATTTTACATATTATATATGTAAGTAACGGAGTCACATTCGGTTAATTTATGGGAGATCTGAATCCATTAAAAATTTTGAAAATCCAAATGGATCAAACTTAAATCTGGGGTTTATTTTCCGCTAAAAAGCAAAGGATCGGTGGCAGTGACTATGGAGACCTGTATCTAGCCAACAACACCAAAATAATATATGTCAACCAATAAACAAAAAAAAACAACATATTTTATCAACTTCTTCCACGCATCTCCCTCACTAATTTCATAAACTCTTCAACCTTTGTTTGACTGACCTGTGTGTAGTCGCAAGTGTAGGGTCATGTTGGAGCGGTCTGCGAACCGTTTGTCACAGTGCTGGCACGCGTATGGACGCTCGCCTGAATGGGTTCTCTGGTGCTGCTTTAATAGCATCTTTCGGGAGAAAGCCTTACCACACTCCTCACACACGTGGGGCTTTATACCTGAAACCACAAAAGAAAGATAGCCTAAATGCCAGAGCCAATTCAAGGTTCCAAGTCTATATAGGTAAGTCCAGGATTGATGCCTCACTGCGATAGATGACTCCATTTTTATTTCACTATGTTAGAAGTACTGTGAGACCAAAATTTTACTATAAGTAACGAGTCCTCCCCCTGCAAACCTCGATGCCGTGTGGACTTTTGACGGGACCATACGCGTTTCGTCTCTGTGACTAAAAATCTTCCGCAACGAGACGACGCGCGACGGTTGCATTTAAGCGGAAAGTGCAGAGTTATTTTCGCAACAGATCAACACCTCTCTCCCAAATTTTTAGTTTTGTATGTATATAAGTATCTATTTTGGTAATAGTATGTATGTGTATATAGCTTATTTAAGTATTTATTTAAAAAGTGTTAAGAGTATTTTTTCATTATAATGTTTTCAACTAAAGCACCTGCCACTAATCTCTACACCACCTATGATTGACTGGTAGAGAATGCATTAGGCATTAAGTCCGCCTCTGTACAATTTATGTGCGAAAGAATAAATAAATTTGTAATTGTGTATTTTTTCTCTCGCTTATAATGTCGAATTTGTTTCTATTAGTCAGCTTGCTTTGAATATTAGCCTATGTAAATTGATAGATTTTATAGTAATTGAAGCCCATTTTTTGTTTTTATAGAGAAGGTCCATTTTTTTCTATCCCCTACAAAAAGTATAGTTGCCTCGTTTTTTATTAGGATAGGTGTGTAGTCCTAAGTGGGACTAGGAAAATAAGAAAGATTCAATAGACAACTATTGTGTAGAATGTTTTGAAAAATATTCATCGACAAAAGCTAAATGAGATTGATTGCATGTGCTAAATGTCAACAGTGAAAATTGCACAAGATATCAGAATTATTACACAAGATGCGGGAAATTGAAAATACATGCTTCAAGTAACAAATAATTTACAATTAAATTATCTGCCTATTCTAAGAATATAATGATCTGATTGCACTTTTTAAGATAATTACTCAAGAAAAAAAGACTGTAAAGTTTTTAAGTTCCTACATATTTATTACTAATATTGAAATAATTATATGATCGTTTGATAGATGACAATATTTATTTGTGTTAAAATAACATAAAGACTGATTATAACTGTTTGATTTCAGAACAAATCTATTGCAATGTTTGAATAAGTCGTCAATCCTCACTACGGGAAACTATCCTCAGAACCTTTTCATGATAAGTCTTCTATTCGCCACAGTAGGCGTCTATTCCATTTTTTAGGCATCCAGAAAATTACAATTTACACAAAATCTACACAGCCTAAGGCATTAAGTCCGCCATTGTGCAATGTTTGTGCATAAAGTTTAAATAAATAAATAAATATTTTAAATATCTCTCAAAGAACACAATGCTCTAAGATTATAAACGGAGTAATTATAATTAAGCATTTTCGAAAAGTGGGGTATCTATCCGGGACTTACCCAATTATAATACTTAGAAAGATATATCTAATCTAACAACATTGAGGCTCGTTACTGCGTGTTTGGCGTGAACAATTTGAAACTCAGGAGCAAGGCCAACCACGACCTATTTGGGCTATTCTCGCAATTACCGTATAACTGCCATAAAATTGTAAGGCGCTAGCGACTCTCCTAATCTTCTTGCTAGTACAAAAATTACACATAGCAATCGGAATATAATCTCTAAATAACGGAACCGCACAATCATTGTGTTGTTTAAAAGAACTAAGCGGTCACATAGACAGACACGAAAATCGACTTCGTACATATTTTTGTCATGAATTTGTTTACATTATGAATATTTTTTATAATGAAAGAAATATCGGACTTCTACGACAACCGCTATAAGAAACTATACATAGGTTGAAATATTTGAGGGTGCTAGAAGTCGTGCACGTTCGGTAAAGCGCAAACTTAGCAATACTTACCTAATTATGACTGTGCACTTGGTCTCGACACCGATGATCTAGACACGCGGTAGCATGTCAGCTAAGTTCAAGTTGGCAAGCAGCACCGTGTGTATGTTTACACGAACTATTTAAAGGCACTTTTGACCCCTTCCTTATTAAAATCTATTTAACTTAAGCCCACCAAATTAATAAACTAATATTCTAAATTTCATAGACATAGCTTAAATGGTTGTATAGAAAATGGCGTAAAAAAATCCTCATTTTTCTGACTGACTAAAAATCATAAACCACTTCTAGATGACCTAGAAAGTTCAAACTAGGCATCCAGCTACGTAATTGTATATATACAACGAGAAAAATCAAAAAACAGTAATTTACTAATTATAAAATTATAAATAGACATTAATTTTAAAATTTTTCAAATAATTCGCCTTTCTAAAAACTGTTATCAGAGTAACTTTTCTCTTATTTATTTATAGGTTTTTATTAATAAGGTATTTATAAAACATAGACAACCCATAATTATAAAAACTGCACCCAACAGTGTCGTTGTAACATTTTTATGACATGAAAAAAAAATTTGCTACAAAATACAAATAATTTGATCAAAGATCAAATAAATGATAAGGTTGAAAAGAACATAAGTTATTTGCTGTGTGTAAATAATTCTATATTAAAAAGACTTTTCAAGGTGAAAAGATCATTTATAGACATTATTGTAGCAGAAAAGAACCATGAAATTATGTTTTAAATTTACTTAAGAAAGTGACACATTGTCATAAATAAATTTCTGAATTATTGGCAGAACTTGACAGCCATTTACATCTCAATTCTTTTGTCGGTGACAACCGGCCGTTCGACAACCACACCATATTATGATATGGTGTGGTTGTCGACTTCGCCGACTTGAATCACACCGATATTGAACTCGGCTACCATTTTTTAGGGTTACGTATGTAGCCTAAAAGGTAAAACGGAACCCTATTCATGAGACTTCGCTGTCCGTCTGTCCGTCCGTCTGTCACCAACCGAACAAGAACTACGACAAAAGTTCGAGTTTGCTAAGTTACAAATTCTTAATAACAGAGGTGCATTCCGCCGATTACGTGCGAATTTCACTAGGCGGTCCAGACTATGCATTGTGGTCAGAGGTAGGAACTTTGAATATTTAATCTCAAAAATTGTATTCTAATAAAATGATTAAATCATAATTAAAGAAAAAATGTCATAATTGTCATAATTAGAGAAAAATTTAGATTTATTCTCATATACTACGTATTAATTTCTGAAGACATCATGAAATAAAAATAACGATTATGACTTAATAGTTTCATTCAAAAAAACATTATAATTCATAATTTTTACTGCAATGAAGTTATGGCGATGCTGTAGAAAGATTTTCTGTTGGAAATTACCTCCTTTATCTCCCTGTTTCGTTTGATCCACGACTTTTTGACCAGCCTGTATATTACTGGTGAGGCCCAGTTTCAATTTCCGGATCTGGAAATCTTATGAGTTTTTCCAGCAGAAATTTGCCAGTAGCTACCCGGAATCCGGATTTGTACCCCGTTTCAGGCAATAGGGTCGCGTTTTATTACAAGGTGTGATTGCACATGGTCGTAACTGCTGTAATGCAGTTATATTATAGAGTACACCGACGGCTAATCATTTGGTGATTTAATCTACACTATCTACACTAATATTATAAAGAGGAAAGATTTGTATTTTGTATTTAACGAATAAACTCAAAAAGTACTAGACCGATTTTAATAATTAATTTTTCTTTAGAAAGCTACATTATCACTGAGTAACATAGGCTAAATTATATTTTGGAAAAAGATAGGGTTCCTTAAGATATTTGGGTTTTTTGAACACAAGGTGTAAAAAATCAACCAGAAAAGTTACTTATTTTGCGTACGCTGCCTAAACTATAAAAGATATAACCATAACATGTTCTAATTAACTGTAGATCTTATATTTATAAGATCTACACTTAATTAGAACATCCACAAACAAAAAAGTCCGCGACACACTATACCTATCCATGTCGAGTGAGGCACAACAACCATTTTTTTATTTAAAAAACTCTTTTTTTGGACTACATTTAAACGCATTTATTTTACTCAGGCTATTTATCCTTATCAAAATAAATTATTTCATCACTAGGTACAGTTTATGTAGATAATATTTGGTCTTTGAATGATTAAATTGGACGTTTGGTTTTGAAGTTATGACGAAATTAAAATATTACGATCTCGCATGCGAGAGGGGAGGGGAGGGAGGGTTCCCCGCGCGGCTCAAACGCGAGGTCGGCTCCCTACGCAGCGGTGGTGCGCGAAGTCCTTAATTTTCGTGCGATTTTTTTTTAGATTTCGTTGTCAAAAATACACCTATGCAAAATTCTTCCCAGAACTAAACAACAATTCTTCTCATAGCTAATAGAGATGTAGGTATCCAAGGTATGAAAATCAAAAAAATAATTTGTCCGTCTTATAGACAATAAAAAAAATTGAGACCCCTATTTTTTATTTTGTCTAAATTACTAAACTACTGAGATATAGCGTATTAAAGTTACGGATTGGGGGCTAATTACGTCACGCCGTCGTATATTTTGTACCTCCGCGTGACGTCATGTCACATTTCAAATCAATATAAATCTTCCTAAGTATTTGAATGAAAGTAAAAATACGTGTTTAATATTTTTTATAGATCTATCTGATGGACGTTAAAATATTTTTTAGGATACAACCCAATTAACAGTTCTTTACAGAGTTAACCAATAGTTCTTTTCAGGGGTAACCAACAGTTCTTTTCAGGGCTAACCAACAGGTCTTTTCAGAGCTAAACAACAGACCTTTTCAGGGCTAGAATATTACACGCTATTAAAATTTTCTTAAACATTTGAAAATGCCTAAGAGAGCCAGGTCTCAACTTTTTAAACATAGTTCTCAAGCACGGGCAGCAAGAATACGTCGTATGGGAGAATGTTCGCCTGAAAGTTCACAACGCCTTGCTGAACAAAATCAGAGAAACTCTCAGGTATGCACACGAGAGTCGAGTGTCGAACGTTCGCAACGCCTTGCACAACAAAATCTGAGAACCTTTGAGTTACGTGCACGAGAGTCGAGACTGGAGCGTTTCCAACGTCTTCATGAACAAAATGTAGGGATTCGACCGCTATGTAGTATAAAACAAAGTTGCTTTCTCTGTCCCCATATCCCTATATATGCTTAAATCTTCAAAACTACGCAACTGATTATGATGCGATTTTTAAATAGATATAGAGTGATTCAAGAGGAAGGTTTATATGTATAATACATGCACCCGTACGAAGCCGCAGCGGGTCGTGTGATATAATCAACTTACCCGTGTGGATCCTCACATGCATGTTGTAAGCAACACGTTGATTAAAGGATTTGGGGCAGAGTGTGCACTTGTACTCTTTCCGATTCCTGAAAACGGAAAGGGAAATTTTTTTATTTTTTGTATATACATATTACCCGTTCACCTTAAAGTGACTGAACGGATTTTTATAAAATTTGACATATAGGTAGACCATGACCTGGAGAAAGACATGGACTTTTCATCCTGAATCGCTGTCGAAGTCGCGGGCAACAGACGTTATCTATTAACAATTTTTTTTTTTTTTAATGAACGTTGCCCCGCACTTGGAATTTCTCTTGTATCGTAGCTGCGTTTACAAACATCTAAACTCACATACACAAACAGCCAGGCCCAGAGCAACTAAATGTAGGCTATACAAATATTTGTTCTTGCGGGGATCGAACCCGCGGTACGCAGCGTAGTAGTCGATCACTACTACGTAGTGGAGACCTATTACGTAGTGTACTTATTCAAGCTCAGAAAACAGCAAGGCACAGCATTCCTCACCGATGGATCTTCATGTGGCTACTGAGATATCCTCTGTCATTGAAGTACTTGCCGCACACGGTGCAGGTCGCTGCGAACTCCCTGGTTCCTCGGTGAATGGACATATGGTACTTGAAGTTGCGCAGCTGGGAGAACGTCTTGCTGCACTCACCGCAGGAATACCGCGCGGTTACTGAGTGACGCCGCATGTGCACTGCGAGCGACTCGCTACACGTGAACACCTGAAATATGTACATATTCGAAGACGATTAATTATCACTCATTATAAGTAAAATGTAAGTCATCGAGTGGGATAAGTGTGTATCATCGCCCGCAGCAGTCATGATATTATTATTTTATTGCACCTTGTGCATTAAAACTTGAGTGTCCTTACAATGACGTTGTTTTAGTTCTGATAGTTTATTACCTACTTACTTATATTTAACCCTGATAATCTTACAGTTACAAAGTGACTTACAGTATATATATATGAATTTATGTGCTAGTTATATCTACCGAGTTCATAACTTTAGCTTGGCCAAACCATTTTGTTCAGAATAAAGTGAATTTCAATAATTTATGTGCCTAGGAAAAAGCATTACAAGTTAGTTACGTGACTTTACATTTAACAAATAACATAAAATGACTATAAAATAATACATAACATGTAAATATATTATTTATACAGGCATCCCAACTTCAGGCACTTTACTATAGACCAAGAAATAATAGCTTAGTGGACGTAGCATTTCAACCGCGAATGCAAACGACTACATGAATATAAATGAATATTAGCGTAAAAGATTTCCACTCAGTGTGGTGAAAGCAAACCTAGGTATTAAGGAAATGCTATCGGTATTGCTTCCAGAGTCTTCTTGAAACAATACCGACCCTTAAGGTACTGTCAATTCCAGTTTAATTATAGGTATTATTCCGATGCATGCACGAAACCGTCCATTCATAATATGTTACATCGGTTTTCATACTTGCTACAGTTTGGCCTGTCGCCAGAATCCATGGAACTAAATCCACCACCACTATGTTGTACTGCATCATCGGTCACTGCCATTTTGTAGCTAAACATAATACTGGAAATTTGCAACCCTGAAACCTTTCCCACATACATAATTTATGTTCACGAAAAATAAAAATAGGATCATTATATTTTAATGGAACAAGTGAATACCATATAGCACTGTTTCCATATTTGATCTGGAACCAAATAGTAATATGTTAAGGTTACCTGATTGCAAACAGTGCACTTGAAATCATCTCTCCGGGTATTCGGTAGACATGTCACTGTTGTGATTTTGTTCACCGCACCAGCAGGCTCTGTTTCGCTAACAGCATCCAAACTTGATGATAGATTAGGTTTGGAAACATTGTTATTGCTATCGTTTGCAGTGCTATTTTCATTTATCTAAAAAAGTAGTTAGATTATCGTCAAACGAATATACCATACCAATTAAATATGCTAAAAAATATCTAAGCTACTTACTTTTTGTTTAGACAGTTGCGATTTCGACAAGTGTTCAGGTTTTCTACGGAATGGCTTGTAGTTGTTAGGTATACGAGGGCTCCATGGACTCTCTAATACATGATTTAAAATAGTTGCTTTAGCTGACGTTGACACGTCTATTTCTTTATTGTTTTCATCACTACCATTGTCAGCAACGGATCTATTTCTATGAACTGGCATCGGTTTTATTGAGTCAAACACTGATGGTGGAATATTAAAGTCCAAGGTAGGAACATAAAATCCTGACAAAACCTGTTCCTGCATCCCCAACTGAAGAAATGGATTAGCTGTCATAGAAGCACGGTTCATTAATATATTCATTGGTAAATTACTTATTTTAGTGGTAATAACACGTGTCTTCTTACTTTTGTCAGCTGAATAAACTTGTAGACAAGATTGATCATAAAATGGTTTGTTAGTTTCACTGTAATCTGGTTCATCTCGAGTACATCGCTGCTGCTTACGAAGGTGAAATACTGTAGGCGAATGACTGATGTGCTCATTCGTTTTTTTATATGGTTCTGAGAGTGAACCGTCGGCGCTGAGATGTTTGCCATTTGCATTCGTCAAGAGCACAGATGGAGCACGATAGCATTCATTTGATATTGCTAGCACGCCTGCCGTCAGACCGTTAACATTACCGTTTCGAGGATATGTCTCGATAAATAAATCACGTAGAAAAGAGTTCCTTTGTCGGTCTCCATATGGCGATTTCAGATTTCCTAAAGAAGACTGATGCTCTCCTCTTGGATTCTGACTACGTACCAGCGTATCTTTGCAATCTGAGTTACTAACTGGATACTGTAATACATCCTGGATTTCCTTGCCTTTCTTTAGATTTACGTATCGCTGATCTCTGCAGCCCTCAAAGCCTAATGTAAATATATTCCTTTTTGACAAATTAGTTTCATAGTGAAAACTTGAATCGATATTGTTATACTCCAGTGTATCCGACATTTGCCGCAAATATTGACAGTCGACAAATATTTGCATGGCTTTTATAATCTCTAGAAACATTTCAATTTTATCTTTTTGTACAATGACTTCTCCATTATAAATGTAATAAAGCACCGAAGACATAGCGTCGAGGTCAAAATCTGGCAATACGATAAAAGTTGGAGACTCATCCGTGGGACAAGAAAGGAGTAGACGCTGCAAGCAAATTTTGTTAATTAGTCATTGTTCAATCATGTGTAAAGTAGAGAATAGTTTTGAAAAACACAACAACAGGTTGTGTTTGCTTACTCTGAGAAAAGCGCTAACACTAGCGAGCACGGCGCGATGTGCGCTGAACGCACGCCCGCCGCACAGGAGTTTCACATCGCACCACTCTCCGCGCGACAGCCATTCACACATCTGAAATATCAATGAAAGGGAAATCTATAAACTATTATAACTATCTTTTGGTTCTTACTTTTCTTTTGTGATAATTTAGTTATCTAGAAGCAGTGATCATGTACAGGCGGTCTATTCTGTAACAATTTCACCTTGACACCTTCGGTGAAGTAAGCATGGTGCTGTCATTTCAACTAATGCAAGGGATTGACACTATTAACAGCTCACTCTAAGCATACTTCAACTAAGTTTTACAGAATCGATCGGTTCTACTTTAAAAATATACAATAAAATAATCATAACACACCGGCAAAACACAGTTGATAATAGCCTGTGAAAACATACCGTTACGAAATGAATTAGATAAATAATTTAAAAATTTCTTCCACGCAATTGTCGAGTAAATTGTATGGGACTTCAACAACGATCCCGCGAGCACGGAACCAAACTTGAACGTCTGTAAACACGCTATGTTGATGACACACTTTTAATTCCTCGCCAATCGTGCAAATAGATGCCTCTGCTCGGTATCTGTGCTGTAGCAGTGACATGCACGTCTCATGTCTCACATGCCAGTAAAGGCTAAATTAACCAAACATACCCGACCAGGTCAACGTTTTTAAAGTAGCACCACTCGTGAAAGTGTAGAGCAAATAGGCCTAATCAAATAAGAAGAAAATTGGAAGCATCATCTTGCCGACCTATACACTTCCTAACTTGACAGTTGTACTTCAGGTATCTATAGATATACTTAACCCAAAACGTCGATAATAAAGTAAGCAAATTGAAATTAGTATGCAATTTTATATTTGCATGAAAGCCTATTCATTAGGAGTGCCTATTTGTACTACCTCTAATTTAAGTTTGCTTTAAATTAGACTAGATTTACAAGACCAATATATTTGCAATAACGTTCAAGAGGCGCATAATTGTCCGAGTATTTAATGCCAAATGAAGTAGGTGTGAGCTTACAGATTTATTGGTTTATCACATTGCTGACGAGACCAAGTCCACAGTAAGGTGATAAAATGCGTAGCGCTTCGCATTAAACATGATTCATTCGAAACTCATTCATGTTTTCATTGACTAAACCCACAACTTCAGGAGCAAGTAGTTCTTGCCAAAAAATATAGTCTTAAGTGTTGCTAAAAATGAAAGGCTTTGTAAAAATACCCGTGTTAAAATAAAAATAGCGTTATGACGCTTTTTCCAACAATGCTTGCCTTCCAACTACTAAAAGTAGAAAGCTAGGGTCAGATTAGTTTCTAGTACATTAACAATTATCTACAGCATATTCCAGTAACCAGAATACACATGCTATCGATGCTGTTGTATTGTAACGATAATTACCGATTCGCCGATATCAATTAACTGTTGAAGGTATTTTAAGATTAACCCGTGATCCATGAAACATTGGCAACCTCTTTCTTGTCCTACTTATGATGGAGAGTATTGTTTACCTAGCTAATTATAAGTTCATATTTAACGACTTTAATGACTTAAATTATTAGGATTCTGAATTGGCCGATTTTTACAAAACCTCTAAATGCATATTTCGAAATGCTTTCTCGCCACTTAGATCGATATTCACGCTCAGCTGGAATGCTGGAACATCCGTTAAGCTGCCAAAATGATTGGTAGGATTAGTTACAGACATTAGTGCCTTGCACTTTAAAAGAACTTCTAAAAATGTTGCTTATGCATTTCACATTATTAACGTAAAATTTAAAGCTACTTGTAAGACCCCAGAACTAAATAAATGGTCAGATTCTATAGTAGAGAGCTTTAAATCTAAATTTGACACGTATTAAAATAAAAGGTTGGGACAGATTAAACCTACTATTATTATTTTTTTACTAACGTTGCCACACTAGGAATTTCTCCTGTATCGTGGGTGCATTTACAAACATATTAACTGACATACACAAACAGTCAGACCCGGAACAACTACTTGTAGGTCATACTAATATTTGTTCCGCGCGGGAGTAGAACCCGCGACACGCAGCGCAGCAGTCAATAGCTTAACCACTGCACTGACCGTGCAGTCATTAGACATTAAACAAATTTTGTACAAGAATTAGAAATTAAATCTCCTAACTTGTCTAATGTACAGCAGAATCCACTTTAATTACGTCGAAGGGAAGTCACGGCATACTAAATGGACATCTTTAATTTTCGAAAATAAAAGAAAGTCCTATTTTCGTTACCTATTTAGTTTTGGAGAAAAAATCACAATAGTAATTTGCACAACCGTATCTGCAAATCGAACCAAGGACCTCAAGCTCAGGGACCCCATGCGAATGCGACCATTGCACTACAGAGGCATTGACTAAACACTACAAATCGTTTTAGAAAGTTAAAAAAAAAAAAAGAAACATGAAATCACAACAAACATATTAAGTAAATAGAATACAAATTTATTTATTTATTTATTTAAGGCACATCAACAACACAACACAAACATGGACATTTAACATTTCAACGGTCTTCTTTTAGTGTTGTGTCAATAACAGACGTGCACAACATTCACGTAAAAATAAAACTTACATTATGAAAAATAAACAACTAGATACAATAACAATAAATTGAATATAATATGTCAAAAAATATAATACCTAATAATATTTAAATCTAGTCAATAATAATTGAGGATTAATTTATTAACATTGAATACCTATAATAAAATAATAAGAATATGTGACAAAAAAAAATTATAGTAAAAAAAATATATATATAGTAAAATTCTGTACAATGATGAAGAAATATGAGAATGCACATTAAATATGTCACTAAATACAATTTTGTTTGGGTTTAGGTTTCCCTTTCCCTTCCAACAACTTTTGTTTGAGGCGAGTGGGGTGGTCATGAAAAATATCCAGGTTGAGAATGTTGCACCAAGCGTTATAGGTTGATGGCAGCCTTGCAATTGGGGAATTCAACCCTAGATTCGTTTTATATCGGGGGACACCAAACAAGTCGCTACATTTTCTTCGCGCGTTTATTTTAGGGACGCATATTGCGACGCGTTCCAACAGGTTTTCGCATAACGCATGGCATCGTACAACTTTCTGGAAAAAGAGCAAGTCCAGCATACGTCTGCGATGCAGCAGGGTATGAAGTCCGAAACGAGACAGCCTCTCATCGTACGAACACCTCATGCTGACACCAGATTGTAACGTTACAAATTTTTTATATTGTTTTATGTAGATATTGCTTATTATACCTATTCTTTGAAAATAAGTAAGTCATCTGTGACAAGTCACTGTAAGCGAAGTCATTATAAAGTTATATAAAAACAAGACTTCGCACTGCAATTACTACAAATTAAGGTTTTGGTCAAAAAAATAACTTTAGATAGTAATTCAGAAAATCATAATTTTACCATACACAATTAGTCAATTAGGTACCTGAAACGACATGAGATTTGCCGAATTTCTACAAACATTACTAAATATAACGCTGCATTGTTTTTATAAAAAATTACTTAATGTTTATTTTTGGATTTAATTTTAACTTGATTTTAATAATTAAGTAGAATAAGTCCGGTTTTGTTAATTACACATGACTAGAAATAACTAACAGCCGAAAACTCAAAAACCTTCTTTAGAAAAATAAATAAAATTGAAAAGCATTTCATTGCAATAGCAACCTACTGGATAGTTTTGTAGTTTATTTCGTTTTTTTTTTTCAGAGAAAGTTTTTCAGTAACCGGCAGTTAGTTTTTTCATTCACACCACCATTCTACATTTAAATAAAAAGTTAATTAGATATGTACACAAATTTATACACTGCTATTTCCATACGATTTAAAAGTAAGGGAAGTTCCATTAGACTTACTGTAACTATTTAAAATCTCCAACATTTAATTTCCACTTATGTACATAAACACTTTCGTCCAAATGCGCGGGAAATTCACGGATAGGGGACCGTACCAATGTCTGCGCGTGAGTCCTCCACCATACTGACGGAAACCAACACGCATGCTCCAATGTGTGTTACCGCGAACCATACTGCTACGTCTTTTAATGGCATGCGTTATTCCATACTTTACATGTGCCAACAAAACCCGTATAATGGACTTTCAACAAAAACATTCGATTACCTACTAACTAAATTATAGTTAGATTCTTCTTTGTGAATATTTCCAACAAGAGCTTTTCAGTATTTATTCAAAACTCGTTATGCAAATTCGTACAAATGTACGAGATATTCATGTAACATACAGTTATAGATATTAATCAAACAGACTTAGTTGTTACTTTGTCATGTATACAAAACACGGTGTTATTAAATACATAGTATGTAAATTTTTCTTTGACACCTATCGAAAAGTAGGCAAGAACCTTTCTTTAGAACTTAGCCTTCCTTTTACGGCTTTAACCCAGCATGGGTTTTACTCTTTTACACTACTTACGCACTCTGCACCTTACACTACATAGGTACTATTGAAATCTAATAAAGGGGTCGCCTGGATTCTTTTTCATGTCCTTTTTTCCGTACCTGGTAATTACTCACTGTAATTGATTTTACTTTTTCAGGGCATTAAATACACAGATCGATTCGTTCTAGTGGCCTATGTTGAGGGTCTATTTTAATCTAAAAAAGAGCGTATTGTATTTTTTGTTTACAAAGTAAATAAAATTATATCCTCGATCGGGTTACTTGGCGGTAAGAGAATGCAAGAACAAGTGATGTATGCTAGGAAATTGGAGCTTAGATATTAACAATTCGTGTAGATACGTGTAGTTCTTATTGATAAGCGAAAGAAGCGAACTCGAAAACTGGAGCATTTTGGACGGAATTTATTGTTCTCAGAGTGATTTCACTAAGAGAATGCAAGAGTGAGTTAAGCGAGCTTAAATATAATTGGAGCATCATGATTGGTTAAAGTAGTATGCGCCGAACCTAAATGAATTGGGATCAGGACAGGAGAAAAATGAAACTAGCATTGTCATTTTGCATATACAAGAAGAATTAAAAATTGCCAAGCATAGGATCGAAAGTTAGAGCATCCTGACTCGGATTTTTGTTGTTTATCTGAAAGAAAGAAAGAAAGAAACATGTTTATTTGCAGTAAACATGACGCAAAAGTTTATAAAAACACAAAAAATAAGAAATAGTTGAGGGAAACATGCGTCACATCCACACAAAACGGCTATCGCTCAACCTTATGCTGCGACCCTATGCAAAACAGAGCCCAGCGCTGGTTTTCAGCGACAGCAGCCGACGCCGACGTAAAGACGTCACCCGGTGGAACAAACAATTACAAGCGACACCGAATCGGTAGTACAATAAAAATAAAAACGTAATAAGAAAATCATAAAATTAATAAATGTAAATGCTGAGAGAACCGTTTAAATAAACACAAACAGGAATATAAAAAATAAAAAAACAGGAAATATAAAAACTACAAGAATATGATCCTCGAAAATGATCTAAGAGAGTGCAAGAAATCAACGAGAGTAATTGAAAAAAAAACCGGCCAAGTGCGTGTCGGACTCACGCACAAAGGGTTCCGTACCATTGATTTATGAAATTAAAGGATTGAAGTTATTTGTATGAAAGATTACGCGGTAATAAGCGGTTTACGATTTACGAGGTATTAAAAAAAACTACGTACTAGATCTCGTTCAAAACACTTTTCGTTGGTAGTTTTTATAGTAATGTACTACATCATATGTTTTTTTTTAGATTTTTCATGTTCTTATTGTAGTAGTATTTAGAGGGGGGAGCAACTTTTTTCACTTTGAAAGCGTCTGTCATGCAAACTATTCGGTTTAGAAAAAAAATATTTTAGAATCCTCAATATCATTTTTGAATACCTATCTATCCATAGATACCCCACATGTGTTTGATGAAAAAAAAAATTGAGTTTCAGTTCTTAGTATGGGGAGCCCTCAATATTTATTATTATTATTTTTTTATTTTTGCATCAAAATCTTAATGCGGTTCATAGAATACATCTACCTACCAAGTTTCAACAGTATAGCTCTTATAGTTTCGAAAAAAAATGGCTGTGACTTACGGACGGACAGACGGACAGACAGACATGACGAATGTATAAGGGTTCCGTTTTTTGCCATTTGGCTACAGAACCCTAAAAACCTTTGAAATTAGACCGTCCGTTTTTCTTCTTAATACATTAATAAATTGTGTAAGTTTTCATTAGGCTCATTAGTTACACTTATCAATATGTTTTTTAGGTTTTTGAACAAAACTCCCAAATAGCATAAAGATCTGGACAGTGAGTAAAAATCAGGTTTAGGTTGGTAGCTCCTATTTGTTTACGCACCCATAGTACAGTGTCGACCAAAACTCAAGATGAAGTACCGGTTAAGCGCGAGCAGACAGACGCGTGAATCAGTGAACCGTGAGTTTAAGTCTCAAGCAGTACATACTACGGAGACTTTGTGTAAGTTTTTCCTCGATTGGAAGTAATGGGACAGAAATATAATATTCTTTATTTTGTCGGTTTGCACACGTTTTATTGAATCCTCTAAGCACACTGTTGGAGGATTCAGGTCTAAGATATCGGTTGAGGAAAGGTGGTCAGGTTATATCGCATCTCCTCTACATGGATGACCTGAAACTTTTTGCTCCTAACAATTTACAACTAAAGGAGCTAATGAAAATTACTGAAACATTCAGTAGCGCCATCAGGATGGAATTTGGTGTGGACAAATGTGCGGTCATCCATGTAAACCCAGGAGAGATTGTGGAATACGTGGGAACCCAACTGACACGTTCCATAAACCTTAGAGCCCTCTCTGCATCCGAAACCTATAAGTATTTGGGTATGTCGGAAGCGTTGGGTATCAAGGTTACTGATACGAAGCAATCGTTTTAGGAACGCTTCTTTGGCCGCCTGAAAAAAGTACTTAATGACTTCTATCAGATGAATGAAGACTTTCAACAAGGTGCGCGCTTTTAACGGTTGGGTCATGCCAGTTTTGATGCACTCTTTTGGCATGTTCAACTGGACCCAAACCGAATCGACGCCCTTGTTAGGAGAATCCGTACGCTACTAACTGCAAATCGATTGCATCAACCACGGTCATCGGTTATGAGGCTGTATATCCCACGCTGATGTGGAGGTCGAGGCTTTTTAAATGCTAAGACCCTTCACAATAGCGAGATACGCAGTCTCAGGGAATATTTCCTAACAACCGACGTAGGAATGCATCGAGATGTAGTCGTGGTTGACAAGGGCCTCACTCTGCTCTCCTTGGGTAAAGAGAACTGGTGTAAGCCAGTTGTACTTGACACTAAAGATTGCATGGAGGTATGGCAGAGTAAGAAGCTACATGGACGCTTTTTCCGGGCCCTCCATGGGTCTGTTTTAGATTTACCAGCGTCGGTCGCCTGGCTGCTTTTCCGTGGCCTATTTGGGGTAACTGGTTTTGTCTGTGCAATTATGGACGAAGTTATGATGACGAACAATCACCGGAGATTTATTGTAAAAATGGCACGATTGACATCTGTCGGGCATGTCACTGGCCGGGGGAATCAATCAGACACATCGTTTCCGGGTGTTCTCGTCTAGCTAACGAAGACTTCTTGCATAGACACAACCTTGTAGTCAGGATAATTCATCAGCAACTTGCTTTTAAATACAACCTTGTGGAAACGGAGGTAAACAAGCTGGGCGCTCAAATTTAGTTGATGCCATTCAAATTATCAACAATGATTTGTTCTCAATCTGTGAGTGGAGTGAGGCGCATGAGTTGCATGTAACCCATCGAAGACTCAGGTCAATGTTATTGCCAGTTCAAGGATGTTCCCCAAGATAAACTGGTCGTAACTTCCCCAAGTTCAATATAACGGAACACCTTTCATTGAGAAGGTTAAGAACCTTGGGGTTTGGATTGACAAGCATACATATTTCCTGAGATCCACAGCTACAGGATGTGACTCGCAAAATTTTTGGATCTGGTAAGCCTCTGAGACGGTTACGGAATTTTCTTCCACAAAAACTGCTCTTGCACAATCACTTTTATTTCCCATCCTTGACTACGCAGATGTTAGTTATTTACTAAGGCCCAACTAGATAAACTTGAGCGATTTCAAAACTTTTGCATAAGATTGATATTTGGCTAGCGCAAATATGACCATATATCCGAATTTCGTACGAAGCTTAATTGGTTTCCCATACGTCTTGCCGGAATTCTCATATTCTGTTTCAGGTCTACAGCACTTTGTTTAATCCTAAAACCCCCTCATATCTTAAAGAACGTTTCAAGTTTCTTCATGACACACATAATAAATATCCGAGGTCATCGGAAAACCTGATATTAGACATGCCAATGCATTCCACTAGTTTTTACGATAAATCCTTTACTGTACAAGCAGTTCAGCTATGGAATGACTTGCCCGTGTCCGTAAGGCGTGCTCAAACTCTGTCCACTTTTAAAACCATGGTAAAAAAAAGCACTTCCTTTCTCTTTAAACATGTCATTATATTGGACTTGCTCTAGTATTATGTTTATTAATTACATGTATATACTTATTAGCCTAGTATGATACACTTTATGTACATATTTATTATATAATCTAGGTAAATAGTACACTATAGACTACCTACATTATTTCTCTCTCCTTCCCCTTAGTATTCCATCCAAAGGTTGTCTGTAAAAGATCGCTCTTAGCGATAAGACCGAACATTGTGTCACCCTTTGTAAAATCATTATATTTATCTTTCTGTAATCTATATGGTGTACATAATAAAGAGTATTCTATATGCCCGACCTAGTTCTCGAAAATAGCCATATCCACATTGTACTGGGATCGATCCATCATCACTGACTTCTATTGTTGCCAATAAGCCTGATTTATAGTGTTGGTGGATCGATCAGAGCGGCGTGCAATGATTATTGACATAACCATCCCACATGATGAGAACCTCGAAAGCTGAGACAAAACAAATCAAGTATCTTGACTTGGCTCACGAGGTTGTCAACATGTGGGAGGTGGATTCAGAAATCTTTGTACCGATAGTCGTGACAGCCAATAGCTTAATAGCCAAGAGCCTCGTAAACACCACAGGAGACTCTCGTTAGGCAACTGGATCAAGGGCTTGATTCAGAAAGCGGTACTTTTGGACACGGGTCGCATTGTCAGGAGGTTTCTCTCTCTGGAGCCCTGACCGCCGGTCGCTTGGACACTGTTCCCGATACCGGTGGGTTACTATATTTTATATTTTTAAATGTATTTTTATGTAGAAATATTTAAAAATGTAAAGTAATGTTAAACATGGTTAAATAAATGAGATTTTAATAATAATAAATCATTTTATTTCAGTCATTGTACAATAGGGATGGTTCCCGAGGTAAAAAAATATATTCTATTTAGTCCGTCATTCAGATTAAAGAAAAATATTGGATACGTATAGTTTGTTTTATCAAATGAATAAAAATTAACAAATATAAAAGGCATCAAAGATCAGGAGTGGTGGCTGGTGACGTCACTGCTCGCTAAAAAATGTAACGTGCAGTGACGTCACACGAGTTTTCAACGCACTGTGTCGTCTTAATTTTTTGTTTATATGAAAAAAGAAAAATATGTGTCTAGTATTTTTTGGAAATCTGACTAACGGACTAATTAGTTTCTTTTAGTCAGATACCCTATTATACATAGGTAAATTTCACCCACAGTGACTACATGTCATGCATACAAAATATTAAACATTTTTGGATGCTTTGAATTAACAGTATACAATTTTATAAAGTTTACAAAACAAATATTAAAAATTTAAATTATTACACATTACAAGTTACAAATTATTATTGATTAATTGAATTAAATTAAATTTAATGATGTCAGTTTTGTCCCATAGTCAATAGTCAATATTCAGATTGAATAATTCGGTCCTAGTCATGAAAATTGCGGGGAATACAGTATTTACATTACTGTTTTTACAATTTAGCAAGCAAAATAAGGAAGGACAAGTTAAATAAAAGAATAAATTAGTCATTAAGAATTCAGTCATTAATGACAGCGTGGCGTAGCGGTATCGAATGCGGCTACTGCGCAAGAAGGCGCGGGTTCGATCCTCGCGCAGTGCATATATTTGTATACATAAATATGAATATTTGCACTGGTCTGGTCGTGCTTCGAAAAGCACGTTAAGCCGTTGGTCCCGGTTGCCATACACATACATCTAATGGCAGTCGATACGGTTTGTTGGAGCCCTCAAAAAGTCCAACAATTGGTCTATCTTATTATGCTTCGATGTCGCCTTTGGGTTGTGGAGGTCAGACGGCAGCCGCTTCACAGAAAATATCGAAATAAGTTTAACCAAAATAAACAGATAGACTAGTAAACCGGACCCCAGACTCCAAAGAAAAAGCTTCGGATGGGACTGGGATTAACGCTGAGATGATAATGTTGATGAATTAGTCATTAAGAAAAAGCGTAGGATAAAGAAACCAAAGAGTACGCACTACCAAAGAGTACGAATTGCTCATAACTTGTATATTTTATCCGTGTTGGCCACCATGAGTTGGATGTCAGTTGCCTGTGACAGGAGGAGCTAACAGACATGGATTCAACTTGCTGAGCTTTGTTTTTTTTTTTATAGCAGATTATAGATTTTGGGCATGTTTGTTAACTATTTAACACAATTTGAGACTAATAATATAAGATTTGCATGAACATAATACTCGAGGATGTGTCTTTCGTCAAATTCATTGTTTATATTTTCGTTTGGTTTGAGGTTATAAGCCATGCCGTTGTATTTATTTATCTATCGCGGCGGCAAATTTAAAAATACTCTTTTCGTAAGAGTGCGCATCTAAAAAGCACGTGCGCGCACTCTTACTTTGTATGAAATAAAATCAATCAGAATGCTTTATAGCTTACATTTTTTTTATATAAATTATAAACTAGCGCTTGACCGCAATTCCGCCTGATGGTAAGCAGTTTGTTCTTTTTTTTTATTTTGTTTTGAAGAAAGCCACGATATCAGGTTATAAAAGAAAATCTGAGTGAAAACTAGTCTTCAATAAAGATATTTTGATTTGAAAGTTACAACGGGCATAGAGCAAGAGGTCTATTGCTAAGGCAACAAAGCTGCTACAACAATTTATTATTATTATTATTATACTCGGCTATTAATTTTGGAAGCATACTGTAATTTCCACTGTTCTGGTCACCAAATTCATTACTTCCTCTTGAAGCCTCTAGAAGCTAATCCTTTTATTAACTAACAGCAACAACTCTCCTTAAAATTAAGGAAGATTGGAATATGAATCTATCACTCACGCACGATAATATTGCCTTCGATAGGAATAAGTTTCTATAGAGATTTAATTAAACAAAGTCATTCAACAACTGCCTGTCCGGTAGTTGATTTTGAATGTACGGGTTCGCGACTCCGCTCCTAAGCTACTGTCATTTTGCCGCCCCTATGACGCTGCCGCCCCTAGGCCGCGGCCTATACGGCTTGGTTATAAATCCAGGACTGGGCCTGCGTGATCACCCGACCTCAATTGAGATCCAGAATGAGAGGTGAATAACACCTATCGTACGGAAGCTGTGGCATGAGCGCCTGGGGTGCCACCACTCTAGCTTGCACATACATATTTATAGGTTTAATAAATCATAGAATATTTTGAACAGAAATTTGAAAATTTTGCTGCCAGTTCAAATCGACCCGTATGTATGTAATATTTTCAGAACTGCCCAGTATTCCGTCTATATCAGAGTCTGAACAAATGTGCCAAATTTCAAAAGTGTATGTATGTATGTTTTTATGTTTGTGCGCGCATATTTCCGGAAGTACAAGTCCGACTTAAGGAATTCTTTTTTGTTGTACTAGGTATTGTTCAACTTAGGGAATATTGCAAGTTTCATCATGATCGGTTCAGTAGTTTTTTTTCTTATTGATGAGGACTTATTCTAACGTGGGTTATGGCTGCCACTGTTGTTATGGTGAAAAAATAATTTTCCAATTTCGACTATGACACTGAAAAGCAAGAAATAAAAAAAATTTTAAAGTAAAATTATTTTTTCTGTTTAAGTGTTTTTTGAAGTCTATTTTTTTTTTTTTTTTTTATTAATTTATAAACCAGCACTTGACCGCAATCCCGCCTGGTGGTAAGCAGTGACGCAATCGTTGATGGTAAAGCGCACTAGTTTATTAAGAGCCTATTCACTCTAGCCTTGAAGACACTCATATTGTATTCCGACGGAAACACCGCCGCCGGCAGATTGTTCCAGTCCCTCGATGTACGCGGTATAAAGGAGGAGGCGAAACGCTTCGTCCGGATCGTAGAGGTGTTAACAACATAAGGGTGGAAACTCGCTGTACGACGGGTCGTGCGATGGTGGAACGGAGATGGAGGAATTAAATCGTGCAATTCCCTCGCACACTCTCCAAAATGTATCCTATAGAACACCGAAAGGCTGGCTACTCTACGAGTTAAATCAGAGTCACCAATCAGCCTCTTCGCACGCCTCTCCACTGAATCCAAAGTGGCCAGGTGACACTTAGCAGCACCAGCCCAAATGTGGCTGCAGTACTCCACACACGAACTACTTTAGTACTATGATACATAGAAAATAATGTCTTCTTTGTTTGGAAGATATCGCAAAAGCAGCTGGGGTGACGCCACACCAGCTTACCTACACGTGTTTTTCATCTTAGTTGCAAGACTTTTAAGTATTATCGTTCAGTTTTTTTTCCTCCTTTGTGTAGCTTTATGCCTTATTTTACTAACTGTAATCCAAAACCCTAACCTCACTATGTTTCCTATATTACATAAATGCGCAAGAAATTAAATGGGGAAGTTGGAGTGACTTAAACGACTTATATTAACGAAATTGCATGGATTAAATATTGTCATAGGTAGAATAATAATTATTCTATCGCTTATGAGAAAGCTGGAGTTACTGTCACTGCCTAAAAGTTGTATAATTAGATGAGCGAGACTTTAATTAAGGTAAACATAATAGTTTAACTTACAAGTCACGTTTATCTAATATTCTCATTGTCACAGTTTCTTTTTTTTTAAATGTAGTAATGTTTGGCTTAATGTGCTCTCTAATAGGCGGTTTACACACTCAGTGTTACACGTAAACTTGTAATTTTAACTTAACTCAGCAATTAAAGTCCGTAGTAATTTACTTACACAAATTCCCGGTATCATTTTCGGTCTGATTAAGTACAACAGAAGATAAGATCTAAATTAGAAAGGCTATTCCAACTGTGACCCGCCTGACCTGTCTACCTTTTCACAAACATGGGCAGGTAGGTATAATTATTTGACGGCCTGTTTCTCACTCTCCGCCTTATTACCTACTAGCTTCGCCCCGCGGTTTCCCTCACCCGGGTAACTTTTGGTTTCGTGGGAATATCGGGATAAAAACTAGGTATCCTATAAGACTTTGTATGTACCGAATTTTATCCAAATCCTTTCAGATTTTGCGCTAAAGAGTAACAAACATCCATAATATCCAGCCATACATGCATAAATTCATACATACACCTACTCTATCCTCTATCCTCACAAACATCCTCTTTTTTTAATTATAAACTAGTGCTTACCATCAGTTTAATAAGAGCCTATTCACTGTAGCCTTTGACGGAAACACCGCCGCTGCCAAATTGTTCCAGTCCCTCGATGTGCGCAGTCTAAAAGACGAGGCAGAAACGTTTCGTGCTGATCTTAGTGGTGACTATAACGTATGGAAACTTGCCTCACGACGGGTCGTCCGATGATAGAACGGAGATGGGGGAATTAAATCATACAATAGGGTATTTGACTAAAAAAAAACTAATTAGTCCGTCAGTCAGATTTCCAAAAACTACTAGACACGTATTTTTTCTTTTTTCATATAAACAAAAAATGAAGACGACACAGTGCGTTGAAAACTCCTGTGACGTAGTGAAGTGTAGCGTGCAGTGGCACTTTTAAGAGACCAGTGACGTCACCAGCCACCACTCCTGATCTTTGATGCCTTTTATATTTGTCAATTTTATTGTTTTGATAAAACAAAAAATACGTGTCTGGTATTTTTTTGGAAATCTGCCGCATACTTTCTAAAATGCATCCTATAGAACACCGACAGGCTGGCTACTCTTCGCCTGTGCCCAGATCCCCAGTTGACCGATTGCGGCGAATCTCGGATTGTCGCAATTGTCGTTCACTGAGGAGATCGTTACCTTCCAGATAAACCAAGAGGCGCGAGTTGAATACACGCTCCATAATCATGCAGATAGGCAAGACGAAAGTCATGTCTAATGCCCATGTTGTACAGACTCCTATAAAGATTGGAGACTCTGTTCTCGAAGTTGTTGACAATTACGTGTACCTGGGACAAACTATCCAGTTAGGAAGGTCCAACTTCGAGAAAGAGGTCAATCGTCCAATCCACCTCGGCTGGGCTGCTTTTGGGAAGCTACGTAGAATCTTCTCGTCCGAAATACCGCTGTGTCTCAAGACAAAAGTCTTCGACCAGTGTGTGTTGCCAGTAATGACTTATGGAATTGAGACGTGGTCGCTAACAATGGGCCTTATAAGAAGGCTCAAAGTCACTCAAAGGGCAATGGAGAGGGCTATGCTTGGGGTTTCACTGCGCGATCGGATCAGGAATGAGGAGATCCGCAGAAGAACGAGAGTAACCGACATAGCCCGAAGAATTGCAACACTAAAGAGGCAGTGGGCTGGATACATTGCCCGTAGGACCGATGCCCGATGGGGCCGACGGGTTCTCGAGTGGCGACCACGCACCGGAAGACGCAGAGTATGTAGGCCCCCGACAAGGTGGACCGACGACCTGGTGAAGGTCGCGGGAAACCACTGGATGCGGGAGGCGCAGGACCGGTCGTCGTGGAGAACCTTGGGGGAGGCCTCTGTCCAGCAGTGGACGTCTTTCGGCTGAAATGATGAATCATGCAGATTATTGAAATCGGCCGATAGTTGGTAGGATCGGCTCAACTGCGCTTTTCGGCACGCGTTGCACGT
The DNA here is from genome assembly GCA_037179545.1 of Sesamia inferens. Taxonomy (NCBI): domain Eukaryota; kingdom Metazoa; phylum Arthropoda; class Insecta; order Lepidoptera; family Noctuidae; genus Sesamia; species Sesamia inferens. The sequence goes on along the minus strand of CM073928.1, from coordinate 17,932,724 downwards.
TGGCAGGCTTCCAGGACTTGGACATTATACCAATCCTAAATGAGAGGCGATACAAGCGAGTCAATACATGAGGCAACTCGGGCGCACATGCCTTAAGAACAATCACTGGTATAGCATCTGGACCAACAAAACACTTTACTGTGCCCGACAGGGTCCATAATTTGATTCTATACTTTAATATTCAAACTATTATGGAATGCAATAAAGTATCGAGTATTGACCATTAGCCTTATTCACGCCTTATTCATTAATAATATGTAAGTTTTGGTTTACTAATTATTATTTGTTAAATTTAGTAGGAACTTATGAATTCTACATTCATAAGTTCCTAAATGTAAATTAACGGGAGTGTAAATCTACAAATCGATTCGTTAATCAATTTGTAAAACATAACTCCCTTTTCAGGGTTCCGTTTTTTGCCAATTGGCTACAATTGGCAAAAAACGGAACCCTTATAGATTCGTCATTTCTGTCTGTCCGTCCGTATGTCACAGCGATTTTTTGACGTGACAACGTCTATTAAATTGGTACGGCGTGGAGTCATTCTCGAAAACACCGTAACGGCCGAATCTGACGCCACACGGAGTCCACGCCTACTTTACCCCCACCCCTAGAGCGAATAGACGTTGTCACGTTCAAATATCGGCAGTAGACGGAGTTCTACAGACAACCAATTTTTTTGACGTGACAACGTCTATTAAATTTTCCGAAACTATAAGAGCTAAGTATACTGTTGAAACTTGGTAGATAGATGTATTCTGTGAACCGCATTAAGATTTTGATGCAAAAATAAAATATATATATATATATATATGTCGGAGACAGCGACGGCAGAGCGGTAGGGTCGACAGCCTCTTGATGTGGTGGTACAGGTTCCATTTCGTAGGTGAGTTTTGAATTAAAGCACGACGTGTAGATATACCCTCCAATCTTCATAATAACAATTTGAATAGGCAAACCGACAGTTTCGGTTCGGAGCAGTGCCTTGGTCCGCGTCTCGATGCAAAGTGCCCGTTCGACGAACCCCACTTTCCAAAGCGACTCTGTCCATGTGACGCCATCACAAAATAACGTCACAAGCGTTCGCCCCTCTACTAGGTAAATCAAATCAGCAACTTCTATTAAAATTATTATTATTATTATATATATATATATATATATATATATATAGGGGGCTCCCCATACTTAGAATTGAAACTCATTTTTTTTTTTCATCAAACACATACGCAAACAGTCAGACCCGGAATAAGTGCCTACCTGTAAGCCATATACATATACAATACAACCTCGATAACTCGAACCTTGGTAACTTAAAAATCTTTATAACTGCAAAATAATATGTTCCCTTCCCATCAGAGCCTAAAACCTCAAAAAATTAAAATACGCAACCTCTATAACTTAAGTAAGTAATCTCTGTATGGGCCCTCAGTAACTTGAAAAAAGTTGCGGCTCAGTTTGGGATACATGAGAATAAATTATCAAACATAATTTAAAAAGAAGCCGAAATCTTAAAGAAACAGGAGAAAATCTTCAATGCAAAAGAGGAAAAATTGCCGAATTCCCTAATTCAGAATAATGTTAATAACGTAAAAATAGAAACAAGGGTACATACATACGTACATATCTTTTATATATAGAGTTAATATCTACCTCTATATTAACATATCCCTAACATAGATCCTTGATGACTTAAAACCTCTATAACTTAAAAGTTTTTTTTGTTACCTTGGACTTTAACTTATCGAGGTTCTACTTTATCTGTTCCATGCGGGAATAGAACCCGTGACACGCAGGACAGCTTAATCACTCAAAAAATTAAACTAATATTTTTGAGTGATTAAGCTGTCGGAAGGAAGACGGCGGTTGAGCGAGGTGATGCAATGCAAACTTAACAACACGACCAACGATGCTGCGCCAGAGGGAGATTGATCTGGAGACCCTCCACTACCAAACTCCCCACACAACATTTGGCGCACCGTACCCGGCACACTTCGCAACACAACTGCTGAGACCCGTCCTCCGAACGGCTTCAACAGACATCATGCCGGAACACGACGAATTGCTTGGCGGCAAGACTTTCGTCTGGTGGGTGGTAACTTCTGCCGACAGCCGATATTATGACCTACCACCAAGCGAGAACATATTAAGCCTATAAAATATACCTACGAGTATATGAAATGTACTCAGAACAGAATGTTGAGTAGTGTAAGCAAAATTGGACCAAGAGTAAAGCTCTGAGGAATTCTTGCTAAAGACTAACAGTGGCACAGATTGATTGATCAGCTTGCCACCGTTGGTCTGTACATGTACATTTACTCTTAAATACAGATACTCCTCAGTGACTCAGATATTAAGTAATTGGTCCCGGCTGAATTTGTGGATTGTTGAGTCATTGCCGGTAGGTCAGAAGGCCTTTTGGCCCCTGGAAACTCTGGCTTTCAGACTTTTGTCTGACCGTCCCAGGAGTAATATCAGTAACTGGATTATGGAGGTTGAATGGTCATCACTCCTTGAAAAAACTGGTATTAAGGTGAGTTTGGTTAGACTAAAAGTTAACATAAACATAGTTGGGAAAAGCAAGGCATGTGATGATTATGATTTAATTACTCACATAGTTTCCAGATATACATACTTCTTTTACTAAATGAAATGGGTAAAGTAAATCAAATATTTGTTCAATAAAATAAATATATTACAAAATAGACAACTACATAAATGTAGCTATTTAACATGTTTCATCAAAAATATTCAAGTCAAGTGAATCATCATCTTTTACACAAGATACAAAATATTTTCCATCTGTTTTACTAGAATCATATTTATAACAAAGACAATAACACACACTTTTTCCACAACCCCTACATTTATTGGAATGTTTAAGTGTTATTTCATCTGGAAATTCACAATCAATAAATTCGTTTAGGTTGTACTTACACTCTATTTTATCATCTACAGAATCAATTAAATATTCATTTAAAAACTTATCAACAGTTTCAAATGTACTTAGATGATTGAACACTAGTTTTTCTTGTTTTGTCAACACTTTTTCTAACATAAAAACTAAATGATGGTGATAACACTGAAATGTTATTTTATCACTTTCTTTATCTTTCATGTCCATCCACATTTTTACACAACTCAATGGAGTTCTTGCTGCACCACTGAACAGTCCAGGATTTGTAAGAAGTCCACTGGCAGCCATCACGCCACTACATTTTACTTGGTTGTGCAAATCATCTGCATCCTCCAGTGTCTTTATCCCGCCATTTGCAATTATGGGTATTTGTACTGAATCAACTATGTCATGTAAAGCAACAGCGTTTACTTTGTCACCACTTTTCTGTGTTGGTGTCCTTCCATGAACTGTCAAGAAACTTACACCACACTTTTCTAACTGCCGACACATTTCAATGGTCCTGTTTAATTCTTTGAAAATTCTTATTTTAACAGACACACTAAAGTTATTAGGCAAACTGTTCTTAATACCTTTTACTATGTCCTGTATTATTTCAGGTTTTGATAAAAGTGCACATCCATAACCATCCTTCATGGCCCATTTTTGAGGACAACCACAGTTCAAATCCACACCATCTGCATATGGATAAATCAGTTTGGACGCATCTACAAAATCATCACGATTATTAGCTGCAAACTGCACAATCAAAGGAGTATCATTGACTGTAGTTGCGAACTCACTGAAACGAGCCTTTGAATTTTGACAGAACGAATCCGCTAATATCATGGGCGAGAAGCTTAGGTCTACCCCATAGCTGAAACAAATAGCATAAAGACATATTACGACCTTCATAACTTAACATCGATTCCTACTGTATGTCTTTCAAAATACTTGGATTTGTTTCTCACTTTATACACAAATAACTTACTTTTTCACTAGAGTTCTGAATTGCACTTTACTATATCTGACCATCGGTGCGCAAACCTTAACATAGCTCTGATTAGACTTAGCCTCGCGAAATAATTCCGTGATATTTGTTTTATTTTTCATTTTTAAAGGAATTTGTGCTAGTTTTAATTAGTTTGGTCAATTGGTAAAGAAACCTAACCTAGAAAAATAATACTTTAGACTTAGAGAAGATAAACAGATCTGATATCGATTCATAAAATGATAACAGACATTTTTTTTTTTGTTCACTCCTTTTTTTTTTTTTTTTTTTGAAGTGAAACTTCTTTACGCACGCTTGACTTGGGGAGTAAGCTGGCGAAAGCGTTACGAAAAATGATCGGGCAAGGCGAACGGAAGTTAAGTGGGGGATATAAGCACAGAGGCGCCCGTGGCGCGAGCTTGGTACTACAAGGTCTACAACGACTTTTTTTTTTCAATAAAAATAGAAGATCTATGCATAAATATTTTGTTTTTTTTTTTTTTAATTTTGAGACACGGATACACTTATTTATTTATTTATTTACACTTAACACTATACATTAAATTTTATGTTGACTGACAACCATTAAGGGGGTCAGTTAACATAAAATTTGGTACCGCCTACTTCACAGTCCCTCCTGTACCCCCCTCATTGATTACCTCACCCCCCCGTGGATTATCTCGGGGACCAGAGGTCGTGGACTACCCGAGTTTGGGGTCCCCTGAATCAGGAGGAAGAGTCCGACCTTTTGGCCCCGAGGGAATCCACTACCCCCTCCCCCCCATCCCCACGAAACCTCCCCCCCCGACCCCCTTTAGTTACCTCATCCCCCGTGGATTATCTCGGCAACCAGAGGTCGTGGACTACCTGAGTTTGGGGTCTCCTGATTCAGGAGAAGAGCCAGACTTTTTGGGTCCGAGGGAATCCCCCCCTTTTTTTTCAATAAAAATAGAAGATCTATGCAAAAATATTAATTTACCAATGAAACCATGAAATAAATTTAAATATTTATAGAAAATTAATATATGTACATGTGAATACATGTATATATTGTACATATATATATATACATACAGATGGAGCGAAAGAAGTTTCACTTCAGTCGTGTGGTCATAAGCACACTCGTTTTTTTTTTTTTTTTTTTTTTTTTTTTTTAATTTGGCTCGCACGGTTTGTGCATTTGCCACTACAAGTATAAAGGTAGGGAAACCAAATAAATTCATTGAAATGCGTAGGAACGGATTACGGAATTTTGGAACAAAGGATAATAGGATCAGGTTTGGTGGTAATATAATAAATAAATAATGATATACCAAACATATATATTAAATAGAAATTAAAATTGGGAGTTGGGAAATAAAAAAACTTATACTTTAATATTATTAATAGTTATAAAGGTAGATATTAAATTATAAATATCAAAATTTAAGGAGCTTAACAATGTAGGGATTGATGTAGGAAGAGGGACAGAGAGTTCAATAAGGGAGTTAATGAATGAAGAAGAGTCACGGTTGGGGCATGCAAAAAATATATGATTCAAATCTTCCTCACAACCACAACAACATAAATTATTGTGAATAATCCCAAGTCTAGCAAGGTGAGAGGCTGTGCAAACATGACCCAAGCGCATTCGTATCAAACTGGAGGTTGCAAGCTTGGAAAGTTTTAATTTGGAAAACCATACTTTGAGAGGTATTCTTTGTTGTATACGTTTATAATATTGACCTTTACGACTACTTGAAATATTCCATAAATTTTCCCAGGCATCATACAGATGATCTTTAGGAAGACAGTGAAGGTCAGATACAACATTATTATATGGAAACTTATCACCATCATCTACAGCGTCTTTAGCAAATTTGTCTGCTATCTCATTGCCGCGAATATTGTGATGGCCAGGTATCCACACCAAAAAAACATCAAGATTTTTAAATTTGCAATTTAGTAGGAGCTGTCTGGCCTCTATAACATAGGGATGATTTGAACCTGACCAAGGAAACTTTTGCAGTGCTTGTAAAGCACACTTCGAGTCAGTGAAAATAATAGACTTGCTGAGTTTCGCAAGAAGTACGTATTCTAGGGACTTTAAAATTCCAAAACATTCTCCAGAAAAAACTGATGTTTCAGAAGGTAATTTTATTTTTTGATGAATGTTATATTGTTCATGATATACAGCTACCCCAATCGTGCCTGAAACTGGGTGCTTGGAAGCATCACAGTAAATGTAATGCCTATCAGCCCAGTCTCTTTCGACTATGAAGTTTAAGTTAGAGTTAGCATAACGATCATTCTTTAGCGATATAAAGTTATAGTTTATTTGAGGGGAAAAAATAAGAGCTTCGTAACAGACAGAAAAAATTGGAAGATACTGAGAGCGGTGTGTGGGAGCTTGAAGTGAAGTAAATTTACGGAAACTTATAATAGAGCATGGAAGAGATTTATTTGACCAATAAGACGAACATTCAATTTTTTCTGAAAGATACAAAAGTTTTTGATAAAGTGGGTGGTTGGAAAATTGAAGAGTTCTGAGAATGAATTTATCACATAAGTACTGTCTACGAAGTTTTAAAGGAGGGTCCAAAGATTCCACTTGGAGTGCGTTAATTGGGCTAGACCTCATGGCACCAGTTATAATACGCAAGGCTTTTGATTGAATTGAGTCTAACTTTGTCAGACCTACAGCACTACAAGGTTCTAAGAAATATGTCCCATAGTCTAAGATACTTCTAATAATAGCGTTATACAATAATTTTAACACGAATGGATGGGAACCCCACCAAACTCCAGAAAGACAGCGCATAATATTTAATAAACGTTCACATCTAGCCAATACATAATAACAGTGTGGTAAACCTGTAAGTTTACCGTCTAGAAGGATACCCAAAAATTTTACTTCGCTATTTTCAGGTATTTGTTGATTATCATACACAACTGAATATGGAGGAGGAAAACGCATTCTAGAAAATAAAACAGCGCTACTTTTGTTAACACTAAGACACAAAGAATTATTGTCCAACCATGATTTAAGAAATTTTAGAGCGACGTTTAGAGAGGAACTTAGTTTTTCAACAGAGCGTCCTGATACATAAAGAACTAGATCGTCTGCATACTGTAAAATATTGGCTTTACCAGAAATATGGAATTCTAAATCAGAGGTATATATATTATAAAGAAGTGGGCTCAACACCGAACCCTGAGGCAGTCCTTTCCAGGTTAATCTTGTTTTCATTTCAGATTCACCTATGTCAACTTGTAATTGTCTGCCTGAGAGAAGATTAAGAATGAAATTGCAGAATATGGGAGGTACTTTTAGTTTATAAAGTTTAGTATTCAAAACATTTAAATCAACATTGTCGTATGCAGAAGAAATATCTAGGAAAACAGCAAGCATGGATTCATTATTTGAAAAAGCCAATCTCGCATCTGTAATGAAAATCCCTAGACTGTCCATGGTACTTTTTCCTTTCCTAAATCCATACTGACTCAGAGATAGTAAACCTTTACTTTCTACATACCATTCTAAACGGTTTTTAACTAAATGTTCAGCTAGTTTTGAAAACACAGTGGCAAGGGCTATCGGTCTGTAAGAGTTAGGATCTAACGGTGGTTTATTTGGTTTTAGAATGGGGATGACTTCGTATATTTTCCATGAGGAAGGGATTATACCAGAACTTATTGTGGAGTTGATTATGTTTAAAAAGTAAATTAGACTTGAGTCGCTTAAATTTGCAAGGAATGAGTAAGGAATACCATCATGACCTGGAGCAGAATCTTTTACGTAGGATAAAATACCTTTCAATTCTTTAAGGGTAAAAGGACTGTCAAGGCCCGTTACATCCTCTACAGGAGATTGGAAAGGGAGATGAGATGAAATGATGGACATTTGTGGAACAAAAGGAGGAGCTATCTTGTCTAAAAATTTATCTGCAACGGATTCATCCAGATAGTGAGGTATTGTTTCCTTAAATGCTGATCTGAATCGTCGTATATTTTGCCATATTAATGACGGAGAAACGTCAGGCGATAGCGAAGTGCAGAAACGACGCCAACCATCCCATTTCTTCCTTTTAAATAATTTACGAGTATTGTTCATAATTAATGTGAGGTTATTAAAATTTTCTAATGTTGTACACTGTTTATATTTTACTTCAGCCTCTTTTCGTTGGCGCACTGCTAAAGAACATTCATTGTCCCACCATGGGGGCGACGGAATGTTATTATTACATCGTTTAGTTGGGAATGTTTCATTAGCAGCGTCCAACAAGAGTGATGCAAAAGAATCAGCCAGAATTGTCGATGAACTTAATGCATTTTCAGGAAGGTTGGATAGTCTCTGCTCAACTCGCTCACTAAACGTTCTCCATCTGTCATTGTCAATACTGTCATTAGAAGTTTTAATTTTGTATGCTAATCTTGGTCGGCGTCTGGATAGAGATTTGATAAATTTTGTCATAGTTATTATTACGGGATAATGATCGCTATCAAAAGTCGAAGGCAGGGTATTCCAGGTCACTGTAGGCGCAAGACTAGGACTGGCTATCGTGAGGTCTGGGGCACTGATCCCTTCATTAGGTTTAGTGAGACGTGTTGCAAGACCTGTATTCAAGATACAGAGGTTATTAGAATCCAAAATGTCTAATATCCTTGACCCGTAATAACTAGAGTTGGAGCTACCCCAAGCCTGGTGCTGAGCGTTGAAGTCACCCATAATTAAAAATGGTTTAGGTAATTTTGCTACTATGGTTTCTATTTCGTTGTATAATGATGATGAAGGGTGGGGAACATAAACAGATACAAAACATATTTTATTGATAGATACAGCTATTATAGAAAAATCAACACTATGATTTGCAATGGGAATGTGGTGAAAAGGTATTGTGTCATGAATTAACAGAGCAACACCAGCATAGCCATCTGTTCTATCTTCTCTTAAACATAAATATTGGGAGACTTTAAAGTTATAACCTGGCTTCAACCAGGTTTCTTGCAATGCGACAACAACAGGTTTATACACATTAATAAGATGTAGTAAATCGCTTTTTTTAGAGTTAACACTGCGACAATTCCACTGAAGGATTGTTGACAGCTGATCCATTATTGATATTATTAAAAAGTTGACTAATACTTTGTATAGCAGCGTTGGACGGTTCAGACATATTCTTTGTTAGCAAATTAATTAAAATGATAATTAAATCTCTAGTTGACTTATTATTTATGGAATTATTACTGTCAATATTTGTGCCAATGGATGGTAAAGGAATATCATAATCTTTTGTTAGGGCAGAATGAGTATATTTGTCATATCCTGTACTATGTTTAGGAGAATTATTGGGTTTATTAAAAAATACAGTTTTTTTATATGAACTTGTTTGTTTGTTTCTAGTACCTTTGGAGGAGGATTCAAATGTTTGCCTTAAAGGTGGTGAAGGAACTGCAACAGAAGTTAAAACTTCTGAATATGCTTTGTTAACAGGAGGATGCAACTTAACTGCTTCTGCATATGAAATGCAATTGTTAGCCATAGTTTCCTTAATGGCTTTTTGGCGACTAAACTCTGGGCATTTCCTATTTGTGGCAAAGTGGGATCCGGAACAAAGAAAGCATACAGCCTCATCCTCATCTACATTGCAACTGTCCCCAGTATGGTTATTACTGCATTTAAAACACCGTGGAGCTGAGCGGCACTGTGATTTGATGTGTCCATATCGACAGCAGTTGAAACACTGGACTGTTGGGAAGATATAAAGCTCAACAGGAAGAGAGTTGTAACATAAGAATATTCTTTTGGGTAACACCTGGCCGTCAAATGTTATTACAACAGTTTCAACAGGAATGTAGTTTGGTTTACCATCCACAATATGTTTTCTATTGATGCGTCGTACTTTTAAAATTTTTCCACATCCAATAGGCACAGATATGTTATTCAGTATATCCTCCTCAGACCAATCCTTAGGGACTCCTCTAACCACACCCATCCGGGTGACTGATGAGGAGGGTATAAAGGCCTTATAGTTGTATTGTTCCAATGTTTTATTTTCTAGAAAAGAATTTGCATCTGTGAAATTGGTAAATGAGATTAAAACCCTGTTTCTGCCTATTTTTTTCAGACTACCATTTACTATATTTTTTATGCAATTCTTTTTTAGAAAATGACCAAAAGAGACTGGGTGAATAAAAACATTATCATTTGGACTTGTTTGTATCTTTTGGATGTGGATTGTGTAAGGAGCTGCATCATTCGCCTCATATAGTTTTCTACCTACCAATGTGCTTGGGTCAGATGATTGTTTATGAGTATTGGGTTGTTGGGATGATAGTGGTTGTGAAGTGCTAGTTGATATAGGGGGTATAAATTCAGATTGAGCATTCTTAGAAGGACATTGACAGTCATTTTCACATATTGTTTCAGAAGATTTATGGCGCCTGCGTTTTTTATTACAGTGCCTGCATATTTTGCGAGAGGAGATACGTTTTCTCTTATTGTTGCTTTTGCTCTCGGAAGCATCTGTATCTAGAAGGGAACCCTCTGTATCCATTTCTGAATGTGGAACCGTGACTACAAGCGAAACCTCCGGAGGCGAACCTCCACCAGGGTCGTCTGGGTCGTCGTCCATCACGAAGAGTAAAAGAAAAAAAAACTTACCTAAATCAGCAAATATATAAAATTACTATATTAAATATGTAAAATTAAACTTATTTATATATACAACCACCTAAATGATACTATTATTTACACTAAAAAGTTAAAGAAGCAGAAAAAACTCGCCCGCCACGTTCAAGGTTTCCCGCGCTTTACCTTCACTCCTTTCCGTACTTCTGAACGGAAAAGGCAAAGGCATAGTACGCCACACAGCCTACACTTTGAGTAAGCTTATATCCTCTTTTTTTTGTTGACGCTGTGGAAATGCCTTTACGCACCATACCCCGAAAGGTATGTGTGGGACTCGCCCAGCCGTAGCCGGGAATACCCACTAAAACCACAGCGGCACAACGACATCGCCTGAGTGGCAGGGTCTTGGGAAATAGCAGAGCCTGCGCTACCAATCCCCCGCCGGCGATTCCCGCCAAGAGGCGGGCCCACAATGGTCCCTCCGTAGGGAGGGGCCGGACTGGGTATGTCTTCTTGTGCGAGAAGACACAGCAGCCAAGGGTTTTTTAGCGAGGTGTCCTTCCTTCCTTGCCCCACCCGTTTACACGGATGCAAACGGGGCCCCTAGCTCCTCTCAATGAGGAGACCGGGTTGCCCGACGGTGACCCGGAGTTCGGGTCACGTCAGCCACCTGGAGTGGTGGCCGACTCGCCGATCCTACCTTAACTTAACCTATCTCCTTTCGTTTCCCGCGTGAGGCCGACTAGGAGGTGTATGGGGTAAAGACATGATGTGGCCACTATGCTACAATATTTCACTGTTCTTTATGAATTATTCACGGAATGCACTTTTTACTACATAAATCACGAGTTTTTATTTAGTAAACGACACTATAAATAATTTAAAAGTCCAATGAAAAATGAGCGTGGCACTCATCTTGCCTTTCCCGCCAAAACTTGATAACAGATAACGTTTGACATTTTTTTTTTTTTTATTTAAATTTCTGGCTCAGTTACTACACCTTTAAGCCAAGTCATTATTTTGAGTGCACTCAAACTGTGTTATTCATAAAAAACTCGTTAATCACTCATTAGCAACTATTTAGCTAACCATTTAGTTAGCTCTAAATCAATGCTTAACTTTTCTTTATTCATAAAAGCTAGTTAGCAGATGATTAGTAGCGATACGAAGTAGAGGTGAAACTATGCGTTCGGCACAGATTATAATCAAAATAGTTGACTAAAAATTGGAATTTTTAGAAAAAACTTGTCAAAACTGCGATTTTTTATCTGTCGTGTTTGGCAGAAAAATGTCAGAAATTTGATCGGATAATTTGAATATAAATAAAATGATTTATTACAATTAAATAATTGTATTTGTGATGATAATAGTGAAAGTAATAAACTCCAATAATATTATAGTAAACAGAAAAAGGTATTTATCTCTGTATTTATATGTAATTACTAATCTTAAACTGACGAAATTAATGTTAAAGCAGTAGCCGATAGTAACTGTGTATTTTCCTGCTCTTTATGCTTGTAAACATCCGTTTGATATTATACATTACTTCCTACTGCTTTTGTACTGCTTTTTACAGTATTATTATACTTGTTTACAGGCACACGTTTTATTGCTGTATACGAAGCCACTATTAGCACCTAGCGGCAATATTATTCTACCTCGCAATGACGGCGAAGGAGAAGACCATGCTGAGTGAAAAAGATGAGGAATGAGGGTCGCGTGAGTCAAGAATGGCTCTCATGCTTATGGAAGAAAACAATGAATTATTTTTATAACAAAAATGTAAACAGTTTTATTGAGTATCAAAATAAAATATTTCTAAAAAAATGTTTTATTATTTGTGTCTTGCTGCCCCAAAATGACTTTTTTTAGTCCTGTGCCTTAGATATGACATAAGATAACACAAGGAAACATAGGGCAGCATCTAAAATCACTGTCTTTTTTATTAAGTACTGCTTTTATAAACCAGTGCCTGACCGCAATCCTGCCTCATGGCAAGCAGTGATGCAATCGTTGATGGTAAAGCGCGCTAGTTTATTAAGAGCCTATTCACTTAAAAAAAAACTGAGTGAATAAAAAGAAAGACGGCAATTGAGCGAGGTGATGCAATGTTAAACCCAACAACACGACCAACGATGCTGCGCAAGAGGGAGATTGATCTGGAGACCCTCCAGGACCAAACTCCCGACACAACAACATTTGGCGCATCGTAGTCAGCACATTTTGCAACACAACTGCTCAGACCCGTCCTCCGTACGGCTTCACCAGACATGATGCCGGAACACGAGGAATCGCTTGGCGGCAAGACTTTGTCTGGTGGGTGGTAACTTCTGCCGGCAGCCGATGTTATAGCCTAGTATCGAGTAAAGCTTGTAAGTCAAAAAAGTTTCAAAGCTAATACCTATAACTTTACTACGTCGCTTTGGAAATTCAAAAAGGTTTCAACATCCATATTTCCGCACTATTCGATATTATAAACAAAATAACTTCGAAGCATTCATATTAAATCAATCAGCTGATTCAAATAAAATCCGCCATATTGTTGCCTCTAACCATCCTCTTAACAGGGGTCCAGTGATGTTTAATTTTGACAGCTACTAATCAATTGCTTAGCATCCTCTTAGCGTTAAACAGCTTTTATGAATAAGAATTTTGCTAATCAGTTGCTTAGCAAATGGTTAAAGTTTTATGAATAAGACTGTTATTGTTTGACACTGACTGTGACAGTAACCACAGAGTAGTTGAGAGTACATTATAACAATAACATGTGGGTAACTGCTTCGAGCAACACAGCTGATATAACTACCAGTGATAAATGCATAAGAAAATAAGAACTTAGCTAATCTCAATTCGCTGCAGTATGTCTATTTAAGCTATAGCGAATGGAGACTAGCAGACAGCAGTAAAAAATTGATTTTAGGGTTGACTTTGTAATGAAATTACAGTAGTACAAGGCAATATATTATGCTTCGTCATAGAATAAAAAACCGTGCCATTCGTTCAATTTCTACCTCTATATAAGAGCAGCTGGTAAGCCCCCACCTATAAGTTTTGTGTGTAATAACATGTGTAACATTTTGTTAGTCTGTGGTGATAAATGGTACATACTAAGTCCATAGTGTGGGACATAGTCCCAAAAAAATATTTATCTATATCTTGTATATATACGTGAGTGACCACAGAGTACATATTATTTTACTCTTTGACAGAGAATAATAAATAGCGAATGACAGAATGACAGATAAAAACCAGTACCAAGATCGCGGTAAAAATAATAAGTAAAACAATGGATACTGTGGAGAAAGAAGAACGCCTCCAACGAATAAAAGTTAAGTAGACTTCAACAATTTGCTCCAATTACGTAACAGTTTTAGTACATATATATAACCTTTAATTTGTCTATATACTACATGCTTATTACAAACTACTTCAGTGCTATTAAAGTTAAGCTTTTGCTTACATATGTAAATCCAGTCTCGTCTGTTATAGATAGATTAAGGACCGTATTACAGAACCTTACTCAAGATTTAAGCATAACTTAATACTAGTTTCAACCAATCAAATAGCTTCAAACGAAATTTAAGTAAAGCTCGAGTGAGGTTTTGTAATACGGACCTTTAAGCTTTGAACAAAATCATAATACTAAATTGTAATCATTTTAATTTGCAGCTGGCGCATTTTTGGCATCAGTTGCAGGGATATCTGCTTTCGTAGGATTTGGTGCAACAGTAGCTACTGCCAAGAAAACAGATCCTAAATACTTTAACAAGGGTAATAACAGTTCACCTTACTCTATTTTTTAGTGATACGTCTTAATTTGGTCTGTTCGGTTTTGGTCGTTTGTTATCATCTCTTAATTATTGTAGGGCTACATGGCAGTCCTGAGTTAGCAGATGCTGGTGCTATTCTTGCATTAAGGGCTCTTGGCTGGGGTACTGTTTATGCCATAACAGGCACATCATTAATATGCTATGGGATATGGAAACTATCTGGTGCTAAAAACGTAAGTTAACAATAATTTGGAAGTGGAAAAAAAAATATTTTTTCTTACTCCTCCGCTATTCTTTTCTGATTAATTTCGTTGCGGGACCAAAGACAGTTGAATCGTTTCTCCGGGACTCGTCGAGCTTCATTGCTCGGCGTTTTTCTGGCGGTCTCCACTGTTGATTCTGGCTTTCAGGAGTCGAGGTGGGTGGGAAAAGTGTGGCGGGTTTTGTCCCATTAAAAAAAATAATAATAATAATTTGGAATTTTTCATAACTACAGCTACCCAATTTCTCTACTGGTTCATTAATTAGTTTTTTCTGATTACAGCTAAAAGATTTTAGAATAAAAATGGGTAAAATGTTACCTGTTCTACCAAAGAATAACCCCCCAACATCAAGAACAGAGTTCGAAGGACTAAATGACTTAATGACTTACTTAGCTGAAGACTATGGGAAGGCGCCTGCTAAGGGAAAATAATAATATGTAGCTTTAACTTTATTTATGTATCATATAATATTTAACTTGAAAAATCTTGTTTTATAATTACTTCCTCTTTGTATGCTGGTCCTTGATTACAACTTGATTTACAAGTATACACAACAAGTGCTCCCCAGTCAATGCTGTTGACCTCTATACCAACACCAATGAAGTTGAGAAGTTGTGGCATTATCTACAACAGAACATGCTAGTTAGTAAACATATAAAAAATCTAAAACATTAAATTTATCTAAAATCTGAAAATAATCCCAATGTTTTGAACTTGAATGAAATTATGACCATCATAAATTTGGCCCCTCAAAAACAGGATGGTTGAACCATCATCATCATTCTCCTGCTTTTATTCAAATTTATCTGGCATTGGCGCAATATGACTTTTTCTTCCATACTTCTATATCAAATGGTTGTAACAAAGTATTTATTTTGAATAGGCACTTATAAGAATTTATTGCATTGGCCTCCTCCAAAAGGCAATTTTCATAGGGAGAAGAACTGGCAAGAAACTTGTCTGTTACTATTTTAAGACAACTTGGACGTCTTCCTGGATGATTGGATAGAAAAGGAACAGCACAAAAATAGTGGAAGAATATATAATGTTCACCCATAGCGATCATGTGAGCTTTATAAGAGCTATTATATGATTGTGTGTAACAAGCTGATTAATTATTAGTTAGTTATTTGAAGCCACAGAAAAACTGATTACATTATAGAGAGAACACATGAGGTGTTCTCTATTAAAATGCAAGTGGTCTTAGGGTACACTTGTGATCTTCAATTCAGAATATAGCTTATTTAAAGTCCACAAAAATCCTTTAAATTGCTTATAAATGTATAATACTGAACTTGTTACCTATATTAAAGCTGCAAGGGTTACAGTGTGGTCTCCGATACGCATAATAACATTCTTATGCAGGTGAAAGCTCACTTTTCACCTATAGCAGATGGAGTGTACTATTATAACTCTTCAGTAGTGCTAAGGTTACCGATGATACCTTGTGTGACATGTTATAATGCAGTTTTGTGTTACTTGGGTAGGGGCTTTTCCCAACAGTGACAAAATATGGGTTAACAGTAGAAAACTGCTATACTGTTTTTTTTTTCAATGAAAGTAAAACTTACTTGGAATTCAAATTGCCTTTCTCCATTACAGTATTTACAATTAGGCACATTCATAATACTATCACCAGAGTTACCAGTGATCCACAGAGCTTGTCCTCCTCTGTCATACCTCAATACTTGGTCTGGATGTCTAGCTACCCTTTTTTTGAATTTACTAAAAACTTTGTCTTCAGGCATTTTCTTAGTATACTGTTCCAGTTCATCTTCACTAACATTACTTAATGTACCAGCTTTTTTATCTTCCATTAGTTTTCTCAACTTATCCATTTCTTCACCAACATCCACATCTTTAGAATCTTCCTGGTAATGTAATTAAGAAACATTTATTTTGAACTGGTAAAACTAATTAACTGAATAATTAAATGAATAATATATTACCTCATCTTCTTCATCTACTATTAGTTCCCATTCTTTAAACAAAACTGATTTCCCTGCTTCTGTTACAGTAAAATAATTAGGTGTGCTGTTTGCTGTCTGCAACATAGATTACTGATAAAATACTAACACTAATTCCTTCCAGTGTTTACTACTGAATAATAATGAACACATTAGATATCTGAAGATATCACACCTGTAATTCTGGACATATTTGCTTATGACCTTTTTGCCAATCTAGGATTTGATGTTTACGACTGCAATAATATGTCTTCTTACATTTTGAACAGTGTGAAGGTCCTCTACATCCACAGAGCTCACATAAATTAGGCCACCTATCCATAGGAAAATCCTGTAATAATATATAGGGAATAAATCATGTAATGATTCATGGCAGAATCATTACTGAACAACATATCATAATTAATGAAAAGCTTGTATCCCAATGGTCTGGATAAGTTTTTTATGAAATTGTCTACTAGGTAACATAACCTATTTATCCGTAAGTAGTAAAACAGATCTAAATTACTAAGTTACTATTATTATTAATACTTCAGTTTGTATTTCTTCATATGGTTCAAAAGAATAAAAATCATTCTTTCTTGGAAGCTGACAGCGCAACACAATGAAACTATCTGAACTGTTGGCTTGACAACACAATCCATTTCTGCATACAAATAAAAATATTGTCCGATGGAAAGCTGTATTGTTGTCTTCGTATGGTGCATAAATCTGAAATGTTAAAAAATGCTAAGAAGAATTTTATTATAACCTATGTTTACACTGTTCAGTATTAAAAATTATAGTGACCATAATAATGTTGGATAGTTATAAAAAAATATACCTGACACAAGAACACCGAAGGGTCGTTGCATTTTTTGCAAAGAAGTTCATTTGGGCTTGGCAAGTCTTTTAGATCTAACCAAGCTGGTTTCCCTCCTACTTTGCTTGGAAAGAACTTAGGGTGTAATAGCCAACTGTCCTTTTCCTCTAAAAACCCGATATCCACTTTGCTACTGGACGCCATTTGTGATACCTCAATGATTCAAAAAAAGATTATATTTGAAAATAATTAGTGATTTCCGCTTCCAGACTGCTTAGTGTAGGTACTTAGCGTGTGGATCAAAGAGTATAGTAACTAGTAAGTGTGGAATTGTGGATCCTTGTCACTTGTCACAAGGGGGGGGACAGTTGTAGGGATGTTAAAAAATAATCTATTTTTCTTTTAATCGATTATTATTTTCGCATAATAGTTTTTAAAATCATATTAATGGATTTTTTATAAATCGATTAAATAAATCACGGCGCCGAATGAATAGCTCGTAGTAAGTTCATTATTACTTACAAGTTAATTACATAAAAAACGGCGCCGTCTGTGTCTGTAGGTATGTATGCGTGTAAAGTAATTTCAGTGTGTGAGTGGTGAGTGAGATCTTTTATAATATTTGTTGAATAAATACATGAGTAAACCCGAATGTTAGGTTTTATTTAACTAATAAAATGGAACCGAATACTTTTAGTAGATTGGCATATATCAATTATATGACAACAGTCTGGATTTCTTTTTAAAATAACCATAAACTACTACATTCTTCCCCCCTTTCTTAATCTTGAACATAGTCATTCAGGTAGGCTGGAGGTCGCTTAAACCGATTAGAACGACGCGGTTCAACTACTGGTGTTGAGTGGTACGATTCATCAGCAACAGGGGAAGAAGGAGGCGTATTGTACGTATCCGAATCTGTCGTAGTTGTAGATTCTATCTGCTGTTCTGCTTTATCTTCATGGCTTGCGTTGTTATCATTATCAGATGGCATAATATTAGGTGTAGCAAGTCGGTGATCCGGCAGAATTAAATCGCCTCTAGGAGCAAGGTGACGATTGGAAACTGTCAATTCTCTACCATTAGAAAGTCTTATGGAACTGTAATATGGATTAGGTTCCAGAAGGTCAACTTCTTCTACCATTGGATCATATTTGCTAGCTCTAATGAATTTCTTTAAGAGAACCTTTCCTGGTTGCAACCACGATGGCATGGATTGTCCCCAAGACGATCGTCGTGGATGGTTAAACATTCTTTCGTGAGGAGTAGTATTAGTTGACGTACATAGAAGTGACCGAATGCAATGGAGTGCTTGAGTAATAACTATCTCCCACTTAGCTATTGAAAGATTTTTGTCTTTTAGTGCAAGACGTATTGTTTGCCAGAGAGTTCCGTTAAGGCGTTCTACCTGTCCATTACCTTGCGGGTTATAAGGGGAAGATCGGCTTGTAGATATTCCTTTAGAATGTAGAAATTCTTTAATTCCAGCTGACATGAAAGACGCCCCTTGGTCTGTATGAATGGTTGCTGGCATTCCAAAAATTGAGAAAATATCAGTAAGATGTTTAATAACTGTCTCCGTGCTCATATCTGGGCATGCGTAGGCAAATGGGAACCTCGAATATTCATCAATTACTGTTAAAATATATTTATTGTTCGTTGTCGATGGCAATGGTCCTTTAAAATCCAAAGATAATCTCTCAAAAGGCGTAGTTGCTTTAATTAATAGACCAGTATTTTTATTAAACCTTGGTTTTATCTCCGCACAAGTTGGACAAGAGTTTACAACTTTTCTGACATCGTCACTGGTAAACGGTAGGTTTTTAGATCTTATCCAGTGTGTAAGTCGTGTTATACCAGGGTGACAGAGAGATTTATGTAATTCTTGAAGGCGATTTTCTGTTGTGGCTCCACATACTTGTCTTGATAGTGTATCAGCTACAACATTAAGATGTCCAGGGCGATATTTGACATCGAATTTATAGTTTGATAATTCCAAACGCCATCGCTGGATCTTGTCGTTTTTTATTTTACTTGCATGACCTTGGAACATGTATGCTACTGACTTTTGATCGGTTATTAGATAAAATGGACGACCTATTAAGTAATGTCTCCATTTCTTAAGACTTCCTATAATTGCGTATGCTTCCTTTTCAATTACAGGATATTTCTTCTCGCTTTCATTAAGAGATTTTGAAAAAAATGCTACCGGTCGACCATTTTGTGTCAAAGAAGCCGCGATAGAATAATCTGAGGCATCTGTTTCTACAGTGAACGGTTCTGTGGGGTCAACTGCTGCTAAAGACGATTTCAAAATGATCATTTTAATTTCTTCAAAAACCTTCACTTGTTCTGCGTTTAAAGGGTATGTCTCTACCTGTGTTAATGGATGTAATTTAGAAGAAAAATCAGCAACCCATTTTGAGTAGTGAGAGAATAATCCTATTACTCGTCTTAATGATGCTGAATTAGTGGGTACTGGTAAATCACGTAGTGGCCGTAGGCGTTCTGGATCTGGCTTAATGACTCCATTGTTTATATTGTAACCAAGAATCCTTAAATCAGTTATAGAAAATTCACTTTTGTCCTTGTTTATTGTAAGTCTAAATTTATCTGCAATTTCCATGAATTTTTGAAGTTTTTCATCGTGATCTTTCTGATCTTTTCCGCAGACGGTAATATCGTCCAAATATGGATAAATACCTTCAATAGATGACTTCCGAATGATAGAATCTATGGCGCGCTGAAAACAAGCCACTCCGTTGGTCACACCAAACGGAATACGACGAAATTGATATAAATTTCCAGCGGCTTCGAAAGCAGTAAATGGTTTATTTTCCGGTATAATAGGAATTTGATGGTAAGCAGATTTTAAATCAATTTTGCTAAATACTCTATATTTAGATACCTTTGCTACGATTTCTTCGATGTTTGGTAATGGGTATGCATCAAGGTAAGTAAATCTGTTGACAGTCTGTGAATAATCAATGCACATTCTCTTTTTATGATTTGTGTTTGATGTGATCAGGACCTGGGCACGCCAGGGCGAAGTGCTCTCTTCTATAATATTATCTTGCAGTAATTTCTTGACTTCTTCTTGTATAAATTTGCTGTCCTCGCCTGCAAATCTTCGTGATTTTATTACGATAGGTTTACATTCTGATGACATATTTTTAAATAAATTGACAGGCTCAATGTTAGCTTCTTCTATTGCAAATAATCTAAGCGGAGGATGGTGTCCATTAAATTGTATTTCTAGTGCGGAGTACTTTCCGAGAACATCGTGTCCCAGTATGACATGGCAACAAAGATTTTTCATGACTCGAAATAGTATTGCAGGTATAACTTGATTGTTTATCTTCAGTGTTGCTGAACATACTTTAGTTATTTGTGATGTATGTGATGAGGATGCCATCGATACTTCCTGTCTCCAAGGCATGGTTTTCAAATCATACTGCTCTACAACATTTTCATCAATGAAACTTCCAGTACTTCCTGTGTCGATCAAAGCCTGGAGTGATATTCCGTTGATGGCAACTTGAGTTTTGCATTTGTTGATGCCACTGGCTGCCAACAGTAAACAAGAGGTGATGTCTTCATCTTCCTCAAGTGAAGTGATAGCAGCGTTCACACTGCTACTTCTGCAAACCTTCGCAAAATGACCTTGTTTACCACACTTGAGACAGGTTGCCTGAGATGCTGGACATGACCGACGGGGATGACGTGAATTCCCACAAAAATAGCATTTATCATTCCTTTGTGATTTAGGAGGTTCAAACTTTCGACTTTGATTCGAAGTAGTAGTGGTTGATGGAGTATCTGTTGTAGAAGCAATTTGTGAATTGTTGAAACTTTGACTTTGGATCTGAGCAGATTCGAGAGAGCGTGCTTGGTTGTGGGCTTCGTCAAGAGTGAGTTTCATATTTTCAAGGAGTCTCTGTCGAATAGTAGGAGAACCTAAGCCGGAGATGAAAGAATCACGTATGTATTCATTTTCGTATTGACTTGCAGTTACCGCCGAAAAACTACATTCTTTGGATAAAAGTTTCAGAGACTGTATGTATTGATCAATTGTCTCGTTCGGCTGTTGTTTACGTGAAGCCAAATTGTGGCGAGCGAATATTTCACTTTTTGGCTTGATAAATAAAGTGTCTAATAAAGAGATCGCTGAAGAAAAGGTTTCTTCACGGGTTATGTGTTCGTAAATATTTGGCGATATTAGATTTGTAAGCAGCTTAAGTTGTATTTCGTCTTCCGTTGCATTGACTGCATCCAAAAAATTAATAAATGTTTTCTTCCAGTGTAACCAGAGCGCAGAATTTTTGTTGTCAAGCGGGTCCGCTTCCAATCTCTCCGGCTTCAAAAATGTTTCCATTGCATTTATTGAATGTGTATAAATATTAGTTAAATAAATTGTTGAATAAATACATGAGTAAACCCGAATGTTAGGTTTTATTTAACTAATAAAATGGAACCGAATACTTTTAGTAGATTGGCATATATCAATTATATGACAACAGTCTGGATTTCTTTTTAAAATAACCATAAACTACTACAATATTATGTTATAATACTCTGTGGTAGTTGAACATTTTTATTGTTTACCAAACAATAAAAATGTCTTTGAACCTTAAAACACATATACACAATATGGATGTACTGTTCGCACAGTAAAAAATTTGTAGTAATACTACAAACTTAAAACAGCACATAGAACGAAAACATCTGATTTTTCTATATTACTGTTTTTGTGATTTTTTTTTAAATAATTATAAACTAGTGCTTGACTGCCATTTTCAGTTTTTTTTTTTGACGTGACAACGTCTATTAAATTGGTACGGCGTTTAGTCATTCTCGAAAACACCGTAACGGCCGAATCTGACGCCACACGGAGTCCACGCCTACTTTACCCCCACCCCTAGAGCGCCCGAAGGCATACTCGGAAACATAGGCGTAGACGTTGTCACGTTCAAATATCGGCAGTAGACGGAGTTCTACAGACAACCAATTTTTTTTTGTTTTGAAATGGTTATTCATATTGTTTTATTTAATTTTAATCTAATGAATTGTTAGCAGGAATATCTTAGCAAATTTTAAGTAACAGAAAAATATTTTTTTTTCGCTAAAACCGATTATTTATTTTGATATAATCGATTTTCAACAAATCGATTAATATTAAATAAAGAAATATCGATTTTTATTAAATCGATTATTTTCCATTAATGTCACATCCCTAGACAGTTGCCTACATCAAAGTACTCTGTGGCCTACATCGAGCTTGACGATGATGAAGCAGCGTCATCTACTTTTTTAGGTATTGAAACATATATTTAGTTTCGTCCAGTCAGCAATAGATGTCTCTGTAATAAAATTCTAAAAACAACAAGATTCATTTTTAAACTAATATAATGTTAGTTTGAATATATTAAAATCTTAATATAAACAATTAATTATAGAGAATTTTTGAGAATTATCTTCGTTATAAACGTCGAGTCGAGATTACTACTCTGTTTCGGTTATATAGACGCTATTTTGTGTTGTGTTGTGACTGCAATGAATGTTCGTTATCAAAGACATTATATTTATATTTACAATAGACAGGAAATCACGAACAAAATCGTAATCCAATACTTGTGCCAACTTGGTTAAAAGTCGCTCAGTCTAGTGCCTATAATTATTATAAAATCCATTCCAAAAATAAAAAGTGAAAAATATTCCTTGTGTTTCATTTAATCTTTTTCATGTACAACAATAACTCTGAAAAGGGAGTTTAAATTTGTGTTTTTAAATCGTTATCAGTTTATGTACTTTTATTGATATGAATGGTTTTAAATTATATAAAAAATACGACTTGATTAAAACACATTCCCTCTTATTCATAAACACTTCTTAAAGTTAACTAGTGATTAGCGATTGTTTAAACATACATTACACAAAATGTATGGTTAAAGAATCGCTAATTACAAGTTAACTTTAAACAGCGTTTATGAATAAGTTTTAATCCAATTTTCAATAATATTCAAAATATTAAAAAAAAAGTAATGACTGATAGCGCCATCTATCGGGGCGCTTGGAAAAAGTAAACACTAGTGTCATCTATTATTGGAGGGGTTTAAACTTTAAAAACGTTCTCTCAGTTGCCTATCTATACGAGGTATAGTATATTATCTATGGTCTAGTGTGGTACGCCTGCGCGTCAAGACTTAATTTGTATCCATCAAGAATAAACATTTTCTGAGGAAATATGCCATGTTGCGCTTTGCGTTACTGTACATCTCGTTATGGTAAAACGACTGGACCTAACTTCGGATTACTTTCGTATGAATTATTTATATTTCCTTTGTAATTAAAATTAAATAAATTTCGCGAAAAAATAAGCGCCCTCTATTGTTGAGTACTTTTACTATTTTCTTGTAAAGTTGTAGTAATGTTGTTTATCGATTTAGTTATCGATAATGTTTATTAAGTTGAAACAGTATTGCTATATTTTATGTACATTTAAAATATAGCTAAATAAACTTAAAATATTGTTATATTTCAAGTTTATTTATTTTTAACTCTATTTGAACATAATCATGTCATATTAATGAACAAAATTTAATGATTCATTCACTTAGGTTTTTATTATTTTAGGTTTCTGTATAAATATAATGTTGTACGGGAAAAGTAGATACGATTTGTCCAGATAGTCAGTAGAAAATTGGCTTCCGTCTGCTTTATCGAAACTATGCTCGAAGCATTTTAAAAGAGAAGATATCTACTTTGAAAAGACTGGTCGATCAAATTTAAAAAAAGGATCGGCACCTACGTTGTGCTAGAAATAAAATAGTATGTTATTAATTTCGGTATTTTTCCATGTAACCGTACAAATTGGGATAATATTTACGGTTAAATGGATAAGTACATAAATTGCATAACTTATTTATAATGAAATATATTTATAAAATATGTAGTAGAGTACTACTAGCCGTAGTAACACCTACATATTTTATGAATATAAGTATTTGTACAGTGATTGCGAGCTACTTTGTGATTTATTACTTTAAAATTAGAGAAATTGTTTAAAATTTCATTCAGACGCTAGTTTCGTCATATCTGGATATACAAAGAGTCTGTAGCGCGTACGTCGTGTTACGTAATTAAAACTCGGATAAATCGAACGTTGTGTATTGTACGTAAATAAAAGGGTTCAATATATATGACGTGTACAATAACGTGATCTAAGATAATTATATACAAGAGTGTGAACAGGAATGACTGTAATGTAATGTTGTTAATAATGGAATGTGATATAATGGAATGTCTCTTACAAGTTATGCACTAACTTAAACACTAGCTATCTTTAAACAATAGTGGGGTAACCAACAGCAAATCAGCTTGCTGTCCTGCGGATGTCCACGCGGTGTCGAGTGCGTTCTTGGTATTGTTTGGTTGATCGAGGCAGACCGCGGCGAGTGATTGGTTGGTGTAGAAAGCGCGCCAATTCCTCTTCACGTGCAAGATAACTCGCTATGGTTCTCATGCACATGACGACGATGGTCGACAGATGTCTTCCGGGGTGAGATTTATGGAAACCCTCGGCCCAGGGGTCAGGGTCGCAGCGACGCGCGCCATGACTTCCGCGGTCTTGGTGTGATTTATAGCCGACCCTTCGCGGCGGGTAATAGAACATGTGTAGCATCTGCTACAGTACTCCCCCCTTAGCGAAGCGTACGTAGCGTACAGGCGTCTTGACGATCCTGCCTGTTTGAGGTGGTCAATCGATATATTGTTAATTCGTCCTGGTAATTTGATTGTAAAGTAGTTTTCTTTACGTTCGATGGTCTTGTATGAACCTTGGTATGGATGCTGCAGAGGTTTGCGGACGGTGTCATTGCGTACAAACACGTGACTACATGTTTGTAGGTCGTTGTTCACGAACATACATCGCTTGTTTGCATGCGATTTGTATGTAGGTGTGAGCTTGGTGATAACTTCTTGCAGGTGATTAACGTAGTCGTGGTCCATTTTCGGTGTGGCTGGTGAGGGTGATATGAAATCGCCGGGTAGGCGTATTGCTTGACCATAGGTGAGTTGCGCTGCGCTTGTGTTAGAGTCGGAGCGGATTACGGCTCGTAGACCCATTAAAACAGTCGGCAACTCGTTGATCCATCTGTTGCTGTTTTCTAGTCTAGCCCTGAGTACGGCTTTTAATGTTCTGTGCCAGCGTTCGACGATTCCGTTACTCTGCGGGTGGTATACAGTAGTACGGGTTTTTTCTGCACCGAGTAATTGAGCGAGGTCTTGGAATAGTCGACTTTCAAACTGTCTTCCTTGGTCAGTAGTGATTCTTATTGGACAACAGAAACGAGATAAGTATCCATACATCGTAAAGTTTTCTTGCGACGATTTCAGCGGTTGTCTCCTGAAGTGGTGCAGCTTCAGGCCATCGTGTGCACCGGTCGATCATCGTGAGCAAGTATTTGTGTCCACATGCTGATGTAGGTAGCAGTCCAACGATATCAACGTGAATATGTTGAAATCGTTCGCTCGGTGGGAATATTGCGTTGTCACTATGATTGTGTCGCTGTACTTTGGAGAGCTGACACGAATTGCATGTTTTAGTCCACTGGCCAATGTCGGTATTCATTTGGTATTCATTGAACGCCAAAAGAATCGCTCTTGCATTAGCTTCCGTGTGTTTCGTACTCCTGGGTGGCTTGGGCTGTGCACGGCGTTGAAAGCTATGAGACGAAAATCAGCTGTTAAGTATGGACGAACATGTGACGTTGATGTTTCGCAGAATATTGGCTTGTTGTGTACCAGGTAAGACGATTTTCTTGGGTTGTATGTTGGTCTGTTGAGACAATGTTGGGATACAACTGTCGTTTTGAGCTTGAGATAACTCGTCGTAGTTGGTGGGTGACGGCACGTCGATGGTTTCGACGCGTGATAGTGCATCTGCGACAACGTTCTGAGGTCCGCTCACGTGTCGAATGTCAGTAGTCAACTCGCTGATGAACAGTAGCTGCCGGATTCGCCGTGGTGTGTCGTTATCGGAAGGAGGTTTGCAAATTGCGTAGGTTAGCGGTTTTTGGTCAGTATAAATCACGAGTTCTTTACCTTCAAAGATTTTTCGAAGGTGTTTTACTGCCATAAATATCGACAATAATTCCCGATCGAAAGTACAATAGTTCTTTTGTCTTTCCGAGAATATTTTTGAAAAATAACCGAGTGGCACCCATTGTTCTT
Source organism: Sesamia inferens (assembly GCA_037179545.1). NCBI lineage: Eukaryota > Metazoa > Arthropoda > Insecta > Lepidoptera > Noctuidae > Sesamia > Sesamia inferens. Next base: position 17,906,197 of record CM073928.1, on the reverse strand, counting down.
TGTTTCGCCTTTGTTGTAGAGATGCCCCGGCGCAGGTAGCTGAGCCGTCAGAAAAAATAGCAATTTGTTCCCCTGGCGAACTAGATGGGTAAGACAATAAAGCAGCGTTTATTATGCTCTGTTTGCACAACTCAAAGGCTTTTGTCTATTGATCGTCCCACTTTTCTTCCGTTTTGTCTCGTTTTTTGAGTTAAGAAGGAACGCATTGAGAGGTGCTTGAATGCGGGCTGCGTTTTGAATGCTGTCTCGGTAGAAATTTATCATCCCCATAAATCTTCGTAAGTCTTGAATGGTTTCAGGTTTGGGGTACTTTGTGATTGCAGTGACTTTGTCTTGAAGTGGTTTGATTCCCTTGCTTGATACTTCATAGCCTAGGAACTTGACGGTTTCGCTGCCGAAGACACACTTAGATGGATTTATAGTGACACTATACGTGTCTAATCGGCGTAATACTTCCTGCAGATCTCCGATGTGGCTTGCTTCATTTTCCGATGTACATAATGATAACATCATCGATGAATGGGAACGAATAGTCTATTCCGTTGAGTACTTCGTTTATGAATCGTTGGAATGTCTGTCCGGCGTTCTTGAGACCTGGGCACATTCGTGGAAATTCAAAAAAACCGAATGGTGTCGTGATCGCTGTCTTCTCGATGTCGGGTTCGAAGATAGGTAATTGCAAGTAGGCTCGGTTTAAATCGAGAGTGCTGAAAATTTTCTTGCCGCGAAGCAGGTAGGTAAAATCTTTCAGGCGTGGGACTGGATAGCGATCGGGTTTGGTGACGTCATTGAGTCTTCTGTAATCACCACAGATGCGTAAGTCGCCGTTTTTCTTAGGAACGAGATGTAGCGGACTGGACCAAGGGCTTTTGCTTAGTCGGCAAATTCCTTGTTGCATCATGAGTTCGAATTCTTTCTTCACGGGCAGGTAGCGATGTGGAGGAAGAGGTCTGCACTTGCTGTACACTGGAAGGCCAGTAGTTTCGATGTGGTGTTCTACCCTGTGTTTGGGAGTATCCTTCGTGCATGCTGGTCGCAGGATATCGGGAAACTTACTGAGGAGCTGGTGATACGGCTGTTCCATGTCGATACTTCGAACTGTAGGTTCGGCGGAATGAATGACTGATGCTCTGACGGTCCGATTGGTAACTTTGTCGACGAAACGGCGGCCAGCTATGTCGACAAGAAGTTGATGACGTTTCAGAAAGTCTGCACCGATGATAGGGTTGCTGACTGCAGCGACGATGAATTTTCAGATGTACGGCCGTCGTAGGTTGAGATCCAGTTGTAAGGTTTTCTCTCCGTACGTCGGGATGATCGTGTTGTTTGCCGCGTACAAATAGAAATCGGTTTGTTTTGCTTTCCCGTCTTTTGTCCTCGGTATCACGGAAACGTTTGCGCCCGTATCAATTAGAAATGACAGACGCGTATTCCTATCAGTTATGAATAGGCGGTGAGAAGTCTTGTTCGCGTCAGTTGCCGCCTAAACCGACGCAGGCGTTAATTTTCCGATTGGGCGCTGTTGCTATCAAAATTTCACGGACGTGTACATTTTCACGCCTCTGTGCCGTACTTGCGATGATAATAACAGATATGTGATTGTTCTGAATACTTGCGGTTGCTATTATCCTTGCTTGTTGAACGCGATCTTGAACGCCGTCTGTCGAGTGGTCTGTGTGATCTTGGTCTGGGTTCCTGCCTGTTCTTGAGTTCTGCCAGCTCCAGAGATAACTGCCTTATTTGTTCATGTAGGACAGCCATATCGCTCGTGCGTGTGATCTGCGCGACCTGGTTAGGTTGCGCGATACTGTCCATTACAGTGTCTGCTATTTGCGACAACTTTTCTAAGTCCGTAGTGTTGCTCACGGTGAGAACAGCGCGAACTGAGGGTGGAAGTAGCCTGGTCCACATGATGCGCAGTGTACCGTCTGGTATTTTCTGTCCGGCTAGTTCCCGCATTTTTCGCAACAGCTGAGAGGGTTTTTGATCTCCGAGTTGCGTCTCATCCATCAGCTTCTCCAGCTTCCGGCTCTCGGATTCCTCGTAGACGCTGATGAGTCTGGCCTTCAGGGTTTAGTACTTGTTTTCAGTGGGCGGGTTAGTTATAATGTCACTTACATGCTGAAGTGCGTCCAGGCCTAGTCGGGCGATAGCTGCTTAATAGCGCGCGTCATCACCTTGCATCTGTGGCGCCATTACTGCTTCGAAGTGCGTTTGGAGGTACACTCCTAAATAAAATTTGTGGATACGGGAAAAACAGTTTAATCACTATCACATTTATAGGCGTAACATAACGCTAGTTAACAATGGTAGGATGGACTGAGAACACTGAGATGAGTTATGAGAGTTAAAGTTCACTCTTTTATAACCGACCGCTTGTCGTAAGGTTTGTATACGTACTGCGGCTATGCAAGCCGCGAGCGGAGTCTATAAGTGTTTAGGGTTGTAACGTTAACTAGTGTTGTGACACAATACGCCACATGCGTAAACCATAGTCTGGGATACGCCGGCCAAAAGTCAGACAACCGTGCTTGTAGTGTGAGAGTGTCGACTCGTCCTCCTACCTGTGGTGCGTTGCTGGTCGCCTAGATTATTATTAGACTTTTCTGCTGTATCAAGTAGCAATACCGTGAATATAGCCTCTTGAAATCCTAGTGGTGAGACTCGCTTGTGGGAAGCCACTAGAATGTGGTAATCACGAGTATCGTCACGTCGGTCTTGTAATCACGTCGGGTACGATCACGTTGGGTAGAATCACGTCGGGGTCACCAATGTAGCGCGTACGTCGTGTTACGTAATTAAACTCAGATAAATCGAACGTTGTGTATTGCACGTAAATAAAAGGGTATAATGTATATGACGTGTACCATAACGTGATCTAAGATAATTATATACAAGAGTGTGAACAGGAATGACTGTAATGTAATGTTGTTAATAATGGAATGTGATGTAATTGAGTGTAATGGAATGTCTCTTATAAGTTATGCACTCACTTAAATACTAGCTATCTCTAAACAATAGTGCGGTAACCAATAGCAAATCAGCTTGCTGTCCTGCGGATGTCCACGCGGTGTCGAGTGCGTTCTTGATGTTGATTCTTTGATTGAGGCAGACCGCGGCGTGTCATTGGTTGGTGTAGAAAGCACGCCAATTCCTCTTCACGTGCAAGATAACTCGCTATGGTTCTCATGCACATGACGACGATGGTCGACAGACGTTTTCCGGGTGAGATTTATGGGAACCCTCGCCCCAGGGGTCAGGGTCGCAGCGACACGCGCCTTGACTTCCGCGGTCCTGGTGTGATTTATAGCCGACCCTTCGCGGCGGGTAATAGAACATGTGTAGCATCTGCTACAAGTCTAACTACGTAGGTCCAACTTCGAGAAAGAGGTGTCTCGTCGAATCCAGCTCGGCTGGGCAGCGTTCGGGAAGCTACGCTACATCTTCTCGTCGTTCAAGATACCAGTGTCTCAAGAGACTAAAAGTTTTTGATCAGTGTATGTTGCCAGTGATGACTTACGGAACTGAAACGTGGTCGCTCACAATGGGCCTCATACGAAGGCCCAGAGTCACACAAAGGGAGATGGAAAGAGCTATGCTCGGAGTTTCTTTGCGCGATCGAGCCAGAAATGAGGAGATTCGCAGAAGAATCAGTCACCAACATAGCTCTTCGAATCGCTCAAATTAAATGGAAGTGGGCGGGACACATTGCTCGTAGAACCGATGGCCGATGGGGCAATAAGATTCTGGAGTAGCGGCCACGTACCGGAAGACGCAGCGTAGGGAGGCCCCCCAACAAGGTGAACCGATGACTTGGTGAAGGTAGTGGGAAGCCGATGGTTGCAGGCAGCACAAGACCGGTCATCGTGGAAAGCCTTGGGGAAGGCCTTTGTCCACCCGTGGACCTTTATAGGCTGAACAAGAAGTATAGTATATACTTCTTCTTCTTCAGTTGATCTAAAAATAGCCTTCTTTTCTTAAAAAATTCTGAGGGCTCACCACCACAGTGATTTTTAGATTGTGCTACTAGAATATTCACAAATATTAACATTTACTATGTTTAAATTATAACTACAATAAAAACCCCGTGGGAGGGAATAAACGGGTTTAAACCCGGTTGATTGCCAATCTCTAGTGGTATGCAGTTTAGCCTTTTCGCGAAGTTTGCGTTACGATGTCATACACATCCTGTAATTCAGTGTTACCCTACTTAAAAAATTTTAGTTCCAGAAACATTAATTTCATGACTTATAGACTGACTGTACGTAGTTTCATTTTTGATTAAGTACCTACTTATTTGGTGGATCAATGATTATTTTTGTTTGCTTTTGGTGTAAAATGTAATTATCGTTGTAATATGTGTTCACATTTTGATTGATGTAACTAAGACTATAATACCCGGCATTTTGTAGATATTGGTAGAATTTGTTATCGATACCTAACAATACCTTCATGGATCGGACAGGGTTTTCTTTCATCCATAATAATATTATAAATACGAAAGTATCTCTGTCCGTCCGTCGTTCACGAAAAAAACTACTGAACCGATTGAAATGAAATTTGGTACACAGATAATCTAGAGCCGGAGAAAGGACATAGGCTATATATATATAACATGCCGCTATGACCAATGGGGAAGAGCAGTAACAAAAAATGTTGCGAAAATGGGAGCTAACGCGGACGTACATATTGCTCCCATTATTTTATATCAACACGCAGACGGAGTCGCGGGCAACAGCTAGTATTATATATTTATAAACTAGTGCTTGACCGCAATTCCCCCTAATGGTAAGCAGTGGTTGATGGTAAAGCGCGTTAGTTTATTAAGAGCTTATTCACTCTAGCCTTGAAGACACTAAAATTGTAGTCAGACGGAAACAACGCCGCTGGCAAATTGTTCCAGTCTCTCGATGTACGTGGTATAAAAGATTACGCGAAACGTTTTGTCCGGATCGTAGTGGTGTTAACAACGGTGAAAGGCCCATTGATAGCGCAGTTTCGCGCCTCTGCCAGCGTGGTCGGTCCTCTGGTAAGGAAAAAGCCAGTCCTGGTCACTGGTGGCAGGCGTTGAAGTCCCCCAGAGCGACGAACTGTGCGTCAAGGTGGTGCAGCAGCCTCACTGAGATGGTTAAATAGTCGAGTCGTCTCCTGATTACCGCAGTGCGATCGGTACAGGTGTAAACAATTTTGTCCACACCATTGTCAACCAACAGCCATAGGGGCTAGAAGTGAGGGTCTTCGAGGTAACGGAGACGCCGGCAACAGATGTCATTGTGGACATACACACAGACCCCGGCACGCTGCAGAAAATGATGCTCCAAGGCGTATATCGTAGGTAGCTGAGGTATGTATGCCGCATCAGACTGACATCTATCTGATCTGGGTCTCCGTCAAGAAATATAGGTGGGGTTTCTCCGTCTCAAGATGGTGATGGACTGCAGACCTCGAATGTTAGAGAGGTGCACTTTGAATGAGAGGACGTGGGTCCGCTGTATACAGTCAGAAGCAAAAATATGTATACATTGCCAAGGCTCCAAAAATATGTAAACATCTTCGACTTTAAGACGAAGTGCTCAACTTGAAGAGCATAAAATTGTAGCCACCGGTTCACATCATAAATATGTATACGCTCATTGATTCAATAAATTATGCCCACCACGAAACCAACGCGTGAATACATGCTATTGATGGAAGCGTGCATACATAGTATTGTTCCTTTCGTCGTGAGCATAATTTAATGAAGCAATGAGCGTATACATATTTATGATGTGAACCAGTGGCTACAATTTTATGCTCTTCAAGTTGAGCACTTCGTCTTAAAGTCGAAGATGTTTACATATTTTTTGGAGCCTTGGCAATGTATACATATTTTTGCTTCTGAGTGTACACCTACCTTTCTTATTAGAACTTTTCATGCTTAACCTTTTGAACGCCAATCTACATAATACGCGATGTGCGTACGTCCTCCAGCGCCACGCTACAAATGTATAACGTATCTATAGTAAAACGTAGGGATGGGATTAATGTCCTATCAACAAATAATATTATAAATTTAAATTAATGTTTATTCACCAATTTACGAAGCTAAATAAAAACTGTAACCGTATTTTCATATTTTATTTTATTTCATAAAAAAATCAATATGAAAACTTGGATATATTTCCCATAATAAAGAAAAGAATTGTAAATTTATTAGACGTGTGTTCTAGAAGTTCACATCCCTATTTGTCTCCAAATGTAATCCTTTTACTTCATATCAAAGAGATTTAAGATAAATAGAGAGGGCATGTGTCAAAATGGCATAGAAAAATTGTGATCCCATGTCTCAGTTCCGCCATCTAGTACAATATAGCAAAATTAGATCAACAATTAGAGACGTCAAAATAGTAAATATGAAAAAGTTTATATAAAATATATTCAGCTATTGCCCGGTAGGTGGCCAGTCTAGTCTATGTTGCCAGATCCGATTTAATACCCTAGTATAATTCAAATCGGGTAAATAAATATTGAAAAGTAAACAAATTAAGTGAGACTAGTCTTGTACAAACATCAAAAACTGTTTTAGAATTTTATTCGCTACTATTCATTTTCCGTGACACCGTCTATTGGTATTTTAGATATGTCTTGCTTGCGAATTAGTATAATACTCAGTTTATTGCGATTTTTGAGTATAATAAACCTTTTAGGCCATAAAGCGCATTTTATTTTCAATTTTTGTTTGAATTTTGTTTTTAGCAAAATTATTCTTTTTACACGTTTGTTTGCAAATATTTTGAAATGGCAATACTAAAAACTGTAGACGTTTGTTTGCAAATATTTTGAAATGGCAATACTAAAAACTGTAGTAGAGTTTGTATCAATTCGATATAAACTTATCGATAATATTTAAAGAAGTTTTCGCATTTTGATAGTTTGAAACAAAAAAATTAGGAAGCAGAAAATTTATAGGTAATTTCAACAATTTGTTTACACTTGTTTATTTACATAATTCTTTTAATATAATAGGCGCTAAAGTTTAAAATTGCTGATTTGTACTGAACATCTGAATTGTTTATTTTTTTAATTTTTAACTAATTCATTTAATCAAAATAGTTAGGTTAAGTAGGAAGGTCATATATGCTTTTGCGATAGAACTCTGAGGATCTAGACAGATTCATGTGTCGGGGCTGATTTACTGTTATCTGCGTAATGTTCTAACGTGTGGAAAAACCTTATTGTAGCATTTTCTGGCATAATTGTAAGCGGCAGGAGAATAATAATGAAGGGTCAGAGCAAATTTACGAAGAGACGGACAAAATTACGGGATAATTTTGTCTTAGTGGCATTTCTATTGAGTCTATCAAATATGGCTTGCATTTTTGCTATAGCTTTAAGAGTGTTTGCCATATTTTTTGGATGTTAAACTTTTTTTCTATGTGGTCAACGAAATCCTTTAAGTTCAATATTTTGCGCTTTAAATATATTTTTTGTTATGTAGTTTCTTAATTTTAACCTGATGATGCACTTATTGTTTTTGTAAATTTTCAACTTGTGCCTTCAGTGCAATTTTTCTTGGAGTGTCGAAGATAGACTCAGTCTGAAATTTCAACATTGACTGGTGTAGAAATTCGAGTAACTTCTGAGTTTATGTAATTATCCTGAAATTATAAAAATGTAAGTCGTGCTCGCATTAATCTATACTAAACATGAAAACTTGTGTTTGATCTGCAATAATTTTAGTGATAACAAAAATATATTTTTCTTATTAACATAAAAACTAAAAAAATCTTTTCGTTCGCATCTTGTTCAGCAACTGGTTATGTTATAACATAACCAGTTGCTGAAAGTTTTTTAATTTAAATATAAGTTGCAAAACAGTGAGAGGGTCGTACATAAATAATAGAGTATTTGACTAAAAAAAACTAATTAGTCCGTCAGTCAGATATCCAAAAAATACTAGGTATTTTTTCTTTTTTCATATAAACAAAAAATTAAAACGACACAGCGCGTTGAAAACTCGTGTGACGTCACTGCACGCTACACTTTTTAGCGGCCAGTGATTTCACCAACCACCACTCCTGATCTTTGATGCTATTTATATTTGTCAATTTTTATTGATTTATAAAACGAATTAAAGGTATCCAATATTTTTCTATAATCTGAATTACAGACTCAATAGAATAAATTTTTTGAACCCAGGAAATATCCCTATTATAGCCGCACAGGGGGGTAATCGCGCTAAAATAATTCAACCAAAACAGAATTGGAACGCAACCAAACCATAACTTTTGTTATGTTTCGAATCGCGCTAACGGTTTAACCATAAGTGGATCGCAATTGAAACGTAACCGCTGTCAAATGACAAAGTTGAAACAAAGCTAACTTTTTCTATGCCATTTCAAACTTACCTCTAAACGATTAGATTTACTTATAATTGATTTGATTTTAATTATTATATATGATGAAATGTATCACTCATACCTACATTGATTTTACTTCAACCGAAGTTGAAACTTTAGCGCGATAGGAAATATGATCGAAACTAAACCATACCTTTAACTGGATTAGATACGAACAAGAGTTGAACTTCTACTGTTTTATTTAGCGCGATTACCCCCCTGGTCAATCGACCAAGTTAAGCTACGCCAGCCGCAGTTGGTCTGTGTACTTTAACTCGACGAAACTAATGTCTGAATGAAATTTTGAACAATTTCTCTAATTTTAAAGTAAAAAATCACAAAGTAGCTCGCAATCATTGTACTACATATACCTACCTACATATTTCATAAACATGTTTCATTATAAATAAGTTATGTAATTTATGTACTTATCCACTTAACCGTAAATATTATCTCAATTTGTACGGTTAAGTGGAAAAATACCGAAATTAATAAGTTACTATTTCATATCTAGTACAAGGTACCGATCCTTTTTTTAAAGATCGACCGGTCTTTCCAAATTACATCTTCTTTTTTAAAATGCTTCGAGCATAATTTCAACGAAGCAGACGGAAGCCAATTTTTTTCTCTACGGACTATCTGGATAAATCGTATCCACTTTTCACGTACAACATTATAAAATAACAAAAACCTAGGTGAATGAATAGTACTTATTCATTAAATTTTGTTCATTAATATGACATGATTATGTTCAAATAGAGTTAACAACAAATAAACTTGAAATATAGAAATATTTTAAGTTTATTTAGCTATATTTTAAATGTCAATAAAATGTAGCAATATGTCTTCAATTTAATAAATATTATCGATAACTACATCGATAAACAACATTACTACATCTCTACAAGAAAATAGTAAAACTACTCAACAATAGAGGGCGCTTATTACAATAATAGAAAAGTTTCTAGATCTATTTAGGATTTTTTTTAAATTTTAATTACAGAGAAAATATAAATATTTCATACGAAAATAATACGAAGTTAGGTGCAGTCGTTTTACCATAACGAGATGTACAGTAACGCAAAGCGCAACATGGCATATTTCCTTAGAAAATGTTTATTCTTGGTGGACACAAATTACGTCTTGACGCGCAGGAGTACCACACTAGACTGAGCGACATTTAACCAATTTGTCAGATGTATTGGCTTACGATTTTGTTCGTGATGTCCTGTCTATTGTAAATATAATTTTAATGTCTTTGCTTCATATCAAATAGTTGGCGCTCGAGGCACGTCAAAATCCTTTCTGATATAAGGATGTCTATATTTCTATGGTATTTAATTTTATATTCACTGTGGTCCAGTTACACGTGTATAAACTAAACCGATTCCTGCATAATTTATTTCGTTTAGTTACAACAAATACAATTAATAGAAGCTAAATACGTGGTTTTCTACATTTTTTAAAGTTCCGTAGCCAAATGGCAAAAAACGGAACCCTTACAGATTCTTCATGTCTGTCTGTCCGTCCGTATGTCACAGCCATTTTTTTCCGAAACTATAAGTGCTATATGTACTGTTGAAACTTGGTAGGTAGATGTATTCTGTGAACCGTATTATAAAAATAACAATAATAAAGATTGAGGGCTCCCCATACTTAGAACTGAAACTCAAAAATTTTTTTTTCTTCAAACATATGTGTGGGGTATGTATGGATAGGTTTTCGAAAATGATATCGAGGTTTCTAAAATTTTTTTTCTAAACCGAATAGTTTGCGTGACAAACGCTTCCAAAGTGGAAAAAAGTTGTCCCCTCCCCTACCTCTAACTTCTACAATAAGAAAATGAAAAATCTAAAAAAAACATATGATGTACAAGTACATACATTACTATACAAACTACTAACGAAAAATGTTTTGAACGAGATCTCGTAAGTAGTTTTTTTTAATACCTCGTAAATCGCTTATTACCGCGTAATCTTTCATACAAATAATTTTAATCCTTTAATTTCATAAATCAATGGTACGGAACCCTTTGCACGTGAGTCCGACACGCATTTGGCCGATTTCTTTTTATTAAAATTACTGTTTTACACAGATGTTACAGACCTATTTTTAATGGTTTCGCAAAATACTCGCAATTATTTTTCTGGTTTGTGCAAACTAATAGAAAACGGAAGTAAATACCTGAAACGGAAGTTGACGACTTAACTGAATGTCGAGACGACGAAGTATTTCAAAATTCTGATTCAGACTTGAACAACTCGCAATAATTCGTCATATTCACCGTCACATTTTTTTTTTATAAAAACATGTGCGTCAACTTAAGATGTAAACATTGCACTTCACTAAAATGCACAAAGTCACTATGACCTTGAAACCTGTCCGCTTATGACGTCACAGTGTTACTTCTATAGAAGTCGGTGGCGCGTGCGGGGTGACAAATAACTAACTTTGTAGGGATGGGTTTTTCAAACGGTGTTTCACTATCGACAATGATTAGAAAACCTATTTATTCTTGATTACGGTGAATAAAACCTAGTTTATAGTTTACAATATTTATAAAATATTATTAATTCACGTCATTTTCTTGCAATAATAGTATTTATGATCATTTCGACGATATGAAATATAGCGAGGTCTTCATCGTGTCCCATCACTGGCTTACTTGATATCAAGTAATTGGCGCTGGGGGCATTAAAATATTTTCTGGCGTTTTTGTTTCTATTGAAAATAAAACTAATAAGAACTTATTATGTGTGAAAAAGTTAAAATATGGTTAATAACAGGGCAATTTTCCATAAAAACAAAATAAAAGGTCTTGGAAAAGTCGTAAATTTATTTTATACTGTGATTACTTCTAATCAAGTAGTGGCGCTGAGGGCACGAAAATCTCGAACTTGTATAGAAGTGATTGGCGTTCAAAAGGTTAAAACTGAGTGAATAGGAAAGAAGACGGTAGTTGAGCGAGGTGATGCAATGTTAAACCTAACAACACGACCAACAATGCTACGCCAGAGGGAGATTGATTCTCCACGACCAACACAACATTAGGCGCATCGTACCAAGCACACATCGGCATAGAACTGCTCAGATCCGTCCTCCATACGGCTTCTTCATTATCATATCTTTGCTGTGATTTGATATTGTTATAAAAACAATTGGTTTTATCGAATGCTCTAATTTTACTAATTAAAAGATCGTTGATTACATTGTAAAAACAAATTTGAATAAGGTAGATTTTTTCGGTAAGAATCGGCATCCCTAGTGGCCCCATCGTCAAGCATTCTACGTATGCAGAGGGACGTCCGCAATCATAGGATTGGGGTGCTATAAAATACATAGTCTGAAGAAAGGCTTGGGAAAGGGGTTTCATAAACTGTTGCACGGTCGGAGTGTTGCTATATGTAATGCACATCGCGAGCTCATTCATATACTGCTCGAAATCAGAAAAGCCACTGTATGACAGATCGCTTCTCGAAGTTTTTAGGACTAGGATTATGGGTCAAGCTCTAAAAGAGGATTTACTAATAATCATAGCAACATTTAATTCATTTCGTTTAATTTTTTCGTCTAAGAGCTTATTAAATACTTTATTTAAATAAAAAAAATCACAAAACGAAAGATAGTCACATTTTAATTTTCTTTCGGTTTTGTATTTCGTGGAAGCTAATATGATACACAAGTAAAATTTTAAATCTTTACAATTTATCTTTATATTATAAAATAGGTACAGTATTAAATACATATTGTTAATAGTATTAATTACTAATATTTACAAGTCCATAAAACAACTATACACTTTATTAAATTATTAATAATTTAATAGACATGGTATATGGACAGGCAACAAATTTCAACATTCATTCTTTTTGAATTTTTTACACGTTTCATTCGCATCGTCGAGTTTGTTTACCCTTCTTGATTTCAGAAATGAATGATGGCCGTCACTTTCACCAATGTTTTGTCGAATACAGTTTATATTTGATACATTCTGATTATGTACACCATGCTTTTTATCACCCAAAGTTTTATTATTCTTATTAACTATTAAAGTATTTTGAATGTCTTTAACTAAGTCACTTGTATGTGTATGTGTGTGTAACTTAATAGGAATCAAGATTTGATTTTCGCTATCACCTTTCTTGATAAATTCTTGCTTTATTTGGACCATAGATCTATTTTCCGCATCACTTGAAAGTCTTATAGTTTTTCTCAAGTGAATAGTGTCGGAAGAGTCGGCATAATTTCGCTTCAGTACTATATCTCCTGTTGGCATTTGTTTTACCAATGTGAGAGTTGGTGTTTCAGACTCCTTTGCTTCAGTTTTTTGTGATTTGCTTGAACTGCCTTTGTCACCATCAGATCCTTCTTCTTGTTGGTCTTCAGTTTCAATTAATTTACCTAAAAAATAAAGAGAGCAGTGATAAATACTCTAATTACCAATAATAATACTGAGCTCTGGAATACTATAAATACTACACGCTGATTCTCACTGATAATACATACCATTTAAAGTAGGGAATGTAATGTCAGGCAGGGTCAAATGCGAATCTGGGTTATATTTGTGCATTAGAATTTTTAATAAATTTGAGATCTCTTCCCGTTTTCGTGTGACGACTATTTCGTCGAACCAATTGGCTAGTTGTTTTATCGGCAACGAGTAGTCTAAAATAGGATCCTGAAAACAAAAGCAATATATAATTTGACCATCTAATCAATACACTTGTGCTGAGGTGGTAGACCCTAACATCGGCTGCCGGCAGAAGTTACCACCCACCAGACAAAGTCTTGCCGCCAAGCGATTAGTCGTGTTCCGGTATGATGTCTGGTGAAGCTATGCGGAGAACAGGTCTGAGTAGTTGTATTGCGATGTGTGCCGGGTATGATGCGCCAAATGTTGTTGTGTCGGTAGTTATTTCGTGGAGGGGAGCAACATGGTTGGTCGTGTTGTTGGGTTTAATATTGCATCACCTCGCTCAACTGCCGTCTTCCTTCCTATTCACCCTTGTGTTTTTGTGTGAATAGGCTCTTAATAAACTAGCGCGCTTTACCACCAATGATTGCATCATTGCTTACCATCAGGCAGGATTGCGGTCAAGCATTAGTTTATAATTATAAACAAAAAAATAAAAATATAATGGGTGTAAAAATACCCCGAATGAAGTCACCTATTATTAACCTTTTGAACGCAAATCTACATAATACGCGATGTGTCCTCCAGCGCCACGCTACAAATGTATAACGTATCTATAGTAAAACGTAGGGATGAGATTAATGTCCTATCGACAAATAATATTATACATTTAAATTAATGTTTATTCACCAATTTACGAAGCTAAATAAAAACTGTAACCGTATTTTCATATTTTATTTTATTTCATAAAAAAATCAATATGAAAACTTGGATATATTTCCTATAATAAAGAAAAGAATTGTAAATTTATTAGACGTGTGTTCTAGAAGTTCACATCCCTATTTGTCTCCAAATGTAATCCTTTTACTTCATATCAAGTAGTTGGCGCTCGAGGCACGTCAAAATCCTTTCTGATATAAGGATGTCTTGTCAACGTATTTCTTGTCGATGTATTTCTATGGTATTTATTTTTATATTCACTGTGGTCGAGTTACACGTGCATAAACTCAACCGATTCCTGCCTAATTTATTTCGTTTAGTTACAACAAATACAATTAATAGAAGCTAAATACGTGGTTTTCTACATTTTTTAAAGTTCCGTAGCCAAATGGCAAAAAACGGAACCCTTACAGATTCGTCATGTCTGTCTGTCCGTCAGTCCGTCCGTATGTCACAGCCATTTTTTTCCGAAACTATATGATCTATAGGTACTGTTAAAACTTGGTAGGTAGATGTATTCTGTGAACCGTATTAAGGTAGTGATGCAAAAATAAAAATAATAATAATAAAGATTGGGGGCTTCCCATACTTAGAACTGAAACTAAAAAAAAAATTCTTTTCTTCAAACATACGTTCGGGGAATGTATGGATAGGTCTTCAAAAATGATATCGAGGTTTCTAAAATATTTTTTTTCTAAACCGAATAGTTTGCGTGACAAACGCTTCCAAAGTAGAAAAAAGTTGGTCCCCCTCCCCTACCTCTAACTTCTACAATAAGAAAATGAAAAATCTAAAAAAAACATATGATGTACAAGTACATACATTACTATACAAACTACTAACGAAAAATGTTTTGAACGAGATCTCGTAAGTAGTTTTTTTTAATACCTCGTAAATCGCTTATTACCGCGTAATCTTTCATACAAATAATTTTAATCCTTTAATTTCATAAATCAATGGTACGGAACCCTTTGCACGTGAGTCCGACACGCATTTGGCCGATTTCTTTTTATTAAAATTACTGTTTTACACAGATGTTACAGACCTATTTTTAATGGTTTCGCAAAATACTCGCAATTATTTTTCTGGTTTGTGCAAACTAATAGAAAACGGAAGTAAATACCTGAAACGGAAGTTGACGACTTAACTGAATGTCGAGACGACGAAGTATTTCAAAATTCTGATTCAGACTTGAACAACTCGCAATAATTCGTCATATTCACCGTCACATTTTTTTTTTATAAAAACATGTGCGTCAACTTAAGATGTAAACATTGCACTTCACTAAAATGCACAAAGTCACTATGACCTTGAAACCTGTCCGCTTATGACGTCACAGTGTTACTTCTATAGAAGTCGGTGGCGCGTGCGGGGTGACAAATAACTAACTTTGTAGGGATGGGTTTTTCAAACGGTGTTTCACTATCGACAATGATTAGAAAACCTATTTATTCTTGATTAAGGTGAATAAAACCTAGTTTATAGTTTACAATATTCATAAAATATTATTAATTCACGTAATTTTCCTGCAATAATAGTATTTATGATCATTTCGACGAGATGAAATATAGCGAGATCTTCATCGTGTCCCATCACTGGTTTACTTGATATCAAGTAATTGGCGCTGGCGGCATTAAAATATTTTCTGGCGTTTTTGTTTCTATTGAAAATAAAACTACATAATAAGAACTTATTATGCGTGAAAAAGTTAAAAATATGGTTGATAACAGGGAAATTCTCCATAAAAACAAAATAAAAAGTCTTGTAAAAGACGTAAATTTATTTAATACTGTGATTACTTCTAATCAAGTAGTGGCGCTGAGGGCACTAAAATCTCGAACTTGTATAGAAGTGATTGGCGTTCAAAAGGTTAATGATTATTTTTTTCAACAACTATATTTACTTACAAAATAATTTATTCGATGTTCACTTTACTATGACTTTACTTTGTAAGGACATGTTTTGCATTGCCTGTTGTCATAAACAGAAATTTTACACACCAAAAATTTGTTTGCCAACAACTATTGTTGTTGTAAACTGTTACTTATATTGATTTACAGAGTGTGTAGATGTTGGTTATGGGATGGGTTTTTATACACCACGTGTATGTAGTTTTGATACTCACTTTAAAAAATTGTTCAACATACTGCAACAAGTACAACCCACAATCTGTAAAATTGTTTTGTTGGGGTATTTTAGGACAACTTCCTTTGATGTTATCCTTATTGAATGTTTTATTTTGAGAGACCTAAAACATAACATATTTGTTAAATAGATTATGGAACATATAATATATTATTCTTAGACAAATATACATACTTTAGCTTGATATTCACAAGTGAGGTAATCTCTTAATGTGGCTACAACTCTGGATCTAGATGCCCCAGCTAATGAATCAAATATAAGTATACATGGCCTGAAATGAAAAATATTTTTGAGCATAAGTTAGTACATAAAAGTCTTAAGAGCTAGGAGACAACCCAGATAGAATGATTATGATAGGTGTTAAAACACACCTAATAATAGAATCTTTTCCATGATGATTTACAGACGATTCCAAGGCTGATCTGAGGATGAAAGAAAATAAGACTACAATAGTTGATTTATGATGCAGTATTCAATTCATAGTAAAAGCAGATACAGAATTATTATACTGGTGAGAAATGACAACTACACTCTAGAGAATTGCTATAGATAGATACATACTGTTTAATAGGCTCCGTTTTTCTATTTGGTTGAACTTCAACTTTCTTCTCAACAGGACTTTTTTCTGTTTCTTCTTCATCTGAATCACATTGCATGTCTAAATCACTTTCCTGTAATAGATTATTGTATTGAGAAACTGTTTTTTATAAGTAGGAATGAGAAGTACGAATGATTTAACTCTAAGCTACCTCAGCTTCTGCCTCGTCTCGTTCACTAAGATTATCAGAGTCACAACTTAATGTAAGCTGTTCTTGTTTATTCAATGGTGTAATAGTTGTGTTACCTATTTGCATTGACGATCTGCGTTCTGAAATTTTAAAAAAAGTTGTTTAAGATACAAGTATGATAAAAAGAATATTTGTAAGTTAAAACATCAAATATAACATTTCACCTTTCTTTTTGATCTCCTGGGGGGTAACAAGTCTATTATCTATCGTACTCCGGCAGCCGTCTAAACTTGGGTAGCAGATAATTGCAACAAACCAGTGACAATTTTCATTAATAGGAACTACAATAAAATCTTTTTCAAAAATGTTGACATTCTTCGTCCAAGTCTTGACTCTTGCATGCCGCTTTTGCGCGGGAGTCAAATTACTATCCCATTCGTGAGGATTCGAACTTCTGTTCACTTTGCATGGTTTAGTAGTAAGCCTTTTGTAGAAAAATGTGCTAAAAATATGAGTCTTTTCTCTCTGACGAGGTGTTAAAACATCATGAACTAAATGTTTCAAATAAAAATCTATGATAACATCGTTTAAAAACTGATCTTGGGCTAGGCACATATAGTCTTCAGTGTTTATAGGTATACCACCTTTTCCAGGTGGATAAATTAAAATTTGCCTTATTTCCGCAGGGTTGGAACTGTAAATACATAAAATCAATAAATGGATATTTATCCATGAGTGGGATAAATAAGCTAACAATAAAATTTATTTAAATAGCTGGATCACACACCTCTTAGCTCCAGATGTAATGGCGGCACTTGACGATCTTGTTGCCATTCTTGCTACATTATTGCTTTCTTTAGGACAAGTTCTTACTAAAATATCATTGGCTTCACGGGCATTCAATTCGTCCATCACTTTACCAAATAAAACTTTTAACGTTATTTTAGCTTCATCTGATATAGTTTCTGGTAGTAATGTTATCCTTTTGAAAGGGTCTATCTTTGACATTGGATTATAATAAGGACCTGTACATAAAATTACAAAAGTTTAATAAAGTTAAATTATATTAATAATTATAATTTAAATTATTGGAAATATAATTACCTGAGTCCTCTGTCATATCCAATGCTTTCCTAATATAACCACCACATTTGCTCATAGTGTATAAAAAAATGACAGGTAACCCTTTACCAAAATGTACCAAGATTCTGACAACTTCTTTGAGTTGTATTTGTAGAGCAACATCTCTAGATTCATTTTTGAGTGAGGGTGCCACAATCTTTATGCCTTTGGCTGATATGTAAACCTGCAAAAACAAAACGTTGAATTCTAATCAAAATATTTATTAAAAACATTCAAGCTTAAGGGATGAAAATTAAATTTATGGAGTTCCAAAGTTGATTGGTTGTTCACGAACAGTTATAACTGTCTCATTTTATGCAGTAAGTTTCAGCAGTAAAGATGCTTGATTTTCTGTTCAGAGTTGTTCATGTTAGAAAAATATCTTTCTAAAAATACCCACCTATCAAGTAGATATTTATGTACTTATTTTTGTTAGGATTATAATAAAGCCAAAAGGTAGAGGTTATGCTCCTAGCAGCCTGTATGTTCATATTTTTTTCAATTACAATGGATATTCTTAAAAACATAAGTTAACTTGTTCATGAGTTTATATAACCTAATAGTATATTTGTTTTCATATAATATAACAAATGCAGTTTTTTATTAAAATATTTATTTTAAAGAAAAACCAACCAAGTGAAACTTAGACTCGCACACAAACAGTTCCATAAGATTAATTATCTATAAAAATCATGTCTGTTGTAAATTATTTTGTGTTATACAAGGTGTCTCAAAAGTAAGTTCACATTTGCTTATCTTATTACGCGAAAGCAACTATTCTGAGGGGCGCGGGGGGTATGTCAGTCGGTAGTCTGGCTCTTGGGAATTTAGTCGCTATGGAGCGTTTCTCTGGTGCGGACCGTGCGTTGTGCGTACGTGAGTTTTACAAAAACGGTAATTCGGCGACTGTAGCGCGTAGAAAATTCTGCAGTATTCGACATATTCGTCACTTAAATGATGCGCCTAGCACTCGTCTCATTGCAAAATGGGTTGAGAAGTTTGAAGAGACTGGGTCAACTCTGGAGAAACCAAAATCTGGGCGACCAAGAACATCAAGAACAGCCGAAAACGTGGACAGTGTTACTCAGTCTATTCGAGATGATCCAAACCTCTCGATTCGGAAGCGTGCTGTTGCTTTAAATGTGCACAGATCTTCATTATGCCGCATTTTACACAAAGATTTAAAGCTGCACCCGTACAAAATTCAGTTAGTGCAAGAACTGAAGCCTCAAGATGCTGGTCAGAGGCTTGCCTTTGTAAATCAGATGATTGAGCGCTTTCCAACGTTCACTAATATCTTGTTTTCCGATGAAGCCCATTTTCACCTGAATGGGCATGTAAACAAGCAAAATTGTCGTTACTGGAGTGCAACCAACCCAAAACAAAAACATCAGAAACCGCTACATTCACCCAAAGTCACCGTATGGGCAGCGATGTCGGCGCGAGGATTTATCGGCCCTTACTTTTTTGAAGATGGAAGGGGACGCACACTCACAGTGAATTCAGAGCGTTATGTGGAGATGTTAGACGAGTTTTTCGTACCCCAACTGCAAAACTTTCCTAGTTACAACCAAAGAACATGGTTCCAGCAGGATGGAGCAACTTCACACACGTCCAACAGATCTCTGCCTCGAGTTCGAGAAATTTTTCCGAACAAATTAATCTCCAGGCGAGGTGACATAAATTGGCCTCCACGGAGTCCCGATTTAACGCCTATGGATTTTTTCCTGTGGGGTTATGTCAAATCAAAAGTTTACGCTAATAAACCGACTTCCCTGGCACAATTAAAAGAAAATATCCGTCATGAAATGGCAGCCATCACGGAGACTACCTGCCGAGCTGTCATAGGCAATTTTAGTGCCCGACTAAATGAATGCCGAGAGCGCAACGGTTTACATTTGGACGATGTTATTTTTAAAAAATAAATTCCCAAACAGTGTACTTCAATATAAAATAAACATTTTTTCAATAAAGCTAAGACTTTTCTTTTAAAAAAAGATTTAAATGTGAACTTTCTTTTGAGACACCTTGTATATTATTATTATTTGCATGCCATAAACTGTCCAACTTTGTTAACTGTGTTACTTAAATTAGTATGTACTTACCTCCATTATTATTGTATTTGCGAAAACGGTTTTATTATATTAGTATAAAATTAAATTTGATACTGTACCTTTTCTTTTGGAGTATATCTGTATGAACCGATTCTAATAGTTCGACAGTTGAGTGATGTAACTTGTGAAGAAATTTGACTAATTTCTTCTCTGCTGCCATCTGTGGAAAGAATATTAATTTTAAAACTTAGACGATCAGGCCTCTTAATGTTTCATATTAACCTGTAGATGGCCCTGCCCCAGACAATAAAGTATTATTCATCTAACCAACAAACACTTTTATTCTATGTTCTTAGACCAAGTCACTAAATGCAATATTATTATAATCTATGGGTGTACCCAGCCTCTAGCCTTCAAGTCAGGTCTTTGGGGGGGCCTATAGTTGCACGCGGTTTTTTGGTAATTGCGAGATTTCCAGGGGCAGCTGCCTCTCCCTGCCCCCCTGGTTACACCCATGAGCTACTCTGTTATCAAATTAAAATATTTATGACACTTTCAATTTTATTGGGGCCAGGCCAGGCCTCAAGCTCGAGCCGAAGTTCTTGGGACCTTAGAAGGTGACAATGATAGGTATGATGTTGAGAAGGCTGACTCACAAGCGAAAGGTCCTCACAGAACTACAGCATCAGCAGACCATATAACACAGAGTGAATAATGGATGGTATGTTAAAGTTTTAAAACATTCTATTTTAAGTATAGAAGGATGAATGTTTTATAACCGAAATGTTCCTATTTTCAGTACATAATTATGTTTAAAATTTCAGTTATGTTGATTTTTGAAAACACCAGTATACTAAGTGTAAAGTAACCAATAATGTTAGAAATGTACCACATTTGTATTGTTTTATGTGCTTTACTATATTGTTACCATTCTCAAACATATCTCATAAGATCCACAGTGTAAGTTTGTAGTATTTAAGATTTCTTTTCATGTGTTTAGTCTGAGGACAGACTAAGAGCAGGACGGCCGAATTTGGGAATGGAATGTATCCGAATATTTGATAGAGTAAATGTTTTAGATGTGTATCCAAACGACGCGAGTGAGAGGATGGTTGCGAGAGTGAGAAAGACGATACAACAGATTGGCACGACGAGGAACACGACTCTGTTAATAAGACGTATAATTGTTATTTTTTTCAAGTTGTTACTTGTTTCTTCAGTTTTCTATTTAATAAACCGTTTAAAACTCGTTGTGCTGTATTTTTTCTACTCCCACATTTACATCTCTCATCATTTTTACACCATGTTATATTTTTTCCCAAATATATTTAGAAATTGTTGCAGTGTGGATACCGAGCGCCTTACGGTTACGATAAATCATTACTATAGCGTGTCTATAAAGTCGTGAAAATATGTTTCTTGAACTACAAATTTTTAAAGTTAAACACTAAATCTTAGTAAGTACAAGTAAACCGAATGTCATCGGCAGTCATCGATTTGTTTTGTCAATTGTTATTTATTGAAATTTGTATTAATTTTCAATTCTGTTTAGACAAAACATCGATGAAATGTTAAATATGAGTAAAACAAACCGGAGTGGAGCTCGGGAAATTATTTTTAAAGTTTATCATCAATGTTTGTTAGTACACCAAGCTGGACAATTTTCATCAAATATGGATGATATTTATGCTTGAACAGTTACTAAAACAGGTATGTAATCATGTAACTGTTTGTTTTTATGTAGAAGTTTCAAATTTACATTGCGCATTTATAGATTAGACTGCAAGTAGAAGCAGACCATATTGCAGTGCGTTTTCGACATTTTGGGTTATTTCATTTACCGTTGATTTTAAAAATGAATTATATCATGTGGGAAATTAAAATTAGTGCTATTTTTAATCTTTCGGGAAAATGTGAGCGAGAATGTGTGTGTGAATGAGTTAGTTATTAGCTTAAGTGAAGATAGCAGGCTGATGCCAGCAGTAGCGGAGACGTTAGTGACGCAGCTGTTGACAATAAAAATATTTTTAACGAAGAATATTTGGTATCAGATGATAAAAGCAATTGAAAGTGATTTTACCAATGAAAAGTATTCCAAAACATAAATTTTGGAATACTTTTCATTGGTAAAATCACGTTAAAATATATAATAATAAATAAGATCAACTGGGGCAATTGCGTCTAATCGAAATAATTTAAAATCTATTTGATAAGTTGATAACCAACCTCTCTTGCAGTCTTGTTTTGTTTACTTTGTATAAAACTATAACGTATAGTTTAAATAGATGGCGTTGTACCACACAAATTCAAAATATCGGACATATTGAAAAAGCGTGTATTTTGTCAAGTAGAGTCAAGATGAGTGATCCCTAAGAATCCATATTGTTTCTAAGTTTTCTGTTTTTAATGTGAAATGTTTATACAGAATATGTTATAGCCTGTCTGTACCGATAGTTATTTTTATTGAAATCCTTTTATTTGTAGAGAAATGAAGATTTAATTGTGTGAAGGTTTGGTCTGGATTTTTGGGGTACGTCTGCTGTTTCGGGGCTATTGCGTCTATATGACGCAATTGCCCCAAAACCAGAGATCTAAAACCTTTTTTGGGTTTCTCTTTGTCGCAAATTTTATTAACCGACTTCAAAAAAAAAAAAGGAGGAGGTTCTCAATTCATCTGCATCTTTTATTTATTGTTATTTTTTTATGTACGTTCACCGATTACTCGAAGACGAATAGACAGATTTGAAAAATTCTTTTTTTGTTTGAAAGGATTAAGTACTCGCCATTTGATCCCATCATCATCAGGTCTAAGATATGGTGTCGGAAACCCTGAGAAATCGAGGGTGACGCCCGAAAATTGTAGGCGAGCATCAGTTAAAAACATGATATTAATGTGTTTTTCTGACGATACTGTAACACAATGGAGGTTTAGAGCTAATCTGATGAGTGAGACTACAGAGAATCGTGGGAAATCGTCAACCGTATATCGTAGCTACGTCGTATTTGGGCTTATTTTATTTGTGTTGACAAGATCTTTATACCGAGACTGGTTATGACTAAAAATGTTAATTTTATGTTGTAAAAACGGCGCCGGCAATAAAAACATAAATTGTGAGAGCTCTGACAAAAAGGTCGTCTACCTAATGTAACTTGATTTTCATTAAACCTCGAAAACGCACATGTTGCTTTTATTTAGCACCCTAAAATAAAAGTAATTTTGCAAGACAGTTTATTTTATTTTTGCTTTCAAAAATAAAATGTTCTGTACTTCTGGATTTGACAGCGGGAAAATGCGTCTAAGAAAAAATAGGCGCATTTTCCCAGTTCTATGCCATCGTTTCCGATGTAATAATTATTCGGTATTTTTTTATAATTTATTGAAAGATTTGTGTACAAAACTTTAGTTGAAGTAATATAAATTTATTTCAACCTTCAAACATCATAGTTTTAAAACTTATTTAAAAAATGAAAAAATGAAAAATATTTTATTTAAAAACTAAGTTGGTACAAACAAAATTGAGGTTGACCTCTCCTTTTAAGTATGAAAACACTTGTGCCAGGAGAGGCCGCTCTTCCTTAACATATTACATATTTCTTATCAACTTAATTAAATTGAAACCTTTAAATTAAGAAATATAAAACAAACAAACTAAAAGTAAAAGTAAGCATGTGTGTGTGCAAGCGTGAGTAAGTATTTGTGTGTATGGTGTGTCTGTATTTGTGTATTGGACTGTGTGTATGTGTGTGTGTGTGTAACAATTTATTTATTTATATATTAATATACACATGGACATACCTATATTTGAATTTACTTTTGCTTTTATTTATTTACTTTTAATTATTATTTTTATTATATTTATATAACAAGCGTACACCTGACATATGAAATATTACTACGTATTAATAACAACAAAACTAGCTAATAATATGGACAATCATATTTTCAGTATCTTCATAGTCTAGAGTTTTTAGCCATTCAGTCACCAACCGTTTACACTCCAAAGTAGTTTTTGTATATATTTTAAGAATTTTGTTAATAGAGTTATATAAATGCGAAGATTGATTTGAAAATTGGTGCTTAGCAAAGTAAGTTCTACATACACTTGTTTTAGTTACTTCGTAATTTCGTCTTTTTGTTAAAATAGTAGGATCAACTGTAAGGGACTTATGTTTTCTTAGAGTGGTATGTAAAATATACAGTTTGCGTATACTTAAAAGGTTGGATTCTGAATAAAGAGTGGTTGTAGGAAATCTTAGTTTTTTAAAAAACATTACTTTTAGGAGTATTCTTTGAGCACGCTCCACCTCTAGGAATTTAATTTTTGATGCGCCGCCCCATACTGGAATGCAGTAGATCATGATCGACTGAGCCAAGGCAACATAGACTTTTTTTATTAGTTCAATGCTAGCCGAGTGTCTAAGGATTTTGAAAATCCATATCAACTTCCTAATTCTACCAACGATTAGATCAATCTGAGAATGCCAAGACAGTCTTTCGTCAATCATAATTCCCAAGTATTTTGTGGTACCCAATTTGTTTATAGTAGGGCAATCACAGTTGTTGTTAATACTGACGCAATCATGTATTTTAAGACTATAACCGGGGCTAGGTTGGGTTCTACCGTTAATTGCAAAACAAATGTAGTTGGTCTTTGAGGTATTTAAGGTAAGCATATTTTTCCTTAGCCACAGGGCAGTGATAGCTAGAGCAGATTCAGCATCCCTTTTTATGGAGTCCCAAGAATTTCCTGTTATTACCATGGCAGTATCGTCAGCATATGAGAAAACTTTAGTATTGCTAGAATTTAAATTGCAGAGATCATTAATATAAATTAGGAAAAGTGTTGGCCCCAGTACAGAACCCTGAGGCACTCCGAAGGTCTGTTTAGTCTCGGCACTTACAGATTGCCCCATCTTAACCTTCTGGACCTTTCCTCTTAGATAATCCTGAAACAGATCCAAGGCGGTGCCTCTTATTCCAATATTTTCTAGTTTCTGCAGGAGAATGTGGGGAGAGACGGTGTCGAATGCCTTTTTTAAGTCCAAAAATACAGTTAAACATCCACCACCACTTTCCAATTGATCGGTGATTATGGAGGTTAGAGCCAATACAGCATCCTGGGTTGACTTACCCGGTTGGAAACCATACTGAGAGTCTGATAAAATATTGTATTTATTCAGGTAAGTTATTAATCTATTATTGATTAGTTTTTCCAGTATTTTGGACAATGAAGGCAGGATGGAGATAGGTCTATAATTATTCACATCCTCTCTGCTCCCACTCTTATACACTGGAGTAATGATAGCTTGTTTCAAGAGAGTAGGGAATACCCCTTTTTTAAAGCATGTGTTTATCAAATGGGATATTATTGGAACCAGTATGTGCTTCACCAAATTTAATGAAGACGCGTTTGCCCCAATACGGGAAAATGCGTCTAAAATTACTTGTTTTTAAAAAAGTCTAATTACTCAAATATACTGTAACTAATGAAAGAAATAATTTACTAAGGTTGTACACAAACAATTTCTTTAAACATTTACATGAAGGTTTTTTTTTTTTAAATTTATAATTAGAGTGATATTTTTTTTTAAAAGGCGTGTGAAGTATTTATATGACGCAATTGCCCCGGTTGACCTTATGTATGATTTTATTTTTTGTTTAACTCATTTTATTTAAACGCCAGAGACCATAGATTTGTGTTTTCATTAGAACCAATTTTGCTTCTAGTACAAAATAATGTGCTAGTATCAAAATGATTTCAATCACATTAACAGGGTTGCTATATGCATGACCGCAGCGCCCTCATTTATTTTTCACGACTTTATAGACAGACTATACTTACGATGGATTACTTCAGAACCTTACGCCCAACCTGCTAGCGACTTGTCAAGTATCACATCCTTTAGTGACGAAAATGGGACGCACATTTTAATATTCGCTAAAATTTGTGCCGGCCTTGGTCTGGTCGATATTGCTTGTTGAAACAATGGCTGTTTACACTTTGCACCCACCAGTTTTCTTATGATTATTAAGTAATTACTTAGTTTCGGTTTCTCGTTTCTTGTTACGATAGCTAAACGCATTCGTCACTGATATAAAATTCAGGTTTCAGCCCTGTAAGACCTCAAGTTGTCGTAATATGAGGAGGGCGCAAGGTTCATAATTATGAACGTTACGCCCACCGTGTATCTCGACAATGGCTGGACCAAAGAGTTTGAAACTTTGATTATTCTGCAGTGACGATGTGCCACGAGCATTTTGACTTCGTTAAGAGGGCGACGAAAATACCCGACGAAGTTTACCAAATGCTGTCCATCCCAGCTGGATCCTCCTATTTACTTCCTTCTCGGAATTGTTTTTCCCTAATAGCGATTTTAGTCTTGTCTAAGTTCAGCTAAGTTGGCCAGCTCTTGCTGCGTTTCCGTCATGATGACGATTGATGTTAATGCCCCGACCCTGCCAATCCAGCGTCTTAAACATATCCTCGAGG
Source organism: Sesamia inferens (assembly GCA_037179545.1). Taxonomy (NCBI): domain Eukaryota; kingdom Metazoa; phylum Arthropoda; class Insecta; order Lepidoptera; family Noctuidae; genus Sesamia; species Sesamia inferens. The sequence continues at coordinate 17,879,926 of CM073928.1, read as the reverse complement.
ACATTGGAGAACAATTTGGGGGAAATAACGTCCCCTTGTCTCACTCCTCGCTTAAGAGGGGTATGTTTAATCTGCTGGTTCTGGACTTGGACGGACATTGTGGCGGCATCGTAAAGACATCTCATCACTTGGATATATCGCCAATCGACTTGGCATCGCTGCAAAGATTCCAGAACAGACCAGGGGCCCCAGCCAATGTGACATTCAGAAAGAAACGAAATCGAATACCAAACGAGTTAACGAGAAAACGAATTAACGAGTTAATGCCCAGCTATGCCACAGTGAAACAATTTCTAAGTGTATTTGGGAAAAAATATAACATGGTGTAAAAATGATTGAAATAGATTCAGTTGCTTGTTCTGAACAAATTATATTCAGGTTTGGCATAAACAAAAAATAACGTTGTAAAAATATATTATTATATTCCTATTTAATTAAGCAAGGTTATATAAAATATATTATTATATTCCTATTTAATTAAGCAAGGAATTTAAAATCACACTAGTCTGCAATTCTTCAAATTAAATCTTAACACAATACAAGTAAATCTGTATATTTTTCAGCCTGCGCTGCGTCTTCCGGTACGTGGCAGCCACTCCAGAACCTTTCTGCTCCATCGGCTATCGGTTCTACGAGCAATGTGCCTCGCCCACTGCCACTTAACTTTAGCGACTCAAAGACTATTTTGGTGACTTTGGTTCTTCTGCGGATCTCATTTAGTGCCAAAAATCTCGTCTAATACTATAATTATTAATAATAATATTTTATTGATCACTCCTAGAATAAAAAAATTCTCTTAGTCTATGTACAAAATTATGGCAATGAATATACAGTCTTATACAGCCAAAAGTATTGAGCACCCATGACATCTTTCAGTTTTTTGAACAGAGTCAAACCGAAATAAAATGAAACAATTCGTGTAAGTTGATATCATTATTTATTAATACATAATCAATATTTTCTGGGTACACCTTTTACATTATAAAACTTTTTTACAATAAAAAAACAACCGACTTAAAAAAAAAGAAAACGAATACGCATGTTCACGATCATGGTGTCTTTGGATTTTGTATAATCGTTTTTTCCAGACTCCCGGAATTAGTTATTTTTCCCTTTGTGTTTTTTTTTTGAAGTCGGTTTTTTTTTGTAATAAAGCTTAAATTTTAGAATTTTTAGTTGCAGAAAGTACTGTTCAGTTGCATCCGGTCAGACTGGACACTGCCGCCAACATAGTTGGGAATAGGCTAGCAAACAAACGACGCATGTTGTTTACTTGAATTTTAACCCGCAATTTTGGTTTAAATACCAAACTACTGAACCGTTTTTTATAAAATTTCTCTGAGACTGGACTAAATGTATGAGCATTGCTAGAGATGACACGATTACGTGACTTAAATTCAGTAGGTTGTCCTACGTTAAACTTAATGCTGTAAATTGTTGAGGATTTCCCTCGTCTGTATATGGTCTTTATTGTCAGATCTACTGTAGACCCTTCATTATAACCCACATAGATGCAAACTTTTCATCAATATAAATGAATCGAGTCCAATTACAAGGTAGCTACTGTAAATCGTTGAGGAGTTCCCTGAACTGACCTTTGTCGTCATCATCAGGTCTCTAATGACAGTCGCCACCCATCTAGGTGTAAGGTTCTTCTCAATACAAATTATTCAAACACAAACACAAGGTAGCTGCTGTGAATCGTTGACTAGTTCCTGTTTCCCGGCTCCATAATCAGATCTAATCCAGACCCTTATTAAATTGTAGTGCTTTAAAACACCTATTGAAAATACTTACAAGTGCACTAGCCGTCCCTACAATTTTTGAAAGTTCTCCTTGGGTTCTCTGGTCTTCCACCAACAAACCCTGATGTCCTTATTAGGGGACCACCTTGGAAATGTCTTCTTTCAACAGAAACAGAATTATCAAAATCGGTTCATAACGGCCAAGTTATCCGCGAACAAACATGAAAAAGTATATAATACGGACGAATTGAGTAACCTCGTCCTTTTTGAAGTCAGTTAATTACGGCAGAAATTCTTTTTGCCATCGAGTTTACGAGTTTTTTACAGTCTTCAGCCGTTATCGTGTTCCAATCCAGACGCATGTAGCGTTTTAACTCTTATTTGTTGTTTATAGTGTTGCGCCGGACTCTGCGCTTTAATAAAACCCATAAATGCTCTATGGGGTTCAGGTCCCGGGCCTGGGCAGGCCAGTACAGAAGTTCTATGGAATTTTCACGAAACCATGTCATCGAACGAGAGATTAATGGCACGGCTCGTTATCCTGCTGGAATAATGCAGATTCTAGTAAGTTTATGTACTTTTCAGAATTCATGTGGCTCTCACACACGAACAATTCGCCAACTCCACAATCAGTCATGCAGCCGCCACACTGTTTTACAGTTCTACACATTCTGGTTTAAATTCTACACCTACCCCACGATGTACAAAGGTCACTCCAGCTATCCCAAAAATCTGCAACAATGAGAAATATATTGAGTCCCGGAAAATTCAAATAACTTCATCAAAGCTTTTTGTTTTCAAACTGTTATATTAAATATTATAAGGACATTAAATTAACTAACTTACCTCCTCAAAGTTTGATTTGACTGACCACATGACATTTAGCCAATTTTCTGCAGTCAAACTTCGGTTTTAAAGCCCATTCATATTGAGCTTTCTTGTTGCCATCCGAGAGCCTTGGCTTCTTTCTGGCTTTACACCCTCTTAACTATACCAGCTTCCTGAAGTTGTCTGCGATTTGTTCTAGCAGAAATTGTTTTTCTAATTTCTACTGACAATTCAGCAGCAAGCTCAGAAGATGCTTTTTTCTTTGATGCATTGGTCTGAAAGCCTGTAGCCTATTCTGCATGGATCCAGGTGAACATTTGACAGTTTTGGAAATCTCTACTTGTGATTTCCCTTGCTTATGCAGAACCTGTATTTCCTCACATTTTTCTAAAGAAAGTTAATTTCTTTTTGACATATTATAACAATATCACTCCAATCTTCCGAAAACAATCACCAAAATCACACTAAATCACTCAATGTGTCCATGAAAGGTAATAAATAGTGCATTGATAAATCAAGACAAAATTTGCAAAAATACCAAGCTTTTTGGCACTGAGGTGTTATATTGCTTTTGCAACACAAGTGATTATTTTTAATCCTTTTTAGATTTTGACAAAAGAATCCTTAAACAATAGCTTTGTTTTTAACCATTCTTGCTGTGCAGCTGCAAAATTTTTAGGCTGCTCAGTGCTTCTGGCTAAGGCTGTACATTTATAAGACATGGTCTTGACAACTTTCCTAGTATAAATTGTGTATATAGACTTCATTTTTATGCACAAAGCCTGAGCCACAAAAATGAAATTATTGCAATTCTATTATTGAGCACTCAATTAATGAACATCTGATTAGTCAAAGTGTCTGCACCTGAATTCTTTTATTGTCACACATACACTACTTTCAGATACTGTGTTTTTTTTCATTACTTACAAAATTTAAGTGCTATAGCTGAACAATTTATATACTAGCTTTTTTCTGCAGTTTCTACTGTAATTAAAAATACAATATATATGGACATCAGACAATATCCCATGGATACTACTGAAATTAAAAATACAATTTCATCAAAATCCGTTTAGCCAAATTTGTACAAATATTAAACATACATAGAGACAAACAAACAGATAAGAATATTTTTGGCATCAGACTCATTTGCACACCACAACAATGTATTTGTTTTTCTAAAATTTAAGAATATTCATCACCTTTTACAATTTTCAGCATATTCTATGTTTATTACTTAATTTGAGCAATATGCTCGGTAGCGGTATATGTAGGCAAACCTATAGCTGCCTCACATGTTTAGTACCTTGGTAGTTATGTATTCTATAGCTATAGGTAAGTATTACATACCAAAGGTTTTAGTGGCAATAACGTGTAATAGTAAAGAATAGCGATATACTGTGTAGAAATTATAAATTTCATTTAATACCGTTAGTAATAATGAGTATTGATTAAAAAAACACTGTGTTATGGCAGATATCGACGGTATGTCTGCTGCTCATGTTCGCATTTATTAAACAAAGTAGCTACTGTTATATTAAAAAATAACCTTAAATTTAGATTACAAATATATGTACCTGTCTTGCGTTTGAAGTTATCCCTGAACATTTCGTAAATCCAGTGAAAAATAATCACTAAATTATAATAATGTCCAAGTTAAGACGCATTGCGACCCATCCACAATTTCCACAGATACAAAATTGATTTTACAACACAATGACTGATCGAGCTTATGACGAGCCTTTTGGCACGGAACGTTTTTTGTATTCTCGACGGGCAGACTGAGGAATGTTGCCAGAGTATAAACCAGAGTAAAATACAGACAATACATAAAACAGACGACAGCAAATCAAGCAACTACAATCTGTAAGATTTCCGTATTAGATTTTCAACTTTATCATTAAAGCAAGGCTCAGCGTTGACTGGGAGTTATTTCAGGTAACTAGTTACAATAACCAGCGACGCGATGTGTAACTAAATCACTAGTTACGAGTCAAATTAAAACGTAGTTATTTTTGTAAATGCGTTATTTCGTTACACACGTTATGCTCGCGTTATGCCTTAGCGGGTAGCCGTATCGTGCATCACACCGGCGTCGCGCGTCGCTGGTTATTTTTACTACTTACGTGAAATAACGACCACGTCTAGTTTCGTTTCGTGTGTAACTGTATAGTTGGTGGTTATATTTATGTAAACATTAATAATAATATTTATTTGCGTAAAACATGGTATAAAGGTGGAACATACATAATAGAACATACATGTTTTGCTTCATAGAAGCGTGCAAACTTTACATGCAAATAATACCTATTTATTTAACCCTACTGTTTCATGCTCTAGGAACTCCCTGACACTGTAAAAACTATTAGCCGACAACCATTTATATAATTTACGTTTAAACAATCTTTTATTTAACATTTTAAATTCATCTGGTATTTTATTGTATACCCGGACACACATAAACATGCAGCTTTTATTATATTTTGCAAGTCTTGGTAGGACATCTAGCACGAGCCCGTGAGGGTCACGACGGCTACGAGAATTTATATCGCTCGCTTTAGTAAACAACTCCTTATGCCTCCACACAAACATACAAATTTCTAGAATATAAAGAGACGGTAATGATAACAAATCAAGTTTTTTAAATATCGGCCTACAAGATTCGTCAGGTTGAAGCCCATATATAGCTCTAATGCATTTTTTTTTTGCGCGACAAATGCTCTATTTTGATCGGTGCTATTACCCCACATGATTAGACCATAGCGTAATACAGATTCCACATATGCATGGTATGTAGTAATTGCTGTTTTGGTGTTTGTTATTTTACTGATCTGTCTCAGTGCGTATACAAACTTATTAATTCTTTTGGAAACTGTATCAACATGGGCTTTCCAGTTAAAGTCTTGATCCAAAGTCACGCCTAGAAATTTAGTTTGAACTACTTCGTGAATTTTATGTATATTCATTTTAATCGTGTGTTTATATCCAATTTAATAAATCGAATTTATTAAATTGGATATAAACAGATTTTTTTAAATTTATAGATAAATTGTTTTCATTCAGCCATTCAATCAGTCTCTCTATCACATTATTTATTTCAGTCTCATGGTCATTAATAGTATTTTTTGTCTTATCAGATGTCACAATAATAGCGATGTCATCAGCGAATAATATACATTTATGATTTGTTATATTAGTTATAGAATTTATATATAATAGGAATAAAATAGGGCCTAGTACGCTTCCTTGCGGGACGCCACATTGGTTAGATTTTAAATCAGAATAGTGCGATGTCATATCATTATTACTATCCATTCTTGTAATGGCAACGCGCTGCTGTCTATTATTTAAATAACATGATATCCATTGGAGTGCAATTCCTCTAATTCCAACTGCCTCTAATTTCTGAAGCAATAGGCCATGAGAGACGAGATCAAAGGCCTTAGATAAATCAAAGTACAGCCCGGTTGTATAAAAGTTATTATTTATGTTGGTTAATACTATTTTAATGAGACTGTAGATTGCTAAGGTAGTGGATTTATTTATTTTTTTTGTCTGATTTTTCACCCGTTTTATAAAGGGGCTTCACAATTGACGTCTTCAGTGCTTCTGGAAAAGTGCCAGTTGAAAATGATAAATTTATTAAATATGTTACGATTTTAAGAATTTCATTAGTACATGCTTTAATGATTTTGGTATTAATCTCATCATAGCCTTCGGAATTCGTGTTTCTCAATGCCATTATCTCCTGTTTAACTTCGCTTTCAGATACTGGTTTAAGGAACATCGAATGGATCATTGAACAGTCGTTAATTAATTTTGCACAGTTGTTTGAAGATTGTGCCGTATTAATATAGTGATTATTTAAAGCAGTTGCAATGTCTATAGGATCTGAGAGCAGCGCATTATCAATTTGAATAATGTCAATGGTGTCTCTATGGGTAAAGCCCACGATTTCATCTTTTATTACTTTCCATGCTGCTTTACATTTATTTTCACTATTTTTTTATAAATTTGATGTTTGTGTTCTTTTTCGATATGTAAATACATTTCTGTAAAATTTTGGAATACTTAATATATTTATTTTTACTTTCAACATTTTTACTTTTATAGTATTGATATCGTAAAGAACGTTTTGTTTTGCAACTTTGTTTTAGACCCTTGGTTATCCAGGTCTGTTTGTTTTTATTGTTAATATTGACTGTTTTCCTGATTTTTGGAAAACATAAACTATAGAACGAGCACAATGATTCGTGAAAAGAGTTGAATGCTACATTTAAGTCGTTCTCAGCGTAAACCTCTGACCAAGACAGTTTAGCTATACATTCCTTAAACTTTATGATATTATTCAAGTTATAATCTCTTTTGTACAAGTGGTATGTCGTCAGATTTGGCACCATATGCTTTATAGGAAAACTCAACAATTGTGCGGTGTCGTGGTCTGATAGATGAAGTGGCATTATTGTAGCATTAGCATTGGGAATGTTACTGAGAATGTGATCAATACAGGAAGACTTACGAGTTGGACGATCAATATGAAGTTTCAAATTATAATTATAGGACAGATCTTGCAAATGATTAGCAATATTACTTTTTATTAGCGTATTAATGTTAAAATCACCCGCCAAAACTACATTTGCTTTGGAATATTTATTAAAGATGTGGTGTAAAAGACCATTTAACTTAATCAAAAATTGTGTGGGATCGGACTGAGGAGTCCTATAAACACATATAATTACTAGTTTATGGTGTGTAACTTCTATTCCACATACTTCGAAAGTATTTTGTGTTGCGTATGTATTTACAAAAGCTAACTCCTACAAACGTGGTGTTTTTTAAGCAAAATACAGGTACCACCTCTTTGCTTTTCTCTGCAAAAACTAGCCGACATCTTGTAACCATGGATTTTAATATTAGATTCATTACCTTTTTTTATGAACGTCTCGGAAAGGCATATTGCGTCAGGGCTACTGTTAATCTCCTAGAGTTCCTGTAGGGTTATTTCAAGGAGTTCTCTTTTCGATAAGATACTGGCAATGTTTTGATGCAGTATTTTAAAACTTTTCTGCATTACAGATTTCGGATTGTTAGACTCGAAAAAGCTTTATATTTTTTTTTTTATTACCGGAAAGTAGTAGGGGATAGTTCCTTTTTGGGGTTTTTCAACGGGTATTTTTATACTTTCTGATTGATGGCGGCGTATACGATCAAAATAGAAAAGAATTGTTCCTTTTTTATGTTTAATAATTTTGGTGTTTACTTTTTGACTTGATTTGTTACTTAGTATTCGTTTAGCAAGAATTCTGGGGTTTAAATAATTATCAGTATAATGTTGGCAGTCAATTACGTAGTTAATTTTAGTACACAATTCAGATATTTTGCTAGATTTGTTTTCCAAAAACTTACATTTTTTATAATTTATACACATTCACAGTAGCTGAATTAAAATAACTAGCTTTTTTAACAGGTGACGCCAATCAAATAACTGGTTACGGTATGTTTCTTGAAAAAGGCGTTACGACCCACACCTACTGGGAATATCTGGCAGTTTGGGGTAGCTTGACCTGCTGTCGTCCGCACCTATAAACGATAATTTGGAGTTTTGGCGGGAAGGTTAAGCTGAGCGCTCATTTTTCATTGGACTTTTAAATTATTTGTAGTCATCATCATCATCTCAACGTATAATCCTGGTTGCACCCGCGGCTTCCGCGTTGGGCCCGGGGTCCGCTTTCCTACGAATACGCCTCGATTTCGCACGATCTCTGGCATCCCGTGGTGTGAGATTTTTGGCACGCATGTCATCTCTTACGACGTCAAGCCAGCACTTCTTTGGCCTGCTTCGCTTGTTCCGGCCCGACGGAGGCGGTATGGCAAGACATTTGTTACCCACGCAACATGCCGGTTTTCGTAAGATGTGACCGTACCAGCGTAGGAGACTCTGTTGCAGTTTGTCTGCTATGACTGTTTAAATAATTTATAGTGTCGTTTAATAAATAAAAGTGGGTGATTTAAGTAATAAAAAATGCATTCAGAAAATAATTCATAAAGAACATTGAGATATCGCAGCATAGTGGCCTCGTCATAACTTTGCCTCAAACCACCCTCTTAGACGGTTCACGTGGCAGTCTTTTTCGAAATTAAAGAAAATTCATTACGAAATGGCTTTTCTAACAATCCTAACACGTGCCATTGGCTAAATGCACAAACCGTGCGAGGCCAAAGAAGAAAGAAATAAATAAAAAAAATTGGTTGTCTGTAGAACTCCGTCTACTGCCGATATTTGATCGTGACAACGTCTATTACATGGTAATAGACCTCGCGCACGAGTGTGACACACGCTCTAGGGGTGGGGGTAAAGTAGGCGTGGACTCCGTGTGGCGTCAGATTCGGCCGTTACGGTGTTTTCGAGAATGACTCCACGCCGTACCAATTTAATAGACGTTGTCACGTCAAAAATAACTTTGATGATTGGCTAAAGACATCGGTCATAGCCATAAAGGAGAGAAGAAAAAAAAGCGATAATTTCTGATATAGACATTGGCAAAAAAAGTCTACAAAACTGCACTAATTTTGTGTTTACTGACAACATTCCCAAAAAATGACGTTTCTTAGTAAACAAAGTTTATTAGTTTAAATCGTATTAATCACTAAATAGGTAGTATAAAACAAAGTAGCTTTCTCTGTCCCTATATCCTTATTTATACTTAAATCTTTAAAATTGCGCAACGTATTTTGATGCAGTTTTTTTAATAGACAGAGTGATTGAAAAGGAAGGTTTATATGTATGTCGAAGATCGTCGGTATAATTTTAATGGAGGTTGCTGATTTGATTTACGTAGTAGTGGGGCAAACGCTTGACGTTATTTTGTGATGGCGGCACATGGACAGAGTCGTTTCGGAGAGTGGGGTCTGTCGAACGGTCACTTCAGATTGAGACGCGGACTAGTAGTCCAGTCAAAATAGACATTCCAGTTTGCATTAATTCCCAACAAGCTGGATTTTTGTGCAGGTCTTGAATACGTCATTACAAATGATATGTCAAAAGTCCCCATCGATCCCGCTTGTGCGTTGTTTTTTATTCGAGGTCAAAGGTCACAAATTTGCGTTTTTTGCGTATATCTCTGAAACAACGAGAGCTATCGAAAAATGGTTCAGACAAAGTTTGTAGATCGTAAAATTGTCTACAAAAAATATTTTAACACTTTTTCTTGTACGATGCACTGTTCTCGAATTATGGCTATTTTAAACATAGAAAATACGAATATACACTCATACGTGGCCAGTATGCATCATCGGGTTAACCATTTGAACAGAAAATATTAGAATATAGTTTTATTTGCCCCATGCACACAAGTACGTGAAAAATATACAATTCTGAGTGAGTCATCGTCCGTCTCTAATTATATTGGGCGGTTGGCCTTGAGAAACATCTGCCTGCGACACTCCATTGTTCGGGTCGAAACCTGTCTATACCTGCTTTCCGAAGGACATAGCTCTAGTAAATGCAGTCAGTTTTGAACGGTTTTTCGTAGTGAATAGACGTGTTTGTGCATTATATTCTCTTTTTAAACAGTGCCATTACAAAATTTTGTAAAAATGTCAGAAGTTTGCTTTATTTGCAATGAATCTTTGACTGAAGGCGAAATTGTGGTTGTTGATCGTGGGCTAAAGACTTTAATGGATTCAAGTACTGAAAGGGGTGATGGGTTCAATGAATATTTGAAGGACAAAACATCTGTAACGATACATAAGCAGTGTCGTAAAACATACACCCGGAAGAGCAGCATCGCTGCAGCTAAAAGACAGCGTGAGGCGGAGATAGCTACCACATCTGGGATTAGTCCTCCTCGTACTAGAGTACGAGGTAATGAATCGTCTTTTTGTTTCAAGAAATACTGTTTGTTCTGTGGCAATGAAGCAGATAAAACGGCTGAAATGAAAAAAGCGCAGCATCTTCGACGAAGAGTGTCTCAAGTTTCAACCCTTGACTTCAAGAAAACCATCTTGAAGGAAGCTCAGACTCGTTCTGATGAGCTAGCAAAAAGTGTCATTGCCCGCATTCAGTATGAATATGACTTAGTTGCTGCTGAGGCTATGTACCACAGTGATTGTTACACTTCGTTTCTAAAACCCATTAGTGGAGGTAAAATCGGTCGTCCTGAAAGTGATTCTATTACTTCAGCGATGGAAGAAATATTTGCATTTATTGAAAATCATGATGATTGTCAATTTTCAATAGAAGAATTGAAAGATATTTGCAAAGAACCATCGATCGATAATAGAACAATTAAGTCAAAACTCAAGTTAAAGACGTATGGTAATAGAATCATTATAACTGAGAAATTGGGAAGTTCAACATTCATTTGCTTCATCGACAATCAGCATGACGTCCTCAGCAAAGCTTGGTATGAGAATAAAAAGCAAAATGAAAAGGAAGAGAGGTTGAGAATACTTGAAGCAGCTGCAGCAATCGTTCGAGAAGATATTCAGTCGATAGTGTTTGACACTGATAATTATCCTCCACCTACTCAGATGTTCGAAGATATCAATAGTGATATTCCAGAATCTTTGACTTACTTGTTAGAGCAAATAATTTTGAAAAATAAACGATGCAAATTGGAACACTTGAAATTAATATGTACAAATGTCAGCCACTGTATTATGGCTGCTGTTCGGCCTAGGTCTTTCAAATCACGGTTACAATTGGGTCTCTCAGTATTTTTTCATCGACGGTTTGGATCAAAACGTCTTATTCAAATTTTTTCATCTTTTGGTTTGTGTGCATCGTATAATGAAACTATGATGTATGAGGCAGCAGCAGTTCTTCATCGTCCACCAGAAACTGGAACAATTATTCAATATGCTGCAGACAATGCTGACATTAATGTACATACCCTAGACGGTCATAATACGCTCCACATAATGGGTATCATTCAAATTATAACTCCAAAAGCAGCAGTTATAGCCGAAAAACCCATATCACGAGTAAACAGAGTCCTTTCAGCGAAAGATTTTGCAGCAAAAGCTCATATACCGATAAAAGTCTATCAAAATGATGGCGCAGTTGGGTATAGTAAAATAGTTGCACAAAATATTGATTATGAAAGTAGCTCAGCAGTATCTTTACTGAAAAAAGTTGATATTTTATGGTTATATGGGAAATGGAAAGATTTACTATTACCTGGTTGGAACGGTTACATTGAACGTTTAACGAGTAATATCATGGATTTTTCAAAGTCTCAAATTCTCTTTTTACCATTCATTCAGCAACCAGCAAGTAACTACAATACTATCTACACAACTTTACTCTGCGCTTTGGAAAATGCAAAACGTTATAATCACGATGTATGCATTATTACTTTTGATCAGCCTTTGTATGCAAAAGCTCGAGAAATCGTATCAGCAGCACCTGAAGGATCTGAGGTATCGAAGATCGTAGTAAGACTTGGAGGTTTCCATTTACTCATGTCTTTTTTTGGAGCAATTGGCCAAATTATGCAGGGAAGTGGCATAAAAGAGGTGCTCTCTTTGATTTATGCCACTAATTCATTAGACAAAATGTTGAATGGCCATGCTTATGCAAGAGCAGTTAGAGCACACACATTACTCCATCTCACTTTAGCAACAATAATATCAGAAGAACTTGTCATCGATGACGAGATGCATGCTAATCTACAAGATACTGTAGACCTTATAATGAATAACACAATTTCGTACGTTGATATTGAGAATGGCGATGAGATGGCTGAGGCATTACTTGAGCAGTTCAATCAAAAATTAAAGGAATATGAACAACGTGGACCAACTGCAAAATTGTGGACGCAATATTTTCACATGGTATCAATTGCTAAGGAGTTTATAAGAGCTGAACGTATGGGAGATTGGAAAGCTCATTTGAATAGCATTCGAGAAATGCTTCCTTACTTCCACGCATCAGGACATTTTCCTTATGCCAAATCTGCACATTTATATCTACAAGATATGTTACAATTGGAAAACTTGATTGATGATCCTGAGGTTTTCGAGAGATTTACACGGGGATTTTTCACAATTAGACGTTCTGATAAATTGAGTTGTGGAACTTCAACGGATATGGTCATTGAGCAATCGATGATGAAGTCAATGAAAACAGATGGAGGTGTTGCTCGAGGAAGAAGTACGCAAGAGAGCGTCATAAGTAAATGGATTTATGGCATGCATGCAATGAATACTGTGTGTGAAAGATTGGAGGATTTAGCGGATGTAAGAATGGACACGACAGATCAGCATGTCGATGCAAGGGATTCCCGCGTAAAGAGAGATACTGGAGACATCAAGAAACTTCGTGAATGGTTTTCGTCACATGATCCTTTTCCTGAATTGAACAAAATCATGTCCATTGCCAATGGAGTCGTCGGGGATGATAAAATCAATTGCCATAATGCTCGTGAAGTGGGTATTGCATCTATGAGTAAAATGATGGGCCAAACATTTAATAATATTAAATTGAAACGTGCTGATAAAGTACTACCTCTATTATCTATGAACAGTACCATGAAGATTCATGATGAGAAGGTACCAATAGATCCTGTATTATTATTTCAACGCATGAGTATTACGAAGACATTTGAAGATGAGCTTGAAAAATTCTTCGAGTACGAATTAGCCCCTTACCCTTTATCGCTCTTTGATGCAATTGGAATGCGTAAGACACAGAAGTCAGCCATTTATGATTGCTTTGAATGTGTGAACATTGATATCGAAAGTGCAAATGCTACCTACATCATCGATGGAGGATACCTGTTGCATCGTGTTGTGTGGGATCGAGAGAACACATTTGAGGATATTTTGGACAAATATCTTCAGTATGTTCGTAGACACTTTGGTCACAACGTTACTATAATATTTGACGGTTACACTGATTATACAAAAAATATCAAAGCTGCAGAACAACGTCGTCGAGCTAAACAAACATCTTCATCGTCTGATATCGTTTTTGATCGATCAATGATGCTGTTCCGACAAACCAACAGCAGTTTCTTGCTAATACTCACAATAAATCTCGTTTGATTTCGATGTTATGTGAAGAATTTGCAGCTGCCAATGTTGTTGTGAAACAAGCTCAAAATGACGCTGATGTCCTCATTATTGAAACCGCAATTGAACAATTCCATAGCACCAATCCAACTATCGTTGTTGGAGAAGATGTAGATTTGTTAATAATATTAACTGCACGAACACCTAGTGATAAGATCATTTACTTTTTAAAACCTGGGAGAGCTCAAGTTCAAACGAAAATATATTCTTCACAAAGTTTAACTGCATATCCAAAATGTCAGCCTCATATATTATTCCTTCATGCGATAACTGGCTGCGATACGACATCAGCAATTTTCAAAAGAGGCAAAAATACAGTATTCAAATTGTTTGAAAAACGTGAAGACTTGATTGATAACGCAAAAGTATTTACAAATATTAACTCGTCAGCAGATGTTATCCTCACCAATGGAATTCGTGTTCTCCTTGCTATGTATGGAGCTCCAAAAAAAATGGAATCGATAGACAAGTATAGATATTTGAGTTTTGTGAAAAATACAAAAAACAATAAGAGAGTGCAGTTATCTTGTCTCCCTCCAACATCTGCTTCTGCTAATCAACACTTGTTTCGTGTGTTCTACCAAGTGCAAGTGTGGCTAGGCAATGATCTAAATCCTGAAGATTGGGGCTGGAAATTGATGAATAATAGTTTGGAGCCAATCCAGACTTTACTGCCACCTGCTCCAGAAAAATTACTCAATACAATTTTTTGTAATTGCAAAAAAGGCTGCACAAACAATTGCGGGTGCAGAAAAGTTGGATTGTATTGTTCATCGGTATGTACCAATTGTCAAGGCCAATCTTGCACCAACATTGAATCAAATACAACAGATGAAGATTGTTTCGAAATTGATGAGGATATAACTGATATATCTCTCTTCTTGGAGCAGTCTACACAAATCGAGCAAGAAGAGGAAGAAGACAGTGATGAAGAAGAAATGAGTGACTATGAAGAATTTGATGTTGAATGATGATGTAATTTTCTTGATGTTAAAATTTTCATTAAATTTAAATAAAAAAAAAATTTCATCAATAAAATAGTGTTCCATTACATTCCCTCGATCAAAATATATTGTGGAGTATTCCTACTGGGGAAACCACGTTAAAAAAAAAGCGCCGTGTACAATACCTCAGAGGTGGTTCGGAAATGTGTGCATATAGTCGAAAATACGACTTTCCTGCGCTCTAAAGTCACGATATCTCGAAAGCGATGCTTTGTAGGAGAAAAATGTTGAGATATTTTTTGTAGACAATTTTACGAACTACAAACTTTGTCTGAATCTTTTTTCGATAGCTCTCGTTGTTTCAGAGTTATACGCAAAAAACGCAAATTTGTGACCTTTGACCTCGAATAAAAAACAACGCACAAGCGGGATCGATGGGGACTTTTGACATATCATTTGTAATGACGTATTCAAGGCCTGCACAAAAATCCAGCTTGTTGGGAATTAATGCAAACTGGAATCATAATTTAGTCTATTTTGACTGGACTATAGGGCACTTCTCCGCAGCGAAACTGTCGGTTTGCCTATTTCAATTGTGATTGTCAAGATTGGAGGATATATTTACACTTCGTGCTTTATTTCAAATCTTCACCCACGAAATGGAGCCCGTACCGTTCCGCCGTCGCCGACTGTGACATGACCTCCATTAAATAGTGAAGAAATACTGTTATTTTTGAGGTTTCTAATGTGATTGCGTAAATAATCACATTTTTCGCTTACATTGCAAATTGCTACGAGATTTATCAAAATAATCATCATCATCATCTCAGCGTTAATCCCAGGCGCATTCAAAGCTTTTTCAGCTTTGGAGTCTGGGGTCCGCTTTACGAGTCTAACTGCTGATTTTGATTAAACGATATGATATTTTCCGTGAAGCGACTGCCGCTTGACCACTATAACCCGAAGGCGATATCGAAGCATTGCAATTAGATCAATTGTTGGACTTTTGTGGGCTCCAACAACCCGTAACGACTGCCATTACATGTTCGTATGGCAACCGCCACGCTACAGAGGCTCTCAAGATCATCAAAATAATGTAAGTACTAAGTACTGTACACATTTAAAAGGTCTACAAGAAAAAATCCCCGGTGTTATAGGTCTATTCTCTTATGGATATCTCACAATTTTTTTTTTTTTTTTGTAATTTATGTACTTTTTACGACAAATAATGGCTAATTTTCAAAGCGACTTTAACCAATAAAGCAATAATCCATATCCAATTAAATACCTTAAATACATTGTTGATTTAATGTAGATCTACGTATTATAATGAATGTGTTATGCAGTTGATTTGAAAGTAATTAAAATACACAAAATTGTATTGACAAATGCCTCATCTTTATTCATTGGTTGAATTCCACAAAAGTGTTTAATACCTGGATTTCATCCATCTTTCTTTTTTTTGTAAGGCTAACACGTAAAATTAATGTCGACTTTTAAATGGTTTTTCTAAATACCTAGTTATTATGCATGTTATTTTAATGATTCTATTGAAATATTCTGCAATAGGAAATGTTAATAAATAGCGTGTGTAGCGTGTGTTTCTCCGTGGTAGGCCATAATATCGGCCGCCGGCAGAAGTTAGCACCCATCAGACAAAGTCTTGCCGCCAAGCGATTAGTCGTGATCGGGCATGATGTCTGGTCAAGCCGTACGGAGGGCGGGTCTGAGCATTTGTATTGCTGTGTGCCGGGTACGATGTACCAAATGTTATTGTGTCGAGAGTTTGGTCGTGGAGGATCTCCAGATCAGTCTCCCTCTGGCGCAGCATCCTTGGTCGTGCTGTTGGATTTAACATTGCATCACCTCGCTCAACTGCCGTCTTCCTTCCTATTCACTAAGTTTTTATAAGTGAATAGGCTTAATTAACTAGCGCGCTTTACTATCAACGATTGCATTTCTGCTTACCATCAGGCGGGATTGCAGTCAAGCACTAGTTTATAATGTTTTTTTATCATTATAAACTAATGCTTGAGTCGATAATCATGTATATAACAGGAGATTTGTAAAACGTGAGTTGTGATAACCCTAAATTGGTTTGTCTACCTATATTCTTTATGGAGCTTGGCGAGAATATAGGTATATGGAATATAGGTATAATCAGGCGCGTGCGCTCCATACAAGCAGAAAAGCTCTGCATACCCTAATAGTCTTCTAAAATTATAATATACTGTAAAATAATT
Source organism: Sesamia inferens (assembly GCA_037179545.1). Taxonomy (NCBI): domain Eukaryota; kingdom Metazoa; phylum Arthropoda; class Insecta; order Lepidoptera; family Noctuidae; genus Sesamia; species Sesamia inferens. The sequence goes on along the minus strand of CM073928.1, from coordinate 17,863,090 downwards.
TATATACTACAAAGTTAAAACTAAAAGACGTTGTTAATCAGTTATTGATAACACTGCCATCTATTGGGCCTAGTGCTAACGAGACACATTAGTTGCCTTAGGCGCGACACCCGCGCCTCTTACGGCGTAAGCATAAACAAAATGTGCCTCTTCCGTATCTGTCTGTGTATAAAATTATTTGCTTGTGTGCCTAAACTGTTGTGTACGTGTGCGTGAAATTTCTTTGGGTTTAAAGCCCATGATAAGCACAGCTTCTAATAATGCGACGAATTTAAGAAGTTCAGAAATATAGCATGATTGTTGTTCGTTCAAATACCTTTTTATTTTAGCAGCTTATGTTGTTTCATTATTGGTGTATATGGGTTAAATATGTATTGATTGTTTTAAGCGAAATTGAATATTCATTTATTTTAGAGTTTTTGGTTTAACACAAAAGAAAGGTTGTCTTTATAAAAAGTATTATGATAATTATATGTGGTTAGCAGGTTGTGTAGTGTGTACACACAAATAAATTGTTTTGTTTCTCGTATAGGTATATTATTTTAAAACACGGCTTTGACAGTTCGACGTTATAAAAACTTAAAAGACCTTAAGTTTTTCAACCTACTTGCTTTTGAATTTCAATACTATACTTTATGTTGTAATAATTTTCCTGAAGTTTACAAATTAGCAAAATTTAATAGTTATGATTCCAATGAGTAGTGCATTACGCATATTTATGAAAAGCCAAAGCAGACTCATAGATTTGTCTATCTGTCCATTTTAAAAGAACTTTTAGCGATTTCAAAACGATCTTATATATATTTGATTTTTACAGAGTTATTTAAAAATAGATAGGCGCGTTGATTTAATTTATAGATAGTGAAATATTTTTTTTTAGTTTTTTGAGAAATAAATTATTACTTATTTACAGTTGAGTTAGTAATACCATTTCATTGTATTTTGACAGCCTACATGGCGTAGCGGTAGCGAACGCGGCCGCTGCGTAAGGAGGCGCGGGTTCGATCCTCGCGCAGTGCAAGTATTTGTATGCATGAATATGAATATTTGCACTGGTCTGGTCGTATCTCGGAAAGCACGTTAAGCCGTTGGTTTCGGTTGCCATGCGAACATCTAGTGGCAGTCGTTACGGGTTGTTGGAGCCCACAAAAGTCCAACAATTGGTCTAACTTCAATGCTTCGATATTGCCTTCGCGTTGTGGAGGTCAGACGGCAGTCGCTTCACGGAAATTGTCGAAATTTCGCCAAAATCAGCAATTAGACTGGAAAAGCGGACCCCAGATTCCAAAGCTTTGGATGCGACTGGTATTAACCCTGAGATGATGATGATTTCATTGTATTCATTTGGGCAAATAAAAAATACCTAATACCCCACGTATATCATTTATTTGACTTGTTCTTATCATCAATCACATACTTAGATGTTCATTGTAGCCACGCACAAACATCAATTCAATGTTGACATGCGAAAAAGTACGCGAATATGTTAAATTGAAACTACGTCTAAGTTACGTTTTTTAAGTTTTACCATATATAAGCACAGAGATTTGGATAGTAGGTATATTTATGCATACCCCCAATAAAATCTTTGTGCACGCCCCTGGGTATAATAGAGTTCACACCAGGGATCAACGTTAGATAGCCTCCGTGGCGTAGCGGTAGCAAACGCGGCCGTTGCGCAAGGAGGCGCCGGTTCGATCCCCGCACAGTGCAAATATTTGTATGCATGAATATGAATATTTGCACTGGTCTGGTCGTGCCTCTGAAAGCACGTTAAGCCATTGGTCACGGTTGCCATACGAACATCGTGGCAGTCGTTACGGGTTGTTGGAGAACTCAAAAGTCTAACAATTGATCTAACTGCAATGCTTAGATATAGCCTTCGGGTTGTGGAGGTCAGACAGCAGTCGCTTCGCGGAAAATATCGAAGTTTAGCCAAAATCAGCAGTTAGACTGGTAAAGCGGACCCCAGACTCCAAAGCTACGGATGCGACTGGGATTAACGCTGAGATGATGATGATGATGACACCAGGGATCAACATCATACCTACAAACCCGCACGGGGGCACGCTTGCAACGTTCAAAGGCCGAGCCGACAATTTTTGAACACTGTGAATTCTGTAACTGTTCATTTAACGACATAAATGCCTATCATAATTCGGTCTAACCTTTTCGCGAAGTTTGCGTTACGATGTCAGATACACCCTGTATACAACGTTCACAGTTTTTCTGTAGTCTAATTATTAGTAATTAGTATCAGCATTGCACCCGTGCGAAACCGGGGCGGGTTGCTGGTAATGAATAAAACTATACTAAGTGCTGGCAGGAAAGTTATTTATAAGGTGTACCGGGGATGCCTGGCCGAATATGAGGCAACTATTCTTTCCGATCTTGACAATGTTTATCAAATAACCGCTGAAATGGCAGGTATGTAAGTACTTTTTTGTTGGTTTTATATTTAAATCCAGTTATATATTTAATCAACCCAAAATTGTTTAGATATGTTTGCATATAAACGAAAAAATAAAATAAATAAATTTAAAAAAAAAAAAAAAACTGGATTGGAATAATAGTGGAAATTTGAAACAAAAAGGTATAGAACACGGGGGTTATGTTAACATTTTGTCTGCATTACTATGGTAAAGCGCGCCAAGATTATTTGATAGTTTAGTGACTCGATCTTTAAGTAAATGAAAATCCGATTCCTACTTTACTGATGTATTTGTTGTAGCATTTTCATCACAAATCTAAAAGAAATTATGGTGCCGTAGACTAAATAAATAACAAAATGTATTTATTCAATTCAGGTAATTCTACATTATAAGAACTGCACTATAATCAGAGTCGTGCTGGATGGAAATATAAACAATTACACAACTTTGACCTATGTGCCATTAGGCTAAAATTCAGTTTCTTTACACCATGAGAAAACTGGTAAATGAAATATAATTTAATTGGTACTTAAATCAAGTCATTTTGGCAGGATGAAGTTATAAATCCAAACATCTACCCTTATTTATCTTTATAGGATCCTGCTAAGGTGCATTCTAACCTATTTCCGAAGGAGATCGGAAGAATTCATGCCAGTAAGTAATAAATAAAAAATGAGTATTACGAGTACTACTCCTCTGTGTGGTCTCCAATGTATAATACTCCCATAGAACGCATAGAATCTCTACAGAGAAGATTTGTCTGAATTTTAAGCGCGAAATGTGAAACGCGAATGAATGGAGAGATAAAAATTGTGCATATTATCTTATCAATTCGACCATACAGGTCGAGCTCCGTTTTTTTCGAAGACTGTTAATAAAAATAAAATACCATATTATTAGAAATAATATTTTTTTTAAAAAATAGGTGATTCCTAGTAAATGTAAACGCCGGAGTGAAAATTCAGATTGTGAATTCAGATAAGTATATCTAAATTTTGATTTTAAACATCCAAACTAGAGCTACTAACGTCTAGTTTGGATGTGTAAAATCGAAAATATCTTTTAATAAACTTCTTTTTTACTACTTGTGCCGATGGCGCCATCAATCAATCTTATATCTTTGTTCTCGTTTCAAGCTCTGTTAACGACACTTCACTTCGAAATAGTAAGGAACCAGGATTTTTTGTGTATGTATGCATTTTCAGAGCTAGGATATTTTCAACGGAATGGAGCGAAGTAGTTAAAAGACATACAAAGAAATTTAACAGCCCATCTGTTAAGATTTTTTGTGTCTTTTAACAAATGCTTAACCGCGATGCCGCCTGAAATCGCTGATGGTAATTACAGAGTGCTAGTTTATTAAGAGCCTATTTATTCACTGTAGCCTTGAACACACTTAAATTATAGTCAGACGGAAATACCGCCGCTGGCAAATTGTTCCAGCCCCTCGATATACATTATACACGGTATAAAAGACGAGGCGAAACGCTTCGTCCGGATCATAGTAGTGTCGTGTAGTAATAACGAAAGGATGGAAACTTGCCGTACGACGGGTCGTCCGGCGATGGAACGGAGATGTGGAAATTAAGTCATGCAATTCCCTCGCACACTCCAAAATGCATCCTATAGAACAGACATGCTGGCTACTCATCGCCTGTGCTCTAGGCTTTGGAGACAGTTTTAACTAAATCTGGGTCGCAAATTAGCCTCTTCGCACGCTTCTCCACCGAATCCAAAGTTGCCAGGTGGCATGTTGCAGCAACAGTCCAAATGTGGCTGCAGTACTCACGAACTGACCTGTGCTATGTTAACATTATAAGCTGTCCTGGTGTGAAGTACCGCCGGACCTTTGCAATAACGCAAAGTTTCCTAAAGCCAAGGTGGTTGACCTTGGCTTTGGCCTCAATGAAAAGCGCACGTTCGGGTTCGAGGAAATCTCAACTGCCAAAAGCTAGCGGTCGGTGCACTCAAAGGACACATTCCGAAAAGTAGCAGCCTGAGTGAACGGGTTTCTTTTGGCGGTGAATAGGCACGCTTGTGTTTTCACAGTGTTGAATGCCACAAGATTGGCTTCGCCCCATTCGGAGACTGCCTGTACGATGATGCCTGAAAATTCGTACGATCTATCATAGTGTCTTTTTCAGACCGGATTGCTTTCTTACTAGCCCGAGCACCCGGCAGGTATCTCTCCACAACTGTGTTGCCATCTACATAAATACCGGACATTAAGGCAAGGCAAGTTCGATTCGATCGATTTGAGTGACCAGACAGATCTGCTACCAGACGACTGCGCACAGAGCTTGTTGCCAATATGGGTAATGCGGTGGGGCCGAGCCTTTTTAAGCAAAGAAGTGTCGCATCTCATCCCAATCTGCCGAACGAGAAGTTAGGGACTTCATCACAAGTGACGGAGAGTCGGAGACGCCGGCAAAAGATGTCATTGCGGACATACACACACACACAGGAAATGGCGCTCCAATGAGTATCCCGGGTAGTTGAGGTGATAAACTTTTAATACGGTGGCCAAAGTTATGGCCTCCCACCGAAAATACACTTACAATTGCCACCAGCTCTAATTAGCTGTTCACCGCTGTTTTTTATGTTGTAGTGTTTTTTGATAGCGCGTTTAGCATTGATGCGATCGTTGATGGTAAAGCGTACTAGTTAATTATGAGCCTATTTGAGTGACCAGACAGATCTGTTACCGGACGACTGCGCACAGAGCTTGTTGCCAATATGGGTAATGTGGTGGGGCCGAGCCTTCTGCCTCTCGGTGGTAGGCCATAACACCGGCCGCCGGCAGAAGTTACCACCCACCAGACAAAGCCTTGCCGCCAAGCGATTTGTCGTGTTCCGGCATGATGTCTGGTGTAGCCATACGGAAGACGGGTCTGAGCAGTTGTGTTGCAATGTGTGCCGGGTACGATGCGCCAAATGTTGTTGTGTTGGGAGTTTGGTCGTGGAGGGTCTTCAGATCAATCTCCCTTTGGCGCAGCATCGTTGGTCGTGTTGTTGGGTTTAACATTGCATCACCTCGCTCAACTGCCGTCTTCCTTCCTATTCGCTCAATCTGAGTGAATAGGTTCTTAATAAACTAGCGCGCTTTACCATCAACGATCGCATCACTGCTTACCATCAGGCGGGATTGTGGTCAAGCGCTAGTTTATAATTATTAAAAATAAAATAAACTATTCTACTAATTACTCTAGCCCTGAAGACACTCACAATTGTTATTGATCGGATCGTAGCGGTACCAACAACGTAAGGATACTCGCCGTACGACGGGTTGTCCGATGATGACGATGTTATTGTTATTCCGGAAAAAATAGCCTAATCTAGAAGCGAAGACACGTGATAACTAGCATATAGTGATAAGAAACAGTTGGGAGTATTTTGACAATCGTCATGAATGAGCTTCTCGCTTTTATTTAAACAAAATAATAAGTTATTTAACAACGCAATTTACTTAATTAAGTACTTTACATTGTGTATGTATACAAAGTGGTGATGACAATACGACAATAAATTAAACATCGTATACCTCAACACATTCTCAATCTACCCATACAAAACAATAAATACATCCATTAGTCTAGTCACAAGAAATGATTTTTCAAAAAGTTCATAACTCTTTTGTTTGGCTTGGTATAACTTTTTATAACAAGATACCATCTGCTTTGCTAGATTTGCCTTACAATGCATTTAAAGCACAAATCAAATCCAAGCTTTGTTCAAAGGCATATTAATCCGTAAATGATTATTTAAATGATAAGAATAGCTGGTCGCTCTAATTAACTCAGGACAATGTTTGTGTTCTTTCTCCGGAATTATCTTACTGACACGTTATATGAGTTCATATAATTCACTTTTTTACAATACATAAATATGTAAGCTGTCACGCCCTTTATGCCTGGGTCTTTTATTGAAGTAATAAGTTTTTAGTTATTTACAGTTTCATTTAAATAACTTTTGTATTTTGGCGTGGTAGCTGGCATATGGTCAATAATTTCATTGTTATTGTATTTTCTTGTGTTCATCACTATAAATAGTATTGTATAAAGTCATGTGTTTTTTAAATGAACGCTGTGCTGCTGGGGAGTTTCTTCCGCCACTTCTTTTTCCCAGCGAAAACACTAGGAAGTGTCGATGGGTGGGCGTTTTGGGGGACTGTCTTATGTAATATTGATGTTCAAAAAGTGCTGACTCTCACGCTCACGCTGACTTTTGATTTGATTTGAAATTTTATTTTTTTTTATTTTTGATGGGAGGTTTTTTCTATGGTTTTGGATTATTCCTATGAACCAGCATTTTCCGTGTTTTCAGTTATTGTCGTATTATCAGCACCTGTGTACTTTCATTTCCCATAAAAAGTTGTATATATCTTCTAGTTTTCTTATAATCTTTCATATGTGGCTAGGGTTGCCAACTTTTTTTTAGCAGAAATAAAGTATATCTGATTTTAGAGAAGGTAAATAAAGAGTACAGACGTACAGAAAAGAGTATCATTTATTTTTTACGTTTAAAAAGGTATTTTTTATACTTTTTGCGCCACAACAATTTTCCATTGTTTTAAAGGAATTGATGAGTCTAAACATTCCAACTCTAAATTTATATGTATCTTCATTTTTGAAATGAAGCTCTGTTTCTCTCTTCTCGCCACTTCACATTCATGACCGAAAAGACTCTTTCAGTAAATGCGGAAGTGGCGAGAACAGAGAGTATATGTATAACTAATAATTTTTTTTAAACAATCAAATCTTCAAGTCATTTTTTAAAAAGAAATTGCAATTAATTGCGTTCACGAACGTTCGAATATGAATTGGCGATACCAACATATAAACAGTAAATAGTGGACTTTTTTTTATCCTGATTAAGGATTTTTGCATATTATTATAAACATGCACTAGTTTTAGTAAACATTTTGTAAAAAAAGAGTACTTTATCGTACTTTACTATTGTTATAGATTATAGAGTACGCCTACATGATATAGAGCAGTGTTCCGCAAACTTTTTGTGTTCAAGGTACATCTAGGAAATCTGGACATTTTGGAGGCACACCATAAATGAAAAATCAATTTTTTATTATTACTTATTTATTAACCAAGCTTCTACATAACTACAAAGAACAGAAGGTATTTAATGAGAAACATGAGCCTGTTTAATTAAACAAAGGCGATCCAAATTCGGTATAATTGTTGACAGAGCTGCTCTCATCTCTTCGTCAATCGTCCTCAGGCGTTCTCTTTTCTTGGTTTTTATTGTAGTCAGAGTCGAAAATCCTAATTCACACAAATACGTCGTAGCAAATGGCAAAAGTATTGCAATAGCATGCTTAGAAAGCAGAGGATATTCATTGTTCACACTTAGCCAAAAATGATCCAACTGCGTTTCTGAAAATTTTAATTTTAATGTGCGATCCATTTGCATTTCAATCAGTTCTTCCTGCTCATTTATTGGTAAGTGTCCAAAAGGAATACTCTCTGAAAATGGATTTCTAACCCAATCCATAGGTTGCAGATCACATTTAGGAAAATAGGAATTCATTTTCTCTGCAAGATGCTTCAAGTGTTTCACAATTAAAGTTTGCACTTTTTTTTCTGGATCTGCTGCTGTAACATTCTGGAACATTTCAATATTACCCTTGGTAGCGAGACTGATCCATAGCTCCAATTTAGCACGAAAGCTTTCAATTTTGTCCGACGACGTTAATATATTGGCATTTCTGCCTTGCATTTTTTTATTGAGCTCATTTAAGTGAGCAAATACATCCGCCAGATATGCAAGTTTTGCTACCCATTCTTCTTTTTTAAACAGATGTGCATAATCTGAACCCTGGGACTGCAAAAACGTTTCTGTCTCATTTTTTAACTCGTAAATTCGAGAAAGTACTTTTCCGCGAGAAAGCCATCGTACTTCTGTATGAAACAGAAGTGCCCGATGCTCTGCCCCCATTTCTTGACATACTACATTAAACAGACGAGAGTTCAGCGGTCGTGACTTGATATAATTGACGATTTTGATGGTTTCTTGAAGGACGCACAATAGTTCATCTGGCAGAGACTTCGTCATTAGAGCTTCCCTATGTAAAAAGCAATGTTGTTTTTGAATATTAGGATTTTTTTCAGCAATCTTAGTTAAGAAGCCTTTAATTTTTCCTGTCATAGCTGCTGCGCCATCTGTACAAACACTTATACAGTTATGCCATTCCAAATTGTGCTCATTGAAATATTCGTCCGTTACTTTAAATATTTCTTCGCCAGTTGTATGGTTAGGCAGTGGTAGACAAAATAAAAAGTCCTCTTTTAATTCACATCCATCAATATATCTAACATTTGAGATGAGATGCGCGTGACCACTTATGTCGGTGGACTCATCAACTTGTAGCGCAAAAACACCACTAACTTTTAATTTTTCAATCAACGTGGATTTAATGTCGTTAGATATGTCAATTATGCGTCGTGAAATTGTTTCTGCCGATGCCGGTATTTTTTCAATTTCTGTAGCAGCTTCTTGGCTAATCATTATCTTGACAACTTCTTTGCAGACAGGTAAAATTAAAGTTTCAGCGAGAGAGTGCGGCTTTTTAGCTTTAACTAACATGTTAGCGATCACGTAGCTTGCTTTTTGTGCTTTGTTTGAGGTTTTGAAAGACGAACTCATGAAATTTGCCTGTTTTTTAGATTGGTCCTTCAAACGTTGAAAATACTCTTTGTCTTTTTGGGCTACTGACGGATGTTTAGTTGTTAAATGTCTTATTAATTTACTGGGTACCATTGAATTATTACCCAAAATTTCTCCACAAACAAGACATTTTGGGGTTGGACAAGATTCGTCTCCGCAATATGTAAAGCCGTAACTTACGTAGCTTTCATCATATTTTCGATTAACAATTTTGGGCTTCTTTTTCGTTGTTTCTTCTTCAATAGTTTCACTCGAAAAGCTTACAGTACGTTTAACAAATTTATCCATTATAATGTTTACTAAGAACAATATGTTAACGGCGACGACACAAAAGAGCGTATTTTGAATAAGCGGCGAAACAAAAGCGTGCATTGAAGTTAAACAGCAGAGTAACACTGACCAATGAGTCAAGTCGGTAAAGGTGGTCGTTTCAAACCATAAATAATTTCAATAACTATGTATTGGTTCAATACCTAAAATACGGTATTCGATTCTACAATAACTATTTATTGGCGAAAACGTTTTACTCGCCGCACCAACACTGCGAGTCGCGTCCGTCAGTACTAAGTATATTCTTACTCGGTTACTCGGTTCTGTAATACCTAATACCACCTAATAACTATTTATCGGGAAAAACTATTTATTTTGCGAATACACGATATACGCTTTACTCGTCGCACCTACTGCGAGTCTCGTCTCCTCGATGTAGATTGTGGGCGTACCCGATACCGAACCGAAATATTCCGACGGCGCACGACGAATGGCGATTACGATTTACGATGAGCGAGTCCTAGGAAAAAAAGGAAGAAGGGATTTGACTTGTAATCCGTATGCAATAGATGCAATTATCGAAAAAATGTATTTAGGTCACGGTTGAAAGTTGACCTTCAGGTTCACAGAAAGCTTGGTGTTTGGGTGAAAAGTAAATTGCAAATTTTACCTATCTATTTTTATTTTAGTTGTGTATGTTTTGTGTTCACGTTCTAATGCAAAACTTTCTACGCGCGTGCGATACTTTTTTGTTCTTTGTGTTATTTCTTTTATTATTATTTCTTTTTCTTATTGCTTTTATAGTATAACTTAGCTGTGTAAAAATAGACACACGTAAATTATACTTATGAGTATGTAGTTATACAGTATGTTACGAAAACCCTGTCCGACCCGTGAAGGTGTTGTTAGGTATCGATAACTGATTCTACTAATGCATACAAAACCGGGCTTTACTTAAAAAAAAAATCCCCCTAAAAAAAATAAATATTATTTCGCAAAAGGAGGTAACTTATTAAATGTGCGTTGACCACCCTTCGCCTGCCGACCGCGGGGGGCGGGCGGCAGGACACGCGGCACGTGGCCGCATCGCTATTCGCTCATAATAATACCGGTGTTGTCACTTTTTAAAAATTACCAAATTTCGGGGAAATTGGAATTAATTCGTTGGAAAAAAAGATTATTTCAAAATTCATTTGTATTGGTACTATGATGAATACGTAAAATTTTATATTATATTTGGTCATGTGTTTACCTAACCTCTATTATCCTTATGGGTCGGACAGGGTTTTCGTAACATACTGTATGTTACCTATAATAACTAAATATTTTCACAAATTTTGTTTTATAATTTCTAAAATCCATTCAAAACTAATACCGAAAACCACTGAAAACTTAGTTACTCTAGTTATCCACGAAACGAGTAATGTCAATACCCGCCAAAGGTACCGGTACACCGCCACCGACCTCGGTATCGGCAATAAATAGTTACTAAAATAAATAGTTTCAATACCCGTTATCGGGTGTCAAACCAATACATAGTTTCGGTATTGCAAAAACACGTACCGACCCACTTATACAAGTCGGTGACAGACACCCGACCTGACAGAGCTAGAATGCGGGTGGCGCGGGCGGGGGGCCTCGCGCCAACCGAAACAAAACGCCGCGCCGCGCTCACGTGATTTGCAGCTGTGTAGGTTTTTTCTTCCGTCCAGCTTTCATTCAAACATATTTTTGGGAGGCACACCAACTAATGACCACGGTACACCAGTGTGCCGCGGTACACACTTTGCGGAACACTGATATAGAGGACAATACTCTATTTTAGAGTACGGTTGGCAACCCTATATGTGGCCTGTAAGTTACTAACAAAAAGTGAACATGCAAAACTTACCATCCATAGCGTCAATACCAATGCCGCTGTCTGGGGTCCCACCTTCTATTTCACTCAGTGATGGTTCCTTCATACTAATTGAATGTTCATGCTAGAAATAAAGGTAATATTTTACCTATTTTGATATAAAAATGTTATTCAAGGTGCATGTCTTTCACATATAATTATATAGGTAATTATAACTGCTGGGGAATTTGTTCTGCCACTTCTTCCCAGCGAACACACTAGGTAGTGAGGAAGGGTGGGCGTTTTGGGGGACTGTCTTATGTATTCAGCCTAATTTACTAAATCACTTTTGATATTGATTATTGTATACAAAATATCTGTTGGAAATTCCAGTTTAAAAAAATTATGGTGGAGTTTCTACCTCATATGAAACTACCTGTTGGAAATTCTTGAAACATTATTATTATATACATTCTCTTGTTTAGTTAAAAAAATTTATCATTTGTTAAATAAATTGCAAATGATATTCCTTATTGTGTAATTGTTGTCATTTACTGTGCCTATTTGAAATAAATGTTTTCATTTTAATTTCATTAAGATTACGAAATATTGATTGAGCAGCATAAAAGATATAATGGGTGTCTGTAACTCCACATCCAAGGAAGTTTTTGGTTTTAGATAAAGGTGTTATAATATCATGAGGTTCAATAGGACTAGACTGAGTAGTAGTAGTGGTATTTTTTTTGGATTGTTGTTGATATAAGAATTATTTCTACATCTTTGAGTAGGTGTATTTGAAAGATATCTTAGTATGTTTTCAATATAAGATTTATCATTGTACTTGAGTATTTCGGAAAGGTTATAGACGTGAGACAAGTCAAGACAGATAGTTTTACGAGCCTGAGGTGTCAGTCAGATTTCTGGTTTTACAATTTTTTTTTTGACTCCCAACTTGTACAACGAAACTGTACAGTATTTTAAAAGTCTTCATTTTTCCCCAAACAAAATTGTGTTTATGTTAAAACAGTTAATTACCTGACTCAACATAGAACTATTAGAGTCCTCTTCATCAGAACTTAAAGTTAATATAACAGGCTCAGGATCTGGTTGTTTACCACGTGGCTTTCTCACTCTAGGCGGTTTCTTTTCTTGTACAGGCTGCAGGAAAAAAATTGGTTTAATCAAAATTCGTTTGGATTTATAGAATGGTATTGTTAATGTTTTGACATGATTATACTTACGGTTTTATTGTTTAGCATTTTGACGGAAGTCTTTAATAAGTTTAATTTAATTCCTTCCGGACATGTGCTGTAACAAGATAAATATATTAGAGACAAGTCTTTTTCAAGTTTTAGTCTTATTTTGTTGACTACGTATATTTTATGCTCGTGATTATCTTTTGTATGCATGTGCTTCTATGACAAATAAAACCTTTCTTTCTTTATGTAAAAAGTATTACTGGAAAACTTGAATATGTCTTATATTAATAATAAATTCTCATCGTTAAAGAGGATTATGTCAACAATCATTGCGCTCCGATCTGATCGATCTATCACGACTGCATCAGGTGTATTGGCAAAAAATTGCCTTTGTCAATAAAGATCCCAGTACAATATGATATTCTATTTTCGAGAACTGGGTCAAGCACATACCTGTAGTACTGCACCTTTGATTCCACAAGGTTGTGTAGTTATCCTGGCTATAAGGTTTTGTCCATTCAAATATTCTTCATTAACTATATGACAACAACCTGAAGATAATGTATAGATTTCTCTGGCTAGTGGCATGGCCAACAGATGTCGTCCGTGCGGTCTGAGTCTTTCACAGTTGACATAACCGTCCCGAATGATGAGAATTTAGTGCAAGCCAAGAACAATAAACAAATCTAGTATCTTGACTTGGCTCACGAGGTGGTCGACATGTGTGAAACGGACTCTGCGATCATTGTGCCGATAGTCGTGATAATCAATGGGTTCCTGCTACCTTCTGCACAAGATATGCCTTTGTGTAGATCTACTTTTTCAATATATATATACGCTAATCTAATGGCCAAATTAATGAAACTCCTCGAAACGGTTCACACAGATGTGGTTCCAATCTCTGAAGTTCTAAATACCATTCCTCTGGACCCTACTTCCAACACAGGCAGATACAATTGTTTATATTTTTATTTTTCAATTTAAATACCTTTTTTGATGTGTAAGAAAATCAATAAATGGTATAATATAATTTTAATTAATTAAAATAAACTATAGTTGATAAGTTATTATTGTACTAACCACTGGACCACAGTTGTCAAATTTAATAAATAAATTATTATTTATTTATAGTATTAAAATACTTAATAACATTACCTCTGCTTTTCTATGACAGCTACTGTTTTTTCTGGTTCTTTCTTTTTCTGTTCTACTTTTTTACTTGGTACGCCTTTAGGCTCTTCTGTAAATACTCTCTTACACCTTAAAAAATAATAAAACCATTTAATGCCATGGGGTCATGGGGGAGGCCTTTGTCCAGCAGTGGATCTCTATGTGCTGAAGAAGAATGCCATGGGGTTTATTTTAAAATATTGTTTAAAGTTAAATGACATACAAACATTAAAAATGTATGAATAAACAGTTTCTAATCACTACTTAACTTTCAAGAACGTTTATGAATCATAGAGATAAATATCTAGGAAAGGGAGTCATTTATATGTAAAATATCCTTCAATTATTATCCTTATTCCGGCGAGAACTGCACGGCCTTACGGTAACCAGAATGTCAATTCTCGTAATGTAAAATATTCAAAATCTACTTGCAGACTCATCTTGGTGTCAAACAAATGTCAAACTGACGACAATAACGAATGTTCGACAATATTTTGAAAGATTGAGACTGGGATCAGTCTATGAACATTCTTTATTACGGGAATCAGGCGGAGACATTTGGCGGCATCGGCAGGCTGCCTGCTGTGGTGCTGCATAGGCTTAGAAAGTGTCCCATAGTACACTGTTATATACCTACTGGGTAGATCGTTTTATAAAATATTATGTAAATGTAGATGATATGCGTACCGTTCACAGCGGCTAAAGTCGTATCCCGTATATCCACATGATTTACAAACAGCTAGCATGCCGTCTACTAGTCGTGGCGGCGGAGACCGCGGCCCTGGAGATTCTGGACTGTTGTTTACTGGAAATATACCAAATATTGTCATTATAATTATAATGTAGACTCATGAGTTAGAAAATTAAAGGAGAAAATGTTTTATCTGCTTGTGACAAAATTCATCTCTAAAATCAGGTACAATATTTTCTGGGTGTTACTCTGTGCGGAAGCGCTGGTCACCGTCTTAGGTTTGCGGGGTGTGTGACAGGGGAGTGCACAATTATTGTCAAGACGCACGTGTGGTATTGAAGTACAGATTGTACAGTACTTTGATTTTGATAAAGTTTTAAAGTATTAAAAAATTTAAGCAAAGTCAAATGTCGATGCTAGTTGCTTATACAATATGTAAACACATAAGCAAATATTATATTAAATTTTACGTTATCATCATAGTAACAATACTAATGAATTTTGGAATAATATTTTTTCTCATGAATTAATTCCAACTTCCCCGAAATGTGGTAATTTTTAAAAAAGTGACAACACCATTTTGTCGGTATTATTATAAGCGATGCGACCACGTGCCCTGCTCCACGTCGCCCGCGCATGGATTGCCTACCGCACATGTATTATGTTACCTCTGCGAAATAATATTAATTTTTTAGGAGGATTTTTTTTAAGTTTAGCGCGCCTTTGTGGGTATTAGTAGAATCAGTTATCGATACCTAATAATACCTTCACGGATTGGACAGGGTTTTCTTTACAATAAGTCTTTACAATACTTAATAACAAGAAAAACATACTGTTATCTGGACACTGGGATTTTTCAGGTGTAGACATTTCACTACTCTGTGGTTGTAACATCATTGTGGGGGAAGTTCTACTACTCATATCTGCTCCTAATAACATCTGAAACAATTATGTTAATATTGTAAATAATTCCATACTGGCTAAAGGTTTGGTTGCGCTAGGTTTCACATACAGGTTCAAATATAAATTCATCATTTCAGCCGAAAGACGTCCACTGCTGGACATAGGCCTCCCCCAAGGTTCTCCACGACCGGTCCTGCGCCTCCCGCATCCAGCGATTTCCCGCGACCTTCACCAGGTCGTCGGTCCACCTTGTCGGGGGCCTACCCACGCTACGTCTTCCGGTGCGTGGTCGCCACTCGAGAACCCGTCGGCCCCATCGGGCATCGGTCCTACGGGCAATGTGTCCAGCCCACTGCCACTTTAGTGTTGCAATTCTTCAGGCTATGTCGGTTACTCTCGTTCTTCTGCGGATCTCCTCATTCCTGATTCGATCGCGCAGTGAAACCCCAAGCATAGCCAATATAAATTAGCTTGCGAAAATCCGCAGACGTGATGGGTATTGGGTTTTAAACATGAGTAAACAAAACATACAAATGAAATGAGTTTTTGAAGTGATGATTTCTTATGGGAGAGTAAACCACTCCTTAAACTTTTTAGATTCATTTCTTTTAATGTGTATGTTAAGCAATTTCAATATTAAATATGTAGTTTAACTTAGATTAGTTTAAGTTGTAACTTCTGTCAGGCGTCCAGAGATGCACAAGTTTTTTTTTTGTCGGTGGTCATCAACTGCAGTTAGCAGCGGCAATCAAAATAATTGTTATTTTTTGTGTAAATTTAAAAAACTTGCATTAGTATCAATATCTAAACAAAGTAAAACAAAATAAAACAGGTTTCCTTAACTCATCCTCATGACGACCCCAAAACATCATTTTTAAATCCATCAATCTTCATTTTATCACAATAGATATTGATGACTTTGAGAAGTCTTTTGGTCAATTAATTTTAA
Source organism: Sesamia inferens (assembly GCA_037179545.1). Classification (NCBI taxonomy): domain Eukaryota; kingdom Metazoa; phylum Arthropoda; class Insecta; order Lepidoptera; family Noctuidae; genus Sesamia; species Sesamia inferens. The sequence continues at coordinate 17,846,958 of CM073928.1, read as the reverse complement.
TGTTCAATCTGGGTGTATATTGTTTTAAATGACACTACCTTACATAAAATAAATGAGTGAAGGGTCAAATGTCTTCAAGGCTAGAGTGAATAGGATCTTAATAAACTAGCGCGCTTTACCATCAACGATTGCATCACTGCTTACCAGGCGGGATTGCGGACAAGCACTAATTTATAATTTATATAAAAAAAGAGTAAGCATTATTTTTGTATTGCATAAAAAAGGTGTAGTATTACAAACCGGGTGATTTTCTAACATATCTTCGATTCTAATTGTTGAGCCCACAGATACAAAATAGTCTATCTCACTGCTTGTGTTCTGCATACATTGTATGTGGGTGTCTTCCGAAAACGGAACATTAACCTGAAATGAAAAATACACCTGTGAGAAATTATACTTTTATGCAATACACATGTCAGAACATTACATAACGATTATGGTTTATCACACATTTTAAATTTGTTTTAAAAAACTTATATACATATATATTTTCTAGATACTCCTATTGCCAATCAAGGCTGAAGGGGCAAAGATAAAGTTAATAATACAACATTTAAAACAATTCAATGAGCTACATACCTGTTCAAGAACTTCTTGAAGTGTACAGCTTTCTTTAGGCAGTGTGAAAGTGATCAACCTCTGTTCACCATTTTGCAGGAATATTAGCATTTTTGCAGATTGTGTCTCCGAAAATAGTTCTGATGGACCAGATACATTCTCGTTGTTTTCTAAAAACAGAGCTATGTTATATTAGGGAACAGCACTTGCAAACAAAAGTTTAGAATATAAATAAATTGTAGTTATGCTGATTTTACATAGTTTTTTAAGATTGAAATGCGACACACCACAACGAAGATCAGATTAAATAACAGACAGTTTTGTTGCTATAGAGTTTGTATGCCACATGCTCACAGCTAAAACACTAAGAAGTGACAAAGAGTGGGCGTTTTGAGCAGAGTCTTACGCGATTTTTATACTCAAGAAGTTCTGTTTCCCATCCTAATTTGAAAAGTCTAAATAATATTATTGTATAAACAAATAAATACCGTGATGAGGGGTTACTATCGAGTTGAGATGCTGAACTTGCATTGGCGGTACTCTTTGTACCGGCCTTTGCAGCTCTTTACTTCTCACTAAGGTCTGTCTTCCGGCGTCTCTGTAATTAAATAAGGAACTGTGTGTGAGTATTTGGTTCGTCAGTAAAATTAAAACCATAATTTCATCGATATTATTTTACAGCACCCTAGATGACACAATGCATACCTTGCTTGTTGCTGTTGCTGTTGTTGTATAGGCGTACGTGGTGGTTGTTGCATCCGTTTATAGTCAGCGAGAGTTATTCTCTGACCATTAGTTAGTGTTAATACTTGTCGTTCCTCCTCCATGTCTGGGTCCATCAACAGCTGTGTAAGGGTTTGCGGATGTTGTTGCACATGAGGTTGTTCAAATGACAGTTGCTGTGACTGGAAACCGTGTTGCGAATTAAAGCTCAGTTGTGGATGTTGTTGGGCGACGTTGCCGGTGACGTGATTGGGCCGCATCGCCGCCGGCGGCGTGTGGAACTGCTGCGGTGATTGATTCATATTTTCATTGACTGTGTGTTTGGTAAGTATGGCCGCTGTAATACTCTCTTCGAGATCGTCCATATCGTTGGCGTTATTAGGTTGAACTACAACCTTTTTGACTTGCTGCTGCACTTGTTGTGGATGGGGTGAAGATCTTTGCGGAATGGTGACAGTGTTCTGTTGAGGTAAAGGTCCATTACTCTGATTCGCTGTAACTACCGAGTGTTGGGCCATTGGTGTAGGTACATTTTGTGTCACTATTGTGCCCTGTGGTGTTATTATTCGAGTGGTCTGTGTATGTGGTTGGTTTTGTTGATTCAGAAGCTGGAAAAGAAGAAATATGCACAATTAAATATAAAATTTATAGTTTAAAATTCACAAATTTTAGTTTAAAGAAAGTACAAATACCATTGAGGGAATGAAATAAAAAGATCAGTAAAATATTGTTGACAGAGAGGAATGATGCAACTTCGACTCATTTACTACTCAAGAATATCATAATAATCTACCACTATCTATTGTCCGATTTGAAAGTATATTTGGTGTTATAAAGCTATAAACTTGTCTCACTTGATGAGTGGAGAGCTTGAGTTGATTCAGTTGTTGCGGATGAACTTGTTGTCCTAAGACGTGTTGTGCGAGCTGTTGCTGCTGGTGGTGTTGGGCGTGTTGGTGCTGTTAAAATGACACACACATAAGGAATAAGCTTCGGAAAACCAGAGGAATATTGAAGGTGCATACATATACAGAGTGGTGCTGACAATACGACAATAAATGAAAACACGAACAATGCTGGTTCATAGGATAATCCTAAATATAATAATCCTAAACCATAAAAAAAAACCTAGCACCAAATATAAAAAAATGAAAATTTCAAACAAACTAAATCGTCTAAAATTGAAAACAGAATAGAACAGCTTTTAAAAATATTGGTTTATTGACTTCCGATCGAAGACAGCGCGATCCTGAAACTTTAATAATAATGGCTCGAAAAAAGCAAGTCGATTGTTTTTTTCGAGCCATTATTATTAAAGTTTAGTACCGCAGGATGCGGCGGTCATTAACCTGTAAGCGCTAATTGTCTGTGACTAAACTAATGGACATATTTATATGATTTTTTTTATGGATAGACTGAGAATGTATTGAGGTAAACGATGTTTAATTTATTGTCGTATTGTCAGCACCACTCTGTATAGGTTTCGCATGCACTAACTACCAAATTCGGAAATAGAATGAGAACAGCCTAGAAATATAATCAGTTTGTCAGTTATCCTGAATAGGGCTGATTTATGAGGCACCTGTAGCGAGTGATGCAAGGGGGTTCGGGGGCGGGGCGGGCGATGCTGCGCGTGCGCCGCCTGCGGATTGAGCACGCGGGGCGTAGGCGCCCGCGCCGCGCTGGGCGTCCCCACCCCGCCGCCCGCCACGCTCGTGCCGCTGGTCAGACCCGGCACGCCCGGCGAAGATGCCTGGCCCTGTCGGTTCGTTAATTGGCGTGTTGGATTGTGGGACAAAATTATAGAAAATAGTGTGGTTTATTAAAACCATGTCCCTTTTGGCGTTATAACCGTATGTAGGGGAATATTCACAGCACTCGAAGTTCAAGCTTACGTGCACATCGACTGATTAATATGAAGGCTCTAAAGACGGAAAAGAAAAAACTGTGAAAGTGACAAGCGGCTAGAGCCCAAGTATCACAAATAGGCGAAGATGTTCCCTCAGTCACAATCAGCTAGGTGTTGCGACTCGATGTCTCGAAATCATACACGAAATATTAGAATTAAGATTTGTTGTGCAATTTTAAAATTAATTATCTCGTAAAACTCCCACTAAAGTTCGTAGCTGGCGCAGCGTACCACTTTGTAAATACGTCGAATTTGACTTGTTAGACAAAATATATAATAGTAGTTTATACTGTTACATAATGAGGGATATTATGCAGGAGTGTGAGTTTAAAAAACGAGCGAAGCGAGTTTTTAATAGTATCACACGAGTGTGTAATACCTAATTATGTACAGTTTCATACACTACTTTATCTAATCTCAAACATTTTAAGAAACAATAACAATCATGTGTCCAGCGAAACACAACAACGACTCGCAATGCAAAGAAACGTATTTGGCGCTAAAATTCTGCACCTTGCATCAAAGCGCACGCGTCAAACGCACGCGCCAAAGCGCGCGCAGCCACAGATAAAAAATGAAATAGTGCTATCTATGGTTTGTAATCTGTACGATAATGAAAAAAAAATTTATTATAACATTATTTTGTTAGAGAAATAATGTTATAATTTAATTTTTTAATTTCCTTTCGATATACTATGGGTAAAGTACGTCAATATAAACTCCTTTTTAGTTTTATATTTTTAATTTTTTGATATGAGAGTAGATAAAAGCTTTTACAAGTTTAATTTTGGACTACAATAATTCATAAAATTTTCGATAGCCGCATTCATAATTTGTAGTAGGTATTTATGCACAATAATTTATAAGTGTGCGAGTTTGGTAACACTAGTTTCCATAACTACGGAAATAATGAGCATATTCACATCTTTTTTCCTATTCTTGGCTGGCTTTTAACATGTTGAAGTGGCACTACTTCAACTACGGCATTAAAAATGTTTCGGTTAATATACAAATTACACTTACATACACGTGTCACGAATCCACAGCATTCATAAGTTTGTGCATTCTGAATTTACTTATAAAATATGCTTGTTAATCTTCTTTTTTTTACATTGATGGTATCTTTTACTATATTACATGTGCCCAGTAAGTATTAGCCGGGTAAAAAATGGCCACGTCACTGCGTCGCGGCAACCTCGCATTATGCCTTATGCGCCTAGCAAGTAACGATTTAAATCGGCAAAGATTACCAAAACTAAGTTGAGAAAAATGTGAGAATAGAATAGAACACTTTTTATTAATTACAAGAACATAAAAAAATAAGATTTCACAAAGGGCGACTCTAAAAGATCTTTTATAGATAATCTGTGGATAGAATATTAATTGTACATAATGAGAAGAGTGAGCTCACATAATAATAGCCACGGTTCCATGATCATCGAGCAGAGTGTTTGTGGTTTTTATGAGGTGTTAAAGCGAACGAGAAATGAGAGTATATTGGGATATAGTTGAAAAATGGATCCAGCCCCCAAAAACTTGCTTTTGAGAAAATAGAGGTTGAAGTGAAATTGATATATTAAAATAAAAAATAAAGGAATAATAATTAAAATAAAGGGTATTTTCCTGTACTATTTTGCGGCTTGGATATTGTTTGCATGTAAGTACTAAAGTTGATATGTAGATGCTATTTTGTGGTTTTGATCGATTCTGCGTAACTACGTCCATTTTGACGTGGTAGGGTGAATCGATGATTGAAATGTTCAGTTGGACTTACCGGCTGCATGGAGTTGAGCATGCGCTGCGGCGCGGCGGGCGAGCGCTGCGCGGGACGGCGCGGTCGCACGCCGCGCACGGGCGCACGCACCAGCGCCACGCCGCCGCCGCCCAGCGCGGGGTTCAGCAGCCGCGGCGCCGTGCCTCGCCCGGCTCCCTGTATACCATCACAACGCTCTAGATTCGCTTCCCCGCGACGTTATACAATGCTGTATCGAATCAGTGGGTTAGTCCAACGAATTCTACAAACGTATCGCAAGAATAATCCGGTTTACCTGGACGCAAATATTGCATAATAAGGTTTAGAAAAATGTCAACCTTTAATGTGACATTTTTGTCTTTCATACCTGTGGTGTCTTTATAATGATCTACATACATACAAGCTCATATTTGCACCCAGCTAAGGCTTCTGCTTCAAAGTAGAATAAGTTAGTCTAACCCTGATTCACGACCTAAAAACAAATGAAACATCAAACTTACAGCTTGATTTATGTATGCTGCATGCATAACAACCTGCTGATGTGGTATTTGTTGTGACTGCAAGTGTTGTTGGTGTTGCACCTGCTGCTGCTGCTGTTGTTGTTGCTGTTGTTGCAGCTGATGTTGGTGCTGCAACTGTTGTTGTTGTAGTTGCTGCAGATGAATCTGTTGTTGATGTTGTTGGAAGTGCTGTATGAGTTGAGGTGAAGCTCGAGACAGCTGTTGCTGTTGTTGAGTTTGCTAAAAGACAAAAATAGTTTATTTTTATTATATTACTTGTACATACAGTAAAACAGCTGCATCTGGTTATACAGAAAGACGACCCCGACATGCTTGGGAAATGGCAGACGATGACAGAAAAATCGATAAGAATATCTAGTAGACAATGTTCATACCGCAGGTTGGGCAGCATGTTGTGGCGGGGGTGGTGGGGGCGGGGGCTGCGGCGGCGGTGGCTGCGCGGGGTGTATCACAGTTGGTTGCGACAGCACGTGAGCCGGACTTACTAGCTGCTGACGTCAACATTAAGCTTTAAATCATATCAACATTCACAATATGTGAACCCAGAGGTAAGGGTTCAACACCTTTTTTTCTGAAAAGTCACGTCTGTGTCTAATCTGTAGTTAGCTGTTGTGATTGGATGTCAGAAACAACAACAGTCAATCAAAAAGAGGAACTTTCGTTACAAGAGATTTGATCACTGACTGAATTGAACAGGCTTTCATAAACAAGGGGTAAGTAACTCATGCTTTAGTGTCTACGAAAGTATGGAATATTAGCACAAGCATGAACCATTCCAAGAGTTTCACATAAGAAAACTCCGACCGCCCATTGTGTCACCCTTGTAAAATATTTTTATTTATATTCTGTAATCTACATGGTGTACATAATAAAGAGCATTCTATTCTAATAGTGTGATTATTTTGTACAATTAATTACAATAACTGTGTTCCCACCATCATTCCTCTTTGGGGTAAGAGTATGGTACATTATTGCTCCTTCATTGAAAGTATTGAAACTGATGAGATAAGCAATTATTTTAAACAAGTCAATTATTTTAAACAAGTCAAGTCAATCTTTTTTCTTATCGTTCAAGCTTTCTTTCTTACTATTTTTTCAGTATATTCGACGTATAGGGATTGTAGCGTGTTGTTTAGTAGTCGCGTAATTGGGCTATTGAGAATTAGGCAGTTCCAAAGATTAACCAGTTCAAACAAACCAACTTTTCATCTCTATTCCCCTTTATTCATAAACGTTAATATGGTGGTATGAGTAAGGGGGATTATATATAAAAGATCCTGATAACACATTGATTATGGCTATTGTAGATATTTAAAAAATAAGGTTTCATTGCACCGATTATAGGTATATGAACAAATGGCTAGACATAGAACCTAGTTATTATCTAATATATAAAATTCTCGTGTCACGGTGTTCGACTTTAAACTCCTCCGAAACGGCTCGACCGATTTTGATGAAATTTTTTGTGCTTAACCGGTATCTATGAGAATCGGCCAACATCTATTTTTCATCCCCCTAAATGTTAGGGGTAGTCCACCCCTAAATTTTTTTTTTATTTTTTAGACAAAATTTTTAATTTCTATTTTTTTATGATACAACATACAAAAATACATACAATCCCCAATTTTCACCCTTCTACGATCAACCCTTATTTTTTAATAGCCATTTTAGTAATTTAATCTATTATTTATATGGCAAAACAACGTTTGCCGGTCAGCTAGTTATTAGATAAAATTCAAAATGAAAAAATATTATATGCACCATCCATTATCACGAAGCATAGCATTCATTGCTTAGTCATTATTAGAGAAAATATTTACATCTAACAAAACACATCCACAATAAACAGACTTTAAAAGTAAAGTAATGTCTAGGTTAACAGAAAAAAAAAAAAATTACACCAAAACTATGAAGCTATTATCTAATTATTAATGTGGCATTAGAATAACACTATAATAATTAATCTGATTTAAAATAACATTTATACTTCTTATCTATTCAATATAACCCCATCTCTCTACAGTGAAAGCTTAAATGTAAACCCTCCCTGTTAATTGTTATATAAATGTATTGCATTACGAATGTTAAGCCCTTGCACCATTTTGAAAAATATGTATTGGCAAATAGCAGTAAAGGTTTAAGAGATTGATAAAATGAGTTGCTTTTCTATCTAGTAAGATAGAACAGAAAAGATATTTGATCAAGTACCATTTACTGTGTAAACGCTTTTTATCCTAAAAGGATAAAGGATTGTCAAGTATACATTACACATGAAAAGTCAGTGCTAATTGTACTACATGGTTGCCACTTGCCAAATAAACTAGCCCCAATGTTAGTTTTTATTAGATGCCCCCAAAAATAATAGCAACCTAAATTATATTATTGAAGTAATAACATAATTAAATTAACATTCTATGTACTGACTAAACATATGAAATAAAATCAATTAACCAAATGAAAGAGTAACATGCTAAGCATATTATATGAAGGATTTCTAAAACCATAATGCAAGTTTTGTTTTAGTGCATAAAGTAGTACACAATGATCTAGTCAGGAGACATACATGTTGCGGGCGTTGTGGAGATGCCTGTTGCATCAAAGATGCATCAATGATCTGTTGAGCCTGTTGTAACACAACCTGAGCATCCACAGGTAAATCAGATGTGTAGTAAACCTACAAATAAATTACACATCATAATTTACGCCACACTTGTTATGAACTAAATATATTATATACATTGTGGCAACCCCTAGTTATCATTTTATTATGCATAATTTCTTGAACATTTTTTTAGTTAGATCCTAAAAATCAATACATCACGTTTTTATTGCATTTACACACAGAGCATGAAGATGCTCTCGGCACTGCTGGTCACTTTCACCATGACAACAAAACACTTGAAAATGGAAGGCGGACTCTGAGAGTAGTGTTCAATACATTTACTGCACCATAAATTTAATGACTACTGCTGTCTCTTAACACTGCCAATTGCGTGCTCTGTTTGCTTATGCTTAGTTATGGTAATTTGAGCAATACCCACTTGGTGTCTATGCAAAGCCTGCTGCTGTTGTTGTTGTTGCTGCTGCTGTTGTTGTTGTTGTTGTTGTTGAAAGTCAGCACGGGTTGGTGGTGGAGGTGGAGGAGCTTCATGTCTGATAATATATTGTGGTTGGTACTGCAAGCCATCGCTCACAACCAGCTGAGACTGTACACCTTCACTTACTATAATATCATTTTGTGGATCTGCTTGCTGTACAACCACCTGGCAAAGAAATAAATTGTTGTATTAACATAGTCAATGATTATAATAAGCATAACAAATCATCATAATTGTCCTGCGCTTGTCTCATATTGCTTGGGTTAGCACAATGTTTTCAATTAACATGTAAAATTGACATCAAATTTTATTTTTGTGTTGATCCATTTTTGTTTTTAGAGTCTTCTCTTACCTGCTGTTGTGCATATTGCTGTTCATCTTGGTTCACGATTATCCTATCCAAGCATAAGTTTGGACAGTATCTTTGTAGGTCTTCAAGAGTCAATTGTTGTCCTTGTCCAACTATCTGGTAATATTGAGCCATTGCAAGTGCTTAGCCTAGAAGAATACACAAGTTAGATACTTGCTGTAAAAAAGGATATTTATTTTACATCTTTCTTAATATTAAAGAAGGTAGTAAACTGATTTATAGCAGAAAAATTAAAAAATATACTGCAAAAGAAAAATATTTTCCATCTATGAACTACAAGTTTCCACTGAAGCAATACATCTGTATTGTAGTTTATTGTTACCTGCATAGCAACAGGATCACTGTGCCTAGTGCATGCTCTAATGAATACCTGGATGCCAGCCATTATCTTCAAATTTGAAGATAAATATTTCCCCCTTTATTTATAAACATTGCTTTAAGAGATAAACCACAACTTATTGTAGCTTGCATTATATATGACTACTGGATCTTCAATTTCAAACCGTCCAAGAAAACATTATGCTGGATCAAAATTCTATTTATAAACTAATTAGAAATGTGTATTAACAACAAATTGTTTAGATTAAAAAAAGTATTAAAATGCAGAGGACTAGACTTCTAACCCTTGATGACATATTGTCCATTTGTACAAAGAAATGAAATTATAAAACACAACATTTTGATATTTTCCTCTTTTTGGTTTAGAGATTTTTATTTTTACTATTCTATGACACTACTAATAGTAGCCTGTTTTTAAATATTGTTCTAATTTTTAAAACAGTTTCTTTTTACTTTTCATTTAAATTTTAAAATTAATTAATCATTTTATGTTGCCCTAGAAAGAACACCAAATTACACTTCATTGCATGGTTCTGAATATAACTAGCAAAAAAAAAAAGAGAGTAAGATGAAATCTCTAAGATAAAGCTGACTGAAATTCCAATGATTTTGGATTTAAAACATACTTTTTATCTATATTCTTCATTATAATTAAATTATTTCATACAATTTCAAGTGGCATATTTATCAACATTAGTGTCTTAGATTTATTTCTTTACCAATAACAACAAAAGCTAAATAGTTCACTAAAAACTGTTCAAAATGTCTATTTGATGATAATACCACCTCTTACTTTAAGATTTCTGCAGATAAATTAGAATTCATCAGTTTCTCAAGACATTACAACATGCACTGTAGGATTTGTTTACAAGTCTATCAGGTAAAAAAAAACCTCAGCAGCAAACTTTTAACTGCAGTATCAACTACATTGTACTCTTATTTTTCATGATTAACACTTTATATTGAATTAAGAGATATAGCATAGCGAGAGACACCTATTTCACGATGACAGTTATTATGCCATACTCCCTGAACACTACATACGGTGCAATAACAGCAGCAATGACTTCTGAAATCGTACCAACACCTCAACTATGGCGACGGCTCAGCCATCACCTTTTCAATTAAACTTTTTGTCCGTGTTATAACCATCACCACTTACGATTTTAACATTAAGAACAATAAGAAATTTAACTTCAATACCGTTTACACGAAAAGAACGAAATGGCTTCGATTCCTTTGATCCAACCTAAATACTTGGAAAGGAGAATGTTTAACACAGATTACATCTACGCTAAATAGTTACTTCTTACCAATATTTACTGAGGACATTTTATATGTCTTATTTATACATTATCAACGAATTTTTAACATCAAAATGTAATTTTTTAACTCAAACGCCAAATCGAGAAGCAATTTACATTATGGCGTGTGTGTCACTTTTTTATAAATGTTTTTTTTTTCGCCTGGTGTTACTACTCTTTAAAACATATCATGAAATGAGATGGTTATTCTCGATAGTATGAATAATACATTCAAAAATCGGATTAACCCAAGAATAAATTGTATGGAGGAGAAAACTATATTCTAAATTCCACTGTCACCAAAAAAATAACATATTGTAGAATGCTTTATTGTATCACATAAAAATTAAGTTGATAAAAATAAAAATCCGTAACTTTTAGGAAATAAAGTGTCTATATTTGAAAACAAAATAGTTTACGGACATCTCTAGTTGAGTCTGCAACAGAGAGACGGTTTTCGTGTCTTCTAACTTATTACATTGCTCTTTAATTCGTTTTCCTTTGGTTTTTACTTCAATACTTTGATGAAAATCATTAAAAAAAATATTGTCTTATTATTGAATTAGAAGCACCGGTAGTAAATTTCAACGTATATGACATTTTGTTGCCGTCCTCATCACTCGTGCAAATGGATGATACAGTGATTTCGCCAGGTACACTGCAATTATAACTCTTAAAAAAGTTTTTATCTTTGATATTTACTTTCGTATAACTAACCATATCCACTGCAGGTAATAAGATGGGAGATTCAGCGTCTGAAAGCGACTCCAGCTCATTGGATGGCGGAGCTATGTTACCTCCTAGCACAGTTTCTCGTGATCAGCTACAGAAAAGAATTGAATCACTGCAACAACAAAATAGGTATGTTTTGGTCGTACATAGTATTGGATTCTCATGAGATTCTGATTATGTGAAGGTTTTTTTTTCTTTTTATATTTTCCTATTGTGTTTTATTAAATGTATGGTAGGTATATGCTTAGTTAATATTATATATATTGTGTACTGTACGGACGACAGCAGGTCAATCTACCCGAAAATGTCAAAAATTCCAAATTAACCTAAAGCCTTAAATCTTTACGGATCAAGTTGAAAATCTAGCAAAGAAATCTGACAGATTGTAGTAGCTTGGTGTGCTGTCGTCTGTACATATATATATTTACCATAACATTAGGTCACATCTTGAACAGTGTCTTTATATGGAAATATTATTAGTATTCTAAGCCATATCATGCTTTGTAGTGTGCCAAAACATAAAATAAAGGCAAATAAATATGTAAAAAAAATACCTTATACTAAAGTGAAAATATGTATTATTTCAGAGTTCTTAAAGTGGAGCTGGATACTTACAAGCTTCGGGTGAAGGCTCTCCAAGAAGAGAATCGTGCCTTGAGACAAGCATCAGTATCAATTGTAAGTAACTGCTTGGGTTTTCAGAACTAATGCAGATGATTTTAGCAAAGATGCTTTATGCTTTATGTAAGTGCCTTTAAATATATTTCAGCTCCCACAATAATGACTGTTATGATTTTCTGTTCACAGCAAGCTAAGGCTGAGCAAGAGGAAGAATATATTTCCAACACACTATTAAAAAAGATCCAAGCACTCAAGAAAGAAAAAGAGACATTGGCACATCATTATGAGCGTGAAGAGGAATGTCTTACTAATGATCTCTCTAGAAAACTAAATCAGGTATGATAAATTAATATTCAATGTTAAATATTGTACATATAAAAATATGTATGTGGGTGCAGCAAACATAGAAACTGTTCAAGTGGATGTGCTTGAGGAGGCCCAAGTCCAACAGTGGGCTTCCTTCAGCTGAAATGATTATCATTTCATATTTTTAATAGTTTGATGGACTAATTTTAGAGTAATGCTGATTATTTTCAATTCATTAGACATTATTTTTGAGACAACATGAAATAATGTTTTGTTACTATCTAATCCTCTCTAATCTAATCTATGTATCTTTGGAGTGTACCAACTGCCTTCAGCTTTTGGGTGTTGAGATTTCCCGGAACCTAAACTTTGGGCGGTTCATTGAGTCCAAGGCCAAGGTGACTGCCAGAAAACTTGGCGTTATTGCAAAGGTCCGGCAGTACTTCACACCAGGGCAGTTTCTAATGTTGTACAAAGCACAGGTCCGTTCGTGTGTGGAGTACTGCAGCCACATTTGGGCTGGTGCTGCTAAGTGTCACCTGGCCACTTTGGATTCAGTGGAGAGGCGTGCGAAGAGGCTGATTGGTGACTCTGATTTAACTCGAGTTGATCTCCAAAGCCTAGAGTACAGGCGTAGAGTAGCCAGCCTTTCGGTGTTCTATAGGATACATTTTGGAGAGTGTGCGAGGGAATTGCACAATTTAATTCCCCCATCTCCGTTCCACCATCGGATGACCCGTCGTACGGCGAGTTTCCACCCTTATGTTGTTAACACCTCTACGATCCGGACGAAGCGTTTCGCCTCCTCCTTTATACCGCGTACATCGAGGGACTGGAACAATCTGCCGGCGGCGGTGTTTCCGTCGGACTACAATTTGAGTGTCTTCAAGGCTAGAGTGAATAGGCTCTTAATAAACTAGTGCACTTTACCATTAACAATTGCGTCACCGCTTACCATCAGGCGGGATTGCGGTCAAGCGCTGGTTTATAAATTAATAAAAAAAAAATCTTAGTGATATCTTTGTTGTGTGTTTAAGATTCTTAAACGTAAGTTAATATCTCTAGAATACTGTATTAATGAGATTACAATGAAAAGGATTTTTTATGGTACTGTATTGCAAGATTAAATTCCCCCATCACCGTTCCATCATCAGTAGGCCTAGTATGAGTTTTCATTACGAAACTCGTTCGATCGTATCGAGCGCGTTTGACTCCGCGATTGGCCCGCTTCAAGGTCGTGAGAACTCTCAACCAATGAGAGCGCCAAACGCGCTCGATACGATCGAACGAGTTTCGTATTGAAAACTCATACTAGGCCTACAGACAACCTGTCGTATGGCGAGTTTCCACCCTTACATTGTTGACACCACAACTATCCGAACGAAGCGTTTTGCTTCATCTTTTATACAGCATACTTTGAGGGACTGGAAAAATTTGACAGCAACTTTGTTTTTGTCTGACTACAATTTAAGTGTCTTCGAGCCTACAGTGAATAGGCTCTTAATAAACTAGCGTGTCCAATGTAACCATCAACATTTGTATTACCACCAGGCAGGATTGCGGTCAAGCACTAGTTTATAACGTATAAAAAAAGTACTTTCTTATGTATTAGAACATAATTATGCTTGTGAATTTTACTTCAGTTACGTCAAGAGAAATGCCGGTTGGAACAAACTCTGGAGCAAGAACAAGAATGTCTGGTGAACAAATTAATGAGAAAAATAGAAAAACTTGAAGCTGAGACACTTGCCAAGCAAATGAATTTAGAGAGGCTTCGTAGGGAAAAGGTAAGACTGGTGGTCAGCTTTGTTTTAAGTAGCTTCCTTGTTCTTGTCTTGACTTTTTCATTTCTTTGGACCTACCAAGGAGCTGCTGGAAGTTCTATTTGATTATTGTAGAAATTGTTGGAAAGCTTTATTGCAAAAAAAAAAAAAAGTATTAAATAGTGTTGTAAAAAAATAAATGACGAAAAGCATACCTAAATGGTTTGTGTCTACAATGATTGTAATAGGGTGGTTGACTAAAAAAAGACTAATTAGTCCGTCAGCCAGATTTCCAAAAAATACTGGACACGATTTTTTTTTATATAAACACAAAAAGGCCAAGTGCATGTCGGACTCACGCACAAAGGGTTCCGTACCATTGATTTATGAAATTAAAGGATTTATTTGTATGAAAGATTACGCGGTAATAAGCGGTTTACGATTTACGAGGTATTAAAAAAAAACTACTTACTAGATTTCGTTCAAAACAATTTTCGTTGATAGTTTTTATAGTAATGTACATCATATGTTTTTTTTTAGATTTTTCATTTTCTTATTTTAGAAGTTAGAGGGGAGGGGGGAGCAAGATTTTTCCACTTTGTAAGCGTCTGTCACGCAAACTATTCGGTTTAGAAAAAAATATTTTAGAAACCTCGATAACATTTTTGAAGACCTATCCATAGATACCCCACACATATGTGTTTGATGAAAACAAAATTTTTGAGTTTCAGTTCTAAGTATGGGCAGAGGGCGTTTTTTGCCATTTGGCTACGGAACCCTAAAAATGAAGACGACACAGTGCATTGAAAACTCGTGTGACGTCACTGCATGCTACACTTTTTAGCGAGGAGTGACGTCACCAGCCACCACTCCTGATCTTTGATGCCTTTTATATTTGTCAATTTTTATTGATTTGATAAAACAAAATATACGTATCCAATATTTTTCTATAATCCGAATGACAGACTAAATAGAATCAATTTTTTTTTTACCCAGGGGACATCTTTATTATGAGAGAATTTATCAGTAATAAAAAACATTTTTTCAGGTGGAACTTGAAAACACATTGGAACAGGAGCAGGAAGCTCTAGTGAATAGGCTGTGGAAGCGAATGGATAAGTTGGAGGCAGAAAAGAGGTCACTTCAGATCAGGCTTGATCAGCCAGTGTCCGATCCAGCTAGTCCTAGGTGAAAATCTTTACATATATTGTGTTGTTTTGAACTTGGTTTATTTATTCTTCTAATTTTTTGTTACTATTTTTGGGGTGGAAACCATAACATAAGTTCATTAAAATTTTCAGGGTTCGATATTTATAATAAATATCAAAGTATCGGATATTTATGATATATGTCATTTTATTATCTTATTATTATACGATATGCACAGGTACATGACAGTTTATTATTATGAATTATTATTATAATATAAAAACAACATATTTTTAGTTTTTATCTAACAAAATAAACATAAAATCTTATAATTCCCAAAATTTAACTAAAAAAAAACATATTTTTCTGAGAAAACAAAGTCTATATAGAATTAGGGAAACAAAATTAAAATATCTTAAAAATCCTAATATTTGTACTCAGTCGAGTTATAATCAAATAACAAATTAGTCTTTTTCTAGTTAGCTAGAACTGTCAAATCGCATGTTGACATTTCTAAAGGATTACAAAAAACGACGAATATGCCAGCAGCGCGTCGGTAAAAGTACTTAAATGCAATATAACTAGTAAATTTTGATATATATCACAAAAAATCGTTTGATATATATCGGATATATATATTGATATATATCCTTCAAACCCTGAAAATTTTACTCAAAGGCATAGTGATTTGAAACTCCTTTAGTAAAATAATTTATTTTCAGGATTACATTCATTAATATAGAATCCAGTCCTGAAATGATTTCATATTTTCTATGTTAAATGCATGATAAATATACAGTATAATCTCACTAATCCGGCACTTCGATAGATCGGCATGTCCAATAATCCGGCACCCTTCGCCCATCCCTCCCTCGCTCCTCTAAACTTGTGTGCTTCGGTTGCTGCAAGCAATCACTATAAGTTGCACAAAAAACAGACCTCAATTAAGGATTATTTTAAAACTGTAATTAATGTAAATGTACATGTTAATTTTATGAAATGCTTTATTATATTCATTACCTATGACTTGTTCACTATAATCCAGTAATCGAAACATTCCAATAATCCGCCACCCACCGGTTTTTAATAGTGCCGCATTAGTGAGATTATACTAAAGTTTGTAAGGCATGGCACTCACTTAATTTATAAATACATAGTTCTTCATTCATCTTGCTATATTTTCATTGTTTTATTATTAATGGAGTTTTTTCTTGCTAGGGACATTAGTAATGGTGATACAGCATCCAATTTAAGCAATCACATTCAGACCCTGCGTTCTGAGGTTGTAAAGTTAAGGTGAGTCAATAACCTATAATTTCTATTAATAAATGTTTTTTTATACATACTGTAGGAAAGTGAAAGGCATGCGTTTTATATGCGTTTGGTCTCGGGAATTCGGATAATGAAGCCCTACACATCCATTTTAAACTGATATTAATAAAATCATTGTGTATAAAACCAGTAAGTTCATTGTGAATATTATACATGTATTCAAGGCTGTCACATACTAACTATATACATATAACTTTGCTTTAGCTATTATTAATGGTGTTGTGTTTTTTCAGATGCTTTAGAAATGGCTCTAGATGACTCATAAAAAATATTGCCATATCATTTATCTCATCAACACTAGTTTATTATATCAATAATAAAAATAATTTGATCAATAGGGAACAAAATATTGTATTGTAAAATGATCGTAGTAGAAACAATCCAAATAGTATTAGTATTATACTTATTTCCAGATTAAGATAGAAGACTTTTATTATAGTTATGGTCTGTATTATCTTTGGTTTCCTTTATATCATAATATTAACAAAAAACAATTTGCAACAGAAATCAATTGGCAGTGTCTCAAAACGAGAACAAGGAGAAGATGCATCGCTTTGCACTCGAAGAGAAGCACATTCGGGAGGAGAATGTTCGCTTGCAGCGGAAATTGCAGCAAGAGGTGGAGCGTCGCGAGGCGCTGTGCAGGCATCTATCCGAGAGCGAGTCCTCGCTTGAAATGGAGGAGGAGAGGCAGTTCAACGAGGCGCTGAGTGTATGCTCCTTTATACCATATCTTTCTATCCATACTGTAAACATTTATAATATATTTTCACCATACAGGGATTACACGTGCAGTGTTATAATGTTCTATTATGCATAACATTTGTTTCAAATAAATTCACTGCTTTTGTAAAGACACTGGGGACATAGAAAAGAGGTTTTAATAATACTTTGTTAAACAGTACCGAGCAGTACCAGTTACCTAAGACACAAGTAATGCAAATGCCAATGAAAATGATTTCTAATCTTCAATTTGCAGGCGCGATCGCGAAGCGTGTCGTCGCCAGGCGGGTCACGGCCTCTCTCACCATACGCGTCACCATTGTTGCCTAACGCCGCCGGGATGCCGCTTCGGCCTTCATTGCATCTTAATTCTCAGGTAACAGAAATGAATGGCAATGTTTGTTTAATAATGTCACTAATTCTTGCAAGAAAATGTTTGACAAATCAAATTAATTTAAATTGACAAAATGAAATTTTGCAGACATGATATCTATGAATATTTTATTACAACAAAATAAACAGAAACCCTATTTTGTACACTTACTATGAATCATGAAATTGTGAGGTTAAAGTAATTTGTTTTGACGTCATTAGTTATTGATACCCAACCCATCACATAACTTAGCAGAGTTTTGGTAACTAAACTGTACAACTTGACTGTAAGTTCAATAAATTGTTTTTGATTGACAGACTCGTCGCACAAGTGATAGATTCGTGAAGCCGGCGATCCCGGGCGGCGCGGGTCTGGGAGTGCGGCCGGGTCCGCTAGAGCCTCCACTGGCCCCATTAGCTCCGCCAGCCCCGCTGGCCCCGCTATCGGCCGCGCCCATACCTAATCCCGCCATCATGCAGCCCGCCAGCCCTATGGACACGTCCTCCAAGGACTAAGTTCGGCCGCCGTCCCTTGATCACACCGCAACGTAAGGGCAGGCAGGTCACCGGCTCGCGTAGGTCCAATATTAAAGAAAAATGGGACTGGGGTGAAGTGTCTTGTAAGGCGGCTGCGCAATATGTATAGCATGTTGCAGACGCATCATCGAATTCAATTATACTGGGATACTCGTAAATTTGCCCTTACGTCGTTGTGCATTTGAAGCTCTAAGATCAATGATAACTGTCAGGTGCAGTCGTAATTTTTTGACTCCAAGCTATTCATTTTTCCAGCTGTTTTGAAGTTCAGTCAGTGAATCGCGACTGATTCTGGCAATCCTATTGTTTGATCTTATGTAAACCTATCGCACTCAGCTCACTGCCCTGTCGACTCGGCACGCTCCTAGAATTACATTCTTATTTCTGCTCGGTCGTAATTCATTTACTGATAAAATTGGTAATGAACGAGATTATGGAGTTCGATTGTATTCACGTTTATCGAAAATTTTAATGAGAAGGAGAGATGTGACGAAGACGCGACGTTGTAATTTTCAATTAGGATAGTAATAGCTAGTTCTGATTAAAAATCAATTATAAAAATATATCCGGGCTTAAATTTTGCGGCAGTGGGTTTTATTTATTATAAGGCTGTGTATAAAATTCACTTGTGAGTAAAGTTAGTAAAGGAGAAGGAGATAAAGATTGTAAGCCATTTGATATATCACACTCGGGGTTTGGCAATACTACTCCTACGCAATGTTTTGTGAAGGAATGTAATATATGTTACGAATGTTGTGTTGTGCCCACAGGGCAAATTGTTGTGTTCAATTTATCTCGTAGGAGTAGTGAGTTATTGTCCTCGGACTCAATTCAATTATGCAAATTGTCACGTAATTTTTTTTTCATGTTATAATAAAACAAAATATAATATGCATTACTATTATGGAGCCTTTTATTTGTTTTATTCTAGCATATCACCGATATGAAATAGGTGTATTTTATGCAATTAACGAGTGTTCTGTATATTTACCGGTGCCTACAAGACGACCACGTATATGTTTCTTGTAATGCATACACAATCCTATGCTTGATTAGAAAATGAAAAATGTAGGTATTTAAATTTTATCTTAAACCAGTAAACAAAGTGAAACTGATGTAACACCTTGATTTTATAATTTGATTATCGCCATTGGTGTCAAAAATAAAACATCGAGACGGGATTAATATCTATGTCAAATGATGCTACAGAATAGGTAATATATAGGTACGGACAGAAAGAGCTGTAAATGTAGATGAGTGTCTTATTTATGTATTGTGTTGTACCGACTCCTATAAAGATTGGAGACTTTATTCTTGAAGTTGTTGACAGTTACGTAACCTGGGACAAACTATACAGTTAGGTAGGTCCAACTTTGTGAGAGAGGTCAGTCGTCGAATCGTACTCGGCTTGGCTGCTTTCGGGAAGCTACGTAGAATCTTCTCGTCCGAAATCCCGCTGTGTCTCAAGACAAAAGTCTTCGACCAGTGTGTGTTGCCAGTGATGACTTATGGAATTGAGACGTGGTCGCTAACAATGGGCCTTATAAGAAGGCTCAAAGTCGCTCAAAGGGCAATGGAGAGGGCTATGCTTGGGGTTTCACTGCGCGATCGAATCAGGAATGAGGAGATCCGCAGAAGAACGAGAGTAACCGACATAGCCCGAAGAATTGCAACACTGAAGTGGCAATGGGCTGGACACATTGCCCGTAGGACCGATGCCCGATGGGGCCGACGGGTTCTCGAGTGGCGACCACGCACCGGAAGACGTAGCGTGGGTAGGCCCCCGACAAGGTGGACCGACGACCTGGTGAAGGTCGCGGGAAACCGCTGGATGCGGGAGGCGCCCGATCTTCGTCGTGGAGATCTTTGGGGGAGGTCAATGTCCAGCAGTGGACGTCTTTCGGCTGAAATGATGATGATGATGATTTAGGTATTATTTTCTGATGTGTGGTGTGGAGAGGCGTGCAAAGAGGCTGATGGGTGACCTTGATTTAACTCGAGAGGGTCTCCAAAGCCTAGAGCACGGGCGTAGAATAGCCAGCCTTTCGGTGTTCTATAGGATGCATTTTGGGGAGTGTGTGCGGGATTTGCATGATTTAATTCCCCCCATCTCCGTTCCACCATCGGACGACCCGTCGTACGGCGAGTTTTCACCCTTACGTTGTTAACACCACTACGATCCGGACGAAGCGTTTCGCCTCCTCTTTTATACCGTGTACATTGAGGGTCTTGAACAATTTGCCAGCGTCGGTGTTTCCGTTGGACTACAATTTGAGTGTCTTCAGGGCTAGAGTGAATAGGCTCTTAATAAACTAGTGCGCTTTACCATCAACGATTGCGTCACTGCTTACCATCAGGCGGGATTGCGGTCAAGCGCTAGTTTATAATTTATAAAAAAAAAATGTCGTTTTACAAGTTACAAGCTTTTTATAAAGCGCGCTAGTTTATTAAGTGCCTATTCACTCAGAAAAACTGAGCGAATAGGAAGGTAGACAACAGCGAGGTGCTGCAATGTTAAACCCAAAAACACGACCAACGATGTTGCGCCAAAGGGAGATTGGTCTGAAGACCCTCCACGACCAAACTCCCAACACAACAACATTGGGCTCATCGTACCCGGCACACATCGCAACACAACTGCTCAGCCCCGTCCTCCGTACGGCTTCATCAGACATCATGCCGGAACACGACAAAACGCTTGGCGGCATGACTTTGTCTGGTGGGTGGTAACTTGGGCGCTTTACCATCAAGGATCGCATCACTGCTTACCATCAGGCGGGATTGCGGTCAAGCGCTAGTTTATAATTATTAAAAAAAAAACAAGCTTTTTATTACAATGGCTTGCAATGTATCTTGCAACTCAATTTATGTTTCCGATCGAGTTCAACGTTCAGTTTGGATGACAATGCATGGTTCAATGTGTGACGGCCAAGGTGACGGCATTCTAAATCTAACATGGCGGCACACCCAAAATGTCGGGACTAATTATTTTTATACTAATATTTTTTATTTCTACTTCAATATGGGTGCCTATCAAATAAGAGCTTGCTAAAAATGAAACTCGAAAAATAATGCGACGTTACTCTTAATCCAATATGGCAGACGTCTAAAGCTACGCAATCAATTTTAAAGCAGATATCTAACCGGTTGAGCTGAAATTTTGTATACACGTTCAGTTTGGATGAAAATGTATGGTTAATTGTGTGTCATCATTCTAATTCTTCATCAGTTTAATTCGCGGTTGGAGCTGTGGTTAAGTGATTGACTGCCACTGGGCATGTCGCGGGTTCAATTCTCGCACGGAGCAAATATTTGTAAGACCTACAAGTAGTTGTTTCGGGTCTGGCTGTTTGTGTATGTTAGGTTATACGTTTGTAAACGCGCCCATGCTACAGGAGAAATTCTTAGTGTGGGGAAACTTTTTTTAATCCAACATGGCGGAACACTCAAGATACCGTTGACGAATCATTAGAAGGTCTAATTGAAGCGCTAGACTTCGAAATTAACCGGCAAACGGCTGTAACGGTGAGTACCGTTACTGTTACAGGCGTTTGCCGGTTAATTTCGTTGGTACCAACACCACACGCGGAGAACCCGTATCTTGCATCACGTATAACCTAGCATACCTACAACTTCTACAACTATCACAGGGCTATTTTCCTGATCAGTGGAAAATAGCGCACATCACGCCAATTTTTAAATCTGGTAGTGTTGACGACGTTTCAAACTACAGACCAGTGTCAATACTTTCAACGTGTGGTAAAATCGTTGAGTCACTTGTTCAGAAAAAAATGTTTTCACACATTCAGAATATGCTCGATGATAACCAACACGGATTTCGTCCTAAAAAATCGACCCAGACCAATTTGGTTGAGTATGTTTCTTATATATCATCAGCGTTAGACGAAGGAAATGAAGTTCATGCAATATATACAGACTTCAAAAAGGCTTTCGATTTGGTAGATTACAACTTACTTATAACTAAATTGGAAGGCATGGGCATACATGGGTCATTGCTACGCTGGTGTGAGTCGTACTTAAGAAATCGCTCACAACTGGTATATCTGAAAGGTTTTAAATCCAAACTGTGTTGTATACCATCAGGGGTACCTCAAGGGTCACATTTGGGGCCTTTATTTTTCTTAGTTTTTGTAAACGATTTAGGTAAATTTATTGGCTCTGAATATAAACTTTTTGCCGATGATTTGAAATTATATCGATCTATATGTAGTGATTCTGACACTTTTCAGCTTCAGAAAGATTTAAACAACGTATTCAATTGGTGTGTAGAAAATAATATGTTTTTGAATCAAAGCAAGTGTTACTTCATTAAGTTTAGTCGGAAAAAGAAAACACGTCAGGTTTGCTACACGATTAATAACAGCCCGCTCCAAGAAGTTAATACAATTAGAGACCTTGGTATTTTAGTAGACAGTGGTTTAAATTTTAGGAGTCAATACGATCAAATTATTAATAAAGCATCTAAATTGTCAGGTTTCATCGTCAGGGAAATGAATATTTTTAGAGAACCTGCCCTGACTATTTCCATTTATAATAGCGTTATTCGCAGTATTCTCGAATATTGCAGTACGGTATGGAACCCGTTTTATCGAGTACATTCAGATAGAATCGAACGAGTCCAAAAAAGGTTTCTGTATCATTTATGTTACTCCGATAACAGATGTCGTAGCCTAAGCTCGTACGACTCCAGATGCAGATATTATAAAATTACATCTTTAAGCGCACGTAGGAAATACTTGGATTTTATGTTCTTGTTTAAATTGCTCAATGGTTCAGTAGATTCTGCCAAAATATTAGAAGAAGTGAAAATTAGCGTCCCTCGTAGTGGTAGCCGCTTAATTAACCGAAGAACATTCGCCCTGCCTCACAGTCGAACTAATATAGGCAACTCTTCTCCCATAAGCCGCATGCTTTCTTTTGCCAACTCTATTAGTGGTGATGTGGATGTCTTTGCTGGTTCTATAGCCTCAATGAAAGCTAAACTCAAAAATTTAATGTTGTGATTATTTAGTTTTCTTTCGGAGATCTTATTTTATTTTCTATTTATTTTATTTTTGTTTATTTTATTTTTGTTCTCAAATTTTTATCAATTTGTAAGTTTTTTTTATTAATAGCACCTAAGTAGTTTATTTTACCTGTGCATGTTAGATTCACATCTAGTAGGTGTCAATCAGATGTATTATGTTATGATAATTTTTTTGTATGCATGATTGTACACCAGTTTTGTGAATTATAATAAAAAAAAAAAAAAAAAAAAACTTCAAGACACCAACCGGTGATACGTACATAGACTCAACACAACTCTCGTCGGAGAATTCTCCCTTTTCTATGGAGGACGAGTAAACTTTACAATCCGTTCCTCATGTCTGATACCGTGATACGACCTTGCGACGTTGTGTTGAATGAGATGAACAAATTGAGAAACGTGTCCAGCGACAACGAAAAGTTAAACCTTTTGTAAAACAATATTTTTGTTATTAAATAAAACTTGGATTAAAACTTTTACTGTTAATTTATGACGTCTTTCACAGATTTACTTGTCTAGATAAACAAGAAGGTTTTTTTTTTATAATTATAAACTAGCACTTGACCGCAATCCCGCCTGATGGTACGCAGTGATGCGATCGTTGATGGTAAAGCGCGCTAGTTTATTAAGAGCCTATTCACTCAGAAAAACTGAGCGAATAGGAAGGAAGACGGCAGTTGAGCGAGGTGATGCAATGTTAAACCCAACAACACGACCAATGATGCTGCGCCAAAGGGAGATTGATCTGAAGACCCTCCACGATCAAACTCCCAACACAACAACATTAGGCGCATCGTACCCGGCACACATCGCAACACAACTGCCCAGACCCGTCCTCCAGGTATGTACCTGGTAGGTATGTTAATTAATTTGATGTGAATAATTATATCTAAGTATTAAATTTTTTAAATAAGCGAATACTAGTACGTACTCAAATGGCGGTTAAAGATATAATTTAGTAGGAGCTCTGGCGCGTTTTGGTCAGTTAAAGTCTAACATACCTACCTTTCCGCTCCACCTAGAGAGGGAGGTCATTTAATGAATTCTCACGCATAAAAATTCTACATTCAATATTATAAAATAGAGTTTGTCTAAAGAAGGTGTACTTACCTACCTTATATGTATTTAGGATAAGGTTACTTAAGTCGTCCTATGGGTAAAGGGTGATAGAGAAATCGACTGTAAAAGAGTAGGTAAACATGACTTCAGTAGGTACAGACGACAGCACATCAAGCTACTACTTACAATTTGTCAAATTTCTTTATTCGATTTTTAACTTTATTACTAAAATATTAAGGCTGAAGGTTGATTGGCAATATTTGACAGTTTCGGGTAGGTTGACCCTAGATCCTTGATGAAACTCTTTGTCGGCTATAAAAAAATACAATGCCTATCTGCTGTTTCATGCAAGACCTATTCGGCCAAAATGTACTGAATAGTACCTATTGTTTTTTTTTATGAGAATTTACGTTTTTGTAATGTACCGGATCTATGGCAACATATTATGTAATTATGGTAGGAAAACATTTTTTGCTACAGCAGTAGGTAGCTTCTGGTTATTTGAAACGAATGCTAAGTGATTTATTTATTTAAAAAGTACTGCCACATCACAAACATTAAACATTGAAAATAATTAGGTATAACTATTCAATTTATGGCCTGATGCATGCGACAATAATGGCGTACATAGCATTGGCAGTTCATCGGCTCGAAAATATAATACAATAGGGACAAAATAAAATAATACCTAATAAATATACTTTAAAATTTAACAAATAATACAGTAACAATTGTAGAAATATTAATAAGAATGTCTAATAAATAATATGTCAAATAAAAAAAGAAGAAATGTCAATACAATACCAAGTAACAATAAGTCAAGATATAAAACAAAAAATTATAACAGATAATGATTAACAATTAAAATTAAGGTGCATTATTATTTTGTTTCTAAATATACGCAACGTAGGTATCGTGGAACACATCAAGATAGGGTATTACCGTGATTAGGGAATGATACTCATTAATTATTCGATGATAATCGAAACAATTATTCCTAAGACGAAGACATTATTTGGAGGTTCTTATATTGTACATTATTTACCTCAGTAAATATATATAAGAAATAAATCATTGCGGTTTTTAAGAAGCTCATGGTTTAGGTAAGCTTGAATTGAACTCAACCATCGAACTAGGTATTTCGTTTCTGTGCACCAGGCGTTAAGGGTTGATTGTGGGGCTGACGGAATATACAGATAGGTAACAACCTATCTGTTATGTGAGTAAACGTTTACGTGATTGATATTAAAAAAGCAAGGCCAGAATAAATTTTTCCTAGAAAAAGATAATATTTTATGGCAATACGATTGTTTTAGCGCTAATTGCCAGTAGGTACCTATTCATAAAATAATAGGGGTTGTTTAGTTCCATTAATGTCTGAAGGGGTCTTTAAATATAGCATACTTACTTTCAAATTGGGACAACTCTTTCACATTGAGGCGTACTCAAAGAGTATAACACAATACGGCCGTGCCGCCGCGTAGTTGATCGCTGACGCCATCGCCGCCGCCGCCGCCGGCTAGTTGCCGTCGGGTCCGAGAAACTGTTGTCGGTATATACTTAAGAAGTTCTGCACTGGTTTGTAACTTTTACAAATTTTCCATCCTTTTCAATAAGTTTTTGTTGCGTTGTTAAATCTTCGACCCTCAATAATTTGACATGTGCGATGTTTATTATTCGCGGGCACGGCACCTGCCTAGCTTATAACTTAAAAATATTTGTCGACCATCAATACCCATATTTTCGACCACATTGACTCTTGACAATATCAAAAAATGAAGTATCTACCTAGTAGTACCTACCTACTTAGGTACCTACTATTAGTTTGAAAAGGTTACTTTGGAAATTATTTTAAAAACGTTCTGTTAATCACAGACAGGCTGGTGATTATTTAATTCCTTATTATTTAACAAGGCATGGCGGCATTTTGTAGCCAGACGCTTTGGTCATTTGGAACAGAATGGTCAAAGAAATAATCGCGTTTTACACACGCATCGTAAACCTAAGTAAACTAGGATAAGGCATATTTCTATTTGTCTTGGATGCTGCTAGGGTTACAGGTAAAATAATTTGCATAATACCTCCCACGGTGATTTTTTGCTTTATTAAAATTATGCTTTAGTTGGCAGGATAGTAAAGGGCAAATGGCCCTTGGTTTTTGCTAAATGAATATAATTTTTGAAGACATGCTTGGTTACTATCTACCAGTATGATAACCTTGTATGTTCTCATTGATACAAATCGTATAGAGGCAGTGTCTAATATATTTACAATAAATCATTTATCTTTGACCAAACAATTGTAAGTACACATTTTCATAAAACTCGAAAACGGCGTGACAGTATGACGGTAGTCGGCAGCGTGCAAAACGGATGATCTGTCATTTATATAGTACTTACATATAGGCAACATAATTATGTAGGTAAGTTGATACACGGATATCTTAGATATAGATTTAATTTAATTGGTACTTAATTTAATTGATAGGAATTATAGATGGGGTAAAGCTAGATATTTAATAAAGTAATACATGTTTTTAAGAGATTTATAAATTCACAAAAACAGTCATGTTCCGACAGTAGGTATCTATAAAATTGGAGTGTCTGCTTGTAATATTGAAATACTTACCTAATCGTTTTTACAAAGTACATGCATATCAATATATAAGTATACGGTACCTAAATACACCAGCAAAACTTTTTTTTTTAATTTTTGTCAGTCTGTTTCGGCTAATCTCTGAAAAGGCAGGACCGATTTTGACGGAACTTTTATTGGCAGGTAGTTGATGTCATAGAGTACCTAACTTAGGCTACTCAGCTATGTGCTTTTTATCCCGACATTCTCACAGAATCGAAAGTTATGGGGGTGAAACCGTGGGCCGCAACTAGAATTAAGAGGGGATTCTAGTGCCGAGGAATTTGGAAAATAGGTATTTAAAGAACCTATTGCCGTCGCGCTGCTTCCAACCTCTCCCGATAAGTGCGAAAAGGACAGTTGCAGCTCAGGCTGATTTTACCTACAAAAACGTTGACCAAAAGACGTTTCGTATTCCGCTGTTTTCTTTTTCAAAACACGACAGATATCAATTATTTTTATATCAAAATTTAGAGGAAAAGTATACCTATGCTTCTATTATTTTCTTTTTTGCCAAAAACTTATCACGTTTGTCTAATAGTCATCTGAACATCACGGTGAAAATGGGTATTTTTCGCGATTTTGAAGGATCGTTTTTCTTTTATTAATTAAGATTCCGAAAAAAAATTAATGATAGGGGCACGTATAATCACGGTGTAAAATTGTAGAAAAAAATAATTGGTCTAAAAGCATTATCCACGAAGAAAACAGCGGAATAAGTTTGTCTATACAAACTTATTCCGCTGTTTTCTTCGTGGATTACAGAAAGAGGGAACTCTTGTGGTGCTTTCTCTATAGAAAGCACCACAAGAGTTCCCTCTTAATACCGGGATTTTAATTTGTGTACCAACAATATACTATAACTATAGGTATACAGTATGTTAAGAAAACCCTGTCCGACCCATAAGGATAATAAAGGTTTGGTAAACACATGTGTAATATAAAATTTTACGTAATCATCATAGTACCAATACAAATGAATTTTGAAACAATCTTTTTTTCCCGCGAATTAATTCCAACTTCCCCAAAATTTGGTAATTTTTAAAAAAGTGACTACACCGGTATTATTATGAGCGAATAGCGATGCAATCACGTGCCGCGTGCCCTGCCGCCCGCCGCCCGCGAAAGGGTGCTTACGCACATTTATTAAGTTACCTGTTTTTGCGAAATAATATTTATTTTTTAGGGGTTTTTTTTTAAGTTTAGCCCGGTTTTGTATCCATTAGTAGAATCAATTATGGATACCTAACAACACCTTCACGGGTCGGACAGGGTTTTCTTAACATACTGTATAAGTACCAATAAAAGCAACAGAGGGTTAACATAGTGTTGTTGCAACAATGGTTATATTGTTTAAAAATTATAAATATTCTTTATTAGCACAGGCGTAGAGTAGCCAGCCTTTCGGTGTTCTATAGGATGCATTTTGGTGAGTGTGCGAGGGAATTGCATGATTTAATGCCCCCATCTCTGTTCCACCATCTGATGACCCGTCTTACGGTGAGTTTCCACCCTTACGTTGTTATCACCACTACGATCCGTAGGAAGCGTTTCGCCTCCTCTTTTATATAGCGTACTTCGAGGGACAGAAACAATTTGCCAGCGGTGGTGTTTCCGTAGGACTACAATTTAAGTGCCTTTAAGGCTAGAGTGAATAGGCCCTTAATAAAGTACGCGCTTTACCATGAACGATTGCATCACTGCTTACCATTAGGTAGGCGGGATGGCGGTCAAGCACTAGGCTTTTTTTTATAAATCGATGCCCCGCACTAGGAATTTCTCCTGTATCGTCGATGCGTTTACAAACATATAAAGTCACATACACAAACAACAGCCCGACCCGGAACAACTAATTGTAGGCCATACAAATATTTGTTCTGTGAGGGATCGAACCCGCGACACGCGGCGCAGCAATCGATCGCTCAGCCACTGCGTCAATCGTGTCGAATTTACGTAGTTTATACCTACATAATATATATATATATATAATCTTTTAATTCCCAAATTAAGATTCTCAAATAGAACTTCTATTTGTGAATCTTCGAGATGAGAGAGAAGTTTGATGTTGATAACGGTGAAAGGTTCTTGGTAACCTATAAACTTATCAACAACATGACAACTTCATCATCATCAACCTTTTAACGTCCCACTGTTGGGCACAGGTCTCCTCTCATAGGGAAGGAGGCAACTTACCAACTTATTATTTTTACGATTACCTGATAACTTTTACGTTCCCTCGAGTCATTATTATTGAGTTAGTTAAAATACCTAAGCCGAGTTTAACATTCAAATAGAAACGTAGGTCTAGCGTCGGACGCGTCGCTCATAAAACATGTTGACAGAGAGACGAATAGTTGGCGTAGCGTTATTGATCCTTCCAATAATTATCGAACACGTTTCATGTCACCATGTACAAACACTAAAGTGGACGAGTATGGCGGATACTTGCTGAGCCGTTGTTTGTAAGTTTACGCACGGAATCGTAAAGTAGAGGCATGCAGTAGGTAGAGCTAACAGAAAATCTGAGACAGTGAGAGCGACGTGTTTAGTTCAATAAACTTAGCGAATGATGTATCGTTACAAGGGCCTGTATGTTTTCAAATTAACTCAATAATATGTTTCCACAAACGTGTTGTTAGGTTTTAGTAATTGTGGTCTCTAAGAGCTAATAACTAAATAAAGAAACACAAAGTCGTTATTTGCAGGTAAAAGGTACCTACATAACGATAATGTTTTGTGGACATTTTACATCACACAATGTTTCAGTAAATATAAAGATGGGACTAGATTAAAACTATCTAAAGTCGGAATATCCTTAATCAGAATCATATATTTATCAGAATATTAGTACATAATGTAACATAATTAATATTCTGATTCTAAAAAGAACATGGTGGTTGAAGGCATTGTCTACGGAACCCTAAGTATAGACTGTATGTATCTACTAACTATATGATGTATGTAGACACATCTGGGAAGTTGAGAATTCAAAATGGAGGTATGTAAATGTTGATTTTCTATCATGACAGTCCGAAACTGCTATCTTTAGCGTTTTGTTAACGCTTTAAATGACATTAAAATATCAGGTGTTTCTAGAGTTAAACGAGCAAATATAAAAAATACTTAATATGTCTTTAGCTCGTATTATTCGTATTTATATAACCGAAGATACTTACATAGGTATATTAGTATTTACCATAACGGAAAGAGATATTGCTTAGTTTAATATTGCCGGCTTGTCCCTGCTTCCATATAAAAGTGTCTGACAAGAGAAACCCTATAATATATACAAGTAGGAATTAAATAACAATAGGTGCCTACTTATTTATGATCTGCCCGCTTATTTAGTCCCCGTCGGTAGGATTTTAAATTGTGTATTTTTCGAAAACTTACAGCTAATTTGACACAATAGGTGTAGAAAACAGTGAGCAAAACTATAATTTAATGGGAGGTTTTCCATAGAGCTCCTTTGACAACTTCTTTATTTTTAGGCCTCCTTAGGTAGGTATATGTATCGTAAGTAGTATGTATAGTAGATCACTACCTAATACTTTTGATCAGCGTTGGTAACAATAAAAACATTTTTTAAATTTTTACACACACTTTAGCTAAACTCTATCTGCAGTTTTACTTGCCTAAATTAGGTATGTAAGTCATCATTGTCATCATCATCGCGGCGTTAATCCCAGTTGCAATCAAAGCTTTTTCAGCTTTGGAGTCTATTAGGGTCCGCTTTACCAGTCCAACTGCTGAGTTTTGGATAAACTTCGATATTTTCCGTGAAGCGACTGCCGTCTGACCTCCACAACCCGAAGGCGATATCGAAGTATTGGAGTTTTTTTTTTTTTTATAAATTATAAACCAGCGCTTGACCGCAATCCCGCCTGATGGTAAGCAGTGATGCGATCGTTGATGGTAAAGCGCGCTAGTTTATTAAGAGCCTATTCACTCTAGCCTTGAAGACACTCAAATTGTAATGTGACGGAAACACCGACGCCGGCAAATTGTTCCAGTCCCTCGATGTACACGGTATAAAGGAGGAAGCAAAACGCTTCGTCCGGATCGCAGTGGTGTCAACAACGTAAGGGTGGAAACTCGCCGTACGACGGGTCGTCCGATGATGGAACGGAGATGGGGGAATTAAATCATGCAATTCCCTTGCACACTCACCAGAATGCATCCTATAGAAGACCGAAAGGCTGGCTACTCTACGCCTGTGCTCCAGGCTTTGGAGACCGTTTCGAGTTAAGTCTGGGTCGCCAATCAGCCTCTTCGCACGCCTCTCCACCGAATCCAAAGTGGCAAGGTGACATTTCACAGCACCAGCCCAAATGTGACTGCAGTACTCCACAGTTAGACCCATTGTTGAGGGCTTCAACAACTCGTAACGACTGCCATTAGATGTTCGTATGGCAACCGGGACCAACGGCTTAACGTGCTTTCTGAGGCACGACCAGACTAGTGCAAATATTTATATTCATGCAAACAAATATTTGCACAGCGCGGGGATCGAACCTGTGCCTCCCTGCGCAGCGGCCGCCGTGTTCGCTACCGCTACGCCAAGGAGGCTTTCAAATTAAGTATGCAAGTACCTATAAAAAGTAAAACTATTTCTAACTAAAGACAGTCGCTTACTTTATAAAAACTAATTAAAATAAACCAAATTAACCCTGTCAATTAACTTAAAAACAGATAACGACAACAAAATAATTAAGTAGCTCGCGCGGTCACAGCTACGCTTGTCGAATAGGTGTCTAATTGGCCTTATACGTATTTGCTGGCAATTAAACACGACCGCCAACGTAATCTCGTGAACCATAAACGACACGGCCATTCAACAATCTACAGAAGACAACTTGGCCACACTTGGCACGAGATGACGAGACTAAATACTATTTACGCCAAGGTGTTAATTTCAGGAGGTTAGAGTAGCGTGAATTTTATTTATATGAAAATTTAATTCATGCCCTGCTAGCACGTAGTGTTTAAACGGCGGAGTTAGCATGGGGCTCCGAATAAACACTGCGCCTGAGTTTACGTGCAGCCGCGGTGTGCGCGTGCGATGTCCACACTACTCCTACAGATCTCTTCTCATGTCCTTCTATAACACTATTTTTTTACTACTTAAAATAACTTAAAATATTAGCTATTATATTGCAATACAATAAAATATCCGCATAATATATCACTGTTTAAAATACATACCAGTCAATCACAAAAGGAAGAAAATATTGTATAGGTAATGGTATTTTTCTAACGCGGATATCTGGCAGACAGGTAAACGGGGGCATCCATATTCAAACGAAATTGTAATTCACTGTATATGTATCTATATCTTTTAATTGAAAAAAAAAATAAGTTGCTACGCTCAGTTACTCGCTAACTGCTTCGTAGCACTGGCTACGAAGACTTTCAAGTAGTACAAAGTAACTAGATTTCTCGTTTACAGAATCTTGAATCGAATGATATTGAATCAAAATACCTAGGTACTTACCTAGGTATCTTGCACTTGCATTGCCAGTAAAATAGCAATGAAAGTGCATTGCCATTCAACTGGCAATGCAAGTATCTTACATAAAACGCGTTACAGATTTTCAAAAGACTCTTGAAGAAAAACTATCTGTCGTTGTGATCTTGTTGTCCTAACTGCAATCATCTATAGTATACCTAATTTTATTTATCTTTGCTTATTTATATATTTAGTATGTATGTATAATTTGGATACGTACCTATGTGCCCGTGAATGTATTTTATTGTATTGTATGTGCAATATTTGCACCAATGACCGTTCCATTTTGGGATTTATTCATAACGACAGTTAAAGTTAAACAGTCACTAACCACTACTTAACTATAAGCAATGTTTGTGAATAAAGGGGTACATGTCCAGGGCATATATTGCATTAGCGATACGGCTGCCCATTGTAGGTATATTTTTATTTTATGTAGGTAGGTACTTCATATATTTATGTAGGGAGGTACTTCCTGTATTTTTGTGGTGTACCTACTATAAACTATATATATATAAATTACGATTACGTAGTACGATTATTTATTAAAAATGAATATATATGTATAAAATAGATAAAGCCTGAAAATGTATATACGAAATTTCATTACAATCGGTTCAACTGTTTTAGAGGAGTTTGAGGACAAACACGGTGACAGGAGAATTTTATATATTAGAATAATTAGATAAACCTCTTCTCAGGCCTAACGAAGAGCGCCTTCATCCTCTCTCCAATTAAAAAACAAAATACTTTGATGTGCCCGACAAGGTCCATCGTTGATTCTATATTTTAATATACCAACTATTATGTACACATTATTGTAAGGAATGCAATAAATTATTGAGTAGGTATTTAGTATTGAATGTGCATCGATACAAAATTTCACTAAAATCGATTCAGTCATTTTGGAGGAGTTGGTACCTACGGGTAACACTGTGACAGGAGAATTTATAATAGATAAATAAATAATTGGCTACTGTAACCTGCAGTGACTTACAACATAACCTCCTCGACACAAGTGTCACCCAAAGAATAACAGGAGGATTATTGAGCCTTTGTCACCTTAAAATATAAAATTATATTTACTGTGCCAGTACAGTAAATATAATTTTATATTTGTACCCAGGTAGCAATATTACCCAATAGTAGTTCAAAATGGCTTTCAAAGCCTGGAGCTCAGGCGAAGAGTAGCCAGCCTGTCGGTGTTCTATAGGATGCATTTAGGAGAGTATGCGAGGGAATTGCATGACTTAATTCCCCCATCATCGGACGACTCGTTGTACGGCGTGTACCCACCCATGCGTTGTTAACACCACTACGATCTGGACGAAGCCTCGTCTTTTATACCGCGTACATCGATCGACTGGAACAAAATGCCAGCGGCAGTGTTTCCGTCTGACTACAATTTAAGTGTCTTCTAGGCTAGAGTGAATAGGCTCTTAATAAACTAACGCGCTTTACCATCAACGATTGTATTACTGCTTACCATCAGGCGGGATTGCGGTCAAGCACTACCTATTTTATAATTATAAAAAAAAAAATGCGTTATTATGTTATCAAGGAATCCTATATTTAGAGACTATTTAAAGATTCTGTTCATAACCAATAAAGGAAAATCTTAGCATGAATAGTATTTTTATTACACCTAACTGCCACTAATGTTCCAAAATTGTCGACTTTGTATCGCTGTGCAAACAAATGGACCAGAGAATTTCGGTTCAGTAGTTTCTAAGAAGGGACAGGGTTAAAACTATCCCGCCACGGCCAGTTTTTTATAGCAAGCATAAGCTACAAGACAGAACAACTTGGTTGAGACATATAAAGTTACCTATGTACGAGGCTTTAACCTCGTAGGTACATGCCTTAATAAAAAGTTACCTGCTGAGAAGAAAGTTCAAAATATCATTTATGTCTATACATAGGTATTTAATCGAGATTATGAGTCTTAATTTTGTCACAAATTTGTATTCCGAAAAAATACCTCGAGTTACACAAACAATAAACTAGTTTGATATATTAAATTTTTTTAGGTATATACCTACTGTTTTCAGACCCATCGGACTACTCTAGCTATTATGTTTTAAGATTAGGCAGATTTTTCTTTTTTTATAAAATAGTGCTTGACCTCAACCTCACCTGATGGTAAGCAGAGTTGCATGATGGTAAGTCGCACTAGTTTATAAAGAGCCTATTTACTCTAGTTTAGCACTATATCTATTCTAGAATAGGAACAGGTATTTGCGGTCCCAACCAACCTAGATCTCACACTTGATTATTGCAGGCCATCGACCAGCCACCTCTGTTAAGTGCAATGAGTGTACCTATCTATCGGTTGTAACACTTATAACGGTCACTGAGATGTTTAAAAATGAAACATTTCTGTGGAGAGCATTGAGCTGGCACGTTGTTTGAGGTTTCCTTTTCCAATTAGCACTTGGTCGGCCGGCAGACCGTAACTGGGTGAGGCGAGCCCGATGCATTGGAATGCTGACTAGGTGCCTACAGCAGTTCCTCGCGGGAGGTACATTTATCTTTGTACCTACATATGACGTGCAGCTATCGTGTAGCTTGTGAAAGCTGTTTTAGATTTCATCGATTGGTATTTTAAGGTTACGAAATGTCTGGTTATTCGATTCAATACATAAAGGATTCAAATGAATTTATACTGTTTTAGTAATACAGAATCTTTTGTAATTATAAGGTATTATGAAAGTTTAAAACTAGGTCTTATTAAAATTTAAAATTTTGCGATTGCGACCGAAAAGGCGAAACTATTCGCAACTATAAATGAAGTTAATCTACTTTTCTAATAAGTCAGAAAGCGCGAAAGTGACAGGTCTATCTGAATGTAGGTAGGTAACTTTACAGTTTTATGACAACACAAGACCGAAAGGTAAATTAAAATGATATTTAAAATCTCCTATTTTCGATTACAACGATGACTAATGGATTTTATCGGTGAGTTTTTTGTTTGGCATAGCTTTATTACCTACCCAGTTATTACGGAAATTATTTTATTGTTAAATCATAAATGATCGAACTACGAAGTTCCATTGTTTAATTTGGCGACTGATAGCAAAATCTTGTAGTCTGTTTTATTGTTATAAGGTAGTGTTTCAATAAATCAATGTAAACTTCATTTTATAAGATAAAAACAACTAAAAAGAAATAGTATATTTTTAAGTACACTATTTCAGTTCAAAATTTTTACACAACGTAGATATATTTACACAATGTGACTAGAAATAACATACGACTCACGATTGATGCGTAGACCAGCGAGAAACAAAGTACATGAGAAGCGCTTAACGTTACTCCATGTTTTTGAAAGCCTGATCCCGTTTCGGATAAGATAAAATCCTCATGTTAGGTGATGTTACTACTAGTTATCCGAAAGAACAATATCAAAATCCATCTATTTAAACTAGGCTGAGAATCAGCACTTTTTGAGCATAAAAATTACATAAGATAGATTAGCAAAATGCCTACCCTTCACCATACTTCCATGTGCTTTAGCTGAGAAAAAGAGGTGTCGATACAAACCTGCAAGCTGCACTGCAGTTCAGTCAGGTCACTCAGAAAGTATTGCTACAAAAAGTTTTTATGTATGAGAAACTGGCCAGTTATAATTTATTTAAAAAATATGATTATTTATAAATAATAGTACGTTCCAAATTCAAAACGTCCCCCCACATTGTTTGCGAGCTATTATTAAAATTATCGAGTGTCTTTGGAAAATGGATTGGTGTTGAGACCATTTTCGTCCTATGATTTTTTACTATTTCAGATGTCGCCTGAAACCAGACTAATCGTACGTTAGACTTCAAATGACATTCATGGATGAAGGCCCTTCAAAGGAAACCGTGTATCGGTAGTAGGTATACCTAATGAATTTAAGCTCGGTCGACTAACTTTGGGAGATGAAGAAAGAAGTGGTCGCCCTTTGACGGCTGTTACAAAACAACAAGTGCTAATAGTGAAAAGTTTGATCCAATACAATAGACTAATTATTACATACCAAGAAATTCAGCAAAAATTGCAGATTGGATCAGGAAGCCTTCACGAGATTCTACAAGTTCATCTTCGGTTGCGGAGGATAGTTTCATCCTGGGTGCCGCACAATCCCACCGATGCTCAGAAGCAGGCACGAGTGGAATGGTGCCATGATATGATAGACAAATTTGAAGCAGGCTTGTCTCGGCGTCTTTTCCACATCGTTACAGGTGATGAATCTTGGATTTATCAATACGATCAAGAATCGAAGCGCCATTCGACGGTTTGAGTGTTTCAAAACGAATCAACGCCTACCAAAGTGAAGCGATCTAGAAGCGGGGGTAAGATTTTGATCGCGAGCTTATTAGTTTGACTAGCTACTTGGTGTTCCTTTACGAAACCAAAGAAGCATTAACGCCGAATGCTATACTACTAAATGCTTGACAGAAGTTATCTCTGTTGTGAGCAACAAACGACCAAACACAGGGCTCCGCGGGTTACTGCTTCACCACGATAAATATGCGCCCGCCCACACCGCAATCAAAACGAGGCACATCCTGGACAGTACACCGGTCAAACTTCAAGGTTACCCTCCTTACAGCCCTGACCTAGCACCGTATGGCTTCTCCTTATTCCCAAAAATAAAAGATCAGCTCAATGGGATACACTTTTCGTCGCTGGATGATGCACTGTCAGCATTCGAGCAGGCTGTAAACGAGGTGTCTGCAGTGGACTTTAAAAGGTGTTTCGAAAACTGTTTCAGACGCATGAAACTTTGTATAGAGGCTGGTGGAGAGTATTTTGAAAAAATTTAATAAAATATCACATTTTTTTTTATTATTGCAAAACTTTCTAAGTGTCCGACGTAGGTACCTACCTATGTAGCAGTGGCGAAGAGTCCATACAAGCCGATTCCCACCGGGTTACCTTTCAAAAATCAGTTCCATATTCATACAAAAGTATTTACATTCTATTTCATTATCAAAGTATTATTAATGAAATGCCGGCGCGATTTACAATAGCAATCGTAATTTTTAGCAATACCCTAAGTATCACATTTCATTTTATAGTCGTAAATTAATCAGCGCTTCAATTTTTCGTACATTGAAGGAACCCGAGGAATTACAGCTTACCTCGGTCAACGTTTTACTATGAGGCGAAAAGAGACAGAGCGTGTCAGACCATCTCTTTCTAATGCTCGCTAACCGTCGGTAAAACTTGATAAATATAGGCTAATGCCAAGCGGCTTGTAGTTCTCTCCTCTCCTCTATTAGAAAGAGACAAAGAAACCACGCCACTACAAGAAAGGAAACACGACAAAATTTCAAAACAACACGCATTGCATTAGAATATAAATAACGTTGTGATTGTGTATAATTTGCTTTATTTTTGCTTAATATTTTTGTTGGTTTTGGATCGGTGTTTGTGTGGTTCGGTTTTTAACACTTTATTATTTTTTATTTTATTTTTTTTTGACTCTTATTCCCTAACAATAGGTACTTAACTTAGTACTTACTAACAAGCATGCATGTGTGGTATGGAGATGCACGTCGAAAAAGGCTATTCTCAAAGCCGCTTTTATCATACTTGAAAGACACTGTTATCAAATCATCAGTCCTTTTTTGTATGGTGAAGGTGGGGCTTTTGATATTATTCTTATCTGAAGACCTCCTCCAAGATATCCTGCAGTAGGTAAGTGTATAAGTGTTTATTTTTTTGGACCGGCTTCCCTTTGTCAAAATTTCACCCTTCGCCACTGCTATGTAGGTACTTATGTTAGCTAATCTTAGTTTTCTTGAGTCTCGTCGAATCGTAGGTCGTATGTTTGAACCCAAACAAGTCCATTACTTTGTGTTAAATTTTATCACCCTTGCTTTTAAAATCGTAAAGGGAATCACAGTGAAATAAACCGGCATGTCCTTAGAACCGAAAAATTCGAAGATATTGGACATCTACCAACACGCATTGGGCTCGCGTGGTGGACTACGGCTAACTCCGTCTCACCGACAGGAGGCCTAAGTATGGCCCTAGCAAAGGGAACGTTAGGTATAAGCTGAATAAGCTGTAGGTACCACATACCTAAGACCGATGGCAACTCAGTGAGGAGGTACCTACTTGCTTGAAGATTTCATTTGAATGTTGTAGAAGCTTCTTTTGCTTGAAATAAACCTATTTTACTAATTTCAAGCTTGACTCAGAATACCTAGATGAGTTTTGTTATATCGTTTTTAAAAACGTAAAGTATAGGAGGATAGTAGAGGGCACATCATCAGTAAGCCGAAATGGGCTGAGAAACCACTTAGCACAAATCTTGTGATAATATAATGGGCACGCAACTCAATGAATTATTTGTGTATTGTCTCCGCGGTGTCTACCTATGTTTAATATGTAGTAACATATTAGTACTAATAAGTAATGCTATCAACGGGCAGTTAATCTAACATACGAATTTATTCAACAGTGCCTAAGTGATGTTCGCTGTAACTGTAGGAAACGTCTCTTTGTCAACCTATCTAGGTATGGACAAATGCCTTTATTTCATGCGCTTATCATAAAATAGGTTGGAGACCGAAATTAATCTAAATGATGAGTGATTTTACCTAAAACATTTTTGCCCATCCGACGTTCACCGCCTGGGTTTTCAATTTTCTGTCCACAATTCATTCGATTCGTTGTTAATAACGTCCAGCGCAGCCTATTACCTACCAATTAATTAGCTGAGATAACAACCTGACCTTGAAATACCCTACAGTGGTCTTGTTTTGGTATGAATCTGTATAATCTTTTAGGAATTAGGTATTTGAACGCCTGCTGTTCATCATTATTACAGAAAATGCAATCATTTTCTGTAATAATAGAAGTACCTAAGTTAGGTGATTAATGATGATAAATAGCTTGACGATATTCGCCTTTTTTACTTTGGACAGATATTTGTTGTGTCTTTCTTTGCTTCTGGTTTGAAAATGGGTTTGATTCTCAGCCTTATTAAGGTTGTTTTAAGTATGCTTCTATTTCTTTGTGGGAAGACCAAAACAGTGGTTGCCTAACTTCGACACCGAGTCGTGCAGACAAACGAACTGTGTAATTTATTTTATCACTACTGCTCTCGAAACTTCGATATATCCATGAGTATCTAATATAAAAGAGGTTTCTTTGTAGATCGAATAGTACCTAACATGCGCTGCAAGCAGGTAGAGTCCTGTTTACCTTATTCTATTAAAATTTTACTTTTTGTGAATTGCTTCTATCTGAAATTCTTTTCAGAAGTGAGTGCTGAATGCAGCACAGTGGCGATGCTACCTCTTAAGGTCAAAATATGTTTAAAAAATTTCAACAATATAATTTAGGTAAGTCATAAAATGTAATTGGAGGTAAAATTTATAGAAATAGATACTTACAAGAGATATCTACTAAGTGACCGCCTCAATGTTGCGCAGGATTGCCTCGCTAGTGAGCTCACCTCGCCGCCAATCGCTTTGTTTGTCAATACGCCGGGGGCGGGGCTTCTCGTAGTTAGCCTGTTGGCGTCATCTTAACCAATACAAGGTGATATTTAAACTCTGCTGTCATAGGCATAAAGTGTTTTCTTGCTTGTCATCTTGCAGTAAAAGATCTAAACATTTTAGAGAAAAAAAAGCTCTACAGTATGGCTTTACGTATGGTTCTTGCTTGCTGCATCTAAATTGTAGTGGGTATGTTGTGCTGTATACGCGCTAATGAAGTGTAGTGCGGTCGAGTTTGCGGTAGTTGCTCATGCAGTTGGCACGCCACCATTGATTTGTGATTTGTGACAAATATAGAACCTTATTTGCAGTATTTTATTTTCTCAAAAATTTGCTTTATAGACTTATACTTTTTAGCTACTAATTTGTTTGTGTCGGAAAAATAGAGCTCTTATTATAATGTACATTGTATGAGTTTATGTGAAAAAAGTGAACTGTGAACTGGAGTGGTATAAAGGATTATTTATTATTTTAAATGTGTTTAATGAACCGTCGCAATTGAGGAAAAAATAACTAGTGATAACAGGTAAGAGACAATACTCTAGTTTATAAATTAAAGTTGGAAGATAATGTGTAACGGGTGGAAGAAAAGCCTTTGAGTGATAATTCGCAGAAGGATTCGTAGAAGGAAAATCTGGTTTTTCATACTTGTGACTTGACTTATCTACCTTTTTTCGGTAGAACCTAGGGTTCAACTGATGAAGGTAGATAAATCTGTTCTGGGTTCGATGCCCAGATCGGATAATTTGTGACAGGGATTTATTTTCTTTCATTCGAAGTTTAGGCATTGTTGGAATTTTATATACCCTATTATTCAGGTCAATAATAACAATAGTTTAGTGATCACTCCAAGAATTACAAATATGACTGTATGACGTGAATGAAATGTAATTAGTAACACCGTGACATCTAGCTATTAATGGAAGACAAGTGTGCAAAGGCAGCCGTACCTACTAAAACATAATGAAGTTTTTACTTTATGGTCCATCTTCCGTATCTACTGTTGATCTACCGCATGGGTATGCTATTTCCGCTATTTGTAATTTT
This sequence comes from Sesamia inferens, assembly GCA_037179545.1. Classification (NCBI taxonomy): domain Eukaryota; kingdom Metazoa; phylum Arthropoda; class Insecta; order Lepidoptera; family Noctuidae; genus Sesamia; species Sesamia inferens. The sequence goes on along the minus strand of CM073928.1, from coordinate 17,806,056 downwards.
TCATCTCTTCTAAACAGTACTTAGTTTAAGAACATACCTACGTTGCTACTTACACGGGTTTCCTCGTGCCCTTAAAATCAAAACACAGTACAATTTCCTGCACAAAGAGCTGAGCCTATTTTATGAACGGTCTGTTCCAGGGTAATATCTACCTGTGATGCTACTACCTTTCGATTTTTTTCGCTAGCCTTGTCGCTAAGTAGTGTAGCTGTGTTCAAATTTTCAATGTAGTGTAATTTCATGTAAAAGAAACGTTTCTACATTGTCTTTTTTTCTTTTGTCGTTTTTTCTTCAGTGTCACAGTTCGCAGATTAGATATCTGATTAGCATAAGCATACCCAGCCTATAATATTCCCACTGCTAAGAGGCGTCCTCTCGGGGTGGGTTGCAATCCACAACTGGGGCCCAGTGCGGGTGTGTTTTACCAGATTGCCACCAATTAAAAGTGCTTAAATTATTGGAGTTTTTTTCAGCTGCCACCCCTGGAAATCTAGCGGGACATGTATGAACTCCCTTAATTAAAAACAAAGTATAAACGAGGACTTATCTCTAACTTTTAAATAAACCATGCAGTAGACACTGACAAAGTGTATGGTGTAATTGCCAAAAAAACGCTTACGAATATAGCGCACAAATATTATCCACTCTAAAAATTTGACGTGCGCCTCCCTCCCCCCCCTATGTCTAACTTGCCTCCCCTAGGCCTGACTTGTCTCTCCTAAGCCAGAAGCTGGGTACGCCCATGATCGGAGGAGTTTCAGTAAAGAAGGTCATCTATCCGCTTTAGCATCAACGATCGCATCACTGCTTACAATCAGGCAGGATTTTTTTTTTGTATAAAATAAACTATTGCTTGACTGCAATCCCGCCTGATGGTAAGCAGTGATGCAATCGTTGATGGTATAGTGCGCTTGTTGCTTAAGAGCCTATTCACTTATAAACTGAATGAATAGGAAGGAAGATGGCAGTTGAGCGAGGTGATACAATGTTAAATCAAACAACACTACCAATGATGTTGCGCCAGATGGAGATTGATCTGCAGACCCTCCACGACCAAACTCCTTCCACAACAACATTTAGCGCATAGTATCCGGTACACATCGCAACAAAACTGCTCAGACCCATCTGTACGGCTTCACCAGACATCATGCCGGAACACGATGAATCGCTTGGCAGCCAGACTTTGTCTGGTGGGTGGTAACTTCTTTCGGCAGCCGATGTTATTGCCTACCACCGAGCACTAATACTAGTTTATAATATATAAAAAAGACCGTAGCTTAACCTAACCAATCGACCTGTGAATATGGCATGTTGATGCTCATTCCTTGTTTGCATGAGAGGTAGCCTTTTCTCCACAGTGAGACTGACTGTTGGTTACTGACTCATATGATTTACGTTCGACTTGTTGACTATTCAGTTATTTGTCTTCAGCGTACCTAAATATTAAAATGCGGAATCTTATAACCAATTTTTGTTTTTAAAGAAAATACGGTAACTTGCTCAGTAGAAAATTATTATGGTCAGGCATCTTATGGCAAAATTGAACACAGAACGTAATACTGAAAACCAGCCGAGAAGGCTGTTGAAACTGTAAGTAATCGGCTGTATAAGGCTGTTTCTAAATAAATACCATGGAAAAACAGACGTAGGTATCTCGAATGGCAATTTCTGGTGCCACTTACAAATCTTCAATCATCTTCTGAGTGCATTGATTTTATTATTTGAATATTTGTTTAACCCTAAAATATACACTTTGAATCTGCTCAAAGATGATCAGTTTTCAATTTTCAATAGAATTTCGAATAAAAGTGAATAAGGTTATTCATACAATTTTTGTTTGCAAAACTTGATAATGTTTAAAAAAAATTGTTTGCTAAGTTTTTAAACATTTCAATTATAGAAGAATGTGTTACATATACCCTTTTTTGTTGGGTTGGGTGGGTGGAACGGAAGGGCGTGTCAGACTTTTACTGACTAAAACCCACCCGTGTTTCTTCACTTGCCTATGTGCCAGGGCCATGGTTTCTTTTTACCCTGACCCAGGAGGCATCGGTCTTCGTGGACCCGTCACAATGTGCTGACATCTCTTTGAGGCGCGGGTGAAACACAACGCGCCGTCGACTCGGGCCTGGTCCTTACCGGTCGGCGAGCTGCCCACTGCTCACCACCCGCACGCGCCCGCACCCGCACGGCGCGTGGCCGGGAGTTCGATGTTGTCTCCCGACCAGGGCGTCTCCTGCGGCGGCTAGTGGCGTGAGTGCGCTGGGATTCCCGCTGCCTCACATGCTCCGCCTCCTCCTTTGCCGGCATCACTGCTTTGCAGAAGGAGGTGACGACCTGCCATGCACTCTCGCTCCGGACCATGGCATAGACCAGGGTCGGACACGAGAGGTTGCCGCCGATCGCCACCGCGAGGTACCCCGTGGCCTCAGGGTGATCCACACAATGGTGACACCCTGCCGTTTCCTCCCGCCTTATCCGGAACAGGAAACTCCCGAAACAAACGTATTCATTGAGGAACTGCGTCAGGCTGAAGGTGAGGGCGCCATCGCGCCTCTCTAGCCACTCCTCAAAGAGGGGACTTACCGCCGCTATTATAGCGTGCCCAGCACTGGGTTGCGACAATCGTACTCTCCATGTTTCCATGAGATCCCGCCGGAGCTCCGTCCACCGCTGTACCGTGATTTCTCGCGGCAGCGGAGTTATGCCCAGGTGTTTTGCCTCTTTTTCCCACCTGTGATATATACTCTTTATATAGCGACGGGGTAAGAATAAGGTTCAGATGACCATAGTTGATTTTAACTTTGATCACATACTTTTAGAACAAACCAAACATGAACTTTTTGACTTATCGACTGGGTATTGCATGGGGTAAGAAATAAGCTAGTTGAAAACCACTGATGAATAGGTAAAGAACTAGTTTGATAACACTAAACATGTTGCCGCAGCAATATCCGACACGAACGGCTGCTATCCCTTATGTTATGGGCTAGCAGTTCGTCAAATACTAATGATGATGAATAAATGAACAGTTGGCTGAAACAATTGTGAGAAAGCGAGTGCAGCAGAGTCTTTAAAATTTTATATTATATTGGAATATTTACTTTTCTCGTAAGATACAGTTGTGTAATAAAAAACCATCTCTCAAGTCTAAAGTGCTGAGCATGTGTTCCTATAATTCAGGGGTCGCACAAAGTATTAACGAGATTTATAGTTGAAGACAATAGTTTTACCCTAGATTACATGGCACTTTAAAATATCTAACTGCTAAAATATGGTTGGTACAGCTTTCCTTAACCGTCGGAAATGCAGACGTCGTGATATGTTATGTTATTGAAGTTGTATGAAATATAATTAAGGACAGATTCTGACGTGGCTTATCATGACGAATCAATATTACGAAAGAAAAAGGCAATGCAGTTTTTCTGCATACATATGTTGGGTAAGAATAACTTCAAACTTGTATATGTAACAATGTATTCACAGGTAAACACGTTAAGATTCCTATACATTGAGGATAAAGACATAACATACTATTTTATGCTGTTGGCTGAAATGGTCCATTAACCTGATGATGACACATGTACTCGAGGATGTAAAGGCTTTAAGTTTCTCCATTCGAAGGATGCTTAGTGGCTAAGTGTCATGTTTATTTTGATTGCTTACAATTTTTATGTAATTTCGTAACTTTTACTTATAAATGAGCATAAAAATATAAATAAATATATACGGACAAATCACACAGATTGAGCTAGCCCCAAAGTAAGTTCGAGACTTGTGTTATGGGATACTAACTCAACCATACTATATTTATAATATATACATATATAGATAAACATCCAAGACCGAGGGCAACCAGGAAAAGATCGTTTTCCATCATGACCTGGCCGGGGATCGAACTCGGTGTTTCTGGTTTAAATTATTCGTTAAGTCATATATTTTATTTATGATACTAGATTTGGATTACCTAGTTCTATAAAAGCTCTAAGTTAGCAAAACGCAAAGTGATATAGAGTGTGCTGACATGTATAATAAAGTTTTGTAATAAGATGCATCAATTTATATTACATCGCCGATTTCTTCCTCTCTTATTTTATGGTGGAGGTTCGCAACTTAATTACATCGCCGCCATCTCGCCGGTGTAGTACTCATCTCCAGTTTGGGTTTTAGTTGCAGCTATAAAAGGTGCACTATGCGGCGTTAGGTAGCACCTGATGTCGGGATTTATAGAGTGAAGACGCGTGCGGTATTGTAGCCGGATCGGCGCGGGCGCAAGCACAAAGGCGGCGGCTGACGGCGGCGGTGGTTCCGTCATCGAACGCGAGGCCTATCGGCGCGTCCGGCTCGCCACAAAGCCCTACAATAAACTTTTACAACGCGCATAAAACCCTGACTTTTTAACCCGAGTTATTTGAATTAATATCAATTCGGAGTTCCTCAATGGGCTTTACTCGTCAAACTTTAAAGTTTTATGATAGTCACCGAATTGAGGAATAAAATTTAATTGAAATGTATCCCGAAAAAAAGGTTTGATTGTGATTATCAGCTTCCGAATTTGAATATTTACACTGAATACAAATAAAATACAACAAAATTAGTAATTTTCTATGAGGTGAGATCAGTCGTTACTTATTTTACAGGCAAACAAATAGGTAATTCTAGCACAAAAACTTAAACACTTGTTCAACATGTGTCTAATATCATTGTTGCTTATAAGTTTATATAAATATGTCGTTTTTGAAAGGTGTTTAGCCTAAACTACTACTTAACACTGTTTTGTGGTATTAAGAGTTTACCTAACATTCTTGCGTTAATTCTCGGTATATAGTTTGTAAATCACTCAAATGTTTTACGATTATTTTCTGTACCTATATAGTCTCAATATGTAAATATCTATAGTTCTGTATAAAGCTTGTGACGCTGACGCAAAATGATAGTTTTATACAAATAAAACTTTAATGACATGACAAATATTATGAACGAAATAAATCAAAATGTTGTGAAACTAGCTTTTATTAGCCAATCAAACAATGTGTTTAACTTAGTGTAACGATGTAATTATATGATGGAATGTGTATGGAATAATTTTATTAATTCCTATACGTGATTTTTTTTACACATTATTTACATAACTTGAAAAGTTTTGAAATAAAAATGTGTATAAAAGTATATGAAAATATAAGTATATAAAACAGGAAGTAAATGAATTTGTATGGAATACATTAATTTAACATTTTCTTTTTATTTCATATCTACTAGTGTAACGCTCTGCGACTTCTCATTTTTTATTGATTTTTATGCCACTAAAATATAGATATCCATACAAACTTGCGACTTCAATTAACTCTCCAATAGATTTTACTATCTTGTACTTGTAACTTCCAATATTTGTGTTCTTCATACATTATATACAATCTGCGTTTTTCTAACAACCTTCTTATACCCTGTCCTTCATATACGTCTGACTTTGTTCAGTCTTTATTTCATATTCAGTCCATTCATCTGTGGAATGCGCTTCCTCTTCATATCAGGATGGCCACCAGTCGGTTTGCATTTAAGCGGAAATTGTAAAGTTATTTTCTAAACAGTTTGGGTAGAGTCATCTCAACACCTCTCTCCCAGTTTTAGTTTCGTAAATCTTATAAGTATGTATTTTGGTAATAGAAGGTACCCATGGTTGACTGGTAGAGAATGCATAAAACATTAACTCATTTGTCTGTATATTTCTTCGTGCGAAAGTATAAATTAATAATAAATCCTTTACTACTTATAATATTATAAATCGGAAAGTGAGTTTGTTCCTTTGTTCCGCTTTCACGCCGTAACTACTGAACCGATTGCTTTGAAATTTTGCAGACGTAAAATTAGAAGTCCGGACTAAATAATAGGGTACTTTAGGGTAGTAAATTAAAAAACGCGATATAATCGAAGTTCACGCGAGCGAAGCCGCAGGCAGAAAGCTAGTGGTTAAATAAATAAATAATTTAATAAAATTCTGGGTACTCGTGTTTCGCCATTTTTAACACAAAGCCCAATTACCTACTAATTTTTATGTTAAAAAAAAAACGATAAATTTTAAGAGAACTTGCATCCCCCAATTAACCCGCTACGGGCTAAAATATCTAAAAATCCGTTCTTAGTGAACATTTTTAACATTTTGTCGGTCTCCGTGGCGCAGCGGTCAACACGCCTGCCTGCGACGTGGAGGCCCCGGGTTCGATCCCCGGCCAGGTCGTGATGGAAAACGATCTTTTCCTGATTGGCCTGGGTCTTGGATGTTTATCTATATATGTATCTATTATAAAATATAGTATCGTTGAGTTAGTATCCCATAACACAAGTCTCGAGCTTACTTTGGGGCTAACTCAATCTGTGTGATTTGTCCGTATATATATTTATTTATTTATTTATTTATTTATTTACGTCACATAAGAAAGCTACTGTTCTAATTCTACACTTTTGTTCTTTAGGTTTTATGTTAAAGAATCAGCCAGGGACAGATCTTTACACATACAGAGAAGATGATTTTGATGACCGGTCATGGTATGGGCAATACTTTTATAATAATTACATTTTAATAGTGTCGCATTAAGCAAGCGTGGTCGCTTGCTCTTGCTTTTTCTATTCTGACTTTAAATTTATACGAGATGACATCACAAAAAATGTTCGCAATAAGGAAAATGCCTAGAGTATCTACATATCTATTACATTACATTGTGTCCTTTATTTATTATTATTGTATTAGATGCAAGAGTCTATATATATGTATGTACCTATATATATGGATACTGTACACCTTGTGAGTACGTATTGTGTATTTATGTACATAACTATGTGACCGCGCACGTTAGGTATGTAAGTCCATCTTCAAACTAATCGAATATTGTGTCAATAGTTGGTCAACAGTAGAAAAATATATTTTATTTCTAAGGTCGAATCTTATTGATCGTATGTTTCGGTTATTTGATTTTAGTCTATTGTTTGATTAACTTATCAAGGCTGGTGGTAGTAGGTATACACGTAAAGTGATAATGAAAATTCAAGTTTGAAACACGGATGACGCAAGACCATTAAAATACTTACTTGAGTTTTCGGCATCGTTCCATTTGCATAGCCTTCTCGGCCTTCATTACACAGCCATTCTGCAAACTTTGAAATTGGAAAAGACAACACGAGATGTATTGTTTCAATGGTTTCAATATCGTTTTGGTCGGTCCTGCATTTGATAATTAGCACCTCCGCGGAGTTCGGGTGAGGTGCGTGGCACGGCGCGCTGGACAATTGCGCCTCGGCATCGTCCGCACACATAATACTTACATTTATCGAAGCGAATGCCATAAACGTCCAATCACTGGACCCTGGTTCCTTTCGAAATAGCCTTCAGAGCCACTCGTTGTTATCTTTGATATTTTATAGGATCTGTAAAACGTCGGCGCTGCGACGCGATTAAGCGACATTCCACGCGCTCGCGCAGCGCTCGCCGTTCGAGGCGCGAGGGATGATGCGACGCATGCAGATAAAAACGTTATTACACGTAATTAAAAGGCGATAACTATTCACATTGTCCGGCACGCTCCGAGCGCACAGTTTGTTGCCGGCTCTATGATGCTCGGAACTGAAACCGGGGCCGACATTCGCATCGCGCATCATATTATTTAACCTCGCCATTAAAAAGAAAATGTTCGCAGTACATCTATACGACTAAGTTTAATATTTATAACTCATGGAGTCGTAAAACGATGAATAATGACGCTGCAGTCGAGTGGGCTAACGCTGTAATTACTTCGCCTTTATACATACCCGTTGGTTGCTTTCTTGTTGTTTAATGCTTAAATGTTGTAGAATACGATCCGAACCTTCGGATCTATTCTCTGATGTGGACGTAAAACAAATTACCAGTTCTTTCTCTTTCGCCGAGCTTTTATGATGATAAATATATAATTTTCAATAAAGTCTTGAGCCTGCTTTAACTTCGGCAACAAGTAAAGGTCTTTCAATATTTGCAATACTATTTTGTAGCTTACCGTAAATACTAGGTACCAATATACCAACCAAGTAAAAAATAAATATTTAAATGTTCTCACTAAATATATTAATCGTGTTTGGTTTTAATATACTTCAATTAAATATATGACTAAAACCAGTAAAATATATTTTTTAATTAAATTTTTTGTAATAGAATTGTAAATACATACAATCCTTATGACATCTCAATCCACACTGAACTCACAGTACATACATCAGTTTAAATGTATACAATTTTAGTCGTCTTCGTCGTCATCGTTGTCTTAGTGTAGTGTATATATATATATATGTATAAGAAAAACTCCATTTCAGTTAATCAGTTACAATGTTAAACATGTGGGGATGATTGAAAGGAAGGACCTATCTGAAGGACAATTCCGGTCATTTGAAACGTTCAATATCTGGTCGCAGTTTCATCTCAACGACAAACAAAAGTCAAAAACTTAATTAAATATGGGGAAATTAGAAAATTTCTCTACATTTCAGCATTTCGATAGATTGAGATTGAAATCAGAATGTGAACGTTCTTAAAATTACGAGAATTACCCCACTGGCCTTCCTTTCCAATTAATTGTCATTGGAACAACCCAAGTACAAACGACAGGACATTAAGCTACTACAATCTATCAAATTCTTCATTAGATTTTCAACTTTATCGGTAAAGCATTAAGGCTTAACGTTATTTTCAAAGTAACCACCTACCTAATTAATAAATAACACGCCAAAGTGGACATAATATCAAATAAAACGAAAGTAAATCTAGCAGTACATCTCTAATTATATGAATAACCAAAATTGCCTGTAAAGATTAATCACTTTATTCAGCTACCAGCTAGTATCTGTCATGTTTAAGCTCAAGATTGCCTAAGGTTTTTTTTTTATAAAATTATAAACTAGCGCTTCACCACAATCCCGCCTGATGGTAAGCAATGACGCAATCATTGATGGTAAAGCGCACTAGTTTACTAAGAGCCTAATCACTCTATCCTTGAAGACACTCAAATTGTAGGCCGACGGAAATACCGCAGCTGACAAATTGTTCAAGTCCATCGATGTACGCGGTATAAAGGAGGAGGCAAAACGCTTCACCGGATCGAAATGGTGTTAACAACGTAAGGGCGGAAACTCACCGTAAGACGGGTCTTCCGATGGTGGAACGGAGATGGAGGAATTAAATCATGCTATTCCCTCGGATACTCCCCAAAATGCATCGTATAGAACACCGAAAGGCTCTACGCCTCTACGCCTGTGCTCTAGGCTTTGGAGACCGTCTCGAGTTGAATCAGGGTCACCAATCAGCCTCTTCGCCCGCTTCTCCACCGAATCCAAAGTGGCCAGATGACACTTAGCAGCACCAGCCCAAATGTGGCTGCAGTACTCCACACACGAACGGACCTGTGCTTTGTACATTTGTAAAGCTGAAGGCGGTCGGTACACTCTAAGGATACATTTCGAAAAGTAGGAGCCAAGGTGAACGGGCTTCCTTTGGCGGTGAAAAGACACGCCTGTGTTTTGGCGGCATTGAATGCTACAAGATTGAAATTGCCCTATTCGGAGATTGCCTGTAGTGCAACATTCGTTCGCTCTACTATAGCCTCTCTTTCGGACCGGATTGATTCCCTACTAGCCCGAATATCCGGCAGGTATCTCTCCACAACTGTGCTGTCATCTGAATACCCATAGATACCGGGTATCAGCAGATCGTTAATATGTAGCAGGAACAGAGTTGCAGAGAGAACAGACCCTTGAGGAACGCCGGCATTAGTCGATATGGGCTCAGATGAGCATCTGTCGATAACGACTCGGAGGGACCGTTCAGTCAGGAAGTCTTTTACCTAGCCGGTCAGGCTACTAGTCTACTAGTCCGGAAGTTTACTGAAAAGGCCAGCGTGCCATACCCGGTTGAAGGCCTTCGAGACATCAAGGGAAACAGCAATAGCTTCCCCATTTCTCTCGAGGGTCTCGTCCCACAAGTGAGTGGCATACACTAGTAGGTTCCCAGTTGACCGATTGCGGCGAAATCCCTACTGTCGGTCACTGAGGAGATCGTTACCTTCCAGGTATCCCAAGAGGCGCGAGTTCAACACACGTTCCATAATTTAAAATACAACTATAAGTCAACTGTCAAGTACGTCTAACTGGTTCAAATTTTACTCGTAATCACTAGGTTACTATTCAGTAACTACAATCAAACTAATAGGTTACCAGAATTTCGAGATTAGATTTAGCTATTATAAAGCATATTTAGGTTCTAACAGCATTTTACAAGAAACGACTGCCTACCTACCATACAAAAACCAGTTAATGGGAAATAGGATGACCAAGTAAGACTGGTGGTAAGAATTTCGGCCTTTTGTCGACCTATAGCGACTGCCAATGATGAGAAATGATAGCAGGGTACATCGGCTTGTTATTTTCCAATATTTGATACAAATGTTTATCTTTAGCGCCACAATACAACGTTTTTGAAATCCAAAAGGGCATTGTAGCTCTTCACTAAAGGAATGCAATCACAAACCGCATAGGTCCGGCGATACTTTACACCAGGATAGCTTCTAATGTTATACAAAGACTGGTGCTGTAAAATGTCACCTGGCAACATTGGATTCGATGTAGAAGCCATGCGAAGAGGATAATTGGCGACTAAGATTTGGTTCAAAACCATCTACAAAGCCTGGAGCATAGGCGGAGAGTAGCCAGCCTGTCCGTGTTCTATAGGATGCGTTTTGGAGAGTGTGAGATAGCATTAACCACTGGTTCTCCATCTTTTATTTCTCGGTTATATAAATATGTACATTAATTGTTTAATTTCACTTCGAAGTGCGATAATTTACTTATCTTTTGATTTTTGATAGTTAAACTCAACCAATTGTTTTAGATTTTCCATGTGACCCTTATTAAATTAATTTATTTTTGCTAACAACTTGAAAAGATGATAATCAGAAGGCCAATTCCCGTCATTTAAAATGAAATCTAGTCTCAGTCCCATTACGGCGACAAACAGATGTCAGATATTTGACATAATGTGAGGAAATTTGAAGTATTATTGTTTGACTGATTAAGACTAAGATCAGACTGTAAACGTTCTTAAAATTACGAGAATCACTTACCCCTCTGGTGGATAGAGAAAATAAATTAATATATATGTCGTGGATAACGATTTTATTTTAATAAAAGTTGCTCATTTTATTTATGTAGTAGTAGGGCAAACGCTGTGACGTTATTTTGTAATAGCGGCACGTGCACGGAGTCGCTTTGGAAAGTAGGAATTGTCGCATGGTGACTTCGCTTTGAAGCGCGGATCAGAGAACTTCTTCGAGGCGAAACAGTCAGTTTGCCTATTTAAATTGTTATTGTCAAGATTGGAGGGTATATTTACACTTCGTTGTTCATTTAATTCAAAACTCTACCTATGATATGGATCGCATACCACCACACCAAAATGGTGACGACCCTATCGCTCCGCCATCACCGACGTCGTCATATACAACGTGTAACATAAAGGGTCTATACATACCAAGGGCATGGCATCTTTACATGATATCAAATGATATCGGAAGGTTTTCAACTCAAAATAAAATACTTAAAAAATTTATACTAAATTTTCGGTTCCGTGTGTTTCTTAAATTCAAATCATAACAAACGTACACCACACTATATACTTAATAACTACTCGTTACACGTCACATTACTTGGCAAAATCATGATAATTGTTTTCAAAAATTCTGTGCGCCTAGTATGGTAGTAGCCTATCACAGGCGGTGTTTTTTCTCGTAACTTCATAACATAAAGAGATAGGATTAAAAAAACCCTTCCAATATCGATTGATATCATGTAAAGATACCATGCCCTTGATATGTATATACCCTTTCTGTTACACGTTGTATATATAATTTTTAATTCCTTATGCGCGTTGATGTCTTTTACTCCCTAATTTGATCTGGCGATGGTGTCAGATACGTAACTAAATAAATAGGCATTCTCTCAGAAATGGTTGGTTCATAACTACAAGTTTTTGAATAAAATTACATTGATTGGTTGTTTAAAATGAGTCTTTAATGACTCTATTCCAAGATAACTTTTAAGAACCTCCTCGCGGTTATTGTGGTACGTTTTTGCGGGTCAGAGCAAGAACTTTGTACGAGAGATATAAGTTTTACGGCTATCTATGGTGTATTTCTGAACCTAAGTACTCGGGTAAAATGAATGAGTGATGAGTGAGTGAATCGGTGGTAGGCCATAACATCGGCCACCGGCAGAAGTTACCACCCACCAGACAAAGCCTTGCCGCCAAGCGATTTGTCGTGTTCCGGCATGATGTCTGGTGAAGCCGTACGGAGGACGGGTCTGAGCAGTTGTGTTGCGATGTGTGCCGGGTACGATGCGCCTAATGTTGTTGTGTTGGGAGTTTGGTCGTGGAGGGTCTTCAGATCAATCTCCCTTTGGCGCTGCATCGTTGGTCGTGTTGTTGGGTTTAACATTGCATCACCTCGCTCAACTGCCGTCTTCCATCCTATTCGCTCAGTTTTTCTGAGTGAATAGGCTTTTAATAAACTAGCGCGCTTTACCATCAAAGATCGCATCATTGCTTACCATCAGGCGGGATTGCGGTCAAGCGCTAGTTTATAATTATTAAACAATAAACAATTTATAAAATACAAAATTTTTTAAAAATAATTTATATTGGAATGTTAGGTACAAATTATGTGCGACCTCACAATATGTAGTATGAAATCACAGTGATAAATACAGAACAAACAACGAAATGTTGTCCTGCCTAACACCAAATCATTTGTATAAAGTAAACTTTAGAATAATTAAAGATTGAGCCATACATAAATAATACAATTTAATATGTTTCACTGTCAGAGAGACTCATTAAATATTCTAGCGAGATTACTCCGAGCGCTTTACAGCTTACAGCCAGAGTAAAATTTGATGTTTGTCTAAATATCAATGAATATTTAGGATTACAACAAAGTCTTTACATAAAATAGTCATTAAACAGTCAGTGTTTACACAGATTATATATGGGCGACAGCAGGTCAAGCTACCCGATGCTCGACTGTCAAATATTCCTAATCATCCTTGAGTATTAATGCTTTAGTGATAAAGTTGAAAATTTAATAGAGAAATCTGACAGATTATAGTAGTTTGATGTGCTGTCGTCTGTACATACATCAAATAAACATTTAATGTATTGAATATAATCTGTGCACAGGTGGCCCTAACGGTGGTCGGGGCGATTCTCGTATTTATAAGAACGTTTACAATCTGAATTCAATCTCATTCTGTCAAAATACCTATTTCCTTACATTTTCGACATTGATTGTTGCGAAGATGAGAAAGCGACTTAATTTTCGAATTTTTTTATTTACGGGTGTTGGTCTTCTGGCCAGTGACAATGGCACTTATTTTTATTTTAATTAATAATACCAATTGTGAGTATGTCTATTGAAAACTAAGTAGTTTTAAGTGGAGTATTGTTTTTTATAGATTTCAAAGTAAATCCACAATGATTTGAACATGTTTATGTAGCAAAAATAATCCTTGGTATGGTAGGGGAAGCCCGGGCAAGATGCATAGTGCGGGTAAGAAGAATAACGGTTTTGTTCCATAAATCTATAATAGATGGCGCTTTAACTAATTTTCTAGTCATGTTGCGTACGGCCAGCAATGCCATGACATTTCAACCAAAACAATACGCGGTTGCGTTTGTTGTGGAAAGAAAAAATAACAAATATTGCTGTCTTGTTACGATTTTTGTGAAGGTTTGTACACTAAACTTTTATATTAGTCATTAGTTATCTATGAAATGATAGGTATATAACGGATATATATCCGTTTTTCCCGTTTAGTTATTCAATTATATCTTTCATAATTAAGAAATAAGAGGCCCTAATGTAAACCAGTACGATATGGCAAAATTATTTTTGGACTTATGAATCATAAGGCCAAAGTCCTGGTTTTCTAAATCTATTAACTTCATTCTGGACATCACAAGTTATGATCCAAATATTTTTGAAGGTGATTTTGGAATGGTCGGTCATCGTTAATGCCTGGACTTTAAAAAAGACGATGATCCCTGAGTTTGTTTCGGCTATTTCTTCTCAGAGGTAGTCAGGAAATGCCGGCTCCATCTAGTTTAAAAAAAAATGACATGTAAAAGTGATCAGTGATCCTACTTGCTTAATGAACGATTTCATTTCATTTCGTTGATGGAGCATAGGTAATCTTCATGATTATGCTCCATCAATGATGACCGACCGTCCTTTTCCTGAACCAACCTCTACTATGAATGATGCATCATCGACAGGAGGCATAGATCCTTCTAATCATCTACCGTGACCATTTGCGCTTTACGATTCTCCAGTAACAACAGTGACCGCAAAGGAGGCAGCAACTGAATCTTCTACACAGTCAGTCATATCAGAACTAGAGATTGAAAGATCTACTAAACCTTTGCCTAATTCTTATTTATTGGAGGAATGATCAGCTCATTTAGTAGGTAGGTGAAAATCATCCAGAACCTGCACCGAGCCTTACGCCTTTTCAAATTAGACCTATTCCAACTATGGCTGCTCTTAAAATAGGCCGCAAACACAAAAGGCAGAAATCAGAGGTGTTGACGTCTACTCCCGTCAAAGCTGAGCAAGCTTTAAAATTTTAGGATAATATATAATAATAAGAAAACCAAGACTGCAGACTTAGCAGGCCCCAGCAAAATTAAAACTAAAAGACCCTTAGTCAGACAACAGAAAAAAAACCCGAAACCAGATTTTTACTGTTGGTGTGCGCCGAGAAATACACTGAACCGCCAGCCGAAGATTGTATTCAGTGTAATCAATGCAAAAGTTGGGCGCATAAAGATTACACTTCTTAGGTAGGAGTTGGCAGCTACTTCTGTGATGAATGCGAAGACTGGTCTTTATTAGATCAACATTATCCTTTTTGCCCATGAGGCGTATCCGTTTTGCCCGGAGGGGTCGGGGAAAACGGATAATTGATACTTTTTGTTAAAACTCATAACTAGAATAGAAATAGTTAATTTTTTTAAGTTAATGTCCAAATTAAAAGTATAAATAGTTCCATTGATTTAGTAGATTTTGGTTTTATTTATTTTTTCTTAACATATGCGTCTTACCCGGGCTTCCCCTACCTATTAAAAATTTTTAGTTTGCGGACACTCCTTTATCTAAACACAACTTTTTCACGATGACTTTTCGGTGCTCATCACGAAAACATTAATAAGTACATTCATTACCTATCTAGTGACAATTTAATTACTGAACCGAATCTCATAAAATTTTATACATTCATAAACTCCTCAAAAGAAATGTAAAAAGTGTGTTAAATCAGTCAGATGATTTATAAGTAATATGGCATTTTAAGCACAAAAGTGTAAAATTCTAGCGACATAACGAGAACCTGAATTTGTCAAAAATACCGTGTCAGAAGGATTGGGCCGTTGAACCGACGTACCCAGTGATAATAGGTACAATAAACATTGGACGGAGATCGTGCTCGAGACAAACTCATAATAAAAGATCCGGCTTATTTGCCACTGGCGATGGATTTAGTGATGCCTTCCGTGTGGAGACGAGTTTCTAGAATTTAAGTAGCCGTTTGAATATATTTAACTTGTAACTTCAACATTATTGCATCAGGCTCCGAGATGTGTCATTTGTATGTCATTTTTAATCAACAAAAGTATGCTGCACGTTTAAGTGTATAAAGTCCCAATATAAATAAACTAAATTACGTATTGTAATATTTTATCACTTTTGTAACAATAAGTTTGAATAAAATCAAGGATTTTTTCCTATCATTTCGTCAAAAGTCTGTAAAGTTATAAAACAAACAAATACCTTCATTACATACAACTTACAAGCCAACCAAAAATATACGCCGACGATGCTGCAATCACCATCTTCTCACTCACAGTTTAAACATTTTCACGTTACCGTACCTACTAACGTCTTTCACAATAGATAAGTACGAATTGTATGATATGCAATTTACAGGGATTAAAAATTACAACTAAGGCCAGAATAAAACGATGTTCAAGCATGATTTATACTATGATTTTTATTTGATTATGATTTCAGTCAATTTATAATCGCAATAAGTATAGTTTATTACACAATTTCTTAAATATATGTAACTGCCGCAATGTGGACATATACTACATTTCTGTCTATCTTTCGAGAAATACCGGCGTGCTGTAATATACTTTACTTCAGCATCCTTCTAGAGCTCACGCAGTAAATTGTTTGATACGATTGCTTACATAAAAACTATGTTGCCAATTTGTTTGCTAGCAGAAAACATTGATGTAATAGTAGGTAGCTCGGTAATGTTTGATCCGTAATTAAATTAATACAGGTTTCTTATACTAATGTTTGTTTCTTTATAACGTTCGAGTGGTGGGACGCAGTGTGAACGTTTTGTTTTTTAAATTCCAATCCAACAATCGTCGAATAGTAAGAATCCGCAACGAGATAATCCGACAGAGAAACAAAGTTGTCGACATAACTCATAGAATAAGCTGAAATGGCAATGAGCAGGCCATATTAGCCGTAGAACCGATGACCGCTGGAGTAGACGAGTTCTAAAGTGGAGACCGCGAATCGGTAAACGTGAGGTAGAGCGACGATCTTCGCAGGATGGCTGGTGCTTCGCAGGACTGAGTGAGAGTTGAAGAGAATCAATTTGAATGGCGTAAAATTGGAGAAGCATATGTCCAGCAGTGGACTGCTACAGTCTGATGATGATGATGATGACTAATATATTAATAAATATTACATACTAAGTAGCTGACCCGGAACTTTGTTCCGCCTTAAAGGCAATATCACTTTACTACTTAAATTACTTACTAGTACTACTTTTACTTTTTAAATTAGCATCAATGTAAATAAAAAATATATATAATTATTCCATGATAAAGAATCATGGAATAATTATATATATTTTGTCATTTATTGTAGCACCTCGTGAAAGAAATGATGAATTTCTTCTTGCGCTTCGTAAATTATGTAGCTGTTGATCTCTGAGGTTTGCTCGCCGATTTCGCATTGTCAACGGAGCAGTTTCAAGGGCTGCTGTTTATTAGAAACTTTAAACTGGCAGAGAGTATTTATATTCCTTGCTTTAAACGAATGCATCAACCGGTGAAACTCTTTTTTTAAATATGCTCAGCTGTCAGTTGCGTTTTGTTATACCATTTTTAACAAATGAACCGTTAACTTATATTTTGGCTGAGTTGTTTTGTTATTCCATGTCAGTTGCGTATTATTAAATCATAATACATGGATGAAATTTTATTGTGCCTACTTTGTGGAGGTGCAAGGTACCAGGGTAGCACAAAAGTGTAGGAGAAGTCGAAACATTGAAGCTCATTAATTCTCATGGGAACGACAGGAACGAGATAAAAAAGTATCCTATGTCCTTTTCCCAGTTCTTAGCTAACTCCTTACAACTGTAACTAACACGACTTTCTGTTATATATATAGATATAATAGAACATTTTACAAAGTAAGCGAATACCATTTATTACTATTTATTATTTTACGATATTCGCTTACTTGGTAAAATGTTATATTATTAGAATTGCTCTGTTAGTTTGAGTCATTTATGTGGCCTACCTAAATTTCCTTTCTTTAGTGTTTTTTGTCGAATCTCGTTAAGTTTTAAGTTGAGCTGCATGATTTCTGACAAATGCGTGTACTGACTGGTTAAGTCCCCTAAAGCTTTCTGGTTCTTTCCACGAAAGACCAGGAACAGCGCATCAGGAACTACTTCTGCTGGAGACGCCAACCACATATTATAATTTTTAAAATATGATTTGAGACGTGTAAAAGTCTTTTTACAAACCTACTTATACAAATAAAATCTTTTATGATATACTGGGCTTGACTTTCAATGCGTTGCAATACAACCTTCGTGCAAAGGAATACTATTCCAGCAACGACTAACAGTAATAAACTAAGTAATAGTTTTAATTATTAATGATTAGATTATTAATTATTAATTCTATTCACAGTCTCAAAGGCGACTTATAAGTGTCAAAAACTTGTCAATACTTATGCTGAGAAATCCGAGACATTAATCCAGACAAAAACGGCAGCCCTTCACCACTTCCTAGTGCTCTCCCTGGCTCGTCTACAGCCTATAGAGGTGCATTGCTGGGCAAAAGCCTGCCCTGGTTAAGAAGTTAATACTATAACGATAATGAAGTCATTTTATTGTCGTTATTAGTATTAACTTGTTTATTTATTTTACTTCGATGGTTCTAGCTTATAATTTGTAACTTCAAGTGTTGGCTATGTGAATGGAACGCCAGTAAACTGTGACGCTCTTTATGCCAGGAGGTTTTGTATTTCGAGACAGTTGTGCTGCTGGCGTGATTGTAGCGCTACTTTTTTTTTCCAGCGAAACCATTAAGACAGTGGTGAATAGCGGACGATCTTGGGGGACTATCAGTGTCTGTTGTAATTTTCAATTTCAATTTAATTTTTAGAATTTCAGCCTAATTTGAATACAAAAAGAAACTTTTGATTTGGCAAATTGTTAATAATATAAAGATATAAACCTTTGATTTGATACTCAGAAAGAAAGCTAAGAAAGCTCTCTGTGTTTATGGTTGAATTTTACATATGTTTAAGATAACATATTCAAATATATAGATGTTTTTTTTATAATTATAAACTAGTGCTTGACCACAATCCAGCCTGATGGTAAGCAGTGAGGCAGTCTTTGATGGTAAATCGCGCTAGTTTATTAGGAAGAGGGCAGTTGAGCGAGGTAATGCAATGTTAAACCCTACAAAACTACCAACGACGCTGCGCCAAGGGGAAATTGATCTGGAGACCCTCCACGACCAAACTCCCCATACAACAACATTTGGCGTATCTTTCCCGGCACACATCGCAACACAATTGCTCAGACCTGTCCCCGTACGGCTTCACCAGACAACACGTCGGAATACGACGAATCGCTTGGCGGCTAGACATTGTCTGGTGGGCGGTAACTTCTACGGGCAGCCGATTTATGACGAATGTTAACTTTAAAAGAAAGAATATAATATGAGAACTGAGGCAGTTTCTTTGAGGAACTATAGAGTCTCAGTAGAGAATAATTTTGAGGCTGTTTTGATGGTTTCAGTATAACGAAGTCGGCCTGTAACGTAACGCTCATACTGGTGTGTGACAATGGCCTCGATTTCGTTCTTCACAAAGTAAATTAAATTTAAGTACAGTGCATCTTTTTCTTTCTATTTCATTAGGAAAAGGCCAGAAGATCAATATAAGTTTCATTCTGTCAAATTAGTCAGTGCCACGTGTAAATTGAAGTATTTTTAGACGCCATGATTTTAGCCAACCCAGTCCTTCTCTTTTTGATCACGACATTAGATATTAATATAATAGTAAGTAGATATTAAAAAACAACTGTTTCGTCATCAGGATGGCAGCATCGCACATCCTGAGCGCTGTGGAGCCAACTGTGGGCGGTGGCAGTTCTCGCAGCGGTCGCGAAAGAGAAGTCAACGTAGCGCTCGACGATAGAGAACTGTGGGTGCGCTTCCAGACCCTCACTAATGAAATGATCGTCACTAAAAATGGGAGGTAAGAAACATAATAATTAAGATTAAAAAGTAATGAGTTCGTGTCATTGTAACACAAAAAAAATAGTTTGCTCCACACTAGGAATTACTCCTGTATCGTGGGTGCGTTTATTTTTATATTTCTTAGATAGTCGTAGGCATTGGAATTGCTCTTGTTAAGTGATTCCCTTCCATTTTTAAGGCGCCTAGTCTGAGGAAATTGGAC
The DNA here is from genome assembly GCA_037179545.1 of Sesamia inferens. NCBI lineage: Eukaryota > Metazoa > Arthropoda > Insecta > Lepidoptera > Noctuidae > Sesamia > Sesamia inferens. The sequence goes on along the minus strand of CM073928.1, from coordinate 17,786,203 downwards.
TCATTCTTTATCTTGTATAATCCTTACAACCCAAGTTACTAATATCTACTGGTGACAAGTTCTATGTACTTAATAATTACCTGGTAAAGTATATCGACCTTACGTGTTGAAGAATGGAAAATATCTCGTCAATATAGTTATAATAAAAACGGATATTAAAATGGAATGGCAACTTTGATAACCAGGCTTTTTAAAAATTGCAGATTCATTGATTGAAAGACACGAGCTTCGAATGACTCTTTTACGTTACTATACCCAAGGATAGCTCGACTTTTCAATAAATTGTGTCCAGATCAGATTATAATTTGAACTTCTTCTTCTTCTTTTTTCAAGGTGAAATTCAACCTCAATTCTAGATCAATGGCCTCTGTGGTTTACCTACTACAATTTTACCAGTAACACGTGTTAACTTAAAATATGATTTTAAGTTAACAGTGATTATAAAAATTCTTTGAAAATTTTATTTCACAATAATGGCGGATATCACCAATGACATACGAAAAAGACGGCAGTGTGAACCGTCTATGCGGAAGGTTTGAGGCAAAGTCATGATGTGGCCACTATGCTGCGATATTTCAATGTTCTTTATGAATTATTTACTGGATGCACTTTTTACTGCATAAATCACGCGCTTTTATTTACTAAACGACACTATAAATAATTTTAAAAGTCCAATGAAAAATGCGCTTGACACTCGTCTTAGCTTTCCCGTCAAAACTCTCTAATTTGAACTTATTTTTATTGAACTTAGAACTGGAAAATAAACAATAGCTATAAATAAGTAAAATTTACTTACATAAATTGTAAGTAGGTATAATTGTAAGGAGGTTAGAAATGTCAAAGAAAAAATCATAGGAATTAATAAAATTCCACTAAAAAGTGAATGATTTGCAACATATTAGCAGCACACTGTTATATGTATAAGCAACTGTTCCGTAGTTGAGAACGCTTTTATTATTATTATATTAGAGCTATATATACATGACTCAGGGCTAAGTTCATAGGCTTTTACGTAGTTAACACCCTCGATATCTTTATTTAAATACATACTATAATCTCCCCTTTATGTTGGAGAGTTGGATGCAGGTAATCAGAAAGTAAATCTGAAATCGGTAAACTAGGATCACAGGTATCAGTGTCTTCATACAAACGTATCTATTGCTGGATACAAGACTGCTCAAAGGCTGCTTATAAATTATCCGCAGGTCCAGAAAAGAAATGCCAAATTAACTGTATTTAGATTTTTCTGTAGTTTCGATACCAAAAATCTAATTTCATTTGCGTATGGTGAAAATAAAAAGTGAGCCAGAATAGGTCAGAGCAAAACGTTCAAAACACAATGATGGTGTACTTACGCGGTCACATTTTGCTAGTGCTAACTGTTCGCCGGCCGGCGGCTAGTTTTCAGCTATTAACGCGGTAGGTCTTACTCATTAACGCTGGGTGGCTAAATGATACCGCCCGATGCCGATGAGCAATGACGGAACCCTTACCCTTGACGGAGTGACGTTTTGTTCTACAGTAACGTGTTTATAATTACTCTATTGTAATGGGTGATTTTTAAGCGTAGTTTTTGTAAAATCGAATATAACACTCAATTGGCATCATGTATTCAAAATTTTTATTGAAATCGATAACTTGGTCTTTGCCATTTACATTTTAAAATAACTTCATGTAAATGTTGTCCGCCGCTCCGTTTCAAATGGTCCATTCGGAAGGTTCAATTTCGCATCCTTTTTCGAGTATTTCGGACTGTATTCAACGAATTACGCGTGGTATGTTATCCTGTATGGCTTCAATCGTATTCGACTTGACTAACGACTTTACATAACCCTACAAGAAATAATCCAGAGGTGTCAAATCGCATGATCTTGGCGGCTAGCTCACTGGGCCATTTCTAGAGACAAGCTGTTCACCAAATTCATTCTTCAACATGTCCATTGTTTCACATGCTGTGTGGTATGTAGCACAGTCTTGATGAAACCACATGTCAACCAACTTCAACTCGGCCAACTGTGGCAAATAAAAGTTGCGTTCGTCGTTGACGGCAACATTTCTTCCAAGGTCCTCATTAACACTGGACGCTACGGCTGCAATTTTTTGTTCAGTACGCTCGCATGCAAGACAATGGTTTAATGTCCAACAAAGTAAACTTGGTGATAACAGCACGAATTATTAATTTACCAGGTCGATTATGACGATCATGCGAGTTTTGATAGTAAATTTCAGCAATTTGCTATCGTTGCTCGTTTGTAAGTCTTTCCATGATAAAATGGCAGAATATACTGAAAACATTTCACTTTAATAGATAAGTTTTGGACACCATTACCAACCAGTGCCGCCAACCTGAAACACTTAACTCTTAAAAAATCACCTGTTATGTTCCATTTACCAGGTAGTACTTTTTTACTTAAATAAACAGAGCTGGACGAAAAAATTCAAATAATAATAAACTTATATGCCATTTTTAGAGGGAAAAATTAGGTCCGCGCTTCCAATCTGACTACACCGAAACAAACTCAGAGGTCTCAGGTTCTCAAAGGTCTTTTACAGTCCAGACATAATCTTGGTCATATTATGAAATGTAAGGAAAGTAGTTATCACACACATTTGGTGGGCCGGTCTAGTCATTGCAAGCATTTGTCAACATAGTGTAGCTCGACTTAGAATTTGAGGCATTGCTAAACACGATCCCATCAAAAACATTCTGTAAAAAACTTGCCAAGTCTCGATGGAGCTGCTTGTCTATCTCTAAAAAGTAATGAAATCTAGACAAAGGTATACCAAGTCTAAGATTACTTACCGCAATTTTTTTTAATAGTAAAGTTGTGTGACTTGGCCGTTGTCATGGTTTTGTACCCGTGTATACCCTACACGGGTACAAAACTATGACACCATTGACGATGCAAAATTGCCACTCAGAAAACATTGATATAATGACCAGTCATGTGTAGACTTGATGGGGCCGACGGTTTCTCGAGTGGCGACTACGCACCGGAAGACGCAGCGTGGGTAGGCCCCCAACAAGGTGGGCGACCTGGTGAAGGCCGCGGAAAACCGCTGGATGTGGGAGGCGCAGGACGGGTCGTCGTGGAGCCTTGGGGGAGGCCTATGTCTAGCAGTGGACGTCTTCCGGCTGAAATGATGATGATGTAGGCTTGATAACTGCGTATTTCAACAATACTTAAGAATAGGTGACCCTGAAACAAACAGTATAAGAAACTATTTCCTGTACAGACAGACTTCTAATCATTGATAGAAGTCCGTCTGTACGTCTATTTTATGTTGGATCGGTGGTCGATTTGTCGCTCCAAAAAGAAGAGAGACAGAATGTTTTTGGTGGGATTTTATTTCTTTTTGTAGAAACTTGTTCATATTGATTTATTTTATTAGATTTTCTTATTTGACACAGTTTTCTTTTCTAAGGTGAGGCATTTGCCCAGCAGTGGGATGTCATAGGTTAGATTAAAATAGAGGATATGTTCCACTACTTTAATCTAACTTTTTATGCAGTTTTGAACCTGGCACATTCACAATTTCATTCAATAGTCTTTTTTTGAATTTCGAACATAGAATTTAAAGAAACAAAAGACGTAGGGAGAGCGTTTCGCACAATGCTGCTTTGAAGAGAGGGTTGCTTACGGCGGTGGCTCATGGACTGTCTGGGGCGGTATATCCGCGAGCGGCAAAACTCAACTTGAGGTTGTTACAGGACCACGGCTGCCAACATTAAAGGCTGAAAGGTACATTCGTGAGTGCTTAGAACTTCACGTGATACCATACGCGGACTATGTGGGCCCAAATTTCCTTTTTATGTATGATAATACATACGGCTTATACGGCCGGCATCGTCAAGGAATATCTTCGGGATGTGAACATCACAGTTATGGACTGGCCAGCCAGAAGCCCATACATGAACCCCATTGAGCACATGTAGGGCGAGCTAAAAAGACGTGTTAGGGCTCATCAACCAGTTGCCCAGACGATGCAGGACTTGAAAAATGCCATAGAAAAGGAATGGGAGATTATCCCTCTAAATTTCATAGAGTGGTTGATAAACTCTATGCCTAATAGTATGAGGGTTGTGGTAGATGTCCATGGAGGCAACACGCGTTATTAAATTAAACCTTTATTTGATAAAACATGTTTGTTATTCAAAAATCAATTGCCTTTAGCAAGGCGCATATCCGACTTGTTAGGTGTAGTTCCATATCGTATGGTATTCTGATTTCAAATTTAAAACAATACGATCGAAAAAGATGGTAAAATGTATCAGGTTTAAAACTGCATCAATAGTTTTTTCGGTAGGGGCCATCGAAATCTAAACTCTAAGGTGGGCCAATAGATGTGTCCAGAAGTGTATTTAGTTTCCGAAAATTTTAAAAGGCTCTATATATATGAAGTCCAAGCCGTCTTGCCTTGTTAAGGACGTGTGCCACTTACTTTACCTACCAGCATCCATGTTTGACCACTACCTTTTCTCAGTAGTATCCGGCAAGAGATACGAGCAAAAAAAAATCCGTTTTCAATGTTATCTCGCTGACATCGCTTATCTACTATCCCAAAACTATAGAACCATCCCTGGCGTCTAAAGTAAGGAACGTAATAAATTCATTAAAGCTTGTACGTTCAAAGTTTTTATTTGTGGTTTTGTTGCAGACGAATGTTTCCCGTAGTCAAAGTAACTGCCAGTGGCTTGGACCCGACGGCGATGTACACCGTGCTCTTAGAATTTGTGCAGGTGGACTCACATCGCTGGAAATACGTTAATGGAGAATGGGTATGTGTTTCAAAATTATGTTTATGTTGAAACCTGTGTTTTCATTTTCCACTTACAATTCAGTAATATTTTAATAGTAGTAACTATTTTTTTTAAATGTTGCCCCACACTAGGAATTTCTTCTGTGTCGTGGGTGCGTTTACAAACATATAAGTTCACATACACAAACACCTAGACCCGGAACAACTACTTGTAGGCCATATATTTGTTCCGTGCGGGAATCGAACCCGCGACACGCAGCGCAGCAGTCAATGTCTTAACCACTGCGCTAACCGTGCAGTCAATTTGTTAAATGCAGTTGAAAAAGTACTTATAAAAGTACGTAGTAAGTAAGTACTATAAATGATTGATTGTTTTTTTTAGGTTCCCGGCGGCAAGGCGGAAGTCCCACCATCAAACGCAATTTACATTCATCCCGAGAGCCCAAACTTTGGGGCGCACTGGATGAAAGAACCGATATCTTTCGCTAAAGTTAAGCTCACGAATAAAACTAATGGAAATGGACAGGTACAGTTGGAATTATGTGTTAAATATTATGTGATTGTGACTTACCTTTTGGACTGAGTTTCTGACCGACCTTTTGTTGCAGTACATTCTAAAAAATACTAATTATCATAATGATTATAAAAAATATGAGACACGAACATCAAAAAATTAATAGCTCAATAACATAGACCCACTACATAAATAATAAAAACACATTTGCGAATCAGACGTCTGTTTACGAGATACTTTGTTGAGTTTACTGCAAGCATTTACATTGTTACTTACGGACACAAATGAGTTTCGAGCAGGATAAACACAGATTATGGATTCAGTATTTATAGCGGGATCCACGCCAGATTATATGCCTGCCTGAGCATAATAATTAGTTCACAGTAATGTCAGAATACTAATTTTATAACAGAAAGCTTTCGATGGCAAGGTGTGATTGTGCTACAGTTTCGTGGCTACCGCTAGTTCGGAGAAGACAGTTCTCACGGTTGCTTGTGGTGCGAATGAATATGAAAGCAAACATCTGATACATCTAGATCCATATGTTGACGGCTCGGTGTGAAATCTGTAGCTTTACCAACTGTTTAGCGGCTGTCTGTACGCACTATCATTTGTAATAATTATTGTCTCTGCGCTATGTTTACATTACACATATCTTAAAAATAAGCTGATGCCCCCCGTGGTGGTTATGCTAACAGTAATGATGTACATTTCATTGTACTGCATTTATTACAATGCTTGTATATCACGTGGTAAAGTTCCTTTTCAGGATTTTCCTGTAACTGGAATGATTTTTTGTTTTTATGAAAGGCCGTAGAAACAGCTTTTATGAATATGCATATCGATATTATACTAACTTTTTCATAAATCCATATAACTATTATTTGAAGATTTTTGCAAATATGAAGCCTATTGTAGCCTGCTTACTAGTCACAATGGATACTCCTAAAGTAATGGTCTTACTTACCTACGCTGCAGCCCTGCTATGGGATTATTATAAGCCAATCTATTAAATGAAAATGAAGAAAACAAAGGTATATTCATAAACTCCAACACTAACGATAACCTTAAAGGTAGCGCAGAATGTATCATCATGAATCTTTATATTTATGTTCTGTAAATTATACGGTGTACATAATAAAGAGTATTCTATTCTATTCTATGTAATGTTCATTTTAGCACGAAGAAGGTTTTTAGAGGGTGGTTTTCTGACGTTCACTTGGCGACACCGCGGTCTAGTGTGTATAGAAGCGAAAGCTAGTTTTGTATAGTATTTATTATGCTACTAAAATCTCAATCTCCATTATTTTTACAGATAATGTTAAATAGCTTGCACAAATACGAGCCTCGGGTACACCTGGTAAAAGTGGGTACAGACCTTCGTCGTATAATGACTTACCCGTTCCCGGAGACGCAGTTCATAGCCGTCACCGCTTACCAGAATGAAGAGGTGACTTCATTGAAGATCAAATACAATCCTTTCGCGAAGGCCTTCTTAGACGCCAAGGAACGACCAGAGGGTTATTATCAGAGAGATTTTGTGGGCACGCATTATCCACAACAGAGTTCGTCGCCTCATCAGTATCCACAATGTGAGTTATTAACAAAAATAAATAAATAATAAATAGATGAGATCATCAGAAGACGAATTTATTTTATGTTACATATCTATACAATTTTATTGTCATCCTTGCGAAATGAACATATGTTATGAAAGCCTACCTATACATATATGTCTTAGTGTACGGACGTTAGCAGGTCAAGTTACCCCAAACTGTCAGATTTTCCCAATCAACCTTGAGCCTTAATGCTCTAGATATAATGTTGAAAATCTAACAAGGAAATCTGACTGATTGTAGTAGCTTGATGTGCTATCGTCTGTACGTATAGTTATATTACTTCACTCCGAATTACAACTTGCGTAGCGTAATTTTTATATCCGAAAGTCCAAGATGTCCCTCCTATACAGTAAAACCAATATATACTGGTTTGATAATCTACATATTTAAACTCTGTACTAGGCTAGGCTAACTTGAGATCAAACTGAATTACCACTAACGTGAGGCTGGCTATACATTGGGTCAGGGTTGCGGGTTGGTTAAAAAATAAACCGTGGCCCTGGCCTCCAGGTAAGTGAAGGAACACGGGTGGGTTTTAGTCAGTAAAAGTCTGACACGCCCTTCCGCTCCGCCCAGAGAGGGAGAAGTCATTTGATGATTTCCCATCCCAACAAAAAAAAAAAAAGGCTCGCTTTACCTGATAAAACAAAGTCAAAAGTCAATGCCAACGTTTTTTATTTTTAAAACACAGATAAGTATAAAAAATGATCGATATTGTTTTACTTGCAGTTGGTGGATGGTTTGTGACTTCTCAGTCGTTGTATGGAAGTAGCAACGCTGCTTCCAGACGACCAGCGCCGTATCCTCCGCGGCCTCCGTCACGACCACGAACATTGTCACCTCCTTGTAAGTAGCTTCGTCTCTTTTTCAATTGAGAGACTAGACTCTTGGGTAAAGAAGATAACATAATAACTATGGAAGGAATAAATTTGTAATTACCCAGTATTATACTGACACCACACCAAAACACCACCGGTGAAAGTATGACAAAAGGGTAGTAATGATAATAAAGCCGGGCAGCCTGATTAATTTTACTAAATTTATTTTTGAAATTTAATTATCTATCTTTATTCCACAGCCTCCTATAGCAATCCAGAACGTACGACTACCACGACGAACGGCACCGGCAGCTACACGTGGGTCAGCAGCAGTGGCTACTGGAACTCAACGCAAGGCAGTAGCTCCCCACAGCCGAACACCTCCCCTGCCCCATACCGAACCCCTCCACACGCGTATCCTGCCCCCCTGGAGTATGCACCCGCTCCGCCGACCAGCTCCTCGGCGCCCTCTTCAGCTCCCGCGCCTCTTTACCCGCTACAGTACGAAACTCCAGCACAGCATCACTCACCGTACTACCAACACGCATACGCACCGTATGCCCATCATGCGATTGAGGACATATCATATTGGCCAAACAGGTATGCATGAATCTCGTCTGACCACGTGGTAAGCTTTATAATTTTCATCACACCATCTATATTTCCATTTTTGTATCTATTATTTTGTATCTATTACATGTGGAGCAAATTCAAACATAAAAGTCTTTTTCAGTCTGAATAGTTATGGCTACCAGCCTTCCGAGTACGTCGGAACAGGAGAAGTGGCCTACAGCGCAGAAGGCATGTCTTTCGGGCCTACAGGTCCAACGCTGGAAGCTGCCACGGCCGGAGAAAGCCGAGCCACGCCACCCGGGCAAGAACACCAACAAAGCGAAAGAGAGTACAAGTTTAGTGCTGAAGAAGAGCGTCAGTCGCCGTGTGATGAGTCTGCACTACCACCACGCTCACCGCCACAGTGATCGTATAGTTTTAAAATAGTTGCAAAATATATTGAACACGAGGCATGAATTCCGAGGCCTTCTGAATTCGGTACATATATATTTTTTTATTCTACGATGTTAGGGTAGAAATAAAAAGTACTTTTAGGCACGTTTGTTGTAAGTATGATTTCAAGAGTGTCATTGTAAATATTAGTAGATTTAATAATGTATTATTAAATAAGATATGGATCTACGAAAGTGGATACCTGCGTATTATAATAGTTCAAATTTCAATTTTGCACTCATTTATATTAACTTACACATATTTTCCTAAACAACTATTTTATGAATTCGCTTGAGAAGTTATTATGTCTTACTTGTTATTATTCCGTAACATCACCGTCACAAACAACTGTAGACTCTACCAACACGAAAAGTTAAAATAGAAAATAAATACGGCCATGTTTTCACGAGTGCAACAGTACTTTGTGAAAACTTACGTAATTACCACAGGTCTCTTATTATTACTGTACCTGAAAATTCCAAAGTATAGGTGTCGTATACGTACATAGGTATCTATGTTTCAAAATTTTCAGTTAGAGTAATGTCAGGCATAAGGCATCTGGGGAAGAAAACACGAAACCTTATTGTTCACCAACCAACCAACCTTATCATTCAGTCCCCATACCTTTTTGTACTTTCCTGAAAGTCAACAAAAAATTTTATAAATATGGTTTGTACTTACGACAGCTGGTCAAGCTACCCCTAACTGACAGATTTTCCCAATCAACCTTGAGCTTTAATGCTCTAAATATAAAGTTGAAAATCTAATAAGGAAATCTGACAGATTGTCGTAGCTTGATGTGCTGTCGTCTGTACAATACTAGTAATTTGGAACAATAGTTCGTTTTATTCATCATTTTTTATATTTTCAGCACTTAGAAGCTCATAAATATTTGATGATTTGTCATCATCGAACTTGTATAACTTATGCTACAAAGCTTGGGCCACAGTCAAACACTAGATCAATAATCAAAAAAAGAAATGTGCCAACCAAACGTACCATTTTCTCCCTAGACCGGGGAAATTTTTCAGAAAAGGCCTAAAAAATTATCTCCTTACTTACTTACCTTATTTGACATTACATAATATATTTTTTTGTTTTGGTTCATTTGAATGTATTTTTTACGAAACTTGCCCGTAGCGAAACAAGCAATTCATGCCTTATATTATTAATAAAATTATAATTGTGTATTTTAGTAGCCTGATTTTTTTATTAGGTATAAAACTGCATGACTAATTCGAATGCAGTCGATTAGATCAAGCATCAAAAATTCGGTGTTGACAATAAAATCATGTTTCTGTTACAAAGTAGGCCTTTATTTTCCCACCCTTTCTCGCAATAATGGCGCCAATTCCCTTGTTCACAAACTAAACTAATTTTAAGTTAAGTGGATCTTTTTCTTTCTACTTCATTAAGGAAAGGATAGAAGATAACATTATTTTAATGCAGTCAAATTAAGATACTCCATAGATAGTTTAGACGCGATTAAAACATGGCGACCAAAAATACTTCGATTTACGTCAGGCGTGGACTAATTTGACAGGTCTAAACTGACATTTTATCTTCTGTGCTTTTCTTAATGAAACAGAAAGAAAAAGATGCACAGAACTTAAATTTAGTTAAGTTTGTAGAGAATCGGAGCCAATGTCCTTCTAGAGCGCTGACAGGTTTTTTTGAAGCGGGACAAAATCGGAACGTCACCATCTTGTTTTTGAATACAATTTCAAGTGCCATTTTACCACAGAATTACTATGTACTATCACAGTATAAAAGCATTTTATATATATAAAAAAAAACCGACAATTAAAATTCTATGAACTAATATTGATCAACAGCACCCCTGAATATCAATGTTACACGAACTTCATAAGATTCTTTTATCTCTCCCTACCAATGCTTATGAGATAAATATAAAGAGATAAAGATAATTTTATTTTGCAAACATGGATAGGTGACGATGCCAAAAAAAAAAAAAAATGTGTACAGAGTGGTGCTGACAATACGACAATAATTTAAACATTCTCAGTCTACCCATAAAAAAATCATTTCAATATAATAATAATATAATTAAACATTCATATCACTTGTCTACTAGTTTTACAATAAATTCAGTATTATCAAGGAATTACTATATACAATATGCAAAGAAAACCCTGTCCGACCCGTGAAGGTTAGGTATCAATAACTGATTCTACTAATGGATATAAAACCGGGCTAAACTTTAAAAAAAAATCCCCCTAAAATAAATATTATTTCGCAAAAAAAGAGGTAACTTAATAAATGTGCGTTAAGCACCCTTCCGCGGGCGGCGGGCGGTAGGGCACGCGGTACGTGGTCGTATCGCTATTCGCTCATAATAATACCGGTGTTGTCACTTTTTTAAAAATTACCAAATTTCGGGGAAGTTGGAATTAATTCGCGGGAAAAAAAGATTATTTCAAAATTCATTTGTATTGATACTATGATGATTACGTAAAATTTTATATTATATTTGGTCATGTGTTTACCTAACCTTTATTATCCTTATGGGTCAGACAGGGTTTTCTTAACATACTGTATAATTTTTGTTTATTTTGTTGTGTTCACACCTTTTCAAGCTTTTTGCTCATTGCCATAGAGAAATGGAACAGAATAGAGATGCATATAGATTAGAATAGAATAGAGAATCACCGAGGAAAGATGGAATAGCCCCTAGGCCTGACTTGCGGGTACGCCCATGTCTATGCATGATGCTCTATATCTCTACTTGACTTATCAAGTCAGATTTTTAGAGTGGGGGTACCGTAAACCGGGGTTACTTGGATTCACGGGATGACTGATCGAAACTTCCATTTCATATAAAATCGCGAAATGCGTAAAACGAAACGCAATTTGGTAGTTTTGTGTGGCCCATGATCGATTAACCAATTCAGTGATTATTGTTTTTCTAACATTGAAATGTAAGGATTTTTTTTTTTTTACGGACAAATCACACAGATTGAGCTAGCCCCAAAGTAAGCTCGAGACTTGTGTTATGGGATACTAACTCAACGATACTATATTTATAATAGATACATTCCTGATTGGCCTGGGTCTTGGATGTTTATCTATATATGTATATAGATAAACATCCAAGACCCAGGTCAATCAGGAAAAGATCGTTTTCCATCATGACCTAGCCGGGGATCGAACCCGGGGCCTCCACGTCGCAGGCAGGCGTGTTGACCGCTGCGCCACGGAGGACGACCCTGCCTTGAGTTTGTTTAATGCGGGGTGACATTGATAGGCTATATGGTGTGAGATTGATCAAATGATCAAATTAACCCCAGTGAGTATTTTCATTTTTCGTATATGCTTTTTAATAAGCTTTCTTATTTGTTTATTTTTTTTTTTTATGAATTATAAACCAGCGCTTGACCGCAATCCCGCCTGATGGTAAGCAGTGATGCGATCGTTGATGGTAAAGCGCGCTAGTTTATTAAGAGCCTATTCACTCTAGCCTTGAAGACACTCAAATTGTAATGTGACGGAAACACCGACGCCGGCAAATTGTTCCAGTCCCTCGATGTACGCAGTATAAAGGAGGAAGCAAAACGCTTCGTCCGGATCGCAGTGGTGTCAACAACGTAAGGGTGGAAACTCGCCGTACGACGGGTCGTCCGATGATGGAACGGAGATGGGGGAATTAAATCATGCAATTCCCTTGCACACTCACCAGAATGCATCCTATAGAAGACCGAAAGGCTGGCTACTCTACGCCTGTGCTCCAGGCTTTGGAGACCGTTTCGAGTTAAGTCTGGGTCGCCAATCAGCCTCTTCGCACGCCTCTCCACCGAATCCAAAGTGGCAAGGTGACATTTCGCAGCACCAGCCCAAATGTGGCAGCAGTACTCCACACACGAGCGGACCTGTGCTTTGTATAAAATTAGAAGCTGCCCTGGTGTGAAGTACCGCCGGACCTTCGCGATGACGCCTAGTTTTCTGGCAGCCACCCTGGCCTTGGACTCAATGAACCGCCCAAAGTTAAGGCTCGAGGAAATCACAACTCCCAAAAGCTGAAGGCGGTCGGTACACTCCAAGGATACATTCTGAAAAGTAGGAGCCAAGGTGAACGGGCTCCTTTTGGCGGTGAAAAGACACGCCTGTGTTTTGGCGGCATTGAATGCTACAAGATTTGCATTGCCCCATTCGGAGACTGCCTGCAGTGCCTGAAACTTGGGTCCCGTGAATACAAAAAATTATTAACAAGCTCGAATAGAAGAAGTGCTTAGTCAAATAGTGTAAGGAAGATTAAACATTAGAGGAGCCTCTGAACAATATAAGATACCTTATGGGACTCTGTGTAATAAATACTTAGACATACACGTCCGGAGCAATGCAGTAGACACTTTTGCGTTTGAGAACTAAATTTGAGTACTAGACAAAATTTGAGTTAAGTGCTGTCTTAGCTGGCTCCTGGCATAGCAAGCTAATTGTCGCGTCTATTGCGGGGAAACGACTCAGATTTCCCTTCCCAAACACAGCTACTTCTAGTATGTACAGACAAGATAAAGTCAATATCTTATACTTTTTAAAGTATGGTTTACAACTATCAGTGGGTTTCATTTTAAACATCGCTCGAATGCATTTTTTTTTGCGCTTTGAAGGCAGTTTCTTTTTCTGTAGAGTTTCCCTAAAATATGATCCCATACCGTAAATGTGATTCTGCTATGCCATAATATGATGTAAGAAGAGTATCTGTGTTAACTATAGGTGATAATGTGGGTAGAGCATATGCAGACTTAAGTACTCGTTTTCTTACATAAAATATCAATATGGGATCCCCAATTTAATTATTGATCTATTTCAAGACCCAAGAGTTTCGTACTTTTAAATGGATAACTTTAGTTTTACTTAAAATTATTTCCGTCTAGGCAGGTTACCCCTCTCATCTGTTGTAAACTATTGTTAATGTCAGTCTCATAATTATCAAATCCTTTTAAAAGGTTTTGTAATTATACTATTATCAGCAAATAGTGTAACTGGTCGTTCTAAACATACAGTGAACAAAGTCCAATTGACACTATTAATTCTACAGTATTTCTATATATGTAAAGAAGCGATATGCATTTTACTTATGATTATCAAGTATACAAACATGCTGTGAATGTATAGGTATATGTAAGCCCAAAAAACAACGGCGAGGTCGGTAGTTTGCGCATCTTATCCCACAAAGAAACGTAATTGTTAAATTGGTGCACACAGTTCTATTACATTAACTCGTTTGTTCCTTAGGTTGGACGGATACGACCAAATGGGATTTCTAGAATATTTATTTTGTTTTTAAATGAAAATATTGAATTGTACTTCTTTGTAATACCTATCAAGCGGTAATCCTTTTCTGTTAGTGTTCACAATATTGAGAGCTTCCGACTGCTAAGATTGTGGATTGGTGTCTTCGGACATCATTTTGACTATCGTCAGTTTTAATGTGCATAATCCGGGAAAAATATATAATGAGGGAAATCCTAGGTAGTTGGCTAACAAAGAATTTAACAATATAATGTGGCTAAGTTTACGCTGCGTGCAAATATGATGACGGATGTGTCTTCAGAGTTCAGCTTTTCTCAGTTCTCTACACTCATGTATTCTGTACCTAATAATTTTATGAGTTGTCTATGCATATGGGCGTACCCGGGGAGGGGCAAATCTCGCAGAACACGTATGAACTATCCTAACTACTAAACAAAGTATAAACGACGACTTATCTCTTACTTTTAAATAAACCACTCATACAGTTGAATCGTTTCTCCGGGACTCGTCGAGCTTCATTGCTCGGCGTTTTTCTGGCCGTCTCCACTGTTGATTCTGGCTTTCATGAGTTGCAGTGGGTGGGAAAAGTGTGGCGGGTTTTGTCTCATTAAAAAAAAACACTCATACACTAACAAAATGTACGATGTAATTGGCAAAAAACCGCAAATTACTTAGATTAGGTACCCACTCTAAAAATCTGACTTGTTAAGTCAAGTAGAGATATAGAGCATCATGCATAGACATGGGCGGACCCGCAAGTCAGGCCTAGGGGCTATTTCATCTTTCCTCGGTGATTCTCTATTCTATTCTAATCTATATGCATCTCTATTCTGATCCATTTCTCTACGGCAATGAGCAAAAAGCTTGAAAAGGTGTGAACACAACAAAATAAACAAAAATTATATATACGAGAAGTAATTCCTTGATAATACTGAATTTAATGTAAAACTAGTAGACAAGTGATATGAATGTTTCATTATATTATTAAATAATTAGGTATAGAGAATCACACAAAAGTTATCATATTTTTATGTCATTGACACTGATGAAATGCATCAAACGTAGACAGTGCTGCAAACTGAGAAATTGAGTGCAAAGCGAGTCGCAGAAAGATACAAACAAAATATGCCACCTGTTTAGGGTAGGTAGGTACTGCCTGAGAAAAAAAATATCTCGCAAATTGTGAAAGTGGACAACAAGAGAAAGTCTGAAAGTGATACCTACGGATAAATACACACATCAAAAAAGTCTAAGCAGCACATACTATTTCAAATTATTAATCAATTATTATATTATTTCAAGTACGTAATACCTATGTAACCTTTTTTGATCTAGAGGACATACTGGCTGGTTGTGAAAAAAAAATCTAGTAGACCTACTAGATTTTTTTTCACAACCAGTCAGTATATCCTTTGTTATTTTTTTTCACAAATTCAAAAGCGAATTTTATGGCGTTTTCTTTGCTTATAACACTAATTTTAGAATTTGAACAATAATTTGAAAACAGTTTTGAACAAATTTAGATTTTGAGCCATTTTTAACGCCATTTGACCGCAGATGAAATGCAAAAAGCTATAGGGATGTTGCAAGCGAGAATAAGTCAGTCTCAGTTATCTCGATATTTTGGTGTCGACAGAAGCGTTATTTGCCATCTTCATCAGCGTTACACTAACACTGGAGATCCTGCTGAGTAACACCCAGGTCGAGGAAGGTGTACCCACACGCCAAGTTCGAGACATACCTGCCTGAACTGACTGCAAGACGCCAGCCGATGTTAACCGCCCGAGAGATAGGTTTAAGGCTACAAAATTCAAGTAATGTTATTGTTAGCTCCCGTGGAATAACAAATTACTGCGATTCCCAACCCGCCTGCCAAGCGGATTATGGCAATGCCCCCCAATGGGATGAATGCCTTGGGGGAGGCCTTTGTCTTTAACCTGCTGTAGTCCGTACATACTTACAATACTTATTCGTAATTAATGTTAATAAAATTTATTTAAAAAAAAGACGATTGTTGTTTAATATCAAAAAAAGCACTATAAATAACTTATATAAGAAAATACTACGGATTTCAAGCGAAAACACATTTGAAAATTGAAATTTGTATGTGTTGACTTTTTTATGTGTAGATTATCGGTTTAAGCATGTTATGCAAGGAAGAAGACATGTTCCCCAACAGAAACAAATTGTGTTAGAACAGGAGAGAGTGGCCATGGATGATGAAGAAATTTGTAAATATCTACCATTTCTAGGATGATGGTAGGATGGTGACTTGGTAAATAAATAATACAACAAGTTTATTTTAATTAGTGTCCGACCGAAACTGGTTTTTCTGCCGAAACCGAAACTGAAACCGAATCTTCGGCCAGGACTTCAGTTTCGGCCGAAACCGAAACTGAAACCGAAACTCACGTGTCTAACTATAAAATTTCTTAAAATACTGAAATTTGAAGAATACCTATTATTTTGCATTAATTAAGGCATGAAATGGCAACACAGTAGGTATATTAAGTTTGTTGTAATCATTTATTTAACATAATATAAAAAAAATATATCTATTAATAACATTTTTATTATTTTGACAAATTAAGTTTTCACAGCAAAATTTTAATCATCATCATCTCAGCGTTAATCCCAGTCGCATCCAAAGCCTTTTTCCAGCTCTGGAGTCTGGGGTCCGCTTTACCAGCTTAACTGCTAATTTTGGCGAAACTTCGACATTTTCCGTGAAGCGACTGACCTCCACAACCCGAAGGCAATATCGAAGCATTGCAGCTAGACTTTTGAGGACTCCAACAACCCGTAACGACTGTCACTAGATGTTCGTATGGCAACCGGGACCAACGGCTTAACGTGCTTTCCGAGGCACGACCAGACCAATGCAAACATTCATATTCATGCACATAAATATTTGCACTGCGCGGGAATCGAACCCACGCCTCCTTGCGCAGCGGCCGCATTCGCTGGCTGTCCAAATAGCAAAATTTTAATCATTTCACAATAATCATATCAATAATTTGAAATTATGTTTCAATATAATAATAATAATTATTATTATTATGTTGCAAAATAATAAAAATGTTATTAATAGATATTTTTAGTTACCACATTATTAATTTGTTACTGTTTCATTAAATACTATGTATTGGTATTTTTTTTTTTACATAAATTTGAGACAACATCACATACATATTGTCCTGGAACCCAAATTAAGGTTTTCCCTTGTGTTATGGATGACCAGAAACAATTTTGAGATCTTGCCGCGGGAAACGAAGTTAGGCGAACGCGATCGTGCGGAAACTTTCGGTTTCGGCAAAAGTTTCGGCCTATTTTGGCCGAAACCGAAACTGCCACCGAAACTTGATTTTTGGCCGAAACTCGGCCGAAACCGAAACCGAAACCGAAATTTCGGTCGGACACTAATTTTAATTAACTTTACTCAGAAGCGTAGCGTGCCTTAGCAGGGCCCCGTGTAAATATTTATTTGGGGGCCCTTAGGAAGGGTAAAGAATTCTCACAAAGAAAAAAAAAAAATTGCATAAAATTAAAAGAAATATTTATTCATCATAATTATCTGTCTGTCACTTTTTTCAAAATTTAAGAACTTCGCTTGCCCCGGAACTATTCGGAAAATCAGAGCCCTCATTGGATATCGCTCAGCGCCCGTCGCTCGTCGCACGCTGTGTGTAGAGGCCATTACGCGGGAAAAAAAGAAATTGCTTTTTTGACTTTTGTCATTTGTGAAATAAAAAAAAAAGTTGGGTAGTACCTATTTATTAACTTTTGCTTTGCTTTTTAGTTGGGGGCCCCGGGCCACGGGGGTCCCGAACAAGTGTAAGCTGCGCGTAACCTCGTGCAAGGTTGCGCGAATTGAAATTTAGAGGACAAGTATACCTATGCTTCTATTATTTACTTTTTGTCAAAAACGTACCACGTTTGTCTAATAGTCATCTGAACATCACGGTAAAAATGTGTTATTTTTCGCGATTTTGAAGTATCGTATTTCTTTTATTACGAGGGTCAAACTGAAAGTTCTTAGAACTGGCCACTTATAAACAATATAATAAAAAAATAATTCTAAAATTTGAAAATAGAACTCTTTGGCAATATTACTGAGTATACAGTATGTTACGAAAACCCTGTCCGACCCGTGAAGGTGTTGTTAGGTATCGATAACTGATTCTACTAATGCATACAAAACCGGGCTAAACTTTAAAAAAAAATCACCCTAAAAAAATAAATATTATTTCGCAAAAAGAGGTAACTTAATAAATGTGCGTTATCCACCCTTCGCCTGCAGCCCGCGGGGGCCGGGCGGCAGGGCACGCGACACGTGGTCGCATCGCTATTCGCTCATAATAATACCGGTGTCGTCACTTTTTAAAAATTACCAAATTTCGGGGAAATTGGAATTAATTCGCGGGAAAAAAAGGTTATTTCAAAATTCATTTGTATTGGTACTATGATGATTACGTAAAATTTTATATTATATTTGGTCATGTGTTTACCTAATCTTTATTACCCTTTTGGGTCGGACAGGGTTTTCTTAACATACTGTATATTTCATTGATGTTATCGCACCTTTCTTGGCAATTGTTTTTAATTCTTGTGTCACATCTGGTATATTTCCTGATTTGATGAAACTTAGCAAAGTAATTCCACTGTTCAAATCTGGTAGTTCAACTGATCCCAAGAATTTTCGGCCAATTTCGATATTACCAACTTTGAGCAAAATTTTTGAAAAATTAATTTTGAAACAGTTGTTGAGGCATTTTAACTTACATAATTTATTGCACGTGAAACAATTTGGTTTTACAAAGGGTCGTTCAACTACAGATGCGGCCGTGGCGTTGCTAAAGAACATATTTGGGGCCTGGGAGGAATCGCAAGATGCTCTTGGTATTTTTTGTGATTTGTCCAAGGCCTTTGATTGCGTACATCATGATACTCTTATTAGGAAATTGTACCATTATGGTTTAAGGGACAGAGCTCTCGACCTTCTGACTTCTTATCTGAATAATCGAATTCAGAGGGTTGATGTTAATGGCAAGAGATCTGCAGGATCTGTGGTCACCGTGGGCGTTCCGCAGGGCTCAATTCTAGGTCCATTCTTGTTTTTAATCTATATTAATGACTTACCTCATCACGTGAGGGATAATCACAACATTGTATTGTTCGCGGATGACACTTCTCTTATTTTTAAAGTCAAGCGTCAGCTAGCCAATTTTGACGAAGTTAACAATGCACTTTCTAAAGTTGTCCATTGGTTTAATGTAAATAACCTTCTTTTAAATGAAAAAAAAACTAAAGTCATTAAATTTTCTACGCCAAATGTCAGGCAGCTAACTACCAATGTTCAACTGAATGGAGTAGAGTTGATCCCTGTCGAGTCGACAGTTTTTCTTGGATTGACTATTGACGCCAAGTTGCAATGGGGTCCTCACGTTGAGAAGCTGTCGGGTAGCTGGGGAACTTGTGCGGACATCAATACCATCTTTGTTTTACAGAAAAGGGCTGTTCGAGCCATTTACAACCTTGGTCCTAGAGATTCTCTTAGAGAAAAATTCAGAGAGGTGGACATTCTTCACAGTATATATTTGAAAATCTTATGTACGTACATAAAAATATATCGGATTTTAAGAAAATAAGCGATATTCATAATATAAATACCAGGAACAAACACAATCTTGCTGTACATCACACTCGTCTCCACAGAGTAGGCAACTCATTCATGGGTCAATGTATACACTTTTACAACAAGCTTCCCATGGACATTCGAAACTTACCCATTAAACGATTTAAAAAGTATATAAAGGCCAAACTTTGCAAAAAGGGGTATTATAAAATCACAGATTATTTAGAAGACAAAAAAGCTTGGTACTGAGCTGTTCGCTCTGATAAGCATTGTTATTAGCAATATGCGTAATTATAAGGTAAATTATTGTAAACATTCTCATTTTTAATGTCTGGACTTGAAAAAAGACGATGATCCCTGAGTTTGTTTCGGCTATTTCTTCTCAGAGGTAGTCAGTTAGGAAATGCCGGCTTCATCTAGTTAAAAAAAAATATATGACGTGTAAAAGTGATCGGTGATCCTACTTGCTTAATAAACGATTTCATTTCATTTCATTCATTTGTCATTAGTTATACGATTTGGCGGCAAATTGAAAATTGTCTGTGTCACGTCAACATGAATTTAACACGAGAAAATTTTCATGCAATGATTTTTTATGACTTTCGATGTCATTTAAGTCAACAAGAAAGTTATGATAGACTACGATTGGCCTTTTACGATGAAGCCCCATCTCGTGCGACTGTTTACAACTGGTTTAATGCGTTTAAACGTGGTCGCACTTGACGTATTTTCTTCGCGTATCACGTGGTCGCAGCATTTCTTCCACCGATTGGCGTCTACTAACGCGATTGTGTCATAAAATATTTTTTTTACGTCACTCATTTTGAATGTAGTATTATTCGCAGCAATATATATTTTTTATTTTGACGTGACAACGTCTATTAAATTGGTACGGAGGAGTCATTCTCGAAAACACCGTAACGGCCGAATCTGACGCCACACGGAGTCCACGCCTACTTTACCCCCACCCCTAGAGCGAATAGACGTTGTCACGTTCAAATATCGGCAGTAGACGGAGTTCTACAGACAACCATTTTTTTTTTTAAGAGCCTATTCACTCTAGCCTTGAAGACACTCAAATTGTAGTCCGACGGAAACACCGCCGCTGGCAAATTGTTCCAGTCCCTCGATGTACGCGGTATAAAGGAGGAGGCGAAACGCTTCGTCCGGATCGTAGTGATTGGGAATACCTATTTGACAGTTTCGGGTAGGCTGACTTGACCTGTTGTCGTCCGTAGTAAATACAATATGTAAAGAAAACCGTGTCCGACCCATAAGGATAATAAAGGTTAGGTAAACACATGACCAAATAAAAATTTAAATTTTTCGTAATCAGCATAGTAACAATACTAATGAATTTTGAAATAAATAAATATATACGGACAAATCACACACATTGAGCTAGCCCCAAAGTAAGTTCGAGACTTGTGTTATGAGATACTAACACAACGATACTATATTTTATAATAGAGACATATATAGATAAACATCCAAGACCCAGGCCAATCAGGAAAAGACCGTTTTCCATCATGACCTGGCCGGGGATCGAACCCGGGGCCTCCACATCGCAGGCAGGCGTGTTGGTATGGTTAAAGAATCGCTAATCACTAGTTAACTTTAAGCAGCGTTTATGAGTAAGGGGGATTATTATAAGCGATGCGACCACGTGCCGCGTGCCCTGCCCCCGCGCATGGATTGCCTACCGCAGATGTATGAAGTTACCTCTATTTGCAAAATAATATTTATTTTTTAAAGGGGAATTATTTTTAAAGTTTAGCCTGTCTTTGTGGGCATTAGTAGAATCAGTTATCGATACCTACAAATACCTTCACGGATCGGACTGGGTTTTCTTTACATACCTATTGTATATTCGTTTTTGCCACCGACTTCCGAAATTAGTTATTTTTCACTTTGTAGTGTTTTTTGGAAATGAAATGAAATGAAATCTTTTATTAAGCAATAAGGATCACTGATCACTTCGTTTCTTAGATGAAGCTGGCATTTCCTAACTGACTACTTACCTCTGGGAAGAAATAACCAAAACAAACTCAGGGATCATCGTCTTTTTTCTAGTCCAGATATTAAAAATGAAAATGTTTACAATAATTTACGTTATAATTACGCATATTGCTTAATAACAATGCTTAATAGAGCTCAGTCCCAAACTGGAACTCGGTTGTTTTTTTTTTTTTTGTAAAAAGTTTTTATGTTGATTTTTTTATAAACGTTACAAACTAGTGCTTGACCGCGATCCTGCCTGAATCATTGATATTAATGCGCACTAATTTATTAAGAACTTATCTCTAGCCTTGAAGACACTTAAATTGTAATCAGACGGAAAGACCGCCGCAGGCCAATTGTTCCAGCCCTTCGTTGTACGCGGTATAAAAGACGAGGCGAAACGTTTCGTCCGGATCGTAGCGGTGTCAATAACAACATCTTCGTCCGTATGGCTTGTCCGATGATGGAACGGTGAAGGTTGAATTATGTCATGTAATTCCCGCGCACACTCTTCAAAATGAATCCTATAAAACACCAAAAGGCTGGTTACCCTACGCCTCGTCCGATGAAGGCCAGCCCGCGCCGCAGCTGAGCCAGTAAACATAACTTCCCAACCATGACCTCTGAGTTTGTTTCGGTCGTTTCTTCTCAGAGCTAGTCTAGGAAACGCCGCGGTCATCAAACCGAAATAAAATCAAAATTCGATCCAGCCATCCCTTGCTGTTCACTCCAGCGACGCCCTAAGCCGAGGTTCGTACCCCACAGGGGGTGTCCTTAGTGCGCAGTCGCTTAGATTTTAATAGCCCTGGCTGGAGGCTTTAAATTCATTTAAGGCATCCACAGGAAAGTCCGGTTAAGTAGTCACGGCCTCTCAAGGTCAACTACGAGATGCCATATCAAAAAAAAAAAAATAAAAATACCCTACGTCTGTGATGCAGCCCTTGGAGTTTGTTCTTAGCTAAATCTGGGTCGCTAATTAGTTTCTTTGCACGCCTCTCCACTGAGCACAAAGTAGCTAGGTGGCATTTGCTGCACCAGCTCAAATGTGGCTGCCGTACTGCACACACAAACGGCCCTGCGCTTCAAGCTTCATGCAATGTTGGTAATTTTTCGCTTGAGTTCAAAACCTTTTGTTGAGTGTTTTATACGTTGTTCAAAATAGAGTATGAATATTACCTTAATAAGTTCAATTTTTGTGATTTCCACAAAAGGAGGTCTTTCAAAATGATAGGTTACGAATCCTTGCTGGCATCGGTTGAAAGTCATTAAAATAAGTTAACGAAAATTGTTGATGGCAGTTTTGGTGTCCAATCTATCCGTCCTGTAGCTAAGATCCTAAGATAAGGTAATACGATCCCTGGAGGTCAAATGGTCACCCCTTAAATCAAAGATAACTAATGCCATCTATCTAAATGAGCATGAAACATGTTCCCTACGCCCCAGCCAGTTGCCTCTAATTGTGTTATGTGGTTGCCTCTCCAAGTGTCATGACGGTGCAAGCGCTTGGCGTGATTTTATCAAAAAAATAATAATTATTTTTTTGATAAAATCACGGCAAAAGTGTAGTTCTGATTTAAGATAGGTAAGACTATATTTGGAATTTCATTACTTTTCATATGTTCGTATTTATTGAAATGTTGTTTTATTTGCTGGTAGTAATAGCAGTTAGATAATACTGCAAGATGTTTGATCACTGTACGCGGAATTTGAAGGTTAATGTTATAATAATAAATAAGTATGCAGTTAGAAAATTAAGTAAATTCACTACCTCAAATAAAAGATACGATTTTGCCTTCAACTATAGCCACAGTTAAGTTTTTCCCTTAAGGGGATCATTATACCTCACCTTCCCCTAAATTATCAGCGTTAGGAAAATTGTAACAAGTCATTATCTTTCAATAATTAATTGCCTGCAACTCGAGCTCCCACACACGTCTCCGTTTCGTAAAAATATTAAGATAAAAAGTACCTATTCTATACCGAGTTGCGTCTACCATACACACCACAGAGTACTATTTTATACATGAAAATATACATTATCAGTAGCAATGGGTTTCAATTTGACAGTTTACCAACATTCATTGCGTTGTTGATTTTAAATACATTTTTCCAACATATGGAGCAAGTATTAGCAGTAATATCCAGCAGTGGCTTCACGGAAAATATCGTAGTTTTGCCAAAATCAGCAGTTAGACTAGTAAAAGCGGACCCCAGACTCCAAAGCTTCAAAAACTTCGGATGCGACTGGGATTAACGCTGGAATGATGATGAGCGTGTTACGCAATTAGGGTGCTGGCCATAGTTTATCAATACGCCAAATTTCATTAAAATCCGTTCAACCAATTAAACTCTCAAGCGACGCCCTAAGCCGAGGTTCGTACCCCACAGGGGTACGAACGTACGAACGTACGTACGTACCCCTTAGTGCGTAGTCGCTCTGTAGTTCTTAAGTGCCCCTGGAGGCTTTAATTGTGTTTAAGACGTAGTATTCTGTAATCTGTGATTTAAGGCACCCACAGGATAGTCTGGT
This sequence comes from Sesamia inferens, assembly GCA_037179545.1. Classification (NCBI taxonomy): domain Eukaryota; kingdom Metazoa; phylum Arthropoda; class Insecta; order Lepidoptera; family Noctuidae; genus Sesamia; species Sesamia inferens. The sequence goes on along the minus strand of CM073928.1, from coordinate 17,762,049 downwards.
TAAGTAGTCACGGCCTCTCATGGTCAACTACGAGATGCCATAATAAAAGAAAAAACCGTGTTCTGTTAGCATAGACATATACTAATGGACGTGCCGTAGGCGTATAATCAACAGTATTTTTTTTAAAGAGTGAGAGAGATGGCCTATGCATTCGGTCTAGCACTATCTCTTTCCTCATAGATGATTGATGATTTTGAGAGAGATAAAGATAGACGAAACTTCGTTTCCTCAATTTCTTTAGGAGTGCCATAATTCTCATCTCTAAGGCATGTCCATTAGTATATGTCGATGGTTCTGTCCACTGTGCTGTCACTGAGTGACGTAATGTCAATGTCAAATGTCATATTCATCCAGTGACCATTGTCATTTGTCGGCAGTGTGACCAAATGTGGCAGAATTCTGCCTTTTTGGCAAGTTTAGCTCTTTATTTTACTCTCTGGCACTTTTGTTTGACGTTTTAGAAATCTGGCAGGATTTGACAATATTAACAATATAAGCTGACAAATTTGGCAGTATAGCCGCTAGCCGCTACAGCCCACAAAAAGAGTACAATGCAGTATCCAATTCAAATTCAAATAATACTTTATTCAAGTAGGCTTAGATCCAGGCACTTTCGAATCATCAGCTACAACCAGAGAACAGAGCAATTTGTTGATAGGAACTCCTAAAAAATAATGTCAAAAGAAAAAAAGAAAAGAAAATAATCTAGAATGTATCTAGGACAAAATTCTTATGTTAAATAAAATAAAAAATTTTACCTATTAAAAATAATCTAGAATGTTATTTAATGTCGTAACTACATGTTAAACAGGCCATTAGTGAATATGGTGACTGCGTTTCATTCCAGCCAAGTAAAGAAATGATTAAACAAATGACAAAAGCGATGTATAAAGAAAGTGATCAAGAAGAATACGATGCTAATACGAATATGTAATTTAATTCAGTTCACTTTTAGACTTTAGAATCAATTATTTTAAATAAACCTTTAAAAAATTATATGTTTATTTATTTTAAACGTCTAGATTATATTGGCATTATTTTGGCATTTTCTGCTTTTGATTTTGGCAAGATTTGTCAGTTTTCTTGACTAAGTGGGGCAGGATCTCTAATTTAAGGGTGGACACACTGTTTGTCGGCATCATTGGCCCAAAGATTAGTAAACTATTAATAATAATAGTATTAATATTGGGCATTTTGGCGCGTGTTATTGAAGAATGGAGTCAACTGTGTCGGTTTCTAAGGTAAGTTTTATTTTATGCATGTTTCAATGAATCTAGAAAGCTTTTCTCATTTAGAAACTTTGTTCTCCAAGGAAATTACGAAAGAATACAACTTAACACCTAGGACAGGCTATGTAGCCATAAGATGTGGCTTCCAACGTAGTAAACAATCTAGTGTGTTTATTTGATCATCATCTAGTGCGTGTATTCTTGTGTAGATATTTGATTAACTACAGATTTTGTATTAAGTAAGGATTACAAACAATCTACAAACGTAAACAAACACAAATAACCATGAGAATTTCATTATAGTTTAGTAAACATTTTTTTTTGGTCCTATGGAGCTTCATTAAGTAGATAAATTACTTCTCTATAGTCATATACACAATCATCTTGTTCGAGTTGACTGAGCCTGTACAAATCATACAGGTATATTTAAGATTAGGTATTTTTAATCAAAATTGTTACTATTAGGTATAGATGAATTTGATGGTATGACACTTAAATTCCAGGGCGTTTTTCTGTTCAAAAATGGATTTAAAAAGGGTAAATCGAGTAAGAAGAAAGGTGGTAAAGCATTGTTTGAAAAGATGTTTATGAAAGAACTTTGGTATGAAACATATAAACGGAATTGGAACTGCATAGAAAATGAATTACAAGTAAGTCCATTTATTCTAAATCTTATTTATCACCTGAAATCAAAAGGAAGTGGTTTACAAATACCTTCAGATATTAAGTAATTTAATCACTCTTAGTGATAATACTGCTCATTGTGTCACCCTTTGTAAAATCTTTATATTTATGTTCTAATCTATATGGTGTACATAATAAAGAGTACCTATTCTATTCAATTTATCTTATAAACTTATTCAGGTTTATATACAATGAATAAGGTTATGTTCAAATGTCAAAAATGTTTGGTTAAACAGTTGCTAATCACTAGTTATCTAGAGCAATGTCTATGAATAAGGGGTTCATGTATAACTTAGACTTTATGAAAATATTTAATTTTATTATTTAGAAATAATATAACCTGTTATCATATGTGTGCATGATTCTGGATCTTGAAATTTATCATTAATTATATTAAGAAATGTACCTAATGCTGTGTGTTGATGCTCTCTTTACCTTATATTTAATTAAACAATTGAAAAATCAAATTACAGACATACAGTACCTACTTATGTTATAATTTGAGCTTCCTTAACTTAGTAATCTGTAATATTTCATTGTATTTTCTAGGAACTTCATCAAAAGACGTACAGTCTGCTGCTTAATGATATTGTAAACTATATAAAGAACCATGGTATCAGTGAATCATCAACTTTGGAGGGAATAATTCCAAGTGCTACTCTTTTGACTGGGGTCAGCCAACCAGATCATGTGTCCCAATTTACATCCCTTATTGATATTATCAGGTAAAAAAGGGTTTATGGGTCAATCCCATATATGTTTAAGTATATGTATAATGTATTTAATGTTATGCTATATAAATACGGTAGAACCTCATTAAATCGAACCTCAATAAGTTGAAAACCTCCAAATCTCGAAAAAAATGTTTTGCTCCCTTCCTTTAAAACACAAAAACCTCAATTACTCGAAATCTCAGCCCTCTATTAGTCGAAATAATAGTGAGTCCCTCCAAGCTATTTCTCTGTATCTCGAACATAGCAATGTTTTATTTTACAACCTTTACAACTCGATTATTTGAAACTCATTACCTCTGTAGTTCGAATAAAAATAAGTTACCGATTTTAAGAATTCGCAGACAGCAATTTAAGAGTATATAAGGAATAGAATTACTGCGCATTTATGACTTATGTAAACATGTGTTTGCTTGCTTGGTGTCAGGTGTTTCATTTTACTACAATGAATAGAATTAGCATGAATTTATTACTTACTAGCTTTCCGCCCGCGGCTTCGCTCGCATGGAGATCGGTTATATCGCGCTTTTAGATTTCCCTCGTGAATATAATTTTTTTCTGGTATAAAAAAGTACCCTATTATTTAATCCTGACTTCGAACTTTACGTATGCAAAATTTCAAAACAATCGGCTTAGTAGATACGGCGTGAAAGTGGAACAAACAAACAAACTCACTTTCCGATTTATAATATTAGGATATTTGGTGTACACATACAAATATTCCAGTAATCTCCCTTGGGAACTTGATGTTTTTTAGGACCAAAAGTAGCCTATGTCACTCTCCATCTTTTCAACTAACTGTATGCCAAAAATCAGGTCGATTGATTGCTTAGCTACGCCGTGAAGGAAGGACAAACAAACAAACAAACACACTTTCACATTTATAATATTAGTATGGATGTTAACACGTGTTTACTTGCTTGGTATCAGGTGTTTAATTTGATTAGTTTTTATTTCATTTGTATTTTAAGGAAGCAATTTATTTGTTGTAATGAAATATTGTCAGGAGTAGATTGGTTCTACTGCAATACACATTCATTTTTTACAACATTTTACAAATAAAATATAATTCATCATCAATTTGTACAACAGTAACTCACTCAAAATTTATAAGAATGAATCTCAACCTCTTTAGGTATGTTGAATAAAAATCTGTCTAAGTTGAAATTCTCTAAAGTCGAAAACTCTGTTTTGAAGTCTCCCTTGATATTCGACTTATAGAGGTTCTACTGTATGAATTTTGCTATATTAATATTGCATATGGCAATCTTTTTTTGTTTTAAATTAGTAATTTTAAATATATATATATAACACAAATATGAATTAAATTGTTTATTCAATAAATAAAATGTTAAATAATAAGCTATGTATAATTTTCTATCTAACTACCTGAAAAGAAATGGTAAAACAAACTTAAGATTAAGAAAATTCATTCATTCAAATATTTATTGTAATATTAAAGTAAGAATATTATAAAAAAAAACCTAGCCATATTGGCTGTCCTTAGGTTAGGACCTAAGGTTTCCCTCAACCGCCAGGGAATACTTGCTGCATTAAAACAAACATAAAATGTTTCAGAAACGAAGTCACTCCACATGTGGCATTAGTAAATTCTCAAGATGCACCCACAGTTAAACACCTAGTTGAAAATGCTGTTTGGCAGTTGATACATGGAAATCAAATATTGGTAAGTTTAATATATAAGAAATCTACCTAAGATCAATTAATCACCATTGTCATTTTAAGCTCTACAGTTGGCTTATCTCCAGCAGTGGACTTTGAAAGTCTTATTGTTACAGTAAATTGTAGCTACAATTTTTTTCCTCACTTATCTTGCTATCGTTTGTAAACCTTTAGCAGATTTTCATGCGGGTATTAACTGCTGAGGTTCATTCTTCCAGTGAATTTTCTGCCTGTACAAATTGTTTTAGGCTTTATTCAATAAAGTTCCATATTGTTTTAGTCTTTTCTATTGATTAACTTAGGGCTGTGGCTATTGGTATGTGACATTATTCGACATGTGTATGAATGTATCCTGTGTTCTATTTCTTTTTTTACAATTCTATTTTGTAGATGCTCAAGTAATTCTGAAATCTTTATTTTGAAATTGGTGGAGAATTTCCACATTTGAGTTCTTTGCAAAGCCGCCACAGGTCAATTCTGTTTGTTCATACAGGCTTTATACTGCCTTGTAGATCAGTACTTTGTTTGCTAGTGATACATGTGATGTTCTTCTTAAGAGCCAGTTTAATTATCGGAATAGGATGTTAAGCTTGTCACTTTTTTTCTCTATGAGATATCTCCACATTAGTTTTCTGACAAGATGTATGCCGAGGTACTTAGCTGTTATTTCGTGTGTCATCTCAGCACTGTGGACACTCATCTTTTCTGGAAGTACATGTTTCTATATTTTTTTTTTTATAGATTTATTTATTTGTCATGTTATTTATTGCCAGATTTTCATTTAGTGTCATTATCTAAAAGATAAATAATACAACTACAGTAAATATTTCAGAATTATGATGATGAATCAGAAGGCATCATCGGTCAAACAAAGAAATTAAAAAAGAATCAATGTACCATGAAGACCCTCAAGAATTGGTACCTATCTAAAAGTGTGTCATCACCTACAAAGAAGAAGTCTGCTACAACCAAAAAAATATTAGTTATTATTATTCCTGATTTTGAGAGCTTTAATTGTAATGTTTTACAAGATTATGTAATGATTGTAAGGTAAGCTGTACCCTTATTATCATACATTTTAATTTTGAATGTGATTCTAAAATTAAGCTAAGTCCAGTAGTAATAATTTTCAATATTTGAATTGTGTAAATAAAAATTATTCAGACCCTGCATAAGCGTTGTTTAAAGAAGAAAACTATTATGTATGTGTGTCCCTTGGTCACATTAGGGGTCATATAAGCATTTATTTGTAGCTTTGTTATTATCAGGTGATTGGGACACTGATGTGTTGTAAAAGACTAGCTAAATTAGGTCAAGAAAATTATGATTATTATTATGAGAAAAATTACTAAGACAGTGGCGCCGATTCTGTTGTTCACAAACTAAACTAATTTTAAATTATGTGCTTCTTTTTCTTTCCATTTCGTTAAGAAAAGGACAGAAGATAAAATGTCAGTTTAGACCTGTCAAATTAGTGCGCTTCTGACGTAAACTGGCGTATTTTTAGTCGTCATGTTTATAATCGCGTCTAAACTGTCTATGGAATATCTGAATTTGACAGGTTTAAATTAAAATGTTATCTTCTATCCTTTTCTTAACGAAATGGAAAGAAAAAGATGCATATAACTTAAAATTAGTTTAGTTTGTGAACAACAGAATCGGCGCCAGTACCTAATAATTCATGACAATAAACAGAGTATACATTCCTAAAATCCATTATCATGCAATATTTTTGTATAAACTTACCATCATCATCATCTCAGCGTATAATCCCGGTTGCATCCGCGGCTTTCGCGTTGGAGCCCGGGGTCCGCTTTCCTACACTTACTCCTCCATTTCGCACGATCTCTGGCATCCCGTGGCGTGACATTGTTGACACGCATGTCATCTCTTACGAGGTCAAGCCAGCACTTCTTTGGTCTACCTCGCTTGTTCCGGCAGGAGCAGTTCCGAAGGCGCCATGGCAAGACATTTGTTACCCACATAGCATGCCGGTTTTCGTAAGACGTGACCGTACCAGCGTAGGCGACTCTCTTGCAGTTTGTTTGCTATGTCATGGACACGAAGACCGCCATGGATGCGAGAGCTCCTGATGCGGTCTTTCCGCGTAACTCCACACATCCACCGCAGCATATTCAACTCCGTGACATGCAGCTCCTGCTTGTGTCGCTCAAGCACAGGCCACGCCTCACTGCCATACAGAAGGACAGGTTTAATGATGGTGTTATAGACCTGTCCCTTAAGCTTAACCGGCATTTTGGGGTCACAAATGACACCCGTCACCTCACGCCATTTTGCCCAAGCTGCGGAAATGCGTGCCGTGATGTCGCAATCAATGTCACCGGCCGCGTGAAGCACAGACCCCAAGTATTTAAACTGGTCTGTGCACTCGACCATGTCTCCGCCTATGCACACTAACATAGGGTCTGTCGTGTTGCTGGCCATGTACACCGCCTTCGCTACATTGAGTTTAAGACCTTCGTTCTCAAGCGCATTCTTCCACACATTCACCCGCCGCACCAACCTTACCCTGTCCGTGTCTGCCAGCGCGATATCATCAGCATAAATGAGCAGCCAGGGAGGTTGCTCATGTGAATTCTTGATGCTGTCTGACAAAACGTCCAATATCACGCTGAACAGAAATGGGCTAAGGAAGGATTCCTGGTGAACTCCGACGGTGATGGGGAAGGGTTTAGTGCCGTGTCTCGAATTATGTCAACATAGGCTTCTGGTACCCTTTTGGACCTCAGTGCCCACCAGATCACCCCCCGAGGGACACAGTCGAAAGCCTTCTGCATATCTAGAAAGAGCATAATATGCAGAGGCGTGTTTTTCGGTCTGTGTCTCTCCATGGTGATCCTTAGGCCGAATATAGGGTCCATGGTTCCGTATCCTGGGCGAAACCCATATTGACACTCCGAGACAGCACACTCCTACCGGATCCGGGAGTCTAAAATCCTCTCAAAGATCTTCATGGTGTGGAACATGACTTTATACCACGGTAATTACTACACTCCTGTACCGAGCCATTGCCTTTGAAGACTGGAGTGATGATACTCAGTCTCCATTGGTTCGGGATTTTGCCGTTCAAGAGCACGGGTTTAGGAGTTCGTTAACATGCCCACACCGCAAGGACCCATCGCCTTCCAGGCCTCAATGGGGACTCCGTAAGCTCCGACAGCTTTCCGATGCGACGAAGGGCAGTTTGGACTTCCTCAGGCGTTATCGGGGGCATTAATCCAAGGTTCGGAGGGAGTTCCGGTATCTGCACCTCTTGGTGTTGCTTATTCAGCAGCTCGTGGAAGTACGAGCGCCATCTCTCCTTCACACGTGGTCCTTTCAAAGCAGGTTGCCGGTAGGGTCTTTTACACAACGGCACTTGGATATATTCTGTGCCGCTTGACCCTGGAACGTGCCAACTTGTAAATGAGCTTCTGCAGCTCAGACGATTTCAACTTCTCGTATAACTGTTGCAAGTGGGCACGTCTGGCTCTGGCTGCAGCTCTTTTAGTGGCACGTTTGGCAACTTTATATACACTGCCACGTTTTGAAGAGGGCTTTCTTCAGCCTTGTCCCCCTGTGGACTGTGTCGTCCCACCACCAGGTCTCTTTGTCACATTTGCGACCGTCCTTAGAAACGCCATCTGTTGACATTGCCAATGTACTGTTAAAAAAAGAATACTATTAATCACGTAAAATTTTTATTATATATTTAATTTTCATTGATGCCCGCCGAGAGGGGCCGCCGCGCCTATTGGTTAATATAATTATTTATCATCCTGAAAATATATGACGGTAATAATAATAATCTTTTGTATTTTCCAGTTCGTATGTGTCCACAATGCCCATAGTATTTGTGTTTGGCGTGGCGACGTCGGTGTCAGCGCTTCACAAGTCATTTCCTTACCATGTTTCATCCAAGCTTTTAATCAAAGTATTCCATTCACATGCAACGTCTGTTTATATGAATCAAGTAAGTTAAATGTAACTACAAAAGATGTTGATTGAAACATGCACCTTTAAGTTACTCATTAATTTATGAAGAGGCAAGGTCTTATATACATGCTTCTCTAAAAAAGCGTTTTATTAATGAATAAAGGCACGCAATGAACTTATACGCATGCAACGGAATGCGAACAGCAGGAACCGGCAAAGCGTTAGGCCTAAGGGTGCTTACATAATGAAACAGGTTTCCGGGACAGACAAATCTGTGCGGGTCAGTACCGACCGGTGCAGGGTCAACTTGCATAAAGAAACGAACACGTTTAAACCTGTTTCTTTATAAGTGAGCGCATAAGTAAACAAGTAAATATTATACCTGCACCGGTCGGTACTGACCCTCACAGATTTGTCTGTCCCGGAAACCTGTTTCTTTATGTAAGCACCCTAAGAGGAGATAGCGTTTGATAAACCAAACAATAGCCCTTTTATTCAGAAACGCCTTAATGCTTGTGCTGTTTAATTGCTGTTATATTGTTTTCTTAGTTATGGCTATCTCTTAATTCAGCGTACCTCTTTGGCAAAGGCTTCGTTTTGCGATTTCCATTGATTTATGTCTGATTCAACACTGCACTTGTTTTATTTGGTGTTAGATTAAGATCGTCCTTCCCGATTTTGTTTGTTATCTCCAGGGTACCATTCTCAGAGGCATTGGTCATATTTTTACGCCATTTATCCGGGGGGTTCCATAATATGTAACCACCGTCATCCAGCATAACGAGTGCAGACTATTAGTTTCAGCTCAGAAAGAAAATTGAAAGACTGAAGAAATGCCTTTGCCTTGCACTGAAACACAACAGGCTCATAACAAGGTTACTAATTCAATCTTTTTTCTGTATTTCAGGTATTGGAGGATATTTTCTTAACACACACAAGTCCATTTCATTTATCAGGCAAAGCATTTGAACTGCTGACAGACGTCTTTCTTTTCTACGACTTTTCTGTTACGGGTCTCATTCAGAGTATAAAGGTAATATGAACAGAAGATAAAATGTTCTTTTCCAATTTTTTACTTCGGTTCTTCATACTTATATCTTAATGCTTTTCTTTTCATGCTGAAACATCAGTAAGGTCAGTATAATACTTTTACAAGAAATATGTGTTTCATAGCAGAGTTTATTATTTTGTTTTATGTTTTCAGTATTGCATGATGGATCATTTCTATGGCGACAACTTAAAGTCGCTATGCTGTGAAAGAGATAAACTTGAAGAAGTCATAATGGAGCTAAGTGCAGATGATCTCGAGAGTTTACGACAGTTGATGTCATTCAGGCCATTCTTAGAAGAACAAGATTGTAGGACTAAGATCAGCCTGTTTAATGACGATAATTTCTTCAGAGACGCTCTTTACAAGAAGTTGATCAGACTTCACGATTATTTGTATAGCTTTTACATGTGTTTGAGACTGCTATATGTGTTTGTGAAAGATTTACCAAAGAATATTCTTGGAAAATCTGTGAGTATCTGATATTTTTCCTTCATTTTGTTTCCTTTATACTTTGAATAACACGTGCAATGATAAATCCGATAGCGCCTGTCTAAAACTTAGGGACAAAGCCGCGTGTGTGCGGTGATGCAACTCAGTCTAGGTATGATTTTAATAATTATAGCAAATAGTAGAAATAGATAAAATATAGGTAGTATAGTAGGATAGTAGGTATTGTTTGTAATTAAACCAGTTATTGATGATATCTATGGTGTAAATATCATTAGTCCGCCACAGCTCAGTTTTCTTGGCGATCTCATAGCGTAACATACCTAGTCCAAAACAATAACTTGTCGCAAAAAATAAAACACACAGAGCATTTCGTTACAAAATATTTTCTGAATTTTAATATATTTTTTTAACATATCTGTTTAAAAGTGATATTTATGCATATTCAATTTAATATAGGTTCGGGAAATCTACACGAAGTGCGCCTTAGAATGTGTAACAGACACACTCGCATTCAAAGAATGCATGCAGCTATTAAAATTTCAATCACAAACGAAGTTGGTTGAAAATATCAAAAGTGCCCTGAAGATAGTCAACTCTTACTTGCAAGTTGTGTCACCAGTCAGACCTCTGCGGTCATCTCCAACAAAGAATAATATAAAGAACACTATGTTTCTCAATGATGATCTTGGTGAAGACTTCGTCAAATCGTTGAGAGTGCATTTATTAACATTTTTGAGACAAATAGAGCATGCCAATACAGATACTACTGCTGTAACAAATATTTCACTTGAGACTGAAAATAATGATGAAAATGTTCCAGGAAATAGATATAAGTTGAAGGAGGTAAGATATAATAATTAAAGGCTTATATTTAATACACTTTACTTTCAATTTGAAGTCCACATAATTAACAATGAATGAGCAGCTGCACTATTTCGCTCCTCTTTTTTGGTGCTGTAATGTCAAAAAAGTATAGTCAGCCATTTTATACTGGGGTACTCCTCAAACATAGGTTGCTAGCTGCGCCTCGCGGTTTAACCCGCGTAAGTAGTACCTATATAGTAGTAGTATAAAAATAGATAAAAACCTATTCTCATGCCAAACGAATATATACAGTATGTTAAGAAAACCCTGTCCGACCCATCAGGATAATAAAGGTTAGGTAAACACATGACCAAATATAATATAAAATTTTACGTAATCATCATAGTACCAATACAAATGAATTTTGAAATAATCTTTTTTCTCGCGAATTAATTCCAACTTCCCGGATATTTGGTAATTTTTTAAAAAGTGACAACACCGGTATTATTATGAGCAAATAGCGATTCGACCACGTGCCGCGTGCCCTGCCGCCCGCCGCCCGCGGATGGGTGCTTAACGCACATTTATTAAGTTACCTCTTTTTGCGAAATAATATTTATTTTTTTAGGGGGATTTTTTTTTAAGTTTAGCCCGGTTCTGTATCCATTAGTAGAATCAGTTATCGATACCTAACAACACCTTCACGGGTCGGACAAGGTTTTCTTAACATACTGTATAAGAAATTTCATTAAAATCGGTTCGGCCGTTTTGGAGGAATTAGAGGATAATCACTGTGACAGGGAAATTTTATATAAGATGATTATGCAATATGTCTGTACTGTACCATATTCTGGACATTGTCAATCGACCTTCAACCTTATTACTAAGGGCATAAAATAAGTTGTCTACTATAAATGTTCATGGTTAATGTAACTGTTTATGCTTCTTCATATGATTGCAATATTGAATGACATGACTGAAACAATTTAAAAATAAGTATGATTCTTAAATATTATAGAAATTACTAAAAGCAACAAGAGTGGAACGTGTTCAGTCTGAGTTCGAGATGGTTCGATCTCGCTTCGTTAGTTATTTGGAGGACGTGTTTAGTAAGGGCCTGCAGCCTGCACACACACAGACGTTCCACGAAGTATTCTTCTTCAGCGACGTGTCGAATGTTCGGAAGCACATCGTCGGATCCCCGCGAGGGGCTGTACACACTGCACTCAGCAATCCTGTGCATTACTTACAGGTAAGTCAGTCACAGGCAAGTCTTCAACAAAATTTGGTCCGGGAGATGAACAAGTATTAATACAACTCTCGTAAGTTCATATTGTTATCCAATTAGTTGATATATCGTGACGTAGTCATTTCTGTCCCTTAATTTCTTTGTTTCGCGTTGGAAATCCTTATGGCCTTCCTCCATCATTGGGATGACAGAGGGGACTCTTACCGGCTTAAACCACCGAGACATAGGTATGGTTATAGAGCCGTGGGTACTGGTTTCGTATAAGCTTTACCGCAACCCGACAAGAGTCATTTTTGTCCGGCAAATTGCAAAGACTATCAGAAAATTTTGCGGTTTACCCTGGCTCTTGACCCTTAACTACATTGCACAGGCTTTCCATGGCGTAAAGTAGTAAACCGTTCTAATTTATAAGCCGTAGGCCCCGTGGGATTTCCCGTCAACAAAAATGATGAAATTTTTAAACTTCCTTTATAGGGCTTTCAAAAATCCTTCCTTATGGATCTGTCTTCAGTGGTTTAATGAATTTAAGATTTTTATTAAGTATTTTAGATTTATAAAGTAGATTGTATGTTTTGTGTTTTTCAGTGTTCCTGTTGTCCCCTGCCGTCATCAGACAGCATCATAGATACATTGCCTGACGTTTGCTTGGCGTACAAATTACATCGTGAGTGCGGCAAGCATATTAATTTGTATGACTGGTTACAAGCATTCGCTGCGGTTCTGCACCCTGATGAAGATGATGAGCAACGACATCAGGATCCTACTACACAGTGAGTATCCATTATGCTACAAGTCTTGGTTTTGTGTTACCTAGTAACTGCGGTGTGAGTGATACATAGCTGCTCGCCTGACATATGTTTAGGCTGGAAGCTAACCATAACAAAAATAGACGACAACGCTGCTGCATAAACATATTCTGAGTAATATGACAATCCCTCTGCTTCCTGAATCGTTCTAGCTTTGAATAATTACAAAGCGATGAAACGGGGCTTGTCATGTCATAGACTTCCTGTCGAGTAATTTTTTTTCGTGCATTTTTTCAAAATCAAATTCAAAAGTCATTTATTCAAATTAGGCTGAGAATCAGCACTTTTTGAACGTCAATATTACATAAGACAGTCCCCCAAAACGCCCACCCATCGACACTTCCTAGTGCTTTCGCTGGGAAGAAGAAGTGGCGGAACAAACTCCCCAGCAGCACAGCTGTCTGTTCATTTTTAAAAAAAACACATGTCTTTATACAATACTATGTATAGTGTGATACTATGATGAACACGATAGAATACAACAACAATGAAATTATTTACCATATGCCAGCTACCACGCCAAAATACCAGCAAAGCAAAACAATATATTTATATTCAAATGAAAATGTAATGAACTAAAACTTGTTACTTAACTAAGAAGCCCCAGGCATAAAGGGCGTGACAGCTTACATATTTATTTATTTATGTTTTTGAAATGTGTAAAACGTTGTTAAGGTAACTTTCATCTAGACGCCAATGTTACCATGCACAAAATGAGTCTCGATTTTACCAGAATTATAATCGTCACATTGCCTTTTCAAGATTTAACATTATTATTATTAAAAACACGAGTATACACAAGTACAAGAAGTTACACAAAATCAGTTGAGTCCCTATAATTTTTTGCTTTTTTGGCGTATAAATACGATTAAATAATAAAGTGCATTATTATAAAAACAAAATAATATATAAAGAACTAAGGTTTTTAGACTACAGGGTGTTAGTTACTTTTTTGGACGGAACAAATATTTGTATGGCTTACAATTATTTGTCCCAGGTCTGGCTGTTGTTTGTGTATGTGACTTTATATGTTTGTAAACGCACCCACGATACAGGGGAAATTACTAGTGTAATGATAATAAGCATAATCAAAATATTAAAAGGTGTCAGGTTTGTTACATAAATTATAATCACATGTACGGACGACCGCAGGTCAAACTACCCCAAACTGTCAGATATTCTCAATCAACCTTTAGCCTTAATTCTTTAGAGATAAAGCTGAAAATCTAATAAGACAATCTGACAGATTATAGGAGCTTGATGTGCTGTCTGTACTCAATATAATTAATATCATAAGGAGAATATTCCAAATTCATAATAGTCAAAATTATTTTATAATATAGTTGGATTATTATTTATAATTATTTTCAATAGTCAAAATGGTTTTATATATTTGGACTATTCTCAAATATCTCATTTTTCTTCAAAACAATTCTTACAATTTAAAATCTGAATTGCCGCCAAAACTACCACGAAACATTATGAGGAGAAATAAAAAAAATGAGATTCAAATTTTGAAAATAGAATGCAATATCACGAGTGTCCCTAATTAAATGGCCAGCCAGCATTCTTTGAACAAATAACAGTGTGATAATCTATCAGCTTATACTGTAAAGAGGTTTATCTACACTCATATCAAAAAATTAAAAATATAAAACTAAAAAGGAGTTTATATTGACGTACTTTACCCATAGTATATCGAAAAGTAATTAAAAAATTAAATTATAACATTATTTCTCTAACAAAATAATGTTCTAATCATTTTTTTTTTCATTATCGTACAGATTACAAACCATAGACAGCACTATTTCATTTTTTTATATGTGGCTGCGCACGCTTTGGCGCGTGCGCGGTGATGCTGGGTGCAGAATTTTGGCGCCAAATACGTTTCTTTGCATTGCAAGTCGTTGTTGTGTTTCGCTGGACACATAATTGATTATTATTATTTCTTAAAATGTCAAGTGACAATGAAGAAAATTTGATGCCGCCGATATTTTAGAGGCTGCGACAGCAGTCAGTCTTAATTTACTACCAATTAAGTCAAGAAAATTATACGATAAATGTTATCAAGATTTTTTAACATAGAAAAAATTAATAAAAGTGCTACTTCATATATTCAATACAATGTATGAGATTAGATAAAGTAGTGTATGAAACTGTACATAATTAGGTATTACACACTCGTGTGATACTATTAAAAAACGAGCGAACATAATATCCCTCATTATGTAACAGTTTCATAAACTACTATTTTTGTTTAAGAAGTTGTTATCATTTGTATAATCGGGCACTTAAATGACTTACATGTAGGAGATATGGAATATTGTTTAGACTCTTTGGAAAATGAAAAATAAATTCATAATTTGGATTAAGTATAGGGTGTAGGGTGTAATTAGTTGACCACGACTGTATGTAGCGGCCCCATACGTGTTTCGCAACGTATAAAGTGAAATAATAAAAACAAATTTATTGGATCATCGAAATTATTTATTCAAACATAAAATATTTTTTTTAATTGCTAGCAATTTTATAACTTAATCCAAAACATTTAAATTATTAAACAAACGACTGGGGGTACCGACTCTCGAACAGGCAACATAAAGTTGGCCATTTGATAAACATGATTCCTCCAAATTTAGACCACAAACGTGAAATAATTGCTTTGTTGGAGGAGAACATGATAAACGCACAGGATATTGTAATCGTTTGAACTCAAACGGCTTTTCAGTTGGGATCATAGGGATACGCGGTATCAAACAAACTTTTCCTTTTGATTAACCAGTTAAGGTTGTGGCTTCAATTAAATTTGGCAATGAGTTTTACACTGCCAATCTGGTGCAATTACATAGTTTTGGTGGATTTTAAAATCACAAAGAAAGTGGCATTGATTTTTATATATATAGATGAGATGATGATCCACCGTTTATTGAATTCATTTGATACAAAAAATGTGATAAATGAAGAATCGCTGGACCGATTCAGTTCAGACTTCACATAAACCATCTACTAATTAGTCAAAACAAAGCCTGACTATTTGGTTTGGATAGGTGAGTCCGTTCTTGAGTTATAAAATTACAAAGAAAGTGGCATTGATTTTTATACAGATTGGTGCTGACAATACAACAATAAATGAAAACACGGACAATACTAGTTCATAGGAATAATTCTAAACCATAGAAAAAACCTAGCATCAAAAATAAAAAAAAATAAAATTTCAAACTAAATCGCTTAAAATTGAACTCGAAATTCACAACATCCTTAAAATATTGGTCCACTGACTTCCGATCGACGACGGCGCGGTCTTGTCGCGACTAGCTTTTTTTGGTCGGACAAACTCTGGTGTTCTCATACCTCTGTCGGTATTTCCGTAAAGTCAAAGCGACATTACATTGACACTCTATAAATTAAAATCATGCCCGTGTACTCAGATTCTGTGTAATTATAACGCGGCATTATTATTTATATAAAAGAAAACACTATGAATAAAAGTATTAAATTAAGCGTCCAATTTCGCATTAAGTATTCGTTTAACTAGGTACTTATTATTAAATAAGACAAAAATTTTCGTGTCCTCTCACTGAAATAAAGCGTCCAATATCGCACTGGTCACTTAACTATTAAATAAGATAAAATGTTAGATATTAACAAGAAAGCGATTTAATAAACGAAACTAGATTTATCTCTTTCGCACACACCAATTTTTACATTAAAATGACTGCAAAGAAACGGGACAGTAGCGAGTAGGCAACGCGTCATGCATAATGTAGGTACCAACGCCAGTGCTACCCAACCTGCGGCCCGCAGGGCCATTTTTGTTGGCCAAGTACCTAAACTAGCTGCTCCTCAATTTTGCCTACTTATTAATAATTTTTTTTTGAATGAATAGGTTGATAATTAGTACAATTTTTCTATTTCTTTAATCATAATCTTTTTCTTGTTCACTAAAAGCAAGAGCATCAGAAAATAGAGCGCGATTAAACGATACGACCATGTATCACAAGAACGCGCGATAGCAAAAACTAAAATCATCAAGGGAACATCAAGAGTCAAGGCCGAAATGTGTTTGCGGCCCCATAAAAAGAACGGTTGGTCATCGCTGGATGCGGCGGTTATCAACCTGTAAGCGTTTCCTTACGAACATGTACATCATGTAGAAAATGTGAATAATGAAAAATAATTTCCTGTGACTAAACTAATGGACATATTTATACGATGTTTTATGGGTAGACTGAGAATGTGTTGAGGTACACGATGTTTAATTTATTGTCGTATTGTCGTCACCACTTTGTATATATGTATAGATTAAATTGGATTGGCGCCATACAGTGAACACTTACGTAGTCATGTTGTTCTTCTTCAGCCTATAGATGTCCACTGCTGGACAAAGGCCTCCTCCAAGGCTTTCCACGATGACCGGTCTTGTGTTGCCCGCATCCATCGGCTTCTCGCGACCTTCACCAGGTCGTCGGTCCACCTTGTTGTTGGGGGCCTCCCCATGCTGCGTCTTCCAGTACGTGGTCTCCACTCCAGAACCTTACTGCCCCTTCGGCCATCGGTTCTACGAGCAATGTGCCCTGCCCACTGCCACTTAATTTTAGCGACTCGAATAGCTATGTCGGTGACTTTGGTTCTTCTGCGGACCTCCTCATTTCTGATTCGATCCCTTTGCCCTTTGTGCGACTCTGAGCCTTCGTTAGACTTTTTTTATTCGTTTCTCATACGAATGTTGTTCGTGACTTCGGAATTCAAAATTTTTTATTGTCACGTGTATTTCTGAATACTTTATAAAATAATAATAGAAATAGTTTTGTAATAGTATATTTCTTTACAAGTGCGGAAAGCCTGTCATTACAACGAGTTCCCCCAAATGTCGACCCGAGCCGAGGCGCAGCCGAAGGTGAGGGTTGACAGTCGGAACAAGTTGCAATGACGGTTCCGCACGTGTACTGAACAACTATTTTTAATACAGTTGCGAAAAAATTAAGCAATTTATTAAAATAATAAAAACACAATAAACTCAACTAACTAATAATTTATTTCTTAGAAAAGTTATAATTCACATATACATTGAAATTGGTACAGTTTTTTATACTAACTGGGGAAGTTTTAGGTTGCATATTTACTGTTTGAGACAAACTCCACACATCAAAAGTGTCTAGGGATCAACATATATTTTTGCAATAACTTTTCTCCTGATTGATATTAATTAAAATTTTCTTTAAGGATTCATCAAATAAAGTGTTTTCGTTTGTCACAGTAACGATAAACCAAGTCACCTTTGCATTAATAAAGAAATTTGCCATTTTCCTAATAAAGGGATATTTGACATTTGAACCACTAACACAAAAGTTCGAAAAAAAGACTGAAATAACAGTTTTCTCTAAAATTTTATTGGGTAACTTAAACAATTAATAATCCGTGTTTCTACCGCGAACACTAACAACACAAGAACGTCGGTTTGGCATACTCAAAATGAGTTCATCCAAATCACGCTGTGGAATGGCCGCCCATGTTCGTTGCAACAACAAAAAAAGGTCTTCTTGCGACTGGATACCCTCCATATTCGGCAGAGCTCTTCTCTGTAGCATATCCCATGCATGCTCAATCGGGTTCAAGTCTGGCGACTGAGCAGGCCAGGGCAGGACATTGATGTTAGCTGCGGCGAGAGTCTGTCTTACAACTCTTGCGGTGTGCGGTCGTGCATTATCATGCATTAACTGAAATAAGGGACCGATTTGCACTTGTAGAGGAACGATGACGTCTGATACAATCGTCTCAGCATAAATTTGAGCGTTGAGGTTGCCTCTGATCCAAATCAACTCAGTTCTTCCGCCGATCCAAATACCCGCCCATACCATGATGGTTCCACCACTATAAGGATGGACTTCCTGGCAGGATTTTAATCGCTGTTGGCGTCCAGGGGTTCTCCAGTGTCGTATACGTCTTGTATCCGGTCTCATACCAAAACGAGACTCATCAGAAAAGCACACGAAACGCCATTGTTCTTCTGCCCAATTTCTGTGTTCAAGAGCCCATTGATATCGAATCCTACGATTGTGCATTGCTATAGGTGGTACCCGTAGCGGTCTTCGGGAATGAAGGTTCACTTCATGCAAGCGGTTTCTGACTGTTTGGTCGCTAATTAAGTTCCCTGAAGAGTGATGAAGCCTCACGGCTAACATCATGGCGGTTATTGTTGGAGCTCTTCGAGTTAAGATTTGAATGTATCGGTCTTGTCTCCGTGTGGTGCAGCGATACCGTCCTCCATGGCGCTCAGCCACGGTACCAGTGCTTCGGTAACGTGTCCAAAGTCGACTGATAACACTCTGACTTGTATTCAGAGCTAAAGCCACAGTACGTGCCGGGAACCAGCTTCTATCATTCCCACGGCTCTGAGCATTTCTTCCCTGCTTAAATGACGTCGCCGCTCCATAATAACGTTGGTTTTAATCAGTAGTAGGGAAACAGTAGCACTAATAATGTCTTCAATGCGTTGTATGTTTTTATAGGGAAAATATTGACAGCTGATTTTCATCTTTTACTCGAAGTTGATTCACAGTTCCTGATTCAAATTATGAAATGGACCAAAAAGGATCCATATAAATTTATAAAATCATAAATTTATTACAAAGCCACATCTCAATCTCAAGAAATCCGCATAAAATGCTTGATCCCTAGACACTTTTGATGTGTGTATTATTAATTTTGTATGATTGTTCATGTATATTTGTCAAAGGTGTTATACAATGGCGTTTGCTAGTTGATGGAATTGGATCTAATGACTTATCATTATCAACGAAGGTCGAACTTTCTTTTCACTATTGTCATGTGAAGGTGACGGACTGGACTTTAAATTAATGGATTGTGTGATTTTTTTCCCAGTTTCTAGTTTGTTGTGTAATGAATCAGCAATATAGCCTTCTGCAACTTTGTCTGACTTCCAACCTCCTAGTCGCTTTAAGGACGTCAAATTGACTCCTGAATCTGCCAATAATGTAGCAGAGGTCCTCCTGAAGCTGTGCCCAGTATAATACTCTGCATCCGGCAGACCAAGAAACGTAGCTATTTCTTTTGGCATATTACCAAATTTGTTTATTCCGATTGCTTGAGATGTACACTTTCCTTTTTGATAATTTTGGAAAAAACGGTCGGATTTTCCTTTTTGGGACCGCTGATTCATATATTTTTGCACTATTCTAAGAAAATCTCCTTCAACAACAAAGATTCTCGGTATCTTATTTTTTGTATTCGGAATCTTGATTAGTAGCATTTTTTCATGGGCTTCAATATCTTTTAAAGTAATATTGGATAACTCCTCTCTGCGGCAAGCACCAACAATGCCAAAAATCAGCGGAACCTACAAAAAAATTACCTTTGTGGCTAAATATCGATCATCGGGAGCTTCGTTTAAAAACCTTTCCACTTCATTCGATGTTAATATTTTCGACTTTTTAGTTGTAAAACCGTCTGATTGTCGTTTTAAGAAAGCATTTAGTTTTGGGTATTGACTTATATCCACGTTGTTTCTTATTTTCAGCATACTTTTTATCATCGAAAACCTCGACCATAATGTAGAAGGTTTTAATTTTGCTGACAGTTCGAAGAAATATGCCAACATAACATTTTCTGAAAAATTATTTGCCTTTTTCTCTTCTCTCCACGCAATAAATTCGTTGTATATAAATATGTAGCGACTTTTTGACTTTTCCGGTAAAATGTTCTCCGAAGCATTTTGTGCAATTATACTGAGTTCCGGTGGTGTTAATTCAAATAAAATATCGTCGAAATTACTCATTTTGTGCAGCAAACAACTAAACTCGCAAAGAAAATTTTTGAAAAATGGCGCAAACCGTAAAAGAATATAAGCAGAGATTTTTTTTTCTTCACCCATTCGATTAGGCAAAGGGAACATGCCCATACAGCCAAGTCTTCAGTAGAATTTTTTTATTGATATGAAATGAAAATGAAATGAGATGAAATTAAATAAAACCTAACCTAACTTATTGAATTAAATCATTAAATCTGATATTGAAACAAATTAGTAGCTTCTTTTTAGAATTATTTGCATGAATCATAAAAACTTCTATGATTTTTTTTAAAGTAAAAACTTCATGGTTGGTTTTTTTTTTTTATTTTTAATAGACAATATTTTGACAGTTGGGAAAGAGAACGCACTAGTTCGGAAAAGGTAAAGAAAAAGCACGAATGTGTAATAGCCCACTTTCCGAATGCTATACGTCCCTGTAATACACCACTTTTTGAGCAACTGTATTAAAAATTACATTACCTATTTGATAAAATGGACCTATTTTTATACAGCAATAGACACAAAATGGATTGTGTGACCTTTGCAACAATAATTGCGTCTTTGCTTGTTTTTGTTGTACCTTATAAATATTTAAAATTACTTTTGTTCCAGGTTAAGATTCACTCGTGCAGTGGCTGAACTACAGTTTCTCGGCTTTATAAAGTCATCTAAAAGGAAAACTGACCATGTGATGCGATTGACTTGGTGATTTTACCTATACTTGTCTTTTGTTCCTTTTTTTTTTAAATAATTATAAACTAGCGCTTGACCGCAATCCCGCCTGATGGTAAGCAGTGATGCGATCGTTGATGATAAAGCGCGCTAGTTTATTAAGAGCCTATTCACTCAGAAAAACTGAGCAAATAGGAAGGGAGACGGCAGTTGAGCGAGGTGATGCAACCCAACAACACAACCAACGATGCTGCGCCAAAGGGAGATTGATCTGAAGACCTTCCACGACCAAACTCCTAACACAACAACATTAGGCGCATCGTACCCGGCACACATCGCAACACAACTGCTCAGACCCGTCCTCCGTACGGCTTCACCAGACATCATGCCGGAACACGACAAATCGCTTGGCGGCAAGGCTTTGTCTGGTGGGTGGTAACTTCTGCCGGCGGCCGATGTTATGTCCTACCACCGAGTAATTAATTATTAAAGTCCTTTAATTTATTAAATACATATTTTAAGATGAACTACATGAATAGTTTTATTTGTGCTAAAATATTTTATAATCCCAACCCCGTGACTTAATTAAAATAACAATAATATTTGCCTTACCTGGGAATCGAACACAGGACTTCAATACTCAGTGAGTCAACATTGGTCTGTTCTTTGTCATATGAACACACAAGCATATCAAGATTTATTTTTACACGCCTAGGTTTCACACGCTTTGAGAGAATTGAAATCATCCTTTAATCGTATTGCTTAAAGTTTCGCAAATCCATGGAGTGGCGGAAGCATCTCTTTCTCCATCCGATAGTCAGTACATTTTATTACCATTCCTTGAAAAGATTAGCTATTATTTCCATCATTCATATAGGAATAGCAGCTGATTTGTTGAATTATGCAAGAAAAAAAAAATTCGGGTACCTATTAGAAGAACATACTATAGTAGAACGAGAAGCGACCGTAAAAACTTGCACTTTGCCTTGTATATGTTAGAGGTTAGGTTGTCTATGACCATTCATGCAGAAATATGAGTTTGTTTTTGCCTATTAGAAATATTATGTGTGAGAAACAAAAGAACTTGACACGTTACAAGAGCGATCAAAGTAAGCTTGAAAATTTTAGCCATGGATGCTAGACGTATTGCATTTGTCCAAACTGCATTTTACTTACTGAACATACCTAATACATAAGTAAGCCAGGATAAAGTTCTCAAGAATTAGGGGCCCCGCAGCACCAGGGTCTGGACCGCTCGTGCACATCGTCATGGAAATTCGCAAAGTAATGATTACATGTTATTATAACGCCTCGAATTCCCTGACGGGTTGGCTTAGGTAGATCGATTGAGGTGTGCGTTAAGTTAAAATAATGGCCTGCTGCCAATAAACAAGCATAAAAATAAAATATCTAGCTGACACTGAAAAGTGGTTGTTGGATATAAACGTAATGTTTATCTAAGTTTAAAACACCGAATGTTACTTAGCTACCCAGAAGCCCAAGCTCGACAGTCGCAGGACTATAAGAACCTTCTTGTTGTCATTGTAGTGGTGTTCGAACACACACGTGCATAATCGACAGCTTATTTGACACACATCATGCAGCTTATTCGACAGCTTATTATTATTATTCGGATTCATTCGATTATCGTGAATGTTGTACATGCCTATAAGTGATGTATTTACACATAACTGAAGAACTGATTGCTTTCTGTTACTATCATTCTAAATATGTCGTTGGTGTGCAATAATAAATAAATAAAAAAAATATAAAACCACCCAGTCAGCGGGTAGTTATAAAACTAGCGGTATTCATAAAATAAAAAAAACTGGGTGGTTTTATAATCGAATTAATCCGACTCAATCATAAGCTGTCGATTATGCACGTGTCTGCTCAAACACCACTACAATGACAACAAGTAGGTTCTTATAGTGACGCAATCATTAAGTTCATGACGCAAAAACTTAAAATCTCCAGTTACAACAAACAAGGTTTTTGATAGATGGTGCAACAGCGTAGGTATTAGAGAGATATTGCCTTATACATGGACATTATTTGGTGTTTCATACACGAGTATAACGTTTAGGTAGATGCAAGAAAATATATTTTTTGCAGATGATCTAAGTTCTTCGATCGTTCGTGGAGGTCCACTTGAAGTTCAAAGTTCAAGTATTGCGTGGGTTGATATGAATGTGTAGATTTTCGATTGATACGGACATGGTATTAGAAGTTATTTCGTTAGTCGGTAATATCGTATTGATAGATAGCACCTAGTACACTAGTAGCTGGGTGCCTACTAATTAGGTAATCATGTATGAAGCAATAACCAAAACATTGACATCGACCCCAATTCAGAAGGTTGGATCTGTGCCTGCTGGCCAATCAAGCCCCGGGTAGTTACGGTGCATCGAAGTTTTATTGTAATCAGGGTATAATTATCAAATAATTTAATACTTATCACTATTTAATTTTATTATCTCTAAATATTATACTTTAAGGTATTGATTTAATCTTCTTTATCACCTCTTATAATACACAACTCGTTCTTACTAGCTATGCTCCTCAATTTCGAATGATCGCCCAAACCTGAATCTACGTTTACAAAGCCGCGTTTACATACATAAGATTCACTTTACATAGTTTATTTTTTAACTGCTTTATTTACTAACTTGTGGTTATTTACTTTGAGTTATATTGTAATGTACTTATTACAGCTATTAAGTAGGAATTGTAGTAGCTCCCATCAAGTGTGCTGCCGTACACAGCGATGCTTAGTGCATGCCCCTTTACAGTCTCCCCAGAAATGTGCTTACAGGGGGTTCCGGAATTGATCTTTTAAGAGGAACAGGGCATACCTCTATGTGCGGATGATGATCACCGGAGTGGTTTTAAGAAGGTAAAAATTCTGCACTCACCAACCTCCCTAGAGATCGGATGCCTTTTGAAGGTTTCATCCTGAAAAAAAAAAGGTATTGTAGTATAATTACGAACAGTATTATTTTAATGTGTAGATAGTTCACTTATATTGATCCTTAGTGATGTGTCTAAATATAAAATAATAC
This sequence comes from Sesamia inferens, assembly GCA_037179545.1. Lineage (NCBI taxonomy): Eukaryota > Metazoa > Arthropoda > Insecta > Lepidoptera > Noctuidae > Sesamia > Sesamia inferens. The sequence goes on along the minus strand of CM073928.1, from coordinate 17,737,885 downwards.
CTAATATTTGTGTTAGTATGTGGGTACGGACGACAGCAAGTCAAGCTACCCGAAACTGTAAAATATTCCCAATCAACCTTATCTTTAAAGCATTAAGGCTAACTTAATGCTTTACAGATAAAGTTAAAAATCGAATAAAGAATACTGACAGATTGTAGTAGCTTGATGTGTTGTCGTCTGTACCTATTAAAAAGCAAATCACAGATACAATACAGAGTGCATTGTAGGTAGTTGGGGGGAAAAAAATTTGGAAAAAAAATATTTTGTAACAATTTTGTTTTAAGAGAGTACCTAGGTGCCTACGCTTCGGAAAGGGCAACTAGCTTCTTATTACTGACTGACTGACCCTTTGACAATTCAAAAGTGCTTGTAATTGGTTTACCTGAAATAAATACTTTGATTTTGATTAGCTGTGATTACGTTTCCATGTCACCTTTACCGCCAGGCTTGTAGGCTGAGTTCTTCAACTAGCTTGTTTACTCTACCACGGACACTGGGGCTCTGGCTAGTCTAAAAATTCAAGGTTGCGCAACGAGATATGTTCGTAATGCTTTTTTGCAAGAAAAGGTATCCCCACTTGCTGTGCACCTGCCTACTTTATCAGTTACCTGCACAGCTCTCTGTCATAGTATCTATTGATGGCCGTTGGAATGGAGAAGAGCCTGAGAAATTTTGGTATGCAGGAATATTAATATAAGATCTTAGAAAGACCGACTGGATGCGGCAGAACCAGCAAGGGATTGCGATATGTTGAAATAAAATAATAAAAAATAAAATATTAGAAAAAAAAAATTCTCTATTCGCAACGCTAATGGAATAACTTATCTGAGACATGGGTGTGAACTTAGCATTAGGCACTGACGAAGACTAAGGAATAAAAAACTTCCATAGTTCTCTAGGTTAAACGCCATGCCTATGAAACAGTAGCTACCTATTATATTTGTCTACTACGTGGGTACAAAATATATTGCTGATGGAGGCCTTGTTGTTTAATTAGTAGTTAATAAAACAGCCGCAAGATACACATCCTCCTATCGACCTGTGTCTGTAAAAAACTAACCGACCTTGAATTATAATTTCACGATATAAAGAATGGACCCGACCTCTGGAAAGGTTAAGAGCACATCACTTTTATTCGTGTCAGGCATACCGCAGGACAAGTTTTAGCCTATTTACACCTGTTTTTATTAAGTCTATTAATATGTACGTCTCTAGACTCCTGCTATTTTTTATCGCTTGACCTTTTGAATATTAATTCGCTGGATACCTCTTGGGTCGTCTTGTTTCCTATTTTCATTTTGTTAATTTTTTTTTCGTATGGTTTAACCTTTACCTTTATTTGTTAGGTATTTTTGATACAATGATATTTTATGTAGCTCGTACTTGTAGCTCGAACTGTCGTCTGATTGAAATGAAATGAAATGAAATCGTTTATTAAACTAGTAGGATCACCGATCACTTTTACACGTCATATGTTTTTTTTTATTAAACTAGATGAAGCCGGCATTTCCTAACTGACTACCTCTGAGAAGAAATAGCCGAAAAAAAAAGACTTTTTTCAAGTCCAGACATTAAAAATGAAAATGCTTACAATAATTTACCTTATAATTACGCATATTGCTTAATAACAATGCTTAACAGAGCGAGCAGCTCAGTCCCAAGCTTTTATGTCTTCTAAATAATCTGTGATTTTATAATACCCCTTTTTCCAAAGTTTGGCCTTTATACAGTTTTTAAATAGTTTAATGGGTAAGTTTCGAATGTCCATGGGAAGCTTGTTGTAAAAGTGTATACATTGACCCATGAACGAGTTGCCTACTCTGTGGAGACGAGTGTGATGTACAGCAAGATTGTGTTATGTGTGTGATTTTCAGGGATAATGATTTTACCAATTGCAAAAAGGCCTAAATGCAATATAGATAATCTTTAAGGTCGTTTAAGGTCATCAGATAACTTAGAGCTCAATATGCCTATGCATCAACGTTCCTTGATAAATCTTTCACTGTTCAGGCCCCTCGTTTGTGGAATGCATTTACAATTGAAATAAATGAATAAATGCGCGCAGTCGTTGCAGGAATTTAAGAGACTTGTGAAAGAACACTACTTTTCGTTACGATGTTGTTCAACAAACACTTTTTGGCTAATTTATTTGTTTACCTGTTATGTTCAGTATCTATGTATTTATTTATGTATATGTATGTGTTTGTGTATATACTTTAGTATATTGTATTAATAATATTTGCACCAACGAAAGTCCCATTTGTGGTTCGGGAGAATCTGTCTGTTCTTTGGTTGCCTGGAATAATAACAATAGTCTTCTTTCGGGCGGTAATAACAAATAATAAATTCAACGGGTGGGTCATGCCGGTTATAATGTACTCTTTCGGCATACTTAAATGGACTCAGACCGAACTCGACGCCATAGATAGAAGGGTCCGTACACTACTGACAACAAACAGAATGCATCACCCACGATCATCGGTGATGAGACTGTATATTCCGGTCTCGACCTCGACCTCATTCTCTGAAACTGCAGACCGAGAGGTCTGCAGTTTCAGAGAACATTTTTTCAAAACCGTAGTGGGTATTCACCATGATGTGGTCACAGTAGACAAGGGGCTTACCCCGCTATCCATGACGAAACAGAACTGGCACAAGTCATATACCATGATACCACTGTTGACCACAAGATGATAAGGCAAAGCAGGGAACTTCACGGGCTATTTTATCGGGCTCTTCACGAGCCCAATGTAGACTTTTTAGCTTCCGTATCCTGGCTACGATTCGGTGACCTTTTTGGGGAAACTGAAGGTTTCGTCTGTGCAATTATGGACGAAGTTATCTTGACGAATAACTACCGAAGCTATATTATGAATGACGGGACGATTGACGTGTGTCGGGCATGTCACCATCCGAGTGAGTCCATCAGACATTATCTCTGGTTGCTCTCGTTTAGCTAACGGCGAGTATTTGCCATTCCACATGACGGTAATCTCGTGAAAGCTAAGAAAAAGAAGCAAATTAAATATCTCGACTTGGCACACGAGATTGTTGACATGTGGAATGTGAGCTCGGCTGTCATTGTACCAATTGTCGTATCGGCCAATGGTTTGATAGCCAAAAGCCTCGACCAACATTTACTGAGGCTCACGTTAGGCAGTTGGATTAAGGGCCTGATTCAAAAGGCAGTACTCCTAGATACGGCGCGCATCATGAGGAGGTTCCTGTCTCTGGAGCTCTAACCACCGGTAGTTCCCTGCTCCCGTCATTGGTGGAAACCTATTTTTTTTATGATTTAAATGTTTTTATAAATATTTAAAAATGTAAATGAATATGTATACGTAGAAAAATAAACGGAATAATAATATAATAATAATAATAAATAAATGCTTTATTTCGACCAACAATAAACAACAACTTTAGGCCGCCCATTGTATATTTTGTTGTGTCGAATGTATTTTGTTCGATGTTTGATTGGTGTACAATAAAGAATATGTAAATAAATAAATATAGTGAATTACAATAAAATCATGTTTATTGTCGCCGTGCCCAGTCTTTCGTATGGTCAGGATTCCAAAAGGGTGGTATGGTCATTAGCAAAAGTCCATTAAGACGATATAATTTGATAATGTACCTACTTATTGCCATCTTATAACAGAAGCTAAGAATTAAAGAAAGAATCTAGAGTGCTGTTCTTTAATTAAATGCCATTTCGGTTTGATTTTAATAGAATATTTTGCTCAGTACCTAATTAAGATTTTGAACACGAAAGTGTTAATAATCTTTTGTTTCTGTTGCTGTAACAGAAATAAAAGGTGATTTAGTTGATTATTACGTAACTTACCGACATAGATCAATTATCTCAATAAAATCATATTGTTCATCAGTGTCTTGATTTCTTGACTTCTAAATATAGTACTTATGTTATTCTCATTTAATTACTTAATCCCTATGTGCACAGATGCTATGAAGGTGCTTGCATATTATTATTATTATTTATTCTATTCGGGCTGTTCCGCAGTTACCTCTATGATCTACGCTATGGGACGGTATATCCTACGGATGTTAATGGTATAAAACTATTTGGAACCGATCTATACATAATATTATGTGATTGAGATATTGGGTAATAACGACAAAATATTTTATAACATCACTTGCCTTCATAGAAACTTCCTTGGCCTAGACGGTATGTGTCGGTATGTACCTACCTATATCTAAAGTTCAAAGTTTAAACTAATTTGTTATTCAAAAGGATTACGTTCGTATGAATTAATATGGTAAAAATAATAAAAATATATAGAATTTAAGACACCAGTAATGTGCGCTTGCGCTGCTGTGAGGTTTTGGCAATACTTAAGTGTACATACACATGTGTTGCAACTGCATGACATGCTCGTGTGATCCTTCTGTCACTATCAGACCTTCAAATAAGATATTTGTTTTACAGATTGTCTATGTATGTGGGTATATTTAGACTACAATACAGTACAATGATATGCTATATTTTTAGGAATATTACTTTTGAATATTTGTTCAACACTCAAAGAATTTTTACGACCTATCTACTTCCCGATTTATTTTCTTCATTTCCTGAAAAACCTTTTCTTCTTTTGGTGCATGCATAAATATTCCTTGCGCCGATGGATCTGACTTCTGTCAAAAACCACACTGAATTTATTTGTACAAACTGTGATAGGTATTTTGTATTTTTAAAATGTCACTGGTTTTGGCATACCACTATTTAGAATAAAATATTCTTGTCATGTTTACTAGGTGTGACGCGTATGAAGTACACACTAATATGCCTAATATAGTCAAATATACGCACAACGCATGTGTGTGTACACTAGCGCATGTGCCTGTGAACATTGATGACCGAATCCGGAATATCGACATCGAATGTTTGCTGTCATTTTTATTACGTTAGACGTCGGAGAAATGTATAAAAGATTATGTCGCGTCTGCTGAAGCATCAGTCGCTCATCAGCCTCCGAACCAAACCTAACTTACCAAAATGAAATCGGTACGTACTTAGAACTATAATAATAATAATCCCAAAAACAAATGCAAATTGTTAACAAATTTTGTTTTGTTATTACAAGATTTTTTTATTTTATTTATTATATATTCCACAAGTCAATCGGGGCAAGACTTATACTGTTATGCCTCTTTTGTTAAAAGTTTTCTCTAATTCTCACTCTGTGCGTTACCATTATGAATGATTCAGTTAATAAATGCGTCTTTTCGCCTTGATTATAGAGTCATTTAGCAATATATTTGCCTTTTGCTCCTAAAATAATTAATTTAATTGCTTGGTTTTCAGATGTTCATTGTCGCCCTCGCCCTCGTGGCCGTCGTCGCCGCTGCCCCTGTTGAGGAGCCCGAACCGATCGTTCGGTCCGACTTTGAACAGAGTCCCGAGGGTTCATACACTTACTCGTAAGTAACTCAATTTGTAATTTTTTTTTTTGAAATATTAGTTACTTGATACTGGATAGACTAGAACAGCACACTGATTCTTTAACTTAATCCATTATTACATGTCGATACTGTAGTAGAAGTGAATCAGACCCTAGTCTGGTTAATAGAATACCTAATTATTATTAATTTGTAAATATGTTTTTGCCTTTTTTTTTGTCAGCGTGTCTCAATGTATAAACAATTTTACTGCGTTAGGAATATAATACATACATACATAGCAACAAGTTTGTAATCTTTGTATTTTCAACAGTTTCGAGACCCAAAAAGGTATCGTCCGCCAAGAGGAGGGTCAAGTGAAGGAAGCTTTGGATGAGGAGAACAAGCCCCACAATGTCGTGGTTGTCCGCGGCTCTTACAGCTACCCCGGTGAGGACGGCAAGCCCGTATCCATCACCTACTTCGCTGATGAGACTGGCTTCCACGCGGAAGGAGATTCCATCCCCAAGCCCGCCAGGAGATAAGCTAACAACGACGTCACGCAGATGTATGGTCAATTGATATGAATAAATTGATTGTGCATCAGCTTGCACGATTTGAGACTCTGATAACGTTTAAGGAATGAACATACCGGTTACTGTGTCGCAGAAGTGTTGTGCGGACCATCAGCCGCGCTAACTTCTTGTTGCTCGTTGTTACTTGACGCTCACTGCCATAATTTTGTACGTTTTTATATTATTTGTTGTGTTTTAATGACGTGATTTACACATAGTAATAAAAGATCAATTGAAGTCATTTGTGCTTTTTTTTTTTATTTTTATGGAGCCATGAAAAAGTCTTCATTCAATTTCAATTTAGGTGGTAGGTATACCTGTATAAAGACATTTTATATTTTGGCTTACCTAGATAATATTGTGATTTATTAAGCTAGTTATTCAGTTCCTACGTGTCGTAGTGTAAGATGAGACAAAGGTAATTTGTTTAATTAAGTACAACAGCAGCACTTTGTACTAAACTCAGCTGCAACCATCTTCTACCTACGAGTAATACGTATTTTCCGTTGTAAGGACAATTAAAATTAAATCGAAATCATTTCAAACCTTCTCAATTAAACACATAAGGTCAAGGTTTATTTATTGAAGTTGTTTACTTCTGTTTAACCATACTTTATTGACGTTTCGAAGCATTTTTTTTTGGAAACTGTACTTGGTATCTCCTCTCACTCAATAAATAGGATCGAATTCGATATCTTCATAATAACTACACAACATACATATGCCCGTGGGCTAAAAGATATGTAGATGATATCTATGTATATTTTAGTTGTATGTATAGAAATAACGTCACTGCTAAAATAGAAATGTCAATTTCCTGTATTGCTACGTAGCATAAGCATAATTAGCCCAATATTACTACACTGTTGGGACACCTCCTCTCAGTTAGAGGGAGCGGAACATAAATTACCACGCGGGCCCAATGTGGGTTGATAGATATTACACCTATGTCTTCGCTTTTTTACCAGTGGTGATGAAATAATTTATCTAACATAAAACTCCTGTTTAGGTTTGAACCTACGAACTACAACTAGTAATTCGCAGTCACTACAACTGGGCTATGATTTTTGTTTCGAACTTGCTAAACAATTTGAGACAATTGTAATTTGTAGAATGGTTCTGTTAACATGGCTTTCATTGCTGTTCCTTTAAGTAAAACTTAAAACTTTAAGTATATGAATACATATACTTACTTAAATATACTTTCTTTATATGTTATAGTCATTTGGACTCGTGGGGTTCGAGTGCTCTTGGTTTGATCTCGAAATGTCCAAAGGACTCTTTAATACTTTCCGTGTCCCAAAACTTTTACCTTGGACAAAGGCTAAGTATTGTCATATAACGCAGGAATGTCGCCAGTTGCGGGTATATTATCAGTTGACGATAATGTTAGTTAATATTTTAGTTGGATTAGGTTATCTATACTGTGGGTCCAGGGGCGAGGGACATGGGGTAGTCCCCGCCCCCTACCGATGGACCCCGAGGCGGGGGCGCGCGCAAGTTTCGGCGCGCGCCTCTGAGGCGATGCACGGGGTAGTTTAACACCCCACTACCCCGTGCAAGAGACGAGGCCCGGACAGACCGGGCCAGCACGAGAGTGTGGGGGCAGTAAAAGTCTGACAGACCCCATCGCACACCCCAGGGCGGCGGAAATCCTATGAGGATTTCCACACCGTAAAAAAAAAATGTTTATCTATACTGACCCCGAGGCGACGGCGCGCGCGAATTATGGCGCGCGCCTCAGAGGCGATGCACGGGGTAGTTTAACACCTCACCGCACGGGCCGGCACGAGATTGTGGGGCCGCGGCAGAATCAAGGACTCCCGCGGCTCCGTGCACACGTGACCGGAGAGACACTGGGGTGGTTTTTAGTCAGTCTGACAGACCCCGTCGCCCACCCCAGGGCGGCGGACATGCATTGAGGATTTTCCACCCCGGAGCAAAAAGTTATCTATACTAATATATAAAGCCGAAGAGTTTGTTTGAACGCGCTAATCTTAGGAACTACTTACTGATCCTATTTGAAATTTGCACATTAATCCAGGAAGGCTCTAGGCTATATAACATTACGCTGCGACCAATAGGGGCGGAGCATAGGCGGCGTAGGAGAAACCTCGGGGCGCACTAGTTAGGTATGATTTAATACAATAAAACTTTAGGCATTAATGTGATTATGGATACCTACTTTATATTCACATAATAAGAAAAAAAAAATATCAGTTTGAGTGAGCACTATAACGGTATTCATATGTGTATGTAGGATGCTACTGTAGCAACGTGTGTGTGTTTAGAGTGGCATTCGATTTTAACATACGACTACAATTGACAATGTAATATTAAATCTATACTAATATGTAAAGCTTAAAGTTTGTTTGTTTGTTTGAACGCGCTAATCTCAGGAACTACTGGTCCGATTAGATTTTTTTTTTGCGTTGGATAGCCCATTAATCCAGGAAGGCTTTAGGCTATATAATATCACGCTACGACCAATAGGAGCGGGGCATATAAAAAAAACATATCGAAAATTACGCGGGTGACACCACAGGGAGCAGCTAGTAATTAATATAGACGATATTTTCTAATATTTCATCGATTAAATTGCTAAGAAGCAGTGGATAACTGTAGAGGGTGTACTGAACCCATGGTTACAGTTTACACCTCAAAATACCTGCTGGTATTTAACAAGTAAATGGGTAAATGTTTAAAAAAAATAATTATTTAATTAAATATTCTGGGTTTTGAAACTAAAAAAATCACCTTTGGGCTCAATCCGGATTGAGGCCGTGTGAAATTTCTTATTCCCTCGATACACCCATCAAATAACTTCATAAGCATTCTTTCGGACTTATTCTTTTTGCTTCGCTCTAAAGGGTCCTAGCGTGATCTTAGTCTATAGAATAGTCTTCCTCAAATGGGGCTATCAAATGCAAAATATTTCTTTTTTTTTTAAACTGAGTGGTTTATCCAGAGATTAGCGCGATCCAACAAGCAAATAGGATAGACAAACAAATTCTTCTGATCTATACTTAGTACAGAAGATAATCGATCGTGTTATCATGCGTGTCGAATTAATAGATCGTGGCTTGTGCGTATGTCAAGATATGTAATTATTGTAATTACCTATAATAATTGACACCGGCTTTCAGGCTGGTAATTATTATAATATCGGCCTATTACGGTGCAGAAAAATTAAGGTTCATAATTATATAAAACCAACTGACCCAACCCGACCCGAGTTGCCGTGTGGTACTAGGCTTAGAATAGTACTAACCCATTTCCTCCCGTGGGTGTCGTAAGAGGCGACTAAGGGAACTGTCGCCAGGGAAGCGGGCAGCAGCGCTTCTTCTGTGGAATATCAAATTACTGCGGTCCCTAACCCGCCTGCTAAGCGTGGGGGATTATGGCAAACCTCCCAATGGAATGAAAGCCTTGAGAGAGGCCTTTCTCCAGCAGTGGGCCTCTATAGGCTGAGTAGGAGAAGAAGAACTGATCCGACAGTCTTGTCCTAAGTGCAATCCATAGAAAAATATTCTTTCGGTTTTTCTTTTAATTCGTACGAAAGTTCTAACCAAATTGGCCTAGTAGATAAATATTGCGCTTACCAACGAACAATATTTCATCTTCTCTTATATATATATATATATTTTTTTTTTTTAATTTATAAACTAGCGCTTGACCGCAATCCCGCCTGATGGTAAGCAGAGATGCGATCGTTGATGGTAAAGCGCGTTAGTTTATTAAGAGTGGATAGGTCACTCAGAAAAACTGAGCGAATAGGAATGAAGACGGCAGTTGAGCGAGGGAATGCAATGTTAAACCCAACAACACGACCAACGATGCTGCGCCAAAGGGAGATTGATCTGAAGACCCTCCACGACCAAACTCCCAACACAACAACATTAGGCGCATCGTACCCGGCACACATCACAACACAACTGCTCAGACCCGTCCTCCGTACGGCTTCACCAGACATCATGCCGGAACACGAAAAATCGCTTGGCGGCAAGGCTTTGTCTGGTGGGTGGTAACTTCTGCCGGCGGCCGATGTTATGGCCTACCACCGAGATATTATATTTATTTATATATTACGTCTAAAGAAATAACTCTGGACGTGGAGATTTAGGAGTATTTACTTGGGCGCTGTGCAAGGTAAGCATTGAACTGTGTCAATGTTTGCTACACTAACAGGAATCGACAACGAGGTAATCAAATCTTGTCACTTGGAGGCTAAAGACAAACACTAAATTGATTTTATTCGTGTAAAATAAAGTTTTAATGTAAAGTCATTTACTTATCTGCTAAAATACATTATATTAAGCTAAAAATAACGATTTAAATTTTAAGTGAGTTATAATTCTTTCAAAAGCACGTAAGCACTAGGCAGCTCCGGACTTCCGAAAAAGTCTACAAGGCCCCGGCCTAGGGGTAAATCATATACATGCTGCATTATCTGTGATGTTTATTTATAGTAAGTCGGTTAAAAATTTGTAGGTTTTCTGTACTACTGTATTTTATAAAATTAATTAGTGGCAATTCCCAAAGTAGCTATGGGATGGGGGGAGGACTGAAAGGTCAAGTGCCTGGGGGCCTTTGTAAGTCCGAGCCTGCATAGAGGTCCCCTAAATAGTTAAGGCGTTACGTTTCGCAAAATGTCCTATAGTTAAATAATCAGAAGATTAGGAGTAATATAAAGTACTTATAGAAGCGTAAGTAACAGAATGCGCGTGAGACGGTTGACGGTCAAGGTCACACCACTGTCTGCATGGCAAGTGACCGATCTCGTACGTGTTTGCATGTCAACGAATAACTAGTCGAATTAGAGACTTCACAGATCGTTATGGTTTTAATCGGCCGATCAACTTTTCAAAGATTACGGATTGAGTTATTTTATGATCTAAGTATTTATTTTGCTACGATATATCGCTACGCCGTAGCTTCGTAGCCGGCAAACGTAGCGATAGTCCCGACGTACCCGTGATGCGGCTATGATGTCGTATGTGAAATTCTGCTACTATAAGGGATTTTTGACATACATATATTATTCATCAGCATATGGCGAAGCTGGAGGAGGCCTTCCACCATTCTTGGGCTCCGGCAGATTAATTAAAAATTGCACATAATTTTTTTCTGGAAATAAAGAGGCTTTATTATTATATCCTTTTTTATCTTCATTCATATTAAATTACATTTTTAAATATATTGATTTAAAAAATACATACAAAAACATTCAAAAAGATAAAAAATAGTGTTCCACCGATGACGGGAGCAGGGTCCAAGCTACCGGTGGTTAGGGCTCCAGAGACAGGAACCTCCTCACGATGCGGTGCCTGCGATGCCTGTTGAATCAGGCCTTTTTTTCGGGGTGGAAAATCCTCATGGATGTTCGCCGCCCTGGGGCGGGCGACGGGATTTGTCAGACTTAAAACCACCCCGGTGTTCCATCTCTCACCTACACTGGTGACAATTCCCAAAACACTGCTTCCGGAACCCCTGATTGGATCCAACTGCCTAACGAGAGCCTTAATAGATATTAGGTTCTTGGCTATCAAACCATTGGCCGATAAGACAATCGGTACATTGACAGCCGAGTTTATATTCCACATGTCAACAATCTCGTGCGCCAATTCGAGATATTTAAATTGTTTATCTTTCTCAGCTGTCACGAGATTCCCGTCATGTGGAATGGTAACTTCGACAATCATTGCGAGGCGTGCTAATCGATCTATCACTACTATATCAGATTTATTTGCAACAATAGTCCTGTCAGTAATGATAGACCGAACCCAGTATAACGTGACACGGCCATTTTCAAGGACTGGGTCGGGTACATAGTTATAATACGGTACATTCTGATGTGCCGTATTATAACTATGTGCCCGACACACAAGTTAATACTTCAAAGCAAGTTGCTGATGGATAATCCTAGCTACTTGGTTATGTCTGTGTAAATACTCGCCATTAGTTAAATGAGACCAACCAGAGATATTATGTCTGATGAACTCACCCGGATGGTGACATGCCCGACACATGTCAATCGTCCCGTCCGTCATATCTCAGGTATTTATTCGTCAAGATAACTTCGTCCAAAAATGCACAGACGAAACCTCCAGTTTCCCCGAAAAGATCACCAAATCGTAGCCATGATACGAAGATGAAAAGTCTATATCAGGCTCATCAAGAGTTCGATAAAATCGCCCGTGAAGTTCCTTGCTTTGCCATTCCTTCTTGCGGTCATCAGTCGTAAGTATTTTAGGCTTGTGCCAGTTCCCTTTGGCCATGGATAGAGGGGTAAGTATCAACATTATCAACCTTTTTATCGTCCCACTGCTGGCCACAGGTCTCATACAGAGAAGGATTGAGGAGGACGGGTCTGAGCAGTTGTGTTGCGATGTGTGCCGCGTACGATGCGCCTAATGTTGTTGTGTTGGGAGTTTGGTCGTGGAGGGTCTTCAGATCAATCTCCCTTTGGTGCAGCATCGTTAGTAGTGTTGTTGGATTTAACATTGCATCACCTCGCTCAACTGCCGTCTTCCTTACTCTTCGCTCAGTTTTTCTGAGTGAATAGGCTCTTAATAAGCTGGCGCGCTTTGCCATCAACGATCGCATTACTGCTTACCATCAGGCGGGATTGCGGTCAAGTGCTAGTTTATAATTATTAACAAAAAAAAAATACATCAAAACTGTCCGTTGAAGGAGCGCACCTTATTTACCTTCCTCAGGTCGCCAAAGAAGCGCTCCTTCAGCGAATGCTTCAGGTCAGCATCGTTGATACCTAACGCTTCCGACATACTCAGATATTTCTAGCTTTCGAATGAGGAGAAGGATCCAAGGTATATGGAATCCGGGAGTGTGATTCCCTCGGATTCCATACTTTATATTCTTTTTATAATTATATTTTTATAATCTATCTATCAGCAAGTTGACAGATCCTTGCGGGGTTGATGAATCTGTAGTCTGTTGGCCATGCCTTAGTAGTGGGGCTGTTCCTATATCCATTTTGAGAGACAGACATGATGGAGTTTCTATCAAGATGTTTGTTTATTATAGCTTTTAAAATGCCTGCCATATATTGATTAAAAACTTGAATAGGTATGTAAAGACGGTCACATCAGGCGGGTTCGTTTGTCAATGGGTAAGCGAAAAGGAGTTAAAATTCAATAGGTATTTAGTTTTATTGCATCCTTACTAATATAATAAGAATTACATTAAGTTTGTGTGTTCCATTTTCACGCAAAAACTACTGAACGGAATTAGATGAAATTTGGCCACCAGATAGTTTATAACCAGGAATATAATACATAGGATATTTTTTATCCCGATATTCCCACGGGATCGAAACTAACGCGGGTGGAACCGCGGGGCGCAGCTTGTTAAATAATATAATATTTGCGATCATTGGTCGTCTGGGAAGGTTCTTATTTTATTTAAGCAAATTAAACGGATACCCATTAAGATTCAAGTCAATATGTGGCCGAAAATACATGTCTTAGATACCAGTTGCTATCTTGTAAGGTTTAAAAAAAATGAATATTAAACTTATATTTTATTTTTATAGAAACATTAATATTATCATAATAAGGTAGGGAAAATAACTTAGCAGCACAGGTGTAGATTATTATTACATATTACATTAACATTCATTGGTAGCTGCTATGTAGATATTTGGATAGTTATATACCAAAAACTAAAGCCATAAGGAAAATAGTTTTATCTAGTACTCTCAGTTTTGATAGACTCATATCTTGACATCACATACATAAGTGTAAAAAGCAGCAGTCAGCAATATCTCGAAATACAGTACTAAAGACCTTAAAAGAATATGATGTCATCGATCTGAGGGGTAAATCTAGTAATTTTAAGAAAATTTGCGTCACCAATCATAGTCTCAGTCTAGCAAAAATACATTCAATCTCCCTATATTTTCAAAATTTATTATTATTTCCCTATATTTTCCCTCTATAGAACCCCGCTCGCACTTGTGCAGGGCGCGTACAATTTATAAGTGTGCAATTAATACATATAAAGGAGACAAAAATTTTAACATAATAAAATTAGTATTTCTATGTTGTTTTTTTTATCATTATAAAGCAATGCTTGACCGCAATCCTGCCTGATGGTAAGCAGTGGTGCAATTGTTGATGGCAAAGCGCGCTAGTTTATTAAGAGCGCGATTCGAAACATAACAAAAGTTATGGTTTGGTTGCGATCCAATTCTGTTTTGGTTGAATTATTTTAGCGCGATTGCCCTCCAGTCCCATGATGTATGCGTTATAAAAGTCGAGGAGAAACGCTTTGTACGGAGTAGTGTGTCAACAATGTAAAGGTGGATACTCGCCCTATAACGGATCGTCCGATGACGGAACAGAGATGGGGGAATTAAGTCATGCAATTCCCTCGCACACTCTCTAATATGCATCCTATAGAACACCAACAGGCTGGCTACTCTCAGCCGTGCTCCAGGCTTTGGATACAGTTTTGAACTAAATCTGGGTTGCCACTAACGCACACGCCTCTCCACCGAATCCAAAGTTGCCAGGTGAAATTTTGCAGCATCTGCCCAAATATGGCTGCAGTACTACACACACGAACGGACCTGTGATAAGTATAACATTAGAAGCTGTTCTGGTGTGAAGTACCGCAGTAGTATGTGTGCCTTTGAAAAGTCTTTGAATTTGATAATGGCTGCGATAAGATTGAGATAGTTGTTTTTAATTACGATAATTGGCCTTCTGTCCATTTTGGGTATTTTATTATAAAAGTTCGAATTGTGAATATTCATATACAAAGTGCGAATAAGCATATCATGTTGTTATTTATGTAATAGAATAAAATAGAAAACGTTTATTGTACATAGACCCATTGGATTATTAACAATCGTACTTTACTTTTTGTGTTAGTGGGTTACAGACACATACATACAATTAAAACTCAACATGGAGCTGCATCCATTTTTGCAATATCGAAGTTTCCCACAGATCAAAAAACATACTAGGAATATTGTTGATGCCGCCATGAACACGCGTCATCAAGAATGTGTATCTACTCCGGGTAATAGCTTCAAAACCATTATATTATTGTCCGTATTAAAACGCAAAATCCATACTAATATTATAAATGTGAAAGTGTGTTTGTTTGTTTGTTTGTCCTTCCTTCACGCCGTAGCTAAGCCATCAATCGACCTGATTTTTGGCATACAGTTACTTGAAAAGATGGAGAGTAACATAGGCTACTTTTGGCTCTAAAAAAACATCAAGTTCCCAAGGGAGATTACTGGAATATTTGTATGTGTACACCAAATACATCGTCCATATATATAACCTAATAAAGCAACGAATCGACTTGATTTTTGGCATATAGTTAGTTGAAAGTAGTCTGTTGAAGGATTGAGAATAACATTATTTTATAATTTTTTTATAATAAAAGTACTACATGTTTAAAAAAATAAAAATAACAGAAAATAAAACTGCAAATAAAAAATAGTTCACCCAAACCATACTAGATGGAGCTGCTTGACGTTTAAAACGCACTATCGTTGCGTTTTTCTTTTTTATCTTAAGGCGCGTTGTTACTCGGCGCGTCATCCTATAGTATTTGGGGTACCTATATTTCTGTATTACATTTTCGTTATTTCTGCTTTTAATTTGACTGTTTCTGCTTTTGGTTCCCTCTGATTTGCTTTGCGATTTGGTTTTGTTGTTTAGGATTTGTCTTTGATTTCATATTGTTAGGATTAGGATTAATTCGCTTGCCTTGGTATTGTTTTGCATTTCGATTAGGATTTGCTGTGTTGGTTTTTCGTTTGTTTGTTTTGTTGCATTTTTATTTATATTTTTTTAACCTCGAAAAAGACTCAAAAACGCAAGTCTAACCTTTCCAAGGTATCGTCTCAAGCTCGCGCAAAAAGAGTTACTCGAGCTCAAGAGTCATCTTACGATTCGGAAGTAAGAAGACAAGAACAAGTACAGCGTCAAGCCGCTTTAAGAGCCGCTGAACCACCTGCTCAGACTCAACAAAGGCTTGAAGAACAGGCCACGCGTCAGGCCACATTAACCCATTACTTCCCAAGCATTGAAAATATTGGATTTTTTTGATGAAATCTTGTATTAGGGCTCTTAATATGTTAAGAAAAAATAATATGGCAAAAAAATAAATTAAAAAAAAACGGTTTCGCTGACTCAGCATGTCCTATAAATAGGACAGTGGGAACATATGGTCAGGAAAAAGTAAAGATAAGAATTATATGGAAATCAGCTTTATTTAAAAATAGGACCAGTAACAGTATCAGAAATAATGTAATAAAAGCTTATTTTGTATGATAAGGTATGAAACAATCACTGCAGAGTGTTTTTTCACATTTAGAACAAAATGTTAAAGGCTTTTTTTTACAGCCTTGTCCTTGGCAACGTCTTTGTTTGTCCCTCTTGGTCATATAGTGACCATAGTTGTCAAATCTTATAGGTTGTAAAAGAACTTCTGAAGTACCTGATGTAAGCTTATTTACTTTGCCTTCCGATTTTTTCATCCAAGAAAAACATACCCTTCTTCTGAAATCAAGCAGAGGTATGGTCTCATCTTTATTTACCTGGTTATAAATAATCCATGCATTGACTAGAGTCATGTCCAAAACACGGATTACTAGAGGCCAATACCATTTTTTACCTCTAAAGCGGATTGGATACTTAGAAATAAGCCAATCATGTTTATCCACTCCTCCCATGTTTTTATTATAATTATGAATAAGCTTTGGCTGATTCACAGCAACTTTGGCCTTTTCTACCTTTGAGTACCTATTAGTTTTTACAAAAGGTTCAACAGTATCAAAATTAGTTAAGAGACATACTACATTGTTATCATGCCATTTCACGCATAATATTTCATTATTTTTATCGAAACGATGATCGGAATAACCACGTTCTTGCTTCTTCATTTCTTGTTTGGTCATGATTGGACATTTCTTAGTCCTATTGTCTCTGACTGTCCCTGTAGCTCTGAACCCTTCAGATTTCAAGTCAATCAACAATTGCATACTGCTGAAGAAGTTATCGAAGTAGACTACATGTGCACTAGGATCAGTACATACTGTAAGCAACTTTTTTACCACTCTTGAACCCAAGCCATCACCAGTATTACAAGATATTTGAGGATCCTTTCCTGTATAAAGCGAAAAGTTATAACAATATCCGCTTACTCCACACAGTGCCCAAAGCTTGTATCCAAATCTTACTGGTTTACCTTTTATAAACTGTTTGATACCATGGTGACCAAAGTATTTGACGATCATTTCATCAACAGCTAAGTTGGATTCAAAAACACCAAACTTTTGGAATGATTTATTAGCTTTATCGATAAATGGGCGAATTTTGAAAGCTTTGTCACTATTATCAATTCTTGAATTGTCATTGAAATGTAAATATGATTTAATTTTATCAAAACGATTCCGAGACATCGCTCGTTCAACAAATGGAATGTGTATATCATCATCTCTGCACCAATATAATTTGCTTTGAGGCAAGTGGAGATACGAAGAGAAAAACAAAATTCCTATGAATACTTTTAGCTCATTCACGGTAAGATTGAAGTTCAAATCATTTTTATAATTTTTGGCATAGGTTACTGTTTCATGCACTATATATTCTAGAATCTGGTCACATAACAAGTGTTCGAATATTTCTACCGCAGATTTTCCTTCCAATTCCGTAATCATATTTTCTAAACATTGTTTAGCAGTATTAGATTCCGGCTGAATTTCAGAATATACAGGTTCACACTTACGCCAAATGACTGTCTTGTTGGTCCGAGATGTGGTTTGAGTAGGAAGATCTTCCTCGACGTTATCAATTGTACATGAAAATTCCACTTGACCAGCCACATCTGACACTGGCAGAACTCCCATATCGTCGTCATTACCTTCTTCTATATCAGTAATTTCATCCACTTCATCCGGGGGCAATATCGCAACTTCCAAGTCATTGAACTCCTCGTCACTACAATCTTCAATATCTTGAAGATACTCGGTGATTTCAGACACCATCAATGCTTTTTTATATTTTCTTCTCACTGCATCCATGATCTATAAACAATAATTATACATATATAGTAAGTATAAAAATTATATTATATATATATAAATATATATATACATATACCATCCCAAACTAAACAAATATATCGTTAACCACTTGATAAGAAACAAAATCTAATATTTTTGCTTACCTCCTTTGCTTTCCTCAATCTTATAAAAAAATCACAATTTTTTATATTACGAGATGTGTTGTGCTTGACGAAGACTTATCGACTAAAGTAAAGTTTACGAAACACTTGCAAGAAACAAAACAATAGACACGTTTGAACTTATAGCGAGCGTAACAGGATCGAACACGCTTTCACGGCTACTTGTAAAGACATGTTCCCAGTGTCATATTTATAGTACGCCTTTTTTTGAATTAGTATCACAAGCTTCCAAATAATATTTTGTTTTAGTTTTTAATTATAATAGATTCAGTAGAGATCTAAAAATCTATTTGATGGACTTGGAGCTGATAACTTTTTATTTTCGGTTTTTTATAATCAAATCATAATACTCTTTTTAAGCTGACGAATTTCCTCAATTTAAAAATATGTATATTATAAATACGATAACTTTTTTAAGAGCGAAAAAAATATATTTTATTGGGAAAATAGTGTGAAAATACGAATTTCATCAAAACCAATAAAAATAATAACCCTAACATAGAAAAAAAAAATGTTGAATATAGTGTCCTAAAAATAGGACAGTGGGGAGGAATGGGTTAAGGGCTTCTGAAACTGCTGCCCAAACCAGACTCCGCCTGGACAGGTAAAATGAGCGTCAAACGATTTTGAGAGCTGCCGAAACGCCTGAACTAACTCAACTCCGTCTAGATGAACAAGCCGAATGCCAAGCCACTTTGAGATCTGCCGAAACCCTTGAACAGGCACAGGCTCGAAGAAACGCAAATGCGGAGTTGCAAACAGCGCATCGTGGACTTATGGAACGACATACTTGGTCTGTATTTAATAATGCAGCATTTTATTACGACCACTCAGTTAACTACAAGGATCACAGACTCATAATTATCGGGCCCATGGACAAGGCGTGTCGATTATTCAATGCACTAAAATGGAAAGATGAGACTGTAGGCATGTGCTGCTCCAATGGAAAAGTTTCCCTTCAATTACTCGGTGAGCCAGAGGAGCCTCTCAAAACTCTATTCTTATGTGACACTGATGAATCGTGTCGCTTTTTAAACAGGATAAGAAAGTACAATTCATGTTTCCAAATGACGTCTTTTGGAGTCGATAGGGAGATAATAATGCCCGATTTCTCGTCAACTTTTACAGTTCAGGGCCAGGTTTATCACAGAATAGGTTCATTTTTTCCGGCAGACAATGAACAGCACAAATTTTTGCCATGACTATCAACAAGGTCAGACACTTCAAGTAGCCGGGGTACACTTGGAAAAGCCATGCTTCTCACATGGGCAGCTCTACGTGGCATGTTCGCGAGTATCCAATGCTAGAAATTTACATGTCTTAGCTGTTAATGGAAATACCCTCAACATTCTTTACACTAGCGTCCTTAAATAGTGCTCTGTTCTATATACATGATTGATGTGTTTTTCTTCCTGACAAAAATTTTCTAATTCCACGCGAGCGAAGCCGCGGGTAAAAGCTAGTAAAGTAATAAAGGTTTATGTATGTATTAAAGCATATATATACATAAATATAAGCAGGGAAGAAGAAAGGAATAGAAAAATATTATAAAATAAAGCTACGGCCGCTCGTCGGCCCAATTCTCCTTTTTAAAAGAGGAGAATTGGGCCGACGAGCATATTTATAGTCCATTGAATATTCAACATTTTTCTTTATGTTGCCCAAATTTTTTACAGATTACCAAGATAATAATAATAACTTATTAAGGTACACAAAAGTTTTGTAGTACAAGTAGGACACTGTATGCATTATTGATCACATGCTGTAGTAAGAACAATCTGCTTCAATTACTCAGTAATCTCTATTTAGAAAACAAACACACTAAAAACAATAATTATTGTCAGATTTAAAACAAAAATGTCTTGTATACATTAATTGACAAACTGGATTAGCGACATCAGACTTTAGACGTTATGTTAAGAGTCGGTGAAATATATAAAAGCTCATTTTACGATCGATCTAACAACAGTCGCTCACCACCCACTGAACAAAACGTATCAAACATGAAATCCGTACGTGTCATATTTTATCAACGACTATAATTTACATTTGAAGTTTGATATAATTTCTCAATCTGTTATGTTGGCAACAGAAAAAGTTTCTTGAAATGCAGTTAATTTGAAAGATTTCTTATATTAGAAGACTAGTAGCGTTTTGTTATAAATCCTTATTAATTATCTTTATGCTCTGTTTCTAACGTTTGTGTATTATGTGATGCAGATGATCGTAGTCGCCCTTGCCCTCGTGGCCTTCGCCGCCGCTGCTCCCGCTGAGGTCAAGTTACTCAGATCCGATAATGTACAGCAGCCCGATGGCGCATACACCTACGAGTAATACATTGTTTTTATTTCTTCCGAATACGTGGAGTACATATAGAAGTGAGTTTACATACAATCCATTAACAGGACAAATATTAATCTTTTTAATTTCAACAGATTCGAGTCCGATGATGGCATCGCCCGCCAAGAGCAAGGTACATTGAAGCAAACTGTTGATGAGGAGAACAAGCCCGTCAATGTCATCGTTGTCCGTGGCTCCTACGGCTACACCGATGAGGAGGGCAAGCCCGTATCCATCACCTACTTTGCTGATGAGACCGGCTACCACGCGGAAGGAGACTCCATCCCCAAGGTCGTCTCAAGGAGATAAACTAGTAACAATCGTTCGCTGATAAAGAATTGATTGATCAACACAATGAAAATCATAATCAGCTGCGTCTAATGACTGACAACGTCTAAGGCATCACAGAAGTATATGCTTCGCACTCTTCATGTTGCACGTTGTTTTTTGATGCTAATTGCCATACTTTTGTTACTTGTTAAGTTTTAATAATGTGATTCCTACTGTAAATAAAGAAATATTCAATGTATTTACTTGTTTTGTGAGTATTTAGTCCAGCATACGTCCGAAATGAATTAGGTACCAGGAAAAAAGAGTAATTTGTTATTCCAAATACCTATTTAGCAAAAGAAGCAATTAGCGCCATTTGAACTATTGCGCCCGTAATACAAGTTAGTTCATGGTCAGTGTCTAAATCAACATGACGTCTAGACGTTAAGTCGTCGTCTTTGTGGTCCAACAAGAAAATTCCTGACTGAGAGCTGGAGCAGAAAGAATTTTGATTGTAAGACCTGCAAGTAGTTGTTCCGGGTCTGGATGTTTGTGTACGTGAATTTATATGTTTGTAAACACTCACGCTATACAGAAGAAATTTTTTTTTTTTTTTTTATAAATTATAAACCAGCGCTTGACCGCAATCCCGCCTGATGGTAAGCAGTAACGCGATCGTTGATGGTAAAGCGCGCTAGTTTATTAAGAGCCTATTCACTCTAGCCTTGAAGACACTATTTCTAGTGTGGGGCATTTTTACACAAAAATATTTAACATAATATATATTGAAAGATTTTCTTTCATACATTACGTATAATTTAGAATTTTGAATGTAAATAATTCAATTTATAAAATAGATAAATTACATATAAAAACTAACACTTAGCCGATTTGTAACGAAAGGT
This sequence comes from Sesamia inferens, assembly GCA_037179545.1. Classification (NCBI taxonomy): domain Eukaryota; kingdom Metazoa; phylum Arthropoda; class Insecta; order Lepidoptera; family Noctuidae; genus Sesamia; species Sesamia inferens. The sequence goes on along the minus strand of CM073928.1, from coordinate 17,716,164 downwards.
TTGGGAAATATTTAATTTTTAACTGCTTATTTTTATCGAACAAGTTGCCACATTATTTATTTTTTATTTTTTTTTATTAATTTATAAACCAGCGCTTGACCGCAATCCCGCCTGATGGTAAGCAGTGACGCAATCGTTGATGGTAAAGCGCACTAGTTTATTAAGAGCCTATTCACTCTAGCCTTGAAGACACTCAAATTGTAGTCCGACGGATACACCGCAGCCGGCAGATTATTCCAGTCCCTCGATGTACGCGGTATAAAGGAGGAGGCAAAACGCTTCGTCCGGATCGTAGAGGTGTTAACAACAAAAGGGTGGAAACTCGCCGTACGACGGGTCGTCCGATGGTGGAACGGAGATGGGGGAATTAAATCGTGCAATTCCCTCGCACACTCCCCAAAATGTATCCTATAGAACACCGAAAGGCTGGCTACTCTACGCCTGTGCTCTAGGCTTTGGAGACCAACTCGAGTTAAATTAGGGTCACCAATCAGCCTCTTCGCACGCCTCTCCACTGAATCCAAAGTGGCCAGGTGACACTTAGCAGCACCAGCCCAAATGTGGCTGCAGTACTCCACACACGAACGGACCTGTGCTTTGTACAACATTAGAAGCTGCCCTGGTGTGAAGTACTGCCGGACCTTTGCGATAACGCCAAGTTTTCTGGCAGCCACCTTGGCCTTGGACTCAATGAACCGCCCAAAGTTTAGGTTCGATGAAATCTCAACACCCAAAAGCTGAAGGCGGTCGGTACACTCCAAGGATACATTCCGGAAAGTAGGAGCCAAGGTAAACGGGCTCCTTTTGGCGGTGAAAAGACACCCCTGCGTTTTGGCGGCATTGAATGCTACAACATTGGCATTGCCCCATTCGGAGACTGCCTGAAGTGCAGCATTCGTTCGCTCTACCATGGCCTCTCTTTCGGACCGGATTGATTCCCTACTAGCCCGAGCATCCGGCAGGTATCTCTCCACAACTGTGCTGTCATCTGCATACCCATAGATACCGGGCATCAGCAGATCGTTAATATGCAGCAGGAACAGAGTTGCAGAGAGAACAGACCCCTGAGGAACACCGGCGTTAGTCGACATGGGCTCAGATGAGCATCCGTCGACAACAACTCGGAGGGACCGTTCCGTCAAGAAGTTCCAGCCAGTCAGGCTAGGGGAAATGCCGTACGCTGGAAGCTTACTCAAAAGGCCAGCGTGCCATACCCGGTCGAAGGCCTTCGAGACATCAAGGGAGACAGCAATCGCCTCCCCATTTCTCTCACACATCTCACCATTTATATCACATGTACAACTATCACAATTCATATTATGGTTTAAATTAGAGATTAAATTAATTAGTCTAAAAAAATTTACTCGTGGAACTCGGTGGTGAGAAATCAGTACCTAATAAAATTAAAGAAAAACGGTACACTCATGGAACTCAGACATAGAGAAATCCCTTCTACTTCAAAATGGAGAAACTCAAAGCCTTGCGTGCCTTTCGGACACGCTAGCAAATCGCAAACTCTGGTGAGTCTAGGGCTCCTGAAGGTTAGTCCAGTAATTTGCACTCGGTAACCCCGAAGTATTTGAAATTCCCGTATCACTAAGGGAAAGGATAAGCCGATAACTTGTCTACGGTGGGATATTGAAAATCACAGAACCGATAGTAGGTTTCAACGAACTTTGAAAAGAAAAATTACCCAGCTTACCGGCTCGATATCAAAAAAGGTGATTCTGCGAATCGTTCACAAACAGGATTTACACGACGCACATTATTATTACGTAGTTACAACAATGTTGATATTTATTACACCAAGTGATTTTGTGGCGGTCTCGTTCTCAGAAGACTATCGTTCCTCAAGCAGATTGAAGGTCTCTCTCATGACAGAGAAAAAAATCCAGTGTTTTGTGGAACCAATTTTTTTTTAAAACATTATATTTATTGATGTAAATAAAACAGACTATGTCCAAGCAGTTTTGCTGCACTATAAGGTAATCTGCTGGAGCAGCTGTGTGTTGGTGACATTATAATGGCAGCTACTTTAATTTAGCAACCATCTGTTGTGCAATGTTGTCTAGCAGCAGTAGTGGATCCGTCTCAGTTGCCAGCTTTTTCGTCATAGTTTGCAGTTGTTGGCAAAATAGTCAACATTTTGGACGAAAATTCTGGAGGGTAAAACGCGCCGTGTTTTTATTGAAATAGCTTTGCCATACACATCGTTAATCCTTTGAATTCGTAAATAATACGATATTTTAATTTAATTTTCCTTATTGTAAACAGAACATTCGGGGACTTGCGGTGGCCTAGTGGTTAAAACACCAGCCTCTCAAGTATGAGTGTACGGGTTCGATTGCAGGTCAGGCAAGTACCAATGTAACTTTTCTAAAGTTATATATACTTTCTAAGTATATCTTATCTTGAACACCAATGACTGAAGGTGAAGGAAAACATCTTGAGGAACTAGGACTTTAAGTCTAAAATCGCCAACCCGCATTGAGCTAGCGTGGTGATTGCGCTCAATTCTTCTCTGTATGAGAGGAGACCTGTGCCCAGCAGTGGGACGATAAAAAGGTTGATGATGATGAAACAGAACAATGTCAAAGAAAAATCAAGTGGAATGAAAATAAATGAATTATGTACTAAATTGAAACACATTTTTTTTTTTCGGATGGCTAATCACCAAACGATTTCATGCACTCAGAGCAGAGTGGAAGGGACTAATACCCACCCATATTAGACTTCTACTTGCCTATTCGTCAGGAGCCACCATGGAGCAAATTTTTCTTCATGAGGGCCGCAGAATAACCTGCGAAAGAAATAAATTTGAACTTGGAGTTCTTATCAACCAACACATATTTTAACCAATAAAAATAATTTTTACAGTGTGTCGAAATGATTAAAACTAAAAGTATTATCTCAACGTAAAGTATTATTAGTAGTATCTCAACTAAACTTAAAATCTAAAAAAGAAGTTATAAATATATTCAATATACCGATGCAAATTTCACGAGAGAAAATAAAAAAATATTTATTATCTACATATTATGTCAATAAAACTACAAAAGTTTAATCATCATCATCATCATTTCAGCCGAAAGACGTCCACTGCTGGACATAACCCTCTCCAAGGATCTCGACGCCAACCGGTCCTGCGCCCACCGCATCCAATGGTTTCCCGGGACCTTTAACAGGTCGACACAACCCTTAAGTGACTGTGGGCCGGGCACATTTCCCGTAGGACCGATGCCTGATGGGGCTGACGGGTTCTCGAGTGGCGACCACGCACCGAAGGCCGCAGCGTGGGTGTCCGCAGTGGTGAGAGAGACTGAGAATGATGATGAGATGTTTCTATCAGGAGGCTTAAATTATAAATGGACTTAAATTCTAATGGTCGTTCAATTTAACTAACCGAGGGCGTGCAGAATGACTAACAACATACATATTTTCAAATACAGTTGAATCATATATTGTAGGTCCTTAAGGCTTGTAGCTTCCTGATTATTTCTTTCTAGTTTTTTCATGATGATTTCATTGGGGAATCCCAACCATGATTCTTAGGGCCCTTCTTTATCATAAAAACAGTATTCACATTACGCTCATAACTACATAAAGTGATATTGTATGTATCTGAGGTTTGATTCAATAAGTGTTTTTGTTTGGTGGATATCTAATTTGAAAGGTTTTGAAAGACATAGCAAGCTGCACTAATTGAACTTTCTATGGGTGTCAGTTCCTTTTTCCAGTTTGGGCTTTCGTCAATATGTACCTATACCTGAAAATTCACGGTGTGCACTAATATAATTTTATTAATATTCGATATTATGTCAATTGTTTATGTCAAATTTTTAGCCTTTCTTTACCATTCGTATTATTGGCAGAAAGAACGAGCTGTATTTTTTTTTCTAGCATATACGTTGTTAATTAGATCATTTTTAGACAAGATGAAAAATATTGGCCCTTTGTAGAACCTCTTAGCTCTTTAGAGCTTTATTATCGATTTGTACACATTTTCATATCATTCTAATTCCATTGCAATTTTATAATATATTACGGCTTCCGATTTTCGAAGTAAGATTAAAATGGATTCTAAGTAGGATATAAAACTGGTCCTTTCACTCCATAGAGTTCCATTTTTGCTAAAAGTAGCTTAGATTGATAGTTTCAAAAGCAGAGCTTAAATCAGGAAATAATCCTTTTACTTTCGATTTCTCATTAATTCCGTCAACTACTTCTTACCACCTTACTATATTAACATATTAATTGCTTCATTTGTGCCTACATTTTTCTGATAACCGAATAATCTGTAATTATTTTGTTGCGATGTAAATGTTAAAGAAATATTTTAAATACTTTCTCATTTTTTTTTTTAAAAAAAGATAGTCAATAAAGAGATCAAATATTCCATAAACAGTTCGTGGACTTCTGTAATATTGGCAACCTGCCGAGTGCAGCTCGACCAATAATTAGAAGACATGTGACACCTATGGGCCTAAGGTTCACTTAACTTCTTTATTAAAGCAGTAGTGTAAACAGTACATAATAATAAAGTAATAATAATAAGAATCCACCTATATCAACCTGCAGAAAGCAGTCATCCTAAACACATGTAGAATAATCAGAAAGTTCATGCAGTTGCAGTAAGAAAATACACTCACACAATAAAAAAACACCAAATGCAGCTAAAGCTAGCATTTCAGCTGAGAAAGAAAGAACTGTGCCAATAATAATATTAAAATGCCTGCCCGAGTTTGAACTCTATACGAGTACCTAACAAAAAATGGATATTTAGGTTAAAAGGAATCGTATCGAGCGCGCTGAGAATTGAAATTATTTATTTTTAAATTTTATTACTCCATATCTGTTAGCTTATATATTATGCTAATGTTAGCCTTTAATAAATTTTGTGACTGTAAAAGATAATAAATTAGCTTATTGTTAATGTTATACTAATTATACTCTTCTTGATATTTCCAGTTCTTGATATATTATTGATATATACTACACGCGCGTACAGAATGATATGTATATATTTTAGATTGGTTGATTGGCAACATAATAATCAGCTGATGCTTCCCGAATGTATCTTTTATACACTTGAACACAATGTAACTTTTTATTCTGTGCCAATATGAAAATTAATAACCTATATTTAAACTTGTTATGTATATATTTATCAACGGAAAATAACTTAACATCCATACACTCCTTAAATTACAGGAAAAAAAAATACTGGATAAAGAAAATAAACAAATAATATTATAATTGCATAAGGTGATATAAAATGCCATACAATAGCTTCACCGCGGCAGTCCCCGAGTGTCACACTTTTTTTCTGGATATTTGCGATTTTCTTAAGTATTTATGAGTATCTGGTGGGTTATATATAATAATTGCTGTGGTGTTATTTGGATATTTGCTATGTTTTTACGCATTTATGAGGACCTGGAGAAAAATAAAATTCGCTGGGTCCTAGAAGCCAGTCATCATACTACTCTCCTCATCAAATCAATCTAGGGCATCGATTAGACAGGACCAGAGTAAATATGTAAAAATATCACTTATTATAAAGGGTGTATCTGACATCCACGCACAATGAGTACCATGGATCCAGTACACGATTCTGAACCCCCAGTAATAATAATAATAATAATAATATTTATTGTGACAAAAAATACATTTTCCACTTATCGTATACAATAAAACTGCATTACAAAAGGTAGTTACAAATAGGTTTATCCCTGTCCCCTAAACTAGGCTAGGCCTGTATCTTAGGGGGCAGTGTCCAGTTACAGGGTATGCTATAATTATAATGCAATGAATTTTGAGCTAGTGGCTTTAAAACTATAAACTTTAAAGTTTGAGAATGAGATGGTGAAGAGTGAGATTGTATGGAGTAAGAGTGAGTGTTTGGTGATTGATTATGTTTAGGAAGTGTTTGTGGTGTAGTGAATAATGATGAAGTGAATGTATATGTATGTACAAAGGTGGATAACACTTAAAGACTGGATATTATTGTATTGTGGAGGATTGAAAGTGATTCCGTTCCGTGATATTCCTGATTAAGCAGCCAAACAAGGTAAGACATATGTGAGACTTATATGTGTTCTGGTGTGTACGTTGTATGAGTGTAGATATGAGAGAGAGTGCATGTATTGTATGATGTGTAAGAGTATGAGTGGTGAGTATTTCAGAGTGAATGTACTTTTAAGGCTGCGTGTGAGCGAGACAGTGTGAGTATGCAGGGAAAGGGCTTATTGGTAGATAAATAAGTGTACTTGTATGGAGCATGGACCAGGAAGTCTATAGGTTATTGGGATTATTCCACAAATGTAAGTAAGGACTCCGTGAATGAGTAGTCTTTTTGTATTAGCCATTCAGTCAGTTTGTTTTTTAGGTTGTGAGAGTTGAGATCCATTATTTTTAGTTGATTATTAATTTTTCTATACAAATAGTAACCAAGAATATAGAACTGGTGTCGAGCGAAAGTGGTTCTGTGCTGGGTGTTGGGTAAGACTTGAATGCGTTTGGTCCGGTCCGGGGGTGGAATGGACTTATGTATCCTCATTATTGTCTTGAATACGAACAGCTGCCGTACTGTTAGGACTTTACAGTTGGCATAGAGGTCAGATGTTGGATACCTAAAAGGTTTCTTGGTCATTACTTTTAGTATGGCTCTCTGTGCTCTTTCTATTCTAAGAAACAAGGTTTTAGCTGCTCCACCCCAGGCAGTTATACAGTACTCCAATATAGATTGACCAGTGGTAGAATTTTTCGTCGGCTTTTCATGATTTAAAAACAAACTATATGTAGTTTTTTTCACTGGACCGTTTATAATTGCTATACTTTTATAACACAATAAGATTTTAAAGTACTCGTAAAAATTAATTAATTCGCTAATTACACAAAAAAGCGCAATGAAAACAAAATCCGAAAAACTATCTTATCAGCTGATTTAATAGAGTTCACATCAGGGATCAACGTCATACCTACAAACCCGCACGGCGGCACGCTTGCAACGTTCAAATGCCGAGCCGACACTTTTTTAAACTTTGTTATTTCTGTAACCGTTCATTAACGACATAAATGACTATCATAATTTTATTAGTGGCATGCGGTCTAGCCTTTTCGCGAAGTTTGCGTTACGATGTCAGATACACCCTGTATATGTATGATAAGATGTACAATGTATAGGTAACATGTTGATGGAAAGTCTATAATTAAATAATGGCCAGTTTTCCATTTGTAAAACAGCTGATAGACTACTCACCGTGGTAAGTTGGTTGAAGAGAGTTTCGAGTATTAGTTGCAATAATAGCTCACCCTCCGCTCACTTGATCGAAGCTTTCACGGTGATATAGTTACAAAATCGCAGTGCAGGACTAAATCTCCTGAAGGTAATCATCCACTGCTCCACATCACTCTCAAGAGATTTCGGTTTGCTTTGCATCTTAGTAACCCTACTTCCTACTGTCTATATATTTGATCGCCCTAAGCTATCTGTATCAGTCAGGCATAATAAATGTAAAAGTTTGTATAAAAGGATGGTTGTTGCTCTTTTTAGATTTTAATTAAAAATGGCATATTATATAAGCAGTTTTTTTATTATTTTATATTTCGTGGGAATATCGGGATAAAAGTATCCTATATACTAACACTACTTACGATACTTTTATTTCTCGGTGGCAGGCCATAACATCAGCTGAAGTTACCACCCACCAGACAAAGTCTTGCCGCCAAGCGATTCGACGTGTTCCGGCATGATGTATGGTGAAGCCGTACGGAGGACGGGTCAGTTTGTTAGATAGGTATTGTAATATTTTTTTATTGATAACTTCTTACATAATAGTTGTCAAAATATAAATAGGTAATATGAAAATTACCTATTTAATTTTTTCACTCACAGATAATATTGTGAATACTTAGACCACAGAGGGAACCGGTTGTGACGGCATTAGCTTCTATAAGATAGAGGATATCGCAATAGCACTTGCACAAGTAAATCACACTCTGTTCAATCGTTTTATGATGAAAGAATGATTTGAAGAACTGTACAAATTAAACATGCCGGTGATTTAAAGCAAAGCTTGGTCTTTCGTTTTGATGAAGAGTTATATTAATCAGGGGTCAAACAAAAGCGGTTTTCGCGAGAAAATGTGACCTTGACGGAGATTCATGAGTGTTGATATTATATTTGATTTACAATGACCTATACACTAAGCTAGTCACTTGACACCATTTATGTCTAATTATATATTTTAGTTTCAAGTCTTCCTGTCATGTAGATAATAACATAATAATGTTCCCACTGCTGGGACAAGGCTCGGTGAGAGGGAGTGGGCGGTAATCCACCATGCGGGCCCAGTGCGGGTTGCATTTGATTTGCATAAATAGAAATTAAAATTATGGGCAGGACATATTAGAGTGGTCCTGTTTGACACCTTTAAGTATGGCTTACGTTATATTTATTGGAAGGTCATTAAACAGCACAGTATGTTTTTTTTAGTAAGTATAAGACTGGATTATTGAAATAAAAGTTTCGGCACAATACCATTCATGATGTAGATTAGCGAAAGTGATCTAGTGATCAGTCAGGTCATTGGAAGCCATCTAGCCTATACCTTAGGCGTCAATGGAAGGTAATATAAAGTTTCCTTCTTAGGTCGAGAGATTCATGTGCTTCGCAGCAATAACAAGGCGCTGTGCTGACAATCCGACTGCAGATGAACTCTTTTAATTTATTTTTAAGTACCTATTATTAACTCTATTTTCTGTGAGCCTGCGCGTTGTCATTCTCTATATGGTGTTAACTGGACCTCGCCTCACTGTCTCAGGGCACCAATTTTGTTGATATTAAAAATAAATACAATAGCTGTTTAATAGTAATAGAGTTGGAGACAATTATTATTAAAAAAAAAATCCAATTAGTCTCAAACACATAAATATTTTAGCCGTTAACCAATACGGGACCCAAGAGTCATGAACTGACTCATATGTTCTCAGCAATTATAATACGCAATCTATGGCTTCCGGCAAATTTGTGGTACACAATGTCATCAATTATTTCGATGAATAGTCTGCCGGCTTAAATAATAAGTGAGAACAGTAAAAATAGATATTTACAAATGTATCATCAAAGTGTCTAATTCCTAATTCGTAATGTAAATGTAAAGTTTAAATAGAATAGTAAAGACTTTGTTTTAGTTCATATTATTACCATGTTTTGAAAATATAATACATAAATTAAAAAATATGAATCGAATGCTAATTACCTACATTTCTATTCAATACGGTAGTATCTGCTGCAGCAACTCCTTTAGTAAAAATGTTCAATAATACAAGTACATATACAAGTATATAGGTACAAATGTTTTCTTTTAGTTTATCCTAAATACTCACAAAGGTAGACTGCTCGACAGACTATTATCGAGACCATATTATAGCCATTACTTTTTTTTTTGTCAAAACCTAACATATTTTAATTTCCATTTTAAATACATAATTATTAACACTGGCGCGGTTAAAGGTTAGTGTCAACTTAAAAATAAATATCACGCACATCTGTGCTTGACTGAATCCGGATTAGCGACATCAGACATTAGAAGTTACGTTAGAAGCCAGATAAATGTATAAAAGCTCAATTTACGATCGATCTAGCATCAGTCGCACAGCAGCCACCGAACAAAACCTATCAAAATGAAATCCGTACGTGTCCTCATATATTAATTTAATAACTCGTAAATCTGATTTAGTAAGCATTTTCATTTTAGAAATAATTATTTTTCGAAATAATGTATAACTAATTTCATAAATAATAATATAACTTAACATATAAATTCATTTTAGAAATAATTTTGAATTTTTTTCTAAAATAAATTTTATTCCTCGAATAATTGTTATCTAGCGATGGAAAATCACAAATCAAACATCATTCTCTCATCATCAATCTCTAATGTAATTTGAAAAAAAAAAAACTTTAATTGATAACACACAGATTATGTTAAATTTATTTTCAACGTATTTAAATTATACATTTATTTAGAACGTCTGTAAATGAAAAATAGTTAGGATATTATAGGTATTTATTGACTTAGTAACCTCACTTTAACATGTGTATTGTTTGGTTTTCAGATGTTCATTGTCGCCCTCGCCCTCGTGGCCGTCGTCGCCGCAGCCCCCGTTGAGGAGCCCGAACCAATCGTTCGGTCCGCCTACGAGCAGGATCCCTCGGGTTCATACACTTACTCGTAAGTAACTCAATTCATAATATTTTTTTTTGTTTTAAATATTACAGTACTCCGAAAAGACTTAGAGAAAATTAACTTAGTCCATAAGCTCATGTCGATATTAGGGACTGTAGGAGTGAACTAGATATGTACGACTGAACGACTGTAGGAATGTACTGGATATTATAATTTTGGGCAAATGATTTGTTTTTCTTTTTTTGTTGGCATGTCTCAATATATAGACAACTTTATACTGCGATAGAATATTTATAAGTACCCACATAGCAACAGGTATGTAATTTACGTATTTTCAACAGTTTCGAGACCCAAAAAGGCATCGTTCGCGACGAGCAGGGTGAACTGAAGGATGCTTTGGATGAGGAGAACAAGCCCCACAGCGTTGTGGTTGTCCGCGGCTCTTACAGCTACCCCGGTGAGGACGGCAAGCCTGTATCCATCACTTACTTCGCTGATGAGACCGGCTTCCACGCGGAAGGTGATTCTATCCCCAAGCCCGCCAGGAGATAAGCTAACAACGACAACGAGCAGATGAATGGTTGATTGATTCAAAGTATTGTCATTAATCAATTGTTCATCAGCAAATGTGTTCTACAACTCTGACGACGTTTAGCAAATAACAGGACGGTTACCATGACACAGGAGCGTGCGGAGGAGCGTCAGCCGCGCGATTAGCTCCTCGTTACTTGATGCTCATTGCCATATTATGTTGTATTAACTGTTGTGTTTTAGAAGCGTAATTCGTACTGTAAATAAAATTAGTTTTATAAATCTATGTATACGTTTTATTTTATTTGTGGGATGTGTGAACTAAGTCTCCCTCCTCTTCATCTCAGCGTTAATCCCAGTCGTATCCGAAGCTTTTCAGCTTTGGAGTCTAGGGTCCCCTTACCAGTCCAACTGCTCATTTTGGCTAAACTTCGATATTTTCCATGATGATGTGTGAACTAAGTATTCATTCCTTATTTTATAAGGCCTGGCATAGATCTAACTCTTTTTTAAAATATGAATTTTGTGTTCCGTAATTATATACGTGAAATATTCTTCTGGTATCAAAAATATTAATTGTCTAACAAATAATGAGAAATATCAGTTTAAAATTGCACATAATTATATTGTTGAACTGTAAAAACGATGACGTTTATGAACTTGTCGGTACTTGTGAAAATACTTATGAACAACTTTTACCAATGGAGTAGGATCTGCTCTGAAAACGCATTTTGTATCCGAGAGTAGTTTCAACCTGTGAAAGATTACTTACCCATAATATACTAAAATGGGCGTAGGTATGTAGGTAACTCATTAGAGTTACTTATTAAAAAAAATGGCGACATCGACCTTTACAAGACCCTCTTTCGAAGTAGTCAGATTACTTAAATAGTGAAGTGACGACAGGTAATTTTTTATTTAGCAGAAATATAAATAAACAAATTAGTATGAGTTAGCGCATCATACAAAAAAACCAAGATACAGAGGTATGCGCTTTCATATTTGATAAAGGTCAACTAAAGATGGTTTTGCGACATTATGCGACCTTGTTGCTATTGCCTTTTGTTGTTAAAACAATTTTCTTCTGTTATTAATCAATTATAAAGAATTATTACAGAAATAAAACAAAGTGCTAAGTTGTCCCTGAAAGAGCTCAAAATAACTAAGTCACTCTTGCGTCAGTCTTTAACCGTCAGGGGCCATGATATCTCTTTCAACAACCCGCGGCTGTGGCTGGCATCGGTCCTAGTGGACCCTGTCACTATGTGCTGACTTCCCTTTGAGATGCGTGTGGATAATAATGCACCGTCGACTTAAGCCTGATCCTTACTGGGCGACGAATTACCAATTGCTTGCCGACCGCAAGACCACGCCTATGGTAGCTGGGTATTCGATGCTGTCTGCCGACATCTAGGGCATCTAGGCGCGTGAAGGCGCATGGATTGCCCCTCCCTCACGCGCCCCGCTTGCTCCTAAAAGCAATAAGGCTCGCAAAGCCTTATTGCTTTGCAGAAGGAGGTGACGGCGTGCCATTCTATCTTGTCCCCGATCATGGCCTATACCAGGGCCATACGCGAGAGATCACTGCCGCCATGACTCGGATCCCTCACAATATCGTCATCCGCCCTTCTGCCTGTCCGTCCCCGCTTACCTTCCAAACGAACAGTGCTAGAGAGACTGATAACTATAGCTTTACATGGATACAGCACATCGACAAAGTAATTGGTGAAATAAAAACACGAAAATGTTTTTTTTTTTAGAATAAAAGTAAAGTGATGATGACTTTTTTTCTCGGGTCAATCCCATAGTGTGGTGGTCAAAACTGAGAGGTTGCTAAGACGATTTTTTATTTTAGTATCAGTTTGCTAGTTATTCAACTTTAAGGTGCATTTCTTTTTATCAAAATAGGGAGTCTCATGCTCCCCTTTAATACGTAAACGGCTGTTTCAGAAAACGTGATGGAAGTCTAAGATCTATGGAAGTTGGGTGAACTTTTAGTGTGGGACGATATGTTGGTCGATATTCTTGCGATATTCCTTGTGCCTGACGCGGCTGCGGAAAAACTCAAACGGCGAAAATATAAGAAACTTTTTGGGAAGCTACATTTTCGAGCCTTTTAGGTTTGAAACCCTTGAGTCGTGGGGTACGAGTGATTTTTGATTAGTCGGTGAATTCTCTAAACGGCTTTGTTGATACTTCCCGTGCCCCAAGGGCTGGCTTTTGAATTTGCCAGAAGCTAAGCATTTCTATACAACGTGGGAATGGTTTGCAATGCAGAGGAATACTTCGACGCTATATTTTAGTTTTTTAATAGTTTTAGTAGGTATAGGTTATATTTTTATTTGAATATTTTGTAGTATATTAAGTATCAGGAGTATGAAAATATTATCTTTAGTTACCTTGTAACAAACAGCTTTAATATGCAGTACTCTTCATACCTCATACGAATAGTAGAACTTGTTCTGTATCATGATTCAGGCCAGGCCTGTTGTATCTTGTAGAACCGTGCTCAGATACCTAATGCAAATTCGATGGTCACACAGAGCAAACTTTGCACATTCTGAGAAATTCATCCGTTCATTATAAAACAAATACAATTCAATATTTGACGATGTGTCGAAGTGGCAGTTTGCCATTGGAATTTTCTTGTTAGCGAAAATGTGTATGCCATCCGCAACAGTCGAAAAGTCGATTAAGGCCTAGCGCACATTACAATTTTTACGACTGTAAAACTTCACGGTTACACTTTTAACTGTGATTTGAAAACATTATAGGAATAAGCCAATTATTTTCGAAAATGTATGCACCATCAGCGACAAAAGTCGTTTAGGGCCTAACGCACTTTACGATTTTGGAGTGTGTGAAACTCTACGATTATCTATTAACTATGATTTGAAACAATTATAGGTATAAGCCAACTAATTTCGAAAATGTGTACACCATCAATGATAAACGTCGTTTATGGCCTAGCGCACTTTACGATTGTTGGATGTGTGAAACTGCACAGTTACATTTTTAACTGTGATTTGAAAACATTATAAGTCATCATCATCTCAGCGTTAATTTCAGTCACATCCGAAGCTTTTTTTTCAGCTTTGGAGTCTGGGGTCCGCTTTACCAGTCCAACTACTGATTTTGGCGAAACTTCGACATTTTCTATGAAGCGACCGCCGTCTGACCTTCACAACCCGAAGGCGATATCGAGGCATTGCAGTTAGACCAATTGTTGGACTTTTGAGGGCCCCGACAACCCGTAACGACTGGCACTAGATATACGTATGGCAACCGGGACTAACGGCTTAACGTGCTTTCCGAGGCACGACCAGACCAGTGCAAATATTTGCACTGCGCGGGGATCGAACCCGCGCCTCCTTGCGCAGCGGCCGAGTTCGCTACCGCTACGCCACGGAGGCAGTCATGAAAACATTATAAGTATAAGCCAATTATTTTCGAAAATGTGTACACCATCAGTGATAAAAGTCGTTCATGGCCTAGCGCACTTTACAATTTTTGAATGTGTGAAACTTCACGGTTACACTTTTAACTGTGATTTGATAACATTATCGGTACCTATAAGCCAATTATTTTTAGCATCAGTACATTAGCACACGAGTAAAGTAAATGTTCCTGTAGTACTCTGCAGAGTGGCTCATCCTATCGTCTTTGGGAAGAATATTGAGATGATCGGGAGCATATTATATTTCTTGTGAAAAATTATTATGATCGTCCTTTTTAGAGATGACTGCTAATACGGTACAAATAAAAGTTATTTAATTTTTTTACATACCAATAATATTTATTTAATAAAATTTAGTGTACGACCGAAACTAGTTTTACGACCGTAATCGAAAGCGAAAGAGAGTTTCGGCAACGGTCACTGTTTTGGCCGAAACCGAAACCGAAACTACAACTTCCTTACAAGAATCATATTTTGAGGGAAAAATAAAGAAAACTTTATTATAATCAGTCCGTCGTTATTGTTTTCTCATTAAATTACAAAGATAAGCAGTGATCGAATATTCATTTATTAATAATCAACATGGGAACCTTTATTTAAGAAAAAAATATTAGTTGTAACTCAAACATACTCACAATAGGTATTTATTTGAGTGGGTAGGCTCTGAATCATTCGAAAAATCGCCACCACAACAAAACAAAAAGAAAAGCAAACAAACAAGCGAATCATGATATTAGCTCCGATGGGATTCATTCATTCATTTAACGCGCCAAGCATGACCGTTCATAACACGAAAACTCACAAATTCATATTCGGTTTCGGTCGTAGTTTCGGCAAGTATGCCACCGAAAACGAAACTAAACCGAAACTCGTGTTTTGCCGAAACTCAACCGTACAGGAACATTCGGTCGGACACTAATAAAATTCATAAAGTGTAGTTGTATACTAAGATAAACCTTTATCACAAAACGCTTATGCTCTTATCATTTCTATTAGACCAACTGATTTCGTAATAATATTTAACTAGCGGTATATAAGTTTAAGAAAACAAATTGGACATAAAAAAAATCGTCCACGTCGCTGTCAATAGGAATAGTACCCAAAAAGGTTGGCAGTATTACCAGTTGTATAGAAATTATTCATTGGGCGAATAATAGGCCAGCAAACAACAAAAACTTGAACATCCAAATTTAACAAGTATCTTCTTTTTAGCCTATAGAGGTCCACTGCGGGGCGAAGACCTCCCCCAAGGCTTTCATTTCATTCGGAGGTATAGCCATAACCACGACGCTTGGCAGGCGGGTTGGAGATCGCATTATTATTCTCGGTGGTAGGCATAACATCGGCCGCCGGCAGAAGTTACCACCCACCAGACAAAGCCTTGCCGCCAAGCGATTTGTCGTGTTCCGGCATGATGTCGGGTGAAGTCGTACGGAGGACTGGTCTGAGCAGTTGTGTTGCGATGTGTGCCGGGTACGATGCGCCTAATGTTGTTGTGTTGGGAGTTTGGTCGTGGAGGGTCTTCAGAGCAATCTCCCTCTGGCGCAGCATCGTTGGGTCCGTATTGTTGGGTTTAACATTGCATCACCTCGCTCAACTGCCGTCTTCCTTCCTATTCGCTCAGTTTTTCTGAGTGAATAGGTTCTTAATAAACTAGCGCGCTTTACCATCAACGATCGCATCACTGCTTACCATCAGGCGGGATTGCGGTCAAGCGCTAGTTTTGAATTTTGAAAAATTTGAAAAAAAATGTTATTCCACAGGAGAAGCGCCCTGCCCGCTTCCCTGGTTATAGTAGTACCCAAAGATTACTTTGGGTATACTTGTTGTACTCTCACCAAGGAAGCGGAATCTTTGAATGTTACTTTACGAGTATTTTGAGTATTAATTCAAAGTAGTCGTAAAGTAACATTCAAAGATATCTTCTCGGGCACCTCTCCCACTAGTTTCCCGGGCAACTCTTTATTTTCAGCACGACACGTTGAGTTCCTTAAAATTAGAGTTCCTCCGTTTTAACCATATGACTTGTGCGAATTGCACGCCCTCTATGATTATATAAGGACCATTAGAGATATTATCCCGGATAACTTCTTTCAGAATATATGATTCTATTTGATAGATTTAAAACCAATGAATAAGTAAATATATCTATCTATACTAATATATAAAGCTGAAGAGTTTGTTTGTTTGAACGCGCTAATCTCAGGAACTACTGAAACCAATTTGAAAAATTCGCTGCGAAAAATATGAGCGAGGCATATAAACAAAAACGCGAGTGAAACCGTGTGGCGCAGCTAGTACTAATATATAAAGCTGAAGAGTTTGTTTGTTTGTTTGTTTGTTTGAATGCGCTAATCTCACGAAGTACTGACCCGATTTGAAAAATTCTATTTGCGTTGGATAGCTCATTAATCCAGGAAGGCTATATAACATCACACTGCGACTAATAGGAGAGGAGCATATAAAAAAAAACATATCTAAAACTACGCGTGTGAAACCGCAAGGCGTAGCTAGTATAAGAAATAGCTGGAATATAAAACCTCATCTTTTTGAGTAGATAGTACGTAATATTTACTAGATTACGCCCACCTCTGACTAAGTTTGGGTGTAAGTTTCTACTTAGAGGTGATCAGAAAAGACATCCCATTTATGTAGCAAAAATAAGAATATTTAAAAGTGGAATTGGAATACAAATAAACAATTTACTTATTCCCATAATCATGCTAATATTATAAATGGGAAAGTGAGTTTTGTTTGTTTGTTTGTTCTGCTTTCACAAAAACTAAAGTTTCCGTAACTACTGAACTGATTGCTTTGAAATTTTGCAGACGGAAAAATTTGATGTTCCCGAAGGAAATCTAAAAAGCGCGATATAACTGAATTCCATTCGGGCGCATCCGCGGGTGGAAAGCTAGTTGACCACATCAATATGTGGTCACCTAATTATCGAAAATATTATGAAACATTCAAACAGTTTAAGTAAGCATTATTTTTTGATTCAAACTACATTTTCTTATTTATATAATGTGATAATTAGCGAATAGGTATTAGGATGTTTGAAAATTGTAAATGTCTCATAGTAACTGCATAATAGAGTCTTGACTTGAATCTCATTGCCTAAATTAATATTATTAATTATAAATGGTCAATCCGGATTATCGACATCATCCGACATGACAGTTGACATTATGTTGGAGCGTCGGGAAATGTATAAAAGATTTCATAGCGTACATGCAGCATTAGTTGCACATCAGCCGCTGAACAAAAACCAAATATTTCAAAATGAAATCGGTAGGTTCTTTTGTATGTTAAAACCATCTCTAATAATTTGAATTCCACGTAACTTGTTTTTCTGCGCATAACATGTGTTGGGATTATATGTAATTTTTTTAAATGCAGATGTTCGTTGTTGCCCTTGCCCTTGTGGCCATCGTCGCTGCTGTTGAGGAGCCCGAACCGATCGTTAAGTCCGAGTTCAACTTGAACCCCGAGGGGTACAACTTTGTGTGAGTAATTGAATTTTATAATACGATATGTTATAAATATTATTAAATATCGAGAAGACATCAACTAATTCCTTAATTTAAAGCACGCCTCCATGTACATATATGCACCAACACAGAAAGGCTGGATTATTTTTTATAACAATTTTTATAATTTATTGTCATATTATCTAAATACATAAACAATTTTATTTTGTTTATATGCTATTACGTTATTTTTCAAAACAAACTGTATATATATTAACTTCGTCCATAATCTCATGTCGATATTAGGTGCTGTAGGAGTATATTTTTGCTGGCATACCTCAGTACATAGACACCTTTATACTGCAATATGGAATGTAATAAGTACATAGCAATAACTTTGTAACCTATGTATTTTCAACAGTTACGAGACCCAAAAAGGCGCCGTCCGCCAAGAGGAGGGTCAACTCAAGGAAGTTGTTGATGAGGAAAACAAGCCCCACAGCGTCGTTGTAGTCCGCGGCTCCTACAGTTACGTTAATTCGGAGGGCAAGCCCGAGAGCGTCAACTACTACGCTGACGAGAACGGCTACCACGCGGAAGGAGATTCCATCCCCAAGCCCGCCAGGAGATAAGCGACTAGCGACTACTCGCTTATTAACAATGGATAGATCTATTACATTGTGATTTAATCGGTTGGTCATGAGCTGATCCCGAATTAAATTTTTGTTTTGAAATTACACCTAAAACGGTTTATGCATAAATGTATTCAGTAGAGTATACACTTACTTATATATTTATATGTTAGTAAGTTTTTGTAAAATTTGTTTTGTTTCAGAAACACACACAACAGCCACTTTGTAAATAAATTTTTGTTGAAGTTATTCGCTATTTTAATCTATATATATAAAAGAAAGTCGTGTTAGTTACATCATTTATAACTGAAGAACGGCTATACCAATTTGAATGAAAATTGGTAAGGAGGTAGCTAAGAACTGGGAGAAGGACATAGGATACTTTCTATGCCGCTCCCCGTCGTTCCTGTGGGAATAAATGAGCTTCTTTGTTTCGACTTTTCCCACACTTTTATGCTTCCCTGGTACCTTCCACGTCAAAAAAATATGCACAATAAACCTTCTTTCATGTATTATGATAATGATGAATGAATGAGGTTTATTGTTTCGACTTCTCCTACACTTTTGTGCTACCCTGGTACCTTCCACGTCAAAAAAATATGCACAATAAACCTTATTTCATGTAATTATGATTATTTGATAATGATGAATGAATGACGTTTATTGTTTCGACTTCTCCTACAGTTTTGTGATACCCTGGTACTTTGCACGTCCACAAACTATGCACAATAAAACCTCTTTCATGTATTATGGTGATTTGATAATGATGAATGAGCTTTTTTATTGTTTCGATTTCTCCTACACTTTTATGCTACCCTGGTACCCTGAACGTCAAAAAATATGCACAATAAACCTTCTTTCATGTATTATGATTATTTGATAATGATGAATGAATGAGGTTTTATTGTTTCGACTTCTCCTAAACTTTTGTGCTACCCTGCTATCCTGCACCTCCAAAAAGTAGGAAACATGTGTCCAGTATTTTTAAGTTAATAATATTATGTACAAAATTTCAAAAAGATATAATGAAAAACCACAAAGTTATAATAAGCTTGCTACGTGTATTCTACTTCGTTGTCCCAACATACATATGGTCAAAGATCCGCGGGCGAGCAAGCGCGGTGCATTGACCTCTAGCGTCAGCTGTTGCGCGCGCACAATACTATGATGATGTATCGTAAGCTGCGTGACGCACTCGGTAACTACACTGTAACAATTTCTAAATGTATTTGGGACAAAATATAACATGGTGTAAAAATTATTGGAATCGATTCAGTTGCTTATTCACTATTTATATATAACTCAAGAACGGCTGAACCGATTTAGCTGAATATTGGTGGGAGGTAGTTAAGAACCCGTCCCCGTCGTTCCCGTGTGACGTGACATAAGACATGGTCCAACTCATTCAAAATGTAAGTCAGCAATTCATATACCAAAAATGGTATAACAAAAAGCAAATGACAGCTGAGCATATTTAAAAAAAAGTCTAACCGGTTGAAGCAATCGTTTAAAGCAAAGAATATAAATACTCTCTGCTGGTTTAAAGTTTTTAATAAAAAACCACAAAGCCAACTTCAACTTCAAAATTTTTAATATTGTATTGCTGTGCCATTTATCATCAATAAAAATATGCCGTGACCAAAACCATCAAATCTTTCTCGACAAAGCGGTAATGCAAGAGTAAATCGAAACATTCTGAATGAAAGCACTGAAGAAGAGCAAGAAATTGTACGTGCAGAGCACCGCCTTACTATGACTCGACTTCGTGCTTCTCACTCACAAGAGCAAAGGGAGGCGGCAGTCCGTGAAACTGTTCCGTTGACAATGCGAAATCGGCGAACAAACCTCAGAGATCATCATCATCATCATCAATTTTTTTATCGTCCCACTGTTGGAGACAGGTCTCCTCTCATGCAGAGAACGATTGAGTGTAATCACCACGCTTGCTCAATGCGGGGTGGCGATTTCAGACTTATAAAGTCCAGGTTTCCTCAAGATTTTTTCCTTCACGTTCAGTCATTGGTGTCCTAGATATTATACTTAGAGAGTACATATCACTTTAGAAAAGTTACATCGATACTTGCCTGACCTGGAATCGAACCCGCGCAATCATACAAGAGAGGCTGGTGTTTTAACCACTAGGCCACCACGACATCTCAGAGATCAATAGCTAGATAATTTACGAAGCACAAGTAGAAATTCATTTCTTTCACAAGGTGCTACACTAAATAAATGACAAATAAAAAAATCATGGAATACCTACTTTTTTTTTTATTTACAGTGTTCCTAATTTAAAAAGTAAAAAATGTGATCATGTGATATTTATTGCCTTTAAGGCGGAACAAAGTTCGCCGGGTCAGCTAGTTTCTCATATTTGTCACAAACTTTATACCTTTCACTGAGTAATACATTACTCAATTTGATAACTGTTTAATTAACTAAGTAATCAGTTAAGTACTGTCACAAATACTTTTTGTTCTAAAAGCTCGTCGTTTTTAAAACATTCCTGATACTTTGAGTTGTTGGTCAACAACTTCGTCATTATCGACTTATTTTAAGATAATTTATGAAATATTTGTCATTGCTTGTACGAGTACAGTTAACCTCTCAAAACTTCATTGACGTGCTAAGGACTACATTTCTATGAAGTATACAGTACACTGTACAGTGCGTGAGCGTGTATGAGTAACAACAGTAACACACACTAATGAACTGCCGTCACAATATAATTTATATAATATTATAAATTAAAATTACGAAGTAACTCTATCTGTGTTTCTCGCAATCAACGGCCATAACGGGCATAATATAAGATTTATAGAAAATTAAAAAACACAAATAAGACATAAAAATTGACACACTAAGTACGGAATCCTAAAAACGGGAACACAAAGAACGGTGATAACTAAAGAAAGAGTTCATCCATCCATCTCCAATCCATCCTGACCCCATCAAGTCAGGAAAAATCTTAAGAGCGCTCTTTATGGAAACTAGACGGGTTATGTTTGTAGAAATTTCGGTGGTAATTTTGGATTGCCTGAACCGATTTATAATACCAGGTCACTCAGAAAGTATTGTGGCAAAAAGTTTTTATGTATGAGAAACTGGCCAGTTATAAATACTAATAGGTACGTTTCAAATTAAAAGCTTCACTCCACATTTTTTGCGACCTAATTAAAAATAATCATGTCTCTTTGAAAAATGGATTTGCGTCGAGGCCATTTTCGCGCTACGATTTTTTACGAATTTAAATGTCTCCTGAAAACCAGACGAACCATACGATAGACTTCAAATGGCATTCATGGATGAAGGCCCTTCTAATGGCGAGAGGAAGCAAAATGGCGAGAGGAGGCAAAACGCCGGGGCATAACTCCGCTGCCGCGAGAAATCGCGGTACGGCGGACAGAGCTCCGGCGGGATCTCATAGCGACATGGAGAGTGCGATTGTCGCAACCCAGTGCTGGGCACGCCACAATAGCGGCGGTAAGTCCCCTCTTTGAGGAGTGGCTAGAGAGGCGCCACGGCGCCCTCACCTTCCGCCTGACGCATGTCCTTACCGGACACGGTTGTTTCGGGAGGTTCCTGTTCCGTATTAGGCGGGAGGAAACGCCAGGGTGTCACCATTGTATGGATCGCCCTGAAGACACGGTGGAGCATACGGTGGAGGTCTGCCCGGCTCGGGTAGAGCACCGCCGTGTCCTCGTAGAGGCGATCGGCGGCGATCTCTCGCGTCCGACCCTGGACCAGGCCGAGGTCCGGAGCGAGAGTGCATGGCAGGCCGTCACCTCCTTCTGCGAAGCAGTGATGCAACGGGAATCCCAGCGCCCTCACGCCACTAGCCGCCGCAGTAGACGCCCTGGTCGGGAGACGACACCTAACTCCCAGCCACCGTAGGCGCGGGCCTGCGGGCGGGGAGCAGTGGGAAACTCGCCGCCCGGTAAGGACCAGGCCCGAGTCGACGGTGCGTCGTGTTTCACGCGCGCCTCAAAGAGATATCAGCACATCGTGACGGGGTCCACGAAGACCGATGCCTCCTGGGTCAGGGTTGCTGGTTGGTTAAACAAGAAACCGCGGCCCTGGCCGTCCAGAGCGGGAGAAGTCATTTGATGATTTCCCATCCCAACAAAAAAAAAAAGGCCCTTCTAAGGCAACCGCGTATCGGTGGTATAATGAATTTAAGCGCGGTCGACTAACTTTGGGGGATGAAGAAAGAAGTGGTCGCAATTTGACGGTTACAGAAGAAAACGTGCTAGCAGTGAAAAGTTTGATCCAAGACGATAGACGAATTACCTACCAGGAAATTCAGCATTACCTGCAGATTGGATCAGGAAGCCTTCACGGGATTCTACATGTGCATCTTCAGTTGTGGAGGATAGTTTTACGCTGGGTGCCGCACAATCTCACCGGTACTCAGAAGCAGGCACGGGTGGAAAGGTACTATGATATGATAGACAAAGAAGCAAGCTTGTCTCGGCGTGTTTACGACATCGTTACATGTGATGAATCTTAGATTTATCAATACGATTCAAAAACGAAGCGCCAGTCGACGGTTTGGGTGTTTCAAAACGAATCAACGCCTACCAAAGTGAAGCGATCGAGAAGCGGGAGTAAGATTTTGATCTCTAGCTTTTTCAGTTTTACTGGCTACTTGGTGTCAATTCGTATACCAAATCAAAGAAGCATTAACGCAGAATGGTATACTACCAAATGCTTTCCAGAAGTTTTCTCTGCTGTGAGCAACAAGCGGCTAAACACAGAGCTCCGCGGGTTATTGCTTCACCACGACAAGGCGCTTGCCCACACCGCAATCAAAACGAGGGACTTCCTGGACAGTACACCGGTCAAACTCCTGGGTCACCCTCCTTACAGCCCTGATCTATGCACCGTGTGACTTCTTCTTATTCCCAAAAATAAAAGATTAGATCAAAGGGAATAGAGGGTCGCTAACAATGGGCCTTATAAGAAGGCTCAAAGTCGCTCAAAGGGCAATGGAGAGGGCTATGCTTGGGGTTTCACTGCGCGATCGAATCAGGAATGAGGAGATCCGCAGAAGAACGAGAGTAACCGACATAGCCCGAAGAATTGCAACACTGAAGTGGCAATGGGCTGGACACATTGCCCGTAGGACCGATGCCCGATGGGGCCGACGGGTTCTCGAGTGGCGACCACGCACCGGAAGACGTAGCGTGGGTAGGCCCCCGACAAGGTGGACCGACGACCTGGTGAAGGTCGCGGGAAACCGCTGGATGCGGGAGGCGCAGGACCGGTCGTCGTGGAGAACCTTGGGGGAGGCCTATGTCCAGCAGTGGACGTCTTTCGGCTGAAATGATGAATGATGATGATGAGATCAAAGGGATACAGTTGTCGTCGCCAGATGATGTACTATCAGCGTTCGAGTAGGCTGTAAACGAGGTGTCTGCGGCGGACTGGAAAAAGTGTTTCGAAACCTGCTTCAGACGCATAAAACTTTGCGTAGAGGTTGGTGAGAACTCGAAAATATATAATAAAAATATGTGTGAAATGAAATGAAATGAAATCGTTTATTAAACAAGTAGAAGCACTGATCAGTTTTACACGTCATATGTTTTTTGTTTTTTGTAAACTAGATGAAGCTGGCATTTCCTAACTGACTACCTCTGAAAGAAATAGTCGAAACGAACTCAGGGATCATCGTCTTTTTTCAAGTCCAGACATTAAAAATGAAAATGTACTTATAGAACATTTCTTTTTTATCATCGCAAAACTTTCTGAGTCTCCCACTTATTGTATATATTTTTTTTTATTTGGAAGAATATACGTTCAGGATAATTCAATGTAAATTAAGTTAAAAAAGAATCATGCATCTATATGCATGATTCTTTTTTAACTAAGTTTTTAAGATATTTACAATATCAAAAATGATTTTAGTAAACCCCTACTCCTTTTTAAATACCTATCTAGCAGTATATCACATAAGGATCGAAATGATAAGAAATCAACTGCCGTCTTCCTTCCTATTCGCTCAGTTTTTCTGAGGAATAGGCTCTTAATGAACTAGCGCGCTTTACCATCAACGATCGCATCACTGCTTACCATCAGGCGGGATTGCGGTCAAGCGCTAGTTTATAATTTAAAAAAAAAAAAATCCCTGACCACTTCGTATATGGGGGATACCCTAATTAAACATTTTTTTTTACTATTTAAATTTACTAACTTTAACGGTTCGTAGTTGACTACGGATCCTTAAAAAACCATCACGATGTCGGGTCAGTTACGGACGGCCTCCGTGGCGTAGCGGTAGCGAACGCGGCCGCTGCGCAAGGAGGCGCGGGTTCGATCCCCGCGCAGTGCAAATATTTGTATGCATAAATATGAATATTTGCATTGGTCTGGTCGTGCCTTGGAAAGCACGCTAAGCCGTTGGTCACGGTTGCGACACGAATATCTAATGGCAGTCGTCACGGGTTGTTGGAGCCCTCAAAAGTCCAACAATTGGTCTAACTGTAATGCTTCGAATATCACCTTCGGATTGTGGAGGTCAGACGGCAGTCGCTTCATGGAAAATATCGAAGTTTAGCCAAAATCAGCAGTTAGACTCGTAAAGCGGACCCCAGACTCCAAAGCTGAAAAAAGCTTCGGATGCGACGGGAATTAACGCTGAGATGAAGAAGAAGAAGATGTCGGGTCAGTTACGCTCACACTACATTCAATGCTTTTTTTCCCCATCCAACAAAAGTGCTCAACGTCGCTAAAGAAGTTTACACTTTTTATTGTACCACTTTGTCGGCGTGATTGATTATATTGATACCGCATTTTAGCTTTCTAATGTCATGTTCTGTAGGATCGGTCACTGAGATTATCCGCAGACAGACAGACATAGACTTTGCGAAAATATAAAGGTTCCTAGTTGATTACGGGACCCTAAAAATGGTTGGACAGAGTTGATTAGAACGTCTTTCACTGGTTATATTAGCTTGTTATGTACTTAAAATCTTTGATAGAAAACCTAACGTTTTCTTATTAGGTTTTCTTACAGGCGGTACATACAATGTCGTCATTGCCATGCTGCCGCGGCTGTTCTAAATATTTGTCAACTATGTAGATCATTTTTCCTACTGGCACTGCATAAAGAATTTCCTCAATCTATTTGTTGAGGGGCCGCCGCTAAATAATAACAGCCATACGATAGATCACGTTAACGATGCTTGCCGCGGTTAGTCTATGGATGGGTGACCCCTTCGGGCCGCGGAAAGCACTTTAAGCTGTTGGTTCCAGTTGTCATTTGTAAATCTTTGACAGTCATTACGGCTCGTCAGAAGCCAGTAATTGACAACTACTCCTATGAAGGGGTATCGTATTTCTCAGTGATTAGGTTGTGGAGGTCAAATAGGCAGTCGCTCCGTGTAAAATACTGTTATTCAGGGGCATCCGGTTTCCGTGTGCAGTTTCTGGCCTGCCATCGGACACGTCCCCAGGTGGCGGATAGGGGAACGGCCCCCAGATATGGGGGTTACCGGTTTACCGGCGCGGACCAAAACCAGAAGTGGGGGCCGCTTCGCGGCGGGTCGGCCACCACTCCAGGTGGCTGACGTGACCCGAACTCCGGGTCATCGTCGGGCAACCCGGTCTCCTCACTGAGAGGAGTTGGGGGCCCCGTTTGCTTCCGGGCAAACGAGTGGGGCTAAGAGGAAGGACACCTCGCTAAAAAACCCTTGGCTGCTGCGTCTTCTCGCACACGAAGACGTACCCAGCCGGGCCCCTCCCTATGGAGGGCCCACTGTGGGCCCGCCTTCTGGCGGGAATCGCCGGCGGGGGATTGGTAGAAAGGCTCTGCCATTTCCCATGACCCTGCCACTAAGGCGATGTCGGTGTGCCGCTGTTGGGTTTAGTGGGTATTCCCAGCTTCAGCTGGGCGAGTCCCACACACGCCCTTCGGGGTATGGTGCGTAAATGCATTCCCGCAGCATCAAAAAAAAAAAAAAAAGGGGCAGCCGGTTATATTAGCAGCCAACCCCAACATGTTTAGGAAAAAGCTAGGCTACATAGAAATTAGCAAGGAGTCTCGTGTTCACAAACTAAAGCAATTTTAACTTCAGTGCATCTTTTCCCATTTATTGCATTGTCTCGGTGGTAGGCCATAACATCGGCTGCCGGCAGAAGTTACCACCCACCAGACAAAGTCTTACCGCCAAACGATTCGAAGTGTTCCGGCATGATGTCTGGTGAAACCGTATGGAGGATGGGTCTGAGCAGTTGTGTTGCGATGTGTGCTGGGTACGATGCGCCAAATGTTGTTGTGTCGGGAGTTTGGTCGTGGAGGGTCTCCAGATCAATCTCCCTCTGGCTCAGTATCGTTGGTCGTGTTTTGGGTTTAACATTACATCACCTCGTTCAACTGCCATCTTCCATCTTATTTACTCGTTTTTTTTTTGGAGTGAATAGGCTTAATAAACTAGCGCGCTTTACCATCAACGATTGCATCTCTGCTTACCATCAGGCGGGATTGCGGTCAAGCACAACTTAGTTTATAATTATTAAAAAAAATATAAGGAAAGGAAAGAAGATAACGCATTAGTTTAGTCCTATCAGATTATAGCACTAGATAGATTAAATTAATAAATAAATAAAATAAATAAATATATGCTGACAAATCACACAGATTGAACTAGCCGGAAAGTAAGTTCGAGACTTGTGTTATGGGTGCTGGTATGATTTGTACTAACTCAACGATACTATATTTATTTTGTCGGTCTCCGTGGCGCAGCGATCAACACGCCTGACTGCGACGTGGAGACCCCGGGTTCGATCCCCGGCCAGGTCATGATGGGAAACGATTTTTTTCCTGATTGGTCTGGGTCTTGGATGTTTACCCCCCCATGTCATTCAAAATAAGCAAAACAAAGACCCCTCCGCCCCCCAATAGTGATTACGTAATACTTGAACGACCCCAAAATTATGAATCATTTACGTATATTGATAAGGTATGAAGGAAGTTATGACGTACCGACAAAAAAAAGCTCTTCAGTATATATGATTGATTTTCATCTAGTAAAGGTGGCTCCACTTCAGGCTATGAATTAACTTGGTCCTAGAGATTCTCTTAGAGAAAAATTCAGAGAGGTGAACATTCTGACTGTAGCTTCGCAATATATATTTGAAAATCTTATGTATGTACATAAAAATATATCTAATTTTAAGAAAATAAGCGAAGTTCATAATATAAATACCAGGAACAAACACAATCTTGCTGTACATCACACTCGTCTCCACAGAGTAGGCAACTCGTTCATGGGTCAATGTATACACTTTTACAACAAGCTTCCCATGGACATTCGAAACTTACCCATTAAACGATATAAAACCTATATAAAGGCCAAACTTTGCAAAAAGGGGTATTATAAAATCTCAGATTATTTAGAGGATAGAGAGGCTTGGGACTGAGCTGCTCGCTCTGTTAAGCATTGTTATTAAGCAATATGCGTAATTATAATGTAAATTATTGTAAACATTTTCATTTTTAATGTCTGGACTTTAAAAAAGACGATGATCCCTGAGTTTGTTTCGGCTATTTCTTCTCAGAGGTAGTCAGTTAGGAAATGCCGGCTTCATCTAGTTTAAAAAAAAAAAAAAAAAAAAGAAAAAATAAAAAAAACATGACGTGTAAAAGTGATCGGTGATCCTACTTGCTTGATAAACGATTTCATTTCATTTCTTAAATTAAAAATAATTAATTTAAAACGTAAACGCGGTTAGCATTATGTTGAACGCAGCGTAGAGCATTCGCAAAAATGTTATATGTATTACATGGAGATATTTTACAAAACTGAGCTTTTTCCTATGTTGTGCCATTTTTAAGAACGCAGATGTATTCTTACATCTAAAGTAAATAAGTTCTTAAATAAACATTTGGAATCTCTAATATAGCCCCAAACGTTCATTCTGACACCGAGTAACAAGGCCATGATTTAAGTAGGTAAGTAAACAAAGCTACATAAAAATTCTGAACTTACAATAGCATAGAATCACCGACTTAAGTAATACCAATTAATTAAGCACACCCTGATCGTGAGAAATTAACACGGATTTAATTAAAATATAGTTGAGATGTTGTCTACGTACTACGATTTAAATTTTATTACTCTATTTCATAGCAACAATGTTGTCATTAAATACAGCTTGTTAGAGAAACGCGCATTGAGCTATGTGCTAATATTTCTCAGATTGCCTGTATAATCGTGTATTCGGTCTCCTCTCTGTCTTGTTGCGGTATCAACGGGGGCAGAAACAGATTTCAACTTCATCATTATTACTTTAACAGATGTATAGCTGCTAACGCTTCGATCGTTTTCTTAGAAGCGCGGTGGGCACCAAATAGTTACGTCTATACTCTTTTTTTTTTTAGAAATAAAGATTGCGGACTTACAACAAAGAGAATGTATGTTTTTAAAATGTATTTCTTGTACTTTTTGCTGCACAAAAGAATATGAAAAATTCTTTTGTAAGTCCCAACATTCTAATTATTAATTAATCGAAAAAAAAAAAAACAAATCTAGAGCTTATTTTTAATCAATTTAAATGAAGCTCTGTTTCTCTTTTTGCTGCATGATAAAAGTTTGCATAACATTACTTGTTTGGCACTAGTAAGCATAGTAAAAAGTGTTATAGATTATAGTGTACGCCTAAATGATATGGAGTGTAATACTCTATTTAAGAATATAGGTGACAATCCTACCTTACTGACATATACTGGTGAAAATTACAGATTTTCATGACATCTGTCGTACATATGACCGAAACGTTCTCCTTCATAATGAGGTATCTTGGGCCTTATCTACTCATTTCTAGTCATAAGCTGAAGCTATAGGTTAAAAGCATAGTCCTTAATGCTTAATAAACGCTTTATCTGAATGAGAAAAACAAATAGGTGCCCTAGAATAAAAGACACAAAAATACAACTGTTTACCTTTTTACATACAATTTCATAGCCACTTTGCCTTTACATTGAAATATTACGTATCATGCAAATTAAGATCCTCCTCCCATTTCAATGTCTTCCGCGTTATGTGCCAAGTATAAATAATGTGTTCTTTGTGGAATTTAAATAAATTGCAGTAGGTAGTAACTAATTACTAAAAATAAAAAAAAAAAAATAAACTGGCTCTTTGAATATAAACAACGTCTATTAACTTTTGATGATGCTTTATGTTTTTTCTAATTCTTATTTTGGTTGCCAAATATTCCTGAATTATACTAGGTTAATAAAATTTTTGTTTTTCCTAATCATGTTAATTATTCAATGTTACCTTTGTACACTGATTTAGCATTTCGGCAGCTGACGCGCGGCCTACTTCAAATATTTTTATAATTGCAGATTACATGCATAGAATACTAAGACGTTTGTAAATTTGTGTGTGTTGGGAAAAGTAGTATATAAGCTGTAATATTGTGTAAATAAATCAGATTAGAATTTATTCTTATCTCATTACCCCTCACAGTGACCAAGACATCTTTAGCAATCTCTGATCAGTCTTGTGAGTCTGCTGGACTGGCAGTGAGTTTACCTTCACCCTTACCTGGAAATCCCACCCACTATCCGTCTGTTACCTTAGGTCTCTTGGTGCAGACATCCCGTACTTATTTATATATTTATTTATTACAAACTATATGGTAGGTCAGGACTGTAGGGCTTATAGAACTTAGTTTAGGTTCAGTTAATTTGCCATATAGGCGTATGTGCTACCGCTACCTTTATTAGGGGTGGTCGTACTATTTAGGCTAGTGCCCCCTTCACATATTGTCGTCATTTAAAACATGATTTTAAGTATGCACGGGTATTAGTACAATAATAGTGTAAACTAGGTAGCCAGATATAAAATCTAGCCATAAATAGAGATAATGTACATATTAGCTGCACCTTAAGTTATAAATTTCCAGTTTTAGCTGACCTCGCATTGTATAGGTTTTTAGCACCATCAGAAATCTGCTTATACTGGTTATGTATAATTTGATGTGTAACCATGCGTACAATACAAAATAGTATTTTATTACAAAGTTAATTTAGAGAATCGTAATAAAGTACAAAAAGCTACTTTGGGTGTAATTTGTTAGTTTATGTTGATGTAATCTTACAAAATTTAATTGACATTAAGATCTGTATCTTATTGTAAAGCATAATGAAAACCAGGTTTTTGGCCTTCTTAATGAGTGGAAATAAAATATCCATAGCTATAGCTATATTTGCTTTTAAGCATCTGCTGTTACGTCTGCACGTGTACCAAATAATACAGGTTATGGAAAACTAGATAAATAAATGATGCATATCACGATGTGGTAGTCTCTGTTCTAAAGTTTGGTGCAGAGTTTTGGGGTAATGTTTCTCAAAGGGAGTCTTTATTTAAAGTATAACAATGGCACATAGGATCTATTTTTATTCTCAACATTACATATAGTTGTATTCCTTTTTTCAAGAAACACAAATTATTAACTTTTTCAGTATGTATGATCGATAATAATATTCACTCCCTCAATTTACACAAGAATTCACTCCTTACTATTTCATCATTATCATCACCATCATCACCCTTTTTATCGTTCTACTGTTGGACATAGGTCTCCTCTCACACTGAGAAAGATTCAGCGTAATCAGCACACTTGCTCAAGGCGGGTTGGCGATTTCAGACTTAAAGTCTAGGTTTCCTCAAGATTCCGTGTGCAGTTTCTGGCCTGCCATCGGACGCGTCTCCAGGTGGATATGGGGGTTACCGGTTTACCGGCGCGGACCAAAACCAGAAGTGGGGACCGCTTCGGCGGTCACACGTGCGGCGGGTCGGCCACCACTCCAGGTCTCCTTATTGAGAGGAGCTGGGGGCGCCGTTTGCATCCGTGCAAACCAGCGGGGATAAGAGGAAGGACACCTCGCTAAAAAAACCTTGGCTGCTGCGTCTTCTCGCAGAAGAAGGCGTACCCAGCCCGGCCCCTTCGTATGGGGGGACCACTGTGGGACCGCAGCCCGCGCAGGCTCTGCTATTTCCCAAGACCCCGGCTCAGGCGATGTCGTTGTGCCGCTGTGGTTTTAGTGGGTATTCCCGCCTACGACTGGGCGAGTTCCACATACGCCCCTCGGGATATGGTGCGTAAAGGCATTACCACAGCGAAAAAAAAAGTTTCCTAAACATGTTTTCCTTCACCTTGTAATCAATCATTGGTGTCCAAGATATACCAGGTCACTCCGAATTTTGTGTTTATGTCTGAGAAACTGGGAATTTATGATTACTTATAACTAATAATAGGTACGTTCCAAATTCAAAACACCACATTTGGAACTCCACATTTTTTACGAGTTAATTAAAATAATCGCATCTCTATGAATTTTTTTTTACAATTCCTAATGTCCCCTGAAACCAGACGAATTCTACGATAGACTTCAAATGGCATTCATGGATAAAGAAGGTTCTTCTAAGACGTATCGATGGTATAATGAATTTGAGCGCGGTTGAATAACTTTGGGGGATGAAGAAAGAAGTGGTCGCCCTTTAACGGCTGTTACAGAAGAAAACGTACTAGCAGTGTAAAGAAAATCCAAGACAATAGACGAATTACGTACCAAGAAATTCAGTATAAACTACAGATTAGACCAGGAAGCTTTCACGAGATTCTACCGTGTATCTTCGGTTGTGGAGGATAGTTTTACACTGGGTGCCGCACAATCTCATCAATGCTCAGAAGCAGGCAAGGGTGGAATGGTGAAATGACATGACAGACAAATTTGAAGCAGGCTAGTCTCGGCGTATTTACAACATCGTCACAGGTAAAAAAGAGTTTCAAAATTCTGGTTCAGACGCATGAAACTTTGTATAGAGGCTGGTGGAGAGTACTTTAAAAAGATGTAATAAAAGTATATGTTCCTATTGAACATTTTTTTTAATCATCGCAAAACTTCCGAGTGTCTCACGTACTTAGAAAGTACATATAACTTAGAAAAGCTACATCGGTACTTACCTGACCTGCAATCGAACACGCACACTCATACTTGAGAGGCTGGTATTTTAACTACTAGGAATTGTATATTTCAATAATGAGCCCACAAAAACTATTGCAACGGCATGTTGCCCCCTTGTCGCTACGACACTTTCTCCCTTATTCATAAAAGCTGCTTAAAGTTAACTAGTGATTAGCGATTCTTTAAACATACATTTTTGACCTTTTAACGTTATTTAACTTTAATCATCGCTTATGGATAAACCCCTTAAACACAATGTGTTTATTCATAAAGGATGTTTTGAGTTAAGTGACGTTAAAAGGTCAAAAATGTATGGTGAAAGAATCACTAATTACTAGTTAACTTTAAGCAGCTTTTATGAATAAGGCGGTATGTCCTATAGTGTCGTAGCGACAAGGGGGAAACATGCCCTGCCCTGTTCTCTGGAGCAGTGGAGAGGTATTCAATGCTATCAGAACGATCCCCGACTTACAGTTAGCCATTAGCATTTTACTGAAATACTTTCTTTCTAAGAGTTCGTTTATTCTTACGAATCTCCACAATAGCGGGCCTTGTCAAAGCCTGCTCTTTTGGTCTCACGGTCTAAACCTGGTCCGGCAAAGTGAACTTTCCCGGCACGTGCCTAGAGTTTGGAGCATGCAAGCTTCACCATATCAACGTCGAGTAAGGATGGTGGGATATAATTATTATTTTTATATTTTTACACATCTCGGGACCTGTTCTTTTGGAAGGCTGGAGAGACCAAATTCAACTGGCAGAGAGCTCTTAAGAAATTTTAATGAAATTCCACATCAGCCGGCGATTATGTTTGTAAGCACTATGCAAGTACCCAAGGACTACCTCGAGTTGGTGTAGGACTATTGTAGATTATGGTTGAAACATGGGTTTGGGTGGCTGAAGTAGACCGGTTACCAAGAATTATGGAATATCTATGACCCCTGCATGATCAACTGTTATTATTATTAAGTTTCGGGAGTCATTGATTTTTGATTTGATGCTTGAATTTCGACAACGTATAGCGACCATCTTGGTAAAGGGATAGCTGTGAAATTTGGCGGGAATACACATTTCGTCATTAAATTACAGCAGAACTGCTATACTAGGTACCATTGAATTGGTATCATAGGCCCTTATTATTTCTTCGATGATGCGCTAGGAGCCGCGCTCACTGTCAATGGCGCCCGATATCGGATGACGATAACATTTTTTTTGTAGCCTAGGATAGATGGAACGGACCTCACAAACACGTACACCACACATACACACACATGCATACACACACACGCATACACAAAATTTGCCATACTGCAGGGAAACATTCAAATTGGATGAGAAGTTCGATGGTTTCCTAATTCTGTGAGCCACGTACTTAAAATCTTTGGTATGTAGGCAAAACACAGACGATTTTCGGCTTGATGGTAAACATTACATAACTTGGACTCTTCGTGAAATTTGGGATGACATCTTTGCATAAAAGAGGCTACCTATTTATGGAAGGATGTCCAAAATTGGTCATTTAAAATACAACGCCTATACACTACTTCACAATTCACCAAACATCTTACAACCCTGGGGGTCTATTTATCTTCAGAGTTTGAATTATATGGATATGTTACTACTAAATGGACAATCCGAAGACACCGTGACTCGATTCACTGGCGAAGATTTTCTTCAGGTTTTTGGATTCTTCAAAGGATATTGTTTTTATTGAAAACCAATCAGTGGTTAAATTTACAAGTCAACGGTAGCTAAATGGACTGCCAATAAATCCCATATCAAATTAAAATATATAAAGGCTTACTTACTTTACTGATAAATATAACTCACATGGGTATATTGTTAATAATGAACAATCCTTATGTAAAAAAAAAACCGAAAACTTTAAAAATGGAAACCGAAATAATGATTCGAAACTAATAGTGCAATGTAGATAGTCGGAGCTCGTACAGGATTGTAAGTTACTTTCGTTCACGACCACTGTGGCTAATAGACCACCCAATCGCTATTCTGCAACATCCTAATTGAGTTTGTCTAAAAGTAACTGCGCCCTGTAACATTTACCATAATTTTGAGTTAAAATTGCTAAATGATTACAACCATCGTGTTCGTGTTGAGCTTTGGTTGGTACTGGCAACTATAACGCAGTTAATAACAGCTGATGGGCTAAAACGATGTATGTAACACTCACGTTTTGAGCGATGGCACAACAAAAAATATCAGCTCAGAGCAACCCTGCTGCCTATAAATGGAATATTTGGATCCCACGCTAACAGTAACACTTTGAATACAACGTGTGCAGTCGATCTGAGCATTGTTGAGGTACATGAACGAATTGTTATTTTATTTTATTCCATAAAATTATATTTCAATCTTAGAAAGAGGATTCCAGACCAGAGACATATCTCAGCTAAAATTACCAGCAACTTTTCATCTCAAGTAAGTACTCTAGTAATCCTAATTGGGATTAAAAGAATCAGGTAGAATCAAATTATTTTGAATCTATCTCTTTTATAGTCCTATTTTGTTAATAATTATATTTATTTTTTTAAAAGGCTTAGGTAATCCTCTAAATACAAATAATATGTGCTGTGATTTTGGTGACGTCCTGGATATTTCCACGAAAAGAACGCGTATGGCAAGCAAATTCCAGAACTTCCGATTGATTCCCAATCCACGATAATTAAATGGCGATGATTTTTGATTGCAATGGGTTGCTTTCCTTGTAAGAATAACTTTCACTTACAAATTCTGAATACAATTCAGTGTATAATTACGCTGAATATATCCGAATTCAAGAAGATGCAGGCGTTTTATTAAAAGACTGAGCTTTAATCTGTATATGTTCCAGAATGTTTCGGCTCATCGGCTGTGTGTTGCTGTACAGCACTTTAACCGCGGGATATCCGTTCCCATTTCCTGCAGCGCCAGTTGTCGCACCAACATCCGTGATACCGACAACCTTTCCGTATGTGCCCACGGGACCCACACCAATAATTCCAACTGCAAAGGCCCCGGGAGTCAATCCGCTTATACCAACTGCTATTCCCTACACTCCAGGGGCCAGGCCGACAATCCCTGGGTTAAATAACCCCTACTACAACTACGCAGGAAGCCCAGTTGTTCCCATCCTGGCGTACTCCAACGAGCACGGCTTGGATGGAACTTATGCTTTTAGGTTTGTCACATATGGACTTTTTATACTAGTGTTAATTACATTGCAAGAATTTTGCTAATAAGATTGCCTTTAATTGATATATGGCGAAGTTTTTCATATTCAAGTGACTTTATAATGCTAATAAATATTTTCAGTTTTTCTACTGCGGACGGCAAACAAGCTCAAGAAAGTGGATATTTGAAAAATGCCTACATCGATAATACTGGAAATTCACAAGGGACTCAAGTAAATATTACTTTTATTAAGACTTCTAAGCTTTATTATTACTCATTAATTAGAACTATATATTATATAGAAGAAGCTAGTGCTTCTACGCGGGACTTCGTTCGCCTTTTTTTGTTTGAGATGGGAAATCATCAAATGACCTCTCCCGCTCTGGGCGGAGCGCAAGGGCATGTCAGACTTTTACTGACTAAAACCCACCCGTGTTTCTTCTCTTGCCTGTGCGTCGGGGCCACGGTTTCATTTTTAACCAACCCGCAACCCTGACCCAGGAGGCATCGGTCTTCGTGGACCCCGTCACGAT
Organism: Sesamia inferens; assembly: GCA_037179545.1. Taxonomy (NCBI): domain Eukaryota; kingdom Metazoa; phylum Arthropoda; class Insecta; order Lepidoptera; family Noctuidae; genus Sesamia; species Sesamia inferens. Next base: position 17,680,202 of record CM073928.1, on the reverse strand, counting down.
GTGCTGACATCTCTTTGAGGCGCGCGTGAAACACGACGCGCCGTCGACTCGGGTCTGGTCCTTACCGAGCAGCGAGACACTGCTCACAACCCGTAGTCGCAGGCCTACGGTGGCCGGGAGTTCGATGTTATCTCCCGACCAGGGTGTCTCCTGCGGCGGCTAGTCGCGTGAGGGCGTTGGGATTCCCGCTCCCACACGCGCTCCGCCAAGGAGGTGACAGCCTGCCATGCACACTCGCTCCGGACCATGGCCTGGACTAGGGTCGGACGCGAGAGAGCGCCGCTGATCGCCGCCACGAGGCGCTACCCAAACCAAGCAGACTTCCACCATATGCCCTACCGTGTCCTCAGGGTATCGTATGGCCTGCCTGCGCTATTAAATCATTTTAATTTTGTTTTGTCCTCAAGTCATAAGAGAGTGTCCTCCTAGAATTGGGCTATTAAAACGAAAATATGTTTTTAAATCCGAATGACAGCTTCAGACACTAGCAATTAATTTTGTTCTTTTTCTTAGGTTGTTCAGGGAAGTTATGCTTACATATCGCCTGATGGGACACCCATTCAAGTTAGCTATATCGCCGATGAAAATGGTAACTTATTTTTTTGATAAATTATGATTGCTATACTATATATATGATATGTTCTATAATACACCCATAACTACCTGTGGTGTAGTTTAGCTACATTCACATTACATTACACTATGTCGTACGGCATACTATCGTAAGAAATAGCGCGAGGTGGTCGATTAATTTAAAAATTATAAGACCGAGATGGCTATGCCGTCTGTCATAAAAACATAGTAATAAACAGATAAAAAAATTACAAAAAATAAAGTGATATCAATTACATATAATTAATAGAAACAAAAATAAAATTGTTGTTCTTACAACTAGTGTCATGAAAATAGGTGGCATTTTTAGATGCCAATGGATATGTTTTATTAATAATAAACTTCCAAGCCTAGTTTAAGGTCTAAGTCTTAATAAATTCAAATCATACACTAAATATAAGTGATTCAGAAAGCTTTTATACCGTTATGATTATGTCGAAAAAAAAAGGCTTGTGACTGAGCTGCTCCTGATGTATTAATATTTTTTATACACATTAACAATAATGAATTTCATACATACCTACGCACATACATACATTTGCTTACTTTGTAAAGTATTTTATTATTTTAAGTGTTGTAAGTGTGAGGGTGAGAACTATGTAGGACATTTTACTTTATTTTTCTTTTTCTCTCTGTTCTATTAGTTTTAGTCAGGGTCTGGTAGTTTAAGTAATTTATGTGACCTACCCAAATATTCTACGAGAACATTCACTCAATCGTGTGGTAATGATCTTTAAATAAATCTTTATTTATTGATGTTTTAATTTAATATTGCAGGGTTCAGACCATCAGGCGTGTCTATTCCAGCTGACGGAAAAGCTGTTGTTCCCATCGAGCCAATTGTGAACCGAGTCAACCAGCAAATTATCGACCCGATGTTCAACCGTTACGATCCTTACTCAAACCGAAACAGATATAATACATTTAGACAGTACAATAACCGACCTTATGACCCAAGATACCCCTATGACCGTACAAAAGTTAACCCTTACTATGACAGTCACAATTATAACCCCTACCAAATCGGGGGCCAGTACAGAAATTCTAACCAAGAGGCTAAGAAGATTTCTGCTTAGACTTCTCTAAGTACCAACTGACAATCTTGAATGAAAACCATTACGTAAATCGAATAGTATAAGTATATTGTAAGATATGGAAATGTATTAGTTTTATGTTATACGAATAAAACCTGTATTATAAAGTATTGGGTTTTTACTAAAAACCGAAATTTTGTAGTCTTTTTTTTTTTACTAAAATGCAGTCTGCAAAGTTGGTTAGACGATAGCGAATGCGTCAGCTGGACCAGTTTAGACTGGAAACCGTTTATTATTACCTAAAACGTAGACCTCATAGTATTCTTGTTATCGAAGCACAATATTACATCAGGCAGTCTTTAGTGTTCTTCGTCTCCTTTGCAAATGTTTACACCGGCGAATACCTACATTAAGCGGCTTTTAAAGATGTTGCATGTCGTGTGTTGCCCAACAATTATTCCAATGCCCCGCACTTTATATTAATCAATATGGCGCTGGAGATAAATAGCCGAAACGATTAATACAATACGACATACTTACATACTTCATGCACTGCATCTTTAAAGTAACTTAGGTACCTACGTTCTTTAATGCTATCGCAGGACCATAAAAATTAGCTTTCTCTGTTTAGTTTGTATGTAGAAATAAAAAGTGGCATTATTTTGACGGAGCAAATACTATCATTCAAGCTTTGGTAGAAATTGGAAGCGGAAACTTCCTTCTTTTTTGGACTAAAAGGCATTTAATGTGCCTAGTTGATATATTCACGTAAGGAGGTCGACCTTGTTCATTAGAAATGACTGAATAAGGTCGTAAAACAGCTGATCCTATTTTAGATTTCTAGTAAAAAGGTATAACCTAAAACCAATAATATGACTGTGTGGTGGCCTAGTTGTTAAAAGACCAGCCTCTGAAATATGAGTTTACGGGTTCGATTCCAGGTCAGGCAAGTATCAATGTAACTTTTCTAAGTTATATGAACTTTCTAAGTATATCTTGGACACCAATGACTAAAAGGTGAAGGAAAATATCTTGAGGGAACCTGGACTTTAAGTCTGAAATCGCAAATCCTTCTCTCTTTGAAAAGAGGCCTGTGCCCAGCAGTGGTACGATAAAAAGGTTGATGATGATGATGATGAATAATATGAATTTAGAAACGCCCATTGTGTCACCCTTTGTAAAATATTTATATTTATGTTTTTGTAATATATATGGTGTACATATTAAAGAGTATTCTATTCTATTCTAGGCGCGCGCGGTAAAGGGTCAGCTTCCTCTCATCGAGAGAAGGCTTGTGTCCCAGCAGTGAGAATATTAAGGGCTGATTATGTTTGTTATGTAGGTATAAACCTAGCGAAGGTAGGCAGGTATGATGATTGCACTATAATTTATGTCTCGAGCCGTACGTCTAATTAATGTGATTGCGCGTACGGAAGACTTGTTTGGCCAAAAGCTTCCTAAGCTCTTACAAGCAGCACAGAACCTAATGGAACTAGGTATAGACTTATAGGAAATTAGTGTATAATGATAATATATTTGTTTTTTTTTTTTCTCTCTGTATAATTTATCTTACTTATAGCACTGAATTGGAATGCTCTGTAATAGTGCTATAATTGTTTGTTTCTAAATAAATAATTTATTTATTTATTGATAGTAATAATGACACATGGTTATTTGCAGTACATGAAGGGCCAATACATTCTAGAAACAGAAAATAACAAAGAACACGTAGTACATACAAATACTTGGGCGAGGCACTGATCTCCTAGCTAGATCGCCAAGTGATCTGTGTTAAGGAGAAAAACTATTGATAAAAGTGAATCTATACGTGTATACCTATAGTGTATAGACACCTTTGCCTGTCTGTGTTGCATGCGTACATAATGACACTAGGCGGGTCTAGCACACCATTTTGGCGGACTATTCTCTTCTCTCGGATCTTACATTCGATAGAAAGTATAACATAGGTACATAAGACGATACCGGTTACCTGGACTCCGAGGGTGATTTATCTATTTACGTAACAATATATTCCTAAGCGATGACTTGCAATATCTTCCACAGATTTATTCCAGAATGGTATCCATCAATTGGACAGTAAAGGACTGTACATTAATTAATTTGTGAACAGGGCCATAACGTATACCGTAATATACCTACCACAGCTGATTAAATTAGTCGGTACAAGAGAAGAGGCATCAAGATTTCACCAGAATACCTACACGTATTTTTTCATGTACACATTCATGCATAAGAATTTTTATAGTTGTGTTACCAGTCATAACTTTAACAGAAGTATGAATGTAGCAAGGCGTGGGGTAGTGATCAATTACGTGTTTTATGTACTGGTTATTAAATAATTCATTTTGTGTCAACCATTTATAAAAGATTAAAACTACTTACATGAAATGATTAGTAAACTATGCTTGCGATGTCATCTGTGTGAAATTTTTATTTTATTGAAAATATCCGACTTTTATGTATATACAAAAATAGCATAGCAGCACTTAGCTCTCAATGAAATGTACCCTAGTCTACAAGATTCACAAGCAGTTTCCCAAACTGTTAAACTGGTTTCTTTATCACAGCCATTATTTTAATGTCCTATTGTCGCATTTTGAGCATAATTTCACGAGATACGATACGACGCTGAAGTTTTAATGTAAAATTATTTTCACTGTAAATGAAAGAGAATTAGCAGTGGCCTAGTAGTTATGGACTCGACTTCATGTCTGGTCATGGGTTCGAAACCAAGCAGGCCCTTTACTTTATGTAAATAATTATATCGTCACTGTTCTCAAAACAGCGAAAGAAAACATCGTAGGAAACCAGCACGTTCTAGAAGATTCGAAATCATGTGACATCTACCAATCAGGTCCCAGTGGTAGGTTACGGCTCTCACAAAGGGGGTTGAGTTGGGACACAAGCCCACTGTTCAAGTGTGAATATTATGGGCTAATTATACATGTGCTAGAGATTAGATCTAGGTAGATATGTACATGTAAATATTGGTATTGCTGCAACTAAGACTACAGGGGAAGAATACAAGTGAAAAAAAATATCATAAATTATGTCATTAAGCATGCCCATATGACCATGTGAAGCCCATCTTAGCCCAAATTATATAATTGTAGACAATTAGCGAGGTAGCTCTTTACTCACGTTACGATATAAGGTTCTTTCAAAATAACATACTTACAGAGCTGTGATAAGTAATTTAGTGTATTAGGTTTTTGTTAAATACAATAGGTACAGGGTGTATCTGACACCGTAACGCAAACTTCGCGAAAAGGCTTAGACCACATGCCACTAATAAAATTATGATAGTCATTTATGTCGTTAATGAACAGTTACAGAATTCACAGTGTTTAAAACAATGTGTCGGCTCGACCTTTGAACGTTGCAAGCGTGCCGCCGTGCGGGTTTGTAGGAGTACGTTGTTCCCTGATGTGAACTCTATTAAATCAGCTGATAATATAGTTTTTCGAGTTTTGTTTTCTTTGCGCTTTTTAGTGTAATTAGCGAATTAATTAATTTTTACTTTAAAATCTTATTGGTTTATAAAAGTATAGCAATTATGAACGGTCTAAAGTGAAAAAATCTACATATATATTTTTTTTGAAATCATGAAAAAGCCGACGAAAAATTCTACCACTGGGGGGTTCTGAATCATGTACTGGATCCATGGTACTCGTTTGCGCGTCGATGTCAGATACACCCTTTATATATTTAGCTTGTGTAGAACTGTTAGCATACACATAGTAAGTACGAAATTAGCCTGTGTGTTAAAAATATGGATATTGGTTGATAAGAATTCGATGCTACAACTACCTTCCAAAAGCTGTAATGTTCAAGCATATTATCCTTATGATTTCTAGCTAGTAGTGTACAGTGATTCCCCCAAGTTATGACACTTGACCGGTTTTGTTTCTGTGAACCTTGTTGAAGTGTGTCACAACTCACAAGCGTGAGATGCGACTGGTTTCTGAGATCCGCCTCCGCTGATGCGCCTAAGATTTAAGGTTAACTTTATTGAGACAACTTACATAATGGTGCTATAGTCTTTAAATTGTTTTATACAATTTGCGTCCCATAAGAAATCTGGAAATTCTGGATCTTCAGTTTTACATCGTAATATTTTAGAATGTTCATTTAGTACATCATAATCAGACAGATTGTTCCCCCTGGTTTGACACAGGTCTCCTTTTGATGAGAAGAAGTGGGCTGTACTGGGCCAGCATGGTAAATTTTCCTACGCTCGCCCAGTGCGGGATGGTAGATGTCATAAGTCTTCGAAGTTTTTGGCTCTAGGACATGCCGGTTTGCTCAGGATGTTTTCCTTCATCGTTTTGAGAGTAGTTAGTGGTGATGAAATAATTTACACAAAGAAAAGCACCTGATGGGGTTCGAGAACCTACAACCGGCAACTTCTAAGTTACGGCCGATACCAATAGGCTACCATTGTCCATTTAGTACAAGTTCAATTTAAGAGGGAACCTTTTCTCGGTGGTAGGCCATAACATCGGCCGCCGGCAGAAGTTACCACCCATTACACAAAGCCTTGCCGCCAAGCGATTTGTCGTGTTCGGGCATGATGTCTGGTGAAGCCGTACGGAGGACGGGTCTGAGCAGTTGTGTTGCGATGTGTGCCGGGTACGATGCGCCTAATGTTGTTGTGTTGGGAGTTTGGTCGTGGAGGGTCTTCAGAACAATCTCACTTTGGCGCAGCATCGCTGGTCATGTTGTTGGGTTTAACATTGCATTACCTCGTTCAACTGCCGTCTTCCATCCTATTTACTCGTTTTTTTTTGAGTGAATAGGCTCTTAATAAACTAGCGCGCTTTACCATCAACGATTGCATCACTGCTTACCATCAGGCGGGATTGCGGTCAAGCGCTAGTTTATAATTATTAATAAAAAAAACCGTAGTGGTACTTTCTCTATACAAACTTATTCCACTGTTTTCTTCAGCAATTATTTTTTCTACAATTTTACACCGTGATTGTCATTTGTTTTTTTTGCGAAATCTAATTAACAAAAGAAATACGATACTTCAAAATGGTGCAAATAACCCATTTTTACCGTGATGTTCCGATGATTATTAGACATACGTGATAAGTTTTCACAAAAAATAATATAATAGATGCATAGGATAATTTTTCTCTGAATTTTGACATAAAAATAATTAACATCTGCCGTGTTTTGAAAAAGAAAACAGCGGAATACGAAACATCTTTTGGTCAACGTTTTTGTAGGTAAAATCAGCCTGAGCTGCAACTGTCCTTTTCGCTCTTTACCGGGAGAGGTTGGAAGCAGCGCGACGGCAATAGTTTCTTCCAGTACCTATTTTCCAAATTCCTCGGCACTAGAGTCTCCTCTTAATGATACACCCGAAAAAATATGTGGATGTTTGAAATTACCTGTCCTGAATTTATTTATTTACCATAATACATTTTATCTGTATGCTAAAAATAGGCTCATAATTTTGATTAAGTCACTATATGAATTTAACACTATAGGAACCTATGTAGATATTGTTTTCTGAGTTATTTACAGCGTTCGATAAAACAGACCAAAATTCTCGTTTTGTAGTAATTAGCACGTACATTACCGTTCATCTTGAACATTACAAAAAACTATGGCAATAAAATTAAAATGAATGCATTAAAATTTCACGTAAAAGCTATAATTTCCAATTTGAACTGCAGCTGACGGTGCATCATTTAAGTCTTATCAGCAAGAGAATTAAGTTCTTATTCAATTGTTTCTTGCGATGTTTTGGTGCCATAAGGGACGTCCCAATTCTCCTTCGTTGTACAGATGATCATAAAATACATACAGAATCCTCTGCGATGTGTAATTGCGACAAAAGTTTTCGGTATAAATACTGAGGGTGAATCCAAAATGCATCATTACATTGCTTTGTATCATACGCATCCATCTTGCAACTGTTTTGTACTTGGTTCAACATGAAGTGCGTTGTAAGTTTTGTCAAGTTTCTTATTATAATTTCTTCTATAAATATACCATTTTGCGTCATATAGTTTTGTGTTCTTTCAGTGTATACTATTAATTTCTCTACTGTTACTGTCTTTGCAATATTCGGTTCAGTGATTTTAATTCAATTTGAAAAGGCCCGAATTTCCCATTTTTCGTTTGGATTAATAAGCTCTTATCTACTTAAGAGCTTATTAATCTAAATGTTAGATACTTATTTGGATAAATGATTTTGATCTTAAAAAGATAATTTATCGGTTTTGATAAATTCTCCAGTCACAGTATTTGTCCTCGAACTCCTCCAATACGGACGAAGCGATTTTAATGAAGTTTTCCTAAATACATTTGTTAGGCATGATGCAATGATGCATGCAAACAAACAGATAAAAACCTATCCTGGTTTTTATCTATTTTTTGTATTACCATTCTTTACGCGGATGAAATCGCGGGACATAGCTTCCAGCAGTTCATGAAACGTCTTTCCAGGCGTTTCTTTGACACTGCTACCAAGCAGCGCAATCCCCTTATAGCAGCGGTTGCCAACTACACCCCCTCCACCATCTCCCAGCTTTGCCACCCCTCACAGACCCCGATGACCCCATAACCCTCCTCAAAGAGGCCAATAGGGCCACCAGCACCTTATACAAACACAAGAAATCGAAATACAGACCTCGCCGTCGAGGTCCTCCGCGACGCGCCCCACAGAATAATTTCCCTCCCCGACCTTGCCCGATGAAGGCCAACCCGCGCCGCAGCTGAACCAGTAATTATTATTATCCAACAATGACCTCTGAGTTTGTTTCGGCGTTTCTTCTCAGAGCTAGTACTAGGAAACGCCGTGGTCATCAAACCACTAAGAACCCTTTCGATCCAGCCGTCACTTGCTGTCCTCTCTAGCGACGCCCTAAGCCAAGGTTCGTACCCCACAGGGGGTACCCTTAGTGCGTAGTCGCCTTAATTTTAGTTCAGTTTTTAAGTGCCCCTGGCTTCAGTTTTACTTAAGGCATCCACAGGAAAGTCCGGCTAAGTAGTCACGGCCTCTAATGGTCAACTACGAGATGCCATAACAAAAAAGGGGCATAGCTAGTAATAAATAATATTCCAAACAATAACATTATACAAATAAATTGTAAAGTGACAACTACAACGTAGCGTAAAAATACTATCTATTATATTTGAACATAATATAAGAAATCATCGTGGTTAGTATCTGCATTGAAACGTTTGAAAGGACATAGCAAAACAAATTTTGTTTTCAGATATTATTAGCTCTCTTGGTTAGCGCAGCTTATGCTGACGTCAGCAGTTTCCAGCAGTTCCAACAGCAGCCCCTATATCAACAGCAGCAACAACAACAACCACAGTACACCACGGAACCCATTCCCATCATAAGACAAGAACAAGTACAGAACCCAGATGGATCATATAAATGGAGGTTAGTTTATACTCTGCTACTCGTAACTGTACTCGCAAGTAGGTTCCCAAAAACCACTAATAAAAATGCCACAAAAGATTATACAATATGTAAATAAAACCCTGTCTGATCCATAAGGATAATAAAGGTTAGGTAAACACATGACTAAATATAATATACAATTTTACGTAATCATCATAGTAACCATACTAATGAATTTTGAAATTTGGTAATTTTCAAAAAAGTGACAGCACCATTTTGACAGTATTATTATGAGCGATGCGACCGCGTGCCGTGTGCCCTGCCCCCCGTCGCCCGCGCATGGATTGCCTACCGCACATTTATTAAGTTACTGCTTTTTGCGAAATAATATTTATTTTTTGGGGATTTTTTTTTTAAGTTTAGTCTGGCTTTGTAGGCATTAGTAGAATCAGTTATCGATAGCTAACAATACCTTCACGGATCGGACAGGGTTTTCTTTACATATTGTATATTACTCAAGAATAGCGAAACTTTACATTAATGAACGATTACTGATAATCATCTGGTAATATCAAAGTTTATTTTTTACAAACATAAAAACTTACAAACAACTTGATCTCTTTATGATGTCAGTTTAAATTTAGTAACAGTTCAACTGTAAGGAGATGGGTCAAATTAATTAGTGTCATACACTGGTTTAATTGATAGGCTGATCTTTATATGATCAATTATGCTTATGAGTACGCTAAGTTACTTTCAAGGCTCATTAGTAGGTATATTTGTGTTCGCTCTATTTGGAGTTCGTTTTGAAATTAGTGAATTTCATAAGAACATTTAGAATTTTTGGTCATTATCGGCCACATTCATAATTTTCCAATTTTGAATTTTGGGAGAAGAATAAAAGTGGATACTACCCAACCTACCTACTCATTCTCTTGATTTATACGCACACGGTACGAAATGATAAAAAATCTACGTCTCCTCATTAGTGTATCCTATCTGAAACGTACCGAATATTTTAATAACTTTATTACCTACTTTTATTTTTATCAATAAAATTTTTAAAATAAACATGTATGATATTCTGAAGTTTTGGAATTAATCATTATTTTTCTTTAACAACATATTCACGATTTTAGCTACGAGACTGGAAACGGCATTTCAGCTGAGGAGCAGGGGTACGTGAAGAACCAAGGCATCCCGGAACAAGAAACTCAGGTTGCCCAGGGCCAGTACCAGTACACCGCTCCTGATGGACAGGTATAACACTATGTACTAGCTATGTTCAGGTTTTATTGGAAAACATAAAACATATTACTAACGCCTAAATATTCGTAGGTACGAGAAATAATATTTTTCTGTTCTTGTGGGATAATCATCAAAACTTTTTGCAAGTTGATATTTTGGTACCTACTACACCAATTAAGTAATATCAAATATTCAAAAGTGTTCATATCATCCATGATACAAAAAACATGCATTCAGGAGCCTAAAGAGGCCTAAAGAGGACCTTATTAAAGAATAAGGTAACCAAATTATGTTCATTTATTTGGCCATTTGACATCTTTTTAATATTTATGAAGATTATCGCTGAAACGATTAACGGTTCTTTGATTTAATCGTCTATTTATCAAAATATTGAATTGTCATTGCTTGGATGTTTGTAATATTAGAATTCTACTAGGATTTAGTAGAATTTTAATATTATTAGGAGTTACTTTACTAACGCCTGCTCAAACAAATACAGCAGCGTTTACTGTGATAAGCTATGCAGCTAGATCGAAAACTTCCACAGGCTTAGTAGAATTACGTGTCGGTTCTTACCCACGACAGATCTATAGAACTTCGATGATGAGTTTAAACAAAGTTTTGACATAACTAAACAAGTCTAGTGAACATATTGATTTAAATATATAATCAATATGTTCATATTACTTTAAAGCTATTAAACTTATGACAGACGTCTGAGCATAATGTTTGATTAGTGATTACCGAATCATACTAATCTTTAATTTTAGGATGATGTCGTCATTTTTCTGTCTTCCGTCAGTTTCATTATTAATTAAATAATAAATATCTATTAGGTTTGGTTGGTTCGGCAACATTGAGCTTGAAAGTCACCTCAAATGTCTTCTCCTTGTAGCTTACTATACGTATTATATTCTGGTATTTCATGTTTCTTGGAATTAAAATTAAATATTCCTAAGGAAAAATACATGATATTTATAATATCCTTGTCAAATCTAAGAATATTCACGACCGGATACAATTTAACTAAGCATATAATGTTAAGGTCTCAAACTTTAAAGCTACAAACAAGCAAACAAAAAATACCTTACCTGTTCATTGTTTGCAAACATAGTCAATAAAATATTCAAGAAACTGTCCTATTTTTAACCGACTTCTTACAATAAGCCAACTGATAAAAGTATATTTACGAACATTGATTAAAAAACATGCGTGCACTAATAACGTTTTTACTAGGACGCCGTAGTGATGACACATATAATTACCTTCATAAATATTATTAAAAATCAAGGCAATCATAATTAAAATGAATATCCCTTTTATAAATGGTTGACCATGGGTTGATAATGACGGAATACGTTTTCGTTAAAGTCATGACTCTGACTCGATTTTGTATATGTATGATATAGAAATTTTCTATACTCAATTAAGCAATAACGGAATTTGTATTTTTTTTAGAATATTACGCAATCATCCCACTGGAATAACAGAAAGTGTATTCTTTTACCTCAGTCGACATTCGAGCAACTTAAGTTAACCTAGTTTATTTTAGTTCACTTACAATTATTTACTTAGTGGGCATATATGCGATTGATAGCGATGTAGATGAATTTTTTAATGCCCTACAAGCTAGATTATTCTATTAAAAAAAAAAAAATTAGTGATAATTAATAATAATGTGTGTACATAAACGTTAATTTAATCTGTAATTAAAAGTACTCTGAAGGAAAGTAATAATATTTAAGTAATTGCGCCATTACCCAGTAGGGAAATTACGTAATACACTATCAGTAGCAATGGGTTTAATTTTGACAGTTCAACAACATTCATTGTGATATTTATGTTGTTGAGCAGACACATTTTTAGAACACAAGGAGCAATGGATTAGCAATCTGCTTCAAAATGATTCCAATTGATAGTAATAGTATTTGTTCATAACTCATTCGCATGATTGCAGGGTTAGTACAGTGGTTAAGCTATTGACTGCTGCACTGCGTGTCGCGGGTTCGATTTCCGCACGGAACAAATATTTGTATGACCTACAAGTAGTTGTTCCGGGTCTAGACGTTTGTGTATGTGAGTTTATATTTTTGTAAACGCACCCACGATACAGGAGAAATTCCTGTTGTGGGGCAATGGTTAAAAAAATTGTAGTTTCGCTTTATTTTCGGGTAAATAAAAGACACGAAGTTTTGTGCAATATTTTATTTCCTCATTAACCAAATTGTTTTTGCTTTTTCAGGTAATTCAGTTGCAGTACTTGGCTGACGAGAATGGCTTCCAGCCCCAGGGCTCTCACATTCCGACTGCTCCTCCAGTTCCCAAAGCAATCCAGGACGCCCTCGACTACCTTGCGACGCTTCCCCCACAGAACCCAGACAGTAGAGAATATGCCAGGAATTAAACAACAGCTAAGGACGCTTTTAATTACTGAAATTTTTAAGTGTAATTATAGTTACACTTCATAATTTCCGTATATATAACATTTTGATGGTGAAAGTTTGGTGTAACTTTACTCCAGGTTTGATTAACGGCCTAGGATTTAAGGAATTGAAACTCAGTCATAGATTTACTTATTCACTTTTGTGATACTAACAAGATTAAAAAAAAAAAATGTTATGTAATATATCTGTTTTAAGTATAATAGTTTTACATTTTTTGTAAATTTTGCATAATATATTATGATTTTATGTTAAGATTATCTCGTTTTATTAGAATTTCTATCTAAACACGTTTTCGTTAAATGATTGTTGATAAAAACTCGTTTCTTTATTTATATCAAGATCATTTGGAGGAAAATTATTAAATACTACAGGACCCATATTATCATCCGGTGATAAAAAACATGTTTAATAAAAAGAATCTAGAACAGTTTAATGATTGCACAAATAAATTTAGAATGTAAAAGCGTCAATTAAAAAACGTTTATTTTCATCTAATAATTTCCTTTCGCAACTCGAAGATTAAATATTTGTTTGTTCATTCACAAGGTTAGAGTTTATAATAACGGTTTGTGGTGATTATCGACTCACTGGCTGTCAATGGTAATTACACCCTGCGCTTGCGCCGCGAGGAACACATGTGTAGCGTTCGAGAACCATCAAGTATTTTAAATATGTAAGGAGTTGGAGCTAAGTGTATTTTAGTCTAAGCCTATAAGTTCAGTGATAAAGTAATTGCACACATGTATCTATAAAATACATACATTTGGTAATTTTTGTTTTTGCACGATGACTAAATCGTAATTATTTCGTCTTTCTTATTGCAGTATTATTCAAGTTAGGTATAGTGAAATCAGACAACAAATGACAAATTGCAAATCGTAGGTGGCATCTAATAGGTCTCTACAAGGCCCCGCAGTTTCGCTGTAAAAGTTCAGAATTTATTTAAATTCTGAACTTTTACTTTTACGTTACTTTTTTTTTAATTTTAAGTAGTTTGGCAGAACTATTTAGTTCTGCCAAACTACGTCGGTTAGCTTGAACCAATAACGGACGATTAGTCTTAGGCACAAAATTCAAGATTGAAGTCTTGTTAAGTACAAAACTTGTATGTTGTGTCTAATGTAAAACTAAACTTGTATGTTGTGTCTAATCTATACATTATGTAAGCTAACCTAAGCTACTGGAAATTCCAATGTATATCATCACCATCAGCCTCTACTTGTCTACTGCTGGACATAGGCCTCTTCCATGGCACGCCAACAAGCTCGATCCTGAGCAGTTCTCCGCTAGCCAATGTAGATATCAATCTATATAATTTATATACAATTTTAGAATATTCGAATATGAGGAGAAAGTCATCCCTAGGATACAAAAACCAATTGAAACGTAACACCATCACCGTTTCTTAAAAAAACATTATTGTAATACCCACTGAACTGCCATATTAAAAGCATCACAGTGATGTGTTCGAGCCCTAAGCGGCTGAAGTTCGTTCGCCGCGACCCCTTGCTCAATAACCGGTCTGTTCACTTTCCCTGCATCTCCGTGTCAAGGTCGCTCGCCCATCGTCGCCATGCTATAAACAGGTAGGAACACGTCGGAGAATATCCAAAATATGCCTTATCGTACCTAATTGTGAAGGTTAAACTATGTACTTGACCCACCCATTGACCTAACTAGTGTTTTAAATGCGTATTGTTTTTATATTAACCTGTTTTATCATTGATTTTGTATCCGGGTTGGACATTTATATTATTTTGAATGTCGCCAATAATATATAAAAATAATAAAACTTCCTGTCCAACCTGTAGCTCGCTATTAGCATAATCATAATGATTATTTTACTTTTCATTTTGTTTGTATCATGTTCAAGCTTGGACTTGATATTGACGAAATTAATATTCTAAGCTGCGGCTAACTATGAAAATTTTTCTTCATTACGTTACCGAACTTCTTTCACAAAGGTAAACACTCGTTGATGTCTAGCGTAGAACTAAAGAATTTAATATTATATGCGTACTCGCGGTGTATTTAGGTAGGTGTAATGATACTTCCACACGGTAGTAGGTTGATATGTATTATATAGAAATTTTCTAAACTGAATTCCAAGACTCTATGAGTGTAATGAATATTTTTTTAATGCTTCATCTTATGGTGAAGATATCCGGACAGGTCTGTGGTTGGGTGATATCTTATTTATTTATGGCATCATTACATAGCGTGCACTCTCAGTAACATTATTATTGGCACGTTCAGCTGTCATTGATGGATCTTTGACAGTCATAACGGGTAATCAAAAGCGCGAAAGTTTGACAATCAATCTTACCAAGAGGTATCGTTTTACCCCGTGCCTGGCCTGTGGAAGACAAGTAGACAGTTTCTCCATGGGAAATACTGACTTTTAGCAATATCCAATTAAACTGAAAGTCGATCCTAACATAGAAGGGAAAAAGGTTACTCAGATGATTAAAATGTGATATTTCATCCTATGAAATCAAAACGCTGTTTAAATATCTATTAAGTAGTTCTTGAGCTTAATTTGATAGATGAAAGGTACAAAACAAGCAGCTATATGTCACGGACTAGACAAATTTAAACTGATTGCTAATTCATGCCTCGTCTTCACATACAAACTAATGTATACAAAATAATGTAAAATACTTAATAAGATTAACGGCGGAGTTTCTTGCACATTCTTCTCCATACAAACCTTTTGTAAGACGCGACTAGAATCAATTTTATTTTGTTGCAAATTTTTCAAACGTTCAAAAGTACCTTTTATATGCCCTTTTGAAATAATGCTGAGACTGTTTTGACATTTAAAGAATAATTGGAAAAGTAAAATAGAAACTCCTTCTAGAACATCCTTTTTGATAACCGTAGCTATTTGTACAACTACATTTAGATGTTAATCAATCGACTGACATTCATAACACAATTTATAGAGCTTACTGCTTCCACGAAACGGGATGAGTCGCGTATAGCTGCAAAAAAAAAACTTTGAATTATTCTTAAGAAAAAATCGCTAGTCGAACAAATATGTACTGGATCTTTAAATGTCAAATGACTTCATCAAATTATCATAGCCATACATAAGTCACCCGTAGGCCACTCCCAACTAATACAAAGATGTTAAAGCAGCGATGTCAGAATTTGCCTGAAGACATTTTACTCACTAAAGTGCCCACAATACGATTTACATAAGAGATGGAGTGAAATCTATGGTTAATACCTAATTATATAGACTACTATAGATTGTGATACATGGTGGATTTGTAAACGGGTAATAATGCTTAATTGCATAATAATATAGACTATAGTGATACAAACAGGTTCAAGTGATTTACGCTTTTGTCAGCATGAGTAGGCACTTTTGGTTAAAATATAACTACTTCATTATAACATGGAATCATATCAAATGACCAATTATATTCTAATTACTTAATTTGAGATAATGCAAAAACAGGGAATTTTATTTAAAAAATTGTATCATTAAAATAAACCGCATGGATTCGTGAATATATTTTTTTAATAATACACTAGTGCTTGACACCATCCCGCCTGATGGTAAGCGGTGATGCAATCGTTAATGGTAAAGGTAATTAAGAGCCTATTCAGAATACACTCACAAACAAAAAACTGAGTGAAAAGGAAGGAAAACGATAGTCGAACGAGGTGATGCAATATTAAACCCAACAGCACGACCAACGATGCTGCGCCAGAGGAAGATTGATCTGGAGACACATCGCAACACAACTGCTCAGACCCGTTCTCCGTATGGCTTCACCAGACATCATGCCGGAAAACGACGAATCGCTAAAATATTAACTACAGTAAAATATGATGAATTTGTTCATTCACAAATTATTAATGGAATGTTTTGTTGGCAAAAATATCGTACTCACATACACGACCATCGTCGATGAAGGCAGATGCTCAAATCAACTCCTCATTTAAAAAAAAAAGAAAAAAATGAAAGTACCCGGAGAAATTAGAATGTACCATCCTAGGTTCTGCAAATTGATAAAATAAAGACAGCACTTACAATAGCGATTTAAGTTTATTTTATCAATCTACAATTTTAGTGTTAAATGTTGGTGACCTTAAAGTTTTATTGTTTTTATTCTATTTTTATTTATGATTGTATTTTATTAGCCATCTTAAACAAGACAAGCAAGTTTTTTTAAATTTATTCTGGAAAAACATATTAGTTTTATACATCATACGATTGCTCGCTAATTAATATTAAGCTTATTTTATATACAGACCGTGTATTATGTTGTACTTATTTCCTCTTGAGTTATTTTCTATATTGAACAGTGGTTTATCTGACAGACGTGGCTTCTATTATTATGCTTATTCTTATTAAGTTTAATAACGAACCAGATGGCGTATGTCTTTCAAATAATCATAGGTGTTACAGTAATACATCTGTAACTATAAATACATAATGAATAGGTAGAGAGGTTAATAACCATGCTTATTATTTGCGCACAAACGATGGCGAAACTATAGACTTGATTGGATGTGTGTGTCATGGATCTGAGCTTTACGTAATGAATTTGTACGTTAGTACGCTAGGTACTTGGAGCTCACTACAAGTCATTGAAGAAATTCTGCTATCACGAACTCGCCTCGTGAACTTCACCTCGAAAACAGCCGGATCGTGTGTGCTTGTGTATGATAATTATACTAGTTTATTGCCTATTCAATATGATATTATATGTCTACTTATAAAAATAGACATTATTTTTAATTTATTTTGGAAATATCAGTTTATTGAGACAAATTTCAAGCAATGTTCAGTATTTGATACCTACTTTTAGAATTTGAGTAACTGTGACGAATTCGGCCGTGGGTAATTGCCAATTTGTATGAATGTAAATTTTTTGTGTAAACAGCACGAAGCTTGCCTAGTAAGGCCGCGCAAATGGAGGATCCGTTATATTTATTGTTTACCATTACGTAGCAGGCCAAGTTGACATACACGAGGCGAGGTAATGCATCTAGTGTTTGCTTATCTCATAGATTTTGCGACACGACAATGAATTGTGAAACTAGAATGCAGGGAGGTGGGAAAATGTGATAACTATAAAAACTCAAATTTTCAGGACTGAAAGCATCAGTCGACAACAGTTATCACTGCTTGTTCCACCATCACCAAACACTACAAAATGAAATCTATTGTAAGTGATAAAAATTCTGTACTTTTTGAGTGTCCTATGGGTTTCCAATAAACATTGATTTTTAAAATAAATACAGTGACTTTGGCATAAATTAAGTACAGTGTTGTGCTTCACCATAAAATAACAATACAAACCATTACATTCTTTGAGTACATAATATAAATTCGAAGGGGTTTTGATTATAAGTTGACTATTAAAGAAGTAGTACATATCTGTTAATAAAATGGCCTATGTTTATTTATTTGCATTGTCTGACTATAGTTTTTGTGACAGGTGTTGGCTTGTATGCTGTTCGCGGTGGCGCTAGCTGCCCCTCAAGGAGCCCCGGCCGAGCCCATCCCAATCGTGAAGGATGACAGCCAGATCAACGGCGACGGATCTTACCAGTATGCCTATGAAACTGGCAATGGTATTTCTGCAGATCAGAAGGGAGAGCTGAAAAAGGTTGGAGATGTCGATGCTTTGGAGGTGCAAGGAGAGTTCTCTTACCCAAGTGAGAATGGCGATGCCATCCACCTCACGTACACCGCTGACGAGAACGGCTTCCACCCGGCGGGCGCACATTTGCCCACCGCGCCCCCGGTGCCCGAGGCTATCCAGCGCTCCCTCGACTATCTCGCTACCGCTGCGCCACCACAGGGAGCTGCCGCTCCACAATAGATTTCATGTTGGCTGATGCAACAATACTCAAAATCACATATAGTGATGTGTATTTTATAATTTTCTACTATCAATAAAGCTAATGAAACACTTTAATCCCAGGATTTAACTTTTACCCTAATTATATCGAATTTAAATAATAGTTTTGGAGTTGATAATGACAAATAAATTAAAAGAACTAGTCCAACCGCAGAACAGTTGTTTCTCATTAAGAATACGTTTTACTCTCTTTTCTTATTTGGATCAAGATAAAAAGTGAAGGTTAGGTGATAATTTGCATACAAACAATTTATTCGAGAAGCCGGGCAAACCGGTGGTTGCTATCTAATTTTAAGTAGGTAGGTATCACGAGATTAAATACATTATATGCTAAAATATACACTACAGAATTTTTTAATATTTTTTCTTGAATACCAGAGCAGTTATAAGATTACTAATATTAGGGGTTAAAGTATAAAATTGCCTTCTTGTTGCAATAGGTTCTTTGAATTGACTTCTTCATGGTTTGAGCTTTTCGAATGAATCTTTTTTCTCATGGTTTCAAATATTCATCACACTTGAATATCGAACTATTCAACTTATAGACAGGAGAGTTAAGCTGAGTTGAGTTAAGTTAAGCTGAGTGTCACGTTCATTTTTCATTGGACTTTGTAAATTATTTATAGTGTGGTTTACTAAATAAAAGTGCGTGATTTATGTAGTAAAAAGTGCATTCAGTAAATAATTCATAAAGTAATTGTAGTAATTAGTAATTCATTAACATATCGCAGCATAGTGGCCTCATCATGACTTTGCCTCGAACCTCCCTTGTAGACGGTTCAAGTGGCCGTCTTTTTCGACATGGATACTTCATTACGTGACATTGGCTAAATGCACAAACTGTGCGAAGCTAAAAAAGAAAGAAAGAAAGAGATGTAAACTGCGAAAATTCGAGTGATTTTTGAATACAATAATTAATGTTGCGTTTGGAGAGAGGTCTACTAATGAACCTTGCGATTATGGTTTAAATGCTTTCGTGATGGAAACTTCGATTTAAAGAACGAGCCACGGGGAAGACCACCCATACCGGTGAATAACGATGAACTTAGAGAGATGGTGGAAGCCGATCCTAGTCAAACTACCCAGGAATTAGCGGAATAGTTTAACGTTACCTTACCCACAAAATCGACTCGTTTGCGTCAAATAAATAAATAAAAAAAAATACGAAAAGTGGGTGCCTTACGTAATGATTTGACTGATCTGAAGAAAGAAACGCGTGTTAAAACTTGTGTTGCCTTGTTGAATCGGTACATACAGAAATGAAGGAATATTGAATCGAATTGTGATATGTGATAAAAAGTGGATTCTTTATGATAACCGTAAAAGAAAAATGCAGTGGCTGACCCCAGGTCAAACACTACAACAGTGTTCTAAAGAAAGACTTACCACTAAAAAGGTAATGGTAACTAATTGGTGGTCTGAGCGTGGTGTTATTCTCTATAGTTTTCCTCGATCTGGTCAAGGTCAAGAAATAACGGCAGATGTCTATTGTGCCGAACTCCGAACAATGTTGGCAAAACTAGCAGTAAAACAGCCCCTACTAATAAATCGATCTTCACCATTATTGCGCCATGACAACGCGAGACCTCATACAGTACGAAAAACTATTTTGACTCTTCAGGAAATGCAGTTAGAAACCTTTCGCCATCCAACGTATTTGCCAGACCTTGTTTCAACGGACTACCATTTGTTTCGTGACTTAGACAATTATACATGACAAGAAGGAGGCAGTACAAAATGCTTTCACACATTCTGTGCAGTCTAGATCCTCAGCGTTCTCGTTTTTTTTTAGACAAATCACACAGATTGAGTTAGCCCCAAAGTAATTTCGAGATTTGTGTTATGGGATACGATATCGTTGAGTTACGATACTATATTAATAATAGATACATATATAGATAAACATTTTGGATGTTTATCCAAGCCAACCAGGAAAAGATCGTTTGCCATCATGACATGGTCGGGGATCGAACCCGGGGCCACCACAGCGCAGGCAGGCGTGTTGACCGCTGCGTAACGGAGGACAACAATCAGATAAAAATTAAAAAAATAAACAATTTTGATTTTCAGTATAAATCGGCAATTTTATACTTTAACTCCTATTACGTTGGACCGCTAAAATCTTAAAATTGGATAACAACGTAATCAATTTGTCGTTGCAAATATTAATAGCATATTGCTGTATGACCGATTACCCCTGACATTATCTTTGCAATAACAGTTAATTGAATAATCATCCACACCCAGTGTTTATGCATATATTTTGGTAATGACGGTAACAATCTATCTTGGTTAATCCAATCAACGACCATTTAATGAGAAGCGCTAGATTGTATCACTCTGGGTATAAGGTCATGAGTAGATAGGTTCGATAGTAGGTACTTAAATATGTATGACTAGCTGCGCCGCGCGGTTTGACCCGCGTAGGTTTTGATACGTTTTTTTATATGCTCTGCCCCTATTGGTCGCAACGTGTTGTATAGCCTAAAGTTTTCCTGTGATTAATGGGCTATCCAACACTAAAAGATTTTTTCAAATCGGACCAGAAGCTCTTGAGATTAGCGCGTTCAAACAAACACACAAACTCTTCAGCTCTATATAAAAATATAAAAAAATATATATTCTTAGCTCTATATATCATTCGGTAAACTAAACATTCTTAAAAAAACACATTTTGCCATTTTGAATTAGTTACTATTTTTAACAATAGAGTATTTGACTAAAAAAAACTAATTAGTCCGTCAATCAGAGATCCAAAAAATACTAGACACGTATTTTTTCTTTTTTCATATAAACAAAAAATGAAGAAGACACAATGCGTTGAAAACTCGTGTGAAGTCACTGCACGCTACACTTTTTAGCGCGCAGTGACGTCACCAGCCACCACTCCTGATCTTTGATGCCTTTTATATTTCTCAATTCTTATTGATTTGATAAAACAAAATATACGTATTCAATATTTTTCTATAATATGAATGACGGACTAAATAGAATCATTTTTTTTTTACCCAGTAAACATCCCTATTGTTTGAGTTATCAACTGAACAAAGATTGGCCCAAAGTCGTACATTATTTCTCTTATTTTTATGTGAATCACATCCGACAATGTGCCCCACCCACTGCCATTTAAGTTTAGCGACTCGAAGAGGTTTGGGTTGGGGGTTGGAGTTGTTTAGATTTGGTTCTTCTGCGGATCTCCACATTTCTGATTCGATCGCGCAGAGAAGCTCCGAGCTGTTTCTATCGCCCTCTGTGTGATCTTGAGCCTTCGTGTGAGGTCCGTGGTGAGCGACCATGTTTCAATTCTGTATGTCGTCACTGGCAAAACATATTGGTCAAAGATTTTGGTAACTTGAGTGACGAGAAGATATAGCGTAGCTTCCCGAACGCTGCCGAGCTGAACTGGATTCGACGAGACACCTATTTTACGAACGAAGTTGGACCTACCTAGTTGGATGTCTGTCCCAGATATATATACTCGTTAACAACTTCGAGTGCAGAGCAACCAACTGGAACTGGAGTGGGTCTTATTCATGTTCAACTTTAGACACACTTATTGGGAAGTTCTGCTGAGATCATAGATCAGTCTGTCCAAGTATCATCTGCAAATCGGAGATTAGTGATGACGCAAGGCTTTCCACAATGACCGATCTTGTGCTGTCCGCATACAACAGTTTCCTGCTATCTTCGCCGGTTATCGGTCCACCTACGCTGTGTCTTCCAGTACATGGCCGCCACTCCAGAACGTTACTGCCCCATCGGTCACAGGTTCTACGTCCAAGGTACCGTGCCCACTGTACAAAAACACAAACATGTCTGTTCGACTCCAGGATCAGTACTCGTAGTCGTGGTGGCCTAGTGGTTATAACACCAGCCTCTCAAGTATGAGTACGCGGGTTTTCGGCGGCGACTCCAGGTCAGGCAATGTAACTTTTCTAAAGTTATATGTACTTTCTAAGTATATCTTAGACACCATTGACTGAAGGTGAAGGAAAACATCTTGAGGAAACCTGGACTTTATAAGTCTGAAATCGCCAACCGGCATTGAGCAAGCGTGGTGATTACACTCAATCCTTCTCTGTATGAGAGGAGACCTGTGCCCAGCAGTGGAACGATAAAAAAAAAAGTTTGGTGATGATGATTAAATCACTATGATACTAAAGCCAACCTTAAAAAACTGTGTTGGGTAAACAGGTCCAAAAACTCATTTCGCGCGCCACCTCGAATCAACCCTTACAATGCCTAGAAACCTTTAAAAGTGCGTAATATATTAATTTGTTCCTTGGTAAGTAAGAATGTGAAGGAGGGGTTCTCTAAAAATAATAAAAATATTATATACAAAAAAACCCGGCGCACAAAAATCTAACGAACTGAAAAGGCAGAAACAAGTTGAACAATCGCAGTTGGGGGACTGTTCTATGGAACACTTCTTTATCTAGCTAAGAGTCCCCCAACTGCAATTGTTCAACTTGTTTCTGCCTTTTCAGGTGGGTTTTTTGTTTGTAAATAACATTCTTTTTATTTCTATCTTTTTAGTTTTCTTATTTATTTATAGATTATATACATATTTAGAATCAGTGTTTAAAATCCTTTATTTTGATATCCCACTCGATGTGCTTGGTAATCTTTTTTCTTATTTTTACATCACAATATGGTGTCCAACATCCGCCATTTTGTTTTTTTAATACCACATATCTAACAACTTGGGCTATTAAGACATATCTAACGATACTACAAATGTGAATATCCGTTTATCGGTTCTGGAGATATAAGGTAATAAAGAATTTTACATACAAGATACGCGCTAAAAACATAACCGCCTTCATCTACTCCGGTCACCAAGGTGTGTTCATTCCCATCAGCGTCCGATGAATCTCCTGGGACTCGTTCTCGACAGTCAGTGGAATTTGGAGGGGATTTCTGATGTTTGGCTCCCAGACTAGGCCAGGTCCTCCTCCTCCTCAAGTCGTTCTCCTCACTACTGAGGGCCGTGATGTCCCTGTGGAATTATCCTCTTCCGCACAATAGTTCGCCATTTGTTACGATCCCTGGCCGCGAGTATAGCATCATGCAGGTCGGTGCCCAGAGATGAACGAATTTGGTCTGTCCACCTTATTGGACTGCACCAGACCTACCTGACTGGACCAGGTAGTCCGGGGAAAACCGCCCGGTCTCCGCTGAGGCGGCGAGCCTCCTTGATGGATTCCAGACTCCTTGATCCAGGTGCTATGGCGGCAATCACATGTGGGAGTAACAAGAGGAAGCATAACGAAGCGGTATAACTCCGCTGCCGCGAGAAATCGCGGTACAGCGGACAGAGCGCCGGCGGGTCACGACTTACAAGTTGTAGGTCGTAAGTTTGAACCACATCTTCCGATTTTGGCTTTCCACCTGAGTTAGTAAGTTAGTAAAGCCAGTTTAAATGAAAACTGGGTCTATAAAAATATTTTTTATTAGCACTAAAAATACCTACCTACTTAGAACAAAAAATATACATCGGAAATTACTCTCGTTATTATTGAAAATCAACGCAAAATAAGTGTTTTATAAGCTTTTAAATAAGTACTTATTAAAAAAAATTGTCTTTATTAGTAGATTATAGATAAATCAGCTAATAATCCACTTAATAATAATACTTTTATTTGTTAACATAGGTAATAGAGATACAGTTCTTGATTTTGATGAGCTGAGCGCTATGTTATGTTAGTAGGCGTACAAATATATCTACATGCAAACCTAGATTTTCTATTATTGTTATGTCATAACTAAATGAGGAATAATTAAAATGTAAAAAAAATATTAATAAAAAAAAAAACTATGTCAAAATAATTATGTCAAAAAAAAAATAAAATTAAATAAAATATCAAAATTAATGATAAAAAAAAATTAAATAAAAATAAATTGCAATTCTACATTAATTCGTCATTCAGGTAATCATCAATTGTGTAGTAGCATTTATCAATTAAGAACATTTTCATTTTTTTCTTAAATTGTGTAAAATTTTATTCTTTAATGGCGTCTGGAATTTTGTTATAAATACGTGGAGCCATACCTAGGATACTTTTTTTGACTAGTGCAGTGTTGCATTTATAATTACACAAACAATTTTTGTACTGACTACGAAGTGGAACATTTCGTGCCGTTGTCATTTTTTCGAAAAGGTTAGGATTCTGCTTGATAAAGATACTCATTTCCAGTATGTATAACGCCGGCACCGTAAGAACTTTTAGCGATTTAAGGTACGGCGCGCAACTGTCTTCTGTTTTCAAACCACACATGGCTCTAATGCACCTTTTTTGTGCCTTGAATATTATCTCTTTATCCGGAGAATTACCCCAGAAAATAATACCGTATCGTATGAGTGAGGCCACCAAACTATGATAGGCAACAAGTAACGAGTCTATATTTACTTTTCTGGCCAGTTGAAAAAGTGCGTATGCTGATTTATGAATTTTTTCACAAAGCTGTGCGATTTCCAATTCAAGTTACTGTCAATATAGATACCCAAAAACACACTTACTTTTTCCTCTTCTATTACGTTGCCATTAAATTTGACACACATTTTTGGAGTTTATTTTTTTTGGTAAAAATGCATTAGTTTGGTTTTCTTCAGGTTAATTTTTAAATTATTCATATTAAGCCAATCAATTATGTCAGTAAGAGTATTATTAATGTCAGTTTGATATGTATTTAGATCTCTACATTTTAGCAGTGCTATCGTCTGCAAACAAAACCATTTGTTGTTGCGTCACTTTCGGCAGATCATTTATATACATGAGAAATAAAGGTGGCCCGAGCACGCTAACCTGAGGCACCCCATATTTTATATTCCTCAAATTTGACACATACGTTTGTTCCATTTTTGACTTCGCACACACTCTCGTGATTTCCGTACATTGAAATCTATTACTTAGATATGATTCTATTAATTTTAAAATGTTTCCTCTGATGCCATAGCAGTGCAATTTGTTTAAAAGGTTTTTTGTGAGAGACATAATCAAAGGCTTTAGTCATGTCTGTGTAAATAGCGCAGATGGGAGTCCTTTTCTCCACAGCAGACATAATATTATTGAGGAAGTAAAAAATGGCCATATTAATGGTTTTATTTCTTCAGAAACCGTTTTGTTTCTTGCACAAGACGTTGTGTTTATGAAGAAACTCTTTTTCAAAAATTTTGGAAAAAATAGGAATTTTGGCCATGGGACGGTAATTTTTATACGCTTTTTGTCTTTTTTTTGTGGAGAGGTTTTAATATGACTTTTTTTAAATCTTCGGGATAGATGCCTTCGATAATACCGACATTAATAATATGTGCTAGCACGGGTGCTATAATGTCAATTACATATTTAATTACTTTCGTCGTTATACCGTCAATACCTACAGTACTAGTGTTTTTAGTGTCTTTGTGGCTAATATAATGTCAGACTTCAGAACAGGTTGCATAAACATTGATTGCATTGTCAAATTGTCTAACTTATTCATTATTTTAATGTCGGTTATTATATTTTTCTCGATGTCATCTATAAAGTAATTATTAAAAGCATTTGCTATTTCAATTGGGTTTGTGTAAGTCATATTCCCTGTTTCTATTGTCAGTATCTGTTCTTTAGGCAGGTTAGTTTTAGATTTATTGACTATATGCCACGTGGCCTTCGATTTGTTTTGAGAGTTGTTTATGAAGTAGTTATTTTGTGCCTTCTGAGTTAGTTTAACAATTTTTTTGTACCGCGTAGTGTAATTTTTCAATTCAGTTTTAGCTGTTTTTTTTGGGTGTAGTCTGTAAGCCCACAATAGCTGTCTCTGCCTTTTACTACATGTCTTTATGCCACGAGAAATCCATTTCACCTGTTTATTAGTGTTTATTGTTATTATTTTCTCTGGAAAACAGAGATTGTAAAACATCGAGAAAACATCATGAAATGTCTTGTACGCCACATTAACATCATGACTTTCGTAAAGTTCTTGAAAAAATATATTTTGTAAACATGATTTAAATTTAACTAAGTTCTCATTTGAGTAAAATTTTTTGATAGTTTTCCAAAATTGTAAGCGAAACGCTTTATGTACAGGTATTTTAAGTATTTGTGATGTGTGATCTGACAACAAAAGGTCAATAATATCTGCTTTCCATCCTTTACCTAGATTATGAGCAAAGTTATCAATGCACGTCTTACTATGAAGCCTGGTAGGCTGATTTAGCGCTAGAGTTCAATTATAATTAAGCAAGAAATGCTCCAAATCCATCGTAATCCTATTTCTCAACAGTACATTAATGTTAAGATCACCACACAACATTTTTTTTATTTGACAAACTTTTTTTAATACAATGTCAAGTTTTTCATAAAATGTCAAGTAATTATATTTCGGTATTCAATACACACATATAATAATAATTGAATGGGATGTCAATTCTAAGGCACACATTTCTATCACACCTGATACAGATTGTTTAGCAACATCTGGTAGTTCCCTGTACTGATGCCCCTATCTCACAAGAATACAAGTTCCGCCTCGGTTTGTGCTTCGCGAATAAAAAGCAGCTAGGTGGAAATTTGGAATGTGTAATAAATGCTCATATCCAGATGTCATGAAGTGTTCTGTCAATCAGAGTACATCTAAAGTTGTCCCTTGTTTTTCCAAGTGTTCCAGTTGTATAGTTAATAGGTCTGATTTATTTAATAATCCGGCAATGTTTTGATGCATTACAACAATATGACTAAAGAAAAAGCTGCCCGGTGTCGTCTGATTTAGTTATTGTCTTCATATGATTGTCAGGTTGGTAAATGTCAATGTTTGATATATTATAAGGTATTTTACCGTCTGTTACGTCAAGGATATATTTATTGTTTTCGTCAATTAGTATCTTGAAATTGTGATAAACGTTTTTCATTCCTTTGTTACTTATTCTGCCACTGACTCTCCTAAACATGTCGAATGTCAATTTTAAGTTAGAGTCTAAAATCATGGCGTATAGAAATGATTGGTTATCCATGTACAACAAATTATTGAATGTTTCCACTCTCCAATTAAAAAGAATTGCGTATTTACTATTTTTATATGTAGGTAGGCAAATTATAATGTTGGTATGTTGTACAGTACTCAAGGTTTCTCTTAAAGAAGCAATAAGACTACAGTAATTTTTTGTTACTTGAAAGTCTTCTTCTTCTACGAACACTATGCAGTAGTCATTTTCAGTGTAGTTGGTCAGTTTTTTATCAATGTTATTAACTAAGGTCTCCACACCACAGTTTGGTGTGAGATAATGGCATATTTGGTAGTTGTGAAACATGTTTACTTTCAAGTAACAAAAAATTACTAATAATAATAATTTCACTTCTTTTTAACAGAAGCGCAATTATTACTTCTTTTCGTTGTTATATAAAATCAATGCAAAATAAGTGTTTTATAAGATTTGAAGTACTTATCAATTTTATTAAACTTTGATTTTTTAGTACATATTTTTTTTTAATTATAAACTAACGCTTGACCGCAAACCCGCCTGATGGTAAGCAGTGATGCGATCGCTGAAGGCAAAGCGCGCTAGTTTATTAAGAGCCTTTTCACTCTAGCCTTGAAGACACTCAAATTTTAGTGTGACGGAAACACGGCCGTTGACAAATTGTTCCAGTCCCTCGATGTACGCGTTATAAAACAGGAAGCGAATCCAGCCTGTCAGTGTTCTATAGGATTCATTATGGAGAGCGTGCGAAGAAATTGCATGATTTAATTCCCCTATCTCCGTTCCACCAATGGACGACCCGTCGTACGGCCAGTTTCACTTACGTTGTTGACACCACAACGATCCGAACGAAGCGTTTCGCCTCGTTTTTTAGAGATAAAGATAATTTTATTTCGAATACAAACATGGGTAAGTAACGACGACAAAAAAAAAAAATATATATAATGACAGGTTCAGCCATGTTTTACAATTTAGGCATGAAAATTTTTTTAAATCATTCAACTTAAAACTAGAAAATACAGTTTCAAAAAATAGTTCCAAACAACATTATTCAAACTTAAAAAAAATCTTTTTCAGTAAGGTACACACTAATATACTTTTACTACTAAAAAGCTTCGGGGACTTTTTTTAAAAATTTTAGTGGAAGCTCTTTCCAGTTCTTTGGTAACTTATTATAAATAACTGGAGTCATGCAATAGATACTTTTGCGCATAAGTGCTTTCTTAGGTGGCTCCTGACATAGCAAGCTATTGTCGCGTCTATTGCGGGGGAAAGCGTCAGCTATACGTTTGAAACGACTCGGATGTGCCTTCACAAACACAGAAACTTCTAGTATGTACAGACAAGATAATGTCAATATCTTATATTTTTAAAGTATGGTTAGTAAACCATACCTTAAAAATTTACATTGATGTTTTATTTATGAAAACGAGTAAGTCTGCATATGCTCTACACACGATAGTTAACACAGATGCACTTCTTACGGCATATTATGGCATAGAAGCATCACATTTACGGTATGGGATCATATTTTGGGGAAACTTGTTTAAAATGAAACCCACTGATAGTAACAACTATCACGGGTTTCAGTTTAAACGTCGCTCGAATGCATCTTTTTGCGCCTTGAAGGCAGTTTCTTTTTCTGTAGAGTTTCCCCAAAATATGATCCCATACCATAAATGTGATTCTGCAATGCCGTAAGAAGAGCATCTGTGTTAACTATCGGTGATAATGTGTGTAGAG
This sequence comes from Sesamia inferens, assembly GCA_037179545.1. NCBI lineage: Eukaryota > Metazoa > Arthropoda > Insecta > Lepidoptera > Noctuidae > Sesamia > Sesamia inferens. The sequence continues at coordinate 17,650,884 of CM073928.1, read as the reverse complement.
CATATGTAGACTTAAGTACTCGTTTTCTTAAATAAAATATCAATATGGGTTTTCAAAGTTAATTTTTGATCTATTTCGAGACCCATGAATTTTGTACTCATAACTTCTTCTATTGTATCATTATTGTTGTGGATGTTTAAATTAATAGTAGAGGTCTGTTGTCTAAAATGGATAACTACCTATAGTTTTACTTCAATCTATTTTTAAGTTATTCGCGTCTAGCCAGGTTACCATCTGTTTTATAGTATTGTTTATGTCAGTTTCATAATTATCTATCCTTTTACAAAGTATTATAATCGTACCATCATAAGAAAATAGTATAACTGGTCGTTGTAAAGATTTCGGTAGGTCATTTATGTATAATATAAATGTAAAAGGACCTAAACGCTACCTTGCGATACCCCTAATAATAATTTACGTTCTGAAGACCCAAATATCTCTTCACATTTAGTTTTGTCTTAACTTTAATGATTTCTGTGATTTATTTTCTATTTTGTAGGTAAGAATCAAGCAAATACCTCGTACATCGAGGGACTGGTAGAATTAGCCAGCTGCGGTGTTTCCGTCGGACTACCATATTTAAGTGTCTTCAAGGCTAGAGTTAATATTCTCTTAATAAACTAGCGCGCTTTACCATCAACGATTGCATTACTGCTTAACATCAGGCAGGATTACGGCTTCACCAGACATCCAACATAAGCTAATATAGCTAGGCAGACGATGACGATGTTATGTCATCATCATCATCTCAGCGTTAATCCCAGTCGCATCCGTAGCTTTTTCAGCTTTTGGAGTCTGGGGTCCGCTTTACTAGTCTAACTGCAGATTTTGGCTAAACTTCGATATTTTCCGTGAAGCGACTGCCGTCTGACTTCCACAACCCGAAGGCGATATCTAAGCATTGCAGTTAAACCAATTGTTAGACTTTTGAGGACTCCAACAACCCGTAACGACTGCCACTAGATGTTCATATGGCAACCGGGACCAACGGCTTAACGTGCTTTCCGAGGCACGACCAGACCAGTGCAAATATTCATATTCATGCATATAAATATTTGCACTGTGCGGGGATCGAACCCGCGCCTCCTTGCGCAGCGGCCGCGTTCGTTACCGCTACGCCACGGAGGCTGACGATGTTATGTATTATTTGAATATATTGCGTTTAGGTAATTATTCATTAAATCATAGATTGTATCATTCATGGTTGTATCATTATTTAGTCCATAAGGTCAGAAACAAATAAATAAATAATACAATAATTAAATAATACATTATACAATAATAAACATTTCAGGTCGTGAAAATGAAAGTTTCTAAAACTAAAAATTTTAAAAGTAGGGCAACACTAAATCTTAGTAAGTACAAGTACATCGAATATCATAGGCAGTCATGGATTTGTTTTGTGACTTTTTATTTATTGAAATTTGTATTAATTTTCAAATTCAAATTTTTTGTAATACTTTTCATTGGTTTTATTTTTAATACGTTAAAAATATAATAATAAATATGTATGATTTTTTTTTGTTTTACTCATTTTATTTAAACGCCAGAGACCATAGATTTGTGTTTTCATTAAAACCAGTTGTGCTTCTAGTACAAAATAATGTGCTAGTATCAAAATGATTTCAGACAAGTCAACAGGGTTGCTATATGCACGACCGCAGCGCCCTCATTTATTTTCACGACTTAATAGACGGACTATACATATATTTTAAAAATCCTGCTATTGTGTCAGTGGTTGCCCCAATTTTGCGATAATAAGAACATTTGTGCTTGATATGGGTTAAGATATTTTATATTTCTGACTAGCAAAGAATTTTGGCCTTAAGTAATAACCTCATCCTTGTCTTACAAAATAAAGCTTACCTTAATTCACCCGGCCTTCGTACAGACATGCTAATCGATTACCTATAATATCGCAAGTGAGTATAGCTACATTCTATCAAATATAGTAATTTACTTCAAGCATACTTTCGTACCTACCCAATAAAGTTAATATTGACATTTTATTTAATTATCTGCATTGCACAATATTTTCTATTAAAATTCCTAGCCTACCTATTTTGAAGTAGGTAAATATAAAAATTTATTTAGAAACCTTTACTTCTATGCAAGTATGAAGCAATTTAAAGAAAAAACTTTTTTTTATCATAATCAAATCTCAAAATATTCACACATAGTCTTTTTTGTTTATCTACTGTCTCATAATATAACGACCTTGTGTCACCGGATTCATAAAACTGGTAAACTATTGTGTTTTAATGTTTCAGGACATCTTTTTATTGGAATTATTGCATAAAATTATCGTTGTACAAACATGTTATAAAGTTTAGCTAATGAGTCCAGAAATAGACAAACGAGATTCTTTGTAGGAACAGAAAATTTTGTGTGGAATATAAGAAACTAAAGTCAAAACATCAAAAGTTCTATAAGAAGTGAATTTTTGGAAACGAGAAATATTATACAGTGCCACTTAGTTATTGATGACTTAGAACATGCTTTTTCAACCGGTGTGCCGCGGCACACCAGTGTGCCGCGTACATTTTCAAATGTGCCGCGAAGTTAATTGTTGTCATAAAAAAATATTTCGAAAAACCCGTCGTTAAAAAAACAAAAAGTTATGAATACTAAACGACAATACCACGAAGACCATTTAAAGTTGGGGTTTACTTGGACAGGAGACAAAGACGAACCAAACCCTTCTTGTCTTGTTTGCGGCCAAAAATTAGCCAATGAAGCAATTGTCCCTAGCACATTAAAGAGACACCTCCCTACAAAACATTCTCATCTCTAGGACAAGGACCTACAGTACTTTAAACGTTTGCTGAAATCTCAAGCCCAGCAATCTACAAGTCTTACCACGACAAAGACTAGGTATATCTGACAAGTGTCAAGAGGCAAGCTATCACGTGGCGCAGCTTATAGCAAAAAAAAAAAAAACACAATTACACTTGACAATTAAAACAGAAAAGTTAGGCAAAATAATTATTAATAAACAATTACGTTTTTCCTTTGGGTTGGTTATGAGGGTTTCCAACCTAAACGATATCAATAGGACTAGGGGTCCTATTGATACCGTTTAGGTCCTTTACACCTAAATCAAGACTTCTAATATACTTACGCCTACCGAATTCTTTACTGGTGTGCCGTGAATGTTTACTGAAACTATAAGTGTGCCGTTGACAACAAAAGGTTGAAAAAGTCTGGCTTAGAAACTACTGCTGAAACAGCTGTTTATATACTGTGCAATTAAGGAAGAACTACATGAAAAGAGATATTTTTCTATTAAAATAGGCACATGATTTCTATGATATTTTATGGAATATTTTCCTGTTTGAAACCATTCAGTATACCTTTACGTAAAGAATGTGAACATTTCTTGTACAATATGATTGATCGCTCAAAATGTTTACGGATTGATGACTTTCACTTTTTTGGGAACATAAATGAAAATATACTGTTATCATTTCACTTAGGTATCGACTGGAAATTCATGATTTTTAATAATTCCTTGCTGACGTCCTATTGCAGCCAAAGGCAAAGAATTAACTGAGGGCCGATTAAAACATGAAGTTGCAAATATCACGCAAGCGCATTGACTAGAGTAAGCACGCACATATTTTGTCGAATTTATTCTGACGTGTCCAATGGTGCAATACAATCCAGAGGTGGTAGGCGGCATAGAGACCCGTCCGTATATATACCGATAATACTGTTAGATCAACATTGTCTAGTGCCTTTACCGACAAACAAACACAAACATGAAAACCATTGTAAGTGTTGTGATTGTGCATTCATTCATTGGATTCCTAAAATAAAGTGCCTTGTGATCGCAGTGCTATGAGGAATACCTAAGTGGGGTTTCCAGAACATCAACTAAAACTTTTAATAAAAAATACCCTTCATGGTAAAAGTTAAGTGGTAAAATAAAATATTTATAACAATTCGTTTATTCCAGATCTTCCTCGGTTTCTTGGCTGTCGTCCTCGCTGCGCCTCAAAGCCCAACTGAACCCATCCCGATCTTGAAGCAAGAGAGCGAGATCAATCCCGATGGCTCTTACTCGTGGGCTTACGAAACTGGCAACGGTATTAACGCCGACGAGAAGGGAGCCCTGAAGAACATCGGCGCCGAAGAGCCTGCCTTGCAAGTCGAAGGACAGTTCTCATACCCTAGCGAGGAAGGTGGTAACATCCAGCTAACATACATCGCAAACGAAAATGGATTCCAGCCCCAGGGTGCCCACATCCCTACTCCTCCCCCGATCCCAGAGGCCATCCAGCGCGCCCTGGCATACCTTGCCACCGCATCTCCTCAGCCTGAAAAGTAAATTCATATTTGAACAATAGGTTAAGCACTATTCGATGTATTATAATTTAAATAATTTACTATTCCTTATTATTTCAATAGACAAGGTCCATTGATTTATTATGGAATATTTCAAACGCCTATTAGGAAATCACAATTTTGTATTTTTTTTATTGTGTACATAAAATGTTAGGTACGTTTAATGTAAATATAAAATATAAAAGTTAATGATTGCATTTTCCCTTAACCTTTAGAGTCCTGTAAGAAAACACACAATTTTTCACCATATAAATTATGGACTTGAGTTTTGAGGCTTAGGTCCCAACACTGGTGACACTATTGTCTGATTATGCATCTCGTGTTTATACTAAAGCAGCAGCATATATGTTTGGCGCCATTATTAGAGTCCATCAGCTCCAGTAACATACATCTGACAGGACACGTAGGGCATTATAATATAATTGTCCCATCTTTAGTAGAACGGCACGACTTTTACACTATCAGTTTTAAAGCAACATTGAATGGAAAAGCCATCATCATATTTCAATTAAAAAATGGTGATGATTATATTATACATTTCATTTAATGAAGAATATAATGCCTAATTGCCAAACATCCTAATATCCGTTAATGCACAGTAATTATTGTAGTTAATATTGCTGACATTTAATTAGACATGCCAGTTATGTTAATCAAAATGAATATTTTACTCCTTACATGAAAATGTTAACGCTTTAACCTATAGAAAGGTAAAGGAGATAAAACATAGATTATGTTTATGAACATGTTCAAGCGCCCTAAGTACGATGCGTCAGTAGGTAATTTGACATCACGATGTATCAATAAACATTAAATTTTAAAAGCAACTAACATGTTTTGAAACCTTATAGGCAATATTGCAATAGATATTATATACTAATTACAATATTAAATATGCGTTTGTGATATGCGTATTTCATTTACGTTTTTACCAAGTGACACCGGTTCGCGGCGCCTATGTCGTTATCAAATAAATAGGTGTGAAGTGGACAAAAATGTAAGTTAAGTAACGCCTGATTATTATCAAATTACTGAATCACCTTAACGCAAGAAGACAGCATTTTTTTTTATTTGTTTGATGATGATATTCTAAGGCATGCAAGGCTTTCATAATCGGAAATACTTGATAACTAATGTAAATATGTACTGAGGAACGTTCAAGGAAACGGCCTTTATTTATTTTTTCATTTATGATTACAGAGAATTATGGATGACCATGGCTGGGCTGAAAATACAAAATAACTTCATCATATTTAAAAATTCCACAATCGTCAAATGTGACAGTTCTACTGTTAATGTTCTTGATTTTTTTTGAGTCCTTGACAAACGTCCTCAACGAGGACAAGTAGATGAAGTAAATCTTATTTTCTTATGGGTTATGTGTAGCTTCATATCACGTCTTGATTCTCAAAGGGTTGGGTAAAGATACACCTCATCTTTGTATAAGTGCAATTACAATTCGTATGGATTCTCAAGGTAGTATAACAATTGATTTGGGAAACTCGCCAGAGTGCATCTATCTTTATTGAACAATACTAAAGTAAGAAGCAAGATTGAGGGGAAGGTGGGAGCCGCATTATCCCCGTGGGATAATGTTGGGGAAATCCAGAGCCTCAAACTTAGCCTCGCCGCGTACTGCACAGTCAACCAGGCGGAACTACTAGCCATTTTCAAAGCAACCGACGTCATCCTGAAACGTAAGAAGGCGGGCTTTGTATTGTGCAGTGACTCAATGTCCGCACTGCAGACACTCTCAAGCCATGACTCACTTCATCCCCTGGCAGTGCAGGCACGCAGAAACCTAACTTAGACCTCAACACAGAAAAAAGCTGTGTCTTTGTTCTGGGTAAAGGCCCACGCAGGCCTGCCGGGAAATGAGCGGGCGGACGAACTGGCCAAGGAGGCAGCTTTGTCGTTGCGGAGGAAGCCGGACTATGACCGGTGTCCGATTTCATTCATCAGACGCCAGGTCTGAATAGAATCGCTTGATAAATGGAATCAGAGATATGTGTCTGGAGCGACGGCCTCGGTAACGAACATGTTCTTACCGGATGTCATAGCGGCCTACCGTATAGTGACAGGTTCGCCCAACGGGTATGCTCACGCAGGTATTGACGGGGCACGGTGGATTCTCCGAATACTTATATCATTTTAAGTGTAAGGGGAGTCCATCGTGCGTCTGTGATCCAGGCGTGAGCGAATTCATACCACACTTGATTGTGGAGTGTCCAGCTTATGCCGCAGTGCGATATGATCTGGAGCAGCAGCTTGACGTGAACCTGAGGAAAAACAACATTGCAGAATTCATGCGAGGAAAGAATAGAAACTTGTTCTTAAACTATTGTGTAAAAATATCCGAAACCGTAATTAATAGAAATAAATTAGTACAATGATACTATGCTTAGTAAATATTGTGTATATTTATGTTAAGCATAGGGAAAAAGACTTTACAATTAATTATAAGTAATAATAGTTAAGAAATTAAAATTGTGTTATGTAGTAATAATAGTGTGTTGTAGTGCGTATATTAAGTTAGTTAAGGTAATTCTTGCAATGAATAAATATTGTGGTTCATAATTATTTCCTCAAACGATAAAAAATTAGATAGTTCGACAATAAAACGGGAGTCCCATCCATTAGACTAAAAGACGATGAATGACAGAAAGATAAAGTAGGTATGCGGAATAAAAGTGCGAGAGGAATAATAGCGAAAACTGGTATGAAAGGGTATACTTAAAAAATGGCTCCAATAACGGTGGAGGTAGCTAAAAAAGAAAAGAAAGAAAAGTCGAGTCTATTTACATCTTTTGATAGTAGTAGAAGAGATAGCAGACCACAGAGGATCTGCGATAACAAATCAAGCTTGTAGTGCAATTGTATTGTAGAAGTATGGTAGTGAATTGTTTTAGATCTAAGCTTATAAAGTAGACAAATGAGATTATGTCGATTTTATCGAACGTGACACCAGTAGCAACAGGTTTTAATCATTATTTCTCAACTCCATCTGGTACAAAATGTGTGAACTTTTTAGCATCTGAATCAATTTGAATATCAAACGTCGATTTTATCTCATCTTTGCCATTTTAGTTGAGCAACTGTGTTTTTATTTTATTATTTCTAGTAGAAATATGAAGATGGCGTTGTTCTCTATATAGACTATCTTTACGTTGTATGTGGCGGTATTAAATGGCGGGTCTAAAGTGCTGATAAAGTAGTAGTAAAGATTCTTTGGTAACAAGACCTGGCTATCCAATTAAAAGTATAAATTCAATGACATCAATATAAAATTTCAATGACATCAACCATTTAAGTGTTTGATATTTGGACAAGTGACAATCAACGTTTTCTAGTAGATATTGTGCCATTATTTTGTAACATGCCTATTTTTTTGCACTACGCGTGTCATTGTTATCAATACTGTTATATAAAATCTTCTTTTAGGTATCCATGTATAGGTGTACAGTTACAAGACAGTGCCTTCAGGCCAAAACAAACATCATGTGGGCACACAATGTTTCACAATTGTCATATTGTTAGCAAGCGCTTGTACGCAAGCTGTGGCGATAAATGTGAAAACTTTTAAATTTAATGTTACAGTGGCGGCTACATATTGTCCTCTAAGAGACATGATAAAAAAGAAACTTTAGACTCCTTGGACAGAAATTTATATTGGGTGGTGACTTAGAAGCTGTATCCTGCCCTTAATTGAATGAGTGTCCTTAGCACACTCATTCAATTAAGGACAGGATACAGCTTCTAAGCGCAGTGAAAAACATGTGACGATACTGACCCCCAGAAAGTCTCTTTATCTACTTTTTCACTGTCAAAATTATACCTATTTATTATGTAAATGTGAAATTGGCATGAAACATTCCTAAATTATTACAACTGAGTCACAAAACTCGAGAAAATCACCTGACTTAAGTCCTATTATATCTACAGAATAGGACAGAATTAGCATAGAGAAAATATCAGCTTAATGATGAATTTAACAAGTTTAGCGATAATATTCGACAATGTGCGTGGAAGAAACTCAGAAGGTTATAAAGTTGAAAACTTAAAAAAAAAACAACCTACTTCCAAAAAACCTTTTTTACAAAAACAAAAACAACCGGCTTCCAAAAATACTACAAAGAATAACACACTAAACAACAACAACACAAAAAAAAAATAACAAATTTCGGAAGTCGGTGGCAAAAACTAATAAGTACACGTTCATGGTCTTGTGTAGTCTGTCTTTGTGTAGTCGTTATTGCCACGGACTTCCTAAATTTGCTATTTTTCACTTTGTAGTGTTTTTGGAAGTTGGTTGTTTTTTTTTCTAAATCAGTGATTATTTTACAATTTTTAGTTGTGGAAAAAACTGTTCAGTTCTGTTCTGTTTCCTGTCAGACTGAACGCTGCCGCCAACATAGTTAGGAATAGGCTGGCAAGCAAACGATGCAATTTTGTTTATTTGAATTTTACCCCTAATTTTCGTTGAAATACCAAACTACAGAACCGATTTTTATAAAATTTCTCTGGGACCGGACTGAATGTATAATGTTCATACATTCAGTCCGGTCCCAGAGAAATTTTAATATAATTTAATTTTTTTTTTATAATTTGACATAGATTCAGTATCTTGATTTTTTTGATTGTCACATCAGCATAGCGAGTAGCAGTGGCTAGTGGTTGTCCTACGTTAAACTTCAATACTGTAAATTGTTGAGGAATTTCCTCGACTGTCTATGGTCTTTATTATCAGATCTACTGCATACTTTCATTATCACCCACATGGGTGCAAACTTCTCTTTAATATAAATGAATTGAATCCAAACTCCAAACACAAGGTAATTACTGTAAATTGTTGAGGAGTTCCCTGAACTGGCCTTTATTTTCATCATCAGCTCCGTAATGACATTCTCAACCCATATAGACAGGTTCTTATCAATACAAATTAATCAATCAAGCACGAACATAACGTAGCTGCCGTGAATCGTTGAGGAGTTCCCTCGACTGTCTCTCGGCTCCATCATCAGATCTACTGCCGTCCTTAATTATAATCCAATCTTCATTACAAAGTTCTGATTAATATAAATGCGTTAATGCATTCATTTGCCGTCCTCCGTGGCACAACGGTCAACACGCCTGCCTGCGACGTGGAGGCCCCGGGTTCGATCCCCGGCCAGGTCATGATGGAAAACGATCTTTTTCTGATTGGCCTAGGTCTTGGATGTTAATCTGTATATGTATCTATCTATAACACAAGTTTCGAACTTACTTTGGGGCTAGCCTCAATCTGTGTGATTTGTCCGTATATATTTATTTATTTATTTTATTTGTTGAGGAGTTACCTTAACTGTCCTTCGTTTTCATCATAAGACACTTAATGACAATTACAATTCATCTAGGTGTAAAGCTCTTATCAATACAAATTAATCAAGCATACACCCAAGATAGCTGTTGTGAATCGTTGAGATGTTTCTTCGACTGTCTCTCGGCTCCATCATCAGATCTGCTGCAACCTTCATTATAAACCTTACGGTTGCGAAGCTTTTATAAATAAATGAATTAAGTTACAACATAAGGTGACTGCAAACCGTTGATGAGTTCCCTGAACTGACTTTTGTCTTTATTATCAGAGCACTAATGACAGTCACAACCCATCTAAGTGTAAAATTCTTATCAATACAAATTAATCAAGTACTAATACAAGGCAGCGGCTGAGAATCGTTGAGGAGTTGCCTCGATTGTCTCCCGGCTCCATCATCAGATCTACTCCAACCTTTTTTAAATTGTAGTGCTTTAAAATATTTAATGAAAGAACTACGAAATGCACTAGTCACCATTAGGATTTTTAAAAGTTCCTCTTGATTTCTCTCGTCTTCTATCATCAGATCCTGACCTGATGAATATGGGATCCCCTGAGAAGAACTTATCAAACATAAAGAGGATTTTGCAAATCGGTCCGGGCATCTTAGAATAATCGGTGAATATAAATAATATAAAAAATCCGACGAAACTCCTCCTTTTTTTGAAGTCGGTTAAAATAAGTTAGTAAAAAGATAATAAGTAAGAAATATCAAACCTATTATCATAAGGCTTACTAGGCTAATCAATACTGCATTTGCGCTAAAGCATGTTCCTGAGCCATAGAAAGTTGATCACCATACAGACCCATCTCCCTGGTGCTTATAATACTCGTATAAAAGTTGTTTTTAAACGATTGTTTTCAAAAGGACTAAACCATATAATAAACGAGGGAAATATGATCTCAAACCATGAGTTTAGTTCAAGAGAGGAATACTCAATAATAGAGCACATATATAGATTTACCAACATTATCTCCAATACTACGCCAGGTTCGGGTGGCACCCCACTCCAGGTCAACACTTCCTCCGCCAGGACTCTCACCCGCGACAGCATGTATCGTAGGGCGTCCATGCGGAAACACGAACTGATTCTGGATGATAGTCAGTTCTGGTTTCGGCATGGGCGCTCCACCATACACGCTGTGTCCGACCAATCTCCTAGTAGTAAACCCATTTTTTTTCTCTCGGGGTGAAAAGTCCTCATGGTTATCCACCGCCCTAGTTTGGGCGGTGGGGTCTGTCAGACTCTTACTGACTAAAAACCACCCCGGTGGTCCATCTCACACCTACGGGGGATTTCGAGAACGAACACAGCTTCCGCAGCCCCCGATTGGTGCCGGCCCGCCACTGTGTGCCTTCTTAAGTCGTTGGGGGCTGAGTGAGATGTTTGACCCCCCCCGTGTGAGACATTCTGTGAGACGACTGTTTCTCAGAAGGAAACCACCGCATCCCAGGACTCAGGACTACTAGTAGTAAACCCTGTCCCAATTTGATGATATCTATAGAGACTACAGAGTCGCTAAAATGATATCCCCTTTTCTTCTGGTCTCTAAAAGGGAACATTGAAATTGTACACTTATCATCGGTGAAATAAGAGCCAAAATAAATAGGTTGTCATACTCAAACCGATTCCAGCGCGAGCACGTGTGCTACTTTCGAAACTAAAACTGAAAGGCCTCAAACAACATAATAGCTTAATGATTCTTCTTTTAGAGTTTGTAATAATTGACTCTAAAATTACCTACCTACAATTATTTTGGAATTACATAACATAGTACATAATCAGCCTATAATGTTCCCACTGTTGGGACACAGGCCTCCTTTCGGAGAGAGGGAGTGGGCCGTAATCTACCGCGCTGACCCAGTGCGGGTTGGTAGATGTCACATATCTACAAAGTTTTGGTTCTAGGACGTGCCGGTTTTCTCACGATGTTTTCCTTCACCGTAAATAATAACCCACGACCTCCAACTTGTAAGTCACGGCCGACACCATAGGGCCACCGCTACTCAGGAATTATTGTAGTTTATTTTTAACCAATCACACTTTCATCTATCGCTTGGAGCAGTATCACAATATACAGTATGTTAAGAAAACCCTGTCCAACCCATAAGGATAATAAAGGTTAGGTTAACACATGACCAAATATAATATAAAATTTTACGTAATCATCATAGTACGAATAGAAATGAATTTTGAAATAATCTTTTTTTCCCGCGAATTAATTCCAACTTCCCCGAAATTTGGTAATTTTTAAAAAGTGACAACACCGGTATTATCATGAGCGAATAGCGATGCGACCACGTGCCGCGGGCCCTGCCGTCCGCCGCCCGCGGAAGGGTGGTTAACGCACATTTATTAAGTTACCTCTTTTTGCGAAATAATATTGATTTTTTTAGGGTTTTTTTTTTAAGTTTAGCCCGGTTTTGTATGCATTAGTAGAATCAGTTATCGATACCTAACAACACCTTCACGGGTCGGACAGGGTTTTCTTAACATCTGTATAGATGCTCATAGTTCACCCAAAAAGGTAAAAAGGTATAGGTAAGTTAGCAGGTGAACGTCTATTTATTACCAGCAGAGGAGGGGGTGTTACCACGTCTGTTACCTTCCAGGTCAAGGTATCGATTAAGTAGGTACTGCATTCTTGCATTTCCGTTGCGTTTCAAAGAAGTATGATGAACTTTCTCGACGGTGACTAAGATGGGTGCGCCTAATATTTATGCCTCATCTCTAGTGAAATTATTTTGCAAAACATTTTGTAAGGGAGAATGAAATGAACCAATTGGAAATATCTTTTGGATGGCGACTTAAAACCTATTTTTTGTACCTAATTGAAAAAAAAAACACATTTAGAATATTCTTCCACAGGTACAGCTCTATTTATTTTGCTGAACGGTTTGAAGTTGCTAAACATGATGTTTAGAGTTAGGAGTTGAAGCTTTTATCAGGATTACTAGTTTAGTAAACTGCCTCCGTGGCGTAGCGGTAGCGAACGCGGTCGCTGCGCAAGGAGGCGCGGGTTCGATCCCCGCGCAGTGCAAATATTTATATGCATGAATATGAATATTTGCACTGGTCTGGTCGTGCCTCGGAAAGCACGTTAAGCCGTTGGTCCCGGTTGCCATACGAACATCTAATGGCAGTCGTTATGGGTTGTTGGGGCCCTCAAAAGTCCTACAATTGATTAGTGGTTGGTTGTGGAGGACAGACGTCAGTCGCTTCATGGAAAATATCGAAGTTTAGCCAAAATCAGCAGTTAGACTGGTAAAGCGGACCCTAGACTCCAAAGCTGAAAAGCTTCCGATACGCCTGGGATTAACGCTGAGATGAAGATGAAGTTTAGTAAACTGCTAATTTTATTCAGATTAGGTATCTATCAAAATCGTTATAAATGTTTTTAACATATACAATATGTAAAGAAAACCATGTCCGATCCGTGAAGGTATTGTTAGGTATCGATAACTGATTCTATTTTTTTTTAAGTTTAGCCCGGTTCTGTAGGCATTGGCGCCAATTCTGTTGTTCACAAACTAAACTAATTTTAAGTTATGTGCATCTTTTTCTTTCCATTTCTTTAAGAAAAGGACGGAAGATAAAATGTCAGCTTAGACCTGTCAAATTACTGCGCTCCTCTAGTAAACTGGCGTATTTTTACTCGCCATGTTTATAATCGCGTCTAAAATGTCTATGGAGTATCTTAATTTGACAGGATTAAATTAAAATGTGATCTTCTATACTTTTCTTAACGAAATGAAAAGAAAAAGATGCACATAACTTAAAATTAGTTTAGTTTGTGAACAACAGAATCGGCGCCATTACCTACAAAGCCGGCCTAAACTTAAAAAAATATCCCCCTAAAAAATTAATATTATTTCGCAAAAAGAGGTAATTTAATACATGTGCGGTAGGCAATTCATGCGCGGGCGGCGGGGCTTGGGTAAGCGGTATGTGTCACTTTTTAAAAAATTACCATATTTCAGTTAAGTTGGAATTAATTCGTGGAAAAAAGATTATTTCAAAATTCATTAGTATTGTTACTATGATGATTACGTAAAATTTTATATTATATTTGGTCATGTGTTTACTGATACACCAGCCTTTCAACTACGAGTGCGCAGGTTCGACTCCAGGTCAGGCAAGTACCAATGTAACTTTTCTAAAGAAGTTATATGTATTTTCTAAGTATATCTTGAACACCAATGACTGAAGGTGAAGGAAAACATCTTGAGGAAACCTGGACTTTAAGTCTGAAATCGCCAACCCGCATTGAGCAAGCGTGGTGACTACGCTCAATCCATCTCTGTATGAGAGGGTACCTGAGCCCAGCAGTGGGATGATAAAAGGTTGATGATGATGATGATGTGTTTACCTAACCTTTATTATACTTATAGGTCGGACGGGGTTTTCTTTACATATTGGAATTGTCTCGGAAGCTATGGATGAACGTGTCTAGTTTAAATAAGTAATTGAACCCCTAAAACATTTTGAATATTTAATAATCACATATTTTATTGGCAAACCAAACTAGAATCGAGGCATTGCAGTTGATTTGGATTAAATTCACATTGACCTCTGACGTCGAATTTAATTTAATTTTAAGCGATATCGCCAGAATAGAAATAGTGAAACAATACTGAAATTATTCCGCGATATTATAATTTGAAAGACTTTGAATTCATTGCTAAAAGTTCAATCTTGAAACTAGAAACAGAATTCGAAATTTAGATAGGTATCAAAACACAATAAAATACGTATCAGATCAAATTCAAGTCGTGCTAACATATTTGCATATTATGTTTGTCATAAATATGTTGCGTGATTTGTGAGCTGCAGATGGCATGGGTCAGCCCCTGATGACCTGTAAATAAAGGTGATAATAATAGTCGTTGACATTTAGAAGATCGAAACTAGTTTTGTAGAGGCCCTCATTCATTTTGTGGTGCGTTCGGTGGAAGACACGTTTCTTGAGTGTAGCATGTCCACCAAGGTCAACTAGAATATATTTAATTTATAGGTAATATATCTAAGATAACTACGAGTGGGCGTTGTTGTTACGCCTCGTTAAAATAGTATTTCGTTAAAAAAAGTCTAGATGAATATTTGTTCAATTTTTGTAAACATAATTAAGGGTTTTGCAAATATTCCAATCAAAATTTAGTTGCGAAGCATAGAAGAAATCTCGGTTTAAATATTTGAAAAACGTTTAATTTCAAACACGAAGAATGAAGCAACCGAATCATTACAGTTTTATAGTTCAAGGCCACAGATATAATTTGAAAGACATTTGAGAATGTTGGTAGTCTTTGTTTGAATATGGACAAATTCGTAGGATGATCCCATAGTTGACATTTATGAATAAAACGCTTTATATACCTATTTTTATTTTAGTCTAGGCATTACGTAAGTACATCGGAATGTAAGATTAATATTGAAGTATATTTTTAATTTAAATACACATACAGTCTTGTCAGGAGACTACATCAATAAATCATTTCAGGTTTCTTCTCGTCACAAAACAATTTGAGAAAATAAATTGGAAATACATTATGTATTAAATATTTAAATACTAGCGCCATCCATGACTGTGCCCGTATGGACGTCGAAAAGCAACCTTCTGTAGCAAATTAGGTATATGTTCGTACCTTTGCTATATTTAAGGGTTCTTTAGAATTCTTGTATGCCAGAAAACTTTAAATTTTTATACAAACAATTGAAATCTGTTATGACTTCACCAAATATTCAGAGGTGTTTTCATTCAGTTGTGACTCTATTTCCTTCCGAAAAAAGTCACCCATTAATCACTACCTAGCTATCAATATTCCAAAAGCATATTAATAAGACACATTTTTTTTTCACGAACAGCCAATTCGCTAACGCTGGATACACCAATAGACCAGACTCACGACCAAATGGATCTCTCTAAATGAAAAGTGACATTGGGATTGTCCTAGGCGGAAATGGCGAGATGAGCTGATTTTTTTTTAAATAATAATTATAAACTAGTGCTTGACCGCAATCCCACCTGATGGTAAGCAATGATGCAATCGTTGATGGTAAAGTGCGCTACTTTATTATGACTATTCACTAAAAAAAAAACTGAGTAAATAGGAAGGAGGACGGCAGTTGTGCGAGGTGATGCAATGTTAAACCCAACAACACGACCAACGATGCTGCGCCAGAGGGAGATTGATCTGGAGACCCTCCACGACCAAACTCCCGATACAACAACATTTGGCGTATCGTACCCGGCATACATCGCAATACAACTGTTCAGACTCGTTCTCCGTACGGTTTCACCAGACACCATGTCGGAACACGACGAATCGCTTGGCGGTAACACTTTATCTGGTGGGTGGTAACTTCTGCCGGCAGCCGATGTTATGGCCTTCTTCAATAAGAACTGGTATTTGGTAATTTCAACAGAGAGAAGTGGAAAGGGAGTTGGAAGGCCTTTGCCCAGCATGAAGATATCACAGGCAATAACAAAACATTGGTACAGACAGGTGCCAATGTCTTCCGGCTCTAGTATTAAATAATTTGGTAACTTTAGCCACCCAAATCTATCATCTTTAGCCAAAATGGTATAAATAGTCCAGCAGTTATACGGTTATAAGTTGTTATCAGTCTCTCCAAATATAAAATATACAATTTTATTTTACTTTATCATTTTATAAAACTGAATTTTAATATAATAAAAAAAAAAATAGAGAAAGTAGATATTTTTCTCCTTTTATTAATTATGTTACTTTTACTAAATAATGACAAATTAAGTATTGAACTAAATACTAAATCGAAAAGAGAGGTTATACGTCTAGAATGTTAAATGTTGTTAATAAATATTTTAGTCAATCAATCAGTCTACGTTATCAAATCAGTTTAACTTATCTTTACTTGATATAGACATGTAAAATAAAGATAAGGTAGACTGCTACCAAGATTGTGCTTGCCTAAACGCTTCTCCTACCCATCCTTAACTATGCTTATGTCACCTATCTTAATCTTACCCAAGATCAACTATATAAATATGAGCATCTTCAATATTGTTGTATAAAGTTCATATTCGACCTGCACAAATATGAAAATGTTTCCGAATTTTGTGTGAAGCTCAAGTCGTTACCAATTCGCCTTCGCTGAAATGCTCATTCATTCATTCCCTGTTTAATGTGCTCTTTTCCCCTTCCATCCCGTTCTATCTTAAGAAACGTTGTCAGTTTCTTTGCGGCTCGCTCAAGCTCAAAAAGCCCTATGCATTTCACAACTTTCCTTGATAAATCCTTTACTAATCAGGCACCTCCTTTGTGGAATGCACTGCCAGTTGACTCGTGATAGAACCCTAATTGTCGTAGTAATTTTGTTTTCCTTACTGTAACCATCTACAGCGTCCTTTTATTTAGTATATATGTTTATATTTATATATCTCTAAATTTGAATATATATGTATCTATTTTACTTTATTATGACAGCCCCATTTTATGTCTAGGCAAATTATTGTCCATTTTAAGGCTGCATTAGCAGTGAGGCCGCCCTGTGTATATTTTGCACTGTTTAATGTATTTTTTTATGTTATGTATTTTTGTGGTATAAAACAAAGTATAAATAAATAAGTAGGTTCAATTAATGGGATACTCTAATCGCCACGCTGTTTATAAAAATCATAGTCATGACTGACCTAAACAGCTGTTCCTAGAGACATGAAAGTTGGAGGGGTATTCTTCGTAATAAGTAGGTATACATCAAGATAGAGTATCGAAATTTCACCCTCAAGTAGAATAGGAGGATTTTGTTTCTATGAAAAATCTTATTCCTTGTGTTAATGAACTTGAAACTTGGTTCGTATATTTATCTAAGTAAATTATGAAATTTGTCATTTTTTACTTTCATTTACCTTCCATTTTCCCTCTCCTCCTCTCATCTTCTTTTAGAGGGTCAACATGGGGATTGGGGGACTTCAAAGTTTTGTATGGAGGAATTAAATAAGTTGTCTGCTTTATTCGAAACTCAGTATTTAGAATAGAATACTCTTTATTATTTACACCATATTAATTATAGCACATTAATTTACTAAAGGTAAAAGAGGTTTATAAGAGTTTTTCGAAAATCTATCCCTGATGGGCTGAAAAGATATGGCTTGGTTAATTCGAAAATTAGTATAAATAATCTTTGAGTCAAGTTATAAATAAATTCATCCCAAAATCCTTTTTTTTTGTTGGGATGGAAATTCATCAAATAACCCGTGGGGAAGGGCGTGTCAGACTTTTAATGACTAAAACCCACCCGTGCTTCTTCACTTGTATGTGCGACGGCCAGGGTCACGGTTTTCCTTTTTAACCAACTGGCATCCCTGACCCAGGAGGTATCGGTCTTCGTGGACCCCTTCACAATATGCTGACATCTCTTTGAGGCGCGCGTGAAACACAACGTATCAACGGCACGTTGTGTTTCCAAGTTATAAATTCATCCCAAACGAGTAAATACCGACATGTCTGATTTACAAGGTGAAGGAAAACATCTTGAGGAAACCTGGACTTTAAATTTGAAATTGTCAACCCGCATTGAGCAAGCGTGGTGATTACGCTCATTCCTTCTCTGTGTGTGAGATACTAGCGGCCGCCAGCGACTTCGATCACGTAGAGTTAGTTATACTCTGCTCCTATTGATCGCAGCGTGATGTTATATAGCCTAAAGCCTTCCTGAATTAATGGGATATCCAACGCAAAAAGAATTTTTCAAATCGGACCAGTAGTTCCTGAGATTAGCGCGTTCAAACAAACAAACTCTACAGCTTTATATACTAGTATAGAGTATAGATGTGTATTATAATTCATTTGGTTAATACACTTGAAACTTGGGAATATATCATCACAAGCTCCGCCCCGCGGTTTCACCCACGTATGTAGTAGTATTATAAAAAAGATGGATAGAAACCTATTCTTATACCTAACGAATATATACGAAATTTCAATATAACCGGTTCAGCCGTTTTGGAGGAGTTCGAGGAAAAACACTGTGATAGGAGAATTTTATACATTAGATATTTTTTTAGGAAATTACCCCGCAAGGGTTATTAAAGTTTCTAACAAGAATTTGAGTACGTTGTCCAATTAACTATAAACTCAGTATTCATATTATTGCCAAAAAAATAAACGATGGCAAAGTTTTTCAGCCGGCTTAAAGGGGGCCAAAGGGGTGTTGCCTCAAAGAGATTGCATTAGCGATAAGGCCGTCTATTATACATATATTTTGTAATGTTGAATGTATTTTTTTAATTTAAATAAACATATGTTTTTGATGTACAATAATTTATATTATGTTAATAAATAAATAGACAAATATTATACTATGTATATTGTTTTACTCAAACATTGGTATACATCATGGAGCAAATATAGAGGTATACATCATCTTTGACTCCAATTATGGAAAGAAACGAATCCGTACTAATACTGGGGTGAAAAAAGGTAAAAAAGGGGTATTAATTTTACTGCTTGCTTCGACAAACTGAAAATGGGTATAAATAATATTTAATTAATACAATGGAAAAGCATCGCTTAAAAAAAATGTCGGGCGTGTCGGGTTACTCAATGTAGGGTTCCGTAGTTTCCCGTCTGTCACAAAAAGTGTCCCACCTCTCAGTTAATTAAAAGTAAATAAAATATGGACTATTGTTATATTGAGTTGACATACTAATTACGGAAGCCTAAAAACGGAACTATAAAGGGCGGCGATAGCTAAAGAAAGAATGTAGATTCGAACCTATTCTATAGCTCATAGTGTCCCTGCCCCGACAACTTATGAAACATTTTAAAGGCGCGAAGAACCCCAAAGTACACCACCATCTCTCGCAAAAATGGGTTACTCATTTATACAAACTAGACGGGTGTATGTATGTTGGATTTTTGGTGGTAATTTTGAATTGCGTGAAGCAAGTTTAATGATTATTTATAAAAAAAAATGCTTGCATATTCCTAAAGTTAAGTTATAATTTTTTTCTATTAATCTTTAATATTTCACTTTACCACGCAATAATTAAAGGTAGATACGGAACCAAATCAAAGGCAAATAATTGTTTGGTTATTAAGTAATGATCTCTTAAGTTAAAATGATTTGATAATAGATCCAGTCTTAACGATATTTTGCTTGACATCGAGAAATTAATGTTTTATTCAAGGTCACTCTTTCGTGTCAATACCCTAAGAATGCTAGGCGCTGTTTTTTGTTAACTTTGATTTTAATATAAAAGGATTGGAATTCAATGGGATGGTACCTGTTTGTTTCTGACAATCGTACAGATCTCAACTAAAATGAAATTCTTGGTGAGATTATTTGTATACTAATATCAATCAAATAATTGAAGTAATATAAATTATTGTTGTAAATATTCTTTTGAAACATTCCAACGATTTAAATTAAAAAAAAAAAAAATACATTCATTAACTGATCATTTTAATTATTTTCGCAGGTTCTTGCTCTGTGCGTGTGTGCTGCCAGCGCGGCAAGCTATGGCGCATCTCCCTTTGGAGCCGGTGGCTACAAACCCTACAAGAGTTTCCAGAACACCGTAGCCGCCCCCGCAGCCGCAGTCGCTAAGGCTGTCGTCACGCCCGTGGCCGTTGCCGCCGCCGCCACTTACAACGCTGGAGCTGCCACCTACCAGGCTGGCAAGCAGGTCGTTAACAAGGCATACGGCTCCGAGGAAGGTCAAGCCGCCATCGTCCGCTCTGAATCTGACGTCAGCCCAGACGGCTTCAGATACGCGTAAGTGTTCATTTTTTACTGAGACATTCTAGATTTGGATGGTTCCAAGTGTGACCAATTCGATTCCAGGTTAGGCAAGTACCAATGTAACTTTTGTAAGTTATATGTACTTTCTAAGTGTATCTTGGACATCAATGACTGATTACAAGGTGAAGGAAAACATCTTGAGGAAACCTGGACTTTAAGTCCGAAATTGCCAACCCGCATTGAGCAAGCGTGGTAATTACGCTCAATCCTTCTCTGTATGAGAGGAGATCTGTGCCCAGCAGTGGGACGCTAAAAAGATTGATGATGAAATGTGATGATGAACTGCAGATCCAGATCCTATAAAAGGAGATTTTAAAAATGATTAATTGGCTTTTATGTTCGTAATTGTTCAGTCATCTCGAACAATAAAATTTTTCTTTTCTCACCAGCTACGAGACCGCAAACGGTATCACCGCTGAGGCTGTCGGTACCTACAAGCAGGTCGGAGAAGCCGGCGGTGTTGTAAGTACATTTCCTTATTATTTATTAATTTTACACACATAGGCCATTCATTATCAAAAACTGTTTTATATATATCAACATGCATCATGATGAGCAGGCCTGGTGACGCCCTGAGCAGTCCTGAAGGTCGTATTTGATATATTATTGTTGATATATGCTGCAGATGTTGGAAATGAATTATAATATGCATATTAGGAGCTTGTCATTTTAAAGAGAGCATTTTCATAATTCTATTTTATTTTATTTAACAGGTATCCCAGGGTTCCTACAGGTACACCTCCCCCGATGGTACCCCAGTGGTTGTCACCTACACCGCTGACGAGAACGGTTACCAGGCCCAGGTAATATTTAAACACCATAATATTTAACACTTAATATCGAGTAATATCGGAAAATAAGTTAGGCGTACTTATATGGGTATGAAAATTATAGCCCCTAAGGTATATTTATAGTACAAGGTTTTATTTCAGTAACTTTGATAATAAAATATCTGTTAGCAAACGGTGTTATCAACACAATAAGCCAATAAAAATAACACTGATTTATATTTGTGTATTCATACATGAAATACCTTCAACTGATTCAAATATAGTTGTTATGTTTATTTTCGAGCATATAAAGCTTTAAATTAGCTTTAAGTTTTCCTTCAAAACGATTCATATTTAGTTTGATAGTAGTTACGTACTTAAGATACAGCTTCATAAATGTACCCGTATTGTTTCAGAGCGACTCCCTCCCCGTTGGTCCCGAGATCCCTGACGCGATCGCCCGCTCCCTCGTCTATATCGCTTCCCACACCAAGGATGCCGCACAGAAGTACTAAACTTTGACTTGCCCAACTAGAGGAAACGTTGAATATGTTAGAAATTATACGACATTACCTACGAAACTATGAAGATATAGATGCTAAATGGCAGAAATTTTTGTGTTAATAAAGGAACCGTGTAATTAATTTTATGTTTTCTTTGAATTCTGTTTCTTTAATCCCAATAATGCTGAAGTCTTTTTAAAGCTTTTGATTTCCTAAAATACATAAGATTGGTCAGATAGAATAATGGAATGTGTGGATTTAAATAGTAAGTGTGCCCTGGCTCATTGTACCCCTAGTGCCATGTTCTACCGCCACAGCTGTGTTATGCGCTCAGTAACCATATCATCATCATCATCCACCTTTTTATGGTCCCACTGCTGGGTACAGATCTCCTTTCATACAGAGAAGGATTGAGCGTAATCACCACGCTTGCTCAATGCGGGTTCGCGATTTCAGACTTAAAGTCCAGATTTCCTCAAGATGTTTTCCTTCACCTTGATCAGTCATTGGTGTCCAAGATATACTTAGAAAGTACATATAACATAGAATACTCACACTCATACTTAAGAGGGTGTTTTAACCCTAGGCCACCACGACTTCAACCTCACCTTGGTAACCAGACTGCAAGAATTTCTAAATGTATTTGGGAAAAAATATGGTGTATAAATGATTGGAATCGATTCGGTTGTTTATACTGAAAAAACTACATTCAGGTTTCGTATAAAGCAAACCTGGTCTTTACTAGGCGGCGAGACATTAAACACATTACTCGTCTTTCACAAGTCCCACAGCAGTGTAGCCGGGAATAGTCTTCCAATTACTAAGAGTGGTGATTTATTAGTTTCTGCCCGGGACTTCAACCGCTTCGAAATCGTCAAGCACATCAATATACTAAAAATAGCCACATTTCCGGTTTGTTGCATTTATTGTTTTCGCGTATCTTTCTATTACTAGCTTCTGTTAGCGATTCGTTTGCTTAAAATTTCTTGTTAACGCGACTTTTCGTCTTCTTCTTTAACATGTAGAGGTGCTGGACAATGGCCTCCCCTAAGTCTTTCCAATGACTGGTCTTGTGTTGCCCGCATCCATCGGCTTCCCGTGACCGTTACCAGGTCATCGGTCCACCTTGTTGGGGGCCTCCCTACGCTGCGTCTTTCGGTACGTGGCCGCAACTCCAAAACCTTACTGCCCCATCTGCCATCGGTTCTATGAGCAATGTGACCCGCTCACTGCCATTTAATTTCAGCGACTCGAAGAGCTATATCGGTGACTGGTTCTTGTTTTTTTACCGCGACTCACCGCGTCTCAACGCATCATCTACTTGGGCTATTACTTAATTGTCGCTTAGCATTCTTTCTACCTTTTTTATTTTTGGCCGTCTCTAATAGGTCGTACTGTGTTGTTAAAATATAGCCTACTAGCTTTCCGTCCGCGGCTTCGCTCGCGTGGAGATCGGTTATATCGCGCCTTTAGATTTCCCTCGTGAATATAATTTTTTTCCGGGGTAAAAAAGTACCCTGTTATTTAATCCGGACTTCTAACTTTACGTCTGCAAAATTTCAAAACAACCGGCTTAGTAGTTACGGCGTGAAAGCGGAACAAACAAACTCACTTTCCGATTTATAATATATATTTGGTGTACACATACAAATATTCCAGTAATCTCCCTTGGGAACTTGATGTTTTTTTAGGACCAAAAGTAGCCTATGTTACTCTCCATCTTTTCAACTAACTGTATGCCAAAAATCAGGTCGATTGATTGCTTAGCTACGACGTGAAGGAAGGACAAACAAACAAACACACTTTCACATTTATAATATTAGTTTGGATAAATTTCTCAATAAATAGATTATGAAATGCAAAAATATTCCTTCACTGCATTTCTTCTTAGTACATCCAGAGATTAGCTCATTAAACAAACGAATAAATTTTTCAGTTTTGTTTTCATATACTAACTGCATCCCGTGGTTTTATTCGCATAATTTTCGATAGTGTACGAATATCTGGATATATGTTAAAATCATCTGTGTGCCAAATTTCATCCAATTTCGTTCAGTTTCGTTTTTTGTGTGAAAGAGCAACAAACTTACACATAGGCTTTCATGTTTTTTAATATTAGTAGGAATATCGTAGGGAGGAATATTCAAGAGATCCAACCAATAGTATAAAAATAAGTTTTTTATAAAATACCTAAAAACACAAGCATTATACAATTTCCTTCGAGAAAAATCGTTGAATATACACAGGCAGCGGCAATGTAGAATGAAAATCGATATCATGCCGATCTGTTAAGCGGCCGAATTAATTAATGTGAAAATTTATATCTAAACTAACCGGTCAGTCAGGTCATGTATCATCGTAGTCTTTTTACGTAAGTTACTGCACTTATCAAAAAGAAATGTTTAAAGTATGAAAGAAACAAATTAATACACACATCAACAGAATTTAGGGATCCCTTAATCAGAAAAAAAAAAAAATATGAAGTTGTATTTCAAAATCCTTATAGTTTCCATTAAAAGTTTATATTCAAAATACAACCTCTTTTACACTATTTTCAAAATTTAAAATATATTGTTTGTAGTATACTAACAATTTTGTTGTGCTAAAGAAAATTAGAATTGTTTTATTAATAGTGATTAATGAAAAGGGATCTAGATTCTTTTTAGGGAATTTTAAAAATATAATAATAATAATATAATGTATCCTTTTTAGGGTTCCGTACCTAATGTGCAAAAACGGGACCTTAATATTAAGGCTATACTGTCTGTCTGTCCTGATAGACACTGTTCATCACGGTTGAAAAGATTGGTAACCCAAACTGTAGCTCATGAACTGCAATAGCTCAACAGTTTAAATTTTCACAAATAGTGTATCTTTGCTGCCGCTGTAACAACAAATACTAAAAGTTAGCGTGAAAATGGTCTTTATATTCGAAGACTACTACGTGTTTCAGAATTGTGACGTGACGAATTTCATGAACGACGTGACGTGACGAACAATGGTCTTTGGTGCTGTTCACTGATGAATCCCAATTTGGATTTCATCCGGATTCACAAAAAACATGCGTTTGGAGAATTCCAGAGAGATTCAGCGCTCTACAGCACCCACAGGAGGTCTACTCATACCAAAGCGGGACAATCATGGTTTGGGCAGGAATTCGTCTTGGTAGACTAATCCAGTTTGTTTGGATTCGAGGCAGCATGACCACCTGTTTGACTTATTGACTAGAAATTTCCACTCACGCACCACGATAATGCTTCTTCTCAAACGGCGCGGCTGGTATTTGGCGCTTTCAGAGACCACGATAATCAAGATTTGATGGGCCCTGTACAGTCGCCTTACTTAAGTCCTATTAGTAGAGTATACAATCAGGAACGACCTTTATTCATCTGTTTATTGGACGAAATAAGAAAGATAGATAGATTTCTTCCAAAACGCATGTGGGTGAAGGTCCATCTTAATCGGATTTTAGACTATATGGATCATGCTTGGGTCTGGATCGAAGATAAAATAAAACTACGAACTTTCATTTGCGCTGCAATGTTAACTAAGTATATTCATGGATGAATTTATCTTAACTATGGAAACATATTGCATGTTTTCTTTTTTTTTTTTTGCTTTAATTGAAGGACGTATCGGAAATTTACTGACTAAAATGGTGTCTCTTTCACACAACCTACAGCCTTGTCAGGCCCCGTCATAGGTGTGCTGACGTCTATGTGTAATCGCAAGGCGCTATTGCCCCACGACTGGCCCTTACCCGGGCCTGGAGCTACCATTTTCTTGCCACTCTCTCACGCACTCTGCCTCCTCCTTTATGAGCATTACTGCTTCGCAGAAGGAGTTGACGGCCTCCGTTCGCCGCCACGAGGACACAGCGACCCAGCCTATCCGCAGAGCTCCGGATCTAAGCTCAAAGAAGAGAGCCTTTAACCGTGCTGCCAAGTCTTACAAAAAGGCGCTAAAGAAGGCTCGCTTCGACCGTATTTCCCATATTGGCAACAAGTTATCTGCGCAGCCTTCCGGTAGCAGATCTTTTTGGTCCCTTGCCAAATCGGTCGAGGCGAACTTCTGTCGGCCCTCACTACCTCCGCTGGTTAGGCCTGATGGAACACTGGCTCATACGGCGAGAGAGAAAGCAGGTCTCTTTGCATCTCTCTTTGCCCATAATTCGCGTCTTGATACTGGCAGTGCTACTCCACCTATTTTACCCCATTGCGGTACTTCAATGCCTGAGGTTCGCATTCGGAACAAAGAGGTTCTGAGAGCACTTTGTCGTCTGGACGTGAATAAGGCTAGTGGTCCGGATGGTATACCAGCGATTGTTCTAAAAGCATGTGCGCCCGAGTTGTCTCCTGTATTGACACGCTTGTACCGCCTCTCATTTGGGACTGGTATAGTGCCCAAGTCCTGGAAGCTTGCCAACGTGCAGCCCGTGCCCAAAAAGGGTAGTCGTGCCGATCCTACCAACTATCGGCCGATTTCGATCACCTCCATACTTTGCAAAATTATGGAGCGTGTGTTGAACTCGCGCCTCTTGGCATACCTGGAAGGTAACGATCTCCTCAGTGACCGACAGTACGGGTTTCGCCGCAATCGGTCAACTGGGGACCTACTAGTGTATGCCACTCACTTGTGGGGCGAGGCCCTCGAGAGAAATGGGGAAGCGATTGCTGTCTCCCTTGATGTCTCGAAGGCCTTCGACCGGGTATGGCACGCTGGCCTTTTGAGTAAGCTTCCAGCGTACGGCATTTCCCCTAGCCTGACTGGCTGGGTAAAAGACTTCCTGACTGAACGGTCCCTCCGAGTTGTTGTCGACGGATGCTCATCTGAGCCCATGTCGACTAATGCCGGTGTTCCTCAGGGGTCTGTTCTCTCTGCAACTCTGTTTCCGCTGCATATTAACGATCTGCTGATGCCCGGTATCTATGGGTATGCAGATGACAGCACAGTTGTGGAGAGATACCTGCCGGATGCTCGGGCTAGTAGGGAATCAATCCGGTCCGAAAGAGAGGCCATGGTAGAGCGAACGAGTGTTGCACTTCAGGCAGTCTCCGAATGGGGCAATGCCAATCTTGTAGCATTCAATGCCGCCAAAACGCAGGCGTGTCTTTTCACCGCCAATAGGAGCCCGTTCACCTTGGCTCCTACTTTTCAGAATGTATCCTTGGAGTGTACCGACCGCCTTCAGCTTTTGGGTGTTGAGATTCCCTCGAACCTAAACTTTGGGCGGTTCATTGAGTCCAAAGCCAAGGTGGCTGCCAGAAAACTTGGCGTAATCGCAAAGGTCTGGCAGTACTTCACACCAGGGCAGCTTCTAATGTTGTACAAAGCACAGGTCCGTTCGTGTGTGGAGTACTGCAGCCACATTTGGGCTGGTGCTGCTAAGTGTCACCTGGCCACTTTGGATTCAGTGGAGAGGCGTGCTAAGAGGCTGATTGGTGACCCTGATTTAACTCGAGTTGGTCTCCAAAGCCTAGAGCACAGGCGTAGAGTAGCCAGCCTTTCGGTGTTCTATAGGATACATTCTGGGGAGTGTGCGAGGGAATTGCACGATTTAATTCCCCCATCTCCGTTCCACCATCGGACGACCCGTCGTACGGCGAGTTTCCACCCTTATGTTGTTAACACCTCTACGATCCGGACGAAGCGTTTCGCGTCGTCCTTTATACCGCGTACATCGAGGGACTGGAACAATTTGCCGGCGGCGGTGTTTCCGTCGGACTACAATTTGAGTGTCTTCAAGGCTAGAGTGAATAGGCTCTTAATAAACTAGTGCACTTTACCATCAACGATTGCGTCACTGCTTACCATCAGGCGGGATTGCGGTCAAGTGCTGGTTTATATTTAATAAAAAAAAAAAAAAGCCTAAGATAGGCAGACCTCCACCGCATGCTCCAGCGTATCCTTAGGGCAATCTATACAGTGGTAAATAGGATCCTCTTAAAATAAACTATGGAACCCTTAATTATGCATGGTCCGACATGCATTTGGCCGTTTATTACCAGGGCGTATAGTTAGTTGGACGCTACACATTAAAAACTAAGAGGTACGGAATTGATGTGATTGCGTAACTCAAGCAGCATAGCACGTATACATGTTATAAAAAAAAGCTTGTACGGAAATGTAAAATGCAAAAGGTGAACGATCTATGTTAATTATATCTATAATTAGTTAGACCATTCAACCAATTGATACCTACTTGTTTATTAACATACTAATTATATTAATTATCTATTATTGTTCACCTAACCTGTTCACCCATGTTTTAGATATTTTTTCAATTGAATTAAACTATCTTACGACATGTTGATGTATCAATCATTTTAGGGTAATTAATAAATAAACTTTTCACATTATTGGATTACGCCTTCTTTTTATTTCTTTATTGATTTATAGGGACTTTTACGCATAGCGTGTGCCAGTCCCATCGTAACTTAAACAATTACACTTTCACAGCAGGTGGGTTATTAATTTGAACAAAATTTTTGCATTGTCACCATTTGGTTGAGAAAGAATTGTATGGAATATACCTACATCAGTTCTGTTCAAATTCAATGATCTGACTAAATTATTCTTACTGGACTTATATTGGACACATTTCACCAATAGATGTTTTAGGTTCTCGATATTAGGCCTTCTTGTTAAATGGTTTCGAATTAATCAAAACCAGTTCAAAAGAAATTCAAACGAACCTAACGACCTTAAGTAGTTTTGTTTTTCATTGAACTGACAACCTGAATGTATCCGGAGTACTTAGATTAGGTACATTACATTATAACACTTTCACGGACAATAAAATGAAGGAGACATTTCGAAAATGACATTGAGTGCTAAACTGCTGGGTACCTAGTGTCCCCAGTCTAACTATTTGAAGGAATACCAAAGCGCAGGGGAAGAGATGTTATTCCGGAATCCTTCACTCTCCGCAAGACGAGATTTCGGGATTATTTGCAAGATGGTGAAAGGTAAAGAGGGAAGGGGAGACGGATAGACAGCATACTTCCCATAACACAAGTATCAGTAAGGAGCCGGACATTGAAGGTCGCTTAGCGATCTTTGGCCGGCTAGGAGGCGAAATTGGGGCTGTGTTAGTGATCAAGTGATGTCGTGGGATCGGCCGCAAGTGACGTTGGGGCCCGCTATGCATGGCGAGCTTTTATCAGTTGGGGGTGCAGCGAATGTACAAATATCTACCAGGCCTTTGACACATTTCACTAGAAGGAACAGTGAGGTTTTAGTTGGTAGGATACCATCATAGCCCCATGGATATCTAGAAGGTTTCCCATGGAAAATTAGGGTTTAGTTAGGTAGGGTAAAATCGGATAAACATATTATTCATCATCATCATCAACCTTTTTATCGTCCCACTGCTGGGCACAGGTCTCCTCTCATACAAAGAAGGATTGAGCGTAATCACCACGCTTGCTCCATGCGGGTTGACGATTTCAGACTTAAAGTCCAGGTTTCCTCAAGATGTTTTCCTTCACCTTTAGTCATTGGTGTCCAAGATATACTTAGAATGTACATACAGGGTGTATCTGACATCGTAACGCAAATTTCGCGGAATGAGCGGTTACAGAAATCACAGTGTTTAAAAAAATGTGTCGGCTCGGACTTTGAACGTTGCAAGCGTGCCGCCGCGCGTGTTTGCGGGTATGACGCTGACCCTTGATATGAACTCTATTAAATCAGCTCATAGGATAGTTTTTCGAGTTTTGTTCACATTGCGCTTTTTTGTGTAATTAGGGAATTCATTATTTTTTTCTTTAAAATCTTATTGGGTTAGAATAGTATAGCAATTATGAACGGTTTAAAGTGAAAAAACTGCATATTATTTTTTTTAAATGAGAAAAAAACCAACGAAAAATTCCACCACTGGGGGGGTCAGAATCATGTACTGGATCCATGGTACTCGTTTGTGCGTCGATGTCAGATACACCCTTTTTAACTTTAGAAAAGGTGTATTGGTACTTGTCTGACCTGGAATCGAACCCGCGCACTCATACTTGAGAGGCTGGTGTTTTAACCACTAGGCCACCACGACTTACACAAAAACAAAACATATTATTAATCGGATAATATTTATTCATATAAATATTAGAAGTAGCTCTTGCCTTGTTATGATAATGTAGTGGGTAACAACTACTAAGTTTCTAACTAAATATGAGCAGTTAGGTTAGATTATAATATGACTAGCTTTCAGCCCGCAGCTTTGCTCGCGTGGAGATCGGTTATATCGCGCTTTTAGATTTCCCTCGTGAATATAATTTTATTCCGGGATAAAAAAGTACCATATTATTTAATCCGGACTTCTAACTTTACGTCTGCAAAATTTCAAAACAATCGGCTTAGTAGTTACGGCGTGAAAGCGGAACAAACAAACAAACTCACTTTCCGATTTATAATATTAGGATATTTGGTGTACACATACAAATATTCCAGTAATTCCCTTGGGAACTTGATGTTTCTTTAGGACCAAAAGTAGCCTATGTTACTCTCCTTCTTTTCAACTAACTGTATGCCAAAAATCAGGTCGATTGATTGCTTAGCTACGGAGTGAAGGAAGGACAAACAAACAAACAAACACACTTTCACATTTATAATATTAGTATGGATGGGTATAATATTTTTTTTAAATTCCTATCTAAATTTTATTCGTGGTATAAAATTGAAATCTGTTAGATTTTGCGTGGAAGAATAGTAAAAAAAAAACAAAATTATTTCTTGGATGAAATTATCTGGCTTTGGAAAAATCAGCACTAAGTCAATAAAATATAAGCTTGAACGCAGAAAGCCATATTGAAATAACCTGATTTATTTATGAATTCATAATTCGTATTTATAGTAAAAGAATGACGTAAACATGAGAAACAAGATAGGTACTGTCTGCTAATTTGACAGGTTTAAAAATGGATAACAAATTATACATTTCAAATTAAATTTTGTTGTTTATAACTGAATATAGCTTCTTATTTCTTCTGCATAAGTATTTTTGTTTTAAAAATGATGATTGGAGAATCCGAAACTAATTAGCGACTATTTATTTGGTGCTTCCAATCTCTCCCCGTAAAGTGCGAAAGGGACAGTTGCAGCTCAGGCTGATTTTACATAAAAAAACGTTGACCAAAAGACGTTTCGTAATCCGCTGTTTTCTTTTCAAAACACGACAGATATCAATTATGTTTATATCAAAATTTTGAGGAAAAGTTTATCTATGCTTCTATTATTTCTTTTCTGTCATAAACTTATCAGATTTATCTAATAGTCGTCTGAACATCGCGTTAAATATGGATTATTTTTAGGGATTTTATGATATCATATTTCTTCTATTAATAAAGTTTTGGACAAAATCAAATGATAGGGGCGGGGCACGTATAATCTAGGTGTAAAAAATTAAAAAAAAAATGCTCTAAAATCGTTTTTCACGAAGACAACAGCGGAATAAGTTTATATAGAGAAAGCGCTACTAGAGTCCCCCTTTAACCAGGGGGGTATTGGTCTTGCAGTTAACAGAACTAAAACGAAGATGATGATAGTAGATCGAGCCGGCACTTTAGCAAATGTCACCTGTAATATCCCTGGCATTAACATCGTCGATCGCTACATTTATCTGGGCTCCCAAATCTGCGACGATGGCAGTTGTGTTCCCGAAGTCAAGAGGCGTATCGGGATGGCTAAGGACGCAATGATCCGTCTAAACAACATTTGGAGGTGGAGAGGAATTGGCATTAAAACTAAGATCAGATAGGTTCGTGCCCTAGTATTCCCTATCTTCCTCTATGGTGGGGAAACGTGGACGATCTTAGCCCGAGAACGCCAGAGAATCGATGCATTCGAGATGTGGTGATGGGGGCGATTACTCCGAATACCTTGGACTGCAAAACGCACCAATGTGTCGATTCTGAACCAACTTAAAATAAAAACCCGTTTGTCGACCATATGCCAGCAACGTATTTTGTCCTATTTCGGTCACACAATGCGCAGAGGCGATGAATGTCTAGAAAAATTGATTGTCGTTGGGAACACCGAAGGCAAACGATCGCGCGGTCGTTCACCAACCAGATGGACCGATCAAGTCAAAGACACATCGTCTTCTAAATTCTACGCAGTGGTGAGAGACGCGCTGGATCGAAATCGATGGAGGCAGATCATCCATTCGAAATACTGCCCCAATGCTGATCACGATCCTCAGATATGAGGGACCGACTGCAGAGAGAGATTCTACTGTGGGGCACAGCCGCTGACATGCAAAATATATATTAGTACTCCAAAAACTAACTGTCCGAGCAATTTTCAGCGGTGTCAGGGTTTCTTTGAGAGATTTCTTTAAATATATTGGTATTCTCGCGGTTGCTTCGCAATTTATCTTAGCCAACATCTTATATGTTTGGCAAAATATTCACATGTACATCAAATACAGTGACATTCATAATGTTGACACTAGAAATAAGGACAATCTGCTAGCCCCATTTCACTGACTTCAAAAGGTACATAATTCTTTTTTTGGGCTTGGTATAACTTGGCCTTACAATGCATTTTAAAGCACAAATCAAATCCAATCTTTGTTCAAAGGCTTATTATTCCGTAAATGACTATTTAAAGGATAAGAAAAGCTGCTCGATTCGGTGGAGAGGCGGGCGAAGGGGCTGATTGGCGACCCTGACTTAACTCGAGACGGTCTCCAAAGCCTAGAGCACAGGCGTAGAGTAGCCAGCCTTTCGGTCTTCTATAGGATGCATTTTGGGGAGTGTGCGAAGGAATTGCATGATTTAATTCCCCCATCTCCGTTCCACCATCGGACGACCCGTCGTACGGCGAGTTTCCATCCTTACGTTGTTAACACCATTACGATCCGGACGAAGCGTTTCGCCTACTCCTTTATACCGCGTACATCGAGGGACTGGAACAGTTTGCCAGCGGCGGTGTTTCCTTCGGACTACAATTTGAGTGTCTTCAAGGCTAGAGTGAATAGGCTCTTAATAAACTAGTGCGCTTTACCATCAACGACTGCGTCACTGCTTACCACCAGGCGGGATTGCGGTCAAGCGCTAGTTTATAATTTTAATAATAATAAAAAAATATGAGTTCATATAATTTACTTTTTTACAAGGCATACATATGTGAGCTGTCACGCCTTATACCTTTTACACGTTTTATACCTTATTACCTAATAAAAGCTAAAAACTTATTACCTAAATAAAAGCCCCACTTTTATTTAGGTAATAAGTTTTTAATTATTTACATTTCCATTTCAATTTTTCTTTTTTGTTTTGCTTTGCTGGTATTTTGGCGTGGTAGCTGGCATATGGTAAATAATTTCATTGTTGTTGTATTTTCCTGTGTTCATCACTATACATATTATTGTATAAAGTCATGTGTTTTTTTTTAATGAACAGACAGCTGTGCTGCTGGGTAGTTTGTTCCGCCACTTCTTCCCAGCGAAATCACTAGGAAGTGTCGATGGGTAGCCGTTTTGGGGGACTGTCTTATGTAATATTGACGTTCAAAAAGTGCTGATTCTCAGCCGAATTTGAACACAGGCCTCCTCACGATGAGAGGGAGTAATCAACCCCACGGTGGCCCAGGGCGGGTTGGTAGATGTCACATTTTTTCAAAGTTTGTGGTTCTAGGACATGCCGGTTTCTTCACGACCTTTACCAAAATAATGTTTTGTAGTGTCGGTATACATTCAGTTCTTTCACTATGCCTTGCTTTTATGTTAATTATCCGGATTTATTTTGTTTTATTTGCGGTTTATATTCTCCAAAGAGTCATCTATAACGCCTTTAATTACGAAGTGCTACTGTGCATATTTTGGTTTAGACATTCACAACCAAGGCAAATATTGGTTACCACATACGTGTTGTTACTCATGCCACAAGAATTTGATGAACTGGTTCAATGGGAAACCAGCAAAAATGCCTTTTGGTCTACCTATGATTTGGCAAAAATCTAAGGATCATGTGAGTGACTGTTATTTTTGCCTAACGGATATCAAAGGTCCGCTCGAAAGGATCTTCCATAGCAAAACCAATACCACGTTCGGAAAATCTTAATTACATATTAGGTTTTTTAAAATAATATAATCTTCTGGAACCCAACTTTTTGTGAAATAAGCGATCGACTCAGTATAAAAGCCTTATAAATCAAATGTTAGATGCTTATAAAAAGTTGGGTTGCAATATTAAAATAATCACTAAAGATGCACTTTCTGCATTCGCATCTAGAATGTTTCTAAAGAAAATTTATGTTAAGTGAGCTATAAGCACAGTGAGCGCTTCCACCAAGATGTTGCTTTAATATAACCCGTTATCAGGGCAAATGGACCACTGCAATGCTTGCAGACTACTGTTGGTATTTGATTAGAGAGACACTAAACTCTTCTGACAACAGACAGGCCAAAAGGACAAAACCTAGTGTATTTTGTATGTCTTAATAATACATTTATAGATTAAAATAATTACAAAAACTTGCTGAAATTTAAAATAAATTTCTCATTTAAGCTGTACTACTATAGATAATTTATTTCCTGTTCTAAGTTTTTTATAGCATGGCGGCTCAGAATCACACAGTCAGAGCTCTGGGAAAGAATAAAAGTTTTTCTGTTGCCTTGTGTTATTGGATCTCTCGTCTGGTATATGTAAGATTTTTAAGTAGAACGCCTGTAATAACCTAAATAAAAGGATTCTGACTTTTATATTTTGTACGTACGCTATGTCGATTGATTTGTTTGCTTCAAATACACAGAGCAGAGCTATGGATATTAAAAAATAGTCTGAATCACATTTGGATCTCTGCCCAATAATAAGGATAATTTATTCATTTGTATTTAAAATTTTAAAGATAAATAACTTATAAAAATATAAAATATTAGTATTTTTCTTAATTTATTTAGTTAATTTATTCTTTTCAACAAAAAAAAAAGATGAAGTCCCTACCACGGGTTTCATAGTTTCTACTTAACGTCCCCCCGCATTGCCATTTATACATATTAGCAAATACCCGTGCAACAAAACCAAATGCCATTGACAATTTAAAAAACGAAAAAAAAAAATGACATACCTAATAGGTCAACTTTACACAAAAACTGTAATGTGCTATAATAATCCGAAAGCAAAGCACATCTAAAATAAATTTATTTTAAAATTTACATACAAATACACATTTGATATTGATGCTTAGTCATAGACACGGATACGGACAAAAATAGTATAGCGATTGAAATTTAAAATGGTTTTTACGGTAGGAGACAAGTTTTAGGTATTTGACTAGTTTTGCCCTGCATTTCCGGTATCGCTTGAGGAACTTTTTACCCGCTAAAATTATCCAGTTCATATTCAACCTCACCTCAAATATGACCACGTGTCGAGCTATAGGCGTGAACACAAATGGATGCCCATCCACCAGAGAAGAAATTTGTGCGCCTTGACCACATTTATCTCCCTCCTTAACTCCCCACTCCTCCTTCTTATCTTGTAAATCACTTCCAAAATTTGTGTTCTTCACATACTATGAATCTGCGTTCTTCTAACAATCTTCTCTTATTCTGTACTTCACATACATCCGACTTTATTCTTTCTTCATTTCATATTTAGTACATTCTTCTGTGGAATGTGCCTCCTTTTGATATCACGATGGAAACCGGTCGGTTTGCGTTTAGGCGGAAATTGCAGAGTTATTTTCTAAACAATTAGGATAGAGTAATCTTAACACCTCGCGCCCAAGTTTAATTTTTGTATATATTATTAGTACCTATATAATACAGGGTGGCGCAATAGAACGTGCATATTGCTTCATCTTTTTTTGCGGGGTAGAAGGGGCGTGGGCGAGGGGAGACCAATATCGTTGGGTAGCGCGGTTCATGAAGTTTTAGTCACTATGAGTCACTTCGACGGGAAGCGTCGCGCATTTTGCGTGCGCGCATTTTACGAAAACTCTCGTTCGTACGTAGTTGTCAGGCGACTATTTTGTTCTGAGTATGGTGTACGGCAAATTAGGGAGGCTCCGAGTGCTAATTTAATTAAAATCTGGATAAAGCGGTTTGAAGAGACTGGATCGACGTTTAAACCACACGCAAAAGGTCGTCCACGCACATCTAGGACCGAAGACAATATTGAGAGTGTTAAGCAGTCGATACGAGAAGATCCACAAATGTCTACTCGCAAGAGATCGTCTGTCCTAAACATATCGCGACGAAGTTTGCAACGAATTTTAAACTTGGATCTTAAATTGCATTGACGGAGCTACCAGTCACACATCAAATGACTCCATGGCGGTTGTGAAGCAGATGTTCCCTGGCAAACTGATTTCGAAAAGAGGTGATATCCCATGGCCTCCGCCCAGTCCAGACTTGACGCCTCCTGACTTTTTTTTGTGGGGATACCTCAAACACAAAGTCTACACCAATGATCCGAGAAACATCAGTCAGCTCAAGGAGAATATTCGTGGTGAAATGGCAGCAATCACACCAGCACTACTTAAGAAAGTTTTCGGTAATTTAAATAAACTTCAGTTATCACTTAATAATTGCTTAGTTTTATTTTAACTATACCTTTTGTTTTTATTTTTTAATAATTATTTTAAAAATGCACGTTCTATTGCGCCATCCTGTATATTTTGGTAGTAGTATCTATGTGTATATAGCTTATTTAAATATTTGTTTGATTAGTGTTAAGAGTTTGACAGCCTCCGTGGCGTAGCGGTAGCGAACGCGGCCGCTGCGCAAGGAGGCGCGGGTTCGATCCTCGCGCAGTGCAAATATTTGTATGCATGAATATGAATATTTGCACTGGTCTGGTCGTGCCTCGGAAAGCACGTTAAGCCGTTGGTTCCGGTTGCCATACGAACATCCAGTGGCAGTCGTTATGGGTAGTTGGAGCCCTCAAAAGTCCAACAATTGGTCTAACTGCAATGCTTCGATATCGCCTTCGGATTGTGGATGTCAAACGGCAGTCGCTTCACGGAAAATGTCGAAGCCAAAGTTTCAGTAGTTAGACTGGTAAAGCGGACCCCAGACTCCAAAGCTGAAAAAAAAAAGAAAAGCTTCGGATGCGACTGGGATTAACGCTGAGATGATGATGATGATGATGAGTTTTAAGAGTTTATAAAAGACATATAATACAAATAAGGAAATTATTTGAGTTTGTTATCAACTAAAGCACCTGCGATCTAATCTCTTCACCACCCATGGTTGATTAGTAGAGAATGCCTAAAGCATTAAGTCTCTTAGTATTCAAAATTTATTTACCTGATTTCAACTATAATAGAGTTTTCAAGCTTAATACACGTATTGAAACTCGGATCTGGAAACATTGACCACACTGACTTCCTACCGAGCGAAAGCTGAATATATTTTATTAAATTTAAGAGGGGACTCTAGGGCCGAGGAATTTGGAAACTAGGTATTTGAAAAAATTATTGCCGTCGCGCTGCTTCCAACCTTCCCGATAAAGTGCGAAAAGGACAGTTGCAGCTCAGTCTGATTTTACCTACAAAAAAGTTGATCAAAAGACGTTTCGTATTCCGGTGTTTTTTTTTTCAAAACACGACAGATCGCAATTATTTTTATATCAAAATTTAGAGAAAAAATTATTCTTTTATTAATTAAGTTTCAGAAAATATCAAATGATAGGGGCCCATGTAATCACCCTGTAAAATTGTAGAATTTTTTTTTCTCTAAAAGCATTATCCACGAAGAAAACAGCGAAATACGTTTGTATAGCTATAGAAAAAGCACGACTAGAGTTCCCTGTTAATTATTTTTTACTGTTTGATGTTTCCATTTGTCAGTTTAATTTTGCTATATTATACTAGGTACATGGCGTCAAAAAGACATGGGAGTCACAGTTTTTCTATGAACTTTAATTATATGCCCTCTCTATTGCATCTCTTGATAAATCTCTTTGTATAATTCTCTAGCA
The DNA here is from genome assembly GCA_037179545.1 of Sesamia inferens. Classification (NCBI taxonomy): domain Eukaryota; kingdom Metazoa; phylum Arthropoda; class Insecta; order Lepidoptera; family Noctuidae; genus Sesamia; species Sesamia inferens. The sequence goes on along the minus strand of CM073928.1, from coordinate 17,613,204 downwards.
CAAGAAGAACTCGTATTGTATGGCAAGCGGCACTACTGTGAGATCAGTTTAAAGTGGAAACGTATAGTATCATGTGTAGCTGTCTGTTCTTGATAAAATAATTTTAATATGTATAAATATCGTAGTACCGCATCTTTATTAATATGTGGGTATTTAATGGAAGAGAAGAGTTGGCCTGTTGGTGTCGACTTACTTGCAAGTTGTAGGTTCGAACATAGTCAGGCGTTTTACTTTGTGTAAAATTCATCACCAGTGCTTTCAAAATAGTAAAGGAAAACATCGTGAGGAAGCCGGAATGTTCTAGAGGCAAAATTTAGAAGACATGGGACATCTACTAAACCGCACTGGGCCAACGGCGTGTTAATTACGTTCCACTCCCTGTCACCGAGAGGAAGCCTTTGTCCCAACAGCAGGAACATTATAGGCTCGTTATCTATGTATGTACAACCACTACACTATAATTATAGTAAGTATCTATAGAAATACTTACATAGAGTAATCTATCATTTCTGAATGCCTGCCATTTTTTTTAGCTATATAACACCTAAAATAGCATTGCTGATATGATTCCATTAGGCGTTTGTTATTAATTTCTAACATTTTTACTTCTTTACAAAACAACATGATGTCTATTATTGGTAGTTAAAAATCCCTGTATAAAGGTTTTGACTTTTTGCACTTTATAAACTGAACCGCTTAAGCAGTTAATAAGGACATGACTGATGTGGAGGTGTTACCCGCCTATAATTATTTTTCTGCAACCATCCCGTTGATCGCGCTGTGCTCAGCTTTAAAATATTTTTTTGTTAAAAGTTGATATTTATTGACCTTACGAAAAATGTATTGTGGGGCACCGTCCTTTTTTTTTTTTAAAAAATGCTTGCAGTCATAAGAGAATTTTATTAATTGTGTATACAATTATTGAAAAATAACTTATGTATAATTAATTTTTAACATACGTACCTACAAACTTATTTAGGTACTTACTGTGAGTTCTTTATTTGCCAATAAAATTAAAAGAATAGGGTTCGTGTTCAAAGATCGTTTGTAAATTTTATAAAGAAAATGCTTTTTCGGTGCTTATACAAGTTGATAGACGTCAATTGGTTAGTGTCAGAAACAAGGGTGCGCAATCCGCATATCGACGTGCTCGATCTTTAAGCACTTAAAAAATATGCTAATAGAGCATTTCGTACAAACATAGTTAATTATATTTTATTTGCTCCTGTTTCGTGATTATTTATTATTTAACGTGCCGTTGCAATGGTAACATTATATACACGAGTAAGGGTAGTAGTCAGTAAACACAAAATTGTAACCACATAAAATAATTCGTTATTTGAAAATAAATTACTACATTTTTCTTTTTGAATTCGTTTTTAATTTTTTTTTGTAGTGAAAGAATAGATTTGATTTCATTTGAAAATTACCGCTTGTGCCGCTCTCCGACAAAGGTCTCTCTCTCTCTCTCTCTATCTTTCAATTCACCTGCTTTCTGCAAGTTATGTGCTAATTCTGACCGTTCATAGACTAAAATTTCATATTTCTTACTTCTTGGATGTTGTTCTATAAGGATCAATAAAATTGATTGTTGGGTTGTTTATGATCCCTGACCTCGGCAAATAACCGTGCGCGTAGGTACGTTGCTCTAATCTAAGATCCGATTAGAAACGACCTTCACCCATATGGTTACGGGACAAATAGTATTTTAATTAAATATTAATATATGAGTGAGTTGGTTGAAAACATTCTGGCTAAACTAATTAAAAATTTAAAAATGACCGTGTAAAAGTTATCACTTCAGTAATTCAGAAAAACCATATATTATGTATTTAATGTATTTTTCGCACAAAATATTCTAAAGTCTTCATTGTATTTATTTCCCAATGCTTTTTATAGCAGTTGGTATGGTAACAACCATAATCAACAGAATCAAAAAGATTTTTTTTAATGAAAGTATTGTTGAAATTAATTAAGAAATCATCCCAGTTACAGAAAAAAATAAAACAATTTTTTTGGCTATTTTTAACCCAATAAAATATCTGTTTTATTTTAGGTGACAAACTTTAAAATATTTCTCATTGTATCACTATCCTTTTCTATTGCATGAACGAAAAGCATCCGTACCGTAGAGAAAATGCTGTAGACGCCTGTGTTAGATATAGAAGTAAATTATTGAAGACATTTAAATAAACAATTATATTATGTAATTGTTATGTGATATATAATTATATTACTAAAATAATATGTGTTGGGTAATGGCATCTGCTATATTTATGTTGTTACACGTATCTACCTAATTTGACCAGATATTGTGTTTACTTGAGACGACAGTCTAAATTTGTAAAAATCACATATAGTACATATGTTATGCTATAAATAATTAAGTAATATTTAATAATGTTTATTGTATATTATTTTAGATTTTATAGTGCTTTTGTAATATAGTAGATTGTTTAATACTGTTGGTACAAACGACAGCACATCAAGCTACTACAATCTGTCAGATTTCCTTGTTAGATTTTCAACTTTATCTCTAAAGGATTAAGGTTCAAGGTTGATTGGGAATATCAACTTTAACCTCAACTTTTGATCAATGGCTCTTGTGGAAGAGACACCACAATTTTGCCAATAAACGTGCGAACAGAGAAAATTAAAACTAAAACAATAAAAAAGTTCTTCGCAGACACAGGCTGACAGTGATACAAGGATTTGGGTAGTAGGATAAAAAGGAACTATGTGATATGACAGAGACAGATAGGTAGTTAAAAGGAAAATAGTTACAACTTAATTTTATTAATTGCAATGAATTTCTATAGTTTGAATATAAAACGTGTAAACACAAAAGGAAGAAGACATTTAACCGAGGTTGGGCGAGGTATATGAGGAGGAATGATATCATGAAAGGAGAAGGGGAATTTAGGACTTGAGAAACATAAATGTCCACGTTTTCCTCATCCAAACCGCATTCACAAAGAGAATTACCCTTAATCCTAAGTTTGGCCAAGAAATGAGAAGAGTTGCAATGATTTAATCGCAAACGACAGATAGTTGAGGTAGTAAATCTTCTTTCCAATTGATATTTAAAAAACCAAGGTTTGTGGGGTATTTCGGGTTCAATATCTCCATAAAATATACCCTTGACGGACTTGCCAAAACCTTGGACCAAGATTTAAATAAAGTTAGAGGAAGAGTGGTACAAATATCATGGGAATAAATTTCAGAGTGGGTATGGGACCAGTGAGAACAGCATTTTTAGCGCACGAATCAGCTGACTCATTACCAAGAATACCGACATGCCCAGGAATCCAGGCTATGACAACACTAATACCAAATTCATAACATTTCAATAGCAAGTCTCTAATTTTTAGAATTATAGGGAATCTTGTCTTGGATCTAAAAGGATTAGATAAAATGGCTTGAAGGCAACTTTTTGAATCAGAAAAAGTTATGTTAAATTTCATTCCTTCAGAAATGGTAATTGATTCCCCTATAAAAACGGATGTAGCCGAAGGGCACTTATAATTTAAAATAATTTTGGTATGAGAAATCTAAGCAGCAACTCCTACCGGGCTATCATCAGAGACTTTGGAGGCATGAATATAGTAGTCCAATTATTATAATTAGAGGATACTTTTTGAAGAACATGTTATGCGGATCTAAGGTATTTTTATTAAATCCAAAGTCCAAAATGACCTCCGGTTGGTAAAGCCGGGCATTATAAGGCACTGAGTATAGATATAAAATAGGGTTTTGAAAAAGTGGGCTAGAAAGACGGGTGAATTGAAGATAGGCGCGGAGAAGACAAGGAAGTTCAATATTAGGACGATGACTACAAGAGTCAAAGATGGACGAATAATGAACGTCTGCTATTTTTTTTTCTTTGACAGCTGTAGCACATTCTCAATCCCATCAAGGAGTTGAGACTATGAATCTGAAGGATTTTTAAGGGGAAAATTTCCATCAGCTCTAGAAATTATAGTCTACACATTTAGAATACCAATCAACTAGATTACTTCTGTCAGGAGTGGGAAGTGATATTAACTTATTTTCAAGAGAATCCGAGTAAGAAGGCCAGTTTGCGTCGTTTAATCTATATTTAAGAGACGGATTAAAATTACGCGGAGGAACTACTTTACCAGAAATGTAGACAATAATAGGGAAGTGATCACTACCATAGGAATGAGGCAAGATATTCCAGGAAAGAATGGAAGCAAGAGAGGCAGAGCATGCTGTAATATCCACAGCCGAGATAGGATTCTGAGAAGGGCGAACTCTCCTAGTAGAAGAACAGTTGTTAATGACACATAGATCAGCTTCATCAAAAAATTCAAGGAGGGCACTACCGAAGGTATCATCATGGCTCGAACCCCATGAGCGATGATGTGCACTTAAATCACACATAAAAATCATTGGAGAGGGAACTGAGGGAAATATACATAATAGGTCAGGGATTAAAAATGTGGACCGCTTCACGATTTTGCGTGTCACCCTTGCTCAGGGATGGCCCCTGCTAATCTTCTCTGTATCGTTCCAATTTTAGTATATCTACTGCCGCAGCAAGTACTTGGGAATATCTGATAGTTTGGGGTAGCTTGACTTGCTGTCGTTCGTATATTACTGTCAGTTGACGTTCTTATACTTTTGACATTAAAAAAAAAAAGTTTAATTTAAGAATTACGAATCAACAATTGTTATATTGATGAATTAACTTAACAATAATTTAAAATAATGTACTTTTTTGGCATACTCAAATAAACTCAAACCAAACTCGTCGCCCTGGATAGGAGAGTTCGTACATTGCTGACTGAAATTCGATTGCATCAACCACGGTCATCAGTAATGAGGCTGTATATCCTGCGAAAGTATGGAGGTTGAGGCTTTTTAAACGCTAAGACCTTCCACAATAGCGAGTTATGCAGTCTCAGGGAATATTTCTTAACAAACGATGTGGGAATGCATCGACATGTGGTCGCGGTTTACAAGGGCCTCACTCCGCTCTCCTTGCCTAAAGAGAACTGGCGCAAACCAGTAGTGCTTGACACCAATGATCGCATGGAGGTATGGAAGAACAAGGAGCTTCACGGACGCTTTTTCAGAGCTCTACACGGGCCTGATGTAGATTTACAAGCATCCGTTGCCTGGCTACGATTCGGTGACCTTTTTGGGGATACCGAAGGTTTTGTATGTGCAATTATGGACGAAGTTATGATGACAAACAATTACCGGAGATTTATTGTGAAAGACGGCACAGTTGACATCTGTCGGGCAAGTCACTGGCCGGCGGAATCAATAAGGCATATTATCTCCGGGCGTTCTGGTCTAGCTAACGGATAGTACTTGCATAGACACAACCTTGTAGCCAGGATAATTCATTAGTAATTTGCTCTCAAATACAACCTTGTAGAATCGGAGGTGCCATACTATAGGTATATGCCCGACCCAGTTCTCGAAAATTGCCATATCACATTGTACTGGGATCGATCCATCATCACTGACAGAACTATTGTTGCACCAATAAGCCTGATATAGTGATGGTGGATCGATCAGAGCGGCGTGCAATGATTGTTGACATAACCATCCCGCATGATGAGAACCTCGTGAAAGCCGAGATAGATAAACAAAACAGGTTGTCGTCATGTGGAAAATGGATTCAGCAATCATTGTAACGATAGTCGTGACAGCCCATGGCATAATAGCCAAGAGCCTCGACTAACACCTCAGGAGGCTCTCGTTAGGCAGCTTGATCAAAGGCTTGATTAAGAAAGCTGTAATTCTGGACACGGCTCGCATTGTCAGGAAGTTCCTCTGTCTGGAGCCCTGACCGCCGGTAGCTTGGACCCTGTTCTTGATACCGGTGGACTAGTATTTTTTTAAATTTTTTTCATGTAGAAAAATGTAATGTATATGTATATAAAATGAAATAAATATAATTTAAGATAATGTTTTAAAATGTATGTATGATAAGATTTTAAAATGGTTCCGCTACATATTATTTATTTATTACTGCTTGTGTTAGAAGATATTATGCCAAAATTCACGATGATCTGTGATTGACTCAATAAATAACGGTAGATGATCCAACTTAGTTTATAAAAAGGCGTATTTATGTTGGTTTAAGGAGTTCCTCGACTACTGTTGCTATGTGAACTAGATCTACCAGATGTCATGTAAGTTACCTTAATTAATGTTTATTATGACGTATATGTTGTGGTACAATGTGCGTTATTTAGGAATACTTTCCTAGCTATTGGGGCCGATTCTCTTGTTCTCAAACTAAACTAATTTTAAGTTCGGTACATATTTTTACGTTCTATTTTTTTTTTAAATTATATTATAAACTACTAATGACCGCAATCCCGCCTGATGGTAAGCAGTGACGCAATCGTTGATGGTAAAGCGCACTAGTTTTTGAGGCTAGAGTGAATAGGCTCTTGATAAACTAGTGCGCTTTAGCATCAACGATTGCGTGACTGCTTACCATCAGGCGGGATTGCGGTCAAGCGCTGGTTTATAAATTATTAAAAAAAAAAAAAGTTTATTAAGAGCCTATTCACTTTAGCCTTGAAGACACTCAAATTGTAGTCCGACGGAAACACCGCCGCTGGCAAATTGTTCCAGTCCCTCGATGTACGCGGTATAAAGGAGGAGGCGAAACGCTTCGTCCGGATCGTAGTGGTGTTAACAATATAAGGGTGGGAAGTCGCCGTATGACGGGTCGTCCGATGGTGGAACGGAGATGGGGGAATTAAATTATGCAATTCCCTCGCACACTCCCCAAAATGTATCCTATAGAACACCGAAAGGCTGGCTCCTCTACGCCTGTGCTCTAGGCTTTGGAGACCATCTCGAGTTAAATCAGGGTCACCAATCAGCCTCTTTGCGCGCCTCTCCACTGATTCCAAAGTGGCCAGGTGACACTTAGCAGCACCAGCCCAAATGTGGCTGCAGTACGCCACACACGAACGGACCTGTGCTTTGTACAACATTAGAAGCTGCCCTGGTGTGAAGTACTGCCGGACCTTTGCGATAACGCCAAGTTTCCTGGCAGCCAACTTGGCCTTGGACTCAATGAACCGCCTAAAGTTTCGGTTCGAGGAAATCTCAACACCCAAAAGCTGAGGGCGGTCGGTACACTCCAAGGATACATTTCGAAAAGTAAGAGCCAAGGTGAACGGGCTCCTTTTGGCGGTAAAAAGACACGCCTGTGTTTTGGCGGCATTGAATGCTACAAGATTGGCATTGCCCCATTCGGAGACTGCCTGTAGTGCAACACTCGTTCGCTCTACTATGGCCTCTCTTTCGGACCGGATTGAATCCCTCCTAGCCCGAGCATCCGGCAGGTATCTCTCCACAACTGTACTGTCATCTGCATACCCATAGAGACCGGGCATCAGCAGATAGTTAATATGCAGCAGAAACAGAGTTGCGGAGACAACAGACCCCTGAGGAACACCGGCGTTAATCGAAATGGGCTCAGATGAGCATCCGTCGACGACAACAACTCGGAGGGACCGTTCAGTCAGTCTTTTACCCAGCCAGTCAGGCTAGGGGCAATGCCGTACGCTGGAAGCTTACTCAAAAGGACAGCGTGTCATACCTGGTCGAAGGCCTTCGAGACATCAAGGGAGACAGCAATCGCTTCCCTATCTCTCGAGGGCCGCGTGGCCCTCGAGAGATAGGGAAGCGATTGCTATATATGATAGATAGGGAAGCGAAATGGGGTTACTAGTGGGGACCTACTAGTGTATGCCACTCACTTGTGGGGCGTCCCACAAGTGAGTGGCATAAACTAGTAGGTCCCCAGTTGACCAATTGCGGCGAAACCCGTACTGTCGGTCACTGAGAAAAGGATAGAAGATAACAGTTTAGTTTAGTCCTGTCAAATATAGATGTTCCATAGATAGTTTAGACGCGATTATAAACAAACCGACCAAGAATACGTCACTTTACGTCAGGAGTGGGCTAATTTGACAGGTCTAATGTAACATTTTATGTTCTGTCCTTTTCTTAATCGCGTAGAAAGAATAAGATACACTGAACGTAAATTTAATTTAGTTTGTGAACAAGGGATTTGGGGCATTATGTTATTATAATTCTGAGTTGGACAACGGCCCAAGAGATAGAAGTAATTTTGACAATGTAAGAAACGTATCGATGGAATACGTAATACGAAAATACATATGTCACATATACCGCTTTTATTTGTGAAAGCGAATAACAAGAGAAAGTCTGAAAATGACATCTATTGTCGATTATAATTGAAATGTAAGGAAGAAAACATTCTTTTGAACTCAGTTAGATGGCGTTAAGAACAGGAGAATGACGATGAAAAATGATGTGTGTCATTTTAAATACCTACCATTTCTTAGGCGATATCTTGCTTGATAAGTAAATAATTCAATATTTTATTTTTAATTCGCTTTTAATCATTTTACATGTTATTGTCTTTAAAACAATTTTCCTAATTTTATGTTTCTTATATGTCCAATCTGTTCGTCCTATATAATCCGATTCCAAAGTAAATTAATTATAATTTATGAAAAGGTGGTCACACCAAAATTCTTAAATCAGAATATAACAATTCTTAATATAAATAATTCTTTCTCATTTCTTTACACACGAGATCGTAGCTTGCTCCATTTCTTAGGGGAATGCGAAAAACGCACCAATTTGTCTATAGCATTCCAGGTCAGGCAAGTACCAATGTAACTTTTCTGAAGTTATATGTACTTTCTAAGTATATCTTAGACACCAATGACTGAAGGTGAAGGAAAACATCTTGAGGAAACCTGGACTTTAAGTCTGAAATCGCCAACCCGCATTGAGCAAGCGTGGTGATTACGCTTAATCCTTCTCTGTATGAGACGAGACCTGTGCCCAGCAGTGGGACGATTAAAAAGGTCGATGATGATTGAACACTTGGCTCAATTTTCATTCGTATCAACATTTCACTTTCAAACCTTAACGATCTATATTCATGCCAGTTTTTTTTTTTGCAGATGTAAGGATTTATTAAGATAAATAGAAAATTAGAAGAAGGAAAAGGTTGGCTACACTGACGATACGGATGACGTAGCGTTAAGTGGGCGCGGGGGGTTGAGAAAAGCGCGGGAAGAATAAGTTTGGTGTTCGGAGTAGTGGAGTTTAAAAATTAATAAGTTCAGTTGCAATAGATAGATATACAATAAGTTTAGTTTAAATGGCAACAATAAGTTTTGTTATTGGAAGATTATCTTCTCAATAAGTTTGCTTGTTCATAATATTGATGATGATGATGATAGTTAAAGTTACAATATATTGATTTTGGATACAATTGGTTGTGCTTTATTTCTGAGGTTGTTAAAACAGACAACCCAATATCATATAGTGTTCGCAATAAAACAGGTCTTATTTTTATATAAAATTTATTTATTAAACATATGAGTATGGACATATCAGTAGGGTAATTGCGTAACATATTAACAGTAGCAATAGGTTTCATTTTGACAGTTCAACAACATTCATTGCGTTATTTCCATTGTTGAGCAGTGTTAAAGTTATTAGTTAAGCACGTCATGCATGCACAATTTTTAATTAGTTATACACTGGGCTGCACTAATCACGGGTCACTTAGAAAAATCTCGACATCTCCTAAAGTAATGTAGGTACATAGACCCGTAAATACATGTATAAGTAATATGTTATAGGCAAATAAGTGGCGCTCATTTCAAAAAAGATTTCATTTCAACAAGCTATAGCTTAAACGAAAGAAACTTTGAATTTGTATAAATATAAAATTTCGAATTTTTTATTAAATAATATTTTTAGCTTTTGTTGCAAACCGAGCTGTCATTATAAATAGCTTTTTGGTCTCTTCACAGTATCTTGTACACCAACATGTCATTATCTCCTTTAGAATGTACACAAATTATCATCATGGTACAAGAAGGAAGGCTTAGGTGCACAACTGTACAAGAAGACCGATTAATTGTGAGCACTATGTTAAGAAATCGACATCTCACGGCTGTTCAGGTCGGAAATAGCCTGTAAGAAATTCACCACAACAATTTAAGTTCTGACACGATCCTGCGACGACTTCGTGAAGCTGATATAATGCCTTTTAGGTCAGTAAAAGGCCCTAATTTGCTCAGAGAACATCTACATACATCAAAAGTGTCTAGGGATCAAGCATTTTTATGCGGATTTCTTGAGATTGAGATGTGGCTTTGTAATAAATTTATGATTTTATAAATTTATATGGATCCTTTTTGGTGCATTTCATAATTTGAATCAGGAACTGTGAAGCAAATTCGAGTAAAAGATGAAAATCAGCTGTCAATATTTTCCCTATAAAAACATACAACGCATTGAAGACATTATTAGTGCTACTGTTTCCCTATTACTGATTAAAACCAACGTTATTATGGAGCGGCGACGTCATTTAAGCAGGGAAGAAATGCTCAGAGCCGTGGGAATGATAGAAGCTGATTCCCGGCAACGTACTGTGGCTTTAGCTCTGAATACAAGTCAGAGTGTTATCAGTCGACTTTGGACACGTTACCGAAGCACTGGTACCGTGGCTGAGCGCCATGGAGGACGGTATCGCTGCACCACACGGAGACAAGACCGATACATTCAAATCTTAACTCGAAGAGCTCCAACAATAACCGCCATGATGTTAGCCGTGAGGCTTCATCACTCTTCAGGGAACTTAATTAGCGACCAAACAGTCAGAAACCGCTTGCATGAAGTGAACCTTCATTCCCGAAGACCGCTACGGGTACCACCTATAGCAATGCACAATCGTAGGATTCGATATCAATGGGCTCTTGAACACAGAAATTGGGCAGAAGAACAATGGCGTTTCGTGTGCTTTTCTGATGAGTCTCGTTTTGGTATGAGACCGGATACAAGACGTATACGACACTGGAGAACCCCTGGACGCCAACAGCGATTAAAATCCTGCCAGGAAGTCCATCCTTATAGTGGTGGAACCATCATGGTATGGGCGGGTATTTGGATCGGCGGAAGAACTGAGTTGATTTGGATCAGAGGCAACCTCAACGCTCAAATTTATGCTGAGACGATTGTATCAGACGTCATCGTTCCTCTACAAGTGCAAATCAGTCCCTTATTTCAGTTAATGCATTATAATGCACGACCGCACACCGCAAGAGTTGTAAGACAGACTCTCGCCGCAGCTAACATCAATGTCCTGCCCTGGCCTGCTCAGTCGCCAGACTTGAACCCGATTGAGCATGCATGGGATATGCTACAGAGAAGAGCTCTGCCGAATATGGAAGGTATCCAGTCGCAAGAAGACCTTTTTTTTTTTTTTTGTTGTTGCAACGAACATGGGCGGCCATTCCACAGCGTGATTTGGATGAACTCATTTTGAGTATGCCAAACCGATGTTCTTGTGTTGTTAGTGTTCGCGGTAGAAACACGGATTATTAATTGTTTAAGTTACCCAATAAAATTTTAGAGAAAACTGTTATTTCAGTCTTTTTTTTCGAACTTTTGTGTTAGTGGTTCAAATGTCAAATATCCCTTTATTGGGAAAATGGCAAATTTCTTTATTAATGCAAAGGTGACTTGGTTTATCGTTACTGTGACAAACGAAAACACTTTATTTGATGAATCCTTAAAGAAAATTTTAATTAATATCAATCAGGAGAAAAGTTATTGCAAAAATATATGTTGATCCCTAGACACTTTTGATGTGTGTAGTTGCCAGGTTTCAATTTGCTCGATGAGGCGGTATACCTACTGGCTGAATGTTTCCTGTATAGTTGACACATGTCGGCCCTAGCATTTATTAAAACTCTATTACCTATCTGTCATTCCTATGTAACTTTTATAAGTTAATAAAAGCCATAATTCATGGTTATTCGTTTAATTCCGTAACAATTTTATTAACTTATATTATAATGCCTAAAGATGAATCAACTGCGATCTCATCTCTCGCCAAATATTTACGTCCTGACAAATTTGATATTGAACCTGATGCTGTAGAGGCGGACTCTCAATGGCTGTATTGGATGACGACCTTCGAAAGCTTTCTGTCGGAAGAAGCTAAGCCCAATGAAATCCCAGGTACCCTGAAGCTTAAACTATTAATAAATCATCTGTCAGCGTCCATATACAAACACGTCAAAACTTGTAAAACTTATGAAGATGTTATTAAGACGCTAAACGGTATCATCAAAACTAAAAATACTACCTTAGCACGACATATGCTTTTCAACAGAAGGCAACGCGCCGATGAAACTGTTGCCGATTATGTAAGAGCTTTGCGCCTATCGGCTAAAGACTGCTCGTTTAATGCGGTAACTGCTGATGAACACGAAGAACAGGCTATTCGTAGTGTACTAATCTCCGGGCTGGCTTCTCGCAAAATCAAAGAACGTCTGTTAGAAACCAATGATCTCACCCTGACTGAAACAATTGGAAAAGCTATAGCGCTCGAGACAGCTGAAAAGGATTCACATACACTTAGTGATTTACCACATCCCCACTCCAGTGCCGTCCTCTCAGAACAAAGTTCACAAACCTTAGCGGCAACGACACCAACAGCACGACGTCCCATATCGCAAGCCACTATTCAACCATCCACGCGACCAGCAAGGCGTTGCTATTTCTGTGGTGGGAGCATCCACCAAAGGATCAAATGCCCAGCTTTCCGTGCTACTTGCAACTTATGTTCCAAAAGAGGCCACTTTTCTAACGTATGCAGATCCGCAGGTGCCACTACTAGTAACTCTTTCTCGACCGAAGACTCAACCAATCTTGATGAAGATGGACCATCCCATTGCGGCGCCATATCTGCTGCTTCACCTATTAGTCTCAAAGGTGCCACGGTTCAAATTACAGTTAATGGATACAAAGCCGACGCCCTCATTGATACGGGGAGCTCCGTTAGCTTCATTAATGGCAAAACTGCACGCTTGATGGCATTACGTAGGAAACCATGTTCACAGTCTGTGAATTTAGCTTCGCTTACAGATATCGCCTGTCGAAGGTATTTGTTTCGCCACCATATCCCTCAACAAGTACAACTACAAACAAACACCACTCCTCATTGTGGACAACCTCTGCGCCGATGTGATTATCGGCCACGACATCTTAAAGGAGCATTCTAAAATTGAATTCCAATTAGGAGGTCCGAATGAACCATTACAAAGGAGACGGGCGAAAGTTCATAGAAAGTTGGGCCTGAATGTACAGCAACGATTATTGCATTAAATCATTTCAATATTATTACTATTTAAAAAATAAAACTTTATTTATAATGGCAGTATGGGAGAAAAAAGAAATAGGGTATTATTAGCTTGCACAAAACTAACCTCATTTGCTTTTTTATAAGTTTTGTAAGAAGCTGTCAGCGCTCATATGGCATATTTAAGTAATTATTCAGACTTTTTTGTAGACTAGATTTTATCAGAATGTATTTTTACTACATTAACACATCGTGAGTGTGGATTCCAAAGGGCCAGCGGCGCGTAACTGCATATTAAATGTTACAAAGAAGGAGGTTAAAAAAGAATTAGGAAAACCATTTTCAATCTAATTAAAGAAAAGAGTAAACGGAAATAAAAATCGCATTTCTCTTATATTGATTTATTAATCGTATTAATATACAATTAATGCTGGAAAAGGAGGCGAAGCTCTTGAGGGAGCGGGTCTCTCAGCGTCCTCACGCCTCTAGCCGAAGCAGAAAACGCCCTCGACAATATCGAACTCCCGGCCACCATAGGCGCGGGTATGCGGGGTGAACAAAAAAAAAAGAATCAAAATCAAAAATCAATTATTCAAAATAGGCTGAGAATCAGCACTTTTTGAACATCGTTATTACATAAGACAGTCCCCCAAAACGCCCACCCATAAACACTTCCTAGTGCTTTCGCTGGGAAGAAGTGGTGGAACAAACTCTCCAGCGGCACAGCTGTCTGTTCATTTTAAAAAAACAAGACTTTATACAATACTATGTAGGTACAGTAATGAAGACCAGAAAACACAACAACAATGAAATTATTTATCATATGCCAGCTAGCCACGCCAAAATACCAGCAAAGCAAAAACAAAAAATAAAATATCATTAAAATGGAAATGTAAATAAGTAAAAACTAATTACTTAAATATAAGCCCCAGGTATAAAGGGTGTGACAGCTCACATATTTATGCATTGTGAAAAAGAAAATTATATGAACTCGTATGTCAGTAAGCTAATTCTGGAGAATGATGTCATTTACAGAATAATATGCCTTTAAACAAAGCTTGGATTTGATTTGCGCTTTAAATGCATTGTAAGGCAAGTCTACCAAAGCAGAGGGTATTTTATACAAACATAACAACCAACTTCCAAACAAAAAAGTACTACAAAGTGAAATATAAACGAATTTTGAAAGTCGGTGGCAAAAAGGAATGCATATGTTCACGATCATGATGTCTTTGGTTTTTATATATTCGTTTGTTAGCTACATCGATATTAGACTGTGAAATTGATTCATCATGTTCACTTGATACATCTACTGATGCTGAAGATCCAGATGGTCCAGTCATTAAATGATGAGCATTTCTATCAGCTCTCACCCAGCAACGATGACATATGAGAGCTCGAGCTCTTGAAATCTGGAAAAAAATATATCATGAGTCTTTTTTAAAAAAAAAGTAATACATACATGACTATAGGAACAGCCCTGAATAACGCAAATCTCGTCTAATCTACACCTTCGTGAAATAAAGGCTGCAATATAATTATTTGTGTTTTATTACACTAACTTACACTACACACTAACTTTTGGTCTAACTATATGACAGTAACCTTTGTTCCTTTTCCATATATTTTTTTCTCATGCATGTGACACTATTACAAAAAATGATTCTCTAAAGCTGACTGCTATTTCAGTGATTAGTGCGAAAAAATAAATAAATATAGTAGTATACATAGAATAATTATCCTTTTTTTTGTGTAATGGGAAATCATCAAATGACTTCTCCCGCTCCGGGCGGAGTGGAAGGCAGTGTCAGACTTTCAGCCCACCCGTGTTTCTTCACTTGCCTGTGCGACAGCCAGGGTCATGGTTTCTTTTTTAACCAACCCGCAACCCTGACCCAAGATTAATTACCCTGTGGTAGTATAAAATACAAAACAAGTAAGTAAACCTAAGAAAAGCTTACGGTCTGAGACAATATCCATTCAGAAATGACTACTTCTGAAGAATCTGAAGTCTTCCTTCACGTTCGGTGTCAGTGTGCAATAAATGAGATCTTGTCTGCTACACTAAACATCCACATTTGACACACACTTGGCGATGTCCAGTCATTGGAGATTAAAGTTGCTCATCTGTGCCGAAGCTATTCACAACTAAATCTCTGCATCCTTGGCAAATGTGATGAGATCTATTGACCTACAACAATATTAGTTTGTTATTTACAGTTTCCATAAATAATAATTACAGTGACATCTTTCAGAATTGCATCTATGTAGATTCTTACTGACATCATGGCAATACTAGGATTATAGTAAATTAATGCTTTAATAAAATATGGTTATTTAATGTTCCTATTGTTTCATTACATTGCTGAATTGTTAAAGTAAGTTTATAAAAATAACTATCTTCCGTAATTAATAATCAAATTGTAAATCTTACTTGTATTAGAGTGATTCAGGTATATTATTATTGAAACTTATTTCAATAATATACCAATATATAGGTATCTTTGCTGGAAGGTACTTAAAAATATCACAACAAGAAGTTTTAATGAAATAAACTATGTACTTACCACCGGAGGTTCAACCCATATCTCTAACTGACTGTGCTCTATAATTGAAAGAATGTTTTCCTCTTCTATTTGTCGTAACTCAACAGGAAGATCCTGCGATATGCCGCAGTTGATACATTGAAAATAAGTATAAAAGCACACGAATTTACGAAAATAAAACCATAAATACAATAACGAGTATGTTTCGTTTGACGTTGATGTTACATTGACAGAAGTTTTACTTCGTTGCCTGTATAATAAAAAGTATAATTGATCGACTATCAAATCGATCCGTTGATCAATTTGTTTTAAGATGTTTTTTTAAATAAGTAAATAATATATAATATAATTAAGACCTTATATTAAAAGATTTTCTAAACCGATTCTGTAGAAATATACTGATTCATTTTTAATTTTATTTTTATCTTTGTAATAATTAGGTTTATCGATTATAACTTATTAACGATTCGCATTTCATCTGGTAACATTGTTGAAAAGTGAAAGTAATGAAAGTCAGTATTATTTCATTAAATATTATCTTTTTTATTACGCGGAAAATAGAATTAGTAATAAATGATTGAAAACAAAAAAATAAATGAAAATTATTGACATATAATTCATTTGTGTACAGTTCAGGCCCAATTTCGCCCGTCTCCTTTGTAGCGTGATGCAGGCCTCTGTCCCGCCGGCTTCCGTCTTCAGCAATCTATCTCCGGGGATTCGTCTAATCGCCGTGAAAAGTCGACACTATAGCAAAGAGGATGAAAATTTTATTAAATTGGAAATATCGAAACTGTTAGAGCACGGAGTCATAAAAACGAGCAACTCACCTTGGAGAGCTCAAGTTCTCGTTGCAGGAGGCGGGGCTCATAGAAAACGTCTTGTCATAGACTATTCTATGACTATCAATAAATTTACTGAACTAGATGCGTTTCCACTACCGAAAATAGAAACCGTGGTGTCAAGAGTATCAAAATATAAAATTTTCAGCCAGATTGACTTAAAATCTGCATATCACCAAGTGCCCATTCTAATGAGAGAAAAAAATTATACGGCGTTTGAAGCATGTGGAAAACTATATCAATTTACAAGAATCCCGTTTGCTGTAACCAACGGCGTGGCAGCATTTCAAAGGACTTTAGATTTCATCATTACGAAAGAGAAACTAAAGGGAACTTTCGCATACCTCGATGACGTGACAGTATGTGGTAAAAACGAAACCGAACATAAAGAGAATCTACGATGCTTTTTGGAAGCTGCTAAGAAGTACAATCTGACGCTGAATGAGCAAAAAAGTGTTTTCCATCAAACAAAAATTAATCTACTCGGATACACCGTCGAGAATAACACTATTAAACCAGACGCCGATAGACTAAAACCGCTGCTAGAACTGCCTATTCCCACCAAAAACAGCGAACTAAAACGCGCTTTAGGCATGTTCGCTCACTATGCTAAATGGGTAGAGAGATTTTCTGAGAAAATAAAACCGCTGACGGGCATTTGCACATTTCCATTGACTTCGGTTGCACGAAAATGTTTCGAAGATATTAAAAACGACATTAAAAAGGCAACTCTGATGGCGATTGACGACAGAGACACATTCACTGTGGAAACAGACGCATCGGATTTTGCCATAGCGGCGACACTGACTCAAAAAGGACGCCTCGTCGCCTTTTTCTCAAGAACTCTGTCTAACTCAGAATGCAAACATTCATCGATAGAGAAAGAAGCCTGCGCAATTGTCGAGAGTCTCAAGAAATGGAGACACTATCTCATTGGGAAACACTTCCTTCTCATTACCGATCAAAAATCAGTGTCTTACATGTTTAATCAAAATCATAATAGCAAAATCAAAACCGAGAAGATACTGCGCTGGAGACTAGAGTTATCCTGTTACAAATATGATATCATTTACAGACCTGGGTCTCAAAACACGGCAGCAGACGCTCTATCCCGAGTCAGCGCTTACAAGAATGTTAATAAATTGAAAGGACTCCACGACGCCCTGGGTCATCCTGATGTTGCTAGGATGTACCATTGGGTACGCTCTAAAAACCTTCCTTATTCAGCTAACGATGTCAAAACGATGACGGCATGCTGCAAGATCTGCGCTGAGATAAAGCCAAGATTTTTGAAGGTAAAGGGCAAACTAATTAAAGCTACATCACCATTTGAACGATTAAATATTGATCTTAAAGGCCCTCTTCCTTCCAATACTAATAACAAATACATACTAACAATCATAGATGAATACAGTCGGTTTCCCTTCGCTTATCCGTGCAAAGACATGACCTCCTCCACTGTCATCAAGTGTCTAAAGGATCTGTTCCTCACTTTCGGCCAACCACTATATATACACAGTGATAGAGGCACTTGTTTTATGTCAGAAGAATTTAAAAACTTTCTAAGGGACTCAAATATTGCATCCTCAAGAACAACACCGTACAACCCACAGGGTAACGGGCAAGTTGAACGCTTAAATGGAACTCTCTGGCGCACAATCCAGCTCAATTTGCGCTCCCAAGGACTTGCTACGGAGAATTGGGAAACAGTAATAAAAGACGCCCTTCATTGCGTCCGTTCTTTATTATATACAGCGATCAATGCCACCCCTCATGAGAGACTTTTTGCGTACCCTAGAAGATCACCTTATGGGGATTCTTTACCGTCATGGCTGTCTTCCCCTGGGCTGGTCCTGATAAAGAAGAATGTCCGCCACTCGAAGTCAGATCCCCTGGTGGAGGAAGCCGAACTTTTCGAAACCAGTCCTTATTATTCTTTGATAAGACGCGCAGACGGTAGCACCACAACGGTGTCGAATAGGCAACTGGCACCCTTCCCAAATTGCGAGGAGCGAGAAATACAAGAGCAAGACAATGTCCTAGATGAGCAAGAGGTACGAGGCGATGTACCTCCGACCGAGTCTCAGCCCCAAACTTCACAGCCGGAAACTTCACAGCCGGACACTTCACAGCCGGACACTTCACAGTCGGACACTACACAACCGGATACAAGCAGGAAACGTGTACGAAGATTACCATCTCGTTTTATAGATTATATAATGGATTATATAATGGGGGATGGAAACTCTACTGGGGAAGAATGAGGCGGTATACCTACTGGCTGAATGTTTCCTGTATAGTTGACACATGTCGGCCCTAGCATTTATTAAAACTCTATTACCTATCTGTCATTCCTATGTAACTTTTATAAGTTAATAAAAGCCATAATTCATGGTTATTCGTTTAATTCCGTAACACTGGAGAACACATCCGATAGACAGATGAAGATTAGTCCAGGGTTATGTTTTCCGATGAGTCTAGATTTTTTTTTATTTACACCCGATGGGAGACGAAGAGTTTATAGGCGACCAGCAGGGTAACTGCGTAACAAACTATCAATAGCAATGGGTTTCATTCTGACAGTTCAACAACATACATTGCGTTATTTACATTGTTGAGCAGACACATTATCGAACATATGGAGAAATGGATTAGCAATATGCTTCGAAATTATTCCATTTCATAGTAATAGTGTGTTACGCAATTAGGGTGCTAATAAACGTTATCATCAAGTGTGTTTTGAAGAAAAGGTCCCATTTGGTGGAGATTCAATAATGACATGGGCTGGGATATCTTCAGAGAGTTGTACGGTGTTAGTGATTACAGAAAACGGTTCTTTGACGGTTCCAGACTTTAAATGAGCATGTTGGTCTTTTCCTGATGAATATGGGCGCAAATTACATTTTATATATATATGTTACCGGAAATGTATGAAACCTAGGAATTATATACAATTACTAGGAAATGTATACAATTCCGAAGCTATATAGGAAATGTGTAAAATATTGTTCCAAACATTATTTAATACACACATATCCTGGGAAATGTATACATTTCCTAGAAACTTTTTTAAATTTCCTATATCGTATTAGGAAGTGTATAAAACCATGCTTTCTATGAATAAAATTAATAAAACACGTTGTTAAACTTAGAAACAGATTTATTATTAAGACTCCGGTTGAAACAATTAGGTTAGGTTAGGTTAGGTTGAGGCCCAGATGAAATATCTGGGCCTAATGCTGGACAGCAGGCTGCGCTTCGGCCCGCATTTCAGCGGGCTGTCGACGCGCCTGCTGAAAGCCGCGGACGCCCTCTCATGGCTCTTGCCGAACATGGGAGGGCCGAGCAGTCGTTGCCGGCGGTTATACGCCGGCATACTGAGGAGCATGGCCCTTTACGGGGCCCCAATTTGGGCGGACTCCCTCCACAGGAGGGAGAACCTCACCGCCCTTCGGGCGCCCCAAAGGGCCATCGCCCAGCGGGTAGCGCGGGCCTACCGCACGGTAGGCTTCGCTTCGGCATGCGCTCTGGCGAGCACCCCGCCTTGGGAGCTCGAGGCCTGGGTGCTCGCCAGAGTGTACGAGTGGACGGCGGGGCGCAGGGCGCTGGGCGAGCGTCCGGCCCCGGAGTTGAGGGAGGCCGTCCGCCGGGAGGCGAGGGACGCCATCGTCCAACATTGGACGCGCGACCTCGCCTCCGCGGTGTTCGGCCGTCGCACCCTCGACGCCATCGGGCCAGTCCTGAAGGACTGGCTCGACAGGCGTCACGGGTTCCTCTCCTTCCGTCTGGTGCAGGTACTCTCCGGTCACGGCTGCTTCGGCAGGTACCTGCACCGGATAGGACGAGAGGAAACGCCGTCGTGCCACGGTTGCGGCGCGGCGGAGGACACGGCGGACCACACCCTCGCGGTGTGCCCGTCGTGGGCCGTGCCGCGCCGCGATCTTGTCGCGGCGGTAGGAGGGGACCTCTCGCTGCCCGCCGTCGTCAGAGCGATGGTGGGGAGCGAGGGGGCCTGGGCGGCGATGGCCTCGCCCGCTTTCTCCCGCCCTGAGGTGAGCGGCGGGCGTGAGGCACGGGGGTGCCCGCGTCCGCCTTGCACAGCTCACCATGTGGGAGCTTCGGTCCCCCTCCTAGGAGGGGCAAACGAGGGCCCGACTAATTAGGCGGGATTCGCCGGCGGGGGAGAGGAAGCTGAGGCTGTGCTAGATTCCCACTCCCCCGCCACTATGGCGATGCCGGAGTTGCGCTGGGGTTTTTAGTGGGTATACCGGGAGGCTCTCTCCCGGGGAGTCCCACATACCCTGCCCGTCCCCCGACGGGTGGGGATGCGTAATTGTCATTTTCCCCAGCGACATCAAAAAAAAAAAAAAAAAAGGTTAGGTTAGGTTGGGGGCTTCCGTGCGCAGTTTCTGGCCTGCCATCGGACGCGTCCCCAGGTGGCGGATAGGGGAACGGCCCCCAGATATGGGGGTTACCGGTTTACCGGCGCGGACCAAAACCAGAAGTGGGGACCGCTTCGGCGGTCACGCGCGGCGGGTCGGCCACCACTCCAGGTGGCTGACGTGACCCGAAGTCCGGGTCACCGTCGGGCAACCCGGTCTCCTCATTGAGAGGAGCTGGGGGCCCCGTTTGCCTTCGGGCAGACGAGTGGGGCTAAGAGGAAGGACACCTCGCTAAAAAACCCTTGGCTGCTGCGTCTTCTTGCACACGAAGACGTACCCAGCCGGGCTCCTCCCTATGGAGGACCCACTGTGGGCCTGCCTTCGGGTGGGAATCGCTGGCGGGGGATTGGTAGGCAGGCATGCTATTTCCCATGACCCCGCCACTAAGGCGATGTCGGTGTGCCGCTGTTCGGTTTTAGTGGGTATTCCCGGCTTCGGCTGGGCGAGTCCCACACACGCCCTTCGGGGTATGGTGCGTAAATGTCATTTCCACAGCGTCAAAAAAAAAAAAAAAAAGGTTAGGTTGGGGGCTCCGTGCGCAGTTTCTGGCCTGCCATCGGACGCGTCCCCAGGTGGCGGATAGGTGAACGGCCCCCAGATATGGGGGTTACCGGTTTACCGGCGCGGACCAAAACCAGAAGTGGGGACCGCTTCGGCGGTCACACGCGCGGCGGGTCGGCCACCACTCCAGGTGGCTGACGTGACCCGAAGTCCGGGTCACCGTCGGGCAACCCGGTCTCCTCATTGAGAGGAGCTGGGGGCCCCCTTTGCCTTCGGGCAAACGAGTGGGGCTAAGAGGAAGGACACCTCGCTAAAAAACCCTTGGCTGCTGCGTCTTCTTGCACACGAAGACGTATCCAGCCGGGCTCCTCCCTATGGAGGACCCACTGTGGGCCTGCCTTCGGGCGGGAATCGCTGGCGGGGGATTGGTAGGCAGGCATGCTATTTCCCATGACCCCGCCACTAAGGCGATGTCGGTGTGCCGCTGTTCGGTTTTAGTGGGTATTCCCGGCTTCGGCTGGGCGAGTCCCACACACGGACATGTCCCCGCCCCCCATTGATGGACCCCGAGGCGGAGGCGAGTGTCGGCGCGCGCCTTTGAGGCGATGCACGGGGTAGTTTAACACCCCACTACCCCGTGCAGGAGACGAGGCCCGGACAGACCGGGCCAGCACGAGGGTGTGGGGCCGTGGAAGAATTTAGACTCCCGCGGCCCCACGCGCGCTCGTGATAGAAGACACACCGGGGTGGTTTTAGTCAGTAAAAGTCTGACATACCCCGTCGCCCACCCCAGGGCGGCGGGCATCCTATGAGGATTTCCACCCCCCCGACGCGCCGTGTACTGGTGGTCGGAGGAGTTGGCGGAGCTGCGGGCCACTTGCGTGGCGGCACGGCGGGCCTACACCCGATCGCGTCGGCGGCGCCGACGGGACGAGGCCGACGAGGACCGCCTCTACGCCAGATACGTGGAGGCGAGAGCGGCCTTCAAGGCGGCCATCGGCGCCGCCAAGGACGCGGCGAGGGCTGAGCTGCTGGAGGGTCTCGACAACGACCCATTCGGGAGGCCATATAAGGCGGCGCGGAACAAACTGCGTCGCATTGGTCCCCCGGTTGCCGAGACCCTCGAACCAGCGCTCCTGGATGGGGTGGTGCGGTCCCTGTTTCCGCGCAGGGATCCGCACTTCGCCCCACCAGTGATGGGCCCGTCAAGGGAAGGACCGGAGGAGGAAGCTCCTCCTCCTCCGGTTTCAGAGGAGGAATTTGGCGCGGCGACTATTCGTCTCCGCGCCAAAAAGACGGCTCCCGGCCTGGACGGCGTTCCCGCTCGGGTGGTGGCCATCGCGGCCACGGAGATGGAGGGAAGGTTTCGGGACCTCTTCGACGCGTGCTTCGCGTCGAGGAAGTTCCCGAAACCTTGGCGGGAAGGCCAACTGTGCCTCCTCCCGAAGGAAGGGCGGCCGGCGGACTCCCCCTCGGCTTACCGGCCCATCGTCTTGCTTGACGAGGCCGGTAAGATGTTCGAGGGGATTATCGCCGCCCGCCTGAAGCGCCATCTGCGGGACGTGGGACCGGACCTGTCGGACGCCCAGTTCGGTTTTCGAGCTGGGCGTTCGACAGTGGACGCCCTGGCCCGTCTAAAGGGCCAGGTGACAGAGGCGGTAGGAGTGGGGGATGGAGTGTTGGCTGTGTCATTCGACATTGCCAACGCCTTCAACTCCATCCCCCACTCCACCATCCTGGAGGCGCTCCGGTTCCACGGTGTGCCCCTGTACTTGCGGGGCCTCCTGGCCAGCTACTTGGAGGACCGTGCCGTCCTCCTCGTGGACGGGGCTGGCCAGGTCCGGCGGTATGGCGTGGAAACGGCGTTCCACAGGGGTCCGTTCTAGGGCCTCTTCTGTGGAACGTCGGTTATGACTGGCTCCTGCGGGGAACCCTCCTACGAGGCACGAGTGTCATCTGCTACGCGGATGACACTCTCCTCACTTTCCGCGGGAGCACCTTCCGGGAGGCGGCCAGTTTGGCATCGGCGGGCGGATCCTTAGTGGCGGGGAGGATCCGCCGCCTGGGCTTGAGGGTGGCGCTGCACAAAACGGAGGCCGTGTTCTTTCACGGCCCCCGGCAGCGCCCCCCACCCGACGCCCACATATTTGTGGAGGGAGAGAGGGTCGGGGTTGAGGCCCAGATGAAGTATCTGGGCCTCATTGTGGACAGCAGATTGCGCTTCGACCCGCATTTCAGCGGGCTGTCGACGCGCCTGCTGAAGGCTGCGAACGCCCTCTCATGGCTCATGCCGAACATGGGAGGGCCCAGCACGCGGTGCCGGCGTTTATACGCCAGCATACTGCGGAGCATGGCCCTTTACGGGGCTCCAATTTGGGCGGACTCCCTCCACAGGAGGGAGAACCTCACCGCCCTTCGGGCTCCCCAAAGGGCCACCGCCCAGCGGGCAGCGCGAGCCTACCGTACGGTAGGCTTCGCTTTGGCATGCGCTCTGGCGAGCACCCCGCCTTGGGAGCTCGAGGCCTGGGTGCTCGCCAGAGTGTACGAGTGGACGGCGGGGCGCAGGGCGCTGGGCGAGCGTCCGGCCCCGGAGTTGAGGGAGGCCGTCCGCCGGGAGGCGAGGGACGCCATCGTCCAACATTGGACGCGCGACCTCGCCTCCGCGTTGTTCGGCCGTCGCACCCTCGACGCCATCGGGCCGGTCCTGAAGGACTGGCTCGACAGGCGTCACGGGTTCCTCTCCTTCCGTCTGGTGCAGGTACTCTCCGGTCACGGCTGCTTCGGCAGGTACCTGCACCGGATAGGACGAGAGGAAACGCCGTCATGCCACGGTTGCGGCGCGGCGGAGGACACGGCGGACCACACCCTCGCGGTGTGCCCGTCGTGGGCCGTGCCGCGCCGCGATCTTGTCGCGGCGGTAGGAGGGGACCTCTCGCTGCCCGCAGTCGTCAGAGCGATGGTGGGGAGCGAGGGGGCCTGGGCGGCGTGAGGCACGGGGGTGCCCGCGCCCGCCTTGCACCGCTCACCACGCGGGAGTCGCGGCCCCTCTTTAAGAGGGGCAAATGAGGGCCCGCCTCAATTGGCGGGGTTCGCCGGCGGGGGAGAGGTAGCTCAGGCTCTGCTAGTTCCCACTCCCCCGCCACTATGGCGATGCCGGAGTTGCGCTGGGGTTTTTAGTGGGTATACCGGGAGGCTCTCTCTCGGGGAGTCCCACATACCCCACCCGTTCCCCGACGGGTGGGGATGCGTAATTGTCATTTTCCCCAGCGAGAACAAAAAAAAAAAAAAGGTTAGGTTAGGTTACTTTT
Source organism: Sesamia inferens (assembly GCA_037179545.1). Lineage (NCBI taxonomy): Eukaryota > Metazoa > Arthropoda > Insecta > Lepidoptera > Noctuidae > Sesamia > Sesamia inferens. The sequence continues at coordinate 17,588,364 of CM073928.1, read as the reverse complement.
GTTATAATCCCCGCATACTAATGGACATCTTTAAAGTAATACATTTCCGTTAGCTATTTAGGAAATGTATAGATTTACTAGGAAATGTGTGTTATAAAATTTATTTCACACATTTCCGAGCAAATTTAGGAATTATATAAATTTCCTAGGAATTGTATACAATGACGCATTACATACATTTCCGTTAACATATATATATTCGCGTATATTCAAGACGTCGATATCACCTCAAGTTATGGCCAGTTCATAGCAAAGAATTAAATCCCATAGAGAATTTATGAAACGAGCTCGGGAGACGACTTATTCAACGCTGTCCAGCTGCAGTTAGCTTACTTGTAGAAGAATGGTCAAACATAGACCAAAACCGTATTAAAAATTTGGGTTACGGCATGCCACATCGTCTTAATGGAGTAATACGGGGTTGTAGAGGAAATACAAGCTATTAAAATGTCAGAAATACTATCTTTTTGCAGCAACTTTTAACTGCGTTCTTTATTTTTGTTATTAAAAATAGAAGTGTTTTTTTTATAGTATTAAAGAGATAATTGTTGAGTTTACCAACATGTACCGTATTTAATTTTATGTATACTTAAGCCAGTCATCTATGATATACTTCTAATACTACTGATATAGTTTCACGGATTAGTGTTGTGTATTTAAGAAACTCTCATACTTTTTATAAGCGACCCGGAATTTTTGCGGCCCAGTGTAGTTTGACTAGGATTTTTTGGCCAACTAGTTCGCGATACCTATACAATTTAACATATTAAATTTGATGTTAAATAAGTAGTTTTCATCCAATAAACAGTTCGGTGAAGGTCGTTTTTTATCGTATCTCCTACTACTACAAGGTTTCATTCGATAAAATTGTAAATAAATTAAAATATGGTTCATAAAACGTGAAATCGTAAATTTGTGTTAAATTAATGTCACCATTAGGTAATTCGCCACTTTGTGTATATAGAACAGTATAATATTGTTGTTGGTGTATGTATACATAACATAAAAAGTATAAGTAGTAGTATTAAGTAGTCTGTGGTGTGAGTTGGCGGGAAAGCTAAGATGAGTGTCACGCTCATTTTTCATTGGACTTTTAAATTATTTATAGTGTCGTTTACTAAATAAAAACGCGTGATTTATGTAGTAAAAGTGCATTCAGTGAATAATTCATGAAGAATATTAAAATATTGCAGTATAGTGGCCACATCATAACTTTGTCCCAAATCTTCCTCCTAGTCGGTTCACGCGGGAAACGAAGGGAGATAGGTTTTGGTTAGGTTAAGTTAGATTAGTTAGGATAGGATAGTTGAAAATTAATTACTGAAGACAGGGCAGTATGGTCTCTGACCTTAGCCGGTTCCAAATGGTACAAACAAAACCAAAAAAAGAAATGTCTATGGCCATAGATTTTTTTTTCAAGTCAGGCCCAGGAAATTCATTAGAATAGGGATGTTTTCTGGGTAAAAAAAAATTGATTCTATTTAGTCCGTCATTCAGATTATAGGAAAATATTGGATACGTATATATCATTTTATCAAATGAATAAAAATTGATAAATATAAAAGGCATCAAAGATCAGGGGTGGTGGCTGGTGATGTCACTGCTCGCTAAAAAGTGTTGCGTGCAGTCACGTCACAGGAGTTTTCATCGCATTGTGTCTTCTTCATTTTTTGTTTATATGATGAAAACAAAAAATACGTGTCTAGTATTTTTTAGAAATCTGACTGACGGCCTAATTAGTTTTTTTAGTCAATTATTCTATTGTGGCACTGCGAAAGAAAAAGAGGAAACGAAGTTTCAGTCTATCTTTATAGGGTGTGGGGCCATGGAAGAATTTAGACTCCCGCGGCCCCACGCGCGCTCATGATAGAAGAGACACTGGGGTGGGTTTAGTCAGTAAAAGTCTGACAGACCCCGTCGCTCACCCCAGGGCGGCGGACATCCTATGAGGATTTCCACCCCGGAGAAAAAAAAAATGTTTCAACTCCTACACATTTATATAAACTTAGCATAGCCACTAGTAATATTTGCCATTGTGGCACAGATATTGACGATCCGAGTCATGATATTTATAAAACTATTTCCCTATTTATTGAAAGTAATAATATCCGCGTATAATTTTTTCTGCTATATTTTATTAAAACCTATCATAATTGACCTATCCTTACAACTGTTTTGATCCATTTTCCTTTTCCTACCGCAAAATTTCCTTACCATATCATATCGATTCCCTACCTTTGTACTAAAATCTACTGAAACAAAATCAAATACTCGAAAATGGCAATTCGCAAGCAGCGTCATGTCAAAGGAAGAAAAAAAAAAATAAAAACTGTCGATGGCCCCACAGAATAAACGTGCAAGAGCTCTTATACAACTTTTTTTCTTGCATTTTTTGTTTCATTGACCTATGCAGCACCTTCTTAACTTTTTTATATTTTTTTTACTCAAAATACGCCTATTATATAATTTGATTTGTTTATTCCAGGAAAAAATCATGGTATTATATCACAAGTATAAAAGTATATGCAATTGTTTAACGCTTTTTGGGTCCCCGAGTTCATACGAATAAACGTGTTAAAACAAGCAAACCTAGTTGAGAAGACTTGTGCACTTCTTAGAGTTTGCAAGTATAATAGCAGCATACACGTTAATATATGTTGATAAAGCATACAATGTTTATTCTTAACGTGTCAATGAAAGTTTCAAAATATTTTTTATTTATAATAAAAATATTGCATTGCCTCCTACGGTATTTACTCGGATTCTTTATTTTACACGAATAAACGTATAATGAAAGTTTACTGTGATCTAGTCATAAAAATTTACAAGAATAAAAACATTAAATGGTTTATCTTATATTGTCGGAAAACGGTTTAAACTAAAATATATCTATTTATCTAATGTGATAATATATTTTTTATCTTTAATTTGGTATAATTTGTTTAACCCTATATACTACCAAACGACAGTTATTCAAGTTTTATCGTTTTTATTTTTTTCTGAAAAGTTGTCGTTTTTGACTTACACGTTTATTCTGTGGGGCCATCGATATCGTCTTTAGTATACCTATCGCTCTTAACGATTACTGGCAAATAGTGTTAGCAATTGTTAACGTGTGGCAATTTTTATGGAGTACATAATATGGAGTATTCTATAATATTCAAAATTAATAGTTTACTTTATTAAAATTTAAATATATTATACATGACTCCTTTTTTGTAGACCTTTCCATAGACCAGTCTATGGAAAATACAATACCACAGATAATCCTAGGTTAGGAGTTCTAAACAGGTAAGTAGGTCACAATAGATCCATAGTTTTCAATCTACATTATTGCAGATTTCACTGCTTATCTTTAATTTGAATTTATTTTTAATTTAAATGTCATATGTTTAATAAAATACATACCTAGAAATGGCCTTCTAGGTAACAAGGCCATTTGAAGGGTATTCTAATAACCACATGACATTTTAAACGAGATTGCCTAAAAATGGTTTGTAGATAAGGTTGTGTAACTACTATTACACCTACGTAAGTACTAGAAGTTGGATATCTTCTGCATTCAATGAAAAGCTGTTTATAATGTAAATACCTAGGTACTCGTATATGATTATGACTGTGCTCTGAGGATGTCAATACCATAAGCGATAAACACAACATTTTAATATGTTATCCACTAAAAATTTGCATGTTACAAATGAAGGTTGTGTCAATTAAATTGGTAAGTTATGTTCAATTAATAGTTTAGTCATAATGAAGATGACAGGATCTTCAATTGCGCATAAGTGAACCTAGAAATGTGTTTGTACCTTGCAATGTTTCACCCTACTTTTGGATGACATGAGCTCATCGGGTGTATGGGAAAAATAAATATTAAAGTATCTATTTACAATTATTTTGACACTGTACCTCTTGATAGCGATGCGGACAAATCTTTTGAGTTTGTTCTTTTTGCTTATATGTAGGTACATATACTGAAATAAATGTTAGATTGTATTATGCAAATATTATCTTGAATAATAAAACAAACAATAAAATAAGTGACATTTGAAACGAAGGTTTACAAGGATAACGGATTTATTAAAAAGAGAAAATGTTTGCTTTATGACATAATCCTAATGTAAGTACCTATATGTAGGTTAGGTAGAATAGGCAAAACAACTTTGACTGTCTGTGCTGATGTTGGTATATTAATTGGGGACCTTTATCAGTTCATGTTGTTAGCTTCTGTTTCAAAAAATTTGACAAAAAAAAAAAATTGTATACATACTATTTTATATACCTATTAGTTTATTGTCTATCTATAAAATACATTTCAAGTTCAGCCGAGCAAATCAACCATCAGGGCTACTTTCGAACTTTGAACCGGTCTTTTATTAAATTACCATCATCCAATAACCTAAAACAACAGAAACCGCCTATTATTTAAATTTACCCATAACATGAATTTTAAGTAACCTTTACGGGTTACACAATTTTACTGGCGGGAAAAAAACTATAAATATTTGACGTCAATAAATTAATGACAGTAGTTTCATTAAAATTGTAAAGCAGATCAAGCGGATCTGATTTACAAATTAGATTTTTTACTAGCTTCTTTCCACGAGTTTATACGTGTTAATTTTCTTGTTCTTCCTATCCAAAGAGATTTAAGATACTTAAGTATAAATGTAATTTAATATTTTTGTCCCCAAACCAACATATCGGATCTCATCGCCTGCCTGTGCTATTAGTTTTCGCTTATTGATATATCTGACTTTATTGTGGTTCCGTACCCAAAGGGTGAAAACGGAACCTTCATACAAGACTCCACTATCTGTCTTTCTGTCACCAGGCTAATATAGCTAGACAGTTGAAGTTTTCACAGATGATATGTTTCTGTTGCCGCTATAACCATAAATACTAAAAGGTTGTAACAAGTTGGTCTACATGCTCGAAGACCGCTACGTGTTCCATAACTATGACGTAACAATCGCAGTCAGCAGCTTGCATGAACTTGGGAGCATTTAGCATGGAGTGACGAACAATGGTCTTTGGTGCTGATCACCAATGAGCCCCAATTAGAGTTTCATCGGGATTCAAACAGTAGAACATGCTTTTGGAGAATTCCAGAAAGAGCTGGCCGTCTACAGCAGCCTTTTTATTTTATTTTTTTTGTTGGGATGGGAAATCATCAAATGACATCTCTCGCTCTGGGCGGAGCGGAAGAGCGTGTCAGACTTTTACTGACTAAAACACACCCGTGTTTCTTCACTTGCCTGTGCGATGGCCAGGGCCACGGTTTCTTGTTTAACCAACCCGCAACCCTAACCCAGGAGGCATCGGTCTTCGTGGACCCCGTCACGATGTGCTGACATCTCTTTGAGGCGCGCGTGAAACACAATCGGCCGTCGACTCGGGCCTGGTCCTCAAGAGGGATTTTTCTAGGCAGACAAATTCAACGACTGTATCACTGCATACCATCAGGCGGGATTGTGGACAAATACTAGTTTATAGTTATAAAAAAAAGACTAATCCAGCTCGTGATGGTGATTTGAATTACAATACTGTGTTAGAATCAGAATACATACGAGTAGACTGAATTTATGTTATTGTGTATTGTATTTTTAATAAATTAGGTACACTGATTGTGAAAAAAAATATGGTTATATTATAAAACAGTCGCACACGTGTCACAAGGGTCTACCTTGTCTTTGATTGGGAAATCATCAAATGACTTTTCCCCGTCAGACTTTTATTGACTAAAGCATTGATCCTTGGTCCTCTCACAACACACTCGACCCGGGCCTTGTCCGGGATAACCATTGTTCGCCCTCCGCAACTTCGCTCCTACAGTCGCAGGGAGTTGGCTGTTGTCTCTCATTGGCTGTTGTCTCTCATCGTCCAGGGCGTCTTCTGCAATGAGTAGTGGTAAGAGGGCGTACAGATTACTTCTCCCTCACGCGTTTTGCAACCGGGTGCCCTCAATCTGGCAGAAACTTGTTGCTCCGAAACCTATTTGGCAGAATTCACTTGGCACAAACTTTTTTAAACGAACATTGTTAAGGTATAAAAAATATTTATAACAATTGTTATTTGGCCTAATATTTTTATGTCCGAATTTAAAACGGGATACTTTTAAGATGGCAGAATTGTATTGGGTATAATTACCTTTGTCAGAGTTACAATTTTGCATAATTTCGTTTAGCATAACGTTTATTTAGAGCGCCGATTATTTGGCATAATTTGACTTAGCATACTACGAAGATCACAGAATTTCAATACAAATAATTTTATTATTCATACTGAAAAAAAAAAAAATTGTTTTTATAAATCATTATGGTGTGCTACAAAAGTTAGTGACAGAAATGAATCGCTTCAAAATCGACTTCACGTAGTCTTGTCTGCCCTACCGCGTGAGTGTAATCTAAACCCGCGAGGGCTCGGAGGGGCGAGGCGGTCCGCGAGCTCAGGAGCAGGTGATTTTAACGCACGCCGCCGCAAGCCAAAGCTGCGGTGGTGGGCGTAAAACAATCTGCGACGATTAGCTCGCGTGGTGAGCCGTGACAGAAGCCATGCCTGCTGCATGTTGCATGCTTGTATGCTGCATGCTTGCTTTCTGCATGCCTGCTGCATGTTGCATGCTTGCATGCTGCATGCCTGCTGCATGTTGCATGCTTGGTACATGCCTGCTGTATATTGCATGCTTGCTACATGGTTGCTGCATGTTGCATGCTTGTATGCTGAATGCTAGGAAATAAAAACCACACAGTTCTGCGCAAAATAAACTGTTTTATTGAGTAATAAATAAAAAGATGATTCTGGCTGTGAATTTTCTGCGATATGATAGTTCTACTTTTGTTTATTATTGATATAAAATATATGCCAAAATATGATTCTGGGTGTGAACTTTTTACGATATGATGGTTATACTTATTGATCATTATGGATACGAAATTTACGCCTGAAGATGATTCTGACTTACAAAATTATGGGTTTCGGTGTATGGTAAAAGAGTGTATGCCAAACGATTTTCTGCGAAAAGAGGTTTATGCTATCCGTTGCTAGGCAAAATAAAATTATGACTTAAAAAGTTCTGTTATAAAGGGTGGACCCTTTGCAACCATTACTGCTTTGTAGAAGAAGGTGACGACCTTCTATGCACTCTGGCTTTATATCAAATCCTGGACCAGGGCCAGACGTGAGAGATTGCCACCCAAGCTGGGCAGACCTCTACCGTATGCTCTTGCTCCATTGTGTCCTCACAGTGGTTCTCGTGCGCTTACAGTGGTGATACTCTCGTTTTTCCTACCGCCATATCCTGAAAAGGAAACGCATCAACAGTGTCCGGTGAAGACCTGCGTTAGGTAGAATCTGAGGGCATCATAGCGCGTCTCTATTCATCCCCAGAGAGAGGAATCTTCGCAGTAATTACGGCATGACCCAGAGATTACGACAATTGCACTCTTCATGTCCGCATGAGATCTCGCCGAAGGTCTGTCCGGTGTACCGTGGTTTGTAATGGTCAAACAACTAAGCTTTTTGTAAAACATTAACCATTAGTATTATTGTTATAATGGCAGTATGTATGACTTTTTGATTTAATGTTTTAATATTTTTGAATGTATTGATATTTTTGATTTGAGTGTATTACTTGAAATAAATGAAGATTTGATTTGATTAGTTACTATTTTTAACAATTGGCTGAGTTCAACCACGGATCAAGGAAACCGACCATTCAATGCCGCCAAAACACAGGCATGTCTTTTCACCGCCAAAAGGAGCCCGTTCACCTTGGCTCCTACTTTTCAGACTGTATCCTTGGAGTGTACCGACCGCCTTCAGCTTTTGGAAGTTGAGATTTCCTCGAGCCTTAACTTTGGGCGGCTCATTGAGTCCAAGGCCAGGTTGGCTGCCAGAAAACTAGGCGTCATCGCGAAGGTCCGGCGGTACTGCACACCAAGGCAGCTTCTAATTTTATACAAAGCACAGGTTCGCTCGTGTGTGGAGTACTGCAGCCACATTTGGGCTGGTGCTGCGAAATGTCACCTTGCCACTTTGGATTCGGTGGAGAGGCGTGCGAAGAGGCTGATTGGCGACCCAGACTTAACTCGAAACGGTCTCCAAAGCCTGGAGCACAGGCGTAGAGTAGCCAGCCTTTCGGACTTCTATAGGATGCATTCTGGTGAGTGTGCAAGGGAATTGCATGATTTAATTCCCCCATCTCCGTTCCATCATCGGACGACCCGTCGTACGGCGAGTTTCCACCCTTATGTTGTTGACACCACTGCGATCCGGACGAAGCGTTTTGCTTCCTCTTTTATACCGTGTACATCGAGGGACTGGAACAATTTGCCAGCGTCGGTGTTTCCGTCACAATACAATTTGAGTGTCTTCAAGGCTAGAGTGAATAGGCTCTTAATAAACTAGCGCGCTTTACCATCAACGATCGCATCACTGCTTACCATCAGGCGGGATTGCGGCCAAGCGCTGGTTTATAATTTATAAAAAAAAAAAGTTTTTTTTTAAAGTGCCAAAAAATTAAATGAAAGGTTTATAAATGTACTGTTTTAAAACAAATATTATGAGTCCGAGTGAACCTGTCCTGAGAACAGAAATTAGAAGAAAAGAAACTATGAAGATCTTTCTTTATCAAACTAACTTAATTAAATCAATAATAAAAATAAGTTGCTTCATTAAGACACGAAGAGAAGTTTTTCAATCATAAATAGACATTTATTCAAGTAAAAAAAAATTAAAATTATCATAACAGCCCATTATGAGTTCGTAATTGGCCATTACTAGGCCTACAGTTATTAGAAGATGATACAACAAGTATATATGTCAAAGAATACGGGTAGATGTTGCATGTTTGGGAATTGCGTATCTAGTTTTAAATGTACCTGTGTTTTTCGTAGATTTTGACTGCAAGCTTTTATAAAATTGAGAGGAATATAACGAAAACCAATTTCTTAACTAAGACACTTTCAGAAAATAAAAAGTAAGTTAATATTATAATTGGATCGGTTTAAATACCAGCATTGAATTAATTGGCCTCGGCGACAAAGATGCTGCAGTATTTCAACGTATGGTCATCTGTGTTACAATATTGGAACTTGGATCTTATTAGAGCATATCATTAATTAGTATACAAAAATGTTTCTCAAAGTAAATTTGTCCAATAACAGAGTTTTTTCTTTTGGCTATATTTTTTAAATATAGCTACAGTAGGTGGCCAAATTATTATACTCATTATGATTTTAAAATGTTTTTGTCGTATTAGTCAACTATTTCGGGAAACAAATGATTTTTATTGTATTGTTAATTATATTTTAGTTACTACGGACCTTCTACTTATTTCTTTTTTACTGTCAACATTTATATTTATTAATAATTTTGAAATGGCAACACCATTAACCGCGATCATAACGTCGTCCATTTTCTTTCTGAGTTTGGCTCGTGCAACACGAAGTTAGAAAAGGGTGTTTAAAAAGTATTTTTATCGTGAAACCTATTTGTTTAAGGTAATATGTCTTGTTTAATTTATTCTAAATTACAAATAATACATATTTCATATATTTTTTTAGTGTTTCTAGGTTAATAATGAAGTTTCGGAATCCTAACCTCAAATATCGATAATTTCAGCCATGGGAAAGTGTTCAGACCTTTCTCCTAGAAAAAGATCGGAAATAAAAACACTTTTGACTCCTACGAATCACTCGCAAAGAAAAATAGCGGAATTAGCTTGTGTTTCCCAGTCTACGGTACGAAATGTAAAGAAAGTGATAGACACAAACCAATCTCTATCGCCAAAACGTACTGGGAAATGTGGGAGAAAACGTCTTACAACTCCTCGGACTGAGAGGGAAATAAGGCGTGTAACTGTAGAGAATCGAAGAAAGCCCCGAAAAGTTCTAAAAGCTTTGTTAGATGATGCTGGAGTGACATTATCAGACAGAACGTTAAGACGAAGACTAAAGGAGCTGAACTTCAATTGTTGTCGTCCTTTGAAAAAGCCTAAACTGACCCAGGCGATGCGTGCTAAACGATTGGCATTTGCTAAAATGTATAAACATTGGACTATGGAAGACTGGGAGAAGGTAAACTAGTCATTTGTAATGCATTTTTTTAAATATGAAGTTAAGAACGTCACCTTAGTATGACTCTTTTGATATTGCAGGTCTGTTTCTCGGATGAATCGTCCATTCAGATCCTCCAGGACAATGCCCAGTTCGTTCGACGCAGACCACATGAGAAATTCTATGAAAGTTGTGTTGTTGAACGGGTCAAACATCCTCTGTCGGTAATGATATGGGGTGTGATCAGCTCAAAGGGGAATGGACGACTGCATTTGGTAGAAGGAACTATGCGGCAAGATCAATACCTTCGAGTTTTAGAAACTCGTCTTCTTCCCCAAATAGCCGAATGGTATCCGGACGGCAACTGTATATTTATGCAGGACTCGGCACCTTGCCATAAGGCTAAAAAAGTAATGAAATTTTTGAAAGATAAAAAAATTACCCTTTTGGATTGGCCTGGAAATTCGCCAGACTTAAACCCGATAGAAAATGTTTGGGCAGCTCTAAAAAAAGAAATATCGAAGGAAAAAGTCATTACTTCTAAAGTAGAATTGATAGAAAATATCATTAAAGCATGGCATAATACACCTGCACTTCACGAAATTGCAATAAACTTCATTGCTAGTATGCCACGACGTCTTCAGGACGTGATTGCTCTAAAAGGAGGTTTCACTAAATATTGATTAATAAAAAATATTTATTCAATAAATATGTTTTTCGCACTACAATGTTTTCATTTCTCTAATAAAACTAATTCACTAAAAAAAACTCACAGATAACACTATTTAAAATATGCCTGATTATATATAAAAGTCATGATAAACACGAAAATGTTATTTTTTTCAAGTGAGTATAATAATTTGGCCACCTACTGTATATTCTCCCTTATTCATAAACGCTGCTTAAAGTTAACTAGTGATTAGTGATTTTTTAAACATACTTTTTAGACGCTTGCACGTCACTTAATCGATTATGAATAAACCTTAAACACTGTGGTGTTTATCCATAAAGGATGATTTAAGTTAAGTGACGTTAAAAGGTCAAAAATGTATGGTTAAAGAATCGCTAATCACTAGTTAAGTTTAAGCAGTTTTTGTGAATAAGGGGGTATGTTTTCAGTAAAAACCGGATACCTCAATTTTTTATGAATTTTATTGTTTGATATTTGAAGAATTTGAAAATTCCATTTCACATTAATTTTAACACGTTAACAGTTAACTATGTATTATGATTGGTCATAATGTGTCTGTCAGCATCTAGATGTTGACAGATGCTAACTGTTACTCCGCGTGGCTCCATCTCTTGAACATCCAATAGTTGGATTTTGAACTTTATTATTAATTTTTTTACATATTTCTGGATTATATTAAACACTGTATCACCCGCAATTATTGTTACCCTTCACATAATACCACCAAGTTTACTAGAAAACAAGATGTCATACATTTTAAAATCATCATCATTACTTACTGCCGTTCTGCCATAAAATACTGATATTAAGATGCATCTGGTTAGACTGGCAACCTTCTGAGTAGTAGTATGACATACTTGGGTAATGGCATGGCCTCATTTTCGACGATGTTAGGTTTAGCATCCAGTTTGATTAAAAGCAGCTCAATTTGACAAATTGGTGCAGGTTCGCGAACTAAACTAAATTTAATTTCAGTTTCTCTTTCTCTTTGATTGAGAAAAATACAGTAAGATTAACTTCAGTCGTGTCTAATTAGTAGTCATATTTTTATACGCGTCTAAACTGTCTATGCAGTATCCTTATTTGACAGGACTATATTAATATTTTATCTTCTGTCCTTTTCCTAATGAAATAAAAAAAAAAAAACTACTGAATTTAAATTCAGTTTAGTTTGTCAACAAGGGGATCAGGGCCATTGTATTTGTAACTAATACTTACGTAAATTGTTTTCAAGGCATCGTATTCCTCAAATTTAAGTTCAGGTAAAAAGGATTTAAAATAATCACCAATTTCTCAAACACGAAAGACCTTTTAGTTTTCGAAGAAATACCAATTATTTAAATTATTGTTACCAAGATTTAAAGTAATATTTAGAATCTTGAAAGGCAATCTGGCATACATCTTAAATTCTTCCTCACACACCATATCTATAATGGACACTTGTGAAGTGGGTTTGTTCAAGTTCCATAAAGTTATTAAGTTTAATATAGGATATCGGGTTTAAATAATTGCCTTTTTACATTTATTAAACCGCATATTTTCAATCCTACCAAATAAATATAATATTGGTCTATCCTGAAAAAGAAAACAATTAGGTTATTTTAGTTAATATTAGTTCTCTGATGACATTCTGTTAAAAAACCGACTTTGTCCAATGAATTATTTAAAATATCGTATATTATGTAAGATACAGATTTGAGACAACACGGCATCTGTATAAAGTCAAGGCTTGTCGAAGAGTACCTACAACAATTAGCTATAGAGTTAAGTTTACCAAAAAACGACCATATTTCATAGATTCGTATCAAAAATTGTCGCAGTTACTAAATTAATCAACGAAGGTGCTACCCACAGATTGAGAAACACTGACTAATGAATTAGCGTCAAACATATAAATGAGACGAACTCGACAGAGTAACATTATTAAATTAGATAAAAAAGGTATAAATAGGCATTGATCTATAGAAGAGCACATTCAACTAGTTAAGTTCGCTTGATAACAACGAAAATGCGCGGCTTTTTGGTGAGTGTCATGACGTGTTATTCCATCAGTGAAAGCTATTCACTGATGGAATTAGTATGCAGCTTATGACAAACACTGTGTTAATAAAGTTTTACGAATACAATATTATAAAACATTAATATTATTTATGAGTTATTAGTGTCAGATCTTTGATTTTTAGTATTAATATTTTAATAAATAACTTAATTTGTTGCGACTACTGTGTATTATGTTTTGTTTATTTGTTTCAGGTGATTTGTCTGTGTATGACAGTGGCCCTTGCGGCTGGACCTGGAAGGTAGTTACGGAAACTTTATAATATATTTTTTAATGTCAATCCTTCTAAAAACAAAAGAGAAGCTTTTGTTTTTAGTAGGAGTTGGAAAAAAGCTAAGGTTATGTGAAGTATCACAACGTTAGCTTGAATTAAAAATAATATAAAGCAAACTTGCCAGTACTGAAAAATATATGTATTTTTAGTAATATTTACAAAAGTTCAATATCAAATCATTTGCGAATACAAATACATACTATGAGAAGGACCAAATTACATCCAACACAACTTTTATCCGTACCTTGTTGAGAGTATTGGAATCCTCACTTTATATTTTTGGCGAAACCACCACTTTCGTAACAGTTTATGTAGCAGACATCACTTTCAATGCATTTAAAGAGCAACGATATTCTGACTATGCCACCTCAACGCATGCATCGCAAACAGTACATAAATGCAATGTATGTTTAACCGTATCTGTTTTGTTGTCTAGGGCTGTCTTCAAACCCTTTTCGTTTAGTGCGACGACTCGGCGGACACCTTTGAATTACTACACTCCTGCCGCTTCGCAGTACGACAACGAAGGTCGCTATGACCCTAGCGCTGACGACTCTGGCAGATACGTACCCGACAACTCTGGGGCTTATAAGTAAGTGGATCATACTAATTTTGCATATCTGGTTGCAATTGGGCTGTATAGGTGGAATAACTTCGGCTCGTAAGCTTCTTCTAGCAAGCCACAGTATTTGGAGAATATATACCTACGGGATTTTTTCTAACCCAAATGGTATTAAAATTTTTTATTACTTTACTTTGATGGTAACATTTATTTGTTTCTTTTTTTGGTTTTATTGTTAAACCGCGAATTTATTTACACAGCAATAAAAACAACAATAGAATCCATCAAGGATTGAAAACAATTTATTGAATTTGGTTCGATTTGTAAGAAAGTAAAACCTATGAATCTGGGACATTATCTTACTGTGACATGTTTCATTAATTAGCGGTGACCGTGGTGACCGCGGTGGTTCCGGTGGTCAATATACTGGATCTGGATCATCGGGTGGTTCCGGTGGTCAATACACCGGATCTGGATCTTCTGGCGGTGCTGGTGGATTCTACAGCGGTGGTGACGATTCTGGCCGCTACGTGCCTGATAACAGCGGAGCTTACAAGTGAGTAAATAACATTCTCGGTTACCACCCATCAGACAAAGTCTTGCCGCCAAGCGATTCGTCGTGTTCCGGCATGATGTCTGGTGAGACGGAAGACGGGTCTGAGCAGTTGTGTTGCGATGTGTGCCGGGTACGATGCACCAAATGTTGTGTCGGGAGTTTGGTCGTGGAAGGTCTCCAGATCAATCTCCCTTTGGCGCAGCATCGTTGGTCGTACTGTTGGGTTTAACATTGCATCACCTCGCTCAACTGTCGTCTTCCTTCCTATTATCTATGTTTTTTAAGTGAATAGGCTTAATAAACTAGTGCGCTTTACCATCACCGATTGCATCACTGCTTACCATCAGGCGGGATTGCAGTCAAGCACTAGTTTATGATTATATATAAAAAAATGAGTGAGAGCATGGTATTTTACCTACAGATTGTAATTATAAACCAGCAATTTCAAAACGGTCAGTTCAAGTAACCGGATAAGTATGAACAGCCCCCTAATCGGTGAACACATTTTTGTCAAATGATTGCGACTTGTTGGTATCAGTTGGGATCGTTCGGACCGCCCATTGGTCCATTCGGTCCAAACGATCCCAACTAGTCGCAATCATTTGACAAAAATGTGTTCGCCGATTAGGGGGCAGGATTGATTAATTTTAAATGTTCATTGGCGCTGCTTCCCTTGTTCACAAGATGAACTTAATTTAAGTTTCATACTAATAATAATAAGATAATAGATATAAATTAAGATACTCCATACACAGTTTAGGCGTGACTACTAAAATACGAATACTAGGTATTAGTTTAATCCTTTCAAATTAGTCAACGTTTGACGTTTCACGTATTTTGACGTAAATATAACGTATGTTGGTGTTGTACAGGGCTTAGAATAGTACCAATCCATATCCTCCCGTGCGTGTAGGAAGAGGCGAAAAGGTAACTCTCACCAGTGAAGCGGGCAGCAGGGCTTCTCCCGTGGAATATCAAATTACTGCGATCCCCAATTCGCCTGCCAAGCGTGGGGATTATGGCAAATCCCTCCCATAATGGAGTGAAAGTCTTGGGAGAAGCCTCTGTTCAGCAGTAAACCTCTATAGGCTGGGAGGAAGAAGAAAAACTAATACCATGTCCTTCTAATGCCTTTAACGTGTATCAGAAGCTGATTATACATGGTTGAAATCAGAAAAAAGAATGTACTAATTATCATACAGGTTAGAGTATATTTAAGTATTCGTTATATGTTAAATGGACAAATGATTGGATAGGTCGATCATAAATTGACAGCTGTTAATTAGATTTGTTTTTATATTTATAAGTTAATGACGACACTTGATTATTTTTACGACTTTGGCCTTACTTAATTGAATATTTCACAGCGGTGACCGTGGAGACAGTGGCTCAGCTGGAGGTTTCTACAGCGGTGAAAAGTACAGCGGTGACAGGTACAGCGGATCTGGCAGCAGCAGCGGAGCTGGCAGCGGCAATGGAGCTAGCAGTTTAGGTAGCGGGTCCAGATATGGTTCTGGCAGTCTCTCAGGTGGCCTTGCTTCCGGCTCTGGTTCTAGCGCATATGGCAAAGGATCTGGTTCTGGTTCAGGTTACGACTACAAATACAGTATCATCCGCCAAGATGGTGACGTCAATCCGGACGGTTACCACTACCTCTATGAAACCGAGAACAAGATTCTCGCTGAGGAAGCCGGTAAACTAGAGCAGCTCGACAGTGAAAGCGACGGAATCAGGACTAAGGGATTCTACGAGTACGTCGGCCCCGACGGTGTCACCTACAGAGTGGATTACACGGCTGATGAGAACGGTTTCGTCCCCGTGGGCGCTCACATTCCCCGGTAAATCTAGTCCAACGTTCCTTATATATTTTTGGCGTAAATAAGTTTACATTTGTACCCAAAGCACTACGCTGTACCTGTTCTGAATAAGTTTAATAAAGATGCTATTTGTTATTGGGTTTATTTAATTTATTTGAGAAGATTATGATTAAAATTTTGTAGATGTAGACTTAACTGCTATATTTTATTTTTGTTTATCATGGGTATGGGACAATAAACAGCTACATTATAAAATATTTACAAACAATGATACGTATAATATAATATACCAATATTGCAGCCCACTACATTATCCGCATGTTAACAATATTAGAGTAAGGTAGAAAGAGTTCCACTTATGAATTGTAGGTTATGGGTCCAAATCCTGGTAGGCACTTTACTTTGTGTCAATAATGTCATCACCCAATGGTGACAATATCTTTTAAAACGGTGAAGGAAAATATCGCGAAACCGTCGTGTTCTAGAACCAAAATAAGAAAACGTGTCACATCTAAATATTTGGTCTGCGTTCACATCTACCCATTCTAAATGGGCTCTCGTTTGCACCCTCTCGAAGAAAGGATGTCTGAGTTCCAATAGTAGGAATATTATAGAATAACTATGCTGATGCTAGATAAATTTGTAGAGGTTTATTGTATACCCACTACACTGATTTTGCCCATTGACAAAATTTTATTCAGGATAATTTATGAATAGTTTATATTAGCGATTTTATTATAAACTTAACAAAATCATGATTATGTTTTCGAAATTATTTTGGGTCCGGTCATCAGTTGAACCGGATACGGTTTCGTGTATCAGTAGGTATATCATTCAAGCGAATAAATAAAATATAGATTAAATGGTTGAGCCTACAAATATTGTTACAAGCCAACATTAACAATTTTATAGGGGTTAAAGTATGAAATTGCCGATTTGTACTGAAAATCTAAATTGTTTATTTTTTAATTTGATTTTAACTAATTTATTTAATCAAAATAGTTACTATTACTATGTATACATTGCTGCCATCTAATAGGAAGGTCATTTATTCCTTTTATCACAAAGCATAAATGAACTCTGAGAATCTAGACTGCATAAACTGTATGAAAGCATTTTGTACTGCTTCCTGGAAAGAAAACTTCTTGTCACGTAGATAATTGGACAATTGTCCAAATCATGAAAAAAATTATACTCCGTTGGAGCAAGGTCTGGCGAATACGGTGGATGACAAAAGGATTATCACTGCAGTTCCTGAAGGGTCAAAGAAGTTTCACGTGCTGTATGAGGTCTCGCGTTGTCATGGAGCACAAATGGTAATCGCTGCTTGAGTCGGGGCTGTTTTACAGCTAGTTTTGCAGACATTTGCTATTATTGCTTGACCAGGTCGGAGAAAACTTTAGTGACTAACACCACACTGAGACCATCAAACAGTTACCTTTCTATATGCAGGTTCTGCTTAAGAACACTGTTGTGGCCTTTGGTCTGATCTTTATCCTGGGGTCAGTCAGAGATTGCATTTTTCTTTTACAGTTATCAGAAAGAATCCACTTTTCATCACATATCACAATTTGATCCAATATTCCTTTATTTCTGTACCGATTCAACAATTAGTGAAATCACGAGGCACCCATTTTACGTACTTTTTTATTTTATTGCTTAGAGGCAAGTGAGTCAATTAGGATCGGCTTTCACCATCTCTATTAATTCATTGTTATTAACCTGTGTAGGCGGTTTTTCCCGTGGCTCGTTCTTCAAGTCAAAGTTTCCATCACAAAAGCGTTTAAACCAATATCGCACGCTGCGTTCGTTTCTGCCGCGTTACTTCGCGCAGGAACTCGTATTAAAAATCACTGGAATGTTCGCAGTATCCATCTTTTGTGTCTAAGTTGAATAACATAAACAATTGATAACCGATATTCAAATGTGTCACATTTTTTAAAAGAAGAACATCATAGAAACCATGTGAATAAAGTTTCATTCGAAAACCTCAAACCATGAAGATTCTATGTCAATTCAAAGAACCTATTGCAACAAAACGGCAATTTCATACTTTAACCCCTAATATACACTTTACGTGTCACATATTTGTTATTGTAGTAAGATGGACCATAATGCAAGTAAGGTAATCTGCAATCTGCTTCAGAAGGATTTATCGCCTTAAAAATGTTGACCTGGCCTCGAATATTTTATGTAGCCGGAGCGTAATGACGTCAACTGCAAGCCAAAAACGAAAAAAAGCAAGCGTTTTAAATTTATTTTTATTTTCCAAGACAATAAATACGCTGCTTTAATTGTCATACAATTTGAGAGTAGGTATTTTTCTTGGAAACCTGGACTTTAAGTCTGAAATCGCCAACCCGCATTGAGCAAGCGTGGTGATTACGCTCAATCCTTCTCTGTATGAGAGGAGACCTGTGCCCAGCAGTAGGACGATAAAAAGGTTGATAAGGAGTGTTAGGAGCTCAGTTGATATAAAATAAGCGCCTGTTAAAATAAGGGGAGCAATATGTATGACCGCTTTCACCCCCGTTTTCGCAACATTTTTTATTACTGCTCTGCTCCTATTAGTCATAGCGGGGTGTTATATAGCCTATCTCAGGCTCTAGACTATCTGTGTACCAAATTTCATTATTGGTTCAGTAGTTTTGGCGTGAAAGCCGGCCAGACAGACAGACAGACAGAGATACTTTCGCATTTATAATATTAGTATGGATAAGGACAATAAAAAGTAAAAGTTGGAAACATTGGTCCAATTATTGATAGAGAGAGTTACATTTTTGTTTGGTACATAAACGCCGCAGTGTCTTAGACTAATATTTTTTTTGTCGGAAAAAGCATAGGCATCAAGCTAATACGGCCTTGTCGATTTACGTAATTTTATATAATAATCATAACTGCATAATAAATGCGAATTCCTTTTTGAAAAAGATGTATGATGCTTTATATACAAACTCAATGGTGTCAGTTCAGCATATTATATTTTGGTAAGTATTCCAAATTTAAATTACACTCTCCCCCTAGAGAATGAATGAAATTCAGTACAATTTTCTTTCCCTGTTTTTAACAGATTAAAAATGACTTTTTTGAGCAAGTGGTACGAAAAAGTCATTTATTTGAATTGTGACTAACTTCGCTAATTACTTTTTACCCGTAAACAGACGATATACGAATATCTTACAGATTAACGATACTCTGTTGTGTCGAAATGGTTTATTTATTTATTTGGACTTCTAACAGAGAAAACACGTTAAATAATAGAAAATATAAATGACAGGATGTGGCCTTGTGCTTCTCCACTTATAAGAAGTCACAGCATGCAAATAATATAACAGCATGAATACAAATTGTTAACGTTGTATCAAATTAAATTTTAAAACAATGTTATATGAAATTAGATTTTGAAGCAATGTCATATTATTTAATTAAATAAATTAAGTTTCATCAAGGTTTAAGTTTGTGGTTAATATTCTTTTACTTTTTTATTTATTTATTGGCCTATCTACAATATTGTTACACAATAACTTAACAACAATATAAGCAAGATACAATAATTTTTTAAAAACCCTGTAAATTCTGGGGATGGGCGAATTTTGTCCTGACACAGTTTTGCGGAAAGTGGGCTGGAATAGTTTGATATTGTGACGCAGAGAACTGTGGGGAACGTTAAATTTAAGCATACTTAACAACTCTGTAGTATTTACTTAATCGAGACACTATATACGTATTACGTACTATATACGAATTCACTTAATAAAATGTCTTAATTTCTCATTATTAAATGTACCTCGCGAGATCTCGTTTTCACGAGATCTCATTAATCTCGGGGGAAAAATGGACGAGATCTCGCGAGATTTACTAGAATAAAATCAAGAGTATTTCATTGTAAAAAGAACTTCATGAAACATTAACTGCGTTCAGAGAACCTAGAAAACTAAGTACGAATTCGCTAGACTCATTTCTCAAAAAGCAAATGAATTTGTACGAATCCGGAGGTCAATAGGCGAACTTTTGCAGTTCGCGGATAACTGGCTGAGATCTGTGATAAGAATAAGAAAGATCTTATAAGAAAGAAGACAAGAAAAAATCCGAAAGGGCACTTTCAGCGGCTGGTTTTCTGGCCAACAAAATATGAAACCTATTAGCCGACGATTCCTTTAACGTTTTGTGCTTTTTAATGAGCTATTTTCAGAATCATTCTTAAAAACACACTGTAAAAGTTCACCTTTTGACCCCCTGGACTCATTTCCTTCTGTGAACTGAACATTAGATATCTGAGTAGTAGTAGACAGTAGTTACTAGTTTTCTTTAATCTATTTGAGTTTATTTGTCAACTTAATTTCTTACATTTTAGTTTTAGACTTTTTATAGTTTGTTTTGTAATAAAAAAACTGTTTTATTTTTTAAAGAATTTTTAAAGAAATTAAGAAAAGATGACTGCTTGTTTCTTTAAATTTTATTTCACTAAGTTTAATACTTAATAAAAGTTAATTATAAAAATAGATACTTAAATTATTAATTGATATTTTGTGATTTTCTGCACGAATTATTACACAAAAGTAGGAAACTCGCGAGCTCTCGAAATTGACGAGATCTCGCGAGATTGTCGTTCATAAACTCGCGAGATCTCGCCGGAGCTCCAATCTCGCGAGATTGCATTCCCTAAATGTACCTTTTTTTTTGTTCCGAGGTGGAAAATCCTCAATGGATGTTCGCCGCCCTGGGGTGGGCGACGGGGTCTGTCAGACTCCTACTGACTAAAAACCACCCCGGTGTCTCTCCGGTCACGTGCGCACGGAGCCGCGGGAGTCCCTGATTCTGCCGCGGCCCCACACTCTCGTGCCGGCCCGGTCTGTCCGGGCCTCGCCTCTTGCACGGGGTAGTGAGATATTAAACTACCCCGTGTATCGCCTCTGAGGCGTGCGCCAACACTCGGGCGCGCCTTCGCCTCGGGGTCCAACGAATAGGGGGCGGCGACTTCCCCATGTCCCTCGCCGCTAGACCCATTCATGGGGGCCGGAAGAGGGCGTTATCCGCCCTTCCTCGGCGCCCGGTGCGTCTTCTGCGGCCCGGGAAGGGAGTTGAGATCTCTCTCTCCCGTTCCGCAGCTTCCTTCTGCGACATCACGTCCTCGCAGAAGGACACCACCGCGTCCCACGACTCTGCGCTACCGACCATCCTCCGCACTACTGCCGGCAGCGTCAGGTCGCCTCCTACTTCGTTTGTGAGGACACGGCGCTGCTCCTCCCAAGCCACACACTTGGAGAGCGTGTGTTGCGCCGTGTCCTCCCCGCATTGGACGCAGTGGTGGCACCGAGCGTCCGGCTCCCTGTGTATACGTCGCAGGTACTTGCCGAAGCAGCCGTGCCCCGACAGCACCTGCGTCACCCTGAACGACTGGGAGCCGGGCCTCCTCCCGAGCCAGTCGTCGAGTACTGGCCGTATCGCCTCGGCGGTAGCGAGGCCGGCAGTAGGGCGCATAAGCCTCTGCCGCCAGTCCGCCACCAGGACCTGACGGAGCTCCTCTCGGCGCAGCTCGATCTGTTGCTGCACCGGACTGGAGCCCCATGTCCGCTCTTCCTCACGCCATCGGTACAATGACGCCCCTAAATGTACCTCAAGTGGGTGTAAATCTAAAACTTAATGGCAAGAAAATAGATGCTATTTTGCAAAAACTGTAATTCCAGGATTTGCTTTAGATTTAAAATTGTAATGGCGCACATACATTAGAGCTCTTTCAATTAGATTAGGTTCAGCTACATTTGCAGTAAGAATGTTGACAAAATTCGCCATAGCTAGGTTATTATTGTTGAATAGTGATCAGCTGTGGTTGCCTCCGTGGCGTAGCGGTAGCGAACGCGGCCGCAAAGAGGCGCGGGTTCGATCCGCGTGCAGTGCAAATATTTGTATGCATGAATATGAATATTCGCACTGGTCTAGTCGTGCCTCGGAAAGCACGTTAAGCCGTTGGTCCCGGTTGCCATATGAACATCTAATGGCAGTCGTTACGGGTTGTTGGAGCCCTCAAAAGTTCAAAAAATGGTCTAACTGCAATGCTTCGGTATCGCTTTTCGGTTGTGAAGGTCAGGCGGCAATCGCTTCACGAAAAATATCAAAGTTTAGCCATAATCAGCAGTTGGACTGGTAAAGCGGACCCCAGACTCCAAAGCTGTAAAAAGCTTCGGATGCGACTGGGATTAACGCTGAGATGATGATGAGTGTTCTGCTGTGCTAATTGGCAGCTGATGTCGATTAGAATTTCATATTACAAAAGAGAACAATCCGCGATATCCATAAAATTAGCCTTCGCGAGCCTCTTAGAAACAAATTCAAAGAAATTGATACACGAAACCGAATTACAAAATAACTTTACTGCATTTGGCATATTAATGTTGGGCTAACTAAATTTATATTTAAAGGAAGCCTTTGATCAAAATTAGGTACCCCAAAAGTAAATATTTAATACAATCCCCATTAGTAATTATAATATCAAATCAATTAATTTTTTCAACGTTTAAAATAACTTAAGTACATAATTTGTATTAATAACAAAAGAATTCAATTCAACTGTTACTAATATAAGTATTATTATTTAACTAACATAACTTTAATATTTTATTACTTTACTATTCCTATGGGAGCAGGTTAGTTAGCAAAACAACTATTGTTTTATTGCAATGTTGTATTGTTTTGTTGTGTGTGGAAGCGGATCCATCGCAAACTACGTCCGAGTTAGCTGCAGGCTACGGTGTTACTGATAAAATTGTTTTAATCCACTTGACACAAATTGGGAATATAAGAAAGTACAAAAGGTGGGTACCTCATGAATTGAGTGAAGCAAACCGACAAACGCTGCGTTACATTACCGAATGGGCACAATAATGAAAGAATTTTAAATCAAATCATTACCTGTGATAAAAAGTGGATACTTTACAACAATAGAAAGCGCACATCACAATGGCTGAACACCGGTGAACCATCCAAATTCTGCCCCAAGAGAAAATTGACTAGAAAAAAGTTATTGGTTATCGTTTGGTGGACTAGTGCCGGTGTGGTGCACTACAGCTTCCTTAAATCTGGCCAGACGATTACTGCAGATCTCTACTGTGAGCAGCTCTACACAATGATGGATAAACTAGCCGTTAAACAACCGAGAATGGTCAATCGCACAAGGCCACTGCTGCTTCAGGACAACGCGAGATCACACACTGTACAACGGACTGCTACCAAATTAGAAGAGCTTTAATTGGAATGTTTAAGATATCCACCGTACTTCCCGGAACTTGCTCCAACACACTACCATTTTTTTTAGAAATTTGGGTAACTTTTTGCAGGGGAAAAAAAATCAACTCCGATGAGGCAGTCCAAACCGCCTTCAAAGATTTTATTGATTCTCGTCCTAATGTTTTTTTAGAAAAGGCATAAACGAACTACCTATGAGATCATACTTTGGTTAAATAAATATGTCGGAGATCGTCGGTATAATTTTAATAGAGGTTGCTGATTTGATTCACGTACGAGTAGTAGAGGGGCAAACGCTTGTGACGTTATTTTGTGATGGCGGCATATGGACAGAGTCGCTTTGGAAAGTGGTGTTCGTCGAACGGGCACTTTGCATCGAGACGCGGACCGAAGCACTTCTCCGAACCGAAACTGTCGGTTTGCCAATTCAAATTGTTATTATGAAGATTGGAGGGTATATCTACACGTCGTGCTTCAATTCAAAACTCACCTACGAAATGGAACCTGTACCACCGCACCATGATGCAGTCGACCCTACCGCTCCGCCGTCGCTGTCTCCGACAAATATATAAAAAAATAAGCGACTTTTATTCCTTCCATACTAAACGCCAATTTCATATGTAAGGATCTAATATAAACGCAATTTTTAAATCTGTAATATCTACGAAAATGTTCATTTAAATCATATACCGTAAACGGCAATATAGATCTATATTAAATCAACAATTTATTTAAGGTATTAAATTGGATTAGGATCAATGCTGTATTGGTTAAAATCGCATTGAAAATTAACCGGTATTTGTCGTAAAAAGTAAATGACAAAAACTGTATAGACATATACCGTGGCGGACTTTTTTGTAGACCTTTTCAATGTGTACAATATTCAGTACATTATTTTCATAAATCTCGTAGGGTTCAGCCTGCGTTTCACTGTAAAGGCGGAAAAAAAAAATAATTAATTACGACATCACATTAGAAAAAACGAAAATAATAGTATTTCTCCGCAATTTAATGGATGTTATTATACATATAAACCTTCCTCTTTAATCACTCTATCTATTAAAGAAAACCGTATCACATTCAATTGCGGAGTTTTAAAGATTTAATCATACAAAGGGACATAGGGAAAGAGAAAGTGATTTTGTTTTATAACATGTAGTGAAGGAATACACGGACGAAGTGTTTCGCCTAGTCTTTTATACCGAGTACATCGAGGGACTGGTACAGTTTGCCAGCTGCGGTGTTTTTGTCTCACTACAATTTAAATGTCTTGAAGGCTAGAATAAATAGGCTCTTAATAAACTAGGTCGCTTGACCATCAACGATTGCATCACTTACCATCACGCGGGATTGCGGGCAAGCATTAGTTTATAATTATATAAAAAAGCAACAAAAGTGTAATATGTTATATTTTGGGAATAAAGAGCTTTATCATTAATATTATTGGTGCTGTTCAATGCTACTTTTGAATACTGATTCAGCATTTCGGCAGCTGACGCGCGGCCTAATTCAAATATTGCTAAAATTCCAGATTTCACGCATAGAAACGTTGGGAAAAAGTAGTATATAAGCTGTAAATAAATGTTATGTAAATAAATCAGATTAGAATTTATTCTTGTCTCATTACCCCTCACTGTGGCCAAGATACCTTTAGCCATCTCTGATCAGTCCTGTGAGTCTGCTGGACAGGCAGTGAGTTTACCCTTCACTCTTACCTGGAAATCCTACCCACTATCCGTCTGTTACATTAGGTCTCTTGGTGCAGACATCCCGCACTTATTTATATATTTATTTATTACAAACTATATGGTAGGTCAGGGCTGTAGGGCTTATAGGTCTTAGTTTAGGTTCTGTTAATTTGCCGTATAGGCGGCATGTACTGCCGCTATTAGGGGTGGTCGCACAGCTGCTAATTAATGTTTGCTTGTTCATCGAAAACTTCTTGTCAGCATTTAGGGGTAATAATTATGTTGAAGCCATTTATTTACAACATTAAGTAATTATTGCACGAATCTTTTTTTCTTGGGAAAAAGAAATTAAAAAAGAAGTATTGTTATATAATAATAAATAAATTTATTCACCAATAAATATACGAACTACAAAACAACATAAAACATAGTAACTATATAGGTAATACATACGCTACATAATAGGAGCATCTGCAACCGAACTAGGTAAAACCTGTATTTCGGTGTGCAGCGCCAAACCTCTCAGTAAACTAATATCTTAAAAAATTAATCTAACGCGAACAGCTTTATGTCGATAAAAGGAAAAGCAAAATAATACAAAATAAAATAAACTAAGCTAAAAAGTAAGTTTGTTACAACAATTTTACATAAAACAAAATACAATAAATTAAGCTCAAACTTAGTGAGTTAAATACTAGGAAAGCTAAGTGAGTTGGTGTTTATGTATGGAGAAGGGTGCATGAATGTGTAAACGGTGGTGAGTGTTAGAGTGTGTGTGTTTGGTGTGGAATTTTGAGTGTACTCAGGTATGTGTGTTTAAGTAATATGAAGATGAAGAGTAAAAAAGAAAAAAAAAATAATAAAATAAAAATAAAATATCTGAAAAGTTGCCCAAAGGAGTACTCTGGTACGATTAACAATTTTTCAGTGTCCTCATATGTTAAGGTCAGCAAGTACTTCTTCACTTGTTGTTCACTTCTATTGTTATATCAAATGGTTTGGCCTTGCTTTAGGTTTAGATTACATGATCCCCGCCCTGGGACCTAGAGGCGAAAGTACTCGCGTCATTGTACTTATGGCGCGAGGAAGAGCGGACACGGGGCTCCAGTCCGGTGCAGCAGCAGATCGAGCTGCGCCGAGAGGAGCTACGTCAGGTCCTGGTGGCGGACTGGCGGCAAAGGCTTATGCGCCCTACTGCCGGCCTCGCTGCCGTCGAGGCGATCCGGCCAGTACTTGACGACTGGCTCGGGAGGAGGCACGGCTGCCTGTCGTTCAGGGTGACGCAGGTGCTGTCGGGGCACGGCTGCTTCGGCAAGTACCTGCGACGTATAGACAGGGAGCCGGACGCTCGGTGCCACCACTGCGTCCAGTGCGGGGAGGACACGGCGCAGCACACGCTCTCCGAGTGTGTGGCTTGGGAGGAGCAGCGCCGTGTCCTCACAAACGAAGTAGGAGGCGACCTGACGCTGCCGGCAGTAGTGCGGAGGATGGTCGGTAGCGCAGAGTCGTGGGACGCGGTGGTCTGCGAGAACGTGATGTCGCAGAAGGAAGCTGCGGACCGGAGAGAGAGATCTCAACTCCCTTCCCGGGCAGCAAAAGACGCACCGGGTGCCGAGGAAGGGCGGATAACGCCCTCTTCCGGCCCCCATGAATGGGTCCAGGGGCGAGGGACATGGGGAAGTCCCCGCCCCCTATTCGTTGGACCCCGAGGCGGAGGCGCACGCGAGTGTCGGCGCACGCCTCAGAGGCGATGCACGGGGTAGTTTAACACCTCACTACCCCGTGCAGGAGGCGAGGCCCGGACAAACCGGGCCGGCACGAGAGTGTGGGGCCGCGGCAGAATCAGGGACTCCCGCGGCTCCGTGCGCACGTGACCGGAGA
This sequence comes from Sesamia inferens, assembly GCA_037179545.1. Taxonomy (NCBI): domain Eukaryota; kingdom Metazoa; phylum Arthropoda; class Insecta; order Lepidoptera; family Noctuidae; genus Sesamia; species Sesamia inferens. The sequence goes on along the minus strand of CM073928.1, from coordinate 17,561,536 downwards.
GACACCGGGGTGGTTTTTAGTCAGTAGGAGCCTGACAGACCCCGTCGCCCACCCCAGGGCGGCTTACATCCATTGAGGATTTTCCACCCCGGAACAAAAAAAAAAAAGGTTTAGATTACATAGATCGTCGGGTCCCAAGAACAAAGTCCTATCTTCAATATTGTCTTGTTGCAGGGCGAAGCAATAAAGTTACGCGAATCTATTAAAATGCAAAAAAAAAAAATTAATAGAAAATTATGGTAAAGGGTATTCAAAGGTCCGGCAGTACTTAACACCAGTGCAGCTTCTAACGTTGTACAAAGCACAGGTCCGTTCGTGTGTGGAGTACTGCAGCCACATTTGGGCTGGTGCTGCTAAGTGTCACCTGGCCACTTTGGATTTAGTGGAGAGGCGTACAAAGAGGCTGATTGGTGACCCTGATTTAATTCGAGAGGGTCTCCAAAGCCTAGAGCACAGGCGTAGAATAGCCATCCTTTCGGTGTTCTATATGATGCATTTTGGGGAGTGTGCGACGGAATTGCATGATTTAATTCTCCTATCTCCGTTCCACCATCGGACGACGCGTCGTACGGCGAGTTTCCACCCTTACGTTGTTAACACCACTACGATCCGGACGAAGTGTTTCGCCTCCTCCTTTATACCGCGTACATCGAGGGACTGGAACAATTTGCCAGCGTCGGTGTTTCCGTCGGACTACAATTTGAGTGTCTTCAATGCTAGAGTGAATAGGCTCTTAATAAACTAGTGCGCTTTACCATCAACGATTGCGTCATAGCTTACCATCAGGCGGGATTGCGGTCAAGCACTAGTTTATAATTTGAAAAAAAAAAAAAAAACTGTATGGCGACGGTGAGGCTATCGATCATTATCCCGTTCATGATAGGGTTTGTGTGCTTTTTTATTTCAGTAAAGTACTTAATCATGAATAACATTATACGTATTCAAGTATTTTGCAGGTTAATCACGAGATATTTTCATTGTTCTTGTGCAAAGTGTTAGGTTTATTTCAATTGTACAAGAGACAAGAGTAATACTCGTAGCTGGCCACGTGTGCGACTCTAGAAAACTATTTTCTAAAAAACAACGTTATCTATTTTGTCACTATACATTCTGCGATATGAGTGCCTTTATTTGCTACATTAATTAATGTTTCGATGTGATAGTCCAACATTGAATTGTTTTAGGTACCGCTTCTGAGGTGATACATACTGTATAAAGTATTATATATTTTGAAAACGTTGAAGATTGGCTCGACAGTATATTTTGTTTTTTTTTTTTTGTCTTGTCAGAATACACTGTTGTATTTATAAGCCTGGTTACTGACAGTAAGCTCCCTTCTATTATTACATGTATCTTAGAAATTAATTGTGAAATGCATTTTTGCTATATTCCGACGGCATGGGTGGAAATGAACATAGATGCTATACTAAAGTCGAAATGAATATGTTACAGCGCAGTGAATACAGAGCTTATGAATAACGAATTTTCGGTGTGACCTTTCATAATAAATGCAGCAAATTATGAGTTAAATATTTTGATGTGATTCACCTTACCTCAAATTCCTAAAATTATGTTGAAGCGAATGGCACGTAGGTGGCAAGACGACGATAATCAGATGATAAAATGGTTGGCGCTGACAGCCTCCGTGGCGTAGCGGTACCGAACGCGGCCGCAAAGAGGCTCGGGTTCGATCCCCGCGCAGTGCAAATATTTGTATGCATGAATATGAATATTTGCACTGGTCTGGTCGTGCCTCGAAAAGCACTTTAAGTCGGTGGCAGGCGTTCGAGTTGTGGAGGACAGGCGGCAGTCGCTTCATGGAAAATATCGAAGTGTAGCCAAAATCAGGTGATAGACTGATAAAGCGGACCCCAGACTCCAAAGCTGAAAAAGCTTTGGATGCGACTGGGATTAACGCTGAGATGATGATGAACATGGTTGGCGCAGTAACTGTGCGATCGACTGCTGCACTGCATACCGTTGGGGGGGGGGGGGGGGGGATCTCGAGAACATGTTTGAACTCCCCTAATTAGTAAACAAAGTATAAAGAAGGACTTATCCCTAACTTTTAAATGTCTACGTGGTAGACCAAAATACCGCGTGCGACCCCTCCCCCCCAGGCCAGCCGCTGGGTACACCCATTTTTGCCTACAGGTAGTAGTTCCGGGTTCTGTCTGTTTGTGTATATGAATTTAAATGTCTGTAAAGGCCCCCACAATATAGAAATTCCCAGTAGGTGTTGGACATGTTTAAAACAAAAAAAGAAACAAAAAGCAAAGATGACTCAGAACAATAAAATGTATATTTTTAATAATAACCTGCTCACTTTTATGAACTGGAAAAACAAATGTACAGTTAAACTACAACATAAATGCCAATTTGCTCGTAGATAAATGAATATTTTTTGTTGGTGAACCATTTGATTGATCGGTCATTGACATATGATCCGATATCGGTTTGTCTTAGTACATGCATTCTTTGACAAGTATGAATAGCTTCTTAATTTTGGAATGAAAGGTTAACGACCTAAACTAAACGGGTTCCTGCACCTTGTACATTAATATAAGTATACATTGCATATGTAAGTTGAGCTTTGAGGGATATAAAACATCATGTTATTACTAGCCAGTAAATTCTTATGGGGCAAGGTGAGTAAGCAAAACTACTTTGTGGTAATATTATTAATGACCATGAATTAGAATTTTACGTCAATCTCCCCATAAAATTGTAGTATTATTATTAATACACCTTAAATTAATAAATTAATACAACTCGGAAAAAAAATGTAGGTAGATATGCTTTTAAAAATGTTATGCAAATCGTTTTTAAAAATAGCTTCAACAAGGATATGTGGTCTCATAGGATTGAGTATTTTTTATCAAGATTAAATTCCATGAACCTATATCACCGTTTGGGTATTAGAACTTCTAATTCCTGGTGGGAAATGTGATTCATTTATTTGAGGAAAACCATGTAAACGCCATTATAATTTATGTACATCTTGTTTAGGTTCAAGGAATTACCTTAATGTTTATTTACTCACTTCAAAGAAAGGAATGACAGTGTGGTGATAATGTATTTTAGTCCTTATAAATACCAAATTCTTCAATTTGCAATTGTAGTCATAAATGTGTCTGTAAAATAAAGTCCACGTAAACGACCGCAACATTATTTTGGTATTTTGGAATCGGTAAGCAATTTTTCTCATATATTCCATGAACTGCTTTCTTTCTATATTTTTATTTGTAAGTTTATGAAACCACACGAGCCTAGCTTATTTAGTTTCATATATGCATCTATAAAATAATAACAATAAGAGAAGTACCTACTTATATTATTTTTATTATTTATATCATCATCATCATCATCTACCTTTTTATCGTCCCACTGCTGGGCACAGGTCTCCTCTCATACAGAGAAGGATTGAGCGTCATCACCACGCTTGCTCAATGCGGGTTGGCGATTTCAGACTTATAAAGTCCAGGTTTCCTCAAGATGTTTTCCTTCACCTTCAGTCACTGGTGTCCAAGATATGCTTAGAAAGTACATATAACTTTAGAAAAGTTACATTGGTACTTGCCTGACCTGGAATCGACCCCGCGCACTCAAACTTGAGAGGCTGGTGTTTTAACCACTAGGCCACCACGTCATCAATTATTTATATCTACACAAGAAAAAGAGAAAGTATAGTTGAGTAAAGTTAATATAAAATGAATAATCTTATCGCATATACAGGAATACCAAAGTGATCATCATTTTTAGAAACTTTAGAAAAACATGTTTATATGTAGTTATTACATATAATTTTATCCTTATTTTTAAAATCAAAGTTGAAGTTACATAAAATCCAAATAAGAATTCGGATCTTCCAAGCTGTGTCGAGGATAACTGCTCCCAAATTCAGGCTCTTGACCCGACCGCCTAAATATGGGAGGTGTCACCACTTTGTACCCTCACTAAGCTTTTGAGAATCCAGTCGTGACGAAAGTGCAAGAACTGGTTTTATCAACAAAATAAGATAATTTGCAAGAGTAAAGTCAAAATTTCTAGTTCGGTTCTTTACTTTAAGTGTTTTTATTTGTCATACTCTAGTAACTATCTGTGTTATTCATAAAAAACTCGTTAATCACTCATTAGCAACTATTTAGCTAACCATTTAGTTAGCTCTAAATCAATGCTTAACTTTTCTTTATTCATAAAAGCTAGTTAGCAGATGATTAGTAGCGATACGAAGTAGAGGTGAAACTATGCGTTCGGCACAGATTATAATCAAAATAGTTGACTAAAAATTGGAATTTTTAGAAAAAACTTGTCAAAACTGCGATTTTTTATCTGTCGTGTTTGGCAGAAAAATGTCAGAAATTTGATCGGATAATTTGAATATAAATAAAATGATTTATTACAATTAAATATTTGTATTTGTGATGATAGTAGTGAAAGTAATAAACTCCAATAATATTATAGTAAACAGAAAAAGGTATTTATCTCTGTATTTATATGTAATTACTAATCTTAAACTGATGAAATTAATGTTAAAGCAGTAGCCGATAGTAACTGTGTATTTTCCTGCTCTTTATGCTTGTAAACATCCATTTGATATTTAAGAAATTTAAGTGGGTTCTTGTGTATATATTACATTACTTCCTACTGCTTTTGTACTGCTTTTTACAGTATTATTATAGGTACTTGTTTACAGGCACACGTTTTATTGCTGTATACGAAGCCACTATTAGCACCTAGCGGCAATATTATTCTACCTCGCAATGACTGCGAAGGAGAAGACCATGCTGAGTGAAAAAGATGAGGAATGAGGGTCGCGTGAGTCAAAAATGGCTCTCATGCTTATGGAAGAAAACAATGAATTATTTTTATAACAAAAATGTAAACAGTTTTATTGCGTATCAAAATAAAATATTTCTAAAAAAATGTTTTATTATTTGTGTCTTGCTGCCCCAAAATGACTTTTTTTAGTCCTGTGCCTTAGATATGACATAAGATAACACAAGGAAACATAGGGCAGCATCTAAAATCACTGTCTTTTTTATTAAGTACTGCTTTTATAAACCAGTGCCTGACCGCAATCCCGCCTCATGGCAAGCAGTGATGCAATCGTTAATAGTAAAGCGCGCTAGTTTATTAAGAGCCTATTCACTTAAAAAAACTGAGTGAATAAAAAGAAAGACGGCAATTGAGCGAGGTGATGCAATGTTAAACCCAACAACACGACCAACGATGCTGCGCAAGAGGGAGATTGATCTGGAGACCCTCCAGGACCAAACTCCCGACACAACAACATTTGGCGCATCGTACCCGGCACATTTTGCAACACAACTGCTCAAACCCGTCCTCCGTACGGCTTCACCAGACATCATGCCGGAACACGAGGAATCGCTTGGCGGCAAGATTTTGTCTGGTGGGTGGTAACTTCTGCCGGCAGCCGATGTTATAGCCTAGTATCGAGTAAAGCTTGTAAGTCAAAAAAGTTTCAAAGCTAATACCTATAACTTTACTACGTCGCTTTGGAGATTCAAAAAGGTTTTCAACATCCATATTTCCGCACTATTCGATATTATAAACAAAATAACTTCGAAGCATAATGATCATATTATATCAATCAGCTGATTCAAATAAAATCCGCCATATTGTTGCCTCTAACCATCCTCTTAACAGCGGTCCGGTGATGTTTAATTTTGACAGCTACTAATCAATTGCTTAGCATCCTCTTAGCGTTAAACAGCTTTTATGAATAAGAATTTTGCTAATCAGTTGCTTAGCAAATGGTTAAAGTTTTATGAATAAGACTGTATATGTTTTTATTATTTACTATGGTTTATTGCGATAGCAAATAAAATTAAAATAAATAAAATTAAATAAGCAAGAAAAACCGTATATAAAGATCGATACATCGAATCGATAGATAACGATTCCATAATAGGGTACTTGACTAAAAAAAAGTAATTAGTTCGTCAGTCAGATTTCCAAAAAATACTAGACACGTATTTTTTGTTTTATCAAAATAATAAAAATTGACAAATGTAAAAGCCATCAAAGATCGGGAGTGGTGGCTGGTGACGTCACTGGTCGCTAAAAAGTGTAGCGTCTGGTGACGTCACACGACTTTTCAACGCACTGTGTCGTCTTCATTTTTTGTTTATATTTGTTTATATGAAAAAAGAAAAAATACGTGTCTAGTATTTTTTGGAAACCTGACTGACGGACTAATTAGGTTTTTTTTAGTCAAATACCCTATTATCTAAACTTGTTAAATATTAATTTCATGATACCTTTTCCTTGGGGTTTTCAAAGCTTGTACAGTATTCACTTGAAATATCAGTTTTCTTGTAATTTTATTAATTCATACTTCAAGTTAGAAGACAAAAACAGTCGTTGATAAAAACTCAAATAATTTTTAATTTTAGTTCATCACCTTTAGATTATTTATGTATTTATTCAAAATTTTACATATAACACCTTAATACAACCGTTGCGAGGCTACTATCTCAAAGATACACCTATATTTACAACCCGCAAATGGTATTAAAAATAAAATTATAATATATTATGTAAATATTAAAAGCTTTGAATTGTAAAGTAAAGAAGCTTTTATATAAACGGTCTCAAAGGAAGTAAATTACATACGTGAATACCGAAATATCAGGTCCTTCGCATCAAACACTAAATCGGTTTATCTATTATGGTTTGTCTGATCTTCGTGGGGGATACTATCTGCATAATGTAAACCACAAGTTAGCAAGTAGGAAATATCCTAATAGCCCAGTCATATTAGGGTTTCACCTCGGAATGAAAGATAATAAGCTGCAAATTGGTATGAACCTTTGTTTTGTCATTCTAAATGTTGTCTCAAAAGTCACAATCGTTATCGTGTCCGCGTCTCAAGATATTCAAGGTCAAAGGTCACAAAAATCGGTTTTTCGCGAATATCTGGCTTCCTATCGGTTAAATGAGATTTGCATTTATAATAAAAGTTGTAGGCTATAAAATTCCCTACAACTTTTGTCTAAACTTTTTTTTCATACGACCAACCGTTTTGAAGTTAGAGCGCGAAGAGTGCACATCGTACAGTCATATACGGCCTAATGCAAGGTCAAGCGTGAGTTATGGTTATCAGTACTTTATAAAGTCAATTATTTACTTTTTAGGGTTAGGGAAGGACTTAGAACCTCAAGAATGGGGCTGGATGCTTGAAAATGAAATCCTGGAGCCCATACGAACGTTATTACCTCCAGCACCAGCCGAACTACTAAACGTAATATTTTGCAATTGCAAAAATGGTTGTGGTTCCCGCTGTGGATGCAGAAAATCAGGGCTACAATGTTCTTTAGCTTGCGGCCAGTGCAACGGACAAGCTTGTCTCAACGCTTCACTGTATCCAAGTAATCCCGATGAAGAAAATACATATGATCCCGATATTCTGGAAGGTTTGGAGATGAACATGACAGATAATGAGGATGATGACAATGAATCGAACATTTTTGAGCGACAAGAAGAAGAAGACCACGAAGAAGAAGAATATAATTAGCTTCCATTTCCAATTTCATTACAATTAAAATCAACAAAGATACTTTTGATATTTGAACTCACATTTTGATAAATGTATATTATGCCGTATTTAATAATAAATAAAAATATGTGTAAAATATATACTCTTACTATCATTTTAACTTAAAATAAAACTAAAATATATAATCCAGAATTAATAATATTTTATACTTAAATAGTTAAATATGAATAATTATATATAAATAATCAAGTTACTTACTTTAATTAAATATAAATAATTAATAGTTAGTACATAAATAATGGGCACTGTTTAATAATTATAATTTCCAAGTAAATAATTGACTTTATAACGTACTGATAACCATAACTCACGCTTGACCTTGCATTAGGCCGTATATGACTGTACGATGTGCACTCTTCGCGCTCTAACTTCAAAACGGTTGGTCGTATGAAAAAAAAGTTTAGACAAAAGTTGTAGGGAATTTTATAGCCTACAACTTTTATTATAAATGCAAATCTCATTTAACCGATAGGAAGCCAGATATTCGCGAAAAACCGATTTTTGTGACCTTTGACCTTGAATATCTTGAGACGCGGACACGATAACGATTGTGACTTTTGAGACAACATTTAGAATGACAAAACAAAGGTTCATACCAATTTGCAGCTTATTATCTTTCATTCCGAGGTTGACCCCTTTTTTTACCTAATTTGACTGGGCTATAAGATATAATGCTGAAAAGAATTTGACGCATACGTTTGATTATATTTTATTCTCAAGCTTTATAGCTCTATGATAGCGTATGTCACAGTTATTTAGATCTGGACTTAACTTCCTACTCTCATTTTAACGATTATCCGGGCATTCCATGATTTTCGGAAATTAGTAGAAGAGTTCTTACCATAAAAATATGGATAGGTAATAGACAACCAAGTAACCCTAGAACCTAGTGGTACAGTGGTCACATGCTGCCGTGCATAGCGGGGCCTAGGGAGGTTCGAGGATTTATCTTTTAAGAGGAACTGGGTTTTGGTGACCGGGGCAGTTTTAGTGAAAATTTCAAATACCCCGAACCCAGAGGACGGGTATCTTTTGCTGGGTTCCCCAAAAACAAAAAAGAGTGTAGTATAAAAATTAATAAACCGGTCCACCGTTCGATAAAGTGTTATTGTAGATAGTAGCTTCTTAAGTATTCTATCTTTATCAGTTATGCATAAGTACAAAATGTCATAATTTTAGTGTATTATAAATTATTTGTTATTTTTCCCTAATTAAATGATAAAACTATCCCTAGTTGTAAGGAGCCACAACTACGATGTTTAATGTGTGTTTTGAAAGTTTGCATCTAGAGAATTTTAGATGCAAACTTTTATAACCGTACAGTAAAAAATAACTAAACATTGTAAGTAAACTGTACATTAATAAATAAAAGTGCAAATGTTACTAAAAAGTTGTTATTGACTGCGTATTTATTTTTATAGAATGAAGTGACTCTTTTCACAACACGTAGGTATCTCAAAACCTACTTCTAGCCAGAAGGACTAGTTTTTTTATGTCAACTGAGTCAAACAAGTCAAGAACTTAGATGTAAATGGAATGAGATCTTATGAACGTAGTGGGCACTATATTGTTGCATTTTAATCATTTTTGTTTTATGCAAATCGATGTGTGAAGTGGATCTTCAAACATTCCATAAGAGAATTACGACTCTCTTGCAAGTCGGTCGTCTCGAATCTGCACGGGATTTGCTCAGTTAGTGACTAAATTTATTTAATATAAAAATGCAAAGTTGAAGTGCTAAGTGAATTATTAATATTGCTTATTTCAGTCATATCGGAACTATTAGTAATTTATAAGCTATGCTAATGCTTTTAACTGACCTCGTCACACCTTGATATAAGGATTCTGTTCCACTTTTGGTACGTTTTAAATAAAATTTATTATGCATTTAAATGTTAAATAAAATGTCAATGATGAAGGAGATCATTTTGACTACATAAATGTATTGCCTCTGTAGTGCTATCCTATAACACATTATTCGATCTAGTTTCAGATCAATAACATAATTTGTGGAGATAAGAAGCCTTCTGGAGGAGAATCTGTTGTCTATTGCGAGTGAATTCTTTTGTGAAAATGGCGAATGTTGCGAAATTTGTAAGTACCAGTGAATTAAATTAATATACACCATAATCAATACACGTTGTGGCTTTTTATTTAAGAACGTGTGAAATGTTTAATTGATTAAAATTAGAACTAATTTTGGCATCCGTTACAAATAAGGTGACAATACAAGTTTGGAATGCTGTTACATGGAAAATACAAGATGTTTGCGAATTTTATGGTCAAGGTCCTCTTTATCGGGTCTCGAACTTCTCATTAGCTTTTTGAAGGGTTATTATTTTATTTATACTTTAAATATCTATATAACAACTATTATTTTTACAAATATTATAAAAGATAAGAGACATGCAACGCATGAATGTTTTATATGAGACATGCAAATATCACTCAGGTTTTTGGCCTGATAAATAATCAATGAAGATTATAACACTTGTAGGCCTTTATAATGATTTGATATTGGAACATAATACGCGTTTAAAACAGTGTATGTGTAAAAACTTTTACCTAATCAGATCAATGTATATTATTTCCAGGTATTTGTGATTACATTATGGGCAGTTATACATTGTTCACCTTATGACGATGGGAAGTACAATCCTAAGAAATATAGAGTATATGATGATGGAGGGTACTACAGGCCGTTAGATGAAGGAAAATATATTCCGAGTGATGAAGGAAAGTACACGTACATATACCAACAAGGTTTATATCCAGATGATGATGGCGACTACAGATATGTTCACCAGGTTGGACCTAATGGAGGATTTGGAGGCAAAGGCGGATTTGGAGGCAATGGTGGTTATGGTGGTAAAGGAGGAAAAGGCGGTTACGGAGGAAAAGGCGGTTATGGAGGAAACGGAGGGTTTGGACCAAACGGACCTAAAGGACCTAACGGCCCACCTGGGCCGCCTGGCCCTCCCGGACCTCCAGGCCCTGGCGGTCCTAAACCTAAGCCAAACAAAATCGATTACAGCTCAAGGAATTATGCCAATAGGTATCCCTACATTCACAAAGTGATCAAGTCTTTAATAGACAGATATGTCTCGGATGAGTCCATTTTATTTGGGAACGAATATGAAGGAAGCACAAACCACTACAGGAAGGTGTATGCTGATAAGGAGATAGCTGTCAAATGCAAATATTTGGAGCCATCGTCAAATCGCTCTGAGTTTGTCACTCAGTAAGTAAAAAAAAATTTTTACCTTTATTAACAGTAAAGTGATAGGTTTTGTTAATGGTCACTGATGTTAGTTTTTGAAAGTTCTTACTTTACATGGGAATATTGATTATTAGTATAAAATTAAGACGTATAGCAGGTGTTTTTATTGTCATTCGGAAATCAAATTCCCTGATTAATAGGCGCCATACTAATATATCCAGCTGTATATTTTTATTTTATCGCTCTTACTAGAAGCCTTTATGGCCTGAGACGGCTGGATGACAAGACAATTTGTACATCTCATTTGGTTTAAAAAAATCCATTTACCAAAATGACTTAGTAAGGATTAAAAAACAAACATCCAATTAACTTTAATGGTAATATCTTTGTTTAGATGTAGGTATTTGTGTGTATGTAATTTAACCTTTATCTCATTTTATATGTACTTACAAAGAGCGCCTATTATGATCCTGTGCAAACATTGGCATAACTTAGAACAATGCCATACACTAAAATTATTGGCCAATATTATTGCATTCGTTTTTTTTTGTAATTTCATCTTGCAGTTCGACTCAAGAGATTGTTATCTTTTTAATCGGGTTTGTCTGTGGATACCTCAATAAAATAAGGTCTTCAACCTTAAAAAAACTTTAAAAAAAAGATACTCGTATGGCGCATCTCCTCTGGGGTCGAAACTTGGCTTGGACCATTGTTGGGAGAGGACAGGCTGGTTCGAAATTATTTAGGGACGAATTTAAAACAACAGGCTAAGCGGCGCAAGCTGTCTCGAGCAAGGTTCGGGAATTTGATTCATTTACATACAGATTTAAATGATTCATGCTTTATACACATGTTTCCGTAGAAATGCAATGCTCATACCTACTACACCTTTGCACAATAATTTCGATGGTTTTACTGAAATATGTATTTATATTGCAACAATATGAATACAAACTTACCTTATATTTAAGCACATGATAACACAATAGCATGAAGTCGCCGTATCTGGCCACAATGCTGTTAAACACGCGTCGGCTTGTTTAAAGGTTTAACAAATATTTGTAAACTCTTTTAATTATTAATATAAAAAAAAAATATATATTTTTCTTTTTGAATAAACGTCGTAATATTTGACTATAATATTCACTATGAAAAAAAAAAGTGTTTGTTTAATAATTATTTTACCTTTTTTCACTTTCAGGTATCCTCCAACGTTGAAGCTCCCTCAAGGCGAAAAATTCGGCTCCTACTACAGTTTTAGAGGCAGTAAGATTCTAAATACCGTGGAAAATGCTCTAACTAATAAGATTAAGTTAGAATATGAAGTATTTGTTAGAGTAGTGGACACGACTACTGAGTAAATATCTACCCTCTCCTTATTTAATGTATTATAACCTTGATATTTATGATATTATTTGATTTGGCGATGCTGTAATTTAATAAACCTATCTAAGCTGAAAAAAATTAAAATCTTTGTTGTTTTATTACTCCTTGAAGTTTCGTGTTCAGAGAAAAAAATGATTTTTTACATCTATAGAATAAAATATATTTCTGCTTATCGATGTTATTATAGGTACCGTAGATGAAATAAAGGCCACAAAGGTCGAATTGTCCGTAGCCACTTCATCGGGTCAATGGCCGCGGGGCATCAACTCAGTCAGTCAAGTATGTGATTTTTGAAGGAGTTGGCCATCCCTTTAATTCTTAGCATGCCGAAAGCAATCTAATTGGATTCAGCCCAGAATGCCGCTTTATATTTGGTGACAACACCAGCGTCCTTTAGTTCCTGGACGTACAGTTAAGAGAACACTCAAGACACGATAAAGACCCCATCAAAACATAAAAAAATACAGTAAAAAATTGTAAAAGTAAAGTGTAGTAAAGTATTTAAGAGGTTGAGTAAACAGAATAATTTCTTCATATATGAAATATCTTTAATAAAATCCCGGAAATGATTATTACAACTGAGTGTTAGGATAATGAACGAAAGATACTCCATTGAAAGTTTTATTAATTCAATGTACGTCCAATATTTGACGACACGATTGGATTAGTGGCTGAGCAATCGACTGCTGCGCAGCGTGTCGCGGGTTTGATTCCTGCACGGAACAAATATTTGTATGGCCTATTTATTTGTTTTTTCACACATTCTCTACCAGTCAGTAGACAGATTAGATGGCAGGTGCTTTAATTGAAAAAAATATAAAGAAAAAAAAGGTCCTTACACTATTTAAATAAATACTTAAATAAGCTACACACACATACATACTATTACCAAAATATATACTTATAATATTAAATACATACAAAACTAAGCATTTGGGAGAGAGGTGTTGAAATGACTCTACCCTAATTATTGCGAAAATAACTCTGCAATTTCCGCTTAAATGCAAACCGACTGGCGGCCATCCTGATATCAAGAGGATGCGCATTCCACAGAAGAATGGATTCAATATGAAATGAAGAGTGAACAAAGCCAGACGTGTGTGAAGGACAGAGTAAGAGTAGATTGTTAGAAGATCGCAGATTCTTAGTGTGTGAAGAACATAAATATTGGAAGTGAGTTTAAGAAGGAGGAGTGGGTGAGTTAAGAAGAGAGAAAAGCGTGGTTAAAGCGCGCTAATTCCTTCTCCGGCGAATGGGCATCCATTTGAGTTCAGACCTGTAGCTAAACACGGTCATATTTCTTGAGAATGAATATGAACCGGATCCCACTGTTGAGCAATCTATCAAGCTTATCCAGCAAAGCCGCATTGAGATCAAAGTAGCACAGTCACCATAGTCGATTATCAGGAAAATCAGAATCTGCACAAGCATGGTTTTCGTTTTAAGATAATAAGTTCCTCAGGCGATATAGGGAACGCAGGGTACCGTTGACCCTTTGACTAACGTAGGAAACCTGACGTTGCCAGCCAAGCGTCGAGTCAATATGCAAACCAAGACCTTTGAAAGTAGGGGTAATGGGTATGTACCATTACCATACGATACCACTGAATATAAGAGGAGGGAGAGAGCTAAGAGTTACCCTGCTCATCATGCGTGAGCTTCCAATAATAATGGCCTGACACTTTAAAGCCTATGAGTGGTTGTTCCGGGTCCTGTTTGTGTATGCAAGTTTGGGTTTTTGTGGACACACCCACGATACAGAAGAAATACCTAGTGTGGGGCAACGTTTCACGTTAAAAAAGAAATAAAGGGGCAATTCCCGTAATTTTAAGAAAACTCTATATCTACTTCTAAAACCCCTATATTTTTGAGAAGTATTTGACTTTGATTGTCACTAAGACGAGATTGCGGCGATAGAACGTTTTTAATTACGGGAACTGGCCTTTTGCCTGAACATGACATTAGCTGTGACATTTCAACATATTTTGCATTTTCTGAAAAACACAAATTATATATAACAAAAAAAAAAAAAAATAATAAAGAAAACCACATACCTAAACGTCTTGTCTCATCAGTTTTGTAAAAGTTAGAATAATATTTTCAAAGATAAGTGATTCACTTTGTATCGAACAGGATATTGTCTCGACCTTCAAATAATAATAGGTATAATAAACAGAAACATTCTTTATAACAAGTCAACATTCTTTATAACAAGTTCAGACTAATATGTTACAGATACATATTAGTCCGATAAGAAGCAATCCTACAGATACTATTTTTTTTTTAAATTCTATAGGTACCTAGTAAACTATGCTACTGTAATGCTATACCATTTTTAGTGTTCCATACCCAAATGGCAAAAAATGGAATCCTTATAGATTCGTGATGTCTGTCTATCCGTCTGTCCGTCCGTATGTCATAGTCATTTTTTTCCGAAACTTTATAGTTTCGGAAAAAAGCTCTTATGAGCTATACTGTTGAAATTTGGTAGGTAAGTAGATGTATTCTGTGAACTGCATTAAGATTTTGATGCAAAATAAAAAAATAATAATAAATATTGGGGGCTTGCCATACTTGTTGGGTTTCTATGGATAGGTCTTCAAAAATTATATCGAGGTTTCTAAAATATTTTTTTTCTAAACCGAATAGTTAGCGTGATAAACGCTTCCAAAGTGGAAAAAGTTGCCCCCCCCCCCCCACTAACTTGTAACATAAGAAAATGAAAAATCTAAAAAACATATGATGTACGTTACTATAAAAACTTCCTACGAAAATTGTAAATTGTGTGTAAGTAGTTTTTTTTAACGTAAACCGCTTATTACCGCGTCATCTATCATACAAATAACTTAAAACCATTAATTTCATAAATCAATGGTACGGAACCCTTTGTTCGTGAGTCCTTCATGCACTTGTTTTAAAATAGTATAGAATTGCTTCTTTCTAGTAAAGGATTGATTGATTAATTACGGATAAAATGGCACGGCTGGCGTAGTTACTAATCTATGGACTGTTGCGCTGCTTCTAGGATCTATTCGGGCACGGAACAAAAAAATATTTGTATGACCTACAAGTATTCGGTCTGGCTTTTTGTGTATGTGAGATTAATATGTTTGTTAACGCATCCACGATACAGAAGAAATTCATAGTGAGGGGCAGCGTTTAATTAAAAAAAATACATACCTAACAAGCAAAAAACACAGAATATTGATAATTACATACTTGTTCCATAAATATTTATGAATCTTTTGGCTCTGTTTTTGGGTAAAACCTTTAGTTTTCCGTTTACAATTTTATTTATTTTTATATGTAATATTAATACCTAATCAATTTTTTATACTATTACTTCAGAAGTAACCATGCGACGCATACGGTGTTGGTAATAATAAAATAAAACTTACAATTATGTTAGTGACACAATTACTTATACAAAAAAGCCGGTCAAGAGATCGTCGGGACACGCTCAGTGTAGGATTACGTAGTTTCCCGTACGTAAAAAATAGGCTATTTGTTACACTGAGTTAACACACTAAGCACCTACGGAATTCTCAAACCCGAGGCCCACAAAAGACGGTGATAACTAAAGGAAAGGTTATAGATTTCAACTAGTCTGTAGCTAATAAGCGTTTTGACCCCATCAACGCAGGAATAATCTCAACTGCTCTAAGTAGCCAGTTGTCTCGCGAATTTGGCATACTAATTTATACAAACTAGGTGGGTTATGTATGTTGGATTTTCGGTGGTAATTTTGGATTGAGTGAACTGATTTTAATATTATTCTTTTTAGGATTGCGTAGGCAACTAACTGACACACAACTGTCTGTCCGTTCGCAGATAATCTCAGTGACTGTTAGCACTAAAGAGCTGATATTTGATACCAATAATGTATCTATTTATATTAATCACGCTGACAAAGTGCTAATAAAACAAGTGGAAAAAAATGTTTTATTAACCCACGTAAAGTAGGGAGTTAATTTTTTCCTTTTCATCCTAAAATCCCTATAATGTGATATATTAATGAATTGCTATTTAAAAATGAATACAGATTTGCTAAAATTGTCTTTTTAATATTGTTAATACTTTCGGAAATAAACGTTCCAAAAGTAAAAAAAAAATGTCCCCCGTCTCTAACTTTTGAACCAAACGTTTAAAAAATATGAAAATATTCTCGAAAGTAGAACTTTATAAAGACTTTCTAGGAAAATTATTTTGAACTTGAGGAGTTTTCCAAAAATTTTACAAAATAATTTCTGAACTAAGATTGTAATTTAATCGTATATGCAAGCATATTTGCTATCTTTACTGAATGCATATACATTCAGGATAATAAAATATGAAAAGAAATGTGGAAAGAATGTCCTTTCAAATAAACGCTAATTTGTAAAATCGGTTTCAAAATCCTACTTATATAACGCGCCTCATCGTCATCATCAACCTTTTTATCGTCCCACTGCTGGGCACAGGTCTCCTTTCTTATAGAGAAGGATTGAGCGTAATCACCACGCTTGCTCAATGCGGGTTGGCGATTTCAGACTTAGAAGTCCAGGTTTCCTCAAGATGTTTTCCTTCACCTTCAGTCATTGGTGTCCAAGATATACTTAGAAAGTACATATAACTTTAGAAAAGTTACATTTATATAAATTAGTAATCCAAATTCCCTAGAGATGCCGCTTTACTTTGGGATACTTTTAAGATTTTTGTCTGAGAATAGGAATCTAAACTCTTTCTTTAGTCATTACCGTCCTTTGTGGACCCGCTTTTAGAATGCAGTACTTAGTATGTACTTACAGGCCGCAGGTGTAAGATGAGGACCAGAAGGCTCTAACATACGTTTTTTTAACATCCGTAGAAGCTCGCTTAAACGTGCAGGCAATCATAACCTCTCTGATCGACAGCACCCTCCACTCTCTCTGAATATCGTCATGTCTCTCTTAACGTGTGCCACCTTAAGGATTTAAGGTGACACATATTCAAGCTACATAAAAGAATGTACTTTCAATAACGGTACCCCATTTATCATTTAATGCCCATGACAAAATTAGGTACATGACAAAGATATCAAATACATACTACAAAATTTGTAATGGGTTGCCTGTGCGTGAAATCGCAGAAAGCGAACAGCCTAATATTACTATATATATCTATTTTTTTAATTTTAGTGGCCTGAACTTATTTAAGTTATAGTTAAATTTGCAAAGGAATGTGTGTATTATAGACATTCGTCTATACTAGGTAGGTAAAGACTTTATAGTACATTAATTACTAATTAAAAGAAGGGTGTAAGTAAAACCAAAGTGTGAATCTATTGCCTTCTGAAGTATACGAGTACTATACATAGACAACTTTGTTGACTGAAATTAAGCAAGAAAGTGAATTACTGGGAATAGCTTTTATTTCGGATTTCTACTTAATATCATCATCATCAACCTTTTTTATCGTCCCACTGCTGGGCACAGGTCTCTTCTCATACAGAGAAGGATTGAGCGTAATCATCATGCTTGCTCAATGCGGGTTGGCGATTTCAGACTAAAGTCCAGGTTTCCTCAAGATGTTTTCCTTCACCTTCAGTCATTGGTGTCCAAGATATACTCAGAAAGTACATATAACTTTAGAAAAGTTGCATTGGTTCTTGCCTGACCTGGAATCGACCACCGCACACTCATACTTGAGAGGCTGGTGTTTTAACCACTGGGCCTCCACGACTTACTTAAAGATTCGATTAAATTTATTACTAGGTATACCTAGTAATAAATTTAATGTAAAACATTTTTTTGCATGGTCCTAATGGACTACTTGTAGGATTTTTGTTTACGAATGTCTTTAATTCGAAATATTTTAACAAAAGGAATAAAAACGGTCACAGGTATAATCTCACAAAGGAAGTTCTAACGCCCTCAGGCTAGGTGAGCGATAATTTTCGCAAGATGGCTGGTAGCAGCTGGTTGAGACTTTCAGAAAATAGGGTTGAATGGTGCAATAGGGACGGCTTATTTCCAGCAGTGGACTGATATATGCTGATGATGAAGGATATGCAGCAGCTTTATAGTTTCTGATCATAGTCTGTCGATCAATATTTTTCTAAAATCATAAATGGTAAAGGCAATTATGGCAATGTTAGTCAAACGGTCTGCGCGGACCTGATGTTTACATAGATTAGTTTATAATTATAAAAAAAATGCCAATTATGAAAGATCCAGTTAAAGTACATTACGATATTAGTGCGTAATGATGTTATAATCAATACGCACGTATATCGTACGACGTTTTTTAACACACTTGCGAGGAAACTGAAAAAAAAAAATATATTTTGTTCATTTTTAATTATTAAAACAATTAGTAAAATTACAATTATTAAAATTATACGTAGTTATAGCTGTAGTTGGATTTATTTATTTATTTATTTATTCTTTCGCACATAAATTGTACAGTGGCGGACTTAATGCCTTAGGCATTCTCTACCAGTCAACCATAGGTGGTGAAGAGATTAGTAGCAGGTGCTTTAAATGAAAACATTATAGTGAAAACATACTCATAAATAAGCTATATACACATACATACTATGTGTATGAATTATGTTTTTATTATTATAATTACTATTCATAATGTCATTGTTTTCTGTTAGGGTGAATGTTGGAGACAATGAAACTTCTTGAAGTGCGGTAGGGGAGCATTGTAATTCGTCATTAGTTGTAAATAAAAAAAATATCATTAGTTTGTGACTCCAAATTTATTGCCTGAGTTATTTTGACACTTATAATTGCTTTGTTTTGGATATAATCTTCTACATAAGATTTTGCTACTACGCTAGAGCGCCACCCGCCATGCCGCTTTAAAGTCAATATATCAGCTCCCGAATCAACAAGTAATGTAGCTGACGTTCTTCTAAAACTGTGCCCTGTATAACAATCAGCATCCGGCAATCCTCAAAACTTAGCGACTTCCTTTGGCTTGGTACCAAATTTATTTATGCCAATAGGTTGCGCAGTACATTTATCTTTTTGGTAATTCTGAAAGAAATGATTGTTTTTTGCTTTAGTCGTAAGTCGCAAAGCTTCATATTTTTTAACCTTATCATAAAACGGGCCGTCGATAATAAAAGAACGGGGTATTTTGTTTTTAATGTTTGGGATTTTAACTAAAAGCATTTTGCCTTGATTTTCAATGTCTTCTGTGGTAATATTGTGAAGCTCTTGCCGTCTGCATGCACCAGTAATACCAAATATTAACGCAACCTGAAAAAAAATCAAAATGTGTTAGATAAGGTATAGGTACTTAGCTTAGGTCGTTAAAAAATATGTAAAGGAATATGTACAGTAGGTAGATCAATACATAAAATAAGGAGGCAAACTGACCTTTGTTGCCAAGTACTGGCTATCTGCAGCATCTTTTAGAAACTTTTCGACGCCATTTGATGATAGTACCTTAGGTTTTGTCTTTATATAACCACCAGAGCGTGTCTTTAAAAATGCAATGAGGTTTGAATATAAATTAATATCGACACCATTTTTCATCTTGAGGGTGCTTTTTAGCATAGAATATATTGTCCACAACGAGCTAGGCTTATATTTACTAGCTAGTTCATTAAAATACGCCAAAACTTCATTTTCGGAAAATGACGTGGCATTTTTAATGTTTTTCCACTTCAAGAAATTTTCATACGTAGTTATGTATCTGTCCTTGGATATGGACGGCAGCAAGTTGTCGCATGCGGTTTGCGCTTCTGTTAGTATATCCGCTGGAGATGAACTAATATATTGCTCTTCTTCGTATTTGAAAGTTGTCATTTTTAGATATTCACAATACAAGTACAAAGAAAAGAAAATTTGAGAAAAAGACGCGAGGTTTATTTTCTGCCGTAGCTGCATGAAAATGTTAAAACCGGTGGAATTACATCAGCTTTACGAACAAGGGTGTTAAAAATGATTATTATTATATTTTTTTATGATTGATTTGATTTTTATCTCCAATTCTAAATCACAAAGCGAAAGTTTAACCTAATCAATTACCTAAATAAGTTAATGTGACTTGCAAGTCTCTGAATAAGCAATATCATTTAAGAAATGGTATTTATTTTGCTTTATAACAAGCTGATCAAGAGATCAGCAGGCCTCGGATCGGCAGGCCTTCAGTACCTTTTTGTATGAGTTCCAAAAAAAAAAACATGAGTAGGTACGAAAACATTGAAATAGCCTACTTACTTGATCTGAACTGAAAATAATGGTTTTGTGGACATAAACATCCAAATTTAGGTATATAGACTACTATAAATTAGAAGGACTTCTTGTACATAGTCTTAAATAAATGGTGGTAACAATCTGTTACAACATGCGCTCATTAATTATGTTAATCTAGTCCTATTTTTAGTAAGAAGATATAGGTTTTGTATAGTGGGCGGTTTTCGACAGATCAAAGTATTCTAGTTTTGGAAGCGGTCAGTGTTGTATTATATCACCGACCCAAATAAGACCCGCAAACACCGCCTTCAGAAATGAAATTTGCATTTTTGCTATTTAAACGGAGGTATTGTTGTGATAAATACTCCATTTTCGAAATTGACGATCGTATATAAAGGAATGATGGGTGTTTAAGCTTTATTCCATTGTAAAGAAGCTACGAGAAACAATGAAAACGATTACTGTGAGTAGGCAGATGGGTTTAAGCTAACAGTTAATATAACAAAGGATAACACGAAAACATAAATGAAAAAAAAAAACTGTCAATTTTATGATTTAGATACCTACTAATTAATCTATAACTGATAGGATAGAAAAAGAATGCCATGATTTTATTGTGATAAAATTAATATTGATCTAATAACCAAAATTATTAACATACTTAACCAAAAACCATCACGATGTCGGATCATTTACGGATAGCCTCCGTGGCGTAGTGGTAGCGAAAGCGGCCGCAGCGCTAGGAGGCGCGGTTTCGATCCCCGCGCAGAGCAAGTATTTGTATGCATAAATATGAATATTTGCACTGATCTGGTTGTGCCTCGGAAAGCACGTTAAGCCGTTGGTCCCGGTTGCTATACGAACATCTAGTGCGACTGCCACTACGGGTTATTGGAGCCCTCAAAAGTCCAACAATTGGTCTAACTGCAATGCTTCGATATCGCCTTCGGCTCGGTTCGGAGGTCAGACGGCAGTCGCTTCACGGAAAATGTCGATATTTCGCCAAAATCAGTAGTTAGATTGGTAAAGCGGACCCCAGACTCCAAAGCTGGAAAAAGGTTCGGATGCGACTGGGATTAACGCTGAGATGATGATGATGATGACATTAGGAACTTAACTAGCTTGGGTAAAAACTGAACCTTGTTATTATCTAATACCAAACCCACTAACCACTGTTTTCTTAAGCGATCCTTTGACTAGATTAGGTTAGGACCTTGTAGATGAAAGGTCGTTAGTACATTCGTACTAAAATTAGTCCTGCTCTCTGGCACCACTTTAAATACAAACATGTTCTGTACCTAAATGGTATAATTTCCAGTATCTATACAAAAACAATAGGCTTCGAGGAAATTAGTTGTTTTTTTTTTCTTGTCACGGACAAAATGATATTCTAATACATTGATTTTCAAATGGCACTCAATTACAATTTACATGCGAACACTCTTTTATAATGTATAGTGGAAGGGTATATACCAAGATCACGGTTTAGTTCGATGATAACAAAAGTTATTGGTACGGTTTTTAAATCATATTTCTACATTTTCTATAGTTATGAGAAAAAACTCTGCTTACTATATGACGTAAGAGATGTATCATAATATTTGCAAAAACCTGACGTGTTAATATTGACACGATTGTTATGATTTGAACTGAAGAAAAATGAGACCGAAAATTTGGCATCAATTCTTAGAGTATTTAATTTTGAGTTTAAACCCTTCGAATATAGTTTAAACTTTGTATATAAATTGTACCAAGAATAAGCTGGAAAAATAATTGTAATATAAAAATAAAATAAAGACAAAGAGAGGGCCTCATTGCGTCATGAAAAAATTTGTCTGTATCAATAGGATAAGTGTCAAAAAGGCTGGCAGTGTTGTCACGTTGGATGGTAATGCTGATTCTTCGTGTTATAAATAGATCAGTTATTTAGTCACGTCAACTCAAAAAGTACTCTTTAGGAACTTTTACATCTTGTTACTCAAAAAGGCATAGGTCTTATATTATCCAAAACCCTTTGCCACGAGTTTTTAAGGTAATTTAACTTCCCGAAGCTTTTTTCTCCACTCTATGTCGAACGACAACAGAAAATGATTTTCGTACTTATATGTAGGCACAGTCCTTAAATGTCACACTTTCAGTTTCACGCATACCAAAAAATCAAACAAATGCACAGAAGAAAAGAAAAATATTCTTACTTTTGTCCATTTATTTGATTTTCTATGTAATTTTTTTTTTATTTTAGTTCACAGTTCTGGCCCTGGTTGCTGTCAGCTTATCTCAAGCTGATAATGACGGTCGATACCACCCTGAACTCTATGGTGGAAGTTTCAAGAGCCTGACGCAGAGGAACGGCAAATACGGTTCGATCTACAACGCGTATCAGCAGCCGTTTAACTATAAGGCGCTCAATAGGTGAAAAATTTGTATTATTTATTGCCTTGTGAGTATAAACAGAATCTGGTGTTTTAAATATGAAATTAATAGGATCCAGTACCTACCTCTTGGGATCCTGTAGTAATAGCTTCACAAAAATAATTCAAATAAAATTCATTCTTCTTTTATTCTCACTATGTTTAAAAAAAGACTCTATAAATAACAGTTATACAAATAACATCTTATAATTTCTTTTATATTTTTATTCAAACCATTCTTTGTCACAACATTTTTACAATTGCAATTTTTACAAAACATTTTTCTCCTTTCTGTCGAATCTGACTTCTAAACTTGAATTTTTTTTTTTTAAATAATCAGCCAAAGACAATATTAAAATTCCACCGCAATATCTGGTAGTACCTAATTATCTTATCTCGTACGCAAAATACGCACATTGGCGTGTAGTTGCGGATTTAGCCAGTATAACCTATTAATGAACATAAGCTACTCAAGTGTGTAAGCCGAACGATAGGTACCTACTTATCGTTTACGTTAGATAGTTTTTAGGATTGATTAGGAGAGACAAGCATTAGCTGTCCTGCTTACGTACATTTTTGCTTTTTTTTTTGTTTTATTAAATCACCAATTAATAGATTCTTTATAACTTAGGCGATGGATGAACATAATAATTCATTAAATAATGAAATGAAAATTAAAATGATTCAGTTGAAAGTATTTTTGAAATAAATAAAGCTATCTCGACTTCATCACTATGTATAAAACAGGAATCTTATCAATGAGCCCAGCATTTAAATGTCATGCAGGAAGCACCTACATTTGCATAGTTCAGTGGGATTAGGATTGAACTCATGGCCTTTAGAAGCCTATGTTCTAATACTCAGATATCTGCCATTTGTTAATAAATTAATCAGATGGCAAATTTATGTATTAAGCAAGAGTATCAATTTCGACAGTATTATTAATAGTGTAGCACCTATTAATAATAATATCGTATAATATTAATACGTTTTGAAAGCAAATTACTGGCTTTTCTATGTTATTTGTCTATTTTAACCTGGGTGGCGATTCTATTGTTTAGCTAAGTACCTAAGTCACTAACACCTACTTTAAATCCACAGAGATGTCAATATTTGCTTAATGTACCTATGTACATAAAAATATGAATTAAAGCCATTCACGTGGCTTTAAAACATTATAATTTTCAATCAAAATCACACCAGGTCGTGTTATTTAGTTTTTATTTTCTCTCATCTCACAAAAACGTAATAAATAACGTTTCCCTTGTCTGTTCAATTCGTAATACATTCAGTATTACGAATCTTATTATTTAGTTCGTACTTCTTGACTTTACAAAATTAACCTTTTGATTAAGTTTATTTACATGACAAATACAATTTAATTAGTTCAAAAAAAAATGAAATGGAGTCATTGTCATCAGAGTTATCACTATTGGAATAGAAAAACAGTGTGGTAGGGATTATTAAGTACATACAATACAAACTAGTATTACTCTTCAGTGTTCATTATGCAGTAGACATATTTTATTTACATTTTTCTTTTCCTCACAGTGCCGAACAAGCCCCCGCCGTTCCTGTAACAGTGACGTATCGTACTTTAGTAGCTCCTTTTGCACCAACAAACCGGCCGCTCGTATCTTCTACACCTAAGCCTTTCGCTGTGAGCACCAAGCGTCCTGCAGCAATTTATCAGAAATCTATTTCTGACGGCGCTGCAAGTGTTATCAGGGAAGACAGAACCTTCGATGAAAATAATTACCACTACGCATTCGAAACCAACAATGGAATTGCTGCTGAAGAGTCCGGTGTTGTTGAAGCATCCCACAATGGAGTCGGTGGTGGAACCAGGGTCAGGGGTTTCTACGAATACATAGGCGATGATGGTCTCAAATACAGGGTTGACTACGTCGCCGATGAAAACGGTTTCAGGGCAAGTGGAGCACATCTGCCCAAAGCTCCCTAATCAAATTATTATATTTAAGTTAAATCGATTGAAAATATTTCGACTACACAAATTAAAAAAAATGTAAAGGATCTTGATATTTTATTTATTTTACAACTGAGATATTTTAAGAGCTTCATATCCCTACCTGAGATTTAATGGGTCTGTAGGCGGGGCCACATCCTTTACCTTACAAAACACGACTCGTCTCAGTTTATTGGGTAATTCTGACGCAACATTTTATCGAAAGGTAGATAGCTATTACACATTCTCGAAGTTAAACTTTGCGATTTAATTCCGATATAAAAAAAGAATTGTTTAAATCGTTATCTCTAAATTCTGACCGTTTGACTGTGTGATAAGAATGCCAAAGTAATTCGTTTCAATTTATCCAATGAATTGTAGCATTTATATTATATTTATACCTACCAGTGTGACAACACAGACTAGAATAACTACCTACTTAGTTACACTAGGTTGTGTTGTTTGATTTATCTATAATATCTAATATTATATGAATGGAGGAATAAGTGATTCTTTTACCAATTATAGGGAATACATAATTCCAATAAAATTTTCCTAGCTAAAATCTAGTAATTATATTTCTCTCTCGAAACTTGGCTACAAAAGCTATACCAACGCCAAGCTTGATAAAGAATAGAAGTAAACAAACAAATTTAGGGTTATCACAACTCACGTTTTACAAATCTCCTATTTATTTACATGCTTATTGCCTTTTATATGCTAACTATTTATAAACAATTCCTGTTGTAGCATATTCAATAGAATCACTAATATAACCTGTATATCAACTTGGTATTTCGAAAAACTATTAAAAATGCGACATTAATTTTACCTGATATACCTACAGAAAAAGAAACATAGATGAAATACAGGATTAAACACATTTTGTGGAATTCAGCTAATGAATAAAGTTGAGGCATTTGTCAGTACAATTCTGCGTATTTTAATTACTTTAAAATCGGTTGATTTGAAAGTAATTATAATAAAGCATAACACATGCATTGTAATACTTTCAAGCATGGACTAAGTATAATATATGTCGGAAACAGCGACGGCAGAGCGGTAGGGTCGACAGCATCATGGTGTGGTGGTACAGGTTTCATTTCGTAGGTGAGTTTTGAATTGAAGCACGACGTGTAGACATACCCTCCAATCTTCATAATAACAATTTGAATAGGCAAACCGACAGTTTCGGTTCGGAGATGTGCCTTGGTCCGCGTCTCGATGCAAAGTTCTCGTTCGACGAACCCCACTTCCAAAGCGACTCTGTCCATGTGCCGCCATCACAAAATAACGTCACAAGCGTTTGCCCCTCTACTACGTAAATCAAATCAGCAACTTCTATTAAAATTATATCGACGATCTCCGACACGGCCACCCTGACGATTTGCACGTCCTCGTGCATCATCATCATCATCATCCCAACGCCAATCCCAGTCGCATCCGAAGCTCCCTCAGCCCCGGAGTCCGGGATCCGGTTCACCAGGCCAACCGCCGATTCCGGCCAAACTTCGATATTTCCCGTTGCACGTCCTCGTGCATGTCTGTACCTAATTTAAAAAAAAAAAAACACAGAAAGCCGACTTTGAAGCATTTTTGAGAACTCGGCCAACCTGACCGTTACACGTCACGTTTAATTACAATGACAATTAGAAAACCAAACAAACTTAATCATTTTACCAACTTAAACGCAAGAGCTTCCTTCAAGCCTCATAATTATTAAAATTCAAAAAGAAAACAAAAATGTTCCTCCAAGCCTCATTAATATCAAATCAAAATCATAATTGTCAAAAAGAAAACACATCATCGCCCAGCTACCACATTAGCATTAGCTAGTGACAACTCGTTATTGACCTGACCATATCGTCATCACCTCATGTGATACGACCAACTCAAGAGTCCGCAACTCCCAGGTCAATACACGACTGTACAACTAATATTCCTTTTTGTCCCACCCATTAGAATAAAAGACGATGAATGACAGAAAGATAAGTAGTATGCGGAATAAAAGTGCGAGAGGAATAATAGCGAGAACTGGTATGAAAGGGTATAGTTACAAAAAAGGCTCCAATAACGTTGGAGGTAGCTAGTATATAAAAAAAAAAAAAAAAAAAAATATTCCTTTTTGAGATCCTGGTCCCCACCACACCACCATCTGCCCATCGTGCCCTGAACAACTCCTCACTGAGTTTCAGTCACGACAACAGACTAGTGCATGCTGTGCGACCATATCTACCTAGGTCCCCGCCACACCACTAGCTGCCCATCGCCCCCTGAACAACCCCTCACTGGGTTGCAGTTACGACTACAGACTAGTGCGTGCAGTGCGACCACATAGCCATGATACGTGTTCCATTTTCTGGCGGAGGCACCCTCCTCACCATCTTCTACAATATGAAAATCTAACTCAGCAGACATTACTTGGAAAAATCTGTCGTACCTATGCTATAGTGGGGTACTTATAAGTTCTGTTTCCAATCAACGATTTCAATAGGTAAGGATCGCCATTATCGCCATCAAACAACTCACTCACAAATTTCATTACTTTAGCTCATTTCTATCAAATTTAAATTTTTCGTCTATAGCACTCATTTCTATGTTCGTTACCGCTTGTTCTCTTCAGAAGATTTAATAGTCTAGCCACACATACTATCAGAAGCTCAAGCGAGCTCGTAACTATAGGTCACAGTGAACTTTAGTTTTGAAATAAAGACAAACCAGACATCATAATTTTAAAACCCTGATTTAAAATTTCTCAGCCCATTATTACAAACAATAATCGGGTAGTACAAGAAATAAAATTTGCAAAAATAACTCTTATTATCATGTCGCACAGAAATGGTTCAGTACACAACGCTGGTACTACCCATAACCTGTATACGTACTATCGCGTGTGTACGTATACCAATGAAATTACAAATACCTTGACAAGAGAACATTCAGCACCGAAATCAAAATAAAAATAGTACGACTCACCGGATTATGGCAATTTCTCGCAAACACCTACCACTTGGCAGTTATCAACCGTTGCACACCAGACATCTCGGAGCTCTCATAAAATCCCATTACGTTACCACAAACGTTTTGGGTATTTTGAAACCTTCTCATCGTATGCAGCGTAGATGCTGTCCTGAAATCTTTCTCATCGCCTGCAGAGTAGAGGCTCAAGTCTTGAAACCTTGGGCGTTCCGCAAAGCGCACGCAGCTCTGACTCCGCGCCACACGCCATTGATGTGATTCACCAAGCAGCTAGAAGCGCGCTCCGCAAGCACACCTTGCACGCTCCGCAAGCGCACCTTGCGTGCTCCGCAAATGCACCTTGCACACTCCGTAAGCGCACCTTCCGCGCTCCGCAAGCACACCTTGCGCGCTCCACAAGCGCACCTTGCGTGCTACGCAAGCGCACCTTGAAGACTCCGTAAGCGCACTTGCATCAGCCACACTAGCACGCCTGCAGCGCATACCTGCAGCGCACTCCTACAGCGGACCATCACGCGGAGCGATCTCTGCGTCAGCTATTGTGCGCACCTCGTAACTTGACGTTCACTTCCAGCCTCACTGCCAGTACACCCAGCATTTACAGAAGCTCATACAAAGGCAATGAACAACTACCACACAAGTAATCACACAAGTACTATAAAAATATTGGCAGAAAGTAACTGTTATTCTGTTCCTTGATTTATAACGAGATTGTGAGCAGTGTAGTTCTTTATCCCACTTCTGATGTCGGAGACAGCGACGGCAGAGCGGTAGGGTCGACAGCATCTTGGTGTGGTGGTACAGGTTTCATTTCGTAGGTGAGTTTTGAATTGAAGCACGACGTGTAGACATACCCTCCAATCTTCATAATAACAATTTGAATAGGCAAACCGACAGTTTCGGTTCGGAGATGTGCCTTGGTCCGCGTCTCGATGCAAAGTTCTCGTTCGACGAACCCCACTTCCAAAGCGACTCTGTCCATGTGCCGCCATCACAAAATAACGTCACAAGCGTTTGCCCCTCTACTACGTAAATCAAATCAGCAACTTCTATTAAAATTATATCGACGATCTCCGACATATATATGTATCAAAAAATAATCTATTAGGAAATTAGCTTACATTTGTGTCATATTTCATACAAGTCTGTCAAGCGTTCTATGCAAATAATAAATATCTAAACATAAATAAACTCTTTACATTAGTAGGAAGTAGGATTATTTGTTAACGTTTGTCTTTTAAGCGTAAACAACTCGTTGTCTAGCAATGGTTTGTTTACCTCTATTCTTTATCCAATTTGGCTTTTATATAGTAGGTATAGTCTATAATGGAGATAATTCGGAAACAGTATTCAATATTATTTTATTATATTATCTCTTATTTTCTTTGTTAACATAAACCATGACTATTCGATAAGTTTAAGTATATTCTCAGTCAATTAAATATCTCATTGATGATGGCGCGTGTGTACTCATAAAAACTAGAGGTTGATTTACAACTTCTCATTTAGAACTTCCAGAACTATACGTTTACGCCGTATAGTTCTGGAAGTTCTAAAGAGTAGTTTTATTTAGATTTACTTGATTCGAACGACACAATAGCGGCGGTAAGTCTCTTCTTTGAGGAGTGGCTAGAGAGGCGCCACAGCGCGTTCACCTTCCGCCTGACGCAGGTCCTCACCGGACACGGCTGTTTCGGGAGGTTCCTGTTCAATATAAGTCGGGAGGAAACGCCAGGGTGTTACCACTGTGCAGATCGCCTTGAGGATACGGTGGAGGTCTGCCCGGCTTGGGTCAGGTACCACCGTGTCCTCGTGGCAGCGATGTCTCTCGTCCAGCCCTGATCCAGGCCATGGTCCGGAGCGAGAGTGCATGGCAGGCCATCACCTCCATTTGCGAAGCAGTGATGCTGGCAAAGGAGGAGGCGGGGCACGCGAGGGAGCGGAAATCCCAGCGCTCTCACGCCTTTAGCCGCCGATACGCCGTGGTCGGGAGAACTCCCGGCCACCAAAGGGGCGTGCTTGCGGGCGGCGAGCAGTGGGCAGCTCGCCGCCCGGTAAGGACCAGGCCCGGCTAGGCGGGGCGTTGTGTTGTGGCGCCTCAAAGAGATGTCAGCACGTCCTGACGGGGTCCACAAGGACCAATGCCTCCTGGGCCAGGGTTGCGGGTTGGTTAAAAAAGAAACCATGGCCATGACGCACAGGCAAATGAAGAAGCAGGGGTGGGTTTCAGTCAGTAAAAGTCTGACACGCCCTTTCGTTACGTCCAGAACGGGAGAGGTCGTTTGATGATTTCCCATCAAGAATAAAAAAAAGGATATAATTTAGGTTGTTTTTGTTGCTGGTTATGGAAGGAGGGAGTTTGTGCCAAATGATCAAGAACTTGTTTTAAAATGTGACCTTGATTTAGATTAATTGATGTTAATCTAGTTAATGTTCCGGTGAATCATCCTACTTTATTTGCTATATAAATCTGGTATCTATTCTCGTCACTTATGTACTCGTATGAGGTAACTCTGAGGGGAGATCTAGAAGAGGGATCCATAGGAGGATAACGGGGGTTTCAGTGCAATTTATTTATTTTGGTATTTTTACATTAATTTTTTGAATAGGTTTTTGAATTGTTCTATTATAGCACTTAAACCTTAAATTCCCGACATTCTATCAAATACTAACTGAAGACAAACCAGTACAGAAATCAATAAAAATTGTTAATAAATATTGTTAAATATTTTCCAACGCAAAAACAAAATCTCAACAAAAATTTGTTAAGCGTTCTCCATTGTCCTTAAAACTTTAAATAATTCAATAGGTACATTAACGCCCCGTGATTTGTCTTAGCTGAAGTACAACGTATCCTAACCGGTACTTACATATTAGAATCTTGTCTATTAGAAAAAGTTAAAGTATCGTAATCACCAAACGGTACAAATATTAGAATACTAGCTTTTGCCCCCGACTTCGTCCGCGTTTCCGTCGTTTTTCGTAAAAAAATAGCAAATGTCCTTCCTCACGGTTCAGTGGTTAGAATATTATTATTAATAGCTATGCCCCCGACTCCGTCAGCGTGTAACTCATCATTATCTGCCTTTTACCAACTATGTTGGGGTCGGCTTCCAGTCTAACCGGATGCAGCTGAGTATCAGTGTTCTACATGGAGCGACTGCCTATCTAACCTCCAAAACCCAGTTATCGTTGAGAAGAGCTTTGAGACGCCCGTGATGTAGCTCGTCTCGCTCTGTCAGCTGCTAATCGCATCTCTTTCTCTAGAGAGCCTTCATTGGCTCGAGTAGTTGAGGCACTAACTCTCATAGAGTTTAACCGATGTGCTTTTTCCTCCGCCGATTCTTGAGAACGCGTTATTCTCATTCACTTATTACTTATGAATAATTTGTAAGTTGAATCAATATTTAAACACTACCAAAATAACTAATACCTATTTTATAAAATAACAATAAAAGAACTTCAAATAAACTATACTAAAAATCGCGATTAGCACGGTTTGTTAATATTAATCAGGTAAACTAAAATATTCTAATAGTATTATACCCAGAAATAATATATACAACTTGTAACAAAAAAAAAAAAAAAAAAAGAAATGAAAATAAAGCTAAAACGCCTGTCCAATACTATCTACCTATACCTACTTCAATTAAAAATAAATACCTTAACTACTATAATTAATAAAAGTATCTACGTTTTTACTTACTTAGTATAAAAATTAAATTGAACATAAATTAGCCGAAACTTACCTATCAGTATCTAAAAATCTATGCGTACTACTTCTACTTCACCTAAGAAGAAATAAAATCCAAACTATTCGTAATTTGAACGAATATTTTAAAAAAACAAAACAACTAATACCCATTTTATAAAATAACAACAAAAGAAATTCAAATAAACTATTGAAAGACTAAAAGTCGCGCTGATAAGCACGGTTTGTCAATAGCAATTATTGTCTGAAGCTCGCGCTCTGACCAAAGCCTTTTTGGATATAATTAATACCGCCGCGACCCGCGTTGAGCGCGGCAACCGTTACACAAAAATAGTCCTTATAGCATGATTCAGTATTCACGCGCGACGGCCGCGATGGCTTATTAGCGTATTTCATGTATAAGTTTGGGGTTTCTATACCGATTTCTATGATTCTTTTTTTTTATACAACCCATTTTATATTTTTTATTATTTCAGTTTTCCTGATAATAGATTTCTTATAGGCCCCTGGTCGACTTGACGTAGACGTATACGGATAGCCTAAGAAGAGCAGAAAATGCTGCTTACATATACTAAATCCAGCACCCACCACAATAAGTGGACTTGCAACACCGCGGTGGTTTTAGCCGGTAAGCGGCCATGAGAAGCTATGAGAATTTGTATATGGAAATCAAAAAAGGGGCGACTTGCACATGAAAAAGGTCGCTAATGTTGAATGTTTTAACTTTATTTAAGGTGGGTGGACCATGGAAGGCCATGCTCCTTTGAAGGCCAACTATTAAAAAATCGTAGTTATTGACATTTAAATACATATTCCTGCTACTACACACTAAGATCCTACAAACTAAAGGCCACAAACGTGGCAGCGTGTCGATTGTGTCGCTATTGTGGCAGTGCGATCCAATGTTTCGTAGGCTTCGGTCGTTGACGTTGCAATTGTTATTCGCGCGCACAA
The DNA here is from genome assembly GCA_037179545.1 of Sesamia inferens. NCBI lineage: Eukaryota > Metazoa > Arthropoda > Insecta > Lepidoptera > Noctuidae > Sesamia > Sesamia inferens. Next base: position 17,529,155 of record CM073928.1, on the reverse strand, counting down.
CAAACCGTACATTTTTGTCAATAGCCTATTATTATTTCATGTTTTTTTAATGTGAATTGTCGTATTAGTACATGTTTATGCCACTAAAGAAAAAAAACATAGCTTTGCCTCAATTTACATTAAAATATTGGTAGTGTTCCTAGGAAAGCCGGTGGTTCCTTATAAGGCCAATCAAAAATTTGACGGTTGGCCTTGCTATGGTGCATGGAACCACAAGGAACATTCACAAATCCTGAACAAATGTACACTTACTTTTTGGTTATAAATAATGAGAAATTGTTATAATTTTATTAAGTTTGTAGTATCTATTATCTATATATATAAAAGAAAGTCGTGTTAGTTACATCATTTATAACTAAAGAACGGCTATACCAATTTGGCTAAAAATTGGTAAGGAGGTAGCTAAGAACTGGGAGAAGGACATAGGATACTTTCTATGCCGCTCCCCGTCGTTCCTGTGGGAATAAATGAGCTTCTTTGTTTCGACTTCTCCCACGCTTTTATGCTACCCTGGTACCTTGAACGTCAAAAAAATATGCACAATAAACCTTCTTTCATGTATTATGATTATTTGATAATGATGAATGAATGACGTTTATTGTTTCGACTTCTACAGTTTTGTGATACCCTGGTACCTTCCACGTCAAAAAAATATGCACAATAAACCTTCTTTCATGTAGTTATGATTATTTGATAATGATGAATGAATGACGTTTATTGTTTCGACTTCTCCTACAGTTTTGTGATACCCTGGTACTTTGCACGTCAAAAAATATGCAGTATTCTACTTGGTTGTCCCAACATAAATATGGTCAAAGATCCGCGCGCGAGCGAGCGCGGTGCGTTGACCTCTAGCGTCAGCTGTTGCGCGCGCACAATACCTATGATATCTATATACGCGCGCACAATACCTATCGTAAGCTGCGTGACGCACTCGGTAACTACACTGTAACAATTTCTAAATGTATTTGGGACAAAATATAACATGGTGTCAAAATTATTGGAATCGATTCAGTTGCTTATTCACTATCTATATATATAAAAGAAAGTCGTGTTAGTTACTCCACTTATAACTCAAGAACGGCTCCATCGATTTGGCTGAAAATTTCTAGGGGGGTAGCTAAAAACTAGGAAAAGGACATAGGATACCTTTTATCCCATTCCCGTCGATCCCATGAGAATGAATTAGCTTCATTGTTTCGACTTCTCCTACACTTTTGTGCTACCCTGGTACCTTGCACGTCGACAAACTATGCACAATAAAACTTCTTTCATGTATTATGATGATTTGTGATAATGATGAATGAATGAGGTTTATTGTTTCGACTTCTCCTACAGTTTTGTGCTACCCTGGTACCTTGCACCTCCACAAAGTAGGAAACACGTGTCCAGTATTTTTAAGTTAATAATATTATGTACAAAATTTGAAAAAGATATAATGAAAAACCACAAAGTTATAATAAGCTTGCTACGTGTATTCTACTTCGTTGTCCCAACATAAATATGGTCAAAGATCCGCGGGCGAGCAAGCGCGGTGCATTGACCTCTAGCGTCAGCTGTTGCGCGCGCACAATACTATGATGATGTATCGTAAGCTGCGTGACGCACTCGGTAACTACACTGTAACAATTTCTAAATGTATTTGGGACAAAATATAACATGGTGTAAAAATTATTGGAATCGATTCAGTTGCTTATTCACTATTTATATATAACTCAAGAACGGCTGAACCGATTTAGCTGAATATTGGTGGGAGGTAGTTAAGAACCCGTCCCCGTCGTTCCCGTGTGACGTGACATAAGACATGGTCCAACTCATTCAAAATGTAAGTCAGCAATTCATATACCAAAAATGGTATAACAAAAAGCAAATGACAGCTGAGCATATTTAAAAAAAAGTCTAACCGGTTGAAGCAATCGTTTAAAGCAAAGAATATAAATACTCTCTGCTGGTTTAAAGTTTCTAATAAAAAACCACAAAGCCAACTTCAACTTCATAATTTCTAATATTGTATTGCTGTGCCATTTATCATCAATAAAAATATCATGCTGTGACCAAGACCATCAAATCTTTCTCGACAAAGCTGTAATGCAAGAGTAAATCGAAACATTCTGAATGAAAGCATTGAAGAAGAGCAAGAAATTGCACGTGCAGAGCGCCGCCTTACTATGACTCGACTTCGTGCTTCTCACTCACAAGAGCAAGGGGAGGCGGCAGTCCGTGAAACTGTTCCGTTGACAATGCGAAATCGGCGAACAAACCTCAGAGATCATCATCAATCTTTTTATCGTCCCGCTGCTGGAGACAGGTCTCCTCTCATGCAGAGAAGGATTGAGTGTAATCACCACGCTTGCTCAATGCGGGGTGGCGATTTCAGACTTATAAAGTCCAGGTTTCCTCAAGATTTTTACTTTCACGTTCAGTCATTGGTGTCCTAGATATTGTACTTAGAGAGTACATATCACTTTAGAAAAGTTACATCGATACTTGCCTGACCTGGAATCGAACCCACGCAATCATACAAGAGAGGCTGGTGTTTTAACCACTAGGCCACCACGACATCTCAGAGATCAATAGCTAGATAATTTACGAAGCACAAGTAAAAATTCATTTCTTTCACATGGTGCTACACTAAATAAATGACAAATAAAAAAATCATGGAATACTTTTTTTTTTTTATTTACAGTGTTCCTAATTTAAAAAGTAAAAAATGTGATCATGTGATATTTATTGCCTTTAAGGCGGAACAAAGTTCGCCGGGTCAGCTAGTTTATTATAATTATTAGGACAAAGTTATAGTCATAATTATCAATTTTGGCCTTACAAAGAACGGACCCATAAGAAGGCCATTTTCGATAAAAAAAAATATTGCAATTTCATAATAAAATCTGATGGAAAGTTATTTAAGGCCAATATACTACTCATTACTAATATTTTTAAATTATTTATATTAATACATTCTTAGTTATAGAATGGTGTTCAAGCAATGTTCGTAGAGATTTTTATAGATGATAAAAATAAATTGAGTATTTAATGCTTCGCTTAAATAATACAGCTTATTATGTAGTTTTAGTCAAAGCGGATATATTTAATGTTACAACTCTTTTTTTAAGTTTAACAACAGATGTATAATGTTGGCCTTGTTTGGAGCCGTGTTCCATGCAAAGCCATTTGGAAGAGCTTTACAAAACTTAAATTTAATAAATGTTGTTTAAAGTTAGGTAAAAAAAAAAAAAGATTTTATACGGTGGACAATAAAACAAAGTATTACTTAATAATTTGTTTCCTACATTTATCCAATAAATAAACGAATTAAAAGTATTTACTCGTTAGAGTGGCCATCCATGGTCCACCCACCTTATATCTTTACGGTTTTATAACCTGAACATAAAGAGTGCAATTGATGATATCAGATTACGACTTAAGTAACAAGAGACTCCCGCCGTTTTGTTAGTATACTACATTTGCTAAGGGACTTCGATTATGGAAGGTATTGCTAAGTTTCATGCGGACCGTAAAAGTTTTTTTCCTGTTCACAAGCAGATGCTCCTTTTCTTTTATCAAAAACTAGCTGACCCGGCGAACTTTGTTCCGCCTTAAAGGCAATAAATATCACATGATCACATTTTTTACTTTTTAAATTAGGAACACTGTAAATAAAAAAAAAAAAGTATTCCATGATTTTTTTATTTGTCATTTATTTAGTGTAGCACCATGTGAAAGAAATGAATTTTTACTTGTGCTTCGTAAATTATCTAGCTATTGATCTCTGAGATGTCGTGGTGGCCTAGTGGTTAAAACACCAGCCTCTCTTGTATGATTGCGTGGGTTCGATTCCAGGTCAGGCAAGTATCGATGTAACTTTTCTAAAGTGATATGTACTCTCTAAGTACAATATCTAGGACACCAATGACTGAACGTGAAAGTAAAAATCTTGAGGAAACCTGGACTTTATAAGTCTGAAATCGCCACCCCGCATTGAGCAAGCGTGGTGATTACACTCAATCCTTCTCTGCATGAGAGGAGACCTGTCTCCAGCAGCGGGACGATAAAAAGATTGATGATGATCTCTGAGGTTTGTTCGCCGATTTCGCATTGTCAACGGAACAGTTTCACGGACTGCCGCCTCCCTTTGCTCTTGTGAGTGAGAAGCACGAAGTCGAGTCATAGTAAGGCGGCGCTCTGCACGTGCAATTTCTTGCTCTTCTTCAATGCTTTCATTCAGAATGTTTCGATTTACTCTTGCATTACAGCTTTGTCGAGAAAGATTTGATGGTCTTGGTCACAGCATGATATTTTTATTGATGATAAATGGCACAGCAATACAATATTAGAAATTATGAAGTTGAAGTTGGCTTTGTGGTTTTTTATTAGAAACTTTAAACCAGCAGAGAGTATTTATATTCTTTGCTTTAAACGATTGCTTCAACCGGTTAGACTTTTTTTTAAATATGCTCAGCTGTCATTTGCTTTTTGTTATACCATTTTTGGTATATGAATTGCTGACTTACATTTTGAATGAGTTGGACCATGTCTTATGTCACGTCACACGGGAACGACGGGGACGGGTTCTTAACTACCTCCCACCAATATTCAGCTAAATCGGTTCAGCCGTTCTTGAGTTATATATAAATAGTGAATAAGCAACTGAATCGATTCCAATAATTTTTACACCATGTTATATTTTGTCCCAAATACATTTAGAAATTGTTACAGTGTAGTTACCGAGTGCGTCACGCAGCTTACGATACATCATCATAGTATTGTGCGCGCGCAACAGCTGACGCTAGAGGTCAATGCACCGCGCTTGCTCGCCCGCGGATCTTTGACCATATTTATGTTGGGACAACGAAGTAGAATACACGTAGCAAGCTTATTATAACTTTGTGGTTTTTCATTATATCTTTTTCAAATTTTGTACATAATATTATTAACTTAAAAATACTGGACACGTGTTTCCTACTTTGTGGAGGTGCAAGGTACCAGGGTAGCACAAAACTGTAGGAGAAGTCGAAACAATAAACCTCATTCATTCATCATTATCACAAATCATCATAATACATGAAAGAAGTTTTATTGTGCATAGTTTGTCGACGTGCAAGGTACCAGGGTAGCACAAAAGTGTAGGAGAAGTCGAAACAATGAAGCTAATTCATTCTCATGGGATCGACGGGAATGGGATAAAAGGTATCCTATGTCCTTTTCCTAGTTTTTAGCTACCCCCCTAGAAATTTTCAGCCAAATCGATGGAGCCGTTCTTGAGTTATAAGTGGAGTAACTAACACGACTTTCTTTTATATATATAGATAGTGAATAAGCAACTGAATCGATTCCAATAATTTTGACACCATGTTATATTTTGTCCCAAATACATTTAGAAATTGTTACAGTGTAGTTACCGAGTGCGTCACGCAGCTTACGATAGGTATTGTGCGCGCGTATATAGATATCATAGGTATTGTGCGCGCGCAACAGCTGACGCTAGAGGTCAACGCACCGCGCTCGCTCGCGCGCGGATCTTTGACCATATTTATGTTGGGACAACCAAGTAGAATACTGCATATTTTTTGACGTGCAAAGTACCAGGGTATCACAAAACTGTAGGAGAAGTCGAAACAATAAACGTCATTCATTCATCATTATCAAATAATCATAACTACATGAAAGAAGGTTTATTGTGCATATTTTTTTCACGTGGAAGGTACCAGGGTATCACAAAACTGTAGAAGTCGAAACAATAAACGTCATTCATTCATCATTATCAAATAATCATAATACATGAAAGAAGGTTTATTGTGCATATTTTTTTGACGTTCAAGGTACCAGGGTAGCATAAAAGCGTGGGAGAAGTCGAAACAAAGAAGCTCATTTATTCCCACAGGAACGACGGGGAGCGGCATAGAAAGTATCCTATGTCCTTCTCCCAGTTCTTAGCTACCTCCTTACCAATTTTTAGCCAAATTGGTATAGCCGTTCTTTAGTTATAAATGATGTAACTAACACGACTTTCTTTTATATATATAGATTCGTATTCCACTTATCCGTAGAAAACTGATTTATTGCAGTAACTGCATTTTAAGCTTTTTATTTTTCACTCTATTGTATACTGAACCCATAAACAGTAGTGGAGATTTTTAGGCCTCTGCCTCCAATCTTGCGGGCAGCGGGGCGGCGGCGGCGGCAGCGAGTGAGCGGCAAGATCTTATGCGTAAAATCAAACGGATCGGTTCTCGAAAACAGCAGCGCGGCAGCGGGGCGGTGGCGGGCAGCGAGCGGTGTACTTCTCGCGTACGAATCTTGCGGGTAGCGAGCGGCGATCGAGCGTTAGGAATAAATTTGAATCAAAAAGATGTTGCCGCTATTATTCAGACATTTCTTTCGCGAATAAAAACAAATATCTCGTCGACACAATCGTGAACACAACACTATGCAGCTATAGTGACGCGCGATCTTCCCGCTAGTTTCGAGAACGGGTCTTCGATGCCCGCTCGGCTCCCGCGCCTCTGCCGCCGCCGCCCCGCTGCCCGCAAGATTCGAGGCCTTAGTCGTATTTTAGTTCTTGCGGCATCCTGTCTGGCATATGCCTGGCGTTTGTGCTGTATATGCTAGGATTCTACGACTGGTTTATGAGTGGTAATCAAAGAGTACGACTGTCTGACGAGAGGTTTACGATTTGATATGAGGCATCACTTGGCGTTTACCTACGAGGTAACTGCTGAATTCTATTCACTTCTATTTATCTTTTAATATATGAACTATGAAGTCGTGGTGGCCTATTGGTTAAAACACCAGCCTCAATTTCATAATTGACTGCACACTCATGTGTACGGGTTCGATTCCGGGTCAGACAAGTATTAATGTAACTTTCCTAAGTTATAATGTACTGTATAAGTATATTTTGGATACCAATGGCTGATTAAAAGGTGAAGGAAAAGATCTTGAGGAGACCTGGACTTTAATTAAGTTTTAAATCGCCAACCCGCATTAAGCAAGCGAGGTGATTACGCTCAATCCTTCTCTGTATGAGAGGAAACGTGTGCCCAGCAGTGGGACGATTAAAAAAAGGTTGAAGATGATGATATGAACTATGGGAAGTAATTGCAAGCATCCGAACCTGTTCTAGACACGATGAATGGTTTAATGTGAATTCTTAAGCACTTATGCAGTTGGATGTTATAGAAACATTCTAGCCTTGACAATAAATTATTATATAAGGTATTATATATAGTTTTAAGCTAGACTTTTTGGTCGTTCTAAAATTTTTGTGTTAGTCCATCCATATTTTGCTGCGGGGCAAGCAACGGTAAGAACTCCTTTTGCTATGCAGCGTAGAAAAAGTGTAAATTTATCGACTATCTTAGCAATAGACCGCATTTTCACCTGATACGGATATAACTAAAGTTTTCGAATAATATCCATAATATAATAATAATTTTTATTATGACCATCACATATGCTTCATGATACATAAGAGCAGGTATACATTATAACATGAAATATTTACACGAATCTACCTATAAAGCTCATGTCACCCTGTCTCCTAAACTAGGTAATCCTATATCTTAGGAGATGGTTGGGCCCTAGAGGACGGCTAGTCATGTATGTATAATAACGGCCCAGGAATTTGGCGCAAGTGAGCATTAGTAACACATATGTATGCTGGTGTGTACGTGTGTTTGAGTGTAAGTATGACAGGGAGTAAGTATGTGTAAGTGTATGAGTGAAGAGTGTGGGAGTGTACCTACCTCTAAGGGTGCGTGTGAGTGAGAGTGTATGTGTATGCAGGGAAAAGGTATGTTAGTAAGTAAATGAGTGAACTTGTATTGAGTATAAACAAGGAAGTGTAAAGGTTATTGAGATTATTCCATAAATGAAAATAAGGACTCTGTGAATAAGTGGTCTTTTTGTCGTAGCCATTCCGTCACTTTATTTTTTAGTTTTTGGGAGTTGAGTTATTATCCGTTATTTATGAAACACATATGAAACCTAAAAATTAGCAATTTTGAATTAAATTTTGTGGTTTCAATGGACTCTCATAATTAATGAGATTCTATAATTAATTTTATGATATGAAAGTTTCTATGATGTTGTCACGACACTCGGAATAATTATTGCCAATACATCGTATGTCGTCAATATATTGGATTGACTTGAATCTCAGGCTCCTAAGATGGATGACTACTTCTTTCATTATTAATTTTGGCGCTATAGATATACCACACGGCATATGGTTGATTTTGCACGAAAGTTTAGTACGTTTTCGTCCTCGAAATAAAAACGTATTTCCGTTCCAATGTTTTGCGATAGGAATTAAAAGATGCTGCTTTCAAATTTATGTTGACCTTGAATCCGTTATGAGGGATTAATTTGGAAATTGTTTTGTAATATTCCATTTTAAAATGGAATTTGGATATACATTGGTTGAATGGTTTTAAATTCATAAATTTAAATAAATCGTATTTTCTCGTTTGATTTAGCAGTAAGGAATATTTTTGATATGCATTGATCCTTAGTCAGTGAACATATTGATAACACGCCTAAATCGAGTAGGTAACATTTTGATTTCTTTTCCTATCTGTGAGAGACTATTGTGGCGTAACATGGTTTGTACCGAAGTTATAGAAAACGATATATAAAAACCATTATGGATCCATTCGTGAACGGTAGAATGATACCATTTTCTAATAGATCCTTAATACTCGCTGATAGTTTAGAAATAATATATTCGTCCAGCATGTACCTGATCTATTGTTGAGAGTAGAGCACGTGTTGTGTTCGTGTTTGAATACCTTATTGGCGACGCTGGATATTCGTTGTTTTCTACAGGTGCTCGCCTCCGCGTCCCCTTGTTTTAATGGTAACAAAACGGACTTTATCAATTTTCCTAGCAGAGAATGCTGATAGAACTGTATATGGGAGTTTTTGAGGCACCGGAGTATTTTTTATTTGCAAGCCCTGCCTTTCGACAGTTTTTAATTTTTTTTTTCGGAAAGGTACTGTTAATCCTAACAGATTATCTATCTATCTCTTTCGTTATTTTTGATAACATTTAGGAATATTTTTTCCTGTCCGTGTGTTATTATTTTGATAATTGCTCGTATATGCGTATGGTGAAAATGGGACAAGGTGCAACAGCTGCCACTTAGCATCTTAATTGCCTAGATTTTTTATTAATTTGTAATGAAAACAAACATTGCGCTATACATTACATTACAGCAGCGGTCGACAACCTTTGGGCAGTTACGGGCCACATGGTGATAAAATGAGGTAGAGGCGGCGCTTTTACATAATTTTGATAAAAGGTGTATCAATATTTATATTATTTATTGCACACACAATAATACTGTGCACTCATTTGAAAAAAACTCTCACACTGAACACCTACTTAACTACTAAGTGATATTAAAATCCAAAAAAATCCCTTTTTTGCATTATGCCAACGACAAATCAATAATAAATGGAAATTAAATGGGGAAAGATAAAAAACATAAATGTGAATTTGTAACCTCCACGTGGAATTTCATTGTAGCTATGGTGAGTTCGTCCACTAAGACAAATTTTAACCCATATCATGATTGTCCCGTCATGGAATGAGTGGACCTCTTGAGGATTAGCCGTAGATGGCTAGTTTGAACACGCATTTGGAGACTTCAGTGAGAGTTCTCCCTTTAGTTCTCCAAACGCGTGTTCTTCGTAAATGTTAATGAAATCCAAATCCAAACCCATCAGTGAATAGCACTAAAGGCCAATTATTGTCACTCCGAGGTACCTAAATGCTTGTGAGCCCACGAAAACCGTCGACCACGATTGCCAAGTCGATATGTTGTACGAGTATGTAGCGGTCTTCAAGCATGAAAAACAACATCAAGCAAGTTTCTTCGTACGGTTTGGTTTCTTACCAGCTACTGACTTTTTTTTTATATTGAGAAAACAGAAAAAAAAAGAGGTGTCAACCTGTTTATAAACATTTTATGTAAATTAAAAAGATTTTAAACCACAAATTCAAAGCTAATTTAGAATTAAGTAGATTCTGTTGATGTGTGTTTATATTATATTCACAAAAATAAAACAATTACAATAAACTAGCTTAGTGGTATCGAAAGCTTTTTGATAATATAATCAATGTACGCTATGTATAGTGGTCTCTGATGTTCTTGATACTTTTCTATAATTAATTGAAGTGTGTGGATATGGTCAACTGTAGAGAATCCTTTTTTAAAGCCTGCTTGTTCGACTGATTGTTTAAATTCCAATGTATTACTTATTCGTTTATTTATGATGGTAGAGAAAAGTTTGTAGAGGCTCTTATTGGTCTGTAGCTGCCAATATCTTTCTGGTCACCCTTTTTATAGATAAGTACATATGTTGTCTGATTCAGACCATTGTTTGGGTGTTTCAGAATTTGTAGTATTAAGTTAAATAGTTGCTCTAGGGGTCCGGCTCATACTTTGTGTGCATGTCTCAATACTTCATTTGTGATGTTATCTGATCCAGGGCTTTTTTCTAATTTCAAACTTTTTATTGCTTCTATAACTTCGATTTCATCTACTGGTTTTATATAGCTTTCATCTTTATTTCTATTTGTGTTTGGGAGGTTATTGTTATGAAACATATCATTGTATAATTTCTTATAGAAATCTGATGCCGCGTTGATGATGGCAGTGTATTTGCATAAAATTCTGCTTTGTTTTCTTAGTCCCTCTATCCAAGTTTTGTTCATTTTTAGTTCCTTAAAGGCCTTCTTCGAACTTCTATTCTGCTGCAAATCTCTTTCTATTATATCTTCTCTATATTTAGCGTAATCACTTTTTATTTATTTGTTTGTTACTTTATAGAGAGCAGAAAACTCGTTTTTCATAGGTCGCGACTTATTTTTTGTTTCTTGTAATTCTTTTCTTCTTTTCAATAGCAAGGCCGTGCGATCTAATAGTATTCTGTGGTGTCTATATGTCTCTTTCCCAATTTCTCGAGCTTTTTGCAAACTCTTACTGATGGCGTTTACTATTTTATCGTGGTAGTTCTGTACTGATCCTTCTTCAAGTTTTGGGTTGGGTAGGGTTGCATTGACATTAAGTTATTATTGTATCTTGTTATTTCTTCTTTAGTCTTTAGTTGGAAAATGTTTTTATTTTTATTTTACTCTGCTTTGCTTTTGTTTGGCTATTTTTATTGTCGCCCTAATAAGTCGGTGGTCTGACGGATGTCGTGTTTATATATTATAACAAAATTATATCCTAACTTAATTAACATACTAAAACATGGTGTCGAAAAATTCATCCGCAAACCCTGTATATGATTGTGAATATTTTTTATTACAGGTCGGTTTTTTTATTTATTTCCTTATCCATTTTTATAACTGCTAATACTATCATAATAGAACTTAAACTAATAACCTAAACTCTGAACATAAAAAAATAAAATTAAAATTTACAACATTATTAAATTATTATACTGTTAAAAACACACAAAACTTAGTATAACATAACATGGTCGTCATACTTCGTCTAAGTACAGACAGAAACACAAACATATTTTACTGACCTTAAGGAAAAAAAATAAAAGATTAATCATGTCTTATTTTCCGTCTAGCATAATATACTCTTTTGGGAATGGGAAATCATTAAATGACCTCTCCCGCTCTGGGCGTAGCGGAAGGTGAGGGCACCGTGGCGCCTCTCTAGCCACTCCTCAAAGAGAGGACTTACTGCCGCTATTGTGGCATATCCCACTGGGTTGCGATAATCGCATTCTTCATATCGCCAAGAGATCCCGTCGGAGCTCTGTCAGCCGTACCGCGATTTCTCGCGGCAGAGGAGTTATGCCCCGGCGTTTTGCCTCCTCTCGCCACCCCCACATGTGGACGAGGGTTTTGGCCTCCAGATCCCATGGCGGTAATCCGCAGCGGAGACCGTGCCGTATCCCCGGACCAGCCGAACGGCAATGACCCTCTGGGTCGCGGTAAGGCATCGGGTGGTCGCTTCCATAGCGACCGCGCCCTGGATCGCACGGCCCCCGCGGAGACCCTCCGCCAGCATAATACACACCTTTGTGAATTAACTCAAACAACAATCGTACAAAAATGTAACCGTGACCAGCGTGAACTCCCCATATTTAGTGTAGCATTTATTTGTAAAAAGCTGTTGTTTAAATTACAAAAGGACATTTTAATTTTATTATGTATGTGTAGGTGTATGTGTGTATAGAAGTAGCAAAAGGAACTGAATAGTAGATTTTAAATACTAATGTTTATCCAATAAAGATTCTATCAGTTGAGTATCATAAATCATCACGAAATGGAGTTTAGAACACGTAAAATAAATTGAAGACCAAGCCCGAGGCGCTTACGTTGATTGAATTATTTAAATTTCGACACATTTGGTTTCCTCTTACCAACAGCATTGATTTTAATTGTTATATGATTAATGAAAATATTTAAGATTAAATTTACATAATAATAAAATGTTATTTTCCTAATTTCATTAACGAGTACACAAAAGCTTATAGTGTTTGTTTGATACATTCCAAGCTGTCACAGCTTGGAATATGGCACTATTTAGAGAACATGAAATTGTTGAAAAGTTTGTATACATAATTATATATGTAGATACATTTTATTTTGTGGAGGCATGAAGTACAGAGAGTAAAGTTTACTCATCCTCCATAGAAAAGGGAAGATGTTTGAAATTAGGAAGTTGGATATATGCTAATTGCACGATAAACTTTGATTGCGAGATGTAGAATTCGTGTGACGTCACTATGACGCGTTGTTCCATGTGGCGTTTGTAGGTACCGCTACAAATAAGTTTCAAAATTTGATAAAGGTTATCGCACAGGCATAACCAAGTAGCCAGGATAATTTAGCAGCAACTTGAAATATAAAGTTGTAGATGCTGAGGTACCTACCGTGTTATAAATATTTGCTCGAATATGACAATGGCCCAGATTCCCTTGTTCACAAACTAAATTTAATTTAATTTCAGTGCATCTTTTTATTTCTATTTCATTAGGAAAAGGACAGAAGATAAAATGTCAGTTTAGACCTGTCAAATTAGAGCACTCCTGACTTAAACTGGCATATTTTTAGTCGCCATGTTTATAATCGCGTCTAAACTGTCTATGGAGTATCTTAATTTGACAGGATAAAATTATAATGTTATTTTCTATCCTTTTCTTATCAAAATGGAATGAAAAAGACGCACTTAAACGTTATACTGGGACCTGTCTACAATGTCAATATTGTCGCCGAATAGCCTGATATAGAACCACGTGATAGATCGATGATAGATCGGTGATAGATCGATTAGCATGCCGCACAACTATTGTCGATGTTACCATTCCATATGACGAGACCCTGGTGAAAGCTGAGATAGAGAAAAAAGTTAAATTTTCTTAGCACACTAGGTTAAAACTTAAACAAACTTATGTTATTTTTCATTAAAAAATATAATAAGTCTGTGAATAGTTTATCTATCTAACAACTTATAAGAAATAATAATATGAATGAATAACAAATACGGTAGTAGTATAATAAATACAGTTTATTTTAAAACTATATCAATTTCTCAAGAGTTGTACATAATAATGTTTGCAATTTGTAATTCTGTATTTCAGACGGGAAAAGGAAATTAACGCCATTATGGACAAATATCACGGTAGTTACCTATATATCAAAATGGTAAATAGTCTTCTATATGCAATAAAGGTGTATCTGTATTACAAAAAAAAAACTTATTGCCCAATATCTTATTATAATAATTTAGCTAATTGATCAAAATAAATGCAATAAACAATCTTTATGTAAGTACAACTAATTATAATTTATTTGTATCTTCATAGAATGGAGAACTTTCTTGAGAGTTTTCTACTATGTATAAATCTATCATACATGAACAGAACAACTTGTAGAATAGGTATTTCTCTATTCTTCCTAATAGTTATTATTTAAAAAAAAAACACTCTTCTGCGCCATATTCAAAACGCTTTGTCAATAAATTTTTCACTGTAAATTTAACAAAATGTAAATATATTCTGTTAAATAGCTTTTAAATACATTATAATTATATCGAGAACAGATGTTTGTATTTTTGTGGAACAAACCATTTATGTCGTCTCTTTTTACATGCTTTCATTAGCTTCGCTTGTATGTTTGCTTGTTTGTTTGTTTGTCCGTCTCTAACTCAAAATTTTTTCAACCTTACCTTACATTAATTTGTGCAGGTAAATTATTTTTTAGTTTAGATTTAGTTACTTGGGTAATGCATCATTAAGAATTTTAGCATGTCTGTTGGAGATCAAGAAAAGTTTGGTAAAAACAAATGAGCACCACTAAAACTATCCAGTTAGGAAGGTCCAACTTCGAGAAAGAGGTCAATCGTCGAATCCAACTCGGCTGGGCTGCTTTCGGGAAGCTACGAAGAATCTTCTCGTCCGAAATACCGCAGTGTCTCAAGACAAAAGTCTTCGACCAGTGTGTATTGCCAGTGATGACATATGGAATTGAGACGTGGTCGCTAACAATGGGCCTTATGAGAAGGCTCAAAGTCACTCAAAGGGCAATGAAGAGGGCTATGCTTGGGGTTTCACTGCGCGATCGAATCAGGAGGAGGAGAATGAGGAGATCCGTAGAAGAACGAGAGTAACCGACATAGCCCGAAGAATTGCAACACTAAAGTGGCAGTGGGCTGGACACATTGCCCGTAGGACCGATGCCCGATGGGGCCGACGGGTTCTCGAGTGGCGACCACGCACCGGAAGACGTAGCGTGGGTAGGCCCCCGACAAGGTGGACCGACGACCTGGTGAAGGTCGCGGGAAACCGCTGGATGCAGGAGGCGCAGAACCGGTCGTCGTGGAGAACCTTGGGGGAGGCCTATGTCCAGCAGTGGACGTCTTTCGGCTGAAATGATGATGATGACCACTAAAACGTTCGCGTTATCCGTATATTATTTAAAAAAAGAATATAGAACTAAAAAGTTGAAAATAAATATTGTTTAAAAAATTAAGAAAATATGCTTTTAAATAATATCAAACTAATTTATGACAATAGTTTATAAATAATACTAGTAAAATGAGAAAAAAGCGTGAGGCGCTTAATGTACAAAAATTATGGCACAAAGCACCTCACGCTTTTTTTCTCATTTTACTAATATTGTTTATATACTATTGTCATAAATTAGTTTGATATTATTTAAAACATGTTTTTTTAGTTTTTTAAACTATATTTTTAGTAAAAGCACTGCTGTATTGGACAGCTGTGTGTAGTTAAAACACAGTGCTCTTCACGAGTAACTGTTGGACTATTAGTATTAGATTAGTGGGAAGTAGGAAAGGGCGACAATTAAACACCCTTTTTTGTTGGGATGGGAAATCATCAAATGATTTTTTCCGCTCTGGGCGTGTCAGACTTTTACTGACTAAAACCCACCCGTGTTTCTTCACTTCCTGTGCGACGGCCAGGGCCGCGGTTTCTTTTTTTAACCAATCCGAAACTCTGGCCCAGGAGGCATCGGTCTTCGTGGAGCCCTTCACAATGTGCTGTTATCTCTTTGAGGCGTCCATACCGCGGGGCGAGCTGCCAGCTGCTCACCACCCGCAGGCCTGCGCCTACGGTGGCTGGGATTTCGATATCGTCTCACGACCAGGGCTTCTCCTGTGGCGGCTAGTGGCGTGATTCATTCCCGTTGCCTCACGCGCTCCGCCTCCTCTTTTGCCAGCTTTACTGCTTCGCAGAAGGAGGTGACGGCCTGCCAAGCAATCTCGCTCCAGACTATGGTGTGGACCAGGGTCGGACGCGAGAGATCGCCGCCGGTCGCCGCTATTGTGGCGTGCCCAGACAAGTCTTTACTTGACTGGGCACGCCACAATAGCGGATCCTGACTGCGCTACAACAGTGAAACTGACCTTGAGGATAGTTTTTTGATCTCTTTCGAATGACAGTGAAAACGTTTTACCTGGTCCACCCCATGAGGTAATACAGTAAGTTAAAATTTACTGACATGAACTAAAGTACTTGCCTAATTATTTTTGGGTCTGCAATATATTGTAGCACTTTGAATACTAATATCAGCTTAAGAATTCTTCCATTATGTTGGAAATTTCCAGTATCTTGTTTAAACATAGGGTCTATATTATTATACCAAGGTATTTTTTTAATTCAAAATAAAATACCTACGCCTCTTTGGGGGTTCGCTCCATATGTAACAATTTAATTACGGAGCGTCTACCAACGCGACGTATACTTTTTAAAATTATTAATACATAATTAGGTATTTCAATATTGAGTCCCTATTATTATTTTAATCGAACATCAAAAAGGTGGCTGGTAGTGGCTGGCGGAGAACTTCTGAGGATCGAGCTTGTTGGCGTGCCATGGAAGAGGCCTATGTCCAGCAGTGGACGAGTAGAGGCTGATGGTGATGATGATGATGATTATTATTATTTATTACTTTTTAAAGAAAACTTAGGTTTTTGTGTCGGAGATTTATTTAATTTTATTAATTAATTTTTTTGTTAGTCTTTTTACTATTGGAAATTATAAATGAGCATTCTGCAGGGACTGTACAACAATGAGAAAATAACGCCGCGGAATGATTTGAAGTTTCTGTACGCATCGAAAGCTTAATTAAAAATTGGACCTCTCGGATTCCTGCCACCGCGACATAAATGGGCCTTTCAAATAAAAAAAATGATGTCGTTAATATCTCACATACATCTTGTTCTATTCAATTTTAACATTGACCCGTCCTTGTTAAAAGACCCTTTACAATATTAAAGCCGTCATGCTCTTAGTAACTTTTTAATATATTTATATGATAAAGTTTGTACTTACAATTTCATGGAACGAACAAGGCATATGGTATTGGGGTAATAATTAGAGTCAACCGATTCCTAAATTAATAGAGGCCAGTGTCCTGCAGTGGGATCATCACATGTTTTCACAATAATATTGTGAGCATCATCGCAAACAACTTTTATAGTAATCATTAATTAAATCATAGCCAGAACCAGCACTGGCTCATATCAAGCTGAAATGAAGCTGATGGTAAAGTAGGATTTCTGTGTACGCTGCACGTTACAGGAACTGATGAGGCCAATCAAGTAGCGGAATTCTGGGTCGAGTCCATTTAGATTGCTATCGACATGGTTAAGAGCAGAAGAAATAAAAATTATATATTTTTAATTTTATTATTAGACTGAAAAATGCCAAACTCATGGATTAATGATCTTAATACAACTATAACAAATTGTAATTATTTAAATCAGTGATTTGAAACAAATGTCAAACTAACAATCACAGAAGTTCAACAATGATTATTCCTGTCTCAAACATATATAACACTCTAAAGAAATGTATTATTTTTGCCAAACAACAGTTTTTTTTGAACCTTAGAACTTGACCTTAGTAGCAAGCAGGATGAATAGTCCAAGTGTTATTTTATTAATACAATTTCTAGTCTCGCGTTAAATTATTTAAATTTTATTGCAGTTCGCCGCTTAAAGTGGGTGGTTCCTTGAGCAATATATAAGCCTGCGCGGATTTTTTACCCGCACACAAACTAGTTCAACGTGGCTAGACAATCTCAGATATCCAAAATGAAATTCGCAGTAAGTAAATCGAGCACGAATTAATTCGGTTTTAAAAAATAAATCAAGTTAACACTGTGAAATCATATAAAAAATTAGGTGTGTATCTCCGGTGATACTGTAATTAATTTTTTTTGGATACAGGTGGTAATTTTGGCGTGTGTGGCTGCCGCGAGCGCGCAGTTCCACAGGAGTCCCTTCCCGCAACAATTCAACCGTAACCAGTACCACCACAAGCCTACTCCCGCGCCGTTCCGCCCCATCGCCACTGCTGCCCCCGTGCGCGTGTACAACCCCGCCCCTGTGCCCGCGGCCAGGTACCAGGGTGATGCCCGCAACGCTCAAACCCTGAAATATGGTAATGAGGTCAACCCTGACGGCAGCTACAATTACTTGTGAGTACACATCACTTTCCAAAACATTATTATTGTACGAAATAAATATGGGAAATGTTACTTAATATACTTATTTAATATGTTTCAGCTTTGAAACCGACAACGGTATCGCAGCTCAGGAACAGGGCACTCCCCGTAACTTCGGTGGAAATCCCCCTGTAATCCCAAGTGTTGCCCAAGGATCCTTCTCCTGGACCTCCCCCGAGGGTGAGCCCATCGCCATCTCATACGTCGCTGACGAGAACGGATACCAGCCATCTGTAAGTATTATGATTCAGTCGTAGCAGGACTATATGGTTTATTGTAAATCGCTAATACTTATTATATTTTTCCAGGGTAACGCTCTTCCCACTCCTCCCCCCGTGCCAGAGCAGATTGCCCGTGCCCTTGCCTACGTCGCCAGAAGCGCGCCTCAGAGGCATTAACAAGCTGAAAAACACTGAAACTTACACATCAGTATAAGTACGATACAGAACAAATAGTACAAGCTAGAATTATTTCGAAGTTTATTATGTAAAACAAAATGTGATATATTTTAATAGCCACTTTATTTGCTATTTATACATGTGATAATAACTTACTATTGTGTGTATGTAAGTCCTGAATGTGTAAATAAAATACTGTTAGCAATTTTAAAATCTGTTTTGTCATTAACCATTTACCATGCCATTAACTCAACCAATTGATTTTCCCTGCGAATGAATGATGTAATTTCCGTAGTTCAAACTACTCAAAAGAGCTTCATGATGGAAAAGGGACTTTCAAATTACATATTTTTAAATTGTAGTTCTCAGTGACTTGAATGTGGCATGTCACATATCTGCACGTAGCTGCCTGTAATTATTAAAGTAAATAAGATTACAATGCATTTTTATACAAAAGATAAACTTTTTCTGGGCTTTTGGATAGATAAACATGATTAAATCCTTAAACGAATTTATTTGAAAACGATACGTTTATGGTATGAAAATGGTCATTTGGCTACTAATGAGGCTATGAATATCGATCGCATTGTGTCTTACGGAGTGTCCTTCGTTTTTATTGATGTAACGTCAGTTCTCTATAGCTGGCAACTAAGCCTACACGATTGCGGGGAGCCCATCCGTCTTCACTCCAAAACATTACACAATCTTAGAATCTTTAAAACAAACTGGTTTTGAACGATTTATTTCTTTTGTGACCTCAGAGTATCCGTTAATCAGATATTTATAAACCTTTTAAAAAAACCACCGCTCTTGTTTATTGAGTCACTGCGAATCGGTGAACTTTATAATGCTAGCATTTACATTATGCATTATCCGAATGATTGCCTACTTCGAAGGTGAAATGTATTATTTTTGTAGGAGTTTTTTTACTGATATTCATGGTGTTACTACCGGCGTTTATTTTTACCTTTTTCGTGGAGATCAAGCGCAATTTATCATACGAATCATAACATTGAAAAATAAGTATTTTTTCCATTCAAATAGATTAGGTTAATAAATTAGGAAATATATATGGTATATGTTAACTATTCCAAAAATGTAAATTAATCGGATCAAAGTATTAATCATGTTTTCTGTGATAGTATTAAAATATAAAATCAATAAAATTATCATATCACTGCTGCCTCATATGATTAAAAAGGATTATTTTGATGAAATTAATTAAAAAATAATTTGATTTATTTAATTATGACAATAGTTATATTTTTCTTTCCCGTTATTTAATTATATATTTCATCTGTTCATTATGTACCAGTTTCCTTACTTATGTGCAATTATTTTATAATCAGTTTGTAGGGTTGTATTACTTTATTACATGTGATCCTTAATTATTTTGTTACTGTGATTTGTAATCTATTCTAAAATATTATACATACGTTTTATAACATGGCTAATATTTCAATAATTTGATTAATTTTTAATCTATCAATGTCTATGTTGATCATGCCTAGAAGTGAAGTATTTACAAAAATGAAGATTCGCGATGCTTATTGTTACTATACAAAGTACCTCATCGACTATAGTGACAATAACAGCAAACCGTGGCAGCGGACTAAATTAATAGTTACTACAAGTTACTCTGACACTTCAAAGCCGAATTATAAATCCCTTTTATGCCTTTTCGTAACAAAACAAAGGATTGAGTTGATCGTTTGTTAGACAAAGGCTTAGCGTCTGATGCGGCAGGTGATCTTCACCTCTCGACGAAGCTCTATCGTGATGCTATGCGGTCCATTCTGACTCGACCTTAGCATTTAGCGTAACGCACTTGCCGCTTTAAACACGATACAAGTGATTCCCTTTATTTTTACTTGTGTATTACTTTTTATTTATGTAAAATGTAACAATTTCGATGTCGATATTTGAAGTCGTGGTGGCCTAGTGTTTAAAACACCAGCCTCTCAAGTATGAGTGCGCGGGTTCGATTCCAGGTCAGGCAAGTACCAATGTAACTTTTCTAAAGTTATATGTACTTTCTAAGTGTATATCTTGGATACCAATGACTGAAGGTGAAGAAAAACATCTTGAAGAAACCTGGACTTTAAGTCTGAAATCGCCAACCCGTATTGAGCAAGCGTGGTGATTACGCTCAATCCTTCTCTGTATGAGAGGAGACCTGTGCCCAGCAGTGGGACAGTAAAAAGGTTGATGATGATGTAACAATTTAGCATAATAGTGCATTGTATATCACGCCTAACCCTATGGGTATAACAGACGTGATATTATGTTACATAGTGTTAAAACTCTAAACATTATTTTTAAACTATTCGTTTTATTATTCGATCAGCAAAAACGTACGAACTAAACACAAAATCAACATTATAAAATATATATTTACATTATAATAAAATAGTAATAAAGTCTAAACTTTATTTTTAGCCTGGGTTCCTAAGATCTACTTGAGCCTACACGTGTCGCTTGGGTAATGTTAAAAGGGTAGGTAGTAATTAATTAATTAAAAAAAAAATCGTTTATTTTCAGACAAAAAAAGTCCATAGTAAAATAATTAATTGAGTGTGAACATAAGCAGTATTCCACAATGGGCTTATCTCACCCCCCAAACATGAAGTTCAGTGAACCTCTTCAGAAGAACAGTGTCAGTTCTCTCTCCTATCCACTTAGGGCACTGTTTCGACTCCCTCAAACCCGCCTTAAAAGTTACCACCAGACAAATTCATCCTGCCAAGCAATCCGTCGTGATCCGGCTTGTTGTCTGGTGAAGTCGTGCCGAGGATGGGTCTGAGCGGTTATATTTTACAGAGAAGCTGTATCAGCTTCTAGCTAACTTTTTCTATCGTCAGTGACAATCCACAAAAACAAAAGATCACCCATAATTTTCAATGGAAATAGGAAGTTCAGTTATTCCGTACTTTTGGAGAGTGATGGGAACTTTGAAATTTTTTTCACTCCATAAAAATCTAATTTTGACTATCACAAATATATTAAAATAAAAAAAAATTGCTAAATCACCAACGACCAGAATTTTATTAATATTTATTTAGAAACACGGATAAACAAACAAACATTGCCGCTTCATCTTTATAGCGTGTATGAATTTAATAGTGCACAGTCGCTTCATGATAAATGCGGACTAGCGTGTCCTATACAAGTACCTTCGCCCAGGGCACATCACTTGTTCTATGCTATAGTTGCCATTTATTTCATTGTGATGGTTACGTGTTAGCTATAGTGAAGCAAAATAAATGTGAGTAATTAAGCAAAATACAGTGACTATGCCACAACAAACCTACAAGTTGTACGTCCCAGATTGTCGACAGTCGCCGGCAGAAGTTACCACCCACCAGACAAAGTCTTGCCGCTAAGCAATTCGTCGTGTCCCGGCATGATGTCTGGTGAAGCCGTACGGAGGACGGGTCTGAGCAGTTGTGTTGCGATATGTGACGGGTACGATGCGCCAAGTGTTGTTGTGTCGGGAGTTTGGTCGTGGAGGATCTCCAGATTAATCTCCCTCTGCCGCAGCATCGTTGGTCGTGTTATTGGGTTTAACATTGCACCACCTCGCTGAACTGCCGTCTTCCTTCCTATTTACTAAGTTTTTTAAGTGAATGGGTTTAATAAACTAGCGCGATTTACCATCAACGATTGCATCACTGCTTACCATCAGGCGGGATTGCAGTCAAGCGCTAGTTTATAATTATTAAAAAAAAATGAACTCTGATAGGCACTTCACTATGTGTACCTAAACATTATTTAATCACCTCTGCTCTCAAAACTTTGACCGTTATCAAAACTGTCACCGTGACGAAATCGGCGTGTTCTAGAATCAAAACTTGAAGACATGTAATACTCGTATCTACCAACACGTGTAGTGGATTAGTATCTCTCTGGGACGCTGGCCCAGACCTTTGAAAAACAGAATTTATGGAATTATATAAATTACTATTTAATTGTATAAATTCGGGTTTTTTTTTAACTGAACAGATAACGAAAGTACTAGGATGTGGTGACGGGCGGCCATTTTGGAGACTGTCATAAATTATAATTTTGACGTTCATAAAGTGCTGATTCTCAGCCTGATTTGAATAAATAACAAAGAAATAAATGGCAAAAAATTAAAAAATAATGACTTTTGATTTATTCTACGCTATTAGGCTAAGGTAGATCCTACTGCAAGGTAATGGTTTTTTTCTTCGTTTTTTCAAGTAAAATACCAAAGGAAAATACCAAATGATGTATAGATATATCGGTCGTAGGCGCACAGATGTCTATTTGGTTCCTATACGTGTACAAATTATTACCACGTCCGAACCGATTTTGTTGAGGGAATTGGTAGCAGCTTTACGAGAAAAAGCCCATTTTTAATACAAATTACATGTGATTGGGAAGGCGATGATTTATCATCGTCATAATTATTATGATTCGTTGGCATTGCATTCAATAACTGTATGCATACTGACTTGTTCCTACGTTTAAAACAGTTTTAGTTCCTATTCAAGGCACGTGGTGTCATCACTATATTTTTTATTGTCACATGTTTTATTTATGGGCCAGATATTATTATGATAATTTATGATCTGACTGTTTAAATTATAACTATTGATTTAACATGGAAATTCTTTTATCTTATTTCAAGATTTTCATGTAGTCATTTTAAATTAATCTTTATATTTTCTAATTTAATCTTTGTTCTTTGATGAGTTAAGGTGCCGACCAATACTAAAAGCTTCAGTTTTTTTTTTTGTGGTTTAGGTGTTTTGTGTATATATGTCAAATGATCAAAGATACGGACGAAGCGTTTCGCCTCGTCTTTGATACCGTTTCCGTATAACTACAATTTAAGCATTTCAAGGCTATAGTGAATAGGCTCTTAATAAACTAGAGCACTTTCCCATCAACGATTGCATCACCGCTTATCAACAGGCGGGATTGCGGTCAAAAACTAGATTATAATAAGTAAAATAAATGTCAATACTTATAAAAAATAAATATAAATGAATGATACAACAATTTCCTCCCATTATTCTCAATATTTTGTAAACTATCATACATTATGTAATGGCCAAGCTGGTATTATTTTTTTTAAATTTAATTTAGTTAGAATAACACCTACCACGCCTTAACAATCAATTAATTTCTACATAATATTATTATATCTATTGAATTCAATTATTAAAATTACGAAAAAAATTGTCAATCTTGTCACTCAAATCTGTAATTTACGCAATTTATAAACAATATTATCACACGAATTTAAATGTTTAAGAGTTCAATTTCAAGTCTGTCACATAAATCGTATAAGCTATGCAGATGATACTCCGATCATTTTTTTATCTAAATCCTATTATAGGTATAGTATATCTATCTTAACTTGAAAAGTTCATGGCTAAATAGACTAGATATACCTTCATATTTATACGTTTATGCAAGCACATGGGCGCGGCTAAAGATGGCTCACAGCTAATGTCGTAACTCTTGATCTTATCATATAAATGGCTCTATATGACAAATTCTACTCCAAATATTCGTCAAAGTATAGATTTCATAATACGATCACTCAAAAGGTTAATAGCTGATATGGCCTATTGCTCTGTTTCTAGTAGTGACATTGTACGTAAGGAACCTGCTGATGGTGCTTATCAACTTTGGAATCGTGAAGATGTCCGATGTCAATGTGTTTATTTATTATGCAGACTTATTGAAATTAACCTATTAGTAAAGCATTAATGCGTTCTTAGGCAATTGCCTTTGGGTTCATCATAGCAAATTGTGGTAATATGTACACTTAGTCGCAGCGGGGAATAAGGAGCTGAAAAAATTTAGAAATGTATTCTTTACTTAAAGATTACAGGAAAATCTATCAGATCTTTCATCAGAAAATCTATAATTTTATTAATACGTCCTAACTCACATACTCACTCACCCATGAAAACTTCTAGTGCACTTCCTGAAATTCTTGAAAGCTGAAGGTATGTTTGCAACGATTTCCACCAACACAAACAAAAAAAAAAAACGGAGACGTAACCGACTTCTGAAGTCTATGTTTGGTTCTCATAGGTGTACTGAAAATTTTTTAACGGATTTTTAAATGAAGCGGTAGGTAATCGTGTCTTGTGCCACATTTAACCATTTCGCCAATTGTTTTTGAGTTTGGGTCGGGTCTTCGTCCACTAACACAATTTCGCGTTCAGATTTTTTTTGGTCTAGCCGAACGTCTGTTAAATCAAAATCTCCACTTTTGAATTGTCGACACCACGTCTCACTTGTTTTTACAATTGGAGCATGCTTTCCGTAACTTTCTATCAGCAAACGATGACTTTCAATGGCCTTTTCCTTTGATGAAATAAGAAAAGCAATGCATGTCGCAAATGCTCTTTAATAGGTATGAAATTCGACATATTCACGGAGCTACAACACTATGACACTATTTTTAAGTCAGAATGTAAATGAGTATTTTTTGAAGTTTAAAGATAGTAGAATAAAATGACATTAAAATAAATTATTTTATTCCACACTGACGGCTAGCGGCATCTGTCAAAAAAAAAACAGTAATAACTTTCCAGTACACCATATATTCGTTGTTGACACCGACTTCCGAATTTTGTTTTAGAAAAAAGTTTTTAAGTTCATTATTTGAGCTCCTTTCTATAATGAGAGCCTTAAAATTGTGTTTAGCAAAATCTACCGCCTACTTTATATGGTATTTATAGACGACAGGCTTGCGTTTTGTTACCAGTGTGGTGTAATGACTAAATACAAATTTGCTAAGAGTCTTAGCTTTTGAACTCTGTTAGCCCAAGAGGTAATAAAAAACTTCCAACCTTCCTTTTTTACTCCCAATTATTACGACCAGTAATAACTGATTTCGGCCACATTGACTTCACAACGAATTATCAATTTATGGGGTCGATCTGGCGCCAAAACCTACCGAAAACACATCAACATTCTTGGGTTGATGCAGTTATTTATATCACAAGACATTTCGTACTGCTTAACGTCTAAGTCCGATTAATAAAGTTCGTTTATACCAGGTAGACAGTAAAAATGTCCAATAAAGTTCTTCTCGCAAAATTGTATCACATGGTTCATTGAGTTCATTCACGTAAACGCAAACATAATTATTTAATTTTTCATGATTATACAGCCTTAGAAATTATGAAGTTAAGTCTATATTAATTTGTTAAATGGGGCAAAATTGCGCTGAGACGATTAAATGTCAAAGATTAATATTTTTGGCATTTATTTTGGTTCGAGGACATCTAGCATTTATATTATGGCGTGGAGGTGATCCGTTATCTTAAAAAGGATATCGGAAAAAATAAAAACGTTAGGAATATGAATAGTGATGACAGTAATGGATGGTATAGTTATCTATAAAGTCGTGAAAATTGATGTTTCATGAACTAACAATTTTAAAAGTAGCGCAACACTAAATCTTAGCAAGTACAAGTATGTACGAGTACATCGAATGTCATCGGCAGTCGTCGATTTGTTTTTTTTACTTGTAATTTATTGAAATTTGTATTAATTGTCAATTCTATTTCGACAAACCATCGAAGAAATGAGTTATACATGAAAAAAACAATCCGGAGTGGAGCTTGAGAAATTATTTTTAAAGTTTATCATCATTCATGTTTGTTAGTACACCAAGCTGGACAAATTTTATGAAATATGGATGATATTTATGCTAGAACAGTTGCTAAAGCAGGTATATGTAATCATGTTACTGTTTGTTTTTATCTACTAGAAGTTTCAAATTTACTAAGTAAACGATTTTAAGACTAAAATAAGGATTGTTTACATTGTGCATTTATAGGTTAGACTACAAGTATAAGCAGGCCATATTGTAGTGTGTTTTGATATTTTAGGTTATTTAATTACTTCTGATTTTAAAAATAAATTATTTCATGTTGGGAATTGAAATTAGTGCTATCCATCTTCTGATAGAAATTACATATTATCTTTCAGGAAAATATGAGAGTTAACCCTTTATCAAGATATATAAAAGTTAGTTATTCGCTTAAGTAAAGATAGCAGGCTGATGACAGCAGTAGCGGAGACGTTGTTAGTGACGCAGCTGACAGTGAAAATACTTATTAACGAAGAATATTTGGAATCAGATGATGAAAGCAATTATTATGTTTTGGAATACTTTTAATGGTAAAATCACGTTAAAACATGTAATAATAAATATGTAATTTTATTTTTATTTTACTTTTACATTTTATTCAAACGCCAGAGACCATAGATTTGTGTTTTCATTAAAACCAGTTTTGCTTTTAGTACAAAATAATGTGCTAGTTTCAAAATGATTTCAATCACATTAACAGGGTTGCTATATGCACGACCGCAGCGCCCTCATATATTTTCACGACTTTATAGACAGAGTATACTGCATGTCATCGTAAATCTAGGAAAAAAAACCTTACCGTCATTTCTTAATGCTAAATAATAAATTATTTACTAAAAATTGTTTTCACTTTTTCCTGTAACTAAGCTTATTCCTAACTTATATCTCGACCTCGAAGCGTTACGTTGGTACAGTGCAGTGACACGGTTGGTGCAGTGGTCGAGTGCTTGACTACTACGCTACGCGTCGCGGGTCCCCGCACGGAATACATATGTATTTCTATGGCCTACAGGTAGTTGTTCCGGTCTGGTCGATACAGGAGTGACTCTTACCTTATTAACCTATATTATATAAAAAAACACCGTTTCAAAGTTACAAACAACAAAGTCGTTAGATCCGTTATATAGATCTTCCGACATTTAAATACGACATAATGCTTCTAAGGTCGATATATTTCATTACACTATAATGTATGATAATATTGGAATTACTAACTATTTAAGGATGAACAATGTGCGTAACGATTGGCAGCAAAAAAAATGAATCTTCAACTTTACCTTTAACATTTCCTTAACTGGAAACAAGATACTTCTGACTAGTACTTAACCTTTATCTTATATGCTATAAAAAAGTCACTATATAAGGCAAATCTTTAGACAGATATTACTCATAAATTAACACTGAGTTGGTGACTCACATATTAGATATGTGATTAGCTTACTCTGCTTTCAACTATATTGTTAACAGCTTCCTGTCCAACCGGATGCAGTTGGACAGAACAGTAACCCAAAATATAAAATGCAGTGCAAAGACAGTAGAAAGAAACATTCTATTTGGTACACACACAGAAAACACAAACAATAAAAATACTAAGATGACATACAAAGTACGGAGTCCTAAAAATGGGCTCATAAAGGATGAAAGTAATAACTAAAGAAAGAGTTTTAGATTCCCACCCACCAACTCAAAAGCATGTAACAGCGCTAAGTACTACTGGACGTGATTAAGGCTAGTGGTCTAGATGGTATACCAGCGATTGTTCTTAAAGCATGTGCGCCCGAGTTGTCTCCTATATTGACGCGGTTGTATCGCTTCTCATTTAGGACTGGTATGGTGCCCAAGTCCTGGAAGCTTGCCAACGTACAGCCCGTGCCCAAAAAGGGTAGTCGTGCCGATCCTAACAACTATCGGCCGATTTCGATCACCTCCATATTTTGCAAAATTATGGAGCGTGTGTTGAACTCGCGCCTCTTGGGATACCTGGAAGGTAACGATCTCCTCAGTGACCGAAAGTACGAGTTTCGCCGTAATCAGTCAACTGGGGACCTACTAGGGTATGCCACTCACATGTGGGGCGAGGCCCTCGAGAGAAATGGGGAAGCGATTACTGTCTCCCTTGATGTCTCGAAGGCCTTCGACCGGGTATAGCTTCTGGCGTTTTGAGTAAGCTTCCAGCGTACGGCATTTCCCCTAACCTGACTGGCTGGGTAAAAGACTTCCTGACTGAACGGTCCCTCCGAGTTGTTGTCGCCGGATGCTCATGTGAGCCCATGTCGACTAATGCCGGTGTTCCTCAGGGGTCTGTTCTCTCTGCAACTCTGTTTCTGCTACCTATTAACGATTTGATGATGCCCGGTATCTATGGGTATGCAGATGACAGCATAGTTGTTGAGAGATACCTGCCGGATGCTCGGGCTAGTAGGGAATCAATCCGGTCTGAAAGAGAGGCCATGGTAGAGCGAACCAGTGTTGCACTACAGGCAGTCTCCGAATGGGGCAATGCCAATCTTGTAGCATTCTTTGCCGACAAAACACAGGCGTGTCTTTTCACCGCCAAAAGGAGCCCGTTCACCTTGGCTCCTACTTTCCGAAATGTATCCTTGGAGTGTACCGACCGCCTTCAACTTTTGGGTGTTGAAATTTCCTCGAACCTAAACTTTGGGCGGTTCATTGAGTCCAAGGCTAAGGTGGCTGCCCAGGAAACTTGGCGTTATCGCAAAGGTCCGGCAGTATTTCACACCAGGGCAGCTTCTAATCTTGTACAAAGCAGAGGACCGTTCGTATGTGGAGTGCTGCAGCTACATTTGGGCTGGTGCTACTAAGTGTCACCTGGCCACTTTGGATTCAGCGGAGAGACGTGCGAAGAAGCTGATTGGTGACCCTGATTTAACTCGAGATGGTCTCCAAAGCCTAGAGCATAGGCGTAGAGTAGCAAGCCTTTCGGTGTTCTATAGGATACATTTTGGGGAATGTGCGAGGGAATTACATGATTTAATTCCCCCATCTCCGTTTCACCATCGGATGACACGTCGTACGGCGAGTTTCGACCCTTATGTTGTTAACACCACTACAATCCGGACGAAGCGTTTCGCCTACATCAAGGGACTGTAACAATTTGCCAGCGGCGGTGTTTCTGTCGGAATACAATTTGGGTGTCTTCAAGGCTAGTGTGAATAGGCGCTTAATAAGCTAGTGCGCCTTACCATCAACGATTGCAACACTGCTTACCATCAGGCGGGATTGCGGTCAAGCGCTAGTTTATAATTTTGATTCTGTAGTAAACCAGTAAAGTTTACTACGGAACTCTAAAAATGAGCATTTGAAACTAACATAAGCTAGTGAAGGCCTAACAGTAGTGCGACACTCTGTAACTCACTCACTTGAAAACTCAAGTGGAATGTGCGCTCTTAACTTTTCGCGGTGAATGTTTTACAGAATCGATTGACAAGTCACTGTTTCTAATCTCACTAGCATACCTATATGTATGTAGATGGTAGTATAGGTATGACATTGTGTGGTAAAGGACTTCCCGCTTCTTTTCAACAAAAAAATGATTTAATTTAATTATTTTCTAAGTTACTTTGGTTTATTTTTCTATAGTAAAAAATAAAAAATCTCATAAAATATGAACAAAATTTATTAGAATAATATTTTTTTTCTGATCATCTCTATAGGTTAGTGAAGTAAAAGTATGGCACGACAGCCTCCGTGGCGTAGCGGGTTCGATCGCCGCGCAATGCAAATATTTGCACTGGTCTGGTCGTGCCTCGGAAAGCACGTTAAGCCGTTGGTCCCGGTTGCCATACGAACATCTAGTAGCAGTCGTTACGTGTTGTTGGAGCCCTCAAAAGTCCAACAGTTGGTCTAAATGCAATGCTTCGATATCGCCTTCGGGTTGTGGAGGTCAGACGGCAGCCGCTTCACGGAAAATGTCGAAGTTTCGCCAAAATCAGTAGTTAGACTGGTAAAAGCGGACCCCAGACTCCAAAGCTGAAAAAAAAGCTTCGGATGCGACTGGGCTTATGATGATGTAGTACAAGTATTTAAATATGTATTTATTGTAATAAAAGTGATGTAAGACAAAGTGAAAAACAATGATATCATTATGTACGAGTAGTTAATGTGTGATACCATATAAAGGCAGTGTCTGAGATTTTCCAATATTAACAAGCCAGTAATGAATGAATGAATGATTAATTTATAGAAGATGGGATTAATCTAAGAATATTGCAATCTATCAAGTTCTATTATGGATAGAATGTCAATTTTGTTTTGATTACTCTTTATTTTATAGCCTTTAATTGCATACACTTCTTTATGTACCTACTTATTAGAGTTTTATTAATATAAACTTTTATGTGCTAGCTTCAAAGTATCTACATCAACAGTAATTAAGTTAGCTTAATGTCGTGTTCCTTTATTGCACGTAAATTGACTTTAAACTTGTTATACTGATTTCTAATTTTTTTTCATTGAACACTAAATCGTCAATCATTAGTTTAGATGTTAAAGTTCCAATATCAATTTTAAATCACATTATATGTTGAAGATTGCACACGATTAGGGATATCATTTTAATTAAAGAATATTGATTGAAATGATACAAAAATAATATGTTATTAGATTATGGTGCAATTATAATTATTACCATAACACGCATTATTACCAACAACACAAGAGGACTAAATATTTCTGTTTCAGCTACCCTATTGACCAAATAATGTGGTGAAAGCGATTATGTCGTAACTCGAAAAACGGCAATTTTAATTATTACATTATTGAATTCAGAAAAAAAAAACTGCGTCGGACAGTCTGATCAACGTATTCCTACGTTGGTTTTTTTTATGATACGACGTTGTCTTTTTCTAAACTTTTTAAAGAAATCATACTTCAAAGTGCTGTAAATACCATAAAATCAACTGTTTTTAAATAATAAATAGATGCAACAAAAATGTTATAAGTAATTTTTTCCGCTGTCAAGATACACGGACCTCGTTCATATAGTACGAAACTCTTACAGCATTGCGTGTAAGTCACAAAATAATGTTTTATTAAGATACATCAATTTCGCTGCCTGAGTATTTTATGTCAGCTAGATATACTACGATTCCATCGCTTTTGTTTTGAATGTGCTTTTTAGTACGTTTTATTCAACACATTTTAAAATAAACATTATCGATAAATCATTAACAATAGACTTTAAATTCGCGCACAGTTATATTTATGCTTAAAAGCATAAAACATCGCCACTGGCAAATTGTTCCAGTCGCTCGATGTACGTGATTTAAAAGTAGAGGCGAAACGCCTCGTTCGGATCGTTGCGGTGTCAACAACGTAAGGGTGGAAACTCGTCGTAAGACGAGTCGTCCGATGGTGGAACGGAGATTAGGGAATTAAATCATGCAATTCCCTCGCACACTCTCTAAAATGCATCCTATAGAACACAGACTGGCTGGCTACTCTTTGTCTGTGCTTCAGGTTTTGGAGACCGTTTTGAGCTAAATCTGGGTCACCAATTAGCCTCTTCGCACGCCTCTCCATTGAATTCAAAGTAGCCAGGTGGTATTTTGCAGCACCATCCTAAATGTGGCCACAGTACTCCACACACGAACGGACCTGTGCTTTGTATACCATTAGAAGCTGTCCAGGTGTGAAGTACTGCCGGACCTTTGCGATAACGCCAAGTTTCCCGGCAGCCACCTTGGCCTTGGACCCAATGAATTGCCTAAACTTAAGGTTCGAGGAAATCTCGACTCCCAAAAGCTGAAGGCGGTCGGTGCAATCCGAAGATACATTCCGGAAAGGTAGGAGCCAAGGTGAACGGGCTTGTTTTGGAAGTGAAAACACGCTTATATTTTGGCGGCAATGTAGTGCAAATGTCGTGGTGGCCTAGTGGTTAAAATACCAGCCTCTCAAGTATGAGTGCGCGGGTTCGATTCCAGGTCAGGCAAGTACCAATGTAACTTTTCTAAAGTTGTATGTACTTTCTAAATATATCTTGGACACAAATGATTGAGGGCGAAGGAAAACCATCTTGAGGAAACCTGGACTTTAAGTCTGAAATCGCCAACCCGCATTGAGCAAGCGTGGTGATTACGATCAATCCTTCTCTGTATGAGGGGAGACCTGTGCCCAGCAGTGGGACGATAAAAAAGGTTGATGAAGATGATGATGATGATAAATGTAATGCAACATTCGTACGCTTTACCATAGCCTCTATTTCGGACCCGATTGATTCCTTACTAGCCCAAGCATCCGGCAGGTACTCCGCAACTGTGCTGTCATATGCATACGTCGTCGATCGTTAATAGGCAATAGGAAGAGATTTGCAGAGAGAACAGACTCCTGAGGAACACCGGCATTAGTCGATAAACGCTCCGATGAGCATCCGTCGACCATAACTCAGGAGGGATCGTTCAGTCAGGAAGTCTTTACCTAGCCGGTCAGGCCAGCGGAAATGCCGTACGCTGAAAGTTTACTCAAAAGGCTAGTGTGCCATATCCGGTCAAAGGCCTTTGAGACATCAAGGAAGACGGCAATCGCGTCCCTATTTTTTACCAGGGCCTCGCCCCATAAGTGCACACACTAGTGCTAGTCGCCAGTTGACCGACTGCGGCGAAACCCGTACTGTCGGTCACTGAGGAGGTCGTTACCTTCCAGGTAAGCCAAGAGGCGGAAGTTCAACACACGCTCCATAATATTGCAATTATGGAGGTTGTCGAAATCGGCCGATAGTTGTTAGGATCGGCACGGCTACCCTTTTTAGGTACAGGCTGCACGTTGGCAAGCTTCGAGGACTTGGACACTATACCAGTGCTAAGTGAGAGGGGATACAAGCGCGTCAATATAGGAGACTTGTTCATATCCAGACGACACAGTACTCTCAGAAGCTCCTTGTTCCTAATGTGAACCTCCGGCTTTGAAGTTTCGCAATGCGGTAAATTAAATGGAGTAGCACTGCCAGTATCTAGACGCAAATTTGTGGGCAAAGAGAAATGCAAAGAGAGCTGCTCTCTCTCTCGCCGTATTAGCCAGTGCTCCATCAGGCTTAACCAGCGGAGGTAGTGTGGGCCGACAGAAATTTGCCTCGACCGATTTGGCAAGGGACCAGAAAGATCTGCTATCGGATGACAGAGCTTGTTGTTAATATGAGTAATGTGGGCGAGCCTTCTTAAGCGCCTTTTTGTAGGACTTGGCAATACGGTTAAAGGCTCTCTTCTTTGAGCATACATCCGGAGCTCTGCTTTCCATTTTTGAAGTCGAACTTATTTAGCGGCGCTCTGCACTTTAAACGAAAAAATGGCTTGCGGTTCGATCCTGGCCAGACATTGGAGTGAGTTTTTCGGTTTATTTTATTTGCTTTTATTTACGTTTTTAAGTTTTCACTTTTTTCTGTCGACACTCCCGGAGTGCAAGCCATTTATTTGTAGTTGAAAATATCGCCCTTAGGAAATTTCATTGCTTTCTAATTTAAAGACTGATTAAATTTTTATTCGAATACGTAATTATTGTTACTAACACAAATATTATTTCCTAAATTATATTGTTTAAATAAACGTACATCATTTTAATTAATCACAATGATTTTTTTATTTGTATTTAACACAAAATTCAACATTAAATTCTTAAAAGAATGTGAGGTACAACAAAATTGGAGAACTTATAAATTAGCTTCATGTTAAATACATCATAATCGTTATCTGATATTTAAAAGCTATTTCGTTGTCCTATGTTACAACTACCACGATACGGCAATATTTGATGCTTCAAATTGAAATACCAATTGCTGTAACTAATATAAAACGTATGTTACACTAACTTTAGAATGCTATCTTTAGTGCCATCTGATCTGTTCATTATAATAAATACGTGTTCCAAAAATTACGTTTTGGATTAAGCTAGTTTACGAGTTATGAATTTTTTAAATAGGTTTTTGGCTCTGGTGTAAAGTGCCACTTTCGAGATACTACAAGATTGCTTTCTTGCGTCGATATATTAAATTGAAGTGTCAGTGCCACAATAACAATATCCATAAATTAAGTAAAATTGGAGTGTTTGCTTGTGTGTGATAGCAAAACAACAGTGTCTATACATTCGTTTCACGTAATCTCCGAAACTGCTACACCGATTTTAACGAAATTTATTATGGGGAAATTTTGAATTTTAGGAATGGACAGAAGTTGCATTTGAACGAAAGACTGTGCGGGCGAAGCCGCGAGTGGAAGCTAGACTAAAGTCAGACACGGCCGTCCGCTCCGCATAGAGTGAGAGAGGTCATTTGATGATTTCTCTTCTCAAACAAAAAAAAAAAAAAAGAGTCAATTCTCGTAATTTAAAAAATTCAAAATGTAGTCGCAATTTCATCTCAGCGACAAACAAATGTCATAATCTTGTAAAAATGAAGACAAGTAAGAAGTGCTTGTTGACAGATTGAGATTGAGGTCAAGCTGTGAATGTTCTTAACGTTACGAGAATTGCCTCTCATCTTAAGGAAAATGCCAATGCCAAAGACTTGTCAAAAAAGTACTTTTGGTAGATTATTAAAGAAAACGTTAACAGTTTGATGTCAGTCTCTATCTGTCAAATAACATCGGCCACCGGAAGAAGTTACCACCCACCAGACAAAGTCTTGCCGCCAAGCGATTCGTCGTATTCCGGCATGATGTCTGGTGAAGCCGTACGGAGGACGGGTCTGAGCAGTTGTGTTGCGATGTGTGCCGGGTACCATGCGCCAAATATTGTTGTGTCGGGAGTTTGATCATCGAGGGTCTCTAGATCAATCTCCCTTTGGGTTAAAAATTGCATCACCTCGCTCAACTGCCGTCTTCCTTCCTATTCGCCGAGTTTTTCCGAGTGAATAGGCTTTTAATAAACTAGCGCGCTTTACCATCAACGATTGCATCACTGCTTACCATCAGGTGGAATTGTAGTCAAGCACTAGTTTATAATAATTAAAAAAAAAAAAAGATTTAATTAATCCATTGTATTTTACAGATTTTGCTTTTAATTTGTGCTTTGTTCTGCTGTAGTCTACTATCAAGGTCCTAGTATTGTTGTTATTCTGGATCTACACTCTAAATACGATGTTTTCTGTTGCATAACGTAGCAAAACATGCGGTATACGTTTTGTTCGTTCAATTAGCATGGATTTGTAAATTCTGTTTCTGGGTCGGTGTTGATTAGCAGCCCTCGTGCTGTCAAATACAATTAGACAAAAGGAAAAAGACAATGTAAAAACAAATTTACATTACGTAATACTTTATTTGAAATGTTATTCTAGGTTACAAAGGTTCAATCAGCTGGAAAATTAGCAACGAGAACCGTGGAACCCGCTCGGCGACACGTTGGCGTTGCATCCTCGGCGCCGCATACCACTAACATTAAACAAATAGGTTTGTAGGCGCAAGTCAGAGGTCGCAGTTCACTTGCACTATAATTTATTTGATTTACTTAAAACTGAGCATGAGTTTGATGTATAGATATAGTCATCATTCTACCTATGTATAATCTCCTTACGGTTCACATAGGGTATACATAGCTGTAATTCATATTCTAGTAATGTCCGTATTTATGGCGCAATATTGCGATGAACTTTATTAATAACTGTTATAAAGTGATGCTAAAATAATTTTCAAATTACAATATCTTAGAGGTCACGATTTTATGCGAATATAATGTCCTTTGAAGCTCAATGTAGGTTACATATTTATTGCCATATGTTTGGATTGCTGTGAGTATTCATTGGCATGTGCAAAGAACCTAAAAAGCCAAAGGAAGTTATGTTGTCTATCAAAATATTGTTTAACTCATTATAAACATCAAGTGCTTGTCGGCATGCAAGTCGTTTTTAAGACGCGAACTAAACAAGCTGCCTAGTGGCGATAGGCTACAAAATTGATCCTTAGTATTTTACAGACTATTTACGTAATTAGTTACTTAATTAGGTATATGTATGTTTTAGCTAAGTCGTGGTGGCCTAGTGGTTAAAACACTAGCCTCTCAAGTATGAGTGCACGGGTTCCATTCCAGGTCAGGCAAGTACCAATGTAACTTTTCTAAAGTTATATGTATTTTCTAAGTATATCTTGGACACCATTGACTAAAGGTGAAGGAAAACATCTTGAGGAAACCTGGACTTTATAAGTCTGAAATCGCCAACCCGCATTGAGCAAGCGTGGTGATTACGCTCAATCCTTCTCTGTATGAGAGGAGACCTGTGCCCAGCAGTGGGACGATAAAATGGTTGATGATGATGATGTTTTAGCTGATTTACTAATGGTCTTGATCTATTGAGCGTGTTAATACTCGAACTTCGCAAGCTGTAGCATCGATAAAACGATTTGTAGAACCTCATCTTTTGTTTTGAGATAACTCTCGAGTTCCCGACTAGCACTAACAACGTTCTTTATGTTCGAATTCAATCGGTGCCCGACACCAAACACTGGCGTATTTCAATTATTATTGTAGATACTTAAATCGTAAGATCTATATTAATTAACCATGATATGAATCGATGTCGTAAAAATCTTTAATATCGTCTTGTTTCACTTGCGCGAAAAGTTTTTAGTACAGAAGGACACCTGCGCGAAAAGATATTTTAACTACTACCCTCATAAGTTATTGTGCGGTAACCCACTTCCTTCAACCAGTGTGGTCGAAATCAAAAGTCAAAATGGCAGCTGTGACAATTTTAAAATTATTCGTCATAGCATAGCATTTCGCTTTCATGCAAATATTCACATCCGACATTTTGGATTTTTATTTACATCTCACTATCGGCTTCAGCAGCATATCATGAAAACGATACACACCTATGACGAAACATTTGAAATATTCGTTGCCGCCATCTTGGATTTTATTTTGACCTCACAAAATATACGTATCCAATATTTTTCTATAATCTGAATGACGGACTAAATAGAATATTTTTTTTTTAACCCAGGAAACATCATTATTGTAAGTTTTTTCATTAGGTATTTTAAAGCGCTACAATGTAATAAGAGTCTGGAGTAGATGTGATGACAGAGCCGGGAGACAGGCGAGGGAACTCCTCAACCATTAGTAGCAGCTATCTAGTATCTGTGCTTGAATAATTTGTATTGATAAGAACCTTACACTTAGATGGGTTGTGACTTTCATTAGGGGGCTGATGCAGAAGAAAAGGTCAATTCGGGGAACTCTTTAACGGATTACAGTAGTTACATTGTATTTGGACTTAATTCATTTATATTGATAAGAACTCTGCACCCATGTGTGTTATAATGGAAATCTGCAGTAGATCTCATGATAAAGACCATAGACAGTCGAGGGAAGTCCTCAACAATGTACACCATTGAAGTTATTTAGGGTAGGGTTATTTAGATAGTTTGGTATTTAAACTAAAATTAGGGGTAAAAAATCAAGTAAACAAAATTGCGTCGTTTGCTTGTTAGCCTATTTCCAACTATTTTGGCGGCAGCGTACAGTCTGACCGGATGCAGCTGAACAGTACTTGTCACAACAAAAAATTGTAAAATAAAAACTTTTAACAAAAAAAAAAAAAAAATTAATAAATAAAAATAACTGACTTCCATATTAATACTAATAAGTTAAACGTAGGTAATTTCGTATGTCGGTGGCAGAAGCGAATATACATATACTGTACATATCTTATGTGGTCATGGTGTCTTTCGTTTTTGCCACCGACTTCCGAAATGAGTTATTTTTTACTTTGTAGTGTTTTCTGAAATTCGGTTGTTTTTTTTTTGTAAAAAGGTTTTTAATAGTTAGTATAACGTACATAGGAATAAAAAAGGAATTTCCCATGAGGAGGTGGTACTTTTGACTTTGACTTTATTTAATTTTTTGGTACGAAATGAATGATGTAGATACCTACTTTAAAATATATTTAAAATCTTTTGCCAATTAAGTTATAGAATAGTTTTCATTAACTACTTACTAAATGAAACATCCGCAGGTGCTTTTTATAAAACGCAACGTCTCTTTGTCTGTTTATCCGGAAGCGCGTTATAGCAAGAACTCAATCATCTTTCCCGCAAACACTGAAAGAAGCTATTTGCAAATAAATAGGAAAGTTAGGTTGTCTAGCATAAATTTGTTTAACTCGTTGGAAATATCAAGTGCTTGTCATTTTTAAGACGCGAACTAAAAAAGCTGTCTACTTGCGTTTGGCTACAAAATTGATCCTTAATATTTGCGTGTGTGTTTAAAATTTTTCATCTAGGATGTCTACTTCATATGTTGACGTTGCTGAAGCCGACAGTGAGATCAAAATCAAAATCAATACATATATAGTACAGTGTTAATTAGTTTAGTTTTGACGCCTCCCGTGGGTTTTAATATCACACACACTATCCTCCTTATTCATAAACGCTGCTTAAAGTTAACTAGTGATTAGCGATTTTTTAACTATTCAATTTAGACCTTATAACGTCATTTAACATAAATCATCCTTTATGAATATACACCACAGTGTTTAAGGGGTATATTCATAAACGAAGATTAAAGTTAAGTGACGTGCAAACGACTAAAATGTATGGTTAAAGAATCGCTAATCACCAGTTAATTTTAAACATCTTTTATGAATAAGGGGGTAAGTATTTAAGGAGCGCCTTGTATTTCTAAAACTGGCTATGATTGGATCTACATTTTTCACGGAATGATGTCATTTTTATCACAACGCAGGTACTAAAGAAATGTCATAAACGTATCTATAATTTCTGAACTGAACTTTGAGAACTGGTTCTGTAAACTCCAAGTATAAATTTAAAATTTTGATTTACGTGGCAAATACATATTTCCAAGGGATTGTAAAGGATTTGTATTGTATGAAAATATGTTTGCTGGTTATAATTCATACTGTCTTCAAGTAATTCTGACATAGTGAGCGGCGAATGCTTGTTGATCATCGTAAAGTCCATTTGTCCAGTAGATACTTTTTGTTGTAGCTATGTTAATCGAATGCCTCTTTGATGTGACCCTTGCACTTAATGATGTTTTGATTGAATAAGACTAGGCGCAGAGAGTCGTCATCTCTGTGATTTGCAATTTGTAATTTACATTAGTTTCTATAGAGCGTACTCTATAGAAGCTAATGTAAACTATTATATTATAATGTAAGGTAAGGCTAAGGTAGCTAGCTATATAAGTTAGTGGCATCAATCCACTTGTTGAAAGAAAAATATCATTCATTTTCAAATCTACTTATGCTATACCAGCAATGAACGGTTATAAGTAGCAGTTTTTCTTTCATCGTAAGAATGATTTGTGAACGTATCGCTGTAATAAAAGTGTGCCAATATTATGTCAAGATCAATGAAAGCAAAGAGCGGGTTAGCAACGTTATTACTTCTAATCTCCCAAAGAAACCAGCATTTTATTACAAACATACCATTGTTATTGTTTTTGTGGGATTTGTCAATGGATTATTGATTCTGTATACTGTAACTTTCTTTAGCAAAATTTAATTACTGTTACTACTATAGGATTGTTCACACCTTTATCGTTCTTTGTAATTTCAATTGATGAAGACTAAATTCGTTGTGGTTCGGTTTAATGATTGTGATAGCACGGTTTTTGTATCTGACTGATCATTGATTAGACTCCATTGCAGTTGCTCCATTGTAGCACGTAGAACCGATGGCTGATGGGCCGGAAATGCTCTTGAATGATGACCACGTACCAGCAAGCGCAGCGTCGGACACCCACCGGCTAGGTGGTCAGATGACTTGACCAAACTCGCAGTGTTTTTGAAAATCTTTAGGGGAGGCCTATGTCCAGCAGTGGACTTCCTGTGGCTGACATGATGATGATGAGACATCATCGGGCGGTAGTAAGCATTTTCATGGAACATTCCATTTCCTTCCAGTGCACCTACCAGTTGCTTAAAAATTTTGCATTTTTTTTACCGCTTTTCTCTTTAAATAATTATATGTGTAAATTTTGGTGAAGCATATTATTTTAACAGGAGAATTATCAGATTATACAGTTTTAGTTAGTCGAAGAAGGAGCGTTATAAATCAATCTTAACAAAAACGACTTGTCTAACCTTGTGCACCTACTCCTGAACATATTCTATTGTTCGCACAGATTTTTGGTTCTACAACAAGTCACTTAATGTGCAACTCCTAGAGTACTGTGCATTTAAACATTTAGGTTCTTTTTAATAGGTTGGTATAAGACTAGTGGGAGCGTGCGACACTACCACCAAAACATAAGGTGTGAGAAATTGTCCCACACAAATTATCTAATCGTCCATCTACTAAAGCAATGAGATTAACCTCCGTGTAATTCGCAGACGCTTACTATAATGAGCATTTGTGTGCGAAAACAATACTATAATAGTTTATTGTTTTAAAATTTGGTCCGATGACCCGTTAAACTAAAGTTTACACAATTGAACGATTTAAAATGAGAACTTTTATCTGTCCTATTGTATTTTTAATAAAGTGGCAAATTACTACAACTTATTTGAGGCCTCATGAGACAAATTAATGATATGCCTATTAACTTCTTAACTAAGACAGTATAGATATTTTGGATGATATGGAAATACTATGAATGTATTACTTAATTTATGAGGCTACGCTTTCAGTATATCCATATTTTTATTCATTTATGTTATTATATAATTACTAACAGTAAAAAGGGTTATTCCTTTCTTCTAAGTGAAGTAAATTATGTAGTAAGGAAAGCCATATTATATTGCCAAGATATGATTTGAACTTCTTACCCTTTAACCTGTCCCATTGTTATTGCTGCTTCAAAATCGATTCTAATTATTGACAGATATAAGTTTTATTTTTACTATCCAGAAAATATTATTGTCTATACTATTATAATAGTCTAGCGGCCGCCCGCGACTTTGTTCGCATACAGTTAATTATTTGAACCCCAAAAGGATCGATTTCTATAGATACATTATTCATATACTTCTATATCATAATATACTTCATACATTTTAAATTTTTGATATGCTCTTTTCCTATTGGTCGCAGCATGATGTTATAGCCTCTGGGTTAATGGGCTATCCAACACGAAAATAACTTTTCAAATCAGACCAGTAGTTTCTGAGATCAGCGCGTTCAGACAAACGAATTTTTCAGCTTTATATATTAAGTACCTACAGATTATAAACATATGTACACTGTCATTGATATGTTGTACTTATCAAAGTTCATCCAGCGATGCATAAAGCAGTAATAATTCTTATAACATAATAATTTATTACGTAATATAATATTATATTACATACAAATAGGTATTAATACAGTGACCTAGTTCTATGCCATATATTTTAGAACTGGCTGTTTTTGTAAAGTCTAATATGCATCTTTTTAATAAAGTCTCCGAAAATAGGAACCGACCAATCAGAAGTCAGATACTGTTCTACTGAAGAAAAGTGTTATGTGTATGGGCCCGATTATCTTTAACGAACTACCCGACGTAATAAAAACAAAGACATTTTCATTATTCAAAAGGAAATTGACGATTTTACTGATAGCGAAATGTCATTACTCAGTTAGCGAATTTTTATCAGATGAGAAGTTAAATTGATAATGTGACATCCATGTCTGACTTGTAGATCTGAACTATACCTATTGACCATAAACCGGACATTACTTTATTTTTTATTTTTTTTACATGACTTAATGAATTGTGTTGTTTTTAATTTCGCTTAACACGGTTAATTTATATTTATTTGATTTGACAGTGTGAATTTATAATATGTATTGAATGAGATTATTATCGGAAATTTATTTAATTTTAATTATTATTTTAATAATTATAAACTAGCGCTTGACCGCAATCCCGCCTGATGGTAAGCAGTGATGCGATCGTTGATGGTAAAGCGCGCTAGTTTATTAAGAGCTTATTCACTCAGAAAAACCGAGCGAATAGGAAGGAAGACGGCAGTTGAGCGAGGTGATGCAATGTTAAACCCAACAACACGACCAACGATGCTGCGCCAAAGGGAGATTGATGTGACAACATTAGGCGCATCGTACTCGGCACACATCGCAACACAACTGCTCAGACCCGTCCTCCGTACGGCTTGATTTTGTTTGCATGCCTTAGTTAAGGTAGTCAGTATAAGGACCTTTCAAAAACTTAATATCTATATGTTGTACCTATTTACTATGCAAATAAAGAACTATTCTATTCTATTCTATTCTCATAGTAACAACCTATATTTAACCTATATTTAGATATTGAAAACGCCTGACGGACAATAATGGTGTTGACCTCGAAATAACTTGGTAGTACAGATATATATTATCGATAATTGATGATGATGAGGTGACGCCAAGTTTCGTAGACAAAAATTTGAAACTAAAAGTGTAAAAGATCAATAAGGCATTTACCAAATAAAATATCAATAGTTATTGTATACCTACATATTCCAAAAATATACCGAAGGTTATTATAATAGCGTAGGAATACGATTAATGATTGAAAGGCATTTGTATTTTTTCCGATTTTAATATTGAACAGCTATTTATGCGTATTTTTATAGTTTCCTAATTCTATCAATATGATACGAGTTATTGCCAATGCCTTGTTTTTTTTCGTATGCTTGTCAAGGTATAAAATTATTAAATTAGCTTACGTGTGGAGAATTGTAACATAAGGTCAAAAGTATTAAGAAATAGGAACGCGCCAAAGTAAAATCCTTAAAAAATTAAACAATTTAGACTTACTGTCATAAAGGTTTTTGGTTACAGAAAAAGTCTTCTTGAGGTGTATTCAACTTTTTGTGAAATTAATCAATACCTCTAAGTAAGACAAGATCATTTTGAATAAAAATCTAAATGAATAAAGATATAGCTCGATCCCATAAATATTGTTTCCAATAACACCTATAACTTACACACACACACACACACACTTTATAACTAAGTATTTAGTTCTGATAAAGTGACTTTTTACTTACCTGGTTAGTGCAGTCATTAAATGACTATAAAACGCTCAAGAAATTTAAGCTCCATGTTTATTATACGGAAATAGACACATTAAAGAGTAATTATATATGTATATTTCATAATCTGAACGTGTGGTCGAATGGACGAACAATAACTTTAACGATCGTGGCGTATCAGAATTAAGTTCTGATCGCATAGTTTCTGAGTTATAGGTATGTTATTAATTTCAATGCTTACGACCTAAACATACATCTTACGACATTTATGTGTCAAGTGCGTTTTGTTGGCAAAAAGTTAATGGATAACTAATAAAATGAATAATATGTAAGTGTTCTCGGTTTGCTATTTCTTAAAATTCTCTAGGTTTAACTTATGAGCAAAGTTGCATTTAAATGTGTAAATGTTTCCAGCTAACGAGCGAATATTGACGCTGCGTGTTTCGTATGTAAGTGTGTTGGTGTGTCAAAGCAGTTAATAAGTTCCAAGTTTAAATAAAATTGTAAAATGCCAAGCGCAGTGGCATCTCCGATGCGGCGCGGGCGCAATTTGCAATGCATTTGACATAAAGCGTGCGTACCATTTATGTGTTGGGTTGGCCATCGTTTTACGAGACTCTTGATAGTTATTCTATTGTTCTATAAGTATTTTGAATGAGATAATGTTACCACAAGAGGGCGAACTATGGAATATTAATATCAACTCCGAAATGATTTGTCTTATCCACGAATATTTTGTGTATAGGAGCCAGAAAAAATTGTTTCAGCTGCATTGTTATATCAGTCTTTAACTCATATTGAAACTAAAATAAAACTTAACACTGAACGTTGAGGCAGCTATTCGGAAAAAGATCTCAACCATTTCTTGCAACACGATTACAGGAGCGAATCAAGTGTACGAGATTTTATTAATCAAACACAATAAACATATTTATGAAAATATAATAAACAAATATAGTTTAGCAATTCGAGGGACGTTGTGTGATGATATGCATTATGTTTCTTTCGTTCATAAAGGTAATCACTGACACAATCAGGTAAGGTAAAACTTGATGTACAGGCTGTTA
This sequence comes from Sesamia inferens, assembly GCA_037179545.1. NCBI lineage: Eukaryota > Metazoa > Arthropoda > Insecta > Lepidoptera > Noctuidae > Sesamia > Sesamia inferens. Next base: position 17,485,120 of record CM073928.1, on the reverse strand, counting down.
GGGACCCTAACAGCCTGTATACTAAGTTTTTCAAAACTACCCTGCAGAGGTGGCATAGACAGCAGTGTAAACTGTGTACAAACGAGAGTTTAAAATTTTGTCTGAAAGAAGTTTAATGCGCGATCCGATAAACTGGGAAACTCAGTGTAAACTTTTCTAGCTTTTTGAATACTTCTAAAATCGACCCTTGTTGGGTTGAAAGGATAGGCAATTAATATTATAGCTTAAATAACTCAAAAATTTATAAACATCTTATAAGTGAAATTTTATAGAAAGTTCCCAATATTTATTTAAGAATTTTGAATCTGTTGGGTTAAATAACGAAACACAACTAATTAAAATCCACCTCTTGAATTTAGGAATAGACCACTAGCTACAACTTTCTCAATTACTGACTGATTATTTAATTTTTATTTTCACAGTTAAAAAATGCCTGTATATAGTTTAATTGAAACCAATATTTTGTGTGTTGTTTGAGTTTGACTGATGTAATTTTCATCCGTACAAGCCTAGCTTAACCTGATCAACAATACACAATTTTATTATAATATTAAAAGCAGAAAACTGGATTTTTACAACAAAATAAATTGCGTGAAATTTGGTGCTAAAATATAATAGCCCTTTGAAAATATGGCACGTGCGGTCTGATGGTATCAACAATTTAACACAAATGTTATGGTATTGTTACCAAATAATCACAAATGAAGTGTTGTTAAATACCAAAACGAAAGAAAAGCTCCCACGACTAAAATGTTAATTGTCATTAATTATTTTAATTGTGTATGTTCAAAATACGTAATGTAGAATAAGTTAATTAATGTGATAATCTAATGACCACACATTTTATTATATATATTTATATATATATATATTATTATACATTATGTATATATGTTACGTTTTCACACCTAAATCAGAGAACGGATTTCGATAAAATTTGTCAAAGATATATATCCGGGGGAAAGACATATTCATTATACTTGTAACACATTCCCGTGGGATAATTTCCGACATACATGGGGGCGAATTCGCAGGTAGAAGCTATTACACAACAATATCAATGCCAATGAAGGATTTATAACGTATTTAAACAAAATAGATACTGTATAAAGTTGAAATTTATACTTAATATGTCAATTAGGACGTAGTGTCCTAATTGAATAATATTACCATATAATTATCTTATCTATGTGTGTGAAAAACATAAATGATTATTATTAAAATTGTTAACGAAGTGTCAGTTCAAACTCCGGAAAATTACTATGTATAAAATCTTTTGTTTTCATTATGGCCAGTGAATTGATCAATATGCACTGACATCATCTTATTGATGTATTATCACTAATAATAGAAACATAATTAAGTCGTAAAAATTCAAATTTATTGACGAAGCTTCAATAAATAACACTTTAAAGTTAGCTAATATACTTTATGTTAATTTAAAAACTAAACTTAAAAATTAATGTGAAAACTTTATTCTTCTGATGACCACATTGTTATTTGGTGAAGCATCAGTACACCTACTTACTTCGTAACGATTGTACATTCTACAATAGGAATAGACGATTTATTATGCATAATACTAATTCTGCTGAAATTAATTTCACGTACATCCGCCAGTTCTGACAGGTACAGGTTACAGGCAGGGACAGTAGACAAATGTCTACGTCAAAATGTCAAGATGAATGTCTATGAATTTTGTATCTGTGTAAGAAGTAGAAAAAGAAGCCAACGCTGGCTTTATAGTAACTAGAATTCTCATAAGGCCAACAGCCAGGCCAGTCGCGTAAGGCATGTAACTTACTCCACCTTCCTTCCATAAGCTAACTTGATACGTGCTTGAAGACTTATGATTTGAAATTTCAGAAGTTGTCGTCAGAGTTTCAATGGAAAACAATCAATTATTCGTCATGATAAGTTTCTTATAAAAATGACTTTTAACAAACGCGTCCAATCAACTTTTGTTATGCTACTTTTTCGTGATATTTTTTTTTTTCTTACAAACTGTAGGCCTAAGTCCATCCCTGCATTATGCAGTCAGTGCAGGCTCCCCCGGCCGCATGCAATGGCTAGACAAATCCGAGTCTCTATAAAAGGGACAGGTGATTAGACGAGTAAGTACAATCGGGCGCACACGCCGCCGACCAAACCACATGGGATATTATCACATTTGTTCATCCTGAATAATTATTATCAAGTGCTCCGTTCAATATGACAATGGTAAGTTTTAGTTGATTTTAATGTACTCGTAGAGAGGGAAATAAGTTTATTTTTATTTTATTTTTTTTAAATATATGTATGTAATATTTTTTATCCTTTGCTATGAGTAAACCATAAGTGCCTCCTAATTAAATTATTAAATTTATATTATCCCTTTTGCAAAGGTAGATAGAAAATAATAGGTTTTATTCTTTGCCTAATACAAACAAAACTAAACCATTACTTTTGAAAATAAATTATAAGGCGTCTTAGATAAATAATATTAGTATTTTTTATTTGGCTTACTGCCTCAGCTATAAATGGGGTACAGGAGTAGTTAGCCGCTCTTCAATAAATTCAACTTTTTACAGAGACCCTAAAAGTGCTAGAAACAATTTAACCAAGCTTTAGACGGACTTAAATGATTCTCTACATTATAACCAGTGCTGGGATGTGAACTCCTGACCCCTTACTGTAGGATGTTGCATCTTTAGCATTTAGGCGTAGAAGGGCATCTGTACCATCGTAGATAGGTCATTATAATAGGAGATTAGGAATTCATCGTGTCTCCGTTATGGTGCCACAAATAAAGGCATTTGTTAATCTTTATGAATAATATTTCAATAAATTGGATATATTTATTCCGTTTCCGTAATGTTTAGTATTTTATGTAAATTCAATGTTATTTTATTGATGCCCATAAAGATTCACACATTCGTGTTATAATTTTAGTGTCAATAATAATAACCCGACCTGGGATTCTCCTGCTAATGTTTAATTACCTTAAGAATACTTTAAATCAAGTATTAAATGTTTAGTATTTTTTATATAGGTTAGGTTAGGTAAGGTAGGTTTTGTGACCAGCGCGTGCGGGTAGCTCCCGCACGTGCATTGCACAGCGGTCACCACGTCTGGGGATTATTCCGTTACCGGGTAATCCCCCTTTGGCGCGGAAACCGGCCCTACAGGGGAGGGCCGGCAAGCCCTGAGGGTGTCACGGAGTACTTGGCCTTCGGGTCGGCCCCGTGGCACTCTCAACACAGGGCCCGACGGTAACCGGGTGGTTTTAGTGGGTATTCCCGGCTTCGGCCGGGCGAGTCCCACACACGCTCGTCGCCTAGCTAGCGACGGGTATGGTGCGTAAATGCATTTCCACTCGAGAAAAAAAAAAAAAAAAAAAAAAAAAAAAAAAAAAAAAAAAAAAAGGTAAGGTAGGTTCCACTAATTATTTACATAATTTATGTAACTATCAATACATCGGAAAACCAATTTCTTTGGCTAGTAATTAGCACAGGAAAACTACCTCCGAGTTCTTATGAAAGTTTTATACCTGCTGTGTTATTTGTGTATTAACTGGTTTTGTTGTGAATCATACAAAAACTCTATTGTAACATTTATTTTTAAAATAGCTTTACCAGTATTTTGAAGTTACCATAAAGTAATTAATTAAATTGAAGGAAAGACTAGGATACATTTTTGGATAAAAAGAACTCAAACTCTTAAAATCGCTTCTAAAGACGTTTTTCACCTAGAATAGTTTTTATCATGAGAGATCTTCACTCCACACTAAAACTGAAATATTCAACCCTATTGTCAATTGTTTGTGTTCATAAATATAGCTTGCCTTTGTGATGCTCTTTTTGAAGCCATTCATCCATCATTCATTCATTATCAACCTTTAATCGTCCCACTGCTGGGCACAGGTCTCCTCTCATACAGAGAAGGATTGAGCGTAATCACCACGCTTGCTCAATGCGGGTTGGCGATTTCAGACTTAAAGTCCAGGTTTCCTCAAGATGTTTTCCTTCACCTTCAGTCATTGGTGTCCAAGATATACTTAGAAAGTACATATAACTTTTAGAAAAGTTACATTGGTACTTGCCTAACCTGGAATCGAACCCGCACACTCATACTTGAGAGGCAGGTGCTTTAACCAATAGGCCACCACGACTTAAAAACGGCTTGAAGCCATTACAAAGATTATATTATCAATTGAAAGGCACTTTAACTTAAAAATGCAACTTATAGCAGACAAGGTCCAAATACTTGAAACTCACAGTTAATTGACTATAATTAAGCAGATAACTCCCACTCCTATGCAATTCAACCTCTTAATTAATACCGAAACATCTTCTTACATTAATCTCGTTCTTATGGACATGACCAAAGTGGGTGCATAGGGCATAGGGTCACCGGTTTGTTATGCAACGCATCGTGCATTTATTGCATCCACAATACATAGGTAACCTTTGCCAACAACTGTGCTGTTTACCTCAGTGACAAGCGTGCCATCGTTGTATTCAGATTTATTGTTGGGTGCGATATTCGCCTTTACTTATCAATTACTAACTAATATTGATGTGACTTATGGATTTTATAACGATAAAGTTCATGTTCTATTTTCAAATAAAAATAATGTTTTTTTTACTCTGTTCACTGCACAGAAAAAACAGTTGTTAGGTTTTTTAATTTTGTTTTTTGAGGGGCTCGCTGCCAAATAAAAACATAATTGCTCAATCGACCAGGTTAAGCTACGCTTGTCGAAATCGGTCCGTAGATGGGCCACCATTTTTAAATACCGAGACGCCATCCTAGCTGTCTTTCTTTCACATTTGACAGTCGTTACGGCTCATTAGTCCCGCAAGTCTGCCAAGGACTATCCATATTACCTAGTCATTGGATTGTGGCCGCTAGGTAATAGGATTAAGTAAAATTCTAGGATTCAGCTGCAACCAGTTAGATTGGAAGCTGACCCTAACATGTTTGGTAAAAGTACTGCATGATTGACTGACTAGACACATTAAGAATTTTTCCGATATCGTGGGTGGTTTGACAAACATCATCATCATCATCATCATTTCAGCCGAAAGACGTCCACTGCTGGACATAGGCCTCCCCCAAGGTTCTCCACGACGACCGGTCCTGCGCCTCCCGCATCCAGCGGTTTCCCGTGACCTTCACCAGGTCGTCGGTCCACCTTGTCGGGGGCCTACCCACGCTACGTCTTCCGGTGCGTGGTCGCCACTCGAGAACCCGTCGGCCCCATCGGGCATCGGTCCTACGGGCAATGTGTCCAGCCCATTGCCACTTCAGTGTTGCAATTCTTCGGGCTATGTCGGTTACTCTCGTTCTTCTGCGGATCTCCTCATTCCTGATTCGATCGCGCAGTGAAACCCCAAGCATAGCCCTCTCCATTGCCCTTTGAGCGACTTTGAGCCTTCTTATAAGGCCCATTGTTAGCGACCACGTCTCAATTCCATAAGTCATCACTGGCAACACACACTGGTCGAAGACTTTTGTCTTGAGACACTGCGGTATTTCGGACGAGAAGATTCTACGTAGCTTTCCGAAAGCAGCCCAGCCGAGTTGGATTCGACGATTGACCTCTTTCTCGTAGTTGGACAAACATATAAAGTCACAATATACACAAACAGACAGAGATTTCTTTCTATAATACGATTACATTTATGAAAGAATGTAAGACTTCTCGACATTTAAAAGTTTTTAGCATGGTAGGTAAATAACTTAATACCCGGATTTTTCCTAAACATTAGTTCGACATATTTTTGCTAACTAATTAGAAAAAGAAGATGAAAAGATCATAATGAATGTGGCGCCAATATTGCAAGTTTTATTTGTATTGGTATCCGGGTAGTTTACCTACCTATTAGTATGCCACAAAAACCCATGATAAAAAATAGTAGGGTACTTAGAAAATAAAACTCACAAACATATATAAATCCAACAAATCATTTTATAATTATTTTACAAATAATTGTGTGTTAGAAAATTTGAATCTTATCAATTGACATGTTTCACAATTACATATTTTAATAGTGAAATAGCGGTCGCTCGCCATGACTAAGTTATACAATGACATTTATTAGTGAATTAGCGGACGCCAGCTTCGACTAAATTTGACAATCACATACATTATTAAAGTAGCGGGCGCTGACTATGACTAAATTTCTTAATTACATATAATAGTGAAATAGCGATCGATCGCTACGATTAAGTTTCAGAATTACATATTTGTATCAGTGAAGTAGCGGTCGCTAACTACGACAAAATCTCAGAATTACATACATTATTGAAGTAGCAGGCGCTGGCTACGACAAAATTTCACGATTACTTATAATAGTGAAGTAGCGTTCGCAGGCTACGACTAAGTTTCTTCCTATTGCCTAGCTAGGCTTGATATTTAATTATCAACGGGTTACACAAGCGTACAAGCAACATTTAGATTTTTTTTTTAATAAAAAGGGGCCTTACAAATAAAGTATAAAATATTTTCGGTACTAAAATAATTAGAATATAATATATACCCATCGACATTGCTTGACCATACTTTTGATACTTCCGTACCCCTATACTTAGACCTCGTCAGATGGGAAGAGAGAGAGAGAAAGTTACATAGAAGACGCATAATGTTTCTATTTCCTAAGGTATGTGAAGTTTTCTACCAGTGAACTCCTACTGGAAGCCGCTTTAGGGAACTTTTAAAACTTCAAATACGTATTTTAAACGGTTTACTCATACCTACAAATAAATAATAAGGTAGGTAGCAAGCTATTATATTTCAACAAGTTTACCGAAAAAACAAAGACCAATTTTGGCATACCGACTTAATCAATTTTAAAATATTATTAAATAACAATATATAATATCAATTTCATGAGTCATTTGAATAATTATGACACAAGTTTTTGTATCTAAAATAAATTATGTAGGAGAATTTGTGTAAAAAATACATTAAAAACGAAATAGGTTAGGCCTGGACAGGGTCATTCGTTCAGGTCATATTTTACAGATGTCTATATTTGGGTGGCTCAAACTGGATTTATTTTATTTTTGGCCAAATATATTAGCGAGAAAAGCTGTTTTTGAAATTTTATTTGCATTATGTGAAGTATTAAAATGGAAGCATTAATTATGCAAGCTTGCATGATAAAAAGGAAGATTGGTCTAATGATGTATTTACTTGACCTAGTAATACTCAACAATACTGAACTCTAAAAAAATGTTTGTACACAGCTTAATTTTCTGAAAAACTTATGTTAATATGAATGATTTTTGTTACATTAAGAAACAAAGATCTCATTCTGGTGAAAAAAGGGTCAAATGTTTAGCTTGTTAAGTCCGTACCTGTATTCCTGCGAAGGCGTGCGAGCGGTTAATTAGGTGCACACCTTTTGTTTTTGCACATAATACATTGTTTTTGAGGCACTCTCGAAATCTATGACATGTTCCCACAACTCCATACACTTGCAAAATAGCTAGTGTGCCGACATCTGCATACCGCAGCATCCACAGGTATTTAGGCGGTGCTAAGAATAGCTTGTGGGTGACACACGGTGACTTGAAAACCTTTTGTTTTACGGTAACGTTCTCTAAGTTGTTAACAAATGTATCTACTAATACTTTACAGTTCTCTTATGAATAATTCTGTTTACAAGCCGGTGGAAATTATTATATAACTAACGTCTATCATGAAAATATCCTTAGGCAGGAACTGTCTATTTCTCTTTCACAATTTTAGTTTTTTTTTTTTTTTGTTAAGTTTGTTCGTACCACACAGACATACATTAATAGGACTCACTTAATGTTACCGTATCGTTGCGTCTATAACCAGTTGCATGCATGTCATAATTTGCGTATACTTATACCTCGAAATAATAATACCCCTAAGAATGAACGATGATTCGCTAGTGGTATGGTAGCTAGGTGGATATGGATAGATAACCTGCCTTAGTTATCTTAGCTTATCCATGATGCAATAAACATCTACAGGCATTTACATGGCTACAAAATATTAATTTAAATTCAAGATGACTATTATGTGTAGGTTAGGTTTATCTTTACTTGGTAGGTTTCTTATTTAAATACACTATAATTTGATTGTCTCTTTTATATTTTGTCATGTCTATACAACTATACCTACTGTCTTTTCGGGTTTCACACTTATTTTATGTTTTTTTTTTATTCTGAACATTTGTTTGTGTTACAAATTCCTAAAGATTTTCTTAGGGGAAAATAATTTTTTCTTATTAATTAATAAGAACATTTTGAATCATCGTCAGCAAATCAAATAACGATATAATATATTTTCGGTTAATACCGTTTAAAGTGAACATGTTACACTAATCGAGCAGACCTAGGTTTGAAATGACAATATCAGTTACTAACTAGACTTTGCTAATGAACCGTGAAGCGTATCAACCTTCGTAACATTAACCCGTCCTGGTAATCCACACGTGTACCTTGCGTAATAGGTCAATATGAACGGTTTCTGCCATTTAATGGGTTTATATACGATTAGCCTTTAATGTTCTGTCTTGTTACTGGTTGGTAGATGTTACATACATTAGAATTGGTAGCTCTTGGACATGTCTTCCTATTGATGTCTTTTTTCACCGTTTTGAGAGGACTTAATTGGTTATGAAATAATTTAAGCAAAGTAAAAGGCCTGCCTGGATTCTAACCTACGATTAAAACTTGTAAGTTGTGTCAGACACTATTGGACACCATCGGCTCTCATGATAGGTTAAAAATAATCAACACGTATTGCATGGCCAGTAACATTGCGGAAGGGCTTAACTAGACTGGACCGATAAATCAAAACATGTAACTGCATTAATCATCTCTCTCAAAAATATTTTGTCACAGTGCCATTAAAACACTCAGCCTGTAGGCAATATTGGGAAAGTCTAACCCTTAAAATAGTTAATATAATATGAAATATTAAAAATAATGCAATTTTATGCCATGTGTGTACCGAATTTATAAATTAAAAATACTGTCACATTTATTTGTCTCTTTTTTATGGTGCACTAGTTATGACTTTGTGCCAATTTCAAGTAAATATGACTTTGTGCCAATTTCAAGTAAAAATCTTGAAAATTTCTTCTTTCTTTCTTTTTTGCCTTCGCACAGTTTGTGCATTTAGCCAATGTCACGTAATGAATTATTCATGTCGAAAAAGACGGTCGCGTGAATCATCTTACGAAGGAGGTTTGAGGCAATGTCATGATGTGGCCACTGTGCTGCGATATTTCACTGTTCTTTATGAATTATTTACTGAATGCACTTTTTACTACATAAATCACGCACTTTTATTTAGTAAACAACACTATAAATAATTTTAAAAGTCCGATGAAAAATGAGCGTGACACTCAGCTTGACTTAATTCGGATACACTACTACTTCTTGACTTTATTTGGATACACTACGATGGGTCTGGGAGCAATAGTAGAATTTATCTAAGTATGGTACCTAATAGCCTGAAATTAATATATTTTTATTATTTTATAAAATACATACAAGAAAGCTACCACAGTCTCCTCTTGTTTAACCACCATACTAATTGGCAAGTGTCTTTATTATGCCAATAATAATACATACCAGAGGGGTAATTCTACTCAACTAAGTTAAGAACATAGTCAAAAATACGTTTAATATCCCTATATTTTGACAAGTTTTTAACATTTGTATGTCGCCGAGATAAGACTGCGATTAGATTTTCAACGTTTTAAATTACAAGAATTGGCTTTCTGGAAGTCGTTCTTTGTATCATGCTATTATTATGACGCTAACGATGAGCCATAGGTACGTAGACGTCATGAGACGCCATTCCTGGCGGACACCTATAACATGGGCATACAAATGCCAATAATTAAATCTATCTACAACATTATTTTTTTGTTTATGCGAAACCCGAAACACGTGCAGTATTTTTAAGTAAAGAATCTATGTTCAAAATTTAAAAAAGATATAATAAAAAACCACAAAGTTATGAGATGCTATTCTACTTGCTATATTACTTATACTGTTGTGCCAACAAAAATATGGTCAAAGCTCCTCTCAGGCGGGCGAGCGCGGTGCTTGACCACTGGGGTCAGCTGTGGCGCGCGCGCTCTATGATCTATCGTAACCGCTCGGTAACCACTCTGCAACAATTTGTAAATGTATTTGGGAAAAAATATAACATGGTGTAAAAATGATTGGAATCGATTCAATTGCTTATTCTGAACAAACTATATTCAGGTTTCGCATAAACAAAAAATAAAGTATAAAAGCTCCCTAGGTCATTCGCCAGGATATGTAACTGCAGTTTGGGACAAAATGGTTAGAGTGGCCGCACGGCCACTCTAACCACTTTGTGGAAATTTCAAGTGTCTACTTGAACGGATGGACCGACAGACAGTGAAGTCTTAGTAATATTGTGATCCCGTTCGCACCATGGACTATATATATTATATATATTTTATTTTAAAAAACTAGAATTTCATCGCAATTCCGCCTGATGATAAGCTGTGATGCAATTGTTGGTGGTAAAGCACGCTAGTTTATTAAGAGCCTATTAACACTAGCCTTCATCCTATATTTAGCATAAAACGTATAGTAGGATGGTTTTTTTTATGATATGATATAGTACAATTGTATCACATTTTTTAAATATCATCCTAGTAAACATAAGCTTAAAACTCCAGAGGCATGCTAAAGACTACATTGCTATGAATTATGTGCGTGTGCGAGTATATGTCTGTGTTTGAGTGATGGCATAACATTCCTCAGATAACACACATTCATATAAATACTATTGTCGCACTAGGTGAACTAGAATTAATTACTGTTGCATTTTATTTTAATTTTAACAATATTCTTAATTATTTATTAATTATAAACTAGTGCCTGACTGCAATTCCGCCTTTTAGTAAGCAGTGATGTAATTATTGATGGTATAGTGCACTAGTTTATTTAGAGCCATTCACTCTAGCTTTGAACACACTTGAATTATTGTCAGACGGAAACACTGCCGCTGGAAAATTGTTCCAGTCCCTTGATATACGCAGTATAAAATAAAAGACGAGGCGAAACGCTTCGTCCGGATGGTAGTGGTGTCTACAATGTAAGGGTGGATACTCGCTAGTAGTCGTAGTTTGATGATAGGCCGGAGATGGGGGAATTAAGTCACGCAATTCTCGCGTGCACTCTCCAAAATGCATCCAAAGAATACACCGATAGGCTAACTACTCTTCACCTGTGATCCTGGCTTTGGAGACCTTTCTGGACCAAATCGCTAATTAGCCTCTTCGCACGTCTCCCCATCGAGTCTAAAGTTGCGAGGTGGAATTTTGCAGCACCAGCTCAAATGTGACTGTAGTACTCCATGCACGAACGGACCTGTTTTTTGTATAACATCAGAAGCTGTGCTGGTGTGAAGTAGGTACCGCCACCTTTTGCAATTACACCAAGTTTCCCGGCAGCCACCTTGGCTTTGGACTCAATGACGGCTCAAAGTTTACGTTCGAGAAAATCAATTTTGAAGGCTATTTACAAGCTTCTAATGAAAAACACTTTATACAAAAAATCTACAACATAAATTAGAAAATTAAATAACAAGAGCTACTACGGCAAACTAAAATGATTTAAACCGTTACTTTTATGTGAAAAAAAAAAATTTCACTCACAAATTAAAATCAAAACTGTGGAAATTGTTCAAATCGTGTTCAACAGTTAGTTTATTAAAACTTAGTTGCACTAACGTAGTGCAACTAAGTTGTTGTAAGTGCACATTCATATAAATACTATTGTCGCACTAGGTGAACTAGAATTAATTACTGTTGCATTTTATTTTAATTTTAACAATATTCTTAATTATTTTTTAATTATAAACTAGTGCCTGACTGCAATTCCGCCTTTTAGTAAGCAGTGATGTAATTATTGATGGTATAGTGCACTAGTTTATTTAGAGCCATTCACTCTAGCCTTAAACACACTTGAATTATTGTCAGACGGAAACACTGCCGCTGGAAAATTGTTCCAGTCCCTTGATATACGCAGTATAAAATAAAAGACGAGGCGAAACGCTTCGTCCGGATGGTAGTGGTGTCTACAATGTAAGGGTGGATACTCGCTAGTAGTCGTAGTTTGATGATAGGCCGGAGATGGGGGAATTAAGTCACGCAATTCTCGCGTGCACTCTCCAAAATGCATCCAAAGAATACACCGATAGGCTAACTACTCTTCACCTGTGCTCCTGGCTTTGGAGACCTTTCTGAACCAAATCGCTAATTAGCCTCTTCGCACGTCTCCCCATCGAGTCTAAAGTTGCGAGGTGGAATTTTGCAGCACCAGCTCAAATGTGGCTGTAGTACTCCATGCACGAACGGACCTGTTTTTTGTATAACATCAGAAGCTGTGCTGGTGTGAAGTAGGTACCGCCACCTTTTGCAATTACACCAAGTTTCCTGGCAGCCACCTTGGCTTTGGACTCAATGACGGCTCAAAGTTTACGTTCGAGAAAATCAAATTTGAAGGCTATTTACAAGCTTCTACCGAAAAACACTTTATACAAAAAATCTACAACATAAATTAGAAAATTAAATAACAAGAGCTACTACGGCAAACTAAAATGATTTAAACCACTACTTTTATGTGAAAAAAAAAAATTTCACTCACAAATTAAAATCAAAACTGTGGAAATTGTTCAAATCGTGTTCAACAGTTAGTTTATTAAAACTTAGTTGCACTACGTTATACGAATTCGTATACGCGGACTTGGAATGAGGGACATGCAATAACGAAGTCAATGAAAGCCCTCGATTTTGCGGAACTAGAATATTCATGTAGCAAACAAAGTCTCCTAAGAGAGCCGGTGATGGCGGTGTGAGCCGATGATCATCAATACACACGTGTAATCATATGACGTTTTTCAACATATTTGTGAATAAAATAACATCAAAAACTCGTTTTATTTAGTACATAAAAAAGAATATTTAGAGAAACATTTGGTAAATGTGCAGTTAGTAAAATTGTAATTAATTGTGTTTGATGGCATAGCTGTCTTATCAGAAAGATTATTAATTTATTGAAATATTTTCATGTTCTATTGTAAGTTGATATGGCTTATTATTTGTGTAGGTTGGTGAATTCCAATCGTTTGATGCAGGGATTTCAACAGTAGGAAGCGCCTCAGAATCAAGTTTAATTCTTTTTTGATTTTTGCACAAATTTCCTTCTTGTTTTGTATGGAATCTTCTACGTATGATTCTGATACATTGTTAGATCGCCACCCACCATGAAGCTTCAAAGTCATTATATCAGCTCCTGAATTAGCTAGCAATGTAGCTGAAGTTCTTCGGAAACTATGTCTAGCGTAACTCTCAGCATCTGCTAAACCTAAAAGCTTAACGATTTCTTTAGGCATACTTACAACCAAATTTGTTTATACCTATAGGATGACGGGTACATTTACTATTCAGTAGGCTTAGTATGAGTGTTCATTACGAAACTCGATCGTCGATATCGAGCACATTTGATACCTACAGCGATTGGCCCGCTTCAAGGTCGTAAGAACTCTCAACCAATGAGAGTGCCAAACGCGCTCGATATCGACGATCGAGTTTCGTATTGAAAACTCATGCTAGGCCTACTGGTAACTTAGAAAGAAACGATCAGTTTTTGCTTTTGGTGACCGTAAACTTTCATACTTCTTAACAATTTCATAGAATAGACGGTATATGGTGAATGATCCTGGTATTTTATTTTTCGTGATAGATATCTTCACTAAAAGCATCTGGCCATAGTTTTCTGAGTTTTTATGGTTATATTTGTTAATTCTTGTATCCTACAGGCACCAGTTACACCAAATATTAAAGCAATCTAAAAAAAGAAACAATAATTAAGTTCAACACACAACACCGGCTGAAGTATTTAAAATTAATTTAACTAACTTTAGTAGCCATAACATAACATAGTTAACTGGAGCTTCTTTTATAAATTTTTGAATATCGTCAGATGATAAAACCTTTGATTTCTTACTCCTAAATCCATCGGATAATCTCTTTAGATAAGCTGACATTTTAGAGTATGTTTTCAAGTCCACTCCATTCTTTGTAGTACTTTTTAACATTGAGTATAAACACGATCAAGAGCTAGGTTTGTACTTAGAAAATAATTCTTTAAAGTACGCCATGAATATATTTTCTGAAAAAGACTGCGTATTCTTGCTGTTTTGCCATTTTATGAAATTTTGGTACGCTATTAAATATTTTTCCTTGGAGTTTTCAGGTAGTAAGATTTGCAAAACGTTAAAGGCTTCACATCTTATATCGGGCGGTGTACAACATAAATCATTTTCTTCGCAACTAGTACTTGTAGACATTTTGATTAATAAATAACTATAATATTAATTTCAAGAGTGAAATCGAGTTGTGAAAACTAAAAAATGTTTCACTATGGAGGAAAAAATAATCAGTTTTACTATGCGCGCGCATTGGGCCACAGACTTTCTTTTTTGGTTTACTTCTTTCCGTTCAGAGGAACGGAAAAGGCAAAGGAATAGTACGCCATACAGCCTAGACTTAAGTAACTTTTTTTTTCAGTTTATATCCTAACTTATCCTAATTTATCCTTTTTTTTTTTTTGACGCCGTGGGAATGCGTTTACGCACCATACCCTGAAGGGCGTGTGTGGGACTCGCCCAGCCGAAGCCGGGAATACCCACTAAACCCGAACAGCGGCACACCGACATCGCCTTAGTGGCGGGGTCATGGGAAATAGCAGAGCCTGCCTACCAATCCCCCGCCGGCCCGGCTGGGTACGTCTTCTTGTGGGAGAAGACGCAGCAACCAAGGGTTTTTTTAGCGAGGTGTCCTTCCTCTTAGCCCCACTCGTTTGCCCGGAAGCAAACGGGGCCCCCAGCTCCTCTCAATGAGGAGACCGGGTTGCCCGACGGTGACCCGGAGTTCGGGTCACGTCAGCCACCTGGAGTGTGACCGCTGAAGCTGTCCCCGCTTCTGGTTTTGGTCCGCGCGGGCCTAACTTATTTTAATTTATCCTAAACTTATCCTTTTTTTTTTTTTTTTTTGATGTCGCTGGGGAAAATGTCAATTACGCATCCCCACCCGTCGGGGGACGGGCAGGGTATGTGGGACTCCCCGGGAGAGAGCCTCCCGGTATACCCACTAAAAACCCCAGCGCAACTCCGGCATCGCCATAGTGGCGGGGGAGTGGGAAACTAGCTCAGCCTCAGCTACCTCTCCCCCGCCGGCGAAACCCGCCTAAGAAGGCGGGCCCTCATTTGCCCCTCTTAAAGAGGGGCCGTGGCTCCCGCGTGGTGAGCGGTGCAGGGCGGGCGCGGGCACCCCCGTGCCTCACGCCCGCCGCTCACCTCAGGGCGGGAGAAAGCGGGCGAAATCCCGCCTTCTCCTGCCCCTACGCCGCCTACGGAGCGCCGGAGCGAGGGGATCCTCCTCTCGCTCCCGCTCCGCGGCCTCCTTCTGCGACATCACGACCTCGCAGAAGGAGGCCATCGCCGCCCAGGCCCCCTCGCTCCCCACCATCGCTCTGACGACGGCGGGCAGCGAGAGGTCCCCTCCTACCGCCGCGACAAGATCGCGGCGCGGCACGGCCCACGACGGGCACACCGCGAGGGTGTGGTCCGCCGTGTCCTCCGCCGCGCCGCAACCGTGGCACGACGGCGTCTCCTCTCGTCCTATCCGGCGCAGGTACCTGCCGAAGCAGCCGTGACCGGAGAGTACCTGCACCAGACGGAAGGAGAGGAACCCGTGACGCCTGTCGAGCCAGTCCTTCAGGACTGGCCCGATGGCGTCGAGGGTGCGACGGCCGAACACCGCGGAGGCGAGGTCGCGAGTCCAATGTTGGACGATGGCGTCCCTCGCCTCCCGGCGGACGGCCTCCCTCAACTCCGGGGCCGGACGCTCGCCCAGCGCCCTGCGCCCCGCCGTCCACTCGTACACTCTGGCGAGCACCCAGGCCTCGAGCTCCCAAGGCGGGGTGCTCGCCAGAGCGCATGCCGAAGCGAAGCCTACCGTGCGGTAGGCCCGCGCTACCCGCTGGGCGATGGCCCTTTGGGGCGCCCGAAGAGCGGTGACGTTCTCCCTCCTATGGAGGGAGTCCGCCCAAATGGGCGCCCCGTACAGGGCCATGCTCCGCAGTATGCCGGCGTATAACCGCCGGCAACGACTGCTCGGCCCTCCCATGTTCGGCATGAGCCATGAGAGGGCGTCCGCGGCTTTCAGCAGGCGCGTCGACAGCCCGCTAAAATGCGGGCCGAAGCGCAGCCTGCTGTCCAGCATTAGGCCCAGATATTTCATCTGGGCCTCAATCCCGACCCTTACCCCCCTCCACATAAATGTGGGCGTCGGGCGGGGGGCGCTGCCGGGGGCCGTGGAAGAACACGGCCTCCGTTTTGTGCAGCGCCACCCTCAAGCCCAGGCGGCGGATCCTCCCCGCCACCAAGGATCCGCCCGCCGAGGCCAAACTGGCCGCCTCCCTGTAACTGCTCCCGCGGGAAGTGAGGAGAGTGTCATCTGCGTAGCAGATGACACTCGTGCCTCGCAGGAGGGTTCCCCGCAGGAGCCAGTCATAACCGACGTTCCACAGAAGAGGCCCTAGAACGGACCCCTGTGGAACGCCGGTTCCCACATATCCTAAACTTATCCTAACTTAACTTAATCTAAACTAACTCCTTTCGATTCCCGCGTGAGGCCGATTAGGAGGGATTTAGCGTAAACACATGATATGGCCACTATACTACACTATTTGACTGTTCTTTATGAATTATTCACTGAATGCACTTTTTACTACATAAATCAATTTAAAAGTTCAATGAAAAATGAGCATGGCACTCATCTTCGCTTTCCCGCTGGGCCACAGACTAAAGAAATGAGGTATTTTTTTATTTTCCGCGCCTAGGTTTTGCGCCTATTCTGCCACGTACAAAATGGAGAATTTAAAGTTTTCTCTTATTACAGAGAAAATAAAACTTATATATGAATGAAAGTTTTATTTATTAAACACGTACGAGTTAAAATTATCTATTTATATAAGAAGTTTCATGAAATGAGCAATACGAATATTAATTTATTTGTTCTATGCAACAAGTTTTCTTTTTTAAAATAAATACTTTTGAACAAAGCGACTAAACCAATGAAATTTAATAAATGATGGCGGGAAGACGCCATTTTGTGAAGACGTATTTTATTTTTGCATTGCATTTTATAAGAAGATATTAATTTAAGACGTGGCTATCATGGTCTGAGCTGTAAGTATACCTTTGCCTTCTCAGTGTAATGCAATGCACTGGCAAATTTAACAAACAACCAATTAAATAAAAAAAAAAAATTATAACTCACTAGTGAGTTATAGTTTTTTTTTGTCACAGTTTGATTATGGGTGTCATTATGTGCCTAATTGCGGTGACCATGTACCACTATATGAGCAAGTGTGTTAAAAAAATATTAACCCAATGTTAGTAAAAATTATAAGTGTAAAACAATATTTATTTAATTGCGAGCTCAGCCAGACACACCACACTGTCTAACTAGGACCCGCATGAAACTCTGCATTATTTTAGTGCAAGTAAGAACAGGTGAAAAATTTAGTAGAATTAGATCTTTAGCTACGGAGATTATCCCCTACATTTATTATGTATAAACAAATAAACACATTATATCTCTTTATAGTGTTATTAGTGCCTATACACTGTTTCAAATTGTTCCCTAACCTGCGTGCGTCACTCGCGTGATTGTCGCGTGAAGGCCGCGTGCTACTAACAGCCACCAGCCTGCCAGTTAATTGTATTTGTCTTGTGTTGTGGATACTATTAGCAAGTGAATATTATAAGTTTGTTTATCTACAGATGCGTGCCTGACCTAAAATGAATCGTCAATGGTTAACCGGCAATATGATGTCATTTTGTTTGAGTACTTACATATGTGGGAAGTTCATAGAACAGGCAATCTTAAAGACAGTCAAAAACCGCCTAAACTGTTTATAAATCTCACACGAAAACTCATCAGCAAGCAATTAAATTATTGAATTAAAATTGATTGTACAGAAATCAATTAGTTGATTATAAATACGTAATGTTCAAATATTGATAGTCATTACAAATGGTTATAAATATCTCAACGACATGTGGTGCTTTAACTAAAGGTACATACACTAAAGGTCTTTAGTTGACATGTCCTTCTAATTGTAGTTCACGATTGTGTATTTCTTACACTGTGGCGTCTCTGTGGTAGTGATTAATTATTAAGCAAACTTTCAACTCATTTATTGCGAAAATAGGTAAGATAGATAATTAACATCGACACATAATAAAGTTTGGTGTCTCCATTACCGCCTGAACGCATGCAATTTTAATTGGCATTTGTCGCTATTTATTGTACAGACGACTGCACATCAAGCTGCTACAATCTGTCAGATTTCCTCATTAGATTTTCAACTTTATGTCTAAAACATTAAGGGTCAAGGTTGATTGGGAATATCTGACAGTTAGAGGTAGCTTGACCTGCTGTCGTCCGTACCCTACATTACTAATAATATAAATTTTGTAAATTCATTCAAAAGAAAACAAAAAAAAGCGTCACAAAAATAATAAATGGACAGGTCAATTAAGAAATTATATATGCAACATTATTTTTTGTTTATACGAAACCCAAAACACGTGTCCAGTGTTTTAAGTACCTAAAGAATCTATTGTCAAAATTTCAAAAAGATATAATGAAAAACCACAAAGTTATGAGCTTGCTATTTTACTTGGTTGTCCCAACAAAAATATGCTCAAAGCTCCGATCCGATGGGTGAGCGTGATGCGTTGACCTCTCGCGTCAGCTATGGCGTGCCCGCAAGTACTATGATCTATCGTAACTGCTCGGTAACCCCTCTGCAACAGTTTCTAAATGTATATGGGAAAAAATATAACATGGTGTATAAATGATTGTAATCGATTATGTTGCTTATTCTGAACAAACTACATTCAGGTTTCGCATAAAAAAAAAAAGACGTGTGGCACTCGGGGACTGCCGCGGTAAAGCTATTGCATAGCATTTTGTATCAATTTATGCAATTATAATTATTTATTTATTTTATTTATGCAGTATTTCTTTTTCTTTGATATTAATTCAAGTTACACTTTTTGAGCGTGGTGACCGATAAGAAAACAAATTTTTCTTTTATTAAATAAATAAAAAGTTAATATTATTTAAAATATTTTTATTATTTTACAATACATGTGGGTTTTATTACCTTACAGTAGCTGTTGGTTATTCAGGAATATTTATCATTGAAACTATAGGTTTATGATAACTGAAATAAGAAACATAAGTTTGCGACTTAATATCCTCTAAATACCTAGAAAAAATACCGCGTCAATGGTGGTCCCATATTTTGTTGTGGACTCTTGTGGATCATTATTCATTTTCAAATTCAATGTTTTTGATAGAAAAGTTGTCAACCGCTCTGATTTTTTATCAGCGAAGTTAATGTTGAAATCGCCAGCCAAGATAAGTGGAAATTTATTACCATTTGTACCAAGTATTTTCGAGCCTTCTTCAGTGTACTCCAGTAAAGTGCGATGAATAAAATGCTCTACCTCGTCCAATTTTGGATTCGGAGAAATGTAAATTGCTACCATAACTATTTGTAGGCCATTTCTAAGTTTGCATAAGCACGCACAAATATCTCCAACAACTGAGCGCCTAACATTAACATCGCTAACGTGTACAATATTTATTTCAATATTCGGAGTCATAATATTAGTAATATCATTTTTATTTTGGTAAATAGCTACCCCACCTTTTGAAACAGTATCTCGTTTGAACTGAACAATACAATTAAAATTAGGTATTTCAATTGGATTATCATGCATCATGCAAGTTTCGGTAAGAAGTAACACATTTGTTTGTCTCGTAACTGAATCTTGTAAATCGTATTTATGACTATTTAGACTTTGGCAGTTGAAAGTCATTATTGAAATGCCATTTCTATTACTAATGAAATCTAATACACTTTGAGCATTCGTCTGAACACTATTTAAAGACAGTCTTTTGAATTCTTGCAACAATTGAAAAAACGGCCGCGTGAGCACTTTTTACTCTATAAAATCACGCGCTTTTATTTAGTAAACAACACTATAAATAATTTAAAAGTCCAATGAAAAATTAGCGTGACATTCATCTTAGCTTTTCCGTTAAAAAAAAGCTATTTTATAAAAACACTACTAAATTAATTTGAATAAAAGTACTTAATAATTAACTATATGAAAAGTTTTTAAGGTAGCCATGACAACGTCGATGACGTCTATGACATATCTCTATAGAAGACCTATTTCAGAGAGAAAATTAATCGTAAGTTTAGCACATCGCGACTATCAGTAACATGGCAAGTGTGTAGAACTGAGTTCGCGCCCTGCAATATGCATGCTCTTTTTGAAAATCTATAAATTGTTTTCAAAAGATGTAGTCGCACGCACACAAACATACCGTGCCGAAGACTGCCGAACTGAAACGACGTTAGACGATGGGGAGCGTGAGGTTTTTTCGTTACGGAATTTCTGGATTCGGTCCCCGCGCTCAAGGCCCGCGATAGAAGCTATGCAATAGCTTAAAAATTGCTGTATATAATGTATGTGTTAATATAGCAAGTGAAAGTTTGGTTAGTGCCTGATTATTTTTAAAGTTCGATTCAAATTTAACACTGCTTGCTTTGTTCATTATAGAAGGCGTTTAGAATTTGCTTTTCTATTCATCTGTAGTCTCACTTTGTCTCTTATTATTTCATCTAACAATACTTGCAAGTGACTTGGGTTCTTTGTTAATATTATGAAATCAACCGCGAATCTCCACCTGATCTATTAATGTATTTATCAGCCTGGTGTATTTTTTGATCCCATCTCAAATATTACACTGCAAACTTCGCTCATTACGCCAGGCGTTTGGAATGCCAGTGACAGCAAAATCAATTTAGTAGTTATTCAATATTATTAGGAGTGGTCTTATTTATATGTAGGTGCACTCAGTAATATGTATAGGGATAGGACTATATTTTATGAGAATTATGAATAGATTTGATTTTAAATGATTTTTAACGTTATAAACTAGTGCTCGATTACGAACCTGACTGATGGTAAGACGCACTAGTTTAGTAAATGCCTATTCATTCTAAACCTGAAGACATTAAAATTGTATTCAGACGGGAAGATCGTCGCAAGCAAATTTCTCGAAAAATAACCATAGGTATAAATTTTGCGTTATCCATTTGGAAGATAAATGCGCTACGTGTCGCGGATTCGATTCCCGCACGGAAGAAATATTTGTATAACCTACAAGTAGTTGTTCCGGGTCTGGACGTATGTGTATGTGAGTTTATGTTTGTAAGCCGATCCACGATACAGGAGAAATTCCTAGTGTGGGGCAACGTTTAAAGAAATATGTAATAAATAAATATGACCAAACCAGGTTTACAGAATTTTTAATTTTACTGTAAGGCGCTTTAAACTGTATATTTGTTTTAAAATTCGTTTTTCTTTTCCTTCCAGAGGGTGTTAATTTTGTTGGGAGTAGTAGCTGTATCAATATCGGCGCCGCAAGGGCCTGCAGATAAAGTCGTAGCAATCCTCTCACAAGAGTTCGATCAGCAACCAGATGGATCTTATAGATACAGGTGTGAATAATAATTTTTTATTTACTCCTTTTTGTTTTCGAGTACAGAAAACCCGTAGAAATAACCTGTTGTATTGTTCAAGTTTATATTTTACCGCGAACCTTACTTTGGTTACAAAAGTTATTATTAAAAAGCAAAATAGTAAGATTTCTACAAGGCGCTGGCTTTTAGTGTAGATTGAAATATATCGAAAACTTTGAATCTTATGAAAGGTCTGAAAAGCTATGCTTGTGTTATTGACATAGGAATCAAATTTCACAACACCTAACCTTTCAAGTGCCGCCCACAAAGTCTTTATAGAAGTTTCGTGATAATCGATCTAATAATAAATACTAAAACCCCAAACAGCTATATATTTACCTTCTATATTAGGAAGCAAATATTTGGTAATAGCTACAATAACATGAAGACATACATATCCTTTGTCATATGTGTTAATTTATATAAGTAACTATATCACGAACTTCGTGTATGACTTCTTTGTAGTGGTTCATTAAGCAGAAGCAATGTCCAAATAAACTATTGCATTGCTCAGATTACCTACCAAGTTATTGTAAGGCTTTTCAATACTTAATAGTGTTATAAATGGCGGAATTGTTGATGCAATGGTGCCTTACGTATGTTTAGCCGTGAATAACTAGCACGAGGCGATGGCGGCTGTACTATGGAAGTTTCCGATAGCAGCCAATACCAGCATTCTTTAAAAAAAAAATCTTAAAAAAAAGGTACATTCAGCAATTTCAGTAAGCTTGAAAAAAAAAAGCATGTGATTGGTTACAATTTAACATAATTTCATGTAAAATAAGTCTGCAGATATGGTCTGGCTCTATGTTTAAATAGCACTCAAAAATGTTTCACTCAGTCGATTTATGGTATGAAGTGTAAATTCATGCTTTAAAGTTACTGTTATTACGTGATGCCCAGAGGCATATTGGCATGTTCATAACATAATGACACTCAAATTGTTATGTTACATTAGCGACTCCACTATCATTGATTTGACCGTTGGCTCTCTGACCGCCGGAGGTCAATATTAAAGGTCAAGTACAACACTAAGTACCAAATGTAAACTTACTGGGAAATAAGTACTAGTAAACCACTATCATAACCACAAAACTTGCAATGAGGGTATATTTTCTCGCCATACTTTACTTTAATGAAACAAACGATATTTTATTTCAGCATAGCCCTTGTTCCTCTCAAGTTAGAATCACGCCGTACTTTGATATGTATCGCGAAGAGTAAAAACCTTGATCGAACAATAAAAATTCTTACCATTCGATTCGCACCTAATTTTGATAACGTGCTTGAGAAAGGACACATCAACGGCGACCTACTCACTGTTGTTTGTTGACAATGAACATCATTAGCATTTGCTATATCAATAGAATACCTATTTAGGTATCATTCATTGACGACAATAATATCCTAGGGAGAAATTATAGGACTCTTATTAAGACATTATTATTCTTCATATAATAAGAATTTTATGGATATAACAATTACGCAGCAAACTGGCTTATCGTGTTTCGGATGAGAGATCCAGATGGTCCAGGGATTTGTGGCCTGCTTGCCTGGTGTAGACCTAGAAACCTTTGAGGAGCCTCCGGATACAGGTTGGACGAAGCAAACAAAACTAGTTCCAGTGGAGATTCATGGACGACTCCTATTTGAAGTGTAAATGTGACACTTCCACAAACGATGTAATTTTTATTATCTTGACCTGCGTCTACTTATACGAAGGATCACATAAAATTGTGCTCAAAAAATTGCACTTATTTTTATTGTATAGACGACAGCACATCTAGTACAATCTGTCAAAGGAGGATGCAAATCCTGATCCCGCCTTCCAATACCTATGTATGTGTGTTATATCGTTAGATAGGTATTTTTGAGCTGAATAAAAGTTACTATGGCCCCAAGTTTCAAATCTTAGTCCGTTCAGAGTTATTTTTTAATAAACATGGTAGTTTTATCAGTAGACAAGTAGTGATTTTTTTACGTAATAATTGCATTTGTGCTTCATAAAACTTTTTTATCGGTCTTTGTCACTCGCACTCGTTAAGTAGGTATGCTTATGTAGACCAATGAAACTGGTTATAAGCACGGAAAAAAAAAAAAATTCAATACTTTTTCTCAGTTTAGGATAGCTGCTGCTATCACAAACCACTTTCATATACCCATCGAAGATAGCCAATATGCAGAAGCAATATGTTATTGTCACCGAAATAAGGGTGAAGTTACATACCCCTAATATTTTATATGAATATGTGATCGGAAACGTTTAAACAGCAGGAGAGTTGATTTTACAAGAGTAGAAGGAAGTGATATTGACTTTCCGAGATTCAGTGAAAAACAAGTCATTTTGTTAGCTTGTTATTACTTAAATAGCATTACTTGGTTACTGATAAAACTACCATGTTTAATAATGAATAGGGATGTTTCCTGGGTTAAAAAAATTGATTCTATTTAGTCCGTCATTCAGATTATAGAAAAATATTGAATACGTATATTTTGTTTTATCAAATCAATAAAAATTGACAAATATAAAAGAAATCAAAGATCTGGAGTGGTGGCTGGTGATGTCACTGCTCGCTAAAAAATGTAGCGTGCAGTGACGTCACACGAGTTTTCAATGCACTGTGTCGTCTTCATTTATTGTTTATATGAAAAAAGAAATAATACGTGTCTAGTAGTTTTTGGAAATCTGACTGACGGACTAATTAGTTTTTTTTTAGTCAACTACCCTATTACTTTGAACGAACTAAGATTGGAACTTGGCGCTATAGTAACTTTTATTCAGCTCAAAATTAACTATCCAACGATGTAACACACATAGCTATTGGAAGGTGGGACGGTCCCACCCAGTTTCTATGAAATCAGGTCCCACTGGGACCTGATTTCATAGAAACTCTGGCATCGTCCTTTGTTTATTAGAATTTCAACTTTATTGCTAAATGATTAAGGCTCAAAGTTGATTGGGAATATTAGACAGTTTCAAGTAGCTTGACCGGCTGTCGTCCGTATATACTAGGAGTTCCTATATATCAAAAGTCAATAATATAAATACTCTTTCCTTCTCAGTTACGAGGCTGAGAACGGCATCAAAGCTGAAGAGGCTGGCACGTTGAAGAAGGCCGCTGGACCCGATGCCAGTGACGTCATTGTCGCGCAGGGAGCCTTTAGTTACACCGCACCAGATGGCACTGTAATCAACCTAAACTACGTTGCTGATGATGAGGGCGGATTTAAGCCAGAGGTACGATTTCAATTATCTACACAATTATATATACTAACTTAAGATTTGTTAATCAATTGGGCGGAAATACCAAATAATCTATTGGGCTGAGTAAGGTGGTAATTTTTTCTATTTCATTTTATATTATGTTTGTGTTTTCAAATTGGTAACTAATTAATATCCTT
The DNA here is from genome assembly GCA_037179545.1 of Sesamia inferens. Classification (NCBI taxonomy): domain Eukaryota; kingdom Metazoa; phylum Arthropoda; class Insecta; order Lepidoptera; family Noctuidae; genus Sesamia; species Sesamia inferens. Next base: position 17,460,025 of record CM073928.1, on the reverse strand, counting down.
CTAATGAAAATATCTATAAAAGCGAAAGTTTTGACATCATATCTATGGACAGATGGGTGTTGTGTACTTTTTCATGCAAAAATACTGAACAGATTCTGCTTCAATTTAGCAAACAGATGGTTTATAAGCAGAAAAAAAAAACACAAAAGGTAACTTTTTATCCTGATTTTTCCAAAACATCGAGACCTATGCGAGTGAAATCGCTGGGCGTAGCTAGTTGGATCTTAGACATTCTTGAAAATATATAATTTTCAAGACTGTATAAGATCCAACTAGCTAAGAATGTCTGATGGACTTACCTAAATTACCCCAGCATAACAATTTAATATAATCATAGTCCATGTATGACACAATGCTAAAGGATCGAAGCGTGTTCTTTAAATTGCATGACTAAAGATGATCCATTTCTAGATTTAGATTTTTGAGTCGAATTTTATTATAGCCAATAAAACAGGCTTAGCCACAAAAAAAAGAATCAAGGTTATTACGATATGTTTTAGATTGTAGAGGAATATTCTTAACCTTTAGAATAAAGGCTTTTTTTTATGTGGTTCGATCATCCTAATAAAAATAGACTATTTAAACACGCATGGTTACGTAACTATTTAAATATTATGTTTCATATACTTAGAATATTTTAAAGAATTTACTATTCTTCGTTGAAGACCTACATTCTTCTGAGACCTGTAATTTTATTTTTTCTTTTTGAGTTTTTTTTTTAAATAGTGTGTTAATTCCTTAAATTAACACACTATTTCATCATTAAGACACTATTTTTTAAATTTTAAGTTGCCTTTTCTTTTTTTTTTGTTTTATCGGCAACTGGTAATAAATCAATAAGGTTCACAACAGCTATCGATTTTCATGAATGTTTTATTATTTAGGACGTTATGATCATATTCACCAACACAATATAATAAACCTAAATAAACGCCTCAATAAAATCACACTGGCAGATTTTGCACTCAATGGTGAATCAAACGTAGAAAATTCTACAGTGTCAGTATATTTTGGCGCTCATTTAGGAGTTTATTTGTGCTTCTTATTTCAGGATCTTGCATAATTCACCTGACCAGTTGTTTTATGATATTCGTTGTTTCTGTTCCAGGGCGCCCATCTGCCGACTCCTCCGCCAATCCCACCAGCAATCCAGAAGGCTCTTGACTACCTTGCGACCCTCCCCCCACCACCACCGGGCAGAAACTAAACCTTCCACCAACTGAATGCCTAATGCCCTGATGACCTGAGCATCCTACGTACCTGTTACCCCACGAATACTCGTACAGTTTTGAAAACAGAATTGAATGCTATAGTTTTAGAAAAAAAAAAGTTTTAGTTTTCTTGTTATTTTGTGACTCTCAATATCTTTTGTTTTATAGTTAAGAAGATCTCGTTGTGTGTTGTATGCATCACCAGTCTTCTTTAGATAAGCAAACTTTTTATATAAAAACAACAATTAAAACTAATTGAACTTAATATGTGAGTTTATTTGGATTCTGTTTACAAAACTGCACTTACATTAAAACAATATAATATAGTAAGCAATAAAAAACATATAAAAAGAATGTAAAATGACTGAACTGTGATAAACAATGATTGAATTTACGTAAAATGATTGTATATTTATTTAAATAAAAGCAAAATCAGTGCCAAAGATGCATTGCAAAATGTAATATGGTTTTTAAATTTTCCTAACCTTCGTCCTTTTTTAGTTTTTCGCTCAATTCACTAAGTTTAACTTTACTAAGGACTAAGTTTTCCTCTTATTTGATAGAATAATTGTACCTATGCCAAGATTTAAGGCATAATAGCTGCCACAACAACTTCGTTAATTTGATTCGTTTAGTGCGAGTTTGCTGCAGTGATGTCACTCTAGCTGTTTCATTCTATACGGAGAAACCAGTGCGGCAAGCGTTTAAGATTACAATAAAAAAAGGCCTGATAAGGAAGGAAAAAACTGAGCCTTAATAATTATAAAGTGTTATAAGCTGGAAAACCGAGTGTGTAAGCTAGAGTGATGTCACCCAAGCTGGTCACGCTCATTTCTTTTAAACGAAAGAAGATAAGACTTTATAAAAACATTTAAGCCTTATTTTTCTGTCTATTCCAAAACGCTAACCTCATTGGTGTGCCTATATTGAATGAGTCAGCAAGAGTGACGTCACTCCAGCAAACACATACTAAACGACTCATATTAAGGAATTTTAATTGCAGCTACTATACTTTAAATATTAGCATGGGTAGAATTATTCTATCATATGTAAGGAAGCTGTACGACACCCTGTTTAACAAAAACTAAGTGGTTGCCAAAAACATCTGTATTGTTTAATATCTGGTTAGATATGTATTCAATGCCCAACCCATTGCAGCTGATAGTATGTTATGCAATTACCCTGGTAGTTACCAAGGTAATTGCAATAACATACTATCAGTAGCAATGGGTTTCACATTGACACTTCAACAACATTCATTGTATTGAATAGGTTCTTGAGCATATACATTTTTCGAATGAAAATGCAGCAATGGATGTCTAGGGTTCGCTTTACCAATCTAACTGCTCATTTTGGCTAAACTTCGATATTTTCCATGAAGCAACTGCCGTCTGACCTCCACAACCCGAAGGCGATATCTAAGCATTGCAGTGACACCAATTGTAGTACTTTTGAGGGCTCCATCAATTCGTAACGACTGCCATTAGATGTTCGTATGGCAAACAGGATCAACGGCTTAATGTGCTTTCCGAGGCACGACCAGACCAGTACAAATATTCATATTCATGCATACAAATATTTGCACTGCGCGGGGATCGAACCCGCGCCACCTTGCGCAGCGGCCGCTTTCGCTACCGCTACTCCACGGAGGCTGTCAAAAAGGCAGCAATGGATTAGCAATATACTTCAAAATGTGTTACGCGAAAGTCTTTCTTAACTTCCATTGCAGTTAATCTAAATGTGAATAAGTCAGCTTATCTATAAAACTGGCAAATGCATGAAAAAACAGAAAAACTATTGTGAAAAACATCTGTAAGGGATAAAACAACAACGTTTTATGTACCTATAGCGATGAGACAATGCCCAAATAAAGTGATTTTTCATTAACATGGAACTTACAGATACACACCGCTACACAGGTGATAAACGTTGATGTCATTTCATATAAAATAATACCTTTAATGGCTCCAGAGGTACATACTTTGAGCATGTCTATACCGGATGTATTCCGTACAAAGGAAATTAAATTTTTTGAAATAGAATATATTTATTTCAGACCTAATACACAGTAATTGATACAAGTCTATATTATGTTAGAAGGTCCGAACTGAGCGTCATGCAGGGAAATGTGTTGGCTTAAATGTCTGTTAAGTACAAGATCGAGAACCTTACCCACCGAAGTGCCTACAATTACCCTTTCACGGTGCATCACCAGTCTTATTTTTAACTGGCTGCGCAACAAGCTTCACCCGCGTAGCTTTCGATACATTTTTTTATATGCACCGCTCCTATTGGTCGTAGCTTGATGTTATATAGCCTTCCTGGATTAATTGGCTATCCAACGCAAAAAATATATTTCAAATCGGGCCAGTAGTTTCTGAGATTAGCACGTTCAAACAAACAAACTCTTCAGCTATATATTTTAGTATTAGTATAGATTACAAGTCTGGTGCTTACCAATCACCGGAAGACGATAGTAAACATTGAGCTAACTAGGTAGTCATAACGAAAAGAGTACAGAAATGATAAATATACAACAGGACCTAGGTAGGTGATTCAATATTCTGTAGAATCTCAACGCTGCCCATCGTATCCTGGTGACTTTTCTCAGGCCATTTGCTGAATAACTTCGCCAACCTCCGCAACTTTAACTAGACCATTTCCCAGCATCAAGCATCATTTCACCATATTCCTGTTTCAAAAAAGATTCCACCCTAAAGTGAGTCCTAAATAGGTTACCTATTTCATAGGGAGAGCCGCATACTGTCTAGCAGAATGACTTCTGTTTTTTTTATAGTAGATCCAAATAAAACACAAGAAACCTACTTAAAATCATACCTAAATGTAAACAATTTATATTATTATAGACCACATAATAACCGTGCATCTCAATTAAAAAATAAAAGACAGGTGCGACAAAAATTGCACCGTACAAATCATTCTATGCGTAAATTAAAATTCTCTTACGCCAAGAATTATTATCAAATAAACATAATCAATGCACAGCTACAACTCGTGTTTAACCTGCAGGTACAGTGAAATTATTACAGGAAATGTCAGTGAAAATGTTCATTTTAATAGAAAGCAAGAGTGTTCTCAACAATACTTGATGTACTGCATTCCTCTAACCCGTTTGTAAAAGTGAGCGTCTATCCAAGGTCAATGATGAGAACATAGAATATTGTGTTCTATCTATAGATCGAACACTGATTACTTACTGGATAGGTTATGAGTGCGAGCATATTTGAAGATGTTGTTACGTCATACCAAATCACAAACTATTGGTATTAATTAATATATTAGCTGGTACTTATGCAGTTGTAGTTATCGATCAATATTAATTGTATTTATTATTATCTATTATTCGATATTTTTTTCTTTTATATATTATATTTAGTTTTGTTTACGGAAATTATAACAACATAATTATTTTTTGCTAGCAAATGTGAGCAAGTGACTTTATGTTACAACGAAGAACATAATGATAAGTTTCGAATTATACGCAGTCCAATGGGCAAGTTTTTCCAATATTTTAATATTCTATTATTATTATTTCTTTAGGGGTTAGATAGATGCGTCTCTTCGAATCCAGCTCAGCTGAGCAGCGTTCGGGAAGCCACGCTACATCTACTCGTCCTCCAAGATACCACAATTTCAAGACTAAAGTCTAAGACCAGTGAGTGCTGCTAGTGATAACATACGGAACTGAAATGTGGTTGCTTACAATGGGGGCCTCATACGAAGCCTCAAGGTCACACAAAGGGCGATGGAAAGAGCTATTTTCGGAGTTTCTCAGCGCGATCCAATTAGAAATGGGGAGATCCGTAGAACCCCTAGAATTAAGAGTCCCTAAAATTAAGTGGCAGTGGGCGGGGCACATAGAACCGATGGCCGATGCAGCAGTATGGTTCTGGAGTAACGGCCATGTACCGGAAGACGCAGCTTAGGGAGGCCCCCAACAAGGTGGGCCGATGACCTGGTGAAAGTCGCGGGAAGGCGATGGATGCGGGCATCACAAGACCGGTCATTGTGGAAAGGCTTGGGGGAGGCCTTTGTCCTGCAGTGGACCTAGATAGGCTGAAGAAGAAGAAGAAGATTACTTAATTAAATCAGATATCACTATGTCTTAATTCCATTTCCAGATTCATGTTAGTATACTTTATTAAATATTACTATTAAATATTATATATATAAATGTAGCAGTAATTCTAATACATACAGCTAAAGCTAATATATTTATAATCGAATTGTAAAATGAATTTATTATCCAAAATCACAATTATCTATAAATTAATTCACATTAATCATCATGTTCTATAGGATGCATTTTGGGGAGTGTGCGAGGGAATTGCATGATTTAATTCCTCAATCTCCGTTCCACCATCGGACGACCCGTCGTACGGCGAGTTTTCACCCTTACGTTGTTAACACCACTACGATCCGGGCGAAGCGTTTCGCCTCCTCCTTTATACCGCGTACATCGAGGGACTGGAACAATTTGCCAGCGTCGGTGTTTCCATCAGACTACAATTTGAGTGTCTTCAAGGCTAGAGTGAATAGGCTCTTAATAAACTAGTGCGCTTTACCATCAACGATTGCGTCACTGTTTACCATCAGGCGGGATTGCGGTCAAGCGCTAGTTTATAATTAAAAAAAAAAACTTTGAATAAATTCAAATGAAAACAAAACATAAAAATTTGAATTAAAACACATAAAACAAAATAATGTATTCAGAAATTAAAATAATTATCGTATCATTAGTACTCAGTCAGCTCTTATTGATATGTGAATTGCACGCAATGCCATATGCTATTGATTGTTTTACTATAATTTGTAACAAATTCTTGTCTTATGAAAACTATAAACAAAGGCATCCCAATTAAGGCTGACTTGTCCAATGCCAGATAATGTTATAGGAAAATTGTTAATGTTATAGGTGAACAAGTTTGAAATTTTGACTGTTATTTAAATGACAAACGTCTATTTTATTCAGCGACTATATTTTTTCTGGAGATGGATTGATACAAATTAATAATTATACAAATTCCTAGATATGAAACATATTAGCAAAGATTATTCAAAAACAGCGTTAGACATGGCATGTTCATTTCTATTAACACACTCAATAGACTAAAGATATAGGTACTAGGGATTGCAATTGCTGGATTTAGCATACAGCAATCCAGCTGGATCCCGCGCCTTTTTAAACATGCTGGATCCAGCATACATCTTGATCCAGCGATGCGGATCCGCAAACGTATCAATTTCTATTGTTTAGTTTTGAGTTGCCGCCATTTTGAGGTTGAGATAAGACTATAGATAAAATTTGTTTTCTAAGGTCTTACTTTCAGAGAATTCAAAAAAAGAAGTAGTCTCTTATCGTCAGACTTTAAACTGCTTAATTATTAAGGATTAACGAGCGAAGAGAAGATTATTTCAAAGCTTTTTTTGTTTCATACAAAAATACTATTGAAAATTAAAATAGTGTTATTGTTACGGTCCTTTTTTAAAAGAATGTTAATTAAGTTAATTTTAAAAGAATTTGTGAGACTGATGTTTGTTATTTAATTTTATGTTGATCTCAAATTATTAAAAAACCAAAGCAAATTAATATAAGATATAACCAAATGAGTGGAAGATTTCAAAGATTATCGAAAGAAGTACAAATTAATAAAAAAAGTCCTAAAAATGTCGTCTTTTTATTTTCGTTCCACGTTTTGCTGGATTCGCGCTGGATCCAGCTGGATTCAGGTCAATCCAGCAAAAATTCCGCCGGATTGAAAACGCCGCTGGATTGCAATCCCTAATACCCCCTTATTCATAAAAGTTGCTTAAAGTTAACTAGTGATTAATGACTGTTTAATCATAAACTTTTGACGTTTTAACGTAACTTTACTTTAATAATCGTTTATGATTGAACCCCTTAAACACTATGGTGTTTATTCATAAACGACGATTAAAGTTAAGTGACGTGCAAACGTCAAAAATGTATGGTTAATCAGTCCCTAATCACTAGTTAAATTTAAGAACGTTTATGAATAAGGCGGATAATTATAACAATACGATTTATAAGAAAAACAAGGATTCATTGAATAAGCTATATACCTACCATATAAATATTTTGTAAGATATGATTGCCTGCCTCGTTTAATTGTGCTTAACACAGATAACATCTGATGAATGAAACGCCATCACAAATATTACCAGCGAATGAAACCATCTTGTTGTCAAATATGATTCAAATTATAGAACATATTTCATTAAAATGTTTATAGTGTTTTTAGTTTTTCAGTAACCGGCTCTGGTGTGGTCTTCGTGGCGAGATAAGCTAGAGCACGCTGTATTGCTGGAGGAATTGGCGGTGGCGTGGGCAAGTGGTCGCCAACTGGTCGGTAGCCGTTCTCGTCAGCTGTGTATGTTAGACTGATTTCATTACCGTCTTTGTCCTGAAATTATTATAAAATAAATAATGGCGGTATGATACGGCCATAAATAGTGCGTACAGTCGCAATCTAAGAAAAAATAAATAGTTCACCCTCTTTTATTAGCCCGTGAGGTTTTCTCAAACACAAGTCAATTTGAATGTGAGGGGCAATTCTGGTAATTTTAAGAACCTCAACAGGCTGATATCTGCGACAAACATCGGCTTACTTCGTAAAGTAGGTATTTTATTATTTATTGTAATTGTGAAGACTATAGGGATGTATCCAAGGTATGAAAATCAAAAAAAATAATTAGTCCGTCTTATAGATAATAAAAAAAATTAAGACCCGTATTTTTTATTTTTTCGAAATTACCAAAAATTACTGAGATATAGCGTATTAAAGTTACGGAGTGGGGGCTAATTACGTCACGCCATGGTATATTTTGTACGACGGCGTGACGTCATGCGATAGTTCAAATCAATAATCTTCCCAAGTATTTGAATAAAAGAAAAAATAAAAAATACGTGTTCAATATTTTTTAGAAATCTATCTGATGGACATTAAATTATTTTTTAGGATACAACCCAATTGTGAGTCGTTTTATTTATTTTCTTTGTTCTATTAGTTTTTGTCGTGTTCTGGCAGTATGAGTAATTTATGTGACCTACCGGGACTACCCAAATGTCCTTTCTTTGGTATAAGTATCTAGTTAAAAAAAATATAGATTTGTAAAACTGTTTGTACATACAAAAGTACTTAAGGAAAATATATCATTTAAGTATACGGGAACTCTTAACAGCATTGGTAATATGAATTTTTTTTTCCCAAAAGTACTTACTTTGTATGAATAGTTTCCTTCCACAGCACTGCCAGAACTGCCATTAGAATTTTTCTGTACGCCTCTCTCATATGCTTTCGTACCGTCACCACCTTCGTAACTAAAAATAGAATTTTGTTATCAATATGTTGTCATTATACGTTATTCATCAGTATCTGCTGAACCTTTACCGAACAATGTTGGAGTTGGTTTCCAAATCTTCCGGATGCGATTGAAGGTCAATTAGGCATATTGAGACTTATCTGACCCCTTAACGGCTATCAAAGTTACATAAATGATAGCCGGTACAAAAGGCCTAACATGGTATCCGGTCACAGTTAATATTTCAACCTAACACGTTAGGTATTCTACCAGACACTAGATGTTGACATTACTGACAGCTCATACTAAGATGAGTTCCCCTAATTAGTTTATTATTACACTTTCAGACAAAATAAAAATTAAGTAATAATAAGATTTCTGTATCACCTGTAATGAAATTTTCCTGAATGCGAGAAAACATAACTTTCTGACTCGATTATAGGAACCACTGGATCACGCATTCCTGTTCTTGGCTTAAATGTTTGAGGAGTAGGTACAAATGGCCCATCACTACGGTTTTTATCAGTCGTAGTTATTGCTTCTTTGCGTGTCGTTTTACGTTGTCTTTCATCCACTTTATATTTTCTTTCATTTTGAACTCTCTTTCGTGATCTTCCTGTTCTAGTTTCAGATTCATTATTAGATTGTTCTTTTGCTTCTGTTGCGTTAGATTCAGACTTTGGTTTTTCACTACCACTCGTTTCATGTTCCAGGCGTTTTTTCCCATCCTCAATATCTGCGTTTGATTCATTTTTACTTTTCACTTTAATCACTTTTTCATCATCGTATATAACTGCAACTGGAATTTCTTCGTTAGTTTCTACTATTGGTGGGTGATTAGCCCCATAAGTCCTTGCAACACGAGTATTCTGTCGAGGCACTCTTTTATTATTACTAAAATCTGCACTAGTCACACCGTGAATTAACAATAAGCAAACAGGTAATATTGGTGTAGATATTAACATTTTTCCAATTTAATTTACTAAGCTATGTAATCCTTCCCGCACGCGATTAAAATAGCAAATGAATATGACTCAATAGATGACTTAACTCATAACGGGTTGTACTAAATCGTAATCTATTCACTAGTTTGACAAGAATCTTTAAAGTTCTTGTTTTTATAAAATACGCCAGTAAACTCTTTGTACTCTACGAATGTATATATGCATGTCGTAATATCTAAATGCGATATACCTACAGTATGATCCTCAACCTTAATTAGGTACTTCAGTAATTAAAACATTATTATAGTGGTACTTAATTATGTTGCAAAAGTCTGGTCGCGAGTCAAAATAATAATGTTATAATCATTTGTCATCACAAACATTATTTGTTATTGCTATCACATTTCGTATTGTTTTTATGCTCTACGTGTGTGCTTAGGCCGTGCTTTGTTACAAATTCCAGCACCAAAATGTTTCAAAAATTTTGTTCTGAACACGTTCAGAGTGTTATATGAATTGATCGCGTTCAATCGTCACCGATCATGTCTTATTGTTGACACCTAGGTTATTATGCAATTTTCCAAAGAACACCTCAGTCAAGCGTTAAGGTTGAAGTTTTTAGCGTCCGGTGAGGCTCAATCCTCCGGAACGCGGGGGGAGGATAGAGTAAATAAATGAATCTTACATATAAGTGGACAACAAGTCTGGAGAATCACTCTTAAGTGTAAATCAGGAGTAGTTAGAATAGAGATGTTATTTAAATTAATTTGTTTGTGCTGGGCTGTAGCGTGCGTGCTTTCCGCACCCCCCACCAATGAGGTTCCACCGGAAAGGCAACAACCCACAGTGATACCGATCGTTTCACAGTCCGAGGAGTTTGAAGCTGACGGAAAATATGTATTTAGGTAATAAAATAATTTATTAACACATTACTGTGATAGCTTTAAGATATCTTACCGTATGATGATACTGTACGAACCTATACTGTATTTTTATTAACAGTATCAGTCATCAATGAAAACGATATATATTACATTTACCTACTTAACTATCTAACAATTAAACTTAGAGATGTGATTACAGTTACGAAACCGGGAACGGTATCAAGCGCGAGGAGACATCCTTTGACAAAGTGGTAGATGGAAAAATAGCGCACAAGCATAGTGACTGCAGCAATGAAGGTGAAGAAAATGATGACAGTGGTGAAATACATGTACAGCAGGGATCCTACTCGTACACGGCACCCGACGGCACTCTCATCAGTGTGAAGTAAGTTCTGATTATGGTTTTTAAGTTTGTTGCCACTTTAATGGTAGACGAAATAGATTATAATGTCATTATAAATACATATATGTGTGAATCTTTTAGCCTGAAAAAGTTAGTTACTCAAAATCATATATCTGTGACGTCGAAAATTCTTTGTAGGCATACTAACCCATTATAAGAAAGTTTTATGTCGTATATAAATTAATCAATTCCATTCTACGTTCGATACTTAAATTGAAACAGGCTGTATAATTCTAAAAGGTTATCGTTGCTGATGGCTAACATCATCTTAAAAAAACACAAAGATAAATTGATGCGTCAATATGATTTTGAGGCTGTCGATTGGTTCCTCATTAACCTTTTTATCGTCCCACTGCTGGGCACAGGTGTCCTATCAGGAGTGTCAGGAGTAGGATTGAGCGTAATCACCACACTTGCTCAATGCTGATTGGCGATTTCAGACTTATAAAGTTCAGGTTTCCTCAAGATGTTTTCCTTCACCTTCAGTCATTGATGTCCAAGTTATACTTACATATAACTTTAGAAAAGTTACATTGGTATTTGCCTGATCTGGAATCGAACCCGCACACTCATACTTGAGAGGCTGGTGTTTTAACCACTAGGCCACCACGACTTTTCGATTGGTTAATGTGTTCAAAATATATACACAGGAGAAAAACTTATGCGGGTTTAACATACATATAGGCATAGCTAGTAGTTTATGAGGCAGATGACGATTTGTGTTTAAACTTTGAATATGCACATATCAACAAAATGTAGGGATATTTTATATTTCAACCAATATCTAAGAAGCATCGGCATCGGTTTGATATTGGGCTGTCTTCGAGATGTCATTTAGAGAAATCGATTCTGTCACTTTGAAGTTACACGATATCTACCTGTGTGTCGTTCAGTCATATCCCCAGTATGAAATAACGTGACCACAACTTTCATATCACGTTTTGGTTGATGTGTATTGCCTCAAAAACTGTGCGTTAAATATCGCCATTTTATAACATGACTTCTAATATTTTATCTCAACTCAAATGATGACGTGATATAACTGTTAAAACTCAGAAGGTATGTACGGATTACAGCAGGTCAAGCTAACCCAAACTGCCACATATTCCCAATCAACCTTCAACCTTAATGCTTTAGGTATACAGTTGAAAATCTAATACAGAAATCTGACAGATTGTAATAGCTTGATGTGCTGTCGTCTGTACGTCAAATATAAAAAGAAAACATCAATCTAATCCCTTTTCATACATTAATCATTAATATTGAAAAGAAAACAATATTACTTTTCCGTAACGTATCGAGTTACTAACAATTTTGCAGGAGCATTTTGTTAATATTTTAAAGACTTCTTTAATTTTGAAAATAAAACAATAGAGACTTCAATCTGTGGAAACTAGAAGATTATTTACGTATTTACAGTTTATAAACTGTAAATTTGTAAATAATTTTGGATCAAGTTATCCCTGGATTTTTTTGATATTTTTTGATTTTTAACCCACTTCAACAAAAGAAGGATCTTTAATCTATAGGGTATACTTTCGTGATGATTCCATAGTTATCAGGTCAGAATCTAATGATGGAGCCTAGAGAGAGTTCAGGAAACTTCTCAATGGTTTACAGTAGTTACCTACGTTTGTACCAAATTGTAATTTTTTTTTTTTAATAAAATTATAAACTCGCGCTTGACCGCAATCCCGCCTGATGGTAAGCAGTGACGCAGTCGTTGATGGTAAGGCGCACTAGTTCATTTATTATGATGTGAACTTTGCACCTATATGGGTTAAAATGAAGGTTTACAGTAGATTTGACGATGAAGAACATTGGCAATTGGGGGAATTGCTAAATGATTTACAGCATTGAAGTTAAACATAGGACAACTATTACCTACCCATCATACTTATGCGACATTCAATTAAAATGAAGCCTCTGAATTTAACTTGCGTCTTCTCTTGCTATGCTCCTACTTTCAGTTTCGTCCCGTAAAAATTTTATAGAACTCGGTTCATAAATTAAAAAAAGTTTGGTTGTTAAATCAAAATTATGGATAAAATTTCAAATAAACAAAATTGTGTCGTTTGCTTGCTACTCTTTTGTTGAAATCAGCATTCAGTCTGACCGGATGCAGCTGAACAGTACAAAGAGAAAATTTCGAAAGTCAGTGTTCAAAAAACGAATATACAAAAACCAAAGACACTTCCGTAATTAGTTATTTTTCACTGTGTAGTGTTTTTGGAAGAGCATAGCATTCAAGCTGACGTATCAGCTTTAAAAGATTAAGTCAGGCCTTTTTGACCGAAATTTGCTTGATAAATACTTATAATTAAAAAACTTGTTTCTTTATATTTTGCTGGTTTAGTATTCTATCTTTTTCACAGCTACGAATAGAAAATAATTCAAGTGAAATCAGTTTTTGGTAAAACTAAGATTTATTTTCTTGAATGTTACAGGTATATTGCAGACGAAAATGGTTTCCGTCCAGTTGGTAATCACATCAACCTTGGACCACAACCACTAAATACTCCAATCCACAACCATAAACTAAAATCTGCAAGAAAATTGAAGGACAGTGAAGAAGACAATTTTAGTTCTGTCCTCCAAAATACGTCTTCATCAAAAATTTCTGAATCTGAATCACATGAAGATATATCTCCACCCAACGGTGAGTTTGAAAAAAAGATTCCAAAAATAGGGTCAATAGCTGTAATAAAACCTGAAAAAGCCCGCAAAGAAGGTGATTCTTATTCAAAAAAAAGGGAGGGTTTTGCCAAAGATGGTGAACATTCTGCTGATGAAGGAGAAAATACCACAAAAAAAGCAGAAAAGTCTGCTGAAGTAGATAAAAAGTTTATCAAAGAAGCTGACGAACCTACTGAGGAGAATAAGAAGCACACGAAAGGAGAAAAACCTGCCCAGGAAGAAAAAAACCCTATTAAGGAAGGGAAACTACCAGCTGAAGGCAGCTCAAAACATGCCGAAGAAAGTGTAGATGCTGCTAAAGATGGTGAATCTGCTAATAAAGGTGAAAAGACTTCAAAAGATGGAGATAAACATGATAATGAAGAAAACAGGACGAAAGGTGGAGAAAGTTCTGGGAAAGATGGCGAAACGTCTTTAACAGAAAGTGAAAAACTTTCGGGAAAGGATGAAAAGCTCACAAAAGAGGAAAATAAACCTGTAAGGGAAAGGGAAAACCTAACGTCTGAAAAAGTTGAGAGGCCTTCTAAAGAGGGTGAAAAATCAATAGCTAAAGATGAGAAACCCAGCGATGAGATTGAAAAACCTTTAAAGGAAAGTGATATGGCCACCAAAGAGGCTGAGAAACCTATGGACAAAAATAAGAAACCTATGTCTAAACAAGGTGAGAAGCCCGCAAACGAGGGTGAGAAACCCTTAGGAGAAGATGCAAAGCCTGCCAAAGATAGTGAGAAACCCTTAAAAGAAGATCTGAAACCCGTCAAATATAGTGAGAAACCTGTGGAGGAAGGTAAGAAGTCCACCGCAAAAGGTGAAAAGGCTTTGACAGAAGGCGAGAAGCCCGCCAACGAGAAAGAGAAACCTGCAAAAGACAGTGAGAATCTCGCGTCTAGAAAAGGTGAGAAGCCCACAAACGAGAGTAAGACACCTTTGGAAAAAGGTCAGAAGCCCTCCGAGGTAAGTGAGAAACCTTTGAAAGAAGGTGAGAAACCCGCTCATGAGAGTGAGAAACCTGTAAAAGAAGTTGAGAAGCCTGCGTCTATAAATGGCGAGAAGCCTGAAAACGAGGATGAGAAATCTTTGGAAGAAGATGAGAAGCCGGTCAAAGATGGTGGAAAACCTGTAAAAGATGACGAGAGGTCCACTGTTGAGGATGAGAAACCTTTGAAAGAAGGTGAGAAACCTTTGAAAGAAGGTGAGAAACTCGCCAAAGAGGGCGAGGCGCCTGAGAAGCTACCTGGTGATAAGCTCGCAAATGAGGGTGAGAAATCTTTGATAGAAGTTGATAAATCCGCTAAAGAGGGGGAGAAACCTACAAAACGAGATGAGAAGCCCGAGTCTAGAAATAGTGAGAAGCCTGCAAATGAGGGTGAGAAACCTTTAGAAGAAGGTGAGAAACCGGTCCAAGATGGTAGGAAACCTGTAAATAAAGCTGAGAAGCCCATGGATCAGAGTGTGAAACCTTTAAAAGAGGGTGAGAAGCTCGACAACGTGGGAAAAAACATTTTAAAAAACAGTGAGCCGAAATATGCAAACGAGGATGTGAAACCTTTAGAAGAAGGTGAGCAGCCCACCGAGGAGCGTGATAAACGTTTAAAAGAAAGTAAGAAGCCCGCCTCCAAGGGTGGAATACCTGCAAAGAAAGGTGCGCAGCCGACAAATAAGGGTGATGAACCTTTGGAAAGAGATGAGAAGCTATCCAAAGATGGGGAGCCACATGCAAAAGGTGGCGACAAGCCAGGCAATAGGAGTGAGAAACCGTTGAGTGAAGAACTTGCAAAAGAAGGCGAGAAGCATGTAGACAAGGGTGAGCAGCCTTTAGAAGGAGGTAAGAAGCCAGTCAAAGATGGTGAGAAACACGTAAAAGAAGTCAACAAGCCCGCCGATGAGAGTAAGAAACCTATGATAGAAGGTGAGAAACCCGTCAAAGATAGTGAGAAACCTCGGACAGAGGGTGAAAACCGTGCTAACGAGGGAGGGAAATCTGCTAAAGAAGATGAGAAGGCTATCAAAGATGGTGGAACATCTGTAAAGGAAGGCGACAAGCCCGCCCATGGGAGTAAGAAACCTTTGAAAGTAGGTGAGGAACCTGTAAAAGAAGTTGAGAAACCCGTATCTAAGGAAGATGAGAAACTTGCTAACAAGGGTGGCAAACTTTTAGAAGAAGGTGAGAAGCCAGTCAAAGATGGAGATAAGCCTGTGAAAGATACTGAGATGTCAGCATCGATAGAAGGTGAAACGCCCGCCAAAGAAGTTGAGAAACCTTTCAAAGAAGGTGATGAAGTCACCAAAGAAGGTGAGAAACCTACAAAAGACAGAGTGAATCCCTCTAAAGGCGGTGAAAAGTCAAATAAGGAAGGAAAAAAGGTACATACTAAAAAAAGACAGAATCTTGTGCCTAATGAAGGTGAATCATCTGTGGCAAATAAAGAGGAGACGCCCGCCGGTATGAAAGGAGAAAAAACTACTGCCAAGGAAGGAGAAAAACGCGCTGGGGCCGAGGAAGGTGAGAAGTCTACTAATGAGGGTAATGAACCTAGTAAAGAAGCAGAAAAGATATCGAAGCAGGCTGTTAACGTCGCTCAAGATGCAAGAAAATCTGCTAGTGAAGCGGTTCAGTCCGCTATGAAAGCTTTGAAAACTGTTGAAAATGTCATACAATTTATCAAAGAAAAACGTATAACTGGAGATCAAATGTTTGATAATGACACAGTATCGCATGCACAGAAAGCTAAAAATGCAGCGCAAGAAGCGCTTCAGGCGGCCCAAGTAGTCGGAACCGCTGCTGACGCAGCACAGAAAGCAGCGAACGAGGCCGTCTCCTTAGCTCAGGCACTTCGAACCCCACCTCCTAGTTTAATACAAAGAGATTCACCCAGCGAAAAACCACTTGTGAGCTCACTGAAGAAATCTGATCCGTCATCTATAGATAATGAAAAGCCCACCAAGGAATTCGGACATGACACCAAAGTAACAGAAACTGAAAAAGAGGGAAAGCAAATATAACTAAAAAGGATTAAAAATTTAAGAAAAAATGACATATGGTCTTGAACGAATTTGTATACGAATAAACTGTTAAAGATGTAAGAGCTATTGTATAAATGTATAATAAAAAAAGCGTGATAAAATCTTTTCTAAGTCAACGATTAGTTAATTTTGTTGCTGATGTTTATTTTTTAAGAAATACATTTAAGATATTGTTGACCTGTTTTTTATTAATTAAAAGCTTCTTTTTGAGTTATCTGCGATTTGAACTAGTGCAGCAGTATTTCTATTATTCATAGAGATTTCCTGAAACTGATGTTATCATATAATATCCCAAACATTATACTTTTATTAATCCTTTTAATGAATGGTGCAGTCAATCGCTAAGAATTGCAACACTTAAATGGCATTGTGCCTGGCACATTGCCCGTAGGACCGATGCCCGATGGGGCCGATGGATTCTCGAGTGGCTACCACGCATCGAAAGACGAAGCGTGGGTAAGCCCTCGACAAGGTAGACCGACGACCTGGAGAAGGTCGCGGGAACCCCCTGGATGCGGGAGGCGCAGCACCGGTCGTCATGGAGATCCTTGGGGGAGGCCTATGTCCAGCAGTGGATGTCTTTCGGCTGAAATGATGATGATGCCGTCATTTGCATTATATTTAACAGTAGAAAAAATTAATGAATCACCTAATTCCAACCTTTACAAACGCCTGAGATGATACGTTTAGTTATACATATAAATCAAACTGAGAATAACTTAGCGATCGTCAGGCGCTGCAACTTTACAAACATACAATAAAAAATGAATACAATAAGAATAATATATAATAGAAAATTAATAGGTCGCCACGCCGGCCGTATCAAAATCCCAGAGCCAAAACTGAAATATGTCTTGGGTCCGTAATACTAAATCAAACAATACCGACTGAACCAATCAAACTGGAACAATGCAAAGCTGCAGATTCCTCGGAAGCTTCTTTACAAAGGGCTCCTCTATTACTAATAGGTAGTTCTATCTCAATTCCTAATGGCTGCGCAGTAATACTTGAACATACAACAGCTGTTATGTGGCATCCTTAAGCGATTCAATGGCTTACGCGGTCATTAACCCAATGCCAATTCGTGAGAGGTTGTATGTCCAACTGCAAGTTAGTCAAAGTGTTCACCGTAGAATTTTCATTGTAATTTTTGTATGTAGAGGTTTTCTTTTAATACCGTATATTTTTGAAAAAATAATAATTATGTAATTAATATTCATGGAAAAATTGCGGCAAGTTTAGTAGTCTAGAGAGTATACTGACACATAATTTGGAAAAACCTTGTATTAATTAATATATTTCTTCTTCTGCCAAGCCTTTTCCTAACTATGTTGACCTAACAACATACGTCACCGATGAAAGGATAACACACATTTCGAAAAAGTAGATCTCATAGAATCTGAAGTTTTCGAATATAAAACGGGACGAACCGTAGAGAGAAGAATAGAAAACCACACACCATGTAGAAGAGGATTGAAGTTAATCGAGCAGAAGAACAAAAAAGCTTCACCAGTTATTCATGAAGAGGAAGAATTAAGTAATTTTCTTACATTGGGAATATTCAGCATATTTATAGATAATCGATTATAGACATTAAAAAAGAAAATATACACTAGTGACTCCAAAACACCTTGCATGTAGTACCAAGCGATGCAAATTGAAATATCAGTTCAATGAAATGTCAAGATCAGTTCAAGTGTTCGATGCATAGCGTGGAGAAGCGTTCCTCCTCTCACTTTTGTTGTGAAACCAATGACGTTTATCTCAAGCATTAGGTGCACTGATATAATTGTGTCTCTGAATGCTCTAGTAAAGTCAAGGGAGTCATGTAAGTTCATTGAAGATGCTGATTCCAGAGTAATGATGTTACAGAACCATTGCGCTTAAAGGTTAGGTACAAGTTATTTACAAAATTGTATTACTTATGATAAATATATTTTGAGAAATAAATATCTCATTCCAATTATTCATTATCTTTTCGGCTGATTATAAAATTAACACTGCATTTGTTAACTTTTAGAAATTCTCGAGGTACAGGCCTTAAAAAAGAGGATATGTTCATTGTCTATTTTGCCTTTGATTCGTCGATTCTTTTCACGATAACATGATATTTGTTTCACTTTCTTTAATTTTTCGCGATTAGAGCATCGCCGCCTTTTGCTGTTATAAGTTTTTACCTTTTCACGATTAAAAAGTCGCAACTATTTAAAATTAGATAGATAGTCGTTTCCGTGGCGCAGTGGACAACACGCCTGCCTGCGACGTGGAGGCCCCGGGTTCGATCCCCGGACAGGTCATGATAGAAAACGATCTTTTCCTGATTGACCTGGGTCTTGGATGTTTATGTATATACGTATCTATTATAAAAATAGTATCCCATAACACAAGTCTCGAACTTACTTTGGGGCTAGCTCAATCTGTGTGATTTGTCCGTATATATTTATTTATTTATTTTATTTCTGAATTCTCTCAATGCTTCCTTTTGTGATTACAAGTTCACAGCTTTTCGCGAAATTAAATTGTTTTATTTTCTCGGTGGTAGACCATAACATCGGCCGCCGGCAGAAGTTACCACCCACCAGACAAAGCATTACCGCCAAGCGATTTGTCGTGTTCCGGCATGATGTCTGGTGAAGCCGTACGGAGGACGCGAAAGAAATTGAGCATCACTGCTCGACCAAAAGGTCAATTCTTGTAACACGTACAGCAAATAATCCCAATCTCATCCCGGCGACAAACTAATGTTAAAAACTTTTTAAATATTTTTAAAGTTTTTAGAAATTCGGTGTTTTTGACATATTGAGCCTACCACCTATCTTTAAGAGATATATATCTGAAGATGCAAAGGGTTCCCTCATATGTGTGTATTAAGGGTAACGAGGAGGCTAACCGTTTAGCACAGTTGGGTATTGTCGATGGAAGATTGAGACTAAAGTCAGAGATAAGGGCAATTCTCATAATTTTAAGAATGTTCACAATCTGAAGGTCAAATCTCGTAATTACAAACTTTCAAAATAATCTCGTATAGTCGCAATCTTACCTGTTAACTACATTTATAAAGTTTTATCCGTCGTAATTGAGTTGTGTGTAACACTTTTTTGTCAGAGTGATGAGTGAATTAATTAAGTATAGTATAAGGCTTATAAGCCCTTTTGTGAGCTTAAAATTAAAAAAAAGACCGTGCATCACTGGACAATATCCCCCCATCACCATTTTACTTAATTCTGCATGTTTCGTTGATTAGTCGGTTTTTCTAATTCGCTAGTTTTAGAGATTTTCCAAATTTTACTTGCCAGTTTTCGTCGATTCGTCAGTTTTGTAAAGCATCAATAATAGAAAATCATCAAACTAAACCATGTGTACATAGATAAATACCCAGACTATCTGAAATGAATTAGCAAATTGTTTGAAGAAATCGATTTACTTGGAATATAGTACAAGATAGGCATGAGCTAGACATTAATATACTATTCAAGTTTAGTTGCTCTGCCAGTCTCACGTTTTAGGTAAATAGGTAGGTATTTTACTAGTTTTTTATTGGATTAAGACTAAACTAGAATGAATTACCCACTAAGCGATTAATTGATCGAACGTCCGAACATGGCGAAAGCGAAATGAAGGGTTATGAAATTGACCTTGTGTTTGATGTGTAGCTGTTACATGTAGATGAACCACGATTTTTTGACGTCAACATAAATGTATGAAGTTTAGTATTCGGTCCATTGATTTAACTTGGCACCAGTAAAGATAAATATTACCAGATTCTAGAACCTACATAACATCCATAGGATAGCGGAACTCAAAGGTACGCAACCCAGTTCCTTACAAGAGCGATACATTAGATATGGGTGCTCCTAGACATTACAGACATTACTGCCAACATTATCATCATCATGTCATCTACAGGAAGTCAATTGCTGGACATAGCCCCCCCCCAAGGATTTCCAAACAGACTGCTTGGACGCCGTCTGCATCTAGCGCTTACCTGCGATTTTGGTCAGGTCATCAGACCACCTAATCGGTGGGTGTCCGACGTTGCACTTGTCGGTACGTTGTCGCCATTCAAGAGAATTTCTGCCTCAACGGCTATCGGCTCTGGCTTGCTGCAATATTACAGATTGATTTGGGTTCAGACATTCGTTTTCGATTGTTATGGAAAACCATTGTTGAAGCTCTGTACCGTATTAGGTTACAACCTAATACGGTACAGAGCTTCAACAATGGTTCAACAATGGTCAAACAGCCATGTTCGTTTTAATGCTAGCATTAAACCGAACATGGCTGTTTTGCGTGGATGTGACGCATATTTTCCACTAATTTGTTTTTTTCTGTTTTCATGTCCTTTCTTTGCGTTATGTTTACCGCAAATAAACACATTTTATTTAGTTCTTTTTCTAGTTCTAAATAATTAACCTAAGACCTTGTGCTTACATACAAACACTATCTACAGTCTTCGTCTATTACAACTGTATCTAGTACGTGTTACATAAGTTAAGCGCCGCGAGACATCCTACGTTACAGTTTTACTTTCTCCATTTAGTGTCTATGTCTCCGCATATTGTTCTTTAAGGTATTATCTTGATCGTATTTTACATTGACATCCGTGTTTTGGTAATTTTTAAATAAATCTACACAATATAGCTTTGTATATTTTTTGCTAATTTAAGCCTTTTTGGCGTAGGCGCAAATTCTTAGTAATTATGAGGTACTTACATTTGAAATTGGCGTTTTGTCGTACTGGCCATTTTGATCTCGAATATCTCCTCTTTGGTTTAGAATTCCAAATTAAAATTAATACAGCTATTTACTCATCAATTTGTATCTCGAGAACCGCATTTCTTTTGGTTTTTTTTTCTTTCGGTTTTTTCATTGAGTTTAAAAATAGGAAAATTTAAAATTTCGCTTTATTTACGAATATGAGTTCCGCCGTGGCACCAGTGCTGCAAAATCGGCTCGAAGAATTAATGATATGTACGGCAGTTGTGTCGCTAGAGAAAGCACAGCGCGTTTTTGATTACAACGTTTTTGTTCTGGAAATTTCAACCTACAGAACAATCCCCGTGGACGGCCGGAGATCAAAGTCGACAATGAAGAATTGAAGGCTATTGTGGAAGCGGATCCATCGCAAACTATGTCCTAGTTAGCTGCAGACTGCGGTGTTAGTGAAAAAACTGTTTTAATCCACTTGAAAAAAAATGGCAAGATAATAAAACTCGAAAGGTGGGTATCTCATGAATTGAGTGAAGCATACAGAAAAACGCGCATCGACTGCTGCGTTACATTACTGAATCGGCACAATAATGAAGGGATTTTAAACCGAATCATTCACCTGTGATGAAAAATGGATACTCTATAACAATAGAAAGTGCACATCGCAATGGCTGAACCCCGGTGAACCATCCAAATTCTGCCCCAGGAGAAAATTGACTAAAAAAAGTTATTGGTCAGCGTTTGATGGACTAGTGTCGGTGTGGTGCACTACAGCTTCCTTAAATCTGGCCAGACGATTACTGCAGATCTCTACTGTGAGCAGCTTTACATAATGTTGGATAAACTAGCCGCTAAACCACCGAGACTGGTCAATCGCACAAGGCCACTGCTGCTTCAGTATAACGCGAGACCACACACTGCACAATAGACTGCTACCTAATTAGAGGAGCTTTAATTGGAATGTTTAAGACACTTACCGTACTCTCCGGGCCTTGCTCCAATAGACTACCATTTTCTTTTATAAATTTGGATACCTTTTTGCAGGGCAAAAAATTCAAATCCGATGAGGCCGTTCAAACCGCCTTCAAAGATTTTATTGATTCCCGTCCTAATGTTTTTTTTTAGAAAAAGCATAAACAAACTACCTATGATATGGCAGAGATGAATGGATAAATATATTATATTAAAAAAATAAACGACTTTCATTCCTCAAAGAGAAAACGCCATTTCATATGTAAGGACCTAAAATGTACTTCATCGTTTTATGGGATTAAACTTATATAGACGTATATACAACAGTTTTATTTTTATTAGACGTATAATTTAGTTTGTAATGTATAACGGGATTTACTATTTTTCTTTCTAGGTACCTAATCAACGAAAGTTTAGAATTTGTATATGAATTTTCTCCAAATTATCAGTACCTATAAATTGCCTTTTCTTTTGGTAAAAATAAAAATTTAGGAATTGTAAATTTTCATGATCTTTTTGCACTTACATCTCCACAATTTATAAACGTTGTAGAATTTTGTGCGATATGCTCCATAACTTTAAATAATAAATTTATTCCGGAAAATGTATGTATATAACGCACTAATTATAATAATAAAAAAGATACAGAGGTAGATAGCTACATAGGAATATTAGATGGGCAACCCACCCAGAGAAGATGTGAATGAGGACATGGAATGAAAGAAAGATCACGTATGAAGGATGAAAGTTCAAGAAGAATCAATGTCAGAACTAGAACGAATGAGAACTGATGAGAATAGGCTCCAATATTGTTTATTGTTGGAGGTAGAAGTAATAAAAAAAAAACGCATTATAATATAGAAATCTCTATGTTCTGCTAAGTCGTAAAAGCTCGCGAACCAGGGGTCAGCAGGGTAATTGCGTAACACACTATCAGTAGCAATGGATTACGATTGAGTTACGTTTTTGAGCAGACACATTATTTAAACATACATATGAAGCAATGGATTAGGGTAGGTTTCAAAATTATTAAAATTTATATTAATAATGTATTACACAATTAGGGTGCAGGTCGTTAGTCTATATTTTAAATTCGAAAATAACTCTGTCTTTATGTTATCTCTTCACCCTTAAACCATTAAACTAAACTTCTCGGTGGTAGGTTATAACATCGGCTGTCGGCAAAAGTTACCACCAACAAGACAAAATCTTGCTGAAAAGCGATTCGTCGTATTCAGGCATGATATCTGGTGAAGCCGTATAGAGGACGCAGTCGTGTTGCGATGTGTGCCGGGTACGATGCGTCAAATGTTAGGCGTAGCATGATTGATCGTGTTGTTGGGTTGAACATTGTATCACCTCGCTCAACTGCCGTATTCCTTCCTATCCACTCAGTGTTTTTGAGTTGATCTCTGAATTAAGTGGCGCGCTTTACCGTTAACGATTGTATCACTGCGTATTAGGCGGGATAGCGGTCAAGCACTGGTTTATAATCATATATAAAAAAAACAAATATTGATAAATTTTAGCAAGAAGATAAACGGACATTCTGAGTAATGACATTGACCACTTTTTCCCTAAACCACGTTCCAGTGGGATGATTTCCGACTACGACGCAGGAATGCCGCAGGCAGAAAATACTTTACAATAAAACTAGTAGTAGTTAGTATATAGATTGTTATTGAAATGTATATGCCACCTATTTCATAATGTGATCCCGTAGGAATACTTATATTTTTAAATATACAACCAAGTAACAAAGAGAATGGCATGATCGGAGACAGGATGTATAGTGGTTAAACCTTATTTTAAAAGTAAATTGTAACCTCGTAATGTAAGCGATCAGTTGATCGAGTTTATATATTCCATGTTTTATTTTTAACAAAAAGCTATAAATGTTTTGTATCGATAAGGGCACAAGTAAATGACTTATTTTGTCGCCGGTCTCAGCAGAATATTCGAGATCTGCAATGTTCTGAATAAAATAAAATATTTTCATAATGTTGCTTTTTATGAAGTAGCTGATACAATATCATCATTGTTTCTTTATTAACTTAACAGCGTATTATTGCATTCGATTTGCAAGACGGACTGCAACTACAAAACTATAATTTAGGTCGTGTTGAAAGCCTCTTCATGTCATAACCCTAACCTCTAGCCCCGTCTGTCAATAAAATCGTAACATTCTAAAAGATTGACACAAAAATGCAATTCACGACGTAACTAAGTTTTAAGATTAGACAATCGGACTATGAAAGGATAGAAAACTCATAAAATAAAACGAATATACAAAGATGTCAACTTATTAACATGAGAATATGAGATGATGGTAAGCTGACCGATGGTAGTGGTTAAGGGTAATGGTGATCCATTGGTCGTAACATACTAGTTGTAGTTCGTGAGTCTGAACCCAAAGATTTTACTTTGTTTAAATTATTACATCACCAATGAATCAAAACGGTGAATCAAAACATCGTGAGGGAACTGCTATGTCCTAAAAAGAAAAATGACATACTCCAACCCACATTGGGACCGCTCGGTGGACATTCACTCTCAAAAAGTCCCTTTCCCAGTAATGGGAACATTACTGATTATGCTAAAGCTCTTATTTAAAAATATTATTACTAGCTAAAATAAAGACTGCTAGTTGCTGACTTCAAGTATAGGTTAAGTCTATAGATAGACTTAACCTATACCTTTAGATACTTAACTTTAGCTAGAATAAACTCTGTGTCGGTCATCGTCTCACGCAAATAATGGTCTATTGATAAAAACGTTTTTGTTTATATTCGCCGTACATTATATGTTGAGCAATATGTGAATACTTCGGTACCATGTCATCGAGGAAAAGACATCTAACTGTATTCATAAAAGCTTAAAAATATTCCATTTCAATTGTGGCAGAGGAATCGTATCTCATTAATTAATCAATATGTAATTTATTACTTAAATCAGGTAGACTCATAAAAATTAATAAATTAATTTTCTTTAGCATTGGATTCAAAGTCACTGCCAAAGTTAATAAGGCGAACACTCATGCATTTTACTTCCACCCGGCTTTGATGAATGCATAATTAATAGACTACCTACGTAACAGGGCGATGAATGGCTATTGTAGTGTTCCTAGATAAATACTAACATTATAGGTACAAAATAGGATGCTTGAACAATGAAGCAACGTCAACATGGACGAAGTGCCGTGACACACAAAATACTGCGAACAAAAAGAAATTTTAAATATGTCATTACTTACAAATGGTGATGTAATGAAAAACACAATTGTAGTGAAACTATTTAACAGTTCCAATGTTACTTAAAGAACTAAATATTGCTCTATATTATGTTTAAGACATATACCTATATATATATAAACAAACTGTTTATTGTGTAGTTTCCAGCTTAGCAAGTAAGTCACAGAACTTGAAAATATCATGAAAGAGGTTAAACAATGACGATGAATAGTAAAGTTTTTCAGTCTGTAAGAACTCGATTGCGATACATGCAAAATGTGATGGTAATGAATAATTCAGTGTTATCCTTTTTTTGGTCGCATTTCTTGATACTTACATTCAATGTGCTGACAGTATGATGATAACAATACATCACTATCTTGGATGCTCTTCCATTGCTTAGTTGAATCCACTGTGTTTGACCTAAAATCAGCACAAACTGCACAGTGCACAGGGTTGGCAGAGAACGGTTCATCATTTTAACGACCTTGCATTCCTCTTTTGTTTCGCCTACGTGGATCAAAATCTATTCAATCTCGCATACCGTTCGACGTGGGTGTTCTTCATCATCATTATGTTAATAGAAAATACCTTCAAATATATTACAAGATCGTATTACAAATATTGTAATAACTATGTAAATATTATTATCTCATTCTTGAACTGTGCTCATCTTTCTCCTATTAACATGATTATGAAGCAAGTGCATTAGACCGCTCTACTCAACTAGTACACTATTCCAAGGTTAGATGAATCAAATTAGAGGGGGACCTCACGCACGCCTAGTTTCATCTTATAGTAAAACACCGAGCGATGGTAATGACTAATAAGTGCAAACCATTTAGAATTGGGTTCCCCATGCGGCACGCAGCAGTAAGTCAGTCAGTAACCTCAAAAGTGCAGGCGCTGCTTACGTAACACCATCATCTCGTGTCCGCCAAAGACGTGCAATTGAAACTATGTATATGACAAAATCCTTACTATAAACACGCTAACTATATGTTACGATATATTATAATAAGCCATATTGTAAAACATATGAAGTAAGTTACGCTGACAAACAGCCACTTTCTCGGTAGAGTTAGTTGTAAAGTTCATGGTTAAAACTAAGCATCTAGAAAGTTTATGTTCAGATTTTAATACTGATTGCACCTATGTAAGAACAAATTTTGATAAATATTATTGTTACAGCAAGTAGAATAAGAGGAACTGCGACTCGATCGAATGACATACGAAGAAGTTATATGATCTATTTTTTATTTTGATGAAAAAAACTACTATTTGATATAAACGTTCTATCTTGATTTTAATGTAAATATTTATAATGAGAAAGTTCTAAAAGTTAAACAACCAACTTCATAAAAATTTACATAAGAACGATTGATAATCGTGAATCAGTTTAATAATACTGATCCATATCTGACATTATTATACAAAGATGCAGGAAACTGACTGATACGTAATATTTGATTTAAATCACACAAATAAAATCAATCTATGTGCATCGGGTGTAAAAATGATCGGAAATGAAGCGCATCGCAGGCGTGCCTGCGTCCACGCACACTCCCTCTCGTGCCCATTGCGCAAGTTGCCTTGATAACTGATAGTAACGTGTTGCTACACTGACAAGCGAAAACAACGCCTACAATTTATGTAACCGCTACTGGCAACACAAGCGATGCCCCTTACACCATGTCTCTTAAGATAGGGCCGCTAAGATGAAATACATCTTCCTTTAAAGAATTTCGAAGAAAGAGTGAGGCTGGGTGAGGTCTCACAAATTCATATGCAATGTGTATGCAACTAGGATATGTATAAACAAATGTCACAAGGAAGCAATGCGAGTTGCTACAAACTGAGCAAATAAGCATCCCACAACACTCGGATTAAACGTATACGTTGGTGCAGTTATATACTTATGTGTAAATGATCAAGAAAGACTATGCCACTATCGAAGAACTAAGCCGCTATGTAAACACTAGCCTGTTGTAAAGGATTCATAATCTCTAAATGTCCCGTACCTAATTCTAATTGTTGTTTTTATATTACATCGCCCCTCAAGGACATACTCTTGACATACAATCGCAAATATGAAGAAAAAACTCTATTGCACAAGAATGGCAAACCACGTAACCTGTGAATACCTATTCTGTGGTTCACATCCTGCTTGCCAGCGTGACGATATGCTTAAAGAAAAATATGCTTAATAGTTAGGTTTTGAGATATTGTGACAATACTTTATATCGAGAAAAGACCTGCAGGGAAAATGCCAAAGATACTATCAGTAGCAATGGGATCCATTTTGATGATTCAACAACATTTATTGCGTTATTTACGTTGTGGAACACGCATTTTTCGAACATATGGAGCAATGGTTTAGCAATAATCTTCAAAATAAATCAAATTCAAAGTAATAAATTGCTAGTAATAGTGTGTTACGCGATTGGGGTGCTCAAGGGTACCTAATTCTCGTAATTTTAATAAATTTCACAGTCTGATCTCACTCTCAATCTGTCAAACAATACTTCAAATTTCCACGCACACTTACATTTTGTCAATTTTATGATATTTGTTTGTCACCGAAGTGAGACTAGATTTTGAACGTCTTTAATTGGCCTTCTGGTTTAAACAAGTTTCTATAAAAAGGACTACATATCTAGTTATTTTCACTAGTTCATCAAGTCAGATACCTTCTTTGCAGTCATCCAAATTGACTAATGGTTGTTAAAATAATCTCGTATGCAAAGGACGAAGTTGACAGCATCATCATGATGGATAGAATTAGGAAAGAAATGGAATGTTAAGCTATGACGTCTCAATTAATAACTAGGTGCGCGCTATAAAACTAATTTTTACAGGTACTTCCCTAGTTTTAATGGTGCGCTGAAATTGTTGTATCATCATTATCAACCTTCTTACCGTCCCACTACGGGGCACAGGTCTCCTCTCATACAGAGAAGGATTGAGCGTAATCATCACGCTCAGTGCGTATTTCAGACTTAAAGGCCAGGTTTCCTCAAGATGTTTTACTTCACCTTTTAATCAGTCATTGGTGTTCAAGATATACTTAAAACTGTCATATAGAACAAAAAATTAATAGGTACGTAAGTTTATGTGATACGAATTATAAATTTACTAAATTACAATTGCAATCAAAACATTCATACATAACGCTTCTAATAAATTTGATGAACAATGCTAAAGGCTATGGTGATAGTCTTGCGGTTAGTAGCTCTTAATTGTATTTAGTTCTATAAAGAAGAGTTTCAAAAGTTTTTATTAGTTTACTTATGAAGTCTTATTGATCGATCTAGTTTTATCCCAATAAAACAATAATACGACCGGTTGTCAAGTATGATCTATAATGATTATTTATTTACATAATACTAAATCAAGTCTCTACGCGTATGTAAGCATTGTGGCCACAATCAAAAGCCACACAATAGCCTGATCATTGGAAAGCTTTCAGATCACATCTAAAGAACCATTTAAATCATAGGCACAAATGAACAATGTCATGATTTTTGATATCGAAATTGAAATCGAAAAATCGCGATACGTCGGCTTGATCGTGGCTGCACCGTATTGCAGCGGCAAGTTGGCTATGAAAGTGAGATGGCTCACAGTTCGGATAAGTGGCAGGGGTGCGGTATAAAAGTGAGCGCACTACTACCACTCTGACATAGTTCACGACACTCCACGTGCCACTTCGCTGCTGCACGACACCACACATAAACAACAATGAAATTGCTGGTAAGTGGAGATTCACATATTAACCTATCCCTCATTTCTCTACCCCTTTCATTATCTCTATATCCTTCCCCAATAATTTTAAAGAAACCCCTTATTCTAAAAGTGAAGTAATCAGTCATGGAAGATTATGGTTATTATAATGATTGGATTATATTAGCATTAGGTACGTTAATTTCAAAGTTCTGTGAAGGATTGGCTGCAATCGTGTGTTGTGAGCGGCGGCACAGAATAGGGTCGGCAGATATGTCGACGATTCAACTTTGGTATTTAAATGTCTTCATCTTTAAATTCCTACATTTAATTATACTATTTATCGTTTATCGTTAGTGCAATCCGGACAACTACAGTGACCTTAAGCGTAGATTTTTGTTTCATTTAGTATGTAGTCATGTATCAGGATGTCTAATAAGTGATGTTTTACATTAACAATCATTTTCAGTCCTAATTAATATAGTTCAATTGTGTTGTGTTCTTCAAAATATGTATGATTAAACATCCTGTTAAAGCTTCCATTATAGTTGTTAATGCTTTATTAAATCATAGCCAAACCATTAATAATTTGTGTCGAACAGGCATACCTTATTTTGTTTATCCATTTTTGGAGGAGAGCGGTTTAAACCTTGTCTGGCCCCATAACTCAAGAACTTACCTTAAGTAGATCCGTGTTTGATTCGTTTTCTACCCATACGATCTTTTCTCTAATCTTTGATTTATTTTAGGCAAAAATAATTAATTACATCTACTTGTATATTTGAAGAACAATTTTAAACTTATCTTTGTACATATGCATTTTTCGAATTAAAGTGATTGACAGTATTTACATAATTATATGGCGATCAGTTGCATGTGCAATTCGTTAATAGTTTAAATAAAATTCAGTTACAATATTTTTATCTAATACTGTAGGATATATATACATAATTAGCTAATACTATGGGAAAACGGATAAAGAGAGTAACGAATACATCGATCATGATTACATTTAATTTTAGCTTTCGCAATTACCGAACGAGAGTATCGCTGGCCTAAGAGCAGCGGTGGCTTAGTGATATCGGTTGTGACTTACAAGTTCGAACCCCGTCAGGCGCTTTACCTTGTGCAAATTATTTCATTACCATTGCTCTCAAAACGGCGAAAGAAAACATCGTGAGGAAACCAGCATGTCCTGGATGCAAAAAAATTCGAAAACATGTGACATCTGAAAATCCGGACTGGGCTCGCGTGGTAGATTACAGCCCACTCCCTCTCACTGAAAGAAGGCCTGTATCCCAGGAGTGGGAACAGTATAGACTGATTATGTTAATTGTCTTTATCATAACAATAACATCCCAAATAAAAGTGAAATTGTAATCGATTTAGTTCATAATCGCTTATGTTTTCTGTTGTTATCTGCGTGCGGTAATGTAACATCACGCAATTGAAAGCATTAACGATCTAAAACTAGGTATGATCGAAGAAAGAATCATTAGCATACAAACAAGAAATTATTGCATTTTAATTTATTGTTCAACCTCGTTCTAATAAACTTTCGGTTACACAAATGATCTTGTTCTTCGTAAGTTCATTATATAACAGTTTTCTAGGTCGAATTATTTGAAAAGTTATACATAAGTTAGGTTTCACATTAAACGAAGTGCTGTCTAGCTTAACAAATACCCACTTTATCGGTTCAGTGCCCATAAATATTATTTTTACTAGCAAAATTCACTTGAAAAACTCGTTAGTCAATTATGTGTATCGTGAACGTCGATATAACAATACATTGGTAATACGTATATCAACTATAACACTAGTATGTCTAATGCTTACATGATAACGAAGCCCGATACAACGGAAATAGTAATTGGTGATCGTAATTGCTTACATGAAGATTGTTGAGGTTACACTTTTATAGTTTATTTCGACGCAGATTTAGTTCGTTCAGCTGCTCTAGTCACCCATATTACGAAATATTACATAACATATGTATATATTAGCATATATCTATCGAAATATGTTCTTTAAACATTGAATGAGACATCTATGTTAGCCACTCTCTATTTACCCACCTTTTGCAATAAAGCATGCATTATATTCCTTCAAACAAAAGATGTTCTCCGTTAACGTAATGCATAACCAAAATTTAGTTGCTCTCAATGAAAACAATGCATGTAGACAACATGTAAGTGCCAATATGTTGGAGCCCACTTTCGCCCAACCTGCGTGTCGAATGAGCCGGTTTCACAAGATGCTGCCTATTGTATCTGTTCCATCTTACGACATTCCGAATATGATTAAGCTCTTTTCTCTGACATCATGTCGTTATTTAACTGGTACCTATAAAGTTCAAGTGTGTTGCATCTTTTAAGAAAATGGGAATTTGTTGTTTCAGGTAGTTTCTTGTGCGTTGCTGGCCCTGGCGACAGCTCTGCCTCAAAGGAGAGTGTCTCTCAAGCCTGAGAAGCAACAAGTGGAAGACCAGCAGCCAGCTGAACAGAACTATAACAACTACCAGCAACAACAAGAGTACAGACAGCCACCCCAGCAGCAGCAGGACTACAGACCGGCTAAGCAGATCGACGACTTCAGACCAAAGGTCTCGTTGGATACCACCACCTTCATTCCCATCATCCGTTTTGACAAGGAGCAGGGCACCGATGGCAGCTACAAGACAGCGTGAGTATTTGTGTCAAGTGATACAAGTCTGCACCGATCAAATTGCATCAGAAGTTATAAAAACCTCCCACGTTTAAAGGCAGAGCCGTCAAAACATTTATAAGCATATCAATTTAGCCCGAAATACTTGTGCCTACCTAAATTATCATTTTCTCATTCATCTTTTATTCAATACTCGTTTTTATACCTATATAAGTTGTCGAATCATCACTACTGCACACTTAGTTTGCTAATAGGTCTTATATATATTATTTAATTATCTTTACTCTTTAAATGACTATTAACCTTGATCCATCACTTTTGCCATCTCGGAGTATGCGTAACTCACATAAACTTAAGTAATTATGAATAAATTATACTGTTTTAACATACCATATTTAAAAAGTTCTCTTAAGAAAAACACGTTGTTTTTTTTTAACTCATGTGTACATCACATTTTTTTTTTACTAGAGAACGTATGTTTTTTACATACACCATTATTATAAGGACTTGGGTGGATTTCATGTAAATTTTGGCGTTTACTAAGTTAGTATTATAATTTAGTAGATTTTTTATTTGACGCTCAGCATGTTCATTATATATGATATATCTTCAGTTTGTATACAACCCAATGTTATATCTAGACAACGGAATTAATTTGAAATCTTAAAACCTTTCCAGATACGAAACCGGCAACAACATCCAGGCTTCTGAGGAGGGATTCCTGAGGCCCTTCGGTGAAGACCAAAACGCGTTGGTCCAGCAAGGCTCCTACTCATACACCGCTCCTGACGGTCAGGTCATCACTGTTGAATACACCGCCGACGAGTTAGGATTCAGGGTCAAGGGCGACCACATCCCCACTCCTCCCCCCGTATCCCCTGAAATCCAGAAAGGTCTTGACCTGATCTACGCTGGAATCAAGGCTAATGCTGTAAGTATTATTGTTTTTTTTTATGTAACAATGGCTGCACAAAGATATGACTATAATCGATTTCTTTTGACAAGTAGTTGTGTTGGGTCAACTTCGGTTTTATAGGATTAGTATGGTATATTTCGATTCCAGGTCAGGCAAGTACCAATGTAACTTTTCTAAGTTATGTGTACTTTCTAAGTATATCTTGGATACCAATGACTGAAAATATGGTGACGGAAAACATCTTGAGGAAACCTGCACTTTAAGTGTGAAATCGCCGACCCGCATTGAGCAAGCGTGGTGATTACGCTCAATACTTCTCTGTATGAGAGGAGACCTGTGCCCATCAGTGGTTGATGACGATGATGATTAAACTAAATATAGTTGTTGATTTATGGTTGTGGTTTTCAGCAGTATCTAAATTTAAAGCAAATCTCTTAGAAAACTTACTCGGAATAGTCTTGTAAAAGACGTTTAGTTATTTTTAATGTGCTTCTTTGATATGGCCAAGGTTGGCTGTTTTCACCACGAATGACCTTCCAAAAAACATAAAATATCATTCTGGTTTATCACATTCGAATGTTGCTGAGAATAATCTGACGACTAAGCTATAGCTCTTTATTGTGTTGAATGCGAATGGCAGGACGACTTGCAATTAATAACTGCTTTATAAAAGAGAAAGGACATACCTACGTTGTACCTACACTATTACACATCCAGCGACGATTAAATCGATATTTCTCTTCTATGGATCTTTTTGAGTTTAAGTTCCATTCTCTACCAGCTATTTTAGTTTTAAATAGTTGGTTAGATTTTTCTCTTGGGCATAGATATTAAGAGTAAACAACTAGAAAAAGATGCAGAGCTATAAATATCAGCAAGATGTAAATTCAAACTTGTTATGAGTAACTTCTAATAAGATTAACATGTGACGTTCCAGGAGCGCGATGCTCTTGAGGCCAAGAACAACCCAGAAGCCGCCAGACAACAGGAAGACAGAGCAGCTCTCGACTACAAAGGTGCTTATTACCAGCAGTAAAGTGACTCAAAGTGACTCTCAAGTGTTGATACCGTGAACGTTCTGATGGCAGGACCTCCAAATGCCATATACTTTAAGACTAGATATCGCCTATCACCTGCAATATGTCACATGTAAAAATTTAAGAGTTGTCTTCCAATCATTCTGTAAACGAATTCAATATGAACCAAGCGTGACCCGTGATTGGATGATAATAAAAGGTATTCATAGCCGTAGGTATGCAGTATTCACGTATTGCGGTCATAGGCTTGTAAGTATAGAGTAAAGAAAAATTGTTATTTTACAAGATAATATAATACTCAATATGTCAGATAATTGCTAGGTATGCTCTTAGTTCTCTGGTCGATATTTTAGTTCAGTAACTGTTATCATTATAAAAGACTTGAACATGAAGCTAACAACTCATACAAACAAACTACATCCCACCCATGACATTAAGAGAGTCAAGCTTCTTAAAGAAAAACAGGTGCCTTCTGAAATGAAGAAAGCGTTTGATTCTTACAATGTTTCCAGTATTTTGTTTCTGTTGTACGGGCGGAGATGTAAAATAAAACCCTTTAGAATAGTATTCATCATTTTATGGAACTTAATATTTTGGATTACGAACAGGTTTCATAAAATTATGGAAATTACTCTAGATCTAATTTTCTTTTTGTGATACAGCACCAACAAGGAAAGTGTTCAATTTTATTTTTATACTTTTGTAAATACCTTACCACTTTAATTTAACTTATCTATATATGTTTGATTTTAAATAAAATTGTTATAAACCATGTTTTTGAAGTAATTTTCCTGTTTTACATAAAATCCTTCATAATAAGAGGCAAAAATGCCTGGCTGACAATAAAACAAAAATCCCATTCTCCTTTTTAAAAACCAGTCATTAATTATCTACACACATCAAAAGTGTCTAGGGATCAAGCATTTTTATGCGGATTTCTTGAGATTGAGATGTGGCTTTGTGGCTTTTCTGATGAGTCTCGTTTTGGTATGAGACCGGATACAAGACGTATACGACACTGGAGAACCCCTGGACGCCAACAGCGATTAAAATCCTGCCAGGAAGTCTATCCTTATAGTGGTGGAACCATCATGGTATGGGCGGGTATTTGGATCGGCGGAAGAACTGAGTTGATTTGGATCAGAGGCAACCTCAACGCTCAAATTTATGCTGAGACGATTATATCAGACGTCATCGTTCCTCTACAAGTGCAAATCGGTCCCTTATTTCGGTTAATGCATGATAATGCACGACCGCACACCGCAAGAGTTGTAAGACAGACTCTCGCCGCAGCTAACAACAATGTCCTGCCCTGGCCTGCTCAGTCGCCAGACTTGAACTCGATTGAGCATGCATACGATATGCTACAGAGAAGAGCTCTGCCGAATATGGAGGGTATCCAGTCGCAAGAAGACCTTTTTTTGTTGTTGCAACGAACATGGGCGGCCATTCCACAGCGTGATTTGGATGAACTCATTTTGAGTATGCCAAACCGATGTTCTTGTGTTGTTAGTGTTCGCGGTAGAAACACGGATTATTAATTGTTTAAGTTACCCAATAAAATTTTAGAGAAAACTGTTATTTCAGTCTTTTTTTCGAACTTTTGTGTTAGTGGTTCAAATGTCAAATATCCCTTTATTAGGAAAATGGCAAATTTCTTTATTAATGCAAAGGTGACTTGGTTTATCGTTACTGTGACAAACGAAAACACTTTATTTGATGAATCCTTAAAGAAAATTTTAATTAATATCAATCAGGAGAAAAGATATTGCAAAAATATATGTTGATCCCTAGACACTTTTAATGTGTGTAATATCAGAGGACTAATTCTACTAATTTTAGGAACATTCACAGTCTGATCTCAGTCTCTATCTCTCAAAAAATACTTCTACTTTGAATATTATACAAAAAAAAAAAACAGTAAACATCTTTAGAAAAAATATTCCAATAGATTTTTTTTTTTAATATATTTCGCTCCTGTGTCGTGGGTGCGTTTGCAAACATACATACACAAAGAGTCAGACAAAACGGACGGTGGTAAAGCGGACCCCAGATTTCAAAGCAGAATAAAGCTTCAGATGCGACTGGGATTAAGCCTAGGCCATACAAATATTTGTTTCGTGTAGGAATCAAACCCGAGATACGCAGCGCAGCAGTCAATCGCTCAGCCGCTGCAGCCGTTAAGCAGTCAGTCGACTTTATGCTGTAACTAAGAGTTACGTTTGGTCGCCGGACCGGACCAAACACACTCAAGTCTTACCCAGCTCACAGCACAGAACCACTTTCGCTCGACACCAGTTCTATATTTAATAACGGGCCTCAACTCCCTTGACTACAACTCAATCACGGAGTCCTTACTTACATTTACGGAATAATTCCAATAACCTGTACACTTCCCAAATCATGCTGAATACAAGTTCACTAAGCCATTTCCCTGCATAAACACGCTATCACTCAAACGCACCCTTAGAAGTATGCACACTCTCCCATACTCACCACTCATATACTTACACATCTTACTTGCACTCCCTCTCATAACTGCACTCAAATACACGTACACACCAGCACACATATATGTGTTACATATATCCTCCATTTCGCTGAATTCCTAGGCCGTTGTTATACCTACATGACTAGCCGCCCTCTATGGCCCAAGACTGTCTCCTAAGACACAGGAATATCTAGATAAAGTGAC
Source organism: Sesamia inferens (assembly GCA_037179545.1). NCBI lineage: Eukaryota > Metazoa > Arthropoda > Insecta > Lepidoptera > Noctuidae > Sesamia > Sesamia inferens. The sequence continues at coordinate 17,423,568 of CM073928.1, read as the reverse complement.
AGGGTGACATGATGTTTATAGATTCGTGTAGATATTTCATATTATATTGTACATGCTCTTATGTTTGAATGATGTGTGTTCGGCATAATAAAAATAATAATTAATATTAAATTATTATTATGTGATCTTCGCTACTACCGTTATGAGATTGCCAGGCAAATGATAAATCTTAATATAATTATAATAATATAATTCATAATTTGCCTGAAAATTTTCAAACACCACTACTTCCAGAAAGAAAGTACATGATAAAGTAAAAATAATTATACAATAGCAGGATACGAAGTTATATTAGAAGGTTACGTCACGTGCGTCAGCGCATGCGCCAGTGCTTGCTATTTAGCTGTCACTCTACTCGAACCAGTAGAATGAACTAGTTTTTACTGGACTAGCAAAACAATTGTATATTCAATATCTTTATGTACCCAGTTATGTAATCGCAATTTGCTACTACTTACGCTTCGTTAAACGCTCCGAATTAGCAAATTAGTTAATTTAAACGAACCTGAAATGTTCACTATTTACTGTTTCTCTAATAGTTTTGATTGTCTGTTAATAACAATGCTCGTTTTGTTAAATGCCAATATTTTTAGCGTAATTTTACTGAGTGTGAAATGGTTATTAATAAAACACACACACACTCATCTTTTATCTTTTACTAGCATTCCGACCGCGGCGCGCCCGCGTGGAGTTCGGTTATATCGCACTTTTTAGATTTCCCTCGGGAATATCAAATTTTCCGGGATAAAAGGTACCCTATTATTTAATCCGGACTTCCAACTTTACGTCTGCAAAATTTCAAAGCAATCGGTTAAAGTGCAAGTTCAGTAGTTACGGCGTGAAAGCGGAACAAACAAACTCACTTTCCCATTTATAATATGAGTAAGGATTCACATGAATATTTGAGGAGATTGAGCGAAAATGACTGGATATACGTTTTTGAATGAATGGTTAACTGTTTTGTTGATTGACTATAGTTTATTTCAGTGAAATAATCTTATGAAGAGATTTGGGAGCAATCTTGAAAAGCTGGTAATATTGGCAATATATAGTCCTTAAAATGATTATTATTTCGTGTGCCTCGCCCAACCGAATCTTCAGTAATGAGGAAAGAAGAGAAAACTAAACTAAACGGGAGACCCGCATGTGCCTTGACCCAGAACAATGATACATCCTTGCCCTGAGCCAAGTCTTTCCGCAGGTTCTCCCTCGTCGCCACGGCCAGTGGGTGGAGTGACAAATGGCTAACGACCGTCTCCAAAGCGGCTCTCGAGTCTATGTATAGATCATAGGTCCTGTTAGTTTAGTTGTCTCCTGTTTAGTTTAACAGTAATACACTTCTATATTATAAGGATTATTATGATTTCTAAACACAAATATCTTACTATAACTATTGGCACCCAAATCAAAGAGAGCTTGGGTGGTTCCATGTTTTTTTTATTCTTATATTTGTCTGCTGCTCGCAGACTCTGGACTAGTAGGGTCTGGGTTAGTATTGGATTTGATGGTGCAAAGTAGATATTTGCTTCTTTGTATTAACATCAACATATTCTACAATAGCATCGTATTTTACTTGGCATGTTCCATTACATTTAACAATTTCAGCTACCTTTTATGATCCGGCTTTGTAAGAGCTTTCGTCAAAGAGTTTGGTTCCAAGGATTAGTTTTAAATTTATTCTACACACATCAAAAGTGTCTAGGGATCAAGCATTTTTATGCGGATTTCTTGAGATTGAGATGTGGCTTTGTAATAAATTTATGATTTTATAAATTTATATGGATCCTTTTTGGTGCATTTCATAATTTGAATCAGGAACTGTGAATCAAATTCGAGTAAAAGATGAAAATCAGCTGTCAATATTTTCCCTATAAAAACATACAACGCATTGAAGACATTATTAGTGCTACTGTTTCCCTACTACTGATTAAAACCAACGTTATTATGGAGCGGCGACGTCATTTAAGCAGGGAAGAAATGCTCAGAGCCGTGGGAATGATAGAAGCTGGTTCCCGGCAACGTACTGTGGCTTTAGCTCTGAATACAAGTCAGAGTGTTATCAGTCGACTTTGGACACGTTACCGAAGCACTGGTACCGTGGCTGAGCGCCATGGAGGACGGTATCGCTGCACCACACGGAGACAAGACCGATACATTCAAATCTTAACTCGAAGAGCTCCAACAATAACCGCCATGATGTTAGCCGTGAGGCTTCATCACTCTTCAGGGAACTTAATTAGCGACCAAACAGTCAGAAACCGCTTGCATGAAGTGAACCTTCATTCCCGAAAACCGCTACGGGTACCACCTATAGCAATGCACAATCGTAGGATTCGATATCAATGGGCTCTCGAACACAGAAATTGGGCAGAAGAACAATGGCGTTTCGTGTGCTTTTCTGATGAGTCTCGTTTTGGTATGAGACCGGATACAAGACGTATACGACACTAGAGAACCCCTGGACGCCAACAGCGATTAAAATCCTGCCAGGAAGTCCATCCTTATAGTGGTGGAACCATCATGGTATGGGCGGGTATTTGGATCGGCGGAAGAACTGAGTTGATTTGGATCAGAGGCAACCTCAACGCTCAAATTTATGCTGAGACGATTGTATCAGACGTCATCGTTCCTCTACAAGTGCAAATCGGTCCCTTATTTCAGTTAATGCATGATAATGCACGACCGCACACCGCAAGAGTTGTAAGACAGACTCTCGCCGCAGCTAACATCAATGTCCTGCCCTGGCCTGCTCAGTCGCCAGACTTGAACCCGATTGAGCATGCATGGGATATGCTACAGAGAAAAGCTCTGCCGAATATGGAGGGTATCCAGTCGCAAGAAGACCTGTTTTTGTTGTTGCAACGAACATGGGCGGCCATTCCACAGCGTGATTTGGATGAACTCATTTTGAGTATGCCAAACCGATGTTCTTGTGTTGTTAGTGTTCGCGGTAGAAACACGGATTATTAATTGTTTAAGTTACCCAATAAAATTTTAGAGAAAACTGTTATTTCAGTCTTTTTTTCGAACTTTTGTGTTAGTGGTTCAAATGTCAAATATCCCTTTATTAGGAAAATGGCAAATTTCTTTATTAATGCAAAGGTAACTTGGTTTATCGTTACTGTGACAAACGAAAACACTTTATTTGATGAATCCTTAAAGAAAATTTTAATTAGTATCAATCAGGAGAAAAGTTATTGCAAAAATATATGTTGATCCCTAGACACTTTTGATGTGTGTACCTGTACTCACCAATTTTTATTTGTGTGTTATTTGTTATGCGTCATTTCTTGCAATAAATACGCTTGTTGTCTACCTCCAGCTGTTTGACTACATCTTCATTATAAGATCAACTTTATTTCTTATAAACCTTATCTTTTATTTTATACCTATTTTCTATTATGCTTAATTTGTTTTATATTGGAAATACTGTTCATGATATTTAGTCTATTCACACATAATAAAAATGGTATTTTGTTTATTTCTTCTTCAACCTATAGATGTCCACTGCTAGACAAAGGCCTCCCCCAAAGCTTTCCACAATGAGCGGTCTTGTGCTGCCCGCACTCATCGGCTTCCCGCGACCTTCACCAGGTCATCGGTCCACCTTGTTGGGGGCCTCCCTATGCTGCGGCTTCTAGTACGTGGCCGCCACTTCAGAACCTTACTGCCCCATCGGCCATCGGTTCTACGAGCAATGTGCCCTGTCCACTGCCACTTAAGTTTAGCGACTCGAAGAGCTAGTCGGCGACTTTGATTCTTCTACGGATCTCCTCATTTCTGATTCGATCACGCAGAGAAACTCCGAGCATAGCTTTTTCCATTGCCCTTTGTATGACTCTGACCTTCGTATGAGGCCTATTGTGAGCGACCTTGACTTGTTATTGACTTGTTTATTTAAATATAAGAAAACTTAGTGGACAAAGAAAGATTGTTTAGTAGTTGGTTCAAAAAAAATAATAATAAGCTAGAGTTCCAATTCTTTTCCTCATTATTTTGAAAAGTCCTAGCTATGACTCACTGAATTTCTTAAATACATAATAACGTCACTTGCCAAGAACTCACATAACGCTTTTTCTGTTAAAAAGTTATCTGATATAATTTATTTATTTTATTTATTTATACATTCAGGCATCACAGCCCATACAACACAAACAGTGCAATATTAAAATAAATCCAGAAATACAAATAATAACTAACTACATATACAAATATAATATGCATAATACAAATAATAACCAACTATATACAAATATATTATGCAAATTTTGAAATGTCAAAAATAAAGAAATAAAAAGTGAAAATATTTAATATTACGCCTGCCTCTGAGTCATTTGTTTGTTTATCAGTACATTAATCATATAACAATGGTTAATATATTTACAATCAATCCTATTCGCAAATACGTTCAGGATAGTGTTGGAGGTGATCCGGAGCCTGCGCCCCAGAGACGCGCACCGCGTTCGCATCGTCGTGTAAAAACAGTTGACACGGGCATCGGCAAACATTCCCGAGGCGCTGCAGTGCCGGGGCAGCCCCGACAACACCCTGAACGCATTATTATACTGTACACGGAGCGCGTTATACTGCTTCTGGGTATATGACACCCACAGACCCGCCGCATACAGGGACATACAAAATGCTCTGAAAAGAGTTATTTTGACGGCTCCCGAGCAACGAACAAATCTGCGGGCAATCATATTGGCCCTCACAGAAAACGCCCTCCGCCCTCTATCGATGTCCGCATCATCTCTCAGGTCAGAGATCACGATATGCCCGAGATATTTAACCCGTTGAACTCTATTTAATCCAACACCGTTCAACGTAATAGGCGGAACAGAATCCAAGCAGCTCCGACCCCTGGCCTGAAAGACCATGCATTCGCTCTTCTTTGCGTTGTATACCAAGCCATGATCTTGCGCGTAACGCTCGCAGACACCCAGCAACCTAGACAGACCACACACGGAAGTCTTTAGTTAATTTATGTTGTTTTTTGTGTGCACATCTTCGCCTCCATAACTCTCTGCTTTCTAGGAATTCGGCGATGGCCATAGAGGTTTGGATGAGTAATTCAATGAATCAACGAAAGAACCTTTTTTTTTTTTTGGTTTACTGTAAATCCATGGTATCAAAGCTGGACAAATGAAACGTGTGTTTTTGAAATAATCACATCTTATCTTGACAATTTGAGGATACATAAACTTGAAAATGCGACGAAATAGTTACTTTGTGAAAAGGAAGGCTGACGCGCTAATACGACGTTTAAAAATAAATCGCAAGAGAGCACGCCTTGTTTTCCGGGTTTTTCGTTATTGATAACATTACCCTCCTTTCTTCAGCAGTTAGGTTAAAGCCAGGACTTTTTATTCAGCGTCACCCAAAAGAAGGCTGTGAAAAAGGAGAGGGAGATCTCGTCCACTCACTGGGCCCGAAGCAGGCGCAATTATTTATTTATTTATTTCTTTCTTCACAACATTGGTTTACCAATATTTTACTTATATTCCACCAAGGGATGAGACTGGTGCCTGAAGTAGGTTTTTGAAGAAACCTGTGTTACAGGTCACCAGGGCCCCCCGAAGCAAAACAATAGGGTAAAAAGTTTATAAAAATACGATCTTGAGTAAACATTTGAAAGTGCCAAGAAGATCACAATGATACAATCAGCTAAAAGTTAAAGATAACAATACATAATAAAGAAAAAAAAAATAACAATTAATACAGAAAAAAACAACAATTAACAATGCAGAACTAATGTTTCATGTGAAAGTGAAGGTTCGTGTTGGAGTGAATGATTTATTACAATTAAAACATAAAATAGAGTTAATTCGTATCAGTAAAGAGTAAATATTAAATTCTTTACTATATTTATTTATATTAATAATTTATATGCGAATGCGAGTTCATTTCTTTGTGAAACATTCACGTTAAAACTGCTGAATGGATTTGAATAAATGAATTTGCCACATGGGTAGACGACGAGGCCATCTGCCCATGCCACAGTTTCCGTCTATTTAATATTAGTCTAAACTAGTTTTTCCACGGGCAAAACTTTCTAAATGCAGAATGTACCTGTCCTGTGCCTAAACCTTTAAATCCATCATATACTTTACCAACTGAGAATCAATTTATTTAAACTAATGCAGTGTACATTAGTTGCACATTAAATAAATTCAGAAGCTTTTAGCTGATTGCTTTTTATATTTTATCGGTTTCATCAAATGCCATACGTAGGACTGGCTTCGGTGGGGTCAGTGCGTGTCGACGCGATGCATTTACGTGGGTTCCTGCATGTACATATTTCACAACGAATCCACAGTCTTCATCGGACACTAGTTCGTCTAGTGTGTGACGGCTTCGTACAACCTTAGCGTGAACTCACCAACATTCAAATGGAGCTTAATCAGCTTGCGCAAACACTTAATTAATCCCGTGAAGACAAGGTTTTGTTCACAGAAGATGATTTTAATAAAATTACAGTTTGTAGCAGAGAAAATATAAGCGAAATGCTGGTTGGCAAAGATGTGAGGTAGTAAACTCACAATCGTGACGGATTGAATCATGATAACTCTTGAGTTATGTAGTAACAATTTTGTAAATTTCCCTCAGCAGGGTAAAGGTACCTCGTCTTTCAGAAAAGAAACGTACGTGACGATAGCTCCTTGCTTATTATTGGCTCAATACTAACAAGTCATAAAATTCGTAAACAGCAAGTAGATATCATTTATTTTTATTTTTAATTTATGTAGCTACATCGTATGATAATTAATTGGGAAATCGGTTTTTCCGATTTCGAAGCTTGTTGAATTTTCTAATTTAGAGCTAAGACGCGAAACGCGAGGACTGGTTCAACGTGGCGCGCGTAAAGAGTTCCTGGAAGGATTTGGGGGAGGCTTGGAGTAGTGGGATAGTAAAGGTAAAAAAATAACAAAAAACCGAGACGTCCATGTTTATATTACAATGTTTTGTTTTACAGCCAATATTTTCCTCAATCATAGTATTTGTGCACAGAATTAACTAATAAATCACAGACTTTAAATACCATTAATTATATATCAACACCGCCGCATTGAATCTATAGAAGACCTATAGGCACTCTACTCGTAGAAGATTCTCTGCTGGGGAGGAGATTCCTTGGTCAAATATTATAAGGCGAAATATATAGGGTACGGAAATTCCCGAAAGCACCCATATAGTGATGAAAACAATTTATATATCTCTAACATCAATAGTCTGAGAGTCCTTCCACACAGACCACTACCACACTACACAACCAAAGCTGAGGTGTGATTCTGTTGTGGCTACTGTAAGGCGTCGTCCTAATTGGCGGAGATAGCACGATGACACGATGCATTCTCTTCGTGCGATGAGTTCAAACATACAGATTTCATTAGAGTGTCCTAATTTGAACCTCGCAACTAATCGTGCGAGCACATGAAATGCTTAATAACGATCGTACGAATAGGACACTCTTAGCAAACAGACATCGTTTTGATTGCGATGTAGCCGAGCTCTAATCTAGCTGGTTGGGTTGTGGTTGGGACGTGGTTGTAATGTGGTCGGTGTTGTCCACGTCTTTGATAGCGAAGGCCAAATGTGGTCCGTGTAGAGAAAGTATTCAACTTCATACGAATTTACGCCCGTTGATGTGTTGATGATGTGGTGTGGTTATAGTTACGGTATATGATCGGGCCCTAAATATTAGCCCACCCATACAGGTAACTTTAAAACGCAATAGGCATAATCTTATGATGATCAACTCACCTTTAAGTTTAAATGGTCTTTAAACTCATTCTATTAGATTTACGTTATGTGATTTCTAATTTAATAACCAAACGATTTTGCTTCATGAGGGTGAAGTTTTATGTGGTGGCTCTAAATAAGAAATATACGCAAAGGCCAATTTAACGTTAAAGTAGACATACTTCAATAATCGAACTATGTAGTTTGTTCCTGATGTTTAACTTGTCATAATATTCTGATGCGAATATAATTTGTCCAGGAGAACTCGGTTTAAGTAATCATCGCGTACATCGAAGGAATGGAAGAATTTGCCTGCGGCGGTCTTCCAGTCAGGTTTGTGTTCTATGATGATTATGTAAAATTTCAAATTTTCATATTTTTCAAATTTTACATAATCATCCTATAAATAAAATAAAATGATTTTTATTTCGAATAATTCATCAAATCTGATAATCCATAGAGTGTTAATAACATCAAAAAGAAAAACTACTTATTATCTAGTGTTAGTACCCACCTCCCTCTGTATAAATTGCTTTATAATTGGAGAGCCGAAACTCTCCGATACCGTTCTTAGGATGCTGTTGGGACTGTCTCTCACTCTCTGCAGAATTGACGCTGTTTTTTTTGCGCATAATCGCGTGAAATCCATCGGTACGAGCAAGCGCAAACATTCCCGACGCGCTGCAGTAGCGAGGAAGTCCCAACAACATCCTGAAGCCATTGTTGTATTGGACGCGCAGGACATCCAGCGACTTATTAGTGTAATTGACCCATAGACTATCCATGTACAGACTCTGGCAGTACGCCTTGAAAAGAGTTATTTTAACTAGGTCCGTACACCGAGCAAATCTACGGGCCAACATATTACACCGGATAGCAAGTGCCCTGCGCTCCCTTTCTATATCTACATGGTCCTTAAGGTCGACAGGAAGAAAGTGGCCTAGGTATTTAAAGGTGGATGCCCTTTTAATTACCGACCTGTTTAGAAGTAGTTCGGGTCCCACTTCACGGCATTTGCCACCGACCTCAAAGACCATGTAGGTACTCACACTTCTTTACATTATATACTAATCCATGTGTAGCAGCATAGCTTCACAAGTCTTAAGCAACTCTGATTGATCCCGCTGACGGACCCAGCAGCACCATGTCTTCAGCATAGCTGATGTTGTTAATGCTAACGCCATCAACACTACATCCGACACGCATACTGCTGAGTCCCTCTATAAGGTCATTGACATAGAGGTTGAAAAGCCTGGGTGACGTAAGTCCTCCGTGTCTCACACCGCACTCCAACCTATACGGGTCAAGGAGTACACCATCCCATTTCACATGATTGGTTTAATTACTATACCAATGCCAAAGTAGTCCAAATATTTCCGCCGGTATACCTCTACTTACCATCTTCTCCCAGAGCACATCATACGAGACAAAATCGAAGGCTCTGGAAAGATCAAGGAAACAGGCGTACACCGGCGTCCCACGATCTTTATAGTATGATGATTATGTAAGATTTCATATTTTATTTGGTTTTATTTGGTACTTAAAAGATTATTTCAAAATTCATTACTATTAACAATACCGCGAATATAATAATTTTTTACCGCGAATTAATTCCAACTTCCCCAAAATTTGGTATATTTTAAAAAGTGACAACACCATTTCCGACTGTATTATTATGTGCGATGCGACAACGTAGCGCGTACACTGCCCTATTCGCCTGCGCATGTATTGCCTACCGCACATTTATTAAATTACCTAATATTTTTTTTTTAGGGGTTTTTTTCTTTGTAGGTATTAGTAGAATCAGTTATCGATACCGAACAATAACTTCACGGATCGGACAGGGTTTTCTATACATATTGTATCATCATCATCATCTTAGCGTTAATCTCAGTCGCATCCAAAGCTTTCAGCTTTGCAGTCTGGGGTCCGCTTTACCAGTCTAACTACTGATTTGGGCTAAACTTCTATACACATTTTATATAGAAAGTTATTCTCACTTACGTTACTGTAGACAACGTAGATAGTTCTTTGAGAGGTTTCCTCAGTAATTCACCGGTATGCCAGTCATTAATTATAATGTTGCAATTCCCGATGAGTAAAATATTACATTAGAATACGACCCGGACATTATACATTGAGCACCTGACTTGAAGTCGTAAGTCATAAGACGATCCCCAAGGCTATCTGGGTCCAGGTAAAAACATAAAAGCAACTTAAGTACGTATTTACTTTAAATAATACGATTGAAAAATAAGATAAATTTATGACACGGCAATCTTTTATGAAACTCATATATATATATATATATATATATATATATATATATATATATATATATATTAGATATAGAATTATTTTTAAAATAAAATAAATCCTATTCCAAGCCTGCATAAAGCTCAATGACACGCGAAATTAAACTCAATAAATGGCAAAAGAATTGTATTGGAAAAAAATAGATATAGTTAGCAGTATTTTTTATAAGAGACAAACATTTCCCTATGTGTCTGTTACTCTAGTGCAGCTACAGATTGCAGTTGCAGCTAAAAATAAGTTTCAGATATATCTTAGGTTGCCATCTGACATTATGTTAAGTTGAAACCTTTTTGGCATTATAATCTTTGTTTTTTATAGTTTTCAGATATTTTTTTATGCTGTAATGCGAATAAAGCATTTTTAGCACACTAGTTACTACGCCTGTATCGTGGGTGTGTGACAACTCATACACCCAACAGTCAAACCTGTGTCAACTACAGATAGGCACGAAACAAATACCTGTTTGGCCTACGGGAGGCCAAAGTACTTGTTCCGTGTGGGAATCGAACTCATGACACAGTTTGAAAACTGATAAATTTTCTGTTTGCGTCAGTAATCGATCTCTTCGCAAACTGAAAATTTATTTATTTCTCTGTGTATAATTTGTTTTCAGTAATTACGGTTTTAAAACCAAACTACTGAATCGATTTTGATAATATTTCTATGGGACCAAATTGAAAGTATATCCTGTCACATAACATAATAATCATCGAAATCGGTTGGCGTGATATTGGGTTATTCGTACATTTGTTGCACATATACTTTATACACATTTAAAACTTATACGGCTTTCTTATGGATGCCCAAGACCTGGACCAAAGTGAAATGGGACCATGCGAGAAGGACTAGACCTTCCACCACATTTCAAATAAATGCAGTTTAGAGTTTAAAAACGGGCTATTTGTTATATTAAGTTGATATTGTAAGTACAGAATCCTAAAAAAGGACCAATCAAGGACAGTCAAAACTAAAGAAAAAGCTATAGATTCCAATTAGGCCTGGAAAGTTTGAAAAAATGTTGTCATTTGACCAAAAGTAGTGGCAAGGGTTGTAATAAAGAGTGATAATTAGGCAAGCAAGCTAGCAAGGCTATTAAAAGTTTCTGGGACTAAATAAATGTCGCATGCTATTCTCTGCGGATCTATTACTATATCCTCCAAATATTGTACATTATGGGCAATGAAAAAAATTCATTGACAACGAGACACATACTGATCAATTCGATGATTTAATAGCTCATCCTGCTGTTAAGATTTTTTAGACTTGGCGAAACTATAACGGTTCCTAGTTTATTATGGAACCTAAAAATGATCATCAAAATCCATTAAATCAGACGAAAGTTCTGAGATAATTAAAATAAAAAAGTAACAGTTGAATTGACAACCTTCTTTTTTTGAAGTCGCTCTTTTCACTTTGATACTTAGTCTAAACTGTGAAAACTTACAATATTATCACATGTCTTATTGACCTGTAAAGAAAGAAGGAAATTAAACTATAAAAACTTTTCATGATTCGAAAAATCTGCCTGAACCTGATTTTTCATTTCTTTGATTCATTTCGTTCATAAGAACATTGTTGAAGCTGTGGCAAGTTAATTCATACAATGTTGCAACGTCTTTCTTCCATTATGTAAGAGCATCTTATATTTTTTCTTTTGTGAAAAAAAAAAAAATTATTGCTCAAGTGATGTCATGGGTGTGCCATCAAAAATACATATCATAAAATATTTTTATGACACTTCTACTTAATATTTCTTAAATTAGAATGTGTTAATAGGTCTTTAAACAAACAATGTTTTAAACAGTCGGTACCCCAGTAAAGTACTTGTACAAAAGTCATTTATTCAAATTAGGCTAAGAATCAGCACTTTTTGAACGTTACATAAGACAGTCCCCCCAAAACGCCCACCTTTCGCCACTTCCTAGTGGTTTCGCTGGGAAGAAGAAGTGGCGGAACAAACTTCCCAGCAGAACAGTTGTCTGTTCATAAAAAAAAAAACACATGACTTTATAAAATATAGATAAGAAATTATTTAGCATATGCCAGCTAGTCACGCCAAAATACCAGCAAAGTAAAAAAAATATCTTTAAAACAATGTAAATAAGTAAAAAGTTATTAGCTAAACAAAAGCCCCAAGTATAAAGGGCGTGACAGCTCACCTATTCATGCATTGTGAAAATACACACATCAAAAGTGTCTAGGGATCAAGCATTTTTATGCGGATTTCTTGAGATTGAGATGTGGCTTTGTAATAAATTTATGATTTTATAAATTTATATGGATCCTTTTTGGTGCATTTCATAATTTGAATCAGGAACTGTGAATCAAATTCGAGTAAAAGATGAAAATCAGCTATCAATATTTTCCCTATAAAAACATACAACGCATTGAAGACATTATTAGTGCTACTGTTTCCCTACTACTGATTAAAACCAACGTTATTATGGAGCGGCCACGTCATTTAAGCGGGGAAGAAATGCTCAGAGCCGTGGGAATGATAGAAGCTGGTTCCCGGCAACGTACTGTGGCTTTAGCTCTGAATACAAGTCAGAGTGTTATCAGTCGACTTTGGACACGTTACCGAAGCACTGGTACCGTGGCTGAGCGCCATGGAGGACGGTATCGCTGCACCACACGGAGACAAGACCGATACATTCAAATCTTAACTCGAAGAGCTCCAACAATAACCGCCATGATGTTAGCCGTGAGGCTTCATCACTCTTCAGGGAACTTAATTAGCGACCAAACAGTCAGAAACCGCTTGCATGAAGTGAACCTTCATTCCCGAAGACCGCTACGGGTACCACCTATAGCAATGCACAATCGTAGGATTCGATATCAATGGGCTCTTGAACACAGAAATTGGGCAGAAGAACAATGGCGTTTCGTGTGCTTTTCTGATGAGTCTCGTTTTGGTATGAGACCGGATACAAGACGTATACGACACTGGAGAACCCCTGGACGCCAACAGCGATTAAAATCCTGCCAGGAAGTCCATCCTTATAGTGGTGGAACCATCATGGTATGGGCGGGTATTTGGATCGGCGGAAGAACTGAGTTGATTTGGATCAGAGGCAACCTCAACGCTCAAATTTATGCTGAGACGATTGTATCAGACGTCATCGTTCCTCTACAAGTGCAAATCGGTCCCTTATTTCAGTTAATGCATGATAATGCACGACCGCACACCGCAAGAGTTGTAAGACAGACTCTCGCCGCAGCTAACATCAATGTCCTGCCCTGGCCTGCTCAGTCGCCAGACTTGAACCCGATTGAGCATGCATGGGATATGCTACAGAGAAGAGCTCTGCCGAATATGGAGGGTATCCAGTCGCAAGAAGACCTTTTTTTGTTGTTGCAACGAACATGGGCGGCCATTCCACAGCGTGATTTGGATGAACTCATTTTGAGTATGCCAAACCGATGTTCTTGTGTTGTTAGTGTTCACGGTAGAAACACGGATTATTAATTGTTTAAGTTACCCAATAAAATTTTAGAGAAAACTGTTATTTCAGTCTTTTTTTCGAACTTTTGTGTTAGTGCTTCAAATGTCAAATATCCCTTTATTAGGAAAATGGCAAATTTCTTTATTAATGCAAAGGTGACTTGGTTTATCATTACTGTGACAAACGAAAACACTTTATTTGATGAATCCTTAAAGAAAATTTTAATTAATATCAATCAGGAGAAAAGTTATTGCAAAAATATATGTTGATCCCTAGACACTTTTGATGTGTGTAGACAATTACCTATATGAACTCATATAACGTGTCAATAAGTTAATTCTGGAGAAAGGAATAATATGCCTTTGAACAAGCTTAGATTTGATTCGTGATTTAAATGCATTGTAAGGCAAGTCTAGCAATGGGCAAGCCACAATAGCGGCGGTAAGTCCCCTCACCGGGCACGGCTGTTTCAAGAGGTTCCTGTTCCGTATAAGGCGGGAGGAAACGCCAGGTTGTTACCACTGTGTGGATCGCCCTTAGGTCACGGTGGAGCATACGGTGAAGGTCTGCCCGGCTTGGGTAGAGCACCGCCGTGTCCTCGTGATGGCGGCAATCTTCTGCCTCGTCCTCGTGTACCCCGTCACGGTGTGCTGACGCTGGAGGCGGGCTGCTCATCGCAAGCCTACGGTGGCCGATAATTCGATGACGTCTCCCGACCAGCGCGTCTTCTGCGGCGGCTTGAGGCGTGAGAGCGCTGGAATTCCTGCTTCCTCACGCGCTCCGTCTCTTTCTTTGCCCGCATTACTGCTTCGCAGAAGGAGGTGACGACCTGACATGCACTCTCGCTCTGGACCATGGCCTGGACCAGGGTCGGACGCGAGAGATCGCCGCCGATCGCCGCCAAGCCTAACTAAGCCGGGCAGACCTCCACCGTATGCTCCACCGTGCCCACAGGGCGATCCACACAGTGGTGACAATCTAGCGTTTCCTCCCGCTTCATACGGAGCAAGAACTTCCCGAAACAGGTGTGTCCGGTGAGCACGTGCTCACCTTCCGCCTGACGCAGGTCATCAGGCGGAAGGTGAGGGCGCCGTGGCGCTTCTCTAGCCACTCCTCAAAGCGAGGACTTACCGCCACTAATGTGGCGTACCCAACCATTGTGTACCCCAGCATTATTAATCAAATGCAGCCCTGTTAACAGTGAAGCAGTATAAAAAGCTGAATATGAACAAAGTTTGTGTGATTAGGTTGAAAAGTTTTCAGTTTATTAGTGTAATAAATTATTGCATGCGAAGTTGCTGTACGGAACTGCTGTGTTCGTTCCCAAGTTATTCGGTACACAAAGTGGCAAGGACCCCATATCAGAGGAAGTTATTTGATGATTTTCCAACTAGAATAGGTGGTAAGGACAACACGCAAACTTTAACCATGAACTCAGGACATAAGTTTAGGTGTCCTAGCAACATTGTACATAATATGTGGACGTTATCATTTTGCTATTTCATAGAACAGTGCAACCTATGCGATTAAAAGTAGCGACCACATTTTTTTTTTTAACCGGCGAATTATTTCTACCCAAGATTTCAGAATCCTGTACTGAATGGTTACCGGATTCTGTAAAAAGTTGAAAACGAAGTCAGTTTAAAGTGAGCTGTCGATAGTGTTAATCTTTAGAATTAGTTGAAATGACAACTCACTTGAGATTTGGCTACAGAATCGCATTGCTGGTTGCACGTCGATATTCCTGCCACTCTGTATAAGTCGACGGTAAAAGATGAACTCATCTTCTTATTCTGTCACATGTTCTAATATGACAATAATTAACGTAATTCTAATGTTGGATAAACTGCAATAAAGTTACTGATTAGCTAGTTAAATCAAAGAAAAATTACTTCATAGGTACTTATGGCTTCTGTACAGTCGCTTTTAAGTCATTTTATTACAGCTGACGAGAATTCATTAAAAGAACTTTTTTGAATAGGAATAAGTATGAACCTATAAACCTACTGAAGTCCGTTATTATAATATATATTGTTAGTTTTTAGAGGATATATACTTAACAATTTTATATGGAAATTACATTATTCGACGAGACATGAAAATTTTGTAAAGTTCAATCGACAATGGGATCTAAAATTGACAATTAAAGAATTCTTATTGATTAAAATGGTTTTATAAACATTTCGTTCTTCAAATTTGTTAAGATAATTCGATTTCCATTAGTAACTGATAGTTTAGCATGCGTACGTTTGTAAGTGAGCGTCGCAGAGATGTATCGCCGGGATGCGCCTGCGCCGGCGTCGGGTCGCACGAAGTTCATAGGTAAACACGCCGGTATATAAACCCCATGCAGTGTCAACGAGCACACATTTGTGCCTGTGATTGCATCCAGTCCCTTTGCACTGACGTCCCCTGCCCTACATTCTAACACAATGGTGAGGAATTATTCATTTATTATTTTTAGAGACCAAATTTTCGTTTTTCAAATTGTACTTAATTAACAGAATGTGAATCATTCATTCGTGATTCCTATCGTGATTAGACGTCGCACATAAACAGCTTTTCGTAAAACTTTTATGCGTTTTCCGCATTAAAAGTTAATAATATACGAGTCGGTTAGTGTTCGGAGGGGGATATAATTATAAAAGTTCTATGACAGACATCTAAAATATACAGGGAGACATCGTAAGATCACTGCAGCGTAAATTGCAAACATGAATTCAGTATGATTTTTAAGTACACTGCAGAGCTTAGAAATTTATCGTGAGATATCAAAAAAGAAAATTTCCTGCTTCTGCAAAACTTGTAAAAAAAAATTAACGCTGCAGTTTACAATCACGTACTGAATCTATAGTAACGAGTTTCTCTAGCTCGATTTCCCATCTATGCTGTATAAGGGCTTACTGTTTCACCGTTTTGGCAGATATAAGGAATAAGTACTTATTGGATGGAAATATCCTTAGAGCATTACACTGAAAGCCTGACTTATTTCCTCATGTTTTCAATTTCTGTTTGACGTATTGTGTTATTCAGAATGGTTTGCATAAAGTATTGATCTATCAGAGATGCGTTTTAAATGAGTATCCAGTGATTATTTACAGCATTTGATAAAAAGGTGCTGACGCCTGGTGATAAGATTGGTATCTATATGTATAATGATTTGTTAAACAAAATTATCTTGCCGCTCTTTTAATTTTTTTACGTACTTCAGCTTTTATGAAGCTATATTTCGATGTGTTATCTCTATACACTTATTAGTGAAACAAACAAAAATATAATAGAACTGAAAATATTGAGTTTCAGGAAGACATAATAACTAAATGCCCTGACATTTTCATGAAGGAAAGTAATTGCAATTAATTTTGTTTATCTATAAAGCTAGGTAAAAAGTTATTTTGAAAACGCATAATAGGATAATAGTAGTAGCTGCTATTATTGCAAGCTCATGAAATTGACAGTTACACTGAGTTGGCGAAATTAAAATAGATGGGCAGCTTGAAGACTAACCAATCTTCCTGAAGTGTAACTTTAAGTTTCTTATATAATATGGTAATAACAAAAGTAAGCATTTACGATTGTTAGGAATTGCATGATTTTGCATTTATCGTTTGTTATTTAAACTTTATTAATTTTAAACAACAATATGTATGTCACTAATTCAATTAAAAAATACTGTCCTTCTTCATTAGCTGTTTTCATTTTTTTTAAATAATTATAAACTAGTGCTTGACTGCAATTCCGCCTTATGGTAAGCAGTAATGCAATCGTTGGTGGTAAAGCGCACTAGTTTATTAAGCCTATTCACTTAAAAACTTCGGAATAGGAAGTATGACGGCAGTTGAGCGAGGTGATGCAATGTTAAACCCAAGACCAACACGACCAACAATGCTGCGCCAGAGGGAGATTGATCTGGCGACTCTCCACGACCAAACTCCCGACACAACAACATTTGGCGCATCGTACCCGGCACACATCGCAACACAACTTGTCAGACCCGTCCTCCGTACGGCTTCACCAGACATCATGTCCGAACACCAAGAATCGCTTGGCGGCAAGGCCCTTGTCTGGTGGGTGATAACTTCTGCCGGCAGCCGATGTTATGGCCTGCCACCGAGAGATTATTTACTTTAAAAGAGCAATATTTTTCACTATATTTTGAAAGTTATGATATCTTCAGCTTTCTCTTGCTACGTATAACATTACCCTGTTCATAAAGAATTTTAGTATGCAAATTTACTACCGTTACGTTGTCACGGGTCAGGAGTCAGCACGTGTTTTATGAACAGGAGTTCACATTGCAGTTTTAGATCGTTGTCGAATCACGGAATCCTTTCTTTCCTCAAACCGACAATTTCTACCCACCTTACTCACGTTTTTGAGACGAGTAACTTCCTCTTTGAGTAAAGTTTGCACAATATCAATCGTAAAATATAATGTAGTCGTTTTCTAACAAAGGACTTTTGTAACTAGAAACGAAACGAATGGATTGCCTAGTCTTGCAATATGTGCTAGTAGTATGAACCAACGTACTGTGAGGCGCTCTAGGACATTACCTTTCATGGTCTTCAAATGGTGGCTAAATAATAATAACTGCATAGGTTGATCGATCAGGTTAAGCTGTGCTTGTTGCTGTTGGTCTCTAGATGGGTAAACATTTTAACATATCGACATCTTTTCATGCCTCGGAAACCACGGTAGCTACTGATCCCGGCTGTCATTTGTGGATATTTGATAGTCGTTATAGGTAGTCTGAAGCCCGGAAATCTGACAACCAGTCTTATCAAAGGGTGTCCAATAACCGGTTTGTGGAACTCATGTAGACGCTCCATATAAAATACTGGTATTCAGCTGCATCCGGTTAGACTAGAAGCTGACCCCAACGAAATTAGGTTAGGCTTATGATGAGTTTTCAAACCATGACACTGTTATGCGCGTCATTTTTATTTCAAGGATAAAGAAAAGCTAAAAGCCAGTTGGTTTAAGTTAACAGTTAACTGCAAAGCACGATTCGATTCATCATCATCATCATCAACCTTTTTATCGTCCCACTGCTGGGTACAGGTCACCTCCCATACAGAGAAGAGATTGAGCGTAATCGCTACGCTTGCTCAATGCGGGTTGGCGATTTCAGACTTTTTCTTCAAGATGTTTTCCTTCACCTTGGTGTCCAAAATATACATAAAAAGTATATATAACTTAGAAAAGTTACATTGATACTTGCCTGACCTGGAATAGAAACCACATACGATTCGATTGATAAATACTTATTACAGAAAATTAAAAAAAAAATGAAGAATGTTTGGTTCAAAGCTCATTAGCAAATCTAATAAAATGTGATTTATCAGATTTTGTCAAAAACGCTAATTTACAACTCACATAGCATTGAACTCAACTGCACTTTTTTACAACTCGCGTATTCATCCAAGTATTTATTGCGTCTATTTACACATTAAATTTACCTGAGTAAATTCTAATAGATGGTTACCCCTGCAACACGAGGAAATGCCAGCATTGATTAGACCATTCATCTTGACAATAATGCGATTGATAAAATGAAACATACATCAGCTTTCTGATAGCCATTTCTACAGTGCCTATTGCAAAACTCATTCGTGTAGGTTCCTACAGACAAATGCGATTTACAGCAACAGTTATATTGAAATTGCAATGACCACGCGTAATTGATTATG
Source organism: Sesamia inferens (assembly GCA_037179545.1). Classification (NCBI taxonomy): domain Eukaryota; kingdom Metazoa; phylum Arthropoda; class Insecta; order Lepidoptera; family Noctuidae; genus Sesamia; species Sesamia inferens. The sequence goes on along the minus strand of CM073928.1, from coordinate 17,404,376 downwards.
TGATAGGTTTATGTGAAATAATTAGTACTTTTGTACCTAAATTACATCAGACTTTCATTTAATCGAGATTTCTGTTCTTATCTTTAGTACGTATTCTTAAATTATCAAGAAAAGAATCGTTAATTTCAAACAAAAACGAAAGATAAGAAGACCAAGCAATCTCTTCTCGTGGCTTCCCCTTATGGTAATACGTTGAAATGCCACGTTAAAGTTACGATAACTGACCCGTTGGTCTCGTCGTTGTAGGCGCGACTACTGTGCGTGGGGTCCTAGGATTCTTAAGTCAAGCAGTGTGGTATACGGTTTTTTAAATTGATTAACGTTAAGTAACGTTAAGTTATGAGTGAAAACTTAGGTCTCGGCGAGCACGTTAATCAGTTGGTTCTGCACCTGACCTCTTTCCGCATCATATTGCGCGGTACGATCCCCGGCCAGGTCATGATGGAAAACTATCTTTTCCTGATTGACCTGGGTCTTGGATATTTATCTATATATGTATCTACTATAAATATAGTATCGTTGAGTTAGTATCCCATAACACAAGTCTCGAACTTACTTTGGGGCTAGCTTAATCTGTGTGATTTGTCCATATATATTTGTTTATTTTATATCTAATATATAAAATTCTCGTGTCACGGTGTTTGGATTTAAACTCCTCCGAAACGGCTCGACCGATTTTGATGAAATTTTTTGTGCTTATCCGGTATCTATGAGAATCGACTAACATCTATTTTTCATCCCCCTAAATGTTAGGGGTAGTCCACCCCTAATTTTTTTTTTTATTTTTTAGACAAAATTTTTAATTTCTATTTTTTTATGATACAACATACAAAAATACATACAATCCCCAATTTTCACCCTTCTACGATCAACCCTTATTTTTTAATAGCCATTTTAGTAATTTACTCTATTATTTATATGGCAAAACAACGTTTGCCGGTCAGCTAGTTTATTTATAAGAGTGAATTAAGACAGAGTGCGCCTGTTTATACGTACCTACACACTTGTACACTATATGAAATAACTCCGGCGCCAAAGTCTGGTCTCGTTCAGATTGGTTACCACGACCGAAATAGTTTCAAAAGGATATATAAATTACAGAGGCATTAAATCTTTTAACTTTCCATCAAAATCGTCAAAAGTTTCATGTGTATTAGCAAATTCACTGCTGAATGGATCTAGCTGTGAAGAAAAAGAATTTGTAATTTAAAAACTACATTTTTTTTTTAAATTTATATTTACACAACTTGTATTTATTCTATTGTTTGTTTCCGTGCGTAATTTTTGAGTAACAGTGAAAAACAACGCTATACTATCATGCTGAGTGTTAAGATTCTTGTTAGGCGCAAGACGAGAGCTACCGTTTAAATTTTTTATCCGTGCTTTTAGTTATATATTTGATTTGTCATACAGAATAGGTATTTTATGTGAGGTACCTTTTCTTTTTTATGTGCACGTGCTTTTGTTTTAGTAAAATATTTTTTTGTATTATATAGTTAGAACTATATTTTAGGTCGTTGGTAGATTCCTCAAAATGCTCTATTAAATTTTTCTTACAATGAACAGAAAACCATAACTGATCATATATATTGTGGTGTAACTCCGATGCATATGCACGATATAAAACTGACGGTGCATATAAATCACTGAGTGTGGTTAGCGGTTTCAACACGATTTCTATAAACTTATATTCATTGTTCACGAAGAAAGCACTTTCAACCTTTGTGCCTTCCGGCATGAGATGGATATACCTACGTTGTGAACAATTTGCAAGTTCGTATGAATGTTTAGATGAAACTAATATCTAATGTGACAAAGCTATTTTAGAGGTATTCTTTCCATCATAGCTATACATAACCATCAGTCAGGTTATCTATTGTCAAAAATTACATATTTTGAACAATTTCCTTTGACCATAGCAAAAGGCGATTGAAAGAATTATCATCATCATCATCAGCCTCTACGCGTCCACTGCTGGACATAGGTCTCCGTCATGGCACGCCAACAAGCTCGATCCTGAGCAGTTCTCCGCCAGCCGCTACCAGCCACCTTTTTGATATCGTCGTTCCATCTCGCCCAATGGCGTCCTACGCTACGTTTGCCGAGACGCGGGTTGGAAGAATAGCTGTCATAAATTTATATTTATGACAGCTATTCTTCCAACCCGCGCTATCTTTCCACCCGTTCTAGAAACCCGAAAATTTTCTAGACTCTTAACATTGATTGAAATCCGATTCAGTTCTGAATATATCGATTTGTCATGAATGATAAAAAAAAAAACTTTATTATTTGTAGATTAATGGTAGTTTCTTTGAATCAATCAAATCATAATTAGTTGTGTGTAGCAATTATGATAGGTATATGTTACAGGAAGTTAGGTAAACTCACAAATTATATTTACTATATATTAATTATAGATGCAGATGTAGTTAAATTATTTTCGTTAAAACGTTCGAAACTCCAAATAACATCAAACCTGTTCTTCGCTAATACTCGTAAAATAAGACGCCTACGAGCTAATGGACCCGAAGACATAAAACTGTTTATGAAAAAAAATGCTAGTATTAGTTGTCAGGCGTTTGGCTTTTTAATCGGCACTCGTTCCAGTATCAAACCATGTAACTCTCATTGCACAACATTTTAAAGGTTGAAGGACTAACTACATATAAGCATATTATGTGTAGGTATGTAACAAACACCTTAACCTGGATATAATTTCTGTCTCAGTATTAACAGCCGCAGGGGTCGATTGTTCAGGTAAAGTTACGCTTGCTACGGTTCTCCATGGATGGGTGCCCAAGACCCTCCGTGTCTCGGAAAGTCCGTCCCAGTTGTCATTCTTAGTGATCTTTGACAGTCGTTATGTCACTTCAGAAACCTAAAAGTTGTATAACCTTATCAAGTGATATCATTACCTAGTAGTTGGGTTGTGGAGGTCAGATAGGCAGTTGATCTATGTGAAATATTGGTCTTCAGCTGAATCCAGTTAGACTGGAAGCTAACCCCAATATAGTTGCGAAAAGGTAAGGCAGATTGGTTATTTTATTTAGTTTCAGTGTTGTAGAGGAATTTTAAACAACAATGTATTATGAGATTCCTCTCAACAAAGCAGGATCCTGAGTCCCCGATGTAAATATTTGCACTTAACTCATTTGCGCACCTTCTGTTGAGTATTCTTACAAATATTGACAGATTGTGCATTTCTTGTCGAGACTTGCACTTTTTCTTCATGTTTTGGTTCTTAGGTTCGAATTCAAATATATATATATATGTACAATCAAAGCTTCACAAAAGAGGTTATAAACTAGTAAAAATAAATTTACCTATGCGTTGTGACACTTTATATACTAAAACCTGATCATCGTGGTATTTTATTCCAATAGGCTCAGTTAATTAATTTAATCAAACCATAGATACTTAATAATAATAGGTAATTAAATTTATTTGTTGCATTATTTTTTTTGGTAATCGTATCGTATTAGACCATAACATATCCCAATAGGGATGTTTACTAGGTAAAAAAAATGATTCTATTTAGTCCGTCATTCAGATTATTGAAAAATATTGTATACGTATATTTTGTTTCATCAAATCAATAAAAATTGACAAATATAAAAGGCATCAAAGATCAGGAGTGGTGGCTGGTGACGTCACTGCTCGCTAAAAAGTGTAGCGTGCAGTGGCGACAAGCGGAGGACGACATTTAATTATAATATTTAGTAGACTTCGAATAAATATTTATTAATTCGTCGTTTTTATCTTTTGCAGATCTCTTTATTCTTCGTACTCCTTGTAGTTGTGGCGTATTCTGCGGCGCAAGGGCAGTCGACTCCTCCAATACCGATCATCCGCTTCGAATCAGAAGGACCTAATGTAGATGGCTCATATAAATGGCTGTAAGACTTTTTCACTTTAATTTTTTGTTTTTTTTTTACTTTTACGTAATGGCGTTCTAAACTATTGTTGGCTTCATCTAGGGTTATTCGCATATTATATAGTTGAATCCTAATGGTTTGAACTTTTAATCGCAATGATGCCGATGATGATGATGGATTTCAAGCCTAGAATTAAGAATCCCACAGACCGCATGCCAGCGCATCAAAAATGACACTGTTTAAAATACAGTGCGTGTAAAATTCGCCACTGAAAACCCCGTGCGCATCGGAGCTAAATCATCTTATTTCCATTTCATTAGCACCTGACTGAAATTCAGTTTTAATATTGCTATTTATATATTATAATACTAAATGAGTAAATTAAGCAATATTCAAATTTAATTTTGAATAAAACAGAATGGACTTTAACTGTGTCTGTTTAACTACATACAAGTATTTAATAGGTATTTTGAAATGAAAGTACATAATTCAACTAATATTATAAAGTGGAAAGTTTGTTACTCTAAAAACTACTCAACAGATTTCGATAAAATTTTGAACACAAATGGTTTATAACCAAAAACAAACATATAGAATATTTTTTTCCGATATTTCTACGAGATTTAAACTTATGCGGGTGAAACCACGGGGCGCAGCTAGTTAAATATGAAAAATACTTTTCGACTTCTATTACGAAACTGTACTGACATCTTTATGACAAAATAATAATCTGTAAAAATAATGTTTGTCGACAAAGTACATGGAATTCGAAAACTTGAGGGTAAAACAAGAATTAGATAGGTACAAAATTAAAGGACATCATTTTGAATGCTTGTGTGTTCTTTTTAATCCACTTTAAAAAGGAGGAGGTAACTCAATTCGACCGGTATACCTATGCTTTTTTATGTTTGTTCGCGGATAACTTCATCGTTTATGAACCGATTTTGATAATTATTTTTCTGTTGGAAAGAAGACCTTCCCAATCTTAGGGGCAACCAGTACGTTTGTAAGTTTTTTCATTAAGCATTTTAGCGTCAGCATCCAGTCTAACCGGATGCAGCTGAACAGTACTTTTCACAACTAAAAATTGTAAAATAAAATCTTTTTTTCCAAAAAAAGAAAAAAAAAAAACAACCGACTTCCAAAAAACACTACAAAGTGAAAAAACTAATTTCGGAAGTCGGTGTCAAAAACTAATATATAAAAACCAATGAGTTTTTTCTGTGATTTTGTTTGCCATAAAATGTAGTCTATCAATCTAGGTATCTTCCTATGCTTAGACCTTTAGACGAATGAAGATAAAAAAAACTGTTTTTAAATTAACAACTGTTCAATAGCCCTTTCAAGTTTGCCACTCACTACATTGTCTGCGATTGCATGCAAGATTGTAAGGTAAACACAAATGTCGGTGAGGTACATACGCCACCCATAACATAATGCACGTCAACACTTCGTCTTTTGAATGAAATATGAAATCTTAAAAGATAAAGATCACTCCTTTAGGGATTGCAAGGTAAGATAATAAATAAGTGACACTGACTGTACATGTTGGTGACAATACCTATATATTTTTTATAACACGTGCTTTTTTGTTAGTCATAAGTGAATGGAATAACGTCAGTTACACACGAGCGTTAATTTTATCACTGTAGTTTTTTAAAATGGATACCTACTGTCTGAGGAGGATGAACCTCCGACTAGACCAGTGTTTTGTTTTGATATGTTTTTTTATATCATCATCATCATCAACAACCTTTTTATCATCCCACTGCTTGGCACAGGTCTCCTCTCATACAGAGAAGGATTGAGCGTAATCACCACGTTTGCTCTATGTGGGTTGGCGGTTTCTGACTTAAAGTCCAGGTTTTCTCAAGATATTTTCCTTCACCTTTTAATCAGTCATTGATGTCCAATTTCACTTAAAACGTACGTATAACTTAGAAAAGTTACATTGGTACTTGCCTGATCTGGAATCGAACCGACACTCAGATTTGAGAGGCTGGTTTTTTTTTATATGCTCCGCTCCTATTGGTCGCAACGTGATGTTATGTATCCTAAAACCTTTGTGAACTAATGGGCTATCCAACGCAAAAATATTTTTTTTTTTTAATCGGACCAATACCTAGTTCTTGAGATTATGAGATTAGCGCGTTCAAACAAATAAATAAACTGTTCAACTTTATATATTACAGCTTTATATATTAGTATAGATTATTTTACCTGATGCAGAGTTTAGATGATTTTTAAATACAATATTTTTGGACAAAACTAAATTTTCCAACATAAAAATTCGACCAAAAAGAATGTAAAAATACTTTTTTCTACTTTCAGTTATGAGACAGGCAACGAGATCAACGCTGAAGAGTCGGGCTATGTGAAGAACTTCGGGCAAGGTGAAGGTAAAGAGATACAGACCGCGGAAGGCAAGTTCAGTTACAAAGCTCCAGACGGCACGCTTATCGCTCTCACTTACATTGCAGACGAAAACGGATTCCAACCGCAGGTAACTCAATATTTATGCTAACGTCCTGCTTCCAAGAAATAGGCGCAGGTAGTAAAATTTCCCTCTTTTTTTGATAGTTTAGAGTTCGAATTATACAAAAGTGTCATAATAAAACTTAATGGTTACAAAAATCTTACGAAAAAGACACTTTTAACGCAAACGCTCCAAAATTTTTACGCATATACTATTTTGGTTACGCCTTTAACCGTAAAAAGATGCGACGAGATTGAGGCATCGTTTCAACAATTGTGTAATAATGCATAAAATAAAATGACGACTTAACACCTGCTAAATTGCAATTATGTTTATACTGCCGTCGCCGCCGGCGAATAGGAGCCTTGACATCTTTCCATCAGAAATCACAATAAGCTGTATAATCCTCAGCAGACGGTTCACCGAATCCGGTATTTAGATATAGTGAATAAGCTGATAAGCAGAGGTAGTTGACTAAAAAAAAACTAATTAGTCCGTCAGTCAGATTTCCAAAAAATACTAGACACGTATTTTTTTCTTTTTTCATATAAACAAAAAATGAAGACGACACAGTGCGTTGAAAAATCGTGTGAGGTCACTGCACGCTACACTTTTTAGCGAGCAGTGACGTCACCAGCCACCACTTCTGATCTTTGATGCCTTTTACATTCGTCATTTTTTATTGATTTGATGAAACAAAATATACGTATCCAATATCTTTCTATAATCTGAATGACGGACTAAAGTAGTTATAGCGTTTGATTTTCGGTAATATGATGCAATGTTCATAACCGTGGTTTAATTAATCCGTATTTATAAAAAAATACCCATGTAAAAACATTGTCATGTCACAGTTCTGTCATTGTTTTAACCAACCTCTAACGGCCGGTCGCTTCAAATCTAGACAATACTAGCGAAATCAGCATTGACCTACAAAAGAGATTCCAGCAGGTTTTCTTCTACACTACATATCATTCAATCTTAAAACACGCCGTTTCGTAAGTAAGGCAATAATTGTCCATTTGTCGTTATGTAACAAACACCTACATAGGTGTCCAAAGACAGTAAGTAATACATCTTTGTTTCTCTAACGTACCTACAGATTGATTATATTTCTAAATTCAAAAGGCCAACCTTATGATTAAAGTAATCATTATTTTGCGCTTGCGATGATGGAATACATACATTTAGACTTTTAGAGTTAACTGTACCACACATATTCTATCCTGTTGTAACTTTATTAGCTGGGCGTCCTTGTACAGTTTTATAGCATGAGGCTATGTGAATCCTGGTAAGGAAAATATTAAAGTGTCAGGTTAACAGCGATGCGGTTGCCACCAAAACTAAATGTAGGCAAAAATCTGCATAAATAATATAAAGGGTAATGCCGAGATAAACCAAGGAGTGGTCTTGTGAGACACAGGCGGCGTAAGGCGTGGGCGACGTGGGCCACCGCCTCCACCACCTACGGCCTCGCGTTACAAGGGGCTTCGCACCTTCAAAAATTTGTATGCATTGCTTCAAAGAAAGAAAGAAAAAAAAAAAAAAGATATAAATTAATTTTGTTGTGAAATATATTTTTATAGTCTGGCAATATTTGCTTACGACGACTAGTGCGCGGAATCCCTTGTTTTATTTGTTTACTTTCTTTACTAGATAGCCGACCAATCAAATCAAACTTATATTTAATTGACTGCACTATTAAATATAAGTTTCTTTACAGCTGAAAAATGTTTTTTTTTTTTTTTTCAAATATTGACGGACATTATACTTTGGCGCAATATCCCTTTAAAAATAACCACTAAACCAAAACATCAGAAACTGTCAACATTTTAAAATATATCAACATGATATTTTACCGATGCATAGTTCAATTTAACAGGGACCCGCAAAATTTTTCTTTCCCAGACCAAATTTAGGTCTTGCCCCGCCTCTGGTGAGACATAGCTAGTAAATACACGTAAAACGTCTCGAGCCTGAATCACGATTGCGTAAAACTTTAGGAAGATGTCTGCAGTGCGCGCGCTGCAGTGGCGTGGATGTGGGTCTTAGTTAGCCAACGTGTGTGCAAATGTCGCCATAAAATATCAAACGTCGACCCGTGACCCGTTCTTGGGAAATGGGAAGACTCTGGTGTCGACATTGAATATCATCATTGAATATCAGTTTCTGTCTCGCATACCTGACAGAAAAGGTGACTCATTAGTGATCCACTGTCGTCGCATACGCAACGTTTGATAAACTTACAGTAACGGTTATATAACTAATACCTACAACACCTATGGACATAATTATATATGTTTGTTGAAATAACGCAACATATAACAATAATTTCAAATCACTGTCGCCTGCGCATAATTGGACTGGATGGTTTGCGATTAAAATTATCGGATTGATGTTAAAGTAAATAATTGAAGCGACATGATTTAATTATCATTATGGGACATTAATTTAGTTCTGTAAGTATTTTGTAAGGACAACAATAGGTATAAGTAAATGCTAACCTTTTATTTTGTCTCCTGATATAACAACGCAAATAAATTAAAAACTTACTATATTAGCAAATCTTGCTCAACGATGCGTTTAATTTATGGAATTGACTTTGGTGATGAAAGTAATCTAATTCAAATGTTACGTCAAAACTAGTCAGTGAATTATGTATCAGTGATATTTAAACGTAAATGAAGTTAAACCATGTCAATGTTAATGGTATCACGCGTATTGATGGTGATTGATGTGATATAGGTTTGACCGATGTTCATTCAATAATTTCTAGAAATTTTAATTAAAATTAGAGCTGCCAAGTTTGACGGCACGTTTGGTGCAGTGGTTAAGCGCTTTACTGTTCTATTTTGAGCCGGTTGTCTATGTGAGTTTATATGTTTGTAAACGCATCCACGATACAGGAGAAGTTCCTAGTGTGGCACAACCATAAAAAAAAATGTAAACTGATAGTAAATATTGGCGTTGTTCTATTGCTTATAAACTAAAGTAATTTAAAGTTAAATTCATCTTTTTGTTTCCATTTTATTAAGAAAAGGACAGAAGATAAAATGTCAGTTTAGACCAGTCAAATTAGTGCGCTCCTGACATAAAATGGCGAATTTTTAGTCGCCATGTTTGTAATCGCGTCTAAACAGTATCTTAATTTGACAGGATTAAATTAAAATGTTATCTTCTATCCTTTTCTTGACGAAATGGAACGAAAAAGATGCGATGCGAACTTAAAATTAGTTTAGATTGTGAACGACAGAACCGGCGCCATTATACAGTATGTTAAGAAAACCCTGTCCGACCCATAAGGATAATAAAGGTTAGGTAAACACATGACCAAATATAATATAAAATTTTACGTAATCATCATAGTAACAATACAAATGAATTTTGAAATAATCTTTTTTTTCCCGCGAATTAATTCCAATTTCCCCGAAATTTGGTAATTTTTAAAAAGTGACAACACCGGTATTATTATGAGCGAATAGCGATGCGACCACGTGCCGCTTCGCCTGCCGCCCGCGGGGGGCGGGCGGCAGGCGAAGGGTGGTCAACGCACATTTATTAAGTTACCTCCTTTTGCGAAATAATATTTATCTTTTTTAGGGGGATTTTTTTTTAAGTTTATCCCAGTTTTGTATCCATTAGTAGAATCAGTTATCGATACCTAACAACACCTTCACGGGTCGGACAGGGTTTTCTTAACATACTGTATAGGTTCCAGCGCACATTTGAGTTAATGAATATTTGATCTTTTTTTTTTCATTTAACGTAGAAACAAAATCGTTTAGATCAAATATTTGACAAGTTGTTAATGGCCTCAATTTTTCACAAACTTTACGCATTTAGTCGCTAATTTCTTTGACAATCATGACTTAGAACAAGTGGTTCTCGATAAAATATTTGAAAAGCACTTTGTAAACATCCACACGTTACCGACCTTATGACCTCTGGCTATCCGAGACTATAAATCAGGATTGGTACATACTGCCATTTTGGGTTTGCTTATCAAAGATTCTGTAGGTATGTGCTTCTATAATTTCTCACGTGACGATATTATTGTGGACTGTATACTTGAACTTCTTGAATTTCTTGAATCACTTGAATTTCTTACTGGTCGTGGTGGTTAACTAAATATGATCAAGCTTTATAGTACTGATACGCGTCATGTTTCTTCATCGGTTATGACTGGTCATCGGCCAGCCTATCTATTCAATCCTATTTTTGTTTATGGCAAGTAAAGCCGATATCGACTATTCTGCTAATGTCAAAAGTGGATTGGAGAAGCAAGAGTGTACAAAAACAATAATTATAATTAAAACAAAAAAATACAATGCCACTATTGGACCTTTTTATATCTTGTGACCAGTCTATCTGCTAGGGCTTATTTTTAAACCTTATATTTTAAATAGTTTCTATAATTGACTTTTTGTAACATTTTGTTAGTATATGTTGGTTTAAAAGATTGCTGTTGTAGTTTTATTTTCTTTTTCTACATACGATTTGGAATAGGCAACTAACTATGTTCAACTTTCTGATCGACTTCTTGGGAATTCAAAAGTGCCTGCATGTAAAAATTTCATTTAAAATAAATGCCTTAACCTTGATTTTCGCGTCATAACGTTATTGTGGAATTGACAACTATCGATAGCAAGTGTAGCATTAATACCCATACTTTCTTTAAGCCTGGAAAAAGCTTTTAATAATACAATCTTTATTTTTTTCATATTAGACCTAGGTTACCTTTGATCCATAATCGGTTTATAAAAACACAGAATAATGAAAAATTAAAAAAAAACAAAGTTTGCACGTACGTTTACTAGATGGCGTTGGCTTTGATTTAGATCGCACTAATAGTTTCGTTCACAATGCATTCGTTGTAATGGCGTCATTGTCCATTGATAATGGAGTCGATTCTTTTGTTTTACTTCTAGATGCACGATTTAATAGATGGATTCAGATTCAGGAGATAAAGTAAATATTATTTTCTTTATGAAAATAAATATTTATTCAGTAGGTCTATTTATTTCTCGACATTTTACTTTACTTGTGTTATCGTGATGCCGTGTCCTGGACTTCAAAATCTACGATAAAAATATCGTCAGGTCAGAAATTATAATAGCGCATACAAAGCGTAAAAATGAAGAAGGTATAAAAGTATACATATTTTCTGCGTCCTTGTGATAACTATTCATAGAAAATCAATATTGTATTGTGCAACAAACGAGTTGTAGTTTCATAAATTAAATTATTTGATTTTAATGAGATGTCTTATGAAACTAGAGCAATCGAGTAAGTCATGTTTAAAAGTATCCCACGGTTTGTATTAAGGATATGAAACACTTAGTAGGGGCATTAAAATATTACCATGAACTTTATTACGATAAAATATCTTAAAAATTATTTGTAGCTGTTTAAATGTTAATGCGATTGAAAACAATTAATCAATATATTTACATATCGACCAATATCTCCTTAGCTTCTTGTGAAGCTATGCAAACTTGGCATTATCTTAAGAAAATAGTCGCTTATTTGTAGTGTCTCTTCCTGTTAAATAAACTGGCGCTTTTTTTTTTCAATCTAATTTGTTCCAGAGCTGGGAAAAGTTACACACATTTTCATGTATCTTTGTTTACTGTTTTGTCTTCCCAATCTAGAGTCTAGGTCGTCGCAGCATGGGTTTCCAAAACCGGGGTAGCAAAATCCATCTTTAAGAATCCACTAGGTACAACAAACTTAATATAACTAGTTCACCAAAAACTGACGTGACATTGTCATTTTCCATTTCAGGGAGACCATTTGCCAACCCCCCCACCAATTCCACCAGCAATCGCAAAAGCTCTTGAATACTTGAAGACTCTTCCTCCTGGCAACAACGAAGGTGCTTCATCGAACATCAAGCCACAGTTTCAAGCCTCACCCTTTAAGCCAAGACCTAGGTTCTAACACCTTAACACCGCGCATTTAATCTAGTTATCTATACGAAACAATGTAACATTTAAAATGAGTGATTTTTTCACATTATTATAATTATTGTGTAAATGTAAAAAAAAAGTGTAATGTATTATAGATACGATATTTGAATTATCAAATCATGATAAATTAGTTTAACAGATTATTCTGTTCTTTTAATTTGTGTAATGAATTAGAATTAAATAAGGAATGAATTTCATTTTGAAATTCTTGAGCTTCAAGTTTTTATAAACTGTTCTCAAATGTATACTTATCCGTTTTCGATTGTTGCTCAAGAATTATACTCAAAACAGACTAAATAAATTAGTATTCGAATTTCAAAAAGAAATGCTTTTGTTAAAAAATACCTAAAGGCAATTTTTAAGAATCACTTTTTAGCCAATACTTAAAGTCATTAATTATTTTAAGAGTTAATGCAATGTAATTGATTTCAATAAAGCTATTGAATGTATTTATCTTCAGTATTTTTTGCCTATCTCAGTAATATTAATATTATCCTTGTCTTGTTTATGGTTGCTTGTATGCCTTGATTGCTGTTAGTATTAGTATTTAAAATAATAAAGTTCAAAGGAATCAATAACCTCTTTTAAAGACTCCTACACATTGATTTCGATGTACAATTTCTGAACGGCCTTGTGCCTTCCACGAGTATGAACAATAAATAAATGAATGTTTTTATGATTCACTATTCTAATAGATACAGGCAGCCTCATCGATAAGAATTTAATTAATTTTCTACAATCTTTGTACTGAACGGTCACACGTGGCGAATTTTTTTTCGTATACCGCATTCAAGCTTCGGTGATCTACTCAGCATTTAAAATCCCGCAGAGTGCCAGCCCAGTGCATCAAAACACCGTGTTGGAATTTCAACTCATAGCGCTAAGCAGTGCGTAGGAAATTAATATCGCGAAAATAAATCGCTGCGGGAAAAGCTCGATCATGCCAGCCTGGGTACTGTATCAATGTGTTAGTACAATTAATTTGTGTTATTACTTATCACAAATTGTAGAACATCAATTAATTATTGTCGTACCTGTTTATATTAATATTTTTGTCACAGATTCGCAGAATCTTTGATTGTGACATAGTTTTCAGTTTCCATGTGTTAGAAGTTACCCATCTTAGTGGCATATTTTGAAAACTGTCAACCGTTTCAAAAAGGGGGCGATTTTATTATTTAGTCTTTGACGTGTCAGCACTTCACATCGAGCTTGTGACTTCAAGAGCTTATTAGGTATAACTTTTTGGTACAGCATTTAATTTCCCTACACAAGTTTTATGCATCTGTAAGAAACAATTACTGCGTCTTGATTTTGTAACCCTTTACTCTTATATAATAAATTTATGTAAGAAAAATTGCTAAAAGATATATTTAATAAACACCTTGAAGAGATTCATCTACTACTCTGTCAAAAAGGTACCGGGAAAAGAGCAATAATACACAACATTTTTGTTATTTATCCAAATTTATTTTATCACCTTTAAACGCCAACGAATAATCCATTCATAATTTTTTTTTAAACGTTGTTTCCGAAATTGAATTTAGTTATCGCCGTGAATCCTCCTTTATGTCTTCTACACATTAGAAACGGGTGCCATGAAGTGGTAATTTGAGTATAGAAAAACGAAAGAAATCAACTGGAGCCATATCTGGCGAATATGGTGGTTCTTCATCTTTTTCTTTAGCCTATAGAGGTCCACTGCTTTACAAAGGCCTCCCCCATGGCTTTCCGCAATGAACGGTCTTGTGCTGCCCGCACGCATCGGCTTCCCGCGACCTTCGCCAGGTTATCGGTCCACCTTGTTGGGGGCCTGCGTCTTCCAGTACCTGGCCGCCACTCCAGAACCTTACTGCCCCATCGGCCATCGGTTCTACGAGCAATGTGCCCTGCCCACTGCCACTTCAGTTTAGCGACTCGCAGAGCTATGTCGGTGACTTTGGTTCTTCTGCGGATCTCCTCATTTCTGATTCGATCACGCAGAGAAACTCCGAGCTCTTTCCATTGCCCTTTGTGTGACTCTGAGCCTTCGTATGAGGCCCATTGTGAGCGACCACGTTACAGTTCCGTAAGTCATCACTGGTAACACACACTGGTCAAAGACTTTAGTCTTGAGACACTGTGGTATCTTGGACGACGAAAAGATGTAGTGTAGTTTCCCGAATGCTGCCCAGCCGAGTTGGATTCGATGAGACACCTCTTTCTCGAAGTGGGACCTACCTAGTTGGACTGTTTATCCCTAGTATACGAGTATATACTCGTCAACAACTTCGATTGCAGAGCAACCAACTAGAACTAAAGTGGTGGTTGCTTGAAGGTATTTGTTGAGTGTTTGGTCAAAAATTGGTTCACAATGATGGCCTTATGTGAAGGCGCATTATCGTGGTGCAAAATCCAAGAATTTTCTTCCCACAAATCTGGCCTTTTTTGACGAATTCGTTCTCTTAAATGCCGCATAGCGCTCAAATAATATTTTTTATTTACCGTTTGACCTCCGGTAAGAATTCCGAATGCACAATACCGCGATAGTCAAACAAAACAGTCAACATGACTTTGACTTTTGATCGAGTTTGGCGTGATTTTTTCGGTTTTGGTTCAGTTGGAAGACGTCACTCCGAAGCTTGTTGACTTGTTTCATGTCAAACTCATAAACCCACGTCTTGTCGCCAGTAACAATGCGTTTCATGAATGTTGGGTCGGGATTGACACGTTCTAGCATGTCCTATTCTAGCCAAGCGGCAACATGTTGCAAATGATTAGTTAAAATGTTATGGATGGACTCGTGAGATACAGAAAGTTCAGCGGTTATCTCTCTCAAACAAATTTGAGAGAGATAGCCGCTGAACTTTCAAGAATGAGAATTTTCAGTCACTATTTCCAACACTTTTGCGATGTTAACTTCAGTTGCAGAGGTTGATGGCCTACCACAGTGAGGCAAATCTTCCATCACATCTCAACCGTTTTTGAATACTTTGTACCACTCATAAGCACGTGTTTTTGATAAAGTCAATACGATATGACGTAACTAAAACCCTCAAAAGTCTAACAATTGGTTTAACTACAATGCTTAGATATTGCCTTCGGGTTGTGGACGTCAGACGGCAGTCGCTTCACGGAAAATATCGAAGTTTGGCCAAAATCAGCAATTAGACTGGTAAAGCGGACCCCGGACTCCAAATCTGAAAAGCTACAGATGCGACTGCGATTAACGCTGAGATGATGATGATGATGACGTAACTACAGCTGAAACTCCTCGCCAAAATGGAAAACAGTAGTGCCAATCTAACAACAACAAAAATAAAACAAATATTTGAATTTGGAACCATAAACAAATCATCCATTCCCGATACTTTTTTGACTGAATGTATACAATTTTTAATTTATACCAATATATAAAGTTGGAAAGGAGATGTTTAACAAATGTATGGAGCCTTTTTTTTCTTTTTTTCCGGGGTGGAATTCCTCAATGGATGTCCGCCGCCCTGGGGTGGGCGACGGGATCTGTCAGACTTTTACTGACTAAAACGGTGTCTCTTCTATCACGAGCGCGCGTGGGGCCGCGTGAGTCTAAATTCTTCGACGGCCCCACACCCTCGTGCTGGCCCGGTCTTTCCGGGCCTCGTCTCCTGTACGGGGTAGTGGGGGTTAAACTACCCCGTGCATCGCCTCGCGGAGATGCGCGCGAGAGTCTGCACGCCATTCCGCCTCTGGGTTCATCGAATAGAGAGCGGGGACTTCCCCATGTCCCTCACCCCTGGACCCATTCATGGGGGGCGGAAGAGGACGTTATCCGCCCTTCCTCGGCGCCCGGTGCGTCTTCTGCGGCCCGGGAAGGGAGTTGAGATCTCCCTCTCCCGTTCCGCAGCTTCCTTCTGCGACATCACGTTCTCGCAGAAGGACACCACAGCGTCCCACGACTCTGCGCTACCGACCATCCTCCGTATTACTGCCGGCAGCGTCAGTTCGCCTCCTATGTCATTTATGAGAACACGGCGCTGCTGCTCCCAAGCTACACACTCGGAGAGCGTGTGCTGCGCCGTGTCCTTCCCGCATTGGACGCAGTGGTGGCACCGAGCGCCCGCCTGCCGAAGCAGCCGTGCCCCGACAGTACCTGCGTCATACTGAACGACAGGGACCCGTGCCTTCTCCCGAGCCAGTCGTCGAGTACTGGCCGGATTGCCTCGACGGTACCGAGGCCGGCGGTAGGGCGCATAAGCTGCCGCCCACCAGGACCTGACGGAGCTCCTCTCGGCTCAGCTCTATCTGCCGCTGCACCAAACTGGAGCCCCGCGTTCGCTCTTCCTCGCGCCATCGTACAATGACGCGAGTACTTTTGCCTCTAGGTCCCAGGGCGCGGATCCAGCCAGGACGCAAGCCGCCTCGTAGGAAATCGTGCGATACCCGCGGACGACTCTGACGGCCATTGCCCTCTCTGCAGCTTGCGCAGAATGGCGAGTGTTCCTGCCGTCAGGTCCAACGCCCACACAGGGCTCCATACAGGGACCGCACGATTCCCACGTACAACCGCCTACAGGCGGCGCTCGGGCACCCCATGTTGGGAAGCAACGTTGATAGCGCGCCTTCTGCACCCATCAGCTTGAGCGCCAGCCGCCGGAAGTGGGGCCTGAATTCGCATCGGCTGTCAGGCAAACATCCCAGATAACTACATGGTGGACTCGATAGCTATCCGGGCCCCACTGACCACGATATGTGATCCCGGCGCCGGCGCACGCCGGGGGCCATGAAAACCATGGCCTCCGACTTGTTAAGGGCCACCACCAGACCCAGGCGCCGGATGCAGTTCACCACCTGTGACACCGCAGCCGTGGCTATCAACGTCGCTTCCCTGTGCGAGCTCCCCCGGGCAAATGTGTGAAGCCTGGGCTAGCACATTGTACACTTAATACTATGTGACTAACTAGTAACCAATAGTTAACTGTTTTTAATGTTAATTTGCTATATTTTAGCTTAGTTTTTATATAGATCCAATATAACTCGTCCAAGGAGTGCAACACAACTACTACTAAATATGGTGGGTGGTAAGCGAAATAAGACTTTAAATCTTATTTCCCTTTTGGAATCGTATCTATAGAATCTACCATATGACTGCGAAAAAAACAAAACCTGAATTCCGATCATACGGGGCCCAATAAATATATATATACACAATTAACTCAAATCAACACTCGCCACAAACACAACGGGAAAATAGAACTGTCATAGTCGTCAATCAAACGTTATAACCACTGTCATGGCTACCTTAAAAAAGGGTTATCACACTAAAAAACTTTTCAAATAATTAATTATATATGTTTGTATTTTTATTCAAATTAATTTAGTAGTATTTTTATGAAAATCCATTATATTTCCTTTTTAGATAAAAAGGTTATAATGTACATAGTAGTGGCCCAAAATGAAACATCTACTTTGTTTGTTTGTTTGTTTGAACGCGCCAATCTCAAGAACAACTGGTCCGATTAAAAAAAATATTTTTATGTTTTATAGCTCAATAATCCAGGAAGGCTTTAGGCTATATAACATCACGCTGCGCCCAATAAGAGCGGAGCATTACTAACTACACGCGAACGAAGTCGTGCGTGGCCGCTAGTATTATATAAATTTAGATAAAGTAAGACATATTTCTTGTCTAGAAATGTACCCACACGTGCCTATTAATCAAAGTTATGAATATTATTGTTCCTGTTATTGGGTGATAAGTTCGGTGTGATTTCTTAGTTTCAACATTTCTATGACACATTTGTCCCTATCTTGCTGACCTTGTTGGTAATAAAATTTCTTAACGAATAGCCATATGTTATGGAGGCTAATGGCTACTTTTATTTTACTTAATACCGGAATGACAAGAAAAGTGAAAATAACTGACAAAATGTGACGAAATAAACCATTAATCGGTTAGTAATGACAATATTTACTAATTAAATTATTACAAGAAATGCCTTAGGTTATAAAAATATACCATTCAAGAATCATTTGGGCGTAATAATTTTATTAGTTTTATAGTAACTTTTTTTTTTTTTAATAATTATAAACTAGCGCTTGATCGCAATCCCGCCTGATGGTAAGCAGTGATGCGATCGTTGATGGTAAAGCGCGCTAGTTTATTAAGAGCCTATTCACTCAGAAAAACCGAGCGAATAGGAAGGAAGACGGCAGTTGAGCGAGGTGATGCAATGTTAAACCCAACAACACGACCAACGATGCTGCGCCAAAGGGAGATTGATGTGAAGAACCTCCACGACCAAACTCCCAACACAACAACATTAGACGCATCGTACTCGGCACACATCGCAACACAACTGCTCAGACCCGTCCTCCGTACGGCTTCACCAGACATCATGCCGGAACACGACAATTCGCTTGGCGGCAAGACTTTGTCTGGTGGGTGGTAACTTCTGCCGGCGGCCGATGTTATGGCCTACCACCGATAAACTTAGCCTTTATAACATCTATACTAATTTGTATTATATGAAACATAAAAGGATTGAGAAGATTACATTTCGTATAAATAAACAGCCTTTATCTGTCTGATTTATATTGTACACAAAAGTTACCGTGAGAAAGCTCATAAGAAGGCTAATCCATCAGTTTTGTGTGACTGTTCAGGTAGTTCGTAAATGACTTGTGACTTGAAATGTGGTGTTGTTCTACAAACCATACATATTACAGGAATTGATATGTATGGGTAACAAGTACCGAATTCTGTGCCGAGTCCATATACATAAATTTATATTAACACGCTAAGAAAATATGTTGTTATTTTCTATCCAGTCATATAATAAAAAATAATAATATATCCAAAGTACCTTTATTATGCAGTGAAATGTTCTACTATAGAAAATTACACTTAGCTCTTGTGTTTGATCATTCATTCGATTATTCGTAAAATGTTAGGAACGGACAGAAAAACTCATGATGTATTTTATGGGGGGAAGAGTAGTTGTTTAGTTACTATTATATAACCTAACATTCTGATAATGTTCAAATGCAGGAAACGTACCTCTAGGTCTTTTTTTTTTAAATTATACTTAGAAGTTTCCTTAAATAATTGTATTTCGTATTTATAATGTGAGGGAAGAGCGGAGATATGGTGGAGGTCTGTCCGGCTTGGTTAGAGCACCGCCGTGTCCTCGTGATGGCGATTGGTGGTCATCTCTTGCATCCGGCCCTGGATCAGGCCATGGTGCGGAGCGAGAATGCATGGCAGGCTGTCACCTCCTTCTGTGTAGCATTAATGATGGCAAAGGAGGATTTAGAGCGCGTGAGGGAGCGGGAACGTCAGCGCTCTCACGCTGCTAGCCACCACAGGAGACGCCCTGGTCGGGTGACAACAGGCGAGGGCTTGTGTGCGTACCCGGTAAGGACTAGGCTCGAGTCAACATCGCGACAACCGCCCAGAGCGGGAGAATTCATTTCATGATTTAATGATTTCCTGTCCAAAACAAAAAAAAAATAGTAAGAGCGGAGCAAGCATTAAGCATTTCTATCCGTAAATGAAGATTCCTATGTAAGCCAAAATTATATGAAATAAACTTATGATTTTATTTATAAATAATATACTAAATTTGTCTACAATATAGGTTTTTACTAAATATTCCACCAACGATTTCTTGTATGCACCAATCTTAACACATTTTTAAAGTGTTCATAAATGATAAATGTTTTATTTCCTGTAAATTTGTTTCTACAAATACTTTCACAAGTCGACGACGATTTATATGAGGTTTGTATTTGGGATTCTTATAAATAAAAAATGACTAAACAACTCTTAGACATATTTTATTTTAACAAGTGTTTACGTCATCTAAAAGGTGTGAATTGTAAATTCGCTTGTTTTGATAGAAATTCTCAAATGTATCGTGGATCAAGTGGTCGTATCATATGCATATAAAGAGCTTGCCAAGTGTTGTATCAAGTGTCGTGAATAAATAATTTATGACATGCGGCAAAGCTCACAAGATGGAGTATTTTCATTTATTTGTAGTTTTAATACTATTACGCATATTTCATAAGCTTATCAGCCTTTAGGTAAGTACATAATATTATATTCTACAAAATTTTTAATAATAACCCATCGATCACTAGATTTACAATCAGCGTAAAAAATGGTTGAACTGAACATGCGCACAACGCAACACTTGGGTACTTCTTTCATTTAGTACTTACTTTACAATTCTGACTTTAATGCATGCGTGTAAGGTTGAATTTGGTTTGATGTCAGACTCGGTCGTAAAAAATAATGGCCTTTTGTACTGCTTTGTGATAAGAACTTTATACACTGCACTTAAAACTGATTTTAAATTAATGTATATTTATTTTGCCTACTTTAGACTGCTTAATACTTGTCGCCATTTTTGATAAGAGTTTTGTTCGAGACTGTGTATCTAGTGTATAAGTGATCGATGTAATAACAAGTTTATAGCCATTTTTTTTTTTAATAATTATAAACTAGCGCTTGACCACAATCCCGCTTGATGGTAAGCAGTGATGCGATCGTTGATGGTAAAGCACGCTAGTTTATTAAGAGCCTATTCACTCAGAAAAACTGAGCGAATAGGAAGGAAGACGGCAGTTGAGCGAGGTGATGCAATGTTAAACCCAACAGCACGACCAACGATGCTGCGCCAAAGGGAGATTGATCTGAAGACCCTCCACGACCAAACTCCCAACACAACAACGTCAAGTTTGGTTTGGTCAAATATGTCGGCAACTTTGGTTCTTCTGCGGATCTCCTCATTTCTGATTCTATCGCGTAGAGAAACTCCGAGGAATACGAAAGCTCAAAGTCACATAAAGGTCAACGGAGAGAATAGCTCTATCAATCGACCTGTGTGTGACCTTGAGCCTTGGTATGAGGCTCATTGTGAGCGACCACGTTTCAGTTCCGTATGTCATCACTGGCAACACACACTGGTCAAAGACTTTAGTCTTGAGACACTGCGGTATCTTGAATGACGAGAAGGTATAGCGTAGCTTCCCCAACGCTACCCACGCGGACCCCAAGTTGGACCTGCCTAGTTGGACTCTTTGTCCCAGGTATATATACTCGTCAACAACTTCGGGTGCAGAGCAACCAACTAGAATTGGAGTAGGTTGGACATGGGAGTTCTACATGATCTTCGTCTTATCCATATTCATCTTTAGACCCACTTGTTGGGAAGGTCTCTTGAGGTCATTGAGCAGTTTATACAAATCTTCCAGGATCTCCGCCATGACCCGATATCTTCTGCAAATCGGAAGTTAGTGATGCCAAGTCGATGTTGGTGCGTTTTACAAACATTTAAACACAAAACGGCCAGACCCGGAACAATTGTAGATAATTAGTTAGTTGGTCTTACCCAAAACAGGTCTTGATGTATTATGAAACAAATTGTTGTTGTTGTTGTTATATTTTTCTTCACGTTAACTACTAAAATGCAGCGTTTTAGTTTGTTTTTTGATTGAATTAGACACGCCTGTTAGCGAGAATTATCGGAGCCTATAATCGCCCATTCCACTGCTTATTATATTCATTGTAGTCGAAACTTGGCAATTTGGAGCTATAAAAATAAAATAATTCATATTAAAAATAACGAGCCTTGATGAAACGATAATAAAAATAGAAATATAGTCTCATAAAAATAGTCACGTATCTGTGTAGAGTTAGCAAAAACAATAAAAAGGCCATGACCACAATAAATAAAAGAAACAATTGCAGAGGGTCAATTTATCAACTTAACTGAATAACGGGCGGCAACAATGCGGAACATCTTGACATTTTTGATGATAACCATCTGCTACAGAGTTGGAATACTGGTCTGTCCGTCTAAAAAAACCAAAAGTTTAGTATGGTTGGTGAATAATCAAATATTGCACTGGTACTAGTAGATCCGGGATCCAGAAAACAATGGATTTTGAAACTAAGCCATAACACAAGTTTATTCACAAAATATTTCATACTCTTGATCTTGCTCAAACATGTACCAATCCCCTAAATATGAGTTATCTGATGTAAACGAGAACACTATGATAAAGTGATGTATTATGTGCTTACCTGTTTTGTTATGTAGCGTGACTTCTTACATAGCTATTATGTCAAGCCTTGTATAAAATTATGCAAATGATTAACATAATTTGTTTGTTTGTTTATGCAAGAAACCGTTGTTTTTCACACATTACAATGTCGTTTGATAAAGATAAAGCGAATGATTGTTATAAACAACTGTAGATATTCTTAATAATTAAAGTAGGTATTTGTGATTGAAATCAGTAATGATTAATACTCCATATTTTTAAAGATGCAGATTTCGTGCCCATGCTTTAAAGTATTCTTTGTTTTAGTTATAGGAACCTCATGATACTTTGACATGCAATATTTATCAACTGTAGTAAGACAGTAGTGAACTAGAAAGATATGTGACATAAGCTAGCAATTTTTTTTTAGTAAAAATTTTAGAAAAATATTTTCTTCCGCTCATAAAAGACGCAAAGTGTAAAAATAACAATGTATCTAAGCAAAAGCCTCGTATTCTAAAAGTAAAGAAATTTAATAAGTTTTAAAAAAAATATCCATTGATGTCAGGGCAAGCTACAATACAATACAAGCTGGTATGAGCATCAATGTACAAACTGTAGCCATGAAATCAGAACAGATCGACGCCAACTAGCGCAGAATTATTTCAGATTATAAAAAAAATGCTGTAAACATCTTGAAGAAACCTGCACTTTAAGTCTGAAATCGCCAACCGCATTGAGCAAGCGTGGTGATTACGCTCAATCCTTCTCTGTATGGGAGGAGACCTGTGCCCAGCAGTGGGACGATAAAAGGTTGATGATGATGATTGTGTTTAAAATGTTGTGTTTAATGGGTGTTATATACCAGCTTTATTGCTTGTATTCTAATATATTCTATTCTATTATCTTATTAGGAGAGTGAAACAAATAAAATTTTACGCTGCTAATTTCCAGTTATTTAGACATGAACATAAAGGTTACAGTTACGAGTATAATTAAAGTCTAGCAAATAGTACGTTGTAATTAAATAATTAATTCCATTTGAGCCTGATGTTGTCTTGTTACATATATTATTATACTTATACATAATTAAGTTAAAAAAATTTTGCACTGCGTCAAAAGAGACTCTTATTTTGTTTAATAGCAAACATGCAGTCGATTTGCGTTCCGAGTTCCGAGAGCAGTATTGACTTAGTGGAACCGGCCGGCTTAGGTGGAATCATAGTAGATAGACCAAGGCAGGTAATTGTTGTATTTAATTTGAATATCACGGAAAACATTTTGAAGAAATCGCTAGTTCTTAGAACCAAGAGTTTCAAGGCGTGTGACATCCACCAAACCACACCAGGTGCTTATTATGGCCCACTTCCTCTCATAGCGAGGAGGCTTGACCTAGCACTAATTTATACACTTATAATAAAACACTCGGTCTTCCTGCAAGGTTTCCGACGTCCCTGAATATCTGTAACACCACAGGTATCAAAGACGCGATGCTACTCTATAATGTTGAAACTCTATACCATAAATCAAGAACGCAATGCTTCTTGGTAGCAAAATGATGTATGAAGACATGGTATTAGTACTTTCCGGTAGAGAGCTCTTTAAGGAGCTCTTGATTAAATTTTTAACTTAAAATAGCTGAGAATATCTACTTGCGTAACTGTATGTTCCAAGTTTTAACATTGCGAAACCAAAAGTGTAATTGATTAAGTTAACCTATTCTAAACGAGCATTATAATGAGCAGATTTACTTAAACAATATATCTACGAATGGGAGACTAAACCGTTATGCCCAAACCGGGGAAGAATTAAACCATTATTATTCACCAGCACCTAAGTGCATACTCGTATTTGGAGTTTCTGCATTTATATATGATAAGCTTTTAGTTATATAATCGAAGGTATTATTAAACTAAAAGCTAAACGTAAGAATAATATCCTAACCTACCTAAAACTACTAAAAAAATAAAAATGGCGTCGGCTTTTTATAATTTGTAGTTTATTTATTACAACAAGTAGTAGGTACGTATTAGAAAATAATAACAAGCAAAACTATACAAAAAACCTATTTCATTTCTTAGAATAATAAACGTTGGCTATGATTTGAATATATGGACATTCTAAGTTGTTTAACAATTAATTTCGTTGACTTTAGTAAATGTTGCCTTAGGGCTTAATAGTCTACAAATCTAAAGTTTAGAGCGGATGAGCAATTTATTGCTCGGCACGATCTGATGAACGAGATACATGGATTATCCTTTACACAATATTGCGTGTAACATTTTTATTGTTTCATCTATGTATATATGAGTGTCAATAATCGAGTCCGGACCCATGCTTGACCCAAGATCTCCACCTGGGTGAAGCGCGGGGACTTCTAAGGTCCTGTGCTCCAACTGATGACGTTATTGTACAGTGAATCAGTGAATAGTTTTCCCTATATGTTTCAAAAGATCTGAACAATTATTTAATAGGCGTTAATTTATATGTACAGCAATATATTTTATAATTAAGTTAATTGAAACTGTTATTTTATTAAATTATTATTATTATTGTTTTTTTTATCTTGTTTTTTTATCTTGGCATCAAATATAAAATTTACAAACGCATTGTAGGTTTATGTTCCAGCCTGCCTCTAGTGCCCCATGATCGTATTGCAGAAGGATGGGAATATATTTTGTCAGAAAGTAAAACTTTTAAAAATGCGAAGATCCGAGAATTTATTCAATATTTTGAGAAAAAATTATATTAAGATAAATGTAGATGAATGGTGTGTATTGAACGAGAGGCACCGTACAAATAACGTAACCGAGAGTTGGAATTCGAAACACAATAAAGAGTTCAAAAAACCATATGTTACCCTGAATACATTACTAACTGATATCGTAAAATACCAATTCTTTAGACGTATCGGTAACTAAACGCCGCAAAGTATTACAATCGCAAATGCAATTAGTAAAGTTATTATCAAAAGTTCGCCTATCATGTTGAATCATTTGAAGTTACAAAACCTGAAAGGTTGTAGGTACTTATTAATTTTATGACCGATTAAGTTTAGCTAACTTCACACTTCAGTTAATCTTATCAAGTATAATATGTCATATCATATTAGATGAATTGAGGATACATGCGTAATTTTAATTGGAATCTTACTTTGGGCATGTCGATAAAGGTTAAAAATATAATTACTTTGTCTGAACTTTCAGTTACGACAATAATAATATTTTATATTGCCAAGTATGTAGTTTGTAGCTTTAGTATTGTAAGGAGAGTTTTGATTATAAATATCAATGATTATAAATATAAATGATCATAAGAGTAGGGAAAGACCGAAGCTAAGATGGATGGAATGTGTAAATGATGATATGACTAAGAAAGGGGTTACGCAAGAAATCGTCGCCCTGGCGCACAGGCAAGTGAAGAAGCACGGGTGGGTTTAAATCACTAATAGTCTGACACGCCCGTTCGCCAGCAAAAAAAATAAAATAATAATTTTTATTTTTCGAAAGTACAAAAACTTTACAAGAAAGAGTACATTTTACCTTACCAAAATATACAGGGTGTATCTGACATCGTAACGCAAACTTCGCGAGAAGGCTCCACCGCATGCCACTAATAAAAATATGATAGTCATTTATATCGTTAATGAGCGGTTACAGAAATAACAGTGTTTAAAAAATGTTTCGGCTTGGCCTTTGAACGTTGCAAGCATGCCGCCGCGCTTGTTTGTGGGTATGATGTGACCCCTGATGTGAACTCTATTAAATCAGCTGATAGGATAGTTTTTCGAGTTTTGTTCACATTGCGCTTTTTTGTGTAATTAACAAATTAATTATTTTTTAATTTAAAATCTTATCGGTTTATAAAAGTATAGCAATTATAGCAAGTAAGCAATATAGCAGCAGTATAGCAAGTAAGTATAGCAAGTGAAATAACTGCATATTATTTTTTTAAATTAGGTAAAAACCGATGAAAAATTCCACCAGTGGGGGTTCAGAGTCATATACTGGATCCATGGTAACCGTATGTGCGTCGATGTCAGAGAGACCCTTTATGTAACTAACATATATTTTAGTAAGGTAAAATGTACAGAAGTAAACAAATTTAAGACAACAACTCCCAAACTCAGACATGCTCGTCTCTTGGGTAGTCGGCGGTCGACCGATTTAAATGTCAATATATGTATACATATCACAGCCTTTTTTTAAATTTATTTATAGTTAACAGTTTATAAATAAGAATAACAGTTTTGCAAAAATCAGGCACTAATCTTTTTCATGTTGCTATTTCAATAATTTTCTCAGTTTCGTAGTAACTCAACAACATCAACCAATTATTTAATTTATCTTTGAGATTATACTAAATAATAAAAGGGGTGACAACGGAGATGGCGTCTAATAGAGAAGTATGAAAGAAAAAGGCATGTTGAAATGAATTAGGATAAGGGTAGCGGAATAGTGATTGCCAATTGGTTTGTATCCTAAAAAATAATTTAATGTCCATCAGATAGATTACAAAAAAATATTGTACACGTATTTTTTATTTTTTCTTTTATTCAAATACTTAGGAAGATATATTGATTTGAAATATCGTATGACGTCACGCCGTCGTACAAAATATACCATGGCGTAACGTAATTAGCCCCTACTCCGTAACTTTAATACGCTATATCTCAGTAATTTTTGGTAATTTAGACAAAATAAAAAATACGGGTCTTAATTTTTTTTATTATCTATAACACGGACTAATATCTATAACACGGATTTGGTTTGATGTCAGACTCGGTCGTAAAAAATAATGGCTTTTTGTACTGCTTTGTGATAAGAACTTTATACACTGCACTTAAAATTGATTTTAAATTAATGTATATTTATTTTGCCTACTTTAGACTGCTTAATACTTGTCGCCATTTTTGATAAGAGTTTTGTTCGAGACTGTGTATCTAGTGTATAAGTGATCGATGTAATAACAAGTTTATAGTCAATTTTTTTTTTTTTAATAATTATAAACTAACGATTGACTGCAATCCCGCCTGATGGTAAGCAGTGATGCGATCGTTGATGGTAAAGCGCGCGTTTATTAAGAGCCTATTCACTCGGAAAAACTGAGCGAATAGGAAGGAAGACGGCAGTTGAGCGAGGTGATGCAATGTTAAACCCAACAACACGATCAACGATGCTGCGCCAAAGGGAGATTGATCTGAAGACCCTTAACGACCAAACTCCCAACACAACAACATTTGGCGCATTGTACCCGGCCCACATCGCAACACAACTGCTCAGACCCGTCCTCCGTCTGTTTTCACTAGACAAATCGCTTGGCGGCAAGACTTTGTCTAGTGGGTGGTAATTTTTGCCGGCGGCCGATGTTACCTACCACCGCAAACTTATAGACACCATATACTGATAGCTACCACAGTGGACTTATATATACTCTAGGTATATACATTTTAGTCAGTATGAATACTCTAACCATAAATTAAGCAGTCTAAGGCAGTACTTTTTAACACACATAATTTTTATTTTTTGTAACCACCGATAAATTTCTATGCTTATAGTTACAGTTTGCGTCACTTGTTAAGAATGTATCCTGTATATCAAAAAAGCAAAAACACTGCCGTCTGCCGCCTATTCAGATGATCTCATTGGGTGGATAACAAACTGTACTTTTGGCAACTAAAATAAAGTTTAAGATATTCTTCTATTCTTATTAATAAAGTAGCTTCTCTTGATCTTTTTTTTTTTTTGTTTTTTTTTTTTTTTGGAAGAGTTTACAAACATATTATAGAAACAAAAAGAGTCTAGTTCTGAGTACAAAAGAGTTAAGCATTTATAGCCAAACTAGCTAAATGATGTATTTCAGCTCCCAGCTCCAATGCCCTGGGATAATAAAATATTTATCGTAGTCATTTATCTTATTTTCTACAAAATATGTTTAACGTTTACATCAGTGTTATTTTACATAATTTAATATAATACGTAGAGTATTGGATACGTGTCCTCTCAGTGTGTGGAATGAGGTGTGAGTATGTGATTTGAGAGAGGGTGTGTGTGTGTGGGGTGTACGTACCGTTTGGAAGGTCCGAATGAGTTATGTAAATATCAATCAGACAAATTAATGATATTGAGATCATTGAGCTCATATAGCTAAGAACTTCTACTGCATACAGTAGAAGTTCTTATATGAGTTCATATAATTCACTTTTTTTACAATACATAAATATGTAAGCTGTCACGCCCTTTATGCCTGGGGCATTTATTGAAGTAATAAGTTTTTTAATTTATTTTGCTTTGCTGGTATTTTGGCGTGGTAGCTGGCATATTTTCAATAATTTCATTGTTTTTGTATTTTCTTGTGTTCATGACTATACATAGTATTGTATAAAGTCATGTATTTTTTTAAATGAACAGACAGCTGTGCTGCTGTCCCGCTGTCCCAGCTAAAGCACTAGGAAGTGTCGATGGGTGGGCGTTTTGGGGGACTATCTTATGTAATATTGACGTTCAAAAAGTGCTGATTCTCAGCCTAATTTGAATACATGACTTTTGATTTTGATTTTGTTCAATATCCTCATAATTTAGATTTTGTAAATATTTGGAGAACTTTTTTTAAATTGAGTTTTTATTAGTATGTATATATTTATATTCCTGTTTATTTTATTGTAAAGAAAAATAAATTCTTGAAGCCCAATTCTTATAATCAATTAGTCTTACCAAAGGGTACCCAGTTACTGCGTTATGGTATTCTGCTTTATCTGGATAGACTGAAATTCTACTCAAAAGTAGTTCGCAAAAGGTTTTGCAAATAACGTGTTGGCAGAAAACATTTTTTTCCCTTTTTGATCTCTTCTTCAAAGTACTATCAGCATAATTCTGATGGCATTAGAAAACTTTGTATCGGTATGAGATCGCTAATAAAACAAACAATTTCTTCCTTAAATCTTAAAGGGAAAGGTAAAGATAATTACTAGGTGCTTACCTTCCCACGCAATTTAAGTGAAGCTAATATATTACTTAGATGTGTACAAGTAGACAGCTTTAAAGAGCGAGCAACTTATGGCCCATGTATTACGGCTATCTTTATTTCTGAAATATTGTCGTTATTTGTGTTTTACGAAACATCCATTATTGAACTTTGCGGTGGAGTTAAAGTTTGCTCTATAAAAATGGTTTACTACGTACGTCGTAATGTTAATCCATACAGTGGATGAAAATATTTTTGGATATAGTCCATTTTAATAAAGGTGATGAACTGGATTGCAACAAAAATCGAGAGTGAAATCTTATGTCATGTCACATAACCCCAAACCAGTTTGGGTTTGCCATTCCAGATTGAGCATTGTTGGTCGACCTGGCACACTCCATCGCCACTTTTGCTAATTAATTAATAGTATGTACGTTTTCTCAAAAAACTGTGTTCGTTATATCATATTTTTTATAAATACTTTAGGATACACCACTTTTTAAACGTGTGTAATTAACACACGTTGGGCGCCAATATCAAATATCTTGGCATGTACTAGTTTGCTTAAACGACTTTATGCGTATTTTGCATTCAAATAGATGTAATAATAGTGTTACGTTTATAAAACGCTTCATTTTGGATTATATAACAACTACGGAAATTTATTTGAAGTTACCAAACTTTACAGGTACCTACCTACTCAACACTTTCCACGCGCCTTGGCCATGCTTTTCTCCCTCCTTAAATCACCCACTCCTCCTTCTTTGTTCATTCTTCATTTCATGTTCAATCCATTCTTCTGTGGAATGCACTTCCTGTAGATATCAGGATGGCCGCCACTCGGTTTGCATTTAGGCGAATATTGCAGAGTTATTTTCGCAACAATTAGGGTTGAGTTATTGCTACACCTCTCTCCCAAATTTTAGTTCTGTATTGTATATATTTTGGTAAAAGTATGTATGTATATTTAGCTTATTTAAGTATTTTTTTAATAGTGTTAAGGGGTTTTTTTCTTTCTTTACATTTTTTTTCAAACTAAAGCACCTACCAGCTTATCTCTTCACCACCTGTGGTTGACTGGTAGAGAACGCCTAAGGCATTAAGTTCGCCTCTGTACATTTCATGTCTGAAAGAAAATTTTCGCCCAATTTCGATATTACCAACTTTGAGAAAATTTTATGAAAAAATAATGCACGTGAAACAATTTGGTTTTACAAATGGTCGTTCAACTACAGATGCGGGCTTGGCGTTACTAAAGAACATATTTGGGGCCTGGGAGGAATCGCAAGATGCTCTTGGTATTTTTTACGGTTTGTCAAGGCCTTTGATTGCGTACATAATGATACTCTTATTAGGAAATTGTACCAGTACGGTTTGAGGGACAGAGCTCTAGAACTTCTGACTTCTTATCTAAATAATCGAATTCAGAGGGTTGATGTTAATGGCAAGAGATCTGCAGGATCTGCGGGCACCATGGGCGTTCCGCAGGGCTCAATTCTAGATCCTTTCTCATCACCTGAGGGATAATCACAACATAGTATTGTTCGCGGATGCCACTTCTCTTATTTTTAAAGTCAAGCGTCAGCTAGCAAATTTTGACGAAGTTAACAATGCACTTTCTAAAGTTGTCAATTGGTTTAATGTAAATAACTTTATTTAAATGAAAAAAAAAAAAACTAAAGTCATTAAATTTTCTACGCCAAATGTCAGGCAGCTAAGTACCAATGTTCAACAGAATGGAGTAGAGTTAGTCCCTGTCGAGTCGACAGGTTTTCTTGGATTAACTATTGACGCTAAGTTGCAATGGGGCCCTCACATTGAGAAGCTGTCGGGTAGACTCAGTTCTGCCTTTGCTGTTAAGAAAATTAGGCAGATAACTGATATAGATACAGCCAGAATTGTTTATTTTAGTTATTTTCATAGTCTTATGAGTTATGAGATTCTTCTCTGGGGAACTTGTGCGGACATCAATACCATCTTTGTTTTACAGAAATGGGCTGTTCGAGCCATTTACAACCTTGGTCCTAGAGATTCTCTTAGAGAATAAATCAAAGAGATGAACATTGTGACTGTAGCTTCACAATATATATTTGAAAATCTTATGTACAATAAGGGGTCAAAAGTGGAGTATCACTTTTGAACTTTATTGCGGTAACAATAAGTATCAAAAGTGGTACTCCACTTTTGACCCTTACTGTTCATAAAAATATTAAAAATTTTAGGAAAGTACGCGATGTTCATAATAGAAATACCAGGAACAAACACAATCTTGCTGTACATCACACTCGTCTCCACAGAGTAGACAACTCGTTCATGGGTCAATGAATACATTTTTACAAAAAGCTTCCCATGGACATTCGAAACTTACCCTTTAAACGATTTAAAAGCTATATAAAGGCCAAACTTTGCAAAAAAGGGTATTATAAAATCGCTGATTATTTAGAAGACAATAAAGCTTAGGACTGAGCTGCTCGCTCTGCTAAGCATTGCTATTATGATATAGCAATATGCGTAATTATGATATTTTAAATACTGTTTTTTTTAAGTCACGTAAATGATTGTAAACGTTTTCATTTTTAATGTCTGGACTTGAAAAAAGACGATGATCCTTGAGTTTGTTTCGACTATTTCTTCTCAGAGGTAGTCAGTTAGGAAATGCCGACCCTCCATCATCATCATCTCAGCGTTAATCCCAGTCGCACCCAAAGCCTTTTTCCAGCTCTGGAGTCTGGGGTCCGCTTTACCAGCCTAACTGCTAATTTTGGCGAAACTTCGACATTTTCCGTGAAGCGACTGCCGTCTGACCTCCAAGGAAATGCCGACCCTATCTAGTTTAAAAAAAAAATACGTGTAAACTGATTAGTGATCCTACTTGCTTAATAAACGATTTCATTTCATTTCATAATTGGGTCAATCGATTTTGTACCTTTCACTACTGGCCAGAAACAAAACAGTAGTCAAAGCAGCAGATGGAAGTCCGTCTACAGTGCCAGCGTATTTTGGGGTCAGAAAGGGATTTTAACTGTTCATCGATCAAATATTACTGTAACTATTTTGAACATCTAAATATAGAAATTTAAAAAAAATCCTGGTTAATAATGAACATACGAAAGTTGTGAAGGAACTGAATGTGGTCGCCATCTTAGATTTGTATATTGAACTTAGTATTGACTTAAGCACCATCGAAAACTGATAAAACAATACCAATGAAGCAATATTTTATTTTTACCTTCAATCTTTGGGTATTCATTTCTGTGAATGAATACTGTTATTGGAAAACACTGGACTAAATTCATTGAAGTTGAGAAAGATGATTTAAAAAATCGCAGTATTTCTTGTCAAGCCGAGAACACCATAACAACAATCACGCAAAATAAGCAATATCTCATAAGATACATTTATTACCTTTAATTAAAATTTAACACCTCTTATACAAGAGTTCAATGAGTATTACAACCCTGGTTAAGCCTGTCTTATTGGACAACAGTCATCAAATGAACACAGTAGGTACTCACAAACAGATTATTATGAATGATTGCCACATTATTTGAATCTCAGTATTTAATATTTTATTGAACTGTTGCGAAATAAGGGAAATTACTCAAAGTCAATTATAAGTTCTTTTAATTGCGTTACAAATCAATTACATTTTACGTTGCGATTTCACCATAGTCCTGTGGCTATTTATCATAAATAACCTGTTAACTATGTATGTTTCATAAAAATGTCATTAAGAACAACACCCATTTAAGCAATAAATAGCAGAAACCAACATATATTAATTTCTATTTTAAATGTGTTTCACTGAGATTAATAAAATGATTATATTAATATTTTACTTTCTAAGTTGCAATGTAATAATCTGAAAGCATTTACCTTTTGGTGGTAACTCTATGGTTAGAATGACTATTGTATATGAGTTCATATATGTAATTGTGTATTTTTAAAATGCATAAATATATAAGCTGTCACGCCTTGTATGCCTGGTTTCCTTATTTAGGTAATAAGTTTTTATTTACTTATATTTCTATTTTTATTTCCTTTTTTGGCTTTGCTGGCTTATTAGCGTGGCTAGCTGGCCTGGTAAATGATAAGTAATTTAATTTTGTTATAATGTTTTATTATGTTAGTTACGTACTTAATCAAAATACATATAAACTGCATTGTATTGTATAAAATCATGTTTTTTTTTTTAACTGTAGAAACAGCTGTGCTACTGGGGAATTTGTTCGGCCACTTCCTCTTCCCAGGGAAAGCACTAGGAAGTGGCGAAGGGCGGATTTTCTGAGGACCTGTGAAAACCATGATTTTTATTAAATGTGCTTAATAATTTGGATTATAAATTCAAAATATTTTATTTCATTACATTATATATCATATCCATGTGTATTTATGGTACGTGAAAAGCTGCTGTAAGGTGCGCGGTTCTAATTGGTTCTTTCCTATGAAGAAGAGATAGTAAAAAAACACTAAGTTTACTGTTTTAAAAAAAATATTATTCATTAGTATTATACATAATTATTTGATTTTACGTGTTCTGCCAAAGAAGCACCAAGGACCATACTATAAAACCCACCAAGACAAATTACGTTACCGTATAATTATAAGCTTCTTGATGTTATTGACATTATTATAATTGTATACAAATTCGTTCAAGTTGTGACACTTCTTTTTGATGGATGAGCTTCTCTTGGAATACATTCATATTCAAGATGTAACAATGATAAACGCTCTGAGGAAACGACTCTAATTAGACGTAAAAACTATGTTATTAAAAATACAAAATAGAATTCAATTATAACTGATTGATTTGTTGGTTCATTTATTTTCACTGTAAACAAAGTATTCCATCATTATAGTATTATATCATTTATTGCTGTTGGCTACACTTCTTATAATACATATATGAAAAACTACTGTCGCCGCTGCACGTAACTTCGCAAGATTTTGGCGCCGTAGAAGTACATAAGTTCGCGCTAGTACATTCAGTACCACAATAACATTTGAACCAATTGTATGTGATTATATTAAGAAAAAAATATGTGGTCAATATGAGAATCACATTATCTCATTACCTAATTAAATTATCGATGATGCATGAGTTTATTGTTTTTCAAGAAATATTCATAAAGGAATTTCACGCATCCTGTAGAAAAACCAACGGTCTTGCAATGCACAGGAAAATACCAAATTCAGTTAGTAACTTATGAACTAATCAAGTTTGTAGGTGGGTAAAGAAAGTGAGTATGAAATACGTATTGATAAATCATTTGCACCTACCTACGCTAACAAATAATATGGTGTTTGCGCAATAAATAAGCATATAGGAGATCTAAGACTAGCTTAAAGAAATTCCATTTACCTACTAGATTCACATTATACAATAAAATTAGGTAAGTCAATTTTATGGTGTTTTTATCTTTAGATTCCTTGAAATGTAGAAGAAGAAGAAGTAACATAGATGAAGTAAGGACCTCTATTGAAATAAGGTCACCAGGTAACTGGGCATGTCACGATAGCGGCAGTAAGTCCCCTCTTTGAGGAGTGGCTAGAGAGGCACCATGGCGTCCTCACTTTCCACCTGCCGCAGATCCTCAACTGACATGGCTATTTGGGAAGTTCCTGTTACGGAAATGGCAGGAGGAACTGCCAGGGTGTCACCACTGTGGGGATCACCCTGAGGATACAGTGGAGCATGCGGTGAACGTCTCTCTGGCTTGGATGTAGCACCACCTTGTCCTTATGGCGATTGGTAGCGATCTCTTCAATTTTCGTCCGGCTCTGGTCTAGGCCATGGTCCGGAGCGAGAGTATATGGCAGTCCGTCAGCTCCTTCTACGAAGCAGTGATGCTGGCTAATGAGGAGGTGGAACGCATGAGGGAACGGGAATCTCAGCGTCCTCACGCCTCTAGCCGCTACAGGAGACGCCCTGATCGGGATACAATATCGAACTCCCTTCTACCGTAGGTGTGGGCTTGTGGACGGCGAGCAGTGGATTGACGCCCGGTAAGGATCAGGCACAGGTCAAAGGCGCGATGTGCTTCACGCGCACCTTGAGATTTCAGTACATCGTGACGAAGTCCACGAAGACCTATGGCTGTGCCAGGGTTGGTTAAAAGAGAAACCGTGACCCTGGCTCACAGGCAAGTGAAGGAATATGGATGGGTTTTATTCAGAAATAGTCTGACACACCCTTCCGCTGCTCCCAGCAGCAGAAATCATTTGATCATTTGATTCCCATCAACACCAAACAAATGTCACCAGCTAACTTGTTGCTGTTATTGTGTCTATTTCTGAATAAAACATCCTGAACTAATTGAATCCCATAATTACAGTAACAATTAAAGAGTCATTGTTTTTTGCGTGTATCCCCGTTCTGGCACAGAAGGGCTAATTATTGGGCTTTATGGAATACGTAATATTTTTTTAAGACTGCTATCAGATTCTTCTCAATCCTCTCTTTCTTTGGTCTTGCACGCCCTTCGCATGAGTGTTAATATTAGTATTAACTATTATAATTACTAAGCATTATTGGTTAGATTTATTTCGAGGATTTTGAAAAGAAAAAGTAAGTGTTGCAAAATAGTCAAAGCATAAATGGTATTCACGCTAAGGTAAATATGTTTATTAACAGTATTCATACCAACTGCCGTATCTAATATATGTTTACGATTCATATAGAGCAACGCATTTGATCCGAACTCACGGAGTGTTAGATAGCACACAGTTACGTTAATGTCATCCAGTGCATAATCTTTATTAACTTAATTATGGAATCTTATGATGACGGAAGAGAAGGGAAGTGAGTTATTGTCTTTAAGTATTGCATTTTGAACTTTATCTTCATTTGTGATGAACAATATTAGACATGAGAACAAAGATTGTTAGCGCATCTTCCATAAAATTCTCAAGCATTCTTAAAGCATCTATTTAGCTCAAAGAAGAAAAGTACATCATTGGCGCTTCCCTGCCATTATTTTCCGCTACACTGTAAATTGACCCTTATTAACTATGTAATAGTTCGTAACAATGTTTCCAACTCTGCTGGACGTGATTGTTAAAATAATACGTAGTTCAAAATGATTTCCTAAACCGCATTCAGATATTTCAAATACGGATATAACATAATTATATTTATATCAGGAAGATCCTAATAATAATGTTCCTAGTGCCTATTATTGATGATCAATGTTTTGATCAATTTAGGATCGATGAATAAGTTACTAACTATAGTTCAATGCAATTATCTAACAAAAGGTTAAAAATATGAATATAGTGCATAAAAAAACTTGTTGTTTCGTTACACACATAACCTTGTACTATCAATATTTTACGTGTTGAACTTCATTGAGTGGAAGGCAGCTATATATCGTTAATTAGATATTAAAGTTGGACTGGTTTGTTAATATCTAAGCTTTATTTACGCCATCACTCTCACCACTGTCCCAAAGACTTGCGTCCTACTTAAAGAGAGGAAAAGAATGTAGTTTTTTGCTTTCTGCTCAATGTAATTATCATCTTCCTGCTTATTTTTCATATCCTCGAAGTATTTCTTCTTCCATACATCTACCGTTTTATCCTGCCATAGACTACATCGAGAGTTCATCACAGAAATGTTTTTTTTTATATTGCACATTCTGCCTATAAAGGTGGCCACTGTAGGAAAACAGGCCTCCTCTTCGTGAGAGGAAGTAGGCTATAATCCACCACGCAGAAGATGTCATAACTTTTCGGTTGTTCTATTCTAGGACTTGTCGCAATCGTCATGATGCTTTCCTTCACCGTTTTGAGAGCAAAGGTGAAACGGTGGCCTTTATGCACAGGCATGTGAAGGAATACGACTGGGTTCTAGTCAGTAAAAGTCTGACACGCCTTTCGCTCCGCCCAGAGCGGGAGAGGTCACTGGATGATTTCCCATCCCAAACAAAAATCAAAACGGGTTCGAACCTAAGACCTCTAACTAGTTAACCGCTCTCATTACTAGTGATCCACGATTTCTCTTCCATTTTTCTCTTCATCCAAACTTTTAGCTTTTATTCAGATGTCGAATTTTCAGTAATTACTAGAAAAGTAGAGAAATTATGGAATAGAATATAATACTAAGTTTTGGTCTTGCAAACCGTGGCAGTGGGATGGACACATTGCCCGTAGGACCGATGCCCGATTGGTCCGACGGGTTCTTGAGTGGCGACCACGCACCGGAAGACGTAGCGTGGGTAGGCCCCCGACAAGGTGGACCGACGACCTAGTGCAGGTCGCGGGAAACCGCTGGATGCGGGAGGCGCAGGACCGGTCGTCGTGGAGAACCTTGGGGGCCTATGTCCAGCAGTGGACGTCTTTCGGCTGAAATGATGACTAAGATTTACAAGCTATGTATCCAGATTAGTAATCTATCTGTAGAGTCTAGGTACCTACCATGAAATCAATCTCCCCGTACCTATTCCCACAGTTAAAAATGTATTTATGACTTCTAGATTCAAAAGAGTTCGGGTTGCGTTGGAAAGAACAACAGTAACTAACAAATCATGTGTTTTAGTCAGTGATTTTCCCAAAATTTTGTCCGCCTGTCTGGTTTGTGGTTTTAAGATCTATCGCAACTTGTCTGATAGGCTAAGCAAAAATGCGTCTTATTTCTTTATTCATACATGTCTTAAATGCCATACCATGTTATCTAAATATAATTGAAATCCATAGTCAGTCATCAATCTTGACTGAGTGATACAAAACCAATGCAAATCCTAAACCGCTGATTCGGATATCGTTTGTAAGAAAAATCTTCGTTGAGTTAATAAATTGAAACTTGGCACAAAACCTAAATAAATGCTGAAGAAAACCAGTTTTTAAACTACCATCTAACAAGAGATGGGAGGGGCTCAAAGATTGTATGGTAGAATTTTGGCGCACGTTTCAATATACTCAAAACTTAGTATTCATAAGTAAAATGTGTATCAGGATTTTCGATAAAGTACCCCTTAAACCATCCTCGAGTGATAGCTTAAAATATATAAGTGTAAATTTTATTATTTACTATTCCTACAAAAGGACTTAACGAACATTTTTGATTTATTTAGATACTTTCAAGTAAAAGATGATCATTTTTGTCATTGTCATTTCATGATCAAATTGAAATGTTTTAACGGATTATCGTCTTATTGATTTTGAAAAAAAAATAAAGAATCATGTGCTTTTGTGATTTTCAAAAAACAACCAGGGCCAATTGTTTCAAAACAACCAGGGGTTCATTTTTTCTGGGAGAGAATTGTAAATACAGCTTAACGTGTCAGATTTTACTACGAAAATAGGTATAGGTAACGTTTTTTGGCCAATGACTAAAGGTGAAGGAAAATATCTTGAGGAAACCTGGACTTTAAGTCTGAAATCGCCAACCCGCATTGAGCAAGCATGGTGATTACTCAATCCTTCTCTGTATGAAAGGAGACCTGTGCCCAGCAGTGGGACGATAAAAAAAAAGGTTGATAATGATGATGAACGTTTTTTGTGAATAATTGAAATGTAATGAAAGATTTTTAAAAAAACGAGCTAATAGTTGTGAAAAGGGGGGACGTAGTTTATATAACAATCTAGTCCGATTAATTTATATTCTTGGAGCTTTTTTTAAAATCTTATAAGATTATAATAATTATTTACTACTTGACTACTTTTTGTCTCAGTTGTATGTTCCCATTGGTTAATTTCCGACATCAACGCGAGTGAAGCCGCGGACAGAAGTTGCAAACTAATGAGTAATCTTAAAAAAAGTTACTTTAAACCACAACAATCTTTATTCAGCAATCTTCAATCTTTATTTATTGTGGTTAAAACACCAGCCTCTCAAGTAAGAGTGTGTGGGTTCGATTCCAAGTCACGCAATTACCAATGTAACTTTTCTAAGTTTATCTTGGCCACCAATGACTGATTATAAGGTGAAGGAAAACATCTTGAGGAAACCTGGACTTTAAGTCCGAAATTGCCAACAAATGAGCAAGCGTGGTGATTACACTGATTACGCTCAAACCTTCCCTGCATGAGAGGACACCTGTGCCCAGCAGTGGGGCGATAAAAAGGTTGATGATGATGATGATGATGAATCTTTATTCACATCTAACAAGGCAGTTTAAATACACTTATGTAGGTAGGCAAATTAGTGCTAGTGCTGAGCATAAGATACTGAGACCAATTCCAAGATCGAAGTCGTACTGGTCATCTCTTATCAGCCTTCTGAAGATCGGATTTCTGCTACGTGGCAATAGGCTCATCCCTTATCACTTGGATCACCAATTAAATATTGCCAGCCTTTATTATATGATACATAAGTATGACTAAGGAAATAGGGTATTACTTGGTTTCACCTCTACCTCACCCTTTTGAGAAACAAGACATGATATTATAAGTCCTTAAAAGTGTAAAATGGAATATATTTAAAGTTGAAATTTGAGATGACGATGATGTGATGACGTGATTAAATTATTATCATTGTTCCGTTGTGGAAAAGGGATAGCGCTATTTATCCTATACCTATCCTTCTTCGTCTGACTCTGAAATAATGATGATTTTAACATCTCATTGTAAGTCCCGAAGTAAGAAGAGATGCAGAAAATTATAAAATATGCTGATATTAAATACATAATGCAGATTTATATCCAAATGTCAATGATAAATTTAAGTCCAATAACAAAAGCATTTCGAATTAGCTTCACTAATATTAATTAATATGCTGTATATAACAGAATTGTACAAGATCTGATTTATTATTAACTTTAACAGTGTATTAATAGATAAGATTAAAAAATTAACAGCACTTAACTTAGATTGTATCAATATCGTATAACACATGTTGTAAGGCGATGCAGGTGTATATCATATCATATCACCCAGTTTTCTTAACATGCACCTGGCATGGCAAGGAAACTTGGTAATACACATTACATGGACAATATGCCAATAAAACATTAAGACAGTGTTGTAGAGGATGGAGTGTGTCAGGGCGGGCGGCAGCGCTCGCTTTGAAATCTCCGCGCAAGCCCGCGCTGCGCCCGCGCTATAGTACTCCAGTTTTGAGGTGTGCTGACGCCGGTTCGTATAAAAGCCGCTGCGGTCGATCTCAATAATCATTCCAGCCACACACATCCATCGCAGACTACCACCTGCACATCTACCCACATTTTACAAAAATCTAAAAATGAGATCGGTAAGTGACATCAGTGTAAATATTGTGTTACGGGTTATCAAATCAATTAAATTCATGGAAAAGTGATATTTCTACAACAAAACCTTTTATTAGATCAATGCTCTATTTGCATACCTTGGTGATAATTGGTGTTAAAATCAAATTAATTTATAATTTTTTTCTCTCATCAAAGTTCACAGTTCAACTATATCAAAGTATCCCATAAACAGATTAACATCTCTCTAATCTATTTGTCAACAATATCTCATTGTTTGATATATATTTTTCTTTTGTGCGTAAGATCCTGTCATACTTTTACAATGCCTCATTCCCGTAGCTTGTCTTGAACAATGCTCGGTGTATGATACGCTCGTTTGTATGATAATTCCTGACACACATAAAGCAATTATCTTGATCCAAATTTCCCACACATTAATTTATGTTTGAAGAATATGAGAATAGTTTTGTTTTCATACCAAAATAGTGTAACTACAAAATTTATACCGTGTTTACTTTTTGTCTTATCTTATAGGAATAAAATTATGATAAATTTAAATTAACGGTTGAAGAAAATTCATAATTGCAACTGTTATCTTAAGGAAGCAAGTTTACGTTTACTTAGCATTCGCTTTTTCATTCACATGCTTTGTTTCGATGTTATCAATTGTTTTTCTTTCGAATTGTTATTGATTTTTGTTGTATTGTTGAGGTAGACAAAACATAGTTCGTTATTTTGTGAGCACAGCGCTTACCGAATTTCATCGCAACATAATTAATTATATAAGCTGCACTTTCTTCATCCCTAACTTTTCTTCTGTGACAAATTATTCCGTAAACATTCTTCGCCAAATGTGAAGTTTACCTAAATTAGTTATTCGGTCATAAAATGAGAAATGTATCAAATACAATTTATAGCGTTTGTAACGGTCATCTATCACATTTAATTTGTGATTAAGATTCGTTACAAGCTCAGCACCAAGGCTAAAGAAACACTTTCAAAGAAAATGGTCAGTTCCGTTTCGAAACTCATCAAAAATAATGTTTCATATATTCGAACATAAAAATGTAAATGACCGATTCTGTTGTAACGAGCGATCTTTGAGATACATTTTGTAACCGAGGTCACTGTCATCTGAACTTTGCAAAACTATTATACATAAATATAATTCATCTAAAATCTCAATTAAATATTGTGCAATGTGTATCTTAAGTAAAATTAGAAATAGATTAGTTACATTAAAATTCGTTACCATAAGTTCCAACTACAGTTAACACTCATCATAATTCTAAGCTCTCTAATTTCGCAGGGAAATGTGCTAAACAACAACGATAACACAGTTACATTTTTCCTACAGTTCATCGTTCTATCCGTCCTCGTGGCCGCTGCGTGCGCCGCCCCCCAATTTGACCAGAACCAGTATCAGCAGCAGCAGCAGTACCAAGGCCAAGTTATTCCCATCCTCAAACAACAACAAGAGGTCAACCCTGATGGATCCTACCAATACAGGTAAACCGAGTGTAATTTTATTTACAAGGCTACAACTGTGAATGCCAAACATCTGTTATGAACCATTCTTCATGTAGTCAAACTTCAATATTGTGAAATTAAATGATCCCCGTGAAAAAATATAATATCTTTACTGAATATGCCACCAAGATTTATGGTGGCGATAAAGTATGCCGTGTAACCTATCTATCACAATAAATATGTCAGGTCTGACCTTAAACGTACGCTAGGGCTTTTTAAAGATATTCTTTAAAAATTAATCAGTCACAAATGATACGCATATTATTGTTTTAAACGACACAACGATGTGTTCATTGTGACGTTTAAAACAATAAACTTGCAAAAATAAACTACATATTCATCCGTTCTTGAATTCTTAGTATATAGGTTAATATAGCAAATAACAATATAATTGGTGAAATTCAAAAGGTTAATCATGGCCATTTTATAAATGACTCCCATATATCGATTAAAGTAGGTAATTTTGCGAAACTTGCATACTCATGAGCCCTAAGATGTGCATCCATATCAGTCAAAGTATTGTGAAATAGGATGAGATCATGGATTCCTTCAGCGTCGAGTGTGTTAAATGCTTAATTTGTGGGAGGCATTTGTGCAAGTATTCTCAGCCAAGCCCTGATTTCGCAACAAATTGGCTCAGGTGTTATAGCAGTGCATGAATACATTGATATTTTCTTATTCACCTAACGCATATATTTACAAGACTTTATTAGTAACACAATATGTCAGAGCGCCGTCTGTCAAATTTAATTTAATCCTTAGAAGGTTCTATAATGCAGAATATTTGTTTGAGGCTCACGCACTATAAATGATCACATAATGGGATGTTATTATGAAATTCAATTTTTGTGACATAAAAATCAAATTCAGAATTAATTAAAAACTTTCAAATGACATAATAATCAAATTCATCATCTCCGCAAGTGTCAGATTCAGCCTCTATGCAACAACAACATCTAAACAGAATGTTGTAACGAAAACCATACCTAAGAAAAGATTCCCAAGAGCAATGGATTGACAATGCATCATGATTGTATGACCTGAAAACGTTTGGATGAATCATATCATTAGATTTGATCTTTTCGAGCTCGTAGCAGCACCTTGAACACTGGTTGATTCTTGTTTATTGTAACCTAAAGTGGTTTATGAATCTTTTAAAGTTAACAGGAAAAACAGTAAAGCATCTGATGATAAAATGAGATAGCATATTTCAAAGAACTCGTGTGGTCATCTTATTTGAGCTTGCTTTTATAATTTTATGACTGCATAATTTGGTCACAAGTACATTG
The DNA here is from genome assembly GCA_037179545.1 of Sesamia inferens. Classification (NCBI taxonomy): domain Eukaryota; kingdom Metazoa; phylum Arthropoda; class Insecta; order Lepidoptera; family Noctuidae; genus Sesamia; species Sesamia inferens. The sequence goes on along the minus strand of CM073928.1, from coordinate 17,361,098 downwards.
TAAGACATGTATTTATTGTAATAGTGATTAACGTGTCATCACTACCGGGATGTTCTTAAGTTGACCTTTGTTAATTACATTTACATTTCTACTTTCTGCAACATGGATATTATAGCTTAAATACTAAGTATGTACTTATTGCAGAATTTGTGATGTCATGGATACTTACTTATTGATTTGTTAGGTAATAAACCAAGACTAGTATTATTTAGAATTTCAGCATAATCAACGAAAGACATTAACTTATGAGATTGAAAGGTGGTAAATTAAGTTTTAAGTATAAATTATTCTATTTTCATTTTATTATTTTAAGCTACGAGACCGGCAATGGCATCGCCGCGCAAGAGCAGGGATACTTGAAGAACGCTGGAAACAAGGACGCCGAAGCCCAAGTTGCCCAGGGAAGCTTCGTCTACACCTCACCTGAGGGCATCCCAATTTCTCTCACCTACACTGCTGATGAAAACGGTAATAAATATTTTTAAATATGAGATCCTTAATTATTAAAGAAAGAATCTTGTTCTTCATTCGATAGTTTTTGATGAAGAGTCTATGAAAAATACTTCTTTGGGCATCTGCTTTATTTTGCACGTATCATAGTTACCAAGCCTAGAATGTCTTGCGATCAGAATAATCATTATCAATATCATCAAATGTACTTTGTGAATAATAACTTTGTGATTTAAAAGCTAATTTTGAAACTCTATTTACGTTTAATTGGAAAATCTAACCAGCTTTTCTATAAAAGGTTCTTTTATTGTAGCTTTACTACCTAATCCGTAGGTAGTCCACACCTACCGATAATTCAATACCTATATATGGATAGTGACCTTTTCGCTATATCGCTTTTCGGAGAAAATATTTGGCACATTTGAAGAAAACATCCTCAAATCCTCAAGTGACTTATATACCCATTACTACTAAAACTACAGGCTAATTGGTTTAATTCAATATCAGTGTTCGCAGCTGGAACATTTAATGGTCTGTTAAAGTAATAATGTTACATGTAGAGATAAGCACACATTTTGAGAAGAATATTACACCTGCAGTTGTAATTAACATCAGCTTACTTGATCATTCATTCAGATACGAATATTAAATTACATCGTCTTATGGACTCTGCAAGTAACGGTTACGACAAAACTCGTGTAATTAAAATTGCAGCATCCGAAACAATTGTTAAGGGCAATTAAGTAAAAGTGCTATGTTATACGATATAGTAACAGTTTCATTCAATATTTTGGTATGAATAACTAGTAGAAACAATTCATTCTAATGGTTTTTAAGATATCGACAAGCGGGTCCTTGGTTTATTCTCCTTTATTGTAATCTACCTATTAATAAACAATTTTATTTATTTACAGGATTCCAGCCCCAGGGCGCTCATCTCCCCACTCCTCCCCCAATCCCAGAGGCCATCGCCCGCGCTCTCCAGTACATCGCATCCCAGCCTCAGCAGCCTCAACAAGTCTACCAACAACAGGGCTTCCAACAACAAGGCTTCCGCGGTTAAGTGAACCCATCACTACAATATGATGATGTCAACCGATACTCATGCACGACTGTACCTATTAACATATAGTTAAGTGTGTACAGTTACACGTAGACTAAGTATCTATAACGATTATTACTGTGATTTATTATAACTTTTTTATAAACGATAAGTAAAAACAAAATTTTAGAATGTTATTGTATTATTAACACCCTAAATTCTGGACCTATTTTATTCTGTGAACAAGCAATTGGTAACCTGTCTTATTTAAAAATATTGGATAGACCAATTATATAACTATATCAAAGTTTTATATCATAAAGTAAAAAAGAGCTATTATTATAATAATTAGAAGGTATTAACTATTAAAATGCATAGCGGCTCAGGATAGTTATCAAAACTATAATTATATAATATTCAAAGGTTCAATATTTAAGTGACTCATCATCATCCTCATCAACATCATCATCATTATCATCATCAACCTCTACTAGTCCTCTACCCTCTTGTAGGTCCTGCAGCATATGTGACCAGCGCATTGCCACTTCAGCTTACTAATCCTCTCAGTAATGCCGGTGACTTTGGTCCTCTGTCGGACGTTTCTCTAAAAGACTCTTTTAGAGAAACGCCTAACATAACCCGCTCCATAGCTCGCTGAGCGGCTTTAAACTTAGGGTGTAGTCATGAGGGGTAGGACGCACTGGTTGAAGATTTTAGTCTTCAAACATTGCGGTATGGGCGACGAAAATACCCGACGAAATTTACCATATGCTGCCCATCTCAGCTGGATCCTTCTATTTAACTCAAGGAATATATATTTGATTAAATTATCGATTCGATGCGTTTGTATGCTCGCTACATGGGTCACTGGGTCGGCCCACATACGCATGACGTGTAACATCTATGTTGATGCACCCAATACATTATAGTATAGATTAAATTATCTATTTGATAGTATTAATTTATAAAGAGCGTCAAAATTCATACTTAGCAATCATTTTAATTAAACAGAAGCATGTCCTACATGTCAAAAATATAGCTATAAAAGTTTTGTCAGCAGTAAAATTCCAAATTTAATTAGGTTAAAATTCTCCGTATAATAATACTACCGGAACATGTAATGCAAATAAAAACTTTTCTACAAGGGCCAAAAAGAAAATACAAAGAACAAAGACACCATGACCTTCATGGTCATATATTCGTTTTTGCCACCGACTTCCGAAATTAGTTATTTTTTACTTTGTAGTGTTTTTTTTTTGGAAGTCGATTAGGTTAGTTGCAAAAAGTAAGTACTGTTCAGCTGCATCCGGTCAGAATAGACGCTGCCGCCGACATAGTTGGAAATAGGCTAAAAAACAAACGACGCATTTTGTTTACTTGAATATTTAAATTGAAAATACCAAACTACTAAACCGATTTTTATTAAATTACTAATTTATATAATAAATATAACAGAAAATTGCGCAGTCTACTGAAAGGTTTTTATTGACAAGTAAGGAAGTGTCCAAAAAAAAAAACAAAATCCAAAATATAAAATTTGTACATGGTGTTCTTAGTGGCTAGTATTAATCTTTACTACAGAGTTTTAACACCCCCCCGCAATAAGAACACCCTATATACAATATTATGGATAAGGTATATAGACATATCAAAGTTAACTGTACACTTAACACTAATACATACTTACAAAAAATAGACACATTGATATACACCGACCTATCACTATCTTTACACAACTACTATACACCTGCAGAATAATAACAACATACACCTAAACCTAAACTAAGCCTAACAACTGTACACATTTACAGTGCTTCAGTCTCGGCAAAGGTTTGGTCAAAATGTCTGCAATCATTTCTGTCGTGGGTTTGTATTGAAGACGTATGCAGTGTTGTGAAAGCGAGTCTCGTATGAAATGGTGTTTAATGTCTATGTGTTTTGTGCGTGAGTGATATGTATTGTTGTGTGCCAGTTTTAAAGAACTTTGGTTGTCTGTATGTATGGTGATGGGATGAGAGACGGCAAAGACTTCGTGTATGAGAGTTTTCAGGTAAATCGCCTCTTTGCAAGCTTCAGCTAGAGCCATGTACTCGGCCTCTGTGGTTGAAAGCGCGACTGTGCGCTGCTTGCGTGCTTCCCATGAGATTGGTGCACCACACATGAAAAAGGTAAATCCAGTAAATGAACGTCGATCAATAATGTTGTTCCCGTAATCGGCATCAACATATCCGACTGGGTATGACTGACCTTTTGAAGTGTACTGAAGCTTTAGATCTTTGGTGGCCTTCAGGTACCGTAGAACCCTCTTAGCGGCCCTCCAGTGTACCCCCCCGTAATGTGCATTGAATTGGGAAAGATACGACACTGAGTGTGAGATGTCAGGTCTTGTACATATAGCAATGTACATTAGCGAGCCGATAAGTTCCTGATAAGGAGCTTCAGTTTCTTCTTCCTTCGAGGGAAGAGTTAGTTTCAGACCAGGTTCTAAAGGAGTTGATATAGTTATTGCATCATTCATCCCAAACTTTGTAATAAGTTTCTCTATGTACTTGGTCTGATCGAGAGTAGTGCAGCCTTTGCTCTGTATGACACGCATACCGAGACAGTCTCTAAGAGGACCAAAATCTTTAATTTTGAACATTTTTTTAAGTTCTTTTTTAAATGTCTCTCTCATGAGATCATTGCTGCTCAAAACAAGGAAATCGTCGACAAACACGGCAACGACTAGTATGTCATTACCATCTCTTTTAATGTAGAGACAGTGTTCGGATGGAACTTGAGTAAGCGACAAAGTGGCAAGTGCTTCGCACACTTTTTTATTCCATTGTCGTGGAGCTTGCTTCAAGCCATATAGTGTTTTTTTCAGTAAACACACTTTCCTTGGATCTTCAGAAAAACCTTCCGGTTGTTCCATATATATTTCCTCATCGAGATCTCCATTTAGAAAAGCAGTTTCTACATCTAGATGATGTACTTGTAGATTGTGATGAACTGCATATGCCAAAAGAAGTCTTACAGAAGAGAGTCTAGCAACTGGTGAAAAAGTTTCTCCGTAGTCTACTCCAGCCACTTGAGTGAAACCTTTTGCTACTAGTCTCGCTTTGTACTTTGTTATTTGTCCACTTGTATCTTTTTTAATTTTATAAACCCATTTGCATTTAGTTGTTTTCCGATCTGACGGTCGGTCGACTAGAACCCATGTTCCGTGATTCATTAAAGAATTGTATTCAGCATTCATTGCTTCTAACCATTTATCCTTTTGTGGATGTTGTGCAACTTCTTTGTAAGTCTCAGGCTCCATATCTGAAGTAAGGTAGATATTACAACCAGCTTCAAATCTATCAGGTTGACGTCTGTCTCGCTGAGGATATCTGCGCTCTGGCGATGGTGATTCTCTAGCTATAGCTTCATTTGGAGGAGGACTGGAAGAAGTTGAGGGTTCATCCAAAGGTACTTCCTCTGATGGTGGTATCGTCACAGGCTGAATGTCTCGCTGTTGCTGAGATACAGATTGTGGAACAGGTCCGTCTTCAATTGGTTCAGGATCAAGGGGTACAAGAACTTCTACTGACTTTGGAGGATCTGTTGATTCTAAATCTGGTTTTCCAGATTTAGTGTTGGCATATATTTTATCCTCTATGAAGACAACATCTCTTGCAATTATAATCGTTCGAGGATTTTCAGGATTTATAAGGCGGTAACCTTTGCTTTCAGTTGTATAGCCAACAAAGATACAACTTTCTGTTTTGGAATCCAGTTTCTTCCGTTTTTCTTTCGGGATAAGGACATGAGCTTCACATCCGAAGACTCGCAGGTTAGAGAGGTTAACTTTCTTCCTGGTCCATAATTCTTCTGGAATTCTGTTATTTAGGGCTTGGGTGGGCATACGGTTTTTAAGGTAAATTGCCGTATTTACCGCTTCTCCCCAATATGCTAACGGTAAATTCGAGTCTTTGAGCATGCATCTGGCTTTTTCAATTATAGTCCGATTAGCACGTTCACTAACTCCATTTTGCTGCGGTGTGTATGGTACGGTGGTCTGATGGATGATTCCATTCTCCATTAAAAAGTTAGACAAATCCGTATTTACATACTCGCGACCATTATCTGAACGTAAAACCTTAATTTTTACGCCAGTTTGGTTTTCAACTAAATATTTAAACTCCACAAACTTACTAAAAACTTCGGCTTTTGATTTCAAAAGATACCCGTAAGTTTTTCGACTGTAGTCGTCGGTAAATGTGAGAAGATATAATGCTCCGCCCCAAGAATGCGTACTCATGGGTCCGCATAAGTCCGAATGGACTAATTCTAGGACTTTACTTGATTTACTTTGAGATTTTGAAAACTTTTTCTTTGACAGGTTGCCCTGTAAACATGGAACACAAGTTTCATTACAGTTCCCGCTAAAATTAACGCCAACTCGTTTATATTTTTAAAATATTCATACTCCTTGCATTGAGGTGACCAAGGCGTCTATGCCACAACATAGCAGTCTCTTTGGTGGTAGAGCAAAGAGCTTGAGAACTCTTTACATCAAGTTTAAACATGCCTCTGTAGTGTGAACCTGAAGCAATGACATTACCTGTCACTTGACAACTGCCACTCAAAGATATGGTAGCCCCTTGTGATGTAAATAAAACATCATACCCCTTATTTACTAATTTACTGACTGATAGTAAATTAGTTGCAAGGTTGGGAACGTATAAAACATCAGAAACTCTATTTACATTGTCAGATATATTAATATTTACAGTACCTCTGCCTTGACTCAGGAGTTGCTCTTTATTAGCAACAGTGATTGGAGTAATATGGGTGGACAAAGTCTCAAACCACTCTTTGTTATTACTCATATGTGTGGTTGCACCAGAGTCTAGGATCCAATCCTCTGAACCTGAAAAAGGGATGTTAGAAAAACAAGATGAAAGTGTAGAGTGGGATGTATAATTTGAATTACACTTTGCCGAAACTGAAATCTTATTTTTCTTTAACTTCCTACACTGTGATACGACATGCCCGGTTTTTTTACAAAATGTACAAAAGAGTTTCTTCTTCTGCTGCTCGTTAGTTTGCAATGCCGTCGTGCTAGGTTCTTTAACTCTGGTAGGTAAAGATTTCCTGGAGTCTTCCTTCAATAGGGCTGCTATAACATTTTCTGACGTTAGTTTGGTGTTCGTGTGTTCTAATGCCATTACTAGCGGTCGAAATTCTTCAGGTAGGCCTGCTAGTATGATAATAGCGAGAAACTCGTCTTCGACTGCCTTGCCAATTGCCTGTAGCTCTTGTTGAATGCTTGTTGCCGCGTTTGTGTAGCTCTGGATGCTACCAGTGTACTTATTGCTTAGCAACCTTTGCATAAGTGATAATCTTCTGGTTAAGCCGCTATCCGCATATGCTTTTCTCAGCCTGTTTAGTACGTCAAAAGCTGATGTGGCCGGTCGTATAACTGGATATACAGACTCGTCGCAAAGTAGGCATATTTTCGCTCGTGCCTTCTCATCTCGCCTTTTTTGTACTGGATCACTGAGGTTGGGCTGACTTGTAGTAATCTCCCAGAGGTCAAGGTCGACTAAATAGCATTGTATAGAAAACATCCAATTAGAAAAGTTACTGCTACCTCTCAGCTTGTTTATGAGCTGCGATTGTGCCGGTAGTTCTGCCGTTGACGTGGTCTTCGACCGATCACCCGATGGTATATTTTCCATAGCACTTGCTCATAAAATACTTGCAGAATACGTATTTCTTACTGTTTTAACTGTATTCGTTATTCTTAATGGCCCATAACCACTAATTTATATAATAAATATAACAGAAAATTGCGCAGTCTACTGAAAGGTTTTTATTGACAAGTAAGGAAGTGTCCAAAAAAAAAACAAAATCCAAAATATAAAATTTGTACATGGTGTTCTTAGTGGCTAGTATTAATCTTTACTACAGAGTTTTAACAAAATTTCTCTGGGCCCGGATTGAATGCTTAATCGTGTCATCTCTAGCAATGCTCATAGCATTGCTAGAGATGACACGATTAAGCGACTTAAATTCAGTCTCTTTATTTTTTTGATTGTAGCATCAGCATGGCGAGTAGCAGTGGCTAGTAGTTGTTCTACGTTAAACTTCAATGCTATAAATTGTTGAGGATTTCCCTCGACTGTCTATGGTTTTTATTATCAGATCTAAAACTTCTGATCAATATAAATGAATTGAGTCCAAACACAAGGTATTTACTGTAGACTGTTGAGGAGTTCCCTGAACTGACCTTTGTTTTCATCATCAGTTGCCCACCCATCTAGATGTAGGTAAGGTCGTTATCAATATAAATTAATCAAGCACGAACATAACATAGCGGCCGTGAATTGTTGAGGAGTTCCCTTGGCTCTCCCTCGGCTCCATCATTAGATCTTCTGCAGACTTTCATTACAACCCATATGGATGAAAAGTTCTTATTAATATAAATGAATTGAGTCCAAACACAAGGTAGCTACTGTAAATCGTTGAGGAGTTCCTAGAACTGACCTTTGTCTTCAACATCAGCCCTTTAATGGCAGTTACAACCCATCTAGGTGTAAAGTTCTTTTCATTACAAATTATTCAAGCACAAACACAAGGTAGCTGCTGTGAATCGTTGAGGAGTTCATTGCCTGTCTCCCGGCTCCATTATTAGATCTACTCCATACCCTTATTAAAATGTAGTCTTTTAAAATACATAATGAAAAAACTTACAAATACACTAGCCGTCCCAACAATTTTTGAAAGATGATGTCCTTACTATGGTATCACCTTGGGAATGTCTTATTACTAACAAAAAAAGAATGATCAAAATCGGTTCATAAACGACGAAGTTATCCGCGAACAACATAAAAAAGCATGTATACGGTCGAATTGAGTAACGTTCTCCTTTTTAAAGTCGGTTAAAAAGTATCCATGATTCAGAAAATAAAAAAATGGACGTTATATGCAGCTGTCAATACTGTTGAAGCATACGTAGTAAACTACTTACCGATGTTCATTGGATTAATAGTGGCTACTAACATGACGTGACATACTGTGTGGTGACACGTTGAACTCTTGCGGCAACCAAACTTCCAGCACGCACTTTTCTAAGAAACTTATTCACAATGCTGTTGTCATTTGTCTCCATAACAAATAAATCATTCTGCAATATTCATACTGATGACCAATGAATTATTCGTATTTATTTCTTATTTGACAGGCTTTTAATGTGCCTACTTCTGGTGAAGTAATATGTTTAATTTAAGCTTTACATAAGAATTGATAAGGAAACCGGACCCTGGTAGTAGATAGAGCCCAAAAGGTGAATGACAAATCAATGTGCCAATATTTGATTATTGTTTGGAATTACTACACTTCATTTGGATTTATAGGTTCTAGAAATGTACAAAGACTTTTAGACATGTAGTTATGACAGTCATGAAGAAGTGAACAATCTTCTTCTCTTCTTCTTCTTCAGCCTATAGAGGTCTACTGTTGGACAGAGGCCTCTCCCAAGACTTTCATTGCCATTGGGGGGGTTCGCCATAATCCCCACGCTTGGCAGGTGAGTTGGGGAGAAGCAGTAATTTGATATTGCACAGGAGAAGCGCTAGTGCCCGCTTCTCTGGTGAGAGTTCCCTTAGTCGATAATAACAAAATCTATTTGTAATTACAGACTTTCGCCTAATTGAAAAAACACACTATAAATCATATTCTGATAACCTCGAAGGATATTTTTTACAAAATAATCCATTGCTGACGATACATTCAAAAATTTTAACTCAACGGTGTATAACGCAATGAATGTTTTTGAACTGTCAAAATGAAAGCTATGGTTTTATCTTGGAGTTTGTTACACAATCACCCCGCTGGTGAAATCTTGCAAGGTACCACATATTACTTCTATCTTGAGCTCTTAGAAGCAGAGACAATTTTGAAGACGTGAAACATAAACAACTTATGATCATACTCCTATATACAAACGTTTTAAGAAAACTACACAAAGGTTACAAGATTGGTATTTATTAACTAACATAGTTAACAACACGCCTGACTGCGACGTGGAGGCCCCGGGTTCGATCTCCGGTCAGGTCATGATGGAAAAACGATCTTTTCCTGATTGGCTTGGGTCTTGGTTGATTTTTCTATATATGTATCTATTATAAATATAGTATCGTTGAGTTAGTATCCCGTAACACAAGTCTCGAATTTACTTTGGAGCTAGCTCAATCTGTGTGATTTGTCCGTAGATATTTATTATTATAGTTTGAATTATAGTTGTCCTTATTAACTTAAAAATTAGACAGTTTAACTGATTCTTGTACACTGAAATCATAAATATATGGTTATTTATTAAAGTAGTACTCAAATGTACCTACATGAAGAAGTAATTTTACCTGGATGAAAGATTAAATCTATAGCAGTTCACTGCTGGATTCGGGCAACTCCTATTTCACGCCATTCAACTCGATTTTCAGCAACTCTCATCCAGCTTCTATCAGTCATCTTGCTAAGAGCGTCGCTCCAGCTAGCCTAAGGTTGTCCTACCTTAAGAAACCGTGGCCCTGGTGCGCAGGCAAGTGAAGAAAAACGGGTGGGTTTTAGTCAGTAAAAGTCTAACACGCCCTTCCGCTTCGTCCAGAGCGGGAGAGGTCATGTGATGATTTCCCATCCCAAATAAAAAAAAAGAGCGTCCTACCTTATGTTTGTTATTTCACTGCCTCTGCTCAACATGATTATTGCAACATAAGTTTATTGATTAAATGTTGCAATAAGCTTAATATTGAAAACGGCTTTTCATACATAGTTATGAATTGCATATGAGATGAAATTACCACCTTATCAGTTGCCGATTACCTGCTCTATGGTAAGTGGTGAGATCGGCTTAATTAGACCTAAACCAGTAATTAATTTTCACTCTCTACCAGCCATCCTGCAAAGAACGTCGCTCCATCTAGCCTACCACTGGGCGTCCCACCTCACGTTATTTCACGGTCTCCACTCAACATGGTGACTGCAGCAAAGTTTAGTATATTTGATTATATATATATTCAAATAAGCTTAATATTGAAAACGGCTTTTCATACATATACGTAGTTATAAATTGCATATGAGATGACGTTATCACCTTATCAGTTGCTTATTACCTGTTCTGTCTACTTAATTAGACATAAAATGGAAATTACTTTTCCTGTACCATACTAAGTCTTAATGTTCAAATGTGATGATTCCGTCACAATTTCCAGAACTAAATTAACAATTTTTAATTAAAAGGTTTAGTTCCACCAAGTTTAAACCAAATCACAATTTAAAATAAATAATTTTTATGCCATAATTAATCTAGAGCCAAATAAAATAAATATTAAATAAATATTAATTCATACCGTAAATTTATCTCAAAACTTGATATACAGAGCCATCTATGCAAAGTCGCAAGCACTAGCTACTAAGAGGACCAAGCTTTTACGATGTAGCCTTTAAAAATCGATGAACAAGAAGATTGTAGAGTGATCAATGCCAACGCAATACTTGAGTATACCGGTAGATGGAATCATATCAAGTGATATAGTATATCCTCTTCACTGTCAATAGGGTTTGTGTTTGCAATAAGCTTTGAATGTAACGTGTAGGTACTAGAAATGTTTAATGTTTACAGTTTAAAGTTACAGCTTTTACTTAAGTCCGAAAATGTTAAATTCTGTGCGCAAAAGTTGACGACTTTCAAGCTTTTAGATTGTTTTAAACTCACCTAGAACTTCCCGGTCGCTTAGTTCTGAAGTAATTGAGCAAGAAAAATTGTTTAATACCTGTGGGTTTAAATAACACTGGTCAACACTGATTTTGCCACACGAACTTTGATAGCTAATTTTGTTTTATCAATCTACCCTCATCATTAAATCACAGTTGTCATCTGTCAGTTAGCCTCATATTTGTTGTGATACGGTAATACTCATAACTAGTACTACGGCGGTAAATTAACAGAAACGCTCACAAGTAAATCGTCATAAAAGTATTTGTAGTTGAATTTGAATATTTTTTGTGATTTATTAATCCTGTGAACATGTCGAGGAAGTGTAAAAATAACCCTAACTCTTTTTGTTATGTCTGCGGAGAACTTACATTCAAAAAACAACGACGAAATTTTACGAATCTTGTGCTGGAGTGTTATCACCAATGTTTTGGTTTTTCTGTCGCCCATCAAGACAAATTCTGGGCCCCTCATGTCTGTTGCATAACGTGTGTGAAAAATTTAACCGACTGGAAGAAAGGTGCACGAGCTATGCCGTTTGCTGTACCCATGATATGGACTGAACAGCGAGATCACGTTTCGGATTGCTATTTTTGTCTCACTGACATAAAAGGTATAAATTACAAGAAAAAAAACACAGTTATCTACCCTAACGTATCTTCTGCTATAAGACCAGTCTCTCATTGTAAAAAAATGCCAGAACTAATACCAGTTGCAACAACGTCTGTTGATAACGACCATTCACAACCGTCTACTTCAAGTCTATGTGTTGACGAGGATGATGACTTTGAGTTTGAAGGAATTGAAAAGGAGCCACATTTGATAACTCAAGGAGACCTAAATGATTTGGTTAGGGATTTAAATTTGTCAAAAAAGCAATCGGAACTATTAGGATCTCGTCTAAAAGAATGGAATTTGCTACATCATAATACAAAAGTTAGCTATTTTCGAAACCGTGATGAACACTTCAGAACGTATTTTTCTCAGGATGGAGATTTGGTGTTTTGCAATAACATAAATGATATTATGAAAATGTTGGACATAGATTTTGAACTCTCTCAGTGGCGTTTATTTTTAAGCGGTACCAGGGCAAATGGAGCCCAAATATGTTAGCGGATTACTGCTGGACAATTAAAAGGGACCAACCAGAAGCTAAACATTCAAGAAAATCTTAAATTATTAAGTAATTTATAAAAAAAATTATAAAATTTATAAAAAAAAAACGTTTGGTTTACGAGATCTGTATTTTTTCTTAATATTTTAAATTACTCAATAGAATAAAATCCTTGGCTAGCAAATTTTTTTTAACTGTTTATTTTTTCTTACAATCACCAATTAAAGTAAAAAATATCAAAAAAGTCCGTGTGGCACGAAAAAGTTTGAATTTTGTTGACCAGTGTAATTTTTCTTTTTTGTGACGCGAAAAATGCGTCAAGACATCACAAAAGTCGTTAATAATTGTTGTTGATTCAATCACATAAGCATACGGTTCCTGCATTAATTTGATAACAACAGTAATAACATAATGGCCTACCTCAATATCATAATAATTATAATGAAACGTTACAAATGAAATAGCAAAGATAAGAAGAGATACAAAGATTGTAATTATCATACACAATAATTGATACCCCTTACAATTTGAGTCATGTATGCAATACTAACGTGCAATCCAATCAAAAGACCTATTCATATTTGATGTTGGGCCAGTTACCTTTGGTCCAACATCCACTCTGTCACCTTACATAACTATTGAAATCTTACTTGGACAATACAAGTCACGGTTTGATCATTATTATGTGACACGTCATAAATCAATTGTTGGACATCAAGTTAAACAATGACACCTAAACTTTACTGGTTGTTGTTATGTAATTATTACCTTATTGATTTTAGTTGACTTTACTTTTAGTGTGTGTCTTAATGCAACCTACTGTGTTCAATTTGCTCTTGTAAAGCTGTTTACCAATAAATAAATTTGAATATTAGACCCACGATAGGTACAGTTTGTGCATGAGCCTTTTAAAAACATATTCAGTCCTATTTTACCAGTCAAAAAATAAATTATTATTAACTTATTGTTAGTTAGTTAGTTAGAAATGTAAGTTTTTCGTCTGTGATGTGCTCATGAATTTATGAATTTTCTCGGTAGTAGGCCATAACATCGGCTGCCGGTAGAAGTTATCGCACACCAGACAAAGTCTTGCCGCCAAGCGTTTCGTCATGTTCCGGCATGATGTCTGGTGACACGTGCGAATGACGAGGCTGAGCAGTGTGTTGCGATCTGTGCCGGCTACTGTGCGCCAAATGTTGTAGTGGCGGGAGTTTGGTCGTGGAGGGTCTCCAGATCAATCTCCCTCTGGCGCAGCATCGTTTGTCGTGCTGTTGGGTTTAACATTGCATCGGCTTGCTAAACTGCCGTCTTCCTTCCTATACACACAGTTTTTTCGAGTGAATAGGCTCTTAATAAACTAGTGCGCTTTACCATCAATAATTGCATCACTGCTTACCACTAGGCCGGATTACGGTCAGGCACTAGTTTATAATTATAATCAAATACCTTAATATGTTACCTACCCTATTCTTCCTTGTGTTTTGTAAGGCCAGTCTCAATTGAACATCAAGACTTGACTAATTAAATGCAAGCAATAATTTTGCAAGCTTATTTGAGTGCAACGCTTTTATATATATACTAGCTGACCCGGCGAACTTTCTTCCGCCTTAAAGGCAATAAATATCATATGATCACATTTTTTACTTTTTCAATTAGGAACATTGTAAATAAAAAAAAATATTCCATGATTTTTTTGTCATTTATTTATTGTAGCACCTTGTGAAAGAAATTATGAATTTCTACTTGCGCTTCGTAAATTATCTAGCTGTTGATGTCTGAGATGTCGTGGTGGCTTAGTATGTCGTGGTGGCCTAGTGGTTAAAACACCAGCCTCTCTTGTATGAGTGCGCGGGTTCGATTACAAGTCAGGCAAGTATCGATGTAACTTTTCTAAAGTGATATGTACTCTCTTGGTATATCTAGGACACCAATGACTGAAGGTGAAGGAAAACATCTTGAGGAAACCTGGACTTTATAAGTCTGAAATCGCCACCCCGCATTGAGCAAGCGTGGTGATTACGCTCAATCCTTCTCTGCATGAGAGGAGACCTGTGCCCAGCAGTGGGACGATAAAAAGATTGATGATGATGATGATGATCTCTGAGGTTTGTTCGCCGATTTCGCATTGTCAACGGAGCAGTTTCACGGACTGCCGGCTCCCTTTGCTCTTGTGAGTGAGAAGCACGAAGTCGAGTCAAACTAAGGTGGCGCTCTGCACGTGCAATTTCATGCTCTTCTTCAGCGCTTTTATTCAGAATGTTTCGAATTCCTCTTGCATTACGGCTTTGTCGAGAAAGATTTGATGGTCTTGGTCGCGGCATGGTATTATTATTGATGATAAATGGCACAGCAATACAATATTACAAATTTTGAACTTGAAGATGGCTTTGTGGTTTTTTATTAGAAACTTTAAATCAGCAGAGAGTATTTATTTATTCTTTGCTTTAAACGATTGCTTCAACTGGTTACATTTTTTTTTAAATATGCTCATCTGTCATTTGCTTCTTGTTATACCATTTTTGGTATATGAATCGCTGACTTACATTTTGAATGAGTTGGTTTGTTATTCCATGTCAGTTGCGTTTTGTTATACCACGTCACACGGGAACGACGGGAACGGGTTCTTAGCTACTTCCCACCAATATTCAGCCAAATCGGTTCAGCCGTTCTTGAGTTATACAACGTGTAACATAAAGGGTATATACATACCAAGGGCATGGCATCTATACATGATATCAAATGATATCGGAAGGTTTTCAACTCAAAATAAAATACTCAAATTTTTTTTTACAAAATTTTCGATTTCGTGTGTTTCTTAAATTCAAATCATAACGAACGTGCACCACACTACATACTTAATAACTACTCGTTACACGTCACATTATTTGGCAAAATCACGATAAATGTCTTCAAAAATTCTGTGCGCCTAGTATGGTAGTAGCCTACCACAGGCGGTGTTTTTTCTCGTAACTTCCTAACATAAAGAGATAGGATTAAAAAACCCTTCCAATATCGATAGATATCATGTAAAGATGGCCATGCTCTTGGTATGTATATATATACCTTTTTTTTTTTTTTTTTTTTTAGTGAATAAGCAACTGAATCGATTCCAATAATTTTTACACCATGTTATATTTTGTCCCATATACATTTAGAAATTGTTGCAATGTAGTTACCGAGCGCGTCACGCAGCTTACGATACATCATAGTATTGCGCGCGCGCAACAGCTGACGCTAGAGGTCAACGCACCGCGCTCGCTCGCCCGCGGATCTTTCACCATATTTTTGTTGGGACAACCAAGTAGAATAGCAAGCTTGTGGTTGCTTTTTGGTTTTGTGGTTTTTCATTATATCTTTTTGAAATTTTGTACATATATTATTTACTTAAAAATACTGGACACTTGTTTCTTACTTTGTGGAGTTGCAAGGTACCAGGGTAGCACAAAAGTGTAGAAGTTGAAACAATAAATAAACCTCATTCATTCATCATTATCAAATCATCATAATACATGAAAGAAGTTTTATTGTGCATAGTTTGTGGACGTGCAAGGTACCAGGGTAGCACAAAAGTGTAGGAGAAGTCGAAATAATAAAGCTCTTTCATCATTATCAAATCATCATAACACATGAAAGAAGTTTTATTGTGCATAGTTTGTGGACGTGCAAGGTACCAGGGTAGCACAAAAGTGTAGGAGAAGTCGAAACAATGAAGCTCATTCATTCCCACGGGATCGACGGGAACGGGATAAAAGGTATCCTATGTCCTTTTCCTAGTTTTTAGCTACCTCTCTACCAATTTTCAGCCAAATCGATGTAGCCGTTCTTGAGTTATAAGTGGAGTAACTAACACGACTTTCTTTTATATATATAGATAGTACCGGGCGACCGAGCTTTGCTCGGCAACTTTTTTTTTTGTTAGGTACATCGTGTGTCTCTATATTTTCAAAACAAAAAATACATAACGAGCGAATTTTTTAAATAATATTATTTGACTAATGTTTTTCGATCATACCGACATAATAATAAAAAAATATTATTAACTGTTATTTAAATATAAAATTACGAGTGCAATTTAGTTTAACATTTTATTATAAATAAGTACTTATAGTTTAACAATCAGTTATATTATTTACATAGTTTAAGGTCTTAACCTAATACTTCCTTCCATACTATATTGCGGGTATGTCGAGGGTTTTCATAATAATCATGCCGGGTACGATGCGCCAAATGTTGTTGTGTTGGGAGTTTGGTCGTGGAGGTTCTCCAGATCAATCTCCCTTTGGCGCAGCATTGTTGGTCGTGCTGTTGGGTTTAACATTGTATCACCTAGCTCAATTGCCATCTTCCTTCCTATTCGCTCAGTTTTTCGGAGTGAATAGGCTCTTAATAACCTAGCGCGCTTTACCATCAACGATCGCATCACTGCTTACCATCAGGCGGGATTGCGGTCAAGCGCTAGTTTATAATTATTAAAAAAAAATATTTCATGTTCTGACGCACGCTGCCGCATATGTTGCAGACGTCGCTCCCGTTGCTCATCATTTTCGGCGGCCACACGTTATGCTGCACGCTCTCGTGAAACATCTAAATTATAAGACCTTTCTGTTCTTAAAATGTTAGTCAAGTTTTGCAAGCATCTTACTTTAGCAGCACGTGTAGGATGAGCGGTAACCTGATGATTTTCATCAAGTTCTTTTTCAAATGGGTCTTCACTGTGTGAAGTCTGACAAACACGTGTGGGACGAGCGAAAATCAGATTGCTTTCAAGGAGGTTTTCTTCTGCTTCTTGAGATGAGTCACGGCTTCGTGGAGTTAAATTGTTCGTAAGCGATTTTTTTAATATTCTTTTTGGAATTTTCGTGTAAAAAAGACACATGATATTTTAAGAGCAATATTCTGGGTCTAACCTCAAACCAAACATTGGCTTCGTGTACCATGAATGTAAACGTCATTTATATCAAATCAAAGTACTATATTAATTATTAGTTTAATTTAATTTAATTTAATTTTGGAATGTTATATGTATATTTATAATAGTTCATAAATAATTTAAATGTATTTTGTGTATGTGTTTTTATGAAAACCATGGACAATTGTCTGATGTAAATAAATTAATAATAATTATTATAACAAAAAAAAAAAAGATGCCGAGCAAAGCTCAGTCGCCCAGGTACTTCATCATTATTAAATCATATTATATGGATGAATTTTATTGTGCCTACTTGGAGGAGGTTCAAGGTATCATAAGGTTAGCAATAATAATAATAATAATATTTATTTCTTATTGCTACCCTGGTACTTTGCACCTCCACAAAGTAGGCAAAATAAAAGTTCTTCCATTGATTTAATAAACGAAAAAGAAAATTCGTTGACGCCGTTTCCAATTATATAAAATGTATTTTAAAAAAAGCATTAGTCAACGCCATCATTCTTTTTTTTAAAACTTAAAAAAAAGGAAAAAACACTATATCGTCAGGGATTTGAACCCGAAGTCTACGAGTTCCGAATCAGAGGCCGAAGCCCCTCAGCTATTCGTATCATTTAGGACAGCGGCGAAATTTAGCTTCTTATGAGAAGTTTAGTAATTGTTCAGTGCCTCAAAACATGGAAAAACGACATTTTCTGAAAATTAAACCTAGCTAGATCGACTTATCGTCCCCGAAGCCCCCTGCACACAAAATTTCATAAAAATCGTAGGAGCCGTTTCCGAGATTCCAATTATATATATACTCGTATATA
This sequence comes from Sesamia inferens, assembly GCA_037179545.1. Lineage (NCBI taxonomy): Eukaryota > Metazoa > Arthropoda > Insecta > Lepidoptera > Noctuidae > Sesamia > Sesamia inferens. The sequence goes on along the minus strand of CM073928.1, from coordinate 17,343,014 downwards.
CAAGAATTGCTCGTTTAAAGGTATAAGATATACCTACAAATCACACAGATTGAGCTAGCCCCAAAGTAAGTTCGAGACTTGTGTTATGGGATACTAACTCAACGATACTATATTTATAATAGATACATATATAGATAAACATCCAAGACTCAGGCCAATCAGGTTAAGATCGTTTTCCATCATGACCTGGCCGGGGATCGAACCCGGGGCTTCCACGTCGCAGGGGGCGTGTTGACCGCTGCGCCACGGAGAACGTCTAATATTAAAATTCCTTGCACTCTTTAATACGGGTGTACATATAAATACCTAGTGATTTAACTCTGTACTTTAATTAACATAATCAGCCCATATGTTCACACTCCTGGGCCACAGGCCGCCTATCGGTGAGAGGGGGTGGGCCCTAATCTATCACGCGGACCCAGTTCAGGTTGATACTTACATGTTCTTTATTGTTTCAACAACCTTGTGTTTAGAGCACAAAATCGTCTATGAAAAACAGCCTAATATAAATACCGTTTTATATCTTGTTAGCTACACTAAATATTTTTTAATCAAAATGAACTAATCGATAGTTCGCAAGATTTAGTTAGAAGCTGAATGCCGATAGCACAAAAATATAGGGATTGGCAGAAAACAGGAGGTCTATCGTCGACAGTGGGTGAAGTTGAGTTATGAATGGTGGTAACAATTTAAAGGTTCTAAATAATAATAAGTTGTTGTGAAAGAAAGAAAATAAATAGAATAAATTTATTTGACCCAGTTGACCCAGCATTATACTACTCAACACACTCTAAAAACTGTACTATATTATGTAGGAAGTAATTTAAGGAAGCTAATACATGAAGGTAGAATGGCCTTTACTCAGAGCGTGACCTTCCATTAGTAGTATCAAAATACGATAAACATTAATATTAACAAAATAGTAGGTATCTATATAGTGATGTTTCTATAAAATAAAACCAAATATCGGTATCTGATATTACCTACTTTATTCCTTTATTTCATTTAAATAAATACTATCCCAAAACCGCGTATCCGTTGGTTTAGCTAAAGACCTTTTAAATATGAAATTATTATATGAACTTCAACGTAATACTGACACTAGACACGCGTTAAACAAGTGTTTAAGGTTTCGTAGTTAGACCTATAGTTAGAATATTAAAAAAATAACAGTACCCGGAAGAAGGAGCATGGTGTTCAGATCTCTATAGACAGGAATCTCATAACAATACGAGGAGTATCCAGGAATACCACTTTCTAAAGAAGTTCGTAGAGGCTCTTGGCTATTAAATGAACCGCCTAGCCTTTGGAAGCAATGCTATTAGCGCAGTGGCTGAGCGATGGACTACTGCGCTGCGTGTCGATCCCCAAACGGAACAAATATTTGTATGACCTACATCTGTTTGTGTATGTGAGTTTATATGTTTGTACGCGCACCCACGATACAGGAGAAGGTCTTAGTGAGGGGCATCGTTTTTTTTTACCCTTGATTTATAGGGATGTCTCCTGGGTAAAAAAAAAAATTGATTCTATTTAGTCCGTCATTCAAATTATAGAAAAATATTGGATAAGTATATTTTGTTTTATCAAATCAATAAAAATTTACAAATATAAAAGGCATTAAAGATCAGGAGTGGTGGCTGGTGACGTCACTGCTCGCTAAAAAGTGTAGCGTGCAGTGACGTCACACGATTTTTCAACTCACTGTGTCGTCTTCATTTTTTGTTTATATGAAAAAAGAAAAAATACGTGTTTAGTATTTTTTGGAAATCTGACTGTCGGACTAATTCGTTTTTTTTAGTCAACTACCCTATTATGGTTCCTACCTAAATTATAACCTTATTTGAAAATAAATGGTCAATTAGATCAGTTGGCTGCGACAAATCGATCATAATGGCACAAAGTTACTGTTGACATAATCGTCCTGCATGATAAGAACTTCGTAACGCCGAGAATGATAAACAGATCAATTATCTTGACTTGACTTGGGAGGTTCATAGTGACAGATCCACCACCAATATCAGGATTTTTGGCAACAATAGTCATGTCAGTGATGATAGAACAATCACACAATGTGATATTTAAATTTTCGCGGATCTATTTTAATTGTTGTTGTGTATAACATTTTTTTCTATTTTTTTTTTGCATTATCTGTGTACGGATTTAAAAATTAATTGTTGGGAAAAATTTTATCTAGGTAATATTGCAAATTTTTATACATACAATTTTAGTAGATAAATTATTAATAGAAACTTCGAACTTTTCACTACACTACTTAATTATCCGTTGACAACCTGTTTCAATTAAATTTAGTTTGTAGTACCTATTTGAAAGACTAACTATAGTATATACTAACATAGGCCACATGCTTTCTTCCCAAGCAAGGCAGAAACTACAGATATGTAAGACACCTCCCTTTTCTGTCCACTTGGCTCCTACGAAGTTTACCATACGATTTTTTTAATACAGTAGTGATTATATATTTATTAAATATGATAACACTGTATCAAATAAACAGCAGCTATCACTAATGCCAAGTCTCAGTCAACACAAAGGGTGGAAACGGTTGAAAGTGAATCAATCCCTACACTTGCTTGTGGCTTGATGTGATAATAACCCACTTTAATAATGTAGTCATATCAATCAGCTGAAATACGGGATGTACAGGATTCAACACCTACATATGAATACTGATATAGATTTATAAACAATAAGGTACAGGATAGTTAGACTCAAATTAATTAGTTAAAGAATTCATAGTGATATGCTAAGCAGATAAATTAATAGTACGCATACGTAACTGTTAGTAGTCATGATCATCCTTATCCTTACTTATGTTCCAAAAGCTATATATAATAAGTCATACGCTTTTAAAGAAGGCATTTGTGTTTTCGATGTGAGTACAGTTATTCTACCATTTTTTTTATAATCTGCATGTTTATTGTTGATTCATAATTATAGCTCGCACTACCGACCTTGGTCATTATTTCTAGCCAGAGTTGTTCCGAGAGTATAGAAGATAAGCAAAGTTTAAAATGTTTCGAATAATCACCGCGTGCGGACTAGTCTCGCTGGCAGCTGCTGCTGTCATCCCTGATGATGGTGAAGCTAAAATTATCAAGTACCATAGCCAAAATGACGGCTCGGGCAACTACGACTTCAGGTAAGTCAATTTAAGTTGAATGTCAACGATATAATATCATTACAAATAATTAATTAAAGTCGGTATCAAGAGTTTCTAAATGTCAAATAATATAAAACTAAATTTATAAAAAAAAAATTGTATTTATTACTTCAGAACCAGAGTTTATTAAGAAAAACAGGCAACATATTCTCTAAAAAATTTATTATTATTTAAATTCTCAATATAATAGTATAATAGGTAACATGGAAGTTCACGTAATTACGCATTTTTTGTGTAGTATTTAATTATAATTTACCAGCAAAAATTAGTATATACATAGGCACACCATGTAACATGAAATAGTTTTTGCTTTAATTGAATGTTTTTTTGTAGCTATGAGACGTCCAATGGCATAACGCGAAATGAAACTGGACGCTTAGTAAATGCTGGAACAGAAAACCAATATGTGGACGTCCAAGGCACGTTCTCCTATACAGACACTAATGGAAACCTAGTTAAAATTAATTACCATGCTGATGAAAATGGTTATCATGTTCTTTCACATCCAGTAAGTTTTAAATTCTTCTTTATAAATTACTTGACTTTTGTATTACTTAAGGTACTTTACATGTGGTAAACCATCCATCCACCTATAAACCAAAACATATTTATGTTATGGAGACAAAAGCTTTGATTTCCTATCTATGTCATCGTTTACGTCATATTATAATGACAGTTTAGTAAACACGTCATTTTGATTTTGACATTAGCATGCCAAAAACGGTCTATGTATGTTTAACATCCGTTGTTGTATGACTGTTTACCGGTTTTAAGAGGCCAAAGCTTAGAGTTGATTTTCAAACGCCAGATATAATATATTCTTGCGCAGAAAGAATCATTCTAGTTGTTTTCCATACCATGGAATTAATTTTATTCCAGTGATAAAAAACATTTGAATCCAATTCAAAACATTCCCAGCGGAAATCAATGGCAAAAATCTTGACATGAACGTTCTTAAAATTGCAAGAGCATATTTGAAAGATGGGTTGTACGACAAGAGCCGAAATTTAAAAAAAAAAACATTCAATGACTGATCGAATACTTATCTTTAGAAAAAAATATTTATATATCTTAGAAAATTAATAAAGAAGCGTAACAGGTTATTATAATTTAAATAAATATATTATACATACGACACGACCGAAATCTTTATATTTATCTTATAGAACTATCTATCGTAATGGCCACTATGGCTCTTCTATATGACATCGCTAAGGTAAATCATAGTCAGGAACCTGTGTTTATGTATAGTAAATTTAAGTCCAGTATCGCCAATCTGTCCTGAGTCATGAGGAAGACTAATGTACGCGATTTATCTGTACGAAAAGAGGCTTTTGCTCTGCAATGATTTTAGGCTAATTTGTAATTAGACGAATTACAATATTGCACATCATGAGGCACTTTGACCCTTTCTTAATATTACCATGCTACATTTCTGATATAGCTGATGTGACTGTCCAAGTTCATGCCCGTGGATGATTATTTAAAAATTGTTAATATTTTTTTCCTTTTGTTTTAAACTGTTTAATTTTTCAGAAAAAAACTCGTAATGTCGATAGGTTTGCTAAACTATTTGGCAAATAATGCAATATCAATGAAGGACCATTTGAGATTCATAAAAACGTTATGTTCTGTGATAATTTTGGGAAACTTTAAAAATACATTAAAATTAGGTTTTCTCAAATTCCACGACTTTTCAGAAAGGCTTTATGACGCTCTTAATTATTACAAATCGATGACTCTACCTACCAACTACATCCTGGGATTAATACACCAAAATTTCAAGTAACTCTGTATATATCAGCGGTCAACACGCCTGCCTGCGACATGGAGGCCCCGGGTTCGATCCCCGGCCCGGACATGATGGAAAACGATCTTTTCCTGATTGGCCTGGGTCTTGGATGTTTATCTATATATGTATCTATTATAAAATATAGTATCGTTGAGTATCCCATAACACAAGTCTCGAACTTACTTTGGGGCTAGCTCAATCTGTGTGATTTGCCCGTATATATTTATTTATTTTCTATGTATAATTTTATGTTAAAATAAATTTCTTAAAAAAACGTTATAAAATTAATCCTCTGTTTTCACGATTTATTCACACCAAGAGAATGTTTTGTAAAAAAATGACCTTCAACTTACCGGACATTAATTTTAATCATAAGCATGTTGAGAAATAACTAAATATCTTTACGATGACTGATCTAAAAGTCATCTAAATCTTTTGATGACAAGGACGACTCAGTCATTTGTAACTATCTACACTGAAATATCTAAATAAATTGATATAATGTATTTCCCCGAACGTTTGCTTTTTTGTCGATTTCTCATACATTTTGGCTAAAATTGATTTGATCATCATTTTGGAGAAATGCAAAGGGGTTATGTTAATGCCATTATTGTTGATTATATTATTGATGATTTTAGAGTAATAATATAATAGTAGAATTATTGTGAAGTAAGTATCATTATTGCCATAATGAGTTGCTGTTGAATTTTTTTTTGTTCCGGAGAAGTTCCAAACATGTTTGTATATCGTACATTTTATTTTCAACGACGTGGCAGTTTCACTGGTTTTATAATGAGGCCCAACGTTTGGTGTTATAGGAGACTCCTCCTTCTTTTCCTGCGTTCGGTTCTCCACTTCCACCGGCAGCTGTAGCGACGTTATTGGGGAAATGAGCAGAATACGCCTTGATGCGCAATAGTAATGAGATTTACTTGGCATAGGATTAACTAACATAGGTACAGATTGTTTAGAATTTATTTCGGCATTACTGTCAAACTTATAACCCAGCGACTAATTCATACAGCTCTAATGGCGACATGTTAAAAATTAAGGTTTCTGTGCAATCTAAGTTTAATATTTATACAATATGTAAAGAAAACCCTGTCCGACCCGTGAAGGTATTGTTAAGTATCAATAACTGATTCTACTAATGGATACAAAACCAGGGTAAACTTTAAAAAAAAATCCCCCTAAAAAAATAAATATTATTTCGCAAAAAGAGGTAACTTAATAAATGTGCGTTAAGCACCCTTCCGCGGGAGGCGGGCGGCAGGGCACGCGGCACGTGGTCGCATCGCTATTCGGTCATAATAATACCGGTGTCGTCACTTTTTTTAAAAATAACAAATTACCAAAGTTGGAATTAATTCGCGGGAAAAAAAGATTATTTCAAAATTCATTTGTATTGGTACTATGATGATTACGTAAAATTTTATATTATATTTGGTCATGTGTTTACCTAACCTTTATGATCCTTATGGGTCGGACAGGGTTTTCTTAACATACTGTGTATTATAGGTACACTTTACCTTTGTAACCCACATCAAAACCTATTGTGTTGTATAAAAAGATTTAAACGCAGCAAAGATTACAGGAAAATCGACTTTGTTATACTTAAAAAAAAAAGAAAGCAGGTTTTATAATTTCTTTAAACGAAAATTTCCGGAAGGACAAAATTAATAACAAACAAAAATATGTTATGTAGAACTAATAACTTTACCATTAGGTGTTTGAAATCGATAAAAGAACTTTTTCCGCTGAATCTCTGCGACAATGAAAGAATGTGTAGTTTTCTATGTCGTAACTCATTATGGTTACCCTAAGTCCTGGGTGCGGAAATAGTGATAATTTCTCTAATATCATCATCATTTTCATCAACCTTTGCCCCTGACCCTTTGACCTGTGCGAACACTGCTGGGCACAGGTCTCCTTTCAATACAGAGAAGGATTGAGCGTAATCACCACGCTTGCTCAATGTGAATTGGCTATTTCAGACTTAAAGTTTTTTTTCTCAAGATATTTTCCTTCAAAATAAAAAATCATTTATTTATTGCTTTAACTGGGAAGAAAAAGTGGCGGAACAAACTCCCCAGCAGCTCAGCTGTCTGTTCATTAAAAAAAACACATTACTTTATACAATACTATGTATAGTAATGAGACCTTCATCTTGTAATCAGTCTTTGGAGTCCAAGATAGATAGATTTAGATAGTACATACATATAATTTAGAAACATACCCCACACTCATACTTGTGAGGCTGGTATTTTAACCACTAGACTGTAGAAAGAAAGAAAGAAGAAAGAAAAACGTTTATTTGCAATAAAAATGACGCAAGAGTTTACAAAAAACATAAAAAAAAAATAAGAAATAGTTGAGGGAAACATGCGTCACATGTAGCTGTAATATACTTAAACAAAATCGCAAATCGCGTAACACACCATCAATAGCAACGGATTAAATTATGACGGTTCAACAACATTCATTGCGTAATTTACGTTGTTAAGCAGATGCGTTTTTCGAACGTATAGAGCAATGCATTAGAAATTTGCTTCAAAATGATTCCAACTGCAATAGTCAATAATCTGTCAACAATAATAGTGTGTGTGCAATTAGGATTAAACTTGCATTTGTTTTCAAACTTAAATTAATTTTACCATAAAATCTATACCATTGTATACACTATACATACACAGTTTACATACGTGTTTCTCGCTGTAGCGATCATGGTGTCGGGTCAGTCACGCTTACGCTACTTAAATGCTTTTCCTCCCATCCAACAAAAGTGCCCAACCTCGCTAAAGAATTTTTCACAGTAAAGGCTGATTTATACGATGCAATTTAATTACCTATGGCATACAATAAAATTGACGCAACAAATGAGTTGCATCGTCTAAATGGTGTTTAGACAATGCAACTTTTATTGTTGCTTCAAATTAATTGAAGCCATAGACAATTAAATTGCACCGTGTAAACCCGTCTTAAAACTAAATATATGTACTTACTTTACGTTCATTTTTCAACAGAAATTGCATACGTCAGATCGAAACTTTTCCCCAAACGTGGTGGCAACGCTGTTAGGAAAGTAAGAAGAACGCAGGTCGACTAGCAACGTAAGATAAAACCATACATCACTTCATAAGCCATAATATTTATGTCAATAAAACTTCGTTACATAAATCTGTGGCATTTGTTATTTCGATATACCTATCTTTAATAATATAGAGACTTACAAATATTTTCTATTTTCTTATCGAATGGCAAAGGAGATCCGCCAAATAGAAAAAAAAAAAACTAGGCTGGGCACAAAGGATCTGAGAGAATGAAAGAACAGAAGAAAGAGTAATAATTATTGTAAAGTATCTTCTTTTCTTCTTCAGCCTAAAGAGGTCCACTGCTGAATAAAGGTCTCCTCCAAGATATTAGGGGAGGGGGTTGCCATAATTTCCACGATTCGCGCTTGAGATTAGATATTCCACTGCTGCCCGCTTCACTAGTGAAAGTTCCCTTAGTCGCCTTTTACGACGTCCAGTGTGGTGCCGGGGTCCCGTGTGGTACCGGGCTTAGAATAGTACCATGCCATAACCTCTCGTGGGTGTCGTTGTAAAGTATCGGTATTGCCAAATTTTGAATCAAACAATTTTTTTTCTAATGGTTTTCTGCCCAGTAAGGTTTCATAGGCGCTAAATGTTAAATTCTAATGTCGGTCTCGTGCACAAAGGGTTCTGCACCAATACCTAGATAAAAAAGTTCTATTTTTAGTATTTTTGTTATAGCGGCAATAAAAATATATAACAGTAATGATTTTAACTGTCCAGCTATCATGATTCAAAAGATTCGGTCTGGTGACAGAAAAACAGTAAAGTTTTAGAAATAGGATCCCGTTTGTAATTTTTGGAAACGTAACTCTAAATATTACTCTTTTAAAGAAAAACTTAATACTTTTGCACTTAACCAACTTTAACAACATGTGTAAATCGGTGGTGTATAAGTATGTTACTGTAAGAGCTCGAACTGCGGTAAATCTTAGGATTTAGGTAACGTAAATTCTAAAATTAAGCAAGTCTCATATCGTGGTGGCCTAGTGGTTAAAACACGAGCCTCTCAAGTATGAGTGTGCGGATTTGATTCCAGGTGAGGCAAGTACCAATGTAACTTTTAAGTATACAATGTAAGTTATTGCACTTTCTAAGCATATCTTGGACACCAAAGACTGATTACAAGGTGAAGGAAAACATCTAGAGAAAACCTGGAGTTTCAAGTCTGAAATCATCAACCCGCATTGAGCAAGCGTGGTGATTACGCTCAATCCTTCTCTGTATGAGAAGACCTGTGCCCAGCAGTGGGACGATAAAAAAAAGGTTGATGATGATGAAGCAAGTCTCATCGGTAAAAGGCCAAATTGTTCTGTAGTTGGCTTTTCATTCGCTTTTCTCACTCACTCGCAGTTTTCGGTCTTTAGTCGCAAAATTTTTAGGTTTAACAATTTAGTTAATAATAAGTATTTTATTTAATAAGTAATTAATAACTATTTATTCAACAATATTTTTTTTTTAGATTTTTAATAAAACGTTGCCCCCTCACTAGGAATTTCTCCTGTATCGTGGGTGCGTTTACAAACATATAAACTGACATACACAATCAACCAGACCCAGAACAACTACCTGTAGGTCATACAAATATTTGTTCCGTGCGGAAATCGAACCCGTGACACGCAGTGCAGCTGACAATTGCTTAGCCACTGCGCCAACTGTGCCATCATATAAAAATTAGCTATGCTTATGCTTTCAATAAAACTCGATGCGATATATTATTAAAAGGAATTTTACTTCACGTGAAGACAGCTAGCTGAATGCTTGAATTATGTTCGGTGTTATTAAACAAGCCTATAATCAACCAACATGTCGAAAGATAAACCTCATTAAATATGTTCACACGAATAAGGAAAAGTTTATCGTACTTCTTTACATTCAACGTGTGTTGTTGCTACTAGTAGCGATCAAATATTTACCATAAGCAACCTACAGCACTCAAACAGAACGACTAGATCTTTGAAGAACTTGAGTGTAAAATCATAGAGTATGAGCGAAATAACCAGTTTCAAGCAACCTACTTGATCTATCGAAAAGTTTGTAATGATCCGATCTAGGCAATTTTTTTTTACGTTTTGAAAAACATAGTTCATACTATTTTCTGTTCAAGTAAATACAGGACTTTTTGGTTGTGATTTTGGACCCTGTAAGAAGATTGTTCAGTTTGAATGTTCAGCACGGTCAACAATAAAATTCGATTAAATGGAAATAATTAGATAATGTACTTTAGGTATTTTATAATAGAAGCTATGAGTTAAAGATCTCTTCTTTACGGCACGACGGTGACGGCACGGTTAGTATGTGAGTGTGAAGTGAGTTAAGCCCCTCTATTCATAAACGTTGCTTAAAGTTTACTAGTGATTAGCGATTTTTAACCATACATTTAGACGTTTTAACGTCACTTAACTTTAATCATCGTTTATGAATAAAGACGATAGTGTTTAAGGGACACCCCTTAATCAGTCACTTTCATAAACGATGATTAGAGTTAAGTGACGTTAAAAAGTAAAAAATGTATGGTTAAAGAATCGCAAATCACCACGAAACCAGCTTTAATTATGACCATACCTTTGTGATGCAGGCTATGTAAAAATGCCAGGCGCTAAAACTCGAACTCTTTTTTCAATTAAACAATTTATTGGCACTTTTCGCCCATTCCAAAGATTTCTATAGAGAAGTAAGTACGTGCAGGAAAGTCAACAAAATCAATTCTTTTAAATTACAATTATATTGCTATTAACAAGCAGGGTACTAGGGTACACATTTCATTATTCTTCCCTTATTGATACCTTTCGAATAAAATACACTCCGTGCATCAATAAAAAAAAAAGAAAAAACATTACCCTTCCAAAAATTCTATAAACAAAATAGAATCATTCAAATCCTGTCGATCAGTCGAAAGTTATGTAGTAATAAGCATATTAAATTACAGTCGAATCTTTTCCTTTTTGAAGTCGGTTCAAAACTTCTTGATGCCAAAAAACCTTGTCATAACATTAAAATAAGATACTCATTGATTGATCCGTCCTTCTCATCCCATATTTAATATTTATGCTAGTAAATAAATATGTATTTTTTTACTATAAAGTTTCCCCATTACTGAAAAGTGTTGCCACTTATAAAAGTAAAATATTTACATTTTATTTATTTTTTTAACAGGATATAACGCCCATCAGCCTTCCCCCGGGTGTAGTAGCAACGTTATTGGGGAAGTAAGAAGAATTAGGTTTGTCTACATTTTCTCGGTGGTAGGCCATAACATCGGCCGCCGGCAGAAGTTACCACCCACCAGACAAAGCCTTGCCACCAAGCGATTTGTCGTGTTCCGGCATGATGTCTGGTGAAGCCGTACGGAGGATGGGTTTGAGCAGTTGTGTTGCGATGTGTGCCGGGTACGATGTGCCAAATGTTGTTGTGTTGGGAGTTTGGTCGTGGAAGGTCTTCAAATCAATCTCCCTTTGGCGCAGCATCGTTGGTCGTGTTGTTGGGTTTAACATTGCATCACCTCGCTCAACTGCCGCTTTCCTTCCTATTCGCTCAGTTTTTATGAGTGAATAGGCTCTTAATAAACTAGCGCGCTTTACCATCGACGATCGCATCACTGCTTACCATCAGGCGGGATTGCGGTCAAGCGCTAGTTTATTATTATTATAAATAAGAGAAAAGACTTATTGGTTATGTATATTAACTGAATAATAAAATGTAATTTAAAAAAAATCGCATTTGTTTTATTATGTCCAGGGAAGAAGACATAGAGATAAGAAAAAAGACTTATTTGTTATGTATGTCGGAGATCGTCGGAATAATTTTAATAGAAGTTGCTGATTTGATTTACGTAGTAGAGGGGCGAACGCTTGTGACGTTATTTTGTGATGGCGTCACATGGACAGAGTCGCTTTGGGAAGTGGGGTTCGTCGAACGGGCACTTTGCATCGAGACGCGGACCAAGGTACATCTCCGAACCGAAACAGTCGGTTTGCCTATTCAAATTATTATTATGAAGATTGGAGGGTATATCTACACGTCGTGCTTCAACTCAAAACTCACCTACGAAATGGAATCTGTACCACCACACCAAGATGCTGTCGACCCTACCGCTTTGCCGTCGCTGTCTCCGACATGTATATTTACTGAGTAATCAAATGTAATTTTTAAAAAAAATCCCATTTTTTTTATTATTTTCATGAATAATCCGTGAAATTTCAGGAAAATTTATCGCTAAGCAAATTGACCAATAACATAAAATATCCATTACACGGGACAATACCGTGAAGTTGACACCATACGTAAACAAATAATTAATAGGGATGTATCCAAGGTATGAAAATCAAAAAAATAATTAGTCCGTCTTATCGATAATAAAAAAAATTAAGACCCGTATTTTTTATTTTGTCGAAATTACCAAAAACTCCTGAGATATAGCGTATTAAAGTTACGGAGTGGGGGCTAATTACGTTACACCGTGGTATGTTTTGTACCACGGCGTGATGTCATGGGACATTTCAAATCAATATATCTTCGTTAGTATTTGAATGAAAGAAAAAACAAAAAATACGTGTTCAATATTTTTTATAAATCTATCTGATAGACATTAAACATTTTTTTTAGGATACAACCCAATTGCTGACTTATCCTTTTTTAATTTTTTTTAAATAAAATGTTGCCTCACACTAGGAATTACTCCTGGAGCCCTAGCCTACTATTAGAATAGTAACAAAATGTTGATTACTGATCTCATAATGATCGATTTGATCAAGTTTCGTAATCTACTAACGAGTTTTGTGACAATGTCATTCTATCAACATTCCATTAGGAGACGGTTGCTTGATCATCATCGACTACAGATGCGCGTGTTGCTTTACTGAAACACACATTTAACGCGTGCGAGAGGTCGCAAAATGCTATTGGATTTTTTGTGATCTCTCCAAAGCCTTTGATTGCATGCACCGTGATATAATTTTGCGTAAACTACGCCATTACGGTGTCGAAAATGAAGGTAACAACATAATCAGTTCTTATTTGCATAATAGATTACAGTGTATTAATGGTCTGAAATCTTCCGGGCTACCAGTTCAGTAAGGTGTACCGCAAGGCTCAATACTGGATCCATTCTTGTTTTTAGTAAATATTAATGATTTACCAGTTTATTTAAAAGGCATCTGTGGCGTTCTGCTGTTTGCAGATGATACCTCTCTTATTTTTAAGGTACACAGGAATAGACAAGATTTTATCGAAGTAAACAGAGCACTCTCAATAGTTACAGATTGGTTTACGTCAAATAACCTAGTTCTAAATACTAAGAAAACGAAATATGTAAAGTTCGCCTAGCCAAACGTTAGAAATCTGGGACTCAACATCGTTTTACATAAAGAGATGCTTGGAACTGTGAGCTCGGCAGTTTTCTGGGAATAACAGTAGATGCCAAACTTCAGTGGGGACCACACATATCAATCCTAGCAGGAAGGCTCAGTTCGGCCGCCTATGCCGTCAGGAAAGTTAGGCGTTGTTTTATTTTTCCAGGAAAGAAGATAAAGAGATAAGAAAAAGACTTATTGCACTGACGTTGATACAGCTCGTTTAGTCTATTTTAGTTATTTCCACAGCGTTATGTCCTACGGTCTTCTACTGTGGCGCAAAGCTACTGACATACAAAATATATTTGTTCTCCAAAAACGTGCTTTCTGAGCAATTTACCAGCTCGGTGTAAGAGTTTCTTTAAGAGATTTCTTTAAAGTTATTGGTATTCTTACGGTTGCTTCGCAATATATCTTAGCCACCATCTTATATGTTAGGCAAAATATTCACATGTACAGTGCACCAAAAACAGTGAGATCCATAACACTGGTCAACAAAATTTTGTAACAAGAAAAGTGCTGGCTAATTTTAAATTACCTACCAAACCTCATTTTATAATTATATTTATTTTGATTCCATCAGATCTAGTTTTCGTGTTACATTACAGCTACTACCAACAAAATTAAAAATTAACCATTTTTGTTTTACTTTCGCATTCAGAGGATTTGTTTATTTGAAGAGCCTAATGGTTTCTTTTATTTTTAGAGTGAAGTGATTCTTAAATGATGTCAAAAAAGTATAAAATGATCCTGACAAATTTTGTTGCATTTGTGATGGCATTACTTTCAAATCTCAACGAAGCAATTTGACACCATTAGTAAGCTTACTTACACTGCTCACTTACTTTAGTTTTTCCATCGGACAACAAGTCAAATCGTAGATTCCACACATCTGTTGTGAAATCAGATATTTATATGTGGGTCTTCTCACTGGATGGTCGAAAAGATCTCGATCTATGCCTTTTGCAATCCCTGTGATTTGGACGGAACCAACGAACCACTCATCTGATTCTTATTTTTGTCTTACTGATACAAAAGGTATTAAAATTAAAACAAAAAGTAAAATCAAGTACCCTGATCTGCCATCAGCTAAAAGATCGGTCCTTCATAGTGAAGATCTACCGGTGCCAGAACCACCTCAACCTAGCGATCTGTGCCTTACGCCAGAAGTTTGTTAGCCCCCAAATCAGGCAAATGATAAAAGATGATATATTTAAAGAAAAACTAAGTAATTTACAAATATCAGCTTGGGAATCTTTCATGACAATAACTTCCAATTTTCTAGGAAATCGCAGATCAAGTGACTATAAATGTATTATAGCGGAGCTTTTATCTCCTTATAAGGCTTAAGAATGTAAAATGTCATTGAAAACACATTTTCTCGATTCCATCAAGACATTTCTAGCATAGAAAAACGATATCAAGGCAAGTGGAGCCCATGCATGTTAGCGGATTAGGTACTGATGGACATCAAAAGAAGACGTTCCTGAAGCAAAATACGGACGAAAATCATAAAAAAAAATCATATTCATGTAGCAATAAACCGAAATAACTTCTTTTTGTTCATAAAAATTCAAAATTTCTAAAATTGTAAAAAATGCTAAAATTTCTGACTAAATATTTGAAGCATTTTAATTTTATATCTAGTATCCTTATCCTAAACATAACAAGACAAAAGTTCTCATGTTACAAGCAAAAATTGTTTTTTTGTTAACACCAGAAATAAGGGCAAACTACGAGCCCCTTTTCACCGACTTTAAAAGGTTTATAACTCTTTTGTTGAGCTTGGTATGACTTTTTATAATTGATACCCTCTGCTTTGCTAGACTTGCTTTACAATGCATTTAAAGTACAAATCAAATCCAAGCTTTGTTCAAAGGCTGGGCGCTCTGATTAACCCCACACAATGTTTGTGTTCATCATTCATCATCATCATTTCAGCCGAAAGACGTCCACTGCTGGACATAGGCCTCCCCCAAGGTTCTCCACGACGACCGGTCCTGCGCCTCCCGCATCCAGCGGTTTCCCGCCACCTTCACCAGGTCGTCGGTCCACCTTGTCGGGGGCCTACCCACGCTACGTCTTCCGGTGCGTGGTTGCCATTAGAGATCCCGTCGGCCCCATCGGGCATCGGTCCTTCGGGCAATGTGCCCAGCCCACTGCCACTTTAGTGTTGCAATTCTTCGAGCTATGTTGGTTACTCGCGATCTCATTCCTGATTCGATCGCGCAGTGAAACCCCAAGCATAGCCCTCTCCATTGCATTTTGAGTGACTTTTGAGCCTTCTTATAAGGCCTATTGTTAGCGACGACGTCTCAATTCCATAAGTCATCACTGGCAACACACACTGGTCGAAGACTTTTGTCTTGAGACACTGCGGTATTTCGGACGAGAAGATTCTACGTAGCTTCCCGAAAACAGCCCAGCCGAGTTGGATTCGACGATTGACCTCTCTCTCGAAGTTGGACCTTCCTAACTGGATAGTTTCGACGGACGGACGAAACGGTTCCGCGGTACTTAAGCTTGGTCATTTTTCTAGTACTAAAACACTAACCATGGGATGTCCTCAGGGTTCAGTTGTCGGTCCTTATTTATGGAATTTGGGTTTTGATGACTTCCTCGCGATCCCGCTTCCTTGCGGCTGTTCACTTACTGGTTACGCGGACGATGGCCTACTGCTCATTCAGTCAAGTACCCGAGCTGGACTTGAGAACTTGGCCAATACTTGCCTAAATTTAATATCTCAGTGGGGTGATCGTAACCGCCTAGCGTTTGCGCCGCATAAAACCTATCAACTTCTACTAAAAGGTAATCTTAAATCATTGCCTACTATTAAATTTAACAACGTTCCTATTAAAAAACAGCAATCCGTATGCTACCTTGGTATGATCTTAGAAAGGAATTTTTCATTTATCGAACTGTTGTATCATACATCACTACTCTGTAGTCGAGTAACTAATACCATCTCTATGTATTAGTGTCTATGAATATAGTCTATTGTCTTGTCATTGTAACTTAGGATCTGACCTAGAAGAGGTCGTTTCCAATATAATAATTCTACAAGAAAAATAAACCAGTCTAATTATCTAAAGTCTTTAATATTTACCAACCGAACAATCATACATGGTGTCAGAAGAGTGAAAAAACCCAATACGAAGAAAGAAAATTCATAAAATGCAAAAGTCGGATGGCGTCGGTGGCGGCCATGACACCGGAGCTGCAATGAACAGTGGCTTGAAGGCGCTTAAAATGTCGTCAGATGCAACAAGCAACAATTACGAAACCTGGAAGCGCTGGTGGCAACAGTTTGAATTATACTTGTTGGCAACGGGTTTGGACAAGTCCGGTGAGAAACGCAAGATCGCCATTTTATTACATCACATTGGTGAAAAATGCTTAAATATTTTCAACACATTCAACATAAATATTGGAGAAAGCACATTACATGACGTCAAAGCCAAATTCGACGAATTTTTTCAACCCAGAAAAAATATTACCATGTATCGTTACATGTTTTTTACCACACGTCAACAGAAATCGGAAAGCATCGAGGATTTCTTAACCGATCTCGAAAATAAGAGCCAAGATTGCGAATTTGGAACGCTCAGAGAATCTCTTATCAGAGATATTTTTATCGCCAACTTGAGTTTGGACTTAGCACATGTACGTCAGAGACTGCTGCAGGAACCTGATCTGACATATCAGAGGATGCGAGAGCTAGCTAGGACACTCATCGTCGCACAGCAGGATGCAGACCAAATTGTCAAGAGGTCCACTAGTCAAGAGTCTGAAAAAGTCATGCATCTGCGTCGGAGGAGCCGTGGTCGAGCGGAGCGTCAGCGACGGCGAGCTTCACCAGTCAGTCAGCAGGGATCCAGCGCAGGGAGGTCAAAGTCAAGTCCCAGTCCTGAGAAGCGCTCGAAGACGTGTAGCCGCTGTGGACAACACCACCGCTACAAATGTCCAGCGCAGGGAGCTAAATGCAGGTCATGTAACTCTTATGGTCATTTTGCAAAATTTTGTTACTCCAATAATAAAAAAGTCAGTCATTTAGAGTCTTTTAGTTCAACTGGTAGTCAAGATAATTTTGTTGGAATTTTAAATTGTCATAACTTCAGTCATAGTCATAAGTATAGTCAATATAATTGTCATTTAGAGTCACAAAGTCATCACAATCAAAATCATTACAGACATAGCAGGTTGTCATACACACAGTCAGATACTAAGTTACAATCAACGGCCAGGTCGCACATAGGCCAGTCGCAGTCAATGTCTAAGAGATCTCATGAAGACTCATCTTGTCATAAAAAATATCCTGTGTCATATTTCTGTGATGAAAGTGGTGATAATGCCATATCTGAGAGGTCTAATAAAAAATACCTCAGTGATGAAAAAAGGCTGGTGACTGATAGGTCTGAGAGATCCAATGAAGACTCTTGTCATATGTCATATCTCAATGATGAAAACACTAAACAGTCTGAGAGATTCACAGTCAAGTCAAAAAAGTCAAAAAGTCTTAGCCGAGATTCATATCTTAATGATGAGTACAGACACAAGTCTGAGGAATCTCACACAACAAACACTTGTAGAATTATTACAGCAAAGTCAACACATAGTAAACAGGTCAATACAGTCGAGTCAAAAGAAAACAAATACTATTCTAAACAGTCATGGAACATAAACATTTTAGTTGGTCATACACAAATTAATTGCATTGTTGATTCAGGAGCTGATATCAATATTATGTCAAAGAAAACTTTTCAATCTTTGAAATGTCAAAGTCAAATGTCACTTGAGAAATGTCAAATAAACGTTAGTGGGTTTGGTGGTATATCAATACCCATTATGGGCAAAGTCAATGTAAAATGTAGTTTATCTTTAAATAATAGCACTATTAGTGTAAATATAGTGTTTATAGTCACAGATTTAGTTTGTCCGAATGTTTTAGGTCTACCAACTTGTGAAAAATTAGGTATAATTCAAAGAGTTTTCTCTGTGTCTCAACAAAATTTTAGTGAACAAATTCTTACACAATACAATGATGTATTTCAGGGTCTTGGATGTCTACCTCAAGTCTGTCGCCTGAAACTCAAACCTGAAGCAGTGCCATGCGTGGATGCTCCGAGAAGAGTACCCTTCGCTTTACTGAACAAACTGCGCGATGAATTGGATCGCATGGAGAAAATGCAGGTCATTGAAAAGGTTTTTAAACCTACAGAATGGGTGAACAGTATAGTGATAACAGTCAAAAGCACGGGTCAGTTACGAATTTGTTTAGATCCTAGAAATTTGAATAAGAATATTATAAGGGAAATTTATCCACTAAAGTCAATAGATGAGATCAGATCTCAACTAGCAGGAGCTGTTTGTTTTTCTCATTTAGATGCATTTTCAGGATTTTGGATGCTTAAACTAGATGAATATAGTTCTGATTTATGTACATTTCAAACACCTTTCGGTAGATATAAATATTTAAGGTTACCTTTTGGTATTAATGCATCGTCTGAAATTTTTCAAAGAGTCATGATGAATTTGTTCGGTGATTTAGAAGGAGTTCTAATATTCATCGATGATATTTTGGTATATGGACCAAACGAGTCAGTACATAATGAGAGAGTACATAAAGTCATGCAACGAGCACGTGAAGTCAATTTAAAGTTCAATAAGTCTAAATGTAAATTTCTAGTTTCAGAAGTCTGTTTTTTAGGGTATGTTTTTAGTAAAGATGGTGCTAGGGTTGATGAAGAGAAAGTAAAAGCAATTGTCAATATGCCCACACCAAAAAATGTCAAAGAATTGCAAAGAATATTAGGTATGATCAATTATTTAGGTCCCTTTATTAGCAATTTGTCTCAAAAAACTCAAATTTTAAGAAATCTTTTGAAGAAAGATTCAGTCTGGACTTGGGATGAAAATCATAGTCAATGTCTTAAGAGTTTAATCGATGAAATTACAAATTCACCAGTTTTAGCTCATTATAATCCCAATGTACCGTTAGTCTTGTCAGTTGATTCGTCAAAGTCAGCATTAGGAGCAGTCATTATGCAGAATAATAAACCTATTGCTTATAGTTCAAAAACATTAACTCAAACTCAGTCAAGGTATGCTCAAATTGAGAAAGAATTGTTAGCCATTCAGTTTGGTTGTGAAAAATTTCACCAGTATGTGTACGGTCATAAAGTAACTGTTCATACTGATCATAAACCTTTAGTCTATCTTTTTAAAAAGCCATTACATGATGTACCAGCAAGATTGCAACGTATGATGTTAACTTTACAAAAATATGATTTGGAAGTTATACATGTTCCAGGTAAAGAAATGTTTATATCTGACACTCTGTCTAGAGCAGCATTGAAAGAACATCATATACCTGAGAATGAGTCAGAAATATCTTGTCATGTCAACTTAATGCATTCAAGTCTAGCAGTCACAAAGGAGTACTGTACAAAATTGTTACAGCACACTAAGAAAGATGATACTTTGCAATTGTTAAAAAAGTATTATTATGAAGGTTGGCCAAAAAATAAAAATAATGTCAGTCTGTCAATAAAACCATTTTGGAACATACAAGCTGAAATTCATGTAGTCAAAGATTTGTTGTTCAAAGGGTCAAAATTAATAGTACCACAGTCAATGTATAAGGAAATGTTAGGTAAAATTCATGAAGGTCACCAAGGTATAAATAAATGCTTAAAACTGGCTAGAGAGTCTTTGTACTGGCCAAGCATGTCAGCTGATATTAAAAACTTGGTAGAACAATGTTATGTATGTGCACAATTTAAACCTAATAATCCAAAGGAACCACTAAAAAATTTTGAAATAAATAAATATCCATGGCAACAAGTAGGTGTTGATTTAATGTATTTTGATAACCTTACTTATTTAATTGTCACAGATTATTATTCTAAATTTATAGAAATAGCTTTGTTAAATAAAAACAGTACAGCAAAGAATGTAATAACACATTTAAAGTCCATTTTTGCTCGTCATGGAATACCTTTATCTTTAGTGTCTGATGGTGGTCCTCCTTTTCAGTCATTAGAATTTAAGAATTTTATGCATGAATGGGACATAGAACACATTGTAACTAGCCCATATCATCCACAGTCAAATGGTCAAGCAGAGAGTTCAGTCAAAATTATCAAAAATATGTTAAAAAAATGTAAAAGAAACTCATCTGATCCATACATAGCTTTATTACAGTATAGAAACACACCTAAGAATAATTTACCATCTCCAGCTCAATTGTTAATGTCCAGGAATTTAAGAAATAACATTCCTATGTCTTATAAGAAATTAAAACCTAAAGTGGTTACATTCAAAAATTATGAAGAATGTGTCAAGCAAAATAATAAAAATAAGTCTAAATATTATAATAGAAATACAAAGTCATTGTCATTACTGTATCCCAATGATCATGTATACTTTAAAAGAAAGCCTGATGATAGCAATTGGGAACAAGCCATTGTCAAGCTAAGGTTGGCTAATAATAGGTCATATGTCGTTGAGGATGTCAATGGAGTTAGGTATAGGAGGAATAGGGTTCATTTAAGACACAAATATTCTCCTATGCTATCCAATTCGTCGCAGGGGAGAGAGGAAGGTAACAGGCAGGAGTCTAGACCTCAAGAGCTCTCATCTCAATCCTCAGTCAGTCAACATGTAACTCGTTCTGGAAGAGTTGTAAAGCCAACCAGAAGGCTAATTGATGAAATAGATTAAGTAGAACATTGTATCCTAGATTAAGACCTAACCATAGTCTTAAGTCATTGTCTAAATTGTAACTAAGTCAGGTTTCTATAACATTGTTTGTCAAGGGTTAATTTAAACTTAAACAGGGGGGATGTTGTATCATACATCACTACTCTGTAGTCGAGTAACTAATACCATCTCTATGTATTAGTGTCTATGAATATAGTCTATTGTCTTGTCATTGTAACTTAGGATCTGACCTAGAAGAGGTCGTTTCCAATATAATAATTCTACAAGAAAAATAAACCAGTCTAATTATCTAAAGTCTTTAATATTTACCAACCGAACAATCATACACGAACATATAAAAATAGTTGGCGAAAAAGCTAAAAGGAACTTTTATGCCCTAACTAGAATATCCAAAGCAACTTGGGGTCTACCATTCCTAACTTTAAAAACTATTTATGGAGCTACCTACTTAGGATGTATGTGCTACGGTGCACCTGTTTGGGCCGATAGGGCCAGCATAGGGGCGGCACGACGTAAACTGCTTCAAAGCCAACGTTTGGCATTGACATTTTTATGCAAGGCGTATAGAACGGTCAGTACTGAAGCCTTACCGGTACTGGCAGGTGTACTTCCAGTCGATCTTGAGGTACAGCGACGTGCTTCAATGTACTACTCCGCGAGGGGGGAGGCCATGGACACTAATTTTGTTACACAACGCGACTTTAATAAAATTTCTAGATTATTTAAACCTCAGACTGAAGTCTGGGAGGACCTCTTATCCGAATGGCAAAGTAGGTGGGATAATTCCATCAAGGGCCACCTCCATCTATTCTTTCCATCCGTTGGCGATCGGCTGGCTAAGACATGGCTGGAGGTTGACCATTGCGTTGCCCAATTTCTCATAGGTCATGCCAACTTTAAAAGTAAACTGTATTCTTTTAAACTTGTTCCTTCGCCTTTGTGTCAGTGTTCTACATCGAACTGTGAATTTGAACAGTCCGCACATCACATCTTGTGGGAGTGTGTTCTTTGGCAGAATGAACGCAATATTATGTTGGATAGTGTACAAGTTACATCCGGAGTCGTTTATTATACGGACCTTGTAGAAACTAGAACCAATTTCCGTGCGTTCAGGCGCTTTTGCCATACCTATTATTGGAATCAATTGTAACAGCTAATACCTACTTAGGACCCATTAACTCAATCAAATTTTATTCCGTGGTGTTTGGCAATCTGGGCTTCTCCCAGTTGCAATAATGTCCCTTTGTGCCGATTGGCCTAGTTCTGTTCTGTCTCCTGCTTGTTATGGAGGGAAGTGGAAAAAATATATTTTTTCTTACTCCTCCGCTATTATTTTCTGATTAATTTCTTTGCGGGACCCAAGACAGTTGAATCGTTTCTCCGGGACTCGTCGAGCTTCATTGCTCGGCGTTTTTCTGGCGGTCTCCACTGTTGATTCTGGCTTACAGGAGTTGCAGTGGGTGGGAAAAGTGTGGCGGGTTTTGTCCCAATAAAAAAAATAAATAAAAATAACTGGATAGTTTGTCCCAGGTACACGTAACTGTCAACAACTTCGAGAACTCCGACGATGAAGTAGAAACTATGTATGAGGACATCTCTAAAGCCATACATAGCTCTAAAACTCACTACAGCGTTATCATGGGGGACTTCAACGCTAAACTTGGAAAACGGAGCGGTGAAGAGCTCGGACTTGGAAATTTTGGATTTGGGCATCGGAACCACAGAGGCCACATGTTAGCTGGCATCGTGGAGAAGGAGGGACTCTTTATGATGAACTCCTTCATTAAAAAAACGTGAACAGCGAAAGTGGACTTGGATCAGTCCCGACGGGGTCACTAAGAATGAGATAGACTTCATTATGACGACAAAAAGGCACATATTCAATGATGTCTCGGTGATCAACTCGCTCAAATGCGGCAGCGATCACCGTATGGTCAGAGGCACATTGAATCTGAACATAGTGTCCGAAAGATCTCGCCTGATGAAGTCTACACTCCGGCCAGCACCCATCCAAATCCATAACTCCGAAGGTTTCCAGCTCGAGCTCCAAAATCGCTTCGAATGCCTAAGTGGCGACGTGGACGAATACAATGACGGGTTTGTAGAAGCTGTCCGTACGGTCGGGACTAAGTATTTTAAGACCCGCCGTACAAATAGAACTAAAAAGCTCTCGGACTACACTCTCGAGCGCATGGAGGACAGACGTGAGTTTTGCGTTCGTCAAGTGATGCTTGCAGATGCTCAATAAGCAGATCTCAAAGTCTCTGAAGCGCGACCTACGTCGGTATAATACCTAGCGTATAACGGAGGCTATAGAGCGAAACAGAGACTCTAAAGTTTTCGCTAGGGATCTGACTATTGGGCATAGCAGGCTAAGCAAGCTGAAGACTGACGACGGCAAGATCATAACGTCCGGGCCTGAGCTTTTGAGGGAAGTCGAGAATTTCTATGGACAGCTCTACACTTCGACGACAAGACCCGCATTAAATCTTGCTGAAGACCCTAGAGCAAGATTAACCCGACACTACACCGAAGATATCCCGGACGTCAGCCTGCAGGAGATTCGATTGGCTCTGAAACAGCTTAAAAACAACAAGGCGCCGGGCGATGACGGAATAACGGCAGAGCTACTGAAGGCGGGTGGTGAACCGATCCTTAGGGCTCTTCAGAAGTTATTTAATTCCGTTATAGTTAAGGGAAAAACGCCACAGGCATGGCAAAGAAGTGTGGTGGTACTCTTTTTCAAAAAGGGTGACAACACCCTTTTGAAAAACTACAGACCCATCTCACTTCTGAGTCATGTCTATAAGTTGTTTTCAAGAGTCCTCATGAATCGTCTCGCCTGCAGGTTTGACGACTTCCAGCCTCCCGAACAAGCCGGTTTCCGAAATGGCTTCAGCACAGTAGACTACATACATACGCTGCGGCAGGTTATACAGAAGGCCGAGGAGTATAACCTACCCCTTTGCTGGCTTTTGTGGAGTACGAAAAAGCCTTCGATTCGATCGAAAAGATTCGATCGAGACCTGGGCTGTACTGCAGTCTCTCCAGCGGTGCCAAGTAGACTATCGGTATATTGAAGCGCTGAAGGATTTGTACGAAAAGGCCACCATGTCAGTCCGAATACAGGACCAGACCTCGAAACCAATACCTCTGCAGCGTGGTGTCAGACAGGGAGATGTTATCTCCCCGAAACTGTTCACCGCTGCATTGGAGAATGTCTTCAAGGTTCTGGACTGGAAAGTACATGACACACCTTCGGTTTGCTGATGATATCGTAGTCATGGCTGAGACCGCGGAGGACCTGAATACAATGCTCGAAGACCTCAGTAGAGCCTCCGAGCGAGTCGGTCTTAATATGAACATGGGCAAGACTAAAGTCATGCCAAACTAATGCCCATGTTGTACCGACTCCTATAAAGATGTTTGTGTTTCTTCTCCAGAATTAGCTTACTGACACATTATACGCTTAGTCAACAATCAAATCTTAGTCAACAAATCAACTTTGAAAAAATAGGTGCAATTAGTTTTAAACTCAATATCGTACCTGTATCGTTATTGAGCCGGTACATTTATATTTTTTCCTCATACTACACTGCCATATACTAGAACTATTCTTATAAATTTTCTTTTTATAATATTGATATTCTTCGTGTAAAAGTACTTTGCCACCCCTTCTGTTCAAAAATTGTATGTCTGAATTGGATAACTGATGAAGAGCAGCTATCAATTGCATTGCAACGCAAAAAAGAACGCTTAAAAGATTATTTCAATATTATTCTCGACCTGCCAATACTAATTTAAGGTTTACTAAACTTTTCAGTAGTACTACTAGTCTAATAACTCATTCATTATTTTTTGAAAATTGATTTTGGCTTAGAATAATATTTTAAGTTTATTTTTTCATCGGTTTTTTTTTTCTATTCGCACCATTCAAAAATAATAGTAGGTATAATTAAGGACGTTTATAGTTAATAAGTAAAGGACTGATTTATGTTATTTTGCTATTGTTTTTTCTTACATTGAAATTAGGTATTAGGAGACAAAATAAAAATAATTAAACATCTCAAAAGAAATATTTCAATAGTGGGTCTTCGAAGATAATAAAATTTCTTTGGAGACATATCAGTCTTCATGGACCCACTAGTGGGTCTGTTTGGTGGGTCCATGAAGACAAAGTGCATTATATGAGTTCATATAATTTGCTTTTTACAATGCATAAACATGTGAGCTGTCACGCCCTTTATACCTGCTATTATTTAGGTAATAAGTTTTTACTCATTTACACTTCCATATTAATGGTATTTTATTTTTTGTTTTGGCTTTGCTGGTATTTTGGCGTGACTAGCCATAGCTATGACAAATCAATTCATTGTTATTGCTTTTTCTTGTGTTCATTACTGTACCTACATAGTATTGAATAAAGTCATGTGTTTTTTTTAAATGAACAGACAGCTGTGCTGCTGTGGAGTTTGTTCCACCGCTTCTTCTTCCCAGCGAAAGCACTAGGAAGTGTCGATGGGTGGGTGTTTTGGGGGACTGTCTTATGTAATAATGATGTTTAAAAAGTGCTGATTCTCAGCCTATTTTGAATTAATGACTTTTGATTATGAATTTATCAAATTACGAACTTTTGGCGCAATGACAATGGAATCATGTTGTAATGACAATTAATAAAAATAGCAGACTAGCGGTAAGTCCCCTCTTTGAGAAGTGGCTAGAGAGGTGCCACGGCGCCCTCATCTTCCGCCTGACGCAGGTCCTCACCGGACACGGCTGTTTCGGGAGGTTCCAGTTCCGTATAAGGCAGGAGTAAACGCCAGGGTGTCACCACCATGGGGATCGTCCTGAGGACACGGTGGAGTATACGGGGGAGGTCTGCCCGGCTTGGGTAGAGTACCGCCGTGTCCTCGTGGCGGCGATCGGCGACGATCTCTTGCGTCCGGCCCGAGTCCAGGCCAAGGTCTGGAGCGAGAGTGCATGGCAGGCCGTCACCTTTTTCTGCGAAGCAGTGATGCTGGCAAAGGAGGAGCCGGAGTGAGCGAGAATTCCAGCACCTCGGCCGCCGCAGGAGACGCCCTGGTCGGGAGACAACATCGAACTCCCGGCTACCGTAGGCGCGAGCTTGCGGGCAATGAACAGTGGATAGCTCGCCACGGGTCAGGTAGCCAACAATTGGTCTAACTGCAATACTTCGATGTCGCCTTCGGGTTGTGGAGGTCAGACGGCAGTCGCTTCACGGAAAATATCGAAGTCTACCCAAAATCGGCAGTTAGACTGGTAAAGCGGACCCCAGGCTCCAAAGTTGAAAAGCTTTGGATGCGACTGGGATTAACGCTGAGATGAAAAATCATCTCATCATATCATCATCAGTACATGATGATAAAACTATATATAGAATCATTCCCAGACCTCGTAAAAATCATGTGTTAATTATTTTACTTTTTTCACTACTGTTTTCTGTAAAGTTTTTATTTCGCTACCATTTTTAATATTATTTACATATGTAGATATAGACAAAAGATAATTTTAGCTTTAAAAACCTTGACATCCATCAGACGATTCTCATAAATATTGATAGATTATGAAACCATGAACTAGAACTAAATGTCAGGATCACGAGTTCGTTTCATAGATTCAGGAGAATAATTATAAAATACCATTGACTTAACATCACAACATCTGTGTTCCCTAATGAGAGGAATTATATATACATACCTAGAAAGGTTCTGAAGGCTTACTACATAATCAGCCCATATGTTCACACTCCTAGGACATAGGCCTCCTCTCGAAGAGAGGGAGTGGGCCGTAATATACCACGCTGGCCCAGTGTGGATTAATAGATGTCACATCTCTTCGAAGTTTTTAGCTCTAGGATATGCCGGTTTCCTCACGATCTTTTCCTTTACCGTTTTGAGAGCAGTGGCTTAAAGGAGTTTAATGTTGCTGCCCTATATAACTTTGGAAAAGCTATATAGGGCTATATAAGTGTATGTGATAGCGATCCTAGTGATAGATCCTTAATATCGGTTGCCTCAGCCTGTCTCATTTAGCTTCTACGGTCAACAACAAGTGGCGATTAACACTTCATTAATTTAATTGAAATGTATATTTATAACAATCTGAATTAAAAATATTGGAAAGTCCATTAACTTTAAGCTATTAGGTATATGAAACACTGGAAAGGAATATAATCATTTTGTATGTATATTTATGTAAAAATAAGAGTTTAAATTGGCTTTTATTGTAAACTGTACATATCAGCCAGCAGCCACCCCAACAATGGTCACTCACACCTAATCTTAAAGTGTATACACTTAATACTTCTAGTTAAGCGTTCAAAGAACCGGTCTCAACACGATCTTGCTCTTAATTACATACTTAACGCACTTCAATGATTGAGCTAAAACATTTTAATTATGCTCGTTTTTTTTTCAGACAAAAATAATTCCGCAGTGTGATATCATCTAAATAACTTAAAAATATACCTAACACAGATT
This sequence comes from Sesamia inferens, assembly GCA_037179545.1. Taxonomy (NCBI): domain Eukaryota; kingdom Metazoa; phylum Arthropoda; class Insecta; order Lepidoptera; family Noctuidae; genus Sesamia; species Sesamia inferens. The sequence goes on along the minus strand of CM073928.1, from coordinate 17,315,373 downwards.
GGTTTTTGAGTTGATAAGTAGGTTTTTTTGCCCCTTAAAGTTAATGTTGAACATAAATATCAGAGACAGGCTTATATATTGACTTCAAATTAGATTCAAATTTTAAAACCAAGGAAAATAAATGGAGATAAATAAATGTAACTTTTTGATAGACAGCGAACCTGAGTCAAGTGGAAGACAGTAACTTAACATCGGAGGATATCGAGGTTTAGAGGTAGAGTAATTTTTTTGTAAAAACACATTTCTTTAATTAGTTATTTCCATTAGGCTATACATAAAAAAAATTCTCGGTGGTAGGCCATAACATTGGCTGCCGGAAGAAGTTGCCACCCACCAGACCAAGTTTTGCCGTCAAGCGATTCGTCATGTTGTCTGGTGAAGCCGTACGGAGCACGGGTCTGAGCAGTTGTGTTGCTATGGAGCCCGGGTATGATGCGACAAATGTTGTTGTGTCGGGAGTTTGATCGTGGAGGAACTCCAGGTCAATCTCCCTCTGGCGCAGCATCGTTGGTCGTGTTGTTGCGCTTAACATCGCATCACCCGGCTCAATTGCCGTCTTCCTTCTTATTCACTCAGTGTTTTGAGTGAATGGGCTAAATAAACTAGCGCGCTTTACCATCAACGATTGCGTCTCTGCTTGTGGGATTGCACTCCAGCACTAGTTTATATTTTTTTTTTCTCTCAGCTTGCTAGCTACCTATATACTTACTTTTGTAGTTAATCCTGGCTGGTTAGTACAATTTAAAATACAATAAAAAACCTTAACAGTTCCATTGAAAGGGCTCGTTAAGAGACCTGAATGGCTAGGAACATTAATATAAATGTCAGTCCTATTATAAAACCGGGTGAGATCAAAAATAAACTGTAAGTATAGTAATTTACATTTTATTATTACAGAGCGATTCAAACTGATTCGCCGCTATTCATATAATTGCGTGAAGGAAAATAAGAATGCGTGTCTTCGCACCTAAATGCATACGCTGCGCTAGCATTGCAAGACGTGGTTGTTCGACACTTGGGAAGATAACATATTATAGCGATTGTATGTCAATGAATATTCCATCACTTGCAGTTCATAGACAAATCTATAAGGTCCTTAATATAGACTTGCATAACAATGAGAGGCAATTTATTATTTTCCTATTCATGTCAGTCCATAAAGTGTTTATGTGAAAAATAAATGATACCCGTTTTAACAACAAATGCCATAGAGTTAACTGAAGCTTAATAATTTTAAAAATCAAATATATGTTTTAAATCTTTCCTTTAATAATTTTGCGTTAAGAAGTAGTCAATAACAGTTCTTTAATGTTAGTGCTATATTCATCCCAGTCAAATTTGTTTAGAACAGGGTTGATCAAAGAGCAAGTGTAAGGGCCCTGGTCGGGAGACCTCATCGAGCTCTCGCCCACCGTAGGCGCGGGCTTGCGGGCGGTGAGCAGTGGTGAGCAGTGGGCAGCTCGCCGCCCGGTCAGGACCAGGTCCGGCACAACGGCGCATTGTGTTTCACGCTCGCCGCAAAAAGATGTCAGCATATCGTGACGGGTCCACAAATACCGATGTCTCTTGGATCAGGGTTGCAGGTAGGCTTTGGCGTCAGCGGGCGAATCCTTAGTGGCGGGAAGGGTCCGCCGCCTGGGCTTGAGGATGGCGCTGCACAAAACGAAGGTCGTGTTCTTTCACGGCCCCCGGCAGCGCCCCCCTCCTGACGCCCACGTACATGTAGAGGGGGTGAGGGCTAAAGTTGAGGCCCAGATGAAAAATCTGGGCCTCATGTTGGACAGCAGGTGGCGCTTCGGCTCGCATTTCAGCGGGCTGTCGACGCGCCTGCTGAAGGCTGCGGACGCCCTCTCATGGCTCATGCCAAATTTGGGAGGGCCAAGCATGCGGTGCCGGCGTCTATATACTGAAAATCATGGCCCTTTATGGAGCCCCCATTTGGGCGGACTCCCTCCATAGGAGGGAGAATGTCACCGCTCTTCGGTTGCCCCAAAGGGCCATCGCCCGGCGGTGTGCCCGTCGTGGGCCGTGCCGCGCCGCAATCTTGTCGCGACGGCAGGAGGGGACCTCTCGCTGCCCGCCGTCGTCAGAGCGATGGTGGGAGAAGAGGCCTGGGCGGCGATGGCCTCCTTCTACGAGGTCGTGATGTCGCAGAAGGAGGCCGCGGAGCTCGAACGAGAGGAGGATCCCCTCGCTCCGGCACTGCGCAGGTGGCGTAGGGGCATGAGAAGGCGGGATTTCTCCCACTTTCTCCCTCCCTGAGGTGAGCGGCGGGCGTGAAGTACGGGGGTGCCCGCGCCCGCCACGCGCTCACCATGAGGGTGGGCTTGAGGATGGCGCTGCACAAAACGAAGGTCGTGTTCTTTCACGGCCCCCGGCAGCGCCCCCCTCCTGACGCCCACATACATGTAGAGGGCCCGCCGTATTAGGCGGGCATAACGCCAGTGGGGGGCTGGTAGCCAAGGCTCCGCTTTTTCCCAGTCCCCCGCCACCAAGGCGACGCTGGAATGTCGCTGGGGTTTTAATAGGTATACCGGGAGGCTATCTCCCACATACCCCGCCCTTCCCCCGACGTGCGGGGATGCGTAATTGACATGTGAGGTAGCGGGAATCTCAACGCCCTCACGCCTCTAGCCGCCGCAGGAAACGCCCTAGTCGGGAGACAACATCGAACTCCCGGCTATTGTAGGCGCGGAATTGCCAGCGACGAGTAGTGGGTGCGTGTTGTTGGGTCATTTGATTCCGTTCAAAATGGTTGAGCTAGGTGGGGCTGATGCTCCGTGTGCAGTTTCTAGCCTGCCATCGGACGCGACCCCAGGTGGCGGATAGGGGAACGGCCCCCAGATATGGGGGTTACCGGTTTATCGGCGCGGACCAAAACCAGAAGTGGGGACCGCTTCGGCGGTCACGCGTTCGGCGGGTCGACCACCACTCCAGGTGGCTGACGTGACCCGAACCCCGGGTCACCGTCGGGCAATCCGGTCTCCTTACTGAGAGGAGTTGGGGGCCCCGTTTGCCTCCGGGCAAACGAGTAGGGCTAAGAGGAAGGACACCTCGCTAAAAAACCTTTGGCTGCTGCGTCTTCTCGCACAAGAAGACGTACCCAGCCCGGCCCCTCCCTATGGAGGGGCCTTTGCGGGCCCGCCTTTTAGGCGGGAATCGCCGGCGGGGTATTGGTAGTGCAGGCTATGCTATTTCCCATGACCCCGCCACTAAGGCGATGTCGTTGTGCCGCTGTTTGGTTTTAGTGGCACACGCCCTTCGGGGTATGGTGCGTAAAGGCACAGCGTAAAGAAAAAAAAAAAGTGGGGCTGATGCGCGCGTCATGTTCGTGAACGCCGGCAGCGGAGACTGGTCATCTCTTAGCTGCCAGTGGGCTTAATTCATTTTCTATCTTTTAATTAATTTTTATATTTATACATTGTGCGCACATGATAGAAGTAACAGAAATATGTAACGAAGAAATGTAACCCATACTATGGTTTTAGAAGAGTGTCCATGGAGTTTCTTGCACGTTCTTCTCCATAGAGATCTATGTTTTGGAACGTGCAATTTAGCTTCACTTTTCTTGGACTGACCGACATTGACTGTTGAAAAGCACCAACGGATGGTTAATTTGAAATAAACAATTTTGATTTGATTTTGAGTGTCGTTAGTCTCCTAATGGACAGACGAACTTTTGCTTTTTAACAAGTCCAATAACATGAATAAATAGATTTATTGCTTCTTCTTGCGACTCCAATGCCATCCAGTAAAACAGGAGCAAATAATTACGCAGTTTAGCTGACACAGTGTGAATCGTCGGGTCCTTCCCACGTTTGCGTAATAATGTAACAGTGTCAATGACTCCTTTTGTCCTTGACGTGGCATTGTACTATGGAATGAAGTCCAGACATGACATTCTTGAAGAACTGGATATAAGGTGTGGGCAGTTGTCCCCAACTCACAGTTCACATAGATACGCTGTTGAAGTACACGCCCAATATGGTAAGTCAAAATAAACAAGTTTCATATGTTAATTATGTTATGTAATTTGTCGTATTAATAACCTCATTGGATTCGAAATCCGGATTTTGAGAGCCTAAGAATAAGCATTTATTCAATTTCGAGGCTTTGTAGTATGATATTGTGTGAAACAATCCGTTCTTGTTATGGAATCCTGATTCATAAAATTGATGATACATGTTGCTTGAGTGTGCCAAGGCCCAATTCTCAAAAACATCTCAATGTCAGATTTTTTATTAGTACCTAAATCTAAGTCATAATTCATCGCTATTACGGGACAAGACAAAAATCTGCAATAAAAGAGAATAAAACAACCAATCTACTAACGAGTTTTAAGTCATTTTTATTTTTATCGAATAGGTAGCAATAAGCTAATGACTCAATACAATCTCCAAGAATTATCTTTACCTACTTATCAAATATCTAATAATATTATTTTATTATTACTCCTTAATAGGATTCCCGTACGGTTTCTTATAAACGTTTTACTTAATCGATTTTGTAATGAATATTCTTTCTTCATCATTAATGGGTTTCTGGTTCCATCTCAGCCTCACCTAGGGGCCAATCGTAGAGGGAACGTATTCTTGACATCTGTCAGTTTCTTACAAATGAATACATTTTTTGCCAATTTTATCTTTACTAGTTACTAACAGTTGTCACAAATCCAATCCCTCTATGATAAGTTTGATTCTATGATTCCTTATACTGCCTATAATTTTAATTTAGCAACTCTAAAATTTTGCTGACTTTTAAGCATCGAAACCCTGCCGTGTCTCTCAGGATTCACTATGTTCAGCTCAGTGTAAATAAAGTAAAGAGTTGTAAGAAATGTAACGATATCATTACAATTATTACAGGCAATTAGCATCCTCAAAATTCTGCCAACCACACTAACAGGTCACAGGTCAGGTCCGGTCTAACAGGTCAAACTATTAAATAAGCAAACGGTATAGAGCCAAAACAAGTTCACAGTGCAGTAACTAATGTAGTGGTTGTCCGTATATAGCTGAAAAATTATAACCTATTCAGATGTAATGAAGCTCGATAAGACGTCATTACACATCATCAATTGGGCATGCCGTCATGCGTTATATCAATTATTTCAATGTCATATCTTACAGAGCTTTATAAATAAACACATTTAAAAGCTCTTAGATATTTGACGCTTTATTACATTAAACTTTAATATATTTGCATTTTACGACCTGTGTCTATTATAAAACTGCATTTGTAATTAACAACAAGATTAAACCCACTGTAAAATCCGACAGAGTTGTTTGAATCGTATCCAGGATGTTGAAGGAAAAAAAAAACACTGCATTCTTGGAACTTTACGCATGAATAAGAATTAAACAAGAGATCAAAATTTTACGACTAAAAGCTATATTAGTTCTGACAGCTAGATGAGTTCCACCTTGTCCTCTGTGAGATGTTGCGATCACGCCATAATGTCCTATTCATCTTCTTATTTCCAATTTTAATTCCTTAGTTCTAAAAACTATCATGCTAAAAACATAATAAATAATCTATTATTTAAAACCTAAAATTTCGAATTTTCATTTATTAGTATGTACCTAAATATGTAACAGCTCCCACTAAAAACCTACATAGCTTGATGGATTCTTAACACTACAAATTGCCCTCGTTGAAATAAGGTCACTATAATACGGTCTACATATGATAATGGGCAAACCACCATTACCATATCAAGACCAATTTTATAAAAACAACATTGTACAGAAAAACCATTGTCGTGTATAGTTATAACCGCAAATGCATTATAATAACTTGAAGTTTACCTTACTTTGTGGTCAGATGCGTGCAAACTTAAAGAATTATTTTAAAGTCAGCTCAGTATCGATATCTGATATTATCTATCTAATAATATCTTACCTTCGGGACACGGATATAACATTTAGAATTCTTGTAGTCTTCAATCATGTTCCTCAATAACTGAGATACCTATTTTCATGGTCAATCCCATCTTCATCTAATATATACCTACTTATATTTTTATCACCGATCATTAGTCTAAGTATCTCATTAGTTTTGCTTCTGTTGATCATATCATTGATTTTTTTTATAAATTTCACTAAGGTCATAGTTCAAGTTATTGAAAAGTAGCTTTAAATTAGAAGTTCGTGTTGATATTAAAATATGAATCACTTCAACATTAATACTTACAACAGAATATATCGTAGTTATTTATATTCAGCTGTATGTATTAATATACAGTATGTTAAGAAAACCCTGTCCGACCCATAGGGATAATAAAGATTAGGTAAACACATGACCAAATATAATATAAAATTTTACGTAATCATCATAGTACCAATACAAATGAATTTTGAAATAATCTTTTTTTCCCGCGAATTAATTCCAACTTCCCCGAAATTTGGTAATTTTAGATGCAATCAAAAGGCAACCAATGATACAAGCACCCAATGACAGAGTACCAAAGCAATACTGCTTTCAAAAGCACTATCAGATAGTACTTGAGGAAGAGCAGTGCGATTACTCAGGTCCGGAGGAGTTGAGAGTATACACCGACGGATCAAAAACCGACCAGGGAACGGGCGTCGGGGTGTTCTCACAGGACCTCAACATAAATATATCCAGATCGCTAGGGATGCTCAACACGGTCTATCAAGCAGAATGTGTGGGCATAACCCTTGCAGCCCTAGCCATAAAAGCCAGGAGAGTTGCGGACACACGCATCCGCATACTCACTGACAGTGCTTCCGTCCTCCAATCCCTAAAGCAGGGATGCATCACATCAAGCCTAATACTTGAGTGCCACGATGCACTGGAACGGATAACCGCACCAGACCGCAATACCGTGACACTACAATGGATAAAGGGTCACAGCGGTTCACTGGGTAATGACGCAGCTGACGAGCTGGCCAGAAGGGCATCCAGCGCGTTGGTCAGCGGACCGGAGCCCATTGTGCCTATCCCCTTCATTCAAATACGAAGATGGCTACAAAGGTATACCTACGAACAAGCAGAGATATGGTGGTCCTCGTCACCGGGCTGCAGGCAGTCCAAGGAGGCTTTGCCATCCCTAGATGGCAAGCTAACCAAAAGGCTGTTGCGCCTGGATAGGAAAACCCTACGATTGATGACGGAGATCATTACGGGCCACTGCCTGCTGAATAAGCATCTCCACACAATAGGCATAACGGACAGCCCTCTGTGCAGAGCCTGCATAGAGGCTGACGAGACAGTTGCGCATGTACTCTTCGAGTGTACAGGCGTTACCCAAATTAGAAACAAATTCATAGGAGCACCAAGATCTTACACAGATGTTCTCAACAGGCTAGGAGACCTGATGAGCTTTTGGAGGGAGGTGGGCTGGCTGGAATAATCCGCCAAAGGCCGCCATGGTCCACGCACAATGGTCCACTGAAGGGACTGAGTGCGGAAACCAAACCAATAACATAGAACATAGAACATTGGTAATTTTAAAAAAATTGACAACACCGGTATTATTATGAGCGAATAGCGATGCGACCACGTGCCGCGTGCCCTGCTGCCCGCCGCCCGCGGAAGGGTGCTTAACGCACATTTATTAAGTTACCTCTTTTTGCGAAATAATATTTATTTTTTTAGGGGGATTTTTTTTAAAAAATTTAGCCCGGTTTTGTATCCATCAGTAGAATCAGTTATTGATACCTAACAATACCTTTACGGATCGGACAGGGTTTTCTTTACATATTGTATGTAATACAGGTACATAGGTACGTGTTTACGAATTCAGGTTATGTTTGACCACTCACTCCAAAACTCATCAACAATAATTTCAGTACTTGCAAAATATTTTTGTACAAACCGCTGGCAAAACAGCGAACGTATCTAGTATTATTATAATAAAAAGCATAGTCTGCTTGACCCGTTGACCCTGACATTATGGTATTTTGTTGCGCAGGTAAAAGGTGCTCATCTCTGCGTCCTGCCTATGTTCTTTATGGCATTTGTCACTGTTGCCAGCCTTGGAGGGCAAATAAAAAAATTCACATACAACAATAATGGATTCGGCACGTACAGCTTCGAGTAAGTGTGATAATGACCACAATTGCGATGTAGGTATGATTACTTTTTTTTGGCATACATCGTGTGTGATATAATATAATGCTAGCATGTTGCTTGACTTTGGAAACTTATGTCTCAATAATTACTTAATCGAAATTATTTATATTTGAACTTTAGTGCCTGAAACTTAATTTAAATCATTCACCTAGCTAATTGGAAATAAAGATCAATTTCTACATAATAACGTACCTATTTTAAATATTTAATTATTTTTGTGGGTATCCATGAAGTGATATTTCGAACTATTAAATAAAAAATTATAGGTGTTTTGCAGGATTATTAAATAGGTTAGGCAATTCTGATTCATACGTATTTGTTGCTTTCAAAAAGTGCCAAATTCGACACTAATTGCAACCATGGGTGAAAAGTTGTAAAGATAATATTAGAGCAAACAATAATAGGTAATTGTATTGCCAATTCTATTACTAGAAAATAATATTATCTAGTCCGGAAAAAACTATACGTACCTAAGAATAAAGAACAAGAGGCTTGTGGCTACGTAGTACGACACGCGCGGATCCATCGACCTCCACCCTAATTACGTAACACATTATTACTATCAGTTAGAATCATTTCGAAACATATGGCTAATCCATTACCCATGTGTTGGAAAATATATCTGCTCAACAGCCTAAATAACGCATTGAATGTTGTTGAACTGTCAAAATCAAACCCGTTGCTACTAATATTATGTTACGTAATTACCCTACAGTACACTGCACTTGTCACGGTTCCGTGACTTTGGTTTTGTCACTTGTCCGTGTTTCCTTGGTTGAGTGACCTTTAGATACCTAAATAACCCGCGGCTAGAATATTCGTTAAGTCGCTGTTTTCAGCTGTCATTGATCTTCCTGTAGATCTTTAGCAGTCATTACGGAGCGTCAGAAGTCCGAAATTATGGCAACCACTCTTACCAAAGGTAGTGTTTCCCACTTGTAGAGCTCAAATAGGCAGTCGCTCTACGTCAAATATTGGTATTAAACTGCATCTGGTTAGACTGGAACCCTACCTCAACATAATTGCGAAAAGGCTAGGAAGATGATTATGATGATGACCTAATACAAATAATGAACTTATCATACAAAAAGGTCACGATGTCGACATAGCAAACTCGTGAACTCCAATTAATAATTACTGTCGTGACGATTCGTTATAGTGTTAGAAAAAAAATAAGAAAAAGAGCTCATAATTAATTCAAATATTTTATCTTTTTAATTTAGTTTTTTAAGACCGTCTAATCGATGTTGACAGACTAATTAATCTCCGAGCATGTGATGTGATGCACAAGACAGAGTGCATAATATGACAGGTCAATATCGTCACGTACCTAACTACCTATTTTTATTCGACCTAGACCCGTATCACGATAAAGGTGACTCTAGAAAAGAATGCATGGAAGGATTTGGGGAAGGCCTTTTATCAGTAGAGGAGCAGTAAAAAGTCCAACCGATCTATTCTGTTAAAAACTCAACAAAATTTTGAAGTGCACAACGAATCAGATGGGTTTCAAACTCACTTCACTTAAGCATCAGCTCCATGCGGTCAGACTAGTAGCCGACCCTAATATAGGTGGGAAAACTCTAGACAAATGATGATGGCTTGCATAACAAGTAGAGTATGTTATCAGAAAAGTAAAATGTGATTATTTATCAAAGGTTAAATTTAGGAGTCATCGTATAATAAACACTTATACAATCAAATACCGTTTTATATTTTATTATATAATCACATTATGAATTGGAAATTATGCATATGCAATAAATCAATTTCAAAATTAGTGATCAAAAATGTTAAGTGCGCAAGAGTATTTCAACTGATTTGAACTTTGGCCATCAGGAATTCTAATAATAATCATACTTTTTGCACGAAAATAACGAAATATAATTTTATCTATTAAGAAACTATGCATGACCAGATTATTTCTTGCATTTGCTTGCACGTAGATACTCACGGTTACAGATCACACTATACATTACCAGTATAAGCTGACTTCTGACTGTACGAAAAACCTATACAACGCGACGTCGGCCAAAACTGGAAACCCATGTTACCGTGTGTATTTGTGATGTTTTGGATAATACATATATAAGTTTAAATACTTTTACGGATTGCCTCATGTACCCGCCAATTAAAACTACAATTTACTTTGTTTTGCAAATGAATAGAATTTTAATACATTGAGAGGAATTTGGTAACATCTTTTCATTGTCTTCTGTTTTTATACTTTTGTTACCCAACTGTGAAAATATCTAACTGGACGTATTTGATTAGATACCTGTCATTAAAACACGCAATTATTGGCCGCTATGATGATCGAAATTCAGTAAGAGAGAAATTTTTAGGGTTTCGTAGTCAACTAGGAACCCTTATAATTTCACCAAGTCTGTTTGTCTGTTCGTCCGGAGATAATCACAGTGACCATTAGCACTAAAGAACTGAAATTGAATACCAATATATAAATGCCAAAGTTAATTGCAAACTGTAAAAATATAAAATAGAAAATAATGTTTTATTACTTCCACTTTACGTGTAGGGTTCCATAGGCATAAAGTGAGAAGTAATTTTTTTTTTGTCCTTTTCCACCATAACGGATTATATGTATTTAAAAATTAATAGGGATTTGCTAAAATATTTGTTTGATATTGTTAATATTTTCGGAAATAATCGTTCCAAAATTAAATAAAAAAATTGTCCCCCACGCTGTAACTATTGAACCATACGTTTAAAAATATGGGAAAAATCTCGAAAGTAAACAAAATTATTTTGAACTTGACGAGTTGAAAAATTGTAGGTACTCATAAAAACATCGTAAATAATTTCTGAACTAAGTTTGTAATGAACCGCGAATGGAAGCATATAATTTTTTTTTTTATATATATAAAATTATAAACTAGCGCTTGACCGCAATCCCGCCTGGTGGTAGGCAGTGACGCAGTCGTTGATGGTAAAGCGCACTAGTTTATTAAGAGCCTATTCACTCTAGCCTTGAAGACACTCAAATTGTAGTCCGAAGGAAACACCGCCGCTGGCAAACTGTTCCAGTCCCTCGATGTACGCGGTATAAAGGAGGAGGCGAAACGCTTCGTCCGGATCGTAATGGTGTTAACAACGTAAGGGTGGAAACTCGCCGTACGACGTGTCGTCCGATGGTGGAACGGAGATGAGGGAATTAAATCATGCAATTCCTTCGCACACTCCCCAAAATGCATCCTATTGAAGACCGAAAGGCTGGCTACTCTACGCCTGTGCTCTAGGCTTTGAAGACCATCTCGAGTTAAGTCAGGGTCACCAATCAGCCTCTTCGCCCGCCTCTCCACCGAATCCAAAGTGGCCAGGTGACACTTACCAGCACCAGCCCAAATGTGGCTGCAGTACTCCACACACGAACGGACCTGTGCTTTGTACAGCATTAGAAGCTGCCCTGGTGTGAAGCACCGCCGGACCTTTGCGATGACGCCAAGTTTCTTGGCAGCCACTTTGGCCTTGGACTCAATGAACTGCCCAAAGTTTAGGTTCGAGGAAATCTCAACTCCCAAAAGCTGAAGGCGGTCGGTACACTCCAAGGATACATTTCGAAAAGTAGGAGCCAAGGTGACCGGGCTCCTTTTGGCAGTGAAAAGACACGCCTGCGTTTTGGCGGCATTGAATGCTACAAGATTGGCATTGCCCCATTCGGAGACTGCCTGTAGTGCAACATTCGTTCGCTCTACTATGGCCTCTCTTTCGGACCGGATTGACTCCACAACTGTGCTGTCATCTGCAAACCCATAGATACCGGGCATCAGCAGATCGTTAATATGCAGCAGGAACAGAGTTGCAGAGAGAACAGACCCCTGAGGAACACCGGCATTAGTCAACATGGGCTCAGATGAGCATCCGTCGACAACGACTCGGAGGGACCGTTCAGTCAGGAAGTCTTTTACCCAGCCCGTCAGGCCAGGGGAAATGCCGTACGCTGAAAGCTTACTCAAAAGGCCGGCGTGCCATACCCTGTCGAAGGCCTTCGAGACATCAAGGGAGACTGCAATCGCTTCCCCATTTCTCTCGAGGGCCTCGCCCCACAAGTGAGTGGCATACACTAGTAGGCGAAACCCGTACTGTCGGTCACTGAGGAGATCGTTACCTTCCAGGTATGCCAAGAGGTGCGAGTTCAATACACGCTCCATAATTTTGCTAAGTATGGAGGTGATCGAAATCGGCCGATAGTTGGTAGGATCAGCACGACTACCCTTTTTGGGCACGGGCTGCACGTTGGCAAGCTTCCAAGACTTAGGCACTATACCAGTCCTAAATGAGAGGCGATACAAACGTGTCAATATAGGAGACAACTCGGGCGCACATGCTTTAAGGACAATCGCTGGTATACCATCCGGACCACTAGCCTTATTCACGTCCAGACGACACAGTACTCTCGGCACCTCCTTGTTCCGAATGCGAACCTCAGACATTGTACCGCAATGGGGTAAAATAGATGGAGTAGCACTGCCAGTATCAAGACGCGAATTATGGGCAAAGGGAGATGCAAAGAAACCTGCTTTCTCTCTAGCCGTATGAGCCAGTGTTCTATCAGGCCTAATGGAGGCAGTGTGGGCCGACAGAAGTTCGCCTCGACCGATTTGGCAAGGGACCAAAAAGATCTGCTACCGGAAGGCTGCGCAGATAACTTGTTATATTGTAATGCGGTCGAAGCGAGCCTTCTTAAGCGCCTTTTTGTAGGACTTGGCAGCACAGTTAAAGGCTCTCTTCTTTGAACTAAGATCCGGAGCTCCGCGGTCACGAGCGTCAACCCAGGTGAGAAATGCCGCGTGCTTACGCTGTTCAGCTTGGGCACAATCGGCATTGAACCATGGGCTAGCCGAGCTACCAACGGGCACGTCATTATAGGGATAAAATACTAATAGCTTGATGCACCATATAGGTTATAGTGTCCGCACAGCTCGACGGATTGTCAGAAGAGAAGCAGACCTGCTGCCAAGGATAAGACGCTAAGAAGTGGAGCATCTCATCCCAATCTGCTGACCTGTACCGCCACATTCGCCGTTCACCACGAGAGTCGTGATCTGGTGGGGAGAAGGACGATACAGACTTCACCAGACAGTGGTCTGAAGTTCCCAATGGAGAGGAAACTGTTACAACACACCTGTCCGGATCAGTGGTCAGCAGAAGGTCCAGACAATTGGCAGTATGACCAACTACATCAGGCACCCTAGTCGCTTGCTCTACCAACTGGGAAAGGCCCATTGAAAGCGCGAAGTTTCGCGCCTCTCTCCCAGCGTGGTCGGTCTTCTGGTACGGAAAAAGCCAGTTCTAGTGGAAAAGCCAGTCCTGGTTAAAATTTAGTTTTCTTAAGTTACATAATTTACTATCCTGAACGTATATTCTTTCAAATAAAATAAAAAAAGGAAAATCAGTTCAAGCAATCAAAAATTACCACCGAAATTCCAACACATCTAACGCGTTTAGTTTGTATAAATTAGCAATCCAAATTCCCATACTACAACTTCGCACTTTTAAGATTTTTCTTGAGAATAATTGGAATCTATAATTCTTTCTTTAGCTATTACTGTCCTTTGTGGACCCATTTTTCGAATTCAGTGTATATGTCAACTCAATGTAACAAACAGCCTGTTTTTTAACTTTATATTTATTGTGACTTACAGTAAACCACGAAACCATACACGGAGCGTGGCCGGTTTTTTTTTTTTTCTTAATACCTTTATGTATTTGCTTCAGCTTACTTTGTTCTAACAGGTATGAGACTTCAGACGGTACCTTCAGAAGGGAAGATGGTGGAATTATTTCAGGGCCCGAAGGTCGCTCGCTAGTTGTTCGAGGGGAGTACGGGTACATCGACTCTAACGGAAAGCCTTATTCTATGAAATATGTAGCCGACTCTAATGGATACCAGCCACGAATCAGTGACGACTATACAAGGTTTAACGATAGAAGAATTATTTGATGTTGTGATAATAAACTTTTAGCATTTATTTTTTGTTTTATTCATATTTCCTTACTTTTTAAATACTTACAAATTATATTTTTAGATGTAAAAAAAATCATATTATACAACATGTAAATTAATTAACGCACTTCCTGAAAATAGTTTATTCAGAATTGATTACTGAATCAATTTATATCATTAACCGACCTCTTTTTAATATATGTAGGTAACTTGTTATCCCAAAAATAAAACTACAGAAATTATTGCCATATTAACCTTGTTGTTTATACAGATTTAAAATCGCAGTTTAACTTTTATTCACACATTTAATCATCACAATAATAAGCTCTTCGTTCTCCAAGATTTGGTATAACTAATTTAGTTAATAACAATATATATACCTGTTAAATTAAAAATTCTGTGCATGTATTACGATTATAACATAATATTCTAATATTCTCTATATGTTTGAGGGTTAATTACATTACATATTTTATATTAGCCGTTGGTCCCGGTACTCCTTCGTTGATCAAGATATTCGTTAAGTGTAGTCAGAAGCCCGAAAGTCTGAGAACCAGTCCTCCCATGGGGCAGCGTATCACCGAGTAACTGGAATGTAGAGGTTAGATAGGCAGCAGCTCCGTTTAAAATACCTACTGGTTCCAGTAACAGGGTATTTGACTAAAAAAAACTAATTAGTCCGTCAGTCAGATTTCCAAAAAATAATAGACACGTATTTTTTTCTTTTTTCATAAAACAAAAAATGAAGACGACACAGTGCGTTGAAAACTCGTGTGATGTTACTGCACGCTATACTTTTTAACGACCAGTGACGTCACCAGCCACCGCTCCTGATCTTTGATGCCTTTTATATTTGTCAAGTTTTATTGATTTAATAAAACAAAAAGTACGTGTCTAGTATTTTTTTGGAAATCTGACTGACGGATTAATAATTTTTTTTTTTTTTTTATTAAAGTATAAACCAGCGCTTGACCGCAATCCTGCCTGATGGTAAGCAGTGACGCAATCGTTGATGGTAAAGCGCACTAGTTTATTAAGAGCCTATTCACTCTAGCCTTGAAGACACTCAAATTGTAGTCCGACGGAAACACCGCCGCCGGCAGATTGTTCCAGGCCCTCGATGTACGCGGTATAAAGGAGGAGGCGAAACGCTTCGTCCGGATCGTAGAGGTGTTAACAACATAAGGGTGGAAACTCGCCGTACGACGGGTCGTCCGATGGTGGAACGGAGATGGGGGAATTAAATCGTGCAATTCCCTCGCACACTCCCCAGAATGTATCCTATAGAACACCGAAAGGCTGGCTACTCTACGCCTGTGCTCTAGGCTTTGAAGACCAACTCGAGTTAAATCAGGGTCACCAATCAGCCTCTTCGCACGCCTCTCCACTGAATCCAAAGTGGCCAGGTGACACTTAGCAGCACCAGCCCAAATGTGGCTGCAGTACTCCACACACGAACGGACCTGTGCTTTGTACAACATTAGAAGCTGCCCTGGTGTGAAGTACTGCCGGACCTTTGCGATTACACCTATTCATGGCGACAGTTTGCGCTTCGATCCCTGCCTTCCTGTATACAAATGTATAGAAACTAATATCCTTACTCCACGTTCAGGTATCTCATATAATAGTCACAAGAGTAAAGCAACGCTCCAACATATGAACAATACCCTTCAGAATGAAACTTCGTGTCTTCAGTGCGCACGTACTCTGTCAGCAAAGATACTTATAATAATTATGTAGGCTACATTAGAGACATAAGGACACGCTCGTGCCTAAAGGCCGTCGAAAACAGAATGTAGTTACCGCAGTTTCGCTTTTTTTATTACCTATTTTAACTTTAACCTATAACATAGTCGTCTGCTTAACCGGGCCTGCCTGTGGATGCCATAATCAAATGTTAAATACTAATGTTCAATACTAAGCGACTACAAGTAGGGGGTGACCTCTGTGAGGTGCGTCACTGGGAGATGTCAGCAAGGAACAGACGAATTTAAAACTACAGGCTCAGCGGCGCCGGCAGACTCAAGGAAAGAATGGGACAGAATTGCCGCCAAAATCAGCATGAGAGTATATACCAATACTAGTTGCCATCCGAATAAGCGTTAATCCCGAGAAAATATATAATGGAAAAATCTATTTAAACTAGCGACCACCAGCGACTCCATTCGCATTTTTTTTTATATGCTCCGCTCCTATTGGTCGCAGCGTGACGTTATATAGCCTAAAGCCTTCCTGGATTAATGGGCTATCCACCGCAAACATTTAAAATATTTTATGAAATCGGGCCAGAAGTTTCTGAGATTGGCGCGTTCGAACAAACAAACTCTTCAGCTTTATATATTAGTATAGTTAATAATCCTCCTAATATTATTAACGTGAAAGTTGAACTTAACAAATGTTTCTTACTCTTTCACGCAAAACCTACAGAACGGATTAGGATTAAATTTAGTACACAGGTGGTATTTATAACCAGTATTAACATTATGATAGTTTTTATCTCATGGATATTCACTTTTGCGGGTGAAACCGCGGGGCGCAGCTAGTAAGAACACCTATATACACAAGGTCAACAAATAAATAACAAACAAATAAAGTACGAAGATTGCGTAATGAATTAAATAATTAAACATTTGTCATACTTAATCATGTTAGATATGCATTCTTTATTGATATTCTCGCCGGTGTTTAATTCACGACGCAACTTCCGAATTTGAATGTTAAGTGCAACTTTAGTCTGTAATATTCTGTTTATTGTTTACAGAAGTTGTGTAATGTAGGTAGGTAGGTACCAAGGTAATGAACTAGTTCGTAAGAATGTCGATAGATTTAAGGAATGTGTTAGTTTGATTATATATGTAGTTTCGCTGTGGATCATTTGACTTTTATTTAATAGCTCTCGAACAATTATAATTTGTAACTTCAGCTTTATTGAGAATGAAATCGTTAGATGTTATATAGGAAGATGCTGCCATTTTATAATCTATTATTATATTGTCTTATTAGTAGAGCCCATCCGCGACGGCATCCAAGTTGTTTGTAGTTAAAAGATAACTTGTGTGGCTTTACCGGGCTTTAAAGGGGACACTTTTAATCCCGATACCATACAAAAATTGGCCATACGAATTCGGGGATTAGTCCGAACATAACGACAGACAAAATTTTAAAAAAGAATGTAATTGGGTACTGAGCTAAAATTATGAGTACTCTACGTTATTCCTTATAACATCAGCAATCTGCATGTCCCATCAAAATCTGTCCAGCCGTTTCGTAAATTTTTTAAACATAGAGACAAACTTTTTCTTAATTTTTTTATTAGTATACAAAAAAAAAAAACAAATTCATGAATTCCACGAGGCTTATTTTTGTATGGCTTTGTGATTACAACAAAACTGAATTAAGAGGCTTGCGTGTATCTTATCACGTCTTTCATGCCTGTTCCATCTTAATTTACACCTCTCTGTCTTGTTTCGTATGTAAAATAAAAGTGCTCTTAAATTACAAGCAACATGTAAAACATACGACATTTGAGAATACGATAGCAATTTGAGTGTGGTTATTTTAAATGCAACGAATTGGTGCCTATCTTAAAATAATTTATTCGTAAGTGTTTTGTTATTCCATTGCATTTTCTGAAGATTCTGGCATAAATAGTCAGCAATAAGTGTAAAAAAAAAAAAATACAAAGGAACCATACACAGAAAAATATCATCTCGCTTAGGTGAGTACTTGTGTAATAAATTTTACTTAGGGAATTCTACCATCTAAGTTTTAAAGTGCCAAGCGATACTCTTAAGTGCCTTTATTTACAGTTGGTTAATCCATTATTAAGTTACGCACTCGAATGTTATGGACTGACATTCAAAAATAAATTAGAAAAATTAGAAGCTCAGCAAATCAGATTTTTAAAACTAATAGGAACAAGAAAACCAAAATCAAATGTAAAGATGATTACAATAAGTTGTTTAAAATTTGTAAAATTCTTCCTGTCAGCCTAAAGCATAAATACCTTTTTTTTTTTTTTTTTGCCGGGGTGGAAATCCTCATAGGATGCCCGCCGCCCTGGGGTGGGCGACGGGGTATGTCAGACTTTTACTGACTAAAACCACCCCGGTGTGTCTTCTATCACGAGCGCGCGTGGGGCCGCGGGAGTCTAAATTCTTCCACGGCCCCATACCCTCGTGCTGGCCCGGTCTGTCCGGGCCTCGTCTCCTGCACGGGGTAGTGGGGTGTTAAACTACCCCGTGCATCGCCTCAAAGGCGCGCGCCGACACTCGCGCGCGCCTCCGCCTCGGGGTCCATCAATGGGGGGCGGGGACTTCCCCATGTCCCTCGCCCCTGGACCCATTCATGGGGGGCGGAAGAGGGCGTTATCCGCCCTTCCTCGGCGCCCGGTGCGTCTTCTGCGGCCCGGGAAGGGAGTTGATATCTCCCTCTCCCGTTCCGCAGCTTCCTTCTGCGACATCACGTCCTCGCAGAAGGACACCACCGCGTCCCACGACTCTGAGCTGCCGACCATCCTCCGCACTATTGCCGGCAGCGTCAGGTCGCCTCCTACTTCATTTGTGAGGACACGGCGCTGCTCCTCCCAAGCTACACACTCGGAGAGCGTGTGCTGCGCCGTGTCTTCCCCGCATTGGACGCAGTGGTGGCACCGAGCGTCCGGCTCCCTGCCTAAGCGACGCAGGTACTTGCCGAAGCAGCCATGCCCCGACAGTACCTGCGTCACCCTGACCGACAGGGAGCCGTGCCTCCTCCCGAGCCAGTCGTCGAGTACTGGCCGGATCGCCTCGACGGTAGCGAGGCCGGCGGTAGGGCGCATAAGCCTCTGCCGCCAGTCCGCCACCAGGACCTGACGGAGCTCCTCTCGGCGCAGCTCGATCTGCCGCTGCACCGGACTGGAGCCCCGTGTCCGCTCTTCCTCGCGCCATCGGTACAATGACGCGAGTACTTTCGCCTCTAGGTCCCAGGGCGGGGATCCGGCCAGGACGCAAGCCGCCTCGTAGGATATCGTGCGATACCCGCAGACGACCCTGACGGCCATTGCCCTCTGCGGCTTGCGCAGAATGGTGAGTGTTCCGGCCGTCAGGTCCATCGCCCACACAGGGGCCCCATACAGGGCCATGGACCGCACGATTCCCACGTACAACCGCCTACAGGCGGCGCTCGGGCCCCCCATGTTGGGAAGCAACGTTGATAGTGCGCCCGCTGCACCGATCAGCTTGGGCGCCAGCCGCCGGAAGTGGGGTCCGAAATCCCACCGGCTGTCGAGCACCAATCCCAGGTACTTCATGGTGAACTCGACAGCTATCCGGGCCCCACTGACCACGATATGTGATCCCGGCGCCGGCGCACGCCGGGGGCCATGGAAAACCATGGCCTCCGACTTGTCAAGGGCCACCTCCAGGCCCAGGCGCCGGATGCGGTTCACCACCTGTGACACCGCAGCCGTGGCTATCAACGTCGCTTCCCTGTACGAGCTCCCCCGGGCAGTGACAAGCGTGTCGTCCGCATAACACGTCAAGTCGGCGCCCTACGGGAGCTCGCCTCTCAGCACCCAGTCGTAGCCGATGTTCCACAGGAGCGGTCCCAAGACCGATCCCTGTGGAACACCGCACGACATTTGGTGCCGACCGATAGATGACGCATCTGTCCTCCAGATAAGCCCCTACTATGCGGCGGAGGTAGGGGGGCACCCGATGGTATTTCAGGGCCTCCCTAATACAGCTCCAGGGTAGGGTGTTGAAGGCGTTGGAAATGTCTAAAGACACCGCCAACACCACCCCACCCCGGGACACCGTATCCTCCGCCAGGGCTCTCACGCGCATGATGGCGTCTATGGTGAAGCGCCCCCGACGAAAACCGAACTGTTTGTCGTCCAGGTTCGGCCCCTCTCCGCACAAGTGGCCGACGAGGCGATCTGCGATTATGCGCTTAAAAAGTTTGCCCGCCTCGTCGAGCAGCACTATGGGCCGATACGCGGACGGCGAGTCCGCGGGGCGCCCCTCCTTCCTGAGCAGGACCAGCTTCCCCTCCTTCCACACACTGGGAAACTGACCCTGCTCGAAGCATGCCGTGAAGAGCCCCCTCAGCTGGGGCTCTAGCTCCTTCAGAGCAAGGACGAGAGCTCGGCCAGGAACTCCGTCGGGTCCGGGCGCTTTATTCTTGGCCCGGAGCCGCGACACGGCCGCTCCCGTCTCTGCTTGCGTCACCACGGGGACATCGGTGCCCTCTTCTTCTGGAGAGTCTGTGGCTGAGGGTGAAACCATCGCCGGGGGAACATGTCCCGCCCGCTCAGGGAAGAGGGTGGATACCACCGCCTCCAGCAGCTGGGGTTGCATACTTTGCACCAGTGGGGGCGCCCAGGGACGCAACTTGCCCCGTACCCAACGGTAGGGGCGCCCCCACGGGTCCCGATCTAGGGACCCCAGCAGCTCTTCCCTGGCCCGCGACTTGGAGTCGCCGATGGCCAGCCACAGAGTCTCCTGGGCCGCGCGGTACACCCCATACCGCGCGGCCTCCTCGACGGGATCCCGTCGACGTCGTCTCCGGTAGCGCGTGTACTGGCGGCGAGCCGCGACGCACTCGACGCGCAACCGCGCAATGTCGTCGTTCCACCAGTACACGTTGCGCCTTACGGACTGTTGGCGGACGCGGGGCATGGACGCGTCGCAGATCTGCGTCATCGCCCCGCGAAACCGCAGCGCCTCCGCTTCGACGTCGACGGGGCCGTCCGTCGTCGACTCCCAAATCCAGGACTGGACTATGGCAGCTTCCTCGAGTAGTTCCCTGTCGAGGCGCTTAAGCGCCCAGCGCGGGCCGTCGTTAATCGGGGCTCTTGGATGGCGGCCGCTCGCGGTCTGGGCGGAGACGTCGAACCGGATATACCGATGGTCCGACAGCGTCTCCACCTCCACGGCGACACGCCAGTCACGGACACGGCTGGCGACAGAGGGGCTAGCGAAAGTAACGTCTACTATCGACCCGCCCCGTTGCCGCACGCACGTGTATACCGAACCCCGATTCAGGACGACCAGGCCGGTCGTCACTACCCACTCCGCCAGCACCTCGCCCCGAGGGTCAGTGACCGGAGATCCCCACGCCGATGACTTGGCGTTGAGATCCCCGAGCACCAGAACGGGACGAGGGTGATAGCGGCCTACGACGGTGCCCAACTCGACAAGGAACCCCTCGAAGTCGGCGAGACTCTTGTTGGGGGAGAAATACGCCCCCACGATGACGATGCCGTCCGTGACCGCAGCAACCCAGCCGCGGCCCCGAGACGGGTCGATCAGAGTCCCGCCAATAATGGCCACCAAGCCGTCAATGCATCCCAGCCAGTCGTCACGGGCAGGGATGAAATACGGCTCGGCGACCACAGCCACTTGGATCGACCACTGCGCCATGCTCTGGAACAAAAGTTCCTGAGCTCTGGCGCAGTGATTGATGTTGCCCTGGAGGAAACGGAGCTGTGCCATTATTGACACTCCATTCCCTCGGCAACGGTCCTGGGCCGGGAGTCGGCCGCGGAGCTGTTAGCCTGCGGGGGAGGCGAGATTTCCCCGGCAGGCTTATTTTATTTTATTTTATTTAATTAGGGACAATAAACAGCAACAATATAAATACACACACAGAAAGGATAATTAAAAATATTAGCAATATTGTAGCCCACTACATTATCCACATATTAACAAAAAAAATATGATAATGAGTGCCACTAGTTAGGCAATAAGTATCTTATTAATTATATCACATTAATGATAAAAAAAGAGCTCCTCTTCTTCTTCCTGGTGGCCTTCTTGCTGGCAGGCGTGCCACAGGCCCCTCCGCCCACTCTGTGTCCCGCTGGCTTCCCTGCAGCCGAACATAAGCTGCAGTTGAGCGCCGCGGAACACTGGGCCGCCTTGTGGCCGGGCTGACCGCAGCGATAGCAAAGATCGCTACGGTCAACCTCAGCGGTGCACTTGGCCCGGACGTGCCCCTTCTCCAGGCACCGGAAGCACCGCAAAGCCCGGGGCTGCAGGAGTTTAACTCTCGCTGCAACCCAGCCTACCAGCACTCTGCCACTTGCGGCGATTTTATTCGCCGACGCCACAGGGCACCGAACCCAGACCGCGCCGAGTCCGGTGGCGTCGGTGCGAATATCGCCGGCCCGCACCTTGTCCAGCGGACACTCTCCGCTTCGGGCAACGGCCGCCACAACCTCCTCGGAAGTCACGGACTCGTCCAGGCCGGCAATCCGCACCTCTGCGGTTTTAACCGGCCTGGAAATCCGGACGTCCTCGGGGTTGAGGACCTCCCTCAACTTGGCGGCCAGAGCGTCCGCCTTCAAAGCATAAATACCTAGTCCAGGTTAGCAGATATGGTATCTGTAGCGCCACTCGCTAGTAACTCATAACTTCACAACTAAGATGGTGTCAGCAGGTAAATTTAATGTACCAAAAGTTAATAATTAGGTTGGCGACCGAACGCTGGACAAAGGAGTACCATACATTTTTTTTTCCGGGGTGGATATCCTCCCCCATATTGGGAAGCAACGTTGACAGCGCGCCTGCTGCACCCATCAGCTTGAGCGCCAGCCGCCGGAAGTGGGGCCCGAATTCCCACCGGCTGTCGAACACCAATCCCAGGTACTTCATGGTGAACTCGACAGCTATCCGGGCCCCACTGACCACGATATGTGATCCCGGCACCGGCGCACGCCGGGGGCCATGGAAAACCATGGCCTCCGACTTGTCAAGGGCCACCTCCAGGCCCAGGTGCCGGATGCGGTTCACCACCTGTGACACCGCAGCCATGGCTATCAACATCGCTTCCCTGTACGAGCTCCCCCGGGCAGTGACAAGCGTGTCGTCCGCATAACACGCCAAGTCGACACCCGACGGGAGCTCGGCCCTCAGCACCCAGTCGTAGCCGATGTTCCACAGGAGCGGTCCCAAGACCGATCCCTGTAGAACACCGCACGACATTTGGTGCCGACCGGCACAAGGAGTACCATACTGGCTCAACCAATTGCCTGCTGACAGAAGAAGTCAGAAAACGAAAAGAAAATTTGTCAAATAACTTAAAGTGTTCTTACTCAGTAGCCTGTAAGTGATTCTGTAAGACCTGATATTGTTAATGTAACTTCTTCGCTAGTAATAAATAATTAATTATTGCTGAGGCACTGTTTGTTCCGTTCCCACAGACAAACCGTGAAAACGGTTTTGCGGGGCATGGCTTTTATCTCAATGTATTGTACACTAGGTTAAGAAAATAAATAAATAATAATAATAACACATGTGTTTCTATTTACAGCACTTTCTAATATTTGTTTAGAATGTGCCTTATTTAGAATGTAAAATCTAAATAAGGCACCTAATAAAATTATTAAAATAATATGGGTTATTTGAAACAACATTTACAATTATATAAAAAGGATGAGAAATGGTAAAAGGGTATCAAAAAAATCCTCCACATCGCTGTCAATAACAAATGTGCCCAAAAAGTGACAGCATTTCCACGTTGTATTAGAATGCATTAGCATCGTCATAGAATGTGGAAACAACTTTTAGCTATAATAGAGTATATGTATATTTATTTATTGAAAATTTCGAGTATTCAATTGACCAGAGGGTTGTAATATTCAATAGATAAATATACATAATATTCAATCAAAATATTTAGATAATTTTTATCACTAATATAAATATGTTACATAACCAAACTGAAAGGGTTATAACTTTTCATTTGACCAGAAATATTCATAGAGAACTGCTGTCTATGGTAAAGCCAGAAAATCTTATTAAAATAACATGTGCAATGCATCGTAAAACCTTACCCATAATGGTGTTCAATACTGTTTACGACATGAATTGTAATATTTCATAAGTCTATATGCACTTACCTACTGCTCATACATGATTATTTATTTTAAATTTCGAATTGTAATACAATATCTCTCATAATGTTAAAAATACCATGCTATTTAGCTACGTGCTTGGTAAGTGATTATGATCCACTTGGAAAAATGTTTCTATAGAAACTAGATTATTTTAATGCGCTATTTCGTTTTATAGATTTTGAACAGTCTGATCGGAAGGTGTAACTGTGTTATTTATACATAGTAAGTAAATTTTTAGTAATAGTAATTCATAAATATAGTAAACCTACAATCCTTTATTGAGTTTAACCAATGTAGAGAGTAAGCAAGCTGAAGTGAGGTGAGGACAAACATGGCGTTTGTCGAAGGACCGATGACGATGCCTATGGAGCTCCATACGCGGTTTCAACTCTGCAGTGAACGTCGCAGTATTGTGCACCCAATAGCATAGTTCGGGATGTATCTCAGCTAGTTGAATGGAGGACCTTCAAGAGGCGGCTGGGACAAACCGGATACGAAGAGCGTAGAACAAGGTATTGCGACGTAGCATGGGAGTGTCCTATGTCCAACAGTGGACTGCAACAGGTGTATTTAATTTATTGATTGGTTTCAGTGAAGATATAGAGTTAAGGAGGCTTTTCCCAACTGAATTTCCTCAAGACACAATAAGAAAAAGTGGCTCTTTAGATCCAGAGGTAAAATAAATATACAGACTCAATTTACTTACCATAATATTAGCCTACATAGTATTGACAGTTGTCTATGTTGTACTCTTACTAAAGTTAATAATCAAAAACATACTTAACAATATACACTTTATTTCTTACAGTGTGACTTATGATTAGGTATATAATGGCCTAGTTTACAGGTTATTAAAGTTTAGCAATGAAGTGCTTGTATTGCGAGTGAGCTTCAGTTTCAAACATTTCAATTAGTGAGGCAAAAGCGCCGAGCTAAAATTAATCTCTGTAGAAACATCTTACTTTACAAAATATTTGTAGGTAGTAAAGTGGGTACTCAAATTACAGTCGGGAAATATCTTTCTTTGTCTACTTGATGACACTAGAAAAAAAGAGTGTCACAAATTTCATAATCTTAATTAAACTACTCGTATTTCTCCCAGCATTTAGGTCGTTACGCCGAATTAAAGAGATATTTCAAATACCCGAAAGACAAACTCAACAGTCATTTCGAGGAACTGGTGTGTTATGATAAAGACGATAAAAAGGTTTGTTTATCTTATATAATTAAAAATTAAACAGATAAGACTGACAAGATTATATAAATGTAAAGGAACAAAAAGACCGTAGTCAGGTGGCGTTTGTGGTTTCCACCCCAAGGCATATTATTATGTATATTATCCAATATTACGCAATAATTATAATACTATTTCGCTTGTATTTATCAAAGCATACGTATAAAGTGTGTACAGTTTATACCCATTACCTGGGCACGAATACACAGTTCGGGCTGCTACTCACAAATTCCTATTGCAAAATACAATAACACAAGTAAGATCATTACTGCGTACGTGCAGATATAAGTAATGACTTAACCTTTAAGTTGTCCAAAAAGAACAGGGATGGACGATGATTGCCTATTATGTTAGACCTAAACGGTATTAGCACTAACTATCGGCATGGCCATTTTGCCACCAAAGGAATACAACTTTTTTTTTTTTTTTTTGTCAATTTTCTTTCATCCCATAATTTTTGTCATCTGTTAGTATACGTTTGTATTAGTTGTGACACGACCGTGTAGTCAGGAGGCCTGGAGACCTGTAACACAGGTTGTCCTAGTACAGGCTCCAGTTTCCACTACATCATTATATCTTGTATACTTTATTTTGTGGTAAACTTATGTTTAATTATGTGGTGGAAAAAATAAACGTTTATTATTATTACCTTTTGATGTGAATTCAAAACAGGCCGATTTGTTGGCTGTGGGTAGATACAGGCGCGCCAATGTGGCGTTAAAACACAATCAGCCACTGCTTTGGCACGCAGTCCTCCTCTCTGTGAGAGTGGTCTGTAATCTACCACGCTTGCCTAGTGCGGGTTAATACAACTTGCGCGAGTTAACTAACGGCCTAGTATGAGTTTTCAATACGAAACTCGATCGTCAATATCGAGCGAGTTTGGCGCTCTCATTGGTTGAGAGTTCTTACAACCTTGAAGCGGGCCAATCGCTGAGTCAAACGCGCTCGATATCGACGAACTAGTTTCGTAATGAAAACTCATACTAGGCCTACAGTGCACCCCGCTCTGTGACGTCATGCAGACGGTACCGTTTGTACAAAATGAGAATTATGTTAATTTTTTTTTTTTGTGTTAATAAAAGGAGTTTTTGAACATAAAGCGTCATAATACTAAATCATTTTACTCGTGATGTTTTACAATAGGGTAGTTGACTAAAAAATATTTATTAGTCTATCAGTCAGATTTCCAAAAAATACTAGACACGTATTTTTTCTTTTTTCATATAAACAAAAAATGAAGACGACACGGTGCGTTGAAAACTCGTGTGACGCCACTGCACGCTACACATTTTAGCGAGCAGTGACGTTACCAGCCACCACTCCTGATCTTTGATGCCTTTTATATTTGTCAATTTTTATTGGTTTGATAAAACAAAATATACATATCCAATATTTTTCTCTAATCTGAATGACGGACTAAATAGAGTCAATTGTTTTTTACCCAGGAAACGTCCCTATTAAATTGATACATATAGACTGAAATATAATGTTGGTGCAACCAACAGGCTTCACTAACGCGTCGAAAATGTAATAAACAAAAACAAACTTAATAAAGCAAAAACTCCACATGAACAGTAAAAACCCAATAACAACAGGGGATTCAAAGTGTATTTAGACAATTGTAGCAAAGATGTTAACGCTACTCCGCACTAACGGCAAATGCGGGGCGGCGCGCGGGGAAACGGGAGAGGGGTCGCTTTCGAGCGAAGTGTTAGCGCGTTAAGTTAAGCGCGAGCCATAGAAACGCGTTTCGAATTTTTGGCTCTCGGACATGCCATGCAAAGCGATAAACAAAAAAATCTTTTTGAGAGTAGTAGTGCTGAAATAATTTACACAGTCATGCTTGTCTGGGTTCGATACTACAACTCTTAAGTCGGACCTGTTCTACTAGGTCATCTCTGTTTGGCTCATCATCATCATCAACCTTTTATCGTCCCAGTGCTGGGCACAGGTCTCCTCTCATACAGAGAAGGACTGAGCGTAATCACCACGCTTGCTCAATGCGGGTTGGCGATTTCAGACTTAAAGTCCAGGTTTCCCCAAGATGTTTTCCTTCACCTTCAGTCATTGGTGTCTAAGATATACTTAGAAAGTACATATAACTTTAGAAAAGTTGTATTGGTACTTGCCTGACCTGGAATCGAACCCGCGCACTCATACTTGAGAGGCTGGTGTTTTAACCACTAGGCCACCACGACTTATGTGTGTGTGTGGCTCATGCTTTGTTATAATCACTGTCTTATTTATGATTTGATTCTAGTTATGTAAAATAGATGCAGAGCGATATTCTCCGGAAGAAGACGCTTACTACTGGTCTCCGATATTCAATAGTCACGTTGACCGACGTCGAGTATACTGCTTTATGTTGCTATGCTTCACAGAGGACGAACTTGACAGAGTGGTTGCTTCGTTTTGATTAAATAAAAATATTTGAAAATTTGGTCTTGTATAATTATTCAAAAAAATATTAGTTAAATGGAAAGAATAAGGAAAAGGAATTCCATTTTTGGTAAGATTTAGTTTGGCAAAAGACGAATAAAGACAACAAGCCGTCTGTTTCATGGATCCTCATATAAGTAGCGAAACAATAATCACACTTTAGGGGTAGAGTTTATTTCTTATAGGATACTCCGTGACACTTCACTTAATATTTTGCCAGCACTAACGAGTCCTCTCTTCTTGTAAACCATGAAACAGATGATCAGGAAAAAAGATCAGATTTTTACAAAATATTTTGTATAATAAATCTCACCATGAAGATTTTTGTTGAAGTGAGCTGTGTATTGTGTCATTCCCTAACAGGAGGTGACATGACAGGTCACTTCACTTGATTTTTCATTATGAGTATTTAACAGAAGAGATCTGTAGTTATACAATATGTAAAGAAAACCCTGTCCGATCCGTGAAGATATTGTTAAGTATCGATAACTGATTCTGCTAAAGCATACAAAGCTTAAAAAAATAACCCTAAAAAAATAAATATTATTTCGCATAATATGTGTGCGGTAGACAATACATGCGCGGGCGAAGGCAGGCTGGACATGCGGCACGCGGTCGCATCGCTATTCGCTCATAATAATACCATCAAAAAAGATGTTGTCACTTTTTAAAAATTACCATATTTTGGGGAAGTCGGAATTAATTCGCGGAAGAAAAGATTATTTCAAAATTCATTGGTATTGTTACCATGATGATTATGTAAAATTTCATATTTTATTTGGTCATGTGTTTATCTAGCCTTTATTATAATTAAAGGTCGGACGGGGTTTGCTGTACATATTGTATAGAATTATAAATGCTGAGGGAATCGAGACGAAATTTTAAAATAGATTTATACTCTTCCCAAAAAATTTCGTACTCCAATTGCCGTTTACTCTAAAGGCCACCATGCCATACCCGGTCGAAGGGCTTCGAGACATCAGTCTCGAATTGGAGTACGAAATTTTCGCTGGCCTGATCGGCTGGGTAAAAAAAGACTTCATAACTAAACGATCCCATAGGTATGTGCAATCCAAAACGTAAAAACTTTAATAATGTTCTCATATAAACGTTTATAGGAGAACTTTATTTTGCACCAGCCAAAGTATTGTACTACATACTAGAAAAAGAAGAGATGGAAGAAGCAATATTCCTACACCGACACAATAGTGCCAGTACAGTATTATTCCTTCTTCCTCGTCAGATGAACTACTAGATCCATATACCGAACCTTCGTCAGACATCGTGCACAACATAAGCATCGAAAACATTAAAATAAAACATGGCTGCCGCAGCCGGGCACGCAATGGGCCAGCTTTGCGTAGTAATGGATGTTTGCTCTAGGCGTTCATTAAAAAACCGCTAAACACGTAAGAGTATTTTCTTGCAACAAACTATATTATTTCAATGCAAAAATTTTTAAGTTTCGTCTCAATTCACCCCTGCATCCCTTTTTACCGGTACTAAAATAAAATCATAAAACATCGACACCTTATCTGTGTAATGATAAATGTGCATGATAACCCGCGGATAAGTCGAAGCCTTAACCCCGATTAAGGGAATTACTCTGATAGGGTAATTTGTATAATATATTTATGATGATGCCTTCTTATTTCATCCGCGTAAAAATTCTTGTTTCTTCGCTTCCCCACACCACCCGCCACAGCTGCCCGCGCTGTTTTAGTTTTCATGCTCCTTCTTCTATTTTTAGGGTTCCGTACCTAAAAGGTAAAACGGAACCTATTCATGAAACTTCGCTATCCGTCTGTCCGTGCGTCTGTTGCTAGGCTGTATCTCATGAACAGTAATAGCTAGACAGTTTTGGAAATAAGAGCTAAGAGAGAAATAAGAGAATTTCATACAAAAACGTGATTTATTTTGCCGTTTTTTGTTTCATATTACTAACGAAAATAGATAGAGGCTTGAAATGTTCACAGTATATTTAGTTATATATTAAAATTAAATAACTAAATTAAAATAAAAGTAACATTGAAAGGGGGTTCCCGTACAACAAACGCGATCTTTTTGCCATTTTTAAAGATAAAGTACGGAACCCTTCGTAAAGTCTAACTCACACTTGACCGGTTTTTACCTTTGTTCCGCTCGTAAGAGTAACATTTATATTAATGTAGTAATGTTTATATCGGTCTTGATAACATATTCATTTATTACCTACTATCAAATTAAGATATTCCAAAGATAGTTAAACCGCGATTAAAAACATGGCGACTAAACATATGTCAATGTACGTCAGGCGCGGACTAATTTGAGAGGACTGCATTAATATTTATCTTCTGTCGTTTTCTTAATGAAAGAGAAACAAAAGATGCACTGAACTTAAGTGTAGTTTGGTAACAAAGGGAACCAGGGCAATTATCGAAACTTATACGTATTTCTATTTTTATATTATATAAAACCTGTCTCTGACATCGACGCACAAACGAGTACCATGAATCCAGTACATGTACACCCCCAGTGGTGGACTTTTTCGTGTGTTTTAGTACAACGTAGGGATGGGATTAATAACTTCTCTATACGTCTAGAACATAATTCTTACAATGTGTCTAGCCTAAAAATAACAAAGTAACGTTTTTCTTTCTTTGTGAAAAAAAATGATAATTGTATTTAGCTGTGTTTGATTTTCTACACCTCATATTTATTTTTTATTTCTTCCATACAAAATATCTACACTTAATAAAGAAATTCACCGTTCGAAAAAAAAAAAAATATGTTTTAGTTTTATTTTAAAATTACAACTCTCTCTCTTGCTGGGTTTCAGGGTTTTCTACAATACAATACACAACACAATGAAACACACTTACAATATGTTAAGAAAACCCTATCCGATCCATAAGGATAATAAAGGTTAGGTAAACACATGACCAAATATAATATAAAATTTTACGTAATCATCATAGTACAAATACAAATGAATTTTGAAATAATCTTTTTTTCCCGCGAATTAATTTCAACTTCCCCGAAATTTGGTAATTTTAAAAAAAAGTGACAACACCGGTATTTTTATGAGCGAATAGCGATGCGACCACGTGCCGCGTGCCCTGCGGCCCCCCGCCCGCGGAAGGGTGAACGCACATTTATTAAGTTACCACTTTTTGCGAAATAATATTTATTTTTTAGGGGGTTTTTTTTTTAAGTTTAGCCCGGTTTTGTATCCATTAGTAGAATCAGTTATCGATACCTAACAACACCTTCACGGGTCGGACAGGGTTTTCTTAACAAACTGTATATTACGAAACATTCACGAGCTCATTCTTCAAAGTTTATTTATTCAGATTCCGATAACAGTAGGTGTAATAATTTGATAGTTTCCCATGACCAAAAAGGCATCTTCGCAATAGTCCCGCGAATCACGTTGCCAATGAAGCAACAGATTCTTTGCAATCAAATATTAAAGACGCGCCGAGTACATCCGTGCAGATCTCGAACGTTCCATTATAGTTCACATTAAGATCGAATCTATGAATGTACTGGCATTTCGAAGACATATGGTATTTATAAGTAGATCATCGATAATATTTTAATACCTATAACATCTTTATTATATCGACAAGGTATCACTATATCCGCTTCTGCTTATATTTAAATATACAAGGGCTCTTAAATCAGAAACAAATCAGCTGTTGAGGGTCACACGTGGGGATTATATGTGTAATAAATTTATTAAAAGAGGTTATACTTGACCATGAGTGGGCGGCATTTTAATTATTAATGGAGACGAACAAATATGGGTATTGGAGAAGACCTCAACAAAAGTTTTTACATTTCAAATAAACACAAAATGTGGGCTATTGACCCAAAAATATATTATGGAATACGAATCATAAATGCATATTGCCAATTATTGCTTTAACATACCAAAGAAAACTTAGATAACATCGGGGTTAGGTCAACAAAGGCTCACCTCACGCGGCCAGGTAAATTTATTATAACGTTATTTTTTATTAGATCTGTGACAAAAATAGCAAGCAACTTTTAGACATTTACGACTCTCATATAATTATACTTTCGAACCATCTAAAGATATTTCTCCTTTACAAATAAGAATACTTCAAAGCCTTTACTTAAATTAACGACAGCCAAAGTCTATCCCAGATAGAAAACTTAATAAAACGTCGAAAACATGGCTAAACCATAGCAAACGCATAATTTCTCGACGCATAAAACTTGACCCACTCAATGGAATGTAAATATTTATATAGTTATATAAAATAATGAGGTGTCATCTCGGTGCCGACAAACTGTTATGTCATTATAACCTTGTACTAAATAATATTTATGAATATGATTATGAAAATCATTGATGCTTTAAATCGTTGTAAACTCATCGTGATGCTTAAAAACGTATATAGGTATCATTTGTTAAAAGTACAACCTAAAATGTGAGACGTAATGTTCTGTAAGAAAAGCGGTGGGTGTCGGAGGTCGTCTGCGGTGCATGGTTCAACGGTTCAACAGACTGTGACGTAAGCGGACCGGTTGGGGACTAACCTCCACTGTCGATGAGGATAAAATATATTCAAAATGCTTTTGTAACTAGCCTACTTTTGCGGAAATGTGTCGCAATGCGGTATCATGATTCTGGAGTTGGTATGGAGAATAGACACTTTAATATGTAGACCCGTATAATATACCAACATAATATGAAGAATTTACAATGGGCACACCGGAGATCGAATGAGATTATTATAACTAAATTCGAACAAGAATTTTCTATGACACTGCAGTTTATATGAATTCTATTTTCGTTATATCAGCGGTGGCTGAGCGGTGCTGAGTTGTGGCTGACATTGTATCACAGATGTGAAAGCTAAGTTGGTCTACCACAGACCAACTTTATATTATTATTTTAAGGCTACAGCTACCTCTACCTCTATCTACGTTACCAAAAAAATAAAATGTGAATCCGTAAGTAATCATTTGAAACCGCAAATGTTTAAAGTTATTGCGCCAAATAAACAGTCATGAAACAGCTCATTACACTAGTCTGCCATGAGTCTGCAAGACTTTGAGATTGCACTTTGCAATATGGTACAGTCTCATCAGAAACCAATTGGAAGCAGTGTTCTGCGCAAAATGCGAAGCCTTGACCTTTCCATAAAATTTTCTCAACTTAGTGGTTTGTACATTTATTAATAAATTAACATTCAGTCGTAGGCATTTTAAACTTTATTTATTCATAAATACGTTATATTTTCACATTTACATTGTTACGAAATGCGTTTTCAAAACAGTTTCGTCCAATGAAAATGCTAAATAAATAAAGGTTTAGTGATAGACACCCCCATAACCTTAATATAGCGTCTAAAATCCTTGAATTACTACCTATTATAAATTATTCTGCGTAAATTATTTGATGTTTCAACAATTATTTCCACTCGTTTAAATAGTCGTTATAATTTGTTCAGCACCAGTTCTTTGAACTAATGAACAACCCTGAACTGGTGTTATAGACATTCTTGTTTGTCTATTATTTGTTCAGAAGAACCTGCTTTAATTTGAAGTTTTACCCCGTAAAATGAAATTTCGTAACTAAAGGCTGCTATTAAATATTTCATAACAGGCCACCTCGACGTAGATACAATTAGTATGAACGTACGTAATGATATAATATTATTCAGTAATTGACTTTCAAATGAGAAAACTGGCTCTTTTAATCATAACTAGTACCTACTTTTAATTAAAATAAAACAGTTTATGCAAGCTGAGCTGCCAGAGAATAGGGTATTTGACTAAAAAAAACTAATTAGTCCGTCAGTCAGATTTCCAAAATATACTAGACACGTATTTTTTCTTTTTTCATATAAACAAAAAATGAAGACGACACAAAGCGTTGAAAACTCGTGTGATGTCACTGCACGCTACACTTATTAGCGCACAGTGACGTCACCAGCCACCACTCCTGATCTTTGATGCCTTTTATATTTGTCAATCTTTATTGATTTGATAAAACAAAATATATGTATCCATAATTTTTCTATAAACTGAATGACGGACTAATTATTTTTTTATAGTCAAATACCTTATTATTTACGATTGTTTTCCTAGCAAGCTCTGCCATTAACATTATCATTATTTATTTATTAAACAAGCAGACCAACATAGTTGGGAAAACGATCTGACCAGAAGCCAGAAAATAGATTTGAAGATTTCCTACTTTATGTGACATAATATAAATTCAATACGCCATATTTTTAAGGCCATAAGGAACAGGTTACAACGTCAATTAATATAGTGCATATATGTCTATGAATATAGTATTGTACATATATGCTTAAAGGATTTCATACATCAGTGCCCTACTTTTAATACGTTTAAAAACCCGTCTAGAGGTCATAAGTTGATCTTCTATAATGACCTGCTTTTAAACTCATTTAGTTTTCCGATTAGCATACCCACACAACTTCTTTATAACTATTAATCCTGGACGACAAATTATATAGTAAATGGACCAAGATGTTTCTCAAAACAAACCCACACAATAAGATTGATTGAGTGAACGTTCTTCAAAGATCGGCTTGACATCATAACGTCAGAAAAACTAATTACGGTCCAAGCTTTATTATCTAGTACTTTGTTTGTCTTTGAAAAGCTAGACGATATTACGGAATGGGTCCATGAGGCGGTTGTATTGCATAAATGGAGACACTGTACGCTCCACCCAAGCAATGTTAAAAGAAAGCTGTGACTTACCATTACGACTGAACTATATACGAATATCGTGAGCACACATCGACTTGTTCAATTATTATAAAGCTTTATGTAATACCTATTGCCAGTGTTATAGCTATTGATATCTATTGTGTCAGTAATGTCATGGACGCCTTCGTCTTTATAAGCTGTTAATGAAGCTATTACTTGCTTATGTTTCATACACAGTCACGCCTTATCTGAAGGATTTTAAAGCTTAATAGTTGCGCTAAGTAGCGACATATGGAGACATAGCCTTCAAACATCGCATAGGTCAAAACAATTCAATATACCAGTTTCAATAAAAACCGTCATCACTAATGCTTCGAAAAGTCGTAAATCCCTTTACGACGACTTTACACCGTCGTTTCTACATTGATTATGATGTAACAAAATATACATATATTCCAAATTTCACTAATGACCCATTAGATAATTGTTTCAAAATCATTTAAATAATATCACCAGTTATAAAAATAACAACAAATCTTATTTCAAGTAACTAATTAGTTATCTCTCTCAGCTATTTCTCAAATGCTGTTTCTGTTAACTTACATGGATTATGTATAGGTACCGTCTAGAGCGTTTAATTGTTACTGGGAAGAAGCGAAGTCTTGGGCAAAAGTCAAACTTACTTAATATACTTATTACACGTGAAGTCTGCCTGCAATCCTATTCATGAACTGCAATACGCCTCTCATTGTGATTCATAAATGAACATAAAATCGTATGCTAGGTACATTAACTTTTGTACCAAATTATAATGTAAATTAATGTCTTGTGAGAGCTAAATATTACAGTTGCAAAATTATAAGAAGGCGCCTAATAGGCCTCTGCTTCTGTGATGTAATGTTTTGTTCAGAAATTAGCATAGTTTCCAGGGCAAATGTTACTTGGCCAAGCACCCGTATTTATTATTATGTACAAATATAATACCCACATATTTATTTTTACCATTTATAGATTAACAATTAATGTGATCTAGATTTATTTTACCTGGAAAATAAAACGAAACAATTTGAAAGTACAATAGTATAGAATTAATCCAGACAATCCGAAAGTTTGCAGACAAATTAGGTCTCTTCACGAATAGTCATAATAAGCATTAGCTAGATGGCACTCTAAATCAACAACACTATCCTAATTTCAGTGTGCTGGAGGTACCCCGAACGAAATTTAAAGGTTACCTACTTTTGACTATGGAACCGAAAGGCTTCTGAAGAGTTTATATTTTTTAAAGCTAGCCCCAGACTAGACTTTTCTCCTGTATCGTGTGTGCTTTTACGTACAAAGACATACATTCATAGACACAAACAGCCTCATACAAATATTCGTCCCATGCAGGAATTGTTATGAAATTGTTTCCGGGCGGAAAATCCTCGTTGATGTTCGCCGCGGGGTCTGTCAGACGCTTAGTAACTAAAAACTACCCCGGTGTTCTATCTCACACCTATGCCGGGGGTTGCGAGATTGAACATTGCTTCCTCAGCCTCCGATTGGTGACTGCACGGCCGTCTGGTGGAACTAAAAAAAAACACTGCCTACCGTGCCGTCAGATTTACCTCTTTTTTATAAATTATAAACTAGCGCTTGACCGCAATCCCGCCTGATGGTAAGCAGTGATGCGATCGTTGATGGTAAAGCGCGCTAATTTATTAGGAGCACGAAATTATTTTTGCCGCCTTATTGTTCTATATCCTTAGTGTTCTTATTATCCTATGATTGTAAATATAATTAATCTATACTTCTCTGTATGAGAGGAGACCTGTGCCCAGCAGTGGGACGATAAAAAGGTTGATAACGATATTAATACTTATTTAAAACTGAAGAGTTTGTTTGTTTGTTTGAACGCGCTAATCTCAGGAACTACGGGTCCGATTTGTTAAAAATTGTTTTTGCGCTGGATAGCCCATGAATCCAGGAAGGCTTTATATAACATCCCGCTGCGACCAATAGGAGCAGAGCGTAACTAACTCCACGCGAACGAAGTCGCTGGCGGCCGCTGGTATCTAATATGTATAATTTGTGGTTAAATTACATTTTTAGCGTGTGCTAACAGTGTAATTTAGTTATCAATAACAGGGACAGTTTCCGATTAGTAACAATGTAAGCGTAAGCGTAGGACAGGTTTTCTTGCACATAAACTTAATGAAGCCGTGGGCTTAAGTAAATGGGTTAAACGAGATAGCCTTATCGAGCACATATGCGTCTCTGGTAAGTCATGTCAATAATGTATACGATGACCTATTGCAGGAATGGGTCCTTAGTTAAGTATACGGATTTTATCACACAACTTATTCATTAATAAAGATGCATCCTCAAGAAACATTTGAAAAGGTGTTAGTAGTATTGGAAATTTAAAAAGGTCAGTTGCTTCTCTACCTAACTTAATTAATGTTGGAGACTACCAATTAAAGTATCAGTCTTTTCAAACATGATACTCTTTATGTATTCTGAAAACAGAATATAAATCATGAATAATCAATTTTCAATTAAATATGTGAATAATTTAATGCATATTTGTTGAAGAAGACGTAAAGTAACAATCGCAACTGCTGTTAATAGGAACAATTAAAAATGTATAATAATGTAATTAACACTAATTAGAATACAAACGGATAATAAAACTGCATTCAAAATTACACGCAATTATTGAGAAAATGAGTATATACATATTTTTGTTCTGTCCTTTATAGTTTGAATATAGCAAAATGTTACGTACAAAGTTAATACGAGTATATAAATAGGGATAGCAATTTTTTATCATATTAATATTTTATATCGACTATTTTTACTTACATAAAAAATGTGTAGCAAAAGTATATTTTAAAAACAAACAGACATGAAGGTACTAAGACCACATAGATTTAAGGCACGTAACACACGTTGCTGCATGCTGCGTTGACTAGTGTTCCCCACGAAAGCTGCTGAATCTTGTGTTATACGGTAATACAAAACATCCAGCCTAGCTATCGTGTTGCAACGCAGTATTAGAAGAAATACTTACGTTGGTATATAAGAGAAGCGCTTGGATACGTAATCATCCCACAAGTCAAGTGTTCTCTGAGGAAGACAGCCGCAAACAACAAAGAAAATGAAATTGGTTAGTCCCGTGACGTCATGGGCAGTGAAGTGAAAGTGAACTGTGAAAACAAATTAACAGAAAACCTTTCTTTTCAGTTTGTGGTTCTTGCTTTGGTTGCCGCCGCGTGCGCAGCTCCACAACAGAACCAACAGGATGTTCAAATAGTGCGATATGATAACAACGTTGGAATCGACTCTTACAATTTCGCGTAAGATACTGCTCCATATGCGAAATGAAGAATGTGCTTTGTACCCTTTGGGAATAAAACACAATTTACAAAACTATACATTACTTTTTTACAGGTGGGAGACGTCAGATGGATCAAAACACGAGGAACAAGGCCAACTAAAGAACCAGGGCACAGAGAATGAGGCCATTGCCGTGCAGGGACAGTACGCGTGGGTCGGACCTGACGGCATCGTATACACCGTCACCTACACCGCCGATGAAAATGGCTTCCAACCTCAAATTCAACAAAGCCCAGGAGGAGCAGTCCCTTCTGCGGTCGTTGCGTCTCTCTTGGGTTAAAAACTCCTTTAGAATAATTTAAGTCTCTGTAAATACTCCTGATGATGTGTATAATATTTATATACAGAGTCAATATATTGTATTGTGATAAAGTATTATAGGAAATAAACGTACTGATTTTTATAATCATGTGTAATATTATTTTTCCTGGCAGATTTATTTTATTTTGTTTATTATACATTGTTTTATCTATGCTATCTAATAATGTATGTACCATTGTTTTCTCAACCCCAACTGGATCAGAATGTTCTTCATGGAATGAATATTTGTAAGCAGTACACACAGATAGTGTGTAGTGCTAATTGTTTAAAGGTTTCAATTGTGTCCAATTGTAGGGCAAAGGTTGCCTTTTCGATATTTTCCTGTAGATCTTTTTCTGTTCAGAAATGCCAAAGACCAATCATTAATGAGGTACCTACTTTATAACAGAATAAAAAATATAATACACAGAAAATAGTGACGCCGGGACATTTGATACAGTTTGGGCTGCGATTTTTTTTTTTTTTTTGATAATGCTTTATTTACATAGAAATGCCCGATGGAATTACCTATCGGAAAAATCTACGAAATTGTAATACAAACTTTAGTTTCATATTTAACGATTTTTTCATAAATCTTTCTTTTGTGCCCACTTTAATTTTATAAAGATCTTTTGCGCTAAATTTCGTGCTTCTACCAAAGATACGCGGCCCAGGAGCTTTATTTTGTGTAAGTAATTTCATCACCATAGCTCTCAGAACGATGAAGGGAAATATCTTCAGAAAACGGTATAACTTAGCACAAAAATTCGAAGGCATGTGAGATTTGCCAACCCGCACTGGGCTCGGATGGTAGTTTATAATCATCTTACAGAGAGCTAGATTATTTAGTTCAGTTCAGTTAGGACTGTTGCCATTTCATCTGGAGCACTCAAATAAATAATTATGCAAGCTATTATGAATATTCAAACTTAGTTTCCTCAATCAGTAAACTGCATTAATTCTCTTTGGACTGCAAACTTATATAATAGATAATTATGAGCAATTTCTCCTTGTTTTTGATTAACATCATGACATTTTTATATAATAACTCTTGTACAAATAGCTCAAACGTAATGAAAGATTGAATAGTTACATTTTTATCACTAGTTATTAACATCATAATATCATAGCAATTTTATTGAAACTTTAGAGTAATGAGAGTAATATAGGGTCTATAAGTTCACTCATCCTCCATAGAGAAGAAAGGATCCTCTATAGAGAAGAAAGGATCCTCCGGCCAGACAGTTATGTCTGTCGAGCTGGCGAGCCCTTGTCCAACGGCTGATGTGGGGAAGTTGTAACTCTGCTTACGCAATGTAGAATTCATATGACATCAGTATGTTAGAAACAAATACTGAATTGAGATAATTTAAATCATAATTTATTATCCTCCAGCCCCAGAGTGGTAGACGTCGTTTGATGATTATCCAAGCAAAAAAAAATATACTGAAAGATCCTGTAAAAGGAGCAGGAATACGCTGAGTTCAGGAAGCCCAAAACCGGTCTAAGTGCTGGTTCTTGCGGGACGCCTTTGTAAAATAGTGGAGATCATCATCATCATCATCAACAACCTTTTTATCGTCCCACTGCTGGGCACAGATCTCCTCTCATACAGAGAAGGATTGAGCGTAATCACCACGCTTGCTCAATGCGGGTTGACGATTTCAGACTTATAAAGTCCAGGTTTCCTCAAGATGTTTTCCTTCACCTTCAGTCATTGGTGTCCAAGATATACTTAGAAAGTACGTATAACTTTAGAAAAGTTACATTGGTACTTGCCTGACCTGGAATTGAACCCGCGCACTCATACTTGAGAGGCTAGTGTTTTAACCACTAGGCCACCGCGACTTTTTAAGGCCACGACTTTTTTTTTTCTTTTTATTTACGAAGTAGTGGAGGTCGTTCTGCTGAAATTATCATGACTATAAACACTGCTGCTACTACAATGTCAAAAAAAAATACACACAAAAATATACAGACTAGTGTTAGAAATGCTGCAACAGAGCCCGAGTTCCGGGTTAGGTATCTCTTAGCGATTAATATATGTATATTTGCATATTTTTTGAATAAACTGTTATGAGTATTTGCTTTTTGAGTATCGTATATCGTCTTCTTATAATAAACGGCTTTTAGTAAGTATATATTTTATGATTGAGACCTTCAAAGAAGAATGGAAAAGCCCATCATATACAGTATGTTAAGAAAACCCAGTCCGAGCCGTGAAGGTATTGTTAGGTATCGATAACTGATTCTACTAATGGATACAAAACCGGGCTAAACTTAAAAAAAATCCCCCTAAAAAAATTAATATTATTTCACAAAAAGAGGTAACTTAATAAATGTGCGTTAAGCACCCTTCCGTGGGCGGCGGGCGGCAGGGCACGCGGCACGTGGTCGCATCGCTATTCGCTCATAATAATACCGGTGTTGTCACTTTTTTTTAAATTACCAATGTTCGGGGAAGTTGGAATTAATTCGAGGGAAAAAAGATTATTTCAAAATTCATTTGTATTGATACTATGATGATTACGTAAAATTTTATATTATATTTGGTCATGTGTTTACCTAACCTTTATTATCCTTATGGGTCGGACATGGTTTTCTTAACATACTGTATACCTAGAATAAAATATGAAAAAAAATAAAATAAAAATTATTTTCAAACAAAATCCTAATAATCATAAAATGGACTACCAATGGACCTTTTAGAGGAAAATCTTAATGTAATAAATGAACATTATTATTCTACAAAATTGAAATTGACAAATTTCGGCTAAAATGATGACGGTATATATGTACCTAATTGTAAACAGTGCATTTCATGAATTCAGTAATTCACTTTACCCTGTATAGCTAACAACCTTACATTTGATATAAAATCAATTACCAGAAAAGTGTCAGTTACACGAAAAGAGCGACTTTCCGAACGAGATGGGTATTTTTCATGTAGGTACTTATTCTTTTATTAGCTTCAATAATGTCTTCTACTATCTTTTATTATACTAATGTTTGCTGCAGTACTTTATTAATGCAGCAGGTTTACATACAACGTCAGAAAAACTAATTACGGTCCAAGCTTTATTATCTAGTACTTTGGTTGTCTTTGAAAAGCCAGACG
Source organism: Sesamia inferens (assembly GCA_037179545.1). NCBI lineage: Eukaryota > Metazoa > Arthropoda > Insecta > Lepidoptera > Noctuidae > Sesamia > Sesamia inferens. Next base: position 17,274,257 of record CM073928.1, on the reverse strand, counting down.
AGATTACGGAATGGGTCCATGAGGCGGTTGTATTGCATAAATGGAGACACTGTACGCTCCACCCAAGCAATGTTAAAAGAAAGCTGTGACTTACCATTACGACTGAACTATATACGAATATTGTGAGCACACATCGACTTGTTCAATTATTATCAAGCTTTATGTAATACCTATTGCCAGTGTTATAGCTATTGATATCTATTGTGTCAGTATTGTCATGGACGCCTTCGTCTTTATAAGCTGTTAATGAAGCTATTACTTGCTTATGTGTCATACACAGCCACGCCTTATCTGAGGCATTTTAAAGCTTAATAGTTGCGCTAAGTAGCGACAAACGGAGACATAGCCTTCAAACATCGCATAGGTCAAAACAATTCAATATACCAGTTTCAATAAAAACCGTCATCACTAATGCTTCGAAAAGTCGTAAATCCCTTTACGACGACTTTACACCGTCGTTTCTACATTGATTATGATGTAACAAAATATACATATATCCCAAATTTCACTAATGACCCATTAGATAATTGTTTCAAAATCATTTAAATAATATCACCAGTTTTAAAAATAACAACAAATCTTATTTCAAGTAACTAATTAGTTATCTCTCTCAGCTATTTCTCAAATGCTGTTTCTGTTAACTTACATGGATTATGTATAGGTACCGTCTAGAGCGTTTAATTGTTACTGGGAAGAAGCGAAGTCTTGGGCAAAAGTCAAATTTACTTAATATACTTATTACACGTGAAGTCTGCCTGCAATCCTATTCATGAACTGCAATAGGCCTCTCATTGTGATTCATAAATGAACATAAAATCTTATGCTAGGTACATTAACTTTTGTACCAAATTATAATGTAAATTAATGTCTTGTGAGATCTAAATATTACAGTTGCAAAATTATAAGAAGGCGCCTAATAGGCCTCTGCTTCTGTGATGTAATGTTTTGTTCAGAAATTAGCATAGTTTCCAGGGCAAATGTTACTTGGCCTAGCACCCGTATTTATTATTATGTACAAATATAATACCCACATATTTATTTTTACCATTTATAGATTAACAATTAATGTGATCTAGATTTATTGTTGACGCTATAACCTGGAAAATAAAACGAAACAATTTGAAAGTACAATAGTATAGAATTAATCCAGACAATCCGAAAGTCTGCAGACAAATTGGGTCTCTTCACGAATAGTCATAATAAGCGTTAGCTAGGTGGCACTCTAAATCAACAACACTATCCTAATTTCAGAGTGCAGGAGGTACCCTGAACGAAATTTAAAGATTACCTACTTTTTGACTATGGAACCCAAAGGCTTCTGAAGAGTTTATATTTTTTAAAGCTAGCCCCAGACTAGACTTTTCTCCTCTATCGTGTGTGCTTTTACGTACAAAGACACAAATTTTTAGACACAAACAGCCTCATACAAATATTCGTCCCATGCAGGAATTGTTATGAAATTGTTTCCGGGCGTAAAATCCTCGTTGATGTTCGCCGCGGGGTCTGTGAGACGCTTAGAAAAACTACCCCGGTGTTCTATCTCACACCTACGCCGGGGGTTGCGAGATTGGACATTGCTTCCTCAGACTCCGATCGGTGACTGCACGGCCGTCCGGTGGAACTAAAAAAAAAACACTGCCTACCATGCCGTCAGATTTACCTCTTTTTTTTATAAATTATAAACTAGCGCTTGACCGCAATCCCGCCTGATGCTAAGCAGTGATGCGATCGTTGATGGTAAAGCGCGCTAGTTTATTAGGAGCACGAAATTGTTTGCCGCCTTATTGTTCTATATTCTTAGTGTTCTTATTATCCTATGATTGTAAATATAATTAATCTATACTTCTCTGTATGATAGGAGACCTGTGCCCAGCAGTGGGACGATAAAAGTTTGATGATGATATTAATATATAAAACTGAAGAGTTTGTTTGTTTGAACGCGCTAATCTCAGGAACTACGGGTCCGATTTGAAAAATTGTTTTTGCGTTGGACAGCCCATTAATCCAGGAAGGCTTTATATAACCTCACGCTGCGACCAATAGGAGCGGAGCCTAACTAACTCCACGCGAACGAAGTCGCTGGCGGCCGCTGGTATGTAATATGTATAAATTGTGGTTAAATTACATTGTTAGCGTGTGCTAACAAAGTAATTTAGTTATCAATAACAGGGACAGTTTCCGATTAGTAACAATGTAAGCGTATAGGTAGGACAGGTTTTCTTGCACATAAACTTAATGAAGCCGTGAGCTTAAGTAAATGGGTTAAACGAGATAGCCTCATCGGGCACATATGCATCTCTGGTATGTCATGTCAATAATGTATACGATGACCTATTGCTGGAATGGGTCCTTAGTTAAGTATACGGATTTTATCACACAACTTATTCATTAATAAAGATGCATCCTCAAGAAACATTTGAAAAGGTGTTAGTAATATTGGAAATTTAAAAAGGTCAGTTGCTTCTCTACCTAACCTAATTAATGTTGGAGACTACCAATTAAAGTATCAGTCTTTTCAAACACGATACTCTTTATGTATTCTGAAAACAGAATATAAATCATGAATAATCAATTTTCAATTAAATATGTGAATAATTAAATGCATATTTGTTGAAGAAGACTTAAAGTAACAATCGCAACTGCTGTTAATAGGAACTCTTAAAAAATGTATAATAAAGTAATTAACACTAATTAGAATACAAACGGATAATAAAACTGCATTCAAAATTACACGCAATTCTTGAGAAAATGAGTATATACATATTTTTGTTCTGTCCTTTATAGTTTCAATATAGCAAAACGTTACGTACAAAGTTAATATATAAATAGGGATAGCAATTTTTTATCATATTAATATTTATATCGACTATTTTTACTTACATAAAAAAATGTGTAGTAAAAGTATATTTTAAAAACAAACAGACATGAAGGTACTAAAACCACATAGATTTAAGGCACATAACACACGTTGCTGCATGCTGCGTTGACTAGTGTTCCCCACGAGAGCTGCTGAATCTTGTGTTATACTTATAATACAAAACATCCAGCCTAGCTATCGTGTTGCAACGCAGTATTAGAAGAAATACTTGGTATATAAGAGAAGCGCTTGGATACGTAATCATCCCACAAGTCAAGTGTTCTCTGAGGAAGACAGCCGCAAACAACAAAGAAAATGAAATTGGTTAGTCCCGTGACGTCATGGGTCGTGAAGTGAAAGTGAACTGTGAAAACAAATTAACAGAAAACCTTTCTTTTCAGTTTGTAGTTCTTGCTTTGGTTGCCACCGCGTGCGCAGCTCCACAACAGAACCTACAGGATGTTCAAATAGTGCGATATGATAACAACGTTGGAATCGACTCTTACAATTTCGCGTAAGATACTGCTCCATATGCGAAATGAAGAATGTGCTTTGTACTCTTTGGGAATAAAACACAATTTACAAAACTATACATTACTTTTTTACAGGTGGGAGACGTCAGATGGATCCAAACACGAGGAACAAGGCCAACTAAAGAACCAGGGCACAGAGAATGAGGCCATTGCCGTGCAGGGACAGTACGCGTGGGTCGGACCTGACGGCATCGTATACACCGTCACCTACACCGCCGATAAAAATGGCTTCCAACCTCAAATTCAACAAAGCCCAGGAGGAGCAGTCCCTCCTGTGGTCTTTGCGTCTCTCTTGGGTTAAAAACTCCTTTAGAATAATTTAAGTCTCTGTAAATACTCCTGATGATGTGTATAATATTTATATACTGAGTCAATATATTGTATTGTGATAAAGTATTATAGGAAATAAACGTACTGATTTTTATAATCATGTGTAATATTATTTTTCCTGGCAGATTTATTTTATTTTGTTTATTATACATTGTTTTATCTATGCTATCTAATAATGTATGTACCATCGTTTAATCAATCACAACTGGATTGGAATGTTCTTCATGGAATGAATATTTGTAAGATATTATTAATTTTATTATTAATAATATTATAATATTTTACACACTATCTGCTAATTGTTTAAAGGTCTCAATTATGCATGTCCCATTGGTGACCAAAGGTTGCCTTTTTGATATTTTCCTGTAGATCTTTTTCTTTTCAGAAATGCCAAAGGTCAATCATTAAAATAGAATAAAAAATTTAATACACAGGAAATAGTAACGCAGTGTCCCGACTTTTGATACAGTTTGGGCTGTGAATTTTTTTGATAAGGCTTTTTTTACATAGAAATGCCCAATGAAATTACCCATCAAACTTAGTTTCATATTTAACGAATTTTCAGAAATCGTTCTTTTGTGCCCACTTTAATTTTATAAATATCTTTTGCGCTAAATTTCGTGCTTCTAGCAAAGATACGTGGCCCAGGAGCTTTACTTTGTGTAAGTAATTTCATCATCATAGCTCTCAGAACGGTGAAGGGAAACATCTCCAGAAAACGGTATATCTTAGCCCAAAAATTCGAAGGCATGTGACATTTACCAATCCGCACTTGGCTGGGGTGGTAGTTTATAATCTTCTTACACAGACCTAAATTATTCAGTTCAGTTCAGTTAGGGCTGTTGTTTCTTACAGTGAAAGATACTAAGGGCCTCTATCCCAGCAGGCGGGAAGAGTAGGTATAGGCTGATCATACAAAATGCCATTTTATCTGGAGCACTCAAATAAATAATTAAGCAAGCTATTATGAATATTAAAAGTTAGTTTCCTCAATTAGTGAACTGCGTTAATTCTCTTTGGACTGCAAACTTATATAATAGATAATTATGAGCAATTTCTCCTTGTTTTTGATTAACATCATGACATTTTTATATAATAACTCTTGTACAAATAGCTCAAACGTAATGAGAGGATGAATTGTTACATTTTTATCACTAGTTATCAATATCATAATATCATGGCAGTTTTATTGAAACTTTAGAGTAATGAGAGTAATATAGGGTCTATAAGTTCACTCATCCTCCATAGAGATGAAAGGATCCTCCGGCCAGACGGGTGTTATGTCTGGCGGGCTTGCGGGCCCTTGTCCAACGGCTGATGTGGGGAAGTTGTAACTCTGCTTACGCAATGTAGAATTTATATGACATCAGTATGTTAGAAACAAATACTGAACTGAGATAATTTAAATCATCATTTATGGCCCGCCCCAGAGCGGTAGACGTCGTTTGATGATTAACCAAGCAAAAAAAAAAAATATACTGAAAGACCCTGTAAAAAGAGCAGGAATACGCTGGGTTCAGGAAGCCCAAAACCGGTCTAAGTGCTGGTTCTTGCGGGACGCCTTTGTAAAGTAGTGGAGATCGTGCTGTTAAAATCATCATGACTATAAACACTGCTGCTACTACAATGTCACAAAAAGATACACATAAAATATACAGACTGGTGTTAGAAATGCTACAACAGAGCCGGAGTTCCGGGTTAGGTATCTCTTAGCGATTAATATATGTATATTTGCATATTTTTTGAATAAACTGTTATGAGTATTTGCTTTTTGAGTATCGTATATCGTCTTCTTATAATAAACGGCTTTTAGTAAGTATATATTTTATGATTTAGACCTTCGATGAGGAATGGAAAGGCCCACCATATATACCTAGAATAAAAATATGATAAAAAAATAAAATAAAAATTATTTTCCAACAAAATCCTAATCCTCATAAAATGGACGATCAATGGACCTTTAATAATTAGTTTGTAAACATTTTTATTGCATGCGCGGTCACAAACCCTATTGTTGTGAGCGCGCATACAATAAAAATAGTAATTTTAATTTTTCAAGTGTTTATGATTATATATTTATCTACCGTTAGAGGATAATCCTAATGTGATAAATGAGCATTATTATTCTACAAAATTGAAATTGACACAAGAAAAGTGCGACTTCCCGAACGAGATGGGTATTTTTTATGCAGGTACTTATTCTTTTATTGGCTCAATAATGTTTTCTACTATCTATTATTATACTAATGTTTGCTGCGGTACTTTATTAATGCAGCAGGTTTACATATTATTTTATATATTTAAGATGCAGGTAATAAAAGTTGGCATTTGTGCGTCATCTCCACAAAAATTTAAAGGAGAGATTATACTCGTAAATTCACTATCTTCAATGTGCATGCTGGAAAAAGACCCATATTAACACAATATAAACGGGGCATAAACTTGTCATTTCATGAGGATGAAAGCTTATTTTGTACTCACAGATTCTAATGTTTTTAATAGTGTCTTCAAATTATTTACAATACTCTATTTTAGTAGAAAATGATAATCATTCTCCCGGAAAAATTATTTCCATAAATAACAAAAACTCCCGCAGATAATAAAGTTAATTTTAAACGAAGATTTTTGTTTTATGAAAAATCAGCATTGATTGCAACTAATAAAGAACCATCTGCTGCCACAACCTCAAAGCTAATAGTTCAATTTAGAGAATTGGCATTCGGAAGTATTTCATAATTGTCTCAAGGTAATTTAGCAAAATCACTTTAAAAAACTTAAAAACACGTGATTTATCCCAAAAAGCCCATCTTTTTTCTCTATAAAGTTCGATAAAACTTCGTTACCTATTGTTAACGTTTTAACTAGGACCAATTTTCAAAGAATGATTAATTTACATCATTGCCAACATTTGCCAAAAAAAATTATCATCACACTAATTAGTATTCTCTAATCAGCATTCTGATATATGAAGTAAGGTTATTCTTTAAAGATTTGTAAATTCACAACATTAAGGGAATTAAATTATATTAGGTATATGTCAAGCGGTTCACCTTCTACTGGTACTACTTTAGCATAAAATCAAATCAAAACTTGTGCTAGATATAAAGACCGAATTTAATGTGAGATTCGTCACTTCGTCGTATTCATCCGTAAAATCAGCACTTCAAACATGAAACTGGTTCGTTTTATTTGTGTATTTTGTGTAAAACAGTGTTTAGTGGTGGAAAATATATGTCCATAAAAAAAAGTTAAAGATAAAAAGCAGTTCGGATTACTCTTCATGAAATTTATTTTTTTCAGTTTCGCAACTTTTAAAAGTGATTTAAGTGATAAATTAAATACTCCAAAATAACTTAAAAACACATTTCGCTTGTAATATGAAAGTTTTACATCAGAGCTACAGTTTAAATATAATTTACTATGCATATTCGTTTACGATTGAATTTGATTCCATAGAAAAAGATTCTGTGCTTCGGGATTTATCTCAACAATAACATAATATCACGACTGTTTTTCGCGAAGGGTTATGCTGGGGACAACCTTATATTACGACCACTTTTTGTCAAACAAGTTTAAACAAGTTAACGTCAAAAATTTAATAATTTTTTTATTATCTTTATACAATATCACAATTTCTTTCAATTAATAAAGTTTCTGTACTGTATCTTAGTAGATACAATATCCAAAAATAATATTGAAGACCTTATACTTAGTTTTCTTTAAAGTGTTCTTGGATATAGTAAAGTACTAAGTATTCATTTCATACATTTATTTACTTACAGATCGTAGCTCTCTGCTTGGTTGCGGTGGCGGTGGCTGCCCCTCCCCCAAGGATAAACTACCCTCAAGATGAAGTACAGATTCTCACCTATGAAAATGATAACAACGATGGAAACTACAGATACAGGTTTGACTTGCTATAAATTATGCTCTATCCACTTGTTCACAGATGATCTCAGCAAAAATGACTAAAATGCTTATCACCTTAAAAAAAATTAAAAGAAAATCTTTCCAAATGTGATACATATGTGTGGATGGAAAGCGTGTGCGTGTATTTATTTATGTACTTTTCAATCCAACACTATACGAATACCAATTGCAGATAAGTGATTATGATAGTCATCAAACAGACATAAATTAATAATAACCTAGAACAAGACTGTTAAAAATATTGTAAAAACACTAATATTTTTTAAAGATATAGACAGAATTAAATCCCTATGCTAACACCATTATTTATTTTTCAGCTTTAGTCAAAGTGACGGTACTGGAGCTGAACAGCAGTCAAGACTCATCAACGAAGGCAGGGAAGATGAAAGCATCGCCGTCTCTGGATCCTATACATGGGTAGGACCCGATGGTGTCACCTACCGTGTCACCTACACCGCTGATGATGACGGTTTCAAACCAGAGATCGATCAGGGACCCGGTGGGGCCGTCCCATCTGCAGTCGTAGCGTCGCTTCTTGGTTAATTAGACTTTGTTATTTAATTTTTATTATTACCAAAAGTATATATGATAATATTATTACTATTAAAAAAATGTTAAATTATTTTGTTTATGATTGTTTATTTCTTGTAGCACATGATACCTGAATGATGTCCTGGAAGCTTCTATAGCCTAGCCAAAAACATAAATTGCAACAAACGTAGGCAAATTGAATATCTACATATTCAATTTGCTTACCTTAGATGCGATTTCAGTGAGTTGCAGTTTCACTACAGGTCAGACGCTCGAAATAAATATCCGTATCAAAGCCATACATGTATTTAAACGTATATTTGATTTAAAGCACTCTCTGAACTTGACACGATACCTGAATCTTTTTGTTATAAAACACAGCAGTAATATACCTATATTCTTGATGCATCGGCTATATAAATAGAATTTTACCAAAGACACATAAAATTATTTGTATATACCTTAATTGGTAAGTATTACCGCATTGTTGACTTTAACAACAATGACATAATTTGTCAATGTCTCGTATGAACCGTAAAACCCTATTATTTATTAGGCTGTTGGCATTTCTGCGTATAAAATGCTGCGCAAGAGATGTTGACGCCCACTTATTGTGACTGTGTGAATTAGAAACCTCAGAAGTTATAAAAGACATCTTCTGAACCCACTCTTCCAAGCTATTTAAACTGGGAAGATGAATTGGAAAATTCTATTTGTGTATTCCAACCAGCACCTGCCTGTGTGATACCGGGCTTAGAATAGTACCAACCCATATCCTCCCGTGGTCGTCGTAAGATTCGACTAAAGGAACTCTCACCAGAGAAGAGGGCAGCAGCGCTTCTCCTATGGAATGTCATATTACTGCGATCCCCATCCCACTTCCAAGCGTGGGGATTATGGCAAACCTCCCCAAAGCAACGAAAGCTTTGGGGGAGGCCTATGTCCAGCTGAGGACCTCTATAGGCTGAAGAAGAAGAAGAACCAGCAACTTATCTGTCTATCCTTTTTAATCGGTGGTAGGCCACAACATCGGCCGCCGGCGTAGTTACCACCCACCAGACAAAGTCATGCCGCCAAGCGATTCGTCGTGTTCCGGCATGATGTCTGGTGAAGCCGTACGGAGGACGGGTCTGAGCGGTTGTGTTGCGATGTGTGCCGGGCTCGATGCGGCAAATGTTGTTGTGTCGGGAGCTTGGTCCTGGAGGGTAGCGGGATCCGAAGCACGGTGCTCCGCTGGCCGACCGCAGGTAGTTGGGGGCCCAAGTAGTGTGCCAGCCACACACGAAAGGCTGCCCCGCCAACTGCGAAAAATCCCAGGGTGGCCCCATCGTGCCGGTTGGCGACCGGACGAGAGGACCCGATGGCGATCCCTGGGGGGGTTCGGGCGTCCCCGCAGTCTCCAGATCAATCTCCCACTGGCGCAGCATCGTTGGTAGTGTTGTTAGGTTTATCATTGCATCACCTCGCTCAACTGCCGTCTTCCTTCCTATTCACTCAGTATATTAAAATGAAAAGTTTTAAAAAGAAAAGTAGGTGTGCACAGCGGGCGCACGTCCTCTCATTTAAAGTGCACCTCTCAAACATTCGAGGTCTGCACTCCAATATCGATGCAGTCCATCACCACCTTGAGACTGAAAAGCCCCACCTACTTTTCTTGACGGAGACCCAGATCAGATGTCCGTCTGATGCGGCATACCTCAACTACCCGGGATACTCTTTGGAGCATGATTTCCTGCAGCGTGCCGGGGTCTGTGTGTATGTCCGCAATGACATCTGTTGCCGGCGTCTCCGTCACCTCGAAGACTCTCATCTATCGTCCTTATGGCTGTTGGTTGACACTGGTGTGGACAAAATTGTCTACACCTGTGTCTACCGATCGCACAGCGGTGACCAGGAGACAACTCGACTATTTGACCACCTCAGTGTGGCTGCTGACAATGTACTGCATCGGCACCCTGACGCACAGTTCGTCGCTCTGGGGGACTTTAATGCCTGCCACCAAGACTGGCTTTTCCCATACCAGAGGACCGACCACGCTGGGAGAGAAGCGCGAAACTTTGCGCTATCAATGGGCCTTTCCCAGCTGGTGGAAGAAGCGACTAGGGTGCCTGATGTGGCTGGTCATACCGCCAATTGTCTGGACCTTCTGCTGACCACTGATCCGGACAGATGTGTTGTTACAGTTTCCTCACCGTTAGGAACTTCAGACCACTGTCTGGTGAAGTCTGTGACGTCCTTCTCCCCACCTGATTGCGACTCGCGTGGTGAGCGGCAAATATGGCGTTACAAGTCAGCAGATTGGGATGAGATGCGCCACTTCTTTGCGTCTTATCCTTGGCAGCAGGTCTGCTTTTCTTCTAGCAATCCATCGAGCTGTGCGGACGCTATAACCGACGTGATGCGTCAAGCTATGGAGTATTTTATCCCCTTCAGTGACGTGCCCGTCGGTGGCTCGGCTCGCCCATGGTTTAACGCCGACTGTGTTCAAGCTGAACAGCGTAAGCACACGGCATTCCTCGCCTAGGTTGACGCTCGTGACCGCAGAGCTCTGGATCTAAGCTCAAAGAAGAGAGCCTTTAACCGTGCTGCCAAGTCCTACAAAAAGGCGCTTAAGAAGGCTCGCTTCGACCGCATTACTAACATTGGTAACAAGCTCTCTGCGCACCCTTCCGGTAGCAGATCTTTCTGGTCCCTAGCCAAATCGGTCGAGGCGAACTTCTGTCGGCCCACACTGCCTCCGCTGGTTAGGCCTGATGGAGCACTGGCCCATACAGCGAGAGAGAAAGCAGGTCTCTTTGCATCTCTCTTTGCCCATAGTTCGCGTCTTGACACTGGCGATACTCCACCTAATTTACCTCATTGCGGAACTTCAATGCCGGAGGTTCGCATTAGAAACAAGGAGGTTCTGAGAGTATTGTGTCGTCTGGACGTGAATAAGGCTAGTGGTCCAGATGGTATACCAGCGATTGTTCTTAAGGCTTGTGCGCCCGAGTTGTCTCCTGTATTGACGCGCCTGTATCGCCTCTCATTTAGGACTGGTATAGTGCCCAAGTCCTGGAAGCTTGCCAACGTGCAGCCCGTGCCCAAAAAGGGTAGTCGTGCCGATCCTACCAACTATCGGCCGATTTCAGTAACCTCCATACTATGCAAGATTATGGAGCGTGTATTGAACTCGCGACTCTTGGCATACCTAGAAGGTAACGATCTCCTCAGTGACCGACAGTACGGTTTTCGACGCAATCGGTCAACTGGGGACCTACTAGTGTATGCCACTCACTTGTGGGGCGAGGCCCTCGAGAAAAATGGGGAAGCGATTGCCGTCTCCCTTGATGTCTCGAAGGCCTTCGACCGGGTATGGCACGCTGGCCTTTTGAGTAAGCTTCCAGCGTACGGCATTTCCGCTGGCCTGACTGGCTGGGTAAAAGACTTCCTGACTGAACGGTCCCTCCGAGTTGTTGTCGACGGATGTTCATCTGAGCCCATGTCGACCAATGCCGGTGTTCCTCAGGGGTCTGTTCTCTCTGCAACTCTGTTCCTGCTGCATATTAACGATCTGCTGATGCCCGGTATCTATGGGTATGCAGATGACAGCACAGTTGTGGAGAGATACCTGCCGAAAGCTCGGGCTAGTAAGGAAACTATCCGGTCCGAAAGAGAGGGCATGGTAGAGCGTGTGAGTGCTGCACTGCAGGCAGTCTCCGAATGGGGCAATGCCAATCTTGTAGCATTCAATGCCGCCAAAACACAGGCGTGTCTTTTCACCGCCAAAAGGAGCCCGTTTACCTTGGCTCCTACTTTTCAGAATGTATCCTTGGAGTGTACCGACCGCCTTCAGCTTTTGGGAGTTGAGATTTCCTCGAGCCTTAACTTTGGGCGGTTCATTGAGTCCAAGGCCAGGGTGGCTGCCAGAAAACTAGGCGTCATCGCGAAAGTCCGGCGGTACTTCACACCTGGGCAGCTTCTAATTTTATACAAAGCACAGGTCCGCTCGTGTGTGGAGTACTGCAGCCACATTTGGGCTGGTACTGCGAAATGTCACCTTGCCACTTTGGATTCGGTGGAGAGGCGAGCGAAGAGGCTGATTGGCGACCCAGACTTAACTCGAAACGGTCTCCAAAGCCTGGAGCACAGGCGTAGAGTAGCCAGCCTTTCGGTCTTCTATAGGATGCATTATGGTGAGTGTGCAAGGGAATTGCATGATTTAATTCCCCCATCTCCGTTCCATCATCGGACGACCCGTCGTACGGCGAGTTTCCACCCTTACGTTGTTGACACCACTGCGATCCGGACGAAGCGTTTTGCTTCCTCCTTTATACCGCGTACATCGAGGGACTGGAACAATTTGCCGGCGTCGGTGTTTCCGTCACATTACAATTCGAGTGTCATCACTGCTTACCATCAGGCGGGATTGCGGTCAAGCGCTGGTTTATAATTTATAAAAAAAAAAAAAAAAAATCTTTAATGGCAACTAAACCGTGTCGACTACTCTGTTTTCTTTTGACCTTTAAACTCCAATTTTTTTAACTTGTCTTTTGAGGTATCCAAAAAGTAAATTCTCTCTTCCCACTAACTTCCTTTCTCTCTCGGATAATTATTTCCCTAAGGTTATCACAATTTTATCATTATTTTTAGGTTAAATCAAATTGTAGTTACCTACTAACATTTAACTAACTACCAAGAAGTTCAAAGATCGACGGCTGCGGCGAACACGCTGTCTAACTTGATCTGATTGCTAAATCAATCATAATATCTAAGATGGTATTGTACCAATAACACTTGTCGTTAAACTATTAGGGTAACAGACTAAAACGTTAAGGTATTGCGAAAACTATAATTAATTTATGCCTCGTAGTAAAGTTGATGCAATAAGTTGTCGCAACTTTTGTTGTTTACACGTTTTGCTCATGGCTTTTGTTTGAATCGCCAATTAAGTAACACTTATATTTAATAGATTTATACTTGAATACTTTATATTTGAGAAAATGTTAAGAATCTATACTTTTAATATATAAAGCTGAAGAGTTTATTTGTTTGTTTAAACGCGCTAATCTCAGGAACTACTTACTGGTCTGATTTGAAAAAATATTTTTGCGTTAGATAGGCCATCAATTCAGGAAGGCTTTAGGCTATATATCATCGCACTGAGACCAATAGAAGCGGAGAATATAAAAAAAAAACTATATCGAAACCTACGCAGGTGAAACCGCGCGGAGCAGCTAGTATTTGATAAAATGACGTTGAATCAACAAATTCAACTATATAGTTTAACAATTTAACTGACTAATGAAAAAATATTCATAGAGAAGTCCTTTATTAAACATAAAAAAAGTTGCATGTGATGCAGCATATTTTTATAGTAATGCTACTAGCAATTCAACTTCTTCTCTGAAGCACCGAGCTCGAGGAAGCGCCAACGTAAATCTAAGAATAATTTCTGGGAGGCCAGACACAATAGTGGCGCGCAGATTCATCTAGCTCCATGTGACAAGATGACACTAGTATGGACATACCGCCTTATTCATAAACGCTGCTTAAAATTAACTAGTGTTTAGCGATTCTTTCACCATACATTTTTGACCTTTTGACGTCACTTAACTTAAATCATCCTTTATTAGTAAACACCATAGTGTTTAAGGGGTTTATCCATAAGCGATGATTAAAGTTAAATAACGTTAAAAGGTCAAAAATGTATGTTTAAAGAATCGCTAATCACTAGTTAACTTTAAGCAGCTTTTATGAATAAGGGGGTATATGTTTTATTTTTTTGACATGAGTTATTTCATGATTTTATTTTCAGTATTTTTCAACGTTCTGTTTTCAAGCTATTGTGTAGTTTTTATTGCGGGCTTTGACTAACTATGTCAGCTTTCATTCGTGGAAGCGGCCTAAAAGCACGCTGTCTCATCTAGCATCGCCCATTACAGTTTTAGATATTTCAACATAAAAAATACACAAAAATATTTAAAAATATAAAAAAAATTGTGAATCCACCGATGTCGGGAGCTGGGTCCAAACTATCGGTAGTTAGGGCTCCAGAGACAGGAACATCCTCACAATGCGGGCCGTATCGCGGATTACTGCCTTTTGAATCAGGCCCTTGATCCAAATGGCTCACGAAAGTCTCAATAGATGATGGTTGAAGCTCTTAGCAATAAAACCAATGGCCGATACGACAATCAGTATAGTGACAGCCGAGTTCACATTCCACATGTCAACAGTCTCGTGCGCAAAGTCGAGATATTTAATTTGTTTCTCTTTCTCAGGTTTCACGAGATTCCCGTCATTTGGCATGGTAACATCGACAATCATTGCGAGGCACGCTAATCGATCTACCACTAGGTACTATATGAGGCTTATTTGCAACAATAGTCCTGTCAGTAATGATAAACCGATCCCAGTATAACGTGATATGGTAATTTTCAAGAACTGGGTCGGGTACATACCCACATAATTACAACACGGTACTTTAGAATCCACAAGTTTATATTTTAAAGCAATTTACTGGTAAATAATACTAGCTACTCTGTTATGCCTGTGCAAATACTCGCCGTTAGCCAGAGGAGAGCAACCAGGTCAATCGTCCCGTCCCTCATAATTTATCTCCGGACTCTCCGATAGTTATTCGTCAAGATAACTTAAACAAATCGTAGCTAGGATACGGAAACTAAGATGTCTACATCGGGCTCATGAAGAGCCTGATAAAATTGCCCGTGAAGTTCTTTGCTTTGTCATACCTTCTTGCGGTCATCAATAGTAAGTATTATAGGCTTGTGCCAGTTCTCTTTCGCCATGGATAGCGGGGAAAATACCCATTTCGGTTTTTAAAAAATATTTTCCGAGACTGCATACTTCTCGGTTGTGGAAGGTATTTGACCCTTCTATCTAGGGCGTTGCGTTCAGTCTGACTCCATTTAAGTATGCCGAAAGAGTAAATCAAAACTGGCATGATCCACCCGTTGAAGACGCGCACCTTAAAGAAAACTATTTAATACATTCCTCAAGCGACCAAAGAAGCGCTCCTTCAACGATCTGTTATACCTTTACAATGTTAATGGAATAGCTTAGCAACGCTCAGATATTGGTATATCTTGCTGACGTGGTCGTCAGCATAATGGGTTACAGTACGTCAATAATGAGCCTAGCAAGGCTGTTGGTTCTAAATCTCGGTACGGGTCGGAGGTCCTAACTCTTACTATTTCTACTGTTTCTGTATTCTAAATCCTAGTAATTAATTAAATCCTATTTTAGCTTCAATAATATTTTTTTTAAAGACAAGATTCCCAAGTCTCGTATAATAGATCGCTTCATGTTAGCATCGTTGATACTTATCGCTGCCGACATAACCAAATATTTGTAGCTTTTGAATGAGGAGACGGATCTAACGTGTATGGAATCCGAGAGTGTGATTCCATCGGATTCCATAATCTCCCCTCGAGTTTACGTGCATGACTGCACATTATCCACCACAAATTCCATCCTTATGGCACTACTGAAAGTTTCAGTTACTTTCAGATGCATTTTTTTGGGTGCAGAGAGTTTCTAATCATTAATTTAGAGAAGGTGAGAAATGACCTAACCACCTCTTTTCAATCGATAACCCAGATCTAAATCCTCCTGCAGTGTACTTAGAGGATTCAGGGCTAAGCAGAACCAAAGTGGACTCAAACTGTCGCTCTGGAATATTCCCCGCTTAATCCATACAGTTTCATCATTCCCATGGATTCGTCGACTCCCTGGATAGCGAAGGACTGTCTTCCATTGCCCCATACATGCCTTAAGTAATATGCGTAGAGTTGCATTTATCTTGTACACCTCCAGCACCCTCATAAGCCATATATATGGCACTGAGTCATAGGTCTTCTTATATTCTATCCAGCAAGTTGACAGATCCTTTCGGGATCGATGACCTGTTGGCTGATGGCCATGTCTATGAGGAGTAGCTCCATAGTACCGCGGGACCCGCTCCTTCATCCATTTTGAGAGACAGACATGATGGAGTTGCTGTCAAGATGTTTGTTTATTTTAGCTTTCAGAATTGATGTAAGAACTTTATAGACCACGCGTCGGTGTGTCCACAAGTGATCGGCCTATAGTTGTTGGGTTCCGCGGAGCTACCTGATTTATGAAGCAGGTGGGTAACTCCGGTTGTTAAGAACTGGGGTGGCGAACCAGACTCTAAGGATGACTGGGATAGAGATATCAAACAAACATGTGTTCTATGTTCTATGTTACTGATTTGGTTTCCGCACTCAGTCCCTTCAGTGGACCATTGTGCGTGGACCATGGCGGCCTTTGGCGGTTATTCCAGCCAGCCCACCTCCCTCCAGAAGCCCATCAGGTCTCCTAGCCTGTTGAGAATATCTGTGTAAGATCTTGGTGCTCCTATGGTTTTGTTTCTAATTTGGGTAACGCCTGTACACTCGAAGAGTACATGCGCAATTGTCTCGTCAGCCTCTATGCAGGCTCTGCACAGAGGGCTGTCCGTTATGCCCATTGTGTGGAGATGCTTATTCAGCAAGCAGTGGCCCGTAATGATCCCCGTCATCAATCGTAGGGTTTTCCTATCCAGGTGCAACAGCCTTTTGGTTAGCTTGCCATCCAGGGATGGCATAGCCTCCTTGGACTGCCTGCAGCCCGGTGACGAGGACCACCAAATCTCCGCTATAACAAACATGTGTGTGAACTAATTAACCATTTTTACCAAAAGTTATGTCCGTCCGGTCCCGGTGATTTCTAATTCGGCTCTGGCTACGTCTAATAGCGTAATTAAAATTGGTGAACAGTTTCACACACTAGCTCGATATCCTGTATCCAGCCACCCTAAGTGTGACAGATAGATGAGTGACTGCGCACTAATGCACTTGTGGTGGCATCATTCATCATTTGGTTCAGATCGTTCCCAAGCTCGACATACCCACCCGCTCCGGATCATGCGATTCTGAGTATATCGACCCACTTGCCGCTTATATCGCCGTATACTGCTGGCCCATGCACAAACTATCTGCTTCAGGAAGTCGATGTGCTCTGTGACATACTCGTAATATATGTATTCTCTAGGGCTCATACCAGTCCCCGAGAAGACCTGTTTCACAAAGAGCATCACTCGTGGTTGAGTATTGGCCTCCCAAAAGCAGTATAACTAGTTTGCCGATGGTTACCCTGTCCCATAAATACGATGCTCGATTCTGCGCTGCTAGGCTGGTACGGCCGGTTTTGGTCGAGTAGCTTCATAACAATTTGGGAACTTCATTTTGGCTAATCGACATGCCGCTACAGTTGCTCAATACAGGATCGAGTGTGTATCAATGAGATCCTCGCTGCTCTCGAAGAAATTCTTGAGCTGCGAGTCCAAAGCATACACCAGCGCCCTATATCTTTTGTGCATAGTTAGCCGTGGTAACCGGGGTCTAAGGTCTAGAGTCGAATCCTCCAATGCGCTCCTCAGTCAGCTTATTATAATATATATATATATATATATATATATATATTTATTAAAAAAAAACTTTGCTGCACACTAGGAATTCCTCCTGTATCGTGGGTGCGTTTACAAACATATAAACTCACATACAAATATTTGTTCCGTGCGGAAATCGAACCCGCAACATGCAGCTCAGCAGTCAATAGCTTAACCACTGCGCTAACCGTGCAGTCAATTATATTATTATTATTCTAGGTACAGTCACCTCGTACATTTTTAAAGTATAATAAATATATCTCAAATTTGAGCGCAGCTTTGTTCCTTTAATAAAATCCGAAATACAGCAAATCAAACATAGGCTATTTGAAAAAAAAGGCCAAGAGCGTGTCGGGCCATACTCAGTGTAAGGTTCTGTAGATTCCCGTCCGTCACTATAAGTAACTCCGCTTAAAAGTTAAATAAGAGTTAAAATTTGCTATTTGTTACAGTAAGTACGGAATTACAAAAACAGGCCCACAAGGGACGACAATAAAAAATGGATTTTGTGGTTTTATGAAACCACGGTAAAAGTGAAACTTTTTTCACATTATAGACTGAAGAGCGCCTTTCACTTTAACTCTACTCCGCGGCCGACCGTCACGCGGCATGAGTGCTGCATGTCGCGTGACGGTCGAAAAAGTTTGAGACGATACAATAAACGTTTCACTTTAAAAAGCTTGCATATTACGGATAAATAACTAACTTATTTCAAAAATTATATTTAATTTTATAAGAAAATCTATATAAAGTTTTTTTTTTTAATAATTATAAACTAGTGCTTGACCGCAATCCCGCCCGATGGTAAACAGTGCTAGTTTATTTAACCTATTCACTAAAAAAAACAATGCTGCGCCACAGGGAGATTGATCTGGAGATCCTCCACGACCAAACTCCCGACACAACAACATTTGGTTGGCGCATCATAATCGGCGCCACATCGCAACACAACTGCTCAGTCCCGTCCTCCGTAAGTACTACTTTTGAAATTTTCTTTCATATTTTTTAACCTTGGATATGGTTGAAAAGTTAAGATACATAGTAAGACACATTTTTTTTTTACTTTTGGTGCAATTATTTTCGAAAATATTAACAGTATCGAAAATTATATTATTAAACCCCATTCATTTTTAAATACCTATCTAATAATATATCACACGTTACGGTGGAAATGAAAAAAAACACTCTCGCTTTCCATGTATGGTGCCCTAATAAAAGATTTTTTCCACTGTTATTTTAATACTTTGTCGGCGTGCTTGGTATACATATTGGTGTCAAATTTCAGGTTTCTAGTGCTAATAATCACCGAGATTATCCGCGGATAGACGGACAAACGGACAAACAGACTCTGTTTAATTTTTTTGCAACTTACCAGCTTTTCTGATCAGAATATATCACCCCGATGATTGTATACAAATAATTACCTTAACTTATAATTAACTAGTCTACTCGCAACCATACCCATAATTATAATACTATAAAATGTTTTAGCCTCATCTGACTGAATGGTGAGGTCAGAATGCTATTATAGAAACCTATATTAGACATGTTAGATTAGAAGTGATCGTTGAGTTGTTATTAGAAGTATTAGCAAAGGGTTGACGCCTTTGGACACCCAAACGAGCACGCTCAGCAAGGATATGATGCCTCTTAAATGCATCCACGGGTATTTTGATGAATCGATTTTGCGAATTATAAATCCAAAGCTATTGAGCGGTATGTATCCAGATCGGAGCCTCAAAGCCGTCACTATCTCTTGCCTGTTCATACTACCGTCGTTATACCAAAATATCCATAGAAGTGTCGGCTAAATCGTTCTATACCAGACATCCTTATTTAAAAACAAAAAGATTCTACCCAACATTGAATACATCTCTCTCTCTCTAACCGAGGATAAGAGAGTTTAGTATGCCAGGATAAATGAGGTGAAACTAACTACATGAAAACAACAATTTACTAATATCATAAGCTCCAGCTAAACCTCTCGCAATCTGGAAATCACATACGAACGCTTTGTCTAACAATGAGAGGATAAATATTGCCTTTTTTTGTCGGGTAGGAAATCATGAAATGACTTCTCTCGCTCTGGGTGGAGCGGAAGGGCGTGTCAGACTTTTACTGACTAAAACCCACACGTGTTTCTTCACTTGCCTGTGCGACGGCCAGGGCCACGGTTTCTTGTTTAACCAACCTTCAACCCCGACCCAGGAGGCATCGGTCTTCGTGGACCCCGTCACGATGTGCTGACATCTCTTTGAGGCGCGCATGAAACACGACGCGTCGTCGATTCCGGCCTGGTCTGCTCACCGTCCGTAGGCCCCCGCCTACACTGGCTGGGAGTTCGGTGTCGTCTCCCGACCAGAGCGTAGTGGAGGAGGCGGAGCGCGTGTGGGATTCCCGCTGCCACACGCGCCCCGCCTCCCCCTTTGCCAGCATCACTGCTTTGCAGAAGGAGGTGACGGCCTGCCATGCACTCTCGCTCCGGACCATGGCCTGGACCAGGGTTGGACGCGAGAGATAGCCGACGATCACCGCTACGAGGACACGGTGGTGCTCTACCCAAGCCTGGCAAACTTCCACCGTATGCTCCACCGTGTCCTCATGGCGATCCATACAATGGTGACACCCTGGCGTTTCCTCCCGCCTAATACCGAACAGGATCCTCCCGAAACAATCGTGTCCGGTGAGGACCTGCATCAGGCGGAAGGTGAGGGCACCGTGGCGCCTCTCTAACCACTCCTCAAAGAGGGGACTTACCGCCGCTATAGTGGCGTGCCCAGCACTGGGTTGCGACAATCGCACTCTCCATGTCACCATGAGATCTCGCCGGAGCTCTGTCCGCCCTAGCGCGATTACTCGCGGCAGTAGAGTTATGCCCTGGCGTTTTGCCTCCTCCCGCCAGTCCCACATGTGGGCGACGGCTTTGGCCTCCAGATCCCATGAGCAGAGACCGTGCGGTAGCCCCGGACCAGCCGAACGGCCATGACCCTCTGGGACGCGGTCAGGCATCGGGCTGGTCGCTTCCTTAGCGACCGCGCCCACACCGGTGCCCCGTAAAGGGCCATGGACCGCACGGCCCCCGCATAGAGCCGCCTCAGGGCAGCCCCGGCCCATTCTAGTCTGGGCGCCAAACGTCGGAAGGGCTCCTCGAAGTTCCACCGGCTGTCGAGGACGAGTACCAGGTACTTCATCGTCGACCCGACGCCGATGTGAACCCCTCCTACCGTTATGTGGGAACCTGATGGTGGCGCATTCCGAGGACCATGACCTCGAGTCCCAATTGCCGGATCCTGTTGACGATTGTCGCAACCCCAAGGGTCGCTGCGTCGCTGGTGCGATCTCCCTTGTGCCAGAACTAGCGTGTCGTCAGCGTAACAAATTACGCTGACACCGATAGGGAAGTCGGCGCGCAGCACCCAGTCGTACCCGATGTTCCACAGATGCGATCCCAGGGCCGATCCCTGTGGAACACCGCACGACATCTCTCGGTGGTTCCACACTCCTTGGTGACCGGGGTAGATTACGGCCCTGTCCGTCAGATAGGCCTCGACCACTCGACTGAAATGGGTCGGAATCCGGTGATACCAGAATGCCTCCCTGATGTAATTCCAGGGTAGGGTGTTGAAGGCGTGGCGATGTTTACAAGCACCGCCAAGACAACCCCACACCGAGCCACAGCATCCCCTGTCGTGAGGGCTCGCACGCGCATGATGGCGTCCACCTTAGATCGCCCCCTGCGGAAACCAAACTGGCTCTCTGCCAAATCCGGGCCCGCTCGCCTGAGTTGCCCGACGAGGCGGTCTGCAATGAGTCCGCTTCTTTGTGAGTGTATGCCACTCACTTGTGGGGTGAGGCCCTCGAGGTAAATGGGGAAGCGATCGCTGTCTCCCTTGATGTCTCGAAGGCCTTCAACCGGGTATGGCATGTTGAATAACCGGTGTTCCTCAGGGGTCTGTTCTCTCTACAAATCTGTTTCTGCTGCATATTAACGATCTGCTGTTGCCCGGTATCTATGGGTATGCAGATGACAGCACAGTTGTGGAGAGTACAGTGTACTTGCCGGATGCTCGGGCTAGTAGGCAATCAATCCGGTCCGAAAGAGAGGCCATGGTAGAGCGAACGAGTGTTGCACTACAGGCAGTCTCCGAATGGGGCAATGCCAATCTTGTAGCATTCAATGCCGCCAAAACACAGGCGTGTCTTTTCACCGCTAAAAGGAGCTCGTTCACCTTGGCTCCTACTTTTCGAAATGTATGCTTGGTTGGAGTGTACCGACCGCCTTCAGCTTTTGGGTGTTGAGATTTCCTCGACAGGTCCGTTCGTGTGTGGAGTACTGCAGCCACATTTGGGCTGGTGCTGCTAAGTGTCACCTGGCCACTTTGGATTCAGTGGAGAGGCGTGCGAAGAGGCTGATTGTTGACCCTGATTTAACTCGAGATGGTCTCCAGAGCACAGGCGTAGAGTAGCCAGCCTTTCGGTGTTCTATAGGATACATTTTGGGGAGTGTGCGAGGGAATTGCATGATTTAATTCCCCCATCTCCGTTCCACCATCGGACGACCCATCGTACGGCGAGTTTCCACCCTTATGTTTTTAACACCACTACGATCCGGACGAAGCGTTTTGCCTCCTCCTTTATACCGCGTACATCGAGGGACTGGAACAATTTGCCAGCGGCGGTGTTTCCGTCGGACTACAATTTGAGTGTCTTCAAGGCTAGAGTGAATAGGCTCTTAATAAACTAGTGCGCTTTACCATCAACGATTGCGTCACTGCTTACCATCAGGCGGGATTGCGGTCAAGCGCTAGTTTATAATTTATTAAACAAAAAGAAGGATCAGTTTCCCCGTCTTCCAGCAAAGTGGGAACTGGCACCTCTCTCTCGTTCTAAGGCCAGAACCCAGGCTTTTCCTGGTAAGCCGTCGGGTCCTGGGGCGGTATTTTTAGCATTCAGCCTACGTACCGCCGCTCTCAACTCTACCTCGGTCACTTCTGGAGCATTGTCGTCGTTATTGATGTAGTCCGCATCGGGCACCGCAGGAGGTGGAGCCATGGGTGGAGGGGTATATCCCCTTCGCGAGGGAAACAGAGTGCTCACCACGTCCTCCACGAGCTGAAGCCGGAGACTCTGCGTCAGCGGGGGAGCCCATGGGTGGAGTTTATTCCGCACCATTTTGTAGAGGCTTCCCCACGGGTCTCTGTTCAGAGTCCCCGGCAACTCCTAACGGGCCAGCCCTTTGGTCCGCTGGATCTCCGCTCGGAGGGTGGTCTTCGTCGCTCTGTATACATCGTAAAGCTCCGCCTGTATGGTCTCCGTATTCGGTGGACGTATACGGAGCCTGCGATGCCTGGTGTTACGTTGTCGTGCAGCCACGCATGCCTTACGCTCCGGCGACCACCAGTACACCTGACGCCGGGCGCATCCGGGCTTGCCTCGGGACATTGCCACGTCGCATATCTCGGACATGGCCTCCCGGAACCATTCCGCCTCCTCGTTTGTGTCAGCAGGCCCGTCCGGTGGTGACATCCAGGCCTGCACGATCGAAGCTTCCAGGAGGAGCTCCCGGTCAAGCTGCTTCAACACCCACCTCGGACCACCCGGGACCGGTCGGACCGGCGCACTAGAAGTCTGGGCGGAGACGTCAAACCGGATATACCGGTGGTCTGAGTAGGTCTCCACCCCCTCCATGATGCGCCAGTCAAGGAAATGTGGCAACAGAGCGGGGCTAGCGAACGATATGTCCACCACTGAGTCACACCGCATCCGCATACGTGTTGGGACCGAACCCCGATTTAGGACGACCAGGCCTGTCTCCAGAGCCCAGTCCTCCACCACCTTGCCCCGTGTGTCTGTAAGCCGGGAACCCCAAGCCAAATTGTTGGCATTGAAGTCCCCGAGAACGAACACGGGGAGCACGGGTAACCCTACCACTACGATGATAAATATTTCCTTAGATTATAAACAGAAATAAATGCATTACGTTACAGAAGCGAAATCATAAGTACCCCTTGACATTAGACTCACCAAATTGCAACGTCAAGAGATATACTTTACATACAACTCGAGGTCGAAGTGAAGAGGTTTGTCCGGAAGATTCACGGCTTGTATTTCCGGAGCACGAATCTTGTATCCAATTTTAAAAACAAATTCCTGTAAGTTAATTGACTAGAAAAATAACAATAATGATTGCCTTTTTTAAGCAGGAACTATTTTGTTTTAAGATAATTCAGTCTAGCCTTGAAGACACTTAAATTGTAGTCAGGCGGAAACACCGCCGCTGGCAAATTGATCCAGTCCCTCGACGTACGCGGTATAAAAGAAGAAAAAGTGTGTGTGTCATCATAAGGGTGGACTCGCCGTGCGACGGGTCGACCAATCATGGAATTGAGATGGGGGAATAAATCATGCAATTCCCTCGCACACTCTCCAAAATGAACATCGAAAGGCTGGCTACCCTATGCTTGTGCTTCAGGCTTTGGAGACCGTTTTATACTAACCATAGGTTGCCAATTAGCCTCATCACACGCCTCTCTACCGTATCCAAAGTTGCCAGGTGGCATTTTGCAGCACCAGCCCAAATGTGGCTGCAGTACTCCACACACGAACGGACCTGTGCTTTGTATAACATTAGAAGCTGTACCGATGTGACGTACCTTTGCAATAACGCCAAGAAGTTAAAATTATTTTTAGTAAGTGAATTATTTTTAGTTGTTGTGTATTTTATAGATATCTTTTACGTAAACCAAGTTTTGCTGTCCGCCCCGTATGTTTTGGTGGATGACACATCTTTGATTTTTTGGTTCTACGATATGGTTTTCTCACGATAGGTTCCTTCACGATTTCGAAAGCAGAGGTAGGTAATGTAATTAAATAAATGAAGTAAGGACCTTACAAAAAATACATTTTGATTGTGTATGTATGGCTAAAACTCGAGTCCTACCTACCTCGTAATTAGGGCCTGTACCACTGAACGAAAATTTCTAATCATTTCAGTATGACTGAAAGAAACTACAGTTTGCAATGCGCAATAGTTCAAGTTCTACAAAGAAAACAATAGTATTTTCTAATTCCCGTCAACCTCACATAAAAATTACGATATCAAAAGAACGCCCCTCAAAGACTGCCTCAAAAGCTTTGCAGCAACTAGACGCCAGTTGAAGTAGTGGCCAATACACAATACATGTAATGAAAGGACAGCGTCAACCACTAATTTACCACATAATGCACATGATTATGTTGTAATGAATAGTATAATACATGATTTCTATTGAATAATGAGCACATAATTCACAAGTGAATTCGATAAACTCTTAGTATAGTGATCATAAAATGGGTTAGTAGGTAATAATATGTGATGATTTAAAAAACGTGGTCGCATTGTGAAGTGTTGTTAATAGTGAAGTTTAACTTTTACTTGGCTCTTTGTGAATTATAATAGTAACAGAAGCGGGCGTGAAGCCAACTGCCCTTCAGAATGTTCAGGATGCTCGCAATGATCAAAATGTTCAGCTGTTGCGATACGGTACGGACAACGATGCTCTTGGATCCTACAGTTTTGTATATATTGCCTACGTGAATCATACTAAATCTGTTAAGAATTTTGTACACTTGAATTGTGTTGCTTTTTCTTTTTGTTGAAACATTATTGCCGAAACCTTATGATCAATTTTATATAGAGAAATTACGTATCATGAACTTTCTGCATTCAGAAAAAATGGGTTTTTCTACACATCATCGTCTAAAAGATCATCATATTATTACAAATCGCTCATAGCTATGAGACCACTCTTTGTAACTTCTTCATATTTCTATTCTATAATTTATATGGTGTACATAATAAAAAGTATTCTATTCTTCTCTATACTCCTACCCTAATTATACTATTATTCCAAATTATTTAGGGGTCATAAAGTATGTCTTTTTTTTAACCTTCTTTAATTATTATCGTTATGTGTGTAGGGGAGAGGTGTCCTCCTTGTCACAAGTACTAGTTGTCACAAAGTCAATATCTCTTTTAATACAAGAAATAATAGAACGCACCTATTGAGGTTTCGGAGCGCATCTCATCGCTACCAACATAAGAAAGTGTCATCGCCGCCAGCCTTTAGTCGCGGAGGTTATTGCTAAAAATAATAATTGGTAAGTAAATTTTATTCTCTTTTTGAATATTACGTCTTTCGGGTATTAAGTATATTATTGTCAAGGTTTTGTGGGATTATGAGAGAGAAATAAGTCAGTTTTTACGTAGTAATGAATAACTTTTTCATTGGTAAACATTTTGAGGTTCGTTTTGAATATTTACTGATTCTTGCCTTCGGTACAAGTTGTCTCAATGTTTTCGGGTCTAGTTGTCACTGTTACAACTAACCCCAGTGGGTATTGATATTGTGGCATTTCAGTGTAATTCAGTTATAACTTTGGTTATAGGTAGCAAATATGCCTAGAAACCGAAAAAGGATAACTGAACGAGGCCAGATGTCTGCCGATGTCATGATGCAAGCCGTTACAGCTATCGGGCCTAATAACTCTATAAGAAGTGTTGCCAAAGATTATAATATAAATTACAGAACACTCGCTCGATATTATAAAAAATATAAGAATAATGATTATCTGTCGGGTACGTAAAGGTAAGACAGGTTTTCAAGGAAAACGAAGAAAATAACACTTCAAATCGTAGAAAGAGAATAAGCACTGTTTTGACGGATACTCCGGTAAAAAACGCCTTAGCCAAGCAACAGAAAATGAAAAAAATTAAGCCAAAAGGAACTAAGAAAAATAGAAAACGTAAAGATCATACGAGTGATGACGATGATTCAGAGGATGACACATGTTTAGTTTGTTGCTTCGGATCATGGTCTGAAGCAAAACCGAACGAAGAATGGGTACAATGCACGAAATACAAGCTTTGGGCTCACAGAAAATGCGTTGGGAAGAACTATTTATTTTATTGCTGTCCAAATTGTGACTCAGATGAGAATAGTGATGCCGCTAGTGACCTGTGACAACATGGACCTACCCTTGGGACAACCTACCCCAGATCAGGGGTCACTTGTCACAACAGAGTTGATTTTTTCAAAATACAAAAACTAATATAAGAAAAGATGTTATAAGTATTATTATTTCAATTAATGAAGGCTGAAAGACCAAATATATGAAAAACATAATTAAACTGGTTGTATTATTTAATTTGTTCATAATAAAAATATAAACTTGATTTCTGTGACAACTAGGACACCTCTCCCCTAGTCTATGCAGCTCATAAAAAGAACATTATTCACGTCGCCAGAAATACAATCTAACTCAAACTAAAAACAGGACAACAAAATACAAAGCAACGCACTAAAATAAGAAAAACTAATAATAAAAATAATTTTATTATTAAAATTCCCACATTTAAATCCCAAGAGAAAACGCCATCTACAACACAAGCTGCAACTGCAAATGCGAGGGGGACACGGCGCAGCACACGCTCTTCAAGTGTGTAGCTTGGGAGGAGCAGCGCCGTGTCCTCACAAATGAAGTAGGAGGCGACCTAACGCTGCCGGCAGTAGTGCGGAGGATGGTCGGTAGCGCAGAGTCGTGGGACGCGGTGGTGTCCTTCTGCGAGGACGTGATGTCGCAGAAGGAAGCTGCGGAACGGGAGAGGGAGATCTCAACTCCCTTCCCGGGCCGCAGAAGACGCACTGGGCGCCAAGGAAGGGCGGATAACGCCCTCTTTCGCCCCCCATGAATGGGTCCAGGGGTGAGGGACATGGAGAAGTCCCCGCCCCCTATAGATGGACCCCGAAGCGAAGGCGCGCGCGAGTGTCGGCGCGCGCCTCTGAGGCGATGCACGGGGAGACGAGGCCCGGACACCGGGCCAGCACGAGGGTGTGGGGCCGTGGAAGAATTTACACTCCCGCGGCCCCACGCGCGCTCGTGATAGAAGAGACACCGGGGTGGTTTTAGTCAGTAAAAGTCTGACATACCCCGTCGCCCACCCCAGGGCGGCGGGCATCCTATGAGGATTTCCACCCCGGGAGAAAAAAAAAAGGCCTATACCGAAAAGGCCCATGAATCGTTAGGAAATCTAAATTTATTTATTTACTAGTTTTTTTCATCGTTTCCTTTTTTTTCGATATACTTAAATTATGTTATGAATTACTAAAGAAATTCATGGTTAAATAAAAGCTTATTATTATTATTTATTTCTGTAGTCACCTCTTTTTTAACCAAAGTCACACAGTCTATCCATCGTTTCTTTATTATGCTTCTAATTCTCACAGACATTCATATTCTGTGTAAAATATGCCAGAAAATTATAATAACTTAAAATTTCATCCTCTATTTATTACTAAGAACAAAAGTGATAACCAGGTGTAATGAGGATGGAGAGTTAAGAAACACAGAATCAGAATAATAATAATAATAATATTTATTTATTTTCTCACCACAATATCCATATAAAATAATAACAAAATAAAAATAATGTTGTCCAGTTATGGGCTTATACAAAAATACTGTGGGAGACTGGTGCCTAAGCTAAGCCGAAGCCTGTATTTCAGGCCACCAGGGTCTCCACCCCAGATATACATTTTTATTATAGCTTTCCGTTTACAAGAATTAAACAGTGATTTAAATTTTACATATAGGAAGGAGTTTTTGTGGGGAGTGTGTGGATATGTAAGTGTGTGGGAGGGTGTGTGTGTGCGGTGTGTGAGTGTAAGTGTGAGTGATGGAAAATCGGTGCTTGTTATATTGCATGTTCTACGAGTATGTGCGTGTGGTAACATATATATAGAAAAACAGTAAGACAATGTTGTGATTATTTTGGGATAGATAGTAGGTTTTCGGTAGTATCGTAGTCAAGAGTCTTTAGCCATCCATTGAGCTTTTTCTTACAGAGGTGTTTCGTGAGTGGAAAGATATTGTGAATTTTGTTAACTTTATTATACAGGTAGCCTCCAAGAAAACAAAAGAATCGTTCAGAGAAACAAGTTAAAAGTTTGTCAATGGACCGGGCGACGGGGTCGTAGCGCCTTTTACCGATCATAGGTGAGGGACTATAATAAAGAAGTGCGTGTTGTCTCATAACAGTCTGCAGAATGAACAGTTGACGAACCGTAAGATCTCCACTTTCTCGATACAAGTCGGTTGTGGGGTAGCGGAATGGTCGAAAAGATGATACCTTTAGAATTGCCCTCTGCGCCCTTTCGAGTTGAAGAAGAGTCGATTTAGGTGCGCCACCCCATGTAGTTATGCAATAAGTTAACAAAGACTGACAGAGTGCGTAGTAGACCGTCTTCCTAAGGCTTTCACCCGCCACGTGTCTTAGGTTCTTGAATACATAAATTAATTTACGTATCCTGGAGGTAAGGGTGTCGATGTGCGGATAGAAGCTCAAGCAGGGATCCAGCAACACTCCAAGGTATTTTATAGAGTTCGTTCTCTCTAAGCTGGTGCACGTACAATTCATACCGTAAGGGATGGGGCATTTATGGGCGGTGATAGATAACTGGGGTGCCAAACCCTGAGAAACCTTTCGCATAGAGAAGTTGATGTATTTAGTCTTGTCTGCATTTAAGG
This sequence comes from Sesamia inferens, assembly GCA_037179545.1. Classification (NCBI taxonomy): domain Eukaryota; kingdom Metazoa; phylum Arthropoda; class Insecta; order Lepidoptera; family Noctuidae; genus Sesamia; species Sesamia inferens. The sequence continues at coordinate 17,245,057 of CM073928.1, read as the reverse complement.
TAAGGACGTTGTCATGCAACCATTTTGAGACCTTATTCAGGCCAGATTGTGCATTTTCGTAAACGCTTTGCCAGGTATCGGAATTAAATATAAGGGCCGTGTCGTCAGCAAAACTAAAGATTTTACCTCTGTCGAGATTAAGCGCACACAGGTCGTTAATATAAATTAAAAATAAAGTCGGCGCGATCACACTGCCTTGTGGAACTCCGTGTGTGATGGTTTTTGCGGTACTTATGTGATTGTTTATCTTAACGGTCTGTGTACGGTCTTTAAGGTAGTCTTCGAAAAGCCTTAGCTGCATTCCTCTCACACCTATGTTCTGTATCTTTTTTATAAGGATGGAAGTAGAGACGGTATCAAAGGCTTTTGCCAGATCGAGGAAAATACCTAAAACCTTCCGCCCACCATCCAGGTTCCTAACAATGTGATCTGTTAAATCATGGACTGCATCAGAGGTTGATCTACTGACACGAAAACTATATTGGTTTGGAGATAGGAGCTTTTTACTTTCCAGGTAAGATATTAATCTGTTATTCATAATGCGCTCGAGGATTTTTGATAACGTGGGCAGAATAGCAATGGGCCTATAGTTAGTTACTTGGTCTCTATTTCCACCCTTAAAGATAGGAGTAATTACTGATTTTTTAAAAACTTTTGGAAATTTACCGGTTGCGAGGGCCAAATTGCAGATGTGTGTCAGGGGTGGAACCATAATATTCTTGTGCTCTTTAATTATCCTAGCAGATATACCATCCCAACCCACAGCACAGCCTGCACGCAGGGACACTATCAGTTTTTCAACCTCATCCGTGTCTGTAGGAAGTAATACCATTGAGTGAGGGCATGAGTAGTCGTTGGTGTGACTTTTCTGTGTCCCTGGTTGACTACCTTGTATTTTCTCAGCTAGGCTTCTGCCAATAGTAACAAAATAGTTATTCACTAATTCGACTGATTGATCTGCGGTGGGTGAAAGTGTGAGCAACTTTGTTGGGGGTTCTTTAACTTTAGTTCTATTTGTGATTTTATTGATTGCCTCCCATGGTTCTTTACTATTACGACCAGCGTTTTTTATCTCGTCTTGTTCGTGTTTGTTTTTAATTTTTTTTAGTAGCGCATTACAGAAGTTTCTGTAGCGAGTGTATGATACTAAAAGGGTTGTGTCGTTCGGAGATAATTTAATCTTTTTGTGCATATTATCTCTATGCGTCATGCAGCGTAGAAGCCCTGGTGTAATCCATGGCTTTAAAATTTTTTTCCGGTTAGGGATTTTGACAGTTTGGGTGTTTCGCTGTATGATGTGCGCAATAGAGTGTATAAGGAATTCCGCTGCCGTGTTAGGATCCTGCATTTCATAAATCGTATGTAAATCGAGTGTATTTAGATCTGACTTTAATTTGTCGTAATTTATTCGCGTTGTTGTATTGGAGGTCTTTGGTTTTTGCGCTATTTTGCGTAAAAAGAGAATCACTGTTTCGTGGTCGGTAAGATCAGAATGCGCTACTAGAGCATGAGCTGAAAATTTGGTCTTGAGTATTATGTGATCCAAGCAATTTCCCTGTCTGGTAGACAGCGTATGAGCTGGGAGTAGACCAAAAGATGCTAGTAATGTTAGGTAGTTATTTTTGTTCGGGTCCAGTGACTCATCGCCAATATTTATGTTAATATCTCCTGTAAGTATGATATTTTTTGTATGTTGAATTTTGACAAGTACACTGTTTAATGAATTTAAGAATCCGCTTATGTCTCTGCGGGCTGGTGAGCGATATATTGCTAGAATAATGGTTGTGTTATCTAATTTTATTTGTAAGCAGTTTGCGTCAAGTAGTTCTGGTTCCTCCACCGTAACGTCTAGATTGTTGTTAGTGTATACAACTACCCCTTCATTTTGTGAATAGTTACGAAATGTTGAGTATGAGTTGAATCCATAAAGGGGTGGGATATTTCCTGATTTTGGTAGCCAGCACTCAGATAGAACGATGACGTCCCAGTCCACTTTGGTCCTAGCTAGGACCGTTTCGAAACCGGGTAGATTTTTATGTATACTACGGATATTCTGGTTGATAATTTTAAGACATTTATTAGGGTTGTAGCTAGGTGGAATACATTGTTCAAGGTCGCAGGTAGAGGAGTCCGCCACTGAGACAGAGTCTACATAGCGGGAGTTGGTTTCAAAGTTATCGAATTTTTGTATTTGAGGATTGCGGTACAGATATAGATTGCAATGTATTATTGTTTAGGGCACATATGGATAGTTTGTACTTGCACATAGGAACTCGGTGTTGTATAGCTAGGCTAGTAGCTTTGTATTTTATGGAGTTTAGTGTATAAATGTAATATGGAAGAAATTGCATAGCTTGTATGTGTTTTATGGTGTGTGTGTCTTTGTAAGTTTTAGTGAAGAGTTTGTAGATATGAAGATAGAATATGAGTTCGTTGCAGTAAAAAGTTACTCTTAAATCAGTTCCAAAAGCGTCAGTTGAACTGTTATATACATAGCCAATTTTCGGTGTCTAGTAGATCGGTTATGCACAGAATTGACACATCCTAGTTGTTAATTAAAGTAACACTATTAGCTGGTGCTAAGCTCTAGCTATAGCAGCAGGTCACGGCCATTATAAGCCTAATCCAGCTTACCAAAAAAGGACTCTGTGCACCCAACAAGTAGGATCACTTGTTGAGTGCACAGAGTTCCTACCGGGGAAGAAGACGGTAGCAGTGTGCTCAGTGGTCACGTGTTGCCATACACAGCAAGGTTGAAGGGAGTCCCCTTTACAGGCTCCCCGAGGATGTGTCTTAGAGGCGTTGCTCAGGACCATTTTTTTGTTTGGTATTGGAAATCATCAAATGACCTCTCCCTCTCTGGGCGGAGTGGAAGAGCATGTCAGACTTTTTCTGACTAAAACCCACCCGTGGTGTTTTACTTGCCTGTATGCCAGGGCCATTGATTCTTTTTTAACCCTGACCTAGGAGGCATCACGGCGTGCCGGCCGTCACGATGTGCTGACATCTCTTTGAGGAAACACAACGCGCCGTCGACTCGGGCCTGGTCCTTACCGGGCGGCGAGCTGGAACTGAGACCACCCTTATGCGCGGATGGAAATCTCCGGGGTGATTTTAGTGAAGTAAAAAAACCACATTCCCCGACCCCACTCTCGGAGATCGGGTGCTCTCCGAAAACAAAAAACGTCACGAAAATAATGTGCAACTCCCATATTCCCCTAAAACTTAAAGGGCAGATATACCTGTCTGCCAGCTGTCTCCTATGGATCAAAATATGGTGGGATAGAAATTAGATAAATAAAAGCCAATTGCATTAATACAGCTGAGATGAGAATGCTAAGAGGGACATGTGGTGTTATACGATTGATAGGAAAAAAACCGGCCAAGTGCATGTCGGACTCATGCACAAAGGGTTCCGTACCATTGGTTTATGAAATTAAAGGATTTAAGTTATTTCTATGAAAGATTACACGGTAATAAGCGTTTTTTTTTTAAATAATCATAAACTAGCTCTTGATCGCAATCCCGTCTGATGGTAAGCAGTGATGCGATCGTTGAGGGTAAAGTGCGCTAGTTTATTAAGAGCCTATTCACTCAGAAAAACTGAGCGAATAGGAAGGAAGACGGCAGTTGAGTGAGGTGATGCAATGTTAAACCCAACAACGCGACCAACGATGCTGCGCCAAAGGGAGATTGATCTGAAGACCCTCCACAACAACATTTGGCGCATCGTACCCGACACACATCGCAACACAACTGCTCAGACCCGTCCTCCGTACGGCTTCACCAGACATCATGCCGGAACACGATAAATCGCTTTGCGGCAAGGCTTTGTCTGGTGGGTGGTAACTTCTGCCGGCGGCCGATGTTATGGCCTACCACCGAGAGGATTACGAATTATGATATGGGGATATATTACGAACGATCGTGGAAAATGTCGTAAGGTAAGTTTTAAGTAAGAATGTCGATAACTATATAAGGCTAAACTATATATATAACTATATTTACACAGAAAAAACAGGCATAAATTAGAAGGGGTGATTATCGAGAAGAAAACATGATTTGTACCCTAAATATATTGAGTTATGGTCAGGAGAATGATGATCAACCTTTTGAATGGTAATTTATATACACACACGTACATATGATAAAGTTTCTAGAGCAATACCATATCAGATTCGATAATATAGAAATATTATCGAATATTAGAAATATTATTTTCCATATTATCGAATCTGATATGGTTCGATAGTATAGAAATGTTTCTATATTATCGAATCTGATATGGTATTATTGCTCTAGAAACTTTTTTTTTTCAGAAAAGCCATCTTCAAGGTCTCTGTTGTAGTGCGCCAAGGTTTTTTCGCTTAGTAAAATATTTTAATACTAGCGCGTCACGAGGTTTCACCCGCGTGGGTTTTGCTATGCTCCGCTTCTATTGGTGACAGCGTAATGTTAGACTAAAGCCTTCCTGGATTAAGGAGCTATGAAACGCAAAAAGATTTATTAAAATCGGACCAGTAGTCCCTGAGATTAGCGCGTTCAAACAAAGATCATCGCTTCAATTTTATGTATTAGAATAGATTATTTACTTAAATGTGCATAAAAGAATCTAATCCAAATCAAAATTTAAAATAGAGCTCAATGCGCAGCGTACCTTACAAGAGTTATGATGCTTTGATAGATCATAACTAAAACTCACATATTTATAACCTAATAGTTTTTATATAACAGCATGTCCTTCCTCACTTATGACATATAAGGAGATATTTAAACATTGCAAGGGCGATGCTGTCGGCTATAAGATGCTATTATAACTCGCCGGTAAATGATGAGTACCCCTTGACTTTTTGAGATTTAACACCAGTACTTTAGGTCAAGGTGAATAATCGTTGACGGCAGATTCTCGACTATGTTTCCGGAGTTTGAAACTTGCATTCCATTTTATTTATGCAGATTTCTACAATTAATCATATCAACATATTTCAGAATGGATTAATAAAAAAAACATAAATTTGAGCATCAAGTTGAGAATCGTCCGATTAAACATTGGTAAGCATTAAGATTTCTCATGAGAAACATTTGTCGATATCAAAAATTTGATTGACAAATAAAATTAACCTTTTATCCAAAACGCTCATGTGAGCAATTAGCTTAGTGATTATGGATAAATCGAAGAATCGAATCGAAGAATCTTCTTGTCCGAAATACCGCAGTGTCTCAAGACAAAAGTCTTCGACCAGTGTGTGTTGCCAGTGATGACCTATGGAATTGAGACGTAGTCGCTAACAATGGGCCTTATGAGAAGGCTCAAAGTCACTCAAAGGGCAATGGAGAGGGCTATGCTTGGGGTTTCACTGCGCGATCGGATCAGGAATGAGGAGATCCGCAGAAGAATGAGAGTAACCGACATAGCCCGAAGAATTGCAACGAATTGGTTCTCGAGTGGCGACCATGCACCGGAAGACGTAGCGTGGGTAGGCCCCCGACAAGGTGGACCGACGACCTGGTGAAGGTCGCGGGAAACCGCTGGATGCGGGAGGCGCAGAACCGGTCGTCGTGGAGAACCTTGGGGGAGGCCTATGTCCAGCAGTGGACGTCTTTCGGCTGAAATGATGATGATGATGATGATATGGATAAACGTTGGATTACAAACCGATTTATAAGCGGCTTCTCTGTTGATGTTTCTGCTGAGATTAGTAAGAAGATATATTCAGAACTTATACCCACTGATCCCAAAAAAAAATATACCAATAAATAAAATAAAGAAAAAGAAAAACAGACTTATATTTTCTGTAGACATAACGCAAAGCAAGGATACGAATACAAAAAATAATAAAAAGCTATTTAACTTTATTGTTCAAAACGATTAAAACATAACTCAAGTAGCACTACACAGCTGGGTATTGAGTTATAGTTAATTAAAACGGTAACACACCAATAACATTAATTAACATAGACACGCACATTCAACTTAAAAACTACTACTAAAAACTAGCATAAAACAGTGGACTCTTTCGCATAGTTTCTTTCACAGAAGACCAAACATACACGCATAAGCATATTCCATTTATCCGCAAACACATCACATTCAGGGTTGGCCATCAGAAGGGCATTCAGCATCTTTAGATTACGACAGACTGGGGATTCAGCTCCACTTACTGTTTTTGGTGGGAGTTGTGCAAACAGATTGTGCCTGCGGCTGCGGGTGGTCGACGTATTTGACAGGCACAAATAGTAGAGTCGGCAGAAAAGATCATGGAACCCTGGGCAGTCTATACGCCGTATAAATAGTTAGAACGATACAAGACATTTTGACCGCGTAGGCAATTAATTTTTCTATGTAATAGTAGGTTATTTACAAGTTAACAAAAATCAAGTAGAGGCATTGGTCATCGTTTCTTTGTAATATTATCTACTAGCGGCCGCCAGCGACTTCGTTCGAGTGAAGCTGGTTATGCTCCGCTCCTATTGGTCGCAGCGTGATGTTATATAGCCTAAAGCCTTCCTGGATTAAACGGCTATCCAACGCAAAAATTTTCCTAATCGTACCAGTAACTCCTGAGATTAGCGCGTTCAAACAAACAAACAAACTCTTCAGCTTTATATATTAGTATAGATATAGATTTATTCGTTAACTTTTTGCCCATGATAAAAGTTATACTGCATTAAAATTAAGCCTTATATAAATACTAGCCTCGCCTGGCGGTTTCATCCGTGTAGGTTTTGATGTTTTTTTTTTATATGCTCCGCCCCTATGGCTCGCAGCTTGATGTTATATAGCCTAAAGCCCTCCTGGATTAATGGGCTGAGCTGGCAATTATCCAACGCAAAAATATTTTTTGAAATCGGCCTAGTAGTTCCTGATATTAGCGCGTTCAAACACACAGAGAAACTCTTCAGCTTTATACATTAGTATATGATGATATATTAATGACATAATATATTATAGTAGTGCGTTTAAGGAGTCGCGTTTGCGCGTCAAAATTCATACAAACCGTTGGCGTTGTGTAGATCAAGTACTCTTTAGACGGCCTCTTGTGGTTAAACGGCAGACAGAGAAGTCTTCTGTATTCCAATACAACTTTTCATAATGAGAAACATGACATTTGCAGATGGCTTGGTAAAGAGTTACTTTAATTGTTTGCAAATCAATAGGTCAATCAACCGACGACTACGACCAATGATTGACAGCTCATAGTACTTAAGCGACACCTCTCCACAGACAATCGCAGATTTCCCTCATGATGACTACGTCTCTGAGCGGAGTACGCTCAGCTGAATTTTAGGCCAACCAATGATTGTACTTTTTTCCATCGATACGCTTGGAAAATTCAATAAAATTTAATCTAATTCCATAAATCTAAATAGGAAAAGAACCTAGCAACGAATACGAGACATTAGCAAAGCCAAGCGAAGTAGCTACTATAATTATAGAAATACTTCAAAGTAATCATCCACTAATTTAGAAACTTTTCGTCCATAAAAAATGCGTGTTGAGTTGCTAAAAATGATTATCTCCATTGGCCAACCACGCTTAAGTACACGTATAGGTCGAAGGTAAATGTCATCTTGCATTATTATTGATAAGTTGAATTATCTTAGAGTCTTTTAAGGTTTGAATGATTAATTATGTATAATCAATATAATCACATAATAAATAGGGCACATGTACTTTAAGAATCAAATACTATAAGGCAAACATAGGTACCTATGTAACTCTAAATAATAGTTAGCAAGCATGTGTCCTCTATTCAATAAAATGGTCAAATACATATATAATTGTAATTATAAATAAATATATAATTGTTACCAATGTAACTTTTGTAAGTTACATCTACTTTCTAAGTATATCTTGGACACCAATAACTGATTAAAAGGTGAAGGAAAACATCTTGAGGAAACCTGGACTTTATGTCTGAAATCGCCAACCCGTATTGAGGAAGCGTGGTTATTACGCTCAAACGTTCTCTGTATGAGACCTCCCAGCAGTGGGACGATAAAAGGTTGATGATGATATTATTCTAACCTGCTAGAATGAATTTGTCAACATGATGGTTTTATATTTACCTTTTAATACAGAATTATGTAAATGCAGTTATCATGAAACGAAAACATAAATACCTTATTGGGACTAAAGTTATTTTAGGTTGAAATTGTTAGGTCTATTGCTAAATAACGATATACCTACCTGAAAATGTAAAGTAAAGCTTAAAGCTGGCTTTGTCAGGAAGAGTGGCGTAATAAAATCGACTAGACAACCACTTAACAGTAGTTAATTTTACGAACAAATACAACAATAGATGAACAAGCGTATATTACTAATCGAACCATTTAGTAGCGATTCCATAATTCCACAATGACATCAACAAAATCTATTATAATTGCTGTCAATCAAACAAGTAATAGGGTAAAATCTGTTACCTGTGTACCTTTAATTAAAATCACAGTTTCGAAAGGTTCCTATCAAAGACGTCCGCAAACGCTACGCGGCTTACCTTCGCCATGTCGTAGGAGTGGTCAAATATACAAAACATTGTAAGAAGATGTGCGTCAACTAATAACAGTATGTTGTAATGCAATATTCGGAATAGTATAAAACATGAGTTACGATAATTCATGAGCACATAGTTCAAGTAAACTTGATACGGTAAACTGTTTAATAGTGATCATGAAATTGGTCAGTACATTATGTGGTGTTTTTATAAATAAAATTTATATTTTTTATTTTTATTCTGTGTTGTTAGTGTGAAAAGTGTTGTTAATAGTGCGGTTTTACTTTCAGTTGGTGCTTTGTGCGTTAGTAGCTGTGGTAGGTGTGGTGGTTGCCGCCCCTCAGAATCCTCAAGATGTTCAGCTGTTACAATACAATTCAGACAACGATGGACTAGGCAATTACAATTTTATGTAAGTTGCTTACATTAAACATTGAATAGCCTGTAAAATCTGAACTAAATTTTTCGTTTCAGTAGTTACTTTTATTTTTATTTATTTGTACCTCTAAACATTTTAAATATTATGGATATGGAAAATTGTCCATCGTTACATTTCTTTATTTAATTTCCATGTCATAGTTTATAAATCTTGTACTTTTTATTTCATATGTACTACCATAGTGCAAATCAAGTGTCTCTCATACTTTCCTTATAGCAATTGCCTTTTCCAGCAAATTTCCCATAAATGCTTTTAGATCTGTATGACTATGTTCAAAATTCTGTTTATTGTTATCAAATAGCCAGTTTGTTTTTTTTTAATATTGCTTGTTTGTTCTATTAATTGTAATTATGAATTTCTAACTATAATCTGCTCTTCGTCTATCCACAGCTTCGACCAAAGCGATGGGCAAAAACATGTTCAGGACGGAGAGCTGAGAAACGCAGGATCTGAAGATGAGTTCGTTGCAATGAAGGGTTCTTACTCCTGGGTCGGACCCGACGGCGTCACCTACACCGTCAACTACGTAGCGGACGAGAACGGCTACCAGCCCACAATTGAACAAGGCCCAGGTGGAGCTGTACCCTCGGCGGTAGTCGCGTCACTCCTTGGTTAATATGTTATAGAAATAATAGTCTAATTTGTTGAAATATAGTTATTTAAAACCCATTTTCAGTTTCATTTTCGTCTTTTTCTTTAGTTTTCTTCAAATACTAATATGCTCTAACCAATATAGTCAACTTTTAGCTGTAGGAGTTATCCTATGCTCGCTGAAAGCTGTATTGATTCACTACACAGTGAAAAGTACTGCCAACATTACATTTCAAATTATTCCTGATTATCGGCATAAGCTACTAAAAAGCGAAGCAAGCTCACTCATCATTCAGAATACCTACCACAAAATTGCTGAGTTAGGCCAATGCTGGTATCTTGTTACTCTAATGTTTGTTAAGGCCGTTCACAGAAAGTTCTCCGGGCAATAAATAAATATAAAATAAATTGGCTGTCCCAATCTTTTGTAGGTACGAAAATCGGTCCTCTGTGTTCTAAGTGACAATTCTAAATGAAACGGCACTTAACAATAGCCAGTGGTTTCTAGATAGGGAATTAAACAGCCCGGAATGCATTGTAAGGAGTTAAGTTACGATTACGCCACGGCGATTGCATTCTTTGGCATATCCAAGGAACGGGCGCTAAGAAAACTCCAACTGCTGGTATATGCTAATTAACCGTTTGTGATCTATTGAGAAACGAACTATAAAATGTTTGGAAAAAAACAACAAAAAACCATCGATGAACACAAAAAGAAGAAAATGAGGATTCTGAGACTGATTCAAACGATGAGGTTTGCACACCACAGGCACCATCTTCCATGAAAAAAGTAAATTATGAACAGAAACGGATTGGTTGTTCAATGAAGCGTATTCTAAAACGTAATAATTAAGCGTGAAACTTTAAAACGCTTATAAAGTAATTGTATTGAAAAATAAGACTTTACTTAGAGTTTTAGAAACAAGCTGGGGATTAACAATAAAATACTAAAAACTTTTTCTGAAAGAACTATCATAGACTTGACAAAAGTAATGTAGCTAAGCTTTAAAAAGTCAATCTCATTCTGTCACAAGTACCTACAAAGTAATGTCAGATATAATTTTTTTACAGATATTTTATATAAATTGTATCTAAAGCTATAAACTAAATAAATCGAGTAAAATATAGCGTAAATGTAGCCCTTTTCTTTTTCTTTGTTGATTATTTGTCCTTTATTTTTAATTCGTTTAAAGGGGGACCTTTCTTTTCTGAGCCATTATCAATCGTAAAGTATTCCTAAGCCCAGCTGGTAATATTTTGAAAACTTTTATTATTTAATTTGTGTTGGGAGGAATTTTCAACACATCTTCTTTTAATTATCATTTTATCAATTACTGTTACAGTAATCATGGCAAAGAAATCTCCTTATTCCAAAGTAAACACAGGGGAGATGGTATTAACGGCAATCAAGAAATTGATGAAAAACACTGGATGGACCGCACGTACCATTATCAAATTTATTAAGATGGAGTTCAAACTTTCTGACCCGAAAATAAATCGAAAAGTTTCCAGGTAAACCTTGTTTGTTTTACGATTTCTATGCCATATTGCGTAAAAAATACATCGCGGCTCCGATTCACGCACGTGTCGTAGGTTAATTATTCTAACTCAGGCAGTATAATTTATTACATCACCACTTATCTCAAAACAAGAACTGATATATCACAAAAAATCGAAGGGATATCAACCGTTCCACTCTGTGGCCGCGTTTATCAGCCTAACCCCTCACAGAGAGGAAACCTATGTCCCAACTATTTCAATGCCTATAACTGAGGTATCCTTAAATTGCGGAAAAAACATTTTAGGCAATCATTCATTTATTCCGCATACCAATGAAAAACAAAATGCAAGCCACTTATGGAAGAATTACGATTTCATCAATAATTAAGCGGCCTTCACCTTTAGTGACCGTTCAGTAATTTATGTAATAACGCATACTAAATACCATGCCCTTCTAGGATGATGAAGATGCTTCTAATTTCGACAGTAGGATTATTTCCTAATAGAACAATTCTCTCTGATAGAAATAAAGTAAAAAAATCTGGAAAAAACTGTTTCATTTACAGATTACAAGGTTTTTGATTGATGAAGCATATAAGAAGATGTAAAATGATTGATATAAATGTGAATAAGACGAAGAATATCTTACCATTTATTAACCATATCTTTGAAAGAGAACAGGATGTGTGATGTAAAAATAAATGATAAGAGTGTGATGGAAGTGAGTTCGCATATTTGGGAAGTCATTTACAAAGGATACGAAAGATTCATGTAGATTAAGAAAGGGGACTTAATGCGGGAGTTGAAGTAAATATTGCTACAGATGCAATTGTGAGCAACCAGTGGAGAACCAAAAAAGGTCGACTGGCTATTCTACTCGTACAAATGCTTATGTATGCAAGAGAATTTTGGATGTGGCAAATGAAACATGAAGATGCATGGAAAGCCATGAAAAACTGCGGTTTATTCAACATGCATAGGCACGGTCATTTGTGTTAAATAGTTCACTATGGAAGTTATTTGACGACACAGATGCACTATGGCACAGCGCCGTCGTAGAATACCATAGAAACGAGTTATAAATAAGGTCACACGCCGTAAAAACGCGGTAACGTGTACAATTGATAGACAGGCCGTAGCAGAGTGCGTCTCGCGTATGCACTGTTGAATGAAAGTTACTCCGTGATTATAATATGAATAGGTAATCATTTGATGGTCCATATAACACGTGTGTGCTCATCTGCAACACTCTAAAACGGCCTTGTTATTTAATAGCTTTTTTTCATCTTACGTCAAGAATTACTGCTGTGTAGCGTTTCTCATTTATTAATAGTATGATTAAATTAAAATATTAAATTGAACTTCAATTTAATTTATCTAATCCTTTTTTTTTCATCATAATCTTATCTGAGGCTATATAGTCTGCGTATAAAGCCTATAGTCTAACTATGAAGGTGACTAATGACGGGATTGCATTGTAAAACAAGTGATTTTATCTTTTCTTCCTAAACTAAAAACAAAAATTGGCTAAAACTACATACAATCAACTAACAATTGGAACTACAAGCTGCTTACGTGTTTGCCACGAAACATACCCAGCTTGAGACGTAGCCAGCCTTAGTCTTAATCTTAGTCATAATTAATATATGTTTATAAAAGTGATTTTAGGTGAAAACTGCGTTGAGTAAACCAGTTATTAAAAAATCCTATTACAGGGCATTAAAACGTGGTGTAAGGCTGGGGCTGCTACAGATGGAGCAGGGACGCTACAGACTCAACGAGATGTGTCGTCTAGCGAGGTCAGTGACCCCACGAGAACAACGCCAGCGTAATATGCAGCGGGTCCTTCGTATGCGCAGTCGCACGCCCTCTTCAAGTTCTAGGCTGGAAAACTTCAGACACCGTGGAAGATTTTAATGCTCAACAAAGTCAGTGTCCAACCTAACCTGAAACCATAATAAAGTACTAAATTAATATTACAAAAAAAAACAATGAGTTTTTTAGAAGAATGTGGTGTGTAGAAATCAATAATTCCATTCTATATGTATTTATTGATATAATAAATGAATTATATATAATAAATTAATATATAATAATGAAATCTGCCAGTTCTCTAGTCAAACTACTTAGAGAACGACCCATTTTTAAGGGCGTATTAGCAAAATTCGTGTAGCTTCGTGTTAGCGTGTGCGACTTCAGGTCAAACGAGTCTAGAATTGTTCTAGGCAGAGAAGCAAAAATAAGCGATTGCTTTTACTTATTATTGATAGGATTTTTGTTTCACAAGTCCATCTCCCATCTCTGTTCCACCATCGGACGACCCGACGTTAACACCACTACGATCCGGACGAAGCGTTTCGCCTCCTCTTTTATACCGCGTACATCGAGGGACTGGAACAATTTGCCAGCGGCGGTGTTTCCGTCGGATTAAAATTTGAGTGTCGTCAAGGCTGGATGAATAGGCTCTTAATAATCTAGTGCGCTTTACCATCAACGGCTTTTCTCGGTGGTAGGCCACAACATCGGCCGCAGGCGTAGTTACCACCCACCAGACAAAGTCATGCCGCCAAGCGATTCGTCGTGTTCCGGCATGATGTCTGGTGAAGCCGTTTGGAGGGCGGGTCTGAGCAGTTGTGTTGCGATGTGTGCCGGGTACGATGCGCCAATTGTTGTCGTGTCGGGAGTTTGGTCGTGGAGGGTAGCAGGATCCGAAGCACGGTGCTCCGCTGGCCGACCTAGTTGGGGGCCCAAGTAGTGTGCCAACCACATACGAAAGGCTGCCCCGCCAACTGCGAAAAATCCCAGGGTGGCCCCATCGTGCCGGTTGGCGACCGGACGAGAGGACCCGATGGCGATCCCTGGGGGGGTTCGGGCGTCCCCGCAGTCTCCAGATCAATCTCCCTCTGGCCCGGCATCGTTGGTCGCATTGTTGGGATTAACATTGCATCACCTCACTCAACTGCCGTCTTCCTTCCTATTCACTCAATATTTTTTTAAATGAAAAGGTCCAAAAAGAAAAGTAGGTGTGTACAGCGGGTGCACGTCCTCTCTTTCAAAGTGCACCCCTCTAATATTCGAGGTCTGCACTCCAATCTCATTGCAGTACATCACCACCTTGAGACTGAGAAGCCCCATCTACTTTTCTTGACGGAGACCCAGATCAGATGTCCGTCTGATGCGGCATACCTCAGCTACCCGGGATACGCATTGGAGCACCATTTCCCTCAGCGTGCCGGGGTCTGTGTGTATGTCCGCAATGACATTTGTTGCCAGCGCCTCCGTCACCTCGAAGACCCTCATTTCTCGTCCCTATGGCTGTTGGTTGACACTGGTGTGGACAAAATTGTTTACACTTGTGTCTACCGATCGCACAGCGGTGATCAGGAGACAACTCGATTATTTGACCACCTCAGTGAGGCTGCTGACAATGCGCTGCACCGGCACCCTGACGCACACTTCGTCGCTCTGGGGGACTTCAATGCCTGCCATCAGGACTGGCTTTTCCCGTACCAGAGGACCGACCACGCTGGGAGAGAAGCGCGAAACTTTGCGCTTTCAATGGGCCTTTCCCAGCTGGTAAAGTAAGCGACTAGGGTGCCTGATGTAGTTGGTCATACTGCCAATTGTCTGGACCTTCTACTGACCACTGATCCGGACAGGTGTGTTGTAACAGTTTCCTCACCGTTGGGAACATCAGACCACTGTCTGGTGAAGTCTGTGTCGACCTTCTCCCCACCAGATCACGACTCTCGTGGTGAACGGCGAATGTGGCGATACAGGTCAGCAGACTGGGATGAGATGCGCCATTTCTTTGCGTCTTATCCTTGGCAGCAGGTCTGCTTCTCTTCTAGCAATCCGTCGAGCTGTGCGGATGCTATAACCGATGTCGTGCGTCAAGCTATGGAATATTTTATTCCCTATAATGACGTGCTCTTCGGTGGCTCGGCTCGCCCATGGCTCAATGCCGATTGTGCCCAAGCCGAACAGCGTAAGCACACGGCATTTCTCACCTGGGTTAACGCTCGTGACCGCGGAGCTCCGAATTTAAGCTCAAAGAAGAGAGCCTTTAACCGTGCTGCCAAGTCCTACAAAAAGGCGCTAAAAAAGGCTCGCTTCGACCATATTTCCCATATTGGCAACAAGTTATCTGCGCAGCCTTCCGGTAGCAGATCGTTTTGGTCCCTTGCCAAATCAGTCGAGGCGAACTTCTGTCGGCCCTCACTGCCTCCGCTGGTTAGGCCTGATGGAACACTGGCTCATACGGCGAGAGAGAAAGCAGGTCTCTTTACATCTCTCTTTGCCCATAATTCGCGTCTTGATACTGGCAGTGCTACTCCACCTATTTTACCCCACTGCGGTACTTCAATGCCTGAGGTTCGCATTCGGAACAAGGAGGTTCTGAGAGCACTGTGTCGTCTGGACGTGAATAAGGCTAGTGGTCCGGATGGTATACCAGCGATTGTTCTAAAAGCATGTGCGCCCGAGTTGTCCCCTGTATTGACACGCTTGTATCGCCTCTCATTTGGGACTGGTATAGTGCCCAAGTCCTGGAAGCTTGCCAACGTGCAGCCCGTGCCCAAAAAGGGTAGTCGTGCCGATCCTACCAACTATCGGCTGTTTTCGATCACCTCCATACTTTGCAAAATTATGGAGCGAGTATTGAACTCGCGCCTCTTGGCATACCTGGAAGGTAACGATCTCCTCAGTGACCGACAGTACGGGTTTCGCCGCAATCGGTCAACTGGGGACCTACTAGTGTATGCCACTCACTTGTGGGGCGAGGCCCTCGAGAGAAATGGGGAAGCGATTGCTGTCTCCCTTGATGTCTCGAAGGCCTTCGACCGGATATGGCACGCTGGCCTTTTGAGTAAGCTTCCAGCGTACGGCATTTCTCCTAGCCTGACTGGCTGGGTAAAAGACTTTCTGACTGAACGGTCCCTCCGAGTTGTTGTCGACGGATGCTCATCTGAGCCCATGTCGACTAATGCCGGTGTTCCTCAGGGGTCTGTTCTCTCTGCAACTCTGTTTCTGCTGCATATTAACGATCTGCTGATGCCCGGTATCTATGGGTATGCAGATGACAGCACAGTTGTGGAGAGATACCTGCCGGATGCTTGGGCTAGTAGGGAATCAATCCGGTCCGAAAGAGAGGCCATGGTAGAGCGAACGAGTGTTGCACTACAGGCAGTCTCCGAATGGGGCAATGCCAATCTTGTAGCATTCAATGCCGCCAAAACGCAGGCGTGTCTTTTCACCGCCAAAAGGAGCCCGTTCACCTTGGCTCCTACTTTTCGGAATGTATCCTTGGAGTGTACCGACCGCCTTCAGCTTTTGGGTGTTGAGATTTCCTCGAACCTGAACTTTGGGCGGTTCATTGAGTCCAAGGCCAAGGTGGCTGCCAGAAAACTTGGCGTTATCGCAAAAGTCCGGCAGTACTTCATACCAGGGCAGCTTCTAGTGTTGTACAAAGCACAGGTCCGTTCGTGTGTGGAGTATTGCAGCCACATTTGGGCTGGTGCTGCTAAGTGTCACCTGGCCACTTTGGATTCAGTGGAGAGGCGTGCGAAGAGGCTGATTGGTGACCTTGATTTGACTCGAGTTGGTCTCCAAAGCCTAGAGCACAGGCGTAGAGTAGCCAGCCTTTCGGTGTTCTATAGGATACATTTTGGGGAGTGTACGAGGGAATTGCACGATTTAATTCCCCCATCTCCGTTCCACCATCGGACTACCCGTCGTACGGCGAGTTTCTACCCTTATGTTGTTAACACCTCTACGATCCGGACGAAGCGTTTCGCCTCCTCCAACAACTACGGGAACAACGAATTCACTTCACGAGGTATTAAAACATTTAATAAATATTTCAGCGATGTCGATATTTATATCGACGAAATCAAAATTTAAGTTGCAAGTGCTTGAGAGGCTGTCGACATGAATTATCCAGCAGGAGTTTTTGTGTGTGTATATATAAATAAATATATGCATGTATATATTAAAAAAAATAAAATGACACATTATTGTTTTAAAAGTTAAGGTCATTTTTTATGTTATACTTAGCTATGATATCCTGTTACTGGCTTTTATGAATTATATTTGTTTTAGTGTAAGCATCTATGCAAATCGCTGTTGGATATCTTAATAAAATAAAATTTAAAAAAAATAAAAAAAAGTAATATTTGAAAAGGCTGTTCTAAAAACGCCTCATAGATATATAGTTACGCTCAAATATAATGTTTAGATATTGAAGATTTAACAGGCGCCGCGCTGTTGCACATAAACCTGAAGGGTAATACTCGTAATTTTAAGAACGTTTTCACAGTCGCAATCTGTGAAAAAATACTTCTAATTTCCCTACATTTTGAGAAGTTTTTGTATGAAAATTATTTTAGCGATAGAGAGGGAACATAACTAGTAGAGTTACACTTAAAAACAAGAAAGAAGACGACACTTTCTGTGCGCCGCAGATGAGGTAATAGCAATTTGACACTCGAGTGTGCTTATGGGATAAAAAGTACATTCTAAAGCTGCTCATAGATTTTTTTTATGACGGCGTATATTTCCTGTAGCGCGGGTACACTGTATTTGTTAATTTTGTTAAATCATGGTTTTGCTTCTTTCTTAAGTAACTCAACTCAGCTCATACTACAATATTATGGCTACATTAATGCCTTTTCCTTTGTATCTCATATTTATTGGTAGGTAATAATTAACATAGAACTTCCCAAGAAAAAAATTGCGATACCAAAAGCGTTCCTAATTCTAGCGTAGAGTGTAAAACAATAATACTTATAAAGAAAGGGGCAAAACGCATGAGGGAGAGGCAAACTCTGTACACAAACGCCTCTACTCGCTGGAAGAGGGCTCCAGACGTTAGGAGACAATAACTAACTGTCGGCCACCGTAGGCGCCGACTTGCGGCCGGCAAGCAATGGGTAACTCACCGGCCGGTAAGGATCAGACCCGGGTCAACGGCGCGTTGTGTCTCACGCGCGCCTCAATGAGATGTCAGGACATCGTGACGGATTCACGAAGACCGCTGCCTCCTGGGTAAGGGTTGCCCACTGCTCGGCGTCCGCAAGCCCGCGCCTACGGTGGCCGGAAGTTCTATGTTGTCTCCCGACAAGGGAATCTCCTACGGTGGCTAGAGGCGTGAGGATGCTGGGATTCCCTCTCCCTCACGCGCTTCGCCTCCTCCTTTGCCAGCGTCACTGTCGTCGCAGAATTAGGTGACAGCCTGCCATACACCCTCGCCCCGGACCATGGCTTGGACCGGGACGCCGCCACGAGGACACAGCGTGCTCTATCTAAACCACGCAGACCTCCACCGTATGCTTCACCATGTCCTCAGGGTGATCCCCACAGTGGTGACACCCTGGTGTTTCCTACCGCCTTATTTGGAACAGCAACCTCCCGAAACAGCCGTGTCCGGTGATGAACTGCGTCAGGTGGAAGGTAAGGGCGCCTCTCTAGCCACTCCTCAAAGGAGGGGCTTACCACCGGTATTGTGGCATGCCCGGCACTGGGTGATGGCCAGACACTCTCCATGTCGCCATGAGATCCCGCCGGAGCTCTGTCCGCCGTACCGCGAATTCTCGTGGCAGCGGAGTTATGCTCTGGCGTTTTGCTTCCTCTCGCCACTCCCACGTGTGGGCGAGGGTCTGACGCATCCTTCCGCTACACTCTGCTTCCACCTTCAAATGAGCTCTTTATTTAATGACTTCTCACCCAAAAAAAACCTATGCAAAAAAGTACTGAAGTGTACGACTTTTTATGAATTTCATTTGTGTGTCATGTGTCATAACACATATTCTCTATTGAATTGCCATCCAATTATCGGCAAACATAGTATGGGGCTAGATGGATGAACCACCTAAAGAGAGAGGTCCATGCCCAGCAGTGGACTGAATAGGCTGGGTTGATCGAATTGGATCTGGCAAACATATGAACGAATCTTTATAGAAATAAATTCTGTTTTAACAGTTCCTATTCGATTTGCCTTGAAAGAAAGAGAAAATATTATATTTATTGAGAAAACCGATTGAAACTACTATGCTAGCAGAGTCCATAGTGTTCGTAACAATATTATTAAGTAAAGGCCTCTTAAATTTAACTGATAAACTTAAGCCATTATGTACAACCATATACATTTCTGACGTTTGATCATTACTTAACTTTTATCATCGTTTATGTACAAACCTCAATATCTATAGATACAGAATAATATAGGTTTAATTTTTAAAAATCATCATCGGGGAATACCACCGTTACCGAATACTGTTGATTAGACATAACTCATCAACAAAAACCACAATGTAAGGTGGTCGATGCAAAAAATTATCCAATGATGATAAAAACATTCGTGAAACGTTCTTGTACCTGACATACAAAAGTGTTTCAACCGCAATCAAGGCACGAACATGCAGATACAGTAATTACCTAAGTTTAAACAAATTTCTCTCCCATACAGCGAGCACATCTCGCCTTATTTATTCACATTCAGGTTAAAATAAACTATAACCCATTTTGATTCTTTGACCTCGCATCTTTTTCTTTTCTTGGTGACTCTCCTGCCTATAATATAAATAATCGGAATAATTGGTTAAGTGGTTGGTTAAGTTACACAGTAGCCAACATTATTTTCTTCATTAGTTTCCTCATTCGTGGGCCACCAAAGTTTTTCCATGGTAAACAAAAAACATATTGTGTTTATGCATCCTTAACACGTTTTATCGGTTCGTCTATTTAAATTATTTCTATGTCAAAACTACTAGAAACTCAAAACTAAACCGCTTATTTAAGACGAGACGTTGCATTATTTTTAATGCATTACTTCAATTTTTCGACTCAGATCCTTAATAAAGTATGGTTTTTTCTATACTATTGAGTTATTATACCTCAGTTGGAATGTAATTCATTTCCATCTTTATCATAAAACCATGTAAGTAAAAAATATCTGCTTTGTTTATTATTGGAATCAATGCAATCAAACACAATAGAGCTATTTATTACCACAATAATTCTGAGCATTCGTGTTAAGTTCCAATGCCGTTTATGTACAGAGACAAAGTTTACGTAATAATACTCATGAAGTACAAATAAGCAAATAAGTTTTTATCAAAAGGTACTAAGAGGTTCATAAGTTGATTTATTTATTATCCACTTACACTACATATTAAAGGTCAACAAATTTTGTTTTTATTAAATCTCGGCTTATTAGTTTATTCGCACGCGTTTATTCACGTTGGAATCGTCATTTACAATAAAATTACAAACGTTATCGTTAGTACGAAGTTCGTTAACGGCGATAGGATTAAAATGGGAAAAATCACGTACCAGAAAAGCATTATGCGCCATCTTGTATTCCATTTTATTTTTACTGTTTACTCTCTCTCTCTCTCTCCCTCTCTCCGGCTCTTTCTAATAGGTGTGATAAAAACTTTACATTTTTGAAGGTGCTGAAGCCGAAAAAGTGAGGTCAATGTGGACATCCAAGACTGTGACGGAGACAGAAGTAGTTGCAAACATTTACAAATTGTTCTTAATTGGTGTCTTTTTTATGATATTCGAGGATGCCGCAGCTGGGGTTAAAATCAAAATTCAAGATATCAACTTCAATATTTTTATTCAATTTAATTTCTGCCTGTTGTCCACCGACTCCACGTATATTTATTATTTTATAGGCGACTGTGTGCTCCATGCAAAAATATAAAATAATTTTGTGCAAGTCGTCTATACAAAAAATAATATTTAAAAATTTACACGTTACGGGCGAGTAAATTCGTGCGAATCGACAAGTTAATGTGCCTAGATGACAGTGTATCTTCTACGTATATTTATAGCCCATTTAAGTAAAAAAGTGTCATTCAACAATGTAAGGACACCTGTCATCACCGTTGTTCTCTCGCCTTTATATCAGTAATATATATTTATATTAATGGCAACATTGATTTTTCAGCATAGATTTCACCTAGGTTAGGCTTAATTAGCATCAATCAATCAATTCATCATCAACCTTCTATCGTGCCACCGCTGTGCACAGGTCTCCTCTCATACAGAGAAGGATTGTGCGTCATCACCACTCTTGCTCAATGCGGGTTGGCGATTTCAGACTTAAAAGTCCAGGTATCCTCAAGATGTTTTCCTTCACCTTGTAATCAGTCATTGGTATCCAAGATATATTTAGAAAGTACATATAACTCAGAAAAGTTACATTGGTACTTGCCTGACCTGGAATCGAACCCGCACACTCATACTTGAGAGGCTGGTATTTTAACCACTAGGTCACCACCGCTTATTACATTAAATGGTTCAAATTGAACACTGACGACGAGAACCATCCAGTTTTAAATAACCATTAATTTTAATGTATTCTTAATAATTGCACTGTCCTTGAATCTAATTAAACAAAATTCCATCATAAAATTAGACTTATCCGGCTTAAAAAAATATTAATGTATTTCCAATAGTGGTATGGTTTTACCACTTTTGAGACTAGCTACAAAATGACGATCTACTTGCATTAATCCCGGAATAGGTTAGTTATTTAGCAGTTCAAACACGACCTTTGATGCTGTATATCAAACGGTACCTGAACATCTTGGGTCACATCCAGCTCCATTATTTTAGTTAACTGTTGGGTGAACGGTTGTTTAAATAAATGGTTTTATAGAAAATATTTTAGAGACTTCTAAGTTGTGTTTCCTATAGATGTTTTATCCAGAAACTAAGAGGGCGTAGAATATGTATAATAGAATAGAATACTCTTTATTATGTACACCACATAGATTACAGAACATAAATATACCTAAAGATTTTAAAAAATGGTGACGCGTAATTACTTTAAAGGGGATACGCTAACGTAACCGCGAAATTCAAATTTTCTTACGTTTTTTGCAATTTGCAGGTTCGTATCAGTTTATAAGTTGATGAAAATATGATTCGCGACCGTAGAAAACATGACTTTTCAGAATCATAAATACACATACATTCTCAAATGTCATGGTTTTATAAAATTGACATTCAATAGGGTAACATGAAATCTGTATTGATAACTTTTATACTTTTTTTTTGGCATTTTAATGTCGTGGTGGCCTAGTGGTTAAAACACCAGCCCCTCAAGTATGAGTGCGCGGGTTCGGTTCCAGGTCAGGCAAGTACCATTGTAACTTTTCTAAAGTTATATGTACTTTCTAAGTATATCTTGGACACCAATGACTGAAGGTGAAGGAAAAACATCTTGAGGAATCCTGGACTTTATAAGTCTGAAATCGCCAACCCGCATTGAGCAAGCGTGGTGATTACGCTCAATCCTTCTCTGTATAAGAGGAGACCTGTGCCCAACAGTGGGACGATAAAAAGGTTGTTGATGATGATGATGATACATTTTTTTATTACAAATATTAAGCGTAATCACCACGCTTGCTCAATGCGGTTTGGGGGTTCAGACTTAAAGTCCAGGTTTCCTAAAGATAATTTTCCTTACCTTGTAATCGGTCATTGGTGTCCAAGATACACTTAGAAAGTACATAATATAACATAGAAAAGTTACATTGGTACTTGCTTGACCTGCAAACTAACCCGCACGCTCATACTTGAGAGGCTGGTGTTTTAACCACTAGGCCTTCTCTGTATGAGAGGAGACCTTTGCCCAGCAGTGGGACGACAAATAGGTTGATGATGACGATGATGAAATAAATGTTTATAAATGTTATACAACCTGGTACTAACCTACAAATCATAAAAAAAGTTATATTTTTTTTATTTCGGACCAATCTGATACAGTTATACCCAATAAGAAACCTAAACCGGAATTAACCTAAACTCTTTACTATAAATATTTTTTGTGCTACCAAAAAAAAAGCTAATCAGTCATCAGAATAATAATGTTGATACATACAATATATCATTCTATTTCGGTGCACTGCATTATAAGCATACTAAATAAAATCGCTCTATAGCACGTGCCTTAAAATGACGTCATATTTTGTTTTCGATAAAGGATAAGTTGTTTTATCTATCCTCTAATGTCAGTTTACATAGGTACTTAAAGTTAGTAATTATGTGAGTATAAAAACATACTCAATCTTATGATTCTGAGAACATTAAGCTAGCAGGAAACATGTAAATCTAATTCATTCGTGGATCAGTTGCGTAGTGATCTCACGTAAATACACAGTCGTGTAAATATTTTTAAAGGTATTTCTTTTTTTTTTTTGAGACACGAAGGGCAATCAAAAGATTGAATATTTTTGTTGATGATTATTTAGTGTACCTACTCTGTGAAATATATCTTCATATAATAATTGGAATATCAAGTAATTTAATTCAAAATGGATACCGCATTAGTGAAGGTAAGAAATTAACTGTATTATATTATATTTATTTTATCCTCGATTTACATGTATATATATAAACAACAATAGAAAAATAGAATTGAAAAATAAGAGATGATGCTTATTTTCAAAAGAAATGTATTTCAGCATATCTGACTGGCAACAATAGATAGAGTGATATACATAACGTGTGAAAGAGTAAAGGAGACAAAAAGAAATAAGTACATAAAATCATAAGTGTAGATTCAATTTCTTAGTATTGTATAATTGCATGGCACACGTGTGAGCACAATGTCCTTCTGTAAAGCATCTATTTGTTGGGTTAGTATTTTTTTGTTGTTGTTTTTTTTTTGTGTGTTTTCCATAATGAACGCTCTTAGCGTACAATATATTTCTGCATCGTTCTCACACGGTTGATTTCAAAATGAATGATGTAATCAAATATTTGTATCAATAGCTTGATAATTTAAAAGAGTGTCCATTTAGTTTTTTGCCCGTTCTTCTCCATTGGTACCTACTCTTTGGAATGGGCGACTAGCTTCATCTTACTGACTGGCCGATCTTCTGACAATTCAAAAGTGCCTGTAACTGGTTTATTTGAAATAAATGCTTTGATTTGATTAAGCAATTCACTTAATAAAACTAAACAAATATTATGAGATTTCCTGTGTTGAAACATATTATATAATTTATGAACGTGCCTATTTTTGAATAATTAGTTACAATTCTTCAAATATAAGAAGTGCAATTTGACGTTTCATACTTTTCAGGACAACACAACTTTGTACATGCGTAACTCAATAATTGACATTTATTTCATCCGCAAAACCACATAGTTTTAAAGTTATTTTTATTTTGTCACAAGCTGTACAGTTCTTAATTACTTAATTTACATATTTTTTTTTAAACAAAGCAATATAACCAATGTAGATAATAAATAGTATTTTTCTCGACGTCTTGTCAAAATCACGTAGTAAGGTACTATACCGTAGTGTTGTGACTCTTCAAATTCACTTGTATACTAATAATCGTTAAAAATGACCGAATAATCGAACTTACTAATAACGATCGTTTTCAATGAAAGCGTCCTTTATTATTTAATTACTTTTTTTAATTTATTTACCCTCATAATACATATATACATTACCCTCAGTTACACAGATACGGAAAAAATGCTGGAGGTGTTAAAATAAAATGAGTAGTTTAGTAAGTTAAGTTATATACTAATAAATAAGTAGAGTTAATATATTATTTAAGTTTTTAGGACAATTTTTCATTGCTTAGTCTTAAATACCTATTTTTGTCATATGTTTATTATTATTATACTATAGCCATCAAATATCCTTGCTGATGATAGCCTGAAACACAGGTTTAAATAAACCTAGTTCGGGTGGTCCCAACATTAGTTTTAGATCCTAACTTAAAATATTTATATTACGTATTAGACTACAGTAAGTTAGCTTTTACGATTGTTATTATTACGATTTTTATTACTATACAAACAGACTTTTTGTACATTCATTGTTGTTGTTGTTCTATGTTTTTTTAATAAATTTCATTTCATTTCATATATCGAACAGAGATCGAAAAATTTTAATATATTGTTATCTCTGTTGAAATTACGAAACTCGAAATCAATAATGTATATAGCAAAATTTATAATATTCTATATAATACAATGTTGCTTAGGTTTGGATAGAACTAAAGATTTTGAGAATTTCTCTCATTTAAAACTCAGACATTTACAGTCATAAAATAAATAAATCTGTAACTTTAATCGATTAGAAATAACAAGGAAATGAAACCAATATCTCGTATAAATCGGATATTCGTAATCGATTTTTTTAACCCAATCCCTATTCTTCAGTCGGTTAGAAGTGTCAAATTACACTTCTTATATTTGAAGAACTGTAGTTCTTTGTAACTGGTATATTTTAGCAAAAGTACATAATATATACTTATGTTGTATGGTAGTAGGTATGTCTTTATAAATATTAAGAAAATAATAACCCTAATTCAGACCTGTCCGATACTAAGGTTCGTATTATAGAACCTCATTCAAAACTTAAGCTTTACTTAGATCTCGTTTGAAGCTATTTGATATGATGAAACTAGTTTTAAGTACCTAATGCTTAAATCTTGAGTAAGGTTCTATAATACGGTCCTTAGTCGATCGATTGTATGTAGTTCATTGCTGCTGATATTTCGGCTTGGTATATTCTTCTATGTATATCAATACAAAACATATTATAAATTAAAGTAGCTATTTCTGTCTTCTTGTGAGCCCGCGTTGTTTTTATAAACTACGTTACGTATTTAGTATTATTTCGAGTATTTATTCGTAGAGGTTAATATGTTTAAAATTCTAGATCCTGTCCGTGGCTTGTCCGTTTCACTTCAAATTTCACCCGTCATAATAGTCGTCAAAAGCCAAAAACAGTCTTGCCAAAAAGCATCGTACTATGCAGTATCTATATGTCGGTCAAATTTGATAAAGAATAGAGGTAAACAAACTGTTGCCAGGCAACGACTAGTTTACGCCTAAAAGACAGATGTTAACAACCTTTTCTAGATAGATGATTTTCATAAAAGTAATAATTCTACTTCCTACTAATGTACACAGTTTATTATTTAGATATTTATGATTTGCACAGAACGCTTAACCGATTTAAATATGACACACATATAAGCTAATTTATTAATAGGTTAAATTTTTTGATACATATATATTATACTTAGTCCATACTTGAAAGTATTACAATGCATGTGTTATGCAGTAGACTTAAAAGTAATTAAAATACACAAAATTGTATTGTCAAATAACAAGCTTCAACTTTATTACTTGGTTGAATTCCACAAAATGTGTAATAATACCTGGATTTCATCCATCTTCCTTTTTTTGTAGGGCTATCACGTAAAATTAATGTCGACTTTTAATGGTTTTTCGAAATACCAAGTTATTATGTTATTTTAGTGATTCTATTGAAATATGCTGCAATAGGAATTGTTAACAAATAGTTAGCATGTAAAAATCGATAATCATGTAAAAAATACGAGTGTGCTTATGACCACACGACTGAAGTAAAACTTCTTTCGCTCCATCTGTATGTATATACAGTATGTTAAGAAAACCCTGTCCGACCCATAAGGACAATAAAGGTTAGGTAAACACATGACCAAATATAATATAAAATTTTACGTAATCATCATAGTACCAATACAAATGAATTTTGAAATAATCTTTTTTTCCCGCGAATTAATTCCAACTTCCCCGAAATTTGGTAATTTTTAAAAAGTGACAACACCGTTATTATTATGAGCGAATAGCGATGCGACCACGTGCTGCGTGCCCTGCCGCCCGGCCCCCGCGGTAGTTTGCATAACGCACGTTTATTAAGTTACCACTTTTTGCGAAATAATATTTATTTTTTTAGGGGGATTTTTTTTTTAAGTTTAGCCCGTTTTTGTATGCATTAATAGAATCAGTTATCGATACCTAACAATACCTTCACGGGACGGACAGGGTTTTCTTAACATACTGTATACAGTATGTTACAAAAACCCTGTCCGACCCGTGAAGGTGTTGTTAGGTATCGTTAGCTGATTCTACTAATGCGTACATAACCTGGCTAAACTAAAAAAAAAAGTACCGCCTTAAAAATAAATAACTTAAATAAAATAAATAGGTAATTTCATGGCAACACAGGCACAGGTCATGACCTCAGTTGACCTCATGCATGTAGGTATTGGTAGTCTAACCACGTTTATCGACTCTAGAAAGAAACAATGATACCTACTTAGGCAGCTCGTGAAAAGAACTTTTTTTTAAGTAGAAAGGTCGTCTGACCCTCCGAATGTATCTTCGAATTTCATTCGATGAGCACAATGGCTGTGGCGGAGATGTTGTTCCATATTTCGTTCACTAAGAACGATACCGGCCTGGCACCGTCCCACGAGATTAGCACGGTGTTTCACAACGTCAGTCCACTCCTACCAATCCACTGCTCGCCGAACTGATAGTGGAGGTACTCACGTACAGGTCGGCAAAAATATGGTGGGGCACCGTCATGCTGGAACCACATTGACCATGAAGTAGTCACATCCGAATCGTTCAACACCTGATCACAACACAACACAATTGCAGTTTTACTAGGTACCTTCCATCAGCAGGTTACATTACGTTAGAAAACTATATGATCACACAATAAACGATACGTTTACACGGACGCAATGTCTACGCGAAACTAATAAATTTAAAATAAAAATGATTTTTATTTCATAAAAATAGGTACTCTAACTGCACGGCGGTGCCCTTTGACTAGAGGTGTGAAAGTATTCAAAATATTTCTCGTATCGATTTTTGGTATCACTTTTGTATTTCAGAATTTCACGCATCGATTCAACATCGCATGGCATTCTTTAGATTTTAGAACTTTCACATAACTTAAATCAGGTGAACTTAAATGCTTTACATTGTTTATAATATTCTCCTAAAATCGTATTTCATAAGACCTTTCTAGTTCCTATTTACTAATAATAGGTACTTGTGTTACAATATTGTTATGAATAATTAATCGATAATCAAAAAAAGTACTTTTACCATTAGGTAATCTGCGTTTTTACAACAAATCATTCGAGCAGGTAAAAGTTTCGAATAGTAGCGACAAAAACAAAACGTTATTACGCAAAAACTAGTACAGCTCTAATTATTCCTTTGCGCGTCGGCGGCTAGACACACTGACGCCGCCGACAGTTATAAGGTCTAAAATGGTGTTTACACTTTTTTAAATTTCCCGAATTTTGGGGAAGTTACAGGGTAAAAAAGATTATTTCAAAATTCATTAGTATTGTTACTATGATGATTATGCAAAATTTTATATTTTATTTGGTCATTTGTTTACCTAACCCTTATTATCCTTGTGGGTCGGACAGGGTTTTCGTAACACACTGTATATGTATATATATGTGTGTGTGTGTGTGTACAATATATACATGTATACACATATAAATATTTAAATTTATTTCATGGTTTCATTGGTAAATTAATATTTTTGCATAGATCTTCTATTTTTATTGGAAAAAAAAAACTCGTAGACCTTGTAGTACCAAGCTCGCGCCACGGGCGCCTCTGTGCTTATATCCCCCGCTTAACTTCCGTTCGCCTTGCCCCATCACTTTTCGTAACGCTTACGTCACGCGTTCGCCAGCTTACTCCCCAAGTCAAGCGTACGTAAAGAAGTTTCACTTCAATAACAGCAGATTTCTAAAACGTGAGTTTTGATAACCCTAAATTGGTTTGTTTACCTCTATTCTTTATGGAGCTTAGCGAAAATATAGTTTATGGCGGTCAGACGTACTTAGTTGTACTCGATTACACTGAGGAAACCTACAGTATACATACTTGAAAAAAAAAGGCTGATGACAATACGTAAATCTCGATGTATGTTAAATCGTAAATACCGTGCAAAGCAGGTGCAGGTCGCTGTATATTATACACAAAACAAGAAAATTTTACTTTCGAAAACTTTATTTCGACTCAAACGAGTATTATATTAGGTTCTGAAATCGAATTGAATTTCGATTCAGTAAGGTAAACACGTATCAAAGATAAAAAAGTGGATCACTTAACTGTGTCTGATTTACTTGCTTACGGGTTTAATCGTCGAACCCGACCCAGTTGAGCAGCATTCGGATTGCTAATTAATATCTTCTCACCTCACATACTACAATATCTCCTCATAAAATGTGTTAGAGCAGTGCGTATTGCGAGTCACAAAATGTGGCATGTGGAAATCTGAAAGCCACCCAAAGGACAAGATATAGAGCCTTTTATTAGTTTGGATGGGAAATTATCAATACCCTTTCTGGGCTGAGCGGAAACTTTTACTGACTAAATCTCACCTGTGTTGCTTTGCTTGCCTGTGCGCCAGGGCCACGGTTCCTCTTTCAACCAACCCGCAACCCTGGCCCAGGCATCGGTCTTTGTGGACCCCGTCACGATGGGCTAACATCTGTCTGAGGCACGCGTAAAACACAACGCGCCGTCGCGCCGACCTGGGCCTGCTCCTTACCGGACCGCGAGCTGCCCACTGCTCGCCGCTAGCAAGCCTGTGCCTACGGTGGCCGGGAGTTCGATGTTATCTCCGGACCAAAGCGTCTCCAGCGGCGGTTAAAGGCGTGAGGGCACTGATATTCCCGCTCCCTCATGCGCTCCGCCTCCTCCTTTGCTAAAGTCACTGCTTTGCAGAAGGAGGTGACGGCATGACACTCTGGCGTTTCCTCCCGCTTTATTCGGTACTGGAACCTCCAGAAACAGCCGTGTCCAGTGAGGACCTGCGTCAGGTGGAAGGAGAGGGCGCCGTGGAGCCTCTCTAACCCCTCCTCAAATAGGGGACTTACCACTGCTGTTGTGGTTTGTCCAGCATTAGTTTGTGGCAATCGCAGTCTCCAAGTCGCCATGAGATCCCGCAGGAGCTCTGTCCGTTGTACCGCGATTTCTCGCGGCAACGGAGTTATGCCCTGGCGTTTAGCTTCCTCTCGCCACTCCCACATGTAGGCGAGGGCTTTGGCCTCAAGATCCCATGGCAGCAACACGCAAAGAGGCTCGCCACCTTAGCGAAGACCGTGCTATTTATAGAGCCTTCCTTGGGGTTTCCTTATTAAATCTAATCGGAAATGAAGAGATCTAAGAAATAGTACTCAACATTGGCCGAAAAATTGCGAAACTTCAGTAGTAGTATTGAGCAGAGTACATTATAGTTAGTATTGTACAACTAAACTGTACAAATAAACATCATAATTGGACGCAGTTAAACAGAAAGGGCTCAAACCACCATAAGTTACTTTGTGGTTTCTAGTGTGAGATGAATTTCTGTTTAACTGCTTTCAATTATGCTGTTTATAAGTGACTATGGAATTTTCCCTTGGAAGATGAAACAAACATTTAGATGCTTTGCAAACAAATACAATATTTAGTTCCAAATTATTTGTTTACATTTTGTTATTGCTAGGAATCTATTATTTCAGTTTATTCACGATAAAATTAAGGAATTTATGGAACATAAAAATGGATGTTTTGTTCAACAAAATATCAATGTTAACATTATGAATTAATAATTTGAATAGAAAATAATTGCATAGTACTAGCATGTAATTATAGTAATGTAATAAAAATATATGTGGACTTCGTAAACACTATGTAGAATTATATTATAAGATCGCATTTATCAAGATTTTGTATTTCTAGCAAAAAAAAAAATGTTTGATTTGATTTAGGTATTTCACTATCCTTACTTAGTCCTTACGCCGAATAGATACTCACTAAAATTTTTCTACTGTTTTCAGTTCATAATACTATGGTTAATATGTGAAAATATTCTGCTAACCACAAGCATGGCTCTGAAGGACATTGCCGCTGAAGATGCCAATATAAGACAGAAAAGATCACCAGCCTCTTTATTTGGATTTAATCTGGGAAATCCAGTTTCAAAAGCTGGAGATACTTTCAATAGTGTCGGAAACATATTTTCCGGTAATCGAGCGAATACACATCACGATAATTATCACGAACAGCGTTACAGGCAGCCTTATGAGAGAAATATCAACTCGTTTTCACCAACACGAATTTCAAACAGAAATGGAATACCAAATTCAATTGTGCGAGGTGATCTTCAGCAGGGGGATAGATATGTTTCTCCACAGGAAAACAAAAATGAAGATTTAAAAAAAACAGAAGCCGACAAAAAACCAAATTCCAATACAAAACCTGTGCCTGTAAGATACGATGAAACTCCTATAAATACAAGCGAAAATACAGAAAATGAAAAAGTTAATAAAGAACTATTGAATTACATATTTCAAAAGCCGGAATTTAATGAAGACGGTGCAGGTACAACTGTGGATAACAATATTGACGTTGTAACTGAAACTGGAGAGTACGAAACTGTAAGTAGATGGTACTATTTTAAAATCCCTACTAAAACCTACCAACTGAATGATTTAAAGATCGATACTTGTGCCTTTAGCCCGAAACACAATATTTTTTGTACCCCATTTCACCGTACCGTACTCGGTAAAGATATAAGTCTAAGTATATATGTCTTAGTATATCTTGGACACCAATGACTGAAGGTGAAGGAAAACATCTTGAGGAAACCTGGACTTTAAGTCTGAAATCGCCAACCCGCATTGAGCAAGCGTGGTGATTACGCTCAATCCTTCTCTGTATGAGAGGAGACCTGTACCTAATAGTGGGATGATAAAAAGGTTGATGATGAACTCGGTAAAGATCGGATTGATAATTCCAGGCAAATTGTTATTGAGTTTTTGCATAAAAAAATTATTGTGGTGTGACCCAAAGTTGCTTGTGTAAAGATTATAAACTCATTGCCACGGATATCTTCTATGCAGTTTGTAATTTACAGACGAAAGCGTCGGTGGCGTAACGGTAGCGAACGCGGCCGCGCGATGGCGCAGGTTCGATGTCCGCGCAGTGCAAATATTTGTATAACTCACGCGATTTAACTGTGCACCTCGCTCTGTGACGTCATTCAGACGGCACCGTTTGCAAAAAATGAGATTTATGCTGCTAAAATATAAATTACATTTTTTTATGTTAATAAAAGGTCGTTTTGATAATAAAGCGTCATAATACTAGGTCATTTTACTCATGATGTAATTTATACATATGGACTGAAATATAATGTTGGTGCAACCAACAGACTTCACTAACGCATCGAAAATGTAAAAAACAAAAACAAACTTAATAAAAAAAGAACTTAACAGAGCAAAACCTCTCCAGAAACAGTAATAACAATAGGGGATTTAAACTGTATTTAACAATTGTAACAAAGATGCTATCGCTACCAAGCACTTACGGCGAATGCGGGGCGTCGCGCGGGGAAGCGGGAGACGGGTTGCATTCCAGCGAGGTGCAGAGTTAACTCTCGCAAGTAGTATGCATGAATATAATGAATATTTGGTCGTGCCTCGGAAAGCACTTTAAGCCGTTGGTCCCGGTTGCCATACGAATATCTAGTAGCAGTCGTTAAGGGTTATTGGAGCCCTTAAAAGTCCAACAATTGGTCTAACTACAATGGTTCGATATTGCCTTCAGGTTGTGGAGGTCAGACGGCAGTCGCTTCACGGTAAATATCGAAGTTTAGCCAAACTCAGCAGTTAGATTGGTAAAGCGGACCCCAAACTCCAAGGTGAAAAAAGTTTTGAAAGTGACTGGGATTAACGCTAAGATGATGGTGATGATGATGAGTTTGTAATGTACAGTCGCCAAAAGGTCAACCTACCCGAAAGTGTCAAATATTCGCACTCAACTTTGATCCTTAATACTTTATCGATAAAGTTGAAAATCTAATAAAGAAATTTTATAAATTGTTGTAACATGATGTGATGTCGTCGTATTTATAATTATATAACTAAAGTATAAACAGTTAGTTTTTTATGAATTCTAATGAATTAAAAAACCTTCCACATCAATTAAATATAAATTGTTGAGTAAAAAACTACAAACAGTGATTGATGAACAATACTTAGTACAATCCTGCGTATGGTTAGAGTCTACACAATTAGCTACTTTGGTACAATATAGGTAGATATATCTACACATACATATTATAAATTGTACTCGTTCTTTTAGTCTATTTTATGTGCATTATCAAACTTACGCAACGGACTCTGCTGCATATTTCATTATCATTTATAGAATTAATTCCAGATAGCTTAAAAACTACATGTACCTAGATTTTTAATGAAACTTCCACGTTTAATCGAGTTTCAATTCGTAATATATACCGGCGAAAGAGTGGGAGGAAGGGTCGCTGGCATATAATAAGAATACTAACAATTCACTACTGGTTTATTTAATTTCAGACTACGGGGATGGATTTAGGCCAACGAATGCTGCCTCCAGCTGCTGTGGCATCACTATTAGGATAAACCTACGAGTCCTAGCAATTTCCATGACAAAGTTCTGTGTGAAGGAATGTCTCAAAGAACTTAGAAACATCTTCCATATTATTCATCATAAATTCGGCAATTACAACTCCATCGTCATTATATTCTCTATAGAGAAGATTTTGAACTCTGGCGTTACGGTCAACAACTTTTTCCTTTTTGCCTTTTCTTTTTTTTCTCCCCCTAGCGTGACGTAACGACGACGGACTGTTAATGATAAGAACTGTTCTTCGTTTTCTTTCGGGGATCAACGTCATGTTTCTGGATATAGTCGAAGTGGAATTTATACTTGTAGTAGTTTTTATATCGATAGGTATTTTATCTGTTGCAACCCTAGCCGTGGTCATGTTCTCATTGATATTGTCCACATGTCTAAAAAATAAAAACACATAATATTACTGTCCTACACAGGTATTACTGTCCACAGCACTATTTCTGAATAAGGTTTGTGGAGATTTACAAACAAATATACCTTGCCTTTATAAAAGGGTCCAGATTTGTATCTATGTAAACTTAGTGTTAGCTAAAATTGGAATAATAAGTTGAAAGCAACAGGCTATATTAAGGATGCTTATAAGCTATTTGAGATCATGTATTTCTCAAAATAAATTTAAAAGTAATTATAATAAATAATGCAAACCAGACGGAAGCTCAAAGCGATACTGCTCGGTCGCTCTATATAAATTTACTCTAAAAACACTTACTCATTTTGTAATTCAACTATTTCTGACGGTGCAATATTGTTACAAAAGGCAGATGCAATAATAATTCCAAAAATCTGTAAGTAGACCGATTATTGTATATTTTTAATGACAAGCTCAATAAAATATTTTTTTTTAGTCAATCTTTACTTACGGGCAGACATTTTGGGTGAATCATTGTATATGAGCATTTTAACTAGGCTCACTAATTACTAAATTACAAACATTTCCTTATGAAAAATTTATAGCACTATAAAAAATTCAGTTGCAATGAATCGATTAGCAGTAAATTTTCTAATTAGTTGCACAACAATCCTTTTAGCCTTATAGTTGCAAAGATCAAATTCATTTCTTGAAAAAAGTGATTTTGTTTGGGAATAGGGTATTTGACATAAACAAAAAATGAAGACGACACAGTGCGTTGTAAACTCGTGTGACGTCACTGCACGCTACACTTTTTAGCGGCCAGGGACGTCACCAGCCACCATTCCTGATTTTTGATGCCTTTTATATTTGTCAATTTTTATTGTTTTGATAAAACAAAAAATACATGTCTAGTATTTTTTGGAAATCTGACTGACGGACTAATTAGTTTTTTTTAGTCAAATACCCTATTGTCTGTTCTTTGAATAGAATACTTTCATTTGTTCAAATATATTGATTGCATATATAAACTACAAGCGGCATACGCCCGCTCTCGGAGTGGACGTATAAACGGAAAATATATTTTTTTAATGTATTATATTTATGAATGTAAACTATGAGTCAAAATCCGAATCTCAAATTTTAAGCATTTTGATTCCTGGTTTGTCAAGTTTGGTTGCGTATAAATTGAGGAAAAGGGATCTATACAACAAAAAAAAATGTATGTAATATAAAATATGTAAAGAAAACCATGTCCGACTCATAAGGATAATAAAGGTTAGGTTAACACATGACCAAATAAAATATGAAATTTTACATAATCATCATAGTAACAATACTAATGAATTTTGAAATAATCTTTTTTTTCCGAGTCTAATTCTTACTTCCTCGAAATTTGGTATTTTATTAAAAAAGTGACAACACCATTGTATCGGTATTATTATGAGCGATGCGACCACGTGTCGCGTACCCTGCCTCCCGTCGCCCGCGCATGGATTGCTTACCGCACATGTATTAAGTTACCTCTTTTTGCGAAATAATATTTATTTTTTTAGGGGATTTTTTTTTTATGTTTAGCCCGGCTTTGTAGGCATTAATAGAATCAGTTATCGATACCTAACAATACCTTCACGGATCGGACAGGATTTTCTTTATATTTTAGAAGACATAAAAGCTTGGGACTGAGCTGCTCGCTCTGTTAAGCATTGTTATTAAGCAATATGCGTAATTATAAGGTATATTATTGTTAACATTTTCATTTTTAATGTCTGGACTTGAAAAAAGTCTATGATCCCTGAGTTTGTTTCGGCTATTTCTTCTCAGAGGTAGTCAGTTAGGAAATGCCGGCTTCATCTAGTTTCAAAAACAAAAAAAAACATGACGTAGAAAAGTGATCAGTGATCCTACTTCCTTAATAAACGATTTCATTTCATTTCATTTGTATAACATGATAAAAATGTAACAATATTATAATGGCACCGCAATATCTCCAAATTCCAAACGAGTGTGCTAGTTGTTATGTACCTAGCTTATTTTTAGAATCTAATGGATTTCGTTGATATAGGACTAATTATTGTATTACCTGGCTTTAACCACTTTTCAAATGAAGCTGCCATCAAAACATGTTCAGGAGTACCTAAAACCCTGCTCGCTATTTAAACCATTTTTGACACAAGGTGATTTCAGCAACACACAATACACTGATTGATACTCGTGCCGTATTACAATGTAAGAAGTCATAACTAAGATGATACAAAAAGTTCACATTTTTATTTTATTACCCACTAGCTTTCCGACCGCGGCTTCGCCCACGTGGAATTCGGTTATATCGCGCTTTCTAGATTTCCCTCGGGAATATCAATGTTTTCCGCAATAAAAAGTACCCTATTATTTAATCCGGACTTCTAACTTTACGTCTGCAAAATTTCAAAGCAATCGGTTTAGTAATTACGGCGTGAAAGCGGAATAAACAAACTCACTTTCCCATTTACACAGTGATGCTGACAATACGACAATAAATGAAAACACGAACAATGCTGGTTCATAGGAATAATTTTACGTTACGTTTCGCTCTTGAAAGAACGGTCGTGGTCACTATGACTGATTTCGAGACGTTGATGTAGCTCGCCGCACGATTTCTCTCCATCTATCTCTGCTGGACATTCTGGAGCATTCATTTACAGGTCCCCCACTGCCGACTTGATTTGGTCGGTCCGCCTCATCACCTCACCATTCACATGGTCACCGCCACCACCAAGGTCAATCATCTCCCCTGAATTAAAACGCTTGGAAATTTATCTAGGTACACAAGGCAATCATTGAATATGCGAGTTGCTCTAAACAACACGGTAGGCGGCAACAATGTGATGGATACAAAACTACAAGAACTAACCTTTGATAATCATGTAAGACAAGGATCTAATTGTTGCAAAATGTTATTTATCTTCTTTAACTTTTAGTTAGACAAAAAGGGTATGTAAGTTATTATTAAGTTCAGAAGGAACATTTTTTATTGAACAATAAAACACATCATCATACTCTTGCCTTTATCTCAATTTATTTGGGGTTCGATATAGTTGAAGTTTATTTAGAAGCTGATGAAAATTTTCAAATATAATTTAATTGATAGCGGGGAGGTATGAGGAACTGAGAGGAGACCTGTGCCCAGCAGTGGGACAGTAAAAAGGTTGATAATGACATGAGGAACTGCGTGTAAAGTTGTCTCATCCTCCATAGAATGGTATTGTAATGTCGTGAACTTGTATACGTACTAGTTGCACAGTAAACTCTGCTTGCACCGGATTTGCGTGACGTCAGTATGACGCAATGCTCGCATTAGTCGCATATAGCTTTGTAGGGACCGCTAGAATAGAAAAAAAAATAGTTCGTTATGTTAAATTTAATTCAGAACATCCATCGGTGTTTATCTCTTTCCGTGACTGTACCTACATGGTAATTTCCATAATTGAAAAAACTCAGTCGCCTCGACAAATGAATATGCATTCAAACAACTGTGGTGCACAGGTCTTTTTCAAGTTAGATATGCTAAATCATTATTATTTTTTTATTGTTAGCCTGCCTTGTGTCCCGCTGCTGGGCAAAGGGCTCTCAACACAGAGATATTAACTGATATCTATGGCTCCCAATATCGCACAAAGCAGGAATGTCTTGTGCGATCCCTAATTACATTGGCCCTATAAACGTTACCGATCGTCAAATCACCTTCGTCCTGGTCTACATCGACGGCGATGTCCTCTTGACTTAATTATTATAAGTAAATTAATAAAAATTGTCCCCTGTGTGATACCGGGTTTAGAATAGTACCAACCCATATCCTTCCTTGGTTGTCGTCAGACGCGACTAAGGAAACACTCACCAGGGAAGCGGACAGCGGCGCTTCTCGCTGTGGAATAACAAATTACTGCGATTCCCAACCGGCCTGGAATAAAAGCCTTGGGGGAGGCCTTTTCCCACCAGTGGACCTCTATAGACTGAGAACAAGAAGAATAAAAATTGTATTGTAAAATAAAAGAATGTTATTTTTATAGAGTAGTTGGTATTACGGAGGTGGCTTATATGATTTACGGATAGATTAAATGGGAACCTGCCTTGCTATTGCACAATTGACGCCAGTCTTCAGCAAATATTTTTAAAACAAACTGCATTTGTAAATAGGACCCTATGCATACATGAAAACGAATATTTACTTGAGCAATTAGAGCGGGGGAAAACATATTGCTCAGCAAAACAAAGCAACAGAATAACAAAGTATATTACCTACTTGCTTTGTTCTACATATAGAAGACTTATTTAAATTATCCCACGAAATGTGCTAGAAAGATTCATCTTTACCCTTTCCCAGGATGTCGTCTATCTCCTTGCCAAATTTTAGCGGAAACAGTTCAATGGTATAGGCGTGAACAGGTTACAGAATTACAGAAACAGACCAAGAGAGAAGCCGCAAATCAGCTTTGGGATTGGCTAATAAAAGGCAGTTTAAATCACTGGATTTGAAGTTTTAAGATGTATTTATCACTTTTACAGGATAGCACAATTAACTATAATGCTCCCTCAGCTAGGTCAGAGGCCTCATCACGATAGTCCTCAGATCCTCAGAACAAGCGGGCTGTAATACACCACGCGGGCCTAGTGAGAGTTCGTCACGCGTCTCCATATTTTTCCCTTCGGGGACGTGCCAGTTTCCTCACGATGCTTATAAGGGCTGATTGTGTGAAAATCCACGTCAACTCCGAAGTGAGTCAGAAGATTTTACGTAGAGGAAGTTCCTATATTTAAGGTAAAAAGCCAGTCTGGTACTATATTTGTATGACGAAGGATAACTATCTTTTTTTTGTTAGAACGTGATAGATGAGGTCTATGATGAAACGAGCGTACCCAGAAGATGCCAGTTTATTCTGGCTTTGAAGGCTTGCATCTATGCGAAAATATTAGGTCCTTAAATATGAAATTGGCGTTTTGTCGTACTGGCCACTTTGATCTCAAATATCTCCTCTTTGGTTTGGAATTCCAAATTCAAATTTATACAGCTATTTACTCATTAATTTGTGTCTCTAAAACCGTATTTCTTTTGTTTTTTTTTCTTTTGGTTTTTTCTCTACGTCATTGAGTTTACAAAATGGAAAATTTAAAATTTCGCGTTATTTACGAATATGAATTCCGCCTTGGCACCAGTGCTGCATAAACGGCTCGAAGAATTAATGATGTGTACGGCAGTGATGTCGCTAGAGAAAGCACAGTGCGTTTTCGTTTCCAACGTTTTCGTTCTGGGAATTTTAACCTACAGAACAATCCCCGTGGACAGCCGGAGACCAAAGTCGACAATGAAGAATCGAAGGCTATTATGGAAGCAGATCCATCGCAAACTACGTCCGAGTTAGCTGTAGGCTGCGGTGTTAGTGATAAAGTGTTTTAATCCACTTAAAACAAATTGGGAAGATAAGAAAGCTCAAAAGGTTGGTACCTCATGAATTGAGTGAAGCAAACCGACAAACGCGCGTCGACTGCTGCGTTACATTACTGAATCGGCACAATAATGAAGGTATTTTAAATCGAATCATTACCTGTGATGAAAATTGGATACTCTACAACAATAGGAAGCGCACATCGCATTGGCTGAACTCCGGTGAACCATCCAAATTCTATCCTAAGAGAAAATTGACTAGAAAAAAGTTATTGGCCAGCGTTTGGTGGACTAGTGCCGGTATGGTGCACTACAGCTTCCTTAAATCTGGCCATACAATTACTGCAGATCTCTACTGTGAGCAGCTCCACATAATGATGGATAAACTAGTCACTAAACAACCGAGACTGGTCAATTGCACAAAGCCACTGCTGCTTCAAGAGACCGCGAGACCTCACACTGCACAACAGACTGCTACCAAATTAGAGGAGCTTCAATTGGAATGTTTAAGACATCCATCGTACTCGCCGAATCTTGTTCCAACAAACTACCATTTTTTTAGAAATTTGGATAACTTTTTGCAGGGGAAAAAGTTCAACTCCGATGAGGCAGTCTAAATTAACCGTCTTCAAAGATTTAATTGATTCACGTTTTTTTAGAAAAGGCATAAACGAACTCCCTATGAAATGGTATAAGTGCATAGATAGCAATGGATGATCCATTGCTATCTATGCACTTATACCATTATACTTTGATTAAATAAATATATTATCTTAAAAAAATAAACGACTTTTATTCCTCGAATACAAAACGCTAATTTCATATGTAAGGACCTAATATACACTTTCTTTTCATCGCGTAGTGGCTAAAACACCAGCCTCTCAAGTATGAGTGCGCGGGTTCGATTCCAGGTCAGGCAAGTACCAATCTAACTTCTCTAAGTTATATGTACTTTCTAAGTATATCTTGGACACCAACGACTGTTTACAAGGAGAAGGAAAACATCTTAAGGAAAGCTGGACTTTAAGTCAACCTCCGTGGCGCAGCGCACACGCCTGCCTGCGACGTGGAGGCCCCGGGTTCGATCCCCGGTCAGGTCATGAAGGAAAACGATCTTTTTCTGATTGGCCTGGGTCTTGGATGTTAATCTATATATGTATCTATTATAAATATAGTATCGTTGTGTAAGTATCCCATAACACAAGTCTCGAACTTACTTTGGGGCTCAATCTGTGTGATTTGTCCGTATATATTTATTATTATTATAAGTCTAAAATCGCCAACCCGTACGAGAGGAGACCTGTACTCAGCAATGGGACGCTAAAAAGGTTGATGGTGATGACATAAAAGTAAAGTGCGAGTATAGGCAATATCCGTGTTACTAAAAATGTCTTTCAGATAATTGAAAGTACCAACCTGAGGAAATTGAATTTTCATGAATCATATTTTAAATTAGACATTACCTACATGTGTATTACGTAACATTTTCAGCTAGTGATGTCAATGTTTCTCAGAAATTATAAGACGTAGAACCTCCTTTTCTACAAATTTGCTAGCTAAACCCATCAGTACCTACACATAATCGAAATTTAAAAAAAAATTACGGAACGAATTTCATAGGTTACGTCGAAACTAGAAAGAGAACGTGCGGGTTGTATATACCATAACCACTGTACTTACTATACACTATATACTGATGTATATACTATAACTATCTAGTATTAATCTACACTAATACACTTCTGGACACCTTGCATTTTCAGTTTCGTTTGGTCCTAGCTAAAATTTTATATTAGCTCGAGCAAAAAGTTTTTATGCAGTTTTGAACCTGGCATATTCACAATTTCATTCAATGGTCTTTTTTGAATTTCGAACACAGAATTTAAAGAAACAAAAGACAATTTGGAGCCTGTTTGTTGATATCAAACACTCGAATACTATGAAAACTTGATTTTATTGGTTAACTTGGATTTAATTCTTGAAAAAGTAATTGATATCTTTGGTTTTGCAACAAACATTACTTATTCTTAAAATTAAGGTGTGGTTCTATCAATAATAATCTATGGATACTTCACCTGAAGGCGCCGCCCAAGCTGTGGCACTTATTCAGGCCGGACACAGCCAAAGAAATGGGAGTGCTCAACTTAATTTAAGTCGATCTGCGGTCCGAAATGTTTATCGGATCTACCTAGAGACTGGCGGCTTTGTTCGCCGCCAAGGAAGGCCACGATCTCGGGTCACAACTGAAAGGCAGGATCGATTCATCGTGACGACCAGCATGAGAAATCGCGCACAAAACCAACTTCGCGACTTCCACGGAGTATCTGTGAGCGCTCGTACTGTTCGGAGAAGGTTAAAAGAACGCGATATGGGATCACACAAGCCAGCTAATGGGCCCAAACTAACGCGAGCCCACCGAACTGCGCGCCTTCATTTCGCACGCACTCATTTAAATTGGACACAGCAAGATTGGAGCCGTGTGCTCTTTTCTGATGAGTCTAAAATTGTGTTACATGGCAATGATGGAAGGAAGAAGGTCTACTGATGTATGGGAGAGAGTTTCGCACAATGCTACTTTGAAGAGAGGGTTGCTTATGGCGGTGTCTCATGGACTGTCTGGGGCGGTATATCCGCGAGCGGCAAAACTCAACATGAGGTTGTTACAGGACCACAGCTGCCAACATTAAATGCTGAAAGGTACATTCGTGAGTGCTTAGAACCTCACGTGATACCATACGCGGAGTATGTGGGCCCAAATTTCCTTTTTATGCATGATAATGCAAGAGCCCATATGGCCGGCATCGTCAGGGAATATCTGCGGGATGTGAACATCACAGTTATGGACTGGCCAGCCAGAAGCCTAGACATGAACCCCATTGAGCACATGTGGGACGAGCTAAAAAGACGTGCCCAGATGATGCAGGAGTTGAAAACTGCCATAGAAGAGGAATGGGAGATGATCCCTCAAAATTTTATAGAGCGGTTGATAAACTCTATGCCTAATCGTATGAGAGCTGTGGTAGATGCCCATGGAGGCAACACGCGTTATTAAATTAAACCTTTATTTGATAAAATATGTCTTTTATTCAAAAATCAATTGCTTTTAACAAGGCACATATCCGGCTTGTTAGGAGTTGCTCCATGTCGTATGGTATTCTGAATTCAAATTTAAAACAATACGATCCAAAAAGATGGTAAAATGTATCAGGTTTAAAACTCCATCAATAGTTTTTGTTCAATCTAGCAATCATATTTCGGTAGGGGCCATCGAAACGTAAACTCTAAGGTGGACCAATAGATGTGTCCAGAAGTGTATTATAAAGAGGAAAGATTTGTATTTTTGTATGCAACGAATAAACTCAAAAAGTACTGGAGCGATCTTAATAATTCCTTTTTCATTAGAAAGCTACATTATCACTGAGTAACATAGGTTATATTTAGTACTAGATTACTGTAGAAATCTTTAGAAATTCTTATTAAAACTAACCGAAGGTGTAAAAATTAGCCATAAAATGTCTTTCATCGCATACGCTGCGAAGAGTATTAATGATAGGACAAAAAAATGTTCGACAATATTATAGAAAATATCAATATCTACAAAAAAACTTCCCGAGACCATATATCTAACTATTGTAGTTACGTCACTATAACTACTTTTTTACATTTAACAAATTGATAGATATGCCGATCAAAATCAGACCGTGTTATCCATACCTATACTATTTATAAATTTTTATCCAAATAAATATTTTAATATTCAAGACTGTTGATCCTGACGATCTGACCTGATGACCTGATGATTACTTTTTGAATTATTGTAATCGGACATTCCTTTTAAAAGATATCATGAAATTAAAATAAAAATACATGCCGGCGGCGGCCGCCATGCAGCGCATCGAGTAACTCAAAACAAAGTCACTTTCTCTTTCCCTATGTCTCTTTGTATGACTAAATCTTTAAAACTCCGCAATGGATTTTCGTCGATGGTCGTAAATAATTACATTTTTTCCGCCTTTGCAGTGAAACGCAGGCTGAACCCTACGAGATTTATCATGTACACATTGAAAAGATCTACAAAAAAAGTCCGCGATGGTATATGTCTATATCTTATGGATATCCCACAATATATATATTTTTTTTCAATTACTTTTTACGACAAATACCGGCTAATTTTCGAAGCGATTTTAACCAACACAGCATTAATTCTTATCCAATTTAATACCTTAAATACATTATTGATTTAATATAGATATTAAAATTTTGCGGGGTGTCGCGTTTGCGGCGGTACACGGTGTGGCGTTCGCGGTGGTTTTTTGTACAATGTGCACAGTGTTTCTCTAGTGTATTTAGTATCAGCATTGCACCCGTGCGAAGCCGGGGCGGGTCGCTAGTAGTTTATAAACGAATAGAATTCTGCTACTTGCTACTAATGCTATGGCTACAATGTCGCGACAATATAAACTAAACTTCACTAAACGCGTGATCGCGTGTTGTAGAGCTAACCGTTGGCCGCGGCGTACGAC
The DNA here is from genome assembly GCA_037179545.1 of Sesamia inferens. NCBI lineage: Eukaryota > Metazoa > Arthropoda > Insecta > Lepidoptera > Noctuidae > Sesamia > Sesamia inferens. The sequence goes on along the minus strand of CM073928.1, from coordinate 17,201,445 downwards.
TAGGCAATGCAATCTCATTCTCGCATGATCTCGTTTTCACGAGATCTCGACCTTTTTAGCGAGATTGAACTCGAGAATAAAATCGTCTTACTCATGGCGCAGCAGCTTCTGTTTGATATAATTAAGAAAAGAAGTGTGATTTTTTCTTTAAATTTTATGTCATTAAGTTTAATACTTAAAAGTTTGTTATAAAAATAGATATTTAATACGTTTAACGCTGTTAAACACGTGAAAATTTATTAAAACCATTCGTATGAAGAAATTTTGATTTTACAATAACTATGGTTTTTATTTATTTATTTTATTATTTATGTACACACAATAAAATACATATAGATACAACAAAATGAAGATCTGAGTACAAAGGTGCTGCTTATTTCTTAAGAAATTTCTTCCAGCAGACCTGCGAAAGGAGAAGTAAAACAGAAATGTAGACAATCATTGACATTTTGTAATTTTCTGCACGAATTAACACAGAAAACTGGGTAGACGAAAATTCCGTTCATATACTCGCGAGATTGCTTTAAAAAAAAAAACATATGACGTGTAAAAGTGATCGGTGATCCTACTTGCTTAATGAACGATTTTATTTCATTTCATTTCATTTGTTATGGTATCTCGTAGTTGACCATTAGAGGCCGTGGCTACTTAACCGGACTATCCTGTGGATGCCTTAATTACAATTAAAAGTAAGGGGCGACTATCACTAAGGGCACCCCCAGTGGGGTACGAACCTCGACTTAGGGCGTCGCTAGAGAGGTCAGCAAGAGACGGCTGGATCGAAAAGGTTTTTAGTGATTTGATGACCGCGGCGTTTCCTATTTTTAACTCTGAGAAGAAATGCTGAAACTAATCTGGCTCACCTGCGGCGCGGGCTGGCCTTCATCGGGTAAGGGACGGGGAGGGTAGTTAAGCTGTGGGGCGCGAGATTGCATTCCCTATGTACAACGGGGAGCGCGCGCGGTGTAGTTCACCGTACGGCGACTACGTTGCTATGTTGTTCACTACTACCTCTCATGAACTAATATAGAGCAAAGTTAATACATGATGCACATTTTGAGAAATCAATCGTAGGTTCTCGTAATCGTAGGAATAAAATAAAAGATAAAAGTTAACAGTCAGGTTACAAACAAAGTGAAAATTCGATACCTGTACTACTAGTTATGCTGTGTTCGTATTCTACTCATAACTGTTTTGAGGAAACCTTCGGAGAGTTTTGCATACAATAGTTCGAAGTGTCAAGGACGCATTGAGTCATAAATAACTAGGTAATGTCCGTAAACAACTTCAAATAACTTTTACTTTATAAGTGTGTAGAAAGACATGACGGTTCATTGACTTGTTTGGTGCTAGCAGCAGAAATATAGACTTTATAGGTAAACACGACGACATAAATCAAGCTTTAAAATTTTCCAATATAAACTGATTATGTGAAAAGTCTATACAATATTATACACTGACGGACTCAAACTGCATCAAGTAATAGACGTTTTTTTTTTTCTTGGGGTGGGAAATCATCAATTGACTTCTCCCGCTCTGGGCGGAGCGGAAGGGTGTGTCAGACTTTTACTGAATAAAAACCCACCCGTGTTTCTTCCCTTGCCTGTGCGACGGCCAGGGCCGCGGTTTCTTGTTTAACCAACCCGCAACCCTGACCCAGGAGGCATCGGTCTTCGTGGACCCCGTCACGATGTGCTGACATCTCTTTGAGGCGCGCGTGAAACACGACGCGCCGTCGACTTGGGCCTGGTCCTTACCGGGCGGTGAGCAGTGGGCAGCTCACCGCCCGGTAAGGCCCACGCCTACGGTGGCTGGGAGTTAGGTGTCGTCTCCCGACCAGGGCGTCTACTGCGGCGGCTAGTGGCGTGAGGGCGCTGGGATTCCCGCTGCCTCACGCGCTCCGCCTCCTCCTTTGCCAGCATCACTGCTTCGCAGAAGGAGGTGACGGCCTGCCATGCACTCTCGCTCCGGACCATGGCCTGGACCAGGGTCGGACGCGAGGGATTGCCGCCGATCGCCGCTACGAGGACACGGCGGTGCTATACCCAAGCCGGGCAGACCTCCACCGTATGCTCCACCGTGTCCTCAGGGCGATCCACACAATGGTGACACCCTGGCGTTTCCTCCCGCCTAATACGGAACAGGAACCTCCCGAAACAACCGTGTCCGGTGAGGACCTGCGTCAGGGGGAAGGTGAGGGCGCCGTGGCGCCTCTCTAGCCACTCCTCAAAGAGGGGACTCACCGCCGCTATTGTGGCGTGCCCATAGAATCATATCCTTAAGATAAAGTTTGTTTACTGGGAAGGTTTTTTTTTTTTTTTTGGGATGGTTAATCATCAAATGACTTCTCCCGCTCTGGGCGGAGCAGAAGGGTGTGTCAGACTTTTACTGACTAAAACCCACCCGTGTTTCTTCACTTGCCTGTGCGACGGCCAGGGCCGCGTTTTCTTGTTTAACCAACCCGCAACCCTGACCCAGGAGGCATCGGTCTTCGTGGACCCCGTCACGATGTGCTGACATCTCTTTGAGGCGCGTGTGAAACACGACGCGCCGTCGACTCGGGCCTGGTCTTTACCGGGCGGCGAGTTGCCTACTGCTCACCGCCCGCAGGACTGCGCCTACGGTGGCTGGGAGTTAGATGTCGTCTCCCGACCAGGGCGTCTACTGCGGCGGCTTGTGGCGTGAGGGCGCTGGGATTCCCGTTGCCTCACGCGCTCCGCCACCTCCTTCTGCGAAGCAGTGATGCTGGCAAAGGAGGATCTTTGCCAGCATCACTGCTTCGCAGAAGGAGGTGACGGCCTGCCATGCACTCTCGCTCCGGACCATGGCCTGGACCAGGGTCGGACGCGAGAGATCGCCGCCGATCATCGCTACGAGGACACGGCGGTGCTCTACCCAAGCCGGGCAGACCTCCACCGTATGGTCCACCGTGTCCTCAGGGCGATCCACACAATGGTGACACCCTGGCGTTTCCTCCCGCCTAATACGGAACAGGAACCTCCCGAAACAACCGTGTCCGGTAAGGACCTGCGTCAGGCGGAAGGTGAGGGCGCCGTGGCGCCTCTCTAGCCACTACTCAAAGAGGGGACTTACCGCCGCTATTGTGGCGTGCCCAGCACTGGGTTGCGACAATCGCACTCTCCATGTCGCCATGAGATCCCGCCGGAGCTGTGTCCGCCGTACCGCGATTTCTCGCGGCAGCAGAGTTATGCCCCGGCGTTTTGCCTCCTCTCGCCACTCCCACATGTGGGCGAGGGCTTTGGCCTCCAGATTCCATGGCGGCAATCCGGCAAGGAGGCTCGCCGCCTCAGCGGAGACCGTGCGGTATCCCCGGATCAGCCGAACGGCCATGACCCTCTGGGACGCGGTCAGGCATCGGGCTGCTCGCTTCCTTAGCGACCGCGCCCACACCGGTGTCCTGTAAAGGGCCATGAACCGCACGGCCCCCGCGTTGAGCCTCCGGCAGGAGGCGTTTGGTCCCCCTAGATTGGGGAGGAGCCGCCTCAGGGCAGCCCCGGCCCGTTCCAGTCTGGGTGCCAAACGTCGGAAGTGCTCCTCGAAGTTCCACCGGCTGTCGAGGACTAGTCCCAGGTACTTCATCGTCGACCCGACGCCGATGTGAACCCCTCCTACTGTTATGTGAGAACCCGACGGTGGCGCATTCCGAGGACCATGAAAGCACATGGCCTCGGACTTCTGCAGGGGCACCTCGAGTCCCAATTGCCGGATCCTGTTGACGATTGTCGCAACCCCGAGGGTCGCTGCGTCAGCCGCCGCCTGGTGTGACCTCCCTTGTGCCAGAACCAGCGTGTCGTCAGCGTAACAAACTACGCTGACGCCGATAGGGAGGTCAGCGCGCAGCACCCAGTCGTACCCGATGTTCCACAGATGCGGTCCCAAGACCGATCCCTGTGGAACACCGCACGACATCTCTCGTCGGTTCCACACTCCTTGGTGACCGGGGTAGATTACGGCCCTGTCCGTCAGATAGGCCTCGACCACTCAACAGAGATAGGTCGGCACTGGAAAGGACCTTAAGACTTTTTTGAAGAAAAAACAGAAATTTAAGGAAAATTGGTTTAATAAAAAAATTGGTTTTAACAATCGACACAAACCTTATTTATGTTTTAATAAGGTGTATTACCTCCACGTGCCCTTATTATGAATTGTAATCGGTTCCGCATAGATTTTATAGGAGTTATTAAAAGATTGTGCGGAATATTTTCCTATTCTTCTGTAAGTGCTGTTCTTAGTGCTGCCACTGTCGTGGGCACAAGATTTCTCGCATAAACAGCCCTTTATCAACTGTCCGAAATATGCTCAATGGGATTAAGATCCGGGATGCGTGCTGGCAGATTTATTGTACATATCCCAACCTCTTCGCAATATTGTCGAACTTGTGCAGCAGGGTGCGGCCAGGCATTATCCTGCATTAAACTAAAATTTACGCCTATGAATCACATGCAAGGCACCACGTAATCTTCTAAGATCTCTGTTATGTAGCGGTTTGCAGTCAAACCCCCTCAATTACCGTTTTGACGGACCATGTCTACGAAAACAAGTTCTTTTCGCCCGTTCATCGATATGCCGCTGCAAACCATACACGAACCGCCTCCAAAAGGAACACGCTCCTCAATGCAACTTTGAGCATATCGCTCCCCACATCGCCATAGACTCTTCTGCGGCCATCTGCACAATATAAACATGTCTAACACTCGTCCGTGAACAATACGGAGGCCCATTGCTCTTCTGTCCAATTTAGGTGATCACAATCTTAAGCGAGCTTGTCTGTGAGCTGCAGACAACTTTTTCTTCTGGTGACCATTTGCTGGTCTAAAGGGGTGATATGCGCTTCCTTTAACCTTCTTCTTATATTTTCTTCTTGCACTTACATTTACTCCACGCACTTCAATAAGCTCTGTTTTGATGTTAACTGACGTGAGGAAAAGTTGTAACAATAAATCGGTCATCACGACCGGTGGTTGCCTGTACCACGTCTCCTTCTGTAAGAACATGTCTCCACAAACCTTCTGTATATTCTACAAACCGTAGAATGGTTTAAATTGCTACCAATCGTTCGTTGATCCAAGCCCACCCGCACCAGTGCTACAATTTGAGCCGCTTGTTCGGACGAAGTATTCATAATATATTATGGTACAAAAACTCCCGATGAGTTAAAAAAAAACTAACCCAACAGTTCTGCTGGTAACAGTAATTCAATTCACAAGAGAATAAAACATCAATGCGAATCAATTTAAAACTTTACTTTAAATAACACGCAAATCTGATACTACGAATAAATTTTCTTATCCCGGCAATATTCATTTGTTTTACTGCAGTGCAAATTTTCACCATTCTACGATCAATCCCTGTTTCAATATTTCCTAGAATTAATAATGTCTATGGCAAACCAAAATTTCAACGAGTCAGCTAGTAATTAAATAAAACATAAAGTTTTATTGCAGAAACTTGTCAAATTATGCGGCCAATTTTATCGGATTTCATTTTTAGTTACTACACTATTGGCGCATGTTTTTAGCGTAGTTAAACAACAATAAAAAGATATTTACATTTATTTTTACTTTTTACCTAAATTCCATTTTTTTTGTAATTATAATCTGGTGCTTGACCACAATCCCGCCTGATGGTAAGCAGTGATGCAATCTTTGATGGTAAAGCGCGCTAGTTTATTAAGAGTCTATTCACTCTAGCCTTGAAGACACTTAAATTGTAGTCCGACGGAAACACCGCCGCTGACAAATTGTGGAATAATAATAATAATAAACCTTTATTTGCAAGAATGTAGGTGTACAAAATAGTAAGCTGTTCATAAAAATAAGTGTCCCATTTACATTCTACCAATAGATGTGGTATGTGCCACTGAGACTGTCAATATTTCTACATACCAACTACTGTTTATACATTATGGAATCCAATAAATCATTGAAAATTGAGTATTTTAACTAAATGCTGTGCTAGGATTGCAAAAGGCACCGAGAGGTCTGCTAAAACTAAAAATGTGTAATATGTAGTCGTGAGTGCCTACTATGGAATTGGCTTTTTATAATTTTGTAGGATCAACGATGCGCAGGAGTTGTGAGCCTCTGTCTGCATTAACAAGAAACAGTGTAACTTAATATATAACTTTTTTCATACAAACTGCAATAAACATTATGTGTTGTGTCATTAACATACCGTCACTTAAAAAAGAGAAAAACCAACGACTCAAGTAATTTTCCTTAATATTAATAATTCGTACTCCACAGTTACCTACACCATTAATATTTGACACATTGTGAGAAAGTATATAATACGACACCGTTCAAGTCGCAGAGTATATACATATAATTTAGGTTTAAAAATCACCTCAATCTTTTTATCATTATTAGCTCGTTTTCATGTCCCCTTTGATGACTTGAGATTTGACGTTGTCGTAGACGGGAAGGGAAGCAGGGGTAGCCCCTGCATCCTCAAGTAGTACCCATAGCAGTCCTTCTGTGATCTGAGTGTACAAGATTGCAATGTACTCGAGGATAGGTATTGGATCGAAGAGTTATGTTGAAAATATGATCTGTTAGTTTGACGCCTAAAATACTTCCCTGCGTTACACGTTGGCTAACATTGGGAAAACCTCTGAAAGTGAATTTAATTATTTTTTCCAACATCTGAATAACCAGTTACCAAGACTTATAATTTACCCGTAGAACTTGACTCACTCAACTAATGAGACGTCGTATTTTTGCAAACACTGTTGGATGTAGCTAAATAAATACAGTGCATAATACTGTCGTCTAACCGACAAGATTCTAATAAAAAAGGAGTAAAGAAATCACATAAAGAATTTATTAACAAAGCAAAATTATAAAAAAAAATGTGAGATATTAAAATTGGAATGAGGTGAAACCAATTCCATAGAAAACAGGTAGACAGCGACAGAGACAGCCTCCCTCGGAGGTCGCAGGAGATTGGAGACGGCCACAGCAACGACCTCCGCCGCCCTGGGGTGGGCGACGGGGTCTGTCAGACTCCTATTGACTAAAAATCACCCCGGTGTCTCTCCAGTCACGAGCGCGCGGCGACACACGCGCTTAATTTTCCGTGACGCCGTCTATCGTTATTTTGATATGTTTTGCTTACGAAATATTATAATAATCGGTTTATTGCGATTTTGAGTAAAATAGACCTTTTAGGCCATAAAGCGCTCGTATCGCTTCGTTTTTTAGCAAAATTACTATTTTTACACGTTTGTTTGCAAATATTTTTAAATACCAATGCAGGGTGATGCTAAGTAAAAACTAAACCGAGCCAGAAACAAAGAAAACAAAAAGTATAAACTAAAAACTGTGGTAGAGATTGTATCATTTCGATACAAAGTTATCGATAATATTCAAAGAAGTTACTCTAACGATGTTTTTTCATATTTTGATAGTTTGAAAATAGGAAATACAAAAATGATTAAGAGTTTCAATGTTTACAAGTTATTTATTTATATAATTCTTCTAATAAACAAATCACTAAATATTATTCTCAAGTAATCCATTAGTCAGATTGCTAAACACCCGGTTTTGAGTGTGATTTCCACAGGAGACAATAATTTATGCGATGAATATAAAGTGTTTGTCCAAGTCATAATCTGACCAAAATGATAATGTCTGAACTTTTAATACACTGTGATCTTGATTGTTTTGGCCTCATACCAAAGTAGTCAAATACTGATGTCAGTACTGATGGGCAAAGGCTATATAATATGACATGATTATGTACAATCAGAGTTAATCCGAGGAAGTCCGCTGCGCAAGGAGACGCGGGTTCGATCCCCGCGCCGTGCAAATAATTGAATGCATGAATATGAATATTTGCGCTAGTCTGGTCGTGTCTCGGAAAGCACGTTAAGCCCAACGGCAACGTCCCGGTTGCCACACACACATCTAATGTCAGTCGTTACGGGTTGTTGGAGCCCTCGATTTATCTGATAGTAGGTTTAAAACAGCTGTTTCCGCAGATGTTTTTAGTAAGGCTGCGCCATTTCAACATTAATAACTCTGCTAGAAGTCGACAATTTAATTTATTATTAAAATAAAATCAAAACTTAATACACCATGATTTGACCTCTACTTCGCGCTTCGATAAACCGAACTTAAGACCAATTTATGGCTTGAAAATTGAAAAACAAGGCGTAATCGTTTCAGAAAATGTTTTATTAGCGTATTTTTTTCGAAAAATCTACAATGTAGCCAAGCACGTTGTGGTCAATGTACACTCCATGCTGAAAAGTACTTTGCTGACAAAACACGACATAGATATTAAAAATATACAAAGATAGTTTCAAATCAGATGGATTTCATAGTAAAAAAAAACGAGTGTGCTTATGACCACACGACTGAAGTGAAACTTCTTTCGCCCCATCTGTATGTATATATATATATATATATATATATATATATATATATATATATATGTGTGTGTACAATATTAGTACCAAGCTCGCGCCACGGGCGCCTCTGTGCTTATATCCCCCACTTAACTTCCGTTCGCCTTGCCCGATCACTTTTCGTAACGCTTACGTCACGCGTTCGCCAGCTTACTCCCCAAGTCAAGCGTGCGTAAAGAAGTTTCACTTCAAAAATCTAGAGTTTTAACTACAAACAATGTATATTCTTTCTTAAGTGATGCCCCTGATGACAAAATATCTGTTGATGAAGGTAATCACAAATGCACACAGCAAGTCATAGTAAAGAATAAAGACAGCACTGTGGCGGATATCTTTTCCACCGTCGCCCGCCACTTTCATCCGCTCCGCTTATGGCAGTAGCACCGTGCCTCATCGCTGTGATGCGATGCCTGAGTGCGCGCTGGCTCCGCGCGATCGCCTAACGCGGCGCCCCGGCAGTCAATGAACAGCTTCGATACGCATAGTCCATACCGCGCGCGCTCGTGCTTTCCGCTGACTACCTCGCTATCATATTAGCATACTACAAACTGTTTTCTTGAGTGTTCGTGTTGTGACTTTGGTAAACTTAATAAACTGTGTAAGAACTAAGAACTCTGTTAGAATAGTGCTTCATAATAAACAGTGTTGCTAAATAAACATAAGTCTAATTGCTACTTCTACAATTACTACCTACCTCATTCTATCATCCTTAATCTTCACCATTTCACCTCTTCTGCTTGGCTTCGCTATCTGCTGTCGCTTCTCCTGCTTGCCACCTTGGATGCTGCTTCGTTGGAGGAAGAATTAAGAATCCGGTAACGTACCTTACAAAACCTCCACAGCACTATTGCGAAGGATGTAGCCACTTTTCTAAATTTACCTGATCCACAAGAATATACAGGCCATTGCTTACGCCGTACATCAGCTACCATTCTCGCAGATTCTGGTAAGCCGGAAAGCCGAAAGCCCAAAGCCGAAAGACTAATGCCGAATACCGAAAGCCGAATACCGAATGCCGAATATTGATAACCAAAAACTGAAAGCTGAATACCGAAAGCCGACAGCTGAATTCCGAAAGCCGAAAGCCGAATACCAAAAGCCGAATACCGAAAACCGAATAATAAAAGCCGAATACCGAATACCAATAGCCGAATACGGGAAGCCGAATACTGAAAGCCAAATACCGAAAGCCGAATATCGAAAGCCGAAAGCCGAATACCGAATACCGAAAGCCGAAAACCGAAAACGAGACCGAAACCGATACCAATACCAAAACCGACACCGAAACCTTAACCGAAACCGAAACTGAAGCCGAAACCGATACCAATACCAAAACCGACACCGAAACATTAACCTTAACCGAAACCGAAACTGAAGCCGAAAGCCGAAAGCCGAATGCCGAACGCCGAATGCCGAATGCCGAATGCCGAAAGCCGAATTCCGAATGCCGAAAGCCGAATGCCGAATGCCGAAAGCCAAATGCCGAAAGCCGAATGCCGAATGCCGAAAGCTGAAAACCGAAAACCGAAAACGAAACCGAAAACGATACCAATACCAAAACCGACACCGAAACCTTAACCGAAACCGAAACTGAAGCCGAAACCGAACCTTAACCTTAACCTTAAGCGAAACCGAAACTGAAGCCGTAAGCCGAAAACCGAAAGCCGAATGCCGAATGCCGAATGCCGAAAGCCGAATGCCGAATGCCGAAAGCCGAAAGCCGAATGCCAAAACTAACTGTGACACTGACCCTGATACTGACACTGAAATTGACACTGACTGCCGAATGCTGAAAGCCGAAAGCCGAATGCCGAGAGCCGAATGCCGAAAGCCGTATTCCGAAAGCCAAATGCCGAAAGCCGAAGCCGAATGCCGAAAGCCGAAAGCCGAAAACCGAAAGCCGAATGCCAAAACTAACTATGACACTGACCCTGATACTGACACTGAAATTAACACTGACTGCCGAATGCCGAAAGTCGAAAGCCGAATGCCGAAAGCCGTATTCCGAAAGCCAAATGCCGAAAGCCGAATGCCGAATGCCGAAAGTCGAAAGCCGAATGCCGAAAGTCGAAAGCCGAATGCCGAAAACGATACCAATACCAAAACCGACACCGAAACCTTAACCGAAACCGAAACTGAAGCCGAAACCGATACCAATACCAAAACCGACACCGAAACCTTAACCTTAACCGAAACCGAAACTGAAGCCGAAAGCCGAAAGCCGAATGCCGATAGCCGAAAGCCGAAAGCCGAATGCCGAAAGCCGAAAGCTGAATGCCGAAAGCGGAAAGCCGAATGCCGAAAGCCGAAAGCCGAATGCCGAAAGCCGAATACCGAAAGCCGAATCTAACTAACTCTGACACTGACCCTGATACTGACACTGAAATCGACACTGACTGCCGAATGCCGAATGCCGAATGCCGAAAGCCGAAAGCCGAAAACCGAAAACCGAAAACGAAACCGAAACCGATACCAATACCAAAACCGACACCGAAACCTTAACCGAAACCGAAACTGAAGCCGAAACCGAACCTTAACTTTAACCGAAACCGAAACTGAAGCCGTAAGCCGAAAGCCGAAAGCCGAATGCCGAAAGTCGAATTCCGAATGCCGAATGCCGAAAGCCAAATGCCGAAAGCCGAATTCCGAAAGCCGAATGCCGAATGCCGAATGCCGAAAGCCAAATGCCGAAAGCCGAATGCCGAAAGCTGAAAACCGAAAACCGAAAACGAAACCGAAAACGATACCAATACCAAAACCGACACCGAAACCTTAACCGAAACCGAAACTGAAGCCGAAACCAAACCTTAACCTTAACCGAAACCGAAACTGAAGCCGTAAGCCGAAAGCCGAAAGCCGAATGCCGAAAGCCGAAAGCCGAAAACCGAAAAATCGACACTGACTGCCGAATGCCGAATGCCGAATGCCGAAAGCCGATATTCGTATTCCGTTCCGGTCTTTACCACATGATCGACAAAGTTTAAGACAGATTTATAATTAATGTCACCGAAAGCCATAGTTATGATTTTTTATTTGGTGATGAATAAAAACAAATCATATCATATACGATGGTTTTATTTTCACAACCTACCTATAATTGTTATATTTTGTACATCTATAGTTTCAACTACCTGATGTATTGAAAATAGGAAAACATAAAAGTCCTCGCAATGTTTTCCTTAATATTTAAAATACTCGATATTCAGTAAATAGATACTGTAGGAACATAGTGGTCGAAAACTCGCACAAATGCACGCCTAAAATTCAAATTCGAACCCCGTACTTACCCTATATCGGCAGTTTGGCACAGTAACTATTCATTAGACAATCGAAGCAATCTCATTCATGCAGGGGTTTTTCAACACTATTTTTATTTCATCAACTGACAACACATTAAACGTCAGTTGACTTCGTTTAATTAAAAATACGACTATAGCTAGAATATATCTATGAAATTTAGCATACCGCTTTAATACTTGTATATAGTTATGTAGGTATTTTATCTCTGTACTTGCATTAGGCACTGAGCAAAAGTGGGTCGAAACGGTTTATGTAAATAGTGCATGTGCGCGGCTCTTTGTTGGAACTTCGCCTGCGCAGTACCGTGTGCTTAGATACAGAACTTGGCACCCATTTACATGTATGCTCTTTACCATCAACGATCGCATCACTGCTTACCATCAGGCGGGATTGCGGTCAACCGCTAGTTTATAATATATTTAAAAAAAAAATTGTTGGGATACAGTGTTACTTTAATATCTGTAAGAATATGTAAAGAAACCCCCGTCCAACCCATAAGGATAATAATGGTTAGGTAACACACATGACCAAATAAAATAAGTATAAAATTTTTCCATAATCACCAAAGATTGATTGATTGATTGATTGATTGAGTGATTGCGGTCAAGCGCTGGTTTATATTTTAATAAAAAAAAAAAAATAAGGCAATTTGTTTACCATTGTATTGTTGTACCATTTTTTGTGATTTGTCCAAGGCATTCGATTGCATTCTTCACGAGACGTTGATCAGGAAACTCCGCTACTACGGGATCAGGAACTCTGCACTGGATCTTATTACATCCTACTTGAGTGGTAGGATTCAAAGCGTTGACGTTAATGGAAAACGATCTTCCGGATCTTTAGTAACAATGGGAGTCCCACAGGGGTCAATTCTTGATCCCTTTTTGTTTCTTATTTACATCAATGACCTGCCGTACCTCATAAAGGATAATCACGATATAGTGTTGTCTGCAGATGACACTTCACTTTTATTTAAACTTAAACGTCAGCAGCAGGTCACTGATGATGTAAATAGACCGATCTCCAAAGTAGTCCACTGGTTTAATGTTAATAAATTACTCTTAAACGAGAAAAAAACCAAATGCATTAAGTTTACTCTACCTCACGTTAGGCAGGTGAAAACTAAAATGTTGATAAAGGGCGAAGAATTGGAATCTGAAGACAGCACAGTGTTCTTGGGTTATAACTCGGGATGCTAAGCTTCAATAGGGTCCACATATAGAAAAATTGTCAAAAAAACTAAGTTCTGCTGCATACGCAGTTAGAATAATTCGTAATTTGACTGATATTGAGACGGCCCGTTTAGTGTACTTTGGCTGTTTCCATAGCGTAATGTCGTACGACATTCTGTTGTGGGGAAATGCCACTGATATTCAAACAATATTTGTTTTGCAGAAACGAGCTGTTCGTGCAATTTATAAATTAAGTCCGAGACACTCTCTCAGAGAAAAATTTAAAGAGATTAATGTACTGACCGTGCCGTCTCAATATATTTATGAAAATCTTTTGTATGCTCATAAAAATATAAAATTGTTTAAAAAATACAGTGATGTCCATAATATAAATACTAGGAGCAAGCACAAATTTATTGTACCTACAACAAGGCTCAAGAAAATAGGTGGCTCTTTTAGATGCCAATGTATACATTTTTACAATAGACTTCCAGAAGTAGTTCAAGATCTGAGCCTGAATAAATTCAAATCCTTCATTAAACGTAAGTTGTGTCAGAAAGCATTTTATAGTGTTAGAGATTATATTGACGACAAAAAGGCTTGGGCTTGAGCTCCGTCCGATTTCTATGCTTACACTGATTGTTCTTTGATTTTTCCTCTTGTAGTTTAAATTTGTAATTGATTGTTTTTAACTCAATGCCAATACACACTATGTAGCCAGGCATATTATACGTTACGGAATTGCATTGCTGACAGGGGTATTCGGCACTGGTGCAGCTACACAGGAGCTAAACTTAGCATTCGGGAACACCGTTGGAGCTGCTGAACCTTTGACAAAACTGTCTTTGCATTGTGTAGATTCAATTTCTTAGTACTGTATAATTGCATGGAACACGTGTGAGCACGATCTACTTGCTGTAAAGCATCTATTTGTTGGATTAGTCTTTTATTGACTTGATTGTGCTATGGCTGTTGAGAGTATGTCATGCTCACTCAAATGTCTCGCTGGTGGTGGCGTGTGTGTTGGGTCATTAGGTTCCCTTCAATATGGTTGAGCTGAATGATGCTGATCTATACTTCATGTTCGTGAACGGACGCCGTCAGAGGGGACTGGTCATCTCTTAGCTGCTACGGCGTATTTTAATTTCTGAATTGTTGTTTTTTTTTTCATAATGGACGCTCTCAGCGTACAATATATTTCTACATCGTTCTCACACGATTGATTTCAAAATGAATGATGTAATCAAATATTTGTATCAATAGCTTGATAATTTAAAAGAGTGTCCATGGAGTTTCTTGCCCGTTCTTCTCCATAGGTACCTACTCTTTGGAATGGGCGACTAGCTTCACCTTACTGACTGACCGACCTTCTGACAATTCAAAAGTGCCTGTAACTGGTTTATTTGAAATAAATGCTTTGATTTGATTTGTTTATTTATTTTATAACGCATTTTCAAGCTAACTTTTGTGTAAGCTGTATGTAATATGTACATTCTAAGACAGCTGTCAAAAAACGGCTGTCTTAAAATGTTGATAAGATTAACTTATGAACAGTGAATCTGCGTCTGCGAAGAATATTTTTACTGTTTTAATTTTAATACAAACATATATTTTCACTACTAATTCTCGCTAAATACCCTGCAGCGTTTGATGGTCTATTAACAGTACGCACGTGTTATTAGCAAAATTGTGATGTCTCTTCCACAAGGGCCATTGAATAAGATTTTAAGTTGAACTTATGAATAGCTTATAATCTACGTACATAATCTATGTTCAGAAAAAAAACAGTTACACTGGTTGTCTGTTACTAAGTACTAGCAATATTCTTCAACAATACAATATCAAACAAGTTGAAATAATTAGAACGTTAGATGATTAACCCAATGTCTATGGATTCAATATTTTAGGGGTGTAAGAAGCAGCTACTTGCAGACAACAAATAACGCCATCTACCATTTATTTTGGCATAACTGTTGCCTTCGTGGTTTTGTGTGCCTCTTGATAAATGCAAGTCACCTCATTGCCACATTTTTCTTACATGACAAGTCTATCTGAGGTAAGGTATCCTAATGAAATCGACATATTTAGCTAGTAAAAACTTCGAGATCCTTTACGAACTGACGTGTTGTTTGACATAATCATTAGTCTAAAAATACACGTCTTCCATTATCAAATCACGTCATCATCTCGTGTAGGTACTGAAATTCCAAGAGAGTTCATTAATGTAATTAACTTTAAGTGTATTTTTTATTTTGAGGATGGAAATATTACTTTTATATTCATATTTGAACAACCTTGCAGTTGAGATTACATTTTGTGCAATTTTTTTTTTTTGCATATAAATTCATATGATAAGATCATGATAATTTTTATTGGGTTAACAACCTTTAAAGTATACCAAATTAGGAACGTGTTTACTTTAAACTCAATTAGTATGTGCCTGGTCTTTAACCCAAAAGGCATCGTGTTACTAATAGCAAAAAAAAAGTTCATGCAGCTTGCCTTCGAGGTGTTGAACTACATGGTAACAAAATTTAAATAAAAAGCACTACAACAAAAAGGTCATCAAAACCTGGAAACTAATTTTCTTCATTGCTGACATTTTTGTTTCTATGAGTATGGCTTTTACTCAGAAAGCCGCATGCTACAATGGGCTTAATATAACACTGAATACGGAACTGTAATAAAGCGTGACGTGCATGCTTCTTTTTTTCAAGTTGGGAAAATATAAAACGATCTCTTCCGCTCTGGGCGGAGTAGGAGGTCTTGTCATACTAATACTAGTAGCGGTACCTACAAACGCCACATGGAACAACGTGTCATACTGACGCCACACGAATTCTTCATCTCGCAATCAGAGTTTCCGTGCAACTAGCGTACATAATTGGGCAAGTGCCCACCAGACATAACACCCGTCTGGTCGGAGGATCCTCCCTTTTCTATGGAGGATGAGTGAACTTTTCTCCCTGTTACTCATGCCTCCACACTGGTGACCCCGAAGATGGACGTCAGCGCAGGCTTCGTGCAAGAACTCCAGAGTGACGTCATCATCATCACTCTTTGATTTTATTGCCTTGCAACTTTTAGTGTTACCTACACAAATGCTGAAAAAGAATCACATGGGTTAAGAACATAGGAATAGGTACCCTAAACGTAGTGCTTAGGACATGCTTTTTCAATGCTGGAATTAATTATAATTAATATACTCGTATAGTCACCAATGACTGAAGGCGAAGGAAAACATCTTGAGGAAACCTGGACTTTAAGTCTGAAATCGTCAACCCGCATTGAGCATGCGTGGTGATTACGCTCAATCCTTCTCTGTATGAGAGGAGACCTGTGCCCAGCAGTGAGACGATAAAAATTTGATAATGATGATGATAATTTATGAAAAATAATCATGTGCCCAATTTCACCTAATTCCTGGACTAACGCATAAAGATGTTTTTGTCTAAATAGTAATTAATAACCGTAATAAAGCAAAAATTCGGTTATTTATTAATGCAGATTCTACTAGGCTTACAACTCTGATTACAAAATACTTAAATAAATAAAAGTTTAATAATAACTTTGACGATTCTTTTGACTAAGTTGTCAATAAATGAAGTAATTTTTTGAACTATACGAAGATATCAATAAGATAAAGTTAGTTAGTGTAAATGAAACACCTATATTTATTTGTATCAAAAAGAGGCTGAAAACCTTCAACCACATATTCAAAACGCGAAGTTAAAATGAAACTTACAGATTGGTTTCAGAAGTTAACGTATGACGAAACCGAGAATCTTATTACTCTTGTCTCTTGAAATATGTATTATTATATATGTATTTGTACTATCTGTACCTATTTGTATTAATGTACGTCACCTTATACCAATTGTGTGTCATACCTTAGGGAACCCTGACTACTGAAACACAATCTTTTGTCCTACTTTAGGAGGCATCATCAGTTCGCCTTTTAAAGTGACTCTGTACAATAGTTTTTATTCCTGTGTACTTATGTATGTTTTTGAAGTTCACTAATAAAAAAAATATTTGTTAATTATTTATTTATTCGCTTTGTTCATTCTAGATAATTTCAGTGGCATGGTTTTATTTTTATAATTCAAATTGAAACTGAAAAATAAATGTTAAGTATCTACATACATAACCAATGGATTTCCTCATTAAACCTCCTCATTAATGAATTACCTCGGTTCGGAGTCGCAGTAAATACAAGTATGTAGGCACAGGCGGGTTTTTGCCTCAATTATTTTATTTCGCAGGTATAAAATTTTCAACCTTGAGACATGAAAATCCAATAGCAAGATTTTCATCGTTCTGAGATGGTTCTGGTTTATTCTTAATACTCGGCTTAAGAGGGAACTCTAGTGGTAAAAAAAATATTTGCTCTAAAACCATTCTTTTAGAAAAAAAAAAATTCTACAATTTTACACCGTGATACGTGGCCCTATCATTTGATTTTTTCCGAAACTTAATTAATAAAGAAATATCATATTTCAAAAGCGGGAAAAATAACCCATTTTCACCGTGGTGTTCAGATGACTATTTGAAAAACGTGATATATTTTTGACAAAAAAGAAAATAATAAAAGCATAGGTATATTTTTTCTCTAAATTTTGATATAAAAAAATGTTTTGAAAAAGAAATCAGCGGAATACGAAACGTCTTTTAATCAACGTTTTTGTAAGTTAAATCAGCCTGATCTGCAACTGTCCTTTTCGCACTTTACCGGGAGAGGTTGAAAGCAGCGCGACGGCAATAATTTCTTCAAATACCTATTTTCCGAATTTCTCGGCACTAGAGTCGCCTCTTAATACGACAGTTAAAAATCTAGTACGCGTTAAAATCCCGAAGTGGTAATCTTACTTATATGCGAAACGGACAAAAACTTGATGATATTAAACAAAAAAGCTAACTAATGTACTTCTACGTCAATAAAAAAAAATGACACGAACCTAATACGCCATCCGAAGGAATTCGTGGATCAAACCTAGTTTTCTTTAATCTTTTGCGATTTCCGTGAATTTAAGATAAATTAGTACTTTTAATACAGTAATTAATTTATTTAACAGATAGGTGAATACCACATAAAATATTTCAATCAAACAAAATTAAGTACCAAATGTTTAACAACAGTTCTAAGTAAAACAAAAAAGGTAGGTCATAGGTCACTTTTGCACAATTCGTGTTTACCTATGGCCTCAATGTATTGCAAAAACAGCAACATTCACGATAATAATAATCATTTCCATGTACATATATCAGCATACATAGTGGTAATTATTATTTATATGGAAAACATTACATATTGTAGTATTTATAATACACTTAAATATAGTAAGACTTGCTCGTTGATAATATTGTAATAATGAGGTCTATGATCTACCTAAGAGAGTCTTACAAAAGAAAACTTTCTATATTACCTACTAATTGATTGTGTTCTTATAACTGTGACTAATGAAAGAAATAGAGTTAACCGTTACATAGGTATCTCGATCGCAAGTCAACAACAATTACAAATTGTTAATTGTAACAAGCTGTCAGCATTATTGTTAAAAATAACACTGACTTTATTTATAGTCAATCGCCTATTTAAAATCGCAAGAAATCTTTCAAAATATGATTATTTCAATTATAGGTTTTAGGCATACAGGTTGAACATTTCCTGAAAACATAGGTATATTTGCGTTTTAGTGTACTATTTACTCTTCTGCCTAGACTTGACTTTACTCTATGCTTCTCTGTTTATACCTGTATTTTTACGTTTTGCATTGTTATACAAATTTTAAATGAGCTTATAAAAACCTTTAAAAACACGTTTGAGATCATTTTTTTTTTTTTTTTTGCATAACTGAGTGGAAAAGAAGCAAAAATAATAAAAACAAAAAAATATATTTAACGTTTACGGAGCTAGTTTAAAAATACAAAGCTACAAGAAGTATTTGTAAATTGTGTTGGTATCATCAGACTGCTCCAAATTAGAGGAGCTTCAATTGGAATGTTTAAGACGTCCACCGTTCTCCCCGAACTTTGCTCCAGCAGACTATATTTTTTTTAGAAATTTGGATATTTTTTGCAGGGAAAAAATTTTACTCCGTTGAGGCAGTCCAAACCGCCTTCAAAGATTTTATTGATTACAGACCTATTTTTTTTTTTTTAGAAAAGGCATAAACTAACTATCTGTGAGATTGCAGAAGTGCATAAATAGCAATGGATCATTCTTTAACTAAATAAATATATTAAAAAATTAAACGACTTTGAATCCTCCCATACAAAAAGCCAATTTCATATGTAAGGACCTAATACATATAACATAGAAAAGTTACATTGGTACTTGCCTGGCCTGGAATCGAACCCGCACACTCATAATTGAGTTGGTATCATACAAAAAAAAAATCGAAACTAGCTCATGGTCCCACTATCAATATTACCCGAACCAATCAAAGTTACCCAGATTGACTGTACACATTTTAAAAACTTATGTATCACACGTTAGTGTGGAAATGAAAAAACAAATCACTGGCGCCGATTCTGTGGTTCACAAACTAAACTAATTTTAAGTTATGTGCATCTTTGTCTTTCCATTTCGTTAAGAAAAGGATAGATGATAACATTTTAATTTAATCCTGTCAAAATACGATATTCCATAGACAGTTTAGACGCGATTATAAACATGACGACTAAAAATACGCCAGTTTACGTCAGGAGCGCACTAATTTGACAGGTCTAAACTGACATTTTATCTTCTGTCCTTTTCTTATAGAAATGGAAAGAAAAAGATGCACTTAACTTAAAATTAGTTTAGTTTGTGAACAACAGAATCGGCGCCATTGTCTACTTTACGTGTACGGGGAGTACACTAATAAAAAAAAATGTACTTTTTATTTTTGCACTTTGTCGGCGTGATTGATATACCTATTGGTATCAAATTTCAGCTCTTTAGAGTTAACGGCCACTGAGATTATCGGCGGACAGATAGACAGATAGAGGCGAAACTATAAGGGTTCCTAGTTGACTACGGAACCCTAAAAATGGTATATGAAATGATGCATATTCCAATCGCAGTAACATTTTCTTCGTTACTATACGTACCGCACGACATGTTCCTTGTTATTCTTAATCTTAGTTCGACACATCACTACCTACTGTATGAGAAAACCCGACTCGTTTTTATTAAATACAATGGCTTGTAGTTTCTGATGTGCAAGCTTGATTACTCTGTTGTTTATCATTCATTGATCTCAACTAATTAGCGTCAAAATAACAAAGAAACTTTGCTTAAAACCAGAATATTCTACGGAAATATTATAGAATACATTTAAAACCGTTCCTTTCATTCTGTTCATCGTAAGATTAAAATTTCTCAATTGGAATCTTCGTCGTATAGTTAATGATTAATCGCCTTAATGATGTTGTAGTTTCATGAAAGCAATGTTCAATTAATTCTATGAATATTAATTTTGTCACACGTCGCATTATTATCTTGTGTGGTGTTAGCACTCAGTGCAAAAAAAGTATTTCATTTTATCTTGGTCAACGTAAAGAAAGGTTTAGAACATTCATTTCATACGTTAGTAGCTATGCGATTTCTTATGTATTATGTAAGTATGCATTATGCATAGCATCAGAAATATATAATTTTGAAATAAAGACTTCACACATTGCGAATTATTTTTAATGTCACATTTAAATCTCTATCTGTATATAAATATTAATGCTCACGACTTGTATAATACACAAAATAACGTGTGTTTGAAAATATTAATAAAAATTTTGATGTGAATTTCAGACGTGTGCGATATTTTCAAAGTTATCTTTACAAAAACTTAGTTTTGCAACCTTGTTGATTTCAAAATAAGTTATTGCATACTTTGCACATCGCAGATAAAATTTATGCAGTTGAGTATTATTCCAATTTTCACCATAAAAAGAATCTATTGTTACTACACATTTACACACGTTTGCAAATATGTTTTAATACAAAAAAACCTCCTTAGTATAGCTAATTCGAAAGTTACCAAATTATTGAAAACTATCTCTTAATTAAGGCTCAAAGTCACTCAAAGGACAACGGAGAGGGCTATGCTTGGGGTTTCACTGCGCGATCGAATCAGGAATGAGGAGATCCGCAGAAGAACAAGAGTAACCGATAGCCCGAAGAATTGCAACACTAAAGTGGCAGTGGGCTGGACACATTGCCCGTAGGACCGATGCCCGATGGGGCCGGCGGGTTCTCGAGTGGCGACCACGCACCGGAAGACGTAGCGTGGGTAGGCCCCCGACAAGGTGGATCGACGACCTGGTGAAGGTCGCGGGAAACCGCTGGATGCGGGAGGCGCAGGACCGGTCGTCGTGGGGAACCTTGGGGGAGGCCTATGTCCAGCAGTGGACGTCTTTCGGCTGAAATGATGATGATGATGATCTCTTAATTTGGTAGCTTTGTACTTATGAAATTACCAAATGTAAAATGTTTGATATTTTAATTTACGACCACTTTGCACAAAGTTTTTTCATTATTTCACTTTCAGAGTCACGAATTTAAAATTGTTTTGAAGAAAAGAGGAATATTCTAGTTATAGTGTTAAAAATTGAGTTGACACGTCTCTCTGGATAACATTACAGCCTACCGATTTTGTTTGAATTTGTCGTTAATCTCAAAGTTGCGATTATCTCTGGTACTGTATAATATTGGTATCATCAGACTCGCGTGATTTGTAGATCTGACTGAAATAATTATTGCTATTTAGAGGACAGCAACACCTTCCTGTAGCCTCTTTAAATGTAAGAATCGTGTAGTTAGGGAGGTAAGTAAGTACTTCAGGTAACCAGTCAGACAAAATTTATTTAAAGGTCTGTCTGTATCAACACAGAATGCTTTTCTCCACAATAGTGAAAATGTTTTTCTTTTACAAATCATCTGTGATGTTAATTTGTTGAAGATCGTTAAGGCGTGTTTCAGTCTCTTTAGGAAATTTAAGGAGAGATTATTGCAACAATCATGGTTTTATACTTTTTTTTTATAAATTATAAACTAGCCCTTGACCGCAATCCCGCCTGATGATAAGCAGTGAAGCAATCGTTGATGGTAAAGCGCACTAGTTTATTAAGAGCCTATTCACTCTAGCCTTAAAGACACTCAAATGTAAATGGTGCATAATAAGTTTGCCACTTTTTAACTCAATAACCGTAATATTGGGACGCCAAATAAAACTCGTGTCCAAAGAAAAAGGTAAACATTCGAATTAGCCAAGTTCGTCCGTTTCGTTTGCCTTTTTGAAGAATAAAAGAAACTAACATTGTTGTACACCAAGAGACTTAATAAGACACAATATAAATAAAATAAAATTACTTAACAAATTACTTTTATGAGACAACCTTTTCATAAACATGAACGGCAAATTGTTACGTTTGTAGATTTTCATTAAATCATCCATTTTTCGTGCAAGTTAGCATCGCCTTATTACTCTTGACGCCTGAAATGCGTCATCGGTAAATAAATAAAGGTGACATAAACGCGTCAATTGGATAAAAAATACTGCACCAATAATTTATTTTGTAAAGAAACAAGTACGCAGTTCCCGTTACACGAATGTCTGTAACTTTTGTTAAGTGCTCACATAATCTTTTCACAAGTTATGTGGAATTTGATAACGTTTGATTTTATCTTCTTTATTTACCGCGGACTAAGTGACTTATGAGTTAAAGATTGCCAAAACAACCAGTTTAAACCGACAATTCAACAATAATACACAATTATCCAAACAGGCGAGGCGAAGCATGGCATCCGGATTTGATTCTTGATCACCGATATTTCTTGCAAAGCAATTTTATTACGCCTACCTAGCAGTTGAACAACTACCCAGTAGTTGCTCTTTCTCAAAACTGATGTACAAAACTCATTTCTATGACAATATTTTGCTGAAAAAAGTTCACTTACATTGTAAAATCTAGTTGTCCTTCATGTTTCATTAGGTAGACACCTACTGATGTTTTCATACAATCGTTTCCGGAAAATCACAAATTACGATTCCAGTTAAGAAGTCGTGAATAATTTAACATTAGGTCATGCAACGTTAGTTCCTCTAACTATAACATTATATTAAAACATAATATCTATTTACGTGATGATGATGGTGAACTGTTTTTATAGTTACTTGGTATATCTATATATAAATTCATGTTGTGTGTTTACTACCTGCGTTTGTGCATACATTTATATAGGGTCGAACCACAGCGTCTATATACGTGGCTTTATTTGGTCAGCTAGTTTTAATTTCCGTTTATAATGATGAGAAACTTATGAGGCATCTGACGATGTCTACTCAGATTCTATTTTAGCTATAGCAGTGAGTTTACACTCACATTCACTTCCTTATGGATTACCTTACATATAACAAATATCGTTTGTAAGGTAATGTCAGCATATTTGTTGATTCGTGGTGTAATTAGTACTACAGCTAGACCACCCCATCACTCAACTAATAAGGTACCCATGTGGCTATATTCTCTCATATATACACAAAACTGTATCCCTACTTGTACTACTTTACTGATCTACCTTTTGTCGCAGTAAGTAACAAATTAGTCACATGAAGGAAACTTTTGTTTAACATCGCTGTACTAGTAACTAAAGTATTAGCATACGTTTATTTTAAATGGCTAGTCTTTAGTTTCCAACCATTCGAGAATCTATTGTTTCTTTGTTACGGGTTTTACCTTATTGTTCAGAGATCTGTAACCGTAGTATCCGAGCGGATCCTAGCTCCATTCACATGTCGCTCTGTGTAATGATCAGCTAGAGTTGGCTCTGTTTCAGCGCAGGCGGAGCAGGCCGCACGCTTGTATGCGGCTACCGGGCGCGTACACCCGCCACTCTTTATATATAAGGAGATCTTGCGAAACCGTTAGCACATTCGGACTACAACCTGTCCAGGAAGTCACCTGCTTCTTTTGTCATCTGTAAAACGCGACAAGATGCTGTTCATTCTGGTAATTATCGTCCCGTGTTTAGTGTTTATATAAGTGCATGTAAATAAGGACTTAACTTTATCAAAATTTGATTGGTAAATTGTGACAATAAATTGAGTGTTTGAACTGACGGCCTTCCTGTGATTGCATGTTGATTAAGATGTGTGTTGCAAGTGCCGGGCGCGACGCCGATACTGCATGAATATGTGGTTTTACTTTATTTCATTAGAGGTTTAGGTTCTGACCTTTGCTTTATTGACGCCTACTATGTTTATGCCTACATTGTAAGAGGAAAGTCTCCTTATATTGTACTAAAATTACATTTAAGTATTCGTTACAAACTGCAGTTTAGCTTATCTATTCAACAAAATGGGCACATCTATAAGTTGAGAATTTAAATTGTATACAGAAATTATTTAAAATTATACATATATTTCCATAAATTGAGTAGGTGTCAATTTCTGCACTATGTTTATTTTTTGTGTATTGAATCACCTAAGAAATTCTTAAAATAGTTTTTAATACCATCATCGTAATAACATTTCTATGATAGCGATAAAAACTTATTTTTGTTGTATATCCCGCAGACGTCACAAGTGTAGTATTTTACATGTTTTATTTTTTGTCAGTAATTAGCTTGGTACCTAGGTACCTACATACTATATTTTATTCTTGTGGTTATCGAAATAGGGAAATGACCAATTTTCGCAAGTAGATACATATGTGCGAAAAGTCGTTTTGCAAACAAAAAATAGAAATCGATATGAACTCTAAAACATGCAAATAAAAGTCTAATCAAGAATTCAAGGTCGAATTTTTGGTATTCTATATCCATATAAATACAACAATTCATTACGAGCAATAAAATAAAATCATTAAACGATTTGAACTTATATGTCTGTACCCCGAAAGGAATGTTGAAAATAAAAGATTTCATTTTTTTTACGGCCGGAAATTCAGAGATGTTATCAGTGAATTAATTAAAGACGCACAAAAATCTGAAAAACGTGCCCCGAAGGCGTGTGACACGGCCGTAATTGCTGATTAAGTGCCTAAAAGGCTTTAATTTATGCCAATTAAATGTATATTTTTCAAAACTTTACAGACTCTGGTGTCCGCTTTGCTGGTGCAATTGCTTGGGGCGACTCCTGCTGTTGACAGCCAACCAAAAGCTCAAATTCTAAAGTACGACTTTGATACATCTAATCTACCGAATTCTTACAGATACCAGTAAGTATTTCTTGTCTTATGTTCAGCTGTTTTGGTTGAGAGTAAATAATGTTGCACCAACAAGTGTGTAACTCGTATAAAAGGAATGGATGCTGCAACCTGATTTGGTAATGTACGAGAAACTATGAAATGTTAATTTACTCTGTGTTAGACTACCTTGCAAAGAAATACTAATATCTATATATATATAGCAGTCTATTGAAAAGGCAGCTTTTCTAGACAGGATTCCAATCCACTGATTTAAAAAAGCAGGTTTATTGTCAATACAAAAACTTTGCTTACTCGTATAAGGATCGAATTCTGGGCAAAAATAAACGCACATACAAATTTATTCAGTAATAGTACAGTTAGCAACAAGACTCGATTAACACTTTAGTATTCGAAATCTTAATTACTGATTAAAATATTTTATTAAAATCGTAACCGAGGTGACATATAGTTAAAGATTTAAGCATTACTTAAAACTAGTGTCAGCCAATCAAATAGCTTCAAACGAGATTTAAGTAAAGATTGAGTTTTGAGTGAAGTTCTGTAATACGGACCTTAGCTTCTATAATATAACAAAATTCCAGAAGTATAGGTATTATTGACTAAATCCGTGGTAATAGAATTTCGTTGGTCAGCGTACCTAACTATTAGTGTATACCTACATACATATATTAGTATTATTAGTAGTCACGTAGATGTTCAAAATAGAAATATTATGTTCTCGTTTCAAGCTTTTTGAATGTTAATTTATTCATATTTTGAAAATTATTATTATTTACAAGGTGATCTTTATGTAGCTTCCAAGCTTAATACCAAAACTAAGTCTCAAATAATAGTTATCTGCGCGAAATATATATATATGACTATGTTATTAATGATAATACATTAATAAACGAGTAAATTGAAGAACATAGCTTTTATATGGTTATTTATCTTATTATAAATTACTGTAGTCCTCAATATTATGACACGGGCATGATACGCACACGTGTTATACTCATGATATTTGTCTGTAATATTTAGTTTATTGTAAAATTTTGATAAATATACGTTTCGAGGAATATTAAAAAATACTATGTTTTTGATAAATGCTTACTGATTTGTTTGCATATATTTCAAAAGGATTATGAAAGGATTATTGACATATTTAAATGTTTCGATCTCGATCAATGTCTTAAAAAAAAGAAAACTTTCTAACCTTTGAGGTCAATAATCCCGATACATAAACCGTATAGTAATATATTTAAATCTCTTTGTATTATAATCTCTAAATAAATCGTTCATCATCTCTATCTAAATCTCTTTTTAAAGCTTTGACGATAGATCAAAAATTTTGCATGTCTCAAATTTTGAATCAAACTACGAAATAGCTAAGTCACTATTTCTAGGAAAATATATTTTTAGCAACACCGTGCAAAATTTTAAAGAACTTTTGAAAAACCGAAGTAATTTTCCCATCCTAATAAAACTAATATTTTTATGAAAAAATTCTTAGATTATTTTAATCGAGATAAAGTAATAACGTTAACTAATATCAATACAAAATCGTTAATGAAAGAAAATCGCTTTACAGGTTTTCCAATTAATGGGCTCGATTAAAACACCTGCTTGGAGCAAAAAATTGGTTTTTCAACTTATTGCCAATGAGATAAATACAACGAAGATATGATCAAATAATTATTATATTGTTATTGTAAATATTGGCTTTAATAACTAAATTGTTATACGATTCGTTTTAGGAAAAATCATTAAGAAATATTTTAAGAGAATCTTAGTCTACATTTTTTTTTTTTTTTGCAAAGATCGTTAAACTAAACTAAAATATTGCGTACACTGCACCTACTTACACACATAATTAGTCAATCCTCTGTTAAAGCCTAGCCCTCTTTACGTAATCCATACCTAGGCTAAAAGTTGTATACAGTTGTCCAAGGATAGTACAAGATAGCATATTACATTACAAAGACGACACCTTAACGTAACTAATCCCATTGATAATACAAATGTGTAGATATACTACAGAATATTTAAGCAACCTGATTAGAATATTTGGACACTGGAAGCTAATTTAATTATTTTTTTTTACATTCCGAAAACACAGATATTATGTCATGGACTGGGTCAGTTGGACACTCCATTACTACTAATGTTAAAACTGCTATAGGATTACATATAACCGTATTGTAATGTTGTTATTCTGCTCTAACACGCACGCATCCTATTTACAAATTGATTACTTAGAAAGTTACTTTAATCTTGATCCATGTTTACGTACACTGTATTGTGTATGCAATTATAATAGCTGTATTTTGATCCTCGTCAAAATAATTACGTGCAATAAACCTACTCTAAAACCGTGTCAACCGCTTGCTTTACCGCTTACTTCTATCAGCCAGTTGATAATGCCTTAACTCTAGTAGCGACCTAACAAAAAATCTAGTCGAGTTTTTTGACAACACGTGTAATTATAATGGTCGTATCTCTCTATGTTATTGAACATGTCCACCCACGTTATGTCCAATTTTAACCTGTTTTCAATCGTCTACCGATTAACATTATAATATTACAATGTCATTTATTTGTATAAAATAAAATTAGTAGGCACATTCCTCTTAATTTATCAGATAGATATTATGAATAAGGATGTTTCCTGGGTAAAAAAAATGATTTTATTTAGTCCGTCATTCATATTATAGAAAAATATTGAATACGTATATTTTGTTTTATGAAAGCAATAAAAATTGACAAATATAAGGTATCAAAGACTTCACGACTCGCTAAAAAGTGTAGCGTGCAGTGACGTCACACGAGTTTTCAACGCACTGTGTCGTCTTAATTTTTTGTTTATATGAAAAAAAAAAGAATACGTGTCTAGTATTTTTTTGGAAATCTGACTGACGGACCTATTAGTTTTTTTTAGTCAAGTACCTTATTCACGAACTTAGTGGTTGTAGATAGCAATAATGATAATTAATGCATTCATCTATTTACGTATATAACATATATAGGTTGTTTCTTGTAGAGTGTCAAACCGACGCCAGGTGATAGGCTAATTATCATAGCATTAAGTTCAGCGATTTTGGTTAGTTCTCGAGATATTAATTGCATCGGGCGTATGAAGAAGTTCGCACTACTGCCATCAGAACAAGCGAGAGACTACTTACAGCTGATCTCGATCGAGTTGAAGTCGTTCTTAAAAAATGACACGCGATCCTTTAACCAGTACGAGGACGATTAGTTGGCGAACAGGTATTCCGCATGTGAGTGTCCACAAAATATTTCGAAAACTACCAAAAATCGCTGAACATAATGGTAGATATGATATTCCTCTATCAACTGGCTTCGGCTTGACATTTTACAAAGAAAAACATAATGTATAACAATAATAAATATAAATAGAAACAAAACCACAACCAACTTGATAGAGCGTAACCCGCGGCCGGTAAAATAGTGGGATCTTTCACTTTTATCAAAAACAAAACAGGATTGAGGATAATGGTTACCTACAGTAATAAAATGACAAAACATTTTGAATACTAAACGAAAAGGAAAGCAAACGTCTGACTCACCCATCACCATCACTAGATCGACGACGAAAATATTTGCGGACTAACTCTAAGGAATGTCATGTTTATGTAAATTGACCTCTATAATGTCCTTACTTACGTGTGCAGGTGTAACCTGATAATCCGTTTACGTGATGTACCTGACTATAGGTACCAACACTCTGTTTATTTGGAAAGCAAATATTTTTAAATCGCTCTTACGTGACCGTTGTTGGCTTTCCGCCACAAGGATAGCGGCAAGTTGTTTGGATCTAGGCAAGATTGGTCTCCGTTAACCCGACTATAGATAAATACGGAAATTTGATGATTTTATTTGCAGTCCATTATCGCCGACATTGTCTATTAAGTGCTAATTTGTTTTAAAACACAATGCACTATCGAAAGCTTATAAATACGGATTTGATTAGGGATTCTGCTTTGTTTAAGCTAGTGAGGAAATGAAATCGGATGAATAAAAACAAGTAGCAAATTAGTCTAAGTAAATTATCAACTGTAGAAACAGTTTGTTTTAGTTTAACAACTAGTTCTCAGGAAATATTTAGTGCGACTGCAATTGTATCGATTTTTTCAGACATATCGTTGTAGTAGACTTCATAACGAGAGGACAAGACAAGCTTATTGGTTTGTTCATTTGCCTTAATATTGATAGTTACTCAGCATGCTCACATCATTTGAAACTTTGATATTGAATAATATATATAACTAACGTGTCAACCATTTAATCTTTGACTAAAAACGGGACATTAGTTTCATTAAGTTACATAATGGATAATCAATGAAAAAAAAAACTTTTTTTACTTACCCACTTATTACTCGTATGAAAAAGTTAGTTGGCTTAAAAGTTATGAATCAAAAAATATAGGTACCCAAAAATTTTGGTACTTAATTTATTTATCACAAGAACAAATCTGATTTTGCTTTGTTGGTAATGATTTCAATGAAAAAAGGCCCGAAGACAAGTAAACAGGACAATATAGCGTCCCAGAGTTCATTTGGGGACACCGAGACTCTTAATTATAGAAGGGACACTCCCGTTCAAAACAGGACGTCTGGTCACGTTATGCATAACACACTAAATATTAGAACCGTACGTGCTAATTTCACACGCCATATTTTCAAATTCCATGCATTCAAAACACACCAACAGTAAGATCTCTATAAAAATTGGAACCTATGTTCTATGCGTATTTTCAATAAAAAAGAAAATCTTACAGTTGTTACTCCTCCGTCTGGACATTCGCTCGTTATCTAATTTTCGGATTAGACTAGGAACATACGTAGTTGTAAAAAGACTAGAAAAATGATGAACTAGTTTTACATTCCATTTACTATACAAGGTATTTGTTTTATACCCTATAACTCTAGGGTATGAATGAGGTCATATATGAGAAACTGGCATATAAATTATTTTGCGATATTCTTTTCTCCTTAATTTTTTAGACACAATAAATCGACGAAGTCATTTTTATTAATGAAAAAACCCTAAGTACGTGAAATATGACAACGTCGCAGTATACCAGCTTTAAATATGAAATGAATTACTCACATTTATCAATGAAACTTGTATGCCTACCTACACACCTGTTTTTTATCTACGAAACTATGCATTTTTTGACCATATATTCTACGATTTTTTGCGTTAATTTTACTTATAAAATATAGGTAGTCCTACAGTTGTGAGATTTAAAAAAAAACACTTTGTATACAATATGTAAAGAAAACCGCATAAGGATAATAAAGGTTAGGTAAACACATGACTGAATAAAATATGAAATTTTACATGATCATAAACAATACTAATGAATTTTGAAATAATCTTTTTTATCCGCGAATTAATTCCAACTTCCCCAAAATTTGGTATTTTTTAAAAAAGTGACAATAACATTTTCAACTGTATTATTATGAAAGACGCGACCGCGTGCCGCGTGCCCTGCCCCCCTTCGACCGCACATTTATTGCCTACCGCACATGTATTAAGTTACCTCCTTTTGCGAAGTAATATTTATTTTTTCAGGGGGATTTTTTTAACTTTAGCTCGGCTTTGTAACTGATTCTACTAAGGCCTCTTAGTAGAATCAGTTATCAATACCTAACAATATCTTCATGCATCGGACAGGGTTTTCTTTACATATTGTATAAAACGTGATAAAATGCAACCCAGTACGTAACTGTATATGCATTCAAGGAAGTTCACTTTAGTGTAGGTACTCAAGCACGTATAGTTTCGTTTTCCGACCTAATTTCAATACTGTATAAGCTAAAAATGTCTATAGATGCCTACAATCAATACGAAAGATTGAATTCCATTGCCAAAAAAAGTGTGATATCATCACATAGAATATCACGGACGCTATAAAAGATGTTCATCATAAAATAATTGCAATAACACGAATGTAAATTGTAGCATTAAAGCTGGCGCACGTTACAGCCGCACCGAGCTACAACGCAACACATTTCAATACAAAAAAAGTGTGTTGTGGCAATAGAGTACGATAGTTTATAATAAATATACAAAAGTAGAGAATGTTTGCAATGCGGTGCTGCGTGCCCAAATATGTATGTTATGTTTAAGGTAAAAGATAAACTCCAAGAAGTTTATTATTTTCAGCATCATCATCATAAAATGATTCTTTTTTTAATTACATACTTACATGAGCCTATAATTGTTCCACTCCTGGAACAGGCCTCCTTTCAGTAAAAAGGGAGCTTGAGGTAGTCTACCACGCGGACATAGCACGGGTTGGATGATGTCGTATATCATTTTTTTATTAATTATAAACTATCGCTTGACTACAATCCCGCCTGATGGTAA
Source organism: Sesamia inferens (assembly GCA_037179545.1). NCBI lineage: Eukaryota > Metazoa > Arthropoda > Insecta > Lepidoptera > Noctuidae > Sesamia > Sesamia inferens. The sequence goes on along the minus strand of CM073928.1, from coordinate 17,169,975 downwards.
GCAGTGATGCAATCGTTGATGGTAAAGCGCGCTAGTTTATTAAACCCATTCACTTAAAAAACTAAGTGAATAGGAAGGAAGACGGCAGTTGAGCGAGATGGTGCAATGTTAAACCCAACAACACGACCAACGATGCTGCGCCACAGGAAGATTGATGTGGAGGCCCTCCACGACCAAACTCCCGACTGAACAACACTTGGCGCATCGTACCCGGCACACATCGCAACACAACTGCTCAGACCCCTCCTCCATACGGCTTCACCAGACATCATGCCGGAACACGACGAATCGCTTGGCGGCAAACTTCGAAACTTTGACTCTAGTATGTGCCGATTTCCTCACACATTTTCCTTCACTGTTTTGAGAGCAGTAGTGATGAAATAATTTGTACTAAATAAGCGCCTGATAGGGTTCGAACCTAAGACCTAGAAGTTGTAAGTCACAATCATAAATTATCGTGTAATAAATTATATAGACAACTTAAACACTAGTATTAGTACCATCCAACAGAATTGTTACTTATCAAGTCAAGTTAAATCATTTATAGCAAATAGGCACATAAAAGACGCTACTGAATGTCATAATTAGCCTATAATGTCCCCACTGTTGAGACATAAGCCTCCTCTCGGTGAAAGGGATTGCTACTGAATGTAAACATATTGAAATTAAAATTAAAAATATAAATTACAAAGGCCTTTTATGTCAATAATATAATACTTATATCTTCTATTATATAAAATCCTCGTATCACAGTTTTCGTTGCCATACTCCTCCGAAACGGCTTGACCGATTTTGATGAAATTTTTTGTGCTTATCCGGTATCTATGAGGATCGGCCAACATGTATTTTTCATTTTATTTTCTACAAATTATTTATATGGCAAAACAACGTTTGCCGGGTCAGCTAGTAATATATACGGGTAAGTAAGATTGAAGGAATAAAACCTTCGTAGTTTCATATGTAGAAAAAGCTACTTTTCTTTGATAAGAAGGGAATCGCTATTATAGCTCAATTTAGATAGTAAAGATGGGACTAAATTCTTTTGAATGTTTGTCTACCACAAATATTTCTATTTTTATCTTATATCATCATCATCTCAGCTTTAATCCCAGTCGCATCCGAAGCTTTTTCAACTTAAGATTCTAGGGTCCGCTTTACCAGTCCAACTGCTGATTTTTTTATAAAACATCGATATTTTCCGTGAAGCGACTGCCGTCTGATCTCCACAATAACCTGAAGGCGATATCGAAGCATTGCAGTTAGACCAATTGTTGGACTTTTCACTAATCATTATTAATGTTTATAAACTTCTAAAATTATCGAAATGTCTTTGATAAAACAATTTAATATGCATAATTGTCACTTCTAAATAAAAAACCTTACACAATAAAAAAATAAACATAATATACATACAAAAATTACTGAATAGAAAAGTTAGGTTCATAATAGTAATATGAAGCCCCACTCACGGTCGCAGTTTAGGTCGCTACCTGTCACCTCCATTTCTTGTATACAAATACGTGGTAAGCCCGAAGTAGACCGCGGTGTATCGCAGTTAAGCATCATGTAATCAAAAGATTTTGTTAGAATCTTTTCTGTGCGTCTTTACATTTTAAAATGACTATGTTAAAACATTAAATGTCCTCAATTAAAATAAAAACGAAATATTTAACAACAGCAGCATATAATAAAATTTACGAATAATAGTTGTAGGGAATGAAAAAATTATCATAAAAAAATCTTATTCGATTCAAACTGCACGAATATCTGTTGTTTGCTGTTAAACGATTAGTATTTATAATCGAACCCGGATCTGCGATCAATTTATAATCTCATTATTCTAAAAACATCCAATGTCATTCATATCACTTTAACATTACAAAAAGTTGAATGAATACATGTAACATTGTCGTGTGAGGAACAAAAAAGTATATTGTACGCCTCCTTTAAGTTGAACGGCCGAAACCAGTACGAATACCCTAACATAACAGTCAGTGTCCGTTACTCGAATGGGTACAAGCCCTCGATTATAAAGTAGGTACCTTAATTTTATAAGGAACAGTATTATTTCGAAAAAACCATTGAGGTCGTATTTCACTTAGCTCTCAATATGGTCGAAAGCTTTTCGTTGTAATTCGGGATGACTCGTTTTTGTTTTTTCGTAAAAACAACTTTAAGCAATTTGGTTCATGCTGGGAATTTACCTAAATTCCCAGCATGAACCAAATTGCTTAAAGTAAATAAGTAATTGTTCCATATACAACCAGAACCTAACAAGGACCTCCTCAAGCATTATAATCGTTTCAAGTAAATCTGTCATAGTTGAGTAGGTGTCAAAACTGAATGTAAATACCTATCTACTGAAAAATCCAATGATTGTTATCAATTACCAAGTTTACATGATATTTCTTGGAATATCGTGCTAAAATTATGATTATTGAACTTTGCATATAATGGTGTGTGCATTAAGTGGATATTTCAAATATATTCTATAAAACTTACCAACATATAGGTATATTTTGAGCAAACACATCATTCTCATAAAATTCCAAATATTTGTCGCTTGAGCTCTCCTATATTTTTTGCCAGTCAATGACTAATTGCATATGTCTTACCTAATACTCATTTAGTGTTTTGATAGTCTACAATGCTAACAATTAGATGCATAACTTTGTTCTACTCAGATATTTACTGTAAAAAAACCTTTCCGATAGAAGGTCAATATTAAACTTAGGTCAGAAATTTGTTTCTTTGCACTACTCAACTACGCTTTAAAAAGAAAAAGATATATTTTTAGTGGTATAGAGTGAGTCACAAACAGAGCTTCAGGGGTGCGCCAGGCGGTGACATTACTGTTCAAACGTTGCTTATGAAGACACACTTTAGAAATAAATAATTACGCATAAACTTTTTCTACAATCTCCTGCACATTTAACATTTAACGTATTTGCTTTTCTAAGAGTTTAAGATATAGAAATTAAGCAAAAGAATATTTGTTAAAACAATATTGCGAAGTAAATTCTTAGCAATCTGTGATCTAAAAGTCAGTTCGACCTCATTTGATTTAAAGCCAATTAAAATTCTCTAAAAGGACATCACGTAGCATATAAATTTCAAGGTCGTTCATTGATTATATTGGTGAAATAAACTAGTTTTCTTCATAATGTATAAAATAGTTTGGTGTGCGTGGGTGAGTATCTGTCTACCGCTCTATAAAGATGTGCCATGATAAAACGTATGTTATGTCTGGATTTTGGATAAAGTTGTTATTAAGTTAAATACGATTTATAAAAAGTTTTGTTTTTTATTCAATTATTAAAAAAAAAATTGAATTGGTAAAGTATATGTTTATGAATGAATATCAAACTAGGGCTTTTATTTATAACGATAAATATTTTTATTCGTCGAATATAATTAACAACTGCCAGTCAGTTGTATGGAATAACGGCCAAAAATTCAAAATTATTTATTAGCTATGTTAAAAGCAAAATCTTTCTGATGGCCACTCGCTTTGTACTATGTTGACAAGGAACTACGCTGAGAGTAGTTACTGACTGGAACATACATACATAAGCTGCTTTTAGTGAAATGGTTTGTGCCAATTTTTACCAGCGTGCTTAGTCTTACCGATATATATACTAACATTACTAATCCTCACAAAGAATGTGTTTCGAAAATTTAGTTCTTTCGTGAAAATAGTTTTGGTACAGAATTCCCATGTTTATAATCAACATTCTGCAAATCAAATCTGATCGATTTTGTAAAATCACAACAGAATAATACTGCCGCTATTATTAAATTTTTACTTTGTATTTTGCCAGCCGGACAAGAAATAGGTCTGCCAAATACATTTCTAATGACGAGGTTGGATGTAGTGGACCTAATAAAACACGATGAGCCTCGGCGCCTATTACTTTAGGCCTATCTAATAATGCCACTGCAGTCGTTTGCTCTACTCTGTTTTAGGAACTCAAGTCTCGTTATAATAATTCTTGACAAAAGGTTTAATAAGATAATAACTGTTTACTTCCAGTTACGACGGCACTGATGGTTCGTCTCGCACCGAAGAGGGAGCAATCCTGAATCCAGGCACCAAAGACGCAGCCCTCGACGTCGCTGGCGCTGTACGCTGGTACGACGCCAAGGGACATCTCTACCAAATGACGTATAAGGCGGGCAAGAGAGGCTACCGAACAATCATCAAGAAATTATCGTAATGCATCGTCGGCAATAGAATGCATTCCATAAGTATTAGCTCGAATACATTTCGATACAAAAGACTGGCAAAATAGTTTTAAATTACAACGATTTATTTAAATAAAACTATATATATTATAATGACAATTTTTCGCAATGAATGTTGGCAAATTCAATTAAAAACTGCCCAATATACCAATAACTCTATTCGATTATTTAATATGGTTAATTTTAAATAATATAAGTTATAATTTATTATTAATAAATAATATAATTAAATAATTTATAGGTAAGTACATGTGTATGTATGTTTTTCCTTCCAATTAAAATATGTATGAAAATATCGAATTTCGTTTTATTAATTTTTTATATCCTTGTGATATCCAAAATATAATAGAGCCTGTAAAAAGAAAGATACAAGAAATTGCACATTTTTAAACTGATACAACTTCAGGGCTTAACAGGAATTTCGGGAGGTTTCTGTTCAATATAAGCAGGAAGGAAAGGTTAAGATGTCCTTGTTGGTGTTACCACTGTGTGCGTTGCCCGGAGGACACGTTGAAGCATACGGTGGAGGTGGGCCCGGCTTGGGGGGAGCACCGACATGTCTTCGCGGAGGGGATCGACGACGGCGATCTCTCGCGTACATGGGAGGCCGACACCTCCTTCTGCAAAGCAGTAATACTCGAGAAGCGGAGTACGTGAGACAGAGGCAGTCTTTGCACCCTCACGCCAATAGGGGCGCAAAGACTACCTGTCGAGTAACGGATGGCTCTCCGCCCGGTAAAAACCAGGCCCAAGTTGAAGTCAAAAGCGCATTGTGATAAAAAAAAAACAAATTATGAGTTGTCCAACACACATGTCAATGAATATTTATTGTGAAGACAAACAGTTGCCCAGTTGACTGTGTGTCAATTTGTGGGTTCGTCACATTTCATAACCTGATTCGAGTTATCACCTAAGTTACTGCACTTCTCCACTTGATGTAACTTCACAAACAGAGAATGTATTTAAGGAGATTTTAGTAGCTTTTTATATCATTTATATTTAAGTCTTCTGCCTATTTGGATATCATCACTCCAACTATCATGATTGCTCTGGTAAGTTAGAAACTGATCAATACTCGGAAACCATACATTTTCTTCGTAAACTACACTTCTATGGCCATAGAAGTCTATTTGTTGGACTAAAAGCCATCGCCTATTTTATGGAAATCCTTACTAATATTATAAATGTGAAAGTGAGTTTAGTTGTTTGTTCCCCTTTCACGCCTAAACTATTGAACGGATTTGAATGAAATTTGACACACAAATGGTTTATAACTAAAACATTACCCTCCTTCTTTGGCAGTCGGGTAAAAAGTAACACATAGGATAATTTTCGTCCCGATATTTCCACGAGATCGAAATTTACGTAGGTGACAGCCTCCGTGGCGTAGCGGTAGGGAACGCGGCCGTTGCGCAAGGAGGCGCGGGTTCGATCCCCGCACAGTGCAAATATTTGTATGCATGAATATGAATATTTGCACTGGTCTGGTCGTGCCTCGGAAAGCACGTTAAGCCGTTGGTCCCGGTTGCCATACGAACATCTAGTGGCAGTCGTTACGGGTTGTTGGAGCCCTCAAAAATCTAACAATTGGTCATTATGGTTTAAGGGACAGAGCTCTCGACCTTCTGACTTCTTATCTGAATAATCGAATTCAGAGGGTTGATGTTAATGGCAAGAGATCTGCAGGATCTGTGGTCACCGTGGGCGTTCCACAGGGCTCAATTCTAGGTCCATTCTTGTTTTTAATCTATATTAATGACTTACCTCATCACGTGAGGGATAATCACAACATTGTATTGTTCGCGGATGACACTTCTCTTATTTTTAAAGTCAAGCGTCAGCTAGCCAATTTTGACGAAGTTAACAATGCACTTTCTAAAGTTGTCCATTGGTTTAATGTAAATAACCTTCTTTTAAATGAAAAAAAAACTAAAGTCATTAAATTTTCTACGCCAAATGTCAGGCAGCTAAGTACCAATGTTCAACTGAATGGAGTAGAGTTGATCCCTGTCGAGTCGACAGTTTTTCTTGGATTGACTATTGGCGCCAAGTTGCAATGGGGTCCTCACGTTGAGAAGCTGTCGGGTAGACTCAGTTCCGCCGCCTTTGCTGTTAAGAAAATTAGACAGATAACTGATGTGGATACAGCCAGAATTGTTTATTTTAGTTATTTTCATAGTCTAATGACTTATGGGATTCTTCTCTGGGGAACTTGTGCGGACATCAATACCATCTTTGTTTTACAGAAAAGGGCTGTTCGAGCCATTTACAACCTTGGTCCTAGAGATTCTCTTAGAGAAAAATTCAGAGAGGTGGACATTCTGACTGTAGCTTCACAGTATATATTTGAAAATCTTATGTACGTACATAAAAATATATCGGATTTTAAGAAAATAAGCGATATTCATAATATAAATACCAGGAACAAACACAATCTTGCTGTACATTACACTCGTCTCCACAGAGTAGGCAACTCATTCATGGGTCAATGTATACATTTTTACAACAAGCTTCCCATGGACATTCGAAACTTACCCATTAAACGATTTAAAAAGTATATAAAGGCCAAACTTTGCAAAAAGGGGTATTATAAAATCACAGATTATTTAGAAGACAAAAAAGCTTGGGACTGAGCTGTTCGCTCTGATAAGCATTGTTATTAGCAATATGCGTAATTATAAGATAAATTATTGTAAAAATTCTCATTTTTAATGTCTGGACTTGAAAAAAGACGATGATCCCTGAGTTTGTTTCGGCTATTTCTTCTCAGAGGTAGTCAGTTAGGAAATGCCGGCTTCATCTAGTTAAAAAAAAATATATATGACGTGTAAAAGTGATCGGTGATCCTATTTGCTTAATAAACGATTTCATTTCATTTCATTTCATTTCATTTCATTTCATAACTGCAATGCTTAGATATCGCCCTTGGGTTGTGGAGGTCAGACGGCAGTCGCTTCACGGAAAATATCGAAGTTTAGCCAAAATCAGCAGTTAGACTGGTAAAGCGGACCCCAGACTCCAAAGCTGAAAAGCTACGGATGCGACTGGGATTAACGCTGAGATGATGATGATGATGATGATGATCGAAATTTACGTAGGTGAAACCGCTTCATGCAGCTAGTCTATACTTAATATATAAATTTTTTGTTTGTTTGAATGCGCTAATCTTAGGAACTACTGGTCTAATTAGAAAAATTCTTGTTGAGTTGGATAGCGCATTAATTTTTTTTTAATAATTATAAAGTAGCGCTTGACCGCAATCCCGCCTGATGGTAAGCAGTGATGCGATTGTTGATGGTAAAGCGTGATAGTTCATTAAGAGCCTATTCACTCAGAAAAACTGAGCGAAAAGGAAGGAAGACGGCAGTTGAGCGAGGTGATGCAATGTTAAACCCAACAACACGACCAACATTGCTGCGCCAAAGGGAGATTGGTCTGAAGACCCTCCACGACCAAACTCCCAACACAACAACATTAGGCGCATCGTACCCGGCACACATTGCAACACAACTGCTCATACCCGTCCTCCGTACGGCTTCACCAGACATCATGCCGGAACACGACAAATCGCTTAGCGGCAAGGCTTTGTCTGGTGGGTGGTAACTTCTGCCGGCGGCCGATGTTATGGCCTACCACCGTAGAAATCCTAATAATAAATAAATTAATCCAGGAAGGCTTTAGACTATATAACATCACGCTCCGGCCTTAAGGAGCGGATCATATAAAAAAACATATCGAAACTTACGCGGGTGAAACTTCAAGGCGCAACTAGTTTTAAATAAAATTTAAAATATAAAAAATGTCAGCGGTATCTTTCTAGAGGAAAGGTTATTTCTGGTTACCGCCAGTTCATCTGTAATTATGCTTATTCTAGGAGAACTTGTGTACTAAGACAAATCCCACAAACGCATTTATTTTTCCAATTCGAAATACACTTTTACAAAGTACAACATACCAAGCAAATAAAAACGGACAACACATACTGAATAACATATTTTACTTTTAAAGAAAAGGTATTCTCAGCAGTCTGTGTGATGTTGTAATCACAATGAAATAAAATATAAGAAATTTTATATTTGAAAAGTATTGGGTTGTCTTTACATAACATCGTTAAACTGAAGGACTTCATGATTACATTACGTCATTGCACATACTTATAACAAATAAAGTTATTGTATGTCATCACATTTCAGAAACTGTTCGTGCTCGCACTCTTTGCTGCACTAGTGGCCGCTGAAGAGAAACCTGTTGCTGAAATTCTAACAGAAAGAAATATTGTCAATCTTGATGGATTTAACTTTGAGTAAGTATATTTTGTTAGGGACCAAAAAAAAAAAAACGTCGCTAACAATGGGCCTTATGAGAAGGCTCAAAGTCACTCAAAGGGCATTGGAGAGGGCTATGCTTGGGGTTTCACTGCGCGATCGAATCAGGAGTGAGGAGATCCGCAGAAGAACGAGAGCAACCGACATAGCCCGAAGAATTGCAACACTAAAGTGGCAGTGGGCTGGACACATTGCCCGTAGGACCGATGCCCGATGGGGCCGACGGGTTCTCGAGTGGCGATCATGCACCGGAAGACGTAGCGGCGTCCTTGTCGTAGCGGTAGCGAACGCAGCCGCTACGCAAGGAGGCGCGGTTTGGATCCCCGCGCAGTGCTAATATTTGTATGCATGAATATGAATATTTGCACTGGTCTGGACGTGGCTCGGAAAGCACGTTAAGCCGTTGGTCCCGGTTGCCATACGAACATCTAATGGCAGTCGTTACGGGTTGTTGAAGCTCTCAAAAGTCCAACAATTGGTCTAACTGCAATGCTTCCATATCGCGTTTGGTTTGTCAAGGTCAGATGGCAGTCGTTTCACGGAAAATATCGAAGATTAGCCAAAATCAGCAGTTAGACTGGTAAAGTGGACCCCAGACTCCAAAGCCGGAAAGCTTCAGATGCGACTAGGATTAACGCTGAGATCATGATGAACATCATCATATCAGCGTTTTTGCAAAACGAATAAATAAAGTTGTCGTCTGGAAAAATCAATGTTGAATGTTGATAAACCAACTAAAGTGAAAATTCAGTTTATATGGCGTTAAAATAATTATTTTACCATAAACTTAATATGTATATAACAAAACTTAATACTAATTGAATGTTATTCCTGTAACTGTTTTGATTTTAGTACTTTTTTAGTTTATTTTAAACTGGTCTTACGTAAAAAGGAAAAATTGCAGCTTTCTAAAAGTTGTCCACGTATCATCAAATAAGCTAACTTACGCATTTTTCTTCTTACAGCTTCAAGACAAGCGACGGCGTATCCCGCCAGGAAGAAGGCAGCCTCATCACCGTAGGAGACAAGCAAGGCATTGCCATCAAGGGCTCGTACTCATACCTCACCCCTGAAGGTGAACAGTACCAAGTCACCTTCACCGCTGATGATAAAGGCTACAAACCCACCATCAGAATCCTCCCCACCCATTAGTAATTTCTAAATATTTGTACTTTTGTAGTGTTTCCTACGAAGAATATATTATTCGTTTCCGTTGCGTATACTATTGTTTTTATTTTCTTTCTTCACGATTACTATTCGTTGCACTTAAAAGATTGAAACTTGGAGAGTGTTTGAAGCTGTCGCATTGGTCCTAATTGTATTACAAATAATACAACGGCATGATTGGCGCAGTGGTTAAGCTATAGACTGCTGAGCTGCGTGTCGCAGGGTTAATTCCCGCACGGTACAAATATTGTATGACCAACAAATAGGTGTTCTGGGCTTGGCTGTTTCTGTATGTAACTTTGTATGTTTGTAAACGCACCTACCATACAGGAAAGTCAAAAAAGTGAAAAAAGTCCTAGGGTAACGTTTAAAATATATATATGTCAATGACAACTGGCCCTAATATAATACACTAATGACCATTGCGACAGTTTAAAACACTCTCCAAGGTTCATACACACGAGCGGCCAGCGTCAAGGTTAGAGCAGTTACAGCCATCGACATATGTATGACTCCAGTCCACGAGTGTCAACTGATGCAGTTAAATGTACTGTTGACGCCACTCGTACGCACATTATATTAAGGTTGTGGTAAACAGCAGTTTTTAAAATGTTATATTTAACAACATCTTTATAGCTGTAGTGTATTAAGTAGCACTTTCATTGCGTACCTAACATACTATTACTAACAATTTTAATCATTCCGAAGCATATTCCTAATCCATGGCTCCATGTGTTCAAAATTTGTCTGATCAATGACATAAATAACGTAATGAATGTTGTTGAACTGTCAAAATGAAACCCACTTCTACTGATAGTGTGTTACGTAATTACCATGCTGGTGGACTGGTAAGACTCTAATCGAGTAGCGTTCAAGGATTTTCAATATAAGTATTAATTGTTCGGCAGCGAGATGGGTAGGCTGTCATATCCATAGAGTAGTAGTAAATAACGGTGAACTTAAAGCTAAACTCTAAAGCTAACTTAATAACGTCACATTAACCTAACCTAGTTTCGACTTGCCATTGTTGCCGGAGGACTAAATGGCAGTCCAGTGTTTTTTTTTTTTTTAGTAGTATGGCTCCAGCGATGCCCGATGATTCTGCCAATGTCAAGGTGGAGAGAAAGAAAGTAATATAATGTTATACGTAGTGGATATCGACTGTTGATCGGTAGTATTAGCAAAGGTTCTTCTTTGGACCAAAACAAACACAAATATTAGTGAACATAAAGGTTGGAAAAGATTGAATTTTGATTTTGTTAAGGGAAATAAATTTATATAAGATTTTAATGAATGGGGTATGAGCCAATGTTAAGAGGAAAGGTAGGTTGACAGGACGAGAATATGTTTGGGAAGCAGATCACAGAGAGGATGGGATAGTTTAGGATAGAAAAAAAATAAATGTTCTAGAGATCCCTCTTCAAGATCACATTCACAAAGAGAATGGTCCCTGACCCTAATTTTAGCCAAGAATACTGGAGAGCAAACAAAACCAAGGCGGAGACGAATTATAATAAAGGTAGCCAACTTGTTGACAAAATTTATCCTTAAGAACCACGATTTAGAAGGAATTGAAGGTTAAATAGACCCATAAAATTTGCCTTTAAGGAATCTGGAGGATTGCCATGAACAAAAGAAGGAAGGATGGGCTAGAGCGCGTAGGTCACGTGGGAAGCAGTAATTGTAAACTGTGCTGCCGGATGTAATTGCAGTTTTTGCACAAGAATCCACAAATTCATTACCAGTAATGCCAGAGTGGCTGGGAATCCACGCTATAACAACCTCGATTCCCATTTTATGACACTTATACAGCCACGTCCTTGTTTTAAGTGAGATGGGAAAGTTTTTCTTTGCACGGAATGGGTTTTTTTTAAATAAATCCTGTAGGTAACTTTGAGAGTCTGTAAGAATAAGAGCTTTACTAAGTTTATGAGACTATGAATTTCACAGCTTCTAATAGAACTATGGCCTCAGCTGAGTGAGTTCTGAGAGGGACTCTTAAAATTCAATATAACGTTGAATAACTTTGGATCCAAACCGCAGATCCCACCCAGTCTTCGTTAGATGATTTGGATGCAACTGTTCCGGATTTTATATTTAAACGCCTAGCCCTGATCACCTCGCCAAAGTTTCCATTGCAAGAAATGCTCTTCAAGAGACCATTCTGTCGGGATGTCTCTAACAACACCCATCCTAAAAATTTGGAATTTCGGTATATAAGCCTCGTACTTGTTGCTCTCCAATACACTAAGGGACAAGAAATTATTTGCGCTGTCAGCTGACCGAAGGTCTATCGAAATTTTATTCCTTCCCATATTTTTAATGCCTCCCTCTTCCGCTTTATGCTTATGAAGGAACTGAGCAAACTTTAGTATTTTAAAGGACAGACCTGCAGACGGTTCCGACTCTGTCCTTGAAACATACACAGTGAAGGGCTCCTTATCTAATTGCGAATAATTTAATTTCGCATTGGTTTCGTATCCAGGTTTGGTATAGACAGACTGGATCGATTCCGCTGGAGACCAAGTCTTCTTAGCTTCAGCGCTAACATTATTAGACTCTACTAAATGTCTTTTAGATGCTCTTGGAATATCGGGAGGTAAACCTCCTCCCCCATCAGGGGTTTCATCCATTATAAAAGCGACTTACCTTTTGATGTGCAATTAGTCCACCACCAAGACAAAACAAACACACAAGCCAAAAGATTAAAAACAATACGCAGCCAAAAAAAAATAATAACCTATAAATGTGACACTCAACCAAGCGTAGGACGAGAATCCCAGTCCAGTGTTAAAGTCAATGTAGTCCTACATCTATAGTTAAAGTTATAATTAAAGTTGACGTTGACATTAACGTTGACGTTCTTTCTTGAAACAGTATATGCGATTATAACTGAGATAGTAACTTTTATATTATCTAGAACCTACCTATATGACAAATTACTTAGTAGCATCATGTCGTCGTGTAATTGTATTTAGTAGTAATTTTGAACAACATTGACTGTTGAAGAATATCAAAAATAAAAACAGTGAAATTAAACTTAATGAAATCTTTCATATTTTTTTTATTTAGAGTCTACCCCACTAAATTAAGGGTAGAGTTAATGTAGTGGTAGTTTGGACTTAATGGGACTCAAAAATAGGAGTTTAAATACTCATTAAAAGATTTAATGTTTATCCGGATTAAAATCTTATAGAGTATGAAATGAAATGAAATCGTTTATTAAGCAAGTAGGATCACTGATCTCTTTTACAAGTCATTTTTTTTTTTTAAGACTAGATGAAGTCGGCATTTCCTAACTGACTACCTCTGAGAAGAAATAACCGAATCAAACTCAGAGATCATCGTCTTTTTTCAAGTTCAGACATTAAAAATGAAAATGTTTACATACAATAATTTACGTTATAATTACTTATAGCTATATAATTTCTTATAGCTATAGAACTGATAACAAAAATTGTATAAGCATTTTAAATACTTCTTATATTTGTGTTGTTGTGCCGAAGTACGTAGTAGTCGAAAAATGGAGTGGGAAATTTGACGAATCAAAAAGCAATAGAACATTTTTGACTGCCTAAAAATAACAACTTCATTAAATTCATCAAGTAAGTCTTCAATCATAGTCACCATTTTGTTATTGTGGAGTTTCATTTAATAAAGTCTTGCTGACATTATTTTAGCAGGCACTAATTTGATAATTGTTCATTTTTAATTAAGTGGCTCTCATACTGTGGTTTTTAATGTTTTTAGAGATTGATACCAAGTTAAGAGCCCTTACATAACTATTTACTTAACAATATTGTTACTTTCTTCTATGTCAATTTAGAATTTCTTCTATAACATGTGCTGCGCCTGTCGTAAAGCGTTTTAATCACCACTGCTCTTAAAATGGAGAAGGAAAATAGCGTGAGGAAACTGGCATATCCTAGAGACAAAAACTTCTAAGACATGTGACATCTATCAATACGCACTTGGCCCGCGTGGTAGATTACGGCCTACACCCTCTCATTGAGTATAGTCCAATATAGTCTGATTATATATGTATAAGTAAAGATGCTTATTCCAAACAACCTAAAGTGAGCTGATCTTAAGTAAGCTGAAATTTTAATTGTGATTTGTAAAAGTTTTGCATCATCAACTTCTATTTAGGGTTTTGTATTAAACTAGGCACCCTTATAGTTTCCCCAAACCTGTCTGTCTGTCCATCCGCGGACAAGCTCAGTGACCGTTACCAATATGTAAATTAATTATTCCAACAAAGTGGTAAAATAAAAAGTATAATAAAATGTTTTATTAAGAGGTCCCATACACGTAAAGTGGAGAGAGATTTTATTTTCTTTTCAACCCTATTGTATGATATACTATATTGCTGGATAAGTATTTACAAACGAATAGGGGTTTACTTTAAAATCATTTTTGACAATACTAATATTCTTGGAAATGATCCCTCCTAAAGTGATTAAAAGTACCACCTCTCCCCTTTTAACTTTTGAACCATTAGTTTGAAAAATATGAAAAACTCAAAAATAGAAAGTTATAAAAAATTTCATAGGAATATTATTAAAAAAAAATAAAACTATTAAAATCGGTTCATGCAATCCAAAATTACCACCGAAAATCAAACATATCATATATGGTTATATATGACGGGTTCGTCTGGTATATAAATTGCAGTATAAATTGGCAACCTAATTTGCCGAGAGATGGCGATGTACCTTGAGCTAAATTGCCCTAATAATTTTTTTTTTCTGTTTGGTCGGGTTGGTACGGGTATGAGCTATAGAATAGTTGTAATCCATAATTCTTTCTTTAGTTATTACTGTCCTTTGTGGGGCTGTTTTTAGGATCCCGTACTTATAAGTACATATTGTGTCAATTCTATGTAAAACTGTTATTTAAATCTTAAGTTTATACTTATTGTGACGGACAGGAAACTACGGAACCCTACACTGAGCGTGGCCCGACACGCCCATGGCCTGTTAATTTTTTTCATTTGTGATGTATAACACAGACTTTATTTACTCTACGTTCAGCATGAAAGGTGGGGTCTAGGAGGTTAAGAGGTGAGATAAAGTGAACATTTTGAAAACCGAGATCACTCCTTGCTTTGGTAATCCATGTTAAGCCTTTCTTTAGCCTCGACTGTCATTCCCAGATCTGACATTTGGTACAGGTAGTCAGAAGCCCGAAAGTCTGACCATCTTCTTCGTCTATCATCACTTTTACCAAGAGGTGTCGTATTACCCAGTAACTGGATTGTAAAATATTGATATCCAGCTGCATCTGGTTAGACTGGAAGCCGACCCCAACATAGTTTGGAAAAAACTCCCTCCTCCAGCTCTTTAATATTCTATACTTATAGTAATTGGACCGAGACCGCGTCTCGGCAAACGTAGCGTAGGACGCGCTTGGGTGAGATGGAGCGACGACATCAAAAAATGGCTGGTAGTCACTGGCGGAGAACTGCTCAGAATAAAGCTTGTTGGCGTGCCATGGAAGAGACCTATGTCCAGCAGTGGACGAGAAGAGGATGATGATGATGATGATAGTAATTAGTCCTTATATTAATTATTCCCCGTGTGGTACCGGGCTTAGAATAGTAGTATAATAAACACGGGAGGATACCTGTATCCTCAAGGTCATAGGTTCACACTCCATCACGCGCTTTACTTTATGTAAATTATTTCATCACCACTTCTCTCAAAACGGTGAAGGAAAATGTCGTGAGGAAACCGAAATGTCCTAGAGCCAAAACATCGTAGACACGTGACATCTACCCACCCGCACTGGGCCCACGTGGTTGGTTGTCGTACTAAGTACTCCCTATCACCAAGAGGGGCCTGTGTCCCAGGAGTGGGAACATTAAAGGCTAATCATGTATGTATGTATGTATTGCCTTATATACGTTGTTAAGCTGACATTAATATCGAACATATAAGGCAATGGATTAGCTATATTTTCCAAAGCCAGATTTATTGATTGAGATGATTGATAGTATGCAACACAATTAGGGTGCTGATGACAATAAAATTCATATTGAACCTTTTTCTGGCAGTGGCAGCTTTATTTGGCAGTCTTAAGGTGTACCAGAACCATTCTTTACATATTTGGTTTTAGCAAAATAACTGCAAGACTTATATCAGAGGGTCTTTCAGGGGCATGTTTATTCTTCTGGGGCGGGTGTCTCTTGAGGAGCGGGTTCCTCTTGAGGAGCGGGTGCCTCCTGGGATGCTGGTGCCTCCTGGGGTGCGGGTGCCTCCTGGGGTGCGGGTGCTGTCTGGGGAGCAGGTGCTGCCTGGGGAGCGGGTGCCGCCTGGTCGGCAGCCTTTACTTCGGTGGGCTGGTAACCATTTTTGTCAGCTAGGTAGGTGACAGAGATTTCCTGACCATCGGGAGCGATGTACTTGTAGCTACCCCTCACAACAAGACCTTCCTGCTCTGTGTCATTCTTGTACTCGCCGGTCTCCTGTCTTGAGGTACCGTCACTAGTTTCAAACCTGGAGAAGATAATGGGGATGTAATTCATGTATAAAACATGATGCCTGTATTCTTTGTAGACAATATTATCAAAAATAAAAGCAAACCTTCCAATTTGATCTGTACCTTAAAGAATTATAAGCCTTTTTCAGGCAGAGTTAACCTGAAAAAGGTTAGTAAGATCATGACACCATTTGCAAGAGCCCATGACCCTGTATATATGTAACTTTCATTTACTAATTAACATTTGAGGTTTGGGGTCATTTGGTAGATGTACAAGTTTAAGTAAACAAGTCATCTTGATGATGTTGCCCTTTTCAAACAATGGATGGAGTTGAGTTGTATTACTATGTAGTGGTTATGTCATTGTTTATATGTCAATGCCTATGACCAATGTTAATGAGTAAATATCAAAATGTAGGTAGGTGACTGTAACTTAACACTAATAATATAAGTACCTATTAAACGAGGTATTTTTCATGAAAATTTTAAACATCGAAAGAAACGGTCGTGACCCTAATAGGTTGGCAATGGTTTGTGACTTTTATAGACAACTACCTTTCCGCCCGCTGCTTCGCCGAGCGGAACAAACAAACAAACAAACTACTTTCCCATTTATAATATAAAAGTAAGGATATTTTTTTTTCTTTATAATCAATTTTAATAGTTTGCGCATAAGTCAGGATAATTATTTTAAGCCAATTGACACCCTACTTCAATTTACCATGTTGTCCATAACATTTCTCATAAAAGTCAACATTTTTCATTTTGATATACATAGGTACGGTCAGTTTTCCTCCCCAATTTGGAGGGGCCGAATTCGGCATGCCGTCGGCTGTACCATAGTGTGGTGCGGTCGATGGCGCTCTACGGAGCCCCGGTGTGGGCGGAGTGCCTTTCCCGGCGCACAGTGGCCCTGTTGCGGAAGCCGCAGAGGGTCATCGCGACACGGACCGTGCGGGCGTACCGCACGGTCAGTCATGGGGCTGCCTGCGTGCTCGCGGGCACGTCCCCGTGGAAGATCGATGCCCTGGTTCTGTCCCAGGTGCATCAACACCGTGTCGCGGCCCGGGAACGGGGGGAACGACCCGCCTTCGAGGAGGTAAGGCGGATCCGAATAGCGGCTCAGGGGGAGGCCCTAAGTCGGTGGAGGGAGGCACTCCAGTCCCCAGCTGCCGGCCACCGGACGATTGGAGCGATTCGTCCGGTGTTGGAGGGATGGGTTGGGTTACCGGCTCACCTACCGCTTGGTGCAGGTACTGACAGGACATGGGTGCTTCAATCACTACCTACATCGGATCGCCCATCGGGAGGAATCGACGCGGTGTCACCACTGCGACTCTCTCGACGACACGGCCGAGCACATCCTGGTGGAGTACCCGGCGAAACGAGCGCCGCGACCTCGTTGCGGCGCTCGGAGGGGGACGCCTCTCCCTGGCAATCATGGTGCGAGCCATGGTTGAAAGCGAGAGTGCATGGGAGGCTGCCGCCTCCTTCTGCGAGACCGTTCTCTTGCAGAAGGAGGCAGCGAAGAGGGAGCGGGAAAAGGATGCTTTTGCTGCTCCCGTCCGGCGCAGACGGGCGGGGCGAAGAAGGCGGGGGACGAACCCCCGTCTCCTTTAGCCCCCGAGTGTGACCAGCGTGTGTGGGTAGCTCCCGCACGCGTATTGCACTGGTCACCACGTCTGAGGATTACTCCGGTACCCGGGTAATCCTCCCTTGGCGTGGAAACCGGCATAAATAAGGCCGGTAAGCCCTGAGAGTGGCACGGAGTTAGGCCCCCAGGCCGATCCCGTGTCACTCTCAACGCAGGGCTCGAGGGGAACCGAGTAGTTTTAGTGAGTATTCCCGGCTCCGGCTGCGCGAGCCCCACACACGCCTGTCGCCTAGCTAGCGGCGGGTACGGTGCGTAATGTATTTCCACTCGTGAAACAAAACTAAAGGTACGGTCAGTTTAAGTTGGTAGCTAAAAACATAACAATTAATTTCCCTAACTTCATGCTTGTACTTTTTTACCATTTCTTGTTTTAGCTGCATTATAAAGGTTTTCATGTAATCAGGATTCAGCTTACTACTTTGTGTACATAGCTGTATATACTTTTTTAAATTTAAATCAAACACCGAAAGTATGTTATATTAATAATGGTTCAACAATCATAAGTACAGTAAATTCTATAAAATGTTATTAAAAATAAGTAATAAAAAAATTATTATTACTTACTCGAAGTAATATTTGTCTACATCGACCTCATCAACTTGCTTCACGATCTGGACCGCTTCAGCGCCTCCTGCAGCCGGCGCCGCCGGCGTAGTTTCCTGAGCGCATGCTGCTGCGGCAATAGCGGCCAAGGCGAACAAAGTCTGTGAGAATAATTAAGATATTATTAAGAAGAATTCAAATGTAGGTAAATAGGTAAAAATTTTCAAGTAAGAGGAACAACACACTTTAAAATATGATAGAAACGATTAATCAATGTAAAGGAGAGCGCTCCTTAAACGTATAATTAATGTAAAGGAAAACTCACGACTATAAGCCTACTGAATTTAATTAAGTAGTTGCTAATTATATAAGTTCAGTAAGTTATCGTACGCATACGATAAGTACACCCAATACTTAATTTAACTAATGTATTCATTAAGGGCCGACTGGTCAACTGAACAAAAATTGTAAGAGCTTCCTTTTTTTTAAACAATAATACACAAATATTCACTTACAATCTTCATCATTTTTAAAATGTTGAAATTAAAATAAGAATTTAAGTAAGGATGTGTTGGTGGTAGGACGAGTCCTGAACGTCTATGCTCTGAAGTTACAACTTGTGCTATAAATATCATTCCATTGTATTGACAATGCGATGTTTCGAAGTTTCATTGGAAGGCAAGGTGTTAATCACAATCATGCAAATAGTTTATTTAAGGTGATCCAAGACACGTTACAGGGATTTGTGAATTGTGTAAATTGTTTGTCGTCGGACATCTCCGACGTGTGTCTCTTAACCTACATCAGCTCCGTCGTATGAAAATCCTTGAAGGTACGATTTTTGTGTTGATAAAGATTCACACTAACACGACAATGCATCGCTATTATAGCTATTAACGAAATGCTAATTGTTTCCAAAATATCAAATATTATAAATAGAAGCAAATATTATAACAAGGTTTACCTATATATTTATATAGACGACTTGTAATCGAATCAATCTTGGTTTTAGAATAATTCCACGCGTACGTTCAGGCGCTAAAGTGATTAAATGCACAACTTTGGTTGTACACAGAATAAGAAATAAAAATGCTCCAAATATGGGTTTTAACGAGACTGCTTCTTTTTTATATATAAATAAAATATAAACTAGCGCTTGACCGCAATCCCGAATGACGGTAAGCAGTGAAGCAATCGATGATGGTAAAGCGCACTAGTTTATTAAGAGCCTATTCACTCTAACCTTGAAGACACTCAATTTGTAGTCCGACGGAAACACCGCCGCTAGCAAATTATTCCAGTCCCTCGATGTATGCGGTATAAAAGAGGAAGCGAAACGCTCCGTCCGAATCGTAGTGGTGTTAACGACGTAAGGGTGGAAACTCGCCGTGCGACGGGTCGTCCGATGATGGAATGGAGATGAGGAACTCTATAGTTTATTAGAAACTAGCTTTCTACCTGCGGCTTCGCGGTTATATCGCGCTTTTTAGATTCCTCAGTCTTGGGGATTTATTTATCGTATCATGTAGCTTCTAAGTTTACATGTGCATATTCGTCTGCAATTGATTACCTTGTCTTAAACGACATACAGCGCCATCTATCACCGAACAGGTATAAAGCTAACAATAGTTTAGTTCACAGAAATTATTCTCATAAAAAAGACAAAACATGCATTAACAAAGGTAACGTAATAACATCGAGCAGCGTTCAGAATCGACCCAGACTTGCCCCGACTTCATTATATTTTTAATTTTGTTATTCTTTTACGCAAGAAGGTTTATAGAGACTATAAAAAACGCAATATATAAAACTAGGTTTCGAAAGGTTCTAAAGTCAATAAATACTTATTTTTTATCAAATTTTATTGTGTGCTGGCTAGGTAATGCATTGTTACTAATGCGTTGTCATGTTACACGTGTTTTGCCTGGCAATTTATCTTTAAATAAAATTGCCTTTCTCCTTGTCATTGCTATAGTAGCAATAGTCACTTCAACTCTTTTACTAAGAACTAAGAACCAGATGCAACACTTCTCCCAAACACATCCCTTTAACACACACAATTGTACGAACGACGTCACATCAGGCAGCTGCGGTCTGTCAGATTTCCTTGATAGATTTTCAATCTTATCTCTAAAGCATTAAGGCTCAAGGTTGATCGGAAAAATCGGGCGGTTTGGGGTGGTTTGACCTACTGTCGTCCATACGTACAAACTACACTACATTACACTCCACACAAACCTTACAATTAATTTTGCATGTCTTTAGTAAGTACTTTAAAAGTTTAAATATTGTATAGTATAAGCAACCACTTGCACATATAAGGTATCTACAACACTAAAGTAACGACTTTCCCCAAGCAATTACACACCATCTATAATAGTGGTAGTGACAAAGAAATAGAGAACGACATTAACGCTAGTTTGATTATGATTATTAACTGGCTAAATGCAAATAATCTTAAAATTAATCTAACAAAAACTAAAATTATGAGCTTCAAAATTGGACAAAAAGGACAATCACAAATTAAAATCACTTACAAAGGAGCTTCAATACTACAATCGAATGTAACAAAATTTCTTGGCCTATACATTGACAACGATATGTCTTGGAGGACGCAAATTGACAATGTGTGTGGGAAACTTAGCAAGTTCTCCTACGCTCTTCGGATGCTGGGTAAAGCTGCAAACATGACCGCACTCTTAGCAGCTTATCATGGTTACGTTGCCTCCATCCTGCGATATGGTTTGATATTTTGGGGCAATGGTACTAAAATTGAGCAAGTACTGATTGCACAAAAAAAAAATGCATTCGAGCTATATGCAAAATAAAACGGAAACCTGTCGAAAGCCAACGTCGCTCGAATACGTTACACTTGCTTTTCGCAAATACTAAATCTAATATATAAAATTCTCGTGTCACGGTGTTCGAACTTAAACTCCTCCGAAACGGCTCGACCGATTTTGATGAAATTTTTTGTGCTTATCCGGTATCTATGAGAATCGGCCAACATCTATTTTTCATCCCCCTAAATGTTAGGGGTAGTCCACCCCTAAATTTTTTTATTATTTATATGGCAAAAAAACGTTTGCCGGGTCAGCTAGTTTCTACATAAAAGCATATATGCAATGGTTCCAAAGATATACAATAAATTAAAAAATCAAATTGTATCAGCTAAAAACGTGAATATTTTTAAGCGTCAGCTTTTTAAATTGCTTATTGAAAAGACATATTACTCTGTCAATGAATATCTTAATGTCAAACTTTGTTAATTAAAATAAATTTGTATGACATTATCTAAATTTGACGACTCTTGACTCTGTTGACTATATTTTACTTTTTGTTTAATATTTAAAAATTGAAATTTTCTGACATTTAATTTTATTGTTTCTGAGACTGTATTTTGTGTTGTTGCCTATTGAGTTAATGTGCCGGCTTAATTTATTTACATAATATTTTGCATGAAACTGTGACATCTGCATTCGCTTCCTATGATATTTTGTATGCCTTTTGGTGGGACATAGCATGGACAATTCAAAAGTGCCTGTAACTGGTTTATTTAAAATAAATGCTTTGATTTTGATTTTTTTTTTTATTTTGACAAAAATTCTTTGTACATAACATCTGCATAACTGTACCCTGTGTTCACAAGATTAATAAAAGAATTTGAATTTGAATTTGAACTAGATCCCACGACATAGGCTATCCTAGTGTGGGATCTAGCGCTACTACATTGCACGACATATTTCTTGTTAATTTTAATTTATGTTTTCCTGTCTTTTGTCTGTTGTGTTTATGCTACCAACAAAATGTGTCTAAATATTTTTTTTTTATTTATTAAGTAAAAAATTAAGTGTATAATGTTCAGTTAAATGTTTCGTATGTCCTTCCAGCATTATCTGCGTTAAGATCGGAGCCCATGTTCCAAGAAGATGTATCAGGGCGGGTCACGAAGAGTTTACAACAGTTTACGTCATCCCACATATTCCCAACTACGAAATTTTAATTACTGGTAGTAATAGCCATAAAGGATTAAGATCAAAGAAAATGAATAGTACAATAGTTATCTAATGTTCATTGACTATATACACTCGAAGGCCTATAAGTGTTTGTTTTTAATTATATTACTTTATCGCATATCTAGGATACAGTGTGGCAGGAACATTGTCACGGGGCTTTAATTCGGGCGTCAATACGCTCAAATTGAAACCATGAATGGACCACGTGATTTTTCTAAAATTTCGTCGATTATTGAATAAAAATCATCTATTTCCTTTAAAAGTTCAATACCTATGGGGTCACAATGTATGGCAAAGCTAATTATATTTTGAGTGGGAGCAATAGGGTCGCCGTGGTGTTGTCTGGTGAGCTCCAGGATGACGTCTTGGAGTTGAATCGCATCAGTGATCGGCTGATATCGTTGCGGGTGCTTGTCAATGGGGTTATAACCCACTTGATAAGTACCTACGCTCCGCAGGCCGAGTGCGGTGACGCCGAAAGGACGTTGTTCTGTACCCAGCTCGAAGGATTATCCCAAGTCTGGATGGTGATTTTAACGGTCATGTGGGTGAAAAGAGTGACGGGTTTGATCGTGGTCACGGTGGCTTTGGGTACGGTAGCCGCATCGCGAAAGGGAACAACATTCTCCGAACGTGTGCGACCGCTGACCTTGCAATCGTGAACACCTACTTCAAATAGAAGCCGGAGCACCTTATCACCTACCGGAGCAGACGTAATACTACCCAGATCAACTTTTTACTAACTAGGAGGTACCACATCGGCAAAGTAGCGAACTGTAAAGTCATACCTGGTGAGGGTCTCACGGCACAACACCGTCTCCTTGTCATGGAACTCTGCGTAAAGGCCCAATGCAGACATATAGAGCACTGCCCGCGCCAAATCCGGTGGTGGCTGATTGATGAAAACAGGTCCCAGGCTTTTGCGTCGGTTATTGGCGACAATCAAGAACACTGGGACAAGATCCAGGCAGCTATTACTGGGGCGGGTGTTGCTCGGCGTCTCCAAGGGCGGCCGCAAACGTGACAAGGAGACCTGATGGGGGGACGCCACAGTCCAGGAGACTAAGGTGAAGAAAGCCCTCTTCAAAACGTGGCACGTTAACGGATCCCCTGAAGGTCGCGATGCATACAAGGTTGCCAAACGTGCCACTAAAAGAGCTGTAGTCAGAGCCAGACGAGACCACTTGGAACCGCTCTACGAGAAGTTGGAATCGTCTGGGGCAAAAGCTCTTTTACAAGTTGGCACGTTCCAGGGTCAAAGCGGCACAGGATATATCCAAGTGCCGCTGTGTAAAAGACCCTGTTGGCAACCTACTATGCGAAAACCTCTCGGTGAAAGGGAGATGGCACTCATACTTTAACGAGCTGCTGAATAAGCAGCACCAAGTGCTGCAAACATCGGAACTCCCTCCAAATCTTGGATTAGTGCCCCAATAACGCCTGAGGAAGTCCATGCGGCTCCTCGTCACATGGCGAATTGGAAAGCTGTCGGAACTGACGGAGTCCCCATTGAGGCCTGGAAGGCGATGTATCCTCGCGGTGTGGACATGCTAATTAACTTTTTGAACCGCATGCTCCTGACCGGCAAAATCCCGAGCCAATGGAGACTGAGTATTATTACTCCAGTCTTCAAAGGCAAGGGCTCGGTACAGGAGTGTGGCAACTATCGCGGTATTAAGGTCATGTCCCACACCATGTAGATCTTTGAGAGGACTATAGACTCCCGGATCCAGCAAGAGTGTGCTGTCTCGGAGTGTCAGTATGAGTTTCGTCCAGGGTACGGAACCATGGATCTTATCTTCGCACTAAGGATCGCTATTGAGAGATACAAATCGAAGAACACGCCTCTGCATATGCTCTTTCTAGATATGCAGAAGGCCTTCGACTGTGTCCCTCGGGGGGTGATCTAGTGGACACTGAGGTCTAAAGAGGTACCAAAAGCCTATGTTGACACAATTCGAGACATATACCTCAATTCCGATTCCTTTGTTAGGACCGCCGTTGGTGACACTAAACACTTTCCCGTCACCGTCGGAGTCCATCAAGGTTCCGTCCTTATTCCGTTTCTGTTCAGCGTGATATTAGACGTCTTGTCGGATAGCATCAGGGACATGTCAACCTCTTTGGTTGCTCAGGTGAATCAAAAATCAAAATGCGGGTTAAGCTTAAGGGCAAGTCTTCAGTACAATCACAATTTCAGTAGTGAAATGCTCGACTGCCACCGTGCAATGTGTGAAGCAATATAAATGTATCTTCAATAAAACGTCTTTGATTTCAGCTGATCGACTCTGTAAAATTTGTGCTGTGTCATGATCTGAAAGATGCAGAGGTAGTATGGTTGGTAGAATTTTGAATTGCGGTAACTGATTTTATTTTTATATTTGAAAAGAGATATATTAAGAATAATGAAATTTGTGTTTTGTGTTTTGAATCACAGGACCTGAGTACAATGCCCGAAGACCTCAGTAGGGCCTCCAAGCGAGTCGGTCTTAAAATGAACATGGGCAAGACGAAAATCATGTCTAATGCCCATGTTGTACTGATTCCTATTAAGATTGGAGACTCTGTTCTCGAAGTTGTTGACAGTTACGTCTACCGGGGACAAACTATCCATTTAGGAAGGTGCAGCTTCGGGAAAGAGGTCAATCGTCGAATCGAACAGGGCTGGGCTGCTTTCGGGAAGCTACGTAGAATCTTCTCGTCTGAAATACCGCAGTGTCATCATCATCATCACCATCTCAGCGTATAATCCCGGTCGCATACGCGGCTTTCGCGTTGGAGCCCGGGGTCCGCTTTCCTACTATTACGCCTCCGTTTCGCACGATCTCTGGCATCATATGGTGTGAGATTGTTGGCACGCATGTCATCTCTTACAACGTCAAGCCAGCACTTCTTTGGCCTGCCTCGCTTGTTCCGGCCCGGCGGCGACGCCATGGCAAGACTTTTGTTACCCACGTAACTTGCCGAGGGTTTACGTAAGACGTGGCCGTACCAGCGCAGGCGACTCTCTTGCAGTTTGTCTGCTATGTCACGGACATGAAGACTGCCACGAATGCGGGAGTTCCTGATGCGGTCTTTCCGCGTAACTCCACACATCCACCGCAGCAAACTCATCTCCGTGACACGCAGATCCTACTTGTGTCATTCAAGCACAAGCAACGCCTCACTGCCATACAGAAGGACAGGTCTAATGATGGTCTTATAGACCTGTCCCTTAAGCTTAACCGGCATTTTGGGGTCACAAATGACACCTGTCATCTCACGCCATTTTGCCCAAGCTGCGAAATGCGTGCTTTAACGTCGCAATCAATGTCACCGGACGCATGGAGCACAGACCCCAAGTATTTAAATTGGTCTGTACACTCAACCCTGTCTCCGCCTATGCACACAGGCATAGGGTCTGTGGTGTTGCTGGCCAAGTACACCGTCTTCGCCACATTGAGTTTAAGACCTCCGCTCTCAAGCGAGTTCTTCCACGGATTTACCCGCCGCACCAACCGTTCCCTGTCCGCGTCTGCCAGCGCGATATCATCAGCTCATCACTATCATCATTGATGCTGTCAGACAAGACGTCTAATATCACGCTGAACAGGAACGGACTAAGGACGGATCCCTGGTGTACACCGACGGTAATGGGGAAGGGTTTAGTGTCGCCAACTGCGGCCCTAACAACGGAGTCGGAATTGAGGTACATGTCTCGAATTATGTCAACAAAGGCTTCTGGTACCCCTTTGGACCTCAGTGCCCACCAAATCACCCCCCGAGGGACACAGTCGAAGGCCTTCTGCATGTCTAAAAAGAGCATATGCAGAGGCATGTTCTTCGATCTATATCTCTCCATGGTGATCCTTAGGGCGAAGATAGGGTCCGTGGTTCCGTACCCTGGACGGAACCTATATTGACACGTCGAGACAGTACACTCCTGCCAGATCCGGGAGTCTAAAATCGTCTCAAAGACCTTCATGGTGTGGGACATGACCTTTAAACTGCGTTAGTCACCACACTCCTGTACAGAGCCCTTGCCTTTGAAGACTGAAGTGATAATACTCAGCCTCCATTGGCTCGGGATTTTGCCGGACAGGAGCACGTGGTTCAGAAAGTTTGTTAACATGCCCACACTGCGAGGACCCATCGCCTTCCAGGCCTCAATGGGGACTCCCTCAGCACCGACAGCTTTCCGATTCGCCATGCGACGAAGAGCCGTGTGGACTTCCTCAGGCGTTATCGGGGGCACTAATCCAAGGTTCGGAGGGAGTTCCGGTGTCTGCACCTCTTGGTGCTGCTTATTCAGCAGCTCGTGGAAGTACGTACGCCATCTCTCCTTCACCGCGCGATCCTCGCAAAGCAGGTTGCCAGTAGGGTCTTTTACACAACGGCACTTGGATATATCCTGTGCCGCTTTCACCCTAGAACGTGCCAACTTGTAAATGAGCTTCTGCCCCTCAGACGATTCCAACTTCTCGTAGAGCGGTTCTAAGTGGTCTCGTCTGGCTCTGGCTACAGCTCTTTTAGTGACACGTTTGGCAACCTTGTATGTGTCGCGATCTTCAGGAGATCCGGTCGCCTGCCACGTTTTGAAGAGGGCTTTCTTCACCCTTGTCTCCCTCTGGACTGTCTCGTTCCACCACCAGGTCTCCTTGTCACTTCTGCGACCGCCCTTAGACACGCCGAGCACCACCCGCGCCGCCCTAGTAACATCTGCCTGGATTCTGTCCCAGTGATCTTGGACAGATTCTCCCTCGGTACCAGCGCACTTGTCGCCAATAACCAAAGCGAACTCCTGGTACTTATTTTCATCAAGCAGCCACCACCGGATCTGGCGTCGGCAGCGCTCTACACATCTACTTTGGGCCTTAACGCAGAGATCCATGACAAGGAGACAGTGTTGTGCAGTAAGACTCTTACCGGGTATGACTTTGCAGTTGGCTACTTTGCCGATGTGGTGTCTCCTAGTTAGTAGGAAGCCGATCTGGGTAGCGCTTCGCCCGCTCCGGTAGGTAACAAGGTGCTCCGGTTTCTTTTTGAAGTAGGTGTTCACAATTGCCAGGTCAGCGGCCGCACACGTTCGAAGAATGTTGCCCCCTTCCGCGTTGCGGCTACCGTACCTAAAGCCACCGTGAACACGCTCAAACCCGTCACACTTCTCACCCACATGACCGTTCAAATCACCACCCAGAACGATTCCCTGGGATAACGGGATCCCGTGAAGCAATCCTTCGAGCTGGCTCCAGAACAACGTCCTTTCGGTGTCACCGCACCCGGCCTGCGGAGAGTAAGCACTTATCAAGTGAGTTATTACCCCATTGACAAGCACCCGCACCGACATTAGCCGATCACTGATGCGATTCACCTCCAAGACGTCATCCTGGAGCTCGTCAGACAACACCACGGCAACCCCATTTCTCCCACTAGGTACACCCGTGTAGATCAGCTTGTAGCCATTCCCAGTAAGTCGGGATCTGCTGCCTTTCCACCGAGTCTCCTGCAGGAACGCCACGGCCACCCTCCGCCTGTGGAGAGTTTCGGCCAATTCTCTCGCGCGTCCAGTTAGCGTGCCAACGTTCCACGAAGCGAAACGGAGTTTACTGGTTTGGGCTCGCTTCTTCAGCCGTGTCCGCCCCTAACACGGTATCCCCAGCCCACAGGTCACAGGAGTCGGGCGGGGCTCCTGCACGCCGTTTTGCGGCGGCACCCTAACTGTAACTCGTGCCTTTCTTCTATTCCTTTTCATGTTTGGCGGTTTTTTGGCTTATTACGAGTGCGACTGCCGTCTGACCACTCAACCCCGAAAGGGAAGCCGGCGGCAGGGCCCCGTCCGTATGTCAGCAGGTGCACCGTCTGGCAGGTGGGGTTGACTTGAGTCCCAAAGATGGTGGTGGGACCCCACTGCACCCCCTGAAATAGAAAGAGGTCAATCGTCGAATCGAACTCGGCTGGGCTGCTTTCGGGAAGCTACGTAGAATCTTCTCGCCTGAAATACCGCAGTGTCTTAAGGCAAAAGTCTTCGACCAGTGTGTGTTGCCAGTGATGACTTATAGAATTGAGACGTGGTCGCTAACAACGGGCCTTATAAGAAGGCTCAAAGTCACTCAAAGGGCAATGGAGAGGCCTATGCTTGGGGTTTCATTGCGCGATCGAATCAGGAATGAGGAGATCCGCAGGAGAACGAGAGTAACCGACATAGCCCGAAGAATTGCAACACTAAAGTGGCAGTGGGCTGCACGCATTGCCCGTAGGACCGATGCCCGATGGGGCCAACGGGTTCTCGAGAGGCGACCACGCACCGAAAGACATAGCGTGGATAGGCCCCCGACAAGGTGGACTGACGACCTGGTGAAGGTCGCGGGAAACCGCTGGATGCGGGAGGCACAGGACCGGTCGTCGTGAAGAACCTTGGGGGAGGCCTATGTCCAGCAGTGGACGTCTTTCGGCTGAAATGATGAATGATGATGATGATGAAATTTGTAATCTAAGGTAAAAAAAATCTTGCATATACGGTAAAAGTACAGACTTAGTTCAGAAATTATTTTGTACAATTTAAAAAAAACTGTTCTACCTATCCAGTTCAAAATAATTTTCCTAGAATGTCTTTATTAATTGATCTTTGAGACTGACTTTAAATCTTTAAGATTTTTTTCATATTTTTAAAGTTATGCGTCGCAAGTTTTTTTATTAACATTTTTTAAACAAACAATATTTCAAATGTTAGGATGAGAATAAAAAAACCGGTCTTGGTGAAACTATAAGGGTTCTTAGTCAAGCCTAGGGCTGTAGTCAACTACAGGACCCTAAAAAATAAAACCAAATGCGCCTTGCAGTAAAATCATAGCAAACTGTAGAAAGTAAAGACAATCTTATAATATGTATAGGCGAAAATGGTAACAATCCAAACCTACTGTTGTCCCAATTGAAAATTATATTAAATAAGTTCTTAGATAATACTGTAATTGTGTTAAATGTTGTCAATAACATGTACTTGAACGTCTGTAAAAAACTATTCTATAAAAAATATTTATTACCAGCTGCGCCATGCGTTTAAACACGTGTAGCTTTCGATATGTTTTTTTTATATGCCACGCTCCCATTGGTCGCAGCATGATATTATCTAACGTAAAGCCTTCCTGGATTTATGGGCTATCCAACGCAATAAGAATTTTCCAAATCGGACCAGTAGTTCCTGAGATTAGCGTGTCCAAAATAACTCTTCAGCTTTATGTATTAGTATAGATAAGTATAAAATTATCACTTTGTAAATTGAATATCCACGAAACTATGCGATGTTTGTAAGTCGATAAATTATATCACAGATTGTTTTTGAATTTCGCTCCTACGTTACTTCAACTGTACTACCTCTGCATCTTTCAGATCATGACACAGCACAAATTTTAAACTATACTACTAAACAAAAACTACCAGTATACTATATTTATAAAAGAGATTATAGCTTAGATAATGATCGGAAATTCAAAGAATGCTATGAATGCTGAAAAACTTTTCTTGGTCTGATATTTTTCAAAACACTGTTGCAAATTCCCATTCAGTGATTTCCATGAACTGGTTAGCCTATTCTATAACCTCTGTTTCCCCCAAGGAAAGAGTTCGAGTAAACAGTGATAATAAAACACTCAAAAGTGGATAAGCAGAGAAATATGGTTTAGTTGCAAAACTGAACGGACGCTACGTTACCAATATTATACAACTAAAAATTTAAACATTATTCTAAATTACTAAATAAATGTATCAAAAAATAACTCAGACATAATACGAGGGTTAAACTGAAAGTTCTTAGAAAATCAAAAACTGATAACTGTTTTATT
Source organism: Sesamia inferens (assembly GCA_037179545.1). Lineage (NCBI taxonomy): Eukaryota > Metazoa > Arthropoda > Insecta > Lepidoptera > Noctuidae > Sesamia > Sesamia inferens. The sequence goes on along the minus strand of CM073928.1, from coordinate 17,139,728 downwards.
ATATCTTTTCAAAATATTGTCCATTCACGTCAATACACCGTTGCATGCGATGGAACTACTGGGAAAAGCACTTTGCCCACTCGTCCTTAGGGGTCTCTTCAATGGCATCGCGATACGCAGCCACCTCTTCTTCAGCATTCATAAACCGCTTTCCTTTAAGTTTTTCTTTAATTTTTGGAAATAAATAAAAATCACAAGGCGCGAGGTCGGGACTATACGGCGGGTGACCCAGTAATTCAACGTTTGATGTCGCCAAATAGTCGATCGTTCGCTTGGCGGTGTGCGACGAGGAGTTGTCGTGGTGAAGGAGGATCCTACTGCGAGGTCGTTTCTCTCGAAATTTTTCCAAGACAAGTGGCAAACAATTGGTAGTGTACCATTCTGCAGAAACTGTTTTTTGATCCTCTAACACAATTGTTGCGAAATGACCTATCCTTCCAAAGAACGAGGCCACCATTTTTTTTCCCGCACTTAGATCTCTCTTCACTTTAGTTGGCAACTCGTCGAAAGGAAACACCCACTGAGCAGATTGTCTTTTGGTTTCAGGATCATAACAGTAAATCCAGCTTTCGTCACCTGTTAGTTTATCGAACACAGCATTTGAGTCACCTCCGTTAAATCTTTCAATCATTTTACGGCACCAATCCACACGATGGAGTTTTTGAGCCTCAGTCAAATTATGAGGTATCCACCGGGCGCAAAGCTTCCTGACCGCTAAATGTTCGTGGAGGATTTTGTGCACTTGACTCATACCGATGCCTAAGCTTGTCCGAATCTGCTGATAGGTCACTATTTTGTCAGTCTCTATCATACGCCGCACAACACAGATATTATCTTCAGTCGTCGCCGTAGAAGGCCGTCCCTTACGTAAATCATCAGTGAGATTAGTGCGACCACGTTTAAACTCATTAAACCAGTTGTAAACAGTCGCTCGAGATAGGGCTTCATCGTGAAAGGCCAATCGTAGTCTATCATAACTTTCTTGTTGACTGAAATGACATCGAAAGTCATAAAAAATCATTGCACGAAAATTTTCTCGTGTTAAATTCATATTGACGTGACACAGGCAATTTTCAATTTGCCGCGAAATCGTATAACTAATGACAAATGAATGAAATATATACTCAGTAATATTTTTTTTTTTTTTTAATAATTAATTCTGCTACCTCCAACATAATCGGAGCCTATACTTATACTAAGCTTCACTTTCGTGCGTTAACAGTTTATCAGACTATCTACATATTTATTCCTAGTTATAGTTAAACATACATTCCTACAGCTACTACTTACTAAGTCTTATTCTAATAACTGCGTTTTTGTTTAGGCTACTTAATATTTATTTCTTATTTAATTTAGATTCCATTAACATTTAAATACAATACAAACAAACAACTATTTAAATGCTTATCATTAATATTATATATAATATTGTGTAAACATTTTTTGCTTATGCATTTTTATTTCTTTTTATAACTTTCTCACATATTTTTACGCAGTACTCAGTAATCGTAGTATCGCCAACCCGCATTGAGCAAGCGTGGTGATTACGCTCAATCCTTCTCTGTATGAGAGGAGACCTGTGCCCAGCAGTGGGACGATAAAAAGGTTGATAATGATGACTCAGTAATATTGCCAAAGAGTTCTATTTTCAATTTTAGAATTATTATTTTATTATATTGTTTATAAGTGGCCAGTTCTAAGAACTTTCAGTTTGACCCTCGTAGTAGTTTATGAAACTGTTACATAATGAGGGATATTATGCACGAGTGTGAGTTTAAAAAACGAGCGAAGCGAGTTTTTTTATAGTATCACACGAGTGTGTAATACCTAATTATGTCCAGTTTCGTACACTACTTTATCTAATCTCATACATTTTAAGAAAGAATAATAATAAATTATGTATCAGCGAAACACAACAACGACTCGCAATGCAAAGAAACGTATTTGGCGTCAAAATTCTACACCCTGCACCAAACCGTACGCGCCAAAGCGCGCGCAGCCACAGATAATAAAATGAAATAGTGCTATCAATGGTTTGTAATCTGTACGGTAATGAAAAAAAAAATTATAATAACATTATTTTATTAGACAAATAATGTTATAAATTAATTTTTTAATTTCCTTTCGATATATTACTTCACTAATATAAATAACACGCATAACGCACAAAAAAGTACTGGTAGAAGCTCTGGGAAAATATATGTGTCAACTCTATGTTTCTGAAACCTATGCTAGAAAGTGAGGTTCAACTGGAAATAATTTCTTTCAAGAAACCAGAACATCTACACAAAGCTTTGATAAAATTAACATAAAAATTGTAAAAGCTTCCTGTAAAGAACGGAATTGTATTTTAACTTACCTAATCAATATATAATTTTTAGCTGTGTGTTTTCCCGATAAATTAAAATGATCTATAATAAAGCCGTTATACAGCAAAGGAGATACATGCAATGCTTCGATATCGCCTTCGAGTTGTGGAGGTCAGATGGCTGTGAAATATCGAAGTTTAGCCAAAATCAGCAGTTAGACTAGTAAAGCGGATCCCAGACTCCAAAGCTGAAAAAGCTTAGGATGTGACTGGGATTAACGCTGATATGAGGAGAGAAGACAGAACAGGAGATAAATGTATATCAATAATTATCGTCCTATGACCTTAATACCTATCTATCTTCTCCAAAATTTTTGAAAAATATATTATGGACGATAGCAGGACAACCCACCCGAAATTGTCAAATATTCCCAATCAATCTTGAGAATTAATGCTATAGCGATAAATTTAGAAATTTAACAAACAAATTTGATACACTGTAGTAGTTTAATGTGTTGTCGTATGTACAAAAGACTACTTAATTTTTGCAGCATATTCCAAACAATAAGTGATAAGTAGTTCAGGTTTCAATAAAATAAATCCACAGCTTTAGCCATTTTTTTCTCATATAAAATATATACTTTCTTATATTAACATACACCATATTTTTTCTTTGATTTATAGAAAGCATTCGATCTGGTGTCATACGAAATATTACTGGCTAAGTTAGAGAACATCGAGATTAAGGGACCTGATTTACAGTAGATATCGTCATATTTAACTAATAAACAAGAAAAATTGCCAATAATAAAGATATTCTGACATCCTACTCATCGCAATATAAGGTAAATAAATATGGTGTTCCACAAAGAAGCATACTAGGCCCAATATTATTTATTTTATACATAAATGGTATATTAAAAATATCCAAGCATACCTATATGAAATGAATGAATGAGAGCAGGGATAGTCTAGTGGCCGCGACTTACAAGTTGTAGGTCGTAGGTTCTTTACTTTGTGTAAATTATTTCATCGTCACTGCTCTCAAAACCGTGAAGGAAGACATTGTGAGGAAACCGACATGTCCTTGAACCAAAACTTTGAAGATTTGTACCATCTACTAACCCGTGCTGGGCCAGTGTAGTAGATTACGGCCTACTCCCTTTCGCCGAGAGGAGGTCTAGGTTCCAATAGTGGGAACATTATAGGCTGATTATGTATGTTATGGAAGCATAAATGCGTATTATATGCTGACAACATAAGAATTATAGGTAGGCCATAATATCGGCTGCCGGCAGAAGTTCCACCCACAAAATAAAGTGTTGCTGCCAAGCGATCCGTCGTGTTCCAGCATGATGTCTGGTAAAGCCGTACGGAGGACGGGTCTACGCAGTTGTGTTGCGATGTGTGCCAAGTAAAATGCACCAAATGTTGTTGTGTCTGGAGTTTGGTCGTGGAGGGTCTCCAGATCAATCTCCCTGTGGCCTGTGGCGCAGCATCGTTGGTCGTGTTGTTCGGTTTAACATTGCATCACCTCGCTCAACTGCCAGTCTTCCTTCCTATTTACTAAGTTTTTTTAAGTGAAAATGCTTAATAAATTAGCGCGATTCATGATCGATCAACGATTGTAGTAATGCTTACCATCAGACGGGATTGCAGTCAATCACTAGTTTATAATTATTACAAAAAAAGACATCCAATAGAAAGAAAAGTATCATTGCAGATCATCAATTAGATATCAATAAGACAATAGATACATTATTGGATTGACTTGACATGAATCACGTAAATATAAATTTACATTAATCCGTTTACATTCAATTTAATCAATGAAATACAATATAAAAATTAATATAACTAAAATCAACGAAGTAACTCGTACCAAATATTTAGGTGTAATCTATATTTATACTTAATAAATAAAGCTGAAGAGTTTGTTTGTTTGTTTGAACGCGCTAATCTCAGGAACTATTAGTCCGATTTGGATAATTCTTTTTGCGTTGGATAGTCAATCCAGGAAGGCTTTAGGCTATATAACATCATGCTGCGACTAATAGGAGCGGAGCATGTAAAAAAAACATAACGTAACCTACGCGGGTGAAACCGCGTGGCACAACTAGTAATAGATAAAGACATTAACTAGAAAGAACACGTAAGATAATAAATTCGCTTATGCGCTGAAATTGGTTAAAAATGTAACGAATGTAAAAACTGCTATTATTTCATGTCTTGTGATCTGGGGTAATAGAACCGAAGTAACTAGAGCATTTGTCGCTCAAAAAACTGCATAAAATTAATATGTGATCTTCAACCTCAACAACATCTTTTTCTGTTGAAAAACAAATCAACATGACTATGACTGACGGATGATATGTTTGTCAGGCAGCATCAAAATTCATTTCTCAAAGCAAATGACATTTGTATCCGAAACCAACGAGACTCCAACTCCAAATGAGATTTCAAGGCTAACTAAATTATAGTATAAGATGCCTTACAATTTGTTGATATAACTTATCAGTTCCCAAATGATCCCAAAAATGTGAATATCAAATTATTTAAAATGAACATGTAGGAATGGTTATCTGTGAATAGTTTTTATAGTATTAAGGATTTCATTGACAAAAAAAAAGTTTGACTGTTATGTAAATGTTAAGGATTAATGTTAAAAATTTCATTGATAAAAATATTAATATTAGTCACACCCCGAAAAATTTGCATGCTTAGGTATATTATATTGCTTGTGTTATATAAGACAGAACATGTCTTGTTCAAAATTTTATCTTTACTACCTTTGTACCATTATACCATTTATATATTAGTATTAAAGCAACAGGTAACTTTCCACGATTTATTCACTTCTTTAGTGTCGCAAGAGCGAACCTTGCATTTAAAATTATCCAGTTAAAATTTATATTGCTTGACCTTGCAGAGTACGCAAACGTACAAACAAAGTATGCTTAGATTCGTCTATGGTTGAAAAAAGGTTATTTATGACTTTGATGCGGAATTGACGGTCAAAACCATAACAATATAATTTTATAAGGTCATTATAATAATTGCTTATGCGTGCTGTTAATGGACCGAACAAGAGTATTTCGGTTCCTTCAAAGCGTAAAAATATAAATTAATCGTAATTATCATATCAAAATGTCCGCGGTTCAGAAATAGGCTTTAGAAGATTTCATCACAATTACCACGTACAATTTGCATGTCAAGAAAATGCAAATTGTACGCTAAAGTTTGTTACTAGCACAAGGACTAAGTATTCTGCCTAAAGTCGTGAAGTAATAAACACCCATTTGCCATTGAGACAAATTTCGAAATCGTCTAATTCTTTTATTTGCTTATACACTGGGCGGCACAAATTCCGGGTCGCTTATAAAAAGTGTGATAGTTGTACACAACACTAATCCGTGAAACTGTAGTATCTATGCTATAGATGACTGACTTATAATTAAAATAAAATACATTACATGTTTGTAAACTCAATAGTATTATTTGAATACTAAAAAAAAATAAAAACATTTCTAACTTTTGACATCAAAAATAAACAACACAGTTAATCCGCAAAAAGAAAGCTTATCTGACATTTTAATAACTTGTGTTTCCTCACGAGCTCGTATCACTTCATTAAAGATTGGTTGCCTGGAAGAGATTACATTAGCGATAGCTGCCCATTGTATATTTTGCGGTCCTGAATGTATTTAAATCTATGTATTTTTGGTGTACAATAAAGGTAAACAAATAAAACGATGTGATAACCTGTAAACCAAATTTCTAATACTTATAATTTCTGTCTGTTTGACCATTCTCCCACTAGCGCACTAATTAACTAACGTAAGGTAGCTGCAGCTAGTTAGCGGTGTTTAACGCATCTTCCGAGCTCGTCCCATACATGCTCTATGGAATTTAAGTCCGGACTACGAGCTGGCCATTCCATGCGGGTGATACGCGTTGACCAAATGCGCACTATGTGGTCGCACATTATCGCAAGAACTATGTGTCGCATAAAAATGGAATTTGCGCCCATATTCACCAGAAAAGGACCAAAATGTTCATTTAAAATCTCCTCTACTTATCAGGGAGCAGTCAAAGAACCGTTTTCTATAATCACTAACTCCGTAAAACTGTCTGAAGATATCCTAGCCCATACCACTATTGACCCTCCACCGATTGACACCTTTTCTTCAAAACACGCTTGACGATGTCTCTCACCTGGTCGCCTGAACACTCTTCGTCTCCCATTATGTGTGAATAATCAAAATGTAGACTTATCGGAAAACATAACCCTGGATAAATCTTCATCTGTCGATCGGATGTGTTCTTGAACAAATCGCAACCTGGCAACTCGATGTTCTCTGAGCAGGTTAGAGCCATTTGTTGACTTTATATTAACTTCACGAAGTCGCCACAGGATCGTGTCACAACTCACATTATTGTGGTGAGCTTCTTGAAGCCTATTTCGGAACTGAACAGCCGTGAGATGTTAATTTTTTAAATTAGTGCTCACGATGAATCGGTTTTCTCGTACAGTTATGCACCTTGGCCTGCCATTCCCTAGTCTTTTGATGTTCATGCCCATCTCTTGAAAATTCTGAAGTATTCTTTGAACCGTGGATAAAGATACACCTACTGATCTAGCAGTACTCCACTGACTGCTTCCTTCTTGTACAATGGTGATAATTCTTGTATATTCTTCAGGAGATAATGACATGTTGGTGCACATGATACTGTGACCAGACCAAAAAACTATTTATAATGACAGCTCGGTTTGATACAAAAGCTAAAAATATCCCTTAAAATAAAATCGAAATATGGTAGTTTTCAAAATTCAGCATTTCTTTTTTTAGCCTGTTCAACCCTGTATTGAAATGAGCGCCACTTATCTGCCACATATACATGTATTTATGGATGCACATAACTTTGAGAGATACCGCGGTTCCCCTAAGTGACCTGTTATTTTTGCGGCCCAGTGTAGTTGATACCCTGGACCAATACAATATAAGGCGATTCGCTTAGGTACACCGCAAAATGTCAGGTTCCTGTTCCGGATAAGGCATGAGGAATCGCCAGGGTTTCACCAATGTGGGGATAGCCCTGAGGACACAACGGTGCATACGGCGTAGGTCTGCCCGGCTTGGGCGGGGCACCACCGTGCCCTCGTGGCCGCCATCGGCGGCGATCTGTAACGCCCGGCGCTTGTCCAAGCCATGGTTCTGAGCGAGAGTGCATGGCAGGCCGTCACCTCCTTCTGCTAAGCAATGATCCTGGCAAAGGAGGAGTCGCAGCGCGTGAGGATGCGGGAATCACAGGGCCCTGCTCCCTTTCGCCCGCGCATGTATTACCTACTGCACATGTATTCATTTACCTCCTTTTGCGAAATAATATTTTTTTAGAGGGATTGTTTTTAAACTTTAGATCGGCTTGTAGGCATTAGTAGAATCAGATATCGATTCCTAAAAATACTCTCACGGATCGGACAGGGTTTTCTTTACATATTGTAGAACACAAGTAGCGCATAACATTCTATTTCCGTCACTGCATGAGATACATATAAAAGATACTAAACCGGTTGTTATGCGTGTCATACGTACACGTGTCATATTTGCTTATTAGCATTTACTTACATAACTGTGTTTATCTTAATACACATTTTTTACTTCCGTACCTGTAAATATAAAATGCGGGTGTTTCTAATAAGGATACTCCACATAATATATTTATTTGAGGAGAAAACAATACATAAACCTTTATCGGTGATAGGCCATAACATCGGCTGCCGGCAGAAGTTACCACCCATCAAAACCACAAAGTCTTGTCGTTAATCGATTCGTCGTGTTCGGGCATGATGTCTGGTGAATCTGTACGGAGGACGGGTCTGAGCAGTTGTGGTGCGATGTGTGCCGGGTACGATGCGCCTAATGTTGTTGTTTAGTCGTGGAGGGTCTTAAGATCAATCTCCCTGACGCAGCATCGTTGTTCGTATTGTTGAGTTTAACATTGCATCACCTCGCTTCCTTCCTATTCACTCGGTTTTTATGAGTGAATAGGCTCTTAATAAACTAGCGCGCTTTACTATCAACGATTGCATCACTGTTATAATTTAAAAAAAACCCTTAAAGCCGTAAATACTGCTACGATGACACTTGGACACTTGGAAACTTTTACTGACAATGTTAAAACTGTAGGGAAATTATACTCCATTTTTGATAGCATTAGACAGAAATAAAAAAAGGTTGTGTTTAGGGTACACTTTGTAATGAAAGTACAATATACGAATATTATGTTTTGTTATAGTTAATATGAATGCTGAATTCATTATAATAAACCTATATTATACCAACTGTTGAAGGTGAAGGAAAACATCTTGAGGAAACCTGGACTTATAGTCTGAAATCGCCAACCCGCATTGAGCAAGCGTGGTGATTACGCTCAATCCTTTTCTGTATGAGAGGAGAGCTGTGCCCAGTAGTGGGACGATTAAAAGGTTGTTGATGATACCAACTGTTATACTTTTTTATATTTATACTGTTTAAGCTATATAATTCAAAGACAAAGACAATTAATTATTTTGCAAATATGGGTACAATAATGTTGTTACATAAATAATTGTAGTATGATCAGATTATTTAGTTTTACTAGTGTCCATGTTAAAAACCTAAAAGAAACAGGGGTGGTCAGTACATGAACCGCTTTAAATTTTACTATAAGTCTACCAAATCTGAAATGTTTCCTAATTCGTTCAAACGTTGTGGAAGCAAGGCATTTCTTTATTATTTTGGCTTCCGCCAACATATTTAGCTAAATTTCATTTCATTCCCTTTTCGATAGTGCTGTTTTTGCAGATTTTCATTATTCAGTTGTTATTGTTTTGATATGTATTAAAATTGTTTGAATCCATCTCGAAAATTAGATGTTGTACGGACGACAGCAGGTCAAGCTACCCCAAACTGTCAGATATTCCAATCAACCTTGAGCCTTAATGTTTTAGACATAAAGTTGAAACTCTAATAAGGAAATTTGACAGATTGTAGTCGCTTGATATACTATCGTTTGTACAATCTCTGCTTCTATAAACTTATTTTAGTATAAAGGTATTTCAACTGACTTCAAAACAAGGAGGAGGTTTTCAATTCGACTGCATATTTTTTTCTTTTTTGTTAGTTATCTCTTAAGTTTCGACTGGTTCAACGGATTTTGATGATTCGCTTTTTATTTAAAAGCCAGTGCTGTGCTCGTGTGATCCCATTTCACTTTAATCTACATAGTTCTGACATTGAAATCCATAAAAAACTATATAAGTCTTAATTAAATTAAGTATGTACATAACAAAGGGAGGAATGACTCAATATCATGCCAAACAGTATCAATGATTCCTTTTTATATGGAAGGATGTGCTTTTAGTTTGGTCCTATTGAAATTTTTTCAAAATCAGTTTAGGAGTTTGGTTTTGGGGTTGGTCAGCATCCAGTCATACCGTATGGAATTGGATAAAATAGTTTTCACAGTTAAAAAGTGTAAAGTTAAGTAGAAAAAAAGAAATAACCGACTTCCAAAAAACTACACTAAGTGATAAATAACTAATTTCGGAAGTCGGTAATAGAAAACGAAAATACATTACCCGAAGTTACCGTGATTTTATACCTCCAGGTACTGTTTTGTAGAGTTTATTTCTTTTTAATAAAATATGCATAAAACGTGTGTCAATTAGGAATTATTTTGATGTAAATATTTTGAATGAATTACGACGCATGAACAAAAGTCAAGGATTTCATTAAGAGTTTATATCTATCGTGTGAATTCTACTGACAATTAATAATTAACTTTATGTGCCTACAAATGTCATTTTATTTACTAAGATACATACATAAACTCATGCCTGATTCGCATGATGTTAGTCAGAAACTACACATCGGCACCTACCACGATTCTTAAATCCAGGTTTTTTTAAATTCAATTTCAATATTTTTATTTATTAAAATTTTATTGCACCTTATTTTCATACACCTCCGCATTAACTAAAATAGGAAACACATATCAGCGTTTCTGAGTGGGAAATCATCAAATGAACGTTCACGCACTGGGCTGAGCGGGAGTGTCAGACTTTTACTTACTAAAATCCAGCCGTGTTTCTTCATTTTCCTGTACCAGGAACTTGCTATCTCTTTTGAGCAATTCTCGGCCCTGATAGGATACAATATAATCAGTTTTTTTTTTCGGGTGGAAGTGATAACTCGATTAATTCCAATTGAAATGATATGCACAAAGTTAATAATCTAATTAACAGTACCTAAATATACATGCTACTTTAGTGGCTACTAAATATGAGTTTGACATTTTAAGGGCCGCGTAAGGGTGATGCACCGGCTTGCGGGGAGCAAGCAGTTGACAGCTCGCCGCCCCGTAAGGATCAAGGCCGGGTCGACCACGCGTTTTGTTCCACGCACGGCTCAATGAGATGTCAGCACGCAGTGATGGGGACCACAAAGACCGATGCCTGCCAGGGCTAAGGGTTGTTTGAAAGTCCCTGGCGTACAGGCACTGACGGAACACAGGTGAGTTTTAGTCAGTAAAAGAATACGTTTCAAAATATACCTGTCCAACTACATATATAATTATCTATATCACTCACCACACTATAAACTATTGTATTAGCGAGTAGTATTATAATATAACATCAACATTACTAACATGACTAACATTATGGTTGACTAACATGTTTTGTATTGAGAAGTTTTACTAACATCATCATCATCAGCCTCAACTCGTCCATTGCTGGACATAGGCCTCCTTCATGACACGCCAACAAGCTCAATCCTGAGCCCTGAGCAGTTCTCCACCAGCCACTACCTTACCTAGTTTTACTAACGTTCATCATAAATCTTTAGGTTATCTGTTTTTCATATAAGTTATAATAAAACACAACTTCTACATAAATGACATAGTTAATGTAACCAATCATAAATGCTTCCTTTTTGCCGATGACATTTCTATAATCGTTACAACCGATAAATTGACAGCCTCCGTGACGTAGCGGTAGCGAACGCAGTCGCTGCGCAAGGAGGCGCGGGTTCGATCCCCGCGCAGTGCAAATATTTGTATGCTTGAATATGAATATTCGCGCTGGTCTGGTCACGTTAAGCTATTGGTTCCAATTGCCATACGAACATATAGTGGCAGTCGTTAGGGGTTGTTGGAGTCCTCAAAATTAGTCTAGCTGCAATGCTTCGATATCGCCTTCGGGTTGTGGAGGTCAGAGGGCAGTCGCTTCACGGAAAATGTCAAAGTTTCGCCAAAAATCAGCAGTTAGACTGATAAAGCGGACCCCAGACTCCAGAGCTGGAAAAAGGCTTCGGATGCGACTGGGATTAACGCCGAGATGATGATGAATGAAACACAACTTCGGTAGAAGTTTAGAAGAAAAGAAATAAGAGAATGAGATGACAAGAGACGTAAATTTCTAATATATTTACTTTGAAATTTTTGAGATCCAAAACGTTTTGAATTAACAAAACAACCAACACCCGCCATCAGTGCGGATCTTTATAGAATGCGTAGTTAAATACATAATCGAAATATCAAACGAAGCTTCATTGCCTTGGCATTACGTTCGCGCGTTCATTACGATGAGAATGTAAGAAGCTAATATTTTTGTTAGTGAACTTTATCAACAATAATTAAATAACCTTGGTTATGTCAAAAAGTCTAATACATAAAAACACAATAACCAATTAAATGAAGATTAAATGTAATCAAGAAACAAAAAGTGTGAATAGTCTTTGACTCCAAGGACCACGTTTAGTTTTTTAGGAACTTATTGGTTTTTAACATTATTTATAAATGAACTGTGTTATGTATTGCAGTCTTGTTTATTTGAGCTGGGCATACCTAACATCTAGCCGACTCACTGTCTACCGAGGTTAATATAATGAATAGGAATCATTTATCGAATTCCTATTAAAAGCCGTTTGGAGGACGGGTCTGAGCAGTTGTGTTGCGATGTGTGCCGGGTACGATGCGTCAAAAGTTGTTGTGTTAGGAGTTTGGTCGTGGAGGGTCTTCAATCTCCCTTTGGCGCAGCATCGAGTGTTGTTGGGTTTAACATTGCATCACCTCGCTCAACTGCCGTCCTCCTTCCTATTCGCTCAATCTGAGTGAATAGGTTCTTAATAAACTAGCGCGCTTTACCATCAACGATCGCATCACTGCTTACCATCAGGCGGGATTGCGGTCAAGCGCTAGTTTATAATTATTAAAATAAATACTTTTTTGGTAGTTTATTAATGCTCCCCATAAACCACTGTACCTATATAATTATTAATTAGTTTATGACTACATACTATGTTATGAATTAGGTATTATTCCTTTAGTAACTTTCCAAAACAATCGAAACGATATGTGTATGTACGAGTGCATGCAAATGTTTTGCACAACTGTTCACAAATTGTTCACAAATGATTTACCAGAGAATTTAAAGAAGTGTGATAGTATAAATATATTTAAGGTATAATTCATTATATTTTATTTAAGAAACATGTATGTAATGTCGCTAAAGAGTTAAATATGATAATTATTACCAGAACTGTGTTATTTAAAAAATTCAATATCTTTAAATTAAATTAAGTTGATTAACATAAATTAACAGAAAGGTGATAACAATCTTTTCCGATAAATTTATTGAAAGTCATTATTGTAATATGATGATAATGAGGATGAATTTATACTCGTATATTAGTATTTATTTCATTCACCAAGTTAACATTTAACTACAAACGCTTATAATTTCGCCAAGTCTGTCTATTTGTCTGTCCGTCCGCGATCAATCTCAGTGACCGTTAGCACTAGAGAGCTGAAATTTGGTACGAATATATATGTATATTAATCACGCCGACAAAGTGATAAAATAAAAAGTGAAAAGAAAATAGTTATTTATGCCACTGTCAAGCAATAGCTGTTTGCGGCAGTGGCATATAAAACTTTTTCTACGACCTTGAAATAAATAAATACAAAAAAACCGTCAATGTTGAGCTTTATTAAGAATTATAGTAAAAGTTTATAACGGGCGTAGAAGAATTTCCTGGAGTATTGGTGGAGTTGCACGGGACATTGATGTTTACTTCGTTGATGCTTTTGTTTTCTATTGCATTTAGTATTTCATTAGATACTTGAAATTTTCTTTGAACTGAATCGTCAATATATGCCTCGGCCACAGTTGTGGACCTCCGCCCGCCGTGCCGTTTTAAGCTAGTGATGTCCACGCCAGTATCCATTAATATAGTCGCTGAGGTCAGACAAAAGCATTGCCTTGTATAAAGTTCTGGACTAGGGAGATTCAGGTAGCTATTGTCAGTATGACGCGTTATTTATTTTGTCGTTTGTAGGTAGTGCCGCTACAACTTTCATATCTATTCCTTGATTTATGTAGCAGCAATTATTTTGTGGTCCCTATAGCTATATCTCTCATTTCAGGGGGCGTTAAGATATCGTCCATTTCGCTATTATCACTGATATCACACATTATAAATGCAGATAAAAGTTAACAATGGCGCAAAAATATCGCGGCGCGCGCAATGTTGTTTTGTTGTTATATTTCCACAAATGAAAGGCAAAGGCAATTTATCTATACAGCCTAATAACATGCGATGTTTAGTCGTGACCGAACTAACCGCTCCCAAACTTAAAAGAAATGTGCCCCCCCCCCCCAAACTTATAAACCTTAAGTGAAAAAATTTGAAAAATATTTCAAAAATAGAACTTCATAAAAACTTTCTAGGAAAATTATTTTGAACATTAACTATTTTTAACCCATCATGGTTAAATAGTACAGTAAAAAATTGTACAAAATAATTTCTGAACTATCTTCTTTCAAATAAAAAAAAGTATTATAATCGGTGTACGTAATACTTTAGTTATCATCGTCTTTTGAAGGCTCGTTATTAGGATTCCGTGTGACAAGTCAATGTAAGAAATAGTCAATTTTTATCTCTTATTTAAGTGGTATCAAAAATAGGGTAGTTGACTAAAAAAAACTAATTAGTCCGTCAGTCAGATTTCCAAAAAACCCTAGACACGTATTTTTTCTTTTTCATATAAACAAAAAATGAAGACGACACAGTGCATTGAAAGCTCGTGTGACGTCACTGCACGCTACACTTTTTAGCAAACAGTGACGTCACCAGCCACCACTCCTGATCTTTGATGCCTTTTATATTTGTCAATATTTATTGATTTGATAAAACAAAATATACGCATCCAATATTTTTCTATAATCTGAATGATGGACTAAATAGAATCAATTTCTTTTTACCCAGGAAACATGCCTATTGTGATGGATGGGAAACAACGGGATCCTACACTGAGCGTGCCTCGACACTCTCCTAGCCACCTTTTTTTTAAATAGAAAATACAACCGCATTTAGCTTAAAAAAAATATGACCTAATGAAATATCACCCCACCCATATACACGAATACAATCATTAAAGTAAGTAAACATCGTATGCGAAACAAATATTTTTCATAAAATCGTTTAAATTTACTTTATTTCGCACGTTCGTGCTAGGCCCACGGATCTGTTCAAAATTTACACAAACCAATATTATACAGCATTTCCGCGGTTACTCTGCGTATTTTCCTTATAATAGATGACCTCAAGGCCAAGAGATGTTTTACAGAAGCCGTTCCATAGAACAAACCGAAGTCATTTCATCAATCTTATTAACATTATATCATCATCATCATCATGTATTCCGGTGTCTAACTTTTCAGTTTGAATAAATCATGGCAGGAAACACAACTAGCATTAAGTATCTTTTTTGTATCTTTTCCACTTTTGTATTTTTTCTTTTTCCCACTTTTGTATCTTTTTTGTGCAGAAAGATTAGATAAATAAATAAAACGGCAAAATGTGAATGTACTATAGGTAGGTTAAAAACAAACAGAGCTCAAAGTCAATAGAATGAAGGGTCGATTGGACTGTTCAGTTGTAGGACACTATCAAAAGCCGAGGATCTTTTTATGTAATAAATCTTATGAGTCAGCCTCAACCTTATCAGTAGATATTCATCAGAGTGACTTAAATATGTAGACATATGGGTAAGATTGGTAGGTTAAAAACAAACAGAGCTCAAAGTCAATAGAATGAAGGGTCGATTGGACTGTTCAGTTGTAGGACACTATCAAAAGCCGAGGATCTTGTTATGTAATAAATCTTATGAGTCAGCCTCAACCTTATCAGTAGATATTCATCAGAGTGACTTAAATATGTAGACATATGGGTAAGATTGGTAGGTTAAAAACAAACAGAGCTCAAAGTCAATAGAATGAAGGGTCGATTGGACTGTTCAGTTGTAGGACACTATCAAAAGCCGAGGATCTTGTTATGTAATAAATCTTATGAGTCAGCCTCAACCTTATCAGTAGGTACTCATCAGAGTGACTTAAATATGTAGACGTATGGGTAAGATTGTTCGATTTGTATTATTTTAAAGGACGTATGTAATAATATTGCCTATTTTTGTCCGGAATATGCTTGTAGCAAAAAATTCTAATGTTTAAGAAATAAAGATACTTAAATGAAGCCCTAAAACAAGCTGTTGAATTTTTAAATTTCGGATTTGAAAGGGGTGATGATAATCCAATATCACGTAAGATATTCTACATAGTAATGTTGTTAGTTCGTCACACGACTTAAAAATAAAATTTATACGCCCATGTAAGATTACAATAAATTAACTTGATGAATATTTAAAGTCTCACAAAAAGTTTAATCTTTGACAATTAAGGAAAACATATTTTCAAACCTTTTTTTTTATTAAATAACGTTTAAAAATTATATTTTTTGTGTCATGATCAAACTATACCTTCTCAAGTAATATTACAAAGCCATAAACAAAATATACACATGTCTGGATTTATTCATAAGATCCTTCATAATACGAGAAACATTTATAGTAAAGACATTAATGATCTAAATGGCAATAAACGAACATGGATGCAATGGGTCAGGACGAAGCTTCATGCATTTAAACTTCTTTATCGCCTATTCATAACAACTGATAAGAAAATATCTTACTAAGGGATATAAGAACCAGGTACTAGGTTGTAGACTAATAAGTCGCTCCATTGCAAATACTGATAAGTCAAAATCAAAAGTCATATATTCAAATTAGGTTGAGAATCGGCACTTTTTGAACATAAATATTACATAAGACAGTCTCTCCAAAACGCCCTCCTTTTGCTACTTCCTAGTGCTTTCGCTGGGAAGAAGAAGTGGCGGAACACACTCCCCAGCAGCATAGCTAACTGTTCATTTGAAAAAACATGTGTATATTCTCCTGCCTCCGTGGCCGCTACGGTAGCGAACGCGGCCGTTGCGCAAGGAGGCGCGAGCTCGATCCCCGCACAGTGTAAATATTTGTATGCATGAATATGAATATTTAGTACTGGTTTGGTCGTGCCTCGGAAAGCACGTTAAGCCGTTGATCCCGGTTGCCATACGAATATCTAGTGGTTATCGTTAAGGGTTGTTGGAGCCCTCAAAGGTCTAACAATTGGTCTAACTGCAATGCTTAGATATCGCATTCGGGTTGTGGAGGTCAGCCTCAGGTCAGTCTCTTCACGGAAAATATCAAGTTTAGCCAAAATCAGCAGTTGAACTGTAAAGCGGACCCACAAGCTCCAAAGCTGAAAAAGCTTCGGATGCGACTGGGATTAACGCTGAGATGATGATGATGATGATTCATAAGTATGTTTCGATACAGGTTGGTACCGTATATACTAAACTGAAAACTAAATAAACTGAAAGGCAACCCCAACGAAGTTAGAAAAAGCTAGGTAGATGACAATTATGAATGGGCAAGTAGAAGCGTCTCTCCCTTTATTATAATACACTTTGGATTCGGTGGAGAGGCGTGCGAGGAGGCTGATTGGCGACCCAGACTTAACTCGAAACGGTCTCCAAAGCCTGGAGCACAGGCGTAGAGTAGCCAGCCTTTCGGTCTTCTATAGGATGCATTCTGGTGAGTGTGCAAGGGAATTGCATGATTTAATTCCCCCATCTCCGTTCCATCATCGGACGACCCGTCGTACGGCGAGTTTCCACCCTTACGTTGTTGACACCACTGCTATCCGGACGAAGCGTTTTGCTTCCTCCTTTATACCGCGTACATCGAGGGACTGGAACAATTTTCCGGCGTCGGTGTTTCCGTCACATTACAATTTAAGAGTCTTCAAGGCTAGAGTGAATAGGCTCTTAATAAACTAGTGCGCTTTACCATCAACGATCGCGTCACTGCTTACCATCAGGCGGGATTGCGGTCAAGCGCTGGTTTATAAATTATAAAAAAAAAAAAAATAGTACTAGTATGTACAGACGACAGCACATTAATCTACTACAATCCGTCAGATTTCCTTATTAGATTTTCTACTTTATCTCTAAAGCATTAAAGCTCAAGGTTGATTGGGAATATCTGACAGGTTGGGATAGCTTGACCTCTGTTGTCCATACAGTGTGGCTAACGCAAGAATGCATTTATAACACCTGCCAGTTTCATATAAACGAACACGTGTTTTGCCAATTTGGTCTTTATTGGTTACTGTAATTATTATCCTGACAATTCGAATTCTCTCAATGCCCGGACTGTAGTCTTTGTTATAATGCTGCAAGAATCTTTTGGCGCTTGAATGACATTGACAAGTGGGCGTTGGCAACAAAAATATTTGTGAAATTGTAGTTAAAAACCGGTTAAGTGCGTGACCACGCACAATGAAGGGTTTCGTAGTTGCTATGAATTTAAGAAAACGCTCAATGTATTTGTTTTTAACTTGAACTCCACCCGTTCTTAAGTAAAACCCGCCAAGTCTGAGTCGGATTCGTATACGGAGGTTACCATTATCTATAAAAAACACTGTCTTACTCTGGGTGGAATGGAAGGGTTCCTTCACTTGGCCATTCCAGGGAGGGCCACGGTACCTTTTTCAAGGAAAAAAATCCGGATTTTGGATCCGGGCCTCGGTGAAGCCCAATTCGCGTAATTTAAAACGTTCAAAATCTAGTCACCATCGTATTTTTTCGACAACCAAATTTCAAAAACTTTTCAAAATATAGGGAAATGAACCATTTTTACATATTGAAACAGCAATCTTTGAACGTTTTTAAAATTACGAGAATTATCCCTCAGGCCTGCACGTACGGGGGCCGAGAGTTGTATGCTTTATAGAATATTTTAAATATTTATTTTATTTTATTTCAGTATTTGTAAAAGAAGAAAATATATATATTACGGTTCATGAGGGTCAGCCTGGCTACAGACAGATAGTAGACTCTTAGTAATGGGGTTCCGTTTTTGCTATTTTTGTACGGTATCCCAAAAAATAGTATGGACAGGTAAACAGATGGATCGTATTTTAAACCAGACAAGCTCTAGACATGAAGACTTTTTATTAGCTGTCTGACTATAATAAAGTTATTTATCACTATTGTATTTAACTGTAAGTCTTTCATAATCCACAAATAATAGTGAACTCATAATAAATTTCGTTTTTTTCCTTTACAGGCGAACCTTAAAAACAGAAAGTCCGCATTAATCCCGATTTTGTCTACCGTTTGACTTTCTGTTTTAAAGGTTCGTTCGTAAGATTTTAGAAAGACCCTTGTACCATTTTAGACACCTTTAAAAGCAATAGATAACCAAGTCTGTGATAGGAACTACATTTTCGCAACGTTAAGTTACTAAATAAATATTATGGTCGGAGCTTCGAGGCATAAAGTTTATTTCTCGAGCTCTTTTTCGCACTTGTATAACAATTCACACATGCCCATCTTCCTTATGGTCTTCTTACATCCAGCCAGTTTGTAAACAGCTATGGAAAATGGTTGCGGCCTATTCCTTCGTCTACATTATTTGTCAAACAATTATTGCATAACATCTTACTCATCCTGCCAAATATCCTAATATTATAAATGAGAAACTTTGTGAGGATACATGGACGTTTGTTACTCTTTCGAGCAAAAACTACTGAACGGATTATGTTATTAGCAATACAATTCCATATATAGTGGAATGTTATATGGAATTAATTCTAATTGTGTATGTGTATACTTGTAACTTAATCATTTTTAAACTTATACCTTACTACCACGAAATAGTGTTTTTCAGTTGTTTAGGCTACTACGGCTACCTTTACGTACGACATTATTTTATGTGCGTTTTTATTAAAAATAGTCAAATAACTTCTATCGCTCTAGACGGAGCGGCATGCGGTAGGGCGTCAGACTTTTACTGACTAAAAACCAATTCGTAATCCTCCACTTGCCTGTGTCTGGGTCAATTTTATGGATTTTAACGTAACCTCTGACAATAGACACTCGTGTTCAACAAGTTTTTGTGGTTGACCCATAGCACCTACTACAGCTTACCTACAGTATTATACAAATATTACAAATCATCTCCACGCATCACATAGCTTAAGCACCTATTGACAAAGTTATCACACTTCAATTTGAATGAGTATTTCGCAAGTCGAAATTTCAAACAACTTTATTTGATTACTACCGATTACTAAACAACAATAAACTTATGGATTTTTGGACCATGGCTTGATTATAACCTATGTATGTGTTAATGTGTATCTATCAGTTTTAGAGTACCTAAATAAAGGAATATGCACCTTTGTATTTGCTCAATAAGGACTCATATCATCTGTCTAGACTTTTCCCAACTATCTTGGGGTCGGCGTCCAGGCTAGCCGGATTTAACTGAATTCCACTAGATTACATGAATAGACTGCCTATCTGACTTCCATAAACCTGTGTAATACGATACTTCTGAATCTGAAAATGACATAATTTCGAACTTCCCTTTACGTGTTTTCCAAGGCACGGATGGATTTCGGTATGTAATGAGCCATCTACAAACACACCACATCTACAGCCGCAGTAAACGCAGCGTAAATGGAGGTATTTTCGATAATTTTAGACTAAGAGACATTCTCTCTTAAGAATACGGGAATTGTTTCGCTGCTGGTCGGTCCTGGTGGTCGAAAATCTTTTTTTTATATATATAATTATAAACTAGTGATGTTGATGTAGTGTTGTGTCGTTGATGGTAAAGCGCGCTAGTTAATTAGAGCCCATTCACTCAGTTTTTTAACTGAGTGAATAGGAAGGAAGACGGCAGTTGAGCGAGGAGATTCAATGTTAAACCCAACAACAAACTAACAATGCTGCGCCAGAGAGAGATTGATCTGGAGACCTCCCACGACCAAACTTCCGACATAATATTTGACGCATCGTACCCGGCACACATCGCAACACAACTGCTCTGACCCGTCCTCCGTACGGCTTCATCAGACAACATGCTGATCTACGAACACGGCGAATCGAACACGGCGGCAAGACTTTTCTGGTGGGTGGTAACTTCTGCAGGCAGCCGATGTTATAGCATACCACCGATAAATCGTGCGGCATTCCCCGGCTTATCCAGAAACTACCTTGGTACTTATTTTCTGTTTCTGCATCGCTTTTCGAGGTTTATATTACAAGCTTTTATATAACTTGCAATGTATGTAAGTATGATCTTGCAACTCAACTTTGAAGCAAATATTTTTCGATTGAGTTGCAATCATATAGACATTATATATGCACGTTAATTTTGGATGACAATATAAGGATAATAATAAGACGTCATTCTAAATCCAATATAGCGCCACACCCAAGATGGCAGAAGAAAAAAAATTTAAGCACTTCTACAATAACACACACATACTACAATAACAGGACTTACTAAGAATTACTCGAAAAACGTGATCTCTTGATCTAATATAGAGGACTTCTTAAGCTTGAAAATCAATTTTGAAGCTGATATCTTTAACCGGATGAGCTGAAATTTTGTTATACACGTTGTATTTGAATGAAAATGCATAGTTACCTGTGTGACTTCATTCTATATCCTATATGGCGGATATTTCTTATTTATTTATTATCGCAATATGAGTATCAAATGAAAGGGATTGCTGAGAGTAAGTCAAAAATTTTGCATACGACCTTGCAACAAAAATGCTTTGAACGGGATGGACAGTATGAGAAACACCAGCAATTTTTGCTTTTAATTTATTTAGAATCGAGTTTACCCGTCCTCTGGAACCGACAGGATATAAGGATTGAAGGGAGTATGTTTGGTGGTGGGATATGGGTTCTTTGATGGTTAACCTAGGTGAAGGATCAGGCCTAAGAATTTTGCAGATTGATGAAACTTAAGTGTAGGCCTTTCCTATCCTTTTGTTGTGCTTAATTAGCTAAATGAATGGGATAACTTATCCGTATGTGACCTCACCACGAATGTACGTATACACTTACGATAGTATGATCGAGCCTCGAGAGGTTGTGGTGATATAGGTATTATTGTTATTTAAGTATACAAAATAAATAAATAGGTAATACGTTTACGGTGGACAAAAGTAAGAAACGGTGTGCACATAAATCATTTTATAGGAATAGTGTGCTCATGACTAGTTTTTTTTTTATGTAATGAGTAAAGATTGTATCGATGACAATGTATGGGATTGTTGGCATTGCCGTTAAAATAGTCGAAATCTAGATGGGTGCTAATTTCTATGAAATTTAAAAATGTCTAAAGTTTATATTATTAATTGGCAATAATGTTTGCCGCTAAGAGATCGTGACGTCCAACTTGTATAAGGTCCTAAATAAAACTTGGTTACATTAAAATTTTAAGTTTGTCACATCAATGTGCAATAAGAAGGGTTTATTAAGGAATGATCACGCCAGCTGATTGCCGCGCATCGTACACCGAAAAGCGCACGGATGCTATGTAAATACAATACAATTCAATAAAGTGCGACACGACAAAGAACGACAATCTTTTATTTTGGCAAGAAACAGGATGAAGGTCTGACTGTTACCTTATTATCCAATTTTAGAGCTTTTACGAAATTGATTTTATTTTATATAAGACATGAGTTCAAAGAGGGTCAAGCTTAATAAACTAGCGCGCTTTACCATCAACGATCGCATCGTCAGGTGGAACTGCGGTCAAGCGCTAGTTTATAATTTATAAAAAAAAAGCTTTTATTTAAATTTCGGAAATGAAGCAAAACAATGATTATCTAATCATGTAACATTTTCCACCGGATCCCCAAGCATTTCCAAAGTTCTCACGGCTATACATAGCCAATTAGTAAATATTATATTGTTGATTAATCACTTTATATGAATGTTTTATTCGTGTCGCAATTGTATATTAAACAAGAATTACACAACACTTTGTGTCGTGTCTAGATAAATAGATATTATTAATTTGTAATGAGCTATAAAAGCGAACTATTTTTTATATGTCATCATCATAGTTCTACTACTAATACACTAATAATTACAAAATTATCCATTAAAATTGTACCTAGCTTGAATAGTTTTAGGTTAGTTGCGCAGTAGTTAAGCTGTTGATTGAGTGTCGCGAGTTTGATTCCTATACGGAGAAAATATTTGTATGACCAACAAGTAGTAGTCCCGGGTCTGGCTGTTTATGTATGTGAGTTTATATGTTTGTAAACGCACCCACGATATAGGAGAAATTCCTAGTGTGGGGCAACGTTTGAAAAAAAAATAATTTTGAATATTTGAAAGAGCGAGACGAGAATAAAGGTTACAAAATTTACTCAATGCACCATCATTGAGTAAATTTTGTAACCCTAATTATAAGATCTTACATCTTAGTGTAATATACCTACTATAGTTTTTAGATAATAATCAAATATCCTTTTACAATTTTACCTTATTTCGTAAAAGTTAACAGACACTAGATACATAGGCGTATCATTTCTATGCAAGGATACAGTAATAAAATTAAATCTTGAAGATTTAATCTTTTTTCTCACTAATCTTTAACAGTTGACTGAGCAAACATATGTCACAACTATGATGATACGAAGCTTTAAACGAACCCATTGTGTTTTCACTCACGTTCTATTTCTTAATCTGTCTGTCATGATTTTTGAGTTAGTTTTTATACCATTCAATTATATTTATAGTAAAGTACTTCTGCGGTCATATTTAATTTGCCATTCGCAATGCATTTCACATACACATGATTTAAAAACTTCCTTGTATGATCATAAATTAGGTTTTCTTCAAGCAAAATGCAACGGATCTGAAGCGTTACATAAGTCGCATAATTCTAGGTTCTACATAATGAAAGAATAACATTTCATAAGTGAGCATACAGTACAATTAAAAATAAATATTTCTATATTCCGATGTACACATGATCGATGAGACAAGATAATAATGCTTGCTGTTATTTATTTTATATCACATATCAATAAACCAAGATAATAATGCTTGCTGTTATTTATTTTATATCACATATCAATAAACCAATCTACGAATAATGAAAACCCAGTTTCAATTAACATTTATATTATTAATACATTCTGCAATTATTATGCATAGAATTGCAAACAACAGATACAATGGGACTGATTCACTTGTTCAGTAACTAAATTAAAATTAATGTCCGTGCATCTTCTTCTTTCTAAATATTGATATTTCATAAAAAAAAATTGACAAATGATAAATGTTAGTTTGTTATCAAGGGAACTGGGGCCATTGTTTAATACTATCTAGTGAATAAAAAATACAAACTTTTCAAAGCGCCGTGTAGGATGGAGAGAAATTTAGGTTGTTACTCCTAGTGAGCAGTATTTTTACAAAACTAAATGCAATACGCAATAAATTAATGTTAATTAATTACAAATCACGCATCACAAATTATTGTTGATAAGGTATCTTGTCCAAAGTTCACAAAAAAATGCTGAGGTCTCTTGTAAACATAGAGTGTACCTCGGAGCGCGTCACCGCGACCCATCCTACATGATGTCAGACATCTGCAAGTGCCTGCAACTCGGGATATATATAAAATGGACGATCTTACACTAGTTACTCATTCGTTAGTTTGAACTCAAGACGAATACTAAGCATCATGCTCAAATACGTGAGTCGAGATTTTTTATTTATTTAATTATAATAAGCATTGAATAACAAACTTAATGTTAAAATGTTTTTTTTTTATTTGGTAATTAGTTGTTGAAAGTGTGTCGTGTCTCTTGTGATGCATCTGTAAGATGTGGTAATGGTCGCTAAAACAATGGGTGGAGGTATCATACCGGAGTGACTTGATGGATCCTGACCTCAGGGCTACGTTGTCGCTGCTGATCTGTTATTATCGTGCCGCCAAATGCTATAATGCATTATTTAGGATTTCAATATCTGTTGATTACTGTGTATTCATTTTGGTATAAGCAGTTACAGTGTTACAAATTATAGTGTGTCCTGAGTTGATTAGTAATTAAATAATGTTATAAACCTTATGCTGGATAGCAAGCCATTTCTGTTTCTTTCGTCTTGCTGAAACAAAATGGCATGCAGACATAATGTACTTAGCATAATGCTTGTTTTTCAAACGCTGGTTCTTTGATTCGCTAACAGTTAACAATGGGTCGTTAGTTAAACTGTGAACGGTTACTGTCGCTACCTAACAGTTAGCATTTAGAACTTAGCATTTCTATAACTAGAATCCATTGAATCTATGAGGTTTCTCAATTAAATTAAAGTGTTTGTTCTATGAATCACTTTTACAGACATTGTGTAGATTAAAAAACAATAAAAAGCTCTGTAGTATTGACATTTCTTATGTGACTACCGATAAGTATAAAATTACAAATGGCGTCAGTCTCTTTTAAAAATGATAAATAATGGGCTTTTTTGCAATTATTTGTTGTAATTAACTCACCATTGATATTCAATTAACTCACTCTTATATGCTAATAATTTCTTATTATATAAATAAATAAATCAATAATGATATTGTATTTGTACCGAGTTGTGAGTGAAAGATAAATTTTAGTCTCCATAAACAATTCCAAAATAGTATCCATATCCTACTAGGAATGCCATCAAAACTTATAGATAGATTCAAAAACTTAAAATCGTATATTTTATACCCAACACTTCTTCTTTTACATAAAAGCTGAGTATAAAATAAACGAACGCGGCCCAATGAGCACTCAAACAATCGGTCAACCTTATCATCCAGCAAAATACTTGTAAACAGTGAAAACGTTTAACAAATATTGTTTTAAGTATGTAATGTTAGTACAACATATATGCATGGGTTACACTCACAAGGTGTAACACTTGAATGCTTTGTAAGAACCCAAACGTGTCTATGATGTAGCAATCAGCTACTTCAAAAGCAAACTATACTTTTTGCTTGTAAATCATGATTTTATTTATTGAAATATGTACCACAAAGAGCTTCACATCCTAGTAATTTCGATTATGCTATATCTAGTCAGTGCAGTTCCAATAAAACATCACCTAATTTATTAATGTAATAAGGATCTTAAATGGCTGTCTGTGTATGTTGGCTAAAGGACTATATTGCTTTTTAAGTTACCTAGGACAGACGAAATAGGACAGAATAACTTATTAAATGACACTTTATTAGATGCTTAGTATTTGTAATAGATTTTCTCCTCTATTCAGCATAATTTATGGTTAGTGAAGTACAGATTTGCAAAGTAGAACCTCTCTTATGGAAGTAGCTAGGTAAAATCACGAACCTATTTAGTTAGATGCCGAGTTCCGCGATAGAAAATGCTATTATTGTTTAGCAAAACGATTCGTTTTTACCTAGAATCGAGCGTCAGAGTTAATTAAAACTTATAGTGGATTAGAATTTAAACTTTCATGAAATCTGATATTTAAAAACTCCTTCTTAAATAATATAAAATATGCAATTTATTTATGTTCAGGTTACATTGGTTTGCGTGCTAGTGGCGGTCTGCGCTGGTGCTCCGCAGAACCCACAAGACGTGCAGATCCTGCGCTTCGATAGCAATGTCGAGCCCGATGGCTACAGCTTCGCGTAAGTAATCTTAAATATTTCCATAACATTTCCATTCTTTTTATAACATTTCTTTTTGGTTTAAGTGAAACTACAGTGATATTTCTGAGTTTAGACATTTGAACATTTGAGCTCAGACGAATACAAGAAAAGCTTTATTATATACTCAAACTTTTGTATCTGCCTACTCCAAGGATACCTAAAATATAAAACTAATTATTTGTCAATTCTAAGCTTGAGAGGCTGTTACGCCATAGCAAAACATAAACACAGAAACATAAATTTTAAATACTTTTAAACTATGGTCTACAGATCATCTTGCACACAATAGCCCCCAGGTCTCTCCAGTGCGTGTCATAAATAACATCTAAAGTACTAACGTAGCAGTATATGCTCAGACCCTCTGGTATTTGGCACATACCACTTGGTGCTGATAACCATCGTGCAACTAATTTCTCGTTTTCAATAAGGCTACAGGTCAAATGATCGTAAATATACCTAAAACTAGAAACTATATATAAGATCAATCTACGAACTGATAACGGATAAATAGCCAGAAGGATATAGTTATGAAAAGTCTCAAATAACAACTAAACTTAACTAAACTTTTTAGACACCTTGCATTTAAAATATTTACTACGACACCTATGTATAAGTAAAAGTTCTAAAAGTAAAAGATTAATTAACAATGTTTATTTACTAATGCATCATTAAATACGACAGCCGAGGTATTGAAATATAAACATAATTACTTAATCAGGTGGTAAATGTAACCGTTTGTTGCGAAACGAGTGGAGAGTAGGTGATGACCCTTTGTAACGTAACCGCCTAACATTATACAAGACCCATTGTAAGCCATAAAAATAACAAACTTATAACCATTGGAACTTAACAAATAATATCGAAATATTTAATTAAAGGTTCAATTTATTTAATCAAATAATGAATGTACTTGAAATTCATTAATATTATAGTGACGCGCGTTGATGTCTTTTGTATGGGAAATTGACTTTTTAGAGTTTCTCAACAAACAATTGAGAATCCATTCCTACACAAAAATAATTTATAACTGTTAGGAATTATACATTGTATTATAAAGAAAACAAAAAATCGGAATTTAAGCACATTCTTTATTTTATTTAATTCTTTGCCTTTTAAAATATATATTCATGATGTAACCTTGATTAAATGTCTAGTTTTGTTTTGCTTTTTTAATCCAGATATGTTCATTGAAAACAACTTAGGACCATGATACATGACAGTTTTTGAATCTTTCAGTCGTTCAAATCCAGATTAACTGCAGTCACACTGTCCTATCATAAATAGTATAATCTATTAAATGTTAAATATTTAATAAAATGAATGAAAATATGTGTTTATTTCAAATATAAATATATTCTAAACAACAAAATAACTTATAGTTAACGAGATCTCTGCAAATTACTATAATACCACTTATCACAGCCTTGATTTTTTCTGCAAAGTAATCTATGCATTAAGAAAATAATTGTTAATTCTATTATTTCTTCAGATTACGATCCTGGGATCAAATTTAGGTTTAGAAAGAAAAAAACTTACTATTTAATGATTCGTATTTTATGTTTCTTTATCAATCTACATACGTATGTCCCACAAATTTGATGGGTTTAAACCAGCCATAAATAACAGCTATTAATGTACAGACAAAACTCTAAAAGATCAAAGCTCTAATTACATCCCCAATAACACCCGCAGGCTCGTGATAAGCACAAAATATTATAAAAGTAAATAAATAGTTTTTATCATAATATGTGACCCGAAGCTTTCTTGGTGACGACTTGCAGAATGACATGTCAGTACACTTCTATAAAATACCAATTTTTCCACAGCTACGAGACCAGCGATGGTACTTCCAGACAGGAAGAAGGCAAGCTTGATAATCCTCAGTCAGAGAACGCAGCGCTGACGGTAACAGGATCGTACGCATACGTCGCTCCCGACGGCAAGCACTACACCGTCACCTTCACAGCCGGACCCAACGGCTTCCAGCCCAAGACCTCCTTAGGACAATAGGACCACACACATAAACTAAACAATGCCTGTAAATAGTAAATACACCAGTAGAAAAACTACTAACATTAGTAGAAAATCTACTATCAGCAGCAGAATTGTGTAAAAATAAAGTAAAAGAGATCTCAGTTAAGAGATCTAATTCTAAATTCACGTGCCATAAGGACGTCTTTTTGTATTTTTATATATTTCTTTGTATTTTGATTAATTAAAATACTTTTTTTTTTCATAATTTATCCTTTTTATTCGCGCCTAAGAAATAACATTATATTCTATTATTTTAGGTTAAGACTTGGGAGCAGTCTGTTATGTTTTAATCCTGACAAAAACGTAAATCAAATCAAATCAAATAAAATCATTTTATTTGTTAACACAGGTAAATATTTAAAGATCTTACATAGAAATAACGCGCTGTGTTATACCAGTGGGCGTACAAAAATATACTTTCAGAAATCATGCACAATTACCATTTCCAATTAAAATGACAGACCCAGATGAGGAACAATTTCTTCTTAATTTATGTCAACAATTCTAAGTCAAAATAATCAAAATCATCAATATAAAATCATGCATAATTACTGTTTAACTTAAAATGTCAGAACCAAATGAGGAACTATTTCTTATTACATAAATGTCAAAAAAAAAATCTTAAGTCATAATAAATAAAATGTCAATATATATATATATATATATATGGATATATGTATATCATCAATATTAATTCAAAATCATAATTATATACAATATTACTTTCTTTACATTGAGCCATCATTCAAGAGTAAGCGTGTTAAGTTTTGTCACAAAAATATAGTGAAACTGTGAAACTGCCACCTGGCTACTTTGGATTCTGTGAAGAGGCGTTCGAATAGGCTAATTGGCCACCCAGATTTAGCTCAATATGGTTTCCAAAGCCTAGAGCAAAGACGAACAGTAACCAGCCCGTCAGTGTCCTATAGGATGCATTTTGGAGAGTGTGCGAGGGAATTGCACGATTTAGTTTCCCCATCTCCGTTCCATCACTGGACGACTCGACGTACGGCGAGTTTCCATTCTTACGTTGTTGACACCACTACGATCCGGAGGAAGCGTATCTCTCCCTCGTCTTTTAAACGGTACATCGAAGGACTGCAACAATTTGCCAGTGTTTCCATCTGACTACAATTTAAGTGTCTTCAAGTGTAGAGTGAATAGGCTATTAATAAATTAGCGCGCCTTACCATCAACGACAGCATTACTGCTTACAACCAGGCGGGATTGCGGTCAAGCATTAATTTATAAGATATAGATATTTTAAAAAATCTCTTGTTTTTATACAGAGTGGCAATTATGTACTCATTAAACAATAGAACGGTTATTTAAAGTAGCTAGTAGGCAGTTTAATATTATTTTTACTTTCTAGCAGTGGTCCAACCACGGCTAGAATGTTAATTGTTATTAATTATGTTCTAAATATGTAGAATACGTTGTTTTAATTAATGTATTAACCTAATTGCCATGCCGCATATTAATTTTTTACTTAATACTTAATGAGATACTTTAATTTCAAATCATAAAAAACTGCTTTGAAAATTCAAAATTTTACGCCTCAAACATTTTTTATGTGCCTGATTTATTATTTCACTTTAATTAAAATTTTTCACTAAATATTTTTAATACTTAAGATTCTACATATACAATATTTACGAACCACAAAACAGTTTTATTATAATAAAAAGGTTTACAGCTATTCACAAAGGTTTCGTTTATCGTTATTTGATGACATAAACGTTTACTAGCTCACAAGGACGACTCACGAATGTTTAAAGACTAAATGTAGAAATTATTTTTCGTAACACACATGCAATTTAACAACTGGCAATTATCACTACAAATTTATCCTCGGCTTTACGCAAGTCTCACTTATCGTATCTGGCAACACTCACAATGATGAAAGCTAAAGAATGGGCCTTCTATCACATCAAAGAACTCTTTAATCAACATATTTGGAGTCGGTATTAAGACTGAAAGTGGCACCGGTATCTGAAAAGTTCTGTTAAACCTGTTATCATGATACGGGCATGTAATAAGGGGAAATGAGTAAAATGTCAAAACAAAGGCCAAAATATCGATGAATTGAACGTGTGAATTATAATATGGTCAAAAAGGACGTGACTACCGAAATACTGATAAAAAGTTTGTAAAAAAAACACAGGTGGAAGGTATACTCCTTTGTGTTTTAGTTTTGCAAAGTATTTTGCATTATAATTCCGCCATCAGTATTCCTTTATCGCACGATGCGTCGTACGTCGAATACCCCACCCTTACGTTGTTGAGACCGCTACGATCTTGACAAACCGTTTCATTTCGTCTTTTACACCGCGTACATATAAATACTGGAACAATTTGCCTACAGCGGTCTTCCCGTCTGATTACAATTTAAGTGTCTTCAAGGTTAGAGTTTTACCTTCAACGATTTCATAACTGCTTACCATCAGGCGGATCGCGGTCAAGCACTATAACATAAAAAAACAGTAATGGAAAAAAAATGGGTCAGTGCTCAATTGAACCTGCTTAGATAGCAGAATTTATTCTGCATTCTACAGAATAAATTCTGCAAATTAAGAGTTGTTTCTACACAAATGTCAAATTAGTCACAGAGGTCATATGTACAGCACCTCAAACAACTACAATTTTTTTAATTCCTTTACAAGATTTTCAACATTATCGATAAAGCATTAAGGCTCAAGGTTGATTGGGAATGGTAAGTCCCCTCTTTGGGGAGTGGCCAGAGAGGCGCCATGAGGCCCTCACCTTCCGCCTGATGCAGGTCCTCACCGGACACGCCTGTTTCGGGAGGTTCCTGTTCCATATAAGGCGAGAGGACACGCTAGGGTATCACGACAGTGAGGATAGCCCTGAGGACACGGTGGAGTATACGGCGGAGGTCTGCCTGGCTTGGGTAGAGAACCGCCGTGTTCTCGTGGCGGCGATCTTCGGCGATCTCTCCCGTCCGACCCTTGTCCAGGCCTTGGTCCAAAGCGAGAGTGCATGGCAGGCCGTCATCTCCTTCTACGAAACAGTGATGCTGGCAAAGGAAGAGGCGGAGCTCGTGAGGAAGCGGGAATTCCAGCGCCCTCATGCCTCTAGCCGCCGTAGGAGACGCCCTAGTAGGGGACAACATCGAACTCCCGGGCACCGTAAGTGCGGGTTCGCCGCCCGGTAAGGAGATCCGGATCGACGGCGCGTTATGTTTCACGCGCACTTCAAAGAAATGTCAGCACATCGTGACGGGGTCCACGTAGACCGATGCCTCTTGAGTTTGGATTGCGGGTTGGTTAAAAAAGAAACAGTGGCCCTGGCGCACAGGCAAGTGAAGAAACAGGGATAGGTTTTAGTCAGTAGAGTCTGACACTCCCTTCCGCTCCGCCCAGAGCAGGAGAGGTCATTTTGATGATTTCCCATTGAGAACAAACAAAATATTGATTGAGAATATTTGACAATTTCGAGTAGATTGACCTGCTGTCGTCAGTACATACAAATAATCTCTTTGATTTTGACATCTGTCTTCACAGAAGTAAGGAAAATCAAGCCAATAGTACCTACATCGTTAAACTGCGAGTGTTTTAAATACCTAGTTCTTTTAATAAATATTTAACTTTTATCTAACTCGAGATAAATATTTAAATCAGACGTTACACAAACGTGGTTCGGTGTTTCAATCAATTGATAAAAATATTATATTTAAATCATGCTTTGCTCACGAATGATTTACTGTATTTCGTAGGCAAATTGCATACTGTGTTATTAAATAGCATTTAGTAAAATCATTTTAAGCCTTATAAGAAGGCTCAAAGTCACTCAAAGGGCAATGGAGAGGGCTATGCTTGGGGTTTCACTGCGCGATCGAATCAGGAATGAGAAGATCCGCAGAAGAACGAGAGTAACCGACATAGCCCAAAGAATTGCAACACTAAAGTGGAAGTGGGCTGGACACATTGCCCGTAGGACTGATGCCCGATGGGGCTGACGGGTTCTCGAGTGGCGACCACGCACCGGAAGACGTAGAGTGGGTAGGCCCCCGACAAGGTGGACCGACGACCTGGTGAAGGTAGCGGGAAACCGCTGGATGCGGTAGGCGCAGGACCGGTCGTCGTGGAGAACCTTGGGGGAGGCCTATGTCCAGCAGTGGACGTCTTTCGGCTGAAATGATGATGATGTTGAAAATCATTTTGCCCAAGCTTGCCATAAAAAAGAACGGCGGTATAATTGTGTGACATCAGTAACGGTGGTCGTTGTGCTGTCAGAATAAATTCTGACAGCACAACGACATTCATTACGTTATTTACGTTTTTGAACAGACACATTTTTCAAACATATGAAGCAATCTTTTTCTTTTTCTTCTTCAGCCTATAGAGGTCTACTGCTGGACAAAGGCCTCCCCTAAGGCTTTCCACTATGACCGTTCTTGTGCTGCCCACATCCATCGGCTTCCCGCGACCTTCATCAGGTCATCGGTCCACCTTGTTGGGGGCCGCCACTCCAGAACCTTACTGACCCATCGGCTATCGGTTCTACGACCAATGTGCGCTACCCACTGTCACTTAATTTTAGCGACTCGAAGAGCTATGTCGGTGACTTTGGTTCTTCTGCGGATCTTCTCATTTCTGATTCGATTGCGCAGAGAAACTCCGAGCATAGCTCTATCCATCGCCCTTTGTGTGACCCACTCCATTGTGAGCGACCACGTTTCAGTTCCGTAAGTTATTACTGGCAACACACTGCTCAAAGACTTCAGTCTTGAGACACTGTGGTATCTTGGACGAGAAAATGTAGCGTAGCTTCCCAAATGCTGCAGGATTCGACGGGACACCTCTTTCTCGAAGTTTGACCTACCTAGTTGGACAAATGATGAAGCAATGGATTAACAATTTTGCATAAAATTATTCAGATTGTGATTGATTGTGCTACGCAATTAGGGTGCTGTTTGTTAATGTTTGTAATACCCTTCAAGAGTTCAGGGTTGGTTTTTAAAGTCATTAATTTTTCACTCGACTGTGGGTTTCAATATAAAACACAATGATTCGATTTTTCAATTACTCAATCAATAGTAATTCACATTGTTAATAAAATAATAACCAGTAAAATTTTCTACAAAAATTTGTTAACAACTATCTAAGAAATAAATAATTTATCTCTTTCAAACGCCTGCAGCAAGACCGATTGAAATCAGTTTACAAATTAGCGTAATAACGTTAGGCTTAGAAATTTCTCGGCTGGTGTTCAATGTGTGTATATTTCGTAAATGTCTCTAAATGCCAACGCAGACAAGACGCATCGTCGTGAAGGTTCTTGCATCCGTTTACGCGTACCTAAGAGTCAGTATGTCTATAGTTCAGTAACCTTCACTTATCACGATTAGTTCTGTGAATGACCCGCAAACTACAACATTTTCGTTATTACTTTTATGTGTATTCTAAACTATTTTTCTGTGGGGAAAATCCTCATTGTTATCTGTCGTATGGAGATAATTGGCGGTTATGTTGTACTCACCCCAAGATGATACTACTACCTGTTACTAAGTAGGAAACCCGGGAGATAGTCGATATTAGAAGAATATTCGAGATATTTGCGTTAAGAAGAGATTCATTTGAAACCCTTGCCTTGAGCCGTTACAAAAGAACTTGTAACGGCTACCTTTGACCTCGTTCACAACATCGGAACAACATTTGGTACTTCACACAAATCAAAATGAAAATTAGCTTAGCTCACATTATTTTTTTATAATTATAAGTGCTTGACCGCAATCCCATCGATGGTAAGCAGTGATGCAATCATCCATGATAAAGCGCGTTAATTTATTAAGAGTTCACTTTGGCCTTGAAGACACTTAAATTGTAGTCAGATGGAAACACCGCCGCTGGCAAATAGCCTAGTCCCTCGCTTCGTCCAGATTGTAATGGTGTCAACTACGTAAGGGTGGATACTCGCCGTACGACGGGTCGTCTGATGATGGAACGGTGATGGGGGAATGTAATCATACGATTCCCCCGCACACTCTCCAAAATGCTTCCTATAGAATACTGACAGGCTGGCTACTCCTCGCCTGTGCTCCAGGCTCTGGAGACCGTTTTGTCAATATCAATTAGTATTGGATACATAGTATTATACATAGGATAAGAACTTCTGAAAAAAACATTAAATTATTATCATAATATAGCAAAATATTATAAACTAGTGCAGCAAACACTACGGCAATGACGGATTAGTTGGGTATTATTTTTTCAAATTGCACAAATGGCCTTGAATAACTGTGAACTGCAATGTGCTAAGTATAATTCACGTTGAATTTTGGCGGACACAGACGAAAAGCAATTTGGTTTTATACTATCCATAAATAAAATTACACAACATTTGTCATTGTGCGACAGATGGCAGTGTGTGTCGCACTCTGACACGAGTGTTTGAACCTTCGTTATTTAAAACGATTACAAAATAACTGTGACGAAACCTGTAACCTTTTGTACATTAAACTGTGGTGGGTTCACTGCGTTTGCTTAACTACACAATTTTGATTTACGACCTTTTTAACTGATTACGAATTATGGTAGGTACTTATTTGGATGGTGATTACTTAATTAATTAAATGTATAAGAAATCATTTGAGATTTTAGGATTTAGCTTATATATCTGTGGTATGTGCTATAAATGTGGAAGAATATTTAACTAAGTTTCTCACATAAAGTCCTGACCCACCACTATTCAAGACATTATTTTTGATCGTACTTAATGAATAAAAAACATAATATGTATTATTAGGTATACAAAACCCTTAAAAGTACAATTTTACTAATCTATGAAAATGCACATATTTGAACATAGAAAACACGTAAGTACATACATACATATAAAACCGTAATGAAAATGGCTACCTAAATAATTTATTTAATTGTGGGATCAAAAAAAAAAACAGGAATGAAATTCTCGAGAAAAGAATCGGAGTTACCGACAGATATTACGTAGTTTGTAGAATAATCTATTTGAAGTGGCAGTGAAATGTTCATGTTTGCCGAAGGATCGAAGGCCGTTAGAACAAATTCGTCCCGGGATGGAGTACGCGTATCGGTAAACGTATTTAGTGTGGGGCGTCCCCCAGCTAGATGGATCGACAACCTAAAGAAGGTTGGTGAAGTAAACTGGATGGGAAAAGTGGAGGACAGGGGGTTTGTAGCGCGACATGAAAGAGGCTTATGTCCAGCACTAGGCTGCTACAGTCGAAGTTGAATTAATTCACAATAATACAAAAAGTAGATGCTAACTGCACACTCCAGAGAAGTTTGGCGCAATTTGGAGGAGGCCTTTACCTGCAAAAGGGTTCTTGCAGACAAATAATACGAGTTTCTATTAAATAATATAAAATAAAATAGTAAATATATATTTATTAGATAAATACTGTAAATAATAACTACATACAAAGCCTTAAATATTAAACTATGTAACACTTAACTGTTTTGCGAGTAATAATTTTTATTTATTATTATAATAAAAAAATAATTACGCTACTTGCCGCGGCTACTCTGTGGATGGATGACTATCTTTACATACCGAGATCCTTCCGTGCCTCGGAAATGACCCCGGCTGTCATTTTCAGATCTTAGAGAGTCGTTTGGGATAGTCAAAAGCTCGAGAGTCTGTAAACCAGTCTTACCAAAGGGTATCCAATTACCTAGTAACTGGGTTGTGTACAATACTGGTATTCAGGAATCCGGTTAGTCTGGAAGCCGGTCCCAACATAATTAGGAAGGAAAGGACTAGGCAGATGGTAACAGTATTTCAAATGCATATAAATACAATACGTCATCACGTCTGTAATACACTTACTCACATCCATACTAATATTCTGATGTCTGGGAGGACCTCTTATCCGAGTGGCAAAGTAGGTGGGATAATTCCATCAAGGGCCGGCACCTCCATCTATTCTTTCCATCCGTTGGCGATCGGCTGGCTAAGACATGGCTGGAGGTTGACCACTGCGTTGCCCAATTTCTCACAGGTCATGGCAACTTTAAAAGTAAACTGTATTCTTTTAAACTTGTTCCTTCCCCTTTGTGTCAGTGTTCTACATCGAACTGTGAATTTGAACAGTCCGCACATCACATCTTGTGGGAGTGTGTTCTTTGGCAGAATGAACGCAATATTATGTTGGATAGTGTACAAGTAACATCCGGAGTCGTTTATTATATGGACCTTGTAGGAACTAGAACCAATTTCCGTGCGTTCAGGCGCTTTTGCCATACCTATTATTGGAATCAATTGTAACAGCTAATACCTACTTAGGACCCATTAACTTAATCAAATTTTATTCCGTGGTGTTTGGCAATCTGGGCTTCTCCCAGTTGCAATAATGTCCCTTTGTGCCGATTGGCCTAGTTCTGTTCTGTCTCCTGCTTGTTATGGAGGGAAGTGGAAAAAATATCTTTTTTCTTACTCCTCCGCTATTCTTTTCTGATTAATTTCGTTGCGGGACCCAAGACAGTTGAATCGTTTCTCCGGGACTCGTCGAGCTTCATTGTTCGGCGTTTTTCTGGCGGTCGCCACTGTTGATTCTGGCTTTCAGGAGTTGCAGTGGTTGGGAAAAGTGTGGCGGGTTTTGTCCCAATTAAAAAAAAAAAACCATACTAATATTATAAATGCGAAAGTAACTCTGTCTGTCTGTCTCTCTATTACGCTTTTCCGCTTAAACCTTTCAACCGGTTTTGATGAAATTTGGCACAGACAATCTTTAGACCCTGAGAAAGGACATAGGCTACATTTTATTGAAAAAAAATTGATATTCCCGAGGGTAATCTAAAAATCGCGATATAACCGAATTCCACGCGGGTGAAGCGCCGGGCGGAAAGCTAGTTGCTAATTAAAATTAATAACTACATTCCAATTAAGGTTAACATTGATATACGTTGTGTATGAAGTAAAGCTAACTGATGGTGAAGGAAAACATCTTCAGGAAACCTGGACTTTAAGTCTGAAATCGCCAACACGCATTGTGCAAGCGTGGTGACTACGCTCAATCCTTCTCTGTATGAGAGGAGATCTGTGCCCAGCAGTGGGACGATAAAAGGTTGATAATGATGATGATGATGAAGTAAAGCTTATAAATGCATGCCGGGCGACTGGGCGTACCTAACTTCTGACCTAGGAGGGGAGGGAGGGGAGTGAGGCCTAGGGGACAGGGGCTCAAATTTTTAAATTGTAATAATCTTTGTGCTCTATGGTATAACTACGCAGTTTTTTGGCAATTGCACCGTACATTTTGCCAGTGTCTATTGAATAGTATTTAAAAATTAGAAATAAGTCCTCGTTTATACTTTGTTTAGTAATCAGGGGAGTTCATACATGTTCTTCAGAGAGATTCCCCCCCCTCCCCCCCCCCCTGGGGTACGCCCATGTATAAATGCATGCATCCAGTGCATTTTTCTAGTAGCCCTGGCGTAGAAATTTTTAGTCAGTTACCAAAAAAAAATAATAATAGATAAGTGCAACCAAACTTATGCCGTTAATATGAATAGAATAGCAATTATCTTTTCATAAATTGACGAAAAAGTTTTAAAAAAACATATATGTTTTTAACATGTCCCGAATCCATGATAATACGTTGCTTCGTACTATGATATAAAATATTCAAAATACTGCAGGAATTATAAAATCTATGCAACTAAACCAAAATAGTTGCTAAGCCTCTATATGAGGCGCTTGCAAATAATTGAAAGCCCAAGAGGCTCATATTAATACTTTATTAAAAAGGGGTTACCCAGTAATATTGTTTCTACATTTGTCTTGTGAAATACTAAAATAAATCATAGTTAGCTGGGGTACCGTTGACTATGAATGGTGGCTTCAGAGGACTTATAAAATTCAATAGCAAGCTGTCACTGCTTAAACTAATATATATTTTTATCAGGCATTTATAGTAAAGCCAAATAATAGCGATCGACACAACTAGATGGCGCTGGTGACCAGAGTGTCGAGATAGTCGCCGTACAAAAAATGTGTAAATTAAATTAATGATAAGCCGACACATAACCGGCTTTTCGTTGTAATTCCATTAACACGTACTTCAAATTATTGCAAGTGCTTAATCAGGATGTATGTACCTACTTAAGATTTAAAAAAATATTTTATGTTTGTGATACTAATATTGCGCAATGCTAACTTAATATTCTAGATTCAAAAATAAATAATTTTCTTAAATACTAGCTTCTACCAGTGACTTCATCCACTTGATATTTCCTGTTTCACAGACCCCACCCTGTTGCATCGCATGGGTTGTCCGCGCTATTCCTTCATTCATTTTTCTGGTTGGCTCCTAAAGGTCTTAGTATGATAATGGCGCCGATTTTATTTGCTTTTCCTTTTCTTTCTATTTCATTAGGAAAAGGAGAGAAGATAAAATGTAAGTTTAGATCTGTGAAATTAGTGCGCTCCTGACGTTCTTTTTCAGCCTATGGATGGCCCAAGGCTTTCCACGCTGACCGGTCTTGTCCTGCCCGCATCCATCGGCTTCCCGCGACCTTCACCAGGTCATCGGTCCACCTTGCTGGGGGCCTCCCTACGCTACGTCCTCCAGTACGTGGTCACCACTCCAGAACCTTACTGCCCCATCGGCCATTGGTTCTAAGAGCAACGTGCCCTGCCCACTTCGACTTAAGTTTAGCGACTCGCATAGCTATGTCGGTGACTTTGGTTCTTCTGCGGATCTCCTCATTTCTCCTCCTGACGTAAACTGACGTAATTTTAGTCACCATGTGTATACTCGCGTCTAAACTGTCTATGGAGTATCTTAATTTGACAGGATTAAACTAAAATGTTATCTTCTATCCTTTTCTTAACGAAATGGAAAGAAAAAGATGTACTTAACTGAAAAATAGTTTATTTTGTGAACAACAGAATCGGCGACATTAACTGCCCTAATTTTCTGCGCAACTCACTTTTGTTTTTGCTTTCATAAGAACCTTTTCTTGGCAATAATGAACAAAAAAAAATTAATTAGCGAAAACGTTCCATCCGTTCACGATGACGATATTGATGCGATGGTCAAAGTAAATGTAGTTTAATTTTTATATACATATATACCTAGATTAAACTATTTTAGTAGACAGATCAACGTAAATCGATGATGGCATGTCTTCTACCTATAAAACAGGCTATCTTTTATATAGTTCAGAAGCGTCAGTAATATCAAGAAGGACTTTTTTCAGCATGGGAAATCATCAAGTGAACCTTTACCGCACTAGGCGGAGCCTTCCACTCCGTCGTCATCGTCGTCGAGTGTCAAATTTTTACTGACTAAAACATTGACATGAATATATGATTGATTATTGTAATTGTAATGTGATTATAAATGTATTATTTCTATGTGGGTCAGTGATACTTAAATTAAAATCATTTGATTTCATTTGATTTAAAACTAACCAGTATTCCTTCATTTGCCTGGGACGCCAGGGACTATGGTATCTCTTTTGAACAACCCGCGATTTTGGCAGATGTCAAGAAGAATTTTGTTCTGCAGCGAGAAAACATACAGGCAAGACGAATTAATAAAGATTCTATCCTCCGTACTAATTTAAGCTACAGTGGCTTCTAAACTGATCCTTTATGGATTTTAATAAAAATAAAATTCAAGACCATGGCAAGGAGATTGAACGTTCAAATTGTAACAATGTACTTGGTTCATGATTGATCATTACTGCGTTGAAACTATCGGTGGTAAATAAAGATACACTGATCAATTGTAAATCGGACTGCCGCAGGAAGAGTTATGTACTATCTACAAAAATTACAGGCTTTGCATGGTACCCATATTTATCTGTTGTTAGTATTTGTTGCGCGGCAGCAGGAATACATCATGTGTGAAAATGTCGACACTATCGACTACGATTCATGACAACGGAGTGTTCGTAATAGGATCTTGTTTTTACCTACCTACTCTTAGGGTACGAAACTCAAGAAATTTGCTGTTTCTTACTTTTTGACTACATAAGTATTACATTTGACTACAAACACATTTTTTCTTTTTTTACAATTGTCGAATAATTTTTACGCTCTTACTCATGAACTAAAACTAAGGTTAGATCTGAAGCAGCATAATGAAGTCAGCCATATTTAAATAGAAAATATTTACTTTATATCATCACAGGATTAAAGTCTATCGTGAAGACGTGATCGATGTCATTAATCGTGACTGCATCGAGTTCCTGAACTCCTTAGTCTTCACAACGCAAACATTAGAAAGGTCATCCATGATATAATAAATAAAGCAAGCATTTAATAATAAACCCATTAACATAGCTGCATGATTATTTATTGCGCTTCGCTTGGTGTAATGCATATTTGCATTTATCACAGATACATCATGTCTGATGTGTTAACCTTCAAAGAAAACTGATGAGCTGAGAAAAATAGTGCTTCCAATCCCCTACTAATATTATAGCGAACCATGTTCTTAAATATAAACTTGGGGTCTACTCCCCAAAACGACCAGTCCGATGCCTAACCGCGGTCCAGAGGCTCATAGCCGTTCGGCTGGCCCGGGGATACGGCCAGCCTGCTTGCCAGATTGCCGCCATGGGATCTGAAGGCCAAGACCCTCGCCTATATATGTGAGTGGCGAGAGTAGGCAAAATGCCAGGGCGTAACTTCGCTGCCGCGGGAAATCGCCATACGTTGGACAGAGCTCCGGCGGAATCTCATCGCGACATGGAGAGTACGATTGTCGCAACCCAGTTCTGAGCACATCACGATAGCGGCGGTAAGTCCCTCTTTGAGGAGTGGCTAGAGAGGCGCCACGGTGCCCTCACCTTCCGCCTGACGCAGGTCCTCACCGGACACAACTGTTTCCGGGGGTTCCTGCTCCACATAAGGCAGTACGAAACATCACGGTGTCACCATTGTGTGGTTCGCCCTGAGAACACGGTGGAGCATACGGCAGAGGTCTGCCCGGCTTGGGTAGAGCACCGCCGTGTCCTCGTGGCGGCAATCGGCCGCGATCTCTTGCGTCCGGCCCCGGTCCGGAGTGAGAGTGCATGGTAGACCGTCACCTCCTTCTGCGAAGCAGTGATGCTGGCAAAGGAGGAGGCGGAGTGCGTGAGAGGGCGGGAATCCCAGCGCCCTCACGCCTCTAGCCACCGCAAGAAATGCCCTAGTCTGGAGACAACATTGAACTCCCGGCCGCCGTAGGGGCGGGGTTGGGGGCGACGAGCAGAGGCAAGTGAAGGAACATGAGTGGGTTTTAGTCAGTAAAAGTCTGACACGCACTTTTGCTGCACCCAGAGCGGGAGAGGTCATTTGATGATCCAGAACAAAAAAGGGTCTACTCCCCAAATAGAAAGTCAGAAATGTTTGAGGTGAATTTTGGAGGTTTCCTACTGCGTATCATTTACGGACATACGATTAGTTCGGGATCAAAACTAAGACTGAATAACAACAGGATTTGGCTCTTAGTTGTGTTTGCGCTCAATGTGCTGGTTATGCCAGTCCGGAAATTTACCCTGCATTATTGACAAGTTATTGACATTTGCTTTTCACAGAGAAAAGACTGCGAATAGATTTGAATGGGAGTTTTTGACGGGAAAGCTAAGAGTGTCACGCGCATTATCATTGGACTTTTAAAATTATTTATAGTGTTGTTTACTAAATAAAAGCAGTAAATAATTCATAAAGAACATTGAAATATCGCATCATAGTGGCCACATCATGGCTTTGCCTGAAACCTCCCACATAGACGGCTCACGCGGCCGTCTTGTTCAATTGTCATTGGCGATATCCGCCATTATTGTGAAATAAAATTTTCAAAGAATTTCTATAATTTGTTACATTGGCAAAATTGTGGCGAAAAGGCCATTGATCAAGAGTTGAGGTTGATTATCACCTTGAAAAAAGAAGAAATAGATTTGAACGGTAAAAAAATGCGTGGCCTTCAGAACAAAATTAAGAATTATTATTTAAGTTTATTTAATAATACAATATTAAGTTGTAATACGTTATAAATGATCAATGAGTAAGCTAACATTGATGTCAACAACCAATAAATACTTACATAAAATCGCACCTTCGAATACATCAATTTGAATTTTATTATTATTATCTACATAAATAGATATCCACTTAAACAATCTTAAAGAGGAACACTTCTGTATTATGAACCACCATTTATATACTAAAACGATAAGCATGTTAAACAATTAAACTGTAGCTTTTTTCAATTTTAGGCACTTGACCATTGCAAACTTTTATAGCACTTTATTATTGCAAAGTTTTACAGATCTTTTATAAAACTTTGCATCTTCTTTTTCTTCTTTTCTCAACCTATAGAAGTCCACTGCTGTACAAAGGCCTCCCCCAAAGCTTTCCACCATGACCGGTCTTGTGCTGCCCGCATCCAACGGCTCCCGCGACCTTCACCAGGTTATCGGTCCACCTTGTTGGGCGCCTCCCTACGCTGCGTCTTCCAGTACGTGGCCTCCACTCCAGAACCTTACTGGGCCATCGGTCATCAGTTCTATGAGCAATACGCCCCGCCCACTGCCACTTAATTTTAGCGACTCTTTTTTTTTTAATAATTATAAACTAGCGCTTGACCGCAATCCCGCCTGATGGTAAGCAGCGATGCGATCGTTGATGGTAAAGCGCGCTAGTTTATTAAGAACCTATTCACTCAGAAAAACTGTGCGAATAGGAAGGAAGACGGCAGTTGAGCGAGGTGATGCAATGTTAAACCCAACAACACGACCAACGATGCTGCGCCAGAGGGAGATTGATTTGAAGACCCTCCACGACCAAACTCCCAACACAACAACATTTGGCGCATCGTACCCGGCACACAT
Organism: Sesamia inferens; assembly: GCA_037179545.1. Classification (NCBI taxonomy): domain Eukaryota; kingdom Metazoa; phylum Arthropoda; class Insecta; order Lepidoptera; family Noctuidae; genus Sesamia; species Sesamia inferens. Next base: position 17,096,594 of record CM073928.1, on the reverse strand, counting down.
CGCAACACAACTGCTCAGACCCGTCCTCCGTACGGCTTCACCAGACATCATTCCGGAACACGACGAATCGCTTGGCGGCAAGACTTTGTCTTGTGGGTGGTAACTTCTGCCGGCGGCCGATGTTATGGCCTACCACCGAGAAAACTCGAAGAGCTATGTCGTTGACTTTGGTTCTTCTGCGGATCTCCTCGTTTCTGATTCAATCGTACAGAGAAACTCCGCTTAGCTCTTTCCAACGCCCTTTGTGTGACTTTGAGCTTTCGTAAGAGGCCGATTGTGAGCGACCACGTTTCGGCTACGCTTCATCTTCTCGTTATCCAAGATACCACAGTGTCTCATGACTAAAATCTTTGACTAGTGTTTGTTGCCAGTGATGACATACGGAACTGAAACTTTGCATATGAAAATCAAAAAAATAATTAGTCCTTCTTATAGAAAATTAAAAAAATTAAGACACGTATTTTTTATTTTGTTACTAAAAACTCAGCCAGGTACCATCTCGTCGAAGGGATGGCACAGAGATTAAGAGTCTCCAGGACATCGATACGCTGTTGAAGGAGACAGACTCGGACGACGTGCCTGATTTCATGGCGAAGGATCTGCACAAGCTGCCTATCGTCACGTTCGACCACGTGGACGTCACCAGGCTGCTAAAGGATATTACACTCCTGAAGCAAAGCCAGGCTGAGATGCAGCATCAGCTGATGGTGTCTAACCAAACTATCAGCGATCTATGGGCAGAACTAGTGTTATTGCGCAATGCAATTTCTGCATCATCGGTCGGTGACCTGACCGATGATGCCACAAATGTTAACACCAGTCTTGGTGCACACATCGCCATGGAGGCGTTTCGAGTCGGCGGGCTCGAATGCGTCACCAGCTGCCGAGAACGCATGCGTTGCAACGCGTGCCGCCGCCGTTCCTGCCTCGACACCGGTGGAGACAACGGCGTGGTAGTTTCGTCGACCCCCAAACGAGCCTACGCTGCAATAACAGCCGCTAAAAAGTCTCTTGAGCCACAAAACGAGCGGAAAAAAACGATAGGGGATAAACAGAGCCGGTCAAAACCAAACCTGGTTTCGAATAAACAGGGTCCAGACAAGGACACGTGCGATAAGGATGGTTTCATCAAGGCAGAAAGGAAGAAGAAGAAGCCTCCTTGTCGGAATCAGTACGGTACTGCGGTGGCAGGGCCTAAGATGCTGCTGCGTCCAGCTGTAGCAACGGCGATGCTATACGTGTCCAAACTGCATCACTCCACGAAGGCTGAGGAGATAGTGGAGTATCTGCGCGTCAAGTCTAATTGGACGAGGGAGGGTCCAGGTGGACCGAGGGTCGGGGTGTTGGAGCCACGCCACAGCACGTACTTCAAGTCGTTCGTGTTCCGACGCATGATCTCAACAAGTTCCTGAAAGAAGAGCTATGGCCAAAGGATGTTGTGTACCGCCGGTTTCGTAGCTGGCTGCGTGACACCAGTCACAACACGACGCCGATGATCCGTGTACAGTAATGTTAGTTGTTATGTTATATGTATTTATAGTATTTTTAGGTTTTATTATTTGTTTTGATTGTATAGTATTATCATATTTTATTATGGGCCTCCGCCTACAAACGACAAAGGCCGACAAAGGCCTCCGCCTTTGTCGAGTTGTGGACCTCTATAGGCTGAAAACAAGCATATCAGACAGGTTCCATACAGGTTTCAGTTACAGTTGAAGCTAACTGCAACATTTTAGCTACTCTAAGTTGTTTTTCTATATCCCGTTGAATGCAGCCGCGGGCACAGCCAGTTATTGCAATAAATGAAGCGGATTTTAGCGAATAAATATGTATCTAAGTACTCATAGAGAGTATGTTTGATGAAGATTTGAGAGGATTTGTTTATTGACATTAAAGTGCAATTAAAAATAAAGTTGTGTGCCACTTATAATGTTAACCAATAACGAGGTTGTAAACATTGTTTAAAAAAAGGCACAGTATTGAAAAATGAGAGAAAAACTCGCAATATCACAATCGGAAAATTAGTAACAAGCCTCACAAAACGATTAGAATTTTGGTGCAGTTACATGGCAGACAATGGATTATAGATTTTGCAAACAATGTGCATGATATATGACGCGTCAAGCCTTGATTTGAATCTCACGACTGCTTAGTTATGTAAATACAAATGTATATGTTACAGGCAAAGAAATCACATCAAAGTTAATATAATCTAGAACTAAGGATATCCAAATGTAAGGAATATTATCCTAAATTAGACAAAATATTGATAATATTATACTAATCATATTTGCGGATAAATCCCTTCGTTTATTATATAATATACGCAACTTAATAATGTTCTATATGTGCATATTAACAATATTAAACTAACATAAATTATTCTTGATTATATTTTATGAATAAATAAGCGTTTATGACATTTTTATTATTTAAAAATGTTTAATCAGTTACCTACTAATGTCCTGAAGACCTTTAAGTTTATTTATAGACAACTAGCGACCGCCTGTGACTTCGTTCGCGTAGAGTTATTTATTTGAACATTTTATTTTAACCCCAAAATATACAGCATAAATTTTAAACTTTGTTATGCTCCGCTTCTATTGGCTGTATCGTGATGTTATATGAGCCTAAAGCCTTCCTGGATTAATGGGCTATCCAATGCAAAAAAAATAAGAATCGTTCCTGAGATTAGCGCGTTCAAACAAATAAACTCTTCTGCTTTAAAGTATAAATAAATAAATATATACGGACAAATCACATAGATTGAGCTAGCTCCAAAGTAAGTTCGAGACTTGTGTTATGGGATACTAACTCAACGATACTATATTTATAATAGATACATAATTATATCGATAAACATCCAAGACCCAGGCCAATCAGGAAAAGTTCGTTTTCTAACATGACCTGGCCGGGCATCGAACCCGGGGTCTCCACGTCGCAGGTAGGCGTGTTGACCGTTGCGCCACGGAGGACGACAAGATGTTTAAAGTTAACTAACGTTCAAACTTCAAAAATATACTTTTTGAGCAATCACTACTTTACCTACTTTCTTATGCATAAAAGGGATTATTGGTAACATTGGCCTCTAATCCTTTGTTCAGAAAACTAAATTAAAGAAGGATGCAAAGCTTGATCCCACCTTCCAATAGCTATGTGTGTTACATCGTTGGATAGATATTTTTGAGCTGAATAAAAGTTACTTTGGCACCAAGTTCCAAATCTTAGTCCGTTCCGAGTTATTTTTTAATAAACATGGTAGTTTTATCAGTTGACAGGTAATGCTATTTTTACGTAATAATTGCATTTATGCTTTATAAAACTTTTTTATCGGTCTTTCTCAACAACAGTTCTTTAGAACAATGAAACTGGTTAGCAGCACGGAAAAAATAAAAATGTTAACAATGCGTTGCCGCATATATTTAAGATAGCTGCTGCTATCACATACCACTTTCATATACTCATCGAAGATAGTCAATATGCAGAAGCTATCGTCACCGAAATAAGGTAGAAAATACATACCCCTAATATTTTATATGAATATGTGATCGGAAACGTTTAAACTGCAGAAGAGCTGATTTTACAAGAGTAGAAGCAAGTGATATTGACTTTCTGAGATCAGTGAAGAACAAATTATTTTGTTAGCTTGTTATTACTTAAATAGCATTACTTGACTACTGATAAAACTACCATGTTTAATGAAGAATAACTCTGAACAGACTAAGATTGGAACTTAGCGCCATAGTAACTTTGATTCAGCTCAAAATTAGCTATCCAACGATGTAACACACATACTTATTGGAAGGTGGGACCAGATTTCATAGAAACTAGCATCATCCTTCAAGGTCTGTGCATATTTTTCTTTCTATATAATTAAGAAAAGGACAGAAGATAAAATGTTAGTTTAAACCTGTCAAATTAATCCGCTCCTAATGTAAATTGGCGTATTTTTGGTCGCCATGTACATAATCACCTCTAAGCTGTCTATGGAGGATCTTAATTTGACAGGATTAAATTAAAATGCTATCTTCTATTCTTTTCTAAAAAGAACTTTTAACATAAAATTAGTTTGTGAACAAAAGAATTGGTGCCATTATCTCCAAAAAATATTCCATATTTCACTTCATCATTCTTCGTCGATTATCATTTGTTTTCCGCATCAGTATAATATAAAATAATGGTATTCATTTGCATCCAATTAAACTCCGAAGGTCGACCCCAAAAGGCTAGGCAGGTGGTGAGAATGATTCAGCAATGTTTAAAAAAAAATATTTTATATTCAGGAAGTTTCTGTCTTTTTATTCTAAATAAGAAAGTTTCATTAAAATTTGGCATAAACGTAAATGAAAATAACACGTACTTCATGAACTATGAAATCTTATATTGTGTTGTTGTCGCAACATATTTTTTTAACATGCACTTTAATGCCATATTATTTATTATTGTGATGAACACATTCGCACGTATATATGAAACAACACGGCAAATATGTACACACTAGACAGTAAAACGTTTTCGATTAGATGCGCCTTAAAAATTTTTGGTTGCTTATGTAATTTTATAAATAACAACTTTGCAAGTAGGTGTACTATAAATAGTACATGAAGCAAGTGTCGATCGAATATTGTATACTCAATAATGACGCCAAAAACGTATTATTTTTCTGAGGCAAATAGCATCTTGAACATTTTTTACTATTATAGCGTAAGTCTGCAATTAACCCCTTTTTAAGGGTGAGTCAGATCAACATCTATCGAGAAGGTGTGTCAGACTTTTACTGACTAAAACCTAGCCGTGTAACTTATTTTGTAAAGCGATTAAAAAATAAACAGTTATATTTAAAACAACAAAAGTACTAATGTTTATTATTTTTCATTAAAGTCATTTAAATGACCTATCTTCTATCACATTTTACCATTTATTTTTTATATTTATCATACCAGAAAATTCTTCATATATTTTTTTCATTTTAGTTATTCAAATCTTATAATAGTCATCAAACTGGTGCCCTCTATCTGACAGAAACTTGTTGCTCCGAAACCTATCTGGCATAACTCATTTACAGAGTTACAGTTTTGCATAATTTGGTTTAGCATAACGTTTATTTAGAGCGCCGATTATTTGACATAATTTGACTTAGCATACTACTAAGATCACAGAATTTCAATAGAAATAATTTTATTAGTCATATTGAAAAAAAAGTATTGTTTTATAAAATCACTATGGTGTGCTACAAAAGTTAGTGACAGAAATGAATCGCTTCAAAACCGACTTCACGTAGTCTTGTCTGCCCTACGTGCAGAGGGGTGAGGCGGCCCGCGAGCTGAAGAACAGGTGGTTTTAACGCACACCGCTGGTGGTGGGGGTAACGATTAGCTCGCATAGGACCGCCGGAGCTCCGCAGCGCCGGTGCCGTGACAGAAGTCATGCCTGCTGCATGTTGCATGCTTGCTGTATGTTGCATGCTTGTATGCTGCATGCTTGCTTGCTGCATGCCTGCTGCATGTTGCATGCTGCATGCCTGCTGCATGTTGCATGCTGCATGCCTGCTGCATGTTGCTTGTGTAATATTTTATGTAACGGACCGCACTACAGACTACTTGAAATGGCTTGTATCATTCGGTATTGACAGCTACAGACAGACATTAATGACTTGTCTCACAATAGGGATGTTTCCTGTGTATAAAAAAATTGATTCCATTTAGTCCGTCTTTCAGATTATAGAAAAATATTGGATACGTACATTTTGTTTTATCAAATCAATAAAAATTGACAAATATAAAAGGCATCAAAGATCAGGAGTGGTGGCTAGTGACGTCACTGCTCGCTAAAAAGTGTAGCGTGCAGTGACTTCACACGAGTTTTCAACGCACTGTGTCGTCTTCATTTTTTGTTTATATGAAAAAAGAAAAAATACGTGTCTAGTATTTTTCGGAAATCTGACTGACGGACTAATTAGTTTTTTTTAGTCAACTACCCTATTGTAAAAATAGCACGTGGCAAATGCATGGCAAAAGATGTTTCTGGCTGTAAATTTTCTGCGATATAATGACTTTTGATCATTATGGATATAAAATATACCAAAAGATAATTCTGGTTGTGAACTTGCTACGATATGATGGTTATACTTATTGATTATTATGGGTATGAAATTTATGTCTAAAGATGATTGTGACTTACAAAATTAAGGGTTTCGGTGTATGGTAAATGAGTGTATGCCAAACGATTTTCTGCGGAAAGAGGTTTATGCTGTCCATTACTATGCAAAATAAAATTATGACGTAAAAAGTTCTGCTATAAAGGCTGGACCCACAACAAACTATCATTTTATAAGTATCTAGTTTAATCCTGCCATATGCATGCCTTGAGAAGTCTAAGATAACTCAACTAATTATTTAATCAACTATCAATCTGTGCTGTTAGAAGCGTAGGTCTTTTGTCTTTACACCGCCATAAGGAGCTCGTTCACCTTGGCTCCTACTTTTCAGAATGTATCCTTGGAGTGCACCGACCGCCTTCAGCTTTTGGGAGTTGAGATTTCCTCGAACCTTAACTTTGGGCGGTTCATTGAGTCCAAGGCCAGGGTGGCTGCCAGAAAACTAGGCGTCGTCGCGAAGGTCCGGCGGTACTTCACACCAAGGCAGCTTCTAATTTTGTACAAAACACAGGGCCGCCCGTGTGTGGAGTACTGCAGCCACATTTGGGCTGGTGTTGCGAAATGTCACCTTGCCACTTTGGATTCAGTGAAGAGGCGTGCGAAGAGGCTGATTGGCGACCCAGACTTAACTCGAAACGGTCTCCAAAGCCTGGCGCACGGCGTAGCCTGGCGTAGAGTAGCCAGCCTTTCGGTCTTCTATAGGATGCATTCTGGTGAGTGTGCAAGGGAATTGCATTATTTAATTCCCCCATCTCCGTTCCATCATCGGACGACCCGTCGAACGGCGAGTTTCCACCCTTACGTTGTTGACACCACTGCGATCCGGACGAAGCGTTTTGCTTCTTCCTTTATACCGCGTACATCGAGGCACTGGAACAATTTGCCAGCGTCGGTGTTTCCGTCACACTACAATTTGAGTGTCTTCAAGGCTAGAGTGAATAGGCTCTTAATAAACTAGCGCGTTTTACCATCAACGATCGCATTAAAAAAAACCCTTTATTCCCAAATATAACATATTTGACTCTTGTTACATTCCTTATAATTATTATAAATAAATTAACTTAATTATACAAAAGAAAATTGTTTATTACAGTTACTCATTTATAAATTCATAATTTTTTTGGATTTATTATGTAAAATTGTTATTTATTTACCTATATATTAGGTACTTTTTTTTTAATGAACAAATGACAGTTATGACATGGTTTAGTAAGTGTTATAAAGTGTTTCGATGGTAGATACTGCTATAAAGTGTACAAATGCTTTTGATTTTATGGGCCATAAGGTCGTGTTCAAAAATTGTAAGTAATATAATAATACTAGCTGTTGTCCGCAACTCCGTTGGCGTGTTGATATAAAATAAGCGCCTGTTAAAATAATGGGAGTAATATGTCCGTCCGCGTTTGCCCCCGTGTTCGCAAAATGTTTTATTACTGCTCTGCTCTTATTGGTCATAGCGAGATGTTATATAGCCTATGTTCTTTCTCAGGCTCTGGACTATCTGTGTAACAAATTTTATTACAATAGGTTCAGAACAGACAGACAGAGATTTCTTCGCATTTATAATATTAGTCTGGATTGTTTGATGGATCTTCCTGCAACTAATAGATTTTCACTTTATTAATCGGCTTCAATGTAACAATATTTCTAGAATGTGTTGAAAGACTAAATAAGGAACCATTTATGTACACAAACTTAAGATAATGGTATCCACAGGGCAGCGTACTTTGTCACCGCTTTTATTAATAATTAACGATCGCCGAAAAGTAACAGCAAACAAAATTGCTTTTCTTTGCAAATGGCAGTACAGCTGTAATAAAGTTATTACTTGTTTACCTGACATTATAGACTAACTACATAATAACAATTGTAGATAAGACAAAATTTGCAAACGCTGCGAAAATCAAAACTTGTTGGAAGTTTTGTTTTGATATGGAGGGAGCAAATAAAACTAAATTCTTAGGTATAGTGATTGACAAAAAACAACTAACATAGTAACCTTATGGTTAAGGAGAGGGTAAAAAAAACTAAGTGAATTCGATTGTGACCTTTTCCACCATATATTGCCTCCATTTCGGAGTATGGTGTTATTTTTAGGGATAGTCTGCTGATAGGTTGCTTATAATGACCAATGTGTCAATAAAAGAGCTATCGTTGTCGAGTACGATCGCGTTTTGCGCTGCTTTACATGAATATTATATTCGCGACTCGCGCGGCTCTAGCCGCTGCCCGGTTTCCGCTATGAGTGTTCAAGCGCTCATAGCCAACGAAGTGCTGGCATTTATCAAACATGCCATTGACTATATGGAAGAGGTCAGCATCTTGCAAATCTGTAAGTCATCTTTCAAGGAGGATGAGATTAGCAGTGCCAAGTTGCTGCTGTTCACAACGCTCGGCAAAGTCAGCCAGATGCCATCTCGTCTTTTGGAGTGGGTGACTTCCGATACAAATGAAACTCAACTTGTACTGATTCTATACTTTACTTTAACTTTTCCCTAATCCAAATATCAGAAGGATTACATATGTACGACCATACTGGGTGTCCGGAACCGACTGGCGTGGCTCGACGCTGATCGGCTCCAAGCGGCGGGGTTAGCTTACGCTGCAAATACATAGCCGCTACACGTCGAAGGGATGGCACAGAGAAGAGTCTCCAGGAGATCGTTACGTTGTTGAAGGAGACAGACCGGGACGACGTGCCTCTTTTCGTGGCGAAAGATCTGCACGGGCTGCCTCTCGTCACGTTCGACCACGTGGACGTCACCAGGCTGCTAAAGGATATTACACTCCTGAAGCAATGCCAGGCTGAGATGCAGCATCAGCTGGAGGTGTCTAACAAAACTATTGGCAATCTACGGGCAGAAGTAGTGTTGTTGCGCAATGCAATTTCTGCAAGTAGGTCACCGACCGATGACGCCGTAAATATTAACACCCGTCGTGGTGCACAAAACGTCTCCATCTGCAGTTTCGAGTCGGTGGTGGCGGTCGGCCGAAAATGCATGCGATGCAACGCGTGCCGGCGCCGTCCCCGCTTCGACACCGGTGCAGACAACGACGTGTATAGTTTCGTCGACCCTCAAACGAGCCTACGCTGCAATAACAGCCGCTAAAAAGCCTGTTGAGCCACAAAACTCGCAGGTAAAACGAGCGAAAAGAACGATAGGGGGTAAACAGAACCAGTCGAAACCAAACCTGGTTTCGAATAAACAGGGTCCAGACAAGGACCCGTACGATAAGGATGCTTTCATCAAGGTAGATAAGAAGAAGAAGAAGCCTCCTTGTCGAAACCAGTGCGGTACTGTGGTGGCAGGACCTAACATGCTGCTGCGTCCAGCTGTACCGACGACAATGCTATACGTGTCCAGACTGCATCACTCCACGAAGGTTGAGAAGATAGTGGAGTATCTGCGCGTCAAGTCTAACTGGACTGTGAGGGTCGAGGTATTGGAGCCGCGCCACAGCACGTACTTCAAGTCGTTCATGGTACGTGTTCCGACGCATGATCTCGACAAGTTCCTGAAAGAAGAGTTATGGCGGAAGGGTGTTGTGTACCGCCTGTTTCGTGGCCGGCTGCGTGACACCAGTCAGCGAAACACGACGCCGAAGATCCGTGTACAGTAGTTTTATTTGTTATGTTATATGTATGTATAGTATTTTTAAGTTTTAATAGTATAGTATTGTATTTGTTGTGAAATTTTTTATATATTAGTTTACAAGAATTTTTATGTTATATTTTGTATTGTATTTTTATGGGGCCTAGTGGCTTGAATTAAATTAATAAATAAATAAGACCTCATACAGTGGTATTCGTTATTTTAAGTATTGAAAAATAATAACACTTCCGCTTTTGTACATACTAGAAACGACTTTATTTATGAAAAATAATCTACTTGTGGTTAAAAAATTGTCGACAGTCAGAAGTAATCCAATATGAACTACACATCTATATGTACGTATAAACATATTAAATATCTACGCATATTTGCAAACCAATAAATGATTGATTTGATTTGATGATTTAATTTCATGTGTTCTTTATATCATCAGTTTGTTAGTCTCTTTGCCTCCTTTAAAATAAGCTACATAAATAATTGCCTTAAATTTTCAATATGTGTATGGGTCTGTAAAAATATGGTGAAGTATGAGTTGGTGTTGAAGCATTGTTCGGAGAATCGTAATGAATTCTATAGTTCCTCAAAAATTTCCTTGAAACTTCATTTATTCTATTCTTTAAATGCAACATTCAAGAGCTTCCTACATTTCTGTAAGAGCCTACTTACGGCATCCATTGATTTTTGAGTGACCTTGATTACGGAGGTAATTGTAAGATAAACATTCAATACTTAATACATACTGACCTTTGTCAATTAGTTAGAGTATTCAATTTTTTCCTCAAGATCATCCATTTTTATTTTGTTTTAGCTAGTATTGGAATTGCTTATGAAAAGTCAATCGTTCCGTCATCACCACAAGTTGGTAAAATAAGTGCATATAAATTATGTCAGATTTTTTTTTTATGCAAATAGACTCACAAATTTCGTATTCTAAGCGCATGTTTTGTGCGATTGTTCTTCGAACAACGCTCAGGCATATGTAGTAATTCTTTGTTACAAATAGACGTTTCTACATTACGACGTATAAGTCTTAGAAAGGATTTTATTTTCATCAGTGATTGACACTTTCCTACCTGTGTGTTAGAACTTCAAGCTATTAAGTGCACTTCATTCTTGTTTTTGGACTATCGCCAAAAAAGGTATGATATTAAATTAAGACAATTGATGTTGTAATAAGAACAAAGACTTTAAAGAAAAATCTGTTCCGTGCACAGTTCAAAAGTTAGTGATATAACTTCCACTTGTGTGCTTTACAGTAGCAGAAGAAAACCGACGTCAGTAAATCAAATATTTGTTAGCTTTAAATCGAAGAAGCGTACCATAAGAACAGCTAAAATAAACGACATCACGACAAATATTTTAAATGAATTTTAATAAGGTTAACGATGTCTCGAATAGCGTTAAATGAAAAAATTCAAAAAGAAAACCAACGACATTCGAGAAGAATATTGTCATAAATAATCATAAATGTAAATCTAAACGTGACAAACTTATTTGATGGTAATCACAAAAAGCAAAATGTCATCTGAAGCTAACATTGGTGATTGTGTGTCGACTATTGCCTACTTATAAATGTTACTAAATTATGGATTACTAGCAGGGCCCCACGGTATGTATCGCATAAGTTTATATCCCGTAGGAATATTGAAATAAAGGGGAAAATTATCGTAACATGAGATACTTTTTCCCGCATTTTGTAAAATCACTATCAAAACCTACAGATAAAATGTATCACAGAAGACAAGAAATGTTCACACCTCGCATCGACGCGGAGGTTCCGTGTGCCCTGATACCATATCTTTTGTCTCAGTCTGACGCCCTTACGCTCGTTTCCTGGCGGAAAGGTAGGTGCGAAGTGTACGAGCACGTTCGCCAAATGCCACCTGTCTGCATGTCATCGGGTGACCGGAGCTTTGGAGCCCGCGTACAACTTTGTTCTGTTCTCTATCTAGACGGCTGGTTAGTTAGGCTGAGGCCATAAAATTTATAACTGACTTCGGGCTTTGTTTGAGGGAGCGGGGAAGAGATCCTCGTTCTAAACAATATTTAGTATTAAAAGACAATATGACGCAGTTACTGCAGTGGCTGGGCGATCGACTGCTGCGCTGTGTTGCGTGGGTTCTATACCCGCACAATTTTTTTGCGATACTTGCATAAAATTTCTGGCTATTTCTGTAACTGTGCGTTTAAATATTTGTAAAACGCACCCACGATACAAGAACAATTCCCAGCTGGGCAATATCGCCGGGTTAGGGTGAGGACCGTGGTGAGGAGTAGAGGTATTCGATTTGGTGTTGGACACAGAACTACGTATTTTATAAATACTTTTATTGATCTATGATTGTATTTGACTTAATAAATAAAATTTTTGAATACCCATATCAACAAGTAGGTAAGATAAGTCGACAGTCCTATGATGATTCTTGCTGTAGATATTAGTTAATTAAATATGACGTTCACTTTTCAACACTTCCACAGTAAGTGTTAAAGTAAACCCAATAGATACCGATGAACTAGATATGTTTTTTCGTTAAAGTTAAATTTATTCACTCAATTCGTAGTTATACATTGCGTACAATCACTCATATTTATGTATAAATTCAGATGCCTAAAGGAGTTCCTAATTGCAAATGAATCTATTCATAGTTTGACTGGGATGACACACGCATCATTAAAAAAGTATTACAAATGTTTAGAGTAGCAATTGGACCCAACCTATTTATGTATGTGAAAAGGATAGATATATTGCCTAAATACAATCTGTGTCTTAGAGGGAAATATTGGGTTAATTTTTATAACGTGACCATTTTTGAAACTTAGACTAAACACATTAAACTTTAACCTAAATTGTATTGATACAATTTATTAAATTATATTAGATTTAAATACATTTATTCCTACACTATTAATTTTTATTAATGTCATTTCAAAACGTCGCCTCTGTATAACTAACCCAGTCAACAAGTCGATGCAGAAGCATAAATATCGTATGTATATTTTTATGAAATAGAACTTTTAACATTTCAAACTAAAACTGGGTTTATTTACCATATATTTGTACCAGATTAAAGTGTATCTTACTGACAATGACATCTCATTACTTACGTTACTATCGTGACATCTCGTGACATATCGTGGCACGACCATCAGGCCCGGAAACATAAGTAGGTTGCAATAAAATAAGCCCATAGGTATAATAGTGACGATTATAGCTCATCTGTTCTAAGCAGAAGTATTAATAAATTACGTAGTCCAAAGAATCGGCACAGTCTCGTGCGAACTCTTGCGCAACAGGCCGCGAGGCGGCCCGCGTTATTACACACATTACGGCCATATAAGGTAAGTCAATATAATGTTACCAAAAATTACCAAAAATCTCCGTGTATTCATTACTAAGACTTATTAAGAAAATAAAGGGTGCTCTAGATTTAAAAAAAAAAATACTGAATAAATAGTTTCCATGCAACGTTTAAAAATTTCGGATGCCGATGAAAACTCACAAATGAATTGCTATATGAAAAATGTCAAAACTGTGGAAGGAAAGAATCTTTTCTTGTGAAAAAGCTTAATATTAATTTATTTACTTATCCTTTTCCTATCAAAAGCCTACATAATAATTGCGTGCGGATTAAAACACTTTCTAAAACAGATTCAATACAGATACACAGAGATTTATATTTTTTCAAAATAAAGAAACCTAACTAAATGATTTATTTAAAAAATAAAAACTTAAATAATGTTTAATGAATATTTCAAAGTGCTCATTCAGAAATTAGCTCTTCCTTTATAACGGAAGTACAAACTCAAAATAAGACTTGCTTTTAGCACTTCATTAAACTACATTCATTAAAATCATAGCATTTATTTCAAATAATCGAATTGCAGGTGCTTTTGAATTGTCAAAGGATCATTCAGTCAGTAGGTAAGGTAGTCAGTCGCCCATACCACAAACACATTGCGGGAATAATACCATTGCTTCCAAATATCTAAGTACTTGGATGGAATGGTAATTTATCTAAATTACGCAATAAAATGTATTAATAATTGCCCTTATATTCTCTTTTATTACTAAACTAACATATAATAATTAATGTTTCATTAATAACTAATGTAATTTGTAATGTATAACTTTAATACCATGACATAGTTGAAATACTATCTACGATTGATGACGATGTCCACCTTGTATGGTTTACTGTCTCATTGTTCAATGAAACAAACACAGTAAATACTGTGTCAATAGCTACTGTAATCATTCGCCTTGTCACCTAGCACTCTGTAACTTAAATGGAGGTTTTGGAAATATTGAGTTTAGGGAAATTACGCCACAGAAAAGTTTGCAAAAAAACGTCGTTCAAAGAACTGCCGTACCTACCGCTGTAAGTTATGTAAAAATATTACTCTCAACATTTATGTGTAGTAAGCTACCATTCCATTATATTTACAGCTCAATTGACGTTATTTTATGTGGTAAAATTTTGACGGAACAGATAAACTGCACTAATTTTTAAAAGTAGGTAATTCATAGAAGAATAGAATCGTATAGATCTAGGCCTCTACGCCTAGAAAAACAAAGAGAGTGTCACTAATTTCTATACCTCCAAGGTAATGTTTCTTATAATAATACGATATGTAGTCAGCGAGTCTTTATAAATAATATTGTACTTTCATAAAGCATGAAATAAACCTAATTCAGTAGCAATTTACTGCAACTTCTGATGTCTGTTCTTGTGTTTTTAATTAAAGGGTTGGGTGCAAAATTTTCTTATGTATATAGTAGCTCTATCAATAGAATCACAACTGAAGTTATACTGTCATTAATTTTACAGGAAAAGGTGACTTTCAAGTGCTTCTCGTTCATTAAGTGCAATGTCTACTCACTTTTAAAACAAGTGGATGTGTTTACGAATATTTTTATTCATTGTAGGCACCTGTAGTTCAAATGAAAATAGAAGGAAATATTGAGACCATCAGAGTCAAGGTTCAGAGTTTTATTTTAATATCTCTATGAAATGATGTAACAAATAATAAAGTAAAATTAAAATTGGTTTCTGTGTTTGCCCTTTTTTTGAAAAAAAATGTTATCTTAATGTTCTGCCCGATAGCAGTTATGTAAAATAATTATAATGGTCTTTCCTTCAAATAATCTATTAAAAAATAAACCTTTTCTGAGTTCACCAAGTCAATATAAAAATTAACGACTACTGTTATTCATTCTAAAACCAAAAGTTGACAGACTTATGTGCTGATATCGACTTAATAATATATGTTAATGAGTTAGCAACAGTGAGGTACTCAGCCAAACTAGCTCGTTATTCAAATAATGAAAGATTTATGGAAAAATTTGAATATTTAATCAATTATCAGACACAGGTGTTACTTGACCAATGCATTTAAACACAAATAAACTATCAATACAACTCGTCAAATATACAAGTCGTCAAAACCACCTTCAGCTATTTACAAGATTTTTCTCATAGAGGTAATAAAAATCACTACTTAAAAACAATAAGGAGACTCCAAGATAATCTTTAAAATTATGTTGTAATATAATTTTTAGTACCATTCATTAGCATTAATTTAAATTTTCCATTAATGTCGCTAACATTAATTGGCAATGGAACAACTCCGGTCACAATATTCCACACACTTTCACGAGCTAGAGCAAATAAATTATTGCTACTTATACCTATATCATTTTTTTAGTAAAACAAATAAAAGATAGATGATATAAAACCAGCTTCGCAGGTGTCACGGTTATCGTCTGTAGAAATAATAATGATAATAATGTTCACCTATTATCTATGCCGGTTTTTATGTAGCAAAACCTATCTGGAAAGGAGTGTAACAGCTGACAGCATATCTAACACACTGTGGCGTTTTCAGTTTTAGGCCTAATAAAGCGCTGCGAAAACGCAAAACTTCGTAAAACAATATTCTCCCACAGTTTGGCGTATACTTATTACCAACCAAAACATGGAGTAAGTACTTGTAAGAATAATATTGAAATTAAACCTATAATCAAAAATATATCTCATAAAAATAAAATAAAATCTATCGGAAAATAGATATGAAAGATCCATTCAAAAAAATATTATTCGTTGCACATCTCACAACTAAGAAAAAACCTTAAAACACATTTTACAGCAAAATCAAATTTAGAACATAAAGTATTTTGGTGGCCATTACGTAAAACTGTGTTACGTGCCGCGCGTATTGCTCTACTGACGTGAAATACTTGTGTAGACTCAGACCATGATTAGTAAAGGTTCATGCAACTTTATGGAGATATGGTAAAGTGAAGCGAAAATTGAATGTACAAAACTTCTGTCATGGGCTTAATACAGAAAGTGGAATTCCCAAACAAAATGCCGTGACTGTCAGTGGCTTGGAGCCGATAGGTACCCAATTAATAATATTTAATAATATTTTTTCACAACGAATTTATTTATTTGTACATATATTATTATTCACATGCACATTTAAAAACGTTAAGTATTAAACTGAATGAATATTACATAAATCTTACAATTTTCAAATGAGACAATTATACACATCAACGTCTTAATAAAACCAATCATTTAAATTAAAATAAATTCATTAGAATACTAAATAAACTATAAATCTGTATCATTTGTCAAAATGAACATAAATCTTCGTGCTTTATCTGGAACACAAGTTTAAAAAACGATCTATATTTTAAATGATGTCGTTAATGCTGCCATAAAGTCAAATGTTTACATACATATATGACAAATGTTTAAACTGTATTTTCGTATAGTTATGTAATATACAGTACTCCGAACAGTATTTTAGCCGTGGTGGTCACAATGGAAACTAGTCTTGGGCGCCGGATTATATTAAGCCCAGAAGTGTATACATAGGTGCACTTGCACTTCCCTCGTTGTCAAGACCCGTAAAATCACATGCGAATACAATAAAACAACAAATGCAGAAAATTTTTATTTTGTGTTTATGTCAAACTTTTTGAATGAAAAAATAAACTTGTCGAACTTGTCTATTCTTAAATTAAGGAGGGTCCAGACGAAGGGGACACCGACAACACATTACTGCCCTGTTACTATAATGAGCAAAGATCCGCAGAAGATTCGTTAAAAATAGTATGCTATTATAATTTTATATGTATGGGCAATAAATACCTACTTGGCAGATCATAAACTTTGACACGGATTTGAATAATTTTATCATGTTTATTTAGATTTTTACAACAAATTTACTAACGGGAAACATTTAAAATATCGTTAATTCAACTCGGTGCTAATTAAAATACAAGAAATATGAAAATTATATTATATACGAGTATTAAAAACACAATATTTATACGAAACATGCTAGCGTAGAAATACTAGGCTACCCATTTGTATGTTAATAACATGTATTACTTAATTAATCCCATTGTTTTACGACATAATCATAAGGATAACTTCATAACTAAAACGATTTATTTCCGAATATTATAAATAAATGTTTATTATTTATAAAAAAAAAATACAATACGACAATAATTATTACGTAGCTTGTAGTCACTTCTGAAAGACTGGATAGCAACTTAGATTATAATTACCGCAGTATTAAACATAAATGAAAAATGTATTTTTCATTGATAAAATCACTAATTTTTTTTATTTTATTTTATTCGGGATACTTATCGCTAGTACTAACAGTAATCTTAAGCAATATACATTTGAAGGCCGCCTACAAGTTTCCACTGATTCACTGATAAACAGTTTAAACAAAAAGACAACAAAATAAAGGTCAGTACAAAAACTCTAACATAAATCAGAAAACAAAGTAACTAAATCGACTTATACAAACTAAAAATCATTCCAACAATTACAAATACTTAACCAAAAATAATAAAAAATGCGACTCTTAATTTATAACATGATTATTCTTTAGAAATCGCTGTGTGAAATCACTGATTAAGTAATTTAGAATCGATGTAGACAATTAAAAATTAGTGTACCAGCCATAATGAAACCTGCCAGTTAATGTATAGAAAATAAAAATTAACACTAGATACTTTTTTTAAAATAATTATAAACTAGTGCTTGACTGCAATCCCGCCTGATTGTAAGCAGTGATGCAATCGTTGATGGTAAAGCGCACTAGTTTATTAAGCCTATTCACTTAAAAAACTTAGGAATAGGAAGGATGACGGCAGCTGAGCGAGGTGATGCAACCTTAAACCCAAGGCTGATCACAAGGCTGAGACTGATCTGGAGACTCTCCACGACCAAACTCCCGACACAACAACATTTGGCGCATCGTACCCGGCACACATCGCAACACAACTGCTCAGACCCGTCCTCCGTATGGCTTCACCAGACATATCGAACTAAACTAAGACAGCTTATATCAATGACTACATAAAAAACTTGTAGGTGTCTCATTAACATCTTTGATTAATAAAGTTCTGACAGGCATCGTATATTATAATTACACACCAACTAGTCAATATATCAGGAAACCATGTTACGCATAATTTTATGCTCGTTTGTATAACCAGCCGCATGAAATAACAGCACGCGCCATCCGTATTTAAAAGGGTTGGTTTACCATTAATAATTTTGTATACGTTATGATAATGTGCCTTATAAAATTATCTCAAAATTCCTTCTTCTATGGCTACTAAATCCGGAATACCAAATGGTTCAAGATAGAACCTATGATGCTACCTTGGAGGGCACCAACTTTTCTTTCTTAAAATCTTTGTACTGTAACTTATACAAAGTGTTTTTTTATTTTTTTATTTTAGTAATTGTTTCCTTGTACTTAAGCATCAAATTACCTCTTCCGCTTCGGACGGAGCGGAATGGCATGTCAGACTTTTACTGACTAAAACCCACCCGTATTACTTCACTTACCTATACGCCAGAATCACGGTTACGTAATCGTTTGCATAAGCTAAACCTTTAAATAGATTTATATACCAACAGAAATGCGTCCCATGTTGAAAAAGTTGTAACAGACTATTATTGAATTAGTGCCTGGTTTTTAGACTAGGCACTAACTATAGTTGTAACCGGAAATCATACAAGTATGATCAGCACTGCAGTTAATCGTAAAAGTTTGACGTAGATACATGTTATAACATTAGAAAAAATCAATTCGATTGGTTTTGTACACAATATTATCATAAGTCAATATTGAAGTTCCGCTTGGCATAAGAACATTATTTACTCAATTAATCGGTGATGTTGGAAATTAAAAAATACAATATTTTAAAAAATAATCACAGAATACTAATATGTTTTAAATGTTAAGGTCGCCTTTGCATTCAGTTATTATTATGATACACGCTATAATTAATTACTGGATTTTATGTGAACGATGCATATTTGGCTACCTAACCCGACCTTAAACTTAAAAGTTTAGTAGGTACGATTTATCAATTTTATTGTGTTTTACAAATTGTCGCTTGTATTAAGTTTGTCAGCGTTATATTATTATTACTAGCGGCAACCCGCGTATAGCAGTAATACCAATGCTAGCCTAACGAATTTATATAAGAAATTTCATTAAAATTAGATCAGCCGTTTTGGGAGATTGAGGTCAAACACTATGACAAGAGAATTTTATATAATAGAAGATCACCTCTAGAATTTGGTCACAAGCAAATATTGAATATTTGACGTCCTTTCTTTAGTACTTACTTTTCTATTAACTACTGGAGTTAGCTTTGTCTAAAAATACCTAGTTGTTGTTTAGACATTGGCAACTCTAACTCCTACGCCAATATTGTTGCTATATGCAATAGCTATGCGTTCCGAAACCGCTATCTGATGAAACGTAGTAGGGTTTTCTAAAAACCCGTGAGGCTTCCTAAATGATATTGCAATACACGGGTGCAAATAGTAAATGTTACTTAATTACAGAGATAATCATCTTAATTATAAAGTATTTAAAATAACAAATTCAGTAAAGATTTCAATAAAATCTCAGCTTCCGTGATTTAGAGTTAATTATTTGATCCAAAGTGTAATATTTTACAGTCTATTTTAATCTGGCAAAATTTGGTTACTATTTAAGTAGCTGACTTGTACGAGTACTGTATTGTTTACCTATTTGAGATATGTATGTCTATTTCAGTGATTATGTTGGAGATTTACAATCTGACTTCTTAACGATAAAAAATATTCTTTAATGTAGGCTTTAAATGTACCTAAAGGATAACTATTGTTTTTGTGATTTCGAGTACCTTCCTACCTAAATATATTAAAAATATGGCATATATGAATTTTATAAACAGCCATAATTATGACTATGAAGTATTATTAATTATGTCTAATTCTATCATCTTGCCAATTCTAATAAAAACGATCTTAATTAAAGTAGCGAAACCTTTTAAAATTAATGCACCATAATATTATTCCAAATTAATATTAAAATGTTATATTATGTAATATCACAGGTGTGTCACTTTAAAAACAATATTTTATAACCTTAAGGTTTGTCATATTATTTTGGCAACTTTAAAATGACGTCAATTCGTTAGTAGATTCTTATGATTTACGTTCAATCTCTATACTCAAGCACTTAACGTGAATATTTTATATTCGCCTTGACATCGAGTTCCATTTTAACTTATGACATAATGTTTAGGAACTACTAAACTAAAATATCTACCAAAAAATAATATTTACTAAATGTAAGTGAAGTAATATTAAATGTCAAGGAGAATTTGACGATAACTTTGTGCAAAATAGTTTCAGGGATAATGTGTTATCTAGTAATTGTCGTGGAGGTGTAAGTCTAATAGATACATCTAGTTAGTCTGGAAACCGATCCCAACATAGTTTTGATAGAAGTAGGCAGATTGATTGAGTGATCAGCAGGGTAATTGCGTAACAAACTATTAGTAGCAATAGGTTTCATTTTGACAGTCCAACAACGTCCATTGCGTCATTTACTATGTTCAGCAAACACATTTTTCCAAGATATGGAGCAATGAGGTAGCAATATGCTTCAAAATAATTCCAATTAAGGTGCGAATGTGGAAAACAGTTTTGTAACAGCATAAAGTGTCTGTCTAAAATTATCAACCCATAGCATTAAAATATAAACTCGTCGAATTTTACTTATGTATATACAGTCAGAAGCAAAAATATGTATACATTGCCAAGGCTCCAAAAATATGTAAACATCTTCGACTTTAAGACGAAGTGCTTAACTTGAAGAGCATAAATAAAATCCCCACCATCCAGCAGTTCATGAAGCGTCTTTCCAAACGCTTCTTTGAAACTGCCGCCAAGCACCGCAATCCCCTGATAGTAGCGGCTACTAACTATACCCCCTTCACCATCTCCAAGCTTCGCCGTCCAAGGCATGACCTCACAGACCCCGATGACCCCATAACCCTCCTCCAAGAGGCCAATAGGGCCACCAGCACAACACACAAAAAAAGACCCACCTACCGACCTCACCGCCGAGGTCCATCGCTTACTATGTACATAGTATTGTTCCTTTCGTGGTGGGCATAATTTAATAAAGCAATGAGCGTATACATATTTATGATGTGAACCGGTGGCTACAATTTTATGCTCTTCAAGTTGAGCACTTTGTTTTAAAGTCAAAGATGTTTACATATTTTTGGAGAGTTGGCAATGTATACATATTTTTGCTTCTGACTGTACAGACGATAGCACATCAAGCTAAATTTCTTTACTAGATTTTCAACTTTTTCTCTAAAGTATCAAGGTTGATTGGAAATATTGGACAGTTTCGGATAGCTTGACCTGGTCGTCCGTACAATATATAATAATCCATGAAACCACAACGTAAAAACGACTGATTAAACATAATCTGAATGGGTATAGCGACGGGGTAACTGCGTGATTCATTATCAATATCAATGACTTAGTTTTGAAGATTCAACCAATAACATTTATTGCGTTTAGCAGATATTTTTTCCGTACATCCTCACTTATAATATAAATCGGAAAGTGAGTTTGTTTCTTTGTTCCGCTTTCACACCGTAACTACTGAACCGAAGTCCGGATTAAATAATAGAGTACTTTATACCCGGCAAAAATATTATTAGCTTCATGCCAGTTCGGTGATAGATAGAGCTGTGTGTCGTTTAAAACAATTAAATATATTCCACATGTAAACTTAGAAGCTAAATGATAGTCAATCCCCGAAAATGAGGAATCTAAAAAGCGCGATATAGCCGATTTCCATACGGGCGAAGACGCGGGCGGAAAGCTAGTACTAGTATAAAGCATTGGATTGCCAATATACTTGAAAACAACTAAATTCATCTTCGCACGGTTTCGTGGCTACCAGCAGTCTGAGGTCCACCTTGAGCTTTTATAGTAATTGCATCGCTGTGGTAGTAGCCCACTGGGTTGGCTTTTGACATTGATTTGGACTAATCGACCATGTTTCCCCGTAGTAATACTAGATCTAACCGTGTGCACACCGTGCAGCCACATCCCCGATACTGCTATAACGTGCCCACAACTTTGACATCAGGTTTTAGCTAGTGTATAAGGACTTCGTAACGGTGAGTTTAATGCCACCATTTTCTAACATGCCCTAGGCTTGGGGCATTTCAGCTCGACTCAAATGATAACACGACATGAGTACATGGCTCATAAAGCTCACACGGCACGTTAAAATAAAGAAATAAAAGTTATATATTTTATTTTATTAATTATTTATTATATAATCTCTTTTCGAGTATTAACTCAATTTTAATTTTCCTTAACGTATTGAATTGCAATTTTAGCGCTGTAATTTATACTACATTTTAATTTTTAAAATAGAATACAAAAAGTTTCAATAATAAACGTTTATATACAACGTTTAATAATGGAAACTTATTCTTTAAAAAAATAGGATTAAGGTACCTTATTCTAATTATTACCAGTTGCGTCACACTATCATACTGTAAAAAAGATAATGTGGTCAGCAATCGCTATTGAAATTTATACAGGAATTACCAAAACTATGTTTAATTAATTATTATTATATTTTATTAACTTATGATTATCCATTTTGCCACTTCAGATGCATCAGCCAAGAAGACTGCCGTTAACAGCTAGCATAATGCTATGCTTCCTACTACAAGGGCTTGGTGCCGACAAGTACACTGATGAAAACAGACCTTACGAATTCGGGTTCAAGATCGACGGACAGCAACACAGGCATGAATCTAAAGGTAACTTAGATGAGTCCTTTTTGTAAATTTACCACAAATTATAAAGATTACATTGTTACTTTTGTATTTGGTGACAAATAAATCATAATAATATGTACAGCTTGAAATTACAAAGGCGAATTTATTATTTTGCATATAAATCCAAAATTATATACTTAGCTTTTTTTTTTCTTTTATTTTAATTTGTGTATAGGTTGTAATTACAAAATCAAATTTATAATTTTGCATGTAAATCCAAAATTAATTTTGCTCTTTTTTTTTCTATTTCGAAATGAGTTTCTATGTACAGACAGAATCAAACTCTCAAAAACCTCGTTTTCATTTAACATAAGAACTGGCAGGGGTTTCTTTGCTATTATGCTGTCCATCACCCTACTGAAGAGAGAGCACTTATAGTCTCACAGAATCTCATAATATCTTAGAAC
Organism: Sesamia inferens; assembly: GCA_037179545.1. NCBI lineage: Eukaryota > Metazoa > Arthropoda > Insecta > Lepidoptera > Noctuidae > Sesamia > Sesamia inferens. The sequence goes on along the minus strand of CM073928.1, from coordinate 17,073,212 downwards.
TGCTGCCAGTGCCTCACTATTGTTCTAACAGAGCGATAGTCTACCAAAATTCAAAAGTCACGCTGATGTACGTGATAATTGCCTAACACACTATAACAGTATCAGAGGGTTTTATTATGACAGTGTATCAACATTCCTTGCAGTGCTTACATTTTTGAGCAGACAAACTTTTCAAACATATGACGGAATAGATTAGTAATATCCTTCAAAATTATTCAGATTCAACTATTTATCAGCAGAATATAAGCTTCCAGACTACAAATAATAAATAATAATATGAACACATAAGTATATAGAAAATCATTGAGCATCAAAAAATTCATCCGCAACGCTGTACAACAGAGAAAATGGTCCTATTGTATAGCGAAGCTTTGATTGAAAAACATGCCAGCCCCATAAGCCGATCAGCCATTTAGCCATATAGTCGAAGAACCAATTAGACTTTCAGACCACATGGCATGTTACAACCATGGGTGTTGTCACCAAAGGTCTGCCTTAATTCCAAGGCATTATCGTCATTCATTCGTCACCAAGTCTGTTAAAACACCAGCCTCTCAAGTATGAGGACGCGGGTTCGATTCCAGGTCAGGCAAGTACCAATGTAACTTTTCTAAAGTTATATATACTTTCTAAGTATATCTTGGACACCAATGACTGAAGGTGAAGGAAAACATCTTGAGGAAACCTGGACTTTAAGTCTGAAATCGCCAACCCGCATTGAGCAAGCGTGGTGATTACGCTCAATCCTTCTCTGTATGATAGGAGACCTGTGCCTAGCAGTGGGACGATAAAAGGTTGATAATGATGATGAATGATCGTCATTCAGATTGTGATTGATATTTATGCAGGTAGGATACAGGCCTTCTTACTGGAAGGCTATTCCATCGATATAAAGTGTCTGGACACGGTATCGGTGACGCAACAATTAGTAACTTGTGTGTATGTGCTTAGAGAATTGTCACGATTATTTGCCTGAAAATAAATCGTATTGAAGTAACTGTGACCTTCACTTCCTTCTTCACCAAGTTGTGATTGACTTAAATTATTATTTAAGTTTATTATTAAAAGAAATGGAAAAAATCCTGGATTTTAAGAACCACTGCTAGTTTTTTAACTAAAAAACTAATGATTTATCAGCAATATAACACAACCAAGTAATATAATATGAGTAATTAAAAAATTTATTGACATTTATGTTAATAAAAAATAACTAATCTGACCGTAGATAATATCAATACGACAATATAAGTTGAATATAAAACAATGGATGATTATAGAGATCATTAAGTCTCTATATATTCTAAAACCGCTTTTAGCCAATTTGTTATATCATAATTATTCATTTTCTAAATCATTAATTCAAAATTTGCATTAAAGCAGGTATTTTATAACTTTTCCAGACTGCTTGATTTCACCGCCTTTCCAAGGTCACAAAATTATCACGTTGTTTTAAAAACTACTCTGAATACTGATCTGATCGTGTAAATACCTACCTATTATAAATAACTTAATTTGGTGAATTTAAAACTAGCTCTTCGTTATGTATGTTGCTAGGTAAGGATAACTTAAGGAGATATTTCTTTTTATTACCAATATTATTACCGGTTTATAGTTTAACTATTAGATACTCCGAGAATTTCTTAATATTATTACTGATATTATTGCCGGCTTGTATTTTAATTATTAGATACTCTGAAAATTACACTATTAACACATTCTCCGAGCTAACACATCGAGCTGACTAGGAATTAAAGTAATCGCCTTGACCAAAATCGGTCGGAGACAAAAAAAAAGCACATTATCATAATATATCCATAACTCAATGAAAGCGATTTTATCTTTACAGACAAAGACGGGATTATCATGGGCGAGTTTGGTTTCGTCACAGCCGATGACGTGTACCATGTCACCGTGTATGCTACCGACAAAGAAGGACGGTTCAAGATATTGTCGATGAAAAATATTCACTTGAAATCATGTAAGTTCATCTTATTTATAGAGGCCCTTCAAATGGTATTCTATTTAGCAATACGCTTTAAGCAAGAGCTTCATTCAGCCCTTAATGAAGGAGTGACCCTAGCTCGGTCTTAGATCTCATTGCTAACCTAAAGAAAGTTGAACTTGCAAACTTTATACTAATGGTAAATGGGAATAGAAACTCATACATACAATTTATGTATTTCAGCTTCGAGCTTTGAAGCACCCACATCAGCAAGACAAGGCCATGCTTTAGCGTTGCCACCTGCACAAGGATCTTTTGGATCACAACCAGGGCAACTACCAAAGCCTGTATCTATTGAACCACCAGCAAAAGCATGCTCGTCTTGCAGTCTGCCTACAACTACCACGCGGGCGCCACCACCTGCTCCTTCATATCCTGGAGAACCAAACATTGCACAAGGTGGACCCACTGGTGTATTATATAATCCTCAAGGAGGACAGCAGAACTATCCATTTGGTCAACAAAATAACGCCGAACAAGGGCTTATTGCGCCAGGTGGTGCTCCACAAACTGGGTCGATAGCACAAAATTATCCTGGCTCTCCAAGTTATGTTCAAGGACCCGATTCACCCAATGCACCTAATTATTACGCATCAGGAGATGGCTCCGTAGCTACAGTTCCACATTCCGGTAATTATGGACCGAATAATTTTGAGCAAGCTGGTTTATCAGGACCGAATTATCAACCCTCCGGAGAGAGTTTCTATCCACAAGGAGGTGTTGGAGAGAGAACTCCTAAACAATACAATAATCCTGAACAGCAATTTTACCCTAATTTAGGCTTACAAGGCCCGGGTACCGTCCAAGGATTCCAGCAGAACTATCCATCTGGGCAACAAAATATTGGCGAACAAGGTCTATTTGCACCAGTTGATGCTCCGTACTCTGCTCCTCAACCTGAGACGACAGCACAAAATTATCCTGGCTCTCCAAGTTATGTTCAAGGATCCGGTTCAGTACCGAATTCTCAACCCTCCGGACAGAGTTTCTATCCGCAAGGAGGAGCTGGAGAGAGAACTGCTAAACAGTATAAACCTACTTTGATTTCTGCTCAAATGCAGATAGTAGATAAGAATACTGATATTTATGGACTTGGTCCTAATGAACAGCAAGGCTTACCACCAGGACTTACTCAGGGTGATATGACGCAGCTGCTCTATACATTCAACTACACCCTAGGATTCCACGGTCACTTCGAAGAGGGCTATACAAACGGTGTCAAGCAAGGATACTACTTCGTTACTGGAAGGAATGGCGTTCGAACGAGGATTGATTACGTGGCCGACGATACAGGCTTCCACCCTAAAATTTCACGAGACGTACTGGACCTTTTATCTGAAGATGTTCCCAAACCAGAAACCGAAAAGGATGAGAGATATGGTCTCAAGGGTTATGAATTCAAATGGTTATATTATCCTCTTGAATCAAAAAAGCGGTAGTTGACTCTTCGAAATATCGATCTACGTAAAGTGGACGTGATCCTTTCTTACATTCCCTGACGCCTTAGAGTTAAAATGTATAGCTTTACTTTACTATTAACTATAGTTAAAATAATTTTTCTAAGAATAAGTTTTTAAAGTATTACTATTAACATTAATTATGTTCACACACACTGCCATGTAACTGCCATAAAGTAGTGATCACCAAAAGTAACTATTAGTATCTAGCCTATTAAGTTCATAGAATCGACACGTGTGAAGACATTTAGGAACTTGCGATATCATAAACATGACAAAAACAATAGAAATATAATAAAATAAATAAGAAAGACATTACAATTTGTTTAATTTAAATCGTCTATATTCTGCATATAAGTTTATAAAAACTGAAATAACAGTACATTTCCTCGTCGATCAATTATAGGTAAGTAGTAGTAAATTAAACAGTGGAACGCATATGGTCCATTAGAGGGGCTGAGTGCGGAAATCAAATCCGTAATATAGAACATAAACAGAGGTATTTAGTTTTACATACAATCAGCGAAGATAATGTTACTCGTCTGACAGAATTTCGCTTATTTTTTATTTTTATCTCAATAATTCAACAGCCATTAGAAGCCGGCATGACAGTGTAATTACGTAAAGCACTATCGGTAGCAATGAACATCGACAGCTTCCGTGAAATAACGGTATCGAACATGGCCGCTGCGCAAGGAGGCGCGTGTTCGATCCTTGCACAGTGCAAATATTTGTATGTATGAATATGAATATGTGCACTGGTCTGGTCGTGCCTCTGAAAGCACGTTAAGCCGTTGGTCCCAGTTCCTATACGAACATCTAGTGGCAGTCGTTACGGGTTGTTGGAGCCCTCAAAAATCTAACAATAGGGATGTTTCCTGGGTAAAAAAAAATACTCTATTTAGTCCATCATTCAGATTATGGAAAAGTATTGGATAGGTACGTATATTTTGTTTTATCAAGTCAATAAAAATTAACAAATATAAAAGGCATCAAAGATCAGGAGTGGTGGCTGGTGACGTCACTGCTCGCTAAAAAGTGTACCGTCTGCAGCGTCTTCATTTTTTGTTTATATGAAAAAGGAAAAAATACGTGTCTAGTATTTTTTTTTAATCTGACTGACGGACTAATTAGTTTTTTTAGTCAACTACCCTATTGGTTTAACTGCAATGCTTAGCCATCGCCTTCGGGTTGTGGAGGTCTGATGGCAGTCGCTTCAAGGAAAATATCGAAGTTTAGCCAAAATCAGCAGTTAGACTGGTAAAGCGGACCCTAGACTCCAAAGCTGAAAGGCTACGGATGCGACTGGAATTAACGCTGAGATGATGATGATGATGATGACGTTGGCTGTGTGTCACACAACAGTACTTTTTTACCCTACTACAGAACAATTGCGCTCAGGCACCCTTGCGACATGACTATTCGATAGACGCCGAAGTACTGTCGCGCGTCACTCAGGTGCGAGACTTGGGCGTGCAGATGGTCTCCGAGTTAACGTTCCACAAGCACATTTTGAAGGAGTGTGCCAGGGGTTTCAGAAATCTGGGATTCATCTTGAGGCAGTGTAAGGATTTTAGTGATACAGCTGCACTTAAAGTCTTATATAATTCACATATTAGGAGTCATCTAGAAACAAGTTCTATTTTTTGGAATCTTCATGAGACAAAGTATAGCCTTTTTTTTTTTTTGTTGGGATGGGACATCATCAAATGACTTCTCCCGCTCTGGGCGGAGCGGAAGGGTGTGTCAGACTTTTACTGACTAAAACCCACCCGTGTTTCTTCACTTGCCTGTGCGACGGCCAGGGCCGCGGTTTCTTGTTAAACCAACCCGCAACCCTGACCCAGGAGGCATCGGTCTTCGTGGACCCCGTCACGATGTGCTGACATCTCTTTGAGGCGCGCGTGAAACACGACGCGCCGTCGACTCGGGCCTGGTCCTTACCGGGCGGCGAGTTGCCCACTGCTCACCGCCCGCAGGCCCGCGCCTACGGTGGCTGGGAGATAGGTGTCGTCTCCCGACCAGAGCGTCTACTGCGGCGGCTAGTGGCATGAGGGCGCTGGGATTCCCGTTGCCTCACGCGCTCCGCCTCCTCCTTTGCCAGCATCACTGCTTCGCAGAAGGAGGTGACGGCCTGCCATGCACTCTCGCTCCGGACCATGGCCTGGACCAGGGTCGGACGCGAGAGATCGCCGCCGATCGCCGCTACAAGGACACGGCGGTGCTCTACCCAAGCCGGGCAGACCTCCACCGTATGCTCCACCGTGTCCTCAGGGCGATCCACACAATGGTGACACCCTGGCGTTTCCTCCCGCCTAATACGGAACAGGAACCTCCCGAAACAACCGTGTCCGGTAAGGACCTGCGTCAGGCGGTCAAAGAGGGGACTTACCGCCGCTATTGTGGCGTGCCCAGCACTGGGTTGCGACAATCGCACTCTCCATGTCGGCATGAGATCCCGCCGGCGCTGTGTCCGCCGTACCGCGATTTCTCGCGGCAGCGGAGTTATGCCTCGACGTTTTGCCTCCTCTCGCCACTCCCACATGTGGGCGAGGGCTTTGGCCTCCAGATCCCATGGCGGCAATCCGGCAAGGAGGCTCGCCGCCTCAGCGGAGACCGTGCGGTATCCCCGGATCAGCCGAACGGCCATGACCCTCTGGGACGCGGTCAGGCATCGGGCTGGTCGCTTCCTTAGCGACCGCGCCCACACTGGTGCCCCGTAAAGGGCCATGGACCGCACGGCCCCCGCGTAGAGCCTCCGGCAGGAGGCGTTTGGTCCCCCTAGATTGGTGAGGAGCCGCCTCAGGGCAGCCCCGGCCCGTTCCAGTCTGGGAGGCAAAGTCTATACTTTGCAACATGAGGCTATCCTCATGTTGGAAAAGATTCAAAATAAATTCCTAAGATTCTTATATCTGAAACAGTACGGAGTTTATCCTTTTTATCCCTTGATATACCCGAGCCTGTTTATATTAGGCATGGTCGGGTACACCAAGCTGGCTGTAAGAAGGGACGTCGCGCTGGTGAAGTATGTTGTCTCTATATTATTAGGGGCGCTTCAACATCCAGAGTAACTTAAAGAGCTGCGCCTGCGCGCGCCGAGCGGGTACGTAAGTGCAAATCATCGCCCCAGCCTTTTAGATGTCCCCACGGCTAGGACTAACCTACTAAAGTTTGCCCCTATGTCTCGAACTGTACGTCTGATTAATATGATTGCGCGTACGGAAGACTTGTTTGGCCAAAAACTTCCTAAGTTCTTACAAGTAGCACAGAACTTAATAGAACAAGGTATAGACTTATAGGAAATAATAATTAATGATGTAGGTATTGTTCCTGTTTATTATAGTCTAAGTATATAATGATAATATATTATAAATGTTTCTTTACTAATTATTCTGACTTTATGTAAGTAATGTTTTTTGTTTTTCTTTTTTTTTTTTTTGTATAATTTATTCTTACTTATAGCACTGAATTGGAATGCTCTGTAATAGTGCTATAATTGTTTGTTTCTAAATAAATAATTTTTAACCGCGGACCGAACAAAAAACAACCTAAAGAAGCTAGTTAAAACAAACTGGATGCGGAAGGCGGAGGATGGGTGTTGAGAGGCGTATTCCCAGTGGGCAGCGACAGTCTATCTTGAATGAGTAATGTTCTGCAAACACCTAATAATAATACAATTTTTAAGTGCTACCCATAAATTATTTAACAACAATATACAGTATGTTAAGAAAACCCTGTCCGACCCATAAGGATAATAAAGGTTAGGTAAACACATGACCAAATATAATATAAAATTTTACGTAATCATCATAGTACCTACCAATACAAATGAATTTTGAAATAATCTTTTTTTCCCGCGAATTAATTCCAACTTCCCCGAAATTTGGTAATTTTTAAAAAAGTGACAACACCAGTATTATTATGAGCGAATAGCGATGCGACCGCGTGCCCTGCCGCCCGCCGCCCGCGGAAGGGTGCTAAACGCAGATTTATTAAGTTACCTCTTTTTGCGAAATAATATTTATTTTTTAGGGGGATTTTTTTTTAAGTTTAGCCCGGTTTTGTATCCATTAGTAGAATCAGTTATCGATACCTAACAACACCTTCACGAGTCGGACAGGGTTTTCTTAACATACTGTATATAAATCATCCGTGGTCGTGGTGGCCTAGTGGGTGGTCGTGGTGGCCTAGTGGTTAAAACACCAGCCTCTCAAGTATGAGTGCGTGGGTTCTATTCCAGGTCAGGCAAGTACCAATGTAACTTTTCTAAAGTTATATGTACTTTCTAAGTATATCTTGGACACCAATGACTGAAGATGAAGGAAAACATCTTGAGGAAACCTGGACTTTAAGTCTGAAATCGCCAACCCGCGTTGAGCAAGCGTGGTGATTACGCTCAACCCATCTCTGTATGAGAGGAGACCTGTGCCCAGCAGTGGGACGATAAAAAGGTTGATGATGAAATCATCCCTGTAGGGTAAGACACAGGCCTCATTTTATTCACTGGGAAAGGGCTGTAACCTACCACGCAATCCCAGTGCGGGTTGCTATCACATTTATTTTTATTGTTTTTTGTTCTAGAGCATGCCAGTTTCCTCACGATGTTTTATAGAGCAAGAGAGCAGAGGTGGTGCAATTATTTACCTCGTAAGTTGAAGCCGATATCACGGCGCAGTAGTTCCATATCCAATGTCCATACAACTCATAGCTTATGGTTTACAGGAGAATTGAAGATCACGCCATCTATTGAGCAATTAATTTACCAGCAGAAACAATGTTTTTACTGAGTATGCAAGCAACTTGCGCAGACGCAACTAACTTCACGCAACGGTGCAGCTTTGTTCTTGACTTCTTATTTCCACTGATTGTCAATAGATGGCAGTATTTTGTTATAAAAATTCATATTATTATTAAAATATTTCATATCGACCTTATCGTAAAATACAGCAATTGCATCTTACTAATACCTATTATTAGTAAGTTGCAAAAGTTGAAAGATCAACTTAAAAAATATTTTTTGACAGAAATATAAATTATACCTCTTTATGCCTTACCTCCTTTCATTGTGATGGATTTCGTTCAAGGAAACCTACTGCCTTAGTTATTTAACCCCAAAGAAAAGAAACTATGTGTAGGCTTGCATTGATTTGTGTTTTCTTTAAAACCAGTGGTGCTTCTAATACAAAATAATGTACTAGTATCAAAATGATTTCAATCACGTCAACAGGGTTGCTATATGCGTGACCGCAGCGCCCTCTTTTATTTTCACGACTTTATAGACAGACTATAATTATAAAGTGTAAATAATTTAATTCTACATACCTAAACATACCTAAACAGAGTATTGCATTTACCAGAAGTGATAAAAATTCAGCCGCTTCAATGTCTTGAGGATTGTGATATAGCAAGTTTGTAGTGGAAGTCGTACAACAGCGGTTCCCCTGACATCAGAAGACAGCAGACACGTATTGATTGATGTGACGCTCTCTGTTAGTGACCAGCCAATATTATTTTTATTCAACCTCTTCGGTCATTCCTTTTTATAACTTTATTAGTAACTTCGTAACAAAACTAGGCGGCGCCACTTACTGCGTCGTCTTACATTATAAGAGACCGTACTATCCGTACCGGTATCTTTTGACACTTACTTACTTATGTTACGGCTTAGGTATATGATAGGTACGTTTTAACTGTTATAGTGATAACGTTACTTTAAATGACGAGATTAGTTGTTTTTCACATAAAGATATTGTAGGTATTGACACCAACATACATTCATAAAATTAGCTTTTGTTTTTAGACAAGAAACTTTCTCTGTGGTTATTAGATGAGGTCGCATATTGCGAACTTATTCAACCCTATTTGTAGATAATAATAGTTATAAGGGGCTTAATTATAAACAATAAGGAAATAAGTAAACAGAAAACAAAATTTATGTCTCGTCTGCCATCGATGGTTAATATTTATTCTTCTTCTTCTTTAGTCAAAGGCACCCCTCCCCCCCCCCCAAAGCATTGAAAGGCTTGGTTCTGATTTGAGGCGGGCACGCCTGGCAGGCCGGTTGGGGATCGCAGTAATTTGATTTGATATTCCATAGGAGAAGCGCTTCTGCCCGCTTTCCTGGTGAGAATTCCCTTAGTCGCCTCTTACGACACCCACGAAAGGATATGGGTAGGTACTATTCTAAGCCTGGTAAAATAAGGGTTAATACTTATTTCGTGTTAAAGGGTTATTTTAAATAGAGTAGCTCCTCACAATAGGTATTAACATCTGCACTACATAGTATAAAACAAAGTCGCTTTCTCTTTCCCTGTCTCTTTGTTTGATTAAATCTTTAAAACTTTGCAACAGATTTTGATGCGGTTTTTTGTAATAGATAGAGTGGTTAAAGATAAATGTTTATATGTATAATAACATGCATTAAATAGTGAAGAAATAGTATCATTTTTGAGGCTTCTAATGGGTTGTCGTAAATGATTACATTTTTCCACGTTTGCAGCGAAACGCAGACTGAACCCTACGAGATTTATCAAAATAATGTACTAAATATTGTACACATTGAAAAGTTCTACCGAAAAGTCCGCGATATGTCTATCTCTTATGGATATCCCACAATAACATTATTTTGTCATTTATTTCTTACGACAAATATTAGCTAATTTTCGAAGAGAAATTAACCAATATAGCATTAATCCTTATGCAATTGAATACCTTAAATACATTGTTCATTTAATATAGATCTATATCGCCCTTTACAGTATATGATTTAATTTCATATTTTCGAAGATATTACAGATTTCAAAATTGCGGGGCATCACGTTTGGGGTGGCGGCGCGCGAGCCGCTATGTTTTTTATACAACGTTTACAGTTTTTCTGTATTGTTATTTAGCATCAGCATTGCATTGCACCCGTGCGAAGCCGGGGCGGGTCGCTAGTAGATATAACAATAAAAAAAACAAAATTAAATATTTCATGTTTTCATTTTTAATCTGGTGATCACGACCGCAGTCAGTATAGGTAATTTAAGTAGTTTTCAGTACTTAACAGTTTTCTTGTGTTTTAACATTGTATATCTCACAGTCTGCGAAGTATACATAAACAAACTATTTTAATAAAATAGTAGTAGTAGAAGTTACGAGTCTAATGCCGAAAATAGGTTTAAGAATTTTTGTCCATTTGCATGTTTGTCTGCATGTACCTACGTATGCCGTCCCATAATGAATTGGCCTATGAACTAATGAAGAAAATTAAACGAAAACAGTTTTATTTTTCAATATAATCATCAATCAACATCTCTAAACCTTTATAAAAATAATCAAAATTTTCATTCTCAAAATAACCGAAGACCGCCTCCTTCAACTCTGCTTTACAAAATTTTCTTCCTCGTAAGTCTCACTATAAATTTTGGAATAAATAATAGTCGAACGAGCCATGTCGGGACTGTAAGGTGGACGTTCCACTTCTGTGAACCCGCATTGACGAACTGCATACTTCGAAACACCAGTGGTACGAACAGGGGCAACATTACACCTTTCTAGACAGCTTGCCTCTTCGTTTTTCATTTATCTTGTCTCGTAATTTATATATTAAAGAAGCATAATATTCGCCGTTCACAGCGACTGTATTACATTCTTTAAAATCCGCCACAAAATGACTTGGAAATCCCCAAAAGATTTTGTGCGGCAGCTTTTTAGTCCGTTGTTGCACCATTGCCTTTCTAGGGGGCTTATCACCCTTATAACGCTACTAGCGGCCGCCCGCGACTTCGTTCGCGTGGTGTAAGTTATTTAAACATTTAATATAACCCCAAAATATACAGCACACATTTTAAATGTATGTTATGTTGCGCTTCTATTGATCCAAAGCCTTCCTGGATTAATTTGCTACCCAACGCAAAAAAGATTTTTTCAAATCGGACCAGTAGTTCCTGAGATAAGCGCGTACAAATAAACAAACTCTTCAGCTTTATATATTAAAGTAAAGTATAAAGTATATGTAGATTCCATTGACTCGCGCTTGCTTTGTGGATCATAATATAAGATCATAGCTTCGTCATCACTCACTTCAATATTCAGTTTTCGACATTTTGAGAAAAGGCGTAGATCTAAGTATATAGTAAGTATATCAAGCCAGTTCATTATGGGACGAATTTCGTATGTTCCGGATTGGCGCAAAAACGTCTATACAGATTCGAATGAAATTTGATATAATTAATCAATTTATTAACTGAATTAATACGTAGATATACATATAATAATGAAGAATGTACATGTAATGATAAATATTTTATTTCTACAAACACTTTAACACAGCAATGATATTTTTTATTACAAAGTCATACCTAGTAAGAAGGTGTTTTGATTTTTTTAATAATTTGTTTTTTTTTTTTTAATGCTCCTTTTCCCTTCTTTCTTTTCTTATTTTCCGTCACTTTGGAACTTATTGTCAAATTTCTTTAATGTAGTCTCAAATCAGACCTCTTTAGAACAATGTCATATCCTGCAAAAAGTGAACATTACATTCCTTTAAAAGAACTTAAATACTGAAGCAATAACAGAGCATAAATATAAATTTCAGCTGTAAATAATTGACTTAATTTTACTAATATGTTTTTAATTCACCGTATGTTTTTATTAGCGATAATATAAACGTGCATACACCTGTAGAAAAATTCTAGTAAGCCACTATTCAATATCTTTTACATCATAACAAGTAACAGATCATCATCATCTCGGCGTTAATCCCAGTCGCATCCGAAGCTTTGGAGTCTGGGGTCCGCTTTACCGGTCTAACTGCTGATGTTGGCTAAACTTTGATATTTTCCGTGGAGCGACTGCCGTCTGGTCTCCATAAACAATTGTTGGACTTTTAAAGGCTCCAACCCGTAACGACTGTCATTAGATGTTCGTATGGCAACCGAGGCCAACGGCTTCACGTGCTTTTCGAGGCACGACCAGATCAGTACAAATATTTATATTCATGCATAGAAATATTTGCAATGCGCGGGGATCGGACCCGCGCCTCCTTGCGCAACGGTCTCGTTCTCTACCGGTACGCTACGCAGGCTGCCATAACAAGTAACAGAATATGAATACAATTTTACCTCAAATTTTTCTTCAACTCAGTTTTTTTTTTTTTTTTTTGCTTTAGATACTTTTTCTGACACTAATCTCAAATGGTCCTCACATGATCATGCCAAAACTATGTATGTCTGAACTTTAAAGAAATATTTTTATAACATTTTGACCCTTAAGTTATTCGATTTTTTTGTTATTAGATTCACCTGTATGCATGAATATATGTAACGGATTTTTTTAACTTCATTTTCACCTATTGTTTCTACGAGTCAGATTAATTTGAAAATTTGCACAGAGGTAAAGGGACGATGACAATACAATAATTAAAAATAAATGTTTTTCCTACTTTTTAGTTGGTTTGCTATTAAAGCGTGTTTTTTTTTTATTTTAGTTTTTTTAAACTATTACTTATAATGTTGATCTCATCTAGCTAATTTTTTTTGTAATATGCAATGTAATGTAATACATACAGAGTGGTGCTGACAATACCTCAATAAATGAAAACACGAAAAATGCTGGTTCATAGGAATAATCCTAAACCATAGAGAAAAACCTAGCATCAAAAATAAAGAAAATAAAATTTCAAACAAACTAACTCGCATAAAATTGCAAACGGAAAAGAACTTCCTTTAAAAAACATTGGTTCACTGACCTCCGATCGGCGACAGCGCGATCCTGTATCGACTTGCTTTATTCACGCCATTATTATTAAAGTACCGCAAGGATGCGGCGGTCATTAACCTGTAAACGCTTCCTTATCAACATATACATCATGTAGAAAATGCGAAAAATGAAAAATAATTTAATGTGACTAAGCTAATGGACATATTTATATATATTTTTATGGGTAGACTGAGAGTGTGTAGACGTACACAATGTTTAATTTATTTTCGTATTGTCAGCACCACTCTGTATATAAATAAGGCTGATTCCTGACTGGGCATTCGCCGCCCTGTAAGGACCGGCCGACCCGCAGGCCAATAGGGTAATTACGTAACACACGATCAGTAGCAATGGGCTTCATTTTGACAGTTCAACAACATTCATTGCGTTATTTACGTTGTCGAGCAGACACAATTCCGACCACATGGAGTAAGGGATTATCAATAAGCTTCAAGATGGTTCCAACTGATAGTAATAGTACGTTACGCAATTAGGACGACGCGTTAGGTTCCATGCGCGCCTTAAAGAGATATCAGCACATAGCATGAGATCCATAGGTACCCACGCCTACCAGGGCCGCGGATTGTTCGAAAGACATAAGCAACGAAGGAACACGGGGGTATAGTCGGTAAAAATCGAAAAAATACGAGTGTGCTTATGACCACACGACTGAAGTGAAACTTCTTTCGCACCATCTGTATGTATATATATACAGGGGCGTGCACAGAGATTTTGTTGAGGGTAGGCATACATACACTACCCTAATATCTGTGCTTATACAATATGTAAAGAAAACCCTGTCCGATCCGTGAACGTATTGTTAGGTATCGATAACTGATTCTACTAATGGATACAAATCCGGGCTAAACTTAAAAAAAATACCCCTAAAAAAATTAATATTATTTCGCATAAAGAGTTAACGTAATACATGTGCGGTATGCAACCCTGACGCGGGCGGCGGGAGGCAGGGCACGCGGCATGTTGGCGCATCGCTTATAATAATACCGTCAAAATAGTGTTGTCACTTTTTACAAATTACCGAATTTCGGGAAAGTTGGAATTAATTCGCGGGAAAAAAAGATTATTTCAAAATACATTAATATTGTTACTATGATGATTACGTAAAATTTTATATTATATTTGGTCAAGTGTTTACCTAACCTAACCTTTATTATCCTTATGGGTCGGACAGGCTTTTCTTTACATATTGTATATGGTAAAACTTAAAAAATTAATATTTTTGCATAGACCTCCAATTTAAAAAAAAAGAAAAGTGGATTCCCTCGGGGCCAAAAGGTCGGGCTCTACCTCCTGAATCAGGGGACCCCAAACTCGGGTAGTCCACGACCTCTGGTTCCCGAGATAATCCACGGGGGGGTGAGGTAACTAAAGGGGGTCGGGGGGGGATAGGGTTTGTGGGGTTGCGGGGGAGGGAGGGGAGAGCGGGCAGTGGATTCCCTCAGGGCCAAAAGGTCGGGCTCCTCCTCCTGATTCAGGGGACCCCAAACTCGGGTAGTCCACGACCTCTGGTTCCCGAGATAATCCACGGGGGGGTGAGGTAACTAAAGGGGGGGTGTTGGGGGGTGTTGGGGGGGTTAGATTTCGTGGGGTTGCGGGGGTAGGGGGAGGGGGAGAGGGGGGAAGGGGAGAGGGTGGAGTGGATTCCCTCGGGGCCAAAAGGTCGGGCTCCTCCTCCTGATTCAGGGGACCCCAAACTCGGGTAGTCCACGACCTCTGGTTCCCGAGATAATCCTCGGGGGGGGTGAGGTAATCAATGAGGGGAGTCGGGGGGTGTTCGCAGCGTCATGTTCTCGAAGAAATTCATAGTTCTTAATCAATCAAGGTACTTAGCTTAATAATTGAGCTTATGAGGCTCGAAAGCAATTTGTACTTTGTGTCCAATTATCGTATTGTGACGATATCTTCTTCTATACTTTCAATTATATCAGAAATGTTCAGCAAAAATATATAAAACAATATAAAAGCCAGAACAGAACGAAATTTATAAATTATTTGTGCTCTTAGGTAATCAATTGTTAACAAATCTTAAAAAGATCCAAAAAATATATATTGCCTACGGCGAGATGCGAACTCACAACTTCATACTCGACTCAATTGTTAACAAATCTTAAAAAGATCCAAAAAATATACATTGTCTTCGGCGAGATGCGAACCCACAACTTTATACACGGCATGTCATGCAATATTTTCATGTGCCAACTGCTTGGTTGTAGTACAGACGAAATAGGACTATACTTTGCTTCCGTTCGCCTTGCCCGATCATTTTTGTAATATTTTTCGTAACGCTTTCGCGAGTTTACTCCCCAAGTCAAGCGTGCCTAAAGAAGTTTCACTTCAAAAAAAAAAATGCCAGCCATAAAAATACATTGTTTTTCAATCCTAAATCTAAAAACCACTAAAATGTGTACTCCATCCAGAAAGGGACAGGTCGTTTGATGATATCCCATTAAAAAAAAATGGTGATTCTGATTTACAAAATTTACAAAATAAACAATTGCATTTAATTTACTACAACTAAGTTAACCGTAACTGGAACTTATCAAGCGGTGGTGAAACTTGCCATAAATATTTTAAAATCGCTTAATTTTTGGTAAATCTGTTTAAATTTAATATCAATTATTTGCGACTATCACTAATTCGAGTCTAATTCGATTAGATTAGGAGTTTATAAGAGAAGAGGCCACTAGCACTGCTATTCTGTAAAACTAGGATGAAGTGGGTTTGACGTGAACTTGGCTCTTCAAAGATCATCCAAATAAAGTTTGTGATACGAACTAAGAAAACAGCATTTTTTTCTATCTCCTCATTATACTTAAATTATTTGCCTTATACAATAAAATTAACAATAGCAGCGCTTTTCTAATGCAAACGTACAATTATTGACCCGCTTGTACTCAACGGGAGTCGTGACCCGAAAGCAATGACTCAATGGTCCCTGCGATCATTTCAATAACAAGGCAATTGCATAAGATTCACATTCATGAATGAATCTTTGCAGCTACCTACAGCCACTATCGTTGCGTGCTTTTGGCGGGAAGCCTCCACCAGTCGTACCAAAGCCGGCGCGTGCGCAACACGCGTTCGTTATTCAAATTTTCAAACTCGATGCGATCGCGAACGCGACGTTTTGTCTCCTAGTCTTTTTGTTTTAATATTGTTAAATGGAAGTATTGAGGACACACCTCATTTCCTATTGTAAAGGTTCTGTTTAAAAAGGTGTGAATATGTTTTGTTAAACAATAAAAGAAGTGTTAGTTCTACTTTCTTAAACTCTAAACAAAACATATCCTAATTGAGTATTTGATGTTGGACATAATTAAGTGAAAGACGTTTCAATAATAGAAGTAAGTAAATTGCTTACATTAACATACAATAACATGATTCAAAATGAATTAGCCTAACGTCCAACTAACCTAGCTTTAATCACTAAAAGCAACTAAAAAACCGCAAACAACTACATATGACCTTATCACATAACAGGTCCAGGAGTGTCTTATTGATTACTAAGATCGACCAAAATATCAATCGTCTTATTATTCTCCAGTGCTAATTTATTTCACCTTTGACATCTTTACACTTTATATATATTCAAGGAACTTTGTTTACCACTCCTTAATTTTCAACCGATATGCTTCCGATTTATATAATTTAAGTCATGAGTTACGAATTTAAGGCGACAGATTAGAACTATTCTTATAATTTTCATTTCCCATTGATTGAAGTGGTCATTAGGTCATTCAAGAGTAAATACGAAACCTTTAAAGTATCATAAATGTTGATGTTAAACCTGCCTAGCATTAGACAGAATCTCATTACATTGACATTTAGTTTGTTTTCTTTTTCTAAATTACATTTGGTGTTATTTAAACAACAACAACATTTTACAAAACACTTTTTATTATATTTTGTCCACATGATGTTGTCAAGCCGTATGCAAACGATGCGACTGATGTCACGCAGGTACTGCAAGCAGAGTTCGACGTCAACCGTCGGGCAAGTGCCCATCAAATACAACACTTGCTCTGGTCGGAGGATCCTCCCTTTTCATGGAGGAGGAATGAATTTTACACCCTGTTCCCATAAAACTAATGACCTCGAACATGACGACAGCGCAGCCTTCATGTAAAAACTTTAGGGTGACGTCATAATCTTAACTCCAGCAAGCTCTAGCGAGGAATCACTCATCCAGCCAGCACGGCAAGCCACGGCTTCAATGGATATCCTGGCCACTAGGATGCAGCGACCGCGCACACCTGCTCTATACCCTCATCAGCAGTTTTGGCACAGCACACTGCACTTTCGGCCGGACAATAAGAGCCTTCTCCTGGTCGACGCAACAGCCAGTCAACCCGGCGCTATACGACATAGGACGCTGTGGAGTATAACGCAGCTCCACCCCGACTTAGTGTGGTATTTCCGCAGATAGTTCCTAATTGCCGTGCATAATGCGACAGCCGATTCCACTCACTAGAATTTCATCTGGCTTGACAAACATCGTAAGATACAAAACTCGGCACACTATCGGCCTCCGGTCTCCGGAGGGGTGTGATGTAGTGAAGTAACGCGTCATACTGACGTCACGCAGATCCTACATCTCGCAAGCAAAGTTTACAAAAAATAATGATGATGCGATACCATTTCTGATGACGGATATACCTAAATATAAAATTGCTGTTTTTAGTGGACTGTATCTTTGGGCGTCCAATATGACTGTCGATACTGTTTGGAATCTAAGGGATCCAGTAGTTCCTTTACTAGACTAAAGGTTCAGAGGGTAGGTCTTTCGCTCTCAGAATTCTCCAGCTCAGTACAGACGCAACTCCCATCGCGCGGTTTTTTATTGGTAGCAAGTTTGGTAGAAAGGGGCGGTAGGCTCATGAAGTCGCCAGTATATCACTACAGGTAGTCTTCTCACTGCAGTAGTAGGTGTTCTAGTACAACACCAGTCAGAGGATCCTCTCTTCTCTATAAAGGATGAATCAACCTTAGACCCTGTTCCTTATACCTTTAACTTGTTATAATTGAAGGTTCAAATCTTGAAGTGTTATACCCTGGGTGCAACAAAGTGCCCTGCCCACTAATAAATCTTCGGGTAGAGCAAGGCAAACATTACCGTCACTGTTGCACCATTAGCCATCAAAGATATCACTGATGTACTAGAACACCTATCACACCAACTGGTCAAAAGTGTCGTCTTGAGCTTAATGCTCACTAACCATTTTTACGTATTATCCAACTATTCTAAATAGTCAATAAATGACTACAATTCTAGTACCAGACCAGACATTTCTTCCACCCAAAATCGAAATCTATTACTGGCAAAGTTACAGGATTAAGTATCACTGATTCATATCATGCAAGGTTAGCATTATACAGTACATTATGACATCGCTATTTACAAAATAATCACTATGGTCAGACAAGGGCACTCGAAACTCATAAATGCCTTTATTCAAGAGTATCACTTCATCAATCATTATTTCATTAAGTAACAAAAAACATTGTTTGAACAAAAGTCTTGTCATTCAACTGTTCAGTTGGAAATAATGATTTGCTTGTCTGATTAGATTAGAATTACTTAGTAGGAAATAATAGTAGATGTTATGTATTTTTTTCAAAAGTCACTTAGGTCAATGCCAAAATCAAAAACCCAATTACCAACATGCCTACTTCTGCCGACATACAGAATTCCCATGTTATGGTTTAAAAGTTGTAAGTAGTGACAGTTTATAGTGTAATTACAAATACATGAGTAATTTCTGGATTGACTTTAGGATGGTAACGCATCCGGTGGGTATTACAGATATCCAAATGTCCACGGCGACGTATTACCATAATTAACAACTAGCTTGTTTATGAGGCAATAACAAGTGATAAAATGAAGCACAGCATGGTGCTCTCTACCTTCTATGCATCCTATGATTCTAGCCATCTGTGCCCATATGCAGCTAAACGACCTGGAGAAATTTTGGACAATCAATATTTTAATTTAATAAAGGTCCTGCTAACGTCAGGAAGAAAAATAATATGAAAAATTCATTTATAGAAACTTATAGAAAAGGTTGAATTATGAAGACAAAAACAACATTTAACCGCCTGCGTTCACTTGAGACAATTACAAAAATAGAAAAGTGAAGTGTATTAGTTGCTTTAATAACAAAATTTTCATGAGTCGTAGACAGCGAGCTATTACTTTTAAAAGCGGTAACAACTACCAACTCGTTTATTAAGTAAGCATTTTCCGGAAGACGATCTAACTTCGTTACGTTGCTGTTAACGAAGTGATTGTAACATCGGTATTTTATATATTATATGAAGTTAAAAAACCAAAGCATAGTAGCCTCTAATTTATAATTGCTAAACCAAAATGACAACTAAAATTATACTGAATAAGAAAGGGCAACTTTGTTCTTTAACTTTCTTCTTCTTCTTCAGCTTATAGAGGTCCACTGCTGGACTGCTGCTTGGCCTCCCCCAAGACTTTCGTTGCATTGGGGGGGTTTGCCATAATCCCCACGCTTGACAGGCGGGTTAGGAATCGCAGTAATTTATTATTCCACAGGATAAGCGCTGCTGCCCGCTCCCCTGGTGAGAATTGCCTTAATTGCCTCTTACGACACCCACGGGAAGATATGAGTTGGTACTATTTATTCTAAGCCCGGTACCACACAGAACGCACTAACATTAGTCTAGCAAATTAAAGATAGTGTATTAGTCATAAGCCCTCGATCAGGTTAAGCTTGGTCTATGGGACAAACCGAGACCACTGCGTACTTCGGAAATCATGTTAAGCCGTAGGTCCCGGCTGTCATAGTCCAGACTTTTGGACTTCCCCTGGCGAAACCCTTTTTTAAGACTGGTAACCAGTTACCAATTAAAAAAATTAATATTGGTATTTTGCTGCATCTAGACTATAACAGATAAGGAGTGTCATTAGTCTGAAAATCTGGCAGAGAGAGAATTTGGTACACAGATAACAGACGGTAGGCAAAATTTAGCTATACAGTAGCTTTTTACCTAGGTAGCGGCGAGTTAGAGCGAAAAATATTGAAAGAGATAAACACAACATTGCGATGGAAAATACAGTTTCATCCGTTTGTTTTAAAAAGAGGTCACAGTGATTCCTTGTAGTGCGAAATTAACATAAAAACCGTAAAGGATTTTCACAGTTGAAAAGCCGAGTAAGATAGCCAAAGTTGGAATCGAGGTAAAATAACGGACATGGTTATCTTACTGTGACATATGTAAGCCTAGAACTTTCTGGGAAAAGCCTCTTGTGAAAGTATGAACATTATACGATACTAAATATTTGACCTTCTTTTTAGTTTTCGGTCGTGGGACATTTTCCTGACAAATTTTTACATTACCGTTTTAAGAATAGTCTCCTATCTGAGTTTGGACTACGACCTACTATTCGATAGACGCGCATCCCTGCTCTCTTTTACAGTTTAAGCGTAATAATTAAATATTATGGGAATTTGATCAGGAGTTAGCAGCCACAAGGATTTTCGTAATGTAATACCTACATCTTAAACTATAACTGCCAAATTAATAACGAAAGGGGCAAAACCTGTTATTTATTATTGAAACAAATTTAAGTTATATCACAGCACAAATTAATATTATAAATCATAGAAAGTTTCAATCCAATTATGTCATCATAACGGGCGGCACAAACTACCTACATAACGTAGATTTTTATCTGCACATGCGTAAAAGGAAGCATAGTTTCTTTAGCGGCAAACACGTTGTCAGTTCTACTTACATGTTATTTAGATCTTAAAACGACACAATATTACTATGTTCATGCAGGTTGTTCCGTCTATACGTAACTCTAATAATTGCACCCACGTGTCTACTTAATAAAGATAGCAAGTTAGCAACATTGTAGTGGTAGACACAACTACACCGTCCATATACACCTGTCAGGTCCCCAGTCTGCTATTTTAATAAATTTGTCATCACAACACGATTCCAGTGTCATTGTGCTTAAAAGTTAGTAATCTGCTAATTTCATAATGATTGATCAATTATCTCAGTCGCCGCGTAATGAAATTGTGACAGAATGAGATTCCCGTATTGTTATTGTTATAAAACCCGTTAGTAGAAATAATTTTCTAAAAACTACTACTCAAGTTGAACATTTATTAATATGGAGTGGAGTGTCAGTGATTGACACTGGAAAGTCATAATGGCGATTCTGTTAGTAGATTACGAAATTTGTCAAAATCGATCATTATGGGGTCACTGGTCGAACATTTTGACACTAGTTTAATAGCAGACTACGGCCCCTGGTGTGTTACACGCATTCTCTCGTTACACTTACTGTACCTACTAGCACTATATGGATTGTGATAAATGAAGAGACCATAGCTTTTTCATCAGTTGTGGAGAGATACCTGCTGGATGCTCGGGCTAGTAGGGAATCAATCCGGTCCGAAAGAGAGGCCATGGTAGAGCGAACGAGTGTTGCACTTCAGGCAGTCTCCGAATGGGGCAATGCCAATCTTGTAGCATTCAATGCCGCCAAAACGCAGGCGTGTCTCTTCACCGCCAAAAGGAGCCCGTTCACCTTGGCTCCTACTTTTCGGAATGTATCCTTGGAGTGTACCGACCGCCTTCAGCTTTTGGGTGTTGAGATTTCCTCGAACCTAAACTTTGGGCGGTTCGTTGAGTCCAAGGCCAAGGTGGCTGCCAGAAAACTTGGTGTAATCGCAAAGGTCCGGCAGTACTTCACACCAGGGCAGCTTCTAATGTTGTACAAAGCACAGGTCCGTTCGTGTGTGGAGTACTGCAGCCACATTTGGGCTGGCGCTGCTAAGTGTCACCTGGCCACTTTGGATTCAGTGGAGAGGCGTGCGAAGAGGCTGATTGGTGACCCTGATTTAACTCGAGTTGGTCTCCAAAGCCTAGAGCACAGGCGTAGAGTAGCCAGCCTTTCGGTGTTCTATAGGATACATTCTGGGGAGTGTGCGAGGGAATTGCACGATTTAATTCCCCCATCTCCGTTCCACCATCGGACGACCCGTCGTACGGCGAGTTTCCACCCTTATGTTGTTAACACCTCAACGATCCGGACGAAGCGTTTCGCCTCGTCCTTTATACCGCGTACATCGAGGGACTGGAACAATCTGCCGAATGAGAGATGAAAAATCATCAACATCATCTCGGTGTTAATCCCAGTCGCATCCGAAGTTTTTTTTTTCAGCTTGAAGTCTGGGATCCGTCTGGCGTCCTATAGCTTCTTCGAATACCAGTATTTAATATGGAGAGACCACCTATTAACGTCCACAGCACAGTTACTAAATAATACGATACCCTTGTTAAGAGTGGTTGTCAGACTTTCGAGTAGTATTGAATAGTGGATACTCTCCTAATTTTAACGTATTGTAATAATAATAAATAACGATTCCAATACAAATGCATGCAAATCTGAACTTCTTATTGGTGCCCAAAGAGTCCGTTTGCAAACAATCTTCAATACTTCGATGAACTGCTTAGTTTCAAAACATCCTTTCGTAATGCACCTTCAAATTAACAAAAGAACCTTCTAGAAGATTAATTTAATAATGTCAATACTTGAATTTGCTTTTGCAGTGGTCATGGTTGTGCGTTGCTTATCAGTCAGTCGTTGAACCGTTGTTTTGTAATCCTATTAATAATGTATATGGTAACTATGCATAATTATATCACGGAACTGTTTTATTCTTTCTGTAATAAAATAATTCATTGTTGTGTTCCTTTTTCTTGTGTCCATTACTGTACTTACCCACATGTTATGTTTATTACATATTATTTAGTACTAGCTTTCCGCCCGCGGCTTCGCTCCCGTGGAGATGGGTTTTATCGCGCTTTTTATTATCCCTCGGGAATATAATTTTTACCGGGATAAAAAGTACCCTATTATTTAATCCGGACTTTTAACTTTACGTTTGAAAAAATTTCAAAGCAATCGGTTCAGTAGTTACTGCGTAAAAGCGGAACAAAACAAGGATTGTATAAAGTCATGTATTTTTTAAATGAACAGACAGCTGCTGGGAAGTTTGTTCCGCCACTTCTTCTACCCAGCGAAAACACTAGGAAGTATCAATGGGTGGGCGTTATGGAGGACTGTCTTATGTAATATTAACGTTCAAAAAATGTTGATTCTCAGCCTAATTTGTAGAAATGCCTTGTTGACTTAGGTTTTGATTTTGTAGCTCTAGCACTATCTACTGAATTTTATACCTTGTTGGCCCAAAACTTTGCCACTTCCACGGCTACATCTGTGACAACGCAGAGGTATCAATGTAGGTACATTTTTCAGTTTGACTGCATGTTTTGAGACATAGGGGGCAGGATAGAAAGTGGAACATGGTTTGAGACATAGCTGTACAATGACACCCTACTGCCGTTCCGTCAAGGTTTAGCTTTACTAATTTATTAGATCATACCTTACAAATATTACGACATATTTATGATCTACCACGTAGTTATGGATTACTATTTGATTAACTTAATTGATTGACATAGATTAATAAAAATCCGAAAATAAGTGTTGTATAAATACAGGTAAGAACTTGATATCGGACATTTCTGCTTTGTTTTGTATAGCAAGCAATAAATGAGCCACGTTTTCTCTTAGTATCATAAAATTACAGCTGTCATTTATTCTTGACAATACTTTGTATTACGGATATGTACAGTAATTATAAAATTACGCCGGTAGAGATAAGTATCCTCAGTGTCGCGTTGCATCACATATCAGGCAGGAAATAAAGTTTTTCTAGATTGAACAACGATCGGAATATCACCGGTGATATGCAGAATTCTCTATGGCGAATCGGGATGACACCAGTGTGGGCATTCACCATCGCGCCTCTATTTTACTACTAAATAAGGTCTAAAATCCTTAGACCTTCTGCATCCAGTTAGTCCCGAAGTCAATCCAAACATAATTGGAAAAGGGCTAGACAGATTAGTTGAAGTAAAGTATATTTAATTTTTAAATTCTAAACATCCTTTTTTTTCGATATACTATACTGGGTCAGGGCGGGGCGGGGTCTGTCCGTTTGTGTATGTGACTTTAAATGTTTGTAAACGCACTCACGATACAGGAATAATTCCGAGAGTGGGGAAACGCTTTTAAATGAAAAAAAAATCTGTTAAATTCTACTATTTTATTTTGGAATCAAACGACGGACGATTGAGTTTTCTATTAGTTAAAAAGGTCTATCAATGTAGGTACATTTTATATATACTAGTATTTGAGATTTTAGTATCTAGTCCCGGCAGTCTAGCCCATATAAATGCTCTTTCTAGAATCACATTTTGCATCTGTTTTTATTTTCTATGAATAAATTAGTCTACAATGAAACGTGCCACATTCAACAGGTTTAGGATGACAATAAAAACTTAAAGCTGTCTTACTAGACTCATTTGGCTAACTTTTTTATAGATATCTGCTATATAAGCTTATTGCGAATCACATCTATAAACGACAAACAAAATCTTCTTTTTCTGTGGTATACAGACTACTGAACTAGCAATGTCATCTGCACTACTACTAGGTGCAAACGACAGCAATCAACCTACTACAATCTGTCAGGTTTCTTCATTAGATTTCCAACTTTATATCTGAAGCACTAGGGCTCAAGTTTCAATGGGAATATTTTACATGCCTTGTTTAATATACAGTCAGGTATTTTCTAAATGAACAGATAGCTGTGCTGCTGGGGCAGTTAGAGCGAAAGCACTAGACAGTAGCAAATGGCGGGCGTTTTATGCGAGCTGACATTTGTAATTTTGATGTCAAAAAGTGATAATTCTCAGCCTAATAAATAACTTGTAGCAATAAAACACTTATTTTTATTTACGTGTAAAAGACTAAAATTACACGTTTATTTAATTCCAGAAAATATTACCATTGCCCACAATTCGAAGATTATCAGCAACACCTGTATGCGAACATGAGTCATTAATATGAGTCTCAAATGCTAAAATCAAAAAAAATGTCGTCACCACTTATACCTAGCCAACTTTTAGTTATATTGCTTGAATTAATTAACATTTAAACATAAATATTTTTAATGAGTGTTCAAAAGCAATTATAAAAGTATAAAAACCAAAAAATGGCATTTTATGAGGGTAGTTATCGCATTCTAGTTCGTTTACTAAACAATTTTTAATATATATACGATTTTAGATTGAAATCAGAAGACAATTCTCAAAGAAAAAATATGATGCAGCTGGTTCTTAATATAGAACTCTAAGAATAAAGTGGAAACATCTATCCAAAGTGTGAAACATTAAAGTAATACAAACAGTGCAGCATTACGATGAAACCACGGCTGCACGCTTGCCTTACAATATCAAATTACTTCCCAACATTTCCTGTTTATCGTAATAGAATCAGCAATTTATTACAATTACTGTTTCACTATTATTTAACAGAATAGTTCCCAACCATTACATAGATAACAAAAAAACACCGATGATTTACGGGTATTCGATCCGACAAAAGCGAAAATTATAGGTTTAGTTAATTGAATTGGGCCTGATTTTTGAATCGACACAAAATTTTTATCTGAGGATTGAGTATTGCAGTTTGATAGCTTTTGTATAGAAAATATGTTAACTGTCATATTCATGACCCAGATATTATTATATTTGTATGTATGACCTACCACCTTATGTCTAATCTGAATAATTTCTTTTTGGTAAATAAATATTTTTGTTATTTTATTATTATTATTAGATAGAAGTCATCTGATTATTACGATTAACCTTTAGAAAATTTATTAGAAAATCCGTTACTTGTTCTAATTAAATGAAATGGAACAAAAGGAGAGGCTGTAAAAGATCGTTCTTAGCGATAAGACCGCCCATTGTGTCACCCTTTGTAAAATCTTTATATTTATGTTCTGTAATCTATATGGTGTACAAAATAAAGAGTATTCTGTTCTATTCTAATGAAATATAAGGAGGATGAATCAATTCCATTAAATAAAATGCCAAAAACTTGTCAAATTATAGGGAATTTTGATGTGTGTATTTTTGATAAATTGAGATCAGACTGTAATCGTTATTATAATTACGAAAATTGTCTCTGTTTGAACTATGAAGGTTTAGGTGCACGGCGACGTAGGAAACAGTTGAAAAATGGAAAAAGTGGAATCACTGGTCAACATAGTATGACCATGTCTTTTATCTGTTCTGTCTCATATACATATTATTTCTCAAGGGCTTTTTATTTGGCGGTACGTCATAACTTCCTTCATACTTTATCAATACACATAAATGAGACATGATTTAAAACCTATTCTGGACCGTTACACCGGAAATATATTGAAACCGCTCACATTTTCGGTATCGATCCCCGACCAGGTCATGATGGAAAAACGATCTTTTCCTGATTGGCCTGGGTCTTGGGTGTTTATCTATATACATGTATATCTATGATAAAATATAGTATCGTTGAGTTAGAATCCCATAACACAAGTCTCGAACTTACTTTGGGGCTAGCTCAATCTGTGTGATTTGTCCGTATACATTTATTTATTTATTTCAGTGGTTTCTCGAAAATTTACGATAACGTGCGAAAATTTCGCACGGCGGGTCACCTATTTGTAATAAATACGCTTTTTCAAAGTAATATAAATTATAAGAAGCTAATTTTGTGACAGGACCATTTATGTAATAAAATGTGAGGGAAATCTAGCCACTATTCGAGTAATATAATGTGCATTCTGATATTTGGTCTTATTTATTTATTGAACTCTCTACAATAATATCATTTTGTCCTATTAAATAAGCTAACGCAATATAACATACGAACCAAGTGCAAAATATTAATCAACGCCAAATCAGAATTACCCTAAAACTACATACCATAGTACAAAAATAGCGCCTACATAATTTTCATACAATTTTAACACGACATTAGTTTCTGCGATGCAAAATTAATTTTCATATATGTACTAACAATGCAGACAAAGTTTTATACGGATGCAGTTTCTATCCCATATTTGCGGAACTGCACGTTACTTGGTTTCAACGTCGATCATGACCAATCACATAAAATACGCCAAATACCCACTTGATATGCGAGGGACGCGAGCATTTTCACTATCGTTCAATGTCCCATTGTACGCACACTTTCTATAGTAAACAACGCCATACCAGATGGAATTTATAAATAATTACGTATATATTGGTTATGCAAAATTGTGACTTAATCAATACAATGATTTTAATTTTATATGACCACAGCCGCATGCCTATTTCCGTACATGTTATGTGGGTGAGGAATAATCACTTGTACATAATAAACAGATCAACTAGCTTAGATATGTTTATCTATCTCATTGCTATATAGTATGACAGGCAGTAATAGGTAGGTAGCCCACTGCTGCCTGCCATTTAATTTTTAACAATGAAATCGCGTTTTTAGTTATAATTATACAACATGTGAATTAATTAACACACTTCCTGAAAATACTTTGTTCAGAATCGTTTACTTGGTTTATATCATTTTTAATATAGGTAATGTTTTATCCGGAAAATAATTGAAACTACGGAAATTATTGTCATTATCATTGTCATTGTATTCATACAAATTTAGTCATTCAATACAAAATAAAGAAAAAAAACCTTATTCCAAGAACGTTAGTCTTCGTTCTCCAGGAATCGGTATAAGTAATTTAATAAGTAACAATGCATATACATGTTAAATTAAAAATTCAGTGCATGTATTATGCCATCATGCCATCTTTACTTGTAGCGTTGGCTTTCAGTCTAACTAATGTAGTTGAATATCAGTATTAAACATTACAATACATATGTACAATAACATTTCTTCAAATTCTCTGTCTCAGTCTGCCAGTGATTCCTCTGATTAACGACCGTTGGTGCAGTGACTGAGGTGATCGACTGCTGCACTGCGTGTCGCATATTCGTTTCGCACGGAACAAATATTTGTATGGCCTACAGATAGTTGTT
Source organism: Sesamia inferens (assembly GCA_037179545.1). Taxonomy (NCBI): domain Eukaryota; kingdom Metazoa; phylum Arthropoda; class Insecta; order Lepidoptera; family Noctuidae; genus Sesamia; species Sesamia inferens. The sequence goes on along the minus strand of CM073928.1, from coordinate 17,045,012 downwards.
CCTACTCTGGCTGTTTATGTATGTGAGTTTAAATGTTTGTAAACGATACAGGAGTACCTAATTCATAGTGTAAGACAACATTTTTAAGAAATAAAGAACTAATAATAATTCCATACATAGGTACATATTTCACAAGCTTTTACATTGACTCTCGCTGAGTAAAATATCGCAAATTCTTGTTTGAACGTTGTATTTTCAACGTTTTAGTTACTTATAGGAAATTAGCTTTCTGACTTCCACAACCCACTTACAATACAATACGATACCCCATAGTTGTCAGATTTTCGGCTCCAACAGCTTTTAACGTGCTTATGTAAAGATGTTCACTCGTTCCATACCAAGCGTAGCTTAACCTAGGGCCCTAGTCTGCTATTTTTATAAATATGTCATTCCAACACTATTCCATTGTCATTGTGCTTAAAAGTTCGTAATCTGCTAAATTCATAATGATCGATTAATTATCTCAGTCGTATCCATCAACCCTATGTGGTTGTACTAATGTGAAATACCACTGAAAATCAAAAAACTTCTCGTACCAATAAATATTGAATCAAGTGCTAGAAAAAACATCAAAAAGCCAGGAAACGCAAAGCTATCAAACATCAACCTCTAGTCAGTAGATTAATGAGTAAGAAAACAGCTTTTAAAAACTGACATACAATCTGATTGCCGTCATTAATTGCTTCTGCATTAGAGCGAATGTCAACGTTTGCCGCTAGTGCTGTCTCAATGTCACCTGTACCATCAACCCACGTACAACCTTGTCATAACTAGAGCATGTGGTGCGCAATTTGACCGTAGTTCGTCTTGTTCGCCGACTCGGAACAAAGATGGCTGGCTGGTTAAATTCAGTGTTATGACATTGGGAAGTCGTGAGACTTCTGTGACACACAGACAATTAATTCAAAACCACCTTCTAGAACCTCCCGAAGCTCATACTAATCTATATTACACGTCAGTTAAAAGTAAAAAGAAACATAGATTTAACACAATTATGGAACCAAGCATGTTTTATAAATGATATCATACTGTCTTGTTTTTTTTTTTATTATTTCCATGGTGTCCATCCATATAAGTTATCAATAAACAGTTTTTTATATTATTATTATTTGTTGCAGGAACCCCCGCAATCTGTGATGAAAAATGTTTAAACAAGAATTTATATTATTGGTAAGTTTTGAAGGAATAATGCTACAAAAAGTCAGAATTAACTAACTTCCCAATTAGAAACAAACTAACGGCAAATTGGCAATATATTTTAATTAAAAAACTGCTATTTCAAATTACCTATATGCTAACTACTTTAATATTACCGCTGGTAAAAATTTATGGCCCGAGTTCACAATATTAATAGTTGTTGTTGTATATTAGTTGTCGTTGTAGGATTTTTATTATTGGTTGTAGCTTATAGCAACAGCAACTGTTTTTTTTCTTTAGTTTTTACCACGAAACCTCAAATAAGTGTACCTTCAACATATGTGTTAAAATTTTGTGTCAGATAAAACAAAAATTTTACTACCAAAAAAATATCAAAATGAAGTTGACCGGAATACAGGAACTATATTGCTCGATTTTGTAATTTTATCGTTATCATACGTAATAACGTCACGGACAGATACAGGATATATAGTAATCCCATATTTCTCAAGTTACATTTGAGACCGATGTAAAAGGGGGCAAGCGTCTTGCCACCAATCGGGCACAAATACCGCGTACCGGCAAGCTTAGACTGGAACGTCACCCAGCTAGATGGACCGCCGACCTGAAGAATGTGGTTGGTACTAACGCAGCCTAGGAGAGGCCTGAGTGAGGATGTCTAGTAGTGGACTAGGATAGGTTGAGTTGATTTGACACAGATCCTAACATCGAGTTGCTACTAGGAAAATATTACAATAAACCGTAATTATAGCTTTAACAGCAACATATTAACATTATACGTACAAGTGAACAATAGAATTAACAATGTTACTGTCTTCGATTCTTAATTAGGATCGAAGTACATTTGTGTAGTAATATTTGTATGATAAAACAATAGGTATATCTTATTGTGTGCAGTCAAGCGCATGACGTAATTGTTAGAAGGGTTCCGCTGTTAGAAATCTGAACATTGGTTAGAACGACCCAGAACATGTTCAGCTGGATCTTAGACTAGAAATGCTAACGGCTTAGTTGGCTTAGCCCAAGTACCATTTATACAAGAACATAATATGTATTTGTGTGTGTGGGTGTTGTAGTCGATGACAAGTTTGGATGTGCTTCAAGAATATTACTTCCCTAATATTCCAGAATATTAAGTACATGTCAAACACATATTATGATAGTGTACTCGCAAGCAGAGTTTACTGTGCAACTGGCACGTATACAACTTCACGACATCAAAATGTGGGCAAGTGCCCGCCAGACTTATACCTCTGGTCGGAAGATCCTCCCTTTTCTTTGGAGAATGAGTGAACTTTACGCCCTGTTCCTCATACCTCTAAAATAGTATCGATATACAAAAACAAACCACGCCTAGTTCCACATCCAATCAGCCTTAATACCGTTTTGATAGAGATAATGTAGTTAAACATTAACATTATATTTTATTTGCTGAAGAGATGTTTGTTTATTCATTAGACGTATATATTTATTTAAATTAGGTAGTATGATACACTTTATGACATATTTGTTGTATCTATGTAAATAGTCCACTGTACCTACATTATTTATCTCTCAATCCACTTGGTATTCCGTCCAACGATTGTCTATAAAAGATCACTGTTAGCCATAAAAACACCATTGTACCACCCTTTGTAGAACCTTCATATTTATGTTCTGTAATTTATATGTGTGAATTTGTGTAAAACTTCAGGGTCCGAAAATTATTTATCAAGAAGGTGATTTTTGCAATAGACACTGTTAGCCACATTACATTATTAAATAATTGCTGAAATTATTCTTACATCGAATGTCCAATTTTGTTATCACACAAAAACGTTAGGTTTTCAAGTTTATTTTTGTAGGTTTTAGAAGCTACTGCTGAATGCTAGCAGGTAATAATTCAGTAATACTAACTTCGGTTTCAGTCCATTGCCTTTCAGTTCAATTGATAACTGTAAAATGGTAATCATAGTAAGTGCGATTTTTATCTAAGAATAAGATTTAGTAACCTGAGTAAACACAATACAATTCTGAATAAAAAGCTGATATAAACATTCAGCAGTTTATTTTATTAGCAATGTTTAACTTTTCATTTCCACAACATAAGCTAAAGAAAATAGTCTCACAAAACAAAACATACTGGGCTGAAAAACTCTACATACGACAGTATGTGGAGCTTTCCAACCCAGTATGTTATACTGAATTTTAAAAAATGTGGGGCGTGGCATTTACTTATGTAAGTTATAAATCATCAGGTAGTTTAGTAGGTAAACGATGCAGGTTGTCAGCTTACTTATCGATCCTCCCAGTACCAAGATATGGCTATCGCTGCAAACATCCTTAGCACAGAATATCCCTTAGTCCAGTTAGGAGATGAAGTACAATTGTGTATTCTGCAAGTGGGACATCTAAACCACACTTAGATGTCATATTATAAAAGAAAAGAAACTAGATAGATTCGGCATTTTATAACTGATAATTTGTTTACGCCTGAGAAGAAATGGTAAATTAGTATTAAATATTACAGAGTTACTGTCAAACGTGTGGTACCTACACACGATACAGGGGAAATTCCTAGTAGGGACAATGTTCTTATAAAACAAAAATAAAAACCATTTACACAGTCGTAATCAGCTTCTCAAATCGTCCCTTTATGACTGGGAAATAAATTTATGAAACATTTCTAGCAGCTTTATTTTCTTGTCACACGCCTCAAGAGTGAAAGTAACATGTTCCAATGTTCACAATATCTACTTGCAATTACCGACATACTTGTACAGAACCCAATTCCACGTAATGGAACTTGATTTCGGCTATAAGATTATATAAGTCTTACACAATTGATATTTCTTATATTAAATGTTAATCCGGTACTACTAAAAAGAGTAGACACAATTATATTTTAATAATTGAAAACCGCTACACAATAATATTGATCTTTGATAATAATTTAAACAACTATTGTTCAGTAGTCAATTCAGTTGTTTTGTAACTAATCACGTGTGTTTTTCAATTAAGAACGTTATTAAAACTAGTCCAGTGACTAGTTTAGCAGCTCGCCCAATCCTATATGTATACGCACTGTACCAACAACCTACTGCCTAACGTCTAAAGTTTTTCAACTTAGGTTCAACCTACGCCTACGACTGTCAGTTCTGATTAATCAACATTACTAAGAACTACAACAACAGCCTTACTACCAAATCGGGATTATCGCTTGTTTAAGTTTTCCTACACATCAGATAGTTAAGTTAGCGCCATGACGCACTGTTTTCAAGTCCGCCAAAAATGGAAAATAACTTGTATTACCAATTTTTATGCCACACAATACTTTGTCCTTCCACATCAGTTCAACCCATTTATTTTTGTTCCTAAGAAAAACAAAATCTGACATCATTTGTAAAATACTTCTGGCAATAAAGGCTTGTAGTATATAGGGCATAAATGGTGATAAATCAAATATAAGTATATTTGCAGTATAAGCTGACTTCTGATTGACTATAAACCTATACAGTATGTTAAGAAAACCCTGTCCGACCCATAAGGATAATAAAGGTTAGGTAAACACATGACCAAATATAATATAAAATTTTACGTAATTATCATAGTACCAATACAAATGAATTTTGAAATCATCTTTTTTTCCCGCGAATTAATTCCAACTTCCCCGAAATTTGGTAATTTTTAAAAAAGTGACAACACCGGTATTATTATAAGCGAATAGCGATGCCACCACGTGCCGCGTGCCCTGCCGCCACATTTATTAAGTTACCTCTTTTTGCGAAATAATATTTCTTTTTTTAGGGGTTTTTTTTAAGTTTAGCCCTGTTGTATGCATTAGTAGAATCAGTTATCGATACCTAACAACACCTTCACGGGTCGGACAGGGTTTTCTTAACATACTGTATATGGGAAGTGAGCTAAAATTGGAAATGGATAGCTTGATATATTGTGGTGTATCGTAAGGTTCCATAAAATTGTTACATCAAGTCGCAAACGCATGTGCTCATTAGTCATTTTCAAATAACTAACGTTTCTTTTCCCGAGAATGACTCCGTCCTAGCCTTCACTCGAACACAAAAGGAGATGTAACAACAGCCAACCACCATACAATATAATACACGATTCTATACCCACGTCCAATTAACTACACCTGTTCGCAGGTACCGAACAATGGCGCAAAAGAACTTTTCGCACAAATTTGCTCCCGACATGCATTCGGAAGTCAGTGGTCCAAGTTGCCGACACAATGCGCATTCTTGAGAGATTGTTTACAATCACAATGATTACGCATTGATATTGTTGTTAGGTAAAACTAAATACCTACGCTTGTGTTAGCTTAGATAAGTGGGAGTGAAAAGATATAAACTTAAACACGTTCTTACGTCAGTTTCCCTTCATCTATTAGCCAGTCATTCAATTTTCCAGATAGTAAGGAAGCGAGGAACACCTACGAGTCCCTCAGTTTTCCTCATTACTGACAATTTTCTTCCACTACTTTGCCGACTCATGTTTCATTTTGTTTTTACAATTTCCTGCTGATCTGATTCATACTGCACATTCTTCACCAACCAATTGGGACAATGAATCACAATCAAACCGAATTTCAAGTACCTTGACAGTATCTTTACGATGAGACAATTTGAATTCGTCAAAGTCATACCTATATGGTACAATAAGGTCCCGTAGAAACAATTGAATTAAAAATCCCACAACCAGCCTCGCATTTACCTCCAACGTCATTAGTTTATACGTCATGCCGTTTGAACTTCATAAGTTTTTATTTTAAAGTCGGGAATACAAAAGAAGCCATTTCACATTTTTGTTCTGAGACTTTCATAGTTTTAACATTAGAGCCTAAAATCTAGAATGTTAACCTTATTACAGCATGCTCTAGTGGCAATGATTATGCTCATAAAACAGTCATTAAGTGAATAATTGACGTAAATTGACCATCTGACGAAAACTAATGACCTGTCCGTTCTTTAAGTAATTAGTCGCTCTAACTACATATCTCACGTTTTTAGGGTTCCGTACCTAAAAGGTAAAATTAAACCCTATTCATGAGAGTTCGCTGTCCATCTGTCACCAGGCTGTATCTCAGAAACCGTAATAGACAAACAGTTGAAATTTATAGATTATGTATTTCTTTTGCCGCTATTACAACAAATACCTACAAAAAATTTAAGGGATGCTCCCATACAACAAACATGATTTTTTACGGAACCCTTCGTGTGCGAGTCCGAATCGCACTTGGCCGGTTTTTTTAAGAAACTGTGGTAAAGAGTGACATCTGGTCGTTTTGGATCATCGACCTTGTGGAACAGGTCCTAAATAAGTACTATTCGATGAGACTAAAGCTAATGTTTAAAAAAATATCGTATCATGTTTCCAATATCATTAATGTTCAGATTTATATTTTTCGGTACTGTGCCGAAAAAAAAGAACCCGTATCCTGTACTGAAAATTAATTTAAATACTAAAGTACGGACGCCAGCAGGTCAAACTACCCGAAACTGTCAAATAATCCTAATCAACCTTGAGCCGTAATGCTTTAGAGCTAAAGTTGAAAATATAATAAAGAAATCTGACAGATTGTAGTAGCTTGATGTGCTGTCGTCTGTACATATATACAAGAAACAAAATCCGATTCACCAATGTCGAATTTTTTTGAGATTAAAGAAATAATAAGTTTCCATATTATATGGTATTCTACATACACACTGGGTGTATCTGACATCGTAACGCAAACTTCGCGAAAAGGCTAGACCGCATGCCACTAATAAAATTATGATAGTCATTTATGTCGTTAATGAGCGGTTACAGAAATAACAATGTTTAAAAAAAATGCCGGCTCAGCTTTTGAACGTTGCAAGCGTGCCGTCGTGCGGATTTTTAGATATGACTTTGATCCCTGATGTAAACTCTAGCGTTATAAAAGTATAGCAATTATGAACGATCTAAAGTGAAAAAAACTACATATATATTTTTTTTTTAATCATGAAAAAGCTGACGACAAATTCCACCATTGGGGGTTCAGAATCATGAACTGGATCCATGGTACTCGTTTGTGCGTCGATTTCAGATACACCCTTTATGTGTGGAGGTGACCTAAAATAATATGCTGAAGTCATGGTAATGTTTACATCATGTGTACTTTAACCATTAAATCTTTGGTCTACCTACAACTTGCTAGGTTAGTCCAGGTTAAAGCCACCCACAGTGACAGCATTTCTTCCGTCGGACTTCCATTCCTTTTGGAGTTAGAGAGCTCGTAAAAATATACGAGTGAGTAAGGCATTACACCACAAGAGCCTTATTTTGTAAACTTTCCTCATACAAGAAGATCTAATGTAATTTTGTTTATTCATCATTTGTTACGACTGTGTTCTATTGCGTTTCAAAAAATCTTACAGTCGTACTTGTATTTTACAATTGGCTAACCATTAAGAAGAAAATTACAAAACGAGCTCTAACTTTACTCCCAGACCTTTGAGTGAGGTTTTTTATTTCGAACTTTATTGAGGTACAGTCAAAGTTCTTAATGTAAAAGTGACAAATTAGTACCGAACTAAGCTGTCAATTTTATAAAGAACTGCATTTCTATAATGATTACTTGCGTATTAGGGTAGTTGGCTAAAAAAAACTAATTAGTCCGTCAGTCAGATTTCCAACAAATACTAGAGACGTATTTTTTCTTTTTTCATATGAACAAAAAATTAAGACGACACACTGCGTTGAAAACTCGTGTGACGTCACTGCACGCTACACTTTTTAGCGAGTAGTGACGTCACCAGCCACCACTGCTGATCTTTGATGCCTTTTATATTTGTAAATTTTTATTGATTTAATAAAACAAAATATACGTATTCAATATTTTTCTATAATCTGAATGACGGACTAAATACAATCATTTTTTTTTACCCTGGAACCATCCCTATTCAATAACCATTTTTTTTGCTCATACTTGGTAAGTATTGTTGTTTTGATCAGATTATTGGGTGGATAATGCTGCTTACCTTCCTTGAGAGGGAAGCATACAAATTACTTTCCACTTAATGGCTGCAATGAACTTAAAAATAGAACTGCTATAAGCTGTGAAGAGTTTTATGTAAAAAAAAAAAGTAATTCAAATATACTGGCTGCTTAGAAACTCACAAGACCTGAGTTTCTAAACAGCCACTATGAACTTAACGCAAACTTCCACTTCATCGTGAGTTCCTTATTTAAAATTTAATAAGTCGAAGCGAAATTCAAAAAAATTGTTTAAAAAATCAACTAGTTTTATTCTTCATATTTGAAAATTTGAGTTTTTAACACGGGTAAAAGAATCAATTCCTACTCCAACTACCTTTGGTCTAAATACCTCGGGAATTGATTATTTCGTTCTAAGGTTAACAATCACTATTACTAAACTCCGTTGATTTTTCCTATAAGTCTTGTTTCATGTATGAATCAATCCGCTGCATACCACTATGTAAACATCGCTGATTTAAATACATATAGATATGTGTCGAAACAAAACAGAATCTGGGTTATACTTCCCATAATTTTGAGAACATTCATAGTTTGATCTTAGTTTCAATCTGTTCAAAATAATTTCCTTACAGTTTGATGAGTTTTTGGCATTGATTGTCGCTGAGATCAGATTTTGGACACTTTTAATTACGGGAATTGGCCTCCTTATGTATTCACAGCGACACAGTCTCGAAATGAACTAGTTTCTCATGAGATAAGTGGCCTTCATTTCAATGACAATAATGTTTAGGTACCTAATTACCACATTATGTGTATTTTTATTGCATTTAATGATATTAAAATGCAGTATAAAATCAAATTTTAATAGTGAAGATTATGTGACACACTTTTACGATTACGCGAACTTTGTAATATAAAACATATTGTGCAATTAAAAGGCCTTTGTTACCTTATATAGAGTTGCGTGTTAGATAATCTACGCTGTGGGCGGCAAATCCACAGTCTTGCAAAAAATGTTGGCAAAGGAACTTTATTCTCCGGATAAGAAATCCTGGCAAAGCTGTCCAATGTAAAAATTTAACACACGCATAAACAAACGCGCCAATAAGAGCGTGACCAATAAGAGCGGAGCATATTAAAAACATATCGAAACCTACGCGTCTGAAACCGCGCGGCGCAGCTAGTTTGCTATCCAATTCCCGAAATGCGTTGAAATATTTATAATGAGTGAGAAGGAATACTAATGATTGTTTACGTAAGGACGCTCGCTATACAAGAGTAAGATAGCTTTGGTATAAAGTTGATTACACTGCTATACAGGTTAGTGGCCAGTCGGGCAGTAGGTACTTGGGGCTCCGAGACAAAGAGCGAATGTGGAGCAAGTTATCGAGCAACTAACTGATGGTTGCGTAACGCACAACTGCAGGGTTGCCGATGCGGTTTGACTTGTAACGTCCATTGCAACTTACATTATGAATTATCAGTTCGTGTATTAAGAGTATGGCACTCGTAATATGTTATGTCATACAGAAAAGGTTGTTTTTGTGATAACTGTGAACCTGCGAGGTCTTTTTAGAAGGTCAACTCTCGTAAAAATCTAGTATCACTCTCATCTCACCAAAAACAAAATTTAATCAAAAATGTAGAGAGATTAAAAGTATTCCTGACAGTTTCAGACTGAGATTAGACTGTGAACTAGTACTTATTGTTTTGGCTGATACAGTGATGATTTGTACCTAGGTACAGATAAAATTCAACAAAACTAGGTATCTGTAGTTCTCAATAGTCTTTTTAACAAGGCTCACTCACAAGATTCACGACTCTAACAAGAAGTTGCCCAATGATGTTTTCATCGGGCAACTTCTTTAACTTGTTACTTTTGGAAATAAGAAGATTTGCTGCAAAGGTGTCTGATATTCAGAATCCTATTCCTCCTAACGTCTATTTGACCTTCAAACAGTCACGTGCTATCAATATCAGGATTCATAACATCTCTATGGCAACAACATGTTGTGACAACAAAGCCCATGATGAAACTACATAAATTACATACGAGAGGTCAAAATATTCCATAAGCAATTGTAAAACTTCCTGATTATAAATGTCCCTTGGGTATACGATACAACTTATTAGTATTCCACACGAAGGTTTAAAATTCAAGATCTACGATAAGCCAATCAAACGTGTCTTAATTCTATAGCACTAGTAGCCCTGATCAGTTCAACAAGTACCTATTCATTTACTCCGTTCGCTGGCTGCGACTCTCACGCTGACCATTAGGATACACCCACTAACTTTACATAAACCGAGTATCTATGGGTGCTATGACCTAGTTGCAAAACCACTGACGTTGTTTATGTAGTCCCGTATTTCGAACATAAATCGTTTTTGTTTATCAAGGCCATAGACACAGGCATGTCTATAATTCGTATTGCTTCACAGTTCAAACTAGACGGTAGCTTTAGATGCAACGATAATGCTACATGGTTATTTTTACATGACCTCACTACGGCTAAGTTAATCTGTGTTACATAGTACATACTAATTCCATGGTTCTGTATCAAACAGTAAAACAAAAGAGGTTTTATTCTTTGTAATGGCACTGATCAAAATCAATGGCCAGTATTTTAAATAAAACATTTAATGGCGCCGATTCTATTGTTAATAAACTAAACTAATTTTAAGTTATGTGCATCTTTTTCTTTCTATTTCGTTAAGAAAAGGATAGAAGATAAAATTTTAATTTAATTCTGTCAAATTAAGATACTCCATAGACAGTTTAAAAGCGATTATAAACATGGCGACTAAAAATACGCCAGTTTACATCAGAGCGCACTAATTTGACAAGTCTAAACTGACAGTTTATCTTCTGTCCTTTTCTCAACGAAATGGAAATAAAAATATGCACATAACTTAAAATTAGTTTAGTTTGTGAACAACAGAATCGGCGCCATTGAGTGTATTTTCTAAAAGAAAAACGTTTCATTTAATCACATATTTTTATGTCATTCTTGTTCTCGTAAGTACTTAGATACTAACATATATTTGTATAAATAATCGTGTTCAAGTTTCGAAATTCCTTCTTAGAAAAACCTTCAATAGCAACCCAATCTAATTAGCATTTCTCCATAGCACACTTAACGTCAATTACGTCATATAATTTGAAATCTACAGATTACTCGTCTGACAGTATAATTTTATTAATTTTATGTGTATCATTGCGCTGAATGTTGTATAATCTAGAATCAAATTTATTTTGACGAAATATGCATTCATACATTCGTTACTTCAGCATTGTATGGGCTTGGCTACAAAAAGACTGCCTGTTCGATTGGTGTAAATACGAATTATCAGTCTAATATACAATAGCAAATTGGCCTACAAGGCTAAAATGATTTTCCCAATATCTAAAACGCAATGATGCTACTCGACTTCGAGCAGTTGGATTAAAAAAAATCGATGTATAACTACTGATTTATTTTTAGGATAGCTAACGACAAATGTCTGTTGTCTATGCATTACTAAATAGTTTACTACGATAAACAAAAAAACGTCGTTCATTGAACCTTGAATAGACATCTTGCTGTTTGATCGACAATATTATTTCTGTTGTTGACATTTATCCACAAGAAGTTGACGAATGCCATTCTTAATAGACTTAATAACAACATTATTTCCTTCAAACAAATGTTCACGGTTTGAGGTTTTAAAACAAAAAATCAAGTGAAACGTCAATTGCAATGAAACAGGCAAATGTTCTCATGGCAACTTTTTTTTGTGAAACCAACTATAATGGGTTGTTATGTTAACTTATCATCGCCATCAGGCTATTAAAGTAATGTATTAGAAATCAAGTTCCTCTAAATATATGTACTTCGACATCAACAAGTAAAATAACATTTGTATTAAAGGGAAACATTTGAGACGCTCTTATTCGACTACGTTACGTTATCTAAACGCAAACCGTATTGTTTTGAAACGACCAAGACAATACAAATTGTTAGATACACCAAAAAGCTCTTTGTAATAATAGGCCGTCTGTGAGAGGTTATATTTAATCCAGTCCGGGTTTTGGAATTTAACGGTGAAAGTCGTTAGTAACAATTTAGTTGCTACATATTCTTGCTGCAATCCTGTTTGTAACTACGCATGTGCTTACTGCAAACTATTTTAATTAAAACCGTCAACAATTAATGTTAATTACAGGATTAAAGATTCGAAGTGAAAGTAAGAACGTTTAGCAAGAAACAAGGTGCCATGTGAAGTTCCTCATGTCTCAACCTTTTTTATGTTAAGCATTTCCTGGATGTCAAGCCAAACTTGCTTAGAAATCGTTACCTAATATGCCTTGAAGTATTGACTGATCCAACCACCAACTTAATGTCGAATAGAGGTATATATAGTATTTGTTTGTGATCAGAAAAAGAAATCGATTCCGCTGTTGCTGTTCTCACCAGCGACGTCCTAAGCCGAGGTTCGTACCCTACAGGGGGTGCCCTTAGCGTGATGTCACTTAGTTTTTAGATGTCCCTGACTTTAGACTGGAGACTTTAAATTTATTTAAGGCTACCACAGGATAGTCCGCTTAAATAGTCACGACCTCTCGAAGTCAACTACGAGATGCTATAAAAAAAAATATCAGAGAAACTGAGAGACAAAATAGTGTCAAAACCATAGTGGGCACAGAATTCTGATAACAGCAAAGGAAAGAAATAGCTCCTAATTTAAAAAAAAATGCGTTGAGTTTGAATTGTATTAGCTCCTTTTGCAGTTTCACGCACATAGTAAGATGAAAATATATTTATTAAAAGCCTAGGTGAGAACAAGTAATGAAGCGAAACCCTGTACTTATTTTTACAAGATATTATCAGATCATAGAATGGTATTATGTTATGGATAATATGTGGTAATATGCGTTACGAGAAGAAATAGCATAAAAAACCAGTATTAGAGGAAGTTTGAAAGTGACACCGGTTACTGACTAAACAGTTGTATGAAATTCAGTGGACTTGATGTGTATGTGATGCGAAGGAATGGGGAAATGTCGTCCAGAAAGTTTTGAGAATTAATCTGGATGGCGATAGCAGAAGACCAAGGAAATAATGGATGGACTGTTTGAAAGATGATAATGGGTAGAAAGGGTGTGACTACCGAGATCGTGACTTATAAAGCAAAATAAGGGAGAAAACAAGTCGTGGTAGCCTAGTAGCTAAAACACCAGGCTCTCAAGTATGAGTGCGCGGGTTAGATTCCAGGTCAGACAAGTACCAATGTAACTTTTCTAAAGTTGTATGTACTTTCAAGTATCTCTTGGAGATCAATGACTGAAGGTGAAGGAAAACATCTTGAGGAAACCTGGACTTAAGTCTGAAATCGCCAACCTGCATTGAGCAAGTGTGGTGATTACGCTCAATCCTTCTCTGTATGAGAGGAGACCTGTGCCCAGCAGTGGGACGATAAAAAGGTTGATGATGATGATGAAGGGAGAAATAAATGTAGCGCCGACCCGAATTAGAACAGGGTCGAAGATTGATGAGACATTTGACTTTTTTTTTTTTAAAGGGACAAAACCCGCCACACTTTTCCCAACCACTGCAACTCCTGAAAGCCAGAATCAACAGTGGCGACAGCCAGAAAAACGCCGAGCAATGAAGCTCGACGAGTCCCGGAGAAACGATTCAACTGTCTTGGGTCCCGCAACGAAATTAATCAGAAAAGAATAGCGGAGGAGTAAGAAAAAAGATATTTTTTCCACTTCCCTCCATAACAAGCAGGAGACAGAACAGAACTAGGCCAATCGGCACAAAGGGACATTATTGCAACTGGGAGAAGCCCAGATTGCCAAACACCACGGAATAAAATTTGATTAAGTTAATGGGTCCTAAATAGGTATTAGCTGTTACAATTGATTCCAATAATAGGTATGGCAAAAGCGCCTGAACGCACGGAAATTGGTTCTAGTTTCTACAAGGTCCGTATAATAAACGACTCCGGATGTAACTTGTACACTATCCAACATAATATTGCGTTCATTCTGCCAATGAACACACTCCCACAAGATGTGATGTGCGAACTGTTCAAATTCACAGTTCGATGTAGAACACTGACACAAAGGGGAAGGAACAAGTTTAAAAGAATACAGTTTACTTTTAAAGTTGCCATGACCTGTGAGAAATTGGGCAACGCAGTGGTCAACCTCCAGCCATGTCTTAGCCAGCCGATCGCCAACGGATGGAAAAAATAGATGGAGGTTGATGGAATTATCCCACCTACTTTGCCATTCGGATAAGAGGTCCTCCCAGACTTCAGTCTGAGGTTTAAATAATCTAGAGATTTTATTAAACTCCCGTTGTGTAACAAAATCAGTGTCCATGGCCTCCCCCCTCGCGGAGTAGTACATTGAAGCACGTCGCTGTACCTCAAGGTCGACTGGAAGTACACCTGCCAGTACCGGTAAGGCTTCAGTACTGACCGTTCTATACGCCTTGCATAAAAATATCAATGCCAAACGTTGGCTTTGAAGCAGTTTACGTCGTGCCGCCCCTATGCTGGCCCTATCGGCCCAAACAGGTGCACCGTAGCACATACATCCTAAGTAGGTAGCTCCATATATAGTTTTTAAAGTTAGGAATGATAGACCCCAAGTTGCTTTGGATATTCTAGTTAGGGCATAAAAGTTCCTTTTAGCTTTTTCACCAACTATTTTTATATGTTCTATAAATGAAAAATTCCTTTCTAAGATCATACCAAGGTAGCATACGGATTGCTGTTTTTTAATGGGAACGTTATTAAATTTAATAGTAGACAATGATTTAAGATTACCTTTTAGTAGACATTTGACTATGTACTCAAAGTAAAATATTTCTAGTGATTGAGTAAGTTAAAGCTAGACAGAGTTACAGGTGGTACGACAGCAGGTCAAGCTACCCGAAACTATCAATTATTCCGCATCAACCTTGAGCCATAATGCTTTAGAAATAAAGTTGAAAATCTAGTAAAGGAATCTGACAGATTGTAGTAGCTTGATGGCAGTGGGCTTGGCACATTGCCAGTAAGACCAATACCCGTTGGGGAAGACGGGTTCTCGAGTGGCAACCACGCACCGGAAGACTCAGCGTGGGCAGACCCCGACAACGTGGACCGACGACCTGGTAACGGTCGCGGAAAACCGCTGGATGCGGGAGGCGCAGGACCGATCGTCGTGGAGATCCTTGGGGAGGCTGAAATGCTGTGATGATGTGCTGTCTTCTGTACATTACGACCAAAATATCCCATGTCCACAATCCCATATACCTAATAATAGATTTTGATTGAGATTATTTTAAATTGGTATGCAACGTCCGATTACACACACGTATATTTAACAAGATTATGGTCAGGCTGACATTGTATAAGACCCGTAATGGCGCCATGGCCATAAATAAAAACAATTACATTATTATCGTACGTCACTCTACCAGTCCTAGGTTCATAATGAAAATGAAATCATACACATACTCACGCAATTATATCATTGCTACATAATTATCAATTAAGTACATTATTTGTTAATAATGCAATAGACTTTTTTATTGCCTCGTCATTGATGTTTATTATAAAATTTAACGACGCAGATGGCTAAGCGATCGTCTGCTACGTTGCGTATCGCCGGTTAGATTCCCGCATGAAACAAATATTTGTATGGCCTACAGATAGTTGCTTCGGGTCGGGTGTTGAGTTGAAATGTCTCCACGAAATATCATCCTAATTGTGTAACACACTATTACTATCAGTTGGAATCATTTCGAAGCATATTGCTATTCCATTGCTCCTTGTGTTCGAAAATGTGTCTGCTCAACAACGTAAATGACGCAATGAATGTTGCTACTGATAGTTTGTTACGCAATTACATTGCAGGACTAAATCCTAGTGCAGGGGAACGTTTCTAAAAAAAAATATTGTTTTTAAAAAATAACATAAAAAAGGATAAGATCGTTTGCAAATATATTTACGACTACTTACATGTAATGCTGGATACAGACGAGGCTAGCGAAAGTGCAGTGACGTTTGCGGAATTTCGTTTATTGCTCCATTTTACTTATGTAAATTCTAAACTACACACAAGCTATGTAGTTTAATTGCCCAAGTTGATGTCTGCAAGTACATTTAACCGTAAAAATATTTACCTGTAACTCCACGAAGGTATGTATGTAAGTGGCACGCCATTATGGTATTCACCAAACCTACTAATTCTATTCGTACAAATGCGAAATTTTGTGAGGATGTATGTATGTGGATGTTTCTTATTTTTTCATGCAAAAACTACAAAACGGTTTTGGATGAAATTCACACAGGTGGTTTACATATAGTACTTATCTATACTTGTCGACAGCCTCCGTGGCGTAGCAGTAGCGAACACGGCCGCTGCGCAAGGTATAGATAGTTCAATCCACGAAGACGCGCCCCACCAATTTTAGGTTGAGGGGATCGCGGGGCGCGGGGAGTTTTCTCCGAGCGTCAGTCACGGACCGTCAGTGGTTCGATGCACACAAGTAGTACAACCTGTATTTCAAAAATCCAGACTTGACACGAAAGTTGCTCTACTTTATATTTTTTTAAAATGTCGAAAAAATCTCAGCGTGTTGTACTTAAAAGCCAGGTATGTAAATTATTGTTACGAAACACATAAAATAATAAAAGAAAAGTAGTTTAATTCAAAATTAAATTTTACTAACTAGACTTCATTTTATATTTAAAAGTAAGACTAATGTTATTTCTTTTTATTTATTTTTTTAATTGTAGGCAAGAGAAATTATTTCTAAAGTTTACGATTTCATGAAAAAAGAAGCAAGTCAAAATTTTGCAGAAAAACTCACTGATGCTCGATGGAGAACCGCACAGGCTGTTGGAATATCTGAAAGCACAGTGACTAGAATTCTACGCGAAAGAAAGGCTTATACTGAGACAATAAAGCAAACTACAGTATCTACTATGGAGTCTAATATAACTATGGAGACGGATGCAATAGTTTCTGTAGTCCAAAGTGAAGAGCGTACAACAGAGCCGACTACGGAAATGGATATTGATTCTAAAAATGAAGCGAGTACGTCGCATTCGAATTTAGCAGGCAGAAGTGCTTCTATTTTTACATCACCTATGAAGAAGAGAAGGGTAAGACCACGAAAAATTAATTTAGACAAATTTGATATTGGTGTAGTCCGAAGAACTATCCAAAACTGCCATAAAGAACATCATCAATTTCCAACATTATCACGACTTAATACTATTTTGAAAGACCGTATACAATTTAATGGATGTAGAACCACCCTAAGAACATTGTTACTTAAGCTTGGTTATAAATGGAGAAAAACTGAGAACAATAGGAAGGTCCTAACCGAAAAACATGATATTCAAATGTTAAGATTGAAATATTTAAAACAGGTAAAATCTTTTCGTAATGCAGGTAGACCTATAGTGTACACAGATGAATCATATATTCATACCAACCACGTGCAAAAAAAAATCTTGGGCCGACAAAGGCTCTAAAACAGCAATGAAACAAAATTTAACAAAGGGTGTGCGCATAATTATAGTACATGCCGGAAGTGCTGAGGGTTTCGTACCAAATGCGTTGTTAACGTACAGAGCAGAGATCAAATCCGGAGACTACCACGATAATATGAACTCGGATAATTACTTAAAGTGGCTTAAGGAGAAACTAATACCAAATCTCACAAATGATGCCGTGGTAGTCTTGGATAATGCAGCCTATCACAATACTAGTTCGGAAAAAATACCCACATCCAACTCCAACAAATTAGACATGCAGACTTGGCTGAATGCAAAAAATATCCATTTTGTACCAACCTACAAAAAGCCTGAACTTTATGACCTTATATTAAAAAACAAAGAAAACTTCCGCAAGTACAGAGTTGACGAATTATTAAAGGAATATGGATTCACAGTGCTTCGGCTGCCTCCTTATCACCCAGAGTTAAATCCAATCGAAAACATTTGGGGTATTGTAAAAAACGACGTTGCTAGCCGCAATATCAATCAAAACTACACTTCGATTATGCCCATTTTAAATGAAGCATTTGATCGAGTAAATAAAGATGTCTGGTTCAATACTTGTCAGCACGTGGAAAAAATAGAAGACGAATACATGAGACACTGTGATCTTGATTTCAATTTTATTATAAATGTCAGTGATACTTCAGAATCTGAATCAGACATTTCTGAAACGAGTGATTGCCGATTTTTATTTCAATAAAAAAAGTTCCATAAAACTTTTTCACGTATTTCATTTATGTCTCTAATTACCTCCTATTATTATATAAAAATGGTATTATAATCGTATATTAAATAATAATCACATAAAATATCCACACCTCAATTTTCCTTGCAGTCGGGTAAAGAGTATAAAATTGAAGTACCTAGAGCATCTTTCACTTTGACCATGACGCTCTCTCCTGATTAGTCAATTTATTGTAGTGTGGGTGTGCACTCATAGATAATTATTGTGTACGGATAACACTCAAACATTGACGGAAGCTTGCACACATATACTATAAACGGTTAGGAGAAATAGTGGGGCGCGTCTTCGTGGATTGAACTATCTATACGCGGGGATCGAACCCGCGCCTCCTTTGCACAAGTCTGGTCTTGACTCGGAAAGCACATTAAACCTTTGATCCTGGTTGTCATACGAACATCTAATGACAGTCGTTTGGTCTAACTGCAATGCTTCGATATCGCCTTCTCGTCGTGGAGGTCAGACGGCAGTCGCTTCACGAATAAAATTGAAGTTTAGCCAAAATCAGCAGTTAGACTGGTAAAAGCGGACCCCAGACTCCAAAACTGAAAAGCTTCGATGCGCCCGGGAGTAACGCTGGGATGATGATGATGAGGACTTACATATACTTAATATACCAATTTTCTCGGGGATTCCAAACTTAAGCGGCGCGCAGCTACTCATAAATAATTATACAATATGTAACAAAAACCCTGTTGTTCCTTCAACCTACGTTTTAAGAATCGACATACGGACGTAATAAAGCAAGTAATTTATAAAAATTGTTCATCAAAAATAATTAAAATAAATGTTTAATTATTAATATTTATAATCTGTAACTGATTTCTTAACTCTGCAATTCTGCATGAAGAAACTAGATATATGTAAGTAGAAAGTTCCCGCCAATTTATTTAACTTTTAAATTTAGATATTCTAAAAAAATCAAATTTGTCGGTTTTAATAGGTATTTCATTGTGACCCCTCGACTAGACAATGATTACTATTTTCTAATTATGACTTCATTAATGATGTGCTTGTAGGTAAAATTATATGTCCCTGAAAGGAATAACAGGGTTTTTGTTATATAGTGTAGAACCCGAGCATATTGGCAATACGATAGTAAAATAAATTCCTAGCCAAATGGTAGTCCAAATTCTGTCAAGGAAAGTGTAATACCTAAATCGCCCAACTAAAATTCGGTAATCTCTTTGCGCTGTGCTCTAATTCGGCGATCGATATGTATTATATAATTGTAATTGTTGGTTATTATTATTGTTATTATATCACAGTTGTTATTATAAACTTGTTGACGGCACGATTGGCGTAGTTGTTAAATGTTTGTCTGCTGCACTGCGTGTCGCGGATTCGATTCCTACACGGAACAAATACTTAAATGACCTGCAAGTAGTTGTTCTGGGTCTGGTTCTTTCTGTATGTAAGCTTATATGTTTGTTAACGCACCCACGATAGAGGAGAAATTTCTAGTGTAGGGAAACGTTTTAAAAAGAAAATATAGGAAGGAAATGAGACTTTAATAAGCTTAACATACTTTGTACTACATATTAGAAATAATTTGTAATCTCAGGTCCCATATATAAATAACAAACAAGTATTATTTATACCAACTTATTAGAATAATACACGTTATTCCTTTTTACCTGTTAATTTGCACTTGGTAGCTAGTTGTCCCTATATTTTAACAGATGTCCGTCGCATGTCGGTCTAGGTCGCAAGCGCAACCTTTATTGCAAGCCATGAACGGTAGCGGAAAATATACAAAAAATTATAACACTTCACTTTTCAGATTATTGAGTATTATTGAATTATATTTTACCATTACTCGTAGGAACTCCATAATATTGAATAGATACTGCCTAAGGCCATATGTAAGTAATAAGAATGACACATATTGCATATCATATTATAGTAATTTATTAGACGTTATTTTTTTATTCTAGACTACCTCCTGCAGCTTCGCTCACATGGAGTTCGGTTATATCGCGCTATTAAGATTTCCCTCGGAAATATCAAATTTTTCCGGAATAAAAAGTACCCTATTATTTATCCCGGACTAACTAACTAACTTTACGTCTGCAAAATCAGTTCAGTAGTTACGGCGTGAAAGTGGAACAAACAAACAAAAAACTCACTTTCCCATTTATAATATTATAAGTGAGGATAAATTCTTTATTTTTTCCATGTCGTTTTTTGTACGTCACATAAAACCGTAGGTATCCATCATACTTTCGGACGACACCTGGTCAAGCTACCCCAAACTGCCAAATATTCCCAATCAGCCAAAAATGCTTTAGAGATAAAGTTGAAAATCTAATAAAGAAATCTGAGAGATTGTAGTAGCTTGACGTACTGTCTTCTGTAATAAATGAAACATCATTTTAATGCTTTTCTGGAATACCACGATAAAAATAATACAAATTACTCACACTTCAGTGGTTTTCTGAAAATTTACTGTTGAAAAGGATGTGCGAATAATTCGCACGGGTCGCCTAGTACATATTTTGTATTTCTAATTCTGGTTTTCAACTTTTCCTTGGTTTTATTATTATACTTTGACATGATAAAAATGTATATCTGGGGTGGAGACCAGGTGACCTGAAATACAGGCTTCGGTTTAGCTTAGGCACCAGTCTCCCACAATATTTTTTTACAAACCCATAACTGGACAACATTGTTTTTCATTTGTAAGGAATTATTTTATAAGGATATTGTGGTAAGAAACACCTGACAGTCTCCGTGGCGTAGCGGTAGCGAACGCGGCCGTTGCGCAAGGAAGCGCGGGTTCGATCCCCGCGCAGTGCAAAAATTTGTATGCATGAATATGAATATTTGCACTGGTCTGGTCGTGCCTCGGAAAGCACTTTAAGCCGTTAGTCCCGGTTGCTATACGAACATCTAGTGGCAGTCGTTACGGGTTGTGGAGCCCTCAAAAGTCTAACAATTGATCTAACTGTAAAGCTGCGATATCGCCTTCGGGTTGTGGAGGTCAGACGGCAGTTGCTTCACGGAAAATATCGAAGTTTAGCCAAAATCAGCAGTTAGACTGGTAAAGCGGACCCCAGACTCCAAAGCTGAAAAAGCTACGGATGCGACTGGGATTAACGCTAATATGATGATAATTGTGCTGAGAAAATAAATAAATATTATTAAAATATTTAATTATTACTTTCCTATAACTTGCACTGCGAGCCTATCGAGTTTGGCAAACAAAATGGCTTCTAACAACTGATGACGGTTGAACAAGTTGAGAGCCATAAAAATGCATACAAGGTCGCCTACATGTCAAACTACTATTCACTTGGTTCGCATACCTTAAGCTTACACATAAGCTTGAGGAAAGCTCATTATCATAGAAATGCATGTGTATAATGAGATCAAAATGGCGATCGGTATTGTATGTTGCCAAAGCACTCTAATCTGTCTAAAAGAGGTTGAATCAAACGAAAATCGTTTGTAACGTATGTAATGATTGATTTTATTTAAAAAAAATGAAATCTTTCCAAAATGGGTTAAACAAATAATTAAAAAAAACCGACCCAGTGCGTGTCGGACTCACGCACAAAGGGTTCCGTATCATTTATTTATGAAATTAAAGGATTTAAGTTAGTTGTAGGAAAGATTACGCGGTAATAAGCGGTTTACGATTTACGAGGTATTAAAAAAAAACTACTTATTAGATCTCGTTCAAAACAATTTTCCTTGGTAGTTTTTATAGTAATGTACATCATATGGTTTTTTTAGATTTTTCGTTTTCTTATTTTAGAAGTTAGAGGGGGGGGGGGGGGGGTAACTTTTTTCCACTTTGGAAGCGTCTGTCACGCAAACTATTCGGTTTAGAAAAAAAATATTTTAGAAACTTTGATATCATTTTTAAAGACCTATCCATAGATACCCCACACATATGTATTTAATGAAAAAAAAAATGAGTTTCAGTTCTAAGTATGGGAAGCCCCCAATATCTTTTTTTACTGTTTTTGAATCAAAATCTTAATGCGGTTCACAGAATACATATACCTACCAAGTTTCAAGAGTATAGCTCTTATCACCACCATCAATCTTTTTTTATCGTCCCACTGCTGGGCACAGGTCTCCTCTCATACAGAGAAGGATTGAGCCTAATCACCACGCTTGCTCAATGCGGGTTGGCGATTTCAGACTTATAAAGTCCAGGTTTCCTCAAGATGTTTTCCTTCACCTTCAGTCAATAGTATCTAAGATATACCTACTTAGAAAATACATACAACTTTAGAAAAGTTACATTGGTACTTGCCTGACCTGGAATCGCACCCGCGCACTCATACTTGAGAGGCTGGTGTTTTAACCACTAGGCCACCACGACTATTATAGTTTCGGAAAAAATGGCTGTGACATACGGACGAACAGACCGACAGACAGACATGACGAATCTATAAGGGTTCCGTTTTTTGCCATTAGGCTACGGAACCCTAAAAAACAGGTCTGTGGTATAATTATCATATTGTATATACCCAATGGATTGAAAAATCTGTTTCAGTTAAAATTAACGAACAGTAACAGGCATAGAGGTCATCGTCTACGCTAACTTTTTATATTAAATCGAATGAAGCACTTCATTGACCACTGTTGTAATAAATAGGATAGAAAATTATGTTTTTTAGGTGAAATCAAGGCCTTCAGTTAAGTGGGCATTGGTCGGTCACATTGCACATCGTGGGCGTGGAGTACGCCACTAGGGTAACCATCCAACCGAGTTTGTGCGGAAATGTTGTCCGAACACACTATCAGTAGCAATTTGAGTTTAATTTTGACAGTCAACAACATTCACTGCGTGGGTTACGCTGGAAGGCCTTCCCGTCTAGTTTTAAAGCATAGTACATAATATTTTACTTTTTTGATTATAAATATGAATGGCTATAAGAGTAGGGGAAGACCCAGAAATGGTGAATGAAACTATATGACACATTAGCTACTAATAAAAGAAGACAACAAATCACAAGCAACGAACGAAAATAGGCGGCAGTTGCATGTGACTGACAAGAGAAATTCCACACAGCATGATGCTATGGTACAGAGTACCCATAAAACAGCACTGATTTGATATGTCTAGAAAAGGTAGTTCGTATGTTAGAAAGAATCGTTGGTCGTGTTGTGGGGAACATTGCATCACCTCGGTCAACTACGGTCCTTCCTAATCACCGAGTTTTTTTTTTTTTTTAGAGAATATGCTCTTAATAAGCTAGGGCGCTTTACCATTATCGATTGCATTACTGCTTATCATCAGGCGGGATTGCTGTCAAGTGTTTATAATTATAAAAAAAAATGGGAATGTTTACCGAAGTATAAAAGAAGAAAACATTTGACGCCCATCATAAATAAATTGGGAATAATGAATGACTACCTATTTTACGGATGTAAAAATAAATTATAATGAAAAACGGGAAAAGAATTTAAAAAATAAAAAAATACCGGACATTACTTCAACTTCAACTCTTGATCAATTGGCCTTGTGGAAGAGACATCACAATTTTGAATTTCTTTGAAAATTTTGCGGACAAATTGCGGACATTACTTTTTGGAATTCGTATTCGCCTTTTCAAAATCCGAACTCGCCTTTTTAAAATTCAATACCGTCTCTAGTAAGGGACAATATTTCAATGATTGAACTTGAGTTACGCACGCACCGCAGTGGCTCAAAGAAATCTCATTACAATGTTTATGTCACTAATTACGTGTAGACACGGCACTAAACATAACGTAGCCACTATTCAACGAATCTATGTTAATGACCACATTAGACTTTAATGGTGATTAGATGATATAGATGGCTAACAGTGACGTTTATTATGTTGTACGTCCCTTAGTTGTAAGTAACTATGTCTTTGGAAACGGTGTGCTATATTAAACAGCAGTCTTTTTCAGTAAAGTATTTCCAATCACAATCTAAATCATTTTACATTACATTTATATTACATTAGTATTGTCCATTGTTTCATTTATTCGAAAAATTTATCTGGTCAACAACATAAATGACGCATTGAATGTTGTTGAACTGTCAAAATGAAAGTCCATTGCTACTGATGATGTGTTACGTAACAGAACTTTTCAGTGGCATGCAACTGTCGCGAAGTTAGCATAAAACTGCTATCTCCAATTTACATCTGTACAGACAATATAAATGATAAAAAACAAGATAAAACGTCGACTATTCTTGTTTGAGCGCGAACGCCTTGCCAAGGAGACTACACAATAGATTATCACAAGGTCTTCGCCAAAAGTACCCACGTTCAATCAAATAGCTAGGTACTATATGACAGATGCAATTTATTTGCGCCCACCTTACTTAACATGTGGACTGACAAAGAGAAGCTACACTTAAGTCATGTGACAAATGCCTGTGTAAATACTACGTAAATTTCCGCTGAAGAGGATAAATATACAGCCAACGCTGGGTTGCCAGTCTCAGTTTTATAATTCTACCAAACTGTGAGACCGGCCGTTATATTCTAAACAAAATATTTATTTTTTTATTTGACGACACGGTTGGTGCAGTGACTGAGGGAACGACTGCTGCGCTGCGTGTCATGGGTGCGATTCCCGGACGGAACAAATATTTGTATGGCCTACATGTAACTTGGTTGGTTGTGTATGTTATGTAAGCTTAAATGTTTGTAAACGCACCCACAAAACACGAGTAATTCCTAGTATGGGAATACGTTTAAAAAAATCTCGATAGGTAAAGCTCGTTTATAATATTTTGAATTGACGTAACTTGGTCTTAGAGAATCCGAATATCTTTAGTATTTAAAAACATGTCTGTGAAACGTCTGGCCGGGCGACACCGCTTGTAAGAAGCAAACTTGTGTCGCAGGTATGTAAAAAAGTTAGACCAAGACTAAAAATAAATCATGTAAATATAAATGTCTGCTTATTTGTTGTTAAAACAAAACCTGGCCCGTTTGGTTAAATGCCATCTAAATCTTGATTGATATTAATTTTTCTAATCTCTAATTTAATTTCAAAGACTAAACTGACATTTATGATGTCAGTTTTTGCGATGTCTCTTATTATTATTAAGATGATATTGAAGTAATAATGATAACTGTTAAATATTATGTTATGTCTAAAATAAAATTTATGCTTGTGAATAATCTAGGAATTTTTCTAATTGATATGAGAATTGAGAATGCAGAGATAGATGATTACAATGATTAGTCAAATCAGGCTCTGGCATTATAAAACAAATTGAATAATCATAATATTATTATTAAGTCTGTGACCATGGCATATTCATACCTAGAATGAGAAATGGCCTAAAACGATTTATTACTTTGTTAATCACCCTTCGGCGGGCGGCGGGCGGCAGGGCACGCGGCACGTGGTCGCATCGCTATTCGCTCATAATAATACCGGTGTTGTCACTTTTTTAAAAATTACCAAATTTCGGGAAAGGAATTAATTCGCGGGAAAAAAAGATTATTTCAAAATTCATTTGTATTGGTACTATGATGATTACGTAAAATTTTATATTATATTTGGTCATGTGTTTACCTAACCTTTATTATCCTTATGGGTCGGACAGAGTTTTCTTAACATACTGTATACTAATAAAAAAACAAAATAGTTCATTTATTCGCTTGAATGCACTAATCTCTGAAACTACCAGAAGAATGGAAAAAAATGTTTTGTATTTGATAGCCTAATTCGTGAGGGAGGAGAAAGGCGGAGAGAACTAAGTATGTGCTTAACATTACAGTAAGACGAGGAAGGGCCGAGAATAAATACCGCAAGTAGGCGATACGATGCAGCGCGATATGTCGGGAAACAAGAACATTCATGCGAACATGCGTTCGACCCATAAAGATAATAAAGGTTAGGTAAACACAATATGACTAAATAAAATATGAAATTTTACATAATCATCATAGTAACAATACTAATGAATTTTGAAATAATCTTTTTTTTCTGCGATTTAATTATAACTTCCACAAAATTTGCTATTTTTTTATAAAAAGTGTCAACACCATTTTCGACGGTATCATAATGAGCGAATAGTGATACAACCGCCTACCGAATGCCCTGCCCCCCTTCGCCCACGCATGTAATGCCTACTGCATATGTATTCATTTACCTCCTTTTGCGAAATAATATTTATTTTTAGGGGTTTTTTTTTTAGTTTAGCCCGGCTTTGTGGGCGTTAGTAGAATCCGTTATCGATACCTAACTATACCTTCACGGATCGGACAGGCTAGGCTTTTCTTTACATATTGTATAAGCTAGTTTTGTGAAATTCTAAATTCATATTACGAAGTTCCAGGAAGAGCCCAGGAAGAATGTTAAAGCTAAATCTTATTATTATGTAAAATACTCGTTTTGTACACGCATCCACCAACGGCCTCATGTTTTCCATAAATATCACCTATCATAGGGGCCATATACAGTATGTTAAGAAAACCCTGTCCGACCCATAAGGATAATAAAGGTTAGGTAAACACATGACCAAATATAATATTAAATTTTACGTATTCATCATAGTACCAATACAAATGAATTTTGAAATTTTTTTTTTCCGCGAATTAATTCCAACTTCCCCGAAATTTGGTAATTTTTAAAAAAGTGACAACACCGGTATTATTATGAGCGATTAGCGATGCGACCACGTGCCGTGTGCCCTGCCGTCCGCCGCCCGCAGAAGGGTGGTTAATGCACATTTATTAAGTTACCTCTTTTTGCGAAATAATATTTATTTTTTTAGGGGGATTTCTTTTTTAAGTTTAGCCCGGTTTTGTATGCATTAATAGAATCAGTTATCGATACCTAACAACACCTTCACGGGTCGGACATGGTTTTCTTAACATACTTTATTTGTGATCGACGCCCTGCAATATTATACCATGAGATTTAATCATTTAGAAAGAGCTATGTTACCTGATAATATTACTCATGCTATTTCGAATAGTGGTGTCGTATAAAACAATAGCTTTTTTTTTACTCATCCACGCAATGACATAAATTATGTTTTCCATAAAATACATCACCTATCGTAGGGACAACGTATTCGTAATCGATCCATTGTAATATTATACCATGAGATTAAATCTTTATCTGTCCTTCTCATTTAAAATTATAATCACTGTCCGCATTTATAAACAACAATGACAGTACATATTTCGTTTCTGACAGAGATATTAAAACAAACGGACCATGCAGCAATATGTGAAATGTTCATATCTGGGACAAAACAATGTTATCAGAGATACAGTGTAGGTCACCGATTGAACAAACAATGTAAAGCCTTGTTCACAAAATTCACCCATCTAACATTCAAGGCTTCGCTCACAAGTGTGAACCTTGCTTTACGCCAGGCGGAGAGAACTAATGATTACGGCACGTTAGTTGTCGAGTCAAATCGCATGCATATATCATGATAACTTCCTATTGTAGAATTAAGTTGTAACACTGTACGTGTTTCGTCTGTAACAACAGATGAGTACATAGTGTTTGAGGTCGAGGTCATGACTCGATTCTTAGGTAAGACCACGATATTATTTTTACAAATAACTAATTTTGCAGTTGGTTCAGCTTTAACTAGTTCTTTGTAATGTACAATTTTCTTAAGAGCATAGGTACTTAATAACTATGTTAGTTTTACTTGTATTATTTAGAATAACAAAGCAGAGTCCAAGCCAAGGCTGTATACAAATTCTCTAATGCCTTACATTTGCTATAGTTCAACAGCAGTAAAAACTTACAATGACAAAATTGTACTAAACAATCCTCATGTCTTATACACAGCAGTTGCACTGCATATTACAACTAACCTAATGCATGTGCCGTGTGGGTAGTCCTTCGATCGATAGCATCTGAAAACTCATGTTCCGAATATCTTAAACTATACCCAACAAAAGTACTTTGTTACACCATCAAGTCAACCATTTGAAATAATTTGTCATTGGCGTCAATAAAAGCCGAAACCACACGGGTTACTCCACCGGCATTTGATTTATGAACCAACTGTGCCGTGTAGATTGCAATCTCGGGCAGTGTTGGTAAATTGTGGCAATGTAGCACTGCAGTACCTTATATGTATCGCCATGCTTTGTAGTTGATGGGGCAAGGAATTATGAACTGATCACGATACCTTGTATCTGTGCCAATTGCCTTCATTATGTATACACCTAATTTTAAAATAATTTTATGGTTTATAAGTCCTCAGAGCTGTTTGAACGATACACAGACTCACATTAAATTAGCAAGCAAAACACTGCAGATGTGATGATCTTTACTTTTTATATACTTAGTTTTACTGTGTTAATAAAAAATCTGTTTTCTTTTGGTTTGTCAAGTTGTGATATCGATGCCCAAGGGGTCTGCCAAATTTTCTCTAACTAAAATGTTACTTAATAAAAAAAAAATTTCGTAATAATTTAACTGACTACACTTAATGCGGGTGATGACCCTACTAAAATCCTTTTCATCGAGCGATAAAAATGTGATCTAATTTCTTTATGTAGACATAAATTCTTGTTAACAGCTTTGTTTTTGAGGTTTAGTTTTGAGCAATTCTCGTTATTTTACAAAAGTTTACAATCTGAAGGTCAAATCGCATAATTCAAAACATTCTTAATCTAGTCGCAATCTCATCTCGGCAACAAACAAATGTCTAAACCTTGTCAAAATGTAGGGAAATTCGACGTTAACAGATTGGAACTGAGGTCATACTGTGGATGATCTTCCAAGTACGAGAATTGAACCTGTGATCTCAGTCTCCTCAATCTGTCAATAATACCTCTAATTTCTCTGAATTTTAACAAGCCTTTGACATTTGTTTGCCGCTAAAGGTACAACTAACTATATTCTTCTTTTTCTTTTTTCAAGGTGAGATTCAACCTCTGGTCTTGATCAATGGCCTCTGTGGAATATATACCACAATTTTTCCAATAACACGCGTAACAAATTATAGAAATTCTTTGAAAATTTTATTTCACAATAATGGCGGATATCACCAATGACAGTTGAAAAAGACGGCCGCGTGAAACGTCTATGAGGGAGGTTTAAGGCAAAGTCATGATGTGGCCAGTATGCTGCGATACTTCAATGTTCTTTATCAATTATTTACTGAATGCACTTTTTACTACATAAATCACTCGTTTATTTAGTAAACGATAATTTTAAAAGTCCAATAAAAAATCCGCGTGACACTCAGCTTTCCCGTAAAAACCTACATCTATATTTTGGAAGTCAACTCTCATGTGTTTATCAAAAATTGCATCAAATCGAAATAATTTTAGCAAAACTCTTTTGAGTGTTTGGTCACGATCTTCGTCAAAGTTTACGTGTACAACATTGTTCATAATCAAGCGTAAGTCGTGCAA
Organism: Sesamia inferens; assembly: GCA_037179545.1. Taxonomy (NCBI): domain Eukaryota; kingdom Metazoa; phylum Arthropoda; class Insecta; order Lepidoptera; family Noctuidae; genus Sesamia; species Sesamia inferens. The sequence goes on along the minus strand of CM073928.1, from coordinate 17,015,252 downwards.
AGCTTAACCGCAGCTTTCGTACAGCATTTGTTTATAGATAATTTAAACAACGCAGCTGGGTGAAAGTGGTCCGTCCGTCCTGTCGTCCTTACACGGCCTGATTCCACAACCTGTCCAGTCCATACGCGAAATAGAGAAGAATGAATTATGTAATAAACATTTGTATAATTAGTGAGACGGCGCCGTATGTCGTCCGACAGACAAGCACACAACCTTATAATACTTTATGTCAAGTCGAGTAACAATGTTATGCACGCACAAACGTAAGGCGCATACATAATTATGAAGGAGAAAGGTGGGAAATACAGAAATGATCAGCGTATTACAATAACTTGGCTCATTCCCACATTCTCACGTGAAATTATACAAAAATATAAATTAGATTAGAGTAATGGCCACAATTAAAATAGTTATGTTCTGTAATGCTAGTTACATATTTGTTGAGGTCGATCCTCGTGAAGTATAGTGTGGGACGCCCCTCGACTGGGTGGTGGCCCAGGAAGGTGGCTGGGGTAGATTGTATGCGGAAGGAAAGGAGAGATTTGTATCCAACAGTGTACTGAGATAACCTGAGTTGCTTGATATTTTATATTCTCAATAAATTAGGCACTGACTGCTAGACAACGTATGTACACACGACAGCACATCAAACTATTACAATCTGTCAGATTTCTTTATTAGATTTTCAACTTTATCCCTAGCGCATTAAGGCTCAAGGTTGATTGGGAATATTTGGCAGTTTTGGGGTAGATTGACCCGCTGTAGTCCGTACCTTACAAGTTAAAACACTAAAATATTTATACTATGTTTGTCTAAATATGTCTGTTTCGTGTTGACGGCAATAATGAAATGAAATTGAAATGAAATGAAATGAAATTTATTAAAAAACATAGATCAACAACAACAATTAATGTACAAAAAATCTGTTTGTATAGTAATAAAAATCTTAATAATAACAATCGTAAAAGCTAACTTACTGTAGTCTAGTACATAATACAAATCTTTAAAATTACGATCTAAAACTAATGTTGGGACCACCCGAACTAGGTTTATTTAAACCTGTGTTTCAGGCTATCATTAGCAAGGATATTTGATGGCTATAGTATAATAATAATAAACATATGACAAAAGTAGGTATTTAAGACTAAGCAATGAAAAATTGTCTTAAAAACTTAAATAATACATTAACTCTACTTATTTATTAGTATATAACTTAACTTACTAAACTACTCATTTTATTTTAACACCTCCAGAATTTTTTCCGTATCTGTGTAACTGAGGGTTTGTAGATATTCAGTTAGCATTACACAACATTTATTTGAGCTTTCACTGTATATCTGTAGTAGTTTGTTACATTTGTTATATAAATATGGTCCGAGAAATAAATAAAATCTGTTAGTAAAAGCATGTTTCGTCCGTGTGTTAGTGCAAACTAAATCCTTTCTTCTCTTGCCAAAAGGTACAGGGCTAAAACCAATATCAGCGTGCTGGAGTAGTACTATATTCAAAATAAATAACTGGCGTACTGTTAGCACTTTACATTCACTGTAAAGCTGGTGGGTGGGGAATCTGAAAGGACGAAAGCTGGCGACCTTTAGGATTGCTCTTTGGGCTCGTTCCAAGGGCAGAAGTATAGTTTTTGGGGCACCACCCCAGGAACTTATACAATAGGTAAGAATGGACTGACACAAAGCCATGTATACCTGCCGAATTAAAGTAGTTTGCTATGTTGCGCAAATTTTTAAAAACGTATATTAATTTACGTACTCTAGTACATAATAAGTCAACATGTTTACGGAAGTTAAGATTATCATCAATTGTGACACCTAGATATTTTATATGGTCAGTTTTTTGCAATGTAGGGCAAGTGCATGCTGTGTCAGCGGACATACTCATATAACAATTGTGAGCATAAATGTTAAGGTTAGTAGTACATATGTTAGTATTTTTCATAGTAAATAACATGTAATTGGTTTTATCTGAATTTAATGTCAGCTGATTATTATGAAGCCAATTAGACACTATGTTGAAACCATTTTGTGCTAGTGCATAGACCTCCTCTTTAGATTTACCTGAAAACACGAGAGCTGTGTCATCAGCATAAGACATAATGACACCGTTTTGAAGTGACAGGCTGCTTAACTCATTTATATAGATTAAGAAAAGGGTAGGGCCCAAAATACTGCCCTGGGGTATTCCGAAATCACTATTTTTTAGGTCAGAACTTTTGTGCTGACCAATTTTCACACACTGGTGACGATCACTAAGATAGTCAGAAAGTAATTTTAATTGTGTTCCTCTTATTCCAATTTTTTCTAGTTTTTGCAATAATATGGAACAAGAAATGGTGTCAAATGCTTTGGCAAGGTCTAAGAAGATCCCAATTGTGAACATGCCGTTATCCAGATTAGAACAAATGAGATTTGTCAATTTATGAACTGCTTGATTTGTTGACCTTTTTGGCCTAAACCCAAATTGTTGATCAGAAAGTAAATTGTTCTTTTCTAGATAATTAATCAATCTAGTGTTTATGATTTTTTCCAAAATCTTTGAAAGGCCTGTTAATACTGCAATGGGTCTATAATTAGTGACATTGTTTTTGTCCCCAGCTTTAAAAACTGGGCTTACGACAGCTTTTTTAAGCAGTTTCGGAAATAATCCTTTACTTAGGCATAAGTTGAAGATGTGTGTTAGTGGCGGTGCAATAAGGTGTTTGAATCGTTTTAGTACGATATTGGGGATGTTATCCCACCCAACAGCACAAACGTCTTTAAGCCCATCTATTAGACATAATACTTCCCGGGCGTCTGTCTCTAATAGTACAAAAGAGCCCAGAGAGTTATATGTCACCGGCGTATATTGAGTAATTGAATTTCTAGAAAAGGTCTTCTCAGCTAAGTTTTTGCCAACGTTAACAAAGTAGTTGTTTACATTATTCGTTGCTTCTGATGGGTGCAAGTAGGGTGATAAAAGATCAAGCGGAGCGACTAGCTTTTTCTGTCTGAAAATATTGCTTTTGATAAATTTCCATATAAGCTTATTATTCTTACCCGCTTTCTGGAGTTGTACTCGGTCGTATCTTATTTTTAGGTTTTTCAATAGATTATTGCAGAAGTTTCTGTAGCGTTTGTAAGTAACTGAAAGTATCTCATTATTGGGTGTTAGTTTCAGTTTCTGATGAAGATTGTCTCGATGACGTATACAGCGGACAAGACCCGGCGTTATCCATGGTTTGATATTACTGTACTTTCTAGGTATTAATGTGCTTGATGTGTTATTGCTGATGAGTGTTTGCAGCGTATCAATAAAATACTTTATCGAGACATTCGGATCACCGGAAAGGAAAACGGGGTCAAAATTGATGTCACGCATGTCGTTTTCAAGACTCGTCATATTCAATTTTTCAAGGTAACGCATGCAGTTTTTTCTAGGTGAAGATATTTCTAGGGTTAATAATATAGCCTGATGATCCGTAAGCGATGAATTAGTAATAAATGTTTTAGAAGGTGATTTTGTCTTAATAATGATATGATCTAAGCAGGATCCACTCTGGTGAGTCGGTTGGTTATGATAATAAAGGATTTAACAAACAAACAATCAATTCAAAGTGTCCAACGGATATTTTGATACGGGGTTAAAATAATTTAGCCAGCAAACTGCATGAAACCATAAAATTAAATTAATGATAATATGAATAATAAAATAAAAACAAAAAAAACTGAAATAACAACAGCGCTGTTGACATACATACGTACATAGATATCATGATTGTCCTTATGACAGCCTCCGTGGCGTAGCGTAGCGGTAACGAACGCGGCCGCTGCGCAAGGAGGCGCGGTTTCGATCCCCTCGCAGTGCAGATATATTTTGCATGCATGAATACGAATAATTGCACTGGTCTGGTCGTGCCTCGAAGAGCAAGTTAAGCCGTTGGTCCCAAGTCCAACAATTGGTCTAACTGCAATGCTTTGATATCGCCTTCAGGTTTTGGAAGTCAGACGGCAGTCGCTTCACGGAAAATATGGAAGTTTAGCCAAAATCAGCAGTTTGACTGGTTAAGCGGACCCCAGACACCAAAGCTGAGAAAAGCTTTGGATGCGACTGGGATTAACACTGAGATGATGATGATGATGAGATAGTTAGATATACACATATAGGTAGCGCTATACACGATAAATAAAGTTATTCCTTTTTCAAAAACCTTACTACCCTTTTAGACAAATATGGTGGACCGTCTTTAGTGCAAATAGTTTAATGAAATGAATAAATAGATTTAATTTTTGTTCTATCATTACTAGACATCGATAGCATCACGTCTGCGGAGTTCCGCTAAATTATTCCATTTGACCCTGTATACGCAGACGAAATTGCAGACAAAATGTAATGGCGTTAAATACCGTTTAACAACGCTGTTTGCGACAACTCATGTTGCAAAAATATCGACATAATATTTCAAAACTTTAGTCCGTTTATTGATCATAAACTCATAAGCACCAATATCGATAAAAATATCTAATGTGTCAGCCATAAAATGAAAATCTATTAGTAAACGTGATTTTGCACAATTTTATATAGGTATGTACCAATTTGAAATCCTATTGGTGTCATTGGTATTTCTTTTTAAAAAAAAAACGTTGCCCCACACTTGTAATTTCTCCTGTATCGTGAGTGCGTTTACAAACATATAAACTTACATACTCAAATAACCAGACCCTTGTAGGTCAACTACTTGTAGGACTTACATATATTTGTTCCGTGCGGTAATCGAACCCGCGAAACACAGCCCAGAAGTCAAACATTTAATCACTACGCCAATCGTGCCGTCAATATTCGGCATTGGTATTAAATTGGGAACACATTTTATACGTACGGAGGACGGGTCTGAGCAGTTGTGTTGCGATGTGTGCCGGGTGCGATGCGCCTAATGTTGTTGTGTTGGGGGTTTGGTCGTGGAGGGCCTTTGGCGCAGCATCGTTGGTCGTGTTGTTGGGTTTAACATTGCATCACCTCGCTCAACTGCCGTCTTCCTTCCTATTCGCTCAGTTTTTCAGAGTGAATAGGCTCTTAATAAACTAGCGCGCTTTACCATCAACGATCGCATCACTGCTTACCATCAGGCGGGATTGCGGTCAAGCGCTAGTTTATAATCATTAAAGAAAGAAAGAAAGATTTTATTAAAAGTTAACAACATTTCTAGCGCCAGATAATTTAAACCACCGCCAGTTACTTTCAAATGACAAATTCATCCCATAAATAAAAATTGTCTGTCATTTGAAAAATCATCCCTCTATTTAAAATTCACGGGCTACCTAAGCTGAAATGTCGAAACATATACTCAAACAGCGACATGTTAAGGTATCTTTCGCGGTCTTAATAAAATTTACTAAATTGTTAAAATTAACTACGATGACTCACTTGGATAAACTAGACCAAAGCCAATTAAGCGGGTACTTAGAATTCAAGGTGGCGACTCGAGATTTTTGTTTGTGTACCAGTACAGGATTACAATTAGAAAGCACATAACATTTCAGCACATGCCGAAGCGTCTCAGTAGGTTGTGCAATAGGCTTATTGTGTAACGACGATGCAATACATGCTAATGTATTGGACTTCCGAACGGACATGTCAATTTAGTTAGCGGCCAACTCTTGAGCGCTTCCAATCACGCGAATCATGCCCTGGTTTAGAAAACACGGAACTCTGATCGTTTTTTTAATGGCCTATCATTCTCTTTTATGTTAATTGTGATTTATAGACCTAGCAATGCTGAGTTCAGTTTGAAATAAGAGTATATTAAAGTAGGTCGACAAGTAGGTAAATCATAATTACCAAAAATTTTTGGTAATTTTTGATAATTATGATGATTTAAAAAAAGAACTCGTTTAATTAAACGAGTTCTTTTTTTAAATTTTACCGGTTTAATTCACCTCCAGTGAACCATGTCCTCGTTATCCTATTTGGATTTACATACCAAAATAATAAAAAGTAGAAAAGTAGGTACCTCTTTCCAAATTATGCATTAGAAAAACTTTCTGAAAGTGGGTCAAATAAATAAATCTATATGATGCAGGTGGATATCTGGTGTCCAATTACATACCTTCAATATTATTTATCAGTGATAAAATACAAGTTTTTGTGCTCGTTATATAAAATTGCTGAGGTGCGGAATCAGAAATTAGCAAATTGGAACGAAATGGACTGATTGATGTGAGCAAGTGAGGGCCGCAGTTACATGCTTACCTAATACCTAGATGCCTCTTAAGAACTTAATACGACCTTTTTTGTGTTCGGGGGACCCCTTGAAAAGGCATCTGACCTCTAAGGAGGGTAAGATTTTTACCTTACTAAAACCACCCCGACGATGGGGTAAACCTGCACCCTAATTGCGTAAAATACTGTTACTATCAATTGAAATAATTTTGAAGCATATAGCTAATCCATTGCTCCATATGTTCGAAGCATGTGTATGCTCAACAACGTAAATAACGCAATGAATGTTGTTGAACTGTCAAAATGAAACCTTATCATCATCTCAGCGTTAATCCCAGTCGCTTTTCTCAGCTTTGGTGTCTGAGGTCCGCTTTAACAGTCTAACTGCTGATTTTGGCTAAACTTCGATATTTTCCGTGAAGCGACTGCCCTCTAACCTCCACAACCCGAAGGCGATATCTAAGCATTTCAGTTAGATAAATTGTTAGACTTTTGAGGGCTCCACCAACCCGTAACGACTGCCACTAGATGCTTGTATGGCAACCGGGACCAACGGCTTAACGTGCTTTCCGAGGCACGACCAGACCAGTGCAAATATTCATATTCATGCATACAAATAGTTGCACTGTGCGGGGATCGAAACCGCGCCTCCTTGCGCAACGGCCGCGTTCGCTATCACTACGCCACGGAGGCTGTCAAAATGAAACCTACCCTACTGGTTTCTCTCTAAATAACAATTTAAAAACCCTCAAATTCCAATACGAACTAGTACCTAATCAATCAGGTCTAGAACTATTGAACTCCTAGGTTGACTACATACTTCAGAAAAATATACCGAAAAATGAATGCGAGGTATTTTGTCATAATACGAATGGTTCAATAAATATTGATAACTTAATGGTTGTTTCTTGTGGCACTTTATTTACAGCAAATATTAACTAAACGGCTTCAACCTAAAATATTACAAAACATAAATACTTGGAAACAAAATCCCACGCACTAATTTATAAATCACAACATACTATAGGTAGTTATCTAATGGCAACTGTTAAATATTTCGGTTTTTAGTTCAAGTTATTTTTTAATTAATATTCGCGTGGCTAAATTTTTAACATACTTACTTAATATGTATTCATTTTTGCCATCGACACGCTTAGAGGAAATAGTTAAAAAGTGTTATCTACTAAGCATCACACATATTGTATAATAAATCAGATCTTAAATTGATATTTATAAAATCGTCTTGTTTTAATTAATGTCAGCCATGACTTTGTATTTTTTTTTCTTTATCTCACGCATAAATACAATACTTTAGTTCCAAAATAATACAATAGAGTAAAATAATTATACCTACGTAGCAAAAAGTTACAATTAGGTACGAATAAACTGTTTTCATAATTTTGTTAATTAGACATTAATGTAACAAAAATTTATGTCTAAATTATTTTAACAAAATAAATTAAAAAGTCTATCTCAAGAACCATCCTAACGTTTTTGTTTATATTTTAAGCAGCATATTAAGCCTAAAAAATGTTAAACCTTCCTAAATCATTGCATCAATATCGTGGACTTGCAAAAACCACTTGAGTTTTTTCTTCAATACATAAATATTAATAACATTCCTGAACTTATTCTTAAAACATTTGTTTGCCAGAGGACCGTCCTACATTACCTTCCCGATCAATCAGGAGCAAATGATCTATCGAAAATGGTAATGAGCAGTTGAGCTGGGCGCAGGCCATCACGTTGTCGCGTGATTACGTCACTAACTTTCGTCGCGTGAGAACCATCGCACACTGTGGGCCGCTCGTGGCTCGTGTTCGCGCATCACTTTCATTGTTTATACGGAACTCGTCACAAAAACGGGCGTGCGGAAGATATAGCGTGCATGCAAGTTCATTTTTAACAACATGCGTAATCACCACGTAACTTTGATGTATGACCGTTAATAAAAACCGACAGCCATAGACGTCCATTGAAACTCGACACAAAGCATTATTTGAAATGATATTTAAAATATTACTGAAAGGGGTTCTCTCAACAACTTCATCCTAAAACTGTATTAACTGCAACGCCCACAGACACGCCTAGGTGCAAAATCTAAATTTCAAACATGTTTATATGGGTAATTGAAATCCAGGCATCCGACAGCACTGCATGCTAATCTTCATTCAGTATGTATCATTATCGCTTACTTTGCAGAAAATCTTTATATTAACACTTCATTAGGCGCGCCTCTATTTGAGACGTTAGTAGTCGCGCGCTCAACTATTGTAGAACATTTTAAATATAAGGTTTTCTAAGAAAATGTTTATAAATTTTAAAAAGGTTTTTTGTACTAAACTAATTTAAACATGTTAAGAACCAAAAATCACAAAATTTGAACTTATAATATTGAATATATTATAATATTGATTATTTTTTTTTATTCGCTCATGTCCTCCACTTCCAATTCTTCATTTTTAGCGTAGTGGGGACATAGAAGAACCTGTTGATTAGGGCAGATCCACTTGTTACATGTGTAAAAATGCTTCCTGGTTGAGTTGTTGGGCGCTCTGCCACAGAAGGGACATCATAAAAACTTAGGGGTACCTCATCTTCAGATCTTCAGATTCAGATCGGATTGTTGAGTGCCTTTTTCGATATTTTCTAAATCAAACTCGGTGCTACTTTCTTCCTGTTCTGTGTCCATATTATGTAAGGATTCTTCTAAGTAGTCTACATCTAAGAACAAATATTCAGGGTTATTCTCCACGATATCTCCACCATCAGTGTCTTCTTCTCCATCTCGAAATTCTCTGTTCTTCACTCCGTGAAGCCATTATTCTGGAGAAAATCATCTCTCTAGTTAGTACTAACCTTGTTATAAATTGTATATATCATAAAAACATAAATAAAAGGTAATAAATATATACTTACAACAAATAAACATCGACCGCAGCTCTCGAAAAAAATGTCACGCGAGTAGTCGCGCGCTGTACAGTTGTAGAAATTCACCTTTGACGCCAAATTTCTCCGGCATTTGGACGCATCGGTCGCCTCAAGGACACTTAATATATTCATTGACTAGTAATAGAAGAATAATAAGACCGTGTGCGTGTTTGACCTTGAGTAACCGATAATATTCGATGAAATGCACAAGTGTTAAATCTAGAATGCAGGATTATAGCAACGTACGTTCATATGCAGTAGGTACTGGCAGCAATACGTTACAGTTATAATAAGCATTAGCAGTATACGGTATGGAATGTGTATGCGGTGTGCGACTGAGCGGCGACCGCCGACACAACGCACACATGCAACTTTAATGGACAGTGTCTAATGAGCGTTTTAACAGCGCATTTACTTTGAACCTAACAACAAACCTCCTGCAGTAAATCTCTTTACTGCTTTTCTAATACTTAATTAATCTGTGGTGCGCAAGCAGCCATTTGAAGATTTCGACACAAATGTGAGATAGAGGTTCGTCGAATGGTGAGAGTAAGACACTTAACCCAAATTAACTTCATAAAATACTACTAATAATACTTAAGAAATCATTTCCGTACCGAGCTGGCTACATCTGCTACTAAAGCATTATGTTAAATGGCGTAACACTAATTATGATTAAAACCAGTAGCAAAATTGTAGCAATCGGTACCTACTCTATAATTCATCAAGATCATAAATTTATACAAACCCACTAACCCAGATGATGCAGAATGTAGCAATCGAGGAAAGAACGAAATCAATCGCCTGAGTCCGACTGCGGTACAGAAAAAAAAAAATAAAGAGACTCTAATGACTACGAGACACACCCACTAACCGCTACGTCACCTCATGTTCTTATAACAAATCAAATCAGTTAGGTTTTGAAGGCGAATAATGAAGGTCTTATAAGGAATGTAAATTACTGTGATTAACAAGGTTACCAGTATTTCGTTGAATGCGGATTTGCGCGCCCCTAGAGCCCACACGACGCCTTTGGCGACACCCACGACTTGTACGGTCACCATCAACCGACCAGAGACACAAGACCCCAGCATTCACAAGTGCGTAGTGCCTCCGCCTCCAGTTCAGCAATTACACGTGGATAAACAACCAGTCGCCCACACGTTGAATCAATTGTATCTCAGTACTAGAGCAGGCTGATCTCATATCTCGTATTTCTGTCACAAATTATTCTGTTGATTGATATTTTAATTGTAAATTGATAACCATGAATCTTTAAAACATGCGCAAAAACTTAGAGCAAAAAATATGTATTGCGGAAGTCTGTAATTATTGTAATCTATCTATCTATTTCTTTACATTGTGTCGAATCCATATCATGGTTTTTCAAGCTTGACAGTCCCTTGCTAGAGAATAATGAGATAACGAAAACAAATTCTACTAAAGATCGATTGTTAAACTGCTTATTCCAGGATATGTTTGTTATGTCGCTAAACACGTCAGGTAGGCGTTCAATCCAGGCGCCACTGACGCCTACAGAGTTGAGCTATAATTTCAGTACCATATATGGTTGTGGGCCAAATACAAGCCAGTGATTCAGTGGTCACAGTCACCCTGTAGGTATGACGAAACGAATAGCAAATAGGTTCAAGGATAGTGAAACAGTTTTAGGCAATTATTTATTTTTTAATGTAATGTGACATTTTTAAAAGCGTCAATTGGTTTGGTGGTAGCTATGGGCTAAGAACGGCGAAGGTTTAAGCTGTAACAGGTGATTCGGCGTGGGTTCCATCAAGGCCAGCGGTGTACTTGGTGGCGTAAGTCTGACCGTCATCACCGATATGAGGCCAACAATCATGACATAGTCAATGCGGTCCGGGGTGAGCAAGAGTCGCCCACGTTCTGACACCACGGTGCCTTCAGCCGTGACGTACTGCAGGACGAACTGATCGAAGTAATCCTGAATCTCCACCCGCTCCATCGCTGGCAGCCTCCAACGCTCTTCAACGACAGCATTATGACTCGTTATTGCGGCTGCGGCCACAGCGAAGAGGATCAGAGCTACCATAAACTGGAATAGAGAAATCTACCATTACAAATACACAAACAAAGCAGTGCCTTGAAAATATCAAGAACAACGTTAAACAAATTTTGATTAAAGATATAATCATGAATTACATGTTTAAAAAATTTTTTTTATTGATGAGAAGACACGGTGTGTATATTGTGCTTATTGCAATATTATTTCATTTCTACATAAGTTACGTACCTACTTATAAATACACAAAAATTAGTATTTTGGCAAAAAAAATGGCACTGATTCTTTTTCTGATCCTCATTACAGGAAGAATAGTTAATAAGGACAAATTAAAACATAAGTACCTACCTACAATTTACAAGTTAATTTCGCAATGTTGAATTAATGGGACAGAAAGCCAACTCCTGTGATTAAAAACGTTCAAAATTAAGTCGTAGTCCATCTCTGCGACAAACAAATGTCAAAATATAGGGGACAGATTGAGACTGAATTTAGACTGTGAACGTTCTTAAAGTAACGCCCCTCAGGGTCAAACATACTGGTTACAATGACATAATGTACATATGTCGATTTGTATAGCACTTTGTCACATGACGCCATTGGTGTATGGCCAATTCATTCTATATAAAGATTTATCAAATAGGAAAACATATTTATCTAAAGGCTTAGGCGGTGGTGCCGTGGAGCATCTACGTACAACGACACCAAAAGACAACAGAGACAAAGACAGACAAAGACAGCAAAGACAAACCACTAAGCGAACACAGTCCCAGTCCAGCACCCTAATTGCGTAAAACACATATCTATCCATAATCCATTGCACCATATGCTCGAAAAATGCGTCTGCTCAACAACATAAATAACGCGATGAATATTGAATATTATGGACCTGTCTAAACAAAACGCATTGCTACTGAAAGTGTGTTACGCCATTACCCTGCAGGTTATTTATCTAATTTCTTGGCTGACAAGTCGGCAGGTTCATGTGCGGACGACAGCAGATCAAGCTCCCTGAAATTGTCAAATTTCTTTAATTGATTTTTAATTTTATTTCTCTAGCTAAAAAATTCAAAATCTATATATAAATTTGACAGATTGCTGTACTCTGATGTGCTAGCGGCTGCACTATCGCTGTAATGAATCCCATTTTACACTATATTCAATTCAATACGAACATAAACCATCTGACACATTGTTTTCCTCGAATAGTGAACAGCAAAAATTGTCCACGTTTAATGAAATTTTCACGCTAGCTCTAGGCCATTCGTTTTTCATAGGTTTGTGATGCTATACAGAATATTAATTTATAATTCCTCATTGTAATATTTCTATGCCGCCACATTCCTATTTTTGCTGTTCTGTATAATTATTATTTGCCAGTATAACATTTACATATAACAATACTTCTCCTACATAATTCGTTGAGAGATGATGTCAACGCAATGCATCTATTTTGTACAGAGTGTATAATTAATTATTTTAATGTATCCGGGTATTCATCAGAATTAATTATTTTCTAATTAAAACGCTTTTTGTAAACTACTGTGTCCTTAAATTTTGACTAATTTTATGGTAGGACAAAAAATTGTAATTAAGGAAGATGATTTTTTGTTTAAAACAAAACAATTCTTCTTCTAGTAATTTTTTCTATTATTATTTGTAAGAATACGGAACATTATGACATTAGAGTGACATCCGTTAAAACAGGCGACAGCATCTGTATCAATCTTCAGGGACTTACTTAGATAAACTACAGGAGATATCAGTTGCTGTCCAGTTACTGATTTCACCAATTCAAAGAATTAACAATTCATTGAATAATCGAGATACAATTTAAGTGTAACATAAAATTTGCATAAATATAAATACTGATCCAATAACTAAGCATTCACAATTAGATTGGTCACGATTAAAGATTCATAAATCAGAGTTTTATATGATAACTATAATAATAAAACATTTTTATTAATAATAATACAAGGAATGGAAAAGTTATCAAGCTAAAATCTAGATACAGTTAGCGTGATAACTAAAATAGACATTACGTCTTTCTAGAAAAAGATGCACTTAAAATTAGTTTTGGGCATCTTTTCTTTATATTTCAATAAGAAAAGGACAGAACATAATATGTCAGTTTAGACCTGTCAAATTAGTCTGCGCTAAACTTAAATTGGTGTATTTTTGGTCGCCACGTTCATAATCGCGTCTTAAACTGTCTATGGAATATTTTAATTTGACAAGAAGAAGTAAACAAGAGAATCGGCGCCATTGTGTGTCGCTGTCGGGCCAAACTTATTGTGAGGTTCCGTAGTTTACCATCCGTCACAATAAGTGTCCACAATTGAGAATTAACGAGATGGGCTCTATGTTACATTGAGTTGACATACTTTTTTTGTTGGGATGGAAAATCATCAAATGACGTCTCCCTCTCTGGGCGGACTAAAACCCACCCGTATTTCTTCACTTGCGTATGCGACGTCCAGGGCCACGGTTTCTTTTTTAACCAACCCGCAACCTTGACCTAGGAGGCATCGGTCTTCGTGGAACCTGTCACCATGTGCTGACATCTCTTTGAGGCGCGCGTGAAACACAATGCGCCGTCGACTCGGGCCTGGTCCGCCCGCAGGCCCGCGCCTACGGTGGCTAGGATTTCGATGTCGTCTTCCGACCAGGCCGTTTCCTGTGGCGGCTAGTGGCGTAAAGCGCTGGGATTCCCGTTGCCTCACGCGCTTCGCCTCCTCCTTTGCCAGCATCACTGCTTCGTACAAGGATGTGACGGCCTGCAATGCACTCTCGCTCCGGACCATGGCTTGGACCAGGGTCGGCCGCAAGAGATCGCCGCCGATCGCCGCTACGAGGACACAGCGGTGCTCTACCCAAGCCGGAATCCAGATCTACACCGTATGCTCCACCGTGTCCTCAGAGCGATCCACACAATGGTGACACCCTGGCGTTTCCTCCTGCCTTATACTGAACAGGAACCTCCCAAAACAACCGTGCCCGGTGAGGACCTGCGTCAGGCGGAAGGTGAGGGCGCCGTGGCGCCTTTCTAGCCACTCCTCAAAGTGGGGACTTACCACCGCTATTGTGGCGTGCCCAGCACTGGGTTGAGTTGTTTTTTCCACTTTTTATTTTACTACTTTGTCGGCGTGATTGATTTACATATTGGTACCAATCAGTGAGATTATCCGCGAACGGACAGACAGACAGACAGACAGACTTGGCAAAACTATAAGAGTTCCTAGTTTAGTACGAAATCCTAAAAATGAGATCATAAAAAGGATAAATAGCTGCACCTTATGAGTCTACTAAGATGTAGCTAAGTATGTATAATGATTAATGATTATTAAGAAATAACTACAGATATAGGTTTTTAATAGAGCAAAGTTTAGAAGAGTTTCACACACCTTCTAACCATTTTCATTACATAAATTATATTAATATTACTTTTGTGTTTATTTTTTTTTTCTCGAAATAACATAAGCTACAAAAAGCGGAACAGCGTCATATAACATAATATTATAGGTATTATAATTTTAGAATCTTCTTTCCCCTTCTCTCTGACCTATCCAAAAGAAGACACCATATTGGATAATTTATGCAGCTTCTCTCTAACGTAACAATTCTTATCCGTGGAAGTTCGATTTCTTCAAGTCATAAGCATTATTCATCTTGTTAAAACTGAACACAGCTTCGAGGCACCAGAATAGTGAAGGATAATATTTTATTATATAAATCCACAAATGACTATATTACAGTCATAGATTATGACAAGCAAATAAATCATTTAACTATAATACCACACCGAACTGCTTTGTCTAATCCGACAGTCTTCGACTTGCCCAATTAGAATAAAGAATTTAAGCGGAAAATACAACTAATTCCTTCGGAACAAATAAGAACATTCGTGTATTAGATTTTTTTACAATACCTTGCATTATTTAGTCATGCAAGTTAACGTTTCCGCGTAGATCCTTAGTTCGCGGCCCACGTATGTCCCGAGGTTGTTGCGGTAAGTAAGTAGGTAACACTCAAACACATTGATATTCCATGGCACTAGCCGTGAGTAAGGCTGACATGGTTACTTGGTTAGTCCTTCTAACATCGTGGACATTTCCTTATATGGAAGATGTCACTCCCGACATGCGCTTACGATGCGCCATAAAAATGTAACATTTTATTAACGTCAGCGCTTTACTTAAACGTTTTTCTTGCTGCCTTGGCTTATTCCAACAGTTTGTTTTGAAAAAATGCTTTCAACTTGCAATATTCAGCCTCTGTACTCTGAAACTTACTTGAGTCTCAATGACTTTTTTCCACATTTATGGGAGGTCCGTATATTTTGTTGCTTCATCTCGACCTTCGGGGCTGAGTTAACATCTATTGTTCAACAAATTACTGATTCGTCTCTAATTTGTGGCAGAGCCATTGTCTCTCGGTTGCCCGATTTTACGGGTAGTGCACATCTGAAGAGGAACACATCTATCTGACTAGGAAAAATACATCGCGTGTTGAATGTAAACATGGTAATGTTTTATAGTTATTATCGACAGGTTAAGGATTTTCCCGATATGAAAATTACTCTACAACATATTTCGATTAATAGACAAGCCACGAACATTACTTTGTTTATCTTCTGATGTAGCCTCCATCACTAAAAACGGTTTTACAGTAAACTGCGAAAATTTAGCTCGAAGCCTCAAAAAACGTAACCAAGATGTAGACGTTTTAAAACTTTGTTATTTAAGTATGTTTTGCTTAAATTCCGTAGCTGTGCACATCGTTTTGTTACATTCACAGCCAGTATGACACTGCAAGTGCGATAGTGCTCAATTACGTGTAGATAATAACGCAATAATGTTAATATTATAAAGTTTATTCAGGTGGTCCTTGACACCACTTAATAAACAGCTATTACCAACAATCCCTAGTCCCACGCTCGTCTAACCCGCGATTGAAACTATACACTAATCAGTAATCAACTACTGCAGACCTTGTCTTAGCCCACAATAAGCCACGCTATATTGTTATTAAAATACAGGCACGGACTCAATACCGTGCTTCTAACATACCTAAGTATAATAAAAACTTGAGGAGTAAAGTCAATGGGACACAATCCTCTTTTTCGTGTGCGGGTAACCTTTTATAATAAGCGGACCCCATGTGAGATGGTAGATGGTGTTATCGAAATACTGGTTCTAGCTTAGTCCTTCTCAGATTTTCCTTCACGTTTTGAGAGGTTGGCTAGGTAGGGCCAATTTTAGGAGACATGTAGTCATACCTCATGAAAATGAGTAATTTTACAATAACCTACATAGCAATTTTGTCTGCTAGGTATATTATATCATACTACACTGCCTAGACTCATAAATGTATTAGACATGATGTTAGCTATTATAAATGACCACTTAACCTGTTTCTCCAGCAACTCTCATTTAAAGTCCAAAAGTGGTCGAGATAGAGTCCAATAAATTAACATAGCTAAAGCATTAAAGCTACTTTTTGAATAATATAAATTGGCACGATCGATTTCAAAAATGAATCTTACATAACGACGTAAACGAAAGGATGAAATCGTTTGAATATTTAAGCAAAAAGGAAGCCGCTTCAGAATTTTTAAAATTTCCGCTTTAAAATTTCTATTTGTATACAACTATGATCATTTACCTATCTGTTTTATTCACACTAATGAGGTTTTCCTAGCCTTACCCTGCACAAATCACTAAGTAGTGTATTAATTAAAATTTAACCAGAGTGTGAATTTTAAAACTCAAAAGAACAATTAACTCTCTCCGTCTGGAGAGAGGTTGCCTTTTTTGACATGTTAGGATGATTACAGACAACTCGAAGCTTTGTTGCGCCACTTCTTTTTCCCAGCTAAAGCACTAGGAAAGCACTGGTATAAAGGAAGCGTTTTGGGAGACTGCCTTATATAATTTTGACTTTCGATAAATGCTGATTTTATTAGTCTAATTTGAATAAATAACTTTTTATTTAGTTTCTACAGTAATTCCAAAATTACGGGTTTAAACAGATAAATCAATAAAGTACATTCAGTAAAGAGTATATTTATATTACAGCTTTGTGCATGCAGCGTATTGGCTGCGTTAGACGGGTACAGTCCCCAACAGGACCCGGACCAGTTCCACATACAGACAGACGAAGATGACGAGCGATACTTCCTGTACCAGACACACAACGGACAGTACCGAAAAGAGAGGCGGCTGAAAGATGGATCTGTAGTTGGTAAGAAAATTCTAATGGTATTTCTATAGCTAACGCCTCGGTTCCACACACAATCAGTCTATAATATGCCCACTGCGGGAAAGCCCTCCTCTCTTCCAAGGGGAAAAAGCTTGTAGTCTACCTAGACCCAGAACAAATCAATAGATGTCACGCGCTTTTTTTGCCTTTAGGAAATTCCAGTCTCTTTCGCGGTTTTAAAACTAAGTAATACGGCAGCCCAGGTTTGAAGTCACAACCTAGGACTCCTATGTCTTACTGACAAAAACCACCCGGGTGTTCCATCTCACACCTACACCGGGGCTTGCAAGAACAAATACTGCTTCCGCAACCCCCGATTGGTGCATCGTGGGCCTCCTCGGGGCAGGGGGGGGGGGGGGTGTGAGGTGTAGGACTCTCCCCGTGACGTCTAAGAGTGGCGCGCGTGGAACATTTCGCGCCGCCACCTTGGACCAAAACTGCTCTCATTGGTAGGTAGATGATTTGAGGCAATTCTGTATCAAATGGAATGGTTCTGTATCGATCGAATGGAATCTTTCTAGACCAAAATAGTTCCTTTACACTCGATGCTTGGCCTGCGATGGAAGGCCTCCCCTAAGGCTTTCATTGCTTTGGGGGGGTTTGCCATAATCCCCACGCTTGGCAGGCGGGTTGGAGATCGCAGTAATTTGATATTCCACAGGAGAAGCGCTTTGTCCGCTTCCCTGGAGAGTTCCCTTAGTCGCCTCTTACACCCAGGGAAGGATATGGGTTGGTACTATTCTTAACCCGGTGCCACACGGGCACGGCCACTCGAGCATATAAAAAAAATTAAAAGGTGAGAGATGATGAGAGATGTAAAATGTAAGTGCATGTAAAAGAGATAGAGTACCAACAAACACGGAGATCGTAATAGGCTCATTTTCCAAATTGGCAAATCCTAAAGCTAAAAGAGGACTATTATAGTACATATTGCTCAGTTGATTGATAACATCAATATGGATTGAATATCAAGTTCACAATAAATATAAAGTAGAGCAGCCTACTTATAAAGCTCCATTGTCACTATGAAAATGTTGTCGACCTACACATACTCCATAGTTCATTGTCCCACAGCTACAAGTATGTGTAGGTCGGATATCTATATATGTACATAATAGCAATTACCTTCTAAGGAAGTCAGGATAACTAAAAAGACTATTAAAATTGTTGTTTAACAATTGCGTTCGTGACGGTACATATGTGTATTAAATTGTGCTCTAGCACGAAACAGATATTTTTGAGGAATTCCTATTTCATAGCGTCACTAGTATGTTTTCCAAATAAAAGTATATCATTGCTATGAGACTCTCCAATTTTCTGAATAATTAGATCACATTAAATATGCAAAAGGGACTGTTTGTTTTACATTGAAGACGCCCATTAGGATCTCCCTTTTAGGAACAATCCCAGATATCCCAATACACTATCTCCTTTGTCTTGATTTGTAAACACAGTGAGAGTAGGTATTCAATCATTTCTTTTTAAATGTGAAACTAAATTGCCTGCTATAGATATGGGGTCTCTGTGGATAGGTCCTTACTTGTTGTACCTATTAAAACATAAGTACCAATCGTATCTTCAAACAAATCTTTGCCCCGGTAAACTGCAAGTTTGTTCGCCATTAAACTCGTCATTGTCTACGTTACAGGTTCAACGGGATGGGTGGGAGCCGACGGATATTTGCGACTCCAGGATTACATCGCTGATAATCAGGGCTACAGGATTTACAAATCTAAAACGGTCTACGTTGGAGAAAATCGACCAATTTCAGTACGTTTCATTTAATACAATTAAATTTATTCGTAAGCTATTTACATAACGCTGAAATTTTACAAACCCTCATAATATAGGTGACACATTGGTCATTTAAAAATTAACATCGTAGCTCACATCCTATGATGCATAAAAACAATAAAATTATTCAAACATTGTCCATAGCAATGCCTAAAGTTTTCTTTTTTTTTGGATGTTTCAGGAGTCCTTACAGATAGCCAAGACCGCCCCGACGGACTCCGGTTACGGGGTAACACCAGCGCCTGCACCTGTCCACCGGTATCGCGGGCCGCCGCGGTACACTTCCACGACTCAAGCCCCACCGCCGTCCTCATCCTATGGACCACCTAACTACCCTATAGAAGTATCAGTGACGCCTCCCCCACCGACTTACCCTCACCCGACAGCGACACCACAAGTTTACGTTTCGCCTAATTCAGTTGACTCATCAACAACGACTTATGACCTCAGACCAACGGTGACACCCATAACAGCCAGTGAAGCTGCAACAACACGCAGTCCATACGAATACGATTCATCCAACACTAATACCCTTGACGATGAGTATCACGCCAGCGACAGCAGACGCTACGATGTGATTAACCCTAACTCGTATAGACACGCCGATGCCTGGCTAAGACGGCAACAGCAGTTACAACAGCAACAACAATCTGGAGTCAAAATTGGTGACGGATACACTCCACAGTTCCCAACTTATGACGGTTCAGCCTTAACTAGAAATGGATTCCGGTACTATCTTCCAAAACAGTACCATGAAGAAGAAAGTGGCAGCTCCGACGAGAGGACTGGCAGTTTCGGTTATGTAGATCCGTTTGGTATCAGACGAGTGATATACTACAACACTGCGCCCGGTGAAGGCTTCCAAATACGCAAAAACAATAGGTATGTGGGGCATGACGCGACCCCATATGACCCGAGACCTGTAAATTGATCTAGTAAATGTGTGTACATACATGTGAGAATTTGAAGTTACCTATTTATTTATTCATCAGTATTGTTAGTTCCCATGAACTATTTATGTAATGAAGGAGACAAAACGATCTAATCGAACGATGCGAAGTCTTAGCCATTAATTTGATAAATGTAAGTAAGAGTTATTGTACGACAAAAGTTTTGGGTCATATGACAAAATATTTGAAGTCAAATAGCTGAAATGGTTTTTGTTTGTGACTGGTTTTTCATAACCAAAAATCATTACTTTCTTATTTTTCAGTGCCATTGTACTATAAATGTAGGTACAGTATACCGGTAATTCATATTATATGCTTTTATAAACACCATAATGTCTTATAAATATAAAATACTTCAAATACAGTTACTATGAAATTCGTGATAGTGTAACGATACGTTGTGGTATTTGCATCTACATATTTTAATAACCTAACCTAACCCAAAATTAAAATAATACAAAAAATACCGTTAATTTATTTAAAATTAGATATCATCAAAGTATCAAATAAGGACAGTCTCAGGTCATTATGACTATAAAAGTCATAAGGTCTTTGAACTCATTTTGAGATTTAGATTGTGATCTATAAATGGATTTCCTTGCAAATGGACAAGCGTAGGCGCAGCAGTACGACGTAATGATTCTGGATAACCTTTTAGAGTTTGTAACTAAAATGTTGATATCAGTAATCAGGATCAAGAATTTACCAGCACAGCATGTGATCATAACTATTCTAATGGTAATAATTTTTTTCAAGTCCGCAGCATTCATACGTTTAGAGTTGCAAAATCGATTTCTAATTTATTTATATAAATCATTAAATTTGTATGTGATAAATGATGATACACTTACTTAATCAAATATACTAAGCAGGGTGCATATTATTAAAATGTTATTGCGAATAATTCGTCATTGATAAGTATGTACCTACTTGTCAGAAATTAATGACAACTTGTTGCAATGACTACTTATTATGCTTTGGGTTATAATTTAAAATAAATAGCATTTTCTTTTTTAATCGAAATTCTTAACTTCTACTAGCTTATAAGACTCATAACTGTACTCCTTTTAATTATTATGTAAAAATTGCACAGCATGTATTTATACTAATTTTATTATTTTATATAAGTTCGTACCTACATAAATAATTTGTTAACAATATTTGTGGTTTTATTTACAAATTGATTAATTTAGAAACTACCTGTAAATACGATTATGAGATTTCATTGAAGAAATCGAAGATGAAATTTGTAATTACATGCATTACCAACCACCCATAATAGAGACGCAATATACATAGGGTTGAAGTGTTTAATGAGAAATTCAAAGAGACACCTAAACAAAAACAACGGCAACCCATATATTTTAGGAACAGTTTACCGCAATGGAAGCTCATCAACACAAGCATTGTAAAGAAAGAAGTTTCATCAACTTTAGCACCAATGCCAGCAGCTCGAAAATTACTTAAACCGATCCATCCGCTTTTCCCAACAGCTTTAGCAGTGACATTGCGAGCAATTCTACCTGAGTTGAAAGCGATCCCGAACAAGGACGTTTTTATTTAGATCAACCATATTTTCCCACACGTCATAGGCATCCTTAACGTTGGCTACTGGCTACATATCTCACCCCCAAACTTCGGAAGCTACTCTTGACAGCAGAGCAGCACAAACAAATCGTGTCTCCACTGACAAACATTCCCCTCTTGCCGAAAACCCGGATACGGCTGTTTAAGGTTGTTCCTGTTCCGTATAAGGCGGGAGGAAACGCCAGGGTGTCATCACTGTTGGATCGCCCTGAGGACACGGTGAAGCATGCGGTGGAGGTCTGTCCGGCTTGGGTAGAGTACCGCCGTGTCCTCGTGGTAGCGATCGGATCGGCGGCGACCTCTCACGTCCGACCCTGGCCCTCACCGCCTTCTGCGAAGCAGTGATGCTAGCAAAGGAGGAGGCGGAGCGCGTGACAGAGCGGGAATCCCAGCGCCTTCACGCCTCTAGCCGCCGCAGGAGACGGTTGGGAGACAATATCGAACTCTTTTTTTCTCTCATTGATGATATCGCATCCCAAACAAAAAAATAATCTTTTAAAGGCTGGGAATGACATGATACGTTTGACAATCTCTCTAAATGTTGCCAGGGTCAGTTAGTCTTGGGTCTTGCGGCCTGTCGTAACCCGGGGATTCCTAGAACCCCCTGCCCTGACGTTACCATGGCCGCCACCTTGGCCAGGGATATCAAGGCCGCCGCCTTGGCCAGGGATATCAAGGCCACCGGGAACTGGGGGTGTCGAAGCTCCTGATGGCATCATCGCAGCAACAACGTTAATCGTTGTTAGATTGCATTATATATAACTTTTAGTTGTTAAGTTTATTCAAATGTCATATTTTTCTTGATCATTCTCTGTCTTCCTTAGGTTTTGGTACGAATTACACTCATTTACCTACTCGACTGTTTTAAATTATTTTATACACCTAGGAGCCTTCTCCATGGTCCCTCGAGCCGGATTTATATAATTATATGAAGATCAACAATAATAATCAGCAATAATTTGAAGAAATTAAATAATTGTTGAAAAAATTCCGAAGGGTAACGACAACGTGAACGAGTTCTAGTGGTGCTTTTAAAAGTGGCTTGGACATTAAATTCTACTGTTTATGTTGTTATTATAACCCAACACTCCTAAAGGTAGTATATAATTGTAATTTAAATTATAAAAAGGTTAGTACTTGCACAAATTGTTATTTTACTGTGCCGAAATTTGCTGTGTCATTGAGCAAGTTACGGTTAACTGTAATCATTTTATGGTCTAATTGTATTAGATTTAATTTGTTTGTAATAAATTGTTTAAATTAACATTTAATTTTAACTGTTTTGAAGTTTTTTCGTACTTTCTCATTTTATGTATCGACAGGTAGGCTTAAGTAGGTACCAGTATATTTTTATTATATTGTGTGTAGTCATTATATTACATTATAAACCTTATTATTGCAGTTACGAGTAGGAATCTTTATTATTGTTGTAATTTCTTTTAATATTTCCAAAACTGACACGCTCAAAGTCTAGGTGAATAGTGAACAACTTAATCTAGTCATTGATTTTATTGTTATAAATTCCAGGTTTATTAACCGTCACCCATGATGTCTACGAAAGGTGAAAAGGTCGAGGTAGAAGTATCCAAGGAAATAGCAGACCTTATTAAAAAACGCAGTAGCTACAAAGGTCGTATCACCATCTTTTCTGGATTTTTAAAGTCACTAGATATGTCATCTATAACATCCAAAGATATCAGCGAAATTGAAATGCGTGTAGGTAAGCTAGAATCATTGTATGCTAACTATGACGAGACACAAACGAGGCTCGAATGTATTTCAGATTACGAGGCCCAAATGGCAGAAAGAGACGAATTCGAGTCTAGATATTATAAAATTCTCTGTCATGCTCAGGAAATTGTGTCTCATCATAAAAAACCTCCAGTGCCTAGTGAGTGCTGCTCTCATGGAGGCAGTAATACCGGTAATAACAAGCCCGTCAAATTGCCTACCATACAGCTGCCCAAGTTCGATGGGTCATATGATAACTGGTTAGAGTTTCGTGATACTTTTTATAGTTTGATACACTCAAATCAAAGTATAGATATCATCAACAAATATCACTACTTGAGAGCGTCTTTGGAAGGTTCAGCTGCTGTGGTAATTAACTCAATAGGGTATTTGACTAAAAAAAACTAATTAGTCCGTCAGTCAGATTTCCAAAAAATACTAGACACGTATTTTTTGTTTTATCAAAACAATAAACATTTACAAATATAAAAGGCATCAAAGATCAGGAGTGGTGGCTGGTGACGTCACTGGCCAGTAAAAAGTGTACAGTGTTGTGACGTCACTCGAGTTTTCAACGCACTGTGTCGTCTGCATTTTTTGTTTATATGAAAAAAGAAAAAATACGTACCTAGTATTTTTTGGAAATCTGACTGATGGACTAATTAGTTTTTTTTAGTCAAATACCCTATTCAGTTCTGTTCGACAAACTATAGTATAGCTTGGCAATTGTTGTGTGACCGCTACGATAATAAACGTTTATTAGTTCACAATCACGTTTCGGCGTTGTTTAATATCGAGCCAGTAACACGAGAATCTTCAGATACCCTAAAACGTCTTATGGATCAATTTAATAAGAATCTTCGTGCATTAGAGTCCTTAGGAGAACCTATACAGTATTGGGATACGCTCCTCATTCACATCATGTCACACAAGTTGGATACCAAAACACTACGTGAATGGGAGGAGTACAAAGGACGTATCACTAAGGATCACACAATCACACTTCAACATTTCATTGAGTTCATGAAGATTCGCACTGACCTAGTCGAATCTATAGAATGTCACAGTAATACACAACACTTAACCACACAGAGAAACTTAAACACTAGATCGTTTAAGCATAAAACTATGGTTTCATTAGACGGTAATCCTAAAAATAATAATACAGCCAGTCAGAGTTCAGCGAAGTGTCCCAAATGCAGTGACGATCATAAGCTCAATAATTGTCCGCAATTTTTAGCCTTGAGCAACGAAGCACGACTTCAATTATTACCTAGTTTTAAGGTTTGCTTTAATTGTTTTTGCAGTGGACACTACGCTAATCACTGTAAGAAGCCCGGTTGCAAATTATGTAAGCGCCGTCATAACACTCTCATACATGTAGCAAATTCCAATAAGACTAAGCCGGTTGTTCCTGACGGGCGAGCTGATAACCACACTAGCAGCGCGCTCTCCACCACTTCTACCGATGTGAATCCCAGCTTGACACTGTCGGCGAGCGTCGCGGCCTCCAGTCACCAAGGACACGGACATCGCGTTGACGTTCTGTTATCGACTGTATTAATCAAGTTATATGATTCAAATAATCGCGAGCACTTAGTTCGTGCTATTCTGGATAGTGGTAGCACTTCCTGTCTTATGACAAATAAATTGTATCGTCAATTAAATCTCCCCTTTACAACTATAAATAAATCAGTTGTAGGGATTAATAATGTTAAGTCGCAAATTAATAAAATGTGTAGGGTACCTTTAAAATCATTGGATGGAACTTTTGTAACTGACTTAAGATGCTTTGTTTTGCCGTCGATAACAGATAACGTTCCGTGTCATTCGGTCGACATAAGCATGCTTAAAATACCTAGTAATATATGTTTAGCCGATCCACACTTTCACACGCCCGCGTCTGTTGACATGATAATAGGTGCAGACGTTTTTTGGGACGTGTTAGGATCACGAAGGATATCTTTGGGCAAAGGTAAACCTACACTTTTCGAAACTAGGTTTGGGTGGATAGTTTCTGGCCCGTTAATTAATCATAATGTACATCCTAGTTTATCAATCACAATTTGTAATTTTGTTCAGTTTGATTCTACTCCCAAACATTTTCAGAGTTTAAAGGACGTTAATGAATGTTCCGTTATATCATCTGAACATAAATTATGTGATAATAATTCGTTAGAAAATACCATATGCAGTCGATCGCCGATACAAAATTAGTGTGCATAAAGCGTGGTATGCCTTCTATTAATTACATATTTCACAAATATTCGACCCTTTGGGCCTTGTTTCTTCTGTCGTTATTAGTTTAAAAATGGTTTGTAATTTATTTGTTGAGGCTTGCACTCTGCGGAGCGTTAGTAGGTGTATGGCTTTATAGTAAAGTAGTGAAGTCATTGCAAGTTAAAGCAACATGTACAGACGAGGGCACGTCGGGTTGCTACGGTTTGTCAGATTCCCTTATTAGATTTTCAACTTTATCTTTAGAGCATTAAGGCTCAAGGTTGATTGGGAATATCTGATAGTTTGGGGTAGCTTGACCTGCTGTCTTTCGTACATCATTATCTGGATTGAATCCACAATTTTACTGGGTTGGTTGACAATGTTGCCATGAAAGTTACACACATTTGTACTTATATCCTGGCAATTGTGTGTGGCGGCACATTTCCATTGAGCATAACCCAGCGGATTATATTTCGCGTGGTGTTACTGTTGAGACGATTCAGTCATTTAACATTTGGTGGTCAGCACCAGATTCCTTAATGGAGTTTGCAGTAACCTGACCCGTAAATTCAGTTTATACGGAATCACTTCAAGCAACATATACTGAATTGACCTGTATTGCACAAATGGAGGAAGTGCAAAATAATAATTTTATTAATTTTAAGCGTTTCTCTAATTTTAATCGGCTTAGGCGTGCGGTAGCTTACATGCTACGGTTTATTGATGCATGTAGACGACGACCAGTTAAAAGCATTTACCTTTCTGAGACCGAATTAAATAAAGCACTGAATGTTATCATTAGAGTATCTCAAATGGAATCGTTCAGAGAGTATAGTATTTTATGTAAAAATAAGGTCCTTCCACGAAAAAGTAGTTTACTAAAGTTCAATGTTGTTTTAGATGAACATAAAATAATGCGGGTTGGTGGTCGACTTGAAAATTCAACTTTTGCTTATTCTAAAAATCATCCAATTCTTTTACAGTCCACTCATCATTTTACAATTTTACTTTTTGAATTTGAACATGCAAGACTAATGCACGCAGGGCCACTATTATTGTTAGCATCAATTAGAGAGGTTTACTGACCAATAGGAGGTCGTAATTTAGCAAAGGCTTGCTATCGTCGCTGCATTAGGTGTTCTCGAATGAAAGGCAAAGTCATAGCACCATTAATGGGTAAATTACCACAGCAGCGCCTAGCTCCAGGAGGGTTTCCTTTTCAAACTTGGTGTAGACTATGCGGGCCCTATTTCATCCGCTAGTCGTCAGGGACGAGGTTGTCGCATCGTTAAGGTCTACATTGCATTGTTTATATGTTTTACCACTAAGGCAATACATTTAGAATTGGTAGGTGATATGACGAGCAATGCCTATTTATCAGCTGTACGTAGGTTTATAGCTCGCAGAGGTAAACCGACTCAGATGTATTCCGATAACGGGACCACCTTTGTCGGAGCATACAATGATTTGGCTAAATTTTTTAAAGGATAATTCTGACTCTTTATCCGGTGACTTTTCAAATCATTCCTCCTTTTCATTTCATTCCTGCCTACTCACCACATTTCGGTGGCATCTGGGAGGCGGGCGTTAAATCTACTAAATACCATTTACTTAGAGTGCTGGGAAACCTTACTTATGAGGAATTAAATTCAACTTTGGTGTAAATTGAAGCCATTTTGAACTCACGGCCACTCACGCCTTTGTCGTCGCACCCAAACGATATGACGCCGTTGACTCCTGGACATTTCTTAATCGGACGGCCTCTTACTTCCTTGCCAAATAGGGATCTTCAAGACCATAACGCTACCCATCTCAGTCGACTCCATCGCATCGAGCAACTGCGGCAGCATTTTTGGACAAGATGGAGTAAAGAGTACGTGTCGGAACTCCAGCAAAGGACGAAGTGGCAAACTACAAACCACCCATTGAAGATCGACACTCCAGTACTGTTGAAGGAGAATCACCTACCACCCCTCAAGTGGAAGTTGGGTAGGATTGTAAAAGTTTACCCTGGATCTGACCAAGTAGCTCGCGTGGCGGAGATTAAGACCTCAAACGGAGTAGTACGACGATCCTTTATGAAAATATGCCCGCTTCCGATTGCTGATGATCATGATCGTTGAAAGGAAGGCTTTCAACGCCCGGGGGCATGTCGAAGCTCCTGATGGCATCATCGCAGCAACAACGTTAATCGTTGTTAGATTGCATTATATATAACTTTTAGTTGTTAAGTTTATTCAAATGTCATATTTTTCTTGATCATTCTCTGTCTTCCTTAGGTTTTGGTACGAATTACACTCATTTACCTACTCGACTGTTTTAAATTATTTTATACACCTAGGAGCCTTCTCCAGGGGGCCATCGATTCGTCGTGCCTGTCATGAAAGGTAATGGCCTACTACTACCACGCTTTGTTATTATTGTAACAGCACATACCTACTTAGAACCCATTAACTTAATCAAATTTTATTCCGTGGTGCAATAATGTCCCTTTGTGCCGATTGGCCTAGTTCTGTTCTATCTCCTGCTTGTTATGGAGGGAAGTGGAAAAAATATATTTTTTCTTACTACTCCGCTATTCTTTTCTGATTAATTCCGTTGCGGGACCCAAGAAAGTTGAAACGTTTCTCCGGGACTCGTCGAGCTTCATTGCTCGGCGTTTTTCTGGCGGTCTCCACTATTGATTCTGGCTTTCAGGAGTTGCAGTGGTGTGGCGGATTTTGTCAAAAAAAAAAAGGGTTGGTACAGAGTTTTGTTTCGAGTTTTCCTTCTCTCGCACAGATGCTAGGTGTATAAGTGCCTCTTACTCGCCTCCTACGACATCCCGGGCAAGTATTGAAGTGGTGATAAAATGTTTTCTAAGGCCGTCACCACACGGCACGTTTCAGAATATGTATACCTCGGCCAAACGTTGGAATTAGGGAAAAACAGCTTCGAAAAGGAGGCAAATAGAAGGATCCAGCTGGGATGGGCAGCGTTTGGTAAACTTCGTCCGGTATTTTCGTCGCCCATACCCCAATGTTTGAAGACTAAAACCTTCAGCCAGTGCGTCCTACCCGTCATGACTTACGGAGCCGAGACGTGGACACTGACGGTCAGACTAGTCCATAAGCTTAAAGCCGCTCAGCGAGCTATGGAGCGGGCTATGTTCTGCGTCTCTCTGAAGGACCGCATCAAAAACGAGGTGTTCCGACAGAGGACCAGAGTCACCGACATAGCTAAGAGGATTAGCAAGCTGAAGTGGCAATGGGCTGGTCACATATGCCGCAGGACTAACAACCGTTGGAGTAAACGAGTCCTCGAGTGAAAACCGCGTCTCGGCAAACGTAGCGTAGGACGCCCTTGGACGAGATGGAGTAACGACATCAAAAAGGTGGCTGGTAGTGACTGACAGAGAACTGCTCAGGATCGAGCTTGTTGGCGTGCCATGAAGGAGGCCTATATCCAGCCGTGGACGAGTAAAGGCTGATGATGAAGATGATGGATGACATCTGCATCTAACTTATCGCAGCTAAAAGAAAACCCGATCCCATCAGTTCCTACGACTACGGAAAGTAGAAGTTAATAAATGTTATATTACATATTATCATCTAACCTTCAAGTCGACAGCCTCCGTGGCGTAGCGGTAGCGAACGCGGCCGTTGCGCAAGGATTCGCGGGTTCGATCCCCGCACAGTGCAAATATTTGTATGCATGAATATGAATATTTGCACTGGTCTGGTCGTGCCTCGGAAAGCACGTTAAGCCGTTGGTCCCGGTTGCCATACGAACATCTAGTGGCAGTCGTTACGGGTTGTAGGAGCCCTCAAAAGTCTAACAATTGATCTAGCTGCAAAGCTTAGATATCGCCTTCGGGTTGTGGAGGTCAGACGGCAGTCGCTTCACGGAAAATATCGAAGTTTAGCCAATATCAGCAGTTAAGACTAGTAAAGTGGACCCCAGACTCCAAAGCTGAAAAAGCTATGGATGCGATTGGGATTAACGCTGAGATGATGATGATGATGATCATCATCTACCTTGCTTACCATCAGGCAGGATTGCGGTCAAGCGCTGGTTTATAATTTATAAAAAAAAAAAAGGTTCAGTAATTATATTATTTAATAAAATATTTAAATGTTTCAATTACCTCAAATAGCCACAGAGTGCGATACATAGGATATACCGAATTATTTTTTTTCTAACTACATACTTGATAAATGTTTAAATACAATTGGAGAACAGCATTTGGATAAGTGGGTAGTTTTTATGGCCCATGAGCCGTTCCCCATTTCTGTACTAATAATTAATATTATATTAACTTTTTTTGGTTTAGCGAAATGTGTATGTACACTGTCTATACAAATAGATAGATAGTCAGTGTACATACATACATCTTTTCGTAATGAGAAAATGTGATATTTTATTAATAATACTGGAAGCGTCATAAAAAAAAAACAAAATTATATTAATAAATACATTTTATTGAAATATATAAAACTGAAAATTGTAACGTTTTTACATTGTTACATATGCTATGATTTTAATTTCAAAGTATGTATGTTAAAAAAGAATAAAAAAAGAAAAAAATTAAATCGATGATTGAATTTAAAGACCTTCTGAATGGCGACGATCGTGTGACATAAAACATGAATAGATGTAATAAAAAAAATGTGTTATGTTCTTAATTCCTATTAATTAATCGTCGAAGGCCCTGACAATGTAAATAGGCTGTTTACCTCCATTTCCGAACTTCTGAGCAAAATATGAAAATGGCCATGGGAGATGGAAATTAGGAAAGCTGGGTAAAAAGTTCGAAATAAAGCCCTTCCGATCTGGTTTCTCGATTACTTGTACTACAATAGGTCCTTTTTCTTCGTCCTGTTCCTTTAATTCTTCAATTTTTGAGTCTTTCTTTTCTTCCTTTTGCTCTTCTGGTCTCTCTTCAATATGTTTGTTGTATTCATAAGGCTCTTTAAATTCCTTAGATTTTTCTTTAGAATCTTTGGATTCTTTAGACTCTTTGGATTCCTTAGAATCTTTGAATTCTTTAGACTCTTTGGATTCTTTAGAGTCTTTGGATTCCTTGGAATCTTTGAATTTTTCGAACTCTTTAGAATCTTGGAAGTCTTGAGAATCTTTGTATTCCTTAGAATCTTTCGGTGCCTTAGATCCCTTGAATTCTTCAGAATATTTGGATTCTTTAGAGTCTTTCGATTCTTTGGAGTCTTTGTATTCCTTAGAGTCTTTGTATTCTTTAGAGTATTTGGATTCTTTAGAATCTTTGGATTTTTTAGACTCTTTGTATTCCTTAAAGTCTTTGTATTCCTTAGAGTTTTTGTATTCCTTAGAGTCTTTGTATTCTTTAGAGTATTTGGATTCTTTAGAATCTTTGAATTTTTTAGAGTCTTTGTATTCCTTAGAGTCTTTGTACTCTTTAGAGTCTTTGTATTCTTTAGAGTCTTTGTATTCTTTAGAGTATTTGGATTCTTTAGAATCTTTGAATTTTTTAGAGTCTTTGTATTCCTTAGAGTCTTTGTATTCTTTAGAGTCTTTGTATTCCTTAGAGTCTTTGTATTCCTTAGAGTATTTGTATTCTTTAGAATCTTTGAATTCTTTAGAGTCTTGAGATTCTTTGGAATCTTTAGATTTCTTGGATTCTTTTTCAATTATTTTAGTGTCATCATCAGTGTTTTCTTTATCTTCGTTCTTTTCTGCTTTAGGTTTTTCCGCAAATTCTGATGCATTCTTGCCCTCTTCAGATTCAGATTTTTCAAATACCGACGGATTTGCTTCACGTTCAAAATGAGCAATGGAGTTGGTATGAAGCTGTTTCGGCGTTGGCAAAGCAGCGGCCACCGCCAGTAGACAAAGAACTCCAATTGAATACATCTGTAAGCAATTAAAACAAAAACAGTGGTCAAAAAAAGCTTCTATCAACTATGTAGAAGCATCCAAGCATAAAAAATGTATCGTGTTAATATGTGAAAAAAAGCCTTAATGTATCTTCTCATATAACAAACCTTGAGCAAAAAAATAATAAAACAAATTACCTCTTCGGATAATCCCACAATATTATTCTCTAGAACTAATACATATCTTTTATACCCAGATGTTCATTTCAGATAATGGACGATGCATTTAAAAATACATTAAAAACGTGATAGTAAATATTGTGGTTAATGTATTTCGCTTTTAATACTAAAATTTGTATGTACAAAATTCCACTTAAAGCTAATTTTTCCATCCATTTTAATTAAGCCAGATAATTTTAATCTAGAACTAATTTACTAATTTTAAAATGATTACTTTGCCAGTTATACAACATAAATAAAGTGGATAATCAAAGGCTTCGCGAACGTGGTGCAAGTTTGAAGGGGAAAAGGAAGGATTTGATTGAAAGGTACGATAACTTTGCCCACATCTCTTTAGACACTAGGAATTTCTCCTGCATCGTGGGTGCATTTACAAACATATAAAGTCACACACATAAACAGCCAGACCCGGGACAACTACGTGTAGGTCATGCAGATATTTGTTTGAATAGAACCCTTGCGCCAATCGTGTCGTCAATAATTAACTGAATTGTGATAAATTTTTAATTAGTTATTAGGTAATTTCACTATTTTTTCGTTTCAGATTTAGATAATACGACGATAATAATAACTTTAGCAGTGTAATAAACCGATATCCATAGTGGAAGCTATAATACAATTAAAAGTGTATAAAAAGGCTGTCACAATTTTTCTTGAATCAGTTTTGATTTGTGATTATGGTTTAGATATATGTATATATCCTTTCTCATGGAAGTGTTGCCAATAAACACTTTTTTTTTATATATATGATAGATGTTTCATAAAACAATATATTTGGATATCTTTTGATGCTATGTTACACCGAAAATATAATCATTTATAAAAATATCCATGACACGATTGTATCTTATACTTGAAAATACTTAATTCAGTTTATGAAATGTCTTACAATACTACAATAAAAATAATTCAGCAAAACAGAAGAAAGTTACTAGATAATTTACCGTACAAAATTTTTATTTTTGTCTATGAAATTGTAATCCTAACCCAAACGAAAATTATTTCATAATTAAGGTAACCATATTATCTTACTTGAAACAAGTTGAATAATGCTGTAAATCAACATACATCCCATAACGCATGGTGTGTAGGTAAGCCCTTGTCCGATGAAGGCCAGCCCGCGCGCAGCTGAGCCAGTAATTATAAATTCCCGACTATGACCTCTGAGTTTGTTTCGGCCGTTTCTTCTCAGAACTAGTACTAAGAAACGCCGCGGTCATCAAACCGAATTAATAATAAAAATTTCGATCTAGCCGTTTCTTACTGTTCTCTCCAGCGACGCCCTAAGCCGAGATTCGTACCCCACAGGGGGTGGCCTTTTATGTCGCTTAGTTTTTAGTTGTCCCTAGCTGGAGGTTTTAAATTCATTTAAGGCACCCACAGGATAGTCCGGTTAAGTAATCACGACCTCTCAAGGGAAGCCTTAGACCGCGCCAAGCGCTTACGAAGAAAAGACGTATTGTCCGCTGCTGTACTTTGTGACCCACGTACCTAAACGAGTTTTTACTTTATTTATTATTATTAGTAATAAATCTTATGCTGATTTGACTGAAATGTAAATATGTAAGTATGATCCTACAATATTCTAATGCGAATATGTTATAGATAACGTCCTCGTTTTGATATTGGTGTATCTGTGTGTCATCATCTTCATCATCATCATCATCAACCGTTTTATCGTCACACTGCTGGGCACAGGTGTCCTCTATTTATTTATTTCCCGGTGGTAGGCCATAACATCGGCCGCCGGCAGAAATTACCACCCACCAGACAAAGCCTTGCCTCCAAGCGATTTGTCGTGTTCCGGCATGATGTCTGGCGAAGCCGTACGGAGGACGGGTCTGAGCAGTTGTCTTGCGATATGTGCCGGGTAAGAAGCGCCTAATGTTGTTGTGTTGGTAGTTTGGTCGTGAAGGGTCTTCAGATCAATCTCCCTTTGGCGCAGCATCGTTGTTCGTGTTGTTGGGCTTAACATTGCATCACCTCGCTCAACTGCCGTCTTCCTTCCTATTCGCTCAGTTTTTTGAGTAGATAGGCTCTTAATAAACTAGCGCGCTTTACCATCAACTATCGCATCACTGCTTACCATCAGGCGGGATTGCGGTCAAGCGCTAGTTTATAAACATTAAAAAAAAAAAAGCTAAAACGGTACAAAACCAATTACATTAACTAACATAGAGACAAACAATTACATTAATTAACTTAAAAACTACTACTAAAACTAACATGAAATAGTGGACTCTCTCGCATACTTTCTTTCACAAAAGTCCAAACATACACGCATAAGCTTCTTTCATTCATCCGCAAACACGTCACATTCAGGGTCAGCCATCAGAAAGGCATTCAGCACTTTTAGGGTACGAGAGAGTCTAATACAGAGAAGGAGGATCTGTGTGTAAAGTATCATCTAAATTGATTGCGTTTATGGTTATTGTATTTCTTCTTTTTCATAATTTCTTTATTTAATGTAATTTTCATCTTAAATTCAATTATTTATTTTCAAACATAATTCATAATAATGGGAAAAATAAAACATATGGTGCTGTCTAAATAAAAAAATAAATAATTGGCCGATAATCTGAAATGTGCTACTAGAGATGCTTACCGTACCGAAAGAATTATGTTTATATATATATACTCTATTTATAACACAACATTTTTTTTATTGTCCTGATGATATCTTTGCAAATTTACATATTTCAAATACGGACGATAGCAGGTTAAGCTACCCGAACCTGACAAATACACTTCTCATCAGAGGAATCATAACACTTCTCTTTTATTGTTTCTATCCTAATTTTACACAAAAGGGTATTTATTCCATGAAAATAAAACACATATGTATGGCTGGCAGTTTGAAGTCACATATAAGAATAGAATGAAATGCCTCAACATTTGATTGTCACTCTCATCCGATCCATGAAGAACCGCATGGAAGCAGTCATAAGAGCTCGGGGAGGGAATACAAGTTACTAAGTAAACTTTTCCTAGCTTTTTTTTTTCATTTACATGTATTGTTTATAATCATATCTTTCATACTCCATACATAGTAGTCGTGGTGGCCTAGTGGTTAAAACACCAGCCTCTCAAGTATGAGTGCGCGGGTTCGATTCCAGGTCAGGCAAGTATCAATGTAACTTTTCTAAAGTTATATGTAGTTTCTAAGTATATCTTGGACACCAATGACTGAAGGTGAAGGAAAACATCTTGAGGAAACCTGGACTTTAAGCCTGAAATCGCCAACCCGCATTGAGCAAGCGTGGTGATAACGCTCAATCCTTCTCTGTATGAGAGGAGACCTGTGCCCAGCAGTGGGACGATAAAAGGTTGATAAGGATGATGATGATGATACTCCATACAGGGCAAAATCCTATGAAAATTTAATTCGAATTTAGAACATTAACATTAGGATTTCAAAATCTCTTTTTATTCACTATTAACGACATTGACGTATATTTCTAAATGTGTATGTCTTTCTGATAATCCTTACATAACATAAACACATAAGCTGTTTCGATTTTTTTTATGAGAAGTGATTTCCAATCAACCTTGAGCCTTAATGTTTTAGAGATAAAGTTGAAACACTAATAAAGGAATTAGCTTGATGTGCTGTCGTCTGTACCCAGTTTGCGAATATATTCATGAAAATTATTTAATTGGCTGTAGCTTTTCTTTATTTGGTTTATTAGAATATCTATTAAATTGGTTCTGCAAAAGTTTAATTACTCTGAACACTTATGATCGGTTTGTATTGATTTGAAGATGGTGAACTTTTTACTTGGTCTGTAAAGTGATTCTCTTTTTCTTCTTCAGCCTATAGATGTCCACTGCTGGACAAAGGCCTCCCCCAAGACTTTCCACGATGACCGGTCTTAAGCTGCCGCCCGGCTTCCCGCGAGACCTTCACCAGGTCATCGGTCCACCTTGTTAGACGCCTCCCTACGCTTCGTCTTCCGGTACGTGGCCGCCACTCCAGAACCTTACTACCCCATCGGCCATCGGTTCTACGAGCAATGCGCCTTGCCCGCTGCCACATAATTTTAGCGACTCGAAGAGCTATGTCGGTGACTTTGGTTCTTCTGCGGATCTCCTCATTTCTGATTCGATCACGCAGAGAAACTCCGAGCATTGCTCTTTCCATCGCCCTTTGTGTGACTGAATTTGAGTGAATTACTTAATTACTCTTACTTTATTTGTTTATGGGACAGCAGAGCAAAGCAAATTGACTTGGAACAAAATTCCTCTGAGAGAATTCTTAACTGTTGGTAAAATCAATGTAATAAATGAAATAATGTTAAGTATAAAAAAATATTAAGTTAAAACATATCCTAATTTGAGTATCTTTTTTTTTTTTTTTTTATTAATGTATAAACCAGCGCTTGACCGCAATCCTGCCTGATGGTAAGCAGTGACGCAATCGTTGATGGTAAAGCGCACTAGTTTATTAAGAGCCTATTCACTCTAGCCTTGAAGACACTCAAATTGTAGTCCGACGGAAACACCGCCGCCGGCAGATTGTTCCAGTCCCTCGATGTACGCGGTATAAAGGAGGAGGCGAAACGCTTCGTCCGGATCGTAGAGGTGTTAACAACATAAGGGTGGAAACTCGCCGTACGACGGGTCGTCCGATGGTGGAACGGGGATGGGGGAATTAAATCGTGCAATTCCCTCGCACACTCCCCAGAATGTATCCTATAGAACACCGAAAGGCTGGCTACTCTACGCCTGTGCTCTAGGCTATGGAGACCAACTCGAGTTAAATCAGGGTCACCAATCAGCCTCTTCGCGCGCCTCTCCACTGAATCCAAAGTGGCCAGGTGACACTTAGCAGCACCAGCCCAAATGTGGCTGCAGTACTCCACACACGAACGGACCTGTGCTTTGTACAACATTAGAAGCTGCCCTGGTGTGAAGTACCGCCGGACCTTAACTTAACCAAACTAACTAACTAACTTTTCCAAAGTTATCAACTTCAAGTTAAAGTATTGCTCAAATATGAGCATAAAGATACACTTTCTCCACAGTCTCATGGATAGATTTCCAGATAATCGGGGAGATTACAATGAGGAACAAGGAGAATGCTTTCACTAAGACCGAAAAATGTAGTAAATGGGATTGACACACTATGACAGATTACTGATGATCCTTAAAAAGAGGTTGTCCCCAAATGAACTATAGAATAAAAGCTTACAAACAGTGTTGCTTTGAAGTAAGTAGAATATAAATTTTAAAAATTTTTCTTTATTTTTAATACTCTATACATTATTAAAAATGAAAACAAAATAATTAGCCAATAATAAATATACGATATTTAAAAAAATATACTAACTCTTTCGTTCTGGGTTTTATAGTCTAATAAAACAATAAAATTAAAAAAACCAGAGCCGATATTCCAAAATCATTCACTGTTATACAAATTGTATGCGTAAAATTACTCGAAATATTGTGTTATTAAAAAAATCCTCATGGAAAAACTCATTAGTACTTTCACCGCACCCGGCTTGGAAATCAAACCCAGGTTCCGCTCGCCGAGCCTGTATTCGATTTCCAATTAGTTATATTCATGTGAAGTGGAACTCCTTTTTGTACTGCAAATACATTTTTCAAATTTTGACACATTCATTTATTTCTTTTCAGATTAG
Source organism: Sesamia inferens (assembly GCA_037179545.1). NCBI lineage: Eukaryota > Metazoa > Arthropoda > Insecta > Lepidoptera > Noctuidae > Sesamia > Sesamia inferens. The sequence continues at coordinate 16,977,814 of CM073928.1, read as the reverse complement.
GTACATCAATAGTCCGTTTTGCTCTAAATTGCTAAGAGCCTATTAAAATCACCGTCAACAAAAAGTTTAACGCGTTGTCTGATCGAATCTCCTCAAAATTACAAGAAGTTGGCGTCGAAGCAGAATCTGTTGTATTGGAGGAGCTAACGGGTATGACAAATCCAGAAATCACTGTAAAACCAATTACGGAGCAGATTATTAATTACCTACGTTAAGCTTAAACCTAACCTAACCTATGCAGATCTTGCAGTCATTCCTGAAATTCCGGTGCAATCGCCTCTTTCTGCTAACGATTTTTACGTTGTCGTAAATATCGTTGCCTGTAATGCCGTTCTCAAAACTTGACCTGAATGCAATTGCATTGTTACTATTTTTACTGTTGTTGTTGTTCCTGTTTTTTATTTCATTTACACAAAAAACAGTAATTATATCCTACGCACAATGTTGTTAAAACGTATCCATGTCAAAATTTATATTCGTTCTAACGTACCTAAAAATAATAAAACATGAATGATGATGATATTAAAAGATTTTTATTTATATGTTAATTATATTATTATTATATTTAATATATTATAAATTATATAATTATAACACAGATAACAGGTAAAAGATTACACAAATGGTTTGTGTAATTTATTCTATTCTAATTAAATAGTATTATGTTAACATCAATACTCATACATTCATAATTACTTCTTATTCAGTTCTTGCAGTAAACGATAAAGAAATTGGACTATCAGGTTTGTTGATAAGATGAGTTTCAATTCCAAGCTCTCCACCCATCCATTTTATATTGAATTCACGAATGCAATTGCATTGTTACTATTTTTACTGTTGTTGTTGTTCCTGTTTTTTATTTCATTTACACAAAAAACAGTAATTATATCCTACGCACAATGTTGTTAAAACGTATCCATGTCAAAATTTATATTCGTTCTAACGTACCTAAAAATAATAAAACATGAATGATGATGATATTAAAAGATTTTTATTTATATGTTAATTATATTATTATTATATTTAATATATTATAAATTATATAATTATAACACAGATAACAGGTAAAAGATTACACAAATGGTTTGTGTAATTTATTCTATTCTAATTAAATAGTATTATGTTAACATCAATACTCATACATTCATAATTACTTCTTATTCAGTTCTTGCAGTAAACGATAAAGAAATTGGACTATCAGGTTTGTTGATAAGATGAGTTTCAATTCCAAGCTCTCCACCCATCCATTTTATATTGAATTCACGGATCAGCTGAAACCCAAAAGTTTATTAGTGACCCGGCAGAATGTTTCGAAATGTGTTGCCAACTAACGTCAAGTCTGTTTTATTTACAGATGTACCTAGTGATTAAACCTAAGAGAATAGTAGTGTTCAGAAGTATTGTTATCCTAAGACAATAAGAAAATGAATAGGACATTTACCCGAATTAGAACCATGGATATATTTTGCTCTGCTAATCTTCTTGCTATGCATGATCGTGGCCCAAAACCGAATGGTATACTTAGGAAGGGATGAATATGTTCATAACTCTCAGAACCTCTTAACCAGCGTTCGGGTTTAAATTTGAGAGGATCATTGACATATTGCGGTAGTCGAGACGCCACCATATTTTGCGTTACTATTACAGTCTGAAACAAGAGCATAATTTTTATTATCCACCTAATTACCATTACACCATTTGTTTTTAAAATTATGTTCATACTTACTCCTTCCGGAATTAGGTAACCTTTCAGCACGAACTCCTTTTGAGTTAAACGGCCTACACCAATCGACACTGGATTCAATCTTAGACTTTCTTTGACACAACTTCTTAGATAAACGGCTTTCGATAAGGTATCGGAAGTGATTTTGGCATCTTTAGTAGGAAGAAGTTTAAACACCTCATCGAATAATTTTTGTTGGACTTCAGGATTTCGACTGATGTGGTATAAAGCAAAGCTAGTTGAATATGCAGTCTAAAATAGAAATACAATGAATCATTAATCGTTGTTAGTCAAAACCTACAAAGGAAAGCGATGATCCGATTGGTGTTTACCGTGTCGATAGCAGCCATAAGTATATCAACCATCATTCCTAGGATGTCTTTCAAATCCACATTGGGCTGTTTCATAAAAGATCCCAATAAAGAGTTGTCGTTCTCGTCAGGATGTTCATAAAAATGCACCCTTTCCATTAAGATTTGTGATGATACTCTAGAAAAAATAATCACTTATTACGATTATTATATAAAAAAAACAATAGCAACTATTTTTTTCATAATCGTCTTATTTTCATAATAGTCTCGCGTCGCCTGCGTTACTGCATGGCCGTTAAAAATGTCAAAGTGTTGGTTGAAAAATTATAAAAATATGTACATATTGGTTTTTGTAGTATTTATTACATAATATACAGCGCAGTATTTGATTTTGGTTTAATTTGTCTCAAAGCTTCACTTATCGCTTGAAGGCAAATATGTAATGCGACAAATTTGAATTACCGCATCGTCAGTGTAAGAACGATGAAAAAGACTCCTTTTATTTTAGTACTATAATATAAATGAGCCTGTTTTTCATCAATGTCTTTTATATTATTATCATTTGGATATGAATGAGTTTGAAAATTTTGTGCTCAGGTTTTTTATGCTATAAACTAGTGCTTGACCGCAATCCCTCGATCGATCGCCTGACAGTAAGCAGTGATCGGCTCAAAGTAAACTAATGCGCTTTACTATCATTGATGTTAAAAGGCATTAGTTTACTTTGAGGTTATTCACCTTATGGCTTTAATGCCACTTCAATTTCAACCACATTTTATATCGCATCAAAAACAACAAAGACCCTGAAATCATAACTATCCAAAACTCTACGATTAACTGAAACTATTCCAAGGAAATTAATATGTATCCTGCTCTTGAGCATATCAGTGTAAAAAATACTTATTTATATTTTTTAAGTTTTTGAGAGATCCATAATGACCATAACAAATACACTCTGACACTTAAAAAGTTTGAGGTGAATAAATAAATAGGTAAAAATCAACACCAAATTAAATTTTCAATTTCCCGACAGATGGCGCTGTACTTTGGGCTAGCTGTTGGGGCATTTGAGATTTTTACGAAGACTATCTTAGTAACAACAACACCGCACAGTATTTAAATTACTAAATGGCTCTAGTGATCTTCTCGCTCTCTCTGGTAATTTTTGAACTTTCCGTATGAAGTTGGATCTATACTTAACTCTTTTTTTAGTTATTACTGTCCTTTGTGGGCCCGCGTTTTAGGATTATGTACTTCGTATGTCAACTCAATGTAACAAATAGCCCATTTTTTTAACTCTTAACACTGATTGTGACGGACGGGAAACTACAAAACCCTACACTGAGCGTGCCCCAGCACGCTCTTAGACGATTTTTGTATTTTAACGCTTATTACTTACAAATAAAATACCAAGAACATTACAAAGATTCCAATAAAATCTGTAATCCACATACTTTTCTAGATATCCCTGAGAGTCGGCAAGTTTCCGATAAAGAGGAGTGTTAAATATTCTCCAAAGAACTCCTTTATCTAGTCTCACAATTCCACTATTAGATCCAAAAGCCGCTTTGATGATTTTACTACTTCTTGATGATGGATCTTGTTCTTGACTAGAAAAGCTTCGGAAGCGTTCATTGAACGCTACAGCTCCTATTACTGAAACACAACGAAAAATGTCATAATTTAAGTGTCTGAAATATTAAATTCTTTGACGTTTGACTTTCAGTGTCTGTTGTGTGTAAGGACTTGTATTAAAACACTACGCACTAACATATGATAAAGTTTATTGAAACATATTTTTGACTAACAAACTAGCAATGTTCTGCGCGAGAATATTTATGATGCCTATGCGATCGTTGTTGGACGCGGATCGCAAGACTGCCGGCTGAGGGCGACCGTGGGTGGGATGCGATTTGAGAGCGCGGGCGTACTTCTATGAAATCGCTTATGTAAAGTCAAGGCTCCGCTAACTGCTGTACTGCAGGAATAGCTAAGGGTGTGTACTGTGTACCAACATACAGAAGCATAAGGCTATGTACTCACGAGTGTAAAGTATTTACGTAGTATTGTGTTATTTGCATAGTATGTATGACATATTTATATAAAATGTATTTATGTGAGTAAGTATTAGACTTAGTTGCGCCTTTTGAGGTTGATATTGAGAAAGATCGATTTTTGCTATCGCCGTGAAATGATTAGTCACGTAGACTCTGTGTTACCGAGTGCTGGGTGACCAAGGTGTACCCGATGTTTACTGGATTGTTTTGTATTTTGTGGTTCCATTTATGCACCAAGTTTTGGCCTAACCATATTTAAATAACGGTCGTGCCGCGACACGACGATGGAGGAGACCATTTAAAATTATAATTTTTTGTTTTCATTTCAATCCCCATGTTACCTTCTAAATTCAATCTATTCAAATATGGCAAAAAGTCTTCATTGTATGAAACATTCTTCTCTTTAATCCATTGCACAAATTCTGTTGTGACATTATCTGTTCTTTCGACGTGATTTTTTACACTCTGAGGACTAGTAAAATTCTTTTGGAATGTACTTCTTAGTCTCCACCATTCTGGGCCGTTCCTGCAATAAAAACATAGTATTATGATATTCTATCCAATTTTAAAACAATGAAATTCTGATTTTATGAATTAGAGACTACAAACATTTGTTTTAATCATTAAAAGCAGATTAAGCTATATGGAATATCGACCTATACCTATTTGTCTAGATAAATAATAGGACCTCTTCATTACAACAGACTTTAAAAAAAAAACCTATCCTAACATCTCGCTAAAGATCACTCTTAGCAATAAGACCGCATATTGTGTCACCCTTTGTAATATCTTTATGTTTATGTTTCTGTAATCTATATGGTGTAACCAATGAAGAGTATTCTATTCTATTTTATTCTATTCTATATATATTTTATTAAACCCACGACAACGTCTATGTTAACTTCAGATTTTTTTAATACGAATAACCCCCAACACCAATTTTACTACTTAGAGTGTTTGTTCATAATTATAAAGGAGCTCCACCCATATTCGAACAAGAGGACTCTCACAAACCCCAAACTTGCTTCTTTAGACTTTAAAATAAAAACACATTACGTAGCAAGTAATCCGCCACTATTATAAACATCTGGTTTGTTCAGACGATAGTGGAGCATGGCGACATGACTTCTCCTCGCTGGATAACGATGGTCTTGCCGGAACACCGTCTCTATATCCTCAGGATCGTACACGTGGAGTACCCTGACTCCAGGTGATTCACGGACCAGGCTGCCGTATCGTCGCCAGTTCAGCCATGCGGTTTTATCTAATGCTTCGACATCGTAGTCACCTGGAAGATTGTTTTTATCAGCAAGGCAGAGTTCTACCTTAGTGGTCTTCACTTGTTTTGGGGCCTTCGCAGTTTTTACAAACAGCTACAAATGTCGATTTTATCGTCTCAACGGATATAAAATTACTATGTTCTATTCTTTTTCAGCATCTCAGGCTCACTAATATTATTAGATGAATATTTTTAATATTTTGTTCAACAATTCAATCAAAAAGCTGATTTATTAATCAGATTTTCTTGCTGGCCGTACTTCAGGCGTACGGGTCAGCTACCCGAAACTTTCTAATGTTCCTAATCAATAAAGTAAAATTAAATTATTTTGATAAATCTCTTAGGCTTCAGTCTGCGTTTCACTACAAACGGAGAAAAAATGTAATTATTTACGACATCAAAAAATAGTATTTCTCCACTATTTGATGGATATTAATATACATATATAAACCTTCCTCTTTAATCATTCTATCTATTAAAAAAAAACCGCATCAAAATCCGTTGCACAATTTTAATGGTTTAATCATACAAAGGGACATAGGGAATGAGAAAGCGACTTCGTTTTATACTATGTAGTGATTAATCATTAACATTTTGTGTGCGCGGTCAGTGCCGTAAAATACTGGAACTTTCCCTCTATTTTGTCATTTTTTGTTCATAGCTCTAAACTTATTTGCCTTACAAAATAGGAGTTTTATGTAAACGAGGCAACTTAAAAAAAACATATATTTGGACATTTTCTCAAACATGTTTGACAAAGCTAAGTTAGTTGGTAAGTTTACTTTTTGTTTACTTGATTATAGTAGGTAGTACCTGGCGTCTGTAGGCACACCGGGTTTGAGAGAATGCATTCTTGACACCGGTCAATGCGAACATTCTAATACTTAGCTAATAAAGATCAAATTCGTAAACAAGTATTCGTTTATATGTAGTAGTAAAAAAAATTCATTGAAACTGCAGACAAAATCTCCTTAAAAGTATTTTAAATGTTAATACTTGGTCGCTTTACGTATTCTGAACTAAAAGAACCAAATACTTAATAAACAAAGTATGAAAGAAAATTAGGTCTAATGTTAGATGAAAATTGTAATTGGGAAATATACATTGAAAATATAATTTTGTAAGAAAATAAGGAACACAAAACAGCTAATAAAAAAGCTGCAATTAATGCCAATCCGACTACGTAGCGTCTCTATTGACTGTACCCATTATTCTATGGGGTAACTCAACACACATGTGAAGAGCTTTCATAGCCCAAAAAAATGCTTGCAAGCAGTAGGTAACAGCGGTATAAAAAAAAACATTATGTTGTATACGAAAACTGTAAACCAATTTTTTAAAAGCAAAAGGTATACCTATTTGTCTGGATTAACTCACACTTCTTCTCCGCTCAAAAGTAATCACACTTCAAAACCAATTTTGTAGTAGCACTTTCATCCAGATTCCAAAGCACGTCCAATTTCAACCCTCTTTAATATCCAATTACATAACATTAAAATGCTGGAACTTTGGTATTTTTTGTTCATATCTCTGAACGTATTTATTATTATACAGCTTATAAGTTGAAAAACACACCTTATGTCTTACAAAATAGGATGTTAAATGTAAACGAGTGGGGGTTTTTGGGGAGTGTGCGAAGGAATTGCATGATTTAATTCCCCCATCTCCGTTCCACCATCGGACGACCCGTCGTACGGCGAGTTTCCACCCTTACGTTGTTAACACCATTACGATCCGGACGAAGCGTTTCGCCTCCTCCTTTATACCGCGTACATCAAGGGACTGGAACAGTTTGCCAGCGGCGGTGTTTCCGTCGGACTACAATTTGAGTGTCTTCAAGGCTAGAGTGAACAGGCTCTTAATAAACTAGTGCGCTTTACCATCAACGACTGCGTTACTGCTTACCATCAGGCGGGATTGCTGTCAAGCGCTAGTTTATAATTTTATTTTAAAAAAAAACGAGGCAACTCAAAATAAATTTTCATTTATTTGGACATTTTCTCAAACACGTTTGACAAAGCTGAGTTGGTTGGTGAGTTTAATACTTTTGAACGAGCTATACAAAGTCTGCAAGTTAGCGTAAATAGAGTAGATGTAGAAAATTGCTACGAAGGGGTTAGTAACGAGTTAGAAATGACTGCTCATGAAAAAAAGAAAATCATCAATGCAATGGCTAACAAGAAATCTTCAGGTCCCGATGAAATACCAATACAGATAATTAAAAATCGTATTGACTTATTGGTAGAACCTCTGGTACACCTCATAGATACGTGCATAAACAACTGCTTTGAACGACTTAAGATAGGAAGAGACCTACCAATTTATACAAAGCATCCAAATTAGATCTTAGTAGTTATAAGCAGACTTTCTATAACCTGTCTTGCCGAATTAAAAAATAAAATTATAAAAAATAAAGAAAATACTTAAATTATTAAAATATTTACATTCAAATTTTATCATCAAAAAATATGGGAACAAATTACGAAATTGAATTAATACGTTAATTGAAGACGTAGTTAAAGGAGGGAATCAGAAATTAAAAGTAGTAGGATTATTTCTTTCTCTACTTTTGATCCTGTCAATCTTAAGCCACCTTAAAAAAGTGTACAAATGGAGACTAAAATTAATCAGACAAGGAGTTCCACAAGGAGTGATATTAGAGCCAACCTTCTTCAATTTGTTTATAAATGATCTAATTAATTACAAAAAGAATTAGTTCAGTATAAAAAATATACTGAACTAATTATTTTTACTGGTGATATGAATGCTATTAAATAAGTTCCTGGCTCCTTTCTTTTTCTCTTCTGGCTTCTCTCTCTCTCTTTCATTTCTGGTTTACTATCAATACTTTCAACTTAAACACAAAAAAAAAACGAATGCATTGCTATTTTAAATTGCGTAATTGAAGAAAGCTTACGCTGGAATAAGGAAATGACAGCCATAGAAAGTTCAATTAGTGCAGCTTGCTATGCCCTACGAAGCCTTCAAGAAGAGTTGTTGCTCTCTTATTGGACCATAACTTAAGTACAATATCGCTCAATGCTTCCACTTTATTGAGTTTAATGTGTATACTTTTTATCATACAAAAAACGGGCCATAAGAACTATGGTGAGGATTCTTCAATGAGTATCGTTTATGGAATACTTCAGAAAACTACAGACACTCACAGATTTAGTAAAGTAGCAAGAAAGTACAATAATGAAAGTACAGTAACAAGGAAGTAACAACAAAGTAACAAAAAAGTGAAAGAAAAAATGCTTTCTAGTAGATCAATACTATTATATGCTATAATTTGGGTATAACACCTTGCCGGAGCAAGCCGATTCATAGCAGGGGTCATTGCAATCCCCAAGAAAAATTTGTAGCCTATGGCTGACAATATATATGTCATATATGCTATATTTGTAGTGAAACACACGTAGGTTGGTTAAACACTGATTTATTTTCAGACACCCTCACATACCGTTATATACAAATACCGTCACACTACTTATATACTACATCTCTTCCCTTCCAAGTAAATAATGCCAAATATTTTACCACTTACATTTAGCTAAGTACACTTATTTTCTATTTCTACTTAACTTATAAATATAGTGTATATAAATGTGTAACAACCAAATATCTACATATTTTAAAAGTTAGTTTATAATGCAGCCAATTGTAACCATATCGAGATTATTCACTATCTAAGAAATGGGTCAGCATTCCATTAGCATCAAACTTGTGACCTAAGTATGTTATTTCTGAAACACCGAATTTGCATTTTTCTCGATTAAATTTTATACCAATATCCTTAGACCGTTGCAAAAGGCACTTCAATCTCTGGTCGTGTTCATCCATAGTGCGCCCCCATACTATAATGTCATCAATAAAAGAATCTACACCTTCTAAGTCTTCTAAATGTTGCCTAAGCTTCGCATGAAACACCTCTGGCGCACAGTTTATACCGTAAGGTAAACGTAGAAATTGGTACCGACCGAACGGTGTACTGAACGTGCAAAGATCGGCACTCGCGTCATCTATCTCAACCATCCAGAACCCGCAGCGAGCGTCCAACACACTGAACACAGTAGCACCGCGCAGGCGCGCTGCCAGCTCGGGCACCGTCGGCAACGAGTACTGCGCACGTTGCACCGCGCGGTTAAGTGGTCGTGGATCTAAACAAACACGAATGCTGCCATCTTTCTTCGCGACCAGTACAATTGCATTAACCCAAGAGGTTGGATGTGTAACCTTTCTAACTACACCCAACTTTTCCATTCTATGTATCTCATCCAACAATTTGTCCTTAAGTCCTAAAGGAATTTTCCTAGTTGGGCACACAACTGGCTGTACATTTCTATCCACTACGATACTATATTTACCGGGTAATTTTCCCAGTCCTTGAAACAAATCATAGTATTGATCAACATTTATTACATTAATTTGACTTATTAATCCTAATTCAATGCAACCCTCTAAACCTAGTACATTCTGACAGTTCAAATCTGCAACAACAAATGACAATACGTAACGTGTTTTCCTAAAGACAAAATGCACATTACCGATGCCTATAATTGGCAATTGATTGCCTGTAAAGGAAAGTACACGTTTTGTGAACGGCGTAAGGTCTGGAATTAAAAATCCCAAGTTCAAATAGGTAACTTTAGAGATAACATTAATCATTGATCCTGTGTCTATTTTTAAAGTAAAGTTTTTACCTTTGCATTTCACAACTTCTATCCATTCCTTTACCGGCTTACATTGTTGTTTATGCTCTTGTAATGTATTCACAAAAAACATTTCGTTACAACTATCGTTACTATTTATGGTTTCTACACTGAGATTTAACACTTTTCGTATTTCTTTCTTTTGCTCACACACTCGCGAGAAATGACCTTTCTTTTCACAAACATAACAGTGTGCGTCACGCGCCGGACACCGTTCCCCACCGCGACACCACCCGCTACCGCACAGCTCGCAAGCTCTGCGCTGCGTGCGTGCTGGCCGCGGCTCGGAGCCGCCGCTGTCGCTGCCACCGCCGACGCGCCGTCCGCCTCGTGTGCTGTAACCAGTTTGAACTGCATTCACCTGCACACCTGCTGATGCGCCGTCGATGCACTCACTTTCCTCCTTGGACATCTCTGCCGCCTGGCAGATTTGTATCGCCTTTAATAATGTTAAATCTTCTGTGCGAAGAAGTCGATCCCTCACAGTGTTGTTGACTATACCGCACACGATCTTATCCCGCAACAAGCTCTCGTGCAATCCTCCGAACTCGCACTGCTGACTCAATACCCTCAATGCTGTTACGTATTGGTCGATATTTTCACCGTCTTCTTGACTGCGTGTAAAAAATTTAAACCGTCTTACTGTGATATTTGGTTTTGTGCCGAAATACTCGTCAAATTTTTTCAATACACAATTTATGTCGTCTTCACTTTCGCATTCATCGAACGTGAACGTTGTAAATGCCTCATAGCCAGCTGATCCAATGAGGTTAACCAACAAGCTAGCCTGTATTTCTTTAGGCTCTTTGCTCACTCCAGATGCTTTCAAAAATACTTCGAACGACTTCCGCCATTTGTGCCAAGCGTCCGATCGCGCGGTCGGACCGCCGTCGAGCATTAATTCCGCTGGAGGACGTGCGTGTTCCATTGAAACTTAAGTTTTACTACACTACGTACCACGGCACTATGATAAAATAGGTTCAAGTCCGTTTTAACCGTTTAAATTTTAGTTAAAAGGCACACCGCTGCCACCATGTAGTGAAACACACGTAGGTTGGTTAAACACTGATTTATTTTCAGACACCCTCACATACCGTTATATACAAATACCGTCACACTACTTATATACTACAATATTAAGTTTTGTTTGCTATGCTTAGTTACTATAGTAGTTCTGCTACACTATCTATTGAAGTCGTTTAAGCTCCGGCCAGAACGGGAAAGGTCATTTGATGTTTTTTTTTTTGGATGGAAAATCCTGAAAAAGAATCATGAGGTGGCTTTTATTCGCCTGACACAGGTCCACACTAGTCGCCGAGAGACGGCATCCAGCTCCCGCGCCGACTGGTAAGAGCCTGGCTAAGGAGATACCCTGACTCCCTGGGGCACAGGCTTCGATCACTTATACACAAGATTCACAATCAGAGTAAAAAGACGGTTGAACTGAATAAGCGCACAACACAGCACTTGGGTGTTTCTTTCATTTAGTACTTACTTTATAATTTTGACTTTAATGCGTGCGTGTAAGGTTGAATTTGGATTGATGTTTGATGTACCACAGACTCCGTCGTAAAAAATAATGGCTTCTTGTACACTGCTTTGTGATAAAAACTTTATACACTGCACTTAAGGTTGATTTTAAAATAATTTATATTTACTTTGACTACTTTAGACTGCTTAATGCTTGTCGCCATTTTTGATAAGAATTTTGTTCGAGACTGTGTATCTACTGTATAACTGATCGATGGGAAAAGGCAAATAAAGAAACACAGGTGGGATTCAGTAAAAGTCTGACACACCCTTCCGCTCCGCCCAGAGCAGGGGCGGTCATTTGTTAGTTACTCATCCAAAAAAGGGAGAGGCTCCCTATTGCTTATAGTGATTCTGAAGTGGGGCAATACCCTTTGATAATAAGCATTTTATATAAGGAAGGAAAGAAAAAAACCGAAAATCGTAATTTTTAGTTACATATCTTAGTAGGTACGTAACTATAAATTGGGGTTTTTTTCTTTTTCGATTTCGTACAAATTAGTATTTGTACAAAACCCTCGAGACGCGAGACGGCCTCACACTTGATCCATTTTTGATCCACAAACAGTTACATCACATCCACACTTTGTGTGTATAGTAAAAATATAAGTATAAAATATTTTGTTTTTAAATTCAGATTATCGATTACTTCAGCTTTAAGTTATTTTTGAAGAAGATTATGATATTTTCCAAATATTTTCTAAGAAGTGTCACGTTGCAACACAATTTTAAACAAGATTTAATTTTTTTTTATATTATGTAGGTAGTTTACGTATAAAAAATTGCAAAGGTAAGAATGCGAAGAGAACGAAAATCTTTTTCCTTTTTGCATATTTTCTGTAAGCGATTAAGTTGGCTGCCTTTTGAATAGGCTTAGTAATACCAATTTAATATTTTATACAGCTTTCGCACTAAACTAAAGCAGTTTTAATGGACCTCAGGCAGGCTAAGCACGTAATTAACGATATTTGCTACAAACGAAGGTAATGTTTAAAATAAGCGCGAAAACATAATTTTATTAATAATACTTAATAATAATAAATTCATTTATTGCAGATAAATAGCACTCATTAGAATATATAAAATCAACGCAACACAGCTGATATGTCACATAAAAATCTAGTCGAACAGAGTGGTAGAAATAACAAAACCTCTTACCAATGTAGGGTGCGTATTTATATAACGTCCCAATAATGGGATAACTCTTAGGTCCCGGGATCTCTTCAAATTTCCTCACATGAGCTCTTCCAGCCTCTTTATTCTCACCACTACATGTTACATTTGATAAAAAACGTACACATTTACCGTTATTGGCAATTTTTCTACACAATTTAAACATGTTTACAATACGCCTATATCGTGCAACCAAAACGCAAGACAACACTGAGAGAATGAAATCATCGAATTACAAAAAGATCCCGTCCGTCCTGACGAAATTATGCACATAAACAAAAAAAGTCCAAACTCCGTCGATTTAGTTATCTGAAGGTACACAAAAGATCACGTGACTTAGTCAACCGGCCAAACGTAATACCAGCCACTTCAGTTATTATGCTTTGTGACAGTTGTACTTTTCAATTCAACAGGGTAACAATTGAAGTTATTCAATTCGCGTTAGCTTAGACAAGAGGTTCCTAGAAGCAGAGATGCACAACATTTAATTTTCGAGATGTGTTGACGGCCAACAGCGTCATCTGTTTACGACGCGCAATACTATCCGATAACGAATAGAATGAGTGGACATCAGTGCAACACAAGCGGCGCACTACGAATTTTCACCGCAGTTGTGGACCCGCTAACGAACGCATACAAATATAAAAATAATATTTATAGCGTGCAGAAACCAACATATTGTACTTTACCAGTATTGCACGCTATCATAAGGACGACAAAAAGACGACCTGACACAGAACACTAATTATGTTGGACCTCAGAGCCCAACGTTCATCCCCAATTGCGTAAAAAACTCTCACTAGAAATTTGAATAATTTGAAGCATATTGCTTGTGCTATTGCTCCATGTGTTTGAAAAATGTGTTTGTTCAACAACGTAAATAATGACAATTTGTTACGCTATTACCCTGCTGGTCAATCCACCCAATCATCATCATCATTTCAGCTGAAAGACGTCTACTGCTGGACATAGGCCTCCCCCAAGGTTCTCCACGACGACAGGTCCTGCGCCTCCCGCATCCAACGGTTTCCCGCGACCTCGTTATTTTATTTTTATCGTTATTTTTTTCCAAAAACCCAGTATTCAACTACAGTTTGCAATCCGTACCTACATACTCCTGAAATATCACAAGAATATTAGGTGTAGGAATACTCATACACGAACTCTATAACTCCGAAGCCCACACGATACACCAGGCTTACCCTCGCGACCTAACAATGCGAGGATGCCAAAGCATCCTTGATGCAGTAATCTTCTTGCACGATGCTTAAGCTTTCAAGACCTTAACAAACAACATTGGTTGGCTCCGATCATATACCCTAGCTATTAAACCTAAGCACAGTGATTGACAGAGAGATGACACTAGTAAGAAATACCCGCGCTATTGCAAACCGTACCTACGATATCATACAGCACCACTTACCAAAGGAAATCACAACCGACGCAGAATTCGAAAAATATGCTTCAACTAAGTAGAAAAGCCATCACAGAAACCGTGGTATGAGGCACTACAACCTGAAAACAACAGTAGATATTAAAGAATTGGTACCAGCAGGTAATTACGTAATACATTATCAGTAGCAATAGGTTTCATTTTGACAATTCAACGACATTCATTGCGTTATTTACGTTGTTGAGCAGACTCATTTTTCGAACAGCAATGGATTAGCAATATGCTTTAAAAGTATTCCAATTGATAGCAGCATAGTGGCCACATCATGACTTTGTCTCAAACCTCCATCGTAAGACGGATCACGCCGTCTTTTTCGACATGAACAATTCATTACGTGACATTGGCTAAATGCACAAACCGCGCGAAGCCAAAAAGCGAAAAAGCGAAGAAAAAAAAAAAAAAGAATTGATAGTAAGTGATCGTCATCATCTCAGTGTTAATCCCAGTCGCATCCGAGCTTTTTCAGCTTTAGAGTCTGAGGTCCGCTTCACCAGTCTAACTACTGATTTTGGCTAAACTACACATTGCAGTTAGACCAATTGTTGGACTTTTGAGGGCTCCAACAACCCGTAACGAGTGCCATTAGACGTTCGCATGGCAACCGGGACCAACAGCTTAACGTGCTTTTCGCGGCACGACCAGACCAGTGCAAATATTCATATTCATGCATACAAATATTTGCACTGCGCGGAAATCGAACCCGCGCCTCGTTGCGTAGCGGCCGCGTTCGCTACCGCTACACCACGGAGGCTGTCCAATTGATAGTAATAGTGTGTTACGCTATTAAGGTGGTGAGTACTCTGGGATATGCTCGATTGGGATCCATGGCACAAGACATAAATGAGGACTTCATTCATTCATTCATTCATTCATTCATCATCAACCTTTTTTTATCGTCCGACTGCTGGGCACAGGTCTCCTCTCATACAGAGAAGGATTGAGCGTAATCAAAATGCTTGCTCAATGCGGGTTGGCGATTTCAGACTAAAGTCCAGATTTCCTCAAGATGTTTTCCTTCACCTTCAGTCATTGGTGTCCAAGATATACTTAGAAAGTACAACTTTAGAAAAGTTGCATTGGTACTTGCCTGACCTGGAATCAAACCCGCGCACTCATACTTGAGAGGCTGATGTTTTAACCACTAGGCCACCACGACTTACTAGGAAGACTTGCTGTGGCGATATAATGTTACATTCGAACCAGGGAAATAAAACATCTTCTATTCTATTATATTGAAAACAAATAACCCTTTTGAAATGCATGTAGGAAATTAGTAAAACAATATTTTTCTACTTTCAGCTAGCACTATGAATAAAATAATATCTAATGATAAGACATACTTGTAGTAAATAAGTACGGACGACAACTTGACAAGCTACCCGAAACTGTCAAATATTCCCAATCGACACTGAATCTTACTATATTATACATAAAGTTGAAAATCTAATAAATAAAGCTGACAGATTGTAGTAGGTTGATGTGCTGTCCTACGTTGTACCTAATTTCTAGTGCAATCCAATATGCTCAAACAAAGATTCAATAAAAAATATTTATGAAATCAAACCCATAAACTCAAAACCCTTGCTTCTCAGTAACCTTTTTTTGTCATGCATTGCAGAAAAACTACACTATGAGAACATTGTCGTGGTATTTGGTATGGTTTATGGTTATGACAGATTTAACAGCTTACTTTCCAGTGGAATGCAAAAGAATTTTATTTTGTTTGATGCTTATTATATTTCTGACCTACTCCATTCGCGATCTAGCGTTAGATAGAAATTAAAAAAAGGTTTTTTTACTTTGTCAATAACTGTAACGCTTTAACATATCGAAATGTTTCACAACCCGGTCAAACGCTGTGATAGCAGGATTTTTTTTAATATTACCGGTTTAAAATGGCCTCCAAAATATGTGTTTGATTAAAATTCACTTTTCGATAATTTTATTGTAACCTATATATTTTTTGCCGATTTTCGTTACTTAGTTATGTGTTTTTGTTGTGTATATTTCGTTATCGATAATAGGTAATATTATCTTTGGATTTGTTAAAATTTTATATACAGTATGTTAAGAAAACCCTGTCCGACCCGTGAAGGTGTTGTTAGGTATCGATAACTGATTCTACTAATACATACAAAACCGGGCTAAACTTTAAAAAAAAAATCCCCCTACAAAAATAAATATTATTTCGCAAAAAGAGGTAACTTAATAAATGTACGTTGCGCCCTTCCGCGGGGGGCGGGCGGCAGGGCACGCGGTACGTCGTCGCATCGCTATTCGCTTATAAGAATACCGGTGTTGTCACTTTTTAAAAATAACCAAATTTCGGGGAAGTTGGAATTAATTCGCGGGAAAAAAAGATTATTTCAAAATTCATTTGTATTGGTAATATGATGATTACGTAAAATTTTATGTTATATTAGGTCATGTGTTTACCTAACCTTTATTATCCTTATGGGTCGGACAGGGTTTTCTTAACATACTGTATAAACCATTATTTCTAATTAAATGTCGAATCAATCTTCAGGATTCAATGTTGTGCATCTCTGCCATAGTGTGGCCCCATTTTTTTTTAATAGTGCACTGTCCAATAGTAGTAGAAAGATAGGAAGTTTGAAACGGTTCAAAATATCAAAGGTATAAAAAATATTTTATTATTAGATATAAGTAGGATTTCAATGTGACGACTGCATACTTAGCGCAGTGGTTAAGCTATTGACTGCTGCGCTGCGTCTCGCGGGTTCGATTCCCACACGGAACAAATATTTGTATGGCCTACAAGTAATTGTTCCGGGTCTGGTTGTTTGTGTGTGTGAAATTTATATGTTTGTCAACACACCCACGATACAGGAGAAATTCTAAGTGTGGAGCAATGCGTTTGAGATCAAAAAAATCTTTAATATCGCACGCACAATATTAGATACAGTACCTCCACAAGCACGACAGCCAACAATAGCTTCGCACATTGCATTAAAATCTTACTAAACAATTAACACAACATCCTTCTTGAGTAATTGCTGTACCGCCGTCCGTCTTGAGGATACCATATTCATTAAAATTCCTAAATTACACACAGTAAAACCGAAATACTTATCAATAATACTGGTAAACAGCAGTTGGGTCATACTAACACGACGACTTATTCATGTATCACTAAAAATAAATTCACCGTTTTAATTATAAAAATAAATAAATTTAAATCCTAAGCAAACATACTTAAGACCTTGTGAAAAGTTTGTTCTTTTTTTTATATAAATTATAAACTAATGCTTGACCGCAAACCCGCGTGATGGTAAAGAGATGATAATAGTGATGCCATCGTTGATAGTAAAGGGCGTCAGTTTATTAAGAGCCTATTCACTCTACCGTTGAAGACACTCAAATTGTAGTGTGACGGAAACACCGTAGCTGGCAAATTGTTCCAGTCCCTCGATGCACACGGTTTAAAAGAGGAAGCGAAACCCTTCGTCCGGACCGTAGTGGTGTTAACAAGGTAAGGGTGGAAACTCACCGTACGACGGGTCTTCCGATGGTGGAACGGAGATGGGGCAATTAAATCATGCAATTCCCTTGCACACTCACCAAAATGCATCCTACAGAACACCTAAAGGCTGGCTACTCTACGCCTATGCTCTAGGCTTTGGAGACCGTTCTAAGTTAAATCTGGGTCGCCAATCAGCCTCTTTGCACGTCTTTTTACTGAATCCAAAGTAGCCAGGTGACGTTTAGCAGCACCAGCCCAAATGTGGCGGCAGTACTCCACACACGAGCGGACCTGTGCTTTGTACAACCTTAGAAGTTGCCCTAGTGTGAAGTACCTACCGCCGGATCTTTACGATAACGCCAAGTTTTCTGGCAGCCACCTTTGCCTTGGACTCAATGAACCGCCCAAAGTTTAAGTTCGAGGAAATCTCAACTCCCAAAATCTGAAGGCGGTCACACTCCAAGGATACATTCCGAAAAGTAGGAACCAAAGTGAACAGACTTCTTTTGGTGGTGAAAAGACATGCCTGTACTTTGGCGGCATTGAATGCTACAAGATTATCTTTGCTCCATCCGGAGACTGCCTGTAGTGCAGCATTCGTACACTCTACCATAGCCTCTCTTTCCGTCTTTGACCGGATTGATTCCTTACTAGCCTGTGCTTCCGGCAGGTATCTCTCCACAACTGTGCTGTCTGCATACCCATCGATACCGAGCATCAGCAAATCGTTAATATGCAGCAGGAACAGAGTTGCACAGAGAACAGACCAATTCACTAGCGCTTGACCATAATCCCGCCTGATGGTAAGCAGTGATAAAATCGTTGATGGTAAAGCGCACTAGTTTATTAAGAGCCTATTCACTGTAGCCTTCAAGACACAAATTGAGCTTTATAGTGCTCTTAGATTATTGTATCAAGGAAAGGTAGGTAGGTAACTTGTTACATATAATCAGAGCTAAAATGCATACCCTCATAATCTTATTCCTTTTATCCACAACTAGCGACCCACCCTGGCTTCGGACGTAGACAAACGATATAGGTACCTAAGCCTTCCTTAAGAAACGGTGGCCCTTCAATAAAAATAATGTCTACTGTGCCGCCCATCAGCCAATATTTGACTTTGCAAGATACATCGACCTTATTGAACATGGATAGCTAGTTCCACTACCTTCAAACAGAATGAAAGCCTACCGGGGTAGCAAGTTTGTTCGAAATAATGGTCCCCCGCTCCGGCCCACTCCCTACGCGGTTTAGGCAGAGAAACACTCAAGTACCAAGCGGACAGCACGGGCGCGAGTGGCACGCGGATGTTTGAATATATCGTGATATCTCCTGAATGAAACAACCAATTCCTCCGAGCGAACAATTCAAAAAGAGATCTGTTGCTACTGAAATCACCTTTCATAATTTATTTGAATAAGGGTTAATAATAAGGAACAAATAGTGGGCTCTGATTTCGACTGGCATATTAACTAACTTTTCAAACATAAAAAGTAGTCATAATGAAGAAACTACAGTAGGTAGACATATGGTGTCGCAGACTTTTTTGTAGGCATTTTTAAAGTCTACAATACTGTTGTACATTATTTTGATCTATCCCTATAGGATTTATTTTGCGACATGTGTTATAAACCAAAAAAAAATATCAGTGTTTCTCTTATATACGAGTATTATGCATATACATAAAAACCTTCCTGTTGAATCACTCTATCTATTAAAAAAAATATGAAAATCCGTTGCGTAGTTTTAAAGATTTAATCTTACAAAGCGACGTAGGGAAAGTAAAAGTGATTTTGTTTTGTCAGAAGGGTTATTCACCACTTTTGAGTACAACAGTACCGAGCATTCGGCTCTGGCTACAGTTTTCTCTTGGAGTTGCGCAAACACATCAAATTAATGAACCGAATTTTCTAAAATTCGGTTCAATAGTTTGAACAAGCCAAATAAATAAAACAGCGTCGTTTGCTTGCCGGCCTTTTCCCAATTATGTTTGTCTGACTGGATGCAGCTGGACAGTATTTTTACAACTAAAGATTGTACCACAATGGGCCTCATACGAAGGCTCAGAGTCACACAAAGGGCGATGAAAAGAGCTATGCTCGGAGTTTCTCTGCGTGATCGAATAAGAAATGAGGAGATCCGCAGAAGAACTGACTGAAAGTTACTGACATAGCTGTTCGAGTGGCTAAAATTAAGTGGCAGTGGGCAGGGCACATTGCTCGTAGAACCGATGGCCGATGGGGCAGTAAGGTTCTGGAGATGCGGCCACGTACCGGAAGACGCAGCGTAGGGAGGCCCCCAACAAGGTCGACCGATGACCTGATGAAGGTCACGGGAAGCCGATGGATGCGGGCAGCACAAGACCGGTCATCGTGGATAGCCGAAAACCGTGGATGACTGAAAAAGAAGAGTGTATTTTATTGTGTCCGCTGTGGGATTATGTATTTTAAAAGAGGCTGCCAAATGCCATTGTACCTAAGTACCTATCAGAGATAAATTAAGTTGAAATAAAATAAAACACTTTTTTTTCAAAAAGTTTACACAAACAAATTTTCAAAACTACTATCAATTATTTATTAATTATATACATAATTGAAGGACTCAACAAAACCATAATAAAACTATTAACTAAAAATGACACTTCAAAATATCGCTTAGATAAAAATTACGTAACGTAGTCAATTAGGAATTTCAATATAAGCATATATCAAAAAAGAAAAACGAAGTTTACAAAAACAATAACTATCAAGGGTTGCGGGTTGGTTAAACAAGAAACCGTGCCCCTGGCCGTCGCACAGGCAAGTGAAGAAACATGGTTGGGTTTTAGTCAGTAAAAGTCAGACACGCCCTTCCGCTCCGCCCAGAGCGGGAGAAGTCATTTGATGATTTCCCATCCCAAGAAAAAAAAAAAAAGTAAACTTCTGGAGAATTTACCAAATATACGACATATGAATAAAGTGTAGGTATAGTTTTCATTCTGTGCTGTGCTGTAGGCCTAGTATGAGTTTTCATTACGAAACTCGTTCGATCGTATCGAGCGCGTTTGACTCCGCGATTGGCCCGCTTCAAGGTCGTAGGAACTCTCAACCAATGAGAGCGCCAAACGCGCTCTATACGATCGAACGAGTTTCGTATTGAAAACTCATACTAGGCCTACAGCACAGTTATCCGGCCACAGAATTATAAAGGAGATGTTACATTTTGGGCAGATGGGCATTTTGGCATTTTGGCAAAAAGGAAAAAAATAAAAGATTTTCATAAAAATACTACAAAATTAATTTGAATAAAAATACAAGTATATATAATTAATTGTTTAGTTTTTAGTGAGATAACCCTTTAATAAGGTAGCCATGACTGTGGTTATGACGTTTGATTGGCGACTTTGACAGTTCTATTTTCCCGTTGTGTTCGTATCGAGTGTTGATTTGAGTAGATTGTGTTTATTTATTGGGCCGTATGTTCGGAATTCACGTTTTGTTTTTTTTTTTTTTTTGCACCCATATAGTAGATAATATAGATACGACAGCCTTAGATACATGGCAAGTCAATCAAATGTCGCCTGCCTGCGACGCGGAGGCCCCGGGTTCGATCCCCGGCCAGGTCATGATAGGAAACGATCTTTTCCTGATTGGTCTGGGTCTTGGATGTTTATCTATATATGTATCTATTATAAATATAGTATCGTTGAGTTAGTATCCCATAACACAAGTCTCGAACTTACTTTGGGGCTAGCTCAATCTGTGTGATTTGTCCATATATATTTATATTTATATTTTATTGCCATAGACGTACTATGTCAATGCTTATTGCTGACCACCATATTTATTAGTAGTTGTGTTGCACTCCTTGGCCGAGTTAAATTTAGTCTGTATAAAAACTAAGCCACAATATAGGAAATTAACATTAAAACAATTAACTATAGCGTAACTATACCTATCATTAAGTGTACAATGTGCTAGCCCAGGCTCCATACATTTCTGAACATCTCATTTAAGATGTAAGTTTTGTTTAAAAGAGGCCCCTAAGCAGCTAATGATGTCCTCTTGTTTTCGGCCTGATATGGCTTCGTGCTACAAGGCTGTAAACACATGACCAAATAAAATATGAAAGTTTACATAATCATCATAGTAACAATACTAATGAATATTGAAATAATGTTATTTATCCGTTAATTAATTCCAACTACCCGGTATTTTTTTTAAGTGTCAACTTAATACATGTGCCTTAAGCAATACATGCGCGGGCGAAGGGGGGCAGTGCACACTGCACGTGGTCGCATCGCTCATAGTAATACCGTCGAACATGGCGTTATCAGTTTTTTTTTTTAAATATCGAATTTTGGAGAAGTTGGATTTATTCTCGGGAAAAAAAAATATTATTTCAAAATTCATTAGTATTGTTAAGTACTATGATGAATATATATAAGGAAAATGCCGAAACTTGTACCAAACGCTTATTAAAAACATGTTTCCCTTAAATACTTAAACTCTTTTTGACTAACATTACCAAAACATGAATCAATAAGAAATCCGCGTTTACGAAATGTAGTCAAGGATGCCATTGCCAGCACAAACAAAAAACGATTCCAAGCAACAAGAAATCGTTAAGAGAAATCGATCACAGAACATAGGTACCTATACACAGCCGCACATCAATCAAGTTACACAGGGAGTTTTGGCGGGAAATTCATTCTCAGTGTCATGCTCATTTTTCATTGAACTTTTAAAATGATTTATAGTGTTGTTTACTAAATAAAAGCGCGTGATTTATGCAGTAAAAAGTGCATGAAGTTAAGTTAGGATAAGTTACGAGGGGTACGCTCCACAGTGCTGACTTCCTCGCAGTGTACCCCGGGCAACGCCGTGTCTGACCACCGTAACGGAGTGGCAGACCGGTGGCTAACAAGCACTGTGACCTACGCGATCTTGCGATTTTATTTTATTTTGAGGGTGATTGCGTATATAGTGGGTTTTTATTTTATTGATAAATTATTAAATGGTCATGATGTAATTAGTTTGTAGCCATCAGTGTTATTTACTTATAAAGGTGATTCTAGCCTGTAAAAGTGTTGCTTATAATATTAGTGTACTGTGACATATTTTTGTAAGTACCTACCAAATGTTTTATGATAATAAAGAATTTTAGTAAACTAACTAAAACTAACCGCTTGAAAGCGGACATCGTGCAGCCCCAAATGGGGGATTTGCCTGCCGATTGAGTCACCGAATCGATGCCCTTTGCCGGAGTTGGTACGGATTTTGCGGGACCATTTGTAGTAAAAGCTTCGCGTCTCCGCAACGCTAAGACCGAGAAGGCTTACTTGTGCGTTTTTGTGTGTTTAGCCACTAAAGCCGTCCACCTCGAGGTGGTTAGTGCTCTCACGACAGAGGTGTTCGTCGCTGCTCTTGGCAGATTTGTTTCGCGTCGCGGACTGCCGTCCTTAATTCGATCCGACTGTGGGACCAACTTTAAGGGTGCCGACCGTTATTTGAAGGAAGTTTGTGAATTTTTAGATAAACATAATGTTGTGATCGGATCCACACTCTCCCGCAGAGGGGTACGATGGCAGTACTCACCGCCGTCCTGCCCCCACTGGGGAGGTATATTTGAAATAATTGTAAAGGCCGCGAAAACTCACCTTCATCGCGTTATTGGAGATAGTATCCTAACTTTTGAGGAGCTCGCGACCGTATTTTGTAAGGTTGAGGCGGTCCTCAACTCGCGTCCGTTATGCCCTTTGTCATCCGACGCGAATGATTTGGAGGCCCTCACGCCGGGCCATTTCTTTATAGGTAGACCACTTAACGCCCTGCCTGAATATCCTTATTTGGACATTAACTCCGGACGGCTCTCGCGATTTGAATTGCTTCAACAGCTTACGCAGAATTTTTGGCGCCGTTGGCATCTGGAGTATTTGCACATTTTACAACAGCGCGTTGGGTGGTCAGACAAGACGAACCCACCAAGAGTCGGAGAACTCGTTTTGTTAAAGGACCCAAACCTGCCACCCCTCCGATGGCGTCGTGGACGCATTGTTAATTTGTATCCGGGGTCGGATGGTGTTCCCAGGTTTGCCGAGGTCCTGGTGGGGGACTCTGTCTTGAAACGCGCGATTGCCACACTCTCTCGCCTGCCCTTAGATTGAATTGTCGGACCGTTTGTTACTGTCCGGGGCGGGGGGATGTTCGCGCTGGTTTTATCGGTCGAGTCCGATTTTTAGTTAGTCGAGTGATAGATGCCCGATCGGTACGGGCTAGCGTATTTAGTATTGTCTATGGCGACGCGCGGCCGCCATTATTACACAACGTCTTGAGACCCCGTCGCGTACGGGGTCCGTTGCTTGAACTTTAAATTAACACAACGTCTTGAGACCCCGTCGCGTACGGGTCCGTTGCTTGAACTTTAAATTAACACAACGTATTGAGACCCCGCCGCGTTCGGCGGGCCGTTGCTTGAACTTCTTGACGAAATCCTCGCGTGCGTGGCGCATTCGGACGAGTGAATTTCGGGAATAAATACCACCGGCCGCGTTTTGTATAGTTTGTCGCGATTGTTGCCCGTGTTTTGGAGTATTTACTTGAACTATAAAACGTAACAGTGCGTCTGTAAATTGAGTTGAGCTTGAGTCGGAAACGTGGTTTCATTGGCGATCTTTGTCGGGCGTGATTGACACTGCTAAATAACTTCTTATGTTGGTGAGCTTTGGTGCCCTATTAAGGGAACTTGGTGTGTCGACTGGTATGGGACAGTCAGTGAATTGAAGACATCGGAAGTGATCGCAATCGACGCGCGCGTCGATTCTCCGGACTTCACTTCGCGACGGAGCACACTGGGTCCCAGGTAAGTCCCGTAGATTTACCAGAGTGTGGTCGGAGATTAATTTACTTGTGGTGTAGGCCGACCTTGTTTGTTGGATAAGCCGTGACAAATGCGCGGTAGATGTACGTGCTTTACTGGGGCGCGTATACATGTTTCGTAAGATGAGTGGGTAAGGTACGTGAGGCCAGAAGTTAACATCGATGGATGATTCCGTCAACATCGATATTATTCATATGTTAAAATCAATATTAAAAGATCGATGTTTTTGCATTCACCATCGAACCATCGATGATCATCGAAGAATAATAGGATACTTTTTATCCTGGAAAAATTTGATATTCCCGAGGAAAATCTAAAAAGCGCGATATAACCGAATCCACGCGGGCGAAGCCGCGGGCGGAAAGCTAGTAATTCATAATAAACATTGTAGCATAGTGGTCACATCATGACTTTGTCCCAAACCTTCCTCCTAGTCGGTTCACGCGGGAAAGGAAAGGAGATAGGTTTAGGTTAGGTTAAGTTAGATTTCCGTGTGCAGTTTCTGGCCTGCCATCGGACGCGTCCCCAGGAGGCGGATAGGGGAACGGCCCCCAGATATGGGGTGTAACCGGTTTACCTGCGCAGGCCAAAACCAGATGTGGGGACCGCTTCGGCGGTCAATGTGCGGCGGATTGGCCACCATTTAAGGTGGCCGACGTGACCTGAACTCCGGGTCAATGTTGGACAAGCGCCCGGCCCCTCCCTATGGAGGGACCACTGTGGGCCCGCCTTTTAGGCGGGAATCGCTGCTGGCAAGGGATTGGTCGCTCAGGCTCTGCCGGATTCCCATGATCCCGCCACTAAGGCGAAGTCGGTGTGCCGCTGTGGTTTTTAGTGGGTAAAAAAAAAAGATTACGATAGTAGTGGCCTACTTCTATGAAATTGTGATGTCATGAGAAGATGTGATGGCGTGAGGTACGGGACTACCCGCGCCCGCCTTGCTTCGCTCACCACGTAGGTGGCTAAGCCACGGCCCCTCCCTAGGAGGGGCAAATGAGGGCCCGCCGTACTAGGCGGGTATCGCCGGCGGGGGAGTGGTAACTCTGGCTCCGCTAGTTTCCCATTCCCCTACCACTAAGGCAATGCCGGAGTGCCGCTGGGGTTTTAGTGGGTATTCCGGGAGGCTATCTCCCGGGTAGTCGACATGCCCTTCCCGTACCCCGACGGGCGGGGATGCGTAATTGTCATTTTCCCCAGCGACAACAAAAAAAAAAACAAAGGTTACGAAAGAAAACAAGATTACAACGAAGAAATGGCTCAAAGGTCTTAGCAACCAAGCCAAAAACTCAAAAAAAAAGGGAAAAAGATAATGTTTTATTATTAGGTTATATTAGACAAACTTTATTTACCTATTATATATTGACTTAGGACTTCGTTAGCTGAATGTAATAGGTAATGTAAATTGCTTATTAATAAAGAACTAGTATTTACTGATGAAAGTACATGTAATATTTTAACGAAGGTGTTTGTTTATTTTAGGTATAAATTGTGTAAAAATAACAAATCGGCCAGTGAATGAAAATCTTAATGAAAATACACTTAAAAGTTAATTAATAGGTATCAATTTTATGGTTAAAAAACACAGAAAGTATAATGAATGTCTTAAAGCGATTAGTGTGTTCACAATTTGTTACTAAAGTGAGTAAACAATATTTTTGTAAAACAAGAGTCTATAGCAACAGGCAATATCCAAATATAAATATACTCGGTATTGAAACATCATGCGACGATACCGGCTGTGCTATTATTAATTCAAATGGAAAACTATTGTCAGAAGTTTGTCACTCCCAAAATCTGATACATTTAAGAAATGGTGGAATCATACCAGATATTGCACAAGACCTTCATCGAGCACACATTGAACCTACAGTGACTAAAACATTACAGGATGCCAAATTAACTATGGAAGATATTTCAGCTATTGCTGTAACACTGAAGCCAGGACTAGCCCTAAGTCTTGCAGTGGGCATGAAATATGCTAAACATTTGGGAAGATGTTTTAATAAACCAATAATCCCTATCCACCACATGCAAGCACATGCACTAGTGGCAAGAATGCATCATGATATAAAATTTCCATTTTTAGTTCTCTTAATATCTGGAGGACATTGTTTACTTGCCGTTGTTCAAGATGTTGATCACTTTCAATTACTTGGAGAAAGTATGGATAGTGCTCCTGGAGAAGTTTTTGATAAAGTAGCTAGAAGAATGAAGTTGAGGAATGTTCCAGAATATTCTCAGATATGTGGAGGACAAGCTGTGGAAGCAGCAGCATCAAAAGCAACAAATCCTCACATGTTCAAATTACCTTTGCCACTGGCAGAATACAAGGATTGTAATTTTAGTTTTAATGGCCTTAAAACCTCAGTTCTGTTCCATTTACATAAAAGGGAAGTACAAAACAACACTGTAGCTCATGAACTGATACCAGAAGTTAATGATTTGTGCGCTGCTATGCTAATGGCTACTACCAAACATCTTATTCACAGAACACAAAGAGCTATGGAATTTTGTAAAGAAAATAATCTCATACCTGAAGATAGACAGCAGCTAGTGGTATCAGGGGGAGTGGCATGTAACAATTATATCTTTAGTGCTTTACAAATGTTATGCCATGAAACTTGTTATGATATTTATAGACCTTATCCTAAATTATGTACAGATAATGGAGTTATGATAGCTTGGAATGGGTTGGAAAAGTGGAGAAAAGGTCTAGATGTTATAACAGATTTTAGTAGAATAGATATAGAATCATCTAGTCCCTTGGGAGAAAGTTTAATTGATAAAGTTAGAGCAGCTAAAATATCTACTAAATTGATGAAAATAAAAACAAGTATTTAATGTTACATCACCTCTTTTCATTTATACAGTATGTTAAGAAAACCCTGTCCGACCCATAAGGATAATAAAGGTTAGGTAAACACATGACCAAATATAATATAAAATTTTACGTAATCATCATAGTACCAATACAAATGAATTTTGAAATAATCTTTTTTTCCCGCGAATTAATTGCAACTTCCCCGAAATTTGGTAATTTTAAAAAAAGTGACAACACCGGTATTATTATAAGCGAATAGCGATGCGACACGTGCCGCGTGCCTTGCCGCCCGCCCCCCGCGGAAGGGCGCAACGCACATTTATTAAGTTACCTCTTTGCGAAATAATATTTATTTATTTAGGGGGATTTTTTTTTAAGTTTAGCCCGGTTTTGTATGCATTAGTAGAATCAGTTATCGATACCTAACAACATCTTCACGGGTCGGACAGGGTGTTCTTCACATACTGTATACTACTAGCTTCCCGCCTGCGGCTTGGCCCGCGAGGAATTAGGTTATATCGCGCTTTTTAGATTTTCGTCAGGAATATCATTTTTTGCGGGATAAAAAGTACGCTATTATTTAAATCCGGACTTCTAACTTTACGTCTACAAAATTTCAAAGCAATCGGTTCAGTAGTTACGGCGAGAAAGCGGAACAAACGAACAAACAAACTCACTTTCCGATTTATAATATTAGTAAGAATTCTACATATAAATAATGGATTTGGTATAATAAAAATATTAAGACTGTTACGTTATTTATAATAGCATAACATCTCTTCAAATGTCATTAGACATTGAAAACGTCGGCATTTTTGACGGGAAAGCTAAGTGCCACGCTCATTTTTCATTGGACTTTTAAATTATTTATAGTGTCGTTTACTAAATTAAAACGCGTGATTTATGTGTTAAAAAGTGCATTTAGTAAATAATCCATAAAGAACATTGAAATATTGCAGCATAGTGGCCACATCATGACCTAGTCCCAAACCTTCCTCCTAGTGTCGTTTCACGCGGAAAACGAAAGGAGATAGGTTTAGTTTAGGTTAAGTTAGATTAGTTAGGATAGGATAGTTGAAAAATTACTGAAGACATGGCAGTATGGTCTCTGACCTTAGCCGGTTCCAAATAGAATAAACAAAATCAAAAACAAAATGACATTTGTCACAATATCACATGTCAAATTGTCAATTTTGATGTTCGCTTGAGCTTCATTGTAATCTGTTTGGATTCAGCAATCACTTTTTGTGTGCAGTACAAGTCTATAATGAATAAAATTATAGTATAAATAACTTCGCAAACCATATCGGTTGCCAAATAATGTGCAGCGACGTAACCTTTTCACCGTTGTACTAGTATAGAGTGCATCTTGTTTTGATTTAGAGTCAGCTTACAAAAGTAACAAAATGGATATTCTGGAGAAGATTTACCGAAATGTCCGGCTGCAAATTACTAATTTATCGGCGTCAGTACCAAAAACCGTTGATGTTCTTAATAAATCAGTGGCGAATGTGAAATTGCCACCTTTTACTAAAGACAATGTACTGTACTATTATTTACCATTACAAGGTCTGGTTAGTTACACAACTTTGTCAGTAAGTGTGATGAACCCTCATCTAATGGTCAGGTATGTAAACATTGAATACCATTGTGATAAAATTTATTTAGCAAAATTATAATAATATACATTTACTTGAGATAACTTTGTTCTTTTCAGATTGTTCCCACAAAGGGATGTCACAGATATTTTATTTTTTACTGCGGGAGGTGGTGCAGGGCTATGGCTTTGGGCAAGACCACACATGGCTGCAGCAGCTCCAGCTAGACGCTTTTCATGGGCATTTCTTGGAGGTTGCTTATGGCCATTGGGATCTATTTTCTTATGGGCCATCCTAAGAAGTTCAGTTGGTCAAAGACCAATTATAGGCACAGTGCTAGGTGTTACTACAGGAGCAATGCTCACGAATATTGCTTTAGATTATTTTCATTATGTTGAACTCATGTTCTGCGGTGAAGTAACACTACCTGATGAAACATACAGCCCTAACAGTGATGATGAAAAATATGATATTGACATATAAAAAATGTACCATGTTATTGCTTTACTAATTGAAAAAGGTTTTATGAATATTTACTTTCATGTGGTTTGGACATGCGGCCAGGTTGTGAATCAGTGTCAGTGTAAATCACAAAGCCCTAAAGTGACACAAAAACTGGCCTTATTTCCAGGGCACATTATGCATATTTGGTAGAGATAAGTCTTACTATGTTATGTTTATGCACCTTCTAGCATGTTGATGTTGTATTTATCAAAGTCTGTCTAGTCTTTCTCTAAGTGCTTGAATAAAATATAATAATATTTCTTTTTCATTTGTTTTTTTTTTTTTTTTTTTTCTATGAATCCAGTTACTCAAGAGAATGTTTCAATAATTCTGTGATGTTTATACAACTATTACTAATATATTGAATGTGGTGGCTACTCAAGTTAGAAAGTTTATGATACCTGACAGAAAAGGAAACAGTTCATAAACTTTAGTAACTTACCAACAATATTATAGTAAATACATAAGTCTTAGCAAAATAAAAAAAACCCATACTAATGTGACAATGCAACTGAATTAACTTGAACTATCTACATTACAGTAGACCTAGTATGAATTTTCAATACGAAACACGATCGTCCATATCGAGCGCGTTTGGCGCTCTCGTTGGTTGAGAGTTCTTACGACCTTGAAGCGGGCCAATCGCTGAGTCAAACGCGCTCGATATCGACGAACGAGTTTCGTAATGAAAACTCATACCTACTAGGCCTACTGTTATCACTGCACCTAACTCAGAATCGTACTGAAACTTAAACCTGTGTATTATATTTTGTTATTTCACGCGGTTAATTGCATCTACTTCAACTATGAAGTCTGTAAGAAAAGTTACATCTATAACCAAACCACTTAATGCGAGCTTGAAATAATGCGATGACTATCATTAATATACGTAGGTGATATCTGCGTACAGTGGCGGACTAGGCCCGTCCGGGGCCTTCCGCTAAGTATGCGGATAATTTTGAGATTCAACCCTACACAGAAAAAGTTAGAGCATTAGACGAAGAGTATTCTATTGCTAGAAGGAACCCTAAAATTTCAGCGCCCTAGTTAGTGCAATTTTCTTTTTGAAGTTTTATAAAGTGAAGTTACTTTGTCAACTGATACAGAAAAGTTTATCATAATAGAATTCTAAAGCGATTTAGCACCCCGACCCAAATAAGTAAGTTCTTTCGGCAATTAATGCGGAAAAGTAAAAATCACTGAAAACTAAAATCGATCTACGATTTTAGCACTATACTATCGCCAAATTCAATAAAGAATAGAGGTAAATAAACCGTTGCTAGGCAACGAGTAGTTTACGCCTAAAATACAGATGTTAACAACCATTTCTAGATGATGATTTTCATAAAAGTACGAGTAATAATCCTACTTTCTACTAATGGAAACAGTTTATTTATGTTTAGATATTTATGATTTGCATAGATTGCATAAACATGTAAGCTAATTTCGTAATAAGTTACATTTGTTTAATAACTGGATTTCATAACTTTTTAATGGTTTTTCGAAATACCAAGCTATTATGCATGTTATTTTAGTGATTCTATTGAAATATGCTACAATAGGAATTGTTAATAAATATTTAGCATGTAAAAGTCGATAATCGTGTAAATAACAGGATATATTTGAAAAACGTCAGTTGTGATAACCCTAAATTGGTTTGTTTACCTCTATTCTTTATGGAGCTTGGCGTTGGTATAGGTATGTTTATAATATTTACTATGCCTATGCGCTTAGGGCTTTCTAGCCTATGGGTATACCTGGAAATCTCGTAGAACATGTATGAACTGCCCTAATTACTTATCAAAGTATAAACGGGGACTTATACCGGATCATTTACGTCTGTTTGCCCTAAAATACCTAATGTTTCATGTAGATGTGCTTGTGTAGTCTGTAAGACAAAATAGCCGGGAATGATTCGACCCTAAAAATCTGACTTACCCCTCATCCACTTGCAATTTGAATGCCATTTTCCTCGCGATGTTTTCCTTCATCGTTTTGTGAGCAGTGGTGATGAAATATTTACACAGAGTGAAGCGCCTGACGGGGTTCGAACCTACTACCTACAACTTCAAGTCGCGGCCGATTCCACAAGGCCACCACTGCTCGTAGATACACGTACATAAACATACGTAATTGTTTATAATGTATCTAATAATAAAAGCTAATCTCGCCAGTCACGTTAACGCTCAACGGAAGACACGTTAAGCCGTTGGTCCCGGCTGCCGAAGAACATCTAATGGCAGTCGTTACGGGTTGTTGGAGCCCTCAAAATTCCAACAATTTGTCTAACTGCAATACTTCGATATCGCCTTCGGGTGGTGGAGGTCCGGTGGCAGTCGCTTCACGGAAAATATCGAAGTTTAGCCAAAATCAGCAGTTAGCTCCAAAGCTGAAAAGCTTCGGGTACGACAGGGATTAACGCAGAGATGATAATGATTCTCGCCAGGGCTCATATAATAGGGTAGACCGAGGACAATACATAGTAGGTATATACCTACTTACGATTTTCGAATCATCGGCAAATTACACAAAAGTAGTCGCTTTTTGATTTAAATATTATTATTTTACAGCCTTAGTTTATTATCTACTAAAGAAAATATCTAACGTTAGCCAACCAAACTTGGTCAAAATTGACTTTGATTGAAATGATGGGTAGTGCTACAAATAACCCCCATTAAGGGTTAATGGTACCAAACTTGCATAGGGTAATAAAATGGGTAAAAAAAGGTATTAATCACATTTACTCAGTCATTTATTTGTAAGTAGTCTAAAGGGATTATAATCCTTCTTAATAATTAGAAACAAAAAATCGTGAGATCGGTGTTTTAAATCAACACACATGGAAAGTAATACCTAACATTAACATATTCACTTAGAAGAAAAATATGTTTTATAAACTCAAGTTTTATATAATCGATCAACTTTGGTACACACGTTGCAAATTTGCAGCTTTATAACAATTTAAAAACAGAAAAATAAACAAAAATATATTAGTAGGTATAGAGGTACAATTGATCCTTATATAATATGTAAAGAAAATCCTGTCCGACCCAAAAGTATAATAAATGTTAGGTATACACATGACCAAATAAAATATGAAATTTTACATAATCATCATAGTGGCAATACTAATGAATTTAGAAATAATCTTTTTTTTTTCCGCGAATTAATTCCAATTTCCCCAAAATTTGGTAATTTTAAAAAAGTGACAACACCATTTGTTACTGAGCGAATAGCGATGCGATCATGTACCGCCTGCCCTGCCTCCCTTCACCCGCGCATGTATGCCTAATGTGTTGCCAACCGCACATGCATTAAAGTACCTCGCTTTTTCGAAATAATATTTATTTTTTAGGGGGATTTTTTTTTAAGTTTAGCCCATCTTTGTAGGCATTAGGTATTAGAATCAGTTAACGATACCTAACAATACCTTCACGGATCGGACAGGGTTTTCTTTACATATTGTAGAATATAAGCTACTCATAAAAAAATATTAATCAGATTTGCAATAATTGTGACACATAAATTGACTCCTGAGGTGTACATTATTCGTTCCATAATATCCAATGGCGTCTTTTTAGGGTTCAGTAGTCAAATGGCAAAAAACGGAACCCTTATAGATTCGTCATGTCTGTCTGTCCATCCGTATGTAACCGCCATTTTTTTCCGAAACTATAAGAGCTATACTGTTGAAACTTGGTAGGTAGGCGTATTCTATGAACCGCATTAAGATTTTGATGCAAAAATTAAAAAAAAATATAATAAATATTGGGGGCTTCCCATACTTAGAACTGAAACTCAATTTTTTGAAGTGAAACTTCTTTACGCACGCTTGACTTGGGGAGTAAGCTGGCGAACGCGTGACGTAAGCGTTACGAAAAGTGATCGGACAAGGCGAACGGAAGTTAAGTGGGGGATATAAGCACAGAGGCGCTCGTGGCGCGAGCTTGGTACTACAAGGTCTATAACGTTTTTTTTTTTTTTCAATAAAAATAGAAGATCTATGCAAAAATATTAATTTACCAATGAAACCATGAAATAAATTTAAATATTTATAGAAAATTAATATATGTATATGTGTATGTGTATACATGTACCTATATATTGTACACACATATATATATATATATATACATACAGGTGGAGCGAAAGAAGTTTCACTTCAGTCGTGTGCACATAAGCACACTCGTTTTTTTTTCCATCAAACAGATACTCGTGGGGATTCTGTTTTTAAATTGTTATCTATGGATAGGTCTTCAAAAAAGATATTGAGGTTTCTAAAATATTTTATTTCTAAACCGAATAGTTTGCGTGACTGACGCTTCTAAAGTGGAAAAAAGTTGGTCCCCCCCTCCTCTAACTTCTAAAATAAGAAAATGAAAAATCTAAAAAAAAAAACTACCAACGAAAATTGTTTTGAACGAGATCTAGTACGTAGTTTTTTTTTAATACCTTGTAAATCGTAAACCTCGAAATCTTTCATACAAATAACTTAAATCCTTTAATTTCATAAATCAATGGTACGGAACCCTTTGTGCGTGAGTACGACACGTACCTACTTGGCCGGTTTTTTATTAGGTATATTTCGTGGTATCTAAAACAAGAAAATGTCTAGCAAATAATTGCATATTATAATTGTTGAATTTTTATTATTATGACGGGGTTATTTCTACCATGGGGTCAATTATATCAGTACTATTGACCCCGGAAATATTGGTACAATTGCACCAAAGTACTTAACTAATTTTTAAAAACAATCTGGTAGTCACATAGTTCTCAAACTCAAACTCATTTATTGCGAAAATGGGTAATTCAGATTTAACATTGATATACTTATAAGATAGTTTGGCATCTCCATAATCCGTCTGAAGGCATGCAATTTTTCTTGGTGTTGGTCTCTACCTATTGTACGTTAGGTACTAATTAAACAATTTATAAATTCATTCAAAATAGAATAAAAAGGGAAAAAGATGTCATTAAAATAATAAATGTCAAGAAATTTTGTCATGGACAGGTCAATTCAGAATTCATAAATATGTCAAACAATAATTAAAATAAGTCAACTCAATTAGTTAAGTACCAAATACAATAATGTCATCTATCATTATTAAATTGCATGTCATTTATAAATTCATTTACACCACAGAGTACATTATACTGATTTACATTATAATAGGCCTTTTCCACGAGAATTTTTTTACTTTTTGTTTAAATATATTTCAGCTATTGCATTCTAATAATTGTTATGAGGTACACTCCTAAATAAAAGTTCGTGGATACGGGAAAAACAGTTTAATCAGTATCACATTTATAGGCGTAACATAACGCTAGTTAACAATGGTAGGATGGACTGAGAACACTGAGATGAGTTATGAGAGCTAAAGTCTACTCTTTTATAACCGACCGCTTGTCGTAAGGTTTGTATACGTACTGCGGCTATGCAAGCCGCAAGCGGATTCCATAAGTGTTTAGGGTTGTAACATTAACTAGTGTTGTGACACAATACGCCACAACCACCCCCCTACGGAGAAAATAACAAGTAGTTATATACATACCAAAAAAAAAAAGAAAATACAAATTACACATGGTATCAAATACATAGGTGACAATAATAAGCTTAAAAAATAAAACTTAAGCTAAAGGTCTAACCTATCCTTAAATCTAACAGTGCGACCTGACCTAGTGGTAACTGGTTGTTGAACAACAGGTGGTACAGTCGGCTGTACGGGCGCGGATGGCGCGGATACAGGGAGGCGCTTGCACGGCAGGCGCGGGCGCTGCGTTCTGTTGCGGAGCGGTTACCCGGGAGAGGTCGCTCTCATCATGTGCGATATATGCAGGCTTCACGCGGTCGATAGTGACCGTCACGCGTTTACCTGCTATGTCGATGTCGATTAACTTGTCGGTCCGTGACATTACCTTGTAAGGACCAGTGTAGGGAGGTTGAAGTGCGCGGCGAACAGTGTCGTCCCGAAGAAAGACATGGGAAGCATCCTGGAGATCCTTGAAAATAAAGGACGTCGGTCGCGTGTGTCGCGATGCCGGAGTTGGACGCAGAGCAAACATTTTCGCGCGCAGAGTCGTCACAAAGTCAGGTGCGTTGTCTGTGGTATAACGCCAATGGGTAACGGTGGCCAACGTTAGGTACAGGATGTGCTAATCTGGTAACCTGTGAGAGGCTGTCCTTGCATGCATGCAAGGCGTGCTTCAATTCAGGTGTCCAGGGCATGAGCTTGGCTCCCTTGAGTTTTGTAACCGTAAGGAAGTCAATGAGCGGCGCTTGAGTCATAGCGGCATTGGGAAGGTACTGACGGTAATAATTTATCATGCCCAAGAACCTGCGGAGTCCTTGGGCTGTTTTAGGAAGGGTGAAATCTTTTAAGGCTTGGACTTTATCTTCCGGGGGGCTTATGCCTTCGCTGGAGACTTTATATCCGAGGAAAATAACCTCAGGCGTACCTAGCACACACTTTGACGGATTGATTACTACATCGTAGTCAGACAATCGTTTAAAGAGTATGCGTAAGTGGTTGCGATGCTCCGTAGCGTCCCTACTAAATATGAGTATGTCATCGACATATGGAAAGCAAAAATCCAAACCTCGGACAATTTCATCGATAAAACGTTGGAAAGTTTGTCCAGCGTTCCTGAGGCCAAACGTCATATAAGGGAATTTGAATAAGCCAAATGGTGTTGTGATAGCTGTTTTGCAGACATCGGCTGGGTTTATACGAATCTGATTGTATGCTTTAATTAAATCGATTTTGCTAAATATAGTAGAACCAGCGAGAGCATGACCAAAATTCCCTATATGGCGTACGGGGTACCTGTCTGGTACAGTCCGTGCGTTCAACGCTCTGTAGTCGCCGCAGGGGCGCCATGAAGAGTCTTTCTTCAAGGCTAGGTGCAATGGCGAGGACTATGGACTCATGGAGGGTCGTGCGGTACCAGCTTGCACCATGTCCGCAAACTCTATCTGCGCTGCGCGCAGTTTGTCCGGTGCGAGGCGGCGCGGCCGTGACGCCACGGGTGGGCCGTCGGTCGTCTTAATGTAATGCACAGTTTTGTGCTTCACCTCGCGATGGATGCCGGGTGGTCTCGTGATCACTGGAAATTCAGACAGGATTTGGTGAAATTCTGAAGTTTCAATTTTAACAGTTTTTACACTGAAATGGTTAATTTTTGCTACGGAGGCTGGAGCAGTCAGACCAGTAACTCCGCAGCGTATTATTCTGTTTCTGCAGTCAGGAAGTAAATTGTAGAAAGCCATAAAATCAGCGCCAATGATGGCGGTATCAACATCAGCTATGATGAAATTCCATTTAAATGCACGGCGGAGACCAAGATTAAGTGTGAAACTACGACAGCCATAGGTTTTAATGGAACTGCCATTTGCAGCACACAAGTTGTAGTTAGTGTCTGCTACTTTAGTACCTAATATTTTTTTAGGAAAGCAGCAAATATCAGATCCAGTATCTAATAAAAATCTGAATTTGGTCTCTTTATCCACTACAAATAAGCGGCTACTAGCAAAACAATCAATCGCCGCTGTTACTGATTGTTCTGCTGCTTTCCCGACCAAGAGCAGGGTTTGTTGCATTTGTTGGACTTCGTACCAAATTTGTGGTGGTACCAACACAGTGGCTGTCGGTCAGCCAGGGATGCAGATCTAGACCTAGGTTTTGAATGTGACCTAGAACTAGATCGCCTATATTTGAGCTGCGTTGTGGTTAAAGCGGCCACCTGATGTGACAGCTCTTGCATCTGCGCAGTAATAGCAGCAAGGTCAGGGGCACTAGCTGGAACAGAGGAAATGGTATTGACAGAGACAGGGTTGACCTCTAATATTTTGTCAGCCAATTCGGCAACTTTGTCCAAGGTGAGGTCACCTTGGGTTGTCAAAATTACCTGTACAGTATTTGGCAAGCGCTGCAGCCACAGTTCTCTAATAATTTTATCGTCAGTAAGAGTCTTACCAGCTAAAGACTTTAGATGTCGCAGAAACTGGGTAGGCTTGCGGTCACCAAGCTCCTCACCTGACAACAGCTGTCTAACCTTTTGTGACTCAGAGGTGGAAAAACGCTTGATTATCTCCTCCTTAATCCACTCATATCAGCAACCTTTCGAGGGAGGGTTAGTAACCAGGTCATCAACTTCATGTGAGATCCTAGAATCAAATTGTGAGATGACATAATTATACACCATGACTTTTTATTCGTCTTACAAAAGCAGTCCACATCATGTATCCAATGACTAGTTAACGTTCATAAAATAAAAATAGATATTTATGAAATTTCATTAATTTAAAAACAAAAATTATGTTCATTATTATCACGTGGTTAAAAATAATAAAAACATCCTGTCGCGAGCGCAGGTATCAATGGAGTGGCTCGCGGGCGAGGCGCGGGGCGCGGTGTCTTTGTCAGAGTTCATTCAACTAGCGCAAGATAGGTTTCTTACTGTCAGTGCGTAGGTCAGTTGTAAATTAAAATCCACTTAATTCCAATTCTCCATTCATAGGGCTTAGGACCGTCAAAAACACTTTTCGTATTAAAACCGAATCAAAGTGATTGAAACGGTACTACACAAAATCCATCGTTAATTAACAAACTTTTTCAGTTATTTCTCTACTATGACGTGTAAGTGAAATATTTGTTTGCAAACTAAGTATCAAGCGACTGATAGTTGAGAGGCGCGGGCGGGGTGAAGGGTGTACCTATCAACGCGAGCCGGCCTCTCGGTCGCAAACCTGTTTGTACTTGTTTGCGCGCCCGAAATGGGAATATGATTGACCAGATATACTTATGTTTCCAAGGTAGTGTGTATGTTTACAAGGTAGCTTTAGGTAAGAATCATACGGCCGATTTCAATAACTTCAATCAATTTGTCGTTGTAATTTAGACGAAATTCCACCAAAATTGTTCACGCACATTTTGTTCGCAATTGTGTACCTACACGTCGACGCGAGTCTACAGCTATGACTTGTGTTTACGCACAAAGGCAGGTATCAATTTTCACAAACATTTTAGAAATGTTCGTAACTTCGCACTGTTTACTAGAACGAGTACATTGCCGGGCACCTGTGTTTCTGGCATATTTAAAGAATGGGAATTAACTGAATTATTTACACTAATTACTAATTTGGTATTTACAAATGATCACTTTTTATTTACATGGATAAGCAGTCTTTACCTGTATTGCAGCAACTATTCAAATTGCCTACCGTTTTGTTCGATGCACAAAGAGGCACGATTTTGAATATTGTCTTTTAATTTATTTAAAGTCACTCTGTCTTGTTTCACTGTATCAAAAACAGCAATTATTTGCTGTTTTAATTGTTTTACACTGTGTGCTTCTTCGGTGTACACTAGTCTTTTTACTTCAGACCACAAAAAGAAAAGTCTAATTGTGTCAAATCCGGGCTGCGAGGTGGCCACGCCACGGGATCACCTCGCCCGATGCACCTGTCACCAAACTCGCGGTTTAAGTACTCTCGCACTGAACGATAATCTAGCTGACTGCACTAGGTACTCTACTCTCGTACTAGCGATCGCGAATAACACGTGATTCCCGGTCGCCCGCGCACAATGTTTCGCTTCCGGGGTTAGAACGCAAACTGAGTTGAGCCCACCTATTTATTTTTTAAGTGAATGTGACACCAACAGTCGCGCGCGGCGCACTTGCTAAAGGATAGCGCCCGACATTCTTATTGACTTACGTTGATTGGCTTACGTTATTTTGTCTCAGAAAATGATGAATGAAATGAATTGACCAATAGATTTGGGTATTTTGTCCGTTTGATACGTAAACATTATTAACAGGATGTTTCGTATTTCTGATGTATTATTTATTTTTCGCTATACCTATTATCTTAATTAAAGATACAAAACAAATAATCGCGGCTAGGGGTATATTATGTCGGATACAGTCAGTGCACCATCTTTGTAAGACGACTAAAATGTCATGCTGTATTTAGTTTCATCCACTGTAATGTGGCATAAAACAAATTGTGATTCAAGGTGAGCGAACCACCCAGCGGGATGTTCATGCCAAAATGGGGGCAGTTTTGGACGGACCGCATATGCCTCGGGGTGCTGCATGCTATAGGCATTTAATTGTGCTTGCAAGTCCGCATTTTGTTGCATTAGCCTTTCATTATTAGCCAAAATTTGGTTAAGTCTGTCCTGAATTTGTTAGTTCTCCATTTCAAGTACAATAAAATAAAATTGTATAAATTATCGAATGAAAAATAAATAAACAGTTCAAGTATAAATACATAATACTTCTCACAGCCCTTAACAGTATACTCACCTCGCTGCATTCATTTAAATCGGTAGTTCTAACAGGCGATTTAAACGTGGACATCAAACCTACCACATCGGACACGCGCTCCCAAGAATACCTAAATTGCCTCGCTTTTCACGGTTATCTCCCTGCTCATACCCTTCCAACC
Source organism: Sesamia inferens (assembly GCA_037179545.1). NCBI lineage: Eukaryota > Metazoa > Arthropoda > Insecta > Lepidoptera > Noctuidae > Sesamia > Sesamia inferens. The sequence goes on along the minus strand of CM073928.1, from coordinate 16,937,858 downwards.
AAGGACGAAAACTGTTTGGATCATATCTTTCTCAAAACACATTCACCCACGCAAACCTTTGTTTTAAGTTCCACAATAACCGATCACTCCTCTTCCTTACTTTGCATCTATAATAAACCTATACGTTCAGTCACAAACCACTCTATAACAAAAATTTACTATGATGGCCTTGACAAATCAATGTCACAACTGGATTTCACCCCTATTTTTAACGCAAAAGATCCAAATATGGCTACCGATAGCTTACTGAATTTATTTAAAGTATAAATTTCTGGAAATACCACAATTAAAAAAGTTTCTTCAAAAAAGAGAATCCTAAAACCATGGATCACATCTGGTTTGTTACGGTGCATAAGAAATAGGGACGCGCTACATAAGAAAGTTAAAATATTCCCAGGAAATGAAGTTCTAAAAATTACGTATCTTCGATACAGAAACTACTGTATCCGTATTTTAAAGAAGGCTAAAAGAATCTATGATAAAGAGGCACTAGAAAAAGCTAGTAAAAACCCTAAAACACTATGGGACACTATTAAACGAGTAACTAACACTACTAAAACCAAAAGTACATCTGAACAATTACTTACCTGGTCACTCACACCTATTGAATCTTGTAATTCTGTAAATTCATTCTTTGTTAATATTGGCGAGAGCCTTGCGAATAATATTCAATCCAGTACTACGCAACCTTTGACAGCCACTTTACCCACTTCTGAAATCTCTCCAACTTCGTCGTTCGTCCTTGAACCTATTGATATTGATGAAATTGCTGCAGTTATTCACTCGTTGCGCTCTGATGCTGCAACTGGCTGGGATGGCATATCACCTTATATTCTGAAGAGATATTCAACGATACTGGCACCTATACTATGCCATATTTTTAACCTCTGCTTCGATACTGCAATCTTTCCCTCTTCTTTTAAAAAGGCAATCATTCATCCAGTCTTCAAGGGAGGCGACGGGAACATGCCGAATAATTACCGACCTATAGCAATTCTAACTGCCTTATCCAAGATACTAGAACGTCTTATTAACAAAAGACTTGTAACCTACTTAGAACATCACAAACTAATATCAACACAACAATTTGGATTTCGCAAAAACAAGTCGACCTATGACGCAGTTCAGGAATTAACCAATAATATTGTGAAAAACCTAAACTCAAATAAAAAAGTCCTTACAATATTCTTGGACCTTGCAAAGGCGTTCGACACCGTCCCCGTTCGTTCTCTCTTACTCAAACTTGAAAGGATGGGTGTTAGGGGATCGCAACTTAATCTCTTTCAAAGCTATCTCACAAATCGCTCCCAGGTAGTAAAAATACATCAGCATTGTAGCAATGAACTCCCCATCAAATGTGGTGTTCCACAAGGAAGTATTTTGGGTCCCACCTTACTTCTAATTTTTATAAACGACTTATGCAATTTAGACATACCAAATGCTAAGGTAACATCATATGCAGACGACACTGCTATTACTTTTGTCGCTAATACATGGTCTGAACTCGAGGACAAGGCACAGAGTGGCTTTAATGTAGCGGTGTCCTGGCTTAATCTCCACACGCTTACGCTTAATACCTCCAAAACAAAGTTAATTACATTCTCGGTCAGCACTACTACTCAACCAAGCCAAAGAATATTAGTTAGAGTTCACACCTGTAATTCGCAAACTCAAGTGTCTTGCCAATGTACACAAATATCTGCTACAGACGAAATCAAATACCTAGGCATAATCATAGATAGGAATCTTAAATTTAAATCTCATATTAACCTCCTCACTGGCAGAGTTCGTAAACTTATATATATGTCGGAGATCGTCGATATAATTTTAATAGAAGTTGCTGATTTCATTTACGTAGTAGAGGGGCAAACGCTTGTGACGTTATTTTAAGATGGCGGCACATGGACAAAGTCGCTTTGGAAAGTGAGGTTCGTCGAACGGGGACTTTGCATCGAGACGCGGACCAAGGCACATCTCCGAACCGAAACTGTCGGTTTGCCTATTCAAATTGTTATTATGAAGATTGGAGGGTATATCTACACGTCGTGCTTCAATTAAAAACTCACCTATGAAATAGAACCTGTACTACCACCACACGAAGATGCTGTCGACCCTACCGCTCTGCCGTCCCTGTCTCCGACATCAGAAGTTGGATAAAGAATTACACTGCTCACAATCTCGTTATAAATCAAGGAACAGAATAACAGTCACTTTCTACCAATATTTTTATAGTACTTTTGCGATTACTTGTGTGGTAGTTGTTCATTGCCTTTGTATGAGCTTCTGTAAATGCTGGATGTACTGGCAGTGAGGCTGGAAGTAAACGTTACGAGGTGCGCTTAATTGCTGGCGCAGAGATCACTCCGCGCAAGGTGCGCTGCAGGAGTGTGCTGCAGGCGTGTATGTGCGGCTGGACGCGGCGCTCGACAGTGCTGGCTGTTGCTTGGCGCGCGACAGTGCTGGCTGTTGCTTGGCGCTCGACAGTGCTGGCTGTTGCTTGGCGCGCGACAGTGCTGGCTGTTGCTTGGCGCTCGACAGTGCTGGCTGTTGCTTGGCGCGCGACAGTGCTGGTGCGCAAGGTGCGCGACAGTGCTGGTGCGCAAGGTGCGCTTGCGAAGCGCGCAAGGTGAGCTTGTGGAGCGCGCAAGGTGCGCTTGTGGAGCGCGCAAGGTGCGCTTGCGGAACACGCTTCTGGTTGCTTGGTGAATCGCATCGGTGGCGTGTGGCGCTGCTGGAGCTGCGTGCTGCGCAGCCGGAGCTGCGTGCGCTTTGCGGAACGCTCAGGGTTTCAGGACTTGAGCCTCTGCTCTGCGGGCGATGAGAGGATTTCAGGACGGCATCTACTCTGCAGGCGATGAGAAGATTTCAAAATACCCAAAACTTTTGTGGTAACGTAATGAGGTTTTATGAGAGCTCCGAGATATCTGGTGTGCAACGGTTGATAACTGCCAAGTGGCAGGTGTTTGCGAGAAATTGCCACAATCCGGTGAGTCGTACTATTTTTATTTTGATTCAGTGGTCGAATGTTCTCTTGTCAAGCAATCTGTAATTTCATTGGTGTACGTACACATGCGCCAGTATATATATACAGTGTACAAGGTTGTGCCAGTGTGTTGTGTACTGAACCATTTCTTTGCGACATGATAATAAGAGTTATTTTTGCAAAATTTATTTTTTGTACTACCGGATTATTGTTTGTAATAATGGGCTGAGAAATTTTAAATGAGGGTTTTAAAAATATGATGTCTAAAATCAAAAACAAAATTGTTTTGTTCGGTGGTGCTTTTGAATAGTCAATGTCGGTCAGTCCAAGAAAAGTGAAGCTAAATTGCATGTTCCAAAGCGTAGATCTCTATGGAGAAGAACTTGCAAGAAACTCAAACTAAAGTTCACTGTGGCCTATAGTTATGAGCTCACTTGAGCTTCTGATAGTATGTGTGGCTAGACTATTAAATCTTCTCAAGAGAACAAGTGGTAACGAACATAGAAATGAGTGCTAATTACGAAAAATCAAAATTTGATAGAAGTGAGCTAAATTAATGAAATTGAATATTGGTGAGTTGTTTGATGGTGATAATGGCGATCGTTACCTATTGAAATCGTTGATTGGAAACAGAACTTATAATTACCCCCCGATCGCATAGGCACGAAAGATTTTTCCAAGTAATGTCTGCTAAGTTAGATTTTCAAAATGTAGAAGATGGTGAGGACTGTGAGGAGGGTGCCTCCGCCAGCAAATAGAACACGTATCATGGCTATGTGGTCGCGCTGCACGCACTAGTCTGTAGTCGTAACTGCAACCCAGTGAGGGGTTGTTCAGAGCGCGATGGGCAGCTAGTGGTGTGGCGGGGACACTAGTAGGTATGGTCACACTGCATGCACTAGTCTGTAGTCGTAACTGCAACTCAGTGAGGAGTTGTTCAGGGGGCGATGGGCAGCTAGTGATGTGGCGGGGGCCTGGGTCTCAGAGGAGACTATTAGTTGTACGGTCATGTGTTGACCTGGGAGTCGTGGACTCTAGAGTTGGTCGTATCACAAGAGGTGATGACGATATGGGTGTCAACTATGAGTTGTCACTAGCTACTGTGGTAGCGGGCGATGATGTGTTTTCTTTTTGATGATTATGATTTTGATTTGATAATTATGAGGCTTGGAGGAACCTTTTGTGTTTTCTTTTTGAAATTTGATAATTATGAGGTTTGGAGGAACCTTTTGTTTTCTTTTTGAATTTTGATAATTATGAGGCTTGAAGGAAGCTCTTGCGTTTAAGTTGTTAAAATGATTAAACTTGTTTGGTTTTATAATAGTCATTGTAACTAAACGTGACGTGTGACGGTCAGGTTGGCCGAGTTGTCAAAAATGCTTCAAAGTCGGTTTTCTGTGTTTTTTTTTTTAAATTTGTTACAGACATGCACGAGGACGTGCAAAGAGAAATATCGAAGTTTGGCCGGAATCGGTGGTTGGCCTGGTGAACCGGATCCCGGACTCCGGGGCTGAGGGAGCTTCGGATGCGACTGGGATTGGCGCTGGGATGATGATGACGACGATGCACGAGGACGTGCAAATCGTCAGGCTGGCCGTGTCGGAGATCGTCGATATAATTTTAATAGAAGTTGCTGATTTCATTTACGTAGTAGAGGGGCAAACGCTTGTGACGTTATTTTAAGATGGCGGCACATGGACAGAGTCGCTTTGGAAAGTGAGGTTCGTCGAACGGGGACTTTGCATCGAGACGCGGACCAAGGCATATCTCCGAACCGAAACTGTCGGTTTGCCTATTCAAATTGTTATTATGAAGATTGGAGGGTATATCTACACGTCGTGCTTCAATTAAAAACTCACCTACGAAATAGAACCTGTACCACCACACGAAGATGCTGTCGACCCTACCGCTCTGCCGTCGCTGTCTCCGACATATATATTTAAAACACTTAGAAGCATTGCTAACCCTACCATCATACGTAATGTCTATTTTGCCTTATGCCTATCTATTATTACTTATTGTATTCCATGTTGGGGTGGTGCTGGAAAAACTATCCTTAAACCATTGGAAGTAGCGCACCGGGCTATTCTAAAAGTGGCTACCTTCCGTCCACTAATCTATCCTACTAATCAATTATACACAAATTGCAATGTCCTCAACGTCCGGCAACATTTTATTTTACAAACAATTTTACTGCAACACCGCTTAACCCCCTATATTGGAATTACCAAGCGTCGAAAAGATATAATATGCACCACACCAAAAACTCGCCTTATGTTTACTAAAAGATTTTTTTATTATTTAGGTCCGTACCTTTACAATGTAATTAACAAAACATGTCCAATTTATAGACTCTCCTATCATAATTGTAAAAAGGCTCTCCGCACATTCCTCCAAAGTAAAACTTATGACGAAACAGAAAAATATTTAAATTAAAATTTAATGTTGTGTTATGACAAGTTTGTAACTTGTACCACACCCTTAAACATAGACACACACTAATCAAACCCACTCACACGATTACACAGCCATGCATGCTTTCACAGCAGCTTGCTTACGCACACTTACTCATTCATACACTTACACATTCACCATACAAGTCACACGCACACTCACACACATATGTATATATGTGCACAAACAATATCTATTATACAAAAATAATAATATTTGTTAAGCATTTTACGTAAGTTTAAGTTTTTTTTTTAATTATTTTCTTTTTAAATAAAATTGTTACTACCCAACTCGAGGGGATAGGCACTGTTACTTCTTAATACAGGCTATTTCATAGCCTAGCAAGGAGAACAGTACGTCACCCATTTGATTGTCAGAAATGTAAAACTACCCACTATGTAAAAAATGTAAAATGTACTACAATCTGTTTTTCTATATAAATAAAGATTATTATTATTATTATTATTAAATAATTCCAATTACCACACAGTCAGGTTGGTTGAAATTAAAAGAGCAACTTAAGACTATAAACAAAAGTTACGGACAGAATTTAAACAATGAATGTTTGAAGCATTCAACACGATAGGCAATACTTAATAAATAAACCTCGGCCAGTACTAAGTTTAACAAAACACTCGAAAAACAAAACGATATCAACAAAATGTAAACAAAATATGAAGTTTGGTGAAAGTAAATACAATAAGGTGTATACAATATAGATCTCGTTACAATGGCGTCATTTACACTTAAAAAACACTAAGCGCACCATAATCAGTTCCTTCATAAGGCACAAGCACTGAATAAAATAAACAATTGTATAAAAAAAATTCAAAACTTATCGCACACGTAGCGATGACAGTGACGTATGAGTACGAGTTGACAAGATAGTAATACAGATAAATCGTAACAGATAGCGGATATATATTCCGCTTTAGGGCACAGACTATTAAGAAGATACTAGGTACTTCTAGGTCGATGGCCGGAAAGCGATGCAATTTTCACCAAACGCAAGAATTATGCTTATAATGGTGAAAACAAACTCGCTGCGATCCGTTGATGAATCTTTCACCTACGGAGATAATGAGCACGTTGCGCGCCGGAGCAAGCCGGTGGGTAGGTACTAGATACCTGCTCAGCGACTTCTCGTACTGCGAATTTCCCGGCGGTTAATGGTAAAACCAGCCTGGGAACGTTGCGGCGTCTTTGAATACGACAGGGAAAAATCTCTATGTGGCTTACTGCTGCACTCCGGTTCCACATGCACTGTCGCCGAGTTTGTATTACGTCGGGAAGTCACCAATTTTGGAGGTACACTCCTAAATAAAAGTTCGTGGATACGGGAAAACAGTTTAATCACTATCACATTTATAGGCGTAACATAACGCTAGTTAACAATGGTAGGATGGACTGAGAACACTGAGATGAGTTATGAGAGTTAAAGTCTACTCTTTTATAACCGACCGCTTGTCGTAAGGTTTGTATACGTACTGCGGCTATGCAAGCCGCAAGCGGATTCCATAAGTGTTTAGGGTTGTAACATTAACTAGTGTTGTGACACAATACGCCACAATTGTTTTGGTAGGTTGTTGTAAACGCGTGGCGCCATACAGAGTACACTATTTTTCATCAATGCACTTTTGTGTTGAGGACAGTTAACTTTTAAATTGTTATGTTTACTTTTATAATTTTCGTACATCGTTAAATTACTTCTGACAAATATCGCCAACTCATATATGTACAGACACGGTACCTACTGTCAATATTTTTAGTTTTCTAAAGTATGGTCTACAACTGTCTATCTGATCGAGCTTGCACATTGCTCTTATGCACTTTTTTGTGCTTTGAATATTTTCTCTTTTTCAGTACAGAGTACAGTTTCTAAACTTAGAGGTTCGATATTTATTACTAATCAAAACTTTAATAACCATTTGACCCGGTAACAACAATTACTTGCCAAAAAAAGGCTCCGGCAGTACGACTTACTGCCAATAATATTTTAGGTAAAAACTTACCGTGGCTTGCCGAAAATTAAAAATTCTCCACTAACACGTTCGTTTCACAGCAGGCGCGCCGGCGACTTTAGGGCGCCTTGGGACTAGCTGGTGTACTCACACATGCAAAATTTAGCATAGTAATAGAAATATCGATGTTGGTACTATTGACCCGTGTTACTATTGTACCAGCCCCCTAATCGGCGAACACATTTTTGTCAAATGATTGCGACTAGTTGGGATCAGTTGGGTTCGTTCGGACCGCCCATTGGCCCGTTCGGTCCAAACGATCCCAACTAGTCGTAATCATTTGACAAAAATGTGTTCGCCGATTAGGGGGCCGGTCTACCCTACATATCTTAAACATCCGCATACGCAGATGTGAGCCTTCAAAGGTTCGCATCCGCGGTTGACAAAAAATCGGCATCCGCAACATCTCTGATACATACATTTACTGACCATATTTTTGTACGAGATTTAATTTAAAAAGCATTTTCCAAGAATTATATCAGAAATATGTTTAGTGCTTGCCGACCGATGAGTAACGATTTCTAGTAGACTGCCTATGAAAAATTTAGAAAAAAAATTGTAATATACAGGTGTCCCAAAAATCAACGAGAAACCGGAAGCACTATCTGTTTCACTCATACAATATTGGCAACATTATCTTACTCTTTCACGCTTTAACCGGGTGCGGCCGTCACGTGTAAACTACCTTTCAACCCCTATTGTCTATTATCTTACTACTTTCTCTAATTAGATGAATTAATAATTTATTTTATTTATTTGAATTTCTAGTAAATGGTTTTATCTGAAGTAATCAAGCAAGTGTTCTACCATTATGGAATCTTTATTAAATAAGCAAACTTTTAAAACTACTTGCCAAATAAGCTTAGTACACTTTTTTTAGGACACAGTTTTTTCTCATAGTTGTAATGACTTGGGTCTTTTCCTGCTTCCGGTTTATCGTCGATATTTGGGACAGCCTGTATAGACATTAAATGACAAAGGTCAATTATCACTTCAGTTTTTTAGTTAAAAATGTAATTGTAATTGAAGAAGTAAAATTAAAAGACTTAGCAATTATATGAAATGCTGACATAAAATGTACCTACATTTAAACGTAGAATGGACTTATATTAGGTTAAATAAAATAATGGTAATGATTTTTTTAATAGACTTTTATAAAGTAATTGTATATAATATGAAAATTATGATGTTACATGGTTAATTGTTCTGAGGTGGTTTCGACCATTCCACATTGAGGATCAAGTGATCGTAACCATGCCCGTTTAATTGTTGGATAGCTTTAGCAGCATCTGTTGCCGGCGTCTCCGTCACCTCGAAGACTCTCATCTATCGTCCTTATGGCTGTTGGTTGACACTGGTGTGGACAAAATTGTCTACACCTGTGTCTACCGATCGCACAGCGGTGACCAGGAGACAACTCGACTATTTGACCACCTCAGTGTGGCTGCTGACAATGTGCTGCATCAGCACCCTGACGCACAGTTCGTCGCTCTGGGGGACTTTAATGCCTGCCACCAAGACTGGCTTTTCCCATACCAGAGGACCGACCACGCTGGGAGAGAAGCGCGAAACTTTGCGCTATCAATGGGCCTTTCCCAGCTGGTGGAAGAAGCGACTAGGGTGCCTGATGTGGCTGGTCATACCGCCAATTGTCTGGACCTTCTGCTGACCACTGATCCGGACAGATGTGTTGTTACAGTTTCCTCACCGTTAGGAACTTCAGACCACTGTCTGGTGAAGTCTGTGACGTCCTTCTCCCCACCTGATTGCGACTCGCGTGGTGAGCGGCGAATATGGCGTTACAAGTCAGCAGATTGGGATGAGATGCGCCACTTCTTTGCATCTTATCCTTGGCAGCAGGTCTGCTTCTCTTCTAGCAATCCATCGAGCTGTGCGGACGCTATAACCGACGTGGTGCGTCAAGCTATGGAGTATTTTATCCCCTTCAGTGACGTGCCCGTCGGTGGCTCGGCTCGCCCATGGCTTAACGCCGACTGTGTTCAAGCTGAACAGCGTAAGCACGCGGCATTCCTCGCCTGGGTTGACGCTCGTGACCGCAGAGCTCTGGATCTAAGCTCAAAGAAGAGAGCCTTTAACCGTGCTGCCAAGTCCTACAAAAAGGCGCTTAAGAAGGCTCGCTTCGACCGCATTACTAACATTGGTAACAAGCTCTCTGCGCACCCTTCCGGTAGCAGATCTTTCTGGTCCCTAGCCAAATCGGTCGAGGCGAACTTCTGTCGGCCCACACTGCCTCCGCTGGTTAGGCCTGATGGAGCACTGGCCCATACGGCGAGAGAGAAAGCAGGTCTCTTTGCATCTCTCTTTGCCCATAGTTCGCGTCTTGACACTGGCAATGCTACTCCACCTAATTTACCTCATTGCGGAACTTCAATGCCGGAGCTTCGCATTAGAAACAAGGAGGTTCTGAGAGTATTGTGTCGTCTGGACGTGAATAAGGCTAGTGGTCCTGATGGTATACCAGCGATTGTTCTTAAGGCTTGTGCGCCTGAGTTGTCTCCTGTATTGACGCGCCTGTATCGCCTCTCATTTAGGACTGGTATAGTGCCCAAGTCCTGGAAGCTTGCCAACGTGCAGCCCGTGCCCAAAAAAGGGTAGTCGTGCCGATCCTACCAACTATCGGCCGATTTCAATAACCTCCATACTCTGCAAGATTATGGAGCGTGTATTGAACTCGCGCCTCTTGGCATACCTGGAAGGTAACGATCTCCTCAGTGACCGACAGTACGGTTTTCGACGCAATCGGTCAACTGGGGACCTACTAGTGTGTGCCACTCACTTGTGGGGCGAGGCCCTCGAGAAAAATGGGGAAGCGATTGCCGTCTCCCTTGATGTCTCGAAGGCCTTCGACCGGGTATGGCACGCTAGCCTTTTGAGTAAGCTTCCAGCGTACGGCATTTCTGCTGGCCTGACTGGCTGGGTAAAAGACTTCCTGACTGAACGGTCCCTCCGAGTTGTTGTCGACGGATGTTCATCTGAGCCCATGTCGACCAATGCCGGTGTTCCTCAGGGGTCTGTTCTCTCTGCAACTCTGTTCCTGCTGCATATTAACGATCTGCTGATGCCCGGTATCTATGGGTATGCAGATGACAGCACAGTTATGGAGAGGTACCTGCCGGAAGCTCGGGCTAGTAAGGAAACTATCCGGTCCGAAAGAGAGGCCATGGTAGAGCGTGTGAGTGCTGCATTGCAGGCAGTCTCCGAATGGGGCAATGCCAATCTTGTAGCATTCAATGCCGCCAAAACACAGGCGTGTCTTTACACCGCCAAAAGGAGCCCGTTTACCTTGGCTCCTACTTTTCAGAATGTATCCTTGGAGTGTACCGACCGCCTTCAGCTGTTGGGAGTTGAGATTTCCTCGAGCCTTAACTTTGGGCGGTTCATTGAGTCCAAGGCCGGGGTGGCTGCCAGAAAACTAGGCGTCATCGCGAAAGTCCGGCGGTACTTCACACCAGGGCAGCTTCTAATTTTATACAAAGCACAAGTCCGCTCGTGTGTGGAGTACTGCAGCCACATTTGGGCTGGTGCTGCGAAGTGTCACCTTGCCGCTTTGGATTCGGTGGAGAGGCGTGCGAAGAGGCTGATTGGCGACCCAGACTTAACTCGAAACGGTCTCCAAAGCCTGGAGCACAGGCGTAGAGTAGCCAGCCTATCGGTCTTCTATAGGATGCATTCTGGTGAGTGTGCAAGGGAATTGCATGATTTAATTCCCCCATCTCCGTTCCATCATCGGACGACCCGTCGTACGGCGAGTTTCCACCCTTACGTTGTTGACACCACTGCGATCCGGACGAAGCGTTTTGCTTCCTCCTTTATACCGCGTACATCGAGGGATTGGAACAATTTGCCGGCGTCGGTGTTTCCGTCACATTACGATTTGAGTGTCTTCAAGGCTAGAGTGAATAGGCTCTTAATAAACTAGCGCGCTTTACCATCAACGATCGCGTCACTGCTTACCATCAGGCGGGATTGCGGTCAAGCGCTGGTTTATAATTTATAAAAAAAAAAAAAAAAATATAAATCCTATATACATACTTTCTCTTTAGCAAGATACAGCTTCTGCACGGGACCGAAGCCCTTCACGAGATGCTCAAGAGCAGCTTCGACTGCGAAGTTGCTAAGGTTGGAGATACGGATGGCCGTGACGTCATCGCGACGAGCGCCCGGAGGTTCGCGGCCAGTACCACGGCCAGCGCCGCCTTCGCGCATGTATGGCGCTACGTATTTGTTAGTAGGCGTGGCTTTCGATTCTGGAAATTAATAAGGTATTGTTATATTTGCTCTAATTCTCAAAAAGGTATATAATTTTAATGTCCTTTTTATTATTATAAATAAGCCTGTAACTCATCATTCTGATGGTAAGAGGTCATTATTCCCTATGAGTATCTTCCAGAAATAATGCCAATTATACAAAATTTATCATCCATATATTATGTTTTAACACAGAACATAAATAACAATTGTTGTAACATATGTATACTACAAAAAGCCCACTCTTCAAACATAAATAGGTAATATCATGCATTATTACAATACCTGCTGCTTTGGCAGCTTCACTAGCCTTGCTCTGAGCCAATTCAGTGTGCTTGAAGGGACAGCTCAGGGTCCAATGGTCTCCCTGGCAGGTTCTGCACTTGAAGATTACACTGCTGGTTTGAGGCTGAAATGATACATGAATATTAGTCAATTGAAGGTAGATAAAATCATCATCATCATCATCATCTCAGAGTTAATCCCAGTCGCATCCGTAGCTTTTTCAACTTTGGAGTCTGGGGTCTGCTTTACCAGTCTAACTGCTGATTTTGGCTAAACTTCGATATTTTCCGTGAAGCGACTGCCGTCTGACCTCCACAACCTGAAGGCGATATCTAAGCATTACAGTTAGACCAATTGTTAGACTTTTGAGGGCTCCAATAACCCGTAACAACTGCCACTAGATGTTCGTATGGCAACCGGGACCAACCGGACAGAATTTAAACAATGAATGTTTGAAGCATTCAACACGATAGGCAATACTTAATAAATAAACCTCGGCCAGTACTAAGTTTAACAAAACACTCGAAAAACAAAACGATATCAACAAAATGTAAACAAAATATGAAGTTTGGTGAAAGTAAATACAATAAGGTGTATACAATATAGATCTCGTTACAATGGCGTCATTTACACTTAAAAAACACTAAGCGCACCATAATCAGTTCCTTCATAAGGCACAAGCACTGAATAAAATAAACAATTGTATAAAAAAATCGATTAGATTTCAATACTTATCGCACACGTAGCGATGACAGTGACGTATGAGTACGAGTTGACAAGATAGTAATACAGATAAATCGTAACGGATTTTTTTTCTTCGGGTAGTGGTGAAAGGCTTAACACGTGCTTTTGTCAGTGCTACGAATATTTTCGATTGTAGTGTTTTGTTTTTTTTTTTGTTGTGAAACTCGATCGAGAGTGTTCTGTGTTCATTGTGTTTGTGTACTTGGCGTAAGGTTTGTTTTATTGTTTGTTGTAACCGTCCTTTTGTATTGTTATTTTATTCTATTTTATTTAGGTTAGCATAATTCAAAATGGCCTCAAAAAGACCTCCTGATCCTGACCCGCCCCCTGACTTATTTAATCTTTCTCCTGGACTTACAATCACCCTCCCACAGGATATAGAAATAACCCCGAACGATAATGTTATGGATACGGACACCCAGAATCGCAAGAGGGCCGCTAGTTCGCCCCCGGTCTCTTCAAGTATTAAAAGTAAGATTCCTAAAAACACACTAGGCAGGCTTTCGTACACACCACAAGACAATCCACCCTATGTAGTGAATGTTTCACTTAAAGACGATCAAACTTCAGGCACTGTGCTACAACCTATCAAGTTTGGTATGTTTTTGACGACGAATAACGTGAATAACATACGTCTCGATGGGATCAAACGTGTAGGCAGAAACCGCGTGTCAGTTGAGTTTAAGTCTTATCAGGATGCAAACAGTTTCCTTAACAATAAGATTTTATCCCAGCACAATTACATGGCTGCCATTCCACAATACAACATCACAAGAATGGGTATTGTGAGGGATATTCCAGTCGAATGGTCGGAAGATGAAATCATAAAAAATATCCAGGTTCCTCAGGGGTGTGGCTCTGTCATCAAGGCAAGACGAATGAGCAGGAAGGTGTCTTCTGCCGGTGTGACCGAGTGGAAGCCCACACAGACTGTAGTGATTACCTTTGATGGACAAATACTACCAAAGTCTATTGTTTACCGTGTCTATTGCTTCTACTCGGCTCTCCCAGTGGAAAGATACACCTACCCAACAGTCCAGTGCTATAATTGTTGTCGCTTTGGCCATACCCGCACCATCTGTAGATCGAAACCTAGATGTTTTAAGTGCGGTGGAGATCATCCAGGAGATGGATGTGAAGTCACCCGTGAATTGAGTCTCTGTGTTTCGTGTACTGGCAACCATTTCGCAAATGACAGTGCTTGTCCTGAATTGGGCCGACAGAAGAGTATCAAAGCTCTGATGGCGGAAAAATCGATATCGTATGCGGAGGCAAGTCGGGTCTTCCCACCTGTTTCCAGATCATATGCTGATGTCTCTAAATCCCTCTCACGTAACAAAGTTACTATAAATAAACCTCAACCCCTGTCCTCAAGACCCATCCCAGCAACCCAAAATTCATACCGGAAAACGGTCCCTTTAGAACCAAAATCCCATACCCCACTTTCACCCGGTTATGATAAACGGACCCACCTGAACCTCTCCCAAAATTACTCCTTTTCCCCATCTAAAAATGGCTGTGCTCTCCCATTGGAAGCTCCTCAGCCAATCCTCCACAAACAGCAGGATAAATATACCGATATCCTAAATTTAATCACAGACATGCTCATGTCTGCTCTTGCCAGCCCATCTCATTCCATACCTGACCACGTTGCATCGAAATTGACCTCCATATTAAACTTTATCCATAAAATTCCATCCCCTAACATTTCTCCAGTGGAATGTGAGGAGTATTACTCCCAGGAAGCCTGATCTATCTTATTTAATTAATAGGTTTAAACCATCAGTCTGCGGCATTGCTGAGACATGGCTTTTGCCTGGAAGCAATTTCAGGCTGCCATGTTTCTCCAGTGTCCGTGATGATAGATCTGATGGATATGGAGGATGTGCCTTGCTCATCAATAGCAAGGTATCATTCTCTCAGATTCCTCTAACCTTTGTTGGCGATAACATAAATGTTGTTGCTGTGAAGACTGAGGGTATAAATATTTTTTCTTTTTATATTGCGCACCCACAACTTCAGTATCTTTCACTAATTAGGAATTTGTTATGCAGTCTTAGTGGCCCAATAGTTGTAATGGGCGATTTCAATTGCCATCATTACCGCTGGGGATCAGACACTTGTGATAACTTTGGCATTGGCTTGCTGGATATATTGGATGAACTCAATCTGTGCCTGATCAACGATGGTAATGCTACTCGTAGATCTCTGCCTGGTCAGAATAGTAGCTGTGTTGACTTAACATTTTGCTCATCCAATATAGCTAGTCTACTCATCTGGCGTCGCTTGGATATGACCTATGGAAGTGATCACTACCCCATCATAATTGAATTTCCTTCCAAAAGCATTCCTTTTAAAGTTTCTCCCCCTCTTTTAAAATACCAATTAAACTCAGCAGACTGGGATTTATATTCAAAAATTCTAGACCTTAGAATGTCTTCCCTCCCAGAAGTTAACCATGCTAACGCCCAGGAATGTTTCTTGTCCTTCTCCTCCACAATTGCTTCCACTGCTGATGATTGTTTCCCGTCCAAAAAACCCTTTTCTGGTAAACTCCCCCCCCCCCGCCATGGTGGGATAGGGAATTATTGGACAGGGAGGCGCAGTAAAACATCAAGTTTGTCTGTTTAGCAGAGTTTACTGAATTAATTAGTGCTCACAAAATGGCTTTCACAAAAAGCTCGGACGAACAACGGAAAGATCTAGAACTACCATAGACTAACTAGATACAAACCATAGTGCAACAATGTTGCCATAGTTTAACATTGCATTCAACACCCTCCCTCAATGTTAAAACTAGTTACCTAACAAAATAAATCACAAACAAACAATTGCTGCAAATTAACCATGGAAGTCCTAACATATCTCTGAATCTACAAAACTTAATTCGCCCAAGTGGCTTTGTCAATACATCAGCTGGTTGTTCGTTTGTACCAATATGTTGCAATACAATTTTCTTTTCAGAAACTTTTTCTCTAACAGACATTAGCCTAACATCAATATGCTTAAGCTTGTGATGAAATTGCGGATTTTTACAAAGACTTATCACAGGCATGTTATTCTCATAAATTACAATAGGTCTTTCTACACCGGATAAACTCAAATACAAGTTACTTAGCCAACACGCCTCGCTTGCTGCCATACTCAAAGCTATAAATTCAGATTCGGTTGAGGACAAAGAAACAGTCTGTTGCTTTCTAGATACCCATGACACAGTACAACCAAAAACTTTAAATAAATAACCTCCCGTAGACTTCCTATCTACTTTGTCTCCAGCCCAATCCGAGTCAGCATAACCAACAACAACATGATCACAATTTTTGCTTTTAGTAAACAGCACACTTAAGTTTATGGTTCCCTTCAAATAACGTAAAACACGTTTTAGAGCATTATACAATTCCAAACTTGTACATGACTGATATCTACTAAGAATACTTATAGCAACACAAATATCTGGTCTTGAACACAACATTGCATACATCAATGAGCCTATAATCTTTCTACATCTTTTCTCAATTTCTACTGATTCTGATTTGTCTTTTAAGTACACTATGATCAAAATTTTCATCCATTGGGGTTGATACACTATTACAATTGTACATATTGTAATCTTTTAACAATTTTTCTATGTAAGCTCTTTGACTAATACTAATTGTTCCCTTCCTTAAATCTTGAACTATTTCCATTCCTAAGTAATGTCTAATCATTCCTAAGTCTTTAATTTTAAAGTTTTCATTTAACAACAATTTTAGCTTATGAATTTCTTCCTGACTGGTTGATGCTAACAATAAATCATCAATATATATAAGTAAGTATGTCTTATTACCATTTTTATCTATCTTTATGTACAAACAGTATTCATATTCACTTCTAGAAAAGCCTAAACTTGTTATTACACTGTGAAACTTAATATTCCAATTTTTAGGCGAGTCTTTCAAGCCGTAGAGTGCCTTTTTAAGTTTACAGACTTTACCATCAGGTAAATTTACATAATAGTCTCCAACGACTTCACCATACAGAAAAGCACTACAAACATCTAATTGATAAATAGGCAAGTTATTCTGATTACAAAAAACTAAAAACATTCTTACAGAAGTTAATTTTGCTACAGGGCTATAAATCTCAGTACAGTTTAATTTTTGTTGAAAGCCCTTGGCTACTAAACGAGCTTTATAAGATACAATATTGCCCTTTACATCTCTTTTAATCCTAAATACCCACTTAGTATCTATAATATCACAATCTTTAGGTTTTTTTACATATTCAAAAGTATCATTCTCTTCTAAAGCTTCCATCTCTCTAGCTATGGCCTTCTTCCAATTTTCAGCATCCTTACAAGACATTGCCTCTGTATACGTACTAGGTTCTTCAATTTCTGCTTTTGCTAATAATCCCAACTCAAAATCCTTTAACAATAGGAAATACTTTGCTCCACCAAGTGAAGGACACTCCATAGGTCCACAAAGGTCTGCATGAACTAATTCAAGTGGTTTACAAGCTCTAGAAGTGCTGGATGGGAATGGTAAACGATGTTGTTTTCCAGCCAAACATTCCTCGCAAGTGGTAAAATCGTCAATAAATTCTATACCTTTACGTAACAGTAACTTTCGAACATGTGCTATGTTTTGATGACACAATTTACGATGCCATACACTCAGGTTTTCAATCTGTTTGGATAAGTTAATAAAACCAACAAAGTTTGACGAACTACTACATTCACCATTGATGACAGAAATGTCAAACTCGGAAATGTCACTCTTGTTACGTTCGGATACACACGACGCGGCCAAACGATACGTTTCTTTTGCACTTATTATAGACGACAGTTCAGAGTGCGTTCCGTTTAACGTGAACAACATGAGATACATTTTATTGATATGTTTCGCCAAAGCACGAACTTCACCATTACTGTTTACAAACTTACAATAGTCTTTACTAGAGACTAGGCTTAGGTTTTTGTCCAATACACTACTCACTGAAAACAAGTTAAACTTCAGTCCAGGCACAAATAGAACTTCATTCAAAATTGTTTTTACAAACTTTGAACCGTTCCATGCATAGAGTTCAATGATACCACGACCAACTACATCTAACACTTTGCCGTTTCCAATGGTCACTTTCATAGAACTATTTACCATGTGCAACTTCTTAAACAGTTTTTTATTATGGCACATATGTTCACTTGCACCAGAGTCCATAAGCCAGCAATTCTGACAGTCTTTTTCACTAATACACATCAAAGCACTTTCAACATTATTTTTCTTTTCTTCTCTAGATTTCAACAGCTTACAGTCAGTTTTAATATGACCCTTCTTCTTGCAATAATTACAGCTTCTTGTTTCCTTTACTCTAGACCGACAGTCTTTTGCAAAATGGCCTTGTTTACCACAAGTGTAACAGTTAAAAACTTTTCTCTGAGTTACACCAGCCAACGCTACATCTGATTGATCAGATTGCTCGATACGTTCTTCTTCAACTAACAATCTCGAGGTCAACTCATTCAAGGTTTGTTTCTCAATAGGGACTGACTCCCAAGCTGAGCGGAAATGCTTGTACTTCTCAGGTAGTGACTTCAACACCTTAGTAATGATCATCATCTCGGATAATGGTTCATTCGCTTGCTTTAATTTGGTGCTTATTTCTTCTAACTTTGACATGATTGTCACCACTGAATCTTTATCTCCAAATTGCAGAGAAAAGAACTTCTGCTGTAGTAAATGCACACTTACAGCCGATTCCCTTTCATAAACTGATTTCAGCTTTATCCACATGCCAGCTGAGGTGGAACAGGATAGTAGATGTGTGAGTGGCGCTGCTTCCATGCGTGTGACTATGAGCTCTTGCGCTTTAGCATCCTTTTGCAACCATGACTTCTCATCAGCTTTGTTTTGCTCAGAAGGTCTTTGCTCCGAACCATTGACAACTTCAAAGAGACCCTTTCCTCTAAAGATGATTTCCATCTGGAATTTCCAAATTGACCAGTTGTCTCCTCCGGACAGCCTCAAAGACTGGGTATGCTCCATAACGACGAATCTACGACGAAACACGATGCGTTCGTTTGAGACAAGCACGCCGGCTAGTCTAACCTCAAAAATTCAGTGCTCCCGAAAACTCTACTGGATACTGCAAAAAACAGACAAAACGGCCTGGGCCCATAACCTATTGGACAGGGAGGCGCAGTAAAACATCAAGTTTGTCTGTTTAGCAGAGTTTACTGAATTAATTAGTGCTCACAAAATGGCTTTCACAAAAAGCTCGGACGAACAACGGAAAGATCTAGAACTACCATAGACTAACTAGATACAAACCATAGTGCAACAATGTTGCCATAGTTTAACATTGCATTCAACAGGAATGCACTGACATGGTCAGGGCCAGGAATGAGGCTGAAAAGACAGTCAATGGCAATATGAACCTGGATAACCTCATTGCCTTCAAACAGATATTGGCCAAGTCCAGGAAATTCCTAAAAAGGAAAAAACGCGAAGGTTGGTCAAAATATTGTAGTTCGCTGGCCCCGTCCACCCCGGTTTCGGTGGTTTGGCGAAAGGTGAAACGATTTAGGAGCAGTTTAGCACCTGCCTCCTCTTCCAACAACTTCACGGAAGAACTGGGACACCAGTTCTTTTCAAAAATCGCTCCGGCTTATGTTCCAAGTCTTGAGGAAACCAATGTTGACATCTATGATGCAGACAACATTGAGGAACCAATGAACATGCCATTTAGCTTGGACGAGTTGAAAGCCGTGCTATCCCACGTCAAGGACTCCGCTCCGGGAGTGGATGGATTCCCGTACTCCTTTATTTCTAAAGCTGGACCAAAAACTCAGAAATACTACCTGGACCTGGCTAATTTCTGTTTTACTTCTGGCTTCATTCCCACAGAGTGGAAGGTTCAAGTTGTCATCCCGATTTTAAAATCAGGCAAAGATCCGAATGATCATTGCTCATACAGACCCATTGCTCTATCGTCCATACTTATCAAATTATTAGAACACTTAGTAAAAAACCGATTAGTGTGGTTGGTGGAAAACAGAGGACTGCTTCCAACGACTCAATTTGGCTTTAGGAAAGGTCTGGGCACAGCTGATAGTGTGGGTATCCTCACATCAGAGGTCCGGCTGGCCCTTAGCAGAAATGAGTCTGTGGTTGCTGTCTTTCTGGATATATCAGCTGCCTATGATTCCGTTCTCCTCCCTAATCTCAGGCAAAAGTTGCACGAGCTGAGAATCCCGGCTAGGATTTGTCGCATCATTGGTAGCATTTTTACCAGTCGCACCATTCAACTTAGAATACCAGGGGGTGACTCTGAACAAAGATCGGTCTGGAGAGGTCTACCTCAAGGATCAGTTCTTAGTCCCCCATTATACAACATCTACACAGCTAGCTTGCCCTCTTCCCTTCATTTCGACTGTAAGATCCTTCAGTATGCTGACGATATTGCACTAATGGTATGTGGCAGTTCCATTCAGGATGCCGCCCTTTCAATGAATGTCTCTCTGGCCTCATTAAACCAATGGCTACTTGACAATGGTTTGTCTTTAAGTGCACCAAAGAGTAAAGCTGTCATTTTTACACGCAAGCGTTCTGTTCCTCTCATCGACCTTAACGTGAACGGCCAAAGCATTCCAGTCTCAGATAAGGCTAGGTTTCTGGGAGTAACCTTGGATTCAAAATTGTCTGGGGTTGATCACATCAGCAACACGGTCAAGAAATGTGAACGTTCAGTGTCGGTCCTTAAGGCTTTGGCTGGGGTGTGGTGGGGAGCTCACCCCTACACCCTTAAACTGGTCTATAATGCTCTGACCAGAAGCGCTATGGATTACTGCAGCTACCTACTTGAGCCTTGCAATAAAGAAGCGCTAAAGCAACTTGATAGCATCCAGTCCAAATGCCTAAGGATAGTGATAGGGGCTATGAAATCATCTCCCATAAACGCACTCCAAGTGGAATGTGCTGACCCTCCCTTACATCTTAGGAGACAATACTTGGCAGATCGATTCCTAACTAAAGTGTTTTTCCTCTCATCCCATCCCTTGCTCCCAATTTTAGAACAAATTGACCTCTCTTTTCATAATTCTTCCTATTGGAACCATAAAACAGTTCCCCTATTGATAAATAGGTATAGAGAGCTTAAACGGCTCTCCGTGCCTATTTGCCAATACCCATCTCTTCCGGTCTTCTCCGCTGCATACGAGTCGATTTATTATGTACCAAAAGTCGTTTTAGGTTTAGGTATACCTAGGAATTCCCAAAACGCCAGAGATGACTTCGAGTCCGCTGTCAAGCGTTATTGGGAAGGATGGAATTTCTTTTATACCGATGCTTCAAAACTCTCTGTAACGGAATGTACTGGGGTGGCAGTTTATTATCAAAACTATAGAATAGCCTTACTGTTCCAATGTCCACCAGAAGCATCAGTCTTTACAGGAGAGTGTGTTGCTATTTTA
The DNA here is from genome assembly GCA_037179545.1 of Sesamia inferens. Taxonomy (NCBI): domain Eukaryota; kingdom Metazoa; phylum Arthropoda; class Insecta; order Lepidoptera; family Noctuidae; genus Sesamia; species Sesamia inferens. The sequence continues at coordinate 16,916,653 of CM073928.1, read as the reverse complement.
GAAGCCTTACAGTACATTAAATCCCATCAAATAACAAGGTCAGTAATTTTTTCAGATTCCCGTAGTAGTATTCAGGCCCTTAAACAAAATCAATTCCATAGCAAAATTAATAGTAAAATCATTTTAGATATAAAGAACTTGTTATTTGAATGCTACCAAAACGGCTTGGACGTTGAGATAACCTGGATCCCCGGTCATTCGGGTATTGCTGGCAATGAGTGCGCTGATTCGTTAGCAAAGTATGCCACATCGAATCCGGTTGATCAAAAGCACTACGTAGCGCATAACTACGATTTGCGGAATGGTGCCAGACCCAAGTTATTTAACTCGTGGACTGAAACATGGAATGCGACTTCTAAAACCAAGGGCATCTACTACGCTGCCATACAGCCTGAGGTTCAGCGTAGGCCTTGGTTTTCTAAATGTCCTAAATTGTCGAAGAGAACTGTTTCCACACTGTGTAGACTTCGACTCGGACATTGTTGTAGCCCAGTGTTCCTGAAAAAGATCCACGTCCGGGATAATTCCCTGTGCGAGTGCGGTCTTGAGGATGGTACTTTAGACCATATTTTCTTTTCTTGCTCCCTTATTAATAAATCTTTTGACCTCTATTCAAAAATTCCCAAACTCAAAATCCCTCTTCCAACTAATTTTCATACCCTACTTTCCCACTTCTCCCCTAAATTAATAAATCTTTTGGCCCGATTCTTAAATGAGAACGAGTTAAAATTTTAATTGGTGCGTAGTTTATGTGTAAATAGTCTGTATATAGTATAAACTAGTCTAATTGTTGTCTCCTGTGTCCCTGTAAATTAGATTTTTTGTCTTACTAACCCATGTGTTTGTCCATGCAGCTATACTAACACCTACCACGAAGGGAAAAGTTCGACGGCCTGCCTGTACTTGCTGCCGTCACCACGTGACACTGGCAGAATAGTCGAAACCGGCTCAGTTGCCAAAGAAGAAAAAAAAAAAAAAGATGAAAAGCGCGGGAAACTTCGAACAAGATAGCTGCTTTTTTTTCTTTGGTGTATTTTAAAATATTTTTTTAGGATAGTGGGAGAGTGTTAAAGTTAATAACATTTGTAATTTATTAGTATATTAGTTTATTATATTTTATTTATTATTAATTCTACGAGTATTGGTAAGTTTTGTATATAGTTCCTTTATATGAATGAGCCTGAAGATCCTGGGGGCACAGTCCCCCAGGCATCATATTTTGTAACTTTAGCTAATAAATCAGATATGGATACTGAAGGATCTATTTTAGATACGGATTGTTCGGATACAAACAAAACTTCAAAACGTAAAAGGACATCCGCTCAACGAATGTGTAAGCATTGTAATAAAAGAAAGAGGAGGAGTCACAATCATAACAAAAATTCAAACGATTTTCTGTCTGATATTGATTGTCATTGTGATTTAGTAAACAATGAAAATGTCCTAAAAACCACAGCTGAAATACCCTCTCCACATTCCGTCCCAATTTTAAACCAAAACAATACATCAAATCCCAGAAGCCTACATTCCAATGATGTAAATAATTCCGTTCATAATCTTATTGGTAGGTTGCTATACCAAGCCTCTGATGCCGCTCCATATATAGTACACATTCAAAGGGAAAAAAACTCTGAAAATGATAACAATAATATGATACACCCTGTTGCTTTAGGCCGCTTTCTCAAAAAATACTCATTTAAAAACATTATTAATGGTAGCTTGAAGAAAATCGGTAGAAATAAAGCAGTAATAGGTTTCTCTAATTTTATAGATGCTAATAATTTTATTAATAATGATACGCTAAAGCAAAATTATTATAAAGCATTCATCCCTACACACACCATTACCCGGATGGGTGTTGTTCGAGGTATACCAGCTGACTGGACAGACGAGGAGGTGATCAGCAATATCTCAGTTCCTATAGGTTGTGGCAACATTCTTAAGATAAGACGTTTTAAAAGAAAAGTTATTAACAATGGAAATTCTGAGTTTGTCCCTACTGAAACAATAGTGTTAACTTTCGATGGTCAAGTTTTGCCTAAAAGAGTATATTTATGCTATAATTCTTTACCAGTAAATTTATATATATACCCCACGATACAATGTTTTAAGTGCTGCAGATATGGACACATTAAAGCCCAGTGTCGGTCAGTTAGTAGATGTTTTAAATGTGGATCTGGACACTCTGGCGAAAATTGCTCAATTGAAGAAGATGATATCAGATGTTGCTTATGTTCTGGTTCACACATGGCTACTGATAGGAAATGTCCAGAATATTCTAGACAAAAAAATATTAAAGAAAGCATGGCTAAAAATTGTATATCATATGCTGAGGCACTTAAACTTCACCCATCTATAAACAAATCATATGCTGATGTTCTAATTTCAACTCCATCTTTACACAATAACATGATCCACTTAAACAATAATGCTGTGAATAATATCCCAGATAGGAAGTCGTATAAAAAGACAGTATTCTTAAAACCAAAAGCACCTCATCATGATCTTAATAAAGGTTATGATCGTGCTGCTCATGAATCATTGATCAATGAATATAACATTCCATCATCCTCTAATGGAGTTGCTTTACAAAATAATAAACAGTTGAATACATCACTCAATAATATGGCTTTAAAAGACTTAATTATTGCACTTATTCAATCCTTGTCCAGTAATAATCTTATTTCTCCACTGTCCCACGCTGCAACTTCTAGTAATAATGGCTCTAATTTTAATAATATTGAATTTAATGGACAAAGTGATCCAGTGGAACTGCAGAAGTATTAGTAATAAAAAATCAGACTTAATTCATTTAATTAATAAATTTAAACCATTTGTAATTTCTATCCAAGAAACATGGCTTCGGCCAGAGTTTAATTTTAATCTCCATGGTTTTAAATGTTACCGTGAAGATAGATTTGAAGAAGATGCTGGTTCTGGTGTTGCTCTCCTTGTTAATCAATCTTTACATTCTGAACATATCCCTATCCCACAACATAATAGTAAGTTTGCTATTGTAGCAGCTAAAATAAATAAAACCTGTTTTGTTTCCATTTATATTCCTTACCCTTCTTCTGCTATTTACAATGAAGTTCAAAATATTATTCATAATCTCCCAAAACCTGTTTTTATCATGGGTGATTTTAATGCTCAACACTACTCATGGGGTAGCACTAAATCAAACCATTTTGGTAGTAAAATATTTGATATATTACATGAAGAAAACTTATGTCTATTAAATACAAGTAAACCCACACGTAGAACTAAACCTGATCAAGGTATCAGCGCTCCAGACTTAACAATTGTATCCCCTTGTCTCGCATCTTCTCTGTCTTGGACCACACTTCCTTCTACTTACGGAAGTGACCATTACCCACTAATAATAACTTTTCTTGATAGTAAATCACAACAATCTTCTAAACGTCTTCCTCGCATTAAACACAAACTAGACAATAATGACGAAAACTGGAGCACTTTTCGAAAGCATGTTGAAGATAAAATCAGCTTGTTGCCTGTTGTTCAAGAAAATAATCATACTCTCTGTGCTTCAGCTCTGGCATCTCTCTTAATAAATGTTGCAAATGAAGTTTTCCCTATTAAAAATAACAATAATCACAATAAAATTCCATCACCTCCTTGGTGGGACCACGAGTGTACTATGGCTATTAAAAAGAGAAAAGAAGCTGAAAAACAATACATTTTATACTCCACTAATGAGAACTTCGATATTCTCTCTGCTTTTAGTACTGAGACACGCAAACTAATAAAAAATAAGAAATGGGAAGGTTGGAAACGATTTTGCAATTCAATTGCTCCTAATACATCTGCATCAGCTGTTTGGACAAACATCCGACGTTTTCGTTCAGCATTCAAAGAGTTTACTACCAATAAGATTTCAGAACACGTTTCTGAACGGTTTTTAAATAAATTAGCTCCTCCCTTTGTTCCCTTTGATTATCCTTCGTTGCATGTCCCTATTCCGAATAAAACTGGTCTCAATGCTCCTTTCAACTTAATTGAGCTGAAAGGAGTCCTATCTTATGTTAAAGACTCCGCGCCCGGCTGTGATAACATCCCATATTCCTTTCTCACACACTTAAGTGACCAAAGTCTTTTATATTTTTTAAATCTTATAAATTCTATCATGTTTAATTGTGACATTCCTTCGACATGGAAATTACAGGAAGTTATACCCATATTAAAGCCAAAAAAACCTCCCGATGATGTCTCATCCTATCGCCCAATTGCGCTGTCATCCGTTTTAGCCAAAATTGCTGAACATCTGGCGAAAACCCGTCTTGAATGGTATATAGAAAGTAAAAGCCTTCTTGGAAAAACTCAATATGGTTTCAGGAAAAATAAAAGTACTATGGACAGTATTGGAATACTTACCACTGACATCAGGTTGGCTTTTACCTCTAATCATTCCCTTTTAGCAGCCTTTCTTGACATAGCAGCTGCATATGATCACGTCGTTTTAAATATATTACATAATAAGCTTCTGGATCTTGAAGTCCCTGCAATACTTATTAATTTTATATGTAATATTTTATCAGGAAAACTGATAAATATTTTAAATGAAACCAATACTCAATCAAGGATAGTATGGAATGGGCTCCCACAAGGTTCTGTATTAAGCCCTTTACTATATAATATTGTTACTAAAATACCGGTTAAGGGTTACGAAGTTTATTGGCAACGAAGGTACAGTCGATTGTAGGCAATGACAAGTAGAATGTTGCTGACGTTGCACCGAAGTCTTCACTTACGTCCACGAAGTCCGTGTTGTAAACACACAACAACACTACAGATGTTTCTTCACGTAGTACTCAATGTTCTCGTTACAGTTGTCGCAGTAGGTATTCTCAAAGATCGCTTCTTAAATGTCGCTGTTTCGTCTCGGTAGTCAAGTGTAGACTGACTCGGCGTCGGCGTCACGCCGCTATATATAGGCCAGCTGATCGAACATTCCAGAATCGTCTAGACGTAATAATAATAGCGCATAACTTCGAGTACATTCAGTAGGTACCTACGGTAATTCCCGGAAACGGGCTTCTAGAAATTTCGATGTCGTCACTTAGTTGACAAAATTGATGAAACCTGTACCATTCGATAGGCCACCTTAAGTCTAGGAATGCGTTTTTATATTACACCTAGACAATGTCTAGATCTCGAGTTACAGGGCTTAAAAGTTACGCACTGCATGTCACGCGATATTGAACCTTATGCCCTCGACATAAGGTGCATTCGTAACATTGCCCCCTTCTTAGTCGTGCTCGTCCCGAGCATGATTTGAACCATAATAGCGAGCTAGGCGGTCTACGTGTACGATCTTCATCTTCCCTCTAGGTCCTTTCTTTATCCGGTAGGTGACATCGTTTATCCTCGTTACTATCGTGTACGGACCCTCCCATTTGGCTTGAAATTTCGGACTCTTTCCTTTTCTCCTTATGGGATTATGTAACCATACCAAAGTTCCCTCTTCAAACCCGGGCACGTTAGCTTTGCGGTCGTATCGGATCTTCATTTTCTCGCTGGTTTTCAGACCATTCTCTCTCACTAGCTCATGTATTCCATCTAGTTTACGTCGTAGGTCAGCCACATAGTCGACGGCTAGGATAGGGGTATCGGGGGGTGTTCCGGTTAGTGCATCTATGGGTAGTCTAATTTCTCGGCCGAAGTTGACTTTCGCCGGTGTACAATTTGTGCTATCATGTGTTGCAGAGCGGTATGACATTAAGAAGAGTGGAATGTATTGGTCCCAATCCCTTTGGTGTTCTTCCACTACTTTGGCCAAATGATTCTCTAGCGTCTGGTTGAATCTTTCGACCATTCCATCTGACTGAGGGTGATATGGTGTTGTACGAGTCTTATGTATCCCGAGTAGTTGGCAAACCTCTCGGAATAGTGAAGACTCGAAATTTCTACCCTGATCAGAGTGTAACTCCAAAGGAATGCCGAATCGACAGAACACCTCGTGAACTAGCTTTTTGGCGACTGTATGAGCTTCTTGGTTAGGTACTGCAAAAGCTTCTGGCCATTTGCTGAAATAGTCTTGCATGACGATGATATACCTATTGCCTTCTTCAGTAACAGGGAATGGCCCGGCTATATCGACAGCAACTCTTTCCCATGGTGCACCAACATTGTACACTTTCAGCCGACCTCTGGCTCTTGTTTGCGGCCCCTTTACTGAGGAGCAGGCTACACATTTCCTACACCAGTCCTCTACGTCTTCGCGGCAATGCACCCAATAGAATCTTTTTCTCACCTTCTCCAGAGTTTTCTTTACTCCTAGATGTCCTCCGGATACTCCGTCGTGCACCTGTTTTAGCACCGACGCGACCTTATCACAAGGGACAACTATCTGTAAGGCGACCTCCTGTCCACTAGGTGATTCCCATTTCCTCTTCAGAACTCCATTATCAATTATCAGGCTGTCCCATTGAGCCCAGTAACTTTTTGCTGTTGGGCTAAGCGCTGATATTTCTCTCCAAGCGGGCCGCAGGCCACGTTTCTTCCATTCGATTACTGTCTTCAAGTCACTATCTTCCTTTTGTGCGTCTTCCAATGATCGATTATCCCAGTCTTCATCCAAAGCGTTCACCTGGATAATCCTTACGTTCTCTTTCTTTTCCTGTTTGGCACAATGTCGGCAAGATTCTTCGCAGGGCCGTCTAGATAAAGCATCAGCATTATTGTGTGACTTGCCTTTTCGATGTTCAGTGACAAAGTCAAATTCTTGCAGCTGCTCTATCCATCTTGCTACTTGTCCTTCTGGGTCTTTGAACTGAAGCAACCACTGTAAGGCAGCGTGATCGGTGCGAAGTGTAAACTGTCTCCCAATCAAATATTTCTTGAAGTGTTGTAAGGTCTTAACAACGGCTAGAAGTTCTCGGCGAGTAACACAGTAATTTCTTTCTGGCTTGGAAAGACATTTGCTGAAATATGCAATAACGACCTGCCGATCTCCCTGTGTTTGAGAGAGAACTCCTCCAATGCCAACATTGCTGGCATCCGTGTCCACCAGAAATCGGCCTTCCCGACTAGGGTAACCTAATACAGGAGCCCCACACAAGTGAGTTTTGAGTAGCGCAAATGCCTGTTCGCAGTCAGGATTCCATTCAAATTGACACTTTTCCTCTGTTAAACGATGCAACGGTTTCGCTAACTCGGAGAAGTTCTTCACAAACCGACGGTAATATGCACACAGACCCAAGAAAGAGCGTACCTCAGTTTTGTTACGAGGGGTAGGCCACTTTGTCACGGCTTTTATTTTTTCAGGATCTGTTCGAATTCCTTGCGCCGAAATAATGTGTCCTAAGTATCCAACCTCTTTCTGGAATAGTGTACACTTACTAGGACTGAGTTTTAAATTCGCTTCACGCAGTTTTTGGAACACTTTCTCCAAATTGCGCAGGTGCTCTTCGAAGCTTCGTCCCATAATGATGATGTCATCCAAATAGACCAGGCATGCATCACCAAGCAACCCCACCAAAATGCGCTCCATTAAGCGCTCGAATGTGGCTGGAGCATTGCACAGTCCAAAAGGCATGACATTGAATTGCCAGAGACCGTTCCCAGGACCAGTGGAGAAAGCGGTCTTTTCTTTATCCTGCTGACAGATTTCCACCTGCCAGTATCCACTTTTGAGGTCAACTGTGGAGAACCATTTCATGCCACTTAGCAAGTCCAAAGTGTCATCTATACGTGGCAGAGGATAACTGTCCTTTTTCGTGGCATCATTTAACATCCTGTAGTCAACGCAAAACCTTGTACTGCCATCCTTTTTCTTGACTAGTACAACTGGAGATGACCAAGGGCTGGTGGATGCTTCTATAATCCGGTTTCTCTCCATATCTCTTAACATTTCCGTGACTTCCTGTTCTCTTGCAAAGGGAATACGACGTGGTCTCTGTCTTATCGGCTGTGTATCACCCGTATCTATATGGTGTTTAACTAGCCCGGTCCTTCCCACGTCACCGTCGGTCTTCGCAAAGATGTCATGGAAGTTATGCAACAGTTGCTTAACTTTGTGACTTTCGAACTTGTTTAAATTGCCCTTACAACTTTCGAGTAGTGTCGATACATGTTCCTGCCACTTCTTATCACGTTCCTTTTCGTGCACCTCTGTTTTTCTCAAAGATGCTACATTATCGCACACACCCACCATGTGATTCTTTTCGAGAATTATTTCTTTGTTACTAACGTTGATTATGCGTATTTTTGGTTTATCGGAAATCATCATCAGTGTCCTTGCTGTTATCCAGTCTGGGTGATCTCCAGAATCCTCTATTATAATGCAACGTTTGCGGCATCCTATTGGTGAAAATCTAATATCTACTAAAGTTTCTGATCTTGGTGGTAATACAGTTTTCCTTAAACAGTACACTGACCCTTGTTTTGCACCTTGAAGAAATACTTCTTGTTCTGGAAAACTCAATACTCCTTTGGCTACATTAAGAACGCATTGTTGTTTCTTCAAAAAGTCCAGTCCTATAATGCAATCATCTGTAATATTCGCGACTAAAACAGGGTGCGTGAATGTCTTATCACCCATTTTCAAGGTCACATTCGTTTCACCAAGGACGAGCACTGGTTGGCCGGTGGCGGTTTGTAATCGGCATCGTGAAGACCCTCTTTTCCATGCTATGGTCCGAGGAAATAGCTCCGGTCGTGCAATAGTTCTTGATGCACCAGTATCCAATGTGAAACTGCATGACTTACCATTCAGTTCTCCTTCTATAATAAGACTGTTTCCGTCACCCACTTGTGATACTGTTATAATGGGGGCTTCACGTCGTCCAGCCAGTACTCGCCCCATAGCCCTGGCTGTTCCTAGTTTAAATCCTCTGCTTCCACCTGTGTCCCAGAAGTACTTCTTCCTTTAGACTTCCTGGGACAATTGATCCGAATATGCCCCTTTTCGCCGCACTCATAGCAGGTTGGTCCTCGCCGAGTTTTTATTATTGGGGTTACCTCACGAATGCGGTGGTGTTGTCGGCTATCTTGACGTACTGCTTCCACCTCCAGAGCGTGTGTCAGGGCTGCCTTAAGAGTCTGATGGTGACCCAGGCGAACTGCAGCCCTTACTTCCGCATCTCGGATTCCATCAGTAAACGCTTGCACCGTAGTAGTATCAATCAATCCCGGTGTTGATACATACGCCCTCCGAACAATACGTTCTACTTCCGTTGCCCATTGTTGCAAACCCTCACTGCTCTTCTGTGTGCGGTCGCGGAGTTGAGCCCTGTAGACATGTTCGAGGTGTTTCTCTCCATATCTAGACTCCAACGCTTCTAACAGACAGGCTAGGGTATTGCAATCGCCGGAAATGTTCTCGAGGATTTGTACCGCATCACCACGCAAAGCAAGCGTAAGAGCGGTTACGGCTTGATTGTCGTCCCAGTTGTTGGCTGATGCGACCTTTTCGAATCGAAGGCGGAAGGCCACCCATGACGTTGTTCCGTCAAAATGAGGTACTAGGAACGTCGGCAAAGCACTGGGTACAGGAATCACACCTTTAATACCTCCTTTTTGTACTCTTTCTATTTCTTTCCCAAACTCCATGATAGTATTGTCCAGTTTCTCTAAACGCGCATCATGTTTGTCTATGCGAGCATCGTGTTTGTCTATACGCGTATCTTGATGGTCCATACGCGCTTCTTGTTTGTCTATGCGCGTATCTTGCTGGTCCATACGTGCATCTTGTTGTGCTGTTTTTACTCTAAGTTCGTTGACCTCTTCTTTGGTGTTTTCCCATTTTTCGTTTAATTCTAATACCAGCTGCTGGGATTCCTTTATTTGTGCCTGGGTTTCCGCCTGGGATTTATCTATTTTTGCCTGGGTTTGTTTTATTTGTACCTGGGTTTCTGCCTGGGACTGTTTTAGTTCTGCCTGGGATACTGCTATACCTTTTATTTGAGTCGTCAACTGGGCCAGTAACGCCGATAAATCACATCCGCTGGTTCCCGGAATAGTGGTGGTACTAGGCGCACTCACATTCGTCGGTGTTACGACGGCCGCATCTTCTACGCGTACAGGGACACCAAATGATTCTTCCTCTTGTCGCGCCAAATCCATCGCTGCTTGTCGTCGCGTGCGAACTCTTTCGTCTTCCCTTGGCGTGACCGGCATTCCGCTTCTGACACCAATTGTTACGGGCTAGGGGTACTAAAATACCGGTTAAGGGTTACGAAGTTTATTGGCAACGAAGGTACAGTCGATTGTAGGCAATGACAAGTAGAATGTTGCTGACGTTGCACCGAAGTCTTCACTTACGTCCACGAAGTCCGTGTTGTAAACACACAACAACACTACAGATGTTTCTTCACGTAGTACTCAATGTTCTCGTTACAGTTGTCGCAGTAGGTATTCTCAAAGATCGCTTCTTAAATGTCGCTGTTTCGTCTCGGTAGTCAAGTGTAGACTGACTCGGCGTCGGCGTCACGCCGCTATATATAGGCCAGCTGATCGAACATTCCAGAATCGTCTAGACGTAATAATAATAGCGCATAACTTCGAGTACATTCAGTAGGTACCTACGGTAATTCCCGGAAACGGGCTTCTAGAAATTTCGATGTCGTCACTTAGTTGACAAAATTGATGAAACCTGTACCATTCGATAGGCCACCTTAAGTCTAGGAATGCGTTTTTATATTACACCTAGACAATGTCTAGATCTCGAGTTACAGGGCTTAAAAGTTACGCACTGCATGTCACGCGATATTGAACCTTATGCCCTCGACATAAGGTGCATTCGTAACAATATTTATACTCACGATCTTGAATGTTGCCTTCCGACGCATATCAGTATTCTCCAATACGCTGATGACCTTCTTTTGTACGTGTCTGGTAAATCTGTAGATAATTTAAGTTCTTTACTAACATATTCCTTACACTGCTTAAAAATCTGGCTTGATAACCACGGTCTTAGATTATCAGTGTCTAAAAGTGCCGTTGTGCTTTTTTCCAGAACGAGATTAACTATCCCTATTTCTGTTATTTACGACGGCAATACCCTTCCTGTTGAGGAAGAAGTAAAATTTTTAGGAATAAAACTAGACAGTAAAATGACAGGTCTTCCTCATTGTTATTATATAGTTGCAAAATGTGAACAAATGTTGAATATACTCAGATGTTTGACTGGAGTATGGTGGGGCTCACATCCATCGTCATTAAAATTATTATATAACTCCCTTGTTAGGAGTATTCTAGATTACGGTACGTATTTCCTTGAACCCTGCAATCAACTTGACTTAAATAAACTAAGTGGGATTCAATCACGAGCCCTCCGAATTGTCACCGGTGCTATGAAATCAAGCCCCATTAATTCGCTTCAAGTAGAGTGCTTGGATCCACCTTTAAAACTATTAAAACTAACTATTTAAATTTCTTTGCAGATAGCGGATATATATTCCGCTTTAGGGCACAGACTATTAAGAAGATACTAGGTACTTCTAGGTCGATGGCCGGAAAGCGATGCAATTTTCACCAAACGCAAGAATTATGCTTATAATGGTGAAAACAAACTCGCTGCGATCCGTTGATGAATCTTTCACCTACGGAGATAATGAGCACGTTGCGCGCCGGAGCAAGCCGGTGGGTAGGTACTAGATACCTGCTCAGCGACTTCTCGTACTGCGAATTTCCCGGCGGTTAATGGTAAAACCAGCCTGGGAACGTTGCGGCGTCTTTGAATACGACAGGGAAAAATCTCTATGTGGCTTACTGCTGCACTCCGGTTCCACATGCACTGTCGCCGAGTTTGTATTACGTCGGGAAGTCACCAATTTTGGAGGTACACTCCTAAATAAAAGTTCGTGGATACGGGAAAACAGTTTAATCACTATCACATTTATAGGCGTAACATAACGCTAGTTAACAATGGTAGGATGGACTGAGAACACTGAGATGAGTTATGAGAGTTAAAGTCTACTCTTTTATAACCGACCGCTTGTCGTAAGGTTTGTATACGTACTGCGGCTATGCAAGCCGCAAGCGGATTCCATAAGTGTTTAGGGTTGTAACATTAACTAGTGTTGTGACACAATACGCCACAATTGTTTTGGTAGGTTGTTGTAAACGCGTGGCGCCATACAGAGTACACTATTTTTCATCAATGCACTTTTGTGTTGAGGACAGTTAACTTTTAAATTGTTATGTTTACTTTTATAATTTTCGTACATCGTTAAATTACTTCTGACAAATATCGCCAACTCATATATGTACAGACACGGTACCTACTGTCAATATTTTTAGTTTTCTAAAGTATGGTCTACAACTGTCTATCTGATCGAGCTTGCACATTGCTCTTATGCACTTTTTTGTGCTTTGAATATTTTCTCTTTTTCAGTACAGAGTACAGTTTCTAAACTTAGAGGTTCGATATTTATTACTAATCAAAACTTTAATAACCATTTGACCCGGTAACAACAATTACTTGCCAAAAAAGGCTCCGGCAGTACGACTTACTGCCAATAATATTTTAGGTAAAAACTTACCGTGGCTTGCCGAAAATTAAAAATTCTCCACTAACACGTTCGTTTCACAGCAGGCGCGCCGGCGACTTTGGGGCGCCTTGGGACTAGCTGGTGTACTCACACATGCAAAATTTAGCATAGTAATAGAAATATCGATGTTGGTACTATTGACCCGTGTTACTATTGTACCAGCCCCCTAATCGGCGAACACATTTTTGTCAAATGATTGCGACTAGTTGGGATCAGTTGGGTTCGTTCGGACCGCCCATTGGTCCGTTCGGTCCAAACGATCCCAACTAGTCGTAATCATTTGACAAAAATGTGTTCGCCGATTAGGGGGCCGGTCTACCCTACATATCTTAAACCTCCGCATACGCAGATGTGAGCCTTCAAAGGTTCGCATCCGCGGTTGACAAAAAATCGGCATCCGCAACATCTCTGATACATACATTTACTGACCATATTTTTGTACGAGATTTAATTTAAAAAGCATTTTCCAAGATTTATATCAGAAATATGTTTAGTGCTTGCCGACCGATGAGTAACGATTTCTAGTAGACTGCCTATGAAAAATTTAGAAAAAAAATTGTAATATACAGGTGTCCCAAAAATCAACGAGAAACCGGAAGCACTATCTGTTTCACTCATACAATATTGGCAACATTATCTTACTCTTTCACGCTTTAACCGGGTGCGGCCGTCACGTGTAAACTACCTTTCAACCCCTATTGTCTATTATCTTACTACTTTCTCTAATTAGATGAATTAATAATTTATTTTATTTATTTGAATTTCTAGTAAATGGTTTTATCTGAAGTAATCAAGCAAGTGTTCTACCATTATGGAATCTTTATTAAATAAGCAAACTTTTAAAACTACTTGCCAAATAAGCTTAGTACACTTTTTTTAGGACACAGTTTTTTCTCATAGTTGTAATGACTTGGGTCTTTTCCTGCTTCCGGTTTATCGTCGATATTTGGGACAGCCTGTATAGACATTAAATGACAAAGGTCAATTATCACTTCAGTTTTTTAGTTAAAAATGTAATTGTAATTGAAGAAGTAAAATTAAAAGACTTAGCAATTATATGAAATGCTGACATAAAATGTACCTACATTTAAACGTAGAATGGACTTATATTAGGTTAAATAAAATAATGGTAATGATTTTTTTAATAGACTTTTATAAAGTAATTGTATATAATATGAAAATTATGATGTTACATGGTTAATTGTTCTGAGGTGGTTTCGACCATTCCACATTGAGGATCAAGTGATCGTAACCATGCCCGTTTAATTGTTGGATAGCTTTAGCAGCATCAGCACGGAACTTGAAGTGAACATACGCAAATCCTTTGCAGTGACCAGTGCTCTGAAACAAAATAGATATTATTTTATTAATGTTATACATTATTATTGTCAAAACATCCTTTGCTGAATAAATAATAAAATAAAAAGGAATTTGACCCAAAATGACTAACTGCAATAATTATTCAATTGCATTTATAATCTGATGGTATGGTTGGCGTAGTGGTAGGTAGTATCATTCTATTATCATCATTCTAACGTGACACTATTTAAGCGTGCGTCTGTGATTGTATGAGCAGCATATCGTGGCGAATGTTTCATCATAAACAGAACCTATTTTCAAGAAATCCACCAAGGCCGAAATTTCAAACAATCGTATATAAAGTGCACCTCTCAAACATTCGAGGTCTGCACTCCAATATCGATGCAGTCCATCACCACCTTGAGACTGAAAAGCCCCACCTACTTTTCTTGACGGAGACCCAGATCAGATGTCCGTCTGATGCGGCATACCTCAACTACCCGGGATACTCTTTGGAGCATCATTTCCTGCAGCGTGCCGGGGTCTGTGTGTATGTCCGCAATGACATCTGTTGCCGGCGTCTCCGTCACCTCGAAGACTCTCATCTATCGTCCTTATGGCTGTTGGTTGACACTGGTGTGGACAAAATTGTCTACACCTGTGTCTACCGATCGCACAGCGGTGACCAGGAGACAACTCGACTATTTGACCACCTCAGTGTGGCTGCTGACAATGTGCTGCATCAGCACCCTGACGCACAGTTCGTCGCTCTGGGGGACTTTAATGCCTGCCACCAAGACTGGCTTTTCCCATACCAGAGGACCGACCACGCTGGGAGAGAAGCGCGAAACTTTGCGCTATCAATGGGCCTTTCCCAGCTGGTGGAAGAAGCGACTAGGGTGCCTGATGTGGCTGGTCATACCGCCAATTGTCTGGACCTTCTGCTGACCACTGATCCGGACAGATGTGTTGTTACAGTTTCCTCACCGTTAGGAACTTCAGACCACTGTCTGGTGAAGTCTGTGACGTCCTTCTCCCCACCTGATTGCGACTCGCGTGGTGAGCGGCGAATATGGCGTTACAAGTCAGCAGATTGGGATGAGATGCGCCACTTCTTTGCATCTTATCCTTGGCAGCAGGTCTGCTTCTCTTCTAGCAATCCATCGAGCTGTGCGGACGCTATAACCGACGTGGTGCGTCAAGCTATGGAGTATTTTATCCCCTTCAGTGACGTGCCCGTCGGTGGCTCGGCTCGCCCATGGCTTAACGCCGACTGTGTTCAAGCTGAACAGCGTAAGCACGCGGCATTCCTCGCCTGGGTTGACGCTCGTGACCGCAGAGCTCTGGATCTAAGCTCAAAGAAGAGAGCCTTTAACCGTGCTGCCAAGTCCTACAAAAAGGCGCTTAAGAAGGCTCGCTTCGACCGCATTACTAACATTGGTAACAAGCTCTCTGCGCACCCTTCCGGTAGCAGATCTTTCTGGTCCCTAGCCAAATCGGTCGAGGCGAACTTCTGTCGGCCCACACTGCCTCCGCTGGTTAGGCCTGATGGAGCACTGGCCCATACGGCGAGAGAGAAAGCAGGTCTCTTTGCATCTCTCTTTGCCCATAGTTCGCGTCTTGACACTGGCAATGCTACTCCACCTAATTTACCTCATTGCGGAACTTCAATGCCGGAGCTTCGCATTAGAAACAAGGAGGTTCTGAGAGTATTGTGTCGTCTGGACGTGAATAAGGCTAGTGGTCCTGATGGTATACCAGCGATTGTTCTTAAGGCTTGTGCGCCTGAGTTGTCTCCTGTATTGACGCGCCTGTATCGCCTCTCATTTAGGACTGGTATAGTGCCCAAGTCCTGGAAGCTTGCCAACGTGCAGCCCGTGCCCAAAAAAGGGTAGTCGTGCCGATCCTACCAACTATCGGCCGATTTCAATAACCTCCATACTCTGCAAGATTATGGAGCGTGTATTGAACTCGCGCCTCTTGGCATACCTGGAAGGTAACGATCTCCTCAGTGACCGACAGTACGGTTTTCGACGCAATCGGTCAACTGGGGACCTACTAGTGTGTGCCACTCACTTGTGGGGCGAGGCCCTCGAGAAAAATGGGGAAGCGATTGCCGTCTCCCTTGATGTCTCGAAGGCCTTCGACCGGGTATGGCACGCTAGCCTTTTGAGTAAGCTTCCAGCGTACGGCATTTCTGCTGGCCTGACTGGCTGGGTAAAAGACTTCCTGACTGAACGGTCCCTCCGAGTTGTTGTCGACGGATGTTCATCTGAGCCCATGTCGACCAATGCCGGTGTTCCTCAGGGGTCTGTTCTCTCTGCAACTCTGTTCCTGCTGCATATTAACGATCTGCTGATGCCCGGTATCTATGGGTATGCAGATGACAGCACAGTTATGGAGAGATACCTGCCGGAAGCTCGGGCTAGTAAGGAAACTATCCGGTCCGAAAGAGAGGCCATGGTAGAGCGTGTGAGTGCTGCATTGCAGGCAGTCTCCGAATGGGGCAATGCCAATCTTGTAGCATTCAATGCCGCCAAAACACAGGCGTGTCTTTACACCGCCAAAAGGAGCCCGTTTACCTTGGCTCCTACTTTTCAGAATGTATCCTTGGAGTGTACCGACCGCCTTCAGCTGTTGGGAGTTGAGATTTCCTCGAGCCTTAACTTTGGGCGGTTCATTGAGTCCAAGGCCGGGGTGGCTGCCAGAAAACTAGGCGTCATCGCGAAAGTCCGGCGGTACTTCACACCAGGGCAGCTTCTAATTTTATACAAAGCACAAGTCCGCTCGTGTGTGGAGTACTGCAGCCACATTTGGGCTGGTGCTGCGAAGTGTCACCTTGCCGCTTTGGATTCGGTGGAGAGGCGTGCGAAGAGGCTGATTGGCGACCCAGACTTAACTCGAAACGGTCTCCAAAGCCTGGAGCACAGGCGTAGAGTAGCCAGCCTATCGGTCTTCTATAGGATGCATTCTGGTGAGTGTGCAAGGGAATTGCATGATTTAATTCCCCCATCTCCGTTCCATCATCGGACGACCCGTCGTACGGCGAGTTTCCACCCTTACGTTGTTGACACCACTGCGATCCGGACGAAGCGTTTTGCTTCCTCCTTTATACCGCGTACATCGAGGGATTGGAACAATTTGCCGGCGTCGGTGTTTCCGTCACATTACGATTTGAGTGTCTTCAAGGCTAGAGTGAATAGGCTCTTAATAAACTAGCGCGCTTTACCATCAACGATCGCGTCACTGCTTACCATCAGGCGGGATTGCGGTCAAGCGCTGGTTTATAATTTATAAAAAAAAAAAAAAAATATAAATCCTATATACATACTTTCTCTTTAGCAAGATACAGCTTCTGCACGGGACCGAAGCCCTTCACGAGATGCTCAAGAGCAGCTTCGACTGCGAAGTTGCTAAGGTTGGAGATACGGATGGCCGTGACGTCATCGCGACGAGCGCCCGGAGGTTCGCGGCCAGTACCACGGCCAGCGCCGCCTTCGCGCATGTATGGCGCTACGTATTTGTTAGTAGGCGTGGCTTTCGATTCTGGAAATTAATAAGGTATTGTTATATTTGCTCTAATTCTCAAAAAGGTAATTAATAAGGTAAAGGTAAAAAAGGTAATTAAAAGGTAATTAAAGGTAATTAGATAATTTTAATGTCCTTTTTATTATTATAAATAAGCCTGTAACTCATCATTCTGATGGTAAGAGGTCATTATTCTCTATGAGTATCTTCCAGAAATAATGCCAATTATACAAAATTTATCATCCATATATTATGTTTTAACACAGAACATAAATAACAATTGTTGTAACATATGTATACTACAAAAAGCCCACTCTTCAAACATAAATAGGTAATATCATGCATTATTACAATACCTGCTGCTTTGGCAGCTTCACTAGCCTTGCTCTGAGCCAATTCAGTGTGCTTGAAGGGACAGCTCAGGGTCCAATGGTCTCCCTGGCAGGTTCTGCACTTGAAGATTACACTGCTGGTTTGAGGCTGAAATGATACATGAATATTAGTCAATTGAAGGTAGATAAAATCATCATCATCATCATCATCTCAGAGTTAATCCCAGTCGCATCCGTAGCTTTTTCAACTTTGGAGTCTGGGGTCTGCTTTACCAGTCTAACTGCTGATTTTGGCTAAACTTCGATATTTTCCGTGAAGCGACTGCCGTCTGACCTCCACAACCTGAAGGCGATATCTAAGCATTACAGTTAGACCAATTGTTAGACTTTTGAGGGCTCCAATAACCCGTAACAACTGCCACTAGATGTTCGTATGGCAACCGGGACCAACCGGACAGAATTTAAACAATGAATGTTTGAAGCATTCAACACGATAGGCAATACTTAATAAATAAACCTCGGCCAGTACTAAGTTTAACAAAACACTCGAAAAACAAAACGATATCAACAAAATGTAAACAAAATATGAAGTTTGGTGAAAGTAAATACAATAAGGTGTATACAATATAGATCTCGTTACAATGGCGTCATTTACACTTAAAAAACACTAAGCGCACCATAATCAGTTCCTTCATAAGGCACAAGCACTGAATAAAATAAACAATTGTATAAAAAAATCGATTAGATTTCAATACTTATCGCACACGTAGCGATGACAGTGACGTATGAGTACGAGTTGACAAGATAGTAATACAGATAAATCGTAACGGATTTTTTTTCTTCGGGTAGTGGTGAAAGGCTTAACACGTGCTTTTGTCAGTGCTACGAATATTTTCGATTGTAGTGTTTTGTTTTTTTTTTTGTTGTGAAACTCGATCGAGAGTGTTCTGTGTTCATTGTGTTTGTGTACTTGGCGTAAGGTTTGTTTTATTGTTTATTGTAACCGTCCTTTTGTATTGTTATTTTATTCTATTTTATTTAGGTTAGCATAATTCAAAATGGCCTCAAAAAGACCTCCTGATCCTGACCCGCCCCCTGACTTATTTAGTCTTTCTCCTGGACTTACAATCACCCTCCCACAGGATATAGAAATAACCCCGAACGATAATGTTATGGATACGGACACCCAGAATCGCAAGAGGGCCGCTAGTTCGCCCCCGGTCTCTTCAAGTATTAAAAGTAAGATTCCTAAAAACACACTAGGCAGGCTTTCGTACACACCACAAGACAATCCACCCTATGTAGTGAATGTTTCACTTAAAGACGATCAAACTTCAGGCACTGTGCTACAACCTATCAAGTTTGGTATGTTTTTGACGACGAATAACGTGAATAACATACGTCTCGATGGGATCAAACGTGTAGGCAGAAACCGCGTGTCAGTTGAGTTTAAGTCTTATCAGGATGCAAACAGTTTCCTTAACAATAAGATTTTATCCCAGCACAATTACATGGCTGCCATTCCACAATACAACATCACAAGAATGGGTATTGTGAGGGATATTCCAGTCGAATGGTCGGAAGATGAAATCATAAAAAATATCCAGGTTCCTCAGGGGTGTGGCTCTGTCATCAAGGCAAGACGAATGAGCAGGAAGGTGTCTTCTGCCGGTGTGACCGAGTGGAAGCCCACACAGACTGTAGTGATTACCTTTGATGGACAAATACTACCAAAGCGTGTCTATTGCTTCTACTCGGCTCTCCCAGTGGAAAGATACACCTACCCAACAGTCCAGTGCTATAATTGTTGTCGCTTTGGCCATACCCGCACCATCTGTAGATCGAAACCTAGATGTTTTAAGTGCGGTGGAGATCATCCAGGAGATGGATGTGAAGTCACCCGTGAATTGAGTCTCTGTGTTTCGTGTACTGGCAACCATTTCGCAAATGACAGTGCTTGTCCTGAATTGGGCCGACAGAAGAGTATCAAAGCTCTGATGGCGGAAAAATCGATATCGTATGCGGAGGCAAGTCGGGTCTTCCCACCTGTTTCCAGATCATATGCTGATGTCTCTAAATCCCTCTCACGTAACAAAGTTACTATAAATAAACCTCAACCCCTGTCCTCAAGACCCATCCCAGCAACCCAAAATTCATACCGGAAAACGGTCCCTTTAAAACCAAAATCCCATACCCCACTTTCACCCGGTTATGATAAACGGACCCACCTGAACCTCTCCCAAAATTACTCCTTTTCCCCATCTAAAAATGGCTGTGCTCTCCCATTGGAAGCTCCTCAGCCAATCCTCCACAAACAGCAGGATAAATATACCGATATCCTAAATTTAATCACAGACATGCTCATGTCTGCTCTTGCCAGCCCATCTCATTCCATACCTGACCACGTTGCATCGAAATTGACCTCCATATTAAACTTTATCCATAAAATTCCATCCCCTAACATTTCTCCAGTGGAATGTGAGGAGTATTACTCCCAGGAAGCCTGATCTATCTTATTTAATTAATAGGTTTAAACCATCAGTCTGCGGCATTGCTGAGACATGGCTTTTGCCTGGAAGCAATTTCAGGCTGCCATGTTTCTCCAGTGTCCGTGATGATAGATCTGATGGATATGGAGGATGTGCCTTGCTCATCAATAGCAAGGTATCATTCTCTCAGATTCCTCTAACCTTTGTTGGCGATAACATAAATGTTGTTGCTGTGAAGACTGAGGGTATAAATATTTTTTCTTTTTATATTGCGCACCCACAACTTCAGTATCTTTCACTAATTAGGAATTTGTTATGCAGTCTTAGTGGCCCAATAGTTGTAATGGGCGATTTCAATTGCCATCATTACCGCTGGGGATCAGACACTTGTGATAACTTTGGCATTGGCTTGCTGGATATATTGGATGAACTCAATCTGTGCCTGATCAACGATGGTAATGCTACTCGTAGATCTCTGCCTGGTCAGAATAGTAGCTGTGTTGACTTAACATTTTGCTCATCCAATATAGCTAGTCTACTCATCTGGCGTCGCTTGGATATGACCTATGGAAGTGATCACTACCCCATCATAATTGAATTTCCTTCCAAAAGCATTCCTTTTAAAGTTTCTCCCCCTCTTTTAAAATACCAATTAAACTCAGCAGACTGGGATTTATATTCAAAAATTCTAGACCTTAGAATGTCTTCCCTCCCAGAAGTTAACCATGCTAACGCCCAGGAATGTTTCTTGTCCTTCTCCTCCACAATTGCTTCCACTGCTGATGATTGTTTCCCGTCCAAAAAACCCTTTTCTGGTAAACTCCCCCCCCCGCCATGGTGGGATAGGGAATGCACTGACATGGTCAGGGCCAGGAATGAGGCTGAAAAGACAGTCAATGGCAATATGAACCTGGATAACCTCATTGCCTTCAAACAGATATTGGCCAAGTCCAGGAAATTCCTAAAAAGGAAAAAACGCGAAGGTTGGTCAAAATATTGTAGTTCGCTGGCCCCGTCCACCCCGGTTTCGGTGGTTTGGCGAAAGGTGAAACGATTTAGGAGCAGTTTAGCACCTGCCTCCTCTTCCAACAACTTCACGGAAGAACTGGGACACCAGTTCTTTTCAAAAATCGCTCCGGCTTATGTTCCAAGTCTTGAGGAAACCAATGTTGACATCTATGATGCAGACAACATTGAGGAACCAATGAACATGCCATTTAGCTTGGACGAGTTGAAAGCCGTGCTATCCCACGTCAAGGACTCCGCTCCGGGAGTGGATGGATTCCCGTACTCCTTTATTTCTAAAGCTGGACCAAAAACTCTGGAAAGAACTCTCTGGAAAGACTCTGAAGAAATACTACCTGGACCTGGCTAATTTCTGTTTTACTTCTGGCTTCATTCCCACAGAGTGGAAGGTTCAAGTTGTCATCCCGATTTTAAAATCAGGCAAAGATCCGAATGATCATTGCTCATACAGACCCATTGCTCTATCGTCCATACTTATCAAATTATTAGAACACTTAGTAAAAAACCGATTAGTGTGGTTGGTGGAAAACAGAGGACTGCTTCCAACGACTCAATTTGGCTTTAGGAAAGGTCTGGGCACAGCTGATAGTGTGGGTATCCTCACATCAGAGGTCCGGCTGGCCCTTAGCAGAAATGAGTCTGTGGTTGCTGTCTTTCTGGATATATCAGCTGCCTATGATTCCGTTCTCCTCCCTAATCTCAGGCAAAAGTTGCACGAGCTGAGAATCCCGGCTAGGATTTGTCGCATCATTGGTAGCATTTTTACCAGTCGCACCATTCAACTTAGAATACCAGGGGGTGACTCTGAACAAAGATCGGTCTGGAGAGGTCTACCTCAAGGATCAGTTCTTAGTCCCCCATTATACAACATCTACACAGCTAGCTTGCTCTCTTCCCTTCATTTCGACTGTAAGATCCTTCAGTATGCTGACGATATTGCACTAATGGTATGTGGCAGTTCCATTCAGGATGCCGCCCTTTCAATGAATGTCTCTCTGGCCTCATTAAACCAATGGCTACTTGACAATGGTTTGTCTTTAAGTGCACCAAAGAGTAAAGCTGTCATTTTTACACGCAAGCGTTCTGTTCCTCTCATCGACCTTAACGTGAACGGCCAAAGCATTCCAGTCTCAGATAAGGCTAGGTTTCTGGGAGTAACCTTGGATTCAAAATTGTCTGGGGTTGATCACATCAGCAACACGGTCAAGAAATGTGAACGTTCAGTGTCGGTCCTTAAGGCTTTGGCTGGGGTGTGGTGGGGAGCTCACCCCTACACCCTTAAACTGGTCTATAATGCTCTGACCAGAAGCGCTATGGATTACTGCAGCTACCTACTTGAGCCTTGCAATAAAGAAGCGCTAAAGCAACTTGATAGCATCCAGTCCAAATGCCTAAGGATAGTGATAGGGGCTATGAAATCATCTCCCATAAACGCACTCCAAGTGGAATGTGCTGACCCTCCCTTACATCTTAGGAGACAATACTTGGCAGATCGATTCCTAACTAAAGTGTTTTTCCTCTCATCCCATCCCTTGCTCCCAATTTTAGAACAAATTGACCTCTCTTTTCATAATTCTTCCTATTGGAACCATAAAACAGTTCCCCTATTGATAAATAGGTATAGAGAGCTTAAACGGCTCTCCGTGCCTATTTGCCAATACCCATCTCTTCCGGTCTTCTCCGCTGCATACGAGTCGATTTATTATGTACCAAAAGTCGTTTTAGGTTTAGGTATACCTAGGAATTCCCAAAACGCCAGAGATGACTTCGAGTCCGCTGTCAAGCGTTATTGGGAAGGATGGAATTTCTTTTATACCGATGCTTCAAAACTCTCTGTAACGGAATGTACTGGGGTGGCAGTTTATTATCAAAACTATAGAATAGCCTTACTGTTCCAATGTCCACCAGAAGCATCAGTCTTTACAGGAGAGTGTGTTGCTATTTTAGAAGCCTTACAGTACATTAAATCCCATCAAATAACAAGGTCAGTAATTTTTTCAGATTCCCGTAGTAGTATTCAGGCCCTTAAACAAAATCAATTCCATAGCAAAATTAATAGTAAAATCATTTTAGATATAAAGAACTTGTTATTTGAATGCTACCAAAACGGCTTGGACGTTGAGATAACCTGGATCCCCGGTCATTCGGGTATTGCTGGCAATGAGTGCGCTGATTCGTTAGCAAAGTATGCCACATCGAATCCGGTTGATCAAAAGCACTACGTAGCGCATAACTACGATTTGCGGAATGGTGCCAGACCCAAGTTATTTAACTCGTGGACTGAAACATGGAATGCGACTTCTAAAACCAAGGGCATCTACTACGCTGCCATACAGCCTGAGGTTCAGCGTAGGCCTTGGTTTTCTAAATGTCCTAAATTGTCGAAGAGAACTGTTTCCACACTGTGTAGACTTCGACTCGGACATTGTTGTAGCCCAGTGTTCCTGAAAAAGATCCACGTCCGGGATAATTCCCTGTGCGAGTGCGGTCTTGAGGATGGTACTTTGGACCATATTTTCTTTTCTTGCTCCCTTATTAATAAATCTTTTGACCTCTATTCAAAAATTCCCAAACTCAAAATCCCTCTTCCAACTAATTTTCATACCCTACTTTCCCACTTCTCCCCTAAATTAATAAATCTTTTGGCCCGATTCTTAAATGAGAACGAGTTAAAATTTTAATTGGTGCGTAGTTTATGTGTAAATAGTCTGTATATAGTATAAACTAGTCTAATTGTTGTCTCCTGTGTCCCTGTAAATTAGATTTTTTGTCTTACTAACCCATGTGTTTGTCCATGCAGCTATACTAACACCTACCACGAAGGGAAAAGTTCGACGGCCTGCCTGTACTTGCTGCCGTCACCACGTGACACTGGCAGAATAGTCGAAACCGGCTCAGTTGCCAAAGAAGAAAAAAAAAAAAAAAAGATGAAAAGCGCGGGAAACTTCGAACAAGATAGCTGCTTTTTTTTCTTTGGTGTATTTTAAAATATTTTTTTAGGATAGTGGGAGAGTGTTAAAGTTAATAACATTTGTAATTTATTAGTATATTAGTTTATTATATTTTATTTATTATTAATTCTACGAGTATTGGTAAGTTTTGTATATAGTTCCTTTATATGAATGAGCCTGAAGATCCTGGGGGCACAGTCCCCCAGGCATCATATTTTGTAACTTTAGCTAATAAATCAGATATGGATACTGAAGGATCTATTTTAGATACGGATTGTTCGGATACAAACAAAACTTCAAAACGTAAAAGGACATCCGCTCAACGAATGTGTAAGCATTGTAATAAAAGAAAGAGGAGGAGTCACAATCATAACAAAAATTCAAACGATTTTCTGTCTGATATTGATTGTCATTGTGATTTAGTAAACAATGAAAATGTCCTAAAAACCACAGCTGAAATACCCTCTCCACATTCCGTCCCAATTTTAAACCAAAACAATACATCAAATCCCAGAAGCCTACATTCCAATGATGTAAATAATTCCGTTCATAATCTTATTGGTAGGTTGCTATACCAAGCCTCTGATGCCGCTCCATATATAGTACACATTCAAAGGGAAAAAAACTCTGAAAATGATAACAATAATATGATACACCCTGTTGCTTTAGGCCGCTTTCTCAAAAAATACTCATTTAAAAACATTATTAATGGTAGCTTGAAGAAAATCGGTAGAAATAAAGCAGTAATAGGTTTCTCTAATTTTATAGATGCTAATAATTTTATTAATAATGATACGCTAAAGCAAAATTATTATAAAGCATTCATCCCTACACACACCATTACCCGGATGGGTGTTGTTCGAGGTATACCAGCTGACTGGACAGACGAGGAGGTGATCAGCAATATCTCAGTTCCTATAGGTTGTGGCAACATTCTTAAGATAAGACGTTTTAAAAGAAAAGTTATTAACAATGGAAATTCTGAGTTTGTCCCTACTGAAACAATAGTGTTAACTTTCAATGGTCAAGTTTTGCCTAAAAGAGTATATTTATGCTATAATTCTTTACCAGTAAATTTATATATATACCCCACGATACAATGTTTTAAGTGCTGCAGATATGGACACATTAAAGCCCAGTGTCGGTCAGTTAGTAGATGTTTTAAATGTGGATCTGGACACTCTGGCGAAAATTGCTCAATTGAAGAAGATGATATCAGATGTTGCTTATGTTCTGGTTCACACATGGCTACTGATAGGAAATGTCCAGAATATTCTAGACAAAAAAATATTAAAGAAAGCATGGCTAAAAATTGTATATCATATGCTGAGGCACTTAAACTTCACCCATCTATAAACAAATCATATGCTGATGTTCTAATTTCAACTCCATCTTTACACAATAACATGATCCACTTAAACAATAATGCTGTGAATAATATCCCAGATAGGAAGTCGTATAAAAAGACAGTATTCTTAAAACCAAAAGCACCTCATCATGATCTTAATAAAGGTTATGATCGTGCTGCTCATGAATCATTGATCAATGAATATAACATTCCATCATCCTCTAATGGAGTTGCTTTACAAAATAATAAACAGTTGAATACATCACTCAATAATATGGCTTTAAAAGACTTAATTATTGCACTTATTCAATCCTTGTCCAGTAATAATCTTATTTCTCCACTGTCCCACGCTGCAACTTCTAGTAATAATGGCTCTAATTTTAATAATATTGAATTTAATGGACAAAGTGATCCAGTGGAACTGCAGAAGTATTAGTAATAAAAAATCAGACTTAATTCATTTAATTAATAAATTTAAACCATTTGTAATTTCTATCCAAGAAACATGGCTTCGGCCAGAGTTTAATTTTAATCTCCATGGTTTTAAATGTTACCGTGAAGATAGATTTGAAGAAGATGCTGGTTCTGGTGTTGCTCTCCTTGTTAATCAATCTTTACATTCTGAACATATCCCTATCCCACAACATAATAGTAAGTTTGCTATTGTAGCAGCTAAAATAAATAAAACCTGTTTTGTTTCCATTTATATTCCTTACCCTTCTTCTGCTATTTACAATGAAGTTCAAAATATTATTCATAATCTCCCAAAACCTGTTTTTATCATGGGTGATTTTAATGCTCAACACTACTCATGGGGTAGCACTAAATCAAACCATTTTGGTAGTAAAATATTTGATATATTACATGAAGAAAACTTATGTCTATTAAATACAAGTAAACCCACACGTAGAACTAAACCTGATCAAGGTATCAGCGCTCCAGACTTAACAATTGTATCCCCTTGTCTCGCATCTTCTCTGTCTTGGACCACACTTCCTTCTACTTACGGAAGTGACCATTACCCACTAATAATAACTTTTCTTGATAGTAAATCACAACAATCTTCTAAACGTCTTCCTCGCATTAAACACAAACTAGACAATAATGACGAAAACTGGAGCACTTTTCGAAAGCATGTTGAAGATAAAATCAGCTTGTTGCCTGTTGTTCAAGAAAATAATCATACTCTCTGTGCTTCAGCTCTGGCATCTCTCTTAATAAATGTTGCAAATGAAGTTTTCCCTATTAAAAATAACAATAATCACAATAAAATTCCATCACCTCCTTGGTGGGACCACGAGTGTACTATGGCTATTAAAAAGAGAAAAGAAGCTGAAAAACAATACATTTTATACTCCACTAATGAGAACTTCGATATTCTCTCTGCTTTTAGTACTGAGACACGCAAACTAATAAAAAATAAGAAATGGGAAGGTTGGAAACGATTTTGCAATTCAATTGCTCCTAATACATCTGCATCAGCTGTTTGGACAAACATCCGACGTTTTCGTTCAGCATTCAAAGAGTTTACTACCAATAAGATTTCAGAACACGTTTCTGAACGGTTTTTAAATAAATTAGCTCCTCCCTTTGTTCCCTTTGATTATCCTTCGTTGCATGTCCCTATTCCGAATAAAACTGGTCTCAATGCTCCTTTCAACTTAATTGAGCTGAAAGGAGTCCTATCTTATGTTAAAGACTCCGCGCCCGGCTGTGATAACATCCCATATTCCTTTCTCACACACTTAAGTGACCAAAGTCTTTTATATTTTTTAAATCTTATAAATTCTATCATGTTTAATTGTGACATTCCTTCGACATGGAAATTACAGGAAGTTATACCCATATTAAAGCCAAAAAAACCTCCCGATGATGTCTCATCCTATCGCCCAATTGCGCTGTCATCCGTTTTAGCCAAAATTGCTGAACATCTGGCGAAAACCCGTCTTGAATGGTATATAGAAAGTAAAAGCCTTCTTGGAAAAACTCAATATGGTTTCAGGAAAAATAAAAGTACTATGGACAGTATTGGAATACTTACCACTGACATCAGGTTGGCTTTTACCTCTAATCATTCCCTTTTAGCAGCCTTTCTTGACATAGCAGCTGCATATGATCACGTCGTTTTAAATATATTACATAATAAGCTTCTGGATCTTGAAGTCCCTGCAATACTTATTAATTTTATATGTAATATTTTATCAGGAAAACTGATAAATATTTTAAATGAAACCAATACTCAATCAAGGATAGTATGGAATGGGCTCCCACAAGGTTCTGTATTAAGCCCTTTACTATATAATATTGTTACTAAAATACCGGTTAAGGGTTACGAAGTTTATTGGCAACGAAGGTACAGTCGATTGTAGGCAATGACAAGTAGAATGTTGCTGACGTTGCACCGAAGTCTTCACTTACGTCCACGAAGTCCGTGTTGTAAACACACAACAACACTACAGATGTTTCTTCACGTAGTACTCAATGTTCTCGTTACAGTTGTCGCAGTAGGTATTCTCAAAGATCGCTTCTTAAATGTCGCTGTTTCGTCTCGGTAGTCAAGTGTAGACTGACTCGGCGTCGGCGTCACGCCGCTATATATAGGCCAGCTGATCGAACATTCCAGAATCGTCTAGACGTAATAATAATAGCGCATAACTTCGAGTACATTCAGTAGGTACCTACGGTAATTCCCGGAAACGGGCTTCTAGAAATTTCGATGTCGTCACTTAGTTGACAAAATTGATGAAACCTGTACCATTCGATAGGCCACCTTAAGTCTAGGAATGCGTTTTTATATTACACCTAGACAATGTCTAGATCTCGAGTTACAGGGCTTAAAAGTTACGCACTGCATGTCACGCGATATTGAACCTTATGCCCTCGACATAAGGTGCATTCGTAACATTGCCCCCTTCTTAGTCGTGCTCGTCCCGAGCATGATTTGAACCATAATAGCGAGCTAGGCGGTCTACGTGTACGATCTTCATCTTCCCTCTAGGTCCTTTCTTTATCCGGTAGGTGACATCGTTTATCCTCGTTACTATCGTGTACGGACCCTCCCATTTGGCTTGAAATTTCGGACTCTTTCCTTTTCTCCTTATGGGATTATGTAACCATACCAAAGTTCCCTCTTCAAACCCGGGCACGTTAGCTTTGCGGTCGTATCGGATCTTCATTTTCTCGCTGGTTTTCAGACCATTCTCTCTCACTAGCTCATGTATTCCATCTAGTTTACGTCGTAGGTCAGCCACATAGTCGACGGCTAGGATAGGGGTATCGGGGGGTGTTCCGGTTAGTGCATCTATGGGTAGTCTAATTTCTCGGCCGAAGTTGACTTTCGCCGGTGTACAATTTGTGCTATCATGTGTTGCAGAGCGGTATGACATTAAGAAGAGTGGAATGTATTGGTCCCAATCCCTTTGGTGTTCTTCCACTACTTTGGCCAAATGATTCTCTAGCGTCTGGTTGAATCTTTCGACCATTCCATCTGACTGAGGGTGATATGGTGTTGTACGAGTCTTATGTATCCCGAGTAGTTGGCAAACCTCTCGGAATAGTGAAGACTCGAAATTTCTACCCTGATCAGAGTGTAACTCCAAAGGAATGCCGAATCGACAGAACACCTCGTGAACTAGCTTTTTGGCGACTGTATGAGCTTCTTGGTTAGGTACTGCAAAAGCTTCTGGCCATTTGCTGAAATAGTCTTGCATGACGATGATATACCTATTGCCTTCTTCAGTAACAGGGAATGGCCCGGCTATATCGACAGCAACTCTTTCCCATGGTGCACCAACATTGTACACTTTCAGCCGACCTCTGGCTCTTGTTTGCGGCCCCTTTACTGAGGAGCAGGCTACACATTTCCTACACCAGTCCTCTACGTCTTCGCGGCAATGCACCCAATAGAATCTTTTTCTCACCTTCTCCAGAGTTTTCTTTACTCCTAGATGTCCTCCGGATACTCCGTCGTGCACCTGTTTTAGCACCGACGCGACCTTATCACAAGGGACAACTATCTGTAAGGCGACCTCCTGTCCACTAGGTGATTCCCATTTCCTCTTCAGAACTCCATTATCAATTATCAGGCTGTCCCATTGAGCCCAGTAACTTTTTGCTGTTGGGCTAAGCGCTGATATTTCTCTCCAAGCGGGCCGCAGGCCACGTTTCTTCCATTCGATTACTGTCTTCAAGTCACTATCTTCCTTTTGTGCGTCTTCCAATGATCGATTATCCCAGTCTTCATCCAAAGCGTTCACCTGGATAATCCTTACGTTCTCTTTCTTTTCCTGTTTGGCACAATGTCGGCAAGATTCTTCGCAGGGCCGTCTAGATAAAGCATCAGCATTATTGTGTGACTTGCCTTTTCGATGTTCAGTGACAAAGTCAAATTCTTGCAGCTGCTCTATCCATCTTGCTACTTGTCCTTCTGGGTCTTTGAACTGAAGCAACCACTGTAAGGCAGCGTGATCGGTGCGAAGTGTAAACTGTCTCCCAATCAAATATTTCTTGAAGTGTTGTAAGGTCTTAACAACGGCTAGAAGTTCTCGGCGAGTAACACAGTAATTTCTTTCTGGCTTGGAAAGACATTTGCTGAAATATGCAATAACGACCTGCCGATCTCCCTGTGTTTGAGAGAGAACTCCTCCAATGCCAACATTGCTGGCATCCGTGTCCACCAGAAATCGGCCTTCCCGACTAGGGTAACCTAATACAGGAGCCCCACACAAGTGAGTTTTGAGTAGCGCAAATGCCTGTTCGCAGTCAGGATTCCATTCAAATTGACACTTTTCCTCTGTTAAACGATGCAACGGTTTCGCTAACTCGGAGAAGTTCTTCACAAACCGACGGTAATATGCACACAGACCCAAGAAAGAGCGTACCTCAGTTTTGTTACGAGGGGTAGGCCACTTTGTCACGGCTTTTATTTTTTCAGGATCTGTTCGAATTCCTTGCGCCGAAATAATGTGTCCTAAGTATCCAACCTCTTTCTGGAATAGTGTACACTTACTAGGACTGAGTTTTAAATTCGCTTCACGCAGTTTTTGGAACACTTTCTCCAAATTGCGCAGGTGCTCTTCGAAGCTTCGTCCCATAATGATGATGTCATCCAAATAGACCAGGCATGCATCACCAAGCAACCCCACCAAAATGCGCTCCATTAAGCGCTCGAATGTGGCTGGAGCATTGCACAGTCCAAAAGGCATGACATTGAATTGCCAGAGACCGTTCCCAGGACCAGTGGAGAAAGCGGTCTTTTCTTTATCCTGCTGACAGATTTCCACCTGCCAGTATCCACTTTTGAGGTCAACTGTGGAGAACCATTTCATGCCACTTAGCAAGTCCAAAGTGTCATCTATACGTGGCAGAGGATAACTGTCCTTTTTCGTGGCATCATTTAACATCCTGTAGTCAACGCAAAACCTTGTACTGCCATCCTTTTTCTTGACTAGTACAACTGGAGATGACCAAGGGCTGGTGGATGCTTCTATAATCCGGTTTCTCTCCATATCTCTTAACATTTCCGTGACTTCCTGTTCTCTTGCAAAGGGAATACGACGTGGTCTCTGTCTTATCGGCTGTGTATCACCCGTATCTATATGGTGTTTAACTAGCCCGGTCCTTCCCACGTCACCGTCGGTCTTCGCAAAGATGTCATGGAAGTTATGCAACAGTTGCTTAACTTTGTGACTTTCGAACTTGTTTAAATTGCCCTTACAACTTTCGAGTAGTGTCGATACATGTTCCTGCCACTTCTTATCACGTTCCTTTTCGTGCACCTCTGTTTTTCTCAAAGATGCTACATTATCGCACACACCCACCATGTGATTCTTTTCGAGAATTATTTCTTTGTTACTAACGTTGATTATGCGTATTTTTGGTTTATCGGAAATCATCATCAGTGTCCTTGCTGTTATCCAGTCTGGGTGATCTCCAGAATCCTCTATTATAATGCAACGTTTGCGGCATCCTATTGGTGAAAATCTAATATCTACTAAAGTTTCTGATCTTGGTGGTAATACAGTTTTCCTTAAACAGTACACTGACCCTTGTTTTGCACCTTGAAGAAATACTTCTTGTTCTGGAAAACTCAATACTCCTTTTGCTACATTAAGAACGCATTGTTGTTTCTTCAAAAAGTCCAGTCCTATAATGCAATCATCTGTAATATTCGCGACTAAAACAGGGTGCGTGAATGTCTTATCACCCATTTTCAAGGTCACATTCGTTTCACCAAGGACGAGCACTGGTTGGCCGGTGGCGGTTTGTAATCGGCATCGTGAAGACCCTCTTTTCCATGCTATGGTCCGAGGAAATAGCTCCGGTCGTGCAATAGTTCTTGATGCACCAGTATCCAATGTGAAACTGCATGACTTACCATTCAGTTCTCCTTCTATAATAAGACTGTTTCCGTCACCCACTTGTGATACTGTTATAATGGGGGCTTCACGTCGTCCAGCCAGTACTCGCCCCATAGCCCTGGCTGTTCCTAGTTTAAATCCTCTGCTTCCACCTGTGTCCCAGAAGTACTTCTTCCTTTAGACTTCCTGGGACAATTGATCCGAATATGCCCCTTTTCGCCGCACTCATAGCAGGTTGGTCCTCGCCGAGTTTTTATTATTGGGGTTACCTCACGAATGCGGTGGTGTTGTCGGCTATCTTGACGTACTGCTTCCACCTCCAGAGCGTGTGTCAGGGCTGCCTTAAGAGTCTGATGGTGACCCAGGCGAACTGCAGCCCTTACTTCCGCATCTCGGATTCCATCAGTAAACGCTTGCACCGTAGTAGTATCAATCAATCCCGGTGTTGATACATACGCCCTCCGAACAATACGTTCTACTTCCGTTGCCCATTGTTGCAAACCCTCACTGCTCTTCTGTGTGCGGTCGCGGAGTTGAGCCCTGTAGACATGTTCGAGGTGTTTCTCTCCATATCTAGACTCCAACGCTTTTAACAGACAGGCTAGGGTATTGCAATCGCCGGAAATGTTCTCGAGGATTTGTACCGCATCACCACGCAAAGCAAGCGTAAGAGCGGTTACGGCTTGATTGTCGTCCCAGTTGTTGGCTGATGCGACCTTTTCGAATCGAAGGCGGAAGGCCACCCATGACGTTGTTCCGTCAAAATGAGGTACTAGGAACGTCGGCAAAGCACTGGGTACAGGAATCACACCTTTAATACCTCCTTTTTGTACTCTTTCTATTTCTTTCCCAAACTCCATGATAGTATTGTCCAGTTTCTCTAAACGCGCATCATGTTTGTCTATGCGAGCATCGTGTTTGTCTATACGCGTATCTTGATGGTCCATACGCGCTTCTTGTTTGTCTATGCGCGTATCTTGCTGGTCCATACGTGCATCTTGTTGTGCTGTTTTTACTCTAAGTTCGTTGACCTCTTCTTTGGTGTTTTCCCATTTTTCGTTTAATTCTAATACCAGCTGCTGGGATTCCTTTATTTGTGCCTGGGTTTCCGCCTGGGATTTATCTATTTTTGCCTGGGTTTGTTTTATTTGTACCTGGGTTTCTGCCTGGGACTGTTTTAGTTCTGCCTGGGATACTGCTATACCTTTTATTTGAGTCGTCAACTGGGCCAGTAACGCCGATAAATCACATCCGCTGGTTCCCGGAATAGTGGTGGTACTAGGCGCACTCACATTCGTCGGTGTTACGACGGCCGCATCTTCTACGCGTACAGGGACACCAAATGATTCTTCCTCTTGTCGCGCCAAATCCATCGCTGCTTGTCGTCGCGTGCGAACTCTTTCGTCTTCCCTTGGCGTGACCGGCATTCCGCTTCTGACACCAATTGTTACGGGCTAGGGGTACTAAAATACCGGTTAAGGGTTACGAAGTTTATTGGCAACGAAGGTACAGTCGATTGTAGGCAATGACAAGTAGAATGTTGCTGACGTTGCACCGAAGTCTTCACTTACGTCCACGAAGTCCGTGTTGTAAACACACAACAACACTACAGATGTTTCTTCACGTAGTACTCAATGTTCTCGTTACAGTTGTCGCAGTAGGTATTCTCAAAGATCGCTTCTTAAATGTCGCTGTTTCGTCTCGGTAGTCAAGTGTAGACTGACTCGGCGTCGGCGTCACGCCGCTATATATAGGCCAGCTGATCGAACATTCCAGAATCGTCTAGACGTAATAATAATAGCGCATAACTTCGAGTACATTCAGTAGGTACCTACGGTAATTCCCGGAAACGGGCTTCTAGAAATTTCGATGTCGTCACTTAGTTGACAAAATTGATGAAACCTGTACCATTCGATAGGCCACCTTAAGTCTAGGAATGCGTTTTTATATTACACCTAGACAATGTCTAGATCTCGAGTTACAGGGCTTAAAAGTTACGCACTGCATGTCACGCGATATTGAACCTTATGCCCTCGACATAAGGTGCATTCGTAACAATATTTATACTCACGATCTTGAATGTTGCCTTCCGACGCATATCAGTATTCTCCAATACGCTGATGACCTTCTTTTGTACGTGTCTGGTAAATCTGTAGATAATTTAAGTTCTTTACTAACATATTCCTTACACTGCTTAAAAATCTGGCTTGATAACCACGGTCTTAGATTATCAGTGTCTAAAAGTGCCGTTGTGCTTTTTTCCAGAACGAGATTAACTATCCCTATTTCTGTTATTTACGACGGCAATACCCTTCCTGTTGAGGAAGAAGTAAAATTTTTAGGAATAAAACTAGACAGTAAAATGACAGGTCTTCCTCATTGTTATTATATAGTTGCAAAATGTGAACAAATGTTGAATATACTCAGATGTTTGACTGGAGTATGGTGGGGCTCACATCCATCGTCATTAAAATTATTATATAACTCCCTTGTTAGGAGTATTCTAGATTACGGTACGTATTTCCTTGAACCCTGCAATCAACTTGACTTAAATAAACTAAGTGGGATTCAATCACGAGCCCTCCGAATTGTCACCGGTGCTATGAAATCAAGCCCCATTAATTCGCTTCAAGTAGAGTGCTTGGATCCACCTTTAAAACTATTAAAACTAACTATTTAAATTTCTTTGCAGATAGCGGATATATATTCCGCTTTAGGGCACAGACTATTAAGAAGATACTAGGTACTTCTAGGTCGATGGCCGGAAAGCGATGCAATTTTCACCAAACGCAAGAATTATGCTTATAATGGTGAAAACAAACTCGCTGCGATCCGTTGATGAATCTTTCACCTACGGAGATAATGAGCACGTTGCGCGCCGGAGCAAGCCGGTGGGTAGGTACTAGATACCTGCTCAGCGACTTCTCGTACTGCGAATTTCCCGGCGGTTAATGGTAAAACCAGCCTGGGAACGTTGCGGCGTCTTTGAATACGACAGGGAAAAATCTCTATGTGGCTTACTGCTGCACTCCGGTTCCACATGCACTGTCGCCGAGTTTGTATTACGTCGGGAAGTCACCAATTTTGGAGGTACACTCCTAAATAAAAGTTCGTGGATACGGGAAAACAGTTTAATCACTATCACATTTATAGGCGTAACATAACGCTAGTTAACAATGGTAGGATGGACTGAGAACACTGAGATGAGTTATGAGAGTTAAAGTCTACTCTTTTATAACCGACCGCTTGTCGTAAGGTTTGTATACGTACTGCGGCTATGCAAGCCGCAAGCGGATTCCATAAGTGTTTAGGGTTGTAACATTAACTAGTGTTGTGACACAATACGCCACAATTGTTTTGGTAGGTTGTTGTAAACGCGTGGCGCCATACAGAGTACACTATTTTTCATCAATGCACTTTTGTGTTGAGGACAGTTAACTTTTAAATTGTTATGTTTACTTTTATAATTTTCGTACATCGTTAAATTACTTCTGACAAATATCGCCAACTCATATATGTACAGACACGGTACCTACTGTCAATATTTTTAGTTTTCTAAAGTATGGTCTACAACTGTCTATCTGATCGAGCTTGCACATTGCTCTTATGCACTTTTTTGTGCTTTGAATATTTTCTCTTTTTCAGTACAGAGTACAGTTTCTAAACTTAAAGGTTCGATATTTATTACTAATCAAAACTTTAATAACCATTTGACCCGGTAACAACAATTACTTGCCAAAAAAGGCTCCGGCAGTACGACTTACTGCCAATAATATTTTAGGTAAAAACTTACCGTGGCTTGCCGAAAATTAAAAATTCTCCACTAACACGTTCGTTTCACAGCAGGCGCGCCGGCGACTTTGGGGCGCCTTGGGACTAGCTGGTGTACTCACACATGCAAAATTTAGCATAGTAATAGAAATATCGATGTTGGTACTATTGACCCGTGTTACTATTGTACCAGCCCCCTAATCGGCGAACACATTTTTGTCAAATGATTGCGACTAGTTGGGATCAGTTGGGTTCGTTCGGACCGCCCATTGGTCCGTTCGGTCCAAACGATCCCAACTAGTCGTAATCATTTGACAAAAATGTGTTCGCCGATTAGGGGGCCGGTCTACCCTACATATCTTAAACCTCCGCATACGCAGATGTGAGCCTTCAAAGGTTCGCATCCGCGGTTGACAAAAAATCGGCATCCGCAACATCTCTGATACATACATTTACTGACCATATTTTTGTACGAGATTTAATTTAAAAAGCATTTTCCAAGATTTATATCAGAAATATGTTTAGTGCTTGCCGACCGATGAGTAACGATTTCTAGTAGACTGCCTATGAAAAATTTAGAAAAAAAATTGTAATATACAGGTGTCCCAAAAATCAACGAGAAACCGGAAGCACTATCTGTTTCACTCATACAATATTGGCAACATTATCTTACTCTTTCACGCTTTAACCGGGTGCGGCCGTCACGTGTAAACTACCTTTCAACCCCTATTGTCTATTATCTTACTACTTTCTCTAATTAGATGAATTAATAATTTATTTTATTTATTTGAATTTCTAGTAAATGGTTTTATCTGAAGTAATCAAGCAAGTGTTCTACCATTATGGAATCTTTATTAAATAAGCAAACTTTTAAAACTACTTGCCAAATAAGCTTAGTACACTTTTTTTAGGACACAGTTTTTTCTCATAGTTGTAATGACTTGGGTCTTTTCCTGCTTCCGGTTTATCGTCGATATTTGGGACAGCCTGTATAGACATTAAATGACAAAGGTCAATTATCACTTCAGTTTTTTAGTTAAAAATGTAATTGTAATTGAAGAAGTAAAATTAAAAGACTTAGCAATTATATGAAATGCTGACATAAAATGTACCTACATTTAAACGTAGAATGGACTTATATTAGGTTAAATAAAATAATGGTAATGATTTTTTTAATAGACTTTTATAAAGTAATTGTATATAATATGAAAATTATGATGTTACATGGTTAATTGTTCTGAGGTGGTTTCGACCATTCCACATTGAGGATCAAGTGATCGTAACCATGCCCGTTTAATTGTTGGATAGCTTTAGCAGCATCAGCACGGAACTTGAAGTGAACATACGCAAATCCTTTGCAGTGACCAGTGCTCTGAAACAAAATAGATATTATTTTATTAATGTTATACATTATTATTGTCAAAACATCCTTTGCTGAATAAATAATAAAATAAAAAGGAATTTGACCCAAAATGACTAACTGCAATAATTATTCAATTGCATTTATAATCTGATGGTATGGTTGGCGTAGTGGTAGGTAGTATCATTCTATTATCATCATTCTAACGTGACACTATTTAAGCGTGCGTCTGTGATTGTATGAGCAGCATATCGTGGCGAATGTTTCATCATAAACAGAACCTATTTTCAAGAAATCCACCAAGGCCGAAATTTCAAACAATCGTATATAAAGTGCACCTCTCAAACATTCGAGGTCTGCACTCCAATATCGATGCAGTCCATCACCACCTTGAGACTGAAAAGCCCCACCTACTTTTCTTGACGGAGACCCAGATCAGATGTCCGTCTGATGCGGCATACCTCAACTACCCGGGATACTCTTTGGAGCATCATTTCCTGCAGCGTGCCGGGGTCTGTGTGTATGTCCGCAATGACATCTGTTGCCGGCGTCTCCGTCACCTCGAAGACTCTCATCTATCGTCCTTATGGCTGTTGGTTGACACTGGTGTGGACAAAATTGTCTACACCTGTGTCTACCGATCGCACAGCGGTGACCAGGAGACAACTCGACTATTTGACCACCTCAGTGTGGCTGCTGACAATGTGCTGCATCAGCACCCTGACGCACAGTTCGTCGCTCTGGGGGACTTTAATGCCTGCCACCAAGACTGGCTTTTCCCATACCAGAGGACCGACCACGCTGGGAGAGAAGCGCGAAACTTTGCGCTATCAATGGGCCTTTCCCAGCTGGTGGAAGAAGCGACTAGGGTGCCTGATGTGGCTGGTCATACCGCCAATTGTCTGGACCTTCTGCTGACCACTGATCCGGACAGATGTGTTGTTACAGTTTCCTCACCGTTAGGAACTTCAGACCACTGTCTGGTGAAGTCTGTGACGTCCTTCTCCCCACCTGATTGCGACTCGCGTGGTGAGCGGCGAATATGGCGTTACAAGTCAGCAGATTGGGATGAGATGCGCCACTTCTTTGCATCTTATCCTTGGCAGCAGGTCTGCTTCTCTTCTAGCAATCCATCGAGCTGTGCGGACGCTATAACCGACGTGGTGCGTCAAGCTATGGAGTATTTTATCCCCTTCAGTGACGTGCCCGTCGGTGGCTCGGCTCGCCCATGGCTTAACGCCGACTGTGTTCAAGCTGAACAGCGTAAGCACGCGGCATTCCTCGCCTGGGTTGACGCTCGTGACCGCAGAGCTCTGGATCTAAGCTCAAAGAAGAGAGCCTTTAACCGTGCTGCCAAGTCCTACAAAAAGGCGCTTAAGAAGGCTCGCTTCGACCGCATTACTAACATTGGTAACAAGCTCTCTGCGCACCCTTCCGGTAGCAGATCTTTCTGGTCCCTAGCCAAATCGGTCGAGGCGAACTTCTGTCGGCCCACACTGCCTCCGCTGGTTAGGCCTGATGGAGCACTGGCCCATACGGCGAGAGAGAAAGCAGGTCTCTTTGCATCTCTCTTTGCCCATAGTTCGCGTCTTGACACTGGCAATGCTACTCCACCTAATTTACCTCATTGCGGAACTTCAATGCCGGAGCTTCGCATTAGAAACAAGGAGGTTCTGAGAGTATTGTGTCGTCTGGACGTGAATAAGGCTAGTGGTCCTGATGGTATACCAGCGATTGTTCTTAAGGCTTGTGCGCCTGAGTTGTCTCCTGTATTGACGCGCCTGTATCGCCTCTCATTTAGGACTGGTATAGTGCCCAAGTCCTGGAAGCTTGCCAACGTGCAGCCCGTGCCCAAAAAAGGGTAGTCGTGCCGATCCTACCAACTATCGGCCGATTTCAATAACCTCCATACTCTGCAAGATTATGGAGCGTGTATTGAACTCGCGCCTCTTGGCATACCTGGAAGGTAACGATCTCCTCAGTGACCGACAGTACGGTTTTCGACGCAATCGGTCAACTGGGGACCTACTAGTGTGTGCCACTCACTTGTGGGGCGAGGCCCTCGAGAAAAATGGGGAAGCGATTGCCGTCTCCCTTGATGTCTCGAAGGCCTTCGACCGGGTATGGCACGCTAGCCTTTTGAGTAAGCTTCCAGCGTACGGCATTTCTGCTGGCCTGACTGGCTGGGTAAAAGACTTCCTGACTGAACGGTCCCTCCGAGTTGTTGTCGACGGATGTTCATCTGAGCCCATGTCGACCAATGCCGGTGTTCCTCAGGGGTCTGTTCTCTCTGCAACTCTGTTCCTGCTGCATATTAACGATCTGCTGATGCCCGGTATCTATGGGTATGCAGATGACAGCACAGTTATGGAGAGATACCTGCCGGAAGCTCGGGCTAGTAAGGAAACTATCCGGTCCGAAAGAGAGGCCATGGTAGAGCGTGTGAGTGCTGCATTGCAGGCAGTCTCCGAATGGGGCAATGCCAATCTTGTAGCATTCAATGCCGCCAAAACACAGGCGTGTCTTTACACCGCCAAAAGGAGCCCGTTTACCTTGGCTCCTACTTTTCAGAATGTATCCTTGGAGTGTACCGACCGCCTTCAGCTGTTGGGAGTTGAGATTTCCTCGAGCCTTAACTTTGGGCGGTTCATTGAGTCCAAGGCCGGGGTGGCTGCCAGAAAACTAGGCGTCATCGCGAAAGTCCGGCGGTACTTCACACCAGGGCAGCTTCTAATTTTATACAAAGCACAAGTCCGCTCGTGTGTGGAGTACTGCAGCCACATTTGGGCTGGTGCTGCGAAGTGTCACCTTGCCGCTTTGGATTCGGTGGAGAGGCGTGCGAAGAGGCTGATTGGCGACCCAGACTTAACTCGAAACGGTCTCCAAAGCCTGGAGCACAGGCGTAGAGTAGCCAGCCTATCGGTCTTCTATAGGATGCATTCTGGTGAGTGTGCAAGGGAATTGCATGATTTAATTCCCCCATCTCCGTTCCATCATCGGACGACCCGTCGTACGGCGAGTTTCCACCCTTACGTTGTTGACACCACTGCGATCCGGACGAAGCGTTTTGCTTCCTCCTTTATACCGCGTACATCGAGGGATTGGAACAATTTGCCGGCGTCGGTGTTTCCGTCACATTACGATTTGAGTGTCTTCAAGGCTAGAGTGAATAGGCTCTTAATAAACTAGCGCGCTTTACCATCAACGATCGCGTCACTGCTTACCATCAGGCGGGATTGCGGTCAAGCGCTGGTTTATAATTTATAAAAAAAAAAAAAAAAATATAAATCCTATATACATACTTTCTCTTTAGCAAGATACAGCTTCTGCACGGGACCGAAGCCCTTCACGAGATGCTCAAGAGCAGCTTCGACTGCGAAGTTGCTAAGGTTGGAGATACGGATGGCCGTGACGTCATCGCGACGAGCGCCCGGAGGTTCGCGGCCAGTACCACGGCCAGCGCCGCCTTCGCGCATGTATGGCGCTACGTATTTGTTAGTAGGCGTGGCTTTCGATTCTGGAAATTAATAAGGTATTGTTATATTTGCTCTAATTCTCAAAAAGGTAATTAATAAGGTAAAGGTAAAAAAGGTAATTAAAAGGTAATTAAAGGTAATTAGATAATTTTAATGTCCTTTTTATTATTATAAATAAGCCTGTAACTCATCATTCTGATGGTAAGAGGTCATTATTCTCTATGAGTATCTTCCAGAAATAATGCCAATTATACAAAATTTATCATCCATATATTATGTTTTAACACAGAACATAAATAACAATTGTTGTAACATATGTATACTACAAAAAGCCCACTCTTCAAACATAAATAGGTAATATCATGCATTATTACAATACCTGCTGCTTTGGCAGCTTCACTAGCCTTGCTCTGAGCCAATTCAGTGTGCTTGAAGGGACAGCTCAGGGTCCAATGGTCTCCCTGGCAGGTTCTGCACTTGAAGATTACACTGCTGGTTTGAGGCTGAAATGATACATGAATATTAGTCAATTGAAGGTAGATAAAATCATCATCATCATCATCATCTCAGAGTTAATCCCAGTCGCATCCGTAGCTTTTTCAACTTTGGAGTCTGGGGTCTGCTTTACCAGTCTAACTGCTGATTTTGGCTAAACTTCGATATTTTCCGTGAAGCGACTGCCGTCTGACCTCCACAACCTGAAGGCGATATCTAAGCATTACAGTTAGACCAATTGTTAGACTTTTGAGGGCTCCAATAACCCGTAACAACTGCCACTAGATGTTCGTATGGCAACCGGGACCAACCGGACAGAATTTAAACAATGAATGTTTGAAGCATTCAACACGATAGGCAATACTTAATAAATAAACCTCGGCCAGTACTAAGTTTAACAAAACACTCGAAAAACAAAACGATATCAACAAAATGTAAACAAAATATGAAGTTTGGTGAAAGTAAATACAATAAGGTGTATACAATATAGATCTCGTTACAATGGCGTCATTTACACTTAAAAAACACTAAGCGCACCATAATCAGTTCCTTCATAAGGCACAAGCACTGAATAAAATAAACAATTGTATAAAAAAATCGATTAGATTTCAATACTTATCGCACACGTAGCGATGACAGTGACGTATGAGTACGAGTTGACAAGATAGTAATACAGATAAATCGTAACGGATTTTTTTTCTTCGGGTAGTGGTGAAAGGCTTAACACGTGCTTTTGTCAGTGCTACGAATATTTTCGATTGTAGTGTTTTGTTTTTTTTTTTGTTGTGAAACTCGATCGAGAGTGTTCTGTGTTCATTGTGTTTGTGTACTTGGCGTAAGGTTTGTTTTATTGTTTGTTGTAACCGTCCTTTTGTATTGTTATTTTATTCTATTTTATTTAGGTTAGCATAATTCAAAATGGCCTCAAAAAGACCTCCTGATCCTGACCCGCCCCCTGACTTATTTAGTCTTTCTCCTGGACTTACAATCACCCTCCCACAGGATATAGAAATAACCCCGAACGATAATGTTATGGATACGGACACCCAGAATCGCAAGAGGGCCGCTAGTTCGCCCCCGGTCTCTTCAAGTATTAAAAGTAAGATTCCTAAAAACACACTAGGCAGGCTTTCGTACACACCACAAGACAATCCACCCTATGTAGTGAATGTTTCACTTAAAGACGATCAAACTTCAGGCACTGTGCTACAACCTATCAAGTTTGGTATGTTTTTGACGACGAATAACGTGAATAACATACGTCTCGATGGGATCAAACGTGTAGGCAGAAACCGCGTGTCAGTTGAGTTTAAGTCTTATCAGGATGCAAACAGTTTCCTTAACAATAAGATTTTATCCCAGCACAATTACATGGCTGCCATTCCACAATACAACATCACAAGAATGGGTATTGTGAGGGATATTCCAGTCGAATGGTCGGAAGATGAAATCATAAAAAATATCCAGGTTCCTCAGGGGTGTGGCTCTGTCATCAAGGCAAGACGAATGAGCAGGAAGGTGTCTTCTGCCGGTGTGACCGAGTGGAAGCCCACACAGACTGTAGTGATTACCTTTGATGGACAAATACTACCAAAGCGTGTCTATTGCTTCTACTCGGCTCTCCCAGTGGAAAGATACACCTACCCAACAGTCCAGTGCTATAATTGTTGTCGCTTTGGCCATACCCGCACCATCTGTAGATCGAAACCTAGATGTTTTAAGTGCGGTGGAGATCATCCAGGAGATGGATGTGAAGTCACCCGTGAATTGAGTCTCTGTGTTTCGTGTACTGGCAACCATTTCGCAAATGACAGTGCTTGTCCTGAATTGGGCCGACAGAAGAGTATCAAAGCTCTGATGGCGGAAAAATCGATATCGTATGCGGAGGCAAGTCGGGTCTTCCCACCTGTTTCCAGATCATATGCTGATGTCTCTAAATCCCTCTCACGTAACAAAGTTACTATAAATAAACCTCAACCCCTGTCCTCAAGACCCATCCCAGCAACCCAAAATTCATACCGGAAAACGGTCCCTTTAAAACCAAAATCCCATACCCCACTTTCACCCGGTTATGATAAACGGACCCACCTGAACCTCTCCCAAAATTACTCCTTTTCCCCATCTAAAAATGGCTGTGCTCTCCCATTGGAAGCTCCTCAGCCAATCCTCCACAAACAGCAGGATAAATATACCGATATCCTAAATTTAATCACAGACATGCTCATGTCTGCTCTTGCCAGCCCATCTCATTCCATACCTGACCACGTTGCATCGAAATTGACCTCCATATTAAACTTTATCCATAAAATTCCATCCCCTAACATTTCTCCAGTGGAATGTGAGGAGTATTACTCCCAGGAAGCCTGATCTATCTTATTTAATTAATAGGTTTAAACCATCAGTCTGCGGCATTGCTGAGACATGGCTTTTGCCTGGAAGCAATTTCAGGCTGCCATGTTTCTCCAGTGTCCGTGATGATAGATCTGATGGATATGGAGGATGTGCCTTGCTCATCAATAGCAAGGTATCATTCTCTCAGATTCCTCTAACCTTTGTTGGCGATAACATAAATGTTGTTGCTGTGAAGACTGAGGGTATAAATATTTTTTCTTTTTATATTGCGCACCCACAACTTCAGTATCTTTCACTAATTAGGAATTTGTTATGCAGTCTTAGTGGCCCAATAGTTGTAATGGGCGATTTCAATTGCCATCATTACCGCTGGGGATCAGACACTTGTGATAACTTTGGCATTGGCTTGCTGGATATATTGGATGAACTCAATCTGTGCCTGATCAACGATGGTAATGCTACTCGTAGATCTCTGCCTGGTCAGAATAGTAGCTGTGTTGACTTAACATTTTGCTCATCCAATATAGCTAGTCTACTCATCTGGCGTCGCTTGGATATGACCTATGGAAGTGATCACTACCCCATCATAATTGAATTTCCTTCCAAAAGCATTCCTTTTAAAGTTTCTCCCCCTCTTTTAAAATACCAATTAAACTCAGCAGACTGGGATTTATATTCAAAAATTCTAGACCTTAGAATGTCTTCCCTCCCAGAAGTTAACCATGCTAACGCCCAGGAATGTTTCTTGTCCTTCTCCTCCACAATTGCTTCCACTGCTGATGATTGTTTCCCGTCCAAAAAACCCTTTTCTGGTAAACTCCCCCCCCCGCCATGGTGGGATAGGGAATGCACTGACATGGTCAGGGCCAGGAATGAGGCTGAAAAGACAGTCAATGGCAATATGAACCTGGATAACCTCATTGCCTTCAAACAGATATTGGCCAAGTCCAGGAAATTCCTAAAAAGGAAAAAACGCGAAGGTTGGTCAAAATATTGTAGTTCGCTGGCCCCGTCCACCCCGGTTTCGGTGGTTTGGCGAAAGGTGAAACGATTTAGGAGCAGTTTAGCACCTGCCTCCTCTTCCAACAACTTCACGGAAGAACTGGGACACCAGTTCTTTTCAAAAATCGCTCCGGCTTATGTTCCAAGTCTTGA
Organism: Sesamia inferens; assembly: GCA_037179545.1. NCBI lineage: Eukaryota > Metazoa > Arthropoda > Insecta > Lepidoptera > Noctuidae > Sesamia > Sesamia inferens. The sequence continues at coordinate 16,872,200 of CM073928.1, read as the reverse complement.
GGAAACCAATGTTGACATCTATGATGCAGACAACATTGAGGAACCAATGAACATGCCATTTAGCTTGGACGAGTTGAAAGCCGTGCTATCCCACGTCAAGGACTCCGCTCCGGGAGTGGATGGATTCCCGTACTCCTTTATTTCTAAAGCTGGACCAAAAACTCAGAAATACTACCTGGACCTGGCTAATTTCTGTTTTACTTCTGGCTTCATTCCCACAGAGTGGAAGGTTCAAGTTGTCATCCCGATTTTAAAATCAGGCAAAGATCCGAATGATCATTGCTCATACAGACCCATTGCTCTATCGTCCATACTTATCAAATTATTAGAACACTTAGTAAAAAACCGATTAGTGTGGTTGGTGGAAAACAGAGGACTGCTTCCAACGACTCAATTTGGCTTTAGGAAAGGTCTGGGCACAGCTGATAGTGTGGGTATCCTCACATCAGAGGTCCGGCTGGCCCTTAGCAGAAATGAGTCTGTGGTTGCTGTCTTTCTGGATATATCAGCTGCCTATGATTCCGTTCTCCTCCCTAATCTCAGGCAAAAGTTGCACGAGCTGAGAATCCCGGCTAGGATTTGTCGCATCATTGGTAGCATTTTTACCAGTCGCACCATTCAACTTAGAATACCAGGGGGTGACTCTGAACAAAGATCGGTCTGGAGAGGTCTACCTCAAGGATCAGTTCTTAGTCCCCCATTATACAACATCTACACAGCTAGCTTGCCCTCTTCCCTTCATTTCGACTGTAAGATCCTTCAGTATGCTGACGATATTGCACTAATGGTATGTGGCAGTTCCATTCAGGATGCCGCCCTTTCAATGAATGTCTCTCTGGCCTCATTAAACCAATGGCTACTTGACAATGGTTTGTCTTTAAGTGCACCAAAGAGTAAAGCTGTCATTTTTACACGCAAGCGTTCTGTTCCTCTCATCGACCTTAACGTGAACGGCCAAAGCATTCCAGTCTCAGATAAGGCTAGGTTTCTGGGAGTAACCTTGGATTCAAAATTGTCTGGGGTTGATCACATCAGCAACACGGTCAAGAAATGTGAACGTTCAGTGTCGGTCCTTAAGGCTTTGGCTGGGGTGTGGTGGGGAGCTCACCCCTACACCCTTAAACTGGTCTATAATGCTCTGACCAGAAGCGCTATGGATTACTGCAGCTACCTACTTGAGCCTTGCAATAAAGAAGCGCTAAAGCAACTTGATAGCATCCAGTCCAAATGCCTAAGGATAGTGATAGGGGCTATGAAATCATCTCCCATAAACGCACTCCAAGTGGAATGTGCTGACCCTCCCTTACATCTTAGGAGACAATACTTGGCAGATCGATTCCTAACTAAAGTGTTTTTCCTCTCATCCCATCCCTTGCTCCCAATTTTAGAACAAATTGACCTCTCTTTTCATAATTCTTCCTATTGGAACCATAAAACAGTTCCCCTATTGATAAATAGGTATAGAGAGCTTAAACGGCTCTCCGTGCCTATTTGCCAATACCCATCTCTTCCGGTCTTCTCCGCTGCATACGAGTCGATTTATTATGTACCAAAAGTCGTTTTAGGTTTAGGTATACCTAGGAATTCCCAAAACGCCAGAGATGACTTCGAGTCCGCTGTCAAGCGTTATTGGGAAGGATGGAATTTCTTTTATACCGATGCTTCAAAACTCTCTGTAACGGAATGTACTGGGGTGGCAGTTTATTACCAAAACTATAGAATAGCCTTACTGTTCCAATGTCCACCAGAAGCATCAGTCTTTACAGGAGAGTGTGTTGCTATTTTAGAAGCCTTACAGTACATTAAATCCCATCAAATAACAAGGTCAGTAATTTTTTCAGATTCCCGTAGTAGTATTCAGGCCCTTAAACAAAATCAATTCCATAGCAAAATTAATAGTAAAATCATTTTAGATATAAAGAACTTGTTATTTGAATGCTACCAAAACGGCTTGGACGTTGAGATAACCTGGATCCCCGGTCATTCGGGTATTGCTGGCAATGAGTGCGCTGATTCGTTAGCAAAGTATGCCACATCGAATCCGGTTGATCAAAAGCACTACGTAGCGCATAACTACGATTTGCGGAATGGTGCCAGACCCAAGTTATTTAACTCGTGGACTGAAACATGGAATGCGACTTCTAAAACCAAGGGCATCTACTACGCTGCCATACAGCCTGAGGTTCAGCGTAGGCCTTGGTTTTCTAAATGTCCTAAATTGTCGAAGAGAACTGTTTCCACACTGTGTAGACTTCGACTCGGACATTGTTGTAGCCCAGTGTTCCTGAAAAAGATCCACGTCCGGGATAATTCCCTGTGCGAGTGCGGTCTTGAGGATGGTACTTTAGACCATATTTTCTTTTCTTGCTCCCTTATTAATAAATCTTTTGACCTCTATTCAAAAATTCCCAAACTCAAAATCCCTCTTCCAACTAATTTTCATACCCTACTTTCCCACTTCTCCCCTAAATTAATAAATCTTTTGGCCCGATTCTTAAATGAGAACGAGTTAAAATTTTAATTGGTGCGTAGTTTATGTGTAAATAGTCTGTATATAGTATAAACTAGTCTAATTGTTGTCTCCTGTGTCCCTGTAAATTAGATTTTTTGTCTTACTAACCCATGTGTTTGTCCATGCAGCTATACTAACACCTACCACGAAGGGAAAAGTTCGACGGCCTGCCTGTACTTGCTGCCGTCACCACGTGACACTGGCAGAATAGTCGAAACCGGCTCAGTTGCCAAAGAAGAAAAAAAAAAAAAAAGATGAAAAGCGCGGGAAACTTCGAACAAGATAGCTGCTTTTTTTTCTTTGGTGTATTTTAAAATATTTTTTTAGGATAGTGGGAGAGTGTTAAAGTTAATAACATTTGTAATTTATTAGTATATTAGTTTATTATATTTTATTTATTATTAATTCTACGAGTATTGGTAAGTTTTGTATATAGTTCCTTTATATGAATGAGCCTGAAGATCCTGGGGGCACAGTCCCCCAGGCATCATATTTTGTAACTTTAGCTAATAAATCAGATATGGATACTGAAGGATCTATTTTAGATACGGATTGTTCGGATACAAACAAAACTTCAAAACGTAAAAGGACATCCGCTCAACGAATGTGTAAGCATTGTAATAAAAGAAAGAGGAGGAGTCACAATCATAACAAAAATTCAAACGATTTTCTGTCTGATATTGATTGTCATTGTGATTTAGTAAACAATGAAAATGTCCTAAAAACCACAGCTGAAATACCCTCTCCACATTCCGTCCCAATTTTAAACCAAAACAATACATCAAATCCCAGAAGCCTACATTCCAATGATGTAAATAATTCCGTTCATAATCTTATTGGTAGGTTGCTATACCAAGCCTCTGATGCCGCTCCATATATAGTACACATTCAAAGGGAAAAAAACTCTGAAAATGATAACAATAATATGATACACCCTGTTGCTTTAGGCCGCTTTCTCAAAAAATACTCATTTAAAAACATTATTAATGGTAGCTTGAAGAAAATCGGTAGAAATAAAGCAGTAATAGGTTTCTCTAATTTTATAGATGCTAATAATTTTATTAATAATGATACGCTAAAGCAAAATTATTATAAAGCATTCATCCCTACACACACCATTACCCGGATGGGTGTTGTTCGAGGTATACCAGCTGACTGGACAGACGAGGAGGTGATCAGCAATATCTCAGTTCCTATAGGTTGTGGCAACATTCTTAAGATAAGACGTTTTAAAAGAAAAGTTATTAACAATGGAAATTCTGAGTTTGTCCCTACTGAAACAATAGTGTTAACTTTCGATGGTCAAGTTTTGCCTAAAAGAGTATATTTATGCTATAATTCTTTACCAGTAAATTTATATATATACCCCACGATACAATGTTTTAAGTGCTGCAGATATGGACACATTAAAGCCCAGTGTCGGTCAGTTAGTAGATGTTTTAAATGTGGATCTGGACACTCTGGCGAAAATTGCTCAATTGAAGAAGATGATATCAGATGTTGCTTATGTTCTGGTTCACACATGGCTACTGATAGGAAATGTCCAGAATATTCTAGACAAAAAAATATTAAAGAAAGCATGGCTAAAAATTGTATATCATATGCTGAGGCACTTAAACTTCACCCATCTATAAACAAATCATATGCTGATGTTCTAATTTCAACTCCATCTTTACACAATAACATGATCCACTTAAACAATAATGCTGTGAATAATATCCCAGATAGGAAGTCGTATAAAAAGACAGTATTCTTAAAACCAAAAGCACCTCATCATGATCTTAATAAAGGTTATGATCGTGCTGCTCATGAATCATTGATCAATGAATATAACATTCCATCATCCTCTAATGGAGTTGCTTTACAAAATAATAAACAGTTGAATACATCACTCAATAATATGGCTTTAAAAGACTTAATTATTGCACTTATTCAATCCTTGTCCAGTAATAATCTTATTTCTCCACTGTCCCACGCTGCAACTTCTAGTAATAATGGCTCTAATTTTAATAATATTGAATTTAATGGACAAAGTGATCCAGTGGAACTGCAGAAGTATTAGTAATAAAAAATCAGACTTAATTCATTTAATTAATAAATTTAAACCATTTGTAATTTCTATCCAAGAAACATGGCTTCGGCCAGAGTTTAATTTTAATCTCCATGGTTTTAAATGTTACCGTGAAGATAGATTTGAAGAAGATGCTGGTTCTGGTGTTGCTCTCCTTGTTAATCAATCTTTACATTCTGAACATATCCCTATCCCACAACATAATAGTAAGTTTGCTATTGTAGCAGCTAAAATAAATAAAACCTGTTTTGTTTCCATTTATATTCCTTACCCTTCTTCTGCTATTTACAATGAAGTTCAAAATATTATTCATAATCTCCCAAAACCTGTTTTTATCATGGGTGATTTTAATGCTCAACACTACTCATGGGGTAGCACTAAATCAAACCATTTTGGTAGTAAAATATTTGATATATTACATGAAGAAAACTTATGTCTATTAAATACAAGTAAACCCACACGTAGAACTAAACCTGATCAAGGTATCAGCGCTCCAGACTTAACAATTGTATCCCCTTGTCTCGCATCTTCTCTGTCTTGGACCACACTTCCTTCTACTTACGGAAGTGACCATTACCCACTAATAATAACTTTTCTTGATAGTAAATCACAACAATCTTCTAAACGTCTTCCTCGCATTAAACACAAACTAGACAATAATGACGAAAACTGGAGCACTTTTCGAAAGCATGTTGAAGATAAAATCAGCTTGTTGCCTGTTGTTCAAGAAAATAATCATACTCTCTGTGCTTCAGCTCTGGCATCTCTCTTAATAAATGTTGCAAATGAAGTTTTCCCTATTAAAAATAACAATAATCACAATAAAATTCCATCACCTCCTTGGTGGGACCACGAGTGTACTATGGCTATTAAAAAGAGAAAAGAAGCTGAAAAACAATACATTTTATACTCCACTAATGAGAACTTCGATATTCTCTCTGCTTTTAGTACTGAGACACGCAAACTAATAAAAAATAAGAAATGGGAAGGTTGGAAACGATTTTGCAATTCAATTGCTCCTAATACATCTGCATCAGCTGTTTGGACAAACATCCGACGTTTTCGTTCAGCATTCAAAGAGTTTACTACCAATAAGATTTCAGAACACGTTTCTGAACGGTTTTTAAATAAATTAGCTCCTCCCTTTGTTCCCTTTGATTATCCTTCGTTGCATGTCCCTATTCCGAATAAAACTGGTCTCAATGCTCCTTTCAACTTAATTGAGCTGAAAGGAGTCCTATCTTATGTTAAAGACTCCGCGCCCGGCTGTGATAACATCCCATATTCCTTTCTCACACACTTAAGTGACCAAAGTCTTTTATATTTTTTAAATCTTATAAATTCTATCATGTTTAATTGTGACATTCCTTCGACATGGAAATTACAGGAAGTTATACCCATATTAAAGCCAAAAAAACCTCCCGATGATGTCTCATCCTATCGCCCAATTGCGCTGTCATCCGTTTTAGACAAAATTGCTGAACATCTGGCGAAAACCCGTCTTGAATGGTATATAGAAAGTAAAAGCCTTCTTGGAAAAACTCAATATGGTTTCAGGAAAAATAAAAGTACTATGGACAGTATTGGAATACTTACCACTGACATCAGGTTGGCTTTTACCTCTAATCATTCCCTTTTAGCAGCCTTTCTTGACATAGCAGCTGCATATGATCACGTCGTTTTAAATATATTACATAATAAGCTTCTGGATCTTGAAGTCCCTGCAATACTTATTAATTTTATATGTAATATTTTATCAGGAAAACTGATAAATATTTTAAATGAAACCAATACTCAATCAAGGATAGTATGGAATGGGCTCCCACAAGGTTCTGTATTAAGCCCTTTACTATATAATATTGTTACGGGCTAGGGGTACTAAAATACCGGTTAAGGGTTACGAAGTTTATTGGCAACGAAGGTACAGTCGATTGTAGGCAATGACAAGTAGAATGTTGCTGACGTTGCACCGAAGTCTTCACTTACGTCCACGAAGTCCGTGTTGTAAACACACAACAACACTACAGATGTTTCTTCACGTAGTACTCAATGTTCTCGTTACAGTTGTCGCAGTAGGTATTCTCAAAGATCGCTTCTTAAATGTCGCTGTTTCGTCTCGGTAGTCAAGTGTAGACTGACTCGGCGTCGGCGTCACGCCGCTATATATAGGCCAGCTGATCGAACATTCCAGAATCGTCTAGACGTAATAATAATAGCGCATAACTTCGAGTACATTCAGTAGGTACCTACGGTAATTCCTGGAAACGGGCTTCTAGAAATTTCGATGTCGTCACTTAGTTGACAAAATTGATGAAACCTGTACCATTCGATAGGCCACCTTAAGTCTAGGAATGCGTTTTTATATTACACCTAGACAATGTCTAGATCTCGAGTTACAGGGCTTAAAAGTTACGCACTGCATGTCACGCGATATTGAACCTTATGCCCTCGACATAAGGTGCATTCGTAACATTGCCCCCTTCTTAGTCGTGCTCGTCCCGAGCATGATTTGAACCATAATAGCGAGCTAGGCGGTCTACGTGTACGATCTTCATCTTCCCTCTAGGTCCTTTCTTTATCCGGTAGGTGACATCGTTTATCCTCGTTACTATCGTGTACGGACCCTCCCATTTGGCTTGAAATTTCGGACTCTTTCCTTTTCTCCTTATGGGATTATGTAACCATACCAAAGTTCCCTCTTCAAACCCGGGCACGTTAGCTTTGCGGTCGTATCGGATCTTCATTTTCTCGCTGGTTTTCAGACCATTCTCTCTCACTAGCTCATGTATTCCATCTAGTTTACGTCGTAGGTCAGCCACATAGTCGACGGCTAGGATAGGGGTATCGGGGGGTGTTCCGGTTAGTGCATCTATGGGTAGTCTAATTTCTCGGCCGAAGTTGACTTTCGCCGGTGTACAATTTGTGCTATCATGTGTTGCAGAGCGGTATGACATTAAGAAGAGTGGAATGTATTGGTCCCAATCCCTTTGGTGTTCTTCCACTACTTTGGCCAAATGATTCTCTAGCGTCTGGTTGAATCTTTCGACCATTCCATCTGACTGAGGGTGATATGGTGTTGTACGAGTCTTATGTATCCCGAGTAGTTGGCAAACCTCTCGGAATAGTGAAGACTCGAAATTTCTACCCTGATCAGAGTGTAACTCCAAAGGAATGCCGAATCGACAGAACACCTCGTGAACTAGCTTTTTGGCGACTGTATGAGCTTCTTGGTTAGGTACTGCAAAAGCTTCTGGCCATTTGCTGAAATAGTCTTGCATGACGATGATATACCTATTGCCTTCTTCAGTAACAGGGAATGGCCCGGCTATATCGACAGCAACTCTTTCCCATGGTGCACCAACATTGTACACTTTCAGCCGACCTCTGGCTCTTGTTTGCGGCCCCTTTACTGAGGAGCAGGCTACACATTTCCTACACCAGTCCTCTACGTCTTCGCGGCAATGCACCCAATAGAATCTTTTTCTCACCTTCTCCAGAGTTTTCTTTACTCCTAGATGTCCTCCGGATACTCCGTCGTGCACCTGTTTTAGCACCGACGCGACCTTATCACAAGGGACAACTATCTGTAAGGCGACCTCCTGTCCACTAGGTGATTCCCATTTCCTCTTCAGAACTCCATTATCAATTATCAGGCTGTCCCATTGAGCCCAGTAACTTTTTGCTGTTGGGCTAAGCGCTGATATTTCTCTCCAAGCGGGCCGCAGGCCACGTTTCTTCCATTCGATTACTGTCTTCAAGTCACTATCTTCCTTTTGTGCGTCTTCCAATGATCGATTATCCCAGTCTTCATCCAAAGCGTTCACCTGGATAATCCTTACGTTCTCTTTCTTTTCCTGTTTGGCACAATGTCGGCAAGATTCTTCGCAGGGCCGTCTAGATAAAGCATCAGCATTATTGTGTGACTTGCCTTTTCGATGTTCAGTGACAAAGTCAAATTCTTGCAGCTGCTCTATCCATCTTGCTACTTGTCCTTCTGGGTCTTTGAACTGAAGCAACCACTGTAAGGCAGCGTGATCGGTGCGAAGTGTAAACTGTCTCCCAATCAAATATTTCTTGAAGTGTTGTAAGGTCTTAACAACGGCTAGAAGTTCTCGGCGAGTAACACAGTAATTTCTTTCTGGCTTGGAAAGACATTTGCTGAAATATGCAATAACGACCTGCCGATCTCCCTGTGTTTGAGAGAGAACTCCTCCAATGCCAACATTGCTGGCATCCGTGTCCACCAGAAATCGGCCTTCCCGACTAGGGTAACCTAATACAGGAGCCCCACACAAGTGAGTTTTGAGTAGCGCAAATGCCTGTTCGCAGTCAGGATTCCATTCAAATTGACACTTTTCCTCTGTTAAACGATGCAACGGTTTCGCTAACTCGGAGAAGTTCTTCACAAACCGACGGTAATATGCACACAGACCCAAGAAAGAGCGTACCTCAGTTTTGTTACGAGGGGTAGGCCACTTTGTCACGGCTTTTATTTTTTCAGGATCTGTTCGAATTCCTTGCGCCGAAATAATGTGTCCTAAGTATCCAACCTCTTTCTGGAATAGTGTACACTTACTAGGACTGAGTTTTAAATTCGCTTCACGCAGTTTTTGGAACACTTTCTCCAAATTGCGCAGGTGCTCTTCGAAGCTTCGTCCCATAATGATGATGTCATCCAAATAGACCAGGCATGCATCACCAAGCAACCCCACCAAAATGCGCTCCATTAAGCGCTCGAATGTGGCTGGAGCATTGCACAGTCCAAAAGGCATGACATTGAATTGCCAGAGACCGTTCCCAGGACCAGTGGAGAAAGCGGTCTTTTCTTTATCCTGCTGACAGATTTCCACCTGCCAGTATCCACTTTTGAGGTCAACTGTGGAGAACCATTTCATGCCACTTAGCAAGTCCAAAGTGTCATCTATACGTGGCAGAGGATAACTGTCCTTTTTCGTGGCATCATTTAACATCCTGTAGTCAACGCAAAACCTTGTACTGCCATCCTTTTTCTTGACTAGTACAACTGGAGATGACCAAGGGCTGGTGGATGCTTCTATAATCCGGTTTCTCTCCATATCTCTTAACATTTCCGTGACTTCCTGTTCTCTTGCAAAGGGAATACGACGTGGTCTCTGTCTTATCGGCTGTGTATCACCCGTATCTATATGGTGTTTAACTAGCCCGGTCCTTCCCACGTCACCGTCGGTCTTCGCAAAGATGTCATGGAAGTTATGCAACAGTTGCTTAACTTTGTGACTTTCGAACTTGTTTAAATTGCCCTTACAACTTTCGAGTAGTGTCGATACATGTTCCTGCCACTTCTTATCACGTTCCTTTTCGTGCACCTCTGTTTTTCTCAAAGATGCTACATTATCGCACACACCCACCATGTGATTCTTTTCGAGAATTATTTCTTTGTTACTAACGTTGATTATGCGTATTTTTGGTTTATCGGAAATCATCATCAGTGTCCTTGCTGTTATCCAGTCTGGGTGATCTCCAGAATCCTCTATTATAATGCAACGTTTGCGGCATCCTATTGGTGAAAATCTAATATCTACTAAAGTTTCTGATCTTGGTGGTAATACAGTTTTCCTTAAACAGTACACTGACCCTTGTTTTGCACCTTGAAGAAATACTTCTTGTTCTGGAAAACTCAATACTCCTTTTGCTACATTAAGAACGCATTGTTGTTTCTTCAAAAAGTCCAGTCCTATAATGCAATCATCTGTAATATTCGCGACTAAAACAGGGTGCGTGAATGTCTTATCACCCATTTTCAAGGTCACATTCGTTTCACCAAGGACGAGCACTGGTTGGCCGGTGGCGGTTTGTAATCGGCATCGTGAAGACCCTCTTTTCCATGCTATGGTCCGAGGAAATAGCTCCGGTCGTGCAATAGTTCTTGATGCACCAGTATCCAATGTGAAACTGCATGACTTACCATTCAGTTCTCCTTCTATAATAAGACTGTTTCCGTCACCCACTTGTGATACTGTTATAATGGGGGCTTCACGTCGTCCAGCCAGTACTCGCCCCATAGCCCTGGCTGTTCCTAGTTTAAATCCTCTGCTTCCACCTGTGTCCCAGAAGTACTTCTTCCTTTAGACTTCCTGGGACAATTGATCCGAATATGCCCCTTTTCGCCGCACTCATAGCAGGTTGGTCCTCGCCGAGTTTTTATTATTGGGGTTACCTCACGAATGCGGTGGTGTTGTCGGCTATCTTGACGTACTGCTTCCACCTCCAGAGCGTGTGTCAGGGCTGCCTTAAGAGTCTGATGGTGACCCAGGCGAACTGCAGCCCTTACTTCCGCATCTCGGATTCCATCAGTAAACGCTTGCACCGTAGTAGTATCAATCAATCCCGGTGTTGATACATACGCCCTCCGAACAATACGTTCTACTTCCGTTGCCCATTGTTGCAAACCCTCACTGCTCTTCTGTGTGCGGTCGCGGAGTTGAGCCCTGTAGACATGTTCGAGGTGTTTCTCTCCATATCTAGACTCCAACGCTTTTAACAGACAGGCTAGGGTATTGCAATCGCCGGAAATGTTCTCGAGGATTTGTACCGCATCACCACGCAAAGCAAGCGTAAGAGCGGTTACGGCTTGATTGTCGTCCCAGTTGTTGGCTGATGCGACCTTTTCGAATCGAAGGCGGAAGGCCACCCATGACGTTGTTCCGTCAAAATGAGGTACTAGGAACGTCGGCAAAGCACTGGGTACAGGAATCACACCTTTAATACCTCCTTTTTGTACTCTTTCTATTTCTTTCCCAAACTCCATGATAGTATTGTCCAGTTTCTCTAAACGCGCATCATGTTTGTCTATGCGAGCATCGTGTTTGTCTATACGCGTATCTTGATGGTCCATACGCGCTTCTTGTTTGTCTATGCGCGTATCTTGCTGGTCCATACGTGCATCTTGTTGTGCTGTTTTTACTCTAAGTTCGTTGACCTCTTCTTTGGTGTTTTCCCATTTTTCGTTTAATTCTAATACCAGCTGCTGGGATTCCTTTATTTGTGCCTGGGTTTCCGCCTGGGATTTATCTATTTTTGCCTGGGTTTGTTTTATTTGTACCTGGGTTTCTGCCTGGGACTGTTTTAGTTCTGCCTGGGATACTGCTATACCTTTTATTTGAGTCGTCAACTGGGCCAGTAACGCCGATAAATCACATCCGCTGGTTCCCGGAATAGTGGTGGTACTAGGCGCACTCACATTCGTCGGTGTTACGACGGCCGCATCTTCTACGCGTACAGGGACACCAAATGATTCTTCCTCTTGTCGCGCCAAATCCATCGCTGCTTGTCGTCGCGTGCGAACTCTTTCGTCTTCCCTTGGCGTGACCGGCATTCCGCTTCTGACACCAATTGTTACGGGCTAGGGGTACTAAAATACCGGTTAAGGGTTACGAAGTTTATTGGCAACGAAGGTACAGTCGATTGTAGGCAATGACAAGTAGAATGTTGCTGACGTTGCACCGAAGTCTTCACTTACGTCCACGAAGTCCGTGTTGTAAACACACAACAACACTACAGATGTTTCTTCACGTAGTACTCAATGTTCTCGTTACAGTTGTCGCAGTAGGTATTCTCAAAGATCGCTTCTTAAATGTCGCTGTTTCGTCTCGGTAGTCAAGTGTAGACTGACTCGGCGTCGGCGTCACGCCGCTATATATAGGCCAGCTGATCGAACATTCCAGAATCGTCTAGACGTAATAATAATAGCGCATAACTTCGAGTACATTCAGTAGGTACCTACGGTAATTCCCGGAAACGGGCTTCTAGAAATTTCGATGTCGTCACTTAGTTGACAAAATTGATGAAACCTGTACCATTCGATAGGCCACCTTAAGTCTAGGAATGCGTTTTTATATTACACCTAGACAATGTCTAGATCTCGAGTTACAGGGCTTAAAAGTTACGCACTGCATGTCACGCGATATTGAACCTTATGCCCTCGACATAAGGTGCATTCGTAACAATATTTATACTCACGATCTTGAATGTTGCCTTCCGACGCATATCAGTATTCTCCAATACGCTGATGACCTTCTTTTGTACGTGTCTGGTAAATCTGTAGATAATTTAAGTTCTTTACTAACATATTCCTTACACTGCTTAAAAATCTGGCTTGATAACCACGGTCTTAGATTATCAGTGTCTAAAAGTGCCGTTGTGCTTTTTTCCAGAACGAGATTAACTATCCCTATTTCTGTTATTTACGACGGCAATACCCTTCCTGTTGAGGAAGAAGTAAAATTTTTAGGAATAAAACTAGACAGTAAAATGACAGGTCTTCCTCATTGTTATTATATAGTTGCAAAATGTGAACAAATGTTGAATATACTCAGATGTTTGACTGGAGTATGGTGGGGCTCACATCCATCGTCATTAAAATTATTATATAACTCCCTTGTTAGGAGTATTCTAGATTACGGTACGTATTTCCTTGAACCCTGCAATCAACTTGACTTAAATAAACTAAGTGGGATTCAATCACGAGCCCTCCGAATTGTCACCGGTGCTATGAAATCAAGCCCCATTAATTCGCTTCAAGTAGAGTGCTTGGATCCACCTTTAAAACTTAGAAGGCAGATGCTTTGTGATAGATTTATATTTCGAGCATTTCAACTTAAAGATCATCCTCTTTATAACAAATTATCAAAACTATCTGGTCTTATAGATTCGTCATCATACTGGTATCATAAACAAACGCCCGGTCCAGTAATAAGTTTTCGAAAATTTATCTCTTTTCAAGCCCCTACTCATAGGTCATCATTTCTTCCAGTATTTTCCTATAATTTTGAAATGCTAATTCAGCGTCCTATTGTTCTTTTCGATATTGATTTCAACAAACATAATGTTCATAATAAGTATAACTTTCATTATAAAATTAATCACGAATGGTATGACAGGCACCAAATTTATTGTGACGCATCAAAACCTTCTCCTACTAAACCTGTTGGTGTTGGTATCTATCACCACCAATACCAGATAGTTCAAAAAATCAAACTACCAGTGGAAACTTCAGTTTTCACTGGTGAATGCTATGGAATATTTAGATCTATTGAATATATCTTACTCGCAAAACTAAGAAAAACTATTGTTGTTGTAGATTCTAAAAGTGCACTAGAGGCTTTATTAAAATTTCCATTGAAAAATAACACAAGCTATCCAATAATTTTAAACTGCTATTTTCTATTACATAAATGTCGTTTGAGTGGATTTGATGTAGTGTTTTTATGGGTCCCCAGCCATTGTGGCATACCGGGAAATGATAGAGCGGATATTTTGGCAAAAGATGCTGTCCATTCTGGTGATTTATATCCTTATCAAAACTATTGTCATGATCTGGCTTCTCAGGCTAATATTTCTCTGAAAATAGCCTGGGAGGAAGAATGGAATGAAAGTAGTAAATATAAGGGTCTATATTACAAGAGAATCCAAAACCTCGTTCCCAATAAACCATGGTTCGTCACGATGAGGCTTGGTAAACTTGCTACCACAATTTTAACACGAATGAGACTAGGACATACGTGCGCGCCAACGCACCTCGCAAAACTTAATATTATTTCAGAAAGTACGTGTGAATGTGGCACTGAATCAGGAGATGTTAATCATATATTTTTTTCTTGCTCGAGGTATAACCACTCCTCCTTTTATGAATCTATTAAATCCTTCCGTATTCCGCTTCCTACTTCTATAGAATGTCTTTTATATACAAATGATATAAATATATATAAACTATTATCCTCCTTTATTAATTCTAATAATATAAAAATATAGTATATCCATATTCAGTATATCCTGTTGATAATCTATATATCCTAGCCATCCCACAATCCTATTCCTTCCAAATTCCTAAATTCTTTCACGGTTCCTTTATAAAGTTTAGTTTCCCTACCTTTTAATTTTGTTGTGGCTAATGTCCAAGGGGACAAAGCCAAGAAGAAAAAAAAAAAAAAAAATCGTAACAGATAGCGGATATATATTCCGCTTTAGGGCACAGACTATTAAGAAGATACTAGGTACTTCTAGGTCGATGGCCGGAAAGCGATGCAATTTTCACCAAACGCAAGAATTATGCTTATAATGGTGAAAACAAACTCGCTGCGATCCGTTGATGAATCTTTCACCTACGGAGATAATGAGCACGTTGCGCGCCGGAGCAAGCCGGTGGGTAGGTACTAGATACCTGCTCAGCGACTTCTCGTACTGCGAATTTCCCGGCGGTTAATGGTAAAACCAGCCTGGGAACGTTGCGGCGTCTTTGAATACGACAGGGAAAAATCTCTATGTGGCTTACTGCTGCACTCCGGTTCCACATGCACTGTCGCCGAGTTTGTATTACGTCGGGAAGTCACCAATTTTGGAGGTACACTCCTAAATAAAAGTTCGTGGATACGGGAAAACAGTTTAATCACTATCACATTTATAGGCGTAACATAACGCTAGTTAACAATGGTAGGATGGACTGAGAACACTGAGATGAGTTATGAGAGTTAAAGTCTACTCTTTTATAACCGACCGCTTGTCGTAAGGTTTGTATACGTACTGCGGCTATGCAAGCCGCAAGCGGATTCCATAAGTGTTTAGGGTTGTAACATTAACTAGTGTTGTGACACAATACGCCACAATTGTTTTGGTAGGTTGTTGTAAACGCGTGGCGCCATACAGAGTACACTATTTTTCATCAATGCACTTTTGTGTTGAGGACAGTTAACTTTTAAATTGTTATGTTTACTTTTATAATTTTTGTACATCGTTAAATTACTTCTGACAAATATCGCCAACTCATATATGTACAGACACGGTACCTACTGTCAATATTTTTAGTTTTCTAAAGTATGGTCTACAACTGTCTATCTGATCGAGCTTGCACATTGCTCTTATGCACTTTTTTGTGCTTTGAATATTTTCTCTTTTTCAGTACAGAGTACAGTTTCTAAACTTAGAGGTTCGATATTTATTACGAATCAAAACTTTAATAACCATTTGACCCGGTAACAACAATTACTTGCCAAAAAAGGCTCCGGCAGTACGACTTACTGCCAATAATATTTTAGGTAAAAACTTACCGTGGCTTGCCGAAAATTAAAAATTCTCCACTAACACGTTCGTTTCACAGCAGGCGCGCCGGCGACTTTAGGGCGCCTTGGGACTAGCTGGTGTACTCACACATGCAAAATTTAGCATAGTAATAGAAATATCGATGTTGGTACTATTGACCCGTGTTACTATTGTACCAGCCCCCTAATCGGCGAACACATTTTTGTCAAATGATTGCGACTAGTTGGGATCAGTTGGGTTCGTTCGGACCGCCCATTGGTCCGTTCGGTCCAAACGATCCCAACTAGTCGTAATCATTTGACAAAAATGTGTTCGCCGATTAGGGGGCCGGTCTACCCTACATATCTTAAACCTCCGCATACGCAGATGTGAGCCTTCAAAGGTTCGCATCCGCGGTTGACAAAAAATCGGCATCCGCAACATCTCTGATACATACATTTACTGACCATATTTTTGTACGAGATTTAATTTAAAAAGCATTTTCCAAGATTTATATCAGAAATATGTTTAGTGCTTGCCGACCGATGAGTAACGATTTCTAGTAGACTGCCTATGAAAAATTTAGAAAAAAAATTGTAATATACAGGTGTCCCAAAAATCAACGAGAAACCGGAAGCACTATCTGTTTCACTCATACAATATTGGCAACATTATCTTACTCTTTCACGCTTTAACCGGGTGCGGCCGTCACGTGTAAACTACCTTTCAACTCCTATTGTCTATTATCTTACTACTTTCTCTAATTAGATGAATTAATAATTTATTTTATTTATTTGAATTTCTAGTAAATGGTTTTATCTGAAGTAATCAAGCAAGTGTTCTACCATTATGGAATCTTTATTAAATAAGCAAACTTTTAAAACTACTTGCCAAATAAGCTTAGTACACTTTTTTTAGGACACAGTTTTTTCTCATAGTTGTAATGACTTGGGTCTTTTCCTGCTTCCGGTTTATCGTCGATATTTGGGACAGCCTGTATAGACATTAAATGACAAAGGTCAATTATCACTTCAGTTTTTTAGTTAAAAATGTAATTGTAATTGAAGAAGTAAAATTAAAAGACTTAGCAATTATATGAAATGCTGACATAAAATGTACCTACATTTAAACGTAGAATGGACTTATATTAGGTTAAATAAAATAATGGTAATGATTTTTTTAATAGACTTTTATAAAGTAATTGTATATAATATGAAAATTATGATGTTACATGGTTAATTGTTCTGAGGTGGTTTCGACCATTCCACATTGAGGATCAAGTGATCGTAACCATGCCCGTTTAATGTTTGGATAGCTTTAGCAGCATCAGCACGGAACTTGAAGTGAACATACGCAAATCCTTTGCAGTGACCAGTGCTCTGAAACAAAATAGATATTATTTTATTAATGTTATACATTATTATTGTCAAAACATCCTTTGCTGAATAAATAATAAAATGAAAATGAATTTGACCCAAAATGACTAACTGCAATAATTATTCAATTGCATTTATAATCTGAAGGTATGGTTGGCGTAGTGGTAGGTAGTATCATTCTATTATCATCATTCAAACGTGACACTATTTAAGCGTGCGTCTGTGATTGATGAGCAGCATATCGTGGCGAACGTTTCGTCATAAACAGAACCTATTTGCAAGAAATCCACCAAGGCCGAAATTTCAAACAATCGTATATAAATCCTATATACATACCTTCTCTTTAGCAAGATACAGCTTCTGCACGGGACCGAAGCCCTTTACGAGATCGTCAAGATCAGCTTCGACTGCGAAGTTGCTAAGGTTGGAGATACGGATGGCCGTGACGTCATCGCGACGAGCGCCCGGAGGTTCGCGGCCAGTACCACGGCCAGCGCCGCCTTCGCGCAAGTATGGCGCTACGTATTTGTTAGTAGGCGTGGCTTTCGATTCTGGAAATTAATAAGGTATTGTTATATTTGCTCAAATTCTCAAAAAGGTATATAATTTTAATGTCTTCTATTATTATTTTTGAATGGTAAATAAGCCTGTAACCCATCATTCTGATGGTAAGAGGTCATTATTCCCTGTGAGTATCTTCCAGAAATAATGCCAATTATACAAAATTTATCATCCATATATTATGTTTTAACACAAACATAAATAACAATTGTTGTAACATATGTATACTACAAAAAGCCCACTCTTCAAACATAAATAGGTAATATCATGCATTATTACAATACCTGCTGCTTTGGCAGCTTCACTAGCCTTGCTCTGAGCCAATTCAGTGTGCTTGAAGGGACAGCTCAGGGTCCAATGGTCTCCCTGGCAGGTTCTGCACTTGAAGATTACACTGCTGGTTTGAGGCTGAAATGATACATGAATATTAGTCAATTGAAGGTAGATAAAATCATCATCATCATCATCATCTCAGCGTTAATCCCAGTCGCATCCGTAGCATTTTCAGCTTTGGAGTCTGGGGTCCGTTTTACCAGTCTAACTGCTGATTTTGGCTAAACTTCGATATTTTCCGTGAAGCGACTGCCGTCTGACCTCCATAACCTGAAGGCGATATCTAAGCATTACAGTTAGACCAATTTTCCAACCTCATTGCCTCCGCTGGTTAGGCCTGGTGGAACACTGGCTCATACGGCGAGAGAGAAAGCAGGTCTCTTTGCATCTCTCTTTGCCCATAATAGGGATGTATCCAAGGTATGAAAATCAAAAAAATAATTAGTCCGTCTTACAGATAATAAAAAAAATTAAGACCCGTATTTTTTATTTTGTCGTAATTACCAAATATTACTGAGATATAACGTATTAAAGTTACAGAGTGGGGGCTAATTACGTCACGCCGTTCTATATTTTGCACCATGGCGTGACGTCATGCGACATTTCAAATCAATATATCTTCTTAATTATATGAATAAAATAAAAAATTAAAAATACGTGTTCAATATTTTTTATAAAGCTATCTGACGGACATTAAATTATTTTTTAGGATACAAGCCAATTCGCGTCTTGATACTGGCAGTGCTACTCCACCTATTTTACCCCACTGCAGTACTTCAATGCCTGAGGTTCGCATTCGGAACAAGGAGGTTCTGAGAGCACTGTGTCGTCTGGACGTGAATAAGGCTAGTGGTCCGGATGGTATACCAGCGATTGTTCTAAAAGCATGTGCGCCCGAGTTGTCTCCTGTATTGACACGCTTGTATCGCCTCTCATTTGGGACTGATATAGTGCCCAAGTCCTGGAAGCTTGCCAACGTGTAGCCCGTGCCCAAAAAGGGTAGTCGTGCCGATCCTGCCAACTATTGCCCGATTTCGATCACCTCCATACTTTGCAAAATTATGGAGCGTGTATTGAATTCGCGCCTCTTGGCATACCTGGAAGGTAACGATCTCCTCAGTGACCGACAGTACGGGTTTCGTCGCAATCGGTCAACTGGGGACCTACTAGTGTATGCCACTCACTTGTGGGGCGAGGCCCTCGAGAGGAATGGGGAAGCGATTGCTGTCTCCCTTGATGTCTCGAAGGCCTTCGACCGGGTATGGCACGCTGGCCTTTTGAGTAAGCTTCCAGCGTACGGCATTTCCCCTAGCCTGACTGGCTGGGTAAAAGACTTCCTGACTGAACGGTCCCTCCGAGTTGTTGTCGACGGATGCTCATCTGAGCCCATGTCGACTAATGCCGGTGTTCCTCAGGGGTCTGTTCTCTCTGCAACTCTGTTTCTGCTGCATATTAACGATCTGCTAATGCCCGGTATCTATGGGTATGCAGATGACAGCACAGTTGTGGAGAGATACCTGCCGGATGCTCGGGCTAGTAGGGAATCAATCCGGTCCGAAAGAGAGGCCATGGTAGAGCGAACGAGTGTTGCACTTCAGGCAGTCTCCGAATGGGGCAATGCCATTCTTGTAGCATTCAATGCTGTCAAAACGCAGGCGTGTCTTTTCACCGCCAAAAGGAGCCCGTTCACCTTGGCTCCTACTTTTCGGAATGTATCCTTGGAGTGTACCGACCGCCTTCAGCTTTTGGGTGTTGAGATTTCCTAGAACCTAAACTTTGGGCGGTTCATTGAGTCTAAGGCCAAGGTGGCTGCCAGAAAACTTGGCGTTATCGCAAAGGTCCGGCGTTACTTCACACCAGGGCAGCTTTTAATGTTGTACAAAGCCCAGGTCCGTTCGTGTGTGGAGTACTGCAGCCACATTTGGGCTGGTGCTGCTAAGTGTCACCTGGCCACTTTGGATTCAGTGGAGAGGCGTGCGAAGAGGCTGATTGGTGACCCTGATTTAACTCGAGTTGGTCTCCAAAGCCTAGAGCACAGGCGTAGAGTAGCCAGCCTTTCGGTGTTCTATAGGATACATTCTGAGTGTGCGAGGGAATTGCACGATTTAATTCCCCCATCTCCGTTCCACCATCGGACGGCCCGTCGTACGGCGAGTTTCCACCCTTATGTTGTTAACACCTCTACGATCCGGACGAAGTGTTTCGCCTCCTCCTTTATACCGCGTACATCGAGGGACTGGAACAATCTGCCGGCGGCGGTGTTTCCGCCGTCTACAATTTGAGTGTCTTCAAGGCTAGAGTGAATAGGCTCTTAATAAACTAGTGCGCTTTACCATCAACGATTGCGTCACTGCTTACCATCAGGCGGGATTGCGGTCAAGCGCTGGTTTATATTATAATAAAAAAAAAAAATGTTAGACTTTTGAGGGCTCCAACAACCCGTAACGACAGCCACTAGATGTTCGTATGGCAACCGGGACTTTTGTAGATATAAAGGTCGACGGGGTTCGTGGCACCGTGGTAAATAAATATTTTAAAGGAAAGATGTTGTTCGGTGAAAAGTTTATATTGAAGTAAGCGCTAAGGTAAACAAGGCTTTCAAATAAAATAAAAATAGAATACAATGAAAATAATAAAACGTGCCAGTAGGCTCTAAGGCCTGGTTTACACAGCTGAGATTAGGCATAATCTACAACAGCCCCACATAATCGAAGCTGTGAAACAAAAAAAAAATCTGCACAGAAAATTAAATTAAACCTAAACCAGCTACACATCTCTTGTGTGCTATAGGCCCCAGTGTTTTAGTGAGAACATCTGCAGGCATATCACAACTCTGAAGATATTCTAACTTAACAACATTAGAAGAGACCTTTTCTCGAATAAAATGATGTTTCGTATCTATGTGCTTCGTCCTGTTGTGGTG
Organism: Sesamia inferens; assembly: GCA_037179545.1. NCBI lineage: Eukaryota > Metazoa > Arthropoda > Insecta > Lepidoptera > Noctuidae > Sesamia > Sesamia inferens. Next base: position 16,851,372 of record CM073928.1, on the reverse strand, counting down.
TACAGGATTGTGAACGAGATTTATGGCACTCTGACTATCTGAATACAGCTTAACTGGCGTAAGTTTACCTGTTATTTCATGGATAAAACGGCGTAAATAACAAGCTTCTTTAGTAGCGGACGCAAGCGCCATATATTCAGCCTCTGCAGAGGAGAGCGCTACCGTGGGTTGTTTTTTCGACTCCCATGACACAGGTGCTCCACCTTGTACAAAAACATAACCTGTGTATGACCTTCTGTCGATCGTACAGTTTGCCCAATCAGCATCACAGAATCCTTTTAAGAGTTCTCCATTTTTTCTATAAACCAATGAGTAGTTGAGAGTGCCTTTCAAGTATTGTAAAACTCTTTTTGCAGCATTCCAATGCTCTTTAGTATAACACGTATTAAATTGACTGAGATAGCTCGTCGTATACGCGATATCTGGTCGTGTGTTTACAGACAAATACATAAGAGAACCAATAAGAGTTTGGTATGGAAAATTCTCACTAACCTGATCATCACAACGCTTTTCCATCGATTTCTTTACAAGTGGAGTATTTACCGTCTTACACTCTATCATATTAAATTTTTGTAGTAGTGAACTTATGTATGACGATTGATTAATTTCTATAATATTTTCCTGTATATTAAAATTCAGGCCTAAATACTTTTTCAAAAAACCCAAATCTTTTAGTGAAAAATTACTCGACAAATCCTTTTTGACAATGTCAAATGTCATTTCAGAGTCAAAAAATACTAAAAAGTCATCGACAAAGACACTAAGAATAACGAGTTCCTTATCAAAAAGTTTAGTGTATACGCAAGGTTCAGAAGGAGTTGGAACAAAACCTATTTTTAAAAGTGTTTCATTTAACTTTTTATTCCAGGCACGCGGTGCCTGTTTTAGGCCGTAAAGGGATTTCTTTAATAGGCAAACCTTACTTTCGCCACCCTTTTCTATGAAACCTAAAGGTTGTTCCATATAAACTTCCTCTTCCAAGTTTCCATTTAGGAACGCGGTATCTACGTCCAAATGTTTTATTTTTAAACCAATTTCTGCAGCCAACGCAAATAAGGCACGTAGGGAAGAATGATGAATTACTGGCGCAAACGTTTCGTCGTAATCAACTCCTTTAACTTGCTTAAAACCTTTTGCGACCAGTCTAGCCTTGTATTTCAGTATATTTCCACTAGCGTCCTTTTTCAGTTTATAAACCCACTTGCATGGTATTACTTTCTTGTTTGGTCTGTCAACAAGATCCCAGGTCTTGAGCTTCATAAGAGAATTGTGCTCATCTTGCATAGCATTTTGCCATTTTTCGGCATCGTCAGCATGAACTGCTTCATAGTATGTCGTCGGCTCATCCAAATCATCAGACAATACATTATAAGTAAGAAAATTTGGTGGTTTCCTGTTTCGTGAGGGGTACCGACGCTCCTGGATAAATGGCTGCTCTTCCAAACTAGCTGGTTCTTCATCAAAACGCTGTGTGTTTATTGGTGAAGACGTTTCAGCTATAGGGTCGATACTCTCAACACAATCGTGAAATTCAATTTCATTTTCATCTCTTTCAGCATTTTCTTCAAAAAGTAAAACTGAGTCCGACTGTATCTCAGGTTCCATCTTAACTGAATCTGACTGTACTTCAGGTTCATTCTGCTTTCGTTTCAAAAATGTAAAGCAGTTTTCAAAAAAGGTTACATCCCTAGATTTTAGGATTCGCCGTGGGTTAGAAGGATCTCTAAAAATATAACTATTTGGATCTTCAGAATAACCCACAAAAATAGCTTCTTCAGCTTTCATGTCCAACTTTTTTCTATTACATGAAGGTATATGGACAAGGGCTCTGCATCCAAAAATTCTTAGATGACTAAGATCACATCTTCTGCCACACCATTTATCATAGGGTATATCCCCACTTAAGGCTCGATGAGGGGACCTATTTTTTAGGTATACAGCTACGCGAAATGCGTCTTCCCAGTAAGCCTTAGGTAGTGAGCTTTCAGCCAGCAGCGATCTCGCCTTCTCGGTTATAGATCGGTGGGTTCGCTCTGCAACTCCGTTTTGTTGAGGGCTGTAAGGCGTCGTTGTTTGATGCGCGATACCTTTTGATGAAAGATAATCAGCAAAAACTTTATTAACAAACTCTGTGCCGCCATCAGTCCTAATCCTTTTTATTTTAAAACTTAATTGATTTTCAACTAAAGTTTGAAAATGACAAAATTTATCTTTTACTTCGGTCTTTGAACTTAAGAAATACGCAAAAACTTTTCGGGTATAATCATCAACTAAAGTTAACATATATTTATTACCTTGAAAAGAGGTTGTAGACATAGGTCCACACAGATCACAGTGGATCAACTCTAAAGGTGAAGTTGCTCTATTAAAAGCTATCCTTTTAAAAGGTTTTCTTACTTGTTTGCCTTCTACACAAGCGATGCAACTTGATTTATCTGCTACGGAAAATTCTACCCCTACCTGGTGATTCTTCAACCGATTCATGCCTATTCGACAAAGGTGTCCAAGTCTCTTATGCCAGATTTGATACCTATCCTGACAGTCAGAGTGCTCATCTTTTGTTAAATAATTATCAGCCACAGTGTTGGAAACATTTGTAGAGCCATTAAGTACATACAATCCACCACAGGGCGAAGCATGAAGAAGCGAATCACCTGTAACACAAAAGGTATCATTTTTATAAAAGTTACATCCATTTTTATTAAAAACACATATAAAACCCTTATCTACAGCTTTTTGTACAGATAGCAAATTAGCATTTAAGTCTGGTACATAAGCAACATCAGAAATTGTATTTATTTTATTTTTAGGTGTCGAGATCGATATATCTCCTAATCCTAAACATTTGATCTTTTCACCATTTGCGACAGTTACGGTTCCTCTATCAGTCAACTTTATATGTTGAAACCAATCACGCCTTGAAGACATATGTTTAGTTGCACCTGAGTCTACATACCAAACATCCTTGTTTTCAGATCCAGAAGTATTCAAAGCAGTAAATGAGGAGTCATTTGTACTCGTAACATTACCCTTTTCCTTCTTCTTTTTCAATGGACAGTCTGGTCTTTTATGTCCGGGTACATTACAGTCATAACATACTACTTCCTTCTTCTTTTTGGATTTAGGTTTCACTTTTGCTTGAAATACCGAATCCGTCGTTAATGTGTCGCTTTTAGACATTTCATTAAGGAGTCTCGTTTTTACCAGGTCAGTAGTTACATCAACATTGCAATTTTCAAGCGCCATAATGAGGGGCTCATATTTTGGAGTGAGTCCACCTAAAAGTATAGCGGCAATCGACGTATCTTCTATCACCTTCCCAATATCTGCAAGATCCTGTGCAGTTGAAGTAACTGCATTTATGTACTGTTCAATGTCTGCATAATCTGCGAGACTTAAGCGGTACAACTTACGTTCAAGAGCTATTCTTCGTCCTATACCGTTATCCTCAAAAGCTTTCTGTAATGATTTCCACGCTTCCGATGCAGTCTTTGCACTTCTAACGTGAGTTATAGCTGCACCATCTACAGTTAGGCAAATCTTAGCAAGAGCTTTTGTATCGTACTTTACCCTTATAGCCTGAGGAGTTGTGTCACCTTCTGGGTATCCAGTAACGGCAAACCAGAGATCCTCGTGGAGTAGGTAGTTTCTCATTTTAAACTTCCACGTCGGATAACCCTCCTTGTTTCTTAAGCCAAAGGTTGGTAATGACGAAGAGCTTGACTTCGCCACAACATTACTATCACCAGTATCATGTGACATGTTTACGCACACCAAAAATACAAAACAATATTTTCCAAAAAATACACTTTTGTATATATTTCACACACGGATTTTATACTCCACAATATCGTGCTGATAACGTTTTGTAGATATAAAGGTCGACGGGGTTCGTGGCACCGTGGTAAATAAATATTTTAAAGGAAAGATGTTGTTCGGTGAAAAGTTTATATTGAAGTAAGCGCTAAGGTAAACAAGGCTTTCAAATAAAATAAAAATAGAATACAATGAAAATAATAAAACGTGCCAGTAGGCTCTAAGGCCTGGTTTACACAGCTGAGATTAGGCATAATCTACAACAGGGACCAACGGTTTAACGTGGTTTCTAAGGCAAACCAAACCAGTGTAAATATTCATTTTCATGCATACAAATATTTGCACTGTGCGGGGATCGAGCCCGCGCCTCCTTGCGTAACGGCCGCGTTCGCTACCGCTACGCCACGGAGGCTGGAAGGTAGATAAAATATTGTGTATTTATTTAAAATATTAGATTTTACAAAAATTCTTGCTTAAGCGTAGTAAATCTTTTTTTTTTTTGGTACCTAGCTTAATTACCTCGCTCTTTCATAAGTTTAGTTTATTTATGCCTTCATCATTTTCATGAAAATTTTAAACCACTCCTAGTTATTATTAACAAGGTGTTTTCGCACATTTGAAAAATATAATAGGATAGGTTTCGTGGTGTTGCGGGGGGTGGATTTCTCGGGGCCAAAAGGTCGGGCTCCTCCTCCTGATTCAGGGTACCCCAAACTCGGGTAGTCCACGACTCTGGTTCCCGAGATAATCCACGTTGGGGGTAATCAATGAGGGGGTCGGGGGGGTAGTTTCGTGGGGATATTAAGGGGGTGAGGGGGGAGAGGGGGGGAGTAAGGGGGGATACAGGAGGGACTGTGAAGTAGGCGGTACCAAATTTTATGTTAACTGACCCCTTAATGGTTGTCAGTCAACATAAAATTTAATGTATAGTGTTAAGTGTAAATAAATAAATAAATAAGTGTATCCGTGTCTCAAAATTAAAAAAAAAAAATTTGCATAGATCTTCTATTTTTATTGAAAAAAAAAAATTCGTTGTTGACCTTGTAGTATAGTGCGTTTCATCTAAGAGTTCCTTTGACGTCATGTTGGCACTAATGCAAATTAGTGTGAGAGAGAGACGCAGAGTTCGTTTACCTTGTTTACGATAGTGACAAAAAATGAATGCCAACATGACGGCAAAGGAACTCTTAGATGAAACGCACTATACCAAGCTCGCGCCACGGGCGCCTCTGTGCTTATATCTCCCACTTAACTTCCGTTTGCCTTGCCTGATCATTTTCCGTAACGCTTTCGCTAGCTTACTCCCCAAGTCAAGCGTGCGTAAAGAAGTTTCACTTCAAAAAAGCCCTTGAGAAATAGTATTAAGAATTTTTCTAACATAAATCAACATCAAAAAAAAATCAACATCACATACGTAATTATGTACATTAAGTACATAATTACGTATGTGATGTTGATTTTTTATAATAAATAATTAATAATACTCATGACTTAAATAGATATAAAAATAATTATGAAAGTTGCTTGAAACTGGTGTGAGAATAGACTTATAAAATCGTTTACCTTGAGACCATCCAGTTCTCCATCATCAGGGCGCTGACTTTCTTCTTTACTTGTGATGAACTGCATATAAACATCTTCAGCAACATTTGTTGTAGCAGGATTTGGACCAGGTTTGTCATTGGCAGAGTCACCAAATTTGCTCCAAGTCTTGCGCTTGGCAATGTCCTAAAATAATTACACATTATAAATTTAATAGAAATACATATAAATGTCAAACTGTAAACATCTGCCTGCACTCATAATAATATACATATATGGAATAGAATAGTATACTCTTTATTATGTACACCATATAAATTACAGAACATAAGTATGAAAATTTTATAAAGGGTAACACAGTGGGCTGTGTTATCGCTAAGAGCGATCTTTTACAGACCTTTGGATGGAAAACAATGTATTACTTACATAGATTATACAATAAATGTTACATAATATGTATCATACTAGTTTAAATAAAATATAATGATATGTTTAAAGAGGTGGTCTAAGACATATGCAATAAATATCTGTTGATATAATCCATATTATCTTGCCTATAAAAAACACTCATATGTATATATCTGCAGTATAAATTGTGTAACAGTAGCAATGTCTTACATTTTGACATTCAACAACATTGATTACATTATTGATGTTGTGATTAAAGTTCTTTACAGATATTCTTCGGATAAAGTTTGTTCACCCCTCCTATAATGTATCCCAATATTCCTACACAAAACAAAAACAATGTACAAGGAAGTGTCAGTAACACAATCAAAACAAATGTACCAGGATACCACAACAATACTGTTTTTGTTTTGTGTGGGAATATTGGGATACATATGTAGGAGGGAACAAACTTTATTGCATGATTATCTGAAATGAACTATAGAAGTGTAATACACCTCAGATACTTTTGACATCTATTAATATACAAGAGGGGCAATTCTCAAGGTTTTAATAAAATCAACAAACTTAATGTTACTGAAATTATATAGCAACCAGATGATTTTGCAGTTTTTTACCATGGGAAATGGTCTTTTGGACCAGCAATGTTGACATTGCTAACAACACTGTTGCAAACTTAACTATAATACTGAAAATAAATGCCTGCCTTAACAATTATTACTATTAACACAACTCTGTAGAGACTTGCATTTGCATCCATATCTGAGATAACAATGTTGATAGGCTAGCGAAGAGTGTATTCATAGACCGGTTTTTTTCAAAAGCAAATTATTGACAGTAACTAAATATCTTGAACGCAGTAACAAATCTAATATTAATAACTATTCGAGACAGAGTTGTAGAATACTGATGAAAGTTTCTAACTTTGAGAGTTAAGTGATTTTATCAATGTTGAGATTGCTGCCCCTGGAGTGCTGTTTTGCAGTTGTACAAAGAAAGAAAAAATTAGAATAAAATTAGAAACATTTAAAAACCCTCACTGTAATTCACAAAATTAAAAAATGGTATACTACCTAATAGCATAAGATCATGCCTAAAATTCTCAGAGTTATGCAGAGGTGAAGCTAGAGTATATACTTGTTTTGTTCACGACTATGTGAAATCCTGTGCAATAGAATGTGATGAATACTAATCCCTAACAATGAATAATAATAATATATTTATTTTCTCACCACAATACATGTTTAGAGCTACCAATTATAAAAAGGCATACAATTTTCGTATTGTGGGAGACTGGTGCCTAAGCTAAGCTATATGCTTGTATTTCAGGACACCAGGTCTCCACCCCTAATTACATATAATGAGCCATAGATAGATATTAACAATCAGAAAAGTAATTCAAAATTATTGTGGTATTACAAAAATAAAATGGACAAAATAGAATAAAATAACAAAAAATAAATGCAATAAAGGTAAGTGAGCAGCACGTAGGTGCATGTGTGAGTGAGTGAGTGGGTGAGTGAGTGAGTGAGTGAGTGAGTGAGTGAGTGGGTGAGTGAGTGTGTGTGTGTGCGCGCGCGCGCGTGTGTGTGTGTGTGTGTGTGTGTGTGTGTGTGTGTGTGTGTGTGTGTGTGTGTGTGTGTGTGTGTGTGTGTGTGTGTGTGTGTGTGTGTGAATGTGATTGGGTAGAAGTGCGTGCGTATTGATGTATACGAGTGCATTAGCTATGTGTCATACTGGGCTGATGAGTAGTTTTTCCGTGTCGTCATAATTAAGGTCTTGTAGCCAGATGGATAATTTCTTCTTGCAAGCAGATTTGGTCAAATTATATATTTCATGAGAGCTGTTAACCCTGTTATACAAGAAACCACCAAGATGACAAAAGAAATGCTTGGAAAACATTTTCGATAAGCGGGGACGATGTCCTACAGGGTTATAGCGTCGTTTTTGAAGAGTTAACAAAGGACAATACGTTAACAAGGAATGCTGCTTTAGAACTGTATTTAGAATAAATAGTTGGCGGACCGTTAATACTTTCGATTCTTTGTACAATTGTGACGAGGGATAGCGATAAGACTTGAAATAAGACACTTTAAGAACAGCTCGCTGAGCCCTCTCAAGTTCAATCACGACAGTTTTTGAGGCCCCACCCCAAGACGTGATGCAGTAAGTTAACAGAGACTGGACTAGTGCAAAGTAAACAGTTTTTAGTAGGTTAGCGTCTGCCACATGTCTAAGCGTCTTAAATATGTAAATTAACTTGCGCAATCTGCTGCTCAGCGTATGAATATGTTCTTGGAACCGAAGATTGCTGTCAATGATGACTCCCAAGTATTTTATTTTTTCAGCTTTTGCAAGCGATGCGCAAGTGCAGAAGTCAGCAGATGTTGTTGTACAATAGTGAGCAACGATAGAGTGTGGTATTGGGAATCGGTTTTTGTCTTCATTTTTTAGCCTAAAATTAACGTACTTTGTTTTGTCAGAGTTCAAAGTAAGGATATTAGTTTTCAGCCAATTTGATACCATATTAAAACCCGATTGAGCATACGTGTAAGCTTCCCTCCACGTTCCTGCACTGAATAAGAGAGCAGTGTCATCCGCAAATGCTATAATTTTACCCCTTGGGAGGCTAAGCATACACAGGTCATTAATATAGATGAGGAAGAGCGTCGGACCCAAAACACTGCCCTGGGGCGTGCCGTAGGTCAGCGTGCACTCATCACTTAAGAATTCCCCAACCTTAACTCTCTGTGTACGCTCAGTCAAGTAGTCTTCAAAGATTTTGAGTTGCAAGCCTCTTATTCCCATATGTTCCATCTTTTTAATCAGAGTGGGGATAGAAATCGTGTCGAACGCTTTAGCTAGATCTAGGAATATACCTAAGACTTTCTGTCCAGCATCCAGGTTGATAACCACATGATTGGTTAGATCGTGAACTGCATCTGATGTTGACTTGCCAGAGCGAAATCCATACTGTGACGGTGACAAGAGTTGGTTTTCTTCTAAATATTTAGTTAATCTTTTGTTCAAGATTCGTTCCAGTATTTTTGACATTGCAGAAAGTACAGCTATAGGTCTGTAATTAGAGACACGACTTCTATCCCCCGCTTTATATATTGGATGAATAATTGCCTTTTTAAACGTATTGGGAAATTTACCGGTGGCAAGCGCGAGGTTACAGATATAAGTCAGAGGAGGCGCAACTATGGCTCTGTGTTTTTTTAGGAGATTGCTGGAAATCCCATCATAACCTACCGCACAGTTAGCGCGTAAGGAGGTCAATAATTGGGTAATTTCTTCTTCATCAGTAGGAAGCATACCCATTGATTGTGAACAGTTGCTTTGGGTGGTAGTGGGCTCTTTGGTTTCAATGACTGTGGTAATTTTCTCGGCTAGTACTTTGCCTACTCCCGCGAAATATTCATTGATTTTGTTTACTGAAGACTCTGGCGTATTAGAAAAGGTTAGGAGATTTGATATGTAATCTTCTTTTTTGGTTCTATTAGTGATATCATTTATGACTGTCCATATTTGTTTAATGTTCTTGCTTGCGTTAAATAATTGCGATTTTTCATAGTCCGATTTTATTTTTCTGAGTAACCCGTTGCAGTAGTTTCGATATCTAGTAAAAGTTAATTTAAGTATCTCGTTAGTAGGTGTCTTTTTAAGCTGTTTGTGCAAATTGTCTCTATGCCGAATGCATCTAAGTAAACCAGGTGTAATCCATGGCTTGATGATAAATTTGCGATTTGGAACCCTTACTTTTTTAGAGTTGGACTCTAGTGCATTTGTGATCAGGTTAGTCATTATCTCGGCCGCTTCATTTACATCCTGAGTATTGTATATTGGACTAAAGTCGAGTCCTTCAAGATCAGCATCCAACTGCTCATAATCAATCTTAACTACAGTTTTACGTAAGACTTTTCCAGTGGCACGTTTTGCTAAGAAGAGTAAAACTGTCTCATGATCAGTTAGTGCGGAGTGCGCTATGTGTGTTACTGCAGGAAACGGGGTTTTTAATATTACATGATCGAGACAGGCACTTAGCCGCGTGGGTAGGGTGTGAGCAGTCAGCAGACCGTGTGAGGCTAGAAGATTAAGGTAAGTGTGTTTGTTGGTGTCGTGCGATTGCTCATGAATATTTATATTAATGTCTCCTGTGATGATGATGTTAGTGTAAGATGATACATTTGCCAATAAAGTGTCTAGTGAATTTATGAAGTTTGTTTAATAGATATGTATGTAAGATTGAATACTAAATGGATGTCATTATGTACCTTTGATACTACGCGTTTTTCAATTTTGTAAGTACGAACAATCTTGACTTTCTTGTTGTCATTGTCATATTTGTATTCCGTCACAATCTTCAATCCATTTTCAACAACTTCAGATGGTGGAGGTAGGGCTCCCTGATCAATCTCAACTTCATCAGCCCAAGAGGACTGGATTTCATCAGCTACAGGCATCTGTAAGTTGTTTATACAAAATATTTAATAACAGATTCCATAAAAATTATAATTGGTAAAGTCATTAAATTATTATAAAACCAACAAGCACTCCAGTCTGTATAAATACAGGTATGATGGTCATTTACGAAAGAAAATGCATGTAGTGCTAGAATTTTCTTGCGAAAACTACGTTTCACATGAATAATTTATGGTGAGTTGAGGGCATTTTCCTCCTATGCCATTTTACATCAGAGCTTTGTATTTGTAATTAGATTCTTATGTATTATGTTTATAGTTTACCAATACGGATAGTAGCGATATGTGTACTTCACGGATAAAAAAATAGAGCTATATCCATTAAAGTAGCATCTCTGGCAGGGTATGTGATGAAGTGACGATAGCAGAAATGCGACCACGAAACGAAAGCCTGACTTTTGTTGGTTAGAAAACGTGAACGTATGTAAGATGATAATTATTTTTATCAATATTGTTTATTTGCTACTTACGGTTTATATCTGGTATTCAATTACTTTGTAGAATATAGAAATATTCTTTTCAAGTTTTCCAGATTAATAAATTTGACAGAAGAATGACTTGAATCGTCAGCCCTACTAAAACCACAAAACTTCAATACTCCCCTTCCCCCGCTGGGCGCTGAGATTATCATCTGCCCTACAGTAGTGATGGGCATTGAATGAACAACTTAGTTAATTCGCCCGTCATCGCCATAGTTTAGTTTTAACGAATTGACTAATGACTTGATGGACTAGTCGAAACTGTAATAAAAAAACCCGTTCAGGTTTTTTTTGAGTGAGTATGTGTTATAATCGTCAACACTATTTTAGAATTCGTATCACAATTATTCAACAAATTACCTTACTTATTCTTCTCTGAGATAAATGTTTATAATATAATAATATTTACAAATGGGTGCTATATGTAATATTTACTAATTTAATTTGAAACATCGGGCTGTCTGACACATGCGTTATAGTAAGTATAGTACTGCGGTAATGACGTATCGTACCACTGAGCGCATCACTAGTTTATATATTTCTGGAATAGCCATAGAGTACTGTAGATGAAAAGAGTTGTCTATTATTTTTAGTTTAGTTTATAAGTTGGGATAAAAACTGAAGAAAAAAAGTTACTGACGACTAGGCTGTCTGGCGTACTATGCCTTTGCCTTTTCCGTTCCTCTGAACGGAAAGAAGTGAACCAAAAAAAAAAACTCTTTGGTAGTGTACTATTAATAGGTATATGTTATTCTCTTTCTCTCTTTGGTAAATTCGTACTCAAAGAGTATAGTAAGTATATAATTAAAGAGTGCCAACTCTGCGGTAAAATATGCATGTATGGAAAGTGCTGCCGTCTTCAGTTTAGTAGGTGAACAACTACTAGTGAATGTAGGTGCGTAGCTATACGTATGTAGCTGAATGATACAGGTACATAGCTATACGTATGTAGATATGTATATTATAGCTACGTACCTATGCATACGTAGCTATGTATGTTATAGCTACGTATCTATGCGTACGTAGCTATGTAATGTATATTATAGGTCTGGGTTTTCAGATGATTAAAACAAAGTATTCAGTAATTTATTTATTTTATGAGTGAAAACTTCACAGCTGATAGTATGTAAACATAAAATCGTTATATAAAACATTACGTTAATTATGAAGTACACAGAAATAAAATAATATTACAAATTAGCCGAAAGTGTCAGAAATTAACAGTTTGAAAATTAGTATTTATGGTCTGTCTCCACAAAGGTACTGATTATTTGTTGAATACCTGTAACATACAATGCAAGGTTATTACCAGTTCACATTGTGACGGGGTCCACGAAGATCAATGCCTCCTGGGTCAGCGTTGCGGGTTGTCTAAAAAAGAAACCGTGGCCCTGGCCGTCACACAGGCAAGTTAAGGAACATGGGTGGGTTTTAGTCAGTAAAAGTCAGACACACATTTCTGCTTCTTTCACAATTTTCAGAGTAGGTACTTTTAAGTTACTGATTAGCAAAATCCAATTGAGGAGAGACTCTTCGGAAGGACTGCATTTCTTTTGCAGAATTCATACAGAAATAAGCCCTTTCACAAAGTCATAAGGGGCTATTTCTCTTTAGAGTTCACACAGAAATAAGTCCTTTTGAAAAGTCACCCCACAAATGATTGTAAATATGAATTGGAACAATTTGGTATGGTAATAAATGTTGTGTTCACACAAATATTGAGCTAACTTAATTCTACTTACGATTCTTATTAACTGTTGGTGCTCCTGAACAAATAAGACGACCTCCAGCTGTCTTGATTGATCAAAATGGTGATCACATATTCTTTTGAACATATTCTTATAAATCTTCATATGATCACTTTCTCTAACTTGGCTGCCAACAGCGGCTATCAAAGTAGCGAACTAATCAGGGTCCTTTTCAGGGTTGGGGAGTCGGAGAATGGGTACACCGTGTGCAACTGAAATTGGAATGAAATTTGTGAATAATTACTTATCAGAATTTGGGCAAAAAAAAAACATATTATAGAACATAAAAACCTTTTTACTTATATAGATAATACGGTAGGGTACAGTAATAAACACTTACCTAAAGCATCATAGTCAAAAATACAATATTTTCTTGGGAGTTGAAACATGACAACAAATCATGAAAATTGAACTTCAAGTCTTGATCAATGGCCTTTGTGGAAGAGACACCACAATTTTGCCAATAACACGTGCGTACATCATATCAATATTTATATATTCATTATTCATTCAACACGAGTATAAATAAAATAAAATTGTTTGATTCTCTATCCGCCATCTTGCTTCCATAGCTTGAAAATTGAAATTAATAAAAAATATGACTTGGTATAAGATGGCTGCTTTTTTTTTTTTTTTTTTTCTTGAAATTTTATGACCTGGTAACCAAGACCTTTAGGTCAATAAGATGGCTGCCCAGTTGTTCACACACTATTCTTTAGATGTCGCTGTCGACTGTAGAAATTCATAAAGTACTAAGTGAAAAGCGCGGGAAACCTTGAACGTGGCGGGCGAGTTTTTTCTGCTTCTTTAAGTTTTTATTAGTAAAAAGTGTAAATAATAGTATCATTTAGGTGGTTGTATATATATATAATTAATTTTACATATATAGTTTAGTAGTATATTGCTGATTTAGGTAAGTTTTTTCTTTTTCTCTTCGTGATGGACGACGACCCAGACGACCCTGGTGGAGGCTCGCCTCCGGAGGTTTCACTTGTAGTCACGGTTCCACATTCAGAAATGGATACAGAGGGCTCCTTTTTAGATACAGATGCTTCCGAGACCAAAAGCAATAATAAGAGAAAACGTATTTCCTCTCGTAAAATATGCAGGCACTGTAATAAAAAACGCAGGCGCCATAAATCTTCTGAAACAATATGTGAAAATGACTGTCAATGTGCTTCTAAGAATGCTCAATCCGAATTTATACCCCCTAATTCAACTATCACTTCACAACCACAATCCTCCCAACAACCCAATGCTCATAAACAATCATCTGACCCAAGCACATTGGTAGGTAGAAAACTATATGAGGCGAATGATGCAGCTCCTTACACAATCCACATCCAAAAGATACAAACAAGTCCAAATGATAATGTTTTTATTCACCCAGTCTCTTTTGGTCATTTTCTAAAAAAGAATTGCATTAAAAATATAGTAAATGGTAGTCTGAAAAAAATAGGCAGAAACAGGGTTTTAATCTCATTTACCAATTTCACAGATGCAAATTCTTTTCTAGAAAATAAAACATTGGAACAATACAACTATAAGGCCTTTATACCCTCCTCATCAGTCACCCGGATGGGTGTGGTTAGAGGAGTCCCTAAGGATTGGACTGAGGAGGATATACTGAATAACATATCTGTGCCTATTGGATGTGGAAAAATTTTAAAAGTACGACGCATCAATAGAAAACATATTGTGGATGGTAAACCAAACTACATTCCTGTTGAAACTGTTGTAATAACATTTGACGGCCAGGTGTTACCCAAAAGAATATTCTTATGTTACAACTCTCTTCCTGTTGAGCTTTATATCTTCCCAACAGTCCAGTGTTTCAACTGCTGTCGATATGGACACATCAAATCACAGTGCCGCTCAGCTCCACGGTGTTTTAAATGCGGTAATAACCATACTGGGGACAGTTGCAATGTAGATGAGGATGAGGCTGTATGCTTTCTTTGTTCCGGATCCCACTTTGCCACAAATAGGAAATGCCCAGAGTTTAGTCGCCAAAAAGCCATTAAGGAAACTATGGCCAACAATTGCATTTCATATGCAGAAGCAATTAAGTTGCATCCTCCTGTTAACAAAGCATATTCAGAAGTTTTAACTTCTGTTGCAGTTCCTTCACCACCTTTAAGGCAAACATTTGACTCCTCCTCCAAAGGTACTAGAAACAAACAAACAAGTTCATATAAAAAAACTGTATTTTTTAATAAACCCAATAATTCTTCTAAACATAGTACAGGATATGACAAATATACTCATTCTGCCCTAACAAAAGATTATGATATTCCTTTACCATCCATTGGCACAAATATTGACAGTAATAATTCTATAAATAATAAGTCAACTAGAGATTTAATTATCATTTTAATTAATTTGCTAACAAAGAATATGTCTGAACCGTCCAACGCTGCTATACAAAGTATTAGTCAACTTTTTAATAATATCAATAATGGATCAGCTGTCAACAATCCTTCAGTGGAATTGTCGCAGTGTTAACTCTAAAAAAAGCGATTTACTACATCTTATTAATGTGTATAAACCTGTTGTTGTCGCATTGCAAGAAACCTGGTTGAAGCCAGGTTATAACTTTAAAGTCTCCCAATATTTATGTTTAAGAGAAGATAGAACAGATGGCTATGCTGGTGTTGCTCTGTTAATTCATGACACAATACCTTTTCACCACATTCCCATTGCAAATCATAGTGTTGATTTTTCTATAATAACAGTGTCTATCAATAAAATATGTTTTGTATCTGTTTATGTTCCCCACCCTTCATCATCATTATACAACGAAATAGAAACCATAGTAGCAAAATTACCTAAACCATTTTTAATTATGGGTGACTTCAACGCTCAGCACCAGGCTTGGGGTAGCTCCAACTCTAGTTATTACGGGTCAAGGATATTAGATATTTTGGATTCTAATAACCTGTGTATCTTGAATACAGGTCTTGCAACACGTCTCACTAAACCTAATGAAGGGATCAGTGCCCCAGACCTCACGATAGCCAGTCCTAGTCTTGCGCCTACACTGACCTGGAATACCCTGCCTTCGACTTTTGATAGCGATCATTATCCCGTAATAATAACTATGACAAAATTTATCAAATCTCTATCCAGACGCCCACCAAGATTAGCATACAAAATTAAAACTTCTAATGACAGTATTGACAGTGACAGATGGAGAACGTTTAGTGAGCGAGTTGAGCAGAGACTATCCAACCTTCCTGAAAATGCATTAAATTCATCGACAATTCGGGCTGATTCTTTTGCATCACTCTTGTTGGACGCTGCTAATGAAACATTCCCAACTAAACGATGTAATAATAACATTCCGTCGCCCCCATGGTGGGACAATGAATGTTCTTTAGCAGTGCGCCAACGGAAAGAGGCTGAAGTAAAATATAAACAGTGTACAACATTAGAAAATTTTAATAACCTCACATTAATTATGAACAACACTCGTAAATTATTTAAAAGGAAGAAATGGGATGGTTGGCGTCGTTTCTGCACTTCGCTATCGCCTGACGTTTCTCCGTCATTAATATGGCAAAATATACGTCGATTCAGATCAGCATTTAAGGAAACAATACCTCACTATCTGGATGAATCTGTTGCAGATAAATTTTTAGACAAGATAGCTCCTCCTTTTGTCCCACAAATGTCCATCATTTCATCTCATCTCCCTTTCCAATCTCCCGTAGAGGATGTAACGGGCCTTGACAGTCCTTTTACCCTTAAAGAATTGAAAGGTATTTTATCCTACGTAAAAGATTCTGCTCCAGGTCATGATGGTATTCCTTACTCATTCCTTGCAAATTTAAGCGACTCAAGTCTAATTTACTTTTTAAACATAATCAACTCCACAATAAGTTCTGGTATAATCCCTTCCTCATGGAAAATATACGAAGTCATTCCCATTCTAAAACCAAATAAACCACCGTTAGATCCTAACTCTTACAGACCGATAGCCCTTGCCACTGTGTTTTCAAAACTAGCTGAACATTTAGTTAAAAACCGTTTAGAATGGTATGTAGAAAGTAAAGGTTTACTATCTCTGAGTCAGTATGGATTTAGGAAAGGAAAAAGTACCATGGACAGTCTAGGGATTTTCATTACAGATGCGAGATTGGCTTTTTCAAATAATGAATCCATGCTTGCTGTTTTCCTAGATATTTCTTCTGCATACGACAATGTTGATTTAAATGTTTTGAATACTAAACTTTATAAACTAAAAGTACCTCCCATATTCTGCAATTTCATTCTTAATCTTCTCTCAGGCAGACAATTACAAGTTGACATAGGTGAATCCGAAATGAAAACAAGATTATCCTGGAAAGGGCTGCCTCAGGGTTCGGTGTTGAGCCCACTTCTTTATAATATATATACCTCTGATTTAGAATTCCATATTTCTGGTAAAGCCAATATTTTACAGTATGCAGACGATCTAGTTCTTTATGTATCAGGACGCTCTATTGAAAAACTAAGTTCCTCTCTAAACGTCGCTCTAAAATTTCTTAAATCATGGTTGGACAATAATTCTTTGTGTCTTAATGTTAACAAAAGTAGCGCTGTTTTATTTTCTAGAATGCGTTTTCCTCCTCCATATTCAGTTGTGTATGATAATCAACAAATACCTGAAAATAGCGAAGTAAAATTTTTGGGTATCCTTCTAGACGGTAAACTTACAGGTTTACCACACTGTTATTATGTATTGGCTAGATGTGAACGTTTATTAAATATTATGCGCTGTCTTTCTGGAGTTTGGTGGGGTTCCCATCCATTCGTGTTAAAATTATTGTATAACGCTATTATTAGAAGTATCTTAGACTATGGGACATATTTCTTAGAACCTTGTAGTGCTGTAGGTCTGACAAAGTTAGACTCAATTCAATCAAAAGCCTTGCGTATTATAACTGGTGCCATGAGGTCTAGCCCAATTAACGCACTCCAAGTGGAATCTTTGGACCCTCCTTTAAAACTTCGTAGACAGTACTTATGTGATAAATTCATTCTCAGAACTCTTCAATTTTCCAACCACCCACTTTATCAAAAACTTTTGTATCTTTCAGAAAAAATTGAATGTTCGTCTTATTGGTCTAATAAATCTCTTCCATGCTCTATTATAAGTTTCCGTAAATTTACTTCACTTCAAGCTCCCACACACCGCTCTCAGTATCTTCCAATTTTTTCTGTCTGTTACGAAGCTCTTATTTTTTCCCCTCAAATAAACTTTAACTTTATATCGCTAAAGAATGATCGTCATGCTAACTCTAACTTAAACTTCATAGTCGAAAGAGACTGGGCTGATAGGCATTACATTTACTGTGATGCTTCCAAGCACCCAGTTTCAGGCACGATTGGGGTAGCTGTATATCATGAACAATATAACATTCATCAAAAAATAAAATTACCTTCTGAAACATCAGTTTTTTCTGGAGAATGTTTTGGAATTTTAAAGTCCCTAGAATACGTACTTCTTGCGAAACTCAGCAAGTCTATTATTTTCACTGACTCGAAGTGTGCTTTACAAGCACTGCAAAAGTTTCCTTGGTCAGGTTCAAATCATCCCTATGTTATAGAGTCCAGACAGCTCCTACTAAATTGCAAATTTAAAAATCTTGATGTTTTTTTGGTGTGGATACCTGGCCACCACAATATTCGCGGCAATGAGATAGCAGACAAATTTGCTAAAGACGCTGTAGATGATGGTGATAAGTTTCCATATAATAATGTTGTATCTGACCTTCACTCTCTTCCTAAAGATCATCTGTATGAAGCCTGGGAAAATTTATGGAATATTTCAAGTAGTCGTAAAGGTCAATATTATAAACGTATACAACAAAGAATACCTCTCAAAGTATGGTTTTCCAAATTAAAACTTTCCAAGCTTGCAACCTCCAGTTTGATACGAATGCGCTTGGGTCATGTTTGCACAGCCTCTCACCTTGCTAGACTTGGGATTATTCACAATAATTTATGTTGTTGTGGTTGTGAGGAAGATTTGAATCACATATTTTTTGCATGCCCCAACCGTGACTCTTCTTCATTCATTAACTCCCTTAATGAACTCTCTGTCCCTCTTCCTACATCAATCCCTACATTGTTAAGCTCCTTAAATTTTGATATTTATAATTTAATATCTACCTTTATAACTATTAATAATATTAAAGTATAAGTTTTTTTATTTCCCAACTCCCAATTTTAATTTCTATTTAATATATATGTTTGGTATATCTTTATTTATTTAATATATTACCACCAAACCTGATCCTATTATCCTTTGTTCCAAAATTCCGTAATCCGTTCCTACGCATTTCAATGAATTTATTTGGTTTCCCTACCTTTATACTTGTAGTGGCAAATGCACAAACCGTGCGAGCCAAATTATAAAAAAAAAAAAAAAAAAAAAAAAAAAAAGTACTAAGTGTGCCCCCCCTGTTCGTACTGTAGTAAGCTGTGGGGAGCGCTGGTGGCGTAATTCTGGCGTGCTGTTGTTGGTACAATAATTTAGTAATTGTGAGTAAAGATAGAATAAACTTTACGAGTGCTAGATCATAAACATCTCACGTAGTCTGTGTGTATTATAACTGAGCAATAAAACTATCGTTGTTTTGTATTCCGTAAGTTGCATGCAGTTATTGACTGTAACCATTGAAATGAAATGATGTCAAAACACTTGCGATAAACTTGTTTGCAAGTTGCAATCCTAAATACCATCGAACTTCTAAATTCCAAGTAAGCTTGTGCATTCGTTCACTTATTGTCCTGTTTACTCAAACTAGAATTTAATATACATGGTAAACTGACACATTCTTCTAATTTAATTATATTTGCAATTAGGTGTAACTAAGTTTTTAACAGATATCAGTGTTATCACTTAAACCAAGTAATAACTTTTGTAGCTCTCATTTTACAAAATATTCCTGTTTTTTTTTTCAGATTAATTATAATACTTATACTTAATAATTATTAAAATACATATAGTTTCTTTAAATATCAATACAGATATATTTTTTTTTCAGGTGCTGGTTCTTTAAGGATGTTGCGCTTTCTGAGCAGAAGAGGGCGTTCATCAAGTCAAAACCGTAATAAACAAACCCAAAAGGCATCAAGCAACAAAAATTTGATACAATGCAAAGTACTATTACTTGATGACACAGACTTATCTATCAACCTATCTAAAAAAGCCAGTGCAAATGACCTTTATGAGCAAGTTTTTTACTCTCTAGATTTGATTGAAAAAGATTACTTTGGGCTGCAGTTTACTGATACCCATAATGTCAAACATTGGTTGGATCCAACTAAAACTATTAAAAAGCAAGTCAAAATAGGACCACCTTACACTTTACGACTCAAAGTAAAATTTTATTCATCTGAGCCCAATAACTTAAGGGAAGAATTAACTAGATATCAGTTCTTTCTGCAATTGAAGAAAGATATATTGGAGAGCAAGCTTGAATGCCCACACTCCACAGCAGTTGAACTAGCTGCATTAGCCCTGCAATCTGAACTAGGAGATTTCGATGAAAATGTTCACACCCCCGCAACTGTGTCAGAGTTTAGATTTGTACCTAATCAAACTGAAGAAATGGAGATTGAAATCTTAGAAGAGTACAAGAAATGTAAGGGTCTGACCCCTGCACAAGCTGAAGTTAACTATTTGAACAAAGCAAAGTGGCTTGAAATGTATGGTGTTGACATGCACATTGTCTTAGGTAAAGATGGGTGTGAATATCACTTAGGATTAACACCAACTGGCATTCTTGTCTTTGAAGGTCCTCAAAAAATAGGTTTGTTCTTCTGGCCTAAGATTAGTAAGTTGGATTTTAAGAAAAAGAAGCTTACTCTTGTTGTGGTTGAAGATGATGACCAAGGAAGAGAACAAGAGCATACCTTTGTATTTAGACTTCATAATGAAAAAGCTTGCAAACATCTTTGGAAATGTGCTGTGGAACATCATACTTTCTTCCGCTTGAGGGCTCCAGTGAAAGGACCTTCAGCTCGGCAAAACTTCTTCAGGATGGGATCTCGATTCCAATACTCTGGAAAAACTGAATATCAGACTACTCAGCAAAATCGCGCCCGACGTACAGTCCAGTTTGAAAGGCGACCTAGTCAACGATTTGCGCGTCGTCAGAGTCATGTACTTAGGGAGAGAGAAAAACAGAGTGTAGTAAAACCAGAGACTGCACCATCTGAGGCAACTAATGAAATTCCTAGCACATCATCTGGTGATACAACAGCAGTACTAATACCTGAGATTGATACTCTATCAAGAAAGAGTAGTGCTAAATCACAGAAGTCAACTCTTATCGATACAGAGTCCAAACCTGAGACGGGAGAACCTTCGATTAAGAACCTTCTCAATGAAGAACCAGCTGAAGAAGTGTTAATGTCGAAAGATGATGCTATTAGTAACAAAGTTCTATTCAAAATGGATAAAGCTCTAAATGAGGAAAAGAAGAATAATCTGACTCAACTTGTGATTAATAAACCTGCTTGCAGCTGTTCACCTGTTACAGAATCAAACCCATTGAATGATCTCCTTATGAGCTTAGTTAAAGAAAAACTTAATAATGATGACTCCAAAAATGAAGCAAAGAGGGATCAGTTGGATTCAGCAAGTGAAAAAGAAGTCCCTAACAATCAAACTAAATGTTATCTTTCATCTACTAAGGCCCTTCCACCTGGCCAATTAAAATGTAATAATATTTTGAAAGCCAGAGAAAATGAGGTGAAGGTAATAAATGAGTCCACAAACATAAATCTGGCTGTGCCCTCCATCCCTTCACCAAAAATATTGAATGAGTCCACAAATCCCATCAATTCGCAATATGTATCAATTGTAGTGGTGGAACCACCACATAATCAAGCAAAATTGGCATCTCCTAAACCTATAGAGAAAAAAGAAGATGTGACTCCCAAGGTGCAACCTATATCATCTCTATCACCTTGGCTTGTCTCTTCAGAGCCAAGCTCACCTTCGGGCGTTGGAGAAAAGGAAATTACAATAATTCATCGTAAGTCTGTTATTACTACTCAGCTGTAGCTAAATTAAGTAGATTGTAAGATAACTATTATAGTTAAAAAAGAAAAAAAATACAATGTAGTGTAATATTCCATATTTTGCTTTTAAAATAATTGGATTAGGTATAATGAAGTGCCTTACAAAGTCTATTTTTTAAAAGTAGGACAACGTAATCTGTGAAAAATCATTTACTTCTAGTTAGTATCTTTTATACACCGGATGTTTCTGAGACTGCAATATGTATGTGTAAAACTGTTATTAGAAGAAACTAGCTTACCTTAGGCCAAATTGGTCCGTCCAGTGTGTTATACCCAAGTATTTTAAACCTAAGGTAAATTTGTTTGACCAAAAGGCAGAACAGAACATTCATACTTATGCTTAGAGTACATAATTTTAAAATGATATGAATTTTCGCTTTCTAAGTTTCGACGGAAACCTAAAGCGAGATGATTCCCTTATTACCACAATATATTTAACAATATGGGTCAGCAGGTTTCATTCCGCTTGGGTGTACTAAGTAGATAACGATACTTATATTACGTACCTTAATTCATATTTCCATGTACTTAACTATTGTATCAAGACATTTGAGAATATTGTATTCTCTTAGCAATGAGTCTGAGCTCTGAGCATAATTATTTTTAAGAGAATTTTTACTTGACAAATTAATAATCTAGTATTTTTATACCTAGAGATGAGGTATCTATACATTCCTTTTATTTACTTATATGTTATATCTATGCAGATTTTTTCTAATCAGTGCAAAATTGCCAACTGTAATGTTTCTATTTACTCTTACAAAAAGTCTCCAACACACTTTCGACGGGGTTACTCCCTTGCTTGCATGAACAATTTATAATGTTAACAATATTAGACCCTGATATAACCACGTCAACGCCTAGCCATCTTGCGGACATTTTATCTATCCCCTAGACATATAAAACCAAAATAAGCACTGGTTTAAAAAAAAGTCCTGCCTAAAATAGTGATAGTATTTTTGATGCCGTCCTTAATCAATCATTCTATAACAACATATACACTTAGCATTAAGTACAACATATCAGTATTAGGAAATGAATCAACTAGCAAGATAGGTGCCATAGTTTATAAAATTGCCATTAGAAATGCTCTCAGAATTCAATTTTTAAATCAAGATGTGTATTTTAATTATTTGTTACACAATAAATAGTGTTTTCTGAAGGAAGCTATACTCTATACCTAGACTAAAAACTGGTTACTGGTTAGCCCAGGGAAATAACATTGCAATAAATTAATATTAAAACCACATTAATTTACATTCATGTGTAACGTTAGCTAAGAATTTATTAAAATAAACCAGAAATGTTTCTTTCGATTTAAGAACAAACGGAATTGATGATTTCATTTTAGAGATGTAGATGTAGCCAATCGAAGACGGAAACAAGTCCAATGTTTTTTTTTTTCTTATAATCAGTTTTTTTAAATTTCTCAGAAATTTACAGTTATATTCTCGCCAAGCTCCAAAAGACTAGAGATAAACAAACCAATTTAGGGCTATCACAACTCACGTTTTATAAATATCCTGTTATTTATATGATTGTTGACTTTCACATGCTAACTATTTATTAACAATTCCTATTGCATCAAATTTCAATAGAATCACTAAAATAACATACATTATAACTTGATATTTCGAAAAACCATTAAAAAGTCGACGTTCATTTTACGTGATAGTCCTACAAAAAAAGAAAAATGGATGAAATCCAGGTGTTAAACACATTTTCTGGAATTTAACCAATGAATAAAGTTGAGGTATTTGTCAATACGATTTAGCGTATTTTAATTACTTTCAAATAAACTGGATAACACATGCATTGTAATACTTTCAAGTATGGACTAAGTATAATATATATGTATCAAAAAATTTAACCTTTTAGGAATTTAGCTTACATGTGTGTCATATTTCATTAAAATCGGTTAAGCGTTCTATGCAAATCATAAATATCTAAACAAATAAACTGTTTACATTAGTAGGAAGTAGAATTATTACTTTTATGAAAATCATCTATCTAGAAAAGGTTGTTAACATCTGTCTTTTAGGCGTAAACTACTCGTTGCCTAACAACGGTTTGTTTACCTCTATTCTTTATCGATTTTGGCCGACATATGGATACTATGTGCATAGGTATTATTTTAATATACTTCTGTTGATACTATATTGTATTATGATGACTTTCATATATTACAAAAATATCGTGCCAATTAACTAATATTACAAGGTGCTTGGGAACAATATAATGACCGATTAGTATAAATTGAATCTCGATAAATAGTTATTGACTGTTTATCGTTAATTATTATTATCCATAGTTAAGTCTTCAATCCAAATGTACAAAGCAGTCACAACATTTTGATCAACGATTATGTTTTTAATAATAATTTTATCTATCAATATTTATGTTATGTTAATGTTAATAGCCGTTGTGCGGTTATGCTTAAGATTAAGTTACAGAAAAAAATGAAATTTCCAAAATTAGGCTACATCCAAGGTAAAGTTAGGGCCAGTAGCCGAAGTGCGGTTACACATAATTAGTGTTAATAGCCGTAGCCAAAATATAGCTATGCATTAAGATTTCATGAGTTGAAATTAAATGTATGTAGCTCATAAAAGTCGTTGATAAGACAAGTGGTTACCGCACTTTGGTTCATAGTTGTAACAGATGCCTGTGCCTATTTCTGCTCACAAGTGTAATTTAAAAACTTTGCTATCTGAAAAACACATTGTCATATCAACATATGTATGTACCAACCGGACTTTATAATACCTAGTAATTGTGTACATTATTAAATACATTAAGAATTTAAGATCATGATGAGTTTTCGCAATTTGCGGTTCATGCGGGGAAAGAACAATCTACCATCTTAACTTTGATTTAATTCATGTAGGTAAACCGCACTTTTTATTTTTCAAACTTTTAATGTGTTGTTCAGACAAAAGCGTCGGGTAGTTTGACAGAAATTGTACTCTGTCATTATGCCAGAAACTATCCGCAATCGCCACCGTCTCTGCCTAAGTAATGCATAATTTGGAAAATTATGAAGTTACAGAATATATGTTTAATTAATTTTCATTATGCGATCTATTTAACTTTTGTTTAAGTTTTTTAAATGTAAGATATAATTTTTATCAGATAATGTACTTACTTTTTATCTAGCGATTATTGTTATTCGCATAATTTTACAATATTATAATACTATCTCCTTATTGGATTACAATAAAATATTTATATTATTCCATATCAGGCGTTCATTTAAAAAAAAAGAAAATTGCAATTAATTTACGTTACCTACAACCTACCCTGCCTACCTTATTGCTAACAACGCGGTCGCAAACTACTGATAGTTAAATAATAACGAAAATAATGGCTTGCTGTAATGATCCTTTTTAATAGCATATAATTGGCCGCATCATCTTGAGTGCAGGACAATTATTATAAATGATTATTTTCGTTACGAAAATCATTATAAGTGCCACAAAGTTCAGTAGAATACCGATGACAATAGATCGACAAACATATCGACAGAGCTTTGCGACCGGTATTACGGTCGAGGCTGTTGCACCTGTCATGGAAACTTAATTGGTAATACTTTAGGTACCTACATTAAAATCTAGCCCATTAGCTAATGAATAATTTGAATACAATTTAGTGCTGATTTTTAAATCTACAGTGAGTTCGTGGAATATTAGGTCCTCCTTATAAAGGGTGTATCTGACATCGAAGCACAAACGAGTACCATGGATCCAGTACATGATTCTGAACCCCCGGTGGTAGAATTTTTCGTCGGCTTTTCATGATTTAAAAAATATATACTTATGTAGTTTTTTTCACTTTAGACCGTTCATAATTGCTATACTTTTATAACCCAATAAGATTTTAGGTTTTAAAGTAAAAATTAGTTAATTCGCTAATTACATTAAAACGCGCAAAGAAAACAAAACTCGAATTGAATTATCAGTTGTAGGCCTAGTATGAGTTTTCATTACGAAACTCGTTCGTCGATATCGAGCGCGTTTGACTCAGCGATTGGCCCGCTTCAAGGTCGTAAGAATTCTCAACCAATGAGAGCGCCAAACGCGCTCAATATCGAGGATCGAGTTTCGTATTGAAAACTCATACTAGGCCTACTGATTTAATAGAGTTCACATCAGGGATCAAAATCATACCTACAAACCCGTACGGCAGCACGCTTGCTTGCTACGTTCGTTTTTTTAAACACTGTGAATTCTGTAACTGTTCATTAACAACATAAATGACTATCATAATTTTATTACTGGCATGCCTTCTAGCCTATTCGCGAAGTTTGCGTTACGATGTCAGATAGGTACATTGGCGTTTTGTCGTAGATACTAGCCACTGTGATCTCAAATATCTCCTCTTTGGTTTAGAATTCAATGCCGCCAAAACACAGGATCAGAATGTATCCTTGGAGTGCACCGACCGCCTTCAGCTTTTGGGAAAAAAATTCATTAAAACGGAAATGTAAATAAGTAAAAACTTGTAGTAGTTTATGGAATATTATGGAATAATATGCCTTTGAATCAATATGAGAATAACCGCCAAGTTTCCTATACGTAGGCATCTAACCTGCTTGTTATATCTATTTTTTTTTATTTAACTCATTTGAATGTTTCCCTATTACGTCATTGAATAATGTCACGAATTCACAACTGAAACATTAAAAATACTAGAACATAAATAAAACACCTTTATGAATAACATAAAAATGAAGAAATCAACTGACATACTTTCTTCGGAAAAGTCATCGAATGATCCCGGGAACGTGTTTTCATTCAAGCGATATTTTATAAATAATTTAGATTCTTATCATGGAGAGTATTTACTGAAGGAAGTGTCGAAAGTTCTGACCGAGAAAAATGTTGCATCGGCACCTCCTTCAATGACTCTTATTGGCGAAGATGCAATTTTAGAACTTCCTGAACCTGAACAGCCTTATGAAATTATAGGTAAGTATAATGAGTAACTTACCTACTTCTGTTTTTTGCCTAAAGTAGGTATATTGTAGCAGGGATAAGCTTCCTTTCTCCCTAATGCCCTAACCCCATAATTGAATCGATTGCAATCAGTTTTATTTTATTTTTATTTTTTAGTATGAGGTATCTACTTACTCTCTAGGCACGGTTAAAACTAGCCCACAATCGCACGGACAAAAAAAATAGCGGGGGGATTTTTTGGCGAACTGAATTGTCAACGCGCTAAAACTTACTTATCAAACCTTATTGTCTTGTCTGCTAAGCGCTAAGCATTAAAGATAACTGTCATAAATATCTCTAATATTTATGATTAATTCTTTAATGCTAACCGCACATGGAAGTTTTCGAAAATCCATGTGTAGTTATTTGACGCTCTGGGATACGCTCTTTTGGATTAACATCGAGTGTTAAAACTCCAGTGCACGATATTTTTATGTTTTTTTTTTAACTTTATGAAATAGTGCTTGACCGCGATTGTGCCTAATTGTACGTAAGCAGTGATGCAATAAGACGGGAAGACCACCACAGGCAAATTGTTCCAGTCCCTCAATGTACGCGGTATAAAAGATGAGGCGAAGCGCTTCGTTCAGATCTTAGCGCTATCAACAACATAGGTACGAGTAAGTCATAAAGTAAAAATCCGCATCAGCGGATGTGAGCCTTCAAAACTCCATATCCGCATTCGGATGGCGGATGGGAAAAAAAAATCGGAATAAGCAGCATTCTTAATACCTACCATGGAAATTTCCTGAGCACAGACTTTATGCAAACCTAGACATCGATTCGTTAACGGCCGGCCCCATTCCGTGGTCCGTTCTATCGAAACACCATATGTTGTGTAGTCGTACTAGTTGGCAGTAGGTCTATTGAGCTGTAAAAGTAAGTAAGTAATGGTTCTGTTTACCTATTTGACATTGTTGCAAAACCTTTTAGGGACTGTATCCAATCCAAAGATCAAGACTTTAGATAACGTGGCCAGGATTGTAACAAAAGAAGAATGTATACCAGTAATGCTGACGTGCGGTACTGTCATTTTGGATATTAGTTGCGATCGAGAAGAGCTAAGAATTGCAATGGAATATATGGCCAGTAAGGAATTTTAATCTTACTCCTTACAATTTTTTTTTTTTTTATTAAGTATGCACTTAGTCACATTTAGAATTAGGTAATTAGAGATTGCGTACACGTCTACGAACATTTAAAACACTTTCAAATGCATACGTACCCGCAGTAAGCCTCGCATCGTTGGTAATGCTTATCATCATTCATCAGCCAACAACAGTTCACTGCTGGATAGATGCCTCGATTCTCGGTGACTCTGATCCAGCTGCTGCCACCCTGGGAAGATTGTCGCTGCCTGCGTAGACCAATTGCCTAGTTTGCCGATTCGCGAAATCCACTCTGGAACGCGTCTATCACAACGATCGTTAGTTCTACTGTTGGTGTGCAGTTCAGCTTGCTTATTCTGTGAGCTAGTATAATATGGAATTTCAATATAATTCGAGGCCTGCTTACTGGTTTTGATACCACTGACGTACGGCATTCCGTATATAATTATAAAAAGCAGTGGACGACCACCCTATTTTAAAGAAAAAAAGAAAATAGGTAGTTATTTAGTTAGCACAAACTGAAAGACGCACAATAGACCAGACAAAAAGATAAAGTTGATGAGATAAAATAAAATTGAAGATAAAACTGTGTGCAATAGCTGTGGCTGCGTCAAAAAGGCCCTTTCCCTACAGCAAAAAATGCCAGATAACTAGTGCCCGACGCTGGTTTTCAACTGTAGGTACCTGAAAGGTCTTTGTTATTATAATTTGCTTTCATATTCACGTTCTGACAGTTCTGAAGCATTTGCTACAAAAACAAGCTCCAGCACCAAAATTAGACCAGGACGATGCCGGTGCATCTACCGCCTTCGGCGGCGCTGGAGACTTCAAGAAGCGGTACTTAATATTGATATCCACTGTCATGACTTGGGCCTGCACCAAACCACTGGATCCGGTAAGTTCTCATTAATGAGAAACACATTCCAGTCCTTTGTGTTATGTATCCTAATTCCTATAGCCACTGCAGCGCAGCGTAAGTAGCTGAGTCAGGCGTTAAACGTAGTATAAGTAATAATTAATCTATTGTTTGTCACATTGTAGTTGCTTGATGTGTTGGCGTCTGTAAATCGGATGGTAATCTTAGTTACGCAACTGGTTTCCGAACCAGAGAATCGATTGCAATCGGTTTTAGGTTCATGACTTCTAAATTAGGTACTTAATAACTTTCAAATGAGTAAGTAATTATCTTATAGGTAAAGATGAACCTAACTTTATCCCGATAGAAACAGTTGTGCTTAACGATGAACTGGTACCTACCTATTCAAAAATGTTATCTACTGTTATGTAACTATAATAGTTAAGGAATGTAACCTCAAAGCATATACCTAATAGTAGTTAGTAATAAAAGAAATTAATTTATAGGTTTAAAGCACCGAGGTCACGCTGTAGTATGTATGTAGATAAGTTAACCTACCTTGTACCCAAATTATATTGATTAAAATTAAGAAGACCATATCATTCGTTGGGTAGGTAGTAAGTATTTAGTAGTAGGTAGTTTTTAGTGGTAGTAGTATAGTATCGACGGGTTCTCGAGTGGCGACCACGCACCGGAAGACGCAGCGTGGGTAGGCTCCCGATAAGGTGGATCGTCGACCTGGTGAAGGTCGTGGGAAACCGCTAGATGCTGGAGGCGCAGGACGGGTCGTCGAGGAGATATTTGGGGGAGGTCTATCTCCAGCATTGGACGTCTTTCGGCTGTAATGATATGATTATGACACACATGTTACCAATAGCTAAAAAGCACCTACATATAATATGTATTTAGTAACTTTCACAGGATAATCCAGACATGCCATTCATAGAAACCGATTTCCGGAAAAGGAAGCCACATCCAAATTATAAGTTGCATTATGATGCCGAAAATACAGCGATTGGCATAGCCAGAAAATATAGGTCGATAATCGGGTAAGTTTTGATTGAATTGATTATCCTCCACTTTACTTGTCGTTAAGGGTGGTTAATGGCCTGTGGTGTTCTGGACATATCTGCAGGTTGTTAATTTGTCTCCTGACATATCTAAACCTGAAATAGACTGTTACAGGCTACTGGTGAATACCATAAACCTATTATGCAAAATAAATTAGAAAAACTCACGATCACAAAACAGAAAGTTTATTCGGGGTCTTATTGTAGTTACTTGAAATATGAGTGTAAAAGTACACATTTCATTGTTTAAATATTCACGTACCTATAACTAAAGTCGATCAGGACAAAAAAGGAAAAATAAAATTATATTTAGTCAATAAACATCATCACGAATATTTTTTTCGTATTATCATTTTCTTTTATTATTATTTTTTAAAACGTTGCTCCGCTCTAGGAATTTCTCCTGTATCGTGGGTGCGTTTACAAACATATAAACTCACATACACAAACAGCCAGACCCGGGACTACTACTTTTTACGGGCTAAAAAGTCACCAGTTCTTGTTCAATTTTAAGAATCACCAGGTTGGTAGTTCGTTTAGCAGAATAAATGCTATAAGTACATGGTGGCTCATTAATTTTAGTTAGTAACCTGCTCAAATTTAAAAATCGTAAAGACATTGTGAGCCTGTCTGTTGAACGAACAGCTGAAATATTGTCTGTATAGAGTTGGAGGGCTTCGTTGTATTAAGTGTGTACAGACCCCCTTCAGGATTGTTTGACTGCTTTGAAAAGGTAATGGATGAAGTTTTACACAAGATTTGTGTTTCAAACAAAGCCATTGTCGTTTGCGGTGATTTTAATGTTAATTTATTAGAGAACTCAGGTTATTGTAATAAAATTATAAGTCTATTTCAGTCCTACAATCTTGTAAACCTATTTTTGGAGCCCACAAGAATAACACCTACTTGTGCCACATGCCTAGATAATATTTTTACAAACGTAATACCAAGCCGCAAAGAAGTTGTAAGTTTATTTGATTCTGATCACTGCGGACAAAGGATTACTATTCCAAACAATAGTAAAAAAGTGGCCAAAAAGGATATCACTGTTAACCCCAAAACTGAAAGCCGCTTGGAGGTTTTTAGATTTACCTAATCTCATCAATAAAGTGCCAGTCTTATCCAGTCATGTTAATGCTGGTCCTAATCATCTCTATGATAATTTTTTTAATATATATTGTAAGCAATTTGATTCCACCTTTGTTCCCAAGACTATCTCTATTAATAGTAATGCATCTTTCTCTGATTGGGCTACCATAGGTATTCATAAAAGTAGAACTCGGCTTTATGAACTGTACAATGAGAGGACTTATATTAACACTGTTGAATTTAATTTGTATGTTAGAAAATACTCAAAATTATTTAAACAAGTTTGCTATATGGCCAAGTCACGTTACTTGAGTTCAAAGATAAAAAACAGTAGTAATGTAATTAAAACGACTTGGAAAATTATTAATAGTGAAACGGGAAGGTCCAGTGATAGAAATACTGACTATAGCCTGACTGTTAATGGCAACATAATAAAATCAGACTCGCAAGTCGCTGAGGTGTTTGAAAATTTCTTTTCGGATATTCCTGTTTTAACTGCTAAATCCCTAAACTCATCACCTTCTGTTGCTGAGTCTTTGCTTAAAGAAAATGTTAATGTTTGTAATTCGGAATTTCATTTTGAATATGTTACCAGTAAAGATATAATTAAAATCTTTCACACTCTCAATATAAAAAAGACTGCTGACCTATGGGGTCATTCGGTGGAAGTTGCTAAGTCTATTATTGATATTGTGGCACCCACTCTAGCGGTTATCTTTAATACTTGTATTGACTGTGGAGAGTTTCCTGATCTCATGAAAAATAGTAAGATAATACCTTTGTTTAAATCAGGCAGTACATCAGACCCCACAAATTATAGACCTATTTCTGTACTACCTACCTTTAGTAAAATTTTTGAGAAATTAATTTTAAACCAAATGCTAAGTTTTTTTATTAAACATAAATTATTACATAGCAAACAGTTCGGTTTTACAAGGGGTCGTTCAACTACTGATGCCGGTGTTGAACTTCTAGGTCATGTCTATAATGCATGGGAGGATAAATGTGATGCCTTGGGCATTTTTTGTGATTTGTCCAAGGCATTCGATTGCGTTCTTCACGAGACGTTAATCAGGAAACTCCGCCACTACGGGATCAGGAACTCTGCATTGAATCTTATTACATCCTACTTGAGTGGTAGGATTCAAAGCGTTGACGTTAATGGAAAAAGATCTTCCGGATCTTTAGTAACAATGGGAGTCCCACAGGGGTCAATTCTTGGTCCCTTTTTGTTTCTTATTTACATTAATGACCTGCCGTACCTCATAAAGGATAATCACGATATAGTGTTGTTTGCAGATGATACTTCACTTTTATTTAAACTTAAACGTCAGCAGCAGGTCACTTATGATGTAAATAGCGCGATCTCCAAAGTAGTCCACTGGTTTAATGTTAATAATTTACTCTTAAACGAGAAAAAAACCAAATGCATTAAGTTTACTCTACCTCACGTTAGGCAGGTGAAAACTAAAGTGTTGATAAAGGGCGAAGAATTGGAATCTGAAGAACTCTGGATGCTAAGCTTCAATGGGGTCCCCATATAGAAAAATTGACAAAAAAACTAAGTTCTGCTGCATACGCAGTTAGAACAATTCGTAATTTGACTGATATTGAGACGGCCCGTTTAGTGTACTTTGGCTATTTCCATAGCGTAATGTCGTACGGCATTCTGTTGTGGGGAAATGCCACTGATATTCAGACAATATTTGTTTTGCAGAAACGAGCTGTTCGTGCAATTTATAAATTAAGTCCAAGACACTCTCTCAGAGAAAAATTTAAAGAAATTAATGTACTGACCGTGCCGTCTCAATATATTTATGAAAATCTTTTGTATGCTCATAAAAATATAAAATTGTTTAAAAAATACAGTGATGTCCATAATATAAATACTAGGAACAAGCACAAATTTATTGTACCTACAACAAGGCTCAAGAAAATAGGTGGCTCTTTTAGATGCCAATGTATACATTTTTACAATAGACTTCCAGAGGTGGTTCAAGATCTGAGCCTGAATAAATTCAAATCTTTCATTAAACGTAAGTTGTGTCAGAAAGCATTTTATAGTGTTAAAGATTATATTGACGACAAAAAGGCTTGGGCTTGAGCTGCGTCCGATTTCTATGCTTACACTGATTGTTCTTTGATTTTTCCTCTTGTAGTTAAATTTGCAATTGTTTGTTTTTTTTTTTTAACTTAAAGCCAGTACACACTATGTCGCCAGGCATATTGTACGTTACGGAATTGCATCGCTGACAGGGGTATTCGGCACTGGTGCAGCTACACAGGAGCTAAACTTAGCATTCGGGAACACCGTTGGAGCTGCTGAACCTTGGACAAAACTGTCTTTGCATTGTGTAGATTCAATTTCTTAGTATTGTATAATTGCATGGAACACGTGTGAGCACGATCTACTTACTGTAAAGCATGAGCTGCTGCTTGCTGCTTGCAAGCTGCTTGCTGTAAGCATGTTTGTTGGGTTAGTCTTTTATTGACTTGATAGTGCTATGGCTGTTGAGAGTATGTCATGCTCACTCAAATGTCTCGCTGGTGGTGGCGTGTGTGTTGGATCATTAGGTTCCCTTCAATATGGTTGAGCTGAATGATACTGATCCATACGTCATGTTCGTGAACGGACGCCGTCAGAGGGGACTGGTCATCTCTTAGCTGCTACGGCGTATTTTAATTTCTGAATTGTTGTTTTTTTTTCCATAATGGACGCTCTCAGCGTACAATATATTTCTGGATCGTTCTCACACGATTGATTTCAAAATGAATGATGTAATCAAATATTTGTATCAATAGCTTGATAATTTAAAAGAGTGTCCATGGAGTTTCTTGCCCATTCTTCTCCATAGGTACCTACTCTTTGGAATGGGCGACTAGCTTCACCTTACTGACTGACCGACCTTCTGACAATTCAAAAGTGCCTGTAACTGGTTTATTTGAAATAAATGCTTTGATTTTGATTTTTTTTTTTTATTACTTGTTGGTCATACAAATATTTGTTCCTAGCGGGAATCGAACTCGCAACACTTAGCGCAGTAGTCAAGGTGCAGTCATTCTTTGACATCGATACCCCCATCACGTTAGTGGAGTTTCTCTAACAGCAACCTACTTAATTGAGTAATACACTTACTACTACTATCAATTGGAATTATTTTGACACCGATTACTCATCCATAGCTCTTTATGTTCGGAAAATATGTCTGCTCAACAACGTAAATAATGCAATGAATATTGTTGAACTGTCAAAATGAAACCCATTGTTACTATTAGTGTGTTACGCAATTACCCTACTGGTTTAATTAAACCAGTAGGGTAATTACTCATCTACCTAGATAAGACAGAAAGTAAGCAGTAGACTAAGGAAGCCTGCCGACGGATGGTGACGGTATATTTTGTTAACAGATCCCTGGTAATTGCTGCAGGAGTAACATATGGCGGCAAAGAAGACGTGCTATTCTATTGGTTTCAAAAGGCTTGGGAGTGCGAGCGGATATTGCCTATCTTCGGCCGAGGAAACAATGCCGTTCCTTTGATAAACGTTGCGGACTTAGGACAGTGAGTATATTGTAAACAATTGTTTGTAAATTATTGTCATATCAACTTTTAGCAGGTACCTACCTGTAGGCCTAGTATGAGTTTTCATTACGAAACTCGTTCGTCGATATCGAGCGCGTTTGACTCAGCGATTGGCCCGCTTCAAGGTCGTAAGAACTCTCAACCAATGAGAGCGCCAAACGCGCTCGATATCGACGAACGAGTTTCGTATTGAAAACTCATACTAGGCCTACTGCAGGTGAAATAGACTGAAAATCAAAAACCATTTACTGTACCTAGCACCAACCCACTACACTGGCGTCGATTCACTTTGCCACAAATTAAACTAAATTTAGGTTCAAAGCATCTTTTTCTTTCTGTTTCATTATGAAAAGGACAGAAGATGAAATATTTAATTCTAATAGTTTAGTTCTGTCAAAAATGTCTAAACATATTTGTTTACATGTTTAGAAACTTTAACGCCAACGCAGTATACCCAGTTCCTTAGTCTTATCTAACCTAATTCTTTAAATTACTTAAACGATACCAACATCCCTTCCAGGATTGTCCATCACCTACTTTTAGATTTCCCAAGGAAGCTTTACATATTGGCTGTAGAACAAAACATTACGAAACAGAGAGAAGTAAGGAACAATGAAGTTTGTTATCTTTTTGACTAGAGTGCGGTATGTAGGTATTTAGGTACGATTAATGCATTCCTGTTGTAGATAGTGAAGTCACTTGGACGCACAGTTGGTTCTGGAATGTTCAAATGTATTCCACCTGAGGACGCGTTCTTGATCCCAGAAATTGATGTAAGGAGCTTCTTGCATCTTGTAAAATTATTTGTAGCTCTAGCTAAGTAGAAGGTACCACGACACACATCAAGCTATATATTTCCATTATATGCTGACTTTATGTATATTGTAAGAAAAGCGTATACAATACCAGGTGCTGAAATTAAAAATGCCAAGAATGCATTGTAGGTATATTTTGTAGTGTTTGATGTTATTTTGTTATGTTATATATTTTTGTGGTATACAATATAGAAATAAATACATAATAAATAAACTATTGTTTATAAAATTATAGCAAAGAATATACGATTTGATCACTCTAAATTTAAATATGGAGCCAACTTTCACCGTCGAGACAATGGCTATACAGTGGGTTTCCGATTTGACCTTTGCGGAGAACGTGCCCGCTCTTATGAAGCAATTTAAGAAAGAGAGGGGATTGAAATCTTTTAAGGTACTTAATAACAAAAGGTTTAGCTAACAGTTGATTACTGTTACAAGGTAAACCGCTAAAACTCACATATGTACATTCTTACAGGTTGTCATATACGGCCCTCCAATTACCGGAAAAACGACTTTAGCAAAAAGTATTTGTGAAGCTTATGGCCTCGTCTACATCTCACCAGAAACCGTGGCCCAGGATTTATTGGATGATTTAGTTAGTTAACACTTAGTTTGTTTGGAGAGCGGCTAGTTGCTAAATAATAAGCAGCGGTCGATCGAAGGTTAAACTACCGGCAGAAGTTACCACCCACCAGACAAAGCCTTGCCGCCAAGCGATTTGTCGTGTTCCGGCATGATGTCTGGTGAAGCCGTACGGAGAACCGGTCTGAGCAGTTGTGTTGCGATGTGTGCCGGGTACGATGCGCCAAATGTTGTTGTTTTGGGAGTTTGGTCGTGGAGGGTCTTCAGATCAATCTCCCTTTGGCGCAGCATCGTTGGTCGTGTTGTTGGGTTTAACATTGCATCACCTCGCTCAACTGCCGTCTTTCTTCCTATTCCCTCAATCTGAGTGAAAAGGTTCTTAATAAACTAGCGCGCTTTACCATCAACGATCGCATCACTGCTTACCATCAGGCGGGGTTGTGGTCAAGCACTAGTTTATAATTATTAAAAATAAAAATAAAATAGCCGCGGTGGGATCGTGGATGGGTGAAAATATACATTAAATTCTTCGACCTCTCCGTAGATCGGAAAGCACGTTTAGTCGTTGGACTCGGCTGTCATTAGTAGTTCTTTTTACAGTCATGCATGCGTATAAGAAACCACGAAGCAACCGGTTGTAGGAGTCAGATATTCTGTTGCTCTATGTAAAACATTGCTATTCAGCTGCATCTAGTTAGGCTATAAGTCGACTCTAATATAATTAGGAAAATGCTAGGTAGATTGTAATTTGTTTGTTCGGATATGCTTCATACATGTCACAGAATATCATGGAACACAGATGGCTGTTCATAATAGTCAGATAAACTTATCGAAAGCAACGTGCCTGCTGTAACGTGATAGTGTGTAATTTTCCAATAGCTAAGCGTTCGTTAATGCGCATAGTAGGTAGGTAAGTTCTGAATAATATCTCGCTTGACTATCGAATCACATTGTCTTAATCGAATTTTGCTGAAAATACACACACTGACATGTCAAGCTTTTTCTGAATCCTTATTGTACTGCAAGCCGATTTAATGCGAGGTTTTAGTTTATTTTCTGGCACTTAAATTACGTTGATAGGGGGCACTGTTGGCAAACATTTGTGGAATTATTTCGGAAGTCACGTGAAATCACGGAATAGATAAGTAAGCTTGAAATGTATTCATATAACAAACTGACACTAGTTCCGATTTTTGCCAAGGGCCTAATTAAAGTCGTGTTATGCAACTGTCGTAGAAGTGGCGTGTGAGGCATTGGGAGGCTGGTGAAACGGCTGCACTAGGCGTTCCTACTTTTGGAGAAGAGGAAGACGCCAACATGGCAGATCCTGACGACGATGTTGACGAGGAGGACGGCTCACAAGAACAAGCGAGACATACCTTAGCTATCCTGCAGTCTGGTCGCCAGCTTGCCGATGAAGAAATTTTGGCGTAATATTTTGTTAAAATTTTCTATAAATCAGAAATAGAACTAAAACAACAGGACACTCATTTTCAGAATTTCTAGCCGACTTCGAAAAAAGAGTAGGTTCACAATTGTATTTTTTTTTTGTTACGTACCTATTAAGTATGGTGAGATGTCCAACAGTAAACCAGTGGTACATATTGAGCCACCATTCTTACTTTGTAAATGCTTCGTTTCCAAACCGTGCTTGGACACGAATATACTCAGTTTTTTACTGCGCCGCCTGCTGGTAAGTCGGGAACTAGCTAGCGTCAAAGACGTCCGTGTGGCGGATCGCAATACGATTTTCGGCAATAAAACGTAAGTATTACCATTTCGTATTACTTCTGGCATAATAAAGCGTTTATTTGGCTATCGTATGCAACTAAAATAACTACAGCAATTCTTTTCATTTGTTTTTAACATCACCTTAAACGTTGAACGGTGGATGTAGTACACAGTGAATGGCGAACATAGTAATAAAATTGTTGTTGTTTCAGCATAGGGCGAATAAAAGCAGCGCCTAGGAAAATTGGAGGTCACACAAAAGAACACATGTTGCAAGCCATGTTGCTAGTAAAATATGGACGTTTAATATTTTAAAATAGAAAACATTGAATTAATAAAGTTGATTACTTAGTAACATTTACAAGGCGTTTTATTGCTTTACCTAGTTTTGTAGCATAAATAGTCATAATTTACTGTAAAATAAACAGCAAGCTTCACTGGGTACATATTGGTTCACTGTTGACCTGGCCCTGGTTCAGAGTGTCCCACGTAGTGGACTCAGCGAGCCATTTGCCATCTTTTAAAAAACCTAAATATATTCTATCTTGTTGTGTTTGGTTCTAAAATGAATATGCAAAATTATAGCCTGATATATGGGAAGTCCTCTAGTAAAAAAAAATCTTCATTATCTTTAGAAACAGCTGAGCTAAGTATGTGCAACTTTTTCATGGTTTACTGTTGGACACCTCACCCTACCTAATGTTAAGATGGAAAGGTGTAGATGGTGGCGAAGCAAGTGTCAAAACAAATTGGAAAACAATGTAGATATACTTACATTAGGTACTTATTGCATCTGTACTGTGTATTAATTCATCAATTCAAAGTTTACACTACCGCGCGGGTCATTACCCTCGTAAAGTGAGCTTTGCGTTTTGCACTTAACGATAAAAGGCCAAATGCAAATGCTTAAACAAACATTTATCAGCATAGCATAGCAGGTATCTCAAAACAATTTTGGCATTATTTATAATGCATATGTTTTATTTGATTTAAAACTCTGTAGATACTTGCGCCAGATGTTGTTAAGTCGCGCCGCTGTAAATAGAGGATGGGTACTCGACGGGTTCCCAATTACAATAGCACAAGCTCAAGCATGTAAGTAGACGTCCTATTGCAGTGTTCATAATCGCAGGTCATTTACATTCCATCGCGAATTGATCAGAGTCCGCGAAACATGCCAACGTTAATGACTTGATTAGCGAATACGTTGATTTCCGAAGCAAAAACCTCGTAAATGTCATAAAATCCAATACAATAAATAATTTTTGGCAATTATAACCTATTTTGTACCAAACTCTATCAATGTTACAAAAGCAGTTTAAATATTTGTTTATAAATTGATCTTAGGGCAAAGATACCCTTGGTGGCAATGTTGGCGTATTTTGCGGTATCTACCATAGTGGAACATAATTTAAGTTGATTTTTGAGCGACTATTTGTAAAAAAAGGTCTTGTCAAGTTTTTGGGTTCCATGGAATTTGAACTTTGTGAAGTACGAGTTACGACAGACGTTCAGTTTGTTGTTCCTTAACTTGACAGTTTTCTGAAAATTTTAATTCAATAGATAAAACACAACTTATGCTCATAAAGGATCGGTTATTAAATCATCATTTCTGTATATAGTGTTTGAGAAAGGCGAAGAACAAGACTCTGAGGCTGGAGAGGAAGCTGATGAGGAACCATTTGATGAAGATACTGATTTGTATAGCAATGTGTTAAGAAAGATCTTACCAGGTCAGGAGGACAAATTTTTATTTTTTTCTTAAAAACACGAGTCATCCGTCTTATATTAACAACAAATGTTTTTGCAGACATTGTGGTATCACTAGATGCAACCGACGATTATGTCTGCGATAAAGCTATGCGACAGCCTGAAGGATATTCTCGATTGGATGAGGAGTCTATACTGAAGCGTTTGAGCGATTTTCGATCTGGTGATACCCGGGACATTACTCCACTTAACTTTTTCGATGAATTGGATATACACCCATTAGTAGTACCCGTTAAAGATCATTTGGATTATTCAATGAAGGGTCCATACGCTGCTGTAGCATTGCGTATGGGTCGTCCGTGCCGCTACGCAAAATTACTTGGTCAGTTGCAGTCATTCATAGGGCTCTCATGAGGACACCAGTTGGTTGACATGCCCACCATAAAGCTATGTATATTTTGCTGGTAGTGCCACCATGGTGTGTTAGTGAGATTTACCTAATGCTTAAAAAAGCTTCTTCTAATTGTAGAAATCTCAATATGCTCTATTAACATTTCCGCAGCACTTATTGAAGCTGCTGAAAAGAAAGAAAAAGAAGAAGTAGAAACTTTAAGAACTAAAGAAGCGAAAGTTTTAAAAGAAATTGAGGATAAACTGAAACAAGAACGTGAAGAGAAAATGGAATACTGGGTGAATAATGAGCTAAGCTTATATTTAGAAACCGATTATTTTAAACAAAAAAAACAAAACACAAATTATATTATTTTTTAGACGGAGTTATACGCTTTGATGCGTGAGGAAGAGGAAGCAGCTTTGGCCGCCGCAAGCGAGCCCATGCGTAATTACTTGGTCCATCATATCTTCCCAACGCTAACTCCTGCTCTGCTTGAAGTTGCCAAATTACGCCCTGAAGATCCTATTGACTTTCTAGTGAGTTACTTTTGTATACATTGTTTCAATACTTGGTGAACCGTGAATACTTCCTTACATTTTGATCTTGACTTTTCCAAGTGCACACCATAGCCATTAAGGACGGACGAAAGCAGGTCCGAAACTGTCAAAAAATCCCAGTCAACCTTGAACCTTAAAGCTTTATAGATAAACTTCAAAATGAAATGAAGTAATCTGACAGATTGTAGTTGCTTGATGTACTATCTTCTGTACCTAAATACAGATTTGAGTAATTGATAGCATAGCACAGAAATTATTTCAGCGTCACTCTTATTTTTTTTTCTATTTAAAAATAGTAAAAAAATACTTATTTTGAATGTTCACACATGGGACAAAAGAACTAATAAATTATTTCCAAAAGACAACAAAATATAAGTACTTAATTAAGAAAATTTGGGCAGACACTCAGGCAGACGCGACGTGAGTAGAATAATTTCCATAAAGTTGGTCTACCACAGTCGCGTCATGCTGTCACGTTGCACGGGTCTGAGAGGAGCCTTTTTACCTTTGGAGGTTTTAGGTTTATAATAGCCCAAACTAGGCAACCCTGTATTTTGAGTGTCAAAAAATATATTTTACCAAGAGTCTAGGTACAATATACCATTACTATTGACTGACTACCTACAATACGATAACCATCTAGGTCCTAGACGGTTATCATATTATACGTAGTCATCTATAAAGTTATAACCAATTAATTTGGAAATCGTCAGGGGGAAAGTGCCTTCAAGTTAAACCCAATCGGTGAAGCGTTAGAAGATAAATTCGAATTACACGAGGAAAGGAAGAGGTTGGCTGCAAATTGTGATGAAAAGCCTAAGGAGGCTGATGTGGCACAGAAAGCCGCAGCCAATGTAGTAGAAGATGATATTGGTCGCGATCGCAGATTTACACACAATATCTTAGGCGTTTATTTTGATTAGCCTATTTATTTTTATTGATTTTTTAGATTTATTAGAAATTGTGTTAATTTGTTTAACCGATTCGTATTTAATAAGTTTTCATAATATTATTATCGATTCTGATGACCTCGGTTTGATCTACGTTTGGTTTTGCAGCAAACGCTGGCAAAGCTTTAATATTTCCAACTACGATTTATGATTATTAATGTACTTAGGTCCAAAATTCAAATGGTATATTTTTTTTGGTTTATGTAATAAAATACAAATTGTTACGATATATCTAGTTAATGTTTCTATAGTTTCTGGTTTTATATTCAAACCTTTATCGTAGTCACTAGTCTTCTTTGTGTGGCTGGCTCGACAATATTTCAAATTTTATTTTATGTGTTACATACTGACACGTAACTTACAAAACAACAAGCTATGCTTCGGGTAATGTAAATGTCTATTGGCAGTAAACTGTAGTGAATCCCAAAGCAGGAAGCAGAAAGCGGATTCGCGCGTGCATTAGTCTCTACTAATGATCTAGATGTTAATAAAATTTCGCGCGTGGGATTCGCCTCAGTTTAGTCATAAATTTACCGTCAGATGGGCTACCTACTTTAGTGACAACTATAAAACTACGTCTCTACAAGCGGTTCTCAAAACAAGTTTTATTTGGTGCTTACCAGGCGGAACACCTTTTCAAGCTGAATCCAACCGGTAAGATGCTTGAACCAGGATATAATTTTCAAGCGGAAAAACTACTGGGAAAGATTAAAATACTGGACGACGCTTTGCAGGATCTTGATATCGTAATCGAACCATTAATACCATCTTCTTGTGAAATAACCAGCTCTGAGCCGTCCAAAGTTGACACTATGAAAGCTCTTTAACAAGAGGTCTCTGATCTTATGTTTATAAATACACATACAATTTAATTTAACTTCTGAATTATAACGTTTAACATTTTCTCATATTCATTGCGAGAAAAGTTGCGGAACTTTGGTTCATAAACATAATAATAAGGAGCGTTTTCACAAAGCAATACAACAATCATAATCTCAAAATAGTCTCTAATAGTAGTGTCGTTTCGTACTCAATCTCTATAGGGCTACACGATGATCTATATGAATTTTCTGTAATAGATACTTAAATCATGAGTACGGTTACCAAAAGAGGATAAGTAGCCACGGTCTTCAGATATAGTTGCAAGTTTAGAGAAAAACCAATGTATATTTTCAAATAAAATAAAATTAATAGAAAACAAACATTTGATTTCATAAATATAATTTAATTTGAAAACATTCCTTCCTTTATGAAACTTAAATTATGTATATCCTGGTTAATTAATTATCTCTTTGGTGACATATTGTGTTTGTTAAAAGAGGTTACTAATTATAATTTTGTTACAAAATTGTTATCCTCAGTAAGTTTTTAAAAAAATACTGGAGAACTTAATGAATTCGTGCTCGTTCTGTGGGTATTTTAAAGGTTACTGTAAATTCAATTGTGTTTCATTTGAAGTGTCAATAAAACAAATACATAAAATATGCATGACTTTTGTTTTGTACCTAGAGACTTACCATGAACTTTTGAAACTGTAATCTAGCGACTTTAACACTACCAGATAGGTAAATACTATTTGAAATGTATAGCCATACAAGAGCTGAGAGAGTGAGCTGTTAAATAAAAAGCGCTTCCCATTCAACTTGCACTCAAAGAAAACTAATTAAAGTTCAACAGTGATGGGCTTCAGCAGGGAAGTATGCTGGGCCTCCATCATATAATAATTGATCAACGTGTTCTACCTAACCTAAAGATTTTATCTAAGAATGTCTGAGCCTTATTAAATTCATAATTATGTCAAATCGTGATATATCAACCATTTTTTTAAACCGATACTTATGGTACATATATTAATTATAAGCTACTACTATATGTGCATATTACCTTCTATACTATTAAAGCAATTATTTGTTGGGTAGTTAATAGCCTCTTTGAATTATTGAAAAGCTCATAACGAAAAAAGGCAATGTACAGACGGCAGCACATCAAGTTTTACTACAATCTATCAGATTTCTTTATTAGATTTTCAACTTTATATATAGGTACCTAAAGCATTAAGGCTCAACTTTGATTGGAAATATCTGATAGTTTCGGGTAGCTTAACCTGCTGTCGTCCGTACTTATCAGTATTTCATACATTACAAACAAATACAAACATACTACCTACCTAACAAATAATTTGCTTGTAAGTAGGCACGAATTAAGATATTTTTAGGGATCCTTTTGAATACTTCATAATTTTTAAAACTGCTAAAGTGCCTTTTTACAAGCGATGTCTGGACAAAATTTTAACTTTCACGATAAAAGCTCGTGAAGTAGGATATGACAATAATAAAATTCTAATCTATTCTAATTTCCAGATTTTGATTTCACAGAGTAACGTCTTTGTAAAAATGAAGGCTATAGGTCGACCGAGGTAGGTGTAAGATGACACTGAAACAGACAATTATTCTAATTCTTGACGTGACCTTTAAAAATGCCTTTTAAAAGGTTTATGAATTAGATTAAAATGTTTGTTTTACTATCTTTTGTTTGTTGTGCTAAATATGTCATCAAAATGTTTCTAAATAAATTTAAAATGATTACTGTTATTATCTATGGACATAACCGTGTTAATAGTACATGGTGGGCATAGAAATCCATCATAACATCACGCAATGGCTGGTCGATAGTTTCGATGTTATCATTGTTGCGTGATTCAGTCCGCTTATTGTCTATCTTGTGTGCACACAACCTGAACAATTCACCTGAACATGTGGTAGGACATGAGAGTGTATCCTGAATACACCTTCAAAAATGACAATTCACGTTCTAAAAAGAACCGGTCGCCTTCAGATGTTAGTGGCTTATCGTTGTTGGCTGCAAGTCTACGTCATCAGACGACGGAGTTTTTCAACAATTCAACATTGCATGGAGTGCGATACATTGCTGAAAAGGACAGGCCGTTTTGTGAAAAGTGAGTATGGTTTCATTGTACTATGAGCTTCTTAATTGACAGTGTGTACCTTGCATAGAGATTGGCTTTAAAGAGCCTATGATTTCTTTGAATGCAATTTCTTTTAGCAAACTGCGGTAACGTAATTGATAAATTGTTAGTCTCTGCGTCCATGCGCCCGCAAACCCGGGCCTACGATGGCCGGGAATTCGATGCTGTCTCCTGATGATGAGGCACGCCACCACGAGGACACGGAGATGTTCCCACTAAGCCGGACAGACCTACACCATATCCTCAGGGCGATCCTCACAGCGATGACACCACGGCGTTTCCTCACACCTTTTTCGGAAACCTAACGACACAGCCATGTCCGGTGAGGACCTGCGCCAGACGAAAGTTGAAGGCGCTGTGGCTCCTCTTTAGCGACTCCTTAAAGAGGGCCAGGCG
Organism: Sesamia inferens; assembly: GCA_037179545.1. NCBI lineage: Eukaryota > Metazoa > Arthropoda > Insecta > Lepidoptera > Noctuidae > Sesamia > Sesamia inferens. The sequence goes on along the minus strand of CM073928.1, from coordinate 16,806,993 downwards.
TAATGTTTGGCGTAAATACATGTCATATCACATATAGGAAACATAGAAGCTGTTAACATTGTTCTAGTTAACCAACATCCTTGAAAATTGCCTGTTATCCTTGTACGGCAAATGCTTAAAAGAGGCTTGAGTAATGAGTATTAATCACAATGCCACGCTTGCTCAGTATGTACTAATGATGTTTTCTTTTTAAGTAAGTAATTGGTGAGAACACGAAAACATAATTCTATGATTTACATCACTCTGTATCCATTGCAGGTTCATGTGGTTCAGTTTCACAGCCGTCGGTGCAGTGACCACTTGTATCATAATAGTCAGTTTGTGGGAAAAGTTCCAAACTAACCCTACTATTACGGGTAAGCAATTTTATCAACCATACCTACAGATGCGAATGTTACTCATGTCTGTCTGCCTCAGGATTTGGACGATTTCAATGAAAATTGGCTTGGAGCCTTGAACTGCGAGCCTTTTTTTTTGTGGAGTGGAAATCCTCATAGGATATCCGCCGCTCTGGGGTGGGCGACGGGGTTTGTCAGACTGACTAAAACCAACCCGGAGTCTCTTCTATCACGAGCGCGCGTGGGGCCGCAGGAGTCTAAATTCTTCCACGGCCCCACACCCTCGTGCTGGCCCGGTCTCACCGGGCCTCGTCTCGTGCACGGGGTAGTGGGTGTTAAACTAGCCCGTGTATCGCCTCAGCTTCGGGGTCCATCGAATAGGGAGCGGGGACTTCCCCATGTCCCTCGCCCCTGGTCCCATTCATGGGGGGTGGAAGAGGGCGTTATCCGTCCTTCTTCGGCGCCCGGTGAGTCTCCCAGGAAGGGAGTTGAGATCTCCCTCTCCCGTTCCGCAGCTTCCTTCTGTGACATCACGTCCTCACAGAAGGACATCACTGCGTCCCACGACTCTGCGCTACCGACTAGAGTTGTAACGGAGAGCAGTTTGGCCGGATACCGGATATCCGGCCGACCATGTAGCCGGATATCCGGCTATCCGGCGAAACTTAGCCGTTTGCGCAGGCGGCGACAGCCTGTGAGCTGGATTTTTATATCAAGTCAGTGCGAATTGATCGCAATAGGGATGTTTCCTGAGTAAAAAAATTGATTCTATTTAGTCCGTCATTCAGATTATAGAAAAATATTGGAGACGTATATTTTGTTTTATCAAATCAATAAAAATTGACAAATATAAAAGGCATAATAGATCAGGAGTAGTGGCTGGTGACGTCACTGCTCGCTAAAAAGTGTAGCGTGCAGTGACATCACACGAGTTTTCAACGCACTGTGTCGTCTTCATTTTTTGTTTATATGAAAAAACAAAAAATACGTGTCTAGTTTAGTAGTAGTTAGTAGTGTAGTTTTGAAAATCTGACTGACGGACAAATTCGTTTTTTTTAGTCAACTACCCCATTGCAGCTAACGCCAAAGAATACCCAAATTTAACAAAGTTTGCTAAAATCTTCCTTTCTGCACCTTGCAGCAGAGTGTATAGCGAAAGACTTTTTTCTGAAGCTGGTCTTATTTATGAAGAGAAACGCTATCGCCTGCTACCTCCCAATGCAGAGAAATTAGTATTCATTCACTATAATTTGTCCTTAGTGCAGTATGAGTACTAATTCATTCATTTTCTTTGTATTACATTAATTTACTATTGTGTGATTAAAAAAACGAGTGTGCTTATGACCACACGACTGAAGTGAAACTTCTTTCGCACCATCTGTATGTATATATATATATATATATATATATATATATGTGTACAATATATACATGTATACACATATACATATATTAATTTTCTATAAATATTTAAATTTATTTCATGCTTTCATTTATAAATGAAGAATGTTAATAGGTATACAAAATCGCTTAAAACTATTGTCCTAGTAGGGCTTGTATCTTTACAAATACACTAGTTTTTGTTTCATTGAAAAAGACCAAGTATTAATGAATTTATAGACATTTCAAATTCTCGTAAATTTTGCGTTCCGTAGCAAGCGCGCGTGAAGCGTGTGACGTCATAACACAACGCGCCCCCGCCACCGCCGGCCGCTCGCTGGCAATCCGCGCCTGCCGAGTTACTTATAGTGTTTTATATTGCTTCTTCCGTACATTGAGTAATATTCAGTTTAATTAGTGTATATATGGTATAATGGATGACGGATTTGAAAAAGGGCAATCGGATAACCTACCTAAAATAGAGTAGAATAGTCATCATTATATTTCGCGGAGTACATTTTGTTGTTTCAGATAATAAATTTATGAGAAAATAACATTCTTTAGGTAAACCTAGCAATAGTTGTGGCTCTCTATATGCATAAAAGAGCTGCTTTTTGCATATAGTTTCTGAAAACATATTTTTCGCTTTCTGAGTTATCCACATCTGAATCTAAATCTTCATCAGGATTCAAGGAATCTTTATCAGGGGTATACATTTCATGTGTGGAGAGAGTAGAAGATGAGTCAGTCATACTTAACGTGACCATACGTCCCGTTTTAAATGGGACTGTCCCTTTTTATAATTAAGAGTCCCGGTGTCCCCAAAACGAACTCTGGGACGCAATATTGTCACGTTTTCAGAAACCGGGCGAAAATTTGAGTAGCAGATGGCCATTCAGTTTTAGTTCTTCTAACGATGATATTGAGAAAACAAGGAGAATATAAAAAAAAAAAAATTTTAATTGAAATCATCACCAGCAAATATATCTAAGTACCGTTTTTCAAATCTACTTTTATTCGGAACGGTTAAGGCAATTTATCTGAATAAGTAACTACAAATAGTTTCTTTTTCATTGCCTACCTATTATTTGACTTAAAATAAAACAATGTCCCGTTTTGAGTCAAAGAATGAAATGGTCACGTTAGTCATACTACAAACTGATACTGTATCTGGACATGATATTGTTTTCCTCTCTTTCTTAAAATATGTTTTATCAGTCATGGTTGATTTATGAGCACCTTTATCTCTTAGCTTTACTTGTACCCCTTTACTTTTCTTTGTTGTTTTCAGACACTGGTCATTATTTTTAAAGCTAAGTGGATCTTCTGTAACTATTTCGTCTTCACAGCAAGCAACAAATACCTCTTCTGGTTTATTGATTGCCTCTGAAGTCGAAATAATCGGTTCTTCGTCTTTGCTTAAGAGTTTCTCAAAATATTTTATTTTATTCCGTTTTTGTACTGCAGATCTTTCGGGTATATCTACCTTTTCTTGTTGACATTGAAATTTGTGAGGAACTATCCCATTTTTAAGTTTAAATCTTCCTCCAACCAGCTTATATTTAACATAGTTCTCCATATCAGCCTCAAACTGAAAAAAAAAAATAGTTATCTATTATGATGTTTACGCTAGCAAAAACGTAGGTAGATAGTAGTAGGTATTAGACTGTGTACTTATGTGCAAATAAATAAAACAAACGCTAACGTAAATAGTAAATTCGTTTTCAAGATAAATACATATAATAATAGCAACCTTGTTATTATTTAACACCAAAGGTTTTGCACCTCTGACCTGACAATGATAATAGGTATAACTATACCAAAAAATTCAAACTACTAATTAGGTACCTATAATAGATATAAATATGTATACATTTAAGTATTAAGATATAAATTACTTATAGACATACTTACATCTAAATGATCTTCACAACAATAAACTGTACTTTTAGCTCCAAATGAATCCAACCTCTTCATAGCTTTTATCCATTTCTTTCGCATTTGAACATCCTTTGGAAAAAAACAACTTTTCTGGTGTCTTGGTGGTTGTGTTTGTACATTTTGGCATAACACATGATTTTCTAGCATGTAGATCAGACATTTTTACACTTTAATAGTAAAAGGTACGGGCAACGCGGCGTTACCGGAGCGCGCGAGTGGACTGACCGAGTGTTGCGTTGTGCTGTGACGTCATCGCGTCGAGCGCCGGCCTGGTGGAACTCCGAATCGCGCACTTATTTTGAAATTAAATATCTTGGAAACTAAATGACGTATCGTAATAATTTTTTCACTCATATTTTTTATTTTCAACCGAGTTTACGCGGAGCTAAAAAAAAATATTAGTGAACATTCTTCATTAATATTTTTGCATAGACCTCCAATTAAAAAAAAAAAAAGTGGATTCCCTCGGGGCCAAAAGGTCGGGCTCTTCCTCCTGAATCAGGGGACCCCAAACTCGGGTAGTCCACGACCTCTGGTTCCCGAGATAATCCACGGGGGGGTGAGGTAACTAAAGGGGGTCGGGGGGGGATAGGTTTCGTGGGGTTGCGGGGGAGGGAGGGGGGAGGGGGAGAGGGGCAGTGGATTCCCTCAGGGGCAAAAGGTCGGGCTCCTCCTCCTGATTCAGGGGACCCCAAACTCGGGTAGTCCACGACCTCTGGTTCCCGAGATAATCCACGGGGGGGTGTGGTAACTAAAGGGGGCGGGGGGGGGGTAGATTTCGTGGGGTTTCGGGGGGTAGGGGGGAGGGGGAGAGGGGGGAAGGGGAGACAAATCTTAAAAAGATCCAAAAAATATATATTGCCTTCGGCGAGATGCGAACTCTCAACTTCATGCTCGGCATGTCATGCAATATTTACATGAGCCAACTCCTTGGTTGTAGTACAGACGAAATAGGACTATACTTTGCTTCCGTTCGCCTTGCCCGATCATTTTTCTTAACATTTTTCGTAACGCTTTCGCCAGTTTACTCCCCAAGTCAAGCGTGCCTAAAGAAGTTTCACTTCAAAATATAAAACTTAAACTAATTATAATAAAGTGATACCAACCAAATAAAGCAAATAATTCCTCAAAAATATGTTTCTTTTATCCAGTTTTTTAAATTATTTGGCCGGATACACATTCGGCCGAAAATTAGCTATCCGGTATTCGGCCGGATAGTATTAGGACGGCCGGATAGGCCGGATACCGGATAGTTACCGGATATCCGTTGCATCTCTACTACCAACCATCCTCCGCATTACTGCTGGCAGCGTCATGTCGCCTCCTACTTACTAGACACTCGGAGAGCGTGTGCTGCGCTGTGTCCTCCCCGCATTGGACGCAGTGGTGGCACCGAGCGTCCGGCTCCCTGCCTTAGCGACGCAGGTATTTGCCCAAGCAACCGTGCCCCGACAGTACCTGCGTCACCCTGAACGACAGGGAATCGTGCCTTCTCCCGAGTCAGTCGTCGAGTATTGGCCGGATCGCCTCGACGGTAGCGAGGCCGGCGGTAGGGCGCATAAGCCTCTACCGCTAGTCCGCCACTAGGACTTGACGGAGCTCCTCTCGATGCAGTTCGATCTGCTGCTGCGCTGGACTGGAGCCCCGTGTCCGCTCTTCCTCGCGCCATCGTTACAATGACGCGAGTACTTTCGCCTCCAGGCCCCAGGGCGGGGATTCGGCCAGGATAAATTGCGAGCCTAAGGCAACCTACGAATCCTAGTTGTTGACAGTTACGTATACCTGGAACAAACTATCCAGTTAGGAAGGTCCAACTTCGACAAAGAGGTCAATCGTCGAATCCAACTCGGCAGCCTAGTCTATTAACTGGATAGTTTGTCCCAGGTATACGTAACCGTCAACAACTTTGAGAACAGAGTCTCCATCTTTATATGATCACTTATGGAACTGAGACGTAGTCGCTAATAACGGGCCTTATAAGAAAGCTCAAGTTCACTCAAAGAGCAATACAAAGAGCAATAGAGAGGGCTATGCTGGGGATTTCACTGCGTGATCAAATCTGGAATGATAAGATCCGCAGAAGAACTAGAGTAACCGACATAGCAAGAAGAATTGCAACACTAAAGTAGCTGTGGGCCTGGCACATTGCCCGTAGGACCGATGCCCGATGGGGCCGACGGGTTCTCGAGCGGCGACCACGCATCGGAAGATGCAGTGTGGGCAGGCCCCTGACAAGGTGGACCGACGACCTGGTGAAGGTTGCGGGAAACCGCTGGATGCGGGAGGCGCAGGACCGGTCGTCGTGGAGAACATTGGAGGAGGCCTATGTCCAGCAGTGGACGTCTTTCGGCTGAAATGATGTGCCTATTAAACTGTTAATCTCTATTTCGATGAATTTCTAGCTGGGAGACAGTAGGTGTATAGAGTAATACGTAAATATGTTTCAGGTTTGGATACTGACTTTCATAATTGGGATGTACCTTTTCCGGCAGTGACGATATGCGATGTAGAGCCCGTTGATGATGAACTACTGGAAACTTACATTGAAAGGCATGACGTTTATGTTTTTAGTATTATGCCCGTTGCTAGGTGTATATGTATTATTACACTGACTAATTTTCAACTCTCAGCACTGAGCGTTGAAGATTCATTTATTTATAAAAAATATTTAAAAGCTTAGTAGGTACCTATAGTATAGTTTGTCGTGATATGTAATTTGCAATGATCTGAAAACTTGTATGTTGCCAGTATTTGGGGTTCAGAGCCACCGGATAAAGCTGGGGAGATGTTGCGATGGTTGGCGACTCTCAGCTATCGGTCTATAGCAGAACGTGCCGCAGAATTCCTCTCAGATCCCGTGCTTGTAGGGAAGACCGACGGAGACGAGACTGCACCGGCTAAACACCCTAAAGATGCCGTATTTGAAGTAATAACTATTTTGTTTCCTTTCTAAATAATTTAAAAATGGCAATTGTGCTATCGAATCAGGAATGAGGAGATCCGCAGAAGAACGAGAGTAACCGACATAGCCCGAAGAATTGCAACACTGAAGTGGCAATGGGCTGGACACATTGCCTGTAGGACCGATGCCCGATGGGGCCGACGGGTTCTCGAGTGGCGACCACGCACCGGAAGACGTAGCGTGGGTAGGCCCCCGACAAGGTGGACCGACGACCTGGTGAAGGTCGCGGGAAACCGCTGGATGCGGGAGGCGCAGGACCGGTCGTCGTGGAGAACCTTGGGGGAGGCCTATGTCCAGCAGTGGACGTCTTTTGGCTGAAATGATGATGATGATGATGAATTGTGCTAAATAATCAGATCGTTTGGCGCAGTTACTTAGCAATGACTTTATGAGCTATGTGTTGAGACACGGATTCGATTCGCAAACGGAAAAATATTTCCTACATATTTTTCCTTTAAATTTATGGTTTTAATATTTGTGGTGTCATTGTTTACGTATGTGAATTTTGAGTTCGCAAAGAACGGGAAAATTTTGTTCTGGAAGTGCCCTCCCACATAGGAAAGTTTCCTGTTCATTTTTGCTTCAAAATTAATTACAATGTTATTAAACAAAATAATAGATGTATGTAAATCAATACTGATGTATCCCGTGTTGGTTACATTGGTATGTTTTATGTTCACAGATAGTTCGTCATTGTGAGTCATTGTTTTACGACTGCGAATGGAAAGGAGATTCGGAGGAGTGTTGCGACGTGCTAATGCCCGTATTCACTGAGATGGGATTCTGTTACGCTTTTAACTCTAAACATGCTGAAAAAGTTTGGCCATGGTATGAAGAGTTTGTGCCTTAGTGTAGTACAAAAAAATATCATGTACACATACCATAAAATTTTAAGTCTCTTCCAGTAAAACTGTCTGAAAAAAACTGTTCATTTTACATTTTTGTCCGTCTGTTTGATGAAATCAGAATAAGAAATATGTTTTTCAGGCAATCACAGGCTCAAGCTGAACAATTCAATGAAGCGTTCATCCACGAGACCGACGCTAAATGGTCCTTCATGTTTAACTCTGATCGTAAAAACACTACATTCGATGTGAGTAATGCTTTTTCTTTCTAAGTATTTACTTATTTATATGTACCTTATTGTAAGTACATAAGAAAAGACATTATACAATATGTAAAGAAAACCCTGTCCGATCCGTGAAGGTATTGCTAGGTATTGATAACTGATTCCATTAATGCCTATAAAGCCGGGCTAAACTTTAAAAAATATCCCCCTAAAAAAAATAATATTATTTCGCAAAAGGAGGTAGCTTAATACATGTGCAGTAGGCAATTCATACGTGGGCGAAGGGGGCAGGGCACGCGGCACACTGTCTCATCGTTCATAATAATACAGTCGAAAATGGTGTTGTCAGTTTAAAAAAAAAAATCAAAATTTGGGGAAGTTTGAATTAATTCGCGGAAAAAAAGATTATGTCAAAATTCATTACTATTGTTATTATGATGATTATGTAAATGTGTTACCTAACCTTTATTATCCTGACGGGTGGGATGGGGTTTTCTTTACATATTGTATACAGTATGTTAAGAAAACCCTGTCCGACCCATAAGGATAATAAAGGTTAGGTAAACACATGACCAAATCTAATATATAAAATTCTCGTGTCACGGTGTTCGGCTTTAAACTCCTCCGAAACGGCTCGACCGATTTTGATGAAATTTTTTGTGCTTAACCGGTATCTATGAGAATCGGCCAACATCTATTTTTCATCCCCCTAAATGTTAGAGGTAGTCCACCCCTAAATTTTTTTTTTAATTTTTTAGACAAAATTTTTAATTTCTATTTTTTTATGATACAACATACAAAAATACATACAGTCCCCAATTTTCACCCTTCTACGATCAACCCTTATTTTTTAATAGCCATTTTAGTAATTTAGTCTATTATTTATATGGCAAAACAACATTTGCCGGTCAGCTAGTGTAATATAAAATTTTACGTATTCATCATAGTACCAATACAAATGAATTTTGAAATAATCTTTTTTTCCCGCGAATTAATTCTAATTTCCCCGAAATTTGGTAATTTTTAAAAAGTGACAACACCGGTATTATTATGAGCGAATAGCGATGCGACCACGTGCCGCGTGTCCTGCCGCCCGCCCCCCGCGGGCGGCAGGCGAAGGGTGGTCAACGCGCATTTAATAAGTTACCTCCTTTTGCGAAATAATATTTATTTTTTTAGGGAGATTTTTTTTTTAAGTTTAGCCCGTTTTTGTATGCATTAGTAGAATCAGTTATCGATACCTAATAACACCTTCATGGGTCGGACAGGGTTTTCTTAACATACTGTATATTAAACACTACAAATTATACAATGGGCGATATGTATGAGATATGTATATGTTTCTGTGAATGTATAGTTTCTTATGATCTTGACCACTTATTTGTATCACTCTGCACCGGAAACCGTTCCAGTGTACTGTACTGCAGCTTTTAACCTAAAAGGTTAAAAGGTAGAAACTTAATTTGTATTCAAAAACCGTAGGGTATAATACACACTGACGCCACAACTCCATGCGGTTAAAAAGCCCAGCAGTCACAGATTAATGCAGCAATGCAAATTTATATAAAAGTGGAATTTAACAGCGCTGCTTTTTTTTTCAAGCTGTGCCATGGCATTGGTTTCTTACAGATATTCATTCACTCAACGGAAGAAATGGCTGGCCTGGAGCAAAGTGCTCAACACTCCTGGGACCGTCGTGTGGAGAAAGTCTCCTTCTCTGTGAAACATACGTACACAACCGAAGACGCTCGTCAGCTGTCCATTCGTCAACGGCGATGTGTGTTTGCTGATGAACTTCACTTGGAGACATCTAATATTTATACTTACTCGGCTTGTATGAGACAGTGCCGCATGCAACTTAGTCGGGCATTCTGCAAATGTGTGCCGCATTTTTATCCACAGTTAAGTACGTTATTTTTGTATATACCTACATAATTATAATTAGATAAGGTCAGCATTCAAATTAAGTTCATAGGACACTAAAATAATTGAAATGGTTTTTTTTTAATACTCGGTATCTAAACTTCAAAGAGAAAACGGAACCTTTATAATCAAACTGTTTTATTATATTTGACATATTTTTGTTAAATTGATTGTTGTGAAGTATTAACTGATTTTCTTTGCTAAAAAAAATTACTTACCTTTTTTTTTTGTTGTGGATGGGAAATCATCAAATGACCTATCCCGCTCTGAGCGGACCTCCAGGACCACGTTTTCTTTTTTAACCAACCCGCAACCCTGACCCAGGAGGCAATCGGTCTTTGTGGACCCCGTCACGATGTGCTGACATCTCTTTGAGGCGCGCGTAAAACGAGCGGTGAGCTGCCCACTGCTCACCGCCCGCAGGCCCGCGCCTACGGTGGCCGGGAGTACGATGTTGCCTCCCGACCAGGGCGTCTCCTGTGGCGGCTAGTCGCGTTAGGGCACTAGGATTCCTGTTCCCTCACGCACTCCGCCTCCTCCTTTGCCAGCATCACTGCTTCACAGGAGGTGGCGGCCTGCCATGCACTCTCGGTTCGGACCACGGCCTCGACCATGGTCGGACGCGAGAGATCTCCCGCCGATCGCCGCCACTGTGCTCTACCCAAGCCGGGCAGACGTCCATCGTATGCCTCACCGTGTCCTCAGGGCGATCCTCACAGGGGTGACACCCTGGCGTTTCTTCCTACCTTATACTTACGTCACAGGAATCTCCCGAAATAGGCGTGTCCATTGACGTGGGACGACCAATGAGGGAACTTACCACCGCTATTGTGGCGTGCCGAAACTTTACTTACCTTAGGTAAATTTTTATCGTAAGCTTATTATAAATGTTTTTATTTATATTTGATGACCATTCAACTTCAATTTCAGAAGGCTATAAACAATGCACGCTAAGGGAACTAGGCTGTATAGCAAAATACGCGGCAGCAATAACAGACGTTTCGCGTTGCACCTGCGAACTTGGATGCTCCCACACTGTGTACGAAGTGGAAAAACTCTCTGACGTCGAGTAAGTTTTGCGTCACTACTCAACCCATTCTTTACGGGTGTTATTGTAGGTACTGAGCGTAGCGTTATCGTAGATAGGCGGTGACGCTTAACCTTGTTATTAGACATAACTGTTCTAGTTCCTATAATTGCATCGTTATAATGATGATATTACAAACTACATGGAGGACCATACACCCTCTATAGGTACCTATAGTTTATAATATCTAAATAACACCTGCCGCACGGGCCGATCAGAGGTTTAGCTGCGGTTCGTGGTTGGGTGACTCCTTTGTATCTCGACACACTAATGGTAGTCAAAAATCCGAAAGTAACTGTTAGAAGCTAACTAGCAGTTAGAAGCTGGGAGCCGATCAGCCGACATAGTTGGGAAAAAGCAAATGCAAGACAATTTTGTGTGTTTTGTATCCGATGTATGTCATTTTTTCATGAAAACACGACCGTTTATTCCAGTTCGACTAGAAGTAGCGAAAACACACTATTAGAAACAGAGTTCGTGTCATGGCCGATGGTACGCTATAAACGGGAGGTACTCTTCGGTTGGGTCGACTTGCTGGGTGAGTCAAACCATCGTAGAATTACAGCTAAATAAGTATTCGTATTGTTTTCCTATTAGCCGTTTTTGTATTCATGGACTTTCCTAATTCCTTCTGTGGTTTTCACTCACTTTTATGTTGAGCCTGGCGACTAACACATAAATGCACGCAGTTGCAAGATTAATTACAGCTTCTATAAAATGCAACTCTTGGGATCGTGATAAATATTATGTATAATACTAAAACTAATTGTTTTTTATGGCTAGCAATTTTAGAGACGTCCCTGGATAAATGACACATACATGTACTGGTGGCAGCGGTGGCATAATGGTATCGGCCGCGACTAACAATTTGCAGGTCGTAGGTTCGAACCCCATCAGGCGCTTTAAAAGTAAAGCGCCTGATGGGGTGAATGAAAACATCGTGAGGAATGTCGTAGAGGAAAAAAAATATATCTAAAATATGTGACATCTACCGACCCGCGATGGGCCAGCGTGGTATATTACGGCCCATTCCCTCTCATCGAGAGGAGGCCAGTGTCCCAACAGTGGGAACATTATAGGTTGATGGTGTACTCACACCATTTTCTATTTCTGTGAAGGCTGAAGCTATGAAACGCCAATTGCTTCGCATAAATAACGGAAGGGAGAAATAACTCATTAACAATTTCAGTATCCTTTGGAGGCATTGCTGGACTGTTTCTGGGTTTCTCCCTACTATCTGGTGTGGAACTGTTGTACTACTTCACACTGCGAGCATGGTGTGCGGCCGTGAGAGATGGGGATGTGTTGCGTGAGGAACGAGCGGAAAGACTCGCCAAAGCTAAACCACCACATGATCTGAGCCTCGTACCTTGGTCAGTGTTCTTATGTATTTTTTTCGGATTTTTTTTAAACTCCACACTATGAATTCTCCTGTATCATGGGTGCGTTTACAAACATATAGTCACATACACAAACAGGTAGGTCATTAATATTTGTTCCGTGTGGGAATTCCGTGACAATAGCTTGACCACTGCACTAACCGTGAAAAAATAGAAAACTGAAACGATTGCAATGGTATTTCCATTGCAATCGTCAGTTTTTATTATCACAGCTTGCTCGGTGTATTAAAAAAAAATGATTTTCCCCCGTCGCCAGCTTGCTTCAGAAGGAACGCATTCCCACAGCATGTATTCTACTTACATGCCCCTCACACCCAAAATTACAGGTTTGGAACGTTGGAAACCGACAGTTTGTCTTTCGGTAGACAATCATTATCCGCGTCTTTAGATGACAATTAAGTACCAGGACCTCGAAGTAGCACTTTATTTGTAATAGTATTCGAAGTGCTGTTTTTATGTATTATAGGTTACTTGACTAAAAAAAAACTAACTAGATAGTTCGTCAGTCAGATTTCCAAAAATTACTAGACGCGTATTTTTTCTATTTTCATATAAACAAAAAGTGAAGACGACACAGTGCGTTGAAAACGTCACTGCACGCTACACTTTTTAGCGAGGAGAGACGTCACCAGCCACCACTCCTGATCTTTGATGCCTTTTATATGTATTTGTCAATTTTTATTGATTTCATAAAACAAAATACACGTATCCAATATTTTTCTATAATCTGAATGACGGACTAAATAGAATCAATTTTACCCAGGAAACATCCCTATTGTGACAGGCGGTCGTTTTTGGGCTCTTTTGTAATTTTGATTGATGAAGACAATAACCGTCGCATGTCGGTAAAGTAAATTTTGTTTATAGGTGGAAACAACCCCCGGTGCCGCGCAGCGCCCGTCCCATCGTGGTGCGGCCTAAAGTCGTACAGCCGCCAGAGTACTCACCACCGCCTTCATACCCAACTTACTTGCCATAGTCCTAATTGGTCGAAGAACACTGAACGAACTACAATAGATTTTTATTGCGTCTAGGGCGCAAGGTTTAGTATATCGCAATGTACCTATTAATTAAGGGGAGTTTTGATCTAGATTATTTATAGTAGGTATTATTTTTAAGCCAGTAAATCGTATTTGTATACGTTGGGTTGGTTTGGGGAAATGAAATGAAAATATATTCCAGTTAATATTTATTCCAATATTTTTGGTCATACATCCATTCTAATGTCGTGTCGCAATTAGTAAATTTTATATCGAACTACATTATTGTGACTATTGGACACAAAAACAGTCAACAAGTTCCAAAATTCGAGAAATATAAACATACATACAGTAAAGTCTAGAAAAAACACCACAATAATGCAGTTCAATAAATAACAAGTTTACAAAAAAATATAAGTTCCGAAACATTTCGTGTGATCTGTTTATGTATTGTACCTATACAATTTTATTCTTACAATTTGTTATCTATAAACAGAGGGTACTATAACATATGCAGCACCAAAAAACATCGTAAGAACTAAACTATTAGGAATGAAATTTCTGACTAATCAAACAAAAATATTACTAATATTGCATTCATAAATTGACTGGCAATCTATGAATCACGCACTTCACTCATTAGCGGTCCTTACCGAATGAATGAATCATAATACTATTACATCGTTTCTAAATATCAGATATTAATAATGCTGATTGTATTTTTATCGCAATATTCGTAAAATCATGTTTATAGACGTTATCTTACATATCTATTTACTGTATGATTATATATATATAACATAGACACATAAAGATTGCAAATTCTACTCATCCAATAAGATTTTAAACGTACAATCCCATATCAAATTTCTTCCAAGGAATCTTAGCAACTTTGGCATTATAATACCTTCACAAATCCATTTAAAAAGATCTACCTCTATGACCTATTATTTAATATTAATTTAATACTTCTAGTGTAGCGTACAGTACTATGTACCTTGTAGTGTCGCTGAAGAGATGACAAATTACTATAATTATTAACATATATACGTACTATTACATTAAGAATATTAAGAATTTCTGTATATTATGTTAAAACATCTAACATTTAAACAGTTGAAAGTGCTATTTTGGTTTTCACAACACACAATCCGGAATGCTGCCCGCTCACTGGATTGCATCTTACCCTAAGTAAAATAGAACATTGTAAATGTATGTGTCGAGGAGAATCCCTGTAGTACATCTATTGAAGAATAAAAGTGAATGTCAAATGGCATTGGATTATTAGTTATTAACATATTGCTTACTATAGTGGTCTACGCACAAACATAAGTTATCTTAAGACTTACGTTGTAATTATAAGTTAAAAGAGTTTCGGATATCGTGTATTTAAATGGTAAAAGTATATAGTTATAAAATCTTTAAAATAATTTAATTAGCACTGTAGTTTTATACTTGTATTAAGTACTTTTCATTACTGACACTATTCGTGCACGTTTTCATGTATTTTACGATAATAATACAATACAGCAGCAAACTGTTACATGGTTTGATTTAGAATTTTTCCTTCCCAATAACAACGTTGTATCATTATAATCAGATTTGTGCAGCATTCTACAACTTAACAGGGATTGAAATATAAGTAAAATAAAAATGAGCAAAATCTTTAAACAGTAAGTGTAAGTAAGTTTAATTAACAGTAATCGAGCGAGAATGCAAAATCACAAATCGTTTAACTTAAACTAATCGCGTAAACTCAAACATACAAAATTTCAATTTATATATATTTACAATATCTAATAATAAAAATAAGTAGGATTCAACTAATATATCTAAATCTATGATTTCATTTAAAAGGACCTAAAGACCATTTGTTTTTAATAAATTGATTTCATAAAAATATTAGGTACCTACTATGAATAAAAAAATAAGTTAGGGAATTTGATTTCTAATGTTTTTTGTGACAATTTCCACTATTATGAAGAAGTATCGCACTATGAGAAGACATGCAATTTTTTCGAGGAGCATAATGACAAGTTGATGGTATGTATGTAAAACAGTGTCTCCTGCGTCTATTTTTTTCGAAATATTATGTACACACAAAGAGGAGTGGCTATAAACGTTTGTATGAAAACTCGATTTTTTTGCTTTCCGAGCTGCATGAAAAATATTTCCCGTGAGGGTGAAGAGGGAAAGGGATTGTTTAATTTTCAACCGCTATTTGCACCTCGGACATCTAGCATTTGGCATTTTGAAAGCTTAATTCCATTTAACGCGGATTTCGAAGTTAGTCTTGTGAATAGTTGTCACTAATCTCAAAATATTTTAATACGCACGTTTTAATGTTTATATGCAGGGATTTTGTGCAATGTTTTCGAAAATACCCGCCCAGGAGACACGATTTAATGATAATTTTAATAACTATGTGTGAACTGTATGCCTCTGTCTCAGTTTTTGGTTTGTTTGGTTTGTTGTACAGTTTGGTTTGTTTACACACTGGGTTGCAGGTTTCTATTTAATAGATACCAGCTGACATATTCAAAGGATTTGAAGAGTCTGTCAAGCGTTATTTGGCACTCCTATTTATTGATTTGATTAAGTACATACTTATACCGTTTTAGTGAGTGATTGTCATGAAAATATTGATAGAACCAGAGTCCGCCTCAGCCCATTCTTGAATAAAAACATTAGTAAATTCGACAAATACCTATCATACTTATAAGTTACAGGAGGATTTTTGAGATCAAAGATAAGTTCATAAGTTATCTTACCTCTGCGTTAAAGATCATTTTCATCCTTCACTGATTATGGGGCGTGATATTTAGGCGGAACGTGAAGTTATTCGAGTGTTAAATAATCTTACCGGTCTACATCCGCTGTAGGTACCAACGACAGTCAAGCTACTACTATGTAAGATTTCCTTATTAGATTTTCAACTTTATCTCTAAGGCATTAAGGCTCAAGGTTGATTGAGAATATTTGGCAGTTTAAGATAGCTTGACCTGCTGTCGTCCGTACCTTATTTCACTCCGTGCGGCGTTACCAGAAATATTTTTTACTTAACTTACTTTTAGAAGATCCGAGTGGCGAATATCGTTGTTTGATTTGCGCTAAATAATTTTTATACATTTTTATTAAGCCCAGACCAATAATGAAGATTGGATAAAATAAGATCTTAAATAATACGTTAATACACGAGTCTGTACACAACTTATATCTCCCTCGTGCATCATTTTTGTTCATCATCCAGAGACAAAATTCAGGTAATGGATGCTTTATAGCTTGTAAGATGATTAATCACATCTAAATACCCAATGGCACAAAATGAAAGATTTGCTCTTCCATATTGACCGGTAAACATATACTTGACAGACTCTGTGAATGTTGAATTAACTATATTATTACGGTAAGTACAAATTAAATTGTCAAAAGAACACAACCTATCAAAACAACATATTTAAATTAAGTGATAAGTACACTGATCTTCATTGATTTTAATTACAGCCATACATATAAAGCACTGTAATCAGTGTAACAACTACTTTTAAAACAAAATAGTACAGAAATGCTACGATGATACGTGAATGATATTCAGTGCTCGAAGTATCCGAGAATTCGTTTATCACAGCAGATGTCAGGTCGATCTTGCTTAATATATGGATCGAAAACGCGGCAATGTGGTAAAAAACAATGCTTATACAGGCTGAGTTTTTAAGAACCGTCCAAATTTCGATATATTAATCTTTGGCGAAAATCATTGAATACGTGTTTTTTCTTTTAGCATCACTCAATACAAAAATATTGAGATATCACATCACAAAGTTATCAAATTCAGATAAAAAAAAATTATAAAAAGTTGATATTTGTTGAAATGCGCCGTGCCTTCGGCGAGCCCGCCCCACGCTCCGCCAAAGTTCATTGAACAAAATCGTTTTAAATCAGTGACCACGCAGAGCGAATAATTCTTTAGAGAAAATGATTTAATATGACAATTTTACGTATCGATTTTTTTTTTTTCAAAAATGGTATTAGTGAATGAGACCAAATGCCTAGAATAAAATTGGACGGTGACAAAAAAATCTTACCGTATAATTTAGGATTCGTGTTGTATAAATGTATCACATTTCGGTTTTCGCTTCCACATAACAAAATGACCCGACGAAGAATTAGATACTTGCCACACGTTTGGTAAGCCGTTAAGCCTTACCGTTTGTACGGCGCGGTATATATACCGACGAACCGGCCGGTACACGGTTAGAAAACCGTGTACAAAGGCTCTTTGGGTTGACCTACTACCTGCATGCATTGATCGGCTTTTGTTTAGTAAGACGAAAACTCTTTGGCAAAATTATGCTGTAGATATCTCTGAAAGGATGACGACCACCAAACAAGGGGCGAAGCGTATGTTAATGAGAATGTTTGGTTATTAATATAAATGCTCGATAACATGTAACGCTTGCAGGTTTAGTTCAACCCTGACAGCACATTGACCGACGAAAGAGCGCCAGTTCAATACCGGGCGACAATAGTATAATTTTACTAGATTCGGACTTAAAAATTAAGTAACAGCCAACTAAACCTCCAGGTAAGATTATTCGCCGACCGATAAAAAATAAATATTTTATTTAGTAACACAAGGGACGCCGCCGAGCTGATCGTTCGGCGCCTTTTACATTATCACTAAAGAGTAAAAAGGTAACTATAGGGCGGGAAAGTCCCGGGGGCATGGAGTGGGGAGCATATGGATTGCTAGCTCACATAACTTAGAATTAAATGGCTACAGTTTGAATGCTCACAGTAAGTAGTAGATTTTTTAATCATTGTCGGTGAACATTTAAACAGAATCCAAATGATAGAAAGTCAGTTGTGAGTTTCCAATTCACATGTTAGCCACTCCATGCCGATTGGCATACATGAGTAAATCGTGAAGAACAGTCCGCTAGCACAGCTGGACGTGGTCGTTGAGGTCGTGCGGCCACAGCGGGCTGGCGGCGTCCCCCGCGGGCTTCTTGTCACAGCGACGACGCACCACGCGCGCCAAGCGGGAGAACTTCTCAGAGTCGGATAGTGATGCCTGTGAACGTCAGTTTATAACAAAATTGTGAAAATGGCGCCGATTAACTTGTTCACCAACTAAACTAATTTTAAGTTCAATGCATCTCTTTCTTTCTATTTCATTAAGAAAAGGATAGAAGATAACATTTTAGTTTAGTCCTGTCAATTAACCCTGACAGTTTAGACGCGATTATAAACATGGCGATCAAAATACACAAATTTGACAGATCTAAACTAACAAATTATGTTCTGTCCTTCTTTTAGTCTATAGTCTATACTAATATACGAAGCTGAAGTTTGTTTGAACGCGCTAATCTCAAGAACTAGGTACTGGTCCGATTTGAAAAAATCTTTTTGCGTTGGATAGCCCATTAATCCAGGAAGGCTATATAACTTCACACTGCGACCAATAGGAGCATAAAAAAGAAATTGAAACCTACGCGAGTGAAACCGCGAAACGCAGTTAGTGAAATATAAAGAAAAAGATGCACTGAACTTAAATTTACTTTACTTTGTGTCATTTATTTAAGAAGCTTTTTGTAGTTTTAGTTTTAGTTTTTAAACCCCTGATTTTTTTCTGATCAGGGTCGACTATAAAAATGTGTCCAGTGTCATCCAAGAGGAAAGATATCGTTGTGTAATTAACACACGGCTAAACTAGTTAGTCAAGGTTTTAGTGCTTGTAATAACGCTTAGACTAAGGCTCGACCAAGATTTCGGTCTCTGTATTCTCGGTTACATATTCAACCGAGAATTTTATCTCGGTTCTCGACTATAGCCGAGAATCTCGAAAGAGAAAGCTAGTTAACTAGCTTTCTTAGAGAGCCAAGACTGCAAAGAAATGCTAATATGTTTGAATATTGGTTTTCGTCACCTTTCAAGGTGCTTAGGCCGCAGCAAATAAGTTTTTATCTGCGCCGCCTACTAGCATAGCAAGTGAACAATTGTTTAGCAAAGTTAGACAATAGCGTGGCGAGTGGCGACACTCTACGAAGAGCAAAAATGCCGAAAAACACCTTTTTATTTTTCTATATACATATACTATTATATAATGTTATTTAACTTTGATTATTATACAACGTATTTTTTTTTTGTTTATGTGACATCTGAATGAATAGTTTGTTTAGAATAAGCAACTGAATCGATTCCAATTATTTTTAGACCATGTTATATTTTTTCCCCAAATACGTTTAGAAATTGTGGCAGTGTGGATACTGAGCGCGCGCACGCATCTAACGATAGATAGTACTTGCGGGCGCGCAACAGCTGACGCCTGAGGTCAACGCACTGCGCTCGCCCGCCCGAGCGGAGCATTGACCATATTTTTGTTGGGGCAACCAAGTAGAATAGCAAGCTCATAACTTTGTGGTTTTTTATTTTATCTTTTTGAAATTTTGTACATAAATTCTTCACTTGAAAAATATTGGACAAATGTTTCGGGTTTCACATAACCAAAAAATAATGTTGTATATTAATAGTTCATTTTGTATAACAGTACTGTATTAAATGTTAGCAGCATTTTAAATTTACTTTGTCGAGCCTTATCGTAGACGCATTTTGGCTGCTAGAAGTCTGTAAGTGAGTTTGAATAAGCGACTATTACTCGAAGTACCTTGGTTGTTCTAGTTTACGTGCGTATCTATCGATACGCCTTATCTGGACAAGATCTGCAATAAATCTCAGCACTCACCTCAATAGCTATAGCCAAAACGATATGAATAGCGGGTATCAACAGCAGATAGATGCGGAACTTGGTTTGTTCAAAGTCAGCGGAGTCTATGGCTTCGACCTCCATAAAGTCTGACAGCCACTTCCAAGGACACAGCAGGATTACCGTCACGAAAACACACTGTGTTACTAGTGTTATCACCATGTAAACTAAAAATAAAAAGGTTAACATTATTTTATATTATCATGGCACAAAACGTCATGAGTGAAATGATCTAGTATTATGACGCCTTATCATAAAAACGACCTTTTATGAACATTAAATATATATATATATATATATATATATTTTAACATAATTCTCATTTTGTACAAACTGTACAGTCAGAAGCAAAAATATGTATACATTGCCAAGGCTCCAAAAATATGTAAACATCTTCGACTTTAAGACGAAGTGCTCAACTTGAAGAGCATAAAATTGTAGCCACCGGTTCACATCATAAAAATGTATACGCTCATTGCTTCATTAAATTATGCCCACCACGAATCCAACTCGTGAAGACATGCTATTGATGGAAGCGTGCATACATAGTATTGTTCCTTTCGTGGTGGGCATAATTCTCTGGTGGCCGAATATTGCAGCATTATGCATCAATGGTTAGTTAACAAGGCGTGTGAAAACGTGTGCTGCGGCACTAATGCCACAGGGCTTTTACAGACATCCTTATGTCGTGAACGGCGATGCACTCACAACTAAAGTTCTATAAGCTTTTATTTCAATTGAACCATATACAGTTAGTAAGACATTTGAAGTTGTCTAAAGAATTCATAATGTATTCTTATTTGGGCCAGGTTATTTATATTTGCTGTTTACTTCAGATTGTAAAGACAGTATTTTAAGGCTATTTTTCCTGTCCAAAATGTACATGAAGTCTATTTCTGCTTTGGGAAAAATATTAGAGAATACACTCACAGTTGGTACAGAAGCGTTGACGGAAAGGCCAGCCTTTAGCATAAACACAGGCCATGATTAAGTACTGGAATGCAGTTATTATGAAGAGGACTGTGTTCTCCCAACATTGCACTTGTTCCACGTCTGGACCACCTTGCACAGGTTTGAACCTGAAATATAGTATATTGTTACTTCTTTCCTTTTTTTAATCTACCCTATTATATGAGCCCTGGCGAGAATCATTATCATTTCAGCGTTAATCCCTGCCGTGCCCGAAGCTTTTCAGCTTTGGAGCTAACTGCTGATTTTGGCTAAACTTCGATATTTTCCCTGAAGCGACTGCCGTCTGACCTCCACAACCCGAAGGCGATATCTAAGCATTGCAGTTAAACCAATTGTTAGACTTTTGAGGGCTCCAACAACCCGTAACGACTGCTACTAGATGTTCGTATGGCAACCGGGACCAACGGCTTAACGTGCTTTCCGAGGCACGACCAGACCAGTGCAAATATTCATATACATGCATACAAATATTTGCACTCCCGCGCCTCCTTGCGCAACGGCCGCGTTCGCTACCGCTACGCCACGGAGACTGTCATGTTCTTTTCTTTTTTTAATGGGCTTTTTTAAAGCAGTGGTGCTAACCTATTACGGTTCAACTGTGACCTGACCGTACAATGCAATGTGACTTAGCAAGTTCACCTGTGGAAGATCATACATGGAATGAAAACCTTAACTTCTTTTAGTTAATGTTATTGCATTTTTCTTTCTTTTATTATTTGAAACTAATATCATAGAAAAATGCGTTATATTTGCAAGGGCTCCAGGAGCATAGAGCTTTGTTACCTTGCTGACTGCTTCGACTAGGGCCTGACCCATTATCATTTATTATTTGAACATGCAAGCGAGATATACATACATACAAGATAAAACAGAAGAACAACTCACCAAGGCTGAGAATACAGGAGATAAATAGACGCGATCTGCATGAGAAGCACCAGAAACACTTGCATGACTAGTGGCAGGATGCTAGACAGTGCTACGAGCGATACAGGCGGCGACTGACGTGTGAGGTGAGGACCCGGACACGCACGGCCAAGGGATAGTGCCAGTAGAGTTGTTAATACCAAGTCGATGTACAGGAACTGGTTGTTGCCGAGGATTGAGTAGAACTGTAACAAAGAGAAGAGTTTTTTTTTAATATTTAGATTCATATTAGGATATTTCATTATGAAGCATTGAAGGTATACTTACATTATAAAGAATAAGGATTGAGAAGAACTGTATAAGCGAATAAAGAGCCATGTATTTGAAGATTGCGAAAGAGGTGCTCAAAGCACAGCGTCCTTCCAAAGCAAGCAACTTCACGCATTTGATGTTCTGCTCTTGAGATGTGAATGGAGCCGCCACTGTAAGACAAAGAAAAAATTACTTATTTATTTATTTTATTATTTATGTACACACAATAAAATACATATAGATACAACAAAATGAAGATCTGAGTACAAAGGTCCTGCTTATTTCTTAAGAAATTTCTTCCAGCAGACCTGCGAAAGGAGAAGTAAAACAGAAATGTAGACAATAGTGTGTAAGAACAAGGAGGAAATAAAATATGAATATGATAACTATTAAAGTAATTACTACTTAAAATTAATGACAAATCTATACTCTATACTAATATATAAAGCTGAAGAGTTTTTTTGTTTGAACGCGCTAATCACAGGAACTACTGGCCCGATACGAAACATTCTTTTTGCGTTGGATAGCCCATTAATCTAGGAAGGCTAGGTTCGGCATATAACATCACGCTGCGACCGGAGCGGAGCATAACAAACATTTAAAATGTATGATGTATATTTTGGAGTTAAAATAAATCGCGGGCGGCCGCTTGTATATTATATTTAATTGGACCTTTTTTAAAATTGAAGCATTAAAATGTAAGCCGTATACCCTATGACGTAAAGCAACATTTCCAAAATTACGACAATTGTTGAAGACACTTGTAGGTATGAGAGGTTGCTGATGCAACGTCGTACAACAAAATACTGTAAGTAACATGGAAATACTCCACATTTTGATACTTCACCGCTGCCATTTGTCGCTGATGAGACGAACATGCCTCCTTGTTAGACCAGGAACTCAAAAAGTACGCTGTAACAATTCTTACCCGAGGCGTCAGCTTCAGACAGTGATATGCCAACGTGTGCAGCTTTCAACGCACCACAGTCGTTTGCTCCATCACCACACATGCCCACGATAAGATCTTCACCTTGCAGTGCAGTCACTAACTGAGTTTTTTGATCTGGGCCGAAACGACCAAACACCATACCTGAAAAGATATTATACTCGATGAATATCGCTTTTGCTTGGGATACAATTTGGAGACCCCTTCAAAAACATCGATCTGCCTATTTCAAGACTAAGGGTCAATTCACACGTATCACAACAACAACACGTCGCAGCGACAAAATGTGGTTAACCTGTGGTTACGTGTGAATAGTGCCGCAGCGGCTTTTTGCAGTTGCGTTGTGGTACCGACAAAATGCCAATGTGGTTGCGTTGTCGCTGTCGTTGCGATGTGGTAACCACGTGGTCATGTGCAGCGATTGGAATACTCTTCTGTCCTTTGATCCTAAATGCATGGCAAATCGCGAATCTCCTCTATAAACATATCCGTGTCAAAAGTGTCGGATTCGGATATTTTAATTTTTCGCACCACGCGGCATCTCTAGGCGCACGCTGTTGATGACTTCATGTCGTGGCGATATGGCCTCGGTGCCGCCGCTGGTGGTGGAGTTGCGTCGCGATGTGGTTGTATTATACAGGTGGTCGATAACAACGGCAAAATCTGGTACGTGTAAATTGTTATATTCATTTTCAATACAAAATATACGCCCGACCACATGGCGTCGTTGTGGTGTGGTTGTGGTACGTGTGAATTGACCCTAACTTGATTTTATGAAGCATTCACATACTCATACATTCTAGTTGCGCAGTATTATGTTATCCCTGTTGAATATCATGAGCGCGTGTCAATCATTGTAATGTAATCCTTATGACAATGTAAATAAAAATCATTACACATGCACAAAAATTGCGAAGGCTATTCTTGAAGTCAGTGATATCTTACCTCGAGACAGTACCACTGGCATAAGTTCTGGATAATGAGTACGTATCACAGCCCAAGTTCTACCCTCCAGAGCCAACACATATGCATCTAATGGTAGTTTAGGTGACCCACCTTCGCCAACCACCTGGAATATACAAACATACATGAAATCTTAGCTCTATAAATATAAGCTTTACAAACTTAGGCATTTTAGAAAAAAATCTAGACTCAATATTCGTCTATAATGTTCCACATCATCGCATGTCATCACATTGGCATGTGAGGGAAATAATTGTTTTTGATTTTTTTTTTTGTTTCTAAGATAAATGGTTATAGTACTAATGGCATGGTTTGCACAAAGTTGGGTGGAATGCGCCAGGGATGGAGCCAACACACGACTTTATAATGTAGGTAATTTAGTAGAAATAAAAGGGCCACAATCTATTAACTGGTGGAATGCGAAATTACAAAAACAAAGCCATATATCTCGCGGAAATATTAGATATATTTATCATATTACGTAACAAAGGGTCCGTAGTTTGGATTCTTATAAATAACTAGCTGCGCCCTACGGTTTTACCCGCACAAGTTTCGAGCCCGTGGAAACATCGGGATAAAAAGTATAGGTTAATCCCGGTTATAAACCACCTGTATGACCTCACAAACTTTCGTTTTTATAATAGGATAGGATGTTTGGAATAAGTCGTGGTGACCTTGTGATTAAAACACCAGCCTCTCAAGTATGAGTGCGCGGGTTCGATTCCAGGTCAGGCAAGTACCAATGTAACTTTTCTAAAGTTATATGTACTTTCTAAGTATATCTTGGACACCAATGACTGAAGGTGAAGGAAAACATCTTGAGGAAACCTGGACTTTAAGTCTGAAATCGCCAACCCGCATTGAGCAAGCGTGGTGATTACGCTCAATCCTTCTCTGTATGAGAGGAGACCTGTGCCCAGCAGTGGGACGATAAAAAGGTTGATAATGATGATGATGATGGGGATGTTTGACTCTGTATTTTATTTATTAAGGAGCATTGTATTGCTATCGCCAACCCGCATTGAGCAAGCGTGGTGATTACGCTCAATCCTTCTCTGTATGAGAGATCTATGCCCAGCAGTGGGACGACAAAAGGTTGATGATGATTGTATTGCTATAGAAACTTACTTCCATACTAAGAGGCGGTCGTGAATCGTTTGTCTGCGGTTGTCCCGTATTGATAAGTAAAAGTTTCTGATGTGGCTGCACCATGAGGCAACCTCGCGCCACCGACATAGCAGTCATAATGTTATCCCCTGTATGAACCAAATTAATGTTATATTATCATGCCTGAAAACACAGTAAATAAGAGACAGCTCATGTTTTAAAATCCGCTCAGCCGTTAGTATGCGAAAAAGAATCCTAATAAGATCTTCGTAATGAATACTAAGACTATAATTATAAATTATAGACCCAGCGCACACTGCTGGAGGCGCGGCGGAGCGCAATTGAAGACAACAATTAATATAAACCTTAACTATCTTGACATATTGCTACTGTCGGTTTACACAATAATACAGATACAAGTCTCCCAAAGTGATAATGCGCATAGAAATCTTCGTCACTGTTCGGCAACGGTCGTATTCCCCGAGCGTTCGGAAGAAGATATGTATATAGAGTGGTGCACTTAACCACTTTTTATGCACTTAACCAGGCTCGGGGAATACGACCGTTGCCGAACAGTGACGAAGATTTCTATGCGCATTATCACTTTGGGAGACCTGTACAATCATATTTAAGTCTGATAGTATTAGAGGGTAGGTAGTAAAAAAACCTTAGTAAGAGATAGGTAATAAATACAATCATGATATTTCAAGTTACTGTTTTTATTTAGGAAATTATGATATTTGTAAGAAATAACACTACAAACCTGTGACCATAATCAGTCTCATAGAAGCCGCGTGAAGCTCTCTTATCACTTGAGTCGTTTCTGGTTTTAGGCTATTTTGCATGACTAGAAAGCCTAGGAACGCCATATCGCACTCGAGCGTATCTCGCTTAACCCTTTGTGCGTCGACCCATTTCATCTTGCGATCGAGTTTCTTTTGCGCTAGACCGATTACTCGGAAACCGTTGGAAGTGTACTCGTTGAGAACAGAACTGAAATTCTCTGGGAGACTCTCTGGATTGCACATTAAGGCAACCTAGAAATAAAATAACAATTTATTGCTACACGGGAAGCTATGTAACAGTG
Source organism: Sesamia inferens (assembly GCA_037179545.1). Taxonomy (NCBI): domain Eukaryota; kingdom Metazoa; phylum Arthropoda; class Insecta; order Lepidoptera; family Noctuidae; genus Sesamia; species Sesamia inferens. The sequence continues at coordinate 16,780,896 of CM073928.1, read as the reverse complement.
TAAAATAAACAAACATATGTTTATTTTAGACTATGGCTATATATATATGTATGTCTGTTCTATTTTAAGAGATCTGCCTTCGCATGAAGTCCTTACTACCATCGATATACATGCCGTACGCGTATAATCTGCAGTATTTTTTGACGTAACAACGTCTTATAAATTGGTTTGCCGGGTGACACTTCAAGAAACTGCGTTACGCTCCGCTCACGTTATGCGCTCACAATGAGAGCGAGTGAGAGGCACGCGTCCCTTCCACTCGGGCATGGTTAGCCCGCCTAAGAGCGAGAGAGACAGACATAAAAAGTGAAAGGCACGCGTCCCTTCCACTCGAGCACAGTTAGCCCGCCTAAGAGCGAGAGACAGAGCGAGAGAGAGAAAGAGAGTGAGAGAGATAGATTGTATGTATATTTGTATATAAATACGTATGTATGTGTAAAGGTAAAAATAAAATTTTGTTAATTTCATATTAACAAAATTTAAATTTTAATTAATTTAAAACCTTAATTTATACAAAGGTATAAATTAATGTTTTAAATAAAATTCTTTGTATAAATAAATCTTTTAAATTGTTACTATTATTTCATCCTTCTTCCTACTATACGAATGAATATTCACATTAAAATTATTTTACCACTCAAAGTCGTTGTCACGTAAAACTTTCGCCCGTATACCGACTTTACAGGCAACCAATTTTTGAAGTGAAACTTCTTTAGGCACGCTTGACTTGGGGAGTAAACTCGCGAAAGCGTTACGAAAAATATTACAAAAATGATCGGGCAAGGCGAACGGAAAGCAAAGTATAGTCCTATTTCGTCTGTAATACAACGAAGCAGTTGGCACATGTAAATATTGCATGACATGCCGTGTATAAAGTTGTGGGTTCGCATCTCGCCGAAGATAATGTATATTTTTTGGATCTTTTTAAGATTTGTTAACAATTGAGTCGAGTATGAAGTTGTGAGTTCGCATCTCGCCGTAGGCAATATATATTTTTTGGATCTTTTTAAGATTTGTTAACAATTGATTACCTAAGAGCACAAATAATTTATAAATTTCGTTCTGTTCTGGCTTTTATATTGTTTTATATATTTTTGCTGAACATTTCTGATATAATTGAAAGTATAGAAGAAGATATCGTCACAATACGATAATTGGACACAAAGTACAAATTGCTTTCGAGCCTCATAAGCTCAATTATTAAGCTAAGTACCTTGATTGATTAAGAACTATGAATTTCTTCGAGAACATGACGCTGCGAACACCCCCCGACTCCCCTCATTGATTACCTCACCCCCCCGAGGATTATCTCGGGAACCAGAGGTCGTGGACTACCCGAGTTTGGGATCCCCTGAATCAGGAGGAGGAGCCCGACCTTTTGGCCCCGAGGGAATCCACTCCACCCTCTCCCCTTCCCCCCTCTCCCCCTCCCCCTACCCCCCGCAACCCCACGAAATCTAACCCCCCCAACACCCCCCCCCCGCTTTAGTTACCTCACCCCCCCCGTGGATTATCTCGGGAACCAGAGGTCGTGGACTACCCGAGTTTGGGGTCCCCTGAATCAGGAGGAGGAGCCCGACCTTTTGGCCCTGAGGGAATCCACTGCCCGCTCTCCCCCTCCCCCCTCCCTCCCCCGCAACCCCACAAACCCTATCCCCCCCCGACCCCCTTTAGTTACCTCACCCCCCCGTGGATTATCTCGGGAACCAGAGGTCGTGGACTACCCGAGTTTGGGGTCCCCTGATTCAGGAGGTAGAGCCCGACCTTTTGGCCCCGAGGGAATCCACTTTTCTTTTTTTTTTAAATTGGAGGTCTATGCAAAAATATTAATTTATAAATGAAAGCATGAAATAAATTTAAATATTTATAGAAAATTAATATATGTAAATGTGTATACATGTATATATTGTACACACATATATATATATATATATATATATATATATACATACAGATGGTGCGAAAGAAGTTTCACTTCAGTCGTGTGGTCATAAGCACACTCGTTTTTTAGTTTGAAAAGAGTGAGAGATGGCTTATGCTTTCGGTCTAGCACTATCTCTTTCCTCATAGATGATTGATGATTTTGAGACCGATAAAGATAGACTGAAACTTCGTTTCTTCTCTTTCTATCGGGGTGCCACAATTCTCATCTCTATGGCATATCCATTAGTATAATTATATCGATGCTACTACTAAATTACCTACCATTGTGCGTGTAAATAAACGTAAGTAACGTGTACCTTTTCAGGGGCGCCTTTCACGAAGTAAACCATCTGTGCTTGCCCAAGTACGTTGGTTATAACACCCATAGATTGTTGTGCCGAAGAGAAGTGGAATCGCCGCAACAAACCGATCTAAAAGCATTTTCAGTTAGTACTCTGAACATAAAACTGGTTAAAAGAATAGTGTTACTCACATATTTATTTCGGTTTTCCTCGAGGTCAAACTAGTCAGGCGAACCCGAAATAAATAATTAATTAAAACGGTTAACATTAAATAAACACTAACTTTTGCTTTAACATTGGATTGTGTGTAAGTTAGTTGCTGAGATATAATCACCTCGTAAGGGATCTCCATAGTGAAAGGATCAAAGTCGTCCAAGCTCTGCACAGATTCATTGGCACCGGTCACGGGTTTGACGATGACTGGGGTAAGGTTATCGTACCGTGTATTCTCCGGTCCAGGTTCTTCCAGTATCTGCAAAAAATTCAGTCAGATTAAAAATGAATATTAGAAATACAATACGAGACATTCGAAAGTTTTTTGCTGATTGCATAATGTATCCTGTTTGAATAAATTGTTGCTGATTGGAACAAAGGCCTCCTCTCAGTGAGAGGTAGTGGGCCGTAATCCACCACGCGGGCCCAGTGCTGGTTGGTAGATGTCACATGTCTTCAAAGTTTCTAGATGTTTTCTTTCACCATCAACCTACCCGAAACTATTTAAAATTCCCAATCAATCTTGAGCCTTAATGCTTTTTAGATAAAGTTCAAAATCTAATAAAGAAATCTGCCTGTATTAACTTGATGTGCTGTCGTCTGTACATTTGAAACTCGGTAGGATAAAAGGAAGGAGTTTTAATTCTGTTTACAATAAATAAGAAGTTAAAAAAAACTTGTACAGGCGCCAGAACACCAAGCTACTATAATCTGAAAAATTTCAATAGATTTTCAACTTTGTAGCTAGTATTACGGTTCAACTTCGATTGGAAAAATAAGTTCAATAAAAATAACTGCATTGTTATTAGTTGTCCTATTTTACAGATAAATTTTAAGTCAGATCAACTAAAATTATAATGACAGTTCATGTTCTTTCAAATCTGCATTTTAATAATACCAATTGGAATAAAAATAAGTCTCAGAATCAAGGACACAGATACTTAAGATAAATATCAAGTGTACCCAGTCCTCTCTTATCAGATGCTTACAATTGTAGTAAGCAGATAAACATCATATCAATAAACTGTTTAACTGGATCATTTCCTAGTATAGATGTTAGTAATGTGTTATGGGAACTAATGACATCACCATTATTATTTAGAATTATATGTGACTCATATATAGTAACAGTAATGGAGGATGAATTGATGATGCATATACTTATCCAAAAGAACCATGAAAATGCTAATGATCTTATATTCCGTAAAAGCGATTTTAACATGCATGACAATGATCGTAAAAGAGACAAAAGTATATAATAATGTAGGCAGAAACTTGAGAACGTAGTTCTGCCTATCGTATGGTCAGCAACATAATTCGATTGACAAAAAATTTCGATAATGCGTTAACGTTTTGACATTTTATAATAGAAGCTTAGAGTTAAATAAGAGACGAAGAAAATCGAAGAAGAGTGCTGTTCTTTAATTACATGTAGCGTTGTTTTCGATTTTAATCAAATATTTCGCTCAGAATTAACATTTACAAAAACTAAAGAGTTAATAGTCTATTGTTGCTGACTGCACCATAGACGGCTTAACTGTATATGATCTAAACATCACATTAAACAAACAGCCTACCACGCTGATACATAGACAAAACAACAAGTTTTTAGTGTTCTTCGAAAACCTACTCAAAACATAATTATGTAACTACAATTATAAAACTTAAATGATTCTGAGCCTAAAATTGTACTCGTATGTGTACAATGAAGTTTCACTCACCCATTGTGTGAATTCAAACATCTTTAGGTCCAAGGGATCTCCTTTCAGCTGCCCCCCAATGCTGGTGAGAGAGTGACAAGATGCCAACGCTTGTATCAGCGGACTTGTCTTAGGTAGGCCGCCCACTTCAACCACACGTTCACCGAACTTCTCTCCGGGACGAGATGGTAATACGGAGTGGAAGTCTAAGCCGTCTTCAGTTAAAGTGCCAGTCTGGAATATAAAATAGTGTCACTGAAGGTCTAAGTCAAGTATTGATACATTAGCCACACTGTACCGAAGATGCATTTCAGCTAGATGAACAGATGCAACAAAAAAGGTGCCTGGGACAGATAATGTGGTAGGTAGAGAACCGGCCCCTTTACAGTCTCCCCAGTGATGTGCCTTTACAGGCGTTACGCAGGGGCGATTCCGGAATTGGTATTTTAAGAGGAACTGGGACCTCCCCTATGTGCGGATGTTGATGACCAGAGTGGTTTCAGTGAGGTAAAAATCCCCGACTCCCCGAATTGTTTCCCAGAGATCTTTGAACTCTCTTCTCTTCTCTCTCTCAACTCTTGAACTTTAAAGGTTTCCTCCCAACAACAAAAAAAAAAATGTAAAGAACCGTATATTGTGGTGTTCCTATATTAGCAAAGTTGCCTATCCTGTCCAGGAATGCAGTTTTAGAGGCATGAGGAACCACGTGTAAAGTTCACTCATCCTCCATAGAAAAGTTAGGATAGTCCAACCAGGCGAGTTGTGTTGGTGCAGTGCAAATGTGGCAGAAACTTGCCCCACGGTTAATGTCTAGAAGTTGTATAATTGCTAATGCCACAGTAGACTCTGCTTTCGAGATACACGATCTGTGTGACGTCAGTTTGACGCGTTGTTCGCATGTGATGATTGTAGATACCGCTATATACTAGAAACGGCCGAATTCATTAGCAAAATGAAAATAGCCTTTCAAGTTACGTCGAAGTCTATACTAGTCTGTAATGCTAGATGAGACAACAACATTAATATACTTACTTACCTTATCAAAACACATCACTTGAATTTTCCCACATACGACGATTCTGGGCGGAGAAACGCAAAAGATTTTGTTCTTGCGCAAGCGATTCTGACTGGACACTATTCCAGCTGTCATGGCGGCGGGTAGGGCAGGCGGCACGACGATAGTGATGATGTCTAGTGTGCGGAGGACTATTGTGCTTATGAGACTCTGTGGAGAGAAATTATGTCAATATAACTATTATTTAATGACTTTGTAGGAGTTTATTTATTAAAACATAAAAAAAAAATCAGTTTAGAAATTGCCTATCTCAAGGAATACGTGGATTTGTTTTTATTTTGATGGGACAAAATCATGCTATTTCGGAGAGGCTTTATCAAGCAAAAGACTGCAATATTGTAGAGTTGATTGAATGATTATGCTATACCTACTACTACTTTTTTTATAAAAAACATACGATTAAACTTACGCCTCTAACAACATAAAGCCAGATAGAGTAACCCATTCCAATTGCGGCAATGCAGAACATGAATATGACAAACTTGACGGCATCTTTATAGAATTGGAACCCAAAGGGTTTTGGGAACAGAATACTTTTTAATAGCTCTCCTTTGGCGGTGTAAAAACCGGTGCGTACTACTTTTGCTAGAACCTGCAAACAGAATTCAATGTCATGTTTTATCAGTAAACTTATAATACAACACTTCACGTAACTATTATATTATATACTATTATAATAGATATATACAGTGGATGTCAGATAAGCCATCGTGCCATGTAAAATACTGGCATTTAGCTGAATCCGGTTAGCCTGGAAGCCAAACCCAACATATTTGGAAAAGGCTTGACAGATGATGATTAAGATGAGAAAGTCTTGCCGGCAAGCGATTCGTTGTGTTCCGGCATGATGTCTGGTGAAGCCGTATGGAGGATGGGTCTGAGCAGTTGTGTTGCGATGTGTACCGGGTACGATGCAACGAATGTGGTTGTGTCGGGAGTTTGGTCGTGGAGCGCCTCGAGATCAATCTCTCTCTGGCACAGCATCGTTAGTCGTGTTGTTGGGTTTAACATTACATCACTTCGCTCAACTGCCGTCTTCCTTCCTATTCACTCTTTTTTCTTGAGTGAATACGCTTAATAATCTAGTGCGCTTTACCATCAACGATTGCATCTCTGCTTACCATCAGGCGGGGTTTCGGTCAAGCTCTAGTTTATAATAATTCTTAAAAAAAAGTAACAGTTATTATATTAAAAGTCTATACCTTATTGTCGCCATAAAATCGAGTTTGCATAACATGAGTACCAGCAAATAAGGTATGTCTTTTGTGTCCTTCAGTAGAAAATATTTCACCAGACGAGCAAGGGGGACCTTTCATTACTGGCACACTTTCACCTAAAATAAACATCGATATTTTACAAAGCCGCCGCATCTAATTTAACATACAGAACATGGATTCATAATGGTAGATTTACTTATACATATACAATATTGTAAACTTCAAAAACACATAAAAAAAATTAAGTCGAACATTACAATTGGCGGTTTTATGGGTGGATGATATTATTTGGGTAAGGATCGAGGAAAAAATTGCCAATTTTCTTTTTCAAACAAACAACAATACATCAATATTTAACGATTAATATCAGCGAACAGTAATGGTGTTCAACGCAACCATTATTTAATGACAGCTAAACGGCCTGACCTAATTTCACGAAGTCGGTCTCGATTGGATACTTGAGGACAGTTTAAAATAACCCTTCAAGAACTCCAGCCAACTAGAATAAGTGACATTCATAAATTAATATTCTGTATAATATAATAGAGGTAGACTTATTACTGATAAATAACGATGAAAGTAATCTAAACGAGTTGTTTACAAGAAATCATTATGTAATGTGATTATTTATTATATATTGCGTAAACATATTACATATACAAAAAGTTCTATAAAACATATGGCTCGTGGCTACATGTGTAATAAACATTGTAATAAGTGTCAATAGAACTACGCATTGTGTCACAAACCAATACAATTTGATTGACCATTTCAATTCTTAATCAATGTCAATTTTGTATGTACTTGTGGAATGCTTGTGTAATTGTAACAAGCAATATTGGATGGTTTGTAGTAACTATGGCACGAGTTCATGAGACTAGAGAAAGATATTGTTGAAATATCGAAGTAGAAGAGCTATATAAGGTTTACAGAAATAACCAAAGCCATAATAATAAGCACAGGCCAATGTTGCAACCGGTGGCAGCTCAAAGCTTGGGCTCATAGCATCGCGTAGCCGTGATAATACATGAACATCAGTTACCTGTAAGCATGCTTTCGTCAACGATGGAAGTGCCGGTAAGCAGCATAGCGTCACATGGCATCACACAGCCGTCGGGTGGCAGCACCAGTACATCGCCAGGGACCAGCCGGCAGGCGTTCACCACGCACTCCTCCCGACCCATACGGGTCGGTCGCAAAACGGTAACAGTGAACGCACTCGTCGAACCGGCCATTTTGTGCAGACGGATACTCATCTGTTTGGTAGAATAAGGATTATAATTTGAATAGTAGCAGCGCGCCACTTTGCTGCCTGCTTGCCGATGATAGGCTAAAACCGAATTTGTTTTTCTTACCCCTTGTTTCCTTAAACAACTGATACTTGTATTCATCAAGTTATAGGACTTGTAAAATACGACGTAAGTAAACGTTGTAAGAAAAGACGAAATTGACGATACATCGGACTTGATTCAGCATAAATGAAAACAGTACAGTAACATGTAGAATACCTTTTTACTATGTACGGACGGCAGCAAGTTAAGCTACCCGAAACTGTTAAACATTCCCAATCAAACTTATGCTCTAATACTTTTGGAGATAAAGTTGAAAATCTAATAACGAAATCTGTTAGATTGTAGTAGCTTGATGTGCTGCCATCTGTACCTTTGGGAAAATATCTATAACGATATGTTTTATTTATTACCTTTTTGGTTTGATATAATGCCAACATGCAGGTCGCAATAGACAGGATGAAAACGCAAGTCGCATATTGATAGTACTCATCCAATGACCACAGTATGATTGAGAAAACTTGGAATAGATAGAACGGATTGAAGACTTCATCTTTGAAAAGGGTCCAGTAACTCTTGACTTCCACTTCTACCGAGTTTGGGCCATACAATTTGATCCTGAAAATAACAAGCATGTTGGATACGGCTTATTGTGTTTTTAAGCAAGATGCCTAATTCGATCTTAAATGCTGATTATATACATTAATATAAATTCGCGAAGTAACCAAGTAATGATTTTACACTTACAGTTCCGTTTGTTGTCGTTTGTTTATGCCAGACATATTTTCCATCAGTAATTGAATAGTAAGTTTCTCATTGAGTGCAAGTACATTGATAAAGATTCCTTGATCGTTAAGCCAAATGAACCGATTGTGCTTGAACATAAAATATCGCAGTCGGTTATCTTTATGGTTGGATAGGTTCAGGTCAATTTCAAGCACTTTTACTGTGGACCATACTCCATCAGCGTCAATAACTAAAAAGTAATAAAATCATTTAGACATTGATTGACATAAGTACGTATAATAAAAACAAACAAAGGCCGATTCATGGTGCACTCTAATACGTTGGTCCGTAGCTAAGCTCCTACCTCCCTATTTACTCTTTGGGTAAGACGTAGCCAATGCAAAACACAACGAACATTGAGCCGAGGAGCATTTCTAGTAACTTTCAAGAATGTTCAGTCTGATGTTAGTGTAAATCTGTCAAATATGTTTATATAAACTATTTTATTTCCTACATATTTGTGTCTGAATTTTTTGAAATTTTATGGGTCTTTGTTCTCATATTTTATAATCCCATATTTTTTGTTTATAATTAATTACTATAGATATATTTTTTTATTTGTTATTGTGTATTTATTTTGTTAACTTAGTTGTTCCATTTATTAAGCAAGCTTTCCATTAATTGAAGTACTCAGTGCACCTATTAAATACTTTGTCGTTCATTAACTACATATATACAACGTTATTTTTTGTTTATACGAAACCTGAATATAGTTTGTTCTGAATAAGCAACTGAATCGATTTCAATCATTTATAGACCATGTTATATTTTTTTCCCAAATACATTTAGAAATTGTTGCAGTGTGGTTACCGAGGGCGGCACGCAGCTTACGGTAGATCATAGTACTGCGCACGCCCGCGCAACAGCTGACGCTACAGGTCAACGCAACGCTCGCCCGCCTGAGCGGAGCGTTCACCATATTTTTGTTGGGACAGCCAAGTAGGATAACAAGCTCATAACTTTGTGGTTTCTCATGATATCTTTTTGAAATTTTGTATATAGATTCTTTACTTAAAAATACTGGACACGTGTGTCGGATTTCGCATAAACAAAAATAATGTTGCATATGCGATGTTTAGTGCATATCTTTTGTTGGAGATTCTACAATAAATAAATAAACTGTATTCGACTCAGACCCGACTTGTTGCAGTAAGTCGAAATCAGCATTTAGAAAGAGTACTATATGTTTAATAACTTACCACAAATTTCCTCCGCCGCTTTCAGACTGCATTTTGTGTATTTAAATCGGTTGTAAGATGGGTAATAAGCCAATGCAAAATATGGTAATCCACATAGTAATATGCTCACGGTGTGTAATAAAATAGCCCGTAATTTTGAATATTTGAAGCCGTGTATGTTGATGGATTGTTCATCGCCGCTGCTCTCGATAACCTGCCACTGCGTCTCGCCAATGACTTCATATTCGTCTGCAATTTAAAACAAACGGTCTGCATACCTTACCGGGGATAGCTGTTGGTCGTGGGTGGTAGCACTGTGTTTGCATCGAATATTATAAAATAGTATAAAAACAGGTTGTTGCTGTATTCTTGTTAGATTTTGTTCATGCATCTTGTTTATCAAGGCGAAATGGTTTTGTTTGTCCCATAAGTAAACAGGATGTGGAAAATATTAACTGGCTGGGAAAAGATGACTTCCTATGTGTATATGGATTTAGTAATAATTGAACCAATTTAGTAGGGTATCCTTTATCTTATAGTAACCCTTTGCCTTATTTACGATGGCTAAACTAACCTCTGCTGACCTGTAGTAGTTTAAGATGATAACTTAAGAGTGTGCGCTTCTAACGTGACTATATTATTGTGGACACCTGCGTTCATAAAATGAATTGAAATGTAATGTAATCGAGGAGAAAAATTAAAAAGATATTTATAGGTTTCCATATAAAGTTTAATCGTGATGTCGTATATGTCCACACTATTATCGTCACGTCAGAAATGATTAAAAGCCTCAGTGAAGCCAAAATTTTCCGGCGTTTAAAAAAGCTATGATCTGGGATATGCGCAAGAAAACCATATCTTAGTAGGAATTAATACTTAGATTCTTTAAACAATATCATTATAATATTAATAGCCGAGTGCAGTGTAATTGCAGACCAGTTTTAGTTTGACCCTTATTTAAATCCTTCTATTTATGTTTGTATTCTGCCATGCATTATAAACTAAGTTGATGTCGAATTTGAACCCACTAATAAGTAGTGGGTGATTTACGTTTTATTAAATTTCGTTTGCCCTGTATGTATGTACAGACGACAGCACATTAAGCTACTACAATCTGTCAGATTTCCTTATGAGATTTTCAACTTTATCTTTAAAGCATTAAGACTCAAGGTTGATTAGGAATATCTGACAGTTTAAGGTAGCTTGACCTGCTGTCGTCCATACTATGCAAGTGTACCCAAGGATAAACCCCGGTTAGTGTAGGGCTGTTGCCAAATACATATTTAAAAGATATAATTTTGAACATGTGTTTGAGTGGCTAAAGTGGATATAGCTATCAATAACTATGGCCAGTCTGATCAATAAATAAATATATACGGACAAATAACACAGATTTAGCTAGCCCCAAAGTAAGTTCGAGACTTGTGTTATGGGATATTAACTCAACGATACTATATTTATAATAGATACATATACATATAGATAAACATCCAAAACCCAGGCCAATCACCGTTTCCATCGTTTTCCATCATGACCTGGTCGGGGATCGAACCCGGGGCCTCCACGTCGCAGGCAGGCGTGTTGACTGCTGCGCCACGGAGGGCAATGTTTTATGTATCTGGATAAATAGGCGATGGACCCGGATGTTCTAGCGACAACTCTGTAAAACATAGTTATGTAGCAACAAGGGGCCAACATGTCCTGGGGTGCTTAGGAGAAATGGAAAGGCATTTGCCGGCTTTCAGAACATATCGGAAAAAGGTCAAGATAGATAGATCTAGACCGCTTAATGGAACACTTCCACCCCCGAGTATGTTTACTTTTGCAGTAAAAGCAAGAATGAGGTGGGAGCTCTGTTCTTCGAAATTGTTTATTGTTAAAAAGTAAAATAAAGGCAAGCCAGAAGTGAGGGACAAGATTTCTCCCGGAAATTGTTGATGATTGTTTCATGCCAAAATAAAAAAAAAAACAAAATAGAAATATAATCAGTCGAACCCCATGGTGCCATACCACATCTGCTCTGATGGTTTATGTATCTCATGGTATCACCACTGTGGGGATAGCCCTGAGGACACGGTGAAACATAAGGTGGAGGTCTGTCCGGCTTGGACGGAGCACCGGGCCCTCGTGGCGGCGATTTCTTGCGTACGCCCCTGGTCCAAACCATGATTCGGAGCCAGAGTGCATGGCAGGTCGTCACCTCCTTTTACGGAGCAGTGAAGCTAGGAGAGGAGGAGGCGGAGCGCGTGAGGGGGCGGAAATTTCAGTGCCCTCACGCCTTGGCGCGGGCTTGAGGGCGGTGAGCAATGGGCAGCTTTCCGCCCGGTAAAGGACCAGGACCAGTTCGACCTTAAGGAGATGTCAGCACATTGTGACGGGGTCCACGAAACCAATTCCTGCCAGTGTTCTGGGTTGTTCGAAAGAGATGAGTATTGTGGCCCTGGCGAACAGGCAAGTGAAGGTATACGGATGCGTTTTAGTCATTAAAAGTCTGACGCGAGCCCCACCAAGACGTTAAGGCAAGAGATAAGTGATACCTTAATCAATAAACGTCAATCCGTGAAATCTAACTAATATTATAAATGTGAATGTAAGTTTGTTTATTACACTTCCACGTGAGAATTATTTAACTGATCATCATGAAACTTTGTACATATTAGAAGTTAAATAGGATACATAAACCAATATTTATGAATATAATGAGACCTATATGGGTGAACAAAGGCAGCTAGTACCTAGTTTATAAATAAATCGAAAAATGATTTTCAGTTTCAATCTATCCCGATTTTCTGCTGGAACTTCAGAAGCTAGTTAGTTGATGGAAAAACAGATAATTGTTTGCAAATTAAAGCTTTGGAGTTTGTTATTCATTGCACTTGAATATCAATAAAGATGAACTCATGAAAAAATATTAAATGGTTTTTTTTTTGTTTGGTATGACCAATTTCATTTTATTGTTTATTTGCTATCAGATGATAATCCAAAATGAAATTAGATTTAAATGTGAAAGCTGGTAATTCTACCAGCATTTAAATCGAATTTCAAATTTTAAGATGTGACAAGTAGTTACAACATGTTAACTGATCCTTCACTATCAAGTCATCATCATCATCTCAGCGTTAATCCCAGTCGCATCCAAATCTTTTCAGCTTTGGAGTCTGGGATCCGTTTTACCAGTCTAACTGCTGATTTTGGCTAAACTTCGGTATTTTCCGTGAAGCGACTGCAGTCTAACCTCTACAACCCGAAGGCGATATAGAAGCATTGCATTTAGACCAATTGTTGGATTTTTGAGGGCTCCAACAACTCGTAACGACTGCTATTAGTTGTTCGTATGGCAATCGGGGCCAATGGCTTAACATGCTTTCCGAGGCACAACCAGACCATACATACATACATATTCATGCATACAAATATTTGCATTGCGCGGGGATTTCCACCCGCGCCTTCTTGCGCAGAGGCGGCGTTCACTACCGCTACGTCAAGCAGACTCAAAATCAAAATCCTACAGGTAAAACAAAATAGCATTTCCAAAACATCTTGTATAAGGGAAAAACCTAACATAACCTTTCTTTAAAGTACATTGTTTAGCAAAAAGGTCTACAGAATACTAATAAAGTTACAAGGAAAACAGTAAGCAGATAAGAAAAGCTGTAATGTAGAATTTTATCAATTTTAGCCCTTTTCCCTATAAATTATTATGAATGGCAGGTACAAAAATTATAAATATTAAAATAAATATATTAGCATGAATTTCTGGAGTGGCTATAATAAATAATACCAAATTACAAAAGCATAATTATGTTAGCATTAGTTATGTGGTGAGACATAATCTATCAGTGATTATAAACAGACAATTTAGAAACATACATATATAATGTTAAAACAAAAACAAAACAGTGCAAACACATAGTGCAACCACCTCACACATAAAAATAAAAACACTATAAATGTTAAATCCTTATAATATGTAATGAAATGAATGAAGTTACTTGATTATTGTGTTTTTATTTTTATTCCAACAGTATCCCCGACAATGGATAAAAGTTAAATGATAGTGCGTGGCTTCTCGATTTTTGATAGTTTTAACTAAGTAACATTATTTCCCAAACAAACATTGAAGCAACTGAAGTACACATACATTATGTTATTTACATATATGGAATAAATACAATATACCAGTGATTTTCTTAAACACAACATAGTCTGCAAGACAATACAAAATATTATGTTCATAATGCACATGAATTGGGTTTTGAAGTTAGTGCTGTCTAGTCTAGAATATTTGAAATGTAATTAGTGAGAGGTATCTTTCTGAAGAATTTGATAAAATTATGTGATATCTACAAACCCGCACTGGGTTCTCTTGGTGGATTACAGTCCATTCCCTCTCGCAGACAGGCAGTATGTGTACCAGTAGTGGGATTTTGATAGACAATTAATGTGTCTGTGTGTTATGTAAGAGAGAGTTTGTGTGAGCACCAGTTTACACACGAGTATAATAACCTAACCTAAACTAGCCAAACCAAATATTTTGTGAATTAAATGTCATAATACATATGTTAGAAATTCATTAAGTTTTAGGCCATTCATGATTGCACATACATATTATGTTCATGAAGGTTTCAAAACATTATGAAACAGTCTATGGCCATGACACATTTAAGGAGCTCCAGAATATTGGCGCTGATGAATGACTAGGCTCAACTCAAGATAGTCAATAATACAACAACAATTTATTTATGTGCAGCAAATGTTTGAATAAAATAACTTAGTTATACTGCTGAGGAAAGGTTTTATTTTGAACTGTGCTGTTTAGTGTGCAGCAAGTAAGCATTCACAATGCATGATAGAATTCATTGATTATCTGACAAAAGTTATTGTTAACCTTAAAATGAATATTTTTTATGATGTTAAAAGTACACGTTGTATATAAAAAAACTAAGAGCTGAAAACATAAGCCCTACAAAATCAATTTGATAGTTTAAAAATTAAGACAAATATTTGTATAAACACATTGCTGATTACTACATTCAGCAATCTAGTTCAAATCTATTATAAGCCTTAATCAGCAATTGTCTCATGAAGTGTGCGCTTTTGAAAAAGTACGCAAAAATGAGCTAATATTATGGGACAGTTTCCCTTGGCACATTCCAGAATTCTAGTCCTTGATTAACATTTGCCATTGGATATTTACATGTTGTAATGACATTTAGGTAAATATATTTTATTTTAAAGCCATAATGTAGAGTATTCTTGTGTATTTTCGTGAGTCACAAGATATTTAATCAAGTGTGCGAGACTTACCATTGGCGGCGCAGCTATTGTTAATGTTCGGCATTCCCGCGAAAACTATTAAAAAGGTTTATAACGCAAAAGAGTTAAGGCATATTTAAATAGATGTTGTTTAGTTATTTTTAAGTAACCGGTGCTACCTCATCGCAAATTATTTAATGTTTTAAATGTGGATTTACTCCGCACGTATTCACATCACACCATCACGCCTTGATGCGAATGACAGGAGGAGGAATTGATTAATTCATAGATTAAAAAATGTTAAATACAACTCTGCCTTGTCTCTGGTAGCTACAATATCCATTAACATTGCAATAAAATAAACCTAGGGCGGCAGTCTCGGCATTGATAACGATCACTTTACTTTACTTACGATCGATATCGGCCGCAGAGTCCTGTCGATACGTATGGTATGGAACAGACGACAGCACATCAAGCTATTACAATCTACTGTTTTTTCATTAAATTTTCAACTTTATCACTTAAGTATTAAGACTCAAGGTAGATTGGGAATATTTGACAGTTTTGGATAGCTTAACCTGCTGTCGTCCGACCATTCGATTTCGACTCTCAAAGTTATCGTTCTTTCTAGTTAGTAGAAGTTGTTTCTAACTTTCTCGCAAACTTAATGATTTTACTATTGAAAATAATTATATAAACTAAATTAAAGAATTTTTTTCCTAGATTCAAACAAAAGTTAAGACCAATAATTTACCTTTGAAAAAACCGAACTTTGAAAACTTGTCGCTAGTCTATCGACTTGCGTTTATCGTATGGATCGTCATGGCAAGCGTTATTTTCGGTATTATTTAACCATCGGTAGTTTGCGGCAGCGTCGTTAGCAATGTCGGGACTTTTGCTCCTGAAAATTTGTCAAAGGCAGCACTGTTGCCAGTCTAGATACAGCCATTGTTTTGTTTATGATTTTTGATAAACCTTTTGGTGATCACAAATTTCAAACGAAAACCTACACGAAAACGTATGCGATTCAGATTGTAGCACAATTAAAAGACGAGACTCCGGAGCAAGTAAGCATTTAAAGATGCAGTAGAAAAGTAAATAAAATATGAACCCGACCTTTCACACCATTTAGTAGTTTTGTAAAATTATATTTTATTGAATAAAAATCTAATTCATTCGTTTAGGCTGCTACGTTTTATATTAGTGAATTTTTTTTAAGAAAATATAAAAAAGCGACTAACTCAAAATAACAAACTTGGTATTTTGCCCTGGCAAGGATTAAAATAGTTGTGACGTTTTACTGTCTATTAATGTAGATGGCGGTAGGTGGGTGAACAAAACGGATGTTATTGATTTGGCGCGAACGCGTGGACAATACGATGACAATCTGTTGAGAAATAAAAAATAAAAATCTTTAAGCGATTCAAAATGCCGCATGGTGTGTTTGCAAAGAAAAGTGATTTCCTAGAAATCGGTGAATATAATTTTTCGTGGCCCGGTGAAAATGGCACTTTTCAAGATTTTGGTTCCGTAAATTACACGATGCCTTCAGGTACGTAATATAAATTTTAAAAAACTGTGTTAATTTTTATTCATTAAATTAAATAATGAGAATGGTCTTGATAAATAAACAGGACCCTGGTATTGGCCATGGTGTCCACTTTGGAGAACTACACAGCATCCTCTCTTTCAGGTGAGTAAATAGAAAGGACATATTTTTTTTATGATATATTCATTGCCTTAAACCTTAAAAATTCAATTAGGTGTATTTTTAGCTATCCAATTTGCTCTTTGTGACTTCGTACTGCGCTCCAAGTACCAAGAAAGGTCAATTGTGGATGCATACTATATTAATTTTTGGTAAGTCTTTTCTCGTTATTTTAAAACGTAGCTTTAAATAGTAGTTTTAGCTAAACTTTAGGGATGACCCCAAAGTTAAAAGAAAAAAAAAACAGGCACGAAGGGTTTCTGTACCATTATGTTTAAAAACGGCAAAAAAATATCACTTTCCCTTAAACATTTTATGTTTTTTTGTTTTTAGTGTTTGTTTTATAGGGGCAACAGAAATACATAATCTCGGAAAATTTCAACTGTCTAGCTAATACAGTTCATGAGATACATCCTGATGACAGACGGACAGACGGACAGAAGTCTCATGAATAGGGTTCCGTTTTACCTTTTAGGTACGGAACCCTTAAAAGGGCGGTAATGACATGACTCTTCTCAATAGTTTTTCTTTTTTCAAAAATCCAGAAAGAATTTTATCAACCAAAAATGTTCCCTGTCTGCAAATTTTAGTTACTTACAATGAAAAATCTTTTTTAATTGTTGATTATAACGTAACAATTTATACTTAATTAAAAAAAAAATATTTCTAAAGAATATGACACGGGAAGAAAAAATGTCTGAGATTTACCAAAGAATATTCAAAGCTATAAGTAATCGCTGAATATATTTCATTATATTCTTTTATTACGCCCAGTTTAGCTACCTATTAGCTTATCTATACATAGATATTTGTACTTTTCTCCCTAGCATTCATGCTGTACTCAATATGGGCATGGCACGTGATATGTTCACCTGATGCCTTCTCTTGGAACTTCGGCTTCGTGTTCCTGAATCTCGCGCAAGTTGTCTATTTGGTGTATGAGATGAGACCAGTAAAATTCGATCCAGAACTTGAAGAAGTATATCATACGCTGTTTGAACCTTTCAAGGTAATGTATAAATAATTAAACAGCTATCCATACTTCATACGAGTTTAGCTGTAAAATGTTACATTACCCGATGCTCCAATATGACACTTGTCTACTTAACCAACATTTCACATCCTATCCATCACAAATCGTCATATTCAAGTCATATTTTCTTTAGATGGTTCTTTGACTCACAATTCATTATCTACTGTAGTTTATATGCGTTTCGAATAGGTAGCCTTAAGGTCCTTTAAAAGATTTATTGCACCTAATTAATGGTATAGGTGTCCAGACTGCAGTTCAAGCGAATGGTGTCCCCAGACTTTGCCCACGTGATGTCATTGCACGCTGGTGAAGCGTACGCCATGCAGAACCTCACAAAAACCGACAGACTTGGTCTACTGCTAGCTGGAAAGGTAATAATTTACATAGGATAGAGCTTACTAAACCATTTTACAATTTTACCCCTTACCCCTAGAACTATTTCGTACTCAAAATACGTCTTCGCCACACAGTGCGACTGGTTAAGGTCTAATCGCATACCTTCGTACGGTGCCAGGGATGTGACTGTCTAAAGAACAGGTGCCGGAACTCAACTTGAACTTAATAAAAAATGTGCGCAACGATATATTTGTTAACACGTCCTAGCCACATTCTTCGCGCGAAAGAGGTATGTTAGAAGTACAAATTTACGTAGGTATCTACAGCTTTCACTCTCCTAAACTCGTCCTTTTATTTATTATAATCACGCAGAAAAATGAACCTAATCGAATCTGGATGTTCTACTTTGTAGTCTGCTTTACTAGCTCTTTGTATTAATGAAATGTGTCATGACAGTTTAAAACATTTAATTTTTATTGATGTTGGTGTGTATCTAATTATAATTTTTTTAACAATTAGGTCCCAACTATAAAAAAATTAAGTGTTAAAAGTAAATAATTAAAAACTTTTGCAGACATGGACCCCTGTATTCATAAACGTTGCTTAAAGTTCTATTCTATTCTATTCTGTACATTTTAGACGTTTCACCGTCACTTTACTTTAATCATCGTTTATGGATAAATTGCAAAGTTTATATACCCGCAGCTACCCATAGAGTTAGAAAATTTAAAACAATTTTTCAGGCAGCACGTGCCAATGTTTGCAATGAATACGTATCGTACGTACCGCGCCTCTCCTAACGACTCGCACGTGCCTTTTATACGATACGCTCAGATATTAGAGTACATCGATTTCCTCTTTTTACTAAACCATCAGTATATTGCCTTAGTAAAATTGATATTAAATCGCGTGGTGGAAGATTTAATGAACGCTTTACGTAGCTTATAGCTTGTGTTAAAGAGATTACAGGCTTGGTTTAAGAAGGTGGATCACACACCAACGCGCCATAAGACGGGCTTTGGGAAAAAGAGCGAAATTCTAAGCGCATTAGTTTTTGAAATAATGAATTTCGGCGCGGGTCATATGCACTTCGTCGCGTGGCGCATGACACTTGATCCTCCTTTTTTTGTAGATGGGAAATCATCAAATGACCTCTCCCGTTTTGGGCAGAGCGGAAGGGCGTTTCAGACTTTTCCTGACTAAAACCCACCCGTGTGTTCCTTCACTTGCCTGTGCGCCAGGGCCATGTCGTGCATCTCTTTCAAACAACCCGCAGCCCTGGCAGAGTGTGATCCTAGCGATTCGTCCGAGCGAGTCGTCGTTTTGTTCCGGCATGATGTTTGGTGAAGCCGTGCGAAGGACGGGTCTGAGCAGTTGTGTTACGACGTGGGCCGGGTACGATGCGTCAAATGTTGTTGTGTTGGGAGTTTCGTCGTGGAGGATCTCCAGATCAATATCCCTCTGGCGCAGCATCGTTGGTCGTGTTGAAGGGTTTAACATTGTATCACCTCGCTCAACTGCCGACTTCCTTCCTATTCACTCACTTTGTTTTTGTGTGAATAGGCTCTTAATAAACTAGCGCGCTTTACCATCAACGATTGCATCACTGCTTACCATCAGGCGGGATTGCGGTCAAGCATTAGTTTATAATTATAAAAAAAAATACGCTTAACTCAAAAAGACATTTGAGTTATGCGGATCTCACTCTACAATGCACAATACACTGAGCTTTAAAACATTTAATAAATTAAAGTAATCGGGAGTAGAGCACTCCGTAGCATAGTTCACAAAGCTAAGACCTAAGTTTTAATACTTGGGGCTATAGAACGAAAGATTAATTTCGTAGCCGGCTACTTTACTGTACATGATACCAGCGTTGCAGCGGTCTGTAAGCAACTTCGCACCCCGCTTAGTGCCTCCAAACTTAATACTCCCCAATCTCTTCTTACAAATGAACCGCTGTTGATGAAAGCTGTTGTAAAATCCGACTAGGAGCTTTCTTTAGTTATTAACCGCACATACTTGAGGTATTAAGAAGTCTTATGAATTTCTCATCTATAGAACTTATTTCTTTTTGAGTAGTATTCTAATCTAATATTTCGATTGATCGAAGGACTATAATTATAAAAAATACTTTAGCAAAGAAAAACTGTAAGAATACTTACTTCGGTCAAACAAGAATAATTTCAATAGAATTAGATGAATCATATATGTATGTGTAGGTTTGTGAAGATTGTATTCACATATTAAGGCTACCGAAATTGTAGGTTCCTAGATTTCGTCGGCTAAAATTAAATTGTGTCTAGGTAAACGTTATGAGCGGTCATCAGTTCCTGCATCCGATTCTGCCTTGTGAGTTCTTGGACTCGCCCGAGTTCGAGTCGAGTAGAGCTACTATTGACGAAAAATTTAAGGTGAGTTACCAAACCATACCACTTTCAAATTCATCAATAATATAATCATTTTTACAACAATCAACCGTGCATTAACATTAAAACGATATACCAGTCAATAGTAAAATGCATGATATATTAATTATTATACGGACGAAGCACATCAATCTATCCGAAACTGTCAAACATTCCCAATCAATCTTGAGCTTTTTGAGCTGCTTTAGCGATAAAGTTAAAAATCTATTAGAGAAATTTAACAGAGTGTAGTAGCTTGAAGTGCTGTCGTCTGTACAACCACCATTATTTATTGAATAATTATTTATTAAGCATATTTTTTTTTCGCCGATTCTGTTGTTCAAAAACTAAACTAATTTTAAGTTTTGTGCATTTTTTTCTTTCCATTTCGTTATGAAAAGGATAAAAGATAACATTTTAATTTAATGCTGTCAAATTAAGATACTCCATAGACAGTTTAGACGCGATTATAAACATGGCGACTAAAAATACGCTAGTTTATGTCAGGAGCGCACTAATTTGACAGGTCTAAACTGACAATTTTTCTTCTGTCCCGTGTGGTACCGGGCTTAGAATAGTACCAACCCATATCCTCCCGTGGGTGTCGTAAGAGGCGATTAAGGGAACTCACCAGGGACGCGGGCAGCAGCGCTTCTTCTGTGTAATATCAAATCACTGCTATCCCCAACCCGCCTGCCAAGCGTGGGGATTATGGCAAACTCCCCCAATGAAAGCCTTGGGGGAGGCCTTTGTCCAGCAGTGGACATCCATAGGCTGAAGAAGAAGAAGAAGAAAAGAAGAAGAAGAGATCTTCTGTCCTTTTCTTCACAGACAGAATCGGCGCCAATATCTAGCAAAACCCTAAACAAAGTGAAACTCATTTATCGCTACATTCCCAAATATTACCATTCCGTTTGATGTTATCTAAAGTCATCTTATTTCAGGCCATAACGCTTTGGTGTAAAGCGTCACCTTGTTAAGTAAGGCAATGGGCTAACTAACACGGTTGGGTGATCCACTGATGAGTTCATTATTCAAGGGGAGTGGAGTTCCTGACACTGTATTCTGTAGTAAATGCTCCGAACCTACTAACCTATTTAAATAAATGTTACAAGGGTTTCAGCTAAGTAAAGGTCGGATTAATATCAAGTTTCTCTTTTGATTTACGTCTTATGTGGGTTAGTTTTTATTATATTAACATAAATAGGTAAGAATAAATAGATTTAGGGATAGAAAGTGAAGCGACAGCACTGTGCATGAAAGTTTTGATGACTTTATTTTCATTTCCCTTTCTTGTGTAATGCCCGTAGCGTGTAATAAGGTAGTTGACTAAATAAAAAATAATTAGTCCGTCAGTCAGACTCCAAAAAAAAATAATCTAGACACTTATATTTTTCTTCTATTAAAAAGATGGACTAAACTTAAATTTAGTTTAGTTTGTGAACAAGAACAGCGGCGCCAATGTCGTATTTAAAAGGTGGTGTTTAGTCTAAAAAACTGCTTAAAACTATTTTGAGGTAGTAAAGTAAATCGTCTTTGAGGCAAGCAATACTATATCTGTATTTAATATCACAGACTAAAATTTAAATGAAAACATATCGCTCATCCTAAAGATCCATATATAACGCTTCAATTTATTTATAACTAGCGACCCGCCCTGGCTTTGCACAGGTGCAATGCTGATACTAAACACACTACAGAAAACTGTGAATGTTGTATAAAAAACAGCGGCCCGCTGCTCCCGCCCCGCCCCGGCCGGTTGGTACCGCTGCAAACGCGACGGCCCGAAATTTTTAAATCTGTAATATCATCGAAAATATTCATTTAAATCATATACTGTAAGGGACAATATAAATCTATATTAAGCCAACAATGTATTTAAGGTATTAAATTGGATAAGGATTAATGCTGTATTGTTTAAAATCGGTGCGAAAATTAGCCGGAATTTGTCTTAAAAAAAAAATTGGTTGTCTGTAGAACTCCGTCTACTGCCGATATTTGAACGTGACAACGTCTATTCGCTCTAGGGGTGGGTGTAAAGTAGACGTGGACTCCGTGTGGCGTCAGATTCGGCCGTTACGGTGTTTTCGAGAATGACTCCACGCCGTACCAATTTAATAGACGTTGTCACGTCAAAAGTAAATGACAAAAAAATTTATTGTGGGATATCCATAAGAGATAGACATATACCATCGCGGACTGTTTTGTAGACCTTTTCAATGTGTTCAATATAAATAGTACATTATTTTGATAAATCTCGTAGGGTTCGGCCTGTGTTTCACAGCAAACGCGTAAAAAATGAAATTATTTACGACATCACATTAGAAACTTCACAAATTTTTTTTATTGTATTTCTCCACAATTTGATGGATTTTATCATACATATTTTACCTTTCTCTTTAATCACTCTATCTATTAAAAAAAACAGCATCAAACAGCAAGATTTAATAATACAAAGGGACATAGGGAACTTTGTTAAGCGACTTTGTTTTAGAATATGTAATGCAGACCATGTTTTTTGGCATTTGTGTTCGGTATCAGGTAAACGCAGGCCAGCAGTCGTTATCACAGGCAATAGGCACTTCAAGCTTTACGGGACAGGTCATAAACAACTGCAAACTAAATTGCATAAATTGCCCGCGCGTGTCCAAGCAGAAACACTTCGCCAGCCAGCCGATGCACGCCAATTACTTACTTTACCCAAAGTGTTAGTTGTGATAACGTGAAGTATAACAAATCGAATTTTATTAGTTGTAGTGACGCGTGTCACGCGTACACTCACATAGCTTATAAGTATTATTATTAACTAAAATATGAATCATCAATCAATATTGCCTAAAATAGGTGTACATTAGTGCAAGAATATTAAAAAACAAGAAAAGTACTTTGGAGAAAACTGTGATGTAAAAGAATCTAATTATACCTGTAGTTATTTAGTTAGGTAACAGTTATAGTGTTACCAGTAAGTAGTACAATAAATATTTTACTTCTGTATACATACAAATGAAAATGAAAAACATATCAAAATGAAATTTATTAATAAACATAGATCAACAATGAATGTACAAAAAGTCTGTTTGTATAGTAATATAAAATCTTAATAATAACAATCGTAAAAGCAAACTTACTGTAGACTAACACATAATATAAATCTATAAAGTTACGATCTAAAACTACCGGGTTGGGACCACCCGAACTAGGTTCATTTAAACCTGTTTCAGGTTATCATCGACAAGGATATCTGATGGCTATAATATTATAATAATAAACATATGACATAAGCATTTAAGAGTAAGCAAGGACAACTTAATAAGCTAATCTTTTTATTTTAATACCTCTAGCATTTTTTCCGTATTTGTGTAACTAAGGGTCTGTAAATATTCAGTTAGCATTACAAAACATTTAACTATATTTTCACTGTAAGTATATATTTAGCAGTTTGTTAAATTTGTTATATAAATATGGTTCGAGAAATAAATAAAACCTGTGAGTAAAAGTTGTGTGTTTCGCACGAGAGTTAGTGTAAACTAAATTCATACCAATAATAAATTCTGTATACTTACCTACATAACATCATACCAAACACAACACACAGAGTAGTATTGACCCAATGGTCGTGACTTACGAGTTGTAGTCCGTAAAGTCCATCGCAGACCTAAATTATTTTAATGCCCCTGCTCTTGAAATTGTGAAGAAAAACATAGTTAGGAAATCGGTGTGATATAGAACCAAAAAGCCGAAGACATCGTGACATCGTCCAACCCAAATTGGGCTCACGTAGTAGATCACAGCCGACTCCCATTCACAGAGAGTAGGCCTATGTTCTGTGGAATATTATAGGCAGGTTATGATTATGACATAGAAATTGCAGAGCTTTCAGGTGAATGATTCATTGCAAATTGATAACAAATTGGCAAACTCTTGGACTGGTGGCAAACGTATACCTAGTTACTGTAAAAAGCAAAAATATCAGCCAGATACTTACCGAGCGTGAATAGACGCTTAGAGTAGCGATATTTTCTGAACTTATCACAGATTATGACGTCGATTTTACTACGAAATACGAGGCAGAAAAGATAAGAACTTTTATCACAGTAAGTATGTAAGGGAAGGCCTTACATACTTACATCATACAATGTGTCACGTATCGCTAAGTGATACATTTGCGCCAGGGGCCGCGAAGCTGAGTCATAGGTATGACAAAGAAGTTATGCGATCGGATATCACCTCCAACCTTACGGCACCATTAAGTAAAAAGCTTCCTTCAATGGGTTTTCAGCTGCGCAGATATGTGGCTTTTATGCACTGTTTAATAGGCCGATCTGAAAACTTTATTTTAGGGAATCATCTCTTTCCCTTTCGATTATATGAAAATGTTTTATAGAATAGAACAGAATATTGTGTTAATATATCAAATTGCTCAGAAAGTAAGAATTATCTCTGTAACAATCGACAATATGCTTACATCTACGTTCTAGGTATATAGCATATCCAGCCTATAATGTTTCCACTAATGGGACGTAGGTCTTCTCTCTATGAGAGGGACCGGACCTTGAAAGAGTTCTGAGTGAATTCACAAAAATGTATTTTGTTATAGATAGATTAGGTATTTAAGTTAGTACAGGTACATTTATCCCATTGAGCTAACCTGTTATGGTATATTTAGGACGATAAATAAATAGATATTCCACCATGGTGGGTCACAGGTTTTCTATTTTATTTCCTCTAGGACATGCTGATTTCCTTAGGACGTTGTAAGTGTAGTGGTGATGAAATTAAGCGACCAAGATTGACAACTTGTAAGTTGGGAGCCGATGCCAACATACCTAGAAAGAAAGAAAGAAAGAATCATTTATTTGCGGTAAACATGACGCATAATCGTGGTGGCCTAGTAGTCGTGATGGCCTAGTGGTTAAAACACCAACCTCTCAAGTATGAGTGCGCGGGTTCGATTCCAGGTCAGGCAAGTAGGTACCTACCAATGTAACTTTTCTAAAGTTATATGTACTTTCTAAGTATATCTTGGATACCATTGACTGAAGGTGAAGGAAAACATCTTGAGGAAACCTTGACTTTATACGCGCAATGAGCAAGCGTGGTAATTACGCTCAATCCTTCTCTGTATGGGAGGAGACCTGTGCCCAGCAGTGGAACGATAAAAAAAGGGTTGATGATGATGACGCATAAGTTTATAAAAACACAAAATATAAGAAATAGTTGAGAACATGCGTCACATTCACGCAAAACGGCTGTCGCTCAGCATTATGCTGCGACCCCATGCAAAACAGAGCCCAGCGCTGGTTTTCAGCGGCAGCCGGCGTCGACGTAAAGACGTCACGCGGTGCAGCAAGCAGTTACAAGTGTCACCGAAACGGTAGCACAATAAAATTAATAATAATAAAAACAAAAAAAGTAAATCTAAATGGTGAGAGAACTAGCTACGTCTACTACGACCTACGTCTACGTGTTATAATTAAAAGAAAATATATAAAAATAAAAATCGGTATTCTTACCCATGTTAACCTATCCATATTTTTTACACTATTAACATCACTAACTATAAGTATAATAGTTAAGTACAAAATTAAATGACGAACCTATATACAAATAAAAACCAAACCTAAAGGGCATTTAGGCGTCTAAGTATTTATCTGCATCGCTGTCATCCAGAAACGTGTCCAGAAAGACTGGCAGCATTGCCACGTTTCATGGCAATCATAATTCTTTGGCCAAAGAACGATCCAACCCATACGTGAAGTATCCACTTATCCATATATAGGATGCATACTTTGTTTGCATTCGTGCGTGAAAAAATCAATCGTAAAAATTTGAGCACGCGTGTTCAATCATAGACCTCATCCATCGCTTTCCATCAGGCGTGATTGAGGTCAAGAGCAAGCCCATTCAATAATAAAAAAGAAAACAAATTCCTGTATTTTGCTTTGTAGAATCTTAGGTACTTTTGCGCTCTAGTGCAAATTGCAACACACCGTCTTATATAACAAGTTAGTAGTTAGTAATTACGAACAACGCCCGCTGATATTACTTTCGCGTTTGGTATACACACACTCGTAGATCGCTCTTTGGCATTACCTACCCCATTCAGTTGACCTAATTGTTGCCTGATATGGCTGT
Source organism: Sesamia inferens (assembly GCA_037179545.1). Lineage (NCBI taxonomy): Eukaryota > Metazoa > Arthropoda > Insecta > Lepidoptera > Noctuidae > Sesamia > Sesamia inferens. The sequence goes on along the minus strand of CM073928.1, from coordinate 16,754,337 downwards.
ATAGCAGCCGAAGTGGCTATAAATGCAAGAAACTAGGTTAAATATCGATGAAGTCTAAACAGTCTCGTAAAGATGCGCGAAACTTACCTAAATTGCTTCTTCAACTATCAATCACACTGAGCTGTAGACATTCACTTGTAATGTGGTACTTCTATTTATAGACTGGAATGTAGGGTTAATCAATAAATGTCTCTGGAAAATTGTTGCATTACTGTGATAATACATTCTTTTTCACATTATATTAGATGGCTGGACCAGCATATGTGTCGCCTTAGGGCATTCGGAAATATCTCGACTAGTAAGGCTTGAAGGTTTTTAACGTGCATGCTGATCATAAAACTGCATTAAGTTTTGCCATGCCGAACAACAGCATAACGATAATATGTGTGTGTATGCATATGATAGGTATTTGTACAAAGGTGAAGACATGTTTTAATCTTTTATATTTACATTAGCATAGTGATTGGAAATTCCATACAAGCTTTGTATAGTGGGAAATAATACCATGTAACCTTTTTTAAATAAAAGGTTATATGTTCTATCAAAGTTATATTCACAGCTGTTGATAAGAATGTTATTAAATTAACCTATCAATATGGAATATTCGATGAGAGTTCCACGTTCAATTCTATCAGCCATCGTCATCCACCATTATCCGCCTAGGCTTTTCCCAACCACTTTGGGGTCGGCTTCCAGTCTAACCCGATTTAGTTGAATAATATCTAACTGACCTCCACAACCCAGTATTTGGGTAATACGATACCCCCTGGCAAGCCTGGTTGACGGACTTTCGGGCTTCTGATTACCTGTAACGACTGTCAATCAAAGATCTACATATGCCAGCCGGGACCAACGGCTTTCCGAGGCACTAAGGGCCATCATATCCCCTTAATAATAATAATATAGCACGTATTTAGCCGGGTATTTTATTAGAATGGCCTCTCCGCCCACATGTGGCGCCGGGCACTCATCAACTTCACTAATAGCTTTCTTTCTTCACACCACTGCGATAACGGCCGGCACCACGTAATCGTAGTGAAATAACGTGCTGCTTTCATGATAACTGTTCAATTATAAGCTGTATACCACTTTCGTAGATAAAAAAATTGAAATATAGGTCAGCGGGTCGTTAAAAATCACTACACATAATTATGTAAAAGCATCGAATAACAGATGGAATTGCAGTACACTCTAAGTGATTGCATTTTGGGATTGTAAAAGTACTATTACTTCAATAAATGCCTCAATAAACTCGTGAATGTTCAAAATTAGTTCAGATTTGTTAGCCGCAAATAGTGCCTAACCGCGCAGCGGTCGTAGCGAGTCGGTTATTTGCTACGACGACGTCGTAACTGAGCGTAGGCGCTATGCCTTTACGTCAGCTACGGCGTAACAACAATAATTTACTCCTTAAAATAGTACAAAGTCTAAACTTCGAGCTCCGGTGCTGCTAACTTTGATTGTCATGCAATGAAGAAATGACTAATGAAATTTCTTTATTTCTTGTATTGCGACACGCAGGCACTATATTTTTTGCCCTTCAATACCAAATGATAATTATTCTTTTATTCTAAAACAAAGCCTCTCCTTTAGGTGTCGATAGTAGCTGCGTCATCGTGCCGCTACGTGTACTGGCAGCGGAGTTCCCTCGAGTATTTGTTTGTAAAGGAGCCATACCTTGCCTGTGTGGTGACTACGCTGATTGCTCGAGATATTACTACCAAGTTGTATGCGATGAACAACAAGATCGTTACCGAGAGGGGATCACATCTTGATATCAGGTTGCCGAGCATATCTCATGCACTAGCGCGAAGTCCGAGGAAGCTTCGTGGCGCAATTAAACTTCCACCTCCGACCACAGTTCAGCCTGTACCACCTGAAAAACGACCCAGTGAGTATGATCCTAGTTCAATTTCTGGCAATGTCTTCTAATGTAAACTTTGTCTTGCGTTGTATAGTTAGTCAAACTATGTAGAAACATTTTCTTCGTTGTATAAAGTCAACTCGTAAAAAACAAGAGCGAAGGTGCTACGAAGTCGCTACGGTGCTACAAAGTCTCTACGATTGTATAAATTCTATATGCCAACTGACTCCTAAAGCTGCAACTCCGCATTAATTTGATACTTTACATAGTATGGTGCCTTATCACGACGTGCAGGCCCTCCTGGTACTCCTTAAGAATTTTAATATTTATGTTTGTTTATTGCATGCTAAGTGGAAAAGACAACATACTGGTGGCTGCTACGAAAGATTCCAATTAAAAATATTTACTTTTTCTTATAATTGTGCTGCGGCTGTACATGGAGTTACATTTAAAACTTTCAGAGGCTGCAAAATAAAGTTGATATCAAGTAGCGCATGACTCAGCCTCGGTTTGTTTGTTGGCAAATTTTAATTTTGCCCAACAGGCTGTATTAGAAATTATTACCTCAGAGATATTAGTGTGTGAAAAACGTCAGAAAAACTAACTTATCCTTCCTTCACAGATTGCTGGACCCGCGATACGGAACCTCTTCCCGTCGCTGTGAAACGCAATTGTGACTCCACATATGACGGAGGCGACGAAGAGCTGATGCCTTTAGCAGCGCACGAAGCTCCGGCCGCTTCGTCAGACGACTTGTCCGTGGCTGACAGCTGCCCTGACACGTCTTCCAAGTACCACAGCTGCGAGGCTGTCGAGACTGATGATGAACTTCGGCATTAGCATGGTGGAACTAGAACCATTTTTTTTTAAATAACAGCTTCTGTGTAACAGGAAATAAAATTTAAGAAACGGTTTCCTCTTGAATGGATGCATTCGATCCTTGATGCCCTCCTTGTAACATTTAGTTGTGCGATGTGGTGTGCCCATTTAATATGTGTGGTTAAGCAACGACATTTAACCATCGAAATTCGACTGTTTCCTGTTGTGGTACACACCGTTATTTCATGTTTATGCGAAACCTAAAACAAGTGTCCAGTATTTTTATGTATAGAAGTACAAAACTTCAAATAGATATAATGAAAAACCACAAAGTTATGAGCTTGTTATCTTATTTGATTGTCCCAATAAAAATATGGTGAACGCACCGCTAGCCCGCCCGCGTCTGAAGCGACGCGGCTCGGGGGTGCTCCTAGTACTATGACTTACCGTCAGCTGTATTGTACGCTCGGTAACCACAGCGCAACAATTTCAAAATTTATTTGGGAAAAATATCAAATGGTGTAAAAATTATTGCAATCGATTCAGTTGCTTATTCTGAACAAACTATTTTCAGGTTTCGTATAAAGTAAAAATAACTTTGTATATTAACAAAAACAAAACCGTAGCCGCATGAGAAAATATCGGGTGTCATGAGATACCTGTATTTATTATCTCAATACTCTTTTGTCGCTGACATAGCGCGTAGTTACTTAAGGTGACGTGAAGGCTGATGAATGATGAATAAGCGAAGTGTGACACGGTGTTGGTAGTCATTATTGTTCATCATACATTATCTGCATGCCTGTTGTTTAACATTAAATGTACTGTAACATGTATTTATTGTGATATCCGTAAAGTTATGAAGAAAAATAAACTCTGTTAAGTAAACTACAATCGTTTTCCTTATTTGTGTTCTTTTATTCATCCCACTTTCATTTGGATAGAATGGAAAGCACAAACAAACTACCCCTTACCCCAAACACATAAATAAGTAGTTAGGTTCATAAAGATAGGCACCGCCTTCTTTCATAGTGTGTTAAAAGACGGGAAAAGCATAAAATGCCTCTATCGTAAATGATAACAGCATCAATCTCAAAGCAGTTTTTTTTTTAAATTGCATTTAGATAGTTTTTAGTTTCAGCACTTATTCACGTGAACGATATGGTAAGTTTAAGGGTGCATTTTGTGATTAATTCCTAATGACAGGAGGATAGGGAGTTTAGGAAGGTCGGTATAGTAAAGGCTTCATTATAAGTGGACACCGACCCGTCCCTCCCTACGACCGTACCTGCCCACAACGGCCAATCAATCAACGGAACCAATCCAGTTATCGCAACAATGCACACAACTCTGCGGATATTAAGGCGACCGCTGACATTGAAATACAGGAATATTATTTTTGTCAGAGGAAGGGTGTTGTTATAGATTTGAATGATGTAAGAAGATATACTATGAATGTTTTACTGTGGTTTTTATGGCGATTTAGATACAATGTACCATGTGGTACCGGGCTTAGAATAGTACCAACCCATATCCACCCGTGGGTGTCGTAAGAGACGACTAAGGGAACTCTCACCAGGGAAGCGGGCAGCAGCGCTTCTCCTGTGGAATATCAAATTAATGCGATCCCAAGCGCGGGGATTATAGCAAACCCTTCCAATGGAATGAAACCCTTGGGGGAGGCCTTTGCCCAGTAGTGGACCTCCATAATCTGAGAAGAAGAGGACACAAACATAACTGTTTAAATATAGCCCAAGAAGTTATAGCGTACACGGAAGTATTTAATAAAGTGGTGTTATTGTAATAAAATAATCAGGCTATAAATGATCCCACTGTTGGGACACAGGCCTCCTCTCAGTGTGGACCGAGTGGGCCGAGGGGGTAAAGCCGTCATCTACCACGCGGGGTCAGAGCGAGTTAGTAGATGCCACATGTCTTCAAAGTTTTGCCTCTACGACAAGTTTCCTCACGATGTTTTCCTTCACCGCTTTTGGGAGCAGTGGTAATGAAATAATTTACACAAAGTAAAACGCCTGATAGGAACCTACGATTTACAATATATATGTCGTGGCTGATACCACTAGGCCACCACTGCTCTCAGTATTACAATAGATTTATCAAATCAAGTCTTGGCTTCAGTAAAAGCTCTATAAAATTAGCATTTGGCCCCCGTCGGGCTACGAATTACAAAAAAAATGTTAAATTATTAGTGGAGATATCGAAAACAATGTCTTAGCCGCTGACGGGGTAAGTTATAGTTATGATTCGTACCGAACACTGTGCCAAATCACTAATTGGAAATCCTTTTCACATAAACTTCTCAGCGCCAAGCGGAAGAAGTAGAGCATAAACTTTGTGTTCAAGCAATAACTAAATCATATGTTTGTAGGTACAATTTTTCATGTTTTACAGAAAAAAAACCGTAATTAGAATTATAAAGAGTTCGTCTGTGGTGTATTTACAAATGAGAAATTTCTGAGATGTAGAACTGAGTTTCATTTACATTATCAACTTACTGAAATCTATTCGATATGGATTAAGTTTCCTGGCTACTGTTAAGTTTAGGATGTGTAAAGAGAAGCTCCAGCGGTTAGATTTAGTGAAATACGGTGAGAAATATGAGAATGATGTAGGTACGTGCATTTTCAGGAATTTTGGTTCGATAAGCTCCAACTGTTCGGAAAGGTTCGAGTAATGAAATATTATTTACATAAGAGCGTTTTCTTAATAGACGCGCAAAGTTCGTATCGGATCTAACTTCACACTTGATTCTAACAAAAAGTGCATACCTACATTTAAAAGCATAATATTTCGCAAACGGATTTCTAAACCAAAAAATGGTTCTCCTACATGGTCGTCCAAAGATCGTTCATAACTATTGCGAGAGTGTTCTCGCAATAGTTATGAACGATCCTTGAACGACTTCTTGGCATAGATGAGTAAAAGTGAACATAATCAAATTACATGTAGGGGTGGTAACTCGAAGAAAAAACAGTGTTACGGCTTGATTAACATGTATGGGCCTATATCAAATTAAAGTTTCTAGTACTTAGTTCTAAAAGACTAAGATAAGTCGTGACAGACAGACGAAAGGGCATGTCAAATTACTAAAAATACTAAATTAAACCATCTATATAAAGAACTACTAAAGCAGAACAAATTAGTCGACGGTTCAAAATAGAAATGTAGCTTCTGTATAAAACGAGTAGAATTTCGAAATCAATATTGCAAGCTTTGCGCTTATAGGCGCCCCGACTAACTAGTTTTGTAAAGTGTAGGTACTTGTCTTGTCCAACGGAAGTTCTCTCGACAAGCTAAATGGCTCTTGAACTATCTTTGAAGTATAAGTTCACGCAACAGATGGATATAAAAATATCCCCATATACATAACTACTTAAAATTTGTCGCTTTTTAAGTTCTTCGTTTAAATATTTCTATGGCAGGGTAGTTATTATGAAACGAGTAAAACTGTACACAGTTTTCTAATCCTGTGCCATCTGTGGAATTAAACAAGTATGTTTGAGTCGTTTGGCTCCCAACCTGCACCGTGATGCCAGCAAAAGCAGCAGATATCCGTCCCGGTCTGCCAAACACTTCCAGCCGCAGATCCTGGTCTTGTAGCCAAATGAACCTCATCTAACTGAGTTGGGACCGCGCTAGCGTTACTTTTTGGCGACATCATCTAGCTTCAGCTTCAACGATATATTTTCAAACACTAATTAACATTACTTTGTATATGACATTTATAGCTCCAATGACCGTTTAATGAACAGAAGGTAACTTCAATGTTATTCAAGTTTGTTTTGGCTAGTTTACGAATACATAGTTGTGTGTATAAGTACACTTATGAAAAATGTAACGCATGCATTCATTTAATTTTCTTTTTACTTAATATATACGCGTTCACGTAGGTAGTAAACATGTTCGAGCTTTTAAATTAATGCATAAATACTTTCGTTAGTGTTGTGCTATCAGAAAGATGCGGTGCATAAAATAATACAGACACCTTCCCATTATTTTCTCTCACTGAACCGTAAAGAGACACACTCTCCATGTTGATGACGTAACTCTTGTATCGATAATATTCTTTTCTGGTGAAAAATATACACAGTGTTATACTATTAATTTCTAATTTTGGTTTTTGTATAGAAAATATTCATCGGTTCGTTTATTTTCAGTTCAGCGCACACATAACTCAATCGTCCTATTTATTCACAATGGGTACGTTGGTCACGCGGAGCGCCACTTGATCAGCAATGTGTCACATTTGTTGAACATACAGTTTAGCTTAGCTTACATAAACAGTACCCATGCCGTGCCTATGTACCTAGTGATTAAAATTAATTGCTAAACAATCGGGGAGCACGGTTACACGGCTAAGTTATGGCATTATTACAGACTGAAGGACGTGATGGATGGAATAGCTAACAGACCGTGTAAAGTAGTTACAACAATAAGTAACTCTTGCATGAAATCACATTCTATTTTTGCACAGAGATTGTAGGTATGATGATATTTCTTGTGGGCATCGTACCAACATAACACAGGCGTGTCTTTTCACCGCCAAAAGGAGCCCGTTCACCTTGGCTCCTACTTTTCAGAATGTATCCTTGGAGTGCACCGACCGCCTTCAGCTTTTGGGAGTTGAGATTTCCTCGAGCCTTAATTTTGGGCGGTTCATTGAGTCCAAGGCCAGGGTGGCTGCCAGAAAACTAGGCGTCATCGCGAAGGTACTTCACACCAGGGCAGCTTCTAATTTTATACAAAGCACAGGTCCGCTCGTATGTGGAGTACTGCAGCCACATTTGGGCTGGTGCTGCGAAATACCACCTTGCCACTTTGGATTCGGTGGAGAGGCATGCGAAGAGGCTGATTGGCGACCCAGACTTAACTCGAAACGGTCTCCAAAGCCTGGAGCACAGGCGTAGAGTAGCCAGCCTTTCGGTCTTCTATAGGATGCATTCTGGTGAGTGTGCAAGGGAATTGCATGATTTAATTCCCCCATCTCCGTTCCATCATCGGACGACCCGTCGTACGGCGAGTTTCCACCCTTACGTTGTTGACACCACTGCGATCCGGACGAAGCGTTTTGCTTCCTCCTTTATACCGCGTACATCGAGGCACTGGAACAATTTGCCGGCGTCGGTGTTTCCGTCACATTACAATTTGAGTGTCTTCAAGGCTAGAGTGAATAGGGTCTTAATAAACTAGCGCGCTTTGCCATCAACGATCGCGTCACTGCTTGCCATCGGGCGGGATTGCGGTCAAGCGCTGGTTTATAATTTATAAAAAAAAAAAAAAAACTTCACAACAGATGCGATGTCTGCGGAATTTTTTTAAGCTCCTCAGTGAGTTTGTGACATGTCTATTATTATATACCAGCTTCTACCCGTGACTGTATCTGCGTAGAATTCCTTAATCCCTCGATCCACTCCGTCACATGGCATCGCCTGCCCAGGCTATTACTCTGTTTTTGCTTAGAGTTCTTAAAAACTAGACCCTAAAGAGCCGAGCAAATACTCGACATGGTCTAAAATAGCCAAAAAGCTCAAGAATTGGGCTATCGAATGCAAAACACTTTTTCAAATGAGAGTGGCAGCTCCACATTAGCGCGATCAACCAAAAAAAACTATTCAACATTATACGATATCATTCCGTCGACTTTGGTACTATTTTGCAGCGACCGTGCTTTGCCAAAGACTACAATCGTTATAGAGATCGCGGTACATATTTCGATATTCGCCGTTCACTTGTATGAAAAGTAGGTAAAGTGAACTTGTTAAAGCTGTGCAAACATGGGCTCACCCCCTAAAACGATCGATTTAACTTTTAGTGTACCTACCTCGCACATTAACGGCCTAGATCAAACTTTACCAATTACGATACGTACCGCGCTAACCACCTATGGTATTTTGTTTGGTTATGTCGAAAATAAGAGATTTGCGTAAGTGACTATTAATTTTGAGTAATACATTTTCAGAAGTAGATTAAATTCCAACGGGGCAGTTCTTTCGCGGCCTTTTCATGATTGATGAATGTGCCAACGGCTTGGAGTGTTGCTAAGGGCCCCTGCTTCCTTTTCCTTTCATAGATGTGAATATCTCAAGATACCGTCTTACGCCACTTGAGTGTGTACTGGTTTCAAACTAAGTTACCGTTATCTGATTAATTTTTAATTAAATTGAACACAAAGTTTTCTTCATGAAACATTCTTTGGTCAAGTTAGTGCTAACATAGTTAATATAGATTTAATAGGCTTAGGTATAGCACAGCTAACACATGTAGATAGATGTTAATTATTTAAACGATGTTCCAACATAATTTAGTGAGCAGTCGAAGTGGCTTCGCGTGACTGTAAGTATCATTTTCATGTTACAAACAACTTAAATTAAATGAGAGGTGTTTCAAATTAAAACGTAATGACTGGTAATTATAATTACATCACTTTAGAATTATGTATGTGACAGTAAGTCCCTGTCTATGTTCAATTTAGCGTAATTTTATTCTTTAGCTTTTCTCTTGAAACTGTTTTTAACAGCCTCAGTTACGCAAAGGTCGGTTGCAGTTAATTCAGGCTATTTAAAGTTTACCTTGTCTGGACATTTTAACAAGCTTGTTATAAAAATTACACAACATACAACAACATTGTAATGTTTGGAAAAGTTTCTATGCATAGCATTGAAAATGTTTTCTTTTATGCTACATAAAAAGTTGTATATCGTGCAACCTTTGTAATAAATTTAAATAAGTATTCTATTTTAAAACAATGTTATATGATACTTTATATTAGCAGCCTTTTAAAGTAGGTTCTAAGATTCAGTTTGGGCCTGTTTCTTCCGTTAAGTTCCCTGTTCCTGTTGTTCCCATGTGTCCATTATCAGCTTCATAACTAAAGACAAGCTTGAGTAGAGAATAGCCACAGAAAATTTGTAGGCAAATACCTTTTGGCTACATGAAAGTGCTTCGAAAACAAAAATAGGGTCTTTATTATGATAAATTTAACTCGAAAAGACAAGCGAAGCTAAAAATGTTTCCTTATACTACATAATTATCTTAAAACGTTCTTGACTAAAAGTACTTTAGCTAATGGGTTATTCAATCTTATTCTAAGGGGAATACAAACCTTCTCCGCACAATTTATTACAACAAAAACCTGGGGACTAAAAATAGAAAACCAAATCGCGATGAAATTATATTTCGTGTTGATATTTCTGCAATTAAAATTGCTATGCTCTAAATATCTCAGACAACAATTTACTAACCCTTTCGCTGTTGTCATAACACCTGAAAAATGATAAACTTACTGAACTAAAAGGATAAATTTTCGTGAATGAATTAAATAGAAATTCACTAGACTTCGTAACGAATAAGTTATAATCAATATTTATACGTTTGTTTTCGTGTAATGTAATCTAATCAGAGTCGGCGAACTCACCGACGATGGTGTTGTAGCAGCTCATCCGTCTTCTTTATCTAAGTAAATGAGCAGATGACCTTACAGTACAAAGGTAACTCAACGTAGCGATAGTGTAAGATACGATCTGATCACCTGTAGGCCAGCGTGGTCAAGGCTGGCTTGGCCTGGCGCGATGCTTTCTTATCCGCCGCCGCTACGCCGCACTATTCTTGAGCATTACATGCGATTACCCACCATTTCAAGCGTTATCTGATGGCCTATGGCGCTGCTAACAAAAGACCTCTGAATAAGGTTGAAGTAAGATCGATATGCTTGACCGTCTGATTCAATATGGGGAAGGTTCTAACGTAAATTAAACACTATCGTATGCGCATGCATTCAGAATGCATATAATTTATCTTAATAGTATGCTATTGTATATAGGCATTTTCCTTATTCACTTTAATGCTCTAAAGTTTTCTATCGAAGACGTAAAAATTTTTGGAGCCTAAAAGAAAAAATAAGTCATAACATATGAATGTCAATATAGTGGATGTCAAAACGTACATTTCGATTTCGCTCATGTCTACTTTTATTCCAGGAGACAGACATTTAGGAGTACCTTACTTTTACCGATAGCCTTGTACCGAACAAAAAAACAGATAATAGGCAAGAACACTGTTTTACTACAGTGGCAGTGGAGGTATTAATAAAATGTTGAAAATAGTTTAACGCTGAACCACAAATCTGTGCTTTAATGAGAGCATTCTGTACGAACCACGTAAAAGTCTGGTTGGCAACATCATACTTGCGAATTTGCCGTCATTGTACTCTGTATGAAGGATATGAAATGCTAGACTGCGTCGTCATTGCAAGGTCCCGCATCTTTTCATGTTGGAGACGTGCCAGCTGCTAATCGTCGCGCGGTTAAATTCAATTTCAAAGGTTGACCAAATCTATTTGATTAATTAAAAGAGATAAATATTAGACATACGTTCATTAACTATTCTTATTATTAACATTAATTTATCTCTATCAATATTATACATTCACATACAAGAATCGACTTTGATTACTAAATAAAAAAATTTTGTCAATTTCTTTTCGAAAGTACTTATGTAGGTACTTTAATTTTCCACGAGGAAAGCTTAAATAAAATGCTTGAGATACATATATTTCCTCTCACGCTTCTTGAACTTTTATAATCTCTCACTTTTACCGCCTAACGTTTAACTCCCCCATGATTTATAGAGCACTTCTTGCTGAAAAATTCTGGACCTTTGCCGACGCTCGCCACTCTTGTCAATACTAGTGATATTGACACGTATTTTTAGTAACACAAGTAGCTTCATATTGAGGGTATGAAATAATGTCACCAGCACAAATCTAACAACTACTTAGGAGACGTTGCGTATGATTGTGCAACAATACTGCTGAAAATTAAATGAACCTCAAACAATTCATACAAGTTTTAAACGTTGGTAGCAAATTACTCATTTCACACTCGATACAATTGACAGGCTGCGGTTATCAGACGAGTTGATGTCGTGCAATAATTTTATTGATAATATCAAAGTAGGTAGTAGTGAGATGGGAGTAAGGGTTGAAGCGGGTGACGGGGGCGGCGGGACAGCGGGCGCATGGCGCGTGCGTGCGGCGGCGCCGCGCCCGTCTCGCGGTGAGAGCATCCAGTGTCGTGCCGCGCGGCGCCGCGCTCCATCGCCGCCGAGCGCCGTGTGCGCCTCCTCACGCGCTCGACCTCTACTATGCGACTCGCGTACCGTGCTCACTCGTGTTGTGGTGCTTTATGATGGTACGGCATGAGAGTGCCAGATATGCGGACGTTCCGTGACAGACGTGCTGCTGAACTCACCACCGCCACAAGTGGGCGGAGAGGCGGGACGCGTCCTAGGTTGCTCAGGTGAGCGGCCCTTCGCATCTCACGCCGTTGCACGCTGACTAAAGACGCTGTGATCTCGGGGTCGATAAGGCACTTTGCTGGTTAGACTAGAATAAAAGGTACATCTTAATTTAAATGTAGCATCTTTGCTACGGAATGCATAGACAGTACTACGCACAGCGCAACTTCTCTTAGCTCAATATGGCAATTTTGACTGTGACTTTTCTTAAATCCTATCCTTTCCTATCTGAAAATTATGTTGTAAAAATGCCACATTCTGTTGATCCATTGCTTATTTTTTTTTTATAATTAGACTATTTTAAATGTTAACAATCTGTATCGGCTATGCTGATACTTGAAGAGGATCATTCAAATGAGCAAATCCTACTGTATCACGAACATGGTTAAATATTATGCCTTTCTACTTTTATCAATATGTCAATTCTATCAACAACAAACCGAGAGAGAAACAATCGAAAATGTACAAACATTACCACACACGTAGGTAAAATGCCAGAAGTTGGCAACGTAACTACTATCGTATACTTATCGATGTCATTGAATGACCAATAAATGTAAATAAACAACTTCGCACTGAGATCTTCAGCTGTGGACAACTACTTATAGTAATTAGCAGTGTTTGATGTAAAGTTTGATAAAATTGTCAATAATTTCCAACTTTTTTGTATGTTCATGTTCCTAAATACGATGGAAGCTTCGTCAATAAGTTCCTTGAGGCATATTTGTAGAGCGTTGAATCGTGACTTGTGAGTCGTCACGCAATATCGGGAGTATAGCATATCTTGGAGGCGAAAGGCTTCGAACCACCGCCATCAATCTCTAGCCTCCGAAAACGACAGCTCGTACACAGGACGTAATGGTGATTGAATACATTAGCTATATATTTTCTTTCACTGTATGATAATAATGCTGAACTTATGTTTTAGATCGGGTTGGATACATTTTTTTCTGATCTTTCAAAGAGGCTACGAAATGATACAGTTAGCAATAAAACTGGGCTAACACTAAGCAAAGTTCTTTAAAAGAGATGTTGTTTGTTTCAAATTATTTGAAAGTAATACTTTGTAGACAAGGTGAATAAGGTATGATACCTATTTCAAAATAATAAGGTTCGAAATTGGTTGACTATGTTTACTGTATTGCTGCAAAATCCTTTCTCTTTCCTCAGTCAGGACTATCTATAGGTATTACTCTTCCGATCTGGAGAAAAGTTACGCCTTTATTCACCGTCAACTGCTATCGACTTTTATTATAGATCGGTGGTAGGCCATAACACCGGCCACCGGCAGAAGTTACCACCCACCAGACAAAGCCTTGCCGCCAAGCGATTTGTCGTGTTCCGGCATGATGTCTGGTGAAGCCGTACGGAGGACGGGTCTGAGCAGTTGTGTTGCGATGTGTGCCGGGTACGATGCGCCAAATGTTGTTGTGTTGGGAGTTTGGTCGTGGAGGGTCTTCAGATCAATCTCCCTTTGGCGCAGCATCGTTGGTCGTGTTGTTGGGTTTAACATTGCATCACCTCGCCAAAACTGCCGTCTTCCTTCCTATTCGCTCAATCTGAGTGAATAGGTTCTTAATAAACTAGTGCGCTTTACCATCAACGATCGCATCACTGCTTACCATCAGGCGGGATTGCGGTCAAGTGCTAGTTTATAATTATTAAAAAATTAAATGTTATTTAATTATGCTTAGCTGAGCCTTAAACACATTACCCTTTATTTATAAACGCTACTTAAAGTTAACTAGTGATTAGCGATTGTTTAACCATACATTTTGGACGTTTGCACATCACTTAACTATAATCATCGTCTATGAATAAACACCATAGTGTTTTTTATTAATAAATAAACCCCTAAATAATATATAGATGTATATAAATATCGTTGATTAAGGTTAAGTGAGGCGCAAACGTCAAAAATGTATGTTTAAAGATTCGCTAATTCTGTTAACTTTAAGCAGGGTTTATGAATAAAGGGGTATAATTTAAGACACAATAGCTTAAAGTTAACTAGTGATTAGCGATTTTTTAAACATACATTTAAGACGCTTGCACGTCACTTAACTTTAATAATCGATTATGAATAAACCCCTTAAACACTGTGGTGTTTATTCATAAAGGATGATTTAAGTTTAGTGACGTTAAAAGGTCAAAAATGTGTGGTTAAAGAATCGCTAATCACTAGTTAACTTTAAGCAGTTTTTATGAATAAGGGGGTTTAATCTCTATGTTTGTCTGTTCGTTAGTGACTCATAGCAGAAGAAATACTTAACCGGGTTAATGATGAATTGTTTTAAATGGTTTGCTGCTTGGTCTATAGTATGTAATATATACCTTTAAGTAATGGACACATAGCAAAAAAAATGTACTGCTGACATACATTGTACTTTACAGTTTACTTATTAGTTATATATACGTCGCACTACGTTTTGTAGTATACCATGGATATCTATACCCAACACAGAAATCATAATAGTTATTACGATTTCTGTGATATCCACATTCCAACTCAAAGTTTTCAAAAACACGAATTCGCGTCTGCAGAAACATTTACACAGCAGGAATCTAATAGGCTATTAATTTACAAAAAATGCAATAAAATTGCATTTCTTGTTTCTGTATAGGTCGGCAGTTATGCTGTGTGTAAGAAGATATTGTGAATGTAGGCGGCGAGACGGTCGCGACAAGCCGTCGCCATGGCTGATGCCAGTGCCAGGCTGCACCCACACCACCAAACATAGCATATGTATATACAAATACATCGCCTATAAATTACTGGAGGATAACTCTCTCACACATGAACCAAATGCGTATTTAGTTTATTGTTCTTCACTGAGAGCAGTAATAATATACGTTCCCCAACAGCATGCCAGAATTGATCGAAGGGATAGCTTGCAGAAGATTACAGTACAGTGACATTTTAACAGTTATTTTGTCCCCCTATTTTTTTTTTATCTTTATTTTAGGGGACTTTTAAACTCAGTTCACGTCAGACCCATCATAAACTAATCTTAACTTACACAACAAAAACTTACTTCTAAACAAAAAATGAGCTTAAATATTAACTAAAGAATAAATCATTTTAGCCTCACGGGACAAAGGCTGGGAAAGACAATTATTGAATATAGGGCAAGTTAGTTTTGCTTAGGGCTCAAAATGCTTAAGTATCGCTCTTGTCACCACAAGACCGAAGAGTCAGACTGTGAACAACTGACGGATTCATGAAAATGAAAAAGTGTCTCGAGTTATAGAAACAATATTCGTACATTGCAATGCCAATTTTGTGCTATGTGTATTGGTTTTCGAAATGACATCTTATGGCGCTCTTGCCAGCAGTTGATAGTAATCTTGTATTGGAACATGTATTCTTAAATCGATCTAGATATCCTTACTAATATTTTAAATCGGAAAGTGAGTTTGTTTGTTCCGCTTTTACGCCATAACTACTGAACCGATTACTTTGAAATTTTGCAGACGTAAAGTTAGAAGTCCGGATTAAGTAACAGGGTACTTTTTACCACGAACAAAAATTGATATTCCTGAGGGAGAACAAAAATATTGTCAGCTTCTTACCAGTTCGGTGACAGATGGCGCTGTGAAAAGCGCGATATAAATAAATAAAATAAAATAAAAAATAAATATATACGGACAACCACACAGATTGAGCTAGCCCCAAAGTAAGTTCGAGACTTGTGTTATGGGATACTAACTCAACGATACTATATTTTATAATAGATACATATATAGATAAACATCCAAGACCCAGACCAATCAGGAAAAGATCGTTTCCCATGATGACCTGGCCGGGGATCGAACCCGGGGCCTCTCGTCGCAGTCAGGCGTGTTGACCGCTGCGCCACTGAGACCGACAGGATATAACCGAATTCCGCGCAGGCGAATCCGCGGGAGGAAACCTAGTTGCAGATAAGCAGAAAACTAAAAATAACTCTTAAAAAATTGTATTGTTAATGTTAATTTTCAGTATCCTTGTACTGAAAATTTCATGAGTTCTTTTTAATATGGAACCCTAATTCACCATCATCCATGCGTAGCATTATTTTGGTGTGAACTTTCAGTTTAAACAGATTCTGCGAATACCAGTATTTTACATAGGGCTGTGTATTACCGGGGATGACATATGGATCAGAAACGTGGTCCCTCACTATGGGCCTCATGAGAATGCTCAAGGTCGCATAGAGAGCTATTTAGAGGGCTATGTGCGTGTTTCTCTACATGATTGAATCAGGAATGAGGAGATTCGTAGAAGAACTAAAGTCGCCGGCATAGCCCAGCGGATTAGCTCTTTGAAGTGGCAATGGAAACATAGCTCATAGAGCCGATGGCCGATGGGGCAGTAAGGCTCTTGAATGGCGACCACGTACCGGCAAGCACAGCGTCGGACACTCACCGACTAGGTGGTCGAATCACCTGAGCAAAATCGCAGGGAAGCGCTGGAAGCAGGCCGCATCTAACCATTCTTTTTGGAAATCCTTGGGGAAGGCCTATGTCCAGCAGTGGACTTCATGTGGCTGAGGTGATGATGATGACATGGGGCTATGTTACAATTGGAACCCTAATATGTTTTTTCATGTGTAAGGAGATCATGTTTTCCCTTCTACTATCATGTATTTGCTAGGGAAAGTCCCAACAAAATCAGTGCATTCATTTCGGACGATAACTGGAACAAAAGGTAGAGACACAAAAAATTAAAAAATCGTTCTCTTTTTTGTAACATGTAGATGTATTCCGAACATACTTTGATATTATATGTATTTCAAAAAAGCTGTTATTTTGAATGTACACACATCAAAAGTGTCTAGGGATCAACCATTTTTATGCGGATTTCTTGAGATTGAGATGTGGCTTTGTAATAATTTCTGATGAGTCTCGTTTTGGTATGAAACCGGATACAAGACGTATACGACACTGGAGAACCCCTGGACGCCAACAGCGATTAAAATCCTGCCAGGAAGTCCATCCTTATAGTGGTGGAACCATCATGGTATGGGCGGGTATTTGGATCGGCGGAAGAACTGAGTTGTTTTGGATCAGAGGCAACCTCAACGCTCAAATTTATGCTGAGACGATTGTATCAGACGTCATCGTTCCTCTACAAGTGCAAATCGGTCTCTTATTTCAGTTAATGCATGATAATGCACGACCGCACACCGCAAGAGTTGTAAGACAGACTCTCGCCGCAGCTAACATCAATGTCCTGCCCTGGCCTGCTCAGTCGCCAGACTTGAACCCGATTGAGCATGCATGGGATATGCTACAGAGAAGAGCTCTGCCGAATATGGAGGGTATCCAGTCGCAAGAAGACCTTTTTTTGTTGTTGCAACGAACATGGGCGGCCATTCCACAGCGTGATTTGGATGAACTCATTTTGAGTATGCCAAACCGATGTTCTTGTGTTGTTAGTGTTCGCGGTAGAAACACGGATTATTAATTGTTTAAGTTACCCAATAAAATTTTAGAGAAAACTGTTGTTTCAGTCTTTTTTTCGAACTTTTGTGTTAGTGGTTCAAATGTCAAATATCCCTTTATTAGGAAAATGGCAAATTTCTTTATTAATGCAAAGGTGACTTGGTTTATCGTTACTGTGACAAACGAAAACACTTTATTTGATAAATCTTTAAAGAACATTTTAATTAATATCAATCAGGAGAAAAGTTATTGCAAAAATATATGTTGATCCCTAGACACTTTTGATGTGTGTATTTATGCTTATGTTGATTAGATAATATATCAAGAAAAGAAAAAAAAATTGTTAATACTGAAAATGTAATCATCATCATGATCAACCTTTTTTATCGTCCCACTGCTGGGCACAGGTCTCCTCTCATATAGAGAAGGATTGAGCGTAATCACCATGCTTGCTCAATGCGGGTTGGCGATTTCAGACTTAAAGTCCCGGTTTCCTCAAGATGTTTTCCTTTACCTTCAGTTATTGGTGTCCAAGATATACTTAGAAAGTACATATAACCTTAGAAAAGTTGAATTGGTACTTGCCGGACCTGGAATCGAACCCGCGCACTCATACTTGAGAGGCTGGTGTTTTAACCACTAGGCCACCACGACACTAAAGTAATCATATTAGGTAAATACTTTCAGTAAATATTTTCATTGGTACATATATGTGTCGAAGTGTCGCTACTGTATGATATAACTGCAGTATGTTTTACGACGCCGCATATTACTCAGATGTAAAATACCGATTCGGTTGGTATCGTAACCTACATGAAAGGAGAACAAGCTAATAAAACATGTTTCTACTAGGGACAAGGTGAACATATCACGGGAAGCGTTGAAGGTGTGATTCTTATATAACATACAGAATCAGCCTATAATGTTCCCACTGTTGGGACACAGGCCTCCTCTCGATAAGAGAGAGTGGGCCGTAATCTACCACACAGGCCCAGTGCGGGTTGGTAGATGTCACATGTCTTCGAAGTTTTTCCGTGAGATTCTTACGACCATCTATGGATAAGTATTTCATATATTCTCCCTCTCGTTGAGAGGAGACCTGTTTCCCAACTGTGGGAAAAATATAGGCTTAGTGATTTTGTATGGATAAGTATTATGAAAGAAAGCCAAATTTCGTGTCTGCTTGTGAGACAGTGTTGTTCTCCAATATTACGAAAAGAATTTGGATGCGATTTAAACCATATTTTAGAGAATTTACTCTGGAAGTATGTACGTGAACATCAAACTAACAATAATAAAGAAATCTCAAGAAAAACGTGCAAAGCAGGGCCGGATTGCTAGTTATCAATAATCCGCGTTAGTATATTGTTTTTTTCACTTGTCGGAAAGTCAGTTGAGAGCTTATCAATTCTACTAATGCCTGATTTATGAGAGCCTCAAAACTTTCGATCGATTCATTCAACAATCATTTCAATCGACATCGTACAATACATTTCTGCATCGTTCTCACACGATTGATTTCAAAATTAATGATGTAATCAAATATTTGTATGAATAGCTTGATAATTTAAAAGAGTGTCCATGGAGTTTCTTGCCCGTTCTTCTCCATAGGTACCTACTCTTTGGAATGGGCGACTAGCTTCACCTTACTGACTGATCGACTTTCTGACAATTCAAAAGTGCCTGTAACTGGTTTATTTGAAATAAATGATTTGATTTGATTTGACAAAGTAGTACGACAAAGCATAGAGGCAGTATATTTTTTTGTTACGAGACATTTTATACACGTTTATTCCTACCGCAAGCCACGTTACCGAACTTCGCTTCTAAAACACTTTGAGTAACACAAAAAAAAAATATTTCATGTGGGCTCTACATTCCTCGCTGTGTGTATTATATTGAAACGAGTAACGCCACAGAAATCGATTCTCAATGAACACCGAACTACGAACTTGACATTGATGGATCAGTGAGGCCAAATAAGTTATTATTACGTTATTTCTCAATGCTTTCAACGTTTCATATAAACCCAAAAACCTTTTTTCTTACTTCACCAAGATTTTGAATAGACTAATAGAACCTATGAAAAGATTGTAATATAAATATATCTAGGTAATTAGGTATCAAAATACATGATAGTATTTGACTTTACCATTTTTAGGTATACAAGGTGTATCTGACACCGTAACGTAAACTTCGCCAAAAGATTAGACCGCATGCCACTATTAAAATTATGATAGGCATTTATGTCGTTAATGAACGGTTACAGAATTCACAGTGTTTAAAAAAAAGTGTTGGCTCGGCCTTTGAACATTGCAAGCGTGCCGCCGTGAACATTGCAAACCCGCAGGTTTGTAGGTATGACGTTGATCCCTGATATGAACTCTGATCAGCTGATAAGATAGTTTTTCGAGTTTTGGTTTCATTGCGCTTTTTTGTGTAATTAGTGAATTAATTATTTTTTACTTTAAAATCTTATTGGGTTATAAAAGTATAGCAATTATGAACGGTCTAAACTGAAAAAAACTACATAGTTATTTTTTTAAATCATGAAAAAACCGACGAAAAATCCACCACTGAGGGGTTCAGAATCATGTACTGAATCCTTGATACTCGTTTGTGCGTCGACGTCAGATACACCCTTTATATAACACCAGGCATTATAGGGAATATACATCTTTCAGCTTCATTTATGTACATATGTATATCCCTCAAATATAAAATTCTGAAAATCTTAGAACAGTATAGACCATCGTCTTTTTGACAGCCTCCGTGGCGTAGCGGTAGCGAACGCGGCCGCTGCGGAAGGAGGCGCGGGTTCGATCCCCGCGCAGGTGAAATATTTGTATGCATGAATATGAATATTTGCACTGGTCTGGTCGTGCCTTGGTCCTGGTTGCCGTACGCACATCTAATGGCAGTCGTTAAGGGTTGTTGGAGCCCTTAAAAGTCCTACAATTGGTCTAACTGCAATGCTTCGATATCGTCTTTGGGTGGTGGAGGTCAGACGGCAGTCGCTTGGAAAATATCGAAGTTTGGCCAAAATGAGCAGTTAGACTGGTAAAGCGGACCCTACACTCCAAAGCTGAAAAGCTTCGGATACGTCTGGGATTAACGCTGAGATGAAGAAGAGTATAGACCATCGTCTAGCTTCATTTGCGTATGTTTTTTTATTATTAAATTTATTACTTTCTAAGGCAAACAGATATTTACTACGAATGTAGCAATAATACATACAAAAATATCATGTTTTTTAATAGTTATAAACTATTGCTTGACTGCAATCCCGCCTGATGGTAAGCACTGATGCAATCGTTGATGTTAAAACGCGCAAGTTTATTAAGCCTATTCACTTAAAAATCTTAATGAGTAGGAAGGAATACGGCAGTTGAGCGAGATGATGCAATGTTAAACCCAACAACACGACCAACGATTCTGCGCCAGATGGAGATTAATCTTGAGACCCCCCACGATCAAACTCCCGACACAATAACATTTGGCGCAACGTACCCGGCACACATCGCAACACAACTGCTCAGACCCGTCCTCCGTACGGCTTCTCCAGACATTATGGCGGAACACGACAAATCGCTTGATGGCCAGACTTTGTCTGGTGGGTGGTAAATTCTGCCGTTGTCATTTACGATCAGAATAACTATTAAACTATCTGCACTTTGTTTTGTAAATTATATTTAATCAAGATTTACAAAACACAAAACAAAGACAAAACAAAGTATTTAATTTTGAATACATTCAGCAAATAATAAAAACAATTGAGATATTACATTCGATAAAAATCTTTTATCATTGGGGAAGCTCTTTGCTTGGTTATGAGTAAATCTTCGAAACTTCCACACAGTTATGAGTAAATCTCCAAAACTTATCCACAGCCTGACAGCCAAATAAACAGCTACTAAAGAATAATTTTCTTAGTTTTATGTGCACATGTCATGTCCATTGTGTTACATAGTAAATTGACACACAACTTTTTCCCGTGAACACACTACGCATCCTGCCAGGGTAGAACAACTTCTATTCAATGGAAAAATTTAGTATTGTGGTCGGAGTGAGTAGCACAACTATTTCAATAACCTACTGTGAGGCTGGCCAGCTTATAATTACCGCTGTTGCTGAACCTACATATTTGTAATAGAAATACGGATAATAAAAGGACGGCATACCGCACGGACGTGCCCTTTCCCTAAATGTCGACGAAGGTAGAATGTTTTGTTTTCATTGAGGCGACTATATATTCGTTAATGTAGAAGTTATTATACTGTGTTATTATAAATAGTTATACGACTGTCAGAGTGCTTTTTCAGGGTTGGAATTAAATCCCCTGTACAAGTTTGGCTCCCATTAATATAATAATAGTTTTTCAGTATCCAGAGGAGTGCAGTGATTGTATTAAACTCGAAAACGTTTCGAAAGGAATATTTTTTTCATAAACAATTATCGTTATCGTTCAGTGGTATAATCTTACTAATGTTATAAATGCGAATGTCGGTAAGAATGTATGTACATATGTGTGTATAGAGGTTTAAATTGAAATGCAACACCTAAGTGGCGGTAGGCCGGGCACATTGCCCGTACCGCTGTATACGGGAGGTGCAGGACCGTTTGTCGTGGAGATCCTTGGGTGAGGCTTATGTCCAGCAGTGGACGTCTTGCGGCTGAAAAGATGATGATGGATGTTTGTTAGTCTCTCACTTAAAAACTACTGAAAGATAGTTTCAAAATCTAGTCGTACTTAGTCTCATTTCGGCGACAAACAAATGTCAAAAACTTGTCAAAATGTCAATTTAAAAGAAATTAGACGTATTTTTTGATAGATTGAGATAGGTCAGAATGTGAACGTTATTAAAATTAGTAGGATTCGCCCACAGGAATAAAACATAGAATATTATACTACTAGGTACTAAACTAAGATATAGTATAGTATTAGTTAGTTTAGTAGTAGTATAGTGGATACTACTACTAAACTAACTAATACTATACTATATCTTGATATTTCCACGGTATCGAAACTTACAGGGTGAAACCGCGGGACGTATATATTGACAACTCAACGGAATCCTTTAGAGATTACAGGCAAGCCGGTTGGGAATGTTGGGTGTACATACCCATCCGACTTGCCTTTAATCTCTACTCTAGACTATGACAAGATTAGTGTAGTCGGCAATGTAGATACCGGAATGCATCGATATAATACATAGATCTCAGCTCTGTGTACTTTTATATAGAGCTGTTAAATGCGTTTATGTATGTCTGAATCGATAGTGATATGATATTAGACAGGAGAAGCGCTGCTGCCCGCTTCAATGGTGAGACTTCCCTTAGTCGCCTCTTACGACACCCACGGGAGGATATGGGATGGTACTATTCCAAGCCCGGTACCACACGGTATATCAAATCACTGCTATCCCCAAACCCGCCTGCCAAGCGTGGGGATTATGGCAAACTCCTTGAGGAGATCCTTGGGGGAGGCCTTGTCCAGCAGTGAACCTCTATAGGCAGAAAAGAAAAAGAATGTTCAGTTTATTTAAAAATTTAAAATAATTTATTACTATATAATAACATACAGGTTTTAAAGACAAATTTGACCGAATTTCTTGGGCTTAAACGTGTGTCTGACTTTTAAGCAAACAATAAATAAAGTTTTGTAACTTATAACGGAATCAAGTCTGGGAATTATTAGCCTGTGTTAAAGTTGATACAGCCATTATAAACGTTTACGACTAGTAGTTTTGATTTTTAATGGAAGAAACCTGCTTCAAAGGTATACAATAACCTATGTAATATTTGTAGTGAAAAACATACAGTATAGACATTTTGAGATAGTAAAGGAGAAAACCAGCGGTGGCCGAAATTCTGGCCACCGGTGTTACCAAGGGGTATCGTATTTCCCAGTAACTGCATCGTGGAGGTCAGAGAGATAGTCATTCCAAGTAAAAACCTGGTATTCAGCATTCATTTAAGTCCGGTTAGTCTTCATGCCAACCCCAACATAGTTGATAAAAGTCTATCCAGATGATAATAATACGATGAAAGAGGCAAATAAGAAATTCCCACGAGATTTACCCCATTCTCAATAATTGACTCGTTCATAATGCTCTACGCTTACTTCGGAACAATTTGTAGTTGCTGTGGGTGCCGCCCGCGTGTACCACCTGCTGCAGCAGGCGCCGCTTACGCGTGCGCTGCGCGCGCTCAATGCTGTGTCACAACAAGTCGACATCTTTAGCTGTACTCTGAATGTATTCACACGGGCCGCTTATTGCAACTTAGAAGACATTTGTGCGTAATATGTATAATTATTTGTAGATGTTTTTAATTTGTGGTTGCAAAATATTATAAGTCTTACACTATTGTATTAGGTTCACCTGTGAGAATAGTTGTACATTGTTGTTGTTGTTATTTAAACTACATACCCATATCTTTAATCCTATCATTGCTTTACACACGAAAGGCTTCCATTACGGCATGGAAACTAACCGATTTGTTCCAGTAAAAAGGGTAAATGGTAAATAGTACTTGGAACAAGTGCATGTTTTATATTTCAACCGAAAACGAGAGAGTGAACCGATTCTGGTGAATATAAATATCTCTCTATTAGTCTCTATCATGGAAGCCTACATTTTAAATGTTGCAATGTACAATTTTAAATTTTCATGGTTATCTATTTAGCCACCACGAATTAAATGTATAATGTAACGGTTTGTACGAGTTTTTATATTAAACGTTGGCGGCCGCTACCAATGACTTCGTTCGCGTGGAGTTAGTTATGCTCCGTTCCTATTAGACGCAGCGTGATGTTATATAAAGTTTTCCTGGAGTTTGTGGGCTATCCAACGCAACAATAATTTTTGAAATCGGAACAGTAGTTCCTGAGATTAGCATGTTAAAACAAACAAACAAACTCTTCAGCTTTACATATTAGTATAGATTATCTAGGCCGTTGAAAACTATATTTTAGTCAGCATTAGTTTGTATTGAATGAGTTTTTTCTAGGTGCATACAAACATTTCCGTCGTGAAATTGAACAATTTAATAATCAATCATATTTGTTAAAAGCTAAATGATTTTGGCGTTTCCTATTTACTCTACTTAGAGAAGAAAAGCCGAAATAAACTCACGAGGTCACAGTCTCTTTTAAAGTCCAGACATCATCTTGATCTGATCATATAAAAACCATATAGAATCGATATCTGACATGGACTTTTGAAGATAGAACCACACAAATTGAGAGGACCCTTCTAGTTAGTGCATGCATGTGTCAGAAATCGTGCAACACAACTCGTAACTTAAGAAGCTCAAAGATTCGAAGAACAATACCAAAAAAGGACATTTGAGTAAGTCACATAAATTACTCAAGCTTTTGCAAATGCTTGCATAAGACATTGATAAACATTCCATAAAATATCAGTATTATAGCGCCTATATGTCTTCATTTGGAATATTTCCATCAACGACGTGCAAAAAACATTACACAATTGCTATTACTCACTTACAAATCCAATGAGACATGGGACATTTCGTCTTAAGTATGTGAATAATTCCTGCATTAAATCGAATGTGTCCCATATACGAAGCAATGCAAGTATATTCTCCATTGCCATAGAAATGTTGATGGAGATTAGTATTCCCCGTTTGTCCCACGAGGACACAATAGATGAGACTATGTAGAATCTTTAAATATTTTATTAGATTCTTTTATGTCACATTTCAAATGGACGTTTACGGACTTTATGTTCCTGCATGTACGTACACTATGTATATACGTATATGTATAACTTACGAAATATTCACAAGCTAAGTTGTCCGTGTTACTCGTTTGGGAAATATTTTAGAAACGCTGTCTTGAAAGTCTTCCAAAATGCAAATAGTTAAGTATTATTTGAAAGTTCTAAAATACGGCCTCTAGTCTAGAAGCTAACACTGCATTTAGAATAGATTTGATGGTCATAAAATGATAATAATAGAAATAAAGTTTCGCCGTATATAGTAGGAGTATGCCGTATGGTGCAAAAATGCAGTGCGTTATTAAGTTCATCATACGTATCCCCATAATGCACCTGTCGGGCATTACTCGAAAGTAATGCAATTTAATACAATTGTGTTGATGTGGCGATAACAAGCCCCACGAGTGCATGAGGTGGATTCTTCGCTCGCCCGCAGTCGCACCGCTGCCGCCTCGCAGTCAACCCGCACCGACCCGGCGCCGCTGCCGCGCCCGATGACTTAATGTGTGCGGAAATGTCGCAGATTACACGCCTACCGACCGCTGCATGCTGCCCTATGTTCCGTCACGAAATAAACTAGTTGTATTGTTTTGTTTGTGCCTGTTCCGTTATGCAGAACACATCCACGTTTACATATTTAGCTTTAACTTATGATCACCAAGCCAAAAAAGAATCCGTGTTGTGATAAACGGTTGTTGTAGTTCGTGTGGTGTGTTTCGTGTAACACATAGCAGATGTAGGTGGTTATAGTTTTAATATGATTTTTGCTGTTATTGGATAGAATATTCTTTATTAATAAATATATAAATAGGTATTAGGATACACTCTTATTTGGATGGGAAATTATCAAATGAGCTCTCCCGCTATGAACGAAGCGGAATGCCGTGTCAGACTTTTACTGACTAAAATCCAAGCGTGTTCCTTAATTTGCCTGGCGCCAGAGGCCATGGTATAGCATTGGGTTGGACGGTTGGGGTTTCGAACAACCCGTAGCCAATTACGAAAAATATTTTTATGTAGAAATTTTACTAAGGGTGACATTGGATGGCCTTATTGCTAGAAGTGAACTTTTATAGACAACTTTGAATGGGGTTAAAGAGCAAGGAGAGACAATATCGTAGATAGTCTGTGATGTCCATTTATATATACACCGTGGAATTTTAATAGTCTCACAAAGACAACCCACTTCATCTATCCACTGACTTATAATCGTTAGTAAAAAACTGCTTTTAAATAATCATCATCATCATCAAACTTTTTATCGTCCCACTGCTGGGCACAGGTCTCCTCTCACACACAGAAGGATTGAGCGTAATCACCACGCTTGCTCAATGCGGGTTGGCGATTTCAGACTTAAAGTCCAGGTTTCCTCAAGATGTTTTCCTTCACCTTCAGTCATTGGTGTCCAAGATATACTTAGAAAGTACATATAACTTCAGAAAAGTGGCATTGGTACTTGCCTGACCTGGAATCGAACCCGCGCACTCATACTTGAGAGGCTGGTGTTTTAACCACTAGGCAATAAATAATTAAATAATAGTAAATAATTAAATTTTGATATTATGTCGCATAACGTAGGTACTTTATTATTACTTCAATTTGAGATGTAAATAATTGTAAACCAGAATTACAAAGACGAGAAGGAACGAAGTATTTTAGATATCAAACATCCAAAACTAAAAATAGAACGACATCCAACCAATATACATCACCTAATGACAATACCGACAATGTCATCGATCTGTGTAGCGTATGAACATAATCATTCCGAAAAATAACGTATTTTCACAACGCCATCTATGGGTAAATAGATAAAATGTCTGCACAAAGCGCGGTATGAATAAAGGGTGTATTTGTTTTAGCGGCATGTCGCGTTTTGATGATTTTTTAAAATGTCTGAAACTACTATATATGACCAATGGAGGTACTTACTATAAAGGGCTTATCTCTACAATGTCTCTGTGATCATAATACATTGTGTACATTAGCATTATAGCTAATTAAATTATAAATACATGTAGGTATACATTTAGTATTTTTTACTTTTTATAGTATGGTACGTGTCTATGTGGGTCTTGGTGTCTGAAAAAAAAAATGGATAAATAATAATTTAGTTTGTTAAGGATTCATATACAATATGTAAAGAAAACCCTGTCCGACCCATAATGATAATAAAGGTTAGGTAAACACAACACCAAATAAAATATGAAATTTAACATAATCATCATAGTAACAATACTAATGAATTTTGACATAATCTTTTTTTCCCGCGAATTAATTCCAACTTCCCCGAAATTTGGTAATTTTAAAAAAAGTGACAACACAGGTATTATTATGAGCGAATAGCGATGCGACCACGTGCCACGTGCCCTGTCCCCCGCTGCCCGCGGAAGGGTTGTTTACCGCAAATGTATTAAGTTACCTCATTTTGCGAAATAATATTTATTTTTTTAGGGGGATCTTTTTTTTAAGTTTAGCCCGGCTTTGTATCCATTAGTAGAATCAGTTATCGATACTTAACAATACCTTGACGGATCGGTCACGGTTTTCTTTACATATTGTATAAAAATACATATTAAATAAATGGGATTAAATATAAAAATAGAAACATAGTGTCGCCAGATGATTCGATCTGGTCTTGAGTATTGTAGTCAGATATGGTCTCCTCATTATGAAATACATATAAAGCGCTTAGAATCTGTACAAAAAAGATTTATGTGGCACCTTGCTTACCAATGGCATGAAGTTAAACGTCTAAATTCATATGTCTCGCGTCTGAAACATTTTAACTTGAACAGCCTTCAGGATCGTAGATTGCTATTGGATCACATGTTCTTATATAAATTACTCAATGGATATATTGATTCTCCAGATCTTTTGCAGAAAGTGATAATTAATGCTCCAAATTGACTGCCCAGATCTCACACTTATGTACCCTTCTGTCAAACTCCGTCAAAAAGTAACCTAGGACTTTTCTCCACCATCAACCGACTAGGTAAACAATACAATGCCTTAGTCAAGAAAAACACAAGCATTGATATTTTCTCAAATAAACACTCCGTCTTTCGTCGTAACATCTTATCATCGTTCACCATCTAACAATGATTGAGCCTTGTCCTTTAATGCTATGTTCTGTTTATAAATTACATGCTTGTTGTTTTTTCTTTTAATATTATATAAATAAGTAAAAACCGGACCACTAAATGATGCATGCTGTGGCAACCTATAATTAAGTCTGCACTCAACATAGGATTTTATATTATTGTAATATATAAAAGTAACTAGTGCAAGGTTTGTTGGTTGTCCTAAATAAATAAATAGATAGCTTGACGTTTTACTACTATTAACTTAGGTCAACATTCTATTGCGTACCTTGTCTCAATGTATTTGGTGTGGCCACATGTCACCTTCACACAGTCAATCAATCTTTTCTTTTGGTCTTTCTCTATTTGAAAGTATTGTGTACGAATGTGTCGAATCGAAATTGAAACTCAAAACATTCCTCACGAAATTTTCTTCATTTATCTGTATCGCTTTCTTTATTTTATACCATGACAACTGATTTCCACGCAACTTTTCAGTCACTAGTACCACTTACCTACACCTACCTACTACTTACTAACACCACTCTAAACTGGAGCAGCGATCCTAATAATGTTGTTTGTAGTAAAATATTAAACCAAACTTGCGAACGTGGTTAAAGGAAACATCCCGTCTGAGTTGGAGAACTTTAAAGATGAGCAAAAACTAATATCAGAAGAAGCGTGCTGTGCGTAGGAACTAGCTACGTGGCGTAGCAGTCTACGTATGCCTACACAGCCCGATGTAGCCGTAGCCCCAAAGTTCGTAGACGATGCTTACGTAAAGATAGATGTAGCTCAGTAACAAAAGAACTTTTTAATTAAATTCGCATTCAATTATTTTTAAGAACGAGGTCATTGGGCCAAATCCGTGCACTATAGATTTTAAGCAAAGTAGTATATAAGCTTAGTCCTTACTTGCGTTAATAAAGTAGCGTGGGGTTGTTTCTAGACTTACAAATAGATTGGTGGACGAATAAAGAGTTTTCTTGTTATTTGTGGAATGTTTGTTTATTGTCTCAAATATATAATTATACAACGTATTTTTTAGTAAATGCGAAACCCGAAACACGTGTCTGTGTTGCGCGCTCGCTAACCATTCTGCAACAATTTCTAAATGTATGTGGGAAAAAATATAATATTGTGTAAAAATGATTGGATTCGATTCAGTTGCTGATGATTCTGAACAAGCTATATTCAGGTTTTGTATAAAGAAAAAAATACGTTGTATATGAGGCAGTACGCTTACGTAGTCATGCACGTAAACCTGTTTGAGCGGATATTTCTTAAACTTTTAATAGGCAGAATGTAACAGTATACATATTTGATATTATATATAATTATGCAATTTATATAGACTCAATTCACTATTTAATCTTTAGTAGGACAGCAGGACAGCAACTTTTAGTATTAGGTTTAGTAATAAAGTTATACTAATCTGGTCGATGAAAGATTCAGGTTATGATTTTATAGGAAGGGGTTTAGACCTACACTTATATTGGTTTTATTAGCAAAGAAGTTGTATTCGTCATTGATGATGATGATATGTATGACAACAGTTGAATATAAGTTGAGAATAGTGAAAACTTTTTTTTTTTAAAAAAAAAAACCTTTCCCCGCACTAGGAATTTCTCCTGTATCGTGGGTGCGTTTACAAACATATAAATTCACATAAACAAACAGCCAGACCCGGAACAACTAATTGTAGGCCATATAAATATTTGTTCCGTGCGGGAATCGAACCCGCGACACGCGGCGCAGCAGTCGATCGCTCAGCGACTGCACCAATTGTGTCGACTAGAAAACTGAAACTTAACTAGAAAACTGCTATACATGTGCCTGTGTCTGGTGATTATAAACTTGTTCTTTCTTTCATATTGTCTTTTTTGTCTCCAGAAAGGGTGTGCTCTAACGTGAAGTGGGCAGCAGGGTGTGGTGATGGAGGTGGTAATACTGAGAGCGAGAGCCCAACTGAATCGTCTAGTGTCGTCGGGTGAGAGGCGCGCGGGGGCCGAAGAGCGCTCGCCGCGAGGGGAGGGCGGTGGCGGCGCGGCGCGGGGGGGCGCGGGGCGCGAGCGCAACATGGCGCCGGCCGCGCCCGCGCCGGCGTCCACCGCGCCCTGGCTGAACGCCACGCTCGTTTACAATGCCACCCGGCTCAACGCCACTTTTGACACTGACTACGAGCTGCTCAGCTCGAATTCCACCGACGAACACCACCACTGGTTTTGCGCTAAATGGACCAACGCACAACAAGATCTCTTTCAGGTACGACTAATCCACTACGCAATATCTGTAGATTCATTAAGAATTATTTTAGCTAATCATAACGTTATGTTCATTGTATTCTACGATAGATAAAGTTCTCTAAACGAAATATATTACTCACCCCTTAATATACTTTTCCCTTAATACCGTGAACAGGCTGCAAACTTGTGTTTCGCGATCGCGTTCCTAGCGCCAAAGAGCTTCAAGCAGAGCATCTTGGTGCTACGTGCGCTTGCGGCGGCAGGCGCCGTGCTCATGGGGCTGTGGGCCGGCGCCGAAGTGTGTGCACCAGACGTGCTTGCCTGGAGCCTCGCACTCGTGCTTGTTAACTCTATACACACTGTATTTCTTATTATAAGGTACGTTGTTGTGTAATAAGGTAGATTATATGACTAACTGAGGTGTTCTCTCATTGGGCTGCGATGAGCCAGCGCTAAGATGTGCACGCCTCGTCAAACACACTTACATATTATTATTATTTTTGCCTATGTAGATAATACTACTGTATCTATACTTCGTACTTTACAAAGATATCTGGATCAATCGTTTCACTGAGTAATTACAATTGCATTTCTCAAGTGAATACCTGAACACTTTCCCCTGAAAATAATTATTAATAAACTCTGCAAATCCTGCATACAGGAACCGATAACTAAGCCCTTAGCATGATGAAAAAGCACTTGCCGGTCAATGCTTGTACATGAATTGTCGCTGGACGAATTCAGTAAAGGCGTGTGGAGTGTGGAGTTGGACTGTGCTCGCTAAAATTAAAGCACGTTAACGTTATTCAATCTTGATGGGCAAAGTTTTAGTAGCACGGAAACTGGTGATCGTGTACTGTATCTATATCTTATAACTGTTTGTAGATTAAACGAAGATCAAAAGTCAAAAGAGAGAGAGAGAGAGTTTAATTAAGATAATTCGACATTCCCTTCTCTGTCGCAGGTTTCTTCCTCCGGCGCTATCTCTTGAGCTAACAGATCTATACTTGAAGCTGTTCAAGCCTCTGAAAGTGAACAAGAAGCACTTCACAGAACTGACTCGTGAAGCTAGGATAGTGCGGCTTGAGCCCGGCGAGGCGTATGCGGTCGAAGACGTCACGCCTGCCGATGAGAGATTGTCTATACTATTAAAGGGAAAGTATGTTATTTTCAAATTTCTTGCACTATCATTTTATGTACTTATTTATACCATCCCAAATATTTTAAGGTTAACAAATGATCTGTCTATCTTACGTTGTATGAACTATTCGTTTCGTTCTACTTGTTTTGATCTTGTCTAGTCCTTAAGGTTTTAAGGTCATTGAAAGCCAGTTCATCTTCTCCTTCTTCTTGAGGAGCCTATAGTGGTCCACTGATGGACAAAGGCCTTCCCTTACAAACATAATAAATAAATGGCTATAAAATGTTTCCAACCGCGATTTCAATGTTTCCAACTTTCAATAATCAATTAAACCTTAGGGAAGGTGGCATGTGCATCATCTGTTGCAGAATAAATTGAATAGTGAATAAGTGCTCTCAGAAAAATCTATGAAGATAAAATATTGAAGGTACAGGCTACAAAATAAACAACCCAAAGACAAACGAGGACCTTCACGATGTAAAATAAAATAGCTACACAAGTTTCTTTTGTTTTTGCCGCAGGATATTTTCTTTGTTTTACCTTTGTTGGCATTGTATGGACTCGTATTGAATGTCATAAACTCTGAGAAAAAAGAAACATTTCATATTCTGCGACCAATTGACTGAATTTGTGCGACCATCTTCAGAATTCTTTTATTGTAATTCTACTTTTCACCATCGACCACC
This sequence comes from Sesamia inferens, assembly GCA_037179545.1. Taxonomy (NCBI): domain Eukaryota; kingdom Metazoa; phylum Arthropoda; class Insecta; order Lepidoptera; family Noctuidae; genus Sesamia; species Sesamia inferens. The sequence goes on along the minus strand of CM073928.1, from coordinate 16,722,014 downwards.
ATATTTGATGAAATAATTAAAACGTTGTTGGTCAATTTAATATACCTAATCACCAGTTCCATAAATTATATGTTTGTGTAGTAGATTTGTACATTCGTATTTGGGTTGGGCACGGTAGTCCTTTAGCTAATGGTTCCAATTCCCCCGTAAGCCATTTCATACCCGCTATAATGAAATTAAGTACCAGTCTACATAAGCACCGCCTATACGGCTTATTGGAGCATAGTATTTTTATCGGCTACCTTAATTACACTTGCATAATGTAATGAATTAGCAATATTAAATCACTACACACCACAGCAACAGTGACAATTACCCAGGCTCATAATATTTATAACCAATGCGGTGCCGTATAATTATAATAATTATTAAGTTTAATTATATTCCATGCGCTGCAAAATTGCGTGGTTAAATAGCGTTGTAGGTCACGTCAAAAAGGCTTATTTATCTCGTTCCCATTGATAATCAAGTGGGCTCTTGGGGAGTTAGTAAGCTGTATTATACCTTACCTATATTTGGTCCTAATAACTTAGATCTAAGTTACTAAGACCAAATATAAGGTATAATCCACCAGCACATAAACGATTTATGTCCAAGAAAATAGGATATTTTTTTTGTGAGGAAACTAAGACGGTTTACTTATTTTTGAACAGGATGCGAGTGAGCTGCGACGAAACACATTTGCACTACATACAGCCCTACCAGTTCGTTGATTCTCCAGAGTGGGAAGCCAATCGTGAACAATCGGACGACGTCTTCCAGGTAACTAACTAAAAACTTAGTATATGATTCTAAGTAGTTAGAAGCCAGCAATCGCTTTTATTCCATAGAAGTTCCATTTCTGATATCTCTGTAAAAGTAAGCTCCACATGTACAAAAATGCTATAGCATAAAAAAACTAAAAAAAACATGCTTTTAAAGAATATCAAATTAAAAAGTTAAAAATAATTTAAAAAAATAATTTATGACAATAGTATATAAACAATACTAGCGCTTTTTTGCTTTTTTCTCATTTATAGTAGTATTGATGTTTGATATTCTTTAAAAGCATGTTTTTAGTTTTTTAAACTATATTAATTTTTAACTTTTTTAGTTCGATATTCTTTTTTTAAATAATATACTATATATATACTGAAAATCTAAACTAAAAAATACTTTGCCTGCACAAATGAATGTAAGGTAAGTTAAGGTTGAAAAAAATTTTGAGTTAGAGACGGACAAACAAACAAGCAAACATACAAGTGAAGCTAATAAAAAACATGTAAAAAAAGGACTAGATTCATCAATATCTTTGCTGGCATCGGTAGCGTCGGACAAGACACAACTCATTGTAATTCCACGCACAGTTACGCTAAATAATTCAGGGGCGTGGAATAACGCATTATCGTAATGACTGGGGATTTATTAAACTGCCTCCACCAGACATGACAAAGTAACACAAATTGACATTTTCCAATGTACTTTTGTTTGTTACGATGTCGACGTCCTGGCAAACAGAAGTTCATAAAGATATGAATCTTGAATGCCATGGTGAACGTGCCTAACTTATTTTTTTTTAAATAAAGTGTACTTTCCATAAGTACTTATGATACAGCTGATTATTTTTTCGCGATTAAGTACGATATTGGACTCATAACCTGTTACTGTAAATAACTTTTTCATTAAACAGAGAATTTTGCTGCTGTGATGTTTGTTGCGCCACTGATTCCAGAGTTTTGGGGACTGTCTTCTGTAACTTTAACGTTTAAAAAGTGCTAATTCTCAGTCTAATGAAACATAGAAATTATATCAAATCAACGATTTCATATAAGTGTTAATAGTATTTACATCTTGTAGTTAATAACCTTGGGTGATTTTTATCTCATATTCCATAACATGAGACTAACAAATTCAACCAACTTATAAGTTTGTTGAATTTGTTAGTCCCAGGTGAGGGGCGACAACCTCTCGCTTAGGGCGTGCTGTCTCAGGTGCACGGTAATGATCATCTCGTTTACCCTTAAACCTCTATTTAAACCATCGAGGTACGTTTTTCTGATATTTATATAGAGAGGAGAGCGGTAGGTATTTTAGGGTCGTATTCGAGTGTTTTGGTGAACAGAGATTAAACGTTACGTAAATATTTTATTTATAATTTTAATTAAGTATTACCTATCTGAGCCGTAATATATTATATTTGATAATATACATAAACTACATGCAATTTTTTTTATAAAAAATGGTTAAATAAATATTTTTGGGTAGCCGTGAAAACCTTGGCGACAAATCTTTACTGTGAACCGAAAGTTTCCCGTTTCTAAATCTTTCTGTGACTTATCGATGATGTAGACTGTCATGAATTCGCTTGTATAAGTATATCATAGTTTATAAGTACAACAACATGTAACGTGTAGTAGTTTTATTTCACAATATTTTATATCTGACGTTTTAGTTGTAATAAAGTGCACGCCGACGGCACAGCCCGCGGACATAACCCTATGCTTATGTTGAAAGAAGCATGTCGGCAACATCCGACCGCGCGTGTTGCTAGAGTATGCAAGCCCTCAGTGGCACGGTGACATTTCAGCTGTAGTGACGACTAGTATTTTAACTGCCAAATAAGTTTCTAATGTCGAGCTGCCGACATGCCGCCGGCAAAGTTTTACGACTTGTAATGGCTGAAGCCGCCAACCTAGCACGCCGGCAAAAGGTTGCCGACATATGCCGCCAGGCTTTGGTGTGTAGAGCGCTGAACCCACACAAATCCGTATACTGTACACAAGCTAAGTAACAGTGACAATATGTTATGACAACATCATCAACATATGCTAACCGAAAACAAATATTTACGTAATATTGAAGCTAACACAAAAGCCACTCATTAAAACTTGACCGAATTTATATGGAACCACACTAACGCCATCCAAATAAAATAGGATTTTTTCAAATCAGTTTGTAACTGACGAAGTTCTGAGGTAACAAACATATTTTTTTTTTTTCAGTCATAATAGTTACCAACAGACTGAATTGAGAAACTTTACAATTTTTTTAAGTCGCTTATTAAGAAACGCCACGGGAAAGTGTTGAAGGGCGTTGTGTTTGTCGTATTTCTTTTCAAATCAAGCTCTCGATGTTGACATAGAAAGGAAATGAAAAATAATTTTTCATTCGCCGCAAAAGCCTGTTAGCTATGAGCTTACAAAAAGAAATAAAAATATCAAACACTATGAACTAATGACGTATTTAATCATAGACTTAGTTTCGTTTGAGCACCATCTCATTTGAACTTTATATTATGATACAGTAAATGTTTGAACATACGTTGCTGGCAGCTGCATATAAAGTATTGAAACTACAACAGATCAACCGGAAAAGTGACTGGCTTTATTGGAAAACTCGAGGCAACTCTATTCAGAGCTGTACGAATACTTGTTGGGCAAAGATATTATCTTCTGATACTTTCAGTGCACGTGCTCGTGTCGAACTGAAGCATACAAGTGATGTAATCCCATTTCCCTAAAAGGAATCTGTGTTCCTTATATAAACCTGATACTAAATAGTTGGATATGCAGATTTTAAATATTGTCAATTTTTGTGTTTATATAATTCCTTTATTCATTTTTATTATTATGAGAAAACATGTATGGAGGATTATAATAACTACTAAAATAGTAATTTCTTTATTTAAAACTAAAACGTTGTCCCACACTATGAATTATTCATGTATGGTGGATGCGTTTACAAACATTTTAACTCACATACACAAACAGCCAGACCCGGAGCAACTACTGAGGTGTAGGCCTTACAAATGTTTGTTCGGTGAGGGAATCGAACCCGCGACACGCAGCGCAACAGTCGATCGCTCAGCCAGTGCACCAACCGCATCGTCAATATATCTGAAATAACTTCATCACACCCACACCCATATCCTGGAAACCAACCATTGACACATGTGACTTCAAACAACCCGTGGCCCGCGTGCTGAATTATGGTCCATTTCTTCACATAGTGAGGATTCCTATATCCCAGCAGTGGCAGCACAATAGGATGATTATGTTCTTTTAAATTTTATATATTGGGATAAATCTTAAGCAGCACTAGGATGTGAAGGGAAGGGCAAGAGTTTTGGAGGACTCCTGATGTAAATTACGACGTACGAAAAGTGCTGTAATTCTCAGTTTAATTTGTGTTAATGATTTTTCTTTTGATATTTTACATATAAAAAAAAAATAGCTATAGTTTTATTTTATCCTACCCATATTCTTAAAAGTCATTATCATATTTTGCAAAATTAATCTTTTAACTCAACTCAATTTCTGCCATAATACGAGTAGGTATTATTTTACTCAGTTCTACTTTATACATATATCGTCCAGTAAATATTATAACCTTAGACATTCTTCTACCTAATCCTCGTGGGGTTGGTCAGATATAGAAATCTTTACCGTAGCTTCAATTTATCTTCATAACATAAATATATACACAAACATCTAAAACACACTTAGAAGTTTCGCAGTATTATACTTTGAACTCTATTACAACAGTCCTATGTCACATAATACCATTAATTTACTTCCCGACTTGGGTTGGCTGTCCTAATATCTTCTTGTCTGATTGCGGTCACTTTTGTTAGGATTGGCTCTATACTAGATTTTGATTTATCGTGAAGGAGTTTTTTTTACAACATATTGTATGTGAATTATCACTGCAATAAACCAAACCTACATTTACAGTATTTTTGTACAGCCTGCTAAAAATGCTGAAAAATGATACACGAAGTTTTTAATTAGATCTGCACTGTACCTACTGTAAATTGTCTTCTCTGAATATATATGTACTTGGGATAATTTTAATTTCAGTTGTTATTACTTTTTTTTTTCTGCCTTGTTTTGTACATCTGTTAGTTCAATTCACTGACAATGTTTTCAGGACATGATCCTTATGAAAATTGTTTACAGAATCCATTTTACTGAACCCTATCTTTTAAGTTACAGGCGAGTCCTAGTTTAAAAGACAGAATCTACTATTGCATAATAATTATAAACTTTCCTTTCATATAACAGTGTAAAGTGTCATGTATTTTTTGTGAAATAAATACTTAAAATAATTATGTAGTTAATATTCTCTTTTCAAAACTTTAAGTGCCATCTTGCCGCCCCAGAACTGCCGTCCTATTCCTAAAATGTCACCTTTTGCAGTGAGCTGTCATTTCACCTGATGCTAGGGATTGCATTGACAGCTGACAGAATAGATTGGCTATCCTTGCTAACGAGGTCAGTTGAACTGACAGACACAATGTTTCTCAGGTGAGCGTGATTGCGGAGGAGGTGTCCACGTGCGTGTGCTGGCCGCGCATGCGCTTGGAACGCGTGTTACGTCACCGGCCGATGCTCAAAGTCGTTCTCGACTGCCTTATAGGTCAGTCCTCCTTCACTGTTATCGTTGCAACTCCAAGAATTCATTTAGTTTATACTTTTAACATCTTAACCCTGTAGTTTGAAATAAAGCAATTCACATAAAGACAAGCACGATTTTTTAAAGTTATCTTATTTATTCTTCACTTCCCATTAATGTCAATGTTGATAAATACAAAAAAAAAAAATAAGTTTCAACATTTTAAGCATTAGAGAAACTAGTGCGTTTCATAGCCATAGTCTCTTTTCTCAGAAATTATCTGTGGACCGCAGGCAAGACGTATTAAAGTTATACCTAATAAAAGATTATATTATTTTATATAGTTATATAAAATAATATAATTTTTCATCAAATATAAGGAACCGATTAGCCTTCTATTATATCGTTAACTCGAAGTATTTTTATTGGTACCAGGAGCTTTTGTTTATTTAAACCGAATTAAGGAGTGAATGCGTGGCTATTCACTTCCGCTACAACCAATTTCGGCTCCCCTAAAATAGAAGTCTCTTCAATATGAAACATGCGGTGACTCGACAAAATAATGTATTCATCAAACTTTTTAATAATGAAAATACACTTATAACTTTTGTTTATATATATAGCAGGTTCTTTCTTTTCATTCGATACAGATGATATTTATATTCAGAGTTAGCTAACATCTTGCCACATTATTTTATCTCTATTTTAAATAAAAACATGTTCTAGTATCTAGTAAAGTTTTAAGACATATGACATCTACTAACAAGCCCGGGTCCCACGTGGTATATTACGGCCTATGTCCTTGATTTGTCCTCGATTGTATGTATACGAGAAAATCAAGATAAAGCAATAAATCTGTAGCAGTAATCAAGTAAAAGGCTAAAACTGTCAATAGACTAATCTAGGACACTGCGCTATCCTAGTTTTAGCATAATGTACAAAATTATTATTAAAATCTTACAAAGAAGTTTTTTATAAAATTTGCCTTGGATTTCCAAAGCTAAACAATTCACAAAACACCATCGCGCTTACCATCCCCTAAACATATGTGTGACAAGATTATGTTCAAAAACTTTCCAGGCAAAGACATAACACATAAGCTGTACTCAGTGAGCGAGGGTCTGACCGCCGGCGTGGGCGCCGACCACGAGGGGCAACAGTCGCACTTGACCCGCTCCGCCAGCGTAGACGCCGTGCACGAGGGCACACGCGGCCGCTTGAGAAGCAACGACTGGCGTGCGCGCAGCACGCTTACTAAAGGTAAATAGATATAAAGGTCTTATTGAATTCTTGAAACAATAAACAAGTTGTACGGTGAAATTTCTTATAAAATATTGTAAACGTGTTGGTTCCCCAGGAACATCGTACTGGCAGCCAATGGTGGCCCGGCAGTTCCTTCGGCAATCACCGTTCGGGCGAGTAGCCCAGCCTCCGCGACTGCTGACGCAGGCGTCGTCAGCAAGTCTGCAGCCAACGGTAGCGACGAGAAAACGCAGTCCACCACGACGGACTACATCGTTTAGACGTGGCAGAGAGGTGAAATTTGCGGAGATGACGATAGCCACGGAACCGGCTGTGTGACGCGGGCCGCGGCTCCAGCCCGAGCTGGTGCCGCTCGTCTCGCCACAAACCTTCTCGCCCACTCACACGTCTATATCGCCGTCTCTCAAGTCACCCTGACCGCTAACCGAGCGAACGGACTCGCCTCGTACCACTGATTTCTAGTCTTTGTCGTTCACTGTGAACTTAATTACCCAGTGTCCTTGCAACCAAGTGTTATATTTTATAACATAAAACATTGAATATCTAAAAGTAAGTAAAATGCGAAAGATTATGATTTTTCGTTAGTGATTTCGGTTCGTTCACAGAAAGAGCTTCCTGTTATAAAATACTGAATATTTATTTTGTTACTTATATAACGTTTCCTCGTTCGCTCGAAATAAGACACGTACGGTGGAACTATTTAAAAAGTCTGCTGCGGTGGCACTGATCTAGCAAGTGAAATCTTAGTGTAAGTTGAGTACCTATGTTTATTTTAAGCCAGTGTAAAATTATTGTGTGAGAAAGTAGTCTAGCGCCGATGTAGTTATCAGCTGCACGCATTACAGTGTCCATTGTCACCTAAAGCTCAAGTACCTACCTTAACAAAAAGGACACTACGCTGATGTGCAGTTTTTTTTTTATAAAAGTAAAGGATGCGATCAGACCGACATAGTTCCACATACTGATAGAATGGAATTGTAATATACCAATTTTTTAAATTCAAATGTGGAATTCTAAAAGTATTTTAATGTTAAAGTAATTAATTGTTTATTAGTGATAAGATGTGTTAAATTCGTGATAAAATAAATAAAAGTTACTGCGCGAGTTATTAAGTATTATTCATCAATAAATTACTGCATATTTTCGAGTTCTATGTTCTATGGATGATGGATTTCAGGTTTAATGTAAGCATCGTTTCATTATTTTCGCTAAATGTCAATAGATTGATAATGTGCCTGTCGTGTAGTAAAGTACAACCGGCGGAATTTCCAGTGATACCATCTACAGCACCGTATATACATATAACTGTAGCGTGACGTCTACACTTATAGCAGTCGTACTTATTCAAAAATTACTGATGGTCACAACTGGTATTTTTGCTGAGTGTACCGATATTATTTTTATAAAAGTTTTAAATGCTTTCTCTCTACAAAAAGTAGTTAATGTAACAAGGTTAATGTATAAGATTTATTCGCCACACAGCCACAAAAAAATATTTAAAATAATACATTTTCCTCGACTTTTAAGTTAATAAAAGCTTAAAAATTAACATTTGAGCAGATAGTGTCAATTTGTGAAAAATATCAACGATGTGTGCGTCGACATGGAACAAGCGTTAAAGGAAAATAATGTAAGTAGTAAAAATTACAACGAAAGTGATTGTGTAAAAACATGTTGAAATTAAAATCTAAATGGTTTGTCGATGTCAATAAACAGTATCTAAAATCAACAAATAGTTCATAGCCAAATAAGCTCACCATATTTTGTGTATTATTTAAGCACATGTTAACTACATAATTATGTTACAGTGAATTAGTACACACAGCAGTGATCAGTTGTTTAGGCTACCTTTTTAACACGACATTATTGTAACAGCATTTAAAATTGAACACAGAGAAAAAATATTAGAGAACAATTAAAAAAAAAAGATTGATCGATGAAAAGATTGATCATCACTTTACTATTGCTAATTATAATTACTTTGTTGACACCGACGAAACTTTGATATGTAAACATATACTTAGATAAAAAAAAAAACAGTCTTTCAGATTCGTGTGGTCAATGTGTAGAGTTTTGCCATAAATTGTAATGTTTTGTGGTAATTACTTATTAATTAACTGTTAGGACATGAGGACACCCCCGAATTTAATTGCAATATTCAAATAAAAAAACCTTTTTTAACACCTTTTAAATAATTACCTAAATAAAAAAATTAAAATTATGAAATAAACGACTCGTTGTACACCAAACGGAATTTATAGATAGTATAACTTTAAGAACTGTTCTAATGTTCAAATTGCACATTTGGAATATCTCACAAAAAACAAAAATATTCAAATTCATGTAAATGCTAAGAGCTGAGCTTTTAGTGAATGTATTTACTCATATAATGTAAGTATCATGGGGACTCATAATCGCTATAGATCTCCACCTAAATAAGTATCATAACACATCTGAATAGAGAAATATTCAAACATCACAAGCTGACGAAAAAGGGAAATTGTAACGAAATAGATTACAAACTCATAATCAGGTGTATCTATTCATGTCAGCAATATTTAAGAGAGACACATATGTGGTAAAGAAACCAAAACTAAAAGTAACTATTGATGTACATATTTTTAATAACATAAATTATTTAAAATTACTTGACACACGTATAAAAATGGCACCTTCATATTTTTCACATCCATTAAGCAATTAGACAATAAAAAATGCTATGGATTCTTTCCACCTACAAATATTTCTCATGAAATATTTTAAGTATGAATAGTGAGACCGTATAATTATAAAGATTACAAGTGAATGGGTACAGTACAATTCTGCAATGAATTACAATCTTATAAAACCTCCCTGATTCAGTGATGTGATGTTTGAGTCTGTATCATAGATACTCGTACATAATTATTCACCTCGATGTTTAGTTGATGTTGTTGCTTCACGATACGTGTACGGTGTCAGACTAGATGAGCATGTTCGGTGTAGGAATTATACAGTTGACGATACATACGTAATTTAAGAGACCGTACAACGAGGATCAAGCCATTTGTCATCACTATTAGATAGGTAATCTTAATTCAATGAGTGCTACGTACTCTCATTTGATAGACTACGGCAACAAGAGAGAACTTCTTAATAAGTAATAAGGTAAACAAAATAGATTTGTAACCATACTTTTCTGATATTAATATGGCAGAGTATTTTTACGTTTTGTAACGTATTTAAAATTGGCAAATAAGCAACTGTGTCATGTTAAGAAATTTATAGGGAAGTAATTATTTTCAATGTAATTTGATTACAAAGAAAAGTATTTTCAAGACATGAATCTGCTGTTTCGAATAAGCAGGGTAATTTACTTATAGTTAATCCAATTCTAGGTTCCATCGAGACTTTCAACATTCAGAAAGCTTCCATTTTTATTGAGATCGACTGAATATATGTTAGCCGAAAATTGGGCCAATGCTTCCCTTTTTGAGTCTTCCACTGTTGACTATTGTTGGCCACTTCTAGATGAAAGGACTCCTATTGTAGAAAATAATTCCCTGTCCCTGTTTAATGAATCATTGCACTGCTCTATTAATAAATTCCATCATTATAATGACGTCATCATTCTATCCTGATTGTACGGTGTCTGTCGCGAATACATATCGTTCTTCGTCTTGTCTCGTCTTGTTAGTTCTTCTCTATGTTGTAGTAATGTTCTTGGTGGGCTAATTTTTTAAAGGAGTAGTTTATACGAACGGAATTCAGACGTATTAACTAGATTTTCACACCACATCCTCACCGTCATCATAGCAGTAAAACGCTTTGTTAATGACTTAACTAGGGGCAACAGATAGTTAGAGACTGATGTGATGTTGTTACGTATGCAATATCGCAGAAAAACTTTAAGATTACCTATAACATACAAACAAGAATTTCGTACACTGAAAGGTTGGTAACAATGTTGCATCGTTCTCTACGTTTCTTGCAAATTACAAAAATGTTGGCCTTGCTCTTATGGTGTAATAAAATAACATTATAAAAGGCTAGTGAAATTTTGATAACTAAATACCAACTAGACTTGAAATTATAAATTGATAAGGTAAATCATTATGACGTTAATTATATACACATTAACTACCATAATACTCACACAGTGTTATCCATGTTCAGACGCTTTTTGGATTTGATTATTATAAGTTACTGATAAGGATTGGGTACCACATGCTTAAGACGACTTCGGATTTCCGGAACAAATGACTCGATGTTATCACAGGAATTCAAACCGGACAGCTGGACTACCGAAACCATTACCGTTGCAGTAGCGTCAGTCAAACATTTACTTGACCAAAAAGTGTGTCTTAAAATTCTTATCAAAGACTGGTTCTTCACTAGATACCCAATATCTCCTGAAATTATTATTTCTAAATATAAAGAGACTTTTCTTAGAATTTTCCTGCCATCGCTTTTACATAATTGTGGGATATAAAACTAATTTCCAAATATAATCATGTCTGAGTTTGTACGTTTAGTATTGTGTATTTAGCAAAAAAAAAATTATATGCAACGCTCTGCAATATATTGGTAATGAAATCGCTTGACTGTAATTATTTGTAGGTGTCACAAGTGTGATAATGTAATTTACTGTTGAAGCTACTTGTATTTGTACAAAAACGGGAGCAAGTACTTTATTATTTAACGATTTTGTATATTTAATTACGAGTATTATTTTAAAAGCAAGCTATGTCTGTAACTATTAAGAGAAAATATATTACAACTTGTGTATTGTATAGAAACAACAAATATCAATATTCATACACATAAGTTACCAATTATTCGTTCCTTGCCATAAGAGAATTATGTTGTGTATGTACCTATTATTAAATGTGATGAAACCCTTATGTACAAAGTTACAATACAATGCAATAGATATTCAAAAAAGTTTCTTAAAGTCTAATCTTGGCATACAACTAGGATATGAGATAGGGCCGATTTCTTCCATTATCACCACTTGACTTTTTTAAACAAATTCATTTTAACTACATCTAATATAATGTTGTATAACTATTCTTCAGTAAAACTAGATACAAGTAGGCAGTTACGATGTGATACTTATCGACATTCATAGACTTGTGAACGACGCGAGTCGAACCATGCACAGTCATTGTTTCAGAACGTTTAGTCCCATCTACTGTGCAGCGAAGAAAAGCAATAGTTAATAGTGATAATGAGAACTTAAATGCTATTTTATCTGTGTGTTGTTACATAGTATGTATATTGTATCTGCTGTGAACTTTAATAATGATCGGTAGCGACACTTGGCAGAGCCTCTGTGATACACGTTAGCTATTTAGAATAGGAGTCGTCGGTTCATATTCATGTATTCGCCATCTGATGTTATTCTCAATATGGGTTGCCTCCTGCGTCTTGTCATACATGACATTACAGTTATTGATTATATTATTGTATCTATTCACTTTATTAACATGTTTATTATGTCTTTAATAAAACAATTGCTTATTACATAGTTTTATTTTAGTGTTAACTTAATTGTTCATAACACTTGCTGTAAGAAATTTTGGCTTGTAGAGGTCAGATAGGTTCTTTGTTAAAAATTCAGCTGGATCCGATAAGACTGGAAGACGACTATAAAATATTTTGCAAAAGTTTAGGCAGATTTATATATTATTGTACTTTGCGTAACAGACAAGGAAATTTATGTAGCTATAACAGTGTTGTAACTAAATTTTGTTTAGGTTTTCCTCAATATCAAGAGAGCTGCTATGACGACTTAAAAGTTGTAGATCGTAGGTTTGAACCCCATTAGGCGCCTTACTTTGTGTGAGGAAACAGACATGTCCTAGAGCAATAAACTTCGAACACATGTGACATCTACCTACCCGCACTGGGCCAGCGTGTTAGATTATGGCTGACTCCCTCATACGAGAGGAGGCCTGTGGCCCAACAGTGGGAACATTATAGACTGATTATATTATGCCGACCAGCATTTAGTAATCGTGGTGATTACACTCAATCCTTCTCTGTATGAGAAGAGACCTGTGCCCAGCAGTGGGACGACAAAAAGGTTGATGATGATGATATTATGTTATGTTTCCTCAATTTTACGATTCTAAAAGTACACACAGCAACAAAACCAACGCACAACAATTACATGGTAAATAATGGGGCAACATGCCGCAATCATTGCAAAGACTCAGGTAGGTAAACAAGTAAACGATTAGTTCGATTCGAGCAGCGCAATGAGTTAGACATGTTTCAAGCAAGTTGTGTTTAATACTTGTAGTTTAGAACTTGACTTTTAGATGAACGATGACCCCTGCCTATTACGTCATACAGTCTACAGTATTCGACTTAACTTACACAATATTGTTTAAAATGCTAATCAATGCGTGGAGCGCTGATAATGAGCTGATAACTCAGTAGTGTGTGCGAAGGCAGGGCACACCGCCGGCCCACGACATGAATCTTTTACATTTATAACTAGATAATTGTTTTACTTATAAATTAAATATTATAACATAGTTAAAATGTCGTTCCTTATGAGAAAGTGTATCGTGAACTTGAAGAGTTTGAATCGATGTAGCAATGTGTGTGTTTTGATGCAAACTGTAAGTAAAACACTCATTATATTTGACTGTTATTTGCATATGGACGCCAGTACATCTAGCTATTAAAATCTAGCAAATTTCTTTAATAGCTTCCAATTTTCTCGCTAAAGAATAAAGGTTCAAGGTTGATTTAGAAAATTCGACAGTTTATACACACTTACATCTTTATTCATTAACGGTTTGTCTCAGGTCCTCAGTTATGGAGATTATATTAGCTGAACGTCCTGATGGTCCAAGAAACCAAAATTAATTTTACTTTCAATCGGTGGCATCTGATTTACCTACATGTCAATTTCGTATAGTTTAACGTACAGGCGTCTGTACATGTTCGCCGTAAAATACTGGTCTACATTAATTAAAGCGAGCGAACATTTTATTTCAATATGAAAGTAATTAAGTCCATTCAGTGTCTGTAAATTAAGTTAGAATTAGAATCAGTACATAAACGGGTTATGAAGGTCAATGCTAACTTAGAATTACTCTAAATTGTTATCACTCGCCTATTTTGAGCAAACATATGTGGGTAATCGGAGTAATTATTTATCTACCTATGTTATAGCACGTTTGTGATAACACACAGAAATCATAGTGATGTTTCTTCATAGTAATTAGATAAAAACGTTATAAAAAAAAGCAAAGCTTATCTACTAATTGACAAATAACACTGGGGGCATTATATAAAAGATAAGTTGATACAGATTTCGTAGTTGTCAACAAGGAATAACATATTGTAATACTGGTTACCTATGACACAGTAGAATCGATTTCTAAACAATTAGTTTCTATGAAACAGTGTACTGTACAATAATAACTATACAAGTACCTAAGTCTGTCTGCCTGTTAACTTTTCACGGAGTTTTTCAGTAAACTTTGGCCCACAAGTAAACCATGATCTGGGTTAATAATTTCCGACCTCAACACAAGCAAAGCCACGGGTAAAAGGTGCTGCAAAATTCGAAGACAGTACAGTAGAATAGATGGTAATGAGGCATTACGGAAACGTCGTACATTTCCGTTTCGCTCATTTGTTTCTTTTCAACGCAGAATATAACAAGTTTCGGCCCATTTGGAATACATAACTATCCATTTTAATGTCTTACTCACCCCTTAAATGTATGCTTTATTCAGCAGTACCAGAGTTTAAAAAGTCCAACTTTTATTTAGATCATAGTCTGATTTTCAACTTTATCATCGCAAAAGTTTGAAAGAGAAGAGAGAAGAGAAGTGGAATGTTTATTGAGAAAATCTGACAGTATCGAGTAGCTTGACCTGCTGGCGTTTGTAGATACCAATAATCTTTTGTTTATGCTTTATATTATATGCTTATTCATCATCGTCTTTCTCTTGCTCTTATCCCTGTTTATTTGGGGTAGGCGCAGCAGGACTTTCTTCCATTCTTTTTTATTTTGTTTTCGGGGAAACCTTCAAAGGGCACTTGACAGCTGGGGACCGAGTTCAGGGAGTGTGGAATTTTCACCTAACTAAAACACACAGGGTGGTCCCGGTTCCTTTTAAAAGACCAATTCCGGAATCGCCACTCCGTAACGCCGGTAAGGGCACAGCCCTGGGGAGACAGTAAAGGGGCCTCTTTTAAGGCTCACTGTCTTCTTCCATACCTACTTCTCTATTAGATGTCAGCTCCTTAGTCATTTTCTTTCAAACCATACCATCATTCACACAGTTGACAGCCTCCGTGGCGTAGCGGCAGCGAACGCAGCTGCTGCGCAAGGAGGCGCGTGTTCGATCCCCGCGCAGTGCTAATATTTGTATGCATGAATATGAATATTTGCACTGATCTGGTCGTGCCTCAGAAAGCACGTTAAATCGTTGGTCCCGGTTGCCATTCGAACATCTAATGGCAGTCGGTACGGGTTGTTGGAGTCCTCAAAAGTCCAACAATTGGTGTAACTCCAATGCTTCGATATCGCCTTCTGGTTGTGGAGGTCAGATGGAAGTCGCTTCACGGAAAATATCGAGGTTTAGCTAAAATCAGCAGTTACACTGGTAAAGCGGACCCGACTCCAAAAGCTGAAAAGCTTCGGATGCGACTGGGAGTAACGCTGAGATGATGATGATGATGTGAACACAGTCCATTTATCGCTTATTTGGTCTTTCTCTACTTTCATATCTGATCATATGTATGTCGATACATTCATACTGAAAACATGTTTATTGCAATTCTAAATTATATTTTCAGGGTAAGCAACGATCACAATATTCAACTAGTAATATTTTCAAACGCAGTTTACTATTGTCTGATGTGCAACTACGACATAGGAAGATTCACACCAGTCAAATAGTCAATAAAATTGTCGCCTTCAAATTATCTGACATCGGCGAAGGTATACGAGAAGTAGTTATAAAAGAATGGTAAGACACCATAACCCCTAAAGTTTTATCTGATAAGATTTGCAGGGGCAACATGGCCAAAGACATGAATGGAAGCTTTTGCCCAGCAGTGGGATATAGAATAGGCCGTCTTTTGTATGATATGTACATATATAAATCCAGAGACATCATTCAAACTCGCAAATACTTCAAGTTATTGATAGATCTTTATAATACATTAATACAATTAATATCTGGGCATTCGAACTAAATGTACCATTTACTAGCGTTATCTATTGAGATGGTCGTGTGCGCATGACGAAATAGTTATCTGCGTATTTGTTCACAACAAGACTGTTTTGTTTAGAAATGACAAAAAGTTATTATGTTTTGAACAACACTCTCTCAAATAATAAATGCCTACAGTACATAATATCACGATTGTTATATTGGTCATACAGACTTTACTATTATATATTAATTATTGTAACATCTTGTCAAATAAATATATTTTGTTTTGCTAGGTGTAACTGTTATACAAAAAATACTAATATTGAATTGCCAAACTGCATAAGCCGATTAGAGAATAATCTGCTCCATTTGGATAAACCTTTTATTTTTTTTCAATAATTGTTAATATAATTAATCTAAATATCAAATTCCAGGTTCGTGAAAGTAGGTGATAAGGTGCAGCAGTTCGACAACATCTGCGAAGTACAGAGTGACAAGGCAGCTGTGACGATCACCAGTCGATACGACGGAGTAGTGACTAAACTGTACCATGAAGTGGACCAAACCGCGTTAGTTGGACAACCACTTGTTGATATCGAAGTAAAGGGAGGGGCTGATGAAGGTAGGTTAGGACAGCTCATAATATATTTAAATCTAACGCTTATGTTTCGCATGTTTTTACGACATGAAAAGTATGAGGATTTCTTTATTATATGAATGTAAGTAAGAGGATGCATCAGAAGACGCAGCGTGGGTGCCGACCTGGTGAAGGTCGGGGGAAACCTCTGGATGCGAGAGGCGCAGGACCGGTCGGCGTGGAGTTCCTTGGGGGAGGCCTATTTCCAGCAGTGAACGTCTTTCGGCTGAATTGATGATGATGATAAACAAAGTCGCGGGTAAAGTTAGTAAAATATGAAATTCCTTTTTTAAGAACACAATTGCACGTTTTGCAGATAAGAAATATTGCGATGTGGATATGGCGTTTTTGGCGTTGAAGTGGGCTCCTGTCAATAGTGTAGACGTTCTGTTATTTGCCGAGATATTTGCAAGGTTTCACTGAGAATATACGCCGCACTGTATCCCAAAATGGACCATAGCTTACTTCAAGGTGACCCGATTCGAAGTGAATAACTTTTTTAAATGATGGAGAAAACCGCAATCATCCATTGCTTAGATTAGAAGAACAATGCGGTCACATTGTTAACATGAACGCCGACTTAATATTGGTGATACTAAGTAGCGCGTAACGTTTCCCCAATATGTTGGGTTCGGTGTCCAATCTAACCGGATACAGCTGAATACCATGCAGTAGGTATTGTACATGGAGCAACTGTTATCTGACCTGCAAATCATAAGTAGTTGATGGATAATACGATACCTCTTGGTAAGACTCGTTGTCAAACTTTCGGGCTTTTTATGACCCGTAAATGACAGCCGGCACTAACGGCTTAACGTGCTTTCCGAGTTCAAAGGGTCAAAATGCATTACCACTTTTAAACTTAATTGCACTAACAATAAGTGTCAAAAGTGGTACTCCACTTTTGATCTCTTACTGTACATGAACTTGGTATGAAAAAATTGTTAAAAATCCAATGACCAACCACGGCAAGCGTAACTTTAACTGATCGGTGAACCCATGCGGTTGTGATGAATTTTAATCATCATCATTATTTCAGCCGAAAGACGTCCACTGCTGGACATAGGCCTCCCCAAGAATCTCCACGACGACCAGTAATGCGCCTCCAGCAGCCAGCGGTTTCCCGCGATCTTCATCTGGTCGTCGGTCCCTTTGTCGGGGAAGAAAGAATGAGGAGATACCAGAAAAACGACAGAATTTAAATATTAATAATATAATTTTCAGGTGCATCACCAACGCCAGTAGAAGAAAAAGCTGCTGCTAACAGACAGGAGCCAACAGCGGACAAAAACCAGAAAATCAAAGTATTGACCACCCCTTCTGTCAGAAGAATAGCAGCGCAATTCAAAGTTAGTTGAACCAAGGACTTGGAAATGGAATGAAATTTAAAATTCTTTAACCACTTAGGTTAAAATCACCTGAAAGTTATAATTAATTATCAATTATGCTTATTTGTAGAAGTGTATATGACATCTCAGTAAATATTTTCTTCATTGATTTGACTTATCAAAAACAATTCTCAGTCAAAAACCTTACCATTGCCAGGAATAAAGAAAGAACTTTCCATTTATCAAGTTCCCCGTTTATGTGCCCTTTCTTATTTAATTTCCTATTATTTACCTATGTATCATTATATCCATTCTTTAAGGTAGACTTAAGCACAGTGAAAGCCACTGGGAAGAATGGAAGAGTTCTCAAAGAGGACATGCTAGCACATTTAAATATCGACTCAAATGGTTCCAATGAAGTTCATGATCTATCAAGTGTGAATGCAATGGCTATACCTCTGGTACAAGCGCAAGCAAAAATGGAAGTATTACTAGAAGACAGAGTCGTACCCGTATCTGGTTTTACCAAAGCCATGGTGAAATCAATGACAGAAGCAATGGTAAAAAATTCAATGCAGCAATAATAATAAACCTTTGCTTAGGTATACAGAGTGGCAGGGATATCGACGGGCAATTATATATTTATTTGCAAATACGGCATAATAAGATGGTAAAAATAAAATTCAGAACAAAACATCTTTTGCCATTAGGTATAGATATAACCATATATTATATTTTTTTAGGATATCATTTAAAATAATTATATTCTTAATAAGTTCGATACGTACGTGAATAAAATGTATGAAACAGCATTTTATTTTTAATAACTACGATGAAACGATGAACTACTCTGGACGTGTTAAAACCATCATAGTTTCAGTGTCAGGCAAAGATATATAGGCCATACAGGATGAATAGTGCTATTCCTTTTTCACAACGGTTAAATGAACTTTTTAACACGTCATTGTAGGTCACAGCTTATGCCTCAATTTCCCTGCCAGCCTGTATATGCAGTTCAAAAAGAAAGTTTTAAAAAATAATTACGTCAACCTTTGCAGAAAATACCCCACTTCGGATATAGCGATGAATATGATGTGACAAAACTAGTTGAATCGAGAGAAGCGTTGAAGAAATTGGCAGAAACAAAAGGAGTGAAGTTAACATATATGCCAATCATTATAAAAGCTACCTCACTAGGTCTGAACCAGCTTCCAATACTAAACAGTAGCCTAGACAGCACTTGTGAACATCTTACTTACAAAGCCGGACACAACATTGGAGTTGCGATGGACACACCTAACGGATTAATCGTGCCTGTTATAAAGGTAACTATAACCTATTGCTGCCGACTTATTTACAAAAATATTCAATACCATATCTAATGGCAATTGTTTGAACATCTGAGACAATATCCAAAAGATAATTAGAAAAGTTTAGGTCCAAAAATTATTTGCGATATATAGTTTAAAATATCCAATTTATAGAAAGGGCCGGCTGGTAACCTAGGCGTTTCCGACCATATTCAGCAAATTTTAACCGTGAAAACTTAGCTTAAAGCGAGTTGTCAATGCTAAGATTTAGATGGAATGTCAGCTCACTTCACCATCGTTTTTACAGAATAGTCTGGGTCAAAAGGCTTGATCTATTATAAAAAAGTATGCACATAACGAGGCATGTGCTTCGCATGAGATAGCAATCCGTAAGTCTCGTAAAGTGTGATTTACCTTAGCACGCAGGTTCAATCCACATCACTCAACAATTTCACATCTGTAACATATTAAAAACGATGTATCCATTTCATTTTCCAGAACGTACAAACGAAAACGATACTAGAAATAGCCCGTGAGCTTAATTCACTTCAAGAAAAGGGATTGAAGGGACAACTAGGACTAAATGAACTGAGCGGAGGAACGTTTACACTATCGAACATTGGTATTGTAAGTAGCTGATTATTTCCATATATTTTTAGAACTGTCAAACAAACATTAGATAATCAATTTTAGCGGTCGTGGACCATAATATTCGGCTGTCGACTTAAAGTTATCACCCACCAGACAAAGTTTGCCGCCAAGCAATCCGTGTTCTATATGATTTCTGGTGAAGCCGTAAGGAAGACTGGTCTGAGCAGTTGTGTTGCGATGTTTGTCGGGTACGATGCGCCAAATGTTGTTGTGTCGGGAGTTTGGTCATGGAGGGTATTTTTCTTATGGGACAAAACCCGCCACACTTTTCCCAACCACTGCAACTCCTGAAAGCCAGAATCAACAGTGGCGACCGCCAGAAAAACGCCGAGCAATGAAGCTCGACGAGTCCCGGAGAAACGATTCAACTGTCTTGGGTCCCGCAACGAAATTAATCAGAAAAGAATAGCGGAGGAGTAAGAAAAAAGATATTTTTTCCACTTCCCTCTATAACAAGCAAGAGACAGAACAGAACTAGGCCAATCGGCACAAAGGGACATTATTGCAACTGGGAGAAGCCCAGATTGCCAAACACCACGGAATAAAATTTGATTAAGTTAATGGGTCCTAAGTAGGTATTAGCTGTTACAATTGATTCCAATAATAGGTATGGCAAAAGCGCCTGAACGCACGGAAATTGGTTCTAGTTTCTACAAGGTCCGTATAATAAACGACTCCAGATGTAACTTGTACACTATCCAACATAATATTGCGTTCATTCTCATGCGTCATGGAGGGTAGCGTGATTCGAAGCACGATGTTGCGCTGGCCGACCGCAGGTAGCTGGGTACCCACAAAAGACTGCGCGCCAACTGTGAAAAAACCCCGGTCGTGGCGGTTGGTTACCCGATGGCGATTCCCGGGAGTTGAGGGGTTCGTGCGTCCCCTCAGTCTCCAGATCAAACCCCCTCTGGCGCAGCATCGCTGGCCGTGTTGTTGGATTTAACATTGTATCATCTCACTCAACTTCCGTCTTCCTTCGTATTCATTCAGTTTAAAAAAAAAAATGAAAAATCAAATAAATTCGGTGTGCACAGCGATAGCAAGTCCTCTCGTTCCGAGTGCACCTCTGTAATATTGAGGCCTGTACTCAAATCTCGATGCAGTCCACCACCATCTTGAGGCTGATAAGCCTCATCTGCTTTTCTTGATAGAGACCCAGATTTGATGTCCATCAGATGCGGCATACGTAAACTACCCTAGATACTCATTGGAGAACCATTTCCTGCAGCGTGCTGGGGTATGTGTATGTCCGCAATGACATTTGCTGCCAGCGTCTCCGCCACCTTGAAGACCCTAGCTTCTGGTCCTTATGGTTGTTGTGAGATACTAGTTGTAGCGGTACCTACATACGCCACATGAAACAACGCGTCATACTGATGTCACACGAATTCTACATCTCACAAGCAGAGTTTACCGTGCAATTAACCTACATACAACTTCTCAAAATCAACCATTGGGCAAGTGCATGCCAGACATAACATCCGTCTAGTCGGAGGATCCTTCCTTTTCTATAGAGGAGGAGTGAACTTTACTCCCTATTCCTCATGCCTCTGCACTGTTATTGACAAAATTGTCTACACTTGTGTTTATCGATCGCACAGCGGTGACCAGGAGACAACTCGACTGTTTGACCATCTCAGTGAGGCCGCTGACAATGCGCTGCACCGGCACCCTGACGCGCAGTTCGTCGCTCTGGGGGACTTCAACGCCTGCCACCGAGACTGATTTTCGCATACCAGATGACCGACCACGCTGGGAGAGAAGCGCGAAACTGTCCGTTATTAATTAGCCTTTCTCAGTTGGTAAAACAAACGACTAGGGTGCCTGATGTAGTTGGTCATACCGCCAATTGTCTGGACCTTCTGCTGACCACTGATCCGGACAGATGTAACAGTTTCCTCACCATTGGGAACTTCAGATCACTGTCTGGTGAAGTCTGTATCGTCCTTTTCCTCACCAGTTTGCGACTCACGCGACTGTGATGAAACAAGTCAGCAGATTGGGATGAGATGCGCAACTGGGCATACCACTTGGACCAGATAGTATACCAGCGATTGTTCTCAAGATTTGTGCGCCCAAGTAGCCTCCTGTATTGACACGCTTGTATCCGTACTCGTTTAGGACTGGTGGGTGATCGCGCTAAATAAAGCAGTAGAAGTTCAACTCTGGTTCGTATCTAATCCAGTTAAAGTTATGGTTTAGTTTCGATCATATTTCGTATCGCGCTAAAGTTTTAACTTCGGTTGAAATAAATTCAATGTAGGCATGAGTGATACATTTCATCAGATATAATAATTAAAACTAAAACAATTATAAGTAAATCTAATCGTTTAGACGTAAGTTTGACATGGCATAGAAAAGATAGCTTTGTTTAACTTTTTCATTTGACAGCGGTTACGTTCCAATTGTGATACAGTTATGGTTAAACTGTTAGCGCGATACAAAACATAACAAAAGTTATGGTTTGGTTGCGATCCAATTCTGTGTTGGTTCAATTATTTTAGCGTGATTGCCCCCCAGCTATAGTTCCCAAGTCCTGGAAACTTGCCCACGTGCAGCTCGTACCCAAAAAGGGTAGTCGTGCTGATCCTACCAAATACCGGTCGATTTCGATAACCTCCGTACAATGCAAGATCATGGAGCGTGTATTGAACTCGCACCACTTAGCATACCTGGGAGCTAACGATCTCCTCAGTGACCGACAGTACAGTTTTGCTGCAATCGGGCAACTGGGGACCTACTAGTTTATGCCGCATATGGGGCGAATCACTCGAGAAATGTAAAGAACACGTATCTTTAAACCGACAAAACACAAGCGTGTATATTCACAGCCAAAAGGAGGCCGTTCATCTTAACTCCTACTTTATGGAATGTATCCTCGGAGCTCAACGCCCGCCTTCAGCTTTAGGAAGTTGAGATTTCCTCAAACCGAGCGATTTCATTGAGTCCCGAGCCAAGGTGGCTACCAGAAAGCTTGGCGTTATTCCAAAGGCGGCGTACTTCACACCGTTAATGTAATGTTATACAGAGCACAGGTCCGTTCGTGTGTGTGGAGTACTGCAGCCATAATTGTACTGGTACTGCAAAATGCCACCTGGCAACTTTGGATTCGGTGAAGAGGCGTGCGAAAAAGCTAATTGGCGACCTAGATTTGGTTCAAAACGATCTCCAAAGCCTGGATCACAGTTGTAGAATAGCCAGCCTACCGGTGTTCTATTCAGTATGTTAAGAAAACCCTGTCCGACCCGTGAAGACGTTGTTAGGTATCGTTAACTGATTCTAATAATGCCTACAAAGACGGGCTGAACTTAAAAAAAAATCCCCTAAAAAAATTAATATTATTTCGAAAAAGCGAGGTAACTTAATGCATGAGTGGTAGGGAACACGTTAGGCATGCGTACGCGGGTGAAGGGGGGCAGGGTACGCAGCACGTGGTTGCATCGCTATTCGCTCCGACACAAATGGTGTTATCACTTTTTAAAAATTACCAAATTTTGGGGAAGTTGGAATTAATTCGCGGAAAAAAAGAATATTTCAAAATTCATTAGTATTGTCACTATGATGATTACGTAAAATTTCATGTTTTATTTGGTCATGTAACAACCATCATTTATTATCCTTTTGGGTCGGACAGGGTTTTCTTTACATATTGTGGAATGGTTGTGCGGAGGAATTGTATGACTTAATTTCTCCACATCCGTTCCATCATCAGACGACCCATACGTTGTTGACACCACTACGATTCAGACAAAGCATTTCGCCTCGTCTTTTACACCGCGTACATGGAGGAACTGGAAAAACTTGCCAGCGACGGTGTTTCCGTCTGACTACAATTTACGTGTCTTCAAGGCTGGAGTAAATAGCCTATTAATAAATTCGCTCGCTTTACCATCAAGGATTGGATCACTACTTACCATCAGGCGGGATTGCAGTTAAGCACTAGTCTATACTAATATATAAAGCTGAAGAGTTAGTTAGTTCATAATTATTAAAAAAAAAAAGTTTGAACGCGCTAATCTCAGGAACTACTGGTCCGATTTGAAAGATTATTTTTGTGTTGAATAGGCCATTAATCCAAGAAGGTTTTAGGCTATACAACATCACGCTGCGACCAATAGGAGCGGAGCATATAAAAAAAATCATATCGAAACCTACATGGGCAAAACCGCGTGGCGCAGCTAGTTTATAATATTTTTTTTTTAGAAAAAACCTCCCCAGCCCGGATCGATTTTGGTCTCGATGAACAATCTCAGTTGAGATAAATATGAGCAAAATAATAACAACGGAGATGTCTATGATTGCAAAGGCATTAGAAAGTGCACCTGCTTAACACAGGTCACAGATCAGCACCCTAATTACGTAACAGACTATTACTATCAGTTGGAATAATTTTTAAGCCTATTGTTATTCCATTCCTCCCTATTGTACGAAAATGTGCCCGCTCAACAACGTAAATAACGCAATGGATATTGTAGAACTGTCAAAATTAAACCCATTGCTACTGATAGTGTGTTATGCAATAGGGATGTTTACTGATTCTATTTAGTCCGTCATTCAAATTATAGGAAAATATTGTATACGTATATTTTGTTTTATCAAATCAATAAAAATTAACAAATATAAAACGCTTCAAAGAACAGGAGTGGTGGCTGGTGACGTCACTGGTCGCTAAAAAGTGTAGCGTGCAGTGACGTCACACGAGTTTTCAACGCACTGTGTCGTCTTCATTTTTTTTTATATGAAAAAAGAAAAAATACGTGTCTAGTATTTTTTTTAAATCTGACTGACGGACTAATTAGTTTTTTTAGTCAACTGCCCTATTACCCTGCAGGTCAGAGCAGGTTAACTCTTATAGTGGGATGGGATGACAATGCGGCACGATCGGGAAGAAATCACGTCGAAGGACCAGTGGCTTTGCGTGCTTTCTGAGGCATCACTGAGGTATACGCAAACTTCTAAATTCCGGGCTGTTATTAAGAAAACCCTAATGGAAATCTTAATAACACTGTCTACCCGGGAATCGCACTCATAATCCTATGCCTCAACTTAGGAGGCGCGGGATCGATGCCCGCGCAGTGCAAATATTTGTATGCATGAATATAAATATTTGCACTGGTCTGGTCGTGCCTCGGAAAGCGCGTTAAGCCGTTGGTCCCGGTTGCCATACCAACATCTAATGGCAGTCGATACGGGTTGTTGGAGCCCTCAAAAGTTCAACAATTGGTCTAATTGCAATGCTTCGATATCGCCTTCGGGTTGTGGAGGTCAGACGGCAGTCGCTTCACGGAAAATATCGAAGTTTAGCCAAAACCAGCAGTTAGACTGGTAAAGCGGACCCCAGACTGCAAAGCTGAAAAAGCTTCGGATGCGACTGGGATTAACGCTGATATAATGAATCCTATGCCTCAACTTGTCACCAGACGTCATCGTCTGACTATCCCGCTACACCTTTGCCTTACACCAAATAAATGAATGAAGTTACAGACTTCATTCACATGAATGGTTGAAGTCTCTAACCAAAGTTATATTACTGAAAACTATGTTTGGCAATGCATTGAAATATAATAATGTGAATTAAGTTAATGGATATTCTCTAATGTTTCAGGTTGGAGGAACATATACTAAACCTGTAATATTACCACCGCAAGTAGCAATTGGCGCCCTAGGAAAAATACAGGTATCTAATTTTTTTAATTGTAGATATTCGTTTAATTTCTACACTAATCAGAACGTGGTACAAATACTAGTAAAATAATTCGAGTGGACTGGAACCTAAACTAGGGTAGCCCTGAATTTCAGGACTCCACGAGGAATACCCGTACCTTTATTTTAGGTATTTATACCTACAACAGTACCAGGTCTATAATTACAAACCTTTACTGTTCTTGATTTCCCTTCTTTTGATGACAAAGACATCGACGAGCAAATTCTTTCTTACTTTCTTTTTTGGCTTCGCATGGTTTGTGCATTTAGCCAATGTCACATAATTAATTATTCATGTCGAAAAAGACGGCCACGTGAACCCTCTACGAAGGAGGTTTGAGGCAAAGTCATGATGAGGCCACTATGCTGCGATATCTCAATGTTCTTTATGAATTATTTACTGAATGCACTTTTTACTACATAGATCACGCACTTTTATTTAGTAAACAACACTATAAATAATTTAAAAAGTCCAATGAAAAATGAGCGTGACACTCAAGTTTTAACTTTCCCGCCTAAACCCCAACGAGCAAATTACTATCACCATAAATTCAGAACATGATTTTAGATTACCTAGATCTACTTACTTACTTATATTACCGACAAAAAAAAATGGGATCAGTTGAAAAATAAAATAAAATAAAAAAAACAATAAGAACGGCATATACTTTTTTTAATAAACGGATAATTTGTACCTTGTTTCTGAATTATTATTGCCCTGTATTACAAGGATAGCAGTTACTTTAAAG
Source organism: Sesamia inferens (assembly GCA_037179545.1). NCBI lineage: Eukaryota > Metazoa > Arthropoda > Insecta > Lepidoptera > Noctuidae > Sesamia > Sesamia inferens. The sequence goes on along the minus strand of CM073928.1, from coordinate 16,695,827 downwards.
ATTTCCTTATTGCAACAACATACAGGTTCTACCGAGGTTCGACGCTGAAGGCAACTTGAGAAAAGCTCACATCCTGACAGTGAGTTTTTCAGCAGATCACAGAGTCGTGGATGGAGTCACTATGGCGCGCTTCTCAAATCACTTGAAAAACTACCTCGAGAACCCATATACATTGCTTTTGGACTTATAGAAAGAAAATAAATCGCATGTTGTTTTTGATTATATAAATGCAGGATATATTTTTAAACAAAAGGGTTCTTTTGATATCACTTGTTTAAGAATACGCTCTGTATTCCGATTGTAATGTATTTTTTTTTATAAAATAAAAGTGTGAATTGTTGTTATTTATAGTTTTATTCTTACAGTACTTAACACTTAAACATTTTACAAAGTGCTGTCACTAATATTTTCACTTTATCTACACAGGCATTTCATATTATGAAACAATATTCCGTGGTTTTGGACCACGGTAGTCAATGGGAATGTAAGTATGCATTGAAGACGTAAAGCTCTTAATATACATGCCAATAACTTGTACACAAGTATCTATGCAAGTAGCTTGCATGCCAGTATGTCAAAACAGTTTCTTATTGAACAATGTCAAAATGTGGTTTCATATTGGTGCAGAGATAGCTTGAATCTGAGGAGAAATTGAAAGCAGTAGACAGAAAATACCCATGTTATATAATAAACGTACATAGGGATGCTTCAGATTCGGATATAACAAGTCATATTCATAAAAAAACTGAAGAAAATGTGGACCTCGCAAAAGTAATTATTAAACAGCAATGTGAACACAATACAAATAAGTTAATTGATTTAGATGTCAATTTATGGCCACACTTATATTTCAAAGTTTTGTTAATTATAAAATGAAACAAAATTGTTCATCAAAAAATCTTGGCATTCCATAATGATACTTGTAAATTCGTCAGTTTTAATTGCAAAAATGCCAAGCGCTTTGTACACAGTAATTGTGCAAGATATCGGATGTCACTGCATTAGAAGATATATGTTTACTACCGGAAGACATCTCGTTCCTTAATACAATAAATAATGAGTTCAGTTTTATGAGAGTATCTGCAGGCAGGCCACATGACGTATTTGCCCTTCTGTAGGGACGTAATCTGTTTCGTGACGTGAGTAAAAAAATTTAATTTAATAAAAAAAAGAGCATTGTGTAGTGTGATAATTCTCGTATTTGTGCTGTTAATACCTACGGACACTGTTGCAAATTTCATGGATTTTACAGATACCCTGAGCTCGGTGAGTGCGATTATAGATAACTATAACATAGATTGCGTATTTTTGTTGCGAGATTTCAATGCGCATCCGTTGGAACAATTCTTTGATGAATTTTCGATTTTTGTAGTGAAAAATGGATATATATATATGGATATTAAAAAGTTACGACTTACAGTACGACACCTCACTCACTTAGAAATCAAAATGGTGGCTCAAACAGAGTTTAGTAACGGAAGCAGCTAAAAACTCTGCTGAAAAGGGGTGTTGTATGATGTGCTGTGGTCTGATCACTTTCCATTGATTATTTATAGAATACAATTTAAGCATAATAATAATATGGTTGTGTGGATGGAGAGAAGTTAACATATTTATAAGCGTCAAATGTATTTGTATCAGAAGGAATATTATGAAAGATTAAGACTAATCGACTTTAGTGAATGTTATGATATAATGTGCAGTAATGATAAGCATGAAAATAGTTATCGATAAATTCTATTCAAAACATCGTAAATGATTTAGGGTTGAGCTCACCGACACTCTTCAACTTCCATGTAAACGGGCTAATTGGCGAGGTCAGTGACACCAAAGAGGGTTGCTATATAGATGGTGTATGTGTAATTAATATTGCCTATGCAGAGGGTATGGTACTTCTGATCGCGCCAATTTTTAGTCTCAGAAAATTGGTCGCCAAATGTGAGGAGTATGCCAAATCATATATGTATGTAGTTTATTATACAACTTCAGTAAATCTAAGATAATCCTCTTTGAGGCTGGGGCTAGTCCAGAGTATGTACTACTTGTATTGCTCTGTGGCACTCCACTAAAAAGACTATTTAAGTTCAGATACCTTGATCATATATTGACCCCTACCCTCAATGATGGACTCGATATAGAGTGGGCGAAACCTGATGGCGTTGTAGGTAAGGGCGAAAATGCTGGCAAGCAGGTTTGCAAGCTGGTCGTTTAAAGTCAAAGAGTACTTACTGAGCTTACTGTACAAAATTTTACACGTGCAGCCTGTGGGCTAGATATACCTAACGGTAGTACAGCACCCTTCGTGTCCAATACAACAAAACTTTCAGAGTACTGGTGAGGCTACCCCGTTTTTGTAGCGCATCGGGAGTTTCATATAAATTGTTTTTACGCAACCTTGCGAATGAGATGTGCATCCCTGGTGCGCAAATTACGGGCCAGCTCCAACAATATCCTGAAAATTACTGCTAGCAGGATCGATTGCATGGATATCAATCACCGCAGTGTCATCTCCCACGGGATGAAATATTTTAAAAATGTAATAAACTAGCATATTTATTAAGTTTTCTAACACTACTTGTCCTTGTTACTTTAATGAAGATATTATATGTAGATATTAATGTAACAACGGCATGCAAACTGGCATACTTTGCCAGCATGCTACAAACAGAGATGAGTCTCTTGGGAATTTCTATGTAATTTTGTGATTGTAAGGAAAACTAGATTTTCCATTTCAATAAATAGTTTTGTTTGTAATTAGGGAAATTAGTATGCTAATAGTTAACCGTTAAGCAAAGGCACAGAATATATCTATTTGTCGTATTATAACTAATGCATTCAATTGTTAAGAATTATCTGATAGATGACAGCTGTGATTCAAATGTACGGTAATTTAAGTTGGTAGTCAATGTTCCCAATATTTTTATTATTATATTTTAAAAACTGGGACCTTATTTTCGTGAACAGTAGGTTAATATTAAAGGTATTTTGCTTAGTCTTAAAAAATCTTAATATCTCTGTGGAAAAAAAAGGATATTGGATAGTCGCCCTTCTTCTCGGATGTCTTCGTCGCATTCGGACAACATAAAGCAACAGGCGTATGCGTGTACATATATTTGGAATCAAATCATCGACGCAACACTTCGAATCGGGTCACCTTGAAGTAAGCTATGGTCCATTCTGGGATACAGTGCGGCGTATATTCTCGGTGAAACCTTGCAAATATCTCGGCAAATATCAGAACGTCTACACTATTGACAGGAGCCCACTTCAACGCCAAAAACGCCATATCCACATCGCAATATTTCTTATCTGCAAAACATGCAATTGTGTTCTCAAAAAAGGCCTTTAATATTTTACTATCTTTACCCGCGACTTTGTTTATAATCATCATCATTTCAGCCGAAAGATGTCCACTGCCAGTAATAGGCCTCCCCCAAGGATCTCCACGACTACCGGTCCTGCGCTTCCCGCATCCAGCGGTTTCCCGCGACCTTCACCAGGTCGTCGGTCCACCTTGTCGGGGGCCTACCCTCGCAGCATCTTCCGGTGCGTGGTCGCCACTCGAGAACGCGTCAGCTCATTGACAAAGCCCGTATGACAGCTTGATAGCTCTAAGTTAGCCAATAATTATAAATTCAGAGTGCATTCGCACCCTTGCGTAACATAATTCTGTCTAAGTATCTTTTAGGAAAATCAAATTACTTTAGATTAAACATAATCTGTGCAACGATTAGGTAATTAAACAAACATGTTTATCTTATCTTGTTTTTCGGTCACTACCAAGGTGACAATTATACGTAAAAAATCAATTATATTAATGCCTATTACGACACATTCGTTGCTACGTGTGGTCAGCGGCAATACACATTGTTATGTACCTACACCATAAAATTAAGTAAGAGAGCATCGGAGGCCTGAGAGCAGCGGTGGCCTAGTGGTATCGGCCACGACTTGGAAAGTTGCAGGTCATAGATTCGAACCTCCTGAAGCACTTTAGTTTGTGCAAATTATTTCATCACCACTGCTCCCAAAACGGTGAAGGAAAACATCCTGAGGAAACTGGCATCCCCTAGAGGCAAAACATTGATGATTTGTGACATATACCAACCTGCACAGGGCCCACGGGTTAGTTTACGGACCTCTCCCTCTCATCGAGAGGAGGCCTGTATCCCAGAAGTGGGAACAGTATAGGCGGATTATGTACACCATAGAAGTACACATTTACAGATACACATATTAGTCTAGAAAAGAAACTGACCATGTCATAAAACGTCTCGTGTATTAAGATCAAAATATTGTGGTAACTAATTGTTACCGACACTACACGTGAGGGATTTAATTTTTGGAGAGGTATTTTTTTTTCCAAGTAAATAAAAAGTGTTTTAAATTATTGTAAAAATATTATTCTACACTTCAAAATATTGTTATTGTTTTATTCCCTTTTCGTAATGGTCCAGTAGGAGATAGTTTATTTGGGTAGGTACTATATTGTGGGACCGTCTATTAGCGTAGTACATTCCAGTCGATCCTCGAACGTTTATTATCGTTTATTGTAGCCTATTTTTTACACGCAGCTAAAATGGGATGCCTGCCTGTGTACTGCATGCGCCGCGTACCCATGCACCGCGGTGGTTCGCGCCTTTAATGTGATAAAATCTTATAAAAACAAAGTCTGACTTTGTTGCAGCTTGGTATAGGATTCCATACATCCATGAGCATTGTCAATTACATAGAATGATACAATGGGCGGTGTATTAGACCAACCTACCTTATTTATTGTAAATACGTTTATAATTGTAAACTAGTGATGTAAGCAGTAAAGCGCGCTAGTTTATTAAGAGCCTATTCACTCTAGCCTTAAATACACTTAAAGTGTAGTCAGACGGAAACACCGCCGCTGGCAAATTGTTGCAGTGTTGTGTAGGTACATAACCAAGTGTATTATTGTTATTTGGGAAATCCTCCTGTTTACATAACCGTATCCAGCAAGCGTAGGGTTGGTACTACTGCCATAAGTCTGGGAGGGAAGGAGAAGGAAGGAGTAGTTGTACATTTGGCCTGTCACCAAGTGCGGTTAATCCCACCTTTTTTCCCGTAGTGAAATCCGTGGATATCCTCATGAATATCCGTCGACCAGGGGTAGGGTCTGATACGACTCTTACAGGCTAAAAATTACACCAGCGTTCATCTCACACCTAAGCAAAGGGTCGCGGAAACGTACTATGCTTCCGCAATCCCCGACTGATGTCGGCCAGTCACTGCGGTCCTCCTCAATTCAAGAGGGAGAGAGAGAAATTTGGCTGCCCCAGCGACGTTTAAGAGTAGCGTGTGTGTTACACACCGCCACCTCCGATCCTGAACTGTAAGGCGGGCGTTAGCTGTCCTCCTGCGACGTATGGGTGGTGAATGTCGTAATAAACATAATTTACTGTTTTTATAATAAATTCAGGGGCCAATTTGTTGCGACCTTACAAAACCACTCTTAACCAAATTTGTAACTAGGTGCCTAAAGTAAAAGAAGAAATATACATACCAGCTATCCTAATGAAATAAACCTTCCGAGGGGACGAAATCTGTATGTCGTCATGACTGAGCGCCAACAGAGAACGTTGTTTCTCGCCCCAGTTTCGGTCCAACTCTCGCAATAAACTCAACCGAGCTGGCTTCGTCAGCAGTCCCTGCAAGTCTTTTAACTGACCTTTGCTTATAACTTGCGTTACTCGCGATATAGCCTGTAAACATTCGAGACTGTAATTGAATACCAGGGACAAGCATGCACCTATTGATCGTTTCTGTAAAAAATTCACTATGAATACTTGGGTGAGTTTAATCTTAGAGTGGCCTGTCAATAGTGTCAACTCCTTAATATTAGTTGGGGTGACAGCTCACTCCACGCTCATTTCACCTAAGTTTTCATGGTGAGGGGGCTACAGAATCGCGCTGTTGGATATACAACGTAATTTTTTCTATTTACGAAACCTGAATATAGTTTGTTCAGAATAAGCAACTGAATCGATTCCAATCTTTTTTACACTATGTTATACTTTTTCCTAAATACGTTTAGAAATTGTTGCAGTGTGGTTGCTGAACGCGCAACACAGTTGACGGTAGATCATAGTAATAGACGTGCAGAGTGACAGGTCCCCCGCGCCGCGCCTCTGCAGGCGCGGGCGGGCGAGCGGTGCATTGACCATATTTTTGTTGGGACAACCAGGTAAGATAACAAGCTCATAACTCTGTGGTTTTTCATGATATCTTTTTGAAATATTGTACTATAGATTTTTTTACTTAAAAATACTGGACACGTGTTTCGGGTTTCGCATAATCGAAATAAAACGCTGTATGGTAAAAATATAGGAGAAGTGATGTGCAAGTGGCATGATGTCTGGTGAAGCCGTACGGAGGACGGGTCTGAGCTGTTGTGTTGCGATGTGTGGGGTACGATGCTCCAAATGTTTTTGTGTTGGGAGTTTGGTCGTGGAGGGTTTTCAGATCAATCTCCCTTTGGCGCAGCATCGTTGGTCGTGTTGTTAGGATTAACATTGCATCATCTCGCTCAACTGCCGTCTTCCTTCTTATTCACTCAGTTTTTCTGAGTGAATAGGCTCTTAATAAACTAGCGCGATTTACCATCAACGATCGCATCACTGCTTACCATCAGGCGGGATTGCGGTCAAGCGCTATTTATAATTATTAAAAAGAAAAAAAAAACTGTCATCCCATTCGATACTAGGAAGTTCAGTTCTATAATAGCTCATTTCATAATTTAATTTCTCTTTTACAGAATAAGTATGCTGCAAATGTCATGAAAAGTGTACTATTTCTTTGTCTCTTGCTGCACCTTGTGTGGCTCATTAATGGATATGTCTGTAAGGGTCAAATCTAACTGAATACGGCCTAAATAGTTCATCGAGCCAGGTAGACCCAATCAGTGGTCAGCAACGCCTCATGATGGATTGGCCGTCAAATATTAGCAGCTTACTTAGCTGTAGGTAAAACGCATTAGGCAGCCTATGATTACGAGAGTCAGACAAAATTACCAATTTGATAAAACATTCGCTGGTGCTATAATCCTTAATCATGCACCTGTGCATGATTATAATATTAGGCAAATCAAAAGATTCAATCCTGGTACTATAAATCTATTACTTGTATTTGTATATGTAGTTTGTTATTATTTGTATTTCTGATTTATTTTAATATTGCATTGTTTATGTTGTATGGGCTGTGATGCCTGAAATGGATGTATAAATAAATAAATAAAAATAAATTGCGAATTATGCACGTGTTATTGGCAAAATTGTGGTATCTATTACGCAGAGGCCATAGATCAAAAGTAGAAGTTGAAGTTGCTGTTATAATAGGGTCAGAATAGTCGATCAGTGATCTCATAATGATGGATTTTGACAAGTTTCGTAGTTCACTTAAATGACGTCATTATGACTTTCCAGTGGTCAATCACTGAAACTGCACTCCATATTTATAAATGTTGAAATTGAGTATTGGTTTTTAGAAAATCATTTATTTCTATTAACGGGTTTTATAATAACAGCAATACGGCAATGTCATTCTATCACCATTACATTATGAAACGAATAAGATAATTTATCGATCATTATGAATTTAGCTGAATACGAACTTTTAAGTAAAATGGTAATGGAATCGTGTTGGAATGGCAAATTTATAAAAATAGAAGACGAGGACCCCAGGTAGGACGTGCGAAATGAAGGAGTAATTGTAGGAAAGCGGGGCCTGGGCTCAAACGCGAAAGCCGCGGATGCATCCGGGATTATACGCTGAGATGATGATGATGTGATTAGGACCCCAGGTGGAATGAGAACTCACTTCACCTAAAATTTCTCGTTGAAATTTTTACAGGATAAACTAACTGAAGTGTCCACTGCTTGAATTATGAAACATTTCCCCCTAGCCTGACTGGCTGGGTAAAAGACTTCCTGACTGAACGGTCCCTCCGAGTTGTTGTCGACGGATGCTCATCTGAGCCCATGTCGACTAATGCCGGTGTTCCTCAGGGGTCTGTTCTCTCTGCAACTCTGTTTCTGCTGCATATTAACGATCTGCTGATGCCCGGTATCTATGGGTATGCAGATGACAGCACAGTTGTGGAGAGATACCTGCCGGATGCTCGGGCTAGTAGGGAATCAATCCGGTCCGAAAGAGAGGCCATGGTAGAGCGAACGAGTGTTGCACTTCAGGCAGTCTCCGAATGGGGCAATGCCAATCTTGTAGCATTCAATGCCGCCAAAACGCAGGCGTGTCTTTTCACCGCCAAAAGGAGCCCGTTCACCTTGGCTCCTAGTTTTCGGAATGTATCCTTGGAGTGTACCGACCGCCTTCAGCTTTTGGGTATTGAGATTTCCTCGAACCTAAACTTTGGGCGGTTCATTGAGTCCAAGGCCAAGGTGGCTGCCAGAAAACTTGGTGTAATCGCAAAGGTCCGGCAGTACTTCACACCAGGGCAGCTTCTAATGTTGTACAAAGCACAGGTCCGTTCGTGTGTGGAGTACTGCAGCCACATTTGGGCTGGTGCTGCTAAGTGTCACCTGGCCACTTTGGATTCAGTGGAGAGGCGTGCGAAGAGGTTGATTGGTGACCCTGATTTAACTCGAGTTGGTCTCCAAAGCCTAGAGCACAGGCGTAGAGTAGCCAGCCTTTCGGTGTTCTATAGGATACATTCTGGGGAGTGTGCGAGGGAATTGCACGATTTAATTCCCCCATCTCCGTTCCACCATCGGACGACCCGTCGTACGGCGAGTTTCCACCCTTATGTTGTTAACACCTCTACGATCCGGACGAAGCGTTTCGCCTCCTCCTTTATACCGCGTACATCGAGGGACTGGAACAATCTGCCGGCGGCGGTGTTTCCGTCGGACTACAATTTGAGTGTCTTCAAGGCTAGAGTGAATAGGCTCTTAATAAACTAGTGCGCTTTACCATCAACGATTGCGTCACTGCTTACCATCAGGCAGGATTGCGGTCAAGCGCTGGTTTATACTTTAATTAAAAAAAAAAAAAAAAATGTTAATAAATATATATTACGTATTACAAGGTATAAAAAATCTTACACTACCTGCTTTGTCCCATACTTGAACTCTCGCTCTTTAAACAATGGATCCCAAATATTCCTTAGGACGCTGAAGTCAATTTTGATCATTAACCATGTAAACGGATTTTGTAACAGAATTAATTTAGGAACTCGCCTCTTTCTTGGCTTATTGGATTTCCTCCAAGAAAATGATTTTTCAAAGCCCTTGAGAAAACTTAAAGAACTTTTTGTACGGTTTATTAATATCCCATCGCCCCTATCGGTGTTTCGAGAATCTAGCTGCCGATATTCAACCGAGGTGCTATAATTAAAATAGCTGGTTAACGAACAGTATGGGTTGTATTTTTGTGAGAGTAGAGAACAAGTATTGGTTAGACCAGAAGTATTGTTGAATTTTTGAACTTCAATAAAACGTGTGACAACTGGAAATAAACGCCTGTGAAGAAATATTATTGGAGCTGCCATCTGAAAAAGTATCACACGATGTATTAAATTGATGATCGAAAGAATTATATAGTTGATAAGATCAGTAGTGTTTTTTATACAAAATAAATCACTTGCCATAAGTCCATGACAGGTTCAGTGCATACCGTTATTGTGTATTTTTTTCCATTTTTATAATTTAGATACTATAAGTTGACACAAAATTTTTTGTAATACGTCTTAATAAAATTAATCTAAAAGGCCATACTGACTTCAAAACTACTGACATTTTTGCAAGTTTACAGATAATCCAAAAGGTCGTATTGACATAAACCAATCACATCGGAAAAACTTACATATTTTTAAAATTAAACGTTCTCGTAAGGTTTAATCCGACCTCCTTGATACTTACCTAAACTTGGTAATCTATCGATTCGCTATAAGAAATCACAAAAACAAACATATAACGTTAATCTGAAAAATATGATTATAGTTGTAACAGTATTTAATAAATGTGTCGCGGGTTCGATTCCCGCACCGAACATAATATATTTGTAACACCTACAAGTAGTTGTCCTGGTCTGGCTGTTTGTGCATATGAGTTTATATGTTTGTAAGCGCACCCACGATACTGGAAAAATTCCTAGTGTGGGGCATCGTTTAAAAAAAAACATAGCTAATTATCCCTCACGGAACAAATACCTATTTGTATTGCTTGCGTCTGGCTGTTTGTACATGTGGGCTTCAATGTTTGTAACGGCTTCCACTAAATAGTAGTGATTTCTAATGGGGGTGAAAGTTATTAAAAATGAAATAGATTTAACTAAAGTAACTGCTTTTTGCAAGGTTGTAGCTGTGACTTTAGTTACAGCGGTAATATAGTTTTAAACGCAATAAAAACATATGCTTAATTCTAAGAAGTTTCATAACGGAAGCGAGATTGATACTAACATTATTCATTTGCCACAAACAGCTATTATCAATGATTCTCTAGAGTCCTGCATTACATCCACGACTGCTGTGTTTAGCTTCCAAACTTCACCTACATTGAAAATGTAATGTTATTGAACAAAAACTGCCCAGTTAACTATAATGCTTAATCGTAATATAAATATTTTTACTAACATATATAATTATGTAATTGCTACATACATAAAGTACCTCAATAATGTTTGGAATAGTGGAGTCAATAAGTCAAGATATCTGGAAAACATTATAAACTCACATACACAAACAGCCAGACCCGGAACAAGTACTTGTAGGTCATACAAATGTTTGTTCCGTGCGGGAATCGAACCCACGATACGCAACGCAGCAGTCAATAGCTTAACCACTGCGCTAACCGTGGATTTAAAATGTTTTCTGTAATGACATGGTCATCTATATTTTGAAAACTATTACTCAGTAGAAGAGTGTGACTGTACTTTTATCACGGTTCCGGTTGGCTGGGCTAGTATGATCACCGTGTAATTTCCACTTCACTGACCACTAGGTATAGGTATTATATTAAAACAGTTCGCAACAGGATCAGACCAACTGCACTGTACATTTGGTGTCATACCAACTGACTTAATTAAAATAAAATCAATCGGCTTGACTGCAGTCATTTTTTATTCGTTTGTAGAAACTTTATTTCTACAATACAGTTTAAAATAAAATCTAAGATCATTTTAGCTTCTATATTGTTTTTTCTCACTGTTAGGTAGGTACTTACCTTGTCTCCTTAGCCGTTTAATCTTAATTCGAGTGTGTTTTTATCGATGTACTGAATACATATAAATTCAAGATTACTGAGATATCAATTCAGTTTCAGCTGTATTTTTGAATTGGTAAGTGTTTCTTGTATATACTGTCAGACAGTGTTTTTCTTACATTTTTATAAGCCATAATTATTTTGATATTGTTTACAGAAAATATGTGGGCGGTGTTAGCGGGCGTATTGGCGGTCGCGTCCCTGGGCTCGGCTTGCCTCCCTACTGTTACCACAGTCAGCGGCACTCACGCACCTGCCTCGTTCTGCTCAGGCCAATTGATCTTCGAGGACAACTTCAATTATTTCGACCTCGAGAAATGGCAGCACGAAGTCACTTTAGGTGGTGGTGGTGTAAGTAGAAGTGTTTTATAATTGGTCTTTTGTTACGCCCTATTAAATCAATTAAATAGCTCAGTTGATTTTCTAATCCTGTTTCCGTAAAAATCTCAGAGTAACAAGTAAGTGCACTACTTAGAGTGGGCTGGCAATAGTGTTAATTCCTAGCAATAGTTAGAATGAAAAGTCATGTCACGCTTTCTTCATCGAAGTTTTGACGGTGAAGTCGTTTCAGAATTGTATCAGTACCTAAAGGTAGGTACCTATCAAGCTTTTTTGTTGAAAGTTTTCCTGTAGTTATTAGTTTTCTACGAAAACTTTCGATTAATTTGGCGATATTTTGGCGTTGCATAATTAGTGTGATTCCATAATAAAAACAATATTTTGAATTATTAGATATGAACATTACGTCAATATCAATTCTTTAAGATATGAATCTGCATGTAAGTATATTAAGATAACAGCCGTTTTAATTATATCGTTATATTTTTTTTTTGTTTTAGAATTGGGAATTCCAGTACTACAACAACAACCGTACCAACTCTTTCACTCAGAATGGAAACCTGTTCATCCGTCCCTCTCTATTATCAGACCAGTTTGGAGAAGGATTTCTTTCTTCTGGAACGTTGAACATTGAGGGAGGCGCACCTGCTGACAGGTGAGAATTTATTTTCAAAAGTACCTATTGTAGCTTCGCCCGCACGGATGTGGGAAAACATTGGACGGGTAGAATGTTTTTTTTAAGATTTTTTTTTTTGTTATAATTGATACCTTAGCTTATTTAGACTATTTATGTTTTCAAATGCATTTGGTGAAGTATTATTTTGACAATAGAAAGGGACACTTAAATCCCATTGATATTGGCCTACATGCATATCTATGGTAGGTATACTCCCTACCGTCTAGTATCACACCTTGAAGGTCATATATCATAACAGATCAACTGTTGCACTCTATTTGCGTTAGACAATCATAACCTGAAACATGTTGAAGGATTCTGCTGATCCATTGCATCATATATTCGTAAAAGTCGTCCACCAAAAACACAAGACTCTCAAGTATGAGTGCGCGGGCTCGATTCCAGGTCAGGCAAATACTAATGTAACTTTTCTAAAGTTATATGTAGGTACTTTCTAAGTATATCTTGGACACCAATGACCGAAGGTGAGGGAAAACATCTTGAGGAAACCTGGACTTTAGGTCTGAAATCGCCAACCCGCACTGAGCAAGCGTGGTGATTACGCTCAATCCTTCTCTGTATGAGAGGAGACCTGTGCCCAGCAGTAGAACGATAAAAAGGTTGATAATGATGATAATGATATAAGTATTCGTAAAAATTGTCCGCACAACCACGTAAATAACGCAATGAATGCTGTTGAACTGTCAACATGAAAGCTATTTCAACTGTTAGTGTGTTACGTAATTGGTGACTCCCTTGTTCACAAACTAAACTAAATTTAAGTTCAGTGCATCTTTTTCTTTATATTTCGTTAAGAAAAGGACAATACATAGGTAATATGTTAGTTTAGACCTGTCAAATTAGTACGTGCTTGACGTATTTAGAAGTTTAAGAAAAAAAATAAAACTCCAATTAGACGGGTCCCAAGAACAAAGTCCTATCTTCAATATTGTCTTGTTGCAGTGCGAAGCAATAAAGTTAAGAATCTATTAAAAAGAAAAAAAAAAAAGAAAATTATTTAAAGGGTATTTTCTTTCACCATAATTTAATTTTATAGATGTGACTTTGTTCTTAGGACCCGTCGAATTTACGTCTAAACTGTCTATGGAATATCTTAATTTGACTGGATTAAATTAAATTTGAGTTTTGGCGGGAAAGTAAAGCTGGGTGACACGCTCATTTTTCATTGGACTTTTAAATTATTTATAGTATTGTTTACTAAATAAAAGTGCGTGATTTATGTAGTAAAAAGTGCATTTTGTAAATAATTCATAAAGAACATTGAGATATCGCAGCATAGTGGCCACATCATGACTTTGCCTCAAACCTCCCTCGTACACGGTTCACACACCTGTCTTGTTCGACATGAATGAGAATTCATTACGTGGCATTGGCTAAATGCACAAACCATGCTAAGCCAAAGAAGAAAGAAAGAAATAAATAGTTCCTAACAATTCCAACACGTGACATTTGGCTAAAAACACAAGCCGTGCGAGGCCAAAGAAAAAAAACTAAAGAAAAAGATGTACTTAACTTAAAATTAGTTTAGTTTGTGAACAAGAGAATGATGATCCATTACCCGATTATGTAATTTCTGGGTTCATTATCGTGCAGGTACATCCTGTGAGGATGGTAGGTAAATCACTTCGATTTCAAATAGACGTGGTGACTAATGCCATATGCTTGGAGACCCCCATTTTCATCTTTTAACTTTATCAATTTTCCAAGTAGGTAAGAAGAACTCGGTTTTATTGGTGCTATTACTAAGCTATTTGTTTCACACGGGGAAGTCTCTAGTGCTACGTTGCCAGGAAAACAATCGGCACCATTTCTGCTTTGGTTGCAAACCGCAATACAATAAGGATGTCCGGCTTACGCATTAACTATGTTTATTAAGCTCATTAACAATTAAACCTGACTGATTAACAAAAAACGCACGTCTTTACCTACAGCACGTTTTAATACGCACATTTTCTGGGTAGTTAATTCTCAGATAAGATACGAAAGTAATCCTATATTGAGTGACGATCAACTGATTGTATTTTCTCATAATTAGCCTTTTATCTACCTACTTAGGTAGGACCCCTGTTGATAAAATCCGTATTCTGCTCAATTCAAAACTCAAAAACAATGCCTTTATGAAACAAATAAAACGTACCTACGTATTGACGTCACGGTTAGCGTAGTGGCAGAGTAATCGACTGCTACGCGTGTAGCGGGGTTTGATTCCCGCGCAGAACAAATATTTATATAGCCTACAAGTAGTTGCTCAGTGTCTGCCGGTTTGTGTATGTGAATTTAAATATGTATAAAGCCATCCACGATACAGGAGAAATTCCTAGCGTGGGGCAACGTTTTTTTTAATTTAAAAAATTACATATTTTTTAACCACTTATACCTCAAAGACTACCACCACAATATATTTGGAAAAAGTCTAAACTGATAATGAAATTCTATAAGGTACTAAAGTATAAGTCCTAAGCCACAGAGTAGCAACATAAAATCATACCAATCAATCATAGATTACAAGGTTCAAGGTATCTTTTCTCTAAAAAGACATAGAATCGCACATATGTGCTGCACTTTTTGAAACTCCAAGATTAACTTAATTTTTATGGTTTGCCAACAGATGTACAAACCCACAATGGTATGGTTGCGTGCGAACAGGCACACCTTCAAACGTTTTGAACCCAATCAAGAGCGCACGTATCCGTACTGTTGAATCCTTCAACTTCCGTTATGGTCGCGTAGAAGTTCGCGCCAAAATGCCTGCTGGAGATTGGTTGTGGCCAGGTAAGCCGCTCAAACGCCCGTAGCTTTACGAATAAAATTCGAACGTAGTTCGATTTTTTGAAGTGAAACTTCTTTACGCACGCATGACTTGGGGAGTAAGCTGGCGAACGCGTGACGTAAGCGTTACGAAAAGTGATCGGGCAAGGCGAACGGAAGTTAAGTGGGGGATATAAGCACAGAAGCGCCCGTGGCGCGAGCTTGGTACTACAAGGTCTACAACGAGTTTTTTTTTTAAATTAAAATAGAAGATCTATGCAAAAATATTAATTTACCAATGAAACCATGAAATAAATTTAAATATTTATAGAAAATTAATATATGTATATGTGTATACATGTATATATTGTACACATATATATATATATACATACAGATGGAGCGAAAGAAGTTTCACTTCAGTCGTGTGGTCATAAGCACACTCGTATTTTTTTTTTTTTTATTAACCGTTTTAGAGTACTTAGCTACTGAAAAAAAAAGAATTCTGTGGTTTTATGAAACCCTGGTAAAAGTGAAACATTTTCTTCTTTTAATTTTTTTACTTAATCTTTACTCCGCGGTCGACCGTCACGCGACATGCAACACAGACGAAAAAGTTTGAGACGATGTATACCTAATAAAAGGTTCACTTCAAAAAAAAGATTATAATTACCGATACTTGCGGTTGGTAACTTTGTTTAATCCTTGAAATAAAATTTCTTAATAGACATTCCTGGACCGAATTATAATTTTATTTATTTTGGCAGCTATTTGGTTAATGCCCGCTTACAACACTTACGGCACCTGGCCCGCATCCGGAGAGATCGACATGGTGGAGTCTCGAGGCAACCGCGGCATGACATTCAATGGTGTTCACATCGGCACACATGTAAAGTACCTATATGCCTTATATTCTCTGCATCTATTTTATGTTCCGGTAAATTTCATAATCGTTCGTTAAGGTAAACCTATCCAAAATACATGGTCAAACTAAATAAATTGGTAAAAGTTCACATAATGTTCATGTCTTCACAAGCGTGTATCTTACTTACTCTACTAAGATTATGAAACCAAAATTAATTATTTCTAAAATAATCTAAAAAAATCAATATTTGTTGTAGGTATTTTACTAGCGGCGGTTGAACCCATAAGCTATATATGTATATACTTTATTGTACATAAAAATACCTCCAACACTAGAACACACGCTTGTGACGTGATGAAATGTCATGTCAGCATATCGAGGCAGGGTCCACTAGGACTGCGACGCGTCGACGCGTCACATGGTTTGCGACGCAGCCACGGCCGCGGGTTTTTCGATAAAGATATTATAGCCCTCGAAACAGGCAAATGAAAGAACTCCGGCGTTAGTCAGTAAAATTCAGACACGCCTTTCCGCTCCACCCAGACAGAGAGAAAGAAGTCATATCATTATTTCCCACCCAAACTAACCAGTAAGAAGTATGAGGATAAAATATAAATATTATTTTATTTCGCTATTGATACCTAGCACGAGTCGCCTATCAGACAACTATAAATATCCGACCTTCCGTATCAGAATTTTTGTTATGCCTTTTTTGTCATCTAGTAACAAAATAAGTCTAACACTATGGCTATCCACAGGAAGCTGGCTCAACCCTGCACTACGGACCCTACCCTGCCCTGAATGGTTGGGAACGTGCCAACTGGCACAGACGGAACAGTGCTGGTTACAACAGCAACTTCCACCGTTACCAACTTGAATGGACCCCAGGTACGGACGACAACAGCACCCTATTTACGTGACACACTATTACTATCAATGGGAATCGTTTTGAAGAATATTACTAATCTATAAAGTATATATGTTCGAAAAAAAATTAATGAGAACCTCCACTTTCTTAATGAAATATAAAGAAATAGATGCACTGAACTCAAATTTAATTTAGTTTGTGAACAAGGGAGCGGGGTCGATATTACGATAAATCGCTCCAGCAAATTATGCGCGCCCAGTATCGTTGTAGTCTACCGCAGGCGGTGGTTTACAAGCTTTTTATTAGACATTTTTTCTCATGACTTCCGAACATGTAGAGATAAAAACTCAATATCGTTTGATAGCATCGAAAGAAGCCGTCAGCTTGGTATATAGGTATATACCGTTTCCGTTACATGTTGTAAGTGTACAGTGTCCGTCTGTGTGACCCATCTATCATAAGTCATCGATGGTGTGACCACATTGTTCTTCTTGCTTATGCAACAGATTTTAATGACATTTCCCTAACAATTAAATTATTATTTAAAAAATCGTAGGTATTAAACTTACATAACATCTAAGTTATACCTACAATTTTTAAAAACAATGAATATTATTCTAATAAATAAATTTCATTGTTTTTTTTAAATTAATTTATTAGAATATTATTCTAATAAATAAATTTCATTGTTTTTTTTTTAAATTAATTTATTAGAATATTATTCTAATAAATAAATTTCATTGTTTTTTCAAGGCGTAGATAGTCGTAAAACCGTGCAAAGAAAGGCAGAGTCGCTAGTACTACATTTACATTTAAAATAATTGTTAGTTAGTGACAATAATATCTAATTCCAGTTGTTCTGTACAGATTTCTTGAGGTTCAGCATTGACGACTTGGAGCTAGGACGCGTAACCCCTCCTAATGGTGGTTTCTGGGAATTCGGCGGCTTCAACCAACACCCTAATGTTGAGAACCCATGGAGATTCGGAAGCAAAATGGCACCTTTCGACGAGAAGGTACAAACCATAATATGTATAAATTTGTATAAAATAAGTTTTACGACAGTCATTCATTTATTCGTAGGAACTACTCGATAAATATGGTTTTTCTTTTTTTTTCGGCACTTCACCTTTTTTAAAACAAGAAAGTTTTAAATTGATATTAAATAATTACAAAACGTTTCAGTTCTACATGATCATCAATGTGGCTGTCGGCGGCACCAACGGATTCTTCCCTGACGGTGTCAGCAACCCTACTCCTAAGCCCTGGTGGAATGGATCACCCACGGTAAGCGATTCTTCTATTTATAAACAGAAATGGCAACGCATTCGGTACACCATCAAAGTATACAAGCTGTAAAGAGACCCATCATTAAGGCGGACCTACCATTTCACAACTTTTAAATTAAAATATACTTATTTTCTGTTTATGCGAAACCTGAATATAGTTTGTTCAGAATAAGCAACTGAATCGATACCAATCATTTTTACACCATATTATGTTTTTGAATTAATACATTTAGAAATTGTCGCAATGCCGACAGAAATTGTCGGTTACCGACCGCGGTACGCAGCTGACGCTAGAGGTCAATGCACCGCTCGCCCGTTTGAGCGGAGCGTGGACTATATTTTTGTTGGTATAGCCAAGTAGGATAACAAGCTCATAACTATTGAAATTTTGTACATAGATTCTTTCCTAAAAAATACTGGACACGTGTTTCGGGTTTCGCATAAAAAAAATGTTGTACCTATAGCACAATAAATACAAAATGTATTGGCCAATATACGGCTGGTTCATAAATTAGGTATATGGGTACCACTTAGATTAACCGACGATCTAGTTAATTATGTTAAGACAAATCCCACACCTATTGCATTATTTTGACGTTATTTTTCTAATTCTAGGCCGTAACTGAATTCTGGAACGCAAGAGGGCAATGGTTGCCTACCTGGAACTTGAACGTCAATAACGGACAAGATGCTTCCTTACAAGTGGACTACGTTCGCATTTGGGCTTTGTAAGCAAAGATTAGCATTTTCATCATCCACAGCCTGATTTCACGTACTGCTAAGCATAGACCTGTATTTTCATGTACCAATACCATGTCAACATGTGTCTTCTTGAATGTAGACCTCCAACTTTGTGGACAAATAAACGACTGAAATTACAATAAAGTTTTATTATTACAGTAAGTATATCGTCTTTCTTTTAAGAAAAATCCTAATTTTTGATGACCTAATAGGTATTTTAATTTAACGAATTTAGACACCATAGCCCACAGTTTTGTGCGACTCAATAAGTGCATAATGATTAAATTTATTTCAATTAATGTCACAATGTGCATTATTTAGTAACTAGCAAAAACAAATTGGTTACAAACTTCTAAGAAACAGTATCGGATCTTTTTTTAATATATAATTCAGCAGTTGCATGACAGCAATCATGTAATCGTTGATGGTAAATCACGCTAGTTTATTATGAACCTATTCACTCAAAAAAATCTGAGTAAATAGGAAGAAAGACGGCAGTTGAGCGCAGTGATGCAATTTTAAACCCAACAACACGACCATACGATGCTACGCCAGAGGGAGATTGATCTGGAGACCTTCCACGACCAAACTCCCGACACAACATTTGGCGCATCGTACCCGGCACACTTCACAACTGCTCATACCCGTCCTCCGTACGGCTTTACCAGACATCATGGCGGAACACGACCAATCGCTTGGCGGCAAGACTTAATCTGGTGGGTGGTAACTTCTGCCGGCAAACGATGTTATGGCCTACCACCGAGAAAATCTCTTTTATAAGTCTCACTGATAAGTTTTAACTTATCATTTATTAGTACAGAATACCTACCTAATTGGTAGGTATTCTGTACTAATAATTGCCATATTTTAGTTATTTACTTTATTTTAATTCGTAAAGTTAAGTAAAGTCAAACGAGGAAAACGTACAAAAATTTAATTATCTAAACACGTGATATCGCTCAATTGTAGGATTGTAAAGAAAACTCTCGGACTAGATATTCATAACAAGTTTATAAATACAATGGAATGACACAAAAGTACAAGGACCAGCGCTCTAATTGCGTAACTCACTAGTACTATCAGTTGGAATCATTTCGAAGGATATTGCTAATTCATTGTTCCAGTTCGAAAATGTGTCAGCTCATCAACGTAAATAACGCAATTAATGTTATTGAACTGTCAAAATGAAACCTATTACTACTTATATAGTGTGTTACATAATTAGCCCGCAGACGATGATCAGTCCATATGGTAAAACCGTGGGCTCATGTACTGCGCAGGTTTATTACTCGAAAGCGGCGTCGAGGTGGACATAATGTACGGTGGGAGGCGCCGCTTGTCCGCGAACGGACTCACTCTTGAATAATACCGCCGTTCTATCACCTAAAAAAGTAATTGAAAATGTTGATTGCATAATTATTTGGCTTCAAACTTATCCATATCAATCTGTGCACGTTAATGAAAAGATAAACATAAAACTATGTAGGCACTGACAGGTGGCTTAGCGAGTGATCTATCTGAAACGAAAGCTCTAGAATATTCGCAACTGGCCGCATTTGACGCGTTAGTCGCCAATCGTGTATGGAAGGATGTTTAGATCACTAGGCTCTAAGCACTAAGCCTGTCAGTGCCTATGCACTATTGAATTATCTGACTATTGAAAAATAAGCCAACGTCTATACTTTTTGTGTTGGGAAATGCGAGCTGCCCACTGCTCACCGCCCGCAAGTCGGCGCCTACGGTGGCCGGGAGTTCGATGTTGTCTCTCGACCAGGGAGTCTCCTGCGGCGGCTAGAGGCGTAAGGACGCTGGGATTCCCGCTCCCTAACGCGCTCCATCTCCTTCTTTGCCAGCATCACTGCTTCATAGAAGGAGGTGACGGCCTGCCATGCACTTTTGCTCTTGATCATGGCCTGGACCAGGGTCGGACGCGAGAGATCGGCCCCAATTGCCGCCACGAGGACACGGCAGTGCTCTACCCAAGCCGGGCAACCCTCCGCCGTATGTTCCACCGAGTCCTCAGGGTGATCCACACAGTGGTGACACCCTGGCGTTTCCTCCCGCCTTATACGGAACAGGTACCTCCCGAAACAGCCGTGTCCGGTGAGCACCTGCTTCAGACGGAAGGTGAGGACGCCGTAGCGCCTCTGTAGCCACTCCTCAAAGAGGGGACTTACCGCCGCTATTGTGGCGTGCCCAAACCAACGTCTATAAATCAGGCTTATTTTTCAATAGTAAGATAACAAATAACACTGTATAAAGAATAGATCAGACAGTTTGACATATTCTCTACACAATAACTGTCAAACCATAATACTTTTCCTCAAATAAAAGTTATCTGCATATCGAGAAATCAGTCCTAAAGCAATTTAACATCTAAGTTAGCGAACTCGGTGTTCCTAATTGAATATCAGAATTAGGGTGCGTACTCGTGTTCTCGATTTAATAGATTTGTGAAATACGTACTTTATCAAAGAATCTAGTCAGTTTGACGGAGTTGCTTGTGCCTGCAGCTAACGATCTGGAAATATTAAAACGAACATTAGTATATGAATATATTCTTAGGGTCTGTGCTTCACGCGTCTCCGGTGGTCGTCGACTACATGTCAGCTTCCTTTATACGTTTAGGTTGAACAGTATTACTATCATCATCATCTTAGCGCTTATTCCGGTTGCATCCGCGGCCCTGACGTCGCAAGCAATGTTGATTGTGACAGGTGTCATTTGTGACCCTAAAATCCGGTTAAGCTCAAGGGACAGGTCTATATGGGTCAGAGTTGCGGGTTGGCTAAACAAGAAACCGTGGCCCTGGCCGTCGCACAGGCAAGTGAAGAAACACGGGTGGGTTATAGTCAGTAAAAGTCTGACACGCCCTTCTGCTCCGCCCAAAACGGGAGATGTCATTTGATGATTTCCCATCCCAACAAAAAAGGGGACAGGTCTATAAGACCATCATTAGTCCTGTTCGTCAGTATGGTAGTGAGGCATGGCCCTCCTGCTTGTGTCGCTCAAACACAAACAGGAGCTGCATGTCACGGAGACGAAATTGCTGCGGTGGATGTGTGGAGTTATGCGGAAAGACCGCATCAGGAACTCTCGCATCCGTGGTAGCCTTCATGTCCGTGAAATAGCAGACAAACTGTAGGAGGGCCTACGCTGGTACGGCCACGTCTTATGCAAACCAAAATGTTACGTGGGTAACAAATGTCTTGCCATGGCGCTTCCGCCAGGGCGGAACAAGCAGGATTGACCAAACGAATGCTGGCTTCACGTTGTAAGAGATGACATGCGTGCCAACAATCTCTTACCACAGGATGCTAAAAATCGCGCGAAATGGAAGAGAATGTGCAGGAAATCGGACCCCGGGCTCCAACGCGAAAGCCGGGGATGCAACCGGGATAAGCGCTAAGATGATGATGATGATGATGATGCTGTTCAATGTACCCACCTAAACGTATGAAGGAAGCTGACATGTAGTCGACGACCACCGCAGACGCTTGGACGCGTTGACGCAAGTCTGTCGTTGATATGCACACATATAATCACGACTTCATAAAATAACATTATATGGACTACCCACCTCGCTTGATGACAGTTAACGAATATTTCATCAGCGCCGCACTGCTCTGCTATGCTGCTGGCTAACCTTCTGTACTGGTTCTTTCTTTGTTTCTCTTCTGCCATATCGAACTTAGTTCCGATCACTAATATAGGAATCTGAAATTATTTAAAGCCTTTTTATACGAAAAAAAAAACGGTTTTTTTTAATGTGCGTAAAAATTTGTAGCAACTATCAAACGGAATTCAAGCATACGGGAAGTGCACAAGAATACAGAAAAGTAGGTAGGCAATTAAGATATTATAAAATCAGATTTAGCAGAGAATTTCAAAGTAAAAATTCGTTTTTAGAAAAATGAATTTCAATAAAGTTTTTGCAAGAACAAAATACATAATTATGTTAGAATTAAGGCAAGGCAAGGCCTTATCGTTCTTTCCAAAGCACGTTATCACACCGCCATCTTTCAACCTCCAGGTTGTTACTAAGAAATTCCCAATGGATTATCCCAATAACACTTTATACTGATGAAGGAAGCGAAGCCGCTACTTCTTCCCAGCGAAAGCACTAGGAATTGGCGAAGGGCGGGCGTTTTGGAGGGACTGCCTTATGTAATATTGACGTTCAAAAAGTGCTGATTCTTAGCCTAATTTGAATGACTGATTTTGTTTTTTTTTTTATTGAAGCCAGGCTACAAGCTCATTCGCTCGTGTGACCATGAGACCAATGGGTTAGTTTTTTGAGATAAATTTCTACTGACCTGTGTAGAACCAAGAAATTGTTCCGGATCCACGTCTCCATGAGGGACAGGATTTGCACTGTCTTGATTTAAAATCTCCGACAGCCATTTTTGTAAATTGACTTGACTTTTTCTATTAGTCAAATCGTGCACCAAAATAATACCTGGAAGTGTCATGTAAAATAATTTATCGCTTTTGTTCTAATGCATATGTAAATAATGCATCTGATTGATGTTTTTTTATTTCTCTCGTCAATGAAGTAATAGAAATGTAATATGTAGTATACCTATGTTTTATTCATTTATCCATATCAATAGATGAAGCAGTCACTCGACAACAAGACGAGCGCTCGTCAAGTGACTTGGAACACAAAGACTATATTTAGACATAATTCATTTTAAGCGTTCAATGAAAAGCCCCAGCACAAATACATAGTTTCCAATAATAACATGAAAGATTGCCGTTGTGAACAATGTTGGTCCAGAGGCAATAGCCGGGACTTATAATTTACGTTTTAGAATTGTACGTCGTGGTTTCGTAATCTGGGAGGAAATCGGGAAAAAAAACTATCGAGTGGCATGTCCTAGAAACAATATAAAGTAAAAAATAAAAATTCTATGTCTATTCTTGTGCTAATAGGCAAAGGTGTTGTGGTAAACAATAGCCAGTCTTCTATCGATGCCGGCGATTTGGAGTGACCAGGATCACGAAAGCGATTGCCGCTTGCAGGCAGGCTGGGGTCCTAATAGGAGGTTCTCATAGGACTTCACTGATTACTTTTGAATAAATTATATTATTTTTCACTTTGTTTTGAATTGAAATTTTGGTCTAACTGCAATGCTTCGATTTCGCCTTCGGGTTGTGGAGGTCAGACGGCAGTCGCTTCACGGAAAATATCGAAGTTTAGTCAAAATCAGCAGTTACACTGGTAAAGCGGACCCCAGACTCTAAAGCTGAAAAGCTTTGGATGCGACACTGATTAACGCTGAGATGATGATGATGGCTCTTTGTTTTGAATGTACCTTTGACTATGTACATACTCCATGTTCTGCGAGAATACCGAAGAATCAAACTAATAAAACATTCAACTTTCTTAGACCCGCGGCGATGCTGCCAGTATTAAATAGAAATAAAAAAAACTGGCGTGACGGTGAGTATTCATTACTAAGCAGGTAATTATTTTTAAAAAAACGCACCATGAGTCGGTTGATAAAACACATTCCTAGTATTTCTGTGTCCATTTGAGCCTCCGACGTCCCACAGCTCCACAAAAAATGTATTTTGCGCCTGTGTACCTTCCTTGTACCTGTGCAACTTCACCTCTACGGAACATCCTACAGTCCATCCCGGTGATAATAGTGGTTTATTGTGTGCAATCAAATACGTCAGCGAGGTTTTCCCTACACCTAAAATATATAAATTATTTAAAAAACAATAACGTAATGTGTACGTAACGTAACGTAACGTGCTTATGGTCGTAGGTAGGTACATAATCATTGTCGGGTCGCTGTTATAAGCAATGTGGGTGATGCTAAAATAACAAACAGTTCAAGCTTTATCACCATAATATATTATGTAGGTACACAACATTATTTTTTTGTTTATGCGAAAACCGAAACACGTTTCCAGTATTTTTAAAGAATCTATGTACAAAATTTAAAAGAGGTATCATGAAAATCTAAAAAAAATAGGGTCCACGCTCCGCTCGAGAGGGCGAGCGGTGCGTTGACCTCTGGCGTAAGCTGTTGCGCGGGCATGCCCAGTACTAAGATCTATCGTAAGCTGCGTGGCGCGCTCGGTAACCACACTGCAACAATTTCTAAATGTATTTGGGAAAAAAATATAACATGGTGTAAAAATAATTGGAATCGATTCAGTTGCTTATTCTGAAAAAACTGTAAGTATTCAGTTTTCGCATAAACAAAAAATATCGTGGTATATAACACTAGGGTACTTAAACAGAGTAACCGATTTTTCGATCTTAATCTCAGAATTTCCAGTTAAGTTAATAGTTATTTCGGATTCGGATTGTATTACAGCAGTTCAAAGGAGCTAGATCCTTATAGGTTGCAGTAGATTGATACGAATGAAAATGTGTTGAGCATCCAAATATGACTGCGT
This sequence comes from Sesamia inferens, assembly GCA_037179545.1. Taxonomy (NCBI): domain Eukaryota; kingdom Metazoa; phylum Arthropoda; class Insecta; order Lepidoptera; family Noctuidae; genus Sesamia; species Sesamia inferens. Next base: position 16,670,620 of record CM073928.1, on the reverse strand, counting down.
GCGAATTATAACGTGTTTATAAATTCATAAAAACCAAAATGTTGATGGTCATTTCCATTTATAACAAATTTATATTTTCTACGAAACTAACAATTGCACCAATAAAAAATACCTACTTACTCTGTGGACTGCACTGTGCTGATTAGATTAGCGGCTATCTACGTAGGCACAACCTTACAAATATAGGAAACAAATGATTACATTTTGATTTAGCACCATTTAGTAGGTGGGAAGAATAATTGAATATTATTGTAATACTATATTAACTTTTTTTACTTTAGTGTAGGATCATTTTGGATATTGCCGCCAAAATAAATATCCTAAAGGTTGGCTAGCCTTCAAAGGTGTCATGGCTACAGTCATGTTGGCAAACGACAAGTTAGACCGTGAATTTAATGTATTTTTAACATATTTATCAGTGCAAATATACAGGAAGTGTGATATTATATATTGAGACTTCATTTACCAGAATCACCAAGAACGACGACTTTAACTTTCTCAATTGCAGCCATTCACAAGATTTTAACTCGGTAAGTATCTTTACTATTATTTTGACATTTACTTTGCCAAAATGCCAACTTTCTAAACCAAAGTCGTGTATTGCCATGCTGAACATTTTATTTTGACACGAATGTGTAATAAATCGACTAAATTCCTTTGCATTAAATATTAATTTTGATATTTTAACCATTATGTTCTATATTTACAAGTGAGCTGTTGAAGTATCCCTAAAATCGTGCATGCGTAATAATGATTCATAACTTTTGAAACGTTTTACCTGGAGATAAATATTTTTTAGTATGACTATTCAAACGTTTATGTAGTTTTTCAGCTGTGAGTGTTGTCATTTTGTGACATTTATCGGATTGCTCATCATTGTTCGTTCACTGTGCTTCTTTTGCATTGCGAAGCTAAAATCAATACATAATATAATAACTACATCCGCCATTGTACAAGTGTTTTATCATGTTGTATTTAGCTTTATAGTAAAATGCAAGGAACCAATGTCACATACATCGAGTCTTTATCTCACATAAAATAAAACAATGAACATTCACTACAAGTTATTTATTGTGCTTCTTCTTATAAATTCTGTGCATTTATACTGTGGACCATACAATGGACAAATATGTAAAAAATATTCGACTGGATACGTTTGGTATAATCAAACAGGAGGTTTTGACAATGAGAAAATTACAACTGGACTTTGGAAAGAAATGATATCGAAACTCAAAGAGCCTTGTCGAAGTAGGGCTGAAAAACTGTTGTGTGCTTATGCTTTCCCAAAATGCATAGATAAAGATGGAGTGGGCTATTTTGCTCTGCCACTTTGCTTAGAAGACTGTATGGCTGTTAAAATGCAGTTTTGTTACAATGATTGGATACTTGTTGAAGAGTACAAACGCCGTGGACTATACTTTGAAAATAGAGGCCATTTTCGGTTTCCGGAATGTGAAAAACTGCCAAAATTCTCAGGAAAAGGTCTACAAGTATCATGCAATAATGTTGGAATTACAAATATGGACTACAGTCAAGTTACAACAACATGTTACAGAGATAATGGACGCTATTACCAGGGCACCATGAATGTGACTGAAAGTGGACGAGCCTGTCAAGCTTGGGAGTCACAATCACCTCATCAACATACAAGACCTCCTTTAGTTTTTCCAGAAGTTCAGAATGCCACTAATTATTGCAGAAATGCTGGAGGTGAGGAGAGTAAGCCATGGTGTTATACAATAGATCCTGATGTGCGATGGGAACATTGTGATATTCCCCCTTGTGCCAACACAAGTGATGTATTTGACAATAGTAATGGACCAAATAATATTGTTATGGAGAATTACTTTACACCTACATTTGTATTATTGCTCTCGATTGGTGGCCTTGGATGTGTCTTGGGAATAGCTTCGATAGCTTTGCTATGCCATTATTTTGTTAAAAATCATTACTCTAAATGTAATATATCAAGTCGCAGGAATATACCTAATATGGACATAGACCTGGATAAACTTCCTAGTAATTTAGCTTATCATACAACAGGTGCACAACTAAATCCTAAACTGGAAAAATTGGAGTTTCCAAGGAATAATATAATATACATCAGAGATTTAGGACAAGGTGCTTTTGGAAGAGTGTTTCAAGCTAAAGCTCCTGGACTAATCCCTGAAGAAGAATTTACTATTGTTGCTGTTAAAATGCTCAAAGATGAAGCTTCCCACGATTTAAAATTGGATTTTGAAAGAGAAGCTTGTTTATTAGCTGATTTTGACCACCCAAATATTGTAAAACTACTTGGTGTGTGTGCTATTGGACGTCCAATGTGTTTACTGTTTGAATTTATGGGAAAAGGTGATTTGAATGAATATTTGAGAGCTTGCAGTACAGCTACTAATTTCCCACCTGTTGAAAATAGGGAAGATCTGAGATTGCTTGTTACTCCACTTGGTCATTTAGATCTTCTACATATTGCAAGACAGATAGCATCTGGTATGGTATATCTGTCAGATAGGAAGTTTGTCCATCGAGATTTAGCAACTAGAAACTGCCTTATCAATGAAGATATGGTGGTGAAAATAGCAGACTTTGGATTATCCCACAAAATATACTTACAAGATTACTACAAGGGTGATGAACATGATGCTATTCCTGTGAGATGGATGCCCTTAGAAAGTATACTGTATAATAAGTATACATTAGAGTCAGATGTGTGGGCATATGGTGTTTGTCTTTGGGAAATATTTTCATTTGCCCTTCAACCTTATTTTGGTATGACCCATGAGGAAGTAGTGAGATTCCTTAAAGACGGTAATGTTCTTGCATGTCCAGACAATACACCACGGTGTGTGTATGATTTGATGAAACAGTGCTGGAATAACAGTCCAAGTGACCGCCCCAACTTTAGAATCATCTACCAAACATTAGACAGTATTCAACTTATTTTGGAAAGAACTCATTTAGAATGAAACAAAAGTGTATATATTTGATTGATTAGAATTTAGGCAAAACATTTTGTATGATAATTTTAGGACCTATTTTAATTATTTATTAGTATCCACCAAGTGTTATTTAATTGGGGAAATAACAAGAAGAAAATAATTCCTCTTATTCTAATCTATCCCAATTAAAACATGTATACATTTTCTTGCCCTTAGAACTTAAAAATACTTTACTTATACTTAAGTAATTTGATTTCCATTATGTGAACAATTGAAGTTATTGGTCAATTTGTAAAAACAATTATTTCATAAGTAATTATGTTCATACATATGTAAGAAGCAAACAAATTTTATATTTCTTCTTCAATTTCACATTAAATCCAAGACTGATTTTTTTAGTACTTTGGTATTTTAATTTAAAGTAGGCTAGCCTTTAGTTGTTTCTTGTACAATTTAAAAGAAAAAAGTTTTACCTTTACAAAAAACAGTTATGTAATTTTAAATTATTGTATTTAAGTATTGCCAATTAAGTTGATCTAATTTTTTAGTCATCATTGTATAACAACTTATTTTAAGCAACAACTTCATTATTGTTGTGAAATTGTATGCATATTGTTTACATAATATTATTTAAAGACTTGAAGTAGAAAATAGATATTGTTTGGCTCTTCCACTCTATTAAGTTCTCGCATTTGTGATTTAACAATAATCAAATAAGTCATAACAGTCTTTACATAATTATTTTTAGGCTTACTTACACAACTTGCCCAGTTTCAGCAAAAAGGACATTGCTGTTGTATAAAGAGTTAGTTATGAATGTGTTAACTAAAATTATTAGGGGAATTGCATTACAAAAATATTTTTTTTATAAACATAGGATTATTAAGCAAACAAATTGGACTGAATGTCTCCCTAGTGATTGATAACAATATGTGTTGAAAGTGATATGTCCAAAGTTATTAAACTGTACATACTGCCAAACGATTTAAAAGTTTATATATACATACAAAGAGTGAATTGTAATATTTTTCGTAACGCTGACAGTTAAGTATAGGCATCTTAATTTTTAGAACACTATTATTTATGTACGTATTGATTAAAGTTTTACATTTTAATTTTATTTTGTCAATGAAAATAATGTAAGTACCTACTTAAATAATTGAATAAAATTGTTTTATGAAAATATAATGTGTATAATTATTTACCTTACTCTTACTGGTTTGGTTTCCGCACTCAGTCCCTTCAGTGGACCATTGTGCGTGAATTATTTACCTTTGTTTGGTATGAAATGTTTTTTTGGCTTTAATATCGAGACTATGCACATTGGTGTTCATTAATGAACTAGCAATTATAAACGAAAATTCAATTTTCTGTCTTTTTCCAACCGAAATGTCTTTAATGGAAAAAGAAAAATATTTAAAAAAGCAAACTGCTTTATCAAATATTTTTCTGTACTTTTTCTGACTTGTACCCAGAATATTGCAAGTCAATTCCCATACCTACATATTGAATAATATGAAAGATGTTAAAAATACACTTAAATCGAATGTCGTAAAGATTCAAAGTGAAACGAACGTGGACGCCGAGATCAATCTGCGTCGACGTGCTCATTTGTAGTTTACCATCATCATCATTATCAACCTTTTTATCGTCCCACTACTGGGCACAGGCCTCCTCTCATACAGAAAAGGATTGAGCATAATCACCACTAGTTTAGCATACTCCAGATGAAATCTATATTTCAATAGAATGAGAAATAAGCCTCTACCTTGAGTCTTAACGTGTTATAGACGCGAAAAGTTATGTAATCGGATGCTGTCAAATCACACAATCGTCATTATGATCGCGCCCTTGATGATACGATTAAATGTTTCAGATAATATGGCTGAGGAACGGTTGGTTACAGAAGTGCCCAGCAGCTTAAAGCAGTTGGCACGACTTGTTGTTAGAGGTTTTTATACCATTGAAGATGCTCTCATAGTCGACATGCTCGTAAGAAATCCCTGTATGTAACTATTATTCTATTTTATTATGATTTACTTTGTTAAAATCTACCACCCAGGTACCGAGGGACTAACTAGAAATCACATAATTCTTTGAATTATTGGCCCTCGGGTCTATTCACGATGTTTCCCTTCTTTGTTTTTGGGGCAGTGATTATGAAATAATTTATATACTTAAAGCACCTGTCGTAGTTCGAGCCTACGACCTAAAACTCGTTTTAGCGATGCCACAAAAGCTGCGTCGGCGCTGCAACGCCTGAGCGGTGACGTCAGCGTAGTGCTCGAGTGCTCCTCACTGCGCTGCGACGACTCGTTGGAATCGTTCTTATTCGCGGTCACTACCACAGGGCCACCACGATTTACCTAGGTACAGTCAGCAACAAAAGTCGATTAACACTTTAGTTTTCGAAATCTTAATTATTGAGCATAATATTTTATTAATATAGAAACCAAAGTCACATTAAGATAAAGAACAGCACTCTGATTCTTTCTCTCTCTTCTTTAACTCTTAGCTTCTTTATAACAAAGTGCCAAAAAGTACCTGCATTATCGACTTATTGCTGACCGTACCTACCTACTGCAATGGAAATCTTTAGACATTAACTAGACGACATTATGCCTATGATATCGATGTTAATTTATCTTCTTTTTCCTCAGGTATGAAAGAGGATGACATTTGCGAACTATTAAAATTCGAAAGGAAAATGTTGAGGGCCCGTATTGCCACGTTAAAAAACGATAAATTCATCCAAGTGAGATTAAAAATGGAAACAGGTACTTACATAACTAGTTAATTGTATCAGCTTTGTGAATAGTAGGTAGGTACGAACATACTAGCAACCAGCGCGGGTATGTACAGTCAACCGCACATTTGTGGTAACTACTGCAAAAGTTACCTTACCTTACCTAATGCTTACTAATGACTACTTACGTGGACGAATTAAAAGAGAAAGATTTTTTATTCATACAAATATTTGTTCCGTGCGGGAATCCAACTCGCGACATGCAAGTCGATCGCTCAGCCACTGCACCAAACGTGTCGTCAAGTTTAGTAGATCTGTCTATTCCTATGGGACAAACGTAAGTTGATGCAAAATAAAAACTATACAATATGTATAGAAAACCTTGCGCGACCCGTGAACGTATTGTTAGGTATTGATAACTGATTCTACTAATGCCTCAAAAGCCTGGCTAATCTTAAAAAAATATCCCTTAAAAATATATAATTTCGCAAAAGGAGGTAACTTACATGACCTCAGTTGACCTCATGCATATATAGGTAGTTTATCCACGTTTATCGACTCTCGAAAGAAACAATGAGACATAGGCAGCTCTGAAAAGAACTTTTTTTAAAATAAGAAGGTTGTCAGACTCTCCGAGTGTGTCGCTTCATTCGATGAACACGTCTACACGATGGCTGTGGCGGAGATCTTGTTCAATATTTCTCCCTACAAGTGCGACACAGCTCCCTAATTGGCGAATACATTTTTGTCAAATGATTGCGACTAGTTGGGATCGTTTAGTCGCTCTAATCATTTGACAAAAATGTGTTCGCCGATTAGGCTGCAGGTCTGGCACCGTCGCACGAGATTAGCACGGACGTTTTGCAGCACCGTTCTATCCGATTCAATGCGTTCAAAAGCTGCTACAATTCGCCGTGAGAAGACTAATTGTTTGACGAGTCCCCACAAATAAAAATTAAGTGGTGTCAAATCCAGGGACACGCTGGCCACAAAATTGGCCTACCCCTACCAATCCACTGCTCGCCGAACTGATAATGGTGGTACTAACAGGTCTGCAAAAATGTGGTGGGACACCGTCATGCTGGAACCACATTGACCGATAAGTTAGCCACATCCAAATCATCCAACACCTGATCACAGCACAGCTAATTTCAGTCACTCCTACTCAGACATAGCAGCATGTTAAAATACTCTACATTAGAAAAGGACATGATCACACAATACAGGAATAGTCAACACGAAAGCAATGTTTACGCGAAACTGATAATTTAAATTAAAAGTGATTTTTATTTCATAAAAAATAGGTACGCAGATCCACTCGCGGCATGCTTTGACTTGAGATGTTTAAGTACTCTAAATATTAATGGATCGATCGATACGATTTACTCTTTTATTTTTGGTATCGATTTAGTATTGTAGAATCTCATTTTCATTCTCGATTCGACATCACATGGAATTGTCTAGAACTTTAACAAAACTCAAATTAGGTAGATAGCTGTAAATGAAGATCATGCCAAAATTTTAATTTCAGTTTCTGTCTCAATGTCGATGATATTGACCATTAAAATATTTGCAAAACTTTACTAAAATTGTATTTCATAAGACCTCGTTTCTGTTTACAAATACTTGTGTTATAATAATGTTATTAGTAGTTAATCGAAAATCAAACAAAAGTACTTTTACCATTAAATAATCTGTGTTTTTACAACAAATCTTTCAACCAGGTACAAGTTTCGATTAATAGCGATAAAAAACCTTATTACGCAAAAAAAAAAATAGTACATCTCTAGTAATTACTTTGACGGCATTGAAAAAGCTCACCCGCGCGGCGGCGATTGGTCCGGCGATTGGCGGGTAGACATACTGACGCCGCCAAAGAATCAAAGGAAAAAGAACTGACAATATTACCGTCGAATATGATGTTTCCACTTTTTAAAAATTTACCAAATTTTGGGGAAGTTACAGTAAATTCGCGTAAAAAAAGATTGTTTCAAAATTGTTTAGTACTGTTAATATGGTGATACTCGTGTGCGAAATTTCAAATTTTATTTGGTCATGTGATTACCTAACCTTTATTATCCTTATGGGCTGGACGGGGTTTTCTTTACATATTGTATAAGCTGAGGTCTGAGCCATGTACCTACTAAGATACGCGCTTAAGCGGTTTTATGTAAAACCGCTTAACTGTAGCGCTCAGGCGGCCGTGACGCTTAAGGCCATGGACGTTTTTAAATACCTGCTTATCAAGGATAAACAGGTGTTTAAAAACGTCCATGGTGGTTAGAAAACCCGTAACATCCATCGAGACTGCTTTATGAAAGCAATTTTCATATTCCACCTCTTCATCTTTTTGTCTATTTTCAGGACCTGATGGAAAAGCACAGAAAGTCAACTATTATTTTATTAATTACAAAACATTCGTAAACGTAGTTAAGTACAAATTAGATCTTATGCGCAAACGTATGGAGACAGAGGAACGTGACGCTACGAGTCGAGCCAGTTTCAAATGCCCATCATGTGGGAAGACATTCACAGATCTTGAAGTAAGTCTACCTAATTTTGATTATTTTAGTTCACAAAATCTACATTGGTACTTATGAAAGGTTTAGTTCACAAAATCTACATTGGTACTTATGAAATGCCAAATATTAGTTCCAATCGGTCGTCAAATAATGGAGAAGAGAGAGAAGAGTTTTTAACTAATTTTTATATATTATTTAATAACACGTGACATTTTATGGCCTGGATTTGTTGTCCTATAGTTGGATATCCTAGGAGATTTAACACAGAATTGACTTATTAGTACCTATTACCCCACCTTAGCTGCCGCGCTGTCTTGTTGTGTAGTACCTACCTACATTAGCAGGATTAGAATTTAGATACTTCATCATCATCATTAGCCTAATGCAGGCTACTGCTGGATATAGGCATCTCCTATTTCACGCCATTCAACTCAATTTTCGGCAACTCTTATCCAGTTACTACCAGTCATCCTGCGAAGATCGTCACTAGACACTTACCTGGAACCTACTCGGTGACGTATATTATACGTCTCTGTTTAATATATAAAATAAAAATAGCCCCGGCATGCTTAAAATGTTTTATCTGCGCATTTTCAGGCAGATCAGTTGTACGATATGATGACACAAGAGTTCCGGTGTACATTTTGTAACCAAGTCGTAGAGGAGGACCAGTCTGCGCTCCCGAAGAAAGACTCCAGATTATTACTGGCCAAATTCAATGAACAGTTAGAAACACTGTACATTCTACTGCGAGAGGTCGAGGGCATCAAATTGTCACCAGAGATATTAGAACCAGAGCCAGTGGATATCAACACGATCAGAGGGTACATTATTACTATTTTTTTAAATAATTTATAAAATGTATGTATGGCTTTTGGACTCTGTTTTGACATCGCCCTAAGAATGCTTCTGGTTAAACCTGACTGAAAATCTGTCTAGCTTTTCCGAACTACTTTGGGAGCGGCTTCTTGTGTAGCCGGCTGCAGCTAAGATTGAATATCTAAAATGGAGCGAATCACTATCAAATCTCAAAAAATCTAATATTGGGTTATTACCCCTTGGTAGCTCCGCACTAAAAGTAAATCTTTTCAGATTGAATTCGAAGATGATGACCCAACGTCCCCCTGGCCAGGAATGGTCAGGCGAGGCGACCCGCAACCAAGGCATGCTGGTTGAGGAAACTCGCGTTGACGTCACAATCGGCGAAGCGGACAACGCAAACGATACCAGTGCGCTGCGCAAGGAGCGGCCTGTATGGATGGTGGAGAGTACCATCGTTACCAATGACCAAGTACATATTTTTAATATATTTTAAACATGCTGAATGTTTCACTGTTGGTAAGTTATATTTAGCATAGTTGGCTGAAACTGTTGTTAAAACGCTAAAGCCTGATTAACAAGGACTAGCTTAGCTGCGCGCCGCGGTTTCATGTAGGTTTCGATACGCTCGCATTTGGTGATGTTATATAGCCTGAAACCTTCCTGGATTAAGGGGTTATCCAACGCAAAAATAATTTTTCAAATCGCACCAGCAGTTCCTGAGATTAGCGCGTTCAAACAACCAAACTCTTCAGCTTTATATATTAGTATAGATTAACACGGCGCGATTTAATTGCCTGTGACATCGCATAAGTTGATCAAACGTTACTGTGAATTACTTATCCTATGATTGTTACTATTAGCCGAATAGAATTATAATATTTATTTATTTAGAAACAAACAATTATAGCACTATTACAGAGAATTCCAATTCAGTGCTATAAGTAAGATAAATTATAAAAAAAAAAAAAAAAAGAAAACATAACATACATAAGGTAATAATAATCATCAATCAAATATTATCTTTATCTTATTAGGTAAGTGGATAAGTATCCACCTAAATTACATAATTTAATAATAATGAAATATTTTCATAAAATATGTTGCTACATGTAGTACCATGTTTGTTTTGAAATAACAGAAATTGTTCAAAATCTCATGTTGACGCTAATTTCGCTGAGTAAAAGTTCGGGGCTGTCTAAATCAGAAACAAGAAAGGACCAAGAGTTGAGCCCTGTGGGACCCCTTGTTACTGTTGATACTTTTGCCATTTCCATCGAATGCCGTGGACAAAGTGCTAAAGATGCCAGGCATTTCATTGTTCATACAGTTATATTCACAACACATCCTGTTTCTCATACCACTAATATACAATAAACATAAATTCTTCTAAAAAATCATATGTACTAAAACGACCGCTTGTACAGCTTATTGTCTTAATGAGATACACCGACTGTTTTGTAAAAAGCACTTACAATGGAATTCATTGTAAATGAAGTTATTTTGCAACGGTAACTCCACAATCAAGGCCAAGTAGGTACTTCTTACATGGCCTAAATTTATGCGTAGTATCTTCTGATATCTTATTAAATGCATAACGTACGATTCATTTGGAAATGTCTGACCTCATTTCCAAATGAAATGCACGTTATACATTAAATGCGATATCACAAGATACTACGCCAAAATTTATTTATCAGTCATCCAATATATACAGAAAATTATAAGAACAAGAAATTTGTTTTATCTACAATGTGTCACAAAAACGCTATTGCTATCCTTAAGCACTAAAGATAACAGCTGATCACCTACACGTATATAGTACGCACATACATATACGTCCATAGTTACTACGCAAATAAAACTGTAAGAATTGATACCAAATTTACAGCTTCGTGTGTTATTCATACATAATTCTATGTCGTGGTCGCTGCCGTCTTCCTTCCGATACAATCAGTTTTCTTTTTTTTTTTTTTGCTTGAATAGGTTTGAATAAACTGCCTCTCTGCTTACCATCAGGCGGGATTGCGGTCAAGCACTAGTTTTAATTATTAATTTTAAAAAAACTCGGAGCAGAGGGCGCCACAAGTACATACAGTATGTTAAGAAAACCCTGTCCGACCCGTGAAGGTGTTGTTAGGTATCGATAACTGATTCTACTAATGCATACAAAACCGGGCTCAACTTAAAAAAAAAATCCCACTAAAAAAATAAATATTATTTCGCAAAAGGAGGTAACTTAATAAATGTGCGTTGACCACCCTTCGCCTGCCGCCCGCGGGGGGCGGGCGGCAGGACACGCGGCACGTGGTCGCATCGCTATTCGCTCATAATAATACCGGTGTTGTCACTTTTTAAAAATTACCAAATTTCGGGGAAATTGGAATTAATTCGCGGGAAAAAAAGATTATTTCAAAATTTATTTGTATTGGTACTATGATGAATACGTAAAGTTTTATATTATATTTGGTCATGTGTTTACCTAACCTTTATTATCCTTATGGGTCGGACAGGGTTTTCTTAACATACTGTATAATAAACAAACTGCCATATTGCACAATTTCGTATACTTGTACTTAAATGTAACATACTTACAATGATTTAAACGTAACATCTGGGTATTCACTATTCTATGAAGATATATAAAAATTTTCATTATTTTTGTATTTAACTAAAACGTTATTTTTTGTAGGTATATGCGAAACCCGAAACGCGTGTCTAATATTTTTAAGTAAAGAATCTATGTAGAGGGTTTTTCATTAAGAGCGCTCGAATCTTGAAATGAAATAAAACAATCTGTTTAAGTGATATTACCACAATTTTTATTACATTTTAAAGAATATTCTATGACATTATGTGTGGAAAATAATATCAGCCAAATGGCCACCGCGACTCTGCTGTAGATGGTGTATTCTGGTGGACCAATTTTGAAGGACGTCTTCGCATAAATGGGGCTCAATTTCACGAAGAACGCGAGTTATGTTGGCCTTTAGGGCAGCAATTGACTGTGGTTTATCTGCATACACTAGAGATTTCACGTAGCTCCACAGAAAATAATCGAGCGGTGTTAAGTCACACGATCTCGGGGGCCAGTTGATGTCGCCATCACGCGAGATGACGAAGCCCTAGAACTTCTCTTTCAATAAATTTAATGTTTCCCTTGCTGTATGGCAAGTGGCGCCATTCTGTTCGAACCACATGTTTATAAGATCCATACCACCTACCCTAGGCCACAAAAAAATTGTTATCATCGTCCGATATCGGTCGCCATTGACAGTGAGCGCGGCTCCTTGCGCATCTTCAAAGAAATAAGGGCGGATAATACCGCCAGACCAAAATCCACATCAAACAGTTACTTTTTCGGAGTGTAAAGGCACCCGATGAATCACGCGGATTTTCATCGCACCAAATCCGGCAATTTTGTTTATTAACAAAGCCGCTTAACCAGAAATGAGCCTCATCAGTGAAGATGTTTTTTTTTTTTGCAAAAGCAGAATTAGCTGCCAGATGCTCTAACTCCCAATCAGCGAATACAGGGCGCTGCCTGTTTTCATTGGGTTTTAGCTCTTGAGTTAATTCAACTTTTTATGGATGAAAACCCAAATCTCGGCGCAAAATTCGCCATGTTGATGTCGCAGAAAGACCCAGTTCTCGCTCACGACACGGAATGGATTGTCTGGGGTTTTCTCGCACACTGTCTCGAACGGCAACAACATTCTCCAACGATTTTGCGTTTCTTTGACGTACAGTCAGAAAAACCCTTTACATAATTTGGAAAACACAAAGTTATGAGATTGTTATCTTAATTGGTCGTCCCAACCAAAAATATGGTCACGCACCGCTCGTCCGCCCGTGCCTACAGTGGCGCGGCGCGGATGTTGCCTAGTACTATGATCTGCCGTCAACTTATTGTGTTGTGCGCTTGGTAACCATACTGCAACAATATCTAAATGTATTTGGGGATAAAATATCATCATCATCATCATCTCAGCCACACGAAGTCCACTGCTAGACATAGGCCTTCCCCAAGGATTTCCAAAAAGAACGGTTAGATGCGGCCTGCATCCAGCGCTTTCCTGCGATTTTGGTCAGATCATCCGACCACCTAGTTGGTGGGTGTCCGACGCTGCGCTAGCCGATACGTGGTCGCCATTTAAGAGCCTTTCTGCCCCATCGGCCATCGGCTCTACGAGCTGTGTGGCCCGTCCACTGCCACTTCAGAGCAGGGGCGTGCACAAAGATTTTGTTGAGGGTATGCATACGTCATCATCATCATCATTATCAACCTTTTTGTCGTCCCACTGCTGGACACAGGTCTCCTCTCATACAGAGAAGGATTGAGCGTAATCACCACGCTTGCTCAATGCGGGTTGGCGATTTCAGACTTAAAGTCCAGGTTTCCTCAAGATGTTTCCCTTCACCTTCAGTCATTGGTGTCCAAGATATACTTAGAAAGTACATATAACTTTATGAAAATTTTCAAAACATGATAGTAAAAATATTTGGGGTTGTGGATATTCAGATTTAAATAATTTTCACAAAGCTCCCTCTAAATACGATTCGTCGGAAAAACATTTAGATTCTTATTTAAAGTACCAAATTTTTGGAAAAGGTAGAATGGATAACGTGATCACGACGAATCGCTTAATAAACGAAAAATATGGTCCACGCTCAGCCGATGGGCACGCGGGGCGTTGACCTCCTTCAGCTGTTGCCACGACGCAACAATGGCTAAATGTATTTGTGAAAAAATATAACATATATAGTGTAAAAAGATTAGAATCGATTCAGTTACTTATTCTGAACAAACGTTCAGAATAAGTAATTTAGTAGTTTAGTTCACGTGGCCAGAGTTAACGTTGTGACTCATTCGCACAATCGCAAACGCCACTCAAGTGAGGAGAGCGGCCATTGAGGGCTGCTTGCGTGAGGTGCGACCTGTCTAACTGCCGACAAGGCCTGCCCGGGATACTGTAGAATTGAGAGGACCCGGTCCTCCGGAAAGGTGGATGACAAACGCGCAGGTGGTTTTTAGCCGAAAAGAGCCCGGGACACCCAGCCCCCGGCGGAGGATAGCTCATGAGGGTTTTCCACCTGCCCAAAAAAATATAAAATAGGTCTGCGTGACAAGGTCCTTTATTTTTAAAACTCATAGTAGCATAATAAGAATCCTGAGAATTACCATTCGAAACTATAATAGCATCTTCGACAAATACCAGATCCCCTGAACAGATCTATACTGTTACTGTTATTAGATGAACATGATTTTGCCTAATACAAAACCAGAGACTAAATTGTTTACTTTTATTTACAGAGTGACAGCGTACATTCGACGGACGCTGCACTGGAGAAAGCAGCCAGCAATGCAAGTAATGCAAAAACAGTTGGAAAAGAGAAGAACGACGACATTATGTCTGTCCTGCTCGCTCATGAGAAACAAAATACTGGTAAGGATACGATTAAATGCTGATAGATATTGGGTATTAATATTCATACAGAAAAGTTTTAAGGCAAAGTTTTTTATTTTTATATAATTTATTTCATGACCATGGATACAAGTCCTTCAGTTGAATACATAAATGGATTTTAACTTCGTAACTTATCCTAACTTAATTTAGCCTAACCTATCTCCTTTCGTTTCCCGTGTGAGCCGACTAGGAGAGGTTTGGGGTAGTCATGATGTGGCCACAATGCTAAAATATTTTAATGTTCTTTATAAATTATTCACTGAATGCACTTTTTACTACATAATTCACGCGCTTTATTTAGTAAACAACACTATAAATAATTTTAAAAGTCCAATGAAAAATGAGCGTGACACTCAGCTTGACTTTCCCGCCAAAACTCCTCTTGAGACAAAAAAAGACTTGAGGATGCCCGTACATAAAATGGAAAATATAAACGAAAAACGTATAATTTTAAACGTCGATTAAAAACCTTTCATCTATATTGTGAGAATTTGTTTATTTATTTATATATTTTAGTATTATATACTTATTTAAGTATACTTATAGTATTATTTTTGGATTATATGTTTATGTGTATTTAATATTATTACTTTTATAAAAAAAGAAAAGAAATAAAATATGAATATGATAAGTTCATATCCATATTTTATTTCTTTTCTTTTTTTATTTTACTTCTCCTTTCGCAGGTCTGCTGGAAGAAATTTCTTAAGAAATAAGCAGCACATTTGTACTCAGATCTTAATTTTGTCTTATCCTTACTTATTTTATTGTGTGTATATAAATAATAAAATAAATAAATATTTGATTTCACATAATCATATGTGTGCACGATGCGCCTTTGTGCCTCGGAAAGCAAATTACCTCGTGAGCAAAAAGAATGAAAACAATCCCTTTGTTAACTTTTTTATTACAGGCAACAATGCAGCAACGAACGCTCTGAAGGGAATCGAGCCCGATAGTTCAGATTCCAGCGACAATGAATCTAAAGACCCATACAAGCTCAAAGACGAATTGGCTGCAGTTGGTAAGAAAACAAATATACCTATAAAAATAATACATTCTTTCGAATGCATATCCTGTACTCGAACTGTGAAAACTGCCATTAGAAAGTATAAAATTAAGGCGATATTAAGTTACGTGAGCCCCTCCCCCCCATGACAGCTGGGAACATTGATCCCTTCAACGTCTTTTCGAGCACGTTTCTCATCTTTCTCACCTCCCGGGCCAAGAAAATGGCCGAGGAATTAGTCGCCGCTAGAAGAGCATTCGATCTATATCGCATACAAGCGATATACAACGCGTACCCAAAGGTACTAACAGCCCTCCACTCCTTCGTCACTCCTAGCCCTTAATAATGGATAGTAGGAAATTCGAGCGAACCAAGCCCCGATCCCTCAAGCTGGCATACTTCAATGCCAACGGCATCAGAGACCAGGAGCCTGAGATCTCTGTCTTCCTCCGGGACCATCAAATTGGCATCCTTCTCGTTCAAAAGACATTCCTTAAGCCCAATCATCGTGACCGCCGCATTGCGAACTATCGTCTAGTACGCAATGACAGGTCAAGATGTCACAAGGGCGGCACCCTAGTTTATTACAAAAGGCACTATACTGCATCCCTATATCCCCCCCCCCCCCCCCCCTCACGACTCGAAGTGTCAATCTGCCGAATTGGCGTGACAGGTCACCAGCCGATCACCATAGTGTCGGTATACCTCCCCCCCATTAACTCTGCAGAAAACTATGACCTTCTGTCAGATGGCATCTCCCATCTCGGAATGGAATGAGCGACTCCGTCATCATAGCGGGCGACCTCAGTGCCAAGCACACTGCCTGGAACAGCACCAGGACCAATACCAGAAGCAGACACCTGTTTGACCTCTCGTCCCAGTGCAACTTCGATGTTGTGGGCCCTCTGTTAACCTACGGTTAGACTCCATGAGCTTAACTCCGACCACCGACCAGTCATCATCCGACTGGCTCCTCGCGTTGGCCTTAATGACCCCGATCAACGTCCCACGACCAAAGTGGTAACGGACTGGAGGAAAGTAGGCGAATGTCTGAAATCCACCAGATCCCCCCACCTAGACTCTATTCCCGCCGTTTTGAACTCAATCGCAAGCACGACGGCCCGGCCGCAGTCGACTCGTTCACGGAACACGTACAGTCAGTCTTGAACGAGTGTTCAAGGGAGATTTCAGCGACGGATGACCGTCGCAGGAAGGTCCCGGACGACATACGTGAACTACTGAACGACAAGAATGCAGCCGTCCGGGCTTACAGCAACTTCCCCTGCGACGCAAACAAAGCCCAGCAGCGAACTGCAAAGAACCGCATATCGGAATGGCGTGAAGCTAGCTGGGACAAGTTGCTGAGCGAACTAGAGCCAAAACACCTAGGCTTCTGGGACCTTCAAAGGAAACTTAAATCCAGAGAAGTCACCATACCCCCCCTAGTCCGACCGGATAAAACCATCGCCTTTGACGATGATGACAAGGCTGAATGTCTAGCCACCAGCCTTGAAGCCCAATGCTCCCCCAGCACTCAACCAGTAGACCCAACTCACCTCCTGGAGGTTGACGCGGAGGTCGAACGCAGAGCTTCTCTCCCACCCGTCGAAGACCCGGAAGATCCTCTGCTTCCCGTCACTCCAGATGAAGTGCTGGATAGTATCAGAGATCTCAAACATATAAAAGCCCCCGGTTCTGACGGTATCACCAATAAAGTGATCCGACTCCTCCCTGCTCACCTGATTATCCTACTGGCCACCATCTTCAATGTAGCCATGAGCAACAATATCATCCCAGAAACGTGAAAGGAAGCGACCGTTATAGCCATTCCTAAGTCCGGCAAGCCAAAATCTGAGCCTTCGAGCTGTCATCCTATTAGCTTCCTAAAAGTTCTCGGTAAGGTCTATGAAAGGCTTATTTATAAGCGTCTCACAGCCTTTGCCGAAACCAAGGGCCTCATCCCCGACGAACAATTCGGATTCCGTTCCCGGCACTCCAGTGTCCAACAAGTCCTCCGCATCACCGAGCACATCCACGCAGGATTCCTACGTGGTATGATGACAGGTGTTATCTACTTCGACATAGCGAAATCCTTTGACAAAGTCTGGCACAACGGCTTAATATACAAGCTGTACCAACTCAGCGTGCCTGACCGTCTCGTGCTCATCCTATGAGACTTTCTGTCAAACCGCACTTTCCGCTATAAGACCGAAGGAGCTCTCTCCCCGCCCCACCTTATCCGGGCTGGAGTCCCCCAGGTCGCCCCAGCTCTCCGTACTGGCCCCACTGATCTTCACGCTATTCACCAGCGACATCCCCAAAAGTAAAAAGGCTCACCTCGCACTCTTCGCAGACGACACAGCCATTTACTGTTCAGGAATCAGCCCCAATCAAATAAGACTAAATCTCAAACAAACCGCTGTCAATAAACTTGCTGACTGGTTTAAGAAATGGAGAATCGAAGTCAATCCCGATAAAAGCCAAGCGGTACTCCACTCCAAACCGCGCAGCAAACTCACCCTTCACCGACCAATCACCATTCAGCGAACCAAATACCTAGACGAACCTTCGGAGAGCACATAAGGACGGTACGCTCGCGCGCCGCCTACGCACTGTACCGCCTCCACTCCCTCCTCAACCCACGTAGCAAGCTGACCTTCAAGTGCAAAATGCACCTGTACACAGCCTGCATATGCCCCATAATGACATACGGCTGCGTAGTCTTCGCACAGACACTCCAAAACCGCTTTCTTCGTAGAGCCTCGCCGCCGAGGTCCATCGCGACGCGTTCAACGTAGTAATTCATTAGTAATTAATTAATTTAAGGCAGCCACAGGATAGTCCGGTTAAGTAGTCACGACCTCTCAAGGTCAACTACGAGATGCCATATTTAAAAAAAAAAAAGTTACGTGATATCGTCGCCGATTCTCTTGTTCACAAACCTAACAAATTTTAAACTAAGTGCATCTTTTTCTTTCTATTTCATTAAGAAAAGCATAGAAGATAACATTTTTGTTTAATGCTGTCAAATTAAGATACTCCATATTTAGATAGTTTAGACGCGATTATAAACATGGCGACCAAAGATACGTCGGCTTACATCTGGCGCGGTCTGATTTGACAGGTATAAACTAATATTTTATCTTCTGTCCTTTTCTTAATCAAATATAAAGAAAAAGATTCACTGAACTTAAATTTAACTTAGTTTGTGAACAAATGAATCGGGGCTACTGACTAACTCTCAATAAAACTTCTAATTTTAATAAGCTTTTTCACGTTTCTTCTTGTCATGTTTCAGCTGAAATGGAAAGTGAAGACTCTGATAGCGATGATAACGCGCCCTCAGTGTTGGTCAACGGCAAAACGGTTCCACTGACAAGCGTGGACGATGACGTCATAGCACAGATGACGCCCTCCGAAAAAGAAACTTACATCCAAGTGTATCAAGAGTATTACAGCCACATGTACGATTAGATAAGCCTTCATTGAAAACAAATCAACTAATCAAACGTAAATAAATGTCATTTCTTTATCTATTGGTTTTCAATAAGTCTCATTTTTAGGGTTCACAGAATATTTAGTTATATACTAAAATTTAAAATAAATAATTAAATCATTATTTATTTTAATTTAATTATTCATACAACAAATGTAATTTTTTTTTTGCCGTTTTTAAAGATAATGGTACGGAACCCTTCTTGCACGAGTCCGACTCGCACTTGGCCGGTTTTTAGGGTTCCGTAGCCAAACTGAACCCTTATTCTAGATAAGCTTACTATATGCTTTTGTTGTCAAAAGTGTCGGTCTACGACATGTTTGAATCATGTTATTACTAGATATTGATTGAAGGTCTTATGCAACTGTCTTTTTGAATTCGTACCAGCGACGCAACATCCGTAGGACAGCTTGCTTTCGCGCGGTGTTGCGTCGCTGGTAAGCATTCAAAAAGGCACTTCCGATTTCGTTCTTGACATGCACGACAGTAATAACACTTTTAAACTAAACTGTAACACAATGTAAGGTAAGGCAAGGCATTTAATATGTCACAATCAACCTTCAGATAGATTATTCCGACCAGTTCTCATAGCAGGGAAGGCCGCATAAGTTGAACTGCACTGCATTTTTTTTTAGTGTTAACACAAAAAAAAAACTTTTCCCGATCAAGTGTCGCTAACAAAGACTAATAATATTCGGCCGAAGTTCATTTGACAGGAGAAAATGTTCTTTTTTTTGCCCCACACTAGGACTTTCACCTGTATCGTGGGTGAGTTTACAAACTCAGCCAGACAGAGCGCGAGTTGCGAGTTAATTCGCGTAAAAAAAATTCAACTAACTCGGAATTATTTCAAAATTCATTACTATTGTTACTGTATTGAAATTTTATTTGGTCAGGTTTACCTAACCTTTATTATCCTTATGGGTCGGACGGGGTTTTCTTTACATATTGTATAGTATAAAAGCGTACGTAGTGTAGCCTTACTTTGTATTGTTGGTAGGTAGTATAATCCGTGCAACCAAAAATAAAAGTTACTATTTCATTGTCAATTCAACTTTATTTTTAAATAATAAATTACTAACAAAATAATAATATGTTTTACATATGTTTACAATATACATATTTTACAAAATATAACTATATAACACAACTTGGAAACATCATGGGTCTATGGAATACAATCCGAATAACATGAGAATGTTGTAATACTGATGTTAATTGTATAAGTACCTTAGTTGAGATAATCATTATGGAACACATACTCTTATATAGGCACTTCATTAGGTATTATTGCTAACATTTGCAACATCTCACATGAAAACAATACATCTATAATGAACACTATCAAATTTTACTAATAACCGAATTGTCACTCACAGCATTAATTAAGATGTTTACCCCACTTCTCCCAATACTCTTCTGTTTGCATTTCCATTATTCTGGAGAGACTTCTGTCACACGCGAACATTTCTTCTTCGCCCGTGAATATCGCCGCATTGGCATCCTCCTGTAAACAAGAGTGTTTCTTAAATAAGCTATAGATTTAATTGTGTAAATGTTTTTTTTTTTTTTGTTCTCCAGCAGTAATCTAAATATTGCCCATGACTCTCTCCGCGTAAAATGTCTTGTTTTAACATAAAATAAATCCCTATGATAATACAGGCTGTATCTGACATCGTAACGCAAACTTCGCGAAAAGGCTACACTGCATGCCAGGAATAAAATTATGATAGTCATTTATATCGTTAATGAGAGGTTACAGAAATCAGTGTTTAAAAAAATGTGTCGGCTTGGCCTTTGAACGTTGCAAGCGTGCCACCGCGTGTGTTTGTGGGTATGACGTTGACCCTTGATGTGAACTCTATTAAATCAGCTGATAGGATAGTTTTTCGAGTTTTGTTCACATTGCGCTTTTTTTGTGTAATGATCCAATCAATAAATTTTTCCTTTAAAATTTTATTGGGTTATCTAAATATAGCAATTATGAACGGTTTAAAGTGAAAAAACTTTGTTATTTTGTTTAAATTATGAAAAAACCGACGACAAATTCCACCACTGGGGGGTTCAGAATCATGTACTGGATCCAAGGTACTGGTTTGTGCGTCGATGTCAGAGACACCCTTTATAATCGACAATGGTCCCGAATTCCTTGTTCATAAACTAATTTTTTTTTTTTTTTTTTAGTGGTATGGCTCCATCGATAACCGATGATTCTGCCAACGTCAAGGACAAACTAAATTAAATTTAAGTTCAGTGCATCTTTTTCTTTCCATTTCATTAAGAAAAGGACAGAAAATAAAATGTCAGTTTAAGACCTGCCAAATTAGTGCGCTCCTGACATAAACTGGCGTATTTTTAGTCGCCATGTTTATAATCGCGTCTATCTAAACTGTCTTATCTTAATTTGACAGGATTAAACTAAAATGTTATCTTCTATCCTTTTCTTAATGAAATAGAAAGAAAAAGATGCACTTAACTTAAAATTAGTTTGTTTGTGGTAATAGGCGCCAATATCTATTATTCCTTACATTATAGAAAGATTTTTTGGAATCCAATCAGTAGGTTGAGGATATACATCAAAACTATAACCATCTTATTGCAAAACCGATTCCTATTCTAATCTAAACCAAAACTTGCGAGGTACTTATACTAACTATATTTTGAACTTTATCCCGACTAGGGTAAAGTTCACGCTTGCACAATAGTCCACTGGAAGGATAAAGTGCGGAAACCAAACCCGCGGTATAGAAGATAGATCTGCTTAATGCAAAAATGACGACTAACTTTTAATGTCAGTTTTTTGTAAACAAACATGGCTCAATGATTTAATGATTAATGGTTGTCTAATAAGGGTGACAAAGTTTACCTCTTTTAAATATTAGTAAAGATAAAGATCAAAAGAAATGTGTGTACAAAAATTCTGTTTATTGTAGATATCCTCTCCCTCCATAGACCACTGAGCTAAATAAGCAAAAATTTTAGTAGTAATTTTTATTATTATTTTTACCTCTCTTATTTTCGTCTTTTACCAAATGTGTACATAATCGCAATTATCCGAAAAAGTAAAAGGTATTTTGTTAACTTACTGAATCTTTTGTAATCTTCAAATCGTCCATCAGCGCTCTATCGGCATCAACAAAATCCGTTTTTACATCTGTTTTAAACAAATCTTTTGGTTCACAGTCTGCTGCGATCACCACCTGTGATGAGATACAATAATATAAAAATAACCGAAGTGTTGAACTGTGTGACAGTTTGAATTAGTGTTCTGCGTTAATCAGTACTTACCCTAACTCTGTTGTCATAGAGTGTATCAATAAGCGTAATAAACCTTCTTAGTTGAGACCTCAGCAATGTTACTGATAATTGAGGCAAGTTTCTAATGAACACAGTATGGAACGTCTTAGATATCACAAGATAATCACTAGCTCCTAGTGGCTGAAAAATAATATAATATTTTAGTATAAGAGAACATTATCAGTGACTTTTTTTTATCTATATGGTCAAAGTATGATTAACACTAAAAATCAATCATCTTAATTGAAGAGTGAAAACACAGTTTTTAAATAAGTGACTACAACAAAGCCTTATTTTCAGCAAATTATTCAGAAAATCATAGCCGATTTTCTTTATAACCCAACTTATATTTACTAGATTATTTACTTACTCTATCACACAGCTCTTCAAAAGTGGAATCCAGAATTCTTCCACAAGATTTTGCAAACTTAACATTTCTACCCATAATGTTGATCACACGAGGTCTCACTGTATCATTCTCCTTGGATACTAAAAATTTGAACAAATTGTCCACTGCATTGTTCTCAGGTGTGAGCTCACTGTTTCTGTAATCAATTCAATTGTTAGGTCTAATGAATTTTATTGTTTTCTTAACCATTCCATTTGATGCCAAACAAATTATGCCCATAATGATCAACAAAACAAAGAGTGTGAAGTATTTGTAACTTTGGTAAAATAGTATGTTTTATAGAGAAAGAAATAATGCTTATATATGTACATTGAACAAAGTCATTTATTAAATAAATATTTCCCCTAAAATATATAACTATTTTTCTTAACAGTATTAGCCTATAATATTCTAACTGCTGGGTCAAAAACTGCCCATGAGAGGGAATGGGCTATAATCCACCAGACAGGCTCAGTGCAGCTTGGTGGATCTAAATATTAGCCCCATTCAATATATATATATATATATATATATGATTTTGTTAACAGATATTCAGCTCAAAACATGCAATTATAATGTTGTACTTACAGAAAATATTTACTATATTTTGTGCCAGTTCCCCGTAATCTATAGTCAACACCTGAATCTAATTGAACTATATTACAATGAGATTTTAACACAGGTATAAATGGCAAAAAGTTTGACCGCTGAAGTCCATTTTTGTATAAATCATCAGGTTTTCTATTACTAGTTGCTATTACAACACAGCCATTGTCAAACAGTTGTGTGAATAGTCTTTTTAATATCATAGCATCCCCAATATCTGTTACCTACAAATAAAAGAAAGACAAACTTAGGTTAGTAAAGCCATTACATTCAGTCAACATGGCCTCTGTGCTGACACTGATGACCATAAGTACTGAAGTTTTGGGCCCACAAAGTCTAAAATAAAGCTGTGCCATCTACATGAAGAAGAAATCATTATATTATATAGTAGGAAAAGTAGTTTGATTTCTATTCAATTTTAGGTATCCAAAATATAAACAAAAGAGGTAAATAATAAAAAATCTAAATTAAAGCAATTCTTAAATATTCTATAGTCTCCATTTTTATTTAGAACCAAAAACAATCTTATGGCTAAAATATTGCCACTCCTTTTTTTGCAAACAATTACAAAGGGATTATGGCACCAACAATAACAATTTCTTACAGGATAATGCAGGAGAGAGGTCTAAATCTGATTTGGAATCAAAATGTTTTTCAACCAGAATCCAGTGCTACATTATTTTCTGCAACAAAATAACTATCAAAATTTATACTTATGGGATATACATTTGACATCCTATTACTCTCATCTCATCTCATCATACTTATCATTGACATCCTATTACTATACATATGACAGTGATACATACTTGAAATTCATCAAAACAAATGAGCCAAGATTCCTGAGTGATGTCAGCAGCAACTGGGGGTATTGGATCAAATGGTTTCGAGCCCTCATCACGGAAAGAACTTGCTCCTTTTCCAGATTTAATCTTCAGCTCGTGAATCCTAGCATGGATGTTCAACATAAATGAGTTAAAGTGAACTCTCAACTTTTCTTTTATCTGAAAATAGGTAAAACTCTTAAAAATAGTGATGAATGCCAACAATATTAACAACAAAACTTAATAATTCATCAAGCAATTGAATTGAAACTGAACTTTAAAAATAGTTAAAATAAATTGTTATGATCAAAGTGAGACATTGAAGAATGAATAAAAAAAGGAATTGTGAATTACCGGTACTGTTTCATAAAATAAATCCATCAACATAGTTTTCCCTCCACCAACACTGCCAAATATATAAAGTCCATTTGGAGCTATTATCTTCTGGGGTTGTTGTTTTTTAAAGAAATTAAACATTCTATTTGTATTCTGACGTTGTAAGGTAGGTCTTTCAAAGGCAACAACTTCCTCATACACCTTCTGTAAGTTCTGTACAACAGTTTCCTGATGTGAATCCTTACTTAGAACTCCACTTGCCACTCTCTGAGAGTACAGTGACCAGGGTCCATGGCTGGGTAAAGGACTTTCTCGCGCTTGCGAAGATAACAGCTTCATACATTGATTACATGTTTTCCAGTGATACTTGAGTGAAGAAACATAGAAGCATGAATTTGTTGCAAACATCTTGTTCATTGTCAACTGACTAGGTCGAACGCGGAAAATATTATCATTATATAACTTTCAAATCTCATAACCTTTGGATACTGTAAACAGTTTTATAGGTTTTCCATTATATCGTGAATCACATTACATACATCAATAGTACCATTTATTTCGATGTTAGTTGTTTACTGAGCAATTATGACTTATGTTATTATGACACTGCCTTCATTATTTCTTACATTGTCCTTTTGTATACTGAATGTCATTTTTCGGAAAATATTTATATAAAGTCATATTATTAAATATATTACTGGGGTATGGAACGCAACTACAGAAGAAAATTCTCGTTTCTGACAGTTTCTGATTCAACCATCGACATATACTAATGGATATGTCTTAGAGATGAGAATTGTGGTACTCCGAAAGAAAGAGAGGAAATGAAGTTTCAGTCTATCTTCATCTCTCTCAAAATCATCAATTATTTATAAGGAAAGAGATAGTGCTAGACTGAAAGCATAGGCCTTCTCTGTCACTCTTTTCAAACCAAAAAATTACAGCAGATTATACGCGTACGGCATGTCCATTAGTTTATGTCGATGGATTCAACCATATGTTATGTTACTGTCACTGTCAATATTATTATGACGTCATGGCATAATATTCACGTTCAGAAACTTAAAAATAAAAGTATGAATAAAAAAGTACTTAATACTAATAAAAATACTTAATAAAAGTACTTATACGTTCGATCATCGAATGATTTTATTGTTAATCTATTATATATCTATACTAATATATAAAGCTGAAGAGTTTGTTTGAACGCGCTAATCTCAGGAACTACTGGTCCGATTTGAACATTTATTTTTGCGTTAGATAGCCCATTAATCCAGGAAGGCTTCGCTTTTTTCACGCTGCGATTAGGTGCAAAGCATAATTAACTCCACACGAACGAAGTCGCTGGTGGCCGCTAGTATAATATAACTTACCTAAAAACTGGCAAAAAGTATATCTGGCTGCGAGACTACGCTGTAAAAGGCACCCTTGCCAGTAGTGGCTAATACTAAACTAAATATGCCACTTAGTATGCGTAAATGTAGGAGAATGCCAGAGGGAACTCGAATATTTTAGAGCCCCGCCTGGCGCCCCATCAATAAAGGTTACTTTTATCCATTCTTACATGTTCACTTATGCAAAAAAAAATAAAGGTAGATAAGTATTATAAAAAGAAAAAAGCGGAGAAAAGTCAGCTCGAAATTTATTGTACCGTTTTATATTTTTCTTGTGATCTACACAAGAAACCTCTATTGGTCGCACAACTATAAACCTTTTATTTATTGAACATCTAATTATTTTAGCTGTGTTTGCGAATTGCAGTTTTATTAAAAATAACTTGGGTACTTAACACAAAGATAAAATTAGCCACACTTTTACTTAACTTTTAGTACGAGTAGGCTACAGACACAATACATAGGTACCTAGGTACTATAAGATACAGATGTAGTTATATAAAATTAATGCCTACTTAACGGGGAGGTGCATCCACTTCCGCAACCTCGGGGAACCCTACCGATCCACGAACACAATGAGAACAACGTTAGTGCTGATGTTCCCACTTTTGGGACCTGGCTTTGATGCATAATTTGTGCCAGTGCTGATAAACTATCTCTGCAATCCATTTGACGTGGAATTTTCACTATCGAATGTAGCTTTTTGAAAACAAACCAACCACATCAGACATGTTCGAGAAAGTAAAATTATTGGGCCTGGCCTTATCAAAGAAGTTTACAGACCTTAACCTTGAAAGGACGTTATCCTGAGATGCCTATCTATGCAATAAATGTGATTAATTGTTAAAGTATCATATCTATGTATATGATTATTTCGGTGCATTGTTAAATAGCTGACGTCATACGAAAAGCATAATCTTTGCTTTATTAATAGGATTACTTACTACACAAAGACCGTATCATAATGACATGACGTGGTGGTGGCCCAGAGGTCAAGCACGAGGTAACGAGTTCAAACCCGGAAAGGCCTACTGAAAGGAATCTTGGCTTACCAAGCATGTAAGGAAGCATTAATGATCAACACATATAACATTACGCCTGTATTTCCTGAAAGGTTAAGTAGAGATATACATAGGTACCTTTTGACTACTTCCACTTTACGTCAGTTTTTAATCTTTGTTGCATTTGTGCACTCAAAAGTAAAGAATATCTATAAGTATGTAAATCAAAAATACCTAATCCTTAAACTTGACCTCAACTAGTATCCTAGTAACCTATTATAATTACCCAATAACATTGTAAACATTAACATTGTAAACATTAACATAAAAAAGGTTGATATATTTATCTACATTTTTTGATAAGCCCGAGGGACAATAATGACTTATAAACACAAATGCTCCCTCTGACTTTCGCGACACGCGCAATAAAACAAACAGTCCAACAAAACATAAGCAAGGGTCAGAGTGCTGATTTAAAAAACTCTCTCATAACTATAAATAACAAGAATATCTTGAGAAAGCAGGATGTGGTCAAATTGAAATCGACGTCCTGACTGAATTGATGCAAAGTAAGTGCTTATTGCAATCAACAGTCACACATTATCGTGACATCCTTATTTTCTTGAACAGCATAAAACAGGGGTGCCACTTTAGTATGATGAATGGTAATTTGTTTTTTTTTTTGTTAAAGAAAATTAGTCTGTTGCTTCGGCCTCAATAAGTCAACATCCTGTTCTTTCTGCATGGGCTATAATCAAAAGAACCAGGGTTCCTAATAATTAATTACATTGTAGCCTATAAGACTAGTAAGCAATGCAATAGTAATGAACTTAATTTTAACGTAACATTTATTTAATAGGGTTTAAAATAGTGTTGATAAAAAAGCTTCTACTTAAATGTAACCTAAAACAACCCTAAATGAAATAGCAGCGCACGCGCAACGTCTCCGCCCGCTTAATTTACGTGGTGTTCCTTTTTTTCTGTCTGTGTCTCCTGTCTCCTGGAAATCCGTCGCGACGAAGCTACATGCTATTTTCAAACACTACGTAAGTACTTCAGCTGTTCAAATGCTACCGAACATTTATAAATTTGAACTTATTGTTTGTAAAGTTTGAACTTAGGACTCATACTTACGTGTATACAATTAGCCAAAAGTATGTAAAGCAGTAGTCAAACTCCAGTAAGAAGTACCACAGACAGTACTATGGCGCTTAGTCATGCAGTTTCGTGGACTATGTGCATTTCCTCGTGAGTGATAGGATAAGTCGTGGTGACCTAGTGGCTTAAACACCAGCCTCTCAAGTATGAGTATGCGGGTTCTATTCCAGGTCTGGCAAGTACCAATGTAACTTTTCTAAGTTATATGTACTTTCTCAGTATATATTGGACACCAATGACTGATTAAAAGATGAAGTAAAACATCTTGAGGAAACTTGGACTTTTAGTCTGAAATCGCCAACCAGCATTGAGCAAGCGTGGTGATTACGCTCAATCCTTCCCTGTATGAGAGGAGACCTGTGCCCAGCAGTGGGACGTTAAAAAGGTTGATGATTATAGGATAAGTAACTTGCCTAAAACGTAATGTAATAATCACTTTACGTCATGCCATGTCGGTTTTGCAGCAATTTTTGACGCTTACCGTATCTTTAGCAGTATAATATAATTAATCTCGCATTTTTAATTTGCTAGACAAAAATGACTGATAAATATGTAGGTACTTACTATATAAATATGTCATGATGATAAAAAGGTCGATCGCAGCTGTCATTTTAGTTTATCGAATTAAAAATCAAAGGTAAGTAGGTAGTTTTATTATTAATAAAATTATGTTCGAATAGTTCGTTTCTGCGTAGAGCTGAGATAAAAATAATTGACTTACCAAATAGTTTAATAAAAACTAACATTCAGGTGTAACTATTGTAGTCAATGTCAAGGTTACCTTCGGCGAACTGACCTACGGAACCTAAATTGCTCTTGAACTCGCTCACACACTGGCCTCAATTGTGCGGTTGTGCCCCATCTAATGCACCGGTTAACAACCTCTAGTGTCAAGGTGCCTGGTGTTGTTTGCATAGTGAAAGGAAGTCTCAAAACTATCACATCTACGAGCGATAAGCCACACACCAGTCCACAAACTGATCACAGTCTTCCATTCATATACCTACCATTAAAGAGAGAGATCTAGTTCATACAATTCAAGTTATAAGCACCTGCATTGTTTAAGAGAATGTGGGGACACAAAATGAATAATTAGATACCTCAAGACGGATATTATTAGGTAAAGCCGTTGATCCCGACTGCCATTCGTGGAAGCCTGAATGAAAATCTGACAACCAGTCTTACAAAGGGGAATCGTATTCCATAGCAACTAGGTCGTGGAAGTCAGATGGGCAGTTACTTATCATTATTCATAATCAACCTTTTTTTATCATCCCACCGCGGGGCACAGGTCTCCTCTCATACAGAGAAGGATTGAACGTAATCACCACGGTTGCTCAATGCGGTTTGGCGATTTCAGACTTTAGTCGTGATGGCCTAGTGGTTAAAACACCAGCCTCTCAAGTATGAGTATGCGGGTTCGATTACAGGTCAGGCAAGTACCAATGTAACTTTTCTAAAGTTATATATACTTTCGAAGTATATCTTGGTCACCAATGACTGAATACAAGGTGAAGGAAAACATCTTGAGTATAGGCAGTTGCCTCATGTACAATTTTAGTAATCAGTGGTATCTGTTTAGACGGAAAGCCGATTCCAACTTGGTTTGGAAAAGCATTTTTTTAATATGTAAAGTAATGCTTGACCGATCCCGCCTGATAGAAAGCACTGACGAAATCGTTGATAGTCGATATTATCATATTTTTTGGACTTTAGTACCAGCTCATCTGCTAAACACGAGAGATATTATTAAAGCTGGCTTTATGACTAAGATATTAACAATATGTATATCTACCAGTGAAGGGTATACAATATTTGACATGCAATTACTGTTGAAATTGACTTCAAATGGTTTGAAACCCAAACTATTGTGTTAACGCAGAAAAGTGTTAGAGACCTTTGCCCTGTTTTATGTCTCTGAAGGAAGGTCTAAGGTCCGTATTACAGAACTTCACTCAAAACTCAAGCTTCATTTAAATCTCGATAAGCCTTTTGATTGGTTGAAACTAGTCTTAAGTAATGCTTGAGTCTTGAGTAAGGTTCTGTAATATGGTTCTAAGTGCGGTGTTCTCTTTATATCCTTATAATAGGTATGTTAATGCAACTATGTAATCACTTTTTTCTCTTAAGCACTAAGTGCAAACACTTAGGTCCCTAGTTGCTAGGCATATGTAATTTAGGAGCAACAAATGTTTCGTGTGTACTGCCAGACCGTCGAAAGAATGCGTTCCTGACACTGTCATTTCGACAATAGGGATGTATCCAAGGTATAAAAATCAAAAAAATAATTAGTCCGTCTTGTAGATAATAAAAAAATTAATACCCCTATTTTTTATTTTGTCGAAATTACCAAAAACTACTGAGATATAGCGTATTAAAGTTACGGAGTGGGGCTAATTACGTCACGCCGTTGTATACTTTGTACCACGGCGTGACGTCATGCGACATTTCAAATCAATATATCTCCCTAAGTATTTGAATGAAAGGAAAAATAAAAAATACGTGTTCAATATTTTTTATAAATCTATCTGATAGGCATTAAATTATTTTCACAAACCAAGTATTCATTTGTATGACACTAACAGGTTTCAAGATTATTTTGAGGGTCGAACTATAACTGCACAATTTACTTAATCTTTATTTTTTTACCTCTCATTTTTTATCAATTTGTTCTTAATTATTTCTGTCTATTCATCATCTTCCTAGCGCTATTCCAATTTGATTTGGGATCTCTATTAACCCTTTCACTCCCATTCAGTAAATTAATTTTAACTATTTAGGCATCTATAAATGACATAGATATGACATAGATGCGATGTGTCTACATATCTATCACACTATCTATCCACCGTATCTTTGTTTCGTCTACACTTGTAACTCTATAATAACCCTCTAGATTCATATCCAGTTCTGTCCTCATCATATTCACCCCACTGCATCACATGCGTCTTGGTGCTTGACGCAGCCAAAAAAAAAACCAATTCTTTTATAAATAGTTCAACCATCTCCATTGATAGACATGACCTAGTACAAGACTAGCGTGATGCGTCCAACCAAAATCCATACGATGTAAGCATACGTGGGCTCATCCATTGTGCGAAATAAGCAATTACGAGTATAGTCACGCGCTGTGGCCATGATATATAAAAAAGTTAAACCTTATCCTGCACAGTGTTATGAACGCATCCCTATTGCTGTCAACCCTACCAATTACCGATTTGTTGCGAAAGCTCGAGGGTGGTCGACTTATGCGGGCTCAGCTGCATATAATTTTACACATAATTTTGCACATCACACTGTATAGGTATGCTGTTTGTACCTCTATTTAAGTCTGCGGATGTACTTTCCATACTTGAGATATCCGCTATCTTTGTGTATCTATTGAGTTTTAATGAATGAACTATCGCTCCGGTAGCGGCTTCAATTTCATATTTCTAAAGAAAACCGTAATAGACTATGACTATATAAATTAAACTGTAAGTTATATGAAACTATTTATTTTAAAATCGCGGTATATGTTGCTTATTATTGGTAGACGTAACGCAAAGCAGCAACCGTTTGGCTTTACAAAAATAATCCGCGTATAAAAAAGAGAGTTAAATAGTACCTATCAAATAAATAACAGCTCTGTTTGAAAGCTAACAATATTCAGTGTTTACCCGCTATTAGCTAAATCAATGTAATACCCACCTGTAGGTACAGGAGGGATTTATGGTGGGTTCAGCCACCAGGGCGTTCAGAAACACAAAAACTTTCTTCAAAGCTCACGACGCAAATAGCATGAAAGATAGACGACTGGGAATACTCAAAGATTTTTATTGCATGGAATTTCCAGATGTAGGTTGCTAAACGGTTTTTACGTAGGTACAAAACCAATGTAGAACAGCTAAAGTTTAGCCTATAAAGTATGATCGAAAGTTTAGATCTTGTCGTGCATGCAAATAGATTTTGTTTTCACACGAGTGGAGTGACCTCATAGTTTAGAAAATTTAAGTATAAAATTAAGCGCGTTGTTCGGCTTCGCACATCATTTACTTCACATCTGACTTTGGGCGATGGTAATTTACATATTTCTAGTTCTCAACGAACACTTTAGCAGAGGTTTATTATTTGGCGATTATTTATGTACTGTTTAAGTATATTTGCCTCGGTGATTATTCTAATGCCGACCAAACTTTTCCAACTGGGCACTTAATTAGATAAATAGAGCGTTTATTTTTCTGTAAGTTTTTAAATAGATTTGGTTCATCAAATAAGATGAAGCACTAAATCAGCCCAGCGATAAGCAGCTAACAGTTTAATTTCGTTAAGCAAGTACTAATAGACGAGTTAAAGATGGTTACTAAAGATGTTACAAATATAGACCTATTACCTAATCGGGATTTAACATGCTCTCTGGAATACAAAGAAATTAAATCATCTGAAATTTAACTTATGAAAATATAAATGTATATTAATCGAGGCTAGTCCTGACCATTCCATACTAAAGCACTCGTGTCATCTTGATTCACGAGCAATTAAGGTGACTGCCAGCAGCCAAAACAATCGATCGTTGCAAATGGCCGTCTCGTTGACACGCACTTAGACGTGCGCGAGACAGTCTTGAGCCTCTCCGTACAACGGACCTGCCAATATATGCGCCATATTGCAGAAATGAGATTATTCTTTTCGCTGACAGTGTGCTACGATAAATGATATGAAACTTTTAGGTCACGATAGGATTAAATTGAATGATCCCACATGTGACACACTAAAGTACAACTGTAGTAAAATTAGGGTTTCAGTTTAGACTCTTTAGTAGAATTAGCCAGAAATAGATTTTATTGTCATTAGGTACAGCGTATCGCAGGTTTGTTCTTTGCACAGCAACAAACCAATTAACGTTTGAGCACATGGTATATTTTTTGAAACATTAATGTCAATCTGTAACTTTTAATTTTAATTCGTAGATAAGCGTTTTTCATGCGTGTGAGTGCGCTCGAGTGGGAAGCTGTCTTGTTGCCTACCGCACTCTCAATTGACTGTTGTTTAGTCCTGAAATCTTTGATCTATCCAAATCATCCATTCATCATTATCAACCTTTTATCGTCCCACTGCTGGGCAGAGGTCTCCTCTCATACAGAGAAGGATTGAGCGTAATCACCACGCTTGCTCAATGCGGGTTGGCGATTTCAGACTTAAAAGTCCAGGTTTCCTTAAGATGTTTTACTTCAACTTCAGTCATTGGTGTCCAAGATATACTTAGAAAGTACATATAACTTTAGAAAAGTTACAATGGTACTTGCCTGCCCTGGAATTGAACCCGCGCACTCATACTTGAGAGGCTGGTGTTTTAACCACTAGGCCACCACGACTTCATCCATTAAATTGGATATATCATTATCTGTTACTTTAAATGGAAATATAATTTGTCATAATTAATATACTTATTAAGATAAACTTTAAGGACAAATTCTTCAAAAATGCCGAAACTGTCTCGTATCTTAATCGATATGCGTTTAAGATACTAGACAGTTTAGACGGCTTTAAAGATGCGTATTAAATTTAAACTCGTAACAGTGTCACGTCCTTGCTTCTCATGATAAGGAATGATTATACTTATTTATAAAAGTAACAAGCACGTGCACATTAAATTAATGGTTATTTGACAATATTACATTTCATGAACGATATTTATTAATTTTTCGACAGTATATCTTAATAATGTTCGGAGATGCAGTGATGCGATAACTGATTTATCGATTGTAGTCATCATTTTGGCAGGATGTTGCCTGTGGGTCAAGGGGATATCAATCAATAAGAACGAAAGTTGTGATACTGTTCCAGAAATCATTTAATTATATACTGAATATAACATTTTTGACGGTTTAAAAAATCGGGTCCTTTTTCCACACCACCTAGGAGGTAAGAACCGTAGGTGCGTTTTTTTTATAGAGGTCTCCCCAGTAGGCATATTCCTCTTTGAAATAGGGAGAACCGGAAAAAACCTGTAGTGCAATTTCGTCTAACACATTGGGATCTTCGAGGTCCCAAAACTGAAGTACCGTACGTTGTCGAGATTAGGTAATGTGTCAGGAATTGTGTCATTCAGTTAAACGGAGGCGGTGCGTTTGCACGTCGATTATATGAGTCGAGGGCAGTGTTCCTCGGCCAGCGCGAATGGCAGACATTGAGACGTCGACCGCCTACTCTACGTTAGATCCGCGATTGGCAATTGCGATCAGCTTTAAGGGCAGTTCCGCTGTCGCTGAATTATAAATATGGATAATTATAAAATGGAATTTTAATAACATTCCGGTGAAAACATAGTTACAGTCATACATTGTACATAGCAAGTTAATTTTAACGTCTACGACTTTGAAAAAGTCTGATTTGTTTTAATTTTCAAATAAAAGAGTACAAAAAAACATTAAACCATAAGTCTTAACAAGTTGATTCATAGGAGGTATTTTGCTAGTAAAACTGTGGTAGAACTTTAAGGTCTGTCTGATTAATTATGTTACAGTTTACCTATCAGTTACTAAAGAAGACACAGACACACTTACTAGTTGCTTCATATTAATGCTAGTTAGTTTCTTCGTTCCCTGATCAAGTCATAATCACTGACATTACGTAAACCTACACCCTTATTGCGTAACACACTATTATTCTCATTTTTTTTTTATTTAATGACCTGGTTTTTTTTTTTTTCTTTCTTTTATGGCTTCGCACGGTTTGTGCATTTAGCCAATGCCACGTAATGAATTGTTCATGTCGAAAAAGACTGCGTGATACGTCTTACGATGGAGGTTTGAGACAAAGTCATGATGTGGTCACTATGCTGCGATATTTCACTGTTCTTTATGAATTATTTACTGAATGCACTTTTTACTACATAAATCACGCACTTTTATTTAGTAAACAACACTATAAATAATTTTAAAAGTCCGGTGAAAAATGAGCGTGACACTCAGCTTGACTTTCCCGCCAAAACCTCTAATGACCTGGTTATTAAGACCTTTAGGTCATCTATTATTCTCAATTCGAATCAATTTGAAGCATATTGCTAATCTATTGGTCCCTATGTTCGAAAAATATGCAAAACAATGTAAACAACGCAATGAATGTTGTTTAACTGTCAAAATGAAAAGCATTGCTACTAATAGTGTGTTACGTAATTACCTTGCATAGTCACGTTCAAGTTTCACTGTCTTGTAGTGCGTGCGCTTAGGAACTTCCATATTCAGTCAGGTTTCTATCTCTTACGGTTACAAATCAGGTGAAAAGTTTTGTGGTGGCGGCCACGCACTCTTACCCAACATGTAAATGTAATAAATAAAAACACTTCGTGGTAAATCTCACATTCGATATCTATGACTTAAACAACTGTTTTCATTCAAAGTTGTGTTCCTTCTACATAAAAATACTAAGTGCATTTTGCATCGATAACTTGCACCTTCTCAATGCGCTTCCAACATCGCTAGCGATGGCTTTATCAGCTTGAATATGCTATAAATAACGTAGATACCTAACTAGTGTTCTGGGTCGGTCCGTAATCGTGGGAATAACAGCTGTCCAGAAAAACCAAGTTTTAACGACAAATTAACAATAGCTACAACTTAGCGAATAAAACATCAAATGGTGTTGCCTAATAAATATGTTAGGCTTAAAATTATATGACAAGTAGGTTTATAAATACATTTTATCCAAGAGAGACCGACGATTTATGCGTGCACTGACATACGAGTGTTATTATTGGAGTCAAGAGCTTGAAACTAAAATTAACAACATAAACATACAGCTACAAAATCTTAATCTACACCATTTTTGATTAGCTTCTGGGACAATATTTAGTATGCCAAATGACTTATCTACATAAATTAAGTACCCTTGTACTTAAATGAATGCAATCAATATGACAATATGATTTGATGTTCTGAGTTTTTAACTACTTCGCACGAAAACTAACAATACAGATTGTGGCTACGAGAATGAGACCTAACAGTGGGCTATCAATTAAATTTTGCGCTAAAATTATTCAATTAATCGTAAACTGTACGCTGTAGCAGTGGAGTTAACGTTATCGTCACTTCGTCAGCGGTCGAAGCCCCTCGCTCACGTTACCAGATTACATACTAGCCTGAACTTTTGATAGCCCTGTTTTCGCATTACAACAAATTCACCCTCTAACTTCTGTGTCATTTATATATTTACTAATAAGACCAATATAAATAAAACCGTTCATCAAAAGATACGCATTATACATTATTCAAATGCCTGCCTAGTTTGAAAACTATTTCAATGGAATTATTTTAGTCAATCAAAGATTCACTGTTGGTAGGTACATGACAAGAAGAACATAACTTTGACTTTGCTTAAATTAGAATGCTTAAGTAGGTACCTAAATGCTCTATAGACGTTTACATTGACCGTTGCAGATTTTAATATTCAAAAGTTGTCGGAGACGATCGTGATAGCAATCTCAGGTTGTCGAGTTGTATAGACAATGGCACATAATATACGCGTTGAAGTTGAAGCAATCATTGGCTAATTAAAATTTGCTGTGCGTGACGCGACCACGAAGTGCCTTACTCACTTATAGGCTGCACACGTGCCTGTCAATGAACTTCGTAGACCATGCCAATAGCCGAGCACGCGTTAAGCCTCCGCCGCCAAATTTCATGGCACATGCATTAATCTATCTGCCACTTATATCTCATCGTCAATCAAAAACTTCAGAATTTAAGGAATATATTGCATTTGCAGGAATTTTTGCAGTTTCTTGCAATATATAGAAAAAAACACAGACAACCACTTGCCTATGACAATAATTATTGAAAGATTTTTGATTTACTGTCTTATATGAACCTACAAATGTGCTGGTGCTTCTATCTAGACTAGGGGCATCGAACTTAGCTCTACATCGATATTAAACAGTACAATTATTTAACTGATTACTAAATAACTTGTTACGAACTTATTTGCTCATAAGGTACTAACGTGCAAAAATGATGACATTGTCGGTCCGTGCGAGGAAGTCGTCCTGTTCCGTGTGAGTGACGAAGGTCCTGCTCAGAGCTGGTGCATCGGCCTGCACGCCGGGGGTCGGCTTCCGGCGCTCGAAGCGTTCCATCATGTCTGCTGGCACAGTAGGTAGCTCCCGGCCTGTCGTGTTCGGGGCTTGGGTAAAGCCTAGTTTCGCCAGCAGGCTCTCGCGAATCACTCGTAAGCTGTGTTCTCGCGCGTTCTCGTAGGAGCGGCAGGAGGCGCACGCGATTTGAGCCGCTGGAGGGTCCTGTGGACAGGCGAGGTCGGCAGCGACGGCCGCCAGCCACGCGGCCAGAAGCAGCAGGCTCGCGGGCCTGGCCCGCGGCCCGCGCGACGCGCCCAGCGGACGCGTGGTGCGGCAGAGCGGGGAGGCGGCGGCGTAGCGCGATGAGCGATGTGAGGCCGCGGGCGGCGCGTGCTACACTGCACACGACTCACATTCGACACTACAGTCGCACGCCACGCCACGCGGTGTTGCCCGGGGCGCTGCAGGCGCTCGCCGCGCCCCCGCAGCCCGCGGTCTGGCCTGCCGCCTGCTGACTCACTTGCTGGCGGCGCCAGGGCTGCGCTGGCCACTCGGAAAATGCGCCCGATGATGAAGTTGCACCGCCAGCGCGCCACGCGCCGCCCGCCCAGAAGAGATTTATTTAATTAAGTACATACAACCCCAGAACTTCACGTAGCAAATAATTATTGTAAATTTTGTTTTTTTTTTTTTGAGCACGTTTCCTATTGATAGCGACGTGGATGATTTTTTTATGCGCTTTGATTATATTATTTCCCTTCCTTTTATATGTAGGTCCTTGAACATATTACAAAAGTGTCAGCTTTTACATTATGCATTTTTTTTAACGTAATAAAATTTGCCAAAGAAGTAATTTGCGCGCCTTAACCACGCTTTTCTCCATTGTTCACTCAGACTCTTCATTTCATATTCAGTCAATTCTCCTGTGGAATGCGCTTCCTCTTGATATCAGGATGGTGACCAGTCGGTTTGTATTTAGGCGGAAATTGCAGAGTTTGGTATTTTGCAAACAATTAGGGTAGGGTCATCTCAACACCTCTCTCACAAGTTTTGGTTTTGTATATATTATATGTATATATTATTGTAATAGTATGTACATGTATATTGCTTATTTAAAGAAGTATTTGTTTATATAGTGTTTTATTTTTTTTTCCTTGTCATTGTTTTAACTAAAGCACCTGCCATCTAATCTCTTCACCACCCATGGTTGACTGGTAGAGAATGCCTAAGGCATAAAGTCCGGCTCTGTACATTTTCTTTGTGCGAAAGTATAAATAAATAAAAGTACCTACTCTTTATATCTAGGACATATTTTGCATATTCGCTAAAACTGAGGACCTTTAAAATAAGAAGCGATTTTCATATTTAAATACACATAGTAAAAATGAAATTGTGTAACTAAATTTAAATTAACTAACACCAGCCACGGTGAAGCTCACGGGAAACCGCTGCATGAGGGTGGCGCGGGACCGGTCGACGTGAAGATCCTTGGGGAGGACTATGTCCAGCAGTGGACGTCTTTCGGTTGAAATTTCGACGAAGCTGATGATGAAAACTAGCAAGCCATTTCTTTTGAACAGCATCCGCTGTTATAAGAAGTTGCCAATGCTGGTTACAAAACTTAGCAATGAAAAATTCAAAACCCTCATCAAACGTGTCAAAGCAAGCATAAGCATATTAAAAGATTAAAGAATTCGAGAGCACAAGGACTTACAACTGTAGATCATTTCTTAAGTTATTGAGTACTTAACTGCAGGGTAATTGCCAAACACACTATCAGTAGCAATGGGTTTCATTTTGACAGTTCAACAACATTCATTGTAATATTTATGTTGTTGAGCAGACATACTTTCCAAACATATGGGGCAATGGATTAGCAATTTATTGGCTTCAGAATGATTTCAATTGATGGTAATCGAGTGTTACGTAATTAGGGTTACTTGTTGTCAGTCCTATGCTGTCCTTCCATGGCCACGGTGATTTGAAAACATTGTAAACAAAAATTATTTTTTTTACAAAGAGTAACCGAGCCGTTTCCTGCCGGCTCTTCTTCTTAGGACACAACCATTTGGAACCGTGCACCTCTCTTCTGTCGTTTCAAATATAGCTTTGTTGTTATGTTTTAAAGAAATTATTTTGATTGACTTTGAAATATAAATTAACATATCAAGCTACTACAATCTGTCATATTTCTTTATAGGATTTTCAACTTTATAGTTAAAGCATCAAGATTGTTTGGAAATTTTTTGACAGTTTCGGGTAGGAGTGTCTGGTGAAGCCGTACGGAGGACGGGTCTGAGCAGTTGTGTTGCGATGTGAGCCGGGTGCGATGCGCCTAATGTTGTTGTGTTGGGGGTTTGGTCGTGGAGGGTCTTCAGATCAATCTCCCTTTGGCGCAGCATCGTTGGTCGTGTTGTTGGGTTTAACATTGCATCACCTCGCTCAACTGTCGTCTTCCTTCCTATTCGCTCAGTTTTTCAAAGTGAATAGGCTCTTAATAAACTAGCGCGCTTTACCATCAACGATCGCATCACTGCTTACCATCAGGCGGGATTGCGGTCAAGCGCTAGTTTATAATCATTAAAAAAAAATGACTTGCTGTCGTCAGGACATACCCACATTGCGAAAGCTTTCACTGTGTAGACGAGATGAATTATTTTTTATGGTTTTCAGTATGTTTTACCCATATTAAAAACCATGAATGATATGGAATGTTGTACAATTATGTAGGTAAATTTTAGATATACTACAGAAGCCAGCTAAATTGGACGTAAAATGTAAATTTGCAGGATACTGCTGATCTAATTAATTTGAAACGCAGACATCGAATCAGTTACTAAGCAGAGCTACATGGAAAACACTTCCGAGTAAAATAAGTTTATGTAGTAATTTTATACAGTTTATTTTAACAAGTACCACATGGACTAATCTGTTGTGTTGAGTAGAATAAATATTTTGACAGGTCTCACATCAAAATGTGAATACCTATCTATCAGGTAAGAGTTAAGGCTAAAGATGTCTGGATTATATTAACTTGTAGAGCAATCGCGTAAGAAGGTATGTGGATAGGTACATATGTGGGATTCGGTAAATTTTATAGTCATATAATATGATGAAGACATTATGATGATCTCAATTGTTAGATACTAGCTTTTCGCCCGCGGCTACGCCCTTTTAGATTTCCCTCGGGAATAACATTTTTTTCCGGGATAAAAAGAAACCTATTATGTAATGCGGACTTCAAACTTTACGTCTGCAAAATTTCATTTCATATTTACAAAAGCAATCGGTTCAGTTGTTATGGCGTGAAAAGGGAACAAACAAACAAACAAACTCACGTACCCATTTATAATATTAGTAAGGATATCATTTCAGAAAGTCCTTTTCAATCAGCACCCTAAATGCGTAACACACTATTATTATCTGTGTGAATAATTTCGAAATATATTGCTAATCCATTGCTCCATAAGTTCGAAAAATTTGCTTGCTCAACAACGTAAATAATGCAATGAATGTTGTTGAACTGTCACAGTGCAACCCATTGCTACTAAAACTTTGTTACGCAATTACGCTGCGGATCAACCGATATAAAGGGTTTTTTAATAGGGAAGCTCGAACTTTGACAGCGCATAGCGATCATCTTGGTTATGCGATAGCTGTCAAATTTGGCATGAATACATATTTAGTCGTGACATTTCACCATGGACATGCTTCACATAGATGCTACACGCTTCAACAACGCGTAGAAATTATTAAAATTTATTATCAAAATCAGTGCTCTATTCGCCTAACGTTCCGTGCGTTGCGTCCAATTTATGGCGTTCATGGCCTTCCTGCAGAGTCCACAATCAGTCGTCTGATAAAAAAAATTTGAGACAACCGGGTCGGTGATCGATGAAGCAGTTCCTGTACGTCAAAGAAACGCAAGATCGTTGGAGAATATTGTTGCCGTTCGAGACAGTGTGCGAGAAAACCCCAGACAATCCATTCCGCGTCGTGCGCAAGAACTGGGTCTTTCTGCGACATCAACATGGCGAATTTTGCGCCGAGATTTGGGTTTTCATCCATATAAAGTTCAATTAACTCAAGAGCTAAAACCCAATGACCACAGGTAGCGCCGTGTATTCGCTGATTGGGCGTTAGAGCGTCTGGCAGCTGATCCTGCTTTTGCAAAAAAAATCATATTCACTGATGAGGCTCATTTCTGGTTAAGCGGTTTTGTTAATAAACAAAATTGCCGGATTTGGTGCGATGAAAATCCGCGGGAGATTCATCAGGTGCCTTTACACTCCGAAAAAGTAACTGTTTGGTGTGGATTTTGGTCCGGCGGTATTATCGGCCCTTATTTCTTCGAAGATGCGCAAGGAGCCGCGTTCAATGTCAATTGCAACCGATATCGGACTATGATTACTACTTACAAACATGTGGTTCCAACAGTATGGCGCCATTTGGGTTGGCCCAGGTGGGGCCTCGCCACAATAGTGGCATTAAGGCCTGTTATGCAGGAATGGCTGGAGAGGCTGCATGGTGCCCTTAGTTTTCGGCTGACGCAGGTGCTTACTGGACATGGATGTTTCGGTAAATATCTGCGTCGCATAGGTCGGGAGCGGACGCCCGTATGTCATCACTGCACGAATTGCCACGAGGACACGACGCAACATATTCTGGAGGAGTGCTCAGCTTGGGCCCAACAGCGCTGTGCCCTCGTCGTGAAACTTGGTGCGGGTGATCTCTCGCTTCCAGTTGTGGTACAGTCCATGGTCGGAAGCAAAGAAGCCTGGGATGCTGTGGCCTCTTTTTGCGAGGAAGTGATGCATGCGAAGGAGGCTGCGGAGAGGGAGAGAGAACATGCTTCTCACTCCACTCGCACTAGAAGAGCAGCTGGGCGTCGAAGGGCGCTTAACGATCACCGGCCACCATAGGAAAGACCATGCGGACGACGAAATTGGGGCCGTGTCGTCGCTCGAGCACTAAGGCTCAAGGAGGGGACATGCAGTATGTGCGTCGTAGTGGTGGTCTGTGCGGTCGTGGTATTGGGTGCACTTGGTGATGGCGCCCGCTAGGGATGGTGGGCTGATACCAGACGGGGGTGCGGCGAATGTAGTAGTATATCCCGGGCCCCCGTCTCATGGTACTCGAAGGAATAGTGGGGTTTTGGTCGGTAGGAGTCCGACATAACCTTCCGTTAGTCGCGGGGGGTATCCATGAGGATTTCCCCACTAACAAAAAAAAAAAAAAAAAATGGCGCCATTTGCCATACAGCATGGGAAACATTAAATTTATTGAAAGAGAAGTTCGAGGGCTTCGTCATCTCGCGTGGTGGCGACATCAACTGGCCCCCGAGATCGTGTGACTTAACACCTAGTGTATGCAGATAAACCACAGTCAATTGCTGCCCTAAAGGTCAAGATAACGCGCGTTCTTCGTGAAATTGAGCCTCATTTTGCGAAGACGTCCTTCAAAATTGGTTCACCAGAATACACCATCGACAGCGGAGTCGCGGTGGCCATTTGGCTGATATTATTTTCCACAAATAATGTCATTGAATATTCTTTAAAATGTAATAAAAATTGAAATAACTAAGCTAATGAAAAACCTGTACAAATGGATTTTAAACATTACGGAAGTTTTCACATCTTTTTGTGTACGAATATTCTGCCAATCGTTTCACGAGTAGTAGAAATTCCTGTAGTGTCTCATATTATAAAGTACCTGAGTCATTATAATGTAGGTACAACTCGTACTCAAATAAAGTGGGTAGTATCAAATTGCGTGCATAAGATCGAGTGGAACTCATTCTTACAGTAATGATAATTACCTATAGTCCTTTAATTTTTTTTTTTTATTAAAAGAAAGTTTCATTGTGACCCGACCCCCAGATACGTTGAAACTGAACAAACATCTCATGGTAGCCTAATTTCTGTTTAACCTATATCAAACTAATTGTCGTTTTATTATACAGGGTGTATCTGACATCGTAACGCAAACTGCGTGAAAAGGCTATACTGCATACCACTAATGAAATTATGATAGTCATTTATGTCGTTAATGAACGGTTACAGAATTCACAATATTTAAAAAAGTGTCGGCTCGACTTTTGAACGTTGCAAGCGTGCCGCCGTACGGATTTGTAGGTATGACGTTGATCCCTGGTGTGAACTCTATTAAATCAGCTGATAAGATAGTTTTTCGAGTTTTGTTCACATTGTGCTTTTTTGTGTAATTAATTTTTACTTTATAATCTCATTGGGTTATAAAAGTATAGCAACTATGAACGGTCTAAAGTAAAAAAAAACTGCATATATATTTTTTTCAATCATGAAAAAGCCGACGAGAAATTCCACCACTGGGGGTTTCAGAATCATGTACTGGATCCATGGTAAGTACTCGTTTGTGCGTCG
This sequence comes from Sesamia inferens, assembly GCA_037179545.1. Taxonomy (NCBI): domain Eukaryota; kingdom Metazoa; phylum Arthropoda; class Insecta; order Lepidoptera; family Noctuidae; genus Sesamia; species Sesamia inferens. Next base: position 16,627,164 of record CM073928.1, on the reverse strand, counting down.
ATGTCAGATACATCCTTTATAAGTGTCTCACAACAAGAAAATAAGTTAGGTAGGTACTCATATTCCTCACATATTTTCTGTTTGGTCACCTCAAAGATAATGATTTTTGATTTTGTGCTAAGTATAATGTGAATTGTGATGCAGTAACCCAGAGTAGCATATTCCTTTGCTGTGTAGAATAACAAAAAAGTTAACTTTTATCCATACTACGTTCATCATCCACTTCTTTATCAATCTTCGTTCGATAAGGTGACAATTAGGCTATCAGCCAATTAACCTAAATCTTATCCAATTCGGGTAAGTACCTGTCATTGTATTATTGCAAATCTTATTTTTTTTTTTTTAAGTAAAGACGACAGCAGGTCATGCCAGCCGAAATTGTTAAATATTCCCAATCAACTTTGAGCCTCAACGGTTTAACGATAAAGATGACAATCTAATAAAGAAATTTGACAGCTATTGTAATAACTTAATGTGCTGTCGTCTGTACCTAAGTTTTTTTTTTATTAAAATATAAACCAGCGCTTGACCGCAATCCCGCCTGATGGTAAGCAGTGACGCAATCGTTGATGGTAAAGCGCACTAGTTTATTAAGAGCCTATTCACTTTAGCCTTGAAGACACTGAAATTGTAGTCTGACGGAAACACCGCCGCCGGCAGATTATTCCAGTCCCTCGATGTACGCGGTATAAAGGAGGAGCCGAAACGCTTCGTCCGGATCATCTCCGTTAAGGTCTTAACAACATAAGGGTGGAAACTCGCCGTACGACGGGTCGTCCAATGGTGGAACGGAGATGGGGGAATTAAATCGTGCAATTCCCTCGCACACTCCCCAAAATGCATCCTATAGAATACCGAAAGGCTGGCTACTGTACGCCTGTGCTCTAGGCTTTGGAGACCAACTCGAGTTAAATCAAGGTCACCAATCAGCCTCTTCGCACGCCCCTCCACTGAATCCAAAGTGGCCAGGTGACGCTTAGCAGCACCAGCCCAAATGTGGCTGCAATACTCCACACACGAACGGACCTGTGCTTTGTACAACATTAGAAGCTGCCCTGGTGTGAAGTACTGCCGAACCTTTGCGATAACGCCAAGTTTTCTGGCAGCCACCTTGGCCTTGGACTCAATGAACCGCCCAAAGTTTAGGTTCGAGGAAATCTCAACACCCAAAAGCTGAAGGCGGTCGGTACACTCCAAGGATACATTCCGAAAAGTAGGAGCCAAGGTGAACGGGCTCCTTTTGGCGGTGAAAAGACACGCCTGCGTTTTGGCGGCATTGAATGCTACAAGATTGGCATTGCCCCATTCGGAGACTGCCTGAAGTGCAACACTCGTTCGCTCTACCATGGCCTCTCTTGCGAACCGGATTGATTCCCTACTAGCCCGAGCATCCGGCAGGTATCTCTCCACAACTGTGCTTTCATCTGCATACCCATAGATACCGGGCATCAGCAGATCGTTAATATGCAGCAGAAACAGAGTTGCAGAGAGAACAGATCCCTGAGGAACACCGGCATTAGTCGACATGGGCTCAGATGAGCATCTGTCGACAACAACTCGGAGGGACCGTTCAGTCAGGAAGTCTTTTACCCAGCCAGTCAGGCTAAGGGAAATGCCGTACGCTGGAAGCTTACTCAAAAGGCCAGCGTGCCATACCCGGTCGAAGGCCTTCGAGACATCAAGGGAGACAGCAATCGCTTCCCCATTTCTCTCGAGGGCCTCGCCCCACAAGTGAGTGGCATACACTAGTAGGTCCCCAGTTGACCGATTGCGGCGAAACCCGTACTGTCGGTCACTGAGGAGATCGTTACCTTCCAGGTATGCCAAGAGGCGCGAGTTCAATACACGCTACATAATTTTGCAAAGTATGGAGGTGATCGAAATCGGCCGATAGTTGGAAGGATCGGCACGACTACCCTTTTTGGGCACGGGCTGCACGTTGGCAAGCTTCCAGGACTTGGGCACTATACCAGTCCCTAATGAGAGGCGATACAAGCGTGTCAATACAGGAGACAACTCGGATGCACATGCTTTTAGAACAATCGCTGGTATAGCTATGGTTATTTTTAGTGCTTGACCTGACCACAATCCCTACTAATGGTAAGCCGTGACGCAGTCGTTGATGGTAAAGCGCACTAGTTTATTAAAAGCCTATTCAATAATTAAAAAAAAACTGAGTGAATAGGAACGAAGACGGCAGTTGAGCGAGGAGATGCAATGTTAAACCCAACAACACGACCAACGATGCTGCGCCAGAGGGAGATTGATCTGGAGACCCTTCACGACCAAAACCCCCGACACAACAACATTTGCGCATCGTACCCGGCACATATCGCAACACAACTGCTCAGACCCATCCTCCGTACAGCTTTACCAGACATCATGCTGGAACACGACGAATCGCTTGGCGGCAAGACTCTTTCAGGGTGCGTAGTAACTTCTACCGGCAGCCGATGTTATGGCCTACTACCGAGAAACAAGTATAACCGGCGAAATTCAAACTCTCATTTCACGCTTGGCAATCTGCGAAAAACTAATAGTTGCACGAGCGAGAGAACTGTTCCTTTTAGTAGAAATTATTAAGATTAATTAGGTTTATTTGACTGGCAGGTGTACAGCGTATCGTTCTCTTACTCTACTATTGCGAGAGAGTCCTGGGTTCGAAAATTCTCTGAAGCAATCCTAAAAGCTTGACACCTATTACATAGTAAGTACTTATTTATATGTTGGTATAATATGACTGGCGATGTTAATGTAATTACATAATTTATCTATTTGAACAACTACGCCCTTCCGCTTGAAATGCAACCTATAACCATGACGTAGCATTTAAACTATAACAAATATTACAACATATAACATATTGTTTAAGTATCTAGACAAATTGCACAAATACTATTAATAATATTAATCTAATAATAGTGACATTGCCATTCATTTTCTCAATTCGACTTATTATTACGGGCAAGGGGTACTAAAATGCCGGTTAAGGGTTAACGAGGTTTTGGGCACGGCACAATAGCGGCGGTAAGTCCCCTCTTTGAGGGGTTGTTAGAGAGGCGCCACGGCGCCTTCACCTTCCGCCTGACGCATCACGCAGGTCCTCACCGGACACGGCTGTTTCAGGATGTTCCCGTTCCTGGTCCGGATAAGGCGGTAGGAAACGCCAGGGTGTTACCATTGTAGGGATCGCCCTGAAGAGACGGTGGAGCATACGGTGAAAGTCTGCCCGGATTGAGCAGAGCACCTCCGTGTCCTGGGGGGCAGGGGGGACAGCTGCCCGCCCTCTTGTTTACAACCAGCAGGTAGTTACAGGTAGGAGACGAAATTTCTAATCATATCGATGGATATCGAAATTACTAGAAACTTCTTTGACAACGAAAGGTCGACCTTTCGTTCAATAGGTCACCTTAGCTCTAGCAATGCACTTTTAGATCGTACATCTATAATTCCTAGGTCTCAAGATATAGGGCTTAAAAGTTACATAAGGCTTGTCACGCAATATTGAACCTTATGCCATTGACATAAAGTGCATTCGGAACATTGCGCCGTTCTTAGTCGTACACGTCCCGAGCATAATTTGATTCATAATAGCGAGCTAGGCGGTTTACGTGAACGATTTTCAGCTTTGCTCTAGGTACTTTATCCGATAGGTGAAATCGTTCATTCTGGTTACTATCGTGTACGAACCCTCCCATATGGCTTGAAACTTTGAGCTCTTTCCTTTTCTCCTATTGGGATTATGTAACCATTTCAAAGTTCCCTCTTCAAATCCGGGCGACGACCGACGTTAGCTTTGCGGTCGTATCGAAAGCAGTCTAAAAAAATAGCTAGAAAATGAAGATACTCATTTTCTTGCTGGTTTTTTGACTGCTTCCTCTCACTAGCTCATGTACCTATTCCATCATCCAGTTTACACCGTAGGTCGGCCTCATAGTCGACGGCTAGGATAGAAGTATCAGGCAAGTGCCACGATTAGTAGTCCAATTCTCGGCCAAAGTTGATTTTGCCCGTGTGCATTTGTGTTATCGTGTATTGCTGAGCGGCATTACATTACATTGACATTAAGAAGAGTGGCACAAGCACCTTAGCACTGATGCGACTTTATCACAGGGGACAACTAACTGTAAGGCGACCTCCTGTCCACTGGGTGATTCCCATTTTCTCTTTAAGGTTCCATTATCAAGTATCAGCCTGTCCCATTCAGCCCAGTAACTTTTTGCAGTCGATTTATTTTTTTTCAATATATTTCACTCCAAGCAGGCCTATGTTGGTTACTGTAGTTCTTCTGCGGATCTCCTCATTACTGATTTCATCACGCAGCATCACAATTTAAAGCAGGATTTGTCATCGAAGTGTAGAGCTGTCCATAAAATTCTCGAATTCTTGACTTCCCTCAAAAGCTCGACCCCGATGTTATGATCTTGCCGTCATCAGTCTTCAGTTTGCTTTGCCCAATAGTTAGATCTCTTGCGAAAACTTTGGAGCCTTTATTTCACTCTATAGCCTCCGTTATACGTTCGGTATTACACCGACGTAGGTCGCGCTTCAGAGACTTTGAGATTTGCTTATTGAGTTGCCGGTATCTGCAAGCATCACTTGAAGAAAGCAAAATTATCTCACGTCTGTCGTCCATGAGCTCGAGAGTGTAGTCTGAGACCTTTTTAGTTCTATTTGTACGGAGGGTCTTAAAATACGGAGAGCTTCTACAAACCCGTCATTGCACTTGTCCACGTCGCTACTTAGGCATTCGAAGAGATTTTGGAGCCCGAGCTGGAAACTTTCGGAGTTCTGGATCTGGATGGGTGCTGGCCGGAGCGTAGACTTCTTCAGGTGAGATCTTTCGAGCACTGTGTTTAAATTTAATGTGCCTCTGACCATACGCTGCCGCATTTGAGCGAGTTGATCACTGTAACAGCATTAAAAAGCATATGCTTTTTTGTCGTCACAATGAAGTCTATCTCAGTCTTGGTGTTGGTGACCGCGTTGGGTCTTATACAGGTTCACTTCCGCTGTTCATTGTTACTTTTTGAAGAAGGAGTTCATCATCCTTCTCCATGAAGCCAGCTAACATGTGGCTCTGGTGGTTCCAACGTCCAAATCCAAAATTTCCCAATCCGAGCTCTTCACCACTCCGTTTTAAGTTCCGTGCTTCATTTAAAGTAGCTAAGTTTTGGTTCTAAATTTCATAAAAATTCGTTTACGTTAGATACTTTTGTGCTACTTCTACTGTAAGCCAACTCTTATGGGTGTGTAAATTGTAATAAAATTTTTCTAAATTTAAAATAATTTATGAAAGAGTCCACGAATTCTAATTCCGACTGAGATGTTTCCGGTTTGCGAATAAATGAAAAATATTTGAATTTCACTAGAAAACCGGAACAGAATAGTGCAATAGTTCCATAATAATGTATAATTTTCAATTTAAAAGTAATTTCTTAAAATTATTTCTATCTACTCTTAGTGTTTGTTTTGCAATTGCACCGTTACTTTTACCTAGCTTTACCATTATTTTTTATCTTTAGGGTTTTAAGAAATATTACATAAACAAAACACCGATTTAAGGTGGTTATTTTATAAAGTTGTAATGTTTTAAAGCTGAGCTCAAAAATGTTACTAGTATATATATATATATAAATATATTATGTCCTGTATGTTCGCATTATATGAATCCATTTGGACGGATACGATTTCAAAAAGGTTATAAAAAGACCTCAAATGGGCATGAATGTGATGATCCAGGGGTTTTATAAAAGTCTGCGCCCCTGCACACCTGCAATTCATAAGAAGGAATGGTATTTTCGTGACAATTACTTGGTGTTTTGGATTAATGTGAAAAGTGAAAAGTTATTACGAAGTTGACGGTACTTATGGATACTATATTCGGTATGCGAATTTCATACTACTGGAGGCATCTCGTTACATAGTGAAGTACTACTTTAGGTATCGCGAAATTTGTTCATGATTAATTATAGAAATTAAATTCATAAGAAGTTCAAACTACAAATAGTCATCGCCACCATACAGCTTAAAAATGACTGCAATACAAAAAAAATAATATGCAGCGATAATTGCAAATGCAAAATATTGCTGCTGCGCTCCTGCTTCTGCACGTCATGCTGCTATGAATGATGCATGGATGTTATGAAAAAAAGAACTAACATGAATTAAATAGCACCTTATTATAGATCCTAATTTTTGCCATGATTGTTTACGTGTTGTTTTTATTCTTTGAATGTGAGAAAACAGTAGTCCTATCAAGTTTGCGCCTAAAATGGTTACCGCCCGCTGATACCCACAAATCCGACACTTCGATAGGTTTGGTCTATTCAGACATAGGTAAAAGGGCCGTTTCCGGAAAGTGACAGGGTCGTAGCGAACACACGGCAGACACTGATTCCATCACCGTCCAGCATCCTAATCGCGTAACGCACTGTTACTATCTATTGGAATCATTTTGAAGCGCATTGCGAATCCATTGCTGTTTGAAAAATGTGTCCGCTCAACGCAGTAAATCACGTAGTGAACGCTGTTGAACTGTCAAAATGAAACCCATTGTTATTGATAGTGTGTTGTTATTGTAGTGTGTGAATTGACGCAATTGCCCTACCGGACATGGAGTTGTGTGAATGAGTTCATGAAAAATGTGATGCACCGACATTTTTTAAGACCCTGACGGAGCATTGTCCCTGATATATGGATAGATCTCTGCGATAGCAATTTCAAAGGCATTTATCTGAATCTAAATTTCTAAACGATATATTCATTTGAATATTATTATTTCATTTAAATATTTTACGTGGAGCAACTACATATACCCAGTTAGGTACTGGGTAATACGACCCGTAATTACTGTAAAAATTCTACGAATGACAGCTGAGACCAACGGCTTAACCTGCTTTTTGAGGCATAGAGGGTTCGCAGTATGTTAAGAAATTTAAGATGGTCATCCATCCACAGACCAATCGCGGCAAACGTAACCTGATCGATCGACCCATGCGGCTTTTATTATTTAGCCACAAGCCCCTCAATCAAATAAAGACGCCTTTGATATGAGCCACAAATTCTATCTACAATTTATATTGCATCTTTCAAACCGTATCACGTTTGGTATCTCATGATAAGTTGGCAGCAGTCTTCTGGCCGGTATTAAATCGGAGTCAGATTTTTATTAGTTAGTAATAGGTAATTACCTATGAAAATGCCGTTCTGCAGTACTGGCCATTTCAAATCAAAATATTTTTTTTTCAAAATATTTATTTTAAAAACATGGTATCCTTTTTCCAAAAGTAGTCATTTGTTTATTCATTAGTGTTACATTTTCATTGCATTTAATTTTTTTACGTCATCATGGATACGTTAAAAAATCGAGTAATTATGGAATATGAGTTCGTTGGTAGTTCTGATCCGACAGAATTAAAAAAATATACATAATCTTTAAAGAAGACATCGAATGCACCTTATGTCATTGGCATAAGGTTCAATATTGCGTGACATGTCTTACGTAATTTTTAAGCCATAACATCGGCTGCCGACAGAAGTTACCACCCACCAGACAAAGTCTTACTTACCGCCAAGCGATTCGTTGTGTTCGTGTGATGCCTGGTGAAGCCGTACGGAGGATGGATCTGAGCAGTTGTGTTGCGATGTGTGCCGGGTACGATGCGTCAAATGTTGTTGTGTCAGGAGTTTTGGTCGTGAAGGGTCTCCAGATCAATCTCCTTCTGGCGCAGCATCGTTGGTCGAGTTGTTGGGTTTAACATTGCCTCACCTCGCTCAACTGCCGTCTTCCTTCTATTCTCCCACTTTTTTTTGGGTGATTAGGCCCTTAATAAACTAGCGCACTTTACTATCAACGATTGCATCACTGCTTACCATCAGGTGGGATTGCTATCAAGCACTAGTTTATAAACACTAAAACACCGCGGCAAAAGCGGCACGCAACATCAACGACGTTTACGGAGCTAACACTACAGAAAACGCACTACCTTTTATTGGTTTTTTTGCTCCCGTTCTGGGAATTTCGACCTGAAAAATAAACCTCGGGGTCGTCCGAAAACTTTGGTCGACGATGACGAATTAAAGGCAACTGGGTTGTATCCTAAAAATAATTTAATGTCCATACAAAATATACCACGGCGTGACGTAATTAACCCCTACTCCGTAACTTTAATACGCTATATCTCGGTAGTTTTTGGTAATTTCGACAAAAAAAAAATTACAGTTATTTTTTATTATTATTATTTATAAGAAGGGCTAATTATTTTTTTGATTTTCATACCTTGGATGCATCCTTATTGTGAAAGCTGATCCACAATCTACGGCTGAATTAGCAGCAGCTTTCGATGTTAGCGTCAAACAATATTGGTCCATTTGCGTCAAGTTGGAATGGTAAAAAAGCTTGAGAAATGGGGCTCAATGATCGCCAGCGCGAAGTGTGCGTCGAGACGTACCTTGCACTGCTCAACAGACACACAAACGAAGAAATTTTGAACCGCATTGTTATTTGCGGTGAAAAATGAATTCTGTTTGATAGCCGCAAGCGCTCAGCAAGTTGGGTGGATCCTGGTTCAGCACCTAAACGAAAACTAACCCCTAGAAAAGTGATGGTCGCTTTGATTCATCACATCTTCTTACCAAACGGGATGAGCATTAATGCAGATGTGTACTCTGAATAACTGAACACAATGATGGAGAAACTGGCACTGCACGACAACGCGCGATGTCATACTCCACAGCAGACGTTCTCCAAGTTCCAAGAACTAGGGTTGGAAGCTCTCCATCATCCGCCCTACTCACCAGACCTTGCGCTTACAGACTACTACTTTTTCCAGAATTTGGATAACTTTTTGTCGGGAAAAAATTCAATACCCGAGAGGCAGTACAGCTTTTGAAGAATTTGTTGCCTCCCGTCCAGCTGATTTCTTTAAAAAGGGCATCAACAAACTGCCACTGCATTGGCAAAGATGCATTTATTGCATGCGTGATTATTTCGATTGGTACATGAAATTTTTTTTTAAATTTTTTTCATATAAAATGGCAATTTCATAGACTTAATATTTCAAATATGTCGCAACACTAAATGACATTTGCTTGCTGGTTTTGTCACTGTCAAGTGTCACGTCAGTGTCATGTCAATGTCAATCAGATTGTTATGTTTTGGAAGTCTGGGTTCATTAAATCATTCATCTCAGCAAATATTTTTTTTAAATTTATAATCAATTTATAATAGTAATGGAAAAATGTCGTATTTGTTTCCGATCTTCCAAAAATGTTCTTTCAATATATGCGAAAGCAGACGGAATTACATTTGCCGATATGATGTCTTCTATTGCTAAAATTAAGGTAGGTACTTATTTTGTTATATATTATACAGGTAGGGTTTGTATGCATATGAATATTTGCACTGGTCTGGTCATGCCTCAGAAAATACGTTAAACCAGGGGGGGCACACTTAGTACTTTATGAATTTCTACAGTCGACAGCGACATCTAAAGAAAAGTGTGTGAACAACTGGGCAGCCATCTTATTAACCTATAAAGGTCTTGGTTACCAGGTCGTAAAATTTCAAAAAAAAAAAAAAAAAGCAGCCATCTTATACCAAGTCATATTTTTTAATTTCAATTTTCAAGCTATGGAAGCAAGATGGCGGATAGAGAATCAAACAATTTTATTTTATTTATACTCGTGTTGAATGAATATATGAAATATTGATATGATGTACGCACGTGTTATTGGCAAAATTGTGGTGTCTCTTCCACAAAGGCCATTGATCAAGACTTGAAGTTGAAGTTCAATTTTCATGATTTGTTGTCATGTTTCAACTCCCAAGAAAATATTGTATTTTTGACTATGATGCTTTAGGTAAGTGTTTATTACTGTACCCTACCGTATTATCTATATAAGTAAAAAGGTTTTTATGTTCTATAATATGTTTTTTTTTTTGCCCAAATTCTGATAAGTAATTATTCACAAATTTCATTCCAATTTCAGTTGCACACGGTGTACCCATTCTCCGACTCCCAAACCCTGAAAAGGACCCTGATTAGTTCGCTACTTTGATAGCCGCTGTTGGCAGCCAAGTTAGAGAAAGTGATCATATGAAGATTTATAAGAATATGTTCAAAAGAATATGTGATCACCATTTTGATCAATCAAGACAGCTGGAGGTCGTCTTATTTGTTCAGGAGCACCAACAGTTAATAAGAATCGTAAGTAGAATTAAGTTAGCTCAATATTTGTGTGAACACAACATTTATTACCATACCAAATTGTTCCAATTCATATTTACAATCATTTGTGGGGTGACTTTTCAAAAGGACTTATTTCTGTGTGAACTCTAAAGAGAAATAGCCCCTTATGACTTTGTGAAAGGGCTTATTTCTGTATGAATTCTGCAAAAAAAATGCAGTCCTTCCGAAGAGTCTCTCCTCAATTGGATTTTGCTAATCAGTAACTTAAAAGTACCTACTCTGAAAATTGTGGAAGAAGCAGAAGTGTGTGTCTGACTTTTACTGACTAAAACCCACCCATGTTCCTTAACTTGCCTGTGTGACGGCCAGGGCCACGGTTTCTTTTTTAAACAACCCGCAACGCTGACCCAGGAGGCATTGATCTTCGTGGACCCCGTCACAATGTGAACTGGTAATAACCTTGCATTGTATGTTACAGGTATTCAACAAATAATCAGTACCTTTGTGGAGACAGACCATAAATACTAATTTCCAAACTGTTAATTTCTGACACTTTCGGCTAATTTGTAATATTATTTTATTTCTGTGTACTTCATAATTAACGTAATGTTTTATATAACGATTTTATGTTTACATACTATCAGCTGTGAAGTTTTCACTCATAAAATAAATAAATTACTGAATACTTTGTTTTAATCATCTGAAAACCCAGACCTATAATATACATTACATAGCTACGTACGCATAGATACGTAGCTATAACATACATAGCTACGTATGCATAGGTACGTAGCTATAATATACATATCTACATACGTATAGCTATGTACCTGTATCATTCAGCTACATACGTATAGCTACGCACCTACATTCACTAGTAGTTGTTCACCTACTAAACTGAAGACGGCAGCACTTTCCATACATGCATATTTTACCGCAGAGTTGGCACTCTTTAATTATATACTTACTATACTCTTTGCGTTAAACCGTTGGCCCCTGTTGCCATGCGAACATGTAATGGCAGTCGTTATGGGTTGTTGGAGCCCTCAAAAGTCCAACAATTGGTCTAACTGCAATGTTTCGATATCGCCTTCGGATTGTGGAAGTCAGACGGCAGTCGCTTTATGGAAAATATCGATGTTTAGCCAAAATCAGTAGTTGGACTGGTAAAGCGGACCCCAGACTCCAAAAGCTGAAAAAACTTCGGATGCGACTAGGATTAACGCTGAGATGGTGATGGGTGAGTTACAGGTAGGGTTTATACAATATGCGTGCTGGATGGATAGCTTTATTAGGGTATTGTCTTATAAGTTTGAATATTACCCACTTTTTATTGCAGCACACCGCAGGCATTTGTAGACCAAGTGATTAATTAATTAATTTGCGTTTCATGTTTTTCAGTTCCAAAATGAAGATGGTTTTAATGATAATATTTGTCGTTCCTGTCGCGGGAAACTCACTGACGCATACAAATTTAAACTAGATATTGAAAGGTGTGTATTATTTGAATTTAGATTTGTAATTATTGGTAGTTATGAAGAAAGTTATTGTTTTGAAATACATTTAACTTTTGATAACAGTTCCTCGAACTCTTGCCCTTTTAACATGATTTTTGCTCATATTTTACAGGGCTGAAATGGAATTACAAGAAACTTCTAATTTGAAGAGAATCAACTTCAGTAACTTACATGATATTAAAATAAAAATTGAAATTGAACCTGACTGCAAGCCTTTAGTACATTCAATGAACACTTTTTCTGCGAACTTATTTAAAGAAGGTCTTGATTGCATATCATACAACAACACTGTTATTAAAAAAATTGTGAACTCAAGTAAAACTAAGGATATTGAAAGAAAGAAAGCATTATCTGTGGGTGAATTTCTTAATTCAATTAAAACAAACTCAGATGATGACTGTGATTATGTAAGTATGACTTTATGGTCTCAAAAAACCTTACAAATTTGATTAAATTTAATTCTATAACTCATCTATTTTTAGGTCTATTATTAGTCTTTAGATTGGCACTTTAGGATGACCTTAAAGCCCCAATTATAAAACCTCACTTTATAGTAAGAATATGTATATTGTTATAAATATTATACAGTAAGTTAAGAAAACCCTGTCCGACCCGTGAAGGTGTTGTTAGGTATCGATAACTGATTCTACTAATGCATACAAAACCGGGCTAAAATTAAAAAAAAATTTCCCCCTAAAAAAATAAATATTATTTCGCAAAAATAGGTAACTTAATAAATGTGTTTTAACCACCCTTCGCCTGCCGCCGGCGGGGGGCGGGCGGCAGGGCAAGCGGCACGTGGTCGCATCGCTATTCGCTCATAATAATACCGGTGTTGTCAGTTTTTAAAAATTACCAAATTTCGGGGAAATTGGAATTAATTCGCGGGAAAAAAAGATTATTTCAAAATTCATTTGTATTGGTACTATGATGATTACGTAAAATTTTATATTATATTTGGTCATGTGTTTACCTAACCTTTATTATCCCTGTCCGACCCGGACAGGGTTTTCTTAACATACTGTATATGGTTGTCTGGAAGAGAATGTATTTTTAATCAATGTATGTTAATGATGTACAATAAAGTATAAATTAATAAAGGTATAGTATATGTTATGGTCAGACAGGACATTGGTAATTTGCCCTGCACACAAGGAAAATTAGCCAATAATTTGCCTTTGGGAAAACTTAACTATGATTATGCACTTTGCTAGCCTAACGACATTGGTATCTCGGATGTAGGGTCTTGGGTTTGTCATAAAGATCGTCATGGAGAGCGATAATTTTGGTATTATTTAACGATCAGTAGTTTGCGACAGCGTCGTTAACAATGTCGCCCCAGGAAGTGCTAAAGAGACATCTTGTATTGATAGCGTTGGTTTGTCTTGGTGCTAGAAAAAGATATGTGCTTGGATTTGCGGGAGGCCTTAACTCAGCAGTGGGACAATGTATAACTCGCGCGAGTTAACTGTGCAACCTCACTGGAATGCGACCCCTCTATCACTTCCCCGCGCGGCGCCCCACATTCGCTGTAATCGCTGAGTAGCGTTAGCATCTTTGTTACAATTGTCTAAATACTGTTTAAATCCCCTATTGTTATTACTGATTCTGTGGAGTTTTTGCTTTATTAAGTTTTTTTTTATTTTTTATTAAGTCATCATCGTTCACTTATACACTAGATTCAGAATCAGCATAAAAAAATGGTTGAACTGAACAAGCGCACAACGCATGCATGTAAGGTTGAATTTGGTTTAATGTGTGATGTACCACTGACTCGGTCGTAAAAAATAATGGCTTTTTGTACTGCTATAAGAACTTTATACACTGCACTTAAGGCTGATTTGAAATTAATGTATATTTATAGTGACTACTTTTGACTGCTTAATGCTTGTCGCCATTTTTGATAAGAGTTTTGTTCGAGACTGTGTATCTAGTGTATAAGTGATCAATGGTTTACATACATAACAAGAAAAAGAAAAATTATTTATATTTTTTGACATAATTCTATTTTTTTACAAACGGTACCTTCCGATTGACGTCACAGAGTGAGGTGCACAGTTAACTCGCGTGAGTTGTAGGCTAAATAATAATAAAAACAATATGTATTACAATAAATAAGGCATAAAATTTTACCGGATTTGTTCTATTGCAGCAAGCCTATGAAATAGGTGCTGATGATGACTATAACTCTGACACAGAAAGTAACTACAGTTATAATAAGAAAAAAATAACAAAAAAGAAAAAGGCGAAAGGTTAGTTCTGAATTTCAACAAATCAATCAAAAATACTTCCAAACAACATAGGAACAAATCTCATAATTTTAAAACCATTCATAATTTTATCTCAGTCACAATTTGACAAAAATACCTCTAATTTCGCTAGAAAATTTTGAAATTAAATTGTTTGAAAGCTTACCTATGTGCGAAATTGTCGAAGATACTTAAATCAAAACGGTTATTGCTGAAGTGACAATTTTTATAATAGTTTCATATATGAAACCAATATAAAATATCTAGGGTTTAAAACGGCCGCTATGGAGCGCAATGTATTTTAATTTCATATTAAATAGTGTCGCACGGCCAGGCTGTGGTGGCAGCTTACTTGTTGGTTCATAGAAAATGCACGAAAGGCATTTTTGCAATGCGCTATGTTGCGAAGTGTCACCCCAACTTGCGCTAGCCTGTAAGATGATAATAAAACTACAACCTAAATATTCTTTCAGAACCAAAAATAAAACAAACTAGTAAACAGAAAGATTGGTTTAAACCTCTCCTCGCCAAACCTATCAAGCCTAAATATATAGCTGACTTGAGGTTAGCTCGTTCTGAGGTTGCAGTGAAAAATAAACCCAGAGCCAGAAAACTACGTAAAGACTCTCATAAGAAGATAAATGTTTGTCCTTATTGTGGAAAATTATTTCAAAACTTGAATTCTCATATCTTACTTCACACAGGTAAGAAGTTAAACCATGCAGGAATTGTAATTACTTTTTATTTAACATAACTATCATATACTCTGTTTAAAATAACATTAGATATTTAAGAACAAAGAAAACCTTTTTTATTGTTCATTCAACCGATTTTGAGTTTTATTATGTTAATGGGAGTAACAAATGGCGGCTATGCAATGAATAGTTGGGTTTTTAGCGACTTTTTGCTTTAAATTCCATCTTTATGCCTAAGGAATAGAAGTTAAAATCGGTTGAACATACAGTAAAAAAAGGTTTCTTTAAATGTCTAATCTCAACGAGAATAGCTTATGGCTAGCCTAAAGTGGCTTGTGGCTAAGTAATCAGAGGCGCACGGTTCGATCGATCTGGTTAAGATGAGCGCTTGACGCGATTGGTCCGTGGTGATCATCTTTACATACCTTGAAAAGGAGGTCAAACTGACATGCGTGTACATATTTATAGCAGTCGTTACGGGTCTTTAGAAACCCGATATCTTACCAAGGCAGGTTGTCGTATCAATAGGCTATTGAGCTGGGTTATGGAGGTTAGACAGCGTGCGTTGCGTGTTCAAACCACGTCGGGGTTACCAGTGTCAAGGCATGAGGAACAGGGTGTAAAATTCACTCATCCTCCATAGAAAAGGGCGGATCCTCCGACCAGACGGGTGTTATGTCTGGCGAGCACTTGCCCAACGGTTGAAGTTGGGAAGTTTTATGTATGCTAATATTGCACGGTAACCTCTGATTGCGAGATATAGAATTTGTGTGACGTCAGTATGGCGCGTTGTTCCATGTAGCGTTTGTTGGTGCCGCTACAGATAGGTAGTTGCACCATGTAAAATACTGGTATCCAGCTGCATCTAGTTAGATTGGAAGCAAACTATTACCATCGATTAGAATCATTTTGAAGCATATTGCTAATCCATTGCTCCATATGATCGAAAAAAGTGTCTGCTCAACAACGTAAATAACGCAATGAATGTTGAACTGACAAAATTAAACCTATTGGTGCTGATAGTAGGTATGTGTAAAGAATATAACATAGCATTATTAATAGAACATGTAAACAATTTTTCAGCTGAAAGGAAATACAAATGTGACCAGTGTCCAAAATCATTTTTCACGGAAGGTAATTTGAAATCACACATGAAGCTGCATACGGAGAATAAAAACTTTAAATGTGATCAATGTATCGCCGCTTTCCACAACATCACAACATTGAAAATGTAAGACTATCATAAAAAGAACAACTTAACGTTATACATGTGCTTAACCAATTTAGAATATACTTAGTGAATTTTATATCTAACCCAAAATTAACGGGTGCAAAAAAGACTCCTAATGAATCCGAGAGTCAGTTGTACTCTCCGTGATTGCATTTTTTTTACTGGACATTATCATTAACCCTCTGATTATGCATAAACAACGTCGATCATAAATATTTAAGTATTTTTTTCAGGCACATGTTATGCCATGGTGATGAGAGGAAATACGTTTGCGATATTTGCAATAAAGCATTTAAAAGGGTATGCATACTATTTACCTACCTACCCACATAGATATGTTATGTACTTTTTACCTGACTGTGGCGTTGCCCAAATGGAGAACCGACCAAACAAATATACAAGAATTACCCATCTTTTTGGGCTCCACAGTAATGTGGTAATATTCATCATGAAGGATTGCAGCACCCATTAAAAGAAACTAATTTTTTATTCCTATATTTACAGAAACCGATACTGACACGGCATAGGATGATACATAATTTCGGAAGCAAACCCATCAAGTGTGAGCTATGTCCTATGACTTTTATTACCAAGTATGCTTTGCGCCATCATATGCGCGTGCACACCGGCGAGCGACCTTTTAGATGCGAGGTAAAAATACATTTTGTTTTTTGTTGTAGCATTAAATTCTGACCCATAGCATATAGCATTAGATTGTGATTAGGTAAGCATGTAATTTTATATACATTATTGTTTGTTTATGCAAATCCGAAACACTTGTCCAGTATTTTTATGTAAAAATTAACGTACTACAAAATTTCAAAAAGATATCATGGAAAATCACAAAGTTATGAGCTTGTGAGCTTATTTGGCTGTCTCAACAAAAATATGGTCAACGCTCCGCTCGGGCGGGCGGGCCATTGGTTGACCTGTGGCGTCAGCTGTTGCGCGGGCGTGCGCTCTACCGTAAGCTGCGTGGCGCACTCGGTAACCACACTGCAGAATTTTTAAATGTATTTGTGAAAAAATATAACATACTGTAAAAATTATTGGAATCGATTCAATTGCTTATTCTGAACAAACTTTATGCAGGTTCCGTACAAAGAAAACATAACGTTGTATAAAATTCTTGTGTCACAATATTAGTTTTCATACTCTTCCGAAACGGCTTGATCGAGTGTGCAAGTTCAGTAGGTCTGAGAATCAGCTACTATTTATTTCATACCACCAAGTGATAAGGGGTGCAACCCCTAATCATTTATTTTTGTACTTTTTTTCGTTTGTTTTGTTTTGTTTCATATTTCATATAACCCGATCTGCGATTATGGCGATATTAATAAAAAAAATCTAGATACCAATAAAAAAGAAATAGGCAAAACGTTTGCCGGGTTAACTAGTTGATATAATAATAATTAATTATGATTAATATCTAGGGTGGCAGGGACTCAGTACATACATGATTCTAAGACCCCATTAAATATTTTAATCAGTTATTTAAAAAAAAGTCTGTAACTTACATTTTCATCGCTAAAAGAATGTCCTTTTAACCAACGAGACCCCGGATATATTTATTTTTGTAGCTACTGACAGTAGTACCGTAGGGCATGACAGCAGCATAAAGGACGTGATAGCTCACATATTTATGCATAAATATGTGAGCTATCACGTCCTTTATTCCTGGGGCTTTTATTTAGGTAATAAGTTTTTACTTATTTACATTTCCATTTTAATGATATTTTATTTTTTATTTTGATTACTGCTATTTTGGCGTGGATAGCTGGCAAATGGTAAAAAAAAAATAATTGTTGTTGTTTTTTCTAGTGTTCATTACTGTACCTACATGGTATTGTACTATAATGTATTTTTTTTTAATGAACAGACAGCTTTACTGCTGGTAAGTTTGTTCTGCCACTTCTTCTTCCTGGTGAAAGCACTAGAAAGTATCGATGGGTGGGCATTTTGGGGGACTGTCTTATAATATTCTATTCTCAGCCTAATTTGAATAAATGACTTTTGATTTTGAGTCCAGATCCTTCCTATCTGTATAAGGATCGTCCAAAGAATCCGTGCCGTTGGTAGGTGTATATCCTTTCTGTTACACTTTGTAAATG
Organism: Sesamia inferens; assembly: GCA_037179545.1. Taxonomy (NCBI): domain Eukaryota; kingdom Metazoa; phylum Arthropoda; class Insecta; order Lepidoptera; family Noctuidae; genus Sesamia; species Sesamia inferens. The sequence goes on along the minus strand of CM073928.1, from coordinate 16,609,168 downwards.
CTAGTCGCGCTGTAAATTCTGCTTGCGAGATGCAGGATTATAAGTGACGTCAGTATCACGTTCGCATGTGGCAGATACCGTTATATTGAAAATTTGTTTTCAATTTCAGATTTGTTCGCAACCATACAGTTACAAACATGATTTTAACCGACACTGTTTAAAAAAGCACGGAGTGTTCATGAAACGAAGATCTGTGCGCGTGATGAACGAAGAAGTTTTACAGCAAGAAAGAGCTATTGTTAGGGATCTGTCGCTTCGAGCACACGGCATTATAAAAGGAGACGAGCTAGAAAACCCATTCGATGGTCCTCAGGCAGCGATGGCGTATGAACAAGCTATGAAAGCGATAGAAACTAACAAAATCCCTATAATATTTTAAATGAAAAGACAATCAGCCATACTACAATAGAGCGTTTTGACGAATGAACAATAGACAAAATGACAAACTTCTTTAGACATCTGTTTACTGTAATGTATGTTGTAAGTAGGTAGTGTTACAAAATGTTTCAACATTGTACCCTCAACATTATGTGTGTATCGATCGCTGTCCTCTCAATAAACGGTTCGCCAGTCGACCATATACTGCATTCAAGGAAGTCGTATTATTTCTCCAAAACCCCTATATACAATATTTGGCGACGAGTTGGACCATAGCGTGTTATACTGCGGTTAATACAAGATGTCTTTGGGAAAATTGGAAGTTTTTGACGTCGAAACTGATAATTGGACTTTGTACATTGAGCGGTTGGAGCAGTACTTTTTAGTGAATGATGTGAAAGTGAATTTAAAAGTACCAACATTGATAACGGTCATGGGAAGTGCGTGTTACGAATTATTAGTCACATTATGTACGCCGAAGAAGCCTTCTACATTAAAATTTGATGAGATTGTTACGATACTGCAAAGTCATCTTCAACCGAAACCAAATGTACTGGCCGAGAGATTTAAATTCAGACAAAGGAAACAGTTGAAAGGGGAGAATATCGCAACTTATGTAGCTGAACTGAAAAAGTTGACGAAGTTCTGTGATTTTGGGGAAGCTCTGGATAATAATCTCAGGGATCAATTTGTTTGCGGTATTGAAAATGACGTCATTCGGCAACGCTTGTTCGAGGGAGAGGTACCGACGTTCAGTAAGGCGCTCCAGTTGGCAGTGGCGATGGAGGCGGCGGAGTCTGACGCGGCGATGGTAGAACCTCGGGCTCGGGACCGCGGTCAGTGCAGTGACGTCAGAGACGCGGCGCAAGGGGCAGCGACGCACTATGTTGGCGCGGCCGGGCGAGGCAGCGGGCGGTCGGGGGCTCGCGGCCGTCGGTCAGCGGAACATAACCCGCAGCAAGACACAAAGTGTGCGCCAGCGGTGAGTCAGCGTGGGGGCCGCGGTGCACGAGCGGCGCCGGCCGAGTCGAGGCAAACGCAACTAGCGGCAAGTCCGTGTGCCGCTTGCGGAGCATACCACGAGAAGAGTATGTGCCGTTTTAGAAGATATACGTGCCGTGTATGTAATCTGGAAGGTCATTTAAAGAAGATGTGTCCTAGACTGAAAAAGGACAGAGATCTTATGTGGACACAAGTGAGGGACGAAGGGGAGGAGTCAGCCAGTAATAATGATTATTTCGATAACCTAGAACAGGTAAATTTAAATGTACTTCAATTAGATAACTCGGTGAAATATAAACCTTATTATATTGGCGTCTCAATAGATGAAAAAAATGTTTGTATGGAGGTAGATACAGGTAGTAGAATTTCGTGTGTAAGTTACGAGTTTTATAAAAAAAAATTAAGTACCCTGCCTTTAATAACATGCAATTTAGTACTTAACTATTATACTGGCGAAAAGGTGTATCCACGGGGCAGAATTAAACCCTATGTACGGTTTGGTAATACTTGCAAAGAGTTAGATTTATTTGTAATAGACCACGGTAAAGAGCCGTTATTGGGTCGAGAATGGTTATACGAATTGAAAATTAAGTTAGAAGTTATTGATAAACTCAATCAACAATGTATAAATAATATGACTAGTACTAAAGTTTTTAATATTAATGAATTGCGTTACAGATACTCTGAGGTGTTTTCTGACGGTCTCGGCTGTTTTACTGGTGGTGAAGTGAGTTTGCGTGTACGACCCGATGCGAGACCGATATATTTGCGAGCGCGACCACTAGCATACGCGCTGCGGGAGCGTGTGGAGCAAGCGCTGGATCAGCTGGAGAGGGACGGTATCATCACACCTGTCGAGACGTCAGACTGGGCGACCCCGGTCGTACCAGTCATTAAGAAAGACGGCTCGCTACGATTGTGCGGTGACTATAAACTTACCTTAAATAAGTGTTTAGAGGTTGACCGTTTTCCCCTACCTAGAATAGATGATTTATTAAGTAAATTACATTCGGGGCATAAATTTACAAAGATTGATTTATCTCAAGCATACGCACAATTTTGTCTGGATGAACCATCGAAATTATATACTGTAATCAATACACACCGGGGGTTATATAAATACAATCGTTTGATATATGGTTTGTCATCAAGTCCAGGGATATTTCAAAGAAAAATTGAACAAATTTTTGAAGGTATGCCTAGGGTAGGAGTTTTTCTTGATGATGTCATTTTGACAGGCCGGGACGAGGCAGAACATATGGATACTTTATTTAAAGTTTTCGATAGATTACAGCGGTACGGGTTAAAGGTCAAGAAAGAGAAATGTACGTTTTTTGCGGATGAGGTATCTTATTTAGGGTTCATAATTAGTAAAGATGGAGTAAAGACATGCCCAAGTAAAGTAGAAGCTATAAAAAAGGTACCTATACCGTCCAATGTATCCGAACTTAGATCGTTCTTGGGTATGGTTATGTACTATGCCAAGTTTGTTAGGAATATTAGTATGAGGCTAACCCCCCTTTACGAGTTACTAAGGAAGGATAATAAGTTTGTTTGGACAAAAGATTGTACGGAAGTTTTCAACAGCATTAAAAATCTGTTGTCTTCTAGTGAGGTACTCGCGCATTATGATCCGCGTATGCCGGTAACACTGACGACGGATGCGAGTGCGCAGGGGGTGGGAGCGGTCATAGCTCATGTGTGGCCCGATGGAACCGAGCGTCCGATCGCTTACGCGTCGCGGGTTTTAAACGCATCGGAAGCAAATTACTCGCAGATTCAAAGGGAGGCGCTTGCTATTATTTTTGGAGTAAGGAAGTTCCATCAGTACTTATACGGGCGAGAGTTTGTTCTCAAAACGGACCACAAACCACTAGTTTCTATTTTTGGGGATAAAACGGGCATTCCAACGATGGCAGCAAGTAGGCTACAAAGGTGGGCGGTAGTCCTCTCTGGTTATCAGTATCGAATTCAATACGTACCTACCGATAAGAATGGTGCAGATGCGTTGTCTAGGTTGCCAGTGGGTACAAGGAACAAAGAACAGAACGAAATCACATATATAAATTTCGTACAGGATTTTTTACCGATAACCAGTCAAGATGTCAGTAAACTGGGGAATATGGATAGTGTTTTGAGAAAAGTCATGATATATATAAGGTCAGGTTGGCCTCCTTCATGTCCCGATGCGGAGCTACAAGCTTATTTTGTTAGAAGGAATGAGTTGTATGTCGAGTCGGGATGTGTAATGTGGGGCTATAGAGTTGTGATACCAACGGAATTGCGAAGTATTATTTTAAAAGAGTTGCATATCAGTCACATGGGCATTGTTAAAATGAAATCAATGGCTCGTAGTTACGTTTGGTGGCCTGGTATCGATGCAGACATTGAACGCGTTTGCCAGGAATGCAATACATGTCGGTTGGAAGCTCCAGCTCCACCGAAAGCACCCCCTCAACCCTGGCCCTATATCTCAGAGCCGTGGAGTAGGTTACACGTTGATTTCCTAGGCCCTTTTCAGGGTAAGACGTTTTTTGTCATAGTGGATTCGTCGTCTAAATGGATCGAAGCTTTTGAAATGAAAAGAACGACCGGAAAGGAAGTTCTTAAGGTATTAAGGGATGTTTTAGCTCGGTTTGGGTTACCAAAAGAGATAGTATCGGACAACGGACCTCCTTTTACAGGTGTTGAAATAGCAGAATTTATGCGTGTTAACGGTATTAAACATATTTTTACGCCAGTTTATCACCCTGCATCGAATGGAGCTGCAGAGAATGCCGTTAAAATTTGTAAAAATGCGTTAAAAAAGGCTTTTAGGGACGGTATAGAGGTTGATACGGCATTGAAGTCGTACCTATTTATGTATAGGAATACCGTGCATAGCACGACGGGAGAGTCACCGGCGAGGTTACTGCAGCATAGAACGTTAAGGTCTCGCCTAGATCTGTTGAATATGGGCAATAAGGTTCAAGGCGTTAAACAAAGAGTGGAAGAGGCTCAACAGAAACAGGTCAAAAGTGCGGGTGGTATAACGCGTACCTTAGAGATAGGGGATGACGTGTGGGCTCGAGGTTTTGGAAGGGAGGATAAGTGGATTAGAGGTAAAATTGACGGGAACTTAGGATCTCGTTATTACTTAGTTAGTAGGGAAAATGGTCCACCTTTAAAAAGACATATAGATCAAATTTGGAGAAAGTCTCCACGGTCTATGTTAACTTGTCCACTCCCAACTGACGTTGGCGAACCTGATTGTGGAGTAAGTTCACTGACACCACCACCACCACCAGCAACAGCATCCGAGACCCGAAGTAAACGTGTAAGGAAACCGGTCATAAGGTACCAACCATGAATAATGTACTTAATTGTAAATTAGTTGTATAAGAGCAGTTTAGAATAAGTGGTAGGGTGTAATGTATGTTGTAAGTAGGTAGTGTTACAAAATGTTTCAACATTGTACCCTCAACATTATGTGTGTATCGATCGCTGTCCTCTCAATAAACGGTTCGCCAGTCGACCATATACTGCATTCAAGGAAGTCGTATTATTTCTCCAAAACCCCTATATACACTTAAGGCTGATTTGAAATTAATGTATATTTATAGTGACTACTTTTGACTGCTTAATGCTTGTCGCCATTTTTGATAAGAGTTTTGTTCGAGACTGTGTATCTAGTGTATAAGTGATCAATGGTTTACATACATAACAAGAAAAAGAAAAATTATTTATATTTTTTGACATAATTCTATTTTTTTACAAACGGTACCTTCCGATTGACGTCACAGAGTGAGGTGCACAGTTAACTCGCGTGAGTTGTAGGCTAAATAATAATAAAAACAATATGTATTACAATAAATAAGGCATAAAATTTTACCGGATTTGTTCTATTGCAGCAAGCCTATGAAATAGGTGCTGATGATGACTATAACTCTGACACAGAAAGTAACTACAGTTATAATAAGAAAAAAATAACAAAAAAGAAAAAGGCGAAAGGTTAGTTCTGAATTTCAACAAATCAATCAAAAATACTTCCAAACAACATAGGAACAAATCTCATAATTTTAAAACCATTCATAATTTTATCTCAGTCACAATTTGACAAAAATACCTCTAATTTCGCTAGAAAATTTTGAAATTAAATTGTTTGAAAGCTTACCTATGTGCGAAATTGTCGAAGATACTTAAATCAAAACGGTTATTGCTGAAGTGACAATTTTTATAATAGTTTCATATATGAAACCAATATAAAATATCTAGGGTTTAAAACGGCCGCTATGGAGCGCAATGTATTTTAATTTCATATTAAATAGTGTCGCACGGCCAGGCTGTGGTGGCAGCTTACTTGTTGGTTCATAGAAAATGCACGAAAGGCATTTTTGCAATGCGCTATGTTGCGAAGTGTCACCCCAACTTGCGCTAGCCTGTAAGATGATAATAAAACTACAACCTAAATATTCTTTCAGAACCAAAAATAAAACAAACTAGTAAACAGAAAGATTGGTTTAAACCTCTCCTCGCCAAACCTATCAAGCCTAAATATATAGCTGACTTGAGGTTAGCTCGTTCTGAGGTTGCAGTGAAAAATAAACCCAGAGCCAGAAAACTACGTAAAGACTCTCATAAGAAGATAAATGTTTGTCCTTATTGTGGAAAATTATTTCAAAACTTGAATTCTCATATCTTACTTCACACAGGTAAGAAGTTAAACCATGCAGGAATTGTAATTACTTTTTATTTAACATAACTATCATATACTCTGTTTAAAATAACATTAGATATTTAAGAACAAAGAAAACCTTTTTTATTGTTCATTCAACCGATTTTGAGTTTTATTATGTTAATGGGAGTAACAAATGGCGGCTATGCAATGAATAGTTGGGTTTTTAGCGACTTTTTGCTTTAAATTCCATCTTTATGCCTAAGGAATAGAAGTTAAAATCGGTTGAACATACAGTAAAAAAAGGTTTCTTTAAATGTCTAATCTCAACGAGAATAGCTTATGGCTAGCCTAAAGTGGCTTGTGGCTAAGTAATCAGAGGCGCACGGTTCGATCGATCTGGTTAAGATGAGCGCTTGACGCGATTGGTCCGTGGTGATCATCTTTACATACCTTGAAAAGGAGGTCAAACTGACATGCGTGTACATATTTATAGCAGTCGTTACGGGTCTTTAGAAACCCGATATCTTACCAAGGCAGGTTGTCGTATCAATAGGCTATTGAGCTGGGTTATGGAGGTTAGACAGCGTGCGTTGCGTGTTCAAACCACGTCGGGGTTACCAGTGTCAAGGCATGAGGAACAGGGTGTAAAATTCACTCATCCTCCATAGAAAAGGGCGGATCCTCCGACCAGACGGGTGTTATGTCTGGCGAGCACTTGCCCAACGGTTGAAGTTGGGAAGTTTTATGTATGCTAATATTGCACGGTAACCTCTGATTGCGAGATATAGAATTTGTGTGACGTCAGTATGGCGCGTTGTTCCATGTAGCGTTTGTTGGTGCCGCTACAGATAGGTAGTTGCACCATGTAAAATACTGGTATCCAGCTGCATCTAGTTAGATTGGAAGCAAACTATTACCATCGATTAGAATCATTTTGAAGCATATTGCTAATCCATTGCTCCATATGATCGAAAAAAGTGTCTGCTCAACAACGTAAATAACGCAATGAATGTTGAACTGACAAAATTAAACCTATTGGTGCTGATAGTAGGTATGTGTAAAGAATATAACATAGCATTATTAATAGAACATGTAAACAATTTTTCAGCTGAAAGGAAATACAAATGTGACCAGTGTCCAAAATCATTTTTCACGGAAGGTAATTTGAAATCACACATGAAGCTGCATACGGAGAATAAAAACTTTAAATGTGATCAATGTATCGCCGCTTTCCACAACATCACAACATTGAAAATGTAAGACTATCATAAAAAGAACAACTTAACGTTATACATGTGCTTAACCAATTTAGAATATACTTAGTGAATTTTATATCTAACCCAAAATTAACGGGTGCAAAAAAGACTCCTAATGAATCCGAGAGTCAGTTGTACTCTCCGTGATTGCATTTTTTTTACTGGACATTATCATTAACCCTCTGATTATGCATAAACAACGTCGATCATAAATATTTAAGTATTTTTTTCAGGCACATGTTATGCCATGGTGATGAGAGGAAATACGTTTGCGATATTTGCAATAAAGCATTTAAAAGGGTATGCATACTATTTACCTACCTACCCACATAGATATGTTATGTACTTTTTACCTGACTGTGGCGTTGCCCAAATGGAGAACCGACCAAACAAATATACAAGAATTACCCATCTTTTTGGGCTCCACAGTAATGTGGTAATATTCATCATGAAGGATTGCAGCACCCATTAAAAGAAACTAATTTTTTATTCCTATATTTACAGAAACCGATACTGACACGGCATAGGATGATACATAATTTCGGAAGCAAACCCATCAAGTGTGAGCTATGTCCTATGACTTTTATTACCAAGTATGCTTTGCGCCATCATATGCGCGTGCACACCGGCGAGCGACCTTTTAGATGCGAGGTAAAAATACATTTTGTTTTTTGTTGTAGCATTAAATTCTGACCCATAGCATATAGCATTAGATTGTGATTAGGTAAGCATGTAATTTTATATACATTATTGTTTGTTTATGCAAATCCGAAACACTTGTCCAGTATTTTTATGTAAAAATTAACGTACTACAAAATTTCAAAAAGATATCATGGAAAATCACAAAGTTATGAGCTTGTGAGCTTATTTGGCTGTCTCAACAAAAATATGGTCAACGCTCCGCTCGGGCGGGCGGGCCATTGGTTGACCTGTGGCGTCAGCTGTTGCGCGGGCGTGCGCTCTACCGTAAGCTGCGTGGCGCACTCGGTAACCACACTGCAGAATTTTTAAATGTATTTGTGAAAAAATATAACATACTGTAAAAATTATTGGAATCGATTCAATTGCTTATTCTGAACAAACTTTATGCAGGTTCCGTACAAAGAAAACATAACGTTGTATAAAATTCTTGTGTCACAATATTAGTTTTCATACTCTTCCGAAACGGCTTGATCGAGTGTGCAAGTTCAGTAGGTCTGAGAATCAGCTACTATTTATTTCATACCACCAAGTGATAAGGGGTGCAACCCCTAATCATTTATTTTTGTACTTTTTTTCGTTTGTTTTGTTTTGTTTCATATTTCATATAACCCGATCTGCGATTATGGCGATATTAATAAAAAAAATCTAGATACCAATAAAAAAGAAATAGGCAAAACGTTTGCCGGGTTAACTAGTTGATATAATAATAATTAATTATGATTAATATCTAGGGTGGCAGGGACTCAGTACATACATGATTCTAAGACCCCATTAAATATTTTAATCAGTTATTTAAAAAAAAGTCTGTAACTTACATTTTCATCGCTAAAAGAATGTCCTTTTAACCAACGAGACCCCGGATATATTTATTTTTGTAGCTACTGACAGTAGTACCGTAGGGCATGACAGCAGCATAAAGGACGTGATAGCTCACATATTTATGCATAAATATGTGAGCTATCACGTCCTTTATTCCTGGGGCTTTTATTTAGGTAATAAGTTTTTACTTATTTACATTTCCATTTTAATGATATTTTATTTTTTATTTTGATTACTGCTATTTTGGCGTGGATAGCTGGCAAATGGTAAAAAAAAAATAATTGTTGTTGTTTTTTCTAGTGTTCATTACTGTACCTACATGGTATTGTACTATAATGTATTTTTTTTTAATGAACAGACAGCTTTACTGCTGGTAAGTTTGTTCTGCCACTTCTTCTTCCTGGTGAAAGCACTAGAAAGTATCGATGGGTGGGCATTTTGGGGGACTGTCTTATAATATTCTATTCTCAGCCTAATTTGAATAAATGACTTTTGATTTTGAGTCCAGATCCTTCCTATCTGTATAAGGATCGTCCAAAGAATCCGTGCCGTTGGTAGGTGTATATCCTTTCTGTTACACTTTGTAAATGCTAGTCGCGCTGTAAATTCTGCTTGCGAGATGCAGGATTATAAGTGACGTCAGTATCACGTTCGCATGTGGCAGATACCGTTATATTGAAAATTTGTTTTCAATTTCAGATTTGTTCGCAACCATACAGTTACAAACATGATTTTAACCGACACTGTTTAAAAAAGCACGGAGTGTTCATGAAACGAAGATCTGTGCGCGTGATGAACGAAGAAGTTTTACAGCAAGAAAGAGCTATTGTTAGGGATCTGTCGCTTCGAGCACACGGCATTATAAAAGGAGACGAGCTAGAAAACCCATTCGATGGTCCTCAGGCAGCGATGGCGTATGAACAAGCTATGAAAGCGATAGAAACTAACAAAATCCCTATAATATTTTAAATGAAAAGACAATCAGCCATACTACAATAGAGCGTTTTGACGAATGAACAATAGACAAAATGACAAACTTCTTTAGACATCTGTTTACAATGGCATTTTCTCTATTCTTCCATCTACAAAACCCGTGATCAAGCCAGCCCCCTAATCGGCGAACACATATTTGTCAAATGATTGCGACTAGTTGGCATCAGTTGGGATCGTTCGGACCGCCTATTGGTCCGTTCGGTCCAAACGATCCCAACTAGTTGCAACCATTTGACAAAAATGCGTTCGCCGATTAGGGGGCTGGTGTGTTGCTTTGATTAGGTACGTCCTGTCAAATACCTACCATTTCCACCTCAGTATAAAATCCATTATTATGGACAGTGATCTTAATTATTAAAACCTATTTTATTTAATCGTTCACCACGCGTTTTTAATGTTGTTTTTTTTTAAGTTTATAAATAAAAGTTGATTGAAAAATGGGTTATTTCTGTTTCTTATCCCTATATTCCATCTCTTTAGTAACCATATAAACACCAGTTGATTGTTGAAGTAGCCTACAACCTGTTAATCTTTCAGAAATAATTCAGACAAACTACCCTACACTCGTTGATAGATTTCACAAAGTGACTGTTCATACATAGGTATGTTTGGAATATGAGCAGAGTTTTTAAAATTTTAATCGGGCTGTACTATAATAGGGTATTAGAAAAAAAAAACTAATTAGTCCGTCATTCAGATTATAGAAAAATATTGGATACGTATATTTTGTTTTATCAAATCAATAAAGATTGACTCGATCTTACTCAGTTACTCTGTAAGCTGAATCGATAAGAAGTCTCTTACGGTCAACAACAAAAGAGAACAACTATACAAGTTGAAATTTTTGAAATGGCAATGGATCCGAAACTATAAATAATAGCGAAAAGTAACCAAAGGAGTCAGAGGATCGATTTTGATGAAAACTTATTTGAAAAAAACGAAAATGTAATACTGTCAAATTAAATTTAGTGTACTATAAACCCATTGCTATAAAGTATAGGTACTAGACTCGGTTGATGCAATGGATGAACGATCGACTGCTGCGCTGCGTGTCACGAGTTCGATTACCGCACGGAACAAATATTTGAACAAAAAAAAAGCTAGCTTTTGCCGCGACATAGCCGGCGTGTTTTATTTTGGTGCTTTGTACCTACCTATACCTACAGGCAATTCAGGAAGTTCATATCAATCGTATTAACAGTATGCCATCACATAAAAAATGAATAATCTACTTACATAATATTATCTGTTTACTCATCATCATCATCTTAGCGTTTATCCCGGTTGCATCCGCGGCTTTCGCGTTGGAGCCCGGGGTCCGCTATCTTGCTCAATTTCCTCCATTTCGCGCGATCTTTAGCATCCTGTGGACTGTGGTGTGAGATTGTTGGCACGCCTGTCATCTCTTACAACGTCAAGCCAGCACTTCTTTGGTCTACCCCGCTTGTTCCGGCCCGGCGGAGGCGCCATGGCAAGACATTTGTGACCCACATAACATGCCGGTTTGCATAGACGTGATCGTTCCAACGTAGGCGACCCTCCTGCAGTTTATCCGCTATGTCACGGACATGAAGACTGCCATGAATGCGGGAGTTCCTGATGCGGTTCTTCCGCGCAACTCTACACATCCACCGCAGCATATTCATCTCCGTGACACGCAGCTCCTGCTTGTGTCGCTCAAGCACAGGCCACGCCTCACTGCCATACAGGAGAACAGGTCTAATGATGGTCTTATAGACCTGCCCCTTAAGCTTAACCGGCATTTTGGGGTCACAAATGACACCTGTCACCTCACGCCATTTTACCCATGCTGTGGAAATACGTGCCCCGACGTCGCAATGAATGTCTCCGGACGCGTGGAGTACAAACCCCAAGTATTTAAACTGATCTGTGCACTCGACCATGTCTCCGCCTATGCGCACAGGCATGGGGTCTGTCGTGTGGGACATGATCTTTATACCGCGATAGTTGCCACACTCCTGTACCGAGCCCTTGCCTTTGAAGACTGAAGTAAAAAAGGTCAGGAGCACGCGGTTCTAAAAGTTACTTAACATGCCCACACAGCGAGGACCCATCGCCATCCAGGCCTCAATGGGAACTCCGTCAGCTCCGACAGCTTTCTGATTCGCGCATGCGACAATGCGCGCGCCGCCCCAGTAATAGCTGCCTGGATCCTGTCCCAGTGTTCTTGAACAGGTTCCCCATCGGTACCGGCGGACTTGTCGCCAACAACCGACGCAAAATCCTGGGACCTGTTTTCATCAAGCAGCCACCACCGGAACTGGTGCGGGCAGTGCTCTACACGTCTGCGTTGGGCCTTTACGCAGGGATGCATGACAAGGAGACGGTATTTTGCAGTGAGACTCTCATCGGGTATGACTTTGCAGTTGGCTACTTTGCCGATGTGGTGCCTTCTAGTTAGTAGAAAGTCGATCTGGGTAGCACTTCGTCCGCTCCGGTAGGTGACAAGGTGCTCCGGCTTCTTTTTGAAGTAGGTGTTCACGATTGCAAGGTCAGCGGCCGGACATATTCGGAGAATGTTGTTCCCTTCCGCGCTGCGGCTAACGTACCCAAAGCCACCGTGAATACGCTCAAACCCGTCAAACTTCTCACCCACATGACCGTTCAAAGCGATTGCTTTGAACGGTCATGTGGGTGAGAAGTTTCGAGCTGGGTCCAGAACAAAGTCCTTTCGGCGTCACCGCACCCGGCCTGCGGAGCGTAAGCACTTATCAAGTGGGTTATAAGTGTTATAACCCCATTGACAATCACCCGCAACGACATTAGCCGATCGCTGATGCGATTCACCTCCAAGACGTCATCCTTGAGCTCGCCAGACAACACCACGGCGACCCCATTTCTCCCACTAGGTGCACCCGTGTAGATCAGCTTGTAGCCATTTCCAATAAGCCGGGATCTGCTGCCATTCCACCGAGTCTTCTGCAGGAACGCCACGGCCACCCTCCGCCTGTGGAGAATCTCGGCCAGTTCTCTCGCGCGTCCAGTCCAGAAAATCCGTTGCGCGTCGTGGAACGTTCCACGATTTTCTTGGTTTGGGCTCTCTTCAGCAGCCGTGTCTGCCTCTGACACGGTAGCCCTAGCCCACAGGTCACAGGAGTCGGGCGAGGCTCCCGCGCGCTGTTTTGCGGCGGCGCCCTAGCTGTGACACGTGCATCTCTTATATTCCTGTCCATTGTTGTTGATTGGCTTGTTTGGCTATTACGAGTCTGACTGCCTTCTGACCAGTCAACCCCGAAGGGAAAGCCGGCGTCAGCGCCCCGTTCGTTAGTCAGCAGCAGCAGGTGCACCGTCTGGTAAGTGGAGTTGATTTGGGTCCCAAAGATGGTGGTGGGACCCCAGAATGTGAATGTGAACGGATGTGTTTACTCTTTAACTCAAAAACTACTGAACGGATTCGGTTGAAATTTGGCACACAGATGGTTTATAGCCAGAATTAACATATAGGATACTGTTTATACGGATGCTCCTACGGGATCGAATCTTGTGTGGGACAAAATGCAGGGCGCAGCTAGTAAAACATATATTTTTTTAAATACTTATTATTACAAGCTAGGGGTATTAAAATGCCGGTTAAGAGTTACGAAGTTCGTTGCATGTATTTTTAAATCGTACCACTACAATGCCTAGGTCTGAAGATATAGGGCTTAACTAATTACCTAAGACATGTCACGCAATATTGAACCTTATGCCATTGACACAAGAAAGGTGCATTCGTACCAATATCTTTGTTTTATAAATTATAAACTAGTGCTTGACCGCAAGCCCATCTGATGGTAAACAGTGGCGCAATCGTTGTTGTCTTCTTTAAAGATTATATATTTTTGAAGTGAAACTTCTTTAGGCACGCTTGACTTGGGGAGTAAACTAGCGAAAGCGTTACGAAAAATGATAGGAAAAAAAATGATGAAGGCGAACGGAAGCAGAGTATAGTCCTATTTCGTCTGTAATACAAACAAGGAGTTGGCTCATGTAAATATTGCATGACCTGTCGAGTATGAAGTTGTGAGTTCGCATCTCGCCGAAGGCAATATATATATTTTTGGATCTTTTTAAGATTTGTTAACAATTGAGTCGAGTATGAAGTTGTGAGTTCGCATCTCGCCGAAGGCAATATATATTTTTTGGATCTTTTTAAGATTTGTTAACAATTGATTACCTAAGAGCACAAATAAATTTATAAATTTCGTTCTGTTCTGGCCTTTATATTGTTTTATATATTTTTGCTGAACATTTCTGATATAATTGAAAGTATAGAAGCTTTAAGATATCGTCACAATACGATAATTGGACACAAAGTACAAATTGCTTTCGAGCCTCATAAGCTCAATTATTAAGCTAAGTACCTTGATTGATTAAGAACTATGAATTTCTTCGAGAACATGACGCTGCGAACACCCCCCGACCCCCCTCATTGATTACCTCACCCCCCCGTGGATTATCTCGGGAACCAGAGGTCGTGGACTACCCGAGTTTGGGGTCCCCTGAATCAGGAGGAGGAGCCCGACCTTTTGGCCCCGAGGGAATCCACTCCCCCCTCTCCCCCTCCCCCCCACCCCCCGCAACCCCACGAAATCTACCCCCCCCCCCCCCCCCCTTTAGTTACCTCACCCCCCCGTGGATTATCACGGGAACAAGAGGTCGTGGACTACCCGAGTTTGGGGTCCCCTGAATCAGGAGGAGGAGCCCGACCTTTTGGCCCTGAGGGAATCCACTCCCCTCCTCTCCCCCTCCCCCTCCCCCCCGCAACCCCACGAACCTATCCCCCTCCCCGACCCCCTTTAGTTACCTCACCCCCCCGTGGATTATCTCGGGAACCAGAGGTCGTGGACTACCCGAGTTTGGGGTCCCCTGATTCAGGAGGAAGAGCCCGACCTTTTGGCCCCGAGGGAATCCACTTTTTTTTTTTTTTTAAATTGGAGGTCTATGCAAAAATATTAATTTATAAATGAAAGCATGAAATAAATTTAAATATTTATAGAAAATTAATATATGTATATACATGTATATATTGTACACACATATATATATATATACATACAGATGGTGCAAAAGAAGTTTCACTTCAGTCGTGTGGTCATAAGCACACTCGTTTTTTTTTTTAATCCAGTCAGATTTGATAAAATATTTTTGCATTTCATTAAACAAGTTCCCGACGAAGAGCCTTACGAGTCGAGTAAAAAGAAAAAAACCAATGAAAACGCCAAGCGAAAACGAGTTAGGTATACCTACTGAGGGCTGGTGATGCGATGTCAGGAGGTGAGTAAAAGGAGAAAACATTTTTGAGAATGTTGAGATCAGAAATTATTACATAGGTAATAATATAACTAACATACTTACTTACTTTAAATTTTACTCCTGTTCCGATTGGTGTCTGTCGCAGCTAACTGGTTTAATTAGCCATTAAGGGTCGCGACACATCTGCGGAATGTACAGCGCCGAAAGCTCAGCGGCTAAAGTGTCAGTCGCAATATTCAGTTGTTATGACAAACCAAACGGTCAAAACGCAGCGTCTTGTTCAGCGCGGTACGCGACGGAAAGTTACGTTTCGTCATCGTCAGTTTGTCTGTGTCGACACTTTATGGTGTGCGGTTTTTTTACGTACCTGAATTGTTCAGAAAAATGGATTTAATTAGAATATTAGCTATTATCGAGGGCTTAGAAGACGTTGCCGCTCTTCGCTATCGCCACGCGCGCGATGCCCAACTCACACCGAACGTTCAGCTACGCCCGCCGAAGTTTCGGTCGCGCAACGCATCTGATGTGTCGCTTGCTATGCAAAATACATTAAATGCGTTTTAGCTGAAAAAATGGCCCGAAGGAAGGTTAGGCCCTACGCCGAACTTGGCGTAATTTCTGCTGATGTGTCATAGAGTAGGTACTTGATATACACTGCGAGCGTAGTTAGCCGAACTTTCGGCGCCGTATGTTCCACAGATGTGTCGCGACACTTAGCTAGCAGTTTGATTAAAAGTCACCCGTTCAACTACCAGCCTGAATGATAGAATAGAATACTTTTTATTACGTACACCATATAAATTACAGAACATAAATATAAAGATTGATGATATTAAATTAATTAGTTTAGATTGGAAAAATAATCATGTGCGAACCGAATATGTCACAGTAACTAAGCCAGGGCACACTGGCTGGTTTAGGTTAGGTTATAAAGTTGTATTAATTGTCTTTGCAATTAAAATATTATAGGGATCTTGTTAGTTTCTATGGTTTTCACAGCTATTTCGTAATGTCATCCGAACTACCATCGAACCGAACTAGGTTAAAACTGACTTCTTAGAATTTTTTATATTGTTAGTCAGGTACGGACCGGACGGAGTAATACTTATAAAAGAGTTTTAAAAGATAGCATAGGTACCAGTGGCGAAGAGTCCATACAAGCCGATTCCCACCGGGTTACCTTTCAAAAATCAGTTCCATATTCATACAAAAGTATTTACATTCTATTTCATTAACAAAGTATTATTAATCAAATACCGGCGCGATTTACAATAGCAATCGCAATTTTTAGCAATACCCTAAGTATCACATTTCATTTTATAGTCGTAAATTAATCAGCGCTTCAATTTTTCGTAATTCTTTTCGTAGTTCTCTTGAAGGAAGCCGACGAATTTCAGCTTACCTATATCAACGTTTTACTATGCGGCGTAAAGAGAGAGCGTGTCAGACCATCTCTTTCTAATGCTCGCTAACCATCGGTAAAACTTGATAAATATGAGGCTACTCGCGGGCGGCTTATAGTACTCTCCTCTACTCTATTAGAAAGAGACAAAGAAACCACGCCACTACTTTTGCTTAATATTTTTGTTGGTTTTGGATCGGTGTTTGTGTGGTTCGGTTTTTAACACTTTATTATTTTTGTAATTTTTTATTTTATTTTTTCTTGACTCTTATTCCCTGACAATAGGTACTTAACTTAGTACTTACTAACAAGCATGCATGTGTGGTATAGAGATGCACGTCGAAAAAGGCTTTTCACAAAGCCGCTTTTATCATACTTGAAAGACACTGTTATCAAATCATCAGTCCTTTTTTGTATGGTGAAGGTGGGGCTTTTCATATTATTCTTATCTGAAGACCTCCTCCAAGATATCCTGCAGTAGGTAAGTGTTTAAGTGTTTATTTTTTTGGACCGGCTTCCCTTTGTCAAAATTTCACCCTTCGCCACTGATAGGTACCTACATTTCGGGGGAATCTTACTTTTTTATCTGACTTTATTTTGGGGCTTTTATGGGTATATGTTAGCCCCGTCCTATCCTTTACACTGATCTTACTTACTAAACACAGTATAAAATCTAATAAAATAAGTATAAATAAATTAATAAAAAACTAGAGCTATTCATATAGAGCCGCAATTAAGGGACACATTTTTTTCGTCATCTCTGATGATGGTACGACAAAATGGATTGTGTTAAACAAACCTACATCTAATTTATTTAAATTGAATTCACTTATGAATGGCTCCCGTTCATCTTTATTCCGCCTACACTCCATCAACAAATGTTGCAAATCCTCTACTTGATTGGAATCGTACTTATTCAAAAATTAAAGGTTAGGTACAGTCAGCAACAAAAGTCGATCACAACTTAATATTACGAAATCGTAACTGCTGAACGAAATGTGTCATTAAAATCTAAATCGAAGTGACAATTGAATTTTTAATTCGGATGACATTACTATATGTTTTTTTTTACATTTGTATCCGACTTCAAAAAGGAGGATGTTACTTAATTCGACCGTATATATATTTTTTCTTTTTTTTATGTTGTTCGCGCATAACCTCGTCGTTTATGAAATGATTTCGATAATTCTTTTTGAAGTGAAACTTCTTTACGCACGCTTGACTTGGGGAGTAAGCTGGCGAACGCGTGACGTAAGCGTTACGAAAAGTAATCGGGCAAGGCGAACGGAAGTTAAGTGGGGGATATAAGCACAGAGGCGCCCGTGGCGCGAGCTTGGTACTACAAGGTCTACAACGAGTTTTTTTTTTTTTTCAATAAAAATAGAAGATCTATGCAAAAATATTAATTTACCAATGAAACCATGAAATAAATTTAAATATTTATAGAAAATTAATATATGTATATGTGTATACATGTATATATTGTACACACACACATATATATATATATATATATATATATATATATATATATATACATACAGATGGAGCGAAAGAAGTTTCACTTCAGTCGTGTGGTCATACGCACACTCGTTTTTTTTTGTTAGAAAGAAAACATTCCCAGGGTGGTCCCATGATAAGGACATCAGGGTTTGATGGTGGAAGGTCAGAGAAATTAAGGGAAACTTTCAAAAATTCTAGGGACCGGACGGCTAGTGCATTTGTAAGTTTTTTCATTAGATATTTTATAGCACTACAATTTAATTAGGGTCTAGAGTAGATCTGATGATGGAGCCAGGAGACAGGCGAGGGAACTCCTCAACGATTCACAGCAGCTACCTTGTGTTTGCGCTTGTTTAATTTGTATTGATATGAACCTTACACCTAGATAGGTTCTGACTGTCATTAAGAGGCTGATAATGAAGACAAAGGTCAGTTCAGGAAACTCCTTAACGATTTACAGTAGCTACCTTATATTCGGACTCAATTAAGTGAATTGAGTATTTTGATAAGAAGGTTGCATCCATGTGGGTTATAAAGAAGGCCTACGGTAGATCTGATGATGGATCCGAGAGATGGTCGAGGGAATTCCTCAACAATTCACAGCAGTTATCTTGTGTTCATGTTTGATTAATTTGTATTGATAAGAACCTTACACCCAGATGGGTTGTGCCTGTCATTAGGACTCTGATGATGAAAACAAAGGCCTGTTCAGGGAACTCTTCAACGGTTTACAGTTGCTAGGTACTTTGTGTTTGGACTTAATTCATTTATATTGATGAAAACTTTTCACCTATATGGGTTAAAATGATGGTCTGCAGTAAATCTGACGATGAAGACCATAGGCAGTCGAGGGAATTCCCCAAAAATGTACAGCATTGAAGTTTAATATAGGACAACGACAACCACTACCTACTCGTCACGCTTATTCAACAATCAATTAATATCAAGAGACTGAATTTAATTTACGTAATCGCATCATGTCTAGCATTTCTCATACTTTCAGTTTGGTCTCATAGGAATTTTATAGAAATCGGTTGTAAAAAAAAATTTTAGTTCAAAAAGTAATTTTGGTTCATAAACGAAACCATTCGTTTATAAACCAAAATTACACGTGAAGTGCCCATAGGCACCGTGCGTAGCGATGACCCTGCCATCTCGTGACTTATATCCGAAACTTTTCCCTCAAGTGTCAAAAATTGTACTGTCAAACCATGGAAAAAATTCTGAATATTCGTGTTAAATTTTGCTAATTTAAGTTATCAAAATGTATTGTTGTATTGCTGGATGCTGTAATATATCCAAAAACAACTCCAAGGGTGTAAAATTTTACTATTTCCCTAATAATAGTACTCACATGCCATGGCTTAGGGATAAAAGAATTAAATGGATAAATGCAGTTGTAAAACACACGTAAGTATGCATTCAAGTATTTAAAAAGTACTATTTGATTTTATTTATATAAAAACCACCAATTTTGTAGGTAATTATGATTGAAAACAGTTCAATTTTCGATGATCATTGAACCTAACCAATAACCGTTGTTTCTTTCAGTAAACATCCAAATAAGTGGCTCCCGTCTAAAAATACTACCATCTGCAGCGCCCATTTTATTGGCAACAAGAAATCAGAAAATCCTCTACACCCGTCGTATGTACCTACAATTTTTCCTGGTGAAGAAAATATAAAAAACTTGGATCAAAAAATTGAAAGATTTGAAAGACACCAACATCGAATGCAACGAGCTGGATCAGTAAAAGAAGAAAAGTCCTGTAAAAAATTTAGACCTGAAAATAGTAAGGAACTTGAACATCAAAAACCATCTAGTCGAAGTGTTGGATGTCAAAATGATAATATATCATGTGAAAATGAGATTTACACATTCTTTTTATGTAATTTATTTAATTCTAATGGTTCAAATGTACTCAGATTATAAACATGGTTATACAGTGAAATTTTTAGTTGGTTGTACTCCTTGTGGATTCATAAGTTTTGTATCCAAATGTTATGGAGGTCGCTCTAGCGACTGTTTCATAACAAATCATTGCGGAGTGACAGATTTATTGGAGCCTGGTGATACTGTTCTTGCCGATAAAGGTTTTCCTGCTATTAAAACATCTGTTGATAAGAAAAAAGCTGTTTTAGTTATGCCGCCGTTTCTTCATAAAAATCAATTTTCACCAGAGGAAGTAGAAGAAACGTATAAAATTGCTTCATTGCGAATCCATATAGAAAGAGTCATACAGAGGATTAAGCAATTTCATATTTTTGATCGAATACCAATTAGTTTGTTAAAATATAGAGATCAAATAGTTTATGTTGTTTGTGCGTTAGTAAATGTTGAAAATCCAATTATTAAACAATAAATGTAATATGTACTATTTTAAAACAACATTTGTTTGAAACTCCGCTTATAACGTATTTTTATACTGACTAACATTATGTAGTAATTAATAATGCGAAAGTTATAAACAGAGGAAATAAAAACATTTTTTTATCTGAACTTCAATTATTTTATTTAACAAGTATTTAACAACCTACTTGATATAAAATAAACACAGAATTATTTATCATTTTCTTCTAATACATTGGCATATAACTTTGGTAAATAATAAGTGACAACCAATGAGTCTGGAAAGTTTCTTTTTTTACTCGCACGGTGTCTCTACTGTCGGGATTATAACGCCATCTATAGTTTCCGCACGGTGCCTATAAATCTCACCCGGAAGCACATCTGTAGGCCTAGTATGAGTTTTCAATACGAAACTCGATCGTTGATAACGAGCGCGTTTGGCGCTCTCATTGGTTCAGAGTTCTTACGACCTTGAAGCGGGCCAATCGCCGAGTCAAACGCGCTCGATATAGACGAACGAGTTTCGTCATGAAAACTCATACTAGGCCTACTGTTGACCATCGTCGATGTGCGCGGGAAACTATAGCGAGCTGTCTTGCACGTGAACTGTCAATTGGCGCGCTTTCTACACCGACCAATCACACGCCGTGGTCTCCCTCAATCAACGAATCAACTCAATCAATTAATTACGTGACACGCCCGTCCGCTTCGTTTCCTTACAGTAGGGGAGAAGTGTGTCAATAGTAGCAGAGAGGCAATTGTAACACATGATGTTTCATATGACATCTATTGACAAATAGTGGTAGCTCTTGGTGGTATTCGAAGCGTTATTTAGTGCTGTTTTGCGGACCGAACTTGCAAGTGAAATAGTTCCCGCGCATGCTTTCAGTAGATGATAGTTTGAGATAGAGCAAGTTAGTGAATTTTTTTTCGGCACAATTTTTGTTATTTTAATTAAATAAAGCAGTTTTAAAATAGTTCAGAGGTGGTTTTCGGATAAGTTATCATCCAATCTATACATGAAGATATGAGAGATGTTTAAAATTACCATATATTTTTGTTAAATAAGACTTCATTGCTAAATTTGGGGAGTGGTGCCAAAGTTAACAAAACAAGGAGGGGCAATTGTAACGTGTTACATTTGAAACAAAATGGTTTATAAACGATTTCGGAAGACTTTGCGTGGCACCGTAAATCTAGAAAAATATACTCAAGCTTGGGAAATTGTAATTAAGCCATAATAATGAGCTAGAGGAAAATATAAAAGAAGACACAGATGGTGCAGATGAAGACGAAGAACATTATGAAGCGAGTAGAGAAGATTGAATGCAATACAGACACCGCCATAAATGGACACTCCAACTGTGCAAACAATGATACATTTTTGTGTGTTTGAACTGCTTGTGGGAATGATTATTGATATTGTTTATTTTAATAAGTTTTTTTTTTAAGTGTTTAGCGTAAACTGCTGATAAGACTCATTGCTGTTACAATTGACTCTCTTGGTGCAGCAATTGTAGTGCTATTTTCTAGAATGTTTTTGTGTTTTTTGCTACTTTCTATATTTTATTTTATAATTAGATAACTAAACTATACCGTGACCAAAAATGATGGCGCTGTGATTTATAATTAAAATATTATGAAGGATTGATTTTTATTTTGTTACTATTGACACACCTCTCCCCTACTTTTCACAACTAAAAAGTGTAAAATAAAAACTTTTTTACAAAAAAAAAAACAAGCGACTTCCATAAAACACTACAAATTGAAAAATAACTAATTTCGGAAGTCGATGTCAAAAACAAATATACAAAAACCAAAGACACCGACTTCCGAATTAGTTATTTTTTGGACCTTGGAGATACTTAGATTGTAGTCAGGCGGAAACACCGCCACTGGCAAATTGTTCCAGTCCCTCGATGTAAGCGGTACAAAAGACGAGGTGAAACGCTTCCTCCGGATCGTAGTGGTGTCAACAACGTAAGGGTGGATACTCGCCGTACGACAGGTCCTCCGATGATGGAACGGAGATGGAGGAAATAAAGTCATGCGATTCCAAAATGCATCTTATAGAACACCGACAGGCTGGCAACTACGCATGTGCTCCAGCTTTCGAGACAGTTTTGAACCAAATCTATATCGCCAATAAGCCTCTTTGCACGCCTCTCCACCGAATCCAAAGTTGCCAGGTGGTATTTTGCAGCATCAGCCCAAATGTGACAGAAGTATTCCACACAGGAACGGACCTGCGCTGTATTAGAAGCTGTCCTTGTATGAAGTACCGCCGGACCTTTGCAATAACGCCCAAGTTTCCTGGCAGCCACCTTGACTTTGGACTCAATGAATCGCCTAAAGTTTTTTTTTTTTCGTATACACCCGCCATCACAGGGCGTTATGTCCCTACTTCTTGCGTGGCAAGAATCTTTGTTTTCATTTTGTATTTTTACTTCTTTTCTTTTTAATGACCTGTTTATTTCGGTTGTGCTTTTTTAGCGTTGCTCTTTTCCCTTTTATTCTTTTAAATATCATCTTATATCTATACATTCTTCTTACTTACTATTCACTACTTACTACAATATTTCCATATATATTTTTGTCTTCTTAACATTTTTATTACACTTATATATCTTTCTTCTTGTTATATTTATATTTATAACAGTTCACTTATAATTATAAAATATTCATTCTTGCCGACGGCTCTGCTGGATTGTACTGCCCCTTGTACGTTTACTTACAATGGCAATTTTAGCGATTTTGAAGCAAAACCGCTACAGATACGGCCTGGAGTATTCTTTTACTTACTTCCTGGTCGTATCTGTTTGCGGTCATGCCTCGAAGGAGTTGGATGGTCTCCATGGCCTGCGTGTCGAACACGCAGGCTATCCTTTAATTTAAACCGCGGTGCGCGCGCGCACCACATCGGCGAAGAACATCCGCGTGACCTCAGCCGTGGCCCCGCCGGTGTAACTCCCATTGCAGGCAGTTACTGTACCACGCACACCTGTCGTACGCCGGGGCGACTTTTGACCGAGCCGCCGACTGCCTTGTCAACTCATCGGCGCCCTCATTGCTGGGGATCCCGACATGAGCTTTCACCCATAGAACCGGAGGACTTTACCTCTCTTCTCTTGCTCCCTTATATTCTTACGAATAAGGGTACTGCCTAAAGTTTAGGTTTGAGGAAATCTCAACTCTTAAAAGCTGAAGGCAATCGGTGCACTCCAAGGATACATTTCGAAAAGTAGGAGCCACGGTGAACGGACTCCTTTTGGCGGTGAATAGACGCGCTTGTTTTTTGGCGGCGTTGAATGCCACATGTACCACATTCGTTCGCTCCACCGTAGCCTCTCTTTCGGACCGGATTGCTTCCTTACTAGCCCGTGTATCCGGCAGATTAGTATCTCTTCACATCTGCATACCCATAGGGGTACGTAGATGACAGCACGGGCCCGGAGCAAATATTGCCCCATCCTAGACCAGAAGCTGGGTACGCCCATGAGTTTAGTCCTGTCATGTTTTATATCTAGGTACTTACTAAACGCAAAAGTAAAAATAAATACCTAGTAAAAAAGCATAGGTAATCATAATAAAGCGTGGTGCGCTTTTTAAATTAAATTATTTAAAAATATATTGTGCGTGATAAAAGCTTTTTGTGGTTTTAATCCATGCGTGATGCGACCATGTTCGGCTGTTGATATCTTTTCTTGCTAAGGTGTAGGTGCAATTATTCCTTGTCACGATCCTAATAACCCTTCGTCACCAAGCCCATTAATAAGAAAAAGGCTTTTGTTATTTCAAAAATGTAATCTGATAGCACCCATCTTCAATGAATTATAAATAACACAACGCGTCGTTTTCTTCTCACTAATGGACCCTTTTATCCACCTATCAATCAATATCTGCTATATAAGGGTGGAAAAATTTCCCAAGAATATCAGTCTTTTGCGAAAACTAGGGAAAGCTGTACCTACAGTCATGGTAAGTACTACTTAATTAAATTATTAATCATATCATTTAAATTCTTCATAGTCAGGTATCAAATAATATTATTTTATTTTTATTAAATTACACTATCACGGCTGTAAAAGACACATAAAACGAAACCAAGAGTCACTTGTAGGGTAGAATAGAATACATACTCATTATTAAGTACACCATATAAATTACAGAATATAAATATGAAGATGTTACAAAGGGTGACGAAATGGATGGTTAACGCTAAGAGCTATCTGTATTTCTTTTTTTTTTTACAGACAACCTCTGAATGTGTACCCACCCCATTTGTACTTCACCATCATTGCATTTTTTTGCACTGGACCTATACCAGGAAATTTCGGTTGAAATATTGAAAGTCAAAATTTCAAATTTTACTAAGGTTTTTTCGATAAGAAGTTTTTAATGCTTGTATGTATACCCATAAGCATACCTAATGTTTTGCGTGTGTTACATTGCGCACTAAGGTAAATTTTCATACCAAAAATAAACTTCGTATTCCAGCAATTATTTTGTGCAATATTACTTAGTGTGATGTAGTGATATAAAATGAAAAAAAAAACAATTTGTTTTTTCAATTTATTAAAAAAAGACATGAAAAAGCTTAGTGTCGTTGTTTTTTTCTAAATTTGTTTTTTTTTTTCTAGCCTAAATAAGTTTTAGTTCTATTATAAATTAAATTTGTAATTTGTATAATAAATCAACATATTATTTATTCATAATTCACTACTTCCAAAAATAAATCACAACTCAATACGTATGTCTTTTTTTCAATTTATTCTTCATCTTCAATTTCCCCGTACACAACACAAATATATGGTTTGGGGACTTCCCTTCCGTTGATGTTAACATCAATGAATGTTGCCAATATTTGTATGAAATTTTGGTACATCTTATTAGAAAAGTACCGTAGGTTCAAGAATAAACCTAAGACTCTATTATGTACTCTTAAGTATTAATTATTTAACGGTAAATGCCATAACAGTTTCAGATTTCATGCTCTTGAAAAAAACATAGTCCAAAAAAAATTGTTTTTTTAAGGCTTTTTTTCCACATTAGAAAAAAAAACGGTTTTTTGCAACACTAGTGTGATGTACAGAATGCGTAGTTAAAGGAAATGTGATTATTCTTTTTACATCGTGTATAAAATCTAGTAACAAACTTCATAATAACATCACACCTGTTTTGCCAAATCTACACACACGTGATGTTCAAATCATGCCCTGCCTAAAAGTTCCGATTCTAATCCAGTGCAAATGGCATGAAGATTAGTTATTAAGTAATTGCTTTAGTGTCGAAAGGCAGTACTTTTGTAAGTTTTTCATATTAATCGGCTCGAATAAGAGACAATTTGGAAACGATCTTGGGGGGGGGGGGAGGGTAGAAGGGGTACCTACTCAATTTTAAAAGGGTAACCAATTTTATAAATATTCATGACCCTGCGGGTAGGAATCGCGGGTTCGGTTCCAGCGTCGTTTTATATCTATGGTGAAAATCCATTACTTTGGAAATATAGAATGATATTTTTTCATTTAAGCATTACCTTCTTTCGTACATTTTATATTTTGGAAATTAAGAAAACCACTAAGAAACTCTTTACGTTATTTATTTTCAGATAAGACGGCCGTTTCTATTCGTCATAGTATGTTTCGGAGTCTTCATTTTAATTCAGTCATTAGTCCCAAGGGTGATGGCAATGAAGAACTCTAACGTTGACGAGTACATGCTAGAAGATCAAAGAACTCGGAAAAGAAAAAACTATGTCGTGAGATTGGCTCGAGACAGTGAATTATTAGGCAATTCTGGAAATATGGGAACAAATTACGACATGGATTCCATTCAACCTGATCCTGCAAATTCTGAAGAATTGTCAGCTTTTATTGTTGATTATGCAAATATGATACGAAACGATGTCGTTTTATTGGACAAGTCTGTCGAAACGAGGACTCGAAAAAGGGGTAAAGTTGGGAAGCATCATAATGTGAGTATACGAGAGCGTTTGTGAAACGGGGGTATCCCAATTTGCAGTATTTTTATACGTACTCTACCTACAGTTTGTAAGTCTAGTGAACATTACTTCTTATGCAACTGTCATAAAAACAGTCTGTAGGATAGATCGATTGTAATCGGGATGTTTCCTGAGTAAAAAAAAATATTCTATTTAGTCCGTTATTCAAATTATAGAAAAAATTGGATATGTATATTTTGTTTTATCAAATCAATAAAAATTTACAAATATAAAAGGAATCAAAGATCAGGAGTGGTGGCTGGTGACGTCACTGCTCGGTAAAAAGTGTAGCGTGCAGTTACGTCACACGAGTTTTCAACGCGCTGTGTCGTCTTCATTTTTTGTTTATATGAAAAAAAGAAAAAATACGTATCTAGTATTTTTTGGAAATCTGACTGACGGACTAATTAGTTTTTTTTAGTCAACTACCCTATTATTATGTCAAAGTGAGTGGTTCTTTTAAAATAATCACTTTATTCTGAGGCATCCATGGTAGGTGCACGGTACCACTGAAGCCATTCATTCATCTTTCGTCAAACAATCTACAAACCTAAGCTACAAACATTGGATGGGAACATCTAATGTCAGGGAATGTGTCTGCACATCCAATTATTTATTTAAAACCTGATTTCATAAGATTTAACGTGGGAGAAAGTGAGATAGCATTATATACTTACTGTTCAATAACTTCTGTTTACCAAGGCATAGTGGGAATGTTTGTCGGCCTCCGTGGCGCAGCGGTCAACACGGCTGCCTGCAACGTGGAGGCCCCGGGTTCGATCCCCGGCCAGGTCACGATGGAAAAACGATCTTTTCCTGATTGGCCTGGTTTTTGGATGTTTATCTATATATGTATCTATTATAAATGTAGTATCATTAAGTTAGTATCCCATAACACAAGTCTCGAACTTACTTTGGGGCTAGCTCAATCTGTGTGATTTGTCCGTATATATTTATTTATTTATCAATGTCCTTGGGCATCAGCGTTATCGGTACTGACGACAGCACATCAAGCTACTGCAATTTGTCAGATGTTTATTAGATTTTCATCTTTATCAATAAATCTTTAAGGTTGAGGCCAATCTACTCGAAACTGTCGAATATTCTCATATTCGACAGTTTCGAGTAGCTTGGCCTGCTCGTCGCTCTGTCGTCCGTACGGTTTCATTTCTACTACGTGTGAATTGCACACATGATTTTGTGTACTTAATTGAAATTTTATGCTTTTGTAACGAGCTCATCATCCAAATTGATAAATGTGTTCCAACTATATCTAATGTCTTAAATTAAATATTAAAATAAGGAATAATTACAATGATTTCAGCAAGCCATACCGGATCCTCCGTGCGCTTGTAACCCTACCGTAAGCAAAAACTATATTTAAAATATTGCAATTATAAATAGTGCAGTCAATGTACAGACGACAGCACATCAAGCTACTACAACTTATCAAATTTATCATTAATGAATCAACGCACTATCTAGGTTGAGTGAGAATATTTAACAGTTTCGGATAGCTTGACCAGGGGCCCTAGTCGCCTATTATAATAGTGTCAGAATGGTCGATCAATGATGTCATAGTGATCAATTTTGACAAGTTTCGTATTTTATTAACAAAATGACTTTCCAGTGATCAAACACTGACACCCCAATCCCTATTAATATCTAAATGTTGAAATAATCAAATCGAGTACTAGTTTTTAGAAAATCTAGGTAGGTACTAACGGGTTTTATAATAATAGCAATACGGTAATGTCATTCTAATACCATTCTATTACGAGTCGACTAACCGATAATGAATCAATCATTATGTATTTAGCAGATTACGAACTTTTAGCACAATGACAATGGAATCGTGTTGGAATGTCACATTTATAAAAATAGCAGATTAGGGCCCCTGCTGTCGTCCTTACATCAGTGGCACTGAAAACATCGTGCTTATTGCTACGATTTAAAGCGTAGTGGACACCAAATAGTTGCCACTGTTGTGCGGTTGAGTGCATAACTGAACATATTTATATTGAGATCATGTACACATTTTTCAGAACAACACAATATATTGGGGTATGGAAACGATCCCGAGGTCCGTAAACACATACACTTGTAGCGAGCAGGCATGCCCTTGGCCGTACGGGTGCAAGGAACATTTATACAACGTAATTTGCCATTACATTATATTTCAGTTTAAATATACGAATATAAATCTCGACCTTAGAAGCATTAGGTCGTATACGTATAGGTCGACTTTAGAAACAAAGTCATACTTATGTATAGGTCCGACGACTTACGTTACATACCTACGACCTAATGCTTCTAAGATCGAGATATACATACGACCTAATACTTCTAAGATCGAGAAATTGGTACTTACTTAATAACATGCTTTTTTCAGTTAACAATAATTAAAAAAAAGGAGACGTCACACCAACATTCCCAATTTAAACTACCAGAAGAATTAGAACGTAAATGGGTAGGCGAATATCGATCCATCAGCGTGGGATGCGAGTGCTCCAGAGACTATCATGGAACAGCGAAATAAGCAACATGATTGTATTAACTAAACTTCGACAATCGGGAAAGCAACTCCAATAAATGTTTTTCCATATCAGTTAAATATATGAATCGAGCCGTTACATTTTAATCGTTAAAAAATAAACCGGTGGCTCTTGTTACGTCGGATTTTGATTTGTTCTTCCTATACCATTATTGCTATGCTTAGATAACCATTTGCAGTGTTGTAGAACACATGTTTTAAAATTCCTTGAAAACGAGGACATGAGTTTTCAAGGAAGAGGTGCCCGCCGCCCGCAGATGAGGCTGCCCGCCTGGATATGCAGAACATGAATGAACTCCCTTAATGACTAATCAAAGTATAAATGAGGACTTAGGTATACCTACAGTTTCATTTGGGTCTATTTACACTACAAATACCTAATGTTTCATTAGAGGTGCTTGTGTAGTTTGTAAGACTAAGTAGCGGGGATGATTCGACCCTAAAAATCTGACTTGACCGACCATATATTATGAAAATTTTATTGCTACAGATGACAGCACATCAAGCTACAACAATCTGTCTGATTTCTTTATTAGATTTTCAACTTTATCTGTAAAGCATTAAGGCACAAGTTTTTTGGTAATACATATGTGACAGTTCCGGGTAACTTGGCCTGCTGTCGTCCCTATATACTTCCACGCCTATAACATTGTAATTGTCCCGGTTTGTTCAATTAAAATTAGACTGCCAAAACAGTGCGAGGCATTTTGTTCCCTCAGGCTTCAAGGAGCCACCAAACAGACCCACCGGTGGGTCCCTGAACAC
The DNA here is from genome assembly GCA_037179545.1 of Sesamia inferens. NCBI lineage: Eukaryota > Metazoa > Arthropoda > Insecta > Lepidoptera > Noctuidae > Sesamia > Sesamia inferens. Next base: position 16,579,530 of record CM073928.1, on the reverse strand, counting down.
TAATATGTCTCCAAAGGCCAACTAGTGGGTCATCTGATCAATCCATTAGTCTATGAAATAAAACATAATTTCAACAAATAGTAGCGGGGGGTGTAAAGGTACACTACACTAAGCAATGATAACACTTGACCGAAAATTACAAAAAACACCAGTCACCAAACAACATAAGACTAGTGAATTCCCTACAAATTATGTATCGAACAACATCTCACCTCACATAACAATTCAATGTCATAATTTGCAGTTGCAGCAGTGCAATTTGCAATTGCTATATAGTTGAACCTTGAAGAGAAAAATACGAAACCCGCCTCACCTTCCGCCTGACGCAGGTCGTCACCGGACACGGCTGTTTGGGGAGGTTCCTGTTCCGAATAAGGCGGGAGGAAACGCCAGGGTGTCACCACTGTGTGGATCGCCCTGAGAACACTATGGAGGTCTGCCCGGCTTGAGTAGAGCACCGCCGTGTCCTCGTGGCAGCGATCGGCAGCGATCTCTCGCGTCCGACCCTGGTCCAGGCCATGGTCCGAAGCGAGAGTGCATGGCAGGCCCTCACCCCCTTTGCGAAGCAGTGATGCTGTCAAAGGAGGAGGCGGAGCGAACGGTAATACCAGCGCCCTCATTCCTCTAGCCGCTGCAAGAGACGCCCTGGTCGGGAGACAAAATCTGACTCTCGGCCACCGTAGGCTCGGGCTTGCGGGTGAGCAGCGGGCAGCTCGCCGCCCCGGTAAGGACCAGGCCCAAGTCGACGGCCCGTAGTGTTTTACGTGCACCTCAAAGAGATGTCAGCGCATCGTGACGGGGTTCACGAAGACGGATGCCTTCTGGGTCAGGGTTCACTTGCCTGTAGGCTAGTACAGGCAAGTGAAGGAAGACGGGTGGGTTTTAGTCAGTAAAAGTCTGACTCGCCCTTTCGCTCCACCTAGGGCGGGAGAGGTCATTAAATTTTTTTTTTTTTTTTTTTGTTTGGGATGAGAAATAATCAAATTTTCATGATTTCGAATCTCAAAAAAAAAAAGGATTACGAAGTTTATTGGCAACGAAGGTACAGTCGATCGTAGGCAATAACAAGTAGAACGTAGCTGATGTCGCACCGAAGTCTTCCGTTATATCCACGACGTCCGTGTAGTACTTACACACACAACACCCCAGAAGTTACATTATGTAACTTCCTTGAAGTGCTCGTCGCAGTTCTTTCTTTATTTCTTTCTTTATTTGTTGGGCTTCGCACGGTTTGTGCATTTAGCCAATGTCACGTAATTATGAATTATTCATGTCGAAAAAGACGGCCGCGTGACCCGTCTTACGAGTGAGGTTTGGGGCAAAGTCATGATGTGGCCACTATGCTGCGATATTTCACTGTTCTTTATGAACTATTTACTAAATGCACTGTTTACTACATAAATCATGCACTTTTATTTAGTAGTAAAACAACACTATAAATAATTTTAAAAGTCCAATGAGAAACGAGCGTGACACTCAGCTTGACTTTCCCGCCAAAAACCCTCGTCGCAGTTGTCGCTGTGAATGTTTTCGAATATCGCTTGTTTCACTTCGATAGTCAAATGGAGACTGACTGCCGCGCTGAGTCACGCCGCCGAGTTATACAGGCATTCCAGATCTGTCTAGAAGTAATAATAACAGCGCATAATTTCGAATACGTTCAGCAGGTACCTACAGGAGACCAGTTTCTAGTAATTTGGATGTCAACCCTTCCTTGTCAATATTGATAAAACCTATACTGTTAGGTAGATCACCCGGAGGTGATCTACCTAACAGTATAGGTTTTTAGGTTTTAAGCATTTTAAAATCGTACCTCTACAATGCCTAGGTCTCAAGATATAGGGCTTAAAAGTTACATAAGGCATATCACGCAATATTGAACCTTATGCCCTTGACATAAGGTACATTCGTAACAATATGTATGTACATATATCTCACTGTAGCGATCACTGTATTGGGTCGGTCACGCACACGCGAATTTAATGCTTTTCCTCCATCCAACAAAAGTGCTCAAGATCGCTAAAGAAGTGTTCACTTCAAAAAATACTAATTGTACTGAAAAATTATTACATTGATAGTAAATAGTATCCGGTATTAAACTTTTATGTAGGCTGTTTTTTTTAATTCAAGATTTGATCCCTCATCTTAAAGGTAACAGTAATAGTACATACTTTCATATAAATATAGGTATGTATTACTTAAACACTTCTCTATCCACCATATCTAAATATCCCATCAATATGATAACAGGCTATGTGATACAAAAATTATGCCTTTTGAAATGTCTGATTGACGCACCATAAACCTCGGTCACCCTTCTTTGTACAGACCTATCAAGTATTTCAATTCATTCATACCCCTTTATTAAATAAAGCTGCAATAGCGCAAGCTAGTGCAAGTGTGCAATCCTGTAGTACCTGTAGGAACACACATACAGCACACATAGAATTACCGTACCTCCAAACAGTTACCTCCAAACAGTTACCAGTTACCTCCAAACAGTTACCAGTTACCAAGGAATACCAACAACACCTTATTACCAATACGTTTTGACAACATCCATTCAGGAATAATCGAACAACGCCGTCTCGAGAGAGACGCTATACGTTTGACACATCTGTTGAAAGGAACAAGAGGCCGCCTTGAAAAAGGCGTTTACTGTCAAAGGAATATGATACGTGATGCGTTGCGTGGGTTCAACGACATCACTCGTAAGTACGTTTTTGACACACGGAGTTGATATATCGCAGCGGAGATCTGTACGCGAAGACTGCACACGAAGATTACATCGCAGCGGAGATATGTCCACGAAGACTACACACGAAGGATACATCGTAGTGGAATCTTGGCGCGAAGACGACACACGAAGCTGGCGCAGCGCAGCGGAGATCTTGACACGGCGGGCGGCCCTCGACGAAAAGGAACGACTCAGCGCGTCTACCTATATTTATAGATTCACAGCGCGGGCCAGCGGCGCCCCGCGCCCCTCTCCGAGACGCGACGCGTGTTAAAGATCGCAGTAATAATATTGTATTTTATAATTGTAAATAATTAGTCATACCGCAACTTGTACCATAAAAAATGTAGATATAAGCAGGGGTTTTGAAGTCGAATAAACAGATCATATCGGACACGCAGTTTTATTCTACCTAAGAAGATTCCTCCTCCAAATTGGTGACCCCGAAGAAAAGAAGAAATATCAAGACTGAATCCCTGCAGAAATTATATTAAAAAAAATGTCGAGGAGCGAAGAATTCAGCGATGCATTAGGCGTCACAACAATGAAGAACGACGTAGCTACAATATCGCTGCCTGCACGACTACCACCATTTTGGCGCCAAAATCCGCGTCTTTGGTTCGCGCAGTATGAAGCCGCCGTCGCCGCCAGCAAGATAGGTGACGAGCAGAAATTTAACCTTGTCGTCCCACTACTCGGCTGCAGCGACCTGGAACAAATCGCCGACATCATACTGGAACCGCCAGCCACCGGTAAATACAGCGCGCTGAAAGAGAGACTGATTTCCACTTATCAAGAATCAGACCATCGCCAGCTTCAGAAACTCCTCAGCGGTCTCGAACTCGGTGATCAGAAACCGAGCCAGCTGCTACGTAAAATGCGCGACCTAAGTGGCAAACTTCTGTCCGACGAAGCGCTCAAGGTCATGTGGCTCAATCACTTGCCCGCCCATGTTCGCGCAGTATTATCCGTGAACACAGAATCTACACTCGAAGTTCTAGCTGCGATGGCCGACAAAATGATGGAACACTTCGAACCAACAGTCGCCGCAGTCTCCGTAGATCCCCCGCCAGCATCGGTCAACGAAGTACAACAGAACTCCGTCACAAATCTGCAAATCAGCATGCTTTGCAAACAAATTGAAAAGCTATCTCTCGAAGTCGCCGAATTACGAAGTAATCAGCAAAATGCATCACATCGCCGTTCCCGCTCGCACTTTGCTAGCCGTCAACATAGCCGCTCTCGCTCACACTCAAGGTCAAGGCCGCGCGCTAGTAACGCGCGTACACCGAGGGACGCCGACTGGCTATGCCGTTATCACTATCGATACGGCGACGAAGCCCGTAAATGCGAATCGCCGTGTTCCAAGAGCAAGCAGGAAAACTAAAAAGTACATCGACTGTGGCGGGTGTCGATGTAAACCACACATCTCGCCGCCTATGCGTGATCGACATCAACAACAGAGAAAGATTTCTCGTCGACACAGGAGCCGACATATCGGTATTAGCCGTCCGAAATAAGAAAAATAAACCGACCAAGGATACCTACAAATTGTTCGCGGCAAACGGAACAGAGATTCGTACCTACGGAGAGCGCACGCTTGAACTCAACTTAGGTTTACGAAGAAGCTTCAAATGGACATTCGTAGTCGCCGATGTAAAAACCTCAATACTGGGTGCAGACTTCCTAGTTTACCACAAACTGCTAGTCGACCTGCACCAGAGGAAACTTATCGACCGCGTTACCGATCTCAGCGTGAACGCCATCAAAATAAATAACAACGAAGAAACTATACACATGGTCAACCGAGACCACGTATATCACGACATATTGAAGAAATACCCTGATGTTCTGCGGCCGATGTCACTCAAGACTCCAGTGAAGCATGACGTCACACATCATATTGAGACTACAGGACCGCCGATATACGCACGGCCGCGCCCTCTACCGCCGGACAAATACAAAGCGGCAAAACTGGAATTCGAGCGCATGATAGAGATGGGTATATGCAAGCCGTCAAAAAGTCCGTGGGCAAGTCCTCTCCACGTCGTCAAGAAAAAGGATGGGTCACTTCGTGTATGTGGAGACTACCGGAGACTAAATGCAGTCACCGTACCTGACAGATATCCCATTCCACGTATTCAGGATTTTACGTACCAGTTACACGGCAAGAAAATATTTTCAAAGTTGGACCTGAAAATGGCATACTTTTGGATTCCTATAGCTGCACAAGACGCACAGAAGACCGCAATTATAACACCTTTCGGCCTATTCGAATTCAACTGCATGACGTTTGGATTACGCAACTCAGGCCAAACATTTCAACGTTTCATGCATGAAGTTTTACGAGGACTGGACAACATCGTATTCTGTTTCGTCGACGATCTACTTGTCTATTCAAATAACCAGGAAGAACATCGCCAGCACTTACAAATAGTACTCGAACGCCTAAATACCTACGGCGTCAGTCTTAACATCGACAAGTGCGAGTTTGATAAAGAAAACATAGAGTTCCTCGGTTATCAAGTATCAGCAAATGGTATCAATCCCACGCAAGAACGTATACAAGCAATAGTCAATTACCCGAAACCACAGACAGTACAAGAACTAAGAAGATTTTTAGGCATGATTAACTTTTATCGCAGCTGTTTACCACATCAAGCCGAACATCAGCATGAATTAAACAAGTACCTACACAACAGCAAGAAAAATGATAAAACTCCGATACAATGGACACCAGAAAGCGAGCAAGCTTTTGAGAAATGCCGACAAAGCATTCTCAAGGCCACAACACTTACGCACCCGATTCCCAACGCAATATTACGTCTATACACAGACGCGTCAAACACTAGCATTGGCGCTGTATTAGAACAAAAGGTCGATGGCGTATGGAAACCACTGGCATTCTATTCAAAAACATTGAGTGATACGCAAAGAAAATATAGCGTATATGATCGCGAATTATTGGCAATGTTCACCTCAATTAAACACCTACGTCGGCTGATAGAAGGCAACGACGTAACAATATTCACCGACCATAAGCCATTAACGTATGCATTAACAAGAGCGCCAAGTACCAGCGATACACCGAGAAGAGAGCGTCAACTACATTTCATAAGTCAGTTTTGCTCGAAAATTCAATACGTTCACGGTAATAATAACGAAGCGGCCGACGCCCTATCTCGTATAGAAGAAATCGACTTGTCGCAATCTACGATCGACTACAATCAACTCGCTAAAGACCAAGAGAACGACGACGAACTCAAGATCAGCATGACCAACCCGAATCTGAAGTTTGCAGAAATCACATTGCCCGGAGGTCAACGACCTATCATATGCGAAACATCAACAGGCAACTTACGCCCGTACCTACCAGCGTCTTATCGTTTTGTAGCGTTCAAAGCACAACACGAACTTAGCCACCCAGGCGTACGTACGACAAGAAAGATAATGGTCACTAAATTCTTTTGGCCGAATATGAATAAAGAAGTCGGTATGTGGACAAGGTCATGCATCGGATGCCAGCGCGGGAAAATCCAGCGACATGTTATCAGCCCGCTCGGCGAGTTTCAAAAATCAGCGCGTTTCGAACATATTCACGTAGACATTGTCGGACCACTTCCGCCGTCTAATGACTATAGATACCTAGTCACGATGGTCGACCGTTGCACTAAATGGCCCGAAGCAATACCTACTCGTGACATCACCGCCGACACTGTTGCCAAGGCAATTTACGAGGGATGGATAGCGCGATTTGGCTGCCCCTTACGTGTGACAACGGATCAAGGCAGACAGTTCGAGTCGTCATTATTCAACGCACTGATGAAGAAATTTGGCATAACACGGATTCGAACCACCGCATTTCACCCTCAAGCAAACGGTCAAGTCGAACGATGGCATCGAACCTTGAAATCCGCACTTATGGCGCGAAACGCCGGCGTACACTGGAGCGAGGAACTAGCGACCGTACTCCTTGGTTTAAGAACAGTTTTACGTGAAGATACGCAAGTCAGCCCAGCTCTCATGACATACGGGTCAACATTAAGAATACCGTCAGATTTTTTCACGCCTACACAGCCAAAAAACGACGACGCAGAATTCGCCCGTCAGCTGACCGAAACAATGTCGACACTATCTCCAAACAGCAAGTCACATAGCAACAACAGAAAGATTTTCGTGTACAAAGACTTGGCTACGTGTTCTCATGTCTTCGTGCGTAATGATACCGTACGAAGCCCACTGACTCCACCTTACGAAGGCCCATTCAAAGTTCTACATCGCGGCAACAAACAATTTACCATTCAGATGCCCCTACGAACATCTGTCATCACAATCGACAGACTCAAACCAGCACACTTACTCAAGCAAGAAGAATCTACTACTAGAGGAACAACAGACGCACGTGACACTCGCCGCACACATACATCGAGCGCTAATAATGAGCCGCGGCCGCTGACCCCGCCGACCTCGAGTACAACCCGCGAATCCTACGTCACTCGCACCGGACGCACCGTTAAAAAAAACGTACGATTCGCTTAGAGGGGGATGCTGTAGGAACACACATACAGCACACATAGAATTACCGTACCTCCAAACAGTTACCTCCAAACAGTTACCAGTTACCTCCAAACAGTTACCAGTTACCAAGGAATACCAACAACACCTTATTACCAATACGTTTTGACAACATCCATTCAGGAATAATCGAACAACGCCGTCTCGAGAGAGACGCTATACGTTTGACACATCTGTTGAAAGGAACAAGAGGCCGCCTTGAAAAAGGCGTTTACTGTCAAAGGAATATGATACGTGATGCGTTGCGTGGGTTCAACGACATCACTCGTAAGTACGTTTTTGACACACGGAGTTGATATATCGCAGCGGAGATCTGTACGCGAAGACTGCACACGAAGATTACATCGCAGCGGAGATATGTCCACGAAGACTACACACGAAGGATACATCGTAGTGGAATCTTGGCGCGAAGACGACACACGAAGCTGGCGCAGCGCAGCGGAGATCTTGACACGGCGGGCGGCCCTCGACGAAAAGGAACGACTCAGCGCGTCTACCTATATTTATAGATTCACAGCGCGGGCCAGCGGCGCCCCGCGCCCCTCTCCGAGACGCGACGCGTGTTAAAGATCGCAGTAATAATATTGTATTTTATAATTGTAAATAATTAGTCATACCGCAACTTGTACCATAAAAAATGTAGATATAAGCAGGGGTTTTGAAGTCGAATAAACAGATCATATCGGACACGCAGTTTTATTCTACCTAAGAAGATTCCTCCTCCAAATACCTAATATTAAAGGACCATTAAATAGATGATTCAAATGAAATGCTTCAATGATATGCAGGTCAGGACAAAGAACGCAGTTTAACACGTCCAATGCCACGCCAAAAATATAGGACATATACAGATAGCAGAATTGAAAAAATCGTACTCTATTGTATGGGACGGTGATGATGCGACGTCGCATAGCCATGGCGTAATAGGCCGCTTCACGCGACATCGCGTGAAGCGGCACTGAACGTGTTTTTGTTGTGTAACAAAACAAACGACTCTCAAATGAAATGTTTAACTGGCTGTTTTGGATTCGGTGGAGAGGCGTGCGGAGAGGCTGATTGGCGACCCAGATTTAACTCAAAACGGCCTGAAATGCCTAGACCACAGGCGTAGCCAGCATTTCGGTGTTTTATTTTCGGAATTGCATGATTTAATTCCCCCATCGGACGACCCATCGTACGGCGAGTTTCCACCCATACGTTGTTAACACCACTACGATCCGGACGAAGCGTTTCGCCTCCTCTTTTATACAGTATGTTACAAAAACCCTGTCCGACCCGTGAAGGTGTTGTTAGGTATCGTTAGCTGATTCTACTAATACGTACATAACCTGGCTAAACTAAAAAAAAATACCCCCTTAAAAATAAATAACTTAAATAAAATAAATAGGTAATTTCATGGCAACACAGGCACGGGTCATGACCTCAGTTGACCTCATGCATGTAGGTATTGGTAGTCTAACCACGTTTATCGACTCTAGAAAGAAACAATGATACCTACTTAGGCAGCTCGTGAAAAGAACTTTTTTTTAAGTAGGAAGGTCGTCTGACCCTCCGAATGTATCTTCGAATTTCATTCGATGAGCACAATGGCTGTGGCGGAGATGTTGTTCCATATTTCGTTCACTAAGAACGATACCGGCCTGGCACCGTCCCACGAGATTAGCACGGTGTTTCACAACGTTAGTCCACTCCTACCAATCCACTGCTCGCCGAACTGATAGTGGAGGTACTCACGTACAGGTCGGCAAAAATATGGTGGGGCACCGTCATGCTGGAACCACATTGACCAAGAAGTAGTCACATCCGAATCGTACAACACCTGATCACAACACAACACAATTGCAGTTTTACTAGGTACCTTCCATCAGCAGGTTACATTACGTTAGAAAACTATATGATCACACAATAAACGATACGTCTACAAGGACGCAATGTCTACGCGAAACTAATAAATTTAAAATAAAAATGATTTTTATTTCATAAAAATAGGTACTCTAACTGCACGGCGGTGCCCTTTGACTAGAGGTGTGAAAGTATTCAAAATATTTCTCGTATCGATTTTTGGTATCAATTTTGTATTTCAGAATTTCACGCATCGATTCAACATCGCATGGCATTCTTTAGATTTTAGAACTTTCACATAACTTAAATCAGGTGAACTTAAATGCTTTACATTGTTTATAATATTCTCCTAAAATCGTATTTCATAAGACCTTTCTAGTTCCTATTTACTAATAATAGGTACTTGTGTTACAATATTTTTATGAATAATTAATCGATAATCAAAAAAAGTACTTTTACCATTAGGTAATCTGCGTTTTTACAACAAATCATTCGAGCAGGTAAAAGTTTCGAATAGTAGCGACAAAAACAAAACGTTATTACGCAAAAACTAGTACAGCTGTAATTATTCCTTTGCGCGTCGGCGGCTAGACACACTGACGCCCCCGACAGTTATAAGGTCTAAAATGGTGTTTACACTTTTTTAAATTTCCCGAATTTTGGGGAAGTTACAGTAAATTCGCGTGTAAAAAAGATTATTTCAAAATTCATTAGTATTGTTACTATGATGATTATGCAAAATTTTATATTTTATTTGGTCATTTGTTAACCCTTATTATCCTTGTGGGTCGGACAGGGTTTTCGTAACATACTGTACATCGGCCTACAATTTGAGTGTCTTCAAGGCTTGAGTGAATAAGCTCTTAATAAACTTGCGCGCTTTACCATCAACGATTGCATACCACTGCTTGCCAGCAGGAGGGTTGGGGTCAAGCACTCGTTTATAATTTATAAAAAAAACTAGGTATTTATTAACAAAAACTCTCTATTTACAATTGTGAAAATAATAATAATCTAGGTTTCTTTAATACACGCTATATTTGGGGAACAAGTAGACGCCATAATAACATATATCTTGCATGTACACAACTCATAATTGTATTCGACACTAAATAACATGAATATAAGACATTAAAGTTCAAAGCTTGTACAGACGACATTAAGCTATTAAAATCTACCAAATTTTAGGTATAAAGCATTAAGTTTCAAAGGTGATAGGTAAAATTTGACCTGCTCTGCCGTTCTCAAGCTATAAAGCCGTTATCAGTCATATTTCGAGTTATGGACAAAAAGCGGGAAGCTAGGGGACACGGTACAGTTATTAGCCCCTATACAGTTATCAGCTATTTCAAATTTGATGGTCAAAAATAAGCAAAAACCTACGAAAATAGTATCTTTAACATTGCATTAATGGCAACACTTTCGCCCTCCGTCAAACAGTTGCAACAAAATTCCGCTAGGTTGAGAGTTACCTACCTTTTCATCGTGTGAAATTTTTGCGGAGGTAATGCGTAAGTAATATTCTTTAATAAAATGCTAAGGCTGCTACTTTCTTTGATGCAATATTTTATAGAGCGGAAGTACTAGTGCCGTTATTTAAATTGTATAAAATTATGTCTTGTTATGTGTTATAAACAGGTTTAGGGTGTAAAATAACGTTTTTTCGTCATAACTTCAAAATTTTGTAGTGGCCAATAGCTGTCATTATTATTTGAATACTTTATAGTTATTGGCCTCCTATGCTAGTTACTATATTTAAAATAAAATAATTATCTAGGGTTTTTAATGAATAAATCGTCTTATTTCGTAACGATAAGTGTCATTTTTAATTAGTAAGATTTTCGGATCATAAGGCCTCGTTAATAGCCTAGGCCAATAACTGTAATTCGAAAAACTAACTTATAGAAAAAGTAGGCCAATAACTAGCTCTAACTCTTTTTTTTTTTTTTGGTTACTTAGAATAAATTATTTTCATTTTTATATTAGGTTCACGAGGTAAAAGCAATGCCGAAGTTAGCCCAATATACGAAAGAGGCCCTTGACGAGTGGCGAGAGGAGGCAATATCAAAATCGCGGTATAGCGCACAGAGCTCCGGCGGGATCTCATGGCGACATAGAGAGTAAGATTGTCGCAACCCATTGCTGGGCACGCCACAATGGCGGCCCCCTCTTTGAGGAGTAGCTAGAGCGGTGTCACGGCGCCCTCGCCTTCCGCCTGCCGCAGGTTCTCACCGGACACTGATGTTTCGGGAGGTTCCTATTCTGTATAAGGCGGGAGGAAACGCCAGGGTGTCACCATTGTGTAGATCGCCCTGAGGACACGGTGGAGCATACGGTGGAGGTCTGCCCGGCTTGGGTAGAGCCTCGCCGTGTCCTCGGAGCGGCGATCTCTCGCGTCCGAGCCAGGTCCAGACCATGGTCCGGAGCGAGAGTGTGTAGTAGTAGTGTAGCAAGCAAAGGCGGAGGCGGAGCGCGTTAGGCAGCGGGAATCCCAGCGCCCTCACGCCACTAGCCGCCGCAGGAGACCCCCTTGTCTGGAGACGACATCGAACTCCCAGCTACCGTAGGCCCGGCCTGCGGGCGGTGAGCAATAGGCAGCTCGCCGCCCGGTAAGGACCAGGCCCGAGTCGACGACCCGATTTACCAGATGATAATGAGCTCAGCAAAAACATTCATGGCATACAAAATCAGGAAGCTTCCTGATTTTGTACGCCATAAATCTTTTTTATTAAATGATATTGACTCTGAATCTTTTGAGGATGAAGATAATGAAGAAGACATGTTTTAATTGCTAAGCCATTGGTTTTGTAATTAAAACATGTATAAAGTTTCAATTTATATTTAATTGACGATGTGGCTAATTAATACACGATCTCATGGTCAAGAACCGTAATGTTATGGCCAATAATTATAACTTTAAGTTTTATGTTTTTATGTTAATTTTATTCCTAAAATGTTTAATGACAGTGTATGTGTAATGCCATTTTTGATAAATAAATTTATGTATAATCATATGCCATAACTTTTATTTATTTCTAACAAGGAATTTAAATATCAATAAATATTTAAAATTGAGAAGTCGCGTCTTCACTGGCCAATAACTGTACCTACTGTTTCCCCTATTTTATTACTAAACTCTTTTGAGAGAGGAACCTACTGGGTATTTAGTTATGCTGGTAGTAAAGTCTTGATAAAATCTAAGTTACAAGCCTTGAATCACTTTGTAATTTAGTAATGGCCAGGCCTCTGCCTCGAATCTTGCCGGCAGCGAGATCGCGCAAGATCTTATGCGTAAAATCAAACGGACCGGTTCTCGAAAACAGCGGTGCGGCAGCGGGGTGGTGGCGGGCAACGAGCGGTGTACTTCTCGCGCTCGAATCTTGCGGGCAGAGAGCGGTGATCGAGCGTTAGGAATAAATTTGAATCAAAAAGAAGTTGCCGCCATTGTTCAGACATTTCTTTCGCGAATAAAAACAAATATCTCGTCGAGACAATCGTGAACACAACACTACGCGGCTATAGTGACGCGCGATCTGCCCGCTAGTTTCGAGAACGGGTCTTCGATGCCCGCCCGGCTCCCGCGCCGGCTAAAAAATACTGTATATGCAGAAAGATATAGAACATTTTTCGAGTATAGTGTCCAGAATCGACCAGATGCGAGATAAGAATATTATAGATTGTGAACGGCAGTGCTGGTGCCTGAACACTAATAGCACTATGATACATATTTATGAATAATCCTCCTTCTTGTGATCGCATTAGGATAATGATAGGACTGTTTCATGCGCACCCGGTGTCGGCACTTCTCCCAATTGAGGCATAATATGCGATAGTGCAACTCTTGTCTCATTTAGCATGCCCATTTCCCTCCGAAGTACATCCTCGGTCACGGTATGAATCGATTTAAATTTCAGGTTGATACCATGCACTTTGAGCACGTGGTTGTTTAAATTCACTTTGTAACTGAACGCAACACTGCAGACCTGAAAAAGGATGTTTTTGTTAAAAGATCATTAGGGAATTTCTTTAGTCAAACAGCAAGCCCAAACAGGGGTTCAAGTCAATATGTATATGTAGGCTTCCTCGCCTTTTTTGTTAAAGAATTAGTATAATTTATGGCAAGTCAAGATTGGTTAAAAGTATTATTAATAAACTGGCAACACTAGCCTACACAATACTGCTAAAAGATAAAAGGTCAATTATATGGCCACATTGTATAAATGACCATTTGTAAGGATCATGTGGAGCCTACTGACCTCGCATTTATAGGGCCTATCACCAGTGTGGGTAATCAAATGGTTCTGTAGATGGTGGCTTTGGGTAAATTTTTTACTGCAGAAGTCACAGTTGAACCGTTTTTCGCCAGTATGTATTGCCATATGGCGGCGCAGACCTGCCATCTGGAACGTGACAACAATAATGTAAAGACTATGACGCACCTGACATGTGTATGGCCGCTCCCCGGTGTGCATTCTCTCGTGGTTTTGCAACTGATGTTTCGCGTTGAACGACATTGTGCAAGTATTACATTTGAAGGGTTTGTAACCCGAATGTATGCGGAGGTGGCGGTTCAAGTCACAACGCTGAAATACATCAATTGCACTTATTTTTTCTTTAATTTTATCAAGCACATAAGAGGGGGTTTGAAAAACAGTCATTAACCTTTTGAACGCAAATCACTTGTACCTATACAAGTTCTAGAATTTCGTGCCCTCAGCGCCACTACTTGATTAGAAGTAATATAATAGTATAAATTACATTTACGACTTTTACAAGACCTTTAATTTTGTTTTTATGGAAAATTACCCATTTATCAGCCATATTTTTAACCTTTTCACACATAATAAGTTCTTGTTTGTTTTATATTCAATAGAAACAAAAACGCCAGAAAATATTTTAATGCCCCTAACGCCAAGTACTTTATATAAAGTAAGCCAGTGAGGGACACGATGAAGACCTATATTTCATCTCGTCGAAATGATCATAAATACTATTATTGAAAGATAATGACGTGAATAAATAATATTTTATAAATATTGTAAACTTGGTTTTTATAACTCGCGCGAGTTAACTGCACCTCGGTCTGTAACGTCATTCGGACGATTCGGACGAGGTCCGTTTGCAAAATATGAGAATTATGTTAAAAATATATAAATGACTTTTTTATGTTAATAAAAGTCGTTTTGATGATAAAGCGTCATACATAATACTAGGTCATTTTATTCATGACGTTTTGCAATTAAATTAATACATATAGACTGAAATATAATGTTGGTGCACCCAACAGGCTTCACTAACGCGTCGAAAATGTAAAAAAAAAAAAAAACAAAATAAAAAACTTAACAAAGCAAAAACTTCGCAGAAACAGTAATAACAACGGGGATTTAAACAATTGTAACAAAGATGCTATCGCTACAAAGCACTTACGGCGAATGCGGAGCGTCGCGCGGGGAAGCGGGCGAGGGGTCGCATTCCAGCGAGGTGCACAGTTAACTCGCGCGAGTTATAATCATTGTCGATAGTGAAACACCGTTTGAAAAACTCATCCCTACATAGTGGCCAGTTGTCAGTGCGCAGAACGCCAAGAACTTGTATAGAAGTAAATCTGTGACGTCATAAGCGGAAGGGTTTGAAGATCATAGTGACTGTGATGTTTTTAACTTGAGTTGGCGCACCTGTTCTTACAAAAAAATGAGTGACGGTGAATATGACGAATTATTGCGAGTTTTACAAGGTGTGGAGTCTGAATCAGAATTTTTAAATAGTTCGTCGTCTTGACATTCCGTTAAGTCGTCAACAACAGTTTCAAGAATGTACTTCCGTTTTCTATTAGTTTATACAAACAAGAAAAATCATTGCGAGTATTTTTCGACACCATTAAAAAAAATCGGCCTAGTGAGAGTCTGACTCGCGCACGAAGGGTTCCGTACCATTATCCTTAAAAACGGCAAAAAAAAATCATGAGATATAGCCTGGTGACAGACGAATAGACGGACAGCGAAGTCTCATGAATAAGGTCTGTTTTATCTTTTAGGTACGGAACCCTCTTAAAAAAAGATCTGTAATATCTGCGTAAAACAGTCACTTACATTTTAATTAAAAAAAAACACGCAGAAAACCACGTATCTAGCTTCTATTGATTGTATTTGGTTCTTTTTGTTGTAAGCAAACGAAATAAATTATGCAGGAATCGGTTGAGTTCATGCAAGTGTGACTCGACCACAGTGAATAAAAAAATAAATACTTTAGAAATGTAGACACTCTTATATCAGAAAGGATTTTGACGTGCCTCGAGCGAGGATTACATTAGGAGACAAAAAGGGATGTGCCTTCTAGAGCACACATCTAATAAATTTAAATTATTTTCTTCTTATTATTGGAAATATATCCAGGTTTTTATAATGATTTAAAAAAAAATTAAATATGAAAATACGGTTACAGTTTTTATTTAGCTTCTAACCCTTTAACCGCCAAGATTAAGAACTCTTTGACGTACCCCCAGCGCCACGTCACCTTAGGAATAAGTTGGAACAGTTCGCAACATTATTTTTAACTGCTCATACATAGAGGCATTACTATAAAAATATAGATATAGTATACCTAAACGTAATAATACTACAAAATCTATTGTTATTACCCTACAGGTAGGTAGGTACCTTTTTAATCTATACTTATAATAAATCTGTAGAGAGGTCAATTCTGTACATGAAATATATTTCCAAAATAACTATCAGGGGGGTGATTAGTGATCGATACTAATGTCAAAAATGCAACCAGTAAATTTTTTCTGTCTGTATGTTCCTTACAGAAACAAAAACTACTTGACGGATTTTAACGAAATTTGGTACAATTATTCTTCATACTCTTGGGGAGGTTATAGTAAACTTTCCATCACGCTACAATCAATAGGAGCAGAGCAGAGAAGGGAAATGTTCGGAAAACGGGAGAAGTTACTCCATTTTTTTAGCTTCCGTCGCGTGTGCAGCCTTAATAAAGGTTAAAGCTACATGGAAATCATGTATGACGAAAATGTTCTACATAAAATTATCTAAAAAATATCCCAAAACAGCATATGTCTATCTATTATGGTTGACTCACAATAACACGTGTAACTCCCGATAGCTTAGCAGTTCGGAGCTTCCCGCTTATATTTGTTTACTCTTACGTTTATAATACTCTCATTCATCCATAATTTAAAAAAGTTAAAATTATTACCTATTCGATAAAAAAAATCATTGAAATCGGTATAGAAACACCAAACTTATACATGAAATACGCTCATATCATCATATCAATCATGCTATAAGGATTATTTTTGTGTAAGGGTGCCGCGATCAACGCGGGTCGCGGCGGTATTAATTATAGCCAAAAAGGATATCCGAGCGCGAGCTTCATTCTAATTATTAATAGTTTGCATTTTATTTCTTAGGTGAAATAGAAGTAGTACGCATGGATTTCTACCGATAGGTAAGTTTTAGCTAATTTATGTTCAATTTTATTTTTGTATTATGTAAGTAAAAACGTAGATACTTTTATTAATAGGGATGTATCCAAGGTACGAAAATCAAAAAAATTAAAATTATGATGAAATTAAAAACCGTTTTTTTATAATAATAAACTAGCGCTTGACCGCAATCCCACCTGATGGATGATTTTGTCGAAATTACCAAAAACTATTGAGATATAGCGATTTAATATTACGGAGTAGGGGCTAATTACAATATAACACGGCGTGACGTCATGCGACATTTCAAATCAATATATCTTCCTAAGTATTTGAATGAAAGAAAAAATAAAAAATACGTGTTCAATATTTTTTATAAATCTATCTGGTGGACATTATTATTTTTTAGGATACAACCCAATTATAGTAGTTACCTATAGGCATTTATTTTTAAGTGAAGTTGTTAGTAGGTATAGGTAGATAGTATTGGACAGGCGTTTTAGCTTTATTTTCATTTCTTTTTTTTGTTGTAAATTGTACATATTATTTCTGGTCTTCTGGTTATAATACTATTAGAATATTTTAGTTTACCTGATTGATTTTAACAAACCGTGCTTATCGCGACTTTGAGTATAAGTAGTTTATTTTAATTTATTTTGTTGTTATTTATAAAATAGGTATTACTTATCTTGGTAGTGTTTAAAAATTGGTCCAAATGACAAATTATTACTAAGTAAGTAGTTTCCATTTTATTTCTTTTTATATTTCTCTAGTAGAATATTTTATTTTAAATAGGCACTTAGATTTTAAGTGTAAGGTAGCTATAGTTAGGACCTCTAAAGTAGGTTATTTTGTTAGGTAACTAACAGCCTTACCGTCCATTAAAAAAAAATACACAATGCCTTAGGTGGCATTGTGTATTTTTTTAAAACGATTTACTAATATGATTATCTTTATCTCGAACTTCGAGTAAAGCTAAGAGAATGAGAATTACCCGTTCTCAAGAATCGGAAGAGGAAAGAGCACATCGGTTAAACTCTATGAGAGTTAGTGCCTCAACTTCTCCAGCCAATGAAAGCTCTCCAGAGAAAGAGATGCGGTTAGCAGCTGACAGAGCGAGACGAGCTACATCACGGGCGTCTCAAAGCTCTTCTCAACGATAACTGGGTTGTGGAGGTCAGATAGGGAGTCGCTCCATGCAGAACACTGATACTCAGCTGCATCCGGTTAGACAGGAAGCCGACCCCAACATAGTTGGTAAAAGGCAGATGATGATAAGTTACACGCTGACGGAGTCACGGGCATTAAAAATATCGCAATAAGAAACCGCAGAATATTATTATTAAATAATATTCTGCGGTTTCTTATTGCGATATTTTTAACAGTATTGTAGATTGTCATTATTATATTTCCCTACTAAAATACCGAAAGTTAATCTGTCTGTTACATCAAAACCACTGAACCGTGAGGAAGAACATATGCTACTTTTTTTTACGAAAAACGTTGGAAACTCGGAAGAAGTCGCGGGCAAAAGCGAATATTAAATAAAATAATTCCAGCCTATGAGTGTATTATTAATATTTTGGTTAATATCCATGATGAACCTTAATAGGTATATTAAACACAAATACAATCGTTTGTCAAATGAAATTATTGATTTAAAAAATAAATTAAACTTATCAAATCAACATGACTTTCTATTTGAGAACTGTCGTCGCTTGGCAATTAATAATTGCAAAATATTTATTATCTCTTCGTCTTCACGAAACACGAACAAGGCCTATAACATTAGTTGTACCTACAGAGCGATAAAGCTTTCCCGTGATTTTATGGGTTTATGGCGCTGAGGCAACTCATAATACAGCGCGATTTAACCTTGAAGCTCCTTGGCCGCACGTAATAATACGATGACGACGACCGGCGATTGTCTGCACTAGTGAAGTACCGCGTAATGAGATTTCTATATTTTTGTCGTATAAATTAAATAATACTAAACTTAATACATATTATTGTGTATAGATACTTGTATCGGAGTAACAATATGGTTATTTTGAAGTGAAAGTACCCACATTCATTGCAAATAGTGACAGTAATTTCTAAAGAGCCTTGTTTTTTTCTTAGACAACCTATAAAGTATTTTACGAATTTGCCCCATCCCTAGTACTCGAAAATTACGTGATTGGCAATACAGGTAAGAAGACCAGTGATCACGATGTATTTAAATCTCAAAATTCTCAATATTTATCATTGGCGCTGATTCTGTTGTTCACAAACTAAACTAATTTTAAGTTATGTGCTTCTTTTGACGTGACAACGTCTTAAATTAGGTTGCGGCTGGGAGTCACTTATGAAAAAGTGTAACGCTCGGTAACGTTACGATGAGTCACCGATGTTTTAG
Source organism: Sesamia inferens (assembly GCA_037179545.1). Taxonomy (NCBI): domain Eukaryota; kingdom Metazoa; phylum Arthropoda; class Insecta; order Lepidoptera; family Noctuidae; genus Sesamia; species Sesamia inferens. The sequence goes on along the minus strand of CM073928.1, from coordinate 16,560,534 downwards.
TAAACAAAATATATTTCTATAGTTAAAATTTGTGCAATTCTTATTTTCATTCAATTCCTTGTTTCTATTGTGCAATTTAATTATATTCATATCAATAAATATTCTACCGAGAAAAAGACGTTGTCACGTAAAATCTTCGCCCGTAAAACCGACTTTACAGGCAACCATTTTTTTCTTTACATTTCGTTAAGAAAAGGACAGAAGATAAAATGTCAGTTTTGATCTGTGAAATTAGTGCGCTCCTGACGTAAACTGGCGTATTTTTAGTCGCCATGTTTATAATCGCGTCTAAACTGTCTATGGAATATCTGAATTTGACAGGTTTAAATTAAAATGTTATCTTCTATCCTTTTCTTAACGAAATGGAAAGAAAAAGATGCACATAACTTAAAATTAGTTTAGTTTAGGATCAACAGAATCGGCGCCATTGAAAACATTGAAGAAATGTCCTTAACAATAACGATTATACCCTACTTTTAATTGATGCATTTTATATGGAGTTTGTGCACAGCACTATAAGAACTTATTAGAAAAAATAACGTAATTATACGAGTGTGGCGATTCGGGCACAGATTTCGGAGCCCGTAATATTAGGGTGTCGGCGGTTAAAAGGTTAAATTGGTGAATAAACATTAATTTCAACTTATTTTTAATATTATTTGTAGATAGGACATTAATCCCATCCCTACGTTTTACTATAGATACGTAATACGTTATACATTTGTACGTGGCGTAGGAGGACACATTGGCGTATTATATAGAAGGGCGTTCAAAAGGTTAAAGAAGAAAAAAACTAATTGACACTACTATTGTAAAAAGTTTAATACTTACAGCAATAAATCTCTTTGTGCACAAGTTGCATGAAAATGGTCTGTCACCCTTATGAATTAAATTATGTCTGTAACAGATAATAAGGAAATTAAAACAATGTAGATTGATATCACAAATGGGATTCTTTGAATATAAAATGCAATACATACCTTACTAAAGATTTCTGGCTATAAAAACCTGCTCCACATACTTCACAAATATGATCTTTAATTCCTGTATGTTGTTTAGCATGTACCATCAAATTACTTTTCTGTGCAAATGTTCTTGGGCATTGAGGACAAGTGTATCGCTTTTTCTCTGAAAGATATAATAAGATATTAGGTACTTCCAATTGCTAAAGATTTGTTCAACAAAATCTCCAAAGGGCTAGCAGACAATTCCCTTAATCAAAGGAACTTAGCCAGCAGCTAAGTACTACTATACAATGTGGCAAATCAGATATTCTCTTGTCAACCATGACAGTGATGTGAAGGGATTTTGAGATGTCATTTTAGTTTGATAATAGTTATAGTTAGGTTGGAATATTATTTATTTTAATGGTATCCAGGTCAAATACGGTATAACTTAAATCAGACATTATGTCAGTAGGAAAGAGAAATATTTTATACAATGATATATATTTGGTTGGTACCTTGATGTGTGGCTATGTGATTGCCTAAAGTGAATGTAAGTATCCCACATACAGGGCACACCAGTTTCTCCCGTTGTTTGGTAACAGCAGTCCGTACCATTCTCACTGGTTTTTCTCTACGTATAATTTTCTCTCCAGTAGATGATGGAGTTTTTGTTTTATATCCGGTATGAACTTTTAATACTGTTGCATCTTTTGGTCTCTTTAATAGGATAGGAGAGCCTCTTGAACCATTCTTTAAAATTGGATCTATAAATAAAAGATTTATTGAATTATGTATAGGTAATATAATTTAATTCTACAGCTTCTGCTTTTTCAGATTATAAACAACTAAAGTAATAGTAAAACTTCCGGCTCCAATACTAGGTTAAAAAATACAACTATCAACTATTTGTGTATATTGGCTAAATAGGCAAATATAAAACACTTGTATTTTTTTTTTATTCTGCTGTATCTGGTTTTACTGGAAGTTGACTCCAACAAAGTTGGGAAAAGGCTAGACAGAATTACAATTATAACAACAATTATTTTAAATTAAAAAAAAAAAAACGAATTAATAAGTTCCTAATAGGCAATAACATCCTCTCGATAACTAAATAATTTAGTACTTACAACAAGTAATCGTAGTAGCTCGTGATTTATTCTCATCTCTAGATCTTCCAGAATCCGTGTCATATTCTTCTTTAATTTTTTTCAGAACTTTGACTTTCCTTACCACAGTTTTACCTTTAAAAACTTTGATATCTGACAGCTTGGGTTTCTTAAATTTGGTTTTGGGCTTTTCAACTGGGGGAACATAATCATCATCATCATCATCTTGGAAAACATCTTCGTCTAAATATTCAACCTCAGCCTGAAAATCAAAATTGGGATGTATAAATAACAGTTCAGATATAGCACCTCAATTGGCATAAGAGTAGGTATGATGAATGACAATAGTATAAGTTTGTACTCACATCAGGGTCACTTTTAGTAGGATAATTAGTCCTTGTAGTTCTCCAAGTTAACTGGACATCATCATTATCATAGTTATCATCCTTCACCTCCTCTGCATTAGGATCTACTTTTCTTATCACTGTTTGTGCAATTACAATATCCTTGCCATCCATAGTTTCCACAGGTTTCTCTGGCACCTCTATTTCCATTTCCCATTTTGGTTCTGATTTGATTGTCAAAGGGCCTATTTCACTTTTTATGTCAGTAAAAGAGTCAAATGCAATCTTTTTAGTTGGTACATTCTCTTTCTCCCTAGCTAATATTTTTCTTAGTTTCTTATCAGACCTGTACAAATTAAATTTAATTAGAAATATACAAAATATGGGACAGAAGAAAAACAATTTTAATATGTCAGCAGCACCTTTGTAAAAGCTGTTAACTAGTTTTGTGTTATCTCTTAACAAGAAAAAAAAAAACTATATATGTATTAAGTTAATAATACCCAGTGCACGGCAAGTACAAACTAGTAATCTCATAAATGATGAAGAGTTGAACCGAAAAGGGTCTCCTCTGGTCTCATTCTATCAGAGTATTTGTGCCTATTTGGATGCCAGGTTTCAATGTATCCCCCAAATAGATAAACCGTCAAATAATCTTAGCTCTGCAGCGTTTATAAAAGTGAGATTAATAATTATGATGACCATATACACATTTATGATAATCTTATTTTACGCACATAAAAATATTAATCTGTTTAAAAATACTGTGATATTTATAACATAAAATACAAACCAAAACAAATTTGTTGTTTTGACAATGAGGCTTAAGAAAATAGGTGGCTTTTTAGATGCCAATGTTTGTTTTTATAATAAACATCCAATACACTTTCCAGAACTAAGTTTTTTCTTTTACAATGCAAAAATTACGCCAGAAATCTATTGTACTATAAAATACTATATCTAGGGAAAAAAAGGTTTATTTTTTCTCTCCCACTCTGGACAGAGTAGGGATTGAGATTTGAGCTGCTCCAATAGGTAGCTTGATTAGGATAAGACAATGAAAGTTACTGTTTTTTTTCTTTTGTTTTTTTACTGTTTGATGACTTTGATGAATTTTATATACTGTGTGGGAAATATTTCAGGGCCTAGGATCCTTTCCAAACACCTTATCCTTATAATAGTTAATTTTATTGCATGTGAAAATGAATAAAAAGAGGTGAGGGGCCCATTTTGAACAATAATTTATCAGAATAATTTAAGTGTGACAAATTGATAATAAAATAAAATTATTTTATGAATGTCTGAGAACTGTGTCCATCATTTCTGTTTTTGTTACCTATTTTCATAATCTGGCAATTTGAGTTATTTCCGTAGCCCACCCAAATGTCCATTCTTATTTAAAAAATTGTCAAATCATTGCTGCTTTAAGTTGAGCTGCACAATATCTGATGAATGCATACACTGTAATCTGTTTGATTCATTCCTCAAAAGACTGTCTCAGATATCAATTCTACATTTTCTTGCTTCATATGATTTGATTAAAAGAGACTATGACCTTTGAGTTTGTTTCCGCCTTTCTTCTCAGATAATGATAGGAAATATTGAACTCAGTTCAAAAAAATATAATTTACTTGACAACAGAACTAATAAGAAAAAATGAAATTATGAAGGCAATTGGCTAGCAACTTCAAAATATGTATATCTATTACTTAATATTTATAAACCTATGCATTTATTTTTATGTATAGTATACATAAAATTTGTTCCAATAAAATCATTGTCTATTCTAAGGTTGCCTGGAAGAGATCACAGGAATCAATAAGGCCATCCATTATAATATATATTTTACAATGGGTAATTCCATGAAAAAACGCTACCACAACATATTTTTTTTAATTACTATTTTTAAATTAAAATGTGTCTTAGGATAATCTTAAAACCTCATATTTTAATAATATATCATTATTTTTTTGATAAGTATTTAATTTTTCATTTTTTTAACATATTTACATTACCTACGCTTCCCGCCATTCGGAAAGAGAAGTTTTGAACAGCTGTTGTGTGTAATATTATTTCGTAAGTTTAATCATTCTTTCCATTTATTTAACTTTTAAATTATGCCTCCTACCTGTAACACCCGTTACAAAAAAGTGCATCCGTTTGTTTGGCAATTAAGTTATTGCACACATTATAAAATTCTTTTAATAAAGTAAGGATATGACTGATAAATACTTAAGTTTGCTATTTATATGAAGATTGTCCTTTTTGTTTGTGAAATTTTGGCGGGTAACAGTGAGTAACACCCGTTACGTAACGGGTGTTAGGTACCAAATTTTGACATGCCTTGATAAGAACTAATAAAAACGTAATGGCGCTAGTTTAGTGATTTTTTTAAGGTTTTACGTTTAGGGGTCCTCCATATATTATACATAATGACACGTTTTTTGTGTCTTTCGTTAATAAAAAAATGTTGTCATCAAGATTCATTTTGCTGTGTTGAATAAAATAATTTTATTTTATTCTTACTTCTTATCTTCGTAAATGGTAACCTATAATGTCTGAGTTGTTTGACCCATTCACTAGCCCCAAATCCCTTGTTCACAAAGTAAACTAAATTTAAGTTGCTTGTTATTATTTCTATTTCATTATGAAAAAGACACTCAGATAAATTATAGTTAGCTGTTTTCAAGCAGCCTTTGACAACTCCACAGGTCTCTGACACTAACTGTTGCAATTCAGCAAAAATGCCGACAATTTAACTTAGTAACGTGATTTATTGGCGGGCCCCAAGATAATAATTATGGCTGATGCCTAATGCAATGTGGTGTACTTTGCTTAGGTTGAGCTAGCTTGTCTTTTAGATGGACAATGTCTTCAGCAGAAAATATAATGAAGAAAAATATAGACAGGCTGAAAAAAATATGCAAAAAGAAAGAGAGAGGAACAGAAATAGAAATTAAAAAGAAATAATTGTACAAGATCCAAATTTAAAAGCTTTGAACCAGACAAAGAACGAGAGAGTATTTTTTAGTATACCCTCTCTGAAAGCAAAAAGAAAAAAGAGTACAGGGGTGCAGGGATATGCCAAATTTGTCCATGCGAAGGAGCAGATATTATTATTTTCCCTAAAATATTAATGTAAATTAGCAGTAAACATGATTATTTCGCTGCTATTATTATTAAAATACCTTTATTGTTACAAATATTGTTTTAATTTCGTACTCTTACACCTGTGTAAGAGTACGAAAGCACCTTAAAGTACAATCGTTATTTTAAGGTGTACTACTTAACACCTGTTTTAAACTTTGATAAAAAATCATGTTTGTATTTTTGTTTTAATACAAGTGGACTATGAAGTTAAGAATTTATTTAGCTACATAGTTCCAATTTTTTTACTAACGTAAAGTAAAGAAATTTGCTGAGTTTTGCTTTTATTTCGGTTAAGTCCGAAAGCTTAGACAAAATCATGTAATGCCCGTCACGCACATTTCTTAAATTTCATTTCTTTAGTGCTGTTTGTAACTGTCCAATTTATTACAGATACCGGTAAACAGTCCTAGATGGAAGGTGTTAAGGTCATAAAACTTAATTGATTTCTTATTGCATCATTAATTAATTGTCAAGTAGAAGTGTACGACCTGTAATACCCGTTACATGAAATGACCCATGTACTTTTTATATTATGTATTTTGGTGGTGAATAATACAGTAAAAATTTTATTATAGCACACACTCATACACATGAGAAAATTATATCATTTCAGCAATGTTTTAGAGATAATAAATTATTTTATATGTTATTAAGAAAAGAAAAAGATATATTCTTACCTTTCAGCCACTGTTTTAAGTAGGTATGCTTTCTCCAAAGTTGTACAGCATTTGAGGCATATCTTTTCAGGCAAGCCATCATTGGATGAAACCTGAAACATTTGTTAACATGGTACTACAATTTACAATATACATTATTATATAGCATTGGATAAATTACTGTAGCTTGCATGTATGATTACTATCACATACATATGCACACTATCAGATCTAACAGATACATCTTCATTTATTGTGATTGTTTTGCTTCGTTTTGATGAAAGAATTATGTCAATCTTGAATTGCATTCAATGATTTCTTGTTCCGGGCTGTTCTACAACTTACTGTGGTTATCGGTTATCACTTATCCCGACACTATTGAGTTTGTTTTGGTAAGATTTCTAAAATTAACTGACAAGCACCGAAGGCTTGCTAGTTTGTATACAAAATAGTAGTATTTCGAATTTACCTTTACGTCGGCAATCGCTGTAAGCATTTCAGCATAATTACCAGACAGCTTATATCTGAATAGAGGACATAATGGTTTTTTGTTCGTCAAACATATACGACACGATTTCATGTCGATAATATCAATCGGATCTAACATTGTCCACCACCAAAACTAAAGTGATGGCAGTATAGTAATCAGTTTTTATATCGAAGCACTTCACTTTTCCTAAATAATCTTTAGGGATTGCTTGGGTACGATTTTATGACAATTTCAGTTCACCACCTCACTACGCCGCCATAGACAATAAGAAAGAAACTGTGTGCGTCGCAGTTCATCATATTTCGAAGCACAATGTTGCCAGCATTATAATTCTTGCTTATAAGATACAGTTTGTAAGATATATTTTCGGAGTAAGGGCGAGTTTTTTCTAACGGCTGGTTATCGTAACATACGTACGTCATAAAGTTACATTAACGGATGATGTTTAACATTCGTTAAATAAGAAGTGTTGTTTCAAAGCGTAAAATACTAGCTGTCATGGTTAACAGGGTTGTCAGTAGAAAGCAAGATGTTTTCCTAATAAAAATCGATGGGAGATTTTTTCTAGTATGGCAACATTCACCTTTACGTCAAATTTTATCTGGGCGACTGTCATTGTGCCGTATTTTATGTAACCTTCGTGGTATTATTGTTTATTGTTTTGGGAAATAACTTCGTGCCATTTTTATAAATTAAGTCCGCTTATACTAGAAAACTCTGTACCTATAGAAAAGCTATTATTTGACGAAAAATGGATACATTTTATTTTTTATTTATAAATAAAATATATTAATATATTTTTTTCAGAGAATGGTCTTCTAACTTCACAAAAAATGAGAAAGATCGCCTTCAATCTTTGATTGAGAATTATAAAGATGTGTTGTTCTGTAAAAAAGCAGACAAGAGAACAACAGTAATTAAAAAAACAGAATTTGGGCTGCAATACACACGAGTTGAATACTTCGTGTTAACAATATAGCTACTTCCTTTGATTGTCGCTATCTTGCAATACATTCCTGATCATCCCAAAGGCTTAAATTATTAATTCGTGTTTTAAATACCTTTCTCTTTTTTTCTACGGTACTTGTATCATCATCAGATGAACTACTATCGTCAATTAAAGACCAAACTCGCGAAAACAAAAAGGAGTTTATGTTGTTTTCACTATTTGACACCACGGCGGATTTAACACAACTTGACATAAGTTACGTTAACCAGTGCTCAGACCATCGGTTAACGTAATCGTATTTTTTTGCGTGCGTTAACGTTTACGTATTGTGAAACAACTCATTTTTCGACTTAACGATAGTTAGCACAATTTTTTACTTTTACGCATGCGTTAAGTGACCGTGAAACATCGAGCACATATCCAATAGAGTAGTAATATGAGCCGTCAAATTCCGAAACATATCTATGATTTGTCCATTATATGTATATGTGCTCGATGACGTGAAACAACCCGCCCTTATTAGTATCACGGCGATAGTACCAACGTGATATCGTATCTCTACACGTATGCTTATTGAGATAGGATTTTATCATCCCGGCGAGATTTTAACGGCGTGGCGACACTGTCGCCGCGATTCTCTCGCTAATGGAGATAGAGCCTAAAAAGAGGTTTGTTTGCAAAGAACTTTTAAATTTCATGTAAAAAGCTGCTTCCCCCGATCAATTCAGAAAAGCGTGCTTCTTTACAGTGTGAACTCAAGTAATGTTTACAGGGTGTGGTGTAAATAGTGAGAGAACGTAACCAAATCTCATTTTATCAAATACACGTGTTCAAATATAAATGTTACTATAGATCTCAGAAAATAACCGGCCACAAACTAAACTCAAGCTCTACATAAGTGTTGTTTGAATAATGCCCGATCCATATTTTTATAAGATAGTTTTTTTTTCAATCTAAATATATATAATTTTTTGCTAACTCAAAAGCAGATGAAACAAAGATAATAATACTGAGATAAAACCTCTGCGCAAAAAACATACAAACACTGTTTCCAGAGACAAATTGTAGTTACAAAATATTGCAGAATTCTTACTTGTCAAAATACAAGTCAAGTCAAATGTGTGGTGTTGGTGTGTGAGGAAAACAGGACTGAATTACGGTTTATTTTATGATCTATGTCTAATTCATATAGGATTTACTGAAAGTATTTATGTCCCTACATGTTGGTGTAACATAAGAACCCTCGTTAATTTTACAAACTGTTGCGTAAAAAATGTTATAATGGCTACCACCTACGAAAATTGGTTGAGTCGCAGGAAAGGTAAATATTTGTAATTTATTTATCAAGTATTCATGTATTTAGGAACTTATGACAATTTACTAATGGCAAATAACAATGTTAATAAGCTAAGTAATTTATATTTACATGTGCGGGGATATATTATTTCAATATTGGATATGCATCTAGCATTGCAAATTTCAGGTAAACAGAGTGATTTATATAAATTGGATACTAAGAATAAAACACCCGAAGAGAATATAACTGAAATTATTCAAGGATTATATTTGAAGAAGCAATTCCACAATGACACCTCACCCACCAACAAAAATAACCCTATGGAGTTCAAGTCAGGCCTTAGAGGCATGCAGAAAAGTGGATCGGATAGCCGTAGACTGTCTTATTTAAATGCCTTGGTCACACTTTTATGTAAAGAAGACAGAAATAACTTGGGATTCACACCTGATGAACTCATGACTTGGTAAGAAATCAACCTCCTATTAATTATACTAAATGAAATTCAAACTACTTTTTTTTATAATTATAAACTACTGCTTAACCACAATCTTGCCTGATGGTAAGCAGTCATACAATCATACTTCTAATCAAAAGAGGTTATGTTGTTTAATTTGTGATGTTTTTATGAGCATGACACCAAAATAAATCTGTTTTGAAAGTTTAACAATAAATGTAAATACATTATTAAGATATTACAAATTTTTATTTATAGTATTCGTGTGAGCCTCGTTGATGATTCAATGGTAATAAGAGCTACCGCTCTTAGAGTGTTACGCTACTTAATCAAGACAGAAACTGATGTGGCAACATTCAATAACTTGAAATTACCATTTTTAGTTATAAGGTAAACCCAATTTTTATTATTTTTTGCCAGTTCTTATTTAATTTTTGATGAATATCTAGTTCTTGGTATTAAAATTTTTCTATCCTTTCTATTGATATTCTTGCAGATATTTAGCTATTTGTTTAGTATTGTGATGTGTTTCTATGGAAGCCACCCAGTGTCTTATAGCATTTTAATTTGCTGCTGCTCTCTACAATTGTAAGCTGTATGTCCAAATAGGCTTTGCTATGCATTTATATAACCACAATTTGTATTGTAGTGGGAGTTGACATTTATTGAAATGAGAACTTCTTTAGCAGCTTTGCGTATTTTTATTGGTAAGGTTAAAAAAATTGTAAAATGGAGGGAGAGAAGGTAGCATGGTGAATGCAAAACGAGAGTGTGGCATAATATACCCCTCAACACATCACAAGTGTTTGTTTGTACTACAGCCTACTATGTGCATCCACGGATGGTGACTGCCTATATATCAATTATTATCTTTATACTTTTAAAATAAATTTATATTAAGTAATATATCAATTCATGCAAAATTATTCCTAACCTAACCATTCCAAAGCATTAAAAAATGCACAATATTAATTTTCAAGTTTTCTCATCTGCTAATACACTTATTTAGTAGCCAGTACATTTTGCAAAACTGTTTGCCTATAGCGAACTTCTTTGTAAATATGTGCTTATTCCAAGTTAGGTGTCTATCTAGATGTATTCCAAAATACCTGGCATATTCGTCTAACTGTAAAAGATTCCATTTAGTGATAAAAAGACTCACTATTATAAATTAATTCTTCCTTAGTGAAATTCGTAATTTTAATGATCCAGTTGGTGAGTTAGGTCTTCATAAATTTTGAAAAGCCTATGTGTAGCTTTGGTATGAATACCTATTTAGGATGCTCAGCGAAAGTGTCTGCTTTGTCTGCATTAATAGATCCCTGTTCTTAGTTTATTTTTTTGGTTTATGCTTGCAATATATAAAAAAGGTGCATTAAAGATTTTTAATAATTTTATTTTTGGGTGTATGTTTACTTTATTTTGTACAAAATATTTTTTTTGTTGATTCAATACATTTTCTGACACCAAATTTATTAAGTGAAGTACCTAATTAAGACTATCATAGCAAACATGTGTATGGAAAAATATGTGATGTAAGTTTTTCCAGATAGTGCTGCTTAAAATTTCAAAGCATTTTAATAGTCGGTTATTTGGTATATGCACTTAAAAACCAGAGCATAGAGTGATTAACAGTGTCATTATGATTCTTTAGGTCAATGGATTTAATGCTTCGCAACGAAGAAGAACGAGCGCAGGCCTTACGCGTGGTGCGGCGAGTAGTGGCTGTGGTGGGCGCGACGACGGGTGGAGTACGACGGCAACGCGGAGCCTTTGTGGAACATGGTTTACTACGATGTCTGGTTGCCGTAGCCCGCGCAGCTAGCGCTGGCGACGGTACTCCTGACCGACTGTCACGACCCGCCATTGCTACGCTTGCTGAGATCTGTAAGTAGATTTTGAAAGAGTCCTATGAAATAGGTTTTTTAATAGATAGAGTAATTAAAGATTTATATGTAAACATATATACACATGCCACGTGTTGTACCGGGCTTAGAATAGTACCAACCCATATCCTCCCGTGGGTGTCGTAAGAGGCGACTAAGGGAACTCTCACCAGGGAAGCGGGCAGCAGCGCTTCTTCTGTGGAATATCAAATCCTGCGATCCTCAACTCGCCTGCCAAGCGTGGGGATTATGGCATACCCCCCCAAATGATGCACACGACTAAGCCAAGGCCCCTAGTCCTCGGCAGCTCCGCTATTCCTGGTCATTGTGGTAGCGGCCAAGGTAACGGCGGGGCAAGGGGTGCGAAGAATCTCCGGAAGAGATCCAGCTACCACAAACAACGACGGATCGACCTGGCAACACTAAACATGCGCACACTGCGGATCGACGAGAGGGTTATTGAACTGGAGGAAGAATTGAGCAAGTTGCGATGGGGTGTCCTGGGATTATCTGAAGTCCGAAGAGAGGGTGAGGACTCGATAATCCTTAAATCCGGTAACTTGCTCTATTTCCGGGAGGGCGCCCATCAGTCCCAAGGTGGTGTCGGGTTCCTCGTCCACAGGTCCCTTGTGGACAGTGTGGTGAAGATCGAGAGTGTGTCGACCAGGGTGGCGTTCCTGGTACTCAGAATAACCAAACGGTATTCGTTGAAGGTCATTCAGGTATACGCCCCGACCTCGACACACTCCGACGATGAAGTAGAGACTATGTATGAGGACATCTCTAAAGCCATACATAGCTCTAAAATTCACTACAGCGTTATCATGGGGGACTTCAACGCTAAACTTGGAAAACGGAGCGGTGAAGAGCTCGGACTGGGAATTTTTGGATTTGGGCGTCGGAACCACCGAGGCCACATGTTAGCTGGCTTCATGGAGAAGGAGGGACTCTTTATGAAGAACTCCTTCTTCAAAAAGCGTGAACAGCGAAAGTGGACTTGGATCAGTCCCGACGGGGTAACTAAGAATGAGATAGACTTCATTTTGACGACAAAAAGGCACATATACAATGATGTCACAGTGATCAACTCGCTCAAATGCGGCAGCGATCACCGTATGGTCAGAGGCACATTGAATCTGAACATAGTGTCCGAAAGATCTCGCCTGATGAAGTCCACGCTCCGGCCAGCACCCATCCAGATCCACAACTCCGAAGGTTTCCAGCTCGAGCTCCAAAATCGCTTCGAATGCCTAAGTGGCGACGTGAACGAATACAATGACGGGTTTGTAGAAGCTGTCCGTACGGTCGGGACTAAGTATTTTAAGGCCCGCCGTATAAATAGAACTAAAAAGCTCTCGGACTACACTCTCGAGCTCATGGACGACGTGAGATGATTTTGCGTTCGTCAAGTGATGCTTGCAGATACCGGCAGCTCAATAAGCAGATCTCACAGTCTCTGAAGCGAGACCTGCGTCGGTATAATACCGAGCGTATAACGGAGGCTATAGAGCGAAACAGAGGCTCTAAAGTTTTCGCTAGAGATCTGACTATTGGGCATAGCCGGCTAAGCAAGCTGAAGACTGACGACGGCAAGATCATAACGTCCGGGCCCGAGCTTTTGAGGGAAGTCAAGAATTTCTATGGACAGCTCTACACTTAAACGACAAGACCCGCATTAAATCTTGCTGAAGACCCTAGAGTAAGATTAACCCGACACTACACTGAAGATATCCCGGACGTCAGCCTTCAGGAGATTGGCTCTGAAACAGCTTAAAAACAACAAGGCGCCGGGCGATGACGGAATAACGGCAGAGCTACTGAACGCGGGTGGTGAACCGATCCTTAGGGCCCTTCAGAAGTTATTTAATTCCGTCATAGTTAAGGGAAAAACGCCACAGGCATGGCACAGAAGTTTGGTGGTACTCTTTTCAAAAAGGGTGACAACACACCTTTGAAAAACTACAGACCCATCTCACTTCTGAGTCATGTCTATAAATTGTTTTCAAGAGTCCTCACGAATCGTCTCGCCTGCAGGTTTGACGACTTCCAGCCGCCCGAACAAGCCGGTTTCCGAAAGGGCTTCAGCACAGTAGACCACATACATACGCTGCGGCAGGTTATACAGAAGGCCGAGGAGTATAACCTACCCCTTTGCTTGGCGTTTGTGGACTACGAAAAAGCCTTTGATTCGATCGAGACCTGGGCTGTACTGCAGTCTCTCCAACGGTGCCAAGTAGACTATCGGTATATTGAAGCGCTGAAGGGTTTGTTCGAAAACGCCACCATGTCAGTCCGAATACAGGACCAGACCTCGAAATCAATACCTCTGCAGTGTGGTGTCAGACAGGGAGATGTTATCTCCCCGAAACTGTTCACCGCTGCATTGGGGGATGTCTTCAAGGTTCTGGACTGGAAAGGACTGGGCATCAACATCAATGGCGAGTACATGACACACATTCGGTTTGCTGATGATATCGTAGTCATGGCTGAGACCGCGGAGGACCTGAGTACAACGCTCGAAGACCTCAGTAGGGCCTCCAAGCGAGTCGGTCTTAAAATGAACATGGGCAAGACGAAAGTCATGTCTAATGCCCGTGTTGTACCGACTCCTATAAAGATTGGAGACTCTGTTCTCGAAGTTGTTGACAGCTACGTGTACCTGGGACAAACTATCCAGTTAGGAAGGTCCAACTTCGGGAAAGAGGTCAATCGTCGAATCCAACTCGGCTGGGCTGCTTTCGGGAAGCTATGTAGAATCTTCTCGTCCGAGATACCGCAGTGTCTCAAGACAAAAGTCTTCGACCAGTGTGTATTGCCAGTGATGACTTATGGAATTGAGACGTGGTCGCTAACAATGGGCCTTATAAGAAGGCTCAAAGTCGCTCAAAGGGCAATGGAGAGGGCAATGCTTGGGGTTTCACTGCGCGATCGAATCAGGAATGAGGAGATCCGCAGAAGAACGAGAGTAACCGACATAGCCCGAAGAATTGCAACACTGAAGTGGCAATGGGCTGGACACATTGCCCGTAGGACCGATGCCCGATGGGGCCGACGGGTTCTCGAGTGGCGACCACGCACCGGAAGACGTAGCGGGGGTAGGCCCCCGACAAGGTGGACCGACGACCTGGTGAAGGTCGCGGGACACCGCTGGATGCGGGAGGTGCAGGACCGGTCGTCGTGGAGAACCTTGGGGGAGGCCTATGTCCAGCAGTGGACGTCTTTCGGCTGAAATGATGATGATGATGATGTAGACATAATAACATCCATTAGATTGTGGGGAAATACTATTATTTTTGAAGTTTCTAATGTGATGTCGTAAATAATTAAATTTTTTCCTCGTTTGCAGTGAAACACAAGCTTAATCCTACGAGATTTATCAAAATAATATACTAAATATTGTACACATTGAACACACACACATCCCACAATTTTATTTTTTGTTAGTTGTTTTTCACAACAAATACTAGCTAATTTTCGAAGCGATTTTAACCAATGCAGCATTAGTCCTCGAATTTAATATATACCTTAAATATATTGTTGATTTAATATATCTAGATCTATATCGCCCTTTACAGATTTTAAAATTGCGGGGCATCGAGTTTGGAGTGCTAGCGTGCGGGCCGCTGTTTTTTTATACAATGTTCACAGTTTTTCTGGAGTGTATTTAGTATCAGCCTATCAGCATTGCATCCGTGCGAAGCCGGAGCGGGTCGCTAGTTTTAACTAAATTTAAACTCACCGCATGTCGCACCCACTCCAATTCTAGTTGGTTGCTCTGCACTCGAAGTTGTTGACGATTATATATACCTGGGACAAACAGTCCAACTAGGTAGGTCCAACTTCGAGAAAGAGGTGTCTCGTCGAATCCAGCTCGGCTGGGCAGCGTTCGGGAAGCTACGATACATCTTCTCGTCGTCCAAGATACCACAGTGTCTCAAGACCAAAGTCTTTGACCAGTGTGTGTTGCCAGTGATGACTTACGGAACTGAAACGTGGTCGCTCACAATGGGCCTCATACGAAGGCTCAGAGTCACACAAAGGGCAATGGAAAGAGCTATGCTCGGAGTTTCTCTGCGTGATCGAATCAGAAATGAGGAGATCCGCAGAAGAACCAAAGTCACCGACATAGCTCTGCAAGTCGCTAAACTGAAGTGGCAGTGGGCAGGGCACATTGCTCGTAGAACCGATGGCCGATGGGGCAGTAAGGTTCTGGAGTGGCGGCCACGTACTGGAAGACGCAGCGTAGGGAGGCCCCCAACAAGGTGGACCGATGACCTGGTGAAGGTCGCGGGAAGCCGATGGATGCGGGCAGCACAAGACCGTTCAACGTGGAAAGCCTTGGGGGAGGCCTTTGTCCAGCAGTGGACATCCATAGGCTGAAGAAGAAGAAGAAGGATATGTCTAATTTATATTCTAATCTCCCCAGGCTTTTATCAACGGTCTAAAACAAGTTAATTGGCTCCCATTTTACAAAAATTAACGACTAACATAATTGCAGGTGTTCTCAACCCTGATATGTTCATATCTTGTGGCGGTGTGAACGCAGTGACACGTCAACTAGCCGAATGTGCGACACCTCGCATGGCGGAGGCGTTATGTGGCGTATTACTTCACGCACTCAACGACCCAGCATCGCGAAAGGCCGCCCGAATTGACCTCATGTGTCTCAGTTCACCTTACTGTGATTTTCACTTCCGTCCAGCGGGTACTGAGACTAGCAGGTATGTTATGTATTCATTTACTTGAGGTTGTCGAGTTGAATTTGGCTCGACGATTTTGGTTCACTGGTAAAATATTATATTAACTTCTCTACTTTTCCAAAGTTCATAATCTAGACACGCGGTAGCGTGTCGAGCCAAGGTCAAGGAACAGATGGCGAGCAGCACCGTGTGTAATAATTACAGAATAATTTGAAGCCACTTTTGACCCCCTCATTACTCAAAAACTGTTTCACATAAACATGTCAAATTTGGTTCATATATTGAGACAGATACATATGTACTCTTAATTTTATAAACGTGTTTCAAACGGTTATTTAAATATTAATGTCCAAAAATCGTCATTTTTATCACTGACTGACCTATAGATCAAAATTCTAACCCAGTTCTAGATGACCTAGAAAGTTCAAATTTGGCAGGCAGATAGGTAATTAGGTAAATACAAAGGAATAAATCAGAAACTGGTAATTTTTTTATTATTTTATTATAATTTTTCACTTAATTGATTCTTTTTAAAAAGGCACCTACTAACGAGATACTTAAATTAACGTTTATCAGATATCGTAACTACTGCAACGGATTACTCAGAAAAGTTAAATCGGACTATGAAAAATCGCAATTATTTAACGCAGGCAAGAACATTAAACAAATGCGACGTGGAGGCCCCGGGTTCGATCCCCGGCCAGGTCATGATGGAAAACGATCTTTTCCTGATTGGCCTGGGTCTTGGATGTTTATCTATTTATGTATCTATTATAAATATAGTATCGTTGAGTTAGTATCCCATAACACAAGTCTCGAGCTTACTTTGGGTCTAGCTCAATCTGTGTGATTTGTCCGTATATATTTATTTATTTTATTTATTAATTTATTTCGCGGGAGTAGGCAAAGGACTAGCCGAGAAAATTACCACAGCTATTGAAACCAAAGAGCCCACTACCACCCAAAGCAACTGTTCGAAATCAATGGGTATGCTTCTTACTGATGAACATGAAATTACCCAATTATTGACCTCCTCCTATCCTTCCGTCCGGTAGGTTTTCCAGCAATCTCCTCAAAAAACACACGAGCCATAGTTGCGCCTCCTCTAACTTATATATGTAACCTCGCGCTTGCCATCGGTAAATTTCCCAATACGTTTAAAAAGGCAATTATTTATCCAATATATAAAGCGGGGGATAGAAGTCGTGTCTCTTAGATCTCACTTCTTTTTCGTTGAAGTCAACAACTACGACATATATTTTTATTATATTGAACTTGGCTCTCATATTATATTTATGTTTTTGATGATATTTCCTTTACTAGATCACAATATGCTAGGTTCCCAGTTCCTATGTGGTTGTTGCACATCAAGATGGCTAATGTATAATTATACATAATTTAAACCTTATATCAGTCTCCATAAATCATGAGCTCTCGGGAGGATGCAATGGGTGTTAAAACCCAAAACTACCTCTAGAAATCTTTTAGTCAATGGAATAGTAAAATTAGAAAACGATTTTTTTTTATTCTAAACTAGTGCTTGACCACAATCCCGCCTGATGGTAAGCAGTGATGCAATCGTTGATGGTAAAACCCGCTAGTTTATTAAGAGCCTGTTCACTCTAGCCTTGAAGACACTTAAATCGTGTCAGACGGAAACATCGCCGCTGGCAAACTGTTCCAGTCCCTCGATGTACGCGGTATAAAAGTCGAGGCGAAACGTTTCGTCCGGATTGTAGTGATGTCAACAACGGGATACTCGCCATAAGATATCGACACAAATGAAAATGAGTGTACCATTTCCACAATCTTCTCCAAAAATAATATTGATTAGGAATGTACAGACGACATCACATCAAGCTACTACAATCTGTCAGATTTCGTTATTCGATTTTCAACTTTATCTCTAAAGCGTTAAGGCTCAAGGTTGATTGGGAATATCTGACAGTTTCGGGTACCTTGACCTGCTGTTGCTCTTATCATTATATTTTATTTATTTATTTAAATATAAAACCTAACTTTAATCAGAGATGAACGAGAGATGCGGTTTACGTGTAGTCGCCTTGCCCTCCTGTGCGTGCTTCGCAGTTGGCCAGGGTTGCTTCACTTCTGTCATCCACGTAGCACAGGCGGCCTACGTGCCTTAGTAGCGGCCCTCTACCTACCGCGTTTAGAGGTTCGAGTGAGTAAACCACGTTTTATACTTTTTTAATATTAATAACAATTACCACTCGCCGAATTGAACATCAATCAATGTCATCGTAGGAATCCTCTACACTATTCACAAGTCCAAAATTAGAAAAAGACGACTGCTATTTTTCAGACAGTTGTTTGATGTCGAGGGCACGATAAATCAGGTTATCGAAATATGTATTTTATTTTTAATACGTTGAAATGGTTTTGCAGAATGAATAAACAGGTTTCAAAATTTGTCCATTAAGTTATCAGTAACAATTGTGTATAATTATTGGTATCTGCTGTTGAACGCCATTCGTCGTATTAAGAATGAAACGGTAAATGCTGATTGCAACATTGCAAGATTCTGTGTTGGCAACACGCAACATGTTGCTCAAAATTTGTTCGAGAAATTGAGAAACTCTGCGACAGAGAGAGGTGTAAGGAGTGTGTGACCTTTGTCCAGCAGTGGGATATTAACAGGCTAATAAAAAAAACGCGATAATTCAAGATTTTTAATTTTATTTTACAGAAAGCGATATTAGATCTCTTATATGAACTAGTCGGGTTACCGCAACCTGAATGGACAGATGAGATTTCTGTAGCTTTAGATGCAGTTGATCCATCTGACTTTCAAGTAAGTTATTGAATTGTATTAAAGTTTTACAGCATTAGTACATGAATTCTGGTCGGTTGTATTAAATCTTTAATATTTTAGGATTCCTGGCGACTGAACGACGGTTTCGTTGCCGCTGAAGGCACTGCCATATTACCTCATCTTGGTGCTACTGGCCCTGACATAATAGAAATTCATCTTGCACTCTTACTTCAGTGTTTCTTAGAGGTACAATATTTGCTTTGGAATAACTAAATTTTATTCAAAAAGCTACAGTTATGATATTAAATTATTATAATTTGTATGTTCCAGGCTGGGTTGTTAGACGGTTTAGCTGAAGTGATTGTTACAAGTGATACTTTTATATCTGTCCGAGCGACTGTTTTATTGGGTCAGCTATTGCATTTAATACACCTGTATCTACCTCCTCAAGTATGTAGTATAACGCCGGCGCTGCCTACGCTAATGTCTCAAGCTTCGGCAGGCAAGCCACAGGCTTTAGCCGCAGTGGCCGCCTTACGGAGATTACACTCTATGCTCGCAGCCAGGCCGGCAAGTAGCAGCTTGTTCCTAGACCACATCATACAGTATTGTAGTGGTGCATTTAGAGAGAAAGTAGAAGATAATACTAAAAGTCGAAAAGAAAAAGACAACGCTAGTATGGTTAAGCCAAAACACGAAGTTTCCCTCCATAAAGAAAATAGTATTGAATTCTTAAATGATTCTGATAACGAAAACGAGCCAAAACAGAGGCACAGTGTTGGCTCTCGGGCTGATGTTCCTAATAGAAATATGAGTGCTTTAGTTAAAAGTAAAAGTGTTAGTTCTCGTACTAGTGCCGCAGTCAGTAGAGTTACTAAAACGGCGAAGTTTTTCAATCTGTTCGAACGAGATAGCGACAATTTGATTCGATGTACGTTGGTTATGCAGAATAAGGACGGCAATACCTGGAATTGGGATATAATAAGGACGATATTGAAGGTATATTATGAATCATTAATACTCATTTCAATATTGTTTGAAAAAATTGAACAGTTTATTTTACAAGATAATATTCTTTCAGGAAAACGATGCTCCGTTGTTAAACCTCAACGACAGTGGTCACAAGGCGTGGGTCGCTCGTATAATTAATTACTTAAAGCCGTCTTCCAATAAATATTCTCATACAGATTTGTCTAGTACTTGCCACGGCCACTCCGCTACTCGTGCGGGCTGCCAACTTATTAGGCATCTATTGAAACATAATGATGTAAGTAAAATATATGTAACTTTCTTATTATTTTACTTTTATAGTGTTTACTTTTTAATGTGTTAGGGATAGTGGTGTTTACCAAATGCCAAGGCTGGTAAAATTCGAGGGAGTAAATGTTCCAAGTGGGACAGTGAATATTTAGTATCGTCTGGTCATCTCGCTCTCTATGTGTGCATACACCTGTGTGGCTACCATGAGTTATCATAACGAGAATCAATCATACCCACCGACCGCGTTTAGCGGTCTCATTGGTTGAGGTTCTTACAACCTTAAAGCGAGCAAATCTCGAGACTTCGTAATGAAAACTCATGGTAGCCCTGCTGAGCGATACGCGTCAACGACACAGGCAAATGAAGCCGTTGACGCGTCAACGGCAGCTGTCATCACTCATCGACAGCTGCAGTTGCCTCTATACAGTATGTTAAGAAAACCCTGTCCGACCCATAAGGATAATAAAGGTTAGGTAAACAGATGACCATATATAATATAAAATTTTACGTAATCATCATAGTACCAATACAAATGAATTTTGAAATAAACTTTTTTTCCCGCGAATTAATTCCAACTTCCCCGAAATTTGGTATTTTTAAAAAAAGTGACAACACCGGTATTATTATGAGCGAATAGCGATGCGACCACGTGCCGCCCGCCGCCCGCGGAAGGGTGAACGCACATTTTCTGCGAAATAATATTTATTTTTTTAGGGGGATTTTTTTTTAAGTTTAGCCCGGTTTTGTATCCATTAGTAGAATCAGTTATCGATACCTAACAACACCTTCACGGGTCGGACAGGGTTTTCTTAACATACTGTATGTGCACACTTCTGTAACCGCGGCAGCCATGATCTTTGGTTTGTATTGTATAACAGCAAATGTAATCCAATTTCATTGAATTAACTAAGTTGTTATATTAAAATGAACATAAAAAATATAATATACAGAGTGGTACTCATAATACGACAATAAATGAAAACACGGACAATGCTGGCTCATAGGAGCAGATAAACTCTCCTAAACCATAAAAAGAAAACCTAGCATCAAAAATAAAAAAAATAAAATTTCAAACAAACTAAATCGCATAAAATTGGAAACGCAATAGAACATCCTTTATTAAAATATTGGTTCACTGACCTCCGATCGGCGATAGCGCGGTCCTGTATCGACTTGCTTTTTTCGCGCCATTATTATTAAGTTTGGTACCGCAGGATGCGGCGGTCACGGCGGTCACCAACCTGTAAGCGCTTCCTTATCAACACATCATGTAGAAAATGTGAAAAAGGAATAATAATTTCCTGTGACTAAACTAATGCATATATGTATATGATATTTTATGGGTAGACTAAGAAAGTGTTGAAGTACACGATGTTTAATTTATTGTCGTATTGTCATCACTACTTTGTAAAGAGCGGAAAAAAAGATGTATTTCAAAATTTCATTTCAGCTTGAGTGCCAAAGGTTGATAGAAGACTTATTCCTGGACGTGAGCCGACAGATCGAAGCTATAGAGACGGGGCTGAAGGCTCACGAGTGCCTGTTCAGTCCTCAGCATATGTGCAACACTATGTGTCAAATGTACTTCTTGTTCATTGGCCAACTGTGTCACACTCAGAATGGTTTGAGGGTATTTAAGCAGACTGGATTGTATGAAAAGTAAGTTGCCTGTAGATACCATTGGTTGGTAGCCGTATAGAGAACAAGAGATGGCGCTATACATCTTGTATACCTCCATCTCGTTTTCTCACTGGAACAATGTGATGATACACACATGCACTTTTTATACATAAATTTAATATTTGACACCACTTTTCAGCCTTTTAGAACTATCAACAAGAACTCATCATAGCTGCTATGTGAAGTTAGTTATATCCAGTCTAGATTACACTTTGGACTCATTTCCAAGAGACATTTTAGCAAAGACTTTGACTTGTAATATTCAAGCCTCCAGATTGTATGCAACACAGTTTTTGAATGTTTTGCTGAGAGCGTCTCGAAAATCGCTGGAATTAGTCAGGAGAAAGGCCAAATTGAAGAAGAATGCTGTTAATGATCATCTTAAAGCAACTCAAAGAGATAATAATAGTGATTCTAGTAACGGTGTGGACATGGATACCTGGATATTACAAATGTTGGTCGCTCAAATAAAGGACGAGTCGAAAGTAGTTGTAAAAACTGCGCTCACGATTTTGGAAGAGGCTTATCACGTTCCTGTAAGTTATTAACTTTTTAACATCTAACCATTTTATTAGACAACAACGTGATGTAAAACCACTAAATAATAACAGCTATACGGTCGTTCTTCATGGTTAAGCAACGAGTCGAACGGCCGAAGTCGGCTAGTGGATGGGTGATCCGTTTGACCAGTACTTAACTTACCGAGACCCCTCAGTGCCGAAAAGCACGTTTAGCTGTTGTTCTCGACTGCAATCCTTAGATCTTTGACTGGTGTTACTAGTAGTTAGTTAGAAGTCGGCAAATGTTACCTGGAAAGAAACTGGGTTGTGAAGGTTAGATAGGCAGTTGGTCCATATAAAATTCGGTAGGGTAATAGCGTAACGCATTATCAGTGGGTTTCATTTTGACAGTTCAACAACAATGATTGCGTTATTTACGTTGATGAGCAGAAATTTTTCGACCATTATGGAGCAATATGCTTTAAAATTCCAATTGATAGTAATAGTCTTATGCAATAGGGTAGTTGACTAAAAAAAACTAATTCGTCCGTTAGTCAGATTTCCAAAACATACTAGACACGTATTTTTTCGTGCGTTGAAAACTCGTGTGACGTCACTGCACGCTACACCTTTTAACGAGGAGTGACGTCACCAGCCACCACTCCTGATCTTTGATGCCTTTTATATTTGTCAATTTTTCTTGATTTGTTAAAACAAAATATACGTATCCAATATTTTTCTATAATCTGAATGACGGACTAAATAGGATCAATTTATTTTTATCCAGGAAACATCTCTATTAGGGTGCTTGTATTCAGATGTATTCGGTTAGACTGAAAGCCGACCCCTTGTAGCAAAAACTCTAGACATATTGTTATTCTTCTTTTTCGTTATTCCTGAATCAAAAGACTGCATGATGTCTACTCTAGATTTTATTTTTTCGAAAAAATTTCCAAGTGTCTATTTATTTATATCAAACTAGCTGACCCGGCAAACGTTGTTTTGCCATATAAATAATTTCCTAAAAAAAAAAAAAATGAAAAATAGATGTTGGCCGATTCTCATAGATACCGGATAAGCACAAAAAATTTCAACAAAATCAGTCAAGCCGTTTCGGAGGAGTATGGCAACGAAAACTGTGACACGAGAATTTTATATATTAGATGACACCAAAATTATATTTTGTATACATATGTACATGTAAAGACGACAACCCGTCAAGCTACTAAGCTACTACAGTTTGTGATATTTCTTTATTAGATTTTTAACTTTATCGCTAAAGCTGTTAGACTCAAGATTGACTGGGAATATTTGACAGTTAGCTTAGAATATTTGATAGGTAGGTTGCCCTGCTGTCGCCCGTACTATATTATTATTATCTTGAATTCATGCAATAAAAAAAAACTTTTATTCATGCAGTCGTACGTGGAAAAGTTGATAACTATGAAAGAGACCCTCTGTCAGAATTGTCATTTGGATAAAACAGCGGAACCTGCTTCCCTGGATTTTGCAACAATCAGCGACAGGGGATACCTACTGTGGCTCAGTCTCGAAGTTGCAGTCGCAGTACAATCGGTAGATGCGAAGTCGATTGCTTTTATCAAGAAACATCTGGATTTTTGGACTAAATCCTACAACTATCGGTGAGTTTTTTTCAATTATTAACATTGGTTTATCTAAAGGAGGTGTGACATTTCGTTGTATGTTTTCTAATCAGTCAGCTAAGAACCCTTATATTTTCGCTAAGTCAAGTCCCGCTCCCCCTAATGCCCCCGCCCGCCTGGGTACGCCCATGGGCACGTATCTCTTTTTTTGGAAATTGCGCCAGGGAAATTTTAGCTGGTTGCACTGAGCCGATCTTTTATAATTGATATTACTCTATTTATTCATCACTCAGAAATATGACTACCTACAGCCCCGGTTCAGACCGCCCCTGCCCTTTAGTGCATAGATCGCTAGCGCATTTGTGTAGCGGAAATAAATAATACTGTTAATACTGTTACGAATGCACCTTATGTCAATGGCATAAGGTTCAATATTGCGTGACATGCCATACGTAAATTTTAAGCCTTATATCGTGACACCTAAGCATTGTAAAGGTACCATATAAAACGCATTGCTAGACTTAGGATGGCCTATCGAATGGTACAGGTTTCATCAATATTATCAACGAACTGTCGACATCTTACGTACTAGAAACTCGTCTCCGATGAAGTACCTGTAGGTACCTGCTGAACGTACTCGAAGTTATGCGCTACTATTATTACTTCTAGACAGATCTTCAATGTTCGATCGTCTGACCTATACAAAGCGCCGTGTCGCCAGCGCAGTCAGTCTGCATTTGACTATCGAAGCGAAACAAGGGATTAAGAAGAAGCGAACTAGCCCGTAACAATACTTAATGATTATACTGGTTTATTTAGTGACTAGCTTTCCGCCCGCGGCTACGCCCGCGTAGAATTCGGTTAAATCGCGCTTTTTAGATTCCACATTTTCGGGATTAACTATCGTATCATTTTGCTTCTAAGTTTACATGTGCATATTCGTTTGCAATAACTGCTAACAATGTTTTTGTTTTCCCTCGGGAATATCAAAATTTTCCGGAATGAAAAGTACCCTATTATTTAATCCGAACTTCTAACTTTACGTCTGCAAAATTTCAAAGCAATCGGTTCATTAGTTTAATCAAAGTAACAAACAAACGAACCAACTCACTTTCCGATTTAGTAAAGACTAGCGGTCGCCAGAGACTTCGTTCGCGTGAAGTTAGTTATGCTCCGTTCCTATTGGTCACAGCGTGATGCCTAAAGCCTGCCTGGATTAATGGGTTATCCAACGCAAAAAGATTTTTTCAAATTGGACCAGTAGTTCTTGAGATTAGCGCGTTCAAACAAAGAAACAATCGAAACTTTTCAGCTTTATACAGTATGTTAAGAAAACCCTGTCCGACCCATAAGGATAATAAAGGTTAGGTAAACACATGACCAAATATAATATAAAATTTTACGTAATCATCATAGTAAGTACCAATACAAATGAATTTTGAAATAATCTTTTTTTACCGCGAATTAATTCCAACTTCCCCGAAATTTGGTAATTTTTAAAAAAGTGACAACACCGGTATGAGCGAATAGCGATGCGACCACGTGCCACGTGCCCTGCCGCCCGCCGCCCGCCGCCCGCGGAAGGGTGAACGCACATTTATTAAGTTACCACTTTTTGCGAAATAATATTTATTTTTTTAGGTGGATTTTTTTTTTATTTAGCCCGGTTTTGTATGTATTAGTAGAATCAGTTATCGATACCTAACAACACCTTCACGGGTTGGACAGGGTTTTCTTAACATACTGTATATTAGTAAGGATAAAGATATCGTGGTCTGTCGTGCAGGTACGTGCGGCTAGTAGAGGCGGGCGTGCACGAGGCGCTGGCGGTGAGCGAGGCGGGCGCGTGTCGCGGCGCCCGAGCGCGGCGTGCGGCTCGCCCTCCGCCACACTTGCACGCCGCGCTGGCGCCGCGCGCTCGCCCCGCTCACCCCGCGCACCCCTCACACCGCGCGCGCGCCCTTCTCGCTGCTGTACTTCCTGACCACTATAAGGTAAGTGAGAGTGTTTGAGTTTGCAATTGGGATGTATCCTAAAAAATAATTTAATGTCCATCAGATAGATTTAAAAAAAATATTGAACACGTATTTTTTATTTTTTCTTTCATTTAAATACTTAGGAAGATATATTGATTTGAAATGTTCCATGACGTCACGCCGTGGTACAAAATATACCCGGCGTGACGTAATTAGCCCCCACTCCGTAACTTTAATACGCTATATCTCAGTAGTTTTTGGTAATTTCGATAATATAAAAAATACGGGTCTTACATTTTTTTTATTATCTATAAGACTGACTAATTATTTTTTTGATTTTTATACCTTTGATACATACCTATTTCCTGTGTCCTACCCCCATCCTAAATTCTAAATTCACTGACACTGCCACCTACCAAGCGGAGTGAGCTGCTACCTTCAATACAAAATCAAGCGCCGCGGAACAAGTCGGTCTTCTTAACGCGTAACAGAAAACTAGTTAAAACTCGTGTCCGAACTGGATTAAATCTTGGAAAAGTAAACAAAACCACTGCAGGGAGTGACTGGGTACCCATAAAACTAAAAACTACATAAGTATGAGTGAATCAAGCGTCAGCCACCAAGGCGGAGTCGGTTACTACATACCTATAACATTCCTACTTTCCCTTGACGCTTCAGCTTTTCATCTTACCTTTTACAGAAAAATCTCGCCCAGGCTTTCAACTTAGGATAGATCTATAAACGTCGCAAGTGGCCTAGGGATTACGGCTATAAAAACGCTGTTCAAGTCACGCCAGTGAGATAGGCGAGGCGAGCCTTGTCCGATGAAGGCCAGCCCGCACCGCAGCTGAGCCAGTTAAATACTTGACTAATAAATTCCCGACTATGACCTCTTGAGTTTGTTTCGGCGTTTCTTCTCAGAGCTAGCACTAGGAAACGCAGCAGTCATCAAACCGAGCTAATTAAAAAAATTCAATCTAGCCGTCTCTTGCTGTTTTCTCCAGCGACGCCCTAAGCCGAGGTTCATTCCCCACAGGTGATGCCCTTAGTGTGTTGCCCCTTAGTTTTTAAATGCCCCTAGCTGGAGGCTTTATATTCATTTAAGACAACCACAGGATAGTCTGGTTAAGTAAGCATGACCTCTCAAGTTCGACTACGAGATGCCTTAATCAAAAAAAAAAAGCAAGGCGTGCGCGTGTTGGGCCACTGCAGTACTCTTCTCAAGTGAAAAGAACTACGAAGATACAGAGAATTAGTAAATTTTCTGTATCTTCGCAGGAAATCCTAAAAAAAAATGTCTAAGAATTTTCTTATAGTTTGTAATTCAAGCAGTGACGTGAAGATACAATGGTAAGAGATCTAATCTTATCTATCCTTTCAGATTTTGCAACGAAAGAAGTGCGCCAACGAGCAAGAGATCGCCGACATAAAAGCTTCGTTGTGGGCAATCGGCAACACTGCTGTGACGTCACAGGGTCTTCATCAGCTAATGAACTTGACTAACGGGTACTTGGAAGACTCTGTGTTGGTTCATATAGTAAGGCTGGCCAAATACAACCCGGTGTATTCTGTGCGAGCAACTGCCTTCTATGTACTCGGACTTATTGGAAGCACATATGATGGAGCTAATATGCTTTCAGATCTTGGTAAGAAAAATAAATTAACTGATTTTGCCTTATCTAATATTATAAATAGAAAAGGTTCGATTTTTTAAATGTCACAACGCTTTACCGCTTTCGACCTTTAACCTGGATAAAGACATAAAATATTTTTTTCCCAATGTTCCTACAGGCTCGAGATTTTGTCTCTTTGCCTTAATAATTGCATTTTCTTTGTTACCGTTTAGGATGGTTATGCGTAAGACATACAAGGCACGATCAATTTCCTGTGATTCCCGACGAAACCTACGCCAGCTATGAACAAGGCACGAACGTACATTACTTCGTGACGTCACCAGAATGTCGCTACAACGCCTACGACACAGAAATGAGCGAACATTCAGATCACACCGATCAAAGTGTTGCAGAAAGTTTACATTCAGATACAACGAAAATTTATGGGAAAGCTGGATCGATATCTGCTGACAATTCGGAAATCAAAGACCAAGATGTAACAGACCATAAAGGTTACACCGATGGGCGACCGGACAAAAGAAAGTCGCACACGCTACCTTCACAAAGCTGCTCTAGTTCACACGATCGACCAATTTTATCGGAGTCGAGAACTGTCGATATACTACGCGATTGCTCAAGTTACGACAAATCTGGACCTCATCGGGTCCCAATGGCCGAGAATAGACTATTAATAGGCCGAATGAACTCCTTAGAGCACCATGAGGGTAGAGTGAGGAACACTAGTGAATCTAGTACCAGTGGAGTTAGTAGTTGCGATTCATTTCTTGGGAAATACGCTATTCCGTAAGTATAAGTTAAAATTGAGTGACGTGACACGTGCTGAGAAAACAAAATAAGACCAATCTTCGTAGGATTGGTCTTATTTTGTTTTCTGTTTGCATTGATGTTAACTATCAATTTATAAAGGTTACATACTTGCTGCCATTTTGACAAAAATAAAATCAAGATGGCGCCAGAGTAGGTATGCCATGTTCCATATTCTTCAGACACTTTCCAAAAAACTGCAAAAAAAAATGTAGGCAAGTATAAAATTGTATAAGCACCAAAATATAATATATAGGTAATTACAGAATTAAATTTGCTACAATCTCATTTTTGCGGGCTATGTTAGTTAAGAAGCTACTTATTGTAATATTTACTTATATTCTGATGTGTAACGTGTTTGCAGTGATAGGGTCTTGACTCTGAGTCCAATACCAAGTTCTTCGAGTCTGTATGGTATGAAAAGTAGTAACAGCACGCACCGGCCGAAGATATCGGAACTACAACGTCGCACTTCCACATCCAGTGAGTTGGATTTTCACCAAATTTATATAATTCTTATCTCAAAAATTGCGGTTTATTCGGTTCGGATGCGGTTCATTATATGGATCACTATGGTACGGCAATTAAACCATGCCTAAGTTCGAACACTGCGTTGCGGCGTTGTATCGCAAAAATGACGATGCACAGCAATAGGCTTTTGGGTGCGTGTCGGCGTCAAAGATTTTTACGATGCGACGCCGCAATGCAGTTGTGGCTTCTTACTAAGGGCCTGATTCCGTAAGTTTCTTCTGCCACCTTATTTCAGTTTTTTTAAAAAAAAATTTTTATATATTATAAACCAGCGCTTGACCGCAATCCCGCCTGATGGTAAGCAGTGACGCAATCGTTGAAGGTGAAGCGCACTAGTTTATTAAGAGCCTATTCACTCTAGCCTTGAAGACACTCAAATTCCAAATGTATGTATTTTTTTTTGTCTAAAGATGTGAATCTATTGCAGGTTTCTCTGGTAACGAAGTGGCCAGCTCTCCTCCATCTCAGATGGATATGACGGGATATGCTACTTTGAAGTCCCTTAATAGACGGTAGGTGATAAGGAAAAGAAAACAAACTGCTGTTAAGGTTATGATCGCTTGGCTTACATCATCATTGTTGTAACCAGTGGGGTAATTACGTAACACATTATCAGTAGCAATGGGTTGCATTTTGACAGTTTAGCAACATTCATTGCGTTATTTATATTGTCGAGTAGACAGTGAGCAGAGATATTTTTCGAACCGATGGACCAATGTGTTAGCGATATGTTTCAAAATGATTCCAAATGATACTATTTTTTCGTTACGTAATTAGGGTTTCGATTGAATAATATTAGTAATGCCATCGATTTCAGCTGTTTATTGAACTTATTGAATTATGTAATTCATTTAAAATATGACTAACTTAGGAATACTTTTCTAGGCCATATTTGTCAGAAAGCGCTGCAGGTTCCAGTGAAATGGATGACTTGAGCTGGTTACTATCAGATACGAACAGACGTTCAAAACCATTCTCTTCACTGAGGGACAGAGCCAAATCTACTAAAGAAAGAATGGCGAAAATGAGGTAATTTTATATTATTTATTTAAAATAACAATGCCGACGTCTATAACTATTTGTTTTAAAATATTAAGAATTAATATTTGAGGCTCTCACTACAAAATCTTTAATTTGATATGACATCAGGTGTTGTTTTAAATTTTCTAATTAAACCCCCAAGGTGATCCCGATATTCTAAATTAATTTAATGATACGTCCGTGTTTAGGTCACGGAAATTCATATGTGTACCTACCAATTTTCAACTTAATCGCTCCAGTAGACTGAGCAAATTGGTTGTACAGACATGAGTGATCTTATAAGAGTTCCGCTTTTTTATTCACATTTACGGAACCTAAACATATCGTATTACAAAGTTCAAGGCTGTATCCAGACTGGAATCTTGAGGAAAGTACTAGAAACCGTACAGCGGATTGGTCTAAGCAGTTGTGTTGCGACGTGTGCCGGGTACGATGTGCCAAATGTTGTTGTGTCGGGAGTTTGGTCGTGGAGGGTCTCCAGATCAATCTCCCTCTGGTGCAGCAGCATTGGTCGTGTTGTTGGGTTTAACATCACCTCGCTCAACTGCCGTCTTCCTTCCTATTCACTCAGTTTTTTTGAGTGAATAGGCTGTTAATAAACTGGCGCGCTTTACCATCATCGATTGAATCACTGCTTACCATTAGGCGGGATTGCAGTCAACACCTTTCCCTAATTTTTAGTTTTGTATGTATAGAGTAGTATATGTTTTGGTAATAGTATGTGTATATAGCTTTTTTAACTATTTATTTAAATAGTGTTCAGAGTTTTTTTTTCTTTATAATGTTTTCAACTAAAGCACCTGCCACTAATTCTTCACCACCTGTGGTTGACTGGTAGAGAATGCCTAAGGCATTAAGTCCGCCTCTGTACAATTTATGTGCGAAAGTATAAATAAATAAATAAATATTTAAAAAAATAACTTTGTTGTTATAGTCTGTTGGAGTATGACTGGAAACCTTTGCCTGTGGGAGATAACGCCCGCGCGTCTCCACCTACTGGGGCTGTGGGTGCGGCTGGGACGACGTCCGCTTCGCTACACGTGCGACGTTCTACCTGCCCCTCCGCCCCGCACCCCGTGCGTGTCACGCACGGACATACACCTGCATACATCGGAATCTGTCTTCCTAGGGACCTTATGGAACTGTTTCCCAGGTAATAATCATTATTATTATTAATGATAGGAAGGAAAACTAAGAATCATAAAGATGAAGTGAGACTTGAATAATTGTCCTTTCTCTGTAGTATTCGTTTAATTATTTACTGTCAGACAAGGGAAGCTTAAACTGCTGGGTATGAAGCATGAATTTTGAACAAGGAAGATTTTTTTTAAATCACCTCTATAAGCGGAGGTTTTTGTAAATGTATCCACTAATGGGCACTACTTACCGTAGGGGATTTGTGTAAATAAAGGGTGTATCTGACATCGACGCACAAACGAGTACTATGGTTCAGTACATGATTTTGAACCCCCCAGTAGTGGAATATTTCGTCGGTTTTTTCCTGATTTAAAAAAAAATATATGTGGTTTTTTTCACTTTAGACCGTTCATAATTGCTATACTTTTATAACCCAATAAGATTTTAAAGTAAAAATTAATTAATTCGCTAATTACACAAAAAAGCGCAATGAAAACATAACTCGAAAAACTATCTTATCAAATGATTTAATAGACTCATCAGGGATCAACGTCATACCTACAAAGCCGCACGACGGCACGCTTGCAACATTCAAAGGCCGAGCCGACACTTTTTTAAACAATGTTGTGTCTGTAACAGTTGATTAACGACATAAATGACTATCATAATTTTATTAGTGGCAGATACACCGTGTATATCCTCCAAGCTGGTTAAATAAGTTTTTTTTTTGTAAATTTGTTCTCTAAGGTTGGTTCTAAATGGTTAAAACAGGGGTGGAAGTTTTATTCTCTTCTCGATTTATAATTCCATCGGACACGCTTCTTGTTTGAATATAAAGCAGCAGATTGAAGCTTACTTTGTTTTGGATTGTATAGGTTCAATTGACCAGTTTCTTTTGTGTAATTTACAGAGAGGAAGATATGAATGATGAAGATACAGATAAAAGTGACACGAAGCGTGATCGTCTACCCTCGTTCCTTGTGGATACAAGTAGTGCTAGCACGGAAAATAAGTCACGTGCCACTCCTGATAGTCAGAAATTGGCTTCACACAAAGGTACAACGATTTTTACCATCATCTTTAATGTCCTTTATATAGATTTTTTTTTTATTCAAAAACTAAATTCTCATTCTCGGCGGTCAGATTAACATATTCGGCCGATAAATTAAATAGGTTTGTTTTGTTTAGAGATTGAAAAAAAATGCAGTGTGATAGACACTTCTATTCAATAACTTTATCCGATTAAGCTTAAATTAAACTGAATACTTTTTTTCAAAGAAATTATTATTAGTTATCAAATAATCTAATATTATATGCCTGAAAAAAAACCGTTATTTTGCTTTTAATTGTTTTGAATGTTGATTCGAACTAAATTTCTTTTGGAAGACTGCCAATAATATTAATAATAAATCTGTCAAAATCAACAATTGCCAAACTCTGAAACGAAATTTATTTGATGTCTACGTATGTATGATTACGCATATGGTCTCAATATTCAAAATTCATAACTAAAATGCTAATACTTTGTTACAGCCAGTTCAAGTACCATAGGAGTTCTGTTTCATAAAGTGAATTCGGAAAAATCAGAACCATCTGCCTCCAATGCAGACGCATCGATTGCTAGCGTAGAAACAAGTGACAATCCACGTTCAACCAAAGATAAAACCAAGAGGATTGTTGCTACGGTCAGTGTTGACGAAAGTGTGACGACACCCAGCAAAGTTATTGATGGGGGTGTGAAAACAGTCAATAACGAAACTAAAAATGATATCACAGCTGCCATTGAAGCACAGGTCACTAATCAAGGGCCCCGAGAAGCAGGCTTTCGGTCTACTGATGAAAATAACGGTCAAAATACAGGCGCAGCTGTTACTGAGACTGCTGTTAACACTAGTGCGTCATCGACCAATAGAAAGTGGCGCCATGTTACTACGGACTGTCTGGCTTGCGTGCGTACGAGACCTCCTTCGTCGCATGAGTTGCGCGAAGCCTTCTTTGCAGGTAAGGCTGGTAAGAACTATATACATTTTTTTTTACTTAACTTTCTTAATGGTCAGACGTGGATTATTATCTGTGGACCATTCGCGGTACGCAGCTCGGCAGTAGATCTCTTAGCCAGTGCGGCTTATTTTTACTTATCACTTCATGGATTGGTAGATATGAATTTTGGTATGGACGACAGCAGGTCAAGCTACTCGAAACTGTGAAATATTCCCAATTAACCATATGTCTTAATACTTTAGAGATAATGTTGAAAATCGAATAAAGAAATCGGACAAATTGAAATAGCTTGATGTGCTTTGTCTATACTTTTAAATTCTTTTCCTAAATATTTGTACCAATTTCAAGTATAAATTGGTCTGCAGTGAAACTGTAAAGGTGTAGGATTTGACCACTAAAACTTAAACACTTGTTCAACATGTCTCTAAATGTCAGCTACATCAAAGACTATATGTGTTTATGAGGTGTTTAGCCTAAACCACTGCTAAACACTATTTTGTCGTAGTAATTAAAGCTATGTTTATCGAGGTTTTGAAGAAGCTTGGCTTTCGCGCTCTTCATGATATTCTGTTCGTTGTACGGACGACATCGGGTCAAGCTACCGCAAACTGTTAGATGTTCCCAATAAACCTTTAGCCTTAATGCTTTAGAGATACAAGTTGTAAATCTAATAAGGAAATTTGATAGATTGCATTAGCTTGTGCTGTCGTCTGTACTTATGTAACAAACTGTATCAGGATAACACCCTAATGGGTTTTCTCTGACGTATTGAAACCATCGTTGTTCGAGTGTCGGACAAAGATACAGTATGCCTGGGATGAGTTTTCATTACGAGACTCGATCGTCGATATCGAGCGCGTTTGGCGCTCTCATTGGATGAGAGTTCTTACAACCTTGAAGCGGACCAATCGATGAACCAAACGCGCTCGATATCGACGATCGAGTTTCGTAATGAAAACTCATACTAGGCCTACAGGAGTAATAGCCCTATCGCTACCACGATGTACGTATTTTATTGTTTCAACTGTTTTTAGGCATGGATGGGTCAGGTACGAGCTTTGCGGAGCCTCGCAGTCCGACCACTGAGAAACCCGCACCCGATAACAAAACAGGCCCTCAAGCAGAACTGTTACATCAAGTGAACTTTATGTCAAATCCTATACATTTGAAACAGGTATTGATTCTATTTCTGTGAAAAAAAAAATATAACCAACATTTGTGTGCAGGCATTTTAAAATTATAGCCCTAAAGGCAATACTCGAACATGTGAAATATTCCCAATTAACCTGAAGTCTTAAGGCTTTAGAGATAATGTTGAAAATCGAATAAAGAAATCTGACAGATTGAAGTAGCTTGATGTGCTTTTGTCTGTACTTTTAAATTCTTTTCCTAAATATTTGTACCAATTTCAAGTATAAATTGGTCTGCAGTGAAACTGTAAAGGTGTACGGTTTGACCACAATTCTCTGTTAAAATGCTTAAGTTCACGCGCGAGCGTGCTCGACGACTCGAGGAGACGTTCGATGTTTGCGTCACATTTGTTTACAACTATGCACTTCATGACGCTTACAATAAAATGCATTTTTCAATGTTACCGTTTTTTTTTCAGGCTCGTTCATTACTTCTGTCAATGAAGCAACGCCATCCAGAGATATTTCGCAGTCCCTGTGTTTATTCTGACGTTAGTACTCTACTGGCAAGGGACACATACATGTTGTGCGCGCGGCGATTCATACAAGAACTATTTCTTGATACTTGCTTCGATTGTTTTGCTATGGAGCCGGTAGCGGTTTTGTCGCGTCATGGCGTCTCTTCTCCGTCGTCTAGTATAGGTCCGATTGTACGCCAATAGTATTTTTATGTTTACGAACTTGTGGAGTCGCTAACTTTTTTTTATAACCATTACTTTTGGATCAGAATATAGTCCCATGTTTGTCTTCCTAGTAAAATATTTAATACAGTATCGGGTTGATTGTCACAGGTGCTAACAGTTACATTAGTTATTGTGTCTTTTATATTGTCTGAGCTCACTGCTTAAAAGTCTATTATAATGATGTAAAATAAATCGAAATATAGTTTGTCTATAAAGTCGTGAAAATAAATAAGGGTGCTGCGCTCGTGCATATAGCAACCCTGTTGACTTGTCTGAAATCATTTTGATACTAGCACATTATTTTGTACTAGAAGCAAAACTGGTTTTAATGAAAACACAAATCTATGGTCTCTGGCGTTTAAATAAAATGAGTAAAACAAAAGAGAAACATACATATTTATTATTATATTTTTAACGTGTTTTTACCAATGAAAATTATTCCAAAACATAATAATTGCTTTCATCATGTACGCTGTAGCTAATTTAGTTGTACGCTTTAGCTACCTTAGTATGTTGTGCAACTAGCTAAGATCTTATAGTTATCAACTGTGCATTTAAGTGTTGTAACAATAACTGGTGGCTCTAATAAATATAAATAAAATAAATAAATCATCTGATACCAAATATTCTTCGTTAAAAAGTATTTTCATTGTCAGCTGCGTCACTAACAACGTCTCCGCTACTGCTGTCATCAGCCTGCTACCTACGCTTAGGCGAAAAACTGACTCAACTATATCTTGATGTAGGGTTCACTCTCACATTTTCCTGAAAAAATAATAATATGTAATTTCTATCGGTAGATGGATAGCACTAATTTTAATTCCGAACATGATATAATATATTTTTAAAATCATAACATTTACAAATCATACACAAACATATTTGCAATCTAACCTATAAATGCGCAATATAAGCAATCCTCATTTTAGTCTTAAAATCGTTTACTTAGTAAATTTAAAACTTCTTGTAGGTAAAAACAAACAGTAACATGATTACATACCTGTTTTAGCAACTGTTCAAGCATAAATATCATCCATATTTGATAAAATTTGTTTAGCTTGGTGTACTAACAAACATTGATAATAAACTTTAAAAATATATTCCCGAGCTCTACTGGTTTGTTTTTCTCATATTTAACACATTTCTTCGATGTTTTGTTTAAATAGAATTGAAAATTAATTCAAATTTCAATAAATAACAAGTCACAAAACAAATCGTTGATTGCCGATGACATTCGATGTACTTGTATTTACTAAGATTTAGTGTTGCCCTACTTTTAAAATAGTTAATTTCAGAAAGAACCATTTTCACGACTTTATAGACAAGCTATACATACGTTGTTAAAGTACAGGGGTCTAATTAAATTAGC
This sequence comes from Sesamia inferens, assembly GCA_037179545.1. NCBI lineage: Eukaryota > Metazoa > Arthropoda > Insecta > Lepidoptera > Noctuidae > Sesamia > Sesamia inferens. The sequence continues at coordinate 16,524,372 of CM073928.1, read as the reverse complement.
TATCAAAATTACGCAGACGTTACGGGTATTTAAACATGATAAAATAAAAAAGTCAAACTAATACTTTAACATACAGATAATGATCCATGTTATACAATTTGAGTTTTGGAATGAAGACTTTCGGTGTGGACGTCAGACGACTCTTGGCGCGCGTCATAAGTTTTTAAAGGAAGTTTCTAGAAGCTTCGACTCGCCCTTCTTAGCTAGGCCGAACGAGAGGCGTTTCCGCCAGAATCCATGGCGGGAGCGTTTATAAAAATGTTGGCGTTATAATAGGATGTTTTTTTTTTGGGGTCATCAACCGTGTAGTCATTTGAAATATCCAATACCAGTTTAATTATCTATCATGTCTAAACAAAAGAAGACAAGTAAAAATATTAAAAGCGATCGTTGGCCCCAAAACAAAACATGTATAATGTCGTACGTCTAATATAAGTTTTATAAAACTTTCTTTTCTGTATTGTGAAAATATTTACATTAGGCCAAATATTAGTTCGCGACTTTACATCGTCAATTATTTTACGATTACTACTGTTTTACCTTTATGCAGGTTTTGGTAATTTATAAGGTACTAATTTTATTATCGGATGCTGTAACTTCCTATTATTATTCTATTTTCGAGCACTCGTACGGATTTGAATTTATATTATAGCACTTTAATATAGATATTACCTTAAAATATGGATGTAAAAACAATCTAGTTATTTACATACGATTTAACGTTACAAACAGCCTTCAATTAGTATTAGAAGTTATTGTTGCAGTTATACATGTAAAATAATGCTAATTTATATTATTTTATAATGTAGGTCTTCCGATTTTATCGGATGAGTATAGGATAACATTATACTTTTTGTGTGTCAGTCTTATAAATCTATGCCTAGAGTTTAAATTAGAGCCAATCTAAAATTCAACTCTGCATAGATTTATTAATGGAACAAGGGTTTGCGTGGACAAAACACTATTAACAATGATTGCTATATTTTTGTTATAATTGTAAAAAAAACTTAAGCTGTAGTTTTATGCTGACGAAATTCCTAAAGCACAGAATTTCGTACCTATGTCATCCCACGTTCATGGAAAATACAGAAATATTTACATGTAACCAATTGTTATCATCCGAAAAAAAAAACAATACAGATTTATGATACAAACTGTAAGAATGCCGAATAACCAATTATGTATGTGAGATAAATTCCGCTAATTGCCAAGATATTATTATCTGCACTATTTAAATTGAAAATTAGTAGCAAATAGGGATGATGACAAGTTTTGAACACATTAATAAATATATTTGCTGGCAAATAGTGCAGACAATACAAAAAAAAGTAAAATATAAATATGCCAAAATATAAACGTTATGAAGGTAACTGCTAGAGAGACTGCAGCAGTCACAGAAGAGATGTAACATTATACCTACTAACGCCATACATTGTCCGTAAGGTGCGTTAAGGACAGAAATAACCTCACCTCCAGTAACTATGAAAGCATGTAGCTTCTCCAAAAAGCCACTGATTGTACATATGTTACGATTACATCATTTTACTTTTCTTTGAAATTACATTCTTCGAAATTAGTTATCATCCCTTTTGCAGGTTATATTGTTTGCTAACACAGCTTTTATTTATTCAGTAAACACACCTAAATCGACGTGATTGCCTTTATATGTTATTCTTTTAGAAAAATAACGCAACTATTAATTTACTAGTCTCACATAATGACAATAGAACCTGACTGAATTTTGCACCATTCCCACTGACATCAATAGTTATTTATAGCTTATCTATTCACTTATCCCACCTCAGACAACGATATGAGCTGTTCCCTAGTTTCAAGCATATTATTATAGTTTTAGATACAACTGCTACAAACCTTGTGTTCATTATTTTACTAAAGTCTTATGTTTGCATTTAATAGTACTTGTTCTCTTATTTTCATTGTTGTTATTTATGGAAACTTGATCAGATTAGCAATTTAGTTTTACTTTACATGATATTATAAGTATTAATACAGAGCACGCAGGATGTCACATACTACTTGTTATTTAATCGTTTGTTAATGTTCAATGATAGTGTGTAATCTGTAGTTGAAGTAAGTTTTTCATACCACTTGTGGATTGTTATTAAAATTAAGTCAAACTCTGTCTAACGCAGCAGTATTTATAGAGGAAAGTTCTTGTATGCTATCTAGTTTAATTATTTATGCGTCCTCGATATCCTGCATTTATGAGACTGTAACATTTAATATGAATAACAGTTAGTAACCTCCTTTACCTATACTGCTATTTTCCTGTTAAATACTAGTTCTAAGAGTTGATTCTGATACAGAATGAATGAAATATTACTCATTTCATTAGTCGAAAGTGAAATTCATAATTGCATATCTAATTATATCTGTTCTTTTGTAATAAATAAAAAATACAAAAAAGTGCCATTGTGCTGGTTCCTTGCAATTATGTTAACACGTTAAGTCGTGTACGAAGGGATGAACAAAAACATGGTGAACACGAACACTTTGTTCTCACGTTCGTACCACTAACAAACACAGTATTTGTTGTTCGTTAGGGGTACGCACACGGCTTTCCATTACTCCTAAGTACCAACCTTCTATTATGCCACTACATTACAATAAATATATTATTTTATAACTTACACTTTGTTTTACTTTTTTTTTTTACCTAGTTTCCATGTTTAAACAAACACTCGGTCTAATTGCCAATATGTTCCTCCCTAATTACCTATCGAGTAGGGTCTTCAGAATTATTAAGTTCAGTAATCTATATGGTGTCCATTATAAAGTGTCCTATCTATCTAGGAGTAAATTAAACGATCAATTTAATTGTAAATAATAATTTAAGTACAGTTAAATTAACACACTTTTAATGGAGGGTTTTAGTGATTTTTCTTAAATTACAAGTATAACTTATTATGAATTTAACCATTCTACGAATCTACTAAATAACTTTAGTGCTACTTTGACAATTCTGTCCCAGAAGCCTGGTTCCTCTTGTTCTTGCTGGCTCGCTGACGGGTAGTCATCATCGAAGTTCTCTAGCTGTCTCTTTTCTCGATGTGAGCTTGCAATGCTGTCGAGGTTGGCTGAAAAAATAATGCGATAATTACAGATTATGAATAAGTCATTAGGCAGACTTACAACGAAGCAAGCAAAGTCATTAAACAAAATTATTTAATTAACTATCTATTTATTTGCTCCAGTACCTACATAAGTGGCAGGTATGATATGAATTTGGTGTCATTAGGTAGCTGTTTGTTTTTACCGAATTTTCCGAGCAACTTTGAATTTTCTTACTAAATCATTCAGTCGCTAAATCGGTTGAGCCGATCATAAGTGCGCCTACGGACGAACAGCATTTTATTGAAGTATAAACTTTTTTAGCGGCGTTGTGTACCTACTTTATTTGGAATATGTAAAAATGTTAACCTCACACGGATCCAAGGATGCTAAAATTTGATTTTGATTGTAAAATTCGGTAATAAAACAATTCGTGCGAAATTGCCTAATCATTTCAAAATATTCAAATATACTTTACGTTAATATTCAAGTTTTCATTTCGTTCGGCACCCCCGGAGTGCAACCCGCGGGTAGGTAGGTAATGCGTATCACTATCGTATATTATGCAATTGTTTTTTTTTTGTTTGTCTATATAGACAGCGTTCAGTTAAATTATACCCACTTACTGGTTTAATTAATTTATCAAATCTTTAATAATATTTAAAGCGGCTGTGACGATACTTACATGAAAAGCTAGGAGCATCGATTGCTATCTGAAACAAATCAATTGGCATCTAATTATTTGTTGCAATGTTACTTAATCCTGATGTGTGAAATGTGTCTGTTGGTCGTGGTGTCGCAGATTGCATTCTCTGTTAGTGCAAACTGCAGTTTATTGTGGCATGGTAATATTTAAAACTTTAAAATTATCAACAAAACTGGTGAATGTGGGTATACATTATACATATTAGGTATAGTAAGTATACCTACGTTTACTAAAGGGAGCAAATATAAATACTTAAATTCCAAATACTTACCCCCTTATTCATAGACGATGTTTAAAGTTAACTAGTGATTAGCGATTCTTTAATATACATTTTAGACGTTTGCTCGTCACTTAACTTTAATCATCGTTCATAAATAAACACACCAGTGTTTAAGGGGTTTATTCATTAACAATGATTAAAGTTGTGACGTGCACACGTCTAAAATGTATATCACTAGTTAACTTTAAACATCGTTTAGGAATAAGGGGGCTAAAGACGTAATAAGCTATCGTTACGACTTCGTTTTGTATTTATTCTGCGAAGTTTACATGTAGCTTTTAAGACAGGCCTATCTACAGGCTCAATTTAAATGTCAGTCGATAATACAAAATAATAAACGGAACAAAAAATTAAAGCAATCACTCACTTGGTATGCCAATATATACGAATAAAATAACGATAAAAGAGCAACGGTTAATAGTATCGTCCTCATGTCTACGGTTTCAATCACCATATTGATTCGCCATGACTGTGAACTTGCCTTTTATACGAGGGCGTGGTTTCGCCTGATTGTGGCGGAAAATCATTGCTTGCAGACTCATCGCTACTATGGTGAGTGTTCAGAGCCTTTTTTAGGGTACCTACCGTATCAAAATTAGGAACTTAGTCTTTTATTTATGATCAAAGTTTTTGTAAGAGTAAAAAGCATTGCTTATCATTGTCATACTGGAGGGCAAAGACTTTTATCATGCTTTTAACGAGTGACGAAAGAAGCACCACGGCACCCTCACCTTCCGCCTAATTCAGGTAGTCACTGGATACGGTTTTTTCTTGGGTGGAGCACCGTCGTGTCCCCCTGGCTGCGATCTCTCGCATCATCATCTCTGGACATGGTCATGCTACGAAGCGAAAGTGCATGGCAGGCCGTTACCTTTTCCAGCGGAGTGGTAGGTAGATATGTGTCACGCAGGAGGAGGTGGAGCGAGTGAGGAACAGGTAATCTCTACACACTCTCGCCCCAAGTCGCTGCAGTAGTCGCTCTGGACGTCGGGAGTCAGCTGCTGAATTTAATACATTCAAAGGGCAGCAGTTGCGTTTGTCACTATCTACATCTGAGTTTTAACCATACACATAAAATAACATAGATTGTGCTAAAAAATTGTGGCCGACGTAAGCCTGTCGCGGGCCTGGAGCGGCAAAATTAAATGCAGTAGGCCTAGTATGAGTTTTCATTACGAAACTCGATCGTCGATATCGAGCGCGTTTGACTCAGCGATTGGCCCGCTTCAAGGTCGTAAGAACTATCAACCAATGAGAGCGCCAAACGCGCTCGATATCGACAGTCGAGTTTCGTATTGAAAACTCATACTAGGCCTACAGGGGGCTTTAGTTTTCTCCCACGAAATACTGCTTTATCACGCTGCCACGAAAATCTTACCGGACCTGCCACCACAGTTAATCTAGGTACCTACCAGTTTTTTGTAATACTTAAAGCAGATCATGATGGATTTCTCGTATTTATCCTCCTACCAGACAGTGACATGTTCTAAAATAAACATTCAGCTGAATGCCTTTTGGTGTCGTCTGTACTCACAGACGGGTAAGATTGTGGTAGGTACTTCGTGTATGTTTTCATTACCTGAAACGACCTTGTCGATTCAGTTGCATGTTACGCATGAAAGCATGCATACAATAGCACACTGGACACTGTATCATAGGTGTGGACTCGGGCGGAAATGACGAGTCATCGCCATGTAATGATTTGATTGCACGGGGAAATTGACATTAGAACCTAATTATATTTGTTTGTTTACGTTTATCTATTAAGCATCAACAAAAAAATAATTAGGGTCCAAGTAAGTAAGTGTAATGTAGGTAGGTAAAGTTTGTGTGTAATGCTTTTTATGGTGAAACTTGTAGAGTGTAGGTCATAACCAGCGCTTAGTAGGTAGCGGTAATCCAACTCGACCAAAATGACCTCTAGCAGTTTTATTGAGGTTCCCAAAATTCACTTTCTTAGTTCAGCTCTATAGTATTTTGTTTAATCCTAAAACTCCCCTTATCTACCAGTTTTTGTAACAAATCTTTTACTGTTCAAGCAGTAAGGCTGAGGAATAACTTGCCCGAAGATTTGACCACTTTTAAAACTACGATAAAGAACACTACCTCTCTCTTCAAGCATTAAGTATAATGTTTTCTTTGCTTTTGTTTAATAATAAATGATATTTATGTATACAGAGTGATGCCGACAATACGACAATAAATTAAACATTGTGTACCTCAACACATTCTCAGTCTACCCATAAAACATCATATAAATATGTCCATTAGTTTAGTCACAGAAAATTATTTTTCATTTTTCACATTTTCTACATGATATACATGTTGATAAGGAAGCGTTTGCAGGTTAATGACCGCAACATGCTGCGTGAAAAAAAACAAGTCGATACAGGATCGCGCTGTTGCCGATCGGAGGTCAGTGAACCAATATTTTTAAAGGATGTTCTAATCTGTTTGCAATTTTATGCGATTTAGTTTGTTTGAAATTTGCATTTTTGTATTTTTGATGCTAGGTTTTCTTCTATGGTTTAGGATTATTCCTATGAACCAGCATTGTTCGTGTTTTCATTTATTGTCGTATTCAGCACCACTCTGTATATTATAATACCTAAAGTTGTTATAATACCTATATTTAACAGAAAATAAGAATTATTAGTTTTTGTATGAAATGTGTTAAACTCAAAACTTACCTAGACGGGCAAAGTGAATAGGGCAAAGTGGATACCATATCCACTACCATATACACTATGCGACAAAATAAAAAAAAACTGCTAAATAGGTTAAACAGACAGAGAAAATGTAAGAATTTAAGGATATTTTATGCGTTTCTTGCTGTGAAATTTATTTTGAAGAAAACAGTAAATAAGCTGAAAATTGGATTCAATGTGACATTTGTCAACAATGCTGTCATAAAGATTATTCTGTTTTTGATGGTACTCAAGGATATACCTGAGACAAATGGCAATCTTAATTTTCTGATCAAGAATAGAATAGAATAGAATACTCTTTATTATGTACACCATATAGATTACAGAACATAAATAAAAATATTTTACAAAGGGTGACACAATGGGCGGTCTTATCGCTAAGAGCGATCTTTTACAGACAACCTTTGGATGGAATTCTAAGAGGTAGGATAAAGAAATAGTGTAGGTAGTCTACAGTGTACTATTTACATAGATTATACAATAAATATATACGTTAAGTGTATCATACTAGTTTAAATAAATTTATACATAGTTTTTTTTAGTTTGTCAAAGTTATTTCTTTGTTTTCAGAGATTGAATACTGGTATCCACTTTACCCAAGTACTGTATCCGCTTTACCCGGGGTACAGGGCAAAGCGAATACTTTCGTACATTTTAAAATTTTAATTGCAGTTGATTATTGTTTAAATATTAATGGTAACTGATGTTCGTATTTGTAAGAGCAATAAATAAAGACTGATTTGTGATCATCATTTTGTTTTTGTATTGTATACCTATTCTGCTATGACCGTAAGTACCTTAAGGTATTCACTTTGCCTGGCCTTCACCTAAATGAGTATAAGAACTGACTGGCCAAACTTAAGTCGCATCACTTGCTGGAGTTGATTGACCAAAGCATAGTTCTTCAGTCCTTATACTTTCAGCTTTCTTGTCAGTGTAAAATATAAAATACTTCATTAAACAATTATGTAAAGAAAACTCTATCCGATTCGTGAAGGTATTGTTAGGTATCGATAACTGATTCTACTAATGCCTACAAAGCCGGGTTAAACTTAAAAATAAATATATATTTGTAACTTAATACATGTGCGGTAGGCAATACGTGCGCGGGCAGGGCACGCGGCACGCGGCACGCGGTCGCCTCGCTATTCGCTCTTACTTTTGCAGATTACCCACAACAATAAAAAATTAAATCTAATACACTCGCTCGACTCTAATGTTTTCAATCTATTTTAGCATAACTTACCTTATGTTACAGCTTCCGCTTCCCGCTCATCTATGAAGCCATACTTAGTTCGAGCTATACATAATTATTTATATATTGATCGTAGTTACGTAATTATTTATATTAATTTAAATTTATTATGATTACTTTAAATACTTGGAGGATTTTATAAGCTTAGTACTTCCGGTCTTTCGGCCATTCATTTATTAATTTTAGAATTATTGATGCAACTTCCGATTACCGCCAACTCTTATTATAAAATCATACTGAGAATTAGTCTTCCCGCCCATCGGATATTTATTTATTAAATGAAGCATTGTTCAAATAAATAAGTATAAATTACTTTCCATATTTTAGGTTAATCCAAATATCTGTACACAATTATTGACTATTACTGGCGTTATTATTAACTTTTTCTTAATTTTATTCAATACCTGTTAACTTAACCTGTTAACCGCTGTCTATTATTTTTGTGACTATTCGTTAGTGTTTTGACTCAATAGTATATATAAACTACTGATGCTGTACTGTTGATTATTAATTAAAAACAGAATTGTACTGGACCTTACTACGGCGTCATTATTTTCCCTGCTTCTGAAGCATGTCTTTACACTTCAGAAGTGGGATGGAGAAGCCCCACGGCCCATATTTTTCCACGGTTTGGGGAAGAGCCGGAGAAGCGAATCGTCCACGGAAGAGGAAGAAAACCTTGAATTTTTTTTCTTCATCCGCCGAAACAGGGCAACCCGCCATTGCCAAAAAAAAAATGAAGAATAACTCGACTTGATTCCGAAATCATACCAAAATTTTACCCTGGGAAAAAGACTACCAATGTAAAAGGATGCCTTCACAATATCGACCAACTGGATGACTTGTATGAATGGGAAGAAGTTTATTACGGGTTCATATCATCACTTCAAAATTACAAGAAATTAGAAACTAGGACATCGGAGCTTTAATCGACGTGGCAACGTGGATCTGCGGGAAATTCGCCGAGGACTTGCTACAACTGCCGCAAGACTGGACACACCGCCCATGAATGCCGAGCTACGCGTTGCCAAGTCTGCCAGCGACCTTGACATGCTGCGATCATCTGCTGGTATGTAGCCGGGAGTCCACGAGATCAACAGGCACCACAAAATAACCAACAGGTACGGGATGTTAATTTTGTTACCACAGAAATAATTTCTGATTTGTACAAGAAACACGTAACCGTAAATGATTGCGTAGCGCTAGCGTATATTGATACTGGTAGTGGGGTCAATTTAATCACTTCAAATCTCGTCAAAAGATTGAAATTAAATCCGTCTCGTTCTAATGTTATTATGAGTATTCGGAGGACTTTTGATTAATTCGTTAGAGAAGACAAGTTTCGAGATCCTTATTGACGATTTATGCTTGTACGCCAGTGCTGAAGTGACTGATCCGAACATGTTGGTCAACCTACAATTAACCATCAGGGCCTGACTTTACAAAAAAAAAAAAAAATCGTCAAAATCGGTCAAGTTATTAAGTACCTAACATTGAAGATAACCCTCGTCTTAAAAGCGCGGGAAACCTTGAACGTGGCGGGCGAGTTTTTTCTGCTTCTTTAACTTTTTAGTGTAAATAATAGTATCATTTAGGTGGTTGTATATATAAATAAGTTTAATTTTACATATTTAATATAGTAATTTTATATATTTGCTGATTTAGGTAAGTTTTTTTTTCTTTTACTCTTCGTGATGGACGACGACCCAGACGACCCTGGTGGAGGTTCGCCTCCGGAGGTTTCGCTTGTAGTCACGGTTCCACATTCAGAAATGGATACAGAGGGTTCCCTTCTAGATACAGATGCTTCCGAGAGCAAAAGCAACAATAAGAGAAAACGTATCTCCTCTCGCAAAATATGCAGGCACTGTAATAAAAAACGCAGGCGCCATAAATCTTCTGAAACAATATGTGAAAATGACTGTCAATGTCCTTCTAAGAATGCTCAATCTGAATTTATACCCCCTATATCAACTAGCACTTCACAACCACTATCATCCCAACAACCCAATACTCATAAACAATCATCTGACCCAAGCACATTGGTAGGTAGAAAACTATATGAGGCGAATGATGCAGCTCCTTACACAATCCACATCCAAAAGATACAAACAAGTCCAAATGATAATGTTTTTATTCACCCAGTCTCTTTTGGTCATTTTCTAAAAAAGAATTGCATAAAAAATATAGTAAATGGTAGTCTGAAAAAAATAGGCAGAAACAGGGTTTTAATCTCATTTACCAATTTCACAGATGCAAATTCTTTTCTAGAAAATAAAACATTGGAACAATACAACTATAAGGCCTTTATACCCTCCTCATCAGTCACCCGGATGGGTGTGGTTAGAGGAGTCCCTAAGGATTGGTCTGAGGAGGATATACTGAATAACATATCTGTGCCTATTGGATGTGGAAAAATTTTAAAAGTACGACGCATCAATAGAAAACATATTGTGGATGGTAAACCAAACTACATTCCTGTTGAAACTGTTGTAATAACATTTGACGGCCAGGTGTTACCCAAAAGAATATTCTTATGTTACAACTCTCTTCCTGTTGAGCTTTATATCTTCCCAACAGTCCAGTGTTTCAACTGCTGTCGATATGGACACATCAAATCACAGTGCCGCTCAGCTCCACGGTGTTTTAAATGCGGTAATAACCATACTGGGGACAGTTGCAATGTAGATGAGGATGAGGCTGTATGCTTTCTTTGTTCCGGATCCCACTTTGCCACAAATAGGAAATGCCCAGAGTTTAGTCGCCAAAAAGCCATTAAGGAAACTATGGCTAACAATTGCATTTCATATGCAGAAGCAGTTAAGTTGCATCCTCCTGTTAACAAAGCATATTCAGAAGTTTTAACTTCTGTTGCAGTTCCTTCACCACCTTTAAGGCAAACATTTGAATCCTCCTCCAAAGGTACTAGAAACAAACAAACAAGTTCATATAAAAAAACTGTATTTTTTAATAAACCCAATAATTCTCCTAAACATAGTACAGGATATGACAAATATACTCATTCTGCCCTAACAAAAGATTATGATATTCCTTTACCATCCATTGGCACAAATATTGACAGTAATAATTCCATAAATAATAAGTCAACTAGAGATTTAATTATCATTTTAATTAATTTGCTAACAAAGAATATGTCTGAACCGTCCAACGCTGCTATACAAAGTATTAGTCAACTTTTTAATAATATCAATAATGGATCAGCTGTCAACAATCCTTCAGTGGAATTGTCGCAGTGTTAACTCTAAAAAAAGCGATTTACTACATCTTATTAATGTGTATAAACCTGTTGTTGTCGCATTGCAAGAAACCTGGTTGAAGCCAGGTTATAACTTTAAAGTCTCCCAATATTTATGTTTAAGAGAAGATAGAACAGATGGCTATGCTGGTGTTGCTCTGTTAATTCATGACACAATACCTTTTCACCACATTCCCATTGCAAATCATAGTGTTGATTTTTCTATAATAGCTGTATCTATCAATAAAATATGTTTTGTATCTGTTTATGTTCCCCACCCTTCATCATCATTATACAACGAAATAGAAACCATAGTAGCAAAATTACCTAAACCATTTTTAATTATGGGTGACTTCAACGCTCAGCACCAGGCTTGGGGTAGCTCCAACTCTAGTTATTACGGGTCAAGGATATTAGACATTTTGGATTCTAATAACCTCTGTATCTTGAATACAGGTCTTGCAACACGTCTCACTAAACCTAATGAAGGGATCAGTGCCCCAGACCTCACGATAGCCAGTCCTAGTCTTGCGCCTACAGTGACCTGGAATACCCTGCCTTCGACTTTTGATAGCGATCATTATCCCGTAATAATAACTATGACAAAATTTATCAAATCTCTATCCAGACGCCGACCAAGATTAGCATACAAAATTAAAACTTCTAATGACAGTATTGACAATGACAGATGGAGAACGTTTAGTGAGCGAGTTGAGCAGAGACTATCCAACCTTCCTGAAAATGCATTAAGTTCATCGACAATTCTGGCTGATTCTTTTGCATCACTCTTGTTGGACGCTGCTAATGAAACATTCCCAACTAAACGATGTAATAATAACATTCCGTCGCCCCCATGGTGGGACAATGAATGTTCTTTAGCAGTGCGCCAACGAAAAGAGGCTGAAGTAAAATATAAACAGTGTACAACATTAGAAAATTTTAATAACCTCACATTAATTATGAACAATACTCGTAAATTATTTAAAAGGAAGAAATGGGATGGTTGGCGTCGTTTCTGCACTTCGCTATCGCCTGACGTTTCTCCGTCATTAATATGGCAAAATATACGACGATTCAGATCAGCATTTAAGGAAACAATACCTCACTATCTGGATGAATCCGTTGCAGATAAATTTTTAGACAAGATAGCTCCTCCTTTTGTTCCACAAATGTCCATCATTTCATCTCATCTCCCTTTCCAATCTCCTGTAGAGGATGTAACGGGCCTTGACAGTCCTTTTACCCTTAAAGAATTGAAAGGTATTTTATCCTACGTAAAAGATTCTGCTCCAGGTCATGATGGTATTCCTTACTCATTCCTTGCAAATTTAAGCGACTCAAGTCTAATTTACTTTTTAAACATAATCAACTCCACAATAAGTTCTGGTATAATCCCTTCCTCATGGAAAATATACGAAGTCATCCCCATTCTAAAACCAAATAAACCACCGTTAGATCCTAACTCTTACAGACCGATAGCCCTTGCCACTGTGTTTTCAAAACTAGCTGAACATTTAGTTAAAAACCGTTTAGAATGGTATGTAGAAAGTAAAGGTTTACTATCTCTGAGTCAGTATGGATTTAGGAAAGGAAAAAGTACCATGGACAGTCTAGGGATTTTCATTACAGATGCGAGATTGGCTTTTTCAAATAATGAATCCATGCTTGCTGTTTTCCTAGATATTTCTTCTGCATACGACAATGTTGATTTAAATGTTTTGAATACTAAACTTTATAAACTAAAAGTACCTCCCATATTCTGCAATTTCATTCTTAATCTTCTCTCAGGCAGACAATTACAAGTTGACATAGGTGAATCTGAAATGAAAACAAGATTAACCTGGAAAGGACTGCCTCAGGGTTCGGTGTTGAGCCCACTTCTTTATAATATATATACCTCTGATTTAGAATTCCATATTTCTGGTAAAGCCAATATTTTACAGTATGCAGACGATCTAGTTCTTTATGTATCAGGACGCTCTGTTGAAAAACTAAGTTCCTCTCTAAACGTCGCTCTAAAATTTCTTAAATCATGGTTGGACAATAATTCTTTGTGTCTTAGTGTTAACAAAAGTAGCGCTGTTTTATTTTCTAGAATGCGTTTTCCTCCTCCATATTCAGTTGTGTATGATAATCAACAAATACCTGAAAATAGCGAAGTAAAATTTTTGGGTATCCTTCTAGACGGTAAACTTACAGGTTTACCACACTGTTATTATGTATTGGCTAGATGTGAACGTTTATTAAATATTATGCGCTGTCTTTCTGGAGTTTGGTGGGGTTCCCATCCATTCGTGTTAAAATTATTGTATAACGCTATTATTAGAAGTATCTTAGACTATGGGACATATTTCTTAGAACCTTGTAGTGCTGTAGGTCTGACAAAGTTAGACTCAATTCAATCAAAAGCCTTGCGTATTATAACTGGTGCCATGAGGTCTAGCCCAATTAACGCACTCCAAGTGGAATCTTTGGACCCTCCTTTAAAACTTCGTAGACAGTACTTATGTGATAAATTCATTCTCAGAACTCTTCAATTTTCCAACCACCCACTTTATCAAAAACTTTTGTATCTTTCAGAAAAAATTGAATGTTCGTCTTATTGGTCAAATAAATCTCTTCCATGCTCTATTATAAGTTTCCGTAAATTTACTTCACTTCAAGCTCCCACACACCGCTCTCAGTATCTTCCAATTTTTTCTGTCTGTTACGAAGCTCTTATTTTTTCCCCTCAAATAAACTATAACTTTATATCGCTAAAGAATGATCGTTATGCTAACTCTAACTTAAACTTCATAGTCGAAAGAGACTGGGCTGATAGGCATTACATTTACTGTGATGCTTCCAAGCACCCAGTTTCAGGCACGATTGGGGTAGCTGTATATCATGAACAATATAACATTCATCAAAAAATAAAATTACCTTCTGAAACATCAGTTTTTTCTGGAGAATGTTTTGGAATTTTAAAGTCCCTAGAATACGTACTTCTTGCGAAACTCAGCAAGTCTATTATTTTCACTGACTCGAAGTGTGCTTTACAAGCACTGCAAAAGTTTCCTTGGTCAGGTTCAAATCATCCCTATGTTATAGAGGCCAGACAGCTCCTACTAAATTGCAAATTTAAAAATCTTGATGTTTTTTTGGTGTGGATACCTGGCCATCACAATATTCGCGGCAATGAGATAGCAGACAAATTTGCTAAAGACGCTGTAGATGATGGTGATAAGTTTCCATATAATAATGTTGTATCTGACCTTCACTGTCTTCCTAAAGATCATCTGTATGATGCCTGGGAAAATTTATGGAATATTTCAAGTAGTCGTAAAGGTCAATATTATAAACGTATACAACAAAGAATACCTCTCAAAGTATGGTTTTCCAAATTAAAACTTTCCAAGCTTGCAACCTCCAGTTTGATACGAATGCGCTTGGGTCATGTTTGCACAGCCTCTCACCTTGCTAGACTTGGGATTATTCACAATAATTTATGTTGTTGTGGTTGTGAGGAAGATTTGAATCATATATTTTTTGCATGCCCCAACCGTGACTCTTCTTCATTCATTAACTCCCTTATTGAACTCTCTGTCCCTCTTCCTACATCAATCCCTACATTGTTAAGCTCCTTAAATTTTGATATTTATAATTTAATATCTACCTTTATAACTATTAATAATATTAAAGTATAAGTTTTTTTATTTCCCAACTCCCAATTTTAATTTCTATTTAATATATATGTTTGGTATATCATTATTTATTTATTATATTACCACCAAACCTGATCCTATTATCCTTTGTTCCAAAATTCCGTAATCCGTTCCTACGCATTTCAATGAATTTATTTGGTTTCCCTACCTTTATACTTGTAGTGGCAAATGCACAAACCGTGCGAGCCAAATTAAAAAAAAAAAAAAAAAAAAAAAAAAAAAAAAAACCCTCGTCTTTCCGACATTGCTCTGAACAATGAGGATGTTATTTCGAAAGTGCCTTTGCTTTTAACATTGTGTTAACATTCAACCGGGGACTGGCAATAAGGTATTAGTCTATGCGTGATCCCAATTATTTACCTTCTAACATACTTGTTGTCCAGTTTTGTATTCTATGGGTCGTATATCGTATTACATACCCCAACCTATATTATTAACTGCTAATGACCTTCAATTGTGCAAAGTTAATGTTTGAGATCCGTGCATACAGTGGGAAGCTGGTAAACTTGTAGCTCCTGCAGATGTATACTTTCAAAAAGATGTATCTTTGATTGCCGACGATTACAGTACTACGAACACAAGTGGGGAGTGCGTTCAGGAAAACAAACATTCTGATATGTTATTAAAGCTGCTCAATAAATACAAACACTGTTTTGTTAAATGCAGTAACCAGTTAGGATGTACACATCCTAACTTAGGCGGTACATTTGAATTTCAATGCAAATAACTACCACTACTGACAAGTCCGTGTATTGCAAGCCATATAGGTTATCTTATAAAGAAAACGAAATAGTACAAGACAAAGTAAATGCGCTTTTGAATGCTGGTATCGCGAGGGAGTCTAACTCTCATTCTGCAAGCCCTGAAATATTGGAAAAGGGGGGTGATTATAGGCTCTTTGTTGATTATGGCGTATTAAATGTCTGTCCTACAGTAAAAGACCGCTTCCCTTTGCCACATATTGACGATGAAATTAATCGATTGGTAGGTAAAATATACTTTACAGTTTTAGACATGACCAAGGTTATTACCTGGTGAGGGTCTCTGATGATTATTCACAAAACTGCATTTATCACGTCATCAGGTCATTATGAGTTTAAAAAAAAAAAATGCCCATCGGTTTGGCTAATGCACTAGTCGTTTTCCCTCGTTTAATACGTAAAGTGCTAGGATCCCTAAATAACAGAATCTCTACCTACTTAGACGATGTGACCTTGCCTGCAGTAACAATTGAAGAAGGTATTAAACTGTTGGAAGAGGATCTGATACTTCTCTCTCGGGTGAATCTCAATCTTAACCTAAAAACAAAATGTTCCTTTCTTAACATTAACTATTTAGGACATGAAATAACTGAAGGTTCGGTATGCTCCGGACTGACTAAAATTAACAGCTTTTCTGAATTCAGGCGAATTGCGGAATGTACACGAATTACGCCAGTTCATTAATTTGATTTGGGGCCCAGAACAAGATAGCGCATTCAATAAATCAAAATACATTCTTAGCAGTCTACCAGTCCTGGCAATTTATGATCACCATGCAAAGACTGAAATTCACACAGACGCGAGTAAAATTGGCCTGGGTGGTATTCTGCTCCAGTATCAAAAGGATGGGTCTCTTAAGCCTATAGCTTACTTTAGTCGGATCACCAGTCCGCAAGAAATGCACTATCATAGCTACAAATTAGAAACTCTCGCTGTATCCTTAAAGCGATTTCGTATTTATATTACTGGCATTCCCATAAAAATCGTAATTGCTTGTTCCGCTTTAAGGACTACCCTCTGCCAAAGGAACCTAATTTGTCGAATCGCCCGGTGGTTGGCTAGCCATTCATGATTTTGACTTAGAAATCGAATACCGACCTGGGGATCGTATGAAGCATGCCGATGCGCTTAGTATTAACCCCGTAGAGCCGCTCCAGTGCCTCAACATAGATGAAACTGACTGGCGTCATACGTTGCAATTACAAGATGAAAGCGTTCAGGCTATAATCAAACAACTTAAAGATGAAACCACTAATTGTGATTTAAATAATGATTATAAAATTATTGATGGTTACTTGTTTCGGAAAACGTTTTACGGGGCCAGGTTCGTAATACCAAAATTATCTAAGTGGTCATTACTTCAAAAATACCAAGATGAAATAAGTCATTTAGGCATGGATAAATGCGAAAAGCTCATGAAGTCACATTTTTAGTTTCCCGGTATGACAAGATTTATCCGCAAATACATAACAAGCATGCCTGCATTATGCTTATTGAAAAGGTAATTATGGTAAACCTGAGGCAGTTGCATCCCATAGAAAAAGTCGCGATACCTATGCACACTGCTCGTGATCATTTAGGATTATTTCTAAAGACCCGTAATGGCCGCTGCTACATACTTGTTGTCATCGCCTCTTTTACAAAATCCCCTTTTGCTCATGCTGTAAGAGGGGTCAGTTCTGTAGAAACAATCCAACACTTGAATGAAATAATGTATTTGGCACTCCACGAACAATAATTAATTAGATAGGGTTGTCGCTTTTACAAGTATTTTAAAGAATTTGCTATACAAAAAGAGTTCAAGCATATTTTGAATGCAATTGCTAGTCCGCGTTTTAACTGGCAAGTAGAATGCGTCAATCGAACAATAATAAATGGTCTTGAAACTACAGAAGAAAGCTAGTGTAGATAGGGATGATTTATTAGAAAGTTAAAACAAAAAAAAACATGCGTGCCTGTACAGATGCTACGTGACAATTAAAGTTTAACAGAAATTAATTTAGGAAGTCATTGTAATCATCAACCTTTTATCGTCCCACTGCTGGGCACAGGTCTCCTCACCTACAGAGAAGGATTGAGCATATTCACCACGACATACAACCAGTGTAATATATCTTATAATCATTGTGATATATGGTATAAATTGAATGTGTAATAGGAAATATTAAAAAAAAGGAATAGTTTCAGTCACAGTATTTTAAAATCTACTTCACATTATCTACCTTAGCTACACAGTGGGGTATAAATTATAAACTATTATATTTTATGGATCACGGATATTTAAAATACAATCTGTGTGTGTGATATGGTGAACTTTTACATTATGCTTAGATAAAATATCCTAACGCTTCATGAACATATAGATAGATCTGTGTGTTATTGACATAGAACTACTAGGTAATCTAAGACCCTAATATATATCCTATGCTGTGTGATTGTATAGATAAATCTGTGTGCTATTTACACAATCAGATAATCTGAAATCCTAACGTCTATCCTACTGCTGTGTGATTGAATAGATAGATAATCTAAGAGCCTAATATTTATCCTATGCTGTGTGATCATATAGATAAATCTGTGTGCCATTTCCATAATCAGATAATTTAAAATCCTAATATCTATCCTATTGCTGTGTGATCGTATAGGTAGATCTGTGTGCCATTTCCATAATCAGATAATTTAAAATCCTAATATCTATCCTACTGCTGTGTGATTGTATATGTAGATCTGTGTGCCATTTCCATAATCAGATAATTTAAAATCCTAATATCTAATTATCTATCCTATTGCTGTGTGATCGTATAGGTAGATCTGTGTGCCATTTCCATAATCAGATAATTTAAAATCCTAATATCTATCCTATTGCTGTGTGATCGTATAGGTAGATCTGTGTGCCATTTCCATAATCAGATAATTTAAAATCCTAATATCTATCCTATTGCTGTGTGATCGTATAGGTAGATCTGTGTGCCATTTCCATAATCAGATAATTTAAAATCCTAATATCTATCCTACTCCTGTGTGATCGTATAGATAGATCTGTGTGCTACTTGCATAAAACTATTAATCTAAAATAGGAGTATCTATTCTTCAGCTATGTGATCGTGTAGTATGTATACGAACAAATCGCACTAAGCATAGCCCTACAGTAAGTTCGAGACTTGTGTTATGGCATACTAACTCAACGATACTATATTTATAATAGATACATATTGTATAGGTAAACATCCAAGACCCAGGCCAATCGGGAAAAG
The DNA here is from genome assembly GCA_037179545.1 of Sesamia inferens. NCBI lineage: Eukaryota > Metazoa > Arthropoda > Insecta > Lepidoptera > Noctuidae > Sesamia > Sesamia inferens. Next base: position 16,505,376 of record CM073928.1, on the reverse strand, counting down.
ATCTTTTTTCCATCATGACCTGGCCGGGGATCGAACCCGGGGCCTCCACGTTGCAGGCAGTCGCGTTGACCGCTACGCCACGGAGGACGACATGTCATCAAACACATCTAAAAATCATATCTTTCCAACTGCTATAGTGTATCTGTGTGCTATTTGCATAAAACTATTGGGTGATCTAAAATCATAACGTCTATCCTTTAACTACGTGATCGTTTAAGTAGATCTATGTACATAAAACTTTAATACAGTTTATTTCATCATATCTATCATACATATCGCGCTGTGTGGCGGTTTAGATAGAACTGTGTGCTAAATCCACAGAAAACTACAATTTATCTCATTTTAAAATACTTATCTTATTGCTGTGTGTGCACGACAGACATGCAGGACCATTTAGTGGACGTATGCGGTTGCACTCTGCACGTTCTGATGCACACTCTGTTGCTGGGTTGGTGGAAATAAGTGAGACTTCGGTGTGTAGACTTACTTGGTTTATATTCTTCAAATTATTAGCGGAGTCACTATTTAACTTATACTACTATTGATTTTAACTATTACTTCTTGACTGTTGGTTCTGTAGAGATCTTGTAGGGATCTTGCTGTTGATCTGTGCTGTAGCTATTGACTTCTCGAAGATGAAGATGAATGTGACTTGATGCTCAAACGTGGGGCCTATTTATACTGTGACAAGGGCGCAAACCGTGGGAAGGGACGAGATCGTCGGGTTTCACCAGCCATTGTCTTACGCACGTTTCTGGGCTGCATCATAAACCTGAGGGTCTGCACTTTATAACGTCCATTACAAGGGGTCATTTTATTGCGCCTATCCCAAGGAACCAAGGACAAGGGATTTTATGGCGCCCACCTTTTTGGTGTTGTTATGTTCAGCCAAATGTGGGACAACGATTTCTAATTTTATAATTTTATGTCTGCTGCATTTTATGACAAGGGAACACTTTATGACGGTTAACTTTTGTCACTGATATTTTACCGAATGTTCCCAGTCATTCCTATCATAATTGCCGCCTTGCCAGATGTGTACAACCATTCCTATCACAATGAATGATCGTCCATCTTACGCTTTCTAAATTCTTATGCACAAATGTTCTATTCTAAGTAATTACAATAACATCTACTATACTGTATACACTGTTCGTAAGACTATTCCTAATTAGTTCCTATGTACTATTAAAAACTATTCGTCCCGCACATCACTCCCGCCGTGCGACCGCGTCGCAGCTATCTCCGGTGCGGGTTTGTCTTCCGTTTGGAGAGGCAGGACTACTAGCTTCCTCACCGGTCGTCGCAGCACACCTCCCTTAGTTCGGACGTCCACTGTTCGCACGATGTCGTCGGGGCCCGGATACGTCGCTATGACTCTGCCACGCGGCCATATATTGCGCGGCAGGTTGGTGTCGACGACTTGTACAAGGTCGTCGACTTGTATTTTCGGACCTCTTCCATGCGGCTCCCGCCGGTGTTGCAACTCCGGGAGGTACTCCTGGATCCAACGCTTCCAGAAAAGGTCGGCAAGCCTCTGTGCTGCTCGCCAACTGGATCTCGATGCGGCGTCTTTTTCGTCGAATGTGCCCGGTTGAGGCACTCGTCCTGAGCTTCCCAACAAGAAGTGGTTCGGGGTCAGGGCTTCTGGGTCCTCTGCACTGACTGACACATGCGTCAGAGGGCGGCTGTTGATGGTATATTGCACCTCTGCGAGTAAGGTGGTGAGTACTTCCTCTGTGGGGTGACGCTCGTGTGGCATCGCGGCTAGTGCTGTCTTCACTGAGCAGATTATACGTTCCCAGGCTCCTCCCATGATCGGGGCGCCCGGAGGAATGTAGCGAATTGGAGAATCTTATTGGATCGGGTAAAGCTTCTCCTAAACTTAGTCCCTTCTTGTTCGATACGTGGCATATCTTAACTTTCCCGTACGGTTCTGTTACTGATGAAGAGGTATCGATTGGTCTCTTGGGGTCGATGCAGAGGGCGTTCATCTCAACGTATTGCTTCGCTAGGACTTCCTGACTGTCTTCTATTTTCTCAGTGACATGAGACACAAAGTCTATATTGTGCCTGGAGGTCCGGATCTGTCTGCCGTGTAGTACCCAACCCAGTGGTGTGAGAGATGCCACTGGTTGGTACTTGTTGCCTCTTCTGACCTCCGATGTCATCAGGAGATGCCAGTTGTCTTGCCCAATCAACACTTTAGGCTTGGCATTGGCGTACGTGAGGTAGTCGCGGATGTCTGCCAGGTGCTTGCATCCCGTTACTGTTTCTGACTGTACTCGCTGAGACGAAACATGTAAGTTCTTCACCGTGCGTGCTTGTACTTGTTCTTCGTACCCGTTGAGCCCTTTCAACTTGATACTAACTCGACGCGAATTTGATTCAGACGCCTTCAGATCGTTGATGGTTTCTATTTTCAGTGGGTCGACGGGGCCTGTTGCTCCGATGCTGTTTGCCACGCTATCGTCAACTAGCGTGACTGTTGACCCGTCGTCCATCAAAGCGAAGGTGTCGACTATACCCTTTGGACCCTTTATTTGGATCGGTATTATTTTCAAGAACGACTGTTTCTTACTCTCGGCCCAGGCTGAGTTGATGACTTCTGTAGCTTCCTTCGATGCCTCTTTTTTAGCCTCCTGCTTCTTAGTGTGATGTAACAGCTTGTGATGTGAAAATCTGCAGCTGTTGACACCACACTCACGAGGACGGCAACTGTGAGTCTTGTTTCTGTATCGAAGACATCTGAAGCATAGGCGTTTGGACTTAGCTGCGTCCCATCTGCCGTTTTCATCTAACTTCCTGAATTGATTGCAGTCAACCGCTGTGTGACCGGTTTGTTCACAGACCGGACAGTTCGACGTATTCGTCCTTTCTGTTACGTTGTGGACCTTCTGTATTCTCTTCTGTTGAGTGGCTGCTGTTCCTGTATTTAGTTGTTCGGGTACAGCGTACGGTGCGCACAAGTCCGCTTCTCTTTTGAGGAACTTGTCTAGCTTCACTAGGTCAGGATCTTCCCTCGGCTGTACGAACGAGAAATCGTAGTATCTGTAGCGAAGCGTAGGCGTCAGCTTGTCTACGACGGTCTTTGACACTTCTGGGTTGTACAGATAGTGTACACAGCCGAGAGTTTTCAATGTTGCTACAATGTTGGACACTTTTGTTGCAAAGATGCAGATGTCCCGCGGTGATTCGGTGAGGCGTGGCAGGGCACGGAGCGCGTCCATTTCCATCATGGCGATGGATTCCGGTCTTCCGAATCTTGACTCTAAAGCCTTCATTATGTCTGCTGGATCCGTGTTGGTAATCAGCAAAGAGTCCACTGCTTCTTTCGCTTTGCCTTTCAGTGTTCTTCGTAGCCTGTTTGTATTTTCAATCGGCGTGTATATATTTTCTGTTTCGTAGTAAGCGGCGCGGAACGGTAACCACTCTTGATGTGATCCACTAAACAACGGTAGCTCTACGGATCTCGGTCGTTGAGCTGCGTTGACGGCACTTGTGATTGCGTCGGCGAGCGCGGCGAGGTCGGATTGACCTCCCGCCGGTAACTGTAGTACGTTATGTACTTGACGCTTCTGTTCTGTACTGGCTGGGACGCTATTCTCTATGCGCGTGATCACCGGCTCTGCTGTAGGTTGATTCTGTTGTACGGCAACCACGGGCGTTCTGTTCTGTTGGTCCTCTAGCCAGTTGTCTACTCTTCGATCTGTTTCTTCCTTAGAGTAGATGGAGACATCATCTTCTTCATTGTCGGAGTCTTCATGTTCCAAAGTAGCTAAGCGTGCGGCGGCTAGCTCCACTTGCAGTCGCAGTAAGTCTTCCTTTGCCTTCGCCAACTTGTATGCCTTTGATTTACTGTAGGTCGATCCCCCCGCGCCCTTCCTAGCGGGGGTGCGGGGGTCTTGTAGTCCGCTCGGCAGTGGCAAACCATCTGTATTCTTGACCCGCTTTACTGTTGATTTTTCTGTTGCGGGTCGTGTTCCTTTGTTGCTGTGGCACACAGTTGTAGGCGGGTTCATCGTTGTAGCTGTTGACTGTGTCACGGAGAGAGTAGTAGCAGCGGCGGCGACAACAGCGGGGGGCGACACAGCGGGCGGGGCGGCGGCGGCGGCGGGCATTGATACGGCGGAGATCCCTGTGGCTGTCGAGGTACCAGTATATTCCGTGGTACCCGTTTCTGTTGTCTCCCTCGTGGTCGCTGTCCCTGTGGTAGCCGTCCCGGTAGTAACTGTTCCGGTTTCTGTGTACGTTCCCGTTGTTGATTTGCTAGCAGCTTTTCCCTCTGATCGTGTGACCGGCATATTGTTTATCGATAGCCGTCAGTCTATGACGCGAACTTATCTTGTGGCGAGGACTTGAGAGTCTTCACGTTTCTTCTAGCTGGATGCGTTCTTCACTTATTTTCCACTTATCCGGATATCGAAGCACCATTAAATATGTGCGTGTATCCGGATACGTTCTTCACTTAATTTCCACTAATTCGGCTATCGAAGGACCAAATTGTGCACGACAGACATGCAGGACCATTTAGTGGACGTATGCGGTTGCACTCTGCACGTTCTGATGCACACTCTGTTGCTGGGTTGGTGGAAATAAGTGAGACTTCGGTGTGTAGACTTACTTGGTTTATATTCTTCAAATTATTAGCGGAGTCACTATTTAACTTATACTACTATTGATTTTAACTATTACTTCTTGACTGTTGGTTCTGTAGAGATCTTGTAGGGATCTTGCTGTTGATCTGTGCTGTAGCTATTGACTTCTCGAAGATGAAGATGAATGTGACTTGATGCTCAAACGTGGGGCCTATTTATACTGTGACAAGGGCGCAAACCGTGGGAAGGGACGAGATCGTCGGGTTTCACCAGCCATTGTCTTACGCACGTTTCTGGGCTGCATCATAAACCTGAGGGTCTGCACTTTATAACGTCCATTACAAGGGGTCATTTTATTGCGCCTATCCCAAGGAACCAAGGACAAGGGATTTTATGGCGCCCACCTTTTTGGTGTTGTTATGTTCAGCCAAATGTGGGACAACGATTTCTAATTTTATAATTTTATGTCTGCTGCATTTTATGACAAGGGAACACTTTATGACGGTTAACTTTTGTCACTGATATTTTACCGAATGTTCCCAGTCATTCCTATCATAATTGCCGCCTTGCCAGATGTGTACAACCATTCCTATCACAATGAATGATCGTCCATCTTACGCTTTCTAAATTCTTATGCACAAATGTTCTATTCTAAGTAATTACAATAACATCTACTATACTGTATACACTGTTCGTAAGACTATTCCTAATTAGTTCCTATGTACTATTAAAAACTATTCGTCCCGCACACTGTGTTATCGTTCTAGTTGATTGTATACTTGTATATAAAAGTTTCAATAAACTGTGTGGTACCTACATAAAACTACATAAATATCTAATCCTGTGTGATACATACCTACTTATAAAAAAAAAAAACTGCATTATAGATATCTTCGTGTCACAAATCACAATACCTAATCTAACGCTGCATGATCTAGCCGTATACATATCTAAGTGTCACTTATAAATTTGGAATTGAATCCTGCATAACTACTCTCAATGATATTTATGTTCCTGCTGTGATTAACATGTACCTACCTATTATGTACAAGATTTTGCTTTGTGATTAAAGGATTGCTGAAATATTTACATGTAAGGCACTGGGGTGTGTAAATTAATAACACTATAAGAAACAAATTACTGTGTTGCAAAATTTTGATTTCAGATGTCGCAGAAGTCTGGAGAACAGCAACGCCGCGGTGGACCACGGCAGATACAGGATGGCCGAGTGTTACAGCTTCCGCTTCCCGCTCATCTATGAAGCCATACTTAGTTCGAGCTATACATAATTATTTATATATTGATCGTAGTTACGTAATTATTTATATTAATTTAAATTTATTATGATTACTTTAAATACTTGGAGGATTTTATAAGCTTAGTACTTCCGGTCTTTCTTTATTAATTTTAGAATTATTGATGCAACTTCCGATTACCGCCAACTCTTATTATAAAATCATACTGAGAATTAGTCTTCCCGCCCATCGGATATTTATTTACCCTTTAACCGCCACGGCACTGATCCCTTTGACGAACCTCCAGCGCCACGACACTTTAGGTATAAGTTGGAACAGTGTTGCGAATACTCAATATCGATGCATTTATTTATTCACAATATTAACCTTTCGAGAATATTTACTTTTATACTGCTCATACATACAGTATGTTAAGAAAACCCTGTCCGACCCATAAGGATAATAAAGGTTAGGTAAACACATATAATATAAAATTTTACGTATTCATCATAGTACCAATACAAATGAATTTTGAAATAATCTTTTTTTTTCCGCGAATTAATTCCAATTTCCCCGAAATTGGGTAATTTTTAAAAAGTGACAACACCGGTTTTGTTATGAGCGAATAGCGATGCGACCACGTGCCGCGTGCCCTGCCGCCCGCCCCCGCGAGCGGCAGGCGAAGGGTGGTCAACGCACATTTATTAAGTTACCTCCTTTTGCGAAATAATATTTATTTTTTTTAGAGGGATTTTTTTTTTTAGTTTAGCCCGGTTTTGTGTGCATTAGTAGAATCAGTTATCGATACCTAACAACACCTTCACGGGTCGGACAGGGTTTTCTTAACATACTGTATATAGAGGCATTATTATAAAAATATAGGTAAGCATATACCTAAACTTAATAACACTACAAAATCTGTTCTTACCCTACCTACCGATGTACCTTCTTAATATTAAATAATTCCAGCCTATGAATGTATCATTTAAATTTTGGTTAGTATCCATGATGAACCTTAGTAGGTATGTTACAAACAAACACAATTACTTGTCAAATTAAAATATCGATTTAAAAAATAAATTAAACTTATCAAATCAACATCACTTCTATGTTGAGAACTGTCGTCGCTTCGCAATTCATGATTACAAAATATTTAATAACTCTTCGTCTTCACGAAACACGAAAAAGGCCTACAACACTAGTTGCACTGAGCGATAAAGCTTCTCCTGTAGCAATTTAAAATGAGATTAGTATTATATGAAACATAGATAACAAATTAAAAAAACAGTAAACTTATTTAGTCCGTTTACTATCCCGCGGACAAAAAGACGGTATGACATTTATGTAAAAAAAATGATACGCGTTTAAAATATTAGGATACAAATAATAATAAATAACAACAAATAAAATAACTAAATAAACTGTATTTTCTTTAAAACAAAATAAATGGGTAAATAAGTACACATATTATTATTTAGCTGTCCTTTTGACTGAGGATAAATAAACAGACTTGAAAACAAGAGTTATTTACCGAATTATTATCACTATCCGTTGAACTGCTACTACTATAAATATCATTGTTTGCTTGCTGCAATATATTTAATAGTTCTTCGTCGTCGTATAACATCATCGATAACTTCTCGACACTAGCTTAGATGTAATAATAATGTGAGCACATGTTATCATGGCGATGGCGCTGACGTTTATTCAAAATATGACTAGTTGACCTTGAGCCGCACATAAAATTACGGCGACGGCGTTCGCGGATAGCCTGTACTAGTGACGTTCTGGAGTTAGTTTGTACTTAATATTTACCTATACTTATTTGTTGATTTCTACATATTACTTCACTAAAGCTTATTGAATTTTGAATAAATAAATAAATGTTTAATAAACTATGAAATTTTGATTAATGTTTACTTGATAGTTTTGTAAAAAATAGGATGTTTTTTATTAATTTACTATCAGGAGTTTCATATGCGGTACAACACTAGTCTACATGAAATTATGGGTTCGGCGAAGTAGGTTGATATTTAGACGTATCACGAACTGAGAACATGTAATTATTTCAATCAATTAGCTAAAATATGTATTTAATACTGTTAAAAATAAAGTAATTACACGAAATATATTAAGATTCAGTAAGCAAATTCAACATTTATTGTACATTTTTTAAATGACAGGACTTTCTACACAATATTCTGACGTGGCGCCTGATGTAATGTTCTTACAACACGTAATATTATGGCGTTGGCGGTTAAAGGGTTAAATGAAGCATTGTTCAAATAAATAAGTATAAATCCCTACATTGTTAAGCTCCTTAAATTTTGATATTTATAATTTAATATCTACCTTTATAACTATTAATAATATTAAAGTATAAGTTTTTTTATTTCCCAACTCCCAATTTTAATTTCTATTTAATATATATGTTTGGTATATCATTATTTATTTATTATATTACCACCAAACCTGATCCTATTATCCTTTGTTCCAAAATTCCGTAATCCGTTCCTACGCATTTCAATGAATTTATTTGGTTTCCCTACCTTTATACTTGTAGTGGCAAATGCACAAACCGTGCGAGCCAAATTAAAAAAAAAAAAAAAAAAAAAAAAAAAAAAAAAAAAAAAAAAGTATAAATTGAAAAAAAAAGCGCGGGAAACCTTGAACGTGGCGGGCGAGTTTTTTCTGCTTCTTTAACTTTTTAGTGTAAATAATAGTATCATTTAGGTGGTTGTATATATAAATAAGTTTAATTTTACATATTTAATATAGTAATTTTATATATTTGCTGATTTAGGTAAGTTTTTTTTTTTCTTTTACTCTTCGTGATGGACGACGACCCAGACGACCCTGGTGGAGGTTCGCCTCCGGAGGTTTCGCTTGTAGTCACGGTTCCACATTCAGAAATGGATACAGAGGGTTCCCTTCTAGATACAGATGCTTCCGAGAGCAAAAGCAACAATAAGAGAAAACGTATCTCCTCTCGCAAAATATGCAGGCACTGTAATAAAAAACGCAGGCGCCATAAATCTTCTGAAACAATATGTGAAAATGACTGTCAATGTCCTTCTAAGAATGCTCAATCTGAATTTATACCCCCTATATCAACTAGCACTTCACAACCACTATCATCCCAACAACCCAATACTCATAAACAATCATCTGACCCAAGCACATTGGTAGGTAGAAAACTATATGAGGCGAATGATGCAGCTCCTTACACAATCCACATCCAAAAGATACAAACAAGTCCAAATGATAATGTTTTTATTCACCCAGTCTCTTTTGGTCATTTTCTAAAAAAGAATTGCATAAAAAATATAGTAAATGGTAGTCTGAAAAAAATAGGCAGAAACAGGGTTTTAATCTCATTTACCAATTTCACAGATGCAAATTCTTTTCTAGAAAATAAAACATTGGAACAATACAACTATAAGGCCTTTATACCCTCCTCATCAGTCACCCGGATGGGTGTGGTTAGAGGAGTCCCTAAGGATTGGTCTGAGGAGGATATACTGAATAACATATCTGTGCCTATTGGATGTGGAAAAATTTTAAAAGTACGACGCATCAATAGAAAACATCTTGTGGATGGTAAACCAAACTACATTCCTGTTGAAACTGTTGTAATAACATTTGACGGCCAGGTGTTACCCAAAAGAATATTCTTATGTTACAACTCTCTTCCTGTTGAGCTTTATATCTTCCCAACAGTCCAGTGTTTCAACTGCTGTCGATATGGACACATCAAATCACAGTGCCGCTCAGCTCCACGGTGTTTTAAATGCGGTAATAACCATACTGGGGACAGTTGCAATGTAGATGAGGATGAGGCTGTATGCTTTCTTTGTTCCGGATCCCACTTTGCCACAAATAGGAAATGCCCAGAGTTTAGTCGCCAAAAAGCCATTAAGGAAACTATGGCTAACAATTGCATTTCATATGCAGAAGCAGTTAAGTTGCATCCTCCTGTTAACAAAGCATATTCAGAAGTTTTAACTTCTGTTGCAGTTCCTTCACCACCTTTAAGGCAAACATTTGAATCCTCCTCCAAAGGTACTAGAAACAAACAAACAAGTTCATATAAAAAAACTGTATTTTTTAATAAACCCAATAATTCTCCTAAACATAGTACAGGATATGACAAATATACTCATTCTGCCCTAACAAAAGATTATGATATTCCTTTACCATCCATTGGCACAAATATTGACAGTAATAATTCCATAAATAATAAGTCAACTAGAGATTTAATTATCATTTTAATTAATTTGCTAACAAAGAATATGTCTGAACCGTCCAACGCTGCTATACAAAGTATTAGTCAACTTTTTAATAATATCAATAATGGATCAGCTGTCAACAATCCTTCAGTGGAATTGTCGCAGTGTTAACTCTAAAAAAAGCGATTTACTACATCTTATTAATGTGTATAAACCTGTTGTTGTCGCATTGCAAGAAACCTGGTTGAAGCCAGGTTATAACTTTAAAGTCTCCCAATATTTATGTTTAAGAGAAGATAGAACAGATGGCTATGCTGGTGTTGCTCTGTTAATTCATGACACAATACCTTTTCACCACATTCCCATTGCAAATCATAGTGTTGATTTTTCTATAATAGCTGTATCTATCAATAAAATATGTTTTGTATCTGTTTATGTTCCCCACCCTTCATCATCATTATACAACGAAATAGAAACCATAGTAGCAAAATTACCTAAACCATTTTTAATTATGGGTGACTTCAACGCTCAGCACCAGGCTTGGGGTAGCTCCAACTCTAGTTATTACGGGTCAAGGATATTAGACATTTTGGATTCTAATAACCTCTGTATCTTGAATACAGGTCTTGCAACACGTCTCACTAAACCTAATGAAGGGATCAGTGCCCCAGACCTCACGATAGCCAGTCCTAGTCTTGCGCCTACAGTGACCTGGAATACCCTGCCTTCGACTTTTGATAGCGATCATTATCCCGTAATAATAACTATGACAAAATTTATCAAATCTCTATCCAGACGCCGACCAAGATTAGCATACAAAATTAAAACTTCTAATGACAGTATTGACAATGACAGATGGAGAACGTTTAGTGAGCGAGTTGAGCAGAGACTATCCAACCTTCCTGAAAATGCATTAAGTTCATCGACAATTCTGGCTGATTCTTTTGCATCACTCTTGTTGGACGCTGCTAATGAAACATTCCCAACTAAACGATGTAATAATAACATTCCGTCGCCCCCATGGTGGGACAATGAATGTTCTTTAGCAGTGCGCCAACGAAAAGAGGCTGAAGTAAAATATAAACAGTGTACAACATTAGAAAATTTTAATAACCTCACATTAATTATGAACAATACTCGTAAATTATTTAAAAGGAAGAAATGGGATGGTTGGCGTCGTTTCTGCACTTCGCTATCGCCTGACGTTTCTCCGTCATTAATATGGCAAAATATACGACGATTCAGATCAGCATTTAAGGAAACAATACCTCACTATCTGGATGAATCCGTTGCAGATAAATTTTTAGACAAGATAGCTCCTCCTTTTGTTCCACAAATGTCCATCATTTCATCTCATCTCCCTTTCCAATCTCCTGTAGAGGATGTAACGGGCCTTGACAGTCCTTTTACCCTTAAAGAATTGAAAGGTATTTTATCCTACGTAAAAGATTCTGCTCCAGGTCATGATGGTATTCCTTACTCATTCCTTGCAAATTTAAGCGACTCAAGTCTAATTTACTTTTTAAACATAATCAACTCCACAATAAGTTCTGGTATAATCCCTTCCTCATGGAAAATATACGAAGTCATCCCCATTCTAAAACCAAATAAACCACCGTTAGATCCTAACTCTTACAGACCGATAGCCCTTGCCACTGTGTTTTCAAAACTAGCTGAACATTTAGTTAAAAACCGTTTAGAATGGTATGTAGAAAGTAAAGGTTTACTATCTCTGAGTCAGTATGGATTTAGGAAAGGAAAAAGTACCATGGACAGTCTAGGGATTTTCATTACAGATGCGAGATTGGCTTTTTCAAATAATGAATCCATGCTTGCTGTTTTCCTAGATATTTCTTCTGCATACGACAATGTTGATTTAAATGTTTTGAATACTAAACTTTATAAACTAAAAGTACCTCCCATATTCTGCAATTTCATTCTTAATCTTCTCTCAGGCAGACAATTACAAGTTGACATAGGTGAATCTGAAATGAAAACAAGATTAACCTGGAAAGGACTGCCTCAGGGTTCGGTGTTGAGCCCACTTCTTTATAATATATATACCTCTGATTTAGAATTCCATATTTCTGGTAAAGCCAATATTTTACAGTATGCAGACGATCTAGTTCTTTATGTATCAGGACGCTCTGTTGAAAAACTAAGTTCCTCTCTAAACGTCGCTCTAAAATTTCTTAAATCATGGTTGGACAATAATTCTTTGTGTCTTAGTGTTAACAAAAGTAGCGCTGTTTTATTTTCTAGAATGCGTTTTCCTCCTCCATATTCAGTTGTGTATGATAATCAACAAATACCTGAAAATAGCGAAGTAAAATTTTTGGGTATCCTTCTAGACGGTAAACTTACAGGTTTACCACACTGTTATTATGTATTGGCTAGATGTGAACGTTTATTAAATATTATGCGCTGTCTTTCTGGAGTTTGGTGGGGTTCCCATCCATTCGTGTTAAAATTATTGTATAACGCTATTATTAGAAGTATCTTAGACTATGGGACATATTTCTTAGAACCTTGTAGTGCTGTAGGTCTGACAAAGTTAGACTCAATTCAATCAAAAGCCTTGCGTATTATAACTGGTGCCATGAGGTCTAGCCCAATTAACGCACTCCAAGTGGAATCTTTGGACCCTCCTTTAAAACTTCGTAGACAGTACTTATGTGATAAATTCATTCTCAGAACTCTTCAATTTTCCAACCACCCACTTTATCAAAAACTTTTGTATCTTTCAGAAAAAATTGAATGTTCGTCTTATTGGTCAAATAAATCTCTTCCATGCTCTATTATAAGTTTCCGTAAATTTACTTCACTTCAAGCTCCCACACACCGCTCTCAGTATCTTCCAATTTTTTCTGTCTGTTACGAAGCTCTTATTTTTTCCCCTCAAATAAACTATAACTTTATATCGCTAAAGAATGATCGTTATGCTAACTCTAACTTAAACTTCATAGTCGAAAGAGACTGGGCTGATAGGCATTACATTTACTGTGATGCTTCCAAGCACCCAGTTTCAGGCACGATTGGGGTAGCTGTATATCATGAACAATATAACATTCATCAAAAAATAAAATTACCTTCTGAAACATCAGTTTTTTCTGGAGAATGTTTTGGAATTTTAAAGTCCCTAGAATACGTACTTCTTGCGAAACTCAGCAAGTCTATTATTTTCACTGACTCGAAGTGTGCTTTACAAGCACTGCAAAAGTTTCCTTGGTCAGGTTCAAATCATCCCTATGTTATAGAGGCCAGACAGCTCCTACTAAATTGCAAATTTAAAAATCTTGATGTTTTTTTGGTGTGGATACCTGGCCATCACAATATTCGCGGCAATGAGATAGCAGACAAATTTGCTAAAGACGCTGTAGATGATGGTGATAAGTTTCCATATAATAATGTTGTATCTGACCTTCACTGTCTTCCTAAAGATCATCTGTATGATGCCTGGGAAAATTTATGGAATATTTCAAGTAGTCGTAAAGGTCAATATTATAAACGTATACAACAAAGAATACCTCTCAAAGTATGGTTTTCCAAATTAAAACTTTCCAAGCTTGCAACCTCCAGTTTGATACGAATGCGCTTGGGTCATGTTTGCACAGCCTCTCACCTTGCTAGACTTGGGATTATTCACAATAATTTATGTTGTTGTGGTTGTGAGGAAGATTTGAATCATATATTTTTTGCATGCCCCAACCGTGACTCTTCTTCATTCATTAACTCCCTTATTGAACTCTCTGTCCCTCTTCCTACATCAATCCCTACATTGTTAAGCTCCTTAAATTTTGATATTTATAATTTAATATCTACCTTTATAACTATTAATAATATTAAAGTATAAGTTTTTTTATTTCCCAACTCCCAATTTTAATTTCTATTTAATATATATGTTTGGTATATCATTATTTATTTATTATATTACCACCAAACCTGATCCTATTATCCTTTGTTCCAAAATTCCGTAATCCGTTCCTACGCATTTCAATGAATTTATTTGGTTTCCCTACCTTTATACTTGTAGTGGCAAATGCACAAACCGTGCGAGCCAAATTTAAAAAAAAAAAAAAAAAAAAAAAAAAAAAAAAAAAAGTATAAATTGAAAACTGGTACTTTGAGAAAAAGCGCGGGAAACCTTGAACGTGGCGGGCGAGTTTTTTCTGCTTCTTTAACTTTTTAGTGTAAATAATAGTATCATTTAGGTGGTTGTATATATAAATAAGTTTAATTTTACATATTTAATATAGTAATTTTATATATTTGCTGATTTAGGTAAGTTTTTTTTTCTTTTACTCTTCGTGATGGACGACGACCCAGACGACCCTGGTGGAGGTTCGCCTCCGGAGGTTTCGCTTGTAGTCACGGTTCCACATTCAGAAATGGATACAGAGGGTTCCCTTCTAGATACAGATGCTTCCGAGAGCAAAAGCAACAATAAGAGAAAACGTATCTCCTCTCGCAAAATATGCAGGCACTGTAATAAAAAACGCAGGCGCCATAAATCTTCTGAAACAATATGTGAAAATGACTGTCAATGTCCTTCTAAGAATGCTCAATCTGAATTTATACCCCCTATATCAACTAGCACTTCACAACCACTATCATCCCAACAACCCAATACTCATAAACAATCATCTGACCCAAGCACATTGGTAGGTAGAAAACTATATGAGGCGAATGATGCAGCTCCTTACACAATCCACATCCAAAAGATACAAACAAGTCCAAATGATAATGTTTTTATTCACCCAGTCTCTTTTGGTCATTTTCTAAAAAAGAATTGCATAAAAAATATAGTAAATGGTAGTCTGAAAAAAATAGGCAGAAACAGGGTTTTAATCTCATTTACCAATTTCACAGATGCAAATTCTTTTCTAGAAAATAAAACATTGGAACAATACAACTATAAGGCCTTTATACCCTCCTCATCAGTCACCCGGATGGGTGTGGTTAGAGGAGTCCCTAAGGATTGGTCTGAGGAGGATATACTGAATAACATATCTGTGCCTATTGGATGTGGAAAAATTTTAAAAGTACGACGCATCAATAGAAAACATATTGTGGATGGTAAACCAAACTACATTCCTGTTGAAACTGTTGTAATAACATTTGACGGCCAGGTGTTACCCAAAAGAATATTCTTATGTTACAACTCTCTTCCTGTTGAGCTTTATATCTTCCCAACAGTCCAGTGTTTCAACTGCTGTCGATATGGACACATCAAATCACAGTGCCGCTCAGCTCCACGGTGTTTTAAATGCGGTAATAACCATACTGGGGACAGTTGCAATGTAGATGAGGATGAGGCTGTATGCTTTCTTTGTTCCGGATCCCACTTTGCCACAAATAGGAAATGCCCAGAGTTTAGTCGCCAAAAAGCCATTAAGGAAACTATGGCTAACAATTGCATTTCATATGCAGAAGCAGTTAAGTTGCATCCTCCTGTTAACAAAGCATATTCAGAAGTTTTAACTTCTGTTGCAGTTCCTTCACCACCTTTAAGGCAAACATTTGAATCCTCCTCCAAAGGTACTAGAAACAAACAAACAAGTTCATATAAAAAAACTGTATTTTTTAATAAACCCAATAATTCTCCTAAACATAGTACAGGATATGACAAATATACTCATTCTGCCCTAACAAAAGATTATGATATTCCTTTACCATCCATTGGCACAAATATTGACAGTAATAATTCCATAAATAATAAGTCAACTAGAGATTTAATTATCATTTTAATTAATTTGCTAACAAAGAATATGTCTGAACCGTCCAACGCTGCTATACAAAGTATTAGTCAACTTTTTAATAATATCAATAATGGATCAGCTGTCAACAATCCTTCAGTGGAATTGTCGCAGTGTTAACTCTAAAAAAAGCGATTTACTACATCTTATTAATGTGTATAAACCTGTTGTTGTCGCATTGCAAGAAACCTGGTTGAAGCCAGGTTATAACTTTAAAGTCTCCCAATATTTATGTTTAAGAGAAGATAGAACAGATGGCTATGCTGGTGTTGCTCTGTTAATTCATGACACAATACCTTTTCACCACATTCCCATTGCAAATCATAGTGTTGATTTTTCTATAATAGCTGTATCTATCAATAAAATATGTTTTGTATCTGTTTATGTTCCCCACCCTTCATCATCATTATACAACGAAATAGAAACCATAGTAGCAAAATTACCTAAACCATTTTTAATTATGGGTGACTTCAACGCTCAGCACCAGGCTTGGGGTAGCTCCAACTCTAGTTATTACGGGTCAAGGATATTAGACATTTTGGATTCTAATAACCTCTGTATCTTGAATACAGGTCTTGCAACACGTCTCACTAAACCTAATGAAGGGATCAGTGCCCCAGACCTCACGATAGCCAGTCCTAGTCTTGCGCCTACAGTGACCTGGAATACCCTGCCTTCGACTTTTGATAGCGATCATTATCCCGTAATAATAACTATGACAAAATTTATCAAATCTCTATCCAGACGCCGACCAAGATTAGCATACAAAATTAAAACTTCTAATGACAGTATTGACAATGACAGATGGAGAACGTTTAGTGAGCGAGTTGAGCAGAGACTATCCAACCTTCCTGAAAATGCATTAAGTTCATCGACAATTCTGGCTGATTCTTTTGCATCACTCTTGTTGGACGCTGCTAATGAAACATTCCCAACTAAACGATGTAATAATAACATTCCGTCGCCCCCATGGTGGGACAATGAATGTTCTTTAGCAGTGCGCCAACGAAAAGAGGCTGAAGTAAAATATAAACAGTGTACAACATTAGAAAATTTTAATAACCTCACATTAATTATGAACAATACTCGTAAATTATTTAAAAGGAAGAAATGGGATGGTTGGCGTCGTTTCTGCACTTCGCTATCGCCTGACGTTTCTCCGTCATTAATATGGCAAAATATACGACGATTCAGATCAGCATTTAAGGAAACAATACCTCACTATCTGGATGAATCCGTTGCAGATAAATTTTTAGACAAGATAGCTCCTCCTTTTGTTCCACAAATGTCCATCATTTCATCTCATCTCCCTTTCCAATCTCCTGTAGAGGATGTAACGGGCCTTGACAGTCCTTTTACCCTTAAAGAATTGAAAGGTATTTTATCCTACGTAAAAGATTCTGCTCCAGGTCATGATGGTATTCCTTACTCATTCCTTGCAAATTTAAGCGACTCAAGTCTAATTTACTTTTTAAACATAATCAACTCCACAATAAGTTCTGGTATAATCCCTTCCTCATGGAAAATATACGAAGTCATCCCCATTCTAAAACCAAATAAACCACCGTTAGATCCTAACTCTTACAGACCGATAGCCCTTGCCACTGTGTTTTCAAAACTAGCTGAACATTTAGTTAAAAACCGTTTAGAATGGTATGTAGAAAGTAAAGGTTTACTATCTCTGAGTCAGTATGGATTTAGGAAAGGAAAAAGTACCATGGACAGTCTAGGGATTTTCATTACAGATGCGAGATTGGCTTTTTCAAATAATGAATCCATGCTTGCTGTTTTCCTAGATATTTCTTCTGCATACGACAATGTTGATTTAAATGTTTTGAATACTAAACTTTATAAACTAAAAGTACCTCCCATATTCTGCAATTTCATTCTTAATCTTCTCTCAGGCAGACAATTACAAGTTGACATAGGTGAATCTGAAATGAAAACAAGATTAACCTGGAAAGGACTGCCTCAGGGTTCGGTGTTGAGCCCACTTCTTTATAATATATATACCTCTGATTTAGAATTCCATATTTCTGGTAAAGCCAATATTTTACAGTATGCAGACGATCTAGTTCTTTATGTATCAGGACGCTCTGTTGAAAAACTAAGTTCCTCTCTAAACGTCGCTCTAAAATTTCTTAAATCATGGTTGGACAATAATTCTTTGTGTCTTAGTGTTAACAAAAGTAGCGCTGTTTTATTTTCTAGAATGCGTTTTCCTCCTCCATATTCAGTTGTGTATGATAATCAACAAATACCTGAAAATAGCGAAGTAAAATTTTTGGGTATCCTTCTAGACGGTAAACTTACAGGTTTACCACACTGTTATTATGTATTGGCTAGATGTGAACGTTTATTAAATATTATGCGCTGTCTTTCTGGAGTTTGGTGGGGTTCCCATCCATTCGTGTTAAAATTATTGTATAACGCTATTATTAGAAGTATCTTAGACTATGGGACATATTTCTTAGAACCTTGTAGTGCTGTAGGTCTGACAAAGTTAGACTCAATTCAATCAAAAGCCTTGCGTATTATAACTGGTGCCATGAGGTCTAGCCCAATTAACGCACTCCAAGTGGAATCTTTGGACCCTCCTTTAAAACTTCGTAGACAGTACTTATGTGATAAATTCATTCTCAGAACTCTTCAATTTTCCAACCACCCACTTTATCAAAAACTTTTGTATCTTTCAGAAAAAATTGAATGTTCGTCTTATTGGTCAAATAAATCTCTTCCATGCTCTATTATAAGTTTCCGTAAATTTACTTCACTTCAAGCTCCCACACACCGCTCTCAGTATCTTCCAATTTTTTCTGTCTGTTACGAAGCTCTTATTTTTTCCCCTCAAATAAACTATAACTTTATATCGCTAAAGAATGATCGTTATGCTAACTCTAACTTAAACTTCATAGTCGAAAGAGACTGGGCTGATAGGCATTACATTTACTGTGATGCTTCCAAGCACCCAGTTTCAGGCACGATTGGGGTAGCTGTATATCATGAACAATATAACATTCATCAAAAAATAAAATTACCTTCTGAAACATCAGTTTTTTCTGGAGAATGTTTTGGAATTTTAAAGTCCCTAGAATACGTACTTCTTGCGAAACTCAGCAAGTCTATTATTTTCACTGACTCGAAGTGTGCTTTACAAGCACTGCAAAAGTTTCCTTGGTCAGGTTCAAATCATCCCTATGTTATAGAGGCCAGACAGCTCCTACTAAATTGCAAATTTAAAAATCTTGATGTTTTTTTGGTGTGGATACCTGGCCATCACAATATTCGCGGCAATGAGATAGCAGACAAATTTGCTAAAGACGCTGTAGATGATGGTGATAAGTTTCCATATAATAATGTTGTATCTGACCTTCACTGTCTTCCTAAAGATCATCTGTATGATGCCTGGGAAAATTTATGGAATATTTCAAGTAGTCGTAAAGGTCAATATTATAAACGTATACAACAAAGAATACCTCTCAAAGTATGGTTTTCCAAATTAAAACTTTCCAAGCTTGCAACCTCCAGTTTGATACGAATGCGCTTGGGTCATGTTTGCACAGCCTCTCACCTTGCTAGACTTGGGATTATTCACAATAATTTATGTTGTTGTGGTTGTGAGGAAGATTTGAATCATATATTTTTTGCATGCCCCAACCGTGACTCTTCTTCATTCATTAACTCCCTTATTGAACTCTCTGTCCCTCTTCCTACATCAATCCCTACATTGTTAAGCTCCTTAAATTTTGATATTTATAATTTAATATCTACCTTTATAACTATTAATAATATTAAAGTATAAGTTTTTTTATTTCCCAACTCCCAATTTTAATTTCTATTTAATATATATGTTTGGTATATCATTATTTATTTATTATATTACCACCAAACCTGATCCTATTATCCTTTGTTCCAAAATTCCGTAATCCGTTCCTACGCATTTCAATGAATTTATTTGGTTTCCCTACCTTTATACTTGTAGTGGCAAATGCACAAACCGTGCGAGCCAAATTAAAAAAAAAAAAAAAAAAAAAAAAAAAAAAAGTATAAATTACTTTCCATATTTTAGGTTAATCCAAATATCTGTACACAATTATTGACTATTACTGGCGTTATTATTAACTTTTTCTTAATTTTATTCAATACCTGTTAACTTAACCTGTTAACCGCTGTCTATTATTTTTGTGACTATTCGTTAGTGTTTTGACTCAATAGTATATATAAACTACTGATGCTGTACTGTTGATTATTAATTAAAAACAGAATTGTACTGGACCTTACTACGGCGTCATTATTTTCCCTGCTTCTGAAGCATGTCTTTACACTTATTTTATTTTACTAACATAATAATAGGTCAATAACTAACAATACTGTATAATGAACTTGTCTAATTTTAAAAATATGCCGCTCCGATTCTTGTTCAAAGGAACGTTTACTTTTGTAACCAGTGTTTCTCATTGTATTCTGTTTTTTGAGAAATAAATGTCTTAAACCATAAAATGGTGGTCACTTTTTGAAAAAGTACCAATTTATCGGGAAGTTGGAATTAATTCGTGGAAAAAAAGATTATTTAAAAATTCTTTAGTATTCTTACTATGATGATTATGTAAAATTTAAAAACTTTTATTTCCCTTATGGGTGGGGCAGGGTTTTCTTTACATATTATGAATAGCTCTAGTTTTTATTAAGTATTATTATTTTTTTATATTTATACTTATATCATTAAATATTATACTGTGTTTAATAAGTAAAGGATACGATGGGGCTTACAGATCCCCATAAGTGCCAAAATAAAATAAGATTAAAAAAAAACATTAATATCAAATATTTATTTATGAGCATACTAAATTATTACACTATACTATTTCTTGGCTCCTCCGAAGCCTGAGAATCCCATTATTTGAGCCAATTCAGACTGTGCTGGTGAATCTTCAGGCTCCTCGGATTCCATGAGCTTACGCTTCTTGTCCCGGCGCCTTTCACGACGCTGTTCTTTAACTCTGGCTTCTTCTTCTGCTGCTTCTCTTAGTCGAGTGTCAAGCTCGTATTCACGCTTCTTTTCTTCCAATTTACGTTTATTATTCGCAAAGCGGGCTTTGACCTGTAAATATGAAACAACCATCTTTATTAATTCACTTGTTGTTTGAAATTAATGAGCATTATTGGTAAGTGAACCTCCAGATGTCGTGGTGGCCTAGTGGTTAAAACACCAGCCTCTCAAGTATGAGTGCGCGGGTTCGATTCCAGGTCAGGCAAGTACCAATGTAACTTTTCCAAAGTTATATGTACTTTTTAAGTATATCTTGGACACCGATGACTGAAGGTGAAGGAAAACATCACACAATTTTTAATATTAAGGGAGTAATGGAATAACAATAAGCTTCAAAATGATTGCAACTGATAGTAATAGTGTCTTACGCAATTAGGATGCAGCTTAGTGACAGACCTAAGGTGGAGTTTTAATAATTGGGCCCCACTTTTACCCTATAGGTATGGAACCCTAAAGAATTCATGATGTATGCATTCTTACAATATGAGAAAAAGTTGGAAACCCCTGTCTTGGGACTAGGGCAAGCTTTCTAAAACGTCTGTTTTACTTATCCTTACTAATATTATAAATGGGAAAGTGACTTTGTTTGGTCCACTTTCACACCGTAACTACTGAACTGATTGCTTTGACATTTTGCAGATGTAAAGTTAGAAGTCCAGATTAAATAATAGGGCACTTTTTAGCCTGGAAAAAATGATATTCCCGAGGGAAATGTAAAAAGCGCGATATAACTGAACTGCACGCGGGCGGAAAGCTAGTGTTTTATAAAATGGTTTCAAACCCAAAGTCTGTCTCCTGGGGGGTTCACTTTGGTGCAAACATACTGCCAGTGTCTTTTCTGGAGGTTCTTACAATATGTATGGTTGCATGGTACAAGGTTCAATTTGCAACACAACGAAAAAAAGCCAAAGGCAAACCAAAAAATTAGCCTCATGTATTCAACAACTGAATTTTTATCATTACTAAGAGCCTGCATGAATTAAAATACTGTGATTCAATTGAAATACTGTGATTGAATTGAAATACTGTGATTCAATTGAAATATTGTTATTGAATTGAAATACTGTTGTTGCAATTGCATCCTGCTTCGACTGAAAGCCAAACCCTACTCAGTTGGGACCAGGCAGATGACAATATTTGTTACATTTTTATTTGTCACATGAAAATCTTTCACTGTGCTGTGCTGCAACTGGGTGCAGGGTCAAGTGATTGATTATACAAACCTGATCTAATGAACTCCTTTCAATCTTCATAGACATGCCAAGATTCCTTTGATGTTTCTTTCCATTGATGTGGTCCAAAAAGTTGATGGAATCTTTGACAACACAATCACAGACATTGCAGTAGTATCCTCCCGATTGTGATGTAGGAGTGTTTTTTGTGATTACAACACTTTTGCCAAGCTTAGAGTCTAAGTCAACTTTGTAGTCTCGCTGTTTGAGTAGCTCCCTTTTGATAGGTGGGACTGAAAATAATAGTCATGTTGTAGATTTGTTTGATCAGATCGTAGCATAAATTGGACAACTATGCTTAACAACTTAAGGAAATCAAATAGTGGGTTGAGGAAGTTTAGAAAGTGGGAATCAGAATTTTTGACATAGATAGACAATCACATTCTGCAAACATCAAAGTTTTAGCCAGATGTGGTGAATCATATTCATTCACAAGGTTACTTCCAGTCTCTGCTAATTAATATAACTTATATCGTATTAGGGCCAAACTTATATACTTGGCGTTTATAGGATGAAACTGGTAATAGGTTGGTAACAGTACCTTTCTTTTTAGCTCGTTCCTCTTCCTCTATTTCCGCTTTCAAGCGATCTGCAGCTATTCTCTCGAATTCGTCTTTATCCCATTTTCTACGGTGGTCATCTGGTCTCATAGTCATGATGGTAGACTACTGTATATCCTTTCAGGTAAAAAACAGTTTTATCACTGATTTATACAGGCGTTGTTGTTTATGTCGTTCACAAGCAATTCACAGGTCACAAATAATCTCCAAGATAATAAGTCGGGGCTTCCTTCTACGAAGCATTTATTTTGACATGTCAAATGTCAATGAAAACAGAAAATGACAGTGACAGAAACGGTTTTTTTTTTGTTCCATTTGGAACCGGCTAAGGTCAGAGACCATACTGCCATGTCTTCAGTAATTAATTTTCAACTATCCTATCGTAACTAATCTAACTTTTTCTTTTTTTTCCGGGGTGGAAATCCTCATAGCATGTCCGCCGCCCTGGGGTGGGCAACGGGGTCTGTCAGACTTTTACTGACTAAAACCACCCCGGTGTCACTTCTACCACGAGCGCGCGTGGGGCCGCGGGAGTCTAAATTCTTCCACTACCCTACATTCTCGTACTGGCCCGGTCTGTCCAAGCCTCGTCTCCTGCACGGGGTAGTCGGGTGTTAAACTATCCCGTGCATCGCCTCAGAGGTGCGCGCTGACACTCGCGCCCGCCGTCGCCTCGTGGTCCATCGATAGGGGGCGGGGACTTCCCCATGTCCCTCGCCCCTGGACCCCATTCATGGGGGGCGGAAGAGGGCGTTATCCGCCCTTCTTCGGTGCCCGTTGCGTTTCTGCGGCCCGGAAAGGGAGTTGAGATCTCCCTCTCCCGTTCCGCAGTTTCCTTCTGCGACATCACATCCTCGCAGAACGATCCTTCTAGAGTCGTCCCGCGACTCTACGCTACCGACCATCCTCCGCACTACTGCCGGCAGCATTAGGTCGCCTCCTACTTCATTTGTGAGGTGGCACCGAGCGTCCGGAATGTAACTTAACCTAACCTAAACCTATCTCCTTTTGTTTCCCGCGTGAACAGACTCGGTTGATGATTTGCGACAAAGTCATGATGTGGCCACTATGCTACAGTATTTCAATGTCCTTTATGAATTATTCACTGAATTCACTTTGTACTACATAAATAGCTTAAAAGTCCAATGAAAAATGAGCGTGGCACTCACTTAGCTTTCCCCGTGACAGCAATGGTGAACGGTGAAGTTGGTTCTGGTTATAGACATATACTAATGGACATGCCGGCCGTAGGCGTATAATCTGCAGATTTTTTTTTTGGTTTGAAAAGAGTGAGAGAGATTGCCCATACTTTCAGTCTTGCACTATCTCTTTTGTCATTGATGATTGATGATTTTAAAAGAGATAAAGATAAACGAAACTTCCGTTTCATATCTTTCCTTCGAAGTGCAACAATTCTCATCTCTAAGGCATGTCCATTAGTATATGTCGATGCTTCTGGTATGGTGTTTTGTTACGTCACTAATTTATGATCTCTTAAAAAATAAGTAATCTAATATAGGTACATTTTTGTATCAATTTATAGGTATCCCACACTATACTAATAAATTTATAACTTTAATTTTTATCTTTTAGTCAACACGCATTCGTTGCTATAGATTGTCGATATAGTCGTGAAAATGAATTTTTCTGAAACTAACAATTTTAAAAGTAGGGCAACACTAAATCTTAGTAAATACAAGTACATCGAATGTCATCGGCAGTCATCGTTTTGTTTTGTGACTTGTTATTTATTGAAACCTGTATTAATTTTCAATTCAATTTAAACAAAACATCGAAGAAATGTGTTAAATAAATAACATATATACTGACAAATCACACACATTGAGCTAGCCCCAAAGTGTGTTATGGGATACTAACTCAATGATACTATATTTTATAATAGATACTTAAATACATAAACATCCAAGACCCCAATCAGGAAAAGATCGTTTTCCATCATGAACTAACTGGGGATCGAACCCGGGGCCTCCAAGTCGCAGGCAGGCATGTTGACCGCTGCGCCACGGAGGACGAAGAATATGAGAAAAACAAACCGGAGTGGAGCTCGGGAAATTATTTTCAAAGTTTACTTAAAAATCAATATTTGTTAGTACACCAAGCTGAACAAATTTTTATCAAATATGGATAATATTTATGCTTGAACAGTTGCTAAAACAGGTATGTAATCATGTTACTGTTTGTTTTTATCTACCTACTAGAAGTTTCAAATTTACTAGGTAAACGATTTTAAGACTAAAATAAGAACTGTTTACATTGCGCATTCATAGGTTAGAAATGCAAATATGTTATGATTTGCAAATGTTAATACTTTAGGTGATTTAATTTACCACTGATTTTAAAAATGAATTATGCTATGTTCGGAATTAAAATTAGTGCTATCCATCTACTGACAGAAATTACATATTATTATTTTTAAAATTTCAGGAAAATGTGGGAGTGAACCCTATATCAAGATATAGATGAGTCAGTTATTCGCCTAAGCGAAGGTAGCAGGCTGATGACGCCAGTAGCGGAGACGTTGTTAGTGATGCAACTGACAATGAAAATACTTTTTAACGAAGAATATTTTGAATCAGATGATGAAAGCAATTATTATGTTTTGGAATACTTTTCATTGGTAAAACACGTTAAAAATATAATAATAAATATGTATGTTTCTCTTTTGTTTTACTCATTTTATTTTAACGCCAGAGACCATTAATTTTTGTTTTCATTAAAACCAGTTTTGCTTCTAGTACAAAATAATGTGCTAGTATCCAAATGATTTCAGAGAAGTCAACACGGTTGCAATATGCACGACCGCAGCGCCCTCATTTATTTTCACGACTTTATAGACAAATTATACATTAAATTGTTGTTCATTTCTATAATTTAGTTGGTGTCAGCAGTAGTAGATGGCGCTACATACAGCGTGGCCAAAACTTTTATGACTGTATGTATCTAAATATAAGGAACTTGATAAATCGATGAGTTAAACGCGCTCGATATCGACGATCGACTCTCGTAATGAAAACTTTTACTAGGCATACAGGACAGGTTGCTCTAACAATATTAGCTTCCATTTACATAACACTTTACCTACCGCTTTTGTAGACTTTACCCCTGTGTAGATCGGAAATATCCAACTTCCTACTTTGTAAAAAAGGACCAGATCAAGGTCTATCTGTCTGTCAAGTTTCATCTTAACCCATTCAACCGGTTTTGCGTAGTTGAATAAAAAACATCCAAACTTTCACACGTTTAATATTAGTAATTAGGTTGAAGAAATGTCGTTCGTTATACAAAGAAAACTTCGTCGGATCGGTCATCAAAGTAATTTATACCTACTAGGGATACAGGAATGCTGGTTGGGCAACGGTTGATGAGGTAAAGTGACGTCATTAGGAAGGGAGCAAGAAAAACTGATGGGGGTAATGACGGCCAGCTCTGAGTGTCCAATAAAAAGAGTTGATGAGGGCCAGACAGTTCTGTAACGTTGCAAAGACAAGAATTTATTGGCTTTGAATACAATATTAAATCGATTGGTGTCTATTTAGAGCATTTTTTACATAATATTCAGTCTTCTGATAGAACTTGAGCAGATACTTTATGGATAAATCGGGATGAGCGATGAGAGAACAGAGTGTGAATGATTAGCTTTGAATATTGTGGCATATTTGAGGCACTTATCCATCATAAGAAGCGTAATAATAATTCAGTAGGTATGTATGTACGTATATGAAATGAATTAGCGTTATCCTTTGAGTCTCTGGTTGGTCTCTCGATTGAGTTTCATGAAGCTTTTGAATTCTATAAGCTGACGAGCATTTCTGATGAGTCTATTCCTACAGTTAACTTGTATTATATACAATATTATATTATTGTATAGTAAATATCTACATATATGTGTTCCAGTCAGTGGTTAAACATGTAAGATCGTAACTTTATTCTATTCCATATAGAATAAGGTATTGCCAAGTTATCACTGCTATATAAATTATTAGCAGTGATAACTTGGCAATTGACAATACCTACTCTATTAAAAAAGATCTGTGTTAACAGTAGATACACCGTAGCATGGCATGGGTAAGGATTCTACCATCATACCTACATATGACATCATCTATATGCGTAGATTCATCTCACTATAATAATATAGCAGTCCTCATAGACAAGCATGGGTTAATGCGACGCGATTTGGGACAAGAAGCTTGACGAAGTGGCGTCATGAAGAGAACGAGCGCGGCCGCCCGAGCGTGACACATGGCATGACTATAATATTATTATGACGAGAAATTTCTTCATTTTGCCCTTTTTGCCGGCGAGATAGCAGTTATCTGTCATGTCTCTTGCTTTTTTTCAACGGTACCCATTTTCTCTACTCTTCATTGTAGACGTACCTACATATGTGGCTATTTAGTAAGCATGACCTATTTAGCTTACTTAGTAAGAAATCATGAATTTTTTGTTGAAAAAATATTGTTCCTTATGTTTTAATAATACGTAGAAAACAACATAACATTTTTGTAATATAGCAGGTAATAATAACGTAGGTATTGAAATAAAATTAATATAGGACATAATATTGAAGTACCTATGTATTTCTATCTTTTACTTTATACCAAATATGAATATCTATAGTACCTACCTATCTGTTGTATAAATAAAGATGTTATGTTTTGTGTAGCAATTGAGTATCGTGGCGACTACGATCCTTCTAAAATAACGCTATGTGGCTATGATAATGCTACCACGATGCTTTATGGATTTGTGTATGTGTGTACGATTCCATACCTTACATCTATTTGATAAATGTGCTGTAAGCGCCGGTGGCTGGAGCTCGGAGATCAAAACAGTGAAACAAAGTCTTTAAAGACAAAAGATTCATTGAGTCGCCAGATTATGTAATACTTTAGTTTTCAATAATGTTTATAACCTTTTAAGCAATTTTAAATGTTCTAAAAACATCCCCGCCCCCTCCCTCCTCTCCTTTATGTTAAAAACATGAAAGATATTCTATAAGCGGAGCCAACTTTGTCAAGATAATAAACCTGGTTAGGATCAGTCCTACAAGGAATTATCTTCACTCCGCTCACTGTAAAACGGATTTTTGCAGTCGCTTTCAATGTAAATTGCATTGGTCTCGTGAGGGGAACACAAGCTGAAAGAATCGACGAGAAGGGGTAGAGCGAGATCCGACACACGTCGAGTGTCTGACAAATTGACTTCACCAAACAAATTGGCACAATTTTCTTCACACGTCATCACCTTAACAGTCATTAGGCTAACGCTAAATCGTTGGTTCTTAACGTAAAAAAGCGGCTTTTTCAGAGTATAAAGAGAGCCATTATAAAGATGAGTTCGTAAGTAGACACTGGGATACTTTGTGACTTGGATCTATGTTACATTAATGTGTGTGATGTAGAGGGTTATTTATCATCGCTTCCTGTGATACTTTAAGTTAATATTTTAACTCTTGATACTGGGTAACGCAAGGTCAGTTATGATATTTCAAGCGGAAATACTGTAAGGGTACAAATCACAACTTATAACGATTATAATCTAAGGTCGAATTGATTCAACAACATTGAACATCCAGTACTGTTCGGTGAACTAAGAAGATGTAAAACATGTCACACGGGATTTGCTCGAGATGTCTAGATGTTGTGAATATCTTCGAACGAGCCGGAGAGAACGCTCCCGGCTGTTTCTGCTTCAATAAATCATATCTATCTTACCTCCCAACCTATAATGAAGTTCGATTGTTTCGTTGAATATTAATAAACGAACTCGATATCAATGTAGCCTTATACCAACCTACATACATACCTACGTCGATAACAGATATTTTACCAAATTCTAGCTTACATAATGGGGTTTATTGACATAAACCCTGAAACTAAATGGATGTCTATTTGAACAGCTTTAGTGGGTTTTTTAAATTCAAATGACCACTATTTTATACATCAACTATGAAGGTATGTTATCCAGCGAATTGGTACTAAGTACATTAAAATAATCAATTAAGGTGGGTGGACCATGGATGGCCACTCTAACGAGTAAATACTTTTAATTCGTTTATTTCTTTGATAAATGGAGGAAACAAATTATTAAGTAATACTTTGTTTTATTGTCCACCGTATAAAATCTTTTTTTTTTACCTAAGTTTAAACAACATTTATTAAATTTAAGTTTTGTAAAGCTCTTCCAAATGGCTTTGCATGGAACACGGCTCCAAACAAGGCCAATATTATACATCTGTTGTTAAACTTAAAAATAGAATTGTAACATTAAATATATCCGCTTTTACTAAAACTACATAATAAGCTCTAT
Source organism: Sesamia inferens (assembly GCA_037179545.1). Lineage (NCBI taxonomy): Eukaryota > Metazoa > Arthropoda > Insecta > Lepidoptera > Noctuidae > Sesamia > Sesamia inferens. The sequence continues at coordinate 16,476,383 of CM073928.1, read as the reverse complement.
TATTTAAGCGAAGCATTAAATGCTCAATTTCTTTTTATCATCTTTAAAAAACTCTACGAACATTACTTGAACACCATTCTATAACTAAGAAAGTATTAATATAAATTATTTAAAAATATTAGTAATGAGTATTATATTGGCCTTAAATAATTTGCCATCAGGTTTTATTATGAAATTTCAATCTTTTTTTTTTATCGAAAATGGCCTTATGGGTCCGTTCTTTGTAAGGCCAAAATTGATAATTATGACTATAACTTTGTCCTAATAATTATAATAAATAATAGATACTACAAACTATTATAATTATAACAATTTCTCATTACTTATAACCAAAAAGTAAGTGTTCATTTGTTCTGGATTTGTGAATGTTCCTTGTGGTTCCATGCACCATAGCAAGGCCAACCGTCAAATTTTTGATTGGCCTTATAAGGAACCACTGGCTTTCCTAGGAACACTACCAATATTTTAATGTAAATTGAGGCAAAGCTATGTTCATTTTTCTTTAGTACCATAAACATATACTAATACGACAATTCACAATAAAAAACATGAAATAATAATAGGCTATTGACTAAAAATGTACGGTTTGTTGTGCGCGCGAATAACAATTGTAACGTCGACGACCGAAGCCTACGAAACGTTGGATAAAACTGCCACAATAGTGACACGATCGACACGCCGCCACGTTTGTGGCCTGTAGTTTGTAGGATCTTAGTGTGTAGTAGCAGGAATATGTATTTAAATGTCAACAACTACGATTTTTTAATAGTTGGCCTTCAAAGGAGCATGGCCTTCCATGGTCCACCCACCTTAGGTACAATACTTTTGAAAATATATATATTGTACCTACACTACAATCCATCATAATTTGGAACCCACGCAAACTTACCTCACCTGTGGTATCTTTCAGGAAGAAGAGAATTTACGATACATTATGAAAAAGGAAATTTAAAATATAATTCTATTTGTTTCACTTGTAAAATCAGATATGTAATCTTTGCTGACTTTATGCTCTTCATAATTTAATCTTTAAAAAAAGAAAAGCTGAAGAGTTAGTTAGTAGTAATGCGTTAATATTTGGTACTATTTGTCGGATATGCATAAATCGTTTTGCATTTAGCCCAGTTTTTGAAAAGACAATAAGCTTCTTAATATTACTGCTGACGCATTTTTTTTTTTGCGGTTTTTGCAGCGATGTTGCGCATAAAGCAGTTTCACTTCAGCACAAAGAGTGTGAGTAGTAATGTCATCCTAAGTGTGGTAGCATATAGATATGGCTGTCTGTTCTTAAAAAAAAAAAATGTGTTTGTGTGTGCACTGACTGCACGGTTACCGTAGTGGTTAAGCTTCGGTTCCCGCACGGAACAAATATTTGTATGACCTACAAGTAACAGTTCCGGGTCTGGCTGCTTGTGTATGTGAGTTTTATATATTTGTAAACGCACTCACGATACAAGAGAAATCCCTAGTAGTTTGGGCAACGTTTTTAAAATAAAAAATGTTTTTATTACTAACATATTGGATCTTGTTGCCAGAAAATATAGATTAATATATAATAATAATTACGCTATGGCCCTTAGGAACCGAAAAAAAAGTTGGTAAGAACGCTAAAACGAAATAATAGCGCGGGCAGACTATGGGATGCAACTTTGGGGGTCGGGGTGTTCGCAAAACAAGGAATGGACGAAGACGTGGACCATAACGGTAATTTTCACCTAGTCCCAGTGCCATCTAAAGCAAGCTAGACGCAAAAATATAGGATTGATTTTGCGACGGTTTTACATCAGAAAAATCAATACTGTAAACTCAATCATTTATTTATAGCCATTTGGTCGTAACTAGGGTTGTCACGGAGGCCTTGTTATCGAAGGCGGAGGCGGAAGTAGATATAAAAATAATTGAAATTTATGGTTAATTATAACATTTTTTTTTTATTTTAAATACGTACATTATTAGTAGTACACCTAGTAAAAGTATATTACCTACTAGTACCTAATGAAAATTAAGGAGAAAAAAATTGTACGAGTATTTGCCGCATTCCCGTCTCGCACTAAGTAGTTGATTTCGCGCTCAAACATGGCCGGACGGTTGTCGAGCGTCGCAGCTTGCCCTTTATTTATATTATAAATAGATACGTAAATAAACCTCCGTTATCAACTCCGCAAAAATTGTGCGGAGGCGGAAGCGAAGATACGATTTCTTGTGGAACTTCCGCAGTAACGGAAGCGGAGGCGAAGCTCCGTTACAACCCTAGTCGTAACCATTTTTACGCGAATCTAGCAGTTTCTGTCCCAATTATTAACTAAGGAAACATATACATACACAGGTACACATTTGTAGGTACTCGTAAATAGCCATATGATTTGTTGTAATGGAATGAGCAAAATTAAATGGTCAGAATTTTGAAGAGAAAGTGTGTTGATATGATTCATCAACACATATTCAAGGAAAATTCTCTACATCGAGTCGTTGCTCAGTATCATATTCCACTAAAATATATTGAAAGCAATTTGGAATAGAATTTTATCGACAGGTCACGAGTCCCCGACTCTGTTGGTGAGAATACTCCTAAAACTATCTTGGTCCGTATCCCCGGCTGTCACAGCCATAATGGAGGTGTTTATAGATCAAAATAGGAACATTTATTATTAGTTTTATTGATTTCAAGATTATTTCAGATGTGGTGTGTTAACGAATAAGTAGGTCTCATTTTAATTTTGCGTTTCTTAAAAGGTGGACAAAAGAGGTAACATCTGGCGTAGTAGCATCGTTCTTACCATATGTTTGACTTAGCTGCGCCGCCCGGTTTCACCTGCCTAGGTTTCGATATGTTTTTTTTATATGCTCCGCTCCTATTGGTTGCAGCGTGATGTTATATAGCCTAAAGCCTCCCAGGATTAATGGGATATCCAAAGCAAAAATATTTTTTCAAATCGGACCAGTAGTTCCTGAGATTAGCGCGCTCAAACAAACAAACTTTTCATGATTATCGGGTGTTCCTTAGGACTGTCAATGTGTTATAATTACGAAGACTTAGGGTATTACGTCTTAGTGGTTCATTCAACCTAGACTAGTTCTGGCAATATGACCAGAATATAATCGATTAACTTATACGAAAAAGTGTCATTGCCGTAGTCAATTGATGATACTCAATAATTAACATATTCTATGTTCGATGTCCACGATTTTGAGAATTTTCCTTATAATTTAGATGAAATTGTTTATTGGTTAAGACAACAATGATCTATGGTATGTTAGTTTTGTTATTTGGGTATAAAAAAACTTAGTTATGCGTAAGTATATGTCTGATGTTCTGTGAGAGAAAGTATGCAAGTGGGAGTCCACTGTTCCAAGTTATTTATTAAATCTGGTATAATGGTACAAAATATAAATAAGCAAACTTGTAAGAAGACTGTATGTATTGCATAAATAAAAAAAAATATTAAATACAAAATAACAATGCCATTGTAATAATTGCCTTTATATTAATTCATACAAACGTTTTTGTATCGTATTAATTATCTATAAATAAATAAACAAAAAGTTAGCCTTTAAGTTGGACTTAAAAAGAAAAGGTAGATTTGATTAAATATTTATCACGCACGAAGGTGGTAGGTCCTCCTTGGGTAAGCCACATTGAGATAAATCTTCTCAAGTACGTTTCTGTAGTAGGTATTTACTTTTCTAAATATAATGGTGGTTTTCCTTGGCGTCAGTGCTTCGTACCTAAGTACTTGTGCGGTTTCGAGTCAAGTGATACAAACAACTTCTAAACATAGAATGTGCCTGTTAGCAGTGAACAGCTTTTGTTGTGGGGAGGAATGGACAGTTAACAGGTCGTTATAGCACTGTGTACAAGACGTGATGACTAATGTACAGACGACAGCACATTAAGCTAAGTACTACAATTTGTCAGATTTCCATAATACATTTTCATTATCTCTAAAGCATTAAGGCTCAAGGTTGATTGGGATTATCTAATAGTTTGGGATAGCTTGACCTGCTGTCGTCCGTACATACAAAAAAAAAAAAAAAAAAATTATTGATTAATAAAAATATACCCCAGATTTTCATTACTGACTTGGGCGTTCGTTTCATTTCCGTTCAATATCTAATTGACATGAATAAAATTCTAACGCCCTATTAAAGGGTATATTGATCATAAAAATAGAAATCCAATAAGAATAAAAAGAAACTGGTAAAGTATGGTGATAAAAAAAAAACAATGAAATCGGTATCAAAAAACGTCAATTTTGTGTCATTCCAGTGAAGGGTTGTTTTATTTTAAAATGGCGAACCAATTTGTATTTTCCAGCGGTATAATTAATGTTTTGGAAGAGATATGGTGGGTTGCGGGTCTGGTCAGCTGTATATTATGATTTATATTTGCTTTGGAGATTCGCTGCAGGTATACAACGTTATTATTTTTTAATACGAAACCTGAATATAGTTTGTTCAGAATAAGCGACTGAATAGATTCCAATAATTTTTACACCATGTTATATTTTTCCCAAATACATTTAGAAATGTTTGCAGAGTGGTTACCGAGCGGTTACGATAGATAATAGTAATTGCGCGCGCGCCTCAGCTAACGCCAGAGATCGACGCACCACGCTCACCCGCTTAAGCGGAGCTTTCACCATATTTTTGTTGGGACAACCAAGTAGAATAGCAAGCTCATAACTTTGTGGTTTTTCATTATATCTTTTTGAAATTTTGTCCAAAGATTCTTTACTTAAAAATACTGGACACGTGTTTAGAGTTTCGCATTAACAAAAAATAATGTTATATATATACAATATGTAAAGAAAACCCTGTCCGATCCGTGAAGGTATTGTTAGGTATCGATAACTGATTCTACTAATGCCTACAAAGCCGGGCTAAACTTAAAAAAAAAATCCTCCTAAAAAAATAAATATGACGTATTGTTTCACAAAAAAGGTAATATACATGTGGGGTAGGCAATCCATGCGTGAGCGCCGGGGGGCAGGGTACTCGGCACTTGGTCGCATCGCTCATAATAATACCGTTAAAATCGTGTTGTCACTTTAAAAAAAAAATACCCAATTTCGGGGAAGTTGGAATTAACTCGCGGAAAAAAACAAAGATTATTTCAAAATTCATTAGTATTGTTACTATGATGATTACGTAAAATTTTGTGTTATATTTGATCATGTATTTACCTAACCTTAATTATCCTTATGGGTCGGACAGGGTTTTCTTTACACATTGTATAGGTATGTTTTATTAGGTAGATAAATACAAACACACTTTTTTGTACAACTAGTTGAACTCACCGATGCTGTGCTGTCAATAGAAATCCCGTAGGAAAACCTTCCGCATTGTGATAATTTATTAGATAGTATCTACAAATTTACTTAGATCGCAAATAAACAAGAACGAACAATATGCTCCTAAGAACAAGGCTTTCATAACATAAATATTGGCGCCGATTCTCTTGTTCACAAACTAAACTAATTTTAAGTTAAGTGCGTCTTTTTCTTTCTATTTTATTAAGAAAAGGATAGAAGACTACATCATCATCATCATCATCATCATTTCAGCCGAAAGACGTCCACTGCTGGACATAGGCCTCCCCCAAGGTTCTCCACGACGACCGGTTCTGCGCCTCCCGCATCCAGCGGTTTCCCGCGACCTTCACCAGGTCGTCGGTATACCTTGTCGGGGGCCTACCCACGCTACGTCTTCCGGTGCGTGGTCGCCACTCGAGAACCCGTCGGTCCCATCGGGCATCGGTCCTACGGGCAATGTGTCCAGCCCACTGCCACTTTAGTGTTGCAATTCTTCGGGCTATGTCGGTTACTCTCGTTCTTCTGCGGATCTCCTCATTCCTGATTCGATCGCGCAGTGAAACCCCAAGCATAGCCCTCTTCATTGCCCTTTTAGTAACTTTGAGCCTTCTCATAAGGCCCATTGTTAGCGACCACGTCTCAATTCCATAAGTCATCACTGGCAACACACACTGGTTGAAGACTTTTGTCTTGAGACACTAAGACTACATTTTAGTTTAATTCTGTCAAATCAAGATGCTCCATAGACAGTTTAGACGCGATTATAAACATGGCACAACAACTAAATTTAAGTTCTGTAGAACTTAAATTTAGTTTAGTTTGTGAACTAGAGATTTTGGGCCATTGTTTATTTAACCTAGAAATACATAAGATTTAACTTAATTTGTGTTGTCACCGATGTGTGTGTTACTAAGTTACAATTTCCTTGCCTAAAATATGTACTTAGACTTTTATACAATATCAAAGATTGGTATACTCCATTTGCCACATCTTATATTGCGCGAAGATGCCAGCAAACGCAAAGCGAGCATGTATTGCTTGAATACATGTGGGACCACTGGACATGGTCCTATTTGGTACTCGTCCAGCGACGTAGGTACCTACAGTTCGATGTTACCTGCAACAAACGGCTTGCCTTTGTTCTCTAAAATACATTTATAATCTGTGGAAAATGTGGATATAAAGTATTTCCTCATCTGAACATTCATCTGACTTTTATTAAGTTCTTATTATTTTGTTAACAAAAAATTATTCATTTTGTTTGTTCTTTTTAAAATTATTTCGTAAGGCATTCAAGGAAGAATGCCTTTGATTAATAAACCTGATGTTTTTCGTTAGTTTTTACATACAATCCATCAGAAGTTTTCAAATTTGTCTCGAGCATCATAATAAGCTTTAAACCTAGGCACGAATAGGTATAATTTGTGGTTCTGGAAGTGACTTCAAAAGAGTAGTAGAGTAAGGTCGAAGTCAAAGTTAACTCATTTATATGAATGTTTCATTTAAGTGTAAAAAAAATTAATACTTTTTCCTTACAAAAGGTAGTTTCACATGGAGAAGGTTTCAGGGTTCTAATTAACTGCAATCATAATGAGCAATTTATTTGCTTAGATACAATTACAGTCAGTAAAATAAGTTTTACGCATTACTTTACACGTTAGAAACAATTCGTCTATTTCTATATAACTCTTTTTGCGTCAAATATTGCTTGTTAATCTGACGTTTTGTAAGAAATTTTATTTCACCAAGTAACTTTGAGCGACGTAAATAAGGTTCGATGAGTTACACTCGTCTGGGATCAGTGCCTTATTCGAGTTTTTACATCATACACCTCAGAACTGTTTAACACATGTACATAGCTTTATGTACATATGTACCCATAGAAGTACAGTTTGTACCTATGGGTAGATAATAACGCGTTCGCATCGTTTCTTTCATCTTAGCGTTTTTTCATATTTTTGGACGTTTATTTACAAGATTGTGAAGATGGGTAGCCATATTCAGGTAAAAATGGTAAATAAAATTCCTCGACGCTGAATTTCCTATGTCTGACACTTTTATTTGATATCAAATTTTTAGGAAATACCTTGTTGCCAAATATTTAGTACAGACGTAATACATATTTTATTCATTCATTAAATATTGGGATGCTAGCGGCTCTAAAATTGGATTCCCGCCGTAGGTGTGTTTTTGACTACACGTGCGCTAGAATTTTGGTTGCTTTCGGTTATATTGTGTTTGTTGTGGCTTGTGTTTTTGTTTTTGTGTTGTTACTAGGTTTCAGGTTTGTTGTGTAGCTATTTGTACTTAATTTATCCCTTTTTTTATTTTATTTTTTAATTTTAACCTCAAACACGTTTATCCAGGAATATGGATAAAACTAAACCTCCGGACCCTCCGGATGATACACCTAAAACCCCCCTAACCTAAGTCCTACCCCCAACCCATTAAGCCAGTCCCTAACCTTTACTTCTCAGACTAACATCCGAAAACGTCCCGGAAATGATGAGGATGTTCCTAATCGACCTACAAAATAACCTAGATCCCATATAGGCCGAGCTAGATACTCAGTCACTGATAAAGGACCTTTCATTGTCCACGTTTTCCCGACTGGAAACGCAAACTAACTCTGGATCTACATTACATCCGGTAACATTTGGTCGCTTTTTAGCAAATTTAAACTTAAGCGATATTATTGACATCAAGCGTGTTGGCCGAAACCGCGTATTCGTGGAATTTAAGTCGCCTCAGGATGCCAACGCCTTCTTGTCTAATAATGTTATGGGCTCAAATCACTATGAAGCAACTATTCTATATTCTTTTAACATAACCCGCATGGGCGTTGTCAGTGGTATCCCTACAGACTTCTCGGAGGATGAAGTCCTGGCATATTTAAAAGTACCAGCTGGCTGTGGACCTATAATTAAAGTTTATAATTAAAGTAAACATTGCCGTATTGACATTATTGTAAAACCCGTTAGTAGAAATGATTATCTAAAAACTACCTACTACTCAATTTGAAAATTTATTAATATGGACATGTCAGTAATTGCTCACTGGAAAGTCATAATGACAACATTTTCCTAGAAGATTATGAAACTTGTCAAAATCGATCATTATGAGATCAGTGATCGACCATTCTGACATTATCGTAATAGCAGACTGGGGCCCCGACTGATTACCGTGTTGTCGAATATTACAGGTGATTTTTTTATACAATTATAAAGAGTCTAAAACTCTTTTTAAGGACCTATATTTTTTCTGAAAATTTATGTTAGCCGCAAATTATAATGTAAGGCACGTACTTATTTCACCGATTGATGTTGGGGAAAATTTTTGTACCAATATAAATACCAACGAGTAAAGAGCCATGTTCATTCCGTAGGTACTTAAATAAATAATGTTGTACCTGTTACTCGAGCGTTTTGCTGTTACCTCATCCGGAAATAAAAACGGTGATTTTTTTTTGTATGTGCCGCTCTCGTAAATAAAATAAGACCATTCGAAGTAAGTTTTCAATTTTCTTAATTGTTAGTCAGTTAACAACGACTTACGACTTGTAAGATTGTTAGTTCGAACTCAGCACTTAACGTTGAGTATTTAATTTCATTACCACTTCTCTCAAAATTTGTGACATCCAGTAACGCGCACTAACGATTATGGCCCACTCCTTCTTACTCAGAGGAGACCCGTATTCTAGCACTGGGAATACTGGCCGATTATGAGTTTAGACAGTCTCATAACAATAACAGAAAACTCTAGGTATCTAGCTAATGCTGATTAAAAAGTAACAGCTACTTTGAACTTAGAGAATATAAAATATACTAAGTTAATTTAATTACTTATTCAAATATATTTTCACACAACAAGTCAAATAATAATCAGTCTGGATACATTATTAATATCTCAAAAGTGAAAGCGTTGAACTCGTTTTTAAAGAAAATAAGATGTGTTATAAAATTTAGAAGACCAATCTAGAAAATTTTATATTAGATTACTTATTTGAACTTTGCCATACACGCGCTGATGGCTGAGTATTATAGTTGTGTTAATATCATCTATATCTGTAAAAAATACGATCATGACGTTGACAAATGAAGAACATCCATTTCTTAAAGTGCTGGCACATTCAATAAGACATTTCCATAAATTACTATAAGACAGGTATATCTCATACGAAAAAGTTTATTTCCTACTCCATCAAGTAATGTTAATAGGTGATTTTTATATCGATGAAAGTAGACCTTGTAGATTATAGGCGAAGATGAAAGGAATGAATATAAATGTGAATAAGACTTAGGACAAACATCATATGTTTCAATGAGACGAGTATCGGTGTGTGAAGTGAAAATAAATGATCTGAGTGTGGAGCAAGTGAGTTCGTATATTTGGGGAGTCTGTTTACAAGGGATGGAAAGATTGATGGAGATGTGGAAGGGAGCGTAAATGTGGGAAATAAAATGAATGGTGTTACACATGCAATTATGACCAACCAGTTAATGTACAAAAATGCTCGACTGGCAAATGGCGTTAACACCATTGAGAACACAAAATGGTGTGCCTACACTTATGTATAGAAGTGTATCTCGGATGTGGCAAAATAAGCATGAAAGTAAAATAAATGCTGGGAAAATGTGTTCCTTGCGTAGCATTTATGTAATAAGGTAATTGAAAAGATGATTATATGATTTGGTCATGTTAAGAGGATGAATAAAACGCAACGCAAGAATAGGAGAACATATGAGTGCGTGCATGTGTATGTTTGGTTGGTAGTGTACGAGGCAGAAGAAGTATGTAGGATTATAGCAAGCATTGTGTATATTCTGCCTATCCCCATGGGAAGAAGGCGTGAGTTTAAATATGTACGTATGTATGTATACGGCATTTTAGTAACACTGTCCACGAACGTATTGATTTCGAGGAATTTGTATCCGAGTGTTTCGTCCGTATGCAGGCTATCTGCAGCTGTCAGTACATTTGCATCACATCAGGCCATAACCGTAACCGTTCCATCTACTATACAATCACGGCTGCCACATGACAATGAAAGATTCAGGTGTCAAGATTAATAGACCAATTACAGAACACAGCAAGCAGACGGAGCATGATTCCCACCCTCTATTATAATTTGAATTGTCAGTCGCATTTCTGAGAATAATGGAGACTGTATTTCTTTGCTTTCCAGAAAAGCACCTGTAATGGCTTTAGAGGCATAACATATTGTTTCAAAAATAAAACAAGATAGAGTCATTATCATTAGCCATTCTCAGTATTGTTTTAAAATGTTAATTGAGACAAATGGGGTAATGTTAGTGCTTTTAAGCGAATGTTAACTGAGCTATCAATATTTTTACTATATTCTATATAAAATAAACACTCCATACGACGTAAAAATTATGAGCTTCGGTTGAAAACAGCATTTAGTACCTGATTGAAGTAAGACGTAGAAGCCAAACTTAAATGGAACTACCTTCAATTAAGTAAACTAATAACTGTCCCGAAAATACCTACTTAATAAATACTTAAACAATGACATACGCATCTTATTTAGCTAACGGAAAGACGAGTTCCAAACGTTTAGATGCAAAAATGTACGAAGGTTTTCGATATCGGAAACCGTATTATGGAACTCAAATGGAGTTATGAGGCCCTGTCAAGGCGCAGTGATAACAGGGGGGCAATCGCGCTAAAATAATTCAACCAAAACATAATTTTATCGCAACCAAACTTGTTATGTTTCATATCGCGCTAACGGTTTAACCATAATTGGATCGCAATTGGAACGTAACCGTTGACAAATGTAAAAGTTGAAACAAAGCTAACATTTTCTACGCCATGTCAAACTTACGTCTAATCGATTAGATTTAATAATAATTGATTTAGTTTTAATTATTATATCTGATGAAATGTATCACTCATACCTACATTGATTTTACTTCAACCGAAGTTAAAACTTTAGCGCGATACCAAATGTGATCGAAACTAAACCATAACTTTAACTGGATTAGATATTAACAAGAGTTGAACTTCTACTGTTTTATTTAGCGCGATTACCCCCCAGGTGGGGTAAGGCTATGACAGAGTAGCATTCAAGGACTTAAAGACGAGGTTTGTGTGATGGGCAGACTACAACTGCTGCAATCACGGACAAAATATGGATAAGGCTGGGCCAGGAGCGTGGGGATTGACGCAAGAAAAGAGAGCCGTTTGCTCAGTCGTCGGTGAAGTCCGGGTGTGGATGACTAATTGATCAGAAAGACTATTAATAACTTCTGATGGTATGCAGTATAACGGTACGTATTATAGTATAACTGGAAAATTTATGAACAAGACTTAAGTCCGTTTTGTTTTTAATTGCAACTTTATGTGCTAAACGTAACTTTAAAGTAATATCAAAAGGAGTGTGTCCATACTGTCTAATATTAATCAGGGATTGCCCTTGACGGTCAGTAGTTATCTCGTCGGAGCAACACGTCCCTCTGTTTGTCCCGAGTTTACCCACCGACGGGACACCCTCACCTTGAATATTTCACTCAACAAGTAACCTCGAAGCCGTAACGATTCCCAACGTGTACGAGGCTAGTTTGAAATTAATCAGTACGTGGTTTAGTTCTGCCTTGTTTATTATTTTAGTAGTGTATGTTCAGACTGATCGATCTGAGAGCTTTGCTTTGATGTAGAATATGTAGTTGCATACAGATTTGGTTTTATGATTAGGTACCAAAACTTCAATTAACTTTCAAAATTGCAGTAGTAAATACGTGTTAACTACTACAATTTTGAAAGTCAAAGACAAATAATTTATTTCAAATTCTCACATAAAAAAAACTCTTGAACGTCAAAATTTACAAAAAACCTTAATCGAATTGTGTCACCCTTTGTAAAATCTTTATGTTTATGTTCTGTAGTCTATATGGCGTACATAATGAAGAGTATTCTATTTTATTCCATTCTATTGAATCTAGTCTTCTCTTCCAGTTCATATTTCCGTATGGAAAATTATGGGTAAGACTCTCCACAAATCGGAATGAAAGATGTAGCGTACAAATAATTTATTTAAAACATTTAGCATCGTTTGAGTGCATAACCTGTGAATATCATTATGTAGGTTATACCGCGATGCCATGTCGGTAAACTTCAACGCTTTAAAATATTCTATCCGCATCGAATTTTAAATACTCTATTTGTTTTAAATTGTTCAATCTGTTCAGTATTGAATTATAAGTGGACGGTACGGCATCCCATGAATTGATTTATCAATTGATTGGAAATTAATTACTTAGTAGTAGTGTGCCTTGAAACAGCGTTTAGATCACTCGGAATCTAAAATGTATTTGTGAGTTATTGTGAACGAAGGATCATATTAATTAAAGGGGAAGGCTGTATTGTATTGCCCTGAGGTGTGTTCAAAGTGGATGGCAAATTGAAAATATCATAATAAACATATAAATAGCATAATTAAATCTTATATATAAAATTGTCGCTACACAATGTTAGTTACCATACTCCTCTGAAACTTGACCGATTTTGAATAATTTTATATTTCAGTAGGATTGATCTATCATACCCCTATGTGATGAGTTCTCTATCCTTAAGATTTTTTTTTTTTTGAAAATTAATTTTATAATGTTGCCTTATAAATGTATACCTAAACCCTAAATTTTGATCCCTCTATCGCTAACCTTTATTTTATAAATACGATTCTAAATACATATAATTAAAAACCACTGCTTGACCGCAATCCCGCCTGGTGCAAGTAGTGTTGCAATCGCCGGCAGAAGTTACCACCCACCAGACAAAGCCTTGCCGCCAAGCGATTTGTCGTGTTCCGGCATGATGTCTGGTGAAGCCGTACGGAGGACGGGTCTGAGCAGTTGTGTTGCGATGTGTGCCATCGTTGGTCGTGTTGTTGGATTTAACATTGCATCACCTCGCTCAACTGCCGTCTTCTTTCCTATTCGCTCAATCTGAGTGAATAGGTTCTTAATAAACTAGCGCGCTTTACCATCAACGATCGCATCACTGCTTACCATCAGGCGGGATTGTGGTCAAGCACTAGTTTATAATTATTAAAAAAAAAATAAAAATAAAATTATTAAAAGCCTATTCACCCTAGCCTTGAAGACATTTAAATTGTAGTCAGACGAAAATATCGGCGCTGGCAAATTGTTCCAGTCCTTCGATATTTGCGGTATAAAAGACGAGGCGAAACGCATCGTCTGGATCGTTCCTAAAAAGCTAGCTTTTCTGTTAAAACAAATGTTCTCATTGTAAGGAGCACGGTAATTGAGTTAAGATCTCAAGGTGCTCCTAATTAACAGTAATAAGTGAACTATCAAGCGTTCTCTTAGCATTATTAACAATTCTTAAAGGAAATTGCTGTCGGTGCAACAGAATTCCGTCTGCACAATTTCCTTGTGATTCCAGTTAATTCTGGTGGTTTGCACGAGGTGTGAGCTAGAGTTATTATTTGTCCTTCGTCCGAGTGGCTAGGGCGCTCGCCAGCGTCGGCAGCCGAGTCAAGCTCGGCACACCAAATAGGATTACGGTTTGTCCACGCAGAGCTTTCATTGTTCTGCTACGTCGTCCAAGGCTTAAGTCTCGCCCAACAATCTGAACCTACTTACAGTGTACGTACACTGTACACCAATTACCTATTTGGAAACTGATTGTTTGGTCTCTTTTGTTCGATTTTTTATCGGGATGCACATGGAATGAACTGAAAATATTAAGGCGTGATAAGGGCGCTCATTTTATGTTTTGTAGTGTTACATTATTTTTTTGTAATGTCTGTACAAATAGAATAGAATAGAATAGAATACTCTTTATTATGTACACCATATAGATTACAGAACACGCCTTACGGACACGGGCAAGTAATTCCATAGCCGAACTGCTTGTACAGTAAAGGATTTATCATAGAAACTAGTGGAATGCATCGGCATGTCTAATAATCAGGTTTTCCGATGACCTTAGATATCTATTATGTGTGTTATGAAGGAACTTGAAACGTTCTTTAAGATAAGAGAGGGTTTTAGGATTAAACAAAATGTTGTAGATCTGAAATAGTATATGAGAATTCCGGCGAAGACGTATGGGAAGCCACTTAAGCTTTGTACGAAATTCAGATATGTGGTCATATTTGCGCAGGCCAAATATAAATCTTATACAAAAGTATATTTAAATAAATAAATAATTTTCGATTACCTAAGCATAATCTGGATAGTTGTAAAACTATTGAGCCATTGATATAATTATATCAATTGAGCTCTAGTGATATAATGTATGTATATTATGGATTTACGGTTATAGACGACTGATTGTTACAGGAATATTTAGATATCTGTAGCTATGGACTAAAAATTAGCTAGCCAAAATAACTTTACACTGAAAAAACATGAAGTTTCGTCGTCACTGAAAAATGCTGCAAAATAACAAAGCTAATGTAAAAAAATTCGCCATTGGAGATATTTGGAAGAAAACACTCGCGCTGGGCGCGTTCCCGAGCATATTTTGGACGAGTCTCGTAACAAGATTTAATTTAATTTTTTCCTCGCCGCTATTTTATTATATTACCTACAGATTTATCTTTTTTACGCTTGTATTTTATTATTTCGTAACGTCAAAGATTTAATATGGCCGTGATAACTTCTGGCGAACCGTTAAATTATCAAATTGTTGTAATATAAATGTATGTTATAAAATGAGTCGCATAAAATATATGAAATATTGTTTTACGGTATGTTGGGCTTTGTTTTATTTGAACGGCCACTGTTAGCTCAGCGCTTGTTTGCTCGATATTTTGCTACATTACAGTCTGAATGGTTTGTTGGATATCTAGTAATAAATCCTTAATAGTTTGAACATTTTGTTTCTGTAGTATGTGGTGTGGTGGCGGCGCTGAACAACACGTGGGACCGGACGGGGGTGAGGGGTGGGGGCATGCGGGGTGAGGGACGGCCTCTATATATTGCGAGCTTTCTGTTATGGACCATTACCGGCGCATTACTGCGCTTATATGAAAATTACCTACGATACAATTTCAACAAAAGGAAAGCGAAAATGCCTTCAAATACACGCTGTCTCCGGATGTATGTATTTGTACAGGGGATGAGAAAATTCACCTCGGAGGCAACACATTATATTATGTACTTTTAATAGTAGACATAGTAGAAGATGCTCGTTTCTTTTATAATATAAAATCCTCATATGAATTAGCCTAATAATATAAGTAGAAACAATTTTGAATATAACAGAGACTGCGTCCAAGTTGCAGCTGTAGGTAGCATCGGATGCACTAGGCGGTTTCAAGTTTTATTTGTCATCTTACTACAAGCGAAATGGAAAACAAGGCAATCACAACTTTGACAGAACTGAGGAAACTTTCAGTTGGGACTGAAGTAAATTGACTACATTGTGTTACTACCGCTGCGAATTCATGACGTAAAGAAAATATGGGCTCAAGTTGGCGCAGAGGCAACAGATTTCGCCACCCACCATGATAAATAATAGCCCCGTAACTTTCTCGTATTAGCTACTTATAAGGGAAGAAATACCTAAGTATTATAATAGTTTGCCGACATAAAAGATGTTCGGAATTACATTTGTTTCTATATTTATTATGAAACGTGACAATAATAGGTAAATAAGCTTTGTATAAATAAATGGAGCTAAAGGATAAATTGGATAACCTATATTTCTTTGACAAAGATTGGTAATAATTCAAGGTTTTTTTTTGTACAGTGTTGCCTACATTAATATATCTATACTATACTAATATATAAAGCTGAAGAGTTTGTTTGTTTGAACGCGGTAACCTCAGGAACTACAGGCGCGATTTGAAAAATTCTTTTTGCGTCGGATAGCCCATTAATCCAGGAAGGCTTTAGGCTACATAACATCACTCTGCGACTAATAGGAGCGGAGCATAACTAACTTCACACGAACGAAGTCGCTGGCGGCAGCTAGTTATTTTATATGCAACGCATCCCCTGTACTGATGTATCTAGCTCTTATGAAATAGGTTTTATATAACACCTACTTTGCAGTAAAATAGCAAGCTATAGTAAAGTAGCAACCAGTTTGCACTTAGTTAACTCCAAATGCGGATGTATTAAAACTTAAAAGCTGCTTGTCCCCGAATGTACCACACTAAGCTGCTGCGGCTGCACAAGATAACAGCTTGTACTGTTTTATTTGAGCAGTTGAATAAAGAATAGAAAGCTGCGAATTATTGTGCTATTTCAAAATTAAAGGCTGTTTAAAATGACTTTGTGTATGTAAAAAAAAATAGTTTAAGCGTCACTGCACTAAGATGTGAGAAAGATTGCCGTAGGCGTCTTATACGTAGCAAGCATGAAGCATTGCTACGCACGGTTGCTACGAATCATGACGTCAGCGCCTTAATATATCTACTCATATAGTCAAATAGTAACCTTTCTGTTTGTCTAGAATTAGATATATATGTTACAGATTGTTGAAAATACTTCTTACTTTGATCCTGGTATAACATTCCCGTGGGATATTTTCCAAAATGCACCCAGGCGAAACCGCAGGAAAAAGCTAGTTTAAAATAAATAAGCATTGAAATGACGAAATGTCAATTAAGTATTTAATTCTTAAGTATCTCTTCTTTAAGTATTTAAATTGATCTGTGAAATTTCACTCGCATTCCGCATCATGCAAGTAAATTAGTCGTACCTATATAAACTTTGCCAGGCTAAAGGTTTTTTCAGAAAACACGGTTTTCCCGCGTGCAGTATATTGGTAGAATTATTTGCTAATGTAAATGAAACCCTACTCGGTTCTATAAATCGAATTTGACTGTTGGAACTTTTCCATCGAGGTGTATTTCGCTTCAGAGGTCGTGGTAAATAGGATTTATATCTTTGGTAGTGCACGTAAAACATTTGCAGCAGGATTCATGATTAATGGCCTTTAGAGGATGAGCAGGATTTGTTAGGAATTTGTGCGCTAATTGAAACAGCATGCTCATTGTTAGGCCAGGAACTCATCCCCCATCATAATTAAACCACTTCTTGAACTGGTCGTTAAACATCGTTCGTTGACATATACACACATCAAAAGTGTCTAGGGATCAAGCATTTTTATGCGGATTTCTTGAGATTGAGATGTGGCTTTGTAATAAATTTATGATTTTATAAATTTATATGGATCCTTTTTGGTGCATTTCATAATTTGAATCAGGAACTGTGAATCAAATTCGAGTAAAAGATGAAAATCAGCTGTCAATATTTTCCCTATAAAAACATACAACGCATTGAAGACATTATTAGTGCTACTGTTTCCCTACTACTGATTAAAACCAACGTTATTATGGAGCGGTGACGTCATTTAAGCAGGGAAGAAATGCTCAGAGCCGTGGGAATGATAGAAGCTGGTTCCCGGCAACGTACTGTGGCTTTAGCTCTGAATACAAGTCAGAGTGTTATCAGTCGACTTTGGACACGTTTACCGAAGCACTGGTACCGTGGCTGAGCGCCATGGAGGACGGTATCGCTGCACCACACGGAGACAAGACCGATACATTCAAATCTTAACTCGAAGAGCTCCAACAATAACCGCCATGATGTTAGCCGTGAGGCTTCATCACTCTTCAGGGAACTTAATTAGCGACCAAACAGTCAGAAACCGCTTGCATGAAGTGAACCTTCATTCCCGAAGACCGTTACGGGTACCACCTATTCGATATCAATGGGCTCTTGAACACAGAAATTGGGCAGAAGAACAATGGCGTTTCGTGTGCTTTTCTGATGAGTCTCGTTTTGGTATGAGACCGGATACAAGACGAATACGACACTGGAGAACCCCTGGACGCCAACAGCGATTAAAATCCTGCCAGGAAGTCCATCCTTATAGTGGTGGAACCATCATGGTATGGGCGGGTATTTGGATCGGCGGAAGAACTGAGTTGATTTGGATCAGAGGCAACCTCAACGCTCAAATTTATGCTGAGACGATTGTATCAGACGTCATCATTCCTCTACAAGTGCAAATCGGTCCCTTATTTCAGTTAATGCATGATAATGCACGACCGCACACCGCAAGAGTTGTAAGACAGACTCTCGCCGCAGCTAACATCAATGTCCTGCCCTGGCCTGCTCAGTCGCCAGACTTGAACCCGATTGAGCATGCATGGGATATGCTACAGAGAAGAGCTCTGCCGAATATGGAGGGTATCCAGTCGCAAGAAGACCTTTTTTTGTTGTTGCAACGAACATGGGCGGCCATTCCACAGCGTGATTTGGATGAACTCATTTTGAGTATGCCAAACCAATGTTCTTGTGTTGTTAGTGTTCGCGGTAGAAACACGGATTATTAATTGTTTAAGTTACCCAATAAAATTTTAGAGAAAACTGTTATTTCAGTCTTTTTTTCGAACTTTTGTGTTAGTGGTTCAAATGTCAAATATCCCTTTATTAGGAAAATGGCAAATTTCTTTATTAATGCAAAGGTGACTTGGTTTATCGTTACTGTGACAAACGAAAACACTTTATTTGATGAATCCTTAAAGAAAATTTTAATTAATATCTCTATTACTTAGTATTTCTATCACTTTTGATGTGTGTAGCTAAGCGCGCCCTGCGAAATACCTCTCTCACGCGATTTCTCGCGGTTTTTATTATTAAGTGTACGGAATTTCAATAAGTCATAAAATTCCTTTTATTATTCTTTTTATGAATTTAGTACTGACAAAAATCTCGTGTTGATTGCGTGTGCCTCTGTTTAGAGTAGAGCTCAGTTCAGCGACAATGTATATCTGCAACGGACCAAAACAATTGAAAACTATGTAGTGTAAGACTGAGTGGGAAGCTCGGCCACACGGACTTTTATCCTGCAACGAGAGAACCTACATACAGCCCCGTACCACACAAAATATTCCCACTGCACCTTGTTAAATCTATAATAAAATCTAAATCTATAATATAAACCACAGTTTTGTTTTGACCGCGCAAATTTTAAATCACGATTAGAATTATAATGGCAACAAAAAGTCGTGATTTATTACCGCAGTGCGGCCTCAGCCTTATTGTTTGTGGTGTTATAATTTTCTCAAAGCCCTTATTCTTGGCACATCAAGCGTTATGTAAAACTATTTTACCTATTTAAGTATTCACAATTCGTACACATTTTGATGTGACAGTCTCGTCAGGCGTTTTCCTTTTATATACAACGGCAGCATCAATGTTTGTTGGCAAATAACTACATGGGGATCCGTACAATGTAAGTTATTGTATATTTTAGGGTATACATAATAAAGAGTCTTTTTTTATTCTATGTGTCTACTTTTTATTTGCCTGCCTGAGCTATTTTTCAAATATTTTTTGTTTAAATCTTAGGTCAATATGTACTTGTAATAATAAGCAAACTTCACCACTGTATTTTACATCTTTTAAAGAAAAACACAGTTATAGGGTAGTGTAGATTTATTGGCGGTTGGAGTGTATGTGTTAATCGCCTTGTGGACATAATTGATATGATGGGGTCTATCCGGCCTCGGCGGAAAACCGACGTATTTTCTTGGCGGCGATTTCTAGCATGCGACCCTGGTCCAGGCCATAGTCCGGAGCGAGAGTGCATGGCAGGCCGTCACGTCATGCGAAGCATTAATGCTCGCAAAGAGGGATGTGGAGTGCGGGAGGGAGAGGTAACCCCTGCTTTCTCAGGCCCCTAATCGCCGCAGAAGACCGCCCCGCCGAGGTCACTGGGAGACTACAATTTGTTCCCGGTCACCGTAGGCACAGGCATATGGGCGGCGAGCAATGGGTGGCTTGCTGTCTTATAAGGACCAGGAATGGGTAGGACCACAGATTGTTCCTAAGAGGTACTGTGATCCCTGGCGTACAAATTATTGAAAGAACACGGGCAGTACGTTTTGGTCAGTATTTAAAAGTCAGACACGCCCTTTTAGACACGAGAGGTCATTTGATGATTTGCCATCCAAAAAAGAAACTTCTTACACTATTACTTCTAAAAATATTCAATCTGAAACTAATTAAATTACGCAAGTTCTAGCGATTTTTCGTGTTGCCAGCCTGAGGATACCAGTAAAATGTAAATGGATCGTCGTGTAATTGCAAGTATAAAATATCAATTTTGCGGGTACTCGTCACCTGCGACCCTCGGATTAACTACTACACGGGTACCCGTGTACGTACATAACTACTGTTAATATGTAAACGAGCCTCTCACCGTTACGAGTTACGAGTTATCAGTCTGAGTGCGTTTTGTGACAAAATTTAACAGGTTCATATTTCTATGCAAAACATCAAGGTAGCTCAGGAAGCGTGAATGCGGCTTTCTGCTGAGAACTGAATTTTTCGTCTTTTTACAACCTTTTTATGGACACGGAGATCCGCCCTTAAAGGAACAAGCTTGATAAAATCCCACTAATAATATAAACGTGAAAGGTTGGATGTTTTTGCTACCTACTCTTTCACGTATAAGCTACAGAACCAATGTAGATGAAATTTGACACCAACATTGCTTATAGCCCGGACAAACACGTACTCTCATTATCAGAATCGATCATACGCATCGACCGCGTTTGGCGCTCTCATTGGTTGAGAGTTCTAACAACCTTGAAGCGGGCCAATAGATGAATCAAACGCAGTCGATATCGAGGATCGAGTCCTCGTATTGAAAACTCATGGTAGCCACACTGGTAATAGACTATATATTATATACTTTATATCCCGGTATTCCCACGGGACCGTAAAAATTCGGGTGCAACTGAGGGGCGCATTCAGTTAAATATACTACAAAGTATATGTTTTTGAGAAGGCCTATTTCAAATACATTAATTCAAATGGTGTCGTCATTAAATTGTCTTAACCTTCTTAAGTAGATTTAAAAATGTATTTAAGGTATCCGATTAACAAAATGCTCTGTATTTTCCCGAGTGAATTAATTTATTCCCCTTTTGTGTTCTATGTTTCAAGACTATCGAGTAATGTCTAAATTGCTGGTTAATAGGAATACTGTGGGAAGGATCCCACAAATTGAAATTTCAAATTGAAATTTGTTACTCAATCAAGTAAAAAAACGGCTGAACGGATTCAAATGAAATTAAGACAAAGATGTTTTTGAGTTGCTAGAATTTACACTTAGGAAACTTTTTATTCCCATAGTATGTCCGTGTTAGCCTCTTCTGCAAGTTAAGATGTTGGGCTGGCTGTCATTTGGATCTTTAATGGTTGTTACGTGTAGTCAGACGCCCAGAAGCCTGACAGCCAGTTTCCGGGTGGTCAGATGGATAGTCTTTCCATGTTTTTTGTTTGTTGGAAGCAAGGTTGATTGATTGATGTCCCCATGGAATTTCGGACCTTCAGGCAGGCGAAGTCGGGGGTAAAAGTTAGTTTTTATTATATAATCGATAGTAGCCCTGATATTTGGATATATTTAAAACCTGTTGGTAAGTTTGATTAGGAGCCTGTATGTTGTTGTGATTGGCTGTCTAAAATTATAATAGTACCAGCCCTTGCCCGCGGCTTCGCTCGCATTAAATCTGGGGTAACACGGTTCCTCTTTCCTGATTTCGTACACAGAAGAGAACTGGAAACAGAATATTAATTTGATACGCTAATACTGTACACGATATTATTAAGGAGTTGCGGGAGGGAGGATATCTGAAAAAAAAATGATGCACGATTTTTTTGTTAATCAGAATACCATTTTACATTGCTCGTAGAACCGATGGCCGATGGGGTAGTAAGGATGATGCAGCGTAGGGAGGCCCCCAACAAGGTGGACCGATGACATGGTAAAGGTCACGGCAAGCCTATGGATGCGTGGGAAGACTGGAGGAGGCCTTTGTCCAGCAGTGGACCTCCATAAAGTGTAGAAGAAGACGGTGGTAACAAATATTACACAAACACATACATTATATTTCAAAATAGAATCTCAAAGTTATTAAAGAAAGTCACAAAATAAATTTCTTATCTTCATGTTCACACAAACTACTTATAATTATTATCTACATTTCTCTTTTGTGTACTTTTGTCTGCTGAAAGAAGTTTTCTAAGAAATAATAAATACATTTGCACTCAATACTAATGTGTCGTATCTGTATCAGTTTTACAAACAACATAGTAATAAAAACAGTATGCACGTAATAAGCCTAAAACAAACTTTAAAAGACTATGAAACAGTAGCCACAAATCGAACAAAAATGTATAAACGTGAAACCGTGTAGGAAGCAAAAATTACTTTAAATTTAGAATATACGTACCTAAGTATGTATGCATTTTTTTATTAATCTTTATCGCGTCTGTGGACCGCTCTTTAATTAAAAAAACACCTACGAAATAAATGGATTAAGGACTTAGAAAAATAATTCATATGTTACGTATGTAACTGAGTAACCCGCCAGTAATAAACAGCCAATGCCACACACACACACACACACACACACACACACACAAAGACACGTCAAACTTCATCACGGCGTTTTTTCAATGTCGGTTAAAAATTAAGAACAACTATGTTTTAGAAAAGCCTCAATGAGTAACAGGATTTAAAAACTTACTTCCAAGTTACCGCCACCCACCTTACTGACTAATCTTCTCACCAGCGCATTAAATATTTCCGAGAATCTTGAGCCAACAAGAGAACGAAGATTAAATAAAACCCCTTCGTCTCCATTTCTATGAAAAGCTCTGTGCTAAAATAGTTTCAGTATTGCGTATAGCTATAGAAATGCTTGGTTATCGAAGTAGAATTAACTAAAGTTCGAACGGAAGCACATAGTTTTAACCAATACAATGAAAGTGCCGAACTGGTATTACAAATGTTCATTGGAACGCATACCATGCATTTTGGAAGACCCGCTCACCAATACAAGTCGTTCCAATCGATTTTGGCTCTCGAACGCGGAAATTCTCCGTAGTGGCTTCTGAAATTCTTATGCGGTATTACATTTTTGTTGTTTTACTTAAATGAAATGAAATCTTTTATTAAGCAAGTACGATCACTGATCACTTTTACACGTCATATGTTTTATTTATTTATTTATATTTCAACTAGATGAAGCCGGCATTTCCTAACTGACTAACTCTGAGAAGAAATAGCCGTAACAAACTCAGGGATCATCGTCTTTTTTCAAGTCCAGACATAAAAAATGAAAATGTTTACAATAATTTACGTTATAATTACGTATATAACAATGCTTAACAGAGCGAGCAGCTCAGTCCCAAGCTTAATACGATGAGGCTACAAGAGTTTCAAAATTATTTAGAATACCTTTAGTTTACGAATTTCTTTGAACCTAATAGATACATTTGTCTGAATTTTGCTTTAAATACCACTCATGAAAAAAAAACATGCTAACTAATACCACCATGATTAATAACAAGTCGACGATTAAATTTGTTTTTGGTTCAAAACCGGAAGAAACCACATATAGGTTTCATAAAAATTCTGAGTACCTGTAAGTACTGCTGGGACACAGGAATATTTTCGATTAAACGGAAGAAAAGCCGCTCAAGAGAGCTCAGTGCGGGTTGGTATATGTTAGATATTTTCGAAATTTTGGTTCTAGGACATGTCTGTTTTTCAAGAGCTAAATAATTTACCTATACAAAATAAAGCGACCTTCTGCGTGCGAACCCTATAACTCGTAAGTTGCAGTTGTTGCTGAATTACTATGCTCTGATTATTACTATAATTGTTACTTTTTACTAATCGTGTGTCTGCAACCGTACCAACGAAATACAAAAGAAACATTTTCTTTAATTACAGTCTCTAGGTTGGGGCTTAGTAACTCCGAAATTAGTTTTAGGTACTTCCTATTGTTCGCCGACTCTGGTCACCCCGTGGTTAAAGCGGGGCCGAAGGTTCGGGACTTAAAATGTTAATGAGTACCTAACCTACTTATCCCATCTTTGTTCTACAGCATGATTAGACGTCGCTTAGTCAGGATTCCGTGGGATATTCTTGAACTGGCCAAATATTTGCGGACTGTCGGCCGGCCTCATATAAGTAGATGGTACATACCAGTGTGTTATGCGGGCACATCTTTTAGCTAGTTTATTTGCACTATTTATACCAGCAAGGCAGTATACGTTTACCTCCGTCAGGTTTTGTTTGTGTTTGTCAACACAGAAACGTTTGTATTTGTGTGATCTTGTTTTTGCAACGTTTAGCGGTTATGTATATTTGTGTGTGCATTCTAAATGAAAAATTTCAACGGAGTGGAAAGCACAAACGATCTAATATTCTCAGGGCACTAAAAGATAGAAATGCTCGACAATATACAGACTTTCCCTTTTACTTAGACGCGCTGCTTAAAAGTTATGAGACGTTAGAACGTCAACGTTAACGTTACCTAAATCAACGTTTATAAACAATGACTCACTCTGTAATCTTATAACCTAACTGAAGATAATATTTTAAGTTACTCATATCTCATCTTTATTTTATCTTTGTCCCTACTTACTGTATTATCTGGATAATAAATAAATTTATGTGTTCTATTTTTACTTTGCTGAATAATGAAGGCGATTGGCAGACATAGCTAATTAGTTTCTTTGTGTTTTATATCCCACTAGCTAATCTACTGGACGTTAGTAAGCTAGTCAAAATTTCAGTAATTCATACAAAAATTTCAGAGAAAGCAACACTTTTAGCTTTCGAATTTTTAGAAAACTTTTCAAATTTTTTCTGTCCTACAAAATAAAGTTAATATAACAAAAAAATAAAAAAATAACCAGACGTTTTCCTGTGAGCATTACCTGCATCAGGTGATTTTACCCGCATAAATTTCGATGTCGTAGCATTCTTCTTATTTTTTATTTTTTTTTTCTATTTCAATACTCTATACTAATATATAAAGCTGAAGAGTTTGTTTGATCGTGCTAATCTCAGGAACTACTGGTGCGATTTGAAAAAATATTTTTGCGTTGGATAGTCCATTAATCCAGGAAGGCTTTAGGCTATATAACATCACGCTGCGACCAATAGGAGCGGAGCATAACTAACTCCACGCGAACGAAGTCGCTGGTGGCCGCTAGTATCCAGATAAAAGTGTTAATCTTGGTTTGTTCGTTTGTTTGTTTGTTCATAGCTATCTCTATACCGAACTGTCATCCAAATCGGTTCAGTAGTTATTGAGTGAAAGAGTAAAAACATCCATCCAACCAAACACAGTTTCATATTTGTAATATTCGTAGGAAATAGTCGTAGGATATGACCTACACTAGTAACTATTGACATTCACAAAATAAAAACTTCCATGCGCAATACGTCGAGTATCATAAAATAAACATTCCCATTGCTGTAACAAAAAACTTGAGGGATTACAGCCATATAAATAACACAGCGTGAAAATAACAATATCGCTTGGAACTCTTGGTAATTTTTCACCCGAGTGTCAAATGTACGTAAAAAATATTGGAAACAATTTGAGCAATATCTTGCCCCCGCGGACCTATTCGAAGAGGGGCGTCTTTCGCGAGAGATATGAATAGCTATCATTGATCCCGGTACTAAATATGCTTTAAGAACTCAATAACTTTGTCATTAAAATTGCTTTTCTCTCTCTACTCCATTATGTAACGGTTCAGACATCGCTAGTAAAACCCTGGAGTGGGTGAACCTATTACAAAAGGTTTGAGCTACCTTTAAATTTTCATTCAAAACATTTATTTTTTTCTTGTCCGTCCTAAAAAAACAAGTGACGCACCATCCGCCCGGAATCATCAACTGTACAGAGGGTAAAGCGCCTTGTTTATTTATGTGATTGCTCCGTTCATTTCAGCTTTCTAGAAAACCACTTTATTTTTTGTTGACCTCATTTCATTTTTAATTTTGTTTAAGTTACCATTATGGTCTTTAATTTTTGAGTTCCGAGTCCAACTATCTCACGAATTTTGAGACTGTGAACGGACAACAGAGTAGGGGCGTTACAATACATATAATAGCATTTAGGTACCTTCTTCTGTTCGACAATGTTCGACACGTGTTGGAGATAGTAGAATTTTCTTGCTCGATATTGTTATAGAGACATGCGCGTTATTCGTGTGCATGTTTACAGCCTAGATTTATGAGCAACGTTTAGTTTTCCGTCCATTCTTTTCGAGTAGAGAATTACTATTAGCAATGTCGATGCTCATTGGTGCTGAGCGGGGTGGCAGGCCGGGGCCCGGGGTTCGCGGCGCGTGCGACTGGCGGCCGGCCCGCCCTCATTAATTCTCTCTCGGCCAACACACAATTCGGCCCGTGGTGTATGAGAATGACAGCACTCGTTAGTTATCCCCCCGTTTGTTATGTTGTTATGACTCCGACACTATCTATTAACTGTTGATAGTGTAATTTACGAGTTACGGTTACGGTTCCTAGTTATAAGCAGGATTATAACAAGGTTAGTCCGCCACGGCTTGCTCGTAACAAATAGTGCACGGCGTAATAAAACTACACATAAACTAAGTACAAACTGGGTGTTCACGAACACGTTAAAGCTTAATGACGCTATCAGCTGAAAGTGTTATTTGAACCGTCTACTGGGAGATATAGAGTGCACTGTAGAACCTGACATGGAGAGTTATCCCGCACATGAAACGTTACGAGACAATACAGCATCAACTCGTATCGCGTGTCACTTATACGACGCTAACATTCAACAATGTAGTGTACATCATTATAGGAACTCGTTTATCTTGGACGTAAATTATGGATTTTGAGACCAATAACAAAATCGAATCAACTTAATCAACTTTAATTTTGGAATGTTGTGAAGCCGTTTTGCGTATCCTGTAACAAGTAATATAAAAATAAAACCATGACAAAGGAACACACGCGGGTAACTACGATATATTTTCCCTTTCATTTCCGGTTTGCTCAGTTGTGTAAATATTTGAAATGTAACATGAATAGATTTGGACGTCGTATTTGAAAACATAATACCTACATAGTGAGAGTACAGTCGTAGTCTTTACGTAATAATAGCTGTCTACTTAGCAGAAGTGGTAAATGTTTTGTTGACATGTATGTTCTCTTTTCGGTGTAATAAAAGAGAATAAAGAATGGAAATAAGTTGATTCGGCCTAGGTTATGTAAAACGCAAAATGCTTCCAAAGAAATAAAAGAAAAACAGAAATAATAGTATTCTGTGACTTACGACTGCGTCAGATATGCTCAGTTTAACATAAATGTTAGACAATTAATGCCTGAAGTCTGTTTACAACTGAACCGTATGTATGTGGACATCAAATCTGATCAAAAATAGATAACTTAGCTTGGAGTTTCAAGTGAATATAAAAAAAAATCATGCTTTAAAAGAAATAATATACATTATAAACCCTTTCTCTTTAAACAGATTAATTTGATTAAAGCAACAAATGATACATTAGGTTTAGTCACGGTTGTAAATACAATAATATCCTTAGGATTTCAAAGTGTACAAGCAATTACAAAGGTTTCCTGGGTCCTCCTGGTTCGGAGGCTGTCCGATATGTATCTAAGTAAATAATTAACGAGCGCGGCAGAATTAGGACTCGAGGCCCGCCTGTTCACAGAACCCATTTTATGTTTATAGTGACAAATATGGAGCTTCGGGCTTAATATTACGTACTACCGAGCACTCTCACACTTCGCTGCCAGGGTCGGAAACAATTTCGTCATCAACTATTCATACCATAGCTAAGTAGATAACACTTGTAAACAAGGTATGTACTACCCACTTGCTGTATATTTATTTTGTGAGCAATTTCCCTAATAACTTTGAAGCGCTTACAAAGGAAATTGGCGATCCGCCTTGAGGACACTTTGAACCTTCCCAGGAATGTTATCTCTTCCCACGGGAAATGTCGCTTTAATGCATGAATTTTAAACGTCTAATAATAAGACTAATGTGTTTTTTGTACTAATAAAACTAATGACCACAGCTTGTTAATGAAAAAGGTTGCCTTAATAAACGAGTATCTATTGTTTTTGTATTAGAGGAGCAACTTCATTTTTATTTTCTAAATTCGGAGTATGTTTCAGTCATATTTTGAACATGGCCATTTGAAAGCGTAGTTTTTCGAATACAGATTTTTCCCCGGCTGCCTTTATCAGATCAGTGAGCATAATACTACTGCGTAACTCTTTTTTATTAGTTCTTTCATTTCTCTATATGTAAACCTACCTTTCAATGCATGCTATAATTATAATGCATTTCATTTTTATCTATCGTGCTTTTTATCATACTCTCTGTATATTAAGAAGTCTGGCTCTTGTGATATAAGAACTTCTATTACAAAAATCAGGGCTACACTGA
Organism: Sesamia inferens; assembly: GCA_037179545.1. NCBI lineage: Eukaryota > Metazoa > Arthropoda > Insecta > Lepidoptera > Noctuidae > Sesamia > Sesamia inferens. The sequence continues at coordinate 16,447,796 of CM073928.1, read as the reverse complement.
TATTTTACCTTGAACTGAAAATAAATAATAATTTAAAAAATTACTGCTGTTGCATATAATACTTTGGTGTTCGAGATCTATTAAGTAAGAAAAACACTTGACAGCTCAGCTAAGCATCTCACTTCTTCGAATTCTAATTGAGTTCTAGAATAAACCACTCGAGAACTCAATTATTCGGAGAATGTCGACAATAAACACAATCACACAATTAGACAATTGCTGAAGACAATATTATATCTGAAACTTTCACACTAATATCATAAAGGTTTATGTGTGTGTGTCTGCTTGTTGCTACTTCACGCGCAAACGGCAGGACCAATTTTGATGAAATTTGGCACCCTATAGGTTATAACCCGAATTAACATAGTATACTTTTTATCCCGTTATTGACAGCCTCTGTGGCGTACCGGTAGGGAACGTGGCCGCTACGCAAGAAGGTGCGGGTTCGATCCCCGCGCAGTTCAAATATTTGTATGCATGCAATATTTCTGGTCGTGCCTCGGAAAGCACGTTAAGCCGTCGGTCCCGGTTGTCATACGAACATCTAATGGCAGTCGTTACGGGTTCTTAGAGCCCTCAAAAGTTCAACAATTGGTCTAACTGCAATGCTTCGATATCGCCTTCGGGTTGTGGAGGTTTAGCCAAAATCTGCAGTTAGATTGTCAAAGCGGACCCCAAACTCCAAAGCTGAAAAAGCTTTGGATACGACTGGGATTAACGCTGAGATGATGAGTTTTTATCCTGATATTCTCACAAGATCGAAATGTATGCACTAATAACCGCGGGACACAACTAGTAAACCGATAAGACCGAACGGGTCCACCGCCGCTCTACGCGTTAGATTGATTAAAGAGCATTCGGCACCGTCGCCTCAAGCATCCGCTACAGGAACGTGAAAATAAACATAAAACAAAGGAGACGGAAACAGATGGAAACTACTATACTTAAATGGCTAACATTTATTTCACAGGAAGGAATATTCAAATCAGACTATAGTTTGGATTTGCAGAGCGTTGTCTGAATCACACATCTCAGTGTGATGGTCTCTTTCTAATGCTCGATGGGAGATGTTAACACAGGCGTAATGCTTTCCGTGTGCAGTTTTTGGCCTGCCATCGGACGCGTCCCCAGGTGACGGATAGGGGAACGGCCCCCAGATATGGGGTTACCGGTTTACCGGCGCGGACCAAAACCAGATGTGGGGACCGCTTCGGAGGTCACATGTGCGGCGGGTTGGCCACCACTCCAGGTGGCTGACGTGACCCGAACCCCGGGTCACCGTCGGGCAACCCGCTCTCCTCACTGAGAGGAGCTGGGGGCCCCGTTTGCCTCCGGGCATACGAGCGGGGCTAAGAGGAAGGACACCTAAAAACCCTTGGTTGCTGCGTCTTCTCGCACTAGAAGACGTACCCAGCCCGGCTCCGGCCATTGTGGGCCCGCCTTTTAGGTGGGAATCGCCGGCGGGGGATTGGTAGTGCAGGCTATGCTATTTCCCATGACCCCGCCACTAAGGCGATGTCGTTGTGCCGCTGTTTGGTTTTAGTGGGTATTCCCGGCTTCGGCTGGGCGAGTCCCACACACGCCCATCGGGGTATGGTGCGTAAAGCCATTTCCACAGCGTCAAGAAAAAAAAAGGCGTAATATACTTCGAAAGTATTTTGAGACAGCAAAGCACAATCAGCTTAATATAATGTTCCTACTTAGGACACAACCCTCACTGTCACGTCTGCCCCCTGCGTATTGTTAGATGTCACATGTCTTCGAATGTGGCTCAAGGACCATGCCGTTTTCCTCACGGTATTTTCCTTTATGATTTTGAGAGTAGTGGTGTTGAAATTATTTACACAAAGTGAAGCGTTATTTGCTCTGGTTCGAACACACGACCTACCACTTGTATGTAATTCGATACCTTTACTATTGTGTCACCACTGTTGCTCCTTGTGAGACACCTTTCTTGTGAAATTATGCTCCATTGAGGGCGCATTAAATATCCACCAGGAAGTATAATGCAATCAGTCTTCAAATACAAATATAGTAAATAAAATAAAAGCTAATGAACCAAATATCCATTCTAAATATTATGAAAATACTAAACAATTTCCATAATAAGATAACTCATTGAGCCAAACCGACTTAGAATTTGAAATAATTCGTCAATTTATGTGTTATCAGCGACGCAGTATAAGATTTTATCAACTGAGTGATGAATTCGATTCGTCTTGGGGTAAATTACAGCCAAATGTAATTCCTTTTAGAATTGAAAGGGAATACAGATCTTCGTCACAATAGAGTAGATCTTGAGTAATGTGTAATCAGCGTAGTAAAATCTAAAGCGGGTCTGTTCAAACAACGTCATCCCTTTGTTCTCGTAATAAACTGTCAGGGCACAAAAGAAATTCACCGACATCGGATGTCGCCCTGTTGAAATTTAGAGCTTTCCTCACACGCTAACGGCCGTGTCCCATCCACTCAAAGGTTTATGAAAAGATCCGCCACCCTACTTGTATCTCTGTACGAATGTCACATTCGGATCCATTGTGGCTTAGACAATGGGTTATATGAAAGAGTTCAAACTAATAAACGTGTCTATTCTTCCCACAATAGGGTGTTAAAAGTTTTCCCAAGGGAGTATAATTTTATACTTTTGTTTCACAATCTAGTGCACTATTTTTAGTGTCATAGTAACGATCGTAACCGGAAAACCTCATATAAGGTGCTTTTGTTCTGGTTCATGTTACTTTAGTAATGGAAAAGGGTTGGGTTTATTAGCTTTCTGCCGAGGCAGGCGTCTATTGCAATTGACTGGTTCATTTGTATTCCAGTAGGAAAGTATTTTTACATAACAGAACCGTCATGATTGCGATCTTGATGGGTTAAGCAGGGGTTGTGTTGAAAACTGGCTGTTCACTAATGATTTTCTCTCGTCTCGTGTGACCGGTGATACTTATTATATAAATAACGAAATGTTGCTATTTTTAACTTAGAGAACTTTCAGGATAACTTTCAAGCTAGAAATTTAAAAATAAATTGGTATTTCAAAAGTGTGAACAGTGTTTGAAGAGCTTGTATATACTTGAGAGAACCTGCAATTTTAAGAAGAAAGTTTCACCACGTTCATATAAAAACTATTACGGTTCCACAAGAGTGGAAATAAACTGCCGCTCGGCACCAAAAGATAGTTTATAATAAACCCTTCTGCAGCTGTGGCGTCGTAATTCCTTTCTTAATATTAAGACCGAGGCAACGATAAAACATAAGAAAAAGAAATTCATAACCGCGTTTGTATTTCAGTGGTTTAATTATTTTACGAGTCGTAAATTCTTTGCTCATGTTGGCTGATTTTATTAACGTTTACTATGAATGATGGAGAATTATAAAACATCCCGTTTGTAAAGTAAAAAAACGGAAAAAGTGAACGAAAAAAAAGGGAAGCCGATGAATGCGGGCAGCATAAGACCGGGCACCGTAGAAAGCCTTGGGGGAGGCCTTTGTCCAGCAGTGGACCTCTATAGGCTAAAGTAGAAGAAAAAGGAGCTGCTCTTTTTGGGTTGCGGGTTGGTTAAAAAAGAAACCGTGGCTCTGGCGCACAGGCAAGTGAAGAAACACAGGTGAGTTTTAGTCAGTAAAAATCTGACATTTGATCAAATCAAAAATCAAAGCATTTATTTCAAATAAACCAGTTACAGGCACTTTTGAATTGTCAGAAGGTCGGTCAGTCAGTAAGGTGAAGCTAGTCGCCCATTCCAAAGAGTAGGTACCTATGGAGAAGAACGGGCAAGAAACTCCATGGACACTCTTTTAAATTATCAAGCTATTGATACAAATATTTGATTACATCATTCATTTTGAAATCAATCGTGTGAGAACGATGCAGAAATATATTGTACGCTGAGAGCGTCCATTATGGAAAAAAAATTATGATTTCCCATCCCAAACAAAAAAAAGGTGACTAAGTTTTTACTACTCTAGAATATACTAAGCATCAAAGCAAGCTTAACATTTGCGAGTTCATCGGTTAACATAGCAAGCAGTCTACATGCTGAGTAGTTAAATTTCAGCTACTCCGCATTTAAAGCTGGTTGTAACACTTAAGTAAATGGAAATGGGTTGCTGTGTTGCTCGTAAAACATGTGATCCTTTACCCAAGACAACACAAGGCAACCCTACTGTGGGGGTCGCAATGTATTCATTGTCGTATAAGCTCAGGATACCAGTGTAACTCTCCTTTAATCCTTCCATAGATGTTGTAGTAGACTTAGGGATTTAATGAGATCATGTGTCCCTGATATATCATAATGGAGCAACTTACCTTGTCCGCCAAAAGTTCGAAGGGTTGTGAAAATTCTCTAAATTCTGAATGAAAGCCTGTTTATGAGATTTAATGAGCGAATTAAAAGTTTCATAGATGCTGTAGGTGACAGTAATTTATAATAAGGTGCTTGTTATCATTCCATAGACAGGTAGATCTTTGTTATATGAATAACAATGATAATATGTTTCATTCGTGGTATGTTTTTTGTGTAGAGTTATTCCAAACTGACGATGGATTCTGTAACCATCCTACCATGAAAACTGAGGTAAGTGAACATGGAGAGAGTTGTCTTTGCAATTACTGCTAGGGATTGATACTATTGACAGATCCAAGCTCAATTCACCTTAATTTTCAGGTGAGATTTCTTTGGAAGCCTCAAATAATTGGGAAAATTCTAAGCAAATCATAATGAGTATCTAAAATTTGGTATGCTGCTTATTTACCGTCGACATCGTCCATTCCGTAAATAAAATCTAAAGCACGGGAACAAATTCAAAGCTGAAATTAGTACATAGAAAAGAGATTTTAAAAAGTTAATAAAAATTCGTGGGTCATCCGATACGGAAGTTGCAAATCACTAGAGTTTCCCGATCGGTCCCTCCGGATGTTGAGAGGGAACATAGCCGCCGTGGCGTAAAAGAAAAACTTTCTCGATAACCCACAATTCGCTGCTGGCACTGGTCAGCGAAAGGCGTTGTACTAGCGCTATATACGATAGAACAGTGGTAGTTATTTGTTTGTTCTTTATTACATTTATCTTTCTAACTGGAGGGAAACTCCACACATAGGAGGAGAGGAGATAGGTAAATGACTTCATGTAGTAACGATTTCGATTATTGTAGGTTTATAATTTCTATACTGATTATCACCTGATAAGTAGACCTCTACTTATTATTTGTTTAGCTTGCTGATGGCATAAATAAAACATAATTTATATAATTAGCTAGGTATAACTAAACCTTATTTATATATCTAATTATCTATACTTTAATCAAAATCAAAAGTCATTTATTCAAATTAGCCTGAGAATCAGCACTTTTTGAATGTCAAAATTACATAAGACAGTCCTCCAAAACTCCACCCATCGACACTTTCTAGTGCTTTCGCTGGGAAGAAGAAGTGACAGAACAAACTCCCAAGCAGCACAGCTGTCTGTTAATTTAAAAAAAAACATAGGACTGTATACAATAGGTACTATGTATAGTAATGAACACAAGAAAATAATAACATCGAAGAGTTGTTTGTTTGAACGAGCTAATCTTTATAACTACCGGTTGGATTTGCAGCTCAATCCGGAGAAAGATTTTAGGTTGTTTAAAATCTCACTAGGGACATTAGGAGCCGAGCCGAAAGCGAAAATGAAATAAGACGCGGGCAGGGGACGCGATCAGGTTAGTCGGAGGTACAAGAAACGAAATAGTCAGAAGATATTTATTTATATTTTACTATAAACTATTATGATATGTACGATAATGTACGTAGCAGCTTATTTATTAATAGATTTAATGGGCATTCGGCAAAATTAATATAAACGCGGGGCAATTAACTTGTTTTAAGTAGGTTAATACCAAATGTAATGGGTATACAATAAATGAATAGGCAATGATAATGAATGGATCGAATTTCGTGTATTAATAACAAAAAATATTATCATAAATAAATTACGACTATTATAAATAATTACTAATAATCATCATCCCAGCGTTAATCCCAGTCCCATCCCAAGCTTTTGGAGTCTGGGGTCCGCTTTACCAGTCTAACTGCTGATTTTGGCTAAACTTTGATATATTTTCCGTGAAGCGACTGCCGTCTGACCTCCACAACCCGAAGGCGATATTGAAGCATTGCAGTTAGACCAATTATTGGACTTTTGAAGGTTCCAACAACCCGAAACGATTGCCATTAGATATTCGTATGGCAACCGGGACCAACGGCTTAACGTGCTTTCGGAGGCACGACCAGACCAGTGCAAATATTCATATTCATGCATACAAATATTTGCACTGCGTGGGGATCGAACTCGTGGCTGTCCTGAAAATAATTTCTAATACTATTATAAATTAATTCGGCTGCTACTTACAAGTCGTAGGTTGTAGGTTAAGGTTGCAGTCGTTTTATCACCACTGTTCTCAAAACGGCGAAGGAAAACATCATAAGGAAACATGTCCTAGACAGAAAAATCTTCGAAGACATGTGACATTTACCAACTCTTAAGGGACCCGCGTGGTAGTTTACGGCCCACTCCCTCTTATCGAGATGAGGCCTGTCCCAACAGTGGGAACATTATAGGCTGATTATGTATGTTATGTAAATGAGATTAAACTAAGTTCTGTTTTAAATAAATAAATAAATAACTAAATGATTGCAGTAACACACAATACATTGAGTGTTTTTGTTTGGGATGGGAAATCATCAAATGACCTCTCTGAGCGGAGCGTAAGCGAGTGTCAGATTTTTACTGACTAAAACTCACCTGTGTTTCTTCACTTGCCTGTGCGCCAGAGTCACGGTTTCTTTTTTGACCAACCCGCAACCCAGACTCAGGAGGCATTGGTCTTCGTGGACCCCGTCACGATGCGCTGACATCTCTTTGAGGCGCGCGTGAAACACAACGCGTTGTCGACTCGGGCCTAGTCCTTACCGGGCGGCGAGCTGCCCACTGCTCACCGTCTGCAGACCCGTCTCCCGACCAGGGCATCTCCTGTAGAAACTTAGTTACCTTACAGCATAATAATGTACGTATGTATATATACGTACAGTATTTTAATGTCTGTAAGAAATCATAAAAAGATAATGCATTAAGATAAGGTTGCTTATATATTTATTTTATCACGCATTGCTAAGTTAACTTTTACGTAATCTGTTCTAAGACAACTATCAAAAACGATTAACTTAATGGGTTTGGGTTTTTTTCTGTACGAGTCGGAATTAGTACTTTATTTTTCTTTTTTTACGTACCAATATTTTTATGTGAAGAGGTGGTTATGTGTAAAAAAAAATAGTGGATTAAGCAGTAAAGCAGAAAAAGTAAAACATTTTTACGTAGCAGACTGCGGATTAAATTGGTCTCATTATGTAAATTGCGTTAAATTCACCGGAATGCAATCTTAATTGGGTATGTAATTATTTTCCAAAAAAATATGACAAGAAACGAGTTCTATCGTAAACATGTACCAGCTGAATGTTTAGAAAATTCTAGAAATTCGTGGATTGAGTGCGAAAACGGTTTTGGGCAAAAACTGTTCCATCAAAGATGTCAAATAGACTTTTATATGATTTTCCGGCTGAAAATTCAAAGCTATTGAGTAAAATAAAATTGGAGAGAGCAGGTGTTCCCAGCGGGGGTCGGCAGTGACTAATGAGCGGTCGCGGCGTGGATGGGGGCCACCCGAGACCCGCTTAAATACTTTACGCCGAACATATTAGTAAATATCGTATTACGGAAAACATACATATTATGATCAACTACCTGCTTTTAATAAAGGCACTTAGGGAGTTCGCAGATTACGATGGTGGTTTAGTTGTGCATATTAAACCATGAAAGTCCCTCTGGGATAAAACTTTGCTGGCTCTTATTACCTTCAGATTCCAGGATTTTATTAGCAGAGTTAATTAGTATATCCCTACTTCGCTACATATTTATGATTTAATTTGAATTATATTTAACATCTCCGACTCTCTGTGTACTTTCATTAAAATAATATTCAAATCAAGTATGAAATGTTAACACCATTTGTATTGCAAATTGGTACTATCAGAATTATTATACACTTCGGTTAACGATAATATTTCATTACCAAGGTAGGATAGTAACAGGTACATAGACAGACAGGTAATAAACATCTATAATTTGATTTTCTAAGACCGTGCCGACAGTATGAAGTTTTGATAGATCCACGTGGGACGTGTAGTAATGTTTCTGATTGAAATATGCAACTATAGTTGATGTCTGTCATCTATATTTATTATTTTATAGGTAGACAATATGCGATGATTATAGACTGGAAAAATAACGTATACTCCCCCAACTAAAGGTCGGAAACATATGTTCCGAACGTGTAACTCCACGTAGATATTTATGTCGTCAATTTGTGAACATTTGTAACTTTGTCAGATTTTTCGTGATGTGGAAAACGTCAAAGCGAATGATAGATGACTATCGTTCCGCAATTTGGTATGGAAATACGTGCAAAATACCTGCAACAATATTTATGGAGGCGTTTTGCTAGTATGCTCGATTGACAGTAGCCTAGAGACAGGCTTGTTTATGGTGGGGCGCTACGATTTATAACCACTTGGTCTGCGCTTGTAATAAACTAGATAACTCAATTTATGGCACTAAAACGGCAATGTGTCGTCTTGTATGATGCTGTAGTTATATCATGTAGAGTTACGATGATCACCTCGGGTGCGGTTAATAGCGGCTGTCCTTGCGAACTCGTACAATGGCGTTCTATGTGGCGTGAGTTATTGTTCTCTATAATTATTCTGTGAACAGCAGGTACGTAATTGTCATATCAGCTTACCTGCCAACGTGGTCGATCACAGCGCTGACGTGAATAATTTAGTACCTAGTGCAAAATATACACCCGTTAGAGTTGAAATCCAAACAAATGCAACCAATTTTTTCACAAGTTCATTTATTCATTCATTCGTTTTAACCGAATTCAAAAAGGAGGTAGTTCTGAATTCGACTATATTTTTTTTGAATACTTGTTTTTAATAAATTGCAATGCTTCGATATCGCCTTCGGGTTGTGAAGGTCAGACGGCAGTCGCTTCATGGAAAATATCGAAGTTTAGCTAAAATGAGCAATTAGACTGGTAAAGCGGACCCTAGACTCCAAAGCTGAAAAAGCTTCGGATACGGCTGGGATTAACGCTGAGATGAAGAAGAAGACTTGTTGAAGTGAAACTTCTTTAGGCACGCTTGACTTGGGGAGTAAGCTGGCGAAAGCGTTACGAAAAATCATCGGGCAAGGCGAACGGAAGTTAAGTGGGGTTCTATTTCGTCTGTACTACAAACAAGGAGTTGGCTCATGTAAATATTGCATGACATGTCGAGTATGAAGTTGTGAGTTCGCATCTCGCCGAAGGCAATATATATTTTTTTGATCTTTTTAAGATTTGTTAACAATTGATTACCTAAGAGCACAAATAATTTATAAATTTCGTTCTGTTTTGGCCTTTATATTGTTTTATATATTTTTGCTGAACATTTCTGATATAATTGAAAGTATAGAAGCTTGAAGATATCGTCACAATACGATAATTGGACACAAAGTACAAATTGCTTTCGAGCCTCATAAGCTCAATTATTAAGCTAAGTACCTTGATTGATTAAGAACTATGAATTTCTTCGAGAACATGACGTTGGCTCATGTAAATATTGCATGACATGTCGAGTATGAAGTTGTGAGTTCGCATCTCGCCGAAGGCAATATATATTTTTTGGATCTTTTTAAGATTTGTTAACAATTGATTACCTAAGAGCACAAATAATTTATAAATTTCGTTCTGTTCTGGCCTTTATATTGTTTTATATATTTTTGCTGAACATTTCTGATATAATTGAAAGTATAGAAGCTTGAAGATATCGTCACAATACGATAATTGGACACAAAGTACAAATTGCTTTCGAGCCTCATAAGCTCAATTATTAAGCTAAGTACCTTGATTGATTAAGAACTATGAATTTCTTCGAGAACATGACGCTGCGAACACCCCCCGACCCCCCGCATTGATTACCTCACCCCCCCGTGGATTATCTCGGGAACCAGAGGTCGTGGACTACCCGAGTTTGGGGTCCCCTGATTCACGAGGAAGAGCCCGACCTTTTGGCCCCGTGGGAATCTACTACTAGAGATAAAAGACTATCAATTAAATTTTTCAAAAAGAGGGCGTTGTATGAATTAAATATTGTTATAAATTCATATTCTATTCAGTAATAATTGAAATTTTTGAAGTGAAACTTCTTTACGCACGCTTGACTTGGGGAGTAAGCTGGCGAACGCGTGACGTAAGCGTTAAGAAAAGTGATCGGGCAAGGCGAACGGAAGTTAAGTGGGGGATATAAGAACAGAGGTGCCCCCCGTGGCGCGAGCTTGGTACTACAAGGTCTACAACGAGTTTTTGAAGTGAAACTTCTTTAGGCACGCTTGACTTGGGGAGTAAACTCGCGAAAGCGTTACGAAAAATATTACAAAAATGATCGGGCAAGGCGAACGGAAAGCAAAGTATAGTCCTATTTCGTCTGTAATACAACGAAGCAGTTGGCACATGTAAATATTGCATGACATGCCGTGTATAAAGTTGTGGGTTCGCATCTCGCCGAAGATAATGTATATTTTTTGGATCTTTTTAAGATTTGTTAACAATTGAGTCGAGTATGAAGTTGTGAGTTCGCATCTCGCCGTAGGCAATATATATTTTTTGGATCTTTTTAAGATTTGTTAACAATTGATTACCTAAGAGCACAAATAATTTATAAATTTCGTTCTGTTCTGGCTTTTATATTGTTTTATATATTTTTGCTGAACATTTCTGATATAATTGAAAGTATAGAAGAAGATATCGTCACAATACGATAATTGGACACAAAGTACAAATTGCTTTCGAGCCTCATAAGCTCAATTATTAAGCTAAGTACCTTGATTGATTAAGAACTATGAATTTCTTCGAGAACATGACGCTGCGAACACCCCCCGACTCCCCTCATTGATTACCTCACCCCCCCGAGGATTATCTCGGGAACCAGAGGTCGTGGACTACCCGAGTTTGGGATCCCCTGAATCAGGAGGAGGAGCCCGACCTTTTGGCCCCGAGGGAATCCACTCCACCCTCTCCCCTTCCCCCCTCTCCCCCTCCCCCTACCCCCCGCAACCCCACGAAATCTAACCCCCCCCAACACCCCCCCCCCCCCGCTTTAGTTACCTCACCCCCCCGTGGATTATCTCGGGAACCAGAGGTCGTGGACTACCCGAGTTTGGGGTCCCCTGAATCAGGAGGAGGAGCCCGACCTTTTGGCCCTGAGGGAATCCACTGCCCGCTCTCCCCCTCCCCCCTCCCTCCCCCGCAACCCCACAAACCCTATCCCCCCCCGACCCCCTTTAGTTACCTCACCCCCCCCGTGGATTATCTCGGGAACCAGAGGTCGTGGACTACCCGAGTTTGGGGTCCCCTGATTCAGGAGGTAGAGCCCGACCTTTTGGCCCCGAGGGAATCCACTTTTCTTTTTTTTTTAAATTGGAGGTCTATGCAAAAATATTAATTTATAAATGAAAGCATGAAATAAATTTAAATATTTATAGAAAATTAATATATGTAAATGTGTATACATGTATATATTGTACACACATATATATATATATATATATATATATATATATATATACAGATGGTGCGAAAGAAGTTTCACTTCAGTCGTGTGGTCATAAGCACACTCGTTTTTTTTTTTTTTTTTTTTTTTTTCAATAAAAATAGAAGATCTATGCAAAAATATTAATTTACCATTTCATTGGTTTCATTAACCATGAAATAAATTTAAATATTTATAGAAAATTAATATATGTATATGTGTATACATGTATATATTGTACACACACATATATGTATATATATATATATATATACATACAGATGGAGCGAAAGAAGTTTCACTTCAGTCGTGTGGTCATAAGCACACTCGTTTTTTTTTTTAATAACAAAATATATATACTACTGGGGTGCGCTGATGAGGTAACTCATTATTAAATAAGCCGACAAGTAAACATCCTTTAGGATGTTTATTTGTCTGTTTGGAGATAAGGATGCTTCTCTCTAGCTCGTTTCAACCGAGTTCGTGTTATACGCGAGAGAAATGATCTACGAGTAGAAAAATATGAGATGTTTGCAGCGCTTTAATTCTTGACAATAGCATTTCCCTCTCAAAGCACCACCGTAGTATTGAATAATAAAAATAGGTTCATTTAATTATTAATATCAAAAATACGATTCAGATCTACGAAATTGGATGTATCGGTCGATTGCGATGGGATTGTGGCGGTAAGATAAATACAGATAGCTTGCTTTTGCGTTATTATTAATACGTGTTTATTCTGTGTTCCGATTGTGATACCACTTTGCTCTCTCATTTTAAATTAATACCACTTTAGTAGCATTATTTTTAAAAACGTTTACTATGTATTTATGTAGGTAGACACAACTGTCGTCTTTAGGAACCCAATAATAACAATTTATGTTTATTTCTGACGTTAATTAATAAAATTTATTCCTGCTTCCATAATAAAACAGATTACGTGATACCTGTGAACTCGAGGCATCCATCAAACCCGCCAGTGCTATATCTACAGAATTATAGGTAAATTATCCATTTGGAACATAACAATAGAACATGACGTAGAAATATCACCAACCAGCGGGCGAACAGCGCCGCCCGTCTCCTCCGAGGTCGATAACAAATTGGAAACTGGATAAACGAGGTAATAGTAAATAAAATATATCTTAGCCAATTTCATTATTGACAGTTCATATCGTTGCAGCCACACGTGCCTTTTAAAGCTTAGAGCGGGTTTATCGGAACAGATGATACTTTTAGATATTGGTATTGGCATGGGACAAGGTAGATGTCATTTGTTTAATAACAGTATGTTACACTCATGTTACACTGTATATTAAAATACAATAAAGAGGATAATTTAGTTTGTTAGTTTATACAATATGTAAAGAAAACCCTGTCCGACCCATAAGGATAATAAAGGTTAGGTAAACACATGACCAAATATAATATAAAATTTTATGTAATCTTCATAGTAACAATAGTAATGAATTTTGAAATACTCTTTTTTTTCCGGGAATTAATTCCAACTTCCCCGAAATTTGGTAATTTTTAAAAAGTGACAACACCATTTTGACGGTATTATTATAAGCGATGCGACCGCGTGCCGCGTGCCCTGCCTCCCGCCGCCCGCGGAAGGGTTGCCTACCGCACATGTATTAAGTTAACTCTTTTTGCGAAATTATATATTTTTTTTAGGGGTATTTTTTTTAAGTTTAGCCCGGCTTAGTATCCATTAGTAGAATCAGTTATCGATACCTAACAATACCTTCACGGATCGGACAGGGTTTTCTTTACATATTGTATACAGGGGGAATATCCGGAACAACCCGTTGGATAATAAAAAATATTTTTGCATTTTATAGCACAATTCTCGAGGAATTAGAATTGAAATGGGCGATACAAAATTACATTGGGACCCTGAGGAGGTGAGTAAAAAAATGGTTAGAAAGAATGCAAACTTAATACGAAGTAGTTGCGCGGGTAGACGATCCGATACCACGGGGTGGGTGGGGGAATAACTAATTTGACGCAGTAGAAGTTGCGGGTAGAAGTTACTAGTACCTAGTAGTTATTAATACTAGTAGTTACTATTTGTGTTCAGATTTTCTAGCGTTTCCATTTAGAGTAATGTTTCATTTATATCTATTAAATAACTAGGTTGACATCAATGGAACTCCAGACATTGCAAGGGAACTGTCACTATCAGGGACACCGAGTGGCGACTGTTGAACTGACTGACTGTTGGACTCAATAAATGAAATTGAATAGGTATCTCAAAAGAACAATGTTACCTAACCAATATTCCCCCTTATTCATAAACGCTGCTTAAAGTGAACTAATGATTAGCGATTTTTTAACCATACATTTTTGGCCTTTTAACGTCACTTAACTTAAATCATCCTTTATGAATAAATACCACAGTGTTAAGGGGTTTACTCATAAACAATGATTAAAGTTAAGTAACGTTAAAAGGACAAAAATGTGTGGTTAAATAGCAGCGTTTATGAATAAAGGGGATTGTTACTAACATCATCATATTAAATGATCTTAGTCTGCAGTAACGTTATTACGGCAGACAAAAGGAAAGTAGACATCCAACAAACACAATTGCATCTTAAATTTTCAGTCTACATTAGACAGTAGGTGCATGTGTACGTATGGTTTTGCTATACAGTACGTCGCGTCGTGAGAACTGTGGTAGGATTGTAGGAAGTAAGTGGCCTGTTACGAAGCAACGTTTCCCACAATTAGTGCCTGTGTCTACGTTCGCCAATGTACTGTATAAAAGCGATTACAGTAACAGTAAGGAGGAAGCGGTTGTCTACATACTGCAGATGTCTAAAACTACTCAAAGAGCTGCTCAGTTTGGCTGCCTTTATAGGGATTGGATGGGAAAATATGGAATGTGAATGAGAGTGTATAGACTCTTAATAACCCAGTGCGCTTTAGCATCAACGATTGCATCACTACTTACCATCAGCAGGGATTGCGATCAAGCATTAATTTATAATACGAAAAAAAAAAATTGAAAAGTAACGTAAGTCGATATGATGTAGAATAGTGACTCTTTGAATATAATCCATGGTAAACTTATCACTTTATTTTAACCTTTGTGATGAATGCTGCAATTGAATTTCATGTTTTCATTGAAAGACGATGAAGCTGAAGCTAGCATTCATTTATTTTACCGAGTAGTCTAGATTGAAGATTTTACCCGTTCTCTAGCTGTGCACATTAATGTCAAAATGATTGATATTATAAAGGCTAGACCAAATTAATTAGCGTCAACTGCAAAATCGGAACGCGAGGAGCCAAATCAATATCCAAAGATTTAAAATTTTGAAGGTAATCTGAAGGGATTAACGTCTAACCCGCTGAGCTTATAAATTAATCAATCAATTATTCTTATTAGTTGTTGCCGCTTATTTATGAGGTAGGGTCTTTGCGGACGATATGTGTCCAGTTAAGTAGTAATGGGTCCAATCATATGCCCAATTAGTTGGGATGGTAAGATTTAATGTGAAATTAGGACGCTTGATGACCCTTGGGAGATAACAATTCGGCGTAATCGCAACATATTCATATATATATATTACTTGACTATAACAGACTGTTTAGTTCTTACAGTTATATATTTTCAGTTATAATTAGCTGAATACACTATAATTTTAGGTAGAATTTCCCTTAATTCTGAATAATTCCGTTATTTACGCCAAAACGTATTATGATTATTCTCCTAAAAATGTAGTGTCAAACTTTCGAAAGTAGTACTCAAGACCACACTGTTAAAAGTTACAAATTGACTGATATCACTAAAGAACTTTAGGACATTTACATGTAGAAAAATAGAACAAAGTCATTGAAAGTCTTTTATGCTCGAGAACTTGAAACGACGATCGCGTAGCGCTACGCCGTAGACCTCGTAGAGGGTAGGAAAACAAACTATTTCTATTACTGTGTACACAAGATTATATTTGCTCAGGGTTAGATATTGACGAAAACTCACGTCAACTATATTTGTTTTGGGTTAGGCTAACAATATTTGCAACTAGACAAAAAGAAACAACGCGAAGTTGTTTAGATTTATTTTTGGGATAGGTTAGCTAAATATCAAGTAAGGGATATTCTAAATTATATCTTTTTCGATGACTAAATATTATTTTCAGACGGATGAACAGTATTCATAAAATTATAAACCACTGTAAATACAACACGAAAAGGAGCTTTAAACCCAATATTTATGTAATAAAAGTGATTAGTAGATATTTGGCCTCTGTAAATTCTTTTGCGAAAAAAATAATATCGCCGAGTTAAGGTAACGGCACCCAGCTTATGAATAATGTATCAGGAGCACTTTCAGTCTAAGCACTTAAAGGGTCCAAATGAAAAAGTCCCGAATATTGCAATAGCGCATTTTTTTAAAATTTGAAGTGAATAAGTACTCTATAGGGCAAAATGCATAATTTTCTGAACAGGGCACATTGCTCGTAGAACCGGTGCCCGATGGGGCAGTAAGGTTCTGGAGTGGCGGCCACGTACTGGAAGACGGAGCGTAGGGAGGCCCCCAACAAGATGAACCGATGACTTGGTAAAGGTCGCGGGAAGCCGATGGATGCGGGCAGCACAAGACCGGTCACCGTGGAAAGCCTTGGGGGAGGCCTTTGTCCAGCAGTGGACATCTATAGGTTGAAGAAGAAGTACTCTGTAAGCTTGATTTAAATATACTTTGAATGGGTCGAGCATACCATCATGTGTGATTGTAATCTTATATTAAGTTTTTATTTACTTTGTAGCGGTACCAACAACGCCACATGAAACGACGCGTCATACTGACGTCACACGAATTCTGCATCTCGCAATCAGAGTTTACCATGCAATTAGCATATAATAAATATAATATAATAATAAAATAAAACTTTATTGTTCAGAAAATCATTACAATATTTAAATAGCACTAGCCTCCACACTAGGATTCCCTGTGTCGTGGAGACTAGTCTCCTTCGTCTAACAACATTATTAGATAGGTTCATACATAGCATCGGTCGGTATTAATTTGATGTGTCAAAAACAGGTAGTTCTTCCAGACAAATCTCACAAAAAAAATATATATATATATATATACAACCTATTAACTTATTTAGTGTATTTATTTAGTATTTTGTAATTTTGTGGTGTACCGTGTATTGTGATTGTGTGGATGTGTGATGTATGAGTGAGTTAAGGTGGGCTTAGATCAATCGAACGAAGTCCTCATATCACTCCCGCTGCCATCCATATTATACTCGTACCTGTGATATAGTCCACTAGAAAGGAACTCTCCCACACCGTTCGAATTGTGGAAATCTGTCAAAGTGTAAATGTAAATATATACAACTTCCCAATTTCAAGCATTGGGCAAGTGCCCGCCAGACATAACACCCATCTGGTCGAAGGATCCTCCCTTTTCTACGGAGGACAAGTGAACTTTACTCCCTGTTCCTCATACCTCTACATTGGTGACCCCGATCATGAACGTCAGCGCAGCCTTCATGAAACAACTTCAGCGTGACGTCATCATCATCACTCACGCAAGCTTCATCGGCGAATCACCCAGCCAGCCAGCACCCACGGCTACAAAGGGTATCCTGACCACAAGCATGCAGCGACCGCGCATACGTGGTTATGACCCTCAGCTTCATGAGCAACCTCAGCACAACACACTGCACTTTCGGCCGGTAAACAAGCAGAGCCCTCTCTCCTGGACGACGCAGCAGCCAGCCTCAACCCGGCGCTGTACGACATCCGACGCAATGTTGTTGACGCAAGTTGTCCATTGGTTTAATGTAAATAACCTTCTTTTGAATGAAAAAAAAACTAAATTAATTAAATTTTCTACGCCAAATGTCAGGCAGCTAAGTACCAATGTTCAACTGAATGGAGTAGAGTTGATCCCTTTCGAGTCGACAGTTTTTCTTGGATTGACTATTGACTCCAAGTTACAATGGGGTCCTCACACTGAGAAGCTGTCGGGTAGACTCAGTTCTGCCGCTTATGCTGTTAAGAAAATTAGACAGATAACTGATGTGAATACAGCCAGAATTGTTTATTTTAGTTATTTTCATAGTCTTATGACTTATGGGATTATTCTCTGGGGAACTTGTGCGGACATCAATACCATCTTTGTTTTACAGAAAAGGGCTGTTCGAGCCATTTACAACCTTGGTCCTAGAGATTCTCTTAGAGAAAAATTCAGAGAGGTGAACATTCTGACTGTAGCTTCGCAATATATATTTGAAAATCTTATGTATGTACATAAAAATATATCTAATTTTAAGAAAATGAGCGATATTCATAATGTTAATACCAGGAACAAACACAATCTTGCTGTACATCACACTCGTCTCCACAGAGTAGGCAACTCGTTCATGGGTCAATGTATACAATTTTACAACAAGCTTCCCATGGACATTCGAAACTTACCCATTAAACGTTATAAAACCTATATAAAGGCCAAACTTTGCAAAAAGGGGTATTATAAAATCTCAGATTATTTAGAGGATAGAGAGGCTTGGGACTGAGCTGCTCGCTCTGTTAAGCATTGTTATTAAGCAATATGCGTAATTATAACGTAAATTATTGTAAACATTTTCATTTTTAATGTCTGGACTTTAAAAAAGACGATGATCCCTGAGTTTGTTTCGGCTATTTCTTCTCAGAGGTAGTCAGTTAGGAAATGCCGGCTTCATCTAGTTAAAAAAAATAAATAATAATAAAACATGTGACGTGTAAAAGTGATCGGTGATCCTACTTGCTTAATAAACGATTTCATTTCATTTCTCGAGTATAATGCAGCGCCACCACCCCGACTCACTGGGGAATCTCTGAAGACAGTTCCGACTCACCGTGAACTACGCAGCAACCGGTTCCGACTCACTGGAACCTGACCTGGCCTGGCAAGCATTGCAAGATACAAGACTCAGCCTACTATCGACCTCCGGTCTCCGGAGGGGAGTGATCTAGAGGTACCAACAACGCCACATAGACGTCACACGAATTCTGCATCTCGTAATCAAAGTTTACCATGCAATTAGCATATATACAACTTCCCAATTTCAAGTATCGGGCAAGTGTCCGCCAGACATAACACTGGTCGGAGGATCCTCCCTTTTCTATGGAGGATGAGTGAACTTTACTACATGTTCTTCATGCCTCTACAACTTTATTTTGTCAATAAGTAATGTAGACATGTTGCATATTTTCCTAGATTTTTATTTTTTAATAAAGTTTTTAATTCATGTTTAATACCAGTGAGCTCCTAAATTTCTGAGTTAAGCTAGAGGATTATTTTCAAATGCTTGCACTGATCATTATTATACTTATCATTTACATAATCAGACTATAATGTTCGCACTGTTGGCACAGGCGTAGAGTAGCCAGCCTTTCGGAGTTCTATAGGATACATTTTGGGGAGTGTGCGAGGGAATTGCACGATTTAATTTCCCCATCTCCGTTCCACCATCGGACGACCCGTCGTACGGCGAGTTTCCACCCTTATGTTGTTAACACCTCTACGATCCGGACGAAGCGTTTCGCCTCCTCCTTTATACCGCGTACATCGAGGGACTGGAACAATCTGCCGGCGGTGGTGTTTCCCTCGGACTACAATTTGAGTGTCTTCAAGGCTAAAGTGAATAGGATCTTAATAAACTAGTGCGCTTTACCATCAACGATTGCGTCACTTCTTACCATCAGGCGGGATTGCGGTCAAGCGCTGGTTTATAAATTAATAATAATAATAAAAAAAAACAGGTCTCCTCTCGGTGAGAGGAAGTGGGCCGTAATCTATCAGGTTAGCCAGTACGGGTATTATCATTTGATTGACCAAAATAAAAGCACTCCGTCTCTTTTACAGTCATACTGGTCTTTAAAAGAGACTGTTATCTTTGAGTTTGTTTCTGCCTTTCTTCTCAGAGTAATCAGGTCAAGACCCGCTGAGTTCAACTTAGTGTATTTTTTTTAATAATTTTGAATTTGGTAAGAGTATGTAATCAAAGCATGTGTGCAATTCTCACATGGTAGAAGAGAAACCTTAAAAAAAATTTAGTTTTAAGTAAATCTTATGTTATTGTTTTACGTAAATTTTTGTTACTGCAGATTTTTAGTTTCATTGCCTTTCAAACCTCAACGAAGCTAGAAGTTTTCACTTCAATAGGTAAATGATTTCTTTTCATTTTACCTAGTTTTAACAAACATACCTCCTGTTACCGGTAAGTACGTAAGATACGTTAACCCGAATACGTAATTTCACCCATTAAAGCCACATTAATACACTAAAATGTATTAATACACTGATGTGAGTTAATGTTGCTTCAACCGGTGTAACTACCTATTCGTGTGAGAAGTAACAATCTCCAAAAAGAGAGAGAAAAGCTACACTGTTAAGATTTCCCGAGACCTAGTACAGTGGAGCACAAAACGAATGCAAGAGAGTCGTAAAAGGAATCGCAGGTAACGAGAGGACAGCATGGTAAGACGAGTCGGTTACGGTACGTTACGCGCCATTATTTCATCGTGCAGACTCAGGAAGTTATTACGAGTAATGTAGTGCCGCCGGTACGCGTCGCTTTTTGTCATTCAGACAAAAGAACTCCCCACCAGATAGTTTCACAGTAACAAACAACCAAAGCGCCCTCGCGAAACGTAATAATAATGAAGTATCTCTGTCTGTTATTCGTGACTGGAGACCTTGTCTAATTAGGGTTGTGTCATAACCAACGGACCCTGAAATATTACATCTTTGTGGTTAAACAACGGTGTTGTCGTAATCGTAAACGGCCCTTTTAAGTAACTATAGTACTAAATTTATTATTGTATAGTTTTGCTTTAGTTTCTTGTTAATCTTACGTACTCATAACTCATGCCAGAAAAATTATAATGAACGGTTTTTTTTTACCTTTAGTATTTTTTACTAAAACAATATTTCTCGTTTATTTATAATCCATGCTTCAGGAGAGCACAGAATATATTAACTTTTATTTTTTCCGAATTTTCTAAACGATATTTGGGGAAAATAGGTCACAGTTGTGCTTAGTAAGCAATAGTATAGGATCCCGCATATATCAGTGTGCGTGGTTCAACAGCGGTAACTTCTAACGATATGACACCACACACCAGGTGTGTTAGCAGAGCATAAACTATTGCTTACTCTGCAGTAAAAAGATACGCAAGAATATTTTACGAAATCTTTTAAGAGACACCAAATAAAAAATCTATCGTTGAAGACAGTCAAGAGTATGTACATAATTTTCAAGAAAACTCTTTAGCAGTATAAAAATAACTCTTACATTTTGTATTGCCTTTTAAAGGTCGTAGCCCCCTTGTCAAGTGTGACAAAAATATTACCTATGTATGAAATACATTTGCAGAGGACGAGATTGGCTGCCTGTGAAATGATCGTAAATTTCGATGTATAATGAGCTCATAAATCTGAAGCGCCGCTCGATATCTCCGGGGCTATCTACGTTGTATGTACCTATAAACATTTTTTCATCCGAATTCCTGTTTACATCTGTGTCAGTCTAAAAGCTCTGCATATCAATTTTGCGAGGCAGTCGTGTTCCGTGTTCAAATACGTCATACTTGTTTTTAGGTCTGAACTATCTTTTGGATATCGAACTTCATCAAACGTACTTGCTGAAGGTAGTGATTGCATGTGATCCATCACATTAATTGTAGGCATGCATAATTAAGACTCTTGTAGAAAAGTAGGGAGATGAAGGCTTCTCTTCAGAGAAGCTTACAAAGAGCCGTCATAACCACAGTTACTGCTCCAATTTGGCTGTTTGATGTTAACATCTTTGTAGCTGCGTTGACTGTTTAAACCCCTAATCGTTTGTTAATGCTTATGGCTGACGACTGACAAATGTTTATGCAAAATCCTTATGAATTTAATGTTGATAATTTTGTAATTAATTCTACTAAAACATACTATTCATGAAAAGAGATTGTTTGTTATTTTAATATTGATCTAGTAATCTCTGTCTTGTCTGTCTTACATGCATGCACGACACACGGCAGAATGTGATGCAACTATTGAATAACAAAATAATGTACCATGTTCTGACAAATAAATCATTATGATTCAATAATTTGAGGAATTACGCTTTCTTTTCGGTAAGATAAACAAAATTAGTTCCCCTAACAACAGCGGATCACTTTTATAGATTTTCTACGCTATAGCATAAGTTATACAGTTTCTTGGTGTAATGTAAGCAAAACATGTACTTCGAAAGATTTTCATCAAGATAAATTACCAGTTAGCCAGAGGCAAGGACCAGATTGGGAGAGACTTTATTTCTTATTTGTAAATTGAAAATGTTACAGAATATTATGATAAAGAAATTAAACAATTAAAAAGGTCCACAAGCATTGTAGAAGAAGAAAGAAAACTAAATTGTACTTTTATTTTTTAAAGACGTAGCAGAGCGGAATATATTTTACTAAGATAATTGTGACAGTTTCAACTTGGAATCTCTCTGGTTGGAATACTTCACGAATGTGCAAACTTTAGTTTGGCTTTTGGAGGTTATTAAAGAACTCGTAGAATCCTACTTCCTATTTCCTTTCCTAATCCTTACTAATATTATAAATGGGAAAGTGAGTTTGTTTGTTCCGCCGTAACTACTGAACCGATTGCTTTGAAATTTTGCAGCCGTAAAGTTAGAAGTCCGGATTAAATAATAGGGTAATATGATATAAATAAAATATATACGGACAAATCACACAGAATGAGCTAGCCCCAAAGTAAGTTCGAGACTTGTGTTATGGGAAACTAACTCAACGATACTATATTTATAATAGATACATATATAGATAAACATCCAAGACCCAGGACAATCAGGAAAAGATCGTTTTCCATCATGACCTGGCCGGGGATCGGACCCGGGGCCTCTACGTCGCAGGCAGGCGTGTTGACCGCTGCGTCACGGAGGACGACAAATTACATATTCCCGAGGGAAATCTAAAAACTGCGATATAACCGTACTCTACGCGGGCGAAGCCGCGGGCGGAAAGCTAGTTTTCTATAAAATAAACTAACAGAGTATCTTTGACTTTATTTTATCTGTCATGCTTAAAACGAGGTATAAGATAGCCTTCAAGCAAAGCCATCCTATTAGACGTCGTCTCTCATGACGTCTGATGAGTTCTATGACGGGTCTCAACAGTACTAGTGTTTGTTTTTCAGACATCAAATAAAGGAATTTTTCAATAAAAAAACAAATTTACTGTAAATAGGTACATATTTTGAAGAAAATTTTCTCGTATCTGCCGAAAAACGCTACTTCATTCAGTAAGCACGTATTCATAAAATTAAACTTTGTGGTGCAATATCAGTGAGGAAGGTGTACCTTAGTCATCTTTGACTTCCCTTCCTTATAGCAGTAATCAACGGAAATTCTTTCACCCAACGATATCCTTACAAAGATAATAATATACTTTGCTAGAAAATATAAGCAGTATCGCTCCACGAAGGTCAAATGTAATTCTAAATCCTTACTTTTATACGATGCCAGGAATCGCTTATTATTTTCGTTATTACGCTTTTTAAAATACGTAAAGTTTCACATTTTTTTTTCATTTTAAAGTATTAAAGATTATAATTAAACATTGAACACCTTCATGATCCTTGTAATGTTACATGAACATGACCATAATGTTTTGCGTGCGTTAGATTGCGTAGTACAAACATACAATATTTTGACATCGAAAATAGAAACCGAAATCATTTTTGCACAAAATTACTTAGTTTGATTCACAGAACACGTAGGCGTCGTCGTAGCTATGGCTCTTTTTACCTACATCCAATCTTTGTCCGTAGTAGTGCGAGATTTCAATAAACATATAACAAATGACCGGACAGCTAACGAACACATATAAATGCCGTTTTTATCCCGGAAAAATGATATTATTGATATTCCCGAGAGAAATCTAAAAAGCGCGATATAAACAAACTCCACGTGGGCGAAGCCGCGGGCGGAAAGCTAGTAATATTATAAATGCGAAAGTTTGCGAGGATGTATGAATGGTATGGATGGACGTATGTTTATTTCCCTTCACGCAAGAACTATTGTACAAAATTGGATGAAATTTGGTACGCTCATAGTATACAGCGTGCAATTTTAATGATTGTTTTCCCGCACATCGAAACGGTTTTGTCTTAGTAATACAATCGTTTCATCAATAAATAAAATATTTGAAACATGAAATATCAGATTTGACATAGTGATAAAAAAACTCGAAAGTGAGCAAGAAATAATAGTAACCTCCTGATAATCAAAAAAATAGTTTTTTTGAATGCTAGTTTGAGTGGTAGTTTTTTGTATTGATACATTTAAGTTATTTTATACCGTATTAATGCACATGACAGATTTTTTTTGTTTGAATATTTTTTTCTTTTGTGGGCATGGCGGTGAATTTTTGGATTGTTGCCTACAAGTTGATCCCTACGCCCTTTTTTTTTTGCCGGGTTGGAAATCCTCATAGGTTGCCCGCTGCCCTGGGGTGGGCGACGGGGTATGTCAGACTTTTACTGACTAAAACCACCCCGGTGTGTCTTCTATCACGAGCGCGCGTGGGGCCGCGGGAGTCTAAATTCTTCCACGGCCCCACACCCTCGTGCTGGCCCGGTCTGTCCGGGCCTCGTCTCCTGCACGGGGTAGTGGGGTGTTAAACTACCCCGTGCGATCCCTACGCCCTAGCCCTATCACTACGCGCGGGAGCTTATAATGGTTTGAACATTAAATGCATTGCTTTCCTTTCAGACGGTTTCATGTCCATTCCGAGTAGTACCTACAAGTTGTATCTAGCGTAACTAACTTTTCTCACTTTGTCGAGTTGATGATTTTTTTAAAATTATTTTTTATTATTTTATAACACAAACATTTTTATTTTTGTCTTTTACTTTATTCATCGAAAGTACTCCTTAAAGCAAACCGTTCGCGGGAAAACAACCATTAAAATTCCAGCGTGTATAACCAGGAATAACATTTGGAATAAGTACTTTTACCCTGATATTCCCACGGGAATGAAACTAGTCCTGGTGAAACTGCAAGGCGCAGCTAGTATTACATCAAAATAAAGTATAATGTACTGCAAGGTTAAACGAAGCAGAAGAACTGGAGAGAAAGTAAAGGTTACTGATTGCATTAGAAAAAACAAAGACAAGAAAGTATACAAGTTATTTATAAAAGCATTGCTTAAAGTGTGACTGTAGTAAGTCGAGCCCATTTCCGGGATTGTAACCTCGCACTTCCTTCTTTGAGAATCTTCGGCAGGGCTATCAAAAGCGAAAGTGGCTTGGGTTAAATCCAAAGTAGACGTGTTCCGGCCGAGCTTAGACTTTGAATAAATGAGGAGGCGGAGGTCGCAAGGTGAGTCCCGTCCTCAGTCCGCCGCGGACAATACGGCATTTATATGTGTTCGTTAGGTGTCCGGTCATTTGTTATGTTTATTGAAATCTCGCACTACTACCTACAAAGATTGGATGTAGGTAAAAAGAGCCATCGCTACACCTACGTGTTCGTCGCCTACGTGTTCTGTAAATCAAACTAAGTAATTTTGTGCAAAAATGATTTCGGTTTCTATTTTCGATGTCAAAATATTGTATGTTTGTACTAAGCAATCTGATGCACTCAAAACATTGTGGTTATTTAGTGATGGTTTAGTTATCATCTTTAATACTTTAAAAGAAAAAAAAGTGGAATTTTGTGTATTTTAAAAAGCGTAATAATGAAAATAATAAGCGATTCTTGGCATCGTATCGATGCATCGTAAGGGTTTAGAATTATATTTGACCCTCGTGGAGCAATACCGCTTATATTTTCTGGCAAAGTATAAGGATATCGTTGAGTGAAAGAATTTCCATTGATTACTGCTATAAGCACACACTCGCATAAGACAGAAAACTCAGGCCATTGATGCTCTCAACCACGCACAAAGGCTTAAATGGCGGGCGATGGGCTGGACACGTAGCGAGGCTAAGCGATAATCGATGGACAAGAGAGACAACACAATGGACAGGCCCACTAGGACAGAAAAGAAGAGGAAGACCGAATGCACACTGGGTAGACGATATAATAAAAGTAGCAGGTACTCATTGGTCACGAGCGGCTGAGAACAGAGAGTACTGGTCTTCTCTGGAGGAGGCCTTTACCTTTCATGGAGAGGGTTCATGCTAAATTATTAAATATTATTATAATGTCATTTTAAATAGCAACATCAAATACAGCAATAATTAATTAATCTTATTTATAATTCTTTTTTTAATCATAATCACATTAATTTTAAATTTCTTTTAATTTTTGCATGCACACTGTTATTGATATTTATTGTACTATGGAAAGCAAGAAATAAAAGGCTTTTAATTTTTAAGCTATTGCATAGCTTCTATCGCGGGCCTTGAGCGCGGGGACCGAATCCAGAAATTCCGTAACGAAAAAACCTCACGCTCCCCATCGTCTAATGTCGTTTCAGTTCGGCAGTCTTCGGCATGGCATGTTTGTGTGCGTGCGACTACATCTTTTGAAAACAATTTATAGATTTTCAAAAAGAGCATGCATATTGCAGGGCGCGAACTCAGTTCTACACACTTGCCATGTTACTGATAGTCGCGATGTGCTAAACTTGCGATTTATATTCTCTCTGAAATAGGTCTTCTATAGAGATATGTCATAGACGTCATCGACGTTGTCATGGCTACCTTAAAAACTTTTCATGTAATTAATTATTAAGTACTTTTATTCGAATTAATTTAGTAGTGTTTTTATAAAATAGCTTTTTTTTTAACGGGAAAACTAAGATGAATGTCACGCAAATTTTTCATTGGACTTTTAAATTATTTATAGTGTTGTTTACTAAATAAAAGCGCGTGATTTTATAGAGTAAAAAGTGCTCACGTGGCCGTTTTTTCAATTGTTGCAAGAATTCAAAAGACTGTCTTTAAATAGTGTTCAGACGATTGCTCAAAGTGTATTAGATTTCATTAGTAATAGAAATGGCATTTCAATAATGACTTTCAACTGCCAAAGTCTAAATAGTCATAAATACGATTTACAAGATTCAGTTACGAGACAAACAAATGTGTTACTTCTTACTTGCAACTTGCATGACGCATGATAATCCAATTGAAATACCTAATTTTAATTGTATTGTACAGTTCAAACGAGATATTGTTTCAAAGGGTGGGGTAGCTATTTACCAAAATAAAAATGATATTACTAATATTATGACTCCGAATATTGAAATAAATATTGCACACGTTAGCGATGTTAATGTTAGGCGCTCAGTTGTTGGAGTTGTGCGTGCTTATGCAAACTTAGAAATGGCCTACAAATAGTTATGGTAGCAATTTACATTTCTCCGAATCCAAAATTGGACGAGGTAGAGCATTTTATTCATCGCACTTTACTGGAGTACACTGAAGAAAGCTCGAAAATACTTGGTACAAATGGTATCTAATAAATTTCCACTTACATATCTTGGCTGGCGATTTCAACATTAACTTCGCTGATAAAAAATCAGAGCGGTTGACAACTTTTCTATCAAAAACATTGAATTTGAAAATGAATAATGATCCACAAGAGTCCACAACAAAATATGGGACCACCATTGACGCGGTATTTTCTAGGTATTTAGAGGATATTAAGTCGCAAACTTATGTTTCTTATTTCAGCTATCATAAACCTATAGTTTCAATGATAAATATTCCTGAATAACCAACACTGTAAGGTAATAAAACCCACATGTATTGTAAAATAATAAAAATATTTTAAATAATATTAACTTTTTATTTATTTAATAAAAGAAAAATTTGTTTTCTTATCGGTCACCACGCTCAAAAAGTGTAACTTGAATTAATATCAAAGAAAAAGAAATACTGCATAAATAAAATAAATAAATAATTATAATTGCATAAATTGATACAAAGTGCTATGCAATAGCTTTACCGCGGCAGTCCCCGAGTGCCACACGTCTTTTTTATTTATTTATTTACTGCTATAAGGAAGGGAAGCCAAAAATGACTACTAGTACACCTTCCTCACTGATATTGCACCACAAAGTTTAATTTATGAAGAAGAATACATGCTTACTGAAGTAGCGTTTTTTAGGCAGATACGAGACTATGTTCTACAAAACATGTATCTATTTCCAGCACATTTTTTTTTATTGAAAAATTCTTTTATTTTGTGTATGAAAAACAAATACTAGTGCTGTTGAGAGCCGTCATTATAGAACTCATCAGACCTCATGGGAGACGACGTCTAATAGGATAGCTTTGCTTGAAAGCTGTTTGTCGTGTCGTGGGGGCCTAATGCTTAAAACACCAGCCTCTCAAGAATGAGTGTGCGGGTTTGATCCCAGGTCAGGCAAGTACCAATGTAACTTTTTAAAGTTATATGTACTTTCTAAGTATATCTTGGATAGCAATGCCTGATTAAAAACTGAAGGAAAACATATTGAGGAAACCTGGACTTTAAGTTTGAAATCGGTAACCCGCATTGAGCAAGCGTGGTGATTATGCTCAATCCTTCTCTGTATGTGAGGAGACCTGTGCCCAGCAATGGGACGATGAAAGGTAATGATGATGATGTTTGTTACCTCGTTTTAAGCATGACAAATATAATAAAGTTAAAGTTACTCTTGTAGTTTATTTTCGTTGGCAAAAAACACTCTGCACAAAAATAATATTAGTCACACAGTTCGAGAAATAAATTATTTGAAGGTCATAATGAAGACTATTCCTTGCAGTAATTGAATCTGCGACCCGTAGCGCAGTAATCCAAGTTCATTGATCCACCAAACTTGGACAATAACGCATTGTCTTCGTGGTTAGCGGTTTCATCCCCATCTCAACCCCTTTAAAGCCGTCTATCCAAATTCCATCAGCATTTCCCTTCAATTTAATTAATTTCTAAATAGATTTTTGCTATATTATAGGCATTAATGTGTCAATCAATTAATCAATTCTCACCTTATTTGATTTTAAATCAGATTATAAAGTATACATGGCCCCTGTCCTATATAATATCAATCTTTTGATTAAATCTTTAGTTTATCGCATCGCCAGACGTCCCTATTCCAAAATCTAATGTTTAATAAAACGTAACCCTTGCCTCTTTACTCGTACGATCTCTGGGATGTGGGTTATTTTGTTAAAACAGAATTGTGCCTACCGAGCAAAATCATGTAACAAAAAAAAAAAACGCAAATATATACCGAACAAAGTAATCAAAACTAAGTTATTATGGTAGTATTGACTGATTAATATGTTTGAATAATAATCAATACAATGAACAACGCGAACTTTTACATATAGAACTAAATTATACAGGATGGCTTCCTTGCTTCATAACACAGTAGCTTGAGTGAAAATATTTCCTTTCATAAAGTGTAGGCTGTTTGCGGCGTTGAACCGACATCTGCCTTTCGGCAACGGCGTGCTGTAATCCACTTTTTGTATTGCAAGTGGTTTCACTATACTTTTTCTGAACTCTCTAGGAAAAGTGCTTGTGCTATGAATAAAAATACCTGTAGTAAAAAATTGTAAAAGACTTTTCCTGTACCCTTTCTTCGGCAAAATTTCCCTTACAATGTTATCAAAACCCTTTTCCACATTATTGTGCTCAGAATATGTTGGGAGTGATTTGTGTTATAAAATCTTATCAGGCAGCGGGAGCGCGGTGTGTTCTACCGTTTGATACGCCTCGGCGACATTACAAGATCGTAAAGTAAAAACGACTGTGTCTATATTACAGCGTGCGATGAGATTTGGAATGGCCGTCATGAAATAAAGGCGTCGACGTACCAGACTGTCACCTGCGACTCCAGCTAATACATAAAATTGAGTGTACAGACTCATACTCAGAGATCTCATTAAAACTTTACTAAAATTTATTCCGTCACCGTCTCATAGAGAGTTATCAAGGAATTCGCCATTTTTCTTTCTTTCTGCGCACTGAAATTTTCAATTTACATACTTATGAAAGGTTTCATAACAAAAATCCGAGTACAAAACCGGTCGCCTCGGAAAATCCCTTTTGTTGGTGCCGTGGAACGACATTTTCCTTGAGTAAAAAATGAAGTTTTTAGTTAGATAGCTATAGTCTATGAACTCTTAAAAATCTTCATGTTAAGGAATTATTAATTTTTGGGGAGTGTGCGAGGGAATTGCATGATTTAATTCCCCCATCTCCGTTCCACCATCGGACGACACGTCGCACGGCAAGTTTCCACCCTTACGTTGTTAAAACCACTACGATCCGGATGAAGCGTTTCGCCTCCTCCTTTATACCGCGTACATCGAGGGATTGGAACAGTTTGCCAGTGGCGGTGTTTCCGTCGGACTACAATTTGAGTGTCTTCAAGGATAGAGTGAATAGGCTCTTAATAAACTAGTGCGCTTTACCATCAACGACTGCGTCACTGCTTACTATCAGGCGGGATTGCGGTCAAGCGCTAGTTTATAATTTAATAAAAAAAAAAATCAGTCGAAATATTACTCGGACGAATTTTTCACAAGAACCAACGTTCTTGTGAAAAATTTACACAACAGTCGTAAAAAGTTTTTGTCAAATTGTTGCACAAACACTAAGCTTGACACGGACTGCCCACGATTCGACGGACTATTGTCGCACCGAGGCCTATATTTCCACAAAATTTGTTTTTCTGTTCACAATAACTCTCCGCTATGCGCAATGGATTCATATGCATAGCACGACTGCATAAAGTTAGGAAAAAATATATCTGATGGATTACATAAAAGATTTAAAAGGCTTGTATTTCATGTCATTGTTGTAATGTTAAGTATTGGAATACCTGGGAACCTTTTTTTTTATTCTGGATCGGAAATCATCAAATGGCTTCTCCCGCTATGGGCGGAGCGGAAGGGCATGTCAGACTTTTACTGATTAAAACCCACCCGTGTTCCTTCAGTTGCCTGTGCGCCAGGGCCACGGCTTTTTTATACAACCCGCAACCTTGACCCAGAATGCATCGGTCTTCGATGACCCTCTCACGGTGGATTGTTGAGGCGCGCGTCAAACACAACGCGCCGTGTCTGGACCTAACCGGGAGGCGACCTGCCCACTGTTCGCCCGCGCCTACGTTGGCCGGGAGTACGATGTTGTCTCCCGACCAGGGGGCTCCTGCGGTGGCTAGAGGCGCGCTGGGATTCCCGATCCCTCACGCGATCCGCCTCCTCCTTTGCCAGCATCACTGCTTCGGAGAAGGAGGTGACGGCCTGCCATACACTCTCGTACTGAACTATGGCCTGGGCCAGGGCCGGACGTGAGAGATTGCCGCCGATCGCCGCCACGAGGTCACGGTGGTGCCATACCCAAGCCGGGCAGTACCTCCACCATATGCTACAGATACGGAAACCTTCTAGTTACAGAGAAAACTTTTAGTGACGTTTTGCTTATGACAGCAATTGTATAATGTTATAAAACAACTTTGAATAATCCTCACGACTCGTGTACTTTTTTGTGTTACATTGTGCATTACTGAAATAAAAAATAATGTCACACAATGTTTTTTTTAAATTTTACCATTTTTATATATTTTTTGTTAATAACGTTTTACAATCATATAAACTCATAATACACTTTACAATCACCCAGAATCAGAAAAATTGCCCCGGCGGCTTGTTCCACCACTTCTTCCTAGCGAAAGCACTAGGAAGTGGCGAAAAGCGGGCGTTTTTGAGGGCAGTCCCTCAAAAACGCCCGCTTATGTAATATTACCGTTCAAGAAGTGTTGAGTCTCAGCCTAATTTGAATAAAAGACTTATGATATTGATTTAAAAAAAAGAAATATCTATTTGATGTGGGAATCGAACCCGTGACACGTAGCGCAGCAGTCGATTGTTCAGACACAGCGCTAACCATGTTATCAGAAATCAAAGTCGTTTTCCAGCAATTATTTTTATACAATACGTACTTAGTTTCATATATAGATGGCGTAGTTGACGGCTATGGGATATGTCTCTTTACAGCCAGTAAAAATTATATATTCCGTAATAAATAAGATGTATTATAAGTTATCATTCAATGTAATCAGGGTTCCTCATAAGTTCTTTTAGGGTAAATTTTGGATATTTGATTCTTTTGGGGTCGAGGGTTTAGTAGGGTTGGTTGAATCAGAACGGATTAGCTAGAGTAAGGTATTATGTTAGTCAAAGGTCTCGAGGTCAATATTCTTTTTGTTATGTACGCACATAACCATTTTCAGCTCTGATGGATATTTGAAAATCACGTTATTGCTATTATATTCAAAGATTATTACCTAATTTTAAGGTCGGAAGCCTTTTGATGGATCGAAAAGTTGCATTATAATCGCAAATTCTAAGTTAAGTAGATTTTGTAAGTAACGCTCTCGTGCTATAAAGTTCGCCGTAACACCCCTTTATGCCTACCGGTCATCAATTACCAGTCATTATTCGAGCTGAGAGTTGATATCTTTACTTCTTCTTCTTTTTTCAAGGTGAGATTCAATTTCAACTCTTGATCAAAGGCCCCTGTGGAATAGATACCACAATTTTGTCAATAACACGTGTAACAAATTATAGAAATTCTTCGAAAATTTTATTTCACAATAATGGCGGATATCGCCAATGGCAGTTGAAAAATATGGCCGCATGAAACATCTATGAGGGAGGTTCGAGGCAAAGTCATGAAGTGGCCACTATGCTGGGATATTTCAATGTCCTTTATGAATTATTTACTGTATGTACTTTTTACTACATAAATCACGCTTTATTTATTTAGTAAACGACACTGTAAATAATTTTAAAAGTCTAATTAAAAAATGCGCGTGACACTCATCTTTGCTTTTCCGTCAAAAAAACTTGATATCTTTATATATATACATAGATTCAGTAAATGATTAGTGATAAGTGAAGTGACAAGAACGTCAACTTCGCAACTCCTTTTTAAACGACTTTAAAAAAAAGGAGGTTATAAATTCGACCCGTATGTATGTAGGTAGGCCAAATTTCAAGCGTAAGTATGTATGTTTTTATGTTAGTGCGCGCCTTTTTCCGGAACTACAAGTCCGATTTAAGTAATTCTTTTTTTGTTGTACTATGTATTGTTCAACTTAGGAAATAAAAGTTTCATCAAAATCGGTTTAGTAGTTTTTGAGATAAGGTTTTTTTTCGTATTGATGAGAACTTATTCTAATAAAGTAGGTACATGGATGATGGCTGCCACTATTGTTATGAGGTGAAAAAGTAATTTCCGAATTTCAACTAAGACACTGAAAAGCATGAAGTCGGTGGCGAGCTAAACAAGAGAAACATACACCGACTTCTAGAGCCATGACATTTAAGTAAAATTATTTTATTATTTTAAGTGTTTTTTTGAAGTCTTTTTTTTTTTGTAAAAAGCTTTTTCTCAAATTAAGTTAAAGTTGAGAGTTGCATCTTGACTTGGCTTGCGAGGTTGTCGACATGTGGAATGTGATTACAGAAGTCATTGTGCCGATAGAAGTGACAGCTGAGGGCATCGATCAACACCTGTCGAGACTCTCGTTCGCCAGGGTGTCACCACTGCGGAGATCAGCCTGAGGACACGTTGGAGCATATGAGAAAGTCTGCCTGACTTGGGCGGAGTAGCGCCGTATCTCTCGCGTCCGGCACTGGTCCGGAACTAGAGTGCATGACAGGCTGTCACCTCCTTCTAGAAAGGAGGAGGTGGTAGAGGCAATCGCCGCAGGAGACGACCTGGTCGTCGGGAGACTGCATCCAACCCTCGGTCACCTTAGGCGTGAATTTACACCAACCGCAAACCCACTGGTAAGGACAAGACCATGGTCGATGGCGCGTTGTATTCCACGTGCCTCAAAGTTATGTCAGTACAGAGTGATGGGGAATACAAGGACCGATACCTACCAGGGCCGCATGTTGTTCGTACTAGTAAAATGCAGAATAATGGCACTTCAAAATGTGACGCGTAAGGAGTGCTTGGTTTATTTATTATATTCCATTTAAAATAAAAGATAAAGTTGTGTATCTGTTGAGGAAATTTGACGGGTTGTGATGCCTTGATGTGCGGACGACTGTACCTAGGTATTAATATACCTATGAATTGTTAGCATTGCATTTTATACAATAATAATTATTTATAGTGTAGTTATGAGCGGCTCGCCGACATTCAGATAAACCCTGAGAGGTTTTCGTTGTGCGGCTAAAACAAATTGTGAACCTAATTGTAAGTTTACTAGAAATAAATTAAAAAAAAAAAAGTAGATTAAAAAGTATTTTGTAATAAAAAATACGGCGGCATATTTGTTTTTTTTTCTATTCAGCAAAATAGTCAGCCTACAAACCTGTCTCCTTTTAGACAGAAATTAAGCATTACCTAGTTATCTATTATTCTAGAATATTACCTCAGTTGCCTCAGTCGTAATAATTTAAACTGCGACATTGCGTACTCCCCATGGCTTCGATCCCGGCAAATTCTGAAAGTTGGTATGTTCACTCATTATTCTCGACTCAAATCTCCCTGAGGATTCAGGAATACGATAACTTTTCCCTAACCCGTTGTCTCGTTATGTTAATCTCTAGCGAGGAGGGCGTTTATTAGAATTGCGCATTGACCGCAATGTACTACTGACCTCTAGAATGTTCAGTACTACTTCAAAGTAACGCCATAATCATGATAATCTAATTTTCGCAACTATGACTTGAGTAGCACATTTAGCTTCATTCTTAATATCTCCCTGCCATAAAACGAGGAAAAAACGGTAATTGAATTGAGAAACTTCATTCAAGACTGAAAAACTGTAAATATCGTCGATCGTGCATGGAACATTGTGAGTCCAATATGGTCCTTTTATAAATTCAGTTTGGATAGCAAAGAGTCAGCAAAGTTATTCACAATTATTATTAATGTTATTTAATTGGGTTATATCCTAAAAATAATTTAATGTCCATCAGATAAATTTATAAAAAATATTGAACACGTATTTTTTCTTATTTCTTTCATTCAAATACTTAGGAAGATAAATTGATTTGAAATGTAGCATGACGGTCACGCCATGGTACAAAATATACTACGGCGTGACGTAATTGGCCCCCACTCCGTAACTTTAATACACTATATCTCAGTAGTTTTTGGTAATTTCGACAAAAATATTATTATTACCCACTCGAGAGCATGCCACGTATAATTGTCCGTGTGAAAAACATGGTGTTCTCAAATCTAATCCACAAACAGACATCGTTTGACCTTGGGATTTGTTGATAGTCATTGCAAATGCCAATCTAATCGGAAACTGAATACGTTAGAATTGAATTGGCACATCTGTAGGTATAATAGGAATCCGTATGAGTATATTTTCACCTCTGAACTTGCCATTTAAAATCCTAAATCTTCGATCACGTTTTTAATTAATTTTTGAATGACTAATCGCGTAGCGTTGCACAGCTGGGGCGGGTTCAAATTACACTGAGATAGCAAAATAATAATTGTCAACGTTACTACTACACTTGATGCATAAACAATAATGATGGCCGACAACTGTGTAGGGAGTGAGAAAGAAAGGAGACCGGCTTCGTTCTCATCCCCACTCCGTGCTGTTTACTGGGTTAGAAGTGACACCTGTAGACATCTGGCGGGGATAACTAATTTAATGACGATTGATCAGTTTTCGACCGGAGAGAAAAAATTATTAAATTACTAAAATGGCTATTAAAAAATAAGGGTTGATCGTAGAAGGGTAAAAATTGAGGATTGTATGTATTTTTGTATGTTGTATCATAAGAAAATAGAAATTGAAAATTTTGTCTAAAAAATAAAAAAAAAATTTAGGGGTGGACTACCCCTAACATTTAGGGAGATTAAAAATAGATGTTGGCCGATTCTCATAGATACCGGATAAGCACAAAAAATTTCATCAAAATCGGTTAAGCCGTTTCGGAGGAGTATGGCAACGAAAACTGTCATACGAGAATTTTATATATTAGATAAACTAGCGCTTGACCGCAATCCCGTCTGATGAAATGAAATGAAATGAAATCGTTTATTAAGCAAGTTGGATCACCGATCACTTTTACACGTCATTTCTTTTTTTTTTAAACTAGTTTAAGCCGGCATTTCCTAACTGACTACCTCTGAGAAGAAATAGCCTAAACAAACTCAGGGATCATCGTCTTTTTTCAAGTCCAGACATTAAAAATGAAAATGTTTACAATAATTTACCTTATAATTACGCATATTGCTTAATAACAATGCTTAACAGAGGGAACAGCTCAGTCCCAAGCTTTTTTGTCTTCTAAATAATCTGTGATTTTATAATACCCCTTTTTGCAAAGTTTGGCCATTATATAGTTTTTAAATCGTTTAATGGGTAATTTTCGAATGTCCATGGGAAGCTTGTTGTAAAAGTGTATACATTGACCCATGAACGAGTTGCCTACTCTGTGGAGACGAGTGCGATGTACAGCAAGATTGTGTTTGTTGCTGGTATTTATATTATGAATATCGCTTATTTTCTTAAAATCCGATATATTTTTATGTACATACATAAGATTTTCAAATATATACTGTGAAGCTACAGTCAGAATGTCTACCTCTCTGAATTTTTCTCTAAGAGAATCTCTAGGACCATGGTTGTAAATGGCTCGAACAGCCCTTTTCTGTAAAACAAAGATGGTATTGATGTCCGCACAAGTTCCCCAAGAGAAGAATCCCATAAGTCATAAGACTATGAAAATAACTAAAATAAACAATTCTGTTTGTATCCACATCATTTATCTGTCTAATTTTCTTAACAGCAAAGGCGGCGGAACTAAGTCTACCCGACAGCTTCTCAACGTGAGGACCCCATTGCAACTTGGCGTCAATTGTCAATCCAAGAAAAACTGTCGACTCGACAGGGATCAACTCTACTCCATTTAGTTGAACATTGGTACTTAGCTGCCTGACATTTGGCGAAGAAAATTTAATGACTTTAGTTTGTTTTTTCATTTAAAAGAAGGTTATTTACATTAAACTAATGGACAAGTTTAGAAAGTGCATTGATAACTTCGTCAAATTTTGCTAGCTGACGCTTGACTTTAAAAATAAGAGAAGTGTCATCCGCGAACAATACAATGTTGTGATTATCCCTCACGTGATGAGGTAAGTCATTAATATAGATTAAAACCAAGAATAGACCTAGAATTGAGCCCTGCGGAACGTCCATGGTGACCACAGATCCTGCAGATCTCCTGCCATTAACATCAACCCTCTGAATTCGATTATTCAGACGCTTGCATCTGTAGTTGAACGACCCTTTGTAAAACCAAATTGTTTTACGTGCAATAAATTATGTAAGTTAAAGTGCCTCAACAACTGTTTCCAAATTAATTTTTCAAAAATTTTCTAAAGTTGATAATATCGAAATTGGCCGATAATTTGTGGGATCAGTTGTACTACCAGATTTGAACAGTGGAATTACTTTGCTAAGTTTCATCAAATCAGGAAATATACCAGATGTGACACAAGAATAAAAACACTTGCTAAGAAAGGTGCGATAACATCTATTATTGAAGCTAAAGCATATACTGACAAACCCCAATGATCGGCATTTTTTTTACATCAAGATCCTTAAAAGATTCTATAATATCTTTAGCAGTCACAAAGGTAAATTCAAAGTGTTTGTCACATTCTGGAACACATTCTTTTAATATGGCGTAAGCAGAAGTGGAGGAAGATGACTAAGTTTTTGTTGTTATTATTGGAATATTAGTAAAAAAGTTCTCAAACTCAGTTGCTATCTCCAAGTCCGCCTTCATATCTTCATCGTTAATTTTAAGATGGAAATCGCGATTTTGTACTTTGGTTCTTCCAGTTTCAGATTTTATAATTTGCCAAGTTGTTTTGATTTTATTTTCAGAAGATTTTATTTTATTTTTAATGTGTATGGCTTTTGCTGAGGAACAGGCTCTTTTAAAAGTTTTTGAATAATATTTAACAAATTCTTGAAAAGTTTCATCACGGTTATATGTTTTTTCCTGATACAATTCATAAATTTTTTTCCCTGCTTTTATAAATAACTGGGGTTGCCCAGTCACTAAATATAAGGCGGACTATACGCATGAACCGGGATGGTGTGATGAGGTAAGCCCGGTAGCTTTTCAATTGAATTATTTTTAAATTGTCCTAAACGATTTTCATTTACTCACAAGTTTCCTTTGAGCTCTGACTTCACTTTTCTGAGGAAAAGTAACTAACTGGCCACAGTGATCACAGTCTAACTCATTTATAATTAAATGGTCAGAAGGTCTTAAGTTAGTAAAGATGTTGTCTAAACAGGTGGCACTTGTGGCAGTTATTCTAGTTGGTTCAAAGAATCTTGCGTACAAATTATAAGACTTGAATAATGACATAAATTTATTAACTGTAGCTGATTTTTCTAGAACATTAATGTTGAAGTCTCCACAGACAACAACTGTTTTGTTACTGTGACAAGTCTTTAATAAAACTTCCTCCATATATTTTTCAAAAATATCTTAGGAAGCACATGGGGGCCTGTAGACACTTTTACAATGAACTGCTCAAACTCGATGCAAGCAATTTCAATAACTCGCTCAACAGAGACGCTTACAATATCAGCCCGTTCTTTAAATTTGATATTGTTACGAACAATTATTATTCACTCTGGCTCATTCACTCTGATGAATGAGCTAGCAATCTGATGGTTATTAAAACTGAACATGAACTGATGGGCTTTTATGATAGGCTGATGGGATGGTAAGCAGTGACGCAATCGTTGATGGTAAAGCGCATTAGTTTAATAAGAGCCTATTCACTCCAGCCTTGAAGACACTCAAATTGTAGTCCGACGGAAACACCGCCGCTGGTAAATTGTTCAAGTCCCTCGATGTCCCTCGTCCCTCGAGGTGAAACGCTTCATCCGGATCATAGTAGTGGTAACAACGTAAGGGTGGAAACTCGCCGTACGACGGGTCATCCGATAGTGGAACGGAGCTGGGAGAATTAAATCATGCAATTCTCTCGTACACTCACCAAAAGGCTGGCTACTCTAGTCTCTACGCCTATGCTCTAGGCTTTGGAGACCGTTTTGAGTTTAATCTAGGTCGCGAATCAGCCTTTTCATTGAAACCAAAGTGGCCAGGTGACATTTTGCACCACCAACCCAAATGTGTACAACATTAGAAGCTGCCTTGGTGTGACAGTTTAGACGCGATTAAAAACATTACGATTAATAGTACGTCAATTTACGTCAGGCGTTGACTAATTCGAAAGGACCAAACTAATATTTACATACCTTCCGTCTTTTTCTTAAAGAAATTAAAAAAAAAAACCCTTTATAGCGTTGGTGGGGAGCGAATAAGGACTCAGTTATCACGATTACAGTTTAATGGTCCAGAAACACAGGCTTAACACAATAACACAAACAATAACTTATAATTTGGTGACAATTTACTACCTTTAAAGCGCGAGCGATTAGCGCGCACGCACCTTTCTACCGCCATGTCATAACTATCTCTTTCTCTCTATGCCTCTCACGGATGGCATAGACAGCGCGCTAACGGGTTGCCACGCTATAGCTTGAAATTAAATTTAGTGTTTAGTTTAGTCTGTGAACAGAGCCTATCATTCTAAAAAAATTTTAAACTTCGTTTTCACGAAACAATGTATCGCAGTTTCAATATAAATATTTTAAATACATGAATAAAGTCATCACAACCCGTTCGTTAGCGTGATCGAAATCTGACAATCTGAATTGCATACAAATAAACTGATTCTTTTTCTATGTGTCTATAACACGTGGACTAATATTTTTGATAACGCTATTTTCAACACTGAAATATTCACCTTTGTGTCACCTACCTTGTTGTAATAAGTAATTTCCCTCACCGTATATTTATACGGTGAGGGAAATTAATTCACCCAATTCCTCTTAAGATAAGCTGCGAGCGAGTTTTTATTCAATTGAAGAACATATCTGATAAATTCTATATTGATTTAAATATTCGTGTGGGTGAGCCAATTTGTTGCTCGACTAAATAATAATACAAAAGAAAACCGATGAAAGGAACAAGGACCGTGATATACAGGGTCTATTAAGATTTCGGAAGCCATTGATTTTTATTATTAGAAGCCAAGTAAAAAGGATGTTTACCTAAAGTCGATACAGCTTCGTTATTTACAAAGATTTCAACGGAAATATTCCCATCATAGATTGGATAAATGTGCGATTAATTAAAGCGATAAACGATCATAACGTTTCCTGAGAAATGTCTTCATAAGAATTTGTATTAATTTAATAAACTTTTACAAAGATAAACAGATTCCGAGGAAAAAAGTTTATCTTTTCTCGCAGATAGTTATTTCGGTCGCTTCTTTCGAGCACAGTCTACACAAAGAGATGGATCATTTTAACAATGTTTGAAACACATCTTGAACATGTAAAGAATATTATTTGGTCGTCATATTTACTCAGAAGCCAAGGTTGTTTTTAATCAAATGTTAGTTATTGTCTTATTTAAAAACGCCGAGCCGTTCGCTAAACACATTATTGTGTTTATTTATTCACGGGTGCAGAGGTGCGGAAAGGTCGCGACTATGTTTGACTGTGGCGATTTATTTAACGAGTGGCTTTATTTGTTTGCGACGGTGTCGGTCGACGCTGGCTTGCCCTTCTAATGCTACCCCATTAACTTCATGCCCACTCTAAATTACAGCACTTTCAACTTTATCACTTAGTTGTTAAGGACTACGCAGAGTGTCTCTGAGCTATCTTTGTCTACGTCGTCTTTGCTTAATTAATGACTTAATAGTGGCTTCGTCATGTGTGCACGCCGAGTGATGTATAGTGTTAACTCACGTTTCTCCCACATCAGCTCAGTCTAAAACACAATGATGGGTAATTAGTTACCGCTACTAACTTGCTGAATTAACTAAATCCGAATCAAATATCATATTCTGCAGTACTTTTG
Source organism: Sesamia inferens (assembly GCA_037179545.1). Classification (NCBI taxonomy): domain Eukaryota; kingdom Metazoa; phylum Arthropoda; class Insecta; order Lepidoptera; family Noctuidae; genus Sesamia; species Sesamia inferens. The sequence continues at coordinate 16,407,162 of CM073928.1, read as the reverse complement.
TGTTTACCGAAATATAACGGTTTCGTAGGAGGAATACAAAGACAAAACCTTCCGCTCCTTCTGCTTTTAATGTTTAACTTTAGGAATTTTAATGGCAACAACAGTATGAAAACAACTAAGAAAGTAATTAGGGAGAAAGTTAACAAAATGTTATCACAATCATAATAAGTAAGTACGTGTTTTCTGTAATTATATTTATTCAAAAGGAAAGGCGTGTACGTGACAAAGTAATGATATGGTGTCAAGTCCCGGGGTCCGGACATTAGCTTTCATGTTTCGTTTTCGTCAAAAAGTATAAATCGTTTTAGAGCGCGACCGCTTACAACGGACGGTAGAAAATAACCTTACGTATTTGTCTGACGTTCAAAGTACTAACAAAAATAATTTTGTTGACAGTTCCTTTTATTCTTGACATGTGTCATCCTCAGATCATAGGGACAGGGTCGTGTCAGCAATATATTTGGACTACAATGAAAGGTTAGACAGCGATAATATGACAGCTTCAGTAGAATGGTCAATGGAACGTTGCATTAGCCTTTGTTTAACGTTCTGAGCCGAAATACATTTTCTGTAGATATACCTATAGGCACCTATAGGAATTCCAATATTTTATTGGCTGACTAAGTTTAAGTAGGCGAACCGAACATTAGATCGAAAAAAAAGTAATTACTACATAGAAAAATTAAGTACACATGTTAGAAGTCAGGACTCTGTCAAGCGCCACTAGAGGGCGCTGGCGATCCAGATAGTTAAGCCAATTACTCTAACATATACATAATTGGCGGCATATGGGTGTGCCTATCATGGGTACACATCTGTATAACCCTTCGCGGAATCCAAGCGTGATGACCTGATAAGTTATGTAGGTACGGTAACCAAATTCAAATATCTCCTAAAATCACCAGACCACCAGCTTGCAGGAACACAACTTATCCAAGTAGGTACATAATATGAAAAACAGCCGAATGATATTCTTGAAAACCGTTTAACGAAGCTCAAATTGAAGCGTCTACGCCAAAACTCTTCAAATCTAATAACTTACAGCGGCTCTCCTGCTGGCTGTAGTGAAACCGCGACGGATTATACGGGATGAGTACTACTATTGTTGGTTGCCTTATAAAACGGATTGAATAGAAGTCTAGTAAGTACTAATAAACCGAACTTCTACGAACTTCGTCTATTCGACTTTAAGACAGCAAGCAAGCAGGCAACAATATCAAGGATTGATTAAGTATCTTCATTTTCAAATATGAAAACTTACTGATAAATTTAAAGTTTGGTGTAGGTGTATTTTATGTAGTTTTAATGAATTTTAGCGGATACGCCCTAGACGATCATAGGTAACACAGACTGGTCTTCGCAATTTCACGACAATGCGTATATTTTGCGTATTGACATTATTATAGTAATGAATTTAAACCGCCAAAACAAAGAAAATGAACCAAAGAGCCCAGAGAGCCGCTAAACTTAAGTGGGACTGGTCCAAAAATGTTTGTCACATTTCAGATAACAATTGGGTGTTGATGTTGAATTTTAATATTGTCTCTGGCTGATAATTTTAATAAAGAAATTAATTCAAGTTTAGAAGACAGATTCGACAGACAGGAGAAAAATGTTTTTGTTGTTTAGTAGTTGTAAAAATGCGGTCTCAAAGAAAGGTTTAAATTTATATAAAAGGAAATTACAAGATATGATCCGTGTCACTGTTTTATAGAGTTTTGTTTTAAACATGAAGTGCAAATAAAGAAAGAGTGAATTTTAGTTGATTTATTTTTTGAAGCTTTACTACAGGATCCCAAGAGAGCTGCAACCCATTTATTTCATACATCTACAACAGGTTATTGGCCCAGAATGGGTGCAGCAGTAAATGGTATAGAAAAATGGAAAATGTTATAAGAAAATATTTTATAAACTATTTGAAGAAGGTAAAGAAAATATTGATTATGAGATTGTGAGGGGTTAGTCTAAAAAGAGAAAATGAAAATTTTGATGTTGAAGAAACAAAAGAGGAGCGAGTTTGCTCCTTTTGAAGAAGAACAAAATAATGGTGAAGAAAGTGAAGAATATGAAAATTATATGAGGAGTTAATGAGGACATTTTTATGGAAATACCGTTCGGATACAATTTTGGGTGAAAATAAAGTATTAAAGAAAAATAAATTTATTTAGCAATATATGTTGATGGAATTCTAAATGGAAATAGTGAAAAAGAATTAAATAAGATACCTGAAGGACTGGAAAAAGATTGGAATTGATATAAAGGTTGGAGAAAAATTATTGAAAATTTATCAGAAATCTTAAACTGAACAATAATGAAGAATTTTGGATACGGTGACTTAAAAAAAATATGTATATACAAACATTTTAATTGGTGCACATCAAGAGGGGAAAAGTATTAGAAGTGATGTGCATTTGTAGGCAATTGATAGGGTCTTTATTATATTTGATAAACAGACCAGATGTATTAAGGGTTTGTTAGTTGGTTTTGCAAATAATGGATATAAGATTAGGGATACTGTAGAATCGAAAGCTTTGTGTTCAAGGGATGTGACCTTTAATAACAGCGCCAAAGTTAGTGATCTCTATTTTTTAAAGGTGTAACAAAAGTGTAAAAGTTAGTGATATTTATAAAAGTGAAGGAGGTTATATAAAGACAGCATTTTTATATAGGGATTTGAAGTTATAGATAGGGAGTTTATTGAAGGTATAGATAGGGAGTTTGTTGAAGTTATAGATAGGGAGTTTGTTGAAGTTATAGATGGGGTGTTTTTATAATTATTTATTTGTCTTTATTATATTTTATAGAGAAATTAATTCAAGTTTAGAAGACAGATTCGACAGATAGGAGAAATATGTTTTTTAGTAGTTGTAAAAATGCGGTCACAAAGAAAGGATTAAATTTATATAAAATGAAATTACAAGATATGATCCGTATAACTGTTTTATAGAGTTTTGTTTTAAACGCTTTTGTTGATTTATTTTTTGAAGCTTTTACTACAGGATCCCAAGACAACATTGGGGTGAAAGAGCAAGCGATTGGGTCCTAAACACACGAAGCCATCGTGGTAGGCCAATACAGAGATGGCAGGACGAGGTTGACCCCTACCATAAGAAATAAAAAAAAGAAAATACATTTATTTAAGGGCTGACCGGCACTCGCAAAATACAGAATAGGGATGTTTCTTAGGTAAAAAAAAATATGATTCTATTTAATCCGTCATTAAGATTATAGAAAAATATTGGATACGTATATTTTGTTTTATCAATTCAATAAAAATTGACAAATATAAAAGGCATCAAAGATGGTGGCTGGTGACATCACTGCTCGTTAAAAAGCGTAGCGTGCAGTGACGTCACACGAGTTTTCAACGCACTGTATCGTCTTGATTTTTTGTTTATATGAAAAAAGAAGAAATACGTGTCTAGTATTTTTTGGAAATCTGACTGACAGACTAATTAGTTTTTTTAATCAACTACCCTATTATGTGGAAAAGACAGACAATACAGATTTGTTAAATTAGATACATTAAAGGACAGGTGCATGGTACTAGCAACCAACAAGAATGTATGACAAGATAAAGGTATGACTGCATGTTTGTGTTTTCGTTGTACTTCGTTTTCTTGTGATTTTACTTTCTACAAAGAACATTATCATATAATGATATGAGTTAGATATACGTATATAGTTTTACCTTTAATCACACATAAATATTATAAAACAAAGTCCCTATGTACCTTTGCATGATTAAATCTTTAAAACTACGCAACGGATTTTGATGCGGTTTTTTTTTAATAGATAGAGTGATTAAAGAGGAAGGTTTATATGTATAATAACATCCATTGAATTGTGGAAAAATACTATTATTTTTGAGGTCTCTAATGTGATGCCGTAAAAAATTAAATTTTTTCCGCGTTTGCAGTGAAACGCAATCTGAACCCTACGAGATTTATCAAAATAATGTACACATTGAAAAGGTCTACAAAAAAGTCCGCGAAGGTTAATGTCTATCTTTTATGGATATCCCACAATAACATTTTTTTGTCATTTACTTTTTACGACAAACACCGATTTAAATGAATATTTTCGAAGATATTACAGATTATGCCGGTTTGTAGCCAGTTATTATAGACTAGCGTGGCTATTGGGAATACAACCTGGCTACAAAGATTTCCTGGCTTAAAAAATACACGTTTCTGATAATTGTTTTCAAAGCAGAAAGCGAATAAATATTCCGTTTTGTTCTGAAGGGTTAAGCTCTTTCCGAAACGAAATTAACTTCTATAAAGCTAAGTGAAAATAAATTCAAATATATTACAAACCTTTCAAAAATAAGTAGTCTTACTTTCAAAGCTTAATGTACACGGTTTTCACAACAAAATAAAAATATATGTACCTACCCTAAGTGATAGTAATATTTCAGTCACGTTGTTGTTTCGTTCTGTGTCGACCGGTTTATTGTAACTTATTTATTTCTCATATGAAGTTCGGGAATCCGAGAAATTTTCGCTCACCTGTGCTTGAGTGATGACAAGGAAACCTCTGAGGATAATTGAATTATCCTAGCCAGCGATATTTCGGCTTCCAACGAGGGATCTAAACATGAACATAACTTCAATACCACAGGCTATGACAGACATTTCAGCAGTACAAGCGGATCTCGTAAAACACGTATCTAACACTCCAATATCAAGGAGAAAATAAAAATACAAGATACATACGTTTATTCTATTATCATTTACGGAGGAGTATAAGTTTTAGATATTTTTGTGTAAAGATAGTGTGTATTGTCTATAGGGAAGATTCGCCTTTTCTATTTACATAATCTGTAAACAACAATAAGTCTTCGGAAATGTTCTTATTAGAGAATGCCCATTACGTCACAACACTAACCGTAGTTTTCCTACTTCTTGGCTGGTTGATTTCGCTTTCCACGAACCATTTATCTTTGGCTGTGCGGTCCATTACGATAACGGCCGTGCAAATAGTTCCGGAAGGAATATCCTAACATAAAGGGAAATTAACTGACACTTTTCTACATTTTGTTTTGGTTATTGTGTTACATAGATAGGCACATGTAAATATATGTGAATAGTGGTTTATTTACCCTCAGAATACGTATTTATTATACAGGATGTATCTGATATCGTAACTCAAACTTCGCGAAAAGGTAGTCCGTATGCCACTAATAAAATTATGATAGTCATTTATGTCGTTAATGAACGGTTACAGAAATAACAATGTTTAAAAATAAGTGTCGGCTCCGCCTTTGAACGTTGTAAGCGTGCCGCCGTACGGGTTTGTAGGTATGACGTTGATCGCTGATGTGAACTCTATTAAATCAGCTGGTATGATAGTTTTTCGAGTTTTGTTTTCATTGCGTTTTTTTGTGTAATTAGCGAATTAATTAATTTTTACTTTAAAATCCTATTGGGTTATAAAAGTATAGCAATTATGAACGGTTTCAAATGAAAAAAACAACATATATATTTTTTAAATCATGAAAAAGCCGACAAAAATTCCACCACTGGGGGGTTCAGAATCATGTAGGTACTGGATCCATGATACTCGTTTGTGCGTCGATGTCGGATACACCCGTTATACCAGCGGCCGCCAGCGACTTCGTTCGCGTGGAGTTAGTTATGCTCCGCTCCTATTGGTCGCAGTGTGATGTTATATAGCCTAAAGCCTTTCTGGATTAATGGGCTACACAAAAAGAATTTTTCAAATCGGACGCGTAGTTCCTAAGATTAGCGCGTTCAAACAAACAAATAAACAAACTCTTCAGCATTATATATTAGTTTTTTTACAGATTCATCATCATCATCAACCTTTTATCGTCCCACTGCTGGGCACAGGCCTCCTCTCGTACAGAGAAGGATTGAGTGTAAGTACAAATTAATAATAAGTATTTAATGTTTTAACAAATAAACAAACTCTTCAGCTTTATATATTAGTTTTTTACAGATTTATCATCATCATCAACCTTTTATCGTCCCACTGCTGGGCACAGGCCTCCTCTCATACAGAGAAGGATTGAGTGTAAGTACAAATTAATAATAAGTATTTAATGTTTTCTATATTTGGATTGTGTTTCTTGTTTCTGTTTTCTGCAAAATTGCAGTATGCTAGCCTTTTATCACATCATTCTCACATAAAACTATAATATAATTTAAAACAGTATCCATGGAGTTGCTTGCGAATTCTTCTCCATAGATACCTACCTACACTTTGGAATGGGCGTAGCTTCATATTTCTAACTGACCGACTCTTAGACAGTTCAAAAGCGCCTTGTAACGGTTTAACTGAAATAAATTCTTTGAGTTTGAGTTTACTTCACGAGAATCGTTCTATTTTACGACTAATTATTCGTTTCTAGTAAACAAACGATGTTTATATAGTTTGTGTAGGTACTATAAATAAATAAACCAATTTAAAAACGATCAGTGCTCAACACATCCGGACAGATTCTGAAAACTATGTAAGTTCTTTCTAAATGATAAAAGGATCGCTTTCTATGAAGTGTCTCGAGTAAGCACTATTAACTGTCTTTCTCTTCATACTTCAAAAGGTAAGAACATGACGCTGTGAAAACAATTTTCCTTTTTTCGTTTCTCTATAATTTCTTAAGCTGTCCTTATATCTCGGCGTTAGTGTTGCTTCGCTTAGAAGCTCTTTTTTATTTCAAGATGTTTTTCAGTAAAATATTTAAGATAAGCTCGTTTTTGTTTCGTTTTGTTACATTTTTACTTCTTTGTGGTTATAAAAAATGTTAGCATGTTTGTTACTTAGTTTCCTATAATATAGTTAAATAATGATATTAATGTTAGCAATTCTGTCATTATTTTAAGCAAACACATTTGCAAATTATATTAATTAAAATACATAGCATATAAGAACAATTAATAAATCAATCTACTCGTAATAAAAATACTATACAACCCTACACTCTCGCCCATTCACGTCTCATATTTTATAAGTTACGTTAGTTTTGACACCACTAGATTGTTAATAATAGGGTATTTGACTAAAAAAAACTAATTAGTCTGTCAGTCAGATTTCCAAAAAATACACAACAATACACACTTATTGTTACTTTTTCCATATAAACAAAAAATTAAGGCGACACAGTGGGTTTAAAACTCGTGTGACGTCACTGAACGCTACACTTTTTAGCGAGCAGTGACGTCACCAGCCACCACTCCTGATCTTTGATGCCTTTTATATTTGTCAATTTTTATTGTTTTGATAAAACAAAAAATACTTGTCTAGTATTTTTTGGAAATCTGACTGATGGACTAATTAGTTTTTTTTAGTCAAATACCCTATTCTAATTGTAAACGAGTCGGCTAATACTGTCGGAACTTTCATGAATTAGTAATTTGTTTATATAGCTTGCAATTATTATATTAAATAAAAAGCTTTTGAAAGACTGCGAAAACATTGTTTGATTTCATCTAAAATCTATATCCAAACGGATTTTAGGGAATGAGTGATGTTAAAGTAACAAACGTTCAGCATCCGGGGTGAACGCATTTGTGTCATGTGTATTATTTTAACAATTATCACGGATATTAACGGACGATCAAAACGTGCTGGGAACAAATTGTGGTGATTTATGACAGCACCGCCACCCATGTTGCTTCGGTATGGAAATAGAACGCATGTGCTGCCACCGCCCACCGCCAACTTGTTGTCAAACATAAAATATTATAAGTAGCTGCACAGCTTTTTACATTTATAAATAAATTATTTATTTAATTATGTTCTTTTAGCGACGGTTTTGAATCTTTAGAACAGCTGTTGCCAGTAAAGAAGTCTTATTACCTGTGGTTTTATTAAACACGTTTAAGTACCTGGCGTTACTTTATAGAATGGATTCATCATCATCATTTCAGCCGAAAGACGTCCACTGCTGGACATAGGCCTCCCCCAAGGATCTCTACGACGACCGGAGTAGAATGGATTAATTGGTACTAAAGAATTTTGTTTTCTTCTTGTTGATAGCAATGTAAACGACCTCAGCACAGAGTTCGGTTACTTCTTTGGTATTCATCCGTCATCACAAGCTAATATTCTGTAGTGATCTCACCGCGAAGACTTAGAAGTGAGTATGGAGTGAGTTGTCATTCCAGCTAATGCTAGAGATTTGAAATTATCGATAACTCGTTTTACTCACTTTTCTTAACTTTAGTTCATTTTTAGAATTTTTCGATCGCTTGTAACCTACAGCCGACATGACAAGGAGGATATGATATTAAGTCTCTTGTCGTGTGTGGAAACCACCTTATGTAAACAAATTTGTGTTTGTGAAGGACTATCAAAATTAAGAGCAAGCGGATTTTTTAGTTTATACGATATGTTCACTTAAATAGCATTTTAAGCTGCAAAGAAGTAACTATTTTGCTTCCATGAGCACTTACATATGTTTGGAACACTTTTTTTTTGGTTTTGCGGTGAAAATCCTCCAAGACTTTTTCTATCTTGGGGATGACAAAGGGGTATGGACTAATTGTCTATAACGCAATTAGTAGATATAGTTTCATTGTTTGGGAAATATAGCATAATACAACATAATTCGACCAGGGTGTGTCGACCAGGGTGGCGTTCCTGATACTCAGAAAAACCAAACGGTATTCGCTGAAGGTCATTCAGGTATACGCCCCGACCTCGACACACTCCGACGGTGAAGTAGAGACTATGTATGAGGACATCTCTAAAGCCATACATAGCTCTAAAACTCACTACAACGTTATCATGGGGGACTTCAACGCTAAACTTGGAAAACGGAGCGGTGAAGAGCTCGGACTGGGAAATTTAGGATTTGGGCGCCGGAACCACCGAGGTCACATGTTAGCTGGCTTCATGGAGAAGGAGGGACTCTTTATGATGAACTCCTTCTTCAAAAAGCGTGAACAGCGAAAGTGGACTTGGATCAGTCCCGACGGGGTCACTAAGAATGAGATAGACTTCATTTTGACGACAAAACGGCACATATTCAATGATGTCTCAGTGATCAACTCGCTCAAATGCGGCAGCGATCACCGTATGGTCAGAGGCACATTGAATCTGAACATAGTGTTCGAAAGATCTCGCCTGATGAAGTCCACGCTCCGGCCAGCACCCATCCAGATCCACAACTCCGAAGGTTTCCAGCTGGAGCTCCAAAATCGCTTCGAATGCCTAAGTGGCGACGTGGACGAATACAATGACGGGTTTGTAGAAGCTGTCCGTACGGTCGGGACTAAGTATTTTAAGACCCGCCGTACAAATAGAACTAAAAAGCTCTCGGACTACACTCTCGAGCTCATGGAGGACAGACGTGAGATGATTTTGCGTTCGTCAAGTGATGTGTGCAGATACCGGCAGCTCAATAAGCAGATCTCAAAGTCTCTGAAGCGCGACCTGCGTCGGTATAATACCGAGCGTATAACGGAGGCTATAGAGCGAAACAGAGGCTCTAAAGTTTTCGCTAGAGATCTGACTATTGGGCATAGCCGGCTAAGCAAGCTGAAGACTGACGACGGCAAGATCTTAACGTCCGGGCCCGAGCTTTTGAGGGAAGTCGAGAATTTCTATGGACAGCTCTACACTTCAACGACAAGACCCGCATTAAATCTTGCTGAAGACCCTAGAGCAAGATTAACCCGACACTACACTGAAGATATCCCGGACGTCAGCCTGCAGGAGATTCGATTGGCTCTGAAACAGCTTAAAAACAACAAGGCGCCGGGCGATGACAGAATAACGGCAGAGCTACTGAAGGTGGGTGGTGAACCGATCCTTAGGGCCCTTCAGAAGTTATTTAATTCCGTCATAGTTAAGGGAAAAACGCCACAGGCATGGCACAGAAGTGTGGTGGTACTCTTTTTCAAAAAGGGTGACAACACCCTTTTGAAAAACTTCAGGCCCATCTCACTTCTGAGTCATGTCTATAAGTTGTTTTCAAGAGTCCTCACAAATCGTCTCGCCTGCAGGTTTGACGACTTTCAGCCGCCCGAACAAGCCGGTTTCCGAAAAGGCTTCAGCACAATAGACCACATACATACGCTGCGGCAGGTTATACAGAAGGCCGAGGAGTATAACCTACCCCTTTGCTTGGCGTTTGTGGACTATGAAAAAGCCTTTGATTCGATCGAGACCTGGGCTGTACTGCAGTCTCTCCAGCGGTGCCAAGTAGACTATCGGTATATTGAAGCGCTGAAGGGTTTGTACGAAAACGCCACCATGTCAGTCCGAATACAGGACCAGACCTCGAAACCAATACCTCTGCAGCGTGGTGTCAGACAGGGAGATGTTATCTCTCCGAAACTATTCACCGCTGCATTGGAGGATGTCTTCAAGGTTCTGGACTGGAAAGGACTGGGCATCAACATCAATGGCGAGTACATGACACACCTTCGGTTTGCTGATGATATCGTAGTCATGGCTGAGGACGCGGAGGACCTGAGTACAATGCTCGAAGACCTCAGTAGGGCCTCCAAGCGAGTCGGGCTTAAAATGAACATGGGCAAGACGAAAGTCATGTCTAATGCCCATGTTGTACCGACTCCTATAAAGATTGAAGACTCTGTTCTCGAAGTTGTTGACAGCTACGTGTACCTGGGACTTTTTCGTCCGAAATACCGCAGTGTCTCAAGACAAATATCTTCGACCAGTGTGTGTTGCCAGTGATGACTTATGGAATTGAGACGTGGTCGCTAACAATGGGCCTTATGAGAAGGCTCAAAGTCGCTCAAAGGGCAATGGAGAGGGCTATGCTTGGGGTTTCACTGCGCGATCGAATCAGGAATGAGGAGATCCGCAGAAGAACGAGAGTAACCGACATAGCCCGAAGAATTGCAACACTGAAGTGGCAATGGGCTGGACACATTGCCCGTAGGACCGATGCCCGATGGGGCCGACGGGTTCTCGAGTGGCGACCACGCACCGGAAGACGTAGCGTGGGTAGACCCCCGACAAGTTGGACCGACGACCTGGTGAAGGTCGCGGGAAACCGCTGGATGCGGGAGGCGTAGGACCGGTCGTCGTGGAGAACCTTGGGGGAGGCCTATATCCAGCAGTGGACGTCTTTCGGCTGAAATGATGATGATGATGATGACAACATAATTTCAATCAAATCGCAACTTACAATATTTAGCCTCATTACTATTCAATCAGTCTGTCTAGACTTTGGTTTTTTAAGCTTTTCATACAAAAAAGTAGAGAGGCGGACTTAATGTTTACCAAAAGAATACCATCCATCATACCATATATTTAGTTTCACATAAATTATGTGCACATACATACTATTTATTACAAGTCTACTACTATTATAAGTCTATGTAATATACAGGAAAATTTAAAAAATGTCGTGGTGACCTAGTGGTTATAACACCAGCCTCTCAAGTATGAGTGCGCGGCTTCGATTTCAGGTCAGGCAAGTACCAAGTATATGTACTTTCTAAGTATATCTTGGACATCAATGACTGAAGCCATCGCTCAGCATTATGCTGCGACCCCATGCAAAGCAGAGAAAAAAAAAACAATTTATTTTATCACTTACGGGAGAATTTGTGAAAAGTGTATAAAAATATATACACTTCATTGTTACGATATTACAAAGCCTGCAAGTGTGATGGAAAATGTTATCACTAGTTAATTACAAACCAACAAACAGAAATTATTTCAATAAAAGCAACGTGTTTTCTGAGACACTGAGGGGGCCAATAACTTTTGGATGGTCACCCATCCTCCAATCGAGTGCAACAGGCGTAGCGGTTGTTAATGTTTAGCCAGGAGAGTTGTTCTAGCCTATTTTTTTGGGGAGTGTGCGAGGGAATTGCACGATTTAATTCCCCCATCTCCGTTCCACCATCGGACGACCCATCGTACGGCGAGTTTCCACCCTTATGTTGTTAACACCTCTACGATCCGGACGAAGCGTTTCGCCTCCTCCTTTATACCGCGTGCATTGAGGGACTGGAACAATCTGCCGGCGGAGGTGTTTCCGTCGGACTACAATTTGAGTGTCTTCAAGGCTAGAGTGAATAGGCTCTTAATAAACTAGTGCGCTTTACCATCAACGATTGCGTCACTGCTTAGCATCAGGCGGGATTGCGGTCAAGCGCTGGTTTATAAATTAAAAAAAATAAAATAATATTAGTAAATTATAATTCTATTGTCACATTATTTAAAATAAAGTAGTGAGTTTATGTTGCCTGTGATACAGGTGTATTCCAGTTCAGGCATTTGACAATATAATACATTTATTAATTGTTTGTAAGATGATGTTAATATTTTACCTAATTTAATACTTGCTGAATAAATATTTCATACTAGCTTTCCCCCCGCGGCTTCGCCCGCATGGAATTCGGTTATATCTCGTACTTTTTAGATTTCACTCGGGAATATAAATTTTTTCAATAAAAGGTAGCCATGTCCTTTCTCAGGGTCTAGAGATTGTCTGTGCCAAATTTCATCAAAATCGGTTAAGGGGTTTAAGCAGGAAAGCGTAACAGACAGACAGACAGACAGACAGTGTTACTATTGCGTTTATAATTTTAGTATGGATTTACTAGCTTCTACACGCGACTTGGCGATGTCAGTGTAAAATTTATTTTCCCACCGGTTCTTTTTTATGGGATCATGAAATGACCGCTCCCGCTCTGGGCGAAGCGTACTTCAGACTACGTACGTCAAGCGTACGTCAGACTTTTACTGACTAAAACAACCCATATTCCTTCATTGGCCTGTGCGCCAGGGGCCAAGGTATCGTTTTCGAGCACCTTGCGGCTTTGGTAGGCATCGGTTCTGCCATCTCTAAGTGGCGCGCGTGGGACACAACAACCGGACTTGGTCGGCGGGCCCTGACAGTGGCCTGCTCGCATTGTCTGCCCACGCTTTTACTTCGGTCCCTCTTTCGCCCTGACTTTTTATATGTATTTTGCTCGGCTCTTTAGGGAGCTTGCTTGATTTTAAATAGCCTATAGCCTTCCTCTAGAATTGGGCTATCAAATGCTAAAATATATTTACAAACTATTACTACTAACTGTTTCCGTAGATACAGACAAACTCTTCGGCTTTGTTATTAGTGTAGATTGTTATCTTAATTTATTATTAAATACCTTATACTAAGGTTAGTTCTAGCTCCAACGATAAAATAACTTAATTAATCAAAGTAACCACCAGAGACTCGTCTAGTTAATTACAAATTGCAATTGCTTATCTTATGTCTAAAGCAAGATAGATCACATATACAAAGAGATGGCTTGGGTTATTAATTTTGTGTCAGAAATAAATACTGAATAAAGACAAACATGAGAAAGACGCAACATGTGAAGTTTAAACTTATAACCCCTAAATTAATTAAGAAACTAAACTAAATAACAATAATTTCAGCCGATACCAATGTCAAAAGCCCTCCATTGCAAGACATAGGATCCCAGCATCCCCACTTCGACTGGTTATGTGCTTCTCGCAGTTCGCTAATTAACACGGCCTTCACTAGCCAAAGTTTTTTGAAGTGAACTACCATTTCAGCTGATGTTGGGGATTGCCACTATTGACAGCTAAGTTTCTACGATGAGGTTAAATTATATACGCCCTGCTCACTGCCACCTAATTTTGGTAATTCTTCGGGCAACGTATCTAACTATCCTAGTACATCCACAGATCTCTTTATTTCTTACTTTTCATCTCTTTATGTCATTCGGTCACGGAGGGAAATTCCAAGCATATTTCCAATTAAATGATAATTGTCTTGTCAATTCAGGGCCTATACTTATTTATCATGATCGATCATATTATTTAGTTACAAGTTTAGTAATAATTTATAACAGTCAAACAAATATTTGACGTCACTTTATTTCTTAACTTTATTACAATTTGTCAATTTCAAACGGCTTACACCAGTTTTGCGGTTGTTCAGACATTTGTCAATAATTGGATTTTAATGTTATTTGCGAATCAATAAACGTTCGCTTCAATTTGTATACATTTTGCCTGAAAATAATACAGTCTATAATGTTCAAGCTGCTGGAACACAAGCTATCTTTTTTAAAAAAGCGAGTGAGTCGTAATTAATCATGCGGGCCAAGTGTGGTAGTGTTTTTTTTTTCGTTCTAGGATATACCGGTTTCCTCATGATTTTTGATAGCAATGGTGATTAAATTAATAACACAATATAATATATAACCTTAAAATTCGTAAGTCGTTACCATTCAAAAAGTTTTTAATATAGAATTAATGCTTGTCATTTGAGATGTCTGAATTATCCGTATAATGTAGATTATTATATTTTTGAAGTAGCTATACTTACTTAAGGAATAATGTTCTCATAAAGAATCCATTCGTATTAACTGACTTCCTCTCAGACCTTGACTTTTATTGTTAGTATTTATATGCATTGTTCAAATGAAGTAAGGTTTCATTCATAACAAAGCCTTTCTGACTTCTTTAGTAAACATGAGGCTATTCAACGGGACCGAAGTAAGAGCATGCAGGAGGCTAACGAGTTGGCAGAACTCGTCACCTCTATCCAAACTAAATAACCTTTTCTCTAGCTGTACCTACCTGTTCCCAAATTGTCCAACATCAACCTATTACACTTACACATTTAGTGGCAATAGTACGAATTTGATTAACACAACTAATGTATTTTCTGGTCAATTTGGTTTAAAGTTCAAAGTTTTGGTAAATTATTTTATCAGTGTTTGCAACAATATGTAATTAATTATAATAGGGATGTTTACTAGGCAAAATATTGATTTTATTTAGTCCGTCATTCAGATTATAAAAAAAATATTGGATACGTATATTTTGTTTTATCAAATCAATAAAAATTGACAAATATAAAAGGCATCAAAGATCAGGAGTGGTGGCTGGTGACGTCACTGCTCGCTAAAAAGTGTAGCGTCCAGGACGTCACACGAGTTTTCAACGCACTGTGTCATCTTAATTTTTCGTTTATATGAAAAAAGAAAAAAATAGGTGTCTAGTATTTTTTGGAAATCTGACTGACGGACTAATTAGTTTTTTTTAGTCAAATACCTTATTGTTACCAAAATTTATTTGTCTTTTGAAAACGAGCTGTTCGAACAATTTACCAGATAGGTGCCAGAATTTCTAAAAGAGATTTCTTTAAAGATATCGGTATTCTCACAGTTGCATTGCCATTCAATATCGCACATGTTATAAATGAAAAAAAAAAATATATATACGCTAAACTTGTGCAACAAAAACCAGTGATATTCACAATGTTAACACCAAAAATAAGGACATACTAAGAGTAATTTCATCATGCTCCTTTAGATGTTGTTGTTGATGTCACTGCTTGTGGTAGCGTCTGGTGTTGGGTTTCCTCATTTCCTCAAATATGCTCGCGCGTTATGCTCAGCTGCTTCTCGCTGCTGACCACGGTTTTAATGTTGTCATTAGTATTAACTTGTTTATTTATTTTATTTCGATGGTCCTTTTTTATCATTTGTCACTTTACGTGACAGTTAAGTGAATCCAACAAAGCATTAACCCCCTTATTCATAAAAGGTGCTTAAAGTTAACTAGTGATTAGCGATTCTTTAAACATACATTTTTGACCTTTTAACGTTATTTAACTTTAGTCATCGCTTATGGATAAACCCCTTAAACACTATGGTGTTTATTCATAAAGGATGATTTAAAGGTAAGTGACGTTAAAAGGAAAAAAATGTATGGTGAAAGAATCGCTAATCACTAGTTAACTTTAAGCAGCGTTTATGAATAAGGTGGTTTATATCTAAGCTGTCACGCCCTTTATGCCCGAAGTATTTCATTACACATGGTAAATAATTTAATTTAATGTTCTGTTCCTTGTAATCTTAATTACTTTACCTAGGTACCTAGTATTGTATACAATCAAGTATTTTCTAACTGAAGAAACAGCTGTGTTGCTGGAAAGTTTGTTGCGTCACTTCTTTGCAGCGAAAGTACTAGGAATTGTAAAAGTGTGCGGGCGTTTTGGGGGACTGCTTTTTGTAATTTTGACGTTCTAAAACTGCTGATTTTTTTGATCAGCATAATTTGAATAAATGCCTTTTGATTTTCTGTTACATTTTTTATAGCCTAAGCTTTCCTCTATTCCGTACATCTTTCGTGAACTTATGCAGTAATATCAGTGGTTATATTGATTGCCGATTTTTCTCGGTGGTAGGCCATAACATCGGCTACCGGCAGAAGTTACCACCCACCGGACAGAGTCTTGCCGCCAAGCGATTCATCGTGTTCCGGCTTGATGTCTGGTGAAGCCGTACGGAGGACGGGTCTGAAAAGTTGTGTTGCGATGTGTGCCGGGTACGCTGCGTCAAATGTTGTTTTATCGGGAGTTTGGTCATCTCTCTCTGGGCAGCATCGTTGGTTGTGTTGTTGGGTTTAACATTGCATCAACTCGCCCAACTGCGTTCCTTCCTATTCACTCAGTTTTTTTAAAGTGAATAGGCCATTAATAAGCTAGCGCGCTTTTCCAGCAACAATTGCACCACTGCTTACCATCAGGCGAGATTGCCGTCAAGTACTAGTTTATAATTATAAAAAAAATATAAATTAAAAATAAGGTGTCTTTAAAAAAAAAAAAAAATGTTTTAACGTTATTTTCTAGCCTGCTCTGTCCCGCACCTGGGCAAAAGTCTTCCTCTACTCCTTCCCTTTAAAGTGAGTTCACGCATCCTTCCTATAGTTCGACCGATTCAATAACATTGACGGTCATAATAGGGTATTTGACTAAAAAAAACGTATTAGTCCGTCATTCAGATTATAGAAAAATATTGGATACGTATATTTTGTTTTATCAAATCAATAAATATTGACAAATATAAAAGGCATCAAAGATCAGGAGTGGTGGCTGGTGACGTCACTGCTCGCTAAAAAGTGTAGCGTTCAGTGACGTCACACGAGTTTTAAACCCACTGTGTCGCCTTAATTTTTTGTTTATATGAAGAAAGTAAAAATACGTGTCTAGTATTTTTTGGAAATTTGACTGACGGACTAATTAGTTTAGTCAAATACCCTATTATTAACAATGTAGTGGTGTCAAAACTAGCGTAACTTATGAAATAGGAGACGTGAGTGGGTGAGAGTGTAGGATTGTATACTATATTTACTTGTAGAGGACCGTAAATTATAATAGCAAAGAGCTGTTAAGGGTATTCATCAAATATTTACAAGAGCGTACGCTGCGTCCACCTGTGTCCTCAGATTCAGATAAGGGACCGTGTATAAACTACCTTATACTTTTAAGAGTGGTAAATAATAAATATTCCTTTATGGAAGCATATTTTTTCTAAGATTAATCTAGTTTTCAAAGTGTTTTATTGGAAGGTTATTTTTTTGGTTAGGCGCTTAATAATTACGTAGCTATAATGGAAAATCATTTCACAAGCGGATATAGAATGAAATATACATACATATGTACACGAAATGACATTTTCTTTTTGCCTCTCTTTCAATTATATAATTTTATGTATTTTTACAGACGTAACAATTCTATTTTATTGGTGTTTTACATATAAAACCTTTGGGATTAGTAGAAAGCTGGGGGCAATTTTGGGATCATTGGCTTTACGAGTCATAAAACCTTTTTCGCATAGAATTATGTGTGAAATATTTTTCTTATATCTGTGTTATGTTGTTATCATATTATTCCTGAGAGGAAGCATATTTTCCAAATAGTTAACCGCATTAGCGTGGCTTTTATGTTTACCTATATGAGTTGTTTTGACGTAAATTAGCTAAGTTTGGGTTTCTGTGATGAATCGTGTTGTGTGCGGATGAGATTGTCTGCAGAGTGTTCGTTTGGGGTATGCCAACAAATTAACACGTAATTTACACGTCATAATTAACGCAATTCATTCGTATTATGCTGAATAAATGAGTCTTTGTGTTTTGTTTGTTAACATTGCCTTAAATCGCGAGGGAAAATGGAGGCAAATAGTTTGGTTATATTGCCAATGGTAGGCAATCTAGTTAACAGGCGGCTATAAAACTTTTACAAACGTAAGCACTACTGTTGACCTACTATCCTCCCGGAGGATACCCTAAATCAAATCCCCGCGGCGTACCAATACTTACATTAACTATCCAATGTTTACGCAGATAAATTAAATTAAATTTAATGCCGAGCCACCCCTTAACGAATATTAACATTTCAATTTATTTTCTGTTATAGTGAAATGAAATTTTGTGCAAAATCTCATTTGAATAACTTGTTTAGCGGGGAATGAATAAGTGTCTGTTGGCTTATTATCATATTTGCACATCCTAAGGATGCCTCACAAAACATTTTCACAAGTTTATTCATGATGAATTTTACGACACTGACTTTATTTGAATATAAACACGGAAAAATACTAAAACAAATATTTGCAATGGACTGACAGTGTAAATTCATCTAGTAAAATTTAAATGTAAAAACGAAATACAGTCGAACAGCCCTCATGACAATTTGTTGACAAAAACAACGAAAACGCGTGGAGTGTGGACGGTCCCTAAAGTGTACTAGGTACGTGGAAAGTATTTTATTACCGATAGACCGATATAAGTGTTTAGGTATTTATTGTTATTTTATTTCTTCAAGCGTAGTGCAAATATGGAACATATCCGCGTAACCCTTTTCAGGGTGTCTGCCACATTCTATTTACGTCAGTACGAGTTGGGTGGCGTGCCCTCTATAAATCAGAGGCGTTTTGTTCAGGCCCATTACGCCGTTTTACCGCCTTCCTACTGAGACAAAATTAGATCATGCCGAAGGGAAAACCCCTTTCAACCCATACATAACTTTTGTTGTAAAACCTTTAATACTTATGAGGCAATACATGTCGGCTTGTTTGAACCGTGGGCCTGTGACCGCATGCACCGGTTGCTGTCATATTCGCTTTGTATTGCGGATCTATTTCCTATCTCTAAGTGCTTCCGATGTTATGAATGAACACCTGGAGTGTACAGTTACAGTATATTTATAGATTTTCTATTCGTCGCGTTGTGTTCATCGGTGTCGGAATATTCTGTTTTTCTTAGACAGTATTAGACTTAACAATAATAGATTAAAAAAATCTTTGTGATAACTTCTTTGTAAATCACTAAAACATTTTGCTTACATGTTCTTAATTTGACTTTCCTGTCCTGTGCTGTACCTGTTACTGTCTCTTGTGCTAACACAATATTGTCCGTGGATACTTTTAATTGGCTTTCTTTTACTCATTATCTTCTACCTATATATATGCTAGCTGTAAGTTTCCTTAAAATGTAAAAATTAAATAAAATAAATTAATAAAAATAATTGGTAAGTGGGCACTGACAATTTTCTTAATATCCTTGATCTGTGAAATCAATAAGATATGGCATTAAGGACTGGATACTTAATAATATTTGTCCCTGGCATGCATTTTTGAGAAGTTTAAAAAGCAAGATCTCATACCTATTTACAAAAATGATTTATATCCTACTAGCTACGCCTCCTGATTTCACCCGTATAAGTTTAATTAATATCAGGATAAAAAGTATATATTATTTTTTTTATAAATTATATACGATTGCGTAAGCAGTGATGCGATCATTGATGGTAAAGCGCGTTAGTTTATTAAGAATCTATTCGCTCTAGCCTTGAAGACACTCAAATTGTAGTGTGAAGGAAACAAAGCCACCGGCAAATTGTTAGTGTCCCTCGATGTACGCGGTATAAAAGAAGAAGCGAAACGCTTCGCCCGGATCGTACTAGTGTCAACAACGTAAGGGTGGAAAGTCGTAGTACGACGGGTCATCCAATGGTTCCACCATTGGACGACCCGTCGTACTACGACTTAGATACTACGGAGATAGGGGAATTAAATCATGCAATTCCCTTGCACACTCACCAGAATGCATCCTATAGAAGATTGAAAGACTCTACGCGTGTTCCAGGCTCTGGAGACCGTTTCGAGTTAAATCTGGGTCGCTAATCAGCCTCTTCGCACGCCTCTCCACTGAATCCATAGTAGCCAGGTGACATTTGGTGACCAGCGCTGGGCTCTGTTTTTGCATAGAGTCGCAGCATAATGCTGAGCGACAGCCGTTTTGCGTGGATGTGACGCATGTTTCCCTCAACTATTTCTTATTTTTTATGTTTTTGTAAACTCTTGCGTCATTTTATTGCAAATAAACGTTTTTCTTTCTTTCTTTCTTTCTTTATTTCGCAGCACCAGCCCAAGTTTGGCTGCAGTACTCCACACACGAGCGGTGTGCTTTGTACAACATTAGAAGCTGCCTTGGTGTGCAGCCATCTCTGTACTAAATTTCACAAGTACTTACAAAACTTTACGGATAGAATTTTATAGTCATTCAATAATTAAGCAAATAACGATAGCTTCGCATACTAGACTCTATTATACAACGTAATAAATGTATATGCCAATCTCGACACAAAAAATATGGCCAACACACGGTCACTCGCCCGCGCCTGCAGCGGCGCGGAGTCGTCTTATGTTTATTGATAATAAATTCTGTATGTCTGGTCGTAATTATTTCACACTTGCAGGAAGTTTGATGGAAAATGTTATGACTATCTTTTGGACTGTCATAACGGTCATGTGTAGGTAGATATTATTATGTACTTCACTCGTAAATTGAGCCAAAAGTGGTAAAATGAAAAATAGTATAATTTACTTAAAACGTGGCGGAGGGTGGGGCTTGTCTCACTGTTCAAAATTTACCGTGATCTGTGTTGTGCGCTCGGTAACCACGCTGTAACAATTTTTGAATGTAATTCGGGAAAAATATAACAAGGTGTAAAAACGATTGGAATCGAATGAGTTGCTTATTCTCAACAAGCTATCTTCAGGCTTCGTATGAAGAAAAAAATATGTTGTATAGAATATAAATAGGTAATAAAATAAAATCACAAGTAAAATTAGCTTAACAATCTCACCCACTTTGACAACAAAAAATTAAACCATTGGTAAGAAAAACGTTTCCTTCTTGTTTATCGGAACCGGGCATAAGTTAACCTCTATGACTGAGGTAGCTGTTACAGATTGTAGCCACTTATTCTAGGAATATAGGTAAGCCAATTCTAGCAGCGAATTTTGCTCTATCCATATATTCACGTTGCGCGGTGAATGTAAGCGTAGTTCATGCAACATGACACTGTCTGTCCATATAGGTACCTACCCGCGAGGTATTGCGTGATATGTACCGGGCTTTATATTTTCAGTTGTTATGTGTAGCATCAAATAGTAAAAGCCAATGGAAAACCTCAGTAATCCTCTATGTCACTTTTCAGTCTGACATATTCATGAAACAAAAGGTTATTAGTATAGTTTTCAAGCATGGACAATACTTTTACTCAAATGAATTACTCCATATTTCCACATACAAAAACAAAGCTGTTAACATAAAATTGAATACCTAAATAGCTGAATTCCAGACATATTTCTTCACATCTCGTTACATTCTAAGGGTATTGAAATTGTAAATATATAGGAGTGCGTTCGCTATTTGCTTATATATACCAGCTAAGTCTTAAAAATAATGGTGACAAAACGTCAAATATCGTGCCTACAATTTGATTTATAGCAGCATTTAGTTTGTGCTCGGTACCTTCTGGAAGGATTAAGGATATGCCTTTCGTTATAATGCGCTGTCATAATTCATATTGCTGCCTTGCTTCTTGTAAATATTAATATTTATATTAACCCTGCAAATGCCTTAGCTGGCCTAAGCATAAACAGCTTATAATTATCCCACTGCTGAGTTATAGGCCTCCCTCCGGACTGTGAGAGGGATTGGAAATCGTCGTTGAAAGTCAAGGAATAAATGAAAAGTTATCTAAAAATATATGGGACCCGGTTTTCTGAGAATCTAATTATTTTCAGTACTTACTTTTTTCATAAATCCTTTAATGCTCTAGTCTATGGTTCAAACAAAAATAGAATTTTCTGGACTATGCCTACTAACATAAGTAATCCTATTGGTTTAGTTATTATTTTAATGTAATATTTAAGTTTGTAACCCTAGAAGAGTATTTTAAAAGCCATGATTTATTTAAAAGGCGGATAATTTATTTAGGTTAGTGAAACAGAAGGCACGGGGTGGATGATCAGGGGAGGTGCGGGCGCGGTACTTCCTCATAAAATAGATAAGATACAGAAGGTCGATTTCGTGCAACTCCTATGCGCGTTATGGTTCATACACTTATCTGGATCACACATTACATCACATCACGTGACGATATGGGTATTCCGTGCCCTGATACGTAGGGCGATGGAGTGTGTAGTGAGATCGCTGTACGTTCGTGTCTAAGTCTGCGTGCACCTATGTTCCCTCGTCGGAGCTGTTCTTCTGTTTACTACTATTTGACTTGCGGTACGGGTGCGGCCGCGGCGCGGGCGCGTTTAATTGGGTTTGTTTCGAGATCGGTTTCCTAGGAGCGATGTCCCTGTCTCCCGCCTCGCCCCACTAATATTAATACGATGAGAGTGGCCCGAGAAGAGCAATCATAAATCCCGTCCGCTGAGACTAAATTACAACGTCAGAATGTATAATTTTGTAGCAGACGTAGTGTTATTAACCATATGATTTAAAAACATTTTAGTATCTGTCATAGGTTTTAAATCGTAAGTTGTAAAGTAAATATTAAATATAGAAAACAAATATTATTTATTTATTTATTTATTTATTTATTCTTTATTGTACACCAATCAAACATCGAACAAAATACATGGAACAAAAACATACAATGGGCGGCCTTATCGCTAATGCCTAATAAATAATACTGAGTTCGCCCATTGTGTCACCCCATTTAAAATTTAAAATTTCTACAATTATACCTATCTCTCTATGTTGTTTTTATGGTTTACAAAATAAAGAGCATTATTCTATCTATTTAAACTTAATATAAAAAGCAACAAATATTCCTATACCAACTCTGGGTCTGACGGAGCGATAGTTAGGTAACGGGCGTCTGAAAGGATGCAGAACAATGGCTAAGATTTACATATACAACGCACCAGTGGCTACTGAAATGTCGATTTTGTTGCTTTAGACAATGGCCAATAGAATTTTCTTAGTCAGCCGTCTGTATAAACAAAACACTAACCATCGTCTAATCAGACTGCATTGTCAAACGTTTTCCTTGAGATAGACAGATGGTGAGCAGAGGGACAATTCTCCTAACTTTAAAGAACGTTCACAGTCTGGTCTTAATCTCAATCTACCAATATTATTTCAGTCTATTCATGAAAAGTTTTTGATGAGATTGTGACTAGGTTTTGAAGATTTTTAATTATGGGGATTTAGCATTCAATTCATTAGCAATAGTTCCATGATTCACTCTTGGCATTGAAATGAAAAAATATATATATATATATTGATGGCGCTTTAATATCTTAGCTGAATGATATCTGTTTAGAAATGTCGAAACACATAGTCTCTTTTATACAAACATTAAGTACTTTTTTTTTTGGCTAACATTCCATTTTTAGAATTTTATGCCAATTTAACGCAAGCTCAATATTCTCAATAAAACACTCCTTGTAAATGATTATTGCCTGCTGGAGATATAGGTATGTGTCGGTAGCCTTGACCCATATTCCTTACACCTCTTCCTGCGACTCCTACCAAAAGAGAGAGAGAGAGAGAGAGAGAGTGTAACAATTCTTTGTGTAGGTAAATAATTAATTTACGAGTGACTATTTGTTGTGACAAATACAGATATATTTCCCCAATAAAGGTACTTAAGTGATAACTTTAGACCATTACGCAATCTGAATCTAACGGCAATCTGATACTGATTTTATATATTTCAGATTAGGTATGTCAACAGTTAGCGCAAGGTGAGGCTGTTAATACTCAGGATACAGTAGTTAGACAGTTTATCGGCCTAGCACGCGCATAGATACATAAAGATACGTAGTAGGTACTTATTAAATAACGAAAAAGTACAGTGATTACTGCGTTTTTACCGAATAAGAAGCAAATGGAATAATTATCTGTCCGGACCTCATTGGCGAACAGCACCAAAGATCACTCCATGGTAAATGCTTCTGAGTCTAGGAAAACCGCCGACTGCGATTGCCACGTCAAGAAGCTGAAATGTATTATAACTAATGTATGTTTTTGGTATACAATAAAGTATATATAAAAAAACAAATGCTCGAACATGTAATGGATTTCGAGTATGAAGACCAACTTTTTGCAATATTCTTCACACGGCATGGGGGTTTTCTAGCAACTTGTGGAGCTTTTGCAATAAAAGCATCGCTGTGATATTGGGTTGTCTTCTAACGGTTTTGGAAAAATCGATCCTGTTCATGCATAAGAACACGCTTTTTATCCGTGTGAGGTACTGCGACAACATGACCGCAATTTTGATATCACGTTTTGGATGGTGTGTACGGCCTCAGTAACGTCGCGTGGAGTAACATCATTATCACCATAGCATCAAGCTTGACTGACAACAGTTCATTTCGACTCAAAAACGACTCGACATGAATCTTAAAGCTCACACGGTAAGTTAAATAAAAAAATGTAATCCCTTTCCATTATTCAATATTAATAAAATACATTTATTTTCTCTTAAAGTAGCAAATGACGAACAATTTTGCTGTCGTATTTTGTTTTTTCCATCATGTTTTGGTTTACATTTTTAAATTTTGTAAGTAGAATAGAAGAGGTTTCAATTTGTATAGAAACTTTTTAGTTTCTATACTAGGGATAACTTAATCCTTTTTAATTTATGAGTTTAGATATAGTTAGGGATTAAGTTAGATTATATTATAGTTGAAGCGTTTCATAATTGTTGTGTTAGCGATCAGAAGTGGTATTTATTAAAGAAACAAATCAGGACGCACCAATGTTCGTGTATTATCCATTTGAATAACAATTACAATCAGAACTTATTAAATAAGATAGGAATACAATAATAATCACTGAGCACACAACAATATGTCAAACGATAGCCAGCAGCTCTTAATTAATATAGAAAATTTAAGTCTCACAGAGTTTGCACGATGTTACCAGTCTGAGTGTCCGTTGTCAAAAGTGAGCGAGCGCTTTTTTACGGGTAGGCAGCGCCTTTTATAGTGAGCTTAGGGTGGGGCGCCGGTCCTTGCTAACAGTTGTATCACAAAAACTGTTTTTTTAGTGTGTAATGGTCAAAATCACTTCTCCCGCTCTGATTATAGTGATTAAATCGCACTACTGTTCTTTAATTTGCCTGTACCATGGGCTACGGTATCTGCGAAGAACAAATTTTTTGAGGCCCGCGTAGAACACAATGCGCCGTCGAACCAGGCCTGGTCCTTACTGGGCGGAGAGCTATCCATTGTTCGGTCATAGCGGTGCTCCGCCCAAGCCTGGCACACTTTCACGGCGTCCTCTGGGCAATCCAAACAGTGGTGCCACTTTGGAGTATCCTCCAACCTTATATTAAACAGGAACCTGCCGAAACAACCGCATACAGTGAGGACCTGCATTAGACGGCAGGCGAGGGCCGCGTGGGCCACTCCCCAAAGACTTATTGCCGCAATTGAGGCGTGCACAAAACCGACAATTCGCATTCATGGCAAGCAGTCCATTGACTAACTATTCTGTGTCAGAAGGCAAGTAATTAAGGCAAGTTGTTGTCGCGCAGAGTTGTATAGCGTCGAAGCGACATTTAAATACCTA
This sequence comes from Sesamia inferens, assembly GCA_037179545.1. Taxonomy (NCBI): domain Eukaryota; kingdom Metazoa; phylum Arthropoda; class Insecta; order Lepidoptera; family Noctuidae; genus Sesamia; species Sesamia inferens. The sequence continues at coordinate 16,381,515 of CM073928.1, read as the reverse complement.
TTCAATGTGTACCCTTGTTTCTATGGGGCAAGCAACATGTGTCTAAGTGATTTGAGATTGCGTGGCTTAGTTTTAAACACCAGGCTCTTCTGTAAGCACGGCCCTGACGACAGATAATCCTGCTTTTAGTTGCGTGACCTGTTACATATATTAAAGTTGACGCTGGCCGCGTCCCGGCGCAGCGTAGTTACTGCCTGAGTTTTGATCTCCGGTTAATGTTTAAACTTTGATACACGGGAAACGGAGTTTGGAAAGTTTTGTGGGTAAGCGTAAATTGGATATAAATACGTTTAGGGAAATTATATTATGAGTGGAATAGTAAGTTAATATTTGTCACTCAAACAAGCCCTAAAATACATAAAATCAGTTCATCAATCAGAAGTTTATATTATCTTGTTGAAAATTTCGCAGAGAGTGTATTTCTATTACCAATCTCTCAAAGAATAATAAAAATAAAATAAAGTTAATAGACATTGAGGCCCTTTTTTCCTTTAGGACTTCCTTAATTTTTTATTAAATACATGAAACTTTTTAAAACCCTTTGTGAGCGAGTCCGACTCGCATTTGGCCGGGTTTTTCTAAAGATTATTCCGTGGCCTATTTGGATTAGGTGGGTATGTAAGAGTGACGATAATAAAGGTGAACCCAAAACAAATAAAGGTAATACATGTTGTATCATACATCACTACTCTGTAGTCGAGTAACTAATACCATCTCTATGTATTAGTGTCTATGAATATAGTCTATAGTCTTGTCATTGTAACTTAGGATCTGACCTAGAAAAGGTCGTTTCCAATATAATAATTCTACAAGTGTAATAAACCAGTCTAATTATCTAAAGTCTTTAATATTTACCAACCGAACAATCATACATGGTGTCAGAAGAGTGAAAAAACCCAATACGAAGATAGAAAATTCATAAAATGCAAAAGTCGGATGGCGTTGGTGGCGGCCATGACACCGGAGCTGCAATGAACAGTGGCTTGAAGGCGCTTAAAATATCGTCAGATGCAACAAACAACAATTACGAAACCTGGAAGCGCTGGTGGCAACAGTTCGAATTATACTTGTTGGCAACGGGTTTGGACAAGTCCGGCTAGAAACGCAAGATCGCCATTTTATTACATCACATTGGTGAAAAATGCTTAAATATTTTCAACACATTCAACATAAATATTGGAGAAAGCACATTACATGACGTCAAAGCCAAATTCGACGAATTTTTTCAACCCAGAAAAAATATTACCATGTATCGTTACATGTTTTTTACCACACGTCAACAGAAATCGGAAAGCATCGAGGATTTCTTAACCGATCTCGAAAATAAGAGCCAAGATTGCGAATTTGGAACGCTCAGAGAATCTCTTATCAGAGATATTTTTATCGCCAACTTGAGTTTGGACTTAGCACATGTACGTCAGAGACTGCTGCAGGAACCTGATCTGACATATCAGAGGATGCGAGAGCTAGCTAGGACACTCATCGTCGCACAGCAGGATGCAGACCAAATTGTCAAGAGGTCCACTAGTGAAGAGTCTGAAAAAGTCATGCATCTGCGTCGGAGGAGCCGTGGTCGAGCGGAGCGTCAGCGACGGCGAGCTTCACCAGTCAGTCAGCAGGGATCCAGCGCAGGGAGGTCAAAGTCAAGTCCCAGTCCTGAGAAGCGCTCGAAGACGTGTAGCCGCTGTGGACAACACCACCGCTACAAATGTCCAGCGCAGGGAGCTAAATGCAGGTCATGTAACTCTTATGGTCATTTTGCAAAATTTTGTTACTCCAATAATAAAAAAGTCAGTCATTTAGAGTCTTTTAGTTCAACTGGTAGTCAAGATAATTTTGTTGGAATTTTAAATTGTCATAACTTCAGTCATAGTCATAAGTATAGTCAATATAATTGTCATTTAGAGTCACAAAGTCATCACAATCAAAATCATTACAGACATGGCGGGTTGTCATGCACCCAGTCGGATCCTAAGTTGCAGTCAACGGTCAGGTCGCACATAGGCCAGTCGCAGTCAATGTCTAAGAGATCTCATGAAGACTCATCTTGTCATAAAAGATATCCTGTGTCATATTTCTGTGATGAAAGTGGTGATAATGTCATATCTGAGAGGTCTGATGAAGAATGCCTCAGTGATGAAAAAAGGCTGGTGACTGATAGGTCTGAGAGATCCAATGAAGACTCTTGTCATATGTCATATCTCAATGATGAAAACACTAAACAGTCTGAGAGATTCACAGTCAAGTCAAAAAAGTCAAAAAGTCTTAGTCGAGATTCATATCTTAATGATGAGTACAGACACAAGTCTGAGGAATCTCACACAACAAACACTTGTAGAATTATTACAGCAAAGTCAACACATAGTAAACAGGTCAATACAGTCGAGTCAAAAGAAAACAAATACTATTCTAAACAGTCATGGAACATAAACATTTTAGTTGGTCATACACAAATTAATTGCATTATTGATTCAGGAGCTGATATCAATATTATGTCAAAAAAAAACTTTTCAATCTTTGAAATGTCAAAGTCAAATGTCACTTGAGAAATGTCAAATAAACGTCAGTGGGTTTGGTGGTATATCAATACCCATTATGGGCAAAGTCAATGTAAAATGTAGTTTATCTTTAAATAATAGCACTATTAGTGTAAATATAGTGTTTATAGTCGCAGATTTAGTTTGTCCGAATGTTTTAGGTCTACCAACTTGTGAAAAATTAGGTATAATTCAAAGAGTTTTCTCTGTGTCTCAACAAAATTTTAGTGAACAAATTCTTACACAATACAATGATGTATTTCAGGGTCTTGGATGTCTACCTCAAGTCTGTCGCCTGAAACTCAAACCTGAAGCAGTGCCATGCGTGGATGCTCCGAGAAGAGTACCCTTCGCTTTACTGAACAAACTGCCCGATGAATTGGATCGCATGGAGAAAATGCAGGTCATTGAAAAGGTTTTTAAACCTACAGAATGGGTGAACAGTATAGTGATAACAGTCAAAAGCACGGGTCAGTTACGAATTTGTTTAGATCCTAGAAATTTGAATAAGAATATTATAAGGGAAATTTATCCACTTAAGTCAATAGATGAGATCAGATCTCAACTAGCAGGAGCTGTTTGTTTTTCTCATTTAGATGCATTTTCAGGATTTTGGATGCTTAAACTAGATGAATATAGTTCTGATTTATGTACATTTCAAACACCTTTCGGTAGATATAAATATTTAAGGTTACCTTATGGTATTAATGCATCGTCTGAAATTTTTCAAAGAGTCATGATGAATTTGTTCGGTGATTTAGAAGGAGTTCTAATATTCATCGATGATATTTTGGTATATGGACCAAACGAGTCAGTACATAATGAGAGAGTACATAAAGTCATGCAACGAGCACGTGAAGTCAATTTAAAGTTCAATAAGTCTAAATGTAAATTTTTAGTTTCAGAAGTCTGTTTTTTAGGGTATGTTTTTAGTAAAGATGGTGCTAGGGTTGATGAAGAGAAAGTAAAAGCAATTGTCAATATGCCCACACCAGAAAATGTCAAAGAATTGCAAAGAATATTAGGTATGATCAATTATTTAGGTCCCTTTATTAGCAATTTGTCTCAAAAAACTCAAATTTTAAGAAATCTTTTGAAGAAAGATTCCGTCTGGACTTGGGATGACAATCATAGTCAATGTCTTAAGAATTTAATCGATGAAATTACAAATTCACCAGTTTTAGCTCATTATAATCCCAATGTACCATTAGTCTTGTCAGTCGATTCGTCAAAGTCAGCATTAGGAGCAGTCATTATGCAGAATAATAAACCTATTGCTTATAGTTCAAAAACATTAACTCAAACTCAGTCAAGGTATGCTCAAATTGAGAAAGAATTGTTAGCCATTCAGTTTGGTTGTGAAAAATTTCACCAGTATGTGTACGGTCATAAAGTAACTGTTCATACTGATCATAAACCTTTAGTCTATCTTTTTAAAAAGCCATTACATGATGTACCAGCAAGATTGCAACGTATGATGTTAACTTTACAAAAATATGATTTGGAAGTTATACATGTTCCAGGTAAAGAAATGTTTATATCTGACACTCTGTCTAGAGCAGCATTGAAAGAACATTATATACCTGAGAATGAGTCAGAAATGGAGTACTGTACAAAATTGTTACAGAACACTAAGAAAGATGATACTTTGCAATTGTTAAAAAAGTATTATTATGAAGGTTGGCCAAAAAATAAAAATAATGTCAGTCAGTCAATAAAACCATTTTGGAATATACAAGCTGAAATTCATGTAGTCAAAGATTTGTTGTTCAAAGGGTCAAAATTAATAGTACCACAGTCAATGTATAAGGAAATGTTAGGTAAAATTCATGAAGGTCACCAAGGTATAAATAAATGCTTAAAACTGGCTAGAGAGTCTTTGTACTGGCCAAGCATGTCAGCTGATATTAAAAACTTGGTAGAACAATGTTATGTATGTGCACAATTTAAACCTAATAATCCAAAGGAACCACTAAAAAATTTTGAAATAAATAAATATCCATGGCAACAAGTAGGTGTTGATTTAATGTATTTTGATAACCTCACTTATTTAATTGTCACAGATTATTATTCTAAATTTATAGAAATAGCTTTGTTAATTAAAAACAGTACAGCAAAGAATGTAATAACACATTTAAAGTCCATTTTTGCTCGTCATGGAATACCTTTATCTTTAGTGTCTGATGGTGGTCCTCCTTTTCAGTCATTAGAATTTAAAAATTTTATGCATGAATGGGACATAGACACATTGTAACTAGCCCATATCATCCACAGTCAAATGGTCAAGCAGAGAGTTCAGTCAAAATTATCAAAAATATGTTAAAAAAATGTAAAAGAAACTCATCTGATCCATACATAGCTTTATTACAGTATAGAAACACACCTAAGAATAATTTACCATCTCCAGCTCAACTGTTAATGTCCAGGAATTTAAGAAATAACATTCCTATGTCTTACAAGAAATTAAAACCTAAAGTGGTTACATTCAAAAATTATGAAGAATGTGTCAAGCAAAATAATAAAAATAAGTCTAAATATTATAATAGAAATACAAAGCCATTGTCATTATTGTATCCCAATGATCATGTATACTTTAAAAGAAAGCCTGATAGCAATTGGGAACAAGCCATTGTCAAGCTAAGGTTGGCTAATAATAGGTCATATGTCGTTGAGGATGTCAATGGAGTTAGGTATAGGAGGAATAGGGTTCATTTAAGACACAAATATTCTCCTATGCTATCCAATTCGTCGCAGGGGAGAGAGGAAGGTAACAGGCAGGAGTCTAGACCTCAAGAGCTCTCATCTCAATCCTCAGTCAGTCAATATGTAACTCGTTCTGGAAGAGTTGTAAAGCCAACCAGAAGGCTAATTGATGAAATAGATTAAGTAGAACATTGTATCCTAGATTAAGACCTAACCATAGTCTTAAGTCATTGTCTAAATTGTAACTAAGTCGGGTTTCTATAACATTGTTTGTCAAGGGTTAATTTAAACTTAAACAGGGGGGATGTTGTATCATACATCACTACTCTGTAGTCGAGTAACTAATACCATCTCTATGTATTAGTGTCTATGAATATAGTCTATAGTCTTGTCATTGTAACTTAGGATCTGACCTAGAAAAGGTCGTTTCCAATATAATAATTCTACAAGTGTAATAAACCAGTCTAATTATCTAAAGTCTTTAATATTTACCAACCGAACAATCATACAATACATAGGAAAGTATCAGCGACTGCGAAGAGTGTACACATCCAATTTATCACCGGAAGGCAAGTTATATTTGGTTCGGAAATTGCGGTAGTGTAGTGTCATGTGTGAGTCACGTGCCGCGCCGCTTTGAATCTCTGACGTCACTCCTCTTTCCCGTCATTGATCACTTAACACGCACTAGATACGATACGTCGTCACGCTTGACTTGCATATTAATTTGGTCTTCCTTAAGAGATTAAATTCGTTTTTTTATGCAGCTGTTAATTCATTTAAACGTGAGAGGCGTGAGGATTTTTTGGTTAGAGTGCTTTACATATATAAGAAAAGGGGTATCTATTAATAGTTTTGACGTAAACTAAACTACGAAGGTCTTCGAAATCGGAAAGCGTATTATTGAATTCAAATGGGCTGGAGTTGGACATGACACCAGCGCGCACGCAGTGATGAAAGGTGGAGTAAACTCTGACAGAGTGTGTGTTAAAAAGTTAGATATTGAAAAACTAAAAACCGTTTTATATCAAGTTTCTTTGAAACTAGTAAACTATACATTAGTAACCTTGTTAATTTTAAAATGATAAAATAATAAGAATTGACATTATTAGCTAATGGTGTTCAGTCTTTTCGTCATACCTTCGTGTCCTCTTCTGGGCACTCACCACTCCTGCATTATGGTGCATACTGATAATGCTAGCACATTCTTCAGTTAAGAAAAACAAGATTAATAAAATTTATGTGCTATTGTCTATGTAAGCTTTTGTAACAAGAAAATACAGAACAAGAAAAAAAAAATGTTAACAAAAAAATAATTAACGTTAAACTTGAAATTCGAAAAGTATTACATGTATCTGTTTTAAAAATTATAAAGCTTTTTTCAGCTATTTCTTAAGAGAAGCTTAGAAGAAGGAATCTGAAGTTTTTATGTACAAAATGAAACTCTTTTTCCACTCTTTTAATTTCGAAGTTAAATCTTTTATACATCAAAAAATAAATAAAAAGTTATTCCAATTTAAAAAGTGTGAAACTTAGTTTTGCAGACCAGTAGAGAACCATTCATCATTCAAGTTTACATCTTTTTCTTAGATAAACTTCTGCAATCTGCTGTAGGAGACTGAACATTTTCCATCAGAGAAATCATCATCAATGGGATCCGCGCAAATTGGCTTTTTTATTCTATCTATGCAGTTACAGTATTTTTAGATACTATTTGTATCAGAGAAACGATATGTAAAATAATACTTTCCCACTATTCCTTTTATCTAAGCCTAGCATATGTCTTTGGTCTCGAGAGGTATCATCGCGTCGTGTGCTGTTTCATAAATATGGAAGCGGTATCGAGATATGCATACAAACAACATTGAACTGTCAATCAAATATTTCCATAGGTACTGCACTTTACAGCGTCTGTTTATTGTTTTATAACAAGTCAAATCATATGCCTAGCTTTTCCTCAACTAAGTTCAATTCATTCAATTTTATTAAATACACGTAAGATAGCTTTTAGCGGCATTAGAAGTAATTTACTGCGATGGTTTTGCTCCTACATTAGTAATCGAAATCAAACTGCATTGAGCAATGGATTTTGCTCTAACTCGACATTTCTGGCAACTTAAGGAGTTCCCCAAGGTTCTATTTTGGGTCCATTGATGTTTAATGTCTATACAGTATGTTAAGAAAACCCTGTCCGACCAGTGAAGGTGTTGTTAGGTATCGATAACTGATTCTCCTAATGGATACAAAACCGGACTAAACTTAAAAAAAAATCCCCCCAAAAAAATAAATATTATTTCGCAAAAGAGGTAACTTAATAAATGTGCGTTAGCACCCTTCCGCGGGCGGCGGGCGGCAGGGCACGCGGCACGTGGTCGCATCGCTATTCGCTCATAATAATACCGGTGTTGGCACTTTTTTAAAAATTACCAAATTTCGGGGAAGTTGGAATTAATTCGCGGGAAAAAAAGATTATTTCAAAATTCATTTGTATTGGTACTATGATGATTACGTAAAATTTTATATTATATTTGGTCATGTGTTTACCTAACCTTTATTACCCTTATGGGTCGGACAGGGTTTTCTTAACATACTGTATAACGGCTTTAGTGGCTGTTTTCTACACAGTAATTTCTTGTTGTATCTACGCTGATGATCTATAATGTTTTTAGAACAATTAAAAATACTAATGATTGTAGCCTTCTTCGAGTACGGTGATAAAAATAAACTAAAATTTAGTGTTTTCAAGTGTAAGACTTATACAGGGTGTATCTGACATCTTAACGCAAACTTCGCGAAAAGGCTAGACCGCATGCCAAAAATAAAATCATGATAGTCATTTATATTGTTAATGAGCGGTTACAGAAATCACAGTGTTTAAAAAAATGTGTCGGCTCGGCCTTTGAACATTGCAAGCGTGCTGCCGCGCGTATTTGTGGGTATGATGTTGACCCCTGATGTGAACTATATTAAATCAGCTGATAGGATAGTTTTTCGAGTTTTGTTCACATTGCACTTTTTTGTGTAATTAGCGAATTAATTAATTTTTCCTTTAAAACCGGCGAAAAATTCCACCACTGGGGGGATTCAGAATCATGTACTGGATCCATGGTATTCGTTTGTGCGTCGATGTCAGTGACACTCTTTATAAATTTTACAAAAAACAATAAAATTAAATAAACGTTGGGGTCTCGGGTAATAATAAAATTAAATACCAGTATTTTATACGAAAAAACTGCCTGTCTGACCTTCACAAACTAAATATTTGGTATTACGATACCTCTAGGTAAGGATGGTTGTCAGATGGTTGGAATTCAGACCTATAACAAAACTCAAGGATTCAAGAACGTAAGCTAGGATAAACTATTCAGCATACTTTCTAAGGTACAGAGGGGTCTCGGTATGTAAAGATGGGTCACCAATCCGCGGGCCCACTACGGCAAGTGTAACTTAACCTGATCAATCGACCCATGCAGCTATTATTACTTAGCCACGGAACCCTTTCTTATAATGAAACTATTCAACTATAAAAAACTTTTTTTACAAAAAAAAAAAAAAACAACCGACAAAAAACACTACAAAGTGAAAAAGTCGGTGTCTTTGATTTTTGTATACGAGTATTAGTTTTTGACACTTTTTTTGTAAAAAAAGTTTTTATTTTACACTTTTTAGTTGTGAAAAGTACTGCTCAGCTGCATCTGGTTAGACTGGATGCTGACGCTAAAATACTTAATAAAAAATTTTACAACCGCACTGGTTGCCCCTACGATTTTTTAAAGTTCCCCTTGATTTCTCTGGTCTTCCACCATCAAACCCTGATGTCCTTATCATGGGATCACCTTGGGAATGTTTTCATTCCAACAGAAAAGAATTATCAAAATCGATTCATAAACGACGAAGTTATCCGCGAACAAACAGTATATATACCGGTCGAATTGAGTAACCTTCTCCTTTTTGAAGTTGGTTAAAAAAAAAAAAATGCATTTGGTGCGCAAGTTATCGCTGCACTCGTTCAGCCGACTGTAAAAATTCACTATACAACATAATTTTTTGTTAATGCGAAACGCGAAATGCGTGTCCCCTCAGGTATGCTCGAAACGTGGGTATATAGACACGGTAGCATATTGTAGTGTAAGTTCCATCCGTAACTTTGTTCGCCCGAATAGTATCTTTCCCCGACCCACCATGTAGCATCGCATTGTGTTCTCGCACTATTACTTTATTTTTCTCGGTGCTAGGCCATATTGTACAAAGGCTTTACACATTTAGGCTGGTGCTGCTAAGTGTCACCTGGCCACTTTGAATTCAGTAGAGAGGCGTGCGAAGAGGCTGATTGGTGACCCCGATTTAACTCGAGTTGGTTTCCAAAGCTAGGTATCCTCTCCGGACAGGCGTAGAGTAGTCGGCCTTTCGGTGTTCTATAGGATGGTAGGCCAAAACATCGGCCGCCGGCAGAAGTTACCAGTCAACAGACAAAGTCTTGCCACCAAGCGATTCGCCGTGTTCCGGCATGATGCTTGGTGAAGCCGTACGAGACGGGTCTGAGCAGTTGTGTTGCGATGTGTGCCGAGTACGAAGCGCCAATGTTGTTGTGTCGGGAGTTTGGTTGTGGAGGGTCTCCAGATCAATCTCCCTCTGGCGCAGCATCGTTGGCAGTGATGTTTGGTTTATCATTGCATCACCTCGCTCACTCGCTGCCGTCCTCCGTCCTATTCACTCAGTTTTTTGAGGGAATAGGCTCTTAATAAACTAACGCACTATATCATCAACGATTGTATCACTGTTTACCATCAGACGGGATTGCAGCCAAACACTAGTTTACAATTATAAAAAATACTTCATTTTTCGTTTTCTTTTTTGCTCCACTCCGAAGATCATAGCGTTCTGTTAAATATTCTACATCCATCCTCGAGAATTGGAGTAACAAAAGAATATTATTTATTGTAATTACGACTGGTAGTTGCAGAGAACAGTTTATTTTGTTTGAAAAAAAAAAAAATACGATATTAAGTAAGTACATAATATACAGCACTATTAGTAAGGCGTAGAAAATAAAGTCAACGAATATAAAAAAAAAAAAAAAACTATAAAAATGGACTTTAGTTTTTATTTTGACAAATACCATAATCATTTTGTTTCGATGTCAAAATTTTTGTACCTACACAATTTGTTTGACTGTACAACATATTACACCCATTTCTAGTGTGTATCTGTTTGTACGTTTATTAAAAGTAACCTCGAAATTTAACGATCGAACGTTTTGATTGCACGGTTAGCGCAGTGATTGCTGCGCTGTGTTTGTTTGACCTACAAGTGCTTGTTTTGGGTCTGGATGTTTGTAAATGTGAGTATATATGTTTGAAAACGCACCCACCATACAGGAGAAATTCCTAGTGTGGGGCAATGTTAATGTTCTTTAAGAATATATACATATATGTTTATACCTACACATTGTTCATATAAGTAATTACATGTCAGACATACCTGCTTATTAAATAACAGGCCTGTTAAAACTGAACAAAGGGGGTGTAGGCGTTGATAACTACCTATAATGATAGAAACAGCTCCCGACACTTGATATGCGAAGAATATTTCAGTAATTAAACCTCTCTTACAAAATATGTAACAAAGGCTTTTAAGCAGCTGTTAAACATGTGAAAGAGGTTCTGTATCTATTCTTACTTGAAAGCATTGGCCTCAAATTGTAATTTAAAATTAAGTTTTTTGTTGGGAAGTTTCCCAACAGAAAATCTCAAATCAAAATACAAATCTAGGTTCTTTCACGAGGTGCATAAAAAATATGTGCTGTCTCTGTTCTATGAACACTAGGACATGAATCAACTATTCGACGGCGTTTGTTGGAATTAAATTTCCGAAACGTAGTGCAGATAAGTCATTCAATCAAGGCAAGTGGCATAGTCATAGATGACTTGGGTGGTGATACGATTTCGAAGGACATACCTGCATAAGCCACTATTATTCGGCGATTAGCACTTCTTTTTGACTACAATTTAAGTGTCTTCAAGGCTAGAGGGAATTAGCTCTTAATAAACTAGCGCGCTCCCTTCAACGATTGCATCACTGATTACCATGGGACTGCGGTCAAGCACTAGTTTATTAAAAAACATATCTTACTCGACATAGGATAAGATATAGAGACGAATATAAGCGTAAACTTACTTTAACTGTCAAAATCACGCATTCATATTTTTTGGAAGGGCTTGTATTTTCAGTGACAGACGTAACAACCATTATTGCCAGTATCATAAAAATATGTTTTTACGATTTTATTTCATATTTAATTCTTGGATCGTAATTTATCTCACTCTAAAGCTAGAAACTGTGTGCAGTGTGATATTTTACTTGATTAAGATATACTGGCAATTTTAGCACTATCATATAGGTATATTATTTCCTAAGGGCTTTTTAAAAGTTAAGGTCATTTTTATGTTATACTTAGCTATGATATCCTGTTACTAGCTTTTATGAATTATATTTGTTTTAGTGTAAGCATCTATGTAAATCGCTGTGGGATATCTTAATAAAATAAAATAAAATCTGTACATCATAACTTCCTTCATATTTTATCAATATACATAAATGAGGTATCATTTTAATATTTTTCTGGTCCGCTTTACAGTACAACTGCTGATTTTGGCTAAACTTCGATATTTTCCGCGAAACTACTGCCGTCTGACCTCCACAACCCGAAGGCGATATCTAAGCTGTCAATTGTTAGATTTTTGAGGGCTCCAACAACCTGTAACGACTGCCACTAGATGTTCGTATGACAACCGGGACCAACGGCTTAACGTGCTTTCCGAGGCACGACCAGACCAGTGCAAATATTCATGTGCATGCATACAAATATTTGCACTGTGTGGGGATCGAACCCGCGCCTCCTTGCGCAAGCGCCGCGTTCGGAGGCTGTAAAGTATGGATAAAATAGTATGTTACGCAATTGCTCGCTGAACGATTTCATTGTGTTGTATTGTCTCTATTCAATTTTCACAGTACCCTTTTAAACTTATTTCATAATATAAAACGAATAACGTAGGTAAGTAATGTTTGCTGTGTGATAAAAATAAAGTATATTGTGAGGTAGAGAACCCTAGTTTTTAACTAGATAGTGAATTCATTGTGTAACATTTCGTGCCTCACAAACAGAGCCCAACCGGCTTCTAATTTTTGTTCAGCTTCATTTATTATTTTACTCATATTTATTTAACCATGTAGGTAGCCTTATAATACTTTTGTTTACCTAAGGTCTAATGAAGTTCTTGAGAGTGATAGCATGGTCATTTAGTGGGCAGATTTTTTGTACCTGCACCTATTTACGTAACATATATTACTAATCTTTGCTCCATATGTTCGAAAACATGAGTTCATTCAATAACGTAAATAACGTAATGTATATTAGTGAACTGTCAAAAAGAAACCTTAGCTACTGATAGTGTGTTACATAATTACCCTGCTGTTTGAATCGTACCATTTTTTTATATTGTTCAAAAAACGTTATCCCATACTAGGAATCACTCCAGTGTCGTAGGTGCGTTTAAAAACATATAAACTCACATTCATAAATATCCAGAACTGGAACAACTACTTCATACAAATATTTGTTACGTGAGGGAATTGATCCCGCGACACACAGCGCAGCACTCAATAGTTTGACCACTGCGCTAACCGTGAAGACAAAGTAAGTAGTAAGTTGTAAGAACCAACTCAAACTCAAAGCATTTATTTCAATTAAAACATTTACAGGCACTTTTAAACTGTCAAAGAGTTGGTCAGTTTGTCAAAAAGTTAAAGCTAATTAACTCCAAGGGCACTCTTTTAAATCAAGATATTACAAAAAATATCTGGGTTTTTACTTTATTCATGTTGCTTTTATATGGAGGAAAAATTTAAAATGAAAACAAATATTATGGATTTGTTTCAAGTATCCTTTAATTGCAAACACTGGGCCCCCGTTTAAGATTACGGACTACTTGCTCTCATTGAGATCCAAGTCCCAGTAGGGGGAAAACTATAGGCTGTTTAGGATTATGATGAAATAATTCAAAATACCATCATGTTGCCAGTGATGACATACGGAAATGAAACTTGATCAACTTAATTCAACTCAACTGAACTCAAGGCCATACAAAGACCGATGGAAAGAGCAATGCCAGGAGTTTCTCTGTGCGACCGAATCAGAAATGAGGAGATCCGCAGAAGAACCAAAGTTACTAAGGCCTTTAAGGACATAGCTGTTCGAGGCACTAAAATTAAATGGCTATGTGTGGGGTACATTGTTCGTAGAATCGATGGCCGATGGGGTAGTAAGGTTTAAGAAGCAGAAAATGCAGCATAGGGAAGCCCTCAATATGGTGGACCGATGAACTGGTGAAGGTCGTGGGAAGCCGATTGATTCCGGCAGCACAGGACCGATCATCGTGGAAAGCCTTGGGGAAGGCTTTTGTCCAGCAGTGAACAAAAAAGATATTCAAAATATGAGTTTAAACCCCCTTTTAAGCTCAACTCTTATAATTAACTAAAGTAAAAAGTTATCCATTACATAAATTAATAAATCATTCATTGCCAAAAGTAAATAATATATTATTTAAATAAAGACTTTCAGCCAAAATATTATGTATAAATTAAAAGCTCCTTTAGTTCAAATTCTGGGGAATAACGGACAAAAGCTTGTGTACACATTTAAATTGTTAAAAGTTAATTGAAAATGATTGTGTTAATTTGATAGTATTCAGTTGTGACATATTTAAGCGTATTCCGGCAGGAGCTTCGGATTTCAATACACCACTTTAATTAATTTATGTCGTGTTTTGAATAGGGTATTTGACTAAAAAAAACTAATTAGTCCGTCAGTCAGATTTCCAAAAAATACTAGACACGTATTTTTTGTTTTATCAAAACAATAAACATTTACAAATATAAAAGGCATCAAAGATCAGGAGTGGTGGCTGGTGACGTCACTTGCCGGTAAAAAGTGTACAGTGCTGTGACGTCGCTCGACTTTTCAACGCACTGTGTCGTCTGCATTTTTTGTTTATATGAAAAAAGAAAAAATACGTGCCTAGTATTTTTTGGAAATCTGACTGACGGACTAATTAGTTTTTTTTAGTCAAATACCCTATTGTATAAAAAGAATGGAATGAACGATGACAGTTTACGACGATGAGGCTATAAGAAAATAGGTGTTGTGATCGTAAATCCGATAAGCAAGCTTGTAATACAATGTTTTTACCGCTGCAGTGCCCAGAACTAATTCGCTTAGGTAATTGTAAAATGATTTAAAAATTTGTATCTTATTATGTGTTTTATTTTGTTTATCTTTACATAACTCATCATTATCATCATATCAGCGTTAATCCCAGTCGCATCCGAAACTTTTCTCGGTGGTAGGCCATAACATGAAGTTACCACCCACCAGATAAAGTCTTGCCGCCAAGCGATTCGTTGTATTCCGGCATGATGTCTGGTGAAGCCGTACGGAGAACGGGTCTGAGCAGTTGTGTCGCGATGTGTGCCGGTTATGATGCGCCAAATGTTGTTGTGTCGGGAATTTGATCGTGGAGGATCTCCAGATCAATCTCCCTGTGGCGCAGCATCGTTGGTCGTGTTGTTGAGTTTAATTGCATCACTATTCACTAAGTTTTTTAGTGAATGGGCTAAATAAACTAGGGCGCTTTACCATCAATGATTGCATCGCTGCTTACCATCAGGCGGGATTGCGGTCAAGCACTTGTTTATAATTATTAAAAAAAAACTATTTCAGCTTTGGAGTCCGCTTTACCAGTCTAACTGCTAATTTTGGCTAAACTTCGATATTTTCCGTGAAGCGACTGCCGTCTGACCTCCGCAACCCGAAGGCGATATCGAAGCATTGCAGTTAGACCGATTGTTGGACTTTTGAGGGCTCCAACAACCCGTAACGACTGCCATTAGATGTTCGTATGGCAACCGGGACCAACAGCTTAACGTGCTTTCCGAGGCACGACCAGACCAATGCAAATATTAATGCATACAAATATTTGCACTGCGCGGGGATCCAACACGCGCCTCTTTGCGCGGCGGTCTCGTTCGGTACCGCTACACCACGGAGGCTGTCACCTTTACATAACAACCAAACCAAAAAAGTGTAAGTCGAGCGTTTTATCAGTTGGTACTATGACATAAAATACGTATACCTATGTACATTATGAGTTCGAAGAAATAGCAAATACGAGTAAATGGTATTACTTGCATTTTTTTCTGTAACGGAAAATGTGAGACCATAATGACCTCTGAAGCCAGTTCGTAACAAAAAGTTTGACGTAGGTAATTAGTTGAATCCTGCTCATTCTTCTTTTGTGCCTTTAACTAACCCCATGGGGAGTCGTGGGTTGTGCGTGAGACTGAGCTAGTGCATTATTAGTAATTTAAGCGTGTCTGGGTATGCTTACATTCCTAGTACCTACATATATATACTAGCTTCTATATGGAACAAATAGATAGGCAGTTAGTAAGGCAACTTTATTTTAAATTGTTTTTTTTTTGTTTTTTATAACTACCGTATATACTTTCGTTATATACTTTAGTATACAGTTTCAAATTAGAAACGGACACTTTAATTTTATTTATTTGTTGCTATGCATGAAGATGTAGATATATGTATGTATTTATTATATCAGTACCTGTGGTCAAACCTGGGGGAATAGTATTGTATGTATGATAAAGTTGTTTCAGAACAAAAATATATCTACAAAGGCAAGAAAGTTTTTAAGATAAATGTGGGATTTCTCGTAATATTTTTCTTTAACTGCTCTTTTATTGGTTTTTTCCAGCCTTTGTCTAAGAATGTTTTAGTTGAAAACATCTTAAGTTTTAAGTCCTTTGAACGACCGTAGCGTAAAGTGAAATGAAATTATTGTAGGTAGAAATTACAGGTAAAAAATTACACCTGTAAGGCTTGTCACTACATATTATAAAACAAAGTCACTTTCTCTTTCCCTATGTCTCTTTGTATGATTAAATCTTTAAAACTACGCAACGGATTTTGATGCGGTTTTTTTTTTAATAAACAAAGTGGTTAAGGAGGGTTTATATGTATCATAACATCCATTAAATTGTGGAAAAATACTATTATTTTTGAGGTTTCTAATGTGATATCGTAAATAATCACATTTTTTCCGCGTTTGCAATGAAACGCAGACTGTACCCTACGAGATTTATCAAAATAATGTACTAAATATTGTACACATTGAAAAGGTCTATGTCCGTGATGGTATATTTCTATCGGTTATGGATATACCACAATAACATTTTTATGTCATTTACTTTTTACGAAAAATATTGAGTAATTTTTGAAGCTATTTTAACCAATACAGCATTAATCTTTATCTAATTTAATACCTTAAATGCATTGTTGATTTAATATACGTATATCGCCGTTTACAGCATATATTTTCAGCAAATATTTTCGAAGATATTACAGATTTAAAAATTGCGGGGTGTAGCGTTTGCGGTACACGGCGCGGTGTACGCGGCGGTTTTTTATACAACGTTCACAGTTTTTCCGTAGTGTATGTATCATCATTGCACCCTTGCGAAGCCGGGACGGGCTGCTAGTAACTTATATTCGAGTACCTGTACTACGGACCTCATCCTTTTAAAGGTCATTCGTAGGACACACATTACCAAAAGGGTTTGTGAAAGTATGTCTTCAAAAGCATCCCATCATTTGCCCTAACACCCGGAGCATTCATTATTTAGTATTTATTAGTGAGATGGGAACACAATCCTTTTATGTTGGCAAAAAAAACAACAATTTTACTTAGTTCTTCAAAGACGGCCAACGAATGGCAAGTCTCGTAGTAATGCGCAAAGGAATTCGAGTGAAGCAAGTTTTCGAAAAAGCAAGGTAGATAAAGACAAGAGAAGATTTATTTTATGTAATTTTACAAGAAGAAACGGCCAAAACACTAGAAAATACCCAGCTACAAAACCAGACTTAGCTACAAAATTTACTCTGCCAGACGCGGCTTGTAAATTATTCTAGGTACAAAGCTTCAATAGCTCGACGCAAATGCATGGGGAGCATTGATATTTTTTTGTTCGAGTACAAAGTTGGGGCCATGGAGAAAATGTTCGGTTTGATAGTCTGTAAATTTGACTACACCTTTATGGTACAGAATGCGTAAGTAGTTGTGCTATTTCGAAAAGATCATAATCATGATACACTACAAGATTTATAAATAGAATGGCCGCGACCAATGTTCTCTGGATACAAGGCTATCTATTATTACAATATTATTATTATGACAATCTAATTCTCTTTGATATATGCTTTGAAAATACACCCATTTTCTTTAATATACGCATAGTGAGGGTTTTACAGACAAACTTGCACAAACAGTCCAGTCATTTAGTAGATTAGTTGGAAAGTTTTTCAGAAGTTTTCAAAATTGATGATTTTATGGACTCCGACGGTCGGGATTTCTACTTATCCACGTCGTCTTTTTTCAGTTCGTACTAATTGCGAACAAAACCAGACAGTAGATATAACTTCCTTTTTACGATGATAATAGTTGTGCAATTAATTAAACCAGAAAAATGCTTATTGTCTATCTCCTAAGCTTTTCTATTGTAAAATGAATGAATGAAAATGTTTTAGCGTTAACCCCACGGACCACGTACAATCAAGGGTGGATGCCCTTGGCGCCTTTGTCACATAGTCATGGTCGAGTCATAAGAAGTTTTAATCAAACTTTGATAATAATAGATACCATTAAAAAGAAGGTTTTTGTCTCCTGAATTGACGCGCTTGTGTCGCCTCTCATTTAGGATTGGTATAGTGCCCAAGTCCTGGAAGCTTGCCAACATGTAGCCCGTGCCCAAAAAGGGTAGTCGTGCCGATTCTACCAACTATCGGCCGATTTCGATCACCTCCATACTTTGCAAAATAATGGAGTGCATGTTGAACTAGCGCGTCTTGGCATGCCTGGAAGGTAACGATCTCTTCTGTGACCGACAGTACGGGTTTCGCCGCAATCGGTCAACTGGGGACCTACTAGTGTTTGCCACTCACTTGTGGGGCGAGGCCCTCGAGAGAAATGGGGAAGCGATTGCTGTCTCCCTCGATGTCTCGAAGGCCTTCGACTGGGTATGGCACGCTGGCCTTTTGAGTAAGCTTCCAGAGTACGGTATTTCCCCTAGCCTGACTGGCTAGATAAAAGACGTCCTGACTGAATGGTTCCTCCGAGTTGTTGTCGACGGATGCTCATCTGAGCCCATGTCGATTAATGCCGGTGTTCCTCAGCGGCCTTTTCTCTCTGCAACTCTGTTCCTGCTGCATGTTAACAATCTGCTGATGCCCGGGCTAGTAGGGAATTAATCCGGGCCGAAAGAGAGGCTATGGTAGAGCGAACGAGTGTTGCATTACAGGCAGTCTCCGAATGGGTCAATGCCAATCTTGTCAAAACAGAGGCATGTCTTTTCACCGCCAAAAGGAGCCCGAGCACCTTGGCTCCTACTTTTGAAATGTGTCCTTGGAGTGTACCGACCTCCTTCAGCTTTTGAGAGTTGAGATTTCCTCGAACCTAAACTTTGGGCGGTTAATTGAGTTCGAGGCCAAGGTGGCACCCGGGAAATTTGGCGTTATCGCAAAGGCCTGGCAGTTCTTCACACCAGGGCAGCTTCTAATGTTGTACAAAGCACAGGTCCGTTCGTGTGTGGAGTACTGCAGCCACATTTGGGCTGGTGCTGCTAAGTTTCACCTGGCCACTTTGAATTCAGTAGAGAGGCGTGCGAAGAGGCTGATTGGTGACCTTGATTTAACTCGAGATCGTCTCCAAAGCCTAGAGCACAGGCGTAGAGTAGCCAGCCTTTCGGTGTTCTATAGGATGGTAGGCCAAAACATCGGCTGCCGGTAGAAGTTGCCACCCACCAGACAAAGTCTTGCCGCAAAGCGATTTGTCCGGCATGATGCCTAGTGAAGTCGTAGGGAAGACGGATCTGAGCAGTTTTGTCGCAATGTGTGCCGGGTAGGATGCGCCAAATGTTGTGTCGGGAGTTTGGTCGTGGAGGGTTTCCAGATCAATCTACCTCTGGCACACATTGTTGGTCGTATTGTTGGGTTTAATATCGCATCACCTCGCTCAACTGCCGTCTTCCTTCTTATTCACTAAGTTTTCTTGAGTGAATAGGCTCTTAATAAGCTAGCGCACTTTACATCACTGCTTACCGTCAGGCGGGATTGTGGCCAAGCACTAGTATATAAATATATATACAAAAAAAGTTTTTTAGTATACTAACAGCAACAACAAATATGTATACGATAAATATACCTATATAGTTAGATAAACGTGGTTGGCAGTGGTACATAGCAGAAATTATATTGTTTCATTAATTTAATTAACACTTGAGCTGCGATGCTTGTCAGAAAATATATTGGATTAATAATTAAACTTGACTTTGTACTAACAATGATTAAGTCAGAGTTTCTTAGAATATTGTATTTTGAAGATGTTTTTGAAGGTACTTGGAAAATGAGGTCCTGATTTTCCTATGATTGGGTAAAAGTCATTAGTTTTTTCCATAGAAATTGTAGTGGGCCCTTTCTTAGTAGTGTGTCCGGATGGCATTAGGTTTGGCCCCTGTCTTTGACGTGGGATTGAAATATAACTGACGAAATAATTGTGCCTGACCCTTCAGAGGCACTGTTCAGTTCATGTTATTTGTATAAAGATTTTCAAAAGAAACGTTGAAGTAAAAACCGTTTGACGATACGGTTGACGCAGTGACTGAGGGATCGACTGCTGTGCTGCCTGTCAGGGGTTCGTTTCCCGCAAGGGATAAATATATACAATATGTAAAGTAAACCCCGTCCGAACCAGAAGGATAATAAAGGTTGGGTAAACACAAGACCAAATAAAATATGAAAATTTACATTATCATCACAGTAACAATAGTAATGAATTTAGAAATAATCTTTTTTTCCGCGAATTAATTCCAATTTCCCCAAAATTAGGTAATTTAAAAAAAAGGAACAACACCATTTATGACGGTATTATTATGAGCGAATAGCGATGCGACCGCGAGCCGCGTTCCCTGCCCCCCTTCGCCCGCGCATTTATTGCCTACAGCACATGTATTAAGTTACTCTTTTTGCGAAATAATATTTATTTTTTTAGGGAGATTTTTTAAGTTTAGCCCGGCTTTGTAGGCATTAGTAGAATCAGTTATTACAGATTTCAACAACATTTTATTATCGAATTATATATTATAAAAATATCTATTACTAAAATTCTCGTGTCACGGTGTTCGGATTTAAACTCCTCCGAAATGGCTCGACCGATTTTGATGAAATTTTTTGTGCTTATCCGGTATCTATGAGAATCGGCCAACATCTATTTTTCATCCCCCTAAATGTTAGGGGTAGTCCACCCCTAAATTTTTATTTTTATTTTTTAGACAAAATTTTTAATTTATATTTTTTTATGATACAACATACAAAAATACATACAATCCCCAATTTTTACCCTTCTACGATCAACCCTTATTTTTTAATAGCCATTTTAGTAATTTAATCTATTATTTATATGGCAAAACAACGTTTGCCGGTCAGCTAGTAAATATATATATTTCTGCTTTGGCTTATATTTATTCTATAAATATGTATGATTTTGATTAAACATCCAAACATTACGTAGAAAGTTTTTGAACTTGACATAAGTACGACAGCGCGTGAAGACATACCATAGAAAGATTTAAAGTTCATTTATTTTTATATGGTACATCGCGTCTACAAACACTAGAGATCGAATCGAATCGATCGGTACTTTAAGGGGAGTTAGTAACTCTGCTCTCTACCACTACAATGGTAGCTCGCATCATCACATTGTGGCCAAACACGTCTCCCCATGACTTGCAGCACTTTCAAATACAACGTGTAACATAAAGGGTATATACATATCAAGGGCATGGCATCTTTACCAAATTCAAATCGATTGTATCCAATATCGATTGATATAATAATCGATATTGGAAGGGTTTTTAATCCTATCTCTTTATGTTAGGAAGTTACGAGAAAAAACACCGCTTGTGATAGGCTACTACCATACTAGGCGCCAGTGGCGAAGAGTCCATACAAGCCGATTCCCACCGGGTTACCTTTCAAAAATCAGTTCCATATTCATACAAAAGTATTTACATTCTATTTCATTAACAAAGTATTATTAATCAAATGCCGGCGCGATTTACAATAGCAATCGCAATTTTTAGCAATACCCTAAGTATCACATTTCATTTTATAGTCGTAAATTAATCAGCGCTTCAATTTTTCGTAATTCTTTTCGTAGTTCTCTTGAAGGAAGCCGTCGAATTTCAGCTTACCTATGTCAACGGTTTACTATGCCGCGAAAAGAGAGAGCGTGTCAGTCCATCTCTTTCTAATTCTCGCTAACCGTCGCGGTAAAACTTGATAAATATAAGCCGCCCGCGAGCGACTTGTATTTCTCTCCTCTCCTCTATTAGAAAGAGACAGAAACCACGCTACTACGAGATAGCGTTCTATACCTACCTATGGTGCGTGAGTTTTTCGTTTGTTTTTAATATTTGTGTTATTTAAACTGTGACGGATTCTGTAAGGTAATTTAATCGCAGATTTGGTTAAATACTGTTAATTTTGTTTGTTATTATGGCTTTAATTCATATAGAGTGCTGTTACTGTTAATTCGTCTTTGAAAGACGCATTTTCTCAAATTTCAGTAGCTTCAGCTGAGCGGTCATTTTCTGCTTTAAAACGCATTCACACGTATGTGCGAAACTGCCAAAAAGAGCAGAGATTGTCCGATTTGGCTATCATGTCAATTGAAAAAAATTTGCTTAATAAAATTAAAAGTAATCCGAATTTTTATAACAACATTTTAGCTCATTTTGTTAAAAAAAAAACAGACGCATTGCATTAGAATATAAATAACGTTGTGATTGTGTATAATTTGCTTTATTTTTGCTTAATATTTTTGTTGGTTTTGGATCGGTGTCTGTGTGGTTCGGTTTTTAACACTTTATTATTTTTATAATTTTTTATTTTATTTTTTCTTGACTCTTATTCCCTAACAATAGGTACTTAACTTAGTACTTACTAACAAGCATGCATGTGTGGTATAGAGATGCACGTCGAAAAAGGCTTTTCACAAAGCCGCTTTTATCATACTTGAAAGACATTGTTATCAAATCATCAGTCCTTTTTTGTATGGTGAAGGTGGGGCTTTTCATATTATTCTTATCTGAAGACCTCCTCCAAGATATCCTGCAGTAGGTAAGTGTTTAAGTGTTTATTTTTTTGGACCGGCTTCCCTTTGTCAAAATTTCACCCTTCGCCACTGCTAGGCGCACAGAATTTTTGAAGACATTTATCGTGATTTTGCCAAGTAATGTTACGTGTAACGTGTAGTTATTAACGTATGTAGTGTGGTGCACGTTTGTTATGATTTGAATTTAAGAAACACACGGAACCGAAAATTTAGTATAAATTTTTTGAGTATTTTGAGTTGAAAACCTCCCGATATCATTTGATATCATATAAAGATGCCATGCCCTTGGTATGTATTTACCCTTTATGTTACACGTTGTATAAGTGAAACACAGCTCTTTTGTTTTCTCAAGTCTTCCCGCCATTTTTACGCAGTTTACGCCTTCTAGCTGTATCAGGAATGTAGTGGTTATTCTGGTCCGCAGTTCATTCTTTTCATTTTTATGGTAAATCATCAATTGATCTCTCCTGCTCTGCGAAAGGTATGCGAGTGGAATAGTGTTTCAAACAATCCCACCCGTGTTCGTTCAATTGTGTGTGCTCATTCGTCCTCATGACAAACATAAATAAAACAGGCTCTAACGTGCCCGGCAGCTCTAGTGATACTCTTAATGTTGACGGTAGCTAGGTAGGCCACGGAGGAACGGGTACTAAGAAACCCTGTGTAGCATCTATATGATCTACATACCGTCAAAAAACCAAGGCAAAAGAACTCTTTCCTAAAGTAAAGACAAACGAAAAGAAGACTTAAAGAGGAAAGAAGAATAATAAAATTAAGCATTAATATACACATATAATAAAATCGCGCCAATCTTAACGATAAACAGTTACTATTGAAGGTTACGCACCAACTAGTTGTAACAAAGATTAATGTTGTAAAGGAATACTCAGTTTTTCTGACTGTATGAACTTGTAAGTAAATTCTAATTCTTTTTAATTTATTTATGCGGCGTGTCAATCTTTCTGATTGATAGATGGACAGGGAAAACTTATCGTATTTTCCTTGCAATATTTTCTGTAGAATGTTTGTTAACGGTTAGTCATGTCGCTGTCATCGTATGATGTATGTTATGTGCAAGGCGGTTCTATCAGATGTTTTCTATTTTTGTCACGACGCCGGTGGCGGCCATATCGTAAATCCAACAATATTTTCGTTAAGGTATATAAACCGTATATTTTTTCGTTAGTGGAATGTGACCACAGCCTGACAAATGTGCCTGCTAAACAAAGATAATGTAGAACGCGTCCTTCGCATTATCTCGCTACGTTTTCTCAAAGTGAATCTCTTGACTATACAAATGTCAACATTAAGTATTACAAATTGTTTATGAATGTAAAACTGAGCGTTTAGGCTGGAGTTTGAATGGATCATTTATTATAAGTTGGTTTATAACTGAGGCTTTGGCGTTATTTTTTTAGACTGTAATGTGTGCATTGTGGATCATCTAGTCTCTAGAGATGAAATTAATAAAGTACACGCTTCGCTCGCTCGCAAATTGCAGTCACAGCTCTGAACTGCAGCAAATGAATGTGGGGCCGTTTCAATTAACATTTCCTGTTGTTATTGCTTATTACGTCACTCGATCATGAAACGGATAAATTCTGCTATTTTTTTTATTAATTTATAATAGCGTAGAAACAGTTCCTTATAAAGTAATTAGGTACTCATTTTAAGATCAAGCTAACTAATTAAATATTCATTGTTCATTTTGCTTAAAATCATGGGCTTAATATTTAGACGAATTAATGGATTTTGTCTAAATATTTTATTTAACCTTTTCTCAATAAAAGTAGGCCGGAGGTGGCTGACCTTTCCCGGAGTGTTCCACGAGGAAACTCTTCTTGTAGAACACGTTAGCGCTTTTCATTATCCTTTTGTTTGTTTCAATTTAAGTTGGACATTTATGATCGTCTTATTGCAGAATTACAGGACGGAGGAATCTAGTAGAATCGGTGGGACGTGCTCTACTCATGAGCTCTAGGGGATTTCTATAAATCCTACCTCAGCTTCCCGTTCAATCTGTAATGATAAAACTTTAATGTGCAGTTATTTTAGTGGAATGGAAGCAGCAAGTCATCCGCAGACGTCTCAATGTAATTCTATAATGTTACTTATAATTGTTTTCCAAACTTCCTAAGATCTTTCGAGGCATTTGCATCAGGCGTTGGGAGTAAGTAAAGGAGGAATGGATTTAATAACGTATTTTTTGGACTAAAACTTGCAGAAGTTGTTTAAAAAAATAAACAGAAATGTGTCAATATGTATCGTTACCATTACTATAGCAAAGGTGCAGCTTTCTTCTTACGTAGATACTTATTTCAGAGAACAGACAGGAGATTGGCGTCGAGAGGCTTTTCTTGGGGTTTTGCCGGATACAGGGGCGTCACTAACTCCAGTAGCGAAATGTGTTTCTTTACAAAAATATCTCAGATTTGTGTGGATCTACTCCACGTAATGTAATATTCATCAATGACGTACGGAACGCTGTTCTTTAGATTTACATTCGTGAATTAAAATGTGTCAATAGTGTTGTTCTTGTTTTTGTAAACTTGGCCACTTTTCATCGTATATTTGAAGTCAAGTAACCTTGCAGAGTATTACATAAATCACTATGTATGTTTTCGTCGTTTTTATGGAAACTATATGTTGTTTTTACATGTTTCACCACAAACGAAAATGAAACTAATATAACTTCACATTATACATTTAATCAAGCATTCCATATCGAAGTAATGGCGTCGGTCCAATTAGATTTTGGGAAATAACTCGCGCGGTCCTATCCCACATGTGAGATTTTTCAACAAGTTTCTCAATTTGGGCGAAGGCTTAGCAGTTTTACGACACCCGAGGGACTTTCGATCGTTTTGCCTACAAAGTATTATTTTATATGAATTTGCCTTTGCCGATAGGTATATTACATTAAGTCGAACTGTCTTCTCTCTTCAAGGCGTAATAGATGTTCGCGAAAAGGCTCTTATTCTTATTTCTACGATCGGACTGGACGCTGAACGGTGGTGCTCTAACATTTGTTACAAATTGGATGTGAACACTTTTGATATAAACTTTCATGAGGAGCTTTTGTATTTTATTCGTGGATACCGCAATGTGACTACTTTCGATAAAACGTAACTGCAGTATTGTAGAACCTCCGTTTATTAATTATATATCTATGATAATGGCATAAGAAGAAATAGGCAGAAGTTACCACCCACCAGACGAAGCCTTGCCGCCAAGCGATTTGTCGTGTTCTGGCATGATGTCTGGTGAAGCCGTACGGAGGACGGGTCTGAGCAGTTGTGTTGCGATGTGTGCCGGGTACGATGCGCCTAATGTTGTTGTGTTGGAAGTTTGGTCGTGGAGGATCTTCAGATCAGTCTCCCTTTGGCGCAGCATCGTTGGTCGTGTTGTTGGGTTTAACATTGCATCACCTCGCTCAACTGCCATCTTCCTTCCTATTCGCTCAGGTTTTCTGAGTGAATACGCTCTTAATAAACTAGCGCGCTTTACCATCAACGATCGCATCACTGCTTACGATTAGGTGGGATTGCGGTCAAGCGCTAGTTTAAAATTATTTAAAAAAAAAAATTAAAGACTAGAATTTAGCCGGCGACTTGGCCCGCGCCATACATCCTTGTTGCTTCTAGTGTTCTCTTTGCTCGTACCCTTTGGACCTCAGTATGATCAATCAGTGTACCAAATTTAAAATATTTTTTAAAATCCGACCGTTTAAATAAACTTTTCAGTTTTATTTTTAGCATAGAAGCTAAAACACCCGCTGTTGCTCGCGACATCAAGTGCGATCCAAGGACACAGTAGCCTATGTACCTTACCCGAGTCAAGGTCTGTGTGTGTCAATTAGCGTAACAGCGAGACACACAGCGTCACTTTCGCATTTGTAATATTAGTATTTACATTTCATTTTTCTAAGAATTTATTCGGCTAGCGCAGCCAACCGAAAGATCATCATTATCTCAGCGTTAGTCCCAGTCGCATCTGAAGCTTTTTCAGCTTTGGGAACTGGGGTTCGCTTTATCAGTCTAGCTGCTGATTTTGGCTAAACTTCAATATTTTCCGTAAAGCGACTGCTGCCTGACCTCCACAATGCGAAGGCGATAAGGAAGCATTGCAGTAGACCAATATTGGACTTTTGAGTTCTCCAACAACCCGTACGACCACACCAGTGCAAATATTCATATTCATGCATACAAATATTTGCACTGCGCGGGGATTGAACCCGCGCCTCCTTGCGCAGCAGCCGCGTTCGCTACCGCTACGCCACGGTGGCTGTCAGCCGACCGAAAAATGTCTCAGTAAAAAGTAAAAATAAGTTAAGTAAATCTCTTAGTAAAAGTAAAAATAAGTAAAAATAGAACATAATACTTTTTATTATGTACATATACCATATAGATTACAGAAACATAAATATAAACATTTTACAATGGGGGACACAATGGGCGGTCTTATCGCTAAGAGCGATCTTTTACAGACAACCTTTGGATGGAATACCAATGGAAAGGAGAGAGAAATAATGTAGGTCTACAGTGTACTATTTACATAGATTATATAATAAATGTGTACGCATGTTAAGTGTATCATATTAGTCTAATAAATGGATACATCTAATTAATAAGCATCATACAAGAGCAAATAAAGTATAATGATATGTTTAAATAGAGAGGAAGTGCTTTTTTATCATGGTTTTAAAAGTGGTCAGAGTTTCAGCACGCCTCACGGACACAGGCATGTCATTCCATAGCCGAACTGCTTGTACAGTAAAGGATTTATCATAGAAATTAGTGGAATGCATCGGCATCACTAATATCTGCAGTTTAATCGGCGAACATTTTTGCAACACTGCAGGTTTTCCGATGATCTCAGATAACTATTATATGTATCATGAAGAAACTTGAAACGTTCTTTAAGATAAGAGGGGGTTTTAGGATTAAACAAAGTGCTGTAGAGCTGAAATAGGATATGAGAATTCCGGTGAAGACGTATGGGAAGCCACTTAATAAGTTTTGTACGAAATTCAGATATGTGATCATATTTACGCAGGCCAACTATAAATCTTATGCAAAAGTTTTGAAATGACTCAAGTTTATCTAGTTGTGCCTTAGTAAGCTCTGGATAACTGTCAACTCCGTAGTCAAGGATGGGAAGTAAAAATGATTGCGTAAGCGCAGTTTTAGTGGCAGTAGGAAGAAAATTCCGCAACCTTAAGAGACTTACCAGATGTGTAAATTTGTGTGGATCCCAGGAAAGATGAAGGATGATGGAAGTAAATTGGGTGAAATGAGTTTGGAATGAGCTACGAATAGTATCAGCCTCTAGTATTATAATAGTTGGGATGTTAACTCACTCCACGTTCACTTCCCCTTATTTTTTCAAGGTGATATTGTCACAAAAACGCATTGCCGATCTCGGCACCTCAAATATGGTGAAATCATCAAAATCTGGTAAGGTCACCCATTGATTGCTCACACAGTTTGGTAGACTGACGAAGATATACACATAGAACTGTCGTTAAGTTACTGCACGTTAGAAACTAATTGGGAATGAGCTTTGAAGTGTAAGTATTCATTCTGCAATTACGCGTTACAATAATAAAGTTTTAATTTAAATAACTACCCGCCACTCTGACTACATAGTGTAGGTTACAGTGTAATTGTGTGTTGTTAATGTGGGGAAGGGTACATAGACTCGTCTTACGTGGTGCTTTGCCAATCGCGATCAAGAACATTGGGAACGGAACAAGATGTCTATCTAAATGCAGATATCTGGCGTGTTGTGTACACTTAACCAGCCACGCGAGTAATTTCCATACAAACGATACTAATTAGCAAATTACACGAAATCTAAATTAATTTTATTTAACCATCACATTCCGCCATTGATTTATGAAGATTTTGTGTGATTTTCTTTGGCTTAAATTATTTCATAATAATTATGAGATAATTATGATGAATACCAAGAAACATGTACTAAATGAATAAATCTTTTTTTTTAGGTGGAAAATCAACAATTCATGTCTTTTCTGACTTTAGGCGGAGCAGAAGAGCTTGCCTGACTTTTGATAACTAAAACCCATCTGTGTTTGCGCCATGGTATCTTTTTCGAACAACACGCGGCTCTGGAGGCATTAATCATGGTGGACTTGGTCACGTTGTGGTTACATCTTTTTGAGGCGCGCATGGAAAACAGGGTGCTTATGTAAGGGCTTTTATGCGGTGACTAGGGGAGTTATGACGCGCATATATTGCCATACCTCAAGATTTCTTCCTTCTCTTTTGCGAACATTACTGCTCCGCAGAAGGAGGTTACGGCCTCCCCAGCACTCTCGCTTTGTACCAAAGTCTGGACCAGGGCCGGACGCCAGAGATCAATAAGCCGGGGCTCCGCTCGAGCCGGGCAGACCTCCACCTTATGCTACATGTCTTCCGGGCGATCCACATCCCGGCCTTTCGTCCCGCTTTATCCTAAACAGGAACCTCTCTAAACAACTGTGTCCGGTGAGGATCTACGTTAGGCGATAGGTGGGCGAAGGGTGATGCCATGACGCTTCTCTAGCCACTCCTCAAAGACGGGATTTATCGCCGCTATTTGGTGTAGTAGTGGCGTACACAAAACAAATAAAACTAACATTGTCAAATTAATTTTCAAGGGTCTAATTTATTTACATTGCAAATCCTTGTCGACAGCAAAATAGAATAGAGTATTTGTCAAAAAAAAAAAACTAATTAGTCCGTCAGTCAGATTTCCAAAAAATACTAGATACGTATTGTTTCTGTTTTCATATAAACACAAAATGAAGACGACACAGTGCGTTGAAAACTCGTATGATGTCACTGCACGCTACACTTTTTAGCGACCAGTGAGTCACCAGCCATCACTCCTGATCTTTGATGACGGACTAAATAGAATCAAGTTTTTTATTACCCAGGAAACATCCTCATTAGAAAAAGTTAGGTATTTAATGCGGTTATTAGTCTATGTATTACAGATAAAACTAAACATACATTTAAATTGGTACCCAAGAGTATCTTAATTATTAATAATGAATGTACTCCTGGCCCGCGTTCATTTAATAATACGATTAATTAAATGAACGCGGGCTAAGCCAAAGATATGCGAGTTGGTTTTAGGTTTGGTTGACTGTTCATTGCTTCGTTGGTAAGTGACGCGATGTTCTATGAAATTAGTCTTGAATAAATTATTGTTACATCAGTCAAGATGCTATATTAAGTACCTAATTACTTATGTATCAGGTAGCAGAAGCATAGCATAATCAACGTATAATTTTCCCAGTACGGGGTGGCGGATGTTACATGTTTTCGAATTTTTAGTTCTAGTATATGTACCACCCCACACCTGTGGGTCGTAACGCCTTTTTCAAGAAACGTAACGTAACCAGTTACTTGACAGACGTCACCTGTTATAAAACAAGTTGTTTTTGTAGCCAGTTATTTTAATTCGGCTACTGTGATTGTTAAATATAACCACCAACTATACAGTTACACGCGAAACAAAACTAGACGTGGTCGTTATTTCACGTAACTAGTTACAATAACCAGCGACGCGCACCGCCGATGTGATGCACGATACGGTTACCCGCTACGGCATAACGTGAGCATAACGTGTGTATGAAATAACACATTTACAAAAATAACTGCTTTTTAATTTGACTCGTAACTAGTGATTCAGTTACACATCGCGTCGCTGGTTATTGTAACTAGTTACGTGAAATAACAACGTCTACTAGTATGTATATAGGTGGTATAGTTGTTTTCCTTCCCTGTCGTGTTTCTGCAGATTTTATATTTATATTAAAATGAGCTGCGCTCTGCAGTTTCAGCCGATCCCCAATAAGTTTCGATCCTGCGGGAATACCCTGATAAAAAGTATTGTCCATAGTATATCTGTGTGCCAAATTTCATCTAAATCCGTTTGTGAGTTTTGCATGAAAGATTTAACAAACATGTACCCAAACTTTCGCATTTAAATATTACTAGCGGCCGCCAGCGACTTCTGTCGCGTGGAGTTAGTTATGTTCCGCTCCTATTAGTGGCAGCGTGATGTTATATAGACTAAAGCCTTCCTCGATTAATGGGCTATCCAACGCAAAAAGAATTTTTCAAATCGGACCATTCGTTCATGAGATTAGCGCGTTCAAACAATCAAACTCTTCAGCTTTATATATTAGTATAGATTAATACCTACCTTCATATTCTCCTTAGCATTGCCATCGTCATCCCTACTATGTAGGGGTTGGCTTGTACTCTAACCGGATGAAGCTGAGAACCAGTCTTTTAGATAGAGAATCTATTTATTTATTTATTTATTTATTTTATTATTTATGTACACACAATAAAATAGATATAGATACAACAAAATGAAGATCTGAGTACAAAGGTACTGCTTATTTCTTAAGAAATTTCTTCCAGCAGACCTGCGAAAGGAGAAGTAAAACAGAAATGTAGACAATAGTGTGTAAGAACAAGGAGAAAATAAAATATGAATATGATAACTATTAAAGTAATAATATTAAATATACCTAAACATATAAACCCTATAGCCTATTTACTCTAGCCTTGAAGACACTCAGATTGTAGTGTGACGGAAACACCGCCGCTGGCAAATTGTTCCAGTACCTCGATGTACGCGGTCTAACCTCTACAAGCCAGTTACTAGGTAGTACGATATCTCTTGGTAAAAGTGGTTGTCAGACTTTCGGTTTAATGTGCTTTCCGAGTTATGGAGGGGTCTTGGTATATCTTGATGGTCACCAATTCACAGACAGAAGACCTTTCTTTACTTACGTAATAGGTAATGAACTCCTGACGTGTACGTACGTCCACGTACAGTTACTAACACTTTATAGGTAGATTTAAAGTAACGCCGATGAGTTTTCCAAATGGAATTCTAGATATTGGTAAAATTTTACTTGTAAGTGAAAATGAAATTTAGTAAGGTTTTCTTGAATTATCACAATGTTGGGAAAGGCGTTCGATACTTACTACTCTCTAAGATATATGGAATCGACTCCTAAGACCGTCATAAACGTGCTGTATAATAGCCCCTTCTTCAATTTTAGGGATCTCTTTCAAAGATTATAGACGTGATAGTTTTCTGGAATACAGTGCCGTGCAATATTTAAACTGTTGTTTGAAAACACATGCATGTGTATGTCCCGGAAGCTTTGTAGTCTTGTGGGTAGCTCGTCTCCATATCTTAGTATGCAATACTTGTTCTCAAAGAGCACTGAGCTTATGTCGGAAATGGAAGCAACGAAAATCTTATTTGGTGTCGCATCGTGTGACGGAAGTAATACTTAAATATTTTTACAATATCTTGCGAGTTATCACTATTGATGGAAGGATATGTAGGAAGCTAGATTAATAGGAATTACACTGTAATACGAACTTGAGCCCGCGGCTTCAAAAAATTAAAAAAGAAACTAAAATCGGTTGTCTGTAAAGTCGGTATGACAATAAATACTGATGGAATGGTTGCATATTTCAAAAGAAAATTTTAATTTTATTTGTTTGATAGATATTTTGTATGGATATAGAGAAGGAGGTAAATGGAAATCACACTTGAACAAGTTACATGAATCGACAGTATATCACTGGACATATATTTAATATTGAAAGAATCATTACCTTTATCGTTGCTATATACCTACAATTGACACCACATTCACTTTGCACTGCACTTCATACTTGACGAAAACATGAAAATGTATTATTGTATAACAGCTGTCCACGCGGACGGACCACTGTCTGAAGTAGGAGAGAGGCAGATGTGTTCAACAGCTACCTTTTTGTCGCTCGTTTGTAGCTTTTTCGCCTTTGTAGCTCGGGCTCTCGATTGCACTTCAAGCCTTAAATGGAACGGGGTAACGCCGCATGAGTCATGTTTTTTTGTGCGTGCAGCTGGCTACATCGAACTATAAGAAGTTGTCACGTAAAAAAAAAGACTGAAAAGAAAATTCTGAAGTAATTTTTTGATATCGATTCGTTTCTAGTTGCAAAAATATTGTATGGACAGTTTTGACTTTTTTACTATATTTTTATAGGTATAGAAAGTTAGATACATCTTTGCAAACCAGTAAGTAAGTTATTGAATTTGATTTAGATAGTTTCATTATTGATTTGTTGTATGAATAAAATAAATTCTCGGGAATGGGAATGAATTAGCAATATTAAAGCTTCTTTTTTTAGTGGCTACTACAAAGGATTGTCTAATACGTCAGGAATGCTGAAATCAGCCTTCACTTTGTTCCAACAAGTATTATACTAATGAGGCTAAGGAAGCACTTCCTACAATAAGATGGCCGCCTCACGAAACATGTTTTCCGATTAAAAAAACAATAGCTGTAACTGGCCAGTGGTCATTTAATATGATACATCTTTATCACAGGAGTCACAAACAGTCCATCATATGTGGACGAAGACGAGACAGCAGCTCTTTTGCTCAGCCCCATCTTTCAGCAGTATCTTTCGTGGGACGGGCCGCAACTTTCCTTTAGGAACTAGGGTGGATCGAATTTTCAATTCTAACACCCTTACGCGAAATACGAACATTGACGTGGAGTTGCGGACACCAGCCAGTATTACCGCACCAATCTACGACGAGGTCTGAATGTTCATCAACAGACCTTTTACAACTTCATAATTATGATGAACGTATATAATTAAATTCGGCCTCGCAGTGGTCGCGTTACATTTTAATAATATCATAAAATGCTAATTTGCTACATTCAGCGGAGATTGCTCCGTTATTTAAATATAGCCATTGGGTGTATAGCGAGGACCAACCGGATATTGCTCAGAGCATAGAAATGAACATCATTTGACGGTTTTAGTACCCTTTTCATATACGCACACATCCTGGCTTATGAATGCGATCACAGTCAGTTCTATGTTAATAAACTCATGTTTTTTAAACTTATTTTATTGTATAAACATTTGTTTTATTTTTCTTTACTAACACATTATTTATTTGAGTAAAAGAGTCATCCGATGCTGTCATGAAATTTTAATTACGTCCTCATTTTCAAAGCCAACCAAAATAAAATAACGCTGGTGTTATAAATCGCCCTTAAAATTTAGGCAAAAAATATCTTAAAGTCATTTTCTCGATATTGACATTTAATTTATATTTTCGAAGATTGGATAGAAGTGACAGCGTCGCTGTCGTCATATTAACGCTGTGGACAGCTGGGAGCCGCCGGATGCTCTCGAAATAAACTAGCCACCCTCCCGCCCCGCGCCCCGCCCGCTCCTCCTAAGTGTCACTCACAACATGCATCATACTTCACAAGTAATTAAGCCGTGAAAAATTGCTGCAAACATGCAGGGCAAATGCCACTGCCACCAACATGCGCCTAATTAAAGACAAACTAATTAATTTATATAATATATTTATATAAAAACAAGTTATGGTATCTCACACCTTACCGCCATGTTTCAGTTATATTACGACATTAGGGGTCTACTCTGAAAGTCTGCTAACAGAAATACGGATCTATCAGAAAGTAGTTGATCCATCATAACAAGTGTCACATTTAATTTGGACGGGTAAAACACTTCGGGAACAAGGATAGCTGTCAAATTGTGTTGTCATTAATTGTTATTTAAAGCCCCGAAATAATCTTATATCTATAAATGGATTAGAATATAAAACGCCTGTAACTGTGCTCGAAACCTCATACTTCGTGCTTTAGGAGGTTACCCCTTGTTTGAAGTAACGGCCTGACATTTAAAAGTGAAAGTAAAGAGATTTGTATTACGAGTTAATGAGTATTATTTCATGACCGTGTGGCACCGGGCTTAAAATAGTACTAGCCCATATTCTCCCGTGAGTGTTGTAAGAGGCGACTAAGGGAACTCTCACCAGGATAGCGGGCAGCAGCGCTTCTCCTTTGAGATATCAAATTACTGCAATCCCCAATCCGTCTGCCAAGCGCGAGTATTATGGCAAATCCCCCCAGTGTAATGGAGAACTTTGAGGGAGGCCTTTATCCAGCAGTGAACTTCTATAGACTGAAGAAGAAGAAGAACATTTCATGACTGTATCATGAAATACTGCTCATTAACTGGTCCCGATTCTTTAAACTAAATCACATTTTGTGTCATATAATAAGGCTGTTAGCGAGCTATACCAAGTAAAGGCGATAAAGTACGACATCGAAGGTAAGACAGTCGTAATGCGTTGCTTTATGAATTCATTTTGTAGGAGCGCGGTTACTTTACAAAGCGGCGTAAAAGTGGCTCGTATATCTAAAAGGCTTAGACGTAATATAATTTGATTGAAAACATTCGCGAAATATTAGAATGTAGTTTTAGTGAGCGAATAGCCCGCAGACGTAATCCTAGTGGTTGTGTGTTCCGACACACGTCGGGATTGCATGATTAAGGAGGAAGTGTGCGCCTTTGCCTCTTTGTAGTCAAATGTTTTTACAGTTGGCTTGGATGTCATGCTGAAATGAAACTTTCTCAAATAACTCTGTTTATCTAATGTTGAAGATAGCTGGTTTATAAAAGGGGTCAGAATCATAATCTTGCTGCTATACTAAACATATTATTTTTTTTATAAAATATACATGTTTGCGTGAAACAAGTATTTTTGATGTTACTAAGAGGTTATTATTCAAATGTTGGTTTGTGGAGGTCAAATGGGCAGTTGGTCCATGAAATATACTGATATCACCTGCATTCAGTTAGACTAGAAGTCATCCAGTTTGATTGATAATTGTTTGTGTGCTTTAACCTAAAAACATTATAAACGTGAACGTTTGGATATTTGTTACTCAATTACGCAAAAACGGTTGATAAATTTATGACATTTGGCACGCAGATAGTTTGTAACTTGGATTAACACAAAGGATTCAGGTCACTTTTTATCACGGTAAATGACATGACGCAGACGAACTCACGGGCAGAAGTCAGAAACTTGATAAATGAAAGCCTGCTAGTCATGAGTGACGTAATTCACTTGACACACTGTAATCACCAGTCACCTCTATAATAATAAGTACTCCGTGGCTAGGACAATGATTGCTGTAATGACTTTGCTCAATATAATGTTACTAGGGGTATAATATATATTCGTTCGTTATAGTAGGTATTAACCTTTTATCCATACACTTCACTGAGCCCTTAAGTAGTGGTTTTCAAGAATGATTCTAGCGATAAAGTATTGCTGTTAATCAATAATGAGTAAGGTTAAGACTTATAATTATCATTGTACATCAATTTTCAGATGAAATCCATCAAAAATGACGCATGTATTTCGTTATTTTATTAAAGTTGAAAAGATATATTTGATTTAATAAAAGGTACGTTGAATAAATATATTTATTGACATTTAAGTCCTCATCGACAGTTGACCCATAAAATATCTCTTTAATAATCGAAATTCGAGTTGAAATATTTGAAAAATCAAGTGTGCGATGCCGTTGAGCTTATAAAATGTACCTTCGCGCTTTATGGAATTGCTCGCTTGGGAAAATTGTGTGGTGGAATTGTGTATGAAAATATTTACGCTTCGAACTACGATTCAAGAGTCTAATATTGAAAAATACCTTTGCCTACTCATGTAGGAACACTTTGCTTTTATTGGAATACGTTTAAACCGTGATGACATAAATAAATACAGCTTGGTTTATGGCCCAAATATTTCAATCAAGTAAAAGCGGTGAAATGTGTATAATATAATATACACGTTCGTACAGGGTGTAAAGAGCTGTATAATGTCATAGCAGTTAACTAACCATTCTGTACATAAAAATAGGATATTTTACACAAAAGCGACCTTTATTATTCCTGTGAAAATTGGCCGGTAATTAACGCAAAATATTATGCTTATGTGTGCATGAAACTTACGGGTCGTGGAGTATTTAAAGTTGTGTTATTACATTAAAAACTTGAAATATTGACCTCCAATGTCTCCGTAACTAAAAGGTTTCGAGATATAATTCAGTGCAAAAAATGATTACACAGTGTTGGGGAGTATACCCATGGCTTCGATAGTAGTCTTTTTAAAACCGTAAGGTGCACATGCCTAATCATTCGGAGAAATACAGACACGTGTTAGACAAGTGCTTGTCTAAAAGGAAACATTTTTTTATTTACTTAATATTAATATCCGAATAAATGATACACGTGTTTCTTACTTAATATTCCGTTGATAACTCAATTATTTTCATTGTATTGCGCTATTCTATAGCTTCACTCAAAATTCAATCAATTGTTATTTCACTATAGATATGTGTATATCTATAGTCAAATAATAATTCATTGAATTTAGTTACGGTGTTAAAATTCTATTGTTATTTCGCTTAAGGAACATGAAAGTTAATAGACGTTTATGCTGAACTCCATATAGCTGGCAAGAAGCTTCCTAACAGAGCATGTCATAACTTACGTAAATATACCCGGGGCACTGCATGACACGGGTTATATAAGGTTAGCTGATACTACCTTTTGTTTCCATAATAACTTGACTAACTTTGTGGTTGCGTGATGGTTTAACAAAGAACCCCTTATTTGTCTAGTAAGCATTGGTGTTGCAAAGTTTGTATGTTTCGCACCCGTCCTCAGCGACTTGGATCGCACCCTAACTTTTCCTATACGGCCCGGAACTTTTATTTAATATTTCCATGGCCTACAACCGATTGGTGGGCGTACGCGTTGAACGTGCTTTGTTTATAACGCTTTTTATTTATCCCTATGAGGTATACACATAACATCACGCAGCTTGTATTCCTCGAAAGGTTAGGCAAATCTGAACGTAGTAGTACCTACACTCATATTTTGACTGTTACACATTTAAGCCTCCTGTTACAGGGCCCAGTCTACTGCAATCTACCGGACTCACTGAGAAATTTCTGATGGCCAAAACTTTGCCCACCCTGTAAATCACTCAACAATATGGCTTACGATCATTAAAAATTTCAAAATTAGTTCCCTACTTGTGGAACCAGAGCAATATAAGTAATATTTTATTGCAAATAATATACATACAAATATGCTCGCCCTGTCAGATGGGAAAGAGAAGCAATAAAACGCGTGAGGCGTGTGCGGTCGGCTTCCGAATAAAAGGACGAGTGTGTATATAAAAAATCTAACGAGGATGTAGGACGGGCGCGGCCGGGCACGTCAGCTGCGCTCGCGCCATTAATCTCAGCTTTATTATAAACACAGTAGCCGACTATATCATAAACATGTTTAATGTGAACCTACTTTGTGAGCCCTTCCATTCGGATGGTTTAAATAAAGTGATCATTGAAATATTCGGTTCACTTTTTCAATCGATAAGATAGTAGCTACAGTACTTCTTCTTCATCTCAGCGTTAATCCCAGTCGCATCCGAAGCTTTTTTTTCAGCTTTGAAGTCTGGGGTCCGCAAGTAGCTACAGTACTTACTTAGTTTTTATAAATTCGATGGCACTTTAGCATAATCAACTTGTAAATTTCTCAAAATTACGGCACAGGCCACGAGGGTCGAGTGTCACATGTATAAACATTTTTGGCTCTAAGACATGCCGGTTTCCTCAATATGTTTTTTTTATCAATACTCACTGGGCCACCTCTGTTGTGATAAAATAAAAATCATTATTCACAAATGGGTCAGGCATTTAAATTGTTATTCGGAATATATCAACGGAAAAAACAATATAAAAGATAGGCAGATACCTGGCGTCTACTGTCTACAACACCGTATACCTATTGTTCGAGTGTTTTCCACATACGAAGGAGAGCGGTTCATATTTACACATTGGACAGTGAAAAATTTGTATTGGGAATGGGACAACGATAAATAATGCGTGTCGGAAAATAATAACTCATTCTGTAACATGTGCTAACAATGGTCCACAGGGATAACCTATATTTTGCTTTGTAATTTCCATTGTTATAATTTTTTTTATCATTCAACCCGAATTGTACAATGTATGATACCTACTTGCCAACACTTTGAAAGTAAAAATTACGAACAGCGCAACGCTAAGTAATAAACGTACCCAGTTCGTGTTTTTCTCAAAACGCCTACAGTCACATCTTCTGCCAAAACTTATTATTACAGCTGTCTACGAGGAAACATTGTTTTATTTACTCCATATTAATATCCGAATAAATGATATACGTTTTTCTTTCTTAATATTCCGTTGATAACACAATTATTTTCATTGTATTGCGCTATTCTATCGCTTCACCTAAAATTGGTAAATACGTTTCATAACTATTAATTTTGACCTCAAATTACAGTTAAGGGGAGGCCTCTAATAAATTAATTACTATCCGAGCGCAAATATTATAATCTTGGTTATTTAATTTATTATGACTAACTAACGAACGAAAATTGAGCAATAGGTACTGAAACGGAACGTATTTATCGACACAAAATAATTCGTAGGCACCATTATTGTGAAAGTTTTAATTGGTCAAGTTCGCGATCCGTCAGGTAGTGTACAGCTGCTCTTAATAACTGTGCCGAAAGCTTTGCGAATTACGTTACAATTCACGCCATATGCGACGCTCATCAAAATATGGAACACTCAGCTGCTTGAAGATTAATGACAATTACTGCTCGAGAATTTATTATTAACTACCTCAGCCTCTTCTATTCGGTAATACTTTTACAATGTTCACAGTAAGTACCCTATTTGGCCCTCATAATTATTCCGTGGGGCATTGTTAATTTAATAGTTCCCTTGCCGACGTGCTCGCAGAGTTTACAAATTTTGTTTTGATCAACATTCTTAGAGGATATTCGTGAGTAAAGTTGTTTTGTAATTAATCTCCACGACTCACCCGCTCGATCTTGCTGAACTAATGAAATTGTAATTAACGTTATTACCTTTTCAATACGCTTTTTCTGTTTTATTGTGCGACTAAATGTGCATTATTTAAATGTTTCTCGATTTAAAGTTTAATTAAATAATCATATTGATTTTAATGCATGGTGATCTATTTTTATCTAAGTACATATAATCAACACAAGTCAATAGATAGAAAGCAATTTAATGCTAAAAGCTAATTAAGATAAAATCGTATATTTAACCGGGTTTTAATGGTACCTAAGTTAAATTTGAACTATTTTGACAAAGTTTTGTGAAAAAGGAGTGTGGGAACATAAAAATCCATGAATTATAACTATATTGCCTTTAAGGATTACGAAAGTTTCAGCGCCCCCGCGACCTAGCATTGTTGAACAAAACGACATAAATCTAAGTTAAAAGTTAATTTTGTCAATCCGGATAATTCCTCAAGGTTTAATCAGACTAAGTTGGGTGTAATTAATGTTCACTAAGGCCACACAATCTAGGAAAGCTTCGGCTTAGCCCGCTACGGAAATCGGAGTTAGCAGCGGGCTGGGCGGGCGCCGGGGCCAGGCGCGCGCCGCCATCGAGCCGAGCGAGCGCGGAGCGGCCCGAACGCCCGAGCGCGGGCAGTGCCATGGCGGCGAGCGACCGCACGGAACGCGCCGTGCACTCCCGCTGCTCCTACCCCCTTATTAAAATTTACGTCACTCATCTGTCAAAACTCAGTTCAACAAATAAGCCGACGGACCTAGTTATTTAGACGCGTCCGCAGATGGAAGTTTTATTAAAATTAATTCATAAAGACAACGGACTATGAAGTGATTAAGTTTACCGCTTTTTGTGCGAGTTTCAGCAACTGGAAAACTTTTTGAAGGACTCGGAACAGTTTCAATGGATGTTTGTAGGTATCGATGTGATGTCATTAATTTTGTTGTAAATCTTATAGGGACATTTACATAGCCCATTGACAGTTGTAAATGGGAAATAAATCCTATTCAGTCGTAATAATAGCAGCGAATTTAATTATGTGTAATGTGTTCCAAATAATTACTTTGATTGAGCGTGTGAAGCAGAACGTGATTAAAACCTCCTTAAAAACAAAGAATACTTAATATAAGAAATTTAATTTAAAACAATCCGGCTAAAGTAAACATTCAATATGTGTAAAAATCTAATTAACAAAACCAATCGGGATAAAAAAAAGTAATTAGAAGAACCCGACTTAAGGGTACATTCTATTACATCACCAAAGATCGGGACAGATGTAAGTTGAACGAAACGTTCACTGAAACAATTGTGGCGTGATTAAAATGCAGAACAAAAGGTTCACCATTACGTGGTCGATTTCATTACGGAATTCAGCGGTGGCGGGCCCCTTCTGCCGAATTGCCGATACATCGACCTTTAGCCGTCGGCTCTCTCCCCTTTTTCTTCAGTAAATCACTGCCTATCTACATAAAATAACGCATAAAATACCGTAGACATTCATTCAGTCCGGACCATTGTGCCAATGTTTAATGAATCGGTTAAACACATTTTATTTAATTGCTTTTACATCCAGATAAATTTTATACGCGCTTCTACCTCACGACTAAATTCGTTTCAGAGCATTCAATATAATTGGAATGTCCTATAGTATTTCAGTAAGGCCGGTTGGTCTGAAATCGCTTGACTAATTAAAAAGTAATTATAATATAATTTGACAGCCTAAATGGCCTGGATTATTTACATAGTTGTGTTCAAGTTATGCCAACGGAGTGTTTATGATTGTATTGGCCTACTTAAGCTGTGTAAGTAAGGTTTATTATTAATCTATATAGATTAAACTAGCGCGCTTTACCATCAACGATTGATCAATGCTTATTAAAAAAAAAAGAAAAAACTAAACCACTTTCACCGCCGCGCCCCGCCGCCACGCATTGCCATCGCAACGGCAGCCACGTTACATTTTCCTTTCATTATTAGGATAATACAATTTATTATTCTACAAGAGACAACGACGCGCAACCTGTGACTATTCAATACATGAATTTAAACATAGTGCGGTGAAAAAAAAAAAAATCCTGTTCCATACATTTTGACCGCCACTTTTGTCAACCGACGAAAATGTTCTATGTTACGTCTAGAATCATGTACTAAATTTATGGTCACCTGTATACGGGGTGTACGAGAAATCACACAAATTATTTCTATGAATTCAGTATACAATTCTTGCCCCACCTAGCTTTAAGTTTCTACGTCAATGTGGGGGACATTATTGTGTATAAATTAACACACAGATAACATTATAGGCTCTACAAGGGCGTCTAACAGACGAATCATGCATCCCTGTCGTTTCTTCCTTAGCTTTAATAGAGACCACTACTTACCATTAAATTAATAAATTTTTTTTTTTAAAGAAAAAAAATGTAATTTCCTATGGTTTTGTTCCGTAAATTATTTACATTTACCTCAACTCCGCATACCTCTTAGGGAAAGAATGCATGAATCTCTAAGTCAATATTTTCACCCACGCTTCGATAGCCTAATCTTCTGAATTTTCTATGAGATGTGTTCCCAAGGATCGAAGTTAGTAAATTTCTCTAATGGAGAGGGTCTGGTTAAGCTTAGCTGCCCTTTGCAGTAAGCAGGGTAATGGGTCTTAGGTGACATCTATAAACGTTTATCAGCTCCTTCTTTGACCTAGGCATGTTCCCGTCTCAACAAGAATAAAGTATAGCTGTGATAAGTGACGGCAGTGATGATAAGTAGTATTAGTAGTAGTATTTATGTATGTATTTGTGTATCTATTTTAGTAAATTGTAACCATGATATTTGACACCAACGACAGTCCCATATGTGGTTCAGGAGTATCTGTCCATTCTTTGGTTGCCTGGAAGAAATCGCATTAGCGATAAGGCCGCCCATTGTATGTTTTTGTTCCATGTATTTTGTTCGATGTTTGAATGATGTACAATAAAGAATAAATAAATAAGTGAAGCCTTAATCCTTACAGACAACTATGTCCATTCTTTAAGGACAGCTTGTGGAATAGTTGTTGGGCGGTTTTGTCGAACCTGACATTAGTATAACTTGTCAGTGCTTACCATAGTGGCTATACGCATACACTTTTGGATTTAATGCTAGTTAATTACGATAGTCTGATGTTTTTTAAATATTAGGATTACGTACTAGATGTTAGATGTTTGACTTGACCAATACATAGCCGTAGCCTCCCGACCGATGTTGGTCGCGGTGGCCAATGTCAATGAAAATTAGCCATGTATTTAGGAGATATTATTATGTACAAGTGTGTGCGTAAACACAGATGCACTCTCTGTTCTCATAGTTCTGTGGGACGGAAAGCCGACACGACCAGGGTAGGACCAACGGCTTTACATGTTTTCCAAGGCGAACTTAGGAAAATGCAAATAAAATTTTGTCCAATCTTGAAATCGAACCCACGTTTGGCAGTCACGGATACAACCACGAGATGAAAGAGGCAGTTTAATACATATGTACCTACTAACTAATAAAGCAAATTAAATAAAAGCCTACCAACCCCGACTGGGCCAGCATGGTAGTTTGTGGCCCATTCTCTCTCACTGAGAGGAGGCCTGTGTCCCAATAGTGGGAACGTTATAGGCCGATGATGATGATGATGAAATAAAAGCCTGATTACGCACGTGCAATCATTATCTTAACCCCTCGAGTGTCTGCCTCTGTGTATCTAAAACGCCCGAAATGTCGGCGTTATCTCAAGTACTTTTCATTTTTGGGTAGGCCTTCAGAAAAACGGAGAATTCGTCACTATACAGCCATTAACACGATATAAATGATACCTTCCTGGCTTCGTCATGAGTTTACCTAACTAGTCATATCATTTAATAAGCAAACAAAACTGACCTCATCTCACAGTGATGAGATATGTTTTCATTTTTATAAGGTTCACTCATTTAACTTTTAACTTTATCACAAAGAAATCGAATTAACTCACAGATTCATCAAAAAAAAAAAAAAAAACACTTTATTATGATAACACAATATGTGCAGGCAATGATTACATATTTTTATTCCACTTTGAAACAATAAATACACCATTATAACGATATAACGATTTATCTATACATTGAAAAATCTCGTTGTATAGATGTTTTCGTTTGGTTTCGTGGTGTTTCCTTTAAAATGTTACTAAAATCGGTCAAGTATGAATCGATTATTCGAATTATACAGTCAGACCGTTGCAAGTGCAAGTAAACCCTCAAATACCATCGTCCAATGGGGACCGTAGCCATGACAGTAGTTGTGTACCTATGAGGTACGGTTGACAATCCTGGCCATTTTTTTTATGTACCTATGGGGTTCATGCGAAACTCAAGAGGTTAAAAGTTCCCTATGTGTTATTTCTGGGTATAAATCATCAGTGTGTCAAATTTCATACAAATCCGTTCAGTGCATGTAACAAACATCCCCCATAAATACATTCTCACAAACTTTCGCATTTATATTATTAGTAGGAAATCAAAAGGATTTATAACTATATGTCCGTATAGCAGCTTAGATTTTTAAAATCCTTTGAGTTTTGGAACATCTTTTGATGTAATTTTTTGTACCAAGAAGGTTTTCACAATGATATAATTGACATTGCACTAGAGTGAAGCAGGGGTGGACCACTAGTAATACAATAAAGTCAAAAGCCTTTTCAATTACGTTAGAAATTAATATCAGTGACAAAAGCCTCTTCGCCGGGTGACCATTTTACGCCGAGTGGAATTTCGTGAGACCATAGACAAGGCAGGACATCAAACGTTTCTATGTTTCAAGTCTTTCTGCTCTATGATAAATTGTTCTCATAGTTATCTATTCTATCGTACCGCTAATGCCCGTCGGCTTTGACCAGAGCTTTCTGAACATCAAAGAATACACTGAGTAGACAGAGAAATGTTAATTTTCTGTTACTTAATAATAAATAACTTAGATATATTATGAAAGACGAGACGGTTCACGTGACGTTGACGTATGCCAAAATCCGGGTCAGTCTATTAGACATTATAATTTTTGGTTATTCTCGTCTGGCTTAAGGCGAGTATTTGCCCAAGCATAATCAAGTTACT
This sequence comes from Sesamia inferens, assembly GCA_037179545.1. NCBI lineage: Eukaryota > Metazoa > Arthropoda > Insecta > Lepidoptera > Noctuidae > Sesamia > Sesamia inferens. The sequence continues at coordinate 16,337,060 of CM073928.1, read as the reverse complement.
AGAATTATTGACCAGCAAATTGCTTTGAAATATAAACTTGTAGATTCTGAGGTACCATATTATAAGTATGTGTCCAACCCAGTTCTTAAAAATGACCATGCCACGTTGTGATGGTATCGGTATATCATACTGACAGAACTATTATCGCAAACAAGCCTGATATAATGGTGGCCGGCAAAAGTTACCACCCATCAGATGAAGTCTTGCCGCCAAGCCATTTCTCGTGTTCCGGCATGAAATTTGGTGAAGCTGTACGGAGGACGTGTCTGAGCAGTTGTGTTGCGATGTGTGCCGGGTACAACGCGCCAATGTTGTTGTGTCGGGTTGTGTAGTTTATAAATATAAAAGATCGATTAGCGCGGCACACAATGATTGTCGATCTTAACTACCATTCCATATTATGGGAATCTCGTGAAAGCTTGTATCAATGTTCTACATCGAACTGTGAATTTGAACAGTCCGCACATTACATCTTGTGGAAGTGTATTCTTTGGCAGAATGAACGCAATATTATTTTGGATAGTGTACAAGTTACATCCGGAGTCGTTTATTATACGGACCTTGTAGAAACTAGAACCAATTTTCGTGCATTCAGGCGCTTTTGCCATACCTATTATTGGAATCAATTGTAACAGCACATACCTACTTAAGACCCATTAACTTAATCAAATTTTATTCCGTGGTGCTTGGCAATCTGGGCTTCTCCCAGTTGCAATAATGTCCCTTTGTGCCGATTGGCCTAGTTCTGTTCTATGTCCTGCTTGTTATGGAGGGAAATGAAAAATTTTTTTTTGTTTATTTATTTATTTTATTATTTATGTACACACAATAAAATACATAAATATACGACAAAATTAAGATTTGAGTACAAAGGTGCTGCTTATTTCTTAAGAAATTTCTTCCAGCAGACCTGCGAAAAGAGAAGTAAAACAGAAATGTAGACAATAGTGTGTAAGAATAAGGAGGAAATAAAATATGAATATGATAACTATTAAAGTAATAATATTAAACATACCTAAACATAAACGATTCAGTGGAGAGGCGTGCGAAGAGGCTGATTGGTGACCTTGATTTAACTCGAGTTGGTCTCCAAAGCCTAGAGCACAGGCGTAGAGTAGCCAGCCTTTCGGTGTTCTATAGGATAGGATAGGATAGTCTGGGGAGGGTGCGAGGGCACGATTTAATTCCCCCATCTCCGTTCCACTATCGGACGACCCGTCGTGCGGCGAGTTTCCACCCTTATGTTGTTAACAACTCTACGATCCGGACGAAGCGTTTCGCCTTCTCCTTTATACCGCGTACATCGAGGGACTGGAACAATCTGCCGGCGGCGGTGTTTCCGTCGGACTACAATTTGAGTGTCTTCAAGGCTAGAGTGAATAGGTAATACTTAATAAATTAGTGCGCTTTACCATCAACGATTGCGTCACTGCTTACCATCAGGCGGGATTGCGGTCAAGCGCTGGTTTATATTTTAATAAAAAAAAAAAAAAACCTAAAATAATTATATAAGCTAAACCAATAAAAGCAAAAATAAGTATACTACTCAAATAAATACTAAAATATATAAATATGTATAAATAATAAACAAATTCTCACATTATAGAGGAAAGGTAATGCTCTTTTAATCGAAGTTTAAAATTAGAAATAGTGTTTAAATCACGAATGTTAGGCGGGAGTGAGTTCCACAATCTTACAGCATGTACAGAGAAGGAATAGGAATAGTAAATCGTTTTATGAGGATGAGATTTAAGGATGAATCTTAGGTGTGATCTACAGGCTGCGTCGCTAGAGCGCACGTAAGAAAAACGCTCACGTAGGTAGGAAGGATTTTTTCTTACTTCTCCGCTATTCTTTTCTGATTAATTTCGTTGCGGGACCCAAGACAGTTGAATCGTTTCTCCGGGACTCGTCGAGCTTCATTGCTCGGCGTTTTTCTGGCGGTCTCCACTGTTGATTCTGGCTTTCAGGGGTTGCAGTGGGTGGGAAAAGTATGGCGGGTTTTGTCCCATTAAAAAAAAAAATGTTGTGAAAGCCGAGAATGAGAAGCAAATAAAACATCTCGACCTCGCACGCGAGGATATGGACATGTGGTATATGAAGTCGGCTGTCATTGTGCCGATTGTAGTATCAGAAAATAGCCTGTTAGTCGAAAACTCTATCAATAACTATCGAGGCTCTTGTTAGGCTGTTAGATCAAGGGTCTGATTCTGCCAAAAAATACAGTCCCACAAGATGTGATGTGTGTGCAGTGGCAATGAAATAATTTACATAAAGCCAAGCGCCTGATGGGGTTAAAACCTACGACGTACAACTTGTAAGTTATTGCCGATATCACCACGCCACTGCTGCTCGCTCTCTACACCTCAAGTATGGGGGAAGTATTAATGCCAGGTCTACCCACTGACTGCTCACAAAGGGAATGCAGTTGGTAGACCGGCGAAGCTTATACATTTTATATTAGGTCTTTACCTATGAAATTGCCGCTTTGTAGGAAAAAATTAAACGAAATTTTTTCATGTAGTTTTATTTGTATTGATCGACGTAATCACCCATGCAATCAATGCATCTTTGCCAATGCAGTGGCAGTTACTGATATCCTTCTTAAAGAAATTAGCTAGATGGAAGGCAAAAATTTATTCAAAGGCATTTTGTACCTATTGCCTCTCGGGTATTGAATTTTTTGCCCCCCAAGAATTTATCAAAATTCTGAAAAAGTAGTAAGTAGTGTGTAAGTGCAAGGTCTGGTGAGTAGGGCGGATGACAGAGAGCTTCCAACCCCAGTTCTTGCGACTTGGAGACCGTCTGCTGTGCAGTATGAGGCCGCGCGTTATCGTGTCCAATGCTGGTCGGAGATGTGTCAGTTTCTCCATCATTGTGTTCTGTGCCTCACAGTACATATCTGCAGTAATGCTCATCTCGTATGGCAAGAAGTTGTGATGAATCACGCCAGCGCTAAACCACCAAACAGTGACTATCATTTTTCTAGGGGTATGTTTTCGTTTAGGGCATTGTTTAGGTGCTGAACCGTACGGAGGACAGGTTTTAGCAGCACGATGCGCCAAACATTGTATCGGGAGGTTGGTCGCGGAGGTCTCCAGATCAATCTCCCTCTGGCGCAACATCGTTGGTCGTGTTATTGGGTTTCACATTGCATTACCTCGCTCAACTGCCGTCTTCCTTCCTATTCACTCAGTTTTTTTTTAGTGAATAGGCTTAATAAACTAGTGCGCTTTACCATCAACGATTGCATCACTGCTTACCATCAGGCAAGATTGCGGTCAAGTACTAGTTTGTAGTTATTCAAAAAAACTAAACCAGGATCCAACCAACTTGCTGAGCGCTTGCGGTTATCAAACAGAATCCAGTTTTCATCGCAAGTAACAATGTGGTTTAAAATTCCTTCATTTGTGTATCTGTTCAGTGTATCAATATCTGATACTTCGCGGTGGCGATTATTAAGTTCGTGGGGCAACCATTTTTCAAGTTTTTTTACCTTGCCTATTTATTGCAAATGGACCAATATTGTTTTGATGCTAACGTGGAAAACTGCTGCTAATTCAGCCGTAGATTGTGTATCATCAGTTTCCACAATCACCTTTATTCGTCATTGTCGGGCCAAGTCTTCGAATTACCGCGAGGTTCATTTTTCAGTTCAAAATTCCCAGAACGGAAGCAAGCAAACCATGTAGTGCATTGGTTTGTAGTGTTAACTCCGTAAACGTCGTTGATGTTGTGTGCCGCTTGTGCCGCGTTGTTGTCACGACGCGCGAGCGATGGTACTCATATTTCATAATTATTCGAATTTTTAAACTATCCAGGATGGCGAAAAAGGTTGAAATGGTTTGAAAATGTACCACTCATCAATAAACACATGACTACTTTTAGAAAAAGAATTCCATGTTTTTAAAATAAAATTAATTTGAAATTAGAATTCTTACCTCTAATTCTCGGTGGTAGGCCATAACATCGACCGCCGGCAGAAGTTACCACCCACCAGACAAAGTCTTGCCACCAAGCGATTTGCCGTGTTCCGGCATGATGTCTGGTGAAGCCGTACGGAGGACGGGTCTGAGCAGTTATGTTGCGATGTGTGCCGGGTACGATGCGCCAAATGTTGTTGTGTTGGGAGTTTGGTCGTGGAGTGTCTTCAGATCAATCTCCCTTTGGCGTAGCATCGTTTTAAGTAAGTAAGTAAGTAAGTAAGTAAGTAAGTCATTTATTTTGCAAATATGGGTACAGTACATGGTGATAGAGTGATAATCAATAGGTTCAGCCACATTTTACCAATAGGCATGCAAAATTTATAGTTTGAAGCTAAAGGTACTGGAAATTTATACTTAGACTGCATGTACAATTGAATAATTTGATGTCATAGCTTGATAAAAATGACATAATAATGTTACAATGTGCAGAAACCAGTTACAATTATTATCAAATACCTACACAATTTACAGTCATTAACAATAAAAATGTCATATAATATAATTGGAAATATGATGTCAAAGAAGTGTAAAAGAATAAAATATATAAAGGGGAAAAAAGCAGTCACAATAAAAAGTAATAATAATAATTAGGATACATTATGATAAGAAAATGTCAAATATAATAAAAAAATGTCAACTGTCATAAAAATGTCAAATAATATGTAAAGGAAAAAAATAAAATTGATAAAAATGACATAATAATGTTACAATATGCAGAAACCAGTTACAATTATTATCAAATACCTACACAATTTACAGTCATTAACAATAAAAATGTCATATAATACAATTGCAAATATGATGTCAAAGAAGTGTAAAAGAATGAAATATATAAAGGGGAAAAAAGCAGTCACAATAAAAAGTAATAATAATAATTAGGATACATTATGATAAGAAAATGTCAAATATAATCAAAAAATGTCAACTGTAATAAAAATGTCAAATAATATGTAAAAGAAAAAAATAAAATTAATGAAAATAGTAACAGCAAAAAAAAAAAAAAAAAAACACTTTTACATACATACAGATCTCATAATATTTTCTCAAAATTTTTCTCAGTAAGGTATTCACTGACAGTGTAGTATGCTTTATGCGTTAGAAAACTTTTAAGCCTGTTCTTAAACAAAGGTAGTGGTAATTCTTTCCATTGCCTAGGTAATTTATTATAGATTGCCGGAGCCATGCAGTAGACACTTTTCCGCATTAGTGCCGTTTTGGCGGGGTGGGAGCACAGTATATTATTATCTCGTCTGTTACGTGGTACTACATCGGCCAGACGTTTAAAACGATTTGGGTTGGACTTCACAAACACAGCCACTTCCATTATGTACAAACTAGGTAATGTTAATATTTTATGCTGTTTAAAGTATGGCATGCAACTATCGGTGGATTTAAGCATAAACATCGCCCGTAAACATCTTTTCTGTGCTTTAAAAACTGTTTCCCTTTCGGTTGAATTTCCCCAGAATATTATGCCGTAACGTAAGTGGGATTCTACTATGCCATAATAGGCAGTAAGAAGTGCATCTACATCAATTATTGGGGATAGCGAATGTAGAGCGTAGGCGGACTTACTAATTCTTTTACATAAACTATCACAATGTGCCTTCCAATTTAGGTTTTTATCTATTACGAGTCCTAAAAATTTTGTACTGTCTACTTCTTCTACGACTTCATTGTTATAATGTATTTTAGGGCGCGTGCTGGGAATCCGCTGACTAAAATGTACAGCTTTTGTCTTTTTTAAATTTATTTTTAAATTGTTTGTCTCTAACCAATTTACAACACTCCTTAAACACTTATTAATGTCCGATTCATACGTTACCAGATTTTCACATGGTATTGTCATAGTGCTGTCGTCTGCAAACAGTGTTATTGGGTGTTCAACCCATTTAGGTAGATCATTTATGTATAGAATAAATATGAAGGGACCTAGTACGCTCCCCTGCGGTACTCCATACTTAACTTTACGCTCTGAGGATCGATATATCTCTTCGCGCTTGCTAACTGGATTAATTTGGCAAATTTCGGTTATTTGTTTTCGGTCTTTAAGATAAGTCTCAATAAGTCTAAGTAAATTACCTCTAATACCGTAAGCTTCAAGTTTACTTATGAGAGTAGGATAATCTACATGGTCAAAGGCCTGTGTCATATCACAAAATAAGCCACATACAGGTATTCGATTATTGACATTCTGAATAACATTATATATAAAGTCAAATATAGCCATATTAATTGTCCTATGTTGTCTAAACCCTTTCTGTTCGTCACACAGAATGTTATTCTTTTCAATAAATTTGTATAATTCATTATAAATATACTTCTCAAATATTTTGGATATCACAGGTATGAGTGCGATTGGTCGGTAATATTCCATTAATTCTCTGTTCTGTTTCTTAAATATCGGCTTTATTATTGAGGTTTTTAAGGCATCCGGGAAGATTCCTGCGCTGATACTAAGGTTAATTATATGACTTAGATGATCACATATTTCCATAGATACGTGTTTGAGTATTTTCGTACTAATGCCATCATATCCTACACTATTTGTGTTACTTAAAGACATTATTATTCTATGTATTTCGGCAGGTACACTAGGCAGCATGAATAATGATTTAGGGCTTGTGTTAATCTTAGTATAGTTCGACCGGATGTCTATCTGTGTTGGTAGAATTTTATCAACAAAGTAGTTGTTAAACGCTTCAGCAATGGTTTTAGGATTCGAGACAATATGACTTCCAACCTTGATGTTAGAAATTATTTGTTTCGGTAAATTATGCTTTACGCGATTAATAATTTGCCACGTAGTTTTTGATTTATTTTTAGATAGTTTAATATTTTGATTATTTTGTGCCTTTTGTGTCAGTTGTATAATTTTTTTGTGCAATTTTGAATATTGAGAGAATTTATTTTTACTATCTTTATTTAAGTTTAACCTCATCTGCCACAAAAGCTTTCTTTTGTTTCGGCTACACAGTTTAATACCTCTCGACAGCCACTTAGGTTTTTTAATAACATCAATTTTGATTAATTTAATAGGAAAACACAAATTATACAAGAGCTTGAAAGAGTCAATGAAGTTGTTATAAGCTATGTTCGGGTCGTCCGTTTCGTAAATTTCAGAAAAAGAAAGGTTTTTCATATAGTCTTTAAACTTGACTATGTTTTCCATACTATAATCCCTTTTAGCCGCATACCAATAGTTTATTACAAATTTTGTTTGAACAGGACAGTGAAGAAGCTGTGATGTATGATCGGACAACGCAAATTCAAGCACTTCAGTTTTACAAAATTTACTAAAATTATGCGCAAAATTGTCTATGCAAGTGTTGCTTGCCATGCGGGTAGGCTGTCTTAATGCCAATTTCAAGTTATATCTCATTAACAGATATTCAAATGCATTTGTGTGGTTATTTTGTTTAAGAATGTCTATGTTAAAGTCTCCTGCAATAATAATGTTTTTATAACGTGCTCGTGATATTTCATGCAATACAGTTTCAAGTTTGTCTAGGCAATAGTTAAGATTATTTATATTTGGTACTCTATAGATACATATTACGATTATCTTATAATGCGTAAGTTCAATAGCACAGCATTCAAATATGCCTGAACAGGAGAAACTAGAAATTTTAGGTAATTCCTTCCATTGTAAACCATTTCTAGTTAGAATGCAAGCACCTCCCCTTTTTCTTTCATTTCTACAGAAACAGGCAGCTAAAGAATAGTTTGGAAGATGTAACTGGTTTTGGTATCCTTCCATAATAAAGTGCTCTGTGATGCACAAGACATCCACTTCTATATTTTTGTCAGTGAGTTCATCTAAACACACAGTCAGAATATTAGATTTTGCTATTAAGCCTGCAATATTTTGATGTAGGATCTTCAGATATTTATTGCAGAAAAAACTGTTCACCCACTTGATCACTATTGCATTTAGGTGGGAGTTGGGATGACCCATTGGGTTCAAGAATTTGGATGTCGTCGCTATCAATAGTATGATATTGATCGTAGTCAATAAATATTTTTGATCGGATCTGGAAAAAAATTTCTCTCCAGCCGTGTTTGTTAATTTTTCCTGTGTTATATGAAAACATGTCAAGAGTCAGGCTATAATTGCTGTCGTTGGTCGTGTTGTTGGGTTTAACATTGCATCACCTCGCTCAACTGCCGTCTTCCTTCTTATTCGCTCAGTTTTGAGTGGCTTCTTATTCGCTCAGTTTTGATAGGCTCTTAATAAACTAGCGCGCTTTACCATCAACGATCGCATCACTGCTTACCATCAGGCGGGATTGCGGTCAAATGCTAGTTTATAATTATTATTAAAAAAAAAAAAAAACAAACAAAAATTATTTTGATTTGAAAGGGCCAGTACTGTAGAATGGCAATTTCAGAGGTAAATACCTATTATTATACTATAAATAGAACTATCATCATCATCATTATCAACCTTTTTATCGTCCCATTGCTGGGCACAGGTCTCCTCTCATACAGAGAAAGATTGAGCGTAATCACCACGCTTGCTCAATGCGGGTTGGCGATTTCAGACTTAAAGTCCAGGTTTCCTCAAGATGTTTTCCTTCACCTTCAGTCATTGGTGTCCAAGATATACTTAGAAAGTACATATAACTTTTTAGAAAAGTTACATTGGTACTTGCCTGACCTGGAATCGAACCTGTGCACTCGTACTTGAGACTTGAAATAGAACTATCGGTCAATGGCAATACAGTTAATTATACCTTTAATTTTAAACTATACTTTTACTGAAACATGCACTGACTGGATAGGTCGTCCTCAAATGATCTGACCATGATTATGTCGAACATGAACGACAACTTCGTCTAATTTTTGAAATGTTATTAGCGTGTAAAAATATTTATACAGACGGAATAACTAATTTATCATTTAATCACTATTCCTAAAAACCAATAAATAATTAAAATTTCTTGTTCTTTAAGAAATGGCCATAGATTATTTAAAATGTATCTGGTTTTTTTTTTTTAAATTTGGATATACTGTATCATCATTGCATGGCAGAGGATCTACACGTACTTATAACTCTTACAAACCCAGAAAAATAAAAGACGTGGTATAATCTCAAAGTTTTATCGTTCCGTGTGTTCTTTAAACTAAATGTATAAAATTTTCAAGATACTACCAAACATGAAACTGATAAAATCCCCGTTTAAATGGCTTATGAGGTACTTTTCGATGTAAAGCAGCTGCTTGCGTAAGTAGTTAATTGCGTTTTGTGTTTGCATTTGGGTTAAGTCTGTGGTTATCGTCTTCGGTGCGAATGTTCAGATCGTTTGCTACACGTGTCCCTGTTCGATCGGTCGGGTCTTCACGAAATGTATCTATTCCGTGACTACATATCAGGCGATAGGGGGTTACTAGGCAAAGTTTCTTGTAGGTAATCATTTGTTTTTCTGAATACGTTTGGTTATAACTTATGAATATTTGTGTTGTTTAAGCGACGTTGGTATAGCCTACAGTAAAATGCATCTGGAAATGGAACTATTAGGTGCTTTTTTTTGGCAGATATGTATAAAAGGCTTTACTTCTTCTTCTTTGTACCTAAAAAGTTCTTAATGGAAAAAAATAATTTTGTCTTAGGTATAGCTATTCATACTCCATTCTCAGGTCTAGCTGTCTTGAGACGTGGGTTTCATCTTTGTGCTTCAACTTGTTCCTATCGAGCTTCTAAGTCAACCTTCTTGCAGATCGTCCTTTCAACTTGTCCCTTGCGTTCGTCTGTCTCTTTCCAAATCTCGTGTACCATGCTGTGACATTTTGGGCCATTTTCCTCTGTCCATGATTAATGATTGACATGATAATTGCCTAACACACTATCAGTAGCAATGGGTTTTAATTTGACAGTTCAAACAATATTCATTGCGTTATTTATGTCATTGAGTAGGCATGTTTTTCGAACATATGGAGCAATAGATAAGAAATATGCTTAAAAAGGATTCCAATTGATAGTAATAATGTGTTACGCAATTAGAGTGCTGATCCATTTCCATTTTAGTGTTCTTACATTGCATAATACAGTTACATAATCAGAGTGCTGATCTAAGCTTATTACTTTGTGATGCAGTAAGCTGCTAGTTTAATGAAATATTGTTGAAGCAAGGAGTTATAAATATAGTTTTATAGGTAATCTCTTCATACTGGTTGCATTTGATTGTGTCAAGTGATTTGACGCATGACAATACAAGAAGGAAAAGTGTTGTCTTTTATTTTGTGTTGATAAGTGAAGTATTGTTTTTTCTTGTAAATATTATTGTGTGCATTGGTTTCTGAATATATTTTATTTTACACTCTTTGCTATCTACTGTTACTTTGCTACCTAAACTCTATCAAATATCCAGTATGGATTGACATCGTCGATGTTTTTAACGCAAAGAAAAATACGAATAACCCTATAGGACAAAATAATAGGTATCTACGTACTCGCACAACACCTGTGAGCAGATATTTTAAAACACGAGTTTTAAACAACAGAGTATAACTTTATGGTCTAGGTTTTACTTCTTTCACGACAAAGTTTCATTAGATAGTCATTACGCACAAGTTGACACAAAGAGCATTTTAATGTTGATTAAATCGCTAGGTAGCTTCATAAAAGAGATTTGATAAAAAAATTAGATGTTTCAACAACTTTTCTTTTGATAAAAAACACAAATGTCAGTCCTGATAAAATGAGCCTTTAGCGAAGTTTTTAGGAATTTGAAAAGATGAAGGAAGGATGAAGCCTCAACATAATTTTCAGCATCGATCAAAATTTCTTAAAACAATTACCTTTACGGGGAACCGAATTGAATGGGGAAACCATTGTTTTAAATAATTGGAGGAGATTGTTTCGGCATAAAATTTAAATCACACAACGTAGTTAGGCAAGCTTAATGATTGTTGTTTAAGCATCCAATGTGGAAACGAGCTATTTTGTTATAAAAAGGTTTTTAGAGTTGTTCATTATATTTTACCGGGGCTTATATTCGTTAGGTTTACCCAATTAATGTTGAAAATTAATTATTTAGTACCCTCAAACGGGGTGATTAAGAGTGCAGAGGCGTGGATTGTTACCAACAAGGGCATTTAATCATTAATGATAATACTATAAACGCAAAATTCCTTTTTGGTAACAAATTATACTATTTCAATGTTAAAATCCCTTTTAAGTTTTCGTTCTGAATCACCTTTGCAATCCTATCCACCCCGATAAACGGTAAATAAGATTTAAAAGGTATTGTTATATTTCTGAAGGTTTTGTTGATTTTTGATAGAAACTTCTTGAAGCAGGTATAATAAAGCCAGTCAAGGGAAACTCGACCATTGAGGGTTTCATAATATAACAATTTACTTAAAATTTGTATTCCTTTTATTTAAGAAACTGTCTAACAATAATACTTTTAAGAATTCCATAATTTTCCTCTCTTTATTTGGTCTAGAGGAGCCGCGAGTTGGCCATTATGAAGATTTATTTGGTTATAACAGATCCACAGTTTTAACTAGGTATTCTCACATGTATTTTTCACATAAAGTACACTTCAAAGATAAAAGCTGCCTTCAAACGGAAAAAGTTACGACTTTTCGTAAAGTCCGAAAGTGGAACGAAGATAGCACGAAGGAATAAAAACCTAAAACTCAGGCCGCACATAGAATCGGGATCTCAGCCCTAAAGCCTGGATAAATACATATAATCTATGTAGTCAAGCTTAGATTACGTGAGGGTACCGGCTTTACTTACTACATCCTCAGCGGCCCTCGTATGAATCGGTAACTTTCCAAAAATACTACCTGATTACATAATTAATTTACCCATCTTAATTACACCCTAGAAGTTTACAAGCTACCTTGTTCATCGTTAAGTAAACAAGGTTAATTATGATGACCATTTATTATAACGAAGACGGGAAAAGTAAAATATTTAATTTAAAGAATATTTGTACAAGGTTTCAACCCCTTCAATCATTTCGAGTAGCTTCATTAAAAACGGTCCGTTTCAGCTGACGACGACAGGAAAATTAAAAGAAATAAAATAACCGAATAATAGAGAAATATCACGTATTTACACGAACATACATTGGTGGTGCAATTCATGTGAAGCATGAAGAATAAACGTTGGCATATCATCTCGTTAGGAAATATGGGACACGGAGCGACGCGCTCTGCAAAATGTGTTCCATTGCTCTTTGTGTCGCCTTCTTTTGTTCAGTGATCTACCCACCTACCCACATGCCCAGCAACGTGTTGTGTTGTGTTTCAATAACTCGCTACATACCGCTGTTAATTAAAGGGTCGTTATAACAGCCCACTGACATTATGTGAATAGGCTACTTTCCTACTTTCAGAATAGTTGTAGCATTCTGTATAGTGCTGTTTTTTAAAACGGGATGTGACCTCTTTATGTTGTAAGGAAGCGTGACATACATAGTGTAGTCGTGACTACACGCCCATTATATATAATTGTTTGTTACATGTAGTGTTGATGATAAATTTAATATGACAGCACTAATATCTCACTGACACTTAGAACGTGTTTACAGAATTGTCGTCGTTTATTAAACGTTGAACATAATTCTGTAACTACATAAAAAAGCTTTATTTAATGTATCCAACGACATTAATTCAACATATTTTTATACAATATGTAAAGAAAACCTTGTCCGATCTTCGAAGGTATTGTTAGGTATTGATAACTGATTCTGAGCAGAGCTTCCCAACAAGTGGGTTTAAAGATGAACATGGATAAGACGAAGATCATGTCGAACTCTCATGTCGCACCCACTCCAATTCTAGTTGGTTGCTCTGCATTCGAAGTTGTTGACGAGTATTTATACCTGGGACAAACAGTCCAACTAGGTAGGTTCAACTTCGAGTAAGAGGTGTCTCGTCGAATCCAGCTCGGCTGGTCAGCGTTCGGGAAGCTACGATACATCTTATCGTCCGAGATACCACAGTGTCTCAAGACTAAAGTCTTTGACCAGTTTGTGTTGCCAGTGATGACTTACGGAACTGAAACGTGGTCGCTTTCAATGGGCCTCATACGAAGGCTCAGATTCACACAAAGGGCAATGGAAAGAGCTATGCTCGGAGTTTCTCTGCGTGATCGAATCATAAATGAGGAGATCCGCAGAAAAACCAAAGTCACCGACATAGCTCTGCGAGTCGCTAAACTTAAGTGGCAGTGGGCAGGGCACTTGTAGAACCGATGGGCGATGGGGTAGTAAGATTCTGGAGTGGCGGCCACGTACTAGAAGACGCAGTATAGGGAGGCTCCCAACAAGGTGGACCGATGACCTGGTGAAGGTCGCGGGAAGCCGATGGACGCGGGCAGCACAAGACCGGTCAGCGTGGAAAGCCTTGTGGGAGGCCTTTGTACAGCAGTGGACCATAGGCTGAAGAAGAAGAAGAAGAAGAAGATAATAGATTCTAGTTACGCCTACAAAGCTGGGCTAAACTTAAAAAAAAAACCCTAAAAAAATAAATATTATTTCGCAAAAGGAGGTAAATTGTTACATGTGCGGTGGGGGCAGGGACGCGGTTCGCGATCGCATCTCTATTCGCTCAATACCGTCAAAAATGGTGTTTTCACTTTAAAACAAAAAATACCAAATTCTGGGTATGTCGGAATTAATTCGTGGACAAAAAAGATTATTTCAAAATTCCTTAGTACTGTTACTATGGTGATTATATAAAATCTCATATTTTATTTGGTCATGTGTTTACCTAACCTGATACGCGAGTACATCTCACACTTGTGATTTGCGGACGATATCGTCATCGTGGCGGAAACGCAACAAATGCTGGCCAACTTAGCTGACTCCGCCCAATGCATCGGATGAACATAGACAAGACCAAAATTATGTTTAATGAACGGATCACTCCGAAACCGGTTGCCGTAAACGGAATGTCGCTCGAAGTTGTATCATAATATGTAGGCCTCGGGCAAACGTTGCAATTAGGGAAAAACAACTTCAAGAATGAGGCAAATAGAAGGATCCAGCTGGGATAGGCAGCATTTGGTAAAGCAGCTGCTTGCGTAAGTAGTTAATTGCGTTTTGTGTTTGCATTTGGGTTAAGTCTGTGGTTATCGTCTTCGGTGCGAATGTTCAGATCGTTTGCTACACGTGTCCCTGTTCGATCGGTCGGGTCTTCACGAAATGTATCTATTCCGTGACTACATATCAGGCGATAGGGGGTTACTAGGCAAAGTTTCTTGTAGGTAATCATTTGTTTTTCTGAATACGTTTGGTTATAACTTATGAATATTTGTGTTGTTTAAGCGACGTTGGTATAGCCTACAGTAAAATGCATCTGGAAATGGAACTATTAGGTGCTTTTTTTTGGCAGATATGTATAAAAGGCTTTACTTCTTCTTCTTTGTACCTAAAAAGTTCTTAATGGAAAAAAATAATTTTGTCTTAGGTATAGCTATTCATACTCCATTCTCAGGTCTAGCTGTCTTGAGACGTGGGTTTCATCTTTGTGCTTCAACTTGTTCCTATCGAGCTTCTAAGTCAACCTTCTTGCAGATCGTCCTTTCAACTTGTCCCTTGCGTTCGTCTGTCTCTTTCCAAATCTCGTGTACCATGCTGTGACATTTTGGGCCATTTTCCTCTGTCCATGATTAATGATTGACATGATAATTGCCTAACACACTATCAGTAGCAATGGGTTTTAATTTGACAGTTCAAACAATATTCATTGCGTTATTTATGTCATTGAGTAGGCATGTTTTTCGAACATATGGAGCAATAGATAAGAAATATGCTTAAAAAGGATTCCAATTGATAGTAATAATGTGTTACGCAATTAGAGTGCTGATCCATTTCCATTTTAGTGTTCTTACATTGCATAATACAGTTACATAATCAGAGTGCTGATCTAAGCTTATTACTTTGTGATGCAGTAAGCTGCTAGTTTAATGAAATATTGTTGAAGCAAGGAGTTATAAATATAGTTTTATAGGTAATCTCTTCATACTGGTTGCATTTGATTGTGTCAAGTGATTTGACGCATGACAATACAAGAAGGAAAAGTGTTGTCTTTTATTTTGTGTTGATAAGTGAAGTATTGTTTTTTCTTGTAAATATTATTGTGTGCATTGGTTTCTGAATATATTTTATTTTACACTCTTTGCTATCTACTGTTACTTTGCTACCTAAACTCTATCAAATATCCAGTATGGATTGACATCGTCGATGTTTTTAACGCAAAGAAAAATACGAATAACCCTATAGGACAAAATAATAGGTATCTACGTACTCGCACAACACCTGTGAGCAGATATTTTAAAACACGAGTTTTAAACAACAGAGTATAACTTTATGGTCTAGGTTTTACTTCTTTCACGACAAAGTTTCATTAGATAGTCATTACGCACAAGTTGACACAAAGAGCATTTTAATGTTGATTAAATCGCTAGGTAGCTTCATAAAAGAGATTTGATAAAAAAATTAGATGTTTCAACAACTTTTCTTTTGATAAAAAACACAAATGTCAGTCCTGATAAAATGAGCCTTTAGCGAAGTTTTTAGGAATTTGAAAAGATGAAGGAAGGATGAAGCCTCAACATAATTTTCAGCATCGATCAAAATTTCTTAAAACAATTACCTTTACGGGGAACCGAATTGAATGGGGAAACCATTGTTTTAAATAATTGGAGGAGATTGTTTCGGCATAAAATTTAAATCACACAACGTAGTTAGGCAAGCTTAATGATTGTTGTTTAAGCATCCAATGTGGAAACGAGCTATTTTGTTATAAAAAGGTTTTTAGAGTTGTTCATTATATTTTACCGGGGCTTATATTCGTTAGGTTTACCCAATTAATGTTGAAAATTAATTATTTAGTACCCTCAAACGGGGTGATTAAGAGTGCAGAGGCGTGGATTGTTACCAACAAGGGCATTTAATCATTAATGATAATACTATAAACGCAAAATTCCTTTTTGGTAACAAATTATACTATTTCAATGTTAAAATCCCTTTTAAGTTTTCGTTCTGAATCACCTTTGCAATCCTATCCACCCCGATAAACGGTAAATAAGATTTAAAAGGTATTGTTATATTTCTGAAGGTTTTGTTGATTTTTGATAGAAACTTCTTGAAGCAGGTATAATAAAGCCAGTCAAGGGAAACTCGACCATTGAGGGTTTCATAATATAACAATTTACTTAAAATTTGTATTCCTTTTATTTAAGAAACTGTCTAACAATAATACTTTTAAGAATTCCATAATTTTCCTCTCTTTATTTGGTCTAGAGGAGCCGCGAGTTGGCCATTATGAAGATTTATTTGGTTATAACAGATCCACAGTTTTAACTAGGTATTCTCACATGTATTTTTCACATAAAGTACACTTCAAAGATAAAAGCTGCCTTCAAACGGAAAAAGTTACGACTTTTCGTAAAGTCCGAAAGTGGAACGAAGATAGCACGAAGGAATAAAAACCTAAAACTCAGGCCGCACATAGAATCGGGATCTCAGCCCTAAAGCCTGGATAAATACATATAATCTATGTAGTCAAGCTTAGATTACGTGAGGGTACCGGCTTTACTTACTACATCCTCAGCGGCCCTCGTATGAATCGGTAACTTTCCAAAAATACTACCTGATTACATAATTAATTTACCCATCTTAATTACACCCTAGAAGTTTACAAGCTACCTTGTTCATCGTTAAGTAAACAAGGTTAATTATGATGACCATTTATTATAACGAAGACGGGAAAAGTAAAATATTTAATTTAAAGAATATTTGTACAAGGTTTCAACCCCTTCAATCATTTCGAGTAGCTTCATTAAAAACGGTCCGTTTCAGCTGACGACGACAGGAAAATTAAAAGAAATAAAATAACCGAATAATAGAGAAATATCACGTATTTACACGAACATACATTGGTGGTGCAATTCATGTGAAGCATGAAGAATAAACGTTGGCATATCATCTCGTTAGGAAATATGGGACACGGAGCGACGCGCTCTGCAAAATGTGTTCCATTGCTCTTTGTGTCGCCTTCTTTTGTTCAGTGATCTACCCACCTACCCACATGCCCAGCAACGTGTTGTGTTGTGTTTCAATAACTCGCTACATACCGCTGTTAATTAAAGGGTCGTTATAACAGCCCACTGACATTATGTGAATAGGCTACTTTCCTACTTTCAGAATAGTTGTAGCATTCTGTATAGTGCTGTTTTTTAAAACGGGATGTGACCTCTTTATGTTGTAAGGAAGCGTGACATACATAGTGTAGTCGTGACTACACGCCCATTATATATAATTGTTTGTTACATGTAGTGTTGATGATAAATTTAATATGACAGCACTAATATCTCACTGACACTTAGAACGTGTTTACAGAATTGTCGTCGTTTATTAAACGTTGAACATAATTCTGTAACTACATAAAAAAGCTTTATTTAATGTATCCAACGACATTAATTCAACATATTTTTATACAATATGTAAAGAAAACCTTGTCCGATCTTCGAAGGTATTGTTAGGTATTGATAACTGATTCTGAGCAGAGCTTCCCAACAAGTGGGTTTAAAGATGAACATGGATAAGACGAAGATCATGTCGAACTCTCATGTCGCACCCACTCCAATTCTAGTTGGTTGCTCTGCATTCGAAGTTGTTGACGAGTATTTATACCTGGGACAAACAGTCCAACTAGGTAGGTTCAACTTCGAGTAAGAGGTGTCTCGTCGAATCCAGCTCGGCTGGTCAGCGTTCGGGAAGCTACGATACATCTTATCGTCCGAGATACCACAGTGTCTCAAGACTAAAGTCTTTGACCAGTTTGTGTTGCCAGTGATGACTTACGGAACTGAAACGTGGTCGCTTTCAATGGGCCTCATACGAAGGCTCAGATTCACACAAAGGGCAATGGAAAGAGCTATGCTCGGAGTTTCTCTGCGTGATCGAATCATAAATGAGGAGATCCGCAGAAAAACCAAAGTCACCGACATAGCTCTGCGAGTCGCTAAACTTAAGTGGCAGTGGGCAGGGCACTTGTAGAACCGATGGGCGATGGGGTAGTAAGATTCTGGAGTGGCGGCCACGTACTAGAAGACGCAGTATAGGGAGGCTCCCAACAAGGTGGACCGATGACCTGGTGAAGGTCGCGGGAAGCCGATGGACGCGGGCAGCACAAGACCGGTCAGCGTGGAAAGCCTTGTGGGAGGCCTTTGTACAGCAGTGGACCATAGGCTGAAGAAGAAGAAGAAGAAGAAGATAATAGATTCTAGTTACGCCTACAAAGCTGGGCTAAACTTAAAAAAAAAACCCTAAAAAAATAAATATTATTTCGCAAAAGGAGGTAAATTGTTACATGTGCGGTGGGGGCAGGGACGCGGTTCGCGATCGCATCTCTATTCGCTCAATACCGTCAAAAATGGTGTTTTCACTTTAAAACAAAAAATACCAAATTCTGGGTATGTCGGAATTAATTCGTGGACAAAAAAGATTATTTCAAAATTCCTTAGTACTGTTACTATGGTGATTATATAAAATCTCATATTTTATTTGGTCATGTGTTTACCTAACCTGATACGCGAGTACATCTCACACTTGTGATTTGCGGACGATATCGTCATCGTGGCGGAAACGCAACAAATGCTGGCCAACTTAGCTGACTCCGCCCAATGCATCGGATGAACATAGACAAGACCAAAATTATGTTTAATGAACGGATCACTCCGAAACCGGTTGCCGTAAACGGAATGTCGCTCGAAGTTGTATCATAATATGTAGGCCTCGGGCAAACGTTGCAATTAGGGAAAAACAACTTCAAGAATGAGGCAAATAGAAGGATCCAGCTGGGATAGGCAGCATTTGGTAAACTTCGCCGGGTATTTTCGTCGCCCATACCCCAATGTTTGAAGACTATAATCTTCAACCAGTGCATCCTACCCGTCATGACTTACGGAGCCGAGACGTAGATACTAACGGTCAGACAAGTCCACAAGTTTAAAGCCGCTCAGCGAGCTATGGAGCGAGCTATGTTGGGCGTCTCTCTGAAGGGCAGCATCAGAAATGAGGTGATCCGACAGAGGACCAGAGTCACCGACATAGCTGCGAGGATTAGCAAGCTGAAGTGGCAATGGGCTGGTCACATATGCCGCAGGACCGACAACCGTTGGGGTAAACGAGTCGTCGAGTGGAGACCGCGTCTCGGCAAACGTAGCGTAGGACGCCCTTGGGCGAGATGGAGCCGCGACATCAAAAAGGTGGCTGGTAGTGGCTGGCGGAGAACTGCTCAGAATCGAGCTTGTTGGCGTGCCATAAAGGAGGCCTATGTCCAGCAGTGGACGAGTAGAGGCTGATGATGATGATGACGATGATCGTTTATTATCGTTATGGGTCGGACGGCGTTTTCTTTCCATATTGTATATCTAATATACTATCGTGTGTAGCAAGTTTTGTAAACTAATGGATAATATACATATATGTTGGTTTATAAAACTTGCAACTTGAAAATCTTGCCACCTACCCAGACTTATTTGAAAAAAACTATAGGTGAGAGACAGCAGTCGAAAAACTTTGAATATCTTATCCACGAGTTCAATCTATTTACGATTACGTAAGTCGAAATCAATGTTTGTTTGGTTTTCCTCTATACTTACCGAAACTTGATTGATCAAATTGTAATGAAACTTTGTTAGGATGTTAAGGAAACGCTCGTGAGGGTTCCTCACAAAAGATTTTCATGTAAATATTTATTGTTTAACTTAATTTTTTGCTTTAGTAATACTAAAAATTATTTGTTTTTAATGAAACTTTTTACGCTGTTGATGTTATAATCAGTCTATACAGTATGTTAAGAAAACCCTGTCCGACCCATAAGGATAATAAAGGTTAGGTAAACACATGACCAAATATAATATAAAATTTTATGTAATCATCATAGTACCAATACAAATGAATTTTGAAATAATCTTTTTTTTCCGCGAATTAATTCCAACTTCCCCGAAATTTGGTAATTTTTAAAAAGTGACAACACCGGTATTATTATGAGCGAAAAGCGATGCGGCACGTGCCGCGTGCCCTGCCGCCCGCCGCCTCCGCCGCCTCCGCCGCCGTTCGCGGAAGGGTGGATAACGCAGATTTATTAACTTACCTCTTTTTGCGAAATAATATTTATTTTTTTAGGTGGATTTTTTTTTTAAATTTAGCCCGGTTTTGTATGCATTAGTAGAATCAGTTATCGATACCTAACAACACCTTCACGGGTCGGACAGGGTTTTCTTAACATACTGTATTGTTCCCAATAGACATAGAACTCCTGTCCTAGGGACATAGGCCTCCTTTTGGTGAGAGGGAGTGGGCCGTAATCTACCACGAGGGCCCAATGCAGGTTGATAAATATCATATGTCTTCGAAGTTTTGGCTCTAAGACATCGGCACCCTCTCTTCACGATGTTTTCCTTCACCGTTTTGAGAGCAGTGGTGATGAAGTAATTCGAATCTACGACCTAAACTTGTAAGTCTTCATACTGACGTCACGCAAATCCTGCATCTCGCAAGCAGAGTTTACTGTGCAACTAGCACGCATACAAGTCCACGACATTAACCGGTGGCCAAGTGCCCGCTAGACACTATCAGTCTGGTCGGAGGATCCTCCATTCTCTATGGAGAATGAGTCAACATAACACCCTGTTCCTCATACTTCCACAAAATATTATATCATCATATTCTTTATACTTATACATCGCTTCGCTTCGTAAAGCTAGTATTTTACAAATATGTCGCAGTGACACTTTATATTGAATCACCTTTTGACTTTAGGGTTTCATATCTTATGCTGCTTGCATGTCAGGTAACAGTTAAATAAACTTGTCTTTATGGTTGGTAATATCATTATAGTTGCGAACAATAAGCCCCTAATAAGATTGTTACGATATCTAAACAATAGATGAATGTGGCAATAATGGTGCGTTATTAACAAAATTTAATATAATGTATTCAGTTTCTACTCGTACTTTTATTGTTATACTAGCCAACTCGGCGAACCTGTGTTGCCATTTATATAATTATTAAAAAAATATCATCTCTGGTTTACGATCTATTCGACCTACCGAATATACACAAAATGCAAGAATTTCGTATAAATGTATAGATTATTAGGTTAAAAAGGAAAAACAACTTTTGTCGAGACAATTTTTATCTAAATTATTTATATAATAAACGTTTTACGTACGGGCATACCCTGTAGGAATCCGAAGGCATTCTACAGGCTGTGTGCGAAGTTACAAAGCCTTCAATTAGTGAAGGATTCTCTTTTCCCGCTATTTCTGTCGATTAATGAGGCTCCACTCCTACACACGTACTAATGTATTGGAACACACTTGGTGAAAAGGCGTGGTTATTACCATCATTTACTAGTGTTCGACATATAGTAAAAGTACAGTAAGTAACTTACGCTAGGTAAGTTACTGACTATACTTTAGTATAAGTTACTAACTTGTTTTTTATTGACAGTAAACTTTTACTATAGGTATACAAAACGTTAGGACTATTGACGTGCAAATTAAAACAATGAATTCAGCTCATGATTGTACCGCTGGATTAGAATTTTAGAGAAGTAATCTACACGGTCAAATTTTATGGAACTGTTACTTTTTTTTTAAATAACTGTCGAGAAATTCAACTCGGAAGTTTTTGGAGCATTAACTGAATTCATGATAACAGGTTGCGTGTTGATGTACCTGCCATCCTGTATTCAGGTTTTCTATTCAAGTTTCCTCCGTGAAAAGCGGGCGTTTTGGGGGACTATCTTTTGTAATTTTTACGTTCGAAAAGTGCTGATTCTTAACCTAAATTGAATATACATATATATATATATATATATATATATATATATATATATACAAACTAACTGTGCCCGGCGATTTACTGGCGCGTGTTTTGATCCCGTGGGAATATATGAAAGTATCCTATGAGTTATGCCTGGTATGTAAATTATCTGTGTGCACTGTAACTATAGAAATCCTTTCAATAGTTTTTGCTTGTAAGAGTAACAAACTTCCTTCTATACATACATATACGTACATACATTCTCACAAATCTTAGTATTTATAATATTGTTAGTAGGAAGGATATGCTTAGTAGGATTATAGATTAATGACCTTGCAGACCAAATAAAGATAAAAATACGACTAAAGAGGTCCTTTGTTTGAACCGCCCCCACCTCGAGGTCAGTGTGTGACGGGTGCCTCATTATTGAAAGCTTCCACCTACACAGACTAAAATATATAACTTTTTACTTAAGAAAGGTTTAAAACTTTACAATGAAGAACAGTTTACATAAACGAATCTGAGAACTTTTCATTTGAAAGTTCTCAACAATTAACGGACTTTGTTATATTCAGCATAGCATAGATAAGGAAAGCAGAGAGAAAGTGAATAATGTTTCAGAAGAGCAAAGTCGCGAACACAATTTATAGCTACCTATGTACACCAATTTTATATTAGCTCTAAACATTCTGAAGAAATAGTCCTTCATAATCGAATTTTGGGCATGGCCGATAATCTCAGCGGAGACTTGCCTTCTATAGATAGTGTGTACGTAGACATCCTGAAATAAATGAAACCCTGGATATCCTAAGTTACCGATGTTTGAACACTATTAGGTTTAGGTCAGAGGCACCGATATTAAAAACGTATCACTATAACAGTATTAACCAAGCATGTCCCGACAATACAACGGCTATATATATAATCAGACTCTAATATTCGCACTCCTCGGACATAGGCCTCTCCTCGGTGAGAGGGAGTGGCCCGTAAGCTATGACTCGGGCTCAGTGCGAGTTAGTAGATGTCACATATGTTCAAAGTTTTCCTAGAGGCAAAACTTTGAACATATGTGATTGGTTTGGTTTGGTTGGTTGGTTTGGTTTGGTTGGTTTTTTTTTTTTAATTATAAACTAGCGCTTGTCCGCAATCCCGCCTGATGGTAAGCAGTGATGCGATCGTTGATGGTAAAGTGCACTAGTTTATTAAGAGTCTATTCACTCAGAAAAAACTGAGCGAATAGGAAGGAAGACGGCAGTTGAGCGAAGTGATGCAATGTTAAACCCAACAACACGACCAACGATGCTGCGCCAAAGGGAGATTGATCTGAAGACACTCCACAACCAAACTCCCAACACAACAACATTAGGCGCATCGTACCCGGCACACATCGCAACACAACTGCTCAGACCCGTCCTCCGTACGGCTTCACCAGACATCATGTCGGAACACGACAAATCGCTTGGCTTGGTTTGGTTTTGGTTTGGTTGGTTTTGGTTGGTTGGTGGTTGGTTTGTTTGTTTTGGTTGGTTGGATTGGTTTCCTCACGATGTTTTCCTTCACCGATTTTGAGAGCAGTGGTGATGAAATAATGTATACAAAGTTAATCTGATGGGGTTCGAACTTGCAACCTGCAAAATTTTTAAGTCACCACTGCTCTCCTAGACCACCATTGCACTCCTAAGCCACCACAGCTATCTCAATAGCTGTACAAATTCACCGAACGGCTGGAAACTTGTTTCAACATTTTTTAGTCTGTTGTTAAATATTTGTTGATTGAGTTTGATTTTCAATATAAAAATGCTGAATCTTATTCAATAAGCTGGATAATTTTGTAAAATACTCCAACCGTTTAACCCAACGGCGTACTATTACTCTCTGTAGGAAGGTAGATTAATAAAGGCGGTTACCTACTCACTTTTGAAATTCTTCTTAAGGATCTGATATTGAAAGGGGCAGCCCAAATTGAAGGATTAAATTTTCCGTCTGTGTCAATATGATAAGAGCTGTCTCAATCCGAATAAATGTAAAGTTGAAACAGAAGACAAAGAACTAGCAACGAGATTGGTCAGAGGCAATTGGCGACAGCTGTGTTTCATGTCGTCAATATATTCCAGTTGTTTTAGCGCCCTTCAGACCTTCCATTACTACGAACTTCGACCCACAAAACGTGAGAAACATTTCGTTACGTCATTACTTCATCAAAAAAACGCTAGAACATATGTTATTACTTTCCAATTTGATTACTAGAAAAACAACACGAACTTAATTAACACAGCGAACTAATTTGTGTCTTAAAACAACAATATTTCTTTTACAAAATTGCCTTTGTTATTGCCAGAACAATATATATTTTTTACGTAACGAAAAAAATAATCAAAACACTTCCAGAACTTGTTACAAGTTTCAGGAGAAAAACTTGAATTGCGGACACAAGTTGTTCTCTCGCAATATTTGAGTCGTGCATAAAACACGTTGTCTCTTCCAATGGGAATGTATTTGGATGAAATCTAATAATCTTCTTAGAATGGTGCGTAAATTAATGCTTTGAGTTTGCCAATTTAATCAAATGTGAAATATTGTTTGTCTGAATATTATTCTATTCGCTCAAAAGGTTTTATAGAAGTGTTTCATAATTCATTTAAAACATTGGTTTCCTAAGACGATTTAGGACTTTGAACTCCAATCAATCATCGGAAACGAAATTGTAAAAAAATACCAAAATATTAATCTCTTTTTATTTGTAACTAAATCAGTCTTGTCGTATTATATTTCAAATCCTCATGATATGCTTACTGTGAGCTTTAAGCGTGTTACGAAAATAAGCTTCTCTTTTTTTCAGGTTCAGTGGAAAGTGGGATTGACATAAAATGTATGTGATTGTGTCGCGAACTAACACTTGTAATATTGTGAGCTGAAGGAGTTACTACGTTGTACTGTGTTGAGCTGTGAACTGAGGAGGAGTGTAGTGGTATGGTGTGCGTCGGGTACCGGATATCAGGTGGTATGGAGGTCGTACCATCGAGCGGAAGCCGCATCCTTGTGGCATTCTTTGCTACTGTCTTCTGGGGAATGGGTGAGTATTATAATAACAAAAATTAGTTCGGAAAATTACAATTTCATGTAAGTACGAGTATAAAAAGGAGTAAGGAAGGAGTAAAACAAGGATCTGAAGATCCTTTTTTTGCTGGCACCCTAATAGGGTAATTGACTTAAAAACTAATTGGTCCGTCAGTCAGATTTTCAAAAAATACTAGACACGTATGTTTTCTTTTTTCATATAAACATAAAATAAAGACGACACTGTGTTAGTGATCAGAAGTGGTATTGTTAACAACAGAGCGTTGAAAACTCGTGTGACGTCACTGCACGCTACACTTTTTAGCGAGGAGTGACGTTAGCAGCTACCACTCCTGATCTTTGATGCCTTTTATATTTGTCAATTTTTATTGATTTTATAAAACAAAACATACGTATCTAATATTTTTGTATAATCTGAATGACGGACTAAATAGAATAATTTTTTTACTCAGGAAACATCCCTATTGCTTAACATACTATTGCTATCAGTTGGAATCATTTCGAAGCATATTGCCCATCCATTGCTCCATATATTCGAAAAATGTGTCTGCTCAGCAACGTAAATAACACAATGAATGTAGTTGAACTGGCAAATGAAACTCATGGCTACTGATAGTTTGTTACGCAAATACCCTGCAGGTCTACCGAAGTTCACTTAAATATTCACGTGTAATGGAGCAGAGCTAAAACAGTCTTTATCTACAGCCTCACAATATCAGTATTATTTTAAGTATTTTCTATTTTCCTTTAAGAGCACATAGGGTAGGTACAACATTATGTAGACATATTATAGGCTGTGGAATGTGTGAGATGGATAATGGATATCCTTTAGATATTAAACTTATATATACTCTACAAATTCTGTCTGAAACGTCAATATAATAAAAAAAAAATTAATAGAATGTGTCATGTGTGTGTGTGAGGGTGTGTGTGTGTGTGTGAATGATAATGATAATTGAAATCATGAATTCAGCACCTAACACTAAACTACACTGGACTGGAACAAATTGCCAGGGGCGGTGTTTCCGTCGGACTACATTTTAAGTGTCTTCAAGGCTAGAGTGGTCTAGGCTCTTAATAAACTAGCACGATTTACCATCAACGATTGCATAACTGCTTACCAACATGCGGCATTGCTGTGAAGCATTGGTTTATAATTATTAAAAAAAAAAAGAATTATTCCGCCACTTAAAAAAAAAAAAAACTGTCTGCGCCGTCAAAATGAATGGTCCTTTTTATTTTGCAAATTTTATTTTTTTTAAATGAAAACCGGGCCCACCAGGTTATTGTGCTTTTCGAGGCATGGAGGGGCCTCGATATTATAATCGATAGTGACCCATCCAGGCATCTATGAAAAAGCGTAGCTCAACCTTAGATTGACCTAAGCGGTAGTCATCATTTAGCCCCCATACATCCCGCGCGTGTTTCACCTTAGTATAGTACACTGTATTCGGTCTCAATTAATTATACGGCACGATGTATATCTCTAATCATGCTATGTTGTTCATAACGTGTTAATCTAGCTACGGTTTGAATTAAATTTGATTATCTCAAAGTGCTTTTGAATAAGATATCAATTAAGACTGTATGTCGACTCGGAACTGAATTAAGCTGAGCATATCCTGCTTACACACATACGTATATTGATGTACATGTGTAAGGACATATACACACATTGTACATATAGAATGTGTCTATATCAGAATTGAGGCTAAAGTGGATGCCTGTTCACTGTGTCGGAACCCTTGTATTCTTAACGCTACTTTTAAGCCTCACGTCCTAAGAAAATATTGCGGAAAAATAACTTGTTCCTACACTCCGAAATCAACTTAATTTGTTTTGAAATAATATATTGGTATTTGATTAAAAAAATTTAGGGTGGTGGTGTGTTTGCGTACTTTTATTATAGGTAAAAGTATTTGGAGGTAGGCCATAACATCGTCCGCCGGCAGAAGTTACCACCCACCAGACAAAGCCTTGCCACCAAGCGATTTATCGTGTTCCAGCATGATGCCTGGTGAAGTCGTACGGAGGACGGATCTGAGCAGTTGTGTTGCGATGCGTGCCGGGTACGATGTGCCTAATGTTGTTGTGTTGGGAGTTTGGTCGTGGAGGGTCTTCAGATCAATCTCCCTTTGGCGCAGCATCGTTGGCCGTGTTGTTGGGTTTAACATTGCATCACCTCGCTCAACTGCCGTCTTCCTTCCTATTCGCTCAGTTTTTGAGTGAATAGGCTCTTAATAAACTAGCGCGCTTTACCATCAACGATCGCATCACTGCTTACCATCAGGCGGAATTGCGGTCAAGCGCTTGTTTATAATTTATAAAAAAGGTTAAATTCCCAAATGCGCAGTGATGCGATCGTTGATGGTAAAGCGGGCTAGTTTATTAAGAGCCCATTCACTCAGAAAAACTGAGCGAATAGAAAGGAAGACGGCAGTTGAGCGAGGTGATGCAATGTTAAACCCAACAACATGACCAACGATACTGCGCCAAAGGGAGATTGATCTGAAGACCTTCCACGACCAAACTCCCAACACAACAATATTTGGCGCATCGTATCCGGCACACATTGCAACACAACTGCTCAGACCCATCCACCGTACGGCTTCACCAGACATCATGCCGGAACACGACAAATCGCTTGGTGGCAAGGCTTTGTCTGGTGGCTGGTAACTTCTGCCGTTGGCCGATGTTATGGCCTACCATCGAGAAAAGTGGCGAAATGTGGGTGTACTATGAGTGGACCTAGACCTTACGAGACATTTTAGGCGCTATGTTCTTTTTACCATCTCTTTATAATAATGATTATTTATTTAGTTAATTTTAAAATATAAATAATTTATCAACAATGGGTTGGTTAAATTAAGCTCAAAATTAAATTACATCACACCAACTTAATTTACTTTGTATAAAATTAAATTACATTACACCAACTTAATTTACTTTATATAAAATTAAATAATATTACACTAAATATAATTATTATTTTATTTTATTTGGTTGCCTGGAAGAGGTCGCATTAGCGATAAGGCCACCCATTGTATGTTTTTTTTTTGTTTGTGTTGAATATTTTTGTTCGATGGTTGATTGGAAAGTGTTTTGTAGTTTGGCAAAAGCTTAGGAATTTTAAAAATAATTAGCGATTTTCTACGTTATAGGCGTTGTAAAATGTACACTTTTAAACCATGTTATATTATAGTGTTAAAGTAAAATCTAAAAATACGTTTTCGTTATATACAAGGGATGCCTATTATGGACCTGGCGTAAAAGGTACCTGAACGCTTGAAACTCCCGAAAGACTATAAAATTATTTAAGCTCGTGAAAAATAAAGAAGCGGTATCAAAGGTAGATTGATATTACGTCATAATAAAAAGACTTTATTATGATATCAGCTTTCAATTTATGAGGAGCTGATATGAAACGCGGGCGCCTCAAAATAACAGTTACTCTCTATTTCTTGTTTAGGGTTCCGTAGCCAAATGGCAAAAACGGAACCATTATTCGTCATGTCTGCCTGTCCGTCTGTCCGTCCGCATGTCACAGCCAGTTTTTCGTGACAGACGCTTCCAAAGTGGAAAAAAGTTTGTCCCCTCTAACTTCTAAAATAAGAAAATGAAAAATCTAAAAAAAACCATATGATGTACATTACTATAAAAACTACCAACGAAAATTGTTTTGAACGAGATCTAGTAAGTAGTTTTTTTTAATACCTCGTAAATCGTAAACCGCTTACTACCGCGTAATCTTTCATACAAATAACTTAAATCCTTTAATTTCATAAATTAATGGTACAGAACCCTTTGTGCGTGAGTCCGACACGCACTTGGCTGGTTTTTATATTCTTCTAACTTTAATGGGCTGGCTCCTTGTCCAGTTTAAGTCCTAGTTTGGGCAAAGTATTAGGTAGGTATGGAGTTTATCCAAGAGGATTAGAAACCCCAAGTCAGGATTTGTCTCGTTTACACGGGACATAAACAAAACAGAAAAGTAAGTGTACTAAGTACACCTCTGCTAAGCCCATGGAGGATTATCTTGAGGCGTGATGTTGTGTTATTTCTCCATAATGTCATGCAGAAGGAAAAGCGCCTACAACAAACATTTCCTCATACTTACTTAGGAAAACATTATTTTCTTTTGGATTATTCTTTTATCAAAACGTGTAGTCATGTTAGATTTTACGTTAGAGATTACTATGTGGTAATGATATTAGCAGCAACACAAGTGCTGTTTACGAATTGAAAATGAGCTAAGTACTTATGAAGGCCGTTTACGTAGAATAATAAATTAATAAGGCTTATATATACTTGCAATGGATTTCATTTCGACATTTCGACAACATTGATTGCGTTATTTACGTTCTTAAGCACAAAAAAGTTTATAACAAACCGACCAGTGGATTAGGAATTTGTTTCAAAATGATTTCAATTGTGAATAGTGGTGTGTTAAGGGTGCTGTTTAATATATATATGTATACGAACAATGAGATACTACAAAAAAAACCGGTCAAGTGCGTGTCGGACTCACGCACAAAGGTTTCCGTACCAGTGATTTATGAAATTAAAGTACGATTTCCGAGGTGTTAAAAAAAACCACTTACTAGATCTCGTTCAAAACAATTTTCGTTGGTAATTTTTATAGTAATGAAATCATATGTTTTTTTTTAGATTTTTTATTTTCTTATTTTAGAAGTTAGAGGGGGGGGGGGGGGGGAAACTTATTACAAAAACATTTTAGAAACCTCGATATCATTTTTGAAGACCTGTCCATAGATACCCCACACGTATGTGTTTGATGAAAAAAAGAAATGAGTTTCAGTTCTAAGTATGGGGAGCGCCAGATATTTATTATTATTATTTTATTTTTGCATCAAAATCTTAATGCAGTTCACAGTATACATCTACCTACTAAGTTTTAACAGTATAGCTCCTATAGTTTCGGAAATAAATGGCTGTGACATACGGACTGACAGGTGGACAGACAGACATGACGAATCTATAAGGGTTCCATTTTTTGCCATTTGGCTACGGAACCCTAAAAACGCATACGATTCTTCTAAAAGTTCCTAGGTTGGTACCTAAGTATAATATTTTGTTAACATTTAAAATACTTAAATGTTAATAAAGTATGTGGTGGGTGTTTTCGCAAATTGGAACGCCCGCCGCACAAAATAAAAAGGTTTTACAACAATTTTAAAACAATTAATATTCAACTTAAGCACTTTGTTAATTTTATTTATGTTTTCGCTAGTTTATGACGTAAGATAGTTAAGTATATATAATGTTTAAATTTATTTTTTTTTTTCTAACGCCAAATAACAGCGGTTTACACTGTAATAATTTTATAAAATGTTTTTACTTAAGGCAGGTTATTCTAAGAAACAATGTTTTAGTAATGCCACCACATTCACTGTGCCTACTATGAGCTTAATATATATAGCCTGTCTATTAAGTAAACCGTTTTTAGAGAGAAAGCCTTAGTCATCACTAAGGCTTTCTCTCTAAAAACGGTTTACTTAAAAGACCATCACACTGATTGATACTGTACGTATTATAGTGTATGTAAGGATCTATAAATAAGATAACCAATAAGATAAAATAGATTTCTGTTTATGTATTTTTTGGAGAAAGTCTATGTCTGGCTCTCGTTATCATTAGGCGAATTTTAATTACTGTGGGCGTACTATGCTTTGTGTAGTGTATAGCACAGTAGTAAAGGTTTGTAGTTCAAATCAGGCTATAATTTAAAAACAAGTTAGCCGCACTAGCGAATCACGCACTGTAGGTACATACTTAATTTAACCATATGGAACGCCGGACAGTTCCTAATATATTTCTCGGTGGTAAGCCACAACAACGGCTTCCGGCAGAAGTTGCCATCGACCAGACAAAGTCTTGCCGCCAAGCGATTCGTTATGTTCCGGCATAATGTCTGGTGAAGCCGTAAGGAGGATGGGTCTGAGCAGTTGTGTAGTTGTGTTGATGCACTGCATGTTGTTGTATCAGAGGTTTGGTCTGAAGGGTCTGCCGTCCAGATCAATCTTCCTCTGGCACAGCATCGTCGGTCGTGTTGGATTTAACATTGCATCACCTCCCTCAACTGCCGTCTTCGTTACTGTAGGGACGTGCGGAATGCCTACGCAGGCAAATCGTCCGGCGGGCGATCCGAATAGCGGCGTGCTACGCCAGTCGGTTCCGGAGACCCGTGGTCGTACACTTGTAATCCTTCTGATATTTCTCATAACATTGTATTAGGGAAAAGTAAAAGTAAAATATAGTTTCAGTGAAATTAGTTTAATTTATACAGAGGGTCATACACCCCTAAATTCCTATTCACTCAGTTTTTTTTCAGTGAATAGGCTCTTAATAAACTAACGCGTATTTCCATCAACGATTGCATCACTGCCTTCCATCAGGTGGGATTGTGGTCAAGCACTTGTTTATAATTATATTAAAAAAAAAATGTTGGTCGATCGATGCCCAATGTGTCGACGATCCGGACTGATCGACCTTTTCTCACACCGCTCTATTGTAGTTTGTAGCTCTCCTCCCGCGAACCCAGTCTAGACTCTGTCGAGCTCCACAAGATGGCGCTGGAGTTATATTATTTATTTTATTACGAATTAAAACATTTTTGTCTATTCTCTTGTGATCTGGAATATGTACGTTCTAAAACAGCTGTCACAAATTGTTAACCTAACGAACAGGGTATAAATACCTAAAACAAATGTAAAACGTGAATAAGTTTAAACCATAACAAGAAAAACGATTTAACATGAAAATTGGCCTTAAACATAAAATTATACTAATCTTAATTATCATGTTGGCATAATTTTTAACGACGTTTTTTAATGAAACAAAAGGTGTAGGTAGTTAAATTGGGTCAGTAATGTGAGGTCTAGGGACGAATTAGTGTGTTGATTTTCATGATTATTGCTAACTGTATCTTTGTTTTGGGTATATACAATGTACTAAAAGTCCATATGAAATATTACTAATACAATAGTTTGAAGTTAATGCTTGCGACCTTCTAATGTCATGCAATCAAACACATACATATGTATATCACTCACCCAGTTCATATCGGCACATATCTCTCTCTGAATTTATTTATGAGTTAATTTTACGTATTTCTACAGATTGATGTCTATACCAGTAACCAAACGCAGTGTGCGTTTGGTTACTCGACTATCCACAAAAAAAAAAAAAAAATGTGAAACCGAGTTTACACACTGAACTGTTTTTCACATTTTTCGTAAAATATATTACTATGTGAGCGGTATCACTGTTGTCAGCGAGTAATTGCAGTTCTTAATAAAATTATGCAGTTTGTGACGCTAGGCGTTTGCAGATAGCGTATGTTAGATATGCGTCAATCAGTGAGCCGTGACAGCAGGTCAAGCTACCCAAAACTATCAAATATTGACAATTAAGATTTTTCAAAAGTTCAAAATTAATTAAAAATGTCTGATAGATTGTAGTAGATTAATGTGCTATCGTCTGTACACAGACTTTTCGTAAATTTAAAAAACGTATCGATTGAAAGAAATACGAATAAAATATAAAATTCTTTAGTGTTTTCTTTTTTCACATAATTTGTAAGGTAAGAAAGTATGAGACAGATCAAAGAAAAAACTTTTTTACAAAAAAACCCAACCCACTTCCATAAAATCTGTCGGTGGCAAAAACCAATATACAAAAACCAAAGACACCATGACCATGTACATGTAGGTACCTATATTCATATAATATGCCACCGACTTCCGAAATTAGTTATTTTCCACGTTGTAGTGTTTTTTCTGGAAGTCAGTTTTGTTTTTTTCTTGTAAAAAAGTTTTTATATTTCAATTTTTAGTTGCAAAAAGTACTGGTCAGCTGCATCCGGTCAGACTGAACGTTGCCGCCAACATAGTATAGGGAATAGGCTAGCAAGCAACGCCTTATTTTTATTTGAATTTTTACCCGTAATTTTGGTTTAAATACAAACTACAGAACCGATTTTTATAAAATTTCTCTGGAACCTGACTGAATGTAGGTACATGAACATTGCTAGAGATAAAACGATTACGCGACTTAATTTTAGTCTATTGATTGTTTTGATTGTCGCATCAGCATGGTGAGTAGCAGTGACTAGTGGTTGTCCTACGTTAAATTTCAATGCTGTAAATTTTTGACGATTTACCTCGACTGTTTAAGGTCTTTATTATCAGATTTACTGCAGACTTTCGTTACAACCCACATGGATGCAAACTTCTCATCAATATAAATGAATTGATTCCAAACACAAGGTAGATAATTACTGTAAATTGTTGAGGAGTTCCCTGAACTGACCTTTGTCTTCATCATTAGCTCCCTAATGACAGTCACAACCTATCTAGACGTAAGGTTCTTATCAATACAAATTAATCAAACACGAACATAAGGTGGCCGCCGTGAATCCTTGAGGAGTTCCCTCGGCTGTCTCTCGGCTCCATCATCAGATCTACTGCAGACCTTCATTATAACCCATATGAAAACAAAGTTCTCATTAATATAAATGAACTGAGTCCAAACACAAGGTAACTACTGTAAATCGTTGAGGAGTTCCCTGTACTAACCTTTGTCTTCATCATCAGCTCCCTAATGACACTCACCATCCATCTAGGTGTAAGGTTCTTATCAATACAAATTATTCAAACACCAACACAAGATTGCTGCTGTGAATCCTTGAGGAGTTCCCTCGGCTGTCTCTCGGCTCCATCATCAGATCTACTGCAGACCTTCATTATAACCCATATGAAAACAAAGTTCTCATTAATATAAATGAACTGAGTCCAAACACAAGGTAACTACTGTAAATCGTTGAGGAGTTCCCTGTACTAACCTTTGTCTTCATCATCAGCTCCCTAATGACACTCACCATCCATCTAGGTGTAAGGTTCTTATCAATACAAATTATTCAAACACCAACACAAGATTGCTGCTGTGAATCGTTGAGGAGTTCCCTCACCTGTCTCCCGGTTCCATCATCAGATCTACTCCAGACCCTTATTAAATTGTAGTGCTTTAAAATATCTAACGAAAACTAACAAATGCACTAGCCGTCCCTACAATTTTTGAAAGATCCCCTTGATTTCTCTGGTCTTCCACCATCAAACCATGATGTCCTAATTATGGAATCACCTTTTGAATGTCTTCTTTCCAACAAAATCAAAATCGGTTCATAAACGACGAAGATATGCGCGAACAAACATAAAAAAGTACACCTATATACGGTTGAATTGAGTAACCTCCTCCTTTTTGAAGTCTGTTAAAAACCAAATGAATTTGAAGAACATGAGTTAAGAATAACTAATAACTATTCTTAACTCATGTTCTAGAAAAAAATAAATTACACGTCGTGTAATTTAATTTTACTCAAAATGCAGGTAAGTATTAATATTAAGGCGAGAGTGACTAGTATTGCGCTACCTAAAAGTAATTTTGATAGAACACAAAATAATGTCTAATGAAATGAGACTGACGTTATATTTGATGATAGAATTGTTTCTTAAACTTTTATTTGAAATTTCATTTAGAACTAGCTGACACGAAAGAAGTTGTCCTATCTTAATAATGAATATTGAATTGCTTAAAATATAAAATATTCAATAAATGTGTTTCTAAGCAGGTATTGAAACTTAAAATGCCTTCGTATTAAATTGAACTTTTAATATTAGACGTGATGACTGAATTAAAAACCATAGTTCTCTTACATCCTTGTTGTAAGAAATACGAAATAATTTATTTTACATGTATTTCATCAATAAAATAACTCCTACCTATCTGTTTTAAAATATATTCAGATTTAATACCAGTATCCTCTTTGATGCTATTTACAGCATACATTCTGTCAATTTTATTTCCAAATATAAGTTTATATTAAAACAGTTTATGTTATCCAAACCGATAAAGTTAGATAGAAACAATATTTATAGTTTGAGATGTTGATAAATAATAATTTATTTGGAGATTTCTCTAAGGTTGCTCGCTAAGTGTTTGGGGCATTAATCTTGAAATTCATCTTTTCAATATGGTCAGTTACCTACACGTCGCCTGCGGCCGAGATGAAATTCCAACAACACTGATATGCGCAAGAAAGAAAAAAAAATTAAAGAATATTATAAGTATATCCTAAAGCATTGGAATAATTAACAATTAATTTTGGATTTTAGGTTTTCTTATTAATTAAAACAATTCGAAATCAATTGTCATAATTAAGACAGGAATTGGACTTAGAAATAATGTTATATGGTGGTTAGTTGTTCTTAAAATTTCTAATTTTCACCTGAAAATAACTAACACAAAAAAAAAAAAATGAATAAGCGAAGTGTTCTATCAATTCACGCGTGTCGTGAAGACCACGGGGTTTAAAAATTCATTTGTATTTATACAGATTTTTTGGTGACATATGTACTAATTCTTTTTCTTGTTTTTTCTTAAAGTCATTATTATTGAATAAACTTTAACTTAAAAATGAACCAAATAATTCCAAAAATAGTCAAGTAATATATTTCACTTTTATATATGTCGGAGACAGCGACGGCAGAGCGGTAGGGTCGACAGCATCTTGGTGTGGTGGTCTAGGTTCCATTTCGTAGGTGAGTTTTGAATTAACGCACGACGTGTAGATATACCCTCCAATCTTCATAATAACAATTTGAATAGGCAAACTGACAGTTTCGGTTCGGAGATGTGCCTTGGTCCGCGTCTCGATGCAAAGTGACCGTTTGACGAACCCCACTATCCAAAGCGACTCTGTCCATGTGACGCCATCACAAAATAACGTCACAAGCGTTCGCCCCTCTACTACGTAAATCAAATCAGCAACTTCTATTAAAATTATATCGACGATCTCCGACACGGCCAGCCTGACGATTTGCACGTCCTCGTGCATCATCATCATCACCATCATCCCATCGCGCCAATCCAAGTCGCATCCGAAGCTCCCTCAGCCCCAGAGTCCAGGATCCGCTTCACGAGGCCAACCGCCGATTCCGGCCAAACTTCGATATTTCCCGTTGCACATCCTCGTGCATGTCTGTAACAAATAAAAAAAAAACACAGAAAACCGACTTTGAAGCATTTTTGAGAACTCGGCCAACCTGACCGGTCACACGTTACGTTTAGTTACAATAACTATTAGAAAACCAAACAAGCTTAATCATTTTAACAACTTAAACGCAAGAGCTTCCTTCAAGCCTCATAATTGTCAAAATTCAAAAAGAAAACAAAAGGTTCCTTCAAGCCTTATAATTATCAAATTTCAAAAAGAAAACACAAAAGGTTCCTCCAAGCCTCATAATTATCAAATCAAAACCATAATCATCAAAAAGAAAACACACCATGGTTCGCTACCACAGTAGCTAGTGACAACTCATAGTTGACACCCATATCGTCATCACCTCATGTGATACGACCAACTCTAGAGTCCACGACTCCCAGGTCAACACATGACCGTACAACTAATAGTCTCCTCTGAGACCCAGGTCCCCGCCACATCACTAGCTGCCCATCGCCCCCTGAACAACTCCTCACTGAGTTGCAGTTACGACTACAGACTAGTGCATGCAGTGCGACCATATCTACCAGAGTCCCCGCCACATCACTAGCTGCCCATCGCCCCCTGAACAACTCCTCACTGAGTTGCAGTTACGACTACAGACTAGTGCATGCAGTGCGACCATATCTACCTAGTGTCCCCGCCACACCACTAGCTGCCCATCGCGCTCTGAAAAACCCCTCATTGGGTTGCAATTACGACTACAGACTAGTGCGTGCAGCGCGACCACTCAGCCATGATACGTGTTCTATTTGCTGGCGGAGGCACCCTCCTCACCATCTTCTACATTTTGAAAATCTAACTCAGCAGACATTACTTGAAGAAGTCTTTCATATACGATCGTGGGGGTACTTATAAGTTCTGTTTCCAATCAACGATTTCAATAGGTAACGATCGCCATTATCGCCATCAAACAATAACTCACCAATATTAAATTTCATTACTTTAGCTCACTTCTATCAAATTTAGATTTTTCGTAAACAGCACTCATTTCTAT
This sequence comes from Sesamia inferens, assembly GCA_037179545.1. Taxonomy (NCBI): domain Eukaryota; kingdom Metazoa; phylum Arthropoda; class Insecta; order Lepidoptera; family Noctuidae; genus Sesamia; species Sesamia inferens. The sequence continues at coordinate 16,300,115 of CM073928.1, read as the reverse complement.
GTTCGTTACCGCTTGTTCTCTTGAGAAGATTTAATAGTCTAGCCACACATACTATCATAAGCTCAAGTGAGCTCGTAACTATAGGCCACAGTGAACTTTAGTTTCGAAATATAAACAAACCAGACATAATTTTAAAACCCTGATTTAAAATTTCTCAGTCCATTATAACAAACAATAATCGGGTAGTACAAGAAATAAAATTTGCAAAAATAACTCTTATTATCATGTCGCAAAGAAATTGTTCAGTACACAATACACTAGCACAACCTTGTACACTGTACATATACTGGCGCGTGTATACATACACCAATGAAATTACAGATTTCTTGACAAGAGAACATTCGGCCACGGAATCAAAATAAAAATAGTACGACTCACCGGATTATGGCAATTTCTCGCAAACACCTGCCACTTGGCAGCCGTCAACCGCCGCACACCAGACATCTCTGAGCTGTCATAAAACCCCTTTACGTTACCACAAACGTTTTGGGTATCTTGAAACCTTCTCATCGCCTGCAGAGTAGATGTTGTCTTGTAACCTTGGGCGTTCCGCAAAGCGCACGCAGCTCCGGCTGCGCCGCACGCAGCTCCAGCAGCGCCACACGCCATTGATGTGATTCACCACGCAGCTAGCAGAGCGCTCCGCAAGCGCACCTTGCGCGCTCCGCAAGCACACCTTGCGCGCTCTGCAAGCGCACCTTGCGCGCCAATCATCAGCCAGCACTGTCCTGTGCCAAGGATCAGCCAGCACTGTTGCGCGCCAAGGATCAGTCAGCACTGTCGTGACAGCGCCGCGTCCAGCCGCACGTACACGCCTGCTGCGCACCTTGCGCGGACCGATCTCTGCGCCAGCAAGCGCACCTCGTAACCTCACGTTCACTTCCAGCCTCACATTATTCTGTTCCTGGATTTATAACGAGATTGTGAGCAGTGTAGTTCTTTATCCAACTTCTGATGTCGCAGACAGCGACGGCAGAGCGGTAGGGTCGACAGCATCTTGGTGTGGTGGTCTAGGTTCCATTTCGTAGGTGAGTTTTGAATTAACGCACGACGTGTAGATATACCCTCCAATCTTCATAATAACAATTTGAATAGGCAAACTGACAGTTTCGGTTCGGAGATGTGCCTTGGTCCGCGTCTCGATGCAAAGTGACCGTTTGACGAACCCCACTATCCAAAGCGACTCTGTCCATGTGACGCCATCACAAAATAACGTCACAAGCGTTCGCCCCTCTACTACGTAAATCAAATCAGCAACTTCTATTAAAATTATATCGACGATCTCCGACATATATATATAATAAGCATGTGTGGATAATGATATGATTAAGAAGGCGGTGACAGCGGAAATGACGTCTAATAAAGAGATATGAACGGAAAGGACATATTGCGTCGACCCCAAATAAATTGAGATAAGAGCAGTAGAATAATGAAATAAATAATTACGTTCATTTATAAGTATAAATCTATACTAATATATAAAGCTGAAGAGTTTGTTTGTTTGAACGCGCTAATCTCACGAACTACTGATCCGATTTGAAAAAGTTTTGCGTTGGATAGCCCATTAATCCAGAAAAGCTTTAGGCTATATAACATTACGCTGCGACGATTAGGAGCGGAACATATAAAAAAACAAATATTAATCCTTCTCCAAATAAGTTAATAGTAGTTGATTTTGAACAAAATTGTCCTTGACATCACTTAATTTCGATAAACATCTTATAAGATACTACAATTCTAAAAAAACTCTTTTGGAGTTAAAATAAAACGTTCAAATAACTAAATCCACGCGAACGAAGTCGCGTGTGGCCGCTAGTTCATTATAAATGAACGTAAATAAATAACAGGTTTTTGTTTAAAATCCAAAATAGTATATAACATACATTGTAATTAAGATTTGATCTCCAACTTGGTTGATCATGAATCCATTGCCTAGCTCAAATAACTCACAGCACAATATGACATCATCATTCATCATCATTAACAACCTTTTTTTTTTCGTCCCACTGCTGGGCACAGGTCTCCTCTCATACAGAGAAGGATTGAGTGTAATCACCACGCTTGCTCAATGCGGGTTGGCGATTTCAGACTTAAAGTCCAGGTTTCCTCAAGATGTTTTCCTTCACAATATCAATATGATATATTTACATGAATTTGAGTAAAGTAATAAATTGTAAGAACAGGTTCAATTGTAACATCATTCTAAATTCAGCAGAGATATAATGTTTTTGCGACATCACTCATATATGCGTGCCACTGGAGTATTGAGTGTTTACTTTACCTACAAGCGTCGCTACAACGCGTTTTATTTAGAATTGCGAATAAGTAATTATACAAATAATATTTGTGCTCACGGAAAATTTAGACATCTAGGCAAATAAATAAAATTGATTTGTCACTTTATAATGTCAAAATTACAATATTATATACCTTTAAACGAGAACGTTTTAAGTTCCTTCATGACACACATAATAGATGTCTGAGGTCATCGGAAAACCTGATATTGGAGAAATCCTTTACTGTACAAGTAGTTCGGTTATGGAATGACTTGCCCGTGTCCATAAGGCTTGCTCAAACTCTGTCCACTTTTAAAACTATGATAAGAAAGCACTTCCTCTCTCTTTAAACATGTCATTATATTTTATCTGCTCTTGTATAATATTTATTAATTAGATGTATATATTTTGTTAAACTAGTATGATACATTTAACGTACATATTTATTGTATACTCTATGTAAATAGTAGACTGTAGACTACCTACACTATTTCTCTCTCCTTCCCGTTAGTATTCCATCCAAAGGTTATCTGTAAAAGATCGCTCTCAGCGATAAGACCGCCCATTGTGTCACCCTTTGTAAAATTTTTATATTTATGTTCTGTAATCTATATGGTGTACATAATAAAGAGTATTCTATTCTATTCTAATCTCAGATGAAAACAGATAAGAGGTTTGAGGGTTTGAGTATGACCAACACACTCGATCGAAGCTTGAACAAAGAATGCCCGCGCTAACGGCGCTCGCTAAGTCAAACGCAACTCCAGTCCACTGACCTCTATAATTACCACTGGACTGGCGGCTGTCAAAGTGCTTTTGTGCCTGTTTGATAATCGCCATTTTGGCGCTGTCGAACGTAGCGAGTGTCTGTGGTACTAAAACTAGTGATGTCGACATCAGCGAACAAAATATATCGATAACTCTTGATAATAAGTTTACAATTATAAATAAAAGTATTATCATAACTATTTCCTATATTATACTAACAATCTACAAAACACTAAATATGAGTAGTTGCTTAACTTTATTTAAATAAAATATTAATTAAAATGATTAAAACCCGACCTCAAAAATAAATATTAATTTTCTTCAGTCAGTGTTTTTATAATTTGTTTTTGATGTGAAACATCTATAGCCGCACATAAAACCGAACTCATACCGTGGCTGGTATGTTGGCGTATGATGGTATATATATTTTAAAAAATAATGTCGATGTTTCACATCTGCCAGACGTCCCGTGACGCCAAATCTAAGCGTTATTCTTAGGTTTTTCAATGTATTTTTTTAACATTTTATCTTATTGTTTTTAGCTTTCTTCATTAATGTTGCAATTGGCCTGTTAGTCTAGTGGTTAGTGACCCTGACTACTATGTCGGAGGTCGTGGGTTCGATTCCCACCCAAGTCAAATGTTTGTGTGCACGATCATTTGTTCTGTCTAGTTGTAATTTATCTATTATATGTATGTATTTAGAAATATATATGTATGTTTATCAGTTGTCTAGTACCCATAACACAAGCTCTGCTTAGCTTGGGACTAGACGGCGTTGTGTGATAGTTGTCCGATATTATATTAATTGCATTGCACCCCAAGTTAAACTACTAACTAAAAGAATTTCAGCAATCCAACTTCATTCTTAGATGTACGCGGACAAGCGTGCATACATAAAAATTTGGAACACATGTTAAAACGCTGGTATAGACTAACATACGTGTATGCAAAAACTATGCAATTCTAGTGATATTAGATAGGGCAGAAAGGAGTTATCCTTTCTGCCCTATCTAATATCACTAGAATTGCGTATCGCAAATTGTGCGTTGCGTATCGTGTATTTTAAGACTTCAAAAAAGGGGGTTACCCCTTTTTTGAAGTCTTAAAATACACGATCTATGTCTTAATCAGACTGATTTTATACTGCGAATGTTTAGATGAATATTTGTTACAATTTCACTTTTAGGTCCGTATTCCAGAAGGAAACTCAAGCATTTATCTCTGTTTAAACTAGTTTCAACCAATCAAATGGCTTGAAACGAGTTTAAAAGTAATGCTTGAGTTTTGAGTGAGCTTCTGGAATACGGGCCTTAGCTACATAATCATACGATATTTGGCACATGTTAGATACCTGGATTAACAAACCGATAGATATTTTTATGGGTTGGCTACGAGAAGCCATGGAATAATGAATTAAGTAACATAGTCGTAAAGGTAAAATAAAACACGTTTTATAATTTTACTTTATATTTTTAATTAAGAAGAAAGAAATTTCTTATACTTTGACCTGTAATCGACAAAGAATAATTTTTCGTAGCTGCAAAAATTCTTACATCGATGAAACAAATTATAATTAAGTGAATTATAATTTGTTTAATTAATACATCAAAATGACTATTTAAAGTTTCAAACATCATTGTTTTTAAAAAAAGAACGCGTAATTCTGGAAACAAATTATTTGATTTTGGAGCTGAATAAAAATGAAGAGTTATTGCAAAAGCACGTAACTGTGGGGGGTATTTATCATGATTTACGCTTTTTTTTTTGAGGTTGATTTTTTTAAATTTCAACCTCCGTACAATTGGCTTAAAGTTTTTGCTTTTGAAATTTTTAAGGATCTTCTCCTTTGTTGGGCAAGGTTTTTTGACGACCTTGGTGTAATTTCATAACAATGGTCATGTAAAAATCCAAATTCAATTCTTGCCTTTTTAGGAGTTGATGAGACATCATAATCATGATCACTTAGCTGTTCTTGATCTCTCTTTGACTTATCCGATAATTCTATAATATTTGCATCACAAAATAATTTTCGTTTGGCTGAACTAGTACCTACATTAGCCGACTTTGTAGTTAACGGACTAGGCAATGACGTAGACGCTGACGGACGAAGCGAAGATGTAGACGTTGACGGATGAGGCAATGAAGTTGAAGTTGACGGACGAGGCGATGATGCAAAGGTAGATGTTCCTGAAAAGTAGACAAAAATCTTAATATCACAGCTCAATGAATATTTATGATAATTTTAGCATGAAAACACAGGGTAGATTTGATGTTAATATACACATCCAGAAATATGCTTGCTCTGTTCGAGAGATTTAGGTGTCACATATATGTATATACTTGCATATCTATTTATACTTTTGCATACAAATGTATGCAGGCGGACTTATGCCATAGGCATTTTCTACCAGTCAACCATTGAGTGATGCAGAGACGATTTGTGAAAAGATACATAAGTATCACATTATGAAACAGATACCCAGATACATGTGATATTGTAGGAATCAGTATTTAACCAACCAAACACATTGGTCCGAGTAATAGACCCAGGTCTGAGAAAATGGTGGCACTCAGTGTCTGTGTGATGGATCCTTTGATTAATTATAAGGATTGATCAGGTAAGGAGGGCAACTGTATCATATAAGTACTTCTAGTAAATTAATTTATATAAAAACAACAAACATTCAAATATTGTCGGAATGCTACCTGGTTTCAATGTTGTTCTACTGAATGTTTGTCGAAACATTATATATATGTTTTAGAAGTCCAGTTTATAGTTTCCATATTCTCAAGCCAAACTTTTCTCTCCTCAAAGTCCTTTGGAAATCTGGAAAAAATATAGATTAAGTAACATAATTTACAATGAAGGTTTGAACATTTCATATCCATTAGCATCCTGACCATGATCATTGATCTTGACTACACAAGTTATATCAATATCACGGAAAAAAATGTGTTAAATTAACTATCGATAATGAAAATATCGATATGATGCAACCACTGACGGTTCTAGTTGAAACTTGTAAATAAAAAGATTCTTTAGTAATACGTAAAATTGCATTAATGTTTCTTTAGAATAAAACATGATAAAAGAAGTAAGAAGACAGGATTATTACGAGTAAAGTTTCTGATATGTAAAAATATGACTAAATAAATTATTACAAACAACAAACCTGTGGAATGATATTTCACTGCCTTTTTTATAGCGTCGCTTACAATATACACATGACCTCATTCTTGATAACTATTATATAATGCTTATAACAATCACAACATAAAATTCTAACCAAATATTTAAAAATGCAAAATTACTTTACTGTAAACAAACACTTCTCTCGCAGCCATTTACAATATACGTCAAAATTAGTTCTGTGGACACTCGCTAGTGGCGCTTCGAATAGGCACAAAAACATAGCTGTCAAACTTACGGAACAGCCAGTCCAGTGGTAATTATACAGGTCAGTGCTCCAGTCGGATGTTACCCGCTCCCAATAAAAAATCATAATTTGTCCAAATACCGATCGATTAATCGACTTCAAAAAATAGTATAGTAATTCACGGATAATTGATACTAATACAAAACACACCACAATATTCAAAATTAACCAGTCACGCACCGTTATATATATAAACAATTATATATTTTGTACGTGTGTATGTCGTGGTGGCCTAGTGGTTAAAAGACCAGCCTCTCAAGTATGAGTGCGCGGGCTCGATTCCAGGTCAGGCAAGTACCAATGTAACTTTTCTGAAGTTATATGTCTTATCTAAGTATATCTTGGACACCAATGACTGAAGGTGACGGAAAACATCTTGAGGAAACCTGGACTTCTAAGTCTGAAATCGCCAACCCGCATTGAGAAAGCGTGGTGATTACGCTCAATCCTTCTCTGCATGAGAGGAGACCTGCGCCCAGCAGTGGGACGATTAAAAGGTCGATGATGATATTTTGTACAGCTGGAACGATTTAGATGAAAATCGCCACGCGGATGAAGCATTTAAAAGTAAACTGATTATAAAATGGACCTCCTAACACGGTTTAATATTCTACAACATGCACGTATAAGGGTTAGCGAAAATTAACGTTCGCGCCAATACTACCCACCTTTTGAGGCTTGTGTTCGTCAATGATAAATCCACTGATTAAATATTTAATCAAAATTTGCCATAAACCGACTGTTTAAATACCTAACCGGCGTGATGGTTTGAATGTTGAAGATCATTGCGCAAACCTGAAAACTGTTTTGAGTATTTTGATCGTATTCTTATAAGAATGAGTTAATTCGTCGTTAATTAATTAGATCGGTCGTCGTGGAGATCGTCCTACGTCCTATGTCCAGCAGTGGTCGTCTTTCAGCTGAAATGATGATGAGTTAATTTCAGGAAGGATTTAATATTGAATAATTAATTACCAGTAACAACACAATACTTCCAGTTCGTTAGTTTTATAAACTTTTAAATTTAAATTAAACTTTTAAGGTCTTACCCTCTACTTAAACAAATGGAAACCTTCAACTTTCAATGAAAATTTATTTTCAATTAGCAGTATTTAAAACCGACTAATGCCAAAAGGTCTGGATATTAATTTAAAAGCTTTTAATAGTAGCTATGTTATTATCAAAATTTGTTATTTAGTCTACTAAGCGTTTGTCTGGGTCAATTTATTAGCATTATTTATATAAAGTACCTCATCTTTTTCATAATTCGAGACCAGAAAATAGGTGGACAAATTTTATCAAGTAATTTGTGAAGGAGTGTTACGTAAAAATAATAAGGTAATGCTATTAATTATACCTAATAGACAAATTCAAAATCAGAATCAGAATTTTATTTGTAGAACATAGGTGTTCAAATTCAAATCTGTGAAATGTTTTTGTTCACGCCACTCTGTTTCATGGCTTTCTAAGTTCTGCCAGGCAACTTTGAAATGTATAGTGCAAAATAATTATGTATACATACAATATACTATAATAGACAAATATAGAGTTAATTCTGACTTTTATTATTATTGTTCAACTCCTAAGAATTCTAGGGTGGTGCCAAACAGCTTTCTCAAGGATAGGGCCACCAAATGATTTTTTAATCCTATCAGCGTTGTAGTGTTTAATCCTATCGTGGTTGGCCAAATCCGAAACTTTTCGCTATTGTTCATAGTTTCGGATATAACGGCCATCCATTCCCACTTGAAATATTCGCCGGTATGGGTATAGAGGAAGATATAATAAATGTATATTTACGTAACAAAATCCATTTCTATCCGCCATTTGCTACCCGATTTTGGTTCGATACTAGTTTGTCTTGATAAAGAATTTTTCTATAAAAATTAATATGTTAAGTAAGTAGGTACCTATATCTATGTTACTTCTGAAATAATTTTATATTTTTCCATCACTCCTGTATACCTAAAGGGAAAATGGTAACACTATACCGAGTGATTGCGTTAAGTTCGAAAAAAACAGGTAGGTACTGTTATTTCCAATTTCTGCCTCTTTTACCTTAAGGTTAATTAGCTCACTTGTTACCCATAAGCAAAAAAAGTATGTTACAAATTAGATTTGAAGTTGTCTTCTTCGAAACATACACGTGTGTACCTTACAAAATATGGGACTGTTTTTATTATGAGTAAGGGGATAAAAGCGTAAGAATCGTAGTTGGTGGCGTCCTTCAACTTACCTAACAAGAAGAAATTGTAAGTTTATATATCTGTCTGTCTAAAGTTATGAGTAATTGCGATCCCGATTCAAATGTTTCATTTCATTAAAAAAAAAACGGACATGAACATCTTTTTCTTTTCACTTGTCAATGAGAAGTGAAAAGTAGCCAGCCTGTCTGTGTTCTATAGGATGCATTTTGGAGAGTGTGCGGGGAATTGTATGATTTAATTCCCCATCTCCCTTACATCATCGTACAACCCGTCGTACGGCGAGTTTCCACCCTTACGTTGTTGACACCACAACGATCCGAACGAAGCCTGTCGCCTCGTTTTTTATACCGCGTATATCGAGGCACTGAAACAATTTGCCAGCGGCGGTGTTTCGTCGGACTACAATTCAAGTGTCTTCAAGGTTAGAGTGAATAGGCTCTTGATAAAATAGCGCGCTTTACCATTAACGATTGCACCACTCCTTACCATCAGGCGGGATTGCGGTCAAGCACTAATTTATAATTTATTAAAAAAAAATTAGGCCCGGCGCTCATTATTGGCATCGGCAAGGAAAAGGATCTTTCGACATCGCTACATGCAAGCACACACTGTTGGAAACTATGCCTTGACATACTGCAACATTCTTAAGAGGGACCTTTAGTGGCGATTTCTCTATACAAACGTATTCCGCTGTTTTCTCTGTGGATAACGCTTTTAGAGCAATTTTTTTCCTACAATTTTACTCCTTGATCATACGTGCTTCTATTATTTGATTTTTTCTAAAACTTAATTAATAAAAGCAATATGATACTTATTTCAAAATCCCGAAAATTAACCCATTTTTACGTCGATGTTCAGACGACTATTAATTAGACAAATGTGACAAGTTTTTGACAAAAAAGAAAATAATAGAAGCATAGGTATACTTATCCTCTAAATTTGATATAAAGGTTATTGAGATCAGTCGTGTTTTGAAAAAGAAAACAGCGGAATTTTATTTATTTGCCTAGATGTCTAAATTTTCCGTGAGCACAAATATTATTTGTATAATTACTTGTTTGCAATTCTAAATAAAACGCGTTGTAGCGACGCTTGTAGGTAAAGTAAACACTCAATACTCCAGTGGCACACGTATATGAGTGATGTCGCAAAAACATTATATCTCTGCTGAATTTAGAATGTTGTTACAATTGAACCTGTTCTTACAATTACTTTGCTCAAATTCATGTAAATATATCATATTGTGCTGTGAGTTATTTGAGCTAGGCAATGGATTCATGATCAACCAAGTTGGAGATCAAATCTTAATTACAATGTATGGCAGTTTTTTGTTTCTTTGGAAGCATAATATTTATATAATATTTTGGATTTGAAACAAAAACCTGTTAGTTATTTACGTTCATTCCAATCCAATGCCGATATTGGACGCCTGGCCTACGGGAATCACACCGGAATCACAAAATTTATAGTGGATCAGACAGGAATTAAAAATATAATAACAACTTCCATATAGTTGGACCCAATCGGAATAAATCGAAATAGAATAGAAGACTTTTACACTTTTTTACTTTTTTTAGACGATTGATTTAATTGTGAGTATTCAAGAAACTAGTAAAAGCAATTTGCGATCAGGAAATAAATGTAGCAATAATATTCGCATTATGCCACTACGAAGGCCAAACGTCATGAGTACGTATCTTACTTTGATTTATAGGGTAATAAGGATCCTTGAATTCCTCATAATAAGAAAGTTTTTGTGGTAGTAAAAACAACTGCATCTGGACGATATCTAAAGGTAAACGAAAGAAGATCCTAATCCAGTAAAAATGATGAAATGGTATAAGTATAATAAATACATATCAGTACAAAAGAATTATAACCGAGCTTCTATTTTGATAAACAATTGACTCAATTTAGTCTTTGTTTTTTCTAAGTAGAATAAAACTTTATGGACGTGTATGGCGGAAAAAGGGTCCCTGGAAGAATATCTGCCTTTGCCCGCAGTGGAATAGAAAACGCTTCCAGAAAATGGTTAAAATGTCTAAAATTGAGTTATTTTTCTGCCAACATTCACAATTGTTCTTTGAATAAAAAAAAAAATAGAAATAGTTATTCAAAATTTTAATAGAAAATTTTAAAAGAAACCAGACAAAGTCTTGCCGCCTAGCGATTCGTCGTGTTCCGCCATGATGTCTGGTGAAGCCGTAGGGAGGGACTGTTCTGAGCAGTTGTGTTGCGATGAGTGCCGGGTACGATGCGCTAAATGTTTTGTGTCGGGAGTTTGGTCGCGGAGGGTCTCCAGATCAATCTCTCTCTGGCGTGGCATCATTGGTCGTGTTGTTGGGTTAAACATTGCATCACCTCGCTCAACTGCCGTCTTCCTTCCTATTCAATCAGTTTCTTTGAGTAAATAGACTCTTAATAAGCTAGCGCGTTTTACCAAAAATTATTGCACTGCTTATCACCAGGCGGGGTTGCGGTCAAGCACTAGTTTGTAATTATAGAAGAAAAAAATATAATGTGGTAATAACTTACATTTTTGACACTCGAGTCGTAGACCAAAAAATCCATAACCATTAGTGTAGCGGCAGCGATGAGGTTTGTGAAAACTTAGGTTTTTTTTATAGTGTTGAGGATTTTGATTAAAACGATGTGTTGGGTTTTTGATGTTTTTAAATTATGTATTCGCCATCTTATATACAATGTTCGAGGATAGGGGAAGGGAAAAATATTTTTGGTAAAACCAATCACGGTGAAGATTTGTTGTTACGTAGCGTATAGTGTCGTTTTCTGCCACAAGATGTCGGTGTCAGTCGATTTGTGTGAACTTTGTAGTATGAGTTCTCAACAATTAGAATGAATTCATGCCCATTGATGAATGATTTTATCAACTTTCCTACTAGTTCAAACGGAAATGTCATAATGATATGTAAATTGAATGGACCACTAATTACAGCGTAAAAGTGATTTCATGCGGTTATAAATCGTTCTAATTAACTATTACAGATTTTTTTTAATGAGACTAAATTACAAATTGATCATCCAAATGAATCTGTTAGAGTTGTAAACTAGTTAATTAAATGGCATAATTTAATCAATCGTGCGTACAGTAACAAAATTGATGAAGTACTAATTAATACCGACATATAGGATTTGTATATACGTAGTGTATATTAGAGCTTATTATTTTGAATTAGATTTTCAACTGCTTTAATTCCTACGAGGAATCTGCATTACTCAGTGAAAGGAAGTCACACTCACAAGTCGTCTTGGAATAAATTAACCCTTGTATCTAGGAGCCATTAAAACGACATTTGTATCACTCGCTGGCAGGAAACTACCAATCTGTCTCAGTCAGTGCCAATTGGTGCAAACACCATTTTGGTCACAATCAAATTTGCTGTGTAGACAAACAATATTTTGCTGACTAGTTTTTGAGTTTTATTCCAACAACGGTGGCTTTCTTAAGTAAGTGATTTGTTTATAACCATAAAATTATGTTCATAAACTCTGCGAGGAAAACAAGGTTGTCATTTGTAATTTAGGCAGTTATTGGAATTGGTTTTATTCGATAAAGTTCGAGAGGCTCTGGAATGGTTTAGCCAGGTATTTTTGTTATGATTATTACTTTACGGCATCTCCAAAAGTCGTTTTTTTTCACAATAGATTTTAATATTGTTGAGGATTATCTTCCTAGAATTGGGGACTCTGTTGTCGTAATCAACAAAGAGCGCTAACAGTAACGTTCCTAAAGCACACTGTTGGCATCTTTCCAAGCTAGTTATTCTGCAATCACTGTGATGGTATTATGATGTTATTAACAACTGAAAATCTATATTCCTATTACCTCTAATGCTAGGGAACCGCCTAAAAGCATCTAAAGAAACCTTATTGGTGAAGTTCTTTGCTCAGATATAATTACGTACTCGGCGTATATGACTAGATGTCTAACCATTAACGACGCAAAATTAGTATATATGTAAGGTTTGTTCAAGTCGCGTTCTTAGAGCCCTTCTAACCCAACCTTCTGTTCATAGAAAGAAGGTGTAAATTCATTTGTGGAGAAAAAAGGACGTGTGGCACTCGGGGACTGCCGCCGTAAAGCTATTGCGTAGAATTTTTAATCAACTTATGCAATGATAATTGTTTGTTTACTTTATTTCTGCAGTATTTTTTCTTTGATATTCATTCAAGTTGTTTTCTTTTTTGTAATTTATTTATTTATTTTGAATCAGTAAGGTTATCAAGAATGGTGGCGATTCAGCGACTAAACTATATTTAATGTTTTATGTTCGACTTTGATAAAGAGATAGAAGTTATGCAATAGCTTAAAAATGACGTCATTTTCGTGATCAGCGCCCCCGAAAAGTCTTGTCTAAATGTCATGAAATATGATGTCGGCCATCTTCGATTTAAAAAATGACATCATTTTCGTGATCAGCACACAAAACACAAATTATCAATTGCACTAAAAGATCTAAATAGTAGAGTATTTAAAATTAAATTCTATAATTAGTGGCTAAATGAAAATGTTTTTATACTGTTAAGGAATTTTTGGCCACAAACATGTTTGAGCTCATTTCATATTTTAACTCCTTTGTATGCCATGTTTTTCGCACATATAATAATAATTATTATTATTCTAAAAACCCTTGTTCCGACACCCAAGCTAAAATATCATGAAATTTGATGTCGGCCATCTGGGATTTCAAAAATGATATCATTTTGGTTATCAGCATCCCCGAAAACCCATGTCACGACACCCAAGTCAACGTATCATGAAATTTGATGTCGGTCATCTTGGATTTCAAAACTGACGCCATTTTCGTGATAAGCATCCTCAAAATCCCTTGTTACGACACCCAGGTCAAAATATCATAAAATTTGATGTCAGCCATCTTGGATTTTAAAAATGACGTCATTTTCGTGATCAATATCCCCATCAACCCCAGTTACGACACCCATGTCACAATAACATAAAATTGGTGTCAGCCATTTTGGATTTCAAAAATGACGTCATTTTCGTGATCTGCACCCCCAAAAAACCTGTCACGACACCCATGTCAAAATATCATAAAATTGGTGTCTTCGGTTTTTGTATATTGGTTTTTGCTACCGACTTCCGAAATTAGTTATTTTTCACTTTGTAGTGTTTTTGTCTTTGGAAGTCGGTTGTTTTTTTTAACCAACTTCCAAAAAGGTGGATGTCAACTTCGTCGTTTATGAACTGATTTTGATAATTCTTTTTTTTTTGTTAAAAAGAAGACTTTCTCAAGGTGGTCCCATGATAAGGACATCAGGTTTTGATCTTGGAAGACCAGATAAATCAAGGGGAACTTTCAAAAATTCTAGGGACGGCTAGTGCATTTATAAGTTTTTTCATTAGGCATTTTAAAGCACTACAATTTCATAAGAGTCTGGAGTAGATCTGATGATGGAGCCGGGAAACAGGCGAAGGAACTCCTCAACGATTCACAGCAGCTACCTTGCGTTTGTGCTTAATTAATTTGTATTTATGAGAACTTTGTACCTAGATGGGTTGTGGGTATCATTAGGGCTCTGATGATGTAAATAAAGGTCAGTTCAGGGAACTCTTTAACGGTTTCCAGTAGCTACTTTATGTTTGGACTTAATTCATGTATGCTCATGAGAACTTTGCACCTATATGGGTTAAAATGATGGTCTGTAGTAAATCTGATGATGAAAACCATTGGCAGTCGAGGGAATTCCTTAAAAATTTACAACATTGAAGTTTAATATAGGACAACCACTACCTACTCGTCACGCTTATGCAACAATCAATTAAGACTGAATTTAAATTGCGTAATCGCGTCATGTCTAGCATTGCTCATACATTCAGTTTGATCTCATAGGAATTTTATAGATATCGGTTCAGTGGTTTCATTTATGAACCAAAATTATGGGTAAAAATTAAAGTAAACAAAATTACGTCATTTGCTTACAGTACTTTTCACAACTAAAATGTGTAAAATAAAAACTTTTTTCAAAAAAAAAAAAAAAAAACAACCGACTTCCGAAAAACACTTCAAAGAGAAAAATAACTAATTTCGGAAGTCGGCGTCAAAAACGAATATACAAAAACCAAAGACACCAACTTCCGAAATCAGTTATTTTTCTCTTTATAGTGTTTTTTGGAAGTCGGTTGTTATTTTTTTGTAAAAAAAAAACAAAATATTTTACACTTTTTAGTTGTGAAAAGACCTTTGTCTTCATCATCAGCTCCCTAATGATAGTCACAAGCCATCTAGACGTAAGGTTCTTATCAATGAGATGTCAGCACATCGTGACGGGGTCCACGAAGACCAATGCCTCCTGGGTCAGGGTTGCGGGTTGGTTAAACAAGAAACCATGGCTCTGGCCGATGCACAGGCAAGTGAAGAAACACGGGTGGGTTTTAGTCAGTAAATGTCTGACATGCCCTTCCGCTCGGCCCAGAGCGGGAGAAGTCATTTGATAATTTCCCATCCCAACAAAAAAAAGGAACATAACGTAATTGCCGTGAATCTTTAAGGAGTTCCCTCGTCTGTCTCTCGGCTCCATCATCAGATCTACTGCAGATCTTCATTATAAACCATATGGACGCAAAATTCTCATTAATATACCTAAATGAATTGAGTTCAAACACAACATAATTACTGTAAATCATCGAGGAGTTCCCAGAACTGACCATTGTCTTCATCATCTCCCTACTGACCGTCACAACGCAACGCTATGTGTAAGGTTCTTATCAATACAAATTAATCAAGCACGAACATAAGGTAGCTGCTGTGAATCTTTGAGGAGTTCCCTCGACTGTCTCTCAGATCCATCATCAGATCTACTGCAGACATTCCTTATAACCCACATAGATGCAAACTTCTCATCAATATAAATGAATTGAGTCCAAATACAAGGTGGCTACTGTAAATCGTTGAGGAGTTCCCGGAATTGACCTTTGTCTTCATCATCAGTCTCTTCATAATCCTACACCAACACGACCTTACACCTAGATAGGTGTAAGGTTCTTATCAATACAAATTATCAAAGCTCAAACACAAGGTAACTGCTGTGAATCGTTGAAGAGTTCCCTCGCCTGTTTGCCGGCTCTATCATCAGATCTACTCCAGACCTTTATAAAATTGTAGTGTTTTAAAATACCTAGTGAAAAAACTTACAAATGCACTATCCTTCCCTACAATTTTTGATAGTTACCCTTGATTTCTCTGGTCTTCCATCGTCAAACCCTGATGTCCTTTTCATGGGACCACCTTGGGAATGTCTTCTTTCCAACAAAAAAGTATGTTCAAAATCGGTTCATAAACGACGAAGTAATCTGCGAACAATCATAAAAAGGCATATATACGGTCGGATTGAGTAACCTCCTTTTTAAAGTCGGTTAAAAAGTGGTGTCCGCCGCGTGACGTCGTAACGTGACTATTTTGTATTTTATAATTTTAGAAGACCTATGTCAGAGTGAAAATTAATTTCAAGTTTAGCAACAAATTGGCGAATGTGTAGAACTGAGTTCGCGCCCTGTAATATGCATGCTCTTTTTAAAAATCTATAAATTGTTATTATATTATTTGTGCCGGTCGAAGTGAGTGTGTTAGGTTATTTTCATTACAGAATTTCAGTATTCGGTCTCCACGCTCAAGACCCGCGATAAAAGCTATGCAATAGCTTAAAAAAATATAAAAAAAAAAAACAAAATACGGTCACCTGTCTGATCACGAGTCTTTAGTCTTGCTCCGACAGCGTGCCAAGGAAGTTGAAAGTGAAATGTTTAACTCCTATATTGTAAAAAATTAAGAAGACATTTCTAAGACACCCAGAGCATTTTTTTATATGTTAAATCAAGAAATCAGATCAATTCCTTGCTTAAATATAGAAATAGCACTTCAAGTGTCGGAAAGGACATCTGTAACATGTTTAGCGACTATTTCTTCTCTAATTTTCTTGGTTCTGCTGCTAATCATAATGATGACGCCGATCTTTCCATTGACCACGCGCGGGGGCCTTGCATGTATTTGAGCGATACTGACTCGGACATACATTCGGTCGAAGTTAATGAATTAGAAGTATTCAATCTACTTAAAGGAGTTTACTTATCCGAATCTGTAGGACCAGAAAACATTCCACCAGTTTTTACATTTAACTATGCCAAAAGTCTGACTCTTCCTCTTTCACTTCTGTTCAGGCGGTCCTTAAATTTGGGAGAGGTACCTGCGGTTTGGAAGTCTGCAATTATCACTCCGATTCATAAAAAAGGCTAGCAACCTTGTGGAAAATTACAGACCCATATCCAAACTATGTATTTTCGCTAAAATTTTGGAAAAAAATTTATACAAGCAGTTTTACACCTGTCTTAAATTAAGCATCAACGACCACCAACGTGGTTTCCTGCGAGGTCGGTGCAACCACCAACCCAATTTTTGTAGCGACTACTTGACTGAATGCATGGCCCACCAGTAGACGTAATTTACACAGATTACAGCAAGTGTATTGATCGTTTGGTTGTTTCGTTTGTTCACTTTTGCGCAAACTGCTGGCTATGGGTATAAGTGGAAATCTCTTCAGGTGGTTCTCATCTTATGTGGTCAACAGTGTCAAACTGTTGTCCTTAATAGATATACATCAAGAACTATGACAGCCCCTTCAGGATTTCCACAGGGATTGCTTTTGGGACCCTTATTATTCAACATCTTCATAAATGATGTGTCTTCATGTTTTTCGAATTCAACAGTCCTTTTATTTGCGGACGACATGAAGATCCTAAGTGAAATCAAGACTTATGAAGATGCTGAACGCCTACAACATGAGATATGTCCAGAGACATATTCGTAGGGTACTGCACGGCCAACCGGTTAGATCTAAATGTCTCGAAATGTTGCACGTGTACATTCACTCGTAAACTAAAGCGCATTATTTACGACTACAAACTAGCCAATACTTCAATCGCCAGACTTAACACGATTACAGACTTGGGAGTCACCTTTGACTCTAAAGTTCTCTCTCACACATTGATTAAATTATTAAAAAAAGCTTCTAAAGCTCTTGGTTTTATCTTGAGGATATCAGCGGATTTTAAAAATATTAAAACACTAAAAATTCTGTACTGTGCTTTTGTGCGCAGTCATCTCGAATACTGCTCACCAGTATGGAATCCTGTCTACGATACTTACGTCAATCGCATCGAAAGTATCCAAAGGAAATTTTTGAGGTGCATTCAATTTAGATCCAGAACTTATTTGCCTAATTACAACAACCGTTGCAGAAAGTTTCACATTCTGCCACTAATTGAGCGGAGAAAAATTACCGACATGGTATTTCTGTTCAATATGGCTAATGGCTCAATCGACTGTTCTGAATTGTTGAGAAAAATTGGGCTGCGTGTTCCATCCTTAACTTTAAGGAATCATCAGCCGCTGTATGTATGTTCCCTCTATGCGATGCGTATACCGACAAAACTCTTATATGATAAGAGCTAGCAGAGCATATAATTTGTTGTGTCAGAGGGTTAATGATCTCGATTTATTCTCCACCAGTGTTATTGTTAATTGTTGCCAGTGTTATAATTTACAGTGTTGTAAATAAAAAAAAAATCTTTGTGATAACTTCTTTGTTAATCACTAAAACATTTTCAGTCTTTACTAAATACTCTCCGAGTGCTTATTTGTTCTTAATTTCACTTTCCTGTTCTGTGCTGTACCTGTTACTGTCGCTTGTGCTAACCTAATATTGTCTGTGGAAACTTTTAATTGGCCTTCCTTCACTAATTTTCTTCTACATGTATATATGCTAGCTGAAAGTTTCCTTTAAATGTAAAAATAAAATAAAATAATAATAAAATTCTAAACCACAAAATTCTATTGTTTTCCGTAGTCGTAGCTACGCGTAGCGCAAGCTACATCGTAGATCGTTTAATTTAGAATTTATTGCCAAAACTGTGAGAATAAATTCTAATGCACTAAAAACTTTTAACGGCAACACAACTAGTAGTTTTATGGATTATTTCACGGTTTGTTAAACTTTTTACGTTTCCCGACGGGCACTTAATCCCCACAATGAAAGTAAGCGCTGAGAAGTGTTCCAAAGGTCGTGAAATTCATTGCAACTATAAGATTCAAGTTAGTAAATGTTAGAAATTATTATTGTAGAAGGATAAACTTTTGCTTCTACTTGCTGTTAGCGTTAAACTTTAATTTCCTACCTTTTTATTACACGTATTTCTACAATCGATTGGGTTTCGCTTTTCAATTATTTGTTCTTTGATTTTTATAAAATTTCTATATTCAAACTTTTCAGCCCTTTTGCATTCTTACCGCCTGATTCCAATAAACGAATCAGTTTTCTCCCAGGTTTACAACATAAAACTGCTTTTGTCCAAAACCAATACTTCATATTAAGTTCATTAAGAGATCATAAAGAACTAAACATGCGTGATTTTAAATGGCTGCTTCAGCGGGACTATGCACAAACGGTTATTACTGAAATACATTACCTAACACATACAGCTTTAGTTTGCTCTTGCTTTACATAAACAGCACCCTACACTACTACTTTCATTCCTTAACACACACAAATACATCATATGCATATCATCACACAGTTTTCACCTCATCATCATCATCATTATTAACCCTTTTTTATCGTCCCACTGCTGGGCACAGGTCTCCTCTCATACAGAGAAGGATTGAGCGTAATCACCTCGCTTGCTCAATGCGGGTTGGCGATTTCAGACTTAAAGGCCAGGTTTTCTCAAGATGTTTTCCTTCACCTTCAGTCATTGGTGTCCAATATATACTTAGAAAGTACATATAACTTTAGATAAGTTACATTGGTAAGTTTATATTCAAAGTTTTCACCTATACATTAATAACAAATTATTATTTTTTCATATATTGAAATACTGAGAACTTGTATCATTATCCGCCTGGTACTTTTATCCACTTATTTGTATGCTTCAATAATAATACACCCATATCCACCTTCTTCTCTTAAAACTTTATTAAAATCCAGAATCCACAAGCACCAGTAAACCACGAAAATTTAATTTGTGTGAACTAGTTTTTGGGGCTATCTAGAGCGTCATATTTAGAGTGACCAGCGATCAATAGATCAATGCAATTAAATACCATATCGTAGCGCTGTCGACCGCGACACAATTTGTTCGTTTCATAAAGCTTACTGACCTAAGAGGTGCTACCTACGTCATAATAATAGATTGCCTATAATTTCCTCATTTCAGCATTGGCGTAATTCGGTGGAATATTGCAAATAATGCCTTGTCAGGTAACTTTATCACGTATTATGATGATTAAGCGCTGTTTTCAGTTACCCAGCGTGGTTTTGGTTTAATGATTATTAATAATCAGTCGTCCCCTAAGTTTCATTTTCATATATGAATATCAGAGCAAGGTTAATATAGGACAGTCAAATGTACCAGAATATTATGTAGGTATGTAGGTACCTGGGATGATGGCTCCAGCAAGACAATTGGATTACATGATTACCCTTTCTGTTTCTATTATGTATATTGTACATAACATAATAAGTAGGTAGTGCTGTATACTTAGGCCTGCCTTGTTATATTTGGGTAGTTCTTATCTTTGCTCTGTATCTTTCTATTTTGGCAACTCATGCATTTTGTTGCCGGTAATATAACTTTCAATTACTAAACCTTATATGTATGTACGTTGTACGTATTCGTTGCTACTGACTCGGCTTAGTACCGAAACCTTACAAGTTTTAGTCTATGTGACTTAGTCTAAAACAAAGGAAAAGCGGTCGACACAGACTTTCAAACTACATTAAGTTCATTCATCAATCTTTCATTCATGTGCACCCGACCTTAACAAAAGGTTTACTTTGTTGATTAATGGAAATGAAAAAAAATTGACTGAAATTAAATTAAGGTTCCTGTTAAAAGGGTTGGGATCGGGATATTAAAAAGTTATTTTCGCATTCAAACCGATAATAATAGTTGAGGGTTGAATGTAAAGCTCTTAGTGTTGTTGTTAAGTATAAGTGGGCTTTGTTAAAATTTTTCAATGTACGGCTATACCGCAACTTCGCACGGTGGCAATTTTCCTTAAAACTTGACATCCTTCGTTATATGTAAGAATATATAATCGTACTGTCTCTTGCCACGAGGCCGACACTACAGAACAACACCTACTACGACACTTATATATTCTTTATGTCTTATTTTAGTTCACACATCTGTGTGGCTAGCATGAGTTTTCATTAAGATACTCGTTCATACGCGTCGACCGCGTTTGTGGCTTTCATTGGTTGAGAGTTCTTAGAGTGCAGCGGGCCAGTCGATGAGTCAAACGCGGTCGATATCGATGATCAAGTCTTCGCAATGAAAACTCATAGTAGCCACACTGGTCACACTCGCACAAAAGTATCGAGTACTACGCACCTGTCGAAAACCACTAATAAAGTCACCGTTTGTCCTCTTAACGTGACTTCACCCGAACTTGCCGCTCACATCTATCTTGTAATTACTTTTTGTTCGTGGCCTTTATTCATCCACTAAACATGACCAAACCATCCAAGCATATTCTTTTCATTCTTTGTCAATGTCTTTTGACGTCTTTCTTCAGCCATCATTCATAGTTATACCATACATTCTTCGCAAGTTACTCATTTCTATATTCACATTTCGCTATATCTACTACTATGTACAGGTCTCCCAAAGTGATAATGCACATTGAAATCTTCGTCACTGTTCGGCAACGGTCGTATTCCCCGAGCCTTAAGTGCATAAAAAGTGATTAAGTGCACCACTCTATATACATATCTTCTTCCGAACGCTCGGGGAATACGACCGTTGCCGAGCAGTGACGAAGATTTCTATGCGCATTATTACTTTGGGAGACCTGTACATATTTCCTTGGATATTTGCAGTATTTTTTAAATTGAAATTGTTACTTAGTCAATAATGGCGAAACAATTTCACAAATACTCCCAAATGAGTTTTCAATACGATTTATACAGTCAATGGCCCCGATTCTCTTGTTCACAATCTAATTTAAATTTAAGTTCAGTGGATCTTTTTCTTTCTATTTCATTAAGAAAAGGACAGAAGATAAAATATTTGTTTAGAAATGCCTAATTAGTGCGCCCCTGACGTAAATTGGCGTGTTTTTGGTCGCCATGTTTATAATCGCGTCTAAACTGTCTATGGAGTATTTTAATTTGACAGGATTAAACTACTTATAATAAATTTCAATCACAATTGTAGCTATCTACAGTACGACCACGATACACTCGAAACCACAAAACAAAAGATAAAGAAAACACGGAAACATGACCTTTGGCAATGTCGAACACGTTAAATAGACGTGCCCGCCTGCCAGCGGAGTCGTCATTTTAGCAATCAGGTTAGCGCCGTGAACGATTACATAAATAATTTTAACTGATTAATGTTATCTGATTAAATACTAAATCTAGAAATAACATTTATCTGTGTAACTAATGACTCACTCCGGAAATGTCTGAGTAAATAACGTGCCCTTTCGATAATGAAGATGTAAATTGTTAGCATTATATTTTTGTATCTGATGACAGATTTTATAGTTCTCTATAAATTGCGATGTGTCGGTACAGACCGAGAGCGAAATTAATGTCTTATAAAAATTGAAAATTGTAAATGGTTACTTACCCAATCATCATTATTTGAAGCAAACAACGCTCAACCGCCGCGGTTGACTTCGAGAGCGTAACAAAACTAATTATTATATCCCTTTTATCATCAATATTACTAAACGTACCAAAATCTTAACGAAACAAATTACTTTGTAAAGTGATCTTGGCAGCTACGCAATATTGGGTTAGTAGCAGGGGTCCGCAATGTAATTCAATGAAGCAAACAGTAGCTGCGGGGGCTGTGTGGCTATACACACAGGCCGAACCCAAGTCATTGATATCTCGTGCTAAAGTGTCCGCATGATTGATCGACTTCTCGGCTTTCCTTTCAAGCTTACATTGCTATTTCATCCCTTATTTAGCTTTCAAGTGATTTGTACATTATTTTCTTTGAACCATGTTTTATAGCAAATAAATAAAAAAATAACATAAATATGATGACGTTATTTCGCAGGGTTTTATGTCAGCTTTCGTGATTGACATTCATTGAGCTGCGAGACAGCACAGGACAGCTCGTTCTATTTCAAATGTCATCGTCAATTCTTGCCCCGCACAATAAAATTAAGTGTGCGCCTTCATATCCATCTTAGTTTTACGATTGTTCTATCTTCTCTGAGCGAATATATTATGGATGTCGTGTATATATATTTTGCTATAGTTTCTTCTGCCTGAGGGTGTATTTCCTATGGATTGTTTGACCTAAATAGAGTATTAATTTTCGGTAATGTAGTGCTGAAACTACATAGTTGGCGTTAGTTAAATTAAATTGGCCATCAAAATTAGTAGGAACCTAGACTTGAGTTCACGTGCTCGCTCGTGTGTGTGTTGCAAGTTGGCGCGTCTTGTAAAGTGGATAATTGCACAACTTGTGAACTTTCCGAGAGACTTGTGCACTTGTGAATTCTCCTATATCTGTTTAAATATGCATAAAACTGTGTTCTAAGAAACGTGAGCAAGACTTAACTATGACTAGGTAAAAAGTCATCAGTGCTTCATTTGCAGTAGGTAGAGTAATGACATCGGGTCTAGTGGTTGAACGTAGATCCAATTTGGTTCAATAATTGAAATGGAAGTATAGCTGAGAGGATTGGCGTTGAACTTCTATGCTACATAACAGTAGTATTGAAATTTGTAAATACTTTTTATTAAATTACTTACATCAAAATAGGGTATTTTTTTAATAATTATAAACTAGTGCTTGACTGCCATCCCGCCTGATCGTAAGCATGATGCAATCGTTGATGGTGAAGCGCGCTATTTTATTAAGCCTATTCACTTAAAAAAATCTTAGTGAATAGGAAGGAAGACGGCAGTTGAGCGAGGTGATGCAAAACCCAACAGCACGACCAACGATGCTACGCCAAAGGGAGATTGATCTGGAGACCCTCCATGACCAAACTCCCGTAACAATAACATTGGGTGCATCGTACACGGCACACATCGCAACACAACTGCTCAGACCCGTCCTCCGTACGGTTTCTCCAAACATTACGAACACGACGAATCGCTTGGAGGCAAGACTTTGTCGGATGGGTGGTAACTTCTGGCGGCAGCCGATACTATGGCCTACCACCGAGAAAATTAATTATCGAAACTCCGCGAACAGGATGGGTTAACATAACTGATTTTCAATACTTATACTTTCTGTGGCTACAATACGTGTTGGTCGCATATCCTAATATATCATAGAAAGAAAACAAAAGCAAAATGATTTATTGTGACTCGTATAGGAAGAACCTAGAACTAAATTAAATTTAGTAAAATTTACAAATCATATTGTAATTTTCTATACCACATCCATGGAGTTTCGTTAGGTAATTTAATTGGACCCTGTTTACGATTCCGATACTTGAAATACACTTTGCCCCGTCCAACTGTTGGTACGATAAGTCGTGTAGGTACAGTGTTTTTAGAGTGGATAGAATTATTTACGATGTTAGCTGTATGTGTGGACCAGAAACAATCTACTGTCGACACACATGCTTCATGTTAGTAACACGCTGTTCGCCTTGAACCTTTCCAAGGATTGATGTTGTCCTCATTACTAAATAACCTTGGCAGTATAAAAACAGGGATGCCTGCCTTTTTAGGTCTGTTTTAAATTGGAATGATAGGTGAACTTGAAGAGTTTGACAAAATCTTATAAGTTGTTACAATATTCAGAAATATTTTTTGTGTGCGGAATGTGGCACTTCAGAAAGTCTTCAAATGGGGAGAAGCCAATTTTGTGAGATTCAGTGCCGCCCAAACTTAAGCGTGCTTGTTCACCGCCAAAAAAGTATTTTCCACATTGGCTCTTGTTTTTCATAATGTATCCTTGGAGTACCTTCAGCTTCTGGGCGTTTAAATGTCCTCCAGCCTTGAGTCCAAAGCCAATATGGCTACTAGGAAACGTTTGTGTAAAGATCCAGTGCTAGCTTCAGGTGGTGTCAACATCTAATGTTATACAAAGCACAGATTCAATCGTCTGTTGAGTATTGCAGTTCATCAACATCATTTCAGCCGAAAGACGTCCACTGCTGGACATAGGCCTCCCCCAAGATTCTCCACGACGACCGGTCCTGCGCGTCCCGCATCCAGCGGTTTCCCGCGACCTTCACCAGGTCGTCGGTCCACCTTATCGGGGGCCTACCCACGCTACATCTTCCGGTGTGTGGTCGCCACTCGAGAACTCGTCGGCCCCATCGGGCATCGGTCCTACGGGCAATGTGTCCAGCCCACTGCCACTTTAGTGTTGCAATTCTTCGGGCTATGTCGGCTACTCTCGTTCTTCTGCGGATCTCCTCATTCCTGATTCGATCGCGCAGTGAAACCCCAAGCATAGCCCTCTCCATTGCCCTTTGAGTGACTTTGAGCCTTCTTATAAGGCCCATTGTTAGCAACCACTGACGTATTGCAGTTACTGTGATGCAAAAGCCATTTAGCAGCTTTGGACTCAGTGGAGACGCGTGCGAAGAGGCTAATTGATGATTCAAATCTGTATCCACCCTTACGTTGTTGACACCACTACAATGCACACGAAGCGTTTTGCCTTGTCTTTTATACTGCATACATTAAACGGCTGGAAAAAATTGACTGCAGCGGTCTTTCTGTCTGATTATAATTTAAATGTCATCAAGGCTTTAGTGAATGGGTTCATAATATACTCGTGCGGTTTATCACCAACGATTGTGTCACTACTCATCCATCAAGGCGGGATCGTAATTAAGCACTATACAATACTTATAAGAAAATCATGTGTGCAATTCACACGAGGTAAAAGTGAAACCTAAAAAAAAAACGAACGGATATGTAAAACTGTAGGTATAATGCTTTTTATCTCATTTTCTCGTTTTTCGTTTCATCGATTTATAAGTAACAACGATTTTAAAAAGTTTTCACTATAATAAATAATAAAAGTGAATAAGAACCCCAGAAATCGACTGGTTCAGTAACAAATTTAAAGATTATTCACAGTCACGCAGATGTCATAATTGTACTTTAACCCCCGGTGGGTTCGATCAGATTAGATTACTTAACTTATGTAATAAAGTTATTTAGGTACCTACCTATATTTAATTAATTCAGACGATACACTTCATTCGGGGACATTTTTATCTTTCATTCCATCTTTCACACGAAGTAAAACATTTGAGCACAAAATGAACTAAAGGAGGAAGTTCTAATATACACATGTAATTGAACCAATTCAATGAATTTGGGTTACGATTACGGTAAATCCTCATATTTTACTCACTTACGATTGAAAAATGAAACGAAAGGAGCAAATGAACGTTAATTCCTATAATCATAATTCTGTCGGTGTCGTGTGAACGTGAAATGAAACAAAAATGAACTTACTCGAGTGTAACGTCTGATATATCGAAAATCATTTTTCTAAAAGGGATGGCTCGATTTTTGCTGTTTTAGCTTCATTTCTTATAGAATACATTTTGTGCAAGCTTTAAGTTATATCAACTCATATCAGGACCGTTTCCGGGACGTGGATCGACCGTGCTCCATCAAGGACTCAAATATCGGTGTGTACATTTTATATGAACTTGTCAAACTCAAAGTCTAAGCTACATTTGATGAAGGTGAAAATAGATATTATGAATAATATGGATAGATTTCTATGTTTGTTGTCATTACAATTAAGAATTGGTATTAGAATTAAGTATGATTAGTTATCATCATCATCATCTCAGCGTTAATCCCAGTCGCCCGAAGCTTTTTTCAGCTTTGGAGTCTGGGGTCCGCTTTACAATCTAACTGCTTATTTTGGCTAAACTTCGATATTTTCCGTAAGCGACTGCCGTTTGACCTCCACAACCCGAAGGCGATATTGAAGAATTGCAGTCAGACCAATTGTAAGACTTTTGGGAGTTCCAATAACCTGTAACGACTGCCACTACATGTTTTTATGGCAGCCGGGACCAACGGCTTAACGTGCTTTTCGAGGCACGACCAGACCAGTGCAAATATTCATATTCATGCATACAAATATTTGCACTGTGCGGGGATCGAACCCGCGCCTCCCTGCGCAGCGGCCGCGTTCGCTACCGCTACACCACATAGGCTGTCCAGAATTATGATTAGTTATATTAAAAGTAAATGAAGTCTCTGAGCCGGTGACGTAGCTTCAATATCTCCAATGTTTGCCACAATCTTGATATGTTTGGATAGACCTTTGCCGCGCCCGGATGCGGTAGATGGGTATAGTTTATATACTCACTTTAAGCACGTTAGTATATTGCCACCAGAAAATTCAATGCCTGTACATGCATGACGGGTAACCTGATATGCTCGGTACTTTTGTTTACCTAAAACATCAATGGAATATATGAGTACTGGCTTGATGGCGAAACCATTGATTGAGCTACCAACAATGAAGGTTCGATAATTGCATAGGTAGTAGCCCAATTGTACAACATCCCCCACGGCGTTCATTTATTATTTTGTAATTATTATTCTGTTATGCAAAACAACTATCTAGATCCATAACGCAGAATAAATGTATAGTTATGCGAGATAGCCATCATTAAATTTAATTCGGCAGTTTAATTACCTGGGAAAATTATAACGAATTGTACCTACCCACAGCGATTTTGCAAATAGGGTTATTAAAATATTAGTTAACATCTATTGAACATCATTTATTTACAAACAATATTCATAACTACCTACGCTCAGCGGTTTCATCCGCGTAAGCTTAAACCCCGATACCTTTAGGACATAGATTCTACACAGATGTGAGAACATCTGTGTAGAATCTATGTCTTGGACTTGACTTGACTAGACTTGAGAAAGTCTGGAGACTTAGTAAACTGCTAAAGAGAACTGCGTTGGTTGGAATAATCACCAATGACCAACTGGTCTCATGGTCACCAAATGAACCACGCACAATCTATTAGCACTCTTGGTCCAGTTGAAGGTCCAAGTGCGAAAACAAAACCACACATACACTATAATGTACACAATATATGTAACCACGAATACACTCGTACAAGATAAAACCAGCCTCAATCCCATAAAAATATCCTATTTCCTAATCCAGGTCATGGTCTACCCAATCCGTTCTGCTGTTTTAGCGTGAGAGAGTAAGGAACAAAAATACTCAAACCATTCCTCTTTATTTATAGGTATCTAATATTAGTCACACAAAACATTATTTATTGCACAAAAACATACTAAACAAACTTTAACTAAATATACTATGATTAGTATTATGATAATTATATGATTGCAAATACGTTTGCAAAAAAAAAAAAAACGGGGTATTTGGATTTTCATTCATCTTTAAAAAGATACAATACAATAAAAACTTTTTTCTTGTATAAAAAGTTTTTATTTTACACTTTTTAGTTGTGAAAGGTACTGTTCAGCTGTATCCGGTTAGACTGGATGCTGACGCTAAAATACTTAATGAAAAAACTTACAAACGCACTGGTTGCCCCTACGATTTTTGAAAGTTCCCATTGATTTATCTGGTCTTCCACCATCAAACCCTGATGTCCTTATCATGGGACCACCTTGGGAATGTTTCTTTCCAACAGAAAAAGAATTACCAAAATTTCTAGCAATGCTCATAAATTCAGTACGGTCTCGGAGAAATTTTATAAAAATCGGTTCAGTAGTTTGGTATTTAAACCAAAATTATGGGTAAAAATTCAAGTAAACAAAATGCGTCGTTTGCTTGCTATATTCATAACAATGTTGGCGGCAGCGTCCAGTCTGACCGGATGCAGCGGAACAGTATTTTTTGCAACTATAAATTCTAAAATAAAAACTTTTTTACAAAAAAAAAAAAAAAAACAATCGACTTAAAAAAACAAAGTGAAAAATAAATAATTTCGGAAGTCGGTGGCAAAAACGAATATACAAAAACCAAAGACACCATGATCATGGGTATGCAGATGACAGCACAGTTGTGGAGAGATACCTGCCGGATGATCGGGCTAGTAGGGAATCCGGTGCGAAAGAGAGTCTATGGTAGAGCGAACGAGTGTTGCACTACAGGGAGTCTCTGAATGAGGTAATGCCAATCTTGTAGCATTCAATGCCGCCAAAATACAGGCGTCTCTTTTCACCGCTAAAAGGAGCCCGTTCACCTTGGCTCCTACTTTTCGAAATGTATCCTTGGAGTGTACCGACCGCCTTCAGCTTTTGGGAGTTGAGATTTCCTCGAACCTAAACTTTGGGCGGTTCATTGAGTCCAAGGCCAAGGTGGCTGCCAGGAAACATGGCGTTATCGCAAAGGTCCGGCAGTACTTCACACCAGAGCAGCTTCTAATGTTGTACAAAGCACAGGCCCATTTATGTGTGGAGTACTGCAGCCACATTTGGGCTGGTGCTGCTAAGTGTCACCTGGCCATTTTGGATTCAGTGGAGAGGCGTGCGAAGAGGCTGATTGATGACCCTGATATAATTCGTAACGGTTTCCAAAGCCTAGAGCACAGGCGTAGAGTAGCCAGCCTTTCGGTGTTCTATAGGATGCATTTTGGGGAGTGTGTGAGGGAATTGCATGACTTAAATCCCCCATCTCCGTTCCACCATCGGACGACCCGTCGTACGGCGACTTTCCACCCTTACGTTGTTAACACCACTACGACCCAGACGAAGCGTTTCGATCTCTCTTTTATTTCGCGTACATCGAGGGACTGGAATAATTTGCCAGCGGCGGCGTTTCCGTCGGACTACAATTTGAGTGTTTCTTCAAGGCTAGAGTGAATAGGCTCTTAATAAACTAGTGCGCTTTACCATTAACGATTGCGTCAACATGAACATGTGTATTCGTTTTTGCCACCAACTTCCGAAATTATTTATTTTCTACTTTGGAAGTCTGTTTTTTTTTTTGTAAAAAAGTTTTTTATCCTACATTTTGGGCGCGATGTTCCAGAAGTTAACATCGACTTTTATAACTTTTATTTAATTTTTATCGATTAATTTCATATCCTTGACTGTCAAAGCTTTGTTTATTGCTGTTTGGCTGTATCAAAAATGGTAGATAAAGTGGTAAAAGCTACCAAAATTATCGCATTGCCTGAAGAGGGTTTCAGTCAATGCTTCGTGGCTAGGAGGCTAAATGTTTGTCGGTCGACGGTCAATAGGACCTGGCAGCGATATCAGGAGAATGGTTCCGTTGAGAGAAGGCCTGGTTCTGTAAGAAAACTAAGCGACCACGGGATGATCGTTTTCTTGTGAGTCGCTCATTGAGAAATCGCAAATCTTCGTATGTGGATCTTAAGAACAACTTCCAAGAAGTAAGAATGTGCATATTAGTCTATAGACGATCAGGAGGAGTATTCTCGTGGGAACGTGTGCCCAGATGAATTCAAGGGGTGATTTTTGCTAGAGGGGTCACACTCGATACTGAACATTTATCTGCTTTTACTTTATTAAAGAAAAACAAACAACAAAATCTTTTTTAATTGTAATTTCATGAACATATGCACTACTAGCGAACATACACTACTAGCGAGATCTAGCATTATTTTCCATAAATTGTATCAAAATTTTCATTTCATTCATTTCATTTTCATCAATACTGATGAAAATGATTATATTCTTATTAATTTACCAAATTGTGAGGATAAAACTACCTATAATTATCAAACAAAGCAATATTAACATTTGAAGTGGTTCATTTCTTAGGTGCTCGCTTTTTCTCAAATGAGTTTATTACGAAATCAAGTTTTCAACATCGTTTTCTGTCCGCCATTTGGAATTTTGACAAAATTGCGACCACGCGTGGGTCCTATGCTTTACGGGGTCTCATCCTATTACACCACTGTAGATGTGATGTTCACAAACGGCAAACGTTGGCGTTTGTGGACTATGAGAAGGCCTTCGATTCGATCGAGACTTGGGCGGTGCTACAGTCTCTCCAGCGGTGCCAAATTGACCATCGATACATTGAGGTGATAAAGTGTTTGTTCAAAAACGCCACCATGTCAGTCCGTCTCCAGGATCAGGACTCGAAACCGATCCAACTCCAGCGTGGAGTGAGACAAGGAGATGTCATATCTCCTAAATTGTTCACTGCTGCGTTGGAAGATGTCTTCAAGTTCCTGGACTGGAGAGGACTTGGCATCAACATCAATGGCGAGTACATCACTAGTCTCCGTTTTGCAGATGATATCGTGGTCATGGCTGAGACCCTGGAAGACTTGGGCAAAATGCTCAATGACCTCAGCAGAGCTTCCCAACAAGTGGGTCTAAAGATGAACATGGATAAGACGAAGATCATGTCGAACTCTCATGCCGCACCCACTCTAATTCTAGTTGGTTGCTCTGCATTCGAAGTTGTTGACGAGTATATATACCTGGGACAAACAGTCCAACTAGGTAGGTTCAACTTCGAGAAAGAGGTGTCTCGTCGAATCCAACTCGGCTGGGCAGCGTTCGGGAAGCTACGATACATCTTCTCGTCGTCCAAGATACCACAGTGTCTCAAGACTAAAGTCTTTGACCAGTGTGTGTTGCCAGTGATGACTTGCGGAACTGAAACGTGGTCGCTCACAATGGGCCTCATACGAAGGTTCAGAGTCACGCAAAGGGCAATGGAAAGAGCTATGCTCGGAGTTTCTCTGCGTGAACGAATCAGAAATCCCCAGAAGAACCAAAGTCACCGACATAGCTCTGCAAGTCGCTAAACTTAAGTGGCAGTGGGCAGGGCACATTGCTCGTAGAACCGATGGCCGATGGGGCGGTAAGGTTCTGGAGTGGCGACCACGTACTGGAAGACGCAGCGTAGGGAGGCCCCCAACAAGGTGGACCGATGACCTGGTGAAGGTCGCGGGAAGCCGATGGATGCGGGCAGCACAAGACCGGTCAGCGTGGAAAGCCTTGGGGGAGGCCTTTGTCCAGCAGTGGACATCCATAGGCTGAAGAAGATGTGATGTCGCCAAATGGTGCAACACTATAGTACATAAAAAAAGCAAAATAAGAACTAAAATAAAGTTAGACACATTACATACTCTATCATTTTCAACATTTTGCAACAGGTACAGTTTTCAATATTTTTTTGTTTAGATAGGCTCTCTGTTAGTTTCTCTCTGCTCATAGTCGTGGTGGCCTAGTGGTTAAAATACCAGCCTCTCAAGTATGAGTGCGCGGGTTCGATTCCAGGTCAGGCAAGTACCAATGTAACTTTTCTAAAGTTTAAAGTAAGTACTTTCTAAGTATATCTTGGACACCAATGACTGAAGGTGAAGGAAAACATCTTGAGCAAACCTGGACTTTAAGCCTGAAATCGCCAACCTGTATGAGAGGAGACCTGTGCCCAGCAGTGGGAAAATAAAATATTGATGATGACGATGGTAATGATGAGGCTCTCTGTTTAGAGGTGTGTTGAGTGGATGGTGGAATTTCCGCGGGCCTAGTCCGGATCGGTAGACGTCAAATTTGTTCGAAATTTTTTTTCTCACAATGTTTTCCTTCCCCATTTTGTGAGCAGTAGCGATGAGAGTAAACACACAAAGTAGGATGCCTCACTATGAGTACGTAAGTCGGGGACGGAATCAAAGGTAGTCCTTTGATTCCGTCCCCGACTTACGTTACAATTTAAGAAAATGTGTAGAGCAGTGGTAGTCCACTGCCCTACACATTTTTTTAAATTGTAACAAATTACCGTTAAAATTTTCTTTCTTTTAAAAAGCTAAGATTTTTATGAAGTATAATTTTTACACTATTTGTAGTGCCGCTAAGTTTATTTGATGAAATTAGGACGATGCATACTAAGAGTATGTTGCCTTGACAATGACCCCAGAAACGCCCCCAAATTTGCATTTGCACGACTCTTTGCCTAGACCTGTGTCACTCACCCTTCGTGGTGAGGGGTTTGAATATACCAATACCAATTCGTTTCCCAACATAATTATAATGATAATATTATTTATTTTTAGCCAAACATGATAGCTGTGAAATAGAGGGTTTATGTTTAACAGTACCTAGATATTACAAGAATAGCATGAGCATAAACAGTGTATAGCGCTCCTAATACAGGACATGTGCCCTTCTTTTTTGTGAAAGTGCTAAGGGCCTATAAATTCACCATGTGGATCTATTGCGGGTAGGTGGGTGTTACGTCATGTCCTCGACTTTTTGATTCCAGAATCAAAAAGTCTAAGACATTGTTTAACGGCTTTTTACGATGTTATGCTTCAACAATATTATGGAGGCTTATTATAAATACAATCTAATTAAATATTTAGCAATCTAGGTTGAAATAAAATAAATCACCTTGTGTTTATTTAGGCAGCCCAGTCCGTCCGCAAATATCGTTTATTTTCCCGCTTCTTTCTTTCCCAAATATAATTTCCTATTCTATTTTCATACAGTTTTCGTCTCTGTAACATCAAAACCACTTGGAGCTTTACTTACCGTTATAAGATTAGGAGGGTTCCAACAAACTGAAATTCTGAGAGAAGCTTGTAAAGATCGCTACCATTCGCACTCGATTTTCAGTCAGAACGGAATTAAGTTAAGAGTTTCGTATGCAAATAAAATAGGAAATTGAGATGACGTCACGTAGCACCCGCACAATCGTGTTCCATCGCTGGAATATATACTCGAGATATTAGAAAGTCTGAGTTTACATTAAATATTAACTACATTTCTTGTGTAGGTATGGTACGATAAGTAAAAAAATCCCCTTCTTATGGAAGTATGAGTACGGTTTAAGACATATTTGATATGGATTCAACGAGTCAAGAAAAATGAAGGTTTGTGAGGGAAATGAGTGTGTTCTTTTATACATATTACTGCAATATTTTTATTTCGGGAGCTTTTTCGAGTTTGATCCTTGTGTCCGCTTTACATTTCAAGGCTAGCATTATTACATGTTTGCTAATCTTGGAGTGTTTCTGTAATTACTCTTTTGATGGAAGATTAAATGTCTATTTTATTCTCGCTTTCCGAGAACGATTTCTATTTATTTATTTAGTATATTTGCACGTTTCGGAATAACGTTTTAGAGAGCTCGCCAATGCCTAGGGGAGTGTAGGCCAGTCTAAAATGTTGTTTGCTCTAACCTCATCTATTATTTCTTGCTACAATAAGAAGACATTTTGATCAATGAGACGGCAGTTTTCTGGTAGTATTTAATGGTTAGAAGAATTTGTTGGATGGAAAATGAAGGTATTTATTTTCTAAAATGTTAGAAATAAAAATAATAACTAATTCATAGAAATTTATGTGATTTAGTAACCTTTTCGTAAGAGTGGTGATACATTTAAATAAACATCTAGTCTCTAGTACAAGATACATCAACATAGATGAAAAAGAGATTAGAACCTATAGGTACTTACCGATAAATGGTTACAGCGCTGGTGGTTATGTGGTAACTACTCACGGAGTATTGTGCAACAGTGATTCAATGCACAATTTTTATAATATAATGCTTAAAACAATATCACGCTTGCAATCCGGGCGAAAGTGTACCTATAGCAACATTCTTATTTCGCCAGTTATATCTAAGTCACGTGTGAGTAGCTGTGTAAATACTACGGGGCAACCCTGTTACCATAAACGAACTCCATAGACAATACTCCGAGTAGCTATTAAGAAATTACTGGTGGAAAACTCAATATCAATTTGCCCGTCGCATAGGCTTCGTCCAGCAGTAGTGTTTATCTCCACTAGACGAAACAATCTATATCATAGTTCTATCTTAGCGTTGTAAATCAAGTCCTTAGTTTCGCATTTTATTTTTTAACTCGATGAAGAAAAACATTTATCCAATATCTCCTTTTCCCGATTTTTCGTTCCGTTTTTTATAACACAAATGATGCTTGTTAAATACCTGCATGACATTTTAATTCGTGTAATTTTTCACTTACTGTAGACCAGTTGGATTACACACGCTTGCAGTGGAAATTACCTAGATCATAGTGCGTTGACGTGAGATGTAAAATTGCGTTTACGATACTTACGAGCTTGATTCACTCAAGCACAATCGAAGCATGAATTTCTCGAAGCGTCGTGCTCGTTTAGTGTTAAAATTCCCAGATCGCACTTTTATTTTACTTTGTTAAGTAAATTTACCGTTTTATACGAGGCTAATAAAGTTCATATTCGTATTAAGCTAATACAGTTCATATTCCTTTAAACTTTTATACATACTTATATGGACATTATTTTCTAAATAAAGAACTTTATGAAACACTAAAACATCTTGTCTTGAGGCTTCCAAATCCGTTTGTTCTACCTACTAGCAGTAGATAGATTAGTTGCCCTCATTTAGCTCATGTATTCGCACAGGACAAGCAGCATCCTTGTAACGTTATCATGTCCATTTGGAAGTATGAATTGCTAAATCGGTCGCATCCGTAGATTGTAGATGTTTATTTTGAGACTATTTACGACTACAAAAATGGTTAGAGACAGACAGCACGGTAATTTTCCGTTTCTCTTAGTACGGAAACGAATTTATCGTTGCCTTATTTTTTATCGAAAAACAAACATATTTTATGTGAACTTTTTCTCTATTTCATTTACCTACAACTTATTTAAATATGCTTATATAACATAATAACACGCCTGTATTCCATGAAGGATTTGGAAGAGTGGTACTCTCTTATAAATCCGCATTTTGCCGAAAAGATTTTAGTCCCTTATAATCAGGGGTGAGCCCATTCCAGAGAATATAAACTGTTGGTTGCTACTGAAAATATTCTGGTGGTAAAAGTCAATATCACTTAGCCCAATCTTTTTTTTTTATCGAAACCTCATTCTGAGCTGCAGCCCTTGTGGTCCGGGCCATTAGATTAAAACACATAGACACGTATTTTATTTTTTTTATTGAATCGAATAATATTTTCATGTCACTAATTGATTTAAAATGAATGCTACTCCAACATTAATATTCTAAGCAAGCCCAACAGATTTTGACAGTATGTAGGTACTTACCTACCTCAGTTATTATCCATATTTTTGTTTGTCACTATAGTTACATGAGTATGTGATAACAAAGATACAATTTTGTCAGAATTTTTAAATTCCCAGCCGTTTCCGAGATATCCGGGATTTTAGGTAGGGATATGGCGAAGGACTTCGAGGTGGGTAAATATAGTAAAAAATTTAATAAAAAGATGGCGCGTAACGGAAAAATGTGACGGTAATTTTTTTTCCAACGCCGATAAAGAAGTTTCACTTCAATAATGTGATCTAAAAAAACCTTTTCAAATATAAACACATTACTCACTAAAGATACTCTAGATCCAGATAGTTTAGGAAACAGTCTAGAATAAATAACGTTTATCTACGTATGGAGACCATTAAGGCATTAACTCAACTCGAATAAAACGATCTACGTACATACCTACCTCCGTGTACGTATAAAGGTCATTTTCGATTCCAGACAAAGTCTAAATTCTATGCCGTTCTGGAATCGAGGCATTGCATTGTTTATTTAAGCCTGTTAAGGCTCATAGTGTTTTTAATGGAAGCTGGTTTCATTGCGGTTGGTAATGGAAGATCTAATTATGATTGTAACAAGGGATACACGTTTGATTCTAACATTAGTATACCTACTTAGTACGTAGTTGGTCAGTCAACATTATTATTATATTTTATTTATTATGGACCAATAAACAGCAACAATATGTTTACAAATCGTAATAAAATAACGTTATAATAAAAAAATATTGCAGCCCACTACATTATTCGCATGTTGCCACTAGATTAAGATAAAAAACAACATTAAAAACAATTGATTAGAATGGAACACAATAGACAAAACTAAAATAAGTAATTTGATTTTATTCCATATAAATTACAAACGAGAACTTGTTAAGAAAATAAAGAAGAAAAAAAAAACAATTGACTGTTTAAAATTCAATTTTCTTATTTAGCGAATGTCAGATGATTGTACATAATTTCAGCGATTTTTGTAACTGGTTTCGACTTGGGTTACCTATGATTATATAAAACGATTGTACCAATTTAGCACTCATTTCTATTAAAAAAAATTTGTATGACCCACTTACGTTTTCACTGAAATCTTATTTGCACCTTAAATAAATATTTCAACTTCAAGTACAGAAAGTTCCAGTAAGAATTTCGACTGGTCTACGTCCCTTGGCTCCAAAATCCATGCTTTTATGATTCGTGATATAAACAATTAATTCGGTTTGTAATTATATTCTTGCATTTTGAAACTGCATGACAAACGATTTTTGAAATTAAACTTTTCAGAATGCTTTTTATTACGACGAATTGCGTTAATAAAAAAAAACGAGTGTGCTTATGACCACACGACTGAAGTGAAACTTCTTTCGCTCCATCTGTACAATATATACATGTATACAAATATACATATATTAATTTTCTATAAATATTTAAATTTATTTCATGGTTTCATTGGTAAATTAATATTTTTGCATAGATCTTCTATTTTTATTGAAAAAAAAACTCGTTGTAGACCTTGTAGTACCAAGCTCGCGCCACGGACGCCTCTGTGCTTATATCCCCCACTTAACTTCCGTTCGCCTTGCCCGATCACTTTTCGTAACGCTTACGTCACGCGTTCGCCAGCTTACTCCCCAAGTCAAGCGTGCGTAAAAAAGTTTCACTTCAAAAAGATCATAATC
Organism: Sesamia inferens; assembly: GCA_037179545.1. Classification (NCBI taxonomy): domain Eukaryota; kingdom Metazoa; phylum Arthropoda; class Insecta; order Lepidoptera; family Noctuidae; genus Sesamia; species Sesamia inferens. The sequence goes on along the minus strand of CM073928.1, from coordinate 16,262,698 downwards.
ATATCGGGTTTTGATAATATTTAGAACTAGATTTAAGTGGAGCTTTGATAAATATTAAATCTGTGATTAAATTGCGATCTCTAAGTTCACAACCATAACTACTTTGCACTTGCTGAGTATTATTTTTCAAGAGCTTTCCAATTTTTATGGATTCGTTCATGTCTTGAAACCCTTACAGTTTTGTTACGTCCGTCTGTTCATACGATTAATGCTAAAATGATGAAACTTTGCATGACTTTTAGCACTATGTGTATTTACAAAGTACTAAAATAAACAGTGACTTTTTGGTTACCTTTTTTTTTGGATGGGAAATCATCAAATGACTTCTCCCGCTCTGAGCGGAGCGGAAGGGCGTGTCAGACTTTTGCTGACTAAAACCCGCCCGTGTTTCTTCACTTGCCTGTGCGACGGCCAGGTTCACCGTTTCTTGTTTAACCAACCCGCAACCGTGACCCTGGAGGCTTCGGTCTTCGTGGACCCTGTCATGATGTGCGGACATCTCTTTCAGGCCTGGTCCTTACTGGGCGGCAAGCTGCCCACTGTTCACCGCCCGAAGGCCCGCGCCTACGCTGACTGGTTCGGTGTCGTCTCCCGACCAGGGCTTTTCCTGCGGCGGCTGGTCACGTGAGGGCGCTGTGATACCTGCTGCCTCACACGCTCCACCTCCTGCATGGCAGGCCGTCACCTCCTTGTGCCAAGCAGTGATGCTGGCAAAGGAAGTGACGGCCTACCATGCACTCTCGCTCCGGACCATGGTCTGGACCAGGGTCGGACGCGACAGATCGTCGCCGATCGCCGCTACGAGGGCACGGCGGTGCTCTACCCAAGCCGCGCAACCTCCACCGTATGCCCCACCGTGTCCTCAGGGCGATCCACACAATGGTGACACCCTGGGGTTTCCTCCTGCCTTATACGGAACAGGAACCTCCCAAAACAACCGTGTCCGGTGAGGACCTGCGTCAGGCGGAAGGTGAGGACGCCATGGCGCATCTCTAGCCACTCCTCAAAGACGGGACTTACCGCCGATATTGTGGCGTTCCCATTGGTTACCTTCACTACCCATAAAGTGATGAAATGTTTTTGCTTAAATAGGACGTTCCCTTCCTCTCCTTCCTTCTAAAAGCTGAAAGGCTGGCTCAACTAAACGAAAAAAAAAAAAATTTGTAGATCATGTAATGAACTTTGAATGAAAACCAAAACGGCTTCGATAACTTTCTTAGTTCAGGAGTTATAGGTACGGAACTTTCGTGAGCAAGTCGTACTTGTCTATTAATTCTAGTTTTTAACAACTTAAAATTCTCAAAATTCTTAAACACTTATTGCCTGCCACATCATATTTAAAAGTGTAATATTCTATAGTTGAAAGATAGGATTTATAAATAATTCATTCTGGATATTCCACTTCCCCTTGAAAGCCTCAAAATCCCTCGAAGAGTCGTTATCGTTCACGTTTATGATAAACTATGGAACTTTTTAAAATTCGGAACTAGAGTACATAAAAACTACTCTTAAATGTATACAAAACTAGTAAGTTTAAATACGAATTCTATAAAGAGCAATTAATACCCAAACCGTTAATATAATTAATTGTAATCGAAGTATCAATTAGGGCATTGATTAATGTTTCCGAGTAGCCTTTTGACATGGGTCATCCCTTGGTTTTCTTTGAGGACGATCACAAAAGGCAGGGGTGGCTTAATTCGGCCACTCCCTTGACCCATTGCGAAGCCGAACAATGATAATCAATTCGTCTTTCTTTGTTACAGGTGTAAGAGGTCTTCACAATCTGGAGATTAACGTTCCCAACGCGGTGTTAGTGGGCGAGACTGTGACTCTAGAATGTAGCTGGCAACTAGAAGATGAAGAGGCTCTTTACAGTGTCAAATGGTACAGAGGACGGGAAGAGTTCTATCGATACATCCCGAAGGAGCTGCCCCACACCAGGGTCTTCCCACTGCCAGGAATTGAAGTAGATGTAAGTAAAAACTAAAAAAGGTTCAATACTACTTCTTCATCTTCATCAGCCTATAGAAGTATACTGCTGGACAATGGCCTCCCCAAGAGTTTCCACGATGACCGGGCTTGTGCTGCTCACATCCATTGGCTTTCCGCGACCTTCACCAGGTCATCGGTCCGCCTTCTTCCATAACAAGGTCTCTAGGCTCTAGCTTTCAAGGTTCTTCCAGTACGTGAACTTCACTCCAGAATCTTACTGCCCCATCGGCCATCGGTTCTACGAGCAATGTGCCCTGCCCACTGCCACTTAATTTTAGCAACTTGAAGAGCTATGTCGGTAACTTTGATTCTATAATACTAGTGATTTCTATTTTATGTCTGTAATTTATATTGTGTACATAATAAAGAGTATCATATTCTATTCAAAAAACGTTCTTAGTATCCATGAGGCTCCCAAATCCAATGCATTTATGTATTTGAATGAATCCATTTACAGGTACTTTTGAATTATCAAGTAGTCGGTCAGTTATATGAAGTTGCCCACTCAAAAGCTTAATAAGTGTAGAATGAATAATGGCCAACAAATTCCACGATCACTCCTTGTAATTTCTCGTTTATTTTCCATTTCTCATTCAGGAAAATACGTATGAATAAAGACGAAAATACATTTCAATCTAGCTAAACAGGAAAATAATTCCCTTATTAATGATATTTTCCTTCCATATTTCTTGAAGTATACCTCGGAGTATACTGAACAAGAAAGGCGCAAAAAATTCCCGTTTCGGCTTTTGTTAATGCACATAGCAATAATGCCGGTTTACTGAAAAATTAACGTGAAGCCGAGATAATAAGAATGAGGTAAAGGGCTTTTACGGTACTTTATAGGTGTTGCGAAAACCGACAATTTCAGGCTCATTTTCATTAAAAAACACACCAACAGTATGCTGTGACTATCTATATGTGGAGTAAAGACTAGTTTATAAATCACTTTTCTAGGACATTGCATAGCATGCATTGGAAGAATATGAACGCATTTATTGGCACCTATACATTTGCGGCCAATGCTTAAGTTAATACTTAAGCATTGGCCGCAAATCTAATATATCACGCTACTTACCTTATGATTTTATTTATAAAATATTTATCCAATTCACTTCACCCAGTGATTCTAAATCGTCAAATTAGGGCATTACTCACAAACAGATTGCAGGCGGTTAATAAATCAGTTGCACTCCACAAACGACAAACGATAAGCCGGTATTACTATTACAGCACACTAGCATGATCATGAATTTGTAACAGTATCAGAAACTAGTAAAAGACCTATAAGAAGCCAATATAAGAATTTGTTAAGAATTGACGGATGCAATACAGCATTGTTTAAAAAAAGTATTTTTGGCATGGCTCCAATTGTTTTTAATAAGATTCCCAATGAAATAAAAAATTACCCAATGATAACATTTAAAAAGCAACTTACAGCTCTTTTATTAGACAAATGTTATTACTCTGTAAATGATTTTTTAAATGACTCCTCTCTTCCCAAATAAATATAAAATGTTAATAATAATAATAATAGACAATATAATAATTTAATTATTCATTTTAATGTAACTACTCAAAATTTGCATGCCTAATTTAAGGTAGATAGTATAAGGGTCTGACATTATGTAAACATCACTATTTTGTATACCTACTTTCTGTGCAAATAAATATAATTGAATTGAATTGAATTGAATTGAATTGAGTTCAGTGCGGTTTCCGACACAGCGTCTGTTCTTTTATCTCGTGTTGCTGTAGGCGATGAAATAAAGCTGACCATTGCATTTTATTGGGAACTGTAAAGATATTTAGACGTATGAGGTACAGTGTGTAAAGTTCACTCATCCTCCATAGAAAAGAGAGGCTCCTCCGACCAGACATAAATCAAATCAAATCAAAGCATTTATTTCAAATAAACCAGTTACAGGCACTTTTAAATTGTCAGAAGGTCGGTCAGTAAGTAAGGTGAAGCTAGTCGCCCAATCCAAAGAGTAGGTACCTATGGAGAAGAACGGGCAAGAAACTCCATGGACACTCTTTTAAATTATCAAGCTATTGATACAAATATTTGATTACATCATTCATTTTGAAATCAATCGTGTTAGAACGATGCAGAAATATATTTTACGCTTAGAGCGCCCATTATGGACAACACACAAAAAAAAAAACAACAACAAAAAAAGACTAACCCAATAAATAGATGCTTTACAGCAAGTACATTGTGCTCACACGTGTGCCATGCAATTATACAATACTAAGAAATTGAATCTACACAATGCAAAGATAGTTTTGTCCAAGGTTCAGCAGCTCCAACAGTGTTCCCGAATGCTAAGTTTAGCTCCTGTGTAGCTGCACCAGTGCCGAATACCCTTGTCAGTGATGCAATTCCGTAACGTACAATATGCTTGGCTATATATGTTGTGTATGGCGGGCACTTGCCCAACGATTGATTGAGAAGTTATATATGTTGGTTGCACGGTAAACTCTGTTTGCGAGATCTAGAATCTGTGTGACGTCAGTAGGTATAACGCATTGTCCGTATGTGGCGTTTGTTGATACCGCTACAGTCATACTGCTGTTACTGGTCTCTAGTAAAGCGGTATGGGTCTTTCCCTTGGGAATTTTGTAATAACAGCTCAGGATTTTGAAGTTGGACGTGTGATACTCCGTGCTTTGAAAAGCATGTTAAGTCGTTGGTTCTATACTTGATCTTTCTTCGGTTATGTCGGATTGTCACCTCATCGTACAAAGCGAGGGAAAAGAGAGTGAATTTGACTATCACTAATCTCATCTAAGTGTAATTTTGTGTATACGCCAGAAACTATGTTATCTATTAGAAGGTCAAGGACGCCAATGGGTGTTTATTTCATGACGACGAAAAACGAACATAGGTATATATTCTAAAAAGAAAAGTAGTATCATCTGAACCTCATACATATTTTAATAAAAGTAGGCTCTGTTAAAAATTAATGTACAAAACACAAAGACCAGAAGATCGTATCAAATTATTTTTCCTTTCTACTTTTCTTCAAGCGGTAAAGATTACGAATTTGCAGATTATTTGAAGATAATTTCATTAGCTTTACGTTCATGCAAATACGCCTCCAGATATTAACAAAGATTTTCAAGCGAATTCTTTATTTTGTTTAAATTATTAAAGGTTTATTTTCCTGAAATACCGACTTTATTCGTCACTATATTTTTCTAGTAACCTACCATCAGGAGACAAATGTACATATTTAATGGACAGAGAACCAAGGCTGAGAGTTATAAAAGTAAACTTGTAAAAGTAAACTGCCTAGCTTTATTTATTAGTTTTCTTTGACTTTCCATGTACCTTAATTATTTGCTGTTTCTTACCCTATTACTCGCACAAACTTGTACTAACTATGGGCCGGCTCGAAACGTTAACTAGACAGCTTTTATATCAACACGCAATGGTCAAGTGCCTCTACTTTGTTAGTTTTTATACTTTATTAGTAGCGCCTCGTGGTTTTACCTGCATGAATCTAAAACCCGATGGAATATTAGGTTAAAAGTATGTAATGTAATGCTGTACTCAAGTGGGATTTTTCATCAAAATTCATTCAGCCGTTTTCACGTGAATAGATAAAAAACAATCAGACATAAAATAAGTATTTTCTGTACCTATAAAATAATTATTAAATTAAGGCTCCGTTATTGGGAAGCTTTGAGATGGCCTAACCATAATCTCTTTACGTATAACTTAGTTTGCAAAGCGTTTTCCCGTGGCACAGGCAAGGTTTGATAGCGAAGATAGATTATAAACTTTATCTGTAGTATATACGTCTATTCTGGAATGGACGATTGCTTTATTGAATTCTTCATTTAAATGCTTTGCACGGCCTCCGTTGGGCTATATATGTTTTTGAATGAAGACGTAAACGTAAGATACGATAGACGCAAATATAAGGTAAAGTACCCTGGGGCTAGGTGGGACGACTTTCTTCACAGGATGGCTGAAGTCCAGCAGTAAATTAAGTAGACTGTCATGATGCTTCACCCATATGTAATCTACTGATGAACAAGTAAAATTTTGAAGTTTCTGTTCTAACTCTATGTAAGATGAATGATTGATTGTTCACGCAATGTTTTTAGTATCTGTTAGTGCATTCAATTACATTTTTTTTACGAGGTTACATTTATGATGAATGCGTTTTGTATCCTGTACATCCCTCCTTATCTTTCCTACTCCGTTCCTATACCGTGAGGAAAGAGACAATATATGTGACAATCAGTACTGCCAAGTGTCAAGTGATTCTCTATGAATTTCCGTAAAACTTCTTAACAGCACGCGTGTGTGCTTACCGCTAAAAACGCATAATTTGCACGTTGCGTTGTGTTGTGAAGGTGATGTGAACGTTCTACAATGAAATGTTTGCCGATCTTCAACCAAGTTACAGATGAAACCAACAACCCAGTGAGCAATCAACCTTTACGTCCATTCCTTTAATTTAAATGAATAATTCTTATTTCAAAGATATAATAAACTTAAAATTACAAATTAAATTATCATTTAGGTACATGTTGCGTGAATTATCCTCCATCTATACAGTCCACTAATCCAACAACATTAATGTTTGGGTATTCAACATCCAGCACTTATTCGATGGTATTGAAGAGAGAAAACTTCGCGCATTATATTTTTTAAACGTAAATGATTGTAAAAAGTCATTAAAATCCATTGGGTAGTTTGGGAGCATTTCGCGGTCACTCAGGTGTAAAGTGAGAATGTTTTATAGTATGTACTAATATAGACAATTCAGTAATGTAAACTTCTACCTTTATACTGTTTTATTTAAAAACGTTGCCGAAAGTTAAACCAAGTTTAACCGTCAAAAATGTATGGAAGAACAGTCGTTAATCATAAGTTCATAACTTAAAGAAACATTTATAAATAAAGGGGTTAGAGTGTAAGTTAAATCAAAGTTTCATTTGTAGGGGAGGATCGAAAATTGATCCCCTTGAAAAAAGATTTACATTTATCTGTTTTTTTTAATATTTTAAAACATTAATCCATTTAATACAAGATTTTCAAAACAGTATTTAGTAGCAGCAAATATTCGTTTCATATTGAATCAGTTCTGTAAGTTGTAACTTCGTAGGTCTTGCAATTAATTAATCCAATACTTTGGCCGTCCACAGATTGTTCGTCTATTGCCTCATTGATTTGTTGGATAATGAGAAATTAATTCATCATACGATATTGCGATTGATCAATCACAGTAGAATATACGCAATTGGTATCTACCCGGATGTAATGTTACAGATAATAGGAAATCACATAATTATCGTCAGCTGTCTAGTCTTTTCGCAACTACATATGTTTGGGTCGACTTACAGTCTAATCGAACCCAAGAATACCAGTATTATACACGACCCAGTTATTGGGTAATCTGACCTCTCGGTAAGACTTTCGGGCTTCTGATTACCGTAACGACTGTCAAAGACACCTACAGATCACAGCCAGGATCAACGCCTTTCTATTGTCCTGTGTCTCTGTTCTTTCAAACAGATCTCGTTATGTAAATATGGCTACCTATCTACAGATTAAACGCGGCCAGAGTACCTATATATATTAAAGAAATATGAAGCTCTAGTTCTTGCCTGGAAAATGACTCGTTCCCTGCATCTCACCAATTCTTTATGATTTTTATTTCTTTCAGGTCGCCTTTCAGGGACCATAGCGTGACATTATGTAGGTACATAAATTGGAATTGGGCAGGCTAACGCAAAAAGATTTTTTTAAATACAAGTGATAGCGTTTAAACTAGCATACTAACTAAACAACTTTTTTGAATTGACTTTTTACAAGTGGAAGCATTTTGGCGTCGTATAGGACTTTCTGATTTTTAAAGAAAGAAAGAATGAAAAAATTTTATTCCGCACAAACAAAACGTACTTTACAACTAAATACCATAAAATTATATTACAAAGAAAATATAGGAAAAAAAAATTATATCACCAAAAGTCTTGTACTCTAACATGCAAAACTGCCAAACTATATACAAAGTTGATTTGATGTCAAAGCCAGGGTCGTAGACCATAGACGATGGAAGTAATAAGTACTACGTACATACAACGTAGTAGGTACTTACTGCCTCCATGCCATAGGCATTAGACAGCACACATTATTGTACATTATTTTTTGTTACTTTTTTGTGTAATTCGATTTTATAATTGTGTTTAATTTAGTTTAGTGTTATGATTTTCCTGTACGAGTCACAATATATACTGTTTCTTTGTTTCTTCAACTTTATAATTCGTTTTAGGTTACCATTTTGTCTTCATAAGTTTGTGGGCAACGACAAAATAATACATTAGGTCAAGAACACTCGAGCTCGTAAAAATAAATGGAGACAAATCGATGATGCTGTAATATTTCAGGCTGTTTAAGATATTATTTGACTTTGTGAACACAATTCTGTGATCTCGTTTGAAAGCTTATCTTTATTATATACTAACAAGGTTTCGCCCTCTTAAGCTTCGATCCCGTGGGAAAATCCGTACAAAAATTATTTAATATCTTTATCCGGATTATAAAAATCTGTTTGCTAAATTTTATTCAAATCCGTTTAGTAGTTTTTGCATGAAAGAGCAACAAAAATACTTCCAAATAAAACATAATATAGTAAGTAGTATAATACATAATATGAGTAGTAGGTATAAGTCGGATATTCGCTACCAAAATATGTACCATGTTATGAGTCTAAGGTTCCTATGGATTACTCCTATGGGGTAACTCATCACACGAAAAAATATTATTTCCAGCAAAAAATGTTTGTGTGCAAAAAAAAAATCTTTAGATTATAATCTACTTACATTTAGGAATACTTGTGCAAAAAAAAAACTCACTTCTTCTCCAAGAACAATAGATAGGTACCTATGCAAAAAGGGACGCCACCAAGTTAAAAAAACAACAATTTTGTAATAGTACTCTCCACTACAGAAACAGCTGCCTTATGTCCATTAAAATACATAAACATATTCCAAAAGCAATCAGAGAGTTACCATTTCATATAAAAAAAAAAATAAAGAAGTGGCTTCTCAACAGTATTTTTTATGAAGAAAAAAGTGGTCGCCCTTTGACGGCTGTTACAGAAGAAAACGTGCTAGTAGTGAAAAGTTTGATCCAAGACAATAGACGAATTACATACCAAGAAATTCAGCATAAACTGCAGATTGCCTTGCCTGACCTGGAATCGAACCCGCACATTCATACTTGAGAGGCTGGTGTTTAACCCACTAGGCTACCACGACATACTAAGCCACCACGACAGACAGAAAAAATCTCTATAATTTCAAAAAGATATAATGGAATAGAATTCCATTATATCTTTTTGAAATTATAGAGATTCTTTAGTTAAAAATACTGGACACATGTTTCGGGTTTCGCATAAGCAAAAAATAATGTTGTATACAAATACTACAACATAAAGTAACACAAACACTTTAAATCAACCACCAATATCCACAATGATTCCAAAATACTTTAAGTTAACCAATTCTATACACAACATGCATAATTGTCTAATAAATAAAACCTTAGTACAAGATACACATTCGCAACTTAACTTTAAAAAGAATACTTACACATATAAAGCAAAACGACCCGACAAACTAAAATTAAAAAAAAAAAACTTTTTACAAAAAATAGAAACCGACTTCAAAAAAACACCTAAGGAAAAAATAATTTTATTTTTGTCATGGCTCTAGAAGTCGACGTCTAGAGGTTTCTGTTGTTTAGTTTGCTTGAAATCTGTTTCCATTTTTTGCAAAAAAAAGTATTTTATGCTTTTCGGTGTCTTAGTCGAAATTTAAATTTAAAATTACTTTTCCACCTCATAACAATAGTGGCAGCCATAACCCACGTTAGAATAAGTTCTCATCAATACGAATAAAATCCCTATCTTCAAAATTACTGTACCGATTTTGATGAAACTTATAGTATTCCCTAAGTTGAATAATACATAGTACAACAAGAAAGAAATACTTAAATCGGACTTGTAGTACCGGAAATATGCGCGCACAAAAATAAAAATATACACACATACACTTGAAATTTGGCTTACATACTTACATACAAGTCGACTTATTACCTCCTTTTTTTGGAGTCGGTTAAAAAATAGAATTAACTATAGTTAGAAAAATGTACTTTATTATGAGTTACTGATTTGTGTTTAACAGTAACTGTTGTTCGTATATAAAAAAGCCCTGCTATGTTAAAACGGAGTATTAACAGTTCGCTGTTAATGCTCCGTTTTAACATAGCAGGGCTTTTTTTCAGGGCGTATAAATTAAAACGATTTAATAGGTGGCATTCGTGCCACCTATTAAATCGTTTTAATTTATTTTTCATATGTAATTGTATTGTATAGCTGTAGGTATGAGATCCCTATTTTTTAATTATATATTTTATTTAAATTTCTCAATATTTAAGTGACCCGTAATATTATTCTTTTTGCGAAATAAATATTTAACCAAAAAGTATTAAAAAAGAAAAGTTCATAATAGATTCTTTTATTTACGAACGAATGATAAAACTAGGCTAAGGTAGGTATGGCACTCAGAGTCACACAAAGGGCAATGGAAAGAGCTATGCTCGGAGTTTCTCTACGTGATCGAATCAGAAATGAGGAGGTCCGCAGAAGAACCAAGTCACCGACATAGCTCTGCGAGTCGCTAAACTTAAGTGGCAGTGGGCAGGGCACATTGCTCGTAGAACCGCTGGCCGATGGGGCAGTAAGGTTCTGGAGTGGCGGCCACGTACTGGAAGAAGCAGCGTAGGTTGGCCCCCAACAAGGTGGACCGATGACCTGGTGAAGGTAGCGGGAAGCCGATGGATACGGGCAGCACAAGACCGGTCAGCGTGGAAAGCCTTGGCCAGCAGTGGACATCCATAGGCTGAAGAAGAAGATGAAGATGGTAGGACTATAAAATTATTGACATAATCACTGCGGCACGACAAAGGGGCACATAAAATAAAACAACAAACCATATTGTGGGGAAACATACATACAAGTATATTGAGTCGTGTTGTTCCGCCTAACTTTGATAAGCGGAGGATTCATATGGCTTTGGGAACTGAAATAAGCAATTCCGTGATGAAATCTGTCGTATGATTTCATAAGACTTCTGGGGCCAAATTGTAGCAAGCGATAACAATGTTTTTGTTTATATAGCTAGGACAAAATTTAAAACTCACGAACAATGTTTGTTCTTTAAATAAGTACATTACCTGCCAACAGAACCCTCCCCTATATTAAATATCCGCAGATTGTCTGACCGTCCATCCGTCCATGTATCCGCAGATTGTCTAATCCGTGCATACACCTGTCCGTCTGTATGTCTGTCGGTGGGCGTTTGTAAATAATATTACATAAACCGTAATAATTACACTGTTGACATTTCAGTATGTATGTCTATTATCTCTCTCTGCAGTCGGTCCCTCATATCTGAAGATCGTGATCAGCATTGGGGCAGCATTTCGAATGGATGATCTGCCTCCATCGGTTTCGATCCAGCGCGTCTCTCACCACTGCGTAGAATTTAGAAGACAATGTGCCTTTGACTTGATCGGTCCATCTGGTTGGTGAACGACCACGCGATCGTTTGCCTTCGGTGTTCCGATTGTACCTAAGATATAAAAAAAGGATAATTAAATATATAATACATACATATAAAATCAAAGGAGACCGTACAAGAAGTGTTTAGAACATCGCTTTTTTGCCTTATTATATGGAAATTATCGTGTCCAAATCAGCCTCGCCCTTGGGGCTTTTTCTATATTGTATTTATGTGTCTACGTACCTACTTTGTAGCTTCCTAGAAACAACAAAATAAAGATAATAGAGACGTAAGTAACGATCTAAATACCTAAATTTAGAAATTGAATACTCTCTGAAGCTAAAGTTGGTACGCTGCTCACCTGGAGTGAAGTTACAAAATGAATATGCGAATGATAATTAGAAGCGCAATTGTGCTACAGAAAGTTAAACGTTTATCTTATAAATAGGTTATCAACTTAAGGGGACTAAGTGATAACAGGCGTACGAATCGAACAAAAGTTTACCCATACTTGCTGCGTTTGGATGGGTGAATACTAAGACCTAATTTGATTAAAAAATAAAGGTTCGTATCAATTTGCCATAGTTGGTTCATGGATTGGGTAACCAGTTTTTACATGCCAGTACTCGTCCATGCTTCGTAATGCACGTTAAACCGCTAATCCCGACTGTCACTCGTAGATCTTTTTTGTTGAACAGGCGTTACGGATCGTCACAAGTTTGACAAAGGGTATCGTGTTACCTTGAAAGTGGGTTGTGGAGATAAGAAAATTTGGGTGGTCCAAAGTCAAAATTTCTGCAAGGAAACTAGGCGTTTTGCATAGGTTTGTTCGTGTGTGGAGTACTGCATTCGTATTCGGGTTGGTGCAGGTAATTGCAACCTGGCTACTTTCGACGTAGTGGAGAGGCTAATTGGTGACCTTGATTTGGTTAAGAACAGTCTCCAATTCCTGGAACACAGGCGTAGGGTAGCCAGCCTTTCGGTGTTCTATACATATTTGCGGAATTATGTTATGTTATGCTTACATATATCGCACCTTTAGAACAATACAGAACTAATTCGAAATTTGAAGATTTCAATGTTGATATGTTAAACTTGTTGAACTTGTTGCAACAATGTTGAACAATAAAACAGAGACGGTTGTTCAGGAAAAGGACGAGTCCTTTGAACAACCGTCTCTGTTTTATTAACACTCGATGAAGATGGTCTTGAAAGGTAATTTTATGAGTCAAAATTGAAATCTTCAAATTTCGAATTAGGTCACTATTGTTCTAAAGGTGCGATATATTGTGTGACATAATTCCGCCATCACCGTTCCATCATCGGACGACCCATCGTACGCCGAGTATCCATCCTTACGTTTTTGACACCACTACGACCCGGACTGCGTTTCGCCTCATCTTTTTTACCGCGTACATTGAGAGACTGGAAGAATTCTCCCGCGGCTTCCCATCTCTAGGGTAACTACGTAACACACTATCAGTAGCAATGGGTTGTATTTTGACAGTTTCACAACATTCATTGTGTTATTTGCGTTGTTGAGCGGACACATCTTTCGAACATAATGAGCGATGGTAAGCAATATACTTCAAAATTATTCCAACTGATACTAATAGAGTGTTACGTAATTATGATGTTGATTAAAATAGGCTCTTAATAAACTAGTGCGCCTTACTACCACTTGATTATAACGTATGAAGACAGAAAGATAGATAGTCGCTACATGTAAAATAATGTTAATCAGCTGCATGTGGTTAGACTGGAAGTTGACCCTGACCAAAGTTTCGAACAGGCTAGGCAGATAAACTTTTTAGTTTTCAAGAGAATAAGCGTTGGATTTGGATTATAACAAACTATGTAGGTCTTATCTCTGAGTCCAACCGCAATATCTTTCAAATTGCAAAGGACGAATTAGAGGGGTTATCGGAAAAGCTAGGGGTCATCAGATATGTAAAGTGATTTTATGTAGATTAGAGTTACCCAACCCTCATATAAAAATATTTCTTCGGGCTCCTCGCAACTTTTCATATTGTTAACGTATTATTTCAACATGGATGATGTAACCAATATTATATAACTATGTTTTGATTAAAAAGAAATGTTTTGGTTAAGAATAACAGCCGAACAGGGGCCCTAATCTGATATTTTTATAAATTTGTCATCCCATCACGATTCCATTATCATTCCATTGTCGATGTGCTAAAAGTTCTTAATCTGCTAAATTCATAAGGATTGATAAATTATCTCAGTCGCCTCGTAATGGAATAGTGTTGGAATGACATTACCATATTGCCATTATTATAAAATCTGTTAATAGAAATGATTTACTAAAAACTAATACTCAATTTGAATAATATTAATATGAAGTGTCAGTCATAATGACTTCATTTTGTTAGTAGATTACAAAACTAGTCAAAATTGATGATTATGATATCACTGATCGACCTTTCTCACACTATTATAATAGCAGACTAAGGCCCCAGGTAATCAGGTTACATACCTAGCCTATAGGTAGTAGGCCATAACATCGGCCGCCGGCAGAAGTTACCACCAACCAGACAAAGCCTTGCCGCTAAGCGATTTGTCGTGTTCCGGCATGATGTCTGGTGAAGCCGTACGGAGGACGGGTCTGAGCAGTTGTGTTGCGATGTGTGCCGAGTACGATGCCCCTAATGTTGTTGTGTTGCGAGTTTGGTCGTGGAGGGTCTTCAGATCAATCTCCCTTTGGTGCAGCATCGTTGGTCGTATTGTTGGGTTTAACATTGCATCACCTCGCTCAACTGCCATCTTCCTTCCTATTTGCTCAGTTTTTTCTGAGTGAATAGGTTCTTAATAAACTAGCGCGCTTTACTATCAACGATCGCATCACTGCTTACCATCAGGCGGGATTGCGGTCAAGCGCTAGTTTATAATTATTAAAAAAAAAAATTGAGACACAGGCCTCCTCTCGGTGAAATGGAATGGGCCATAATCTACCACGCTGGCCCAGTGCGGGTTGGTACATGTCACATGTCTTCGCAGTTTTTAGCTCCAGGACACGCCGGTTTCCTAACGATGTTTTTCTTCACCATTTTGAAAGCAGTAGTGGTGAAATAATTTACACAAGGTAATGCGTCTGACGGAACCTACGAAGACCTACAACTTGTAAGTTACCTACGACCGACACGATAGGGCCACCGCTGCTCTCCAGTAGTCAGATTAAACCCCTTTTAAATGGATGAAATTTTTTTCATACCCCTCTAAATCGATCAAAAAGATATTCAGAAATATAACTCACTAGTTACACCCTGCCGTTGCACCCGGATAAGTTTCGATCAGTCATAAGCTGTCTGTGTGCCAAATTACACCCAAATACGTTCCGCAGTTTTTGCGTGAAAGATTAAAAAACATCCATATATCCTCATAAACTTTTGCATTTATGATATTAGTAGGATATTTATTCTTCCCCATTAGAATCTATTAAGTATCTCGGTAGAAGGCCATAATATCGGTTGCCGCCAGAAGTTACCACCAACCAGACAATGTCTTGCCGCCAAGCGATTCCGGCATGATGCCTGGTGAAGCCATACAAGACGGGTCCGAGCAGTTGTGTTGCGATGTGTGCCGGGTGCGATGCGCCAATGTTGTTGTGTCGGGAGTTTGGTCGTGGAGGGTCTCCAGATCAATCTCGTTCTGGCGCAGCATCGTTGATCGTGTTGTTGGGTTTAACGTTGCAACATCGTTCAACTGCCGTCTTCCTACCTAGTCATTAAGTTTTTTAAGTGAATAGGCTTAATATAGCGCACTTCACCATCAATGATCGCATCACTGCTTACCATCAGGCAGGATAGCAGTCAAGCACTAGTTTATAATTAGTAAAAAAAAGTACACCTTGGAATATGCAACTAGCTTAATTTTTCTGGCTGACTGACTCCTTGAAAATTCAAAATGGCCTGAAAAGGTTTAATTGAAATGCTTAAAGCTTTAATACATATAGGTATGCCTAATTTAAGGAAAATGTTTAATCTTTTTGTCTTTAAGGGCTAAGGATAGTTACTTTGGACGGAACAAAAGAAATAAAACAGAAAAGAGAGCTTTAATTGAATTGAAACCTTTTTGAGTAGGTATGCCACCGGCATGACATAATAAAACAGGTTTTCAAAAAAAGGTTACATAATAAAACAGGTTACTCGGTGGTAGCCACCCGCCAAACAAAGTCTTGCCTCCAAGCGATTCGTCGTGTTCCGGCATAATGTTTGGAGAAACCGTACTGAGGACGGGTCTGAGCGGTTGTGTTGCGATGTGTGCCGGGTACGATGCGCCAAATGTTGTTGTGTCGGGAGTTTGGTCGTGGAGGGTCTCCAGATCAATCTCGTTCTGGCGCAGCATCGTTGGTCGTGTTGTTGGATTTAACAATGCATCACTTCGTTCAACTGCTGTCTTCGCACCTATTCACTCAGTTTTTGTGTGAATAGAATCTTAATAAAATAGCGCGCATTTATAATTATACAAAAAAAAAAAACGGCCAAGTGTGTGTCGGACTCACGCACAAAGGGTCCATTCCATTGATTTATGAAATTAAAGGATTTAAGTTATTTGTATGAAAAATTACGCGGTAATAAGCGGTTTACGATTTACGACGTATTAAAAAAAACTACTTACTAGATCTCGTTCAAAACAATTTTTGTTGGTAGTTTTTATAGTAATGTACATCATGTGTTTTTTTTAGATTTTTCATTTTCTTATTTTAGAAGTTAGAGGGGGACCAACTTTTTTGACTTTACGCAAACTATTCGGTTTAGAAAAAAAAAAAATTAGAAACCTCGATATCATTTTTAAAGACGTATCCATAGATCACACGTATGTGTTTGATGAAAAAAAAAAAAATAAGTTTCAGTTCTAAGTATGGGTAGTAATATATATTATTACTTTTTATTTTTGCACCAAAAGCTTAATGCGGTTAACAGAATACATCTACCTACCAAGTTTCAACAGTATAGCTCTTATAGTTTCGGAAAAAAAATGGCTGTGGTATACGGACGGACAGACGGACAGACAGACATGACGAATCTATAAGGGTTCCGTTTTTTGCAATTGGCTACGGAACCCTAAAAAGAGTAGGTATGCCACCGGGGTGATATAATAAAACAGGTTTTCAAAAATAGGTTACATAATAAATGAAGGACTAATTTAAAAGGTATATTATTCTTCAACCTCCGGCGTTTCTGAGAATGCTGGAATTGTTGTGTTAATCAAGCACTCAGTCGCTCGAGTACGCAACCCACGTGCTGATGAAAGTTCTAGTACCTAATTTTACCTAGTACCCACCATTTGATTCAGTTATTTGATGTAGTTACTGGTCTGTTATGCTAAATTTATCACATTATTCCACGATTTTGTTTTCTATTAAATATCAATTACTTATCTCTAGTAACTACTACTAGCATTGTTTACTGACATTCTGTTGTGTTTTGCTTTATCATTGCTAAGATTTTATCATTTAATTATGTTTTGCAATAAAGTATACAATATGGAGACAATAAATGAAAATACTAGTAATACTACTGTGTTAGAAGATTATTTTAATACAAAAATAAATTTAAAAAAATAATACTTTATTTCAAACAAATTAAATACTAGTGATGGGCCGACTATGGAATTTGTTAATCTTTGACTAGCTATGGTGACAAGACTGTTGGATATTTTTAGACTGGCAACATCATTAGATATACGTAGTTTATCTTATTGTCATATTATAAAACGATAATACAACAATAAATTAAACTGCGTATATCTTGATAATTATAATCTGTAATTGCGTCTAACTAAATAAGCATAATCTGTATATCATGGGTTCTTAATTATGTTACGTTCAGGTAATTACCTAAAAGTGAATTTAAATGTTCGATTTATAAATACATACTACCACCATGCAGACACATATATCTTTCTTCTATACAATAAGTAAAGAAAACCCTGTCCGATCCATAAAGGTATTGTTAGGTATCGATAACTGATTCTATTAATGCCTAAAAAAGCTGGGCTAAAGTTAAAAAAATTCCCCTAAATAAATAATATGATTTTGCTAAAAGAAGTAACTTAATAAATGTACGTTAGGCAATACATGCAATGGCGAAGGGGGGCAGGGCACGTGGCACGCGGCCGCATCGCTATTCGCTCATAATAAATAATACAGTAAAAAATGGTGTCGTCAAGTTTTTTAAATTAAATAATTTTGGAGAAGTTGGAATTAATTCGCGAATAAAAAGATTATTTCGAAATTCATTAGTATTGTTACTATGATGATTATGTAAAATTTCATATTTTGTTTGGTCATGTGTTTACCCAACCTTTATTATCCTTATGGGTCGGACGGAGTTTTTTTTACATATTGTATATTAAAATTTCCAAAGTTGTATACTTGTAAGTACATATGTATATGTATAAATATGTTAGGATGGTTTTAGACCAAACGAGGGCGGAAACAGAACTGTAACTTCAATACTTGGAGCTTAGTGTACACTGTAAACAGTACGACATGATACCTCATGGATCGATCTATGTCAGTCGTAAACCAGGCGATGTAACTAATTCGTATTTTTATTACGCACTAAAACATTTATTTCGGATGCCTTCCAATATCACGTTACATTAATCTTAATTTGTGGCACTATAAATTACTTACAAATTGTAGTATTTGGGTGCTTAAGAATTGGAAGGTTGCTTTTACAATGAAAGGTTTCTATATGATCGATATTGAATGTTGTTTATGGCAGCTGTAATTAGGCGTGGCTTACATAAAACCGTGGTTCCTAATGAGCGATGTGATATGATATGGTGTTATTTTTCGTGATGTAGGGTCGTAAATTTACGGTCATGGTTTGAGGTGAGGAACTGAATAAAAATGAGTACATGAGCTTGTTATGTTTAACAATACATTATTTCAGGCTTAATCACTTGGATATAGTAAACAAAGATATGTAATTTTATTTTCTACTGCTAGTAGTAAACCCGCGGCCGGGGAAAATGCGTTCCCGTGCATATTATATGTCATGGATTTTGCGCGGACCACCTTTTCCTTACCTGAAATAAAACTATCCTTTAATATAGTTCGTATAATACCCGTAATAAAAAAATTCAAAATCTAGTCGCAGACTCATCTCGGCGACAAACAAATGTCAAACACTTATCAAAATAAATAAGAAGAAATAAGACGTATTATTTGACAGATTAAAACTGAGATAAGCCATCCGAAGCTTTTTCATCTTTGGAGTCTGGGATCCGCTTTATGAGTCCAACTGCTGATTTTGGCTAAACTTCGATATTTTCAGTGAAGCGACTGCCGGCTGACCTCCACAACCTGAAGGCGATGTCGAGGCATTGCAGTTAGACCATTTGTTGGACTTTTGAGGGCTCCAACAACCTGTAACGACTACCATTAGATGTTCGTATGGCAACCGGGATCAACGGCTTAATGTGCTTTCCGAGGCACGACTAGACCGGTGCAAATATTCATATTCACGCATACAAATATTGGCGTACGGCCACGTTCGCTGCCGCTACGCCACAGAGGCTGACAGAGATCAGACTGTGAAAGTTATTATAATTTAATAAATAGAATGAGCCTTCAGCTATCTGCCTGTGAAAATGCTGTCAATCGGCCCCGATTGTCTTGTTTGTAAAAAGAAAACAAAATTTAAGCTAAATGCAATTTTTTTTAATATTTTATCTTGTGCTTTTTCATTGTGAAAAAACAGAAGATAAAATATTAGCTTTGTCCTGTCAAATTAAGATACTCCATAGACAGTTTAGACTTGATTAAAAACATGGTCGAATATACGTCAGGCGCAGACTAATTTGATAGGACCAAGCTAATATTTATTTTCTGTCCTTTACATAATGA
This sequence comes from Sesamia inferens, assembly GCA_037179545.1. Taxonomy (NCBI): domain Eukaryota; kingdom Metazoa; phylum Arthropoda; class Insecta; order Lepidoptera; family Noctuidae; genus Sesamia; species Sesamia inferens. Next base: position 16,243,233 of record CM073928.1, on the reverse strand, counting down.
AATAGAAAACAAAACGACATACTGGACTAATGTATCTATATTTAGTTTTATTAATAAGAGAATCAGGGCCGACATCTAATATAAAAAATAATTCTTATCTTAATAATCAATTCTAAATTAGGCTAAGCCTTTATTTTGAAACTTTTTACGCATTATCTTTGTATGTACTTCTTTGTTTTTTTTTTGTTGTTGATAAAATCAAGTTCTTTTGGCCTTTTTTTATTTAATATCGTGTGCATAATTTACACGTCCAAATTATAAATTCGAAAGTAAAGTTTTCACGCACATGCATAGGCTACTTTTCACCCTGCATGGCAGACAAATTCTCGGGCTGCAGCAGCTAGTAACCTACAAATAAGGACATATCAGTAAAACGTCATAATATCACCATGGCGCCTCCGCCGGGCGGGAACGAGCGAGGTAGACCAAAGAAGTGCTGGCTTGAGGTTGTAAGAGATGACATGCGTGCCAACAATCTCACACCACAGGATGCTAAATATCGCGCAAAATGGAGGAAATTGAGCAAGAACGCACACTCCGGGCGCCAACGCGAAAGGCGCGGATGCAACCGGGATTATACGTTGAAATAATGAAGATGATGAGTAACTATGTGTTTTGCACCCCTCTTCCCTGTTCTTAATTGTGGTCTTTTTTGACCTGGCTTTGCGGAAATTACTTGTAACTAAATTTTGCCTGTACTTCCGAAAACCCGAATAGGGTTACTTCTAATTTCGCCAGTTATGATTATTCTCACATACTTAACCCTAGAAAGATAGTCTGCGTAAAATTGACGCATGCATTTTCGAAATATTGCTCTCTCTTTCTAAATAGCGCGAATCCGTCGCTGTGAGGCGTGCTTGTCAATGCGATAAGTGTGACTGATTTTGAAATATAACGGCCGCGTGAGTCAAAATGACGCATGATTATCTTTTACGTATCTTTTAAGATTTTAACTTATACGATAATTATATTGTTATTTCATGTTCTACTTACGTGATAACTTATTATATATATATTTCGTTTTCTTGTTATAGATATCGTGACTAAAATATAATAAAATGGGTAGTCCTTTAAACGATGAGCGTATCCTCTCTGCTCTTCTGCAGAGCGATGACGAGCTTGTTGGTGAGGATTCTGACAGTGAAATATCAGATCACCAGCTAAGATGGTATACTTATTATCATCTTGTGATGAGGATGCTTCCATCAACGAAAGTACCGGTAAACCGCAAATGATTATGTATTATAATCAAACTAAAGGCGGAGTGGACACGCTAGACCAAATGTGTTCTGTGATGTCCTGCAGTAGGAAGACGAATAGGTGGCCTATGGCATTATTGTACGGAATGATAAACATTGCCTGCATAAATTCTTTTATTATATACTTACAGCCACAATGTTAGTAGCAAGGGAGAAAAGGTTCAAAGTCGCAAAAATTTTATGAAAAACCTTAACATGAGCCTGACGTCATCGTTTATGCATAAGCGTTTAGAAGCTCCTACTTTGAAGAGATATTTGCGCGATAATATCTCTAATATTTTGCCAAATGAAGTGCCTGGTACATCAGAAGACAGTACTGAAGAGCCAGTAACGAAAAAACGTACTTACTGTACTTACTGCCCCTCTAAAATAAGGCGAAAGGCAAATGCATCGTGCAAAAAATGCAAAAAGTTATTTGTCGAGAGCATAATATTGATATGTGCCAAAGTTGTTTCTGACTGACTAATAAGTAAAATTTGTTTCTAATATTTATAAGATATGCTAATTATTTATTTTATAATACAACATGACTGATTTCATAGTACAAAATAAGTTTATTTTTGTAAAAGAGACAATGTTTAAAAGTTTTGTTACTTTATAGAAGAAGTTTTAAGTTTTTGTTTTTTTTTAATGAATAAATAAACATAAATAAATTATTTGTTGAATTTATTATTAGTATGTAAGTGTAAATATAATAAAACGTAATATCTATTCAAATTAATAAATAAACCTCGATATACAGACCGATAAAACACATGCGTCAATTTTACGCATGATTATCTTTAACGTACGTCACAATATGATTATCTTTCTAGGGTTAATAGGTACATACCCATACCTTTGCCCGCTGCTCCTCATGTCTCCACACTGGTGACCCCGACGTGATCCCTAAAGTACCATTTTACCAAGGGCTTGACAAGTGAAATACGAGTGAGGTTTTGAATGGAATGGTTTCGATTTCTTCCGACGCCATTTGGATGCTAGAGTATGCACAAGAACTTTCGTTGGGGTTACCAGTGTGGAGATATGAGGAGCACCGTGTAAAATTCATTCATTCTCCATAGAAAAGGGAGGATCATCCGACCAGACTGGGGTTGTCTGGCGGGCCAGTCTGCCCACCGGTTGATGTCGCGAACCTGTATTCGTGCTAATCGTACAGAAAACTCTCAGTATGACGCGCCGTTCGCATGTTGCGTTGTAGGCACCGCTACAGATTTTTACATATGTACTACAGGAACTAATGAGAAGGATAATCACATTCTTTTGGATTTGAACGAATAGCGAATTGGATAAATTTTTTTCTGTATATTATTTCAATTTGTTAATAAATTATAGGTATATTCTGTAACTGATACTAGAGTTTCTTCTACAGATATCTCGTTCGGGGGCTCGGCGTGTGGTGCTGCAACAGGCGACGCCAGCCATGGCGGGCCGGTTCCGATGCGAGGTATCGGCTGACGCGCCCACCTTCCACACGGAGATACGATCAGCACCCCTCGAAGTCGTCGGTAATTAACATCATGTCATATTAGAATAAAGCGATATATGTTAGTATGGGGTTGAAATGAATTCAGAATTTCTCGATGAAACTAATCACGTAATTATAGTTACGTAATTTTTTATCATTGAAATGTGCCTTTGTATGTTGTTCTTACACAAGTACACCATTTTTTGTGTGCACTGGATAAATCCTTTACCTAAATATCTCTCGAACAACAAATTAATGAGTTATCAAAAAATTCTTGATAGGAGGCAGTTTTTATAAAATTTATCAATATTATGAAGTTGATTCACCTTATAACCTACAAAGCAATTTACTATTCAATCGGGCTATTGCTAGAATGTAGAAGTGTACGAGCCATAACACAATTATTAAACACCCACAGATTTTAATGAAAATCGTAACTTTTATAAAAGGACGAGTAAATTTTCTCTTAGAAAAAAAACCAAAATTCACGTTATTAAAAAAAAATACGTGAATATTGGTGTTAAAATCATTCCTTTCTACCCTAAGCCCAGAGTAATTCCATTTTAATCTGTAGGTTATAATTTCGTGGAAATATCAGGAAATTATCATATTTTAGGAATATTAATGCAGTTGCCGGCCAGCAATTGGCATGGGATTAGGATTACCATAACTTGGGGAATTATTGAAGGCAATACATAATGACATTGGGATCTGAAATTAATTTTCATTTTGGTAAATATGAAGCCGGAGATATTACAGTCATAAAACGTGTGAAATGGAACGAGTACGAAACTAGTGGATCACATAACCTACAATTTATTCATTTATGAAGTGAAACATTTTTGATCTTCTACCATTTATGAATCTCTGAAGTATCTACTGTATAACTGCAATATATTATATATGTGTTCAGTATTTTTATATAAAGAATTTATGTAAAAAATTTAAGGTATCAAGAAAATCACAAAGTGACCATGACCTTGTTATGTTACCTGGTTGTCCCAATAAAAATATGGCCAAAGCACCGCTCGCCCGCCTGCACCTACAGCAGCACGACGTCTTCTTGTGTTTATTGATAATAATGTCTGTTAGTATTAGTAGTATAAAAACAGCCTCCGTGGCGTAGCGGTAGCGAACGCGGCCGCTGCGCAAGGAGGCGCGGGTTCGATCTCCGCGCAGTGCAAATATTTATATATAATATATATCCCTTTGATCCAATTTGCACTGGTCTGGTTGTGCCTCGGAAAGCACGTTAAGCTGTTGGTCCCGGTTGCCATACGAACATCTAATGGCAGTCGTTACGGGTTGTTGGAGCCCTCAAAAGTCCAACAATTTGTCTAACTTCAATGCTTCGATATTGCCTTCGGGTTGTATAATAATAAAGATTTACTATTTTATGCCCCCTTGTAAACAATTGTAACAAACCATCTAAACATGCCGATCAATTACTCATACTCTTTGCTGATTAGCACTATTTCAATTAATGTAACTGTAAAGATAGCTATTGTACGAGTATATTATTAATCTGAAAACTAACCTTAATAAAATGAACATATTGCATTTTAGTCAACATTTACCAACTATGACTTAATATTCAATCATCAACAACCTTTATATCGTCCCACTGCTGGGCACAGGTCTTCTCTCATACCGAGAAGGATTGAGCGTAATCACCACGCTTGCTCAATGCGGGTTGGCGATTTTAGACTTATAAAGGCCAGGTTTCCTCAAGATGTTCTCCTTCACCTTCAGTCAGTGGTGTCCAAGATATATTTAGAAAGTACATATAACTTTAGAAAAGTTACATTGGTACTTGCCTAACCTGGAATCGAACCCGCGCACTCATACTTGAGAGGCTTGTGTTTTAACCACTAGGGCACCACGACGGTAAATATTCAATACAATAATAGAATTATTGCTATTTTTATTTTTAATTATTGCTGAAGTTGGCAAGTACTAAATACCTTGGAGTAATGATTGGCATAAATCTGAACAGGAAGGCAGTTAACATTAAAACTTGTAACCAATATTGTCAATGTATCTCTAACGATAAACCAACATTTCAAGACCTTCATCTAAATTATATTTCACTAGCTGCGCCCTGTGGTTTCAGCTGCGTAAGCTTCAATCCCGTGTGTATATCGGAATGAAAGTATTTTTTGTGTTATTGCTGATTACAAACTATGTCTGTGGCAAATCTCACCTAAATTCTTTCAATAATTTTTGCATGAAAGAGTCACAAACATCCATCCATGCTAAAAAAACTTAAAAAAAACTTAAAAAAAAAAAACAAAAAATACTTTCGCATTTATTAGATTAGTAGGATTATATATATATACCTACCTTCATTTGCATATCTCCTTTTCGCTTAAAACACAGGATAACTTAGTTTATACAATACTTTGTCACTTGACATAGACTTGAAAAAAAATATTTTGACTGAAGTAGTGTAAAACTTGAAAAAAAAAGAAATATTGTTTATTTTAATGGCCTAATAATTTGATAGACATATTATAATATTGACACATCTGGAGACCCTCGTGTCTCGGACTTTTGGAAAGCGAAGCTAAGTCGCAGAATCCCCTTGGACAATTTTAAATGATAAAGAGCCACCCTAATTTGATAGACAGCTTATAATATTGTAATTCTGTTCATGGCTATTAACATTTTGATGACATTTAAAAGTTTGTTCGCCACTAAAGGCAGACATGACTGCCCGCAAGTCATGTTTGACCTTGGTGGCGTACACTACTACTGTGTACTTTGGACAGCTCGCCGCCCGGTAAGGACCAGGCCCGTGTCGACGGCGCGTTTTGGCCCCAAAGAGAGGTCAACACATAGTGACGGAGTCCACAAAGACCGATGCCTGTCAGGACCGCGGTTCTACAGGCAACTGAAGGAACGTGAGTGGATTTTAGACAGTGAAAGTCTGACACGTCCCACTGTTCTGCCCGGACCGGGAGAGGGCGTTTTATGATTTTCCATTAAAAAAAAAAGGCCAAACTTGACCCAGGGTCATGAAATTTTCGCAAAAAGTATGTTGGCCTCTAGTGCATAGGCTAATGAAGGAACACGGGTGGGTTTTAGTCATTAAAAGTCTGATACGCCAATCCGAAGATATTTTATAATTTCCCAAACAAAGAAAAGGCCGAACATTAATATAACATTACATATTGATAACTTGTCTTGATTTGTTTGTATACTAATGTTCCATAAATGGAGAATCTTAATCTTAAAAAATCATAAAATATCAGCACATTTTTCAGTCAAAGAAGATAATTTGTAGATATATCAATTTTAAATAGAAATGAAAAAAAAAAACTGGAGTTACTGCTTCCCATGATTCCAATGTTGGTAAGCAAAAACATTGATATTTCTATGCTATATCTATTTTCCCGAAATAAACGATGATAAAAACCGAATCAAAATCCATTAGGTAGATTAGAAGAGTAACGCAATAATACACACAGACATGAAAAGCGACTTTGTTTTGTTCTATTTATAGCATACGACGGCTGAATACAATATCGTAAGACACATTAGTAGCTACGCCAGTAATTTCAGGAAAACCTTTACCGTGACAGTAAATCGGGTCGAGTGCATAACAGACGAACCTCTCAGAAGAAGCCCTTCAAACAACGTATACGTTATTCCAGTACGTTGAACAATATTACAGACATATCACTCTAAACACAGAAATTCTACTTATACAATGTGGTGTTCACTATGATCACTTATAGGGGCTTTGAGGTTTGAAGTAAAACCACCGAATTATCAGTAAGTACACACAGCTTAACGGGCACGTCTAGTCGCCACTCGGGATAGAGCGGGAAATGTCTTGAGGTGCTACATTAAACTGTGTGCCACATTTAATTGTATACATCACATCAATGTGGTGTTCACTATGATCACTTATAGGGGCTTTGAGGTATGAAGTAAAACCACCGAATTATCAGTAAGTACACACAGCTTAACGGGCACGTCTAGTCGCCACTCGGGATAGAGCGGGAATGTCTTGAGGTGCTACATTAAACTGTGTGCCACATTTAATTGTATACATCACATTTCGGTGGTTTTACTTCAAACCTCAAAGCCCCTATAAGTGATCATAGTGAACACCACATTGGCGATATTATAAAAGGGGAAGTAAGGGAAAAGGGATAAGGGGGTTGATAATGGAAGAAGAATGATCTCGCCCTCATGTGGGAGTGACGAGAGGAAGCAAAACGCATAACTCGCGGTACAGTGGGCAGAGCTCCGGTGGGATCTCATGGTAACATGGATAGTGCGATTGTCGCAACCTAGTGCTAGGCACGTCACAATAGCGGCGGTTAGTCCTCTCTTTGAGGAGTGACCAGAGAGGTGCCATGGTGTGCATGCTCACCATTCGCCTGACGCAGGTCCTCACCGGATACTACGGCTTTTTCGCCCGGTTCCTATTCTGGATAAGGTGGGAGAAAATGCCAGAGTGTCACCATAATGTAATTACTCTAAATAGGCACGATACTTATACATAAGTACAGAGTGGTGCTGATAATACGACAATAAATGAAAACACGGACAATGCTGGTTCATAGGAATAATTCTAAACCATAGAATGAACCTAGCATCAAAAAAAATATATAACAAACTAAATCGCATAACATTGGAAACGGAATAAAACATCCTTAAAAATATTGGTTCACTCACCTCCGATCGGTGACAGCGCGGTCCTGTATCGCCTTGCTTTTTTTCGCGCCATTATTAATTACCGCTGGATGTGGCGGTCATCAACCTGTAAGCGCATCCTTATCAGCATGTAGGTACATCATGTAGAAAATGTGAATAAAGAAAAAATATTTCCTGTGACTAAACTAATGGACATATTCATATGATTTTTTATGGGTAGACTGAAAATTTGTTGAGGTACACGATGTTTAATTTATTGTCGTATTGTCATCACCACTTTGTATATCATCACTCGTAGAATCAATCGTTTCCTGCAATCTTTGTGAAGTTATGTAATTTCCAAAATCCATTTGTTTTAATAAAACATGTTTTGACATTATCAGGTATCTACATTATGATAATATAATTAGACCTACCACACGTCGCCGATTAATCGGATGATAGTTTAATCGGAATTACCAATCAGATTATTTCGCCCTTCGTCTCTAACTAAATGTATCAGTTCCATTTTACATTGAAATATTGAATTTAATCGAACTTTCATTTCCCATTATGCTATCATTTAACTATCTAATCTACTTATATTAAATTAACCGACAAAAATGTAACCAAATAAACGCTTAGCGATTATCATGAAATTAAACTATGACATCAAAACCGCATCAATGTCGACTTGGAATGTATCACGAGAGGACTGGCAGCATTGCCACATTTTATAGCAATGCTTAGTCTCTGGCCAAAGTAAAAGCCAGCCCTTAAATTTGATTAACTTTTAAATATAATGTTTATGTACAAAACATTCCATAGATAAATTAATCTGTTTGTCGATCAATCGCAAAGTAGGTGTGATAAAGAGGCCTATTTACATTTTGATGATGTACTTCTAGATATTTCACAATCTGTTCCTGACTTATCTTCCAAGGGATTCTTCTAATCTTTTCAGAGATATTTCCCTGAAAGACCAGTGCGATCAAGTTTTTATTGTAACTAGTTCTACTTTATTAAAATCTTAAAGTTGATTTGGAATTCTAATGCGATTTTCTATACCTTATCGTTTTAACATTGATAAAGTGTGCCCCTAATGCAGTGCGGCAGAAGACCGAAAATAACGGGTTTCGATGCAGACATTATCTAGCGAATGCAGATTCAGTAGGTATGCGACCGTGTAAGTGTGCGGTTAAGTTATAAAGCTGCAGGAGTTAGCAGCTAGTTCGATCTAGCCGTCTCATATGAAATACGGATGTTAATGAATTATGTAGCAGTTTCACCAGGTTATGTATCATTTATAATTTTTTGCTTCTAAATATGCGACGGCGTGTGCTGTTATCAATCAATTTGACAAATTTAATCCTTTAATCGCAAACATTAAATATATATGTCGGAGACAGCGACGGCAGAGCGGTAGGGTCGACATCATCTTGGTATGGTGGTACAGGTTCCATTTCGTAGGTCAGTTTTGAATTGAAGCACGACGTGTAGATATACCCTCCAATCTTCATAATAACAATTTGAATAGGCAAACCGACAGTTTCGGTTCGGAGATGTGCCTTGGTCCGCGTCTCGATGCAAAGTCCCCGTTCGACGAACCCCACTTTCCAAAGCGACTCTGTCCATGTGACGTCATCACAAAATAACGTCACAAGCGTTCGCCCCTCTACTACGTAAATCAAATCAGCAACTTCTATTAAAATTAATCGACGATCTCCGACACGGCCAGCCTGACGAGTTGCACGTCCTCGTGCATCTTCATCATCATCATCTTAGCGCCAATCCCAGTCGCATCCGAAGCTCCCTCAGCCCCGGAGTCCAGGATCCGGTTCACCAGGCCAACCGCCGATTCCGGCCAAACTTCGATATTTCCCGTTGCACGTCCTCGTGCATGTCTGTAACAAATTAAAAAAAAGCACAGAAAACCGACTTTGAAGCATTTTTGAGAACTCGGCCAACCTGACCGTCACACGTCCAGTTTAGTTACAATGACTATTAGAAAACCAACCAAACTTAATTAATTTAACAACTTGAACACAAAAGCTTCCTTCAAGCCTCATAATTATCAAATTCAAAAAGAAAACAAAAGGTTCCTCCAAGCCTCATAATTATCAAATCAAAATCATAATCTTCAATAAGAAAACACACCATGGTTCGCTACCACAGTAGCTAGTGACAACTCATAGTTGACACCCATATCGTCATCACCTCTTGTGATACGACCAACTCTAGAGTCTACGACTCCCAGGTCAACACATGACCGTACAACTAATAGTCTCCTCTGAGACCCAGGTCCCCGCCACATCACTAGCTGCCCATCGCCCCCTGAACAACTCCTCACTGAGTTGCAGTTACGACTACAGACTAGTGCATGCAGTGCGACCATACCTACTAGTGTCCCCGCCACACCACTAGCTGCCCATCGCGCTCTGAACAACCCCTCACTGGGTTGCAGTTACGACTACAGACTAGTGCGTGCAGCGCGACCACATAGCCATGATACGTGTTCTATTTGCTGGCGGAGGCACCCTCCTCACTATCTTCTACATTTTGAAATCTAACTCAGCAGACATTACTTGGAAAAATCTTTCGTACTTATGCGATCGTGGGGTACTTATAAGTTCTGTTTCTAATCAACGATTTCAATAGGTAACGATCGCCATTATCGCCATCAAACAACTCACCATCATTTTTAATATCATTACTTTAGCACACTTTTGTCAAATTTAGATTTTTCGTAAATAGCACTCATTTCTATGTTCGTTACCGCTTGTTCTCTTGAGAAGATATAATAGTCTAGCCACACATACTACCATAAGCTCAACTGAGCTCGTAACTATAGGCCACAGTGAACTTTAGTTTCGAAATAAAGACAAACGAGACATTATAATTTTAAAACCCTCATTTAAAATTTCTCAGCCCATTATAACAAACAATAATGGGGTAGTACAAGAAATAAAATTTGCAAAAATATCTCTTATTATCATGTCGCAAAGAAATGGTTCAGTACATAACGCTGGTACTACCCATACCCTGTCTACGTACTATCGCGTGTGTACGTATACCAGTGAAATTACAGAGTGCTTGACAAGAGAACATTCGGCCACGGAATAAAAATAAAAATAGTACGACTCACCGGATTGTGGCAATTTCCCACAAACACCTGCCACTTGGCAGTTGTCAACCGTTGCACACCAGACATCTCGGAGCTCTCATTAAACCCCATTACGTTACCACAAACGTTTTGGGTATTTTGAAACCTTCTCATCGCCTGCAGAGTAGATGCTGTCCTGAAATCTTCTCATCGCCTGCAGAGTAGAGGCTCAAGTCTTGAAACCTTGGGCGTTCCGCAAGCGCACCTTGCGCGCTCCGCAACCGCACCTTGCGCGCTCCGCAAGCGCACCTTGCGCGCTCCGCAAGCGCACCTTGTGCGCTCCGCAAGCACACCTTGCATGTTCCGCAAGCGCACCTCGCTCGCCAAACAACAGCCAGCACTGTCGCGCGCCAAGCAACAGCCAGCACTGTCGCGCGCCAAGCAACAGCCAGCACTGTCGCGCGCCAAGCAACAGTCAGCACTGTCGCGCGCCAAGCAACAGCCAGCACTGTCGCGCGCCAAGCAACAGCCAGCACTGTCGCGCGCCAAGCAACAGCCAGCACTGTCGCGCGCCAAGCAACAGCCAGCACTGTCGCGCGCCAAGCAACAGCCAGCACTGTCGGGCGCCAAGCATCAGCCAACACTGTCGCGCACTAAGGATCAGCCAGCACTGCAAGCCTGCAGCGCACTCTTGCAGCGGACCATCACGCGGAACGATCTCTGCACCAGCAATTGAGCGCAAATCGTACCTTGACGTTCACTTCCAGCCTCACTGCCAGTACATCCAGCATTTACAGAAAGTCATACAAAGGCAATGAACAACTACACACATAATGGCAGAAAGTGACTGTTATTCTGTTCCTTGATTTATAACGAGATTGTGAGCAGTGTAGTTCTTTATCCAACTTCTGATGTCGGAGACAGCGACGGCAGAGCGGTAGGGTCGACATCATCTTGGTATGGTGGTACAGGTTCCATTTCGTAGGTCAGTTTTGAATTGAAGCACGACGTGTAGATATACCCTCCAATCTTCATAATAACAATTTGAATAGGCAAACCGACAGTTTCGGTTCGGAGATGTGCCTTGGTCCGCGTCTCGATGCAAAGTCCCCGTTCGACGAACCCCACTTTCCAAAGCGACTCTGTCCATGTGACGTCATCACAAAATAACGTCACAAGCGTTCGCCCCTCTACTACGTAAATCAAATCAGCAACTTCTATTAAAATTAATCGACGATCTCCGACATATATGAGATGTTAGAAGTTTACCAATTTCCCAATATGTTCGTATATACATAGGTAGTATACGCGTTAACCAAGTAGGTATATAGGTAGGCTACATAAAAGTATTATTAATTTTCAGTTTGATCTTGTTTAGTAGAACAGCGAATGGAACGTAAACAGGATTTTATTAATTGGTCTGTAACAAAATCGTGAGAAGATAATTGAATTCTGTTTTCATCGAATGTGTGTAGATATTTTTATTTGTATACATACAATTGGAAATACGAGCAGGTTACCTACTCTTGTTTGCATTAGTATAACTAGGTTAGAACGTATTTACACGATAAATCCATCGACCATTGTGTGTAAGGTTCATTAGTCTAATTACTAAACAGGTCGATTTAAAAACAAACAATTCGTTCTGTAAAAGTTCGCTATCGGTATTTGCATCGATGAATACTGAAACGTCGTCACGGTATTTGTTTACCGCTTTTATTTAGGACCATCAAGACTGTTCATAGTCACGCAGCAATTATCCCTGTAGTGCCACCACCAGCCAAAGATACCTTCACCTGCAATGGTTATAGAAGGTTTTGATTACTTATACATTTTTAAGCTATCGCATAGCTTCTATCGCGGGCCTTGAGCGCGGGGACCGAATCCAGAAATTCCGTAACGAAAAAACCTCACGCTCCCCACTCCGACGGGCACGGCGGTGTGGCTTAAAGGCCGTACATCGTCTAACGTCGTTTCAGTTCGGCAGTCTTCGGCGCGGTATGTTTGTGTGCGTGCGACTACATCTTTTGAAAACAATTTATAGATTTTCAAAAAGAGCTTGCATATTGCAGGGTGCGAACTCAGTTCTACACACTTGCCATGTTACTGATAGTCGCGATGTGCTAAACTTGCGATTAATTTTCTCTCTGAAATAGGTCTTCTATAGAGATATGTCATAGACGTCATCGACGTTGTCATGGCTACCTTAAAAACTTTTCATATAATTAATTATTAAGTACTTTTATTCAAATTAATTTAGTAGTGTTTTTATAAAATAGCTTTTTTTTTAACGGAAAAGCTAAGATGAATGTCACGCTAATTTTTCATTGGACTTTTAAATTATTTATAGTGTTGTTTACTAAATAAAAGCGCATGATTTTATAGAGTAAAAAGTGCTCACGCGGCCGTTTTTTCAACTGTGATTGGCGATATCCGCCATTATTGTGAAATATTTTTTTAAAGAATTTCTATAATTTGTTACACGTGTTATTGGCAAAATTGTGGTATCTATCCACAGGGCCAGATCAAGAGTTGAAGTTGGAAGTTTTTATTAAATAAAATATTACAGAAAGATGTCGGTGAACAATGTTAATACGAGTACATTTAAGTGTACGAGTTGTAATATTGTTATCTCCGAAACGAAACAACGAAAATTTAATAAAAATATGCTCGTCGGCTTTTTCTGAGGAAGACATTGATGAGGCAAAAAAGTTATTGTTTGTTTCTACGAAGACAAGACAAAACATGTATCGAGGCGTAAGAACAAAAAGCAGAAATACCTAAAAACTACGATTACGGTGTTTAAAATCACGGATCCCGAACAATCCCAGTTTTTGTGGCATATGACCTTCACAAATTGCCACCAGTTTGCTTTGACTACGTAGAACGTACGTAAAGAAGTTGATGAAGGATTAAGAAGTTGATGAAGGATGAAGTTATTAATTCTACGGTCAGATGTTAACGCAATCAGACGTGATTATGTTACTAAAGATCAGCTCGAAAATATGGGACCAACATTGACGCGGTATTTTCTAGGTATTTAGAGGATATTAAGTCGCTAACTTATGTTTCTTATTTCAGTTATCATAAACCTATAGTTTCAATGATAAATATTCCTGAATAACCAACAGCTACTGTAAGGTAATAAAACCCACATGTATTGTAAAATAATAAAAATATTTTAAATAATATTAACTTTTTATTTATTTAATAAAAGAAAAATTTGTTTTCTTATCGGTCACCACGCTCAAAAAGTGTAACTTGAATTAATATCAAAGAAAAAGAAATACTGCATAAATAAAATAAATAAATAATTATAATTGCATAAATTGATACAAAATGCTATGCAATAGCTTTACCGCGGCAGTCCCCGAGTGCCACACGTCTTTTTTAAATTTTCCATATCCATTTCTACATGCAATTTCATCACTTTTCATTCATTAATTTATATAATTAAGTCACGCTTATACGTTTGCCCAGGTTCCAGCTGTCTCTTTACTAAATTTCACTAAAATAAGCTCAACTATTTTGCTGTAATTATGCAACAAACAAACAAACATAGACAATTCATACAATAATACAAGTACTATCGACCCGCCCTTACTTTGCATGATTTTTACAACATGATAAAATGTCGAGATATCGTTATGGTGTTTAGGGTTAGTTAAAATTAATTAACTCCGTAATAAGTATAGAAGTACGAATTCAAAGCAAAACTTTTTCCTAGAAACCAATGGCTCCTCTATGAAACTTTATTATCCAAGTGAATTTAGGTGAGTGTGATGTCCTTTTCAAAAATAAAATTTAAATCTAGATTAATATATATGTCGGAGATCGTCGATATAATTTTAATAGAAGTTGCTGATTTGATTTACGTAGTAGAGGGGCGAACGCTTGTGACGTTATTTTGTGATGGCGTCACATGGACAGAGTCGCTTTGGAAAGTGGGGTTCGTCGAACGGTCACTTTGCATCGAGACGCGGACCAAGGCACTTCTCCGAACCGAAACTGTCGGTTTGCCTATTCAAATTGTTATTATGAAGATTGGAGGGTATATCTACACGCCGTGCTTCAATTCAAAAACTCACCTACGAAATGGAACCTGTACCTCCACACCAAGATGCTGTCGACCCTACCGCTCTGCCGTCGCTGTCTCCGACATATATATATATATATATTAATAATCATAAACAAACGCTTGACCGCAATCCCGCCTGATGGTAAGCAGTGATGCGATCGTTGATGGTAAAGCGTGCTAGTTTATTAAGAGTCTATTCACTCAGAAAAACTGAGCGAATAGGAAGGAAGACGGCAGTTGAGCGAGGTGATGCAACGTTAAACCTAACAACACAGGTAACAATGCTGCGCCAGAGGGAGATCTGGAGATGATCTGGAGACCCTCCACGACCAAACTCCCAACACAACAATATTTGGCGCATCGTACCCGGCACACATCGCAACACAACTGCGTAGACCCGTCCTCCGTACGGCTTCACCAGACATCATGCCGGAACACGAAAAACCGTTTGGCGGCAAGACTTTGTCTGGTGGGTGGTAACTTCTGCCGGCAGCCGATGTTATGGCCTACCACCGAGTAACTATATGCACTCTGTTATTTGTTTTGAATCCTCCAAGTCACTTATCTTTTTATTTTTCTTACTTTTTTATTTTTCTTTTATAGTCTTTTATTGAAACTGTTACAGCTCTTATCAGCTCTGCAGGTAAGAGGTTGCAAATAGCACGTAAAACGTGCGGAGTTACGCGTGCGTATAGTCACGACCGCGGGTGTCACGTCCACGTGACACGCACGCTCAACATGCGCATTATCCGAACTCAACAACAACATACTAGCGACCCGCCCCTACTTCGCACGATTTTTACAACTTGATGAAATGTTGGAATTTATTTATTATGTGTGAGGTAAATATATCGAAATCCGTTGTGGTCACTTATACAGACGGAAATAGCGATTTTATTTTATAATACGCATAGAAGTATGCCACTAATTAGGGCATGCAATTACCGTAATTTTATTTTTACCGGTAAACCGGTAAAAACAGTAATTTTTGTATTTTTTTCAAAAATATGTAATAATATGATTAGTTAGTCTTAAAGCAGAAAATAAATTAGTATACAAGGTACAATGATAGTAAACATGTTAAATATTGCTTAAAATGAGTAAAGGGACACAATTTTTAAAAACAAGACCTTTCCTTTGGCGCAGCGTAAATGTCGCATATTTATATTAATTTAGACAATTTTCATTTTAAAATCGCAGCCAGCTTACGGACGCTGGTAAATCTACATCAAGCCCGTGGAAGACCCGGAAAGAACTTCCGTGTAACTCCTTACCTTGGCATACCTCCATGCGATCTGTAGTGTCAAGTAGGTTTACTGGCTTACACCAGTTCTCTTTAGCCAAGGAGAGCGGAGTGAGTCCCTTCTCAACCATGACCACATCTCGATGCATTCCTACGTCGGTTTTTAGGAAATATTCCCTGAGGCCGCATATCTTGTGACTGTGGAGGGTCTTGGCAGTTAAAAAGCCTTAACCTTCACATTTTCGCGGAGTATACACACATACAACCCCATAACCGGTCACAGTGGGTGATGCAATCGATTTGTATTCAGCAGCATACAGACTCTACTATCCAGGGCGTCCGGCATGATCCAACCGTTGAAGGCCCGCACTTTATTTCCGCCTGATAGAAGACTATTTATTACTTTTTTCAGGCTGCCGGAGAAGCGTTTCTTCAGCGATACAGCGAGCTTCATTTCAGTAACATTGATAACCAACACTTCCGACATGCAGATCCGGTTTCAGATGCAGAGAGCGCTCTAAGGTTTATGGAACCCGTGAGTTGGGTTCCCATGGATCCCGCAATTTCTCCTCGCTTTACATGTATTATTACAAATTTGTTCACACCCAATTCCATCCTGATAACGCTGCTGAATGTTCCAGTAATTTTCAGTAGCTCCTTCAGTTCCAAATTGTTAGGGGCAAAGAGTTTTAAGTCATTCATGTAAAGGAGGTGTGATATAACCTGACCACCTCCCCTCAGCTGATAGCCTAGACTCCAGCAGTGTGCTTAGAGGATTCAAGGCTAAGGAAAACCAAAGCGGACTCAAACTATCGCCCTGAAATAGACCTCGCTCGATCCTTATCGGTTCGCTATTCCTATGAATATAACGAAGGACCGTTCTCCATTAGACATATACGTCATCAGGATGGTGTGCAGAGTTGTGTCAACTGTATAAAAGTCCAGCACCACCATGGGCCATGTATGTGGAACCAAGTCATAGGCCTTATTATAATCTATCCAACATGTCGATAGAACCTTTTGGGAACGACAGACTTGTTGGGTAATGGCCATGAGCATTTTTTATGCCATGGGTCCATTGGGTGGTTCCATTTTTAAACAAACACTTCATATTGAAAATGAAATCGAGACGCAAGCTACATTTAGCGTGCCTTCTGTTTGGTGTGATTAAATACCAGAAACCGCACTGCCTGTACGACAAGTTGAGTTGGGTGGCCAGTAGACGAGATTGTGAAAGAAGGCAATGCTCGCAACAACTCTCGACCCAGTCACATGGTTCGGCCGCTTTTAGAGGTAGCTTCGTTACGCGGAGGATGGACGCGCGCTCGTGATAGAAGAGATACCGGGGTGGTTTTAGTCAGTAAAAGTCTGACAGACCCCGTCGCCCACTCCAGGGCGACGGACATCCTATGAGGATTTCCACCCCGCAAAAAAAAAGTAGGTTACTCTCGTTGTTAGGAACTGAGATAGCGAACCAGACTCAAGCGAGCGTGCAACATTGAAAACCATTTGATCCATAAAAGTGATCGACAGGCACCAACCAGATACTGCGCCAGAATGAACAAACTTTAGTCGGTGGTAGGCCATAACATCGGCCGCCGGCAGAAGTTAGCACCCACCAGACAAAGCCTTGCCGCCAAGCGATTTGTCGTGTCCCGGCATGATGTCTGGTGAAGCCATACGGAGGATGGGTCTGAGCAGTTGTGTTGCGATATGTGCCGGGTACGATGCGCCTAATGTTGTTGTGTTGGGAGTTTGGTCGTGGAGGGTCTTCAGATCAATCTCCCTTTGGCGCAGCATCGTTGGTCGTGTTGTTGGGTTTAACATTGCGTCACCTCGCTCAACTGCCGTCTTCCTTCCTATTCGCTCAGTTTTTCTGAGTGAATAGGCTCTTAATAAACTAGCGCGCTTTACCATCAACGATCGCATCACTGCTTACCATCAGGCGGGATTGCGGTCAAGCGCTAGTTTATAATTATTAAAAAAAAAAGAACACATGGCATCATCATCCAGTATGTATATGTTAGCCACACCTTGGTCTGGTCGTTCCCAGCCCCTATAATCCCACCTTTCATTTTTCTGGAAAGTGCGATTCTGGATGTACCGTAAATACACTTTCTGCTTCAGGAAGTCGATGTGCTCCCTGACACGGGCCGTGTAATCCTGATGGCTGACATTTATACCTGAAAAGTCCGCCTTACAAAGCGCATCACTCTAGGATCACCCTCCCTGAAGCAGTTTACCGACGAGTGCTCTGGCCGCACCAATGCGGCGATCAATCCTGCAATGCCAAGCTAGTAAGACTGGTTACGTTCGTCTAGCTGTGGAGTTATTGGAAAATTTGACATGAGTTCGGTACAGTTCGTCATTGTACAGTACAGTTATACAAACGAACGAATGACACGAAACTTCACAAACGCAAAGTTCGACGTATGCGTGAATAAATGAACAGTGTTGCCCAAAAACATAAAACCGGTAAATTACCAGGTTTATATTTTTTTTTACCGGTAATTTAATAATCACGAATAAAGGCGATGTACCGTTAAGAATGAAAACCGGTAAACCGATATTGCATGCCCTACCACTAATGTCACGTAAGTAAAGCAGCTATTAGAGCCGCCTGTGACTCCTTTACAAAGCTTTGTTCTCGTGACAAATCTACGTGAGAAATCCTTTTCAATAATAAAGTTCTAGCTAGATTCATTACTGAGTCCTCTTAGCTTACTGTTTTTTTTTTTTTTGACTTGATCTTTTATTGAAACTTTTACAGCTCTTATCAGCTCCAAATGGCACGTAAAACCTGTAGAGTGCGTATAGTCACGACAACGCGCGTTATCCGAACACACGTACCGAACGTAGTCGAATGGCATTGGTATTTCTGACTGAAAACTGTAGATTTAAGAATTTACCTCTAGAATCTGAGCTTTAATTTAATTTTATTGACCGAACGGGAATCCCGAAACTCGTGCTTTGAGAATGCTATTTTGCATTTAGTACGAAGCACGAGCGGGGAACGTGACAGCTAGTGTTCTCAGCTCTGTCACTAAAAAAACAAATGAATTCAAAAAAAGAAGAATAGAATTAGAAAAAAGGATTTTATTGCCAAAATTAGCTTATAAATAATTCAATTTTAATAGATTGACAAATATGATGGGTACAAAGACAAGTAGGTTAAGCATCCAACCTTGAATCTTAATATTACAAGGATAAAGTTGAAAATCTATTAAAGAAATTTTAAAGATTGTATTAGCTTGATGTGCTGGCGTCAGTATTTATATAGATAATAGGTACTAAAAACGTGAAGAAAACATCTCGCTATATAAATTCCTTTTCAACTGCTTTTAGTTCTGTCGCACTAAATCCATCTCGGCGCACAGCAGTTAAGATTAAAGAAATCGCATTAAGTTCTCTGTGAAAATTTTACTCTGCAGCTTGGTAGAAATATCATGTCCTTGTGAACCGACGTAAACATTGTCTCTTCATTTTGTATTTATTGCCATTATAAAGATCGTCGTCATAATATTTTGTTAATGGCCGCTGGAACGACGCGACAGACATTGACTATGAAACGAAACACGAAACTTCGTATTTCCTTCATCGCGTAATAGACCCCTCGGGCTCCATAACGTTGTGACTTACTACATTCGCACACCTCTCTAAATTATAGGGCTTTACCTGTCCCATCATGACGTGATTCTCCGCTATGAATCACGACTGACGAGCTCATTTGTGTGACGCGATGCCGCTATACAGATTAATTAGCTTCAAAGGATTCTTGAGTTCTGAGAGCCGCATTTTCAATGTTTCCCGTAGGTATAATGTAAGTAACTAAGTTACCGGAATAGACGTGATAGTTAGAGTAGGTATTCCACGCACATCCTTATAATTACGGCGAGATTAAATACATCACGTATTCCGGGAACGTCCGTTGGTATTTATTTATACGCTGGGGAGGGTTCATAAAGTAAAATAAATCCCTTGATATAAAGAGATTTGATTGTGAGCGCCTTGATTTTTTTCCTATCTGGAACGCACGCCGTGGCCCACAAAAGCGAGTAAACAAACGTGCCATAAACACAGCTGCCTGTATTAATGTGATGGCTACGAAGAAGCACCTTCATTTCATTTAATCATAACCTTTATTTGTCTTGGCTAAGTAAACACTTTTTGGAGACCTCATGCTGGTAATTTTATAGTTGTGTAATTCTATATTTGTCCAAACATTGCTACTAGTAATAAGGCTTTACTGCTTTTACAAATATGGATAATAGAGGGCGGTGATGTTATCATCAGCAACCTTCAAAGGGTCACCCCCTTCGAGCCATATTAGACAAAATTCGCTATAAAACTCACATTGGATTCGTTAAAAATGATCTTTAACATACATGCCTCGAAATAATATGTCTGCTGTTTTATGCTCACTTTGGATTGAAAAGACCTTTAACATATTATGTATGTTAAAGGCATGTGCCTCGAAATAATAATTATATCTGCTGTTGTATGTGTACTCGAAATAATATGTCTGCTTTTGTATGTAATAATAATAATTTACATGCATCAAATTTTACAATACATTGAAACATGTAGTAGCAGATTTTTGGTTTTACGAATTAGTTAGTACTTAGTAGTGGTTTCTCGGTGGCAGGCCATAACATCTGCTGCCGGCAGAAGTTACCACCCACCAGACAAGGTCTTGCCGCCAAGCGATTCGTCGTGTTCCGGCATGATGTCTGATACCTTTACGATTGTACGATTCGCCAAAAGTTGTTGTGTCGGGAGTTTGGCCGTGGAGAGTCTCCAGATCAATCTCCCTCTGGCGCAGCATCGTTGGTCGTGTTGGTCTTGGTTTTAACATGGCGTCACCTCGCTCAACTGCCGTCATCCTTCCCATTCCTAAGTTTTTTTAAGTGAATAGGCTTAATAAACTAGTGCGCTTTACCATCAACGCTTGTATCACCGCTTACCATCAGGTGGGATTGCAGTCAAGCACTAGTATATAATTATTAAAAAAAAAAAAATGACCTAAATTTCACAGCTAAAGACTAACGTGCAGAATCGCTCTTCGGTAGATACAGGTCACTAATGCGCCACCCTCTATAATATAGGTAACATTAATTTGTCATAAGAAACTACGTATATATCTTACTATAATAATAATAATAATAATAATAATAATAGAGCCTCGACCAACATCTATTGAGGCTCTCGTTAGGCAGTTGGATCAAAGGCCTGATTCAAAAAGCAGTACTCCTTGATACGGCCCGCATCGTGAGGAGGTTCCTGTCTCTGGAGCCCTAACCACCTAGCTGCACCCTGTAGCTTGGACCCTGCTCCCGTCATCGGTGGAATACTATTTTTTTATATTTTTAAATGTATTTGTATGTATTTTATAAATCAATATATTTAAAAATGTAACTAAATGAGGAAAAAGACTAATAAAGGAAATAATAATAATAATAATTACTTTATTGACCAAAAACATACATAGATAAAGTTTGCAGGCATATGCCTTAAAAAAATTTCCATGTAACAAAACAATAAATCCTGCCTCCTAAACTAGGGAATACCTGTATCTTAGGAGACTATAATCCTTGAAGATGTTTGTTAATCTTTCTCGCAAAAACTACTGAATGGATATAGATTAAATTTGGCCCACCGGTGGTTTAGAATAAAGATTAACATATAAATTGATCCGGATATTCCCGAAACTAATGCACCAGGCGCGGTTAGTATTATAAATTAGTAGCCGCCGCCAGCGACTTCGTTAGCGTCGAGTTAGTTATGCTCCGCTCCTATTAGTCGTAGCGTGATATGATATTGCCTAAAGCCTTCCTGGATTAATGGGCTACCAAACGCAAAAAGAATTTTTCAAATCGAACGAGTAGGTCCTGAGATTAGCGCGTTCAAGCTTTATATATTAAGTATAGACTAGCAGCGCCCCGCGGTTTCACTGGCGTAGGTTTCGATGTTTTTTTTTGTATGTTCCGCTCTCATTGGTCGCAACGTGATGTTATATAGCCTTAAGTCTTTCTGGATAAATGGGCTAACCAACGCAAAAAAAAAAAAATTCAAATCGGAATAAACAAACTCTTCAGCTTTATAGATTAGTATAGAAGTATAGATTAATTATAATATGATACTCACGCTTGAATAGCTGAACAGATTTCTATGAAATTTGGCACATGTGTAGGCCATGACGTGAAGATGGACATAGGCTTTATAGGATTATCAGAGCTCTAATATTAAGCTCTCTATTAAATCTATAATGATTTATCTTAGCAATACAAAAACTGCGTAGATAACGTACGTAACCTTTACGGACATTACACAAACTACGGCATGAAAGCTTTTGAGTGTTCGCCTAACGTCGGTCATAAAGGGAATTTCATGTTTTTGTCAAGAACAGACTAACATGGTCATATTCATCTTGGCTCTCAGTGTACGTGACATTAACGTGATTCTCCGGCGAAGGCTAAACCAGTATAATGTTAACCGCGCGGAAGTGATAATAATTAGCGAAATGGTACAGCTATCAAAATCCCAGCGGAGTGATTAGTTGCTTACATTTGAATGTCAAGCGCCCCGTACCACCTCACATGAGAGGTAACCACGTTCATTAAAAAATTTAAACCACGTACCTAATTACTAATTAACGTAACGACGTGACTCTGTGGCGAGTGCGCCCGCAAAAAGTACCACGTCAATATATTTTACGAAATTTTTATGACCCTTGTCGAATTTCTAACGTAAATTGATGCTGAGTACTTGCCAAAAGCCTTTTTGGTCTGTAAATAAGCTTCCCACTAATGATAAGCCTGCTAAAAAAAAACTTAAAGTGTAAAACTATCTTTTGAATGGCCATGTCATTTTGAAACTGTATGCTAATATTATAATAGCATGTTGTATGAGATAAGCTGGCGTTGGAATCTTTCCAGCTGCGGGACAGTTTCTTAGTCAATAAAGCTTTATAGTGGCACATAGATGCTGGCTTGTCAGGCTTGATACTAGCAGCCTGCAAGCTTTTGTTATGACGCTATGGGAGGGAGCTGCGTTCGACAGAAAGCCGTTCGGGTTACATAATGGCAAGAATCCTCGCAGGGTTTGGTCGAAGTGGAGCAAACCCTGTAATTTGATCGTTTAAAGACTACGTACTGTTTGTATTAAACTGTTTGGAGATGGATAGGTAACTAAATAAAACCTCGGAAAGCAAAATTTAAGAAAAGCGCAAAAAATAAATCATGATATCTAATTTACTTTATGACATAATGTGTATGACATTGAACTAGTTCAATCAACAGACGTTAGCGTTCCAATAAAGCAAGCGCAATCAGTTAAGTTAATACACGATAAATCACGAGTTAAAGTGCTAAAGGCTTGAGCTTCTTGGAAGATTATGTTTATCTCGAGCAAAATTTTAAATAAGGTAAAATTTTATCGATTTGATATACAAGCCAAAACACAATTACAATGGCTTAGGTGCTGAGCAAAAAGAAAGAAATAATGCTTAGCCAAAACGAAGGAATAGCGCGGTCAGGTATTCGTGATGACAAGGAAAAAAAAATTCACGCAGACGAAGTCGCAGGCAAACCCAAGTTACGTCTAAGCATTTGAACAGAGAATGTATCAAAATATTTTAATGAGTTTCGTACATGTATGTACATTAACAAAATAGAAGAAAACGTATTTTAAAGCATAGTTTCAAATTACTTTTTCTTTTTTGTGCACAGAGGCTCCTGAATGGGGTCCTAAGCTGGTGTCAGACCGATCATGGTATGGCGTGGGGTCTACTCTACGAGCAACATGCGCGTCGCCGTCTGCGCACCCACCGGCTAACCTAACCTTTGCACTGAATGGACGTGAGGTGAGAATGGCAATCGGATCATTTATAATGGATCATTCATAGCTACAGGCTGAGTTTGCAAGACCCTTTCTTTAAAACTATCCAGAGTTGTGCATGATATTCAACTATTTTTGTAAAATAATTGACAGATTCTCGTGACCTTATCAAATTTCACGTGACTTTGAAAGTGATCTCTTTAGTATCCCGCATTTAAAGATTAAACCTCAATGAAATTCCTCCTCGACCTGTCTTTATTTTTTTGAGATTCATTTGTGGAACTGGAACGCCATTTGTAGCTAGATATAAAAGAGAATGCCAGAACTTTGATACCCGAATATTTCCTTGAACTGTAGCTACACCAAAATTAAATGAAAACATTTCGTAGAACTGAGTCGATAATAAAACTACCTATACCTACGTTGTATTCAATATTTCTGATGTTTGTTGTTAAAAGCAACATTAGTGCTGGCAGTAAGGTGCAAAAATTAAAGATAACTAAAGTATCACACTGTCATAATAAATACGAATGAGTCAGATTGATGTTTTATTAATATGCAAGGCCCCCTGACATATTTTTTTTCATCGAATAATTTGATTAACTTCAAAGGCAGCAATTTATTTCGTACCAGTGTAGCACCATGAGTTTACATTACGTGACTCGATCGTCAATATCGAGCGCGTTTGACTCATCGATTGGCCCGCTTCAAGGTTGTAAGAACTCTCAACCAATGAGATTCCAAACGCGCTCGATCGAGTCTAGTAATGACAACTCGTGGTAGCTACACTGTACTTTATCACTGTTATAAAAGCCGAGTGAAATTAATGTGAAAAAATGAGGCTTTATTAAAATAGATTTCTTTTGATACAAGGTGCTCATTTAGTCTCTGTTTAGTAACACTAATTAACTTAATATTTGACCATATTCCAACAACAACTAATGTTCCTAAGTAGTCAATGTGATCCTAGAGCCTCGATTTAAGTTTGTTGACCAGTTGTTTGGTTTACCCTACGGTAACGATACCACAAACTAATCTCTTTGATAAAGATAAGCTTTCAAATCTTCCGATCTACGTTAACCTACCATATCAGCAGCTCAAATACGTTTAATGCAATTAAAAAGATGAAATTTCTAATCTTAATATAGATGTTTAACTAAAATTTGGGCCGCGAAGTGGAAAGGAGATTAGAAGCAGGTTACATGAAGCAATTGTTACTCGTGCGATATTACAGTTCGTACAACACGCTCTTAAAACGGAATAGTTTTAGGTAAATACCTTCTGTGAAAGGATTTTTTAATGGTGGTATCCTTAGATAAGTAATTACGTACGTAGTTACGGACGTTATTGGCCTACAACCTAGCATTAATAAATAGGTACTCGTAAAACGGTGTCTGCTAATGATTTATACCTAGGATCTCTGTAAACATTTCATACGACCCAACCGAGCGTTACATATATTCGTGTAACACAAAGCGAATTCCGCTCAGAAATATGACTACAAATTATCCGGAGTTCGCAAGTATTTACCTGACAAACTATGTATATTGAAACTGACATTTAAAAATGCGTTTGATCAGTGTCTAACGAGCAGCTAGAGACAGGGGTCGGTCATGTCCACGCGAACAATGGAACTGTTCCTACTTGCTTCACTTTGACGCGACCGTTGTTTTTGCCGCCGTCACTGCCCGCTGCGTAGTCGAGTTCATTAATCACAAAACAGCTCAGAGCTATATAAGCTTCCTTTATCTAGAGCAGTGTAATATCCGTAATATTTTCCGCTCAACCGCTGTGCGTCCCACTGTTATATTATATTATATTTTTCTCAGATCGACATGGATTCTCTTATCCACGAATTGCCGTCCTGGTTCAAATGGGATCCGCCGCCAAAGGCGGAAACTACAACTACGGAACAACCGGAAGATGAAGTGAATTTTAATATATTCCACGATGAAGGAAACATACAGTATTTGGATGAGTCGTATATAAATTTACATAAAGAGGAGATTAGAAGGCCATCGAAAGAGAGTTTGAAGCCGGCGTTTGAGAGAACAGGTCCAGATAACAGACTGCCTTCGGTGGGGGAGGTGTCGTTCGTGGTTAGGAATGAGGCTTTTGAGCGAGGAAGCCTCCGGCTGACCTGCATAGCGAGCATATACAACCTGTACGCAGCACGCGCAGAGCTAATTTTCGATATGGAGCAACCAGAAGTTGCCTCCGTGCTAGGCGTCCGTAATAGAGCAGTAGGTAAGTACAATCGATACCTGTGTAGCAGCTTCGGGTCGCGAAACAACGCTGGGATAAAACAGTATGCCCTTATTCTGGTCATTGTACAATGTTTACTAGCCTTGACTTTGTCGCATTTTGGTGCAACTTAAATACGAACATTATTCATTTAATACAGATTGGTTTGATCTAACAGATTATTCTCGGCAAGTTCAAAAAACCTACTTAAGTAATCTAATCATTTTTCGCGTTAACAATTAGATATTTTTTTTTTTATTTTTACAATAAACTACATTAACAGAATAATATTAAAGCTCAACAACTACATATTTATACCTCCATTAAAAGTAGGTTTCACAGCTACACAAATATGAACAAGAAATGTATGTATATTGGCGTTGCGTTTAGTACAAACAAAAGGGCATACAAATAGCCGCGGAACCGCTGAGGATAAAAGTGCATAGTCCGGTAATGCGGTTTAGAGCTCGGTTCAAACCAATTTTCCGCTACCAAGACTAAAAATGCGGCAGTGTACGTATTTATATGAGATTTATTTATCCTCGTATAAGCTTGTTATTTATAACTACAAACAATAATGTTGTTCAATATTGTTTCAGATTCAACATCTCGTATTCTTTGGCGGATACCAACAACGCTCGTTCCACTATTATACAGCGTGCGGTAGTTTATTTAATAACTAACATTAATTAAGTACAAATTTATTTTTAAGGACTCGCTGTTCGCGTTAAATGACTCTCATTGTGTACAAATTCATTGAACATATCCAATTTCATGAATTTATATATATTTTTTTTGTGTATCACGATGACTTCCTTTTCAATATGTAGATAGTGTTGCGACAATCGCATAAAGTTGTACTAACATTTTTTTAAGTAATTGTTTATGATTGTTTAGTAATAGGTCGAACTGGCCAAAGATAGTTTAATAAAATGAATAAATCAGAAAATAAGGGATTAGATGAATTATATATATATATATATACCTATATAATACATTTGTAGAAGTTGTCGAATAATAAGATAAAAGTCAACTGTTATTCCAAACATACCAGTATTTTTGAAATTATGGTATCATAAAACAATTTTATTGAGAAATCGAAAAAATTAGGGTCCTTAACAAAATTGTTGAACAATACATATAGGTATATAATTATTTGTAAATAATATCATTCCGTGGATAGAATCTGATGAAATATAAATATATCTTCAAAGCGTAAAACGTTTCTGATGTCACGGACTAAAACTACTTGTAAATAATAATGTGATAGTTAATAAATAATAATAGAATGTCTGTTTCAAAATCTAATAGAAACCCTATGTGGACCTTATCTTCCAAAGTTATAAAGTAGGTATGTTTTTAATGAAGAAATTTTAATTTCGTAAAAGTTGGGGCAACTTTTTCACCCTTGACGAAGACTGATGAAAGAAGATTAAACGAGGGAGGTACATGTCATGTGGTTCTGTTTCATGATTTATACTAAAATCTATACTGTTTTATTGTTAAAGAATAATAATTTTATCAAAACCTTCATCATTTTCGAATACCTGGAAATTTAAAAACTCTAAGAAGAATTTAAAATTTTCGGACGTGTCTGTAAGGTTAGCTACTTGTTATTAATGATTTGTAAATAAATAGTTATAATGTCTACTCTATGTAAATTAATATGAATGAATAGAATAAACAAATGTGTTGGATTTGTCTAAATTTTGTGTTTTTATATTTGCCCAAATATGTTCTTTTTTTCACTTCAGTAGCAAGAATAGCCTATTTCTTTATGTTTCGCTATTTTCACTGACTGAGGGCTTCAATCGGGCAAAATTACGTATTTATCTTCTGAAAATAACTACATAAGTTATATGATTCGTACTCACAAAAGATTTTCATAAGAACGCACTTGGTCCCACATCGTAGGACGACCACCAAACAAATAATACAACACTAAGCCGATATTGATAGCCGACATTTTCGTTCATAGCTACATACTTAGGAAGAATAACGAAGTAATTTCCCCTTGGAAGAGTTCCACGTAAGCCTCAATCAATCATAGTAGGAGATTGAGTCCACAATAAACAGTAGAAAATCCAGCCATTATCCTTATGGAGGAAATCATTTATTGAGCAGTTATTGTCAGAGAAAATGGATTATTTAGCTTCGAATCAAGCATGATGTATTGTGTGCCTACTTTAATTTGCGAAGGTATGTGAGTTTGTGATAAACTCTTAGCTTCCTACTAAAGATAACAACGATAGCGAAACTTTTCTCAGCACGTGTGTTATCGACAGAATGATGGATTAAAGTGTAATTTGTTTATAACAGGAGGCCGCATAATTCATAGCTCGAAATTTACCTCTATTTTTTGTTAATGTGGTAATTTTACCGCACGAAAATCTATTTATGTTTGGGTAATTCTCATACAGGCATAGGTACTCATTATATGGTCGCCCGAGCTAGGTCATACCCACTACAAAAGCCACGATTCATTTTCTAGTATTTATTAATATCGCAAACCGCCGTACGGCGCTATTGCAAAACTAATAACAATCAGTTAACCCGTTCTAAGGCTTTCGCTAGCCGACACTATTGTCTAGACTCTTCGTTAGGCGCTCTTTTCATTTGCCCAGTTGCATTGATTGGACCAAATCCATCACGGCCCACAGTGTTTCATTCTGCCTACCCATTGATTATTCCCCCAGTTTCGTGAAAATGAAACTTTATGAATTGACGACGGGGCCTGTGACCCCTAACTAACTTTGAACTCAATAGATTTTACAGCGAATTGGAATGAAAAATTCATAAATTATAATGGTAAAGTCATAACAACGTGGGCTTACCAGCTAAATGGATTACAGTAGATGTCTGAGGAAGTTCTGGACTTTGAAAATAAAGGGATGCTCATTTAGTTAGAAGGTAAAATGAATCTACAGTAGTTACTATTAAAAGCAAAGTTGAAGTTTGTTTGTGATAGCCGCGGGCGTGTTCTGGACAGCCGCTGAAAAGCACTTGTGAATGACGTGTTCACTGTGTTCAGTATTTACGAGAATATTTCAAAATAATGGTCGTGTAATGAAGCGTTGTGGGTAACATGTAAGAGTAGCCGAAATTGTTATGTGATTAATTTTAGGAGTACAATATTTTATAACAACAACAAATAGCCTCACATCGATTCGCTTTGTTGTATATAAGAATTATGTAGTTTTAATTTCACATTACAAAGAGCTGCGTACAATCCTGAAATTGTTCCTAGGTGCTTTAAATTTTGACACCTTACAGTGCATAGGTGCGAAATCGTTTCCTGAAAGAAGAACTAATTACCTACCACAGAATGTTCAACTTTCCTTGGTTACTGAACGTTTCTATAATTATAGAATGAAATCAACATAATTTAAATATGAAAGTATTAATTATGCAATTAAATTATCAATGGATATTATTTGTTTAGCTTCTAAATTAAGTCTTTACCACTTAAGCCGACCTCAGAGCCCACTCGAATCCTATTCAAGGGCGAGTGCTCTTTAAACTGAAAGGAAATCCTCTGAGAAATGAATTAATCCGTGTTTCACTGAGAATTTGTTCTTTACGTAAATAGGTTCGCATTTTTTATCTTTTTCGTGCCTTTGTGGCTCCACTGAGCTACGAATATTTGTTAGCATTAAGAAATACTTAAATAATATTCAATAAGAAAATCCCTACGTTTATGGATTACAGAAAAGGCTTCATTTCAGAATAATAGTATTGGCTTGAAACAAAAAAGTCTGGTGAAGCCGTACGGAGGACAGGTCTGAGCAGTTGTGTTGCGATGTGTGCCGGGTACGATGCGCCTAATGTTGTTGTGTTGGAAATTTGGCCGTGGAGGGTCTTCAGATCAATCTCCCTTTGGCCCAGCATCGTTGGTCGTGTTGTTGGGTTTAAAATTGCATCACCTCGCTCAACTGCCGTCTTCCTTCCTATTCGCTCAATCTGAGTGAAGAGATTCTTAATAAACTTGCGCGCTTTACCATCAACGATCGCATCACTACTTACCATCAGGCGGGATTGCGGTCAAGCGCTAGTTTATAATTATTAAAAAAAAAAAAGGAACAGGAATGTGTTTCTGAAATTATTTTAAAGATTACGTCACATAACATGTAGTTAAGTACCTACCTACTCTCAACATCTAGTATTAAATATTAAAGTCAGAGATGTATTTCTCATAAACAAAACATCAATTTCAAGCGGGATGTAACGAACAGTCTGAATCAACCGCTACAAAACCAATATAGTCAAAACACAATCGACTGCGTTTACAATAGATTCCATTGATTCAGATACTCAAAGATCATATTATCTGTGAAAACGAGGTTGCGAGATAGGTTTGACTTGAAATATTGTCAGTTTTCCGTCAATATGCATTGTAAAGTATGAGTGATGCGACCGGTATCGACAGCGGTAACACGCGAGCGATGCACGCAACCTCCTCTCAACACAAATATGTTTGTTCTGACCTCGTGTTTGCGCGCCTGACGGCCTCACGTCCATGTCCATGTGTGCGTCCATCATCTTTGTATCAATAGCGTCCAGGAAATCTGTATTGTCTGCTGCAGCAATTTCGGAGGGTGGACTGCAGACTGAATTGCCAAACATCAGTCATCGCAATTTAGTAAATCAAGTTCGATTTAGTATTTTACTACTGAAACTGGTATGATGTGAAAAATAATTGGATGTTCGCTAATGTATACTGATAAACCTTGGAACACTGGACATAAGTGACATTATAAATAGGTAAATAAATTCGTGGATTTCATATTCATTACATGCCCATATTCATAAGCCACAACGGTCTTGAAACTATAATAGTGAATACTAAAAAAAAATAAAAGTAAGCAGCATTAAGACCCGAAGAAAACCACCGGTTTAAAAAAAATAATATCAATAACTAAAACTCATAGTCAGTAATAGTGTCCTCTTATCACATGAAGCCTGGATGAATCCGTCCAGCAATGCAGAGTCTAGCATTTCAGAAATCATCCTTAAGATTACATACAACGCAAGATAAAACACAAAGCCAAACCAAGATGCTTAACTGAAACCAATTTATAGCCGATGACAAATAGGATTCACCTACATTTTACCATTGGAAACCCTGAACCTACTTTACTGAAAGCAAAACCTGTTTCTCACCGAAGATAAGTAGGATGCATCTAAGTTTATCAGCATATGACTGGTTATACCTAGTTGTAACCGGGTAAGACCAGCCCCACGTCGTAACATAGGTATACAACAGATAGAAGAACTTCTTGTTTTGTAAATCTATACTAATATATAAAGCTAAAGAGTTTATTTGTTAGAACGCGTTAATCTCAGGAAGAACTAGTCCGATTTGAAAATTCTTTTTGCCTTGGATAGCCCATTAATCCAGTAAGGCTTCAGGCCATTTAACATCACGCTACGACCGATAGGAGCGGAGCATATAAAAGAAAACGCGAAGCTAGTATTTTACAAAAAAAATACTTTTGTAATTTTTGGCCATTGCTATGTGAGGTTTCGAAAATGGTCCCGGCTGTCTAACATAGATTTTTGACAGTCCTTACACCCGAAAGGACGTACGTAAAAAGCCCAAAAGTCTGACAAACCATCTTACCAAGGGGTATTGTATTACCCAGTGAAGGGTTGAAAAAGGCTAGTATTCAGTTGCACCAGGATAATTTAGAAGTCCATCCAACTTGGGAAAAATCTAGGCAGATGGTGATGACATACATATGTGCATACGTAAACACATGTCTTCTTCCCATAGGGAATACACTACAGAACGTCACCTGCTTGATTTACATAATCTAGTCATACAATATGTATGGATACCTACCCAGTTTCAGGCTAGCTTTTAGTTGTCATCTAGCGAGTATTTAAAAATTTGGCAAAATTGATTGTTACTTTTTTTTTCAAATATATAACACAGTAACAGTAGCAATATATTTTATATTGGCCGTTCAATAATATTCAAGTGTTATTTTAACTGTTTATAAAACATTATTCTATGAAATGAAACAATGGATTATGTATTGATTTTCTCCTGAAACATAAACAAATAACTAGATAGGCTCAAAGCGCTGTATTCTATCAAATTCCAGGAATTTCTGAATACAGAGTATGTACGGACGACAGTAGGTCAAGCTACCCCAAACTGTCAGATATTCCCAATCAATCTTGAGCCTTAATGCTTTAGAGATAAAGTTGAAAATTTAATACGAAAATCTGACAGATTGTAGTAAGCTTGATGTGCTGTGGTCTGTACCTACTTTATTTTAATACTAAAGCCAACAGGAACACAAGCCTGATTCTACGTTGTCTCCTGTTTATCATCTTATCTCTAGCTATTTTATTTATACACTCATTCATGTTTGACTGCAATAGCAGTGTATTGATCAGATCAATCTCCCTCTGGCGCAGCATCGTCGGTCGTGTTGCTCTTGGGTTTAACATTGCATCACCTCGCTCAACTGCCGTCATCCTTCCTATTCCTAAGGTTTTTAAGTGAATAGGCTTAATAAACTAGTGCGCTTTACCATCAATCTGAGTGAAGAGGTTCTTAATAAACTTGCGCGCTTTACCATCAACGATTGCATCATTGCTTACCATCAGGCGGGGTTGCAGTCAAGCACTAGTTTATAATTATTAAAAAAAAAAGTATTGAAATACTTTGTTATTGCAGTGGAACATGAATGAGTGTGCATCGGTTCCTATAAACAAAAACAAACAGCTTTGCCAATACTCATTTTTTTAGGGTTTCGTACCTAAAAGGTAAAACGGAACCCTATTCATGAGACTTCGCTGTCCGTATGTCCGTCTATCCGTCTGTCCGTCCTTCTGTCACCAGGATGTATCTCATGAATCGTAATAGCAAGACAGTTGAAATTTTCAGAGATTATGTATTTTTGTGGCCGCTTGAACAAGGAATACTAAAAATAAATTATTTAAGGTATACAACAAACATGTTTTTTTTTTGCCGTTTTTTTTTTGCTCCATATTAATAACGGAAATAGATAGACGCTTGAAATGTTCACAGTATATTTGGTTATATATTAAGAACCCTTCAATATTTATTTTATTTTTATTTAACTATAAAACAATCGTGATTTTTTTTGCTGTTTTTATATTTATTTATATCCATTTATTTCAGGCATCAAAGCCCATATAAACATATACATTACGAGTCCAACTCGCACTTGGCCGGTTTTTTTTTTATTACCAAACTAGGCGTATGTGTAGACTAGCAACGCACAGCATTCTCACGCCCATAAGAGTCAATCCCTTGGGAATATCGAGATAAAAATAATCCCATAGTAATTTTTACGTGAAAGAATAACATCCATCCATCCATCAGTCCTCACAAACTTTCATATTCATAATATTATTAGGATTGGCAAACTAATTTTATCTGTGATAGCTACTTCCATATGGAAAGGTCTACCGTACAAAGCTGATGTACATATTCGATTCAGTGGGTCGTAAATCATAGGACTCTGTCATTAAATGATACAGATTCTGTTAAAGTCATACACACAAATTAAGGACACTCGGCCGGTTTTCTTATTACATCAGGAATTTCTCTGTAGAAATTCAGTCTCGATTTAGGCTCGGTTGATGATAATAGACTTAACTCATTGATGTAATATGAAGGCACTATAGGTACACCTTTGCCCTTTGGGGAATACATGCGTGATATTATGTAATCACACATTTTCCTTGTAAATAATACAGTAGAAAAATCTTTTTCTTTTCTTACTTTCTCTTATTTCTAATAAGTATTTAATATTCTTTGAACCGCTACCTGATGATCTAATTTCCGGAACTTCAACTGGCGTCTTTTTATTTTCGTTTCCAATATTCCGTACAACTCACTCGATTGGTACTAGCAACTCCTTCAGTGAGTGTAACCAAATTTTTTGAGTGAGTGTTCTTCGTCCTTACTTTAGTGCTTACGCGCAACATATTGAGGAGATCAAGGCTGTTAAATTGTGACTGTAAGCGTATTTGGTTGGTTATTAAAATTATTAATGTGGTTTTGTATTTTAGTCAGTTAAATAGATATGCGTATGTGTAGTAAATAGGACATTGCAGAGTAGTTTCTTCATTATATCCTCTTTATTTGCATTAGGCATGGAAGGGATACTTATTTCTTTATTTTATTATTTATATATACACAATAAAATACATAAGGATAAGATAAAATTAAGATCTGAGTACAAAGGTGATCCTTATTTCTTAAGACATGTATTTTTCATCGTAGTCACAATAATAGGTCTGTAATTGCAAGACTTCGAGTTTAATGAGACTTCTTATCAAATAAATTAAGTATAGTAATAGTTTTATCTCTTGTTGTGTTAATTTTAGAATGCCGTGCAACTCTTAGACTATATACTCGTTAATTATAGAGTAAGTATGTTTTTTTTTGTCGCACGCCGGAGCAAAACTAAACAATGGCAATGCAGCAGGCCCAAAAGAAGATTGTGGAATGATCTCTAG
The DNA here is from genome assembly GCA_037179545.1 of Sesamia inferens. Taxonomy (NCBI): domain Eukaryota; kingdom Metazoa; phylum Arthropoda; class Insecta; order Lepidoptera; family Noctuidae; genus Sesamia; species Sesamia inferens. The sequence goes on along the minus strand of CM073928.1, from coordinate 16,208,853 downwards.
GTTTTTGTCAGAATTTATCTTATTAATGTCTTTTGCAGCAAAAAGGAACGGTAGCCTTTTCAATGTAATGCAACGCTATACAAATGGCTGATATAGTAATCATCATCTGGCTAATTTTCTCCTAACTGTGGTGAACTATGGTGGTATGGAGCGATCTGACCTCCACAGCCTATTTTTTTTAACCGCCCGTTTCTGCTCAACTACATTATATTAGTTTAAGTATAGCACATAAATCTTCTGTATAATGGGGTTAGCACCCAATTTACAGAGGTATATTTTGAGTATATGCAGTACATATACACTATTGTTTCATATATCATCATCACTACATATAAAACTAAGTCACTTTTAGTTTCCCAATGTCGTTTTGTATGATTCAATCTTTAAAACTACGAAACGGATTTTGATAGATTTTTAAGTTATTGCATAGCTTCTATCGCGGGCCTTGAGCGCGGGGACCGAATCCAGAAATTCCGTAACGAAAAAACCTCACGCTCCCCACTCCGACGGGCACGGAGGTGTAGCTTGAAGGCCGTACATCGTCTAACGTCGTTTCAGTTCGGCAGTCTTCGGCACGGTATGTTTGTGTGCGTGCGACTACATCTTTTGAAAACAATTTATAGATTTTCAAAAAGAGCATGCATATTGCAGGGCTCGAACTCAGTTCTACACACTTGCCATGTCACTGATAGTCGCGATGTGCTAAACTTGCGATTAATTTTCTCTCTGAAATAGGTCTTCTATAGAGATATGTCATAGACGTCATCGACGTTGTCATGGCTACCTTAAAAACTTTTCATATATTTAATTATTAAGTACTTTTATTCAAATTAATTTAGTAGTGTTTTTATAAAATAGCTTTTTTTTTAACGGAAAAGCTAAGATGAATGTCACGCTAATTTTTCATTAGACTTTTAAATTATTTATAGTGTTGTTTACTAAATAAAAGCGCGTGATTTTATAGAGTAAAAAGTGCTCACGCGGCCGTTTTTTCAACTGTGATTGGCGATATCCGCCATTATTTATTTAATAAAAGAAAAAATTGTTTTCTTATCGGTCACCGCGCTCAAAAAGTGTAACTTGAATTAATATCATAGAAAAAGAAATACTGCATAAATAAAATAAATAAATAATTATCATTGCATAAATTGATACAAAATGCTATGCAATAGCTTTACCGCGGCAGTCCCCGAGTGCCACACGTCTTTTTTTTAAATAGATAGAGTGATTCAAGAGGAAGGTTTTATATATCTAATATGCATAATATATAAAAGGAACACTCATAATTTTTGAACTTTCTAACACATGTCGCAAAATTAACCCATTTTTTTGAACTTACATTGCAAACGCTGGCTGAACCCTATGAGATAGATTAAAATAATGTACAACAGTATTGTAGACCTTATTAACCTTATTAAAATGCCAACAAAAAAGCCTGCGACACCATTTGTCTACCTACTATATTTTCTTCATTATGACTACTTTTTTATGTTTGAAAAGTTAATTAAAATGTCAGTCGAAATCAGAATCAAATAGTGGGCACTATCTGTTCCTTATTATTAATTCTTATGCAATTGAATTACGTCTTATCAAAGGTAATTAAGTATTATTTAGTATTTAGTAGCAGCAGATCTCTTTTTAAATTTTTGGAATTGGTTGTTTCATTCAGGAGATATCACGATTTATTCAAAACTAAACACCAGAAAAAATCCGCGTGCAGCTCGCGCCCTTGCCGGCCGCCTGCTACTTGAATGGTTTTCTACCTAAACCGCGGAGAGAGTGGGCCGGAGCGGAGGACCATTATTTTGAACAATCTTGATACCCCGGTAGGCTTTCACTTTGTTTGAAGGTGGTGGAACTGGCTATCCATGGAAAATAAGCTCGATGTATCTTGCAGAGTCAGATATTGGCTGATGGGCGGCACAGTAGACAAAAAAGGTTCGCGGTACCAATACTATCAGGTAAAGGTACGGTACTAATAATACCGTCGAAAATGGTGATCACACTTTAAAAAAAAATAACAAATATTGGGGAAGTTGGAGTTAATTCGCGGAAAAAAAGATTATTTCGAAATTCATTATTATTGTTATTATGATAATTATATACATTTTCAAACTTTATTTGGTCATGTGATTACCTAACCTTTATTATTTTTATCGGTCGGACGGGATTTTCCTTACATATTTTATAACCTGCAATTTTTTTTTAAATAAATAAATATATATATATATATACGGATAAATCACACAGATTGAGCTAGCCCCAAAGTAAGTTCGAGACTTGTGTTATGGGATACTAACTCAACGATACTATATTTTATAATAGATACATATATAGATAAACATCCAAGACCCAGGCCAATAATAGATACATGTATAGATAAACATCCAAGACCCAAGCCAATCAGGAAAAGATTTTTTTCCATCATGACCTGGCCGGGGTTCGAACTCGGGACCTCCACTTCGCAGGTGTTGACCGCTGCGCCACAGAGGACGACGATATTATTTCATAGATATACGACAGTGTATTTTTATGAGAATGAATCAACACTTTATATAATATTATTATTCTTTCCTGCCCAAATGTTACAAATGAGTAGACACAATATTGTTGCTATAATCCAAAATCCAATAGGAAAAGGACAAAAAAGACGTTTGCAAAGTGGGTCATAATTATCTAACAGCGATGACCGAGTGGTATCGGCTGCTACTTACATGTTGTACGTCGTAGGTTTTTTTTTTTTTTTATCGCCTATACCTCCGACGACATTGGGCCAGAGACCTTATCTACTATATACACTTTCATACCAGTTCTCGCAATTTTGCTTCTCGCACTTATAATCGCATTCTTCATACTTAATCTGTCTTCCATACATTCTCTTTCACATATTTACAGGTGGGACGCCTGTCTAGCCTAGCTGTTCTCTTTATGATTTTCTTATTTGGGTGTGGTTCAATAATTGTACAGTTTTCCTTTACTGAATTTGCAGCTAATTTTACAATTCTATCCATGCTTATTTTAACATTTACTAAGTACATCTTATATCTATTACATGCTTTCTTTTCTTTATTTCTTTTACAACATTCTATATATGCTCATATTTATTTTACTAAGGTACTTAATTTACTATTATTATTTACTTACATTCTATTACATTTTTATTTTTCATATTTCCGGGTTACTATTCACTCTCTTCATATACTAGTTTATTTTTACTTATTTATAATGCGTCATTTCTACTATTACTATTTTATACATACGTCGTAGGTTCGAACATCATCAGCCGCTTTACTTAAAACGGTGAAGGAAAACATCGTGAGGAAAACATGTGACATGACCCGCAGTGGGCCTGCGTGGGCCTGGGACCCCACTCCTCCTCACCGAGAGAAGGTCTGTGTACTGTGTAGCGTTAATCCCAGTCGCATCCAAAGCTGCTTTGGATATTCTAGTTAGGGCATAAAAGTTCCTTTTAGCTTTTTCACCAACTATTTTTATATGTTCTATAAATGAAAAATTCCTTTCTAAGATCATACCAAGGTAGCATACGGATTGCTGTTTTTTAATGGGAACGTTGTTAAATTTAATAGTAGGCAATGCTTTAAGATTGCATTGATTGGTTGGCTTTGAAGCAACTTGGCAAATTCCTAACTTTAAAAACTATATATGGAGCTACCTACTTAGGATGTATGTGCTACGGTGCACCTGTTTGGGCCGATAGGGCCAGCATAGGGGCGGCACGACATAAACTGCTTCAAAGCCAACGTTTGGCATTGATATTTTTATGCAAGGCGTATAGAACGGTAAGTACTGAAGCCTTACCGGTACTGGCAGGTGTACTTCCAGTCGACCTTGAGGTACAACGACGTGCTTCAATGTACTACTCCGCGAGGGGGCAGGCCATGGACACTAATTTTGTTATACAACGCGACTTTAATAAAATCTCTAGATTATTTAAACCTCAGACTGAAGTCTGGGAGGACCTCTTATCCGAATGGCAAAGTAGGTGGGATAATTCCATCAAGGGCCGGCACCTCCATCTATTCTTTCCACCCGTTGGCGATCGGCTGGCTAAGACATGGCTGGAGGTTGACCACTGCGTTGCCCAATTTCTCACAGGTCATGGCAACTTTAAAAGTAAACTGTATTCTTTAAACTTGTTTCTTCCCCTTTGTGTCAGTGTTCTACATCGAACTGTGAATTTGAACAGTCCGCACATCACATCTTGTGGGAGTGTGTTCTTTGGTAGAATGAACACAATATTATGTTGGATAGTGTACAAGTTACATCCGGAGTCGTTTATTATACGGACCTTGTAGAAACTAGAACCAATTTCCGTGCGTTCAGGCGCTTTTGCCATACCTATTATTGGAATCAATTGTAACAGCTAATACCTACTTAGGACCCATTAACTTAATCAAATTTTATTCCGTGGTGTTTGGAAATCTGGGCTCCTCCCAGTTGCAATAATGTCCCTTTGTGCCGATTGGCCTAGTTCTGTTCTGTCTCCTGCTTGTTATGGAGGGACGTGGAAAAAAATATCTTTTTTCTTACTCCTCCGCTATTCTTTTCTGATTAATTTCGTTGCGGGACCCAAGACAGTTGAATCGTTTCTCCGGGACTCGTCGAGGTTCATTGCTCGGCGTTTTTCTGGCGGTCGCCACTGTTGATTCTGGCTTTCAGGAGTTGCAGTGGTTGGGAAAAGTGTGGCGGGTTTTGTCCCAAAAAAAAAAAAAAGTCGCATCCAAAGCCTTTTCAGCCTTGGAGTCTGGGGTCCGCTTTACCAGTCCAACTGCTGATTTTAGCTAAACTTCGATATTTTCCGTGAAGCGACTACCGTCTGACTTCCACAAAGCACAGGAGATATCAAAGCATTGCAGCTAGACCACTTGTTGGAATTTTGAGGGCTCCAACAACCCCTAACGACTGCCATTAGATGTCCGTATGGCAACCGGGACCAACGGCTTAACCTGCTTTCCGAGGCACGACCAGACCAGTGCAAATATTCATGTTCATGCATACAATTATTTTCACTGCTCGGGGATTGAACACGCGCCCCCTTGCGCAGCGGCCGCGTTCGCTACCGCTACGCCACGCAGGCTGTCAAAGGGAACATAATAGACTGATTATGATGAATTGTCTAATCCATGGATTCTAAAGAATTAGTCGAATTGATCCATGTATCATTTTTATCTGACATGTTTATTGATAACATAGGAAGTAATTTGATTTATAATAGATTTACCTACCCAGATTCGTATTAGTTATAGCCAGGCATTAAACTAAGCTATATTCATAGCCGTTAAATATTTTTTTTTAAATGATTATAAACTAGCGCTTGACCGCAATCCCGTCTGATGGTAAGCAGTGATGCGATCGTTGATGGTAAAGCGCGCTAGTTTATTAAGAGCCTATTCACTCTGAAAAACTGAGCGAATAGGAAGGAAGACGGCAGTTGAGCGAGGTGATGCAATGTTAAACTCAACAACACGACCAACGATGCTGCGCCAAAGGGAGATTGATCTGAAGACCCTCCACGGCCAAACCCCCAACACAACAACATTAGGCGCATCGCACCCGGCACACATCGCAACACAACTGCTCAGACCCGTCCTCCGTACGGCTTCACCAGACATCATGCCAGAACACGACAAATCGCTTGGCGGCAAATTAATTCACGATAATACATTCATTCATATACTTAAGCATTTTGTTATCATTTTGATTAGGATTCCAAGAATTCAGGTTAATCGAAATGACACATAACTGGTTGTTTTCGGGCATTTTCCTCAAATTTGCATGTTCATACTAAAATTATTACATTAATGCCATGTAAGTAGAGTAGGTACATGTATTTTAAATACTGTGTATGATGTGGTGATCCTCTTGGCCGGATCCCTGCCTTAGGACCTGGAGATGAAAGCCCTCTCGTCACTATATTAGTGGCGTGGGGAGGCCCTGCAGCGTGGTGAGGGACCCCTGCCTCCGGTTGTTAAAGCCAAACGACCTGATCTCCACCAGGCCCTGAGAGCGGAATGGAAGACACGACTTCAGCAACTCACTGCAGAGCACGCCATTATAGCGGCGGTAAAACCCGTCATGGAGGCATGGATCGAGAGGCGGCATGGCGGCTGCAGGTTTCGGCTGACGGAGGTACTCTCTGGCCGCGGCTACTTTGGGAATTACCTGTGTCGTTTAGGCCGGGAACCTAAAAAAAAGGCATGCTCTACCAGTCAACCAAAGGTGGTAAAGACATAAGGTGGCATGTGCTCTATTTGATAGAAGTTAATAAGTAAGTCGTTAAAAAATAACACAATGAATTAAAATAAATGTACAGATGACAGCACATCAAGCTACTACAATTTGACAGATTTCTTTATTAGATCTTCTACTTTATCTCTACGACATTAAGGCTCAAGGATGATTGGGAATATTTGTCAGTTTCAGGTAGCTTAACCTGCTTTCGCCCGTACAATAAAAGCCATGGATGATGATGCTTTTGCCCAGTAATGGGCTCATACACGGTGTTGGTGGTTTATAACCCAAATATTATATGATGAGTTATAAACCAAATAATATATTTAAATTATAAACTTATAATAGAACTAGCGGCCCGATACGTGCTTCGCTACGTATAAAGTGAAATAATAAAAACAAATTCATTGTGATCTGATCATCAAAATTATTTATTCAAACATAAAATATTTTTTTAATTGCTAGCAATTTTAAAACTTAATCAGTTAGTTCATTGAATTCATTCGTTACAAAAAAATTGATAAATGAAGAACTGCTTGACCGTTTTTGTTCAAACTTCACATAACCCATCTACTAATTAGTCACAACAAAGCCTAAACATTTAGTTATTATTGGTGAGTCCGTTTTTGAGTCATAAAATTACAAAGATAGCGGCATTGGCTTTTATATTATAGATAGAAGATAGATGAGATGATTATCCACCGTTTACTGAATTCATTACAAAAAATGTGATAAATGAGGAACGGCTCGACCGATTTTGTTCAAACTTCACATAAACCATCTACTAATTAGTCACAATAAAGCCTAAACATTGGATTTGGATAGGTGAGTCCGTTCTTGAGTTATAAAATTACAAAGAAAGTGGCATTGATTTTTATATATATAGATATGCATAGATAATTACTATCTACATCATATAGAACTAACTACTACCCGCGGGTCTGCTCTCGTGGATATCGGAAATTGTGCTACAGGAATACATATGTTACCATGAATGTAGCTTATAAGGCCTATAATGGCATTAAGTTCGTCGTAATATGTGTGAAAAAAGCATATTCAGTTTTGGAATAACATATACCTTTCAAGGTAAACATCAGCAACATCAGCTACTTCTAAGTGAAATTCAACATCGGTCCAGCCGTTTTCAAGATTAGCAGGATCAAAAAGACAGACAACGATTTAAAAGATGTTTTTTTATAAATAAATAGCGTCATATGTCTTTAGTAAGATATGCATAGATACTAGACATGTATTATGTCCTACTGTTTTTTTAATGCATTTTTTTATATTAATTATATACAAGTGCTTGACTGCAATCCCGCCTAATGGCGAGCAGTGATATAATCGTTGATGGTAAAGCGCGTTTGTTTATTAAGAGCCTATTCACTCTAGCCTTGAAGACACTTAAATTGTATTTGTACTACTGTTCCAGTCCCTCGATGTACGCGGTGTAATGGTGTCAACAACCTAAAGGTGCATACTCGCCTTACGAAGGGTCGTCCGATGATGGAACGGATTAAGTCATACAATTTCCTGGCACACTCTCCAAAATGTATCCTATAGAAGACCGACAGGCTGGTTATTGTTTACTTGTGCTCCAGACTTGGCGACCGTTTTGAACTAAATCTGGCTCACCAAATAGCCTCTTAGCACGCCTCTCCACCGAATCCAAACTAGCCAGGTGTCATTTTGTAGCACCAACCCATATTTGGCTTCAGTACTCCACACAAGAGCGGACCTGTGCTTTCTATAACATTAGAAGCTGTCCTGGTCTGAAGTACCGTCGGACCTTTGCGATAATACCAAGTGTCCTGGCAGCCACCTTGATTTTTCACTCAATGAACCGCCCAAAGTTTAGGTTCAAGGAAATCTCAACACCCAAAAGCTGTAGGCGATCGCTGCAATCCAAGGACATAGTATTTAGCCCGCGAGTTCGTCCTCGTGGATTCCAAAATATACAAAATCCACAGAAAGACGTTGCGGGCGAACCTACCGTCATCCGTTTACTCTTACAAAAATATTCATATATTTTTAGATAAAATATCCCTAGAATCTGTTGATGTGTGTTTATATAATTATGTTTCGTACACAAAGAGTAGTTTACCAAACTTGATGGAAATAAGTAGGAATCGCAATATTCAGGGCTACACATAGAACAAGTGCCATCGATTTTTCATAATTATGTACATATTTTTTACATTAAAAATGATTGAAACTCAGGCAACGAGTATCCAGTAAAATTTCTTCGAAAAGCGCTGTTTTCAATGTTGCCGGTCAACAAGAAGAGCCCTCTTTCCTGGTCGACGCAGCAGCCAGCCACAACCTGGCGCTGTACGACATCCGACGCACTGGAATATAACGCAGCACCACCCGACTTACTGGGGAATCTCCGAAGACAGTTCCAATTCACCGTGAACTATGTGGCAGCAACCGATTCCGACTCACTGGAACCTGAGCTGGCCTGGCAAGCATCTCTTGATACAAGACTCAGCCTACTATCGACCTCCTGTCTCTGGAGGGGAGTGATGTAGCGGTACCTACAAACGCCACATGGAACAACGCGTCATAGTGACGTCACATGAATTCTACATCTCGCAATCAGAGTTTACCGTGCAATCAGCATACATACAACTTCCCAATTTCAAGCAACCGCCAGACATAACACCCCTCTGGTCGGAGGATCCTCCCTTTTCTATGGAGAATGAGTGAACTTTACACCCCGTTCCTCATGCCTCCAAATAGTAGTAATATAAAATTCAACGACAGTAAACGTAAATTAGATTAGTGGGCATCCTTTCTTTGTGAAAATGATACGGAGACGGAAGGAGAGATAATCTCATTAGAATGACGAACTAAGTTTAGCCTACTAACTAAGTTTCGCTCATAAATACGGGCACAAAATGTCTCCGCCAGCTGACAGTGTCTTAAAAAGGATATAATAAACAAGTGCCGCTTGATCTTTGGGACATAACAAGAGTTTATTATTAAACTTGAAGACTGTGACTCCATTAAGTGAACCAAAATGACAAAATAATGAAACGTAATATATATTTCTTTGTTGTTTGGGATGAGGTAAAATACCTAAAAAATGTCAAGCCGTCACTCAAGTGAGCCGCAAACAGACACGCCTTCAGTTTAGCCCTGAGCTCATGTGTACCTTTTTTAGAATTAATAGATAATTTTTTCATATCCCATATAACACAGGAATAATGATCTGGTTTGATATTGTTTATATCACACTTCTATATAATTAAGTAAGAGAATTATCTCAAAACAGTCTCCAAAGCCTGGAGCACAGGCGTAGAGTAGCCAGCTTCTCGGTGTTCTATAGGATGAATTTTGGTGAGTGTTCGAAGGGATTGCATGATTTAATTCCCCCAACTCCGTTCCACCATCGGACGACACGTTGTACAGCGAGTTTCCACACTTACGTTGTCAACACCACTACGATCCGTACGCAGCGTTTTGCCTCCTCTTTTATACCGCGTACATCGAGGGACTGGAAAATCTGCCATCGGCAGTATTTCCATCGGACTACAATTTGCATGTCTTCAAGGCTAGAGTGAATAGCCTCTTAATAAACTAGCACGCTTCCATCACTGCTTACCATCAAGCGGGATTGCGATCATGCACTAGTTTATAATTTATAAAAAAATAACCAGGTTCGCAAGTAGAGTTTAACGCGCAGCTAGCATACTCGTACATATCGGTAATTTCTCGACATCAATAGTCGGGCACTGCCCTAGCCTGAGGCTCGGACTAGGTGACCAAACAGTCGAGTTAACGCCTCATGTCATAGAAGATACATGGAAATTGAATGTCCAGTTTTTACAGCTACTTTGTACCTAGTACTCAAAGAATGGTAAATAGTTGTGGTTACTTTGTTTGAAATAATGATACCAGCCTATTATTGTCCTACTAATCCCGCTGCAGGGCAAAGGCATTTTTTTTGAAAATAAATTAAATGCTCTAACACTGATCAGCAAGCTAGAACAAGACGGGTGTGCAATTTCACTTTTTACAATAATAATATTTATAGGCAAGTCCCAATTTCCAGGCGAAGTTTTGCATCAGCTGTTTTCTTCCTAGGACCTATGCCGATGGGGCCGATGGGTTCTCGAGTGGCGACAAGGTCCACCGACGACCTGGTCAAGGTCGCGGTAAACCGCTGGATGCGAAAGGCGCTGGACCGGTTGTCGTGGAGATCCTTGAGGGAGGCCTATGTCCAGCAGTGGACGTCTTTCCCCTGAAATGTTGATGAAAATGTGTTCTTCCTTTATTCGTAGATGATGACACGTTATGTAGACAATCATAACATATATGTATGCTAGAAGGGCTACAACGTAGGTACTAAATTGAAAATATTACTACCATTTTCAATAGCAAGTTTTTATTCTTGATGTTGCTTTGGATGTAATTTTCAGGTACCTAGTCCGATTCAGCATTTTCACAAAATTTACTAAGTGTACATGGAATAGATAACTGTATCAATTAAAAAGCGAAACGTACCGCATAGGTACTTAAAAGGCATCTAAGCATTGTATTGTCCACCCAGAAACATTGGTAGAGATCGCTTTTAGCGATTTGCCTTTTCTAAAACCTATTAATTATTATATTTCTAATATTGTTAAAATGGCAGCACAAAAGAGTAAGTAGAGCAATTCGATACTGGCATTAACATTGCTTAGTTACTAAATTACTGCTAACAAAAAAAAAAACCTAATTAATTGTTGACTTCCAACTTATATAGCCCTTATTAGATAACTGCCAAACTGTGACAGTTCTAAGAAATGCCTTTGTAATTTACAAGCCTGTTGTTGTCGTTTTTGTTTGTTAAATAAAATATGATTCGCAAATGTCAGAAGTGTTGTTACAGAATTATAATAATAAAAATCATCAATACAGAACTGTAACTGTAGGTATATATTGATTTATATTTTCAACAAAAATCATCATCATCATCATCACCCTTTTTATCATCCCACAGGTGGGCACAAGTCTCCTCTCATACAGAGAAGGAATGAGCGGAATGCGGGTTGGCGATTTCAGACTTACAAGTCTAGGTTTCCTCAAGATGTTTTCCATCACACATATAACTCAGCAAAATTACATTGGTACTTGCCTGACCTAGAATCCAAACCGCACTCTCATACTTGAGAGGCTGGTGTTTTAACCAGCAAGCAACCAAGCAATATGAACTTAAGGAGATCATCTGCAGTAGTGCGATTCTGTAACCATCTCAACGTGAAAACTTAGGTGAAGTGAACATAAAGCGAGGTGTCATTCCAACTTATGCTAGGAATTGATTCATAGCTCGTTCCATACTTCACCTAAATTTTTAAAGTGTGATTTTTACAGAATCGATCAGCTGCAAGGGGAGTGTATAACCCGCGCAGATAAAGAAAATATTTGAAAATGGCGGCGGATACTTATGATACGGTTGACAAAATTGTTCAATCACAAACTAAATGGTAAGATAGTAAAATGTCAACGTTACGTTGTAAAGAACAATCAAACCTAACAAAAACAACAATATCAACAAAAACAACCAAATAACAGAGACTTTAGCGGAACGAAATTAACAATAACTCGGAGTGCGTCAAAGTAGCTTAGAAAGCGAATCCTGAATTCCTGACTGATTGATTAATTTGATTTTTTTTGCAGCGCTTACTTCACTGTGTGAGTATAGACAGCGATAGAGAGTGAGCGAGAGCGCAAACGAGCGGACGCCATTTACAGATCTTTTCTGCGCGGGTTATACAGACTTGGACACTATGTATACGTATCTCCCACGCCGAAGGCTAGTCGATTGACCGCCGTGGTTGACGTATGATCTGGAGGAATTTATGAACTTTTAGGGTTCTAAGAATATCAGAGACTATACTGGCGCTTCCAAATATGCCAAAAAGACATTTCCGTCATTCTTCAGACGTTCCAAACAAATATTCAAAGTTAATATGCATAGAACAAATCACATCATGTAAGTTAATGTGTTTGCCTATTCCCGTCCGGTAGGGCCAGTAAAAGGTCCATGTTTATTGCTTGCCTTATTTACGTGACTTTTGATACGAGGGTCTACTTAAAGCAGTTCCATCCCGACCCGGACTTGGCATTCCATTTAATATTTAGTAGGATTTTCACAAAATATTTGTTCAAATTACTTACCTACTAGATAACATGCTAGAACATCGATGTTTTTTACTGTATCTTTATCATTAATTACGTTATTCAGATTTCAAGATGCCTGGAGCTCCAGGCCTTGAAACAGGTCATATACAATATGTAAAGAACACCCTGTCCGACCCATAAGGATAATAAAGGTTAGGTAAACACTTGACTAAATATAATATAAAAATTTTACCTAATCATCATAGAAACCATAGTACCTAATGAATTTGGAAATAATCTTTTTTTCCCACTGATTAATTCCAGCTTCCTCGAAATTTGGTAATTTTTAAGAAAGTGACAACACCGGTATTATTATGAGCGAATAGCGATGCGACCACGTGCCGCGAGCGCTACCGCCGCCCGCGGAAGGGTTGCTTACCGCACATGTATTAAGTTACCTCTTTTGTGAAATAATATTAATTTTTTTAGGGGGATTTTTTTTAAAGTTTTTGTATCCATTAGTGCAATCAGTTATTGATACCTAACAATACCTTTACGGATCGGAAAGGGTTTTCTTTACATATTGTATATGCGTGTAATGTGACGACATATTAGTATTAAAAGAATTGGTAATATTTAAAATATTTCCATGGTTTCCACGTGGAATCAGGAACTCATGCAATCCCTGTACCATTTTTGTTACAATGTCACACTTTGTTTATCCCATCTATCCCCTTAATATGTGACGTATGTTTGTAGATGGCTTGATATATGCGAGTATTAAACTTCCAACGGCCCAGAATAGTCTTTACCAGAAATGGTATAGCAACTTCAATATTTTAATAATTATAGCTCAACGTGCGAAGCCGGCTCTCATGACAAAATCTCTGTTATCAGAAGATAACCACTATATAAACATCGATGATATTAAAGTGACTATCACCAGGCAGTGTCACTCTAATTCAACTTTTTCAGTAATTCTAGTAACATTTTCGTAATTTAATTTAATGTTTTGTGTTACGAAATTGTATAGAATCACGTTTGTATAGCATTAACTTTACAGAGAGTGCTGCTGGAGAGTTTATTGCGTCAATTATTTTTCTCAGCTGAAGCACCAGGAAATGGCGACAAGCGGGCCTTTTAGATGACTGTTTTATTTATTTATTTTACACTATTGTTTTACACAAATATAGACAAAAAAAAGAACAGAACAGAAAATTTTCTACTTATTTTTTAAGAAATCTCTTCGAGCATACCTGCGTTAGGAAACAACATTACCTACTCACTTACTATTTTGAACAGACACATATAATTTTGACGTTCAAAAAGTGACAATTCTCAACGTACTATGAATGACTCTTGATTTAGATTTTTTGTAAATTAACAAATCAAGGCAGCACCTCTTGCTGCTTCGTCAAATATTATTATGTTGTAGGTATCTAAACAAACCTAATCGAAATCCAATTCGCTAATTATTATCAAAGATAGTGTCATGTTGTCATGTCAGATTATAGATATAGCTGACGCACGTATATTAAGTATGACGTGCACATCCGACATAGATAATGCACACCTAACGAAATTTACATACGCTTTTGCTTTACTAGCCATGTCCAAATCAATTATAATTAATCGTCTAGGAGATTAACACATTAGGAACGTCAATTTGCTATGTACTCAGGTGGTATCTAGGCACAGATCTCTAATAAACAAGTACGTTAGACTATGAGATACTATACGAAAAGACAGTTATTTTTTGTACATATTCAAAGCGCCTCGCTCGAGTGTCTCATGAACTAATATTGACATACTGTTGGAAATGGTCATCATGTTGTTTTGGTAGCTAGGTCCCTGATGAGTTAGATCTAAATCGAGGAATAAGACTGTTTTGAATATCTTGTCTTTACTAAGATATATACAGAACAGTTTTATCATGAGAATATGTGCGTTTTGTGAAACTGACTTTCAAAAATATTACTTCCACAGATGTACACTTTGTTATTAGGGTTAAAGTAGCAAAAATTTCTTATATATTTAGAATAATGTCCAGTGTATTATAAAGGTTTTTCAATAGGGACGCTCGAACTTTAACAACGCATAGTGACCATCTTGGTAATGCGATAGCTGTCAAATTTGGCATGAATACATATTTAGTCGTGACATTTCAGCTTGGAACGCTACACGCTTCAACAATGCGTAGAAATTATTAAAATTTATTATCAAAATTAGTGCTCTATTCGCCTAACGTGCCGTGGCGACCGATATGGGATGATGATAACAAATTTTTTGTGGCCTAGGGTAGGTGGTATGGATCTTACAAACATGTGGTTCCAACAGAACGGCGCCACTTTTTTTTTTTTTTTTTTGGGACAAAACCCGCCACACTTTTCCCAACCACTGCAACTCCTGAAAGCCAGAATCAACAGTGGCGACCGCCAGAAAAACGCCGAGCAATGAAGCTCGACGAGTCCCGGAGAAACGATTCAACTGTCTTGGGTCCCGCAACAAATTAATCAGAAAAGAATAGCGGAGGAGTAAGAAAAAAGATATTTTTTCCACTTCCCTCCATAACAAGCAGGAGACAGAACAGAACTAGGCCAATCGGCACAAAGGGACATCATTGCAACTGGGAGAAGCCCAGATTGCCAAACACCACGGAATAAAATTTGATTAAGTTAATGGGTCCTAAGTAGGTATTAGCTGTTACAATTGATTCCAATAATAGGTATGGCAAAAGCGCCTGAACGCACGGAAATTGGTTCTAGTTTCTACAAGGTCCGTATAATAAACGACTCCGGATGTAACTTGTACACTATCCAACATAATATTGCGTTCATTCTGCCAAAGAACACACTCCCACAAGATGTGATGTGCGGACTGTTCAAATTCACAGTTCGATGTAGAACACTGACACAAAGGGGAAGGAACAAGTTTAAAAGAATACAGTATGTATTCTTTTAAACGGCGCCACTTGCCATACAGCACGGGAAACATTAAATTTATTGAAAGAGAAGTTCGAGGGCTTCGTCATCTCGCGTGGTGGCGACATCAACTAGCCCCCGAGATCGTGTGACTTAACACCGCTCGATTATTTTCTGTGGGGCTACGTGAAATCTCTAGTGTATCCAGATAAACCACAGTCAATTGCTGCCCTAAAGGCCAACATAACTCGCGTTCTTCGTGAAATTGAGCCCCATTTATGCGAAGACGTCCTTCAAAATTGGTCCACCAGAATACCCATCTATAGCGGAGTTGCGGTGGCCATTTGACTGATATTATGTTCCACACATAACGTCATTGAATATTATTTAAAATGTAATAAAAATTGTGGGAATATCACTTAAACAGATCGTTTTATTTCATTTCAATGTTCGAGCGCTCTTAATGAAAAACCCTGTATAATATAGGCCAGCCTATCTAGCTATTTCACAACTGACAAATAGCAACAGCTGTGGCTTTAATATACTGATAATTTACCTATCAATGAATGAATGAATAAATTATTTAATGAATCAACCTTGTATGCGAATAATACGAAGGACACCCATACATCACGTCACATGACTTATTGGAGGAAACTGCTTCGTCGGCGCATCGGCAGCTAATGAGCACTTACCAACACTAACCTATGATTCGTAACAGTTTTTATAAATTCACAAGTTACAGAATCCAGGTCCATATAAAACCTTGTTAAAAGGTGCGGTTCCTACTACGCAAATTTTTCGTAGGTATGAGAGCAAATGTAAGATAAGTAAATAATAATCACAGAGTCAGATTTAAATACTTTCATGATAAGTGTGCACTTACGCTTGTGCATGTGACGGTAAAAGTATAGAAATAATACTATTTTTATTATGTACAGGACTACCCAAGGAGATAAAGTAAACAGAGTCTTCGGATATAGCTGAAGTTTAGTAAAACCCTTGATGACGGATGTTTTCCAATGATAATTGATTTGTTAAATTAACTATTTGTTTTCCATTAAGTACTTATAATTTTGTTAAAATATACATATAAAAATACACATACAATATACAAATACGTAAAATCCATGAATAATATTATGTTTTCGTGTACCTCCCCTACCCGTAAAGTGGAGATAATTTCTTGTTCTTGCATTTATCTCATAGTGTGGGATATTACTGGATAAGTCTTAATTTAGATATACCTTTTAGATATATTGAACTTTAGAGCGCTTTTATTTTTTGTTAACAAAAAAGGCTACACTAAAATTTCACACTTCGTACGCGAGCGTTTTGACTCGCAATTGGCCAGTTTTTTTAATACGAGATTTCGTGTTGAAATCCAAATTCCTGTTACTGACATTTTAATTAAACGGGCAGCAAAAGTACCACATTTGTTTAGTGGACACATAATGCATTTTTTTCGTGTAATACGTAACGAAATTGAAAAGTATACAATACTAAAACATTTATATATATGCCATTCCAATATGAGCGTATGCCAAGTCAAAAGCTTACAACAAACCAAGCGTAGCAAGCATAAAAAAGGTGAACAACTGTCCGCCAAACAGAGGTGCGAGTTTGTTAACGAGTTAAAAAATATTCACAGCAATCAATCACAAACTCTACGAATTAACTTTATGGGTAGCTAAGTTAAGGTTTTATTTTGTTTTTATCCTCTTTTATTTTGGAAGTCATTTGGGATCGCCTTCACGACTCACTAGCGGCGACATAGTGCAGTAACACTATTTGTAGTTTTACCTCTAAAGAGCGACGGGCAGGGTTAAGCTCAGAAAGTTTAATACACTGACGAACTCGTAAACTGCATCAAAGTTCTGGTTTTCTTAGAAATATTTTTTTTTTAACAAGTATGCAAACTTTTTACATTAAATTATGTACATATGGAGACACTGGTACTTAATCTTTAAAAAAAGGAAAATTTAAAAATAGAACTCCAGTAAAACAGATGAATATTGCCGGGAAAAGAAAATTTACTCATAGTATCAGATTTGCGTGTTATTTAAAGTAAAGTTTTAAATTGATTTGTATTGATTTTTTATTCTTTTGTCAATTGAATTACTGTTACCACTTTTTGAATCATAATATGTATACTTCGTCCGAATAAGCGGCTCAAATTCTAACACTGGTGTCTTCAAGTTGGTCTTGGATCAACGAACGATTGGTAGAAATTTAAATTTAAACCTACTACTACGTTTCTACGTTTCGTCTACGGTTTCTAGAATATACAGAATGTTTGTGGAGACAGGTTCTTACAAAAGGAGACGTGGTACAGGCAGGACTTGAACAACCACCGGTCGATGACCGATTTATTGTTGCAACTTCCCTGCGAATTCGTTTCCTCACGTCAGTTAACATCAAAACAGAGCTTAATGAAGTACGTGGTGTAAATGTGAGTGCAAAAATAATAAGAAGAAGGTTAAATATATAATATAATAAATTCTTTATTCAAGTAACCATGACTCAATAATGTGTATAATACTTAAAACTATGTTAGTAACATTTCACAATTTAAATTACACTACAATATACAAACAAACAACTCACACGAGTTACCGCTGCTTCACCCCATGAGATATGGCACAACAATGATTGACGTATGAGCAGGCCAGACGGCCAGCAATCATACTCAGGACACTGTTGTAGCTGGCCCGCACCCTGCGCACCAGAGAGGCACACCTCTTCCGCATAGTCGCATAAAAGTAATCTACGTGTGCGTCAGCAAACATCCCCACCAGTATCCTAAAGGCATTATTTTATTGAACGCGGAGAGCGCTGTATGACTTTTGAGTATATCTAGCCCAAAGGCTACACGTGTAGAAAGGGGTACAGTAAGCTCGGAAGAGTGTGATCTTCACCTGAAGGGAACAACGTGCAAACCTACGGGGCAGCATGTTCGCTCGAATCGACAACGCTCTCCGCTCGCGTTCAATGTCGTCATTGTCCTGGAGGTCGGGGGTCAATAAGTGGCCCAGATATTTAAACATATACACTCTCTTTAATGGCATTCCATTGAGTTCAACAGGTGGTATAGCACCAGTGTTTTTTCCCCCAACCTTAAAAACCATGATTTCCGACTTTTTGGAATTATACGCCAGGCCATGCTGTTCTGCGTATCTTTCACAATGGGCCACAAGTTTTCTCAACCCACAGACCGACCCACTTAAAGCACCATATCGTCTGCGTAACTAATATTATTGAGGCAGAGACCATCTACATGGCAACCGACTCTGGTGCTGCCAAGCTCCTCAATCAGCTCATTCACATAAAGGTTAAAAAGCGTGGGCGAACTTAACCCCCCCTGCCTCACCCCGCACTCCAACCTATATGGTTCAGACAGCTTACCATTCCATCGCACATTGTTGACCTGGCTTCCATACCAATATTTAAAGATGTTAATAAGTTCTTTTGGCAGTTTAGTGTTATCAAATTTTTGCCATAACTTATTATATGAAACCAGATCAAATGCCCTGGAAAGTTCCAAAAAGCAGGGGTAAACGGCCGTCCCTCTCTGAGTATAATACGTGACCGTATACTTAAGACTCAGCACTGCAGCCTCCGTTGACAGCCCAGAACGAAACCCGAACTGATTATCGTTAAAGCTGATGACAGAGTTCAACTGAGCATTAAGCACACTCTCAAACACCTTTGACATCACCGTGGCAAGTGAAATCGGTCTATAATTGCCACTGTCTGCGAAGTCCCCAGTTTGTTTTTTAACAACGGGGACAACAACTGTACGCGTCATCTCATCTGGCACATCAAAAAGTTAGTCTAAAAATTAGTGTCAAAAATACGGGGGATGTCTTTAGACATTCATAGTCACTAGTCACAGAATATTACACTCGGAGAGGATGAACTGAAGCAGGTTTCGCTACCTGGGGAGCTCAATATCATCTAAGTGTGATCAAGATGCAGAGATCAACAGCAGAATCGGCGCTACTGCAGCGACTTTTGACAAGCTAGAGGGCCGGACTGCAGAGCGGTTGTTAAATCTAGCGTCATAGCCTTTGAAAACTGGCGGCTCCTTAAGTTGGAGGCAAGACGCGATGAGCCTACCTGCAGCTATCAGCATTAATTATGTAAACGGTATGCTCTCATGCCCACAATATGCGAAAATTTTTACAAACAGAATTGGCTACATAAGCCACATGCCAGGACATCAACGGCAAAACCGGAGTTGCAGACGGTCGCCGTGGCTGAAATCAGTCGGGATTACATATTATGAGCACGCTAATATTATAAGTCTCTCTGCTCTCTATGCACATACTCGCATGTATACATATGTATATCTGCGAAGCAATTGCATTACACACTATCAGTAGCCATGGCTTTAATTTTGACAGTTCAACAACATTTTCGAACATAAGAAGCAATATCCATCAAAATGATTCATATTCAAATTGATAGTGTGTTACGCAATAAGTTGTAGATGCAGCTGAATTTCAATATCGACTTGCGAGGACTGCAATTTGACGACCAAAACTCAAACTGTGCACTTTCCCGATATTCTGAAGTGAAATCCGTAGTAACGTCAGTAATAACTATTATTGACAATCGTATAAAACCCAAACAGAAACTGCTCCAAGAGGCACAAAAGATCTTTAAGTGTTTAGATTGCGAAAAAAGATAGCGGTTTTATTGCAATTGACCCCCGAAGCAAAAAACAATGCTTGGCGTGTTCACCAGTTGTCCATCGACGCGACGACGTTTGGATTAATTTATTCTTACACAAACTGAAGCAAAACGACATCTTGTCTACAACGTGTAACGGTAAGGTGATATCATTCAAAGAAGTCATACCCTTGGTTTGTATATACAACCAAGGGTATGCCTTCTTTGAATGATATGAATCGATATTGGAAGGGTTTCACCTCTTAATAATATACGTACTCAATATAATACTCGTACTCATACGTAAGAATTGATACTAAATTTTTGTTTCATATGTTCCTTAAATTTAAATCATCATCATCATCATCAACCTTTTTTATCGTCCCACAGCTGGGCACAGGTCTCCTCTCATACAGAGAAGGATTGAGCGTAATCACCACGCTTGCTCAATGCGGGTTGGCGATTTCAGACTTAAATTCCAGGTTTCCTCAAGATGTTTTCCTTCACCTTCAGTCTTTGGTGTCCAAGATATACTTAGAAAGTACCTACATACAACTTTAGAAAAGTTACATTGGTACTTGCCTGATCTGCAATCGAACCCGCGCACTCATATTTGAGAGGCTGGTGTTTTAACCACTAGGCCACCACGACTTACTAGGCCACCGCGACTTGAATTTAAATCAACTAAACGTTATTCGGCCAATATATCACTAGTAAACACTGTTTTTGTCACATCAACTTTGTAATGATTTTTATTTATGTTAGTGTGCCCTCATTAATAATATAAAACAGTTTTGTTTCTATCACATCCAGTTTTCTTGTGACAGCTACATATTTATTTTTGACGTTATATACGTTTCTTTGTTTACATAACTACATTTAGTTGACTGTGTAACTATTATGTTTGCTAAATTACATTTTATTTACGTTAGTTTTTATTCAATTACATTTTATTAACATATAATATAATTTAAAACTTTGGAGTGTAATATGTCCTTGAAAACAAATAAGCTGGACTCTCATCTGGATTTTGAAATTTTGACTCACAGCACCCAAATTTGCCGTAAAGAAATCCCGTATGAGTGACGAACGAGGTGAGAGGTTCCATCAGGAGATTTCTTTAGTGGAAAAGCGTTATCAAGGGAAATGGAGTCCAGAAATGCTAGCAGATTATTTTTGGGGACTTAAAAGGGATCTACCAGAAGCCAAATATTCAAGAAAATCATAAGTATCTATTAGGTATTGGGAAATCATTCTGTAAGTGTAGCTGATTTTTGTAATTTTTACGAAAATATATGTTTTAATGTCACAAGAAAACCTGATGTGTACATTTTTTTTCGTTGATATATTATTCTTTGGTGGCCCAAGTATATTTAAAATTTGATATAAATTTTCATGTGTAAAAAACATTACAAATTTGTTGACCAGTTTATCAATTAATTTTATTATTATCTTCTGTAAGTCTGCGTGTTTAGTACAGTAGTAGCTTAATGCAGGTAGTGTTCTTTCTCATAACTTCCAAATATGTAGAGTGTTGGGTTAAAAAAGCATCTCTAGTATCGTTTGACATCATCCAAAGAAGCCGTGCCCTTGGTACGTATATACTTTTTCTGTTACATGTTTTATAAGTAGGTCCAAATAAGACAATGAAAAAACATTACTATTTTTTTGACTTTTTGGGAATTTATGTTTGTGTCGGGATTTTTTTTTAAATTTTGTTATTTTATTTATATATACTTTATTGTACACCAAAAACATACATTGATTACAACTACATTCAACACAACAAAATATACAATAGGCGGCCTTATCGCTAATGAAAATGAAAAATTATCGAAATCTCTTCCGGGCAACCAAAGATTTAGTATGTGAGCTGTAAAGAAATTGAAAATGATTCTTGAGATAAAAAGGGATGGAAGAATAAAAAAGCACATTATACAAAAGGGAAAGATTATGAGCATTCCGGAGAAAGCTAATTGGTAACCACTTGAGCTTCACGCGAAATTCGGATACATGATCATATTTGCGTAGACCGAATATACAAACATTTTGAAGTCGCTCAAGCTATTATTATTTTCCAGTACCTAATAATCTCGTATCCGATGGCCGATGGGGCAGTAAGGTTTTGGAGTGGCGGCCACGTACCGGAAGACGTAGCGTAGGGAGGTCCCCAACAAGGTGGATTGATGACCTGGTGAAGGTCGCGGGAAGCCGATGTATGCGGGCAGCACAAGACCAGTCATCGTGGAAAGCCTTGGGGGAGGCCTTTTTCCAGCAGTGGACATCTATAGGCTTAAGAAGAAGAAGAATAATCTCTTACTTTCTTAATAACCGATGACCATACTTTCACAGCAACACAGGTACATTATGATAAATTTTATGATGCTTAAAAACTTATCAGTTCATCACCTGACAGCTGTGTCGTTGTAAACCTAATCTACAAGAATTTCCAATAAGAAATTTTAGTTATTTTTGATATTATAATTCCTACATGCCTACGTAATCACACATAATTAATTACTATGTCGTCATAAGAGATAGTAATTGGTATTTTCCGTTATTTCTCTGATAAAAATGGATTACCCCACCTGTTCATTATACATCATAATGGATATCTTTTAAGTTGACAAGCATGCTTCCGCTGTCAAGTGAGCAAGATCTACATAATCAGCCGGCATCCTCAATGTTTTTCACATTGCCGGCTTCTTCGCCATTTTCAGAGCAATGGTGACGAAATTATTAACTGAAGTAAAACGCCTGAATGGGTTCGTCCCACGATTTACACCACGTAAGTACTACTGCACCACCACAGCCCTTACATCATGTTTTGCACAACACCTGATGCTCATTAGTCTACAGAACTATTTATAATTTAATGAACTTATGCGCTACTGAATCGTAGGCTACTTTGGTACTAGGTAGGTACTTTTAGCAGTCACTATATTTAGCCATTTTATTTCTATGGAATAAGGCATGTTTACAAAATCTGTTTTGCTGGTATAAACTATGTGAAACTAAGGCATCCAATACTGTAAGTAATAGTATATAGCATTACCGTTTGACTTGAGCAAAAAGATTAACCGCAAAAGCTGTTGTTCTTGTCAACAACAAAAGAATAAGGATTGCCTTTTATCAGGAGGTTTTGTCTATTAATACCGAACAAAGAAAACAAGAATAATTAAACTTAGTTTCTACATCTACGAAAACTAAATAAGTTAGTGGATAAGCGAAAAAAGCTAATACCATTATAATAATATACATCCAGAGTCCCCGAATAATAATCAAATTCGCCACCACTAACATTGCACAGTCTGAAGGTACATCACAGATATGAAATTAATTTTTGACATCGCTCATCACATCATTCAGAAAAATAGGGTAGGGTGATATCTCGCAGAGGTAACGTGAATTGGCCACCAGGATCGTGTCATTTGACTCCACTTTCGACTTTTTCGTGTGGGGTTTTTTGAAGTCGAAGGTCTATGCCAATAAACCACATTCGACCGTTGCCCTGAAAGCCAACATAACGCAGGCCATCACTCAGATTCAGCCGGATCTATGCAGCAGAGTCATTAAACACTTACCTCTCGGATTCGTGTCACCATAAGAAGCCGCGGCGGACATTTGGACGATGTTATATTCCATCTATAATGACATAAATAGGCCTATCAAATAAAAAATAAATTTCATTAATATCTCACACACATCTTGTTTTATTCAATTTAACATCAACCCGTCCTTGTTGTAAAACCCTTTATTTCACAAATGTTAGTTCAGATTTATTCGCACAGGAAATGCTGTTTTTACAATCTTTATATCTATCTATGCTATAATGGTATTTAGATAGGTAACTTTTTATATTTTATTTCAAGGGGAACCTTCAAAAGGCACCTGACCTCTGTGGACCGAGGTCGGGGATTGTGGGATTTTTACCTCATTAAATCCACCCCGGTTAGTCCCGGTAGGGTTAGTCCCGGTTCTTCTTAAAAGACCAATTACGGGACCGCCCCTGCGCACTGTAAACGATTCTTCCCTAGGCCTCGCTACTTACGGCAGCACGTGACCACTATGCCACCATCTTTTCTAGGGTCACTTACTGAGTGCATAGAGTCCCCACTCTATGCGCCCTTGGCCCTACATACTTACTTACTAAGCTCTACTTACCTTTTGTAGGTGCGCGGGTTAAGGCGTATTAGGCACCAAGGCGGTTGCCACTCCGATGCCTCCTTCTCCGAGCAGGATTAATCCTCTCTCGATGTCGCTTGGTGGCCGCCTTTTTGAACATCACGATCTCACAGAAGGAGGCTATATCTGTCCAATTCTCTTTCGCTCCCAGCATAGCCTTCACTACTGCTTGCAGAGACAAGTCTCGCCCGATCCTGCCAACCCAGAATCCGCCGCTCCGAGGCCCACGCCGAGCACTCCTCGAGCGTGTGTTGTGCGGAATCTAGGATACCTCCACAGTGATGGCAATTTGTCGTGGCTTCTCGGCCAATTTTGTTCAGGTATTCACCGAAGATTCGCGATCGAATCAGGAATCAGGAGATCCGCAGAAAAACTAGAGTAACCGACATAGCCCGAAGAATTACAACACTGAAGTGGCAGTGAGCTGGACACATTGCCCGTAGGACCGATGCCCGATGGGACCGACGGGTTCTCGAGTGGCGACCACGCACCGAATGACGAAGCGTGGGTAGGCCCCCGACAAGGTGGACCGACGACCTGGTGAAGGTCGCGGGAAACCGCTGGATGCGGGAAGTGCAGGACCGGTCGTCATGGAGAACCTTGGGACAGGCCTATGTCCAGCAGTGGACGGCTTTCGGCTGAAATGATGATGATGATGATGATTCACCGAAGCAACCATGTCCGATGAGCACCTTTTCAGCCAGGCTTCGAAATGCGGGTAGGCACCCACATTTATATGTAATACCAAAACTATATCTAAGACTATACCTACGTCACAATTATAGTAGATTACATTAGGTGACCGTAGGCCAACTTTCGTATTTGAAGTCCGCAAAAGCTTCCTTACCCACAGACTTCCGGTCTTCTAACGTTGTGTGAGTCCGGAAGTCCTGTCGAGCAAATCGTCGTTTATTCGCTTTCAGCTTGCCTTTTCATATTTTGTTGGCTTTTGTATCGGTGTTATGTAAACTAGTATAGATGGTTTCTATAGTAAAAAGTTTTTATGGCTGGAACAAATTGAAGTAGAGGAGAAATTATTATTTACAGACATAAATATTAGGGGTTAAAGTATGAAATTATCATTTTGTTGCAATAGGTTCTTTGAATTAACATCTTCTACATTATTAACATCATCTAATTAGAATCTTCATGGTTTACGGTTTTGGAATGAACCTTTATTCACGTGGTTTCAATAATGTTCTTCTTTTTAAAAATGAGAAGCATTTGAATATCGACTTTGAATTGTTTTTGTTATTCAATTTAGACAAGAAAGATGGATACTGCGAAAATTCGAGCGATTTTTCAAAACGAGCTCCGACGCCTAATCAAATCATTGTTGCATTTGGAGAGGGGTCTACTAATGAACACAACATGCGATTTTGTTTTAAACGCTTTCGTGATAGAAACTTCTACTTGAAGAACGAGACACGAAAACTGCTCAGACAGATGAATAATGATAACTTAGAGAGATTGGTGGAAGCCGATCCTAGTCAAACTACCCAGGAATTAGCGGCATGGTTTAAACCTTAACGTCATTTTACCCACAATTTGTAGATTGTCAAAACAATAAAATAAAAATACGAAAAATGGGTGCCTTAATATTTTAATGATCTGCAGAAAGAAACGCGTGTTGAAACTTGTGTTGCCTTGTTGAATCGGTACAGAAATGATGGAATATTGGATCGAATTGTGTGATGTGATAAAAAGTGGATTCTTAATAATAACCGTAAAATAAAAATGCAGACCAACGTAATTGCGTAACACTTTTGCGTAAGGCTTTAGTTTTGGTTTTTATTTCCAACATATTTACGTTGTTATACAGACAAAATTAATAGTTCGAACTTATGGAGAACAACTGTGAACGATATTGCGTTCAAAATTATTCAAATTAACATCGATTTTTGTTACGCAATCAGGGCGCAGTTCCTTATAACTTTGCATTCCAGGGCACGTAGTGTTCCACACTAACCTCAAAGAGATGTCAGCACATCGTGACGGGTCCAGTTGGATCGATGCCTGCCAGGACCGCCCGAAAGAGATACCGCGGTTCTGGCGCACTGGCAAATGAAGGAACACGGGTACATTTTAGTCGGTAAAGATCTGACATTCCGCTCCACCCAACATGACAGTTCCAATATAATCGAATTAAGTCGATTGGGGTATATACCAATGGACTTCGCAAATGATTATTATGAATGTTTGGCGATTTAAGGATAATCTCGTAATGACTGTCTTGGTCTACGGTTTATTGAACAATCAATAGTCTTCTCCAGAAGAATATAAGGTCTCAAATATGAGATGGGAGTGACCAGAGGAGGCAAAACACCAGGGAATAACTCCGCTGCCGCGAGAAATCGCGGTACGATGGACAGAGCTCCGGCGGGTTCTCATGGCGACATGGAGACAGCCATTGTCGCAACCTAAGTCGCACGCCACAAAAGCGGCGGTAATTCGCCTCTTTGAGGACCACCTGACGCAGGTCTCCACCGGACACGGTTGTTTCGGTAGGTTCCTGCTGCGGATAAGATGGGAGGAAACGCCAGAGTGTCATCACTGTGAGGATTGCCCTGTGGACACGGTGGAGGTCTGCCCGGCTTGGGCGGAGTACCGCTGTGTCTTCGTGGAGGCAATGGTCCAGATGGGGATGGTTCGGAGTGAGAGTGCATGGCAGGCCGTCACCTTCTTATGCGAAAAAGTGATGCTGGCAAAGGAGGAGGCAGAGTGCGTGAGAGAGCAGGAATCTACCTCACACCTCTAGCCGCCGCAGGATACGCTCTAGTCGGGGGACAACATCGAACTCCCGGCAACCGTAGACGCGGACTTGTGGACGGCGATCATTGGACAGCTCGCCACCCGATGAGGATCAGGCCCGGGTCGAGGAGTATTGTTTTCACGCGCGCCTCATAGAGATGTCAGCTCATCGTAACGGGGTCTACGAAGGGCGATGCCTGATTCAAAGTACCGGGTTGATCAAATGAGAAATTGTGGCCCTGGCGCACAGGCAAGTGAAAGAACACGGATGGGTTATATTTAATAAAAGTCTGACACGCCCTTCCGTTCCGCCCAGAGCGGGAGACGTCATTCAGTTCACCCATCCACACCAAAAAAAAAAGTAAAACACAAAAAAGGTCTCAAATTCAAGTAGGCATGTAATAGGAGTTGACGTATAAAATTGCCGATACCCACTGAAAATCTAAGTGGTTTATTTTTAATCTTTAACTAATTTATTTAATCAAAATAGTTACCATTATTATCTATACATTGATGCAATCTAATAGGAAGGTCATTTATGCATTTGCGATAGAACTTTGAGGATCTAGACTGCACAAACTGTGTTAAAGCATTTTGTACTGCCTTCTGGGAAGAAACCTTCTTGTTACGTAGATAATTGTCCAAATCACAAAAAAAAAAGAAAAATGGTAATCCGTTGGAGCAAGGTCTTTCAAATTGGAGGATGACGAATGTTTTCTGACTGCGGTCCCTGAAGGGTCAAAATGATTTCTCGAGCAATAATGTTGAAGATCGATCATGAGTCGGGGCTGTTTTACTGTTAGTTTTCCAACGTTCTTCGGTGTTCGACACAATAGAGCTCTGCCGTCATTGCTTGACCAGAATGGAGAAAACTATAGTAAATAACACGACGCTGAAACCACCAAACAGTTACCATTAACTTTTTATTGGTAAGTTGTGCTTTAGGACGCTATTGTAGTGTGTGATCTGGGGTCAACCATTGAATGTTTCTTATACGGTTATCATAAAGAATGCACTTTTCATCACAATATGTCACAATTCCATCCAATATTCCTTCATTTCTATAGTGATCCAACAAGGCAACGCAAGTTTCAACACGCGTTTCTTTCTGCAGATCAGTCAGATCATTAGGCACCCTTTTTTTTGTATTTCTATTTTATTGATTTGACGCAAATGAGTCAATATTGTGGATAAGGTGACGTTAAAACATGCCGCTAATTCCTGGGTAGTTTGACAAGGATCGGCTTTCACCATCTCTCTTATTTCATCGTTATTCACCTGTGTCAGTGGTCTACCTCGTGGCTCGTTCTTCAAGGAGAAGTTTCCATCACGACAGCGTTTAAACCAAAATCAAACGGTGCGTTCATAAGTAGTCTCCAAACTCAACATTGATATTGCGAGCTGTTTCTGCCACGTTACTTCCGCGTCGGAAATCGTATTCAAAATTCACTCAAATTTTCGCAGAATCCATCTTTCTTGTCTAAGTTGAATATCGTCGATATTCAAATGTTTCCCATTTTACAAAAGAAGAAAATCATAAAAACCGTCTGAAAAAATCCTCAAACCATGAAGATTCTATGTCAATTCAAAGAACCTATTGCAACAAAACTGCAACATCATATTTTAACCCTTCATCATCAACCTTTTTATCGTCTCACTGCTGGGCACAGGTCTCCTCTCATACAGAGAAGGATTGAGCGTCATCACCACGCTTGCTCAATACGGGTTGGCGATTTCAGACTTAAAGTCTAGGTTTCCTCAAGATGTTTTACTTCACCCTGTAATCAGTCATTGGTGTCCAAGATATACTTAGAAAGTACATATAACTTTAGAAAAGTTGTATTGGTACTTGCCTGACTTAGAATCGACTGATTATACGATGAGTTAAAGATGCTAAGAGTAATTTTTTACCCGTGTCTTTCTCTCGACACTTCTCGTACAATTCCAAAACTCTTTTATTAATGGGAAGCTTCAGTATCGTCGAATGTCATAGGTGGGTAAAAACAAGGTATTTCTTGTGGCGAAGGTTGTTGCCACAAAGGTAAACTTAGACCTAGGTTAGAATATAGGATCTATCTATGATCTTTATTCTATTAATAACTACGTTTTTATGTTATAATTTCCAAACACGGGTGAAATCGCAAGAAAAGCTAGTTAGAATTCAATCTTTTGAAGGCGTTTACCTAACAATACATAAGCATGCATACCATGTAATCTCTATTATGTATGCCAAATGACAGCTTATATTGATTGATGATTATATCACTTTAACAATAATCTCAATTGTTATGAACAAATCAGTATGTAAAATTAATAACAAATAAATGCAGATTCTATGGAAAATCACCAGAAATTCAGCCAGGCCCCGGCCAGGTCATGATGGAAAACGACCTTTTCCTGATTGGCTTGGGTCTTGGATGTTTATCTATATATGTATCTATTATAAATTATAGTATCGTTGAGTTAGTATCCCATAACACAAGTCTCGAACTTGCTTTGGGGCTAGCTAAATCTATGTGATTTGTCCGTATATATATATTTATTATATATTTTTCGATAACACTGAAAAATTAAGAAGTGATTTCAATAACATTTTGTTGTGTGATAACAAAACCAATTTGTAGTATATCATAGTTTTTTTTTTTTTAATAATTATAAACTAGCACTTGACCGCAATCCCGCCTGATGGTAAGCAGGGACGCAATCGTTGATGGTAAAGCGCACTAGTTTATTAAGAACCTATTCACTCAGATTGAGCGAATAGGAAGGAAGACGGCAGTTGAGCGAGGTGATGCAAAGTTAAACCCAACAACACGACCAACGATGCTGCGCCAAAGGGAGATTGATCGGAAGACCCTCCACGACCAAACTCCCAACACAACAACATTTGGCGCATCGTACCCGGCACACATCGCAACACAACTGCTCAGACCCGTCCTCCGTACGGCTTCACCAGACATCATGCCGGAACACGACGAATCGCTTGGCGGCAAGGCTTTGTCTGGTGGGTGGTAACTTCTGCCGGCGGCCGGTGATATGAACTACCACCGACTAGTAGTCGGTAGTACACCGGTCGGTAGTACTGACTAGTAGTAGTCATAGTATAATATTTGAATCTTTCAACAGCACACGTCCGCCGCTGCCAGTCGAGTATTTATTATAAAGAAACGTTTTCTTATGGGAACGCAAACAGTGGCGTACACAATAACGGGGTACAAGTTGGTAAATTGGATTCGCGCCTCGGGGACGGGCGACAGCGGTAGCCGGTAACAGCGCAAGGGAGGGGGGCGGTTAATCACGTCACGCCGAGTGTGAAGAGTACCCACGCCTTCGTCACTCGACGATGACCTCTGCGGGCCCTTAATATACATCAATCATACCAAAAACTTTTATTATTATTAACAATGTTGCAGAGTGAAAGCGTCATCTCAAAGACAGATGAAAACTTCGAAGTAACGATAACAAGTCTCGGCTGAATACCTAGGTAAACAAAAGTTTATACATCAATATCTTAATATAAAACATAGAGCGACGGACTGAGGTCGGAATAATACATAAAGCAGGAGTACATAAAGAAAATAAATGACATTGTTTTCCTACAAATTCGCTGAGACACTGATTCTTTTAAAGAGTTAGGCTTCACGGCGGACACTTGAATTTCTTGAATTTTACTTTGCTACTCAAGGTTAATAGCTTCTGGGCTGGATTTCAGTACAGGTGAAACTGCTGGAACCCCGACCTCTGAGGTGTTACCGCTGCCATGTGGGCCGATAGGGAACGGCGTTAGCGTAGTTTGTTACACTGACGACACGCTAGTTCTGGCATAAGGGAGGTCGCACCAAGCGACCCTCGGAGTTGCGACAATCGTCAACAGGATCCATGCTCATCCATCCAAAATTATCGCGCTGCTTGATGAGGGTTGCAGCCAATACTTCGTGGTTAGGAGGCTAAATATTAGTCGGTCGATGGTCCAAAGGACCTGACAGCGATATTAGGAGACTGGTTGCGTCGAGAGAATCTCATATCAATCAAATCTTTGTATGAGGATCTTAAGAACAACCTTCAAGAAGTAACAAATATGCATATTAGTCTATGGACGGTCAGTAGGAGGCTTCTCGTTGCCAATACATGCAGTCACCGCCCGGCCCGCGGCCCTATATATTACTCCGTGAGCACCGAGTTCACAGGCTTAGGTTCGCTCGAAATTGTGAATAATGGACTCAAGAAGATTGGAATAGGGTTTTGTTTTCTGATGAAGCCAGGATATCTCTGTTCGGTGAAGATCGACGTCCGTGAGTACTAAGAAGACAAGGAGTATGCTTTGCAGAGGCATTTTTCGAAGAAATCACACCTTATGGTGGGTGCTCTGTTATCTTTTGGGCAGGAATAAATTCAATGGATCGTACAGAGTTAGTCTTGATTGAAAACAGCTCACTGACTGAGCATCGATACATAACGGAAGTTCTAATTCCTCATACACAACCCGCATTGGCCGCTCTAGGTGAAGACTCGATTTTTATGGACGACAATCGTGGTAGGCTAGTCGTTAAAACACAAGCCTCTCAAGTATGAGTGCGCGGGTTCGATTCCAGGTCAGGCAAGTACCAATGTAACTTTTCTAAAGTTATATGTACTTTTTAAGTATATCTTTGACACCAATGACCGAAAGTGAAGGAAAACATCTTGAGGAAACCTGGACTTTAAGTCTGAAATCGCCAACCCGCATTGAGCAAGCGTGGTGATTACGCTCAATCCTCCTCTGTATGAGAGGAGACCTCTGCCCAGCAGTGGGACGATAAAAGGTTGATAATGATGATGATGATGACATTTATTTAGACACCTTGTACTGACAATGACGCCGCGGTGTAACAAGAAATATTTTTGGTAAATGACTTTTTAGTTGTAAATTGTTTCGTCTTAAGATATGTCCTCAAACAATGACCTTATTTTGGTTAATATTTAAAGCAGCGAGCACTTTAAACTGGTAGGCCTCCCTCATTTTAAGTTAATTTTCACGATCCAGAGGAAAAAAATTTAGCAGAACGCTTACAAGGAACAACATTAACAGTGATTTATTTTACAGTACCCTCGTTGTAGAGCATAGTACCTAGAGATTTATCGACAATATGTAGCTATTCATAAAAAAACAATTGAGTGAAAGAACAATTGGAAACGTTCGAAACGTGCTATTCATTGCATTTCAACTAGAAAATAATTGTTCGTAGCTAATGTTCACCGTTCAGTACTTTTCTTTAGTTTCTTGTCAATTACTTCAATAACTTTATGAGTGCCCATTTTCAGCTCAACGGTTGCTAAACAAGAAGTACCTAAACTGACCTATTCCTTATAAACCTTTTGTTTGTTCCATCTTTGTTTTATTCTTTTCTTAACTCGAAACTTATTTTGAGCTACTTACACAGTGTTCTTAAACACTACTTAATTGAAGGCCTATATAAACTCATTTGCAAAAAAACGGGCACCTAAGCAATGAACCATTACAAATGTTAATATTGCTTTGTTAGATAATTATAGGTAGTTTTGTCAATTAAATTTTTTAATTTTTAAAATTAAAAAAGTTTTTTTGTTTGTTTTTCATTAATAAAGTAAAAGCAGATAAATGTTTAGTAAGGAGTGTGACTCGCTCTAGCTAAAGTCACAGCTTGAATTCGTTTGGGCATGCTAGCGAGTATATCCCGGATACTTGCTTGCAGAATACGTTTCCACACCGCAGTAATCACATTCTTCAGCTCTCTGATGGTCCGCGGAGCCAGTTGAACTGATCTCACACGCCGTTTCAGAATGTCCTAGACGCTCAATGGGATTGAGGTCGGGACTTCGAGCTGGCTAATCCAAACAACGAATGCCGACCTCTTGCACATACGCCTCAACATCGCGAGATCGGTGGGCGCGAGCATTGTCGTCCATAAAAATCGAGTCATCACCTAGAGCGGCCAATTCGGGTTGTGTATGAGTAATTAGAACTTCCGTTATGTATCGATGCTCAGTCAGTGAGCTGTTTTCAATCAAGACCAACTCTGTACGATCTATTGAATTTATTCCTGCCCAAAACATAACAGAGCACCCACCATAAGGTGTGATTTCTTTGAAAAATGCCTTTGCAAAGAATTCTCCTTGTTTTCTTAGCACTCACGGACGTCGATCTTCACCGAACAGAGATATCCTGGCTTCATCAGAAAACAAAACCCTATTCCAATCTTCTTGAGTCCATTATTCACAATTTCGAGCGAACCTAAGCCTGTGAACTCGGTGCTCACGGAGTAATATAGGGCCGCGGGCCGGGCGGTGACTGCATGTATTGGCAACGGGAAGCCTCCTACTGACCGTCCATAGACTAATATGCATATTTGTTACTTCTTGAAGGTTGTTCTTAAGATCCTCATACAAAGATTTGATTGATATGAGATTCTCTCGACGGAACCAGTCTCCTAATATCGCTGTCAGGTCGTTTGGACCATCGACCGACTAATATTTAGCCTCCTAACCACGAAGTATTGGCTGCAACCCTCATCAAGCAGCGCGAAAATTTTGGTAACTTTTACCACTCTATCTACCATTTTTGATACAGCTAAACAGCAAAAAATAAACCTTTGACAGTCAAGAATATGAAATTAATCGATAAAAATTGAATAAAAGTCATGAAAGTCGATGTTAACTTCTGGAACTTCGCACCAAAAATGTAGTATAAAAAAGGGTTTTCTGTACAAATGAGCACCAAATGGAAATTTGAATTTAGAACGTACTTTTTTTAAATACCACGGCATTTTTAAAACCGACCAGTAATGTGTACAAACGATTGAAACCTATATTATATCTTTTTAAAGATGTATGAAAATAAAAACCGCGCGTTTTTTGCAAATGAGTGTATGTACAATCTTCCCCTGAAAAAACGCCCAAAATACAAACGAAAACAGAAAATGTTTACTCGTAACAAAATCCATGAAAATCAAAAACACACGTGACGGAGTTGTAAAAAAGATCACGTATCACATTGTAACGTAACTACACATTATTATGACGTTTTCTGTAAATACGTAACAAATTGGCAGTTAAAAAAACAAATAGCGTGTTAGTTGGCGACATGTTAACATGAAGCAGCACTCAAGGCCGGGCCTGAGGGTACATCCGCGTCTACGCTCCGCTTTTTGCTCGGAACGAGTTGTTACAAAGTGCTCTCCAGAAGCCACTGTACCTCCCACTCGACATTAATGCATTCCATTACGAGTTATGCTACGTCCATGCAAATTAATGTTGAAAATTCTTCTCGCTGTTCGCTGTTCGATGTGTGTCGATTCAAATTTGACGTATTACGCGAATCGTACCATCGAGCATAACCAAATACAGTAATTGAAAATGGAGTTTACTTAGTAACTGCATTAACAAGCGCGGCACGTTCAATGAACGCACTTCGAATATAAATAATCCAACCTCGACGTGTATCATTCTTGTGTCATCCCTCCGAATATTTTCGTAAATTTTCTCATTTCGTCGGGTGTTTGTGCGGCGCTTGTAATTGTAGTTCGACGATTGGCTTGTTCTAACTTACTGCGATTGTTGGGCGCAATCTTATCCAATTAATTTGTGGTTTCCTTGACATATCGCTGTACAATTACACTAATTTTCCCCTTTGAATATACACAGATACTACTTAGGAGGTAATAGTAATAATATCTCGTATTTCATTTTCTACTGTCACTTATATAATCGAGGTAGACAAATCTTTGAACAGACTTTATGAAGTTTACAGTAAAATACTAAACAATTTTAAGTTTATATTACTCTTTATTATGTACACCATATTAATTACAGAACATAAACATGAAAGTTTTAAACAGGGTGACACAATGGGCGTTCTTATCGCTAAGAGCGGTCTCTTACAGATAACCTGTTTTATATTAGCATTGCAGGAATTACTTATCCTGGCTCTCTTAGTTTTCCGAAGACCCTAATGACCTATGAGGCTTATCTAAGAATGCACCGCTAGAAGCTCGACGTGAAATCTCCAAGATGTCAAATGTGGGTGCGTTTATTTCTTATTAGACTATATACTTAAATATTTTGCAATAAGTATCTCAGATTAAATATGGCAAATATGAGTTACGAGTCAATAAATGTGGGCAGAAAGTACAGCTTATTCAGAAGTTAGTTTGTTTACTGTTCACAAACACTTTTATTTAAATTTAAATATGTTTGAAAACTAAACTTGTTTTCACGCCCGTAACAAGAAATGTAATTGAGAGCTATACTTTAGGTCCTTATTCAATAGTGGCACCAACTGGTGAGCACAAAAACAGTAGCCCTCATTAATTTGAAGGATATTTTACCATAATTTCATTTATTATTGAAACCCTGAGCCTTTTACTTAAAGCACCAAGAGAACGTTACGGAAACAGGGTCCACAAATGATTTTAATAACATATGTAGGTGCGGCAACCCATTTCATTTATATAATCTTCTGTAATTACCTCATTAGTATAGTAGCGGGCATTGAATGTTGATTCAAAGGCGAGCAAAGTGTTTTGTTTACGTTCGTACGAGGGTCAAACTGAAAGTTCTTAGAACTGGCCACTTATAAACAATATAATAACAAAATAATTCAAAAATTTGAAAATAGAACTCTTTGGCGATATTACTGAGTATATATTTCATTCATTTGTCATTAGTTATACGATTTGGCGGCAAATTGAAATTGTCTGTGTCACGTCAACATGAATTTAACACCAAAAAATTTTCGTGCAATGATTTTTTATGACTTTCGATGTCAAATAAGTCAACAAGCAAGTTATGATAGACTACGATTGGCCTTTCACGATAAAGCCCCATCTCGTGCGACTGTTTACAGCTGGTTTAATGAGTTTAAACGTGGTCGCACTAATCTCACTGATGATTTACGTGAGGGACGGCCTTCTACGGCGACGACTGAAGATAACATCTGTGTTGTGCGGCGTATGATAGAGACTGACAAAAGAGTGACCTATCAGCAGATTCGGACAAGCTTAGACATCGGTATGAGTCAAGTGCACAAAATCCTCCACGAACATTTAGCGGTCAGGAAGCTTTGCGCCCGGTGGATACCTCATAATTTGACTGAGGCTCAAAAACTCCATCGTGTGGATTGGTGCCGTAAAATGATTGAAAGATTTAACCGAGGTGACTCAAATGCTGTGTTCGACATACTAACAGGTGACGAAAGTTGGATTTACTGTTATGATCCTGAAACCAAAAGACAATCTGCTCAGTGGGTGTTTCCTTTCGAGGAGTTGCCAACTAAAGTGAAGAGAGATCGAAGTGCGGGAAAAAAATGGTGGCCTCGTTCTTTGGAAGGATAGGTCATTTCGCAACAATTGTGTTAGAGGATCAAAAAACAGTTTCTGCAGAATGGTACACTACCAATTGTTTGCCACTTGTCTTGGAAAAAGTTCGAGAGAAACGACCTCGCAGTAGGATCCTCCTTCACCACGACAACGCCTCGTCGCACACCGCCAAGCGAACGATCGACTATTTGGCGACATCAAACGTTGAATTACTGGGTCACCCGCCGTATAGTCCCGACCTCGCGCCTTGTGATTTTTATTTACTTCCAAAAATTAAAGAAAAACTTAAAGGAAAGCTGTTTATGAATGCTGAAGAAGCGGTGGCTGCGTATCGCGATGCCATTGAAGAGACCCCTAAGGACGAGTGGGCAAAGTGCTTTTCCCAGTGGTTCCATCGCATGCAACGGTATATTGACGTGAATGGACAATATTTTGAAAAGATATAATAAAACTAATAACTGGCTAATGTTATCAGTTTTTGATTTTCTAAGAACTTTCAGTTTAACCCTCGCATCCACAAGAAATCGTTGGGAATAATATATGTCGGAGATCGTCGATTAATTTTAATAGAAGTTGCTGATTTGATTTATGTAGTAGAGGGGCGAACGCTTGTGACGTCATTTTGTGATGGCGGCACATGGACAGAGTCGCTTTGGAAAGTGGGGTTCGTCGAACGGTGACTTTGCATCGAGACGCGGACCAAGGCACATCTCCGAACCAAAACTGTCGGTTTGCCTATTCAAATTGTTATTATGAAGATTGGAGGGTATATCTACACGTCGTGCTTCAATTCAAAACTCACCTACGAAATGGAACCTGTACCACCACACCAAGATGCTGTCGACCCTACCGCTCTGCCGTCGCTGTCTCCGACATCAGAAGTGGGATAAAGAACTACACTGCTCACAATCTCGTTATAAATCCAGGAACAGAATAATGTGAGGATGGAAGTGAACGTCAAGTTACGAGGTGCGCACAATAGCTGGCGCAGAGATCGCTCCGCGAGGTGGTCCGCTGTAGGAGTGCGCTGCAGGTGTGCGCTGCAGGCGTGCATGTGCGGCTGGACGCGGCGCTGTCGTGACAGTACTGGCTGTTGCTTGGCGAGCGAAGTGCGCTTGCGGAGCGCGCAAGGTTTCAAGACTTGAGCCTCTACTCTGCAGGCGATGAGAAGGTTTCAAAATACCCAAAACGTTTGTGGTAACGTAATGGGATTTTATGAGAGCTCAGAGATGGCTGGTGTGCAACGGTTGGCAACTGCCAAGTGGCACGTGTTTGTGGGAAATTGCCATAATCCAGTGAGTCGGACTATTTTTATTTTGATTCCGTGGCCGAATGTTCTCTTGTCAAGCTATCTGTAATTTCATTGGTATACCTACGTACACACGCAGTAGTACGTATACAGGGTATGGGTAGTACCAGCGTTGTGTACTGAACCATTTCTTTGCGACATGAAATAAGAGTTATTTTTGCAAATTTTATTTCTTGTACTACCCGATTATTGTTTGTTATAATGGGCTGAGAAATTTTAAATGAGGGTTTTAAAATTATGATGTCTGGTTTGTCTTTATTTCAAAACTAAAGTTCACTGTGGCCTATAGTTACGAGCTCACTTGAGCTTATGATAGTATGTCTGTAACGAACATAGAAATGAGTGCTATTTACGAAAAATCTAAATTTGATAGAAGTATGCTAAAGTAATGAAATTTAACACATTGAACGCCGATTCAAATTTAGTGGTTGTTCCGTTTGGGCCGTGGGGCTCACCGGTGAGCGACAGCAGTACTACCCGTTCAGGCCGTGGGGCTCACCGGTGACCGCGCGACGGGCTCGTGTTTGAACTTAATTTTCTCGCTGGAGGACACAGTGCCAGTACAAAACTGTATTGAGCATGCCCGGCACGGCCCTGGAGAATAGTTTACGTACACTAGCTCGTTTCGACACTACGTAAAAAAAAAGACTTGGTTGATTTTTTGGCTAACTATACAAGATGTGGTTTGAAAGTAAAAGAAGGTTTACAAAATATATATTTTATTAGAATATAGTTAAAAACGTTTTATTATCCATTAGGCAATCACTTATTTTTGGACTTAGTATAAAATAAACTAAACAAACTGCGAAAAACGGACGTCTCTTTTCACTTCATTACAGTTATGCTCTCATCGCTTTCCGAGTAAAATTCTGTCCAAGTACAGCATCTTTCGACCTGTAGTCGGTTATTTTGGGTAATTTTACGATCCCCATGAAAATAATCAATCCGAAAAATCTTTTCAACTCTGCTGCGGATGTAGGTTTCCATAGGCGAATCCGCACAGTTTTAGCACTGCGTCCGACCCAGTGACTTTTTTGATAGCATAAGTATTCGTATAATCGGCCACCATTTCAACTACTTCGTCTGATACTAAAAATGATAGAAATCTGCCGGGGTCTTATCGATTATTTCCCTTACAACTCGTGCATCTAATCCTGAGAACTCAGTATAGGGGATAATCCGACGCTGATTACCTTTTGGTTGGTGCCACACGGTAAATGTTACAGGAAGCGACGCGGTGTGACCAGAAGTATTTGGCACGGTATTTTCTAGTTCAATATTACTCGTGTTACTGATGGACAGAACTCGTCGACGTCGCTTTCGTAAAGTTGGTTGTAAGTCAAACTCTTCCGCAGACTCCGAAATTAGCTCAAAGCTATTATTGAGCACGGAAATTTCTATATTTTCGATCTCCGTCAAATCATCATTTGTTATTTCAAAGTCTTCAAAATCATCCATGATTGACACCATACTTTTTTACAGTGAGGTCGGACGCAGTTTATTGATTTTAGAGGTAACCACGGTAAATTTGTCACTAAAATCATCCAAAATATGTATAATAT
This sequence comes from Sesamia inferens, assembly GCA_037179545.1. Classification (NCBI taxonomy): domain Eukaryota; kingdom Metazoa; phylum Arthropoda; class Insecta; order Lepidoptera; family Noctuidae; genus Sesamia; species Sesamia inferens. The sequence goes on along the minus strand of CM073928.1, from coordinate 16,169,759 downwards.
GTGTAATCCCTTCCGACGAAGGGCGTGGAATGTGACCGGCACCGTGACCCCCGCGGCCCCGCGCGAACGAAATGCAAATTTCCATCGCCGTGCGCCGTGGTGGTCACCGGTGTCCGTCAGCAATTATTTTGTTAATTCTTTGGATAGTAATAAGAAATAACTATTCAGATTGAGGTTTTTGACTATTTGGAACCGTATGAGCCAATAAAACCTAATGTGTAAAATTTGTCGAAATCGCAAATTGGCGTCGGCCTATATAGAAAGTATAGCGGTGGTCACCGGTGACCACCATGGCGTTCAACGTGTTAATAATGGTGAGTTGTTTGTTGGCGATAATGGCGATCGTTACCTATTGAAATCGTTGATTGGAAACAAAACTTATAAGTACCCCACGATCGCATAGGTACGAAAGATTTTTCCAAGTAATGTCTGTTGAGTTAGATTTTCAAAATGTAGAAGATGGTGAGGAGGGTGCCTCCGCCAGCAAATAGAACACGTATCATGGCTATGTGGTCGCGCTGCACGCACTAGTCTGTAGTCGTAACTGCAACCCAGTGAGGGGTTGTTCAGAGCGCGATGGGCAACTAGTGGTGTGGCGGGGACACGAGTAGGTATGGTCGCACTGCATGCACTAGTCTGTAGTCGTAACTGCAACTCAGTGAGGAGTTGTTCAGGGGGCGATGGGCAGCTAGTGATGTGGCGGGGACTTTAGTAGATATGGTCGCACTGCATGCACTAGTCTGTAGTCGTAACTGCAACTCAGTGAGGAGTTGTTCAGGGGGCGATGGGCAGCTAGTGATGTGGCGGGGACCTGGGTCTCGGAGGAGACTAATACTTGTACGGTCATGTGTTGACCTGGGAGTCGTGGACTCTAGAGTTGGTCGTATCACAAGAGGTGATGACGATATGGGTGTCAACTATGAGTTGTCACTAGCTACTGTGGTAGCGAACCATGGTGTGTTTTCTTATTGAAGATTATGATTTTGATTTGATAATTATGAGGCTTGGAGGAACCTTTTGTTTTCTTTTTGAAATTTGATAATTATGAGGCTTGAAGGAACCTTTTGTGTTTTCTTTTTGAAATTTGATAATTATGAGGCTTGAAGGAAGCTTTTGCGTTTAAGTTGTTAAAATGATTAAGTTGGTTTGGTTTTCTAATAGTCATAGTAATTAAACGTGACGTGTGACTGTCAGGTTGGCCGAGTTGGTTTTCTGTGCCTTTTTTTAATTTGTTACAGACATGCACGAGGACGTGCAACGGGAAATATCGAAGTTTCGCCGGAATCGGCGGTTGGCCTGGTGAACCGGATGCTGGACTCCGGGGCTGAGGGAGATTCGGATGCGACTGGGATTGGCGCTGGGATGATGATGATGATGAAGATGATGCACGAGGACGTGCAACTAGTCAGGCTGGCCGTGTCGGAGATCGTCGATTAATTTTAATAGAAGTTGCTGATTTGATTTATGTAGTAGAGGGGCGAACGCTTGTGACGTCATTTTGTGATGGCGGCACATGGACAGAGTCGCTTTGGAAAGTGGGGTTCGTCGAACGGTGACTTTGCATCGAGACGCGGACCAAGGCACATCTCCGAACCAAAACTGTCGGTTTGCCTATTCAAATTGTTATTATGAAGATTGGAGGGTATATCTACACGTCGTGCTTCAATTCAAAACTCACCTACGAAATGGAACCTGTACCACCACACCAAGATGCTGTCGACCCTACCGCTCTGCCGTCGCTGTCTCCGACATATATATTGATGATCGCATGGCTACGCCACTACTACAGCGCTACGGACGTAGCTGTGCGACTACGTTTACCGCTACGCAGCGACCTATAATTATTTCCCCTTATTCATAAACTCCGCTTAAAGTTAACTAGTGATTAGAGATTGTTTAAACATACATTTTAGACGTTTGTATGTCACTTAACTTTAATAATCGTTAATGAATAAACCCCTTAAACACTATGGTGTAAATTCATAAAGGATGATTAAAATTAAGTAACGTTAAAAGGTCAAATGTATATGGTTAAAGAATCGCTAATCACTAGTTAACTTTAAGCAGCGTTTATGAATTAGGGGGATACTGTGTACCTAACTTAAAACCACTCAAAGTTGAGGAGACTCGCTAGTCCAAATATACATATTTAATAATCTTCAGCTAAAAGGCGTCCACTGCTGGACATAGGCCTCCCCCAACATACGCCAATAAATCAAATACGAAATAATATAAATACGAAAATATCTCCGTCTGTATGTTAAAACTTTTCTGACCTAAGCCAGTGAACAGATTTCTATAAAATTTGGCAGGGAGGTAGAGGGCTTTCTAAGTAAAGAAATAAGCTACTTATTGTCCCGTTGGCATGTTTGGGTGGAATAATTCTCAGACTCTTTAGACTTAGACTCAACTTGAGCTAAACCGTAGATAGAAACTAGTAATAATATCATCAACTTTACATTTGGTATGGATTTTGTTACTTTTCACGTAAAAACTACTGAACGGAGATTGATGAAATTTTCTACACAGTTAAGTACTTATCGTAAGAAAACTAATTAAGATAATCGTGCGTTAATCTTAATTGCGTAACTGTACGCCAACAACCTTCGCCACGACATTTACGTTTCTCGGGGGATCAATTTCAATAGGAAAGTAACTTTGATAAAGAAAATGATCTTTCAAAATGGGTGTAGCAGTATCTACAGGTGTGACGTCACAGTCCTGCATCTCGCAAGCATATTTTACCATGCAACAACATTAGGAAAGTGTCCGCCAAACCACCAAACCTTTGGAGAATGTGTGAACTTTACATTCACCATACCTCTAAATAGATTTATTTATATTACACATACGTTTGATGAGCCTATCATTTTGATTTCACATTTAATCTCAGTAATCAAAACAGCTGTATCTACAATATTTTCTGAGTATTCATAATTTATTCCATCCAGAGAGCACAACCTCACACAATTTTAATAGGTATTTAATGTATTCGATAATCAGAAATTTATAAACAATGTATCAGCATCAAAATATTCTAGACCGTTCCTATGGAAACTTGAGCATCCATAACAAAGTGCCTTGAAACGCACATTTAAAGACCTCGTATCCAATACTTGTGTCGTGGCAATTATAATCCCGCGAAATTAAACAAAACAACATCCGCTGAAATTAGACACGCATTTGTTGGGAATTAAAATAAACGTTTCTCCCGGTCGGATACGTGAGTCTTTGTTTAAAGAGGGTGATTAGAGCACACATCGCGTTGAAATTGTTACGAGACACGCCGCACGCACCTCCCAGACAACTGCGCCACTTCAAATTACTTGAATGCTGCTCGCTGCGCAAAACATTTATCTCAAACGAGACAACAACGCCTCGACAACACTGTGGAAAGGCATGCTCACATAAGTTTTAATATGTGTCTAAATTATATTGGGACTAAAAGTAATTTCCACTGATACGTCGTTGAATAAAAAATACAACATTTTTACAATTCCAAAGACTCGAATAAAGGCAGGTCGCAAAAACTTCTCACATAAAATTCTGCAATTCTATTGTCGTTGGAGAGGCAAATTTGAAATTGAAAATAGCAGTCAGAGCTGGCTGCAGCGTCCCGAAGCCGTTTATTTAGCTGCGGCGAGCGCTTTGTTCTAATGTAGCCGCAGGATGCAGGTGAAACTTTCATAATTTAATACGTAGCCGCTGACCTTCGGCTTCGTTACTGAAGCAGTTACCAAATTCATTACAAAGTTTTATATATGTATATTGTATAAGTTTTACTGCGACACCTACTTCAAAACTTTAAAATAACTGCAGCTGTGCGACAGTCCAACTGAAGCTAAAGTTATAACTATTAGCTTGCATATAACAAATGTCTCACCGAACTATCCATGACGTAGAGTGCTATGTACCACCATGTACCTACAAACTTCTGGAACCACGTCGTGCAATCTCTTTTTATTTTTCAACCAACTGATGCTGCAAAAGCGAAGTTATTCGGAAAATTGGGCCAATTGCAATGTATGATTCGAATCCCGATTATTGCAGCGTATAAACCAACGCTCTGTGGCTCTAAAAAGGAATATTAGTGGTGGCACAGCATTTTTGTTTACTTATGTAGGTAACTACGTCTGTGAGACAGTTTTCCCTTGCCCATTGTTCGCATTCCCGCTGTGGAGTTAGAAAGCCAGCCTAATATTCGCATCACGGCAGAAACGCACCCGTTTATTGGACCGTTCTCTTCACTACTCAACAATCTTAACATTAGCTTTTATGTGTATACAGAGAAAATACCCTTATGACCAGGGTACATGAATCGAGTTTTGTATATTTATTTAGCCCTGATATTTTCGCTCTCGGGCAGGAAATAAGCTTCACATTGACTGGAGCTAACAAACACCTCCATAATAAGATAAGCTTCTACCAAATGGAAAAAGGATGCGATAATAAAAAAGTATTTTTACGCTACCTCATTAACTCTGGCAACATTATGTGTAACACTGGATGCTTGTGTTTCTAGTATATTGTTTGAAGTCTAAAATTTGGTATGTTTCGGTTCAATATAGTTTGGTAGTTTCAAATGTTCTTTAGTACTACAGCGAATGACTCCGCTAAACGAGATGCTTTGCTCTCAGTGACAGCTAACCATTTGTTACAACCACTATCATGTGTTTGGAGTTAATAACGAACAAGCTGAATGTTACTGAATGGTTTCATATGCCGTGGTTCGTTTAGGTTTGCTGCCACTGTAATAAAGACGAGCGTTGTACCTAATGGGCTAGTTTCTTATTTTCATTCCGTAAAAAACAACGTTAACATCGAAATAAACATTGCTACGATTCTTGGATGACGACAACAGCCAATAAAGGACATCTTTCAGTTTATGTAATTTTATTTTTTGGGACAAAAAATTGTTTTGCGTTATAACATTAATATAATTAGCTAAGGAATAATAGTAAGCAAACACATAACCCACACTATTGTTCACGGAATAATATCGATTTTATAAAAATAAGAAAGGGGACGCTTACATAATGTAATAAGAAAAAATATATAAACCTGAAAAAATGTATAAATTATTCATTCTTCAAAAAGCGTGAACAGCGAAAGTGGACTTGGATCAGTCCAAGTCTTGGTCACTAAGAATGAGATAGACTTCATTTTGACGACAAAAAGGCACATATTCAACGATGTCTCAGTGATCAACTCGCTCAAATGCGGCAGCGATCACCGTATGGTCAGAGGCACATTAAATCTGAACATAGTGTCCGAAAGATCTCTCCTGATGAAGTCCACGCTCCGGCCAGCACCTATCCAGATCCATAACTCCGAAGGTTTCCAGCTCGAGCTCCAAAATCGCTTCGAATGCCTAAGTGGCGACGTGGACGATTACAATGACGGGTTTGTAGAAGCTGTCCGTACGGTCGGGACTAAGTATTTTAAGACCCGTCGTACAAATAGAACTAAAAAGCTCTCGGACCACACTCTCGAGCTCATGGAGGACAGACGTGAGATGATTTTGCGTTCGTCGAGTAATGCTTGCAGATACCGGCAGCTCAATAAGCAGATCTCAAAGTCTCTGAAGCGCGACCTACGTCGGTATAATGCCGACCGTATAACGGAGGCTATAGAGCGAAACAGAGGCTCTAAAGTTTTCGCTAGAGATCTAACTATTGGGCATAGCCGGCTAAGCAAGATGAAGACTGACGACGGCAAGATCATAACGTCCGGGCCCGAGCTTTTGAGGGAAGTCGAGAATTTCTATGGACAGCTCTACAGTTCAACGACAAGACCCGCATTAAATCTTGCTGAAGACCCTAGAGCCAGATTAACCCGACACTACAATGAAGATATCCCGGACGTTAGCCTACAGGAGATTCGATTGGCTCTGAAACAGCTAAAAAACAACAAGGCGCCGGGCGATGACGGAATAATGGCAGAGCTACTGAAGGCGGTTGGTGAACCGATCCTTAGGGCCCTTCAGAAGTTATTTAATTCCGTCATAGTTAAGGGAAAAACGCCACAGGCATGGCACAGAAGTGTGGTGGTACTCTTTTTAAAAAAGGGGTGACAACACCCTTTTGAAGAACTACAGACCCATCTCACTTCTGAGTCAAGTCTATAAGTTGTTTTCAAGAGTCCTCACGAATCGTCTCGCCTGCAGGTTTGACGACTTCCAGCCGCCCGAACAAGCCGATTTCTGAAAGGGGTTCAGCACAGTAGACCACATACATACGCTGCGGCAGGTTATACAGAAGGCCGAGGAGTATAACCTACCCCTTTGCTTGGCGTTTGTGGACTACGAAAAAGCCTTTGATTCGATCGAGACCTGGGCTTTACTGCAGTCTCTCCAGCGGTGCCAAGTAGACTATCGGTATATTGAAGCGCTGAACGGTTTGTACGAAAACGCCACCATGTCAGTCCGAATACAGGACCAGACCTCGAAACCAATACCTCTGCAGCGTGGTGTCAGACAGGGAGATGTTATCTCCCCGAAACTGTTCACCGCTGCATTGGAGGATGTCTTTAAGATTCTGGACTGAAAAGGACTGGGCATCAACATCAATGGCGAGTACATGACACACCTTCGGTTTGCTGATGATATCGAAGACATGGCTGAGACCGCGGAGGACCTGAGTACAATGCTCGAAGATCTCAGTAGGGCCCCCAAGCGAGTCGGTCTTAAAATTAACATGGGCAAGACGAATATCATGTCTAATGCCCATGTTGTACCGACTCCTATAAAGATTGGAGACTCTGTTCTCGAAGTTGTTGACAGCTACGTGTACCTGGGACAAACTATCCAGTTAGGAAGGTCCAACTTCGAGAAAGAGGTCAATCGTCGAATCCAACTCGGCTGGGCTGCTTTCGAGAAGCTACGTAGAATCTTCTCGTCCGAAATACCGCAGTGTCTCAAGACAAAAGTCTTCGACCAGTGTGTGTTGCCAGTGATGACTTATGGAATTGAGACGTGATCGCTAACAATGGGCCTTATAAGAAGGCTCAAAGTCGCTCAAAGGGCAATGGAGAGGGCTATGCTTGGGGTTTAACTGCGCGATCGAATCAGGAACGAGGAGATCCGCAGAAGATCGAGAGTAACCGACATAGCCCGAAGAATTACAACACTGAAGTGGCAATGGGCTGGACACATTGCCCGTAGGACCGATGCCCGATGGGGCCGACGGGTTCTCGAGTGGCGACCACGCACCGGAAGACGTAGTGTGGGTAGGCCCCCGACAAGGTGGACCGACGACCTGGTGAAGGTCGCGGGAAAACGCTGGATGCGGGAGGCGCAGGACCGGTCGTCGTGGAGAACCTTGGGGGAGGCCTATGTCCAGCAGTGGACGTCTTTCGGCTGAAATGATGATGATGATGATGATATAAACTTGAGACTCACAAACCAAATCACGCGCTCCAGACATAGTCCGTGTCTGTGGTCACTAATCATAGTGATCACTCCAAAACATTAAGAAGAAGCAGTCATCGTCAAAGAATAATGATGATAATAATGCCAAATGAAAAAAGTGACACGTCAATAAAATAACAAATTTACCGATTTATCAATCTTCGGAAAACTTTTAAACGGGCCGTTATGATTGCGGCAGTTTTTGAATAGGAAATATGTATATGAAATCGTCAAATTTATTGTTTAGTTAAAAGTATTCGACTATTTTTGAAAATGAGCCCTTAGAAAAATTACATTTATCAAATGCTGCGACAAAACAATCTAACCGTTTCCCAATTGAGAAGATTGTTGTACGACCTTCCATATAAGTAAGTATTTTATGTTAAACTAAGAACAATTAAAACTGAAAAAAAAAAAGGAAATAACAGAATACCAGTAGCCCGAAATTATTTCTTGTTCTCATTTCATTTTTAGATTATGAACATAAAATTTTTATGTTGGGGGTTAGTAACAGTTACAGTAAGTTGCTCGTTAATATTCCCGGAGCAGAGCGCCACAGTATTCATGTGAGCATTCAATTCGGGCCACGAAATGACCTGAAAAACATTAGCGACCGTTTATAATGGACCCGAGGAAGTTTTTCGTACAAGTGATGATTTATGTATAGGCCTATTATGTAGACGTCCAAGGTTTGAATCTAAACGCTTTAGAGCCGTGTCGTGTAGTCGATGATTGTCGACGATGTCGTCCGAACAGCAATACCTATATTTCTTTAGTTTCAAATGTTATTAAAAAAAGTAATATTATCTTTATATGTACTTTGATAGAATGCAATTGTAAGAATGTAGATGTATTAAATTGATGTGAAATTATTGTCTGTGTTTGTGTGTGTGTTTTTTTTTATGTTATATATTATGTTACCTTTTATGTATCTCTTTGTATGAGTCTTGGTCCGTGAAATAAACTAAATTTATTTACTAGGTATAGATTCAGTACGCAGACATGGAGTCCGCAGGGCACCTCGCCTTCCTGAGCAGGGCCAGACGACTGGATTTCCACAAAATGGGAAACTGACCCTGCTCAAGGCCCGCTGTGTAGATCCCTCTCACTTAGGGCTCAGATTCTTTCAGAGACGCTTTTAAACCTAACCTAACCTAGCTGTTTCGGTTTAACTAAACTAAGGAAATTAATATAGTTTTGATATGTTTTTATGCTCTGCTCCTATTGGTCGCAGCGTGATGTTATATAGCCAAAAGCCTTTCTGGATTAATGGGCTATCCAATACGAAAATAATTTTTCAAATCGGACCAGTCGTTCTTGAAATTAGCGCGTTCAAACAAACAAACAAACTCTTCAGCTTTATATATTAGTATAGATAATTTCTAAATCACGGCATTTAATATTTTATAATATTTAAATGGATTCTAACCTAATCTATAGTTCTGGTAGCACCTTGTTTTTGTTCATCGTTCGTAATTGATAAAGTGCTGTAATAAAGATAGTATATATATATGTCATCTACCGTGGTATTTAAATATCTAATTATAGTATATATTAATACCGAATGATGATTTCTTTTTTATGATCGTTTAAATCACTCGTGACATCAACAAAAATACTATTTTCAATCGTCAGCAGTAATAAATTATTTTGATTAAATTCTTAGCACTGATAGGCTTAATGCCCAATGCTAATGCTGATGGTTTAATACTCTCTCATGAAAATCGGAGATTCTACACTTGAATTTGTGGACAATAATGACCTAGCTAGGACAGACTGTCCGGGTAGGTAGCTCCAATTTCGACAAATAGATTAATTGTCGAACCTGGCTAGGCAGCATTCGAGAGGCTTTGCAATTACCTTCTACCGCACTGTCTCAAGACGAAAGTTTTTAACCAGTTCGTGTTGCTAGTGATGACCCATGACACTGAAACATGGAAACCTAAAATTTGCATTTCATTGCTTGCAGAATAGATGGTCGACAAGGCCGAAAGATTTTCAAGGAGCGACAGCGTACCTGAAGATGAAGTTGGATGACCTTGGAAGGCCTAGAAGCTGGAAATGATGATGATAGTTAAATAAACGGACTCCTACCAACTAAAACTCCACTGTTTGCACTAGTACTATAAGTTGGGGATCCGGAACATGCATATATTGTACTTTCGTTGCACCCCCGAACGGTTATCAGCCCGCCATATCTAGCGGACACCTATCACCATATACGGCGTACCCCGCGACCGCACGTTCTCCCATAAAGGTGCGCATGAATACTCGCGTGCGAATTCTTTGGGTCAGACTTTTGGAGCGACGATACAGCCTCTGTGTCTGGCTAGAAACAAAGTAGTCCAACAACATTTACCTACTATTTTGCCTGTTATGCTCAATTATTGTTTCTACAAGATTTATATAAGTAGAGGAATTAACCCATCAACGTAGGTATGGCTCAAATTTATAAATAAAAACTATTATTGTATTATAGAAGAGTCCCTACTTCTAAATAGTAAATGTGTCCCTATTTCTCGCGATGTTGACTAAGAGCCTCATCACGTGACGTCACGTCAACATGTTTACCACATTTACGTCAAAAGAGCAATTAATATGAGTGTAGAAAGTGAGCGAGATAAGCTAAAGAATGTACAATATTGCAAAAATGCAGAGAGCACTTTGCGTAATCGAAGCCAGCTTGCTTCGCACCCACGGAGAGCCCATTCACAAATCGCTTCACTTGGAATACGCTGGAAAATTGTCAGTGTGATAATGCTCTTAGAATACCAACGTAGGCTTCTTTCCAAAAAGTTATAGATAAGTTTAAAAGACATACGCTATATACTCAACATCCCTTTCCACTTCATTTAATCGCTTGTTTAGTGGGCTTGAGTTCAAGTACACTAGTTAACGCCGGCGCTTTGCCACCTTGATTTTAAACGGTACAACAAACTTAGCGGTTAGGTAAATCAAACTTAATTAAAATATTTATATTTCCTTCTGCTAAGTCAACAAGTATATTATAGGCGATTAAGGTACTGTTACTCGTACAAATTTGTTCTGAAGGGTGCATTATATATATTATATAATTCGAGCAATCAGCTATGTAAGTTTGCAATAAGTAACTACGCGGGGTTCTTCATGAATATGATTAATATAGGCACACTCCCACTTAGGTAAATACTAATCGCTACTTAATTTCTATAAGATTGAAAGGGTATTTAACGTTATCCGACATAAGTAACTCTAACTTCAGACATTCCCCCACACAGCCCTGGGACACAGCCCTTGGACACAGCCCTTGGACACAGCCCTTGGACTGGGGCTGTGCTGGCTCCATCGGTGGGCCTCTCTTCTGGAACATGCTGCTGGACCCTCTACTGGACAACCTGAACAAAAAAAACAAGGGCGACAAATTGAACTCTTCTCATATCGGAATGGGGGGTCCTAAAAAGCCTATCTACGTAGTGGAGCATCTGTCAGCGACCAACAAGGAAATTCACGCCGCAGCAAGAATCAAAGCTAGAGAATTAGGAATCCAATTTGTGTGGATCCGAAGCGGTCGTATTTTAATGCGTAAAGACGTTACATCAGAATGTATAGTGATAAAAGATCTAGCTACTTTAGATAAATTGAAATAAGTTTAATTTTGCAGAACCTCATTACGCATGTTAATTGTATTATGCAGATAAAATTCCACTTGTTGAATATTGAGATTTACTACCAAAATGTAAGAGGCCTGCGTATTAAAACGCACGATTTTTTATGCAAAGTAGCAACTTCTAACTACGATATCATAATTCTGACAGAAACTTGGCTAAATAATAGTATAGGCAATAAAGAATTATTTGATGGTAGGTACTTGGTCTATAGAAGAGACAGGGAAAGCTCGGGCTATCACCGGAATAGGGATGGCGGAGGTGTCTTGATCGCAGTATCTAAAAAACTAAATTCAAAAAGATTAATGCATAGACAAAGTAATTGTGAGGATCTATGGGTGTCTGTAGAAGTACCGTGCGTGCGGTCGGGGCAGCTCCGTCGTCTTGATCTTTGTGGAGTCTACTTGCCACCTCCGGTCTCAAAATTATTGTTGGAACATTTTATTTCTAATTGTAATTCTTACCTAGATAGCCATAATGCGTACACATGCATCGTGGGAGATTTTAACTTGGGAACTATAAAATGGAATGACCTACACAATCCTTCAAAAAATCAGCACATTAGTGGACTTCACCAATTTTTTATTGATTTCACATCAGTTACTAATCTCCGACAATGCAATAATGTAACCAACAAAAATAGTAGACTACTGGATGTTGTATTGGTCGACGTCCCAGGTTGTTGCGTTAGTGAAGCGGATCCTTTAAGTAATGTGGACCCTCACCATCCTTCATTAAATATACAAGTAACATTCAAGGTGTCTGTAAAACTAGGATGTAATAGCACTGCAAAAAGAAACTTTCATAAAGCCGACTATGAAGCAATAAACAAGCATTTGAAGGATAAAGACTGGAAAGAATGTCTGGGATGTTGCAGTAATATTGATGTAGTGGTGGAAGTTTTCTACGGCGTTATTGCGTCAGCTATTAATAATTTTGTGCCTATTATCCGAAAGCATAACAGTAATATACCAATATGGTTTGATAAGAAACTTCTTAAATTATTAAAAGAGAAAAATAAACTTCGAATGAAGTACAAAACGTATAAGAATCCCCTAGACAAGTTGTCACTCGGGTTAATTTCCCAACGGTGTGATAATTACGCTAAAAAGTGTTACAAAAGTTACATTGACAGTACAGAAGAATCAATTGCTAGATGTCCTAAAATGTTTTGGTCATATTATGTCAAGAATAAACGTGGTGGAGAAAGTTCATACCCACCATCAATGACTAATGGTCCGATAACATCTTCTAATGGAGTAGGAATATGTGAGCTATTTGCTTTAAATTATAGTAGCATTTATAATGAAGAAACGACACCGCTTTTAGATCAAAACTATGTAGCCTCCGAATACCTGGAAGCGATAGACACACAGTCAGATAATATAGCTTCCGTAGAGATCAAATATGAAAACGTTGAGTAAAAACTAAAAAGCCTTGATATTGTTAAGGGGGCAGGGCCAGATGATATACCGCCAGTGTTTATTGTACGATGTGCACCTTACCTGGCTGTTCCCTTGACAAGGATATATAACGTATCATTAAGGTCTGGTCGTTTCCCTAAAGAGTGGAAACAGGCTAAAGTAGTACCGGTCTACAAAAGTGAAGACCCTTGTGATGTAAAGAACTATAGACCAATATCCATCCTCTCGATTTTTGGAAAAATATTGGAATCGTTGATTTGTTCACATATTCAACGCTATTTTTCCAAGTTTTTAAGCGACCATCAGCACGGTTTTGTGAAAAACAGATCCACAAGTACAAATTTAGTTTCCTTTGTTGAGGAAACATACGAAGCCATGGATGGAGGTTTACAGGTTGACGCCATTTATACGGATTTTTGCAAAACACTTGATAAAGTTTCGCATAAACTGCTTGTTAACAAACTAGCTACGTACGGCGTCACTGGTAGTCTTCTAAGGTGGTTTGGTTCTTATCTGGCAGGTCGGGAGTTTTATGTGGTTGTCAATGGGTTCCGGTCAGGCAGGTATGCAATTGCTTCGGGGGTCCCCCAAGGTTCTCATCTGGGCCCAGTATTGTTTATAGTATATATTAATGACGTGATATCATGCTTTCGCAATACTAGCATATTTCTTTTTGCAGACGACTTGAAAATTTCAAGAGCCATTAAGTCTCAACAGGACGTAAACCTAATGCAAAGAGACATCGATCGATTATCTGCATGGTATTCTCATAATTGAATCTTGTTGAACAGTTCGAAATGTAGGCATATAAAATTCACCAGGAAAGTAGATACAGTGAATTCGGTGTATCAAATAAATGGAGTGAATTTATGCGAGGTGGATGTAGTGCGAGATTTGGGAGTTTTCATGGATTCTAAGCTAACATTTATACCACATATTGAGAACATAATCAGTCGATCCCAACGAATACTTGGATTTGTCATTCGTAATGGGAAGATATTTCAACGTCCACATACTAAATTAGTTCTCTACAACAGCCTTGTAAGAAGCATTCTAGAATATTGCAGTGTGATATGGAGACCCCACTACGCAATTCACTCGCTGCGAATTGAAAGAGTCCAAAAAAGGTTTATCCGATTCCTAGGGGAAGGCAGGCAGGCCTAAAGGAAGGCAGTTCAAATATCTCCCCTACCTTGACAAGTTGGCCTGCTACAAAATGAGTACCCTGGAAGCTCGAAGGGAAGTCTTGGATTTGAGATTCGCATATAAACTGCTTAATAACGCCATTGACTGCCCACAATTGGTATGTAGGTTCAACTTCAGACTACCACGTAGACCACCTCGTAAACCCATAACACCCTTAACTCTCCTAACCTCTTCAACATACAATGTCTGGTGCTAATTCACCTGTACCTCGCATGTGCAAACTGTTAAACGAACGCAGCGACCTGGTTGACGTCCACGCTGACTCAATATCGACATTTGTCAGACGTCATTAGTGTGTTAATTCTGTTGAGAATCCAGTCTGGTTAGAATATAAGCAAATACATTAGTAAAATTACAAAGAGCATTTAGCATGTGGTGTTTGCCTGTAATTGGTTGTGCAGTTAGATTTAAGTCAATAATTTGTATGTATTTGTAATGTGTGAAATATCTGTAGCAACTGTTGGCGAACCTTAAATAAGTAAATAAATAAACCTGGATACGCTGGGCGCGTACGTGCAGGCGTTCGCGGATGATATCGTGTTGGTGTTCTCTGGGCACACGGCGCTCGGGATCCAGCGGGATGCCAATGCCGCTTTAGCCTGTGTGCACGAGTGGGGGTCATAAATAAGCTCCGCTTCTCCGCCGAGAAGACTCTGGCGATGGTTGTCACGCGGAAGCTTAAGTATGTCACTCCGGTCGTGCAGATGGGTGGCGTTGACATCTCGATGGTGACCGAGCTCAAGATCCTCGGAGTCATCGTCGACAGTAAGTTAACCTTCAACAAGCATATTTCATATTATGCTTGTTGCAAGGCAACTAACCTGTATAGGAAGCTGTCGGCGATGGCTCGGGTGGATTGGGGCTTGTGTCCGGAGATCATCAGGACGATATACACCGCAGTCGTCGAACCAACGATCCTGTACGTCGCGAGCTCCTGGGCGAAAGCCGCCGAGAAGATCTCTGTGCAAAGAACCTTTACTACCGTCCAAAGGGGCTTTGCACAGAACATCGCCAAGTCGCATCGTACGGTGTCGCTCAATACAGCGCTCATGCTGTCGGGTCACCTCCCGCTCGATCTTCGAGTGTTGGAGGTCGCCCGGCTGTTTGAGTACAAACGGGGACGCCCGATTGAAGAGCTGGAATCTCGCGAACTGGAGGAGCGTAGGGCCTTCACGGAGGCCCCTTACCCCGCTGGTGAGCCAGATGTTGAATATCAGTGTCTGGAGAATATGCTCCCCGAAACTGTGGCTCAGCTACAGCTCCCCGCTCATTTGATTTACAGAGACGGTAGTAAATCGGATGAAGGGGTCGGGGCATATTCATACTGGCGGGATGGGTCCGAGATTCGGACCAAGCGAATGAGGTTGGAGCCGATGTGTACCGTCTTTCAGGCGGAGGTGCTCGCGATAGCCAGGTCTACGGACCTGGTTGTCCTGAGAGGCTTCGACTGCGCGGCGGAATATATATAAGAATATTAGGGAGCAAGAGGGGAGTGGTAAAATCCTCCGGTTCTTTTGGGTGAAAGCTCATGTCGGGATCCCCGGCAATGACGCGCCGACGAACTGGCTAGGCAGGCGGCGGCCCAGTCCAGGGTCGCCCCAGCGTATGACAGGTGTCCAGTCTCTTACGTCAAGAGACGTTTGAGAGAGGGCACAGTAGCTGTCTGGAACGGGAGGTACACCGGCGGGGCCATGGCTGGGGTTACGCGGATGTTCTTCCCCGACGAGGTGCGCGCGCGTAGGGTCCTGAGGTGCCTCGACAGGACGTCTATCTGGGCGTAGATCCTGACGGGTCACGGCGGCTTCGCCGCGTACCTGCATAAATTTAAGCTGAAAGACAGTCCAGCCTGTGTGTGTGACACACAGGCCAGTGAAACCATACAGCACCTGGTATTTGAATGCCCGAGGCACAACCGGGACAGATACGACCTGGAAGTAAGTACAGGAATTAAATTGTCGGAAACGACCATTGCCGGTATTATGGCAGACAAGCACTCCAGGCCGTATCTGGAGCGGTTCTGCCTCAAAATCGCAAAGATAGCCATTGAGCGGAATAGAACGAGGGGCAGCGCAACCACGCGACTGCCGTCGGCAAGAATCGACTAAGTAATGTAAAATATATAGGAATAAGATATTGTATAGAAATATGATTAGTTTAAGAAATGATTTAAAAAAATGATATAAATATCTAAATATATCTAATATATAAAATTCTCGTGTCACGGTGTTCGAACTTAAACTCCTCCGAAACGGCTCGACCGATTTTGATGAAATTTTTTGTGCTTATCCGGTATCTATGAGAATCGGCCAACATCTATTTTTCATCCCCCTAAATGTTAGGGGTAGTCCACCCCCAAATTTTTTTTATTATTTATATGGCAAAACAACGTTTGCCGGGTCAGCTAGTAATATATAAAAGAAAGATGACAACAAAAGAATTTACAGACACAGTGGAAAAAAGTAACCCACGACAGCCAAACCCGCAAAAGAAATAGCGGAAAAAAGAGTAAGCTGGAACAAATAAAAATAGACAAAGATTCTTGCCAAGCAAGAAGAGAAAGACGGCTAATTATATATAAAAAAAAAAAACTTCAGACATTTAAGTAGATACAAATCGAAAATACAGAGTGTGAGTGCATGGGAGGCCGTTATCCCCTTCTGAGAAGCACTAATTGCAAAGGAGGAGTTGAAGTGCGTAAGGGAGAGACAAACTCTGCGATCCTAGTCGCCGCAGGTGGCACCCTGTACGTCGGGAGCCACTAGCAAACTCACGGCCACCTTAGGCCCGGGCTCGCGGGCGGCGAGCAATGGCAGCTCGCTGCCCGGTAAAGACCAGCCCCGGGTCGTCGGCACGTTGTGTTCCATGTGCGGGTAAAGATATGTTAGTACCTCGTGACAGAGTTCACTAGGCCTGCTATGGCCGCGGCTTATTCGTGTGATAATGACATACCACCCTATAATTGGCCTCCTCTTGCCAATCCCACCATATGTAAACGACGAGTTTGACCTCCACATCCTATAGCGACAATACGGCAAGGATACCGTGACCCCTGGTATAGGTAAATGAAGTTATATGAGTGAGTTTTTAGACAGCAGAAATGTGAGACACACTGGACCTTTAGTTATCAGCAGGAATCTTCGAACACATATTAAATGCCCCACTATATATCCGCTTACTGAAATGTTTGCCTAAATCGATCATTTTTATCATAAATTACCGTCGTGTTTGTGTTTTCAATTCAGGATTAAAACCTTATCTCAATAAGTGTCTTAAAACTGAAATCACACCTCCAATGTAATCCGCTTATAGTAGATAACATGAGAAGGCTAATAGCCTCCCCTTATTTGTATCACCAGAAGCTGGTGAATGTTCTAAAACAGAGCAGCTCCAGCGGTAATCGAACTTATAAAAACATTTGGCGCCCTACCTTTTAACTCTTACTAATTTCCCTAATAAATAGTTTAACTCAATTTATATAAATGAATTAATATTAACCAGATTATGCTTCGGACTAGGATGTACAATGAAACTACAGTATATATAATTGCCAGTGCTGTTACATTCAAACAGTTTGCTCTGTCCAAACTTCAAATTGAATTAAGTTTGTTCTGACCGTTAATTAAAACTTAAACATAATTTCATATTGAGTTGTGGGCAAACTGTGCTATGTTCAATAAACAGAACAACGGATAACTTTGTTGAACCTGCCTTAAGATAACAAGAAGAGGCGAAACTCATTAAAGTTTTATATTCGATCCCTGCGCCGCGCAACCCACTGTTGATCTTTCCAAGCCACTTTTAGAGCTAATTATTGCTAATAGGCAAATACTAAATTGCTACTAAGACACGTTGAGCATACTTGAATTATTAATCTGCGTCTAAATCTCAAGTTACTTCGTTGATTTAAAAATAGTAGTTGTTTTGCTCTGAATAAATTTAATAATTCAGAAAACATAAGCTTTCTATACACAGATACGTGGAGGATCAGCCGCTACTTTAAATCTACTACAGTGCGTTTATCAAAGAACCTAGTGACGTCAAAAATTATTATTGTATAATGAACTGCTAGCAGAATACAACACTATCAATAGGAGTATTATAGCGCGTTTAAAATCTATTTTAACAAACAATTAAAAAAAATAAAAAACTCGTGAACTTTTAATTTTTAGAAAGTTTCGAGAACTGATGAATTTTCAGATGAAATCCCTACTTGCCTCAATTGGAGTGAGGACTGTGATCGATATTTTTAATCACGTACCTAAGTAAACCTTTCCTAAATCCACGGTTCCACACGTGCCAGAAGTTGGCAACAGTTTGGAGTGAGACTCACTCCCTAGATTTAGGTCAGGGTGACTATGGCGATGCTTGTCGTAGATTATACTTAACAGTACGATACAGTTACATAACGATAGGAGCAAAAAACAAGAAGAAATTAATTTTCACACTCTAAACCAAATGACCAAATTTGGTCCTACGTGGTAGGAAGGAAAAGTTTAATGTAAATCCTAACAGATTAGGAAGATTTGGACAGTTTCTAATCTGTTAAAGTTTTCTGACAATTGATTTCAAAGTCTGTGACACAGAGAAACACAAATTTTTAACTTCTCGTTGCCGCACCGCCCCACGTATGGAAAATTTGAATTTCGATAAGGACTTTTACAAAACCGACCCTTCCCAGGCTACCTTAATCGTCGTAACCTTCTTCTTTAATGCTATATATCATTGAAAAAGCGGGGTTTTCATGTTCCAAGGCCGGGTTATGGATATCTCTGCAAATAGTGATATGTAGCAGGATACGGACATACTCGTAGGTATTTAGAATGAATTGTATTTTCTATGCATTCGGAGACACAAATACAACATAACAAATATCTGTTTGATTGACCCCCCCACTCCCCCAATTCAAAGTCCTTGGGGAGGCCTTTGTCCAGCAGTGGACCTCTATAGGCTGAAAAAGAAATAAAAAACTAATATACCTATGTTTTTTGGTTTATTCAAACACGAGAAAAATTACCTAAGAAAGATTTCTAAAAATATATTCCTTCCGCATGCGGATTGTCTTGCATTATATTTTCATACAAGCAAACTGCCATCTAAGAAGCATGCGGGAGGTGGATTTTAGGTTTTTGGACGACCACGTGCGATGTAAACATAATATAATTTGAACTGTCAAAATGATAAGCATTACCAAGTTTGGTACGCTATTACCCCGCAGATGTACTACCACATGTAGAAGCCCCCTTCCACCTTCTACTGTTGCCTGCGCTAAACCGGCCACGCACACTAACGCATTATTTTATATCCGTGTGTGTTATACTCCAACCAATCAACCACTTGCTGTGTAGTATCTATACAAAGAATTAAAGATGTAGTCTATGCTAGACAAGGAAAACAACATTAGCAGACCGATTTTTTTACCGCAGTGTTCGTCTTTCTTTAAAGTAATGCAAAATTTCGTTACTTTAGTTGAAGTTAAGTTAGCGGCCACACTTAACAATGGTGATCTGGGTTCGAATCCTAATTAAGACAAAAACTTTTTGCTATTTCATATAATTTAAAATTATTATAATTGATTTGTATTTTAAAGTAAAACCGTTTGCAAATAGTATTTAAACGAATAGGACAATTTATTGAATATTTATACCAAAAAAAGGTTATTATTATATGTTTTAGTTTACTATAGATGTAATATAATAACAAACAATAAACATATTATAATGCAATATATTATAAAGTTATATATTAATAGTTTACGTTAACGTTGATATGGCTGCATTGTAATATTTTATATAAAAGTAATCCCTGACAAACTTATGATATTGTTATGGTAAAAAATATAGAAAAAAACATTTTTGGTTTTTAGATATGAAAATGATCATATTATATGTTGTCATTAAAGAGGTTATAGCTTAATTATTCATTTTCTTAAAGAAAAGAGGATTGAGGCTTAACCTGAATATTATTACAATCATAAAATTATCTATAGAACATAAAACAGTAGTTTTTACATTTACAATTTTTTTGCGTGTATACATGTTACTAGTGCTGCCATCTTGCAGTGACTTTTTTCGGAGTTTGGTGGCATGAGATTATAATGTTCAAGCGCTTTCTTAGTTCAATAGTTAACGAACTTATTTCTTGTCGAATTCTGAAATTATTGTTTTTATAATTTACCAAAAGTAATTTTTTGTTACTGGGGTTTGAACTCACAATCACTTATATGTTTAAAACACTCTGCAGGACACTTCTGCACTGTGATTGTAATATATATTTTTTTTGTTTGGCTCTATAAGTCGCCACCAGTCTCGCCAGTTTATTTTTAAACCACACATGCAACCTCCGTTCTTCACACGATTTAAAGGTTTATTCAACTGTAAATATTGTCTTTAGGTTCCGCTTTGCTCGACACTTTAAGCTACCTTCGTCCTCTAGCATCTTGACCCTACGGCTTACAGCATTTCTCTAACACAATATGAATTTTATTACACACCTGCAACAAGCGATTGGTTTGCAGCTTACCCAAATAATAATAAAAACCACTTAAACAAAAGCCGGTTTCATATAATGTTTGAGATATATTGAGTCCATTTATTTGTAATGTATTAGTCTGCGTATTGATTAAAAAAGTAAAACAATAATAGAGTAAAGTAGCAATAGTAGAGAAGAATAAAGTAATACAAACTCGTAACTATATGTTCACCGACCAACAACAGCTAAGTAATATTATTTGAGTTATTGTAGCTAATAGGTAGTAGAATATTTTATGTGAACTAGTGATTCACTTTGTTTCAACCCTATCCTCATCTTTTTATAATGACCCTAATATAGAAAAATCTTAAAAGAAAATATTATTGTTAAGTTGCGGATCGGTATTTTTTACGTATTTTTATGGTCAGCATTCATAACTCACCAATAAACATTAAATTTTTTTTTTGTAATATATTATATTTGAACCCGAACCATCTTGAATGCTAATCACGGGGAGGACCGCTTAGCCATTCGGACACTTACTGTGAACGTTGAAATTAGTAAGTAGTACCTAACAATCATAAGCAGGCAGTAAGTTGTCTAAGTGTATGAGTATGTATTAAACTTTATTATAGAAGAAGGTCGTAACTGCAACTAGTATTGTTTGGCCATAGTTTTGTGAGATTGTAACTCGACTTTTGGTCTTGATAGTACGTGAGGGCAAGGTGTGCCTGACAGAAAAGCCTGTTTCACGTCATACTATAACTGAGCTGTTTAACAGCATACTTATACGGCATATAACATAACCATATGTGAATACAAAAGTTCATGGTCTCAGCCTTACCCGTCGCTATTTATACATTAGACAAAAAGGTTGAGGGAGGTGTCTGTTACAGAAATCGTTGATGATGAATATATAGTGATATGAGAGCAGAGGTGGCCTATTAGTATCGGCCGCAACTTACAAGTTTTTGGTCGTAGGTTCAAGCCCCATAAGGTACAATGTAGTACAGTAATTTGGGTAAATCATCACCACTGCACTCAAAACGGTGAAGGAAAACATCGTGTGGAAACTCACATGTTCTTGAGGCAAAAACTTCGAAGACTTGTGACACCTACCAAACCGCATTGGGCCCGCGTGGTAGATTACGGCCCACTCAGAGGTAGCAAAAGAATCATTTCTGCTATCATTTTTTGCTTTGAGGGCGCTGAGATACCCGCTCCCTCACGCGCTCCACCTCTTCCTTTGCCAGCATCACTGCTTCGCAGAAAGAGGTGACAGCCTGCGATGCACTCTCGTTCCGGACCATGGTCAGGCCATGGCCTGAACCAGGGTCGGACGCGAGAGATCGCCGCCACGAGGACACGGCGGTGCTCTACACAAGCCGGGAATACTTCCACCGTATGCTCCACCGTGTCCTCAGGGGACCAAGGGCTTGACTTGTGAGGCACGGAGGGTCTCGGTATATAAAGATGGTAACCCATCCACAGACCAGCCGGGATAAGCGTAACCTGGCCGATGTTATTATTTAACCACGAATGTAACAAATGAAGGACCATTTATTGTCTTAATTTTTGGAGAGTTTAGTTATGATTTATTTCTCGCTATCATTTGTCTTGTTACATCAGCCAGAGAAATATTGAAAGTCTTAAGTCTCGTTACCAATTTCAGAATATTATGATGAAAGCTGGCATAAAATACAACAATAACGTAAACACTGTAATGAAACTTGTTTATTTCAATTAGGTGCTAATTATTTAACGAAATTAAATCTGTGAAACTAGCTGATGACGCACACATTGCTTTATTGCTTGTTGTTGTAATTTAAAATGGACCATTTTCACTACCTAATTAAACTACATATTGCATTACACCGTATTCAACTTTATTAAAAATGTTAATAACTTTGGCATAAAACTTTTTTTTTTACTATTTTGGACACATGACTGGCGAAGACGAAAAATGCCGCGTAAACCAAATTGTCGTTGCTCACTCAGATTTCCCTTTACCATTAGTATACTGAGTACGGGTGACGAAAACACAATTTTAAATCAAATGCTCCTGTAATATACTGCTATCATTTTTATCAGGTATGAAGGGAAGATTATTATATATCTATCCAAATTCTATAACGCAATCACGGTACTGATAAAAATAATGAGCGAAACATATATAAACACACTTCACTAATAAATTTGTCTATTAGTGGAAAAGATACTACCTAGGCACCTATAGTAGAAA
Source organism: Sesamia inferens (assembly GCA_037179545.1). Classification (NCBI taxonomy): domain Eukaryota; kingdom Metazoa; phylum Arthropoda; class Insecta; order Lepidoptera; family Noctuidae; genus Sesamia; species Sesamia inferens. The sequence goes on along the minus strand of CM073928.1, from coordinate 16,147,367 downwards.
TATTCGTTTTGTGTATCTTGTGTTAAAAGGTTTTTTAAATAAAATGGCCGATACTCATTTGAATACCGCAATGGTGAGTCGCGTGGAGCGATTTAGGAAAAGTGCTGCTGAGCGGTATAGCCTCGATGAGAAGGATATCCACGTCGGCCACCTAGCCTTGGAGAGCTTTTACGATGACCCAGATATGGTCTGTCAAGTAAGTGCTTATTTTTTTATTATCCATGTGTCGTGAATTTTCAGCGAATATGAAACTTTTAAAAGCCTTTTAAAGTACCTACAAAGTGAGAAAAAGTCTATGTAAATGCTAGATTTAATATTTCGTATATTATCCAGGTGCATTAATTATTAATATTTTAATTAATCAAATACAGCTTCAAAATCTGTCTTATAAATAAATTAAAACCATTTATTAAAATACGCAGAATTGTAAAATAAAATTGTTGTTCGCGCAGAACTTTCATAAACATACAATTTGTAGCATTCATTATGATACAGCGATTGACTAAATAGAAATTTCTCACTTCTTCACAATATTTATTTTCAAAAAAAGTGTTAACAAAATCGGACTACACTGTAAAAAGTTATATGTGGTCATTTATATATAAAAAAATTGCGTTGACTTGAGAACCTTCTCCGTTTTTTATGGTTCGTTAGTAGAATTGTTTGTTGTAAAAAATACTCATATTTATGTTATATGGATACTTCTCATTCTTTTAAATTTATTATTTATATAAAGAAAAATCCATAGTTCTTCTAAATTGTTCCAAATGGATAAACTAATACTACAGTTTAATAGTTTTTCTCATGCCCTTTCGGGCAACTAAACTGAAACTTATATTGTAGGATTAGTAAAAAAAATCACCTACCATTTTGTTGGCGGTGCGTATTAAGTTTCAGTCAACATGAAGAGGGTAAAATTTTAATTACTAGATTTGACCCAAACAAATAAATAAACAGGGCAAGCTCTATAAATCCTTTTAAAAATAAACCTGAAGAGTTTATTTATTTGTTTGAACGCGATAATCTCTGTAACTGCCAATCTGATTCGAACAAATATTTTTGGATTTGATAGACCCATTCTTTAGAAAGGCTATGGGTCCTAGTTTACAATAGGGTATTTGACTAAAAAAACTAATTAGTCCGTCAGTCAGATTTCCAAAAAATACAAGACACGTATTTTTTGTTTTATCCTAACAATAAAAATTTACAAATATAAAAGGCATCAAAGTTCAGGAGTGGTGGCTGGTGACGTCACTGGTCGCTAAAAAGTGTAGCGTGCAGTGACGTCAGACAAGTTTTCAACGCACTGTGTCGTCTTAATTTTTTGTTTATATGAAAAAAGAAAAATCCGTGTGCAGTATTTTTTGGAAATCTGAATGACGGACTAATTAGATGTTTTTTAGTAGAATCCCCTATTCCTAGAGACTAGCAGTTACTGGCCGAGCAAAAACACAAAAAAGTCCGAATCAAATACCCACATCGAAAGACTGGAACAAATTTCCTGCGGCAGTCTTCCCGTCTGATTACAATTTAAGTATGTTCAAGGTAAACTAGCGCGCTTTACCATGAATGTCTGCATCACTGCTTACTACCAGGGGAAATAGCGTTCAAGCGCTAGTTTATAAAATTAAACAAGGGGTTGACGAAATGTTTTGTTTCCCAAGAACATGAATTTTAAGAAATTTCATATTCCCTTTAAAGAAGAAGCTAGTATGAATAAAAAATCACTGAGACCATAGCGGTCTGTGCCAGGCAATTTTTATAAAGGAAAACTAATGAGGAAAATATAAAATGCGGTAAAATGAAATAATTTAATAAAGAACACGTGTTCACGTATATAGCACTGCCGTGACTCTCACGTACTACGTGGACTATTTGTTCATTAATTTGGTTTAGTACCTACTACCACGACGGACAAACTACTAACGCACACAATCGATCGTTTAAGTATTTTTAATACCAAAACAAGTAAGACTACTTTTTTTAGAGCCAATTTTTTTCAAGACTATTTATTTAAGCTAGTTTTTAACTTAATTTAAAGTCCTTGACAGTATGAAAACCTAAATTATGTAATATGTATTACGAATTTCCTGCAACGAAATTAGTATAAATCAAATTTTGGTAATCAAACAATAAAAAACTCTAATCAAATCTTAATTAAGTAACCTTCGCGAGAACAGATCTAACAAACTTAATTATATCCTAATTTATTCTTGAATAATATAATTGCAAATCAGTAAATTCCGTTTGAAATCACAAAAATATTTTTTCGTTTGATAATATTTCTTTCATTTGCAACAATTTCTATTATATTTTAAACGTTATAATTGGTGTGGGATTGGTAATTTATTTTCCAAAATGCTTCTCTTTGAGTAGCACTAAAACAACTAACAACAACAAAAGTTAATAAATAAAAACAAGTGACACACGAACACGTGTCTTATAAGGAATTTGATTTACAAACTTTCTTGCGTCTTCCAGATCGATTCCGCGACGGGGCAAGAGGAAACCAATAGATCCGTGGCAATACGAAGCTGTCGGCTAGCAAGTGCGATGTCTCTCGCAGGCCTTAAGCCCGGGGACACGGCCATCATCATGGGCACTAACCACTTGGACCTGTGCATTCCTTACTTCGCCTGCCATTACGGAGGCTACCCAATGTGCGCCATTGATCCCGTTATTGGACCAAGTGAGTGCATTGTCTTTTTCTTGGTTTGCAATGAGGACAACATGAAAACAACCTCCAAATCAATTATCTTTCTACCATACTACTCTGTTAGTGGTCTCATGCTGGTATCTCAATATTCAACCTCCTTTTATCCAATTGACAATTCAAATAGATAATTAGTATTTTTATTTTCAATCTAACTTCTAATTTATCTTTTCTTCCAGGCGATTTAAAAAAAATATTCCCATACCTCCTCCCGAAGATAATATTCTGTCAAAAAGCTTGTGAAGAAAAAGTCTACAATGCTCTTAAAGCAAACTATCAAAAGGCAAAAGTCGTCATTTATGACGACAAAGAATCTGATCTTGAAGCTTTTGTCAGAAAATACAACGGCACAAAAATTAATTACAGGTAAAGAATCATCTATAATGTTAAAAAACTTGCCCCACATAATGAATACCTAGATAAAAATCTGTTTCACAATAATGTGTTTATCTACTATAACACATAATCAACCATTCATAGGTACAGTGATATGAATATTTTTTATAATATTTATCTGATATGAATACCTTAAAGGAAATAATTGTCTTTTACTTGTTGGGTTAAGGTTGACAGATAGAATTGGTTTAAAATCTGGATGATTATTTCAGACCAGCTGTTTTCGACCAATCAAAAATGGCTGCATGGTTGGTGATGACCAGTGGAACTACAGGCTTGCCAAAGGTGGCTGTAATGCCTTACGACACGGTACTCAATGCGATTCTAAGTTGGTGGTGAGTGCAAATAATTAATCCTTTGTTACGCTTTAACGCGAAAATAACTGAACGGATTTTGATGAAATATACACGTGGGTTAACCATGGCCTTAGGATAGGATATAGGCTACTTTTAATCCTGGATCGTAGAAGAAATCGTGAAAAAGATATTTATGTTAAGTTTGAAGTTGGTTATTTATCTATAGATGTAATTGCTGAGCATATGCCTATCGTTGTAAAACATCCAAATCTTTTCTTTTAATCCTAAAACAACATTGATATATTGAAAGCAATAAAACGATAAATAATATATTAAAATCACAATCCTCGGCTTCGTTATGGGACTGGACGATAAGTTCGGATGTGGCGGATTATAACGGTCGGCATTAACAATTCATCATTTATTTGCTAAACAATTATAATTAAAAATATCCCAACAGTTAAATGAAATTATAGAGACGTAACCCTTTTGTAAGTGTATCCTACATTATTGTAGTAGACGCTTAAAATCTCTATCAACTTTTAACTACAACAGATATACACACGAATTACAACACCCCTATACAATGTATACAGATTGCATGCTTTGTTTCAATATGCAACCCTCAGGGATGTTTAGAACGCTTACTATACGCGTACTATATTCAATGCTGATCTGTTTTAAGACATACCACGTCCTTGCACCGCTATTAAGTATACATCAATAATCCATCAATTAATTAAATGTTAATGCCCTCGAAACTTTGTAACACCGAACATGCTTGGAAACTTATTGCAAGTTAAGTTAACTTGCAACATCGCATATCGGTAAATAATAAATTAATGGTATTAGTTGAAGTTATATCCGAAACTGAATTGTTGGGACTAGCCAAACAGTTCGAGTAAATTGAACATTTATCATCGGCTCTTAAACTTTAGAGATCCCCTAAGCTTGAAATCGCTTTTCGGTGCTAATGTAAAGTATATTGCAAAACATTTTAATATAGTTTTATATTAACGTCATCTCCTCGAGCTTAACCAATCTTGCTTTCTGCAAGTTAGGAAACGCTGACATAGATCGCGGAGATGACATTAAAAATAATGTTCAAAATAGCGACAACAACAGATTTGTTTCTGTTGTGCAGGGAGCCGTTCCCGAATAGATTTGACAGTATCTTCAATATGTCGACCCTACAGTGGATCTCCGCACTCATATACTACATGTCTGGTCCCTTGAAAGGCAGCACAAGGATTCAGTCGTCGGCACCACTGACTCCGATGACAATCGTCGAAATCATCAACAAATACAGAGTAATTATACAATATAATAAAATGTATTACCCGATAACACACAAATGTGTTATTTAAGTTAGTGCTGATAAAATGTTATTATTCTGATTTTTACCTACTTGATATTAATATTATTGATAATATTTCAGCCCTTCACAACTGCATTTACGCCATTCTTATTAGGTCATTTTATGAATGTGGCAGAAAAGACCTGTGACTTAACGTGCTTGAAATTCATTCTTATTGGTGGCGGCGCTGTCGAGAAGTCATTAGCGGACAGATTTCAAGTAAGTATTACAAGGAACATTATATTTTCCGTTATAAGTCCATTGTCAGGAAAGGAAGGCTGTTCTTTTTTGACCTAATTTCATAAACTCATCGGGTTTTCCAGCTTTATATTTTCCCAGAATATATGTTTAGCTAATACATCTCTACAAATTCTGAATTATTATACATTATGTTATCATCACTGGGAAGGAAAGGGAGATTGTAGGAATACCAACTGGATCAATATTTTTTAAAATATATACTTATATATATATATATATATAATGTTTTAGTAGGTACCCACCTATAATTGAGTATTTATTTTCAGAAAAAAAGTGATGCGTTCTTATACATGGTTTATGGAATGTCTGAGTTATTGGCGCCCGTCTTTGATTTCAACAAAACCACACCATTCGGGTCGGTTGGCAAGCCACTATCTCGATACCAATACAAGGTAATTTCTAAACACTTATTATTGTAAACTAATATCCAGAACTGGTTGCTAAAAAAGTTTTTTTTTTAATAATTATAAACTAGCGCTTGACCGCAATCCCGCCTGATGGTCAGCAGTGATGCGATCGTTGATGGTAAAGCGCGCTAGTTTATTAAGAGCCTATTTACTTAGAAAAACTGAGCGAATAGGAAGGAAGACGGTAGTTGAGCGAGGTGATGCAATGTTAAACCCAACAACACGACCAACGATGCTGCGCCAAAGGGAGATTGATCTGAAGACCCTCCACGACCAAACTCCCAACACAACAACATTAGGCGCATCGTACCCGGTACACATCGCAACACAACTGCTCAGACCCGTCCTCACTACGGCTTCACCAGACATCATGCCGGAACACGACAAATCGTTTGGCGGCAAGGCTTTGTCTGGTGGGTGGTAACTTGTGCTGGCGGCCGATGTTATGGCCTACCGGCTACCACCGAGTAAAACACACATACATACATTACAATGACGTAGGTAATCATGAAAATATTTAAATTTAGAATTACTTTGGATAACACTTTTTTACAGTAAAAACATTACAAGTAATAATTTGTAGTATGATACGTCGTGTTCCGGCATGACGTTTGGTGAAGCCGTACGGAGTACAGCCCCCTAATCGGCGAACACATTTTTGTCAAATGATTGCGACTAGTTGGGATCGTTTGTACCAAACGATCCCAACTAGTCGCAATCATTTGACAAAAATTTGTTCGTCGATTAGGGGGCTGGTCTGAGCAGATGTTTTGCGATGTGTGCCGGGTACGACGCGCCAAATGTTGTGTCGTGAGTTTGGTCGTGGAGGGTCTCCAGATTAATCTCCCTCTGGCACAGCATCGTTGGTCGTGTTGTTGGGTTTAATAAAGCATTACCTCGCACAACTGCCGTCTGTCTTCCTACAGCCTCAGGCAGATTTTTTTTTTTTTGAGTGAAAATGCTTAGTAAACTAGCGCGCTTTAACATCAACGATTGCATCTCTGCTTAACATCAGGCAGGATTGCGGTTAAGCATTAGTTTATAATTATTTAAAAATATATATTTAATACGTTTCTTGATAATGATAATATACTTTTGGATGTTTTTACTGATAAACAATATATTTGATAAACTACCTACTTAAAATACCTATACATACATTGTATGTTCAGTACTGGTATAATTTATTGTTTTTCTTTTGATTATTCATTTTTTATTGGATTATCTATCGGTATATTGTTATTGATTGATCTTTATCCTTATATTAATGGTCTTTTTAAGCTCGTGGGGGATGATGGCGAGAAACTTGAAGGAGCTCACAAAACCGGCGAATTGTGGATTAAGGGCGATGCATTTTTTAAGGTAAAAAAACGCTTTCTTTTCCAAAAAACTTCTTAAAACATTATATTCATAATATTTATTTTACTATGATTATCCGCAAGAATGTGAGAATAGCTTTATTTCTATACGGGGTGACAAGGTCATCGACGCAAAAAGCAAAACCATGAGTTCAGCACCTAATTCTAGAAAAAACAACAGCTGGTTCATAAATAAAGTATAACATATAAAATATCTACGCGGTTAAAATTAATAGAATAGCAAACGTTTTTTTTAATAACCGAACTGATTTCAACACTTTTTACAAAATGCATGGTAATTACTTTAAGCGTCGATGTATCTGCTCTAGGTTCCTGATAACTATAACTAGAACGATATCTTATTTGAATATTCTAACCAAAAATACTATCCGTTTACTAAAATATTTAAGAGCGATTCCCAGAATCTCAATCCCCAAAAAGGTAAACCGTTGGTAAATCCATGAGGCACAGATGATAATGCCATAAGGACGAACACATTCATAATTTAGATTTGTTGCACGCTAATGCTGTTTCGGCCCCAACTTATACAGTTAGTCAATAAAGTGTTCTGAATATTATAGCAGTAGATATTATCATCCAGGTCCATTTGCAAGTTAAAATCCGCTCAATTTTCGAAAATACTACGCGAAAATTATTGGGCATCGAATGAAAACTTCGGAAAAATCTTATTTTTATAAAGAGACATTTATAATTTGTAGTTAAGTGTGACCTAAACTGGTACTTAAGTAACGCTTCTTACTTCTTCTGTGGCTTAACTAGTCCTTTGTTAGACAGAAAAGCGTGATTAATTTCGAGAAATTGTGATAATTACGAGAGTACACACAAGCGAGAACCAGTGTACGATACGTGTGACTTAATAAGTCTATTAACGCATCGACAGAGCTAAAAAATATACATAAATTTACTATATTTTCAAACTGATTTACAGCTACAAGCCTACATAGCAAACTGATTTGAGCTAATAAATAAACACAAATATACTTTATTTTCAAACTTCGATTTAAACCGTAAGTCCTTGTAGCATAGGGTCCAGTTCAAAAACAGTGTCAGGCATTACTTATCTGATACTTATGCTGAACTAGGCCTATTTGGCACAGCTTTGGGGTATACAATACTATTTTCATCTTTGTTTTGTTTTATTTTTTGTGAATATTATGAACCTGACTTAATCTGGGCCAAGTAAACATATTTTCTTCTTTCTTACTAATTTCACGCCATGAAATAATGGACTACGTAAGTCTCACGTATCGTAATGTACCTAAGTACTTATTAATTAGTATTTCGCAAAGAAACCTACCCAGTTTTTGGGGTATTATGATTAATTTTCGATTTCCTTTACAGGGATACCTGAACAATCCCGAGGAGACGAAGACCATGTTAACTGACGACGGCTGGTTCAAGACTGGAGACATGTTCTACAAGGACGAGCAAGAACGCTACTACTTTGTGGAGCGCAAGAGACTTTTGATTAAGCACTACGGATTTTTGGTGAGTGAAACATCATTCCAAAGTTTTATTAGCATCTTTGAAATTAAACATGCCAATGAAATGAACTAGAGAACACGGAAAGAAAGCAACGCCAATGATGTATTCATTGGCGTTGTTTTCTTTCCGTGTTCTCTACACGAAAAGTTTCAAACGAATATTAACAATCCCAATGATGCGTTAACAAGTAAATACCCACAATCATCAATTAACTGCCAATCCACAATAAAAGTTTTGTGGGAAATAATATTGTTTTGTCAGAACCTCTTAAAGTAATGCAAGGCGGAAACTCAGTCAGCCTAAACTTAGCTAGACTTATTTCTCTCACGCTCTGATTCATCCCAGTGGCGCGCTGTCTCGAGTCGGTTGATATGCGACAAGAGAAAACTAAAACTAGTACTTTGCAAGAAAAATATCTACCAAATCCTTGACGTCCGTCTTCAGTTCGATATTTCCATTTCAAGAAAACATTTTACAAGTATTGTTTCTTATTAATATAATATTATTTTTACGATCATCTATTGTCTTTAATTATTGATGTTAAAAAATGATACGATTCATTTCAATAGCAGCCTTTCACATGAACAGATCCATTCATTTTTGGAGCCTTGCAAACTCATCCATTCAAAAGTCGTTATGATATTATGGAACGGTTCAAACCGTATTCATTCTTGCAAAGCACCTAGGCTAGTTAAAAATTCTTAATAAGATAGGCATTTTATGAATACTTGAATTATTAAATTTGTTGCATCAAAAGGCATTAAGAACATTCTATAACGTTCTGGGGTTAAACTGAATGAAAGCAATTTGGTAAATGACTAAAATAATTTTGAAACATAAGTTAAGTGTATAAATTAATAAATGATTTCGTTTTCAGGTATCACCTTTGAAAATGGAAGGCCTCATCAAACGGCTCCCATCCGTGATGGATGCCTGCATTGTGGGTATTCCTGAAGCAGATTGTATGGAAATGCCCATCATTGCTCTGATTAGGAGAAACGGCGACAATATTGATCCGAAAGAGGTTTTCGACTTATTAAGAAGTAAGTATTTTGATCCTTTTATTGATTTTGGTACTCGAACACATTATAAAATTTAAAAAAAAATGCAATAGGAGAAGGGATAAAGATTATAGCGAGTGATGTCTTCATTTTTTAAACGAGGTATGTAGTCGGGTTATTAAAAAAAAAGAAATGCGTACCCTGACACTAAAGTAAAGTAACCTCATAATTCTAATATTTCAACACGATGATTATATTTTTGAAGTTTGGATTCTGATCTAATTACTCTTTTTATATAAACGTTATTATTTTTGATTAATAAAAGCTAGAGGATTTCATCACGACACATTCAAATACAAATTAACCGTTTCATGGAGTATTTTTTGGAAATCTGACTGACGGACTAATTAGTTTTTTTAGTCAAATACCCTATTCACTAATAACAGCCGGGATCCAAGGCTTCGTACTTTCCGAGGCACGGAAGGATCTTGTTCAGTGCAAATGGCCATCCCCGGACCAGCCGCGGCGAGCATAGCTGATCTACCAATCCTTGCGACTGTTATAAATTATTCTAGCCTATCTATCCCTTGAACTATATTATTTCTATTACTCAATTGAACTACCGTTGAATAAAATCATACGATACCATATTTTTATCACTCTTGATTTATTAGGTACTATGTCATTATCAGCCAATGTTATAAAATTAAATGCTTATTGTGGATAGTAAAATTAACAACCGATCACATAGCAAAGTACCTTTAATATCTGATAAGTGGATAGATAGGTGCCGTAGTGTTCCATAAAACTTATCGGTAATTTTCCCATTTACGTGAGGTTGATCTTCATTCATTCATTTAACAAGTATTTACTAGAGGACATCGATGAAAATAATAGTACTCCTGACCGGATTGTAGCCATGTGGGATAAACTCAGAAGAGATATTATGATCTAAAACACACAGATGTGTGCGGAGACACAGACTCATTTTCTATTATCACATTCTCATAACTCGAATAATAGAGGACCTACCTATACAGTCACGATGTCGTAACATTTCACGAAATTCAAAGGGAATATTCTTATAAAGTTTTGATATAAATTTTATGACTTACTGTTTTGAAATGCCTCCTTATTCATTGTAAAGTTGCAATCTCAAGAAAATCTTTTTTGTAGCCTTAGTGTAAGATAATTATGCTCATGGCAGTTCCTATGTGACAAAATATCACTAAAGGTAGTTATTTCTCTTGACCAGAGTTGCATTCATAGTGCTTCTACAGTGTCTAGCCCCGACGCCTAAGCTCAAGATTATGAATATTGTCTATTATAATTTGAGATTTCCCTAAAGGGTTAAAGGCATTGGAGGAATATAGGATTACTTAATTTTAACTAAAAAGGTATATCTTAGGGGAAATTCATAATTTTGCTTACCTTTATACACGACTAGTTTCTGCCGGCGAGTTAGCCCGCGTAGTAGTCTATGTCTATAGCGTAGGTATTCGTCAGTGAAAGAATGATCGAAACCGGATAATTTGATAGTTCCAGCGATTACCTTTATTACGATTACATTCAAATTTACATATTTTAGCTCTGTGTACAGTTGATAATGGTCTAGATATTAGATACCGTGAAGCACTTTAATAGCATCAAGGTACCTGAAGGAATAAAATCAAATTACGGTTTAACTCCTATGTTCAGTAATTATACCTATAAAATATCTTATCATAATAATTTTGCTTGTCAGCCTAATCTGATGCCTAACGTCTTCTAATTTTAAATTATAATAAAGTTTGTCTCGTATTACATGCCAATCACTTTTATAAACGTCGCGGAGGTTGCATGGAATCACTGAATAGTGACAATATCTTCTGTTTTTTTTTTTTTGCTAGGAAATTATGAAATGTCCTTTCCCGCTTTGAGCGGAGCTAAAAGTCGTGGCAAATTTTACTGACTAAAACCCACCTGTCTTCCTCCATTTGCCTTTTGCGCCTAGGGCCACGGTATCTCTATCCAACATCTCGCTTTATAGATACAATACCTTATGCCTAACAATATTCTGGTAGAAACAATACACACAACATGTGCCGAAAACACAAATTCTAATATTGTGTTAAGAAACTGCAATCAGAAATCCGTGTGTCTTCTGATGGTTCAAGAAAACTCATATCGCATGTCATAATTACTTGTGTAACAGTTGGCGCGTATTTTGCCTCATAATAATATTCATTTGTAAAATATCGCACAACTGTGGCTACCGAATACATTTCATTTTCAGCTGAGGAAGGCAGAAATATGAAATTGGTTTTCTTTAACATAAAACCCTTTGATACATTTTTTAAATAATTATGGTGAATAAATACATCACTATTTTCGTTTTTAGTCAGATATGTAAGCTTGGGCCAGCTTGTATGACACTCAGAGTTAAGCATTAGGTACATTTTACCAAAAAAAAAAAAATATAATAATCAAATCGAATTATAGAGTTCAATGTACGTGCATTAAATTCAGGTATATTAAACAAAGTTTAATTGTCGATTTTCCTGATAACATCTTCGCCAAGTAGAAAGTAAATGACAACCACTATACAAAATCAAACAAAATTGAATTATTTCATATTGAAAAAAAATCTTTTTGTTTTATTGCGTAGGTCAGTAGACCTACGCAATAAAACAAATAAAAGTTATTAATTTTCATAATCTAAATTGAACCATATAAATTGTCATATCACGACTCACTCAAGACTGTACAACACCAACAATGCCAACGGTAATGTCGACTTGAAAAAAATAATCTGTACTAAATTAATTGCATTATAAACAAGACGTGATGGATGTAAAGGCAAGCGAGCAGAATTTACTTCGCAGAGGCTCGATATTTGAGATAATGTTGTAAATTCCCTTTTGGAGTATTAATTTACAAATTTCCAAGCAATATCATAATCCAAAGTCATGAGAGCAAAATCAAGTGAGAAGGAAATAATTGTGAAACATAAGCATAACATAAATATAACATAAACAGAACATAAACATAACAGAAACATAACATAAACATAATATAAACATAACATAAACATAACATAAAGATAACATAAACATAACATAAACATAACATAAACATAACATAAACATAACATAAACATAACATAAACATAACATAAACATAACATAAACATAACATAAACATAACATAAACATAACATAAACATAACATAAACATAACATAAACATAACATAAACATAACATAAACATAACATAAACATAACATAAACATAACATAAACATAACATAAACATAACATAAACATAACATAAACATAACATAAACATAACATAAACATAACATAAACATAACATAAACATAACATAAACACAACATAAACATAACATAAACATAACATAAACATAACATAAACATAACATAAACATAACATAAACATAACATAAACATAACATAAACATAACATAAACATAACATAAACATAACATAAACATAACATAAACATAACATAAACATAACATAAACATAACATAAACATAACATAAACATAACATAAACATAACATAAACATAACATAAACATAACATAAACATAACATAAACATAACATAAACATAACATAAACATAACATAAACATAACATAAACATAACATAAACATAACATAAACATAACATAAACATAACATAAACATAACATAAACATAACATAAACGTAACATAAACATTCGTATTCGTATTCAGTACCGCAGGTGGCACAATCTTTTGCCGTCTGCGGGACAACATTCCAGATTTATTATTAACAGCTAGGCACACGACTAAACAATTTAATTATTCATTCTTACTCAATTGCTAACTTATTGTTTTCAGAGGGCTTGGAAGGGAAGCGATTGACGGCCGGTCTTTTCTTCGTAGATTCATTACCCGTTACGCCCTCTGGCAAAGTTCATCGGGCAAAAGTAAAGGAGATGGCACTCGCTGCGAGAAAAGCGGAAAAAATCCTTTTCTAGTAAACTAGATAAAGTGCCAATATTTGATTTGATCAATAATAGCGGCCACTTACCAAAGAGGATCTTAGTATTGATAGTTCTAGTTTAACTGTGCTGTGAACTCTCACTCCAGAAGATATAAAAGATATCATTTGTGTGAAAACAAAACTGAAACAAGGACAAACTTATATAAGACTAATTAAAAAGTAGCTTGTAATTTGTATTAGTACTTAATTATTGTGTTTTCTTCACTGTGTTCAATTTCATTACAAGCCCTGTGTGACAGGCATTCTTTTTATAAGATTTCATTACACGTGAATCAATTAAAACACAATTGCGGCATGACTAACCATTATTTAGATGTAAGCTTAGAATATGTGATAAGATTGTAACTTAGTTTTATTACCTATTGATTTTGTGATTAAATAGGAAAACTAGATTTGAATTAGAATAATAATGACATTCTAAAATAAATTATTTGTCTTACCTATATACTGTGTTTTCTTTAGATGAGTAACCAAGTCCGAATAATAACTAATTAAATTAAAATTCAACATTAAAAACAGCACCGTGTTATCAAACATTGAGTATTGAATTACAAAATTACCAAGTGCCAACTCGCAAATAAGTTAAAACTCATTGTTTTGGAATGGATTATAAAAGCCCGTACAACTGCTTGTAATAATAATCAGCAGTTTATGAGTTATCGAAAATAAACCTGAGAAGTTTAAGATGACTGCGAGTTTCGAACTTAAACTGAAACGATTCAAAATTTGGCTACAGCTTACGTTTCAAATTGCTGCATTTTAAATGCAAATAGTAGGTACCTTAAAGGACATGGAAACTACTGGGCTGCCTTGTAGCTAGTTGATATATAACTGAAAAAAAATGGTCATATTTTTTTATGAATTTTTTTGATGACCTGAGAAACATGTTTAAAAAAAATTTTTAGGCATTCCCGAAACAATTGATTAAATGAAATGTCGATTTATATGAATAGATTATACATCTAAAAACAGGAATCCTGTTTTATGCCAGGCGAGAACTGCGTTGAAAAAAATATATTTTATTATTTCATCTATTAAATGGTTTATTATTTAAATAAAAACAGATTTACTTTCCTAATTAATCGATTAAATAAAATATTATCGACACTGTTTCCATGATACATTCCCGACAAAACAGCAGTTATCTATGAATCGATGACAGTGTTGCCAGTAGGTTAAATTTTTCGTAACTTTTGCAGTTTACCTACAAACACTGTTGAAGCGCCTGTTCAATTATTCGTAGCTTCAAGTGTTCCGTTCTATTAACTGTTATGTTCTGTTTTGTGTACCTGCTACACTGATATGTTTTACACACAATGGATAAAATCTCATACACGTTACGCGTGCCTGCTGCCTTTTTATTTAAATCTCGCTAATTTCCGCACATATTAGTCCATTACGAGTCGGATTGATTAAATAGCAAGGATCTGCTATTAATATATGAAGATCAAGAAGTTAATTGTGGGATTAGCGAATATTAATTTATTAGTGCAAAGTTGTAACTGACCGGCAGTGTGGTATGTGAATCAAGTACATAAAATAAAACGGTGTTAAGTCTAATGTATTAATAATATCGTCACCCAACACTCGATCAGTTAGTATATAACGCCAATTAAGGATTTATAAGGTTAGTCTTTATTTATATTTACCTAGTGCATTTTGTGTTCGTTTTACCCTACCATTTGTATTGTGTTAGTTTTATTGGCCTTATTGTGTATTTGTAGTACTTAATTAAATTAGATATCACACTTATTAGTGTAGTAATATTGTTATATTTATTCTTGTTATAGACCAAGGTAATTACTAATCACGTTATGTATTTTTGCATAGGAGTAGGTAGTTAGGAGCAAAGTAATTTAAGAGTGTTTATAAGTGAGGACTTGTTATTGGCTGTCAGTCCATCTTACTGTTTCTTAACTGATTTGTTTAGCCGTAAGTCCTCCATGCTTAATGAATAAAATAAAATAAAAAAAATTATATATATATTGTTAGTTAATGTTACTGTTATGTTAATGTAATTACTGTTTTATTTTGTTATTGTTCTGTTGTACTTATACAAGTAATTGTCAGTTTATTGAATTTTATAAAAGAATAACCTATTTGCATTATTTATTGTGGGTGGTACTAAATAGTGCCCGTGTTCATATAGGTCTCATCTTTAGATAAAATCATAAGACATACGTAGTTATACTATTGCTTAAACTTTATTGTATAAATTCCAGATTTACACTCGAATCCCAGAATGACCGAGGAAAAGGAGTTAATAAAGAAGCGAGGTAGCTTCAAAGGTCGATTAACAGCTTTTGTCAATTATCTGGACTCGCTGCATGATAAAACGTTATCTAGTTCCAATATAACGGAATTACAGCTGCGTATAGGCAAGATGGAATTGTTATGCCAACAGTATGATGAGGTACAGTTACGTCTGGAGCGTATTGCTGATGATATCAAGGCACAGTTTTCAGAATGTTCTGATTTTGAGTCCTTATATTTTAAATCAATGGCTAAGGCTCAGGTATTTGTAAATAACTTTAACAAAGATCATGAATCTGTTTGTAGTGTTAAAAGTAATTTTGGTGGTAATTATAAGCCAGTTAAGTTACCCACAATCCAATTGCCAAAGTTTAGTGGATCTTACAATAACTGGTTGGAGTTTCACGACACCTTTAGAGTCTCATTCATTCAAATGATGCTATAGACGAGATCAACAAATTCCACTACCTTCGAACATCTTTGGAGGGATCCGCTGCCGTAGTAATCCAATCGATCGAGTTTTCTGCTACAAATTACCCTGTGGCATGGAAAATATTATGCGAGTGGTATGATAATAAGCGAATATTAATTCACAACCATGTTTCGGCTATTTTTAATTTGAAAACAATTACAAAGGAATCCTCTGTTACTTTAAAGAATTTAATTGATCAAATAAATAAACACTTACGAGCATTAGAAACTTCAGGTGAGCCTGTTAAGTATTGGGATACCATTTTAATTTACATTATTACTCGCAAGTTGGATAGCAGAACGTTCCATGAGTGGGATGAGTACAAAGGTCGTATTGACAAAGATGATAAGATTACCTTCGATGCATTTCTTAAATTCATATGTGAGCGCGCTGAGATAATTGAAACTTTGGAATTGTCCCGTAATAACCAGCCTCAATCCGCTAATATGTCAGGGGCTAAGCTGAAGTCTATGGTTACCGTCCAACCTGGTAATTCAAGTTCAGAGTCAGGCACAAAGGTCTGTCCTAAATGCAAAGGTGACCATAACTTGAGTGAGTGTGCACAGTTTCTCACACTAAGTAACGAAGCACGGATTAAATTGTTGCCAAATTTTAGAGTGTTATAATTGTTTTCGTTCTGGTCATTTTGCGAATCATTGTAAAAGGGTAGGTTGCAAGCTGTGTAAACATAAACATAATACCCTCATTCATGTCGCTGATTTTAAACCAATTGCAAATAGTCATAATATTTCAAAAAATTCGTGTGATAACTTGTCGCCACCATCATCTTCGACGACTTCTACGTCTAAGTTGAACACGTCTCATATCTGTTTAGCAGACCCTACTTTTTACAAGCCCGCTGATGTAGATATTCTAATTGGTGCTGATATCTTCTGGGACTTGATTGGGTCACAAACAATTAAATTAGGTACTGGTAAGCCAATTTTATGTGAAACCAGGATAGTTTGGATCGTCTCCGGTCCAATCAGTTGTAATTATGTTGCATTGCATTCTAGTAATATTAGATGTAACATTGCTAAAGTCAATTCTTCAACTAACAACGATTTCGATAAAATTCGAAGTGATTTGACTCGCTTCTGGCAGGTAGAAGAAGTAAATAAGAAATCTTCTCTTTATTCGCCGGAAGAGTTGTTATGTAAAAAGCATTTTGTCGATAATACGAGCAGATTGCCTGATGGTCGTCTTTGTGTACGTATTCCTCTCAAACAAGATCCTTCAATTTTGGGAGATTCAATAAATAAAGCCACTCATTGCTTACAGTCGTTAGAACGTAGGTTGAAAACGAAATCTGATTTTAGGAAAATGTATCACGAATTCATGTCTGAATATTAGTTACTAGGTCACATGACTGAATGCAAACAATCCGATTCAGGCCCTTCTGGATATTTTATTCCGCATCACGGCGTATTACGTGAAAATAGCAGCACTACGAAACTTCGAGTTGTATTCAACGCAAGTTGTCCTTCTTCAACTGGTGTTTCATTAAACGATTTACAGATGGTTGGTCCTACCATTCAGGACGATCTGTTGTCTATTCTTCTTCGTTTCAGACAGCATAAGTTTGTCTTCTCGGCAGACGTCGGGAAGATGTATAGACAAATAGTCATCCATTCGTCGGCGAGGTAAGGCATCTGACCCTGTGCAATTTTACAAATTAAACACCGTCACCTATGGTACAGCTAGTGCACCATTTTTAGCCTTTCGGTGCCTTCATCAACTAGGGCTAGATTGTATAAATCAGAAGGTTGCTGAGGTAATAAAGCACGATTTCTATGCTGATGACCTTTTATCTGGCGGTGATGATTTGAATGAGGTTACGTTTATCCGTCAGGAAGTCACAAACGTACTTTCATCAGCTGGCATGCCATTGCGTAAGTGGAAATCTAACGAACCTCAAGTATTGTCTGAAATTGTTCAATCTTCGCTTGATTTAAATATAGGTTCTGGCGAGCCTGACAAGTTGCTCGGGCTAGGTTGGTACGCAAGTTCAGATGAACTACTGTTCGCCATAAACTCAACTGTGTCGTGCAAATGTCGTGCAACACCAAACGTGATTTGCTTTCTGTGATTGCAAAGATCTTCGATCCTTTGGGGCTGTTGTCACCATGTGTAATCACAATGAAAGTGTTGCTACAGAGAATGTGGTTGGATAAATTATCATGGGAAGATCCACTGACTCCTGAAATTAAATTACAATGGCAGGCCATTGTTAAAACTTTGCCTTCTTTAAATGAAATTCGTATTCCTCGAATTGTTGTCAGCCATTCATACAAGGAATTGGAATTGCATATATTTAGTGATGCATCTGAACGCGCATACGTTGCGTGCGCTTACGTTCGTAGTATTAGTGATGCAGGTGAATGTATCGTTCGATTACTCATAGCCAAAAGTCGCATGGCGCCAATTAAACCTACTAAAATTCCAAGATTGGAATTGTGTGGCGCTGTAGTGGGAGCTCGTCTGTATGAGAAGGTGTCAAACTCACTTCGTCTAAAGTTCTCACGCCTGTTTTGTTGGACTGACTCCACCATCGTGTTACATTGGCTACAAATATTGCCTTCGAAACTTCAGCCATTTGTACGCAATCGCGTCGCTGAAATTTTAGAATTGGCAGGTGACTGCACCTGGCGTCACGTCCCAACCAATGAAAACCCAGCAGACCTACTATCACGTGGTGTGGATAGCAATCATCTGCAGGGCTTAGATATGTGGTGGTCTGGTCCTGAGTTTCTCCAACAAGACTCAAGTAGTTGGCCTTCGCAAGTCAAATATTTAGAATTAAAAATAAAAATAAATAAATAAATATATACGGACAAATCACACAGATTGAGCTAGCCCCAAAGTAAGTTCGAGACTTGTGTTATGGGATACTAACTCAACGATACTATATTTTTATAATAGATACATATATAGATAAACATCCAAGACCCAGGCCAATCAGGAAAAGATCGTTTCCCATCATGACCTGGCCGGGGATCGAACCCGGGGCCTCCACGTCGCAGTCAGGCGTGTTGACCGCTGCGCCACGGAGTAAGCTTACTCCCTGAAACTCGAAATGATGTCACTTTAAATGTAGTCCTTGATAGTAACGATGAGGCATTAATTATAAATTATAATAGTTTTTCGAATTATTTAAGACTTTTACGTTCCATGGCATATGTATTGCGATTCATTAATAATAACAATTATAATAAAAAAAAAACCGGCAACACATACGTCAACTAATTCAAATAATATTTTTTTTTTTGGATTTCATTATATTTTACAATAGTTATTATACACAAGATATTTATAAAAATCAAAGGAATCAATAGAATATTCATACTTTTTTAACTAACGAATATAAACAATAAATAAATGAAGAAAATCAGCCGAACCGCAAGTGACATGACAGGTGTCACCGTAAAAAACCTGCAATGAAAATAAAATAATAATGTTGACAAGATCTGCCGCGGAGTTTTGACAGGAAAGCTAAGATGAGTGTCACGCGCATTTTTCATTGGACTTTTAAAATTATTTATAGTGTCGTTTACTAAATAAAAGTGCGTGATTTATGTAGTAAAAAGTGCATTCAGTGAATAATTCATAAAGAACATTGAAATATCGTAGCATAGTGGCCACATCATGGCTTTGCATCAAATCTCCTAGTAGTCGGCAAACGCGGCCGTTTTTTCACTGTCATTGGCGATATCCGCCATTATTGTGAAATAATTTTATTAAAGAAGTTCTATAATTTGTTACACGTGTTATTGGCAAAATTGTGGTGTCTAACCACAGAGGCCATTGAAGAGTTGAAGTAGTATTCACTCTTAAGAAAAGAAGAAGATCTGCCGCGAGACAACGTGCACGCTCACCATTTTCAGACTCGTTGCTCAGCTCCGCCTCGCCGCCGCCGGTCTCCAGCGCCACTGTAAGTGCTGTGACGGCCCCGGCCGTGGCAGTTGCGTCAAGCTCGAGCGACGAGTACTTCTCTCCGCCGACGACGCCACCACCTGTTCGCCGACGGGGAGGACGTCGGCCGCCGGACCGCTTAGGACCTCGAGGCCCATCGGCTTCTGACAGGGTCCCAGCTCCCGGCGGAAGTGTGCAACGCATGAGATGGACACAATCAATCAACGAGAACGTCATGCACTCATACTATGGGGCTACAGAAGGAGGAAACAACCTGACCGCGTACCGTGTTCGAATGCTCTCTCTGTTTCAGGTTCTTGAGCCAGCTGTCAACGTGTCGGCGCAACGACTGTCGGATCAGGTGCGGGTCATCCAGCGTAACCATATGCTGGATGATGCGGTGCTTGATCGCCTACGCCTCGAGTCACGGAATAGTCATGTTACACCTGCTTCGTCATTGGTCGCGGTACAACTTAACAGTGTTTCACCGCGACCCAACCACGTTTTGAAGAGGATGATGATAGGGCTATATCCGTGAGTCCCCAGTGCAAAGAAAAATTGAGGAGCGCTTTAGAGGATGATTTCCGTGAGTACCGCTCTACTCCGCCTGAACTTAGACCACGTTTACCTCGATTGCCCATGCATAAAAAGAAAACAAGGCGCTGGTGTGTGCTTTAGACTCTCAGCTGTCTAATTATTTAAAAGACAGCAAAGATCTGACTGATACACATTCAATCTTGTACTGTGGAGCTGTTGCGACATGTCGTGTGGCTCATGTCAAATTACCAGACAGTGACAGAGCCACACGACCAAAATCTGCTGTACCAGCTTGGCAGTGCAGGATTGAACGTCGTATCGGAGAGACTAGAGCACTCATTGGCAAGCTAATTAGTTTTAGGGAGGGCAATACGCGCCCTAGAGTTCTCGGGGACTGATATTAGTACCCGAGACTATTTGTTCTGCGTCACAGAGCGCATCGACTTTCTTAAACAGAAGATATATGCATGGGCAAACCGTATTTGTCGGTACAAGCGAAGAGTGGAGCGGTATTCTCAGAATCGCAAATTGCAAAGCGATAAAAGGCGGGTCTATAGAGCTTGGGAGCGATCAGACCAAGGTGTCACTGACACGTGCCTACCGGATGATGATGCCACGTATTCATTCTGGCGCAATATCTGGTCAGTACCTGTCAGTCACACCGAAGGTGATTGGACTCGGGATGTTGAGCGAGCCTGCGATCCAATACCAGAAATGGGGGCTATTACCATCTGCCCCCAAGATGTAGCTCGTGCAGTCCGTCCGTTGCCTAATTGGAAGTCTCCAGGGCCGGATGGGCTGCATAACTTTTGGATTAAATGGTTTTCCAGGTCGCACGCTCGCTTGGCATCTCATTTCCAGTCTGCTTTAGAGTCTGGTTCGCTACCAGAGTTCCTAACAACAGGAATAACCCACCTGCTCCATAAATCAGGTAGCACCGCGGAACCCAAAAATTATAGGCCGAACATGTGTTTACCGACGGTCTATAAAGTTCTTACATCCATTTTGAAAGCTAAAATTAACACTCATATTGACAGCAACTCCATCATGTCTGCCTCTCAAAATGGATGTGGGAACGAGTCCCGCGGTACTAAGGAGCTACTCCTTATTGACATGGCCAATAGCCAACAGGTTCGTCGTTCCCGAAAGGATCTGTCGACATGTTGGATAGATTATAAGAAGGCCTTTGACTCGGTGCCACATACATGGCTCATGCGGGTGCTAGAGTTGTATAAAGTAGATGCAACTCTGCGCACCTTCCTGATGACATGTATGGCGCAATGGAGAACGGTCCTTCACTATCCA
Organism: Sesamia inferens; assembly: GCA_037179545.1. Classification (NCBI taxonomy): domain Eukaryota; kingdom Metazoa; phylum Arthropoda; class Insecta; order Lepidoptera; family Noctuidae; genus Sesamia; species Sesamia inferens. Next base: position 16,125,563 of record CM073928.1, on the reverse strand, counting down.
GGATGTCGAAATATTCAGAGGAATAGCGAACCGATAAGGATCGAGTGAGGTATATTTCAGGGCGATAGTTTGAGTCCATTTTGGTTTTGCTTAGCCTTGAATCCTCTAAGCACATTGCTGGAGGATTCAGGTCTCGGTTATAGGCTGAGGAGAGATGGTCAGGTTATATCGCACCTCCTCTACATGGATGACCTAAAACTATTTGCTCCCAATGATTTGCAACTGAGGGAGCTACTGAAAATTACTGAAACTTTCAGTAGCGCCGTTAGGATGGAATTCGGTGTGGAAAAATGTGCGGTCATGCATGTACAGCGAGGAGAGATTGTAGAATCTGTGGGGACCCAACTCACTGGTTCCATAAACCTTAGAGCCCTCTCCGCTTCTGAAACCTATAAGTATTTGGGTATGTCGGAAGCGATGGGTATCAATGTTACTGACATGAAGCAATCATTGAAAGAGCGCTTCTTTGGCCGCCTGAAAAAGTACTTAATAGTCTTCTATCAGGCGGAAACAAGGTGCGAGCCTTCAACGGTTGGGTTATGCCGGTTTTGATGTACTCTTTCGGCATACTCAAATTGACTCAGACCGAACTCGACGCCCTGGATCAGAGGGTCCGTACGTTGCTGACTGTAAATCGATTGCATCACCCACGATCGTCTGTTATGAGACTGTATATCCCGCGAAAATGTGAAGGTAGAGGCTTTTTAAACGCTAAGACACTCCACAATCGCGAGATATGCAGTCTCAGGGAATATTTCCTGAAAACTGACGTGGGAATGCATCGAGATGTGGTCGCAGTTGACAAGGGCCTCACTCCGCTCTTCTTAGCTAAAGAGAACTGGAGCAAACCATTAGTGCTTGAAACTAACGATCGCATGGAGGTATGGCAGAGCAAGGAGCTTCACGGACGCTTTTTCCGAGCCCTACACGGGCCCGATGTGGATTTTTAAGCGTCCGTAGCCTGGCTACGTTTCGGTGACCTTTTTGGGGAAACCGAAGGTTTTGTCAATTATGAACGAAGTTATGATGACGGCACAGTTTACATCTGTCGGGCATGTCACCGGCCGAGAGAATCAATCAGACATATTATTTCCGGGTGTTCTCGTCTAGCTAATGGAGAGTACTTGCATAGACACAACCTTGTAGCCAGGCTAATCCACCAGCAACTTGCTCTTAAATACAACCTTGTGGACTCGGAAGTGCCGTACTATAGGTATATGCCCGACCCAGTTCTCGAAAATGGCCATATCACATTGTACTGGGATTGATCCATCATCACTGACAGGACTATTGTTGCCAATAAGCCTGATATAGTGCTGGTGGATCGATCAGAGCGGCGTGCAATGATTGTTGACATAACCATCCCACATGATGAGAACCTTGTGAAAGCTGAGAAAGATAAACAAATCAAGTATCTTGATTTGGCTCACGAGGTTGTCGACATGTGGGAGGTGGATTCAGCAATCATTGTACCGAGAGTCGTGACAGCCAATGGCTTAATAGCCAAGAGCCTCGACCATCACCTCAGGAGGCTCTCGTTAGGTAGCTGGATCAAGGGCTTGATTCAGAAAGCGGTACTGCTGGACACGGCTCACATCGTCAGGAAGTTCCACTCTCTGGAGCCCTGACCGCCGGTAGCTTAGACCCTGTTCCCGATACCGGTGGGCTACTAATATTTTATATTTTTAAAGGTTTTTTATGTATTTATATAAATATTTAAAAATGTAAATTATGTGTATGTAAAATAAATAAACGAAATAACAATAATAATTTATTTTCTCATTACAATATCCATATAAAATAATAACAAAATAAAAATAATGTTGTCCAGTTATGGGCTTATACAAAAATACTGTGGGAGACTGGTGCCTAAGCTAAGCCGAAGCCTGTATTTCAGGCCACCAGGGTCTCCACCCCAGATATACATTTTTATTATAGTTTCCCGTATACTAGAATTAAACAGTTATTTAAATTTTACATATAGGAAGGAGTTTTTGTGGGGAGTGTGTGGATATGTAAGTGTGTGGGAGGGTGAGTTTGTGAGTGATGGAAAATCGGTGCTGGTTATATTGCATGTTGTATGTGCGTGTGGTAACATATAGATAGATAAACTGTAAGACAATGTTATGATTATTTTGGGATAGATAGTAGGTTTTCGGTAGTATCGTAGTCAAGAGTCTTTAGCCATCCATTGGGCTTTTTCTTACAGAGGTGTTTCGTGAGTAGAAAGATGTTGTGAATTTTGTTAACTCTATTATAGAGGTAGCCTCCAAGAAAACAAAAGAATCGTTCAGAGAAACAAGTTAAAAGTCTGTCAACGGACCGGGCGACGGGGTCGTAGCGCCTTTTACCGATCATAGGTGAGGGACTATAATAAAGAAGTGCGTGTTGTCTCATAACAGTATGCAGAATGAACAGTTAACGAACCGTAAGAACTCCACTTTCTCGGTACAAGTCGGTTGTGGGGTAGCGGAATGGAAAGGATCCGAAAAGATGATACCTTTAGAATTGCCCTCTGCGCCCTTTCGAGTTGAAGAAGAGTCGATTTAGGTGCGCCACCCCATGTAGTTATGCAATAGGTTAACAAAGACTGACAGAGTGCGTAGTAGACCATCTTCCTAAGGCTTTCACCCGCCACGTGTCTTAGGTTCTTAAATACATAAATTAACTTACGTATTCTGGAAGTAAGGGTGTCGATGTGCGGATAGAAGCCCAAACAGGGATCCAGCAATACTCCAAGGTATTTTATAGAGTTTGTTCTCTCTAAGCTGGTGCACGTACAATTCGTACCGTAAGGGATGGGGCATTTATGGGCGGTGATAGATAATTGGGGTGCCAAACCCTGAGAAACCTTTCGCATAGAGAAGTTTATGTATTTAGTTTTGTCTGCATTTAGGGTAAGGACGTTGTCATGCAACCATTTTAAAACCTTATTCAGGCCAGATTGTGCATTTTCGTAAACCCTTTGCCAGGTATCGGAATTAAATATAAGGGCCGTGTCGTCTGCAAAACTAAAGATTTTTCCTCTGTCGAGATTAAGCGCAAGCAGATCGTTAATATAAATTAAAAGTAGAGTGGGCGCGATCACACTGCCTTGTGGAACTACGTGTGTGATGTTTTTTCGGTACTTATGTGATTATTTATCTTAACGGTCTGTGTACGGTCTTTGAGGTAGTCTTCGAAAAGCCTTAGTTGCATTCCTCTCACACCTATGTTCTGTATCTTTTCTATAAGGATGGAAGTAGAGACGGTATCAAATGCTTTTTGCCAGATCGATGAAAATACCTAAAACTTTCTGGCCACCATCCAGGTTCCTAACAATGTGATCTGTTAAATCATGGACTGCATCAGAAGTTGATCTACTGGCACGAAAACCATAGTGGTTTGGAGATAGGAGCTTTTTACTTGCCAGGTAAGATATTAATCTGTCTGTTGACAACGTGGGCAGAATAGCAATGTGTCTATAGTTGGTTACTTGGTTTCTATTTCCACCCTTAAAGACAGGAGTAATTACTGATTTTTTAAAAACTTTTGGAAATTTACCGGTTGCGAGGGCCAAATTGCAGATTCCCACAATATTCTTGTGCTCTTTAATTATTCTAGCAGATATACCATCCCAACCCACAGCACAGCCTGTACGCAGGGACACTATCAGTTTTTCAACCTCATCCATGTTTGTAGGAAGTAATACCATTGAGTGAGGGCATGAGTAATCGTTGATGTGACTTTTCTGTGTCCCTGGTTGACTACCTTGTATTTTCTCAGCTAGGCTTCTGTCAATAGTAACAAAATAGTTATTCACTAATTCGACTGATTGGTCTGGGGTGGGTGAAAGTGTGAGCAACTTTGTTGGGGGTTCTTTAACTGTAGTTCTATTTGTGATTTTATTGATTGCCTCCCATAGTTCTTTACTATTACGACCAGCGTTTTTTATCTCGTCTTGTTCGTGTTTGTTTTTAATTAATTTTTAGTAGCGCATTACAGAAGTTTCTGTAGCGAGTGTATGATACTAAAAGGGTCGTGTCGTCCGGAGACAATTTTATCTTTTTTTTTGTGTGATTTTGACAGTTTGGGTGTTTCGCTGTATGATGTAAGTAATAAAGTGTATAAGGAATTCCGCTGCTGTATTAGGATCTTGCATTTCATGAATCGTGTGTAAATCGAGTGTATTTAGATCTGATTTTAATTTATCGTAATTTATTCGCGTTCTTGTATTGGAAGTCTTTGGTTTTTGTGCTATTTTGCGTAAAAAGAGAATCACTGTTTCGTGATCGGTAAGAGCAGAATGCGCTACTAGAGCATAAGCTGAAAATTTGGTCTTGAGTATTATGTGATCCAAGTAATTTCCCTGTCTGGTAGACAGGGTATGAGCTGGGAGTAGACCAAAAGTTGCTAGTAATGTTAGGTAGTTATTTTTGTTCGGGTCCAGTGACTCGTCGCCAATATTTATGTTAATATCTTCTGTAAGTATGATATTTTTTGTATGTTGAATTTTGACAAGTACACTGTTTAATGAATTTAAGAATCCGCTTATGTCTCTGCGGGCTGGTGAGCGATATATTGCTAGAATAATGGTTGTGTTATCTAATTTTATTTGTAAGCAGTTTGAGTCAAGTAGTTCGGGTTCCTTCACCGTAACGTCTAGATTGTTGTTAGTGTATACAACTACCCCTTCATTTTGTGAATAGTTACGAATTATTGAGTATGAGTTGAATCCATAAAGGGGTGGGATATTTCCTGATTTTGGTAGCCAGCACTCAGATAGAACGATGACGTCCCAGTCCACTTTGGTCCTAGCGAGGACCGTTTCGAAACCGGATAGATTTTTATGTATACTACGGATATTCTGGTTGATAATTTTAAGACATTTATTAGGGTTGTAGCTAGGTGGAATATATTGTTCAAGGTCGCAGGTAGAGGAGTCCGCCACTGAGATTTGCGGTACAGATATAGGTTGCAATGTATTATTAGCCACATACAGATACTTTAGGCCACATATGGATAGTGTGTACTTGTACATAGGAACTCGATGTTGTATAGGTAGGCTAGTAGCTCTGTATTTTATGGAGTTTAGTGTATAAATGTAATATGGAAGAAATTGCAAAGCTTGGGCTTGTATGTGTTTTATAGTGTGTGTGTCTTTGTACGTAATAGTGAAGAGTTTGTAGATGTGATGAGAATGGTGTAATGAGAAGAAATGAAGTGGTTTTGTGAATAGTATATTGGATAAAATATTAACATGCATAATAATTAAAAGATTAATTGAAGAGTGTTTACAATAATTATAAACAATAACAGAATTGTTTGAATTAAGAATTATTTGAACAAATAAATTACAGTTATCAATAATAATTATACAACAGTTTCGGTTATCAGTTATTAAAATATAGGTTACAAAAGGCAGTCATTCATTATTTCTTAATTTGTCGAGGTCTGATTCGGAGTTTATGCGAATCTGCGGTTCATTCACCTGTTTGCGCAGATAAACTGCACCATGAGCTGTCCAGCAGAATGAGTAACCGGAGCTCTCTCTCCGAAAAGACCGTGCTAGGAAATACAATCTTTGTGTTTTATGAGATACCGTCTTTGCTATATAAATCGGTCGGGTCGATTGCTTCAACGTTAAATGGGCAGTGTTAAGCTTTTCACTGTTGGTTTTGGTTTTGTTGAAAGTTTTCACACCATCAAGGATTTTATTTTTCGGCAATACCGAGTTCAACTCAACAATGACAGGGCTTGAGTCAGCACTAGATTTTGCTCTGAAGACGTCTCGTATATTAGAGCTGTCAATGTTAATACTCAGCGCTTTTCCCACATTTGCAACCAAATCGCAAAGACTCTCTTTGGTTTCTCCATTTCTTTAGGAATATTCCGAATCTCAATTCCACATGCTCTCGATTTTCGCTCCATAGACTCGATTTTATCTTCCAGCTGTCTAATCTGTTTTTTGTCCTCCTTACGTTCGGATTCCAGACTTGTAATACGCAGCAAAACCTCATCGTACTTGCTAGACATAGTCTCGACGCTTGCCTTAAGCTCACCGTTCTGCCTAATAATATCGTTCAGTTTTGATATGAGATCATCAAAACGCCTGTCTTGGTCTTTAGAAAAGTCGGAAAATATTTTTATTGGTAAGCCGTCCGAGTCCCTGTCACCACCTTCAACTTTCCTTTTTTTCCTACGCTCTGTTACGTGTTTTGCGGACGTAAAAACATCAGGCGTTGGTGCACTCAAGAGTTCTCTGCATTCATTTGTATCGGAAAGTGCGGACTCCATGATTTCTGGTCCGTCCATAGATGCCATAGGCAGCGGAGATGCTGGTCTGGTACCAGAGCAACACAAGAACCCAAAAGAATCACGATACAACAAAGATAGCTTGTTCGTCGGCTGGACTTTAACTTGAGTACCATCAACTTAGGTGGAGACTTGAGCCGCTGAGCGGATGAGCTTAGAATAATGTGCTGAAATTATGCGACAGGTACCTGTTTAAATTTTTCGGTACATAATAACGTTTTTTTTTTGTCCAAACACCGCCACACACAGAAATATACACACATCAAAAGTGTCTAGGGATCAAGCATTTTTATGCGGATTTCTTGAGATTGAGATGTGGCTTTGTAATAAATTTATGATTTTATAAATTTATATGGATCCTTTTTGGTGCATTTCATAATTTGAATCAGGAACTGTGAATCAAATTCGAGTAAAAGATGAAAATCAGCTGTCAATATTTTCCCTATAAAAACATACAACGCATTGAAGACATTATTAGTGCTACTGTTTCCCTACTACTGATTAAAACCAACGTTATTATGGAGCGGCGACGTCATTTAAGCAGGGAAGAAATGCTCAGAGCCGTGGGAATGATAGAAGCTGGTTCCCGGCAACGTACTGTGGCTTTAGCTCTGAATACAAGTCAGAGTGTTATCAGTCGACTTTGGACACGTTACCGAAGCACTGGTACCGTGGCTGAGCGCCATGGAGGACGGTATCGCTGCACCACACGGAGACAAGACCGATACATTCAAATCTTAACTCGAAGAGCTCCAACAATAACCGCCATGATGTTAGCCGTGAGGCTTCATCACTCTTCAGGGAACTTAATTAGCGACCAAACAGTCAGAAACCGCTTGCATGAAGTGAACCTTCATTCCCGAAGACCGCTACGGGTACCACCTATAGCAATGCACGATCGTAGGAATCGATATCAATGGGCTCTTGAACACAGAAATTGGGCAGAAGAACAATGGCGTTTCGTGTGCTTTTCTGATGAGTCTCGTTTTGGTATGAGACCGGATACAAGACGTATACGACACTGGAGAACCCCTGGACGCCAACAGCGATTAAAATCCTGCCAGGAAGTCCATCCTTATAGTGGTGAAACCATCATGGTATGGGCGGGTATTTGGATCTGCGGAAGAACTGAGTTGATTTGGATCAGAGGCAACCTCAACGCTCAAATTTATGCTGAGACGATTGTATCAGACGTCATCGTTCCTCTACAAGTGCAAATCGGTCCCTTATTTCAGTTAATGCATGATAATGCACGACCGCACACCGCAAGAGTCGTAAGACAGACTCTCGCCGCAGCTAACATCAATGTCCTGCCCTGGCCTGCTCAGTCGCCAGACTTGAACCCGATTGAGCATGCATGGGATATGCTACAGAGAAGAGCTCTGCCGAATATGGAGGGTATCCAGTCGCAAGAAGACCTTTTTTTGTTGTTGCAACGAACATGGGCGGCCATTCCACAGCGTGATTTGGATGAACTCATTTTGAGTATGCCAAACCGATGTTCTTGTGTTGTTAGTGTTCGCGGTAGAAACACGGATTATTAATTGTTTAAGTTACCCAATAAAATTTTAGAGAAAACTGTTATTTCAGTCTTTTTTTCGAACTTTTGTGTTAGTGGTTCAAATGTCAAATATCCCTTTATTAGGAAAATGACAAATTTCTTTATTAATGCAAAGGTGACTTGGTTTATCGTTACTGTGACAAACGAAAACACTTTATTTGATGAATCCTTAAAGAAAATTTTAATTAATATCAATCAGGAGAAAAGTTATTGCAAAAATATATGTTGATCCCTAGACACTTTTGATGTGTGTATAAGTTCACTTTAAAAGTTTACAATGTATTTTCGTTTGTTAACTCACGTAATTGTTTTGCAATGTTATGACACTTTGACTGATTAATTGTTGTAATGTTTTTCACCTATCACTTTAGTTTTAAGCGTTAAACGTTTTAATCTGTCAGAGTCAGCAAGAATCATTTCCTGAATATAAATTAAGGTGGGTGGACCATGGAAGGCCATGCTCCTTTGAAGGCCAACTATTAAAAAATCGTAGTTGTTGACATTTAAATACATATTCCTGCTACTACACACTAAGATCCTACAAAATACAGGCCACAAACGTGGCGGCGTGTCGATCGTGTCACTATTGTGGCAGTTTTATCCAACGTTTCGTAGGCTTCGGTCGTCGACGTTACAATTGTTATTCGCGCGCACAACAAAGCGTACATTTTTAGTCAATAGCCTATTATTATTTCATGTTTTTTTAATGTAAATTGTCGTATTAGTATATGTTTATGGTACTAAAGAAAAAAGAACATAGCTTTGCCTCAATTTACATTAAAATATTGGTAGTGTTCCTAGGAAAGCCGGTGGTTCCTTATAAGGCCAATCAAAAATTTGACGGTTGGCCTTGCTATGGTGCATGGAACCACAAGGAACATTCACAAATCCTGAACAAATGAACACTTACTTTTTGGTTATAAGTAATGAGAAATTGTTATAATTATAATAGTTTGTAGTATCTATTATTTATTATAATTATTAGGACAAAGTTATAGTCATAATTATCAATTTTGGCCTTACAAACAACGGACCCATAAGAAGGCCATTTTCGATAAAAAAGAAAATTGCAATTTCATAATAAAACCTGATGACAAGTTATTTAAGGCCAATATAATACTCATTACTAATATTTTTAAATAATTTATATTAATATATTCTTAGTTATAGAATGGTGTTCAAGTAATGTTCATAGAGTTTTTTATAGATGATAAAAATAAATTGAGCATTTAATGCTTCGCTTAAATAATAGAGCTTATTATGTAGTTTTAGTAAAAGCGGATATATTTAATGTTACAACTCTATTTTTAAGTTTAACAACAGATGTATAATGTTGGCCTTGTTTGGAGCCGTGTTCCATGCAAAGCCATTTGGAAGAGCTTTACAAAACTTAAATTTAATCAATGTTGTTTAAAGTTAGGTAAAAAAAAAAAGATTTTATACGGTGGACAATAAAACAAAGTATTACTTAATAATTTGTTTCCTTCATTTATCCAATAAATAAACGTATTAAAAGTATTTACTCGTTAGAGTGGCCATCCATGGTCCACCCACCTTACTTCTTAATAAACACAGTTTACCGAAAAGGACCGTCCTGTTAAAATTTAATATCTATTTAGATGAAAATAATCTGATGCGTGTCGGAGGACGTCTCGATAATTCAGATTTTACACATAATAAACGGCACCCTATAATTTTACAGTCCACTCATACTTTTACTAAATTATTATTTGTTTTTGAACATAAAAGATTAATGCACGCAGGCCCACAACTGTAGTTAGCATCCATTAGAGAAATCTTTTGGCCTATAGGAGGACGAAATTTAGCTAAAGCATGTTACCATAGATGCGTTTTGTGCAAACGTATTCAGGGCAAGGTTGTTGCTCCTTTGATGGGTAACCTGCCACGACAGCGCCTTCTTCCAGGGGGGTATCCGTTTGAATGTACCGGTGTTGATTATGCGGGCCCTATTATGAGCGCTAGTCGCCAAGGTCGTGGATGTAGACTCGTCAAGGTGTACATAGCAATTTTTATCTGTTTTACGACAAAAGCTGTGCATTTGGAGCTTGCGAGTGACTTGACAACCCATAATTATTTATTAGCCTTGCATCGGTTCATTGCACGAAGGGGTAAGTCAGTTCACATATACTCCGACAACGGTACCTGATTTGTTGGTGCGTATAACGAGCTAAGTAAGTTTTTAAAAGGTAATTCTGATGCATTAAGTGAAAGCATAGCTAATGATGGAATCAAATTTCATTTTATTCCCGCGTATACTCCACATTTTAGCGGTCTCTGGGAGGCGGGTGTCAAATCGGTAAAATATCACCTAAAGCGTGTGTTGGGACAATGTAACTTAACTTTGAGGAACTTAACACCACGTTAGTCCAAATAGAGGCAATCTTAAATTCACGCCCACTAACGCCGCTGTCGTCATACCCTGCCGATTGCACTCCATTGACTCCTGGTCATTTCCTCGTCGGTCGGTCACTCACTTCGTTGCCACAGAAGAATTGTGAAGAGCAAACTGCGACCCATCTTAGTCGTTTTCAACGTATTTAGCAATTTCGCCAACACTTCTGGACTAGATGGACTAAGGAATATATTGCCGAATTACAGCAACGGACAAAGTGGCGTTCTTGCAAGAATGGCTTAGAGCTGAAAGCCCTGGTGACTACCAAGGATACCAGGATTCTCCTCCTTGATGACTATCAAGGAGGAGAATCTTCCACCTCTAAAGTGGAGACTAGGAAGAGTCATCGCTGTACATCCAGGTACTCATGGAATTGCCCGTGTCGCAGATATCAAGACCTCTACTGGAGTCATCCGGAGGGCCTTCAATAGAATATGCCCATTACCTGTTTATTCAGAATCGAAGTCTGGTGAAAGCACGATTTTCAACGCTCGGGGGCATGTTGAAGCGCCTGTTCAATTATTCGTAGCTTCAAGTGTTCCGTTCGATTAACTGTTATGTTCTTTTTTGTGTACCTACTACACTGATATGTCTTACACACAATGAATAAAATCTCATACACGTTACGTGTGCCTGCTGCCTTTTTATTTAAATCTCACTAATTTTCGCACAAACACATTTTAATTCAACCAGAGCCCTACAACGAACACTTGGTAGAACAAATACTAAAGAATAAATAAAGGAGGAATAAAATACTATGCCAAAATATTTCAATAGTTTTTTTTTTAAGATCCACTCCATGCAACAACATTGTAACATTTTTTTACAAAGGTTGAGTTTTAATAGGTACTATTACGATCGTACAATCGTCGTAAGTCTGAAAAAAATTAGTTGCAATGTTGTTTCATGGAGACACTATTCACACCATCGTTATGTCTTCTCCAAAATATATTAGGTTATACTTTGGACAACAGCGGACTCGAGTGTAGTGGGCGCTGGCGTTTATGCGTAACGTCCGTTATCCAGTTCTGTGGCCAAAATACAACCAAGTTACGTAAAAGTATTTCTTGTAGCCTAGGAACTAGCTGTTTTTTTTATCTAATCTAACTTTAACTAAACCTCTATTAGTCGCCTCTCAGATCGCCAAAACATATAATATTTTCAGTGAAGATTTGCAGGGGATTAAGCTAATCAGTTAACGCCATTTTCATCGTATTACATCCGGGCCTAAGTTTTTATACAATCGCTTCATCCTCCTATCGAGAAGAATTGTAGAGAATAGAATCGTTTCAGTTGAATGTACTTTTTTTTGGGATGGGAAATCATAAAATGACTTCTCCCACTCTGGGCGGAGTGAAAGGGCGTGTCAGACTTTTACTGACTAAAACCTACCCGTGTTTCTTCACTTGCTTGTGCAACGGCCAGTTCCACGGTTTCTTTTTTAACTAACCCCGCAACCCTGAACCAGGAGGCATCGGTCTTCGTGGACCCAGTCACGATGTGCTGACATCTCTTTGAGACGCGCGTGAAACACGACGCGCCGTCGTCGACTCGGGCCTGGTTCTAACCAGGCGGTGAGCTGTCACTGCTCTCCGCCCGCAGGCCCGCGCCTACGATGGCTGGCAGTTCGGTGTCGGCGTCTCCTGCGGCGGCTGGTGGCGTGAGGGCGCTGGGATTCCAGCTGCCTCACGCGCTCCGCCTTCTCCTTTGCCACACACTTTAGCACACTGCTTCGCAGAAGGAGGTGACGGCCTGCCATGCACGCTCCGGACCATGGCCTGGACCAGGGTCGGACAAGAGAAGTCGCCGCCGATAGCCGCTACGAGGACACGGCGGTGCTCTACCCAAGCCGGGTAGACCTCCACCGTCTGCTCCACCGTGTCATTAGGGCGATCCACACAACTAGTTTAACACCCCACTACCCCGTGCAGGAGGCGAGGGTGCGGGTCCGTGGAAGAATTTAGACTCCGGCGGCCCCACGTGAGCTTGTGATATAAGAGACACCGGGTGGATTTTGTCAGCAAAAGTTTGACAGACCCCGTCGCCTCCTCCTCACCGGACACGGTTGTTGTTCCGTAGGTTCCGAAGGTTCCTGTTCCATATAAGGCGGGAGGAAACGCCAGGGTGTCATCATTGTGTGGATCGCCCTAATGACAAAGGTAATTCTGATGCATTAAGTGAAAGCATAGCTAATGATGGAATCAAATTTCATTTTATTCCCGCGTATACTCCACATTTTGGCGGTCTCTGGGAGGCGGGTGTCAAATCGGTAAAATATCACCTAAAGCGAGTGTTGGGACAATGTAACTTAACTTTTGAGGAACTTAACACCACGTTAGTCCAAATAGAGGCAATCTTAAATTCACGCCCACTAACGCCGCTGTCGTCATACCCTGCCGATTGCACTCCATTGACTCCTGGTCATTTCCTCGTCGGTCGGTCACTCACTTCGTTGCCACAGAAGAATTGTGAAGAGCAAACTGCGACCCATCTTAGTCGTTTTCAACGTATTTAGCAATTTCGCCAACACTTCTGGACTAGATGGACTAAGGAATATATTGCCAAATTACAGCAATGGACAAAGTGGCGTTCTTGCAAGAATCCTCCGTGAGGAGGAGGCGATGGGGTCTGTCAGACTTTTGCTGACAAAATCCACCCGGTGTCTCTTCTATCACAAGCTCACGTGGGGCCGCGGAGTCTAAAATCTTCCACGGACCCGCACCCTCGCCTCCTGCACGGGGTAGTGGGGTGTTAAACTATGCCGTGCATCGCCTCTGAGGCGCGCGCCGAACCTAGCGTGCGCCTCCGCCTCGGGGTCTATCGGATAGGGGGCGGGGACTTCCCCATGTCCCTCGCCCCTGGACCTATTCTTAGGGGCCGGAAGAGGGCGTTGTCCGCCCTTCCTCGGAGCCCCGTGCGTCTTCTGCGGCCCGTGAAGGGAGTTGAGATCTCCCTCTCCCGTTCCGCAGCTTCCTTTTTCGACATCACGTCCTCGCAGAAGGACGCGTCCCACGGCTCTGCGCTACCGACCATCCTCCACACTACTGCCGGCAGCGTCAGGTCGCCTCCTACTTCATTTGTGAGGACACGGCACTGCTCGTCCCAAGCTAAACGCCCGGAGAGCGTGTGCTGCGCCGTATACTCCCCACATTGGACGAAGTGGTGGCACTGAGCGTCCAGCTCCCTGCCTAAACGACGCAGGTACCTACTTGCCGAAGCAGCCGTGCCGGACAGTACTTGCGTCACCCTGAACGACAGGGAGCCGTGCCTCCTCCCGAGGTCCGGTGAGGACCTGCGTCAGACGGAAAGTGACGGCACCGTGGCGCCCCTCTAGCCACTCCTCAAAGAGGGGACTTACCGCCGCTATTGTGGCGTGCCCAGTATTGGGTTGCAACAATCGCACTCTCCATGTCGCCATGAGATCCCGCCGGAGTTCTGTCCGTCGTACCGCTACTTCTCGCGGCAACGAAGTTATGCCCCGACGTTTAGTCTCCTCTTGCCACTCCCACATGTGGGCGAGGGCTTTGGCCTCCAAATCCCATGGCTGCAATCCGCCAAGGAGGCTCGTCGCCTCAGCGGAGACCGTGCGGTATCCCCGGACCAGCAGAACGGCCATGACCCTCTGGGACGCGGTCAGCATCGGGCTGGTCGCTTCTTTAGCGACCGCGCCCACACCGGTGCCCCGTAAAGGGCTATGGAACGCACGTCCCCCGCGTAGAACCACCGGCTGTCGATGACGAGTCCCAGGTACTTCATCGTCTACCCGACGCCGATGTGAACCCCTCCTACCGTTATGTGGGATTCCGAGGGCCATGAAAGCAGGACATCGGACTTCTGCAGGGCCACTACGAGTCCCAATTGCCAGAACTTGTTGAAAATTTGTCGCAAACCCAAGGGTCGCTGCGTCAGCCGCCGCCTGATCAGTTGAACGTACTAAACACATACAATCCATGCTAGTTTAACCATTCAACTTGAACCATGTTAAGTACTATCATTTCTAAACTTCCAATAAAAAACTGTGATGTGTAAATATCTCGAATTGATGATACCTTTTATCGTATGAGTAAGCAGAGTATACGGAGTTTAGTGATTCCCTACACGGCAGAGATTTCTCGCGTTCGGTAGCGGTATCTCCATAAACCAAAGTTGGATCGGCGCCGGAACGACTAGTGCCATCAAAGTTTTGAATTCGCATTGATTGAACGAACGCCTCTAGTGACGTGACCTATCCCAGTTTCGAACCACTTTACTATGAGAGACAGACTCACAATCCAATTTTTAGTTTACTCAGTGGAAGTGGAAAACTAAAGCAAATAGACCTTTCGTTTCTAAAAACTTTACATGCTGATTTTTCTGGTAATATTTTTTTTTCTTGACTGGCTTGTAGGTCGAATGGAAAACGTTATGCTATGCATGACCACATGGTGACATGGACCTTGAACATAAGTGCCGAAATGTGAATATACAACAGATATACCTCTGCTTAATCCATTAAATATTGAAGGCGTGATATTATGTGGATATACAAATAAGGATTTTATTTACCACATACTACCGTTGTTTTTCAGCGAATCCAATGGATCAAAGGACAAAGGCTGCACGAACGTTGCTACGTTCGTCATTACGCATTGCGTGATTATGCAACTGACGAACTTACCCAAAAAGGGGTCGAGATTGGCACCATTGGGCTCAGAACCGATCGCGCCACTCAGCCTCGGGTACTCACGCAGTCTGGTAAGAAAACACACCAGAGACAAGCAAGACAAACTTTGGACGGAATTACGTGAACGCCGGCAGGCTAAGGAAGCACTTCCCACTATTGATGGGAAACAGGTATTCCGCCTAAATAAACTAAACTGCGCACAGTTGCTGCAGCTTTAACTTTAAAAAAAAGAAAGAAAAAAAAAAAGAGTCATTTAATAAACACGTTGTGGCGGTACCTACAAACGCCACATGGAACAACGCGTCATACTGATGTCACTAGAATTCTACATTTCGCAATCAGAGTTTACCGTGTAATTAGCATACATACAACTTCCCAAATTCAAGCATTGGGCAAGTGCTCGCCAGACATAACACCCGTCTGGTCGGCGGATCCTCCCTTTTCAATGGAGGATGAGTGAAGTTTACTCCCTGTTCCTCATGCCTCCACACTGGTGACCCCGAACATGGACATCAGCGCAGCCTTCGTGCAAAAACACCAGCGGGACGTCATCATCATCACTCACGCAAGCTTTAGCGACGAGTCACCCAGCCAGCCAGCACCTACGGCTACAACGGGTATCCTGACCACTAGCATGCAGCGACCGCGCATGCCTGGTCATCATCCTCAGCCTCATCAGCAACCTCGGCACAGCACACTGCACTTTCGGCCGGTCAACAAGCAGAACCCTCTCTCCTGGTCAACGCAGCAGCCAGCCTCAACCCGGCGCTGTACGACATCCGACGCACTGGAGTATAACGCAGTGCCACCAACCCGACTCACTGGGAAATCTCCGAAGACAGTTCCGACTCACCGTGTACTACGCCGCAACCGGTTCCGACTCACTGGAACCTGAGCTGCCCTGGCAAGCATCGCAAGATACACAAGACTCAGCCTACTATTGACCTCTAGTCTCCGGAGAGGAGTGATGTAGCGGTACCTACAAACGCCACATGGAACAACGCGTCATACTGACGTCACTAGAATTCTACATTTCGCAATCAGAGTTTACCATGCATTCAGCATACATACAACTTCCCAAATTCAAGCATTGAACAAATGCCCGCCAGATATAACACCGGTCTGGAGGATGAGTGAACTTTACTCCCTGTTCATCATGTCTCCACAACGTTTTTGTCATAGAAGTTACATACAATCCACTGGGCAGGGCCTGCATAGAGGATGATGAAACAATGGCACATATGCTTCTAAACTGCCCGATGGTCACCATGTAGTCAGTAACCCACGTACCTACTTCACGTGAGACGGTCGGTAACATCAAACCATTGCTGGTCTTCCTTGAGGAGCTGTGGTGATCGAATGACCGATTTTTCCAGCTGTATGCAAAATATCGTGCCCTGTCGTGTGCATTTTTATTAATGAAAACTAGTGCTTGACCGCAAACTCGCTTGATGGTGAACAACAAAAGAATATGGATTGCCTTTTATCAGGAGGTTTTGTCTATTAATACCGAACAAAGAAAACAAGAATAATTAAACTTACTTTTTACATCTACGGAAACTAAATAAGTTAATGGATAAGCGAAAAAAGCTAATACTATTATAATAATATACATCCAGAGTCCCCGAATATCGACGTAATCATCAAATTCGCCACCATTAACATCGCACCGTCTGAAGGTACATCACTGATATGTAATTAATTTTTGACATCGCTCATCACATCAGTCAGGGTTAGACATGGTTAGATTTACCTTTATCATGATATAATTTATATTTGGCTTTCAGGGCAACGGTCGAATGTGGTTTATTGGTATAGTCCTGCGACTTCAGAAAAATAGGGTAGGGTGATATCTCGCAGAGGTACGTGAATTGGCCACCAGGATCGTGTCATTTGACTCCGCTTTCGACTTTTTCGTGTGGGGTTCTTTGAAGTCGAAGGTCCAATAAAGCACATTCGACCGTTGCCCTGAAAGTAAACATAACGCAGGCCATCGCTCAGATTCAGCCGGATCTATGCAGCAGAGTCATTAAAAATTTACCTCTCGGATTCGTGTCACCATACGAAGCCACGGCGGACATTTGGACGACGTTATATTCCAACCTATTCAAAAATAAATTTCATTAATATCTCACACATTTTGTTTTATTCTTTTTAACATCAACCCGCCCTTGTTGTAAAACCCTTTATTTCACAAATGTTAGTTCACTCAGATTATTCGCAGAGGAAATGCTTTTTTACAATCTTTATATCTATCTATGCTTTATTGGTAAATACCAATAAAAAAAAGCTAAAAAAGTTACCTATGTAAATACATAGGTAACTTTTCATATTTGTTTTCAGGGGGTAACTTTCAAAAGGCATATGACCTCTGTGGACCGAGGTCGGAGATTGTGGGATTTTTACCTCACTAAAACCACCCCGGTGATCACCATCTGCACATAGGGGTAGTCCCGGTTCTTCTTAAAAGACCAATTACGGAACCGCCCCTGCGCACTGTAAACGATTCTTCCTTTCCCTTCCCAGCCAGCATAGCCTTCACTACTGCTGACAAAGACAGGTCTCGCCCGATCCTGCCAACCTAGAATCCGCCGCTCCGAGGCCCACGCAGAGCACTCCTCGAGCGTGTGTTGTGCGGAATCTAGGATACCTCCACGGTGATGGCAATTTGTCGTGGCTTCTCGGCCAATTTTGTTCAGGTATTTACCGAAGCAACCATGTCCGATGAGCACCTTTTCAGTCAGGCTTCGAAATGCGGGTAGGCACCAACATTTATATGTAATACCAAAACTATAACTAAGATTATACCTACGTCACAATTATAGTAGATTACATTAGGTCACCGTAGGCCAACTTTCGTATTTGAAGTCCGCAAAAGCTTCCTTACCCACAGACTTCCGGTCTTCTAACGTTGTGTGAGTCCGGAAGTCCTGTCGAGCAAATCGTCGTTTATTCGCTTTCAGCTTGCCGTTTCATATTTTGTTGGCTATTGTATCGGTGTTATGTGAACTAGTATAGAAGTTTTATATAGTAAAAAAGGCGTGTGGCACTCGGAGACTGCCGCGGTAAAGCTATTGCATAGCCTTTTTTTTTATCAACTATAACTTGCAATTATAATTATTTATTTATTTTATTTATACAGTAATTTTTCCTTTGTTTTTTTTTCTTTGATATCAATTCAAGTTTTCTTTCTGTTTTGTAATTTATTTATTTTTTACCAGCAACGTCATCAAAAGAGTGCGAAAAATGGTGACGATTAAGCGACTAAACTATATTCAATGTTTTCTGTTCGACTTTGATAAAGAGATAGAAAGAAGCTAAGCAATAGCTTAAAAATGACGTCATGTTCGTTATCACACCCATGTCAGAATGTCATGAAATATGATGTCGGCCATCTTGGATTTCAAAAATGAAATCATTTTCGTGATCAGCACCCTGAATTTTGGCGGGAAAGTCAAGCTGAGTGTCACGCTCGTTTTTCATTGGACTTTTAAAATTATTTATAGTGTTGTTTACTAAATAAAAGTGCGTGATTTATGTAGTAAAAAGTGCATTTAGTAAATAGTTCATAAAGAACAGTGAAATATCGCTGCATAGTGGCCACATCATGACTTTGTCCCAAACCTCACTCGTAAGACGGGTCACGCGGCCGTCTTTTTCGACATGAATAATTCATAATTACGTGGCATTGGCTAAATGCACAAACCGTGCGAAGCCAAAAAATAAAGAAATAAAGAAAAAACCCATGAAATCTATTATATTATCACTCGAGTCAGTAAGCATGTAAAATGAGAAAACTAACATAGAACGATCCGTGTGAGAACTAAACGATCACTATTACACAACAACACTGATACCTTTGAGAAAGCGGACTTCCTCTACAATAGGGCAATTCCTCCGTAAGGTCTGTCTATGCTATTACTTATAATCTCTGTCATTGTGTGCTGTTTCGGTGCAATCGCAAGACCGGCCGGGCACTGAGGGGCAGGCAAGACAGCTATAGTATCCTTATGACTCCACCAACTGGTATTTCGTTGACTCGGAAACGGCGCACAGGGAGCACCACGAAATATACTCAAACACTCCGAGGTTCTTTTTCAATATACCCCACTGTTTTGTCGTGGTGGCCTAGTGGTTAAAACACCAGCCTCTCAAGTATGAGTGCGCGGGTTCGATTCCAGGTCAGGCAAGTACCAATGTAACTTTTCTAAAGTTATATGTACTTTCTAAGTATATCTTGGACACCAATGACTGAAGGCGAAGGAAAACATCTTGAGGAAACCTGGGCTTTATAAGTCTGAAATCGCCAACCCGCATTGAGCAAGCGTGGTGATTACGCTCAATCCTTCTCTGTATGAGAGGAGATCTGTGCCAAGCAGTGGGACGATAAAAAGGTTGTTGATGATGAACGGCGTCGGTGTCGAATTATTTGTTATCAATTTAATATTTTCGAGCTGATCTTTAGTAACATAATCACTTCTGATTGCGTTAACATCTGACCGTAGAATTAATAAATCCTTCATCAACTTCTTTACGTACGTTCTACGTAGTCAAAGCAAACTGGTGGCAATTTGTGAAGGTCATATGCCACAAAAACTGGGATTGTTCGGGATCCGTGATTTTAAAGACCGTAATCGTATATTTTAGGTCTTTCTGCTTTTTGTTCTTACGCCTCGATACATGTTTTTGTCTTGTCTTCGTAGAAACAAACTATAACTTTTTTGCCTCATCAATGTCTTCCTCAGAAAAAGCCGACGAGCATATTTTTATTAAACTTTCGTTGTTTCGTTTCGGAGATAACAATATTACAACTCGTACACTTAAATGTACTCGTATTAACATTGTTCACCGACATCTTTCTGTAAAATTTTATTTAGTAAAAACTTCAACTTCAACTCTTGATCTGGTCCCTGTGGATAGATACCACAATTTTGCCAATAACACGTGTAACAAATTATAGAAATTCTTTAAAAAAATATTTCACAATAATGGCGGATATCGCCAATAACAGTTGAAAAAACAGCCGCGTGAGCACTTTTTACTCTATACAATCACGCGCTTTTATTTAGTAAACAACACTATAAATAATTTAAAAGTCCAATGAAAAATTAGCGTGATATTCATCTTAGCTTTTCCGTTAAAAAAAAAAGCTATTTTATAAAAAACACTACTAAATTAATTTGAATAAAAGTACTTAATAATTAATTATATGAAAAGTTTTTAAGGTAGCCATGACAACGTCGATGACGTCTATGACATATCTCTATAGAAGACCTATTTCAGAGAGAAAATTAATCGTAAGTTTAGCACATCGCGACTATCAGTAACATGGCAAGTGTGTAGAACTGAGTTCGCGCCCTGCAATATCCCCTGCTCTTTTTGAAAATCTATAAATTGTTTTCAAAAGATGTAGTCGCACGCACACAAACATACCGTGCCGAAGACTACCGAACTGAAACGACGTTAGACGATGTACGGCCTTCAAGCCACACCTCCGTGCCCGTCGGAGTGGGGAGCGTGAGGTTTTTTCGTTACGGAATTTCTGGATTCGGTCCCCGCGCTCAAGGCCCGCGATAGAAGCTATGCAATAGCTTAAAAAATTTTATAGCTGGAAAAAACTGAAGTAGAAGAGAAACTATTATTTACAGACATAAATATTAGGGGTTAAAGTATGAAGATACCATTTTGTTGCAATAGGTACTTTGAATTGACATAGAATATTCATGGTTTAAGGTTTTCGAATGAACCATTATTCTCATGGTTTCAATAATCTTCTTCTTTTAAAAAATGAGAAATATTTGAATATCGATTTTAAATTATTTTTGTTATTCAACTTAGACAAGAAAGATGGATACTACGAAAATTAGAGTGATTTTTGAAAACGAGCTCCGACGCTTAATCAAATCAATGTTGCATTTGGGGAGGGGTCTATTAATGAACGCAACATGCGATTTAAGTTTAAACGCCTTCGTGATAGAAACGGGACGATGACCGGTCAGACAGGTGAATAATGATAACTTAGAGATTTTGGTGGAAGCCGATCCTAGTCAAACTACCCAGGAATTAGCGGCATGGTTTAAACTTTAACGTCATTTTACCCATAATATTCATTCATTTGCAGATTGTCAAAACAATAAAATCAAAAATACGAAAAATGGGTGCCCTATTATTTGACTGATCTGCAGAAAGAAACGCGTGTTGAATTTTGTGTTGTGAAGTGAAGGAACACGGGTGGGTTTTAGTTAATAAAGGTCTGACACGCCCTTCCGTTCCTCCCAGAGCTGGAGACGTCATTCAGTTCACCCCACACCAAAAAAAGAAAAGTAAAACACAAAAAAGGTCTCAAATTCAAGTAGGCATGTAATAGGAGTTGACGTATAAAATTGCCGATATCCGCTGAAAATCTAAGTGGTTTATTTTTAATTTTTAACTAATTTATTTAATCAAAATATGTAGTTACCATTATTATCTATACATTGTTGCAATCTAATAGGAAGGTCATTTATGCCTTTGCGATAGAACTTTGAGGATCAAGACTGCACAAACTGTGTGAACTTCATTTTGTACTGCCTTCTGGGAAGAAACCTTATTGTCACGTAGATAATTGTCCAAATCACAAAAAAAAAAAGACGTGTGGCACTCGGGGACTGCCGCGGTAAAGCTATTGCATAGCATTTTGTATCAATTTATGCAATTATAATTATTTATTTATTTTATTTATGCAGTATTTTTTTTCTTTGATATTAATTCAAGTTACACTTTTTGAGCGTGGTGACCGGTAAGAAAACAAATTTTTCTTTTATTAAATAAATAAAAAGTTAATATTATTTAAAATATTTTTATTATTTTACAATACATGTGGGTTTTATTACCTTACAGTAGCTGTTGGTTATTCAGGAATATTTATCATTGAAACTATAGGTTTATGATAACTGAAATAAGAAACATAAGTTTGCGACTTAATATCCTCTAAATACCTAGAAAATACCGCGTCAATGGTGGTCCCATATTTTGTTGTGGACTTTTGTGGATCATTATTCATTTTCAAATTCATTTCAAAAAAAATCAGAGCGGTGGACAACTTTTCTATCAAAAACATTTTTGATAGAAAAGTTGTCCACCGCTCTGATTTTTTATCAGCGAAGTTAATGTTGAAATCGCCAGCCAAGATAAGTGGAAATTTATTACCATTTGTTTCAAGTATTTTCGAGCCACTCGAGTTACTCCAGTAAAGTGCGATGAATAAAATGCTCTACCTCGTCCAATTTTGGATTCGGAGAAATGTAAATTGCTACCATAACTATTATTTCATTTCTAAGTTTGCATAAGCACGCACAAATATCTCCAACAACTGAGCGCCTAACATTAACATCGCTAACGTGTGCAATATTTATTTCAATATTCGGAGTCATAATATTAGTAATATCATTTTTATTTTGGTAAATAGCTACCCCACCTTTTGAAACAGTATCTCGCTTGAACTGAACAATACAATTAAAATTAGGTATTTCAATTGGATTATCATGCGTCATGCAAGTTTCGGTAAGAAGTAACACATTTGTTTGTCTCGTAACTGAATCTTGTAAATCGTATTTATGAATATTTAGACTGGCAGTTGAAAGTCATTATTGAAATGCCATTTCTATTACTAATGAAATCTAATACACTTTGAGCAATCGTCTGAACACTATTTAAAGACAGTCTTTTGAATTCTTGCAACAATTGAAAAAACGGTCGCGTGAGCACTTTTTACTCTATAAAATCACGCGCTTTTATTTAGTAAACAACACTATAAATAATTTAAAAGTCCAATGAAAAATTAGCATGACATTCATCTTAGCTTTTCCGTTAAAAAAAAAAAGCTATTTTATAAAAACACTACTAAATTAATTTGAATAAAAGTACTTAATAATTAATTATATGAAAGTTTTTAAGGTAGCCATGACAACGTCGATGACGTCTATGACATATCTCTATAGAAGACCTATTTCAGTGAGAAAATTAATCACAAGTTTAGCACATTGCGACTATCAGTAACATGGCAAGTGTGTAGGACTGAGTTCGCGCCCTGCAATATGCATGCTCTTTTTGAAAATCTATAAATTGTTTTCAAAAGATGTAGTCGCACGCACACAAACATACCGTGCCGAAGACTGCCGAACTGAAACGACGTTAGACGATGGGGAGCGTGAGGTTTTTTCGTTACGGAATTTCTGGATTCGGTCCCCGCGCTCAAGGCCCGCGATAGAAGCTATGCAATAGCTTAAAAATGATAGTCGGTTGGAGCAAGGTCTTTTAAATATGGAGGATGACGAATGTTTTCTAACTGCGGTCCCTGAAGGGTCTAAATGATTTCTCGAGCAATAATGGTGAAGATCGATCATGAGTCCGGGCTGTTTTACTGTTAGTTTTCCAACGTTCTTCGGTGTTCGACACAATAGACTTCTGCCGTCATTGCTTGACCAGGGCCCCAATTCTGTAAACTAAACAACTTGTCAATACTGTGTCTGTAGTGTCTCAGTAGGATAGTCACCGACATTTGACATTCTATAACTTATTTTTGACCATAGACTTGCCACACAACTGTTATTGAAACGCCATAGTAATAATGGGTAATCTGTATCCTTATAATGTGTCTATGTCATTGTGATAGCTAAAGTTACCGTATTCTGTAAAAAATTTAAGCGTATTTGACAGTTGTTTCTATCGTTTTTGAATAGTGTTTTGGCTATAGAGCCGTTATCGAACAACGACACCCTTTTTGCCTATGATTTGCTTCGTATTTGTTTATTTTTTTGATATAAAGTAAAGTGTCCGTGTGTGCGCGCGTTTTAAGTTGTAACGTTATTAAAGTGGACATAAGTTTTCTACATAATGAGGCCTTCTTTGCCTAATTTGGCGGTGGCGTATGCGTATCTTGACTCTGGCTTATAATGCTGCCCGTCGACGTTTGTTTTTGCGCCAGCGCCGCAAATCTCGTGCACTCAAGAGACTGCAAGTAAATGCTTTTAGTGAACTTCCCGAGGCAGAGTTTATAAAAACGTTTCGACTTGGCATGGAGCAAGTAAGGGAGCTAATTAACGAGCCCATTCCCTTTCTCCCGAGACAGCGACGGTGGAGTGGAATCCCTGCTGAATTAAAGGTTTGACGATAAATTATAATTATGAGTGATTAAATTAAACTATCACAGTTATTAATTGCCAAAGTTTTTACTCACAATTTAAATTTAAAACGTCTAAACATTTCAGGTACTTATTGCGCCTGAACTTATATGCCACAGGGTCATACCAAACACTGGTTGGCCAAAGCGCATTACATAATGTCTCGCAGACTACAGTGTCAAGAGCTGTGAAACAAGCAACTGATGCAATGAACCAAATTTACCAAAACAAATACATAGTTTGGCCAATGAATCCCCAAGAAAAAAATGCAATCAAGGCAAAGTAAGTGTTATTTTTAACATCAATAATTCATAGTTTTGAGATAAAAGTTGTTCATATTGTTTGTTTATGTTATTATTTACAGATTTTACTCATATTTTGGTTTCCCGGATGTACTGGGTTGTATTGATGGGACACATGTCGCTTTCTTCATGAAGAGCGATATTATAACCGAAAAGGCTACCATTCTCTGAATGTCATGATTGTAAGTAAATATTTATTTTTAGACACAATCATGTATCAATAATAGGTTGTCACCAAATTCTACAAATTCTATAAATCTGTAATATAGTTTATTATACTTAAGTTAATATGCTAAATATTAACTTAAGTAGGTATAATAAACTTTATTACAGATTTGTGATGCAGAGTTAAATATATTGTGTGTTGATGCAAGCAGCCCGGGTTCAGCACATGATTCTATGGTGTGGCAAACACACCCACTGAGTCGGCATCTAAATGAGGTGTCAAGCGCTGGAGAGGAAGTGCTTATGTAAGGTATCAATTACATATTATTTATTATAAGATCACAGACTTAGCTAAATAATAACAATAATCTAAAGGAGTAGTAATCAATTATATATCAATTTTAGGTGATAGTGGTTATCCTTTACGGCCGACTATAATGACACCTATTTTGGATACAAGGGAGGGGACTGCTGAAAACAATTATTACAAAGTTCATGTGTCAACACGCGACACAGTGGAACATTGCATAGGAGTATTGAAGGCTCGATTTAGGTTTGATATTTTATATATAATATAATACGTATAATTAACATCCATACATTTATATAATATTTATTTGTTAAGTCCCAGACATGCTACTACAGTTGTGTTTGATGTTCCAGATAAATAATAATAACTGTTATCCGTTTTCAGATGTTTGTTAGCAGCAAGAGCATTACACTATGACCCATCACTGCTTTGAAAATAATAAATACACGTTGCATGCTACACAACATTGCTAACCGCTGCAGGGTACCAGTCACAAGCGAGGAAGAAGATATGGAGCATCAGCTACAATATCAGGCAAGTCATTAAAAAACAAGATGATTCTAATGTTATATATTTTAAATACAAATAACAATTGACTACCTATCTAAATAAAAAGATAAAATTGGTATATTTTTATAAGCACTAACAATAAAATTTAAAACAAAAATCAACAAACTTAAAAAAAAAATACATCAAATCTGTAAATGTGTAACTGAGAAGACAAGATGATTCTAATATTATATATTTTAAATATAGTTAACAGTTAACTACCGGTCTAAATAATAAAATTAAATTGATATATTTTTTATATAACTAACAATAAAATTTAAAACAAAAATCAACAAAGCTAAGAAAAAAAATATCACATCTCTAAATGTATAACTTAGAAGACTAATTTTACCAATGATGTACATGCTGTTGGTACCTAGTGATAACCAACAGCATGTAAATCATTAGTAAAATTAATCTTCTCAGTTACACATTACAAGTATATAATTCTAAGTATCTACAATCACACTAGCATTTTAAGAAATCTAATCAGTCTTATTTATTAATTAATCACAGGTTGTAGATCAGACAAGAAGCATGGAAAATCCGGGGCACCACTGTGTCAACCCAGAGCTGCAAAGAGGCCGGGCGATTCAGCAGTCGGTCATTTCAAGGCTGTGGAGAGAACACCAAATTTAATTGACAAAATTAAAAGAGTTTTACAATTTTCCAGTTTTGTTTTTTATATTTTATTTATCAGCCAAAAGGCTGCCACTAATAGATATAAGATATAAGCTAAGGTTCAATAGACCAGGCTTCCCTTCTTACAAATAAAATAACGTGACATAACCATCAGTGTAAAAATGAAGTAATTTCATAGTGATTATCAACAAAAATCAGAAGGCACACTGAAAAGTAAGCTGTTCAGTGCCTTATCGACTCTGACGATTATAACCTTTTTTTCAGAGTTACAAGTTAATACAAAATATATAATACATACAGTTTGTGGGGCGTTTTGAAGCACAGTGGTTATTGGCTCTCTTAGCCTCTCTGCTATTGCCTCTAATGCAGCTGCCAGTCTATTAGTGGCTTGGGCGTGCTCCCTTGTTGCCTCTGTGCTCAAACGCTCCATTGCCTCCAGCCTTACAGACGCCTCTTACGTAGTAACATATTCTGTTAGATAATTTTAAAATTTTACAGCAACAAAATATGGGGCAGGCAAATAATGAAATAGAAATAAGATTAATACCCACCACTTCTGTTAACTTCCAAAAGACTTCTCTGTCCGCGGCGTCGACGTCGCCTCAGAGCTGGCAAAGACTGCCGCGATGCAGGAGCAGAAGTAGGAGTGCTAGGTTCCAGCATCCTCTCAACTTCCTGGCTTATGGTGGGTCCTACTCCTGACAGTTGCAGCTCAGGCTGAGATATTGGCAACTCCAGTACTGCATCAGTGTTATGTGCAATATCTGTATCTAGCTGTAAAAGGAAAAATTGTTAGTATCCATTTCAAATAAAATGAACAAAAGATCATTTTAATATAATATAAAACACACTATTTGCACCACCTCTTCTACAATTTGACTGTTTTCCTGTGTAATGAAAATACAAACATTATTCATATGGCTAGCTATTATTATATAGGAAAAAAAAAAGAAGTTTCAGTATTTAATACCTAATGTATTGCATTCCATAATGTGTACACAATAGTTGGTGTAATAAAATATAGAATCAATTATATGAACCCTGTTAGGCACAGCAAAGTACTTTATTTTTTAATAGGAGAGAGGATGAAGAAGCTCTTGTTAAGGAAAAACAATATAAATAATAATTAAAACAGTATCATTAAAGAACTGTATTTTATGCCTTTAGTGATATTTATATAGTGGTATACTTAATTTTATTTTTATAATATATATGTATATATTGCATGAATGACATTATTATCCTTATTAATATTAATCATAATAAACTACTTAAATATTTTCAATTTTATTGAGTAGGTATTGTATAATGTTATTAATATAAATTTTGTACTCATGAGCACAATCAATTTCAAACTAACAGTATATAAGTGTTTACATATACTTTTTTAAAATTTAAGTGTTTTAAAAGAAATTTATTTTCTAGGCTAGAAAAATGAAAAATGGAATGTAGGTAATACATAGAAAAGGTTTTTTATTGTTGGTTTAAATAAGGGGAAGAAAAGTCAGATTGAAAAAAAAATGCCCCGTTAAACTATTATATTCTTCTAATAAATATGAAAAGGAAACTCACAGCTAGAGGAATCTGCACCATCTCCACTGAAGCTTGGCTGCTTTGCTGTAAAGTGAAAAAAAAAATAGTGTCTTATTTGTATGTCTTCCAACTCATTGACCTTAAATAATGATATTAATCCAATGCGGTATATGTTTTTGAATTAAAATCAAGGGAAAGTAAGTGGAAGGCTGACATCAAAGTATGTTGTCTGTACTGCTGGGTACCCAGCATTAACCATGCCCAGTGCCCAGCAAAACCATTACATATCCCTTACCTATACGATTATTCAATTTTTCAAATTTAAGTTATAAAACTCACAGACTGTGACGTGATGAGAGGATTATAGCGGACCCCTGGTAAGGGCTCCCCTATGTCGCGTCCAAGTATAATATTGTACAGCCTCTCCTATATTGGTGAAAGCTTTTTCAAGCTTGATGGTCCCCCTCCTAAAAGCCAAATTATTAACCATTGAAAACTACACAGTTGTAAATAACTATTAAGGTAGAACTTAATGATAATTATTAATGGAGTGATAATTACATAAAATTATTATTATGCACCCACCTGTAGCTGACATTTCAGCCTTCTCCATTTTAATTTTTTTTATAACTTTAGATCTGTAGGGTAAGCAGGGGGAATGGCGCTCAGTGGGTAATGGCGCTCACCTCTCTAACTCCGTTAAAATAGTACATAGCATCACGCCACCTCGTGTGAAGGGCGAGGGGAGGGGGCCTCTAACGGGCAGCGATGCGACCGGACAGTCAGCCCGCGTCATGCGACCGTGAAGTGTGTTTCCTTGTTTGCAGCCGAGCTGATCTAATATTTCGTCTAGTGATTTATGTTGGTAAGTCTAAAACTTTAAGGTATATTTGAATTATATTTTTTCCTTTTCTGAGTTGAACCATTTTTTTTATGTTTATGCATTGATTTTTCCCCAATCGTTTGTAATATTTTTTAAATTACAAATTAATCACATAACAACCTTTTGGGGTTATACCGCTCACCTGAGCGCCATTACCCCTTAGTGACTTATTTTTTATATTGTTGTAGATATGCCTAGAAAACGTCAAAGATCACCGCTAAAGCAGCTTGGACCGAAGAACATCTTGCTGCTAAAACTGCAATTAAAGGAGGTATTTCCATAAGAAAAGCCGCAAAACAATATAACATACCATTTTCTACTTTGAAAGATCGATCAAAAAATGACAACATGAACAGCCCAAGACTAGGTCGCAAGCCTGTTTTTACCAAGAAACTAAATTGCTGAACAAATCAAGTTGCTGGGTTCGCTGTATTCTGGACTTAGCATCACAGATTTACGTAAACTAGTTTATAAATTAGCTGAACTCAACAATATCAAAAACAATTTTGATCAAAACAGCAAAACGGCTCGATTGGATTGTGTGCACGCCTTTATGAAACACAATCCTTCAGTTTCTATACGCAAAGCTGAAGCGACAAGCTTAAATAGAATTTCTGCAGAAATTACACATTTTTATGATAAACTTGGTATAAGCATAATTTCAGGACATACATCTCTGTCGGATCAATCAAACAGGGATCAATGCTCTCAATCCATTTCAGCAGTTATTTGTAACGAAAATCTTTCTGGTGGCCATACAACTCCGGTATCCTTTGCTACAATAGCAAAGACCAACTGTTGCACCACTTTCTAAGCCAAGGCAAAGACAGCGTAAAGAAAATGCTGCCATACTGACGGCGACTCCTTTGAAAGTTGTTTTAGAAGAGAAAGAAAGTAAAAAAAATAGACAGGAAAAAAGAAGCAAAACAAACTAAAGCAACAAAAATCATGTGAAGGAAAAATTTTACAAGAAAGTCCTTCAGAGAGTCAAAATGAAGAGAATCTTTGCGATGATGATAGCGACGATGAAATGAATGTGGATTATGATAATTATAATGAGTGTATTATATGTAAAGAAGTTGGTAAAAATAACGAATTATGGTACCGCTGCATTTTCTGTTGTCTGTGGTCTCATGCTATATGTTAAGGGTCGGATTCATCAGAAGGATACACTTGTGATTTATGTGAACAAAAATAACATATTAACATTTATAATTTGTCTAACCGCCAATGATTACTAAAGTTGTTTACCATAATTTAAGTTGATTTGACATTGTGGACTGAAAGTAAATTGCAAAGGATGATCTTACGTACAAAATAGATAGTTATGCTAATTTATGATTGTAGACTTTCCCCCTTATTCATAAACGCTGCTTAAAGTTTAAGTTTTAGTTTTTATTAGCGATTTTTAAACATACATTTTAGACGCTCGCAGGTCACTTAACTTTAAAAATCGATTATGAATAAACCCCTTATACATTATCGTGTTTATTCATAAAGGATGATTTAAGTTTAGTGACGTTAAAAGGTCAAAAATGTATGGTTAAAGAATCGCTAATCACTCACTAACTTTAAGCAGTTTTTATGAATAAGGGGGTTTAAGTTTATTATATATGGTTTATCGTGTTTACATTTTATTTAATTATGATGTCCCTTAGTTGGTATATTCCAAGAAACACATTTGAGCGTCATTACCCTGATCCTCGAGCGGCATTATCCCATGTCTGGGGCAATGCCGCTCAAACATGATTTTTTGAAAAAAATTTTTTATTAGAAATAGGTCAAAGATATAAGCTTCTGTTGTTAAATTGTTGATTAATCGATAGTTAAAGACTTTATTACGTTTCATAATTTTAATTTATAATAAATAATTTAAAAAATACACGATGTTTTCCTTAAGTGAACGCCATTCCCCCTTCTTACCCTACTCATTGTAGTACTGAAAAAGGTAGAAAAAGAATAATGTAAGTATAGGGCATTTAAAAATATACATAAACAAGAGTAAGTAGGTATCTTATTCTTACCAGTCTCCATTGATCTGGCGTTTTTTGCACACAGTTTGCAGAGACGCTGTTGAGGATAGTAGAGCATTCCTCCCAAAGCCGCCTAGCCTGACTGCGACCTTCTTTGCTCCTGTTGCAATAGCCAAGAGCCAACTCTCGGTTGGACTCTAAAAAATCCATGAGAGCCGAGAGTTGGTTAACGCTCACACTTCCCATGATATTGTCGATCCTAAAATGAAGTTATGTGTAAGTTCATATCATAACTCAAAAGTTATTGTAAAAAAAATTAACACACTTCACCAAACTTATGTTACTATAAATTCTTACTTACCTTTTCGCACTGTTGAATGAAATTAGGAATCCAAAAATTTGCTAAAGTGCCCTCGGAATTGAGCGATGGCGGCGGGCTCTTATCTGTCTGTGATAAAACTATTGGAAGAACTTGATTCGGTTCTTATTTTACTTCCTATTAAAAATAAAGAAAGTTGAGTCTATTAATCTAGAATTCTAACAAGAAAACGCTTTTGAAACCAAAACAGCCGCTCAAAGTTTTGTTTGTTTAAGTTTTCTTTTTTATTGTAAGATTCTGGCTCGGTTACTAGACCTTTAAGCCAATTATGGTTTTAGAATGTCAATAACAAAATTGTTGTGATAAAAATCTTTTTCTTTTTTAAGTAAAGGCACGTGTTTAGTAAAATTTAATGTTTTTGATAATAAAACGGTCTTAAATTATTAAAACAACCATTTAATATAAAGATTTTATTGTTAAAAAAAGATTTTAGTAAGTAGTAGCTTTGGCGCACCTCTATAATCGCATGGTAGGTTTTTTGTTAGCAACACTAAAAATGATTGTGCTGATACAATATAGAGATACTATAGACACACTACAGAAACGTTATTGAAGTTGTTGTAGAATGCCCTATTTGCAACAGTCGCAAAATAATTCCTATAGTGTGTCGATAAAATATCTATGGCATGTTGCTTAAGACAAAGTTACAGAATTGAGGCCCAGAATGGAGAAAACTATACTAAATAACACGACGCTGAGACCACCAAACAGTTACCATTACCTTTTTATTGGTAAGTTGTGCTTTAGGACGCTGTTGTGGTGTGTGATTTGGGGTCAGCCATTGAATTTTTCTTATACGGTTATCATAAAGAATGCACTTTTCATCATAATATGTCACAACTCCTTCCAATATTCCTTCATTTCTATAGTGATCCAACAAGGCAACACAAGTTTCAACACGCGTTTCTTTCTGCAGATCAGTCAGATCATTAGGCACCCTATTTTCGTATTTTTCTATTTTATTGATTGAGTCAAAAATGATTGAGGCAAATGAGTCAATATTGACGGTAAGGTACCGCTAAACCATGCCGCTAATTCCTGGGTAGTTTGACAAGGATCGGCTTTCACCATCTCTCTTAATTCATCGTTATTCACCTGTGTCGGTGGTCTACCTCGTGGCTCGTTCTTCAAGGAGAAGTTTCCATCATGAAAGCTTAAACCAAAATCAAACGATGCGTTCATTAGTAGTCTCCAAACTCAACATTGATATTGCGAGCTGTTTCTGCCGCGTTACTACCGCGTCGGAAATCGTATTCAAAAACCACTCGAAGTTTCGCAGTATCCATCTTTCTTGTCTAAGTTGAATATCGTCGATATTCAAATGTTTCCCATTCTACAAAAGAAGAAAATCATAGAAACCATCAGAAAAATTTCCTCAAACCATGAAGATTCTATGTCAATTCAAAGATCTATTGCAACAAACTGCAACTAACTAGCTTACTATAAAAATGATCCTATGACGTAAGGTCTTACTTCATAGGATCATTTCTATAGTAAGCTCTTCTCGAGACTTTCACAATATGTGAGCCCTCACAAGTCACGTTGATGAGACGTGGCGCGGTGCCCTGAGCGTGAGGCGGGCAGTGGTAGACCTACCACTAGCCCTCGATGATCGTTCACTCCCTTCGCAAGAGGGGAGCGTGGGGTACTGTCGCTGTCTGAGTGGTTATTTTTAAAACCTTTTAAACTCTTTGTTGATATTAATACGCGACCAACCGAGCGAGGTGTGTTGCCAAAGTCTTAACCCTTCATTAACAACCTTTTTATTGTCCCACTGCTGGGCACAGGTCTCCTCTCATACAGAGAAGGATTGAGCGTCATCACCACGCTTGTTCAATACGGGTTGGCGATTTCAGACTTAAAGTCCAGGTTTCCTTAAGATGTTTTCCTTCACTCTGTAATCAGTCATTGGTGTCCAAGATATACATACTTTAGAAAGTACATATAATTTTAGAAAAGTTACATTAGTACTTGCCTGACTTAGAATCGACTGATTATACGGTGAAGGAAAACAGCTTGAGGAAACCTGTCCATTAAGTGTGCCTAGCAGTGGGATAATAAAATGGTTGATGATGATGATTAGAAAGAGTTAAAAGATGCTAAGAGTAATTATTTACCTGTGTCTTTCTCTCGACACTTCTCGTACAATTCCAAAACTCTTTTATTAATGTGAAGCTTCAGTATCGTCGAATGTCATAGGTGAGTAAAAACAAGGTATTTCTTGCGGCGAAGGTTGTTGCCACAAAAGTAAACTTAGGCCTAGGTTAGAATATAGGATCTATCTATTATCTTTATCCCATTAATAACTACGATTCTGTGTAATAATTTCCAAACACGGGTGAAATCGCAAGAAAAGCTAGTTAGAATTCAATCTTTTGAAGGCGTTTACCTAGCAATACATAAGCATGCATACCACGTAATCTCTATTATATATGCCAAATGACAGCTTATATTGATTGATGATTATATCACTTTAACAATAATCTCAATTGTTATGAACAAATCAGTATGTAAAATTAATAACAATTAAACGCAGATTCTATGGAAAATCACCAGAAATTCGCATATCGTTTCAAATAATCATATTATTCGATAACACTGATAAATTAAGAAGTGATTTCAATAACATTTTATTGTGTGATAACAAAACCAATTTGTATACTACAAATTGGTTTTCTGCGTCATAGTATAATATTTGAATCTTTCAACAGCACACGTCCGCCGCTGCCAGTATATCCACGAGTATTTATTATAAAGAAACGTTTTCTTATGGGAACGCAAACAGTGGCGGACACAATAACGGGGTACAAGTTGGTAAATTGGATTCGCGCCCCGGGGACGGACGACAGCGGTAGCCGGTAACAGCGCAAGGGTGGGGGGCGGTTAATCACGTCACGCCGAGTGTGAAGAGTACCCACGCCTTCGTCACTCGACGATAACCTCTGCGGGCCCTTAATATACATCAATCATACCAAAAACTTTTATTAACAATGTTGCAGAGTGAAAGCGTCATCTCAAAGACAGATGAAAACTTCGAAGTAATGATAACAAGTCTCGGCTGAATACCTAGGTAAACAAAAGTTTATACATCAATAACTTAATATAAAAACATGGAGCGACGGACTGAGGTCGGAATAATACATAAAGCAGGAGTACATAAAGAAAATAAATGACATTGTTTTCCTAGAAATTCGCTGAGACACTGATTCTTTTAAAGAGTTAGGCTTCACGGCGGACACTTGACTTTCTTGAATTTTACTTTGCTATTCAAGGTTAATAGCTTCTGTTCTAGGAGGCCATGTCCGAGAAATGCGACGTGGCAATGCCCCGAGTCAAGCCCGGACGCGCAAGCGACAGGTGTACTGGTGGTTGCCGGAGCTTACATCTTTGCGCAAGGCTTGCGTGGCTGCGCGACACTGGTACACCAGTGTCCGAGCGGAGATCCAGCGGGCCAAAGTGCTGGCTCGTGAGGAGTTGCTGGATACTCTGAACAGAGTCCCGTGGGGATGCCCCTACAAAATGGTGCGGAATAAACACCGCTCATGGGCTTCGCCACTGACGTAGAGTCTCCGGCATCAGCCCGTGGAGGACGTGGTGAGCGCTCTGTTTCCGTTGCGAGGGGGTCATACCCTTCCACCCATGGCTCCGCCTCCGGCGGTGCCTGATGCAGACCGTACCAACGACGATGACGATGCTCCAGAAGACACAGGTCCTCACCGGATACGACTGTTTCGGGAGGTTCCTGTTCCGTATAAGGCGGGAGGAAACGCCAAGGTGTCACCATTGTGTGGATCGCCCTGAGGACACGGTGGAGCATACGGTGGAGGTCAGCCCACACCATGTCCGACCCTGGTCCAGGCCATAGTCCGGAGCGAGAGTGCATGGCAGGCCGTCACCTCCTTCTGCGAAGTAGTGATGCTGGCAAAGGACGAGGCGGAGCGCGTGAGGCAATGGGAATCGCAGCGCCCTCACGCTACTAACCGCCGCAGGAGACGCCCTGGTCGGAAGACGACACTAAAGTCCTACTCACCGTAGGCGCGGGCCTGTGCTTGGTGAGCAGCGGGCAGCTCGCCGCTCGGTAAGGTGGTCCTTACCGAGTCGGCCCGAGTCAACGGCACGTCGTGTTTCACGGGCGCCCCAAAGAGATGTCAGCACATCGTGACGTAGTCCACGAAGACCGATGCCACCTGGGTCAGGGTTGCGGGTTGGTTAAACAAGAAACCGTGGCCCTGGCCGTCGCACAGGCAAGTGAAGAAACACGGGTGGGTTTTAGTCGTAAAAGTCTGACACACCGTTCCGCTCCGCCCAATGCGCGAGAAGTCATTTGATGATTTACAATCAAAACAAAAAAAAATTAAATGTTAATAGCTTCTTTCTGGGCTATATATCTTAACTAATTAGCTTCCTTCTTGAGGGAGGCTTATGTCCAGCAGTGAACGTATTTCGGCTGAAATAATGATGATGACGATGATGATGACTCAAGGTTAATAGCATATTACTTTTAATTTTGCTCACACAACATGATTCTCTTTTTTTTCAGAAAAATTAAGTAGTAAATAAACAACCATCTCGCTTTTAATGAAAAACAACTCTCACTTAACAGTTATTTCGTTTTGTTTGTCAACATCCTGCAGCCATTGCCTGCAGCTGATGAATGTTATGATTGGAATTCAATTGTAAAAACTGACTGAGAAAATATTTACATCGCATGATTGAAATTAATTTGGCGTATATGTACATCCCGGCTGTCTGCATTGTACGAGTGACATATTTTATTCATACCGATGATGTAAAAACGGGTGGCAGCATCCATGAACCGTTTCAAGGTTTTGGTCACAAAACCATGAAACAACCACAAACATTGTCACAGAACCACCTTTGATAGCAAACAAGCTTCAATCCCTACAAATTTACTCAAGGGTTGAGTTCTGAAAAATCCTTTTTCACACCTTGTATGCTTTGATGTAGTATGGATATCCCTAATAATTTTGCAAATTATTTTTTTCCATAGTGAATTGTGGACTTTAAACTGTGCGTTGAATGTTCAACTGGAAATCCTGGCATTCCCTCTAAAGTATATTCTGTTAAAATCTCACCTTTGAAACTTAGTTAGATGTCATTCCACCTAATGCTAGAGGATTAAACTATTGGCAAGTTCACTATACCTTCGTTTTCACGGTAAATAGGTAAGCAGATCTATTTTACCAACAAAAGTTTTACACTACGTAAGTAACGCTTCGTTGATCTCGCGAAAATAAAGCTCATCTTAAAACAGTTTGTCTTTTCCTGAAGTCGCAAACGCCCTGAGACAATAGGACAGACGCTTGCCTTTATTGTACATTTATGCACAGGTACAACCTTTAAATTCAATACTGTCCAGTAGCTCTACCACGAGTTTGCACATTCAAAACTCGCTAGCGTCTCCGTAAATAGTATACAGTGATGGAGACTTCAAAAATTAGACCACTTCTATTTATAAGATTTGCTTATTAATTATACTTTGTTTAAAAAAATATAGTACGTTTGTTCCTTAGCAAAATTATCAAGTCTCAAAGTTTCAAGTATTCTTTTTGTATGCTTTGATGATGGTTCAGTTTTTAACCGACTTAAAAAAAAGGTTCTCAATTCGTCGTAATCTTGTATTTTTATTTTTAATGTATGTTCACCGATTACTATAAGACGCCTGGACCGATTTGCAAAATCATTTTCGTTTAAAAGAGTATACTTTCCAATTGGTCCCATAGTGGTCAGGATCTGATGATGGAAGACCGGAGAAATCAAGGGGAACTTTCAAAAATCGTAGAGTCGCCTGGACATAATTACGTCGTTTGCTTATAGGCCTTTTCCCAACTATATTAGCGTCAGCCTCCAGTCTGACCGGATGCAGCTGAACAGTACTTTTCACAACTAAAAAGTGTAAAATAAAAACTTATTAAAAAAATAACTAATTTCGGAAGTCGGTGTTAAAAACAAATAGACAAAAACCAAAGACACCGAAATTAGTTATTTTTCACTTTGTAGTGTTTTTTGGAAGCCGGAAGTTTTTTTTTATTTGGAAAAACAGTTTTTATTGTTCAAGAGAGGTTATATAATAGATGCTTAGCAGACGTACTATGCTGGTTATCAAAGATAAAGGAACTGTAACTGCTGATTAGTATATCACTGACGTTCTTGAAGAACATGTTACGTCATTCATGCCGAGCATACCGGGATTTATCGGTCAAGAATTAAAATTTTATGCACGATGATGCGCGTTGAACACAATTAGAGATTATTTTACTTGCGAGAAGTGAAATGAAGAAAACAAATTATTAAAAACGTTTTATTATCAAACAGTTAAGACAACGCGCGGCTCTGACTGTCCTTGTTGCCAACAAAAAATAAAATTAGTAACATAGGTATAATATACACACATACCTTTGTGTTTTTATTTACTAACCCATATGGATGTTGCTCATTCACTATTTTATTAATTTGACCATTGTTGTCAAATTATTTTAAAAAAATATTATAAGCACCACCAATCTGGGTAACTTTGACAAATAAATGCGGTGTTTATACAATATTTTAAAATTTTAACCCTATCACACGAATGTATTTTATTTTGTTAGTGCGTCCGTAAAGATTAATAAAATTATCTAAAAACTCATCTGTCCATAAAAAAAACCTGATTTTTTAGTCTGTCAAAGTTACCGTCATTACATGGGTACCTTTAATACACATCAGACCATTGATAGAAAAGCAGTAATACTCGTAATTTTGAATTGATTTGGGTAACATTGGTTTATGTTTTTCTTATAAATGGGAGTAACTGACGAAACAAAACCATTAATTTCCAGTATTGTCTTATATATTTTATAAAATAATCAATAATTAATCTAATAATTGGTACTTGCCTGACCTGAAATCGAACCCGCACACTCATAATTGAGTTGGTATCATACGAAAAAAAAATCGAAACTAATTCATAGTCCCACTGTCAATGTTACCCGGACCAATCAAAGTTACCCAGATTGACTGTAAGTATCCGAAATAAAGATTTTTAATTATAAAATTACCTTTTATTTCACATTTTTAGCATTGGTGATATCACTACATTTTGAGCATATAATTGTGCCGTTCTCTTTTCTTATTATAGGGAAAAAGAGAAACAAAACTTATGAAGACACTATCTATCAAGTTTAGCGCTAAGACTACATAACACTCTTGATGCAAGCATTATCGAGACCTATTCGGTCCACGTACATACGCTAGCGAGTAAGTTTTCGTTGACAATTCACAGTACAGAACTTCACGTACGTATCTCCTTTTGCTTTGAAATATTTGTTAAGAAAAGTGCATATAATATTATTTTGTTTCTATCAAAAAATATGCAGACAAGAGTACGATGGGCAAAGATGCAATAGGATTTTTTAATTGATCAAATGTAATGGAACTCAAGTAAAGGAATAGCAGAGAACTCAGGAGTCGTCATTATTTTCTGCCTGGTCTATTTCCAGATATGTTGGGGTTGACTTCCAGTCTAACCAGATGCAGTAGAATTTTACACGGAACCACTTCTTATCTGTCCTTCACAATCCAGTTACTGGATAATACGAGTATGATAGGATCTTGGTATGATGCCGATAAGAGGGAGTAATTCTCCTAGGCCTTTGTAGAACTGCTGCGATGCATACAAACATAAAAAAACCTCTAAATCTTCATTATTTCAGCAGTAAGACGTCCACTGCTGGACATAGGCCGCCCCCAAGGATCTCCCCGACGACCGGTCCTGCGCCTCTCGCATCGAGCGGTATCCCGCGACCTTCACTAGGTCGTCGGTCCTCACGCAATCTTGAATTCCTCATTTTTTCAACATTATTCTAGCCCTCGAAAGTTATAAAGTTATCCATCTTATTCAAATAATTTGATCATGACGGATTCTTTAAAACAAAGGTTTTATTGAGAATATTTTCATGATTTAATGAAGTTTTCATTAAAGTTAAATAAAACAGAATAACATTTGGTCGGCATTTCATATTACTACACCGGTTTTCGATAACTGTCCACATACGTAAACTCGACCATTTAATACAAGGCTTGTATAGATCGGATATTTTGTGTGAAAAAACTACTGACAGCAAATTGTCAAGTATTTATTTATGGAGCTATCGCAGAATCTTGTAGCAGTGGCTCGAGAGTGATAGATGTTTCCGCTCAATCTCTGTCTACTCAGATTATTGAGAATTTACATTTATTTAGATACCTTGTAGTGACAACGATGCCGCGGTTTATCAAGAAATATTTTTGGTAAATGACTTTTTAGTTGTAAATTGTTTCGTCTTAAGATATGTCTTCAAACAATGACCTCATTTTGGTTAATATTTAAAGCAGCGAGCACTTTAAACTGTAGGACTTCCTAATTTTAATTTAATTTTCACAATCCAGAGGAAAAAAAACATATTTAGCAGAACGCTTACATGGAACAACATTAACAGTGATTTATTTTACAGTACCCTCGTTGTAGAGCATAGTACCTAGAGATTTATCGACAATATGTAGCTATTCATAAAAAAACAATTGAGTGAAAGAACAATTGGAAACGTTCGGAACTTGCTATTCATTGCATTTCAACTAGAAAATAATTGTTCGTA
Source organism: Sesamia inferens (assembly GCA_037179545.1). Lineage (NCBI taxonomy): Eukaryota > Metazoa > Arthropoda > Insecta > Lepidoptera > Noctuidae > Sesamia > Sesamia inferens. The sequence goes on along the minus strand of CM073928.1, from coordinate 16,086,102 downwards.
GCTAATGTTCACCGTTCAGTACTTTTCTTTAGTTTCTTGTCAATTACTTCAATAACTTTATGAGTGCCCATTTTCAGCTCAACGGTTGCTAAACAAGAAGTACCTAAACTGACCTATTCCTTATAAACCTTTTGTTTGTTCCATCTTTGTTTTATTCTTAACTCGAAACTTACTTTGAGCTACTTAAACAGTGTTCTTAAACACTACTTAATTGAAGGCCTATATAAACTCATTTGCAAAAAAACGGGCACCTAAGCAATGAACCATTACAAATGTTAATATTGCATTGTTTGATAATTATAGGTAGTTTAATCCTCACAATTTAGTAAATTAAAATGAAAATAATCATTTTCATCAGTATTTCGTAAAGTTTTGATACAATTTTTGGGAAATAATGCAAAACCTCGCTAGTAATGTATGTTCGCTAGTAGTGCATGTGTTCATGAAGTTAAAATTAATAAAGTTTTTTGTTTGTTTTGTTCATTAACAAAGTAAAAGCAGATAAATGTTTAGTATCGAGTGTGGCTTCCTCTAGCTAAAATCACAGCTAGAATTCATCTGGGCATGCTAGCGAGTATATCCCGGATACTTGCTTGCGGAATACGAGCTGACCAATCCAAACGACGAACCGCCAACCTCTTGCACATACGCTTCAACATCGCGAGATCGGTGGGCGCGTTCATTGTCGTCTATAAAAATCGGGTCTTCACCTAGAGCGGCAAATGCGGGTTGTGTATGAGTATGAGGAATTAGAACTTCCGTTATGTATCGATGCCCAGTCAGTGAGCCGTTTTCAATGAAAACTAACTCTGTACGATCCAGTAAACTTATTCCTGCCCAAAACATATCAAAGCCCCCACCATAAGGTATGATTTCTACGAAAAATGCCTCTGCAAAGCATTCTCCTTGTCTTCTTAGCACTCACGGACTTCGATCTTTATTGAACAGAGATATCCTGGCTTCATCAGAGAGCAAAACCCTATTCCAATCTTCTTGAGTACATGATTCACAATTTCTAGCGAATCTAAGCCTCGGTGTGTAAGTGAACTCGGTGCTCACGGAGTAATTTAGAGCCGCGGACCGGGCGGTAACTGTGTATATTGCCAACGAAAAGGCTCCTCCTGACCGTCCATAGACTAATATGCATATTTGTTTCTTCTTGAAGGTTGTTCTTAAGATCCACATATGAAGATTTGATTGATTTGATATTCTCTCGACGGAACCAGTTTCCTAATATCGCTGCCAGGTCCTTTGGACCATCGACCGACTAACATTTAGCCTCCTGGCCAAAAACCATTGGCTGCAACCCTCATCAAGCAGCGCGATAATTTTGGTAACTTTTACCACTCTATCTACCATTTTTGAATACCATAGCCAAACAGCAATAAATAAAGCTTTGACAGTCAAGGATATGAAATTAATCGATAAAAATTGAATAAAAGTTATTAAAGTCGATGTTAACTTCTGGAACTTCGCGTCAAAAATCTATACATATAATAAAACAGTAGGACCCGGTGTGTCTGTACATTGAAGATAATTGACAAAAATGGAGTCAGGGCGATAAAAGAAAACCAATGAAACACAAAAAAAATTTTTTTGAATTTTTTGTCTGTCTGTCTGTCTGTCTGTTTGTTCGAGCACATCTTCGTAACTACTGAATGGATTTTTATGCGGTTTTCACTAATGAAGAATGCACACTCCCGGGCAGTGTTTCATCAAAATCGGACAACAGACAAAAAAGTCAGTCTAGGTAACAATATTTGGAAAATCACTTAACTACCATTTGCTTATCGATCAACTCAGTTCAAGTATAAGTACTTAATGCACATATGAATTTACTAACAAACAAACAAACTAACTAACAAAAACTGGCCTCATTGCATTTTTATCATCAACATAAAGTTTTAAGCAAAAAGTTTTAACGATCACTTATCATTTCTAATTCGTATCCATCAATCGAAATATAGTTTCAAAATTAATTTTATATTTGTGCTTTTTAATAGGTAAAAAATCTCAAAAAAAAAAATTATTGATTATCGAAAATTTCAAGTAACAAAAAGAAACAAAAGAAACTATTAGGTGCGCTGCTCACGTTTTTTAGTACATATAAAATCCAATAGATGTCACTGTGCGATTTTATCACGATTTTAAAACGCGCTATCGTTATGTTTTCGCCAGTCTACTTAAGTATCACATCGCGGCTGACATACGTACTTAAAAGTTAAAAAAGGAATAGAATTATTGGTGTGGATTTAGATTGTGGATTTAAATATAACAACTTACCTGCTACGAATACGGATATTTAGAGATTGCTTTGCGATTTGGATTACTTGGTTTAGAGGATATAAATAGGATTGTGTTTAACGTTTTTATTTGGCTTTCTTCTTCGAAATTTTTATTTTGTTAAAAATAATAATACAATACTTAGAAAATGACCCGAAAAAGGTCTAATCTATCTACCTACACCAGAGCATCGAAAAGAATGAGAATGACTAGATCTCAAGAGTCTAATGAAGAGAGGCAAGAACTACTTAGGGCAAGTCGTGAACGTATGTCATTGCATCGCGCGTCAGAAACACCTGTTGAAAGGGATTCTCGATTGACGGCTGATTCTGAACGCCATAGATTGTCTCGCGTCTCAGAAACCTACACTCAAACAGAATATAGATTAAGTGCTGATCGTGAGCGCCATAGGTTATCTCGCGCATCAGAGACGTTCACAGAACGGGAAGTTCGTTTGACTGCTGATCGTGAACGCCATTCAGTATCGCGCGCATCAGAGACTTTCACAGAACGGGAACTTCGTTTGACTGCTGATCGTGAGCGCCATACAGTATCGCGCGCATCAGAGACTTTCACAGAACGGGAACTTCGTTTGACTGCTGATCGTGAGCGCCATACAGTATCGCGCGCATCAGAGACGTTCACAGAACGGGAACTTCGTTTGACTGCTGATCGTGAGTGCCATACAATATCTCGCACCTCAGAATCCTTTTCGGAACGAGAATCTCGATTGACATCCGACAGGGACCGCCACGAACTGTCTCGCGCTTCGGAAACATTTACTCAGTATGTTGACCGCTTAAGTAATGATCGAGAACGACACAGTATTGCTCGAGCTTTAGAAAGCGATGACCAACATCAACGACGATTAGAAGTAGCTAGAGAAAATTATGAACGCTTGCGTGAAACTCATAACACTTCACTAGAAATGGAAAGGGAGAGAGTAGATGCTTTACGGCGTGCAGAGACAGAAGAACAACGTGAGGACCGCTTACATGCTGATAGACTGCGACACGCACTGAGCAGGATGTCAGTTTCTTCTGAAGATTCTGATGATCCCGAAGAAACAGTAATGGGACATGAAATCCTTTCTTGGATAAATAAAGAAAAGAGTGCTTTCGTTTATACACACATGATAGATTATGCCTCATTTTCTTCCATCGGGGGAATGGTAGTTCAGTGTCAGTTTTGCGATGCTATGAAGTGGCCAAAAGAGACAAGTGGAATGTGTTGCTCAAACGGAAAGGTGCATATTTCTATTTTTAATAACATTCCCGAGATTTTAAAAGCATTGTTGGATGGGGATCATCCACAATCACATCACTTTTTGGAAAATATTCGACAATATAATAGCGCCTTTCAAATGACGTCTTTTGGTGCTAATCAGGTAACGGAAGGATATTTCATGCCTACTTTTAAAATTCAGGGTCAAGTGTATCACCTAATAGGGTCTCTGTTACCCGAAAACGAGCCGAAGTTTCTACAAATTTATTTTGTTTCTGATTATCAAGAACAGGCAAATATAAGAAACCAAAACTTTCCTCAACTGAATGGTAATCTTATAAGGATTCTTCAAAATATGCTGCACGAAGTAAAACCCTATATTCAAAGTTTCAAAACATCATTAGAGTCATTTCCTCCACAACAAAACAATGAATACAAATTTGTCATTTACGCAGATAAAAGACCCGCAGCTGAACACCGTGGCAGATACAATGCTCCTGTAGCAAACGAAGTTGCAGTGGTATTGTTAGATCAGGAATGTGAGCGTCGTGATATAGTCTTGCGAACTCGAGATGACCGATTGCAACGTATCTGCGAAACCCATCGGGCTTACGACACTTTGCAATATCCATTAATATTCTGCCGTGGTGAAGATAGGTACCATTTTGGCTTAAGTCAAATCAACCCCATTACAAGACAGCCTAATTTAAATAAAACAGTATCAGCGCAACAATTTTATGCATATCTTCTGCAAATAAGACGCAACAATTTTATTTATTTGCAAAGATTTCGAGGTTTATTCAATCAGTCCATTGTACATATGTATGCCAAAATTGAAACAGAACGCTTGGTGTACATACGCACCAATCAAAGACGCTTACGAGCAGAAGAATATGTGCATTTACGAGATGCCTTGCAGCAAGATGCAGATTCAGAAAATCTCGGTCGTTTGGTGATTCTTCCATCCAGCTTTACCGGCGGGCCACGTTATATGCACGAGCGTACGCAAGATGCTTTTTGTTATGTACGAAAGTATGGACGGCCGGATCTTTTCATTACATTTACTACGAATCCAAAATGGGATGAAATAAAACAAGAACTTTTGGCCCGTCAGGCCTCTTATGATCGGCACGATGTAGTCGCAAGAGTCTTTCACTTGAAATTAAAATTGTTGATGGACTTGCTGACTAAAGAGAATGTTTTTGGTTCTTCATTATGCTTCATGTACAGTGTCGAATGGCAAAAGGGCGGCCTTCCGCACGCACATATCCTTCTATGACTGCAGGAAAAAATTCGTCCCAACGATGTAGACACGTTGATAAGCGCTGAATTCCCGAATCCCAACGAAGATCCAGTACTTTATGAAGTTGTCAAAACGCATATGGTGCATGGCCCCTGTGGTACCATAAATAGAAATTCTCCCTGCATGAAAGATGGACGTTGCACGAAAAGGTATCCCCGTGCGCTGACAGAGCACACAGTAACAGGCGAGAACGGATATCCGCTGTACCGACGTCGTTCCCCAGAGCTTGGAGGGTTCACTGCACAAAGTAGAGTACAAGGACAAGAAATAATAATTAGTAATATGTGGGTTGTTCCTTATTCGCCCTTACTTTCCAAAACCTTTGGTGCACATATAAATGTCGAAGTGTGTAATAGTGTATTGGCAATAAAATAGATTTGTAAATATGTTAACAATGGGAGTGACCAAGCGACATTTGCTCTACAGGGAACCGACCGAGATGAAGTCACCAGATACCAAACTGGATATGGCGAATATTAGGATTTTCTATCCACGAACGTCATCCCACGGTCACACACTTGGATGTTCATTTAGAAAACGGCCAGCGAGTGTATTTTGATCCTGAAAATGTAAGAGAACGTGTAGAAAATCCTCGGCAAACTAAACTTTTGGCATTTTTTAAGCTTTGTCAAGAAGATGATTTTGCTAAAACGCTAACCTACGATGAAGTACCGTCCTATTACACTTTTGACATGCAAAGACGTGTTTTTAATCGACGAAGACGCGGTCAACCAGTGGAAGGATTTCCAGGAGTTTATAGAGATGCTGCACTAGGGCGAGTATATACTGTTCATCCTAACAATAGCGAATGCTATTATTTACGCATGTTGTTGCATACAGTTAGGGGGCCAACTTCTTTTGCCTATTTAAAAACAGTTAATGGCGTCCAATACGCAACATTTCAAGCGGCTTGCCGGGCACTTAATCTTCTTGAAGGAGATCAACACTGGGATAACACCCTCGAAGAAGAAGAAGAAGAAGAAGAAGAAAGAAGAAGCCTGTGTCAGTGATAGTCCCAAACGTTTACGTCATTTGTTTGCAGTGATGTTAGTGTTCTGTGGTCTATCGGATGCTCTAGCGCTGTGGCAAAAATATAAGACACAATTATCCGAGGACTTTCTACGCTTGCTTCAAGGCAATTCAGACCAGCAAATAGATCCAACTGACGATAGAGTTATAAATAGTTCACTTTTATGTATACAAGACATAGTACACACATCAAAAGTGTCTAGGGATCAACACATATTTTTGCAATAACTTTTCTCCTGATTGATATTAATTAAAATTTTCTTTAAGGATTCATTAAATAAAGTGTTTTCGTTTGTCACAGTAACGATAAACCAAGTCACCTTTGCATTAATAAAGAAATTTGCCATTTTCCTAATAAAGGGATATTTGACATTTGAACCACTAACACAAAAGTTCGAAAAAAAGACTGAAATAACAGTTTTCTCTAAAATTTTATTGGGTAACTTAAACAATTAATAATCCGTGTTTCTACCGCGAACACTAAGAACACAAGAACATCGGTTTGGCATACTCAAAATGAGTTCATCCAAATCACGCTGTGGAATGGCCGCCCATGTTCGTTGCAACAACAAAAAAAGGTCTTCTTGCGACTGGATACCCTCCATATTCGGCAGAGCTCTTCTCTGTAGCATATCCCATGCATACTCAATCGGGTTCAAGTCTGGCGACTGAGCAGGCCAGGGCAGGACATTGATGTTAGCTGCGGCGAGAGTCTGTCTTACAACTCTTGCGGTGTGCGGTCGTGCATTATCATGCATTAACTGAAATAAGGGACCGATTTGCACTTGTAGAGGAACGATGACGTCTGATACAATCGTCTCAGCATAAATTTGAGCGTTGAGGTTGCCTCTGATCCAAATCAACTCAGTTCTTCCGCCGATCCAAATACCCGCCCATACCATGATGGTTCCACCACTATAAGGATGGACTTCCTGGCAGGATTTTAATCGCTGTTGGCGTCCAGGGGTTCTCCAGTGTCGTATACGTCTTGTATCCGGTCTCATACCAAAACGAGACTCATCAGAAAAGCACACGAAACGCCACTGTTCTTCTGCCCAATTTCTGTGTTCAAGAGCCCATTGATATCGAATCCTACGATTGTGCATTGCTATAGGTGGTACCCGTAGCGGTCTTCGGGAATGAAGGTTCACTTCATGCAAGCGGTTTCTGACTGTTTGGTCGCTAATTAAGTTCCCTGAAGAGTGATGAAGCCTCACGGCTAACATCATGGCGGTTATTGTTGGAGCTCTTCGAGTTAAGATTTGAATGTATCGGTCTTGTCTCCGTGTGGTGCAGCGATACCGTCCTCCATGGCGCTCAGCCACGGTACCAGTGCTTCGGTAACGTGTCCAAAGTCGACTGATAACACTTTAACTTGTATTCAGAGCTAAAGCCACAGTACGTTGCCGGGAACCAGCTTCTATCATTCCCACGGCTCTGAGCATTTCTTCCCTGCTTAAATGACGTCGCCGCTCTATAATAACGTTGGTTTTAATCAGTAGTAGGGAAACATTAGCACTAATAATGTCTTCAATGCGTTGTATGTTTTTATAGGGAAAATATTGACAGCTGATTTTCATCTTTTACTCGAATTTGATTCACAGTTCCTGATTCAAATTATGAAATGCACCAAAAAGGATCCATATAAATTTATAAAATCATAAATTTATTACAAAGCCACATCTCAATCTCAAGAAATCCGCATAAAAATGCTTGATCCCTAGACATTTTTGATGTGTGTATTTTCGATTGGGGGTAATTCCTTGACCGACTACGGCCTGCCTAATCCTCAAACTCTACCCAATCAACCACGGGTAAATCGTGAATATAATTCCGAGACGAACTACAATATTGCTGCGTTAACCACCACTGTAAATGATCAGATTGGTTGTTTTACTGTAGAACAAAGAAATATATTCGATGTAGTCATCCAAAGCGTAAATAATAATGAAGGGAATTTATTTTTCTTGGACGCTCCAGATGGAACGGGAAAGACTTTTTTGATAACAGCAATACTGGCTGAGATTAGGCGGCAAGGTAAGATTGCACTAGCAGTGGCTTCCTCGGGAATCGCAGCCACATTACTTCCTGGCGGAAAGACGGCCCACACGATGTTTAAAATCCCAATCGATTTAGACAGTAATGAGTCACCAACATGCTCTATCACAAGGAACTGTGATAAGGCGAAAGTGTTACAAGATTGCTGTCTGATCGTTTGGGATGAGTGTACAATGGCAAATAAAAAAGCCGTCGAAGCTGTGGACAGAACCCTACGTGATATTCGGCGAGATGAAAGGCCAATGGGCAACGTCACACTGCTTTTTTCTGGTGATTTTAGGCAAACACTTCCAGTTATAAGTCGAGGAACTAGAGCCGATGAAATTAGAGCTTCATTAAAGCGTTCCCACCTCTGGCCTCTAATGAAAAAGCTGCAATTGACGATCAATATGCGAGCACAACTAGGTGGTAATTTACATGCCCAAGAATTCTCAGACATTCTTTTGAAACTTGGAGAAGGTACTCTTTCTGAAGAACATGGTAAGGTGACGCTTCCAGAAACAGTTTGCCGAATAGTTTCTTCAGAAGATGAACTTATAAATTCTGTATTCGGTGACCTATCACATATAACATATCAGGAAAATTCTTGGTTATGTGAACGTGCAATACTCACTCCCAGAAATGACCAAGCTGCTGCAATAAATCAAAAATTTTTATCTGAAGTGATTGGGGATGACGTCGTTTATACGTCTTATAATAGCGTTCTCAACCACGACGATGCTACACATTATCCTGTTGAGTTTCTGAGTTCGCTTTCTGCAAGTGATCTTTCTGCGCACATAATTGTGCTTAAAATAGGTGTACCAATAATGCTGCTGCGTAACCTTACTCCCCCAAAATTATGCAATGGTACACGACTAAAAGTAACTGCTCTACAAAGAAATTTAACCCAAGCTCAGATTCTTACTGGATGTGGCTCAGGGGAAACTGTATTTATTCCACGAATCCCACTCATCCCTAATAACTTTCCATTTGAATTTAAGCGCACACAGTTTCCAGTAGCCGTTTGCTTCGCCATGACTATAAACAAATCTCAAGGTCAGACTCTCAGGACTGCTGGTGTCGACTTAAGATCTGATTGTTTTTCCCATGGTCAACTGTATGTGGCTTGCTCACGAGTAAGCAGCCCAGACAACCTTTTTATTCTAGCACAAGGCGGTAAAACGGTTAATGTCGTTTATAAAGAAATTCTTTAAAGTATCTCCATTATTTAACTTTTTTTTTAATTTGCTAAATTCAAACAAGTAATTAAAAAAACAAAAAAAAAAACATTTTTACTTTATGCATATATCATAAACAAGTGGAAAACTAATAACGGTTTTTAGATGTAAGTTTTATCTCTATGAAGAGCTCTTCCAGCCATGAAAAAGGTGAAAAAAGTTGCAAAAGTATACTTACTCAATATAAAACTCAATATACTTCAAGCCCTGCCAATTTAGGTAGTTTCCCAAAAGTTCTAAATTCAGAATATCATAAAGCAATTTTTAACCAACAAAAGAGAAGAGAAAGCTTAGGACAATCAAAATTCCACGCGGACGAAGTCGCGGGCAACAGCTATAAATACTTTTTACTGATTAAAACGCAATACTTTTGTTGTATGACTACCGGTCGCCCGCGGCTTCGCCTGCGTGGTATTGCATTTGTCACAAAAAGTGACTAGCATGACTTAAATTTTCCCCGTTTTTTCCAGGTTTTTTTCCACATTTTTCGCCGTATTTCTGCTCCTATGGGTTACAGACTAATGTTATACAGCTTAAAGCTTTCCTCTATAAACTAATAAAAAAATATTCAGTTTGCTCCCTTTACCTACCATGCCAAGGATTATATCTACTATATAAAAATAAGTCCGGTTTTCCTCCCTGACGCTATAACTCCAGAACGCACGAACCGGTTTCCACGGTTTTGCATTCGTTGGAAAGGTCTCGGGCTCCGTGAGGTTTATAGCAAAGAAAATTCAGGAAAAATTCAACAGAAAAGTGGGGAAATCGTTTTTCACATACTTCATTCAAGCTCCGGCGACGGGGACGGGGACGGGTACGAGGACGGGGACGGGGACGGGGACGAGGACGGCGATGGCGACAGCGACTAGCCTGAAAAAATCAGTAGTTCCCGAGGGATAACGCGCGATAAACACTTTCTGTGAAAAAACGAAAACCACGCGGGCGAAGCCGCGGGCGGCCGCTAGTGTAGTATAAAAAAGGGTTTTTCTGTACATATGAGCACCAAATGAAAATTTGAATTTAGAACGTACTTTTTTTAAATACCACGGCATTTTTAAAACCGACCAGTAACGTGTACAAAGATTGAAACCTTTTTGTATTATATCTTTTTAAAGATGTATGAAAATAAAAACCGCCCGTTTTTTTGCAAATGAGTGTATGTACAGTCTTCCTCTGAAAAACGCCCAAAATACAAACGAAAACAGAAAATGTTTACTCGTCACGAAATCCATGAAAATCAAAAATACACGTGACACAGTTGTAAAAAAGATCACGTATCACATAGTAACGTCACAACACATTATTATGATGTTTTCTGTAAATACGTAACAAATTGGCAGTTAAAAAAACAAATAGCGTGTTAGTTGGCTACATGTTAACAAGAAGCAGCACTCAAGGCCGGGCCTGAGGGTACATCCGCGTCTACGCTCCGCTTTTTGCTCGGAACGAGTTGTTACAAAGTGCTCTCCAGAAGCCACTGTACCTCCCACTCGACATTAATGCATTCCATTACGAGTTATGCTACGTCCATGCAAATTAATGTTAAAAATTCTTCTCGCTGTTCGCTGTTCGGTGTGTGTCGATTCAAATTTGACGTATTACGCGAATCATACCATCGAGCATAACCAAATACAGTAATTGAAAATGGAGTTTACTTAGTAACTGTATTAACAAACGCGGCACGTTCGATGAACGCACTTCGAATATAAATAATCCAACCTCGACGTGTATCATTCTTGTGTCATCCCTCCGAATATTTTCGTCAATTTTCTCATTTCGGATGTCATCGTAAATTTCGTCGGGTGTTTGTGCGGCGCTTGTAATTGCTGTACGTCGATTGGCTTGTTCTAACTTACTGCGATTGTTGGGCGCAATCTTATCCAATTAATTTGTGGTTTCCTTGATATATCACTGTACAATTACACTAATTTTCCCCTTTGAGCATACACAGATACTAGGCGGCAATAGTAATAATATCTCGTATTTCATTTTCTACTGTCACTTATATAATCGAGGTAGATAAATCTTTAAACAGACTTTATGGAGTTTACAGTAAAATACTAAACAATCTTAAGTTTATATTAGACATAATACTCTTTATTATGTACACCATATAAATTACAAAACATAAACACGAAGCTTTTAAACAGAGTGACACAATGGACGTTCTTATCACTAAGAGCGGTCTTTTACAGACAACGTTTTTTATATTAGCATTGCAGGAATTACTTATCCTGGCTTTCTTAGGTTTCCTCAGGCCCTAATGGCCTATGAGGCTTATCTAAGAATCACCGCTAGAAGCTGGACGTGAAATCTCCAAGATGTCAAATGTGGATGCCTTTATTTCTTACTAGCGGCCGCCAGCGACTTCGTTCGTGTGAAGTTAGTTATGCTCCGCTCCTATTGGTCGCAGCGTGACGATGTATATTCTAAAGCCTTTCTGGATTAGTCGGCTATCCAACGTAAAAACAATTTTTCAAATCGGACCCGAAATCCTGAAATTAGCGCTTCAAACAAACAAACTCTTCAGTTTTGTATATTAGTATAGATTAGACTATTTACTTAAATATTTTGCATTAAGTGTCTCAGATTAAATATGGCAAATATGAGTTAGGAGTCAATAAATCTTCTTTACAACGTTAAGGGCAAAAAGTGCAAATATAAGCGGGTACAAAATACAGCTTATTCAGAAGTTAGTTTGTTTACTGTTCACAAACACTTGTTTTTTAATTTAAATATGTTTGAAAAGTAAACTTGATTTCACGCCTGTAACAAGAAATGTAATTGAGAGCTATACTTTAGGTCCTTATTCGACAGTGGCACCAACTGGTGTGCACAAAAACGGTAGCTCGCATTAGTTTGAAGGATATTTTACCATAATTTCATTTATTATTGAAACTGTGAGCGTTTTACTTAAAGCTCCAAGAGAACGTTACGGAAACAGATTCCAGAAATGATTTTACTAACATGTGTAGGTGCGACAACCCATTTTATTTATATAATCTTCTGTAATTACCTCATTAGTATAGTAGCGGGCATTGGATGTTGATTCAAAGGTCGAGCAAAGTGTTTTGTTTACGTTCGCATCCACAAGAAATCGTTGGGAATAATATATATTGATAATCGCATGGCTACGCCACTACTACAGCGCTACGGACGAAGCTGTGCGACTACGTTTACCGCTACGCAGCGACCTATAATTATTATGTGTAACTTAAAACCACTCTAAGTTGAGGAAATTCGCTAATCCAAATATACATTTAATAATCTTCACCCAAAAGGCATCCACTGCTGGACATAGGCCTCCCCCAACATACGCCAACAAGTCAAATACGAAATAATATAAATTCGAAAATATCTCCGTCTGTATGTTAAGACTTTTCTGACTATTGAACAGATTTCTATAAAATTTGGCAGGGAGGTTGAGGGCTTCCTACGCAAAGAAATAAGCTACTTGTTGTCCCGTTGGCATGTTTGGGTGGAATAATTCTCAGACTCTTTAGACTCAGACTCAACTTGAGCTAAACCGTAGATAGAATCTAGTAATTTTATCAACTTTACATTTGGTATGGATTTTGTTACTTTTTAACGTAAAAACCACTGAACGGAGATTGATGAAATTTTCTACATAGTTACTTAACTATGTAGAAAATTTCATCAATCTCCGTTCAGTAGTTTACGCACGATTATCTTAATCAGTTTACTTACTATAAGTAGGTACTTACTTATCGTAAGAAAACTAATTAAGATAATCGTGCGGTAATCTTAAATGCGTAATTGTACGCCAACAGCTGCCTTCCCCACGACATTTACATTTCTCGGGGGATCAATTTCAATAGGAAAATAACTTTGATAATGAAAATGATATTTCAAAATGAGTGTAGGAGTATTTACAGGCGTGACGTCACAGTCCTGGATCTCGCAAGCATATTTTACCGAATGTAAACCTTTGGAGAATGTGTGAACTTTGCATTCTCCATATGTTAAGCCGAAAATTTTAATTTTATATAATTATAATCTCAATGACCAAAACAGCTGTATCCACAATATTTTCTCAGTATTCATAATTAATTCTATCCAGGGAGCACAATCTTAGTATAATTTTAATAGGTAATTAAATAGTATTTGGTAATCGGAAATGTATAAACAATAGCTTCAAAATATTCTAGACCGTTCCTATGGAAACTTGAGCATCCACAATAAGTACCTTGAAACGCACCTTTAAAAACCTCGTACCTAATCGTTGTGTCGTGGCAATTATAATCCCGCGAAATTAAACAAAACAACATCCGCTGAAATTAGACACGCATTTGTGGAGAATTAAAATAAACGTTTCCTCCCGGTCGGGTACGTGAGTCTTCGTTTAAAGAGGGTGATTAGAGCACACGTCGAGTTGAAATTGTTACGAGACACCGCCGCACGCACCTCCCAGACAACTGCGTCACTTCAAATTACTTGAATGCTGCTCGCTGCGCAAACAATTTATCTCAAACGAGACAACAACGCCTCGACAATACTGTGGAAAGGCAAGCTCACATAAATTTTAATATGCGTCTAAATTATATTGGGACTAAAAGTAATTTCCACTGATACGTCGTTGAATAAAAAATACAACATTTTTACAATTCCAAAGACTCGAATAAAGGCAGGTCGCAAAAACTTCTCACATAAAAGGCAAATTTAAAATTGAAAATAGCAGTCAAAGCTGGCTGCAGCGTCCCGAAGCCGTTTATTTGGCTGCGGCGAACGCTTTGTTCTAATGTAGCCGCAGGATGCAGGTGAGACTTTCATAATTTAATACGTAGCCGCTGACCGTCGGCTTCGTTACTGAAGCAGTTACCAAATTCATTACAAAGTTTTATATATGTATATTGTATAAGTTTTACTGCGACACCTACTTCAAACCTTTAAAATAGCTGCAGCTGTGCGACAGTCCACCTGAAGCTAAAGTTATAACTATTAGCTTGCATATAACAAATGTCCAACGAACTATCCGTGACGTAGAATGCTATGTACCACCATGCACCTACAAACTTCTCGAACCGCGTCGTGCAATCTCTTTTTATTTTTCAACCAACTGATGCTGCAAAAGCGAAGTTATTCGGAAAATTGGACCAATTGCAATGTATGATTCGAATCCCGATTATTGCAGCGTATAAACCAACGCTCTGTGGCTCGAAAAAAGGAATATTAGTGGTGGCACAGCATTTTGTTAACTTATGTAGATAACTACGTCTGGGAGACATTTTTCCCTTGGCCATTGTTCGCATTCCCGCTGTGGAGTTAGAAAGCCAGCCTAATATTCGCATCACGGCAGAAACGCACCCGTTTATTGGACCGTTCTGTTCACTACTCAACAATCTTAACATTAGCTTTTATGTGTACACAGAGAAAATACCCTTATGACCAGGGTACATGAATCGAGTTTTGTATATTTACTTAGCCCTGATGTTTTCGCTCTCGGGCAGGAAATAAGCTTCACATTGACTGGAGCTAACAAACACCTCCATAATAAGATAAGCTTCTACTAAATGGAAAAAGGATGCGATAATAAAAAAGTATTTTTACGCTAACTCATTAACTCTGGCAACACTATGTGTAGCACTGGATGCCTGTGTTTCTAGTATATTGTTTGAAGTCTAGCATTTGGTATGTTTTCGGTTCAATATAGTTTGGTTGTTTCAAATGTTCTTTAGTACTGCAGCGAATGACTCCGCTAAACGAGATGCTTTGCTCTCAGTGACAGCTAACCATTTGGTACAACCACTATCATGTGTTTGGAGTTAATAACGAACAAGCTGAATGTTACTGAATGGTTTCATATGCCGTGATTCGTTTAGGTTTGCTACCACTGTAATAAAGACGAGCGTTGTACCTAATGGGCTAGTTTCTTATTTTTAATCCGTAAAAAACAACGCTAACATCGAAATAAACATTGCTACGATGACGACAACAGCCAGTAAAGGATATCTTTCAGTTTAAATAATTTTATTGTTTGGAACAAAAAATAGTTTTGCGTTATAACATTAATAAAATTAGCTAAGGAATAATAGTAAGCAAGCACATAACCCACACTGTTGTCCACGGAATAATATCGATTTTATAAGAAATAAGAAAGCGGGCGCGTACATAACGTATTAAGAAAAAATATATAAACTTGAGACTCACAAACCAACTTACGTGCTCCAGGCATAGTTCATGTCCGTGGTCACTAATCATACTGATCACACCAAAACATTAAGAAGAAGCAGTCATCGTCAAAGAATAATGATGATAATAATGCCAAATGAAAAAGGTTACACGTCAATAAAACAGCTAATTTACCGATTTATCATTTCATTTTTCATTTTTCAGAAAACTTTTAAACGGGTCACTATGATTGCGGCAGTTTTTGAATAGGAAATATGTATATGAAATCGTCAAATTTATTGTTTAGTTAAAAGTATTCGACTATTTTTGAAAATCAGCCCTTACAAAAATTACATTTATCAAATGCTGCACAAAACAATCTAACCGTTTCCCAATTGAGAAGATTGTTGTACGACCTTCCATATAAGTATCGTTTTTTTTTTAATATTTATAAACTAGCGCTTGACCGCAATCCCGCCTGATGGCAAGCAGTGATGCGATCGTTGATGGTAAAGCGTGCTAGTTTATTAAGAGCCTATTCACTCAAAAAAACTGAGCGAATAGGAAGGAAGACGGCAGTTGAGCGAGATGTTGCAATGTTAAACCCAACAACACGATCAACGATGCTGCGCCAAAGATAGATTGATCTGAAGACCCTCCACGACCAAACCCCCAACACAACAACATTAGGCGCATCGTACCCGGCACACATCGCAACACAACTGCTCAGACCCGTCCTCCGTACGGAGTATGTTATGTTAAACAATTAAAACTGAAAAAAAGGAAATAACAGAATACCAGTAGCCCGAAAATATTTCTTGTTCTCATTTCATTTTTACATTATGAAATTTTTATGTTGGGGGTTAGTAACAGTTACAGTAAGTTGCTCGTTAATATTCCCGGAGCAGAGCGCCACAGTATTCATGTGAGCATTCAGTTCGGGCCACGAAATGACCTGAAAAACATTAGCGACCGGTTATAATTTACCCGAGGAAGTTTTTCGTACGAGTGATGATTTATGTATAGCCCTATTATGTTGAGGTTCAGGATTTGAATCTAAACGCCTTCAGAGCCGTGTCGTTTAGTCGATGATTATCGACGATGTCGTCCGAACAGGAACACCAATATTTCTGTAGTTTCAAATGTTATTAAAAAAGTAATATTATCTTTATATGTACTTTGATAGAATGCAACTGTAAGAATGTGGATGTATTAAATTGATGTGAAATTATTGTCTGTGTTTGTGTGTTTATTTTTTTTTATGTTATATATGTTACCTTTTATGTATATGTTTGTATGAGTCTTGGTCCTTAAAATAAACTAAATTTATTTACTATGTATAGATTCAATACGCAGACATGGAATCCGCAGGGCACCTCGCCTTCCTGAGCAGGGCCAGACGACTGGATTTCCACAAAGTGGGAAACTGACCCTGCTCAAGGCACGCTGTGTAGAGCCCTCTCACTTAGGGCTCAGATTCTTTGAAAGACGCTTTTAAACCTAACCTAACCTAGCTGTTTCGGTTTAACTAAACTAAGAAAATTATAAATATAGTTTTGATATGTTTTTATGCTCTGCTCCTATTGGTCGCAGCGTGATGTTATATAGCCAAAAGCCTTTCTGAATTAATGAGCTATCCAATACGAAAAGAATTTTTCTAATCGGACCAGTAGTTCTTGAAATTAGCGCGTTCAAACAAACAAACAAACTCTTCAGCTTTATACACACATCAAAAGTGTCTAGGGATCAACATATATTTTTGCAATAACTTTTCTCCTGATTGATATTAATTAAAATTTTCTTTAAGGATTCATCAAATAAAGTGTTTTCGTTTGTCACAGTAACGATAAACCAAGTCACCTTTGCATTAATAAAGAAATTTGCCATTTTCCTAATAAAGGGATATTTGACATTTGAACCACTAACACAAAAGTTCTAAAAAAAGACTGAAATAACAGTTTTCTCTAAAATTTTATTGGGTAACTTAAACAATTATTAATTCGTGTTTCTACCGCGAACACTAACAACACAAGAACATCGGTTTGGCATACTCAAAATGAGTTCATCCAAATCACGCTGTGGAATGGCCGCCCATGTTCGTTGCAACAACAAAAAAAGGTCTTCTTGCGACTGGATACCCTCCATATTCGGCAGAGCTCTTCTCTGTAGCATATCCCATGTATGCTCAATCGGGTTCAAGTCTGGCGACTGAGCAGGCCAGGGCAGGACATTGATGTTAGCTGCGGCGAGAGTCTGTCTTACAACTCTTGCGGTGTGCGGTCGTGCATTATCATGCATTAACTGAAATAAGGGACCGATTTGCACTTGTAGAGGAACGATGACGTCTGATACAATCGTCTCAGCATAAATTTGAGCGTTGAGGTTGCCTCTGATCCAAATCAACTCAGTTCTTCCGCCGATCCAAATACCCGCCCATACCATGATGGGTCCACCACTATAAGGATGGACTTCCTGGCAGGATTTTAATCGCTGTTGGCGTCCAGGGGTTCTCCAGTGTCGTATACGTCTTGTATCCGGTCTCATACTAAAACGAGACTCATCAGAAAAGCACACGAAACGCCATTGTTCTTCTGCCCAATTTCTGTGTTCAAGAGCCCATTGATATCGAATCCTACGATTGTGCATTGCTATAGGTGGTACCCGTAGCGGTCTTCGGGAATGAAGGTTCACTTCATGCAAGCGGTTTCTGACTGTTTCGTCGCTAATTAAGTTCCCTGAAGAGTAATGAAGCCTCACGGCTAACATCATGGCGGTTATTGTTAGAGCTCTTCGAGTTAAGATTTGAATGTATCGGTCTTGTCTCCGTGTGGTGCAGCGATACCGTCCTCCATGGCGCTCAGCCACGGTACCAGTGCTTCGGTAACGTGTCCAAAGTCGACTGATAACACTCTGACTTGTATTCAGAGCTAAAGCCACAGTACGTTGCCAGGAACCAGCTTCTATCATTCCCACGGCTCTGAGCATTTCTTCCCTGCTTAAATGACGTCGCCGCTCCATAATAACGTTGGTTTTAATCAGTAGTAGGGAAACAGTAGCACTAATAATGTCTTCAATGCGTTGTATGTTTTTATAGGGAAAATATTGACAGCTGATTTTCATCTTTTACTCGAATTTGATTCACAGTTCCTGATTCAAATTATGAAATGCACCAAAAAGGATCCATATAAATTTATAAAATCATAAATTTATTACAAAGCCACATCTCAATCTCAAGAAATCCGCATAAAAATGCTTGATCCCTAGACACTTTTGATGTGTGTATTAAGACATTAATTTCCTCACCGGTTTTTTTTTTATTGGAGAAGCGATATCCTCAACTATAATTTTGAGGAAGCGTTTTCTAGTTTCTCGTCCCTACTCTGCTTAGAGATGCAGTTTTTTTAAAAGCCATCGATTCGATTCTACAAGAACAATAACAACATACTAAAAGTGGCCAGCGTGGTAGTTATGGCCTACTCCCTCTCTCAGAGAGCAGACGAATGTCTCAGCACAGAAACTAGCATAGGCTGAATACACTTCAGCTCGCCGCCCGGTAAGGACCAGGCCTGAGTCGACGGCGCGTTGTGTTTCACGCGCGCCTCTAAGAGATGTCAGCACATCGTGACGGGGTCCACGAAGACCGATGCCTCCTGAGTTAGGGTTGCGGGTTGTTAAAAAAGAAACCGTAGCCCTGGTGCATAAGCAAGTGAAGAAACACGGGTGGGTTTTAGTAAGTAAAAGTCTAACACACCCTTCCAGTCCACCCAGAACGGGAGAGGTCATTTCATGATTTCCCATGCCAAATAAAAAAAAAAAAAAGAAAAAGTCTTGATACACTAAGAATTTCACTCTCACACGATCACCAAACTCATCTCGGCACTTCAACATTGCAGCTAAAAAAACTTGACACGATCTTGACAAATCATCGTTATTATCAGTGTCGCTCCAATTAACGCAGAATGTTAAAGAGTCACGTTTTTGAAGGTTTGAGGAATGTCCACTACACGACATTTGATGACTAACTTTAGGCTATACATTAAAAGATATTTAAAAGCTCCAATCTCTTACGTAATAATTTCATTTAGGGACATAAGACAAAGGCGCCGATGCCTTAGGGTTTCGTATGGGGTACGCAAATTGAGGTCCCGCGCCTGGGCAAGTCGGTAAGTGTAAATCTGGAAGTATATAATATATACCGGAATTATCTCGCAACCAGAGTTTACCGTAGTTTTGACTGTAGCTTCACAATATATATTTGATAATCTTATATACGCAATGGAAAGAGCTATGCTCGGAGTTTCTCTGCGTGATCGAATCAGAAATGAGGAGATCCGCAGAAGAACCTAAGTCACTGACATAGCTCTGCGAGTCGCTAAACTTAAGTGGCAGTGGGCGGGGCACATTGCTCCTAGAACCGATGGCCGATGGGGCAGAAAGGTTCTGGAGTGGCGGCCACGTTCTGGAAGACGCAGCTTAGGGAGGCCCCCAACAAGGTGGACCGATGACCTAGTGAAGGTCGCGGGAGGCCGATGGATGCGGGCAACACAAGACCGGTCAGCGTGGAAAGCCTTGGGAGAGGCCTTTGTCCAGCAGTGGACATCCATAGGCTGAAGAAGAAGAAGAAGAAGATATATGTAGTTACTTAAAAATATATCGAATTTTGAGAAAATACGCGATATTCATGATATAAATACCAGGAAGAAACACAATCTTGCTGTACATCACACTCGTCTCCACAGAGTAGGCAACTCGTTCATGGGTCAATGTATACACTTCTACAACAACCTTCCCATGGACATTCGAAACATACCCATTAAACGATTTAAAAGCTATACTAAGACCAAACTTTGCAAAAAGGGGTATTGTAAAATCACAGATTATTTAGAAGACAAAAAAGATTAGAATTGAGCTGCTCGCTCTGCTAAGCATAACATTTTAATCACTGTTTTTTTTTTTTAAATCACGTAAACTATTATAAACATTTTCATTTTTAATGTCTGAACTTGAAAAAAGACGATGATCCCCGAGTTTGTTTCGGCTTTTCTTCTCAGAGGTAGTCAGTTAGGAAATGCCGGCTCCATCTACATACACACATCAAAAGTGTCTAGGGATCAACATATATTTTTGCAATAACTTTTCTCCTGATTGATATTAATTAAAATTTTCTTTAAGGATTCATCAAATAAAGTGTTTTCGTTTGTCACAGTAACGATAAACCAAGTCACCTTTGCATTAATAAAGAAATTTGCCATTTTCCTAATAAAGGGATATTTGACATTTGAACCACTAACACAAAAGTTCGAAAAAAAGACTGAAATAACAGTTTTCTCTAAAATTTTATTGGGTAACTTAAACAATTAATAATCCGTGTTTCTACCGCGAACACTAACAACACAAGAACATCGGTTTGGCATACTCAAAATGAGTTCATCCAAATCACGCTGTGGAATGGCCGCCCATGTTCGTTGCAACAACAAAAAAAGGTCTTCTTGCGACTGGATACCCTCCATATTCGGCAGAGCTCTTCTCTGTAGCATATCCCATGTATGCTCAATCGGGTTCAAGTCTGGCGACTGAGCAGGCCAGGGCAGGACATTGATGTTAGCTGCGGCGAGAGTCTGTCTTACAACTCTTGCGGTGTGCGGTCGTGCATTATCATGCATTAACTGAAATAAGGGACCGATTTGCACTTGTAGAGGAACGATGACGTCTGATACAATCGTCTCAGCATAAATTTGAGCGTTGAGGTTGCCTCTGATCCAAATCAACTCAGTTCTTCCGCCGATCCAAATACCCGCCCATACCATGATGGTTCCACCACTATAAGGATGGACTTCCTGGCAGGATTTTAATCGCTGTTGGCGTCCAGGGGTTCTCCAGTGTCGTATACGTCTTGTATCCGGTCTCATACCAAAACGAGACTCATCAGAAAAGCACACGAAACGCCATTGTTCTTCTGCCCAATTTCTGTGTTCAAGAGCCCATTGATATCGAATCCTACGATTGTGCATTGCTATAGGTGGTACCCGTAGCGGTCTTCGGGAATGAAGGTTCACTTCATGCAAGCGGTTTCTGACTGTTTCGTCGCTAATTAAGTTCCCTGAAGAGTAATGAAGCCTCACGGCTAACATCATGGCGGTTATTGTTAGAGCTCTTCGAGTTAAGATTTGAATGTATCGGTCTTGTCTCCGTGTGGTGCAGCGATACCGTCCTCCATGGCGCTCAGCCACGGTACCAGTGCTTCGGTAACGTGTCCAAAGTCGACTGATAACACTCTGACTTGTATTCAGAGCTAAAGCCACAGTACGTTGCCGGGAACCAGCTTCTATCATTCCCACGGCTCTGAGCATTTCTTCCCTGCTTAAATGACGTCGCCGCTCCATAATAACGTTGGTTTTAATCAGTAGTAGGGAAACAGTAGCACTAATAATGTCTTCAATGCGTTGTATGTTTTTATAGGGAAAATATTGACAGCTGATTTTCATCTTTTACTCGAATTTGATTCACAGTTCCTGATTCAAATTATGAAATGCACCAAAAAGGATCCATATAAATTTATAACATCATAAATTTATTACAAAGCCACATCTCAATCTCAAGAAATCCGCATAAAAATGCTTGATCCCTAGACACTTTTGATGTGTGTATATTAGTATAGATAATTTCTAAATCACGGCAATTATTATTTTATAATATTTAAATGGATTCTAACCTAATCTATAGTTCTGGTAGCACTTCGTTTTTTGTTCATCGTTCGTAATTGATAAAGTGCTGTAATAAAGATAGTATATATGTCGTCTACCGTGGAATTTAAATCCCTAATTATAGTATATATTAATATCAAATGATGATCTCTTTTTTTATGATCGTTTAAATCACTCGTGACATCAACAAAGATACTATTTTCAATCGTCAGCAGTAATAAATCATTTTGATTAAATTCTTAGTACTGATAGGCTTAATGCCCAATGCTAATGCTGATGGTTTAATACTCTCTCATGAAAATCGGAGATTCCACACTTGAATTTGTGGACAATAATGAACTAGGACAGACTGTCCGGGTAGGTAGCTCCAATTTCGACAAATAGATTAATTATCGAACCTGGCTAGACAGCATTCGAGAGGCTATGCAATTACCTTCTCGTCCCATATACCGCACTGTCTCAAGACGAAAGTTTTTGACCAGTTCGTGTTGCTAATGGTGACCCATGACACTGAAACATGGAAACCTAAAATTTGCATTTCATTGCTTGCAGAATAGATGGTCGACAAGGCCGAAAGATTTTCAAGGAGCGACAGCGTACCTGAAGATGAAGTTGGATGACCTTGGAAGGCCTAGAAGCTGGACCGAAATAGTGAAGTGAAAAGCATAGGTCGAAGGTTTTGTCGGTTTTGGGTTATTTCGCCCGAAATGATGATGATAGTTCAATAAACGGACTCCTACCAACTAAAACTCCACTGTTTGCACTAGTACTATAAGTTGGGGATCCGGAACATGCATATAATGTACATTCGTTGCACCCCCGAACGGTTATCAGCCCGCCATATCTAGCGGGCACCTATCACCATATACGGCGTACCCCGCGACCCCACGTACTCCCATAAAGGCGCGCATGGAAACCCGCGTGCCAATTCTTTGGGACAGACTTTTGGAGCGACGATATAGCCTCTGTTTCTGGCTAGAAACAAAGTAGTCCAACAACATTTACCTACTATTTTGCCTGTTATGCTCAATTATTGCTTCTACAAGACTTATATAAGTAGAGGAATTAACCAATCAACGTAGGTACGGCTCAAATTTATAAATAAAAATTGTTATTGTGTTATAGAAGAGTCCCTACTTCTAAATAGTAAATGTGCCCCTACTTCTCGCGATGTGGACTAAGAGCCTTATCACGTGACGTCACGTCAACATGTTTACCAGATTTACGTCATAAGAACAATTAATATGAGTGTAGAAAGAGAGCGAGATAAGCTAAAGAATGTACAATATTGCTAAAATGCAGAGAGCACTTTGCGTAATCGAAGCCAGCTTGCTTGACACCCACGGAGAGCCCATTCATAAATCGCTTCACTTGGAATACGCTGGAAAATTGTCAGTGTGATAATCCTCTTAGTATACCAACGTAGGCTTCTTTCCAAAAAGTTAAAGATAAATTTAAAAGACATACGCTATATACTCAACATTCCTTTCCACTTAATTTAATCGCTTGTTTAGTGGGCATGAGTTCAAGTACACTAGTTAACGACGGCGCTTTGTCACCTCTCCGCGACCGCCACGTGCATTCACTTGATTTTAAACGGTACAACAAACTTAGCGGTTAGGTAAATCAAACTTAATTAAAATATTTATATTTCCTTCTGCTAAGTCAACAAGTATATTACAGGCGGTTAAGGTACTGTTACTCGTACAAATTTGTGCAGAAGGGTGCATTATATATATAATTCGAGCAATTAGCTATGTAAGATTGTGCAATAAGTAACTACGCAGGGTTTTTCGTGAATATGATTATTATAGGCACATACACACTTAGGTAAATACTAATCGCTACTTAATTTCGATAAGATTGAAAGGGTATTTAACGTTATCCGAAATAAGTAACTCTAACTTCAGACATTTATATAGATATAAGTCGAAATCATACAGCGTGGCAGGGATTATCAAAGGCAAACTTTAACCATTCAAATCTTTAACGTAGGGGAGTACAGAGTGTGAGTGCATGGGAGGCCGTCATCCCCTTCTGCGAAGCACTAATTGCAAAGGAGGAGTTGGAGTGCGTAAGGGAGAGACAATCCCTGCACCCCTAGTCGCCGAAGGTGGCACCCTGTACGTCGGGAGCCACCAGCGAACTCCCGGCCACTTTATTCGGGCTCGCGGGCGGCGAACAATGGCAGCTCGCTGGCCGCTAAAGACCCGCCTCAGGTCATCGGCACATTCGGCACGTTGTGTTCCACGTGCGGGTAAAAATATGTTAGTACCTCGTGACGGAGTTCACTAGGCCTGCTATAGCCGCGGCTTATTGGAATGATATACCACCCTATAATAGGCCTCCTCTTGCCACTCCCACCATATGTAGACTAGGAGTTTGACCACCACATCCTATATCGACAATACGGCAAGGATACCGTGATCCCTGGTACAGGTAAATGAAGTTATATAAGTGAGCTTTTAGACAGCAGAAATGTGAGACACACTGGACACCTTTAGTTATCAGCAGGAATCTTCGAACAAATATTAAATGCCCCCCTATATATCTGCTTACTGAAATGTTTGCCTAAATTGATTATTATTATCATAAATTACTGTCAAGCTTGTGTTTTCAATTCAGAATTAAAACCTTATCTCAATAAGTATCTTAAAATTGAAATCACACCTCCAACGTGATCCGCTTATCGTAGTAGATAACATGAGAAGGCTAACACCAGAAGCTGGTGAAGGTTCTAAAATATCCCAGGTACTAAAAACAGAGTAGCTCCAACGGTAATCGAACTTATAAAAACATTTGGCACCCTACCTTTTAACTCTTACTAATTTCCCTAATAAATAGGTTAACTCAATTTATATAAATGAATTAATATTAACCAGATTATGCTTCGGACAAGGATGTACAATGAAACTACAGTATATATAATTGCCAGTGCTGTTACATTCAAACAGTTTGCTCTGTCCAAACTTCAAATTGAATTAAGTTTGTTCTGACCGTTAATTAAAACTTAAACATAATTTCATATTGAGTTGTGGGCAAACTGTGCTATGTTCAATAAACAGAACAACGGATAACTTTGTTGAACCTGCCTTAAGATAACAAGAAGAGGCGAAACTCATTAAAGTTTTATATTCGATCCCTGCGCCGCGCAACCCACTGTTGATCTTTCCAAGCCACTTTTAGAGCTAATTATTGCTAATAGGCAAATACTAAATTGCTACTAAGACACGTTGAGCATACTTGAATTATTAATCTGCGTCTAAATCTCAAATTACTTCGTTGATTTAAAAATAGTAGTTGCTTTGATCCGAATAAATTTAATAATTCAGAAAACATAAGCTTTCTATACACAGATACGGGGAGGATCAGCTGCTATTTTAAATCTACTGCAGTATGTTTATCAAAGAACCTACAAAACATGATCAGCTTTAGATAATAGTGACGTCAAAGATTATTATTGTATAATGAGCTGCTGACAGAATACAACACTATCAATAAGAGTATTATAGCGCGTTTAAAATCTATTTTAACAAACAATTAAAAAAATACCCGTGGCCTTTTAATTTTTAGAAAGTTTCGAGAACTGATGAATTTTCAGATTAAATCCCTACTTGCCTCAATTGGGGCAAGGACTGTGATCGATATTTTTAATCACATGTACCTAAGTAAACCTTTCCTAAATCCACGGTACCACACGTGCCAGAAGTTGGCAACAGTTTGGAGTGAGACTCAGTCCCTAGATTTAGGTCAGGGTGACTGTGGCGATGCTGGTCGTAGATTATACTTAACAGTACGATACAGTTACATAACGATAGGAGCAATATATTATAAAGTTATATATTATTAGGTGTAGATACACTTATACTAATAAATAAAACAAACGTAGTTATGGCAGCATTGTAATATTTTATATAAAAGTAATCCCTGAAAAACTTATGATATTGTTAAAGTAAAAAATATAAAAAAAACATTTTTGGTTTTTAGATATGAAAAAGATAATATTATATGTTATCATTAAAGAGGTTATAGCTTAAATATTCATTTCTTTAAAGAAAAGAGGATTGAAACTTAACCTGAACATTATTACAATCACAAAATAATCTATAGAACACAAAACAGTACTTTTTACATTGTCAATTTTTTTGCGTGTATATACATATGTTACTATTGCTGCCATCTTGCAGTGACTTTTTTCGGAGTTTGATGGCATGAGATTATAATGTTCAAGCGCTTTCTTAGTTCAATAGTTAACGAACTTATTTCTTTTCGAATTCCGAAATTATTGTTTTTATAATTTAAAAAAAGTAATTTGTTGTTACTGGGGTTTGAACTCACAATCACTTATATATTTAAAACACTCTGTACACTCACTTTGTTTCAAATCTACCCTCATCTTTTTATAATGACTCTAATATAGAAAAAATCTTAAAAGAAAGCATATCATCGTTAAGTTGTGGATCGGTACTTTTACATATTTTGTGGTCAGCATTCATAACTCACCAATAAACATTTTTTTATTTTTTTATAAGTTATTAGATTTGAACTCGAATGCTATTCACGGCGAGGACCGCTTAGCGTAGATTTGCCAGGTGTACAGACCAAGTAAAAATAACACTATTCAAGGCTTATTGTCAAAGTCTGTACACGGGCAATCTGTGGGTCAGCTGTACTAAAAGATCGCTGGACGTCCTGCGTGTCCAATATAATAATGCTTTCAGGATGTTGTTGAGACTACCTCGTTACTGTAGTGCGTCGGAAATGTTTGCGCAAGCCCGTACCGACGATTTTCAAGCAATCATACGCAAAAAGACCGCGTCGTTGCTGAGAAGAGTGAGAGACAGTCGGAACAGCATCCTGAAAACTGTAGCTGAGAGCTTCGGCTCTCCAATAATTAAAAAATTTGTTCAAACTTTAATAATTACTAACACTAGGCAATAAGTTTTTGTTTTCTTTGTATGCTACTAACACTCTTATGGATTTTTATGTCTGAAATAAAAATGATTTATTTATTTATTTATTTATTAGCCATTCGGATACTTACTGTGAACGTTGAAATTAGTAAGTAGTCCCTAACAATCATAAGCGGGCAGCGAGTTGTCAAAGTGTATGAGTGTGTATCAAACTTTATTATAGACGAAGGTCGTAACTACAACTAGTATTGCTTGGCCATAGTTTTGTGAGATTGTAATGTACTATCACGACCAAATCGACTTTTGGTGATAGTACATGCGGGAAAGGTGTGCCTGACAGAAAAGCCTCTTTCACGCCATACTATAAGTGAGCTGCTTAACAGCATACTTATACGGCATATAATATAACCAAATGTGAAAACAAAAGTAAAAAGTAAAAAATAATCTATAGAACACAAAACAGTACTTTTTACATTGTCAATTTTTTTGCGTGTATACAGTATGTTAAGAAAACCCTGTCCGACCCGTGAAGGTGTTGTTGGGTATCGATAACTGATTCTACTAATGCATACAAAACCGAACTAAGTAAAAAATAAAAATCCACCTAAAAAAATAAATATTATTTCGCAAAAAGAGGTAACTTAATAAATCTGCGTTATCCACCCTTCCACGCGCGGCGGCGGAGGCGGCGGGCGGCAGGGCACGCGGCACGTGGTCGCATCGCTATTCACTCATAATAATACCGATGTTTTCATTTTTTTTAAATTACCAAATTTCGGGGAAGTTGGAATTAATTCGCGGGAAAAAAACATTATTTCAAAATTCATTTGTATTGATACTATGATGATTACGTAAAATTTTATATTATATTTGGCCATGTGTTTACCTAACCTATATTATCCTTATAGGTCGGACAGGGTTTTCTTAACATACTGTATATGTTACTATTGCTGCCATCTTGCAGTGACTTTTTTCGGAGTTTGATGGCATGAGATTATAATGTTCAAGCACTTTCTTAGTTCAATAGTTAACTAACATATTTCTTTTCGAATTCCGAAATTATTGTTTTTATAATTAAAAAAAGTAATTTGTTGTTACTGGGGTTTGAACTCACAATCACTTATATATTTAAAACACTCTGTAGGACACTTCTGCACTGTGATTGTTATAAATTGTTTTTGTTTTTTTTTTTTTTTGTTTAGCTCGATAAGTCTCCATCAGTTTCACCAGTTTATTTTTAAACCACAAATGCAACCTCCTTTCTTCGCACAATTTAAAGGTTTATTCAACTGTAAATATTATGGTTACCGTTGCACTACGCCCGACACTTTAAGCTACATTCGTCCTCCAACTTCTTGACTCAACGGCTTACAGTATTTCTCTAAAACTGAAACAATTTTGTTACACATTTGCAACAAGCGATTGGTTTGCATCTTACCCAAATAATAATAAAAACAACTTACACAAAAGCCGGTTTCATATGATATTTGAGATATATTGAGTCCATTCGTAATGTATTATCCTGCATATTTATTAAAAAAATTAAAACAATAACACAAACTCGTAACTATATGTTTGTTAAGGACCTAACTAAGGTTATTAATAATAGTCAGGTGAACTGTAAAACTTAATAGAATGGTTCAAGACAGTAAAATGTTGGAAACTATTGACAAGTGCGCGTGCGCGTCGATGACCAAGTTCTTAGCAGAGTGAAGAGCCGGCCGCCATCCACCGCTCGCCGCTGTCGTCCCCCGCCGCACCGCCCTCTTCGCGCGTCAACTGGCGCGGTCTCTGTCCACGCCTTGGTAGTCGTGAACAATGTTCACCTAGCAACAACAGCTAAGTAATATTATTTGAGTTATTCTAGCTAATAAGTAGTGGAATATTATATGTGAACTAGTGATTCACTTTGTTTCAAATCTACCCTCATCTTTTTATAATGATAGAGTCATTCGTCGTAATATAGAAAAAAAACTTAAAAGAAAGTATATCATCGTTAAGTTGTGGATCGGTATTTTTACATATTTTGTGGTCAGCATTCATAACTCACCAATAAACATTTTAATTTTTTTTTATAAGTTATTAGATTTGAACTCGACTGCTAATCACGGCGAGGACCGCTTAGCCATTCGGATACTTACTGTGAACGTTGAAATTAGTAAGTAGTCCCTAACAATCATAAGCGGGCAGCGAGTTGTCAAAGTGTATGAATGTGTATCAAACTTTATTATAGAAGAAGGTCGTAACTACAACTAGTATTGCTTGGCCATAGTTTTGTGAGATTGTAATGTACTATCACGACCAAATCGACTTTTGGTCGTGATAGTACATGCGGGAAAGGTGTGTCTGACAGAAAAGCCTCTTTCACGCCATACTATAAGTGAGCTGCTTAACAGCATACTTATACGGCATATAATATAACCAAATGTAAATACAAAAGTTCATGGTCTCAGCCTTACCCGTCGCTATTTAGACATAAGATAAAAATGTTGAGGGAGGTGTCTGTTACAGAAATCGTTGATGATGAATATATAGTGATATGAGAGCAGAGGTGGCCTATTAGTATCGGTCGCGAGTTACAAGTTTTTGGTCGTAGGTTCAAGCCCCATAAGGTGCTATACTTTGGGTAAATCATCGCCACTGCACTCAAAACGGCGAAGGAAAACATTGTGTGGAAACCCACATGTTCTTGAGGCAAAAACTTCGAAGACATGTGACATCTACCAAACCGCATTGGGCCCGCGTGGTGGATTACTGCCCACTCAGAGGTAGCGAAAGAATCATTTCTGCTATCATTTTTTGCTTTGAGGGCACTGGGATAACCACTCCCTCACGCGCTCCACCTCTTCCTTTGCCAGCACCACTGCTTCGCAGAAGGAGGTGACAGCCTGCCATGCACTCTCGCTCCGGACCATGGTCAGGCCATGGCCTGGACCAGGGTCAGATGCGAGAGATCGACGCCACGAGGACACGGCGGTGCTCTACACAAGCCGAGCATACTTCCACCGTATGCTCCACCGTGTCCTCAGGGAACCAAGGGCTTGACATGCGAGGCACGGAGGGTCTCGGTATATAAAGATGGTAACCCATCCACAGACCAGCCGGGGCAAGCGTAACTTGGTCGATGTTATTATTTAACCACAAATGTAAAAAATGAAGTATTAAGTATTGTCTTAATTTTTGGAGAGTTTAGTTATGATTTATTTCTCGCTATCATTTGTCTTGTTACATCAGTCAGAGAAATATTGAAAGTCTTAAGTCTCGTTACCAATTTCAGAATATTATGATGAAAACTCGCATAAAATACAACAATAACGTAAACACTGTAATGAAACTTGTTTATTTCAATTAGGTGCTTATTGTTTAACGAAATTAAATCTGTGAAACTAGCTGATTACGCAAACATCGCTTTATTGCTTGTTGTTGTAATTAAAAATGGACCATTTTTACTACCTAATTAAACTACATATTGCATTACACCGTATTCAACTTTATTAAAAATGTTAATAATTTTGGCATAAAACCTTTTTTTTTACTATTTTGTCCAAATCCCGTAGGCCGAATCTCCGCCTAACACATGAGTGGCGGAGAAGAAAAATGCCGCATAAACCATATTTTCGTTGCTCACTCAGATTTCCCTTTACCATTAGTATACTAACTACGGGTGACGAAAACACAATTTTAAATCAAATGCTCCTTTAATACACTGCTATCATTTTTATCAGGTATGTAGGGAAGATTATTATATATATATCCAAATTGTATAACGCAATCAAGGTACTGATAAAAATAATAAGCGCAACATATATAAACACACTTCACTAATAAATTTGTCTATTAGTGGAAGAGATCTACCTAGGCACCTATAGTAGAAATATTTGTTTTGTGTATCTTGTGTTTAAAGGTGTTTTAAATAAAATGGCCGATACTCATTTGAATACCGCAATGGTGAGTCGCGTGGAGCGATTTAGGAAAAGTGCTGCTGAGCGGTTTAGCCTCGATGAGAAGGATATCCACATCGGACACCTAGCCTTGGAGGGCTTTTACGATGACCCAGATATGGTCTGTCAAGTAAGTGCTTATTTTTTTTTTATCCATGTGTCGTGAATTTTCAGCGAATATGAAACTTTTAGAAGCCTTTTAAAGTATCTATGTAAATGCTAGATTTAATATTTCGCATATCCAGGTGAATTAATTACTAATATTTTAATTAATCAAATACAGCTTCAAAGTCTGTCTTATAAATAAATTAAAACCATTTATTAAAATACACAGAGTTGTACAATAAAATTGTTGGTCGCGCAGAACTTTCGTAAACATACAATTTGTGGCATTCATTATGATACAGCGGTTGACTAGATAGAAATTTCTCACTTCTACACAATCTTTATTTTCAAAAAAGTGTTAACAAAATCGGACTACACTGTAAAAAGTTATATGTGGTCATTCATATTTAAAAAAAATTGCGTTGACTTGAGAACCTTCTCCGTTTTTTAAGGTTCGTTAGTAAAATAATTGTTTGTTGTAAAAAATACTCATACTTATTTTGTTATATGGATACTTCTCATTCTTTAAAATTTATTATTTATTTAAAGAAAAATCCATAACTCCTCTAAATTGTTCCAAATATATAAACTAATATTACAGTATAATAGCTTTTCTCATGCCCTTTCATTTGAAACCTACATATATTGTAGGATTAGTAAAAAAAATCACCTACCATTTTGTTGGCGGTGCGTATTAAGTTTCAGTCAACATGGAGAGGGTAAAATTTTAATTACTAGATTTGACCCAAAACAAATAAATAAACAGGGCAAGCTCTATAAATCCTTTTAAAAATAAACCTGAAGAGTTTGTTTATTTGTTTGAACTCGATAATCTCTGTAACTGTCAATCTGATTCGAACAAATATTTTTGGATTTGATAGCCTTATTCTTTAGAAAGGTCCTAGTGTACAGGTATTTGACTAAAAAAAAACAAATTAGTCCGTCAGTCAAATTTCCAAAAAATACTAGATACGTATTTTTTGTTTTATCAAAACAATAAAAATTTACAAATACAAAAGGCATCAAGGTTCAGGAGTGGTGGCTGGTGACGTCACTGGTCGCTAAAAAGTGTAGCGTGCAGTGATGTTAGACAAGTTTTCAACGCGCTGTGTCGTCTTTATTTTTTGTTTATATGAAAAAAGAAAAAATACGTGTCCAGTATTTTTTGGAAATCTGACTGACAGAATAATTAGTTTTTTTTTTAGTCGAATATCCTATTCCTAGAGACTAGCAGTTACGGGCCGAGCAAAAAAACAAAAAAGTCCGAATCAAATACCCACATCGAAAGACTGGAACAATTTTCCTGCGGCAGTCTTCCCGCCTGATTACAATTTAAGTATCTTCAAGGTAAACTAGTGTGCTTTACCATGAATGATTGCATCACTGCTTACTATCAAGTTCAAGCACTAGTTTATAAAATTAAACAAGGGGTAAACGTAATGTTTTGTTCCCCAAGAACATGAATTTTAAGAAATTTCATGTTCCCTTTAAAGAAGAAGTTAGTATGAATAAAAAAATATCTGAGACCATAGCGGTCTGTGCCAGGTAATTTTTATAAAGGAAAACTAATAAGGAAAATATAAAATGCGGTAAAATTAAATAATTTAGTAAAGTACTACGTCGACTATTTGTTCATTAATTTGGTTTAGTACCTACTACCACGACGGACAAACTACTAACGCACACAATCGATCGTTTAAATATTTTTAGTACCAAAACAAGTAAGACTACTTTTTTTAGAGCTTATTTTTTTCAAGACTATTTATTTAAGCTAGTTTTTAACTTAATCTAAAGTCAATCAGCTTGACACTATGAAAACCTTAATTATGTAATATGTATTACGAATTTCCTGCAACGAACTTAGTATAAATCAAATTTTGGTAATCAAACAATGAAAAACTCTAATCAAATCTTAATTAAGTATTCTTCGCGAGAAAAGATCTAATAAACTTAATTATATCCTAATTTATTCTTGAATAATATAATTGCAAATCAGTAAATTCCGTTTGAAATCACAAAAATATTTTTTCGTTTGATAATATTTCTTTCATTCGCAACAATTGCTGTTATATTTTAAACGTTATAATTGGTGTGGGATTGGTAATTTACTTTCCAAAATGCTTCTCTTTGAGTAGCACTATAACAAGTAACAACAACAATAGTTAATAAATAAAAACAAGTGACACACGAACACGTGTCTTACCAGGAATTTGATTTACAAACTTTCTTGCGTCTTCCAGATCGATGCCGCGACGGGGCAAGAGGAAACCAATAGATCCGTGGCAATACGAAGCTGTCGGCTAGCAAGTGCGATGTCTCTCGCAGGCCTTAGGCCCGGGGACACAGCCATCATCATGGGCACTAACCATTTGGACCTGTGCATTCCTTACTTCGCCTGCCATTACGGAGGCTACCCAATGTGCGCCATTAATACCGTTATGGGACCAAGTGAGTGCATTGTCATTTTCATGGTTTGCAATGAGGACAACATGAAAACAACCTCCAAATCAATTATCTTTCTTCCGTACTACTCTGTTAGTGGTCTCATGCTGGTATCTCAATATTCAACCTCCTTTTATCCAATTGACAATTCAAATAGATAATTAAAAGTTTTAGTTTCAATCTAACTTCTAATTAACTTTTCTTCCAGGCGATTTAAAAAAAATATTCCCATACCTCCTCCCGAAGATAATATTCTGTCAAAAAGAATGTGAAGAAAAAGTCTACAATGCTCTTAAAGCAAACTATCAAAAGGCAAAAGTCGTCATTTTTGACGACAAAGAATCTGATATTGAAGCTTTTGTCAGAAAATACAACGGCACAAAAATTAATTACAGGTAAAGAATCATTTATAATGTTAAAAAACTTGCCCTACATAATGAATAACTAGATAAAAGTCTGTTTCACAATAAACCCCTTATTCATAAACGCTGTTAACTAGTGATCAGCGATTATTTAACCATTCAATTTTGACCTTTTAACGTCACTTAAATCATCCTTTTTGAATATACACCACAGTGTTTAAGGGGTTTATTCATAAACGAAGATTAAAGTTAAGTGACGTGCAAACGTCTAAAATGTATGGTTAAAGAGTCGCTAATCACTAGTTAACTTTAAACATCTTTTATGAATAAAGGGGAATGTGTTTATATACTATAACACATAATCAACCATTCATAGGTACAGTGATATGAATAGTTTTTATAATATTTGTCTGATATGGATACCCTAAAGAAAATAATTGTCTTTTACTTGTTGGGTTAAGGTTTACAGATAGAATTGGTTTAAAATCTGGATGATTATTTCAGACCAGCTCTTTTCGACCAATCAAAAATGGCTGCATGGTTGGTGATGACCAGTGGAACTACAGGCTTGCCAAAGGTGGCTGTAATGCCTTACGACACGGTACTCAATGCGATTCTAAGTTGGTGGTGAGTGCAAATAATTAATCCTTTGTTACGCTTTAACGCGAAAATAGCTGAACGGATTTTGATGAAATAGACACATGGGTGGACCATGGCCTTAGGATAGGATTTAGGCTACTTTTAATCCTGGATCGTAGAAGAAGTCGTGAAAAAGATATTTATGTTAGGTTTGAAGTTGGTTATTTATGTATAGATGTAATTGCTGAGCATATGCCTATCGTTGTAAAACATCCAAATCTTTTCTTTTATACCTAAAACAACATTGATATATTGAAAGCAATAAAACGATAAATAATATATTAAAATCACAATCCTCGGCTTCGTTATGGGACTGGACGATAAGTTCGGACGTGGCGGATTATAACGGTCGGCATTAACAATTCATAATTTATTTGCTAAACAATTATAATTAAAAATATCCCAATACTTAAATGAAATTATAGAGACGTAATCCTTTTGTACGTGTATCCTACATTATTGTAGTAGATGCTTGAAATCTCTATCAACTTTTAACTACAACAGATATACACACGAATTACAACACCCCTATACAATGTATACAGATGGCATGCTTTGTTTCAATATGCAACCCTCCAGGGATGTTTAGAACGCTTACTATACGCGTACTATATTCAATGCTGATCTGTTTTAAAACATACCAGGTTCTTGCACTATTAAGTATACATCAATAATCCATTAATTAATTAAATGTTAATGGTCTCGAAACTATGTAACACTGAACATGCTTGGAAACGTATTGCAAGTTAAGTTAATTTGCAACATCGCATATCGGTAAATAATAAATTAATGGTATTAGTTGAAGTTATATCCGAAACTAAATTGTTGGGACTAGCCAAACAGTTCAAGTAAATTGAACATTTATCATCGGCTCTTAAACTTTAGAGTTCCCCTAAGCTTGAAATCGCTTTTCGGTTCTAATGTAAAGTATATTGCAAAACATTTTAATATTGTTTTATATTAACGTCATCTCCTCAAGCTTTACCAATCTTGCTTTCTGCAAGTTAGGAAACGCTGACATAGATCGCGGAGATGACATTAAAAATAATGTTCAAAATAGCGACAACAACAGATTTGTTTCTGTTTTGCAGGGAACCGTTTCCGGATAGATTTGACAACATCTTCACTATGTCGGCCCTACCATGGATCTCCGCACTCATAAACTACATGTCTGGTCCCTTGAAAGGCAGCACAAGGATTCAGTCGTCGGCACCATTGACTCCGATGACAATCGTCGAAATCATCAACAAATACAGAGTAATTATTCAATATAATAAAATGTATTACCCGATAACACAAAAATGTGTTATTTAAGTTAGTGCTGATAAAATGTTACTATTCTGATTTTTACCTACTTGATATTAATATTATTGATAATATTTCAGCCCTTCACAACTGCATTTACGCCATTCTTATTAGGTCATTTTATGAATGTGGCAGAAAAGACCTGTGACTTAACGTGCTTGAAATTCATTCTTATTGGTGGCGGCGCTGTCGAGAAGTCATTAGCGGACAGATTTCAAGTAAGTATTACAAGGAACATTATATTTTCCGTTATAAGTCCATTGTCAGGAAAGGAAGGCTGTTCTTTTTTGACCTAATTTCATAAACTCATCGGGTTTTCCAGCTTTATATTTTCCCAGAATATATGTTTAGCTAATACATCTCTACAAATTCTGAATTATTATACATTATGTTATCATCACTGGGAAGGAAAGGGAGATTGTAGGAATACCAACTGGATCAATATTTTTTTAAATATATACTTATATATATATATATATATATATATATATAATGTTTTAGTAGGTACCCACCTATAATTGAGTATTTATTTTCAGAAAAAAAGTGATGCGTTCTTATACATGGTTTATGGAATGTCTGAGTTATTGGCGCCCGTCTTTGATTTCAACAAAACCACACCATTCGGGTCGGTTGGCAAGCCACTATCTCGATACCAATACAAGGTAATTTCTAAACACTTATTATTGTAAACTAATATCCAGAACTGGTTGCTAAAAAAGTTTTTTTTTTTTAATAATTATAAACTAGCGCTTGACCGCAATCCCGCCTGATGGTCAGCAGTGATGCGATCGTTGATGGTAAAGCGCGCTAGTTTATTAAGAGCCTATTTACTTAGAAAAACTGAGCGAATAGGAAGGAAGACGGTAGTTGAGCGAGGTGATGCAATGTTAAACCCAACAACACGACCAACGATGCTGCGCCAAAGGGATATTGATCTGAAGACCCTCCACGACCAAACTCCCAACACAACAACATTAGGCGCATCGTACCCGGCACACATCGCAACACAACTGCTCAGATCCGTCCTCCGTACGGCTTCACCAGACATCATGCCAGAACACGACAAATCGTTTGGCGGCAAGGCTTTGTCTGGTGGGTGGTAACTTGTGCCGGCGGCCGATGTTATGGCCTACCACCGAGTAAAATACACATACATACATTATAATGACGTAGGTAATCATGAAAATATTTAAATTTAGAATTAATTTGGATAACACTTTTTTACAGTAAAAACATTACAAATAATAATTTGTATTATGATACGTCGTGTTCCGGCATGACGTTTGGGGAAGCCGTACGGAGTACAGCCCCCTAATCGGCGAACACGTTTTTGTCAAATGACTGCGGCTAGTTGGAATCGTTTGGACCGAACGATCCAATGGGCAGTCCAAACGATCCCAACTAGTCGCAATCATTGGACAAAAATTTGTTCGTCGATTAGGGGGCTGGTCTGAGCAGTTGTTTTGCGATGTGTGCCGGGTACGACGCGCCAAATGTTGTGTCGTGAGTTTGGTCGTGGAGGGTCTCCAGATTAATCTCCCTCTGGCACAGCATCGTTGGTCGTGTTGTTGGGTTTAACATTGCATCACCTCGCACAACTGCCGTCTTTCTTCCTACAGCCTCAGGCAGATTTATTTTTTTGAGTGAAAATGCTTAGTAAACTAGCGCACTTTAACATCAACGATTGCATTTCTTCTTAACATCAGGCAGGATTGCGGTCAAGCATTAGTTTATAATTATTTTAAAATATCTAATACGTTTCTTGATAATAATGAATGATTACTTTTGGAAGTTTTTACTGATAAACAATCTATTTGATAAGCTACCTACTTAAAATACCTATACATATATTGTATGTTCAGTACTGATATAATTTATTGTTTTTCTTTTGATTATTCATTTTTATTGGATTATCTATCGGTATATTGTTATGATTGATCTTTATCCTTATATTAATGGTTTTTTTAAGCTCGTGGGGGACGATGGCGAGAAACTTGAAGGAGCTCACAAAACCGGCGAATTGTGGATTAAGGGCGATGCATTCTTTAAGGTAAAAAAGCGAATTCTTCTTCAAAAAACTCCTTAACACATTATATTCCAAATATTTACTATAAGTATGTACTATGTTTATTCGCAAGAATGTGAGCATAGATGTATGGTATTTCTGTACAGGGTGACAAAGCCATCGACGCACAAATCATAACCACGAGTTCAGCTCCTAATTCTAGAAAAAAATAGCTGTTTCATAAATAAAGTATAACATACCATACCTACGCGGATAAAATGCATAAAATGGCTAATATTTTTTAATAACCGAACCGGTTTTAAATCTTTTACAGAATGCATGGTATTAGTTTAAGCGCCGATGTCTCTGCTGTAGGTTCCTAATAACTATAACTAAAACGATATCTTATTCGAAGATTTTAACCAAAAATAATATCCGTTTATAAAATATTTAAGAAAGAATCCTAGAATTTCAATCCCCAAAAAGGTAAACTGTTAGTAAATCCATGAGTTACAGATGATAATGCCATAAGGATGAACACATTCATAATTTAGATTTGTTGCACGCTGCTTCGGCCCCAACTTATACAGTTACTCAATAAAGTATTCTGAATATTATAGTGGTACATATTATCAGGGGCGTGCACAAAGATTTTATTGGGGGTATGCATAAATATACCTACTATCCAAATCTCTGTGCTTATATATGGTAAAACTTAAAAAACGTAACTTAGACGTAGTTTCAATTTAACATAGTCGCGTACCTACTTTTTCGCATGTCAACATTGAATTGATGTTTGTGCGTGGCTACAATGAACATCTAAGTATGTGATTGATGATAAGAACAAGTCAAATAAATGATATACGTGGGGTATTAGGTATTTTTTATTTGCCCAAATGAATACAATGAAATCATCATCATCTCAGGGTTAATACCAGTCGCATCCAAAGCTTTGGAATCTGGGGTCCGCTTTTCCAGTCTAATTGCTGATTTTGGCGAAATTTCGACAATTTCCGTGAAGCGACTGCCGTCTGACCTCCACAACGCGAAGGCAATATCGAAGCATTGAAGTTAGACCAATTGTTGGACTTTTGTGGGCTCCAACAACCCGTAACGACTGCCACTAGATGTTCGCATGGCAACCGAAACCAACGGCTTAACGTGCTTTCCGAGATACGACCAGACCAGTGCAAATATTCATATTCATGCATACAAATACTTACACTGCGCGAGGATCGAACCCGCGCCTCCTTACGCAACGGCCGCGTTCGCTACCGCTACGCCATGTAGGCTGTCAAAATACAATGAAATGGTATTACTAACTCAACTGTAAATAAGTAATAATTTATTTCTCAAAAAACTAAAAAAAAATATTTCACTATCTATAAATTAAATCAACGCGCCTATCTATTTTTAAATAACTCTGTAAAAATCAAATATATATAAGATCGTTTTGAAATCGCTAAAAGTTCTTTTAAAATGGACAGATAGACAAATCTATGAGTCTGCTTTGGCTTTTCATAAATATGCGTAATGCACTACTCATTGGAATCATAACTATTAAATTTTGCTAATTTGTAAACTTCAGGAAAATTATTACAACATAAAGTATAGTATTGAAATTCAAAAGCAAGTAGGTTGAAAAACTTAAGGTCTTTTAAGTTTTTATAACGTCGAACTGTCAAAGCCGTGTTTAAAAAAAAATATACCTATACGAGAAACAAAACAATTTATTTGTACACACTACACAACCTGCTAACCACATATAATTATCATAATACTTTTTATAAAGACAACCTTTCTTTTGTGTTAAACCAAAAACTCTAAAATAAATGAATATTCAATTCCGCTTAAAACAATCAATACATATTTAACCCAAAAACACCAATAATGAAACAACATAAGCTGCTAAAATAAAAAGGTATTTGAACGAACAACAATCATGCTATATTTCTGAACTTCTTAAATTCGTCGCATTATTAGAAGCTGTGCTTATCATGGGCTTTAAACCCAAAGAAATTTCACGCACACGTACACAACAGTTTAGGCACACAAGCAAATAATTTTATACATAGACAGATACGGAAGAGGCACATTTTGTTTATGCTTACGCCGTAAGAGGCGTGGGTGTCGCGCCTAAGGCAACTAATGTGTCTCGTTAGCACTAGCCACTAGGCCCAATAGATGGCAGTGTTATCAATAACTGATTAACAAAGTCTTTTAGTTTTAACTTTGTAGTATATAAATTATTTTACAGTATATTATAATTTTAGAAGACTATTAGGGTATGCAGAGCTTTTCTGCTTGTAAGGAGCGCACGCGCCTGCATATTATCATCCAGGTTCGTCTGCTAGTCAAAATCAGCACAATTTTCGAAAATACTATGCGAAAGTTTTTGGGCTTCGAATGAAAACTTCAGAAAAATCTTATTTTTGTTGAGAATATATTTATAATTTGTAGCTCTGTGTGACCTAAACTGGTACTCTTAGGTAACGCTTCTTACTTCTTCCGTGACTTAACTAGTCTTTCTTTAGACCTAAAACACGTTTTAATTGCGAGAGGTCACACTAGCTAGAACCAGTGTACGATACGTGTGACTTAATAAGTCTATTAACGCATCGACAGAGCTAATAAATAAACACAAATATACTTTATTTTCAAACTTCGATTTAAACCGTAAGTCCTTGTAGCATAGGGTCCAGTTCAAAAACAGTGTCAGGCATTACTTATCTGATATTTATGCTGAACTAGACCTATTTGGCGCAGCTATGGGGCGTACAATACTATTTTCTTCTTTCTTTTGTTGGTGTTTTATTTTATTTTTTTAGGTGTATATTGTGTGCCTGACATAATCTGGGCCAAGTAAACATATTTTCTTCCTTTCTTACTAATTTCACGCCACGCAATAATGGACTACTAAAGTCACACGTATCGTAATGTACTGTTAGTTAATTTTTCGCAAACATCTCAACCCAGTTTTTGAGGCATTATGATTAATTATCGATTTACTTTACAGGGATACCTGAACAACCCCGAAGAGACGAAAACCATGTTAACTGACGACGGCTGGTTCAAGACTGGAGACATGTTCTACAAGGACGAGCAAGAACACTACTACTTTGTGGAGCGCAAGAGACTTCTAATTAAGCACTGTGCATTTATGGTGAGTGAAGAATCGTTCTAAAGTTTTATTTAAATTTATCTTTCTAATTAAAAATTCCAATGAAATGATAGTTCATTTCATTAGAATTTTTAATAAGAGTTCTCTAGTGAAAACATAGAAAGAAACCACACCAATGAATAAAACACACGAAAAGATTCAACGGATATTAAAAATCTCAATGATGCGTTAACAAGCAATACAATCAATTTAAATGGGACAATCCACAATAAAAGTTTTGTGGGAAATAATAGATATTGTTTTGCCAGAATCTCTAAAAATAATGTAAGGCGAAAATTCAGTTAGCCTAAACTTAGCTAGACTTATTTCTCTCACGCTCTGATTCATCCAAGTAGTACGCTGTATCAAGTCGGTTGATATGAGACAAGAGGAAACTAAAACTACAATTTCGAAAGAAAAATATCTACCAAATACTTGACGTCCGTCTTCAGTTCGACGTTTCCCTTTCAAGAAAACATTTTACATGCAATGTTTCGCATAAATATAATATTATTTTTACGATCGTCTATTGTCTTTAAGTATTGATGTTAAAAAATTATACGATTAATTTCAATAGCACCCTTTCACATGAACAGTTCCATTTTTGGAGCCCTGCAAACTCATCCATTTAAAAGTGGTTATGATATTGTCCAACTGCAACGGTTCAAACCCTATTCATTATTGCAAAATATAAATTCGTTACGTATAACCAAGTACTTAGACTTGTTAAATGTTCTTAATAAGATACTATACGAATACCTACTTGAATTATTAAACTTGTTGCATCAAAAGGCATTAAGAACATTCTATACCTTTGTGGGGTTAAACTGAATGAAAGCAATTTCGGAGGCGACTAAGAACATTTTGAAACATAAATGTTAAAAGTTATTTTGTTTTTAGTTATCACCTTTGCAAATGGAAGGCGTCATCAAGCAGCTCCCATTCGTGATGGATGCCTGCATTGTGGGTCTTCCTCATGCAGATTATATTGAAATGCCCATCATTGCTCTGGTTAGGAGAAACGGCGACAATATTGATCCGAAAGAGGTTTTCAATTTATTAAGAAGTAAGTATTTTGATCTTTTTATTGAATCTGGTACTCAAACACATTATAAAATAATAAAAATACAATAGCAGGACGAAAAAAATTATATCTTCTACCCAACATACGTAGTATCCAAGTACGTGTGACTCAATTTTGCTTGTCAGCACAATCTGACGCCTAACCTTTTCTAATTTTAAATTATAATATTGTTTGTCTCGCATTACATGCCTGTCTCTTTTATAAAAGTCTCGAAGGTTGCATGGAATCACTGAATAGTGTTATTATCTTATTTTATTTTTTTTGCTAGGAGATTATCAAATGACCTCTCCCGCTCTCAGCGGAGCGGATAGTCGTGTCAGACTGAATAAAAACCAACTGTGTTCCTTCATTTGTTCTTTCCAACAACTCGCTTCATAGGGACAATACCTAATGCCTAACAATGCCTCATCAACCTTTTTTTATCGTTCCCACTGCTGGGCACAGGTCACGTACAGAGAAGGATTGACGGTAATCACCACGTTTGCTCAATGCAGGTTGGAGATATCAGACATAAAATCCAGGTTTCCTCAAGATGTTTTCCTTCACTTTTTAAACAGACATTGATGTCCAAGATATACTTAGAAAGCACATATAACTTAGAAAAATTACATTGGTACTTGCATGTCCTGGAATCGAACCCGCACACGCATACTTGAGAGGCTGGTGTTTTAACCACTAGGCCACCATGACAGTAGTCATGGTGGCAACACAATACATATAAATAGCTAAACATGTGGCAAAAACACAGATTCTAAGAATCATATTACAGAACCTTGCTCAAGACTCAAGCATCAACCTATCAAATGAAGATTTAAATAAGGCTTGAGTTTTGAGCTAAAATTGTGTTGAGAAACTGCAATCATAAATAAATCCGTGTTGTCTTCTGATGGTTCAAGAAAACTCATATCGCGTGTCATAATTACTTTTGTAACAGTTGGCGCGTATTTTGCGCAGTGATAATATTCATTTGTAAAGTATCACACAACTGTGGCTACCGAATACATTTCATTTTCAGCTGTGGAATTAAGGCAGATATATGAAATTGGTTTCCTTTAACATCAAATCCTTTGATACAATTTTTGTAATAATTTTGGCGAATAAAAACATTAATATAGTAGTTTTTAGCCCGATATGTAAGCTTGGGCCAGCTTGTATGACACTCCGGGCCAATACATTGTACCAAAAAAAAAATCTTATAATAATCAACGTTATTACAGAGGTCAATGTAAGTACCTTTAATTTATATCAAGTGGATGCGGCTAAGATTCATCAAAATTTATAT
The DNA here is from genome assembly GCA_037179545.1 of Sesamia inferens. Classification (NCBI taxonomy): domain Eukaryota; kingdom Metazoa; phylum Arthropoda; class Insecta; order Lepidoptera; family Noctuidae; genus Sesamia; species Sesamia inferens. The sequence continues at coordinate 16,042,914 of CM073928.1, read as the reverse complement.
CTTTGCCAAGTAAAAAGTAAATGACAATTATAGCTTATTTGAATTATTTCGTATTGAAAAAATCCTAAGCCCGACTACTGACCTACGCAAAAAAACATATAAAAGTTATTTATTTTCACAATCTAAGTTGAACCAGATAAAATGAAATTCTTATCATATCACGACTTACTTTAGACTATATTGTGTTAAATCAAATCCAATGACAAGTTATTAAAATTGGTTTTAAGTTTCTCATGTACCTACCTACTATCTATACCCTACCTACACAAATCGCGACGTTTACGAGCCCTGTTAATAAATCCAAAAGTTTTATAACAACGCCAAAGGTAATGTCGAAATAAAAATAATCTGTACTAAATTGATTGCATTATAAACAAGACGTGATGGATGTAAAGGCAAGCGAGCGGAATTTACTCCGCAGAGGTTCGATATTTGAGATAATATTTATAAATTCCCTTTTGGAGTATTAATTTACGTATTACCAAGCAATATCATAATCTGAAATCTTAAGGGCAAAATCAAATGAGAAGGAAATAATTGTGTAACATAAACATAACATAATCAGCCTATAATGTTCCCACTTCTCTAATGTTCCCACTTCTATAATGTTCCCACTTCTCTAATGTTCCCACTTCTATAATGTTCCCACTTCTATAATGTTCCCACTTCTATAATGTTCCCACTTCTATAATGTTCCCACTTCTATAATGTTCCCACTTCTATAATGTTCCCACTTCTATAATGTTCCCACTTCTATAATGTTCCCACTTCTATAATGTTCCCACTTCTATAATGTTCCCACTTCTATAATGTTCCCACTTCTGGGACACAGGCTTCCTCTCAGTGAGTGGGAGCGGACTGTAATCTAACCAATCAAAATCTGTAATTGAATTCTAACTGTGTAATTTATTAAAGTATACTTAACAAAACTTTGTCTGTCAATCATCATAGTGAATGTTTAGCCAACTAAATGTAGTTCGTATTCAGTACCGCAGGTGGCACAATCTTTTGCCGTCTGCGGGACCTCACACGTTCCAGATTTATTATTAACAGCTAGGCACACGACAAACAAAAATCATTATTCATTCTTACTCAATTACTAACTTATTGTTTTCAGAGAGCTTGGAAAAGCAATTGACGGCCGGTCTTTTCTTCGTAGATTCATTACCCATTACGCCCTCTGGGAAAGTCCATCGGGCAAAAGTAAAGGAGATGGCACTCGCTGCGAGAAAAGCGGAAAAAATCCTTTTCTAGTAAACTAGATAAAGTGCCAGTATTTGATTTGATCAATAATAGCGGCCACTTACCAAAGAGGATCTTAGTATTGATAGTTCTAGTTTAATTGTGCTGTGAACTCTCACTCCAGAAGATATAAAAGATATCATTTGTGTGAAATCAAAACTGAAACAAGGACAAACTTATATAAGACTAATTAAAAAGTAGCTTGTAATTTGTGTTAGTACTTAATTATTGTGTTTTCTTCACTGTGTTCAATTTCATTACAAGACCTGTGTGACAGGCATCCTTTTTATAAGATTTCATTACACGTGAATCAGTTAAAACACAATTGCGGCATGACTAACCATTATTTAGATGTAAGCTTAGAATATGTGATAAGATAGTAACTTAGTTTTATTACCTATTGATATTGTCATGAAATAGGAAAACTAGATTTGAATTAGAATAATAATGACATTCTAAAATAAATTATTTGTCTTACCTAAATACTATGTTTTCTTTAGATGAGTAACCAAGTCCGAATAATAACTAATTAAAGTAAAATTCAACATTAAAAACAGCACCGTGTTATCAAACATTGAGTATTGAATTACAAAATTACAAAGTGCCAACTCGCAAATAAGTTAAAACTCATTGTTTTGGAATGGATTATAAAAGCCCGTACAACTGCTTGTAATAATAATCAACAGTTTATGAGTTATCGAAAATAAACCTGAAAAGTTTAAGATGACTGCGAGTTTCGAACTTAAACTGAAACGATTAAAAACTTGGCTACAGCTTACGTTTCAAATTGCTGCATTTTAAATGCAAACAGTAGGTACCTTAAAGGATATGGAAGCTTCTGGGCCGCCTTGTAGCTAGTTGATATATAGCTGAAAAAAATAGTCATATCTTTTTATCCTAATACACATAAAATACGCCCATTTTTCTACCTAGGACCTGAGAAACATGTTTAAATACATTTTTAGGCATTCCCGAAACAATTGATTAAATGAAATGTCGATTTATATGAATAGATTATACATCTAAAAACAGGAATCCTGTTTTATGCCAGGCGAGAACTGCGTTGAAAAAAATATATTTTATTATTTCATCTATTAAATGGTTTATTCATTAAATAAAAACAGATTTACTTTCCTAATTAATCGATTAAATAAAATATTATCAATACTGTTTCCATGATACATTCCCGACAAAACAGCAGTTATCTATGAATCGATGACAGTGTTGCCAGTAGGTTACATTTTTCGTAACTTTTGCAGTTTACCTACACACGCATTTTAATTCAACCAGAGCGCTCCAACGAACACTTGATAGAACAAGTACTAAAGAATAAATAAAGGAGGAATAAAATACTATGCAAAAATATTTCAATAGTTTTTTTTTAAGAACCACTCCGTGCAACAACATTGTAACATTTTTTTACAAAAGTTGAGTTTTAATAGGTACTATTACGATCGTATAATCGTCGTAAGTCTGAAAAAAATTAGTTGCAATGTTGTTTCATGAAGACACTATTCACACCATCGTTATGTCTTCTCCAAAATATATTAGGTTATACTCTGGACAACAGCGGACTCGAGTGTAGTGGTGCGCTGGAGTTTATGCGTAACGTCCGTTATCTCTCTGTGGCCAAAATACAACCAAGTGACATAAAAGTATTTCTTGTAGCCTAGGAACGAGCTGTTTTTTTATCTAACCTAACTTTAACTAAACCTCTAATTAGTCGCCTCTCAGATCGCCAAAACATACAATATTTTCAGTGAAGATTTGCAGGGGATTAAGCTAATCAGTTAACGCCATTTTCATGGTATTACATCCGGGCCTAAGTTTTTATACAATCGCTTCATCCTCCTATCGAGAAGAATCGTAGAGAATAGAATAGTTTCAGTTGAATGTACTTTTTTTTTAGGATGGGAAATCATAAAATGACTTCTCCCACTCTGGGCGGAGTGAAAGGGCGTGTCAGACTTTTACTGACTAAAACCCACCCGTGTTTCTTCACTTGCTTGTGCAACGGCCAGTTCCACGGTTTCTTTGTTAATTAACTAACCCCGCAACCCTGACCCAGGAGGCATCGGTCTTCGTGGACCCCGTCACGGTGTGCTGACATCTCTTTGAGACGCGCGTAAAACACGACGCGCCGTCGACTCGGGCCTGGTTCTAACCAGGCGGTGAGCTGTCACTGCTCACCGCCCGCAGGCCCGCGCCTACGATGGCTGGCAGTTCGGTGTCGGCGTCTCCTGCGGCGGCTGGTAGCGTGAGTGCGCTAGGATTCGAGCTGCCTCACGCGCTCTGCCTTCTCCTTTGCCAGCACACTGCTTCGCAGAAGGAGGCCGATGTGAACCCCTCCTACCGTTATGTGTGAACCCGACGGTGGCGCATTCCGAGGGCAATGATAGCAGGACTTCGGACTTCTGCAGGGCCACCTCGAGTCCCAATTGCCAGAACTTGTTTAAATTTGTCGCAACCCCGAGGGTCGCTGCGTCAGCCGCCGCCTGATCAGTTGAACGTACTAAACACATAAAATCTATGCTAATTTAACCATTCAACTTGAACCATGTTAAGTACTAGAATTTCTAAACGTCCGTAAAAAACTGTGATGTAAATATCTCGAATTGATGATACCTTTTATCGTATGAGTAAGCAGAGTATACGTAGGCTTAGTGATTCCCAACACGGCAGAGATTTCTCGCGTTCGGTAGCGGTATCTCCATAAACCAAAGTTGGATCGGCGGCGGAACGACTAGTGCCATCAAAGTTTTGAATTCGCATTGATTGAACGAACGCCTCTAGTGACGTGACCTATCCCAGTTTCGAACCACTTTACTATTAGAGACAGACTCACAATCCAATTTTTAGTTTACTCAGTGGAAGTGGAAAACTAAAGCATATAGACCTTTCGTTTCTAAAAACTTTACATGCTGATTTTTCTGGTAATATTTTAATTTCTTGACTGCCTTGTAGGTCACGTTATGTTATGCATGACCACATGGTGACATGGACCTTGAACATAACTGCCGAAATGTGAATATACAACAGATATACCTCTGCTTAACCCATTAAAAATTTAAGGCGTCATATTGTGTGGATATACAAATAAGGATTTTATTTACCACATACTACCGTTGTTTTTCAGCGAATCCAATGGATCAAAAGACAAAGGCTGCACGAACGTTGCTACGTTCGTCATTATGTATTGCGTGATTATGCAACTGACGAACTTACCAAAAAGGGGTCGAGATAGACACCATTGGGCTCAGAGCCGATCGCGCCACTCAGCCTCGGGTACTTACGCAGTCTGGTAAGAAAACACACCAGAGACAAGCAAGACAAACTTTGGACGGAATTAGGTGAACGCCGGCAGGCTAAGGAAGCACTTCCCACTATTGATGGGAAACAGGTACTCCGCCTAAATAAACTAAAGCTGCGCACAGTTGCTGCAGCTTTAACTTTATCGGAAAAGAGTCATTTAATAAACACGTTGTAGCGGTACCTACAAACGCCACATGGAACAACGCGTCATACTGATGTCACTAGAATTCTACATTTCGCAATCAGAGTTTACCGTGCAATTAGCATACATACAACTTCCCAAATTCAAGCATTGGGCAAGTGCTCGCCAGACATAATACCCATCTGGTCGGCGGATCCTCCCTTTTCAATGGAGGATGAGTGAACTTTACTCCCTGTTCCTCATGTCTCCACACTGGTGACCCCGAACATGGACGTCAGCGCAGCCTTCGTGCAAAAACACTAGCGTGACGTCATCATCATCACTCACGCAAGCTTTGGCGACGAGTCACCCAGCCAGCCAGCACCCACGGCTACAACGGATATCCTGACCACAAGCATGCAGCGACCGCGCGTACCTGGTCATCTTCCTCAGCCTTATCAGCAACCTCGACACAGCACACTGCACTTTCGACCGGTCAACAAGCAGAGCCCTCTCTCCTGGTCAGCGCAGCAGCCAGCCTCAACCCGGCGCTGTACGACATCCGACGCACTGGAGTATAACGCAACGCCACCAACCCGACTCACCGCGTAATCTCCGAAGACAGTTCCGACTCACCGTGTACTACGCGGCAACCGGTTTCGACTCACTGAAATCTGAGCTGCCCTGGCAAGCATCGCAAGATACAAGACTCAGCCTACTATTGACCTCCGGTCTCCAGAGGGGAGTGATGTAGCGGTACCTACAAACGCCACATGGAACAACGCGTCATACTGACGTCACTAGAATTCTAAATTTCGCAATCAGAGTTTACCATGCATTCAGCATATATACAACTTCCCAAATTCAAGCATTGAACAAGTGCCCGCCAGACATAACACCGGTCTGGTCGAAGGATCCTCCCTTTTCAATGGAGGATGAGTGCACTTTACTCCCTACTGAGGATGATGAAACAATGGCACATATGCTTCTAAACTTTTTTTTTTTTTTTTAACGAGTGGAAATGCTTTTACGCACTGTTAGACGGGAAAACGTCGGAGAGGTTTTAAAAAAAACGTTTTTAAATTAAAACACTATATTTAGTATTTAGACACAGACACAACGAACTGATACGTCTAAGAGATGTGCTCGCGATAAAGATTGAACGCAGACTGCCTAATTGATGAACTAGGGTTGTACTTGTGACGAAAGTGCTGATTAAGCACTTTTGTGACGTAGAGAGCTTTATTGCTAATCTTTTAGTATTTTGGGTTATTTATGCATTTTGGGGTGCATTTGGCAATCGTAACAGCCCCCCGATTTAGAGTGAACTACACGTTTTAAGGTGAAGTTTACGGGAAGATTAGAATATATTAGGATTACCCAATTCGAAGAGCGGGAGCTGATATAATTTGGGGAATATTAATTTCTTCGTCAATTGGTTTGGGATCGCTATTGTTTCTATTAAAACGATATAGTTTCCTAAACGTATCAGTTTTACAGATTTTGTACAGTAGATACAGAGTTATTAAAATTAAAGTTACAATAGTTATAGCGGAATAGTAATGACCATATTGGACAATATTAGGCTTTTCCGATTTTACAATTATTTTGTCTAAGTTTTTTAACATTTCAGGATTATAAGCCACAGAGTCTAAGTTTACATTTTTCAAGGTAATAGAAGGTAAACTAGGTATAATATTATTAAAACTTAATCTATTACAGCATGAGTCATTAATTATGTTTAAATTTGTCTTAACAGGTTTTATTAGGACATTAACATTGTCTCGAGAAACTAATTGTGTATCTTTACAATATGCTATACAACCCTTGGGTAAGTATAATATGCCACTACCACTTATATCTAATTCAGTTAATTGATTCACATTACATTCAATACTTAATTTAGATTTTTCCGACATTACATATAACCATTTGTTATTTAGAAGAGGCTGCCAGATACTAACTTGACCATGAAAAAATTTTGTTTTACATATTTCTGGAATCGAGGTTAGTACTTTACTAATTATTTCTGTTTCACAGCAAGGAGTTGCGGCGACAGAATAGGATATACTCGTGTCACAGAGATAGTGATCACTGTTTATGATTTTACAATTTCTTAATTCGTCAAGTTTACAATATATTGATTTGTCTTTAGTTATTCCAACATATTTAGAGGACGGGATGATAGTTGAATAAGATACAGGGTTGTCAACCTCGTAAGGCACTGGACAAGGTAAGTTATGATACAATGAGAAATGTTGAGGTTTAATCATAGGTATTTCAAGGACAAACACTATTTGGTCCTTGCTATAGTAACTAGATATTGTAGATATATTTAGAACAATATGTACATTTTCTAGACTTAGGAGAACAGGTAACTGTCTAGAGTTCGAGATGAATCTGTAGTTATTCACTAATTGAGTATAAAGTTCTATTGGTGAAAGAATAGATGGATGTAGAATGTTTGATCTACCAAACATAACTGAGTTCACTATATCCTCGACCTTGAATGATAAAGCTAGAAGGCTATTTTCTATCATAGATGTTAATTCTAAAGTACGGGATCGTATTCCTAATTCTTTAGGAATATAAGTTAGGTTTTTAATGTCTTGGAAACGAGTTACTAGAGGTAGGAAAAGATTATTGCATTCTACATAATCAAGAGCTTTGCTTTTTTCGCATAGTGATTTTGAATTATCAAGTATGTATATTAGTAATGTGTGAGAACTATTCGTCAGGGGTTTAACGAATTTTTGACCCGTTGAGGGATTACTGCAAGGAAATAGAAGTAATATTAGTGTAATATTATTAATTACTATGCTTATACTAAGTACTATTTAAAATAAAGATTTATGTATAAGACCTAGGAGCTAGTTTTACCTCATCGTAGTGATGGGTGACATGTCGTCTATTAATTAATAGAGTTAAAGTGTTGCGGCCATTAATTTTAACCACTTTATATGGACCTTTCCATATGGGTGATAAGGCTTTTCGCAATCTTACGTGATTCTTTAGGTATACGTAATCCCCTACTTTGTACTGTACGGGACGAGAGTGGTTATCATAATATTCCTTCGACTTTTCTTTTGATTTTTGAATATTTTGAAGGGCTTTTTCTCTTGAGAGTTTTAATCGATGGTGTAGGAATTTAATGTATTCGGGATAAGTCGTTTGGGAATGTAATTCGTAAACAGAATCAGGGATGAAAGCTTTATGGCCGAAGAGTAGTTCGTATGGAGTAAAATTTGTTGAAGCATGGACTGACGTATTATAGGCAAGCATTGCGGTATATACGTATCTATGCCAGTCTGTATGATTTTCATTGACGTAAGACTTAAGATATTCTTTGAGTGTAGAATGGCTGCGCTCAAGCGCACCTTGAGTTTGGGGATGATAAGGGGATGACCAGATTTGCTTAATCTTTAAGAATTCGCAGGTTTTCTTGAACATATCTGCAGTAAAATTGGTTCCTTGATCTGTAAGGATCATTTTTGGAATTCCAAATAATTTTTGGAATTCCATGTGTCCTCTGAAGTAGCATTTGCAATGGGATATGCAAAGGAAAATTTAGTAAGGTCATCTTGCATAGTTAAGATGAACTTAAGTCTTGTTAGGCCCGCCTCCGGAAGTGGGCCTACGAGATCCATGCTAAGCCGCTCAAAGGGTTTCGTGGAAGTAGTAGTTATCTGCATAGGTGAGCGGTTAGTTTGCCTTAGGGCTTTATTCGATTGACATTGCGAACAATTTTTTATATATAATTCGATGTCTGATCGCATGTTTTTCCAATGATATCTTTCTTTTATTCTATTTAGCATACGCGCCGTACCTAGATGTCCCTGCTGGACATCTAGGTACGGCGCGTATGCCGTACCTAGATGTCCAGCGATAGGGATATCGTGATTTTCCTTAAGGATTTTCTTTATTTCAGATGGAGTCGGAAATATTAGTGAATTATGATAGATGTCAATAGACACATTCGAGTTATTGAAGATATAGGAAAACATATTATATATTTTTAGCCAGTCATGTTTATCGAAAGGATTACGGAAATTAGTAATAGCTAAATCTATGATTTCCTCCCTTAATGTCGAGAGTATTTGATGTTTTAGGTTTATTAGACTTTTATAGATGTCTTCATAAGAGCAACTATCGAAATGGTAGACTTTTGTAAATAGGAAATAGAAGGTTTTAGATTTGTGTTCAAATGGTAGGCAAGTAAACAACGTCCTTTCTTTACTTAGGAGATCTGAGGAATTTTCAATTTCACTTAAAATTTCCTCTATATAAGGGTTAGCCGTATCAAGGTCAATAGAAGTAGGTAGAACTATATGTTTACAATTACTTTTGAAAATATTTTCATTATGTTCTATAATTTTGGTATTACTATTAAACTGTTTTCCGGACATTGTTTTCAGGAATTTGGAATAGTTTTCATCGGAACTCGTTAGTGATGGATGCTCCTCAGCATTATCATCAACCGTAGGATTTGGAAGGTTTGGATTTTCAGGTAAGTCGTCTCTATTTTCAGGACCAAGAAAGTCTGTGAAGGAATCGTCATTGTCTAATAAGTCTACCGACGGAACTTCGTCAGAATCCAGAGGTATAGAAGGTAATTGTATATCGAGATCTTCTAGAGTTATAGGACTAAAATTAGGCGATTGATTTTCGTCATTCCGCCTGGACGTAGAAGGGATAGAATTATCATCTTTATTTTGAACAGGATTTACGGGGAATCGAGACAACGCATCAGCGTTACTATTGATTTTACCTTTTTTGTACTCGATCTTGTAGTCGAACTCCTCTAGTTTTAAGCGCCATCTAACTAGTCGGGATCCTGGATCTTTGCAGTTGAATAACCATTTTAATGGTCTATGATCTGTTACTATAGTGAATTTATGTCCATATAGATATGGCCTAAACATTTTGGTACCAAATATTATGGCTAGACACTCCTTTTCTGTGGTGGAGTAATTGGTTTCTGCTTTATTCAACGTTCTTGATGAGTACGCGATTGGGCGATCCTTTCCAATTTCGCCCTGGGATAGAATGGCTGATATTGCATAATTTGATGCATCGCAGGTAAGCACAAAGGGCTCAGAAAAATCAGGATATATAAGTATAGGAGCGGAAATTAGTTTTCCTTTTAGTTCCTCGAAAGCTATTTGTTGCTCATTCAACCAAGAGAAAGGGACATCCTTTTTTAGTAATGTAGTGAGAGGTTTAGCGGATTTAGAAAAATCAGGGATGAAACGGCGGTAATAAGATACTAGACCTAGGAATGATTTAACGTCCTTGGGACATTTAGGAATTGGAAATTGAGACACGGCCTTGACCTTTTCAGGATTAGGTAACCGACTTCTTTGCGAAAGAATTCGCACTTGTCGGGTTGTAGTTTAAGGTTATATTTGCGTAGTCTATCGAAAACTTTTAACAATTTATCGCAATGTGATGAGAGATCGTGTGAGTATATTACTACGTCATCAAGATAGACATAGCAATGAATGCCTTGAAGTCCAGCGAGAGCGGTATTCATAAGCCGTTGAAAAGTAGCGGGTGCATTCTTTAGTCCAAACGGCATGCGTTTGAATTCAAAATGCCCTTGAGGAACAGTGAACGCGGTTTTAGGAATGTCGTTGCTAGAAACACATATTTGGTGAAAACCTGAGCATAAATCGAGGGTGGAAAAGTATTTACTTTGCCCTAATTGGTCTAGTATTTCATTGATTTGAGGGATAGGATAACTTTCGCCGATTGTGATGTCATTGAGTTTCCTGTAGTCAATGACAATGCGCCATTTTTTCTGGCCAGAGGAATCTATTTTCTTAGGGACCACCCAAACTGGAAATGACCAAGGGGAAACAGAGGGTTGAATGATGTCCTGGGACAACATTTTAGAAATTTGCGTTTCAACTTCTTTTTTGTGAACCTCGGGAAATCTGTACGATTTGACATTGATAGGTTCTGACGGGGACGTATTTATTTCGTGTTTTAAGAGATCGGTGGTTGACAATTTATCGTCGGGTAAATGGAAAATGTCAGAGTATTGAGAACAGATATCGAATAAGCACGACTTTTCTTCGTCGTTGAGATGATTAGCCCGTAACATGTTTAGGACTTCTTCTTTTCTGATTGTCGAAGATTTAGAAGAACCAGAGTTTGGTTGGATTTGGAAAGAGTTCACCTCGAGGGGTTGTATTTCTAATTTTAGATCAGAGTTGATTGTGACTTGTTTTTCAGAGGTGTTGACAACCGATATATTTATTCGGTTATTATCCTTAACTGTAACGATGCAGTTCGCTATTAACAAGGATTCGGATATATGTTGATCAAGGATAAGTCCTTGTCGATGCTCAGAATTATTAACAGTACATTCTATAATAGTTTCAGTACGGGGTGCGATTTTATATACGGGTTGGCAGTATTCTAATTTTGTTATGATATTACTAATTTGTAATGTGTCGGTATTATAGTCAATAATTCCGTCTAAATCATTCAGGAGGTCAGTTCCAATTATGCCGTCATAATTTAAATCGATGTTTTCAACTACGTGGAAACGATATGCAATGTCAGAATTTGGAAATAATTGCAATTGAAAATGACCTAAGGTTGGTATGGTTTCGTTAGTGTTGTGGATACCTTTCAGTTGAATGATTTGGTTTTGAAGCACGGGCATTGATTTTATTGAATTTCTTTTTATCAAGCTCACAGCGGATCCGGTATCGACTAAGAAATTTAAACTACTGGTATTTAACGGAATTTTAAGGGTAACATGAGGTACGTATCTTTTCGTAGAATTAGAAGTAATTTCATAAATAATACTTTTTTGTATTTCAGGAGTTGAACAACCCGCAATTGGATTCAGAGTAGACTCAGTAAATTTAGAAGGACTTGGTACTTCAGATACAGAAGATTTAGAGGATTTGGAACAAGCTGACTCCTTGAGTACAGCGGATACAGAGGACTTAGAATAGGCTGATTCTTTGGGTACAGCGGATACAGAGGATTTAGAACAAGCTGACTTCTTGGGTACAGCGGATACAGAGGATTTAGAATAAGCTGACTGTTTAGGTGCAGCGGATACAGAGGATTTAGAACAAGCTGACTTCTTGGGTACAGCGGATACAGAGGATTTAGAATAAGCTGACTGTTTAGGTGCAGCGGATACAGAGGATTTAGAACAAGCTGACTTCTTGGGTACAGCGGATACAGAGGATTTAGAATAAGCTGACTGTTTAGGTGCAGCGGATACAGAGGATTTAGAACATGCTGTCTTCTTGGGTACAGCGGATACAGAGGATTTAGAATTAGCTGACTGTTTAGGTGCAGTGGATATAGAGGATTTAGAAAGGGTGTCTTTTAAGCGCGAAGGCGGATATAGAATTTGAGGGCTGGGCCCCACGTGACACCGTCGTGAGCCCACTACTCGTTTAAATGATTTTCGTCGCTTACAGAACCTTGAGGTTCGTTGTCATAATCGATACGGTTTACATGGTTTTGTGTATTACTTTGTCGTGGAGTAGAATCGTCATTTTGATTGAATTTGTATTTTTTATTATTATATTGGCGTTTTTTGCAATTTTCAATGGTGTGACCCTCAAACTTACAATATCGGCATATAGGTGGAGAAGACTGGGGTTTACCTAAGTTATGAGTTGTATTGGGTTTAGATCGATTTTGAGTAGTATTCAGTTTTTGCGGAGGACGATTTAAGTTCCTTCTCTTTGATAGTAGGGCCTGTATTTTCTCCTCCGAGATAGCAAGGTTAATGGCTTCATTCAAGGTGGAAGGATTTTTCATGCGAATTAAATTACAAATTTTGGGTGAAAGCCCCATTAAAAATGAGTGGAGGGCTAGTTCCTCCATAGCCGATATTTTACCGACTAATTCGGTTCTCTTTTTATTGGAAAATGTAATTTCAGTAATTAATTTGGCTAGGCAAGACTCAATTTTGAGAGAATATTGACTTACAGATTCATCTGGCTGCTGTTGGAGTTCCTGTAATTCGGATAATAGATGTGCGTAATGTTTCGTTTCCCCAAATTGGGATTGTAAAAAGGACTTTACTTGTTCCCACTCGTTAAAATCCTTTATGGATGCTGCTGACTCGGCTTTTCCTTCGAGTCGGCTTAGAATATAATTTAATAAAATAGGTTTTTGAGTTGCTGAAGCAAGTTTGTTTGCATTCTCGCAGTTATTGAGAAATGATTGAAGTTTCTCTCGAGACCCGTCAAAGGGTTTAATAAACATGAAAAGAATATTTGTTTCCATTTTTTCTGACAGAGTAACGAGCTCTGTCCTTGATTCAGGTTTTTCGGTTGGCATATAGGCCAGAATATAAATCGAAACAAAGCTAGTAAAAATGGAACACAAAATAATAAAGTACAACGGTTACAATGTATGGCTAAGAATGTTAGCGGGCGTCGTCGAGTCGAGCTGATAAGCGCTCCGTTTCGTCGAAGCTCGGATGTTTAGACTACGGATATTATCACTAAGTCTCACTGTAACTTTGCACTGGATTATATTTTATTTATGATTTTGAACACACGGCACTGCACTGGATTTCGAGTTATTATATTGATTTCACTTACAGGATAGCAGCTGCGGTGACGAGAAGAGACAGGAACATGATCACCTGATCTCAGGGATGGTGTAAGTACTTGAACGATTTTCAGGAACACTGGAACTGGATTTGCACTCTGAACTCGCGGTATTTCACAGAAAGTACACACGCGGGTAAGAGTTGAATTTAGTAGGATTTAGAATTAGTAGATAAGATGTGGATATAGAATGAGTCTGGTTCGGCACTTATGATTTGCACACTGAATGTCTGAGGCGTTTTCCAGAATTTTTTTTAAAATCCTTTTGCGCTGCCACCAATTGTTAGACGGGAAAACGTCGGAGAGGTTTTAAAAAAAACGTTTTTAAATTAAAACACTATATTTAGTATTTAGACACAGACACAACGAACTGATACGTCTAAGAGATGTGCTCGCGATAAAGATTGGACGCAGACTGCCTAATTGATGAACTAGGGTTGTACTTGTGACGAAAGTGCTGATTAAGCACTTTTGTGACGTAGAGAGCTTTATTGCTAATCTTTTAGTATTTTGGGTTATTTATGCATTTTGGGGTGCATTTGGCAATCGTAACAGCACCATACCCGTCGCTAGCTAGGCGACGAGCATGTGTGGGACTCGCCCGGCCGAAGCCGGGAATACCCACTAAAACCACCCGGTTACCGTCGGGCCCTGTGTTGAGAGTGTCACGGGGCCGGCCCGAAGGCCTAGGCGCCGTGCCACTCTCAGGGCTTACCGGCCCTGTTAGGGCCGGTTTCCGCGCCACAGGGGGATTACCCGGTAACGGAGTAATCCCCAGACGTGGTGACCGTTGTGCAATGCGCGTGTGGGAGCTACCCACACGCGCTGGTCACACCCTGGGGCTAAAGGAGACGGGGGTTCGTCCCCCGCCTTCTTCGCCCCACCCGTCTACGCCGGAGGGGAGCGGCAAGTACGTCCTCTTCCCGCTCCCTCTCCGCAGCCTCCTTCTGCAAGAGGACGGTCTCGCAGAAGGAGGCGGCAGCCTCCCATGCACTCTCGCTTTCAACCATGGCTCGCACCATGGTTGCCAGGGAGAGGCGTCCGCCTCCGAGCGCCGCAACGAGGTCGCGGCACTCGTTTCGCCAGGCCGGGCACTCCACGAGGGTGTGCTCGGCCATGTCGTCGGGGGAGTCGCAGTGATGGCACCGCGGTGACTCCTCCCGACGGGCGACCCGGTGCAGGTAGTGACCGAAGCAGCCATGTCCGGTCAGTACCTGCACCAAGCGGAAGGTAAGGCTGCCGTGCCGGCGCCCAACCCATCCCTCCAACACCGGACGAATCGCTCCAATCGTCCGGTGGCCGGCCTCCCACGGGGGCGTGCCCGCGAGCACGCAGGCGATATGCTTCTAAACTGCCCGGTGGTCACCATGTAAGTCAGTAACCCACGTACCTACTTCATGTGAGACGGTCGGTAACACCAAGCCGTTGCTGGTCTTCCTTGAGGAGCTGTGGTGATCGAATGACCGATTTTTCCAGCTGTTTGCAAAATATCGTGCCCTCTCGTGTGCATTTTTTTTAATGACAACTAGTGCTTGACCGCAATCTCGCTTGATGGTCATGCAATCGTTGATGGTAAAGCGCGCTAATGTATTAAGAGCCTATTCACTCTAGACCTGAAGACACTTAAATTATAGTACGACAGAAACACCGCCGCTGGCAAGTTGTTCTAATCCCTCGATGTAACGCTTCGTCCTGATCGTAATGGTGTCAACAATGTAAAGGTAGAAACTCGCTGTATGACGGGTCGTCCGATGATGGAACGGAGGAGGACGAATTAAATCATGCAATTCCCTCAATGCATCTTATAGAGCACCGCCAGGCTGGCTACTCTTCGCCTGTGCTCCAGGCTTTATAGACCATTTTGAGCTATGTAAATCTGACTAGCCAATTAGCTTATTAGCACGCCTCTCCACTGAATCCAATGTAGCCAAGTGGCATTTTGCAGCACCATCCCAAATGTGGCTGAAGTACTCCACACACGAACAGACCTGTACTTTGTATAAAAATAGAAGAATGCTTTATACCCATAAAGGAAGGAGTACCGAAAAAAAACTCGCTCCCATTTTAAATTAAACTTTGACGCTTTCTTTTCGTCCTTAATTAGGCCAGCACTTCCATCCTACAACAAAGTAAAATTTTAATATTAAAAGGTTTCCGATAAGACATGAAGACCTTAGGGTGAGACAAAAGGATTTTTTTTAAATACAACGGACCTAGCTTCTGTCCGCGTTTTCGTCTGCATGAAATTTCTTGTTCCCGACCCACACCGTCGCTTCGCATTTTAAAAGCGTTCTTTTTTACATTTCACTCGGCTCCTAGCATGATATTCCCTTTAGCCTTGTAGCCTTTTTTAAGAATTTGGCTGTCAAAGGAAAAAAAAAATCTGCTGCTATTGGTAGTCCCAGAGACTATATTATCGCGTTCAAAGAAACAATCAAACAAACTCTTCAGTCTTATTCATCATCAACCTGTTTATCGTCCCACTGCTGGGCACAGGTCTCCTCTCTTACAGAGAAGGATTGAGCGTAATCACCACGCTTGCTCAATGCGGATTGGCGATTTCAGACTTAAAGTCCAGGTTTCCTCAAGATGTTTTTCCTTCACCTTCAGTCATAGGTGTCCAAGATATACTTAGAAAGTACATATAACTTTAGAAAAGTTACATTGGTACTTGCCTGACCTGGAATTGAACCCGCGCACTCATACTTGAGAAGCTGGTGTTTTAACCACTAGGCCACCACGCTGGCCTTCCCCATAGACTATTCTAAATCAAATGCTATCTTAGGGCAAGGTTAACGACTTAATAACTAGGCTTGATATACTGTGAAATCTTAATTTTATAAAATTCTGTCTCGTGAATGGCTAATATTTGGATATGAGGAAAAGATAAAACCAATGGGCTGATGTTTTAACCACTAGGCCACCACGTCTTATTGCTAATACATATATATAAATAAAGAACTTAATGGAACAGGCGGTGACGAACCTGAGCAATAAATTTTTTATTAATTTAAAACTAGGCGTTATGGATGCCTAAAAGTTATGCTCAGTATTTTAGATCTCAACTAATATTGTGATGAGGTCAAATTGTTTGTTTGGTAAACTCTACTAGAGTTTACCAAACAAACATTTTTAATATCTGGACTTAAAAAAGACGATGATGTCTGAGTTTGTTTCGGCTTTTCTTCTCAGAGATAGACAGGAAATTAATTCAGTGACTGCAATCTACACTCATCCCCGTTACCGTGGGGTGTTTTGTGGTATTGTAAAGACCTACATGGTATGATTATCCTGATTTTTGACTACACTGGACAGTGATAACTCCGTCATATAAGAAGAACAGTATAAAGTATAGAGGAAAGCTCTCGCTGCTTACGTCATTCTATAATACGTATGCTATGCATATATGTTTCCTTTCAAAATTAGAAACGCGACAATGTATGCCAAGGTGTTAATAATGTATGCTACATAACCGCTTTGTACTCTTCAATGCAATTTTCGTGGCTAATGAAGTGTCTGTGAATTGATTGCTTCACCCAACTTATTGGCGGCAAAGTGAAGAATTCAATCAAACCCTTCGATACAAAAAGCGGAATAGCAGCGGATGCGTCAATTAATTACCGTGCCGACGCCGCAATCAATCCTCAGGCTACAAGGATGAACCTGCTACTGTCTCACTAGCCCAATTAATCCGTATCCTGTTTTTACTCGACTTTTTCCTCCCCTGATCAAATCTTTGGCTATTCAAACTTTGCTCCCAATTTAACTTTATTTACCGAACCAACTCAAAGAGTACTCTGATTCCTGCTATCAGACGATCTGTATTCAAAGTATATGTTAATTCGTTTGCTGCTGGAATAAAATGATTAATTGTAGTGGAATCCGAATACCGGGAATAATGTCGTAACCTATATAAAATTAATTGCAGCTGTATTGTTGTGGTAATCAAATTGCCAACCAACATTAAACATTTTATTTTAAAGCTTGTTATTTAAAGTCTATTACTATAAGTTTTGAAAGTTCTTAATATCGATTAGTCTACAAGCTTGTTTTGATTGATGCATGCATTAGAAACATTTAATAACTAAATTATAATCTGAAAATATAGCAGCCCTAACAGGTCTACAGAACTTTTATCATAATTTATTCATTATATCGTAATGCGATTTGTTTCATTAATATGTTGTTTGCAAAACCTAATCTGTAGAAGTCACAAAAAGGACATTAAGCCTCTTTTTGATGCGTGTTTGTTCGTACTTGTGGACAAGTACGATCTATCATAAGCTATCACTAAAATATTCATGTCGCACGTGGTTACACAAAGTGCATTAGCACCACATGAGCTTCGTACTTTGAAAGGGATAAAAGAGAGATAAAATTTTACGAACGTAACGTACATAAGCGATCAGTTCTTGTGAGCGCTACTTTAGTAACAGTCACAGATGTACGTGACGCGTTACACGAGACGACTAAATAATGACGCGCCAACAGTTGTGGCCGACACTGCAGCGCGTCGCTCGGAAACTTATTCATTATTTGTCGAGCAATTATGAGATCCACAATCGGTATTTATATGCCCATGTGACTATTTGTAAGCCCACCCGAATTCATGTTTATAATATAATAATTAGGTAAAAGTTATTAGTCTAGATAAGTTTATTTTTGTCCATCTTGTTCTAATCGTAAAAATTTGTTTCTTCGTAAGTTTTTTTTTTATAATTATAAACTAGCGCCTGACCGCAATCCCGCCTGATGGTAAGCAGTGACGCAGTCGTTGATGGTAAAGCGCACTAGTTTATTAAGAGCCTATTCACTCTAGCCTTGAAGACACTCAAATCTTCAAGTTCAATCAATCAATCAAGTTTCAATCTCTCAAAGTATCGGACATTTCTAAAAAAATATTTTTGCTTTTAGAATATTGGTAGGTCTGCCACAACTTACGAGTTGTAGTTTTATCACTACTTTCTTCAAAACGTTAAAGGAAAACATATTGAGGAAGACAAAAAACTCGAAGGCAATTACCGTCTAACAACCCGCACTGGGCACTGTGTTGTGAATTACTGCCCACTCCAACTCACCTTCTTTTTTGTTTTGTTTTCACGGTAGAAATCCTCACAGACTCCCTGCATGGTGACAGTGGGAGGTTACCGAGGGGTGCCAGGTTCTTATCGGCTACAACAACCACGGTGTTCCATTTCTACCTATGGACAGGGTATGGAAATCACGTAAGCATTCTCCGCAACCCCGACAATCCTCAACCCGCTGTTTCTCCGCGGGCCCCATCTCCAAGCGCGATCATTCATGCATTGCTCGCACCCACTTTGAAGTGACACGAATGAAATACTGCGACGCTAAATCGGGCCTGTCTGTTCGGACGACCGCAGGCCCTTTCTCATAGAGGTCGCAGACTGTTTGTCAACCTTCTACATAGAACGCTCGATGCGTCTCCCAAGACAGGAGAGAGAGTGTAGGGCTTCCCTCTCCTTCTTGGTCGCGTTTTATGGATTTTTTTATAATTATATACTAGCGCTTGACCGCAATCCCGCTTGATGGTAAGCAGTCATGAATCGTTGAAGCGCGGTAGTTTATTAAGAGCATATTCACTCTTACCTTGATAATACTTAAATTGTAGTGAGATGGAAAAATAGCCGCTGGTAAATTGATCCAGTCCTTCGACGTGGTATAAAAGACAAGGTGAAACGCTTCATCCAGATTGTAGTAGTGTCAACAACGTAATGACAACCTCGCAAAAGGAGGCAACCCCGTCCCATGCAATCCCACTCGCCACCATTGATTGAATGACGGCCGATTTCCCAATTCTTGAGGAAGTCTATAGCCTCATTTACAGCACACTAAGTACCTTATGAATCTAGTAAAACCTTATAAAAAAAAGTGTTAAACAAACGGGCAGCATATTCAGATTTCAGTTAGTGGTAATTTTTATTACAGCTTATATTTAATAAAAAGGATTAACAGCTTTATTAGCAGTACTAGTATTTTGTAACCTTAGTGTGTCTACGCGAAATAACTTACCTAACTCCAAACATCAAAACAGTCTAAGCAACACATACAAATTTCAAATTTAAAATGTGTTTTCGCATTAAATCCTTAGTTGTTATTTTTTTTTATTCATATTATTTTTGACCATCATCATCATTTCAGCCGAAAGACGTCCACTGCTGGACATAGGCCTCCCCAAGGTTCTCCACGACGACCGGTCCTGCGCCTTCCGCATCCAGCGGTTTCCCGCGACCTTCTCCAGCTTGTCGGGGGCCTACCCACGCTACGTCTTCCGGTGCGTGGTCGCCACTCGAGTACCCGTGGGCCCGTCGGGCATCGGTCCTGCGGGCAATGTGTCCAATCCACTGTCACTTTAGTGTTGCAATTCTTCGGGCTATGTCGGTTACTCTCGTTCTTGTGCGGATCTCGTCATTCCTGATTCGATCGCGCAGTGAAACCCCAAGCATAGCGCACTCCACTGCCCTTTGAGTGACTTTGAGCCTTCTTATAAGGCCCATTGTTATGACCTTATTTTTGATACTTTTTGATTAATATATAAACTTTATTTAAACATCTTAATTAACAATAATTATGAGTAAGTACTGTATGTACACTGTGAGTAATGCCTAATCAACAAAAGTTAAACTAAAGTTAAATAGTTGTACAAAAATTGCATAAATTAATACAAATTGTGACCTATGTCATCGAGAACTTGGTGGTACCGCCGATTATTCATAGAATCGATGAGACTGTTAATGTTATCCAGCGCCAATTGCTCCCAATGAAGTTTTAGTAGGTCCATCAGTTGTTGGATTGTTGTCTCCATCGAAGTCCTTTAAAACATGTCTCTGAAGAATGTCCCATGCATACTCGATATGGTTGAGGTTTGCCGATTGTGCAGGTGCAGGCATTTGTGCAAAGCTGTATGCGAACGAACTTTGTCATGCTTCAATGTAAAATCGAAGTCAAGCGTTTATGCGAATAACGGACATAACGCCTTAGAACATCCTCAACGTAATTTACAGCGTTCGCGTTACCATTTACAAAACGAGCATACCGTACATATCACATGCCATACCATAGCATACCATATCTGTTGAGCTGTTGTATGGATGCACTTCGTGAACGCACCTCAATCTTTCAGTATTTTCAGGACGACGGTACACTCTTATCCTTCTAGTATCAGGCTTGACCCGAAATCGAGACTCAACACAAAATAAAATTTTATCCTATTGTTCCCGGGTTCATGTAATGTGTCCCCCACACCATTCATTTCGACAAGCGCGATTGTCGTGACGTATCGGTGGGCACCTAATTAGCCGTCGTGCTTGTAGGCCATTCTTACAGTTTGGCAGCTAACAACAACACTACTTGAATTTTGTAGCCTTAAACCTATCTCTCGGGCGGTTAACATCGGTTGGCTTCTCTCAGTCAGTTGATATCGATCGATCGATCTCACCGTATGGTTTTACACCTTCTTCAACATGGGTGCTGCTCAGCCGGATCTCCCGTGTTAGTGTAACGCTGATGAAGACGGCAAATAATGCTTCTGTGCACACCAAAAAACCAAAATACCTGAGGTTGACTTCTTCCCGCTTGCAACATCCCTACTCTTAGCGTTTCATCAGCGGTCAAATGAAATCGTTCTAAAACGTAAAAAATGTCTCAAAATCTATTTTGTTCAATAGTGTTTTCAAATTATTGATTAAATCATTAAATTTATACAGAATACTAAATTTTAATAAGCAAAGAAAGTGCTATAAATTGGAACAAATGCATTTACATTCACATTCGCTTTTAAATATGTGAAAAAAAAATAGAAATGATATTTTTTTACAACCGTATGTCCTCTAGATCAAAAAAGTTTACATAGGTACGTATCACCTACTTGCTAAGAAATGATATAATGATTGATTAATAATTTGAAATAGTGTGTTTTGCTTAGACTTTCTTGATGTGTGTCTCCTAAAAGCCTATAATTTTTGCATTTTTTGGTTCTAAATATATCTACATAAAATAATGTAAGATAAAAAATATGAAGAATTTTAAGGGCAAATAAAATGTATGATGAAACCAATAGTACCTACAAGGAATCTGTGACCCTGATATCTACGATCTACATCTAACGTATGAGCATATCTTGCAAAAACGTGTTCCAAAATCGTGAAATAAGTAGAGGCGGCGGGCGACGGAATGTTGGCAGAAGTCTCTGGCCTGACGAGAAATTCACTGACACATTTTCCATTTCCTTCGATCTCTTGAGACTTTGGTACAAGTTAGTATCAGCCTTATTACGTTTTGTTTTTTGTGATATGGTATACTCCTAAGTGGAAACAAAGCAGGATTAGAGAAAATAAAGAAAGATAATAAATTAAGCACACAAATACAAACGGAAACAATCTGTGTAATTCATGTCTGCGCCAAACAAGCCCAAGAGGAGTTCGCCAAACCCTAAAATTCTAATGTAAATTTGAATAATCTGTCTTTATGCAAACATAGACAATGTCTACATAGCCTCATTTTATAAAAAAAATGTTTGTTGTCTCTGATTCTAATATAAAAAGAAAGACTTGTAATGACAATTTAATCAACAGCGCTTATGCCATTATCTCTAAAGATATCCAAACGATTGCATAATTTCTGATAGCAGCTGCGAGTAATGGTGTCATAAAAATAAAATTGTTTAAAACAGTAAGCACAGTGTCTAAACGAGGGCTATCAAACGTCAATCTCAGATTACAAGTCATTGCAGAATGCGGCTTAACTAACCGTTTAGTGATCTACTGTCGCGTGCCGATTGCTATCGGTCATCGATCTTGGTCATGATGATTTTCATGCACTACATTTGAGTAATATTCTTGTAGAGTTACCCATGATGGCCTGATCTCGGAAGATATTGATGTACACGCGGGCGTTCGACAAGGCTGTTTGCTCTCGCCTCTCCTGTTCCTGGTTGTTCTCGACGGGATTATGCATCGCGCACAGCACAACAAGCGACGCGGGATAGAGTGGGGGATAACCAATGTTCTAGAGGACTTGGATTATGCTGACGATCTATGCCTGCTGAGTCATACGCACCGTGACATGCAGTCCAAGTTGGATGACCTGAGCAGGGAGGCTAGTACTACAGGTCTAAAAATCAACACTCGGAAGACCCAAGAGATGCGATCTGGAGTGGAGATTCGCACACCACTACGGATTGGTGCAGAGGAGGTGGAGCGCGTCCACAAATTCACTTACCTCGGTAGTGTCGTGTCAGAGACTGGAGGTACCGAAGAGGACATCACTTCACGTGTTGCCAAGGCCAGAGCAACCTTCGCACAGCTGCGGCCTGTGTGGCAGTCACGGAAATTAACGCGTCGAATCAAAATCAAAATATTCGGGTCCAACGTTAAATCAGTACTGCTATATGGGTGTGAAACGTGGAAGGTTACCAAAGTCATCTCGCACCAGCTCCAAGTCTTCGTCAACCGCTGTCTCCGCCGAATCCTCGGCATTTACTGGCCCGATAAAATCTCCAATGAACAACTTATGGAGCGCTGCCGCGAAACCCCGATCGACCAGCAGATCAAACGACGCAAATGGAACTGGATTGGACACACCCTTCGAAGAGATTCCGATCATATCCCGAAGCAGGCGCTCGATTGGAATCCCCAAGGAAAACGCAAGCGTGGTCGGCCAAAACAGACCTGGCGTCGTACAGTTGCAGACGAGGCGAAGAAAATCGGAAAGACTTGGAGCGAGATAAAACGCGAAGCTCAGGACCGAACGGGATGGAGACTCACTGTGGACGCCCTCTGCCCCATCCAGGGGACATAGGATCTTAAGTAAGTCAAGACATTTGAGTAACTATTCCCAGTTTATAGTGCCTTTTTTCATACTATTTGTTGTAAGTTGTGGCCTAGATTCGTGGTCCCGGATGCGTGTGTCGGGGCCGCAAACGTTCGTCGTTCTGTGGACGAAGTAAACTGACTCTGACGTCACAATTCCGCTATAGTGAGCGCCAGAGCCTTCCGCTCCAACCACAACTATACTTGTTTTCGGAGTTCACTCTACGTGTTACCCATCCATTTCTATTGTAACTGAAAAGTTTGGACAGTGCTGAACTATTCATAGCCATCCACGATTGCTGTTAGAAATAACTTAATAGTAATGTCAATGGACTGTCATAATTTACGACGTACAGAATTTGTACACACGCTACATATTATATATGTATGTACATTGAACAATAATAAAAAGAAGTTATTTATAGCTGAAAATTTAGGAAGGTACTTACTTCGGGGATACTACCTACTTGTAATAGATTTCAAAAAGATTAAAGAGTAAAAATTAATGCTGATATATACTTAATGCATTTTTTTAATTTTTATGAAAGACTAGCTGCGCTATGTTTTTTTTATATGCTACGCTCTTATTGGTCGCAGCGTGATGTTATGTTGCCTAAAGCCTTCCGGGATTAATGGGCTATTCAACGCAAAAAGAATTTTTCAAATCGGACCAGTAGTTCCTGAGATTTCCAAACAAACAAACTCTTCAGCAGTATGTTAAGAAAACCCTGTCCGACCCGCGAAGGTGTTGTTAGGTATCGATAACTGATTCTACTAATGCATACAAAACCGGGCTAAACCTAAAAAAATAATGCCCCTAAAAAAAAAAATATTATTTCGCAAAAAGAGGTAACTTAATAAATGTGCGCTATGCACACCTATGCCCCATTCCGCGGGCGGCGGGCGGCAGGGCACGCGGCACGTGGTCGCATCGCTATTCGCCCATAATAATACCGGTGTTGTCACTTTTTAAAAATTACCAAATTTCGGGGAAGTTTAAATTAATTCGCGGGAAAAAAAGATTATTTCAAAATTCATTTGTATTGGTACTATGATGATTACGTAAAATTTTATATTATATTTGGTCATGTGTTTACCTAACCTTTATTATCCTTATGGGTCGGACAGGGTTTTCTTAACATACTGTATATTAGTATAGATTATTAAAATTTTTGTTATTATTTCAGAGAATAAATACAATTAACAACACACGTCTGAGGTTGTTTTCGAAAAGTCAGTTGATGTGTTTAATTCTTCATTCTATCCTTCCTAATTTATGTAGAACTATTCCGAACTACATACCTTTTAAATATAAATGACCTAACCAATCCATTCAGAAATTTTAGAGACAATTCTCTTACCTGAAACAAAACGAAACATACTTACTTTTATAAGAAAAACATTGTAGCTATCAAATATCGCTCACTCAAAAATATCTAACAACGTAAATCTACAGTTAAAAGACTAATTAAAAAAGTTCAATTATCGAAAAACAGATTTTTACTTTCAACACAATAGCATTCCTCTGATTGTCTGCGAGGGTATTGTATGAGTGAAAAATAATAAAAAGTAATGAAGTGTCGATGCAGACTGACTGAGAGAGTTGTTAGCAACGTCGTTGGTCGTGTGTTTAAAGTGACCATTTGGTTCGTGACCGCGAACAATATAGTAAACATTTGTTAGTTAATCTCCTACCCTCTTTACCTCCTGGCATGTGGTTTAACAATATAAACAAACACATCTGTCAACGTTAAATCCTTTTATTCAAAGACTAGCTTCAACCCACGACTGTGGTGTAGTGGGTTGGCAATAGAGTCGTCAGTCTGCCATGGAATAAAATTTTAGACCTAAATCAGTATTTCCATAGATTTCTTCGTACATCCGAACTTACAAAATAACTTCTTTATAATATTTGTGCCAATGTCGATTTTATTAAATTTTATGAAAAGTAAATTGCGCAAAATGACAAAATCGGATTTGAAGTTTGAATTTTCCGAACAAAGACTAGGCAATTGAGGAGAAAATTTTGTGTTCACAATTTGGAACTAAATAGTACCTTTTCCAATTGAGTTTCAAACATTTTCTAGGTTAGGTATGACTTTTCTAGAATTCTTCGCTATTCTATTATTGTAATAATACCGCATTAGGACCGTCACGTGGTAGGTTACGCTCAGCTCTCGCTCAAAGTGAAGAGTATAGAGCCCCAGTCATCATCATCATCATCATCAACCTTTTATCGTCCCACTGCTGGGCACAGGTCTCCTCTCATACAGAGAAGGATTGAGCGAAATCACCACGCTTGCTCAATGCGGTTTGGCGATTTCAGACTTAAAAGTCCAGGTTTCCTCAAGATGTTTTCCTTCACCTTCAGTTATTGGTGTCCAAGATATACTTAGAAAGTACCAATAACTTTAGAAAAGTTACATTGGTACTTGCCTGACCTGGAATCAAACCCGCGCACTCATACTTGAGAGGTTGATGTTTTAACCACTAGGCGACCACGACTATTTTTTACAGACAGACAGAGCCCCAGAAGTAGGTACAAAATACGCTGATTACTTATGCTTTCTACCTTATGGTACATAACAGATATTGATGAATTCTTACAGATTTTTCTTGATGTCCAGCTATCACTAAAAAAAATTAGAATGCAGATTATTATGACAGTTAACTTAATAAAAATTAACAGTCCTAACCTAGTACGTAGTAGTCCTAACATTAAATATTGAATGCTGTATCCAGACAAATCGACAAACAGACACAAAAAATCTAAAATATTATCGTTTTTAAAATCGTAATCTACTACTTAAAAAACATGCACAGTTTTGACTTAATATTATTGTTATACAACGTTAGTTTTACTCTATACGATACCTGAATACAGTTTGTTCAGAATAAGCAATTGAATCGATTCCACTCATTTTTGTACCATGTTATATTTTTCCCAAATACATTTAGAAAGTGCTGCAGTGTGGTTACGGAGCGCACGCAGCTGACGGTAGATCATAGCATTAGGATCACAGTGAGACACCCTTCCCCCCCCCCCCCCCCCGCGCGGCTTTAGGCGTAGGCGAGCGTGGACCATATTTTTGTTGGGACAACCAAGTAAAATAACAACCTCATAACTTTGTGGTTTTTCATGATATCTATTTGAAATTTTGTACATAGATTCTTTACTTAAAAATACTGGGTTTGTTTCGGTTTTCGTATAAACAAAAAATAAAGTTGTATATACATACCAATATTATTATATATATGTTTATTGAAGCTGCTATAGTACACGTTCTGAGTAAGGTCACGTTTTAGCCCTGTCATAATAAACCCCCCACCCCTTGAATAAATTTGGAACATAGGTATGTACTTAGGAACATATATTAATGTTTACGAACACCGTCGGCAATCAAAACAACGTTAAGCGTTTTTAAAATATACCGATAGTTCGATCTATTTTTGTACGTAATTTTAATAATAAAACATCAATGTTTCGATAGATATAAATACTATAACTTTTTTTTTGTTAATGATAAAAACATACGTGGCTGAAACGCAAAACAACTTCGTATACATATTATGTATTTTCTGCCTTTTGTTTGTAATGTGCGTTAAATTTGCGCAGAATAAACAATTTTTCATTCTTCTTATTGACTTCATTATCAAAGGGAAAACATAGAAAGGTTTATTATTCCATGGGAATAATGAGACTCACTAAGAAAACAAATTATTATGGTACGCCTGGATCGGCTGTCAAATAATATTGCTACCTACTTCCATAAACCCAATGCATTATTATTTATTTATATTATGTAACACCCTTTGTGCTAATATGGGTACACAAATTCCCACATATAGTATGAAAAGGGCTATATACGTAAATGCAGGGTGCAAAATGTATGGAAATAAAATATTTAGAAAGCACCTTCTATTACGCGCTATGGCCTCCGACGATCCGTACTATCAAAGAAACTGTAATACTTAATGCTCTGGCAATGCTGGATCGGATCTTTGAATATTTACGAGTTGGTCCTTTACTTTCTAGATAGGGTTTCATAATATACAATAGAATCGTGAAAAGAACACTACAATTAGGAATAAATGGATTAAATTCAATGTAGAGCTTTTACCGATTTCCAATTTTGTTTTTATATAATTTATAAACTAGCGCTTGACCGCAATCCCGCCTGATGGTAAGCAGTGACGCTTACCGTTGATGGTAAAGCGCACTAGTTTAATAAGAGCCTATTCACTCTAGCCTTGAAGACACTCTAATTGTAGTCCGACGGAAACACCCCCGCTGGCAAATTGTTCCAGGCCCTCAATATACGCGGTATAAAAGAGGAGGCGAAACGCTTCGTCTGGATCGTAGTGGTGTTAACAACGTAAGGGTGGAAACTCGCTGTACGACGGGTCGTCCGATGGTGGAACGGAGATGGGGGAATTAAATCATGCAATACCCTCGCACACTCCCCAAAATGCATCCTATAGAACACCGAAAGGCTGGCTACTCTACGCCTATGCTCTGGCTTTGGATACCGTCCCCGAGTTAAATCAGAGTAACCAATCAGCCTCTTCGCACGCCTCTCCACTGAATCCAAAGTGGCCACGTGACACTTAGCAGCACCAGCCCAAATGTGGCTGCACTACTCCACACACGAACGGACCTTTGCTTTGTACAACATTAGAAGCTGCTCTGGTGTAAAGTACTGCCGGACCTTTGCGATAACGCCAAGTTTCCTGACAGCCACCTTGGCCTTGGACTCTGTGAACCGCCCAAAGTTTAGGTTCGAGGAAATCTCAACTCTCTAACGCTGAAGGCGGTCGATACACTCCAAGGTTACATTTCGAAAAGTAGAAGTAATGCGAACTTCATTGTGTCATTTAATTTACGTGCCATTTAATTTTTTAATGCCTTCAGGCATTGAAGTTCCACAATGAAGTAAATTAGGTGGAGTAGCACTGCCAGTATCAAGACGCGAATTATGGGCAAAGAGAGATGCAAAGAGACCTGCTTTCTCTCTCGCCGTATGAGCCAGTGTTCCGTCAGGCCTAATCAGCGGAGGCAGTGTGGGCCGACAGAAGTTCGCCTCGACCGATTTAGCAAGGGACCAAAAAGATCTGCTACCGGATGACTACGCAGATAACTTGTTGCCAATATGGGTAAAGCGGTCGAAGCGAGCCTTCTTAAGTGCCTTTTAGTAGGACTTGGCAGCACGGTTAAAGGCTCTCTTCTTTCAGCTTAGATCCGGAGCTCCGCGGTCACGAGCGTCAACCCAGGTGAGAAATGCCGTGTGCTTACGCTGTTCAGCTTGGACACAATCGGCATTGAACCATGGGCGAGCCGAGCCACCGACGGGCTCGTCATTGAAGGGGATAAAATACTCCATAGCTTGACGCACCACATCGGTTATAATGTCCACACAGCTCGACGGATTGTCAAACGAGAAGCAGAACTGCTGCCAAGGATAAGACGCATTTATTTTTTTTTTATCTTTCTTCTTAAGGTGATTTCCGAGGCACGACCAGACCAGTGTCTGGTCGTGCCTCAAAAATCACGTTAAGCTATTGGTCCCGGTTGCCATACGAACATCTAATGGCAGTCGTTACGGGTTGTTGGAGCCCACAAATGCCCAACAATCAGCCTATCTGCAATGCTTCGGTATCGCCTTCGGGTTGTGCGGATCAGACGGCAGTCGCTTCACGGAAAATATCGAAGTTTAGCCAAATAAGCAGTTCAATATAGGTTTTAAATATATACTTTGGAGTCTGGGTTCAGGTTTATTAGTATATATTACTGGTAAATCAGAACCTAGACTCCAAATTTGAAAAAGGTTCGGGTGCGACTGGGATTTATGCTGAGATGCTGATCATGATGATGACTTTTATACTTCATCCTTGTAGGACTTAAGGAATATCAAAAACTCTGAAAAAATATCATAACCATTAACAAGTAACCCTTTAACTACCATCTACATTGGCAAATTACTGACTCCAAAAATTACCTTGTGTCTGATCGACACCTCACATGATCAGTTTGACTTGTTTTTTGACCAACAAATTTGCATTGTCATTCAACGTGGCCTCCCGAGCACGTTTCCGGCTGACAGCAATGCGAAAGAGTATTTCAACACCTAGGTGACCAAAAAATAAAAGAATATTTTAACCACGGTTTATCACACGCGATCATTACTTATTCCTACAAAAGATTTACTTTTTTACCTTTATATGTTATTTCCATCTTCTGTCCTCTCGCTTTTCTGTTAGACGCCCACTTGTTTTATCCTCCAATATTAAATTAAACTAAATAGGCATTACTCTCTACAGTATATAAACATTTTAATATTTATGAAATAAAATAATAAAATTTTAATGACCAAAGCTAGAAGAAAACGGTATCTAATAAACCTGGTTAATTATATTCTTAATAAATTAGATTACTTGAGGACCGCAAGTGGAATTTTAAACACGCATTAGTTTATTCTAAAGTGCTCCCCGGGTAGCCTGAAATTTGCGTTGAATACCTGAATACTGTATTTGTGGGTTAAAAGTAGCTTGTTATGAAGGGACATAGGCAATGTTGATCTTACCCTTCTATACAGGTTATTGGAGTGTGGGATAAAAGGACCAACTCGATGTTTTGTAGGATTAGGGCTGTTATTTGCTAGCAGAACATAGTTTTATTTTAATTAATTATGAATTTATAATTGACATATTTTGGGGCTTTAACATAATTTTAATACTTGTGAAGGATTTAAGGTCATTGTTTTAAACCAATTGTGCCTATATAAATAGAAGTGTCAATTATTCGTAACGGACATACAGCGACCTGCGTGTCCAAAATGGCTCATTCAAGGTGAGCCATGGTGTTGCAGTGCTTAAGGGACGTTTACTGAGGCTCGCAACTCGAACCCCCATCCTCAGTCGATCAGTTTCTTACAAAACTTCAACTATATCCGACGATCCTGTATACTGATTCGATGACTGTATCTAATATAGTTTCGGACTACACAAGGCTACTATTTTCATATTTTCTAATTGATGAACTCCTTGAAAATTTAATAGTGCCTCTGAAGGGTTTAAATGAAATAAATAGTTTGAGTTGACATAATTTATATAGTGTACATAATAAAGAATTCTATTTCATTCTCTTTTATCAGACAGATAAAGCCTATTTTTAACTGACAACGAATCATAAAAGAGTCTTAATTTAGACGGTCCCCGCGACCGCATGTGTACTAATTACCTATAATGTGTTTTAATAACAATATCAGTAACTATTGCAGCACCACAAGGGCCCTGATAATTCACACTTAAATACCGTGATAAAGCCACAATGCAAATATTAAAAGGTTTAAAGGCATAATGTTGTTACAAAATAAATACAGCTTTGTATACCTCTTCTCTCAACCCAGTGGTCGTTTACGAATACTAAAATACAATGTGCCGCATAATGGCACTATAGTCTATACAAAATATCGATTACAGATTTTGTTTAAATTTTATAAACTCATCCTGTCTACACAATCAGCTCAGCGCCCGCCATTATCACAACTGACTCAGCGGTTCTTTTCATAAAAAAGAATAGATGTAGTTACTCTGAGAAAATTAAAGCCTAGACTGAAAGTTAGTAGATATCCAAATACGTAACGAAGTAAGCGTTTCGTTAACCGCCCTTGCTGTCATAACATTTGTTGGATACGAGTATACGAGACTGTTACATTTAAATACTTTACTTAAAGCTGCTGGCATAATTGGATTGCAATGAACGTATAAGAATAATTCTTGTCTCGAGGTAATTTATTACAATTATAATGTTTGGGTAAAGTAAATAAAAATAAATAAATGGTAATTCAGATCAAAAATATACATAATAAGACAACTATTCTATTCTATTTTTGTTTATGGCAATGGTGCCGATATTGACAATTCTGCCAATGTCTAATGTTATATGAGAAAACGTGCAAAGGCAAAGAAAAATACAATAAAATAATTAAAAAAAAAAACAATTCTAATCCAATAATAATTTGATAGCACTATGTTTAATGTGAAACTTGTAGACAAGTGTTAGTAGGTACACTAAAACAAACAAAAATAAAAATACATTAAATATATTATGGTTAATTATATTAAATATGAACATAGAAAAAGACACAAAAATAATCATAATTTGATGTCATTAATACGGATAAAATCCATCAAAGTTCCAAATAGCTTTGGGGAAGAATGTGTTAGTAAAGATTGAAAGTTAGTTGAGACAGGGATATATAACTTAGGAAGACGACTATACAGATCATGGGCTGGGTTATTATTGGAGCACTGGAAAAATATATGCTCTAATGTACCTTCATCCAGTCCACATTCACAGAGCGAAATATCTCTGACCCGGATTTTGTGAAGACTGAAACTTGGCAACAGGGAAACAACAATGGGCTATACGGAGATGAGAAATAGAAGATATTACCCTCATTGAGGTTTTTTTATACGGGTAAAACCAAGGTTTGGGTGTAACATTAGGCTGTATTGCGTGATAAAAAGTACCTTTCCGCTTACTTGTATTTTGCCACTGCACCTGCCATGTGGATAGCAAGTTCTTTCTTAGAAGGCTCAGCAAATCATAACCCCGGCATTTAAAATACTTAAGATCAGCGTCTTGGGACGTGACAGCGTCCTTAGCAAGAGCATCGACACACTCGTTTCCTCTTCTGCCAAAGTGGCTTGGAATCCAAACCAAAAACCGGCCAAGTGCGTTTCGGACTCACGCACAAAGGGTTCCGTACCATTGATTTATGAAATTAAAGGATTTAAGTTATTTGTATTTTTTTTTATTTTTTTTTTTATTAATTTATAAACCAGCGCTTGACCGCAATCTCGCCTGATGGTAAGCAGTGACGAAATCGTTGATGGTAAAGCGCACTAGTTTATTAAGAGCCTATTCACTCTAGCCTTGAAGACACTCAAATTGTAGTCCGACGGAAACACCGCCGCCGGCAGATTGTTCCAGTCCCTCGATGTACGCGGTATAAAGGAGGAGGCGAAACGCTTCGTCCGGATCGTAGAGGTGTTAACAACATAAGGGTGGAAACTCGCCGTACGACGGGTCGCCCGATGGTGGAACGGAGATGGGGGAATTAAATCGTGCAATTCCCTCGCACACTCCCCAAAATGTATCCTATAGAACGCCGAAAGGCTGGCTACTCTACGCCTGTGCTCCAGGCTTTGGAGACCAACTCGAGTTAAATCAAGGTCACCAATCAGCCTCTTCGCACGCCTCTCCGCTGAATCCAAAGTGGCCAGGTGGCACTTAGCAGCACCAGCCCAAATGTGGCTGCAGTACTCCACGCACGAACGGACCTGTGCTTTGTACAACATTAGAAGCTGCCCTGGTGTGAAGTACTGCCGGACCTTTGCGATAACGCCAAGTTTTCTGGCAGCCACCTTGGCCTTGGACTCAATGAACCGCCCAAAGTTTAGGTTCGAGGAAATCTCAACACCCAAAAGCTGAAGGCGGTCGGTACACTCCAAGGATACATTCTGAAAAGTAGGAGCCAAGGTGAACGGGCTCCTTTTGACGGTGAAAAGACGCCTGTGTTTTGGCGGCATTGAATGCTACACGGTTAGCATTGCCCCATTCGGAGACTGCCTAAAGTGCAACACTCGTTCGCTCTACCATGGCCTCTCTTTCGGAACGGATTGATTCCCTACTAGCTCGAGCATCCGGCAGGTATCTCTCCACAACTGTGCTGTCGTCTGCGTACCCATAGATACCGGGCATCAGCAGATCGTTAATATGCAGCAGAAACAGAGTTGCAGAGAGAACAGGCCCCTGAGGAACACCGGCATTAGTCGACATGGGCTCAGATGAGCATCCGTCGACAACAACTCGAAGGGACCGTTCAGTCAGGAAGTCTTTTACCCAGCCAGTCAGGCTAGGGGAAATGCCGTACGCTGGAAGCTTACTCAAAAGGCCAGCGTGCCATACCCGGTCAAAGGCCTTCGAGACATCAAGGGAGACAGCAATCGCCTCCCCATTTCTCTCGAGGGCCTCGCCCCACAAGTGAGTGGCATACACTAGTAGGTCCCCAGTTGACCGATTGCGGTGAAACCCGTACTGTCGGTCACTGAGGAGATCGTTACCTTCCAGGTATGCCAAGAGGCGCGAGTTCAATACACGCTCCATATTTTTGCAAAGTATGGAGGTGATCGAAATCGGCCGATAGTTGGTAGGATCGGCACGACTACCCTTTTTGGGCACGGGCTGCACGTTGGCAAGCTTCCAGGACTTGGGCACTATACCAGTCCCAAATGAGAGGCGATACAAGCGTGTCAATACAGGAGACAACTCGGGCGCACATGCTTTTAGAACAATCGCTGGTATACCATCCGGACCACTAGCCTTATCCACGTCCAGACGACACAGTGCTCTCAGAACCTCCCTGTTCCGAATGCGAACCTCAGGCATTGAAGTACCGCAGTGGGGTAAGATAGGTGGAGTAGCACTGCCAGTATCAAGACGCGAATTATGGGCAAAGAGAGATGCAAAGAGACCTGCTTTCTCTCTCGCCGTATGAGCCAGTGTTCCATCAGGCCTAACCAGCGGAGGCAGTGTGGGCCGACAGAAGTTCGCCTCAACCGATTTGGCAAGGGACCAAAAAGATCTGCTACCGGAAGGCTGCGCAGATAACTTGTTGCCAATTTGGGTAATACGGTCGAAGCGAGCCTTCTTTAGCGCCTTTTTGTAGGACTTGGCAGCACGGTTAAAGGCTCTCTTCTTTGAGCTTAGATCCAGAGCTCCGCGGTCACGAGCGTCAACCCAGGTGAGAAATGCTGTGTGCTTACGCTGTTCGGCTTGGGCACAATCGGCATTGAACCATGGACGAGCCGAGCCACCGACGGGCACGTCATTATAGGGAATAAAATATTCCATAGCTTGACGCACCACATCGGTTATAGCATCCGCACAGCTCGATGGATTGGTAGAAGAGAAGCAGACCTGCTGCCAAGGATAAGACGCAAAGAAATGGCGCATCTCATCCCAGTCTGCTGACCTGTATCGCTACATTCGCCGTTCACCACGAGAGTCGTGATCTGGTGGGGAGAAGGTCGACACAGACTTCACCAGACAGTGGTCTGAAGTTCCCAACGGTGAGGAAACTGTTACAACACACCTGTCTGGATCAGTGGTCAGCAGAAGGTCCAGACAATTGGCAGTATGACCAACTACATCAGGCACCCTAGTCGCTTGCTTTACCAGCTGGGAAAAGCCCATTGAAAGCGCGAAGTTTCGCGCTTCTCTCCCAGCGTGGTCGGTCCTCTGGTACGGGAAAAGCCAGTCCTGATGGCAGGCATTGAAGTCCCCCAGAGCGACGAAGTGTGCGTCAGGGCGCCGGTGCAGCGCATTGTCAGCGGCCTCACTGAGGTGGTCAAATAAACGAGTTGTCTCCTGATCACCGCTGTGCGATCGGTAGACACAAGTGTAAACAATTTTGTCCACACCAGTGTCAACCAACAGCCATAGGGACGAGAAGTGAGGGTCTTCGAGGTGACGGAGGTGCCAGCAACAAATGTCATTGCGGACATACACACAGACCCCGGCACGCTGCAGGAAATGGTGCTCCAATGCGTATCCCGGGTAACTGAGGTATGCCGCATCAGACGGACATCTGATCTGGGTCTCCGTCAAGAAAAGTAGATGGGGCTTCTCAGTCTCAATGTGGTGATGTACTGCAATGAGATTGGAGTGCAGACCTCGAATATTAGAGAGGTGCACTTTGAAAGAGAGGACGTGCGACTGCTGTACGCACCTACTTTTCTTTTTAGACTTTTTCATATAAAAAAAAATATTGAGTGAATAGGAAGGAAGACGGCAGTTGAGTGAGGTGATGCAATGTTAATCCCAACAATGCGACCAACGATGCAGGGCAGAGGGAGATTGATCTGGAGACTGCGGGGACGCCCGAACCCCCCCCCAGGGATCGCCATCGGGTCCTCTCGTCCGGTCGCCAACCGGCACGATGGGGCCACCCTGGGATTTTTCGCAGTTGGCGGGGCAGCCTTTCGTATGTGGCTGGCACACTACTTGGGCCCCCAACTACCTGCGGTCGGCCAGCGGAGCACCGTGCTTCGGATCCCGCTACCCTCCACGACCAAACTCCCGATTCGACAACTTTAGGCACATCGTACCCGGCACACATCGCAACACAACTGCTCAGACCCGCCCTCCAAACGGCTTCACCAGACATCATGCCGGAACACGACGAATCGCTTGGCGGCATGACTTTGTCTGGTGGGTGGTAACTACGCCGGCGGAAAGATTAAAGATTACGCGGTAATAAGCGGTTTACGATTTACGAGGTTTTTATAAAAAACTACTTACTAGATCTTGTTCAAAACAATTTTCGTTGGTAGTTTTTATAGTAATATATATCATATGCTTTTTTTTTAGATTTTTCATTTTCTTATTTTAGACCAACTTTTTTCCACTTTGGAAGCGTCTGTCACGCAAACTATTCTGTTTAGAAAAAAAAATATTTTAGAAACCTCAATATAATTTTTGAAGACCTATCCATAGATACCTCACACGTATGTGTTTGATGAAAAAAAAAAAAAGTTCCAATTCTAAATATAGGGAGCCGCCAATATTTATTATTATTATTTTATTTTTGTATCAAAATCTTAATACGGTTCATAGAATACATCTACCTTCCAAGTTTCAACAGTATAGCTCTTATAGTTTCGGAAATAAATGGCTGTGACATACGGACGGACAGACGGACAGACACACATGACAAATCGATATCCTAAAAAGTGGACTGTTTTAAGATTCTTGGCACGGAATAAAAGGGACCTTATGGATTGGACTGTGCAGTTTGCTCTTGAGAGGACTTTGCTCCAAAGCTTGCAGGCAACTAAGAGAGTCCGTGAAGATGACACCAAAATATAGGTTATGGGCTTCTATAAATAAACAAGCTTCCAATATGGCTACGCACTATCCCGTAAACACTGATGACTTTTCAGGGCATCTAAATGTCAACACGATTTTTGAGATTTGGTAGTATACCGCAGCACCAGTGCAGCTTGAATCAGAAAATTTAGAGGCGTCCGTGAAGAATATCTCAAAATTTCACCAGCGCTAAACAACCGCCGCGTTGAAAATAGAGTTAGCCGAAGGGGACTTTTAAGATATGCCGATATTATAGAAAATGTCAGGTTTGAGACATATGGTTTCATAGTCAAAATTGTAAGCAGGGAGACTGAGCGATAGGAGAATCTAAATTTTGGTACCAACGAAAAGAATTTACAAACAAAGGGACTTTTTCATGTTTCCAATAATTGGAACTTTGGCATGTGGTATCCAGGTCTTTCACTCTTTGAACAAGCAGGTGAGAGTATTTAGTAGTGACTCTAGCCCAAAATCTCGACACTAGATATTGACGACGATAGATGTCTTCACAAGGCCAAAGGTGGTTCAGCGCACTCTACCTGCAATGCGTTAATTGGTGAGGATTTCATACAGCCAAAATGATCCTTAGGCACTAAGCCTGAATACTATCCAGCCTTGCCAAAGCACCTTTGTTGCAAGGAATTAAAAGGAAAGATCCGTAGTCTAGAATACTCCGGACTAGAGCATTGTATACCAGTTTCATGGTGTAGGGATGAACACCCCACCATGCACCGGCAAGATCTTTAAGAATATATTTCTCTCGCAACTCTAGCTCTAGTATCTAGCTCGGCCTATATGGGATCTAGGTTGTTTCGTAGGACGTTTAGGAACATCCTCATAATTTCCGGGACGTTTTCCCGTTTTCTCGTTGGATGTTAGTCTGAGAAGTAAAGGTTAGGGACTGGCTTAATGGGTTGGGGGTGGGACTTAGGTTAGAAGGGGAGAAGCCGGACGATATACCTACAACCCCCCTAGGGCTGTAGGTATGTCATCTGGAGAGTCCGGAGGTTTAGTTTTATCCATATTTCTGGATAAACGTGTTTGAGGTTATAATTAAATAAATAAAATATAAAAGGGACTACTAAGGGGAAACTAAAAATAGATACAAAACAAACCTGACACATAGTAACAATACAAAAACAAAAACACAAGCCACAACAAACACAATATAACCGAAAAACAACCAAAATTCTAGCGCACGTGTAGTCAAAAACACACCTACGGCTAGCAATAAGACAACGATGTTGTTTCAAAACTAACACGTACCTTTCTTAATGTTTCATTTAAACATAGTTTTCATTCGTTTATAACTAAATAAAACAACTATAACTGGCCGAAAAGACTAACTGTCAAGCTTCAGACATTAATTCTCAATTGAAACCAATGAAAAAGATTAGTAAAAGCTAATAAAAATCAATTTATTATAATAAGTTCAAGCAAGAAGAGTGAAAATCGTATTGAATGCCACGCATCGATGCAAGTAGCAGGTTTGCCCGCATCTTCCTCTGTTACGGCTATGTTGCCCACGTATGCCTAGACATTTATTAAGAGCAGACTCGTTGAACCTATACTACGGCTTAGCAGGGCGTAGCTAACTACGATTACCTGACCTCTGAACCATTTTCTTTCAATGATTTTGTTATTTAGTGTATGTGAAAGTTGTAAACTTATTATCGCTGAAATCGAACTCAATTTGTCTGATTTATTAAAACATCAAAAGGATTTATAAAGTTATAACATTTCTGAAAATTAAAGTAACTTGTAAGCAGTTGTCAATTACATAAATTAGTAACGTTTTTCATAGTAACAAATATGAATAAACAAATCTGCTTCAGTCAACACTGTTAAGCACAATTCTCTTTATACATGTTTACTACTGTTCTCCTAAGTCCAAAATTTAAAAAAAAACCATTAATACAATAGCAAAGTAACACATACAAAAAAATGTTTTAATGATTTTTGACTCATCTAGCCGTCTACTAGTTTCCCTTGCAAGATGAAATAATTAGCAGCACTCAAACTATGCGTAACATAATAACACTTTCAACCACAATTACAATTTCAAACGAAATTACAAATTCATTGCTGCATTTGTAGTGGTTTTATTTCCGCACTTAGTCCTTCAAATGGGCCATAATGCGTATGCAAAATTAAATCTGTTCACGCAATGTTGTTGAATTATCAAAATAAAAGTTAGTGCCATTGCGAGTGGGTTAGGTATTTAGCCCGTGGGTGAAAACTATACGAGTATATAAGGATTCATATTCCATCATAATCTCAGCGTTAATCCCAGTCGCATCAGAAGCTTTTTTTATCAGCTTTGGAGTCTGGGGTCCGCTTTACCAGTCTAACTGCCTATTTTCCGTGAAGCGACTGCCGTCTGACCTCCACAACCTGAAGGCGTTATCGAAGCATTGCAGTTAGACCAATTGTTG
This sequence comes from Sesamia inferens, assembly GCA_037179545.1. Classification (NCBI taxonomy): domain Eukaryota; kingdom Metazoa; phylum Arthropoda; class Insecta; order Lepidoptera; family Noctuidae; genus Sesamia; species Sesamia inferens. Next base: position 16,004,443 of record CM073928.1, on the reverse strand, counting down.
GACTTTTGACAGCTCCAACAAAACGTAACGACTGCCATTATGCCGTATGGCAACCGGTACCAACGGCTTAACTTGCTTTCCGAGGCACGACCAGACCAGTGCAAATATTCATGCATATAGATAAAGATTCATATTATTTATATGTATTACTATAGATCTAACTAAACTCTAGAAATTCATTTCATCTTATTTATAATCTACTTCTTTCTTCTTCTTCTTAAGCCTATAGAAGTGCACTGCTATACAATAGCCTCCTTCAAAATTTCACCGGTCTTGTGCTGCCCGCGTCCATCAACTTCCCGCAACCTTATAGGTATATTTATAATCAAAGATGAATAATCACAAGCTCCCTGTGGAGTTCAGGGTCATTTAAATATTTCAAGGAGACTCGGGTTAGTAATCATTTAAAGAAACAGAATATGTTAGCTCATTTCTGCAGAATATTGACACTCTAACTTTTAGTTTATATTTAGTTTTTTTTTTTTATCGCAATTGAAGGCTATTTAGATTCTAGTCAGACTATTTAAGAGCAAGCGTGCTTACAAAAAATGTTTTACTACTTTAAAGGCAAGGTCTACTAAAAAAAAGGCGGAGTTGGGGCGCGTTTCACGTATCACAGGAAATTTAATTTTCTTGGAAGGTAAGTTATTGGAGAATAGGTTTTTGTTCCTGTTTGTTGGACTATATTTTTACGTTAGTTATTAAGTGTTATAAAATATTCTTTATGAAGGGACCATAAAGGTAAAATTATAATGTTGGAACGACAAAATATTACACGTTTTTAGTTTCTAAGTATATCTTGGACACCAAGGGCTGATTATAAGGTGTAGGAAAACATCTTGAAGAAACCTGGACATTATAGTCTGAAATCACCAACCTGCATTTAGCAAGCGTGATGATTACGCTCAATCCTTCTCTGTATGATAGAAGACCTGTGTCCAGCAGTGAGACGATAAAAAGGTTGATGATGAATACTTTCGGCAGGTCAGGCAGGATGTTTTCCTATTAGATAGTAAGTACTATCATCATACATCCACATTTCACTAGTAGTAAATTTCATGTACCATGTACTGGGGGCCCAGACAGCCAACTACACTTAAGTTTATTTCATTTAATAACCACCGTTCTGAAAACGGTAAAGAAATGATATTTTGATCCATGAACCAGTAGGGTAATTACGTAACGCGTTATCAGCAGCAATGGATTTGATTTTGACTATTTAACAACATTCATTGCGTTATTTACGTCATTGGGCAGACACTTTTTTTGAACATTTGGAGCTATGCATACGCAATATGCTTCAAAATGATACCAATCGATAGTAATAGTGTGTTACGACTATGGTCTACTCCTTTTCACAGTCAGTATGCCTACCTGAAATGCGAGCATTATATGCTGATTGGGGCGTTTGGTTACTTGAATAGTACAGATTTCAGAAATTGATTAGACTGAGACTAATAATAATAGGTGATTTATCGCATTGATTAATTAATTACACGAGCCCAAATAGCATTGCCATTAATTTAACTTACCCAATGATAGCCAATAGCCATGCAGATCATCTTTTTTAAAAACACAGTGCCTAGCATTAAACGAAACGTTTATGAACTACTCAGAATATCATTCGGTGTCAAAACCCGCCACACATTTTCCCACCCACTGCAACTCCTGAAAGCCAGAATCAACAGTGGAGACCGCCAGAAAAACGCCGAGCAATGAAGCTCGACGAGTCCCGGAGAAACGATTCAACTATCTCAGGTCCCGTAACGAAATTAATCAGAAAAGAATAGCGGAGGAGTAAGAAAAAAGATGTTTTTTTCCACTTCCCTCCATAACAAACAGGAGACAGAACAGAACTAGACCAATCGGCACAAAGAGACAAGGATTAAGTTAATGGGTCCTAAGTAGGTATGTGCTGTTACAATTGATTCCAATAATAGGTATAGCAAAAGCGCCTGAACCCACGGAAATTGGTTCTAGTGTATACAAGGTCCGTATAATAAACGACTCCGGATGTAACTTGTACACTATCCAACATAATATTGCGTTCATTCTGCCAAAGAATACACTTCCACAAGATGTGATGTGCGAACTATTCAAATTCACAGTTCGATGTAGAACATTGACACAAAGGCGAAGGAACAAATTTAAAAGAATACAGTTTACTTTTAAAGTTGCAATGACCTGTGTGAAATTGGGCAACGCAGTGGTCAACCTCCAGCCATGTCTTAGCCAGCCGATCGCCAACGGAAGGAAGGAATAGATGGAGGTGCCGATGATTGATGGAATTATCCCACCTACTTTGCCATTCGGATAAGAGGTCCTCCCAGACTTCAGTCTGAGGTTTATATAATCTAGAAATTCTATTAAAGTCGCGTTGTGTCACAAAATTAGTGTCCATGGCCTCCCCCCTCGCGGAGTAGTCCATTGAAACACGTCGCTGTACTTCAAGATCAACTGGAAGTACACCTGCCAGTACCGGTAAGGCGGGTGTATCATTCGGTATCAGTGACATTTCGCTATAGTGGCCAATATGACGATTGTGATTTGCCACTTTATGTTTTGTTATTCAAGTTAGGTTTAGATCATGTCTACCGTACCCATTAAAGAAATTATTAATGTAAAAACACTTAATGGTACTATCCAAAACGTATTCTTTACCAACCACTCCACTAACGTTTTAATTTCAAATAAGTACAAACAGGCAAACTCTCAAAATCATTCTGCCATGACATATTTTTTATCAACGACTGCAGAACTAAAGCTTAGTTTACATAATTTACTCCAACTCAATTTTTTGTAATTTTAGGAATAAATGTGGCCATTAAAAATGATTTCCTTTAATGAAATCTATATTTGGTAACATGCAACTAAGTTTCCGACTAGCTGTTTGACTTCTTAGAATTTCAAAATATCTGTGAATTGTCTAATTAAAATAAATGGTTTGACTTTCATTCCTTTTAACAATTTCGTGGTAGTATCTTCCACTAGATAACGAAAACTTCTTAGGTAGGTACTTTCGCTTTTAAACCGCGGTATTTATGGTCACCATCTGGCACTTGCTTTGAGTAAGTAGTATAAATTTTAGTTAAGCTTTCTACTAAACTTATTATGAATGAGAATGGGCGGATGGATGTTTAACCTTTCACGCATCTAAATACTGAATGTATTTAGATGAAATTTGGCACTAGCAGATCCTGTGGCAATAGCAGATTGCCACGATCATTATTGCCTATGGCATACAATAACATTTATGCAACAAATGGCTTGCATCGTCTAAATATTGTTTAGACAATGACTTTTATTGTTGCTTCAACTTATTTAAAGCCATAGGCAATTAAATTGCACCATGAAATCAGTCTTTATGCGAATGAAACCCTTCCGACAATATTACCTATCCTATAGAATATAAGTAAAATTGGAGTGTATGTTTGTAATATTGAAATAACTGTTTTTTATTACATCATCATCATCATCATCGACCTTTTTTATAGTCCCACTGCTGGACACAGGTCTCCTCTCATACAGAGAAGCATTAAGCGTAATCTGCTCAATGCGTAAGCGTAAGCTTGCACAATGCGGATTGGTGATTTCAGCCTTACAAGTCCAGATTTCCTCAAGATGTTTTCCCTTATAATCTGTCATTGGTGTCCAAGATATACTTAGAAAGTACATATATCTTAGAAAAATTACATTGCTACTTGCCTTACCTGTAATTGAACCCGCACACTCATACTTACTACATGCATATGAATATATATACGGTACATACACCAAAACAATATTTTTCCAATTTTATCTGTCTGTTTGTTCCTGCTAACCTCTGAAATGACTCGACCGATTTTGACGGGACTTTTATTAGCAGGTGGATGATGTAATAAGAAGTAGTTAGGCTAATTTTCTAGGTGCTTTTATACCGATACTATGGTGCTTTGGTGTCCCACCACCATCTTTGGGACCCAAGTCAACCCCACCTGCTAGACGGTGCACCTGCTGACTTACGGAATTTCCCTTCGGAGTTGAGTAGTCAGGCGGCAGTCGCACTCGTAAAAACCAAACAAGCCAAACAAGTAAGGGCGCTGCCGCAAAACTGGTGGGCTAGGGCTACCGTGTCAGAGGCGGATACGGCTGAAGAAGTGAGCCTGGGGTGGCCGTGGTGTTGTCTGACGAGCTACAGGATGACGTCTTGGAGGTGAATCGCATCAGTGATCGGCTGATGTCGGTGCGTATGCTTGGCAATGGGGTTGTAATTCACTAGATAAGGATAATACTCCTTAGGCCGGGTGCAGTGACCGAAAGGACGTTGTTCTGGTGCCAGCTCGAAGGACTGCTTCACGGGATCTTGTTATCCCAGGGAGTCGTTCTGGATGGTCATTTCAATGGTCATGGGGGTGAGAAGAGTTACGGGTTTGAGCGTATTCACGGTGACTTTGGATATAACATTCTCCGAACGTGTGCGGCCTCTGACCTTGTCACCTATCGGAGAGGGCGAAGCGCTACCCAGATAAACTTTCTACTTACTAGTAGACAGCACATCGGCAAAGTAGCCAATTGTAAAGTCTCTGCACAACACCGCCTCCTTGTCATGAATATCTGCGTAAAGGCCCAACATGAACGTGTGGAGCACTGCCGACGCCAGATCAGGTGGTGGCTGCTTGATGAAATTAAGTCCCAGGAGTTCACTTCGGTTATTGGCGACAAGTGCGCTGGTACCAAAGCAGAACCTGTCCAAGATCACAGACAGAATCTAGGCAGCTGTTACTAGGACGACGTGGGTGGTGCTCGGCGTTTCTAAAGGAGGTCGCAAAAGTGACAAGGAGACCTGGTGGTGGGACCACACAGTCCAGAGGGAGACTAGGGTGAAGAAAACCCTCTTCAAATGACCAGATCTCCTGAAGATCGAGACGCATTGCCAAACGTGCCACTAAAAGAGCTGTAGCCAGAGCCAGACGAAACCACTTGCAACCGCTTTACGAGAAGTTGAAATCATCGGAGGGGCAAAAGTCATTTATAAATTGGCACATTTTAGGATCAAGGCGGCAAGGATGTATCCAAGTGCCATTGTGTGTCCAAATCTTGGATTAGTGGCCCTGATAACGCCTGAGGAAGTCCAACCGTCTTTTCGTCGCATGGTGAACCGGAAAGCTGTCGGAACTGATGGAGTCCCCATTGAGGCCTGGAAGGCGATAGGTCCTCGCGGTGCGGCCATGTTAACTAACCTTTTTATCCACGTGCTCCTGACCGGCAAAATCCCGAGCTAATGGAGACTAAGTATTATTACTCCAGTCTTCAAAAGCAGGGGCTCGTTACAGGAGTGTGGCAACTATCGTAGCATAAAGGTCATGTCCCCCACCATGAAGATCTTTGAGAGGATTATACAGTCCCGGATCCGACAGGAGTGTGCTGTCTCAGAGTGTCAATATGGTTTTCGTCCAGGGTACGGATCCATGGATCCTATCTTCTCACTAAGGAACACCATGGAGAGATACAGATCGAAGAACACGCCTCTGCATATGCTCTTTCTAGATATGCGGAAGGCCTTCAACTGTATCCCTCGTGAGGTGATCTGGTGGGCACTGAGGTCCAAAGGGATATCAGAAGCCTATGTTGACATAATTCTAGACATGTACCTCAATTCCATTGTTAGGACCGCTGTTGCCGACACCAAACCCATCCCCATCACAGTCAGAGTCCACCAGGGGTCCGTCCTTAGTCCGTTTTTGTTCAGTGTGATATTAGACGTCTTGTCGGACACCATTAAGGATTCACATGAGCAACCTCCTTGGTTGCTCATGTATGCTGACGATATTGCGCTGGCGGATGTGGAGAGGGAACGGTTGGTGCGGCGTGTGAATGCATGGAAGGACTCGCTCGTGAACGAAGGTCTGAAACTCAATGTGCGGTGGATGTGTGGAATTACGCGGAAAGACCGCATCAGGAACTCCAGCATTCGTGTCCCTGACATAGCAAACAAACTGCAGGAGGGCCGCCTACGCTGGTGCGGCCACGTCTTACGTAAACCGGCATGTAACGTAGGTAACAAGTCTTGCTATGGTGCCTCCGCCGGACCGAAACAAGCGAGGGAGACCATAGAAATGCATGCTTGATGCTGTAAAAGATGACATGTGTGCTAACAATCTCTTACCACAGATGCTAAAAATCGCGTAAAATGGAGGAGAATGAGTAGGAAAGCTGACTCCGGGCTCCAACACGAAGGTCGCGGAAGCAACCGGGACTGAACGCTGAGATGATGATGATGACTTCCACATGATCGGAACGGGTGAAACCACAGAGCGCAACTAGTAATATTATAAATGTGACAGTTTCTTTAGATGGATGGTTTTTACTCTCTAAAAACCGCTGACCGGATTTAGATGCATTTTGTCACACAAATAGTTTTAAATATTAACACCTCAGATTTACTTTCTAATCCGATATTTCATATTCACGAAATCGAAATTTATTCGGGTAGAACAACGGGGTACTGCTAGTAAGGGATTGAAGCTGAAGTGAAGGGAAGAACCTTGTTCAAAGAAATTCAGAGGATGATTTTTTCGCAGTCGTCAACCTGAAATAATAAATTTTCAAGTAAGGTGTAGTTTTATTTTATCATGTTTAGATACTATTAAAAAAGATTACCTATCGCGTCTACAGGGTTCTGGTAGCCAATTTAACATAGCATTGTATTGTAACAGATAGTATATTATGTACTGTCATCAATATCATGTTACCCCTTTACTAGTCTCATCCTTCATACCTCGCCAGACTTAATGCCTATTTTTTTCGCTTCGGTCGACAAGAAAAGAGCATTTTATATTTTTAACAATATGCTCATTTGATAAATTTTTCCCGGTCAAAATCTGGGCATATGCCCTAAAACTAATAAAAACAACGTCCGGACCGTTTCTCCGAACTCCAACTACATCAAACAACAAATAAAATTATTTTGTAAAAGTTGGATCGTTTTAAAGTTTTCCGACAAAAAATCTCCAAATGATGTTTACTATTTTGTTTTTTGCTTATTTACTTATTATTTATCTTTGAACATTCTGCCCTATACAGGTTCAGCAGAGGAAAACCTTATTGTCCTAATTACTCTGACTACGAACTGAACGTCTCTTGGAGGCGTCATTGAAGCCCAGAAAAGCTTCAGCGGACTTAACTCTACCAAATAATTTAGCAACGTGCACTTTAAGAGGGTGAAGTCATTTAAATAATTTAATTAACAAAGAATCTAAAGCTTACGGAGTTCTCATTTATTATTTCTCGAAAACAGAGTTGATATCTAACTTCGGAACTTTTCGTCATGTTAGAACATCGAGTATACAGTACATGAAAGTTTTATATTAATTATAGAATACCCACCGTCAAGACTTCGGAAACATGTGAAGTTGCGAGTCCAACAAATCTTCATATAACCGTTTTAGTGGCGAGCAGCGAAAGTTCCAGCAGCGTAAATCACGTGATTCTTAGAAATGGTAGTTAGGAAACCACAGGAGTGCCGTAATGTAGCGCCCTCTGCGCCCGGCGCCATGAAACTGATAGTAATAAATGGACGCCTGAATTTTCTCTACAGTCAAAAATCACTAAGCTGCGGATTGACTACTTTTTCTTATAGTTTTCAACATGTATTTACTTTCATTCGTCTTAAGTACAGTAAAGTACCATGGTTATTACGTTAATATTTAACAGCTAGTATTTGGAAAGAAAACGTTTATTATTTTAGAATAATATTCATTCGGTAATCTTTAAACCTGAGCTAAAAATCAATTCGTCGTAACGACGTTGATAACTGAATAATAACAGGTCTCTGAAAGCGACAGTACCTATAGTTATGAACGGAAACAGATTAAAAACATATTTTGTCTACAGTCTATAATGTGGTCGTGGTGACCGTGATGTTGAAGTAAATAATGCTTGCTAATAGTACACATTAGAAGTTGGTGGTTTTCAGTAATGCCAAGATAATTATCGTGCTCCGTTGCAGGCACTCTGTAGTTAAACTTCTTTATCGGCTGTAAACATGGAGCCGTTAATATTAATACAGCATACTCAGACTATAACTTCCACAACTGGGCCACACCTCCACCCAGTGAAAAGGATTCAGAACCGTGATCCATCACGCTGGCCCAGTGAGGTTACTAGATGTCACATGTTTTCGAATTTTAGTTCCAGGGTATGCCGATCTCATCACGATCCATTTTCAGAGCAGTGAAAATGAAATAATTTGCAAAAAGTTAAAAACCAGTCTGGCTGTCTAGTACCTAAATCACCTGTATAGTCGTGTTCGATTCCAGGTTAGGCAAGTACCAATGTAAGTTTTCTAAGTTATATGTACTTTCTTAGTATATTTTGGACACCAATGACTTATTAAAAGGTAAAGGGAAACATCTTGAGGAAACCTGGACTTTAAGTCTGAAATCGCCAACTCGCATTGAGCAAGCGTGGTGATTACGATCATTTTTTTCTCTGTATGAGAGGAGAGCTGTGCCCAGCAGTGGAACGTTAAAAAAGGTTGATGATGATGATGAAAGCACCTGTCTGGTTTCTATCTTACGACCGTAAGAAGCGGCCTATACCAGTATATATAGTCAGAATAAAATTTGATTGAAAACAAATTAACCAGGTAACCGTGCACATCCTGTCTCCGTATCTGTATCAATATCGTCTTGTCATTTGCAAAACGTAGCTCGATAAACACATGCATCGACAAAGGTTGCCATCAAAGGCAAAAAAGGAAATGGAAAACCATTTCCAAGGTACCCAACAGCAATGTATTTTCCTTCTAAGTTTTTTCTAACGCAAACGAGGTAGGAAAAAGCTATTAAACAATAAATGAGGCTCATAATCTCCCTACACACTTGTAAGTTTGGGAAACTATCGTTACATAAAATAAAATGAACGTATTTCCTGGTGGAGCATGCTGGTAAACTGTGGCCAACTTTGATTCAATGTTGGTGTACGTGTGATGGTAGATACCTCACTATGACTTGAGAGTGGAAACATAAACAATCCATAGTTATTCCAATGTTTGATCAATTTAGCTTATCAAAGCCTTCGGCTATCTTTCGTTTCTGAGATATCTCAAAAACTATTACGCATTAGAGATTATTCTATTGTTTTTTTTTTACTTTAAAAATAAAATGGCTACCGGTATAATATCCCACATTTTTGAACATGAGCAATCCCTTGAGTTGTTAGCTCTGGGACAAGACCTCGCTGTAGGCAACTTGTATTTTAAAACTCATTATCATATTTTACTACCCAAAACATAATTATTTTACTTAGTAGCCATTAATATTCAGTTAGCTATTTTACATTCCGGTTTAAACCAACAAAACATGAACCTCAATTAGAATAACACTAAATGATCGACAAGCACGACTGAAACTTAATAATTATGCGGCCTCATTATGCGGCAAGATATTAACAAAAACTTAGCACATACAAAAACAAAGTCAATACGTTTTAGGGTAGCCAATGTGACTCGAGCGAAGGAAAATATACTTTATTGCTGATATTATTCTAAGAGCATGCCATTGCCAACCCAAACACTTTGTGACAGAATTCTTCGATTTCGTCCCAGGGTGACGATAAGAAAGCCTTATATCCTGACACAATAAAACTGTATTGTCCATAATCACAAGATAATCGGAGGAATAGCGTTTGCGGGTATGCAATCATATCGTGCCTTCTGATACAGGGACTAAACTACAACTCATGGAAAGTAGTCTTGGCGATAATTGAGTTGACAGTATTTATCGTACTGGTATTGTTTCTAGAATCAGATGAGTTTTCGAGAATATTCAGTTTGCCCAAGGTCTTTTTAATAAATCGTACGAATTTATTTTTAATCAAAACCTTTTCAAGCTTGAAGTTCATTAAGGTTTTGCTGCGGATTTCAAATGAGTGGAGATAAAAACAAAATCTATAATAATAAAACGATCATTTTATTTCATAAATATTAAAGTAAGTATCCGCATTTGAAACCTTCGTGCTTAATCAAAATCTCGATAGCGACACAGGCTTTGACTAATTGAATTTCAAATAACGTAAATCAATAACTTAGGCGTCAAGTAGGTATAAGAAAGCCTCCACCGAAACACATCGAAGTTTTGACAGTAAACGTCAAAAGACATCATAAGTAATGAGAAGGAAAATACGCGGTAGGTACTTGCAAATACGGGTCTCGAGCTAAATCGAGAACTCATTAGCAAGTCGAACAACAAGATCGCAAGTCATTGCATAGCACGAGACGAGAGGGCTGGAGAGGGGATAGCGGGCGGGTGTGCCGTGGGGGTAATTTATCCACTAGGTATAGTTTCAACTCAATGTCTTCTTACCATCGTGAGCCGTGCGGGAACCGACTCATTACGCTTCTTTGTGCCTTCAGGCTTCCCATTCATTACTCCATGTATGAAACATTAAGGTTCTATGCTAAGCTATTGTTAACGTCACCATAATACTGTGCCCGGTCCACTAAAGGCTACCCTTTCACTTTACCAGACCCACGGAGCTATTATTTCTTTATAGTGCTACATTATTATGGGTTGATAAAACGTTTATTGTTATTACACGTATACAATGTAGTTAAACATTTAAGTAAAATATTTTTTCCAAATCTGTAGACATTGGAATTAGATCAACAAAAATCGGCCAAGTGCTTGTCGGATCAAAATCAAAAGTCATTTAGTCAAATTAGGCTGAGAATCAGCACTTTTTGAACGTCAATATTACAAAAGACCGTCCCCCAAAGCGTCCGTCCTTCGCTGATAAAATGCACAAAGAACAACGTTAACTTTGTAGTTGTAAAACTGTTCTCCCGTACTCCATGTACATCACAGGTCAATTGACCAACAGCATAAGTAAGTTTGTAATCGCAATTGTTTCTTATATTATCAAAAACAAATTAACGGCTTTAGGACATTTTCCTGTAGTACGTATTTAATGATTTATGTGCACATACATACATACATCTATACAGACCAGTAAAAAAAAACAAAATAAATAGGTACAAAGTGATGTTTACTTTTGCTGTTAGACCTTGCTTCAAGTATTACATTTTATTCTAGATCAATGGCAAGAAGCCGAAGTAGGTAAAGTTATGATTTATTTACGAATGTCAAAATATGTCGCATATATTGGCGTATTTCTTTATTGCGTCAACTCCGAAGCTTGGTTATTTTAGAGCCCCAAGGGACGGTAGACTCACATATTTGGCATAAATTTCAACTTCCGCAATACATGATACCTTCACGCGTTACTGAGAATAAGAAAAAATCACTTGATAGACAGACAGACGGAACCCTAAAAATTACAGTGTTTTTAGGGATTCGTAGTCATCAGTCTGTCTATATGTCCGTCCGCGGATAATCTCAGTGACTGTTAAGGTCATAGACAATTAGACTACTCTGCTCCCACCCGGCAAAAAGAATATCATTTAAATATGGGCTTTAAATATTTCTCTTTAGGTATACTTATCTTACATTATCATCATAAATTAGCAGACAGCTCGCTGTCAGCGAGCTTACCGCCATCAGACTACTCGGTAGTTGACGTCTCGCTACCGTCGGTGCGGTATCCGCGCGCGCTCATCCGCTGATGCTAGGAGTCGCCGCACCGTCGCCTCTCAATCAGTTGCTTTCAGAATTTTATACACCCAAAGTCTGTTATTTCTAGCGCTTCTCTCTTCATCGTCAAGTGCAATTGCAATAATTGCTAATTCGTCGTAGAATCGGGACATATGTACATAGTTAAAAATACGAGTTGCTTTAATGGAAACCGATCGCGGACTATGTCTATCGCGAAAAGCCTGAGCAGGCGGCGAGTAAATTTTCTTTTCCAGGCAATATTCATTTGTTTTACTGCAGTTCTATTTTTAAATTTTGCTTTTTTTTAAGATTAAGAGCCAGTCTCTCGATATTTATATAATTTAATGTAAAAAGTTTGCATACTTATTAAAAAAATCATTTCAAGTAATCCTGAATTTTGATGCAGTTTATGAGTCCGTCAGTGTAATTTAAATATGGGCTTTAAATATTTCTCCTTAGATATATTTTACAGTAGCATGATAAATTAACGGACAGCTCGCTATCAGCGACCTTATCCAAAAATCTTCATCTGTTATTTCTTGCATTTCTTTCTTCTTCCTCAAGTGCACTGTAACAATAGTTGCTAGTTGGCGCATTGTGAGTCGGAAACCTTGTCTGTTGCGAAAAGCGAAAGCGGTCATCATGTGGATAGCTGGCCGCCTGCTAGCTGTCGCCGCGAGGACTGCTGGGTGCCTGTTAGCTGTCACCGCGTGGATTGCGAGCAGTCGTCCTAGTTTAGGGTGGTGTTGGGTGGGAGAGGTGTTGGAGCAGAGTCGTGTTAAGTGTACAGCACTATACAGCTGAAATTAGTAAGTTAAAAAGTAGCAAAATTGTTTTATTATGTTTTTTTCCTGGGTTGATGGAGGGACAGGTATGAACTATTAAATTATTGAATTGTTCGGTTGGTGTCACGTTGTCATTGAAATTATGTAGTTCATTGTCCATAACGCGTAAAATCTTTACGTAAACACTTGGGGAGTATAACAAATAGCCTAGTTTTTTAACTCTTATACGGGGATACTTTTTGGTAAGGATGGGAAACTACAGAACCCTACCTTTAAACTATTTTCCTGTACACTATTTTAAAATAGTATTTTATATTACGTTAGTTAAGTAGTTTTGTACTAACGAAAATGTTTCTGCACTATGGTAAGTAGAATATATTACTTAGTTCAATGACTAACTATTACCATAAAATGAGTTCACTGATCTAAATAAATGCAGGTAAAACAACACACAGGAGTGGCTGAATATCTGCTCCACAATCACCATTGTTGTGGAACTCAAATCTCCAATGCCGTGAAAGCGTACAGAAGTTTTATCGACAAACCACTTTTCATATTTGATGAAAGATAAAATTAGCTGGTCCATGGTTTATTTTGGGAACTTTATTTAACCTACTTTAGCCTCAGTCTGCTGCTTCAGTTGTGATTTCCTGTTACATTACATTATGCCAGGGTTTCTGTGCTTTTATTTGTTATTGCTAATACAATTCGTCTAGGCAACCATGTTATTTGGAAGGATGTTTGCCTTGTCTCCAACTGACTGACATGTGGCGTGAGAGTAATGATAAAGGAAAATAAATAATAAGGATGGCATATTATGAAACTTTTTCCCAGTGAGAGCAAAAGGATACTTTAGCTATAACTAGTTTTTACAGATAGCAGTTGTGGTTTCTGCTAGAAATATTGTGGTATTTATATTTTCTCGATATATAGTCTGTAAAATAGGTGCACGTTTGGTATATTGAAATACAAAGAGAAACCGCGAGTAAGCACAGATAAATAATGAAAAGTTTGGGCTTACAGGGGGCTTCCGGCGATGTACTCCTGGTGTGCTGGACTGGATAGAGGCCTCCACCAGATGTTTACTTAGCGCTATATATAGACTCACAAACTGCATCAAAATTCAGAATTACTTGATATGATTTTTTTTTTTTTTAATAAGTATGCAAACTTTTTAGATTAAATTATATAAACATGGAGAGAGTGTCTCTTAATCTTAAAAAAAAACAAAATTTTAAAATAGAACTGCAGTGGAACAAATGAATAGAGTTTTGGCGGGAAAGTCAAGCTGAGTGTCACGCTCATTTTTCATTGGACTTTTAAAATTATTTATAGTGTTGTTTATTAAATAAAAGTGCGTGATTTATGTAGTAAAAAGTGCATTCAGTAAATAATTCATAAATAACAGTGAAATATCGCAGCATAGTGGCCACATCATGACTTCGTCTCAAACCTCCATCGTAAGACGGGTCACGCGGCCGTCTTTTTTGACATGAATAATTCATTACATGACATTGGCTAAAGGTACAAAACGTGCGAAGCCATAAAAGAAAGAAAAAAAACCAAGTGAATATTGCCGGGAAAAGAAAATTTACTTGCCGATTGCTCAGGATTTTCGCGATAGACGTAGTCAGCGATCGGTTTCCATTAAAGCAACTCGTATTTTTTACTACCTATGTCCCGGTTCATAAAATACATCTACCTACCAAGTTTCAACAGTATAGCTCTTATAGTTTCGGAAAAAAATGGATGTGACATACGGACGGACAGACGGACAGACAGACATGAAAAAACATTTCTAAACCTACGCGGGTGAAATCGCGGGGTGCAGCTAGTTATTTATGAAGAAAGGGAAATAATCAAAAAGCTTCGAAAGGAGAAATTCATCCACTTCGCTGTCAATAGTAAAGTTTATAGACTGGCAGCGTTGCCATGTTGTATGGCAATGCTGATTCTTTGGCCAAAAAATTCTAGCCCTCTGTTCACGTGAAGAGTAGACAAACCGCTTGGCAAGGTCTTGCCAAGACAAGCCATTGGGTTCCAAAGCAACTGGCACCCCGGCGGCAGTGACAAAAGCATCACGGATGATATAATTGATGCTGACGTGCGGTGCTATCCGGCCTGCGCTTTTACTGCGTAGCCACGGTCACCGCAGGATAAGTCATTAATTGTCCGAATGTGAAATTAAGTTTATTGCTAACATTTCCATCAGGCATTCATTACCTATATATTTAATTCTGGCAATATTCCTCCATGTTCATCGATGCCCAGAAAATACAAACTGGAACACAAATATATTCGTAGCGCAACAAACATCTATACAAAAATTGGCTTCGAATTTCCCCAAAGAGAGAGCCGGAAGCATAACATTTTACTACTATTGCAGCATTCAGTATAGCTCATTATTCTTACTGATAAACAGTTTATGTCCAAACGCTTACAAGGTTCCGTCGAGAACAAAGATGTTGCGCACACAACTACCCAAGTTGCTCGTACGGCACGAGTACTTAGACTTGCGACGTGTCTAAACTCTGAGCACCAAGTTCCACGCAATCCATGAATTATAAAGTACTAGCTCTTGCCCGCGACTCAGTCTGCGTGTTGATATAAAATAAGCGCCTGCTATAATAATGGAAGCAATATGTACGTCCGCGTATGCCCCCGTTTTCGCAACATTTTTGGTTACTGCTTAGCTCCTATTGGTCATAGCGGGATGTTATATAGCCTATGTCTTTTCAAGCTCTAGACTATCGGTGTACCAAATTTCATTACAATCGGTTCTGTAGTTTTGGCGTGAAAGCCGAAGCAGACAGACAGTCAGACAGAGATACTTTCGCATTTGTAATATTAGTATGGATTAACAACTGAACACACATGTAAATGTTTAGAGAATTGAATAAACCAGCATCGCCCTGCGGTTTCACCTGTATAAATATCGATCCCGTGCGAATATAGGGATAAAAGTATTTTGTGTATTATTCTGATGTATAATATATATATGTACACTTGTCGTCCTCCGTGGCGCAGCGGTCAACACGCCTGCCTGCGACGTGGAGGCCCCGGTTTCGATCCCCGGTCAGGTCATGATGGAAAACGATCTTTTCCTGATTGGCCTGGGTCTTGGATGTTTATCTATATATGTATCTATTATAAAATATAGTATCGTTGAGTTTGTATCCCATAACACAAGTCTCGAACCTACTTTGGGGCTAGCTCAATCTGTGTGATTTGTAAATATATATATTTATTTATTTATAAGATTATATTACTGTAAAATTCTATCAAAATCCGTCTGGTAGATTTACGTAAAATAGTAAAAAAACATCTATTCATCTATCCTCTTAAACATTCATTGGAGTAATTTGCCTTAAGAGCTTAGCTTACACTCTTAAGACAAATTACACCAAACTTAAGTTTTAACAATTCTTTCATATTAGAAGTGTCAAACGTAAATTTTATTGTACATACAGTATGTTAAGAAAACCCTGTCCGACCCATAAGGATAATAAAGGTTAGGTAAACACATGACCAAATATAATATAAAATTTTACGTAATCATCATAGTACCAATACAAATGAATTTTGAAATAATCTTTTTTTCCCGCGAATTAATTCCAACTTCCCCGAAATTTGGTAATTTTTAAAAAGTGACAACACTGGTATTATTATGAGCGAATAGCGATGCGACCACGTGCCGCGTGCCCTGCCGCCCGCCGCCTCCGCCGCCTCCGCCGCCGCGCGCGGAAAGGTGGATAGCGCAGATTTATTAAGTTACCTCTTTTTGCGAAATAATATTTATTTTTTTAGGTGGATTTTTTTTCTAAACTTAGCCCGGTTTTGTATGCATTAGTAGAATCAGTTATCGATACCTAACAACACCTTCACGGGTCGGACAGGGTTTTTTTTAACATACTGTATAAAAAATATCTGACTTTGAGGAAAACAAGATTTATTATTATTTTATTTTTTTTTTTTTGTTGAGAATCACCAAATGTCCTCTCCCGCTCTGGGCAGAGCGGAAAGGCGTGTCAGACTTTTACTGACTGAAATCCACCCTTGTTCCTTTACTTGCATATACGTTAGGGGTCACAATATCTCTTTCGAATAATCCGCGGCCCTGGCGCGATATTATTAAGTCGATATTAATGTCGTTGTTAGTGGAAATGTATAGGAATACATTTTCACTTACCACGACATTAAAGTTAGATTAAACGATCAACTGGTTATAAAAGAACTTGCGAATGTTACCCGGAACACATAAAGTTATAGTTATGAAGCCCCTGATCCAGAATGATAGGTACTCTAGATGCCGAGAATCCGATATGACACCGTTTTACATACAGAAGCGCTTTATAGTAAGTTACTTAGCTCACTCTGCCGGAACGATACCGGAAACGTATGGAGGTACAACCACCATTTTCCAGCTTTAGATGAAATGCTATCCTATACATTCTTGGTACCAAGCCTAGTTCTTCTTTCTTTCTTTATTTTTTGGCTTCGCATTTTTTGTGCATTTAGCCAATGTCACGAAATTATGAATTATTCATGTTGAAAAAGACGGCCGCGTGACCCATCTTACGAGTGAGGTTTGGGGCAAAGTCATGATATGGCCACTATGCTGCGATATTTCACTGTTCTTTATGAACTATTTACTAAATGCACTTTTTACTACAAAAATCACGCACTTTTATTTAGTAAACAACACTATAAATAATTTTAAAAGTCCAATGAAAAACGAGCGTGACACTCAGCTTGACTTTCCCGCCAAAAAACTACCAAGCCTAGTTTTCAAAGCTGAAAATGTTAAGGTGTATACACAACCTCGAGCAGATCCACGTATTGTAACATTTGTTTTTTGAATGCTCGATACAGTGTTCGAAAGAATGCGCACTATGTATGAACATTCACCTCTAATGTTCCTTTTTATTTGGCTTTTAGTCTTTGTTGAAATGTCGGTTCTGCTCGCGTGACTTTACTCGATGATATGTTACACAAATACGTTCGTTTATTTGTAAAATAAGGTTGTAAAAAACAAATGTCGGAGCGATTTGCTAATTGTTCGGTTCATGACAGATTAGAGCGACTGGGTTACATGTTGAGTTACAAGTAAATGATTATTCTATACTCACCTTTAGGATCTCACAGAAATAAATCACTTACGCCGTGACTAACATTTATTAACCACTCCGCTAAACAAACTAGCTGTAAAGGCTTTAGAATATTTCGGAAGTAAGAGTTCTTTGCTCTAAACTTAGATCCAATCATTGATTGAACTACAAAATCTTAAAAGGCTTCACGTTCTTGAAATTGAACGGAAGATATAAAATACGTATATCCGACGCTTATCAGGTCGCTAAAGGTCGTAAAAAAAGATAGAGAGTGTCGTGATAGTATGAGTTAGTACCCGAAACGTGCAAGAACGATGAATTGTTCTCATAATAAACTAGATACAAAGTTTAAACTAAGATGAAATTGGTGTGATATTGACGAAACCCCACAAAGGCGAAGCACACACTTGACAGTAAACCCCTATCTCCCCAAAGAAGTAGTTTGAGTGTTCAATACGTATTTTAATAGACAGTTTCAACTTCACAACTCGTTGCGCCAGTACGGGAAGAATGGGGACATTTGTTCGAACGGAAGCAAACAAAATTTTATGTTAAATCACGTTTTCAGCAATAGTGGAAGGAAATCGTTTTATTGGAAGTAGTCAATTTAATTCGAAGAACATTTTTATCGGTTCATATCTTTGTAGAACAGATTGTAAAATATGGACTCAATAAAGAATCGTAGCATGTAATCATATTAGCCTATTGCTCCCAGTGCAGGACAGTAGCCTCTTCTCATACAGAGAAGACAACCGTGATCATCACGGTTGTCAAGACGGATTGGTAAGTTCAGATCTTACATATAAGTCCAACATCCTATTTGCGTAAGACACTATTACTATCAGTTGGAATCATTTCTAAACATATTTCTAATCCGTTGCTTCATATTTTCGAAAATGCTTAACAACATAAATAACTCAATGAATGTTGCTAAACTGTTAAAGTGAAACTCATTGTTACTAATAGTATGTTACGTAATTACGTAGGGTAATTACCCTGCAGATGGTTAGGTGTTATAATTTTAAAAATGTGAAACAATCGGTCAAAATACTTATGTCTAATTGTTTTTTTTATATAAATTATTAACTAGCGCTTGACTGCAATCCCGCATGATGGTAAGCATTGACGCAAACGTTGATGGTAAAGCGCACTAGCTTATTAAGAGCCTATTCACTCTAGCCTTGAAGACACTCAAATTGTAGTCAGATGGAAACACCGCCGCTGGCAAATTGTTCCAGTCCCTCGATGTACCCGGTATAAAGGAGGAGGCGAAACGCTTCGTCCGGATCGTAGAGGTGTCAACAGCGTAAGGGTGGAAACTCACCGTACGACGAATTATCCGATGGTAGAACGGAGATGGGGGAATTAAATTATGCAATTCCCTCGCACACTCCCCAAAATGCATCCTACTCGTATAGGCTGTCTACTCTACGTCTGTTTTTTCTAGGCTTTGGAGGCTATCTCGAGTTAAAACAGGGACACCAATCAGCCTCTTCACACGTGAATCCAAAGTGGCCCAGTGACACTTAGCAGCACCAGCCCAAATGTGGCTGCAGTACGACGTGAAGTATTTGACATTTGACAAACAGTGACACTTTGATCGAATTCGAGTGAGTACGGACGACAGCAGGCCAAGCTACCCTAAACTGCTAATATTCCCAATCAACCTTGAACCTGCTTTACGGATAAAGTTGAAAATCTAATAAATAAATCTGACAGATTGCAGTAGTTTCATGTGCTGTCGCCTGTACAAGTGCACGCGTTCGAACCCGCAAACCTGTGCGCGAAAGGTTAGGCCATAACCACTAGGCCATCACAAAATTTTTTCACGGGTTTCCCGTTAATTACAAATCTAATTTTGTTACTTTACCATCGTTTCGAAAACGAGGGTTTAACTTAATAATTCAGTGTGCAAACTTAATTCGCAGCTACAATTGCCCTTTACGACGGTCCCTACATACCATCCGCCATTTTTATTTGTATGGAAACGTCATATTAAACATGCCGCCCATGTTCTTCGTCTCGTTTGCAGCCCGAGATTATCCATTTGAATTCCTTCTTATTACGTAATAAAAATGCCACAATGAATGAAGCTACATTGCTTGTTCTTTTATGTGAAGTGTTTTGAGAATTTTAATTTGAAATTTCTTTTCGTCGAGCTTTCTTAGATGAGTAAGTAAGTAAGCGTTCATTTTTTATTCTCATTCATGTTCTTTTCCTTTGGGATTATTTGGTTCTTTTCTTTACGGAGTTAAACGTCCTTACGCGAAACTGAAAAACATTTTTTTCTATATTTTAACGACCACCAGTGCGCTGCTGTAACCATCTTACCGTGAAAGGTTAGGTGAAGCAAGACACCTCACTCCTCGAGGTGTCATTCCAACGAATGCTAGGGATTGACGCTATTGCCAGCTCACTCTAAGCTCATCATTTCAGCCGAAAGACGTCCACTGCTGGACATAGGCCTCCCTCAAAGATCTCCACGATGACCGGTCCTGCGTCTCCCGCATCCAGAGGTTCCTCAAGATCTACACCAGGTCATTGGTTCACCTTGTCGGGAACCTACCCACTCTAAGTTTTCCGTTGCGTGGTTGCCACTCGAAAACCCGTCGGCCCCATTGGACATCGATCCTACTGCCCGGTCCACAGCCAGTCAAGTGTTGCAAATCTTCGGGCTATGCTCTAAACTCACTTTACTCTAATTTTTCACATTGAAATTTTAACAGAATTCTGAATACAATTGATCGGTTGGTCTTATCGACAGTTTTATACAAGGCAAGGAAGTGTATATTATAGTATACAAGTTTATCCCTTCTCCTTTACGATGTTTGTAAACTCCAGGAGGTAATGTGGCGCGTTAGTGTCGCATAAAATGTAGTACAGCTATAATGGACGGAATTAACAGTAAATCGCTACAACTTTACAGTTTACTATGAATTTTACTGGACATTTAAGCATTTAGAGTATCGTAATGTTACCCCTAACACATATAAACGTTTTTCTACGAACTTTGAAACCACCTTCCAGTACTTACTAGTCCTACTTAGTGTAGAAAAATAAGATTAGCCATTATTGAGCAAAGTCTTAAACATAAACTCTCTTATAAGCCGTTTAAAATTACAGTAATATACTTTAAAACTAGGTATTATAAAAGATCCCTATTTTAGAGAACTTCAAGTTTAAAAGTTTGAGAAATGTTTTATAACGTCTTTAGAACTTTTACTGCTTGCTTAAGTAAAATAAAAAGCATTGTGATCGGTTCGTATTAAAATAACAAGTCTCCTGAGTCCTGCTACGATGTTTTTCATAGGCTTTATTTCGCTAATTTTATATTATCTATAGCTTCATAGTATGAAACAAGGTAGTTTTTCGTGTCCGTCTGTGTGACTCGTTTGATATTTTAAACTACTTTTCACTAGCATTACAGATTACGATACCCCTTAGTTAGATGGGTTTAGAGACTTTCAGGTTTCTAGACCGTAACGAGTGACAGCTGGTACTTTTTCAAGGTAGAGAGGGATTTTAATAACTCATCCACCGAACAGCTGAGGCAAGCTTAACCTTGTTTGAACGATCGAACATTGGGTCGGTGATTACTTAGCTACAGAGCCGCGGGTTGTGCAAAAAAGATACCGTAGACCATAGTGCACAAGCAATTGAAGGAACTCGGGTGGGTTTTAGTCAGTAAATGTCTGACACGCCCTTTGGGCGCCTTTCCGCCCAGAGCGGGAGAGTTCGTTTGAAGATGCCCCACCTATAAAAGACATTAATAAATTACAATATGAAAATTAAATTAATTATAATTAAAAAAGAACACCTTGCTGTCCAAGAAATCATGTTGCAGATGTTGGGAAAACCCAGCCAGGCTGAGAAGAGATTGGGCCAGACAACCGCACGAATCCACCTGCAGAGATGGGCAAGGATGGTCACATAGGGACTGGATACCTGAAGGAGCAAGGCAAAGGAAAAGGAAAAAGAGAAGCTTTTGCCCAGCAGTCGGCACAATAAATAGACTAACGATAAAAAAAAACAACTTCCAATAAACCACTACAAAGTGAAAAATAAGTTCGGAAGTCGATGGCAAAAATGAATATACGTGTCATGGCTCTTGGTGTCTTTGGTTTTTGTATATTCGTTTTTGCCACCGACTTCCAAAATTAGTTATTTTTCACTTTGTAATGGTTTTTTGGAAGTCGCAAACGATGCAATTTTGTTTACTTCAATTTTTGTAGAATTAGTATTATAGGTACTTAATACACCACAAAATAGTACTTCAATCAAAAGTTACTTTATCAAAACAAGTATTTTAAGCTCGTTACCAACGAAACTTATCCTAAGGGCACTTTAGAATTCTTCTAGGAAAAAACTTGATGGACACTTCAGTAGATACTTCTTGTCTGTTTGTGACAAGGCTTAGGAAAAAGGAAAAATTAATTTCGATTTGAATAAGTGAGAACTAAACTGTTTAACAGTAAGTATTTCTATGTTACGAAGCGACACGCTTTTGACTTTTGGTAACTGGGTGTATAGATACGTTATGAATGTGTGCATGAAATCGAATAGCGTCAGCATATAGCATGCCCTCGCACACTCACTCTTCCGATTTCTGTTTGAGTAGGTACCGAGAGCTCTTGGTACATACGTACAGGAGATAAAAAAAACTATGGCATTACGAGTTGCATTTAAAGAATAATGAATATTAAGACTAGACAATAGAAATGTTTTCATATGACGTAAGCACGTACATTTGTGTCGAATGAAACTATATTCCCTTACTTTTTCTATCTTAATGAGACAGAAAAATAAATCTTAAATAACGTCACTAAGCTTGAATTAATTGTTAATGCAATATCGAACTGTACATCAAAGTCAGCCTTTTGAAGCACTGGCTCACAATGCGTATTTATTCGTCAACTGGCGAACATCAACTCGCGAGCGCGCACGAGTTGGCACCTTCCAATTTTACCTATTTTTTTGTCGTCAAGTCGCTCGACCGCGAAAGCCTGGTATATTTTTTATATTCAGCTACATAAACTATATATTATAAGTACCCACGTTGAATGCGTCAGACATTCTATACGACTTTAAAGTAAAACAAATATACGTTTTGAATATTGAACATACAATAATATAAAACTTCCTTTTTACCTAATAATTATCAGCTTTGTCAGTCGTAAATCGTACATCATGCGTGCTTGATCATGTATAAACTAGCAGTATGCATGGGCATACCGAGGGGGGAAGGGGGGCAGAGGAGGACAGCTCCCCCCCCCCCCCCCCCCCCCCTGGAAATCTCGTCGAACATTTATGAACTCTCCTGATTACTAAACAAAATTTTACTTGCCCTAAGGCCAGACTTGCCCACCCCTAGCCCCTAGGCCTGACTTGCCCCGAGGTCAGAAGCAGGATACGCCCATGGCTGTATGTATGTATATCAACATTTACCAATGAGAGTGTGTGTCGGAAGGTGCCTGCACTTCAAAATGGACCGTGAAACACTTCCACGTTTTACAAGTCAAAGCCGCGGGCTATAATTAGTTATTGGTTTCAATCCGTTCTTCTATTACTGTACTTTTCAGACACGTTTATTACTGTAATTTGTCGCTAGATACACGCCGCGCAAAATGTGTTTCCACCTTAACCACAACGGCAACTGCCTATAACCGAACGAATATTGCCACTCTGATTAAGCGGTCAAATTTTTTTAAGAATAATGTAAGAAATTGTCGATGGCCATTCATCATAATGTTAATATTAGTTCAGTGTAAGGAAAACCAGTATACATATAAGAGACAGGAGAGAGAATAATATACACACATCAACAATGCCTAGGGATATTTAATTTTGACCTTATTTTACAAAATTCTGTAAATATTTTGTTAAAACAATGATATATGAAATTAAAGTTTATTATTTATTACTTGTAACGAGTAGTTATTGACCTACAAGTGCAGTGGCACGCTATTTATTATGATTTGAATTTAAGAAACTTTTGCAATATCACTTCATATTATAAAACAAAGTCACTTTCACTTTCCCTATGTCCCTTTGTATAATTAAATCTTTTAAACTCCGCAACGGAATTTGATGTGATTTTTTAAATAGATAAAGTTACTAGAGAGGTGGGTTTATACAGTATGTTAAGAAAACCCTGTCCGACCCGTGAAGGTGTTGTTAGGTATCGATAACTGATTCTACTAATGCATACAAAACCGGGCTAAACTTAAAAAAAAAAATCCCCCTAAAAAAATAAATATTATTTCGCAAAAAGAGGTAACTTAATAAATGCGCGTTAACCTCCCTTCGTCTGACGCCCGCGGGGGCCGGGCGGCAGGGCACGCGGCACGTGGTCGCAACGCTATTCGCTCATAATAATACCGGTGTTGTCACTTTTTAAAAATTACCAAATTTCGGGGAAATTGGAATTAATTCGCGGGAAAAAAAGATTATTTCAAAATTCATTTGTATTGGTACTATGATGAATACGTAAAATTTTATATTATATTTGGTCATGTGTTTACCTAACCTTTATTATCCTTATGGGTCGGACAGGGTTTTCTTAACATACTGTATGTATGTCGGAGACAGCGACGGCAGAGCGGTAGGGTCGACAGCATCTTGGTGCGGTGGTACAGGTTCCATTTCGTAGGTGAGTTTTGAATTGAAGCACGACGTGTAGATATACCCTCCAATCTTTACAATAACAATTTGAATAGACAAACCGACAGTTTCGGTTCGGAGAAGTGCCTTGGTCCGCGTCTCGATGCAAAGTGACCGTTTGACGAACCCCACTTTACAAAGCGACTCTCTCCATGTGACGCCATCACAAAATAATTTCACAAGCGTTCGCCCCTCTACTACGTAAATCAAATCAGCAACTTCTATACAATTATATCGACGATCTCCGACATGTATAATAAGTAATATCCTTTAAATAGTGGAGAAATACTATTATTTTTGAGGTTTCTAATGTGATATCGTAAATAGTTACATTTATTCCGCGTTTGCATTGAAACGCAGACGAGACTAGATACGAGATTTATCAAAATAATGTAGTTATTATTGTACATATTGAAAAGGTCTACAGAAAAGTCCGCGATGGCATGTGTCTATCTCTTAAGCCGGCGCCAGACACAGACAAATATTTGTACAAATATTTGAGGGGTATAGTTTCAAAACCCACAAAGTCCATTTTTTACACGTAGTAATATTTTTATGTCTCTAGCAACTCCGATATTTTCACGTTAATTTAATGAATAAGTTACAAAACGTTTGTGAAGCGATCAATTTGGTGAAAGGCATAGAAACATAATTATTTAAATAATGCTACAACAATTTATCACAAATTTTCTATTCCTGGATTTTTAACGTCACTGGACTTAGTGGTTTTTGAAACTATACCCCTCATTTGTACAAATATTGCACGTGTGTAGCAGGCTACGCAAACACAGACAACTTTGAACGCTTTGATGTGCGCTCGAAACCGACAAGTAGGCAAAGTACAAATGTTTTAACAAAGCTTTGAACAAATACTCAAATACCCGTGCTTCACATGTATCCAAACAAATAAGTGATCAAATATTTGAACTATGTCTGGCGCCGGCTTTATGGATATCCCACAATAAAAATTTTATGTCATTTACTTTTTACGACAAATACCGGCTAATTTTCGAAGCGATTTTAACCAATACAACATTAAACCTTATCTAATTTAATACCTTTAATAAATTGTTGATTTAATATAGATCTATATTGCCCGTTACAGTATATGACTTAAATGAATACTTTCGAAGATATTAGAGTCTTAAAAATTGCGGGCAGGAGCGACCAGCCGGTGCGACAGTAGCGGCAGCGGTACGCTGTTTTTTATACGTTCAGTTTTTCTATAGTGTAGTTATATCGTATCAGCATTGCACTCATGCGAAGCCGGGGCTAGTCGTTAGTATAATATAAAATAAATATGCATCAAAGATTTTTTTTTTTGTAATTTTGGGTTTGGGTGTAATCTTTCCTTTGTAGGTACATAATGGATTTTATATAAGTAATTATGAAAATGAACGTCAAAAATAACAAAAACAGACATTTAATTAAATTTAGTAATCAGTATTTTCTCTCCGAACATTAATTAGAGTTCGGCCTCGATCATTTAGGTTTAAAAATAAATTATTCAGATCGAGGTACGGTATCAGGTCCCAGGTTCTTTTCAAGTGCAGGAAAAGTTGTTTTTCTGTCATCAGAGTTGGAAAAAATTAAACATAGCTGGTCGTTGGAACTGAGCAGGCCAGTCCATAACTGACCCTAATTTCATGTTCCCTAAGCACAGTTGATATCAGCTCAGTCATATAGGCACAGGCATTATCGTGCATGAGTTGGAACTGCTGATTCGTTTGTACCCTGTGGGATAATCATAGGTTCCACTGCCTCATTATGGTATTTCGATGCATTCATGTTCTCTGTTATCCAAATGAGATCGGTTCGCACACCCTATATGAATACCAGCCCACACCATGATAGTCCCGCCTTGATATGAAAAGACTTCTTGTGGATGCTGGAGACGGTTTCGTCTACCAGGAATTTGCCAAACCCTTCATCATCAACCTTTTTATCGTCCCACTGCTGGGCACAGGTCTCCTCACATACAGAGAAAGATTGAGCGTAATCACTCAAAGATACTATATTTATAATAGATACATATATAGATGAACATCCAAGACCCAGGCCAATCAGGAAAAGATCGTTTTCCATCATGACCTGGCCGGGAATCGAACCCGGGGCCTCCACGTCGCAGGCAGGCGTGTTGACCGCTGCGCCACGGAGGACGACAAGTATATATATATTTGAAATGACTTTTAACTGTCGCTAACCAACAATTAGTGGTTGAACTTCTACTTTTGAACTATTTGCCTAATATTGGGTTATCTCCTAAAGATATTTTGAAGAAAACGGTCCTGTCTAGGAATAATGATGCAATTTCTGCCTGAATGCCGTTCAGTAACATTGCTTGTATCACAATAACGTGACCATAACCGAGATTACATTTTGGCTGGTTTGCAGCGTTTAGTAATCACGCGTTCTATAGCGCCAGCTTCCAACATGCCTACAGCTCTAATCTGCTCTTCCCTTATCAAATGTCGACCTGACATTACAATAAACGTAACACACGTTTAATAAAGAGTG
Source organism: Sesamia inferens (assembly GCA_037179545.1). Taxonomy (NCBI): domain Eukaryota; kingdom Metazoa; phylum Arthropoda; class Insecta; order Lepidoptera; family Noctuidae; genus Sesamia; species Sesamia inferens. The sequence continues at coordinate 15,977,782 of CM073928.1, read as the reverse complement.
TGATCGCTTTTAATTTTTCAAACCCCACCGTTATATTGTGACATCAACTAACTTTTCGATCGCCAAATTCGATATTCTTTTGTTTCAAAATGAGTTTCTTTATTTTATATTTCGAAAGAGGTGGTGGAGATGAAAACAATTTATATACAAACTCTTTTTATACTGATAATAGTTTTTAAGTTAAGACGTCTTTCATGTTCATCCCTTGACATTGTTGATATGCGTACATAGATACTCGTTCTCTAACGGAATACTAAAAACCAATAAGAGAATGTAGAAATGAAGGGGATTCGCATGCAAAACGAACGAACGTCGGCCGCACAAAGGCACACGCCAGTTCATTTCGGTACTGTATCCCTTCCTCATAGTGAGCGTGGCATATCGGCCTTTTGGCTACACCTGACGTTTGTGGTAATGCTCTACTACCCCGAATATGGATCACTTCATTCATTTCCGTGGTACTTATAACAATAGATAATAGATAGTCAATGAATGGTTTGCATAGACTTTCAAAAATACTTGTTCATTTATAATGTCCGACTTTGTACCACTCCTGTCGAAAGTTTGTATCACGGAGAATAACGGATTCTAAAGCTTCCTAGGTTAGTACTTAGGAACCCGATATTCTCCATCATCCAGGTCAAGATGAACCTATGGCACAAATTTCACAAAAAATCTTTCTGCTGTTTTAGCAAACAACAATAAAAAAACCTTTTTATTTATTTTTTTACATATTATCTGTAAAAAGAAATTGTAAAACTGTAAAAAAAACTTGTCATTTTATTTAATATTATTAGTTTAGATAAAGTCTCCCTATAATAACTGCCAACAATTCAAAAACTGTCTAGCTAGATTAAATAACTAATAAATATTAAATTAGTAACAATGCTTAACTATAAAGTCTCACGTTAAGTTAGCTTCAATTGTGTCAGAAGGTGGCTAACAGCATTTCAAATAAGACAACAAGTTATAAGAATCTCTTATAACTTATTTTCTTTGATATACACTAAAATACACTGTGTGCCTTCTTTATTCCATCAAAAACCTTTCAAGAAAGGGTTCCAAAAAAAAAGTTTACCGTTTAAAATAAACTAGCGAAACAAGATGGGAAGTTTGCACAAAACATAAAACTTGAAAGTGCAAGAAGAAATGTCATTACAGACAGGGGTGAGAGGAAATTTGGCCCCTTTCCTGTTCATTTATAATATTAGCAAACTCCCGCGGAAACTTCCTTAATTAGACTCGCGTTAACCGAAACTTAATGTGAAGTACAGTCAACTTCTGCTCTTTTAAAGTCACGTAGATTCAACTCGCTATAACTTATAACTCTTTTAGAGTTTGGTCCAGTGAGAAACTTGGATATCTTGGCCGACTTCTTACACTCGGCTTCGTTACAAGCGCACTCATATAAAGAAACGCTAATAAAAGAACCAAGTTACGTTTCCAAGATTTCATAATAAGGTTATTATAAAATCTTAGAAACCTAACTTGGTTTTTGCAAGCGCTGCTTTTTGCACTGAAAGTATCTACTTTCATCATCATCAGCCTCTACTCGTCCACTGCTGGACATAGGCCCCTTCCATGGCACGCCAACAAGCTCGATCCTGAGCAGTTCTCTGCCTTTTTGATGTCGCCGCTCCATCTCGCCGAAGGGCGTCCTACGCTACGTTTGCCGAGATGCGGTCTCCACTCGAGGACTACCCCAACGGTTGTCGGCCCTTCGGCATATGTGACCAGCCCATTGCCACTTCAGCTTGCTAATCCTCTCAGCTATGTCGGTGACTTTGGCCCTCTGTCGGATCACCTCATTTCTGAGCGGCTTTAAACTTATGGACTAGTTTGACCGTTAGTGCCCACGTCTCGGCTCCGTAAGTCTTGACGGGTAGGACGCACTGGTTGAAGATTTAGTCTTCAAACATTGGGGTATGGACGACGAAAATACCCGGCGAAGTTTACCAAATGATGCCCATCCCAGCGGGATCCTTCTATTAGCCTCCTTCTCGAAGTTGTTTTTCCCTAATTACTAGGTATCTACTTTACTAAGTTATTATTTGCATAAAGCAGCGCTAATACCGTTATGGTTAAATATAATTGGAATATAATATGTAAAGAAAATCCCGTCCGACCCAAAAGGATAATAAATGTTAGGTATAAACATGACCAAATAAAATATGAAATTTTACATAATCGTCATAGTGACAATACTAATGAATTTTGAAATAATCTTTTTTTTCCGCGAATTAATTACAACTTCCCCAAAATTCGGTCATTTTTTAAAAAGTGACAACACCATTTGTGACGGAGCGAATAGCGATGCGACCACGTGCCGCGTGCCTGCCCCTCTTCACCCGCGCGTGTATGCCTAACGTGTTGCCACGTTTTGGAAATAATATTTATTTTTAGGGGGATTTCTTTTTAGTTTTGCCCGGCTTTGTAGGCATTATTATAATCAGTTAACGATACCTAACAATACCTTCACGGATCGGACAGGGTTTTCTTAACATATTGTATAACATAACGCCAAACCCGAAATTTTGTCGATGAGTATGAGTTACTCACGTAAATCGACTGAATAACAGAATATATCATAAGAGTATCCGTCATGCCACATTCACGATATATTTTATCAAACTTGCATTGCCTGGAGGAAGTTCCTGTTTCACGCAATAACTCAGCTGTATGAGATAATAGTATTTTCTTCGGGGTTGGTACCAAACTCGGTAGGTACATCGAGCACGCTATGTAGTAAATTCTTGATCAACGTTCCGATGAACTTACATTCCAAATTGTGAACATCGGAACAGTTTGTAACTTTAAGTCTGAAAGGCACAACATTTGGTACAAGCGTAGTCTGCGGTGTACATACTAACAATAACAATGGCGCCGATTCTCTTGACAACAAACTAAAATGAATTTAAGTTCAGTGCGTCTTTTTCTTTATATTTCATTAAAAAAAAGGACAGAAGATAATATGTTAGTTTAGACCTGTGAAATTAGTCTGCACCTGACGTAAATTGATGTATTTTCGGTCGCCATGTTTATAATCGCGTCTAAACTGTCCATGGAATCTTAATTTGACAGGACTAAACTAAAATGTTATCTTCTTTCCTTTTATTGCGTGATTGCGGTCAAGCGCTAGTTTATAATTATTAAAATAAAAAATAACTATCTGATTATGGGTATTTGAATATTAATATATAATTTACTAAACGCTTTAGTACAAAGATTATCCCAAAATATCCTCAATACTGGCCGCAACAAAATTATGGATAATATTTTTACTTCTATACCTCTTGCTGATAAGTTACTAACTGATCTGCAAGATCTGCAGTATGTGTCCCTCTAGGAAAAATAGGCGCACGAAAACAGGGTGTTTCGGATATCCAAAAGTTATTGTGCAACGAACATTGCACATACCTTTGTGAAGACTGTTTTAATAAAACATATCCTTTTAATTAAGGAAATATATATTTCAGTTTTTTTTTTCCAATTTTGAAAATTTTATAGAGTATTATGTAGGATGAGGGAAAAAAAGTCAGTTAAAATGTTAAGTTTCCTATAGTTTTCTGTACAACAAAATTTTTAAAACGAAGTTCAATAAATATGTGATTTATTATTACTCATTAGTGTGTCATTTAAATCCTGAGACAAAACAATTATAAAATGCTGTATTACTAATTAAAATGGTCAAAGAAAACGGGCGGCAAAATGCTGACACGTGCCCACTAACGTTTTGCAAAAAGACGCGCCCACTCTAGGGTTAAATGTGTGTTACACAATAAGGGTTCTCAATCAAGCAAATGATTTTAGATCAAGACGGCATAAGTTTCAAATGAGGGTAGTTTTGCGCGCGAATACTAACTCATTTAAAATACGCTGAATGGTTTAATTAAGAGGGCCAGCGGTGTGTGAAATTGTAAACGTATGTGAAAACATTCGGCGGTTTCTGGGCGACCACCTCACCCTTTAAATTTACCTGTTACAGATATTGACCGTAAATTTAATACTTTTAATGGGTATGTTTCTACGTAATAACACACGATAGTCCTCCCCTCACTAAAGTATCTTACGATACTGTTACAGGACCGTTTAGATAGACATTAAATTGATACATGACTTCGGAAAGCCTGCCCATTATTTTTGTATTTATTTGACTTCAACTTTCATATATCACAGTGCGGTACTTTATATGTGTCACCACGTCTTAAAAGAACTATGTATTAGTATTCTATATACGAAATATTTTAAGAGAACCTTCATATGTCGTAAAGAAGCCATAGCATATTTTTTAAGATAATTAATTAAAAAATACATTCATTTAAAAAAATCTTTACTGTTTGTATAAAATCTTTAGTCCGCCTAAATGAAAGGAGCGTAATGGATGCGATAAAATAAGAAAAGAAACAATATTTAATGTGTCTCATGCATTTTTTCTTTTAATAATGAATAAAAAGTTTTTATATTTCGATCTTTTACAGAGTGGTGCTGACAATACGACAATAAAGTAAACATCGTGTACCTCAACACATTCTCAGTCTACCCATAAAAAAATATATAAATATGTCCATTAGTTTAGTCACAGGAAATTATTTTTCATTTTTCACATTTTCTAGATGATGTACATGTTGATAAGGAAGCGCTTACAGGTTAATGACTGCCGAATCCGGCACCAAACTTTGGTAATAATGGCGCGAAAAAAGCAAGTCGATACAGGATCGCGCTGTCGCCGATCGGAGGTCAGTGAATCAATATTTCTAAAGCATGTTCTATTCCGTTAGCAATTTCAAGCGATTTAATTTGAAATTTTCATTTTTTTTTATTTTTAATGCTAGGTTTTTCTGTATGGTTTGGGATTATTCCTATGAGCCAGCATTGTTCGTATTTTAATTTATTGTCGTATTGTCAGCACCACTCCGTATAAATACGAATAAGATTATCGATTAGAGGGAATTGTTTTGGGCCAGTTTGAGGAGCTTTGGATTATCCACCTAAGTATAATCAGCGTAACAATCGCGGGGTCTGATTACGTGTCAGAAACAAAATGTTCTCCAAAGCTCTTGTGAAAGAAGCTGGACAGTGAATTGTTGAAAAGTGAACAAATTCCATTAACGGAAGTGGAATTAAAGCCCGACTTGCTTGATAACTCAGCTGCGAGTGAAGTAATTCATACGAACTCGTTACTCGCCGAGTGATCATGCTTTTAGATTGGACCCACAAAGGATTATTGTGCCTTAGCTTTAATATGTCAGTGCGCAAACGGATCATTTGGATCCTCTCTTGTGGAAGAGACGAATTTAACGAAGCTTATTTTATTTACTTCAAATTTATACGGAAATTATTTTTATTTTTATTTTTTTTTTTATTAATTAAAACTAGCGCTTGACCGCAATCCCGCCTGATGGTAAGCAGTGATGCGATCGAAGATGGTAAAGCACGCTAGTTTATTAAGAGCCTATTCACTCAGAAAAACTGAGTGAATAGAAAGGAAGACGGCAGTTAAGCGAGGTGATGCAATGTCAAACCCAACAACACGACCAACGATGCTGCGCCAAAGGGAGATTGATCTGAAGACCATCCACGACCAAACTCCCAACACAACAACTTTTGGCGCCTCGTACCCAGCACACATCGCAATACAACTGCTCAGACCCATCCTCCGTACGGCTTCACCAGACATCATGCCGGACCATGACAAATCGCTTGGCGGCAAGGTTTTGTCTGGTGGGTGGTAACTTCTGCCGGCGGCCGATGTTATGGCCTACCACCGAGAAAGAGTGAATAACAAAAGAAAAAATAACAAAAAAGCACTTTCTTATATGATGAACTTATATACACTGCCTGGCCAAACTTATAAATAAACTTATATACACTGCCTGGCCAAACTTATAAATAAACTTATATACACTGCCTGGCCAAACTTATAAATAAACTTATATACACTGCCTGGCCAAACTTATAAATAAACTTATATACACTGCCTGGCCAAACTTATAAATAAACTTCTTCTTATTCTTCAGCCTATAGATGTCCACTGCTGGACAAATGCCTCCCCCAAGGCTTTCCACGATGACCGGTCCTGTGCTGCCCGCATCCATCGGCTTCCCGCGACCTTCACCAGGTCATCGGTCACCTTGTTGGAGGCCTCCCTACGCTGCGTCTTCCAGTACGTGGCCGCCACTCCAGAACCTTACTGCCCGCTAATAAACTAACAGACTATTAAAATAAAAATCTAAAAATAACTAAATTTATCTAATCTTTTTTAGTTATTTTTTATTGCAGAATAGCAACAATAGCAGCTATAAACTAGCAACTTGGAGATTGGAATGGCAATAAAGAAACCCTTCTAGTATTTTACAGAAACAAGTGATTCACATACAAGCTTTTACTTAGATTAGGCATACCTTATCATAGAATCTCCTCGGAATCCACAATGCTAATCGCATTCATGACCTTAATAATAAAAAATAATCATTTGCAAAGCCATTTTCAATTATACTAAAATAATATTATAAAGAGTTTGTTTGTTTGAACGCGTTAATCTCAGAACCTGCATGTTCGATTTAAAAAATTCTTTCTGTGTTGGATACTCAATTTCCCGAGAAAGGCTTTAGGCTATATAACATCACACTATGACCAATAGGAGCTAAGAATCAGTGGAAAATATAGAAAAGATGAGGAGGGAGGAATTATTCGTCTTTGAGGGCTTCCGTTGCGTGTGCTGCGTAAACTATTCCAGATATCCAAAAAATCTATACTAATATATAAAGTTGAAGAGTTTGTTTGTTTGTTTGAACACACTAATCTCAGGAACTACTGGTCCGATTAGAAAAATTATTTTTGCGTTGGATAGCCCATTAATCCAGGAAGGTTCTAGGCTATATAACATCATGCTCTTACCAATAGGAGTGGAGCATATAAAAAAATATATCCAAACTTACTCGGGTGAATCTGCAAGGAGCAGCTAGTATATAATAAAACTTCTTAATCGCAATCAAAATAACAGAAATTGAAGCAGTCAAAATCGCGGGTAACAGCTTGTAATAACATAGAATTACTACACACAATATACGTAAATTAAGGTAGTTATAACTTTAGCCAAATCCTCACAGGCGTTTGCGGCTTTTTGGCTTCGGAAGGCCCGTAATGACTGTGAAAGCATTACACTATTACCCTCAATTTCAATCATTTTGAAGTACATTGCTATTTCATTGGTCCATGTGTTTGAAAAAATGTCTGCTCAACAACGTAAATAACGCAATGAATGTTGTTGAACTGTCAAAATTAAACCCATTGCTACTGATAGTGTGTTATGTAATTAACCTGCTGGACCTATTGCTTAACGTGTTTTCCGAGACGTGAACGGGTCTCGGTAGATAAAAAGGGTTACCCATCCACCGACCGACCGTAGTAAGCGTGACTTGACCTGATCGATAGACCCGTGCGGCTGTCAATCTATACTTAGTCAAGAGCCCCTTAATTCTTTTTTGGGTCGGCTTAACACCGAGTGTTGAAAATCCGGTGCGCAATAAAATCTCAACGCGATATTATTGCGACCACGCAATATTATTGCGTCCACGCAATATTATTGCGTTGGCACCGCTTACGACTTACGCACTTTAACAATCGGTAATAGTCGGTATACCTACCTACTGAAATTGTTTTGTTTTCATTCCAGTCCAATTAGGTAAGAATAGCTGACTTATTTTATAGCCATATAAAACAAGATTATTCCAATAAAATCATTTTTGAAATTGCCTCAACATTTCATGCGATTACGTCAAACAAGCAAGTTTTCCAAACTTTTTCTATTTGTTACGTTGGAGGAGATAAATCCAATTTACTGAATAACTTAATTAGACAAGATTTAAAGCCTGATAACTTCTCATGAAGATAAATATTTATTTTTTCTGAGAAATTACCTCTCAACAAATAAGTGTCTAAGTGTCTGCTTAAAAATATTGACAAGTTAACGTTAATTAATTAATAAAAGTGGTTTTCTTATTTTATAATTGTAAGAATACCATAGTGAGGAAACAGTATTGAGAAATTGTATTAGGTATATTTCTACAGGCAGGACGGACAAAACTTCAAGTAAGTATGTTTAAAGGCATGAGGAACAGGGTGTGAAGTTCACTCATCCTCCATAGAAAAGGGAGCATCCTCCGACTAAACTTGAATTGTCTGGTGGGCACTTGTTCACTCGTTGATGTCATGAACTTGTATGCAACTAGGCAGAGTAAACTTTGCTTGCGAGATGGAGAATTTGCGTGACGTCAGTATGACGAGTTGTTCACATGTAGCGTTGTAGGTATCGCTACATAGGTATAAAACTAAAAATTTAAATCGTTTTTAAATTGTGTTATTCCAAGCAGCACATAGCAGGGTTCATCAATCAAATTATAACTTAACATATTAGAGCTATCTTTTACAGAAGATAAATAACCAAATGACTTCCATTAAATTAATTCTGAATTTAAATTGTTAGGGCAAGAAGAAGATTGGATGAACTACGTGTAAACAACAAGAAAGGATAAACTTCCTTCACTCAATCAAGGAAAAACCGCCATGTTTGTTTTTCAACGCTGTCACCGTCTGCTACATCAAAGTTTCCTCGATTTTCGTCAGCCGAGAATACGATGATTGATGAACTAGTGCACCCGGAAGCCGTTCGGGCGAGGAGAAAAAAACTTTGTCTTCGCAAGCGGAAACCGCATTGTTTTTTTTTTTCTCGGTTTGACAACGGAAACAGGAAAACAACCAACATCTCGTCGATAAATTGCTCGCGCCATTGAGTTTACCCAACTCTTTATTGACATAAAAAATGTGGAATGAAGTGTTTTTTACTTATTTGATATAAATTTAATTTGATTGGAGACACTCTGCTCATAGCGTAAAGTGAATGGTGTCGGTGTTTTATTTTTAAATTCACCAGTATATGAGTTATTACGTGATTGAAAAGGTACAGTCACAAGCAAAAGTTTATGTATTACTATGCTCAGATCAAGAATAACTGACGTCATGATCCATTCATTCATATCTATTTTCAATAAGACATCAAATATTTGAATATCTTTAGGTATATACAAGTTGCGGCATTATGCGAGCAGAACCATAAGCTGCAGAAGCGATTTTCAAGAGCCGAACTAGGTAGGAATCTTGTTAAGGAGAATATCTCTATTGATATTGGAAGCTTTTAAACAGATCATGAAGTGCTTTGATTTGTTTAAAAGCTTCCAATATCAACCAAATGAGGATTCATAGATACTATCATTCACTGAGATTTGTTTTTATTTCAACGTATTTAATTTAATAGTTTAAAGCTTACAACAATATATATTATGTACCTACAAGCACATAATAAAAATTGTGTTTCGCTATCAATGGGAAAAGTGTCTAAAAGGCCGGACCCATTACAACGTTGGGTAATACTTTGAGCTAGAAATAGGTCAGCCTTTTTTGGAAGATATATCCGATATTTATGCATTCTGAGAGACACATCTTTGTCAACCCGATAGATTGACAGTTCTAATTCTCTTATATGCCTTCCACGTCTAATCATATATAGGTCGTCTTCTTTAGTGATGATATGAATGATTTAATCAAGAAACCAGATAGATAATTTTCGTAATTTTATGAACTTCCACTGTCTGAACTCAGTCTATCCATACTGAGAAAGTATGTGTGTCTGTTTGTTTGTCCGTCTTTCAGGGCAAAACGTAGCGATGAATTGACTTGATTTTTTAAGCGGTGATAGTTGAAGCCCCATCGGGCATCGGTCCTACGGGCAATGTGCTGGGCCCACTGCCACTTTAGTGTTTCAATTCTTCGGGATATATCGGTTACTCTCGTTCTTCTCCGGATCACTCATTTCTGATATGATCACACAATGAAACCCCCTGGCATAGCCCTCTCCATTGCCCTTTGAGTGACCTTGAGCTTTCTTATAAAGCCCATTGGGGACCGACGGGTTCTCGAGTGGAGACCACGCACCGGAAGACCCAGCACCTGACAAGGTGGGCCGACGACCTGGTGACGGTCGCGGGAAACCGCTGAATGCAGGAGGCTGAAGATCGGTTATCGTGGAGATCCTTGGGGGCGTGGACGTCTTTCGGCTGAAATGATGATGACAGTTAAAGGGACGGAAATCTTTCTACTTTGAAACTTGAGGAAAGTACATATAAACTTCTACTACCCATTTTCGGGAAGTGCGCGGTAAAAATATCCAAAAAGTAGCCAATGGCGGCTATAATTGGTATGCGAACTATTTGTGATTGTGACTAACAAAAAAAACATATATAATTTTTTTATGAAAATCAATCCCCAACTCCTTAATAATATCGTCTAGAATGGCGTATTAAAATAATTTTCCGCGTTCTCTCCTGTGTTCCAAATCAGAAAAAGGAATCCCTGTAAGAACAATAGGGTATTGGACTAAAAAAAAACTAATTAGTCCGTCAGTCAGATTTCCAAAAATAGCACACGTATTTTTTTTCTTTTTACATATAAACAAAAAATGAAGACGACACAGTGCGTTGAAAACTGATCTTTGATAGAATAGAATACTCTTTATTATGTACACATAAAAATATTTTACAAAGGGTGACACAATGGGCGAACATATCACTAAGAGCGATCTTTTACAGACAACCTTTGGATGGAATTCTAAGGGGAAGGATAAAGAAATAATGTAGGTAGTCTACAGTGTACTATTTACATAAATTATACAATAAATATATACGTTAAGTGTACCATACACTACATATCACACTTACATATCATATAAGAGCACATAAAATATAATAATATGTATAAAGAGAGAGGAAGTGCTTTTTTATCATAGTTTTAAAAGTAAACAGTGTTTGAGCACGCCTTACGGACACGGGCAAGTCCTTCCATAGCCGAACTGCTTGTACAGTAAAGGATTTATCATAGAAGCTAGTGGAATGCATCGGCATGTCTAATATCAGGTTTTCCGATGACCACAGATATCTATTATGTGTGTCATGAAGGAACTTGAAACGTTCTTTAAGATAAGAGGGGGTTTTAGGATTAAACAAAATGTTGTAGAGCTGAAATAGTATATGAGAATTCCGGCGAAGACGTATAGGAAGCCACTTAAGCTTTGTACGAAATTCAGATATGTGATCCTTTTACATTATTGATGCCTTTTATATTTGTCAATATTTATTGATTTAATAAAACAAAATATACGTATCCAATATTTTTCTATAATCTGAATGACGGACTAAATAGAATCATTTTTTTTTTACCCAGAAAACATCTAGACTATAGATACTTATGAATCAGTCGAATGAGTTTTTATAGAAAAAGGTATTCAATATACTGATACAATCAATCTATTTACCTACTTATTGTTTTGCCTTAATTTAATTAGAAGTAATAGCATTATAGGAAAGTAAGGAATACTTTTCTATAATATTATATCTATGTGACCTTGTTAGAGAACGTTTGTCGTCTAAGCAATTTTCTCAGTTTGTTCTCACATTTTCACGTCAGTCTTACTCACTTGTCAGTTGTCATGGATGACAAGTTACATTTCCGACGATTTATTAGATAGATAACTTCGAAAACTCCGATGAGTTGCGATAGGTGCGATAGTTAATAGTTTTCTGAGGAGTAACAAGATTAGTTAAGAAATGTGCTAGATGTTGGTAGATAGAAAACTATTTCAGTGTAGGACACTCTTCACGTGACTAAAAGGCCTATTTCTAGCCCAAAGTATTGTCCAACGTAGTAATGGATCCAGCCTTTTAGACACTTTTCCCATTGACAGCGAAATACAACTTTTATCATATGCTTGTACGGACGACAGCAGGTCAAGCTACCCGAAACTTTCAAATAATCCCAATCAACCTTGAGCCTTAATACTTTAGAGATAAAGTTGAAAATGTAATAAAGAAATCTGACAGATTATAGTAACTTGATTTGCTGTCGTTTGTACATAATATATGTACATTGTTTTTAGCTCATATAGAGTAATTAAGATATGTTGTTTGTATTTAGAAACTATTAAATAAATAATACATTGAAATAAAACTAAGTCACAGTGAATGAAAACATCGATGAATCATCATTTTGTTAAGTGCTTAGATTTGTTTAAAAGCTTCCAATATGAACACAGACGTTCTTCTTAACACGCTAGGTGTTGGAAATCTAATCAGCAAGTTCAGACACTTGACGCAACTGCCAGCATATATAATTCACAACTTTGCGATTGCACAGCTATCTTAGATATCTTTGTTAGGACATCCCTAATAGAAATATAAATCTCCAAATGCGTAGGCTGACGATTTATGGAGCCACCCAACTTACCCTTTTTATTAGTCACGTCTGCAACATGAAATTTTTTTCTCTTTTCACTACTTTATCTGCGAGCATCGAATATTTTTACAGCGAAAGAGCTTTCCCACAACGAACTGAAGACCATTACACAGCGAAAGTTATAGACCTCATAAAACAATAATGTCCCGCGCGTAACTTTGAAAATGAATTTTGGCGTAAACGATGTTAAATTAATCTTAGTTTTAATGTCTACATTTTAGCAACATTGCCGGTGTCAAAAGTCAATTTATTTACGGACTAATTGTTTATTTTATTTTTTTCTTTCATTATTTTTGATAGGAAATGCCCTTCTAAAAAAGAAACAAAAGTGTAGCGATTGATTTACCAGCGGTAATTAAGTAGTACCTAATGGCAATGCTCCATTGGAAAATGGGGGTTCCTTAAGATCGTCTTCCACTAACAACTATATTGGATGTGAAGTTAGGTATGTATTGTAGTATAGTTCCATAGATAGTATACTTTTTTTTTTAATGTTTATAAACTAGCGCTTGACCGCAATCCCGCCTGATGGTAAGCAGTGATGCGATCGTTGATGGTAAAGCGCGCTAGTTTATTAAGAGCCTATCCACTCAGTTTTTCTGAGTGGATACTCAGAAAAACTGAGTGGATAGGCTTATACTTATACAAAAAATCAGCCTATAATTTTCCCATTCTTGACACACAGGCCTCCTCTCGATGAGAGGGCGTGGGCTGTATTCTACCACGCGGGCCCAGTGAGGGTTGGTAGATGTCACATGTCTTCGAAGTTTTTGACTCTTTTTTTTTTTTAAACGATGGGGGTTTGGGCAACCGCCATCACAGGGCATTATGAGCTATGCTACTTGGGGAACCCGGATTTCCTTCCATGATTATACTACTACGGGAAGGGATAAGAGGATGGATCTCCTAACTTTATTTATTTTATTCTTTTTCGACTAGCCTTCTTCTTCTTAATCTTTATTTATTTTTAAGATACATATATGTTAACATCTTATATACTAGTACTATATGACAGTATTTTTTTCTTTTATTACTTCTTTAATATTGATCTATTTATTTACAAAGTAATATTACGTACTTCTTAATCTATTTCAACTTTTTCAGCTTCATCTATCTTACTTACTAATACTTATTTCTTTCTACACACTTATTCTTTAATTAATTATTTATCTAATAACAACACTTTGCTAACTTTTACATATTTTCACATATATAATTTAACAGACTTATATATCTACTTATTGCTATTATTTACTAATTTACATATAGTTGTGCAGTAATCTATAAATTGGTTTTGGCTATTATTACTTGTAAGTAAATCGGACAAATTTTGCCTACCTATTCTTACCTTTAAACTCTGTTCCAGGTTGAACCTCAGCACTGGATGAACCGGGCAGTCGACGAGAATGTGTACGACATCTTCCACGGCGTCTGGCTCACAGATGCACGATGGACTCTCCTTTAACTTAAACCGGGCATGGTGGATTCTCCCAGTACTTAACTGGGAGAATCCACCATGCCCCGTCAGCATCTGGGTGAGCTTCCCCTCGGGCTTGACCTTGAGTACACAGCGGAGAGCCACTCTGACATCGGGAAGGAACATCTTAGTGACCGACGCAGTGTCCCCGGCTATATACCGACTGTTCTATTCATCCAATGATGACTGACGTATAAGCCGCTTCACGTAAGATATGGAACAGTGACCGTACTTAGGCATCCTTCTCTATGCCAGAGCCGCCTCTTTAGCCAAATCATCAGCACGCTCGTTCCCCGGGAGTCCCGCTTGGGCCTTGACCCAGTACAATGACACAGCCTTGTCCAGGACCAAGGCTTTCCGCAGCTTTTCCCTCGTCTCCACGGCCAGTGGGTGGAGCGACCCATGGTTAACGACCGTCTCTAAAGCGGCTCTCGAGTCGCAGTATAGACCATAGGTCAACTCCTTACCCTTGAGAATGACGCTTGTGGCTTTACATATGGCCAGAAGCTCCGCCTGATAGACATTGCAGTACGCAGACAGACAAAGCTTGATGTTCCGGACTTCGGCCTCGTTATTCCACAAGGATAGCGCAGCTCCGAATTTCCCATCAATCTTACTACCGTCGGTGAAGATTCGAGAAGACCTGCTGCACATCACACCTGTCCACAAGGCTTTGGTCTATCAGTTGGGTGAATTCTAAAGCCATATGCTCTGCCGGGTGAGAAGTTTCTGCAAACCCCACCGGACGCTCCGTTTCCCTATCGCACAGCTCCAGCGGGGGCGACCCTCTCTTTGCCTCGTACAATGCAGCTGCTTCTTGTACCCTGAGGTCGAGAGGAAGTATCCCCGCAAAGACCAGAGCGGAGTGTAGAGAAACCGTGCGGTAAGATTTGCAGAGCTTCTGAGCGAAACCTCTCTGGACCGTGTTGAGCAACTTACGTACCCCGATCTTCTTAGCCGCGGGTGCCCACACAGCAGACGCGTACATTATAATCGGCTCTACAGCGGCCGTATAGATTGAGCGGATTACGCTAGTGTGCAGTCCCCAGTCTACCTTGGCAGCCCTGGATAGCTGTTTGTAGATATTCAGCGCTATCCGGCACTGGAACGCTATATGCGTCTTAAAAGTCAGTCGGTCGTCAATTGTCAGTCCTAGAATCTTAACTTCCCGCGACATGCCAACGTCGACCCCTCCCATGATCATGGGAGCTGAGCAGCTGCGGGGCGTCATACTTAAGTTTTCTGGTTAACACCATTGCGCAGGTTTTATGTGCCGCAAACTTTAGCTTATTTCTGACACCCCACTGCCGAACATAGGCGAGTGCCACGTTCGCTTGCCTCGAGACGCCAAGTTCAGTGTCTCCGTCAAAAACCATAACGACGTCATCCGCGAAAGCCTGCACATACACCCCCATCGCCTCCAGTTCTCGTAGCAGAGGATCCAGTAGAAGGTCCCATAGGACGGGACCACCGATTGACCCCTGCACACAACCTTTGTTGGAGCTCCTCGTGCATTCTTCCCCTTCGTACCTTACACTGACTTTTCTGCAGTCCAGATAGCTAGTTTTTGACTCTAGGGCATGCCGGTTTCCTCACGATGTTTTGCTTCACCGTTTTGAGAGCAGTGGTGGTGAAATAATTTACACAAATTATGCGCCTGGTGGGGTTCGAACCTACGCCTTACAACTTGTAAGTCACGGCCGATACCACTCTTTTTTTTTTTTGTTCCAGGGTGGAAAATCCTCAATGGATGTCCGCCGCCCTGGGGTGGGCAACGGGGTCTGTCAGACTCCTACTGACTAAAAACCACCCCGGTGTCTCTCCGTTCACGTACGCACGGAGCCGCGGGAGTCCCTGATTCTGCCGCGGCCCCACACTCTCGTGCCGGCCCGGTCTGTCCGGGCCTCGCCTCCTGCACGGGGTAGTTTATCGCCTCTGCCGCGCGCGCCTCCGCCTCGGGGTCCAACGAATAGGGGGCGGGGACTTCCCCATGTGCCTCGCCCCTGACGGCCGATACCACTAGGCCAACGCTACTAGACAATGTCTATATATTCAATATTGATATTTATGTTTTGTAATTTATATGTTCAGAATAATAAAGAGTAAGTATTCTATTCTATATTTCAAAGACCTAAGTATACAAATAAGTGCCATGTCAAATTAAGAGCTAACTATTTAATAAATGCATAGATATAAAAACAATGGAAAACCATATGTAAAAACAAAAACAGTTTAAAAAACGTTGTCTATTGACAGATACAGAATATTTTTAAAACTGTACTAATCGTTTAAGAGACTAACCGGAATAAACAGACATGTTTGTTCCGGTTAATCTCTTAACGGCTAAACCGATCAGATAACTAGGATACTTTTTGCAATCGCGCTGGACATCCAAGCAGGCAGAATCTAGTAGAAAGGTAATAAATATTCATCCACTACATTAGCTATTCGAATTTAATACATACCGCCATCACTAAATTTGAAAGTCAAGTGTTGGTTAATGAGTCGTTTAATTATAACATTTGTTTGGGCAGTTTTCCGAGTGGCCGATCGAATTTATTGCCAATCAGACTGTGACACGTCCGCGGACCGTACGACAATACGTAACACTTTTGTGCCCCTCGTCGTAGATCGTGACTGAACTGAACACACAAATAATAAGTTAACAATAGGTAGCTAGTGAACATAAATATTTATTAATAATTGTGTAACTAACGTAACAGTTACGTGCACTCGCAGAACGGAGAGGTTGAACAATTTTATGATTCGTTAATTCCTCTCATCAGTTTTTATTTTTTATATAAATTATAAACTAGCGTTTGACCGCAATCCCGCCTGATGATAAGCAGTGACGCAATCGTTGATGGTAAAGCGCACTAGTTTATTAAGAGTGTATTCACTCTAGCCTTGAAGACACTCTAATTGTAGTCCGACGGAAACGCTTGCAAATTGTTCCAGTCCCTCGATGTACATGGTATAAAGGAGGAGGCAAAACGCTTCGTCCGGATCGTAGAAGTGTTAACAAAGTAAGGGTGGAAACTCGCCGTACGACGGGTTGTCCGATGGTGGAAAAGAGATGGGGGAACTAAATCATGCAATTCCCTCGCACACTCCCCAAAAAGCTCTCTTCTTTAATAATTGAATTGGCAAAGCCTCATTGTAGAATACATATTTAAAAATACTTGTAAACATGTTTAACGTTCATTCTTTAAATTTTATATGTCAGCGCAAGATTAACTTAAACTTTTAAAACATTAACCTTAAGTTCAGAATAAACGTTTGAAAATTACTGAATAGGTATAAAACCTATTAACGAGTATTGGACTCGGGTTAGTTTAATTGATACGTCCGATTAAGTAAGATTTCTTTATTGCTTTCTAAGTCGCAAAAATATATTGACAATAGAACGAAAAAGCAACAACCGCGCCTCAAGCGGAAGTAAAACACAACATTTTTATTTTTAGACTTGTCATCTATGGCAAAGGAGACAAGACATAAATCCTATTATAAAATTTATAATCTAACACTCCCACTTAAATTTTATAATGGATTCTAATCCATACTAAATTACTTTTATACACATGCTAATAAACAATACTTAACTATTGTTGTATTCTCATTTTACTTAAGTTCTCAAGTTCAATATTTGTTCTCTATTATTGATGAACTTACCAGGAGGTAAAGCTTTTGTAAGAAAGTCTGCAAGTTGACACATGCTCTGTACATATTTTATGTGTATTATATTATTTTGAACAGTTTCTCTTATATAGTTATATCTAATGTCAATGTGTTTAGTTCTTTTGTGGTATACAGGATTATGAATTAACTTAATAACGCTTTGGTTATCTATACACAAAGTGATACATAATTGTGGTTCATCAATATCAATTAATAACTGTCTAAGCCATAAAATTTCTTTGGCGGCTTCACTTGCGGCCACATATTCCGATTCTGTAGTTGATAATGCCACAGTATTTTGCTTTCTACTTGCCCAGGTCACAGGCCCTCCATTCAACATAAAAATGTATCCAGAATTCGATTTCCTAGAACCAATATCTGAGGCAAAATCAGAATCAGAATAACCTATTAACTCACTTTTACAATTATAAGCAATGCAGATATCTATTGTCTTTATTAAATATCTAATTATTCTTTTAACAGCATTGATATGATTCTTATTTGTGTTGCTTAAATATCTATTAACCATATTTAATGATTAGGTGTAGATTTAGGATTAATTATCAGGTCTAGATACAATTGACAAGAACATTAGGGCTCCCACTGCTTCCCTATATGGAAAGTTTGTAACATTTTTACTGTCGGTTTTCATCAAAATAACATTATATTATCAGCAGGGATACTACATGGAGTGGCTTATTAATCAAGTGTTTCATATACTGTTTTTGACTTATAACAATTAAATTATTACTTTTAGTTATCTCCATACCAATAAAAGTATTTAAATTCAAAACCCTTATCTTAAAAATATTTTTAAGGTCATTAATAATATGTATTAATGTTTCCCTATTTTCTGATAACAACAAGGCGTCATCAACATATAATAATAAAATAACTTTGAAATTATTGAAACATCCAATAAAACAACTGGTTTGAAGGACATACCATAGTTAATAATGAAGAAAATTTTCTATTCCAACAACGAGAGGATTGTTTTAAACCATATAAAGATTTAACTAGCTTACATATTTTTCCTTGCTCAGCCTGGACACCTTCAAGCACCTCCATGACATCTTCCAACAATTCACCATAAAGAAATGCTGTTTGTACATCGAACTGCTGAATTTCATAATTCTTTTAAGCTGCAAGAGATAATATAACTCTGAAGGAGTCATACCTGGTCGTTGGTAAAAACGTCTCCTTGAAATCAACATCTCTTATTTGTGTAAATCCACGAGCACAAAGACGAGCTTTGTATCTACTAATATTACCATCTGGATCTCTCTTTACACAGAATACCCATTTTGAAGTTACAGTTTTTCCATTGTTTCTATCGACTAGTTTCCAGGTTTCATTTTCTTCAAGTGAATGTAATTCTTCTCTTATAGCTTCTTTCCGTTTATTATATTATTATTATCTTTACATTTCATAGCTTCTTCATATGTATCAGGAACCTCATATTCACAAAAATTTGCTTCTTTATATCTTACTCTTCTAGGTCGTAGTGTAATGTTACTTTCATCATCACTGAAAATTATTTGAGAAGGTCGATATGTTGGATCATTTTGGCTATTTGAGCTTTCATAACCAGTATCTGATAAATTTTCATCATTCATAGAAGTCTCCAGTATGTCTATACTTTGATTCCGTATGGGTAAAGACTGTTGAGATGTTAAAGTATCATTTACCCCATTCTCTTCTATGCCATTAGTTATGTCAATTGAAGCACAATTTTTCTTCAGCACTAGTGGGTTGCTTTCGTCGAAGCGTACATTTCTACTTATTGTTATTTTTCCTATGTTAATATTGAGCATTCTGTAATTTTCATCCTCATATCCCACTAGCATTAGTTCAATACTCTTCTTCCAACTTCTTTCTCTTTTCATCAGGTATATGAACATATCCTTTTGAACCAAAAACTCTTATGTGTGCAAGATAGGGCTTGTTTCCATTCCATAGCTCATATGGAGATACATCCTTTGTTTGTGAGGATGAACGTCGGTTTAATAAATATACAGAACAGTTTACTTCTTCAGCCCACAACTTTAATGGTAAGCCACGAGCATATAACACAGATCTTGCACTTTCCATAATTGTACGCATTTCCGAACCCCCTAGTGGTGGAATTTTGCGTCGGCTTTTTCTTGATAAAAAAAAAAAAATGCTGTTTTTTTCACTTCAGAGCGTTCATAATTGTTATACTTTTATAATCCAATAAGATTTTAAAGAAAAAAATTATTAATTCGTTAATTACACAAAAAAAGCGCAATGTGAACAATACCAGAAAAACTATCCTATCAGCTGATTTAATAGGGTTCGCATCAGGGATCAACGTCAGACCTACAAACACGCACGACGGCACGCTTGCAACGTTCAAAGGCCGGGCCGACACTATTTTTTAAAGACTATTATTTCTGTAACCACTCATAAACGACATAAATGACTATCATAATTTTGTTAGTGGCATGCGGTGTAGCCTTTTCGCGAAGTTTGCGTTTCGATGTCAGATACACCCTGTATAAATGTCTGAAACTAGTAGCACCATCATTAAATAAAATGAAATATCTTGCACCCGATATAGATTAATTGTCTAAAGGCCCACATACATCACTGTAAGTCAATTCTCCAGGTTCACATTGTCCTCTGTGAGACTTATGAAATGGTATGCGACTCTGCTTACCGTACTGACATGCTTCACAAGTAAAGTTGTTGTCATCTGTGAAGGTTACTGGAATTGCACCATTTTTACTCATATTTAGCACTTCTTTGACATTTACATGGCCCAAACGTTAATACCAGACTTTCAGACTTGATTCTACTACATTACATTTTTCTTGCACAGTACTTTTGATATTTATTTCATAAAGATTGTTTTCTTTTAATGTTGCAGTCATAACAACACGGTTGTTCTTCATTATTAAGGCATCTCTGTTTCTTTTGACAATAACATAACCTTTTCTTGTAATCATGCATTCTGGAAACAAATTTCTACGCAAATCTGGCACATAAAGTACATTCTCCAAAATAATCTCCTTGCTCCCACTACCCGTTCACATACCTTTTTATATTTTATGTTTCCATGTCCATGCACTTCAATTTCTTTCTTATTCCCCAAGCTAACAGCTCTGGTGCTTTCATTGTTTTCATACTCTTCTAGCTCACAGAAGAAATCTCGTCTATATGTCATATGTTTAGATGCACCGCTGTCAAAAATCCACTTAATAGACTCTACTTCAGAGTGCAAACATTCCTGCTCGACAGTAAATGCCATTGCTTGCATTTGCTTCTTTGGAGCTCTACAATCTCTCGCAAAATGTTCTCTTTTGTTACAATTGTAACACATGAAACGATGACTCTGTTGACTCGACTTTGTACTGTTGTGCATATTTTGTTGATTCTGAGATTTATTCCGTTTTTTAGAATGCTTTGTAGCTACTAAGGCACTCTCAGCTTCTTCTTCATTTTTCAGGCTAGCTTCCTCATCTAATAATCTTGCAGTAATATTGTAAATTGTTTGTGATTTTGAATCTAAGTATAACCGCGCTTGACGTATATATTTTGCAGGTAAAGTTTTTAGTATTTTAGTCATAATAACTGTGTTACTTATTTCTTCACTTTCTTTCAACTGTTTTGCTAAATTCTCCACATTAGATATGTGTTTACCAATGGTGTCAGTCGGCGACATCTTGTATTGGTAAAATTTTTCGTGCACCATCATTTTAGTTCAGACTTTGCTTCATAAATAGATTCCAATTTTAACATTACCTCTTTTGCAGTTTCACAATTTTCAATGAGCGAGATTTGGCTGAGATCCGTTGATGAGGTTATAATAAACATTGCCACGCCATCATCTCTTTCCTGTGTAGTATCAGCGACATTGTTTTTTTTTTTTTGTTGATATCTAATCCTTTCGCTTTTAAAGCACAATCCAGTTAGAATTGTTGACCTCCTTGATTGTTAGGTTATTCGAACCGGAATTATTTTTACTTTGACAAACTAAAACGTAAAACTGCCCTTTACTTAATATCGACAAACGCGTATTAAAAAAATATTATCATGTAGAAAATCTCTGAATAGACTTTTATAACTAATTCAAGCCAACTTTTAGAAGCATAACATCTCATGACGTACGGGTATTAATATGAATGAGGTTTATTCACAAAGTTACAGTTTCTCTAACCTAAATAACGTTTATAAACAAAGGTGTATGTTCATTTTTAATAAGCATGCTTTACTTCCAGCTGCATCCAACTTATCCGCAGATGATTTTGCAACTAACCCCAAGTTTAATAGAGCATTATACAGTGGCAGATGTTAAGCATTTTCTCCAGTCATTAATTAGCCAATGAAGCAACAAACGTTGGAGACCGGCCAATTTAGACCTTTACACAAAACACAGTAGTAAGAAAATAGCCATTCTTGTGCTTGGATGCTGTTGTTTAGCTGTTACTCACAATTTAAATTGGTTTAAAATCAAAATATTTAATTTCACACATGGTCATTTGTGAAATGTCAGAAACTAGGCACGGTTTCAATTGGTCGTTTTCTATAGAGAAGAAAACGACAGAAACAAAAAGATGAGTATTTAAGGCCCGATCCTATTATGCATGACATTTTCCTATACCTTAACACAACCATGGAGTTTTTGGTTTTGTTTCTGGCGTTTTTCTAGTGCCTATGTAGGTTTGTGTGAAATTTAATATTTTGATTTTAAACCAAACAACATTTTAGCCGAAAGATGGCCATTGCTGATTCTGCTGGTCATAAGCCTCCCCAAGCGTCGCCACAGCGGTCCTTTGCTTCTCCTCCTCAGTGGATACCCGCCGGGCTACCGCAGTGCCATCACAAGGCTCGGGTCACCTTGTACGAAGATTCTGGAGCCGTGAGGACGTCCTCACGACTCCAGAACCATTCGATCGTATCGGCCAACCGTATACCAATACCTGAAAAAATTATAAAAAGGCCTTAACAGCGTATTTCAATGTAAAAATCAATAGAAGCAGATAATCTGAACGATAATTCCTTTTATTCATAAACTTCTCTTCCTGCTGTATATTAATGATCTGTTGATGCCCGGATTATATGGATATTCAGATGACAGCACGGTTGTGGAGAGATACCTGTTGACTGCTCGGGCTAGTGAGGAACCGAATCCTGTCCGAAAGAGAGGCTATGGTAGAGCGTACGAATGTCGCACTTCAGGCAGCCTCCGAATGGGGCGAAGCTAATCTCGTAACTTTCAACGCCGCAAAAACAGGTGTGTCTATTGACCGACAAAAGGAGTTTGTTCACTTTAGCTCCTACTTTTCGGAATTTATCCTTGGAGTGCACCGACGGCCTTCAACTTATGGGAGTTGTGATTTTCTCAAACCTAAACTTAACCTAAGAGTGTGCGCGGGAATTAGATGACATAATTCCGCCATCATCGGACGACCCGTTGTGCGGCGAGTATCCACCCTTACGTTGTTGACCCAGCTACGATCCGGAACCTGCGACTTATAGACAGGGAGCCGGACGCTCGGTGCCACCACTGCGTCCAATGCGGGGAGGACACGGCGCAGCATACGCTCTCCGAGTGTGTGGCTTGGGAGGAGCAGGGCCTCACAAAGCCAGTGTCCTCACAAACGAAGTAGGAGGCGACCTGACGCTGCCGCCAGTAGTGCGGAGGATGGTCGGTAACGCAGAGTCGTGGGACGCGGTGGTGTCCTTCTGCGAGGGCGTGATGTCGCAGAAGGAAGCTGCGGAACGGGAGAGAGAGATCTCAACTCCCTTCCCGAGCCGCAGAAGACCCACCGGGCGCCGAGGAAGGGCGAATAACGCCCCCTTCCGGCCCCCATGAATGGGTCCAGGGGCGAGGGACATGGGGAAGTCCCCGCCCCCTATTCGTTGGACCCCGAGGCGGAGGCGCGCGCAAGTGTCGGCGCACGCCTCAGAGGCGATGCACGGGGTAGTTTAACACCTCACTACGCGGCAGAATCAGGGACTCCCGCGGGTCCGTGCGCACGTGGCCGGAGAGACACCGGAGTGGTTTTTAGTCAATAGGAGTCTGACAGACCCCGTCGCCCACCCCAGGGTGGCGGACATCCATTGAGGATTTTCCACCCCGGAACAAAAAAAAAAAGCTACGATCCGGAAGAAAGGTTACGCCTCGTCTTTTATACCGCGTACATTGAGGGACTGAAACAATTTGCTTATGGCGGCCTTCCCGTCTGATTACAATTTAGGGGTCATGAATTCTAGAGTGAATAGGATCTTAATAAACTAGTGCGCCTTACCATCATTGATTGCATCACAGCTTACCATAAAGCGCGATTGCGTCAAGCATTAGTTTATAAGTTAAGAAAAAACTTTGCTTAATGTTAATTAGTAGGTATGTAATTAGCGACTATATATTATACATTTTGACGTTTGAAATAAACCCCGACATCTAAGAAAAACCTACATAACGACTAGGTCACAGTAATTATTATTCAATTTACTAAAACTTTTAGCAACTTAATGTAGGTAAGTACCTACTCCACCTAAAACTAGAACTTTACCATTTATGTTTGCAGTGCTAGAATAATTTAGTAGCTTTCAGGAGTTGCCACCTTAACATTTACCTAACTTATCTATGTAAAGGAGACAATATTGCCAACTGTTCAACAATGTTCGGCAATTACCTACTTCAATAGTAACTCACGTAATATCACGCCGGTTGCCTCGAAAGAGTTTAGATAGGTAGGTACTACCATTTTCCGCCAATTTTGTTTTGGTGTTTCCAGTAGGAAAGCATGCTATGGTTGATAAACCAATACCAGGACATAAATGCAAATCTTTACCTGCTAAGAAATATAATATTAATGTGTTATAATATAAACCTTCCAGAAGAAATTCTTTATAATGATTGTGAAAACTTCAACAGACACAAAAAGCGACTATACTTTACAATATGTATAAGTACTACAGTATAACTCGTTTAATACGATCACGCTTAATACGATTTTTCGCATAATACGCCGGTATACGCCAGTCCCTGCAACTTGAGACATATTTTCATACATTTCGTAACGCTTAATACGATTCGTCATCCCGTTTAATACGCCGACGCTCAGGCCATTGATGCCAGAAAAATCCTATGTTTTCAAGGGAGAATCTTATCATGGTAGTAAAGTAAGTAAACAAAGACTGACTGTTCTGGCATGTGCTAATTCTGATTATACAGAAAAGTTACAAAGCAAAGCAAAAAAATCCGCGTTGTTTCAAAAATGTAAGATCGCTCCCCTTAAGATATGATGCACAATCTCGAGCTTGGATGACCGGCATTCGGTTCATTGAATGGTCAAAAGCTTTAGATGATCACTTAAATACAGACGCATAATTCTATTATTAAGATGAATCAACTCCGGTTTTGTCAAACGCACATATCAGCTGTTAATGATTTAAGGCGCTATGTTGCTTCTTTGCAACAAAGTAAAGACTCACTGCAAAAGTTGAATTATGTTGAAAATCTTTTAATTGCTAATGCATCAAAATCTTTCTGTCAAACCAAAATAAGTGATTATTTTAAGTAATGTATTGAATATACATAATTTAAAATAATAAGAACAAAATACATAATAAGACGTAGTACGTTCGTTTTATTTTCCCTATACCGCAAAATACGCTTTCTCGCTTAAGACGCGTTTTTGGTGGGGTCCTTGAGGAATCGTTTTAAGCGGGTTTCACTATATTTAAATAATCAAACATTCAAATGCTGTTGGGTTTAACATTGCATCACCTCGCTCAACTGCCGTCTGCCTTCCTATTTGCTCAGTTTTTCTGAGTGAATAGGCTCTTAATAAACTAGCGCGCTTTACCATCAACGATCGCATCACTGCTTACAATCAGGCGGGATTACGGTCAAGCGCTAGTTTATAATAACAAAAAAGAAAGAAAAAAAAATTCGCATATTTCTCTAGTGTAATCGACGTCTGTCGGGGATCCAGAATATCAGCGTCAGTTAAGTACCTATTTCTAGATACATGACAGAATAATACTGAGACACCGCACTCATTTTATTTTTTTCTTCTACATGGTACATGGTACCTGCTGTCCGTACATACATCGTTGTACGGACGACAGCAGGCAAGCTACCCGAAACTGTCAAATAATCCCAATCAACCTTGAGCCTTAATGCATGACCAGAGTTGCGGGTTGCTTCAAAAAGAAACCGTGGCCCTGGCGCACAGGCAAGTGAAGGAACACGGCTGGGTTTTAGTCATGAAAAGTCGGATACTCCCTTCCGCTCCGCACAGAGCGGGAGTAGTTATTTGATGATTTCCCATGCAAAATAAAAAAGACGTGTGGCACTCGGGGACTGCCGCGGTAAAGCTATTGCATGGCATTTTGTATCAATTTATGCAATTATAATTATTTATTTATTTTATTTATGCAGTATTTCTTTTTCTTTGATATTAATTCAAGTTACACTTTTTGAGTGTGGTGACCGATAAGAAAACAAATTTTTCTTTTATTAAATAAATAAAAAGTTAATATTATTTAAAATATTTTTATTATTTTACAATACATGTGGGTTTTGTTACCTTACAGTAGCTGTTGGTTATTGAGGAATATTTATCATTGAAACTATAGGTTTATGATAACTGAAATAAGAAACATAAGTTTGCGACTTAATATCCTCTAAATACCTAGAAAATACCGCGTCAATGGTGGTCCCATATTTTGTTGTGGACTCTTGTGGATCATTATTCATTTTCAAATTCAATGGTTTTGATAGAAAAGTTGTCAACCGCTCTGATTTTTTATCAGCGAAGTTAATGTTGAAATCGCCAGTCAAGATAAGTGGAAATTTATTACCATTTGTACCAAGTATTTTCGAGCCTTCTTCAGTGTACTCCAGTAAAGTGCGATGAATAAAATGCTCTACCTCGTCCAATTTTGGATTCGGAGAAATGTAAATTGCTACCATAACTATTTGTAGGCCATTTCTAAGTTTGCATAAGCACGCACAAATATCTCCAACAACTGAGCGCCTAACATTAACATCGCTAACGTGTGCAATATTTATTTCAATATTCGGAGTCATAATATTAGTAATATGAGTTTTATTTTGGTAAATAGCTACCCCACCTTTTGAAACAGTATCTCGTTTGAACTGAACAATACAATTAAAATTAGGTATTTCAATTGGATTATCATGCGTCATGCAAGTTTCGGTAAGAAGTAACACATTTGTTTGTCTCGTAACTGAATCTTGTAAATCGTTTTTATGACTATTTAGACTTTGGCAGTTGAAAGTCATTATTGAAATGCCATTTCTATTACTAATGAAATCTAATACACTTTGAGCAATCGTCTGAACACTATTTAAAGACAGTCTTTTGAATTCTTGCAACAATTGAAAAAACGGCCGCGTGAGCACTTTTTACTCTATAAAATCACGCGCTTTTATTTAGTAAACAACACTATAAATAATTTAAAAGTCCAATGAAAAATTAGCGTGACATTCATCTTAGCTTTTCCGTTAAAAAAAAAAGCTATTTTATAAAAACACTACTAAATTAATTTGAATAAAAGTACTTAATAATTAATTATATGAAAAGTTTTTAAGGTAGCCATGACAACGTTGATGACGTCTATGACATATCTCTATAGAAGACCTATTTCAGAGAGAAAATTAATCGCAAGTTTAGCACATCGCGACTATCAGTAACATGCCAAGTGTGTAGAACTGAGTTCGCGCCCTGCAATATGCATGCTCTTTTTGAAAATCTATAAATTGTTTTCAAAAGATGTAGTCGGACGCACACAAACATACCGTGCCGAAGACTGCCGAACTGAAACGACGTTAGACGATGGGGAGCGTGAGGTTTTTTCGTTACGGAATTTCTGGATTCGGTCCCCGCGCTCAAGGCCCGCGATAGAAGCTATGCAATAGCTTAAAAACCTTAATGCATTAGCGATAAAGTTGAAAATCTAATAAAGAAGACTGACAAATTACGATTGCATCACAGCTTACCATAAGGCGCGATTGCGCTCAAGCATTAGTTTATAACGTTTAAAAAATCTTTACTTAATGTTAAATAGTAGATATATAATTAGGGATTATTATACATTCGTATAATAATCCCTAAGGTAAGGTAGTTTAATGTGCTGTCGTCTGTACACAATTCTGCCAATGACAGAGGAAAGAATACACTGCACTTTTACGTTCATTATTTCAATTTAAAGCGTGTCAGAACCTTTTTCTCACGATATTCCCACGGGATCGAAACTTACACAGGTCAAGCCACGGGACTAGGTGTGGGTCGTAACGCCTTTTTCAAGAAACGTAATGTAACCAGTTACTTGATCGGCGTAACCTGTTATAAAACAAGTTATTTTTGTAGCTAGTTATTTTAATTCAGCTACTGTGATTGTTTACATAAATATAACCACCAACTATACAGTTACACATGAAACGAAAGTAGACGTGGTCCTTATTTCACGTAACTAGTTACAATCACCAGCGACGCTCGCCGCCTCGGCGACGGTGTGATGCACGATACGGCTACCCGCTACGACATAACGTGTGTATGAAATACGCATTTACAAAAATAACTACTTTTTAATTTGACTCGTAACTAGTGATTCAGTTACACATCGCGTCGCTGGTTATTGTAACCAGTTACGTGAAATAACGACCACGTCTACACGGGGCGCAGACAGTTTAATATAATTCATTGTGCTTTTGAAGTGAAACTTCTTTACGCACGCTTGACTTGGGGAGTAAGCTGGCGAAAGCGTTACGAAAAATGATCGGGCAAGGCGAACGGAAGTTAAGTGGGGGATATAAGCACAGAGGCGCCCGTGGCGCGAGCTTGGTACTACAAGGTCTACAACGAGTTTTTTTTTTTTCAATTTAAATAGAAGATCTATGCAATTTTTTTTTTTTAATTTTTAGACACGGATACACTTATTTATTTATTTACACTTAACACTATACATTAAATTTTATGTTGACTGACAACCATTAAGGGGGTCAGTTAACATAAAATTTGGTACCGCCTACTTCACAGTCCCTCCTAGACCCCCCCCCCCCTCCCTTACGGGGAGTCACCCCTTAATATTCCCACGAAACTACCCCCCCTCCGTCCTCCCTCATTGATTACCTCACCCCCCCGTGGATTATCTCGGGAACCAAAGGTCGTGGACTACCCGAGTTTGGGGTCCCCTGATTCAGGAGGAAGAGCCCGACCTTTTTTTGTTTTGTGCTATTTCTATTCTATCATCATCATCGCAGCGTTAATCCCAGTCGCATCCGCAGCTTTTCAGCTTTGGAGTCTGGGGTCCGCTTTACCAGTTTAACTGCTGATTTTGGCTAAACTTCGATATTTTCCGTGAAGCGACTGCCGTCTGACCTCCACAACCCGAAGGCTATATCTAAGCATTGCAGTTAGACCAATTGTTAGACTTTTGAGGGCTCCAACAACCCGTAACGACTGTCATTAGATGTTCGTATGGCAACCGGGACCAACAGCTTAACGTGCTTTCCGAGGCACGGCCAGACCAATGCAAACACTCATATTCACACAAATATTTGCACTGTGCGGGAATCGAAGCCGCGCCTCCTTGCGCAACGGCCGCATTCGCTACCGCTACGCCACGGAGGCTGTGCTATTTCTCTTCTATATTTTAAATAAATTATATAACTACCTATTTCTTGTAGAGTGAGAAATTCTTTAATAGAACCAAGATCAACATAGTTACGTACTTATTAGTTTCCATTTGTGCCTCAACAGTTCTTGGAATGGGTTTGATAAGACTTGGATATGTGATTTCACCAAATGTGCAGAGTAACATTCATCATGTCGTAGCTGCGAGAACCCATCCGTTTGTCAGGGAGGGTGATATATTAACTGCAATATACGGCTAATTTCATCTTCAGCACAACACATTTGCCGGCTTATTATAAGATGCTGAATTATATGGTCGTATGGTTTTACGTAATGTAACGTTCTTACGAAAGGTACAATACGGGCTAAAGCTCAGTTTCCAAAAGCATTTCCATGTAATGTAACAATTCGACGTAATGCTCACGATGAGTAAGCATTAACCTGAAATATTTCTTTCTACCTTGCGATCATTGATGAAATGTCGACTCGGACTTTATTGGTCCAGCATATACCTACATAGTCGGTATAGTATATATTATAGTACAGAATATTCGGTCTGCACTTAAGTGGAAATTGCAGAGTTATAATAAATAGCGTTATCATCCGAATACCGACTTCTGACAATTCCGACTTTGAATTTGTTTATGTGTATATCTGTTACAATTAAAACTAGTTTTTAGATAAAACGTTTTTTCTAGTTAAATTAAAATAATTTTCCAAGAAAGACTTTATAAAGTTTTACTTTTGAAACATTTTTCATATTTTTTTAAATTTATGAGCATTTATTTCCGAAAATATTACCATAATCAAAAAATGATTCTAGTAAACACCTATTTATTTTTAAATACCTATCCAACAAAATATCACACATTAGAGTGATAATAAAAAAAAAGTCTTTTCCCACTTTAGGTACGTATCCACTCTAATAAAACATATTTTTCAGTTTTTATTTTACTACTTTGGTGGCGTGCTTTACCATAAAATAACATTTTTTCCACTTTAAATTTTGTGAAACAGCTAAAAAACAATTGGACGCCATTTTTTTGATCACATTATAGAAATGAAAAAGTTCTAAGATAGAGCTTTAAAAAAAGTATTTAAAAACTACTTTCATTAAAAGAAGGCGTATTTTTTTGTGAATCCCTAGAATCTTCTATTTCCGTGATGCAAACCCAGAGCAAACACACAATGGCGATGTTCAAACAATATCCGCATAAAACGTCAATAAAACTCTGGTTCCGGAGCCCTTCCTACAACAAAGTTAAATTACTGCGTGGCAATTGACATGAGGATATGGAAATAAGATGAAGGAACACTCATTCCTCCTCATGTCCGCATTCATATACCGTCTCGGAGTCGATGCGTATGTACCGTCGCGCGAAGACATGACCTTGGTTTTTGTTCACGAACCCTCATATCTTGAGATCCTTCATTTTGAAAGGCAGTTCGTTATCCGAGAGTTATTCTGTCCCAAATATGTATAGGAAAGAGGATATAAGACGCGTTTACTAGAGTGACTGATATAATGGTCGACACTGTAGGATTTTAAGTCTACTGAGAGATTGAAACGACTATAGGAGTCCTTTAAAATTATGTTATTAGCTTTCGCCTTTTTCTGACTAAAATAGCAATGGCACTTAGAAACAAATATCCTAATCAAACTATTTGACGCCAAATTCTAAATACGATTGGATGTTTTAATGCACTCCGTGCTACTTTGTAGCCGGCTCGCACTACGTAAGTACTTTGTTTTTGGCGGACAACCTCTACATCAGTGATTCCCAAAGTGGTCCAGGTGGACCCCCAGGGGTCGACGGGAGACTTGCTGGGGGTCTACGTAGGCGTGAACAAAAAATGGGGGTCCATAAGATGTTAATAGGGGTCCACGAAAATTTATCTGCTTTTGATAGTAAAGAGCAAAAATGTAAGCATAGTTTTTATAAGGGCCTACCTACACTGTTTTAAGTACGTATCTAAGCAGATAATATTTTAATAAGGCAAGCGACTGTTGCTTGTCCAAACTTGCGTATTCGATATTAGGTACAATTTCGTGTACAGACTTGCAAAGCGCTATCCGCCCGACAATGATTAATGCTTGTTCAGACATGAACTTGATCACCACTATACATACTTGATACCAAAGGCAAACGCATTCATTCGTTTCCGGAATTTCGAAAAAAGGCGGAATTTGGAAAAAAAGTTGTGAGAAAATTTATATCTGTGTTTGCTAGAGCCGGAGAAAAGTAAGTAACCTACCTTTTTTTGTTATAGTACTTAAGTATTTTGTTTACGTGTACTAGTCGGTTGATCACAACGGCCTGTATAGATAGGTAACTTAGTAACTTACAGATATTTTAATTGTCCTCTTTCGATTTGAAGACAAACACAGCACGTTTTATTCATTTGTTTTTTCACGAGAGAAGCACTGCCTCTCTAAAAAGGCCGAATAAGCAATATTGCAGAGCAATTAATTTTGTAATTTTCTTGCAAATAACTACTAATTTTATAAAACAGTAATTTCATAATCATTTTAAATTGATTTTGATGTAACTATTTTATCAAAACTATTCCTTTTCGGAAAGAGCGAGCGGTGCGCGGGCGACGGGAAAAGGGCGGGGCTTGAACTTCGATGCCAGTTTGTCACGTTTTAACAATGAAGCCGCAGACAAAAAATACGCAAACACGGAGCGCGTGAACTCATTGATTTAATAAAATTTTAGTTATCGTTTTTATGGACAATTTTGGGATTTCGACTTTTATTTTTTCCTACACAAATATGATCAGTATTCGATACTGAGTACACCAATTTTTATTTATACTATTAAAAATTAGTGGTAAATTATGTACTTTAAAATTGATACCGTTTTGTGAAAATGTCTGTATTTGTCTCAGCGGTTTATTACTTGGTCCCTTTACAAGCCGTAATTCTATTTCCGCGTGCTGACAAAGGCTGCGGTGTGATACCTATATTCAGAAAAAAACTTGGTTACTAAAATATTTTTTTTACAGGTAAGGTAACTGACATGAAACATGGCTACAGCAAAGAAAAAATGTCGACAATATAGTGTCGATTATTTGAAATATGGTTTTGTTCCATCAGAGGCAGACAAACAATTGCCCATGTGCCTATTATGCAACAAAGTTTTGAGCAATGACTCTATGAAACCATCAAAGCTCGAAGATCATCTAAAAAGGTGTCATACTGATAAAACAGGTAAAGATTTAAAATATTTTCAAACATTGAAAGAAAAATATGTAAAGAGACCCACCGTGCACAGTATGTTCGCTTCAACATCTCAAAGTAACGATGATGGCTTGCGGGCATCTTACAATATCTCATTACTTATAGCAAAATCTGGAAAACCGCACACTATCGGAGAACAATTAGTTTTACCCGCT
Organism: Sesamia inferens; assembly: GCA_037179545.1. NCBI lineage: Eukaryota > Metazoa > Arthropoda > Insecta > Lepidoptera > Noctuidae > Sesamia > Sesamia inferens. The sequence continues at coordinate 15,945,250 of CM073928.1, read as the reverse complement.
GTTGAAGAGGTTTTAAAAACTGTTTTGCACAAATCTCCATTTGACGTACTAAATAGAATCCCATTAAGTAACAATACTGTACAAAGACGCATTGATGAAATGAGCTCTGATATCGAAAGCTTTTTGTGCAATCATCTGCAAAAAACTCATTTTTCTATACAACTGGACGAGTCAACGTTACCCAGTAATGAAGCATTACTATTGGCATATGTCCGATTTATTGTTGAGTAAGAAATTCACGAAGAATTGCTATTTGCCAGAACTTTGGAGACTGACACTAAAGGCGAATCAATATTTAATGTCCTGAGTAATTTTTTTACGGAAAAATCGAGCCCATTTACAAACATTATTTCAGTGGCAACAGACGGAGCTCCTGCAATGGTCGGGCGATATCGTGGTTTAATAAGTCATCTCAAAAGAATTATACCAGGACTTACAGCTATTCATTGCGTAATCCACCGACAACATCTTGTGGCAAAACATTTAAGTGACAGGTTGAACCAATCTCTTCATTTTGTAATAAAAGCTGTCAACAAAATCAGAAGCAATGCATTGAATACGCGTTTATTTGCTCAATTGTGCGACGAAAATGATGAAGACTTCCAACGACTGCTCTTACGTACTGAAGTACGCTGGTTGTCGAAAGGTGCATGCTTAACGAGATTTTACTCTGTTTTCGATTCCATATTAGAGTTCTTAGAAAGTAGAGATCCAGATTTTAAAGAAAACTTGATCAAATTCAAAGCAGACAATGCGTATTTGACAGATTTGTTTAAAAAATTTAATGACATTAACTTGCAGTTACAAGGGGACAGCCTGAATTTAATAAAAACAAAGGGGATAATTTCGGCTTTTCTTGGGAAATTGAAATTTATGAAGCAAAACATTAGTCGGCGCGAATTCTCTCAATTTCCAAACTTGTCGCAGGTATATAAATATAAATATGTCGGAGATCGTCGATATAATTTTAATAGAAGTTGCTGATTTGATATACGTAGTAGAGGGGCAAACGCTTGTGACGTTATTTTTGTGATGGCGGCACATGGACAGAGTCGCTTTGGAAAGTGGGGTTCGTCGAACGGTCACTTTGAATCGAGACGCGGACCAAGGCACATCTCCGAACCGAAACTGTCGGTTTGCCTATTCAAATTGTGATTATGAAGAATGGAGGGTATATCTACACGTCGTGCTTCAATTCAAAACTCACCTACGAAATGGAACCTGTACCACCACACCAAGATGCTGTCGACCCTACCGCTCTGCCGTCGCTGTCTCCGACATCAGAAGTTGGATAAAGAACTACACTGCTCACAATCTCGTTATAAATCAAGGAACAGAATAACAGTCACTTTCTGCCAATATTTTTATAGTACTTGCGTGATTACTTGTGTGGTAGTTGTTCATTGCCTTTGTATGACCTTCTGTAAATGCTGGATGTACTGGCAGTGAGCCTGGAAGTGAACGTCACGTTACGAGGTGCGCTCAATTGCTGACGCAGAAGAGATCGCTCCGCGTGATAGTTCGCTGCAGGAGTGCGCTGCAGGAGTCCGCTGCAGGCGTGCACGTGCGGTTGGACGCGGCGCGGTCGCGACAGTGCTGGCTGATGCTTGGCGCGCGACAGTGCTGGCTGTTGCTTGGCGAGCGAGGTGCGCTTGCGGAACATGCAAGGTGTGCTTGCGGAGTGCGGAAGGTGCGTTTGCGGAGTGTGCAAGGTGCGTTTGTGGAGCACGCAAGGTGCGCTTGCGGAGCGCGCAAGGTGAGCTTGCGGAGCGTGCAAAGTGCGCTTGCGGCGCTTCTAGCTGCTTGATGAATCGCATCAATGGCGTGTGGCGCTGCTGGAGCTGCGTGCGGCGCAGCCGGAGCTGCGTGCACTTTGCGGAACGCCCAAGGTTTCAAGACTTGAGCCTCTACTCTGCAGGCGATGAGAAGGTTTCAAAATACCCAAAATGTTTGTGGTAACGTAATGGGATTTTATGAGAGCTCGGAGATGTCTGGTGTGCAACGGTTGACGACTGCCAAGTGGCAGGTGTTTGCGAGAAATTGCCACAATCCGGTGAGTCATACTATTTTTATTTTGATTCCGTGGCCGAACGTTCTCTTGTCAATCTGTAATTTCATTGGTATACGTACATACGCGATAGTACGTATACAGGGTATGGGTAGTACCAGCGTTGTGTACTGAACCATTTCTGTGCGACATGATAATAAAAGTTATTTTTGCAAATTTTATTTCTTGTACTACCCGATTATTGTTTGTTATAATGGGCGGAGAAATTTTAAATCAGGGTTTTAAAATTATGATGTCTGGTTTGTCTTTATTTCAAAACTAAAGTTCACTGTGGCCTATAGTTACGAGCTCACTTGAGATTCTGATAGTATGTGTGGCTAGACTATTAAATCTTCTCAAGAGAACAAGCGGTAACGAACATAGAAATGAGTGCTATTTACGAAAAATCTAAATTTGATAGAAGTGTGCTTGATGGCGATAATGGTGATCGTTACCTTTTCAAATCGTTGATTGGAAACAGAACTTATAAGTACCCCACGATCGCATAAGTACGAAAGATTTTTCCAAGTAATGTCTGCTGAGTTAGATTTTCATAATGTAGAAGATGGTGAGGAGGGTGCCTCCGCCAGCAAATAGAACACGTATCATGGCTGTGTGGTCACGCTGCACGCACTAGTCTGTAGTCGTAACTGCAACCCAGTGAGGGGTTGTTCAGAGCGCGATGGGCAGCTAGTGGTGTGGCGGGGACACTAGTAGGTATAGTCGCACTGCATGCACTAGTCTGTAGTCGTAACTGCAACTCAGTGAGGAGTTGTTCAGGGGGTGATGGACAGCTAGTGATGTGGCGGGGACTCTGGTAGATATGGTCGCACTGCATGCACTAGTCTGTAGTCGTAACTGCAACTCAGTGAGGAGTTGTTCAGGGGGCGATGGGCAGCTAGTGATGTGGCGGGGACCTGGGTCTCAGAGGAGACTATTAGTTGTACGGTCATGTGTTGACCTGGGAGTCGTGGACTCTAGAGTTGGTCGTATCACAAGAGGTGATGACGATATGGATGTCAACTATGAGTTGTCACTAGCTACTGTGGTAGCGAACCATGGTGTGTTTTCTTTTTGATGATTATGATTTTGATTTGATAGTTATGAGGCTTGGAGGAACCTTTTGTTTTCTTTTTGAAATTTGATAATTATGAGGCTTGAAGGAAGCTTCCGTGTTTAAATAATAAATATCGAAGTTTGGCCGGAATCGGCGGTTGGCCTGGTGAACCGGATCCCGGACTCCGGGGCTGAGGGAGCTTCGGATGCGACTTGGATTGCGTTGGGATGATGATGATGATGATGCACGAGGACGTGCAAATCGTCAGGCTGGCCGTGTCGGAGATCGTCGATATAATTTTAATAGAAGTTGCCGATTTGATTTACGTAGTAGAGGGGCAAACGCTTGTGACGTTATTTTTGTGATGGCGGCACATGGACAGAGTCGCTTTGGAAAGTGGGGTTCGTCGAACGGTCACTTTGAATCGAGACGCGAACCAAGGCACATCTCCGAACCGAAACTGTCGGTTTGCCTATTCAAATTGTGATTATGAAGAATGGAGGGTATATCTACACGTCGTGCTTCAATTCAAAACTCACCTACGAAATGGAACCTGTACCACCACACCAAGATGCTGTCGACCCTACCGCTCTGCCGTCGCTGTCTAAGACAAATATATAAATATATACGGACAAATCACACAGATTGAGCTAGCCCCAAAGTAAGTTCGAGACTTGTGTTATGGGATACTAACTCAACGATACTATATTTTATAATAGATACATATATAGATAAACATCCAAGACCCAGGCCAATCAGGAAAAGATCGTTTCCCATCATGACCTGGCCGGGGATCGAACCCGGGGCCTCCACGTCGCAGTCAGGCGTGTTGACCGCTAGAATGTATTGATGAGGATATCCACACCTACAGTCAACATTTAAATGCCCTGCATGATGACTTCAAAACCAGGTTTGAAGATATACTGACGATGGATATACCACCATGGATCATAAATCCATTTGATGAAACGGAAGTGGCCAATGTTGTATTACAAGAGGAGCTGCTCGAGCTAAGTACTAATGAGGAGCTGAAGGTGAAATTTAGAAAAGGCTACCCAACATTTTGGCTGCAAGCAGAAATACCCGAAAAATATCCTGGACTGTGGGAAATCGCAAGGAATTTTTTAATAGCTTTTCCCTCGTCATACCTTTTTGGAAGTAGTTTTAGTGCCGTTACAAACCTCTTAAAAAAAAAAGGAGCAAATTAAACATCACAGAGCGGGGGGATTTGCGGTTATTGCTGACAAAAATAAAGCCAAACATTGATCGTTTGCTGACACTCCATCAGATACATTCTTCCCATTAATTAAAATTATGACCTGAACCTATATTACCTTAATATTTTTTCCTTGTAATTCTATTCTTTTAATAAATAAAGTGATATAAAATGTACCATTTTTCGTTTTTATTTTACATATTGGAATATAGGGACAGAACTCAGAAGTGACACAATTTTTATTTTTTGGCGACTTTAAGAATGTGGTAGAAATGTAGCAGCAGGGGGTCCACCGAAACCAGTAAAATTTTGAAAGTGGTCCACGAGAAAAATAAGTTTGGGAACTACTGCTCTACATTGTGCTATGCCCACATTTGAACAAAAAAATTGGAGTGGTTCCGCTTTTAAACAAGACTTCCTGCCCAACTCTCTGTGATAATAATTACCTAACGCCCAATAATATGAGGAATATACAATGTGAGATCCTGACTTAAGATGGAACTCTAGTGCCGAGGAATTTGAGAAATAGGTATTTGAAGAAACTATTGCCATCGCGCCGCTTCCGACTTCTCCCCATAAAGTTCGAAAGGAACAGTTACAGCTCAGGCTGATTTTACCTACAAAAACGTTGACCAAAAGACATTTCGTATTCTCCTGTTTTCTTTTTCAAAAGACTTACCATATTTGTCTAATAGTCGTCTGAACATCACGGTAAAAATTGGTTATTTTTCGGGATTTTTAAATATTATAATCCTTTTTACGTGCCCCTATCATTTGTTTTTTTTTTCCAAAACTTTATTACAGTAGGACCTCGGTAAGACTCCCGCTTATTCGGTGATCGCTGTAAACCGGCCGGGCAATGGGATTCGTAGGGGAGGCCGGCGAGGGAAGGTGCGGGCTGTCATACACGAACCAATACGCCGTCCGTCAGTATTTTGTTTATCGCTTTTCGTCACCGTAGAGTGAAAAAATCGGGAATGCATTTTTGCTCAAATTTATTTTATTGCGTTTCTGAGAAGAAAACCTCAGTACGCACGACCTGATCTGACTCATTTGTTCTTTCGATACTCGTAACGATATCTATGACACTAAATGAGAACCTCATAAACACGCGCAGCTGTCAGTTTCGTGTGAATACCTAGCACCGAACGTGTAGTTTCATTTTATTTTCGTTTTCATTTGGGCAATCTTCTAGCACTGAACCGATTTGGGTATGAAAGCGGGTTAAAACTCCATGATAATTAATAAAAAAATATAAAAGTCGCCATACAAAAATTTTACAGCACGCAGTTTTTCTTCATCCTGAAAAGTTACTATTTTTGCACTTACGAGGTTTTCACTCTACGGCGACGTTTTGGTGATTACACCAAAAGCGATAAACACTATACGTATTAACGTACGAGTATAGTGTCAATTTAGCGCTCTTGCTAACATCATGGTGCCGCCAAGTAAACATACGACATTGACATTAAAAGTCAAATGGCGGACATTGCACGGAAGTTTGGCATACTGGTCCACTGTAGGCGACATAAAGAAAATAAGGTTAAACATGTGTTTTATTTACATTAAATATGGCAATCCGGACGCCTCGATAATCCGAAAAGGGTCTTGTTTTTGCCTCTCCGGGTTAACGAGGTCCTACTGTAATTAAGTTTTGGAAAAAAAAAACAAATGACAGGGGCACGTAAAATTGTAGAAAAAAAGAATTGCTTTAAAAGCGTTATCCACGAAGAAAACAGCGGAATACGTTTGTATAGAGAAAACGCCACTAGAGTCCCCTCTTAAGCCAGGACCACAGAGATAATTTCTGATATCTATCTATGGTCAGGACGAACGAATCGCGAATCCGACGCTACGATGTATCGGGTAAGTTAATATGTACTAAGGTCACAACATCGTATTACATCACAGGTGCACCCACAAAAACTGAGGTCGTCTTGCTTATAATTAGATGCGCCTAAACTGATGTTAAATAAACCATGTGGAACCGATGCACTGGAACAGATAACCGCACCAGATCGCAACACCGTGACACTACAATGGATAAAGGGTCACAGCGGTTCACTGGGTAATGACGCAGCTGACGAGCTGGCTAGAATGGCATCCAGCGCGTTGGTCAGCGGACCGGAGCCCATTGTGCCTATCCCCTTCATTCAAATACGCAGATGGCTACAAAGGTATACCTACGAACAAGCGGAGATTTGGTGGTCCTCGTCACCGGGCTGCAGGCAGTCCAAGGAGGCTTTGCCATCCCTAGATGGCAAGCTAACCAAAAGGCTGTTGCGCCTGGATAGGAAAATCCTACGATTGATGACGGGGATCATTACGGGCCATTGCCTGCTGAATAAGCATCTCCACACAATAGGCATAACGGACAGCCCTCTGTGCAGAGCCTGCATAGAGGCTGACGAGACAGTTGTGCATGTACTCTTCGAGTGTACAGGGGTTACCCAAATTAGAAACAAATTCATAGGAGCACCAAGATCTTACACAGATGTTCTCAACAGGCTAGGAGACCTGATGAGCTTTTGGAGGGAGGTGGGCTGGCTGGAATAATCCGCCAAAGGCCGCCATGGTCCACGCACAATGGTCCACTGAAGAGACTGAGTGCGGAAACCAAACCAATAACATAGAACATAGAACCATGTGGAAATTGAAAATAAATTGACATGACAGTTCACATCAAAAATAAATAATCTTAGCTTCAAACTGTTTTGAACCTTCGGACGCTATTGAACCAGAGGGAGGGAAAAGGCTTGGAGATCAGTGTCCATCTATAAAACTGTCCGTGAAAAACCATCTTATATATGCATACGATGGTTTTTGATGGACAGTGACCTCTGACTCCGGAACAGAAAATTTCTCTGCACTCAATAACAAATCTCATGAAACATCAGTCAATACTGACGGAATTGTGGGCTCAATCATAAGTTGAACCAACTGTGTCAACCAAACGCACTTTGCAAAAGCTGATGCCCCGTGAGCAAATTGGTTTCAGCTTAGGCTATAGGAGTGACCACAGTTTTTCAAATCTAATTACCCGATCTAATTGCCGAAATCCTATCACAAGGACTTTATTTATTTACTAATGTGAGGTACGCATCGCATAGAAATGTAGGTAGACCGACGCGCTGAGAACGCGTTATATTTACGTCTGTGCTATCTCACTCGCTATCTCGATTCTTTTAGATATTTACAGAGTCTAGTAGCCGCGTTCCTATTGGGCGATCGCGACGCCTTCATCGTAGCACTGGCACTACTTCAGCCCCAGAAATTTTGCACTTAAGCATGTTGTAAGTACAGCAAAATAGCTGAAGTCGAACGTAGAACCTCCCTCCCGCCCGTTGATGACTCTGAGAATCCTCTGCCTCCCATTACTCCAGATGAAGTGCAGGACATCATAAAAAGTCTTCAACCCAGTAAAGCGCCCGGCTCTGACGGCATCAACAACAAAGTGGTCCGTCTCTTCCCAGCCCGTCATCCTCTTGACCACCTTCTTCAATGGTGCAATGGGGAACAACATTTTCCCACGTGGAACGTAGAAAGAAGCCACTGTTATAGGTATTCCCAAGCCCGGTAAGCCTAAAGCTGAACCGACCAGCTACCGTCCCATCAGCTTACTCAAAATTCTCGGTAAGATTTATGAGAGGCTTATATATAAGCGTTTCAGAGCCTACGCCGAGAACAAGAGCCTTATTCCCAACGAACAATTCGGGTTCCGTACCCAACACTCCTGTCCGCAACAGATACTACGAATAACTGAACAAATATACTGCAGAGTTCCTACGTGGTATGTAAACAGGCGTAGTTTACTTCGACATAGCGAAAGCGTGTGACAAAGTCTGGCACAACGGCTTAATCTATAAACTGTATCAACTCAGAGTGCCTGATCTTCTCGTCCTCATCTTACGGGACTTTTTTTCAAACCGCACCTTTCGCTACAAAATCGAAGGAGCGCTATCCTCCCCCAACTCCATCCCTGCAGGTTTTCCCCAGGGCTCTGTACTAGCCCCACTCATCTTCACGCTGTATACTAGCGATATCCCGAAAGCTCAACTCGCTCTTCGCAGACAACACCGCCATCTACTGCTCGGGACTCAGTCCTGACCGAATCCGATTCCATCTCCAAACCGCGGTCAACAAACTCGCTGACTGGTTTAAATAAATGGAGAATCGAAGTCAACCCAGAGAAAAACCAAGCGGTTCTCCACTCGAGACCGCGACGCAACGTACCTCCTCCCCGACCCATCGCCATGTCAGGCAAGCCAACAATAGACAAAAGACCGACCTACCGACCGCACCGCCGAGGTCCATCGCGACGCGTTCAAGCCCGCGCCGCAGCTGAGCCAGTAAATATAAATTCCCAACTATGACCGCTGAGTTTGTTTCGGACGTTTCTTCTCAGAGCTAGTACTAGGAACCGAATTAAAATAAAACTTTGATCTAGCCGTCCCTTGTTGTTCTCTCTAGCAACGCCCTGAACCGAGGTTCGTGCCCCAAAGGGGGTGCCCTTAGCGTGTAGTCGCTTAGTTTTTAGTTGCCCTGGCTGGAGGCTTTAAATTCATTTAAGGCAGCCACAGGATAGTCCGGTTAAGTAGTCACGACCTCTCAAGGTCAACTACGAGGCACATCTACCATCGCTCGTGCTGCATCTGCCGCTCCTGTCGTACAGTAACTACGCTACGTTCCTACACTCGTTAAGCAATGACATCGTCCTACGTCGGAAAGCTGCAATAACGTTCTATCCTGTTTCTTGGAGTATTGTCAAAACAAAACGTTCTATCCTGTTTCTTGGAATATTGTCAAAACATACTATCGTATGTTTTGACAATATACGATAGTATGTTCAATACTATCACAATATTCTCCAGGAACAGGATACTGTTCCTGGAGAATTTTTCAAAACGTACTCTTCTTTAGCAGAGTGCGTCAAAAACGTTCCTCGGGTGGCTCTGCCACTATACAATCGGTGAAGGACTCGTAACAGTCTGATCGTCACAGTCGGATTAGCTCGCGAAAGCGAGTAGATCCTTCTGTTTTGAATATTCCTCGCAGAATATTGCCAAAAACGTTATCGGGTGGCTTCAAGCCACTATACGATCAGTGAAGGACTCGTAAGAGTCTAATCGTTTCTCGCGGAGTGCGACAGCTCGCCACAGCGAGTAGTTACTCCCCGCACCAACGCACCCTCAGTTGAAACCTAACAGTGCCAACGAACCTGAGCGGCGACAGTTATCGTAGGGCGTTAGGTACACACCTCCCTGTCCTATCGACAGGAAGGGTACACACCCCCGGGCCTCCAACCCGGAGTACTAGGCACCATGGATGCAAGTCCGCTCCCAGACTTGCGTCCGTGGTGATCCTTATCCTAGTAAAAGAGGTCCCCCAGGCGATCCTTATCCTAGTAAAAGAGGTCCTCCTAAAGGACCCCGATTTCAACGCCAAATATGGCGATAAACTATCTGCTCTACAGCAGGTAGCTCCCCCGGCCGTCCCTGTCGAATCCAAGGTGTCCATGGACACCGAGGTATTCTCGGCTATACGGCCCATCAACCCCACTGATTCCTCCGAGGAATCAAATCCCTCGTCCCCATCAGACGACGAAGCTGACGGTTTCACCGTCGCTTCAGGAAAGAAGAGGAGGAAGAAAAGTGCCTCCTCCAACCAAGCCCCTAAAATGGCGGCCGCTGCCTCCGCCAGCGGCCCACGCACCCCCACCGCCGTCCCCTATAACACTGCCACCGCCCCGCGCGCCGCGACACCCAAATCCGCCTACTCGGCCCCCCGAGCTGCCGCCAAATTTGCCCCTCTCCCGCCTGTCTTCATACAGAATAAGGGGCAATGGACAAACGTCTCTTCTTGGTGCACAGACCAGAAGATCAATTTCACCAGTGCCAAGTCCAAGTTGCCGTTGCGACGTCCAGGGACTTCAGGGAGCCGACAAAGCTCCTTCATCAGAGAGGTGTGGCCTTCCACACATACTCCCTCCTGGAGGAATGCCTCACCCGCGTGGTGATCCGCAGGGTTCCTAAAGAAAGCCAGACCGACGCAAAATGGTGGACCTTAAAGATCAGGGAGTACCTATGAAGGAGGTCCTCCGCATGCACAGGGCCAGAGGCAGCGTAGCCTATGACATGGTCCTGGTGGTCTGCCCCCCGCTGAAGGTCATACGTACCATCCCATCTTCCTCGTGAAGAGCATTTGCTCCCTCACGGGAAACCTCATAGAGAAGCCCCACAAAAGCGGCATCGTCCAGAGACCCAGTCCCTGGAGCCTCTTCAATCATCAAAAGGATTTCACAGCATTCGTGGCGGTAGTCTCCCAGACCCCCCCAACCACCCCCGCCTGGAAGGACAAGGACCCTCGCATCCGTCCCACCACGGCCTAAAAGGTATTAGAGATCAGAAGAGATGATCGGGGCTTGATTCGTTGATTGGGTCTGCTATCCATTAGTTGGATGCAATAGTAGAAAGGGCCTGCATAATCTCGGGATACGCATTGTAAATGCTGATAATAGCTTGAATACTACCAGCTGACCTGGCGCCTAATAATTTAATTCGTTCGCCATTTGCTTGACGCGGGGGGACATGAAGATGAGGAAGGTCCCCGAGATGACGGTTCTCCATATTATGATCGCGCCAGTTTCTTCTGATATGATCCTAAGGCAAAAAGAATTAATTCATTCATCTCCATTCTAGGGAATGATATCAAGTTATCCCTATCTGCTGTTATACTAACAAAGTTAGAAGACCTTCTATTCATATGTGTACTTTTTACCATTAGTGCCAAATTATTTTCTAAAGACATCCGTTCTCTTAAAATGCTTAACATTTCCCCTGCATCATCTCTGTTTCTTAGCCGAACACCAACCCTGTTCAAAAGACTGGCTGCTATTGAAAAATCCGGCATCATGTGTGGCACAGTCTTACACTCAGAACCAATTCACAAAGCTTTATCAGTGTCCAGGGGGCAACAACAAGTCTTCAAGTAAATAAGATCAATCTGAGTCCGTAGTCAAAGCCAAGTCGCGAAAAAACAATAATAACATAGGAAATCGTTCCAGCAAGCCAACTACGCTGTGTCATGTGTAATCTGTCATCACTATACGTCGACAAAATACGTTCCGTTTTAAATATTTCTTATATATTATTAAATGTAATTAAGGCAGTATTTATTTTTTAAATCAATTAACTATATTGTTTTTACTGTTTATTAATATATAAAACCGGTCAAGTGCGTGTCGGACTCGCGCACAAAGGTTCCCTTGATTTATGAAATTAAAGGATTTAAGTTATTTATATGAAAGATTACGCGGTAATAAGCGTTTTACAATTTACGAGATATTAAAAAAACTACATACTAGATCTCGTTCAAAACAATTTTCAATGGTAGTTTTTATAGTAATGTAGGTACATCATATGTTTTTTTTTTTTAGATTTTTCATTTTCGTATTTTAGAAGTTAGAGGGGGGCAACTTTTTTCCAATTTGGAAGCGTCTGTCACGCAAAGTATTCGGTTTAAAAAAAATATTTTAGAAACCTCGATATTATTTTTGAAGACCTATCCATCTATCTATTATAATCAATCTATGCAAAAAAAAATTTTTTTGAGTTTCAGTTCTAAGTATGGGGAGCCCCCAATTTTTTTTTTTTTTAATTTTTGCATCAAAATCTTAATGCGGTTAACAGAATAGAAACCTACCAAGTTTCAAAAGTATAGCTCTTATAGTTTCGGTTTCGTAAAAAAGATGTCTGTGACATAAGAACGGACAGTCGGACAGACAGACATGACGAATCTTTACGGGTTCCGTTTTTTGCCATTTGGCTACGGAACCCTAAACCCGGACTACTGATGTAAAATAAATGAAAAAATATTATTCTAGTATTTTTTTAAACGTAATCGCTTAATTAAATGCGCTACGCTGTTAAAACAAAACGCATAGGTACCACAGATTAAAATGAAACAGGTTCGATAAAATTGAGTTTATTTAATATTAATATAAAACATTTCCCAAACTAGAGAAAATAAGTTGACCCGGTTATTTAAAGCACGTATAAATGACTCTTTTTTGATGCATCAATCATTAACGTACGCATTCAGGTCATATTTGGCCATCCTCCTTTTTGGTTTCCTATGTGTCTTAAATTTAAATCAACTAAAGGCAAAATATTCACACGTGGTGTACATGTGAATATTTTGCCTTTAGTTGATTGTTGATGAAGAAAAACAATGAGATCCATAAGGTTAACACCAGAAATAAGGACAAACTACGAGGCCCTTTTTACCGACTTCAATAGGTTTATAACTCTTTTGTTGGGCTTGGTATAACTTTTTATAACAAGATACCCTCTGCTTTGCTAGACTTGTCTTACATTGCATTTAAAGCACAAATCAAATCCAAGCTTTGTTCAAAGGCATATTATCCTATAAATGACTATTAAAAGGATAAGAATAGCTGGTCGCTCTGATTAACTCAAGACAATGTTTGTGTTCCTTTTGCTTCCTCATTTTAATTCAGTTTAAAATTAAGTTACAATCTAATCACATATTCTAAGCATACATCTAAACAACAGTTATTCATGTCGCAATTGTGCAACTTACAACTGATTCGCATGTAATGAATACAATCGTAGAATGCCTGTCACACTGGTCTTGTAATGAAATTGAACACAATAATTAAGTACTAACACAAATTACAAGCTATTTCTAAATTAGTCTTATATATAAGGTTGTCCTTGTTCCAGTTTTGTTTTCACACAAGTGATATCTTTTATATCTTCTGGAGTGAGAGTTCATAGCACAGTTAAACTAGAACTATCAATCCTAACATCCTCTTTGGTAAGTGGCCGCTATTATTGCTGAAATCAAATACTGGCACTTTTTCTAGTTTACTAGAATAGGATTTTTTCCGCTTTTTTCGCAGCGAGTGCCATCTCCTTTACTTTTGCCCGATGGACTTTGCCAGAGGGCGTAACGGGTAATGAATCTACGAAGAAAAGACCGGCCATCAATTGCTTCCCTTCCAAGCTCTCTGAAAACAATAAGTTAGCAATTGAGTAAGAATGAATAATGACATTTTTTGTCATGTGCCTAGCTGTTAATAATAAATCTGGAACGTGTGAGGTCCCGCAGACGATAATAGATTGTGCCACCTGCGGTACTGAATACGAACTACGGCAGGGAAGATATACGAACTACATCTAGTTGGCTAAACATTCACTATGATGATTGACAGACAAAGTTTTTTTTTTTTTTTAATCATTATAAACTAGTGCTTGACTGCAATCCCGCCTGATGGTAAGCAGTAATGCATTCGTTGATGGTAAAGCGCGCTAGTTAATTAAGCCTATTCACTTAAAATATATATATATACATATATATAAACCAGTGCTTGATTGCAATTCCCCCTGATGCTAAGCAGTGATGCAATAGTTGATGGTAAAGCGCGATAGCGATGGTAGTGAATAGGAAGGAAGACGGCAGTTGAGCGAGAGGCTGCGCCAGAGGGAGACTGATCTGGAGATCCTCCACGACCAAACTCCCGACACAATAACATTTGGGGCATCGTACCCGGCATACATCGCAACACAATTGCTAAGACCCGTCCTCCGTACGGCTTCACCAGACATTATGCCGGAACACGACGAATCGCTTGGCGGCTAGACTTTGTCTGATGGGTGGTAACTTTTGCCGGCGGCCATAGTTAGAATTCAATTACAGATTTTGATTGGTTAGATTCAGTCCACTCCCACTCACTGAGAGGAAGCCTGTGTCCCAGAAGTGGGAACATTATAGAAGTCGGAACATTATAGAAGTGGGAACATTATGGGCTGATTATGTTATGTTTATGTTACACAATTATTTCCTTCTCATTTGATTTTGCCCTTAAGATTTCAGATTATGATATTGCTTGGTAATATGTAAATTAATACTTCAAAAGGGAATTTATAAATATTATCTGAAATATCGAGCCTCTGCAGAGTAAATTCCGCTCGCTTGCCTTTACATCCATCACGTCTTGTTTATAATGCAATCAATTTAGTACAGATTACTTTTACGACATTACCTTTGGCGTTGTTATAAAACTTTTGGATTTATTAACAGGGCTCGTAAACGTCGCGATTTGTGTAGGTAGGGTATAGATAGTATGTAGGTACATGAGAAACTTAAAACCAATTTTAATAACTTGTCATTGGATTTGATTTAACACAATATAGTCTAAAGTAAGTCGTGATATGACAAGAATTTTAATTTATCTGGTTCAACTTAAATTGTGAAAATAAATAACTTTTATTTGTTTTTTTTTGCGTAGGTCAGCAGTCGGGCTTAGGATTTTTTCAATATGAAAGAATTCAAATAAGCAATTGTCATTTACTTTCTACTTGGCAAAGATATAAACTTTGATTAATCTTAGCCGCATGCACTTGATATAAATTAAAGGTACTTACATTGACCTCTGTAATAACGTTGATTATTATTGGATTATTTTTTTTGTTACAATGTATTGGCTCGGAGTGTCATACAAGCTGGCCTAAGCTTACATATCTGGCTAAAAACGAATATATTAATATTTTTATTCGCCAAAATTATTACAAAAATTGTATCAAAGGATTTGATGTTAAAGGAAACCAATTTCATATTTCTGCCTTGATTCCACAGCTGAAAATGAAATGTATTCGGTAGCCACAGTTGTGCGATACTTTTCAAATGAATATTATCACTGCGCAAAATACGCGCCAACTGTTACAAAAGTAATTATGACATGTGATATGAGTTTTCTTGAACCATCAGAAGACAACACGGATTTATTTATGATTGCAGTTTCTCAACACAATTTTAGCTCAAAACTCAAGCCTTATTTAAATCTCCATTTGATAGGATGATGCTTGAGTGTTGAGCAAGGTTCTGTAATATTTTTCTTAGAACCTAATGGTTAAAACACTAGCCTCTCAAGTATGCGTGTGCGGGTTTGATTCCAGGTCATGCAAGTACCAATGTAATTTTTCTAAGTTATATGTACTTTCTAAGTATATCTTGGACATCAATGTCTGTTTAAAAAGTGAAGGAAAACATCTTGAGGAAACCTGGATTTTATGTCTGAAATCGCCAACCTGGAGCAAATGTGGTGATTACGCTCAATCCTTCTCTGTACGTGACCTGTGCCCAGCAGCGGGGACGATAAAAAAAAATGTTGATGAGGCATTGTTAGGCATTAGGTATTGACCCTATGAAGCGAGTTGTTGGAAAGAACAAATGAAGGAACACAGGTGGTTTTTATTCAGTCTGACACGACTATCCGCTCCGCTGAGAGCGGGAGAGGTCATTTGATAATCTCCTAGCAAAAAAAAAAAGATAATGACACTATTCAGTGATTCCATGCAACCTTCGCGACTTTTACAAAAGAGACAGGCATGTAATACGAGATAAACAATATTTTAATTTAAAATTAGAAAAGGTTAGGCGTCAGATTGTGCTGACAAGCAAAATTATTATGGTAAGAAAATACATAGTATATTTTATAGGTATAATTACTGAACATAGGAGTTAAACCGTAATTTGATTTTATTCCTTCCGGTACCGTGATGCTCGTAAAGTGCTTCACGGTATCTAATATCTACACCATTATCAACTGTACACAGAGCTAAAATTTGTAAATTTGAAAGTAGGAGGTAATCGCTTGAACTATCAACTTATCCGGTTTCGATCATACTTTTACTGGTAGAAAGCTACACTATAGACATTGACAACAACGCGGGCGAACTCGCGGGCAGAAACTAGTCGTGTATAAAGGTAAGCAAAATTATGAATTTTCCCTAAGATATACCTTTTTAGTTAAGATTGAGTAATCCTATATTCCTCCGATGCCTTTAACCCTTTAGGGAAATTTCGAATTATAATAGACAATATTCATAATCTTGAGCTTAGAGATTGAGACAAGATACTATACAAGCAATAAGTATACAACTCTGGTCAAGAGAAATAACTACCTTTAGTGATATTTTGTCACATAGGATTTGCCATAAGCATAATTATACTAAGGGATAGAATGCGTTTCAAAAGAGTAAGTCATAAAATTTATATCAAAACTAAAAGAATATCACATTTGAATTTCACGAAATATAGCAGAAAATAATCGTGACTGTATAGGTAGGTCAACTATTATTCGACCGATGAAAAAGTGATAATAGAAAATGAATCTGTGTCTCCGCACACACCTGTGTGTTTTAGATCATAATATCTCCTCCGAGATTATCCTACATGAATACAATTCGGTCAGGAGTACTATTATTTTATCTATGTCCTCTACTAAAGATTTGCTTAGTGAACGAATGAAGATCAAGCTCCCGTAAATGGGAAAATTACCGACAAGTTTTATGGAACACTACGGCACCTATCTATCTACTTATCAGATACTAAAGGCACTTTGCTATGTGATCGGTTGTTAATTTTACTATCCATAATAAGCATTTAATCTTATAACAAATCAAAAGTTATGATTAAAATATAGTATGGCATGATTATATTCAATGGCAATTCAATTGAGTAATAGAAAAATATAGTTCGAGAGATAGATAGGCTAGACTAATTTATAACAGTCGTACTATTATTTTAGTGTCAGGGTACGCATATTTTTTTTTAATAACCTGCGAAGCGAAGTATGTATCGTTAAAAAAAATAAAGACATCACTCGCTATAATCTTTATCCCTTCTGCTATTGTATTTTTATTATTTTATAATGTGTTTGAGTACCAGATTCAATAAAAATATCAAAATACTTACTTCTTAATAAATCGAAAACCTCTTTCGGATCAATATTGTCGCTGTTTCTTCTAACCAGAGCAATGATGGGCATTTCCATACAATCTGCATGAGGAAGACCCACAATGCAGGCATCCATCACGTATGGGAGCTGCTTGATGAGGCCTTCCATTTGCAAAGGTGATAACTAAAAACAAAATAACTTTTAACATTTATGTTTCAAAATGATCTTAGTCTTCTTCTAAATTGCTTTCATTCAGTTTAACCCCACAACGGTATAGAATGTTCTTAATGCCTTTTGATGCAACAAGTTTAATAATTCAATTATTCGTATACTATATATATAGTATTAGTATAGTATCTTATTAAGAACATTTAGCAAGCCTAGGTACTTGGTTATACGTAACTAATTTATATTTTGCAATAATGAATACGGTTTGAAACGTTTTATAATATCTTAACCACTTTTAAATGGATGAGTTTTCAGGGCTCCAAAAATGAATGGAACTGTTCATGTGAAAGGCTGCTATTGAAATGAATCGTATAATTTTTTAACATCAATACTTAAAGACAATAGACGATCGCAAAAATAATATTATATTTATGCGAAACATTGCATGTAAAATGTTTTCTTAAAAGGGAAACGTCGAACTGAAGACGGACGTCAAGTATTTGGTAGATATTTTTCTTTCGAAATAGTAGTTTTAGTTTCCTCTTATCTCATATCAACTGACTCGAGACAGCGTACTACTTGGATGAATCAGAGCGTGAGAGAAATAAGTCTAGCTAAGTTTAGGCTAACTGAATTTTCGCCTTGCATTATTTTTAGAGATTCTGGCAAAACAATATCTATTATTTCCCACAAAACTTTTATTGTGGATTTGCCATTTAAATTGATTGTACTGCTTGTTAACGCATCATTGAGATTTTTAATATCCGTTGAATCTTTTCGTGTGTTTTATTCATTGGTGTGGTTTCTTTCTATGTTTTCACTAGAGAACTCTTATTAAAAATTCAAATGCAATGAACTATTATTTCATTGAATTTTTTAATTAGATAGATAAATTTAAATAAAACTTTAGAACCATTCTTCACTCACCATAAATGCGTAGTGCTTAATTAAAAGTCTCTTGCGCTCCACAAAGTAGTAGTGTTCTTGCTCGTCCTTGTAGAACATGTCTCCGGTCATGAACCAGCCGTCGTCAGTTAACATGGTTTTCGTCTCCTCGGGGTTGTTCAGGTATCCCTGTAAAGTAAATCGATAATTAATCATAATGCCCCAAAGATTGGGTTGGGATCTTTGCGAAAAATTAACTATCAGTACATTACGATACGTGTGACTTAAGTAGTCCATTATTGCGTGGCGTCAAATTAGTAATAAAGGAAGAAAATATGTTTACTTGATCCAGTTTATGTCATGCACACAATATATACCTAAAAAAATAACAAAACAACAAGAAAAGAAAGAAGAAAATAGTATTGTACGCCCCAAAGCTGCGCCAAATAGGTCTAGTTCAGCATAAATATCAGATAAGTAATACCTGACACTGTTTTTGAACTGGACCCTATGCTACAAGGACTTACGGCTATAAATCGAAGTTTATTTATTAGCTCTGTCGATGCGTTAATAGCCTTATTAAGTCACACGTATCGCACACTGGTCCTAGCTTGTGTGACCTCTTGCAATTAAATCGAGATTTAGGTATAAAAAAGACTAGTTAAGTCACGGAAAAAGTAAGAAGCGTTACTTAAGTACCAGTTTAGGTCACACAGGGCTACAAATTATAAATATATTCTCAACAAAAATAAGATTTTTCTGAAGATTTCATTCGTAGCCCAAGAGCTTTCGCATAGTATTTTCGAAAATTGTGCTGATGTTCACTAGCAGACGAACCTGGATCATAATATCTACTGCTATAAATATTCACAATACTTTATTGAGTAACTGTATAAGTTGGGGTCGAAGCAGCATTAGCGTGCAACAAATCTAAATTATGAATGTGTTCATCCATATGACATTATCATCTAGGGCTCATGGATTTACTAACAGTTTACCTTTTTGGGGATTGAGATTCTAGGAGTAGATCTTAAATATTTTAATAAACGGATAGTATTTTTGGTTAGAATCTTCGAAAAAGATATCGTTTTAATTATAGTTATTAGGAACCTACAGCAGAGACATCGACGCTTAAACTAATACCATGCATTCTGTAATAGATTTGAAACCGGTTCGGTTATTAAAAATATTAGCCATTTTATGCATTTTATCCGCATAGGTATGATATGTTATACTTTATTTATGAAACAGCTGTTTTTTTTTCTGGAATTAGGAGCTGAACTGGTGGTTATGATTTGTGCGTCGATGGCTTTGTCACCCTGTACAGAAATACCATACAGCTATGCTCACATTCTTGCCAATAATCATAGAACGTACTTATAGTAAATATTTGGAATATAATGTGTTAAAAAGAATTCGCTTTTTTACCTTAAAGAATGCATCGCCCTTAATCCACAATTCGCCAGTTTTGTGAGCTCCTTCAAGTTTCTCACCATCATCCCCCACGAGCTTAAAAAACCATTA
The DNA here is from genome assembly GCA_037179545.1 of Sesamia inferens. NCBI lineage: Eukaryota > Metazoa > Arthropoda > Insecta > Lepidoptera > Noctuidae > Sesamia > Sesamia inferens. The sequence continues at coordinate 15,925,590 of CM073928.1, read as the reverse complement.
ATAGAAGGATATAGGTCAATCAGTAACAATACACCGATAAACAATCCTATACAAGAAATGAATGATCAAATGAAAAACAATAAATTATAGCAGTACTGAACATACAATATACAATATGTAAAGAAAACCCTGTCCCATCCGTGAACGTATTGTTAGGTATCGATAACTGATTCTACTGATGCCCACAAAGCCAAAAAAACCCCTAAAAAATAAATACTAATTCGCAAAAAGAGGTGCAATCCATGCGCGGGCGACGGGTTCAGGGCACGCGGCACGTGATCGCATCGCTTATTTTATTTATGATACCGTCAAAATACTGTTGTCACTTTTTTAACAATTACTTAATTTCGGGGAAGTCGTAATTAATTCGCGGGAAAAAAAGTTTATTTCAAAATTTATTAGTATTGTTAAGTACTATAATGATTACGTAAAATCTTATATTTAGTCATGTGTTTACGTAACCTTTATCATCCTTATGGGACAGACTGGGTTTTCTTTATATAGTGTATATGTTACCGTAAACGTATGAAACCTAGGAATTATATACAATTACTAGGAAATGTATACAATTCCGAAGCTATATAGGAAATGTGTAAAATATTGTTCCAAACATTATTTAATACACACATATCCTGGGAAATGTATACATTTCCTAGAAATTGTATAAAATTCCTATATCGTATTAGGAAATGTATAAAACCATGCTTTCTATGAATAAAATTAATAAAACACGTTGTTAAACTTAGAAACAGATTTATTATTAAGACTCCGGTTGAAACAATTAGGTTAGGTTAGGTTAGGTTAGTTTTGTTATAATCCCCGCATACTAATGGACATCTTTAAGGTAATACATTTCCGTTAGCTATTTAGGAAATGTATAGATTTACTAGGAAATGTGTGTTATAAAATTTATTTCACACATTTCCGAGCAAATTTAGGAATTATATAAATTTCCTAGGAATTGTATACAATGACGCATTACATACATTTCCGTTAACATATATATTAAATAGGTAGTAAATAGATCGTTTATCAATAAGAACTTCCAAAAGTAATCATTCATTATTATCAAGAAACAGATTATGTATTATCAGTATTTTTTTTTATAATTATACACTAGTGCTTGACAGCAATCCCGCCTGAGGGTAAGCAGAGACGCAATCGTTGATGGTAAAGCGCGTTAGTTTTTTAAGCCTATCACTCAAAAAAATAAAAATCTGAGTGAATAGGAAGGAAAACACCAGTTGAGCGAGGTGATGCAATGTTAAACCTAACAACACAACCAACGATGCTGTGCCAGAGGGAGATCAAAGTGACTATTATTTTTTTGTAATTTTATTACTATAAAAATGTGTTATCCCAAATAATCACATTTTAAAATATTTTCAAGATTACCTACGTCATTATGATGGAATATAATATTTCTTTTTTAGCAACCAGTTCATTAGTTTAAAATAATAAGTGTTTAGAAATTACCTTGTACTCGTATCGAGATAGTGACTTGCCAGATGAACCGAATGGTGTGTCTTTGTTGAAATCAAAGACGGGCACCAATAACTCAGACATTCCATAAACAGTGTATAAGAACGCATCACTTTTTTTCTGAAAATAAATACTCAATTATAGATATAGGTATATATATTTAAAAAATAATCGTCCAGTTAATACTACACACACAGTCTCCCTTTCCTTCCGAGTGATGATAACATAATTTATGATCATTTAGAATTTGTAGAGATGTACTAGCTAAATATATCTTTTCGAGAAATATAAAAATAAAATAAAAAAAAATAAAAAGGTTTATATTTGGAACATATGAATAGATGAAGGGAGAAACGATGATAGCTGCAAAAGTTAAAACTGTGTCGCAGCTATCAACGCCCGTTTTAACATTAAGAAAAATTTTGTTCCAGACAAATAAAAACATTAAAAACTAAAGATTTAAAAATATAATATAATTTAAAATAAAAATAATGGCATTCCGAAGTGTATTTTGAAGAGATGTAGGGTGAAAGTGTGGGTATATGTGGGTGTATGAAAGTGTATGTGAGAAGCTATGTGTATATGCGTATGGGTGTGTGTGTGTATGTAAGCGTGGGGTGTGTGTATGAGGGTGTGGGGTGTGAGTGTGTGTGGATGTACGGGTGTATAGTGCGTTTCATCTAATAGTTCCTTTGCCGTCATGTTGGCACTTATTTTTTGTCACTATCGTATACAAGGTAGACGCACTCTGCATCTCTCTCTCTCACACACTAAGTTGCATTAGTGCCAACATGACGGCAAAGGAACTATTAGATGAAACGCACATAACTTTACAGACTCTATTAGAAAGGCCTGTGGTACCTACATACATTTCGGTCGAAGGGTATCAAGCTGTCTTTTCCAAGTACAATCTGCAAAATGAGAAACTTTCTAACCACACATTATATTCCACGTAGAGATCAGCAGTTGGATAGCGGAATGGTTTCTTAGCGAGTACCTTTAGCACAGCTCTTTGTGCCCTTTCCAGCCGAATATAAATATCGAAAGCCCGATGAGTTTATGAAATTAGCTCAAAAAAGAACAGAAATTCTTTCCTGACAATAGACGTATATTAGAAAATATAATGTACCTTGTAATACTTACTTTAAATCTGTCTGCTAATGACTTATCTGTAGCACCGCCGGCAACAAGAATGTATTTGAAGCACGTTAAGTCACAGGTTTTTTCTGCCACATCCAAAAAATGACTTAATAAGAATGGCGTAAATGCAGCTGTGAATGGCTGAAATATTATCAGTAATATTAACATCAACTAGGTAAAAATCAACATAGTAACACTTTATCAGCACCTACTTAAATAACACATTTGTGTGTTATCGGGTAATATATTTTATTATATTATAATAATTACCCTGTATTTGTTGATAATTTCGACGAATGCCGTTGGAGTCAATGGTGCCGACGACTGAATCCTTGTCGAGCCTTTCAAGGGACCAGACATGAAGTATAAGAGCGCGGAGAGCCACTGTAGGGTCGACGTAGTGAAGATGGTATCAAAACTATACGGGAACGGCTCCCTGCACAACGGAAACAAATCTGTTGTTGTCGCTACTTATGAACATTATTTTTAATGTCATCTCCGCGATCTTTGTCAGCGTTTCCTACCTTGAAGAAAGCAAGATTGGTAAAGCTCGAGGAGATGACATTAATATAAAACGATATTGAAATGTTGTGCAACATACACACATCAAAAGTGTCTAGGGATCAACATATATTTTTGCAATAACTTTTCTCCTGATTGATATTAATTAAAATTTTCTTTAAGGATTCATCAAATAAAGTGTTTTCGTTTGTCACAGTAACGATAAACCAAGTCACCTTTGCATTAATAAAGAAATTTGCCATTTTCCTAATAAAGGGATATTTGACATTTGAACCACTAACACAAAAGTTCGAAAAAAAGACTGAAATAACAGTTTTCTCTAAAATTTTATTGGGTAACTTAAACAATTAATAATCCGTGTTTCTACCGCGAACACTAACAACACAAGAACATCGGTTTGGCATACTCAAAATGAGTTCATCCAAATCACGCAGTGGAATGGCCGCCCACGTTCGTTGCAACAACAAAAAAGGTCTTCTTGCGACTGGATACCCTCCATATTCGGCAGAGCTCTTCTCTGTAGCATATCCCATGCATGCTCAATCGGGTTCAAGTCTGGCGACTGAGCAGGCCAGGGCAGGACATTGATGTTAGCTGCGGCGAGAGTCTGTCTTACAACTCTTGCGGTGTGCGGTCGTGCATTATCATGCATTAACTGAAATAAGGGACCGATTTGCACTTGTAGAGGAACGATGACGTCTGATATGACGTCTGATACAATCGTCTCAGCATAAATTTGAGCGTTGAGGTTGCCTCTGATCCAAATCAACTCAGTTCTTCCGCCGATCCAAATACCCGCCCATACCATGATGGTTCCACCACTATAAGGATGGACTTCCTGGCAGGATTTTAATCGCTGTTGGCGTCCAGGGGTTCTCCAGTGTCGTATACGTCTTGTATCCAGTCTCATACCAAAACGAGACTCATCAGAAAAGCACACGAAACGCCATTGTTCTTCTGCCCAATTTCTGTGTTCAAGAGCCCATTGATATCGAATCCTACGATTGTGCATTGCTATAGGTGGTACCCGTAGCGATCTTCGGGAATGAAGGTTCACTTCATGCAAGCGGTTTCTGACTGTTTGGTTGCTAATTAAGTTCCCTGAAGAGTGATGAAGCCTCACGGCTAACATCATGGCGGTTATTGTTGGAGCTCTTCGAGTTAAGATTTGAATGTATCGGTCTTGTCTCCGTGTGGTGCAGCGATACCGTCCTCCATGGCGCTCAGCCACGGTACCAGTGCTTCGGTAACGTGTCCAAAGTCGACTGATAACACTCTGACTTGTATTCAGAGCTAAAGCCACAGTACGTTGCCGGGAACCAGCTTCTATCATTCCCACGGCTCTGAGCATTTCTTCCCTGCTTAAATGACGTCGCCGCTCCATAATAACGTTGGTTTTAATCAGTAGTAGGGAAACAGTAGCACTAATAATGTCTTCAATGCGTTGTATGTTTTTATAGGGAAAATATTGACAGCTGATTTTTATCTTTTACTCGAATTTGATTCACAGTTCCTGATTCAAATTATGAAATGCACCAAAAAGGATCCATATAAATTTATAAAATCATAAATTTATTACAAAGCCACATCTCAATCTCAAGAAATCCGCATAAAAATGCTTGATCCCTAGACACTTTTGATGTGTGTACTTTACATTAGCACCGAATAGCCATTTCAATATCGGGCTGAGGGGATCTCTAAAGTTTAAGAGCCGATGATAAATGTTCAATTTACTGGAACTGTGCGGCAAGTCCCAACAATTTAGTTTTGGATATAACTTCAACTAATACCTATAATTTATTATCTAGCGATATGCGATGTTGCAAATTAATGCACCTAATACCGATGCAAGAACGTTATATATACGTCCAAGAGATCAGCATTGAATATAGTACAATCACTCTAATCATCGTCCAGGGATGTTTATTGAAACAAAGCATGCATGCATTCTGTATATATGGTATATGGTTGCTGTATTTCGCCCTGGGGACAAGGTGGAGCATACGCTGTAGGTCTGCCCGGCTTGGGTAGAGCACTGCCATGTCCTCAAGGCTGCAATCGGCAGCGATCTCTCGCATCCGACCCTGGTCCAGACCATTATCCGGAGCGATAGTGTATGACAGCCCGTAACCTCCTTCTGCGAAGCAGTGATGCTGACAAAGGAGGGGGCGGAGCGCTTGAGAGAGCGGGAATCCCAGCGTTCTCACGCCTGTAGCCACCGCAGGAGGCGCCCTGGTCGGGAGACAACATGGAACTCCTGGCCACCGTAGGCGCGGGCTTGTGGGCGGCGAGTGACGGGATCCAGTCCGGAGACCGATGCCTTCTGGGTCAGCGTTGTGGGCCTGTTTAAAAAGAAACCGTGGCCCTGGCGCACAGGCAAATGAAGAAATACGGGTGGGTTTTAGTCAGTAAAATTTTGACACGCCCTTTCGCTCCGCCCATAGCAGGAGAGGTCAGTTGATGATTTCCAATCCAAAACAAAAAAAAAGGATTGTTGTAATTCATGTGCATATCTGCTGTAGTTAGAAGTTGATAGATATTTGATGCATTTACTTTAATAATGTAAGATATACTTACAAAAGGGCTACATCTATATAATTTCATTTAAACTATTACGATATTTTTAATTATAATTGTTTAGCAAATAAATGATGAATTGTTAATACTGACTGTTATAATCCGCCACATCCGAACTTATCGTCAAGTCCCATATCTAAGCCGAGGATTGTGATTTTAATTTATTATTTATCGTTTTTTTGCTTTCACTATATCAGCGTTGTTTAGGTTTAAAAGAATAAATTTGGATATCATACAATGATAAGCAAGTGTTCAGCAATCATAAGTGATATCTATAGATAAAAAAACCAACTTCAAACCTAGCATAAATATTTTTTCACGACTTCTACTATCCAGGATTAAACGTAGCCTATATACTAACCGAGGACCATGGTCCACCCTTTTTTCTAGTTCATCGAAGTTCGTTCAGCTATTTTCGCGTTAAAGCGTAACAAACAAAAATAACTTATTTTCTCATTTATAATATTACTAGCTGCGCCCCGCGATTTCACCCGCATAGGTTTTGATATGTTTTTTTTATATGCCCGCTCCTATTAGTCGCAGCGTGATGTTATATAGCCTAAAGACTTCCTGGATTAATGGGCTATCTAACGCAAAAAAAAATTTTCAAATCGGATCAGTAGTTACTGAGATTAGCGCGTTCAAACAAACACACAAACTCTTCAGCTTTATATCTATACTCTATACTAATATATAAAGCAGAAGAGTTTGACTGTTTAGGATTAATTCTTTACACTCACCACCAACTTAGAATCGCATTGAGTAGTGTGTCGTAAGGTATTACAGCCACCTTCGGCAAGCCTGTAGTTCCACTGGTCATCAAGTACCATGCAGATATTTTTGATTGGTCGAAAAGAGCCGGTCTGAAAAAATCATACAAATTTAATTCAATTCATTCAAACTTAACCCAACAAGTAAAAGACAATTATTTTCTTTAGGGTGTCCATATCAGATAAATATTATGTAAACTATTCATATCACTGTACTTATGAATGGTTGATTCTTTTTTATTACTACATATTATAAAACAAAGACGCTTTCCCTTTCCCTATGTTTTTTGTAATACTCGTAGATAGACTGGTTAAAGAGGAAGTTTTTATGACACAATAATAAAAATAAATAAAATAAAATAGCCTTTAATTGCTGTTTCTTTTTACAATGAATTCATACATGCCTACTTGCTAATAACCAAATATATATTCTAATTCTAATTTGTATTAAAGTAATCGGCAACGGGTTGCATTTGTTGTACAGCTTGTCTGTCGACAAAGGCCTCCTCTAAAGATTTCCACGTGTTCCTGTCTCTTGCTAATCGGCTCCATATTGGGCCAGCTATTTTCCGCAAGTCATCTTCCCATCTTTTGTTTTGTCTGCCTCTGCTTCTTTTTCCATCTCTTGGATACCATTCTGTTACTGACCTAGAATAGAATAGAATAGAATAGAATACTCTTTATTATGTACACCATATAGATTACAGAACATAAATAAAAATATTTACAAAAGGTGACACAATGGGCGGTCTTATCGCTAAGAGCGATCTTTTACAGACAACCTTTGGATGGAATTCTAAGAGGTAGGATAAAGAAGTAGTGTAGGTAGTCTACAGTGTACTATTTACATAGATTATACAATAAATATATACGTTAAGTGTATCATACTAGTTTAAATAAATTTATACAACTAATTAATAAATATCATACAAGAGCACATTAAATATAATAATATGTTTAAAGAGAGAGGAAGTGCTTTTTTATCATAGTTTTAAAAGTAAACAGTGTTTGAGCACGCCTTACGGACACGGGCAAGTCATTCCATAGCCGAACTGCTTGTACAGTAAAGGATTTATCATAGAAACTAGTGGAATGCATCGGCATGTCTAATATCAGGTTTTCCGATGACCTCAGATATCTATTATGTGTGTCATGAAGGAACTTGAAACGTTCTTTAAGATAAGAGGGGGTTTTAGGATTAAACAAAATGTTGTAGAGCTGAAATAGTATATGAGAATTCCGGCGAAGACGTATGGGAAGCCACTTAAGCTTTGTACGAAATTCAGATATGTGATCATATTTGCGCAGGCCAAATATAAATCTTATGCAAAAGTTTTGAAGTCGCTCAAGTTTATCTAGTTGTGCCTCAGTAAGATCTGGATAACTGACATCTGCGTAGTCAAGGATGGGAAGTAGAAGTGATTGTGCAAGCGCAGTTTTAGTGGCAGTAGGAAGAAAGTTCCGTAACCGCCTCAGAGACTTACCAGATGCAAAAATTTTGCGACTGACATCCTGTAGCTGTGGATCCCAGGAAAGATGCTTGTCGATCCAAACCCCAAGGTTCTTAACCTTCTCACTGAACGGAATAACAGTACCATTAAACTGAACTTGGGGAAGTTGCGACCAGTCTATCCTGGGGAACATTCTAGAACTGCCAATAACAATGACCTGAGTCTTCGATGGATTAACATGCAGCCCATGCGCCTCACTCCACTCACAGATTGAGAACAAATCCTTGTTAATAATTTGAATGGCGCCAGCTAGATCTGAGTGGCCAGCTTGTTTATAAATCTGCAAATCATCTGCATAAAGGTGGTAGGAGGAAAGAAGGTTTTTGGTGATGGAGTTGATAAATACTGCGAAAAGTAAAGGAGATAAAACGCCGCCCTGAGGTACACCGGCAGAAGTATAGCACCACGAAGAGCAAGACTCTTCTATGCATATACGTTGCCGACGGCCATACAGGTAACTACGAAACCAGTCAATCGCCGTTGGAGATATGTTAAGCGAGCGAAGCATGCCAAGTAGGATATCGAAATCGACATTGTTGAATGCATTACTAAAATCCAGTAAGCAAAGAACCGTCAGATTTCCCTGCTCCATACCCAAACGTATGTCATCAGTGACATTAACTAAGGCTGTAGTGGTACTGTGACCAGGACGAAAACCAGATTGGAAAGGATTCAGTAGACTATTCTTACAAAGAAAAGTACTAAGCTGATGATGAACAAGGCGTTCTAGGACCTTGGAGAGGAAAGGCAAGATGGATATGGGACGGTATTCAGAAAACGAAGTTGGATTGGATTTTTTGGGTAACGGAATGACTTTGGCATCTTTCCACATCGATGGAAAGGCACCATAGGATACAGAGTAGTTAAGGATGTGGCACAGGATAGGAAGGATCTCGTCGAGGACAGGGAGTATCATTTTCCGACTTACACAATCACTACCGATTGCGTTGGACGTGATAGAAAGTATGCTCTTCTTAACATCACAATCAGTGAATTGACTAAAAATAAATGGGTCATGATCCGGTGTTGGAAGGTTCGAAAGATTGTTAATTGTATTCGCCTTTATGATCCCATTACAGTGGGACGAAGAGGAGAAGTGTTGATTCAGTAGATCAATATTTAAGTCTTTGGGAAGCGATTCTTGGCGAGATTTTCCAACACCCATGGATTTGAGAAATTTCCAAACTTTTGCTGGATCTCCGTTTTCAACGGAAGTGTGGATATAACGGCGTTGTGCATCTCTACATACCTTATTGCAGCGATTGCGTGCATCAACAAGGATCTCCCAGTTCGAAGGCGAGGGCCGGCACTTATATTTAGTTTTAGTCACAGCCTTTCTGTGCATGATAGCCCTAATATCATCTGTAAGCCATGGCGCCGGAAGATGTTTGATTTTCACTGCACGAATTGGAGCGTGAATATCATACAGCTGCACCAAATGATCAGTAAGTAGCCTGATTTTATCATCCATCGATTCAGCATCAAATAAAGAAGCCCAGTCAATGTTGGCAGCGTCTCTTCGGAGATCATCAGTATTCATACCACCAAAATTGCGCTGCAGGAGAACTTTAGGTTTTGCCTTAGGTGGGCGAATTTTATAGGATAGGAATAATAGATGATGGTAAGAAAACATGTCAGCTGGGCATTGACCATGCTTGCTGACGTGTTGCGGAGAAGAAACAATGAGAAGATCTAAAAGTGAAGGATTACAGTTAGGAAAATGATGTGTAGCACTCAAAGGTAGAATTGAAAGATTTGAAGACTGGACTATTGATCGAAGAGAAGAAGAGCGGAAGTCGTTTTTTAATAAGCAAGTATTGAAATCCCCCATAATGACTGTATGACTGTAAGAGGGTGTTAGGTTTTCTAGGATCTTTTCAAAGGAAGACATGAAACTTATGCGTGACGAAGGGCAATAATAAACACCCAATAGAACTCTTACATGGTGTAGGGTTACTTCCAAAAAGAGATGCTCGCCACCATGTTGCGGTGGAGGCTGTGTGGACATATCAACAATTGAAAAAGGAATATGTGAACGAAGGTATATGGCAACACCACCACCAGCGCCACTCCCGCGATCATTTCTTATCAGTTGATAACCCGGCAAGGAATAGGAAGAAGAAGGTAGGCAAGGCTTTAGCCAAGATTCTGAGACAAGGATAGCGTGGATGTTCTTACAGTCAAGGTTCACTAGCATGTCAGAATAATGTGCCGGAATACTCTGGGCATTTATATGGACTACATTGAAATTCTTAGATACATCGGAAAACTGGGACTCAAGGGTGTCAGCAAGGGACTGAAAGCTAACAGAGCTGTTATTACTACAGACCGACAAAAAGCCTTCGGTGTCACTATCGTCATTGTTATATGACATCAGCACTTTAAAAAAAAAAAAATAATAACAAACGTAATAAAAATAAATAAATATTTAAAATAAAAGTAATAATATAAAAAGAACAATAATTTAAATCCACCCGCCAGTTGAGTGTTTACAAATTAAACATAAAACAACACTTAAATAATCTCATCATCTGGGTAACAGTGAGATATCACATAGGTAAAAAATATAATATATTTAATTTTGTATAATGAAGAGAGGTAACAAAAATATGTACAAATATAATAAATAAAATTAATATATAACAAAATATGTCCTTGGCACACTGTCTTCATCTGGCACGCACACCGTCACTCCATCCCTAAAGTTTCTGAACGAAAACTTCAAAAATAGAATGACACATGACGCGAGTTAATGAATTGACAGCTGACAGGCCGAAATAAAATGAGTAACAATATATACCTATGAATACGTAATACAAATAGAAACAAATATTTACATGTACATAATATAATATGTATGTGGAAAGATAAGGATATAAAATTTTTAAAGGTTACAAGTTATTAATGAAACCTGCTACCCAGATGATACTCGCCAAAAGAACGAGAAATAAAGAGCGCACCGGCTTACTTCTTCTTCGCGGCAGCACGCCGGGCTTTCTTCGGTGCTGGTGATGGAGACAGCGACGGGGACAGTGTTGAGGCGCCAGGGGACATGGCTTTTTCACTCACCTGCTTGATGTTGTTGAGATCATCCATGCTATTTACTCGTTGCCGGGAGCCGTCAGAGCGAAGAACATATATTTGTCCCTGCTTAGTCCAGCAATTCGTTTCACCAAGTTTTTCACGCGCTGACATAAAGAGCTGATGCCGCGATCTCGTCAAAAACTCTGAAACAGTTATCCCAGTACCCTTCAACTTTGCTTTAGCAAACCAGATGCTGTCTCTGACGCCGACGTCCTGGAGCTTGACGAGAATGGGCCTGGGTTTGCTAGCACCCGCTTGTCTACCCAACCGGTGGCACCGCCTGATGTCAGCAACAGCAAAATCATTCAACTTCAGGTGACATCGCACAACCTCAGCGACGACTTGTGTGGGTTCTTCCTTGGCCTGCTCAGTGATTCCATGCAACAAGATCATCTTGCGACGCCCACGCATTTCCAAGTTGTCGAGTCCCTGAGCCAAAACTTCCAACTGCCGCTGAAGACAGACCAATGCCTCAAGAATAAATTTCTTAAATGAAGTGAAGTCTGCAACCAAACCGTCACTTGTGCAGCTTGCAGTTCCCGAAGGGTTGCTTTGCAATTCTGCTTCAAAGGCTGTCATCCTGTTTTGGAACAACAACTTCATGTTCGAAATTGAGGCTTGCATTGCTTCCATTGTGAAATTTTAAAATTGTGTGTTGTTTATAAAAGTTGTGTATGTAATTTAGGAGATAACACTAGACTGGTAGGTACCTTAGTTTAGCATGTATAAGTGTACATTTAAATATGAAAATAGTATATATTTATAACTTAAATAAATTTTTAAAAATTGAGCAAAAATTTTTAACACTTGTACGTACAACTACCCGCAAATTTTTTGACCTACTCCATTTTTCTATATTTTCTCTCGACATATGTCCCGTCCACCGCCATTTGAGCTGTCTGTAGGCTTTGTGTGCATTTTTAAATTTGGTCTTTTCCTTAATTGTTTGTAATTTTACTCTATCCCTCCTTTTTATACCCAAGATGCTTCTTTCCATTGAATTCTAGCATACTTTTAGTTTATCTTCTTGTAACTCTGTTAACGCCCACGACTGGCACCCGTATAGTAAGCATGGCATAATGCATACTTCATATACTTTCTTCTTTGTTGTCATTGGCATATTTTTATCCTTAAATATTTCTTTAAAAGACCAAAACTTCTTCCAAGTATTAGTTACTCTTCGTTCTATTTCTTTATTCATGCTGCCATCTGAAGATATACGTTGGCCCAAGTATATATATTCATTTACATATTCTATTTGTTCGTTATTTACCATAATCAGTTCGTTGGCTACTGTCTGTTGAGAATTTGTCATAATTTTTGTTTTCGTTAGATTCATTGTCAAGCCGGCCTTTGCGCTTCCGTCTGATAGTTGTTGTAACATTGTTTCCAGAGTTCTAGCGTCCTCTGAAAATAAAATCAACTCGTCTGCGAAGCGCAGGTGGCTAAGGTTTTCGCCATTTATTTTGATGCCGTTTTTGGTCCAGTTCAGATTTCTGAAAATCATTTCCAGCACCGCTGAAAATATTTTAGGTGATATCGGATCTCCTTGGCGAACACCTCTTGTAATGGGAAATTCACTACCCTCAGATTCGAGTTTTACTTTTGCTTTACTTGCTGTGTATACATTTTTATTTATTCTTATATACTTTTCTTGAACCCCTTGTTTGTTCAGAGCGTCCCATATATATTCATGATCCAATGTATCGAACGCTTTGTTGTAGTCTACGAACTCTATGTAATATGTTTTATTGTATTCATTATATTTTTGAAGAATTTGTCTGAGAGTGTGTATGTGATCTATAGTCAAGAATTTGCTTCGGAAACCAGTTTGTTCCTTAGGTTGGTTTTGATCCAGTGTCTTTGTGATTCTGTTTAGTATGATTTTTGAAAATATTTTGTAAATATTGGACATTAAACTAATTGGCCTATAGTTCCCTATAACGCCCTTGTCTCCCTTCTTGTGCAGCAGTATGATTGTCGATTTGGTCCAATCTTCCGGGATGACTTCCGTTTCGAGGATTTCATTGAACAAATCTGTAAGTCTAGGAGCCATCACTGGTAATATAGTTTTTAATAGTTCATTTGTAATTAAGTCTGATCCAGGTGCCTTATCAAGTTTTTGAGATTCGATAGCTTTTATTGTTTCGTCCTTAAGAATTGGCTCAATCTTCTCTTTATTTACTGAGTTATATTCCTCTATTACCTGTTCACTTTTACGACTTTGGTATAGATTTTTGTAGTAATCCGTTGCAATTTCCAATATTTCCGATCTATTGCTGGTTCTTCCCCTGTCCTTATTTTTCATATTTGGAAGCCAGTCCTTTTTGTAGTTTAATTCTTTTATTGCCTTCCTTATTCCTCCTGTTTTTTCTATGTGTTTTCTTAATGTTGTTAACCTTTTTGCTTTTCGTTCTTTTCTGAGTTGTTTACTGATTTCCTTACTTATTTCTGATATCTTTTGATAATTATTATAATTTTTTCCTTGTTGAATAAGTTTTTTCCGTTCTTGTAATAATTGTTTGCTTTTCAGTGATATCTCTGTTTTACTAATCATGTTTACTTTTTTAGTTTCTAGCTTTAATTGTTGGAGTAGATTGGTGTATTTTTGTTGAGTCGATCTACAATCATTATCTTTATCCCCGCTTTGCAAGGATATGTCGAGGTTGTTCAGAAGTAGATCAGTATCACCGGTGCATTCAATGGCTTTCATATCGTTGTGGAATTTTCGGGCTCTTTTAGCACGTGATCCTGTTAACCTTGCTCGAACTATTCTATGATCTGAGTTAAAATTAAAAGCGTTCAGAACAGATATATCCTTAAAAACTTTTACATTATTAGACATTATATAGTTAATCTCGTTTTTATACCGGCCATCAGGAGAGGTCCAAGTCCATTTCTTTGATGGTTTCTTTTTGTAAAAACTATTCAGGATACTTAATTTATTTACCATTGCAAAAGATACTACTCGAGATCCATTTTTACTTTTATTACCAAATCCATGAATCCCTATGGTATTTTCTTCTCCACTCTTCTGGTTGCCAATCTGTCCGTTAAAGTCACCCATAACTATTATGTTTTTATATGCAATTTCAGTGGTCAATTGTAGATCTTCGTAGAATTTTTCGACTTTTGTTAGATCTTCTTTCTTGTTTGGTTCAGTAGGTGAGTACGCCTGGATTATAGACCACAATTGATCTTCCTCTCCATCTACAGGTAATTTAATATTAAGAAGTGCTATCCGTTCCGAAATTCCTTTGAGTTCTTGTATGTTTTTGGCAAGGCTTTTTTTGATCAGGAATCCGACACCGTATAAACCAGGCGTTTCTCCTATATGGTGAAGTATGTATTTTCCATGCTCTTCTATTTTTTCTCCATATCTTCTCACTTCGCTAATGCCAATGATGTCCCATTTTATTTCGTCCAACGCTAATTCCAGTTCTTGTAATTTTTCCATGGTTCCTAGTGATCGACAGTTTAGAGTCGCTATATGTATATCGTTATGTTGTATTCTCTTCTTATTCTCTATCTTTAGAGGGTCTTGGTCATTTTCCCCCACGAGGACCAGTCGGCTTGAGGGAGTGTGTGTGAGTGAGATTATGACACAATAGCATGCATTAAATAGTGAAGAAATACTATTATTTTTGAGTTTTCTAATGTGTTGTCGTAAATAATTACATTTTTTCCGCGTTTGCAGTGAAACGCCAGCCGAACCCTACTAGATTTATTAAAATAATTTACTAAAATTTGCCGTAAGAAGTAAATGACAAAAAAATGTTATTGTATAACATTTTTTTGTCATTTACTTCTTACGGCAAATATTAGCTAATTTTCGAAGCGATTTTAACCTATACAGCATTAATCCTTATCCAATTTCTTCTCTTCTTCAGCCTATGGATGTCCACTGCTGAACAAAGGCCTCCCCCAAGGCTTTCCACGCTGACTGGTCTTGTGCTGCCCGCATCCATCGGCTTCTCGCGACCTTCACCAGGTCATCGGTCCACCTTGTTGGGGGCCTCCCTACGCTGCGTCTTCCAGTACGTGGCCGCTACTCCAGAACCTTACTGCCCCATCGGCCATCGGTTCTACGAGCAATGTGCCCTGCCCACTGCCACTTCAGTTTAGCGACTCGCAGAGCTATGTCGGTGACTTTAGTTCTTCTGCGGATCTCCTCATTTCTGATTCGATCACGCAGAGAAACTCCGAGCATAGCTCTTTCCATTGCCCTTTGTGTGACTCTGAGCCTTCGTATCCAATTTAATACAGATTTAATATAGATCTATATCGCCTTTTAAAGCATATGATTTAAATTAATATTATCGAAGATATTTCAGATTCAAAAATGCGGGGCGTCGCTTTTGCAGTTGTGGCGCGCGGGCCGCTATGTTTTTCATACAACGTTTACAGTTTTTCTGTAGCGTATTTAGTATCAGCATTGCACCCGTTCGAACCCAGGTCGGGTCGCTGGTAGTAGATAAACACATTATTGTAAAACAGATTTTTATCTAGGTATTCATTATGTGGGCCACATGTTTCACATTCTAGATGATTCTTTACCTGTAATTATTTTTTGTACCGTTGTATTTTCTGACAAAAGCTTCAAGATCAGATTCTTTGTCATCAAAAACGACGACTTTTGCCTTCTGACAGTTTGCTTTAAGAGCATTGTAGACTTTTTCTTCAGAAGCTTTTTGACAGAATATTATCTTCGGGAGGAGGTATGGGAATACTTTTTCTAAATCGCCTGGAAAAAAAGTAAATTAGAAGTTAGATTGCAAATTCAAAATATTGGTTATCTATTTGAATTATGAAATGGATAAAGGGAGGTTGAATATTGAGATACCAGAACGATAATTGATTTGGATATTTTCATGTGGTCCTCATTGCAAACCAAGAAAATGTCAATGAACTCACTTGGTCCAATAATGGGATCAATGGCACATATTGGATAGCCTTCGTAATGGCAGGCGAAGTAAGGAATGCACAGGTCCAAGTGGTTATTGTCCATGATGATGGCCGTGTCCCCGGGCTTAAGGCCTGCGAGAGACATTGCACTTGCTAGCTGACAGCTTCGTATTGCCACGGATCTGTTGGTTTCCTCTTGCCCCGTCGCGGAATCGATCTGGAAGACGCAAAAAAATTTGTAAATCAAATTCCTGATAAGACACGTGTTCATGTGTCACTTGTTTTTATTTATTACTTTTGTTGTTGTTAGTTGTTTTAGTGCTACTCAAACAAGAGCATTTTGAAAAATATTGTATTAAATCTTTAAAACTCCGCAAAGGTGTTTTACTCCGTGGTAGGCCATAACATCGGCCGCCGGCACAAGTTACCACCCACCAGACAAAGCCTTGCCGCCAAGCGATTTGTCGTGTTCCGGCATGATGTCTGGCGAAGCCGTACGGAGGACGGGTCTGAGCAGTTGTGTTGCGATGTGTGCCGGGTACGATGCGCCTAATGTTGTTGTGTTGGTAGTTTGGTCGTGAAGGGTCTTCAGATCAATCTCCCTTTGGCGCAGCATCGTTGTTCGTATTGTTGGGTTTAACATTGCATCACCTCGCTCAACTGCTGTCTTCCTTCCTATTCGCTCAGTTTTTCTGAGTGGATAGGCTCTTAATAAACTAGCGCGCTTTACCATCAACGATCGCATCACTGCTTGCCATCAGGCGGGATTGCGATCAAGCGATAGTTTATAAACATTAAAAAAAAAAAGGATTTTGATGCGGTTTTTTTAATAGACAGAGTGATTAAAGAGGAAGGTTTATATGTATATGCATTAAATTGTGGAGAAATACTATTATTATTGAGGTTTCTAATGTGATGTCGTAAGTAATTGCATTTTTTCCGCGTTTGCAGTTAAGCGCAGGCTGAACCTTAGGAAAGGTCTACAAAAAATTCCGCGATGGTATATGTCTATCTCTTATGGATATCGAACAATAAATTTTTTGTCATTTAATTTTTACGACAAATTTTGGCTAATTATTAAAACACCAGCCTCTCAAGTATGAGTGCGCGGGTTCGATTCCAGGTCAGCCAAGTACCAATGTAACTTTTCTAAAGTTATATGTACTTTCTAAGTATATCTTGGACACCAATGACTGAAGGTGAAGGAAAACATCTTGAGGAAACCTGGACTTTAAGTCTGAAATCGCCAAACCCGCATTGAGCAAGCGTGGTGATTACGCTCAATCCTTCTCTGTACGAGAGGAGACCTGTGCCCAGCAGTGGGACAGCAAAAAGATTGATAATGATGATGATTGGCTAATCATTCAAGTCATTTTAACCAAAACAGCATTAATCCTGATCGAATTTAATGCCTTAAATAAATTGTTGATTTAATATAGATCTATATTGCCCTTTACAAAAATGCGGACTGTAGCAGCCAGCCGGGGCGGCAGGGCCGCTATGTTTTTTATACGTTCACAGTTTTTCTGTAGTGTATTTATTATCAGCATTGCACCCGTGTGAAGCCGGGGCGGGTTACTAGTAATTCATATAACATGATTTAGGTTTTCATAGTGATTGACTTAAAATTAAGTTAAAAACTAGCTTAAATAAATAGTCTTGAAAAAATTAAGCTTTCTATCTTACTTGTTTTGGTACTAAAAATACTTAAACGATCGATAGTGTGTGTTAGTAGTTTATCTCTCGTGGTAGCACTAAACCAAATTAATGAACAAATAGTCCACGTAGTACGTGAGAGTCAAGGCAGTGTTAACTATGCACGTGAACACGTGTTGTTTACTAAATTGTTTCATTTTACCGCATTTTTTATTCGCCTTATTAGTTTTCCTTTACAAAAATTGCCTGGCACAGTCCGCTATGTTCTTGGTGAATTTTTTTATTCATACAAGCTTCTTCATTAAAGGAAACATGAAATTTCTTAAAATTCATGTTCTTGGTGAACAAAACATTTCGTCTACGCCTTGTTTAATTTTATAAACTAGTGCTTGAACGCGATTTTACCTGATAGTAAGCAGTGATGCATGCACGCTTTACCATGAATGATTCATGGTAAAGCGCGCTAGTTTACCTTGAAGATACTTAAATTGTAATCAGGCGGGAAGACTGCCGCAGGAAAATTGTTCCAGTTTTTCGATGTAGGTATTTGTTTCGGACTTTTTTGTTATTTTGCTCGGCCCGTAACTGCTAGTCCCTAAGAATTGGACACAAGTATCCATAGCCTTTCCGCTCCTGCCGCCCCGGCTGGCTGCTCCTGCCCGCTATTTATAAATCTGTAATGCCTTTCTAAAGAAAGAGGCTATCAAATCCAAAAATATTTGTTCAAATCAGACTGGCAGTTACAGAGATTATCTCGTTCAAACAAATAAACAAACTCTTTGGATTTATTTTTTAAAAGGATTTATAGAGCTTGCCCTGTTTATTTATTTGTTTGGGTCAAATCTAGTAATTAAAATTTTACCCCCTTCATGTTGACTGATCCATCTGAAACTTGGTACGCACCGCCAAAAAATGGTAGGTGTTTTTTTTTTTAGTAATCCTTAAATATAGGTTTCAAATGAAAATAAAAATAAAAGCTATTAAATTGAAATTAAATTAATTGACTGAAATACTAGTTTATATTTTTGGAATACAATTTAGAAGGATGGATTTTTTATTAAATAATTATTAAATTAAAAAGAATGAGAAGTACCTTTTTATATAACAAAGCGAAAAACTAAAGAATTGGAAATAAATATTTTTAAGACAAACAGTTCTACTAACTTTCCATAAAAACGGAGAAAGTTTTCAAGTCGACGCATTTTTTTTATATACATAACTTTTTACAGAGTAGTACGATTTTGATAACACATTTTTTTTTTAATAATTATAAACTAGCGCTTGACCACAATCCCGCCTGATGGTAAGCAGTGATGTGATCGTTGATTGAAAAATAAAGATTGTGAAGAAATGAAAGGTTCAGCGCGACCAAAAAATTTATTTTACAGTTCTATGAAGTAAATTAAATGCTTTATTTTTAAAAGACTAATTTTGAAGCTGTATTTGATTAATTAAAATATTAATAATTAATTCACCTGCATATACGAAATATTACATCTAGCATTTACATAGACTTTTTCTCAAGTTCGTGGACGTTGAAGTACTTTAAAAGGTTTCTAAAAGTTTAATATTCACTGAAGATTCACGACACATGGATAAAAAAGCACTTACCTGACAGACCATATCTGGGTCATCGTAAAAGCCCTCCAAGGCTAGGTGTCCGATGTGGATATCCTTCTCATCGAGGCTATACCGCTTTGCAGCACTTTTCCTAAATCGCTCCACGCGACTCACCATTGCTGTCTTCAAATGAGTATCGGCCATTTTAGTTAAAACACCTTTTAACACAAGATACACAAAACCAGTATTTCTACTATAGGTGCCTAGGTAGATCTTTTCCATTAATGGAGAAATTTATTAGTGAAATGTGTTTATATACGTTTCGCTCATCATTTTTATCAATACTTACAATATAAATTGCGTTATGCAATTTGGATAGATATATAATAATCTTGCCTCCATATCTGATAAAAAATATTGAAGTAAATTAAAGTAGCATTTGCTTTAAAATTGTGCATTGGTCACCCGTAGTAGCGAAAACGATTGACGAAATGCGGAGATTCGGTCTACGTGATTTGGACAAAATAGCAAGAAATGAACAAGTTTCATTACAGTGTTTACGTTATTGTTGTATTTTATGTCACTTTCCATCATAATATTCTGAAATTCGTAAAGAGACTTCAGACTTTTCAATATTTCTCTGGCTGATGTAACAAGATCAATGATAGCGAGAAATAAATCATAACTAAACTCTCCAAGTCGTGGTGGCCTAATGGTTAAAACACCAGCCTCTCAAGTATGAGTGCGCGGATTCGATTCCAGGTCAGGCAAGTACCAGTGTAACTTTTCTAAAGTTATTTGTACTTTCTAAGTATATCTTGGACACCAATGACTGGTTAAAAGGTGAAGGAAAACATTTTGAGGTAACCTGGACTTTGAGTCTGAAATTGCCATAATGAGACCTGTTCCCAGCAGTGGGACGATAAAAAGATTGATAATTTCTTTAAGAACCGGATAGAAGATAAAATGTCAGTTTAGGCCTGTCAAATTAGTGCACTCCTGAAGTAAATACGCATATTTTTAGTTGTCATGTTTATAATCACGTCTAAACTGTCTATGGAGTATCTTAATTTTACAGGCTTAAACTTAAATGTTATCTTCTATCCTTTTCTTAACGAAATGGAAAGAAAAAGATGCACATAACTTAAAATTAGTTTAGTTTGTGAACAACAGAATCGGCGCCATTGGTGATGATGATGAAACTCTCCAAAAATTAAGACAACAAATAGACCTTTATTTGTTGCATTCGTGGTTAAATACAAACAGCCGCGCAGATCGATCGACCAGGTTACGCTAAGTCTGTATATGGGTTTTTTTTTTTTTTTTGATAATTATAAACTAGCGCTTGACCGCAATCCTGCCTGATGGTAAGCAGTGATACGATCGTTGATGGTAAAGCACGCTAGTTTATTAAGAGCCTATTCACTCAAAAACTGAGCGAATAGGAAGGAAGACGGCAGTTGAGCGAGGTGATGCAATGTTAAACCCAACAACACGACCAACGATGCTGCGCCAAAGGGAGATTGATCAGAAGACCCTCCACGACCAAACTCCCAACACAACAACATTAGCCGCATCGTACCCGGCGCACATCGCAACACAACTGCTCAGACCCGTCCTCAGTACGGTTTCACCAGACATCATGTCGGAACACGACAAATCGCTTGGCGGCAAGGCTTTGTCTGGTGGGTGGTAACTTCTGCCGGCGGCCGATGTTATGGCCTACCACCGAGAAAATGTTGAAATAAATAAATGTTAAATGGTTTACCTATCTTTACATACCGAGACCCTCAGTGCCTCGGAAAGCAAGTCAAACCCTATTTTTCTTTTTTACATATTTGATCATCATCCTCATCTCACTGTTAATCGCAGTCGCATCCATAGCTTTTAGCTTTGGAGTCTGGGGTCCGCTTTACCAGTCTGACTGCTGATTTTGGCTAAACTCCGACATTTTCCGTGACGCGACTGCCGTCTGACCTCCAGAACCAGAAGGCGATATCTAAGCATTGCAGTTAGAACAATTGTTTGGACTTTTGAGGGCTCCAACAACCCGTAACGACTGCCACTAGATGTTCGTATAGCAACCAGGACCAACGGCTTAACGTGCTTTCCGAGGCACGACCAGACCAGTGCAAATATTCATATTCATGCATACAAATATTTGTACTGTGCGGGGATGGAACCCGCGGCTGCGCAACGGCCGCGTTCGCTACCGCTACGCCACGGAGGCTGTCCTCCTGTCTTTTTTACATATTTAACATACATAATAGCCATAATATTATAGTATTACACCACATAATTAGCCTATAATATTCACGCTCCTGGGACACAGCCCTCCTCTCGGCGAAAGAGATTTGGGCCATAATCTACCACGCTGGCCCAGTGTGGGTTGGTAAAAGTCACATGCCATGCCGGTTTCCTCACGATGTTTTCCTTCGTGTACCGTGTTTAGAACAGTGGTGATGATTACAATGTAAAGTGCCTGATAGGGTTCGAAGCGATGACCTACAAGGCTTCTACACTAGTCCACCGCTACTCTTATGTCACTGTATACTAAACTGTGTGTACTAAACACCTCCCTCAACACCTTGCCCGCGTGAACACCTGCAGGGTAATAGAGTACTAAAATTACAATGGTATAATGCCTATCATTTTGACAGTTTAAATTATATTATGTTTACATCACACGTAGTCATCAAAAAAGCTCAAATCCCACTCCCGCATGCTTCATAGATGGCAGCTTGCTTTTATGAAAATACTAGCTTTCCGCCCGCGGCTTCGCTCGCATGGAGATCGGTTATATCGCGCTTTTAGATTTCCCTCGTGAATATAATTTTTTTCCGGGATAAAAAAGTACCCTGTTATTTAATCCGAACTTCTAACTTTACATCTGCAAAATTTCAAAACAATCGGCTTAGTAGTTACGGCGTGAAAGCGGAACAAACAAACTCACTTTACGATTTATAATATTAGGATATTAGGTGTACACATACAAATATTCCAGTAATCTCCCTTGGGAACTTGATGTTTTTTTAGGACCAAAAGTAGCCTATGTTACTCTCCATCTTTTCAACTAACTGTATGCCAAAAATCAGGTCGATTGATTGCTTAGCTACGGCGTGAAGGAAGGACAAACAAACAAACAAACACACTTTCACATTTATAATATTAGTATGGATAATGCAAGACAAGAATGTATTCTTGGAAATCTTTCTTAGGTCATTCTTCTCATGTTTGAGTAAATCAAAAACGTAGGTATGTTCGTTTTTTCCTTTCTTTTTCAGCCTATAGAGATCCACTGCTGGACCAAGGCCTCCCCCAGGGCTTTGAACTGTTGGGGTATTTTTTTATTTTATAAATTATAAACTAGCGCTTGACCTCAATCCCGCCTGATGGTGAGTAGTGACGCAATCGTTGATGGTAAAGCGCACTAGTTTATTAAGAGCCTATTCACTCTAGCCTTGATGACACTCAAATTGTAGTCCGACGTAAACACCGACGCTGGCAAATTGTTCCAGTCCCTAGATGTACGCGGTATAAAGGAGGAGGCGAAACGCTTCGTCCGGATCGTAGTGGTGTTAACAACGTAAGGGTGGAAATTCGAACACTCCCCAAAATGCATCATGGTATATTAGATATTGTATGTATAATACAATTGTTCACCTACGAATCATTCAATCAATCAGATATTTGTTATATTGTATTTGTGTCTCCGAATTGATAGACAATATATTTAATTCTAAATACCTACGAGTATGTACGTATCCTGTCACATATCACAATTTACAGAGGTATCCATAACCCGGCCTTGGAACGTGAAATCCCCGCTTTTTCAATGGTATATAGCATTAAAGAAGAAGGTTGCGATGATTAAGGTAGCCTGGGAAGGGTCGGTTTTGTAAAAGTCCTTATCGAAATTCAAATTTTCCATACGTGGGGCGGTGCGGCAACGAGAAGTTAAAAATATGTGTTTTTCTATGTAACAGACTTTAAAATCAATTGTGAGAAAACATTAACAGATTCGGAACTGTCCAAATGTTCATAATCTGTTAGGTTTTATATTAAACTTGCCCTTCCTACCATGCAGGACCAAATTTGGTCATTTGGTAAACAATGTGAAAAAATTCCTTCTTGATTTGTTGTTCCTCTCGTTATGTAACTGTATCGCACTGTTAAGTATAATCTACGACATGCATCGCCATAGTCACCCTGACCTAAATCTAGGGAGTGAGTCTCACTTGAAACTGTTGCCAACTTCTGGCATGTGTGGTATCGTGGATTTAGGAAAGGTTTACTTAGGTACATGTGATTAAAAATATCGATCACAATCCTTGCCAACGCCAATTGAGCCTTCTCATACTGTCTATTGTCTGTCTCTATGATAAGCGGATCACGTTGGAATTGTGATTTAAATTTTAAGATACTTATTAATAAATAAATATATACGGACAAATCACACAGATTGAGCTAGCCCCATAGTAAGCTCGAGACTTGTGTTATGGGATACTAACTCAACGATACTATATTTATAATAGATACAGATATAGATAAACATCCAAGACCCAGGCCAAACAGGAAGAGATCGTTTTCCATCATGACCTGGCCGGGGATCGAACCCGGGGCCTCCACGTTGCAGGCTGGCGTGTTGACCGCTGCTCCACGGAGGCCGACAAAGAGTATTGAGATAAGGTTTTAATCCTGAATTGAAAACACAAACACGACGGTGATTTATGATAACAATAATCGATTTTTTCAAAAATTTCAGTAAGCAAATATATATTGCACGGGGCATTTAATATTGTGTCTTTCTGGCTGCAACCTACATGAACCGATGAGCTACTGATACTCTATGTAAATAGTACACTGTAGACTACCTACACTATTTCTCTCTCCTTCCCCTTAGTATTCCATCCAAAGGTTGTCTGTAAAAGATCGCTCTTAGCGATAAGACCGTCCATTGTGTCACCCTTTGTAAAATCTTTATATTTATGTTCTGTAATCTATATGGTGTACATAATAAAGAGTATGCTATTCTATGAGCGTAACTAAAGGTGCCAAGGGTGTCTCAGATTTCTGCTGTCTAAAACCCCCTCGTGTACCTTCATTTACCTGTACCAGGGGCCACAGTATCCTTGCCGTATTACCGCTATGGCACCTGGAGGCCATAGGCCTGCCAGGTCCTTGCTTACATGAGGTGGGAGTGGCAAGCGGAGGCCAATTATGAGGAGGTATATCTTTCCATTAATCCTTAGCCCTGGCAGGCCTAGTGAACCCCGTCACGATGTACTAACATATCTTTATCCGCGCGTAGAACACAACGTGCCGTCAACCGGGGCTGGTCCTTACTGGGCAGCAAGTTAACATTGCCTGACGCCCGCGACCCCGGGCCCAGAAGTGCCACCTGCGGCGACTAGGGGCGCAAAGATTGTCTTTCACTTACGCACCCGACTTCCTCCTTTTCGAGTATTAGTACTTTGCAGGATGACAGGGATGACGACCTCCCATGTACTCACACTTTACACTACCTTGCGTTAAAGATTTAAATGCTCACAGTTTGTGCGTACATATCCCTGCCACCCTGTATGAGTTCGACCTATATCTACTTAAATCTCTGAATTTACCTGATAACGATAAATACCCTTTCAATTTTATCGAAATTAAGTAGCAATTATCAGTATTCACCTATAATAATCATATTCATCAAAAGCCCCGCGTAACTACTATTAAAATATATAATTCGAGCAATTAGCTATGTAAGTTTGCAATAAGTAGTTACTTATTGCAAACTTACAAATAAGTAGTTACTTATTGTAAACTTATTGTTCGAATTATATATTTTATATGAATTCACCCTTCAGCAGACATTTGTTAACGAGTAATAATACCTTAAACGGCTGTAATATACTTGTTGACTTTGCAGAAGGAAACATAAATATTTTAATTAAATTTCATTTACCTAACCGCTAAGTTTGTTGTATCTAACGTTTAAAATCAAATGAATGCATGTGGCGGCCGCGGCGAGGTGGCAAGCGCCAGAGTTAAGTAGTGTACTTGAACTCAAGCCCACTAAGTAAGCGATTAAATGAAGTGGAAAGGGATGTTTTTTTTTAAATTCTTTATTGATTAAGGAGGGTTTGATCAAGCATGATCATGTCACCCTCGGAAAGGGATGTTGAGTATATTGCGTGTGTCTTTTAAACCAATCTATAACTTTTTGAAAAGAATGATACGTACATATACTAAGAGCGTTATGAAACTGACTTCTTTTCAGCGTATTTCAATTGAAGCGATTTATGAACGGGCTCTCCGCGGGTGCGAAGCAAGCTGGCTTCGATTACGCAAAGTGCTCTCTGCATTTTTGCAATATTGCCCAACATTCTTTAGCTTATCTTGCTCTCTCTTCTACACTCACATTAATTGCTCTTATGACGTAAACGTGCGCGTATGTATGGCATATTCATTACGCATAAGAGAATTTCGTGATAAGGGACACATTTACACTCTTCTATAATGCAGTCCCAGAGGTTCATGGCCGTTTGTCTGGTCCAGACATACCATACGGTCTCTGCTGAGGCGGCAAGCCTCGTGGCGGATCTGGAGACCAAAGCCCTTGCCCACATATGCGAGTGGCATGAGGAGGCAAAACGCCGGGGCATAACTCGGCTGCCGCGAGAAATTGTGTTACGGAGATCAGAGTTCCGGCGGGATGGCGACATGGAGAGTGCGATTGTTGCAACCCAGTGCTGGGCACGCCACAATAGCGGCGGTAAGTCGCCACTCTGAAGAGTGGCTAGAGAAGCACCACGGCGCCCTCACTTTCCGCATGAAGAGTTCAGAGTTCCTCGCCGGACACAGCTGTTTCAGGAGGTTCTTATTCCTTATAAGGCAGGAGCAAACGCCAGGGTGTCACCATTGTAGGGATCACCCTGAGGACACGGTGGAGCATACTGTTATACCCTTACAATGTTAGTGGAATGGCTTAGCAACGGTCAGATGTGCCACGTCAGCATTATGGGTTTACAGTACGTCATTCATGAGCCCAGCGGGGCAGTTGGTTCTAAATCTCGGTACGGGTCGGAGGTCCTAACTCTTACTATTTCTACTATTTCTGTATTCTAAATCCCACCTATTAATTAAATCCTATTTTAGCTTAAATAATAGTTTTTTTTTTTTAAACAAGATTCCTAAGTCTCGTATATAATACGTATATATATAATACGTTGGAGATCGGCCGGATTGGGGAGAGCACCGCCGTGTCCTCGTGGCGGCGATCGGCGGCGATCTCTCGAATCCGGCCCTGGTCAAGGCCATGGCCCGAAGCGAGAGTGCATGGCAGGCCGTCACCTCCTTCTGTGAAGTAGTGATGCTGGCAAAGGAGGAGGCGGAGCGCATGAGCGAGCGGGAATCTCAGCGCCCTCACGCCTCTAACTGCCGCAGAGGTCGCCCTGGCCGGGAGACAACATCGAACTCAGGGCCACCGTAGGCGCGTCCTTTCGGGCGGTGAGCAGTGGGCAGCTCGCCGCACGGTAAGGACCAGGCCCGGGTCAATGGCGCGTTGTGTTTCACTCACGCCTCAAAGAGATGTCAGCACATCGTGGCGAGGCCCACGTAGACCGATGCCTCCTGGGTCAGGGTTGCGAGTTGGTTAAAAAAGAAACCGTGGCTCTGCCCGTGGCCCTCGCGCACAGGCAAGTGAACAAACACGGGTGGGCTTTAGTCAGTAAAAGTCTGACACGCCCTTCCGCTCCGCCCAGAATGAGAGAGGTCATTTAATGATTTCCCATCCAGAACCAAAAAAAAAGCCGTACCTACGTAGATTGGTTAATTACTCTACTTATATGAATCTTGTATCAGCGAAATTGCAAGCAATGACAGAGCGTAACAAGCGAAATAGTTGGTAAAAGTTGTTGGTCTACTTTTTTTCCAACCAAACACTCCAAGCCTTTTTTTCCGGGCTGGAAATCCTCATAGGATGTCCGCCGCCTGGGGTGGGTGACGGGGTCTGTCAGACTTTTACTGACTAAAACCACCCCGGTGTCTCTTCTATCACGACCGCGCGTGGGGTAGCGGGAGTCTAAATTTTTCCACGGCCCCACGCCCTCGTGCTGGCCCGGTCTGTCGGGCCTCTTCTCCAGCACGGGGTAGTGGATTGTTAAACTACGCCGAGGCAGAGGCGCGCGCCGACACTCGCCCGGAAGGGCCGGGAAGGGAGTTGAGATCTCCCTCTCCCGTTCCGCAGCTTCCTTCTGCGACATCACGTCCTCGCATAAGGGCACCACTGCGTCCCACGACTCTGCGCTGTCGACCATCCTCCGCACTACTACCGGCTACCTACCTCCTACTTCATTTGTAAGGACACGGCGCTGCTCCTCCCAAGCTAAACACTCTGAGAGCGTGTACTGCGTGTGTCCTCCCCGCATTGGACGCAGTGGTGGCACGGAGCGTCCGGCTCCCTGCCTAAGCGACGCAGGTACTTGCCGAAGCAGCCGTGTCCCGACAGTACCTGCGTTACCCTGAACGACAGGGAGCCGTGCCTTCTCCCGAGCCAGTCGTCGAGTACTGGCCGGATCGGATCGACGATAACGAGGCAGGGTAGTAGAGTTAGAGCACAGAAGCCTCTGCCGCCAGTCCGCCACCAGGACCTGACGGAGCTCCTCGCGGCGCAGCTCGATCTGCCGCTGCACCGGACTGGAGCCCCATGTCCGCTCTTCCTCGCGCCATCGGTGCAATGACGCGAGTACTTTCGCCTCTAGGTCCCACGGCGGGGATCGGGCCAGGACGCAAGTCGCCTCGTAGGAAATCGTGCGATACCCGCGGACGACCCTGACGGCCATCGCCCTCTGCGGCTTGCGCAGAATGGCGAATGTTCTGGCCGTCAGGTCCATCGCCCACACAGGGGCCCCATACAGGGCCATGGATCGCACGATTCCTAAGTATAACCGCCTACAGGCGCCGCTCGGGCCCCCCATGTTGGGAAGCAACGTTGATAGTGCGCCTGCTGCACCCATCAGCTTGGGCGCCAGTTGCCGGAAGTGGGGCCCGAATTCCCATTGGCTATCGAGCACCAATCCTAGATACTTCATGGTGGACTCGACAGCTATCCGGGCTCCACCGACCACGATATGCGGTCCCGGCACCGGCGCACGCCCCGGGGGAAACACTCCAAGCCTGATTCAAAGAATTGGCGCGCGCCTTTATAGGAGGACGTGCGCTTGTGGGATACGCTGTATTTGGTGATAGGGGCCCGCTAGATATGCCGTTTGGGGGTGCAGCGAAAGTATATTATACATGTCGCGGATCCCCAACTTGCAGTATTAGTAGGAATAGTGGAGTTTTAGTAGGTAGGAGTCCGTAATAATCCTCCGTTCTCCCCAAATGGAGGGTTGGATTTCCCTAAGAAAAAAAAAAGTTTATTAAGCTATCATCATCATTTTGGGCAAAATAACGCAAGTACCACCACTTCGACCTATGCTTTTCGCTTCACTATGTCAGTCCACATCGTCGATCATCTATTCTGCAAGCAATGTGCTCTCTATTTCCCCTTGAGCGGCATTTAACCTTCTAATGAAATGCAAATTGTAGGCCGCCATATTTCAGTGCCATGGATCATCAATAGCAACACGAACTAGTCAAAAACTTCCTTCTTGAGCTATTGCGGTAAGTGGGAGGAGAAGATATTTGCATATCTGCCCGAATGCTGTCCAACCAGATTCGACGATTAACCTAATTCTCGAAAATGGAGCTACCTACCCGTACAATTTGTCATAATTCACAAATTCGAGTGTAGTTTCCGATCTTCGTGACAGGGTGATTGGCATTAAGCCTGTGGTAAGTGTGAAATACAAGTGATAAGAATTTAATCAAAATAATTTATTACTGCTGACATTTTAAAATGATATCTTTGTCACGAGTGATCTAAAAGATGATAAAAAAGATATCGTCGTTCGATATTATAATTAGGCATTTAGATACCACGGTAGATGATATATACCATCTTTACTAAAGCATACTATCATTATCATTTACAAACGATGATCAAATACACTTCTGGACACATCTATTGGCCCCCCTTAGAGTTTAGGTTTCGATGGCCCCTACTGAAATATGATTGCTAGATTGAACAAAAACTATTGATGCAGTTTTGTACCTGGTACATTTTACCTTCTATTTTATAAATAAACAATACGAATGATCAATAATGTCATTTTAATTACCATTAACCACTTTTAAATTTCCACCTTCCAACAACGAAGGGATAAATTAAGTTCATAACTACATAAATAGTTTATTTATATACCATTAATTCTGATTTCACTTCTTTAAATAAATAATAAACATGAACAAATTATAATTAAACATTAATACCTAACAAGTGATTGCTTAAAATTCAGATACACTTCTGGACACTTAGAGTTTAGGTTTCGATGGCCCCTACCGAAATATGATTGCTAGATTGAACAAAAACTATTGATGCAGTTTTAAACCTGATACATTTTACCATCTTTTTCGATCGTATTGTTTTAAATTTGAATTCAGAATACCAAACGACATGGAGCTACGCCTAACAAGTCGGATATGCGCATTGTTAAAGGCAATTGATTTTTGAATAAAAAACATGTTTTATCAAATAAAGGTTTAATTTAATAACGCGTGTTGCCTCCATGGGCATTTGCCACAGCTCTCATACGATATGGCATAGAGTTTATCAACCGCTCTATGAAATTTTGAGGGATCATCTCCCATTCTTCTTCTATGGCAGTTTTCAACTCCTGCATCGTCTGGGCAACTGGCTGACGAGCCCTAAGACGTCTTTTTAGCTCGTCCCACATCTGCTTTGCTTTCAGCTGTTTTATAATTTAATATTTTTCAGCCCTATGGGCTCTTGCATTATCATGCATAAAAAGGAAATTTGGACCCACATAATACACTTCTCTAAAATAGAAAAGAAATTTTATCCGAATTGTGAATTCATACTTCTGCCTAGATAAACGAGGTTCTCTTGTAACCGTCCATACGTACGTATGTTTTTGTATACCCATAATAAAGTAACAAGGGAAGAATATTTTATTATTATAGGTATCGGTATTCAGTTGAGTTTACGAATATGTTTTTTTTTATATGATAAGCTTGGAACTAGAAGGATGTCAGTAAAATTAAACGTCAAACTATTTCTTTATGAGTTTGTCTATGGAGTTTTGGTCGAGACTGAATCTATACATAATAAATAAATTTAGTTTATTTCAAGTACCCATACAAATAGATAAAATAAAGGTAGCACACAACATAAAAAAACAGACAACAATTTCACATCATATTAAGATATCCACAATCTCACAGATGCATTCTATCAAAATTAAAAGGTAATATTAGTTTTTAATAACATTTGAAACTATAGAAATGTTGGTACCTACTGTTGTTCGGACGACATCGTCGATAATCACCGACTAAATGGCACGGCTCTAAAGGCGTTTAGATTCAAATCCTGGACCTCAATATAACAGGCCTATACATAAATCATCACTCGCACGAAAAACTTCCTCGGGTCCATTATAACCGGTCGCTGATGTTTTTCAGGTCATTTCGTGGCCCGAACTGATTGCTCACATGAATACTATGGCGCTTTGCTCCGGGAATATTAACGAGCAACTTACTGTAACTGTTACTAACCCAAAACATAAAAATTTTATGTTCACAATCAAAACATGAAATGAGAAAAATAAATGTTTTCGGGCTAATGGTATTCTGTTATTTCCTTTTTTCAGTTTTAATCGTTCTTAGTTTAACATAAGATTCTTATATGGAAGGTCTTACAACAATCTCCTCAATTGAGAAACAGTTAGATTAGTTGTTGAGTAGCAGCATTTGATAAATGCTAAGGGCTGATTTTCAAAAATAGTTAGAATACTTTTAACTGAAGAATAAATTAGACGATTTCATATATTCCTATTCAGATGCTGTCAAATCTCAATATTAATGCCTCGTTTAAATGGTTTTTGATAGATTGAAAAATCGGCAAATTAGTTTATTAATTTAGATGTATAAACTCCTTTTTCATTTGGCATCATTATCATCATATGCACTGACAATGACTGCTTCTTCTTAATATTTTAGAGTGACCTTATTAATGACTGTCGCACATCTGCAATTATTTTAACGTTCTGAAGTAGGTGTCGCAGTAAAACTTATACATACGAGTATTATAAAACTTTGTAAAGAATTTGGAAACTGCTTCAGTAACGAAGCGAAGGTCAGCGGCTATGTATAAAATTATGAAAGTTTCACCTGCATCCTGCTACTACATTAGAACAAAGCGAACTCGCCGCAGCTAAATAAACGGCTTCGGGACGTTGCAGCCAGGTCTGACTGCTATTTTCAATTTCAAATTTGCCTCTCCAACGACAATAGAATTGCACCATTTTATGTGAAAAGTTTTTGCGACCTGCCTTTATTTGAGTCTTTGGAATTATAAAAATGTTGTATTTTTTATTCAACGAGGTATCAGTGGAAGTTACTATTAGTCCCAATATAATTTAGACGCATATTATAATTTATGTGAGCATGCCTTTCCACAGTGTTGTCGAGGTGTTGTTGTCTCGTTTGAGATAAATTATTTGCGCAGTGAGCAGCATTCAAATAATTTGAAGTGGCGCAGTTGTCTGGGAGGTGCGTGCGGCGGTGTCTCGTAACAATTTCAACGCGATGTGTGCTCTAATCACCCTCTTTAAACGAAGACTCACGTACCCGACCGGGAGGAAACGTTTATTTTAATTCCCCACAAATGCGTGTCTAATTTCAGCGGATGTTGTCTTGTTTAATTTCGAAGGATTATAATTGCCACGACACAAGGATTAGATACGAGGTCTTTAAATATGCGTTTCGAGGCACTTTTTATGGAGGCTCAAGTTTCCATAGGAACGGTCTAGAATATTTTGAAGCTGATACATTGTTTATAAATATCTGATTATCGAATATATTAAATACCTATTAATATTGTGTGAGGTTGTGCTCTCTGGATGGAATAAATTATGAATACTCAGAAAATATTGTAGATACAGCTGTTTTGATTATTGAGATTAAATAATATAAATAAATCTATTTAGAAATATGGAGAATGTAAAGTTCACACATTCTCCAAAGGTCTGGCGGTTTGGCGGACACTTTCCTAATGTTGTTGCACGGCAAAATATGCTTGCGAGATGCAGGACTGTGACGTCACACCTGTAGATACTGCTACACCCATTTTGAAAGATCATTTTCATTATCAAAGTTATTTTCCTATTGAAATTAATCTCCCGAGAAATGTAAATGTCGTGGGGAAGGCAGCTGTCGGCGTTTAATTACGCAAGTAAACAAGTAAGATTAACTTACGATTGTCTTTAGTAGTTTACTTACGATAAGTACTTAACTGTGTAGAAATTTCATCAATCTCCGTTCAGTAGTTTTTACGTGAAAAAGTAACATAATCCATAACAAAATTTCACATTTATTATATAATTTCTAGTTTCTACTGACGGTTTAGCTCAAGTTGGAGTTGTTTAGCTTAAGAGTCTGAGAATTATTCTACCCAAACATGCCAACGGGACAATAAGTAGCTTATTTAGTATCTCCTTGCCAAATTTTATAGAAATCTGTTCAATGGCTTAGGCGAGAAAAGTTAACATACAGACGGAGATACTTTCGTATAATATATTTTTAAATTAATTATAGGTCGCTGCGTAGCGGTAAGCGTAGTCGCACAGCTACGTCCGTAGCGCTGTAGTAGTGGCGTAGCCTTGCGACCATCAATATATTCCCAACAATTGCTTGTGGATGCGAACGTGAACAAAACACTTTGCTCGACCTGTGAATCAACATTCAATGCGGCGTGCATTACTAAACTAATGAGGTAATTACGAGAGATTAAATAAACGAAATGGGTTGCCGCACCTAGATAATATGTTAGTAAAATCATTTGTGGAACCTGCTGCCGTAACGTTCACTTGGTGCTATAAGTAAAACTCTCACGGTTTCAATAATAAATGAAATTATGGTAAAATATCCTTCAAACTAATGAGGGCTACCGTTTTTGTGCTCACCAGTTGGTGCCACTATTGAATAAGGACCTAAAGTATAGCTCTCAATTACATTTCTTGTTATTTAAATTAAAAAAAAAAACAAAAATGTATTTGTCAACAGTAAACAAACTAACTTCTGAAAAAGCTGTTCTTTCTACCCGCTTATATTTGCACTTCTTTTTCTTAAGTTTGAATAGCACATTTACTGACACGTAACTCATATTTCCCATGTTTAATCTCAGTTGCTTATTGCAAAATATTCTAATAAATAGTCTAATAAGAAAATAAACGTAGCCCACCCACATTTGACATCTTGGAGGTTTCACGTCCAGCTTCTAGCGGTGCATTCATAGATAAGCCTCATAGGTCATTAGGGTCTTAGGAAACCTAAGAGAGCCAGGATAAGTAATTCCTGCAATGCTAATATAAAACAGGTTGTCTGTAAGAGACCTCTCAAGCGATAAGAACACCCATTGTGTCACCCTGTTTAAAAGCTTCACGTTTATGTTCTGTAATTTATATGGTGTACATAATAAAGATTATTATGTCTAATATATACTTAAGACTGTTTAGAGTTTTACTCTATACACCTTAAAGTCTGTTCAAAGACTTGTCTACCTCAGTTATATAAGTGAAAGTAAAAAATGAAATACGAGGCGTTATTACTATTACTACCTAGTATCTGTGTATGTTCAAAGGGAACAAATAAGTGTAATTGTACGGCAATATATCGAGGAAACCACAAATTAATTGGATTAGATTGCGCCCAACAATCGCAGTAAGTCAGAACAAGCCAATCGACGTACAGCAATTACAAGCGCCGCACAAACACCCGACGAAATTTACGATGACATCCGAAATGAGAAAATTGACGAAAATATTCGGAGGGATGACACAAGAATGATACACGTCGAGGTTGGATTATTTATATTCGAAGTGCGTTCATTGAACGTGCCGAGCTTGTTAATACAGTTACTAAGTAAACTCCATTTTCAATTACTGTATTTGGTTATGCTCGATGGTATGATTCGCGTAATACGTCAAATTTGAATCGACACACACCGAACAGCGGGAAGAATTTTGAACATTAATTTGCATGGACGCAGCATAACTCGTAATGGAATGCATTAATGTCGAGTGGGAGGTACAGTGGCTTCTGGAGAGCACTTTGTAGCAACTCGTTCCCAGCAAAAAACGGAGCGTAGACGCGGATGTACCCTCAGGCCTGGCCTTGAGTGCTGCTTCATGTTAACATGTCAGCAACTAACACGCTATTTGTTTTTAGACTGCCTATTTGTTACGTATTTTTTATATTTTTCTGAGTGAATAGGCTCTTAATAAACTAGCGCGCTTTACCATCAACGATCGCATCACTACTTACCATCAGGCGGGATTGCGGTCAAGTGCTAATTTATAATTATAAAAAAAAAAAAGTATTTACAGAAAACATCATAATAATGTGCTGTGACGTTACAATGTGATACGTGATCTTTTTTACAACTGTGTCACGTGTGTTTTTGATTTTCATGGATTTCGTTACGAGTAAACATAGTTTTCGTATGTATTTTCAGCGTTTTTCAGTAGAAAACTTTATATACATATATAGACCTTCAATTAAGTAGTGTTTAAGAACACTGTTTAGGTAGCTCAAAGTTAGTTTCGAGTTCAGAATAAAACAAAGATGGAACAAAAAAATGGTTAAGCAACCGTTGAGCTGAAAATGGACACTCATAAAGTTATTGAAGTAATTGACAAGAAACTAAAGAACAGTACTGAACCGTGAACATTATCTGCGAACAATAGGGTATTTGACTAAAAAAAACTAATTAGTTCGTCACTCAGATTTCCAAAAAATACTAGACACGTATTTTTTCTTTTTCATATAAACAAAAAATCAAGACGACACACTGCGTTGAAAACTCGTGTGACGTCTATGCACGCTACACTTTTTAGCGACCAGTGACGTCACCAGCTATCACTCCTGATCTTTGATGCCTTTTATACATATGTATTTGTCAATTTTTATTGTTTTGATAAAACGAAAAATACGTGTCTAGTATTTTTTGAAAACCTGACTGACGGACTAATTGGTTTTTTTTAGTCAAATACCCTATTATTTTCTAGTTGAAATGCAATGAATAGCACATTCCGAAAGTTTTCAATTGTTCTTTCACTCAATTGTTTTTTTATGAATTTTATGAAAAATACGTGTCTAGTATTTTTTGAAAACCTGACTGACGGACTAATTGGTTTTTTTTAGTCAAATACCCTATTATTTTCTAGTTGAAATGCAATGAATAGCACATTCCGAAAGTTTCCAATTGTTCTTTCACTCAATTGTTTTTTTATGAATAGCTACATATTGTCGGTAAATCTCTAGGTACTATGCTCTACAACGAGGATACTGTAAAATAAATCACTGTTAATGTTGTTCCCTGTAAGCGTTCTGCTAAATATGTTTTTTTTTTCCTCTGGATCGTGAAAATTAACTTAAAATGAGGGAGGCCTTCCAGTTTAAAGTGCTCGCTGCTTTAAATACACACATCAAAAGTGTCTAGGGATCAACATATATTTTTGCAATAACTTTTCTCCTGATTGATATTAATTAAAATTTTCTTTAAGGATTCATCAAATAAAGTGTTTTCGTTTGTCACAGTAACGATAAACCAAGTCACCTTTGCATTAATAAAGAAATTTGCCATTTTCCTAATAAAGGGATATTTGACATTTGAACCACTAACACAAAAGTTCGAAAAAAAGACTGAAATAACAGTTTTCTCTAAAATTTTATTGGGTAACTTAAACAATTAATAATCCGTGTTTCTACCGCGAACACTAACAACACAAGAACATCGGTTTGGCATACTCAAAATGAGTTCATCCAAATCACGCTGTGGAATGGCCGCCCATGTTCGTTGCAACAACAAAAAAAGGTCTTCTTGCGACTGGATACCCTCCATATTCGGCAGAGCTCTTCTCTGTAGCATATCCTATGCATGCTCAATCGGGTTCAAGTCTGGCGACTGAGCAGGCCAGGGCAGGACATTGATGTTAGCTGCGGCGAGAGTCTGTCTTACAACTCTTGCGGTGTGCGGTCGTGCATTATCATGCATTAACTGAAATAAGGGACCGATTTGCACTTGTAGAGGAACGATGACGTCTGATACAATCGTCTCAGCATAAATTTGAGCGTTGAGGTTGCCTCTGATCCAAATCAACTCAGTTCTTCCGCCGATCCAAATACCCGCCCATACCATGATGGTTCCACCACTATAAGGATGGACTTCCTGGCAGGATTTTAATCGCTGTTGGCGTCCAGGGGTTCTCCAGTGTCGTACACGTCTTGTATCCGGTCTCATACCAAAACGAGACTCATCAGAAAAGCACACGAAACGCCATTGTTCTTCTGCCCAATTTCTGTGTTCAAGAGCCCATTGATATCGAATCCTACGTTGGTGCATTTCTATAGGTGGTACCCGTAGCGGTCTTCGGGAATGAAGGTTCACTTCATGCAAGCGGTTTCTGACTGTTTGGTCGCTAATTAAGTTCCCTGAAGAGTGATGAAGCCTCACGGCTAACATCATGGCGGTTATTGTTGGAGCTCTTCGAGTTAAGATTTGAATGTATCGGTCTTGTCTCCGTGTGGTGCAGCGATACCGTCCTCCATGGCGCTCAGCCACGGTACCAGTGCTTCGGTAACGTGTCCAAAGTCGACTGATAACACTCTGACTTGTATTCAGAGCTAAAGCCACAGTACGTTGCCGGGAACCAGCTTATATCATTCCCACGGCTCTGAGCATTTCTTCCCTGCTTAAATGACGTCGCCGCTCCATAATAACGTTGGTTTTAATCAGTAGTAGGGAAACAGTAGCACTAATAATGTCTTCAATGCGTTGTATGTTTTTATAGGGAAAATATTGACAGCTGATTTTCATCTTTTACTCGAATTTGATTCACAGTTCCTGATTCAAATTATGAAATGCACCAAAAAGGATCCATATAAATTTATAAAATCATAAATTTATTACAAAGCCACATCTCAATCTCAAGAAATCCGCATAAAAATGCTTGATCCCTAGACACTTTTGATGTGTGTATTAACCAAAATGAGGTCATTGTTTGAAGACATATCTTAAGACGAAACAATTTACAACTAAAAAGTCATTTACCAAAAATACTTTTTGATAAACCGCGGCGTCGTTGTCACTATTGGGTATCTAAGTAAATGTAAATTCTCAAAAATCTGAGTAGACAGAGATTGAGCGGAAACATCTATCACTCTCGGGCCACTGCTACAAGATTCTACGATAGCTCCAAAAATAAATACTTGATAATTTGCTGTCAGTAGTTTTTTTTTTTATATACAATTATAAACTAGCGCTTGAACACAATCTCGCCTGATGGTAAGCAGTGACGCAATCGTTGATGGTATAGCGCACTAGTTTATTAAGAGCCTATTCACTCTTGCCTTGAATACACTCAAATTGTAGTCCGAAGAAAACGCCGCCGCTGGCAAATTGTTCCAATCCCTCGGTGTACGCGGTATAAAGGAAGAAGCGAAACGCTTCGTCCAGATCGTAGTGGTGTTAACAACGTAAGGGTGGAAACTCGCCGTACGACGGGCCGTCCGATGGTGGAACAGAGATGGGGGAATTAAATCATGCAATTCCCTCGCACACTCCCCAAAATGCATCTTATAGAACACCGAAAGGCTGGATACTATACGCCTGTACTCTAGGCGTTGGAGACCGTCTCGAGTTAAATCAGGGCCACCAATCAGCCTCTTCGCCCGCCTCTCCACTGAATCCAAAGTGGCCAGGTGACACTTAGCAGCACCAGCCCCACACGAACGGACCTGTGCTTTGTACATCATTATAAGCTGCGCTGGTGTAAAGTACCGCCGAACCTTTGCGATAACGCCAAGTTTCCTAGCAACCTTGGCCTTGGACTCAATGAACCGCCCAAAG
Organism: Sesamia inferens; assembly: GCA_037179545.1. Classification (NCBI taxonomy): domain Eukaryota; kingdom Metazoa; phylum Arthropoda; class Insecta; order Lepidoptera; family Noctuidae; genus Sesamia; species Sesamia inferens. Next base: position 15,887,362 of record CM073928.1, on the reverse strand, counting down.
TTTAGGTTCGAGGAAATCTCAACTCCCAAAAGCTGAAGACGGTCGGTAACCAAAAGTAGGAGCCAAGGTCGAACGGACTCCTTTTGTCGGTGATTTTGACACAAAACATCCGATCTATACAAACTATGTAATAAATGGTCCAGTTTACGTATGTGGAGAGTTAACGAAAGCTGGTATAGTAATATAAAATGGCGTTCAATTGTTATTCTTATCTCATTACCCCTCACTGTGACCACGACACCTTTAGCCATCTCTAACCAATCCTGTGAGTCTACTGGACTGGCAGTGTGTTTACCCTTCACCCTGACCCGGAAATCTTACCCTCTATCCGTCTGTTACCTTAGATCTCTTGGTGCAGACATCCCGCACTTATTTATATATTTATTTATTACAAACTATATGGTAGGTCAGCACTTATGGGTCTTAGTTTAGGTTCTGTTAATTTGTACGCATGTACATATTAACAGAACTACCTACGCTACCTTTATTAAGGGTGGTCGTATAGTTATTGTTATAGGTATTCTGTTTTATTTAGCTTTACTGCGAACGCGCTAAGTACTGTCATAAATTTTTATATCTTAAAAATTTGATATCAGTGGATTATCCCCTTATTTTTTGTAAAAACCCAAGTTCATAAGCCAGAATCCTTTGGTGCAGTGCGCGGAGAGTTATCCAGTGTTTTAAAGACGATTAACCAACAATAGTAACATTGTTCAAAAGTGCCGTATCACAGTGACTGTTTAACAAGAGCACGGAATTCTCGCAATTAATTGTACGGCATAAACAGCAAAGTCCTCTGCGCCCATTCCTCGCTGGACTGTCAGTGCTACCAACATACTGACAACGCACTTGGCACAACCGTTCCGTTCCAAGTAACAAAAACGATGCATTCCAGCTACATAAATAATTACCTAGATTGTGACTGGTGGCGGCACCCCGACCACAGTAATATCTTCAATTGTTAATTATGTGGGTTAAACGCTCGCCAGTGAAGCCTATTTCTGATATCCGTCCGTTCCTGCAGTCTGAATCTTCTCCAGACCTCTCTACCTTGGGAAAAGGTTATAATGTAACAAACCGTAAGCGTAAGCGGGGCGGTTGTGATTGTGTAGACCGTCTGGACGAAATTCGTGCATTATTATCGGAATCTTCCGCTAAGTCTGAAGAAAAGCTTGCAGTTTTACAGACATCCATCTTGAAATTAGTGCTCAAAATGCAGAAATACAGAAGTCTATGGAGTTTATTTCAAACGACTACGACGACTTAAAGGTAAAACTCGGTAACTTAGAGTCAGAACGTGAAATAGACCGCTGCCGTATCTCTGAGCTGGAAGGAAAAGTAGACTTAATAGAACAACAACTGTTCTCTACGAAGATTGAGATACGAAATGTGCCCGAAAAACAGAATAAGAATAAGGAAAGTCTTCGTGCCCTTGTAACCGAGGCTGCCAACGCACTTGGCACACCGATAAACGGAAATGAAATAAAAGATGCATTCCATATAAAGAAAAAAATAATAATTCTACTATTACGGTCGATTTCATAAGTGCAATAACAAAAGATAATATTATCAAGAGGGTTCACCAATTTAATAGGGCAAATAAACAAAACAAGCTATCAACAACCCACATGTCCGGAAAAACTTACACCTAAGACTCAACGTCTGTATTATCGGGCCCAACGTTTTGCTATAGAAAATGTATATAAACACTGCTGGACTTCCTAGGGTAAAGTTATGCTGCGAAAGGTAGACGGTGACCAATATTTCGTTATTAAAAATGAAACTGACATCGACAGCCTACGGCTAAGTGCATGACTTATGTCTGGGCCCCATTCTCAAACTAAAATAATGAGTATAATGTCTTGCTGTTTGTTTAAATACTCTTCTTTCCAAATGTATACCTTTTTATTTTTCTATGAGCCTAAACTATATACAAATCCACTCATTCAACTGACACACACACACATGTAGCCGAAATTAATCAACACAAAAACACACACACACACACTTATCAGAAGATCAACACCGCACTGACTCCACGCACACATTCTTACCAGGCTCTAAATTTTACTGTGGAAAACCTAATTTTACCTTCACATACTTGCCGTTAAATGATCGAGACATAAGTTCTCTACTAGTGGTATTTAGTGCTGACTTAATCCTCGAGCTCAGGTTCCAACTAGCTGTGATATTATTCAACCTTTTTATAAATGATGAACATTGATCAAATATCCCAGGAAATAGATAATGTTTCTATAGCTGATTCTTTTACATGCATTCCGGAAGCATGTCAAGACTATGTAGAAGAGCGCGATTGGAGTTTTCGAATCATTCATATAAATATTAGGAGTATAAAAAAGAATCTAGATCAATTTGTTGCCATGTTAACAGTTATAAAGGTTGAATTTGATTTTATTATATTAACAGAATGCTGGTTGCACGTTGCGGGTTACATCCTTGTATTGCAGGGCATACTTCGAACTCCACTAGCAACAACCCTATAAAAAACGATGGCGTCGTAATTTACGTCAAAGACGCAATCAACTGTACCACACATGAACCGTTATTTTCTGATGCCAACTGTCTAGTAACATGATACAATAACACACCTATAATAGCAATTTACCGGTCTCCATCTTATCTAAACCCAACTAACTTCTTATCTAGTTTAAATGATATAATAACTTCTGTTAAATCACAAAACAACATTATCCTCATTGGTGATATTAACATCGTAATCGCGACAAAATGCACCGACAGGTCAGTAAGTCTCCCAATAATATAATATTAAAAACAACATATACGCGGTACCGCAATTTTTGTAATTCCCTTCTTAAAAAACTAAAGCAAACTTATGAAAAAGCTAAACTTAAAAAGGCAAACAACAACCCGAAAGCCATGTGGAAAATTATCAAATCAATCACACACAGCAATCAACAAAGGCACTCTCCTAATGCCCTGCCACAATCTTCCGTCGCGCCTATCGTATCTGTCAATAATGCCAATAGGTTTTTTGTTAATGTCGGAGCAAACCTGGCATCAAAGTTTTCTACTGTCTCACCGTCCGTTTACTCATGTCCTACCTCATCTCCAGTTAACTCTTTGGCTATCCCATTAGTAGACCAAGCAGTCGTTACAACCACTATTCATACATTGCGTAGTGATTGTGTAGTTGGGTGAGATAATATCCCGGCAAATATAATAAAACAATCAATCTGCACTCTGGCTCCTCCCATTGCCTATATCTGTAACTGTGCCATAAATTCGGGTGTTTTCAAGCGTGCCATTGTTCATCCAGTATATAAGAGTAAAGGAAGGGGTGATGTTTCCAATTATCGGCCAATTTTTGTCCTTAGTTCTTTATCTAAAATACTCGAACGTATCCTCAGCACTAGTCTGACAAAATTTCTTTGTAAAAATAAATTAATTGCCAATAATCAATATGGCTTTCGGACAGGAATTTCCACAGAGGATGCCGTCTCTGAATTCACTAATACCTTATTGATAGATTAGATAGTCGCCTTAAATGCTATGGTGTCTTCTTGGATCTGACTAAGGCCTTTGATACGGTGTCTATCCCCAGGCTGTTGGCTAAGATGGAGCATATGGGAGTGCGAGGTGTAGCTCTGGATATTTACAGAGATTATCTCACCAGGCGTATCCAATGTGTCAAAATTAATTCTGTTCTCAGTGATGAGGAATTTATCAGCTACGGTATACCTCAAGGCAGTATATTGGGTCCCACACTCTTCCAAATATACATAAATGATCTTTGTCAACTCTCCTTTTCCCATTGCGACATTTTTACCTAAGCAGACGACACTGCAGTATTTATATCTGACGTGACCTGGGACAAGGCTAAACAAACCACTGAACTTACCTTGCGAAGAATTATGGACTGGCTTTCCACTAATCTTCTGACGCTTAATATCTCCAAGACTAAAGTAATTCAGTTTAAACCGCCAAATTCACCCAAACCGACAATGAACTCGGATAAAATAATAGCGCATACCTGTCATGACTCATCTACATACATCTGCAAATGCCTCGACATGGTATCAAATATCAAATATCTAGGTGTTTATATCGACGACTAGCTAGATTGGCGCACGCACACGGATACTCTCTGCTCCCGGCTTCGAAAACTAATATATTTATTTAAGGAGCTCTGATATGCGGCTGACATCGAAACAGCAATATTAGTATATCGATCATTATGCGAGTCAATGATTACGTACTGTATCCCGGTATGGGGCGATACCTTCAAAACAGTGATGCTTGGGGTGGAACGAGCTCAGCGGGCTGTTCTCAAAGTTATTTATTTCCATAAAAGGGACTACCCCACAGTTCAGCTATAGGTACCCAGATGCCCAAGTGCTGACAGTGATAAAATTATATATCCTCCGATCAGTCTTGCGCCAACATTCCACGATGCCACTGGATGGAAAGCTAAGTAAATAAATAACTTAACTATAATAAATTAACTATAAATAGATACACAACAAACTTGACACCTAGTAACAACATCCTTATTCCTATACTAGAGTACCATTTCTTTTTTTTTATTATGTTTACTCATTACAGGTTTGTTCGTTTTGATGGTACAAAACGAAATCAGAAATGGTTTGTATTGGTGAGTACCAATTCGCTATAACAACTCTTAAGACAGCATAACATATTTTGTATTAATTATTAATGTACATACACCATTTTTTTTCTTATTAATAATATAACCAAATAACGTAGGTACACAAAGAATTATACAAAAAATAGTAAAAAAGGGTTAAAAGGGTAAATTAAAAACAAAATAATACTATGTATACGCCCTTTTCTTTACAAATATTTCAAAGCAAAAGGAGTTACTTTGTGAAGTTCTGTACCCCTACTATGAGTTATCAATGAAAACTTACTCGCTAGCGTATGTAATGATAATGCTTACATCAAGAGTGTTATGGAGTCTTACGCAGGCGCTAAGGTAAACTCGATAGATCGTGTCTTCTTAAGTTTTGTTTCTTATTCAATATGTAATAAGAAGAGAGAACGGCACAATTATATGCTCAAATTGTAGTGATATCACCTATGCTAAAAATGTGAAAAAAAAGGTTTTATTAAATTTTATTAAAAAATCTTTATTTCGGATACTTATAATATACTTTTTTAATTATTTTGACAAGAGTGGTCAAATTAACAAAATGGTGGATGAGTAATGTCCATATTATGGGTTAGTAGGTAAATAGAAACAAAAAAAAAAAAGACGTGTGGCACTCGGGACTGCCGCGGTAAAGCTATTGCATAGCATTTTGTATCAATTTATGCAATTATAATTATTTATTTATTTTATTTATGCAGTATTTCTTTTTCTTTGATATTAATTCAAGTTACACTTTTTGAGCGTGGTGACCGATAAGAAAACAAATTTTTCTTTTATTAAATAAATAAAGAGTGCGCGGGTTCGATTCCAGGTCAGGCAAGTACCAATGTAACTTTTCTAAAGTTATATGTACTTTCTAAGTATATCTTGGACACCAATGACTGAAGGCGAAGGAAAACATCTTGAGGAAACCTGGGCTTTATAAGTCTGAAATCGCCAACCCGCATTGAGCAAGCGTGGTGATTACGCTCAATCCTTCTCTGTATGAGAGGAGATCTGTGCCCAGCAGTGGGACGATAAAAAGGTTGTTGATGATGAACGGCGTCGGTGTCGAATTATTTGTTATCAATTTAAGATTTTCGAGCTGATCTTTAGTAACATAATCCCTTCTGATTGCGTTAACATCTGACCGTAGAATTAATAAATACTTCATCAACTTCTTTACGTACGTTCTACGTAGTCAAAGCAAACTGGTGGCAATTTGTGAAGGTCATATGCCACAAAAACTGGGATTGTTCGGGATCCGTGATTTTAAACACCGTAATCGTATATTTTAGGTCTTTCTGCTTTTTGTTCTTACGCCTCGATACATGTTTTTGTCTTGTCTTCGTAGAAACAAACAATAACTTTTTTGCCTCATCAATGTCTTCCTCAGAAAAAGCCGACGAGCATATTTTTATTAAACTTTCGTTGTTTCGTTTCGGAGATAACAATATTACAACTCGTACACTTAAATGTACTCGTATTAACATTGTTCACCGACATCTTTCTGTAATATTTTATTTAATAAAAACTTCAACTTCAACTCTTGATCTGGTTCCTGTGGATAGATACCACAATTTTGCCAATAACACGTGTAACAAATTATAGAAATTCTTTAAAAAAATATTTCACAATAATGGCGGATATCGCCAATCACAGTAGAAAAGACGGCCGCGTGAGCACTTTTTACTCTATAAAATCACGCGCTTTTATTTAGTAAACAACACTATAAATAATTTAAAAGTCCAATGAAAAATTAGCGTGACATTCATCTTAGCTTTTCCGTTAAAAAAAAAGCTATTTTATAAAAACACTACTAAATTAATTTGAATAAAAGTACTTAATAATTAATTATATGAAACGTTTTTAAGGTAGCCATGACAACGTCGATGACGTCTTGACATATCTCTATAGAAGACCTATTTCATAGAGAAAATTAATCGCAAGTTTAGCACATCGCGACTGTCAGTAACATGGCAAGTGTGTAGAACTGAGTTCGCGCCCTGCAATATGCATGCTCTTTTTGAAAATCTATAAATTGTTTTCAAAAGATGTAGTCGCACGCACACAAACATACCGTGCCGAAGACTGCCGAACTGAAACGACGTTAGACGATGTACTGCCTTCAAGCCACACCTCCGTGCCCGTCGGAGTGGGGAGCGTGAGGTTATTTCGTTACGGAATTTCTGGATTCGGTCCCCGCGCTCAAGGCCCGCGATAGAAGCTATGCAATAGCTTAATAACTTATAGGTAGGTAGGTACCTATGTTAGTAAATTTATTTATATTTGGATACAAGGACAGTCAGGGTCGCCGGTTATTCGAAAGAGTTGACATGGCTCCTGTCGCATAGGCATGTGGAGGAAACGGATGGGTTTTAGTTAGTAAAAGTCTGTCACGCCCTTCCGCTCCCCCGAGAGCGGAAGAGGTCATTTGTTGAATTGCCATCCCCAAAAAAAGGCAGTTGTTCCAAATACATCTTTGAAAAAAATCATCTAATACAGCAGACTCGTACCTCCCTGGTCTGGTCTTAAAAAGAGACAGATTTAATGGTTTTCTTTGGCACTTTAATTTACATTCCTTTTATGTCATTAATGTTACATCGAGTAACATTAGTGACAAGTTACATTAGGTTTCTTAGATATCGAAATCTATAATGCTCATGGTACTAATTTTAATACTTTCTGTAAACAGTAGAGTTGTCTGACACTTATTTCATATGCATTGGTGGATAATAAAATTAGGCCACCTAACAACCGGTTGACGAAACTGTTTGATAATAAAACATTTTCAATAAATTGTATCCGTCATTTCGCTTCTCGCAACTACGTAATTTGAATTCTTGACCGTAAATCCCGTGTATGCTCAACATGAATGATGCCACATGTTCTTCAAGAATGTTAGTGATGTACTAATCAGCAGCCACAGTTCTTTTATCTTTGAAAACCAGCTTTTTACGCCTTCTAAGCGTATTACCTCTCTAGAACAAAACTAAATCATCTCCAAAGCTTACAAAAGGAATAAATAACATTTGAGACTTAATAATTTTATCAATATTGGGTATATATATTAATAAAACTTCGACTAACCACTAAAACTGCTAAGGAACAAACGTACTATTTATTTATTTTTTTACACTAACAGTAATTAATGAGCAAATCTTATAAATAGAAGTGGCCTAATTTTTAAAGTCTCTCTTTTGAGAAAGAGTTTTGAAGGTGCAAACTCGTGGTAGAGCTACTGGACAGTATTGAATTTAAAGTTTGTATCTGTGCATAAATAGAGGCAAGCGTCTGTCCTGTTGTCTCAGGGCATTCTGTGAATCCTATTTCGATGTTTGGCGTCTACAACTTCAGGAAAAGGCAAACTGTTTTAAGATGGCCTTTATTTTCGCGAGATCAACGAAGCATTTCTTGCGTAGTGTAAAACTTTTGTTGGTAAAATTGAAACTGCTTACCTATTCACCGATTCGATATCTCACAAAACCTTGACACGGTTCATGGATACTGCCACCCATTTTTACATCGTCGGTATGAATAAAATATGTCAGTCGAGCAATGCAGACAGCCGGGATGTACTTACTTATACGCTAAATTAATTTCAATCATGCGATGTAAATATTTTCGCAGTCAGTTTTTACAATAAGGCAGTTGACTAAAAAAAAACTAATTAGTCCGTCAGTCAGATTTCCAAAAAATACTAGACATGTATTTTTTCTTTTTTCATATAAACAAAAAATGAAGACGACACAGTGCGCTGAAAACTCGTGTGACGTCACTGCACGCTACACTTTTTAGCGAGCAGTGACGTCACCAGCCACTACTCCTGATCTTTGATGCCTTTTATATTTGTCAATTTTTATTGATTTGATGAAACAAAATATACGTATCCAATAATTTTCTATAATCTGAATGACGGACCAAACAGAATCATTTTTTTTTTACCCAGGAATCATCCCTATTGAGTTCCAATCACAACATTCATCAACTACAGGCAATGAGTGCAGGAATTTGACAAACAAAACGAAAGAACTGTTAAGTGAGAGTTGTTTTTCATTAAAAGCGTGACAGTTATTTATTAATTACTTAATTTAAAAAAAAAAGAGAATCATGTTGTGTGAGCATAATTATAAGATAAAACGCTATTAACCTTGAGTCATCATCAACATCATCATGTCAGGCGAAACACGTCCATTTGTGGTCATAGGCCAAGCTAATTAGCCAAGCTATATAGCCAAGAAAGAAGCTATTAACCTTGAATAGTAAAGTTAAATTCAAGTGTCCGCCGAATCCGGGAATCCGGGATTTTCCTAACTCTTTAAAAGACTCGGCGTCTCAGCGAGTTTGCAGGAAAACAATGTCATTTATTATCTTTATGTACTCCTGCTTTACGTACCATTCCGACCTCAGTCCGTCGCTCCATGTTTTTATATCAAGATATTGATATACACTTTTGTTTATCTAGGTATTCAGCCGACACTTGCTATCATTTCTTCGAAGTTTTCATCTGTCTTTGAGATGACGCTTTCACTCTGCAACATTGTTAATAATAATAAAAGTTTTTGGTATGATTGATGTATATTAAAGTACCGCAGAGGTCATCGTAGAGTGAATAAGGCGTGAGTACTCTTCACACTCGGCATGACGTGATTAACCGTCCCCCGCCCCCGTGCTGTCACCGGCTAGGCTACCGCTGTCGCCCGTCCCCGGGGCGCGAATCCAATTTACCAACTTGTACCCCGTTATTGTGTCCGCCACTGTTTGCGTTCCCATAAGAAAACTTTTCTTTATAATAAATACTCGTAGGTATACTGGCAGCGGCGGACGTGTGCTGTTGAAAGATTCAAATCTTATACTATGACGTTGATATACTACAAATTGGTTTTGTTATCACACAACAAATTATTATTGAAATAACTTCATAATTTATCAGTGTTATCGAATAATATGATTGTTTGAAACGATATGCGAATTTCTGGTGATTTTTCATAGAATTTCCGTTTATTTAGTATTAATTATTATACATACTAATTTATTCATTACGATTGAAATTATTATTAAAGTGATATAATCATCAATTTATATAAGCTGTCATTTGGCATACATAATAGAATACGTGGTATCCATGCTTATGTATTGTAAGGTAAACGCCTTCATAAGACTGAATTTTAACTAGCTTTTCTTGAGAAATTCCTTGTTTTTACAAACCTATGACACTCGAAAATACTGTAGCTTCACATTAGTAAAAGAGTTTTGGAATCGTACGAGAAGAGCCGAGGGGAAAACAGAGGTAAAAATTGCTCTTAGCAACTTTAACTCTTTATAATATTACCTTAATTTTACCAAATGCAGAAGAATTAAATAATATTAAGGGTTAAAATATGAAATTGCCGTTTTGTTGCATTAGGTTCCTTGAATAGACATAGAATCTTCATGGTTTGAGGATTTTTTTCACGTGGTTTCTATGATATTCTTCTTTTAAAAAATGGGAAACATTTGAATATCGACTTTGAATTGTTTTTGTTATTCAACTTAGACAAGAAAGATGGATACTGCGAAAATCCGAGTGATTTTTGAATATGAGTTCCGGTGCGGAAATAACGCGGCAGAAACAGCCCGCAATATCAATGTTGCGTTGGGAGAGGCGTCTACTAATGAACCGTTTATCTAAATAGTTTATCGTTTGTTTGTCTAAACGCTTTCGTGATGGGAACTTCGACTTGATATACAAGCCACGAGGAAGACCGTATACACAGGTGAATAACGATGAATTAAGAGACATTGTGGAAGCCGATCCTTGTCAAACTACCCAGAAATTAGCGGCATGGTTAAACGTTACCTTACCCACAATATTGACTCATTTGCGCCAAATCAATAAAATAAAAAAAAAAACGAAAAATGGGTGCCTCATGATGCGACTGATTTGCAGAAAGAAACGCGTGTTCAACTTGTGTTGCCTTGTTGGATCAGTGCAGAAATGAAGGAATATTGGATCGAATTGTGACTTGTTATGAAAAGTGGATTCATTATGATAACCGTAAAAGAAAAATGCAATGGCTGACCCCGGTTCAAACGCCACAACAGTGCCCTAAAGCACAATTAACCAATAAAAAGATAATGATAACTGTTTGGTGGTCTTAGTGTGGTGTTATTCACTATAGTTTTCTCTGATCTGGTCAAGCAATAACGGCAGATGTCTATTGTACCGAACTCCGAACAACGTTGGCTAAACTAACAGTAAAACAGCCCCGACTCATGAATAGATATTCTCCATTATTGCTCAAGAAACCATTTTGACCCTTCAGGAACCGCAGTTAGAAACCATTCGTCATCCTCCGTATTTGCCAGACCTTGCTCCAACGGACTACAGCTTTTTTCGTGATATGGACAATTATCTACGTGACAAGAAGGTTTCTTCCCAGAAGTCAGTACAAAATGCTTTCACACAGTTTGTCCAGTCTAGATCCTTTGAATTCTATAGCAAAGGCATAAATGACCTTCCTATTAGATAGCAACAACTTATAGATAATAATGGTACCTAACTATTTATATTAAATAAATAAATTAGTTAAAATTTAAAACATACAATTTAGTTTTTCAGTATTTCTCGGCAATTTTATACTTTAAGTCCTATTACATGCCTACTTGAATTTGAAACCATTTATTAGTTTTTTTTTTTTTTTTTTGGTGTGGTTGGGAAATCGTCAAATGTCCTCTCCTGCTCTAGGCGGAACGGAACGGCGTGTCAGAATTTTATTGACTAAAACCCGCCCATGTTCCTTCACTTGGCTGTTCGCAAGGGCCTCGGTTTCTCTTTTGACCAACCCGCAACGTTGACCAGACATCGGTAATCGTCTCCGGTGTGGGCCTCTGACCTGACGGCCGGCAGCATCGCTGTACTGCGACAACCGCATAGAGCGATGGCCATCAGAATCATACATGGCTATCGCACGTTCTCTATGAGGCGGCCTGCCTACCGGGTGGATCCCCGCCATGGGACCTGGAGGCGAAGGTCCTCGCGTCACTGTACCGGTAGCGTGAAGAGGCGCGGGAGCGGGGCGAACGGCCGATGTTGCGTTAGCTCGAGCAGCGAGGTACTGGTGGCAGAAAGGCGGGACAGGCTTTCATGGCCTCACCACCATCAAGGCGATCCAGCGGTACTGGCGGACTGGCTCTGCAAAGGGCACGGCTCCCTGACGTTTCTGATGACAAAAGTACTCTCGGGACATGGTTGCTTCGGAAAGTACCTGTGTCGCATAAACTGGGAGCCGGATGCCCGGTGTCACCACTGCGTCGACTGCCGGGAGGACACGGCGCAGCATACGCTGGCAGAGTGTACTGCTTAGTCGGTGATCGGCAGCGAAGAGTCCAGGAATGCGGTGGTTTCCTTCTAAGAAAAACACTCGTCTCGCAGAAGGAGGCTGCGGAAAGGGAGAGGGAGGTCTCGTTCTCTAACCGCAGGCGCACCAGGCGTCGGAGGGCGGATAATGCCCTCTTCTAGCCCCCCTAAATGGATCCAGGGGTGACTGACTCGGGGACATCAGTCGCCCCCTAAACATCAGGTCCCGAGGTGGCAGCGCGAAGTGTTCCACGCACGCCACTCTTAGACGTCACGGGGATAGTCAGGTCAGGGGAGGTGCTCTGGCCCGAGGAGGCCCACAGTGGTGGACCAGCATTAATCGGGGGTTGCGGAAGTAGTGTTTGTTCTCGCAACCCCCGGTGTAGGTGCGAGATGGAATATCGGGGTGGTTTTTAGTCAGTAAGTGTCTGAAAGACCCCGTCGCTCGCCCAGGGCGGCGGACATGAGCACACGATGTACTGACATCTCTTTGAAGCGCGTGCGAAAAACAACACGCCGTCGACCCGGGGCCTGGTCCTTACTGGGTGACGAGCTGCCCACTGCTAGCCGTCCACAAGTCCGCGTCTATGGTGGCCGGGAGTTCGATGTTGTCTCCAGGGCGTCTCCTGCGGCAGCTAGAGGCGTGAGGGCGCTTAGATTTCCCCTCCCTCGTGAGTTCCGCCTTCTCCTTTATCAGCATCACAACTTCGCGGAAGGAGGTGACGAAATGCCAAGCAATCTCGCTCCGGACCATCCCCATTTGGACCAGGTCTGGACGCGACAGATCGCTGCCAATCGCCTCCACGAAGACAGCGGTGCTCCGCCCAAGCCGGGCAAAACCTCCACTGTATGCTCCACCGTGTCCTCAGTACGATCCCCGCAGTGGTAACACCCTGGCGTTACCTCCCGTCTTATCGGAACAGGAACTACCCGAAACAGCCATGTCCGGTAAAGCCCTGCGTCAGGCGGAAACCTAGCCACTCCTCAAAGAGGGGATTTACCGCCACTATTGTGGCGTGCCCAGCACTAGGTTGCGACAATTTTCAAGTCTCCATATCGCGATGAGATAGCGCCAGAGCTCCGTCCACCGTACCGTGATTTTTCGCGGCGCAACGGAGTTCAATAAACCGTAGACCTAATCAACAAGGCGGTCGTACGAGATTGTCCTCAATTCACCAAAAATTCATAATAATCATTTGCGAAGTCCATTGTATATCTTAATCGGCTTAATTCGAGCCTATTAGAACTGTCACAAAAAGCTTGTGCAGGCAAATGTCTTGGCGGAAGGCTTAAAAGACGCTGTTTGGTAAATATAACTAACTTTTGTTTTTTTTTTTGGGTGAGAAATCATTAAATGACCTTTCCCACGCTGGGTGGAGCGAAATGTCAGACTTCTACTGACTAAAACCAAGCCCGTCACGTATCTAATATGTACCTACTATAATTGTTACGTAGATATTATAATCTTAGTTATAGTTTTGGTATTACATTTAAATGTAGGTGACTATATACCCGCATCTCGATGCCTGGCCGAAAAGGGGCGAACGCTAACCTTTAGGTTAACCCAGGTGCTCATCGAACTCCGTGTGCAGTTTCTGCCCTGCAATCGGACGCGTCCCCAGGTGGCGGATAGGGGAACGGCCCCCCGATATGGGGGTTACCGGTTTACCGGCGCGGACCAAAACCAGAAGTGGGGACCGCTTCGGCGGTTACGTGCGGCGGGTCGGCCACCACTCCAGGTGACTGACATGACCCGAACTCCGGGTCACCGTCGGGCAACCCGGTCTCCTCACTGAGAGGAGCTGGGGGCCCCGTTTGCTTCCGGGCAAACGAGTGGGGCTAAAAAACCTTTGGCTGCTGCGTCTTCTCGCACAAGAAGACGTACCCAGCCCGGCCCCTCCCTATGAAGGGACCATTGTGGGCCCGCCTTTCAGGCGGGAATCGCCGGCGGGGGATTGGTACTGCAGGCTATGCTATTTCCCATGACCCCGCCATTAAGGCGATGTCGGTGTGCCGTTGTTTGGTTTTAGTGGGTATTCCCGGCTTCAGCTGGGCGAGTCCCACACACTCCCTTCGGGGTATGGTGCGTAAAGGCATTTCCACAGCGTCAAGAAAAAAAGTAAAAAAAAAAAGGTGCTCATCGAACATGGTTGCTTCGGTGAGTACCTGAACAAAATTGGACGAGAAGCCACGACAAATTACCATCACTGTGGAGGTATCCTAGATTTCGCACAACACACGCTCGAGGAATGCCCTGCGTGGGCCTCGGAGCGGTGGATTCTGGTTGCCAGTATCGGATGAGAATTGTTTCTGCCAGCAGTAGTGAAGGCTTCTTGTAGCGACAGAGAATTGGACAGATATAGCCTCCTTCTGTGACACCATGATTTTCAAAAAGGCGGCCACCAAGCGACATCGAGAGAGGATTGATCCTGCTCGGAGAAGGAGGCATCGGAGTGGCAACCGCCTTGGCGCCTAATACGCCTTAACCCGCGCACCTACAAAAGGTAAGTAGATATTTATAGTCAAGGGCGCATAGAGTGGGGACTCTATGCACTCAGTAAGTGACCCTAGGGAAAACGGTGGCATAGAGGTCACGTGCTGCCGTACGTAACGAAGCCTAGGGAAGAATCGTATACAGTGCGCAGGGGCGGTTCCTTAATTAGTCTTTTAAGAAGAACCGGGACCTATGTGCGGATGGTGATCAACGGGGTGATTTTAGTGAGGTAATTATATCCCTCACTCCCCGATTTCTGTCTCCAGCCAGGTGCCTTTTGAAGGTTCCCCCCAAAAACAAAAATAAGGTCCTATAAGTATATAAATACCAATAAAGCATAGATATAAAGATTTATAATCTTAATAAGTCTATCTATTATTATCTTAGTATTTAATACAACGTAACAGTATTTCGTAAAAAAAAAAATCATATCAGTGATAGACATCGCACCGTCTGATGGCTCAGACGGTGCGATGTTAGCGGTGGCGTGTTTAATTATTATTTATACCTACTTGAAATATGTCATTATCACATTAAAAGTACGACTTTATTCAAATCTGGTACGTAGGTATCACGCTCTGCTCTCTCTGCAGATGTACCTACCTCTTAGTTTTTTTCTCTGGTCCATTAACTTCCATTAAACTTTAGTTTCCGTAAGTGTAGAATCAGTTAAGTTTAATTATTCTTGTTTTCTTTGTTCGGTATTAATAGACGAAACCTCTTGATAAAAGGCAATCCATATTCTTTTGTTGTTCACAACAACAACAGCTTTTGCGGTTAGTCTTTTTGCTCGAGTCAAACGGTAATGCTGTATATACCTACTATTACTTAAAGTATTAGATGCCTTAGTTTCACATAGTTTATACTTGCAAAACGGATTTTGTAAGCATACCTTACTCCATAGAAATAAAATGGCCAAGTAGGAAGGTCAAAGTGACTGCTAAAGGTAACACGCGTACGATTCAGTACCGCATAATTTCTTTAAATAGTTCTGTAGACTAATGAGCATCAGATATTGTGCAAAACATGGTGTAAGAGTAGGTGATGTAAGAGGTGCAGTAGTAATGGCCTCGACTTACGTGTTAAGTCGTGGGGCGAACCCAGGCAGGCGTTTTACTTCAGTAAATAATTTCCTCACCATTGCTCTGAAAGTGGCGAAGAAGCCGGTAATGTGGAAAATATTGAGGATGCCGGCTGATTATGTAGATGTTGCTGACTTGACAGTGGAAGCATGCTTGTCAACTTAAAAGAAATCCATTATGATGTATACTGAACAGGTGGGGTAATCCATTTTTCTCAGAGAAATCACGGAAAATACCAATTAGTACCTCTTATGACGTCGAAATAATTAAGTATTTGTGATTACGTAGGCAGGTAGGATATTATAATATCAAAAATAACTAAAATTTCTTATTGGAGATTCTTGTAGATTCGGTTTCCAACGACACAGCTGTTGACACAGGTGGTGAACTGATAAGTTTTTAAGCATTATAAAATTTATCAACTGACCACTTGTGTTGCTGTGAAAGTATGCTCAGCGGTTATTATAAAAGTATATGAGATTGTGTAACGTTTAAAAAATCTTTTTACTCGTAAACGAGGTAAGTAGCGACATCTAACGGCAAATGGGAATAAATTGTAATTACTGCCATGTAAGTTCAAATAGATGGCGTTGCTTACAAATCGATGTCTTTTAAAGAATTGTTTAAATTAGAGGAAATGTATAATAAATGCATTAATTAAATTTAAAATAACTAAAACAAGTTTTTCTTTGTATGCAATTAAAGTAGTAATTTAATATTGTGAAAAGAAAAAGAGCCTATGGTCCATGGGGGACATGACGTAGGAAATCAGCTTAGCATAGGTACATAGTCTTTTTAGAAACGGAGTTTTCTTCATAACCTCTTAGTTTAGAGAAACCAATTAAGAATTAACTAGAAAATCTCGCGCAAGAGGCGAGGGATTTGCGCCAAGATGAAAACCTGTGATTAGTATTGGGCCACGGATGTGTATGTATTGAATTGATTTAACTTTAAGCACCATTCAATTGCAAACATGTACATTGAGAAACTCACATGGTATTTCATTGTTAACAGGGTTCAATAGTATACTTAATTAATTAATATACTGAATAAAGAAGTTTTCTCAAGAAAGGCATATAGCTGCATAAAGGCCCGTTGTTAGGATGCAATTTTAAAGCAAGCCAACTGGTTCTGAACACACGAGGATACGAAGCCTCTAAGGATCACAAAGGCTGGAGATGCTGGCTGCGGCGGCAGGTCCAAGAACTGACCTAATTAGGGTAATGTGACACACCCATTGTAAGTGTTCACAATTACTTAATATCTAACACCAGGATCTTAGCAACTGCTGCATCATATTGACAGACGCGTGTGTGCAAAATGTTTAATTTAAATTCTTGAGAAGACTGAATCACATTTGTTTTATTCCAATCAATACTTCATGCACAATATACCCTAGTCTCATAAATCATTGCCGCTGTGGTTTGTCGGTGATAAGTGAACAGGAAGCCATTACAATTATTGCTGGAAAATAATAATTAGCTTGAGCGACTTAAAATATTTGTATAAGTCGGTCTGCGCAAATATGATCCGAATTTCGTCGGAATGCTCATGTTCTTTTCCTTCTGTATAATGTTCTATTTTAATCTTCCCCCCCTTTTTATCTCAAGAATCATTTTCAATTTCTTTGCAACTCACATACTAAATCATTGGTTGCCCCGAAGAGATTTCATTAGCGATAAGGCCGTCTATTATATATTTTGTTGTGTTGAATGTAATCAATGTGTGTTTTTGGTGTACAATAAACTATACAGTATGTTAAGAAAACCCTGTCCGACCCGTGAAGGTGTTGTTAGATATCGATAACTGATTCTACTAATGGATACAAAACCGGTCTAAACTTAAAAAAAAAAAATCCCCCTAAAAAAATAAATATTCTTTCGCAAAAAGTGGTAACTTAAACTAAACTAAAAGCTAAAATTCTTATGCAACGCAATTTTGGTGGCATGAATGTTGACAATCTTTGTAAAGATGCCAGCAATATAGATTGGTCTGCTCTGTTTGCTTCTGCATCAGTTGATGACCAAGTTAACATTTTTACAACGAAGCTTATTGAGCTCTACGATCATCACGCACCTGTTCGAGCAGTTAAGGTTAAGCACTTGCCGGCGCCGTGGCTCACAGATGAGATTAAAACGTTGATGGTCAGAAAAGTTGCGGCAAAGTC
Organism: Sesamia inferens; assembly: GCA_037179545.1. Taxonomy (NCBI): domain Eukaryota; kingdom Metazoa; phylum Arthropoda; class Insecta; order Lepidoptera; family Noctuidae; genus Sesamia; species Sesamia inferens. The sequence continues at coordinate 15,869,650 of CM073928.1, read as the reverse complement.
TAAATTTAAGCGTAGGCCTAATGATGCTAACAGAGAAAGATACATTGCAATCCGTAATCACTGCAACAAGGTGTGCAGGAATGCTCGTCGCCACTACATTCACGCTTCTGTCCAAAATGGGGACGCATCCAAAGTTTGGAAATTTCTTAGAACATTGGGGATCGGTAAAACCCGGCAAGAGACTATCCCAAAAGACATGGACATAAATGCTATGAATAATCATTTTACTGCTTCGTCCAATTTTGATAGGACAATAAAATTGAATACATTAAATTATCTTTCTTCTCTTCCGACTCCCAGTTATTCTCCATTTGTCTTTGGTCAATTTTCCGCTTGTGATGTTAAGAAGAGCATACTATCAATTACTTCCAATGCAGTTGGAAGTGACTGTGTCAGCCGTAAGATGTTGCTCCCTGTGTTGGATGTTATTCTTCCCGTAATTTGTCATATTCTCAATTTTTCATCATCTAGTGGGATTTTTCCTTGCTCGTGGAAAGATGCCCAAATAATTCCTTTACCTAAAAAGTCTAATCCCACATCCTTTTCTGAATATCGTCCAATATCTGTCTTACCATTCCTTTCCAAAGTCCTTGAACGGTTAATCCATAATCAATTGAGCGCTTATCTCTCCAAGAATAATCTCCTCAACTCCTTCCAATCTGCCTTTCGTCCTGGTCATAGCACCACCACAGCGCTTCTGAATATTACGGATGATATAAGGTCAGCCATGGAAAGTGGTAATCTGACAGTCTTAGCTTTGCTGGATTTTAGTAATGCTTTTAACACTGTTGATTTTGATGTTCTGCTTGGCATACTTTGTTCTCTTAACATATCTCCATCGGTAATTGACTGGTTTCGTAGTTACCTGTTTGGTCGCCGGCAGCGTATTTGCTTCGGGGAGACCTTGTCTTCCTGGAGTAATACGTCTGCTGGTGTACCGCAGGGTGGCGTGCTATCCCCTTTACTTTTCGCAGTTTTTATTAACTCTATCTCTGACGAACTAATTTCTTCCTACCATCTTTATGCAGATGATTTACAAATTTACTCACAAGCGCCTCTTGGAAATCTATCTGAGGCCATATTAGCGATCAATCGTGATCTGACCCGCATATGTGACTGGAGCAAAAGATATGGGCTTTTGGTCAACCCCATAAAGACGCAGGTTATAGTCGTGGGCAGTTCTAGGACGGTCTCTAGAATCGATTGGACGAGCCTACCTCAAGTTTCTTTTGAAAACTCAGTGATTCCCTTTAGTAACAAAGTTAAAAACTTGGGAATATACATTGACAAAAATTTCTCTTGGACTTCCCAGCTGCAGGAAGTTAGTCGCAAGCTATTTGCATCCGCAGCGTCTCTGAGGAGATTACGCAATTTCCTACCGACTACCACCAAAATTGCACTTGCACAATCACTTCTTCTACCCATCCTTGACTATGCTGATGTCAGCTATCTTGATCTTACCCAAGACCAATTAGATAAGCTTGAGCGACTTCAAAATGTTTGTATAAGGTTCATATTCGGTCTGCGCAAATATGACCATGTATCCGAATTTCGTGTGAAGCTCAAGTGGTTACCAATTCGCCTTCGTCGGAATGCTCATATTCTTTCCCTTCTATATAATGTGCTTTTTTCTCCTTTCACCCCTGTTTATCTCAAGAATCGTTTTCAATTTCTGTGCAACTCACATACTAAATCGTTAAGGTCATCAGATAACTTAAAGCTCAAAATGCCTATGCATTCCACAACGTTCCTAGATAAATCTTTCGCTGTTCAGGCCCCTCGTTTGTGGAATGCATTGCCAATTGAAATTAAACGCGCACAATCGTTACTGGAATTCAAGAGACTTGTGAGGGAACACTACTTGTCGTTATGAATGGCTATTTACACTATTAAAGTATCTATGTATTTATGTATGTATTTGTGTATCTATTTTAGTAAATATTTGGCACCAACGACAGTCCCATATGTGGTTCAGGAGAATCTGTCCATTCTTTGGTTGCCTGGAAGAAATCGCATTAGCGATAAGGCCGCCCATTGTATGTTTCATATTCCATGTTTTTTGTTCGATGTTTTATTGGTGTACAATAAAGAATAAATAAATAAATAAATAAATAACTTAATAAATGTGCGTTCACCCTTCCGCGGGCTTCGGGCGGCAGGGCACGCGGCACGTGGTCGCATCGCTATTCGCTCATAATAATACCGTTGTTGTCACTTTTTTAAAAAATACCAAATTTCGGGGAAGTTGGAATTAGTTCGTGGGAAAAAAGATTATTTCAAAATTCATTTGTATTGGTACTATGATGATTACGTAAAATTTTATATTATATTTGGTCATGCGTTTACCTAACCTTTATTATCCTTATGGGTCGAACAGGGTTTTCTTAACATACTGTATATAGATAAAATAATAACACTACAAAACGATAAAATAATAACACACAAACATAAATTCCTGAAATGTCAAAAAATATTATCTAATGGTTTTTCATTGTTTGTCTTATTTGTACTTATAAAACGTATAACAGAAAAAGTATATACGTAACAAGGTCACGGCTTCTTTGGATGATGTCAAACGATATTAGAGATGCTTTTTTAAACCTAAACTCTACATATTTGGAAGTCATGAGAAAGAGGACCACCTGCATTAGGCTACTACCGTACTAAACACGCAGAATTACAAAAGATATTGTAATATTAATTGATATTGGCAAAAAACGTTTAGTTGATTTAAATTTAAGAAACATATGAAACCAAAAAATACCTATATTATTAAGAGTTGAAACCCTTTCAATATCGATTGATATCATTAAAAGAAGTCATACCCTTGGTTTGTATATATACCCTTACCGTTACACGTTGTAGACATGCTGTCATTTTGCTTCAGTTTGTGTGAAAATAAATTAATCCAAACGTCGTCGCGTCGAGTGACAACTGATGAACACGCCAAGCATTGTCTTTTTCCGTCAGGGGTCAATTGCAATAAAAGCGTTATCAGGTTTCGCAATCTAAACACTTCAAGATCTTTCGTGTCTCATGGAGCAGTTTTTTGTTCGGTTGTTATACGATTGTCTATAACAGTTATTACTGACGTTACTACGGATTTCACTTCTGAATATCGGGAAAGTACACAATTTGAGTTTTGGTCGTCAAATTGCAGTCCTCGCAAGTCGATATTGAAATTCAGCTGCATCTACAACTTATTGCGTAACACACTATCAATTTGAATCCGAATCATTTTGATGGATATTGCTTCTTATGTTTGAAAATGTTGTTGAACTGTCAAAATAAAAGCCATGGCTACTTATAGTGTGTTATGCAATTGCTCCGCAGAGGAGTGCCTATAATAAGTAATATCAGCGTGTTTATAATATGTTATGACGTAATCCCTACTGATTTCGGCCACGGCGACCGTCTTCAACTCTGGTTTTGCCGTTGTGTGCATGTGGCTTATATAGCCAATTTTGTTTGTAAAAATTCACGCACATTGCGAGTTTATATAATTAATGCTGATAGCTTCAGGCTTTCAGCTCGTTGCGTCTTGCAGCCAACTCAAGGAGATGGGTGACGGAGAAAAAAGCGGACTGTTCGTCATTAACAGCCACGTTGCACTGTGTCGTCGTCGTGCAGTACTCTTAGAAGTCTCACAAACTTCTGTGTACACCAGATTTTATGATGTACAAGCCAGAGGGCTCCACACTATTGCAGTCCTTCTCAAGGTCAATAAAACAAATATATAAAGGACAACCTTGCTCTCTGCTCTTCTCCTGTAATTGTCTCACTAAGAATATAGTCTCACACGCACGTAGGTGAACGAAGTCGTTCTGGATGGAAGCCGAACTGGGTTTCGACAGTATTGGCTATTTTGGCAATAGAGGTTGTGCCAATTAATTTCCGAACCTCGCTGTAAAACTCCCAGGGCTGATTCGCGTCAACGAACCACTGAATCTGTTGAGCCTTCTGCCGCCACCACATGTCTTTGGCCTCCCGAGATAATCCTTACCTGCAGTTTATTTTCTCTGATCTTCGCAATGCTCACGTTGTAGTTAGCTCCGCGGTGCTGTCGGAGAAGACGGCGGCGCTTGTCAATCGCTTCCGTAGCCATACTTCGCCATTTTCATCAATCCAGTCCTCGTTCCTAAGGATCCTACGACGCAAACTAATTGTAGCCGTGTCCAGTATGTGAGAAGACAGAGCACTCTAGTTGCAATCGACAAGACCGCTCTCTTTGTTGGATGCCAAACCAGAAACTAAAGATCGAGCATATTTTTTCCTCATCTCGGAATCTTGAAGCCCAAGCTACGTTAGGACATGCATTGGGCTTTGATCTACCAGATCTTCGAGGAAGACTGAGGCAAAGACGTAACTCAGTAACAACCAGTCTATAGTCAGTCCAGCAGTGCGCACCATGCGTGACGCGGGTGACGAAGACATAGGAAACGTCCCGTTGCCGAACGATTGCATATCTAAATCAAGACTTATCCAATAATATCCCTCCACTACGGGGTAAACGCAAGAAAAAGAAATCATCCCCACTTTACGGGTAGGGGAGGTATCCCAAAATAAAAGAATATTCGTGGATTTTACATATTTGTATATTGTATGTGTATTTTTATATGTATATTTTTATACAAAATTCTAAGTACCTAATGGAAAACAAATTGTTAATTTAACAAATCAATTTTCATTGGAAAACATCTGCCATTAAGTGTCTTACTAAACTTCAGCTATATCCGAAGGCTCTGATTACTTGAACTCCTTGGGTGACTCTGTACATAATAAAAATAGTGTCTATTCTTTTCTATACTTTTACCGTCACATGCACAAGCGTGAGTGCACACTTATCATGAACGTATTTAAATCCTACTCTGTGATTATTATCTACTTATCTTACATTTGCTCGCATACCTACTACCGTACTTTAATGAAAAATTTACCGAGTACCTACGATCCGCACCTTTTAACAAGGTTTTATATGGACTTAGTTTCAGTAACTTCTGAATTTATAAAAGCAGTTACGAGTCATAGGTTAGCGTTGGTAAGTGCTGATTAGCTGCCGGCGGGTCGATGAAGCAGGTTTCCTCCAATAAGTCGCGTGACGTGATCTGTGGAGTGTCCTTCGTAGGCACACATTTGTACTTAGGTTAAGTCAGTGAAAGTTAAAATTTCAGTATAATAAAACCACAGCTGCTGCTATTTGTCAGTCGTGTATGAAATAGCTAGCTAGACTGGCCTATATTATACAATACACTGGACATTATTCTATCGGTGATGAAATGAAGACTTTTGATTTTAGCTATTTTAACCCTAATAACAATGTGTAGGTACCTACATCTGTGGAACTAATATTTTTGAAAATCAGTGTCACAAAATGCACAAACTCTCATGATAAAAAGGTTCTGTTTTGAGGTATCTTAGTAAAGAGAAGATATAGTCTAATTCCTCGATTTAGACCTAACTCAACTGAGACGTAGGTACCAAAACAACACGACGGCAATTTGTAACAGTTTGTCAATATTAGTTCCTAAGACACTCGAGCGTGGCGCTTTGAATCTGCTATTAGAGATCTGTGACAAGATATTACCTGTGTATATATAGCAAATTGACGTACCTAATGTGTTAATCTACTAAACTATTAATTATAATTGATTTGAACACGGCTAGTAAAGCAAAAGCGTGTGTAAATTTGGTTAGATGTGCACTATCTACGTCGGATGTGCAAGTCATACTTAATATCCCTGCGTCAGCTACATCTAAAATGTGGAAAGACAACATGACACTATCCTTGATAATAATTACCCAACTAACATTTTTGTCATATAATCAAACATTTATATGACCTTGAGTCTTATTAAAGTTGTTTTACAGTATTTTTGTTAACTCTTAGTCGTGTACTGGTGCATTATGTGTCCGATAGTCATATACGCTTTTCGTTGTATAATAATGTCGTATAGACGTTATTGCGACCTTTTTATACAACCGTCATATAGTAGTGTCTACGACGACTTCTATAAAACTAACTTATACAACTTTTCGTCGTGTAAACGTTTTCATCGTATAAACGACGTAATACTGTCAATTTTGTCATATAATTACCTTTTAAACAACTGCTATACGGATAATAATTGTTTAGACGTAGTATTTGTAACCATTATATATTTATAAGTCGAATAAGTATTACGAGAGCAACCTTTATACAACCTAAAGTATTACAAACATGCTAATACGACCGAATTTATTTATTAGTCATAATAGAGGTTTATAATCACCTTATATACAACTTCCATCATTTTGAAATTATATTTAGGTGTTTACTGTTTGCTACAACAAATGGATTGATAAAAGTGGAAAAGTATTGAAAGAAGTGGGGAATTAAAAACAAGTATCATTCGCTTCGAGCACGTCCTTTAATACAAAGTAATAGAACTCAAACTGATAGTGAAGAAAATGTGAAGGATTCCGTATCACATTTAAATGTAAATTTAACCAAAATTCTACGAGTAGGTACATCTTGCAGTTCATTTGCCGAAGTTCAGGACTCTTGTTCACTTTCCAAATTTGAAAATAGTTATTCATAGTCCAAAAATGAAGTTAACGTCAATAAAGACACCCACAATGACGACTTCAGAGACCTTTAAAAAAAGTGGGGGCTATTGATTTTAATATTCCCCAAATTGTATTAAAGCAATTAAATGATTTGAAACTTAAGGAAAGATGTTTTGTAAATCTTCATATCCAAATATATGAGAAGGAAATTTCGCAAACTGAAGTCATACCTATATTAGTTTAGGTACTGATATAAAGTGTCAGTTGGTTAGTGTGTTATTCATACATTTAAGAAATTGGTAATAAAAAAGGCAGTAAAAATTATTGAAGTATTTTTTTTATTATTCCCAAGAAAGTAATTAACATTTCAAGTTTGACGAGACTTATTAATTAGAAATAAAAGCAAAGATTTCAAATATTGCTAGTTTTTGGAAAAACTTAAATGGCTTTTTGAACCATAGATGTCAAATATGAAATATTATACAAAATCAAACCTTCATTTATTTTGCCACATTGAAACATCTTATGAAGCTAATAATCTTACAATAGAACATATAAAATTATGGTGTATTTTCTAGCTCTACATTCTGGACATTACATTGCTTTTCAACTGGCTGCTGATTATTTTCGTGCAACACTTTTGCTTCCTTTGGTAAAAACTTTTCAACATCCTTGTGGGGTTTACCTAAAACAAAAGTATTCTAAGATATAGGTATGTCACGCAAATCGGTTTTTAAAATATAAATGCCTAGCTAACTTAGTACAAATACATCCTAATTGAACAAAGTTAGTTAGGCGTTTATTATGTTATTATTGATCCCTAAATCAACTGTCATGGCGTACTCGAAGAATGAACACGCAGTTATACGTCGGGAAGTTATGTAGTTGTCATATAACGCAGTCACAATAATAATAAATTAATAGAAATATGTGAAAACATTAATATTTCAAAAGCGCGTAAAAAAATTGTTAGAAACTTACCTCATATTAATCAGTAAACTTGATTGCGCAATGGTTGACAACTGATGAAATAGTTTTATCACCTCAAATAACAAAGAAAATATACAATATTAACTCTGCTGTCAAAAACACTACCATATTATATTAACGTGATATGTTATAGAATTTGTTCAAATAAGCACACCTTTAAATGACAATAACACAACTTTACATTAAAAAAACGATAAAAGTCATATTGTGAGCCATTACTCGACACGAAGTCGAATACACGTCGCGACAGTTGTTCTTACATGACATGTAGTCAAATCGCCGGCGTAAATATGACTACTATGCGACTTTACAGGACCATATATGACTATTAAACGACACTCTTAGCGACTTAATTTGAATAAAATGGGCCCTAATGCGGTCGAGTAAACGTCCTTATAACGTTTATACGATTATATTCTATAACATTAAGTCGCCAACAAAACGTCTACTCGACTTCCTAAATGTTAGTTGGGTAGCGAATTGCATTTCGATTACTATACAAGCAAATGTGTAGATACCTACAACATATTAATATTTGACGAGACAGCAAGAAGTGCCTCGTTTTGTTTCTTTACGTAACGAAAAATCAAAATCAAAAATCATTCATGCTAGACTGAGGATTGGAACTTTTTGGACGTCAAAATTATTATGAGTCTGAATGTTGTTTCCTAACGCAGCCATACTTTTCTTTTCTTATGTTTTATGATTTCTTAAAAAATGTGTAGAAATTTTTCTGTTCCGTTTTTTTTTTTGTTTATAATTGTGTCAAACGATTGTGTAAAACAAATAAATAAGACAGTCCTCTAAAACCCCCGCTTGTCACCACTTCTTGGTGCTCCAGCTGAGAAAAATAATTGACGCAATAAACTCCCCAGCAGCACTATTGTAAAGTTAATTCTATACAAACGTGATTCTAAACAATAGTATGTAATTAACTTTACGTAACACAAAACATTTTTTTTAAGACTGTCCCAAAATATAGGAATATCTCCTGTATCGTGGGAGAGTTTACAAACGTATAAATTAACTCACATACACAAACAGCCAGACCCGGAACAACTATTTGCAGGTCATACAAATATTTGTACCGTGCGGGGATCGAACCCGCGACACGCTTAACCACTGCCCTAATCGTGCAGTCCAGTCAAATAACGAAGAAGTTCTAGAATTACTGAAAAGGTTGAATAACAATGACATTGCCTGGTGATAATCATTTCAGTAGAACGTCACATCGATGTTTCTGTAGTGTCTTCTGATGACAGAGATGTTGTCAAGAGAGCCGGCTTCGTACATTGAGCTGTATTAATATACGCTCCTACATATTTCTACACTACTTTATTTTATCACTACCTTTATTGCTGCTACACTAAATAAGGGTTAAGATTTTCTCTCAAGAAAGGCAAAAAAATGTAGTAGGTAACAACGATCAATGTTTGTGCTCTTTTTAGACATGCAGAAGGCCTTCGACTGTGTCCCTCGGGGGGTGATCTGGTGGGCACTGAGGTCCAAAGGGGTACCAGAAGCCTATGTTGACATAATTCGAGACATGTACCTCAATTCCGATTCCGTTGTTAAGACCGCTGTTGGCGACACTAAACCCTTCCCGATCACCGTCGGTGTACACCAGGGATCCGTCCTTAGTCCGTTCCTGTTCAGCGTGATATTAGACGTCTTGTCAGACAGCATCAAGAATTCACATGAGCAACCACCCTGGTTGCTCATGTATGCTGATGATATCGCGCTGGCAGACGCGGACAGGGAACGATTGGTGCGGCGGGTAAATGCGTGGAAGAACTCGCTTGAGAGCGGTGGTCTTGAACTCAATGTGGCGAAGACTGTGTACATGGCCAGCAACACCACAGACCCTATGCCTGTGTGCATAGGCGGAGACAAGGTCGAGTGCACAGACCAATTTAAATACTTGGGGTCTGTGCTCCACGCGTCCGGCGACATTGATTGCGACGTTAAAGCACGCATTTCCGCAGCTTGGGCAAAATGGCGTGAGATGACAGGTGTCATTTGTGACCCCAAAATGCCGGTTAAGCTTAAGGGACAGGTCTATAAGACCATCATTAGACCTGTCCTTCTGTATGGCAGTGAGGCGTGGCCTGTGCTTGAGCGACACAAGCAGGAGCTGCGTGTCACGGAGATGAGTATGCTGCGGTGGATGTGTGGAGTTACGCGGAAAGACCGCATCAGGAACTCCCGCATTCGTGGCAGTCTCCATGTCCGTGACATAGCAGACAAACTGCAAGAGAGTCGCCTACGATGGTACGGCCACGTCTTACGTAAACCGGCATGTTACGTGGGTAACAAATGTCTTGCCATGGCGCCTCCGCCGGGCCGGAACAAGCGAGGCAGGCCAAAGAAGTGCTGGCTTGACGTTGTAAGAGATGACATGCGTGCCAACAATCTCACACCACAGGATGCCAGAGATCGTGCGAAATGGAGGCGTAATAGTAGGAAAGCGGACCCCGGGCTCCAACGCGAAGGCCGCGGATGCGACCGGGATTATACGCTGAGATGATGATGATGATGAACAACGATCAATGTTTGTCTTTCATTTTTGTAATATTTCCTCACACTTTCTTAGTTTTCATTCCACCATTTAGTCAGTTACCTTTACATCCAATACTGTACAAAATGAATTGCCGAAACTTAATCAAAATACAGACGACAGCACATCAAGCTACTATAATCTCTTAGATTTCTTTATTAGATTTTCAACTGTATCTCCGAAACGTTAAGGCTGAAGGTTGATTGGGAATATTTGGGACAGTTTCGGGTAGCTTGGCCTGCTGTCGTCCGTACATACTTGCAGCCGATCGATTCTGTAAACATCTCATCGTGAAAAATTAGGTGAAGGGAGCTTGACTGTCAATAGTTTCAATCGCTAGCATTAGTTGAAATGAAAGCTGCCTGCACCCAACTTTTCGCGGTTAGATGGTTACAGAGACTGGGCATCGACGCGCAAACTTTTACATACAATCAGTAAAAAATATATCTGTTCCATACGTTATGACCACGTCAGTAATGCACTTTTCAATGAAACAACATATTTTTTTAATAATTTCTACGCCAGGGGTCCAGAAGTGATGATAGAATTTCTTATGCAGAATGGTTACATGGTTACAGTTTACGCATCCCTGCCAAATCTTTGCTGATGGATCCGATCATGACATCACAAAAGTTACAAAAAATTTAAAGGATCATAAAGATTCGAACTAAAAGAACGCTAGACAAACTTACCTTACCTATGGCATGGAGTCTTATTCAATCTGCGTGGAAGGGGAAGGCGGAAACAACAGTAATTCTTTTTAAACTTTGAAAGGAAGAACTAAGACGGTATTTTCTCCCTGGGACTACAGTAATGGCTCGCTGAAATGTTTATAGCGCCCGCTTCGCGTCCTGCGAGCCTAAAACAAATCTCAAATCGCAATAAATCGTACGCTGTAGGTACATACCGAGATTTATTCTTTGATTAGCGTCTCTCCATTCAGCGGATACGTACACAACAGAAATTGGCAAACTACAAAGGAATACCTAATATAGAAACATACTATGGGCGGATTTCACCAATGTATCTGAACGCTATCAGCACATCTAAACTGCTTTGAAAAGCTCTCAACGTGTCAACTCAGTGTAGATGTACAAATCGCGTCCCGTTTAATGGATTAAATTGGCCCTTTGTCCCATTAAGTATAAATACCCAGGTGTTTAAATGCACAAAAAAATGTCAAGCACAAACTTAGTTCAAGTTAAATTTCTTTTAATTTTTTCCTTGTTGTTACTTAAGTAAGTAAAAATGAACCCATCTTAATCATAAGCTGTCTACTCCGGATAAAATAAATTGGCTAAGAGACTGATCCTCATTTCCTATTCAAGATTTTACAAAATTCGACTTTAAAATTTCCGCGCACTAACACTCGTATAATCATCATTATAATAAACCATATGCTTCAAGCCTAGTGTGAATGTTGATTTTGTAACATAAATTAAGTGTAGAGAAATACAGATCAATCAAACCTTAATGTACCAAGATCGTAAGTTGCCGCTAATGTGGTTAATAAAATGTTCATTGTAAGTCCCTACTACAATTACTCTAAAATCTTTGGGGAAATCAGATGTTCTCTCTTACGCGCTGCAGTACAAAGTCGGTGAAAAAGCAAGCTATATGCCTTCCGCGTAAGATCTAACATAATTTACGTTCACAATAAAGAAATGGATCCACTTACTCTAGTTTATGCAAAAATTGGCAACCGTTTTCTTTAGGTTAAACTTGGAGTACTCTTAAAAGATTTTGCAATTTTAACAGAGAAAAATACTAAAATTAGGAGATTAAAGTTCTTTTTTTCTCGAAGTTGGACATACCTAACTGGATTGTTTGTCCCAGGTATACATAACTGTGAACAACTTCGAGAATAGAGTCTCCGATCTTTATAGGAGTCGGTACAACATGGGCATTAAACATGACTTTCATCTTGTCTATGTTCATTTTAAGGCTGACTCGGTCGGTGCCTCTACTGAGGTCTTCGAGCATTGTTCTCAGGTTCTCCGTGGTCTCAGCCATGACTACAATATCATCAGCAAACCGAAGTTGTGTAATGTACTCACCATTAATGTTTTTGCCTAGACCTTTCCAGTCCAGAACCTTGAAGACATCCTCCAATGCAGCGGTGAACAGTTTCGAGGAGATAACATCTCCCTGTCTGACACCACGCTGCAGAGGTGTTGGTATCGAGGTTTGATCCTGTATTCGGACTGACATGGTGGCGTTTCTATACAAACTACCGCTGGAGAGACTGCAGTACAGCCAAGGTCTCGATCGAATTAAAGGCTTTTCATAGTCCACAAACTCCAAGCAAAGGGGTAGGTTATTTATTTATTTATTTAATTAAGGTTCGCCGACAGTTGCTACAGATATTTCACACATTACAAATACATACAAATTATTGACTTAAATCTAACTGCACAACCAATTTCAGGCAAACACCACATGCTAAGTGCTCTTAGTAATTTTATTAATGTAATTGCTTATATTCTAACCAGACTGGATTCTCAACAGAACTAACACACTAATGACGTCTGACAAATGTCGATATTGAGTCAGCGTGGACGTCAACCAGGTCACTACGTTCGTTTAACAATTTGCACATGCGAGGAACAGGTGAATTAGCACCAGACACTGTATGGCGAAGAGGTGGAGTTAAGGGTGTTATGGGTTTACGAGGTGGTCTACGTTGTACTCTGAAGTTGAACCTACATACCAAGTGAGGGCAGTCAATGGCGTTATTAAGAAGTTTATATGCGAATCCCAAATCCAAGACTTCCCTTCGATCTTCCAGGGTACTCAGTTTGTAGCAGCCTAATTTGTCAAGGTAGGAGAGGTATGTAAATTGCCTTCCTTTAGAGTACCCTAGGTATCGGACAAACCTTTTTTGGGCTCTTTCTATCCGCAGCAAGTGGGTTGCGTAGTGGAGTCTCCATGTCACACTGCAATATTCTAGAATACTTTTTACAAGGCTATTGTAGACAACTAATTTAATATGTGGACGTTGAAATACCTTCCCATTACCAATGACAAATCCAAGCATTCGTTGGGATCGACTGATTATGTTCTCAATATTTATATCTCAATAGTTATACTCTTCGGTCTTCTGTATAACCTGCAGCAGCGTATATATGTGGTCTACAGTGTTAAAGTCCTTTCGGAAACCGGCTTATTCTGGAGGCTGGAACGCTGGAGACAATTCGTGAGGACTCTCGAAAGCAACTTATAATACAATTTCATACAAACCTCTTTAATATAAACGAATTCGTGTTTGGTGAATTTGATTTTTTATTCGTTATGAGAATTGTCACACTGACATCTATATTCTTTCTTTCTTTTATGACTTCGCACGGTTTGTGCATTTAGCCAATGTCACGTCATGAGTTGTTCATGTCGAAAAAGACGGTCGCGTGACTCGTCTTATGATGGAGGTTGGAGAAAAAGTCATGATGTGGCCACTATGCTGCGATATTTCACTGTTCTTTATGAATTATTTACTGAATGTACTTTTTACTATATAAATCACGCACTTTTATTTAGTAAACAACACTATAAATAATTTTAAATGTCCACTGAAAAATAAGCGTGACACTCAGCTTGACTTTCCCGCCAAAACTTCGACATCTATATTACAAGTCAACAGACAGGTGTCAAGAACGCTCTCAACGGCCTTATTTGAACTGAATGAAACAAAATTTAAACCTTGTAGACACCATGTAGTTAGGCATTATAAATTGGGGGATTACATCGCTGATAAAAATGCCTGGCTAAACGCCGGCCCTGTTCCATAAGGACGCAAAAATAAATTGATTAGGATTTGAAAATACTGTTGGAGCTGCTGAAGATTTTAAAATGCTATAAATTTGCATTACGTACATTGTAAAAATGAATCACCTAGTCTAAAAATACAAAACTGAATATCCTAGTACGAAAATGCAAAGCTTTAAAAGTACCAGTTACTGGAAACGTTTTCATTGACTGGAATGTGATCTGGCGGCTAAGGGTAAGTATATCATGCTCACTCACATGTCTTACTGATGGTATCACGTGTATTGAATTATTTTATTACTAACTCCCTTCGAAATGGTTGAGTTGAATAGTGCTAGTCCTTGTATCATATTTGTGAACGGTTGTCATCATTCTGATTGACCGACCTCTTGACAATTCAAAAGTGATATCAGTTTGAATCAAATAAATGCAGAAAACCTAGCTAAGACTGGCTCGGAATCACAAAGTTATGGTTTCGAACCAAACTGTAGGTACTTAGTAGTCTTTGAGACGGTCGCCACTAGATTCCGATTTTGGCTGACGATCTATGTCCGAGCCCATTACTATTATATAAGTAAATATGTCAAGAAAAGCCTAGCTATGGTAAACAAGACAAGAAATTTTAAAAGCTTCTATTTTTTTTTTTAATTCAGAACCTCAAAAAGTAGGCTGGTCTCCGCAACGCCACAACAATGCCCGTATTTTGCGTACGCCTTAAAAAGTATAAAAGTACTGTACACCCATTATTAACTGTATGGTAGGTACCTATACTGCGTAGTGAATTAAATTGAATAACGAGCCAAGCTCTCCCCAGATATATTTTCCGATATTTACTTTTAATCAGCTTGTGGCTAGGGCGTTTGATTTATACAAACTTGTGTTCACTACAGTTCGATTCTGAGAGACAGTTCATATTTCTGTGTTTAATAAAACAATACCTGAAACGTGTAATGTTGATAGGCTATAATTGTGAACGGTATATCTATGTCGGTCACAATTTTAACGCTACTTATTTACTTAAAGAAGCGTCTGTTGGTATGATTAACTCAAAGCTGCCAAGTCTGTTTCTCCAAAACACCTTTTTAGACACGGTCCTATATTGTTAGATGCTCATATTCTTACAAACATTGGAAAGTTTTATGTTCGAACGACAGCAGGTCAAGCTACCCGAAACTGTCGAAAGATTTCCAATCAATTTTGAGCTTTAATGCTTTAGCGATGCTAGCTTGATGTGCTGCGTCTATACCTATATTTGTTATTCTTTCATACAAAAATAGGTACACCGAAACACATTGAAGACATACATTGCATATATGTAGATCACTTTGCTTATCAAATTCCTTTATTTAAGTACCATATAGGCTGGTATAAAAATATAAGACCCAATCACAGCTGATGACGGCTGTGTCGGACTTGTACTGTGTAGGTAACTAGGTACCTACATTTATATCCAGCTGCAGACGTCGTTAGTCTAGCCTTGTGTTTGATATGAGTTAGACTTAATCTGGAATCTAGACACTATACTACCTATACATATTTTGGATGGTCCTTCGTTTGTATAATGAGAGCGAATTACGTAGCTGTCACTACTCACTACAATAAATCCATCAGTACTGCAAGTCCCAAAAGCAAAACGTTTTCATGCACCGTCCCTTTTCTGTCCCAAAAATCTGTAACCTGGACAGTCGTCAGGAAGCTGAAAACGCTATCGATTCCCCCAAGTACTTGGCATGATATAACATGTAGGTATTACCATCTGCAATCACTTTAGCCACCCGCATCTACACATATTGGATGGAAACCAGCAGAGTTTAGTAACGGCAATGTATACTTCCAAATAGGTATACCTACACAGGTAGTACAGTTAAAATATTTTCTACAAGAGTTTTCTCCGTCAAGAGAAACAGGAGAGAGAGGTTTCTCGGTTAGGCCTGTTATCATGTATGTATGTACCAATACTCTATAGACAGCGTCTGTTTGAGTTTCTACTTCACACACATTTTTAGCCGAAGTTATTCGTAAAAGTCAATTTTGAACCTAGATTAATTTTTGATCAAAGCCATGTTACTCAGTAATCGTTAAGGCCGATCACTGGCAACCCCTCGCGGTGCGGGGGGAGAGGTGGTGTCCCCACTACGATCACGCGTCATTCGAACATAGAACTGTCGACGATTACCTCCTGTTAACACTACTGTATATTGTATATTTGATATTCCATTAAAATCAAGAAATTAGAAGTATTTGCATAATTTGTCTCCTCATCTTCACTACCTAACACACCAGAGTCCAGGCTAGGACATTTTGGTGCCGTGACCAGGATACTGGAAACCAATTTTGAAACGTATCTGGACTGGAGAAGGAAGCATAAGGATTCACAGGACTGGAGAAAGAAGTATAAGGGTACAGGAAATACTGGAAGAGAGAGTATTATCAAGAAGAAAAACAGAAAACCGTTGGTGAGTCCATTCCTTTTTTACCTCCTACCTACTTTGTGTCCAGATTGTGCGGTATATTTTAGTAAATTGGTGGATTCCTCGATATTCTGGTGTGAATTTTAGAACCTGGGTATAGTTAATCAATTAATAAACACAACGTAATATTTTCGTATTGTCACAATGTCTCAAACTAGTGGAAAGGTTGCAGATCCGATTAAAAGAAGAAGTTACATTAAGGGTAGATTAACGATTTTTAAAACCTATTTAAATGAAATAAAAGCTTTGGAAAGACTATCTGATCAGCAGATCTCAGAATTGAGATTAAGGTTGGCCAAATTAGAGGAATGTTTCTCCACTTTTGATGATTTGCAATCGGAAATCGAAATTGATTCGGAAAGTCCGAGCGAACAAATGATGATTCGTTCCGAGATCGAAGGGCAATTTTATTTACTAATATCGGAAGGCCAGTGTATGTTGGAAAAAATAGAAGAAAGTAATTTAAAACGAAAAAGTATAGCTAAACAAAATTCGAAGCATTCCGATAGTTTTGAAAGTGCTGATTCATTTGCCCGTTCGGTACGATTGCCGATTATTAAGTTACCTACATTTGGTGGAGATTATTCGCAATGGTTAGAGTTTAGGGACACCTTTGAATCGTTAATCCATAACAATAATTCTATCGAACCGATAAATAAATTCCATTATTTGCGATCGTCGTTGGAAGGTAGTCCTGCATTGAGTATCGAGTCAGTAACATTTTGCGCGGATAATTACAACATCGCATGGGATTTATTGTGTCAAACTTATAATAATAAGCGTCGGTTGATTAGTAATCACATGAATTCTTTATTTGGTATAGAAAACGTAACAAGGGCGTCTGATAAGTCTTTGCGTGCTATGATAGATACTATTTCTAAAAATTTAAAGGGCTTAAAAACCTTAGACCAGCCGGTAGAATACTGGGATACAATTATTATACATTTAGCAGTAAGTAAACTTGATAAAAAAACCAGTACCAAGTGGAAGGAGCACAAAGGCTTATTGGGAGAGGTACCTACCCTCGAAGAATTCTTTAAGTTTCTGCGTGATCGAGCTGAGATATTAGACACAGACAAGCCGAGTACGAGTAAATTAAGTAAATATGGAAGTGAGAGGGCATCTAGTTTTGTCTCGTCACAGCCTAGTGAAAAAACGAATCGTAATTATAATTGTGTCTTTTGCCAAGAAAATCATCGGCTATTTGAATGTGCAAAGTTTAATTCTATGAGTTTAGAACAAAGAAATGAAGTCGTCTGGAAAAATAAATTATGTTTAAATTGTTTTAAACCAGGTCATCGTGCTTACACCTGTAAGGCAATTAGCTGTAAAGTTTGTAAACACAAACATAATGTATTACTTCACAGAAATAAACCTCAAGGCACGGATGGCGTTGCGAGTTCCCGCGGTAATAGCTCAGGTGAAGTAACGCAGTCAGTATCGTTCGGCGTTGCGCGCCTGGACTCGAACTCGCCAGCGTCGCAAGCGACCGCCTCCGCTACCGTTGAGCCTACGCGGCTTGCGCCGGCGGCGAAGGAACCGGTTTCGTTATCTGCTACAACTACTCGACACGTTCTTTTGTCTACAGCGCTCATTAATGTTGTGAGCAAAATAGATAGTAAACATTATGTGGCGCGCGCATTATTAGATTCCGGTAGTCAAATCTCGATTATAACTGAATATTTTTGTAAAAAATTAGGGTTATGTTGTAAACGTAGAGAGGAAACCCTAACCGTATTAGGCATAGGAAATACTAAGTTAAAGTTAACAGAAAGTTGTAAGTTTAAGTTTAGCTCAATAAACAATGAGTTTAGTGCAGAGGTTAATTGTATGATTGTGCCAAAAATCACGAGTAAGTTACCAAATGTAAAGGTTAATATAAATAATTGGAATATTTCTGGTAACGTTGATTTAGCCGATAGTAGATTCTATGAGCCTTCAGAAATAGATATATTAATTGGGGCGGATTTGTTTTGGAACTTGATAACCGGCCAACAGATAAAATTGGGTAAAGGTCTTCCCACCTTGCTGCATTCAAGGCTAGGTTGGCTTGTTGCAGGTCCAATTGACATTCGTAATATGTCGAACAATGAAGTAAAGTGTAACTTAACAACGGGTTTAAGTGAACAAATAGAAAGATTTTGGAAAGTAGAGGAATTATTAGACAAAAGTATAACATCCAGTCACGAAGAGGATTTTTGTGAAAAGCATTTTGTAGATAATATGTATAGGACAATGGATGGTAGATTTTGTGTTAAAATTCCATTTCACACTTCTCCTGAAGTATTAGGGGATTCTTTGTGTATAGCAAAAATGCGTTTAATTAATTTGGAAAATAGATTAAAAAAACAGCCACATGTGAAGACACCGTATACTGAATTTATCAATGAATATCGAGAGCTGAATCATTTGTCAGAAGTTGAGTCGCCTGAGTTTGGATATTATTTACCACACCACCCCGTCATGCGGGAAAAAAGCGAAACGACAAAATTACGCGTTGTTTTTAATGCTTCGGAGAAGACTAGTAGTGGGTTGTCGTTAAATGATATCCAAATGGTAGGACCAGTTATACAGGATGATTTACTCAGTATTATGTTGCGATTTAGGCAGCATAATTACGTCATGACTTCGGATATCGAGAAAATGTATAGACAAATATTAATATCCGATAGTCAAAGACATTTGCAGATGATAGTATGGAGAGAGAACGAGAATGAACCCATGAAACATTTACAGTTAAATACAATCACATACGGAACCGCGTCGGCTCCTTACTTGAGTATGCGTTGTCTTTCCCAATTGGCTGATGAATGTGATGATCCAGAAGTCTCGAATATAATAAAACATGATTTCTATATGGATGATCTTATTACTGGCCATGAAACCGAGGACGGGCTGAACCGTATATGTAGAAAGATCACCCAAACGTTAGATTCAGGATGTTTCAAATTACGAAAGTTTAGATCGAATGCCACTCAGTTGCTAGTTGCAAATAGGTTGAATGAAGTACAGTGTATTTCCGAGTTTAAGGCAACTAGAATTACTTTAGGCTTAACGTGGGCACCTGAAACTGATACTCTAAGGTTCGAGATACAAGTAAATAGCCAAGAGAAGGTTACTAAACGTAACGTATTGTCATGTATCGCTAAGATATTTGATGCGTTAGGATTATTAAGTATATTTGTGATTAAAGCCAAACTGATCATGCAGAAGTTATGGTTATGTAAATTAGGATGGGACGAACCCATAGGGCATGACATTCGAATTATGTGGGATAAATTTGTAAATAGTATAAATTCGTTAACTTGTGTAGAATTTCCTAGACATGTCATGTGTAAAAATGTATCGCAAATTGAAATTCACATGTTTTCCGACTCTTCGGTGCTGGCATATGGAGCATGTGCATACGTTCGTTCGATAAATCAGTTAGGAGAAATTCATGTTCGACTACTTTGTGCAAAATCGAGGGTCGCGCCTCTAAAGAGTCTGACGATCCCTAAACTCGAGTTGTGTGGCGTATTGTTGTCCGCCGAGTTGTGTGATAAGGTGACTCATTCTCTGCGATGTACTATCGCTCGTTGTGTATATTGGACGGATTCTATGGTAGTGCTCGGCTGGTTACGCAATACATCTCCAAGTCATAAAGGTGTTTATTGGCAATCGAGTAAATAAAATAAAGAAATTAACGGGAAATAGTGAGTGGAGATACGTACCAACCGAACAAAACCCTGCTGATTTAATCTCTCGCGGCGTATATCGTTTGAACAATAATGTGCACAGAATGTGGTGGACTGGACCAGAGTTCCTGTCCCGAAAATGTTCCGACTGGCCAAAGGTAGACGATAGTGTATTGAATAGCGTCTCTCTAGTTGAAGTTATGAATGTCAGTACAGAGGTAATTTTGGAACAAAGGGTAATTAACTTTGAGCGTTATTCTAGTTTAAATAAGTTACAACGAGCGATGGCATATGTTCTTAGGTTTATAAAAAATTGTAGATTAAAAGATAAGGAATGCCGAGTTGTGTCTCGAGTTTTAAATGCCGATGAGTTAAATAATAGTATGATTAGTCTAGTAAAATTATCACAACTGGAGTCATTTCCTGATGAATATAAGTTGTTAGTAAATAAGAAACAACTAAGTAGTAAGTCTAAGATTTTAGCTCTTACCCCCCTTTCTGGATTTAAATTATTTAGTAATCCGAGTTGGAGGTCGAGTACGGAATTCGTCCTTACCGTATGAGAAGAAGCACCCTTTACTGTTAGATTCCAAACATCGATTATCATGGCTTATTTTCGAAAATAGTCATAAACGGTTGCTGCATGCTGGGCCACAGCTCATGTTATCGGCGGTACGCGATAATTACTGGATTATTAATGCCAGAAAGGTGGCTAGGAATGTTTCGAATAATTGTATGTTATGTAAACGATATAGAATTAAGTCTATAGCTCCTATAATGGGCAATATCCCTAAAACGCGTCTGGATTGTTCAGGGACGGTTTTCGAAATCTCAGGGGTTGATCTAGCTGGTCCTTATTTTATTACTGATAGAAAGGGTCAAGGTTGTAAGATAAGCAAGTGTTACCTTTGTGTGTTTGTCTGTTTCACAACTAAAGCGCTGCACTTGGAGGTTGTATGCGACTTAAGTACTGAAGCTTTTATTTTATCCCTTAGAAGATTTTGTTCTCGTCGTTCTAAACCTAGTTTGATATATTGTGATAATGCGTCAAATTTTCTTGGAGCTAGTAATGAACTGAATAGATTTTTTGTAGAAAACAAGGATTATGTAAATAAATTTTGTTCTGATGAAGGTATGAAATTCTCATTTATACCTCCATATGCGCCTAACTTTGGTGGACTGTGGGAAGCTGGGGTTAAGTCGGCTAAGTATCACATTAAACGAATATTAGGAGATAGGCATTTAACTTATGAAGAGTTATCCACTTTATTTGCTCAAATAGAAGCCATCTTAAACTCCCGACCTTTATTCCCCATGTCTTCTGATCCTAATGACCTCCAACCTTTGACCCCCGGACATTTCCTCGTCGGTAAACCATTAGTAGCTCTGCCCTCACCAGTGTTGACAGATATACCCTGCTACCGACTTCGAAGATATGAACAGTTGGAGCAATTAAGAAAGCATTTCTGGAACAGATGGCAACATGAATACATCACAGAACTTCAGCACCGTACAAAATGGCGACAACCTGGAATAGAGCTACGTGTCGGAGATATGGTCCTTATTAAGGAAAGTAACCTGCCTCCGCTGAAGTGGAGTATTGGGCGTATACAAACGTTACATCCTGGCAACGATGGTGTAGCACGAGTGGCAGATGTAAAAACGGCTCAAGGTATTATTCGACGAGCTGTCAATCGACTGTGTCCATTGTTGGAGGCGGCTGAAGAACATCAGTTGAAGGAAGGACTTTCAACGGGGGGAGGATGTTAAGGCCGATCACTGGCAACCCCTCGCGGTGCGGGGGGAGAGGTGGTGTCCCCACTACGATCACGCGTCATTCGAACATAGAACTGTCGACGATTACCTCCTGTTAACACTACTGTATATTGTATATTTGATATTCCATTAAAATCAAGAAATTAGAAGTATTTGCATAATTTGTCTCCTCATCTTCACTACCTAACACACCAGAGTCCAGGCTAGGACAGTAATTAAGTGATTTTGCATAAAATTATACATTTTGAGAAGGACAAGCTTTTCACAGTAAAGAAAATCTATTAATCTATAATTATCGACAGTTCTCTAATCATTTTAGTGTGTAGGTATAGCAATCATTGCAAGTTTCTATCGTTTTTTATTTGAAAAACAGAAATAATGTCCGTTAAACTTCCGAATCAATATCTAATGCGATCTTCAACATACTCCAATAACGAAATCATACTTTATGGTTTGGGTTCCTAAGGAAGATAGAATATAAAGAGAAATGCTATGACCGCTAGGCTACCTATTGTCATGCTAAAGTGATTCGGGTATAGAACCACTTTTATGAACACGAACTACTTAAATTTGCATTTTTTTTTTTCAGACAGAGCCAGCACTACACTATTACTCTCAATTAGAATCATATTAAAGCATATTGCTAATCCATTACTCTATATGTTCGAAAAATGTGTGTAGATAATAAATATAACACACACATGTCTAGGAAATGCAATCTAGCACCCAAAAATCAATCTTGTAAATTCGCAAGATCGAGACCATCCGTCCGGCGGATACGCAAGGTTTGCACTATGCAGGATTGTAAAAAAACTTTAGAATGACTAGAGCCAAACATTTCCTGAAATCATTAAATGAAATAATAGAATAAACAGATACCTACTATAGTTAAATTTTACAGCATGAGTTAGTCTGAACATTTTAATTAATGAGATTTGAAGACTTGTTTCTGAAATCTTTTGTGGAGGTGTTAGGTAGATAATACTTAATTATTATAACATATTATTATAACACAATGAATGTTATTTATCTGTCAACATTAGGCACTGCACGCACAGAAAAGACGTAAGACGCAAAATATAACCTCGCCCCCCCCCCCCCCCCCCCGTGCCCCGTCTTTTCTGTATGTTGTGCGCGCTTCTAAAAATTTTGTTTGAAAGGGACGCGCTAGAGACAAATCTCCGCGCCCTGTCTGCGTCTTACGTCTTATCTGTGTGTCCAACGCCTTAAACCTATTGCTACTGACAGTGTGCTACGCAATAACCCTACTTCTAGGTGTTAGTAAAACCCGTTGGTTCATAGTCATGTTAAAAAAAAAAAAGACGTGTGGCACTCGGGGACTGCCGCGGTAAAGCTATTGCATAGCATTTTGTATCAATTTATGCAATTATAATTATTTATTTATTTTATTTATGCAGTATTTCTTTTTCTTTGATATTAATTCAAGTTACACTTTTTGAGCGTGGTGACCAATAAGAAAAAAAAAATTTTCTTTTATTAAATAAATAAAAAGTTAATATTATTTAAAATATTTTTATTATTTTACAATACATGTGGGTTTTATTACCTTACAGTAGCTGTTGGTTATTCAGGAATATTTATCATTGAAACTATAGGTTTATGATAACTGAAATAAGAAACATAAGTTTGCGACTTATTATCCTCTAAATACCTAGAAAATACCGCGTCAATGGTGGTCCCATATTTTGTTGTGGACTCTTGTGGATCATCATTCATTTTCAAATTTAATGTTTTTGATAGAAAAGTTGTCAACCGCTCTGATTTTTTATCAGCGAAGTTAATGTTGAAATCGCCAGCCAAGATAAGTGGAAATTTATTACCATTTGTACCAAGTATTTTCGAGCCTTCTTCAGTGTACTCCAGTATAGTGCGATGAATAAAATGCTCTACCTCGTCCAATTTTGGATTCGGAGAAATGTAAATTGCTATAGTTCTTGCAATTTACGAGCGCGCGTGACTCTTGCTTGTGGTATGTTGTGTACATGCACAATGCGTTAGTGTGTGTGCCTGACGGAAGTGACGGAGCGGTCAGTAGCGAGCGGTCGCCCGCTCAGGTCACTTGTGCTTATTGTTTTCACGTCGCTATCCGCCACGAAGTACCGTCAGCATGTCAAATAACGATAAAAAGCGAAAAATTATTCGTAGTGAGGCGAGTTATTTAAATATGCATTTATAGCGTTAATTTAATATTAAACTTTTTGTATGGATCAACGATCATGAACATTGTTTTATCTTTATTATTTGTAGGGTCGTGCAATTATCGCCCGAGTTTTTCATTTTCTTCAAGAAGAATATAATTTCATGAAGGCGAATAATAATGATAATTGTGATTTGAGTCCTTTGGCTAACGTAAGAAAACGAACCGCCGAAGCAACAGGGGTCAGTGAACGTACTGTAACTTCTATTTTGAAAGAAGAAAAAGAGATGCCCTCTACATCTGCCAAGTTTCTATCCCCAATGAAAAAACGTCGTAAAAGAAGTAGCAAATTTGATTTTGATAATTTCGACACTAATTTGATTCGAAGTATAATTCAAAATTATCACATCGAACACAAGGAAATTCCAACTTTAAACAAAATTCGGCCATTTCTCAGAGAAAAGATAGACTTTGACGGGTGTCTAAGCACTTTACGTTCATTGCTCATGAAAATTGGTTATATGATTTAATAAAAAATAATAAACATCGTTTCATAACATTCAAAATCGACGAAATAGTTAAAAGCAAGAATTTTGAAATATTACGTTTGCCGCCCTATCACCCTGAGTTGAACTGTATCGAAAATATCTGGGGAATTGAAAAAAATAAAATTGCAACTAAAAATATCGGGCAAAATATGACTATTTTACAAAATTTAATAAATGAGTGTATGAACGATATCGACAATGATACCTGGCGTAAAACTTGCAAGCATGTCGAAAAACTTGAAGAAGAATATAGAAAATATTTCGATTTGGACTTCGAGTTAACGATTAATGTAGAATCAACTGATAGCGACACTGAAGAGTTTGAAGATAGTGACACTTCTGACGATTAATAATAATTAATTTTAATAAAACTTACTGTTAAAACTTTTGTTTTATTATCATTGTTGGTTTCAAAGAAAAAATAATTTTAACATTGATTATTTGAATGCTAACCGTAGCGCGTCTACGCTCACGCACACATTTACACGTATACAGATAAGACTTGAACACAACTAAGAGCCACGCGCGTTCGTGAATTGCAAGAACTATACCATAACTATTTGTAGGCCATTTCCAAGTTTGCATAAGCACGCACAAATATCTCCAACAACTGAGCGCCTAAGATTAGCATCGCTAACGTGTGCAATATTTATTTCAATATTCGGAGTCATAATATTAGTAATATCATTTTTATTTTGGTAAATAGCTACCCCACCTTTTGAAACAGTATCTCGTTTGAACTGAACAATACAATTAAAATTAGGTATTTCAATTGGATTATCATGCGTCATGCAAGTTTCGGTAAGAAGTAACACATTTGTTTGTCTCGTAACTGAATCTTGTAAATCGTATTTATGACTATTTAGACTTTGGCAGTTGAAAGTCATTATTGAAATGCCATTTCTATTACTAATGAAATCTAATACACTTTGAGCAATCGTCTGAACACTATTTAAAGACAGTCTTTTGAATTCTTGCAACAATTGAAAAAACGACCGCGTGAGCACTTTTTACTCTATAAAATCACGCGGTTTTATTTAGTAAACAACAATATAAATAATTTAAAAGTCCAATGAAAAATTAGCGTGACATTCATCTTAGCTTTTCCGTTAAAAAAAAAGCTATTTTATAAAAACACTACTAAATTAATTTGAATAAAAGTACTTAATAATTAATTATATGAAAAGTTTTTAAGGTAGCCATGACAACGTCGATGACGTCTATGACATATCTCTATAGAAGACCTATTTCAGAGAGAAAATTAATAGCAAGTTTAGCACATCGCGACTATCAGTAACATGGCAAGTGTGTAGAACTGAGTTCGCGCCCTGCAATATGCATGCTCTTTTTGAAAATCTATAAATTGTTTTCAAAAGATGTAGTCGCACGCACAAACATACCGTGCCGAAGACTGCCGAACTGAAACGACGTTAGACGATGGGGAGCGTGAGGTTTTTTCGTTACGGAATTTCTGGATTCGGTCCCCGCGCTCAAGGCCCGCGATAGAAGCTATGCAATAGCTTAAAAAAGCACTAGAAATATGATCGTTATGAAAAATATGAACTATCTACCTAGTTCACCTAAATTGCCACTTTGATAGCAATGATGATCAGGTAGTTTTTCTCTGTGAACAAAATTTTTCTCGGTGGTAGGCCAAAACATCGGCTGCCGGCAGAAGTTACCACCCACTAGACAAAGTCTTGCCACCAAGTGATTCGTCGTATTCTGTGTATCTGGTGAAGCCGTGCGGAGGACGGGTCTGAGCAGTTGTGTTGATGTTCCGGGTACGTACAATGCAAATGTCAAATGTTGTTGTGTTTCTTCCTTCCTATTCGTCCAGGTTTATTAGTAAATAGGCCCTTAACAAGCTAGTGCGCATTACTATCAACGATTGCATCACTGCCTACCGTCACCAAACTTCTAACAGCTTTTTCATGCGAGTCCATTTTGGGTTTCTGGGTAGTTTCTATAAATAAATATTTTTTACGGCCGTGAATCGTATTCGTACCTTTAGTTATAACACACGAGCACCACCTCATACTTACTTGCATATTGCAAAAAAAAAAAAAAAAAAAAAGGCGTGTGGCACTCGGAGACTGCCGCGGTAAAGCTATTGCATAGCCTTTTTTTTATCAACTATAACTTGCAATTATAATTATTTATTTATTTTATTTATACAGTAATTTTTCCTTTGTTTTTTTTTTTCTTTGATATCAATTCAAGTTTTCTTTCTGTTTTGTAATTTATTTATTTTTTACCAGCAACGTCATCAAAAGAGTGCGAAAAATGGTGACGATTAAGCGACTAAACTATATTCAATGTTTTCTGTTCGACTTTTATAAAGAGATAGAAGGAAGCTAAGCAATAGCTTAAAAATGACGTCATGTTCGTTATCACACCCATGTCAGAATGTCATGAATTATGATGTCGGCCATCTTGGATTTCAAAAATGAAATCATTTTCGTGATCAGCACCCTGAGTTTTGGCGGGAAAGTCAAGCTGAGTGTCACGCTCGTTTTTCATTGGACTTTTAAAATTATTTATAGTGTTGTTTACTAAATAAAAGTGCGTGATTTATGTAGTAAAAAGTGCATTTAGTAAATAGTTCATAAAGAACAGTGAAATATCGCTGCATAGTGGCCACATCATGACTTTGTCCCAAACCTCACTCGTAAGACGGGTCACGCGGCCGTCTTTTTCGACATGAATAATTCATAATTACGTGGCATTGGCTAAATGCACAAACCGTGCGAAGCCAAAAAATAAAGAAATAAAGAAAAAACCCATGAAATCTATTATATTATCACTCGAGTCAGTAAGCATGTAAAATGAGAAAACTAACATAGAACGATCCGTGTAAGAACTAAACGATCACTATTACACAACAACACTGATACCTTTGAGAAAGCGGACTTCCTCTACAATAGGGCAATTCCTCCGTAAGGTCTGTCTATGCTATTACTTATAATCTCTGTCATTGTGTGCTGTTTCGGTGCAATCGCAAGACCGGCCGGGCACTGAGGGGCAGGCAAGACAGCTATAGTATCCTTATGACTGCACCAACTGGTATTTCGTTGACTCGGAAACGGCGCACAGGGAGCACCACGAAATATACTCAAAGACTCCGAGGTTCTTTTTCAATATACCCCACTGTTTTGTCGTGGTGGCCTAGTGGTTAAAACACCAGCCTCTCAAGTATGAGTGCGCGGGTTGGATTCCAGGTCAGGCAAGTACCAATGTAACTTTTCTAAAGTTATATGTACTTTCTAAGTATATCTTGGACACCAATGACTGAAGGCGAAGGAAAACATCTTGAGGAAACCTGGGCTTTATAAGTCTGAAATCGCCAACCAGTATTGAGCAAGCGTGGTGATTACGCTCAATCCTTCTCTGTATGAGAGGAGATCTGTGCCCAGCAGTGGGACGATAAAAAGGTTGTTGATGATGAACGGCGTCGGTGTCGAATTATTTGTTATCAATTTAATATTTTCGAGCTGATCTTTAGTAACATAATCACTTCTGATTGCGTTAACATCTGACCGTAGAAATAATAAATCCATCATCAACTTCTTTACGTACCTACGTTCTACGTAGTCAAAGCAAACTGGTGGCAATTTGTGAAGGTCATATGCCACAAAAACTGGGATTGTTCGGGATCCGTGATTTTAAACACCGTAATCGTATATTTTAGGTCTTTCTGCTTTTTGTTCTTACGCCTCGATACATGTTTTTGTCTTGTCTTCGTAGAAACAAACAATAACTTTTTTGCCTCATCAATGTCTTCCTCAGAAAAAGCCGACGAGCATATTTTTATTAAACTTTCGTTGTTTCGTTTCGGAGATAACAATATTACAACTCGTACACTTAATTGTACTCGTATTAACATTGTTCACCGACATCTTTCTGTAATATTTTATTTAATAAAAACTTCAACTTCAACTCTTGATCCGGTCCCTGTGGATAGATACCACAATTTTGCCAATAACACGTGTAACAAATTATATATTATATCTTTAAAAAAATATTTCACAATAATGGCGGATATCGCCAATAACAGCTGAAAAAACGGCCGCGTGAGCACTTTTTACTCTATAAAATCACGCGCTTTTATTTAGTAAACAACACTATAAATAATTTAAAAGTCCAATGATAAATTAGCGTGACATTCATCTTAGCTTTTCCGTTAAAAAAAAGCTATTTTTTAAAAACACTACTAAATTAATTTGAATAAAAGTACTTAATAATTAATTATATGAAAAGTTTTTAAGGTAGCCATGACAACGTCGATGACGTCTATGACATATCTCTATAGAAGACCTATTTCAGAGAGAAAATTAATCGCATGTTTAGCACATCGCGACTATCAGTAACATGGCAAGTGTGTAGAACTGAGTTCGCGCCCTGCAATATGCATGCTCTTTTTGAAAATCTATAAATTGTTTTCAAAAGATGTAGTCGCACGCACACAAACATACCGTGCCGAAGACTGCCGAACTGAAACGACGTTAGACGATGTACGGCCTTCAAGCCACACCTCCGTGCCCGTCGGAGTGGGGAGCGTGAGGTTTTTTCGTTACGGAATTTCTGGATTCGGTCCCCGCGCTCTAGGCCCGCGATAGAACCTATGCAATAGCTTAATAAGTAAAATCAGTGTAAAGGGGACGATGGGGCTAACATATCCCCATAAAAGCCCCAAAATAGAATCAGATTATAAAAAAAAAAAATATTTGTCGGCTCTCTGGTATCATTATATTCTGTCTTCCATTCCCCTGACGCCTTTTCTTTCCTAACCATAATACCTAATTATATTTGATGATTTAATTTGTAGGTATTCGCATGATATGGGGTGATCAAATTCGGATTTCGCGTTATACACCGATATACTTAGGGGGAAGTAGGGTAGAGTAAGGAATGCAGAAAATAGAAAATCGATTATTGTGTGAATAAATGTCATATTTTTTATTAAATTTGAAGTCAACATTTAGCTAAATATATAAATATTATAATGACAAGGGTAGAAATCCTTTAAGGGTAGAAATCGTCTAAGTAAAAGAAAATTATGGGTACGATTTTTGTAAAAAATGACTTGAATCATTCTGCCCCACTAACGGGGCACTCGTATACGTCACTTGGGGCACAATAATACAAAGTGAAGATTGTATGAAATTGGTTAAATTATAACACTTTTATGGATATAATAATTTATTATTGTGAAAAAAGTAATTTTGACGTGATAACGTCTATTAAATCGGTATGCTGGGAGTCATTCGCGAAAACTGCGTAACGGCCGAATCTGACGCTACACGGAGTCCACGCCTACTAAAACTAACCTTAGCCTTGTAGCTTTAGAGTGCAATATTATTTACCTTAAAGCACGGTTGTAAACAATTAGTAGCAGTTTTTCGCATACTTGATTAAAGCATTGATAGCCGAGTGGTGAAACGCTCGGATTAATATCGACTCACTCAAGAGGTGCTGCGGATCGATTCCTGACGGCAACGGACGTTTTTTATCCTTTTTAATTTTTAAATTTTTCCTTTTTAATTTTTCTTTTTCTTTTTTCTTTTTCTTTTTGCTTTTTTTTATTTTTTAGAAAATTTAAACAAACTATTAAATAAAAATATAAATGTTATACATTACTTTATTTTAAATAATTTCATTGCACCCAGAAAAAATTACCATGTAATAGACGTTATCACGTTCAAATATCGGCAGTAGACGGAGTTCTACAGACAGCCTTTTTTTTTTTATTCAGAATTGTTTGTTTGTGAATTCAATTGTTCTTTACAAACTATCCTTTTATTTAAACGTTTAAATCCCAGAAAGCAAAATGTTAACAAACATAAGAAACTCTCATAACATCAACGAAGTAGTAATCTTAACTATTATTACGATGTACGGTACCATGCGCTAAATGTTACTGTGTCGGGAGTTTGGTCGTGGAGGCTGTCCAGATCAATCTCCCTCTGGCGCAGCATCGTTGGTCGCGTTGTTGGGTTTAACATTTCATCACCTCGCTCAACTGCCGTCTTCCTTCCTTATCACTCAGTTTTTTTGAGTGAATAGGCTCTTAATAAACTGGTGCGCTTTGCCATCGGCGATTGCATCACTGCTTGCCATCAGGCGGGATTGCGGTTAAGCAATAGTTTTTAATTATGATACATATATATATTTATATTAATAAGAACGCTTGTATTGCTGTTATCACTGCACTTAAATCAACAAAAAAGTATCTATACATAGACATTCAAGCTTCGTATAATTTTGATTAGGCAAGTTTAAAACGATATCTCTAAAATCAACACACAAGACCAAGCGTCTTCTACAACGGCGAAATTACGATTATGACTTCATGCATACAGCCATAACGCATCTTGCTGCAAGTCAACAAATATTCTGAAAAAAGTACTTTGACCCATACAAATTAGAAAATTAAGATGGATTTTCCTCAGAAGCTTTTCTAAATTTTTCTAGGTGATATTGCACCATCATCATCATCATCATTTCAGCCGAAAGACGTCCACTGCTGGACATAGGCCTCCCCCAAGGTTCTCCACGACGACCAGTGCTGCGCCTCCGGCATCCAGCGGTTTCCCGCGACCTTCACCAGGTCGTCGGTCCAGCTTGTCGGGGGCCTACCCACGCTGTCTTCCAGTGCGTGGTCGCCACTCGAGAACCCGTCGGCCGCGTCGGGCATCGGTCCTACTGGCAATGTGTTCAGCACACTGCCACTTTAGTGTTGCAATTCTTCGGGCTATGTCGGTTACTCTCGTTCTTCTGCGGATCTCCTCATTCCTGATTCGATCGCGCAGTGAAACACCAAGCAAAGCCCTCTCCATTGCCCTTTCAACGACTTTGAGCCTTCTTATAAGGCCCATTGTTAGCGACCACGTCTCAATTCCATAAGTCATCACTGGCAACACACACTGGTCGAAGACTTTTGTCTTGAGACACTGCGGTATTTCGGACGAGAAGATTCTTCATAGCTTCCCGAAAGCAGCCCAGCCGAGTTGGATTCGACGATTGACTTCTTTCTCGAAGTTGGACCTTCCTAACTGGATAACACCGTTGCAGGTTTAATACCATATTTTTCGGCTGCTTGTTCCCTTGACTTCAGATATGGTGTTCTTGACCCTCTCTACGTTCAAACTATGACTTTTAGTCTTGGCCTTGATGCGTGCACTATTTTCTGATAACAAAGTAAAATACGATATATGATAACCAAAATTATAATTGAAAATATCATACGATTTTCCATTCAGGGGGTTCCACACATTGATATACATAAATGTGCCCGCACTTATTTTATCTAAGTGCCCCAAAAGATTTATCTAAATGCAAATTATAGGGGAAGGCCGGGTAAAGTGAATACCCCGGGCAAAGCGAATACTGCCTAGGTACTGTTCCTAAATTATTACTTTTTCATTCAACATGCCACTACTATTGAATTTGGCCATCTTGGTTTAGTACGCGGCAAACATCTAAGTAAAGTGCTGCGTCGCGTCCCGTCCGCAGAGTGAAGATT
This sequence comes from Sesamia inferens, assembly GCA_037179545.1. Taxonomy (NCBI): domain Eukaryota; kingdom Metazoa; phylum Arthropoda; class Insecta; order Lepidoptera; family Noctuidae; genus Sesamia; species Sesamia inferens. The sequence continues at coordinate 15,837,640 of CM073928.1, read as the reverse complement.
TGTGCTTTCGTAAATAAAATAGTGATTTTACTATTATTATTAGTTCTTTATTTTTAGGAATCTCTTAATTCGCTAGCATATCAAAGTAGGTTGTTATAGTATATTTAACAGAAAATCAGAATTATTAGTTTTTGTATGAACTGTGTTAAACTCAAAACTTACCTAGACAGGCAAAGTGAATAGGGCAAAGTGGATACCATATCCACTTCCATATACATTATCCGACAAAGACAAAAAAAAACTGCTAAAAAGATTAAACAGCCAGAGAAAATGTGAGAATTTAAGGATATTTTATGCGTTTCTTGCGGTGAAATGTATATTGAAGAAAACAGTAAACACGCTGCAAATTGGATTCAATGTGACATTTGTCAACAATGGTGTCACAAAGATTAGGTATTCTATTTTTGGTGGCAATCAAGAATATACCTGAGACAAATGACAATCTTAATTTTATGATCAAGTATTTTTTAGTTTGTCAAAGTTATTTCTTTGTTTTCAGAAATTGAATACGGGTATCCACTTTGCCCAAGTACCTACTGTATCCGCTTTACCCGGGGTAGTGGGCAAAGCGAATACTTTCGTACTTTTTTAAATTTTAATTGCAGTTGTTTATTGTTTAAATATTAATGGTAACTGATGTTCGTATTTGTAAGATCAATAAATAAAGATTGATTTGTGATCATTATTTTGTTTTTGTATTGTATACCTTTTCCGCTATGACCTTAAATACCTTAAGGTATCCACATTGCACGGCCTTCCCCTACAAAAAAAACTAACAAAAATATTTCGAATAAAATACTAAATCCATAATATTAGATACTCCAACTTACATTTGGTATATACAGAGTGTATCTGACAACGTGACGCAAACTTCGCGAAAAGGCTAGACCGCATGTCACTAATAAAATTATGATGGTCATTTATGTCGTTAATGAACGGTTACAGAATTCACAGTGTTTAAAAAAAGTGTCGGCTCGGCCTTTGAACGTTGTAAAGATAGTTTTTCGAATTCTGCGATTGTGCTTTTTTGTGTAATTAGCGAATTAATTATTTTTTAATTTAAAATCTTATTGGGTTATAAAAGTATAGCAATTATGAACGGTCTAAAGTGAAAATAATTACTTTTTTTTAATCATGAAAAAACCGATGAAAAATTCCACCATTGGGGGGTTCAGAATCATGTACTGGATCCATGGTAGGTACTCGTTTGTGCGTCGATGTCAGATACAACCTTTATATACAACGTGGAACATAAAGGGTATCTATATACATACCAAGGGCATGCCATTTTTACATGATATCAAATGACAACGGGAGGTTTTCAACTCGAAATAAAATACTCAAAAAATTTATACTAAATTTTCGGTTCCGTGTGTTTCTTAAATTCAAATCATAACAAACGTGCACCAAACTACATACGTTAATAACTACTCGTTACGCGTCACATTACTTGGCAAAATCACGATAAATGTCTTCAAAAATTCTGTGCGCCTAGTATGGTAGTAGCCTATCACAAAGAGATATAGAGAAACAATATCGATTGCTATCACGTATGACGTAAAGATGCCATGCCCTTGGTATGTATATACCCTTTATGTTAAACGTTGTATATTCTCTAAATATCATACAAAAAACAGGAGAAACACTTTTACATTTCATGTCTTTTTTAGTTAGCCGCACTCCAAATACGTTGTGACTTCTAAAGCCCTAACGGCTGATTCTATGACGGCACGAATGCACACGATGTATTCAAACATTTCGGGAATTGCTTTAGAGATGGCGCCACTCGAATAAATTCAATCGATTTTTGAACAATGCATATATTTTATCTATGTGCCCCTTGCATCATTGTGCCCCCCTTCCCCCTAAGTGTATATTCCCTAATTAAAGGGTCACCTTCCCCCCTTACCAAATGCGATTAAGATACTAAAGTGTCCATTTCACGCCAATGAAATCCATTCCATGAATATTTGATTGTATTACAGAACAGAATACAGATTTGTTGCGATTGCTCGTTGATAACGACATCTAGGTTCAGTATTATACACTAAATGGTTTTTTTTTTATAAATCATAAACCAGCGCTTGACCGCAATCCCGCCTGATGGTAAGCAGTGATGCGATCGTTAATTGTAAAGCGCGCTAGTTTATTAAGAGCCTATTCACTCTAGCCTTGAAGACACTCAAATTGTAGTGTGACGGAAACACCGACGCTGGCAAATTGTTTCATTCCCTCGATGTACGCGGTATAAAGGAGGAAGCAAAACGCTTCGTCCGGATCGCAGTGGTGTCAACAACGTAAGGATGGAAACTCGCCGTATGACGGGTCGTCCGATGATGGAACGGAGATTGGGGAATTAAGTCATGCAATTCCCTTGCACACTCACCAGAATGCATCCTATAGAAGACCGAAAGGCTGGCTACTCTACGCCTGTGCTCCAGGCTTTGGAGACCGTTTCGAGTTAAGTCTGGGTCGCCAATCAGCCTCTTCGCACGCCTCTCCACTGAATCTAAAGTGGCAAGGTGACATTTCGCAGCACCAGCCCAAATGTGGCTGCAGTACTCCACACACGAGCGGACCTGTGCTTTGTACAAAATTAGAAGCTACCTTGGTGTGAAGTACAGCCGGACCTTCGCGATGACGCCTTGTTTTCTGGCAGCCACCCTGGCCTTGGACTCAATGAAACGGCCAAAGTTAAGGTTCGAGGAAATCTCAACTCCCAAAAGCTGAAGGCGGTCGGTGCACTCCAAGGATACATTCCGAAAAGTAGGAGCCAAGGTGAACGGGCTCCTTGTGGCGGTAAAAAGACACGCCTGTGTTTTAGCGGCATTGAATGCTACAAGATTGGCATTGCCCCATTCGGAGACTGCCTGTAGTGCAGCACTCGTACGCTCTACCATGGCTTCTCTTTCGGACCGGATTGTTTCCTTACTAGCCCGAGCTTCCGGCAGGTATCTCTCTACAACTGTATACCCATAGATACCGGGCATCAGCAGATCATTAATATGCAGCAGGAACAAAGTTGCAGAGAGAACAGACCCCTGAGGAACACCGGCATTGGTCGACATGGGCTCAGATGAGCATCCGTCGACAAAAACTCGGAGGGACCGTTCAGTCAGGAAGTCTTTTACCCAGCCAGTCAGGCCAGCGGAAATGCCGTACACTGGAAGCTTACTCAAAAGGCCAGCGCGCCATACCCGGTCGAAGGCCTTCGAAACATCAAGGGAGACGGCAATAGCTTCCCCATTTTTCTCGAGGGCCTCGCCCCACAAGTGAGTGACATACACTAGTAGGTCCCCAGTTGACCGATTGCGTCAAAAACCGTACTGTATGTCGGTCACTGAGGAGATCGTTACCTTCCAGGTAAGCCAAGAGGCGTGAGTTCAATACACGCTCCATAATCTTGTAGAGTATGGAGGTTATTGAAATCGGCCAATAGTTGGTAGGATCGGCACGACTACCCTTTTTGGGCGCGGGCTGCACGTTGGCAAGCTTCCAGGACTTGGGCACTATACCAGTCCTAAATGAGAGGCGATACAGGCGCGTCAATACAGGAGACAACTCGGGCGCACAAGCCTTAAGAACAATCGCTGGTATACCATCTGGACCACTAGCCTTCACGTCCAGACGACACAATACTCTCAGAACCTCCTTGTTTCTAATGCGAACCTCCGGCATTGAAGTTCCGCTATGAGGTAAATTAGGTGGAGTAGCACTGCCAGTGTCAAGACGCGAACTATCGGCAAAGAGAGATGCAAAGAGTCCTGCTTTCTCTCTCGACGTATGAGCCAGTGCTCCATCAGGCCTAACCAGCGGAGGCAGTGTGGACCGACAGAAGTTCGCCTCGACCGATTTGGCAAGGGACCAAAAAGACCTGCTACCGGAAGGCTGCGCAGATAACTTGTTGCCAATATGGGTAATGCGGTCGAAGCGAGCCTTCTTTGAATTGAGTGAATAGGAAGGAAGATGGCAGTTGAGCGAGATGATGCAGTGTTAAACCCAACAATACGACCAACGATGCCGGGCCATAGGGAGATTGATCTAGAGACTGCGGGGACGCCCGAACCCCACCAGGGATCGCCATCGGGTCCTCTCACCCGGTCGCCAACCGACACGATGAGGCCACCCTGGGATTTTTCGCAGTTGGCGGGGCAGCCTTTCGTGTGTGGCTGGCACACTACTTGGGCCCCCAACTACCTGCGGTCGGCCAGCGGAGCACCGTACTTCGGATCCCGCTACCCTCCACTACCAAACTCCCGACACGACAACATTTGGCGCATCGTACGCGGCACACACACCACAACACAACTGCTCAGACCCGTCCCCCAAACAGCTTCATCAGACATCATGCCGGAACACGACGAATCGCTTGGCGGCATGACTTTGTCTGGTTGGTGGTAACTTACGCCGGCGGCCGATGTTATGGTCTACCACCGGGAGAAAATCAGTTCAACATATTGAATTAGTGAATTATGTTATTTTTAATTTGGATGCTTAATGGTGGTCAGTGTTGATACGCGTTTGGTTATTGTATTGTGACTATAGTGTGTTTTCAAATTGTGAAATACTGTAGGTATTAATTTAGTAGACTTTAATTTTAAAAAATCGTGCTTTTTTAGGTTAGGTAAGTGTAAAATACTTTGTAAAAATAATAAATTTCGTATACATCAACGGTTACCAAACTTCGTGTTTAATAAAAAAGCATAAATATAATAGTATACAGCAGTCATAAACATATACCGCTACATCACTACAAACGCCAAATGGAACAACGCGTCATACTGACGTCACACGAATTCTACATCTCGCAATCAGAGTTTACCGTGCAATTAGCATACATACAACTTGCCAAATCAACCGTTGGGCAAGTGCCCGCCAGATATAACACCGCCTGGTCGGAGGATCCTCCCTTTTCAAAGGAGGATGAGTGAACTTTACTCCCTCATCCCTGTTCTCCATGCCTCCACACAAGTTATTTTGTTTATATGTAAGGTGACAATAAACTTCGGAATAATTAATAAATGTGTACTTAGTCATTGTGTGCATATATAATAATTAAGTGACTTTTATTAGGTATTTACAATGACATTAAATTCTGCTTCCTTGCAGATATTATCTAAAGGTACAGTTTCGGGTAGATTGGCCTGCTGTCGTCCATAATTCATCAAAGTATTCATCTATTTTTAAAATTCAATAATAAAATTAAAAAGTTCGCATCCAACCTAAATATTCATTAAAACTCAGGTAATAGGATATAATATATAAGTGAAAAAAAAATTACGTACATTCCTTATAAATTCCATTATAATAGTCACCCTACACAACAAGGACAGAGGGCTACTGTGAAGTAGACATGGTCGTTATTTCATGTAACCAGTTTCAATAACCAGTGACGCGAAGTGTAACTGAATAGCCAGTTACGTATCAAATTAAAAAGTAGTTATTTTTTGTGAATGCGTTTTTTCATACACACGTTATGCCGTAGCCGTATCATGCATCACACCGGCATAATTTATTGATTTAACTGTATAGCTACCCACTCTAGAAAATGATTTAATTTAGTTTCGTTTCGTGAGTAACAGTATAGTTGGTGGACTTATACCCCCTTATTCATAAACGCTGCTTAAAGTTAACTAGTGATTAACGAAACTTTAACCATACATTTTTGACCTTTTAACGTCATTTAACTTTAATCATCGTTCATGAATAAACCCCTTAAACACTGTGGTGTTTATTCATAAAGGATGATTTAAGTTAAGCGACGTGAAAAGGTCAAAACATCATGGTTATAGAATCGCTAATCACTAGTTAACTTTAAGCAGCGTTTATAAATAAGGCGGATAATTATGTAAACAATCACAGTAGCTAAATGAAAATAACTAGTTACAAAAGTAACTCGTTTTATAACAGGATACACTCAAGACAGTGATTTAATTTAGTTTCGTTTTGTGTGTAACTGTATAGTAGGTGGATCACAGTAGCTGAATGAAAATAACTAGCTACAAAAATAACACGTTTTATAACAGGTGACGCCGACCAAGTAACTGGTTATGTTACGTTTCTTGAAAAAGGCGTAACGACCCACACTTACTGTGAAGCTATCTCCGTCGCACAGCGTTTTGATCTATAGTTAAAATTCCAGTTTAGATGTAAGTTCCTTGCATTCTAGTTATTGATATATGGAAACACTTTTATTCTAATGTCACCGGAATTTACTGTTTGGTCACCCAGTCACCGGTGATGACCGACTTTAAGGTTATTACTTTTTGTATCATTCTAAATTCGAAATAATAGTAAAATATTACCTAGCATTTATATTATTACATTACACGAAAAATATAACAGCAAGCAAAGAATACATAGTACAATATTTACATCAATTCTAAATATAATGGTTCAACCGACATCTAAAGTTTTAGGTAAGTTTTACAATTGTTCCAATGTTGAAAGTCTAACAGACTGATAACGTAATCTCAATTGTTAAATAATAAGAATAAAGTGATGACAGATGTGTTAACTTACTTAACTCTATTCCTTAATTCCTCCAAAAATTAGAAAACACTAAACATTTATTTTATTATACTGTATATAACACGACTTTTTTAACTAAACTAGGCATATTAGCAATTTAACACAGTATGCATTACATATATAGTAAAAACTGATAAATAACCTTATTAGATTTATTTTTGAATACTATTCTAGATCAGTGTTTCTCAAACTTTTTCATACCACAGCCTTCTTAGTATCGAAAAATACTATGGACAGTTTGCTATGCTGCTTCTAAAAAAACCTTTTGGTACCTTTTGGTTAAATAGAAAAACAAATTCCCACTATCAACCACTAAAACTTTGAAGTGTTTAAATTGTTTCAATTGAAACCTCCTATAATTTTATAGAAATAATGACCCCCCTCAATTAGCCTTGGCAACCACCTAGGTGGTTGTGACCCACTTGTTAAATAATATTGTTCTGGCGCATGCAAAAAAACTCCATTTTATTATATTTCTGACTGATAGGAAAAAAAATAAGGCTGGAAGTAATAACTTTATAATATATATATATATATTTTTTTTTTAATAGAAATGGGTGGATTGAAGAAAGTTTACATTAACAAATCAAATGTTGACACACAAATTAAGACCATACTGGAGGTGAACCCCGTAAATGGTGACAACTTCAACACATGGCTGTTAAAAGCTATTACTGTAATTGACTTGACTACACTGTCTGGTGACGATACACGTTCCAATGTCTTCAGACTTTGCGTGAAGGTTTGTGTAAAACAATTGTTTTACTAGATAAATATTTTATGAGTTTCTTGCCCTTTGTTACCCCTAAGTTGGTATGAGCTATTAGCTATCTATCTGACTGACCAACTCCTTAACAATTCAAAAATTTTGAAAAGTACCTGCAATTGGTTTATATGGAATAAATGTTTACAATTAAAACTATATTAGCCCTTTCAAAGAAACAAAAAACTTAAAATCATTAATTTATTTAAACTGAATAATTAATTGATTTATACCAAATAATAATTTATTTTTGATAATAAATATTTGTAATTATTTTACGATTCTTTGTAATTATTTATAGATATATTAAGTGTATTTTTAATTCATACTTATTTTTTAATTTCAGGCTGCAAATCCTTTGCCCTCAGACTTAAAAGATGAGCTGGAATTAAAAGAAACTATTAGAACTGCAGCTGTATGCGTATACCCTAACAGGGTGAAGGATGCATATGAGGTCATAAAACTAATGAATCTGACCAAAGAAATAAATATTGCTGCAGGTTAGCTAAATGTTTTATTCATGAGAGACTAAAACATATTTATTCCATATTTTAAGTTTGCCCATCAGATGAAATATTATTCATATTTTCTTACTACTACCATTAAAGCCGGAATTATAAAGTATATAATATAACATTTGACCAGGGGTCCATGTAGGTTTTGGGTCAAAGCCTTATTGTCTGTTGTTGTCGTATTTTGTAAAAACTTAAGTGGAAGTAAGTAGTACATAGTAAGAAGATTTATTAAAAGTTAAGAAGCATTACAGTTGCCACCGGTTTCCCCTCTGGTCTTTACCCACTTGAGACAAGACTGCAAGAAATCAATTATGCGGTATCAAGTGGAGCCACAGAGATTGATGTGGTCCTTGATCGCAGTTTGGTGCTAACTGGCCAATGGGACGCACTGCACAATGAAGTGCAACTAATGAGGAAAGCATGTGGTAAAGCACACCTTAAAGTCATCCTAGGAGTCGGAGAGCTAGGAAGTTATGAAAATGTAAGTAGTACTGATACAACACAATGATATTAAAACAATATTAAGAGTGAAACTCAGTGTCAGATGAGAAGGTGATTTTCACATGTTAACCTAAGAGGCAAAGTTTTATTACTGAGTAAAATGTGACATAGATTAATTTGATACAGATATACAAAGCTTCAATGGTGTCAATGATGGCTGGAGCAGACTTCATAAAGACTTCTACAGGCAAGGAAGCAGTGAATGCTACCCTGCCTATCGGTCTGATTATGTGCAGGGCGATAAGAAAACATTACCAAAAAACAGGTGTTAGGGTAAGTATTTCCATCAAAAGTAACCAGCAGTAAAATTGCTCACATAACACACGACATCATCATTCTTCTGCCCTTGCACAATTAATTTGCCAACCGGGCATAACCCAAACTGGTTTAGGGTAGGATCTTTTATTCGCAGTTGCGCCAGGATAAATATATTCGTGCGCTGTGCTACCAAAGAATTCACAGCATGTTACGCCAGTACCAGCCGCTTCTTTGCACTTATCGTCCATGCCTCGCCTCCATACAAAAATATTGAAAAAATCCGAGTCTAGAATGGTCTCATCTTGGTGACATTTGAAATCTTCGTTTTCTGCAAATGCACGTTACTTTGTTCATTGCGGTCTTAGCTATTGGAGTCCTTCTGATTCCTCGCCCGAATCTTTCGTTGATCAAAAGAGTTCCAAGGTAGGCGAATATCCTCACAAGCTGGAGATAGATACACTCATCACTATACACTATAAAGACAACCATTTTTGTTCCACAGGTTGGTCTAAAACCAGCTGGGGGCATAAAAACAGCAAGGGATGCTGTCAATTGGTTGGTCCTTGTGTACACAGAATTAGGACCAGAATGGCTTACACCGAAACTATTCCGCATTGGTGCTTCTAGTTTACTTGGCGAACTAGTAAATAATATTAACAAGTAACATTATTATGTTATACACAAGATTAGTATGTTATTGTTGATTTTTATAAACCAAAATAAACAAACCAATATAAATTAGTTGCAATTCGTCGCTTAAGTTCTAACACCGCGTAACTCAAAATAATGAACTTTTCAGGAGACTAAAAAAAACTGTCTAGGTTGGTTTATTTCGCATTGTCTGACGAATTGCACCCAAGAAAAGCGTTACCTATATATTCATTAAGATTGACTATGTGCCATATTTTTATCATAGTTTTATATTATGTAAAGAAATACTTCAGATTATCCTTTCTGTAAGTATTTGATATTTCTTAACTTCATTTTTAAGTACCTAATCCTATATACTTAACATTCCTAAAAAATATTTTTGATACTACTTTTTATGAACAAAGTCGTTGATTGTTTTTATGCCTAAGTAATATGATAATGGATGCTATTAATACTACAGATAGGTATTAGTATTACAGGTAGGTAGGTATAATAATTAAATAAAAAATATCTATATTACGGATAGTTTATAAAAATAATCTTATATAACATTCCAAAAAAATATTTTTCATACTAATTTTTATAACCAAAGTTGTTGATTGTTTTTTATGCGTATAGTTTATGCCTATGTGATTTGATAATGGTTGCTATTGATATTAAAGAGAGGTATTTAATTACTTAAATAAAAAATATTTTAAATTACGTATACTTTTTATTCATATAAATTATTATATCTTATCCACTATATGACACTTATGGTAACAGACCTAAAGTAGCTTACATTATATAACTTAATACAATTTGTATTTAGCTATTTCACATTTATTGTTTACCCATGTGGTATAAGGACTGAACTCCCTCTACCGACACGATAAGTTGGGAGTAAATACGATTATTTACAAAACAAAAAAATATTTACAACATATTTGCTACTCAGAGGTCATGAAGATTAGATAATTTTATCAACACCAGTTAACTGAGTTCGACCACACAGCCGACTGTAACTCCGCCACATAGAATATTAGAAGCGAATTCAGCTTTGTAGAGCGTCATTTCACTCTTACATGTATGCTGTCTCGTTCTTCAGCCCCTGGGTACTGTGTTTAAATAATGTGTAATGTTCATGACTGCTTTTCTACGGGCTCTTCGGCATGGAAGCCATACTCAGGGTGTGCGCTATAGTTGACAACGCGAAGTTTTCCGGCTCTGTCCATGTAACCGTAGTGTCCCTTCACCAAGCCGTCGTTGTCACGCTCCTCGTACCGGAATTGACGATTTTTCCTGCAATTTTTATAGTTTAGCTATCGCAGATTTTATAGGAATTAAAAGTAAATATTTATTGTCATTACTTTCAACATTACAACTTAGATATGCACAGCGAGTGATCAATGCTCGTTTTCGAATGGACAAAAAAGGATTTTTGTAAGTACCTAATAGAAAACAATTAAGCGATAGGTACGGTTATGGCTAGTGAAGCCGATGTCGACTATTCTGCCAATATCAAAAGTTAATTGTTAGAAAAGGTTCGTATACAATATGTAAAGAAAACCCTGTCCGATCCGTGAAGGTATTGTTAGGTATCGGTAACTGATTCTAATAATGTCAACAAAGCCGGGTTAAACTTAAAAAAAATCCCCCTTAAAAAATAAATATTATTTCGAAAAATCGAGGTGCCTTAATGCATGTGTAGTAGGCAACACTTTAAGCGTAAATGCGCGGGTGTAGGGGGGCAGGGCACGCGGCACGAGGTCGCATCGCTATTCGCTCCGTCACAAATGGTGTTGTCACTTTTTAAAAAAATACCAAATTTTGGGGAAATTGGAATTAATTCGCGGAAAAAAAGATTATTTCAAAATTAATTACTATTGTCACTATGATGATTACGTAAAATTTCATATTTTATTTGGTCTTGTGTATACCTAACATTTATTATCCTTTTGGGTCGGACGGGGTTTTCTTTACATATTGTATACTTATAGCCCATCACTATTAGAAATGGTTTGACTAGAATACATACCCTTTGCCAGTATCGTATCCGAACTGGTAACTATGAGGCCCTTTCATGCCATGCATCCTGAACTCGGTCCTGCCATCAGGGGCTGGAGCCACTGGGCCCTCGTCTTTTGGGGGTGACGGCGGGGGCGCTTGACGTAAAGGAGCAGGCCGGGGTCCATAATGAACGGGTGGAGGGGGCCCGCGATGCGGTGGGTAAGCGTTGTCTGAAGAATTATAAACAAGTGTTATTACACCTTTGAGCATGGACGTACCAAGCTTCCGGCCTAGGTCAAGTCAGGCCTGGGGGGGGGGGGCAAGTCAAATTTTTTGAGTGAGTCATCTTTGTGCGCGGAATATACCTACTATCTATTCTCTGACGCAGTTTTATGACAATTAGGTACACTGTATATTTTGTCAGTGTAGGTACTGCGTGGTTTATTTAAAGTAAATAAATAAATATATACGGATAAATCACACAGATTGAGGCTAGCCCCAAAGTAAGTTCGAAACTTGTGTTCCATACTAACTCAACGATACTATATTTATAATAGATACATATATAGATAAACATCCAAGACCCAGGCCAATCAGGAAAAGATCGTTTTCCATCATGACCTGGCTGGAGATCGAACCCGGGGCCTCCACGTCGCAGGCAGGCGTGTTGACCGCTGCGCCACGGAGGACGACAAAGTTAGAGATAAGTCCTTGTTTATACTCTGTTTAGTAATTAGGGGAGTTTATACATGTTCTGCAACAAGGTATGCCTTTGACTATTTTCCATTACTAAAAGCGATGCGATGCTTTTAGTTTACCAATCTTAATCTAGTTTTAGACAAGGATAAACGATGTACGATAAACATTTGTTTTGTAAACTATAGTTACCTTCAGTGGATTCCAAGTAACTAGTAAGCATTTATCAATAAACCAATCCCGATTAATTTACTTGTATAACATGAGTCGAGAGTACGAAATTGTATCTATAACAATAATATTATTCAGCAGTTCGTCGAAACTGTTAGCAAGGGTCGAACAATCCATTGAGATTATTACAGTACCTAAGTTGCAACTTTAGTCGTACAACATGTTGTTGATTTATATATCTCAACCCACTTCAAACAATAATTGGTATGTTATTATTAAGTTATATTACACGTACGTCCGGGATATCTCAAGTTAGTTTCCGAAGTTTCTTGTTCCGCCGAAGTAGGTTCGCCATGTGTTTCCGCTGAAACGCCATCAGCTGACTGTTGTTGCTGAGAATGAAACAAGTTTCAAATTAAATTCAAGTTCGCTTAAATCTCAACATATTTCAAAATGATATACTACTGACCTTAGCGGCTTCCTCTTCTCCCTTCAGTTTCCGTTGATGTTCAGCTTTTTGGTAATGGTATAAATTCTTTTCATCGATCGGTATATACTGTTCTACTTCAGTGTTTGACTGTGGTTTGAAATATTTAGCAGGTTTTGCTTTAGGTACTTCTGGGCTGGAGTCGGCGAACTGGGTCAGGGGTATCGGAACAGGCTTGAATCCTCCGGAATACTTCTTCGGATACTGTTTTGTTGGAGTTTTGAATAATTGTGGTTTAGGTGGTGTTAAATGTAAAGCGAGAGTAGGTTCTGCAGGGTGAAGTTGTTGGTTTAGTAGTGAGTCATCGTTTTGGGGTTGCACATTATATTCTGATGGTTCAATAGGCTCGTTATTTTCATCTACATGAATCTCTTCTTCTGGGATTTCGATAAAGAACTCGTTGACAGCATCAACCGAAGGTGGTTCAAGATGTGTCGACGGTACGGGGGGTAAACGTAGAGGAACTTGACCTGCACCGGCTTGGTTAGGGTTGAAAAAAATCGGAATGGACTCTAGAGGCAGTCTTTGCTGAAATTGGGCGTTTCGTTTGTTTTGGGTCTGTGCTTGAAGAATAGGCAGCCAGTCACTTTGAACGTCTGCAGACTCTTTGGGCACATTATAAAAGTTGGACTGCTTTTCTTGTGAGGGTGGTATCAAGAACGTGGGAGGTCCCTCTGGCGTTACTTCTGATTTGTGAGGGCTTGGGGGGATGAGGTAGCTGTCGACATTTGCATCGTCTGATATGTAATAAATGGGAGTATTCTGTGTGCCTTCCGGTGCTTGGGTTACTTCGATGGGAGTGTCTACATTATCTACTGGTACTTTTATTGTTGATACTGATAATATGAACGGCAATATCTGAAACAATATAAAATGAGATGTTAGTTAACATTGGCGAGGTTTGGTACAGTTACCAAAAGAGATACGTAGGTGCCTAACCAGAGTCAACGGATATTATTGAAGTTTAGTAATATCTCGAATATCTAATCGATATTTTCAAATAAAATTTAATTTAATTAAAAAAAAAAAACATTTATGAAATTTAATTTCTTCATTCTGTTTAATTATCTCCCTTAGTGAGCTGTACCTAAGTGCTCCAAATTATAAGAAGATTTTTTCATTTTTGTAACTACTTTTTTTTAGAAATAGGTAGTCGATCATAGACTGGTAAGTATAATTGTTGACAGCCTAGTTCATATGTTCTTAGACATGACAGCGGCAAAGTTCGACAAATCTGGAATCAAAACCCATCTTAGAATTTTTTTTTTTTTTAATAATTATAAACTAGCACTTGACCGCAATCCCGTCTGATGGCAAGCAGTGATGCGATCGTTGATGGTAAAGCGCGCTAGTTTATTAAGAGCCTATTCACTCAGAAAAACTAAGCGAAGGAAGACGGCATTTGAGCGAGGTGATGCAATGTTAAAATCAACAACTCGACCAACGCCAAAGGGAGATTGATCTGAAGACCCTCTATATCTTTAAATATGAACTCTCCTTTGTTCGCAAGTCCAGTCTACCAACCTATAGATGCACTGTACCTACCTATAGAATTACCTACTCAGTCATCCCTCACGAGTCCCCTGGGAGCAATTGACTGACCTACTCTTAACACACGACCAAGCAGAACTTATTGAATCTGAAAAAGTAGTGCATTATCTATTCAATTTATTTGTAAATTAACCAGACCATTTCTAAATAGCTCGAAAGGGTTACGAGATCATGGCACTTTATCGCAATGAAAGAGGTTTCAATAAAAAAGTGAATTTGTTTTTCTATTAGATCATGTTACGTAAAGTTCAATTACGAACAACTGTGTCACAACAATGAATAAAAAAACTGTATGGCGGGCGCAAAAAATCAGTGCAGGTTGAGTGATTCGGGCAGCTTGTTATGGTATGTATGTAATAAGTACCTGACTACAATGATGGTAAACAGACAATACAAGCGTTGTTTCTAAGTAATACGTAATCATTTAATTGTAAATTGGAATAACTTTGAATGGTTTAATTTCAATATATTATCGAATTATTCCGTCCATCTCGGTTTAGGCCCTTACCGATATACCTTTTTTTTTTTTGTTGATATGGGTAATCATCAAATGACTTCTGCCGCTATGGGCGGAGCGGAAGGGCGTGTCAGACTTTTACTGACTAGAACCCACCCGTGTTTCTTCACTTGCCTGTGCGACGACCAGGGCCACGGTTTCTCCCTACCATATACATGTGGTGGGTGGAAAACTGAGACAGGAATCTCGTGATCAATTGTTTTTATATCTAAACGGCAACTGTAATTATGTTCTCTATTCACTGTAGAGAGTAAGTAATTTTTACGGCTGTGACCTGTTTTTTCCTAAGGCTGTAGCCATGATTGACAAGCATTAGTACCTACCGATTCATTAACGAAATCCTTGGATCCCTGTTGGAACTTCTAAATGATCGCTATGAACTTGCCTTTTTCATTACGTCTCAGTAGACGCACGCCTCTATTTTGTGACAGGCGTGAAGTACCTCACTAGATACCTAATTGGCGACACGATATTTATTAGACCGTGACTATAAAATAACTTTTTTTTTCATGTTTCTTTTCAAGTTGTTGTGTCAATTCACATAATATGAACTCTAGCAGGAAGTAAATTGTTGCATCGATAATAAAATCCATTAATGTGACCGAGAATGGTTTTATTTCAATTTAAATTAACGTTTTGTTATTAAATTAAGGCCCCTTTCACCGAGAGATTAAGTAGGTAAAATAGATTGCAGAAAGAGATTTGAAGTTTTTTATTACCGGGAGTCCTAAATAGGAAGACATTTCACTACGTATCTTTCGATCTTGGTGATATTCAAAACACGTTAAAGGCAATAAAAACACGTGTAGTTAATGCTTTTTTATCATGGCATCTCGTAGTTGCCTCATTGCAGCTTCCGTGGCGTAGCGGTAGCGAACGCGGCCGCTGCGCAAGGAGGCGCGGGTTCGATCCCCGCGCAGTGCAAATATGGTCACTGTATGCAGGAATATGAATTTGTGCACTGGTCTGGTCGTACCTCGGAAAGCACGTTAAGCCGTTAGTCCCGGTTGCCATACGAACATTTAATGGCAGTCGTTATGGGTAGTTGGAGCCCTCAAAAATCCAACAATTGGTCTAACTGCAATGTTTCGATATCGCCTTCGGGTTGTGGAGGTCAGACGGAAAATATCGAAGTTTAGCCAAAAATCAGCAATTAGAGTGGTAAAGCGGACCCCAGACTCGACTGGAATCCAGTCGAGCCGATCGTCATCATCATTAGATGATGATGATCTCGTAGTTGCCTTTGCTTAAGAGGCCTTGGAGGGGCATTTAAAAACCAAGCGACAACACACTAAGGGCACCTCCTGTGGGGTACGTACTTCGACTTAGGGCGTCACTGGAGCGAACAGCAAGGGACGGCTGGATCGAAATGTTTATTAATTCGGTTTGATGACCGCGGCATTTCCTAGTAGGTACTAGCTCTGAGAAGAAACGCCGAAACAAACTCAAAGGTCATAGCCGGGAATTTAATTTATATTAATATAAATTTATATTCACAACCTTTCGATAGGCTGTCGTGTTGCACCGTCGTGGTCGTCTATTTGATATCAATTTTATTCCACGAATAAAAAATATCGTTCGATAGAAGAAAGATCGGTCTTTAAATTGTCAAAACTTTGGAGTTTAGCATTTGTCAGCAGCCTTTTGATAACATTGATTGATACGGCTAGGAAGCCTACAGAATGTTTATGAATAGCTATGCTGCTGGGTAACCATGTAACACAAAGCAATAGTTGCGATTTGACAGTTCAACGACTTTCACTGCGTTATTTTAAATTGTTGAACAGACAAATTTTCCGAACATATGCAGCAATAAGCTTTAAAATTATTCAAATTCACATTCATAGGGTGTAGAGTGCAGGAATGAAGAAGTTTGAATGAAGGCATCAAATACAAGTGGAAGTGTGTGTGTCTTAGTGTGTTACACTAAGTGGTCAGTGCTAAATACATGAATCCGGAACTTTAGTTCATCGGGCTATTCAAGCGACGCTGATACCTTATCGATACTTCCAATGCAGTAAATCTAGATAGTTTTGCTACAATTTTCTTCTTGCAAAGGAAGCCCAACCGCTAATTACGCAATCAGGTGAGTACAAGTTTCCACATGGGAGCCTTTATGTGGTCACCATTTCATTTCCTTTCTGGCTTCGTAATAAAAACTTTATTTCTCCATACATAGTATTATCAGGAAACAAACTGCACCTATGACGTAACAAAATCAGGAAGTGTTACTAAGTTAACCTTTAAGTACATACAAAAAATTTAACTTGTGCATTATCTTGCCTTCTTCATCTCAGCGTTAATCCCAGTCGCATCCAAACGAGTCTACGGTCCGCATTACCAATCTAACTGCTGATTTTGGCCAAACTTCGATATTTTCCGTGAAGCGACTGCCGTTTGACCTCCACAACCCGAAGATGATATCGAAGCTTTGCAGTTAGACCAATTGTTGGACTTTTGAGGGTTCCAACAACCCATAACGACTGCCATTAGATGTCCGTGTGGCAACCGGGACCAACGGCTTAACGTGCTTTCCGAGGCACGACCAGACCAATGCAAAATATTCATATTCATGCATACAAATATTTGCACTGCGCGGGGATTGAACACGCGCCTCCTTGCGCAGCGGCCGCGTTCGCTTCCGCTACGCCACGGAGGCTGTCTGTGCATTATCTCGCCTCCGCGCACTTATTTGTGGACAGTAAAAAAACATGATGGCGGTCGTGAAATTAATGAACCGTGTACGAAAACTAATTTTTACTTTCCACGCCCGCGTCGCTAAGAAAGTCTTATGCGTAGATTGGATTTTAATAATATAATATGTCTTTGTAAACAACAACATGGATTGGATAAGTTTACGCTTTATACGTCACTCATTCCTACCTTTTCTTTTTGTTGGGATGAGATATCATCACATGACTTCTCCCGCTCTAAGCGGAGCGGAAGGGCGTGTTGGACTTTCACTAAATAAAACCCACCCGTAATTCTTCACTTGCCTGCCCGACGGCCAGGGCCACGGTTTCTTCTTTAACCAACCCGCAACATTGACCCAGGAGGCAACTGAGATTAAAATAAGTATACTACTTATTCCCAGTGATATTTTAAGACACTTTACACGTCAATGTTTTAACAGCTGACTGATTCCTGAGAATTAATTCCGAAACAAAATTATTCAAAGGTCTCTTTCACGTCCTAACGTAATATTTATTGGGATTTTATAAAAGTCCAACAAAGCAAGTCTTTGTCTGGAAGAATTTTGAAAAAAGCATTGCAGCTGTCAGTTGACCGGTCCAAACAGACGGCATGCCTGTATTATTAGATAGGTACGAATACTTTATTTAAATCGTGAAAAAAATATTTACCTACCTACATACCAAACTCGGAGACCTTCTCAACGTAGTACCTAGTCACTACTGAGGTAAAGTATGTAGGTAAATATCAGAGATTTATGTAGATAATTAGAAAACAAAGTAAAGACAGATAGGTAGATACTAGGTAGGTAACGCAATTTCTAATAATCAGTAATTATAAAGTAATCTTATAAAACAATTGCCGGAAGATGATGACGACAATGAATGGCCAATTAAGTAATAAGATTATTATTAGATATCAATCGGGTAATTAACGACGGTTCAGGCATCATTTATGATTAAACACGGCCACTAAATGTTTTAAGGTCGCATGCTGAGCTCCTAATTTGTTATGTAATTATATTATTTTGTTATAACATTATCTATTGAGCTTCCCAAAAAGATTAGTGTACAACTTGGAAGAATGGGCGAAATTTAAAGCCTTACTACTGAAGATACTATAACTAGTCTTAAAAATATGGAAAAATTAATGTAGTATCATGTCAGTATTATATCTTCATTGTATTGTGACTTAAAGCAGCCGTCACCGACGAACACATTACTTAAATGTGTCCGCCTTTCGTCATCGTAGGCATTGGACACATCGCATCAAACGCATTAATTTTTCACAATACATCCACCTGATTGGCAGCGATCGGATTGGTCGCCGCAACTAACTACCAGCAATTGGCCGGACGCCACTTCACTCGGTCGTGCGAAATGTCATGATCTGACAAAATGCAGGAAAGTAAAGAAAAACAATTAGGGACTAAACTAATTTTAAGTTACGTGCATCTTATTCTTTCCATTTCATTAAGAAAAGGACAGAAGATAAAATGTCAGTTTACACCTGTCAAATTTGTGCGCTCTTGACGTAAGCTGCCAGCGTATTTTTAGTCGCCATGTTTTTAATCGCGTCTAAACTGTCTAGTATCTTAATTTGACAGGATAAAACTGACATTTTATCTTCTATCCTTTTCTTAACAAAGTGGAAAGAAAAAGTTGCAGGTAACTTAAAATTAGTTTGTGAAGAACAGAATCGGTGCCAATATCTTTACACATTATACAGATTGATTGTTGTGTAAGGTACGCAATTAGGCTAGTCCAAAAAATTTGTAGATGCCTATGTTGGCAGGTACCTACTAAATAACAGGTAAGTAGGAAGGTATCTACTTACCTGTTAAATTCAAAAAATCTCATACTTCGTTTAGTAGATAATTAAAGCTGAACCTAATTGAAATACCTTTCCCATTAATCTCGACTAGTCAGGAAAAAAATTCGTGGAAATCTTAATAAATTGTTACGATGAGCGATGCGTACTTAAGCCTTCATATAATTAAAAAGTACAGACAATTACAGAGACTTACGTACAGAGAGTTTAGTTAGCTAATTTAATTTGATCTTCTAAACATGTGATCAGCTAATTGAATTATTTAGCGAAACTTTGTAGACTTTGTATCGCTATCAAATCAAATAAAATCCAATTAACTTCATCCATTTTATGGAGTCATTGACTGCAGTTAGAGTATTACTTAATTGAAATATTATATACTTAGTGTAAACTTCTAGGTCGTGGTGGCCTAGTGGTTAAAACACCAGCCTCTCAAGTATGAGTGTACGGGTTCGATTCCAGGTCAGGCAAGTACCAATGTAACTTTTCTAAGTTATATGTACTTACTAAGTATACCTTGGACACCAATGACTGATTAAAAGGTGAAAGAAAACATCTTGAGGAAACCTGGACTTGTAAGTCTGAAATCGCCAACCCGCATTGAGCAAGAGTGGTGATTACGTTCAATCCTTCTCTATATGAGAAGAGACCTGTGCCCAGCAGTGGGACGATAAAAGGTTGATGATGATACTTAGTGTAACTTCTTAGGCGTGGTATACTTAGACATCGAAACTAATCACGTCTGCGGAGTTTCGCCAGCTAATTTTATTTGATCCTGTAGATACAGATTCCAAACAACCTTAACCCTTAATGCTTTTTGTTTAATGCTATTATAGTCATAAAGTTGAAAATTTATTAAGAAATGTGACAGATTATAGTAGGTTAACAGCTGCAGTGCGATTCAGTAAACATAATATAATTTGGAGAATGAGCTGTCATTTCTCAGACATGTCATTTGTCATTTTTTAGACGACACGGTTGTTGCAGTGGCTAAGCGATCGACTGCTGATTCTCATACGGAACAAATATTTGTATGGCCTACAAGTAGTTCAAAAAGCTCTGGTATCAAACAATAGCGATAGTGTAGATGAGATCAAGCGGCGCATGGCCATGACAAGAGGGGCAATAGACAAGCTCAAGAAAATATTGAGGAATTGCGACACAACAAACACAATCTTGCTGTACATCACACTCGTCTCCACAGAGTAGGCAACTCGTTCATGGGTCAATGTATACACTTTTACAACAAGCTTCCCATGGACATTCGAAACTTACCCATTAAACGATATGAAAACCTATATAAAGGCCAAACTTTGCAAAAAGGGGTATTATAAAATCTCAGATTATTTAGAGGATAGAGAGGCTTGGGACTGAGCTGCTCTCTCTGTTAAGCATTGTTATTAAGCAATATGCATAATTATAACTTAAATTATTGTAAACATTTTCATTTTTAATGTCTGGACTTTAAAAAAGACGATGATCCCTGAGTTTGTTTCGGCCATTTCTTCTCAGAGGTAGTCAGTTAGGAAATGCCGGCTTCATCTAGTTTAAAAAAAAATTAAAAAAAAAAACATATGACGTGTAAAAGTGATCGGTGATCCTACTTGCTTAATAAACGATTTAATTTCATTTCACAACTAAAGCCAAAAAGATCAGGCTCGTTCGAGCACTAATATTTACCATATTTCTCTACGCACCTGAAACGTGGACGTTACGAGAGTTGGAAAAGAAAAAGATAGACGCTTTAAAAATTTGGTGTTGTAAAATCTGAGGAATGCTTGGGGTATCATGGACTGAGTTTATAACGAACGTTTCTTTACTCCAAGAACTCGGCATCAAACAGCGTCTTTCAAAATTAGTTCCCGTATATACGGATTTTTCGATCACGTGTCAAGACGTGATAATAACTCCATAGCGCGTTTGGTCGTCCAGGGCAGAGTAGAAGGGAACAGACCTCGTGGAAGGATGAGGTGAACCAAATCAAGTCGGCAGTGGGCCTGTAAATGAATGCTCCAGACTGTCGTCCAACAGAGATAGATGGAAAGAGATCGTGCGGCAGCTACATCAACGTCTCCAAATTTCTATATATACCTAATGACCCGACCTTTCTGTCAAGAACGAAACGAAGAAGAAGAAGAACAAGTAGTTGTTCCGGGTCTGGCTTTTTGTGTCTGTGAGCTCAAAAGTTGGTAAACGCACCTACGATACATGAGTATATTAGTGTGGGGCAAAGTTTAAAGAATTCAACAAACGCTAGCATTTGTTAAATTATGCTGTCACTCACTCACTCTAAGCTCAGTTTACCTGCCTGTTTACCGTCTCCGCATAAGTAACTAAGAAAATGAATGAAGCTGTTATTAAAATCAAATCTAGTGTGATAATTAAGATATGAACAGGTAATAAGGTAGTAATTTACGCCTGCTTCTAACATTAACGTGTAATTTGTAATAATACACGAAGTTCGTACCTAGTCTTGTCGGTAAATCTTAATTATTCAATCGTTACCTGCTTCCTGCAGTTTTATATGGCGATTATAACAAAAAAAGTTGATTACCCACAGACAACTCGGTTTATCCTTTTATTATCTATGCTAATAATAAAGCTGAAGAGTTTATTTTTAATTTTTTTTTACCGCCTTAACCTCTTGAGCATTGGGATTAGAAATTTAATGAGAGAATTCTGTTTGCGTATGATAGCCCAATTATTCTTTAGTAAGGCTTATTACCTAAATACGACGCTGTGGAATTTAGGAGGCTTGAAAAATATATCAAAAAGAACTTTAAGCATAAATAAGCGCACACGGTCTACTTTGACGGTTGACGTGGACGAAGCCGTGGACAGAACCTAGTAAGAAATAAAAAAGTCATAACGTATTTTCCGTTGATAATGTTCAAAAACTAGTAACAGCAAAGTTTATTCCAAAGGCACTGTTTGGGGCTAATGCGTATGTAGCGTGCTCTAAATTAGGCTTTCATTTATTAAAGTAAACATTGAAACTTTTCCATTTAATAACCCAGTTGTTAAAATACCAAGTATAGGTAGGGACTATCGAAAACTATCATAGAATAGAGAGAAATAGTGCTTCGAACGTCGGCCACTATACTTAATGAACTGATGGCGACGTCACGTGGCCGTTCACATAAGAGCTTTTACGAAAATTCCAGTGACCAAAATCACAAGGGCTAGGCCAACAAGACAAAATTATCAGACAATTCTCCTAAACATAGTGGGGATTTATCTTATACTGGAAGTTGAAGGCCTGAAAAACTGCATAAAATTAGTTGTAGAATTTAGCGATCGTTTAGGAATAGTGATGTTAGTAGAAAACTGATTGTCACTACTCTTAGACTCAGACCCGGACACATTCCATGCAAAAAAATGCCTTTATGATGAAAAAAATTGCTTCGCCCAATTGTGAGGAATGTGGAGTTGTCGGGGACCTACATCATTTATTGATGGAATGTGTCCAATATGAGTCTAGTAGGGATAATTTAATAAGATCACTGAATTTGAACAGAACTGATCTAGGTTTATTCCATACAATTCTATCCCATCGAAATGGCGACGATGTGAAAGGTTTGATCAAATTCATGGACCACGTGTTCTGAAAGTGCTTATGGTTAGTTATGGTTATAAATTATGGTTAGATTACGATGGGACTGACATACGCTATGCGTAACAGCCCCTATAAAACAGTAAAGACAAAATTTAAAAAAAAAATGCGCCTGCATATTTTACTACTTTTCAGTTCGTTGATATTTGTATATTTTGGAATTATATTAACCTAATATAATGATACAATATTATATGGTTCAAAAACTATTTTTAATATTAATGATAATCAGCAAACGGAAAATCTGAGCTACGTAACTTAGTACTTAGTACAAGGATGATATGATCTAGTTCCGTATGAGTTACACTGTTACACGATTGATTTTCGAACAGGTACTAACTTGTAATAGTTACGAATTACGATCCATGGATTTTTGTAAATGTACGCAGACTGTAGTGATGAGCTATTGAAGTGAAAGTATTGTACCTGGCAGCAGATGCAAATTTGGGTTTAAAATAGATGGCTAATTATTGCCTCTGTCTTCGTGACAGCTAGCAACTTACCTACATATTTTTCATGAACACTTCACGTGTACATAAACTGTACGAGTTCCGTTTAAATTCATTAAGTTGGGGTAAAGCCTTCACTATTTTAATATTTAGTGGGTGTAAAAGGGAGACAGCATTAAAAAATATTCATAAATTAGTCGAAGATTCGTACGGTCTTACCCCAGAACGTAGCCTATTCCCAATATCACAGAAAAGAGTAAGTATGTCTTACTCTTTTCAAAAGAACATTTATCATGAGAAATCACAGTCATACAATATAAGGAAATCCTTTTCTCTGAGGTTAGTGTACTTGTGCGTGATTATAAAATTTTAATTTAATGAGTTTCGGTACGGTAAATAAATAAATATAAATATATACAGACAAATCACACAGATTGAGCTAGCCCCAAAGTAAGTTCGAGACTTGTGTTATGGGATACTAACTCATCGATACTATATTTTATAATAAATACATAATATAGGTAAACATCCAAGACCCAGGCCAATCAGGAAAAGATCGTTTTCCATCATGACCTGGCCGGGGATCGAACCTGGGTCCTCCATGTCGCAGGCAGGCGTGTTGATCGCTGCGCCACGGAGGACGACAAACTATGTTATTATATCTACTGTTAGATTATTATTTCTCGTGCTGATTTCAGTTTCTCCCACATTACCTCCTGATGGCCCTTAGGGAAACACCTGTCTTTAAGGCACTCGATCTTGTAAGCCATTTAATAACGCTTAATTAACGCTAGATCTTTGGCACCTAGTGTATAGAAACAACCTAACCCTAATTACATAAATTACACGCCCGGAGGCAAACATTAAAATAGGTATTCTATTTTCTTTTATGTAAATAACACATTTTCAGGAATCCTTTAAAAATTAGGCACTTGTTCCTACACGTGTCCCAATGTTTAATGTTTTGTTGGTTTTATTTATTTCTTTTTCTGTAACTAGGCAACCAATTGTGGGTCGATTTCAAACAGAGCTAAAAATGTTGTCATCTCTAATAACTTTGATTTTGTTTGCGATTGTTTTTGTTTTATTTTTTAATATCATAGTCTTCATTTACCTTTTTACGTTCCAAAACAAAACAATACCCAAAATTGTACCATTTGCGAGAAAACTAAAACTTTAAAATTTAGTCCCTTAAGAAGATAGCGCTCATTTTCCGGTTACGTTGAAATAAAGTCGTATAAAAACGAAATTACTCGTAGAAATTCTATATATTTAATATTTTATATCATGATAATGTGTAAGACTTCAAACGTAGAATACATTTTTTATTTGAGGATAATAGAATACTCTTATCCTAGTGTTTTAAACATGAATCAAGGTTTAACTACCATTAGTGTAGCTTAAGTTAATACAGTCATAATATTAAATCCATGGCGGTCCTGGAACCCCGCCTCACCCCATACGCCAAAACATCGTCATTGGCCTTGCAGCGTGTCTTCGGAGTGGTGGTGCGTTACATATTTTTTGCAAGATATTCATATTTGTACCGATTTCCGTGCTTTGGACAAAACTCTACTCATTCATGTCTAAAGTGTAATTGCAAAAGGTATTGTAATCAAATATTTATAACCCAGTAATTCTAAGAGCTAACAGGAACGTGCATATTTTAAATGTATTCGATTGCCGCCTAGAAAGGTCTACAAGCTTAAAAATTTTAAGTTTGTCCCAAATATCATTTGTGTTACTGTCATTTGTGTCAATTTCTCAAGTAACACTAATGATAGTGAATGTAACACTAATGAAATATTATAATAATGAATTAAATAAAAGAGCTTTTCCGCATATAATTCTCCTTTTTTTTTGTGTAATATGATGAAAATTCACAGTTATACTCATATTTACATGATTATCTACGAAATTTGTTAAATTATTATCGGTGTTTATATTTTGAGATTGAATGTGACTTAGTATAATTACGTTAGGACTTCTTCTTCTTCTTCTTCTTCAGCCTATGGATGTCCACTGCTGGACAAAGCCCTCCCCCAAGGCTTTCCACGCTGACCGGTCTTGTGCTGCCCGCATCCATCGGCTTCCCGCGACCTTCACCAGGTCATCGGTCCACCTTGTTGGAGGCCTCCCTACGCTGCGTCTTCCAGTACGTGGCCGCCACTCCAGAACCTTACTGCCCCATCGGCCATCGGTTCTACGAGCAATGTGCCCTGCCCACTGCCACTTCAGTTTAGCGACTTGCAGAGCTATGTCGGTGACTTTGGTTCTTCTGCGGATCTCCTCATTTCTGATTCGATCACGCAGAGAAACTCCGAGCATAGCTCTTTCCATTGCCCTTTGTGTGACTCTGAGCCTTCGTATGAGGTCCATTGTGAGCGACCACATTTCAGTTCCGTAAGTCATCACTGGCAACACACACTGGTCAAAGACTTTGGTCTTGAGACACTGTGGGATCTTGGACGACGAGAAGATGTATCGTAGCTTCCCGAACGCTACCCAGCCGAGCTGGATTCGACGAGACACCTCTTTGTCGAAGTTGGACCTACCTAGTTGGACTGTTGGTCCCAGGTATATATACTCGTCAACAACTTCGAGTGCAGAGCAACCTACTAGAATTGGAGTGAGTGCGACATGAGAGCTCGACATGATCTTCGTCTTATCCATGTTCATCTTTAGACCCACTTGTTGAGAAGCTCCGCTGAGGTCATTGAGCATTTTGTCCAAGTCTTCCAGGGTCTCAGCCATGACCACGATATCATCTGCAAAACGGAGATTAGTGATGTACTCGCCGTTGATGTTGATGCCAAGTCCACTCCAGTCCAGGAGCTTGAAGACATCTTCCAACGCAGTAGTGAACAATTTAGGAGATATGACATCTCCTTGTCTCAGTCCACGCTGGAGTTGGATCGGTTTCGAGTCCTGATCCTGGAGACGGACTGACATGGTGGCGTTTTTGTACAAACACTTTATCACCTCAATGTATCGATGGTCAATTTGGCACCGCTGGAGAGACTGTAGCACCGCCCAAGTCTCGATCGAATCGAAGGCCTTCTCATAGTCCACCAACGCCAAGCATAGTGGTTTGTTATACTCCTCGGACTTCTGTATAACTTGCCGCAGCGTATGTGATCTATGGTGCTAAAGCCTTTTCGGAAGCCTGCTTGTTCGGGAGGCTGGAAGTCGTCGAACCTGCGAGCGAGACGATTCGTGATGACCCTAGAAAACAGCTTATAGACATGGCTCAGGAGGAATATCGGTCTGTAGTTTTTCAGGAGGGTATTGTCACCTTTTTTGAAAAATAACACCACCACGCTCCTGTGCCATGCCTTAGGCGTTTCGCCTTTAATAATGACGGAATTAAATAGCTTCTGAAGCGCTTTAAGAACCGGTTTGCCACCCACTTTCAGAAGCTCAGCCGTAATTCCATCATCCCCAGCCGCATTATCGTTATTGAGCTGTTTCAGGGCCATACTAATCTCGTAGAGGCTGACGTCCGGGATATCGTCGGTGTAGTGTCGGGTTCTCAATCTCACCCAAAATCTCGGGCTTGGAAGTGACGATCCTACCATCCCCAGTCTTCAGCTTTGCAAGTAGGCTCTGTTCAACAGACAAATCTTGTGCGAACACTTTGGAGCCTTTGTTCCGCTCGATAGCCTCTTTAATACAATTTGTATTAAATTGGCGTATATCGCGAGTCAGAGACTTTGAGATTTGTCTGTTAAGGCATCTGACACGCGAAGCGTCATTAGGGGATTTTAAGACCACCTCCCGTCTTTCTTCCATTAGCCGACGGGTGGGACCGGAGATCTTCTTCTGTCCTTTTGAACGGAGGGTTTTGTAAAACTTGGACCTTTCCGTTTGGAGAGTTTCCACAAACCTGTTGTTATAGTCGTCCACATCTACGCAATCACCGAGGCATTCGAAGCGATTTTGCAGTTCGATCTGAAAGCTTTCGGGGTTTTGGAGTTGGGTTGACGCTGGACGGAGCGTAGACTTCATAAGTCGAGAGCGTTCGAGCCTAATGTTGAGGTTCAAGATGCCTCTAACAATACGGTGATCTAAATAAATAATGATTAAAACCAAAGGAAATCAAAGACAAAATCAGCAAAATTATGGATAGATAAATACAAAATATTAATTGAAATATGGAAAACTTAAAAAAGTTTAAAGATTGTTCTTAAACGAATATATTACATTATATTCCCAAGGTTCCTTCTAAGAAGACTGAAAAATTATGTGCATCCAAATAATATTTTAATGATTGTTATGAGACAATAAACTGATTTAATCTATTTGGGTTGGTTTTATTTTTTTAGTTTTAGTCATATAGAGTTCATTACAATGAGTATGAGGCAAAATTATTACAATGAGTGATTACACTTGTTTTATTTTTGATTATATTTTCATTAGTAGGCATCTAATCTCATTAGTGTTTTAGATAATTTCATTAATGTAACAACATCACTCATTCGTGTCACTCTGATTTCAAATTTTCAATAGTTCTATTCACAAAATCATTAATATTTTATTAAACTTGTGTTAATATAACCCCATAGAATGAGCTTATACCATTAATTACCCAAAAAACGGGTATTTAAGAAATCATGCAAAAAAGTATAAATTTAATTCGAAATTTGAAATCGACCCTTGTACAGGCGGCAATACATCAAGCTACTACAATCTGTCTTAGATTGTCAACTTTATGACTGAAGCTTTAAGGCTCAAGGTTGAGTGGGAATAATTGACAGCTTCGTTTAGCTTAAGCTGCTGTCGTCCATACACAATTTACTTACCAGTTAATATTACCTAGTCGGGATGTTCTTTTTTTTTAATCTCTTAATTTAGTTTAGGGACTTTTACACGAATGTGTATGCCAGTCCCATCGTAACTAACCCAAAAACTTAACTAAACCTTAACCTAACAAAAATAATTTAATCTTAATTTAACAAATATAAAAACTTTATAGGCGGCATCTGAAGTAGGTGTGGACAATATATGATGGAAAGTACCAACATCATATCTATTAACTTCCAACTCTTTAAACAATTTTTCTCTTTCAGACTGCAATCTACCACATTCCGTCAATAAGTGAAAAACATCCTCCGGTGTTGCGCACACCTCACAGTTTGGTGAATTAATCAGTTTCATTAGAAATCTAAACTTATTGAGCGGCATGTGTCCAGATCGCAGTCTGAGAGCGATCACCACCAGGATGTACTTATTAATATAAATTTGCCACTAATCTGAGAAGTTAATCTCTAGGTGTTTATATTTTCTTACTGCAAGAGTTACTTCTCAGTATGTAGTCTTATAATAAAGACGGAAGTATCTACTGAACCGGTATCCTCCCCCTATTAGTACAACTGAATACAACATGTTGATTAAAAACAAAATTTTAATGACAAATAAGAAGCGAATAGGATCTTCATCACATAGAAGCTATCGACTACGACTTTCCTGTAGCTGGAATAAAATGGGTTGAACTGCATTTTTTTTTTTAGGGAAGATTGTACAGTAGGTTCATCATCTGACTTTTTCCCAACTAAGTTGGAGTGTCTATGTCTTATGTCGGGTGCAGCTAAATATTATGCTGAATCTGATGCTATTTTACAGGAAGCAACTGCCCCTTTAACGTGTATAACTTGGTAGGCTAATACGATACCCTTTGAGAAGTTTTCATTCTCAAGAATTTCGGGATCCTAACTACCAGTGATTACAATTTTTAAAGAATTTAGAAAAAAAATCATATTTTATCGTATTTAGACAAAGCCACCGCTTGCGGTCACGGCCGATGGCGATGATATTCCATTACCTGCTTTCTAGGTCCGTCTGGATAGAAAGCAGTGTTTTCAATAACCTGCGCATGTAAGCGATACCTTTGCGGCTTCGAAGTGAAGTTATCACTCTAGAAACTAATTAAACTAGGTCATACTTCAATTAAGCTGATTGAGGTACGGACGATATCAGGTCAAGCTACCCAAAACTGTCAAATATTTCCAATCAATCTTGAACCTTCATGCTTTAGCGATACGGTTGAAAATCTAATAATAACCGCAGTCCCGCCTGATGGTAAGCAGTGATGTGATCGTTGATGGTAAAGCGCGCTAGTTTATTAAGAGCCTATTCACTCAGAAAAACTGAGCGAATAGGAAGGAAGACGGCAGTTGAGCGAACTGATGCAATGTTAAACCCAACAACACGATCAACGATGCTGCGCCAAAGGGAGATTGATCTGAAGACCCTCCACGACCAAACTCCCAACACAACAACATTTAGCGCATCGTACCCGGCACACATCGCAACACAACTGCTCAGACCCGTCCTCCGTACGGCTTCACCAGACATCATGCCGGAACACGACAAATCGCTTGGCGGCAAGACTTTATCTGGTGGGTGGTAACTTCTGCCGGCGGCCGATGTTATGGCCTACCACCGAGAATTACATATCCGATTTTACATGGAGCGACTGCTTATCTGACCTCCACAATCCAGGTACTGGGTAATACGATAACCATTGTTAAGACTGGTGGTCAGACTTTCAGACTTCTGACTACCCATAACGACTGTCAAAGATCTACATATAACAGGTAACGTAGAATGATGGCTTTAATTATAAGCGATGATTACAGTAGTGTTGATTAATCGTCAAAACTCATCGATCAGTTATACCTTATACCTAAATAAACATTTTTTTCATTCTTCTTCTTTCTTATACCTACACTAGATTCACATTCAGGGTAAAAAGATGGTTGAACTGAACAAGCGCACAACACAGCACTTGGGTGCTTCTTTCATTTAGTACTTTATAATTCTGACTTTAATTTATGCGTAGGTTGTATTTGGTTTGATATTTGATGTACCAGACTCGGTCGTAAAAATTAATGATTTTTTGAACACTGCTTTGTGATAAGAACTTTATACAGTGCACTTAAGGCTGATTTTAAATTCATGTATATTTATTTTGACTACTTAATACTTGTTGCCATTTTTGTTAGGTAAGGGATTTGTTCGAAACTGTGTACTTGTAACTGTATCATTAAACTGTGGCTGACCACTATGTACGGACGACAGCAGGTGAAGTTACCCGAAACTGTCAAGTATTCCCAATCAACCTTGAGCCTTAATGCTTCAGAGATAAAAGTTAAGAATCAAATAAGGTAATCTGACAGATTATAATGCTCGATGTACTCTCGTCTGTACCTACCTTACAAATAAAGAGGTACCTAATTTGTCAACATGGGAAGAATATAACTTGCATGGGTAAAGATACCTAGGTACACTACGCATAATTCATAGGTAGGTACCTACCTAATGATATGGTATATGGTGATATGTATATATACCTAATTATACGGTATAGTTACACGTCCCATGCTATGGTACCTACAGGGGTAATTATTTTTGTATTTATTTAGTCTGTACGTTGCAACATTATAGTACAGACTAAATAAATACGTAGATCTAAAGAAATACGTAGGATTAGTGACCCGAAGGATAATACCAGATATTTTACTAACCTGTTAGGTATTCAGTGCCATAGCCTACAGTCAGACAAAGTGACATTTTAACTCTACATAAGTATTATAAAAATATGTTTATTTTTAAATTGTACATTTTATATTGCTGAAAAGTTCTAAGTTTTTTTACTTTTTAATAATTATAAACTAGCGTTTGACCGCAATCCCGCCTGATGGTAAGCAGTGATGCGATCGTTGATGGTAAAGCGAGCTAGTTTAATAATAGCCTATTCACTCAGAAAAACTGAGCTAATAGGAAGGAAGACGGCAGTTGAGCGAGGTGATGCAATGTTAAACCCAACAACACCACCAACGATGCTGCGCCAGAGGGAGATTGATCTGAAGACCCTCCACGACCAAACTCCCAACACAACAACATTAGGTGCATCGTACCCGGCCACATCGCAACACAACTGCTCAGACCCGTCCTCCGTACGTAGTAAGTAAGTAAGTATATGTTAATACATACATATTTGTTAACTTAAAATTACACAAACATTCCACGAAAAAGATAGGTAAAGACAATATCAATAAATATTTACCACCGAGTCTACTTACTTCTTTCGGACATGCCAACGGCCGAGGAAATCAATTAAGCATATTATCCCCGGATGTTCTGTGTTAACTTATAATTCTCCAAACATTGTTTAAATTTTTCACTCTCTATGGTGGAACCGCTAAATCGACTCTTTTCCGTCTGACCACATCGATGTTTTTCGCCTATCAAACCAGAAGTTTCCAGATTCGACTTCGAGGCTCTTCTTCGGGTCGAGTCTAAGCCGGTCATTACCCAGGCTATCTCCCTATCTATATCTAAGGGAATTAGCGCCACTGATTTTTTTTTTTCATAATAACCGATTAGGTACTTTTCTGAAGACGAAAATGAAAATACACATATCAATATCAATTCGAATCATTTTGAAACAAAGAGCTAATCCATTGCTTCGTATATTTGAAAATGTATCTGCACAACAAGGTAAATAACGCAATTGTTGTCAGTATTAAGACTGATTTACACGGTGCGGTTTAAGTGCCTATGGCATACAATAAAACTGATGCAACAAATGACTTGCATGGTCTAAATGGTGTTTAGACAATGCAACTTTTATTGTTGCTTGAACTTAATTGAATCCATAGGCAATTAAATTGCACCGTTTAAATCAGTCTTTACGCACTTACCTACGCTATCGTGAAAGGCATGTAGGTATGAGTGCATCTTAATAGTATGCTCTTACAGGCAAATGGTTTGAAATATTTTAAAATGTTCACAAATACTGGAACAAAAAAATCTTCAATCTGTTTATTCTTTTTCACTGCTCTTCACAAAGTGGAAAAGTTATTTGCTGTAAACTTTTTATATCATGGAAACAAAATCCATAGAATCCAACTTTATACTTAACAAGAAAACGTGTTTTGTATCTACCAATTTTGATAATAGCATTTTCTTGCCATTGCCAAAAACTTGTATCATTAATATAAATTTTACCCTAGTTTTCATTAAATTAGCGAAAAGTTTTAATAACAACTTAGTTCAAAGAACCTACCTAATTTAAGAAACAATTTAAACTCAAAATATTATGCATGGATGTCGTACTAAACTTTATAGAACTCATAAAAATGCAATGATAAATATCTCATTAACTGAAATCGACCGACGCTATTATGTAATGCATAAGTACCTAGGTAGGTATATATAACATTCATAACACTTCCTAATAGCTAATCAGATAAAAACGTACATACAATTATCAAACCAATTAATACTAGATTTAAAAACTTATTTACTGTACCTAACATCCCAATTATAGTTTTTGCATATTTTCTTGCACATTTTTTTGTAGATTATTTTATAACTTAATGGAGCGTTATACAATTATTATGTGTTGTTTACACGTTTTTTGTATACTCGTTCCTTACAAATTACTTCCTATATATAGATATTAAATATTATGTAAACAAATTTAGGTTTCTTGTATTTTGTTTTACTATCTACGCTAGATAGAGTAGGTAGGTAAGTATCTAAGCATCTAACAGGTAGGTACAGGTCTCCCAAAGTGATAATGCGCATAGAAATCTTCGTCACTGTTCGGCAACGGTCGTATTCCCCGAGCGTTCGGAAGAAGATATGTATATAGAGTGGTTAAGTGCATAAAAAGTGGTTAAGTGCACCACTCTATATACATATCTTCTTCCGAACGCTCGGGGAATACGACCGTTGCCGAACAGTGACGAAGATTTCTATGCGCATTATCACTTTGGGAGACCTGTATTTATTTTCTTAAACATCCCCGTGCCCTTCGTGAGGGGGTAAACATTTTTCTTCGTGATGAAATCTGACTACCTACTACGTAAAATGAAAAGACTTTTGAGTAAGTACGTATAAATTAGGAAAGTCACAAATAATGTGGCTCCAATCTATTACAATCTGTCAAATTTCATTTTTAGGTTAATTGGGAATATCTGACAGTTTCGGGTGCCTAGCTTAACCAACTGTCCAGAAAAAAAAGAAAGAAAATCTAATAAAGACACATTACAGATTGTCTTAGCTTGATATGCTGCCGTCTATACATCAGAATAACATAGGACACTTTTTACCTCAATTTAATAATATAGTATCTATAGATAAAAATAATATCAGAGTGTAGATACCTTTCATCTGTCATACCAAATACCCTGACTACAAACAATCGATGCATGGTACACTGGCAAACTTAATACTTTTCTGTTTTTATATAAATCCTAAACAAATACTAGGAAATTACAGTTTAAGACAGTCTAGATATTTACTTGGGGACTCATAGCCGTCCTAAAGTTTTCTTTGCGGTCTTATAAACGTAGACGAAATTAGGTCTATATTGTCAGAAAACTTTGTATAAGTAGGCTAACCACGGAAAATGATAAAAAACGGAGCGAAGTCTTGAAAACCAAGCTCGTGACTTGAATAATAATTAGCATAGTTAGTGAACATTAATTCAATGATAAAAATAATTATTAGCAAAGTCAGTCGACATTAATTCAATGTTAACCATTTTTAATGTGTAGTTATTCAGTTAATAATTATGTAACTTACTAGAGTTTTTATATTCTTCACCTGAAAGTGTAAATAACACTAATACATTGATAAGACTACAGATTTGTTCTTTTTTCAAAAACATTCGAGTAGTCTTAAATTGAAATCAACATTTAATTATGGAATTTTGTTACATAATACAAGTTGTATTTAAAAACAATTTCCTGTTGAATAATGGCTATCAAATTGATTCATTACATAAGTGCGAACCTATCTATAGGTAGGTGATAATATAGATATCTATTATTATATCTATCTAGTAAACAAATTATCTAATACTTCCAAAACAAGAACAAAAATAGCTCACAATCAGTCATTATGCGTAGGTGTACATATTAAATTTAATAAAACAAGGCTTCAGTAACTAGGTATATCTACTAAGATTCACTGCCATTCAATACACATTCAAATCACGTACACATACAAATTCGGAACAAATGTCATACAACACTTCAAATATTTGTCCTCATGCGGAAATCGAATCCGCGACAAAAATAACAACAGACGCTTGGCTACCATTTTAGTCACCAAGGTTAAAAGAACAGAAAAATAAAAATTTGTATGGATGTCCACTGCATTTTGATATGTATGAAATTCTATTGTCCATGCGTTCTATGTTTTGTAGAACTCTAAATAATAATAATAATAATAGAGTTCTAAATGATGAGATGAGTTCTAAACTCATTAGGTACCTACTACATAGGTATGTTATCTACATACCTATGTAGTACCGAATGAGTTCTACAAACTATAGAACGCATGGACAATAGAATTTCATATATGTATATCAAAATGCAGTGGACATCCATACAAATTCTTGTTTTCTGTTCTTCGTACAACTTGTTACCGAAACGGTATGCGAAGAAACAAAACAAAAGGGTACGAAGACAGTAATATCTAACTGTCATAACGCTATACCGTAATTTCCACAGGTAATGCAAAGCTATTGTACAATATCTAACAGAAAATGCTCTGCCGCTGCTCATAACGCATATAGGCGTCGCTTTATCAAGCCTAAAATCCTGGCTGCGTAAAGTATGATGGATAAAAAGCGTGTTATACACCTTCAGTACACACCACATTATTGCGTTCTACACCAAATGAGTATCTCCTAAGCTACCTACTAGTCTAGGCAAGTAAAACGGGTTTATTAGAAAATATTTAGGGACAAGCTACAATTTCCCCGGACATTAAGCCGAACACGCCTGACCACTAGACAAAATATTCGTTGTTAATTAGCAACCAAAAGTACCTAAAAAAAAATACTTGAAGAGGACAGCAGAAGGCCGATCAATTCCCTTAATTTAAAACGTTCAAATTCTTGTCGCAATCTCATCCCAGCGACAATAAATGTAAAAACTTGATTTTAAAAAGTGTACGATAAGTACCTACAGGTATTTTTGACAGATGACTGAGAACAGGCTGTGAACGTGCCTAAAATTACGATGATTACCCCTGTTAATAAACTAATGCTACCTGGCAACTTTGGATTCGGTGAAGAGGCGTGCGAAGAGGCTAATGGCGACCCAGATTGGTTCAAAACGGTCTCCAAAGCCTGGGGCACAGGCGAAGAGTATCCAGCCTGTCAGTGTGTGCGCCGAAATTACATGACTTATTCGTCATCTCCGTTCCATCATCGGACGCCCCGTCATACGGCAGGCGGAGTATCCACCCTTACGTTGTTGATACTACTACGATCCGGACGAAGCGTTTCGCCTCGACTTTTATACCGCGTACATCCAGATATTGGATTAATTTGCCAGTGGCGGTGTTTCCGTATGACTAATTTAAGTGTGTTCTAGAGTGAATAGGCTCTTAATAAACTAGCGCGCTTTACCATCAACGATTGCATCACTGCTTACCATCAGGCGGGATCGCGGTCAAGCATTTAGCATTATAAAAAAAACAATCTAACTCAGGTCGAACTAATCTCTTCACCAAAATGTGTGAGAAAACTTTAAATCCTACTAATGTTTGTTACTCTTTCAAACAAAAAAGATTGAACGGATTTAGATGAAACTATACAGTAATATAACTTGTACGGACGACAGCAAGTGAAGCTACCCGAAACTGTCTAATAGTTCCAATCAACCTTGAGCCTTAAGCTTCGGCCATAAATTTGAAAACCTAATAAAGTTTGACAGGCTCTAGTAGCTTGATATGCTATCGTCTGTAGATCAGAATAACACATAACAAGGTTCAGTTGAAAACCAGCGTCAGGCAACTGCTACGTAGTTGTCTGACATTAATGCTGAACTGGACCTAGGTATTTGGCGCAACCGATGGACTCACATTTGTTGATTGTCTTTTTTTTACTGTTTCTCTTTTTTTTTGTTATGTTTTCTTTGTTTAAAAATAATATTAGTCTACCACTATTGTCACTACTTATACTGTATGTATTTATAAGGGTGTGCGCCAAATAAACGGTTTCTTTTCTTTTCTTTTTTACATAGGATAGTTTTTATCTCAATATTGTCACGGGAGCGACACTCATGTGATGCGGGGGAAACGCGGAGAAATTCTAGTAAATAAATAAACTAAAGACAAACATTGTAACCACCACAAAAATATTGAACAATAGCTTCTATTACCAGTGAGAGATAATATAACATCAAGCATGTAGGTATTCTCCGAAGGTCTTAGGCAAAGGTGTTACCATAAGTAGTATAATTCACATTTCAACTGTTATGTTTTTACGTCCTATGTAACTGATTAAAATGCTCCCTGCATTTCCATCAACCGCACAAATCCAGACTCCGGGCCGGTACTGAGAACTACTTGTTTCTTTTTCGAAATCGCGAATTTCTAATAAGGTACGCTGCCCGACCCGAGAAACGAACCCAGCACCTACCCTAATTACGTAACAGACGATCAATCACGATCTGAATCATTTTGAAAGATATTGCTAATCCATTGCTTCATATGTTCTAAAAATATATTTACTTGACACCATAAATAACATAATGAATTTTGTTCAACTGTCAAAATGAAAGCCAATGCTACTGATGTGTTACGAAATTACCATACAGGACAACGTGCTCAGTAGTAGGTAGTTACCACTAGACAGATTTCGTAAACACCATAAAAATATTGAACGGTTGATTATAGTCTTAATGAGCTTGGTTTACCGGTGAAAGATATTGAAATGAAAGTGAAACAAATAGGATGCGACCGTAGATCTAATCGTGGAGAAAACTTTGATAGAAACTATTGCCCTTGGTCGGCCTTGGTTAACTTTCAAGAGCTGTCACTCGGTACTGTTGAATAGAATTCACCTATACTTATATTATGTAAGTATTTAGATAAGTGTCACAATTGTGAGGTGCAGAGGTGATGGTTAAATAAAACAAACACAGGCCGAACTTAAGTAGCTAGGTACACAAGGCTATAAATATCAAGTTATCTATTTCCAGTTTTCGCTGACCTCGCATTGTGTACGTTTTTCGTGCAATAAGAAGTCGGCTTATACTGTTTATATACTTATAGCTTGATGTGTAGCCGTATGTGCAAGTGTAACAGTAGATTTTTGATTTTTATGTGATTCCCGTATCTCACATTAAAAATAGAAAATATTAGCTTTCAAAATATTTTTGTTTATGTTACAAGCATCTAATTGAACACATTCCGCGCACGTAATATTAAAATAGTCTTTCTCTTAAGTTTTTTTTTTGTGTGTGTCACACGAAAAAATTAAAAACACATTAGTAAAAATTATTCCCTAAACATCTTAACTTAAAATATTATATTAATTATCTAGGTAAGTATTTGGATTTTTCCACGTCGTATTTCTTTTTCAAATTTAAAAATATTTAAATTTAATTTAATAAAATTAATAATTTTTATTTTCATAATATAAAAAAAAATAATACTCACAAATATCAATCGCCGCCACATTTTGATACGTTTATTATTTTTTCTACGTCACAGTTACAACGACCAGACTACTCCTATTTAATTCTCAAAGATTACTACACAACACTATTATAGAGAACTTCGCGTTACAATTTCCCGCCCAGTACTGCGCTGGCGCCTCCCTTACCACTCATAATATTGGAAGCGAACGGCGGCCGCGCTTACAATTTATGTAACATGGCCAATCCAACGCTGCACAATATATAATTTAAACTTAAAATCACTGTAGTCTTGTTTTAAATGTTAGATAAGATTAAGGTGGCAGCATCATAATTTACACAATATTATTCATCCATGAAATTAATCGTCCTCTTCAGATAGGTAAGCATCTATTCCAATCGTTGCATGTTTCACTTAAAACTTCGTGGAGTGCGTAAAAACTTGTCTAGTCGAGTTCATGGCCAAAAAAATGCTTATCGAATCATTAAATTTCAGGAGAATTACCTAGTGACCCTAAGGTCACCCCCACTAATTGCATCATTTAGGATACAACAAGCTTGCCCCCCTATTAGATACATGGTCCTTGAATTTCATTTGCCAAAGTCAGGTTTACTATTATATAGATAGTTACACCTTTGCCCAACCCTTCGGAGATTACAGTCGTGATGTTAATTTTTATAGGACTCAATATATACAGTATCAAGGATACCAACGCGTAAACTGTAACCTTGAATAATTCAATACTAGAATATTATAACATAGACAATATTAGTCGGTTACAAAAATAAACGGTTTTTCTAGAAATCTCCATAACTACGCGTTGGAAATATACGGAAAAGCAAGTTTTTTATTACAATTACCAACGATTGAGCTCGGAATCATGTACTGAATCTATGGTAGCACTTTGAGTGTCAATGTCCCACCATCCTGTATAGGGTGACCAAAATATTTATGTCGGTTAGATTAAATATAACAAAAACTAAATCCGGACCTGGATGTAGTTATCTACGTCATCATAAGTCTAAAGCCTACTGGTGGGCTTGGGCCTCTCCTATTGCACGCTATTTTACTCCTTTTTCGGCAGCTCTCATCCAGCTACTACTCGTCATCCTGCGAAGATCGTCGGCCCACTAACGTTTACCAATTCGCGGTCTCCACTCAAGAAGCGTCTACCCCCACGATATCGGTTCTACGAATAATTTGGCCGGCCTATTGTCACCTCACTCATGTATCTATGGATTTGCATGTTGAGAAATATCATGAAATTTGTAACAATAACTTTAGAAAAGTGATGTTTCCTAATGAGCTTCATGAATGTGCTGATAGTGTCTGTCAAAACATAAAACACAGATCTGTAATTGACAACTTATATAACAATATTGTTAA
The DNA here is from genome assembly GCA_037179545.1 of Sesamia inferens. Classification (NCBI taxonomy): domain Eukaryota; kingdom Metazoa; phylum Arthropoda; class Insecta; order Lepidoptera; family Noctuidae; genus Sesamia; species Sesamia inferens. The sequence goes on along the minus strand of CM073928.1, from coordinate 15,798,593 downwards.
TATATTATGTCTGGTTTCGGTAAACAGTCGCGGTCTCTTTCCTAGGAAACAGACTAATGCTAAGTGTGTCTATGGTTGGAACAAACATGTCAGAGATGCGCACGGGCAGGCTAGATTGGACCACCGAATGTATGTCTTGGGTGGAAAACCAGTTATTGGATCATTGTATGATAAAATGTGTGAAAGTCGACGAGTATTTAAGTCACGCTTAAGGTACTGTCAGAACAACCAGGAACAGATAAAAATGGATATACTTGCCTCACAACATTCTGCTAAGAAATTTAAGAAGTTCTGGATGGGTACTAAGCGTTTGAACGGTAAGGCTAGTTTGCCTGTGTGCATTGATGGCATCAGTGATGCCAAAATGATTGTAAATTCATTTAAGGATCATTTTCGGGTGAGATCGTCCTTGATGTCGGTGCTTGATACTGAACGTTACCCGGTAGAAAAGCCAATTCGTTTTTCAAGTAAGGATGTGACCGACATTATTAAAAATATGAAAAGAGGAAAATCACCGGGTCATGACGGGCTCAGTGTTGAGCACCTGCAGCATGGGGGAGTTCACCTGTAGAGGGTGATAGCCATGTTTTATACTTTTTGTATACGGCAATCTAATGAGAACTGTGGTTGTGCCAATAATGAAAAATGTCACTGCTGATATATCTGACAGAAGTAACTACAGGCCGATTTCTTTAGCTACCATAATCGGAAAGTGATTGGTGGGTTATTAGATAGGAAATTTGATCATTTTGTTACATAGCAGGATACACAGTTCGGTTTCAGAGAGGGGTTGTCAACTGAAAGTGCAATACTTTCTCTGAAACACACTGTAAACTATTATAAGTATACAACGGCAAACACCAGTATATGAATGCTTCTTGGATTTGTCCAAGGCTTTTGATCTGGTGTCATATGATAAGCTTTGGGCATAGTTAATAGAGGTGCAGGTGTCCCAGCCGATTTAGTTAATATCCTCGCCTACTGGTACAGTGAGCAGCTTAATATAGTAAGGTGGGGAAATGTGTACTGGGATGGATATTCTTTAGAGTGTGGCGTCAGGCAGGGCGGGCTGACTTCGCCGCGACTCTTTAATGTATATGTGAACCATCTGATTGAGAGGCTCAGCAGCATGCATGTTGGATGTCATATTGATGACATATGCGTCAATAATTTGAGTTATGCCGATGATATGTTGCTGCTGAGCCCCTCAATTGGTGGCCTCAGACAGCTGTTAAAGGTATGCGAGGAGTGTGCTGTGGAGCATGGTCTGAGGTACAATGAAAGTAAAAGCGAGTTCATGCTATTTAAATGTAAATATAAAAGCGATATCCTCATACCACCTATATTACTTAATGGTGTACCTCTGGATCGTGTTGCACAGTTTAAATATCTGGGACACATGCTAAATGAAAATTTGTGTGACGATTTGGATATTGAGAGGGAGCGCAGGGCATTGTCGGTGCGTGGTAATATGTTGGCACGCAGGTTCGCTCGGTGTAGTGCTCCTGTAAAAGTAACTATATTCAAGGCATTCTGCCAGACGTTCTACACGAGCAGCCTGTGGGCGAACTTTACCCAGAAAGCCTACAGTGCCTTGCGCGTCCAATATAATAATGTGTTCAGGGCCCTGTTTCGGCTTCCTCGTTATTGCAGTGCATCCGGTATGTTTGCAGACGCCAGCGTAGATGACTTCTATGCAATTATGCGTAAAAAAGTTGCGTCGGTGGTGCGACGAGTACGGGGGAACCCGAATAGTGTTCTGAGGATGATTGACGACAGAACCAACACCGTTCTGCTCAGTAGGTTCACTGAACTCCGTGTGTTGCGAGACCTGTGAGTATACTGAGCAAGGGTGGAGTGTTTTAATTGTGTGTAAGTTTGTATTAATTAGGTATTAGTTACTAATATAGGTTAATATTATTGTTGCTAACACAGTGGATCTCAGTTATCTTAAAAATAAATAAATGAAAATGAAATTAAATAATAATAAATACCTAATGATATTTATTTGATATAAGTATAATTATATCAATACAGAGTAAACTTCGACCGCCGGCAGAAGTTACCACCCACCAGACAAAGTCTTGCCGCCAAGCGATTTGTCGCGTTCCGGCATGATGTCTGGTGAAGCCGTACGGAGGACGGGTCTGAGCAGTTGTGTTGCGATGTGTGCCGGGTACGATGCGCCAAATGTTGTTGTGTTGGGAGTTTGGTCGTGGAGGGTCTTCAGATCAATCTCCCTTTGGCGCAGCATCGTTGGTCATGTTGTTGGGTTTAGCATCACCTCGCTCAACTGCCGTCTTCCTTCCTATTCGCTCAGTTTATCTGAGTGAATAGGCTCTTAATAAACTAGCGCGCTTTACCATCAACGATCGCATCACTGCTTACCATCAGGCGGGATTGCGGTCAAGTGCTAGTTTATAATTATTAAAAAAAAAAAACAATTTAACCATGCGGATAGTCTAGTATAATATAGTACTATTTTATATAAATATACATGACATATCATTGATCGTGTTAATGCCAATAAGCTGTCTAACAGCCAGTCACATCCAGCCATCACATCTACATTATTAGACTTCCAAATATGTCGGTTTACAGTCTAACCGGATGCAGCGCAATATCAGTATTTTTCATGTAGCTACCTTCTATCTGACCGTAAAATCCATTTACTACGTAATACGACACGCCTTGACAAGATTGGTTGTTATAATTCTGGGCATCTGACGATCCATCATTCATCGTCATCATTTCAGCCGAAAGACGCCACTGCTGGACATAGGCCTCCGCCAAGGATCTCCACGACGACCGGTCATACGCCTTCCGCATCCAGCGGTTTCCCGGGACCTTTACCAGGTCGTCGGTCTACCTTGTCGGGGGCCTACCCACACTGCGTCTTCCGATGCGTGGTTGCCACTCGAGAACCCGTCGGCCCCATCGGGCATCGGTCCTACGGGCAATGTGCTCGGCCCGCTCGTTCTTCTGCGGATCTTCTCATTTCTCATTTGATCACGCAGTGAAACCCCAAGCATAGCCCTCTCCTTTGCCCTGTGAGTGACCTTGAGCTTTCTTATAAGGCACATTGTTAGCGACCACGTCTCATTTCCATAAATCATCACTGGCAACACATACTGGTCGAAGACTTTTGTCTTGAGACACTGCGGTATTTCGGACGAGAAGATTCTACGTAGCTACGTAGCTTCCCGAAATTAGCCCAGCCGAGTTGGATTCGGATCCGGTTGCCGGTTGTATCTTTATAGGAGTCGGTACAACATGGGCATTAGACATGACTTTCGTATTGTCCATGATCATTTTAAGACCGACTCGCTCGGAGGCTCTACTGAGGTCTTCGAGCATTGTACTCAGGTCCTAACGATACGTAACTATTAAAAAATTGAATGACGGACAGCAGTCTCGTTATATAAAAATCGACCTGATTGACCCGTACGCTCATACTTAGCCATAATTCCATCTTGGATTAGCCAGTCTTCTTAGAAAATTCTTCCAAATTTTCATTGATAAGATCCGTTCCTGTATAACCAGTAGAGGTGACTGGTTCTTACGGTCAAGTTTTCATCAAGTTTTTCTGTGACGTGGAAAGTTTATTAACAAATGACCATTATGATAGATTGCTATTACAAAATATAAACTACGCCTTGGCACATAGCTTTGTAGATTTGATTTAAGAAATGAGAAATTTAATCAAGTTTAATTTTTCGTTAGATTACTTAGGTAAGTATTGTGATAATGCTGCCGTTGTACCTATTATGTAAATATATTTCTTTATTATACATACCTATACTTATAGATCGTGTAAATCTATGGTGTGACCAATATAATAAGCGTATAATTGCAAAAATATATAATCTAAATTACATGGGCTGCGTAAACCTATATATGTATATATATAATTAGTAGGTACTATTTAATCAACGCCTACGTAATACGTGACTGATTACCTGACCGTGAGCTTTCAGTCCATCAATGGCAACAAATGAATTACCTTAGAAAATATTTTGCAACACACTGCTAAGTTTGTCTATTATAATAAAAAAAAACCACTTAAAATGACAAAAACGGACTTCTGGCCCGATGTGCCTTTACCTTCGCTTAACTTTTGAGTTCAAGGCAAACACTACACAAACGACCAGATAGGTTTATTTATCAAATATTAAGAAACAATTAATGGTTCAACTTACGATTCGTCACCTACACAAACAGTTAAATTGTAACTAGGCCTTGGTCATTGCCCTCTCCAGTGTGCTAAAAAAAAGTAATAGAAAACAAATACGCAAAAGTGAATAGGATTTAGGTCTTTAGAAGTTTTGCTTTTGTTTCTTTTGTATTTTTTATGTCGAAGACAATTGTTAAGATTAATCATGCTAGTAAAGACAATGATGCTGAATACTGACCAGTTATAAGAAATTAAAGTAAGTATGTGTAAGGCGAGCAATGCACCTCTCTTCCACCTTCCACAAGATATACGAGCGTTCCCTAGTCAAGCTCCGTCTGGGTATGGATGAATTAAAACTATCTATTTTAATAGACACTATTTTAATCTGTAGGGTAATTGCGTAACCCATTATCAGTAGCAAAGGGTTTCATTTTGACAGAGACTCGATCTATCAAATATTACTTTGACAAAGTTCCCTACATTTTGACAAGTTTCTGACGTTTGTTTGACGCCGAGATGGGACTCATCATCATTATCAACCTTTTTATCGTCCCACTGCTGGGCACAGGTCTCCTCTCATACAGAGAAGGAATGAGCGTAATCACCACGCTTGCTCAGTGCGGGCTGGCGATTTTAAACTTAAAGGCCAGGTTTACTCAAGATGTTTTCCTTCACCTTCAGTCATTGGTGTCCAAGATATACTTAGAAAGTACATATAACTTGAGAAAAGTTACATTGGTACTTGCCTGACCTAGAATCGAACCTGCGCACTCATACTTGAGAGGCTGGTGTTTTAACCACTAGGCCACCACGACAACGAGATGGGACTGCGATTAGATTTTTAACGTCGGGAATCGGCCTTCAGCTATAGATAATAAATATATACGGACAAATCACACAGATTGAGCTAGCCCCAAAGTAAGTTCGAGACTTGTGTACTAACTCAACGATACTATATTTATAATAGACACATAATTATATAAATAAACATCCAAGACCCAGATCAATCAGGAAAAGATCATTTTCCACCATGACCTGGCCGGGGATCGAACCCGGGGCCGCCATGTCGCAGGCAGGCGATTTGACCGCTGCGCCACTGAGGTCGTCAGATAGGGGCGAATAAACAGTTAAATCGTTTCGGGTCGTCGTCGCCCGAAAATCTGACAACTAAACTTGCCAAGAGGTATCGTAGGTATTATATACCCTATTACGGCTGCCTGCCTGACCTCCACTGCTTGTGGAAGTCACCATGGTATTCAGCAGCATTCGGTTAGACTAGAAGCCAACCTCAACATAGCTCGAAAAAAGCTTGGCAGATGAAGATGATAATGAAACGAAAGTATGGACGACAGCAGATCAAGCTACCCGAAACTGTCAGATTTTACCAATCAACCTTGAGCCTTAATGCTTTAGAGATAATGTTAAAAATTTAATAAGGAAATCTGACAGATACTAGTAGCTTGATGTGCTGTCGTCTGTACATTCTTACCTTCTAGAATCTAGAAAATATTCGTTACTCTTACTGGAACTTCATAAAGGTTTTCAAACATTGCATTATCCATAAAACATATCCGTACATAATAAATCATATTGTGTGCATACTCGTTAAGAATTTTTATGATATGCAAAGAATTGTTTATCCCTCGGTATTGTGTGCCCTTGGGCAGGTGTCTTCAACAAAGATAACTAGTTTTATATTTAATTAGTCGCTCCGTGACCTTTATTACACATAATAATACGTACTATGTTAGGTATTCCAATCGTGCGCATCTTCAGTTGACGTAGTAGCGTGTTATTAAGTCGCAGTATATGAAATTGAATAATTCAAGAACCCAGACATAATGATGATCGGACAAATACTCGAGACGAATAGATGACAGTATCCGACAGGTAGGTACAAACGGTCGGTCACGCAACTCCAATCGTTCACAGCGAGGCGTTTAAAATAGATTGAATTTTTCACAATACCGATCATTGGGCAAATTATTTTTTTGTTAGTAAAAACAGATGCAAGGTCAACCGCGACAGGTATTACATCCCATCCAGTTTCATCATACTTACAATAAAACGAAGGTATTATTAGTAATAGGTAGGTATTATTACTAATACCCATTATGAAACTAATTAATAAAAATACATGAACTGTTTACTGATTTCTTTATTGGATATCGCCGGTACAATACTAGTTGACCAATTTAAAATGCAATGTATATTATTGTATCACTTCGAATAGTAATTTCGAACGCTATTTGTACACAGGACAACATACATAAATGATTGAAGACCTATTTTTAAAATAATACACGGCAATATTTCTACTTTTTGTCTGGTGTGGACATAGATTTACACTTCCGGGTTGACAACGTAAAAATGTACAAAATACATAATATCAACTCTTATAACTTGTTTGTGTGAACAACTCTCTTTGAGTTGTTCATAAGTTTATGTACTATGAGTTATATAAAAGTTGATAACGGACACACATTACCTCTAAATACAGAAACCTTTTCAATTCAAAACTTATTAGTAACCTTACCCTACACTTTAATCTCTTATGATCATAATTATTCACAAGCAACAAATAATACTGCTAATGAGAGGACAACATGTATCAAGACGGTTCTTTTAATGTGTTTATAAAACGTTCTATAATGCCAATAAACAGACTTTGTCCAATTATTACAACTCAAAAAAAATTATTCATTACACTCACTGCAAAATTAGACGATGCAGAGAACTTGGAAATAAATAATCGCATCCGAAAACACACCAAACAAAAAAATAGAAATGTATGACTACAGTTCAGTTAGAAACGACTTTCGCAATCAGATCATATCGTTTAAAACACATTACAAATTAGATAAATAGTTCTCTATGCATATAGCATTTGCATAAATAACTACTGTGTAAGAACATATCACGGACCTGTAGGTTAATGAGAAACTAACGTTTCTAAGATACTAAGGGCGCCTATCTAAAATTACGATTGATAAATATTCCGTACAAGCTATATTCGACTTAAGACTATGTAGCAACATATCACATACATTAATCGATCTATAGCCACAGTAATAAACGGACTTACTGACAACCGGCCACACTGAACTATTAGTGGGATTGAATATGTACTTGAAAATTCTACACTCATTGAGTAATTAGCTTGGAGAAATTCAGAACTTTTCACACATTCATTCCAATATTAATAGTTTTATATCCACACAAAAAAGTTTCTTAAAGATCGCACTACATAGTATTTTATTTTACATCATGTTCCAAAGTAAGTACTTAAAAATAATCACTTCATATCATTTATCGAAAGTATGCCCTAAATACATAAATCATTTTAAGAAAAGTGTAAATTTTTTATATAAATTAAAGTAACTAAAATTTCAGGAAATTCATAAAGTTTTGTGACATTTTCAATAAACCTTTTAAGTTTGGGGTGTAGATGAGAGAATAATAAATAAATTCGTTATATGATTATCATATTACATATCATCAAAGAATTCATAATAAAAATGCCTTGCTATGCTAGACAAATTAGTTCGTGGCAAGTCAGAAATCGTCACGTTACCACAAAACTAGAAAGCAGTTCATATTCTATCTATAGTATGTGACGTATTCGATATTAAAATGCACATTCCGTTTTCATGGCATTTTATTACAGAAAAAAATTTAAACACAATCACACATAATATACAGTAATTGTATCAAGTGATTGGAGTATAAAGATTTTGTTTCATCAATAATATTATGTAACTACAGATACATAGGATCAGGTATACCTCTAGGTACAAAAGAGAATAAATATAATACGGAAGTGAACAAATACGGTGGGCCAACCGAGTTTCACAGAATAAGTATACGATAGTGAAAATTTAAAGCCACGCTACTCACTCGACCGGCGAGCCAGGAACACTCGGTCATGCACATCAATCTTAACACTGATTATGGTCACACTCTCGCACTTAACGTTAGCAGTCGGGGGACCTACCACTGCGGGTTGGGCGGTAGGTAGCCTTCGGGAGCGTACGTGGGAGCGGGCGGCGGCGCGGCGTAGGGGGGCACGGTGCCGGCCGGGCCCGCGTAGCCCGGGTAGTACGTGCCGCTGCCGTAGCCGCCGTAGTACGCCGGCGTGGGGTACGCACCGTAGCCCATGCCGTAACCTGCTGGTACAAAAAAAAAAAGAAGAGAAACTATTTATTTGGCGCACACCCTTGTAATACTTACATATACATACAGTATATGTAGTGACAGTAGTGGTAGACTAATAATAGTTTTAAACAAAGAAAACAGAACAAAAAAAAAAGAGAAATAGATAAAAAAGACAATCAACAAATGTGAGTCCAACGGTTGCGCCAAATAGGTCCAGTTGAGCATAAATGTCAGACAACTACGTAGCAGTTGCCTGACGCTGGTTCTCAACTGAGCCTTATTATGAGCGCATAATGATTTAATTATTATGTTTGTGTGATAAATCATAAATCGTGAATAAATATGTGTTCAGTGTACGTTATGTTATCTGCATAAGTATTCACAATCTTTCGATGCGCTATTGGATTTTATTGTTAAGGTAAATAAAATAATTGCTATTTTGTAATTCATTATAATATATGTTATGGGCCAAGTAATTAATGCGGGCAGTATTCATAATGGCCGAGTTGTATGAATAATGCCCAGTCATATCCGGCCAAGTGATTAATTACAATCTAAACTCACCTATTTATCACATTGTCCGTGCATTATGAATATGGCTACAAGATAATCGGGCAATGCGTTTAATAGGTATTTTTTTACGTCGTGCGCTGCGTTGCCGAGTTGGGAACAAACACATGACGCGCGCTAACCAATCAGAGACCAAATAGGTCGGAGTTTATTTTAAGTGGAATGACCACAACTGTGACTTAAATTCGATTTCGTTAATTTTTTCATTTTCAATTGTTATTTTTTATGCCTATTAGATTTTATTAAGTTTCAAGCACTTAGTAAAAACTACTGAGTTTTAAATATGTTAAGTACTAAATTACACATATTATAAGTAGTTCTTTGTTTTTTTTTTTTTTTTTTTTTGTTTACAACGTTATTTTTTGTTTATTAAGCCCAAAGTTTGAGAGCTTTTATTGGATAAACAAATAATCTATTCTTAACAATAACTATTACCCATAAGACTGATTACTAACGTTCTTTTAACTTTAGAGTAAATTTTAAGTTGAATAATCGGTGTGATTTCCATTTAAATTATTAGTTTTGTAATTTAACTTACTCACGCCGAGAGGTAATATATTCTCATTCCTCGCTGCAGCTTGGAAACGCGCTTAATCGCAATATACAGTATGTTAAGAAAACCCTGTCCGACCCGTGAAGGTGTTGTTAGGTATCGATAACTGATTCTACTAATGCATACAAAACCGGGCTAAACTTAAAAAAAATCCCCCTAAAAAAATAAATATTATTTCGCAAAAAGAGGTAACTTAATAAATGTGCGTTATGCACCATTCCGCGGGCGGCGGGCGGCAGGGCACGCGGCACGTGGTCGCATCGCTATTCGCTCATAATAATAACGGTGTTGTCACTTTTTAAAAATTACCAAATTTCGGGGAAGTTGGAATTAATTCGCGGGAAAAAAAGATTATTTCAAAATTAATTTGTATTGGTACTATGATGATTACGTAAAATTTTATATTATATTTGGTCATGTGTTTACCTAACCTTTATTATCCTTATGGGTCGGACAGGGTTTTCATAATATACTGTATAATATACTAAACTATAAAACATATTTTATTATTCCTCTACTCGATAATTGATTTCATTACTTGTAATGCTCGGTCTATCTAAGTATTCAACATGTAGTACTTCACACCAGCTTCTAACGTTGTACAAAGCACAGGTCCGTTCGTGTGTGGTGAACCTGATTTAACTCGAGAGGGTCTCCAAAGCCTAGAGCACAAGCGTAGAGTAGCCAGCCGTTCGGTGTTCTATAGGATGCATTTTGGGGAGTGTGCGAGAGAATTGCATGATTTAATTCCCCATCTCCGTTTTTCGCCTCCTCCTTTATACTGGGACTGGAACACTTTGCCAGCGTTGGTGTTTCCGTCGGACTACAATTTGAGTGTCTTCAAGGCTAGAGTGAATAGGCTTTTAATAAACTAGTGTGCGTTACCATCAACGATTGCGTCACTGCTTACCATCAGGCGGGATTGCGGTCAAGCGCTAGTTTATAATTTAAAAAAAAAACTGCCCAATACGCACTGGGCATTATGAATAATGCCCAGTGTGTACTGATTTTGATTGGTTATAATCACATTGCCCGCATTTATTAGGCATTATTCATATTGTCTAAGCCCATAACATATAGGTACATTAATAGTGTAGTTGACTAAAAAAAACTAATTAGTCCGTCAGTCAGACTTCCATAAAATACTAGACATGTATTTTTTTTTTTCATATAAACAAAAAATGAAGACGACACAGTGCGTTGAAAACTCGTGTGACGTCACTGCACGCTACACTTTTTAGCGAGCAGTGGCGTCACCAGCCACCACTCCTGATCTTTGATGCCTTTTATATTTGTACATTTTTATTGATTTGATAAAACAAAATATACATATCCAATATTTTTCTATAATCTGAATGACGGACTAAATAGAATCAATTTTTTTTTACCCATGAAACATCCCTACTGTGTGAAACCAGGGGTAATATAAAAATTACATAACATAAAATTACGCTGGTCCAGTTAACATAATAACAGTGTAATTAAACATTAAAGGAATCTTACCTGGGTATTGAGCGTAGGGTCCTTCCGGAGGAGGGTTCCCGACGGAGTAGGCTTGTCCAGGCGGTGCGGGCGCCCCTTGCGGCCCGAGCGGCCCCAGCGGCATGGCGGTTGGGGACGACGACTTGGACAAGTCGGCGGGCGCTGCCGTGCCGCCGCTCATCATCGCGGGGTGGCTCAGGCTAATGGGCATGCCGGACGACGGCTTCATGTGGCCGGAGTGAGGGTGTGGCTGCGGCTCGTGCGGACGGCCCATTAGCCGCGGGTGTGTGCTGACGTGCTGCGAACTGTCCAGCGGTGGGACAGGTGAGGCGTGCGGCACCGGCTCTGGCTTGCGGATACGCGGTGCCGCCGCCGGGCCTAGTAAACTCGATACACTATGAGGCATAGGAACGGGCGAGGGCGGTACATTCAGAACGGGGTCAGGCACGGCGTCAGGTTTAGCAGGCGACCGACGCTTCTTCGTCTTTGCTCCAGGTTTTTCTTCACCAGTCGGAGAGTACGACTGAGTAATATCATCCAAATTTCGACGGAAATCTGGCATTCCTTCTTTGTTCAAAACACTTGCAGTCCTCTCTAGCTGACTGAGGCTAGATTCTAGCGACGGCCGACCACCCGGCCTCTGATGCCTATAATTCTTTAGAGGATTAATTTTTCTTTCGACAGATTCAGCAGTGCGGCTCAAATCTGCCACATCCACTTTAGACATATCTGGAATTTTAGAATGCTCAGTGGAATTATCATCTATTGCCTTATTTTCTAGAACATCTTCGGACAGTAACTTTTCATCCGTCGTTAACACCATTGGATCTGCTTCAGGATTCGAATCTTTAACATGTGTTGTACTTGGTTTTTCTTCTTCACTGGGTTTAGAAGATTGTGGAATTTCTGGTTTATTCTTATCTTGTTCTACATCAGAAGAAGGCTTCAAACGTTGTTGTTTGTTCTCATCCTCCTCATCACTATCTAATACTTGAGTATCTTCCTCAGAGTTTACTTCTTTCTTACTAGTAGAACTGGTGTCATTGCCATCAACTTCAGGTTTTTTGGGTTCTCTCGGTATTTTTGTTATGCTTACGGAACCAGGTAGATTGGGTCGTAATAATCTGCCTGTTAGAGGGGATTTCGGACGCAAACTGGAGTATGATCTTAGTTCACCTAGTCGACTCCTGATATCGGATATTTTTTGTCCAGGCGTCATGGGTCTCATTTTGTTCTGCCCTATTATAGAAGGCCGCATCACTCTGTGAAAACCAGGTCTGGGACCAGTTTTAGAAGTAATTGTAATTGCCGAATTATTCTTCAAAGAGCCTGGTATGTTTGCCACTGGACGACTACCTAACACTAAAAACAAAACCACATTATAGAAAAACAAAAAAAAAATATTACAAAGCTGTATTGTTCTATGTTACGCGTTCGGTTTCCGCACTTAGTCCTTCCAGTAGACCACTGTGCATGTTACACACGCGTGTGACACACGCTTACAAAGCTGTATTTACCGAATCATTAATGAGAAAGCTTACCTTTCTTCCCTATGGGGCTGTTATCTTTGTTATCTGCACCTTTTTGTCCCAATCCTTTGAACGATGTCTTGATGGCAATAATTTTACCGGACTCTAGCTGCATATAAATTCCTTTTGGTGATTTCAGTACCATGACACGCTGTCCTGCCTTCAATACAATATTTGTTTTCTCGGCTGAATTCGTCGGTATTACAACATCTGCGAAGTACAAATATTATGTATTACAAATATTACCCGTGCAAAGTATCCGCACTTACAATCGTAAACTTTCGAAAAACCACTGAAATTTGAGTAATTTGTATAGTTTTCCAGTGTAGCAGAAAGGAGAAAGAGAAGGTGCTATCGGACATGTGTAGCTCCAACTCTCTCCCGCATTGGAAACATTTTGGCACTATATAACGTATTTTTTCCTTATACGAAACCCGAATACAGTTTGTTCAGAATAAGCAACTGAATCGATTTCAATCATTTTTACACCATGTTATTTTTTTTCACAAATACATACATTTAGAAATTGTTGCAGTGTGGTTAAGAGCGCGCAACACAGCTGACGGATCACACAGTTGAGATCATAGTACTAGGCGCCAGAGATAGGCCAGCACACGGCGGTGCGTTGACCATATTTTTGTTAGGACAACCAGGTAAGATAACAAGCCCATAATTTTGTGGTTTTTTATGATGAAATTTTGAACATAGATTACTTTCTTAAAAATACTGAACACATGTTTAGGGTTTCGAATATACAAAAAATAACGTTGAATACCCTATCCACTAGATAAACCTTTTTTTGATAGACAGAACTAGTGCCTGCAACAACATACAATACATTGATTAATGATTTAATATACATATAGTATTATAATGTCTGTATGAACCTATAAATTAGATAATTCAATAAGATAATATATAACACCTTAATATCTAATATTTTATTTAATCTGGAATATGTATGTTCAAAGACAGCTATCAAAAAGTAGTTATCCTAATGGACAGGATATAGACAATATTATAGATCCAAATATTTTTTCATGGCGGAACATACCTAGCGGCAGCGTCATCTCCTGCGCCGTCATGCCCTGGCGCCGCCACACGTCAGCCGGGATCCAGCGCGCGCCGTGCTGCATGGGCCGAACTGACGCTACAGGTCGCTGTACTAAACTGCCATCTGCTGTACGCACTGTACGGTATGCTGTCGTCGGCTTTGGTGCCAAGGCTGCTTTCTTTTCTAACTCGTATCTGGAGAAATAAATATTAAATGTTTTATTTCAGAATTGACAGTATCTATAGTCCATATTTACTACAATTTATGAATAATATTTTAAAGCATTCACAAACTTTTCTGTTCGAATAATTGCAGTCTCCCCAGCTATATATTCTTATTATTGATGTTCAAATTATTCAAATTTCTACTTCAATTGTTTGACAATAAATATAAAATCCCTTCAAATTAATCCAAAACGGCATAGCTGATGTTGTGAGGATCAACAATTTCTAATAAATCTTAATGAGTTGAATTTGTAAACGATATATCAAATCTAAACTCACCCTCTTTGCGCCAGTCTCTTTTCAGCACTAGATAACTTTTTCTCTTTTCTATCGACAAGTAGGGACTCATGTTGGAATGGTTCCTTGCTCAGCATCCTCCCGTGTTGCGATATAACACCTTGCATCAACACATCGATGTACTTATCTTTATGCTCGGACAGATCTTTGATTTCCGATTCCTGGAAAAAACAAAATGTTTCACTCGAAAGCAGTAAAATTTATTTTTTATCGCAAGTCTTAAGATTCATTTTTCTTCCCAAACATACAAACTATGAAGGCTGCAATGCATTGTCAGGAAATGATAAAGATAATTATATTTAATTTTAATATCCAATTAAATAATGTTTCATAGATACATTAAGATTTACAAGACCTTTTTTTGTTGGGATGGGAAATCATCAAATGACTTCTCCCGCTCTGGGCGGAGCGGAAGGGCTTATTAGAATTTTACTGATTAAAACCCACCCGTGTTTCTTCACTTGCCTGTACAACGGCCAGGGCCACGGTATCTTTTTTAACCAACCCGCAACCCTGACCCAGGAGGTATCGGTCGTTGTGGGGTCCACAACGACCAATGCCTCTTGGGTCAGGGTCACGATGTGCTGACATCTCTCTGAGGCGTGCGTGAAACACAACGCGTCGTCGACTCGGGCCCTGGTCCTTACCAGGCGGCGAGCTGCCCACTGCCCACCGCCCGCAGGCCCGCGGCTACGGTGGCTGGGAGTTTGATGTCGTTTCCCGACAAGGGCTTCTCCAGGGGCGGCTGGTGGCGTGAGGGCGCTGGGACTCCCGCTGCCCCACGCGCTCCCCCTCCTCGTTTGCTAGTATCATTGCTGTGCAGAAGGAGGTGACGGCCTGCCATGCACTTTCGCTCCGAACCATTGCCTGGACCAGGGTCGGACGCGAGAGATCGCCGCCGATCGCCGCTACAAGGACACGGCGGTGCTCTACCCAGGCCGGGCAGATCTCCACCGTATAAATTTACAAGACCTAACAATATCTTTACATCTCTCATATTCGGTAAATAGGTCCTTATTACCCCCAAATTGGGCTTGTAAGTGACCAATTAACGCCCTAGGGTAATAATGTAGCTAGAAAAGCCCTAGGGCGGTAAATAATTAAAAAAATAAACAATTCACTGTTTGAAAAATATTATTTGTTTTTGGGTTTTTTTATAATTACGTGCTAATTAGGAAAAAATATGAGTTCTACAAGTGATGAAGATATGAGCTGCGCTCCCGATTCAATAAAAATGAAAACTGAAGCAGCAATTAACAATTTTTTGCCCAAAAGAGAGATATTTGAAAACTTACGACGAGTTCATAAAGTGGCGAAAAGAAATAATAGTAAAGTCTTTATCTGAGACTACATTCTTAACATAGGTTACACACTTTAGTGAGCTATCAAAAACGGTGCAGCTATCTAGTATGAGGTGCATTTATTTATGGAACTATGAGTACTAAACACGACATTAATATCAAGAAATTTTCAAAATTATCATCTTTTCTAAAAAGACAATCAGCGCAAGACGTGAAAACATTCATAAATGAAGCCCCTGATGACTTATGTATATTTAGCTGTTAAGGTTAAGTACCTTAACAGTTATATCGAACATAAGAACCACCAAAAACAAGTGAAATATAAAAATACATAAGTATGTTTTATAGGATTGATTTGTTATATTAAGTATATAACAAATCACATAATGGAATACTTCATCATTTATCTTTTAAATTCTTACAATCCTATAAAACATACTTATGTATTTTTATATTTCACTTGTTTTTGGTGGTTCTTATGTTCGATATAACTGGCGCATGCCGATGTGACAAATATAACAATAGAGAACATAGAACAACAGGGTCAGTTGTTAGTAATTAAAACACAAAAACTAAAATTGACCGAACATTTCTAGTTCCTCAACAATTCTCTGAATTTGTACAAAAAATACAGAAATCTTCATCCTGAAAATGTTAACACCAACTGTTTTTTTTTTTTTTTTAACTACCACCAAGGCAAATGCTACAAACAAGTTATTGGAAAAAATAGCATCAGAAGTATGCCGAAGCAAATTATTTAATGTAAGCAAACCCGAAATTGTACACAGGTCATTGCTTCAGGAGAACATCGGCTACACTTTTAGCCGATGCTGGGGCTAACTTTACCACTATAAAAAGGCACGATGGGTGGAAATTCAGCAAGGTGGCTGAAAGTTACATTGAAAATTCCATACAAAATAAAAGTAAAATTAGCAACAAAATAACGGAAACTATTCAGCTTTCAAAAAATTAAACATATTTCTCAAGAGATGGTCCGACCTGTCATAAATTTGAAAGTTGTTCTCATTTCACTATAAATTTTAAGAATTAAAATTTTATTCTTGTAATGCCGGTTTTTTCTACTTACCTCACAATCGAGATGTAAAGCAGAGTAGTTCGCTCGGGTGTGAGTATCAATTGCACCCTCGAACTATAGGCGCCCTAGCTGCGCTCGCGCGCCTAAATAACTCGGGCTGAAATTGATGCCTTACCGCCCTTGGTTACTAATCTACTATTAGAGTATAGTATGTTTGGCGACAGCATTGATGTCGCGCTAAAACCGTACACGCTGCGTTAGCCCCTCGTAGATAATATGATGTAAGAAAACTCTCGTGTAGAGGCAATGTATGCATCATTATTGCGCAACGTGTACGCTGCCACAACGGACAGTAGTAATAATAATCCTTATAACAATTATACGTTATTAAAACTTACCTTTTCATCGTTATCGAAGCATAGATTTGTGATTTCCTTCATAGAAAGTACAGCGTCAGGATTGCACTCGTCAACCACTCGATCAGCCATGCCTTGCTTGTTGATCTGACGGTCATAAATCTTCTTCTCAAGACAGCAATCCATTACGAAACGATAAACGAAGCATGGTTTCCTTTGTCCGTATCTAAATGATATTAGGTTTATTATAAGAAAAGTTCAAAAATTACATGAACAATGTAGTAACTCACAAGATTGTTATAACGAAAGTAGTAGGAAAGCCTGGAAAAATCTCTACGCTTATATTTCGCTATTTCACTACTGGTATATTGTGTATCTTAAAATATTACACAACACCAAACAGCAACGTATTTTCTATCTTCTTGCTTTAAACATAATATATACTTGCCTATAAACACGACAAACAGCCTGCGTATCATGGCAAGGGTTCCAACTGGCGTCGAACACGATTACCCTGTTGGCGCCAACGAGATTGATACCAAGTGACCCGGCACGAGTCGATACGAGGAACAAGTATATGTGCGGGTTGGCGTTGAACTCGTTTATCAATTTCTCACGCTCTAAAGCATGTGTTGAACCATCCAAACCTGAAAGAACACGACTTATGAGTAGAAGCTTGGTGAACAAACATTCATTGTAGTTTACAGAATAATACTTACGATAGTAGTTTGTATTTCTCTCCCAAAGACAATTTGTACCAGGAATGTAATTCTTTTCTAAAAAGTCTTCAATGAGATTCAATGTGAATAAACTCTGGCTAAACAACAGTAACCTATCTCCAAGCTTTATGCTCTCATTCAATATGTAAAAGAACAATTCCATTTTTGAAGAATTTTCAATAATCCCAGGAATGTAATCTTTTAGCAATTCTGTTGCCCAGTCGTATGTCATTTCTTCAGCTTTCTTGACCATCGCTAATTCTTCTTCTCTGTTCATTTTCTCTTCCTTCTCACTCTCTTCAGACTCAGAGTCCTCGTTATTCTTTTCTTTCGACGTCTTCCTATCGTTTCTTCCTTTAGCTTTGGGTTTACTTTTTGCCTTCGACTTTTTACCATCTTTCCCTTTACCTTTTTGTTTACCTTTCCCCTTAGGAATTTCTTCTTCTGATTCAGATCCATCACTTTTTCCTCCGTCTGTTTTGGAGTCCTTGTCTTTCTTTTTAGGAGTTTCCGATTTGGTATCTTTTAAAAGAAGAGGTTGGTTTTTGTTTATCTTCTTCGTTTCATCTTTCACTATTTTCTTTGTATCCAAGTCTTCTATTTTGACTTCACCATCAGACTCCGATTTCATCTCGGTTTTTTCTTCAAGTTTTAGTTTATCAATTTCAGTCTTTAATTCAGTTATAGGCCATGATGTCACTGGACTGCCAGAACTGGCACTACCCATAGGTGGTTTAGTTTCAAGGTGAGGGGGGAAATTTTGATATGAGCATGGATAGTTGTTACCATTAGAGTTACTTTCTTGCTGGTCAGGGTAAGATGGCGTATTTGGAGGATATCCATACGCAGGATTACCAAATGGCACAGGGTTTGTATTTTGTGTTTGCGGTACATTCTGTTCTGTTTTGACGTCAACAGCTGGGTAACTACTAGGATTATGGTTAGACTCGCTTTTAATAGCAGGTTGAGGTGGCACATGTGAATCAGTTTGACTGGAAGGCATATTGTTGGGGAAGCCCTGGTAATTGGGTGGATGATTGTCGTACTGGTTATATGGAGTTGTACTATTTCCATATCCAGATGTGTTAGCAGCATATGGTGGAGGATATGGTTGATTTGGATATCCTTGAGGCCCAGGATTATTAGAATTATTATAAGATCCCTGTGGTGCATTGGAGTTATACTCAGAGTATCCAGGATGATTATGATAGCCCTGGTATGGCGGTCTCTGTTGATTACCAGTGTAATTATCTTGGTTATTCGAGTAAGGCTGCATCGCATTGCCAGGATACGGCTGATCGTTTGGCGGTGCGTTGTAGTTCGGTGGGTAATGCTGAGAATTATTGTATTCAGGTGGAGGGTTGCCTCTGAAGTCTTGTGGTGGCTGATTACTTTGTTGATACTGAGGATTGTTGTAGTACCCAGTGTTGCCATAATAGTTTCCGTTGCCCCAATAGTTCTGGTTATAACCTTGTCCGCTTTCAGGGGGCATGTTTTGTGGATACTGATTAGGGTAGTTACTGCTGTAAGGCGGCTGTTGCTGGTAGTAGTTTGTACCATCGTAGTTTTGGTTATATCCTTGATTGGGTGGGTAGTACCCAGGACCCGGATTTTGATAGTTCTGGTACGGTGGGTAAGACCCTGAAGGCTGATCTGGTCTGAACGAGTTGGACGATGAACTGTACGGAGCATTAGGGTAGGGCGCGTTACCGTAAATGTTGGTATCAGAGCGTGGCGCCACCGGGCCAGTGGTTGTATTAGGCGGTATGGTCGCTGCTGGCTTTTTGGATGCACCCTAAATAATAACAATCAATATTAAAGCCAGACCAGAATAATCATTTAAAAAAAGTTGAAAGAAATATATGTTATATTAAAGAATTGAAATAAACTCACAGTATAATATTTTCTATTAAGATTAATGACTGTCTGTGTAATAAATAAACGTCAAAGGTCTATGTTAATGTATATAACTTTTAAGCCAGATTTTGTGTAAAAGTTAATTTGCTGCACTTTAAAAGGTTCGTGCAAGATCCAATAGTTGAAGTCCTGTCACGGTACTGAGTTGTAACTTAAAATGATTAATAATTTAACTTGTACTGACAAGTATAAATCGGACCGCTGTCAGCAAAATAAATTTGTAGATAAAATGTTGTTCATGTTTCAATCTTTCTTGACATTTGTGCCAATATATGCTTTTTAAAAAACAATTAATGATTGCTTAATTTTAAGTGTTGTCCCAGAGTGCGGCATTAAAAATAAATGAATTAACATTTTGTAATCTATTCACATACGCGTCTTAAGAAGTCAACTAATAGATAAAAAATTTAGTTTTACATATTATCTCATACCCGTGGTTTTCCTGGTCGTCGGCCCGGCGTTCCCTTCATGTTTCTTGCGCGTCCAGCTTTCGTAACGCCACCAATTTCCTCCAAATCCAAATCTTCTTCAATAGCGGCGTTTACTTCACTACGCTTTTTTAGGAAATTGTACAGGACATCAGGATGATTCCAAATCTGAGGAAAGTATATTACGAGTTTATGATTAATCATAAATCATTTTATTGCAGAAAAAAAACCATTCATGGATCACAAAAAAAGAAAATAGAACAGTACAGAAATTAGTCTCATGTTGGTGTCAATACCATTTAAAAAAAGTATACCACAAGCAGCAGAAATATCTAATATATAAAATCCTCGTGTCACGGTGTTCGAACTTAAACTCCTCCGAAACGGCTCGACCGATTTTGATGAATTTTTTTGTGCTTATCCGGTATCTATGAGAATCGGCCAACATCTATTTTTCATCCCCCTAAATGTTAGGGGTAGTCCACCCCTAATTTTTTTTTATTATTTATATGGCAAAACAACGTTTGCCGGGTCAGCTAGTATTATTATAAAAGTATGGTTGAATAAGTAGTCAGAATATAAATTCTCTCATATTTCTAACATATTAAGCTGTTGGGTCCCGCCTGTCAGAAGTACTATTCTGACATCACTATGAGTAGACATATATTCAGTCTTCAGTTGTGGAGATCAGATAAGCAGTCGCTCCATGTAACTAATATTTAGCTGAAGTAAGATTAAAAGCCGACCCCAAGGATAACGAAAAGGCGAGACACATGATAATTTCTGCATAAATAAATTGGAGGAATGAAGTGTTACCTTTTATTTTAAATATTTACATTACAAGTATACACATTATGACAATTTTATTTGAAGTGGTCTTTAAAAATTCCCATATTACGTGAAAATGTAGGGTGACCTGTATAATGATTGATTCAAGGCAACAAAATATTATATACCTTACAACAAATTGCGAAAGCTTTCAAAGGATTTGGCACTGAAGTGGAGCGAACTACTTCATTCATGAATCTGTCATAGAGTTTACGTTGAAGTGGTGTCATTCGCACTAGGAGCACGTATTCTTCCTTTTGCGGTAGCGTTGACTGCAGAACTGCATGTGATCGTCTATAAACAAATTATTGGTGTAAATATGTTTAATACACCTAATGTTTCAACACTTATCTGGCCTTTAAGGCGATACTTACTATTTTAGGGTTTCATAACCAAAGGAGACAAAATTCCCGTTTTGTCTCCTTTGGTTATGGAACCCTATTACACACTAGTTTATAATTATAAAGAAAAAAACACTCCAGTGTTACACATTAAGGTCGTAGAGAGATAGAATATATAATAGAAGAATATGTTATATTTTTTCCAAATACATTTAGAAATTGTTGCAGTGTGGTTACCGAGCGCACAATACAGCTGACGGTAGCTCACAGTACTAGGAGCTCCCCGCATCCGCATCGCATGACCATATTTTTGTTGGGACAACCAAGTAAGATAACAAGCCCATAACTTTATAGCTTTTCATAATATCTTTTTAAAATGTTATACATAGATTCATTACTTAAAAATACTGGACACGTGTTTCGGGTTTCGGATAAACAAAAAATAACATTGTAGTTATACATGTAGGAACCAAAATATAAAAAATGTTAATGCTGTTGTTCGATAACTTACCTTTGTACAAAACCTACAAGTAGTGAATGCAACACATGGGCCCTATATCTCATGAGCCGTATGTCCTGAGGAGTGGAATCTATGCACTGTCCATTCTGAATTGGCCTCTCGAACATATTACAAAACTCCGTCTTGCTACCGAGGTAGTTCGGTCGCACAAAGTCCACCATACACCAGTATTCCAGCAAGTTGTTTTGCAAAGGATAGCCTGAAAAAAAAAACAATAAATAAAAAAAAGATATTTATGTAATTTGTGAGGTTTCTCCAACAAACTAGTAAGTTGCATTCCCTCTGAATCTTTTGGAACAAAGATCATTGAAATATCCGAATTTTGTTGAACAATTCATGGCAAATTCGGATATTTATCATGCCCCAATATATGCTTGACATAACATAAAATATTAGGTAGTATATAAAAAAAATATCATGCGATTTTAGGCAATAATTACACTCGTGTAAGAACTGTATTACCAAATTAATAGTAACACGCATTAAGGTAAAGTTGCGGTCACCAGCCTGTATTACACATATAGTATGTCATACCTGTTAACACAACTCTTCGCTTCGTCCTCATTTGCTTCAATGCGTAAGAAATGTTCGAGTGGGAATTCTTAATTCTGTGTCCTTCGTCACATATTACCAAATCTGGACCTGGCTTTACCAAAGCTTCGTACATTTCTGTAAATACAAAATAATGGTACAATCTACGATTATGTGCTTTTTCTAGTCTACAGGTTAGTAACAGACAGTTTATAATAAACCCGATTTTAAACATGGCGACCAAAAATACGTCAATTTACCTACGTCAGGAGCGGATTAATTTGACAGGTCTAAACTAACATTTTATTTTCCGTTCTTTTCTTAATGAAATAGAAAGAAAAACATGCACTGAACTTAAATTTAATTTAGTGTGTGAGTAGGGGAATCGGGGCCATTAAGAGACACACAAAGTACTGCTCAGTTTACTCACCATCCAAAAGTTTCTTATCTTCATCATTGGCATTGTCCTCCTTTTTCTCTTCCTTCTTTATATCGTCCTTCATATCGTCGGGCTTCGCCTGACTGTCGCCATCGTCTTTGTCCAGCTTCGACTCTTCGGAAGCCTTTGCAGAGAATAAAATGACTTGCAATGTACACTCAAAAGAAACTAATCAAAAATAATCGAATAAAATAATCAACCTATTTTTTTTAGCTATACTGGTGTATTACTGGGTGAAGACCTCCCTTAAGTCTTTCCAGCAACTCCTTATACGGTAAAAATACCAGTTTACAGTGGACATACAGATACAGGCCTCTCCTCTGTGTGAGAAAATGACCGAAATCCAACAAGCGGGCACAGTGCGAATCGGAGGATTGTCCTTATACATCAACATAATTGTGAAAATCTGCAGTAGATAACAATATTGTAATTAGGTAAGTCTTGTCATCAGCTGTATATACCTTGAAGCAGACACATATTGGCAGCTTTCGATGAAAAACATGGGTACAATAATGATAATCTTTTACCTGCGTATCTTCCGTAGGCATATCCGACTTTTTCTCATCTTTTTCTTTTTCGGCTTCCAGTTTAGCATCTGCTTTTCTTTTCTTACGAGGTTTCTTGTCTTTTTTCATACTGAGCAGTCTGTACAACTCGTAACCTATCATAAGAACTCCACCTGAGGTAGTCCAATCCTGAAAAGTAATAAATTATAGTACCACTAAAAATCTAAAAAAATCAGACTGTCTACAATGTCAACAAAGCTTAAATGGGACTGGACCAGACATGTTTGCGGCATACCGAAAGAGTCATGGGTCCCAGAAATCGTCTGGCAACATTGAGGCAGACCCAGATCATGGCGGGACGGGCCTGCCTGGTCAAGATTGGTCCCCACTAGATCAAGAAAGAGACAGAGATAGAGAGAGAGGAGTGAAAAGAAGAAGTAAGGTGAAGTGGGTCTAAATAGGCTAAAATTAAATACATAACAAAACTGTGTGTAACACATAGATGTGATTATATAGTTTAGCAGACTTAAAGTGAAGGCATTTATCATAATTATAATATCATCAGTGTCAATTTAACACATATCATGTTCAATAGTTTAAAAAATTCCTACCTTCACTACTTTGGCTCGCATTTGTAAAGTTTTATGACTATCGTTAAGCACATAGATAGGGAAGTTCCTCGGTCGGACCTCGCCGTGAGCTGACAACGGACTTGAGTTCGCGTCTACTGGCAACCACATGTTAAATTCTGCTACCTGAAACATTACAAACACATTATGTTCCCTTTGTAAAATCTTCATATTTATGTCCTGTAATTTATATGGGGCGGATAATAAAGAGTATTCTATACCAAAAAACAATTGCGTGTTCATTGCGTTTGGTAAAGGAGGATGGGTATTCGAACTAAACCCTTATAGATTAGTCATGTCTGTCTGTCCGTCCGTATGTCACAGCCATTTTTTCCGAAACTAAAGAGCTATAATTGATGACTATTATACTTGTGCGAAGACAAGGCTGAATAGCGAAGCGACCTCATTTGTCATTGGGCTGAATGCATGATGTCTATTACCTACCAGTATGATGGTTATACGCGAACTATTTGAAAGAGTGAAGGGTTTTTTTTAAATTACTTACCGCCCTAGGGCTTTTCTAGCTAAGTTATTACCCTAGAGCGCTAATTGGTCACCTACAAGCCCCATTTGGGGGTAATAAGGACCTACATACCGAATATGAGAGATGTAAAAGATATTTGTATTATATTACCTACAATTAGTTGTTGCGGGTCTAGCTGTTTGTGTATGTGAGTTTACATGTTTGCAAAAGCAACCTGCATACAAACAAGAGAAGTTCCTAGTGTGGGGCAACATCTTTTGTAAAAAAGAAAAGCTACAGGCGGAATTGAACATTAATCAATATGAAAAGCTACAGGCGGAATTGAACATCAATCAATATGATTAGCTGTACATACTTTGGGCTGCAAGCCTCAGAAGCATACCTAGATTTGGCCATGACCTTCGAAGTCTCAATGGAATTCTTTCTATTTTATCAAGAAAAGTATAGAAAATAACATTTTCGTCTAATCCAGTCAAATCCACTCCATAGACAATTTAGCCGCGGTTATAAACATGGCGACCAAAAATACGTAAATTTAGGTCAGACTAATTTGACAGGTCTAAACTAACATTTTATCTTCTATTTTGTGCTTTTCTGAATCAAATAGAAAGAAAAAGATACACGGAACTTAAATTTAGTTTAGTTTGCGAATAAGAGAAATCGGCCCCAGTATAGCTCTATCAGGTACTACAAGCATCATATGTACTAAGACACTTACCCAATTTTGAAGTGTGTTGATTGGCATAATACACAACACAGTTTTAGATGATGTGTGGCGTAGGAATATATCACAGAAACATACAATTTGTAACGTCTTGCCAAGGCCCATTGAATGCGCCAATATACATCCAAAGCCCGACGATGTCGAGAATCGTTCAACAGATTCTATAATGTTGTCAAATAGGAATCTCACACCGCCAATCTGGAACACAAACAAAATACATACAGGAAGTGTTTATCTACATGTATTGAGATCAAAAACTGAAAATTTTAATATTAATGTCTTTTGAAGTGGATGTGTCAATTTAAAACAAAAAGTACAGTTAAAATATTCGTGATAACGTAGTTTACACCATAGACTATGCTAAAAGGGCTGTAGGCCTAGTATGAGTTTTCAATACGAAACTCGTTCGATCGTATCGAGCGCGTTTGGCGCTCTCATTGGTTGAAGAGTTCTTACGACCTTGAAGCGGGCCAATCGCTGAGTCAAACGCGCTCGATACGATCGAACGAGTTTCGTAATGAAAACTCATACTAGGCCTACTGAACGGATTTGGGCGAAATGTTTCACACAAATAAACCATAGATTTATTATCATCCTAGATAGCAGACGCAGGCAATAGCTACTTATAAAATAAGTAAATCAACTATAACCTGTAATGAGTTTTACCTGATGAGGTTTGATAACTCTAGCAATTTGTGGTGCCAAGAATATGTCCTCATCATTTTCCGGGTGACCAATATTGATCAGCACACGGCCTTGTTCGTCTGGGATGTTATACGCATCATTAACATGGAGACCTTGAAGACAAAGAGAAATATTTTCACACTTATTACTTTCAGGTGTTATACGGAATTGGCTCGCATGCAAAACCAACCAAATAACGCATCGCGCGTGCTTGTAGCAAGCACTATAATTAACATACAATATGTAAAGAAAAAACCCGTCCGACCCATAAGGATAATAAAGGTTAGGTAAACACATGACCAAGTAAAATATGAAATATAACATAATCATCATAGTAACAATACTAATGAATTATGAAATAATCTTCTTTTTTCCGCAAATTAATTCCAACTTCCCCAAAATTTGGTAATTTTTAAAAAAGTGACATCACCATTTTCGACGGTACTATTATGAGTGTAGCGACCGCGTGCCTCGTGCCCTGCCCCCCTTCACCCGCGCATGTGATGCCTACCGCACATATATTAAGTTACCTCCTTTTACGAAATAATATTTATTTAATAGGGGTTTTTTTTAATTTTGTCCCGGCTTTGTAGGCATTAGTAGAATCAGTTATCAATACCTAATAATATCTTCACGGATCGGATAGGATTTTCTTTAAATATTGTATAATATGAAAAGATTATACATTGCAGGTACCAGCTTACACCCAACTCATGCAACACCAAGAGGGCAAAGTGGGTAGTATGATGGTCAAATAAATCAATGCTGTTTTTATCTTTTAAAGTTACGACGCTACATAAATCTTTATTTGTCTGTGACTTCTCACAACACCCAGAGCAAGATTAAGTACATACATTTTTTAAAAAGAATTGCATCTGATCGTGTCTATTGTAGAAGTCTTACCTGAGTTACCAGGATCTTCTTCGGCTTCAGGACTAGGCGGCACTTCTGAATCTGACAGCATTATGCAATCATCAGAATCAGATGACGAAGACGAAGACTCCTCACCACTGCTGCTATCAACTATCTCTACAACCTACACATTAAAATGTTGTGTTAACTTTTTGAATCTATTATATAACTTTAACTTCCCAAACTGGCAGGTTAATATAACATCTACATGTCATAATTTTGGATTTAAACAAGCTGTTTTTAAAATGAATAACACTAAAATAATGTATCAGGCAAGTGTTTGGGGAAACTCAAACAGTTATAAGAGTAATACTGGTTTATAAAGAATAACTTCATAATTAAGTTTTCTTACCTCTTTCTTGTCTGCTTTCTGGTCAGATTTCCCTGGTTTCAGGGCACCAGAAGTTGTAGGTTTCAACAACTTTGTTACTTCAACTTGGCCAGATTTTAATGTCTTTTTTGTTTCACCTGATTGTAATTTCACTAGCACTGTATTTGGTAAACTAGAAACAAGAACAAATAATTAATTAGTTTTCAATTTTCAACAAATGTTGATATTTATTTAGAAGCTGTGCTACATACTTTAGTTTCTGCCCAGGAAGAGACTTCTTCAGAATTGATGATCCTCCTTGCAACAGTGATATAGTTTTCTGGTGAATTTTATTTTGTCTATTAATTGCTATTTGCCTCTGTACCTGTTTAAAAAAGGCATACATTAATAAAATATTTTCATTATTTAAGCAAGTCTCATTAACTAAAACATACTTTACAACTGAATATGAATTCTAATCATCATGTAATTACTCTGCAGATTTACATAGTATTATTGACTTTACAGAGGAAAAACTACTACAAATGTGAAGCTATGCAGTAGTGAACATTTTTCAAACAAAATAATAATGATTACAACAGAGAATATAAAATGAAATTCACTACTTTATGAGATGGACGACTGGCAGAGAACTGCTCAGGATCGAGCTTTTTGGTGTGCCATGGAAGAGGCCTATGTGCAGCAATAGATGAGTAGAGGCTGATGATGATGATGATGATGATGAGATGGACTCCCATTCTTCTATAGAGTACAAAATTAATATAGACATACCTCTCTGATGATTCTCTGTTGTTCCTGAACTCGAGCCAATCTCTCAGACTCCTGTCTCTGAGCAGCAAGTGTTGAAGCATCCAAATTCTTCTCATCCATCACTTCCCTGATATTTCGACGTACGTTTACAGCATTGGGATTCACTGGTTTCTTCTGGAATATGAAAAATTATAAGTAAATTATTTTTATCTCCATTATTGTTAGATACAGCATGATTAAATAATTATATAGTAATAATACCAGATTATGTCTTATTACCTTGTAATGTAATATAATAAGTGATTCCGGTCAACGGTAAGTACTTAGGAATACCATACTATACTTTGAAAATTACCTGTGATTTTACTGTCTATAATATGATCATTGTTAAATAGCTTAAACAACTATTTCAAGACAAAAAGCGGATTATATACTAAACTCGCTTAGTTTAAAAGAAATAGGATTGACTACCAAACCTACTTATGATACTTTATAAATATCAATTAGCATTCTGTAGATTCTGCCTTCCCTCGCGCTAAAGAGTAAGTTTTTTATATACAGAATGTCATTTTTACATTCTTGAAATAAGTAGGTGAATGGTTTTGCTGATGGCATATCATATCATATATTATATTATTTGTCAAAGGCTTTTTTTGTTGATATGTCATAACTTCCTTCATACTTTACTATACATAAATGAGGCATCATTTTAAAGATTTTCTGGATCACTACACCAGAAAAATATATAAATTACTCACATTTTTGCAAATTTACTATTGAAAATCTAGGATTTTTCAAATCCCGTCCTCGACCTATTGATCCTCTATTGTGAACATTGAGATACATATATCGAAATGGAATTAATTTCAATGAATGTGCAAATACTTTGCAAGGGTCACCTAGTAATAGATTATTTTTAATTCTATTATATACAGCGAAAATGATCTACCAATAAAAACTACACATTTAAGTAACCTTTTCATATAAGAATAATAAAAACATACATTTTGAAAAAAAATAAAAACAAAATATATTAAAATTAATATCAAAATTCAAATCATACACACCCCAAATATTGTGCTCAGAATTAATTAATGAATTTGCAGAGCAGTTTTAAACTTACAAATATTCTTGTATATAGCTTTTGTTTCCCTTGTACATCACACCATATTAATCAGGAGATATAAAAAAATATATCCAGTATGACTGTGTAGTTTATTCAAACAAGAAATTTAAGAACATATTGTAATATAAGTCAAATACACGAGTGTCAGAGATGGAATTATAGGAACAATATTACAGCAGAATAGTTTATCAAGGTTCAGGGATATAACTTAATTGTTTAAATAATACTCACAACATATTAACGATCAAATACACATATTAAACCACAATTTAATTTATTGTAGGAGTCCCGTCCCTTCAGTTTAACTAGGTTCAAATCATGATCTCCAAATTCAGATAACCATAACTAAATCTCATCACATTTATAAAGATAATACATAAATCTATCATCACTATTGTTTAATCTGCTACCGAATACATACTTTTAGACTACAGTGTAACTGAGTTTTTATGATGATGAAAAGAATTGCCTGAATTGATCGATCTGGCTTTTGGATCAATTTAAGTGAATGTTAATAAAATATATGTTGCATTCCCAATAGACTAGACTAGATTAATTAATTTTTAAACAATTATAATACCCAATTAAATGTACTATTATATTCTGTACTTTATGTTGTTTCTATAACCCAAATGGGTTTGGATTTGAGCCAGTTAGTAACATAATACAGATTATCAATACAAAAACAGCAAACAAAATTTGATTACTTGTGTTATGTCAACAATGCAATAAGATAAACAAACAACTTTAACATTAACCAATATTTTTATAAGATTGTTATTGTAGTCAGGAGCAAGAGATCTAGTCTGTTCCACAGTAAAAGCTACAATCTTATATGCTGTATTACTTTTTTTTTTTATACATGCACAATGGTCCACTGAGTGCGGAAACCAAACCAGTAACAGTACATTTTTCATATTACTTTTAATGTACTTTATCACAGCTAGCTTTTAGGACTGAATTTAATACTGACCTGAATGTTACAGAGAAATACTAATAATAGTATTACTATGGTAGCCATAGTAGTTGGGTATACAAGAATAAGTATATATCAACACATAAGATAATACAAGTTAAATCTTACCTCATCTTCATCTTCAGGCTTCTTTTCTTCATCTTTTGATGATTCCCCACTATCATCCTCCTTTTTAACAATAGGCTTGACACTAATCTCTCCCATTTCTTTTAATTTCTCTGTTATGTCGAAATCCTGACTACAGTCCTCTTGTTTAATATCTAACAACTCTTCTGCTGATTTCTCTGGACATAAGTCACCTTCTTCCACTTCAGCAATTTCGACATTTTTATTATCTAAGTCACCCTCATCAATA
The DNA here is from genome assembly GCA_037179545.1 of Sesamia inferens. Taxonomy (NCBI): domain Eukaryota; kingdom Metazoa; phylum Arthropoda; class Insecta; order Lepidoptera; family Noctuidae; genus Sesamia; species Sesamia inferens. Next base: position 15,768,662 of record CM073928.1, on the reverse strand, counting down.
AGATCTGTAATTGATAAGGTTTTAGGTTGTTCTTCTTCTTCCTCTTGTTCCTGTTCTTGCTCTTGCTCTGGCTCTGGCAGTTCCTCCTGTTCTTGCTTAAGTTCAAGTTCTGGACATGGAGGAGGCTCTTGAGGAGGTTTGGTAGCACTCTGTGGCCCCTTTTTTGCCTCCACTATGTCACCAGTCTCAGGGTCAATGTAACTCTCGTTTTCTTCATTCAATTCTTGCACAGCATTGACATTAACAACAAATTCTTCCTCTGATAGACCATCACTTTCTGTCAAACTGTCTTCACTAGATAAGTCACTTAATTCTAAGACGTTATTACCAACTAAGCTGCGAATTGTAATACCTGTGTCCTTTTTGAGTTTCTTCGTGAAATCATGGAAGTTTTTCACAGCTTCCATCTTTCGCTTGTGGCTCATAGGTCTGGGTCGAGGAGCCGCTCGCCTCCGAGCGTTCATAGCCGCTGCCTGAGCAAAGTGAGCTCGTTGTATTCTGGCGATGGTCTCATCGTCGTCCTCACTATCTACCACTTCTTCCTCGGACTCCTCTTCTTCGTCTTGCACCTTGCCCTTCATTTTATTCTTGACTGAACTTGTTCCGCCGGCATCATCCATGACAATCAACTAATTTCTAATACCTATCTCAGATTCACTAAAATCTATCGCAAGTCATCATTTTCACGTCTTATTTCATTGAATTAAATATTAAACACATTAGTTTTTTATTATGAACACAGGCTTATTTCATAAATGGAAAATATTTTTCTTGGACACAAACAATCTTTTTCAGGATAGCTCTTTGTAGCACTTTTACAGGACGCGGCATTAAATATCCAAGGGAATAAGCCGGATGACACAATTATTCACATAGCGCGCTCGATCAGGTCAAAAAATACGATATATTGTCATATTTGATTTTAATTATCGATAATAAAATAATGTCTGCAATTAAAATTTAGGAAGCCATTACTTCCGCAATAAATAGCCTATTCAACTATTCTTATAGAATTTGTGTATTCGACAAGCGTGTTTACAAAAATTGTGGATGGGCGACTGCGTCACAAAACGTCACGGAGATCTTATTAGCGATGACTATTAAAGTGTTTAATTGCGAATTCTCTTGGGCTAAATGTCTTGGTAACTCTCATTACAGCATCTCGCACTTGCCATTGAAAATGCATCCTTGTTGTACGAAAACAATGCGTCAAAAATTGTAACAGCAAATGTTTTTAATTCATGGCAACATTATTGATTTTCTTCACAGGGTTGACATTTCATTGAATTGTCTATGAAATACTTTATGATAAGTCAATAAGTAAGGTCCACAGAATGTTTTTTCGAGAAAATCTTGTTTTCAAGAAAAGAAAAACTTTCATCATAATACAAATGTAAATGAATAACTATTTTTTCACAGGATAATTCTTTCATTTATTTTTAGTAACGCTAAAGTTATTGTTATATCTACTAGAAACGAGACACCCCACTCGCGCCAAATTGTGGTCAAAGCGTATGATAAAATAAAAACGAAATCTAGCGGATTATCGATGTTTTATTACAGGGTAATTACCCATTTATTTAAAAAGAGGTTTATCATAGCTTTACTTTAAAGATTAATTTGTAATATAAAATGATCAAAACGGATTAGGTACCCGGCATAACAAAATTCCGTCCCAACACTCCATTTATACGCAGTCATAATAATGCAGTTTATGATGACAATGATTTTTCCGACCGATTTCGGTCATGGCGTCGCAATCTTCGCTGAGAATGCTGGTCCGCCCTGAGGGCACTTAAGCATTCCGTTCTCGTAATGGTATTGAATGGCTGCTGGTTGGCGGGCTTTCAGATCGTCGCGTTTAGCATCGTGGTCTGTGTTAAGCAGCTCCTTGAAATCGCTTATCGCCTCTGCATCATTCTAGCTCACTCATCAATTCTAGGCGTTTTGCTGCCAAACATTCCCATTGAGAGGAATTTATATTGCATCTTTTCATGTGACGAACGTCCTTGTACCTGAGGAGTTGTCCGCCATGCTTACGCTGGCCCCCCGAAAAGTCCGGAGTAAAAGTTGCGCTTCGCCACTCTTTAGAGATACCTAAGCTTCAATACCACCAACATTGGCTCGTCGAATAGTCTTATTAAACTAGCGCGCTTTACCATCAACGATTGCATCTCTGTTTACCATCAGGCGGGACTGCGGTCAAGCTAGTGCTTGTAGTGGTTTTTTATACCTACCTAATTATAAACTAGTGTTTATCATTAGGTAAGTATAAAAAAATATCTGACTGTTCACCGTCTACTACGAAACAGCACTGCATGTCATCGTATAGGAGCCTAAGAAGTCTTCCAACTTTCCGAGCAGCATCCATAAAGCTTCACGAGAAACACTATCGAACGCCTTTTGAGGACAACAAAGCAGAGATACAACTGGCGACCTTGTTCTCTGCTTTTTTCTTGCAATTGACGCACAGAAAATATGGCTTCACAAGTGCCTCTGTCAAGCCGGAAGCCAAACTGGGTTACGACCAAGATCTTTTCAAACTATTTTGTGAGGCGGTTTAGCAACACTCTGGCAAAGGTCTTTCCAAGGACTGCGGCATTAGCCCGATAGTAAAAGGGAGTTGAGGCATGAGACTGATATCACTGATATGCTGTAGATCTGTAGGCCTAGTAGGTATGAGTTTTCATTACGAAACTCGTTCGCCGATATCGAGCGCGTTTGACTCAGCGATTGGTCCGCTTCAAGGTCGTAAGAACTCTCAACCAATGAGAGCGCCAAACGCGCTCGATACGATCAAACGAGTTTCGTATTGAAAACTCATACTAGGCCTACTGCTGACCGATCTACAATGATCAAAGTGTTAAAATGCTCTGCCTAAAGCTTCAGTACCTACATCCTTCTTGCTTGTTAAGGCGCGCCCACGACCAGCTGATTTTAGAGACACCTTTGCTCGGAAGCACATACCAACCAGTCTACGCACCTCAGAATAAAACTCCCCAAGCTGTTATGTGTCAGCGAGCCACTGTATGTACCGAACCTTGTCCTGCCACCACTTGTCTTTTAGTTGCTGAGACAGCCTTCGCAATTCTAGGTTACTATCTTTGACTAGTGCAACACTCCTACCTCGTCGACTGTACTGTTGCAGAACTCGATGTTTGTCGAATGCTGCTCTGAGAGACTCAACATTCTCATCAAACATCTTCATAAAGTCGCGCTTCCTTGCCCAGGGTAACTGAAGAGGTTTCCGTTATGTGAGAAGACAACATACTCCAAGCAGCACTAATATCATCCCTCTCCATAACAGGCAGCTTCTCAGACAAAGTCTCAGCGTATGTTTTCCTTACCTCGAGATCTTGCAGCCTTTCCACGTTCAAAGACTCAGGCCTTTTTGCTACGGATCTACGAGCTTTACGGAGCGCCTCCGTAAAGCTGGAGTTTAGTGACAACAATACGGTGGTCAGTCCATCAGTGCGCCCCAGGCATGACACGTGTGACTTGCACCTGGCTGACATCCTTTTGCCGTACGATAGCATAGTCGATCAAATGCCAGTGTTTGGATCTTAGATGCATCGATATTGTCTTGTGCTTAGCGGCAAATCTGGACATGGTGTTCGATATAGCCAGCTCGTATTGAACACAAAGACTGGAGTAGCAATTGCTGTTCATATTGCCTATTTCATGTCTATCCAGAACTCCAGGCCAAGCCTCATAGTCTCGATCAACTCTGGCATTGAAATCACCTATCAACAAAATCTTTTCTTTGGCATTAATGCTACCCAGGCTTTGGGATAATTCCGTATAAAACTTGTCCTTTATATAATCAGCCTTATCTAGCGTTGGCGCAGACATTGATGACATTAAGGAAGTTGTCCTTGTCCAAGTAAAGGCGCTATGTGCACAGAACAAGTAGGTAATCACTACGTTTTCTATGTCGTAACGCGGTCCGAGACGAGTAGCGGCTACTCCTCTAGCCGCTTTACTAAGTGATTTTTTATGGCAAAACCTACACCTGCACGTCTGAATTCGGAAGCAGCAGTACCCTTCCAAAAGAAAGTGTAGCCACCACCAATCTCGACCAGTTCTCCTTCATCGGCAAGATGCGTTTCGCAGAGAGGAGCCACATCCACGTTATAGCGATGAAGTTCTCGAGCTACTATTGCGGTATTGTGTTCAGGGCAGGCATTACCATCTCGATCAAAGCGACCACGGCGTGTAGCATTGTTTATATCAGACAAAGCCTGGCTTGCATCAGGCTAAACCTCTCTACTTCAATCTTGGGACTTAGAGTCCATTACACGAAAGCAGTCAGTTGCGCAGGATATTTTAAGGTGCGCAAGCGTTCGCGCAAACGCAGGCGCACAAACTCGTCCTTCCCTTTCCTTTTTTACAATGCATAAATATGTGAGCTGTCATGGCCTGCCTGGGCCTTTTATTTAGGTAATAAGTTTTTACTTATTTACATTTTTTTTTTTTCGTTTTGCTTTGTTGGTATTTTGACGTGGCTAGCTGGCAGTGGCATATTATGGTAAATAATGTCATCATTGTTGTATGTTCTTGTGTTCATTACTGTACTTAGATATTATTGTATAAAGTCACGTGATGTTTTAAATGAACAGACAGCTGTGCTGCTGGGGGGTTTATTCCGCCACTTCTTCCCAGCGAAAGCACTAGCAAGTGTCGATGGGGGGCGTTTTGGGGACTATAAAAGTGCTGATTCTCAGCCTAATACGGTTTAATTGTCCAAAAACTGCGTGCGACTATAGCGCACAAAGAAAACTAACTCGAAAAATTTAACTTGCCAGGCCAGAAGCTGGTTACGCCCATGTTTTCATCTGTGATAGTCGTTATGGGTAGTTGAAGCCTTAGAAGCACATTGCTCTAAAAGCTTTATGCAAGAAAACAGCGGAATACGTTTGTATAGAGAAAGCCTGTCGTCTATGCAGACGTGAGGCGGGAATCAAACCCTCAGAAAATTACATGCCCGGACTAGTGATTATTAAGTTTACAAATGCACTGCATTTTTAGCATAAGAAGAAATACGAGGCCTGTTAGCAGAAACTATTTAATAGTACTAGTAGTTGTATAATATTTTGCAGTTTCCTGGTTTTTCTGAGAACTGAGACTGATAATTTTAACCCATCTAAAGTTTGAAAAATAAAAGATTATGAAAAAGAAAAACAAGGGTCTTATAAATAAATATTAAAGATGTTTTGTATATTCTATTTAAACAGTATTCAAAGCAACATATTTTATCTACTGAACATGGTGGACTATTAAGACTTATTTTTATGCAACCCCAACAAGACGCTTTTCACGTAGCCTGAGACGACGCTCCCGTTCAAACTCCTTCATACGAAGTTCATAACTGAAAAAAAAAAAAACGGTAAATCATTTATTAACATACATGTATTATAGTGTTTGACTGCTAGACAGAAATACTGTTGCAGCCAAATTGCTCCAGTCCCTCAATGTATGCAATATAAGTGAAGTGAATCCAACTAATAAAGGGTGTATCTGACATCGACGCACAAACGAGTAGGTACCATGGATCCAGTACATGATTCTGAACCCCCCCAATGGTGGAATTATTTGTCGGCTTTTTCATGATTAAAATAAATATATTAAGTATGTAGTTTTTTTCACTTTAGACCGTTCATAATTGTTATACTTTTATAACCCAATAAGATTTTAAAGTAAAAATTAATTAATTCGGTAATTACACGAAAAAGCACAATGAAAACAAACCTCGAAATCTATCTTATCAGCTGATTTAATAGAGTTCACATCAGGGATCAACGTCATACCTACAAACCCGCACGGCGGCACGCTTACAACGTTCAAAGGTCGAGTCGACACTTTTTTTAAAACATTGTTATTTCTGTAACCATTCATTAACGACATAAATGACTATCATAATTTTATTAGTGGCATGCGGTCTAGCCTTTTCGCGAAGTTTGCGACGCACAAATAAGTACCATGGCTACAGTACATGATTCTGAACCCTCCAGTGGTGGAATTTTTCGTCGGCTTTTCCTGATTAAAAAAAAATAAATGTAGTTTTTTTCACTTTAAAATGCTCATATTTGCTATACTTTTATAACTCAACAAGATTTTAAAGTAAAAATTAATTAATCCGCTAATTACACAAAAAGCACAATGTGAACAAAACTCGAAAAACTATCCTATCAGCTGATTTAATAGAGTTCACATCGCGCGAGTTCACGCTTACAACGTTCAAAGGCCGAACCGACACTTTTTTTTTTTAAATCACTGTGCTTTCTGTAACTGCTCGTTAACAGCAAAGGACTATCATAATTTTATTAGCGGCATGCGGTCCAGCATTTTCGCGAAGTTTGCGTTACGATATCAGCTACACCCTGTATATTTAGGTGACGCTTGGCATCCCAATAGTTCATATCTTGAATTGACATATAGGACACTTCATTCTGGTATTAAGTTCCCATGGGATAATTCCTGACCTCAATGTGTTATAAGTCACAGGTAAAAGCTTGTTATTACTATTTCTTTTATATCATGCAAAACAGCATGCTAATACAAATTATTCTATATTTTCAATTATCTTATAAGCAGTTCTATTACAAAAAAGAAGTCTTACAGGCTAATACTTTATATAAAAAAGGCATTAAATTCACTTCAGAACCATAATATCAAGCAACCTCCTTTCATTATGTTTTACACACATGCAACCTCATTAGAAATTTTCAATAATTAACAAAATCTGGATTATGTCTATTATATTATTATACTCTGTGTCTATTGTATGATGGAATATCATAGTGTTGTAGCACTGCATTTTTTTGTCATATTTATCTTCCACAAAATCCATTAATGGCAGAACTGGCTGCTCTACACCTCAGGATAGGAGGTTGATTTTTGTTGATGGTCAGCTTCCAGTCTAACTGGATACTGCTGAACATCAGTATTTTACATGGAGTAACTGCCATCTGACCTCCACAACCAGACCAAACTGGTAAGACTAGTTATCAGACTTAATTTAAAAAAAAAAATACTAGTGTTATAAAATTGAGATATCAAATGGACATACTCATCCTTTTCACAGGTCAAGAAGGCATGTTTCTCATGGGCACACTTATAGATCATTGGCATGTTTTTGTAGCGGCACGATTGGTATTCCAACAAATAATGGGCACAGTAGTCACGGTGTTTAGGTGGAATCTTAGCAGAAATAAGATCAGCCTCGCGAGCTACCATTTCTGAAAAAGGATGATAACGGCAATAAGTGTAAACATTGGTTTGTTGAATAATATAAGTTAATATTGCTTTCATAATGGCAATTATTAAATTGATATCTTAATATCTTTTTTGGTGTCTGAAACACTTTGTTTTGGCTGCAACATAACCTAAACAAAAATTATGTAACTTTTGTTTAAATTCATCTTAAAACAAGGAACACTGTTTGCAATGATAGGAACTCACTAAATTATAGGTTTTAAACTTACCTCTTGGTTTTCTCTGGTAGTTAAATCCTGCTTGCGGGTCAAATGTCGGTTTATCATCCATATAAAGATCAACTTTTCTCGCATCGTAAGATCCCATCATTTGACCCATCTTTACGGTTAAGATAATTATCTAGAGCCAACTAATAATAAGGCCTTTATAAACTACTGACCTTAATATTTACTACTTTTATTTTGTAAGCCAGCTGAGTGGAAGGCCTAAGATTTGGGTCGTAAAACTAGTAGTGTTGCCACTTTTTGTAGAATATCCCAATAATCTAGGGGTTTTAATGATTAATATGTTCACTAAAACAAAAGAATAAAATAGTGGATAGAAGTTATCGAACAAACGAAACTTCGTAAGATATACTGCTGGACGATTTTGGATTTATAGATGCTGTACAAAATCATGTAATTAATAACGTCATCGTTAAGTCATCCTTCATTAGTTAATTTTTTTTACGAAAACAAATGCAAATTCTATAAGTAATATCGTCAAGGAAAATATTGAACAGTTGAAATGAAAACTGGCAAAATAAATTATTCAGATAGCAACATAAATCTTGACGTTCTTTGTCAATGTTGCTATCATCAACCACCAACTATGAAACGAAACTAGACGTGGTCCTTATTTCACGTAACCTGTTACAATAACCAGCGACGCGATGTGTAACTGAATCACTAGTTACGAGTCAAATAAAAAAGTAGTTATTTAGGTAAATGCGTTATTTCATACACACGTTATGCCGTAGCGGGTAGCCGTATCGTGCATCACACCGTCGCCGCGGCGGCGCGCGTCGCTGGTTATTGTAACTAGTTACGTGAAATAAGGACCACGTCTAGTTTCGTTTCGTATGTAACTGTATAGTTGGTGGTTATATTTAAGTAAACAATCACAGTAGCTGAATTAAAATAACTAGTTATTAACTAACAGGATACGCCGATCAAGTAACTGGCTACATTACGTTTCTTGAAAAAGGCGTTACGACCTACACCTACATTAAACGACAATGTGCGCAGAGCCTTTAAAATCAAGAAGAAGAAGAAACGACAATCACAGAGTAAGTAAATACTACGTTTTACGACAATATCTAACTCTAAACCAAGAAATGACTTAAACTAACACCGACCTGTGGCCGTGTGCTAAATACACGTTTCTATGTGAATTTGCGGATTCCACCGCTATTTATTTATCGATTTAAGTACAGAACAGAAAAGACGACAGCACATCAAGCTACATACTACAATCTGTCAGATTTCTATATTAGATTTTCAACTTTATACCTAAAGTATTAAGGCTTAAGGTTGATTGGGAATATTTAACAGTTTCGGGTAGCTTGACCTGCTGTTTTCCGGACATACCTACATACAAAGCTAATGCTATTTCATAAGTAATTTTTTCCCAGCATATCTGAAAGAGGACCGTGAAGTACAGAGATGTAGATAGCGTGTGAAAAAGTAAGAACAATAGAACGGTCTAAATTGAAAAAAACTACATATATTTTTTTATGAATCATGAAAAAGCCGACGAAAAAATCCACCACTGGGGGGTTCAGAATTATGTACTGGATCCATGGTACTCGTTTGTGCGTCGATGTCAGATATACTCTTTATAGCTGACAGTTTCGCCATTAAAAAAGGTAAGCGAAAATAAATTCAAAATTAGATTTATATTGTTTTGAAACAAATGTGTGTTTAGAGTTAATTTCACCTCTGTAAACTAAAATTTTGCGTTTATTTTGAAAGTTTTTGTTCTTTTTTTGATTGCTGCGGCTTCGGCACGTCTGAAAAAGTTTTTATTTTTTGTAAAACATGGACACGTCACCGGCAGAGGCCGCCCAAGTGGTGGCATTACTGGATTCTGGACTTAGTCAGCGTGTTGTCTACAAATGCTATCGGGAGACTGATTTGTTCACGCGCCGTTCAGGATCTGGCAGGAATCGCGTTACTTCGGAGCGAGATATTCGATTTATTGTAACAACTTCTTTACGATATCATCGAAGGCGTCGAAGGGTTAAGGAACCCTTTTCAACTACAGCAGCAGCTTTATGTTGTAAGTACGGGGTGTGGCTGTAAGTGACTCTACAATTAGAAGGTTGAAAGAACGTGGATTGCTACCGCACAAACCAGCAAACGGGCCGAAATTAACAGCAGACCATAGGAGAGCACGGCTTAGCTTTGCACGTGAGCACCTAAATTGGTCATACGTCCAATGGAGCAGTCTTCTTTCCTGATGAGTGTAAAATTATGCTATATGGTAACGACGGAAGAAACAAGGTCTGTGGAAGAGACGGAGAACGCTTTGCACAGTGCTGTATTGAAGAAAAGGTCAGCTACGGTGGCGGTTCGTGGACTGTTTGGAGAGGAATCAGCGCCGAAAGTAAGACAGAGCTAGTGTTCGTGTCTGGGCCACGTCTGCCTACACTAAACTGTCATCGGTACGTCGAACAGTGTCATGAGTCTCACGTGATGCCCTATGCACATTTTATTGGCAACGGCTTCATGTTCATACACGACAATGCTAGGGCGCACACCGCGGGCGTCGTATGAGATTATCTTGCCGAAGTCAGTATCTCCAATATAGAATGGCCAGCAAGAAGCCCGGATATGAATCCCATTAAACATTTATGGGATGAGTTCGAGACGAGACGAGAGACGTGTTTGTGCTAGAAATCCGGCCTCGGAATCACTCAGCCAGCTGCAGTATGCGATCTAAGAAGAATGGAATAAAATGCCTCAACATTTGATTGTCACTCTAATCCAATTCATGAAGAACCGTATGGAAGCAGTCATAAGAGCTCGGGGAAGGAATACCAGTTACTAAATGAACTTTTCCTAGCTTTTTTTTCATTTACATGCAGGTATTGTTTAAATCCTTCATACTCCATACACAGGACAAAAATTACCTACTCGTTACCAAATACAAATCTTACGAAAATTTAATTTGAATTTAAAACTAATGTTAAAGAATTGTAACTAAAAGAATTGTATCCAGAGCCAGACGAGACCACTGGCAACCGCTCTACGAGAAGTTGGAATCGTCTGAGGGGTTAAAGTTCATTCACAAGTTGTCACGGTCCAAGGTCAAAAGGGCACAGGATATTTCCAAGTGCCGCTGTGTAATAGACCCCGTTGGCAACCTACTATGCGAAGACCTCGCGGTGAATGAGAGAACCATGATACGGAACCATGGATCCTCGCACTAAGGATCGCCATGGAGAGGTATAGATCGAAGATAACGCCTCTGATATGCTCTTTCTTGATAAGCAGAAGGCTTTCGACTGTGCCCTCGGGGGGTGATCTGGTGGGCACTGAGGTCCAAAGGGGTACCAGAAGCCTATGTTGACATAATTCGAGACATGTACCTCAATTTCAAATCCGTTGTTAGGACCACTGTTGGTGACACTAAACCCTTCGCCGTCACCGTCAGAGTCCACCAAGGTTCCGTCCTTAGTCCGATTCTGTTCAGCGTGATATTAGACGACTTGTCGGAAAGCATCAGGGATTCTCATGAGCAACCTCCTTGGTTGCTTATGTATGCTGACGATATCGCGCTGGCGGACGCGGACAGGGATCGGTTGGTGCGGCTTGTGAATGTGTGGAAGGACTCGCTCGAGAACGGAGGTCTGAAATTCAATGTGGCGATGACCGTGTATACGGCTAGCAACACGACAGACCCCATGTCTGTGCGCAAAGGCGGTGACATGGTCGAGAATACAGACCAGTTTAAATACTTGGGGCCTGTACTCCACGCGTCCAGCGACATTGATTGCGACGTCAGGGTACGTATTTCCGCAGCTTGGAAAAATGGCGTGAGGTGACAGGTATCATTTGTGACCCCAAAATCCACCGGTTAAGCTTAAGGGGTAGGTCTATAAGACCATCATTAGACCAGTTCTCCTGTATGGCAGTGAGTCGTGGCTTGTGCTTGAGCGACACAAGCAAGAGCTGCGTGTCACGGAGATGAGTATGCTGCGGTGGATGTGTGGAGTTACGCGGAAAGACCGCATCAGGAACTCCCGCATCCCAGGCGGTCTTCATGTCCGTGACATAGCGTACAAACTGCAGGAGGGTCGCCTGGGTTGGTACGGTCACGTCTTACGAAAATGTTATGTGGGTCACAAATGTCTTGCCATGGTGCCTGCGCCGGGCCGGAACAAGCGGGGTTGACCAAAGAAGTGCTGGCTTGACGTTGTAAGAGATGACATGCGTGCCAACAATCTCACATCACAAGATGCCAAAGATCGTGCGAAATGGACGAAATTGAGTAAGAAAGCGGACCCCGCGCTCCAACGCCGCGGATGTAACCGGGATAAACGCTAAGATGATGATGATGATGATGACATATATTTCTAAATATGTATATCTTTCTGATAATCCTTACATAACATAAACTCGTAAGCTGTTTCGATTTTTTTGATGTGAATTGTATACTGTATCTGACATCGTAATGCAAACTTCGCGAAAATGCTACACCGCATCTCACTAACAAAATTATGATAGTTGTAGCAGATGCCACACATGTTCTCTTACCCGCTGGGAAGGGTCGCCTATAAATCACACCAGGACCGCGGAAGTCATGTCGCGCGTCGCTGCTACCCTGGCCCCCGCAGCGAGGGTTCCTATAAATCTTACCCCGGAAGACATCTGTTGACCATCGTCAATGTGCGTTAGAACCAAACTGTCAGTTGGCGCGCTTTCTACATCGACCAATCACGGACCTCCGGTTCCCTCGATCAACGAATCAACATCAAGAACGCACGCAACACCGCGCGGAGATACGCAGGACAGCAAGATGATTTGCTATTGGTTACCCCACTATTGTTTAGAGATAGTTAGTATTTAAGTAAGTGCATAGCTTGTAAGAGATATCCCCATCCAGCAGTTCATGAAGCGTCTTTCCAAACGCTTCTTTGACACTGCCGCCAAGCACCGCAATCCTCTGATAGTAGCGGCTGCTAATTACACCCCCTCCACCATCTCCAAGCTTCGCCGCCCAAGGCATGCCCTCACAGACCCAGATGACCCCATAACCCTCCTCCAAGAGGCCAATAGGGCCACTAGCACATTAAACAAATACAGATTGACCTACCGACCTCGCCGCCGAGGTCCATCTCGACGCGTTCAACGTAGTTGCCCCCTCCCCCGTCCCTCGTCCGATGAAGGCCAGCCCGCGCCGCAGCTGAGCCAGTAAACATAACTTCCCAACCATGACCTCTGAGTTTGTTTCGGACGTTTCTTCTCAGAGCTAGTACTAGGAAACGCCGCGGTCATCAAACCGAATGTAAACAAGTATTCGATCCAGCCTTCCCTTGCTGTTCTCACCAGCGACGCCCTAAGCCGAGGTTCGTACCCCAAAGGGGGTGCCCTTAACGCGTAGTCGCTTAGTTTTTAGTTTTAGTAGCCCTGGCTGGAGGCTTTAAATTCATTTAAGGCATCCACAGGAAAGTCCGGTTAAGTAGTCACGGCCTCTCAAGGTCAACTACGAGATCCCATATCAAAAAAAAAAAAAAAAAATGTAAGAGATACTCCATGATATTCCATTCCATTATTAACAACATTACTTTACAGTCCATTCCTGTTCACACTCTTGAGTATAATTATCTTACATCGCGTTGTACACGTCATAACATTGTACCTTTTTACGTGCAATACACAACGTTCGATTTATCTGAGTTTTAATTACGTAACACGACCTACGCGCTACATAGTCATTTATGTCGCTAATGAGCGGCCTTTGAACGTTGCAAGCGTGCCGCCGTGCGTGTTTGTAGGTATGACATTGACCCCTGATGCGAACTCTATTAAATCAGCTGATAATCCTATCAGCTGTCCTATCCGCTTTTTTGTCTAATTAACGAAATATTTATTTTTTTCTTTAAAATCTTATTGAGTTATAAAAGCATAGTAATTATGAACGGTCTAAAGTGAAAAAAATTGAATTTTTTTTTTATCGGGAAAAAGCCGACTCATAATTCCACCACTGGGGTGTTCAGAATCATGTAGGTACTGGATCCATGGTACTCGTTTGTGCGTCGATGTCAGATACATCCTTTATATAGAACAAGTGGAAAGATACTTAGTGTTATTTTGCTCTTCTTTTAAAATGTGCCAAAGTTTGACAATCCCTAATGTCAGGCGGTAGAAAATTCCTTAACCGCACCGCATACACTGTGAAGGAGTGAGAAATCGGTGGAGTGGGGAGAGGACTATGAAGATTTTTAGGGTGCCAGTGGCATTATGCCACTGACCGAAAGACTGCAAGAGTGCAAGGTGCATCAGAAGGACGATCGTAGGAAAAACATTCCCGTAGATAGGATGGCGTTTTAGGAATGTGAAGGAGATTGAAAAGCAGACAAAATATCCGAGAGTTCCGGCGAAGTCGAATGGGGAGCCATTTGAGCACCTTGCGAAACTTGGAGACGTGATCAGTCTTTTTAAGTTTAAAAACAAAACGAATGCAGATATTTTGCGAGCGCTCTAGTTTATTTAAAAGCTTCTTGGTGGCATCCAAGTACCTAATAGGTATCAGCGTAATCAATAATGGGCTGAATAAGGGTTTTGAGCTAGACATTTTGGTCCTATGCATACATAGGACCAAAAAAAGAAAAAAAAGAGACTTAAGTACTTTTTTGTCTGTTCTATGTTTTTACGCTTAGGTATATTACTACGATCACATCAGTTTTTGGCGTGGCAATTTACCTTCCTATTCTTAATTCTATAGAGCGGGTAGTTTAATTTTAATTATGAGAAGTTCTATATTTTAACCTGTAAACTATACCTGTATTTTAAGTGATAAAATCGACACTAATATGTTAATTATATTTCTAAACCAATGGACATCCTACATTATGATAAAATAGGAAATAATATGAAAAATGGATTGTATAACGAAAAGATTTAAAAGTCACAACTTAACAGTTTTAAAAACAGTTGGTAAAGGGACATACGGGTACGTAATTAATATTTGTTTAGAAATTCGTACACACGACCAAGTTGTTACTACATTTCTAGTTTCAGCAAACCTCATATAATTACTGAAAATGTCCATCTATGTATGTGTCTATTTATATAAACACATTGGTATTCCAGGAACGTATATTTATGTGAAAAACGAGAAGGAAACAAATTGACAATAGTAAAGGATATAGAATTGGACACAAAGCTTCAAGATCATAAGCAAGTTAGTATCTAAACTAGTGGGAACAGAATATTTAATTTGGTAAAATTTTGTTGATAACAAATTGTATACTTTCCATTATTGCAGGACATAGAAAATGAAGTTCTGATCCTATCTTCACTGCATCACTCCAATATCATCAAGTTTTATGATTGCTATTACACTGATAATAATGTTATGATATCCATGGAATATGCCACTAGCGGAAATTTAGCGGAATACATGTATAAGAGATGTCCAAAATTATTAGAACAGCAGGTAATAATATGAAAACCCATGTGGTTTACACTGCTGAACGCCAACATTCAAGGCTCAAAATATGTACCTATTCATCATCATACTTAACTCTGTGAAAAATTTATAGATGACCCCTCTAATAATCCCTAAATCCCTAGTGTGTATTTGCTTAGAAGTAGGCATTTAGAGTACAAACTACTCTAATGAGATATCTTAATATTAGGTATTCCTAGTAATAAAATAATCCAACCAAAGTAACGTTTTCTTAGAGTTACATACTGACGTATTTGACTTTAGTTCTTCCTGCACGCGTTCGTTAGAAAAGTTAAACTTAAGTACTTAGTACCTAACTCTTCGATAGTAAATTACGCTAGACGCTGACTAATTTGACAGGATCACAAGACTAAACTCCCTGAATAGTTTTCATCTGTTCTGTGACTAAACTAATATTGACGTGATAGCGTCTATTAAATCGGTATGCTGGGAGTCATTCGCGAAAACTGCGTAACGGCCGAATCTGACGCTACACGGAGTCCACGCCTACTAAAACTAACCTTAGCCTTGTAGCTTTAGAGTGCAATATTATTTACCTAAAAGCACGGTTGTAAACAATTAGTAGCAGTTTTTCGCATACATGATTAAAGCATTGATAGCCGAGTGGTGAAACGCTCGGATTAATATCGACTCACTCAAGAGGTGCCGTGGATCGATTCCTGACGGCAATGGACGTTTTTTATCCTTTTTAATTTTTAAATTTTTCCTTTTTAATTTTTCTTTTTCTTTTTGCATTTTTTTTTTATTTTTTAGAAAATTTAAACAAACTATTAAATAAAAATATAAATGTTATACATTACTTTATTTTAAATAATTTCATTGCACCCAGAAAAAATTACCATGTAATAGACGTTATCACGTTCAAATATCGGCAGTAGACGGAGTTCTACAGACAGCCAATTTTTTTATCCTTTTCTTATGGAATAGAAAGCTTAAGATGTACTGAACTTAAATTTAATAAGTTTATGAACAAGGGACGACTGTCGATATTTCTAGAGTGTGCAAAGAAGAGTCTAGAGTGGGCATTGTTTGTCTTTCCCCGCGTTGATGTAGTATATTTGTACTGCACATTAAGTTACTAAAATCTGTCAAATTCCTTTATTAGATTTTCAACTTTATCACTAAAACATTTTTCCCCTTATTCATAAACCTCGCTTAAAATTAACGAGTGACTAGCGATTATTTAAACATACATTTTAGACGTTTGCACGTCCCTTCTTTAATCATCGTTTATGAATAAACCCCTTAAACACTGGTGTTTATTCACAAAGGATGACTAAAGTAACATTAAAAGGTCAAAAATGTATGGCTAAAGAATCGCTAATTAACTTTAAGCAGAATAAGGGGGTAAGGTTCAAGTTTGAGTGAGAATATTTGACAGTTTCGGTAGCATGACCTGCTGTCGTCCCTACCAATGCGCTGTGAACATAGGCGTGGTAATAGAATGATAACACCACAAGTAAAGCGCGTGTCACATCGAGAGATAAAAATAATTTTCTGTCCTTAAACTTGTTCCTACATTTATGATTTCAGGAAATCCTTTTCTACTTTTGCCAAGTTTTGCTAGGAGTAAACTACATACATAGTAAAAATATAATTCATAGAGATTTGAAAGCGGAAAATATTCTCTTGACTGGCAAGCATGGTGTTATAGCCAAGATAGGTGATTTCGGAATATCGAAAGTGTTAGCAAGGTGAGCGGCGTTAATTAATCACGCTTAGTGTTCCCTAAAGGGGTACCTATATAATAGATATAGGTCTAGTTGGTACACCCCATGGGCGTACTCAGCTTTTTTCCTCAGCTTTAAGTCTTTCATGGGGGGCAATCTGTGTGTGCTAAAGTCGCACGTGGTTTTTTGCCAATTACACCGTACATTTTGCTAGTCTCTAACTGCATGGTTTATTTAAAAGTTAGAGATAAGTCCTTGATATACTTTATTTAGTAATAAGGGGAGTTTATACATGTTCTGCGGGATTTTCAGCAGAGGGCAGCAGCCTTTCCCTGCCCGCCCCCCTCGGTAAGCCCATGCACACCCCCATTTTTACTGAGCACGAAGTCCACAGGTTTACACCTTCCGCAAAGATTTTTGTGTTTAAAAAATTTCTCAGATTTATCTTTGGATGTCTGTACCTAATAGAAGTATTTTTTTTTGTGATAATAATCTGCGAATTCGTTTCTTCTCAGTGCGAAGAAGACATCGACTGTAATAGGCACACCTTACTACTTGGCCCCAGAGCTTTGTGAAGGAAAACCGTATTGCACTAAAAGTGACGTTTGGGCTTTAGGTTGTTTACTTTATGAAATGTGTACTCACAAAAGGGCTTTCGACGCTGAGGTAAGTTTAAGTATTGACGATTAAAATTAAGGTTGCCACTCGACGCATGTGCGAAACGAAGAGGGATTTTTGGCGAATGGCCAAAATTCAGAAAGTATGTCCATTTTGGGATCTCATTCACGAGAATATTGGCCCTAATTCCCTTATTCACAAGCTTAATTAAAATTTCAGTGTATCTTTTATGTTCTACTAGCGATCAGCATCGGCTTCGCACGCGGACAAATGATATAGGTACCTAAGCCTTACTCAAGAAACGGTGGCCCTTCAATAAAAATAATGTCTACTGTGCCGCCCATCAGCCTGTAGGAACACACATACAGCACACATAGAATTACCGTACCTCCAACCAGTTACCTCCAAACAGTTACCAGTTACCTCCAAACAGTTACCAGTTACCAAGGAATACCAACAACACCTTATTACCAATACGTTTTGACAACATCCATTCAGGAATAATCGAACGACGCCGTCTCGAGAGAGACGCTATACGTTTGACTCATCTGTTGAAAGGAACAAGAGGCCGCCTTGAAAAAGGCGTTTACTGTCAAAGGAATATGATACGTGATGCGTTGCGTGGGTTCAACGACATCACTCGCAAGTACGTTTTTGACACACGGAGTTGGTATATCGCAGCGGAGATCTGTACACGAAGACTGCACACGAAGGTTACATCGCAGCGGAGATATCTACACGAAGACTGCACACGAAGGATACATCGCAGTGGAATCTTGGCGCGAAGACGACACACGAAGCTGGCGCAGCGCAGCGAGATCTTGACACGGCGGGCGGCCCTCGACGAAAAGGAACGACTCAGCGCGGCTACCTATATTTATAGATTCACAGCGCGGGCCAGCGGCGCCCCGCGCCCCTCTCCGAGACGCGACGCGTGTTAAACATCGTAGTAATAATATTGTATTTTATAATTGTAAATTATTAGCCATACCGCAACTTGTGCCATAAAAAATGTAGATATAAGCAGGGGTTTTGAAGTCGAATAACACAGATCATATCGGACACGCAGTTTTATTTTACCTAGAAGATTCTTCCTCCTCCAAATTGGTGACCCCGAAGAAAAGAAAGAAAAGAAGAAATATCAAGACTGAATCCCTGCAGAAATTATATTAAAAAAAAATGTCGAGGAGCGAAGAATTCAGCGATGCATTAGGCGTCACAACAATGAAGAACGACGTAGCTACGATATCGCTGCCTGCACGACTACCACCATTTTGGCGCCAAAATCCACGTCTTTGGTTCGCGCAGTTTGAAGCCGCCGTCGCCGCCAGCAAGATAGGTGACGAGCAAAAATTCAACCTTGTCGTCCCACTACTCGGCTGCAGCGACCTGGAACAAATCGCCGACATCATAATGGAACCGCCAGCCACCGGTAAATACAGCGCGCTGAAAGAGAGACTGATTTCCACTTATCAAGAATCAGACCATCGCCAGCTTCAGAAACTCCTCAGCGGTCTCGAACTCGGTGATCAGAAACCGAGCCAGCTGCTACGTAAAATGCGGGACTTAAGTGGCAAACTTCTGTCCGACGAAGCGCTCAAGGTCATGTGGCTCAATCACTTGCCCGCCCATGTTCGCACAGTATTATCCGTGAACACAGAATCTACACTCGAAGTTCTAGCTGCGATGGCCGACAAAATGATGGAACACTTCGAACCAACAGTCGCCGCAGTCTCCGTAGTTCCCCCGCCAGCATCGGTCAACGAAGTACAACAGAACTCCGTCACAAATCTGCAAATCAGCATGCTGTGCAAACAAATAGAAAAGCTATCTCTCGAAATCGCCGAATTACGAAGTAATCAACAATATGCGTCACATCGCCGTTCCCGCTCGCACTTTGCTAGCCGTCAACATAGCCGCTCTCGCTCACACGCAAGGTCAAGGCCGCGCGCTAGTAACGCACGTACACCGAGGGACGCCGACTGGCTATGCCGTTATCACTATCGATACGGCGACGATGCTCGGAATTGCGAGTCGCCGTGTTCCAAGAGCAAGCAGGAAAACTAAAAAGTACATCGACTGTGGCGGGTGTCGATGTAAACCACACATCTCGCCGCCTATGCGTGATCGACATCAACAACAGAGAGAGATTTCTCGTCGACACAGGAGCCGACATATCGGTATTAGCAGTCCGAAATAAGAAAATTAAACCGACCAAGAATACCTACAAATTGTTCGCGGCAAACGGAACAGAGATTCGTACCTACGGAGAGCGCACGCTTGAACTCAACTTAGGTTTACGAAGAAGCTTCAAATGGACATTCGTAGTCGCCGATGTAAAAACCTCAATACTGGGTGCAGACTTCCTAGTATACCACAAATTGCTAGTCGACCTGCACCAGAGGAAACTTATCGACCGCGTTACCGATCTCAGCGTGAACGCCATCAAAATAAATAACAACGAAGAAACTATACACATGGTCAACCGAGACCACGTATATCACGACATATTGAAGAAATATCCTGATGTTTTGCGGCCTATGTCACTCAAGACTCCAGTGAAGCATGACGTCACACATCATATTGAGACTACAGGACCGCCGATATACGCACGGCCGCGCCCTCTACCGCCGGACAAATACAAAGCGGCAAAACTGGAATTCGAGCGCATGATAGAGATGGGTATATGCAAGCCGTCAAAAAGTCCGTGGGCAAGTCCTCTCCACGTCGTCAAGAAAAAGGATGGGTCACTTCGTGTATGTGGAGACTACCGGAGACTAAATGCAGTCACCGTACCTGACAGATATCCCATTCCACGTATTCAGGATTTTACGTACCAGTTACACGGCAAGAAAATATTTTCAAAGTTGGACCTGAAAATGGCATACTTTTGGATTCCTATAGCTCCGCAAGACGCACAGAAGACCGCAATCATCACACCTTTCGGCCTATTCGAATTCAACTGCATGACGTTTGGATTACGCAACTCAGGCCAAACATTTCAACGTTTCATGCATGAAGTTTTACGAGGACTGGACAACATCGTATTCTGTTTCGTCGACGATCTACTTGTCTATTCAAATAACCAGGAAGAACATCGCCAGCACTTACAAATAGTACTCGAACGCCTAAACACCTACGGCGTCAGTCTTAACATCGACAAGTGCGAGTTTGATAAAGAAAACATAGAGTTCCTCGGTTATCAAGTATCAGCAAATGGTATCAATCCCACGCAAGAACGTATACAAGCAATAGTCAATTACCCGAAACCACAGACAGTACAAGAACTAAGAAGATTTTTAGGCATGATTAACTTTTATCGCAGCTGTTTACCTCATCAAGCCGAACATCAGCATGAATTAAACAAGTACCTACACAACAGCAAGAAAAATGATAAAACTCCGATACAATGGACACCAGAAAGCGAGCAAGCTTTTGAGAAATGCCGACAAAGCATTCTCAAGGCCACAACACTTACGCACCCGATTCCCAACGCAATATTACGTCTATACACAGACGCGTCAAACACTAGCATTGGCGCGGTATTAGAACAAAAGGTCGATGGCGTATGGAAACCACTGGCATTCTATTCAAAAACATTGAGTGATACGGAAAGAAAATATAGCGTATATGATCGCGAGTTATTGGCAATGTTCACCTCAATTAAACACCTACGTCGGCTGATAGAAGGCAACGACGTAACAATATTCACCGACCATAAGCCATTAACGTACGCATTATCAAGAACGCCAAGTACCACCGATACACCGAGAAGAGAGCGTCAACTACATTACATAAGTCAGTTTTGCTCGAAAATTCAATACGTACACGGTAATAATAACGAAGCGGCCGACGCCCTATCTCGTATAGAAGAAATCGACTTGTCGCAATCTACGATCGACTACAATCAACTCGCTAAAGACCAAGAGAACGACGACGAACTCAAGATCAGCATGACCAACCCGAATCTGAAGTTTGCAGAAATCACATTGCCCGGAGGTCAACGACCTATCATATGCGAAACATCAACAGGCAACTTACGCCCGTACCTACCAGCGTCTTATCGTTTTGTAGCATTCAAAGCACAACACGAACTTAGCCACCCAGGTGTACGTACGACAAGAAAGATAATGGTCACTAAATTCTTTTGGCCGAATATGAATAAAGAAGTCGGTATGTGGACAAGGTCATGCATCGGATGCCAGCGCGGGAAAATCCAGCGACATGTTATCAGCCCGCTCGGCGAGTTTCAAAAATCAGCGCGTTTCGAACATATTCACGTAGACATTGTCGGACCACTTCCGCCGTCTAATGACTATAGATACCTAGTAACGATGATTGACCGTTGCACTAAATGGCCCGAAGCAATACCTACTCGTGACATCACCGCCGACACTGTTGCTAAGGCAATTTACGAGGGATGGATAGCGCGATTTGGCTGCCCCTTACGTGTGACAACGGATCAAGGCAGACAGTTCGAGTCGTCATTATTCAACGCACTGATGAAGAAATTTGGCATAACACGGATTCGAACCACCGCATTTCACCCTCAAGCAAACGGTCAAGTCGAACGATGGCATCGAACCTTGAAATCCGCACTTATGGCGCGAAACGCCGGCGTACACTGGAGCGAGGAACTAGCGACCGTACTCCTTGGTTTAAGAACAGTTTTACGTGAAGATACGCAAGTCAGCCCAGCTCTCATGACATACGGGTCAACATTAAGAATACCGTCAGATTTTTTCACGCCTACACAGCCAAAAAACGACGACGCAGAATTCGCCCGTCAGCTGACCGAAACAATGTCGACACTATCTCCAAACAGCAAGTCACATAGCAACAACAGAAAGATTTTCGTGTACAAAGACTTGGCTACGTGTACTCATGTCTTCGTGCGTAATGATACCGTACGAAGCCCACTGACTCCACCTTACGAAGGCCCATTCAAAGTTCTACATCGCGGCAACAAGCAATTTACCATTCAGATGCCCCTACGAACATCTGTCATCACAATCGACAGACTCAAACCAGCACACTTACTCAAGCAAGAAGAATCTACTACTAGAGGAACAACAGACGCACGCGGCACACATACATCGAGCGCTAATAATGAGCCGCGGCCGCTGACCCCGCCGACCTCGAGTACAACCCGCGAATCCTACGTCACTCGCACAGGACGCACCGTTAAAAAAAACGTACGATTCGCTTAAGAGGGGGATGCTGTAGGAACACACATACAGCACACATAGAATTACCGTACCTCCAACCAGTTACCTCCAAACAGTTACCAGTTACCTCCAAACAGTTACCAGTTACCAAGGAATACCAACAACACCTTATTACCAATACGTTTTGACAACATCCATTCAGGAATAATCGAACGACGCCGTCTCGAGAGAGACGCTATACGTTTGACTCATCTGTTGAAAGGAACAAGAGGCCGCCTTGAAAAAGGCGTTTACTGTCAAAGGAATATGATACGTGATGCGTTGCGTGGGTTCAACGACATCACTCGCAAGTACGTTTTTGACACACGGAGTTGGTATATCGCAGCGGAGATCTGTACACGAAGACTGCACACGAAGGTTACATCGCAGCGGAGATATCTACACGAAGACTGCACACGAAGGATACATCGCAGTGGAATCTTGGCGCGAAGACGACACACGAAGCTGGCGCAGCGCAGCGAGATCTTGACACGGCGGGCGGCCCTCGACGAAAAGGAACGACTCAGCGCGGCTACCTATATTTATAGATTCACAGCGCGGGCCAGCGGCGCCCCGCGCCCCTCTCCGAGACGCGACGCGTGTTAAACATCGTAGTAATAATATTGTATTTTATAATTGTAAATTATTAGCCATACCGCAACTTGTGCCATAAAAAATGTAGATATAAGCAGGGGTTTTGAAGTCGAATAACACAGATCATATCGGACACGCAGTTTTATTTTACCTAGAAGATTCTTCCTCCTCCAAAAGCCAATATCTGACTCTGCAGGATACATCGACCTTATTGTCCATGGATAGCCGGTTCCATCACCTTCAAACAGAATGAAAGCCTACCGGGGTAGCAAGGTCCCCCGCTCCGGTCTACTCACTCCGCGGTTTAGGTAGAGAAACACTCAAGTGGCAGGCGGCCGGTAGCGGCGCGAGCGGCACGCGTTTTTTTTCTGGTGTTTAGTTTTGAATAAATCGTGATAGGTATCTCCTGACTGAAACAACCAATTCCAATAATTCAAAAAGAGATCTGCTGCTACTAAAATTACCTTTGATATGTTGTAATTTATTTGGATAAGGATTAATAATCAGGAACAAATAGTGGGCTTTAATTTCGACTGGCATTTTAATTAACTTTTCAAACACAAAAAGTATTCATAATGAAGAAACTATAGTAGGTAAACATATGGTGTCGCAAACTTTTTTGTAGGCATTTTTAAGGTCTACAATACTGTAGTACTTTATTTTGATCTATCTCATAGGGTTCAGCCAGCGCTTGCAATGTAAGCTAAAAAAATGGGTTTGTTTGAGACATGTGTTAGAAACCTCAAATATTATCAGTGTTCCTCTTATATACATAAAAACATTCCTCTTGAATCACTCTATCGATTAAAAAAAAACCCTATCAAAATCCGGTGCGTAGTTTTAAGGATTGAAACATACAAAGCGACATAGAGAAAGTAAAAATAGCTTTTTTTTATAATATATAAATAATGATTTCATTAAGACTAGCATTGAAAATATTAGTTTCGTACTGTAAGATAATCCATACAGTTTAGTTGTGATTAAAAACAGCTTCATAAAATACCTAAGTTAATTATCGTCAGGCAATGACTAATTTGAGAGGACTAATAACTTTTGTGCCTTTCTTATAGAAATAGAAAGAAAAAGGTGCACTGAATTTAATTTTGGTTTAATTTGTAAAGAAGGGAATCGGGGCCTAATTGTTCGGATAGAATTTGATGTATCAATTCCTCCATTGGTGACATGAAATATCTAAAACAAATTATATTATTTGGCCAAATCCTGAGGCAGCGGCATAAGCACAGAACGGTGAAAAAATCGAATTTTCGTTTCACTTCGCTATTCGTAGGATGACTCGCCAGGTTCTAGGCGCTCAAACCACCGGTCAGTGCAAACATACCCTTATAAATTATGTGCTTTTTCAGACGTTAATGGGTTTGGTGAAGGCAATTACAAGCGGCAGCGTACTTCCAATAGATATGACGATGTATGACAGGAGCATGCAGGATCTTATAGATTCTATGCTGTCAATATTGCCCGACAAACGACCCTCTATAAGACAATTAATGGGACGAATGGTACTTCTACCAATAGTTTATACAGTCTACTTAGATGCTGGCAATGAAGAATTACTAAGTATATTTAAACGTGAAACCATTTGTGTATGAATGATTATGAATAACGACGAAAATTGTACTAATGAATTGAAATAATAAGACAACTGAATGGAATTTTGGTTTTATTGGAAAAATAGAATGTATATGAAAACAGTTGTAGTATTTAGTTCTTTCCAGATAACATCAGACTTACAAAACCAACAAAAAGGTTCATCTTTTAGTTTTGTACATTTATCTTCTCTGAGTATCTGTTCTTTTACTTAATAACCTGGGTAATGTGTAGTATCTGCCTTAATAGCTAAATATGTAGCTTGAATGAAAGTAAACACTGTTCTTACCAGCTTAACACAATCACACGCCATAAACAAAAAGGAAGTATCTTAATCGAGTTGTATCTGTTCTTACAGCTTAAAAAAAAATATACTTTTGTGGTAGGTAACCTCCTTACTGGCCATTTGCTTGGTCGGTGTCCATCTCCTCTTCATCGTCTTCTGGAATCACAAGAATAAGTACATTTCGTTGTTAATGTTTGACTAGATTCTATGGGATTACAGTTTCCCCAAATATGTCTTTAGAAAGATTGATGATAATCCATTTCCAGCTGCAAAACTATAGACAGTCATTTGTCATTCATAGGTAGAGCTGTGCTGTAAATATGATGTTTGTTTGTTAATTCACATAAATAAATTATATAAAAGTACATATCTTGAAAAACTTGTGCTGAAACTGATAGCGTCATTGACGTATTGAATATGTGTGTGTCGTCATCAGCATCCCGATCAACCTTTTTATCGTCCCAGTGCTGGGCACAGGTCTCCTCTCATACATAGAAGGATATTTGTGTACTTATACTAAATTTCGTGATATTTATAAGAGTTTGCTTAGTGCAAGCTGCTGGATAAAAGCCTTTTACAAGTTGCACCACAAGCCATATCTCCACTTTACATATCCAGTAACCTAAGGTTGTTGGTCCTTTCAATTTGTTAAGAAGCATCAAAAACATATTGGGTTAATCATAATATAGAGATTTGGTGGTTCCAAATGCAACAGAACCAAGTATATCTTAGACAAATCTTACGTTGGCCATTTGACTGATTTGGTTGCAAGGGTCTCTGTCCAGGAATTTGGCCTGATTGGAGCATTCTCGTCAGCCTCTCGACTTCTTGTAGAGATGAAGCATTCTTGATTGCATCACGAATCTTGTGGATTTCTTGTGGATTGAGATCTGAAACAGATTGATTGAGAATGTGAGATTTTTATTTAATAAAAGGATAGCACTACCCAACTGTGTTTAAGCTATGTAAATGCAGCTGCAGCAACTACAATATGAACATGCATGTCGTGTTTACATAGTTAGTCAATTACAGTGTAAACAAGTATGCTGTGTTTAAATGATTGATTATAGTTATATGGGGCAGTCCCATAAAAACACATTAAGAAAAATCATAAAAATTATAGAATGATAACAATCTGTATCATGAAGTAACCATACAGTTATTACCATAACCATACAAGTAATTTTTGATACTATAAGTATAATGTAAGTATTTAGGAACTATTTATTTAATTAAAAGTATCATGAGGTACTGTTTATTCATGCTACTCAAAATTTAAAATCATAGTCAATACTGAGAACTTGACAACATATTTTAAAAAATCTTCATATATTATGTGTTCTGTAATTTAAATGGTGCATAATAAAGAGAAAGACATTATTGGTAGAATGTTGTGATAAACTTACTTGTAACTTTAGGATCAGGCATGTTTCCTCCAGGCACAAATGTCTTTGCCTTTCTTGTAATTTCCTTCTGCATCTCTTTTCCTTTCTTACTCTTGAACAAAGTATTTGCTTCATCCCTTTCCTTTTGTTTTATTTTTCTAAAATCTAACAATCTCAGTTCTGGGAATTTGAATGCCACATAGGCTCTGTAACATACGAACATTTTAGATGCTTATAATTTTTTTTTAATAATGATAAACTAGTGCTTGACTGCAATCCCGCCTGATGGTAAGCAGTGATGCAATCGTTGATGGTAAAGCGCGCTAGTTTATTAAGCCTATGCAGTTAAAAAAAATAGTGAATAGGAAGGAAGATGGCAGTTGAGCAAGGTGATGCAATGTTAAACCCAAAAGCACGACCAACGATGGTGCGCCAGAGGGAGATTGATCTGGAGACCCTCCACGACCAAACTAGGGATTGCAATCCGGAAAACCGGATCCGGCAATCCGGTGAATCCGGCGTCAATATACACTTACCGGATCCGGCACCAATACACCGGATCCGGTGATCGGATCCGGTAATTGCATGTTTTGGTAAAATACCTGCGCTATTGTATGAGTAGGCACTTTAAACATGTTGTGCGTGTGCGTGCGAGTCGTTTGACGCTGAGTCGCACCGCGCCTCCCCCTCCCCCCCGCCCCGCAGCGTGACCAGCGTGTCGCTACATGCTCAGTTCAATTTCATTCGTGACGTGACTCGCTCGCCGACAAATGTGTGTTTTGTTTTGCCGCAGCCCGCAGCTTCGTCAAATGTGAGTAAATAGACATTTTTGCTACAGGTAGTCACCTACTCGTACATAGTATGCTAGCTTATGATTAATGTAAAAGTTTAAAACATGTCACTTTCGAAACCAAGCAAGAATGAGGGAACCTGTAGTAGGGACAGTGAAATAACTGTATGGAATTATTTTAAAAAACAGCAAAAGGATAAGTCTGTGAACGCGGAATGCACAATATGCTCTAACATACTAAAAATAAGTAAAGGTTCTTATAAAGGCTTAAAAACACATTTGCAAACAAAGCATTGTATTGATCTAAGTTTTGAAAGTAGCCAATTAAAACGTCCCGGCTCTGACTCATCTCCTAAACCATCCACATCAAAAACGGTATTAGCTGAAAGTGTTTCTGAGGAAGATATAATACCCAAGAAAAAGTCTAAAACAATTGACATTGGCAGTTACTTTAAGAAAGAAAACTCGATGGAGATGATGGTTTCCAGAATGGTCTGCAAAGATGGTGTGCCCCTCAGTTTATTTTGTACATCGGCAGATTTGAGATATTTGTTTTCGAAAAGTGGATTTAAACTTCCTAATTCACCAAACACCATAAGATCTATAGTTTTAAATTTTGCAAATACCGTTAAAGCCGACTTGATAATTGAGTTCGAATATCTTAAGAAACAAGGAAAAAGATTTTCGTTGAGTTTTGATGAATGGACTTCACAAAAAAATCACCGTTATTTGAATCTAAATGTACACCACAAAGAAAAACATTTTAATCTGGGTTTGATTAGAATACACGGTTCGTGCACTGCGGAACATACTATAAATCTAATAGAAAACCGCTTAAAAAGCTTCGGACTTGATTCAGATACTGATATTATTGGTATGAGTACTGACGGTGCAAGTGTCATGGTCAAAGTAGGTAAGCTAATGAAGTGCTATCAGCAACTTTGCTACGCACATGGGTTGCAATTAGCTGTGATCGATGTTTTATATAAAAAGAGAGAAGAAGACTCAATAATGCCAACAACAACTCCTGATTCAGATTCAGATACAGATGACGAAGACACAACGGATGATACTTTAGGAGAACAAGGAGTTTCAGTAACAATAACAGATCCTTCTAGTGCTGAATTAATTCCTAGATACGATGACCTTCTTCAAAAAGTGCGAAAAGTGGTACAACTGTTTAAAAGATCGCCCACTAAATATGACATCTATTTGCAAGAGTACGTAAAAGAAGATACAGGTAAAGAACTAAGCCTTATTTTGGATTGCCGCACGCGATGGAATAGTCTTCTGGCTATGATAGAAAGAGTTTATAAACTGAAAGTGTGTATTGACAAAGCTTTAATAGATATAGGATCTGACTTAAAATTTAATGATCTTGAATGGTCGAGAATAAAAGACTTGATAGATAGTTTGCAGCCATTTAAATTAGCTGTAGAGACGTTATGCAGAAGGGATTCGACCCTACTAACTGCTGAAACAACACTAAAATTTGTTTTAGAGAAGTTGCTCACTTACGACACGGCGTTAAGCACTGATTTATCTGAAGCACTACATGCTAGAATCAAAGAACGTCGTACTATAGTAACAGGTATATTGATATACTTACAGAATCCAAAGAAATATCAAGAAGATTTAAATCGAGCTGAAAATACATTTACTATGCCAAAGAAAAAAGATATACGACTAGAAATGAAAAAAATCTTGGAAAGATTTAACCAAGATAATAACTCTGACAAAAGCGTGGAACTCGTGGACGTGGAAGAAACAGTAGAGAAGAGCTTAGACTTAGAATCACTGGAAAAAGACTTGACATTACAAGAAGAATTAAAATTAAAGATACAGCAAGAAATGACTTCTTATAATACGATACAGAATAAGAAAAATATGGATTTTGATAAAATATTAAAAAAAGAAATGACTGCATTCGAAAGTGAAGGAGTTCGAGGAGAATACTTGTCTGCTATTAATGATTATTTGCTCACAATTAAGCCTACAAGTGTAGAAGCTGAAAGAGCCTTCTCGGCCGCAGGCTACATTTGTAGCTCTATTAGAAGTCGATTGGGAGATGATACAATTAACACAATTTGTTTTTTAAGATCGTTTTTTCAAAGTAAAAAGTGATTATTTATAAAGAATATTATGAAGAATAATTATTGTGATTATTTATTGTGATCTCAATTAAGGTTAATTATTAGATAGTGTCAGATAAGATAGTTGATTGTTTTGTTTTTGAGATTTTTCTTTTAGTAATAATAAAGGTGATTTCGTATTCGTATATATATATATCGTTTTTTTAACATTTCCTTACCAGTCCAAAGTTAAGTTATCCTGGCTAGATAAATCCGGTTGGATCCGGCCGGATCCGGCCGGATTGATGGATATCCAGCCGGATCCGGCCGGATTGAAAATGAGGCCGGATTGCAATCCCTAGACCAAACTCCCGACACAACAACATAGGTGATCCGTCCTCCGTAGGGTTTCACCAGACATCATGCCAGAACACCTAAGTAAGTTACCTCTTTTTGCAAAATAATATTTATTTTTTAGGGGGTTTTTTTTTTTAAGTTTAGTCCGGCTTTGTTGGCAATGGTAGAATCAGTTATTGATACCTAACAATGCCTTCACAGATCGGACAGGGTTTTCTTTACATGTTGTATATAAAATATTATATTTACCTGTAATGTGGCTTATTGGAAACTGGATTGTGGAGCAGTGATAGAGTTCTCAGTTTTGTCAATGTGACTAGAGGGTCCAAATCACCTAATTCTGTTATATTGTTGTTAGTTAGTATCAGGGTTTCTAAATTAGGTATGTATTGCTCCAAACTTTCACCAATTCTTCTGTAAAAATATATGTTAAGGTTTTAATTGTCTTTTTTGTTGGTAAACTTTTCATTTATCTATACTAATATATAAAACTGAAGAGTTTGAAGGCGTGAATTTCAGGAACTACTGGTCCGATTTGAATATTTTTTTTTTTTTGTGTTGGATAGCCCATTAATCAAGGAAGGCTTTAGGTTATATAACATCACACTGCGACCAATAGGAGCGGAGCATAACAAAAAAATAAACTGTATGCTGTATATTTTGGGGTTAAAATAAAATGTTCAAATAACTAACTCCACGCAAACGAAGTCACGGACGGCCGCTAGTAAAAAATATGTGCCAAATTTAATAAATTGACACATAATTGTTTCCAGTAGAGATAGGTAAGCATCATTAATCTCTAATGAGTTCACAAACAAATTTCAACTAAATTATGCTGCCTATAATAAAAGGCATAATTGCCTTTATCCAACAAGAAAATTTTCAATTGGGGGCAAAATAAGAAATTGTAGGTCATAACTGAAGTGAGAGTTTCCCTAATAGTTATGAAACTGATGGTAAAAAGTATAGTTAAAATGCAAGCTATATGCCCTTTTAGAGGCAACACTAACCAGTGTTGATAATTTTTTTCAATATTGCAAGAATGTATGCCATATTGCTCAAATCAGATTTCGTAATCACTTTTAAGTTTAGTAATGATTTTAACCAGAAGTTTAGCATCATAAACAAATTCAATAGGGCAAGTTAATGGTGTGCTTATTGTTATTATTTCTGAATCCATAAATAGTTGAAAAATACTACATATACATTAAGATAGAGTCAAAAATGGGTACATATTTTTTTTGGTGTTTGGTATACTCTAATGAGTTTATGTTGCCACCAACTTAAGTTTATAATATGTAAACATATATTATAAGCTTAAATTGGTGCTAATATAAACAAATTACTGTTACTGTATAAATATATAAAATAATTATTAATGGTAGCTCTTCCAATACTTAAATTCTATGATAATTTATTGAGTGTTATTATCATAATACTTTTACATAGTAAGAAACACGAAATATTGACAAGACCTTTTGTCTTGTCAAGGGTGTGTGTAATGTATCACCCCATAATAGGGTTGTGTAGCTGACTTACACAACTCTGTAGACAGTCGCCATATAAAACGCTGGTATCCAGCAGCATCTGGTTAAACTAAAAGCCGACCCAAAATATTTAGGAAAAGGTTAGACAGATAGGTATTTTTCCATCATAATACTTACACAATCCTATTGTTGTTCAACAACAAGCATTTCATCCTTTTTAGCAGCGGAAATCCATCTAGTTTCCGGATATCGTTGTCTGAGAAATCAATGGTGTCGAATTGATCTAATGTTGCACCCATATTCTCAATTTGCGGTATTTTGTAACCTATAAAAGGCGGGAAGGTTTAGAAGGCAACCCAAAGCTAGTAGAAAATGATATCAACTTAATTCAGAGAAAAATAAAACATCTTTTGAATATGCAAATGTATCAGGTAGATAATAAAAACCCAAAGGATTCCGAAAATACTATCCATGAACTAACCTCTAAGATCTAACTCTCGATCTCGACAT
This sequence comes from Sesamia inferens, assembly GCA_037179545.1. NCBI lineage: Eukaryota > Metazoa > Arthropoda > Insecta > Lepidoptera > Noctuidae > Sesamia > Sesamia inferens. Next base: position 15,737,129 of record CM073928.1, on the reverse strand, counting down.
GGATTCATGTATTGCATCGAATTTTGTATCAACTCTGTTGAAAGTTTCACCATTTTGGATAATTAGCTATTAACACCGAATAAATCAATTGTATTCACAAATTACGGTAAAACGAATATTTATTTTTATAGCGTTGCTTTACTTTGAGTAGCGTCAATTCGCTATTGACAATGACATGACATGATACCAGTGTTGCCAACGCAAACTTTGAGGAGGCCGTGTATTTATATCAATGGTAAAAAAGCCGTGTTCGTAAGAAAAAACGTCGACTGTCGGCCGTTTCATTTGCCAAATTTTTAAAATAAAATGACCCTTATCTTAGGAGGTATGCCCATAAACTTCCCTGCTCCTCTCTCGTAATAATAATTATGGATCTAGTCTCCACACTTCAGTGGAACTCACTAAGCATTCGGCCGAAGAAGCCTGAACTTTTATTTTTAATAAATTAATTTCACCCCTCTGTCATCGCCATTTCGAAGACTTGGTTGATGCCTGGTTCTCGCTTTCGGGTCCCAGGTTACTCCTGTCTTCGTGATGATCGAGCTGACGGATATGCGGGTAGCGCCCTTCTTGTGAGGCGCTCCCTCCCTTTCTCTCTAATATCTCTTCCCCCTTCTTCTCCTGATATTAACATTGTTGCTGTCAGGGCTTTTAATATAACTTTTCTTTCCGCATACATTCCTCATCCTCATTCCAGATTAATTCCTGACCTGCTTTGTATTTTTCCTTCACTTCCATCTCCAATCATTTTTATGGGTGACTTAAATGCTCACCATCGTTCATGGGGTTCGAGCCATGACGATAACTTTGGTCGTGCCGGCCTTGAAATTTTTGATGATGTTAACCTATGTGTCATTAACAATGGTTTGCCCACTAGGAGGGTTCGCCCTTCACAAAATCCAATCTCGGCTGTGGATATTACTGCATGTTCTGCTTCTCTTGCCCCCATTATTTCCTGGAATATCTTGCCTCATTCTTATGGTAGTGAAAACTTTCCTATTATTGTGTCTATCTTCGATATAGTAGTACCTGCCCGTAATTTTAATCCCACTCTTAAATATAGATTAAATAATGCAAAATGGTTTTCTTACTCCCTTGAAAACAACTTACTTTCTCTTCCCCCCCCCCCCCCCCTAACCATAACAATCTTGTTGAATGTTATTCAAAATTTGTAGACTCAATTATTTCGAGTGCTGATGACAATTTTCCTCATAAAAACCTCACAGGTTCAAAGTCTCAACTCCTTGGTGGGACTCAGACTGTACTTCCGTTGTCAAGGAAAGAAAATTAGCAGAAGTGCAGTATTCCAATTCTATGACTCTCCAAAATTTTTTAGTGTACCAAAAAAGGCAGCCTTTGCTAAAAGGACTCTCTCTAAAAAGAAAAAAGAAGGTTGGCTTCGCTATTGCCAAAGCCTATCTCCCTGTTCCCCTTCTTCCCTAGTATGGAAGCAAATTAAAAGATACCGAGGCTCCTTCAATTCTGTTGATATATCAGCCAATGATCCCTCTTCCTGGATTGAAGCTTTCTCGGACAAACTGTCTCCTCCTTCAGTTCCTAGTTTGACTCCTTTCTCTCTTCTCCGTGTTTCCTTGCTTCCGAAACTAATTTCGATGCCCCCTTCTCTTTTTCTGAACTCCGATTGGCTCTTGATGGTCTTGTTGATTCCTCTCCGGGTGTAGATGGGATCCCTTACTCTTTACTGAAAAATGCCTTAAATAGTACAAAGCAATATTACCTCGATCTCTTTAATAACTTTTTTGAATTCGGTTTGGTTCCTCAACAGTGGAAACACAAATTAATTATCCCGATCATTAAACCAGGTAAAAACCCGTCAGACCCAAACAGCTACAGGCGTATTGCTTTATCGTCTGTTTTGTGCAAGGTTGCAGAGCATATGATGAAGCACAGACTTGAGTGGTTGGTGGAGAATAGGAACTTGTTGCCAACATCCCAGTTTGGGTTCAGAAAATTCATGAGCACAATGGATAGTCTCAGTATATTAATTTCCGATATTCGTATTTCTTCTCTACGCAAAGAGTTTTTAGTTGGAGCCTTTTTGGATATTACCTCAGCATATGACAATGTTTTGCTCCCAGTGCTCAAGAATAAACTTATCCATCAGTTAAATATTCCTATAAAATTGGTTCGCTTCATTTGCAACTTATTAATGGAGAGAACCATTTCCATTAAAACTCGAGACTCCTCTATCCCTCCTAAGACTAACTGGAAAGGCTTACCGCAAGGTTCAGTTTTGAGTCCTCTCCTATTCAGCCTTTATACTTTCGATTTACACCTTTCTGTAGATTCATTTTGTCAAATATTGCAATATGCTGATGATTTAGCTTTATACTTTGCCGGTAAATCTCTAGATGAGGCTAGTTCCCGTCTAAACTCCGCTCTGGGGTATCTATCCTATTGGCTCTCACAGCATGGTTTATCCTTAGCAGCCTCTAAGAGCTCTGTGGTAGTATTTACAAAAAAAAAGATTATTCCTCCTGTTGACATTAAAGTTAACGGCGAAAATATCTCTCGGATGGATAATGTTACAATTTTAGGAGTTTGGTTAGATACAAAATTATCCGGTATTCCCCACACTGACTTTGTTTCTCAAAAATGCGAAAGAAACGTTAATGTTCTTCGTTCACTCTCTGGGGTTTGGTGGGGTGCTCACCCATATACTCAAAAACTGATCTACAATGCTATAGTTCGTAGTCATTTTGACTATGGTATGTTTCTATTAGACCCTTGTAACAAATCTGGACTCCAAAAATTCGATAAAATTCAGGCAAAGTGTTTTCGTATTATTCTAGGGGCGATGAAGTCGTCCCCAATTAATGTCATGCAAGTTGAGTGTGAAGGTAGCGGGAAGCCGATGGATGCGGGCAGCATAAGACCAGGTCTTTGTCCAGCAGTGGACCTCTATAAGCTGAAGAAGAAGAAGAAGAAGAAATGGCCACATACATAGTATAATATAGCACCTCCGATTCCGGAAGGCTCAGAGCAAGCTGCTGATCGACTATTCTGGCTACAAGGTTGTATCTATTCAAAAACTCTCCGTTAGCTAGACGAGAACACTCGGAGATGCATGCCCGACAAATGTCAACCGTGCCGTCTACCACAATAAATCCCCGGTAATTTTCCCCCATCATACTCGTAATTCTGTCATAATTGCATAGAAAAAACCTCCAGTTTCTCCGTAGAGTTTTACCGAAACGCAGTTAGATAATGGAACCGAAGCTACGAAGTAGTATTTTAACCAAAACTGTCAAAAAATATGACCAACATACCGTTAAGAATACGAATTCAATTTAAAAGCAAAATAAGTAAAAATGATTTGCAGTAAATAAAAAGAACCGGCCAAGTGCGTGTCGGACTCACGCGCAAAGGGTTCCGTACCATTTATTTATGAAATTAAAGGATTTAAGTTATTTGTATGAAAGATTACGCGGTAATAAGCGGTTTACGATTTGCGAGGTATTAAAAAAAACTACTTACTAGATCTCGTTCAAAATAATTTTCGTTGGTAGGTTTTATAGTAATAAACATCATATGTTGTTTTTAGATTTTTCATTTTCTTATTTACCAACTTCTTTCCATTTCAAGCGTCTGTCATGCAAACTATTCGGCTTAGAAAAAAAAAAATATTTTAGGAACCTCAATATCATTTTTAAAGACCTATCCATAGATACCCCACAAGTATGTAATTGATGAAAAAAAAAAAAAAATTGTGTTTCAGTTCTAAGTATGGAGAGCCCGCAATATTTATAATTTTTTTTATATTTTTGCATCAAAATCTTAATGCAGTTCACAGAATACATCTACCTACCAAGTTTCAACAGTACTCGTATAGCTCTTCTAGTTTCGGAAAAAAATGGCTGTGACATACGGACGGACAGATGAACAGACGGACAGACAGACATGACGAATCTATAAGGGTTCCGTTTTTTGCCATTTGGCTACGGAACCCTAAAAACAGTAATTCACCGCACAAATCTGGGAAGACCTTTAGCACAGTACACGGTTATAAGGATTTACCCTCAATTTAGACTGGTCCTCCATTTTATACTGCGTCGTAAAGAAGTTATAAAAATAAACCTGTATTAAACGGTGTAGAAATCCTGCAGCTGTGAACCAATTTAGAATTTATAAAGAAATTGCTGATACTTCCTATTTGTTAGTTAGTTTTTCTGATTTGTTTGTCTTGTATTGCTTTCGAGTCCACCATGAAGTACCTGGAATTGATGCTCGACAGCCGGTGGGTCTTCAGCTACCACTTTTGGCAGATGGGGCGGATACTCGCGTCACTGTACAAGTCGCATTAGGAGGCGCGGGCGCGGGGCGGATGGCTGATGCAGCGTCAGTTCGAGCAGCGGCTGTCCTAGTGGTGAATGGCGGCACAGGCTTTCACGCCCTACCGCCGGCCTCACCCACATCGAGGTGATCCGGCCGGTACTGGTGGACTGGCTTGGGAGAAGGCACGGCTCCCTGAAGTTTCAGTGAGACAGATATTCTAAGGGCATGGTTGCTTCGGAAAGTACCTGTGTCGTATAAACAGAGAACCGGAAGCCCGGTGTCACTACTGCGTCGACCTGGCAGAGTGTGCCGCTTGAGAGCAACTGCGCTGTACCCTCATCTCTGAAGTAGGCAGTGACCTGTAGCTGCCGGCCGTAATCAAGTCGATAGTCCGCAGCGAAGAGTCCTGGGATGTGGTGTTCTCCTTCTTCCTGAGACGACTGTTTCGGAGGACTTCCAGCCCCCCCCTAAATGGGTCCAGGGGAGACAGACTCCGAGTTTGTCGCCTCCCAAACATCAGGACCCGAGGTGGTGGCGTGAAATGATCCATGCGCGCCCGTGTTAGACTTTACGGGGGGAGTCAAACGCCTCACTCCCGCCCCTGACCCGAGGAGGCCCACAGTGGTAACTGGCAGGCTGACACCAATAGGGGGCTGCGGAAGCAGTGTTCGTCCTCACAACCCCCGCCGTAGGTGTGAGATGGAACACCGGGGTGGTTTTTAACCAGTGAGAGTCTGACAGACCCCGCCGCTCACCCCAGAGTGGCAGACGCAGCCTGGCAACCATCAGACGTAGCCACAGCAGTCCGTTCGTTACCGAACTGGAAATCACCGGGACCGGACGGGCTGCATAACTTTTGGTTAAAATGGCTAAGTAGTTCACACACTTGTTTGGCATCTCAATTCCAGTCATCCTTAGAGTCTGGTTCGCTACCCCAGTTCTTAACAACTGGAATTACCCACCTGCTCCATAAATCAGGTAGCACTGCGGAACCCAAAAATTATAGGCCGATCACTTGTTTACCAACGGTCTATAAAGTTCTTACATCCATTTTGAAAGCTAAAATAAACAATCATCTTGACACTAACTCCATCATGTCTGTCTCTCAAAATGGATGTGGGAGCGGATCCCGTGGTACTAAGGAGCTACTCCTCGTAGACATGGCCATCAGCCAACAGGTTCGTCGATCCCGCAAGGATCTCTCCACCTGCTGGATAGATTATAAGAAGGCCTACGATTCGGTGCCACATACATGGCTTATGAGGGTGCTGGAGTTGTACAAGATAAATGCAACTCTACGCACTTTCCTTAGGTCGTGTATGGGGCAATGGAAGACAGTCCTTCGCTATCCAGGGAGTCGACAGATCCAGGGGAATGATGAACCTGTATGGATTAAGCGGGGAATATTCCAGGGCGACAGTCTGAGTCCACTATGCTTCTGCTTAGCTCTGAATCCTCTAAGCACACTGCTGGAGGATTCAGGTCTGGGTTACCGATTGAGGAGAGGTGGTCAGGTCATATCTCACCTCCTCTACATGGATGATTTGAAACTCATTGCCCCCAATAAATTGCATCTGATGAAGCTACTGAATGTAACAGAAACTTTTAGTAGTGGCATCAAAATGGAATTTGGTGTGGATAAATGTGCAGTCATGCATGTAAAGCGAGGGCAGATCATGGAATCCGAGGGAATTACACTCCCGGATTCCATACACCTTAGATCCCTCTCCTCATTTGAGAGCTATAAATATTTGGGTATGTCGGAAGCGTTAGGTATCAACGATGCTGACATGAAGCAATCGTTGAAGGAGCGCTTCTTTGGTCGCCTGAGGAAGGTATTAAATAGTCTTCTTTCAGGCGGAAATAAGGTGCGCGCCTTCAACGGGTGGGTCATGCCGGTTTTGATGTACTCTTTCGGCAGACTTAAATGGACTCAGACCAAACTCGATGCCCTGGATAGAAGGGTCCGTACACTGCTGACAGCAAACAGGATGCATCACCCACGATCATCGGTGATGAGACTGTATATTCCGAGGGGGGTCGAGGCTTTTTAAATGCGAAGACCCTCCACAACCGAGAGGTATGCAGTCTCAGAGAACATTTTTTAAAAACCGTAGTGGGTATGCATCATGATGTGGTCACAGTAGACAAGGGGCTTACTCCGCTATCCATGGCGAAAGAGAACTGGCACAAGCCTATAATACTTACCACTGATGACCGCAAGATGATATGGCAAAGCAAGGAACTTCACGGGCGATTTTATCGGGCTCTTCATGAGCCCGATGTTGACTTTTTAGCTTCCGTATCCTGGCTACGATTCGGTGACCTTTTCGGGGAAACTGAAGGTTTCGTCTGTGCAATTATGGACGAAGTTATCTTGACGAATAACTACCGGAGATATATTATGAAGGACGGGACGATTGACGTGTGTCGCGCATGTCATCATCCGGGTGAGTCCATCAGACACATTATCTCTGGTTGTTCTCGTTTAGCTAACGGCGAGTATTTGCACAGGCATAACCAAGTAGCTAGGATTATCCACCAGCAACTTGCTTTGAAATATAAACTTGTGGATTCTGAGGTACCGTATTATAAGTATGTGCCCGATTCAGTTCTTGAAAAGGGCCATGTCACGTTATACTGGGATCGGTCTAACATTACTGACAGGACTATTGTTGCCAATAAACCTGATATAGTGGTGATAGATCGATTAGCGCGCCTCGCAATGATTGTAGATGTTACCTTTCCACATGACGGGAATCTCGTGAAAGCTGAGAAAGAGAAACAAATTAAATATCTCGACTCGCGCACGAGATTGTTGACATGTGGAATGTGAACTCGGCAGTCATTGTACCGATTGTCGTATCGGCCAATGGTTTGATAGCCAAGAGCCTCGACCAACATCTATTGAGGCTCTCGTTAGGCAGTTGGATCAAGGGCCAGATTCAAAAGGCAGTACTCCTCGATACGGCCCACATCGCGAGGAGGTTCCTGTCTCTGTAACTCTAACCACCGTTAGCTTGGACCCCGCTCCCGCCATCGGTGGAACACTATTTTTTATATTTTTAAATGTTTTTATGTTTTTTATAAATATTAAAAAATGTAAATAAATATGTATATATATAAAAATAAACGAAATAATAATAATAATATCTTTATTTCAGACGTCCATACATTTTAAACAAAACATAAAACGTTAGTAGGGTTGTTAGTATAACACATAAAATAAGATCAAAACATAAAACGTTAGTAGGGTTGTTAACACTTAAAATAAGATCAAAACATAAAAACGTTAGTAGGGTTGTTAGTATAACACATAAAATAAGATCAGTAGGTCTTTACAGGCTATTTCCTATTTCTGAGTAAGTGAACACTCGCCCAGTAAACAGTAAACGGACCGTTTATTTTGCACGCTAACGTTCTGAGAACAGTGTTGGTGCTACCACGGATCCTGCTCATCATCGATGCAGTTCTTTTCCTAATGATGAAGAAAAAATCATCGATTGAAGCTCCCGCAAACATTTCGGAGGTACTGCAATATCTGGGCTTCTTCAACACTGCTCTCAGAGCATCATTGTACTGTACACGCAGGGCATTATAAGCCCGCCGCGTAAAGTTGATCCACAGACTGCACGTGTAGAATGATTGACAGAAGGCTCTGAACAGTAGCAGTTTTACATCTATAGTACATCGTGCGAATCTGCGGGCCAACATATTGCAGCAGACTTTTTCTTTTTTTTGGGACAAAACCCGCCACACTTTTCCCACCCACTGCAACTCCTGAAAGCCAGAATCAACAGTGGAGACCGCCAGAAAAACGCCGAGCAATGAAGCTCGGCAAGTCCCGGAGAAACGATTCAACTGTCTTGGGTGCCGCAACGAAATTAATCAGAAAAGAATAGCGGAGGAGTAAGAAAAAAGATATTTTTTCCACTTCCCTCATATTACATTGCAGCGGACTGCTAACGCCCTCCTTTCCCTCTCTAGGTCTGCATCATCCTGCAGGCGATCCGTCAGCGCGTGACCCAAGTATTTTGCTTCAGTCACCCTCACTATAGTTGAGCCAAATTCGATAAAGAATAGAGGTAAACAAACCGTTGCTAGGCAACGAGTAGTTTACACCTAAAAGACAGATGTTAACAACCTTTTCTAGATGGATGATTTTCATAAAAGTAATAATCCTACTGCCTACTAATCTATACAGTTTATTTATGTTTAGATATTTATGATTTGCACAGAACGCTTAACCGATTTGAATTAAATATGACATACATGTAAGCTAATTTCCTAATAGGTTAAATTTTTTGATACATATACCATTTATTGATATATATTAGTTCATTTTTGAAAATATTACAATGCATGTGTTATGTAGTTGATTTGAAAGTAATTAAAATACGCAAAATTGTATTGACAAATGCATCAACTTTATTCATTGGTTGAATTCCACAAAATGTGTTTTATATCTGGATTTCATCCATCTTTCTTTTTTTTGTAGGGCTATCACGTAAAATTAATGTCGACTTTTTAATGGTTTTTCGAAATACCAAGTTATTATGCATGTTATTTTAGTGATTCTATTGAAATATGCTGCAATACGAATTGTTAATAAATAGCTAGCATGTAAAAGTCGATAATGATGTAAATAACAGGAGATTTGTAAAACGTGAGTTGTGATAACCCTAAATTGGTTTGTTTACCTCTATTCTTTATGGAGCTAGGCGATGGTATAGTGACGACCCCCCGATCCTAATTGGTGGCACATTTGACGGAGCTTTGTTTCCTGCCTTGAATACCATGAAGATACTCTTACTAGCATTATAGTTGAGTCCGTGTGACGTTGCATACGCTTCACAAATGCCCAGAAGTCTTCTGAGCGCACTCACCGACGGGCTGAGCAGAACCATATCGTCCGCATAACTTATATTATTTATTGTGGTGCCATCTATTGAACACCTGACCATAGTACCGCTGAGTCCGCCAATCAGCTGGTTAACAAATAGGTTAAACAAACTCGGAGAAGTCAACCCACCCTGTCTGACTCCGCATTTCAGAGGATACTCCCGATTAAGTGAGCTGACCCATCTGACCGTATTTTTTTTATTGCTGTACCAGTACTTGAGGAGGGATACCGTCTCCCTCGGCACAGTCGTCTCCTTAAGTAGTTTATGCCACAAAATATCATAATTAACCAGGTCGAACGCCCTCGACAGATCAAGAAAACACGCATATATTGGCGTATTCCTGTCAGTATAGTACCTTACAGTTTGTTTCAGACACATAATCGCCATTTCCGTTGACAGGTTGGGTCTGAAGCCAAACTGCAAGTCATGGATCTGAATGTGTTCGCTCAGCTGTGCGTTCAAGAGACTGTCGAGGACCTTCGCCATGGTAGTGGCCAATGATATTGGGCGGTAGTTACGCTTGTCAGATGTATCCCCCGTTTTGTTCTTCACTATAGGAACTACTACTGTTTTCAGCATATCATCCGGAATAAATGAGTGACCTACACAAAAGTTAAACTGTAGACTCAGGACTCTGGGCAGATGTACACTTGCGAATAGCAAATGCTCTATACTTATTCCGTCATGACCTGGTGACTTTCCAAGTTCCATCTTTATTATGACATTCTTCACATCTACTGTCCTAATCCGATTGTACTTATCACCAGGTCTGACGTCTGGTTTACATAAGTTATCATTCCCACAGGGCATAGGCTCTACAGTAAAGAAATCCCTAAAAATGTTAACAATATTTTGATCACCTACTACACCCTCAACGCTCACCGGGATGCACGGCCCAGGGTTCACATTCCCAGTATTTTTCCAAAAGCTACAAAAATCTTTAGCCTTGTGCTTAGCTGCCAGTATGTCCATTTTTATTTGCTCGGCATTATCCTGGCACCATTTTAATTTTTTCTTAAACACTTTACGTGACTCACACATATTTAAGTAATGTGGCCCTGTGCGCGGTTTCCCCAGTAAAACCCAGTTACTGAAGCTAAGCCGAGCCTTCCTATGGAATTCACTTATATGCTTGTTCCAATCTACAATACACTTCCTCTTATTCCTCTTACAGGTACTTCGTGTCTTTTCCGAGGCATCACTCAGGATAGACTTGATGTTCGCGTACATTTCATTAATTATATCCCTATGATCTAAATTATCACACATGTAGTCACAGCAATCCCTCAATTCTACCGGGAAGTCTATATTCCGTAAAGCCTCGGTACATAGCTCCCTATATTTAAAATTTGTTCATCATCCCTTATTCCCCATACTATTTTGTTTTCCACGACTTTGTTTACAGCAGTTTTTCTAGGCAAACTCTTAAGGTTACAGGTTATTTCCAATGGAAAGTGGTTTGACCATGACACTTCATACAATACTTTAATACTTTAATTGACTGAAATGCCATTGACGAAACCAGGCAATGGTCTAACCATCTGACAGTTCCATGAGCCTCGCTTAGGTATGTATAAGTGTTCAGACCACTTAACAGATCTACATCCGCACATGACCAACTTTGTTCCCTACAGCTTTGTGTAACTTTTGCAATTGTATCGAATTTCTTATTTATGTGATTTATTTGAGTTATTTGTTTTATTTAGTTACAATTTTTGATATAGTATTAATATTTTAAGGTTGAATACAAGATGGAGTCCCATCCATAGCTAAACCATGACGAAATAGCGTTGAACACAGTTGTGTGTAAAGTTCAATCATCCTCCATAGAAAAAGGAGGTCCTCCGACCAATGGGTGTTATGTCTTTGCAATTGCCCAACAGTTGAAGTTGTATGTATGCTAATTGCGGTAAACTTTAGTTGCGGGATGTAGAATTCGTGTGACGTTAGTATGATGCGTTGTTTATTTGTGGCGTTTGTAGGTACCGCTACAGACTAATAGGTGGCCAATGGCGGTCTTTTACGGGATGTTAAATATGACTTTTGTGAACTTCTATATCTTATATTGTCACAATAAGATAAATAAACAAGAAAAAAGCACCGAGAGAATATATGAAAAAATTAAGCACAGATTTGACGACGCCTTGGATGCAAAAACGACTACAGGCACCCACTTTGAAGAGGACTCTACGCGAAAATATAACAAATGTTTTAAAAAATGTGGGACTAACATCTACAGAAAATAATAATGATGAGCCAGAACCAAAAAAAAAAAACGACGCTACCGTGGATTTTGTTTAGATAAAAAAGGCGGATCCAAAGTGCAATGTGCAAAAGGCTTTATGTGGAGAACACAATATTGACATTTGTAAGGACTGTATATAAAGACGTTTTTTTTAAAGAGACCAGTAGGGTATTATTAAAAATTTATTTAATTTTATAAAAACATTGAAAAATAATTGATTTTTGTTTTTATTATATAATTTGAAGAAAAAATGTCAGGGGCTTGACATTTTTGTTGATTTTTCTCTAAGGTTCAAGTACAGTCCTATAATTGAATTATTAAGAAGTATATTAACATAAAATGTATTTTATTTATTATAAACTAGCCCCCTTATTCATAAACGCTGCTTAAAGTTAACTAGTGATTAGCGATTTTTCAAACATACATTTTAAACGCTTGCACGTCACTTAACTTTAATAAACGATTATGAATAAACCCCTTAAATACTGTGGTGTTTATTCATAAAGAATGATTTAAGTTAAGTGACGTTAAAAGGTCTAAAATGTATGGTTAAAGAATCGCTAATCACTAGTTAACTTTAAGCAGTTTTTATGAATAAGGGGGAATTTATAATAACTGATGCAAAGAAATAGTTCAATTCTAGAAAAATAGGAAAACTCTGAAGTTTTGGTTTTGTACGTCGTTTTTACGCGTGATTGTGCATTATAGCCAGTGAAATATGATTGGGCTTCTAGGGTTAACTCCACTGTAAGCATGCGACCAATACGGAAGCGCATTACGCATGCAAATAAATACTTGCACTTAGATTTTAAATTTTTAATTGGTGGTCACAATAACGTAAGTAGTGCATTTGACGTACAATGCACGTACAAAACAACTAAACTATAATTAAGGGGGGGTAAGGGAGTGTAGATGAGAGGGGTGGGGAGGCTAGGTTGAGTCTAGGGGAGGGGGGAGAGGTAGGTGAGGGGGGGGGGTTGTCTAAGTGTTGGGAGGATCCTGTCCACCTGAGGTCACAACATGACGAGAGAGTGGGAGGGGACAGGACACTGGAATCTCGGAATGTATGTGCTATATGGGTATTGGGGGTCAGGTACTATGGGGTCAAAATGGAGGTCTAGGGGTCCTATCTGAATATAGGTTCCGGCTGGGAGGAGGGTTGGTAAGGGGGGGGGGGGGATTTTGTCAGAATTTTGAAATTCCCAGCCGTTTCCGAGATATCCGGGATTTTAGGTAGGGATATGGAGAAGGACTTCGAGGTGGGTAAATATAGAAAAAAAATTAATAAAAAGATGGCGCGTAACGGAAAAATGTGACGGTAAATTTTTTTCCAACGCTGATAAAGAAGTTTCACTTCAATTAGTTTAGTTTGTGAACAGGAGAATCGGCGCCAGTGTGTTTAAAGAGAGCGGAAGTCCTTTTATAATAGTTTAGTAGTTAGAAGAATTTTTATAATAGTTTTTATAGAATAACAGTAAAGCCCGAATCATGGTGTTACAGACTGTCATCAAAATCCTTGTCTTCAGTCTTCATCTCAGCGTTAATCCCAGTCGTATCTGAAGCTTTCAGCTTTGGAGTCTGGGGTCCGCTTTACCAGTCTAACTGCTCATTTTTTTTTAACATTAAACTTCGATATTTTCCATGAAGCGACTGCCGTCTGACCTCTACAACCCGAAGGCGATATCGAAACATTGCAGTTAGACCAATTGTAGGACTTTTGAGGGCTCCAACAACCCCTAACGACTGCTATTAGATGTTCGAGGCACGACCAGACCAGTGCAAATATTCATATTCATGCATACAAATAATTGCACTGCGCGGGGATCGAACTCGCGCCTCCTTGCGCAGCGGTCGCATTTGCTAGCGCTACGCCACGGAGGCTGTCGGTCATCAAAATCCTTGTATCCTTGCTTTAACTGGACATCTATTGAAATAAGGTTCATCACGTAACATGTTGCTGTTATTCTGTCTGCTGAATAAAGCATCTTTAAAAAGTTGAATGCAGTAATTATAGACACAATTAAAAATCTGTTGTCTCTCCCGTGGATCCACATTAAAGACAACCCTTTCAACATGGATCCACGCTAGAGACAACGGATTTTTAATTGTTTACCGCAAAACTGTACATTCTCAAGGAATAAGTTGTTTTTTTTAGACTTCTGCTGTTCGATGCTTAATTCCTTTGGTGAAGTCGTGCAAGTCCCTTTTTTTTTTTTTTGTTGGGATGGTTAATCATCAAATGACTTCTCCCGCTCTGGGCGGAGCGGGAGGGTGTGTGAGACGGTATACCTACTGGCTGAATGTTTCCTGTATAGTTGACACATGTCGGCCCTAGCATTTATTAAAACTCTATTACCTATCTGTCATTCCTATGTAACTTTTATAAGTTAATAAAAGCCATAATTCATGGTTATTCGTTTAATTCCGTAACAATTTTATTAACTTATATTATAATGCCTAAAGATGAATCAACTGCGATCTCATCTCTCGACAAATATTTACGCCCTGACAAATTTGATATTGAACCTGATGCTGTAGAGGCGGACTCTCAATGGCTGTATTGGATGACGACCTTCGAAAGCTTTCTGTCGGAAGAAGCTAAGCCCAATGAAATCCTAGGTACCCTGAAGCTTAAACTATTAATAAATCATATGTCAGCGTCCATATACAAACACGTCAAAACTTGTAAAACTTATGAAGATGTTATCAAGACGCTAAACGGTATGTACATCAAAACTAAAAATACTACCTTAGCCCGACATATGCTTTTCAACAGAAGGCAACGCGCCGATGAAACTGTTGCCGATTATGTTAGAGCTTTGCGCCTATCCGCTAAAGACTGCTCGTTTAATGCGGTAACTGCTGATGAACACGAAGAACAGGCTATTCGTAGTGTACTAATCTCCGGGCTGACTTCTCGCAAAATCAAAGAACGTCTGTTAGAAACCAATGATCTCACCCTGACTGAAACAATTGGAAAAGCCATAGCGCTCGAGACAGCTGAAAAGGATTCACATACACTTAGTGATTTACCACATCCCCATGGGAGCATCCACCAAAGGATCAAATGCCCAGCTTTCCGTGCTACTTGCAACTTATGTTCCAAAAGAGGCCACTTTTCTAACGTATGCAGATCCGCAGGTGCCACTACTAGTAACTCTATCTCGACCGAAGACTCAACCAATCTTGATGAAGATGGACCATCCCATTGCGGCGCCATATCTGCTGCTTCACCTATTAGTTTCAAAGGTGGCACGGTTCAATTTACAGTTAACGGATACAAAGCCGACGCCCTCATTGATACGGGGAGCTCCGTTAGCTTCATTAATGGCAAAACTGCACGCTTGATGGCATTACGTAGGAAACCATGTTCACAGTCTGTGAATTTAGCTTCGCTTAACCAGATATCGCCTGTCGAAGGTATTTGTTTCGCCACCATATCCCTCAACAAGTACAACTACAAACAAACACCACTCCTCATTGTGGACAACCTCTGCGCCGATGTGATTATCGGCCACGACATCTTAAAGGAGCATTCTAAAATTGAATTCCAATTTGGAGGTCCGAATGAACCATTACAAATTTGTAGCGTGATGCAGGCCTCTGTCCCGCCGGCTTCCGTCTTCAGCAATCTATCTCCGGGGATTCGTCCAATCGCCGTGAAAAGTCGACACTATAGCAAAGAGGATGAAAATTTTATTAAATTGGAAATATCGAAACTGTTAGAGCACGGAGTCATAGAAACGAGCAACTCACCTTGGAGAGCTCATGTTCTCGTTGCAGGAGGCGGGGCTCATAGGAAACGTCTTGTCATATACTATTCTATGACTATCAATAAATTTACTGAACTAGACGCGTTTCCACTACCGAAAATAGAAACCGTGGTGTCAAGAGTATCAAAATATAAAATTTTCAGCCAGATTGACTTAAAATCTGCATATCATCAAGTGCCCATTCTAATGACAGAAACAAATTATACGGCGTTTGAAGCATGTGGGAAACTATATCAATTTACAAGAATCCCGTTTGGTGTAACCAACGGCGTGGCAGCATTTCAAAGGATTTTAGATTTCATCATTACGAAAGAGAAACTAAAGGGAACTTTCGCATACCTCGATGACGTCACAGTATGTGGTAAAAACGAAACCGAACATAAAGAGAATCTACGATGCTTTTTGGAAGCTGCTAAGAAGTACAATCTGACGCTGAATGAGCAAAAAATTGTTTTCCATCAAACGAAAATTAATCTACTCGGATACACCGTCGAGAATAACACTATTAAACCAGACGCCGATAGACTAAAACCGCTGCTAGAACTGCCTATTCCCACCAAAAACAGCGAACTAAAACGCGCTATAGGCATGTTCGCTCACTATGCTAAATGGGTAGAGAGATTTTCTGAGAAAATAAAACCGCTGACTGGCATTTACACATTTCCATTGACTTCGGTTGCACGAAAATGTTTCGAAGATATTAAAAACGACATTAAAAAGGCAACTCTGATGGCGATTGACGAGAGAGACACATTCACTGTGGAAACAGACGCATCGGATTTTGCCATAGCGGCGACACTGACTCAAAAAGGACGCCCCGTCGCCTTTTTCTCAAGAACTCTGTCTAACTCAGAATGCAAACATTCATCGATAGAGAAAGAAGCCTGCGCAATTGTCGAGAGTCTCAAGAAATGGAGACACTATCTCATTGGGAAACACTTCCTTCTCATTACCGATCAAAAATCAGTGTCTTACATGTTTAATCAAAATCATAATAGCAAAATCAAAAACGAGAAGATACTGCGCTGGAGACTAGAGTTATCCTGTTACAAATATGATATCATTTACAGACCTGGGTCTCAAAACACGGCAGCAGACGCTCTATCCAGAGTCAGCGCTTACATGAATGTTAATAAATTGAAAGGACTCCACGACGCCCTGGGTCATCCTGGTGTTGCTAGGATGTACCATTGGGTACGCTCTAAAAACCTTCCTTATTCAGCTAACGATGTCAAAACGATGACGGCATGCTGCAAGATCTGCGCTGAGATAAAGCCAAGATTTTTGAAGGTAAAGGGCAAACTAATTAAAGCTACATCACCATTTGAACGATTAAATATTGATTTTAAAGGCCCTCTTCCTTCCAATACATCCATACTAACAATCATAGATGAATACAGTCGGTTTCCCTTCGCTTATCCGTGCAAAGACATGACCTCCTCCACTGTCATCAAGTGTCTAAAGGATCTATTCCTCACTTTCGGCCAACCACTATATATACACACAGTGATAGAGGCACTTGTTTTATGTCAGAAGAATTTAAAAACTTTCTAAGGGACTCAAATATTGCATCCTCAAGAACAACACCGTACAACCCACAGGGTAACGGGCAAGTAGAACGCTTAAATGGAACTCCCTGGCGCACAATCTAGCTCAAATTGCGCTCCCAAGGACTTGCTACGAAGAATTGGGAAACAGTAATAAAAGACGCCCTTCATTGCGTCCGTTCTTTATTGTGTACAGCGATCAATGCCACCCCTCATGAGAGACTTTTTGCGTACCCTAGAATGGGGATTCTTTACCGTCATGGCTGTCTTCCCCTGGGCCGGTCCTGATAAAGAAGAATGTCCGCCACTCGAAGTCAGATCCCCTGGTGGAGGAAGCCGAACTTATCGAAACCAGTTCTTATTATTCTTTGATAAGACGCGCAGACGGTAGCACCACGACGGTGTCGAATAGGCAACTGGCACCCTTCCCAAATTGCGAGGAGCGAGAAATACAAGAGCAAGACAATGTCCTAGATGAGCAAGAGGTACGAGACGATGTACCTCCGACCGAGTCTCAGCCCCAAACTTCACAGCCGGAAACTTCACAGCCGGACACTTCACAGCCGGAAACTTCACAGTCGGACACTACACAGCCGGATACAAGCAGGAAACGTGTTCGAAGATTACCATCTCGTTTTAAAGATTATATAATGGATTATATAATGGGGGATGGAAACTCTACTGGGGAAGAATGAGGCGGTATACCTACTGGCTGAATGTTTCCTGTATAGTTGACACATGTCGGCCCTAGCATTTATTAAAACTCTATTACCTATCTGTCATTCCTATGTAACTTTTATAAGTTAATAAAAGCCATAATTCATGGTTATTCGTTTAATTCCGTAACAGTGATTAAAACCCACCCGTGTTTCTTTACTTGCCTGTGCGACGGCCAGGGCCGCGGTTTCTTGTTTAACCAACCCTGACCCTGACCCAGGAGGCATCGGTCTTCGTGGACCCCGTCACGATGTGCTGACATCTCTTGGCTGAGTATTAATTATAATAGATATTAGTCACATTCATTGTCTTGGGCTGAAACCTCGCCAGGAGCTTTACTTTGTGTAAATTGTTGGTGTATAAATAAGTTTTCGCGGTTTTTTTTTTTAATAATTATAAACTAGCGCTTGACTGCAATCCCGCATGTTGGTAAGCAGTGATGAAATCGTTGATGGTAAAGCGCGCTAGCTTATTATGAGCCTCACTTAAAAAAAACTTAGTGAATAGGAAGGAAGACGGCAGTTGAGCGAGTGCAATGTTAAACCCAACAACACGACCAACGATTCTGCGCCAGAGGGAGATTGATTTGGATAGCCTCCACGACAAAACTCCCAACACAACAACATTTGACGCATCGTACCCGGCATACATCGCAACACAACTGCTCAGACCCGTCCTCCGTACGGCTTCACCAGAGATCATGCCGGAACACGATGGTTTAACAAAAGATGTCCTCACTAAGAGGTTTCATTGAAATTGTCAGATCTAAAATGTGATATCGTAAGTTCGGAAATCTGGTAATAAGATATACTTAGAGTATTAGTGACTCTGTATCAGTATCACATATTTATATTTGTGCAAATATGTCAAGTTTTATGCGGAATAAGCGTCATTTGCGGGAACTTTTGTTACTTATTTAATTTGAAGAAATCTGCAGCTGAAGCCCATCGGTTGCTTTGAGAAGTGCTTATGGTGAAGCTGCTTTAAGAGAGAGAAGTTGTCGTGAGTGGTTTCAAAAGTTTATAAACTGTAAAGACAAAGAACGTAGTGGAAGACCGAAATCGTAGAGAAGAGGAAAACGCGCCCATTACTACTCCAGATATGACAAAATTATTCTCCTACATGATAGTGCTCGTCTGCATGTTAAAAAAAACCGCGGAAACTTATTTGTACATCTATATTTCATCACCCCAGCTCTTAAAACAGTGAAGGAAAACATCATGAGGAATCCGGCATGTTCTAGAAGGAAAAACTGTGACATGTACCAACCTGCATTGGGCCCGCTTGATTGACCCCTCTTACAGAGAGGAGGCCTGTGTCCCAAGAGAGTGAACATTATAGGTTGATTATGTAAGTGTTGAAAGACAGGCGCGGGTTAGATTACCGCGCAGTGCAAATATTTGTATGCATGAATATGAATATTTGCACTGGTCTCATCATCATGATCATGTCAGCGTTAATCTCAGTCGCATCCGTAGCATTTCAGCTTTGGAGTCTGGGGTCCGCTTTACCAGTGTAACTGCTGATTTTGGCTCAAATTCGATATTTTCCGTGAAGCGACTGCCGACTGACATCCACAACCCGAAGGCGATATCTAAACATTGCATTTAAACCAATTGTCAGACTTTTGAGGGCTCCAACAACCCGTAATGACTGCCACTAGTTGTTCGTATGGCAACCGGGACCAACGGCTTAACGTGCTTTCCGAGGCACGACCAGACCAGTGCAAATATTCATATTCATGAATACAAATATTTGCACTGTGCGAGGATCGAACCCACGCCTCCTTGCGCAGCGGCCGCGTTCGCTACCACTACGCCACGGAGGCTGTCAAATATATTTGAACTGGTCTGGTCGGGACCAACGGCATAACCTGCTTTCCAAGACACAGAAGGGTATTCATATGTAAAGATAATCACCTATCCATGAACCAACGCGTTAAGCGAGGCTTAACCTAATCTACTGAACCATGCGGCTGTTATTTCTTAGTGTACTGTGGAGCATTCTGTTCCTCTTCATTCCAGCGAAAACTGTAGGAAGTGGAAAGGACGTACGTTTTGGGTAGGACTGTCTTTTGTAATTTTCAACGTCCAAAAAGTTTTTACTGTTAGCCTAATTTGAATAGATGTCGTTTGATTTAGAGTCTCAACTCCTCATGCCGCACCTGTGTTGAATATGATTATGATACGCGATTAGGTCACTGGCGCAACAAATACTAAAAGTAGATTATTTGTATAGATAATGGTATACACTATGACATCTAGCTCGCCGTTACGTTGATGTCATCTAGTGCATAATCTTTATTAACTTAATTCTTTACTAAAGTTGTTGCTTAAGCTGTCTACACACCAAAGCGGCCGGCAGAACCCGGCGGCCTGAGGGGTAATTCTCGCAATTTTAAGAAAAGTTCACAGTCTCTCAGTCTCAATCTGTATGATAATACTTCTTTCCCTACATTTTGACATTTATTTGTCGCCGAAATGAGATTGAGACTAGATTTTGAACGTTTTAAATTACGGGAATAGGCCTGCAAATTCTATCGATCTTCTTTTTTTTGTGTTTTGGATGGGAAATCAATAAATGACCTCTCCCTTTTTGGGCGGAGTGAAAGGGTGTGTCAGACTTTTACTGCCTAAAATCCACCCATGTTCCTTCACTTGGCTGTGCGCCAGGGCCATGGTTTCTTTTTTAACCGACCTGCAACCCTGGCCCAGGAGGCATCGGTCCCTCACGATGTGCTGACATCTCTCTGAGGCGCGCGTGAAACACCATGCACCGTCGACTCGGGCCTGGTCCTTACCAAGCGAGCTGCCCAAGCCCGCGACTACGGTGGCAGGGAGTTCGATGTTGTCTCCGACCAGGGCGTCTCCTGCGGCGTCTAGAGGCGTGAAGGGTTTTAACGGCTTGTGGCTAGTAGTAAGTAGCTGGGTCCACGCGTTGGCACTAACCCGCTGGGTTCGTATGTGCGCCATTGACCTAATCCGCCGGGTTCGCGCGGCGGCGTGTGTCAGTGTGTAGACTGCTTTAACAATTTAGGGTCAATGTGCAGTTCGACGGATGAGAAAGAAGCAAGTTTTGCATTTTGAACTTTGTCTCAATTTGTGATGAAAGTGATTTACAATTTGATTTGATTTTTATCTTCTTTTTATTTTTTCTGACCAATTAGACATGAGCTCAAAGACGGCTTGAGCGTCTTCCAAAAAATCCCAAGCTTTTAAGGTTTCAATTTGTAAACTAAAGTAGAAAAGGAGGTAAAATGGCGCTTCCCTTTTCTTATCTTAGCCACAATATTGTATATTGTACAAAAACTGTCCAATATTCCCAATCAATCTTGAGCCTTAATATCAAACAGATAAAGTTGAAAATCTAATAAAGAAATCTGACAGATTGTAGTAGCTTGATGTAGTGTCGTCTGACGACACGGTTGAAGCAGTGGCTGAGCGATGATCAGCTGCGCTGCGTACCGCAGGTTCGTTCGAAGAAATACTACTTGTAGGTTATCTTGACCCTTATTATCTACTAGCGGCCGCCAGCGACTTCGTCGTAGAGTTAGTTATGCTCCGCTCCTATTGGTCCCAGCGTGATGTTATATAGTCTAAAGCCTTCCTGGATTAATGGGCTATCCAACGCAAAAATAATTATATTAATAAATTAATATTAATTATATATTAGATTAGCGTGTACAAACAAACAAACTCTTCAGCTTTATATATTAGTAAGTTAAGTATAGATATGATAGAATCATGACAATAGTTTTCAACTCTCCTATCCAACGCAAAAATATTTTTTCAAATCGGACCAGTAGTTCCTGAGATTAGCGCGTTCAAACAAACAAACAAACTCTTCAGCTTTATATATTAGTAAGTATAGATATGATAGAATCATGACAATAGTTTTCAACTCTCCTAAACAGCAGATTGTTAAATTAATGCACACCACGCAATAATTTCCCAAACCATATTGTGATATTTCAGACACCAGGAAGAATTATGATTTGTTACACAAATAACCTCCTACCATCAATCGTTATATTTGTGTCGAATTGTAGGTTGAAATTCTTTATTTTAATATATTGACATTCAAATTGGACGGGTATGTTAAAATCATACTTTCGGCACCACTGCCTTCGAAGATTTGCATTTCGCTTAGAAAGTGGGAATAAAGCAGATTTTTTTGCTCAAACTTCTTCCTCTTCTTCTGATGCAAACTTCAGCTGTAAACGTTTCCACTCCTGGGATATAGGTCTCCAATTTCGAGAAGGAATGGTTTGTAATTCACCACAAGGGCGCAATGCGGATTCTTAAATATCACATGTCACTGCTCTCAAAAACGATGAAGGAAACATCGTTAGGAAATCGGCATGTCCTAATCGCAAAACTTTGAGGACATTTGACACAACCCGCACTGGGAACGCGTGGTAGATTACGGCCCACTACGTCTCACCGAGTGTAGGCCTGTATCCCAGGAATGAACATTTTAGGCTGAATAAGTATTTGTGTATATTGTGTTACATGTCTTTGATTTTTTGGTTCTAGATCTTGTGGGTTTCCTCATGACATTTTCCTTTATCGTTTTACCATTCAGATGACTAAAGTTCTGAGGCATGTCCAGCAAAGTATCGATTTTATTAAATGTAACTAAATAATACCATCCTTTACAGGTTTTGATCGACATCTTCTAGGAGTTTACATACACCAGTGGGCCTTAGCCTGGTTTTACCTTAGTTGGCTCATCAACTAGTCATATTTCTAGCATTTTCTATCAAATTTCACTCTCAGATAGGTCTTAAATCTTGGTCCAACTAAAGTAGTTTGCTATCCAGTAAAAGTTTGGCGGTATATTTAATTATTTACCTGTAAAGTGTAGATACATAATATCTTCTGTCGCCTAAACCTGTATCTGACCATTTAGAAAACAAGATCCCGTACATATGATGACCAGCACCGTAACTGCGTAACAGACTATTACTATAAGTTGGAATAATTTTGCAGATTATTGCTATTCCATTGCTCCCTATGTGCGAAAATATGTTTGCTCAACAACTTAAACAACGCAATGAATGTTATTGAACTGTCAAAATGAGACCCATTGCTACAGATAATGTGTTACGCAATTACCCTGCAGAGCTGTGTCCGTAAGTAAAACAGAAGCTGATCATTTTTGGTCGACCAAAAATGATACTGGGCCGCAATAATAACGGGTCACTTAGAAAATCCGCGATATCTCCCAAAGTTATGTGGGTACAGAGATCCATAAATACATGTATAAATGCATAATATGTTAAAGGCAGATAAGTAACACTTATTTCAAAAAAGGTTTCATTTTTTATAAAAGGATATTTTCAGCTTTGTTTCAAACCGAGCTGCATTATAAACAGCTTTTAGTTCTGGTCACAGTATCTTGTATACCAACATGTCATTAACACCTGAAGAATGTACACGAATTATCACCATGGTACAAGAAGGAAGGAGTCAGCGAAGTACTGTGTTCTAGGTGTATTCACGGTCCAAAGAGTACTCCAGCGATTTCAAGAGACCGGCATGAACATCAGAAGACCAGGGAATGGCAGGCCAAGGTGCACAACTGTATGAGGAAACCGATTCATTGCTATGAAATCGAAATCTCACGGCTTTTCAGGTCCGAAATAGCCTTCAAGAAGTTCACCACAACAATGTGACTTCTGTCACGATCCTGCGGTGACTTGGTGAAGCTGATATAAAGCCTTATGGGCTAGCAAATGGCTCTAATCTGCTCGGAGAACATCGATCAGGTTGCCATGTTTCGATTTGTTCGAGAACACATCCGAGTGACACATAAAGATTGGTCCAGGTTATATTTTCCGATGAGTCTAGATTTTGTTTATTCACACACGATGGGAGCCGAAGAGAATATTAGGCGACCAGGTGAACGTTATCGTCAAGCGTGTTTTGAAGAAAAGGTGCCATTCGGTGGAGGGTCAATGGGGGATAACTTTTTTTTTGTTTATGAATTATAAACTAGCACTTGATCGCAATCCCGCCTGATGGTAAGCAGTGACGCAATATTTGATGGTAAAGCCCACTAGTTTATGAACACGAGGACACGGTGGAGCATACGGTGGAGGTTTGCCCGGCTTGGGTAAAGCACCGCCGTGTCCTCGTATGTCCTCGTGTCGTCGTGATCCACACAATGGTGACACCCTGGCGTTTCCTCCCGCCTAATACGGAACAGGAACCTCCCGAAACAACCGTGTCCGTTGAGGACCTGCGTCAGGCGGAAGGTGAGGGCGCCGTGGCGCCTCTCTAGCCACTCCTCAAAGAGGAGACTTACTGCCGCTATTGTGGCGGGGCGCACATGCCTTAAGAACAATCGCTGGTATACCATCTGGACCACTAGGCTTATTCACGTCCAGATAACACAGTACTCTCAGAACCTCCTTGTTCGTAATGCGAACCTCAGGTATTGAAGTTTGCAACGAGGTAAATTAGGTGGAGTAGCACTGCCAGTATCGAGACGCGAATTATGGACAAAGAGAGATGCAAAGAGACCTGCTTTCTCTTTCGCCGTATGAGCCAGTGTTCCATCAGGCCTAACCAGCGGAGGCAGTGTGGACCTACAGAAGTTCGCCTCGACCGATTTGGCGAGATGGCTGCGCAGATAACTAATAATATAATAAATAATATACATGATAGGTAATGCGGTCGAAGCGAGACTTCTTAAGCGCCTTTTTGTAGGACTTGGGAGCACGGTTAAAGGCTCTCTTCTTTGAGCTTAAATTCCGAGCTTCGTGGTCACGAGCGTCAACCCAGGAGAGAAATACCGTGTGCTTACGCTGTTCAGCTTGGACACAATCGGCATTGAACCATAGGCGAGCCAAGCCACCGACGGGCACGTCACTGAAGGGAATAAAATACTCCCTAGCTTGACGCACCACATCGGTTATAGCGTTCGCACAACTCGACGGATTGTTAGAAGAGAAACAGACCTGCTGCCAAGGATAAGACGCGGAGTAGTGGCGCATCTCATTCCAATCTGCTGACTTGTATCGCCACATTCGCTGTTCACCACGAGAGTCGTAATCTGGTGGGGAGAAAGACGATACAGACTTCACCAGACAGTGGTTTGAAGTTCCCGACGGTGAGGAAACTGTTGCAACACATCTGTCCGGATCAGTGGTCAGCAAAAGATCCAGACAATTGGCAGTATGACCAACTACATCAGGCACCCAAGTCGCTTGCTCTACCAGCTGGGAAAGGCTCATTGAAAGCGAAAAGTTTCGCGCCTCTTTCCCAGCGTGGTCGGTCCTCTGGTACGGGAAAGGCAGTACTGGTGGCAGGCGTTGAAATACCCCAGAGCGACGAACTGTGCATCAGGGTGCCGGTGCAGTGCATTGTCAGTAGCCTCATTGAGGTGGAGCCAAATAAATCACCGCTGTGCGATCGGTAGACACAAGTGTAGACAGTTCTGTCCACACCAGTGTCAACCAACAGTCATAGGAACGAGAAGTGAGGGTCTTCGTGGTGACGGAGGCGCCGGCAACAGATGTCATTGCGGACATATACACAGACTCCGGCACGCTGCAGGAAATTATGCTCCAATGCGTATCCCGGGTAGCTGAGGTATCCGTCTCATCTAGGTCTCCGTCAAGAAAAGCAGGTGGGGCTTCTCAGTCTCAAGGTGGTGATGGACTGCAATGAGTTTGGAGTGCAGACTTCGAATATTAGAGAGGTGCACTTTGAATGAGAGGACGTGTGTCTGCTGTGCACACCTACTTTTCTTATTGTTGCTTATCATAAATTTAAATTGAGCGAATAGGAAGGAAGGCGGGAGTTGAGTGAGGTGATTGATCTGGAGACTGTGGGGACGCCCGAACCTCTTCCAGGGATCGCCATCGGGTCCTCTCGTCAGATCCCCAACCGGCACGATGGGGCCACCCTGGGATTTTTCGCAGTTGGCGGGGCAGGCTTTCGTTTGTGGCTGGCAGACTACTTGGGCCCCCAACTACCTGTGGTCGGCCAGCCGAGCACTGTGCTTCAGATCCCGCTACCTTCCAGGACCAAACTCCTGACACAACAACATTTGGCGCATCGTACCCGGCACACATCGCAACACGACGAATCGCTTGGCGGCATGACTTTGTCTGGTGGGTGGTAACTTACGCCGGCGGCCGATGTTGTGGCCTACCACCGAGGAGAGGAACCTTCAGTTCAGGTTCTTCAGATTTAGTAATATAGGAAACGGTGCTTTGACGGCTTCCAGATATTATGTAGAGGTGATTTTAATTGAGCAAGTTTGTGCTTTCCTGGTGAATAACGGCGTAAATTCGACGGGCTCGGGAGATGCGTTAAACAACGCTCTCCAGCTGCAGCCACCTTATATGAGTTAAGGGTTGCACTAGTGGAAGAATGGTCAAACATAAATCAAAACCGTATGAGAAATTTGGTCTACAGCATGCCCCATCGTCTTATTGAAGTGATAAGGGGTCGTGGAGGAAATACAAGCTATTAAAATGTCAGAAGAGCTTTCTTTATGCGGATTAACTGTGTTGTTTATTTTTGTTGTCAAAATTAGAAGTGTTTTTTTTATTAGTGTTCAAATAAAATTATTGGCTTTAAAAATATGTCATGTATAAGTCAGTCATCTATAACATACTTCAGTTTCACTGATTAGTGTTGTGTATTTAGGAAACTATGACACTTTTTATAAGCGACCCGGAATGAATTTTTGCGGTCCAGTGTATATGGTTACATGGACGACATGTCAATAAAACAATAAGATATGTATAATATTTTGTACGAGACGGAGTGTGTCAGGGCGGGCGGCTGCGCTCGCTTTGAAATGTCCGCGCTAAACTTGCGCTATCATATTATTCCAACTTCACGAGGTGTGCTAACACCGGTTCGTATAAAAGCCGCTTCGATGGAACTCAGGAATCATTCCAACTGCACACATCTACCGCAGATCATCACCTGCACATCAACCCTCATTTTACATTAAAAATAACAATATGAAATCGGTAAGTGACCTAATTGTAAATACCTAAGTGTTGCACATGTGTTACGACAAAGTGTTACGGGTCATTGAATCGATTGAATTCTTGGGACTATACGATAAAACCTTTTATTAGATCAATTCTCTATTTCATTGCCTCGGTGTAAATTTGTGTTAAAAACAAATTAATAAAAAAAAAACTCTTTTCAATAATATCAACCTATCCCATAAACAGATAATTATTTCTCTAATGTGTTTGTCAACATTCCGTTGTTTGATATATATATGTTTCTACTGTATTTATATACTGTATGTATTCTGTGATAGCCCTACAATGTTTCATTCCCACTTGTCAGTTCTTTAGGTAACGTTTCCATAGTGCTCGGTGATAAGACACACTCATCTGAATATGATAATTCCAGAGAAATATAAAGCAATTACATTGATTCAAATTCTCCGCACTTAATTGATTTTCACTAAAATGAGAATGGTTTTATTTTCATTCCAAAATAGTCTTCAAAGTTGGTGTTTTGTCCTGTTTTGTAGAAATAAAATTATAATACCTAATTTCAAATAAAGGTAACATCAGGACCCCAATTCTCGTAATTTAAAACGTTCAAAATCTAGTCACAGTCACATCTTGGTGACAAAAAAATGATAAAATCTTGTCATAATGTAGGGAGTGTGAAGAAGAAGTGTTTTTTGTCAGATTTAGTGTGATATTAGACTGTGGATGGTTTTATAATTAGTAGAATTACCATTTGGTAGCAATTTTTAATTCTAGTTAGCATTCGCTCTTTGATTCATTGTTTTATTTTTATGTCATTGAGATGGGCAAGAGTAGCTCGTTATAATTTGTGAGCACGTGTTCCTACTTTTCATCGTAATGCATGTGTAAATAAGCTTAGCATTTTCTTCATGCGTACCTAAGATTTCGCTTTTGATAAGTTATACCTGAAGCATTACAGTATACAATTATTTATACCGCTTGTAATGGTCATCTAGTTTACTATTAATTTGTGATTTAGATTCGTCACAAGCTTAGCTTCAAGGCTAAAGAAACACTTTCTATAGATGGTCAGTTACATAACGAAACTCATCAAAAATAGTGTTATAATATATATTAGGACATAAACATGTAAATGATCTATTCTGTTATAACATACATTAAATATATATATGATTTTGTAACCGAGGTCACTGTCACATAAAATTTGCAAAACTGTTCTAAATACAATTCATCAGTGTAATGTAATTCAGTAGTGTAATGTCCTAATCAATAAAGATAACATTATTACATTTTTCCCGCAGTTCATCGTTCTGTCCGTCCTAGTGGCCGCCGCGTGGGCCGCTCCCCAGTTTCAGCCTCTATACGACCCACAGTACCAGCAGCAGCAGTACCAACAACAATTCATTCCCATCGTCAGACAACAACAAGAGATCAACCCTGACGGATCTTACCAATACAGGTAAACTAAGCGAATTTATATTTACTAGTTTGATACAAACATCACCACATCAAGCTACCACAAACTATCAAATCAACCAATCAAACATGAACCGAAGACATTGGCGATAAAGTTGAAAATGTATTAAAGACATTTCACAGATTGTAGTAGGTCGATGTGCTGGGTTCTGTACCAAATGTGATTGACGAACATCTGTTATGGGCTATTCTTTATGCAGTCAACTTTCATTGTATCTCGTTAAACAATAAAAATATATCTAAATCTGCCACCAAGATTTATGGCGGTCATAAGATTTGTCATGAGATCTACCTATTTATCGTAATCATAGATATCATATCTCTGTGATCATAATAAATAGGGTACGTGAGAGCTTTTTGGAGATGTTCTCCAAAAATACATTAGGCCAAAATTATGCCCACAATTTATTTTCTTTTTAAATGACACAAAGCTTTATTCATTCTTGACATATGTTAGTATGACAATTAATATTATTATTCATTAAATTTGGAAGGTATGTATGTACCTATAAATGAACACACCGTTACATACATTGTCCATTCCCTTTGCCGTAGAATGTCGACATCAGACGTTATAAATCGTACCTACTCATGTAAAAGTCCGCAAGTAATCTTAAATTAGTATTCACGAAACGTATAACGCGCAGAGTTAATATCTATGAACCTACGCGAATTATAGTGTTTTTAGTGCACGCACAAAATCAAAGAACAAAACAAATAATATGACGTTTAATATTTAATATTAATTTATGAGACAGATGTCAAATGCAGTAGATATTAATTCGAAAGCGTTTAAATGACGCAAGTACCTAATGAATTATTCATAATTTAAATTCATCATCAAGTGTTCACAAAGGTCAGATTCAAATCTCAAAAAAAAAAAAAACTTAAAAAAGGATTCCCAAGCTCTCCTTGGGATTTTTTTTAAAGTTTTTTTTTTGAGAGCTAATGAAGGCTTATCAATTGAAATCGGTCTCATTTTGACAGTTTAACAACATTTATTGCGTTATTTACGTGTTATGCAGTTTTTCGAACTTATAAAGCAATGGTTTAGAAATTTGTTTCAAAATCATACAGATTCTGATTAATAGTCAGTTACGTAGTTAGAGTGCTAAAGCATGCATAATATTTATTATTATTAAATTTCAATTTTTAACACTGGTCGATGCTTGAGCATATCAAGCTACTACAATCTGTCAGAATTTTTTTATTAGATCTTCAACATTATAGCTAAGGTATTAAGGCTTAAGATTGATTGGGAATATCTGACAGTTTTAAAAAGTGATTTATGAAATCCAGGAAAAACTATTAACGTCGGATATATTAGGTTTAGATAACATAATTCTACTCGAGTGATCACCTTAATTGAGCATGTATCATGCATAAACACATTGCAAACTGTGTTCTTAAGTTTACCTTTTTGGTGTACATTTCGAGGTTCAGCAATATAAAGCGTGCTAGTTTATTAAGAGCCTACACTCTAACCTTGAAGACACTTAAATTGTATTTCGACGAAAACACCGCTGCTGGCAAATTGTTCCAGTCGCTTCATGTACGCGGTATGAAAGACGAGGCAAAACGCTTCATTCGGATCGTTGTGGTGTCAACAACGTAAGGATGGAAACAGGGAGTGGTTATAAAGCTTAAATACTAAGTTCTCAATATTTATTGCAATAATTGTTATGTTTATGCACCTTTTATTAATATTTTTCGTAATTTAGAAAGTCTGTTATAATTTTGAATGTCAGCTTTATCAGCAAAAGACTGATGTCGGTTCTCATTTATTTTTTCTCATTCCTATCATAGGAAAAAATATTATATAAATTTAAGATATTTGGTGGAATGTTAAGAATAGAATAACATTAATATAAAGATTTTCCAAAGGATGACACTATGGGCGGCCTTATCGCTAAGAGCAATCTTAAAAAAAAACAAGCTTTAAAAAGATTTAAGAAATCAGAATTATATTTTCTTTTCAGCTACGAGACAGGCAATGGCATCGCCGCCCAAGAGCAGGGATACTTGAAGAACGCCGGAGTCAAAGACGCCGAGGCCCAAGTTGCCCAGGGAAGCTTCGCCTACACATCACCAGAAGGCATCCCTATCTCTCTTTCCTACACTGCTGATGAGAATGGTAATATATATTTTATTTAAGATAAGGTAGTATATGAAGAAGCTGCTATGGCAAATACAGGGTTTTTCATTAAGAGCGCTCAAACATTGAGATGAAATAAAACAATGTGTGGAAAATAATATCAGCCAAATGGCCACCGCGACTCCGCTGTGGATGGTGTGTTCTGGTGGACAATTTTTGAAGGAAGTCTTCGCATAAATGGGTCTCAATTTCACGAAGGACGCGAGTTATGTTGGCCATTAGGGCAGCAATTGACTGAGGTTTATCTGCATACACTAGAGATTTCACGTAGCCATACAGAAAATAATCGAGCGCTGTTAAGTCACACGATCTCGTGGGCCAGTTTATGTCGCCACCACGCGAGACGACGAAGCCCTCGAACTTCTCTTTCAATAAATTTTATGTTTTCCGGTCCTTATGGCAAGTGGCGCCGTCCTGTTGGAACCACATGTTTGTAAGATCCATACCACCTACCCTAGGCCACAAAAAAAATTGTTATCATCGTCCGATATCGGTCGCCATTGACAGTGAGCGCGGGTCCTTGCGCATCTTCGAAGAAATAAGGGCCGATAATACCGCCGGACCAAAATCCACACCAAACAGTTACTTTTTCGGAGTGTAAAGGCACCTGATGAATCTCCCGCGGATTTTCATCGCACCAAATTCGGCAATTTTGTTTATTAACAAAGCCGCTTAACCAGAAATGGGCCTCATCAGTGAAGAATTTTTTTTTTTGCAATAGCAGGATCTGCCAGATGCTCTAACGCCCAATCAGCGTATACACGGCGCTGCCTGTGGTCATTGGGTTTTAGCTCTTGAGTTAATTGAACTTTATATGGATGAAAACCCAAAACTTGGCGCAAAATTCGCCATATTGATGTCGCAGAAAGACCCAGTTCTTGCGCAAGACGCGGAATGGATTGACTGGGGTTTTCTCGCACACTGTCTCGAACGGCAACAAAATTCTCCAACGCTCTTGCGTTTCTTTGACGTACATGAACTGCTTCATCGATCACAACCCGGTTGTCTCAAATTTTTTTATAAAACAACTAATCAGAGTCCACAATCGTGGAATCTGCAGGACGGCCATGAACGTCATAAATTGGACGCTCTATTGGCCTAACCTACCGTGCGTTGCACGGTAGGTTAGGCCAATAGAGCACTAATTTTGATAATAACAATAATATTGACAGCTATCGCATTACCAAGATGGCCGCTATGCGCTGTCAAAGTTTGAGCGTCCCTATTGAAAAACCCTTTATTTCATTACAAATTTAATTAATTTCGTACGTATTCAAAAGCTATTTTACAATTCTATTTCTTTCTAAAATACTCACTTTAACTGAAAATTCTAACCAAGTGTTTCGCCTTTTATACATAATATAGAAAGTGTTGTTAATTAGAGTTAAACTAGCTAATCTGTATACTTAACTAAGATTCAACATTTATTTGAGGACGTAGACCGCTATATCGTTGTATCGCTTTTCTGAGAAAAGATTTCGCCCACTCGACGATAGCATCTTCAAATTATTTGACAACCCATTGACCGTAACCTCAGGCTAAATGGTTTATTTCAATCTCAAGATTCACAGCTGTAACATTCAATGGGCTGATAAAGTAATAATGTTGTGAATACGCACACGTTTTGGTTTTTCATTCTGATACGAATATAAATAAAATTATTTCGTCTTGTGATGTCAGCCACAAGCAGAACCAGTACATTAAAATGCGTGTAACACAAATTGCAGCATACACAACACGTATTATGAGCAATTAAGTAAAACTACTATACACGATACAGTAAAAATTTCAATCAATATTTTGGTAAGACTAATGAAAACAATTCAATCAAATAAATGGACAGACTGGCACCTGGAACATTCTTCTTTATGGTAACACCGATGTATTATAAACGATTTTATTTGCTTACAGGATTCCAGCCCCAGGGCGCTCATCTCCCAACCCCTCCTCCAATTCCTGAGGCTATTCTCCGCTCTCTACAGTACATCGCATCCCAACCTCAGCAGTCCCAACAAGTGTTCCAACAACCCGGATTCCAACAACAAGTCTTCCGCGGTTAAGTGAACCCAACCCAACATGGCGAAAACCAAAGTAAGATCGCAAAGTACGCAAATACCACCGGCAGTGGCAGCAGCAGAAGAATGATTGAGATTGTCTTACAACAACAGCCCTCTTCATTTATTCAACGACGAAAATCATTATAATAAAATTGAATAGTTGAAAATATCATGCCCGATTATGACGCATAACGTAGTCTTAAATATTCAGCGCTATCCCGATTCTTGCGATCCGAGTAACCAGAATTCATTAACGCTAGATCAAAAAATAATCCATACTCATATTATAAATGAGAAAGTATCTCTGTCTGTCTGTCTGTCTGTCCGGCTTTCACGCCAAAACTACTGAACCGATTGTAATGAAAGGAGATGTTTTGGAAATGTATGGAGCTTGGGCCAGCACATTGTACACTTAATACTAGGTATAGTTACGCTAGAGTTAACTGTTTTTAATGTTAATTTCCTATATTTTAGCTTAGTTTTTATACAGATTCAATTTAACTCGGCCAAGGAGTGCAACACAACTATTAATAAATATGGTGGTCAGCAATAAATAGCGAAATAATATTTTGACAGTGACATTTGATTGATGTGTCATGTATCTATGGCTATCGTATCTATAATATCTACCATATGACTGCGAAAAAAACAAAACATGAATTCCGACCATACGGCCCATTAAATAAACACAATCAACTCAAATCAACACTCGACATCAACACAACGGGAAAATAGAACTATCAAAGTCGCCAATCAAACGTCATAACCACTGTCATGGCTACCTTAAAAAAGGGTCATCTCCTTAAAAACGTTTCGAAAAATTAATTATATACAATATGTTAAGAAAACCCTGTCCGACCCGTGAAGGTGTTGTTAGGTATCGATAACTGATTCTACTAATGCATACAAAACCGGGCTAAACTTAAAAAAAATATCCCCTTAAAAAAATTGGTGGTGGTGTTGTCACTTTTTTTAAATTACCAAATTTCGGGGAAGTTGAAATTAATTCGCGGGAAAAAAAGATTATTTCAAAATTCATTTGTATTGGTACTATGATGATTACGTAAAATTTTATATTATATTTGGTCATGTGTTTACCTAACCTTTGTTATCCTTATGGGTCGGACAGGGTTTTCTTAACATACTGTATACTTGTGTTTTTATTCAAATTAATTTAGTAGTATTTTTATGAAAATCTTTTATATTTTTCCTTTTTATCTATATAGCGTACATAGTGGTGGCCTAAAATGAAATACCTTTTTTGGTACACAGATAGTCTAAAGCCTGAGAAAGGTCATAGGCTATATAACATCCTGCTGTGACTAATAGGAGCAGAGCAGTAACAAAAAATGTAGCGGAAACGGGGGCAAATGCGAACGTACATATTGCTCCCATTATTTTAACAGGCGCTTATTTTATATCAACACGCGGACGGTCGCGGGCAACTGCTAGTAAGACATATGTTTAAATTAGGTATTCAAAAATGACTTTTTTTCTAAGTGTACTAGTCATTGGAGAGATGATGTGGGCAGTCGTTGTGAGATGATTAAAATTAAACAGTGTATATAAGTACTTATTATATAAAGATAATTTTTTAAAAATGGACTCACGTAGACCTAAGTTAGTTAATACGGTTTAGTTAAGGTGTACAAACAAATCACAAAGTAACGATTGTTACTGTGGTTTATAATATATTTTTATAAATTTTTGAGTAAAAACCAAATTTAAAAAAAATTTCGTTTTATTCAATCCTCTATAAGTCTACATTCGAGTTTTGGCGGGAAAGTCAAGCTGAGTGTCACGCTCATTTTTCATTGGACTTTTAAAATTATTTATAGAGTTGTTTACTAAATAAAAGTGCGTGATTTATGCAGTAAAAAGTCCATTCAGTAACTAATTCATAAAGAACAGTGAAATATAGCAGCATAGTGGCCACATCATGACTTTGTCTCAAACCTCCATCGTAAGACGGGTCACGCGGCCGTCTTTTTCGACATGAACCTTTCATTACGTGACATTGGCTAAATGCACAAACCGTGCGAAGCCATAAAAGAAAGAAAGAAAGTCTACATACAACACAGTTCAGGATAGTTCAGTGGAAACTATCGCGTGCACACAGCGGGTCAGCAACCCCTTTGTGCGGGGATGCAATACGTTCTAAGTAAAATTTACATGTTCTAAGTAAATTATAATAAATTTTATTTTATCACTTACATACGGTTGAATCAACGAGTAAAGTACATAATAATATCTAGCATATCTATACTTACTTATAAAGCCTGCAAGTATGATGGAAAATCACACTTGCAGGTATCACTAATTAATTACAAACAAACAATTAGAAATTATTATCAATAAACCTAAGACGACGCTGCTCCGCTGTAGGCGCGGGCGGGCGAGCGGTGCGTTGACCATATTTTTGTTGGGACAACCAAGACAACGACATAACTTTGTGATTTTACATAAATGCTAATAATAATAAAGCCTTTTTATTTCCAGTACAAATTACATTTCTTAAAAATGTATTTATGTCTTAGTTTATTCAAGGTTGACATAATTTTCTTGCTTAGTATATATGTAGTTTTCATGCTTAATATTATGTGTATCGTATGAAATATATGATGTTTATAGTTGTGCAATTTTTAATTAATCTGCTGGGACCCCAGAATGGTTGAAGGCCTCCTCCAGTGACGCCAATTTGTCACTGTCTTCAGCTGTTTTTCTCGTTTCTGTTAGTTTCAGTATTGCCTACTTATTGCTTTAATATCGTCTTCCCATATTGTAATTGTCTTTAATGTCACTTAAATTAAACCATCCTTTATGAATAAACACTGTGGTGGTGTGGTTTTTTAAACGATGATTAAAGTTAAGTGATGTTAAAAGGTCAAAAATGTATGGTTAAAGGATCGCTAATTACTTCGGATGACATCAACCGATTGGTAGAGTGGAGCAACGGCAACAAACTACATTTTAATGTAGCCAAATGCTCAGTGATGTCATTCACTCGTTCTCGGGCTCCTAAGTATTTTCAATACAGGGTTGATGATGTGCCGATGCAAAGAGTGTCTCAGACTGTACGAGAGTGTGTGTGTACGAGACTTAGGGGTAGTTTTCACTCAAGGACTGACCTTTCATGAGCATATCAACAACATATGTAAGAAGGCATACAGAAATCTAGGTTTGGTGCTCAGACAGACACAAGGGTTTACCAACATCAAGACACTTAAGGTCCTGTATGATTCACTGGTCAGGAGTCACCTCGAACATAATGCAGTCATATCATATGACTGCATTATGTTCGAGGTGAATCGTGTGTGTCTCACACTGTATTTAGCCTCATGAGGAGCCCATATGACTCATATGGGCTCCTCATGAGGCTAAATACAGTGTCATGTTGGAACGTGTTCAAAATAAGTTCACAAGACACATGTATTTTAATCTCTATGGGGTATATCCATTTTACCCACTGATGTACCCTACACTATTTGTACTGGGTAGTGAGTATGGTAGGGTACAACACGTTAAAGGTGCAACGGGATTTTGCGCTCGCAGCTTATGTAGTGAAGCTACTGCGTGGCGAAGTGCATAACCCGGGAGTGCTATACGGACCTTGTAGAAACTAGAACCAATTTCCGTGCGTTCAGGCGCTTTTGCCATACCTATTATTGGAATCAATTGTAACAGCTAATACCTACTTAGGACCCATTAACTTAATCAAATTTTATTCCGTGGTGTTTGGCAATCTGGGCTTCTCCCAGTTGCAATAATGTCCCTTTGTGCCGATTCGCCTAGTTCTGTTCTGTCTCCTGCTTGTTATGGAGGGAAGTGGAAAAAATATCTTTTTTCTTACTCCTCCGCTATTCTTTTCTGATTAATTTCGTTGCGAGACCCAAGACAGTTGAATCGTTTCTCCGGCACTCGTCGAACTTCATTGCTCGGCGTTTTTCTGGCAGTCTCCACTGTTGATTCTGGCTTTCAGGAGTTGCAGTGGTTGGGAAAAGTGAGGCGGGTTTTGTCCCAAAAAAAAAAAAAAAAAAAAACCCGGGAGTGCTGCGGCACCTGGAACTCTGCGTGTCAGATCGGTACGTATGGAGGCGGTGACGCCCACCCTTGCTTGCTGTGCCTGCGGCCAGAACCAATCTGCTGGCGAAATGTCGTCGTATTAGAGCCATGCGCGTAGTGAGCGAAGTTCATGAGAGAGTTGATGTACTGTGGTGCAAATTGAGTGAATTTACAAAAGTTACACTACATATCATATGTAACTCCAATGTAGGTTAAGTTTTTATTTAAAGTGTACAATTTTATGTAAGATTTAGATTAAGGATTAGTATGTAAGGCCCCGCTATCGTATTGATCGCAGATCTGTAAGGATAGTTGGAGGTAAGACTTTTTATAAATAAATAAGTATTACTAATATTTATTTTCTTGTTTCACAAAAAAACGTATTATTATAAACAATACTTTATCGGTAGATTAATATTAGTATTTGTAAATATAAGGATTATCATAATTGAACAATAATAATAATGATAGGGCTACAAATGTAACTACTCAGTGCAGTGAAGAATTAAGAAATGTTTTGGAGGCTGCGATTCGGGAATATCGTTACATGCCGGCAGAACTAAGACCACTCCTGCCACGTTTGCCCATGCATAACAGAAATAGGGCACTGATGGCTGCTCTGGATGCGCAGCAGATTATTTTGATACCTGCGAGGACCTCACTGATACTCATTCAATCCTGCACTGCGCACCTGTAACAGCTTGTCGTGTAGCTCATGTCAAATATTCCAGTGACTCTAGAGCTATACGCCCGAAACCAGTAGTACCAGCTTGGCAGCACAAGATTGAACGTCGCATTGGTGGGGCCAGAGGACTCATCGGTAAAGTAATCTGCTTCAGGGAGGGTAATACTCGTCCTATAGTGATGCGCTTTGTGAGGCGGGCATTCTCAGGTACAAATACAATGTCTGGTTCGTTTAACGGAGGCCTTGTTAGCGGAGGCGGAGGCGGATAAGGAGGTTAGGAGTCTCACCTCCGCGGACGCGGAGGTTAATGGAAGCGCAGGCGGAGGTGAAAGCAGATATAGAAAAAATTGAAATATATGGTTAACTAGCGGCAAATTGTATTTGTATTTGACAAATTGTATTTGCCGCATTCCCGTCTCGCACTAGTTGATTCTTGACCATTTCGCACTCAAACACGGCCGGACAGTTGTCGAGCGTCGCAGCTTGCGCGTTAGTTATTTTATAAATACGTAAATAAACCTCCGTTATAACTCCGTAAAAATTGTGCGGAGGCGGAGGCGGAAACGAAGATACGATTTCTTGCGGAACTTCTGAAGTAACGGAAGCGTAACCTCCGTTCCTAAATACTGGAATAATATACGCGGTGCTACCTGCTCCATAAATCAGGTAGCACCGCGGATCTCTAAAATTATAGGCCGATCATCTGTTTACCGACGGTCTATAAAGTTCTTACATCCATTTTGAAAACTAAAATTAACAAACACATTGACAGCAACTCCATCATGTCTGCCTCTAAAAATGAATATAAGAGCGGGTCTTGCGGTACTGAGGAGCTACTCCTCATTGATGTGGTCATTAGCCAACAATTTCGTCGTTCCCGAAAGGATCTATCGACATGTTGGATAGATTATAAGAAGGCCTATGTCTCACTGCCGCATACATGACTCATGCGGCTGCTGGTGTTGTGTAAAGTGGATGCAACTCTGCGCACCTTCCTGATGACTTGTATGAGTACATGGAGGACAGTCCTTCGCTATCCAGGATGTCGAAATATTCAGAGGAATAGCGAAGCGATAAGGATCGAGTAAGGTATATTTCAGGGGGATAGTTTGAGTTCACTTTGGTTTTGCTTAACATTGATTCCTCTAAGCACATCCAGGTCTAGGCTATCGGTTAAGGAGAGGTGGTTATAAAGCACCTCCTCTACAAGGATGACCAGAAATTTTTTGCTCCCACTAATTTACAATTGAAGGAGCTACTGAAAATTACTGAAACTTTCAGTAGCTCCATCAGGATGGAATTTGATGTGGACAAATGTGCGGTTATGAATATAAAGCGAGAAGAGATTATGGAATCCGTGGGAACCCAACTCACGAGTTCCATAAACCTTAGAGCCCTCTCCGCATCCGAAACCTATAAGTATTTGGGTATGTCGGAAGCGTTGGGTATCAATGTTACTGACATGAAGCACGTTGAAGGAACGCTTCTTTGGCCGCCAGAAAAAAGTACTTAATAGTCTTCTATCAGGCGGAAACACGATGTGCGCTTTCAACGGTTGGGTCATGGTATTTATGTACTCTTTCGGCATACTCAAATGGACTCAAACCTAACTTGACGCCCTGGATCATAGGGTCCTTACGCTGCTGACTGAAAATCGATTGCATCACCCACGGTCATCGGTTATGAGGCTATATATCCCGCGAAAACGTGGAGGTCGTGGATTTTTTTGGACAATAGATCCGCATAGCAGCACAAGCAGCGTGACACCACCGCGGCAGTTCCTTGTCCGATGAAGGCCAGTCCGCGCCATAGCTGAGCCAGTAAATATAAATTCCCAACTATGAGCTCTGAATTTGTTTCGGCCGTTTCTTCTCAGAGCTAGTACTAGGAAACGTCGCGGTCATTAAACCGAAATAAAAATAAAATTTCGATCCAGCCGTCCCTTGCTGTTCTTGTCTAGTCGCTTAGTTTTAGTAGCCCTGGCTGGAGGCTTTAAATTCATTTAAGGCAGCCACAGGATAGTCTGGTTAAGTAGTCACGACCTCTCAAGGTCAACTACGAGATGACACATAAAAAAAAATAAAACCGGGGCAGTCAGTCTGCTTTTGACTATCGAAGCGACACCAGCTATAAGTACGAAGCGATAATCGAGAACATCTACAGCGACAACTGCAACGAGAACTTTGAGGACTACTTCGGGTGACTTCTGTAGCGTTGTTGTGTGTGTGTGTACGACACGGACTTCGTGAACAGAAGGAAGACTTCAGTAAAACTTCAGTTACGGACTAGGTATTTGCCATTGGTCCTGATTCCTCTGTTCACAAACTAAACCAAACTAAATTTAGGTTCAGCGTATCTTTTTCTTTATATTTCATTCAGGTAATTATTTGGTAAACTAACATTTTATTTTCTATCCTTTAGAAAATAAAATGTTAGTTTAGACCTGTCAAATTAGTCCGCGCCTGACGTAAATTGACGTATTTTTAGCCGCCATGTTTTTAATCGCGTGTAATGAAGTATCTTAATTTGACAGGTTTAAACAAAAATGTTATCTTCTATCCTTTTCTTCGTGAAATAGAAAGAAAAACATGCACTCAGCTTAAAATAAGTTTAATTTGTGAATAAGAGAATTGGCGACATTGTTTACTATCGACTGTACCTTCGTTGCCAATAAACTCCGTAACCCTTAACCCTCTGAAACCTAGCCCGTAACGGCCGTAACAATATGTTACGGTACAAAAACCAAATAACGTGTTAAGCTTGTTTTCTTAGAAAAAAACTTCAAATATATATGTTGGAATGTTTTTACGACACTGTTGACGCAGTGGCTGAGAGATCGACTGCTGCGCTACGTGTCGCGGGTTCGATTCTCGCACGGAACAAACATTTATATAGCTTACAGGTATTTTTCCGGGTCTAGCTGTTTATGTATGCGAGTTTAAATGTTTGTAAACGCACCCACAATACAGGAGAAATTCTAATTGTGCGACAGTTTTATTTTTAAACAAAAAGAAAATATCTCCCTTGAAATGTGTACGTAAGGGAGAGGAATAAAAGCCGTGGGTTCTTCTGCTTCGTTTATTTAGATTCACACACGTACAGAATATAGTTCGAAGAATAAAAGGAGAAAGCCAACACAAAGAGAAGCACAGATAGAAAATCACGTAAGCATAAACAGAAGAGAAGATACACAAAATTTGTAAGCAAGGAAAGGCGCGCGAGGATTCGCGCGTCTCGTTAGAGGGTAAGTATAAAGCGGGCTGCCGATCGGAGAAGCTGCGCAACGAGTGAAACCCCTCCCGGTTTCACTCGTTGCGCAGTCGCTGGCCGGCGGAACCAGTTAGTGAATAGGCGGTTCCACACAAAGCGAGCACCCTCGCAAGGCATTTACCGCGCTAGCAGCTCAGTTAGTGTGGACATGCTTCGGCCGAGGCAAGCGTACGCGCTGCCGCGGGCGAGCGACCGAACGCCCGAGCCACCCAGTGTCGGATTTTTGTTTTGCTCAAAGGCGCCTCAGTCGCATGCTGCGCGCACTCTGGACGTTCGCGTATATTATTGCGTGCCTCGGTCGAGTATAACACCTTTAAAATATGGATAAAGATCAGTGATTGAAATTAATATCTCTCTATGGTGCAAACCCCTGGCTTGGACCCTGGCCCTTCTGGCTATGGAATGGAAGTCATCCTAATTATACAAATAGAGGACTTAGAGAAGACGCCTGGTTAAATATTAACCGCGAGATGAATGTACCGGTTTCCGATTTTAAAAGAAAATGAAGTCATTAATGGGCTCCTTCCTGCTCGGGCTTGCCGCGCGCGGTGATACTGAGGCTGCCGCGCTCATTCGGGGATAGTTTCCCCGCGCCACAAATGCCTCACGAGGCTGCTCGCTCTGTGTGAACCCGCCTACTCACGTGGTTGTTCTTTACATCTCTGTACACTATATGAGCGAATCAGTTTGGCCACATGGCGACAAAATGAGGTAGAGGCGGGCCGCGCTTTTACATAAAAAAACAGGTCTATCAATTAATATTCTTTATTACACACACAATAATACTGTACGGACATACATACTTTTCAAATGTGTGAAAAAATTTCTCACACTGAACACTAACTTTTAAGTGATATTAAAATACCCAAAAACCTTTTTTTTTTGCATTATGCCAACGACAAATCAATTATAAATGAAAATTAAATTAGGAAAGATAAAAAACAGAAATGTGAACTTGTACTTATGATTTCCGTGTGATGTCGAGGCTATATTTGAGTGGCTATCTTGTATACATCAGATTTCATATTTGTCGTTGAAATTCTAAGAATGGGTTTCAAGTGATCATCTGTAAGCCGGGACGCATGCTTAAGGATAGAAAATGTTTGCTCGCAGTACTGCCAAAAATTGTAATAAACTTTTGAGCAAACCTTTTCAAACCGTCAAAATCAGTTGGCAAGCTGCCAAAGAATTTAACACGATCATTGATCTCATAAAATGAGTTTTTGCGAATGTCATTAGATTACAGACTTGGTATGTACCAATTTTGTGATATTGGGGATGTCCTCAATCATCATCATCTTAGCGTTTATCCCGGTTGCATCCGCGTCTTCGCGTTGGAGCCCGGGGTCTGCTTTCCTGCTTAATTCCCTCCATTTCGCGTGATATTTAGCTTCCTGTGGTGTGAGATTGTTGGCACGCATGTCATCTCTTACAACGTCAAGCCAGCACCTCTTTGGTCTACCCCGCTTGTTCCGGCCTGGCGGGGAGGCGCCATGGCAAGACATTTGTGACCCACGTAACATGTTTAGCACGCGGTTCAAAAAGCTAATTAACATACCCACACAGCGAGCACCCATCGCCTTCCAGGCCTCAATGGGGACTCCATCAACTCCGACAGCTTTCCGATTCGCCATGCGACGAAGAGCACGGTATGGACTTCCTCAGGCGTTATCGGGGGCAGTAATCCAAGATTTGGAGGGAGTTCCGGTGTCTGCACCTCTTGGTGCTGCTTATTCAGCAGCTCGTGGAAGTACGAGCGCTATCTCTCCTTCACCGCGAGGTGTTCGCATAGTAGGTTGCCAACAGGGTCTTTTACACAGCGGCACTTAGATATATCCTGTGCCGCTTTGACCTTAGAAAGTGCCAACTTGTAAATGAGCTTTTGCCCCTCACACGATTCCAACTTCTTGTAGAGCGGTTGCAAGTGGTCTCGTCTGGCTCTGGCTACAGCTCTTTTAGTGGCACGTTTGGCAACTTTGTATGCATCGCGATCTTCAGGGGATCCGGTCGCTTGCCACGTTTTGAAGA
Organism: Sesamia inferens; assembly: GCA_037179545.1. NCBI lineage: Eukaryota > Metazoa > Arthropoda > Insecta > Lepidoptera > Noctuidae > Sesamia > Sesamia inferens. The sequence continues at coordinate 15,694,934 of CM073928.1, read as the reverse complement.
GGACTTTCTTCACCTTAGTCTCCCTCTGGACTGTGTCGTCCCACCACCAGGTCTCCTTGTCACGTTTGCGGCCGCCCTTGGGGACGCCGAGCACCACCCGCGCCGCCCCAGTAACAGCTGCCTAGATCCAGTTCCAGTGTTCTTGTACAGGTTCTCCATCGGTACCGGCGCACTTGTCGCCAATAACCGCCGCAAATTCTGGGACCCGTTTTCATCCAGGAGCCACCACCGGATATGGCGCGGGCAGCGCTCTACACGTCTGCGTTGGGCCTTTACGCAGAGATCCATGACAAGGAGACGGTGTTGTGCAGTGAGACTCTCACCGGGTATGACTTTGCCTCCTAGTTAGTAGAAAGTCGATCTGGGTAGCACTTCGTCCGCTCCGGTAGGTAACAAGGTGCTCCGGTTTCTTTTTGAAGTAGGTGTTCACGATTGCAAGGTCAGCGGCCGCACACGTTCGAAGAATATTGGTCCCTTCCGCGTTGCGGCTACCGTACCCAAAGCCACTGTGAATACGATCAAACCCGTCACACTTGACCGTTCAAATTACCACCCAGAACGACTCCCTGGGATAACGGGATCCCGGAAAGCAATTCTTCGAGCTGGGTCCAGATCAACGTCCTTTCGGCTTAACCGCACCCGGCCTGCGGAGCGTAGGCACTTATCAAGTGGGTTATAACCTCATTGACAAGCACCCGCAACGACATCAGCCGATCACTGATGCGATTCACCTCCAAGACGTCATCTTGAAGCTCGCAACACCACGGCGACCCCATTTTTCCCACTAGGTGCACCCGTGTAGATCAGCTTGTAGCCATTCCCAATAAGCCGGGATCTGCTGCCTTTCCACCGAGTCTCCTGCTGGAACGCCACGGCCACCCTCCGCCTGTGGAGAGACTCGGCCAGTTCTCTCGCGCGTGCAGTTAGCGTGCCAACGTTCCATGACGCGAAACGGATTTTCTCGTCGCCAAATCTGTCACTGAAATGATTTTGCAGTTGTATTAAAATATCTTTCATTTTATCATTTTTGGAATTGTAGTTTATTTTACAAAACAGTCCCGGACCGCAATGAAGTGGGCCGCGGGCCGCTGGTTGCCGACCACTGAATTTGTCCGTTGGCATAATATAGTGGTAGTAAAGGATGTATATGAAATGATGTATTTATTTATGCATAATATAACTAACACTATAATAATTATAAATTCATTATAATATAATTATAGGTTTATACATCTAGCTACATTTATACAGTAAGTTAAGAAAACCCTGTCCGACCCGTGAAGGTGTTGTTAGGTATCGATAACTGATTCTACTAATGGATACAAAACCGGGCTAAACTTAAAAAAAAAATCCCCCTAAAAAATAAATATTATTTCGCAAAAAGTGGTAACTTAATAAATCTCCGTTAACCACCCTTCCGCGGGGCGCGGGCGGCAGGGCACGCGGCACTTGGTCGCATCGCTATTCGCGCATAATAATACCGGAGTTGTCACTTTTTTAAAAATTACCAAATTTCGGGGAAGATGGAATTAATTCGCGGGAAAAAATTCATTTGTATTAGTACTATGATGATTACGTAAAATTTTATATTATATTTGGTCATGTGTTTACCTAACCTTTATTATCCTTATGGGTCGGACAGGGTTTTCTTAACATACTGTATATTACAATATAATATACTAGCCACGGGCACCTTAAGGGGGGACTCTAGTGGCGTTTTCTCCATACAAACATATTCCGCTGTTTTCTTCGGGGATAACGCTTGTAGAGCAATGATTTTTTTCTACCATTTCACACCTTGATTATCCGCGCCTCTATTATTTGATGTTTTCGAAAACTTAATAAAAGAAATTTCGGTGTTTTAAAATCCCGAAAAATAATCCATTTTTACCGCGATGTTCAGACGACTATTACACAAATGTGATAAGTTATTGACAAAAAAGAAAATAATAGAGGAATAGGTATACTCATCCTCTATATTTTGATATAAAAATAATTTAGATCTGTCGTGTTCTGAAAAAGAAAACAGCGGAATACGAAACATCTTTTGGAAAACGTTTTTGTAGGTAAAATCAACCTGATTTCGCACTTACAGGGAAAGGTTGAAAGCGGCGCGACGGCTATAGTTTCTTCAAATACCTATTTCTTAAATTCCTCGGCACTACAGTCTTCTCTTAATTGCGTAACACACTGTTACAACCAATTGGAACTATTTTGAAGCTAATTGCTAATCCAGTGCTCCAATTGTTCGGAATGTGTGTTTGCTCAGCAACATAAATAATCTAATGAATGTTGTTGAACTGTCAAAATGAAACCCATTGCTACAGATAGATATGTTACGAAATTAAACGGCCGCCCTGGCTAGCGACCCGCCCCGGCTTCGCACGGGTACAATGCTGATACTAAATACTACAGAACAACTGTGACCGTTGTATGAAAAACACAGCGGCCCATCGCTCCTGCCGCCCCGCGCTAGCCGGTCGGTACCACTGTACACGTGACGCCCCGCAATTTTTAAATCTGCGATATCTTCGAAAATATTCATTTAAATCATATAAAGGGCGATATAGATGTATATTAAATCAACAATGTATTTTTTTTCAGGTAATAACTTGGGTAAGGGCTAATGCTGTATCGGTTAAAATCGCTTTGAAAATTAGCCAATATATGTCATAAAAAGTAAATGACAATAAAATGTTTTTGTGGGATATCCATAAGAGATAGACATATACTATTGCGGAATTTTTGTAGACCTTTTCAATGTGTACAATATTTAGTACATTGTTTTGATAACCTCGTAGGGTTCAGCCTGCGTTTCACTGCAAACGCGGAAAAAATGTAATTATTTACGACACCACATTAGAAACCTCAAAAATAATAGTGTTACGAATGCACCTATGTCGATGGCATAAGGTTCAATATTGCGTGACATGCAGTACGTAACTTTTAAGCCCTATATCTTGAGACCTAGGCATTGTAGAGGTATAAAAACGTGTTGCTAGACCTAGGGTGGTCTATCGAATTGTACAGGTTTCATAAATCCTCCAGGTTTCCTCGGTGGTAGGCCACATCGGCTGCCAGCAGAAATTACCACCTACCAGACAAAGTCTTGCCGCCAAGCGATTCGTCGTGTTCCGGCATGATGTCTGGCGAAGCCGTACGGAGGACAGGTCTGTGCAGTTGTGTTGCGATGTGTGCCGGGTACGATGCGCCAAGTGTTGTTGTGTCGGGAGTTTGGTCGTGGAGTGTCTCCACATCAATCTCCCTCTGGCGCAGCATCGTTGATCGAGTTGTTGGGTTTAACATTGCACCACCTCGCTCAACTGCCGTCTTCCTTCACAGCCGTTTTCCTTTTGTAACAGCTAATACCTACTTAGGACCCATTAACTTGATCAAATTTTATTCCGTGGTGTTTGGCAATCTGGGCTTCTCCCAGTTGCAATAATGTCCCTTTGTGCCGATTGGCCTAGTTCTGTTCTGTCTCCTGCTTGTTATGGAGGGAAGTGGAAAAAATATCTTTTTTCTTACTCCTCCGCTATTCTTTTCTGATTAATTTCGTTGCGGGACCCAAGACAGTTGAATCGTTTCTCCGGGACTCGTCGAGCTTCATTGCTCGGCGTTTTTCTGGCGGTCGCCACTGTTGATTCTGGCTTTCAGGAGTTGCAGTGGTTGGGAAAAGTGTGGCGGGTTTTTGCCGTCTTCCTTCCTATTCACAAAGTTTTTTAAGTGAATGGGTTTAATAAACTAGCGCGCTTTACCATCAACGATTGCATCACTGCTTACCAGGGTTGATAAAAATCATGATTTTTTTAAAAAAATCAAAATAATCCGATTAATTTGATTTAAATCGGATTTATTTGATTTAAATCGGATTTTTTTGAAGTTTTTTATTTTCTTGTCTTTTTTTTAAATTTAATAGTTAAATTTTCATTAAAAGGAAAACAACATATTTTGGGTTAATATTATCAATTCAATTAAGGTAATTAAACAAGTTCTACTAATAAAATCAACAATTTAAAAAATAGTCACGTTGAAAAAATTACAAGGAATGTAATAACTTACGGACTAAAAAAGATACATGAACAAATACTTATGCTAAGTATTAATAAACTTAGTTAGTAAACTTTATCATTCTTGAGTTCATTCAAAAAGAAAACTAATTTGGCTGCCTTCTCGGTGCCTAATCTGGTTCTTATTTTGCTGTGCACTAAATTGAATACCGAAAATATTCTTTCGACCCCAGCCGAAGAAGCAACTGTACTCAGCAGTTGCTCGTGTGCGCGCCGTAATCTATGTCGAAGGATGTCCCTAGACAATTTTTGGCTGACTTGGTTGCAGTAAAAATGCAATGATTTAAATCATTGATTTTAAAAAAAGAATCACTTGATTAAAATCACTGATTTAAATCAAGTGATTCAAATCATATCAACCCTGCTGCTTACCATCAGGCGGGATTTCAGTCAAGCGCTAGTTTATAATTATTAAAAAAAAAACCTTAATATTATTACAATCATAAACTAATCTATTACAGTTATAGGCCAGCAAGTCCCCTGTTTCAAAATTACACAACGTCATTATTTAATATATTGACATCCATTATTTTATATACATACATCTAATAACACATAAATAAAATATTGCCGTCTCGTTCCACTTCTCTCGACACTTTAAGCTACCTTCGTTCTCCAACCTCTTGACCCAACGACTTACAGTATTTCTCTAAAACAATAACAATTTTATTACACACTTGCAGTAAGCTTCACGTTAAATGTCGAAGTTTGACAAAATCAGTAGTTAGACTCGTAAAGTGGACCCCAGACACAAAAGCTGAAAAAGCTTCGGATGCGACTGGGATCAACGCTGAGGTGCTGATGATGTTGACTTGCAACAAGCGAATGGTTTGTACCTTATTCAAATAATAATAAAAACAACTTACCCAAAAGTCGGTTTCATTTGATATTTGAGAAATATTGTAGTTAATAGGTAGTGGAATATTTTATGTGAACTAGAGATTTACTTTGTTTTAAATCTACCCTCATCTTTTTATAATGACTCTTATATAGAAAAAAAAATCTTAAACGAGAATCTTAAAGAATCATCGTTAAGTTGCGGATCGGTATTTTTAGATATTTTTGTTGTTAGCTTTCATAACTCACCAATAAGCATTAAAAATATTTTTTGTAAGTTAATAGATTAATTTGAACTCGAACTACCTTAAATGCTTATGACGGCGTTAACCGCTTAGCCACTGAGACAGTTAACGCTTACCGCGTTGAAATTAGTAGTAACAATCTTAAGCGGGCAGTAAGTTGTCAAACTGTATGAGTGTGTATCAAACTTTATTATAGAAAAGGTCGTAACTACAATGGCCATAGTTTTGTGAGATTGTAACTGGACTTCTGGCCGTGACAGTACAAAGAGTTATTTCCAAGTAAAGAACAACGGATTTACGATAATCCATTATGTTATCATGTCAAACCAAAATAATGCATAAAAACAATTTAGAAACTTTTTTATGTTTATTAGTTCACGAAAGATATAAGAAATTTTTAAACACTAAACAATTCAAGAATAGATATGTATGTAAATATTACGTGTTAATGTGTAATTCCGACTACCGACTTACCGACTTCGCCGTAATCCGTGAAATGCGTGACGGGCATGTTGCTGGGGTTGGTTGCAGGCGGTCTTCTGCTGCTGTAACTGCCGCTGATATTTGATATTTGTTGATGTTTATTTATGATACTTGTGTTGTGGTGAGTGCTTTGTTTTTGTGTTGTTGTGTTTTGTGCGGTGATTGTTATGGTTGTTGATGTAGTCGCGACTGTTTGGACAGATGGTGGGGTCTTCCGACTAGGCAAGGTGTTCGCCGTGTTGTTGGGTTGGGTTCATTTATCCGTGGAAGACTTATTATTGGAACCCCGCTTGTTGGAAGCTCGTTTGTTGGAAGCCCGGTTGCTGGAAGCCCGCTTGCAGGAAGCTCGTTTGCTGGAAGCCCGATTGATGGAAGCCCGGTTGCTGGAAGCCCGGTTCCGTGAAGCCCGGTTGCTGGAAGCGCGTTTGCTGGATGCCTGATTGCTGGAATGCTGTTTGCTGGAAACCCGTTTGCTGGAAGCCCGTTTGCTGGAAGCCCGTTTGCTGGAAGCCCGGTTGTTGGAGTACTTGTTGGGGCTGCTGAGGCTGGGATGAGATGTAGTGGAGAGAGCGGATAATAGCCAGTGGAGTTGGCTGAGGCTGGTATCCTGTAAGCAAATAAAATCGTTTATAATAACAACCCCCCTTATTCATAAACGCTGTTAGTCATTAGCGATTGACGTTAATCATAGTTTATCAATAAACCCCTTTAACACTATAGTGTTTATTCATAAGCGATGATTAAAGTTAAGTGACTCGCAAATATCAAAAATGTATGGTTAAACAATCGCTAATCGCTAGTTAACTTTAAACAGCATGAATGAGGGGCATTGTTGTTACCATAAGGAGAATGTTCCAGGTGTCAGTTTGTCCATTTATTTATTTGAAGCTATTTGATTGAATTGTTTCCACTTCTTATTCTTCTTCTTCTTCTTCAGCCTATAGATATCTACTGCTGGACAAAGGCTTCGCCCAAGGCCCACAATGACCGGTCTTGTGCTGCCCGCATCCATCGGCTTCCCGAACGCTGCTCAGTCGAGCTGGATTCGACAAGACACCGCTTTCTCGAAATTGGACCCACCTAGTTGGACTGTTTGTCAACCAACTAGAACTAAATTGGGTGCGATATGAGAGTTCGACTTGAACTTCGTATTAAAGCAAAGATCATGCCGAACTCCCATGTAGGTTCTTCTTTAGACCACTTGTTGGGAAGCTCTGCTGAGGTCATTGAGTATATCATCTGCAAACCGGAGGTTAGTGATGTACTCGCCGTCGATGTTGATGCTAACGCAGCCGTGAACAATTTGGGAGATATGACATCTCCTTGTCTCATTCCACACTGCAGAGTTAGATCGGTTTTCAGTCCTGATCCTGGAGGAGGACTGACATGGTGGCGTTTTTGTACAAACACTTTATCACCTCAATGTATCGATAGTCAATTTGGCAATGCTGGAGAGACTGTAGCAAGCCCTAGTCTAGATCGAATGGAAGGCCTCCTCATTGTTTACTATCGCTAAGCATAGTGGTTTGTATACTCCTTGGTCTATGGTGCTAATAAAGCCTTTTCAGTAGCGTGCTTGTTTGGTAACCCTAGAAAACAGCTTCTTGACATGGCTCAGAAGTGATATTGCTCTGTAGTTTTTCAGGAGGGTATTACCACCTTTTTGAAAAATAATACCACCACGCTCCTGTGCCATGCCTTATGCGTTTCGCCTTTAAGAATGACGGAATTAAATAGCTTCTGAAGCGTTTTAAGCACCGTTTTGTCATCCGCTTTCAGAAGCTCAGCCGTAATTGCGTCATCTCCAGCCGCCTTATCGTTTTTGAGCTGATTGAGGGTCAACCAAACTTGTACAGGCTGACGTCAGGGATATCGTCGGTGTAGTGTCGGGTTAGTCTGACTCGAGGATCATTGGCGAACAGGGGCGTGTGTAGATCTGTAGAATTTATCAATCTCACCCAAAAGCTCGGGCTTGGAAGTGACGATCCTATCATCCCCAGACTTCAGGTTGGCCTTGGTTCCGCTTGATAGCATCTTTAATACAATTTGTATTAAATAGGCGTATATTGCGAGCCAGAGACTGTGAAATTTGTCTGTTAAGGCATCTGATACGCGAAGCGTCATCAAGGGATTTTAGGGCATCTGATACGCGAAGCGTTATCAGCGGATTTTAAGACCGCTTTCCAATTTTCTTCCATGAGCCGAAAGGAGAGACTTCTGTTTTCTTGAACGGAGGGTTTGTAAAAGACCCTTCCGTAGGTACCTTCCGGAGAGTCTCTGTTGTTGTAGCGGTCCACATCTGCATATTCACCGAGCCATTCGAAGCGATCTTGCAGCTCGATATGAAAGCTTTCGGGGTTTTGGAACTGGGTGACGCTGGACGGAGTGGAGACTTCATAAGTCGCGAGTAAGAGTAAGAGCGTTCGAGCCTAATATTGAGGTTCAAGGTATCTCGAACGATGCGGTGATCACTCCCGGTGTTTACCGCATGAACCGCGGAGACATCGTTAGACATTTGCCTGCTCGTAGACATTATGAAGTCTCTCTCGTTTTTGGCTGACCATCGGGGCAAATCAAGTTTCACTTGCAGTGCAATGGTTTCTTGAAAAACGAATTCATGATAAAGAATCCTTCCTTCTCCATGAAATCCATTAGCATCTGACCTCGAGGGTTCTGAATTCCAACTCGAAATAGCTGGTCGCCTTTTCGGTTACCAAACTTCAAGATTATCGAGTCCTCTACTTCTCTTCGGACTTCAGATAACCCGACAATACTCCAGCGTAATCGGCTTAGTTCTTCCTCTAGTTTGACAATCTTCTTCTTGAAAATATTGATACATGCTCAATTAAAATGATCACTCAAGTAGAAATATATTTTCTAAACCTATATTAGATGCTAATAGTTTTTCCTGGATTTCATAAATCCCCCTTTTTTAGTAGGTACAACAAACAAGCATCGGCCAGTATTAAAGTCGCTGTGACATGTTCGAAAAGATGATACGTACCATACTATTAATCAGAATCTGCATTATTTTGAAGCAAATTTCTAAACTTATATATTTATAAGTTCGAAAAATTTGTCTGCATGACACGTAAATAACACAATTGTTAAACTGTCAAAATGAACATAATTGTTTCTATAGATACGTATTAGACTTCTAGACCATAATATACAGATTAAATTTTTGATATTCTCCGTTCCTATTGGTGTTAACAAGGACCGGCGCCCTACCCTAAGCTCACTATAAAAGCGCTGCCTACCCGCGCTAGCGCACTGTGGACAACGGACACTCAGACTGGTAACATCGTGCAAACTCTGTGAGACCTATATTTTCTATATTAATTAAGAGCTGCTGGCTATCGTATGACATATTGTTGTGTGCTCAGTGATTATTATTGTGTTCCTATCTTAAGTAATAAGTTCTGGTTGCAATTGTAATTCAAATGGATATACACGAACATTGAAACGTCCTGATTTGTTTCTTTAATAAATACCACTTTTGATCCCTAACATTGGTTGCAACATTAATGGATTAATGGGCTATCCAACGCAAAACGAATTTTTCACACCTGACTGAGATTAGCGCGTTCAAATAAACAAACAAATTCTTCAGCTTAATATAGTAGTACCTATAGATTTGCGTTGATGATGAATTTTTAGTAAATAATTCATTCATTTAAGCGTTTTCAAATAAACTAATTCTGCATTTGACAGAAATATTAAATGCCGAAATAACGTCATATTATTTGATTTGTTCTTTTATTATGTGCGTACACTAAAAATATTCTGTATTCATATCTTCAAAATTTCTTGAATAGGTAATATTAGGGGTTAAAGTATGAAAATGCCGCTTTGTTGCAATAGATTCTTTGAATTGAAATAGAATCTTCATGGTTTGAGGTTTTTGATTGAAACTTCTACACATGGATCTTATTATCAAAAATGTGTGTGTCTACTTTCAATTGCTGTTGTTATTCAACTAAGACAAGAAAGATGCGACACGGAAGTAACGCGGCAGAAACAGCCCGCAGTATCAATGTTGCTTCTGGAGAAGGGTCTACTAATGAACGCACCGTGTGATTTTGGTTTAAACGCTTTCGTGATGGAAACATCGGATTGAACAACGAGCCATGAGGAACACCGTCCACGCATGTAAACAACGAAGAATTAAACTACCTAGGGATTAGCGGCATGGTTTAACGTTACCTTAGCCAAAATATTGACTCAATTGCGTCAAATCAATAAAAAAAAAACATCGAAAAACGGGTGCCTCATGATTTGACTGATCTGTCGTATTGCTGCAGCGGACTACCATTTTTTTCGTAATTTGGACAATTATCTACGTGACAAGAAGTTTCAAGTTCCTTCAAGATGGAAGCAATGTATAGATAATAATGAGCAACTCTTTTGATAGAATGAGTTAAAAATAAGTCGCCATGTCTATAAACGCGTCTAAAATGTCTATGGAGTATCTTAATTTGACAGGATTAAATTAAAATGTTATCTTCTATCCTTTTCTTAACGAAATGTAAAGAAAAAGATACACATAACTTAAAATTAGTTTAGTTTGCGAACAACAGAATCTGCGCCAATTTCATACTTTAACACCTATTAATTATATTATTATTTGTTATACTTGCATATGTCACGAATTATTTTTGGAAAGCGTACTCGTTGTGTCATTTAAAACTATGTATAATATATTATGCACATCATTTTTGGCTGATGTATTTTTAGAGAACATCTTTGAAAAGCTCTCACGTACTTTTAAGGTCAGACAGGACATACCTATTTAGTTACCCAAACAAATTTTATGACCGCCATAAATCTTGATATACTATTTTTATTATTTAACGGGATATAATTTAATTTCAGTAATTGAAGTTTGTTCATAACAGATGTTCATCATTGACAATTGGTACAGATGCCAGCACATCGAGCTACTAAAAACTGACAAATTTCTTTAATACATTTTCAACTTTATTAATAATATCTTAGGTTCAAGGTTGGTTTATGTGCTGACGACTGTAAATATAAATTCGATTCGCTTACCTGTAGTAGTAGGATTCGTTAGGGTTGTTCCCTTGTTGTTGGTTGACGAAGGAAATGAATTGTAGTAGGAACTGAGGGTCGTATTGAGGCTGAAACTGGGGAGTAGCACACGCGGCCGCCACAAGGACGGACAGAACGATGAACTGCGGGAAAAATGTAATGACGTCTCCTTTATTAATATTCCATATATTCCAGTGAATTAAAGAGGTTGGGACTAGGGTGTGCTAGACCATTAACTATAGTTTGAATTTATGCAAACTTATGGATTTTAATGCAACAAAACCAGTTTCGGTCTGCTAACATCTACAATATTTCTCAAACTTTAATTGACAGTGACCTCGGTTACAAAATGTATCCGAAAGAACGCACGTTATAACAGAAAAGGCCATTTCCATGTTTACGTTCTAACATTTATTATTTGTTTATGATGAATTTCGTAACGAAACTGACCATCTCTAGAAAGTGTTTCTTTAGCCTTGATGCTGTGCTTGTGTTATTAATTAACTAACAATAAACTTTAGTTGTCTAGAATGGTTTAGGAATAACTGATTAGAGGCGAAATGTTAGGTACGTATGAACAAAATGCAGCTTATAATTACGTTGCGATGAAATGTAGGAAAATGTGCCCACACAAAATAACAAACTATTTTTGCCCATCTCAATGACATAAAAATAAAACAAGTGAATCAAAAAGCGAATGCTAACTATAATTTAAAATTGTAACTCCACTATTTATAAGAACATCCACAGTCTGATATCACACTCAATCTGTCAAAAAATACTTCTAATTTCCCTACATTTTGACATTTGTTTGTCGCTGAGATGATACTGTGACTAGATTTTGAACGTTTTAAATTACGAGAATTGGGGTCCTGATGTTACCTGATGATAGCAGTTGCACTTTTGAATCTACAACAAGTTTTTATTGGAAATTAGGTATTATAATTTTATTTCTACTAAACAAAAGGAAACACCAATTTTGGAGACTATTTTGGTATGAAAACAAAACTATTCTCATTTTAGTCATAATGAATTAAGTGTGGATAATGTGAATATCATATCACCGAGAACTATGTAAAATGTTAGGTACCCAAAGTACTGACACAATAGATTAGAGAAATAATTATCCGTTTATGGGATAGTTATTATTTATACATATTTATATATTTTAGTATTATGTATTTATTTAAGTAGTATACTTATTTTAGGTTACTATTGTCTACATTTCTGTTTTATTTCTCCTTTCGCAGGTCTGCTGGAAGAAATTTCTTAAGAAATAAGCAGTACCTTTGTACTCAGATCTTCATTTTGTTGTATCTATATGTATTTTATTGTGTGTACATAAATAATAAAATAAATAAAAATAAATAAATAGTTTGATATTATTGAAGAAAGATTTTTTATTATTGATTTTAACACAAATTGACCCCGAGGCAATCAAATACAGCATTGATCTAAAAGGGTTTACCGTATATCTTTGTTCCAAGAATTCAATTGATTCGATGACCCGCAACACTTTGTGGTAACACACGTACAACACTTAGGTATTTACAATTAGGTCACTTACCGATTTCATATTACGGTTTTTTTACATATAAAATGTGGGTTGATGTGCAGGTGATGATCTGCGGTGGATGTGTGCAGTTGGAATGATTCTTGAGTTCAACCGAAGCGGCTTTTATACGAACCGGTGTCAGCACACTTCGTGAAATTGGTATTTTTAACGCAAGTTTAGATAGATAGGTTAGCGTGGAGACTTCAAAGTGATCGCTGCCTCCCGCCCTGACACACTCTATTCTGTAAAACATATATTTTATTGTTTTATTGTCCATGAAACGATATATTTTCCGAAACGCACATATCATTCTGTGTTTCCTTATCATCCGCTCGCTACACCTGCATAGATTCACACTATGAGTTTGACAACGTTGATGATTTCTAAACAACGTATAAATGTACTAGCTTTCCGCTCGCGGCTTCGCTCGCGTGGAGATCAGTTATATCGCGCTTTTAGATTTCCCTCGTGAATATAATTTTTTTCCGGGATAAGAAAGTACCCTATTATTTAATCCGGACTTCTAACTTTACGTCTGTAAAATTTCAAAACAATCGGCTTAGTAATTACGGCGTGAAAGAGGAACAAACAAACAAACTCACTTTCCGATTTATAATATTAGGATATTTGGTGTACACATACAAATATGCCAATAATCTCCCTTGGGAAATTGATGTTTTTTTAGGACCAAAAGTAGCCTATGTTACTCTCCATCTTTTCAACTAACTGTATGCCAAAAATCAGGTCAATTGATTGCTTAGCTACGGCGTGAAGGAAGGAGAAACAAAAAAACAAACACACTTTCACATTTATAATATTAGTATGGATTATAGACAAATTAACTCGAAACGCATTTATTCATAAATCTTTCGCCTATTACTAAAGATTTCCGTGGAGGGGAACATTCAAATGAATCTTAATATATTTTTGAAGTTGTTAAGCTTAGATTTATCATTGTCATTTGGATAATAAACCGCATTTTGTAATTAATAAAAACATCTTTTTATTTACTGTATCGATTGTAACTTTAGAATGTTTGTTTTGTTTATTTGTGTATGTGTTTTAACTTTATAAATACCTAATTTAGTTTCTAATGTTAACAGTCATATCATAATATAACATCTTGTTCAAACATTTCACCAGTAAACTTTAAATACCACGTAATAAGAAGCAAGCCTGCTACCATCAAACTGGCATTAATCTAGGCTCCAGGCGGTTACTGAGAGATCCCAGAGGGAAAAACCCAGTTTGAATTTGCCTGATCTGAGAGGCATTAGCGCTTTCGACTACTAAAGCAACAAAACTGTCAACTGAACTAATCTAGTTAATAAGACTAGATAAGTGATTTTATAAATGTCGCAATGAAAGGTAGTAGATTAGAGGTAACTCACATTATTAAATGTTACTCAATTATCTTATGTATTAATTTAACAGAGGTATGATAAAAGAAACGAGACGCATTTTTCGCCTATCCTTCAGAAGATGTTGCGATATTTTCAAACCGCAAACCAGACACACGGTCGAAATTTCGGAAAACTTTACTGTTGTTCCTTCCAGATAAACGCAACCTGTGTATATTGAAGTGTCTATATTAATAGCTGTACAAATACAGACAGAATTGGATTCGTCATAGGTACTATCACCAAAACCTATGTCTGACGATCCCGTAAGGGCTATTTCTGCATGCAGTGTATACAATATGTAAAGAAAACCCTGTCCGAAACGTATAGGTATTGTTAGGTATCAATAATTGATTCTACTAATGGATACAAAACCGGGCTAAACTTAAAAAAAAAATCCGCTTAAAAAAATAAATATTATTTCGCAAAAAGAGGTAACTTAATACATGTACTTAAGCACCCTCCCGTGGGCGGCGGGCGGCAGGGCACGCGGCACGTGGTCGCATCGCTATTCGCTCATAATAATACCGGTGTTGTCATTTTTTTAAAAATTACCAAATTTCGGGGAAGTTGGAATTAATTCGCGGGAAAAAAAGATTATTTCAAAATTCATTTGTATTGGTACTATGATGATTACGTAAAATTTTATATTATATTTGGTCATGTGTTTACCTTACCTTTATTATCCTTATGGGTCAGACAGGGTTTTCTTGACATACTGTATATACTGGGCCGTAAAAACTCCGGGTCACTTATAAAAGGTGTGATAGTTTCTTAACTACACAACACTAGTCCGTGAAACTGTAGTATGTTATAGATGACTGACTTATACATAAAATCAGAACACTACTGCACAACAAACTTTTCTTACATTTGAATAGATCGTATTTCCTCCACGAACCCGTATCACTTCATTAAGACGATGTGGCATGCTGTAAATCAAATTTCTAATACGGTTTTGGTCTCTGTTTTACCGACGTCTTGAATATACGCGTTGACCAAATGTGCACTATGTGTACGCGCATTATTGTGCATAAAAGTTGAATTTCGCCTCCGCTTTTATACCGCGTACATCGAGGGACTGGAAAAATTTGCCAGCGGCGGTGTTTCCGTCGGACTACAAGTTGAGTGTCTTCAAGGCTAGAGTGAATAGGCTCTTAATAAAGTAGTGCGCTGTACCATCAACGATTGAATCACTGCTTACCATCAGGCGGGATTGTGGTTAAGCGCTATTTTTTATTTTATATTTATAAAAAAAAATTGCACCCAAATGCACCAGGAAAGCACCAATATGCTTATTTCAAATCTCCTCTACATATCTGGGAGCTGTCAAAGAACCGTTTTCTATAATCATTAACACCGTACAACTCTGTGAAGATAACCCAGCATATACCTTTATTGACCCTCCATGCAATGGCACCTTTTCTTCAAAACACGTTTGACGATAACGTTCACCTGGTCGCCTATATACTTACTATTCGTCTCAAATCTATTTGATTTCACAAACATATTTGTTTTGTAAATATATAGAGAAGGCATTGTGAGAATTTTTAGAATTTTAAAACAATGTTTACAGCTAATTGTACTATTTAATTGGCACATTACTCTAATGCACTTCTTTTGAGCTATAAATATAAATTCCTTGTCTACTGAATTACCCCAAAATATAATGCCGTATCTCAGTAATGGTGCCACCAGCCCGTGATAGGCGGGTAAAATGTCTTTTTTTAAAACTATTTTGGAGAGCTTGTAAAGAATGAGGATTTATAGATTCTTTTGCAGAGATTGTCTATGTGGGTTGTCTACGAAAGTCTGCAATCAATATTCAATCCTAGAAATTTTGTATTTGTTACAGATTCTACTGTCTGCCCGTTACAATTTACATTAATACTTTTCAGTTGAGTTCTTTGGTGAAAGTGCATTATGTTTGTTTTTTCTAAATTTATTTTCAGATTGTTATCAATTAACTATTTAATGATAGTATTTAATGTTCGATTGATTTCATTTTCACAGTCATTTTGACATTTTGATTTTGTATCCATGGATCCATCATGGGATGTTTTATGTGTCTTGGGAGATCATTAATATAATTTAGAAAAAGCAAGGGACCCAAGACACTGGTGGAAATCATAGTTTTATGGCTCTCGTTTTAGATTTATAAGTCTTCTCATCCCCCGTCTTAAGACATATTCTAGTTATTTCTGTTAACTGCTTTCTATCACACAAATATGAGTGAATGAATTCTAGTGCCCTTCCTCGTATGCCATATGACTTTAATTTTTGAAGCAGTAGGTACTTATGTTATGGTCAACATCGTCAAAAGCTTTACTAAGAACTAAGTTTTAAGAAATCCAATATGTGCTATTTTTATGGATATGGCATGAAAATAGCACATATTGGATTTTTTTTGTCCATATTAGTCAAA
Source organism: Sesamia inferens (assembly GCA_037179545.1). Lineage (NCBI taxonomy): Eukaryota > Metazoa > Arthropoda > Insecta > Lepidoptera > Noctuidae > Sesamia > Sesamia inferens. The sequence continues at coordinate 15,678,867 of CM073928.1, read as the reverse complement.
ACAATGTCTCTCATCGAGTGTGAATAAACAAAATCTAGGCTCTTCGGAAAACATAATCCTGGACCAATCTTTATCTGTCCATCGGATGTGTTCTCGAGCAAACAAATCTACCTGCAACCTGGCAACTTGATGTTCTCTGAGTAGTTTAGTGCCAAAGATTACTTAGAACCGTGGATAAAAATGTAGATAGTGCGTGAGAAAGATACACCTACTATTCCAGCAGTACTCCTCTGACTCTTTCCTTCTTATACCCTGGTGATAATTCGTGTGCATTAGAATAGAATAGAATACTCCTTATATGTACACCATTTAGATTACAGAACATAAATAAAAATATTTTACAAAGGGTGACACAATGGGCGGTCTTATCGCTAAGAGCGATCTTTTACAGACAACCTTTGGTTGGAATTCTAAGGGGAAGGATAAAGAAATAATGTAGGTAGTCTACAGTGTACTATTTACATAGATTATACAATAAATATATAAGTTAAGTATATAATACTAGTTTAAATAAATTTATACATCTAATTAATAAATATCATACAAGAGTACATAAAATATTAATATGTTTAAAGAGAGAGGAAGTGCTTTTTTATCATAGGACTTTCTTCAGGAAATAATGACATGTTGGTGTACAAGATACTGTGACCAGATCAAAAAGCTGTTTATAATGACAGCTTCATTTGAAACAAAACCTAAAAATATTATTTGATAAAAAAAACATTTTTTTCAAAATTCAGAACTTCTTTTTTTTAAGCTATAAGTAGCTTGTTCAAATGAAACCTTTTTTGATATGAGCGCCACTTATCTTTCTATAACATATATGTAATTTATATATGTATTTATAGATCTTTGTACATAACTTTGGGATATACTTATCGCGGTTTTTCTAAGTGATCCGTTATTTTTACGGCCCTGTGTATTTTTGGTTGACCTTAACTGCACAGCTTCTGGTTTACTTACGGGCGCCGCTCTGGTCATCATAAGCATCATGCAGTAATGCTGGCAAAGGAGGATAAGACTGGAGGAAACGCCAAGGTGTCGTAACTGTGAGGACACGGTGGAGCGTACGGTAAAGGTCTGCCCGGCTTGGGCGGATCACCGCCGTGAAATCGAGGCGACCATTTCTCGCGTCCGGTCCAGATCCAGACCTTAGTTCGGAGTGAGACTGCAGGACAGGCCGTCACCTCCTTCTGCGAAGCAGACATACTAGCAAAGGAGGAGGCAAGGGAGCGGGAATCTTAGCGCCCTTACGCCTCTAGCTACCGCAGGAGATGCCCTGGTCGGGAGACTAAGACCCGGTCACTGTCGTCCCGAGTCTGATCCTTACCGGGCGACGAGCTGCCAACTACTCGTCGCTCGGTCAGGATCAGGCTCAGTTTGACAGTGTGTGGAGTTTCATGCGCGCCTCAAAGAGATATCAGCACATCGTGACGGGGTCCACGAAGACCGATGGCAGGGTTGGGGGTTGGTCAAAAGAGAAACAGTGGCCTTGGCGCACAGGTAAGGGATGGAACACGAGTGGATTTTAGTCACTAAAAGTCTGACACGCCGTTCCGCCCTACCCTGAGCGGGGAGGTCATTTAATAATTTCCCATCGACACCAAAAAAAGGCCCTCTCGTGTATGTTAAGCCGTAGAACATGGTGACCAAAATTTGTGACCTAATAATACCACATGATGAAGGTGGAAGGATGAAGGTTACATTTAATAAAATCGATACTTTGGTGGACATGCCTTAGAACTTTAGTCATCTGAATGGTAAAACGGTAAAGGAAAATGTCATGAGGAAACCCACAAGATCTAGAACCACGAAGAAATCAAAGACATGTAACACAACATACACAAAATATTCAGCCTATAATGTTCTTACTCTTGGGACACAGGCCTCCTCTCGATGAGAGGGAGTGGGCAGTAATCTACCATGCGGGTTGTGCCACATGTCTTCGAAGTTTCCTTACGATCATTTCCTTCACCGTTTTTGAGAACAGTGACTTGTGATATTTACCCATCCGCATTGCGCCCGTGTGGTGGATTACAAATCATTCCTTCTAGAAGTTGGAGGCCTATTTCCTAGGAGAACATTTAAAGCTGAAGTTTGCATCAGAACAAGATGAAGAAGTTTGAACAAAAATAAAAAAAAATCTTTATTTCCTCTTTCTAAGTGAAATGCAAATATCTTGAAGCCAGTGATGCCGAAAGTATGATTTTAACATACCGGTTCAATTTGAATGTCAGTATAATAAAATAAAGATGGTAGGAGTTTATTTGTGTAACAAATCATATTAAATATTTTATGCACTAGGTGTATTCGTATTATTAACCTCTTGTTGCATAATTGAATTGAACTATTGTTTAGAAACGTATTCGTCGATTCTTATTTGATCAAACTATTATTACGATTATCAATAATGAATTCTAGAATTGAAATCATTATAGTATTTTTATCAGAATTACTAGCTGACCCGGCGAACTTTGTTCCGCCTTAAAGGCAATAAATATCACATGATCACATTTTTTACTTTTTCAATTAGGAACATTGTAAATAAAAAAAAAAAAAATATTATTTCTAACTAGCTGACCCGGCGAACTTTGTTCCGCCTTAAAGGCAATAAATATCACATGATCACATTTTTTACTTTTTCAATTAGGAACATTGTAAATAAAAAAAATAATATTATTATTTCTAATTGAAATCAGTTCCTAATTGAAAAAGTAAAAAATCCATGATTTTTTTATTTGTCATTTATTTATTGTAGCACCTTGTGAAAGAAATTATGAATTTCTACCTGTGCTTCGTAAATTATCTAGCTGTTGATCTCTGAGATGTCGTGGTGGCCTAGTGGTTAAAACACCAGCCTCTCTTGTATGAGTGCACGGGTTCGATTCCAGGTCAGGCAAGTATCGATGTAACTTTTCTAAAGTGATATGTACTCTCTAGGTATATCTAGGACACCAATGACTGAAGGTGAAGGAAAACATCTTGAGGAAACCTGGACTTTATAAGTCTGAAATCGCCACCCCGCATTGAGCAAGCGTGGTGATTACGCTTAATCCTTCTCTGCATGAGAGGAGACCTGTGCCCAGCAGTGGGACGATAAAAAGATTGATGATGGTGATGATGATCTCTGAGGTTTGTTCGCCGATTTCGCATTGTCAACGAAGCAGTTTCACGGACTGCCGCCTCCCTTTGCTCTTGTGAGTGAGAAGAACGAAGTCGAGTCATACTAAGGCGGCGCTCTTCACGTGCAATTTCTTTCTCTCCTTCACTGCTTTCATTCAGAATGTTTCGATTTACTCTTGCACTACGGCATTGTCGAGAAAGATTTGATGGTCTTGGTCGCGGCATGGTATTTTTATTGATGATAAATGGCACAGCAATACAATATTAGAAATTTTGAAGTTGAAGTTGGCTTTGTGATTTTTTATTAGAAACTTTAAACCAGCAGAGAGTATTTATATTCTTTGCTTTAAACAATTGCTTCAACCGGTTAGACTTTTTTTTTAAATATGCTCAGCTGTCATTTGCTTTTCGTTATGCCATTTTTGGTATATGAATCGCTGACTTACATTTTGAATGAGTTGGTTTGTTATTCCATGTCAGTTGCGTTTTGTTATACCACGTCTTATGTCACGTCAAATGGGAACGACGGGAACGGGTTCTTAGCTACCTCCCACCAATATTCAGCCAAATCGGTTCAGCCGTTCTTGAGTTTATATATGTCGGAGATCGTCGATATAATTTTAATAGAAGTTGCTGATTTGATTTACGTAGTAGAGGGGCGAACGCTTGTGACGTTATTTTGTGATGACGTCACATGGACAGAGTCGCTTTGGAGAGTGGGGTTCGTCGAACGGGGACTTTGCATCGAGACGCGGACCAAGGCACATCTCCGAACCGAAACTGTCGGTTTGCCTATTCAAATTGTTATTAGGAAGATTGGAGGGTATATCTACACGTCGTGCTTCAATTCAAAACTCACCTACGAAACGGAACCTGTACCACCACACCAAGATGCTGTTGACCATACCGCTCAGCCGTCGCTGTCTCCGACATCAGAAGTGGGATAAAGAACTACACTGCTCACAATCTTGTTATAAATCAAGGAACAGAATAACAGTCACTTTCTGCCATTATGTGTGTGGTTGTTCATTCTTTGTGGTTGTGCAAGTGCGGTTGGACGCGGCGCTGTCGCGACAGTGCTGGCTGATGCTTGGCGCGCGACAGTGCTGGCTGTTGCTTGGCGCGGACAGTGCTGGCTGTTGCTTGGCGCGCGACAGTGCTGGCTGTTGCTTGGCGCGCGACAGTGCTGGCTGTTGCTTGGCACGCAAGGTGAGCTTGCGGAGCGCGCAAGATGAGCTTGCGGAGCGTGCAAAGTGTGCTTGCGTAGCACGCTTCTAGCTGCTTGGTGAATCACATCAATGGCGTGTGGTGCGGAGTCAGAGCTGCGTGCGCTTTGCGGAACGCCCAAGGTTTCAAGACTTGAGCCTCTACTCTGCAGGTGATGAGAAGGTTTCAAAATACCCAAAACGTTTGTGGTGGCGTGATGGGGTTTTGTGAGAGCTCCGAGATGTCTGGTGTGCAACGGTTGACAACTGCCAAGTGGCAGGTGTTTGTGGGAAATTACCATAATCCGGTGAGTCGTACTATTTTTATTTTGATTCCGTGGCCGAATGTTCTCTTGTCAAGCAATCTGTAATTTCATTGGTGTATGTATACACGCGCCAGTATATATACAGTGTACAAGTTTGTGCCAGTGTGTTGTGTACTGAACCATTTCTTTGCGACATGATAATAAGAGTTATTTGCAAATTTTATTTCTTGTACTACCCGTATTCTTTGTTATAATGGACTGAGAAATTTTAAATCAGGGTTTTAAAATTATGTCTGGTTTGTCTTTATTTCGAAACTAAAGTACACTGTGGCCTATAGTTACGAGCTCACTTGAGCTTATGATAGTATGTGTGGCTAGACTATTAAATTTTCTCAAGAGAACAAGCGGTAACGAACATAGAAATGAGTGCTATTTACGAAAAATCTAAATTTGATAGAAGTGGAGCTAAAGTAATGAAATTTAATATTGGTGAGTTGTTTGACGGCGATAATGGCGATCGTTACCTATTGAAATCATTGATTGGAAACAGAACTTTTAAGTACCCCACGATCGCATAGGTACGAAAGATTTTTCCAAGTAATGTCTGCTGAGTTAGATTTTCAAAATGTAGAAGATGATGAGGAGGGTGCCTCCGCCAGCAAATAGAACACGTATCATGGCTATGTGGTCGCGCTGCACGCACTAGTCTGTAGTCGTAACTGCAACCCAGTGAGGGGTTGTTCAGAGCGCGATGGGCAGCTAGTGGTGTGGCGGGGACACTAGTAGGTATGGTCGCACTGCATGCACTAGTCTGTAGTCGTAACTGCAACCCAGTGAGGGGTTGTTCAGAGCGCGATGGGCAGCTAGTGGTGTGGCGGGGACCTAGGTAGATATGGTCGCACTGCATGCACTAGTCTGTAATCGTGACTGAAACTCAGTGAGGAGTTATTCAGGGCACGATGGGCAGATGGTAGTGTGGTGGGGACCAGGATCTCAAAGGAGACTATTAGTTGTACAGTCATGTATTGACCTGGGAGTTGCGGACTCTTGAGTTGGTCGTATCACATGAGGTGATGACGATATGGTCAGGTTAATAATGAGTTGTCACTAGCTAGTGTGGTAGCTGGGCGATGATGTGTTTTCTTTTTGATGATTATGATTTTGATTTGATAATTATGAGGCTTGGAAGAACCTTTTGTGTTTTCTTTTTGAAATTTGATAATTATGAGGCTTGGAAGGAACCTTTTGTTTTCTATTTGAATTTTGATAATTATGAGGCTTGAAGGAAGCTCTTGAGTTTAACTTGTTAAAATGATTAAACTTGTTTGGTTTTATAATAGTCATTGTAACTAAACGTGACGTGTGACGGTCAGGTTGACCGAGTTCTCAAAAATGCTTCAAAGTCGGTTTTCTGTGTTTTTTTTTTTAATTTGTTACAGACATGCACGAGGACGTGCAAAGGGAAATATCGAAGTTTGGCCGGAATCGGCGGTTGGCCTGTTGAAGCGGATCCCGGACTTCAGGGCTGAGAGAGCTTCGGATGCGACTGGGATTGGCGCTGGGATGATGATGATGATGATGCACGAGGACGTGCAAATCGTCAGGCTGGCCGTGTCGGAGATCGTCGATATAATTTTAATAGAAGTTGCTGATTTGATTTACGTAGTAGAGGGGCGAACGCTTGTGACGTTATTTTGTGATGACGTCACATGGACAGAGTCGCTTTGGAAAGTGGGGTTCGTCGAACGGGGACTTTGCATCGAGACGCGGACCAAGGCACATCTCCGAACCGAAACTGTCGGTTTGCCTATTCAAATTGTTATTAGGAAGATTGGAGGGTATATCTACACGTCGTGCTTCAATTCAAAACTCACCTACGAAACGGAACCTGTACCACCACACCAAGATGCTGTTGACCATATCGCTCAGCCGTCGCTGTCTCCGACATATATAAATAGTGAATAAGCAACTGAATCGATTCCAATAATTTTGACACCATGTTATATTTTGTCCCAAATACATTTAGAAATTGTTACAGTGTAGTTACCGAGTGCGTCACGCAGCTTACGATACATCATAGTATTGCGCGCGCGCAACAGCTGACGCTAGAGGTCAACGCACCGCGCTCGCTCGCCCGCGGATCTTTGACCATATTTATGTTGGGACAACCAAGTAGAATAGCAAACTTATATAACTTTGTGGTTTTTCATTATATCTTTTTGAAATTTTTTACTTAAAAATACTGGACACGTGTTTCCTACTTTGTCGAGGTGCAAGGTACCAGGGTAGCACAAAAGTGTAGGAGAAGTCGAAACAATAAACCTCATTCATTCATCATTATCAAATCATCATAAATGAAAGAAGGTTTATTGTGCATAGTTTGTTGACGCGCAATGTACCAGGGTAGCACAAAAGTGTAGGAGAAATCGAAACAATAAAAAAGCTCATTCATCATTATCAAATCATCATAATACATGAAAGAAGGTTTATTGTGCATAGTTTGTTGACGTGCAATGTACCAGGGTAGCACAAAAGCGTAGGAGAATTCGAAACAATGAAGCTCATTCATCATTAAATCAATGGAAGAAGTTTTGTTTTGCCTGCTTTGTGGAGGTGCAATGTACCAGGGTAGCATAAAAGTGTGGGAGAAGTCGAAACAAAGAAGCTCATTTATTCCCACAGGAACGACGGGGAGCGGCATAGAAAGTATCCTATGTCCTTCTCCCAGTTCTTAGCTACCTCCTTACCAATTTTCAGCCAAATTGGTTCAGCCGTTCTTGAGTTATAAATGATGTAACTAACACGACTTTCTTTTATATATATAGATTATCATTTCATTTTAAAATTACAGGTTTCTGAATCAAGCCCTTGATCCAGCTGCCTAACGAGAGCCTCCTGAGGTGTTGGTCGAGGCTCTTGGCTATTAAGCCATTGGCCGTATTATTATAATATTTATTACTCCAGGCGTAGGCGATTACTTACCACATCATCCAGCATATGGTTACGCTGAATGACCCGCACCTGATCCGACGGTCGTTGCGCCGACACGTTGAGGCACAAGCACCTAAAGCTGAGAGAGCATCCGATCACGGTACGGAGTTAAGTTACTTCCCCCTCTGTGGCCCCAAAGTATGCGCGCATGACGTTTTCGTTGATTGGCTGCGTCCATTTCATGCACCGGCAGCGGGAACCCTAACAGAGGTCCGAAGCAGTCTGCAGCTGGCGTCCTACCCGTCGGCGAGCAGGTGGTGGCGTCGTCGGCGAAGAGAAATACTCGTCGCTCGAGCTCGACGCAAGTACCGCGGCCGGTATCATTACAGCGTTCACAGTGGGGTTTTCTTCCTGGTGTTTGAAATATCACAATAAGGTTTAGGAAATCATTGCGTAGTGTGCATTAATTAAATAATCTGCTGTTTAGAAGAGTTGAAAACTTTTGTCATGATTCTATAATATGGATAATAAGGGTAGGAATTACTTCTGTATCATGGGTGCATTTACAAACATTAACAACCTCATACACAAACGGCCAGACCCGGAACATCTGTCTGTAGGCCATACAAATATTTGTTCCGTGCGACAATCGAACCCGCGACACGTAGCGCAGCAGATCATTGCCCAGTCATTACGTCAACCATAACATACCTAACAAAGCAGCCTATATTGTTCCGACTGTTGGGACATAAGCTGCGCAGGACTCACTCAGGACTCAGGCTAAGATAAGGAAAGGTAAGCGTCATTTTACGTCCTTTTCTAATTTAGCTTACAAATCGAAACCTTAAGAAAGCTTGGGATTTTTTGGAAGACACTTAACCCGTCTTTGCTCTCATGTCGAATTGGTTCATCAGTTTCATCAGAAATTCAGGTAAAGTTGATATTGCAAAACTCGCTTCTTTCTCTTTCGTCGCATTGTACATTGACCCTAAGTTGTTAAACCTGTCTACATACCGAATCCGCCGGCACGAACTCATTGATTGCGCCATTGACCTATGATGGGCTTGAGACTCTAAATCAAACGTCATCTATTCATTCGAAACTTACCCATTAAACTATTAAAAGCTATACAACGTGTAACATAAAGGGTATATACATACCAAGGGCATGGCATCTTTACATGATATCAATCGATATTGGAAGGGTTTTTTAATCCTATCTCTTTATGTTAGGAAGTTACGAGAAAAAACACCGCCTGTGATAGGCTACTACCATACTAGGCGCACAGAATTTTTGAAGACATTTATCGTGATTTTGTCAAGTAATGTGACGTGTAACGAGTAGTTATTAACGTATGTAGTTTGGTGCACGTTTGTTATGATTTGAATTTAAGAAAGACACGGAACCGAAAATTTAGTATAAATTTTTTGAGTATTTTATTTTGAGTTGAAAACCTTCCGATATCATTTGATATCATGTAAAGATGCCATGCCCTTGGTATGTATATACCCTTAATTTTACACGTTGTATAAAGCTATATAAAGGCCAAACTGTGCAAAAAGGGATATTATAAAATCACTGATTATTTAGAAGAAAATAAAGCCTGGGACTGAGCTGCTCGCTCTGCTAAGCATTGTTATTAAGAAATATGCGTAATTATGACAATTTTAGCCTATTGCATGGCCAACCCCGTCGTCTGACCCTAATTCAATAGACTTTTTTGTTTGGGGATATACAATATGTAAAGAAAACCCTGTCCGATCCGTGAAGGTTCTACAATGCCTGGCTAAACTTAGAAAACTACCCCCTAAAAATAAATATTATTTTGCTAAAGGAGCTAACTCACATGGCAATAAATGCGCGGGCAATAGGGGGCAGGGTACGCGGTCAAACAAATACCGACAGTGTTGTACATTCATTCATACAAGGTATTCGGTGTTGGCACTTTTTAAAAATTTACCAAATTAGGGAAGCTAATTCGCGGAAAAAAAAGGTTATTTCAAAATTCATTACTATTGTTATTATGATAATTTGTGAGGCGGTATACCTACTGGCTGAATGTTTCCTGTATAGTTGACACATGTCGGCCCTAGCCTTTATTAAAACTCTATCATCTATCTGTCATTCCTATGTAACTTTTATAAGTTAATAAAAGCCATAATTCATGGTTATTCGTTTAATTCCGTAACAATTTTATTAACTTATATTATAATGCCTAAAGATGAATCAACTGCGATCTCATCTCTCGCCAAATATTTACGCCCTGACAAATTTGATATTGAACCTGATGCTGTAGAGGCGGACTCTCAATGGCTGTATTGGATGACGACCTTCGAAAGCTTTCTGTCGGAAGAAGCTAAGCCCAATGAAATCCCAGGTACCCTGAAGCTTAAACTATTAATAAATCATCTGTCAGCGTCCATATACAAACACGTCAAAACTTGTAAAACTTATGAAGATGTTATTAAGACGCTAAACGGTATGTACATCAAAACTAAAAATACTACCTTAGCCCGACATATGCTTTTCAACAGAAGGCAACGCGCCGATGAAACTGTTGCCGATTATGTTAGAGCTTTGCGCCTATCGGCTAAAGACTGCTCGTTTAATGCGGTAACTGCTGATGAACACGAAGAACAGGCTATTCGTAGTGTACTAATCTCCGGGCTGGCTTCTCGCAAAATCAAAGAACGTCTATTAGAAACCAATGATCTCACCCTGACTGAAACAATTGGAAAAGCTATAGCGCTCGAGACAGCTGAAAAGGATTCACATACACTTAGTGATTTACCACATCCCCACTCCAGTGCCGTCCTCTCAGAACAAAGTTCACAAACCTTAGCGGCAACGACACCAACAGCACGACGTCCCATCTCGCAAGCCACTATCCAACCATCCACGCGACCAGCAAGGCGTTGCTATTTCTGTGGTGGGAGCATCCACCAAAGGATCAAATGCCCAGCTTTCCGTGCTACTTGCAACTTATGTTCCAAAAGAGGCCACTTTTCTAACGTATGCAGATCTGCAGGTGCCACTACTAGTAACTCTATCTCGACCGAAGACTCAACCAATCTTGATGAAGATGGACCATCCCATTGCGGCGCCATATCTGCTGCTTCACCTATTAGTCTCAAAGGTGCCACGGTTCAAATTACAGTTAACGGATACAAAGCATGTTCACAGTCTGTAAATTTAGCTTCGCTTAACCAGATATCGCCTGTCGAAGGTATTTGTTTCGCCACCATATCCCTCAACAAGTACAACTACAAACAAACACCACTGCTCATTGTGGACAACCTCTGCGCCGATGTGATTATCGGTCACGACATCTTAAAGGAGCATTCTAAAATTGAATTCCAATTAGGAGGTCCGAATGAACCATTACAAATTTGTAGCGTGATGCAGGCCTCTGTCCCGCCGGCTTCCGTTTTCAGCAATCTATCTCCGGGGATTCGTCCAATCGCCGTGAAAAGTCGACACTATAGCAAAGAGGATGAAAATTTTATTAAATTGGAAATATCGAAACTGTTAGAGCACGGAGTCATAGAAACGAGCAACTCACCTTGGAGAGCTCAAGTTCTCGTTGCAGGAGGCGGGGCTCATAGAAAACGTCTTGTCATAGACTATTCTATGACTATCAATAAATTTACTGAGCTAGATGCGTTTCCACTACCGAAAATAGAAACTGTGGTGTCAAGAGTATCAAAATATAAAATTTTCAGCCAGATTGACTTAAAATCTGCATATCATCAAGTGCCCATTCTAATGACAGAAAAAATTTATACGGCGTTTGAAGCATGTGGGAAACTATATCAATTTACAAGAATCCCGTTTGGTGTAACCAACGGCGTGGCAGCATTTCAAAGGACTTTAGATTTCATCATTACGAAAGAGAAACTAAAGGGAACTTTCGCATACCTCGATGACGTGACAGTATGTGGTAAAAACGAAACCGAACATAAAGAGAATCTACGATGCTTTTTGGAAGCTGCTAAGAAGTACAATCTGACGCTGAATGAGCAAAAAAGTGTTTTCCATCAAACAAAAATTAATCTACTCGGATACACCGTCGAGAATAACACTATTAAACCAGACGCCGATAGACTAAAACCGCTGCTAGAACTGCCTATTCCCACCAAAAACAGCGAACTAAAACGCGCTTTAGGCATGTTCGCTCACTATGCTAAATGGGTAGAGAGATTTTCTGAGAAAATAAAACCGCTGACGGGCATTTGCACATTTCCATTGACTTCGGTTGCACGAAAATGTTTCGAAGATATTAAAAACGACATTAAAAAGGCAACTCTGATGGCGATTGACGACAGAGACACATTCACTGTGGAAACAGACGCATCGGATTTTGCCATAGCGGCGACACTGACTCAAAAAGGACGCCCCGTCGCCTTTTTCTCAAGAACTCTGTCTAACTCAGAATGCAAACATTCATCGATAGAGAAAGAAGCCTGCGCAATTGTCGAGAGTCTCAAGAAATGGAGACACTATCTCATTGGGAAACACTTCCTTCTCATTACCGATCAAAAATCAGTGTCTTACATGTTTAATCAAAATCATAATAGCAAAATCAAAAACGAGAAGATACTGCGCTGGAGGCTAGAGTTATCCTGTTACAAATATGATATCATTTACAGACCTGGGTCTCAAAACACGGCAGCAGACGCTCTATCCCGAGTCAGCGCTTACATGAATGTTAATAAATTGAAAGGACTCCACGACGCCCTGGGTCATCCTGGTGTTGCTAGGATGTACCATTGGGTACGCTCTAAAAACCTTCCTTATTCAGCTAACGATGTCAAAACGATGACGGCATGCTGCAAGATCTGCGCTGAGATAAAGCCAAGATTTCTGAAGGTAAAGGGCAAACTAATTAAAGCTACATCACCATTTGAACGATTAAATATTGATTTTAAAGGCCCTCTTCCTTCCAATACTAATAACAAATACATATTAACAATCATAGATGAATACAGTCGGTTTCCCTTCGCTTATCCGTGCAAAGACATGACCTCCTCCACTGTCATCAAGTGTCTAAAGGATCTGTTCCTCACTTTCGGCCAACCACTATATATACACAGTGATAGAGGCACTTGTTTTATGTCAGAAGAATTTAAAAACTTTCTAAGGGACTCAAATATTGCATCCTCAAGAACAACACCGTACAACCCACAGGGTAACGGGCAAGTAGAACGCTTAAATGGAACTCTCTGGCGCACAATCCAGCTCAAATTGCGCTCCCAAGGACTTGCTACGGAGAATTGGGAAACAGTAATAAAAGACGCCCTTCATTGCGTCCGTTCTTTATTGTGTACAGCGATCAATGCCACCCCTCATGAGAGACTTTTTGCGTACCCTAGAAGATCACCTATTGGGGATTCTTTACCGTCATGGCTGTCTTCCCCTGGGCCGGTCCTGATAAAGAAGAATGTCCGCCACTCGAAATCAGATCCCCTGGTGGAGGAAGCCGAACTTATCGAAACCAGTCCTTATTATTCTTTGATAAGACGCGCAGATGGTAGCACCACGACGGTGTCGAATAGGCAACTGGCACCCTTCCCAAATTGCGAGGAGCGAGAAATAGAAGAGCAAGACAATGTCCTAGATGAGCAAGAGGTACGAGGCGATGTACCTCCGACCGAGTCTCAGCCCCAAACTTCACAGCCGGAAACTTCACAGCCGGACACTTCACAGCCGGAAACTTCACAGTCGGACACTACACAGCCGGATACAAGCAGGAAACGTGTTCGAAGATTACCATCTCGTTTTAAAGATTATATAATGGATTATATAATGGGGGATGGAAACTCTACTGGGGAAGAATGAGGCGGTATACCTACTGGCTGAATGTTTCCTGTATAGTTGACACATGTCGGCCCTAGCCTTTATTAAAACTCTATCATCTATCTGTCATTCCTATGTAACTTTTATAAGTTAATAAAAGCCATAATTCATGGTTATTCGTTTAATTCCGTAACAATTTGTAAAGTTTGAAATTTTATTTGGTCATGTGATTACCTAACCTATCCTTATCGGTCGGACGGGGTTTTACATATTGTATTAAAGAAATAGTGAATCAAGGAGAGAATAACACTGAACAAGAACTACGACAAAAGCTCGAGTTTGCTAAGTTACAAATTATTAATAACAGAGGTGCATTCCGCCGATTACGCGCGAATTTGTTAGGCGGTGCAGATCGTGCATTATAGTCAAAGATAGGTTAATGTAAAAAATTGTATTTTAATAAAATTATTAAGTCATAATTGTTTTATTTCATGATGGCTTCTGAAATTAATACGTAGTACATACGCATGTGGTGGAAGTTAAGTCGTGGTGGCCTAGTGGTTAAAACACCAGCCTCTCAAGTATGAGTGCGCGGGTTCGCTTCCAGGTCAGGCAAGTACCAATGTAACTTTTCTGAAGTTATATGTACTTTCTAAGTATATCTTGGACACCAATGATGGAAGGTGAAGGAAAACATCTTGAGGAAACCTAGACTTTAAGTCTGAAATCGCCAACCCTCATTGAGCAAGCGTGGTGATTACGCTCAATCCTTCTCTGTATGAGAGGAGATCTGTGCCCTGCAGTTTCTGCTTATCAGAACGATAATACATATACAAACTTATCTTATTTCTTACAGCATCTGTTATTATTTTGTTCCTTGAGCTGGTCATAGGTATTTTAACTAAGTTCGAAAAGAACTTCCAAATTCAAAGTATTAAATTCCAGAGAATGTCGATCGTATAAACTCCATTTATGCTCTGGATTTAATTAAATCGTATCTTAATAATAGAACAAAAATAACTGAAGTTAGTAGAACTTGCCGTCATACCAAAGAAGAAAAAAAAATTAGTTCCACCCCTAGAACAGTTAAGATTGGAGTTCCATAAGGCAGTGTTTTGGGACCACTCTTATTTCTTCTATATGTAAATGATTTGCCTCACTCGACAACTGATAAAATGATATTATTCGCAGATGACTGTACAGTTGTCTTTAATGATGAAAATAATATAAATACCAGTCTTAGCACAATAATTAAATGGTTAAAAAGTAATAATTTAATTATAAATCTAGAAAAAACTAAAATAATCCAATTTAAACAACGTACAAAGCAGAAACTTAACACTAAAATTTAATATGATGGAGAAGAAGTAGAATCAACCACAACAACAAAATTTCTTGGTCTGCATATAGACAATAATTTGAAATGGCAAAGTCATATAGAGTTTGTCTGCAAAAAACTGTCACAAGCGTTTTATGCTCTATATATGCTGTCAAAAAAAGTGAGTCTCCCCACGTTGCTTGTGGCTTATCACGGACATGTTGCTTCTCGTTTAAGATATGGTATCATCTTTTGGGGTAATGCTACGAACTGGGAGAAGATCTTTAAATGTCAAAAAAGATGCATTCGTGCGATATGCGGTTTGAAAAAAACCGAGAGCTGTAAGCAATCTTTTATAAATCTTAAAATACTTACAGCGCCATCATTGTAAGTTTTCGAAATGGCCCTTTTTATCAAGAAACATCCATATTTGTTCGAAATAGTGTCGAGGTCACGCAATAGGACGAGGCTATACAGTATGTTACAAAAACCCTGTCCGACCCGTGAAGGTGTTGTTAGGTATCGTTAGCTGATTCTACTAATGCGTACATAACCTGGCTAAACTAAAAAAAAAAATACCCCCTTAAAAATAAATAACTTAAATAAAATAAATAGGTAATTTCATGGCAACACAGGCACAGGTCATGACCTCAGTTAACCTCATGCATGTAGGTATTGGTAGTCTAACCACGTTTATCGACTCTAGAAAGAAACAATGATACCTACTTAGGCAGCTCGTGAAAAGAACTTTTTTTTAAGTAGGAAGGTCGTCTGACCCTCCGAATGTATCTTCGAATTTCATTCGATGAGCACAATGGGTGTGGCGGAGATGTTGTTCCATATTTCGTTCACTAAGAACGATACCGGCCTGGCACCGTCCCACGAGATTAGCACGGTGTTTCACAACGTTAGTCCACTCCTACCAATCCACTGCTCGCCGAACTGATAGTGGAGGTACTCACGTACAGGTCGGCAAAAATATGGTGGGGCACCGTCATGCTGGAACCACATTGACCAAGAAGTAGTCACATCCGAATCGTTCAACACCTGATCACAACACAACACAATTGCAGTTTTACTAGGTACCTTCCATCAGCAGGTTACATTACGTTAGAAAACTATATGATCACACAATAAACGATACGTCTACACGCACGCAATGTCTACGCGAAACTAATAAATTTAAAATAAAAATGATTTTTATTTCATAAAAATAGGTACTCTAACTGCACGGCGGTGCCCTTTGACTAGAGGTGTGAAAGTATTCAAAATATTTCTCGTATCGATTTTTGGTATCAATTTTGAATTTCAGAATTTCACGCATCGATTCAACATCGCATGGCATTCTTTAGATTTTAGAACTTTCACATAACTTAAATCAGGTGAACTTAATTGCTTTACATTGTTTATAATATTCTCCTAAAATCGTATTTCATAAGACCTTTCTAGTTCCTATTTACTAATAATAGGTACTTGTGTTACAATATTGTTATGAATAATTAATCGATAATCAAAAAAAGTACTTTTACCATTAGGTAATCTGCGTTTTTACAACAAATCATTCGAGTCGAATAGTAGCGACAAAACAAAACGTTATTACGCAAAAACTAGTACAGCTCTAATTATTCCTTTGCGCGTCGGCGGCTAGACACACTGACGCCGCCGACAGTTATAAGGTCTAAAATGGTGTTTACACTTTTTTAAATTTCCCGAATTTTGGGGAAGTTACAGTAAATTCGCTGGTAAAAAAGATTATTTCAAAATTCATTAGTATTGTTACTATGATGATTATGCAAAATTTTATATTTTATTTGGTCATTTGTTTACCTAACCCTTATTATCCTTGTGGGTCGGACAGGGTTTTCGTAACATACTGTATACAAAATTAAATACGCAATGTAAAACCATACTTTATGAAAAGAGTACATTCGTTATGGCGCCTAAAATATTCAGTAAAATTCCCAAGGACATTAGAGACTGTAATAATATCTTTAAATTCAAAAATAGATTATTTAATTTTTTTAATGAACATACATTTTATTCAGTAAAGGAATTCTTAGACTTGAAATGACTTGACTGTATTGTTGATGTTTGATTGAGTGCATCGTCATCAACCTTTTACCGTCTCACTGCTGGGCACAGGTCTCCTCTCATACAGAGAAGGATTGAGCGTAATCATCACGCTTGCTCAATGCGGGTTGACATTTAGTGCATATAAATGTGTTAATAGTATTTCTTTATTTTTGGTTAGTTTTTTTTTTCTGTATATTTTAAGTAATTGTTTAATGAATTTGTGTGCCTGTGAGGCAGATCACAGCAGGAACTCACTTTGTATTTGTAAGACCTATGATTTATGTACCTGTGTATCACAAATAAACTATTTGATTTGATTTGATTTGATCTATGGTATAGGTACTCACATTATCCGAGTTATAAATCGAAAACTTGCGCCAAATCGAAATAGGAAGTACATTAACTGTTATAGGCAAATTGTAACTTCCCAAATCAAAGAAAAAAATCTTGTATTAATTGTTATGCAAACTATGTGATTTCAGGTAGACACGGATTATCGCCGTATCAGAAAAAAACATCAAAATCGATATCAATTTTAGCGCACACTCTGAAAGCAATTCAGGCAGCGCAGAGTTCACAATATGAAGCGAGTGAGCGTTGAACACCATTTATATATATACATAGGTGTTTTTATGTAATTTTGAATACTATACGAAAAAAGGACGCGCTACGACGGTGACGCGACGTTGCCAAATCGATTGCTTAAACATACATTCCGCTCTTTGACGACATGTTCAAATTATTTTTTATAAAACATTGAATTCAATATTTTAATTTGGCGCATCTATTCAATTTGTTTCTGTAAGTATAACTATGTAAATATAAAACTCCGCCGTTTCAAAATTTGTCAAATATGTAAACTACTTACATTGGCCGCTAGAAATTGCCTATGATTTAGTGATGCGGTGGTATGAAGTAATATAAAGTTTGTTGTTCTCGATGTTAATATTACATGGATGAATTTTTGGGGTTAAGCTACTAGGTACCTTCCCCAATAAAAGACATGCAAGTCAAAATTTTAAATGGTTTAATAATTCCTATTTGTATAAGTACTCAATGCGTATTTCGACAAGTAACATTTAATGTTTGTTTTCATCTAGTTAGTTCGGAATTTTTATGATGGCTTAAATTATAATCATATTCTCTTTGGATATTATTTAAACTTAAATTCTCAGAGACATTCAATTGATCGCCGACAGTTGGTATTACGTTGGTTCTAAACCACGCCAAGCCATGTTGTTTTTGAAAGTATTCATTACGAGCTGTTGTAACACTTGTAACTAATTTAATATACTATATGTGAAGAAAACCCTGTCAAATCGGTGAAGATGTTGTTAGCTATCGATAACTAATTCTACTAATGCCTACAAAACCGGGCTAAACTTAAAAAAAAATCGCCCTAAAAATAAATATTCTTTCCCACTAGCGGCCGCCAGCGACTTCGTTAGCGTGGAGTTAGTTATGCTCCGCTCGTATTGGGCGCAGCGTGATGGTCTTTAGCCTAAAGCCTTCTTGGATTAATGGGCTATCAGTATCTAATGCAAAAAGAATTTTTCAAATCGGTCCAGTAGTTCCTGAGAATAGCGCGTTCAAATAAACAAATAAACTCTTCATCTTTATATATTAGTATAGAAAAGGAGGGAACTTAATACATGTGCAATACATGCGCGAGTGAAGGGGGACAGAGAACGTGGAATGCGGTCCTACCGCTCATAATAATACCATAGAAAAAGGTGTTATCACTTTTTAAAATTTTACCAAATTTAAAGCGGGAAAAATGATTATTTAAAATTCATTGGTAGGTACTGATACTATGATGATTATGTAAAATTACATAATTTGTTTGGTCATATGTGTAATCTAACCCTTATTATTCTTATGGGTCGGACGGGGTTTTCTTTACATATTGTATAAGCTAAAGTATAAACCTTGAGAGGTCCCCATATAACCTATAGATTTACAACACTATTTAATAAGCAAAAAACCGTTGCATCTTTATTAAATAGAACGCGGGCTTGTTCAATATGTCTTATTATTGTATCACTTTCTAATTAAAATATTATTTTTACGTCACAACTAAATTTCGATAAGAAATCAATATAACACGTACCGTAAAAGTGTGATGCATTGTTATAAAATCGCTTCCATTTATATCGATAACAAAGTTTCACGGGGTTAACTTCAATATCAATAGGTTGTCTTTTCGATAAAGGAGTTTATTATATTCCTTTTAAACATCTTTGTAAAAAAAGGCGATGTTATTCAAGTCAATCAATTTATTTTCTTTGCCGACTGAGGCGATGTCGATTATTCTGCCAGTATCACATGGAGACAACTACACAGCAATGTTAGCCGCCGAACTTTGCAAGACTTGCATTTCAGTGACAAGATAAAATATATGTTGTCACTGAAATGCAAGACGAAAAAAAAAGACGGACGTTTTGACATTTTGTAAAAAAAAATCCATTACAGTTTTCGCTTTTTAAAAGAATATTAGAGACCGCATTGACGCTTTCGAGATATAGTACTGGAGAAAGTTGCTTTAAATTCCTTGGACAACATTCTGCACAAATCAGTCAATCCTTCGAGAGCTGGGCGTCACAATAAGACGATATACAAGCTATAATAATATATAAATAGAATAACACTGTCTGCCTTCGAAGAATTTTGGAATATTTTGGCCATATTGCCAGAAAAGATAAAGACAACCTTAAACAATTTCTGTTTACTGAGAAGGTAGATGGACGACGTTCTAGAGATCGATGTCCAATAAAGTGAACTGACCAAATCCGTTCATCTCTGGACACCGGCCTGCATGATGCTATACTCGCTGCTAGGGGTCGTAACAGATGGCGAATTATCATAAAGCAGAAGATAATTCCACAGGGACATCAGGACCCTCAGTAATGAGGAGAGCGAGGAGGAGCAAATGAAAGAATATATGAAAGTATAGAGACGCGCACAAGCTGTAAATATAAGTGTATACGTGGTGTACAAACGACAGCACATCAAGCTTTTTTTTTTTTTTTTAATAGTTATAAACTAGCACTTGACCGTATTCCCGCCTGATGGTAAGCAGTGATGCGACCGTTGATGGTAAAGCGCGCTAGTTTATTAAGAGCCTATTCACTCAGAAAAACTGAGCGAATAGGAAGGAAGACGGCAGTTGAGCGAGGTGATGCAATGTTAAACCCAACAACACGACCAACGATGCTGCGCCAAAGGGAGATTGATCTGAAGACCCTCCACGACCAAACTCCCAACACAACAACATTAGGCGCATCGTACCCGGCACACATCGCAACACAACTGCTCAGACCCGTCCTCTGAATGGCTTCACCAGACATCATGCCGGAACACGACAAATCGCTTGGCGGCAAGGCTTTGTCTGGTGGGTGGTAACTTCTGCCAGCAGCCGATGTTATGGCCTATCACCGAGACTACTACAATCTGTCAGATCTCTTCGTTAGATTTACAACTGTATCCCTAAAGCATTAAGGCTCAAGCTTGATTGAGAATATCTGTCAGTTTCGGGAAACTTGACTTGATGTCGTCCGTATCTATCATATGTATTTAGTGCATATTTATTCAGTGATACGCAAATATCGCGTTCGATTCCCATGTATGTTCAATGTATTGATTTTGCGAAATGCCATCCAGTTTTATTACGTCGCCAGTTGAGCTTTTTTTCAATTGTTTTGTTTATTTAAGTATATTTCAGTCAAGTAAGAATTAGTTTATATGGGTGCCAATGACAATTTCTGAAATAAATGATTATTACATTAAGTGTTTTATAATTAATGAAGGTATTTGATAAAAGCTTCATAAAAGTTGAAGCTATATAATAGAATATTGATTGAAGCATAGTTTGCGAGATAGAACTAAATTAATTTCTGGGAGTAACTACTGACTAAATTAGATGCGAATGTGGGATTAAGCATAAACTAATTCAAACTTCCTCGTGTTTGCGCCTCCCTGGTACCTACATTCAACGAAGGAGTCCAATAACTCGTCATATACAATTTATGTCAGTAGGTAGGTACTATATGTAGGTATATAGTTTATACAGGATATACCAGAACTCAACGTCAAACCGAAACGTGGTAGACAGGATAGATTGTAACGTGATTATAACCAACATGGGAAAAATCAGAAAAAAAATCAATACCATGCAGTTTGGAAATAATGGACATTTAAGAAAAATCAAGATTTTTGGTCAAATTGTAACCATTTTTCTGTTAAAAATGTTCAAATTGTTTACCATCAGCCCAATACATGCCGTACATCTTCTTTAAAATGATGGGTATATCCTCGAGAGTTGATGTCCTCAGTTTCAGCAACTTCAAAAATTCGTTAACACAGCTCGACTACGCCCTTAATGGGCTTTGTCTTATTGTGATAAAAGGTGTTATTCAGATAGGGAATCTGAACTTTATTCTAATAAACCTAAATTAAAGTAGGTCAAGATTTTTCATTGTTTTATTAAGTTTAGTTACTTTTGTTGACTTTAGTAAAAGTGGCGACACACTCTATCTCGAGCACTCATGGAAAACATGTCCATTATCCATTTATCTTATCATTTTTCCGTAAAATTAAACACCTATCAAAAGATTGTGTTAATAAAAAATATTTCAATAGAATAAAATGGGTTAGCAAAAATCTGGTTACTTGAGGTATTTACTTTTAGGCGTTTTTTTAGTATGAAACTAACAAGTGTTGTACCATTTTACAATTCGTATTAAATGTGCATTTTTTTTATGGCACTTGCCAAGGCAATTTAGTACATTTTTGAAAAGGAGGGGCTTTCAAAGTCGATAAATTTTGAAAATTTTAAATTCATAGTTTAACAGTCTTTTTAAATAGTCTTAATTCTAGAAAACTTGAAGCAATTTTTTGACGTCCTCCGTGGCACAGCAGTCAACACGCCACGCCTGCGACGTGGAGGCCCCGGGTTCGATCCCTGGCCAGGTCATGATGAAAAACGATCTTTTCCTGATTGGCCTGGGTCTTGGATGTCTAAATATGTATTTTTTTTTTTAATAATTATAAACTAGCGCTTGACCGCAATCCCGCCTGATGGTAAGCAGTGATGGTAAAGCGCGCTAGTTTATTAAGAGCCTATTCACTCAGAAAAACTGAGCGAATAGGAAGTAAGACGGCAGTTGAGCGAGGTGATACAATGTTAAACCCAACAACACGACCAACGATGCTGCCACAAAGGGAGATTGATTTGAAGACCCTCCACGACCAAACTCCCAATACAACAACATTAGGCGCATCGTACCCGGCACACATCGCAACACAACTGCTCAGACCCGTCCTCCGTACGGCTTCTCCAGACATCATGCCGGAACACGACAAATCGCTTGGCGGCACGGCTTTGTCTGGTGGGTGGTAACTTCTGCCAGAGGCCGATGTTATGGCCTATCACCAAGTATCGTTGAGTTAGTAACCCATAACACAAGTCTCGAACTTACTTTGCGACTAGCTCAATCTGTGTGATTTGTCCGTATATATTTATATTTATTTTATATAATTGTGTCATGATTTTTGACATTGGTTCTAAAATGGTTATTTAAGGTTACGGTTCCAAAGTTTAAATGGATAAAAACAATAAAAATTTACTATAATAACCGAAAAATGATTAGGTACAGTATGGCCAAATTTATAGGTTTTTCTTAACTGCCCATAATTTTTAAACTGGGATAGATTTATTTTTGATTTTTCTCATGATGGTTACAATCAACCCCGTCACCCCATTCTGACTTGACGTTGAGTCCCGGGACAGCCTGTATATGATACAGATAAAGAGTTTGTTTGTTGTTTGTTTGAACGCGCTGATTTCTGAAACCATTCAGATTTGAGAAAATTGTTTATGCTTTTGACAACCCAATTATTGAGAAAGGTATTGGCTATTTAACATCATACTACGACCCTTATTAGTAGAGAAAAAGAAAAAAGTAATAACGATCGCTATGCGAAAATGAAGCACCCAAAAGGGCGGGCGTGCGACGCAATATGACGTGGTTGTTCGAGAGCCCAGCATTGACCAGAAGAGCCAAATTATGCATACTTATATCAACGAGCTGCCATTCTGCGAAGCTATGTTTATACATACATAAGTGTAAGGTAAGTATTTAAATTTAAAGACCAAAAAAATTAAACACTGTATCTCAAACTAGGTGACATCTACCTTGAGAGACGCACACGTTGACGAGTTCAATCGTTGAACAATTTTTTTTTAATAAATAGATATTTAAGTTAGTGCTTGCTTAATTAAAAACTACAGTTAGTAGACATGCGACGGTGAATGAACCCATTATTGAGAATATTTATAAGTTGTAAAAGTCTTAATATGTCGTATTAATTATTCCTAAAGGTTTAATAAAGTCCATTCCTAAATTACACCTATTTATTACCCGAAGGCAGAGTGTATAGTACCTATTAATTATCTATAGTCAACTGCCAGTTATGTATAGGTACCTACCTAATTAGAATTATCGAACCTATTGTCATTAGTGTAGGTATAAACCCAAAATTTGGATTATTGTTGGGAGTATTTTATGGAAAACTCCAAAATTTTACAGCTTTGAATTGTAACTTAGGCTAAATGTAAATAACAAAGTTGTCAATACCAGTTCGAAAGAGAAATATTTCATTTACCACATTTTATTTGATACAGGAAATACAAAAAAAAAATAAAATAAAAAACAGCTCAAGTACTACGCGGATTTGAGCTACTTTAAAAAAATATATTTATTTAGTTTTTAGTATTATTGTTGTTATATTGACATGAGAAATACATCATCTGTGAACGTTTCAATAGTCTAGCTGTCACGGTTCAAACAGCCTGGTGTCAGACAGAAATTGAGGTCCCTAAAAAGTAAAAAGAACATTTAAATACACAAAAATTACACATTTTGAATAAACAAAACAAAAAAGAAAGTCTTGTACGAGGCCAAAATGCTAAGCTAAAAGGCTTTTATCTCATGCCGAGAAATTTAAAAAAAAATACCGCATCATTGTTATTCTGATAAAGCTGCAGATTTATATGCACATAAATCCTAGTTGGTGAATAAAAAATAAATAAATAGCTAATTTATAATTTATGTTCTAAATTGCTTGTGGCTAAGTAAGAATAGCCACATGGATATGTAGCGGTACCTACAAACGCCACACGGAACAACGCGGCATACTGACGTCACACGAATTTTACATCTCGCAAGCAGAATTTATTTATTTTTTTTTTTATTTATTTATTCTTTATTGTACACCAATAAAACATCGAACAAAAAACATGGAATATGAAACATACAATGGGCGGCCTTATCGCTAATGCGATTTCTTCCAGGCAACCAAAGAATGGACAGATTCTCCTGAACCACATATGGGACTGTCGTTGGTGCCAAATATTTACTAAAATAGATACACAAATACATACATAAATACATAGATACTTTAATAGTGTAAATAGCCATTCATAACGACAAGTAGTGTTCCCTCACAAGTCTCTTGAATTCCAGTAACGATTGTGCGCGTTTAATTTCAATTGGCAATGCATTCCACAAACGAGGGGCTTGAACAGCGAAAGATTTATCTAGGAACGTTGTGGAATGCATAGGCATTTTGAGCTTTAAGTTATCTGATGACCTTAACGATTTAGTATGTGAGTTGCACAGAAATTGAAAACGATTCTTGAGATAAACAGGGGTGAAAGGAGAAAAAAGCACATTATATAGAAGGGAAAGAATATGAGCATTCCGACGAAGGCGAATTGGTAACCACTTGAGCTTCACACGAAATTCGGATACATGGTCATATTTGCGCAGACCGAATATGAACCTTATACAAACATTTTGAAGTCGCTCAAGCTTATCTAATTGGTCTTGGGTAAGATCAAGATAGCTGACATCAGCATAGTCAAGGATGGGTAGAAGAAGTGATTGTGCAAGTGCAATTTTGGTGGTAGTCGGTAGGAAATTGCGTAATCTCCTCAGAGACGCTGCGGATGCAAATAGCTTGCGACTAACTTCCTGCAGCTGGGAAGTCCAAGAGAAATTTTTGTCAATGTATATTCCCAAGTTTTTAACTTTGTTACTAAAGGGAATCACTGAGTTTTCAAAAGAAACTTGAGGTAGGCTCGTCCAATCGATTCTAGAGACCGTCCTAGAACTGCCCACGACTATAACCTGCGTCTTTATGGGGTTGACCAAAAGCCCATATCTTTTGCTCCAGTCACATATGCGGGTCAGATCACGATTGATCGCTAATATGGCCTCAGATAGATTTCCAAGAGGCGCTTGTGAGTAAATTTGTAAATCATCTGCATAAAGATGGTAGGAAGAAATTAGTTCGTCAGAGATAGAGTTAATAAAAACTGCGAAAAGTAAAGGGGATAACACGCCACCCTGCGGTACACCAGCAGACGTATTACTCCAGGAAGACAAGGTCTCCCCGAAGCAAATACGCTGCCGGCGACCAAACAGGTAACTACGAAACCAGTCAATTACCGATGGAGATATGTTAAGAGAACAAAGTATGCCAAGCAGAACATCAAAATCAACAGTGTTAAAAGCATTACTAAAATCCAGCAAAGCTAAGACTGTCAGATTACCACTTTCCATGGCTGACCTTATATCATCCGTAATATTCAGAAGCGCTGTGGTGGTGCTATGACCAGGACGAAAGCCAGATTGGAAGGAGTTGAGGAGATTATTCTTGGAGAGATAAGCGCTCAATTGATTATGGATTAACCGTTCAAGGACTTTGGAAAGGAATGGTAAGACAGATATTGGACGATATTCAGAAAAGGATGTGGGATTAGACTTTTTAGGTAAAGGAATTATTTGGGCATCTTTCCACGAGCAAGGAAAAATCCCACTAGATGATGAAAAATTGAGAATATGACAAATTACGGGAAGAATAACATCCAACACAGGGAGCAACATCTTACGGCTGACACAGTCACTTCCAACTGCATTGGAAGTAATTGATAGTATGCTCTTCTTAACATCACAAGCGGAAAATTGACCAAAGACAAATGGAGAATAACTGGGAGTCGGAAGAGAAGAAAGATAATTTAATGTATTCAATTTTATTGTCCTATCAAAATTGGACGAAGCAGTAAAATGATTATTCATAGCATTTATGTCCATGTCTTTTGGGATAGTCTCTTGCCGGGTTTTACCGATCCCCAATGTTCTAAGAAATTTCCAAACTTTGGATGCGTCCCCATTTTGGACAGAAGCGTGAATGTAGTGGCGACGAGCATTCCTGCACACCTTGTTGCAGTGATTACGGATTGCAATGTATCTTTCTCTGTTAGCATCATTAGGCCTACGCTTAAATTTAGACTTTGCCGCAACTTTTCTGACCATCAACGTTTTAATCTCATCTGTGAGCCACGGCGCCGGCAAGTGCTTAACCTTAACTGCTCGAACAGGTGCGTGATGATCGTAGAGCTCAATAAGCTTCGTTGTAAAAATGTTAACTTGGTCATCAACTGATGCAGAAGCAAACAGAGCAGACCAATCTATATTGCTGGCATCTTTACAAAGATTGTCAACATTCATGCCACCAAAATTGCGTTGCATAAGAATTTTAGCTTTAGCCTTAGGCGGACGGATTTTATATGAAAGGAAAATCAGATCGTGATAGGAAAAGGCGTCAGCTGAAGATTGACCATGCTTGGCAACGTGATCAAGGGAAGAGACAAAAATTAAGTCGAGGAGTGAAGGAGTAGAGTTAGGAAAATGGTGGGTGGCACTTAATGGAAGAATGGAAAGATTATTGGAAGCCACAATATTAGTGAGAGAAGAAGATCGATAGTCTTTTTTCAACAAACAGGTATTAAAGTCACCCATGACTATGCTATGACTGTAAGAAGGCACAAGGATTTCTAGGAGGCTTTCAAAGGAAGAAAAGAAACTAACGCGTAAAGAGGGGCAATAATAGACGCCAAGAAGTAATTTCGAATGGTGAAGTTCGACTTCAATGAAGAGATGTTCACCGGCATTTGATGGTGGTGGCTGAGCCGATATATTGACAATAGAGTAGGGAATTTGTGTACGGAGATATATGGCAACACCACCACCGGCACCGACTGCGCGGTCGTTTCTTATAAGCTGGAAACCGGGCAGAGAATAACTTGATGACGGGAGGCAAGGTTTCAGCCATGATTCAGAAATAAGTATAGCATGTATGTTCTTACAGTCAAAGCTAGCCAGCATATCGTGGAAATGAGCCGGAATACTTTGAGCGTTAATATGTATGACATTAAAATTTTTAGGAACATCAGAAAACTGCGCTGCGAGACTGTCAGCAAGAGAAGGTAGACTCACAAAACTGTCGTCGTTGCTTGTTATGGAAAAAAAACTACTATTATCACTACTTACATCGACAGACATAAAATAAATATTTACCTAATATAATAATAAATAAAATAAAATAAAAATAAACCGATTGACTTAAAACTAGCCCTGCCGGTTGCGTTATCAATTATCTAGAAATGAAATCTACTTACGCAGTCCGGGCAACCAAAACAGAAATTAGAAAAAGATATGCAGTAAAAATAATAATAAAAAACTACAAAACAAAACACTAGAAAAACAACTTCTTGTACCATTCACACACTGCCACTGCACAGCAAGGAAAAACGGAACGCACCGAATGAACTGATATAGATTGACAGTGACAGTGACAGTATTGAGTGTGACAACTGACAAGATTGTTATTATAGCAAATTGTATCAAAGAAATTATTTGAAGGTATAATAAAAACAAGGCTACCCAGACGTTGAACACATCACTTCTTTAAGGCCACAGCACGCCTCAACCTTGCGGTCTTCGCAGCAGCAACAACCGGGACTGGAGCTGGCACAGGCGATGCATTTGAAACACTCTGCTCGGTGTCACTGGTATTCGGCGTAATCTTGTCCAACTCGGCGATGGTCTCAATCCGATGTCGCGAACCATTAGCACCAAGGACATACACGCAGCCTGCCTTAGTCCAGCACTTGTCGACACCATATCTTTCCCTCGCAGCCAAGAACACATCATGCCGCCCCTTGGTTAGAAATTCCGATAGAGTGACGCCTGTACCCTTTAATTTAGCCTTGGAAAACCAAATCCTATCCCGCACCGCAAGATTGCCAAGTTTGACCAGAATAGGCCTGGCTTTATTAGCTACGGCTCGACCCATCCTGTGACAACGGCTAATGTCCGCAACAGTGAAATCACTCAGCTGCAACTTAGTACAGATTACCTCAGCAATCACCTTGGGAGTGTCCTCCTTCTGCTCCTCATTAACACCATGCAGCAGCAAGATCTTTCTCCGTCCTCGCATCTCCATCTGATCAACGGTACGAGCCAGAATCTCCACCTGCTGCTGGACGCCACCGAGAGCCTGCATGATAAATGACCGGAACATTGCAAACTCCGCAGCCAGGCTAGACGCTGTGACAGGAGACGAGGGGACCTTCTGCAGTTCTTCTTCAAATGCTGACATCCTTGAGTGAAACAAGTCACTTAATTCACTGAGAGTGCTCGCCAAAGAATCCATTTTGATATTCAATGTTCAGTGATAGTAGTGAGTGTGAAAATAATATAAGGATTGTAGAGATAACGCTACACCAGCAGGTACCAACTATGTACTTTTGAAAAATACCATAAATGATTATAACTATAGTTTGAATACAATTATATTGAATTTAGAAATAAGAGCGAATTTTTATTTGTGTAACTATTACGACTACCCACATAAAAAAAAAAAAAATACTAATTAGTCCGTCAGTCAGATTTCGGCGTATTTTTTAAACAATAAAAATTGACAAATATAAAAGGCATTAAAGATCAGGAGTGGTGGCTGGCGACATCACTGGTCGCTA
This sequence comes from Sesamia inferens, assembly GCA_037179545.1. Taxonomy (NCBI): domain Eukaryota; kingdom Metazoa; phylum Arthropoda; class Insecta; order Lepidoptera; family Noctuidae; genus Sesamia; species Sesamia inferens. Next base: position 15,650,271 of record CM073928.1, on the reverse strand, counting down.
AAAAGTGTAGCGTGCAGTGACGTCACACGAGTTTTCAACGCACTGTGTCGCCTTCATTTTTTGTTAATATGAAAAAAGAAAAAATCCGTGTCTAGTATTTTTTGGAAATCTGACTGACGGACTAATTAGTTTTTTTTAGTCAAATACCCTATTAGCATACATACAACTTCCCAATTTCAACCGTTGGGCACTTGCCCGCCAGACATAACACTGCGTCTAACGTCTGGTCGGAAGATCCTCCCTTATCTATGGAGGACGAGTGAACTTTACTTCCTGTTTCTCATGCCTCCACAGATACACGATCACGTCAAGATACGCTTGCCACGCTTTGGCCTATGGATAGGTGACTATCTTCACATACCATGAACCCTCCCTGCCGCGGAAAACCATGTATATGATGACTAATTTTTAATTAAAAAAAAAAAATTAAACATAGATGTTATCAATAGGTGGATTACAATCTGAAAAAAAGCATTCATCGTCATTCATCATCATCATTTCAGCCGAAAGACATCCACTGCTGGACATAGGCCTCCCCTAAGGTTCTCCACGACGACCGGTCCTGCGCTTCCCGTATCCAGCGGTTTCCCGCGACCTTCACCAGGTCGTCGGTCCACCTTGTCGGGGGCCAACCCACGCTACGTCTTCCGGTGCGTGGTCGCCACTCGAGAAACCGTCGGCCCCATCGGGCATCGGTCCTACGGGCAATGTGTCCAGCCCACTGGACACATTGGGATACACACCAGGATCTCCTCATTCCTGATTCGATCGCGCGCAGTGAAACCCCAAGCATAGCCCTCTCCATTGCCCTTTAAGTGACTGTGAGCCTTCTCATAAGGCCTATTGTTAGTGACCACGACAAAAGCATTATTACATTCAAACTGTCTAAAGACAGTACACCGCCACCCTAATTACGTAACACATTATTATCATCACTTAAATCATTTCGAAGCATATTGCATCGCAATGAATGTTGTTGAACTGTCAAAATGAAACCCGTTACTACTGATAGTGGGTTACGCAATTACCCAGCAGTTCAGTCTCATTCAACGCGATATTTTTTTTCACATTTTATCAAAGTACAAATTATACGAAAGACACGCAAATTATGATCTGTAATAACTAACCTAACCTTTTAAGTATGAGTTTCTGTATCAAACGGATACTGGCGCCGGTTCCGGAGCCGAGTCAATGTCTGACGTAAATTGACATAGAATATTTTTAGGAACCAATTTTTTTATCACGTCTAACTTGTCTACTGAGTAACTTCTTCATCTTCAACCTCTTTATTGTCCCACTGCTGGGCACATGTCTCTCCTCACACAGAGAAGGATTGAGCGTAATCACCACGCTTGCTCAATGCGGGTTGGCGATTTCAGACTTAAAGTCCAGGTTTCCTCAAAATGTTTTCCTTCACCTTTTAATCAGCCATTGGTGTCCAAGATATATTTAGAAAGTACATATAACTTAGAAAAATGATATTGGTACTTGCCTGACCTGGAATCGAACCCGCACACTCATACTTGAGAGGCTGGTCCTTTAACCACTAGGCCACCACGACTTGTGCCAGTGACTTCTTAATGAAATAAAAAGATGCACTGAAATTAAACTTAGTTTTGTTTGTAAACACAGCTTCATCAACACTGCCGAAAATGAAAACACAACAACAGTCCCAAACCAAAAGAAAGAACAAACAAATGAAGCTAATAAAAACATGTCACAAAATGAAATCAAACAATTACAAAAAAAAAAAAAAACAATCTCTTTAGGGATTAAAGGTATGATGTATTAAAGGTATGTGTAGTATTGTAATATATTTTGAAACGGCGGCGACTTATAAGTTGTAGGTAGGTTGATTCGAATACAGACGTGTGATTTACTTTGTTTGAGTAAATTATTTAATCATAATTACTCTCAAAATGATGAAGGAAAACTTAGAATATCCAGAGCGAAAAATTCAAAGACTAGAGTTGGATTACAGTTCCCTTCCTCTCACAGAGAAAACGCCCAGCTGTGCAGTTCCCATCTGTTGGGAATATTATATACCTGAAAATGTTACGTATGTATGTTGAAACGCGTTCAAACGCTTTTTTTTCCTATACAAAACATTCATTGTTTCATTTCTAATGTATTCTTTTGCAATCCGTACAAAAACCTTTCAGGGTTTTATTCGATTATGCTGCTTCGTATCTTTCTTGGTTGTACGCGTCGTATTTTATTTTGTTAAGAAAATGCTACGAGAGTGAGAACAATAAACACTGTCAGGTGAATATAAACAGACAAACATTCCTTCTTTGTTTATTTGGTCCCGAGACTCCTCTCCCTCTGTCCAGTCTTGATTGCAGGAGGGATTCATGTTTTTTTCAGAGTAAATTCAATTATTTAATGTAAGTATTCTGATGTTTGCCATTCCACTTCGTGTCTAAATCGTATTTAAGGGATTTCTTGTTGGATTGAACATTTAAGGATAACAAACATTTTCAGTTACAAACGGTATCGTTGCTACATTTTAGCACGACGGTAGCGGTCATTGACCCATCTATATTTTCTAGTTCTGTTTATTTAAAACACTGAAAAAGTCCCTTATCTTTGACATTTTCCAATTGTGAATATTCATTTAAAGTTTGTTGTTTATTCTCCATGGAGAGATTTGAGGGAAAGGGCGATGACCGCTATTGACATTATAAAACATGACAATTATAGACTGCTATTAGTAGACAATACTGTTTATATGTGAAAGTGTTCAGAAATGTATAAGTATAGGGTCGACGAAACATTTCCCAGATTTAGTAGGTATCATCATCTGACCAGTCCTTTTCCAATGTATATTCTTTAGCCTCTAGAGGTCCACTGCTGGGCAAAGGTCTCTCCTAAGGTTTTCTATGATGTCCGGTCTTGTGCTGCCCACATCTATCGGCCTCCCGCGACCTTAACCAGGTCATTAGTCCACCTTGTTGGACGTTGTGTCTTCCAGTACGTGGCCGGCGCTCTAGAACCTTACTGCCCCATCGGCCATCGGTTCCAATGCACGTATATTAGAAATTGTCGGTTTTCAGTCTAACCGGATACCAATATATTAAATGGGGTGTGTGGGAAATACCGTACCGTATTAGGCAACCAAGACCCACACCCTTGGAGCCACAAGATTGTTCACAATAAACCGCTTCAGGGGGCCCGTTGCCCACCTGAGTTAAATAGATTAGTGCGGGCCGCACCCTGTACCTACCATTATTAAAAGATTAAGACTTATCTCCATATGGCCCGTCCGGTAGAAAACTCCCGTGTTAGTGTTGTGTAATAAACCCTATCAGTGTGATATAATTATATATATGATAGATAAGAAAATATTTGTAGGTGTTCCCCGTATGGTCTAAAGACCATACGGGGATGTCCAGCCCCAATAACATCACCCGATGCTCAGGCGCCATCTTGCCTGACTCGCGCCGCCCGTAGCCAACGCTTCCGCGCCCAAATACACGGTCTCTTCAATCTAATAGTCATTCACTACACTTTTATGTACGAGGACACCCGAGTCCCAAGGGATGAATCCGTCATCCTACAATACACCGTCCCGTCACGCCCCGCGCGCAGACGTGCATGTGTCCGTAGCTAGTAATTAACAAGTGCGGGCCCGTATGCCACGTTAACCCGGCCCCAACGGCCCACTCGTGTGTCCGAACGCGGCAATTAATAGTTACGGTCTGGTAATACACCAACTAGTACCACTGATGTGCCCCGAAGCACATCCGACGGCCGATCCGTCATTTCAGCTTACACGGCCCGCGGCCATGCGGCGCGCCCCTATATCAAATCAAATCTAATCAAAAATGCTTATTTGCTAAAATACGGTACAAAGGGTCTTACAGTGCATTTTTTTTCAGCGTATCCTGCCATATATGGCGTGCAAATTTATTATTAAAATTACACTGTCCAGATTCTATCGATTTACCTTCTAAATAGTCCTTAATTCTATAGTAATTCTTTGATAACAAAAGTTTAAATAGAATTTTCTTAAATACTGTCAAAGGTAACTCTTTCATCTATTTGGTAATTTATTATAAATGATTATGGACATACAATATACATTTTTATTAAGTAATTTTAATTTTATTCGTGGTAAACGAAGTCTGTCTTTATGTCGTGTTCGGCTATTTGGCCTGTCTTCCAAAGTTTCCAGTCGAGTTTGTGTTTCTTAAAATATGGATTATTTTCTAAACATCGGATTCATCCACTGGTGTAAGAAAAATGCTTTTTGGATTTTGAGAAATTGTTATTTTAGTGTCCTCGATATTTTTATGAGTTGTTTTTGTGAAATTGGTGAGGGATACAAAATCTTTACACAACCACTTTTAAGGAACGTGGCGGTGAGTTCGAAGTTGTCTCACGACCAGGGCGTCTACTGCAGCGGCTAGAAGCGTGAAGGTGCTGAGATTCCCGCTCCCTCACTGTCTCCGCCTCCTCCTTTACCATCATCACTGCTTCGCAGAAGGAGGTGACGGCCTGCCATGCACTCTTGTTCCAGGGCCGGACGCAAAAGATCGCCGTTGATCGCCGCAATGAGGTTAAGGCGGTGCTCCACCCAAACCATGCAGATCTCCACCGTAAGCTCCACCGTGTCCTCAGGGCAATCCCCACAGTGGTGACACCCTGGAGCTTCCTTCCGCCTTATCCGGATCAGGAACTTCCCGAAACAGCCGTGTCCGATGAGGACCTGCGTCAGGTGGAAGGTGAGAAAGTCGTGGCGCCTCTCTAGCCACTCCTCAAAGAGTGGTCTTTCCGCCGCTATTGTAGCGTGTACAAACCCCAAGTCAAGATTTTTTTTTTTTAAATAAAATAAATTAGTCCTTTTCAAAATATAGCCTTTATTTGATCACCTTTTAGAGGTATGAGGAACAGGGCGCAAAGTTCACTCATCGTTCATACAAAAGGGAGATCCTATGACAAGACTGGTATTTTTTGGCGAGCACGACTGGTTTAGTCTATCGGGCACTTGCCCACCGGTTGATGTCGTGGACTTGTATGCGTGAGAGTAGAACAGTAAATTCTGCTTGCGAGATGCAGGATTTGCGAGACGTCAGTACGTTCTTTGCATGTAGCGTTGTACGTAGGTACCGCTACAAGCTTATTAATGATGTAAGATCTAAAAAACCATAACACCTATTAAGTCTTTACTTAATTAACTTTCGCTAGCATTTCATTATAGTATTTACTTTTAACTTCCCCGAAATATGGTAACTTACCTAAATAACAAATTGATTAATTTCTAGAACGACGGTCGGCAGTCAATTGCTCAGTGATTGCACTAGTCGAGCCGTCAATTTTTAAATGAAAAGACTTATTAGGATTTTGATTTGAAATCAATCTACATTGTTCTATTTCTATTCTGTCTACTGAAATAATAAATTAAAGAAAACTTCGCAACAGAATCTCCTACGGTTTCCGTCATTATTTAGTTTTTTCGGAAAGTTTCATTAAGTTGACAGAATCTGCTCTGAAGCCCAGTAAGATCCATCAATGAATTGATTTCACCACGGCGAGTAATTGATTGTTAGTACGGTGTATGGAGTTACAGAGCTCTAAAAGTTAAAAATGAGTGAAATTTATGTATCTATTATTGAAACTCTACTACCTATTTCGAGAATTAATTAACTTTCACCAATTCTGTGTCTTGCATATATCATTTTTTCATTCTTTTGAAGCGGATATTTTAAAACATTAGCCTCCTAGATGTCGTTTTGATTAGCGATATTTTTAAAAGTTGGTCAGTCGAACAGAATTTTAAGTCTGCTTCCTCGAGAACCTTTGCTACGAATTTGACTTTTGCCACTCGGTAAGTTTAGTCATTCTTGGCGACACATATTTTTTATGATATAAGTTAGCGATGACCGATTCCTCCTAATTATAAGCATTAATGTAATAAATTTTAGATGGTAATGTAGACTAGTTCATTAGGAGCCTAATTTGATTTGCATGAATGAAAAGAAATTTTGAAATCCCGAGCATTCACTTCAAACATTATTTCGATTATTTTATACGACTATTTCAGGTATTAATTTAAAAGTGAAATCTACCTAATTTTGATTCAAAATTTAGTCAACTTGCCACTGAATTCAATTATTCCATTAATGCCACTCCCTATACGCAAACAAAAGGGGGTTCAGACAGACTGGTGCGTTAATTCAGACCCCTCAAAGTAGATTAGTGAAAAGTCCCTATACTAGTAATGACTTTCATGTTGTAAATCGCAAATCTAATGAAACATTTTACGAGTAACTTGTCTAAGTATATGGGGTAAGTATTAATAGAGTTTCCAATACAACTGTAGCAAGTTTCGATTGAAGAGTTTGCCGATTTGTCATCATATTGAAAGACGGCTTCATAATCTTGTGTTGAATAATTATTCTGTGAACATCTTGCAGTGAGAACTTACGTAAAGACAGTTGTCTTAGCATCAGGTGGCTAGGGTAGCACAGCAATACTTTACCTAAGTTTTCGTGGTGAGATTTATACATTATAGACCGGCAAGGTTGTGCTTTGATTGACAAGAGGATACTGGTGTTGTCTCAGCTTTCACCCAGTTCTTAGAGATATAATGTGAAACTGCGGAATGGCGAAAGCCTCAGGTATTGGATCTTTTATTCTAGGTTTAAATATGATGAGTAAATCTCCCTTGGTGTAAGAAAAACCATAAATCACATTGTTTTTTACCTATTATAAACTAGTGTTTGATCGCAATCCCGCCTGATGATAAGCAGTAACGCAATCGTTGATGGCACAGCGCGCTAGTTTATTAAAATCCTTTTTACACACACACACATACATTTATTTGCGTTACCTATCACTACATATTATAAAACAAAGTCACTTTTACTTTCCCTATGTCGCTTTGTATGATTCAATCTTTAAAACTACGCAACAGATTTTGATAGGGTTTTAAGCTATTGCATAGCTTCTATCGCGGGCCTTGAGCGCGGGGACCGAATCCAGAAATTCCGTAACGAAAAAACCTCACGCTCCCCACTCCGACGGGTACGGAGGTGTGGCTTGAAGGCCGTACATCGTCTAACGTCGTTTCAGTTCGGCAGTCTTCGGCACGGTATGTTTGTGTGCGTGCGACTACATCTTTTGAAAACAATTTATAGATTTTCAAAAAGAGCATGCATATTGCAGGGCGCGAACTCAGTTCTACACACTTGCCATGTTACTGATAGTCGCGATGTGCTAAACTTGCGATTAATTTTCTCTCTGAAATAGGTCTTCTATAGAGATATGTCATAGACGTCATCGACGTTGTCATGGCTACCTTAAAAACTTTTCATATAATTAATTATTAAGTACTTTTATTCAAATTAATTTAGTAGTGTTTTTATAAAATAGCTTTTTTTTTAACGGAAAAGCTAAGATGAATGTCACGCTAATTTTTCATTGGACTTTTAAATTATTTATAGTGTTGTTTACTAAATAAAAGCGTGTGATTTTATAGAGTAAAAAGTGCTCACGCGGCCGTTTTTTCAACTGTTATTGGCGATATCCGCCATTATTGTGAAATATTTTTTTAAAGAATTTCTATAATTTGTTACACGTGTTATTGGCAAAATTGTGGTATCTATCAAAGAGATTTATAAATATTATTTTAATGTCTTTGGTATCTATCCACAGGGACCAGATCAAGAGTTGAAGTTTTTATTAAATAAAATATTACAGAAAGATGTCGGTGAACAATGTTAATACGAGTACATTTAAGTGAACGAGTTGTAATATTGTTATCTCCGAAACGAAACAACGAAAGTTTAATAAAAATATGCTCGTCGGCTTTTTCTGAGGAAGACATTGATGAGGCAAAAAAGTTATTGTTTGTTTCTACGAAGACAAGACAAAAACATGTATCGAGGCGTAAGAACATAAAGCAGAAAGACCTAAAATATACGATTACGGTGTTTAAAATCACGGATCCCGAACAATCCCAGTTTTTGTGGCATATGACCTTCACAAATTGCCACCAGTTTGCTTTGACTACGTAGAACGTACGTAAATAAGTTGATGAAGGATTTATTAATTCTACGGTCAGATGTTAACGCAATCAGAAGTGATTATGTTACTAAAGATCAGCTCGAAAATATTAAATTGATAACAAATAATTCGACACCGACGCCGTTCATCATCAACAACCTTTTTATCGTCCCACTGCTGGGCACAGATCTCCTCTCATACAGAGAAGGATTGAGCGTAATCACCACGCTTGCTCAATGCGGGTTGGCGATTTCAGACTTATAAAGCCCAGGTTTCCTCAAGATGTTTTCCTTCGCCTTCAGTCATTGGTGTCCAAGATATACTTAGAAAGTACATATAACTTTAGAAAAGTTACATTGGTACTTGCCTGACCTGGAATCGAACCCGCGCACTCATACTTGAAAGGCTGGTGTTATAACCACTAGGCCACCACGACAAAACAGTGGGGTATATTGAAAAAGAACCTCGGAGTCTTTGAGTATATTTCGTGGTGCTCCCTGTGCGCCGTTTCCGAGTCAACGAAATACCAGTTGGTGGAGTCATAAGGATACTATAGCTGTCTTGCCTGCCCCTCAGTGCCCGGCCGGTCTTGCGATTGCACCGAAACAGCACACAATGACAGGGATTATAAGTAATATCATAGACAGACCTTACGGAGGAATTGCCCTATTGTAGAGGAAGTCCGCTTTCTCAAAGGTATCAGTGTTGTTGTGTAATAGTGATCGTTTAGTTCTCACACGGATCGTTCTATGTTAGTTTTCTCATTTTACATGTAGGCCTAGTATGAGTTTTCAATACGAAACTCAATCGTTGATATAGAGCGCGTTTGGCGCTCTCATTGGTTGAGAGTTCTTACGACCTTGAAGCGGGCCAATCACTGAGTCAAACGCGCTCAATATCAACGATCGAGTTTCGTAATTAAAACTCATACTAGGCCTACTGCTTACTGACTCGAGTGATAATATAATATATTTCATGGGTTTTTCTTTATTTCTTTATGTTTTGGCTTCGCACGGTTTGTGCATTTAGCCAATGCCACGTAATTATGAATTATTCATGTCGAAAAAGACGGCCGCGTGACCCGTCTTACGACTGAGGTTTGGGACAAAGTCATGATGTGGCCACTAAGCAGCGATATTTCACTGTTCTTTATGAACTATTTAGTAAATGCACTTTTTACTACATAAATCACGCACTTTTATTTAGTAAACAACACTATAAATAATTTTAAAAGTCCAATGAAAAACGAGCGTGACACTTAGCTTGACTTTCCCGCCAAAACTCAGGGTGCTGATCACGAAAATGATTTCATTTTTGAAATCCAAGATGGCCGACATCATATTTCATGACATTCTGACATGGGTGTGATAACGAACATGACGTCATTTTTAAGCTATTGCTTAGCTTCTTTCTATCTCTTTATCAAAGTCGAACAGAAAACATTGAATATAGTTTAGTCGCTTAATCGTCACCATTTTTCGCACTCTTTTGATGACGTTGCTGGTAAAAAATAAATAAATTACAAAAAAGAAAGAAAACTTGAATTGATATCAAAGAAAAAAAACAAAGGAAAAAATACTGTATAAATAAAATAAATAAATAATTATAATTGCAAGTTATAGTTGATAAAAAAAGGCTATGCAATAGCTTTACCGCGGCAGTCTCCGAATGCCACACGTCTTTTTTTTTTTAATAGATAGAGTGAGTCAAGAGGAAGGTTTTTATGTATTACATTTTTATTATTATACATTTATTAAATAGTGAAGATATACTATTATTTTTGACGTTTCTAACACATGTCGTAAAATAAACCCAATTTTTTGAGCTTATATTGCAATCGCTGGCTGAACCTTATGTACTACAGTATTGTAGACCTTAAAAATGCCTACAAAAAAGGCCTGCGACGCCATATGTCTACCTACTATAGTTTCTTCATTATGACTACTTTTTTATGTTTGAAAAGTTAATTAAAATGCCAGTCGAAATCAGAGCCTACTATTTGTTCCTTATTATTAATCCTTATCCAAATAAATTACGTCATATCAAAGGTAGCAGTAGATCTCTTTTTGAAACACTGGAATTTGTTGTTTCATTCAAGAGATATCACGGTTTATTCAAAACTAATAACCAGAAAAAACCGCGTGCCGCTCGGGCCCCTGCCGGCCGCCTGCTACTTGAGTGTTTCTCTGCCTAAACCGCGGAGGGAGTGGGCCGGAGCGGGGTGGACCATTATTTCGAACAAACTTGCTACCCCAGTAGGCTTTCATTCTGTTTGAAGGTGGTGGAACTGGCTATCCATGGACAATAAGGTTGATGTATCTTGCAGAGTCAGATATTGACTGATGGGCGGCACATTAGACATTATTTTTATTGAAAGGCCACCGTTTCTTGAGGAAGGCTTAGCACCTATATCATTTGTCCACGTGCGAAGCCGGGGCGGGTCGCTAGTTACTTAATAATCCATTTCCTTCAATACATTACTGAAAAAAGTAATGCTCGGCGCTATGGTGACCTAGCACACTCTTCTACTAGTAATAGGATATGGTAAAAGTTAAAGTCTTGGATTATAAACGAAATAGCTATATTAAATCACTATATCACTTAGTAACAGGAAATGGTAATAAATATATAAACTTAGACACAATTATTGGTAAAATATGGTAAAATGGTTATGGTAATGAGTACGTGGTGTCTCTGGCGAGATCTTAACGCGAACTCCCACATTTTAGTAAACGAGCGAATGTGCATATTTGCCTTCTATGCAATTATGCATTTTCGCTGAGTGTTCGATTAAAACTCGAACAATTACTATGCCATCTTTCATCACAACGTCATTCCATTTAGGGATTTTATTTAAATAGGCAACTTAAAACTAAGAAATAAATGTTACAGTTTGATATATTTTCTATAAAAAAGGTGTCAAATGGCAGTTGATACTTACTAATAAAGTGTACAGAACCCGTGATTTTCCTTATTATTAATATAAAGAAAAGAAATCACGTGAATACAGTTGGCATCTAAATAAATTCTTATGTCCGTTGAAATGTTAATTAATACGGTAGATAATGAAAATGCTTCAAATGTTTGCAAAACAGTTTCTATCAAAGATTTGTGCTTCAATGTATATTAATTCGAGTTAGTTATTTTAACAAGTGCCAATTTACATTCAGAGTATATTTTGGGTACTTATATATTCAACATCGGAGGCTGTTGTTGAATTCTTGGTCTTCATCGGAATTAGTAATGTGGACCGTAGAAGGAAAATGGTTTCTGTGCTCAACAATTTCTTTTTTTGTTTATATTATTGAAAATAAACATATTTTATTTCTTTCTTTCTATAAATCCTTCGACAATAACTAAACAATTTATATGTTAAGTCTATTATTTGACCATTATCGGTCTGGGTTTCTCAACAAGGTATCACGGTGCGGTCAACCGATCAAACCAAAGCAGTGTATCAATATTGTACATTAAGTGAGTGCCACCTGACCTACACGACCCAATTACTGGGTCAAACGACATAATTCTATAGTAAAACAGTCTAGTTGCAATGATATAGTTTGAGTATTTTATTAGGCGAGTTTGGTGTGTGTTGTGACCGTTCCGGCCGTAGATAATTATTGTATTAGACGTACAAATAAGTTTCCGCCGTTTAATAAATGATGTCCTCACTAAGCGGTTACGTTGAAATTGTCAGATGTAAAATGTAATAAAAATAGGCAAACATACACGTAGAGTATTAGTGACTGATTAGTATCAAATATTTATTTTTTTTGTGCATAAATGTCATTTGCGGGAACTTTTGTTACTTCTTTAATTTGAAGAAATCTGCTGCTGAAGCCCATCGATTGCTTGTAGAAGGTTATGGTGAAGCTGCTTTAAGAGAGAGAAGTTGTCGTGAGTGATTTCAAAAATTTAGAAACTGTGTAGAGAAAGAACGTAGTTTAAGACCGAAATCGTACGAAGACATGGAATTGGAAGCATTATTGGAGGAAAATAGAAGGAAGAGGAAAAACGCACCCATTATTAATCCAGATATATACAAAATTATTCTGCTACATGATAATGCTCGTTAAAATGTTCAAGAAAAGGCGGAAACTTATTGGTACATCTATTATTAATAAGTCGTTTTACTCGTCCTTCTAAAGCTAAAAAGGCTTCTAAAGTTGAAGGACCAATTATATCATTGGTCACATTTTTTTATCTTTGACAAACTCTGAAATATTTACTGCATCAATGCCTAGTGGTCACACACGTGACTCCAGAGGTACTGGGCTATCCCTGGTGGAGGACAATGTTATAAGGTTGTCCTACATTTCCGTAATTTGTGATTTGTGCACGGTTTACGACTCGCATTTTTCAATGGTAATTTTATTCATAATATTGTGAAATATATCTATCAATGGCAATAAGTAAAGATGATATAATTGTCATCCAACAGTATTTAGTACTAGCGGCCGCCAGCGACTTCGTTCGCATGGAGATAGTTATGCTTCGCTACTATTGGTTGCAGCGTGATGTTATATAGCCTAAAGCCTTCCTAGATTAATGGGCTATCTAAAGCAAAAATATTTTTTCAAATCGGACCAGTAGTTCCTGAGATTAGCGCGTTCAAACAAACAAACAAACTCTTCAGCTTTATATATTAGTATAGATAATAAATCTTAGGTTGTTCTGGATTGGGGATTTCTCAGTAGAGGCATAGAGTATAGATTTGTGCTCTATTAAGGCAATACACTCGGCCTTTTTTACACGGGAATTATATAGGACATATAGATATGTCGATATATGGATATGATATATAGATATGTCGACATATAGATGCGTATACTAGTGACCTTTCCCTGCACTTCTCATTAGCCTTTTTTGGGAGCTCAGTCTTGATATTATTTTATTCACTTATAACGAACATGCCGTCAATCTCTGCTCATAAATATGAAATGGTAAGTATCATATTAAGTGATATTGTTTGGCCATCGACGAACGAAACCGTGACGTATATAATAATACTAGTTTCTGTCCGTGACTTCGACCTCATGACATTTCTTTTTAACCTGACTTATCACATCGCATCGCCTGCCTCCCCTATTGCAATGTTTCGATTGGCGTTAACACTTTAATTTTTTTTGCTCATATCCTTACAGTGTTAGCGTGATGTTATGTATGACATAACTCAAGAATTGGACATCAAATCAAAAATGATTGCTTCAAATCTTTGTTTTTTTTTAATAATTATAAACTAGAGCTTGACCCGCAATCCCGCCTGATGGTAAACAGTGATGCGATCGTTGATAGTAAAGCGCGCTAGCCTATTCACTGCGGCAGTTGACTGAGTTGCAGGAAGACGGCAGTTGAGCGAGGTGATGCAATGTTAAACCCAACAACACGACCAACGATGCTGCGCCAAAGGGAGATTGATCTGAAGACCCTCCACGACCAAACTCCCAACACAACAACATTTGGCGCATCGGATCCGGCACACATCGCAACACAATTGGTCAGACCCGTCCTCCGTACGGCTTCACCAGACATCATGCCGGAACACTACAAATCGCTTGGCGGCAAGGCTTTGTCTGGTGGGTGGTAACTTCTGCCGGCGGCCGACAACATTACGATCATGATGAAGCGTTTCGCTTCGTCTTTAGTACCGCGTATACCGAAGGACTGAAGCAATTTGCCCGCGGCGGTTTTTTCCGTCTGACTACAATTTGTCTTCAAAGCTGGAGTGATTAGGCTCTTAATAAACTAGTGCGCTTTACCATCAACAATTGCATCACTGCTTATCATCAGGCGAGATCGCACAAGCACTAGTTTATATTGTTAAAAAGGTAGTCCCACACATAATCGCGTTAAAACAAAGAAACTCTTAAGCTTTATTATGACTATCTATATACTATAAACTATATATACAGATGGAATACGTATCGTTATGTACTGTGAACTGATGTAAAGTTAGTTCCTGTATGAGGTATAAATATGTCTGACTCAGTCTCATATATTTTTTATTAGACGTGGATAGTTATATTATATTATCCACGTGGGTGAACGTTCCTCGCGCGTGAAGTTTTATCTATTCGTACCACGTTCACTTTAGGCTAGATATAAATATTATTTTGGATAAAAAGTATTAGTTGTACAACAATTTCCCTGTCATATATGTGTTTTCTATATTAAAGTTTAGGGTTTACCTCTCCTTCAGCTGTTCTAAACCAAAATTAAATATGGTTTAGAACAGCTATAATGTTTATTTATGCTGTCTGTACCAAAGATTGATACGACGAAGATAGATGAAATGGTATTTTGAAAATAGACTTAGTCAGGATCCGTACCTGCTGCCCTAACTTGTGGATACGCGATAAGTTGGTACCGGTAATAGTACACATTGGGGTCATTGAGGTATAATAAAAGAAAAATAAATCTGTTGCATATCATATACTTCTTCCCTCTTCTATTAGTTTTTTTTGTAGCAATAATTTTCTATCTCACTGGACTGTTTTGAATATTTTTTGCGTTGATTTATGTCCTTTTCTTAAACAAAATAAACAATATCAATGTTATGAATGAAATATCAATAAAATAAAATAAAATTTGGGATATTATTTTTTTATAATTTAATAATAATATAAACTTGCCGATTCTGTAGTACAGTAAAATAATTTTATGTTTAATCCAGTTGAAAATGATCATGTCACGTTTCTCTGGAATTTTTCTATCATTACTGTTAGGGCTATTGACGCGATTAAGCCTGATATAAAAAAATATGTCATATACGGTTATATCGCGCTAATCGATCTATCAACAGATAGATCGATTAGCGCGTCACGAAATATATGTCAATATTACCACTGAGGACCAAATACAATATTTCGACTTAAACTACTATTAATATATCGCCCACGAGGTTGTTGACATGTGGAATATGAGCTCGGCTGTCAGTGTGCCGATTGTCATATCAGCCAACGGCCTCATGATCGAAAGCTCGATCAACATCTATCGAGGCTATCGTTAGGCGGTTAGTTCAAAGGCCTAATTCAAAAGATAGTATTTCTCGACACGGCCCGTATCGTAAGGAGGTTCCAGTCTCTGGAGCTCTAACCAGCCGTAGTTTGTACCCTGCTTCCACGGTGGATTACTATTTTTTCTTTATATTTATAAAATTTTCATACTAAAAATTAATTTATTCAGAGAACTGTGGACGATTATTGGATAAAAGTATCGAACGAAAAACTTAGTTTATTCATATCCCCAGAAAAGTAAAAAAAAAAGACGCAGAAAAGACAAAAAAAAAACAGTGTAAAGACGCTCACCTGGATGTGCATTTACGTCTCCGAGAATGAAAACAGATGCAATAGTACCTAAATATTTTTCCCAATAATATCTCTAAATGTAGTTTGGCAATCTGTAGACTCAGGTACGTTTTTATCACAGTTCGTTGGCATATAAACGCTCAACTGGTTTAGGAAATACGAATAGCCCATATAGACCGATTTACACATTGTACCTCTGATACAAATTGGAATACAGATTTATGCCGTAAGAACGCCACCATGCTAAAGGGTGATGTGGGTATCAGTATCAGTGGGTATTAGTGTGTGGACCCTAAATTTATTTTTTTGTTTTGAATGGAAAATCATCAACTGACCTCTCCCGCTTTGGGCAGAGCGGTAGGGCGCGTCAGACTTTTACTGCCTAAAACCCACCCGTGTTCCTTCACTTGCCTGGGCACCAAGACCACGGTTTCACGGCATCGGTCCTCGTGAGCCTGGTCACGATGTGCTGACATCTCTTTGGGGCGCGCATGAATCAACGAGCCGTCGACCCGGGCCTGGTCCTTACCGGGCGGCCGCGGTGGCTGGAAGTTTGATGTTGTCTCCCGAACAGGGCGTCTGCCTAGGCGGCTTGAGGCGTGAGGGCCCTTGGATTCCCGCTCCTCCTTGCGCTCCGTCTCCTCCTTTGCCAGCATCACTGCTTATCAAAAGGACGGCCGGACTACGGATGCTTGAAAATCTACACCGGGCCCGTGTAGGGCTCGGAAAAAGCGTCCGTGAAGCTCTTTGCTCTTCCATACCTCCATGCGATCATTTGTGTCAATTGAAAATCTACACCGGGCCCATGTAGGGCTCGGAAAAAGCGTCCGTGAAGCTCTTTGCTCTTCCATACCTCCATGCGATCATTTATATCAAGCGCTACTGGTTTGCGCCAGTTCTCTTTAGCCAAGGAGAGCGGAGTGAGGCCCTTGTCAATCGCGACCACATCTCGATGCATCCCCATGTCGGTTTCTAGAAAATATTCCCTGAGACTGCATATCTCGCGATTATAAAGGGTCTTAGCATTTAAAAAGTCACGACCTTCACATTTTCGCGGGATATACACCCTCATAACCGATGACCTTGGGTGATGCAATCAATTTGCAGACAGCAGTGTACGGACCCTCTGATCCAAGGCGTCAAGTTAGGTTTGAGTCCATTTGAGTATGCCGAAAGAGTACATCAATATCGTTGAAAGCGCGCACCTTGTTTCCGCCTGATAGAAGACTATTAAGTACTTTTTTCAGGCAGTCAAAGAAGCGTTCCTTTAACGATTGCTTCATGTCAGTAACATTGATACCCAACGCTTCCGACATACCAAAATACTTTTATTATCATTATTATTAATGGGTTACACCCATAATATATGCACTGCTCTTCAGTTTATGACGTAACTGCCGCAACCCGCCCCGGCTTTGCACGGGTGCAATGTTGATACTAAATACTCTACAGAAAAACTGAAAGTTGTATAAAAACATAGCGTTCCGCTGCTCCTGTCGCCGCGTCAGTCGGTACCGCCGCAAACGCGACGCCCCGCAATTTTTATATCTGTAATATTTTCGAAAATATTTATTAAAATCATATGCTGTAAGGGGCGATATAGGTCTATATTATATCAACAATGTATTTCAGGTATTAAATTGGATAAGGATTAATACTGTATTGGTTAAAATCGCTTCGAAAGTTAGCCAATATTTGTTGTAAAAAGTAAATGACAAAAAATATTATTGTGGGATATCCATAAGAGATAGACATATACCATCGCGGACTTTTTTGTAGACCTTTTCAATGTGTACAATATTTAGTACATTGTTTTGATAAATCTCGTAGGGTTCAGCCTGCGTTTCACTGCAAATGCGGAGAAAATGTAATTATTTACGACACCACATTAGAAACCTCAAAATTTCTCCACAATTCACTGGATGTAATAAATGAACTTCCTCTTTAATCAGTCCATCTATTAAAAAAAACGCATCAAAATCTGTTGTGTAGTTTTAAAAATTTAATCATACAAGGACATAGGTAAAGCGAAAGCATTTTTTTTATACTATGTAGCTCTCGCGCACACATCTATCTGTGTAGATATCTATTTTAGTGTATTGTATAAATAATATTTACACCAACGACAGTCCCATTTTATGTCGAGGAAAATCATTGCCCATTCCTTTGTTACCCGGAAAAGATCGCAGAAAGCGATAAAGCTGCTTATTGTATATTTTGTAGTGTTTAGTGGATTTTTATGTTATGTATTTTTGCATTGAAGTATGTAGATAAATTTAGAAGAATGATTTATATTATAATTTTGTTTCTTGATTTTTACAATGTTTTAATATTTATTCTGCTATTGAAGAAATATAATAACAAGAAAAAAAAACATTCAAAGATCACGAAAAGCAGTACAGCTGCCGCCAAGTGATTTGTCGTGTTCCGGCATGATGTCCGGTGAAGCCGTATGGAGGACGGGTCTGAGCAGTTGTGTTGCGACGTGTGCCGGGTACGATGCGCCTAATGTTGTTGTGTTGGGAGTTTGGTCGTGGAGGGTCTTCAGATCAATCTCCCTTTGGCGCAGCATCGTTGGTCGTGTTGTTGGGTTTGACATTGCATCACCTCGCTTAAAAGCCGTCTTCCTTCCTATTCGCTCAGTTTTTCTGAGTGAATAGGCTCTTAATAAACTAGCGCGCTTTACGATCAACGATCGCATCACTGCTTACCATCAGGCGGGATTGCGGTCAAGCGCTACTTTATAATTACTAAAAAAAAAACAGCTGTTTTCGGTTATGTAGGCCATATTTAATGGTGTTTTACGACTTACCGACTTTGTTTTATTTATATTGAAGATTAACACTGTTTAACAGAAACCCAAACAGACTCTCGCGCGTAAACAGTTGTTTACCTAAAGTATTATCGTATACCATATTTTGTAGTAACACATGTACGTATGAAGACTTACAAGTAGGTACTCGTGCCCTACCAAAATAAAGGTAAGATATTGGTCAGTAAATATAGGCGGTGTCCATACTACAGAATGATTTACGTTTGTATCGCCCTTGACCAAGGCCATATTTTTGCAAACATAGCCGATGGCGTAAAGCGTTCTGCGTCATATCTGGATAAATTATGATATGAGTAGGGTTTCACGGGTAAACAGACCTGAAAGGTAAGATATTACCTACAAAAAAAAAACCCTTGTGAAGATTTTCTACTGAAACTATATTTAATTGTTCCTATTTTCTGGGCTATAAAGGGTGTCTCTGACATCGACGCACAAACGAGTACCATGGATCCAGTACATGATTCTGAACTCCCACAGGTGAAATTTTTCGTCGGTTTTTTCTGATTTAAAAAAAATAATATGCAGTTTTTTTCACTTTGAACCGTTCATAATTGCTATATTTTTATAACCCCTCAAGATTTTAAAGTAAAAAATAATTAATTCGCTAATTACACAAAAAAATGCAACGTGAAGAAAACTCGAAAAACTATCCTATCAGCTGATTTAATAGAGTTCACATTAGGGGTCAATGTCATACCCACAAAAACGCACGGCTGCACGCTTGTAATGTTCAAAGGCCGAGCCGACAAATTTTTTTAAACACTGTTATTTCAGCGGTCAACACGCCTGCCTGCGACGTGGAGGCCCCGGGTTCGATCCCCGGCCAGGTCATGATGGAAAACGGTCTTTTCCTGATTGGCCTGGGTCTTGGGTGTTTATCTATATATGTATCTATTATAAAATATAGTATCGTTGAGTTAGTATCCCATAACACAAGTCTCGAACTTACTTTGGGGCTAGCTCAATCTGTGTGTTTTGTCCGTATATATTTATTTATATTTAAATGACTATCATAATTTTATTAGTGGCATGCAGTGTACCCTTCTCGCGAAGTTTGCGTTACGATGTCACATACACCCTGTATAATGTGGCTTAGGTATACTGATTATAAAATATAATCAATCTCCTCCAGTCTACACGTACTAAACGACAGTAAAAGATTTACCCGCCAGCAAGACTGTTAGCTTCGGCGGACTATCATTATGTGAAGATTCTTGTAAAGGTGCGTCCAGACGATATAAAGGCATGTGCTTTGAATTGTAAGCCAAGCATGTTAAGTCAGGCCTCAGGCCGAGGCTTCATAATACCTAAGCCAATAATGTTCCCACTGTTGGGATACCTGCACCGGATAGGACGAGAGGAAACGCCGTCGTGCCACGGTTGCGGCGCGGCGGAGGACACGGCGGAACACACCCTCGCGGTGTGCCCGTCGTGGGCCGTGCCGCGCCGCGATCTTGTCGCGGCGGTAGGAGGGGACCTCTCGCTGCCCGCCGTCGTCAGAGCGATGGTGAGGAGCGAGGGGGCCTGGGCGGCGATGGCCTCCTTCTGCGAGGTCGTGATGTCGCAGAAGGAGGCCGCGGAGCGCGAGCGAGAGGAGGATCCCCTCGCTCCGGCGCTCCGCAGGCGGCGTAGGGGCAGGAGAAGGCGGGATTTCGCCCGCTTTCTCCCGCCCTGAGGTGAGCGACGGGCGTGAGGCACGGGGGTGCCCGCGCCCGCCTTGCACTGCTCACCATGCGGGAGGCACGGCCCCTCTCTAGGAGGGGCAAATGAGGGCCCACCTTATTAGGAGGGTTTCGCCGGCGGGGGAGAGGTAGCTCAGGCTCTGCTAGTTTCCCACTCCCCCGCCACTATGGCGATGCCGGAGTAGCGCTGGGGTTTTTAGTGGGTATACCGGGAGGCTCTCTCCCGGGGAGTCCCACATACCCCTCCCGTCCCCCGACGGGAGGGGATGCTTAATTGACATTTTCCCCAGCGACATCAAAAAAAAAAAAAAGGCCTCAGGCCGAGGCTTCATAATACCTAAGCCAATAATGTTCCCACTGTTGGGATACAGGCCTCCTCTCGGTGACAGGGAGTGGGCCTTAATCTACCACGCTGGCCCAGTGTGGGTTGGTAGATGTCACATGTCTTAGATATTTTTTGGACATGTCGGTTTCCTCACGATGTTTTCCTTCAC
Source organism: Sesamia inferens (assembly GCA_037179545.1). Classification (NCBI taxonomy): domain Eukaryota; kingdom Metazoa; phylum Arthropoda; class Insecta; order Lepidoptera; family Noctuidae; genus Sesamia; species Sesamia inferens. Next base: position 15,629,945 of record CM073928.1, on the reverse strand, counting down.
CGTTTTGAAAGCATTTGGTGATGAAATAATTTACACAAAGTGCCTGATGGGGTTTGAACCATCGACGTAAACTTGTAAATCGCGGTCGATACCAATAGGCCACCGTTGCTCTCAGCTGGAGGCCGAGGCAACAGACATACAAAATTATATATTTTTTAAAATTAGAATTGAGGTCTAAAATCTTGAACTATATATCTTTTGCCCAGCCTTTTTCCCTACAATGTTAGGTTTTTTTTTTTTTAATTTTGGATGGGAAATCATCCAATAATCACTCTCGCTCTGGGCGGGGCGGAAGAGCGTGTCAGACTTTTACTGACTAATACCCACCCGTTTTCCTTCACTTGCCTATGCGCCAGGGACTACGGTTTCTTATAATGTAAGACCTAGTTTCCAATCCAATCAGATACAGCTGAATCCTAATTTTACATAAAGCGACTGTCTATTTGACTTCAATAACCTCTTATTGGTTAATACGATAATAATGCATAATCATCAACATCATCATCATCATCAACCTTTTTATCGTCCCACTGCTGGGCACAGGGAGGCCTGTCTCATACAGAGAAGGATTAAGTCGTGGTGGCCTAGTGGTTAAAACACCGGCCTCTCAAGTATGAGTGTGCGGGTTCGAATCCAGGTCAGGCAAATACCAATGTCAACTTTTCTAAGTTATATGTACTTTCTAAGTATATCTTGGACACCAATGACTGATTAATAGGTGAAAGAAAAATCTTGAAGTCTGAAATCGTCAATCCGCATTGAGCAAGCGCGGTGATCACGCTCAATAATCCATAATAATCCTGAATCAACAAACATAAACAAAAATATTATCAAGATGTATTAGTAGTAATAAACTAACGAACTTTCGGGATATGCATTGTACTGTCCCGACATCCAAGTAGATTAATTTATAATGTTACTAAACTCTGTACAGTTCATTTGTTTCTATAACAGCTTGTGTATTCACCAATCTCAAGTTGAACGTATCACAAACATACTACACAACGAGGTTCTTGATCTTTATTTGTACCTACAACTAACAACATTGGAACAATCACATTGTTGTCATCATACATTTACAGAAGAAAGTTCGAAGTCGAAACGTGGCGGCAACAAAAGGCACAGCTATTATGCAGTCATATGTGATAGTTATCAGTGATTGTTGTGATAAGTCGGCACGCAATGCTACGGTTGTGTTTACAGACGCCCGTCACTTTGACTGTATCATAGTATCTATAGAGGTGTTTTCAGTCGAGCGTCGCTCGTAGCTGCAAGGCAGTCGCGGTCCGCATGCCCGTCAGATCCCACGCTTCACGTGCGCTCAGAGTGCTACGAGCTACGTCGTAGCACGTCCCGGTTTCTCGTAGGCAATTCCTACAGCTACGATTTTAAAAATCGCTTCTAAAGCACCTGATTAATTAACCAAAGTTCTCCAGTGAAGTTTTTGAGTTAAAACGTTAAAACTAATCTGCGTAAATTTAAACTATCGTTGTATTATTATAGTGGTCTAAATTTTTAAAGAAATAGTGATCGTGGAGTTGATCTACTTTACATAGGTGATGATTGTGAACTAGAGAGTGTTTTATGTGTATATATATAATTCTATATATATCTGTAGCTTTATGTTTTGGATATTGGTGAGTATGACAATATTATTAATTAATTAAGTAAGGTAATATTTTCAGTAATAACTTTCTGTAGTTTAAGGCAGGCAGCAGGAATTCGCTAAGATTCTGAAAATTTATGGTAATTAGTATAGTTGTTGCGTGCTGACAAAATTATTGCCTTATCTAGAAAGTAATAAATTATGTGTGTAATTTGATAACATTAATCAACACTTGACTTTCATTCATGATCACTCGCGTATAATTTATTGTTTCAATTTGCGTAATTATATTTTTCATGAATATTTGTATTAACGGTACCACAATAGCCACTACTGACAATGGCTTTGAAATACAAAATTCTGTTTTTCAAAATTCAAACCAAAAGCTGGTTCGCAAAAAATCTTTAATAATAATATTCCATCATTTCAGGCTAATCTTACTTTCATATTTTCTCATTATCCCCAGTATTTCGGCAATGAAGCGTTTTTGGAAATTCTGTATTGTTTGTCAAACAAATAACTAATACTAATAAAATGATCCATCACCACATGAGACTAATCTTCTTTGCAAAATAATATTATAACCGTTGATAGAGTGTGCTCAATATATCAATTTATCTCTTTTCTCTCTTTAATTTATTAATATGGCTGTTTTATTCTTATACACTATCCGATAAGAGAATATCATCCATCAAATGACAGAACACTAGTAGTAATATGTCATCACTTGGAAACTTATAATAGTGAATTTTACATGAAAATACGAATACAACGATTTATGTACCTTGTACGTGGTGTTCCCGTCCGATAAAATTATTTAAGTGTCTTCAAGGCTAGAGTGAATATGCTCATAATAAACTAGCCCTTAACCCTTTAGCGGACATCACAATCAAGCACTCGATTTTATCCTCCTTATTCATAAACACTGCTTAAAGTTAACTAGTGATTAGCGATTCTTTAACCATAAATTTTTGACCTTTTAACGTCACTTAACTTTAATCATCCTTTATGAATAAACACCACAGTGTTTAAGGGTTTTATTCATAAACGATGATTAAAGTAAAGTGATGTGAAAACGTCTAAAATGAATGTTTAAAAAAATCGCTAATCACTAGTTAACTTTGAGCGTTATATTGATAAAATACGACACTTTGCAAAAACCTACAGTATGTTAAGAAAACCCTGTCCGACCCATAAGGATGATAAAGGTTAGGTAAACACATGACCAAATATAATATAAAATTTTACGTAATCATCATAGTACCAATACAAATTAATTTTGAAATAATCTTTTTTTCCCGCGAATTAATTCCAACTTCCCCGAAATTTGGTAATTTTTAAAAAAAGTGACAAAACCGGTATTATTATGAGCGAATTGCGATGCAACCACGTGCCGCGTGCCCTGCCGCCCGCCGCCCGCGGAAGGGTGCTTAACGCACATTTATGAAGTTACCTCTTTTTGCGAAATAATATTTATTTTTTTAGGGGGATTTTTTTTTAAGTTTAGCCCGGTTTTATATCCATTAGTAGAATCAGTTATCGATACCTAACAACACCTTCACGGGTCGGACAGGGTTTTCTTAACATACTGTATATGAGGTTGAAAATACTATGTTTGTAGGGACCTAAAAATCATATCTAAATAAAGGAGTAGATTGAAGATTATATTAGCCAATCTGTTAAATTATTCTCCCTGTATAGAGGAATATAAATATGTATGTATACAAGTGTACGTATACACTGTTTGAAAACACGTTCGGTGAGCTTATACTCAGTAATGGACTCCCGAAGGTCCGCTGTTTATAAAGAAATATTTAATATAGTCGCTGATTCTTTTAATTTTAAGTTCAGTGCATCTTTAAGACAAGGATAAAAGATAACATATTAATATCATCATCATCATCGTCAACCTTTTTATCGTCCCACTGCTGGGCACAGGTCTCCTCTCATACAGAGAAGGATTGAGCGTAATCACCACGCTGAACCAAAACGGCGAAGGAAAACATTGTGACGAAACCGCCATCTCCTAGAGCCAAAAAAGTATCTAAAACATGTGACATCTACCAACACGCACTGGGCCCTCGTGGTAGATTAAGGCCTACTTCCTCTCACCGAGAGGAGTTCTGTGTCACAACGGTGGGAACATTGTAGGCTTATCAACCCTTTTCATTATCAACTCTTTTATTGTCCCACTGCCGGGCACAGGTCTCCTCTCATACAGAGAAGGATTGAGCGCAATCACCACGCTTGCTCAATGCCGGTTGGCGATTGCAGACTTAAAGTCCAGGTTTCCTCAAGATGTTTTCCTTCACCTTTTAAACAGCCATTGGTGTCCAAGATATACTTAATACAACTTAGAAAAGTTCCATTAGTACTTGCCTGACCTGGGATCGAACCCGCAGACTCATACTTGAGAGGCTGGTGTTTTAACCACTAGACCACCACGACTCTCCCTGTATAGACGGGCACAAATATGTATAAGTACAAGTGTATACATTGATTGAAAACTATTGAAATATTTAATGTAGTCGCTGAATCTCTTATTTACAAACTAATTTTAAGTTTATTGCATCTTTTTCTTTCTATTTCATTAAGAAAAGGATGTAAGATAACATATTAATTTAGTCCTGTCAAATTAAGATACTCTATAGACAGTTTAGATACGATTATAAATAAATTATGTTTTCTGACTTAGTTTTTAGCATTGTTTACTTTGTTCCGTTTTATTTTGCTTTTCCTTATCGAAATAAAGCTGTTCTCGTTAGCTTCATTTTTACGATATTAACTTACTGAGAGGTTTGGCGCTGTATGCCGAATTTATCTAGTTCGGTTGCAGATGCTGTGATGCTATTTTGCAACGTATGTATTATATAGTTACTATATTTTATGTTGTATGTCGTTTTTGTACTTTGTATATTTATTAGTGAATAAATAAATAAATGAAACGAATAAATAAATGAAAATGAATAAATAAAAATATGACGCTTTACGTTAGGCGCGGATTAATTTGACAGGACTAAACTAAGATGCACTGAACTTTAGTTTGTGAAAACTTAATCGGGGCCAATATTTAGTTTTGAGTTCTGGCTAACAGAGACTCTCACTTTGAACATCACACTTTTGAATTTTAAAATTTGACAATTGAAATTTAGAAATTGACTCCGTGGCGTAGCTCTAGCGAACGCGACCGCTGCGCAAGGAGGCGCGGGTTCGATCCCCGCGCAGTGTAATTATTTGTATGCATGAATATGAATGTTTGCACTGGTCTGATCATGCCTCGGAAATCACGTTAAGCCATTGGTCCCGGTTGCCATACGAACTAATGGCAGTCGTCACGGGTTGTTGGAGCCCTCAAAAGTACAAAAATTGGTCTAACTGCAATGCTTCGATATCCCTTTCGGGTTGTGGAGATGAGACGGCAGTCGCTTCATGGAAAATTTAGCCAAAATCAGCAGTTACACTGGAAAAGCGGACCTCAGACTCCAAAGCTGAAAAGACCTCGCATGCGACTGGGATTAACGCTATAATGATGATGATGACTTTTTAATTCTAAAAAGAACGTCGTTTGACCGATCATGACAAGCTGCTCGATTCTGTAAATGTGTCACTATGAACTAAACTGAAGTGAACTGTCGGTTTTCACGATGAGATGTTTACAGAATCGATAGACTGATTCTCGAAACAAACACGCGTGTTGGTCAAAACATAAACAATAACAAAGACAATTACAAATCTAACAACAAAATTAAACATCCGTTGTATTTGATAGTGACTTACCGGATTTATTGAAACCGTGTCATAATTTGTGAGAAATAATAAGTTCATTACGTAGGCGTTATATTTTAACGGACTAAAAGCTTGGAAAAGATGGGAGTTGAGACTTTAATTACGAGTTACAACCGTAAAAACCAGCACAGTTTCACGAAATTTATAACTCATTCATTTACGAAATCAAATCATTTCCAACATCATCTACAAAATGTGGCCGCCTTTGTAATGGAATGTTCGAACGAACTTATGTAATTATTAGTCCTAAACTTTCTGTGGACAGTTTCAGAGTTTGTATCTATAAGTCTTTCTTTAGGTAATATTTTTCACCACTCGAATAGAACTGCGCCACAATTCCGCTCGTGTGTTCTAATGTGTAGTCAAAACCTAGATAGAGAAATCCCGAAATAAATCAACCTAGTGATTTTTGAGTTGAAACTCTACTGATCCAAGACAAAGTAGCATTTTGTTTGCTGTGCCAACTTTATGTAGTTTAGCAATTTGGTTTCTCCTCTTTATCATATACATAGTTACGGTATTGTGGTAGTCATAAGTTGAAATAGGTTTAAAGGCCTGACTACATGTACTAGACAACATCATACCGAAAATATGTGGGCAAGCAGCGGTTGCGTGTATAGGTTTCGTTGCAGTATTCCTGCGATTGTGTTGTGGTAACTGCAAAATCAAATTAAATGGTCAAAGCTACGTTATGACCAGGATACTGGTGATTGCGATGTGGCAGCGACATGGCGTGATGTGGTCGGTAATCTGTTTATACTGATTATCAACCACATTATGGTCATGTCGCAACTGTGTTAATTCAGGCAGTTGATTTTCACGGCGAAATGTGGTCCGTGCGAATAAATTTATTCATGTTCATAAAAAATTAGCGCCCGTCTACGTTGTTCTTATGGTGTGGTTGAGGTGCGTGTAATCTTTCGATTATTGTTGATCACAAACAACCATCCAGTTATTAATTTTTGTGTGTAACAAGTAAGCTGTTGCCATTCATGCACATTTCAAAAGCATTAGTAAAGTCAAAAAGAGTTTCAAGATAACGGTAAATCCATTTTGTTCATTGTTCACACCGGCACAATGTTCAGTCAGTTTCCTCGAAATTGCTTTATCCAATGGATTATATTGCCCGACATAAGTCTATAGTGATCCTTAGAACAGAGGTTCGCGTTATTTGATAACCAGAAGGTATTAGATACCAAATATTGAACGTTGTTTGGGTGGAAGCTTTTGTCTATAAATTTGGTGGATTAAGTGATAACTAGCTTTCCATTTAGACATTTGATTTAATAAACAACTGATCAACATTTTGAAGGTCGAGGTCAGGAGTAATGGATGTAGAGAGAAGATGTTAAAACCAAGTATGGTTGAATCGGGTCGGGTTAGGGGTCGATTGAACACGCATTAGACTATTTCGACTGAAATGTACAAGAGGCTGGGAAAGTTTTGGAGGCCCGGATTGTTGAGACAAACAGATATGTAGTTTCTAGATATGTAGTACTTTGCAGGCCCCTATGACTACGATATTTGCAAATATCCGGTATTTGGAAATATCATAGTAAACGACTGTATTAGCACCTACGTTTGTAAAGTCACGAAAGTAAGTTATTAAGAAATTTAAGTACCAACTTATATTCTATTTTATCGTATTCAGTATTTTATTACTAAAAATATAAAAGCCTCAAAGAGCTTTAGGGTAGAATGTATTAGTACGGATATAAAGTTAATTACTAAATTGAATTATCCCTTTATTCAAATTACAAGTGTCACCCTTGGTATAAAACGGCCATGACAAGAAAAAATTACGTGTATTTGATTAATAATGGGATTCTTTGACTGTACCTACTAAACACTTCTTTCTTCTCTTCTTCAATAGCTCCCTCATCAAGACTTGGACTTGAGGACCTGGTCACTACACCCCTTTAAGCGGACAATCTGCTTCAATCCGAAATTGTAAACACTAAGCACTTTTATAAGTCAAATGGTGATAAAAATATAGCTCTAATGTAAATGTTTATTGCGTCACGTGTCGGTTTATGTACTGCGCTGTCCGAAGTAACGAGGTAGGAAACTGATTTATGAATGTACGTATTTGTATTTACATTTAACTAAGTCGTCCGTTCCTCTTCATAAAATATTTTAGCGCCTCTTTACAAGACTATTAGTAAATTGTAAACGTTTTACTTTATAATTTTAGCATTATATTAACCACTATTTGCAAAAAAACACAACTTTGTCCATTGTTGGACTTCCTTCGGCAAAGTATACCTAAAACGCAACGACAACGAACCTCGCCTTCGTGTCACCTGTGCAGAAGATCTAAAAAAACTGGAAATGGGCATCTGACTGGGTTTTTTGTCTATAATTTACAGTAATACTTTTAAGGCATGTTTTTTATTTAAGTTTTCACGTCTCAGCTCCAATAGCGCCTATAATACCTCTCTTTCAAATAAATTATATAAGTCACACCTATGTGCATACTATTCACACAAAACTCACACACACACCCATACACTTTTCCTGGATAATACACATATACACTTTTCACCACATAGTCGCATAAACATAACACATTCACAGATTCGATTTTTTTCTGCACCTATTAAGCCACCAATCAACTGCCGAAACCCGATAAATCTAAATACTTATGTTTGGAAAAGTTATCTACATTCCAGTGATGAATTACTGATGAAATCAATAATGAATATGTCCATTGAATATTATCCTCATTATAAAATTTATTTTAGACAAATTCGATGAATTAATTGATATCCAAAATGAAATCGATACCTTTAAAGTTGCCGATGTAGCTGTATGCGATGTAGATGACTGCACGTCTTTCCTGACTGTATCAAATAAAAGCCTCAAAATATTTCACCAAAACATTCGCAGTTTGAAATGTAATATGACTGGACTACTACCCATCTTGGCTAGTACAAAAGTTGAGTGGGACTGTATTGTCCTCACTGAGTGTTGGTTACCGTCTTCTTCATACATTCCTAGTCTGGATGGATACGACAACTTCGCTTCTGCGATCAACCGTACCCAAAATGAAGGAGTTGTGGTATACTATAAAAGCAACCTCTTTTTTACAGTAGAAGAATACAACTTGGAGGATGCGAACTGCTTAGTCATTGTTCCTAATAAGGATACCATAGTGTTTGCTATTTACAGGCCTCCAGGCTACAAAAATCTTGACAACTTTTTTAGGTCTCTAAATTGTATGCTATCAAAATATTCATCAACCCAAAATCTGATACTATTGGGAGACATAAATATTAACATAGCTGATCACTCTACAGATAACAATTACTCAGCTTATCTGAACCTACTCGCATTCCACGGCATGCTTACTGCATATACTGTACCTACACGCAATAAGACTTGCCTGGACCATGTATTCCTTAGGACTAAACTGTTAGCTCATTGCCTCATTCTGAACTCTACACTTACTGATCACAATAGTATAGCCTTATCTATAGCTACTCTGCCTAGACTAAAGTCCCAAAAACTTGTTAAACGAATAGATTACTGTCACATAAACCAAGAATTGAAAAATATTGACCTCAATCCCTTGTATACGATGTCCGACGCTAACCAAGCGGCCGATTTTCTTCACGAAAAACTAACTGAAGCTATTAATAAATGTTCTAAAAATAGCAAAATTTCTAATCGTAAAAAGATCTTAAAGCCCTGGATTACCCCGGGAATACTAAAATGCATAAAAAATCGTGACAACCTATACAGGAAACTTAAGAAAGACCTTACTAACGAGATTCTACAGTCCACATATAAAAGGTACCGAAACTTTTGTACTGGACTATTAAAAAAATTAAAAAGAAATTTTGATAAACTACAGTTTCAGAAGGCAGGAAAGAACTCAAAAAAAATTTGGCAGCTTGTCAAACAAATAACTTTTTCTAATAAACCTAAAGATAACCCACTGGAATTATTATGCTCAAATAATCCACTAAAGTCAGCAAACGATGCAAATCACTACTTCGCAAGCGTAGGTAAAACACTGGCTGAAAACGTCACTTTGATACACCCACAAATAACGCCACAACCTTTAACACGGTATTGTCATTCTTTTAGTCTTCTGCACACCGATGAGGAAAGAGGTTAGATTGCTTATCTTGGGCCTAAAAAGTGAGTGCTCCACCGGTCTAGATGGAATACCGACTCAAATCATAAAAGAAAATGCTGGTATTTTGACCCTCCCGATAACATTCGTCTGTAATCTTTGTTTTTCTACTGGTGTATTTCCCAGGATATATAAAAAATCACGAATACATCCCATATACAAGAGTGGAGCCAGAGACTGTGTCAAAAATTATAGACCCATTGCTATTCTGCCGTGTTTATCAAAAATCCTCGAACGTCTAATTAACAGAAGACTCATAAAATATCTAGAAGATAAAAACCTGTTATCCAATGCACAGTTCGGATTTAGAGCGAACAAATCCACATCGGACGCGGTGTTGGAATTGATTAATTACATAATCGGCAACCTAGACAATAAAAATAAAACTATTGTGATTTTCTTGGATTTGGCAAAGGCTTTTGACACGGTCTCTGTGCCTATACTCCTGATGAAGCTCGAATGCCTGGGAATCAGAGGTTTGCAGCTGAAACTGTTAAAAGACTACCTAACGGATAGAACGCAATGTGTCCAGATAGGAAATGTGACCAGTGAAGAGGTCCCAGTGACCTTCGGAGTCCCTCAAGGAAGTATCTTGGGCCCTACACTGTTCCTGTGCTACATTAACGATCTTTGCCAAATTCAGATTCCCAACTCAAAACTCATCGCATTTGCGGATGACACAGCTCTGCTGTTTAGTGCTAACTCTTGGCCAGAGGTGTTTATGAATGCACAGCAGGGTTTTAATTTGGTAACTCAGTGGCTAAACAAAAACCTTCTCACACTAAATATTGATAAAACTCACTATGTTGCTTTCTCTACTAGGTCCAACAATAAGCCGGATCCGTCACTTCAAATAAAATCACATATATGCCCTAACGTCAGTAGTACTAACTGTCTGTGCCCTATTCTGAAAGCCCAGTCATGTGTCAAATATCTAGGAGTAATGATAGATAGTGATTTGAAATTTCATGCCCACATAGACCTTATTTCGGCTCGAGTCCGCAAACTTATGATGATCTTTAAGTCTCTAAGACACGTAACTGAACCGAATGTGATTAAATCCGTTTACTACGCGTTGTGTCAATCGCAGCTGAGCTACTGCATTACCTCCTGGGGTGGTGCATACAAAACATATTTCCTAAACATTGAAAGGGCTCAGCGTGCACTTCTGAAAGTAAGTTTGTCCCTACCATTTGATTTCCCGACTAAGGAACTCTATGAGAAAAGTGGAGTTTTGACTGTCAGACAGCTTTTTATACACGCAACTGTATTAAAGCAACATGACTCGGTTAAATTTGAACCAGATAAATATCAAAATCAACGTCGTAAAGATAAAATTTGCCTCGTCCCCTTATGTAAAACTAATCTAGCCCAAAGGTTTTTCAGTTACCAAGGACCTAACTTATATAATAAATTAAATCGTAGCTTATCATTCTATTCCCTAACAAAAAAGAAATGCAAGGAGGTGGTTAGAAATGGGTTGCAGAAGCTAAACTATTCACACACAGAAAGCCTCCTCCAGAATAATTCAATGTTTTTTTGATTAAATGCATCCACATCTTAAACACTCACCCACACCTTCACACATACCCCTTCATACATGCACATACACATCTCTCACCCTCATACACATAAATCACAGAAATCCGCTCCGCTTATTAAAATTAGACCGCAGTGTATCACAGCTACAAAACTATAACTAGACAACTGCGCCTGCGGCGTTGGTGATGGCGAGCGGTGGATTATTCGTCTACCCACAGTAATGCCACGGTAGGCAAGCTTGTATGACGAGCCAGTGCGTAAGGATATAATAATTGCGGGTGACTTAGTTGATGTTTTGTTTATGTTGTTTTGTGTGCACTGTGCTCTCACAATTACTCATAGTAGATAATAGGCGCTACAAATTTCTTTCTGTATTGAAATCCTTGTTTGGTTTTAGTGATTTTCTCCAGAATTGTATACATACATAGTTTTAAGTTCAATCCTTTTTTTTTTTACTATTTTGTATAAATACCTTCACGCTTAATATAAAATGTACCCAGTTAAAATTGAATTTACATGTCCGACGGGTGGGGCACTGGTGATCCGTAACACAGGCAGCTCACGCCTTTCACGGACACCAGCTCCTCACATATGTAACACATACTGGACTGAGTAATTGTACCGTTTTAGCTATAAAGAAAACATTGTGAGGTGAAATAAATATATTATTATTATTATTATTATTACTATCTTCTGCCCAAGACTTGGTTAAATATGTCCTTAAAGGCATTAAGGGTTCATCAGTAGTTCGAAGATTATCACAGATAATACAATACTACACCCATCATCATCATCATCATCATCATCATCATCAACCTTTTTATAGTCTCACTGCTGGGCACGGGCTTCCTCTCGTACAGACAAGGATTACACGACACACACACACACACATACACACAAAAATATTACCTCTTTATAATATTATAGAATAAAAAATAAAGTCCCTCGTCGTAATTCAGTTGCCAGATACTTGGCTGAACCGTAGGTACCATTTGTTTCTCCCGTATTCCCGGCCGTCATCAAGTTCTAAAGATTTTGATGAAATGGGATGGATCAAATCCAATGTTTCTGGGACCGAAAAAACCAATATATCTAAAGGGTCGACGCAACCGTTTATATTTCCCGGTCGCACTTCCATTCCCCAGAACTGCTCTATTAAATGTACAATAGCTGTCAATTCAATTTATTGCGTTACGGTATTTCATTCTATAATTTTTTTACAAAAATGATTAACGTTATGTAGTATTGAAATTCAAAACGCGTGTCCTTTTGAAATAATTTAATGGGGCGGCCATTTAGTTACTTTAAAATATTACTGTATGAAGCTATTTAGAACTTGACATTTTTGGATACGTTATTGGATAGGTCTTCAAAGGCTTGGCATACACTGAATCACTTATCTGCTATAGTGGCGGGAAATCAAGTTGAAATTTTATCGATATTTCTGTGCCAGCCTTAGTCAGTACAGTGTAAAAATGAATGGGTACCTAAGTGAGTTGAGCGAAGGAAGTTGTACGCTCCAGTGACGTTCAAAGTACAAAAGTTTGGGGCAATATATTTGCATCGTAATCTTTATTCACTAAACGGTTGCGACTGACTTTCGTAGTATCTCTGACGCATACGGTGACTCATCGCGTTGTGCTTTTTATTGAAAGTAAACAGATTCTTTTAAGACTTTTACGATCATACAAATAACAGATCAAAATAACGCTACATGAAAGGAACCCGTGTTATTGTGCTATTGCTATATACAATAATAAAAGACCTTGTAGATTTGGGAACATGGACGCTATTCATTATAAATTCACGCTGGTAAACTCGGAGAAAAGTGGATAAAGATTATGTGATTATAATTCTATTAGCGGCATCATTATTTATCCATTTAACTAGAACGAGCAGTATTTATAACCGACTTCAAAAAGGAGGAGATTACTTAATTTCGACCGTATATGTTTTTTTATGTTTGATGGCGCATAACTTCGTCGTTTATGCACCGATTTTCATTTTTTTTGTTGGAAAGAAGATATTTCCAAAGTGGCCCTATGATGAGGACATCAGGGTTTGATGGTGGAAGACCAGAGAAATCAAGGGGAACTTTCAAAAATTGTAGGGGCGACTTGTGCATTTTTTAGTTTTTTCATTCGATATTTTAAAGCATTACAATTTAATTAAAGTCTGGAGTAACTCTGATGATGGAGCCGGGAGACAGGTGAGGGAACTCCTCAACGATTCAGAGCAGCTATCTTTTGTTTGTATTTGAATAATTTGTATTGATAAGAACCTTACACCTAGATGGGTGGTGACTGTCATTAGGGAGCTGATGATGAAGACAGAGATCTGTCCAGGAAACTCCTCAACGGTGTACAGTAGTTACCTTGTGGTTGGACTTAATTCATTTATATTGATGAGAACTTTGCACCCATATGGGTTATAATGAAGGTCTGCAATAGATTTGATGATGGAGTCGAGAGACATCGAGGTAACTGTCAACGATTCACAGCAGTTACCTTGTATTTGTGCTTGATTAATTTATAATGATAAAACCTTTACACCTAGATGGATTCTTACTGTAATTAGGGGTCTTATGATGAAGACAAAGGACTGTTCAAGGAACTCTTCAACGGCTTACAGTAGCAACTTTTGATTTGGACCTAATTCATTTATTATGATAAGAACTTTGCACCCAATCAGTCTGAACGGATACAGCTGAACAGTACTTTTCACAACTAAAAAGTGTAAAATAAAAACAATTTTTTTTTCACAAAAAAAAAAGACCGACTTCCAAGAAAACACTACAAAGTGATAAATAACTAATTTCGGAAGTCGGTGGTAAAAACCAAAGACACCATGACCATGACATGTATATTCGATTTTACCACTGAATTTCTTACTGCTCTAAAAAAGTAACACAAATCTTTATCTAGCCATGTGTTATCATCATTAACCTACCCTATAAGGACCCTTGTCTTTATAGTAACATCTATAATTCACTGGCTCACCACTACACTCGTATCGCAAGCAACACGCGTCTAACCTTGACCAGTCTCAGTGACAGACTGATAGATTGACAGCTGTACTTCTACTACTTGTGTACATGAGACAATGTTAGTATGTACCTATTAGGAGATACAAGCACCAAATACCCTTTTCCCAAATATGTTGGGGTCCCGCAGAATATCAGTATTTACATTTCACACAACTGTGGAGAAACAACTTATATCATTAATTTTTACATGCTTTTTATTAGCTTCACTTGTATGTTTGCTTGTCCTTCTCTAACTTAAAATTTTTTCAACCTTACCTTACATTAATTTGTGCAGGCAAAGTATTTTTTTTAGTTTAGATTTAGTTACTTGGGTAACGCATCATTACAAATTTTAGCACTTGCTATTCTGTCTGTTAAATAAAGTTTGGTAAAACAAATGAGCACCACTCAAGCGTTCGTGTTATCCGTATATTATTTAAAAAGTTCAATATTCTTATTGAACTAAAAAGTTGAAAATATTTTTAAAATTAGTTTATGACAATAATATATAAACAATACTAGTAAAATGAGAAACAAGCGTGAGGCGCTTAATATACAAAAATTATGGCACAAAGCGCCATTGTCATAAATTAAATTTTAAAATTATTTTTAAATTTTTAGTTTGATATTCTTTAAAAGCATGTTTTTTTTAGGTTTTTAAACTATATTTATTATAGTCTAAACGGCCAATACCTAAGACGTCGTTTTAATTAATTAAATACACGTAGCATTTCGCAAAGTTTGAGTAAAAGTATTATAAGGAGAACCAGTGAAGTGAATGGCGTTGTTATTTAAGCGAAGCATTGTAACTCACTCCATTCGTTAATCTGTGAGGTAACTTGAGATGAAGGTCTGACAATGCAGTCCAAGTGGCTGGAATTGATGTTGGGAAACACTTCAGTACACTACACAAACACATAGAGCATTAAATATACGTGTTTAAATATTAAAACAGCAAATTAACCGCTGAATAATTTATTATAATGAGTCGTAATACTAATGTCCTTTTGTTGTGTTACAAGTTACAACATTTTAAGATATTAATCTATTATACAGTATTGTTATTACTTGTGACATTTTATGGGTAGTTAAACGAATAATAAAATGTTTGTTCGTTTTGTGTGCCTGCACAATTGACCACCTCGCACACCATGCGGCTAAGACTACGACAGCTCAACGACAAGACGCTCACCTTTAGCATGCGACTGTCAACAGGTGTGCGTCCTGAACATGGAGCACGTTTGAAGCTTCGGTTCATAGGGTCCAAGGCCAAACTTGGGGTTATCACAAACGTCAGGTGGTACTTCACACCAAGGTAGCTTCTAATATTGTACAAAGCACAGGTCCAGTCGTGTGTGGAGTACTGAAGCTATATTTGCGCTGGTACTCCAAAATGTCACCTGGCTACTTTGGATTCAGTGGAGAGGCATGCGAAGAGGCTGACTGGCGACTAGAATTTAATTCAAAACGGTCTCAAAAAAGCCTGGAGCCTCTAGGCCTCCAGGCTTTGGAGACCATTTTGGCTAGCTACTCTGGCTGTACATAGAGTAGCTAGCCTTTCGGTGTTCTATAGGATGTATTTTGGTGAGTGTGCGAGGGAATTGCATGATTTTATTCCCCCATTTCCGTCCCACCATCGGACGAACCGTCATACGGCGCGTTTCCACCCTTGCGTTGTTAACTTCGAACCACGATCCGCCTCCTCTTTTATACCACATACATCTAGGGACTGGAACAATTTGCCAGCGGTGGTGTTTCCGTCGGACTACAATTTGAGTGTCTTCAAGGCTAGAGTGAATAGGCTCTTAATAAACTAGAGCGCTTTACCATTAACGATTGCGTCACTGCTTACCATCAGGCGGGATTGCGATCAGGAACTAGTTTATAATATATAAAAAAAGAAAAAGAAAAACAAGTAGCAAAACCATGTGACTAGTGCCCTTTAGCCTGTCATTATATTCAACGCAAAGATTTGAACAAAACAATTGTATAAAAATTCTCGCCCACAATCTGTCAAGTCTAGTCACCGAGTTAACCTAAACACATAGTGCGCACCATGTCTAAAAGTCAATTGTATCCTTTATTTCTCAGTTCCTGAGAAGCCATGAAATGCAAAGTCAAATTTATTCTAATTTCCTCCATAAAAGCGGGGTTCTTACGTATACACGTCTTGTTGAGTCGTCTTGAATTCTTGGGGCTTTTACGACTTCAGTTGAGTGGGATAGGGTTCTAAGTACTTACCAAGATTTGCTTATAAACACCTACTTAATGAAGTTTACCATTACGCCTTGCCTCTAAATTTTATTGTAAAGTTTTTAACTGACTTTAAAATAGCATCGAAATATTTTACGTAATACATAATTAAATAATTATTACCTAAGTTGTTTATCCTCGAAACAAATAAGACGGCCTACGATTTTTTATTTGCGATGTTCTTAAATATTGATAATTTGAAACATAAGTTTAGGCCTGTTTTTTTTTAATTTTATTAATTATTCCTAAATGTTTTCGATAGACGAGGCGTTAGTTACCCGAAACTACATAATTAATGAAGTTTTTTAATAACGTAAGGAGTGACTCGTTTTTATTGGTGCTATTAGAGACCCTTTAGTGAGCATAATGAAGGGACGATGGATGATCTAATTAATAGTGATAAATTGTTACGCTTTTGTAGTCATTTACGGTACGGCAGCCTCCGTGGCGTAGCGGTAGCGAACGCGGCCGCTGCGCAAGGAGGCACGGGTTCGATCACCGCGCAGTGTAAATATTTGTATGCAGAAATATGAATTATTGCGCTGGTCTGGTCGTGCCTCGGAAAGCACGTTAAGCCGTTGGTCCCGGTTGCCATACTAAGATCTAATGGCAGTCGTTACAGGTTGTTGGAGCCTTCAAAATTCCAACAAAATTGGTCTAACTGTAATTCCTCGATATTGGTTGTGGAGGTATTGTCGAAGTTTAGCCAAAATCAGCAGTTAGACTGGCAAAGCGGACCCCAGACTCCAAAGCCGAAAAAGCTTCGGATGCGCCTGGGATTAACGCTGAGATGACAATGATGATGATGGAGTCATTTACGTGCCCGTTTTATTTAACGTCTGTCACCTCCTTATCGCCCCACCTCTGTCTGCCACGTTGGTGTTATGGTTAATGGTTACTAGTGGTCTAAACATAAGGTCCTGGGTTTGATTCCAGGGCGATAACCATGGTCTAAAGTGTTATTGTGTTTTCTATAAGAATTTTTTGGAGTAGCAGAACGGTGTTTGAATTTATGTTCTGTTGAAGGCTTTAGTCTCGCCTCCTGTGGGAGTTACACATAACTGACAAAATGTGTGTACCTATTATAGGTACACTTTTTTTGTCTCCTACATATAGTATCAATTAATTAAGTGTATTAATAATGTGAGGAGTGACAGTTACCTATTACTTGGGTTTTTATGGGTGTTATTAGAGATCGTTTCGTGAGCATAATGGGGGTCGATGGATGATATTAATGCTAATTGTACCTACACTATACAACGTGGGTTCCCAGTGGTAATGGCCATGAATAATTACGAGTAGGTTGCAGTTTCGAGTTAGGGGCCTATAACTTTATCTGTCTCCAAAGCCTGGAGCACAGGCGTAGAGTGGCCAGCCTGTCGGTGTTCTATAGGATACATTTTGGAGAGTGTGCGGGGAATTGCGTGATTTAATTCCCCCCATCTCCATTCCACTATAGGACGACCCGCCGTACGGCGAGTTTCCACCCTTACGTTATTGACACCACAACGATCCGAACGAAGCGTTTCACCTCCTCCTTTATACAGCGAACAGCGAGAGACTGGAACAATTTGCCAGCTGCGGTGTTTCCGTCGGACTGCAATTTAAGTGTCTTCAAGGCTAGAGTAAATAGGCTGTTTATAAACTAGCGCGCTTTACCATCAACGATTGCATCACTGCTTACCATCAGGCGGGATTGCGGTCAAGGACTAGGTTATAAATTATAAAAAAAATCACAAATGATCACATGATCGGTTATTGCCGCGGTTAGTCTGTGGATGGGTGACCATATTTACATACCAAGTCCCTCCGTGTCTTGGAAAGCACGTTAAGCCGTTGGTCCCGGCTGTCATTTGTAGATATTTGACAGTCGTAACGGGTCTTCAGAAGTCCGACACTCTGACCACCAGTTTCATCAAGGGGTTTCGTCTTATCCAGTAGCTGGGTTGTGGAGGTTAGATAGGAAGTCGCGCCAAGCAAAATACTGTTATTCAGCTGAATCCGGTTAGACTGGAAGCTGACACCAATATTGTAGGGAAAAAGGCTAGGCAAGCGATGATCACTGCTCTCAAAACAATAAATGCAGCACAGCGTTGTCGCTGTGGTAACCAACTGGTCATGTGTAGGGCGCGCGCTATTGATGACGTCATGTCGTGACGATGTGGCCGCGGTGCCGCCGCCGGTGGTGGCGTTGCCGTCGCGATGTGGTTGCGATGTAGTAGTATTACTCAGGTGGTCGATAATAACGGCAAAATGTGGTACGTGTGAATTGTAATATTCATTTTCAATACAAAATATACACCACAAAATATAACGACGCCACGTGGTTGACGTGGCGTCGTTGTGGTGTGATTGTGGTACGTGTGAATTGACCCTTAAACAAACAGACGAAATGTCTAATCAACGAGTTGCTGTCGCAGCCGTATAACACATGTACGTACCAAGTTTAAAAGCCAATTCATTCCTTTATTTCTGGGTTCCTATGCAATGCAAAGTCAAATTTATTGTTATTTCCTCTATAAAAGCGGGGTACTTACGTATACACGTCTTGTTGAATCGTCTTCAATTCTTGGGTCTTTTATGACTTCGGTTGAGTGGCATAGAGTTCTAAGCACTTACCAAGATTTGCTTATAAACACCTACTAAATGAAGTTTACCTTCACGCCTAGGTACCATAATACTTATTGTAAAGTTTCGAACTGATTATATAGTAGCATGGCGAAATAGTTTGCGTAACATTGTACATAATTAAATATTACCTAAGTATGTTTGTTACCTTTGAAAAAAATTGGACAACAGATTTTATTGGCGATGTTCTTCAATATTGATAATTTAAATCAAGTTCACGCCTGAGGTGTACATACCTACCAATAATACTGCAGCATTTCGCCAGCCATGTTAACATCTCATGTAATAGGGGCAAGCGTATTGCAAACGAGCGAAAATCTATACTCCAGGCTCGGAGCAATTTCAGATGGATCGAGATCCTTAGGAATAATTAAAAAATCTTAAATATTAATATGTACCTAAATTGATAGTATACTTATTTAATAACTTTTTGAAGGTTATTCACCTAACTGTCTAGTCATTGCATTGGGAATATTTGAAGTGATAAAAGTCGTAATGTGTTTTATTAATTATCCCTAAAGGTTTTCGAGACAGTGGGCGTTAGTAACCCGAAACTACATAATTAATTAGGTTTTTTAATAACTTGTGGAGTGACCTATTACTCTTTTTTATTGGTACTATTAGAGACTCTTTAGTAAATGTAATGACGGGCCTATGGGTGATCTAATAGAGATAAAATATTATTAGGCCCTTGTAGTCATTAACGTTAATGCTCGTTTTATTTAATACCTGTCTACTTCAGTCTCGTTTCATATCCGTTTTCATGGATAACGGGCTTTATTAGGTTTCAATTGAATTTTTGCAATAGTAGTGTATTCAGTGCTTAGATATAGAGCAAGCAGGAGTTACATATAACTGACAAAATGTGGGTGTACTAACTATAGGTACGCCTCTTTTCTCGGCTCGTATACTATCAATTAATTAAGTGTGATAATAACGTGACGAGTGACAGTTGCCTTATTACTTGAGTTATTACTGTGCTTTGGTATAGGCTTTTCTATGGATTTTACCTTATTACTTTTTATTAATGTTTTCAGTTTTCTTAATTTGTTGACTTTTTCTCATAACGTTGAAATGCGCCGAGGTCCTGAGGTGGAGAGATTTTGCTTATTCATTTGTTTGATTTTGTTTTGTATGAGCATTGATGATTTGTAATCGAATATTTAATTAAATTCTCGCTAATAATGAACAAAATAAAACAAAGAGGGTAGCAAGAGCAATACTTGTACAAGGTGTCTCAAAAGTAAGTTCACATTTGCTTATCTTATTACGCGAAAGCAACTATTCTGAGGGGCGCGGGGGGTATGTCAGTCGGTAGTCTGGCTCTTGGGAATTTAGTCGCTATGGAGCGTTTCTCTGGTGCGGACCGTGCGTTGTGCGTACGTGAGTTTTACAAAAACCGTAATTCGGCGACTGTAGCGCGTAGAAAATTCTGCAGTATTCGACATATTTGTCACTTAAATGATGCGCCTAGCACTCGTCTCATTGCAAAATGGGTTGAGAAGTTTGAAGAGACTGGGTCAACTCTGGAGAAACCAAAATCTGGGCGACCAAGAACATCAAGAACAGCCGAAAACGTGGACAGTGTTACTCAGTCTATTCGAGATGATCCAAACCTCTCGATTCGGAAGCGTGCTGTTGCTTTAAATGTGCACAGATCTTCATTATGCCGCATTTTACACAAAGATTTAAAGCTGCACCCGTACAAAATTCAGTTAGTGCAAGAACTGAAGCCTCAAGATGCTGGTCAGAGGCTTGCCTTTGTAAATCAGATGATTGAGCGCTTTCCAACGTTCACCAACATCTTGTTTTCCGATGAAGCCCATTTTCACCTGAATGGGCATGTAAACAAGCAAAATTGTCGTTACTGGAGTGCAACCAACCCAAAACAAAAACATCAGAAACCGCTACATTCACCCAAAGTCACCGTATGGGCAGCGATGTCGGCGCGAGGAATTATCGGCCCTTACTTTTTTGAAGATGGAAGGGGACGCACACTCACAGTGAATTCAGAGCGTTATGTGGAGATGTTAGACGAGTTTTTCGTACCCCAACTGCAAAACTTTCCTAGTTACAACCAAAGAACATGGTTCCAGCAGGATGGAGCAACTTCACACACGTCCAACAGATCTCTGCCTCGAGTTCGAGAAATTTTTCCGAACAAATTAATCTCCAGGCGAGGTGACATAAATTGGCCTCCACGGAGTCCCGATTTAACGCCTACGGATTTTTTCCTGTGGGGTTATGTCAAATCAAAAGTTTACGCTAATAAACCGACTTCCCTGGCACAATTAAAAGAAAATATCCGTCATGAAATGGCAGCCATCACGGAGACTACCTGCCGAGCTGTCATAGGCAATTTTAGTGCCCGACTAAATGAATGCCGAGAGCGCAACGGTTTACATTTGGACGATGTTATTTTTAAAAAATAAATTCCCAAACAGTGTACTTCAATATAAAATAAACATTTTTTCAATAAAGCTAAGACTTTTCTTTTAAAAAAAGATTTAAATGTGAACTTTCTTTTGAGACACCTTGTACTTTGTTTTTATGTGAAATTACCATTGCATTGTGAATATATTTTTCTAATGGTCCGTCTGCTTTTGACCAGAATTGCGCCTGATGGAAAGCGATGTGATGGATATTTCCCTACCAAAATTACTACACAATAATTACTACTACATAGTTCTACACAACACATAATATATTTTTCGTGAGGAATACGTTTAGGTTTCCTCACGAACTGGCGATATTTGCCTTTGTTGTTTGAAGCTCGTGATAAATTTGGCTCGCATATTTGAAAATACGCGGTGAGTGAACTTGAGATGTTATTGGTGCGATCGACATTCAAGACCACAATTAGTAATATTAACCATTGGATTTAAAATTAACTACTTTTGAATTGGATCATATATTGTTCAAAAATACTAGATTAGATGTGCAGCACAATGCACAAATGTAATATCGGAAGCGTCACTCGACAAAATGTTAATTTTTGTTCCGTTCCACGTTTACACGACACTAACAGAATTATGTAGGTGTACGGTCACCTAAAATAAAAGCAAACTTAGTTTAAGTAATAAAACAAACAGTTCATATATCAACTTTAATATCATTCGAAAATATCCATCGCTTTCTAATTAAACTTCAATCAATAATCGACGCTCCTGGTTACTTATCTCTTTTGGTGACTGTACCTATACTCCGCTCAAAATAACATTAGTTATTTAAGGCAACCCTTTTTACTGTCCTTTCAACCGAGTTTAGGTTTTATTACGTTGGTAGAATGACTAACGGCGGCTGCAGGAACTGGTTGGTTTGTTAAAGAATTTTTTGCTTTTGATGACATCGTTAAGTCTATGGGTTAGAAGTTAAAATGAGTTGAACAGACAGTAAAAAGGCTTCTTTAGTGGTTAATCCTAACGTGAATAGAGTATAGAAAGGAATGGGCATTCATTTGCATAGAGAAGAGTGCATTGAATTTTAAGATTATGAAATTCGATAAAAATTAGAGGTAAACAAACCGTTGCTAGGCAATGACTTGTTTACACCTAAAACGAAGATGTTGACAACCTGTTCTACATACATGATTTTAATTCAAGTAATAATCCTACAGTAAACAGTTTATTTATGTTTAGATATTTATGATTTGCATAGAACGCTTAACCAATTTAAATGAAATATTACACACATGTAAGCCAATTTCCTAATAGGTTAAATTTTTGTTACATACATGTATATTATACGTAATCCATACTTGAAAGTATTATAAAGCATGTGTTATGCTGTTGATTTAATTTTTTTTTTAAATACGCAAAGTTGTATTGACAACTGCCTCAACTTTATTCATTGCCTGAATTCCACAGAATGTGTTTAATACCTGGATTTAATCCATTTTCTTGTTTTGTAGGGCTATCACGTAAAATTAATGGTTTTTCGAAATAGCAAGTTAATATGCATGATATTTTAGTGATTCTATTAAAATATGCTGCAATAGGAATTGTTAATAAATAGTCAGAAATATATAAGAGATTTATAAAACGCGAGTTGTGATAATCCTAAATTGGTATGTTTACCTCTATTCTATTAAGTATAATTTTATGTTTAGATGAATATCGTTGGGTCGCGGTCGGTTCACTAATAAATTAATTTTGACTTTCAGTGAAAGATGCCGATGAAAGACAAAAATGAACATTGGAATTCGAAAGATAATTATTGTCAAGTCCTAGAATGTAAACTTCGTAAATATTTTTTTTTGCTGAATATGGTATTGTTGAACTGTAAAATGCCGAACATTACCTTAAATTAAATGTTATCTTTGGTATTTTTTTATTTACAGATAGATAAACGGTACTTTTAAATAAATCTGTAGCAATAAAGCCGACCTTGGAACTAGGCTACACAAGGCTGTATCCAATTTAAAGTTGAAGTGAACTTTACCCTTTTGCCTTTTAAAATAGAAACGTGAATTAGTCGGCAATCTGTTGTGTATTTATATTTAATAGACACTTTTGATAGAGCGAGATTCTCATGCTGAAATTAAAATTAAGTTAATTAATCAACTTGCGAGGGTGGGAAAATTGCCTTTGCCGTGGTCAGACATGTTTTCTAAATTTTTTGTAGGCGGACATTGAACTTAGTGTAAATTAAGAGACTGGTCCTTTTACCATATGCATACGTTTGATTGGTGCTTATAAATTTTAAATGTTTCACTGAAATGTTCTTCTAAAACTATGCTTAGGCACCGTGGCCATATGCGTTAGCTTAGAACTGTGTGTAATCACACGCGAAGCGAGTTAGTAGTAGGTAGTATAATCAATAAACTGGTTCTTAGTTATTTAGTCATTTAGTATTTTTAGGATACCAAAATGAGAACTTAGAAGGACAAAAAGAAGAATATTTTAATAAAATTATATAATAAAGTGATTTTTTTGTATGTAATATTTGTTTGTTACGTTTTTACGTTGAACTGATTTGACATCTGGGTTGATCATGGCCTGGATTGAGGACATAATATGATACTTGCTATTACAATATTCCTACAGCATCCCATTTATGCGGGTGTAGCTAGTCTCTTCTATTAAAATGTCCATTAATATTTTTCGGAAATAAAAATAAGAAATTATATAGGGTTTAATTAAATTATTAAAGGCAACTACCATCTGGTAGTGTGTACATTCTTGTCAGTTGTCACACAGGTACAGGCAGTCGCTTCTTGTAAAATAATGGTATTTAGCCGAATTCGGTAACATAGGCAGCAGATCAATCCGATCCGAAAGATAGGCTATGGTAGAGTGAACGAGTGTTGCACTACAGGCAGTCTCCGAATGGGGCAATACCAATCTTGTAGCATTCAATACCGCCAAAAGATAGGCGTGTCTTTTCACCGCCAAATGAGCCCGTTCACCTTGGCTCCTACTTTTCGAAATGTATCCTTGGAGTGTATCGACCGCCTTTAGCTTTTAGGAGTTGAGATTTCCTCGAACCTAAACTTTGGGCGGTTCATTGAGTCCAAGGCCAAGGTGGCTGCCAGGAAACTTGGCGTTATCGCAAAGGTCATTCAGTACTTCACACCAGGGCAGCTTCTAATGTTGTACAAAGCACAGGTCCGTTCGTGTGTGGAGTACTGCAGCCACATTTGGGCTGGTGCTGCAAAGTGCCACCACCTTGGATTCAGTGGAGAGGCGTGCGAAGAGGCTGATTGGTGACCCTGTTTTAACTCGAGATGGTCTCCAAAGCCTAGAGCACAGGCGTAGAGTAGCCAGCCTTTCGGTATTCTATAGGATGCATTTTGGAGAGTGTGTCATTTAGTATTTTTAGGATACTAAAATGAGAACTTAGAAGCACAAAAAGAACATTTAAATAAAATAATATCATAAAGTGATTTTTTTTGTATGTAATATTTGTTTGCTACGTTTTTACGTTGAACGGATTTGGCATTTGGGTTGATCATGGCATGAATCGAGGACGTAATATGATACTTGCTATTACAATAATCCTACAACATCCCATTTATGCGGGTGTAGCTAGTCCCTTCTATTAAAATGTCCATTAATATTTTTCGGAAATAAAAATGAGAAATTATTTAGGGTTTAATTAAACTATTAAAGGCAGATGGTAGTGTGTACATTCTTGTCAGTTGTCACACAGGCACAGGTAGTCGCTTCTTGTAAAATAATGGTATTTAGCCGAATTCGGTAACAAAAGCAAACAGATCAATCCGATCCGAAAGATAGGCTATGGTAGAGCGAACGAGTGTTGCACTACAGGCAGTCTCCGAATGGGGCAATACCAATCTTGTAGCATTCAATGCCACCAAAACACAGGCGTGTCTTTTCACAGCCAAAAGGAGCCCGTTCACCTTGGCTCCTACTTCTCGAAATATATCCTTGGAGTGTACCGACCGTCTTCAGCTTTTGGGAGTTGAGATTTCCTCGAACCAAAACGTTGGGCGGTTCATTGAGTCCAAGGCCAAGGTGGCTGCCAGGAAACTTGGCGTTATCGCAAAGGTCCGGCAGTACTTCACACCAGGGTAGCTTCTAATGTTGTACAAAGCACAGGTCCGTTCGTGTGTGGAGTACTGCAGCCACACCCTGTTTTAACTCGTGATGATCTCCAAAGCCTAGAGCACAGGCGTAGAGTAGCCAGCCTTTCGGTGGTTCTATAGGATGCATTTTTGGGAGTGTGCGAGGGAATTGCATGATTTAATTCCCCCATCTCCGTTCCACCATCGGAAGACCCGTCGTACGGCGAGTTTTCACCATTACGTTGTTAAAAAAAGCCGAGCCCAACATAAGCATAAGGAAAAAGCTAGGCAGACAATTATAATGTATATTTGCTAATACTGATATTAACCTTTTTTTTTTGTTTTTTTTTCTTGACGCTGTGGAATTGCCTTTACGCACCATACCCCGACGGGCGTGTGTGGGACTCGCCCGGCCGAAGCCGGGAATACCCACTAAAACCAAACAGCGAGGTCATGGGAAATAGCAGAGCCTTTCTACCAATCCGCCGCCGGCGATTCCCGCCAAAAGGCGGGCCCACAGTGGGCCCTCCATAGGGAGGGGCCCGGCTGGGTACGTCTTCTTGTGCGAGAAGACGCAGCAGCCAAGGGTTTTTTAGCGAAGTATCCTTTCTCTTAGCCCCACTCGTTTGCCCGGAAGCAAATGGACTCCTCTCAGTGAGGAGACCGGGTTGCCCGACGGTGACCCGTAGTTCGGGTCACGTCAGCCACCTGGAGTGGTGGCCGACCCGCCGCACGTGTGGCCGCCGAAGCGGTCCCCACTTCTGGTTTTGGTCCGCGCCGGTAAACCGGTAACCCCCATATCTGGGGGCCGTTCCCCTATCCGCCACCTGGGGACGCGTCCGATGGCAGGCCAGAAACTGCACACGGAAATACTGATATTAACCTATACTGACCTCCACAACCCGAAGGCGATATAGAAGCATTGCAGTTAGACCAATAATGGTTAGACTTTTGCGGGCTCCAACAACTCGTATCGATTGCCATTGCATGACAACCGGAACCAACAGCTTAACGTGCTTTCCGAGGCACGACCTAACAAGTGCCAATATTCATATTCACGCACACAAATATTTGCACTGCGCGGGGATCGAACCCGCAGCGGCCGCGTTACCGCTACGCCACATAGGCTGTCAGATGACGATGTCTAATAAGTAGAAATGAAGACTCTTGATGTAATCATTGAACAATCAATGCATAATGAATATGATTACATATTCAATTTATAACATGTTGTCACTGCAGGGACAGAAGCCTCTTCTTTTCGAGAGCTGTGAGATGTCTTCATAACTTCAAATTTTTGTTTCTAAAAAAATTGTTATATCAATAAACTGCCTGCCTGGCTTCCTACGCACGATCTAGAACTCGATAATTCGGGTGACTACCACTGGTCCACACTTGTCCAATACCCTTAGATACAATTTCGAATACGCGGCTACTAAAAACAATTAGCCTACTACTTTTCTCGGTGGTAGGCCAAACCACCCACCAGACAAAGTCTTTCCGCCAAGCGATTCGTCGTGTTCCGGCATGATGTTGGGTGAAGTACGGTGGCCGGGCCAGAGTAGTTCTGTGGATATATGTGCCGGGTACGATGCACCAAATGTTGTTGTATCAGGAGTTTTATCGTGGAGGGTCTTCAGATCAATCTCCCCCTGGCGCAGCATCGTTGGTCGTGTTGTTTGTTGGGTTTAACATTGCATCACCACGATCAACTGTCGTCTTCCTTCCTATTCACTCAGTTCACCATCAACGATTGCATTACTGCTTACCATCAGGCAAGATTGCCTAGCACTAGTTTGTTTTTTTTTTTTAATTTGAAACTAAACTACGTACCTTTGACCAAAACTACTTAGATCTAAGCAACGCAATAATGATTTCCCGATGACTGAGATTGCTTCTACAATTTACAGAAATACTAGTTGAGAAAGTCCTGAGAAAGCTATGTGCTACGAAGCTACCAAATTAGGTACAGATAGCAATGGTATTCAAGTCCGGACAAATTGCTAGGGCACCTACACGGTGTTGTTTCCACTTCGTTTGATTTAATTCCGTCTATTTTTATTTAAATTGCGCTATGTCACCGTTCCGAGTTAAGTAGACAGGAAAAGGTATAAGAGGAAAATGTATAAGGAAAGATGAGTAGAAGATAATGATTGTAAATTTGCTAGCAGAAATCAAAAGACACTATCGCTTATTGAATTATTATAATTCATACTTTTTGTGGCGTTTATTCATAGGATTACATTTGCATATAGTGTCAAAAGACCCCCGTCTATTATACATTCTGTACATCAAACGTAACTTGCACAAAAATAATTGCTGGGAAACGATTTTTCTTTTCGGTAGAAGAATTGATTGGTTGCGGTAGTGCGGAATTTAATACACGCAACATTGTAATAATAGGTGCGTCCTACGGTACAAGGATCGGGTAGTTAAAATTGTATTATGAAACGTGAAAAATTTGGTTTATTAAAAAAACGTCATTGAATGTTATAATTTTCACCTTTAATATTCCCGTATTCAGAAGTTTCTCAAGCATGACGCATGGTGCACCATTATGCTGATCCGTGCGTCATGTTTGTGAACAAGCGCCGTCAGTTGGGACTCTTCATATTTTAGCTGTAGAGGCTTTTTTATTGATCGATTACTTACGATGCGATTTTAATGTACACGTGTTTTAAATTATTTCATAAAAGTTTCTCGGGGAAATGAATAGTACTTATTTACACTCACACTCTGTCACATGGTGCGTTATGAGAGTGTGTGCGTCACAAGCGACTCATGATTGTCAAATTTTAAACTTAATCTTTAATTTAAAAAAAGCCCTGTATTTTTATGAATAACATCATGCATAATGACATTTATAATGGAGAAACACTGACTCCTAAGTCAGGTATTAGGTACATACTTGTATATATACCTAGTATGGGAGTCAGGAGACCTACCTATGTTTATGATTCCACATTATATGCTGTAAATGCAATATTTGTAACCAAGTTGTCACTTTCATGAAATAATGTATTGTTATTAGACCAAATTTGTTAATAAAATCCACAATAAGCATTTAAGTACACTGAAAGTTTATTATAGTGTTCAAAATAACCACTACAAAGGGCAAACTAACATTTATGTCAATTAAAGTCAGAGTTAACACCACATAACACAAGTTACTTTAAAATATGTGTTGTTAACAACAAAGTTAAAATAGCATTTCATATATTATAATCTGCATTAAAAGGAACAACGAACATATTACTGTTTAATCTGTTTTCAGACGAAAATGAACAGATAATGCAATTAGGCTGTTAATGGAATTAATTGGGGCAACATTATGGTGCGTCATTAGATAAAGTGTTGGATAGGATAATGTGAGAGGTCTTCGTGTGGCTATACTGCCCCTAAATTGATTTTCCCAATTATCTAAAATTAAAATGTAAATCGCTGTCGAGTATTGATTATGTTATTTTATGATGACACGTAGAAAGACAATTCTTGCAAGCTTGTGGCTTGGAATGTAATGCTGTCTGGCTCTACATAAAAAATAGTAGTGTTATGGTATGTATCAATCAACGGATATGAATGAAATTTTGCACAAAGGTAGACCATGAGCTGGATTAGAATATAGGATAATCCCAATACTCCTACAGTAGTGAGAATTTGCGGGTGAAACAACAAGACGGTGCTAGTATTAATTTGGCAATAGTTAATTTATGCCGGTGCAGTATCGTATGTTTATATAATTAGGTAGGTATGTATGTTGTGCAATATTGTAATTTTGTAATCCAGCTAAAAGTATTCAGCGCATACAGACAAGTGGTAGGCCTCCATTCACTTTCACATTGACCATGAACTGTTGCATCAACATTCAATAATACATTGTAGCTCATAAGTGTCAACCTTTCACCCTGAATCTCTTAAAAATTAATTTAGTGTTCATAAAATTAAAATGTTAAGATTATTATAAATACTCTCACAAAACTTAAGTATACCTGTAGCCTATAAGCCAAAAAACTGTATAATTAAGAAAAGAAATTAAGAAAGGCTTGCTTTGAAGTTTATAACATAATTTGGATGTAATTTACCGCATCTTTATATCCAACACGGTTTTACATTTCATTTCATTTCAGACATTTCTGCACGCAAAATGATTTATTGAGATTTTGTTATAAATGAAAACGGGTTCATGTAGGTCGTCAGTTTGGACCCAGTCAGGCACTTAGTGTATTAAATTTCGTTCTGAAAATGGTGAAGGAAAAAATCGTGAGATAACAGGCATGTCAGAGAATTTATAAATGGAAGACACGTGATTTCTATCAACCAGTAATGGGCCCCGTGGTGGATTTATGGGAACATTAAATGCTGATTATATCATTTGAAAATATACATACATCAAAATGTGCCTGTTCATTTTTATGTTACAAACCAAAATAACACGTAAAGAGATCAATATCTATTTGTACGATTGTATCTTCGTTCAGTATTGTGCCGAGTGTCATTTTCGTAATATTTTCCCTATAAAGAAAATAAACAGCATTTGTTTGTCAATTCAATGTAATTTACGAGAATACGGCAGACACCTTTTATGTTATTTTGTATTTATCGAATTCTGTGTGATTTGAGCAGACGTATTGCGAACAGAAACGCGGACACTTTAGAAAAAAAATGTGGGTTAGACGCATCATCTTTCCCTCTTACTCATCTCCATCGGCCGCCATGTCAGTAGGTACCTATTATACTAGCTAAGCCAAAACATCTAAAACACAAGTCATTGATCGTTCCTTTGGTCTTCTTCAATATAGAAAATAATACACATATATTTTCATTGGCGTTTGACTTGTACGTAAGATGATTCTAAAATATAGCATCCATACTGTGAGGTGAAATTGTAAGCAACAGCACACGATACTGCAATGATTGCATTACAGTATCGTGTGCTGTTGCTTACAATTAGATAACCACCTTACCGGCAAAAGTTAGATGAAGTTTAAGTCATTATTAATAGTCATACTTAGCTCAATTTACCTATCGTTTCACGGTGCACGGTG
Source organism: Sesamia inferens (assembly GCA_037179545.1). Lineage (NCBI taxonomy): Eukaryota > Metazoa > Arthropoda > Insecta > Lepidoptera > Noctuidae > Sesamia > Sesamia inferens. The sequence goes on along the minus strand of CM073928.1, from coordinate 15,599,393 downwards.
GATTTTTTTACAGAATCGACCGCTTGGCTTAATGATACTAGATGTTTAAATATATATTGTTTGTTGCTTTAGGTTCAATATATAAACGTTTTCTTCTTGTTAAGCTTTAGGACTTGCGCTAAATAGTAAGATCTTTATCTGTACTTACTCCTAGATCTTTTAGCCGTAGTAACGTCTATATAGACGTTACTATGATATGATATGCTACTATGATGACAGACGATATCCATACTAACATTATAAATGCGAAAGTATCTCTGTCTGTCTGTCTGTCCGGCTTTCACGCCAAAACAACTGAACTGATTGTAATGAAATTTGGTACACAGATAGTCTAGAGCCTGAGAAAGGACATAGGCTATATAACATCCCGCTATGACTAATAGGAGCAGAGCAGTAACAAAAATTGTTGCGAAAACGGGGGCAAACGCGGACGTACATATTGCTCCCAGTATTTTAACAGGCGCTTATTTTATATCAACACGCGGACGGAGTCGCGGGCAACAGCTAGTAGTTTATAAGTATGTAGGGGCACGTGGCTGAATAATTAGCCCAATAGGCAGTCGATCAAATTAAGCTACGTTTGCCGAGGTTAATCTGTGAATGGGTGACCCCTTCGTGTCTCGAAAAGCATGGTCTGGGCTGTCATTTATAGATCTTCGACTGTCGTTACTATCCGTAACGGAAGAACCGTATCAGAAGACAGAAAGTCGGATTACCAGTCTCACTGATAGGGTTTTAGATGTCAGATAGGCAGGCGGTCCTTGTAAAGTACCGGTGTTCAACTGCATCCGGTTAGTCTGGAAGCCGACCCCCGAGTAGGGAAAAAGTTAAATAGAAAATAATATCCTTCAATATTCAACAAATAGATACCCCTTACCGTCAATATTCAAGAAATAAAAGCAGACATGTCAAAATAATCTTAGGTATTACTTTCATATTTTAATGACTATAACTCATCGAAGAAAAATATCTTGATTATATAGAGTAATCAAACTTAATTTGTGTTGTGAATTTTCGAGCGTAATACACAATAATTATATTTAATAACATGTCACTTTCATGATTAGATAATAGGAAAGTATTATATATGGAAAAAAATATCTATAAAACATTAATCTAACATTGACAAGTCACAAAAGAACGACGGAAAAAGCCATGCTTGGTGTTTCTCTCCGCGATAGAATCAGAAATGAAGAGATCCGCAGAAGAACCAAAGCCGACATAGCTCTTCAAGTCACTAAAATTAAGTGTAAGTGGGCGGGGCACATTGCTCGTAGAACAGATGGCCGATGGGACAGTAAGGTTCTGGAGTGGCGGCCACGTACCGTAAGACGCAGCGTAGGGAGTCCCCTAACAAGGTGGATCGAAGACCTAGTGAAGGTCGCGGGAAGCCGATGGATGCGGGCAGCACGAGACCGTTCATTGTGGAAAGCTGATATTTACTAATCAAGTTGACCATTGGATCACATTACATATAGTATTGATACGATTACCTCTATTTATTTATACATTTTTGTGGCTGAGGTGTATTGGATTGAAACGGGTGTTTTAGGTTCACAAGGATAGCTGGTTTGGGAACCATCAAGAAAAAAGAAAAAGAAAAGAACAAAAGTTTGAAGCTTCTATTGAAACGTTGTGAAAGCAAACTTTGCTTTTCGCATTTCGTTCAAACGTAAAAACTTGGTGAAAAGGTACATTTAGAAGATTTTTTAAACAACGATCGACCAAGCGGCTATCTGAAGAAGTCATGAACTTAATTCAAAATTTAAGTAGGTCAAACTTTGTATTGGTCGAATAAATAAATAAATGAATTTAAACTGGGACGGCGTGTAATGTGACATAGTTCCAAAAAACCTTTTCACACAAGACGGAAACTATTAGTTTGTGATTAACCTACCTTTTTACGGTGAGGTTTTTATAGAATCGATCGACTGAACCATGAACCACCTCAACAAAACAGACGTTATTTAGCCTATAGAGGTCCACTGCTAATATACAACTAAGATTAACAACAATACAAAACAAAGGTTGTAATGCAAAAAGGGCCTCAGATCAATATAATCTTGTTCTGAGGCCCTTTTTTTTTAATAGTTATAAACTAGCACTTGACCGCATTCCCGTTTGATGGTAAGCAGTGATGCAATCGTTGATGGTAAAGCGCGCTAGTTTATTAAGAGCCTATTCACTCAGAAAAACTGAGCGAATAGGAAGGAAGACGGCAGTTGAGCGAGGTGATGCAATGTTAAACCCAACAACACGACCAACGATGCTGCGCCAAAGGGAGATCGATCTGAAAACCCTCCGCGACCAAACTCCCAACACAACAACATTAGGCGCATCGTACCCGGCACACATCGTAACACACTGATTTTCAGCTGCAACCCACGAGTGCCAAAGGTAAACAAAAACAAACACAGATATGCTATTTTCAGCTGCAACCCACGAGTGCCAAAGGTAAACAAAAACAAACACAGATATGCTATTTTCAGCTGCAACCCACGAGTGCCAAAGGTCAACAAAAACAAACACAGATATGCTATTTTCAGCTGCAACCCACGAGTGCCAAAGGTAAACAAAAACAAACACAGATATGCTATTTTCAGCTGCAACCCACGAGTGCCAAAGGTCAACAAAAACAAACACAGATATGCTATTTTCAGCTGCAACCCACGAGTGCCAAAGGTAAACAAAAACAAACACAGATATGCTATTTTCAGCTGCAACCCACGAGTGCCAAAGGTAAACAAAAACAAACACAGATATGCTATTTTCAGCTGCAACCCACGAGTGCCAAAGGTAAACAAAAACAAACACAGATATGCTATTTTCAGCTGCAACCCACGAGTGCCAAAGGTAAACAAAAACAAACACAGATATGCTATTTTTACGGAAGTGTCAATGTTCTGCTTCTTCTTCTGCAGCCTATAGCGGTCCACTGCTGGACAAAGGCCTCCCCCAAGGCTTTCCACAATGACGGGTCTTGTGTTAACCGCATCCATCGGCTTCCTGCGACCTTCAGCAGGACATCGGTCCACCTTGTTGGGGGCCTCCGTTCGCTGCGTCTTCCGGTACGTGGCGGCCACTCCAGAACCTTACTGCCCCATCGGTTATCGTTTCTACGTGTAACTGCCACTTAATTTGACAGAAAATGGTTCCTTCTTATTAATCCCCGACAAAAATTGAGCAGTGTTATAAGGTTGTCGTGTGTATCTGTGTCCACGTCATCGTAGCTTCCTAACGGCTGAACCGATTTTGAATATTTTTGATTTAAACCATAACGAAGAAATGAGTTTCTAACTAGCTGGCCCTATCACAGAGGGGAGACCTATGTCCCAGCAGTAGGGAAGATATAAGCTGATTATGATGACTTAGAGGTATGCTTGATAGAAACCACAATTTAATATATATATATATATACGGACAAAGTCTTTGTGGTAGAGGCACATTAAATAATTTCGTTCGATGAGACAGGTATTTATTTATTTATTTATATATTCGTTATTGTACTCCAATCAAGCATCGAACAAAATACATTCAACATAAAACATACAATGGGCGGCCTTATCGCTAATGCGATTTCTTCCAGACAACCAAAGAATTGGACAGATTCTCCTGAACCACAAATGTTACTGTCGTTGGTGCAAACATCATTATTACAATATACTAAGGTAGATATACAAATACAAACATATACATACATAAATACTGAACATAACAGGTAAGCAAGTAAATTATTAGCCAAAAAGTGATTGTAGAACAAGATCATAACGACAAGTAGTGTTCCCTCACAAGTCTCTTGAATTCCTGCAACGATTATGCGTTTTTAATTTCAATTGGCAATTCATTCCATAAACGAAGGGCCTGAACAGTGAACGATTTATCAAGGAACGCTGTGCATAGGCATTTTGAGCTTTAAGTTGTCTGATGACCTTAACGATTTAGTATGTGCGTTGTACAGCAATTGAAAGCGATTCTTGAGTTACTGAAATTCAGGGGGACAGCTGATTAGAAACACATTTATTTGTAGTATCAAATAGACTAGCAAATTTAATTCCCCCATCTCCGTTCCATCATCGGACGACCCGCTGTACGGCGAGTTTCCACCCTTACGTTGTTGACACCACTGCGATCCGGACGAAGCGTTTTGCTTCCTCCTTTATACCGCGTACATCGAGGGACTGGAACAATTTGCCGGCGTCGGTGTTTCCGTCACATTACAATTTGAGTGTCTTCAAGGCTAGAGTGAATAGCCTCTTAATAAACTAGCGTGCTTTACCATCAACGATCGCATCACTGCTTACCAACAGGCGGGATTGCGGTCAAGCGCTGGTTTATAATTCATAAAAAAAAACTACGTCTAAGTCTATGTCTTGTCTTTTTATATATGTGTGTACATAAATGAATGTTATTAAAAAAAGACAATTTTTCCGGGGATAGACAGTGTCGTTCTCTCTGTTTGCCGAAACAGCAAACATTAATGATCAACCATTAGAAGTACAGTCATTCAAAAGCTCGTAAATATCAGTAGCCCAGTATCTAATGGACCAATCTTTTTGATATTGTTTCAAGCGGGAAATCGTAGTTTATATTACGATTATTCCAGGATCTACAAGCCCGGGTCAAACCTATTTATAACGTGTAGGTACACAAATTGTATTCCGGAAATACTGTAGCAACATTTATTTAAAGGGATACCTGCTTTAAAGTGAACAGAAAAGTAGAATTTATTTTATAGCAGTGCAATGTAAGCTGAACGGACAAATAAGAACGTTATTTTGCGTAAAACGAAATTGTTTGGTTTGTGGAGCAAATTTGTGTCAATAATATTTGTACGATCGTGAGTTATGACATTTTTTCGTCGAAATGAAGAGAGGTTTATAACGTTTGGCATAAAGAAAAAAAAAAAGCTTGATATTAAACGTTTTCATAAAAGAAATAGGTTATGAAGGAAACATATACGCCGAGTTCTGGACTGACTCAGCTACTTATTAGCATCCGCGGTCAAGTATGTTAATATTAAAATCCTGTTTATGCATGCTAGTGGGTTATGCTTATGAGGAATTTCCATGCAAGTGACAATAAATATGGAAGCAGGTCGTAACGAGATTGGACCCCAATTAACTAACAAGTCAACTGGTAATCTTTCGTAACCTCAGATGCGGGAGCTCCGGGAATCATACCTAGTGTGTTGAATAGGGTAGTTGACTAAAAAAAACTAATTAGTGCGTCAGTCAGATTTCCAAAAAATACTAGACAAGTATTTTTCTTTTTTCACATAAACAAAAAATGAAGACGACACAGTGCGTTGAAAACTCGTGTGACGTCACAGCACGCTACACTTTTTAGCGAGCAGTGACGTCACCAGCCACCACTCCTGATCTTTGATGCCTTTTATATTTGTCAATTTTTATTGATTTGATTAAACAAAATATACGTATCCAATATTTTTCTATAATCTGAATGACGGACTAAATAGAATCATTTTTTTTTACCCAGGAAACATCCCTATTATGAAGTTCTGCTAACCCCTACTTAAATTCTATGTTGCATTACGTAATTACCAACAAATGCTTGCACTAACTAGACTGGTCAAAGACCCATTTTAGGCATCTACGAGTAGGTGTATAACACTGTATACTTCCGTTGTGTCCTAGATTTTTACGTACTACTTTTCATCATCATCATCAACCTTTTTATCGTCCCACTGCTGGGCACAGGTCTCCTCTCATACAGAGAAGGATTGAGCGTAATCACCACGCTTGCTCAATGCGGGTTGGCGATTTCAGACTTAAAGTCCAGGTTTCCTCAAGATGTTTTGCTTCACCTTGTAATCAGTCATTGGTGTCCAACATATACTTAGAAAGTACATATAACTTAGAAAAGTTACATTGGTACTTGCCTGACCTGGAATCGAACTCGCACACTCATACTTGAGAGGCTGGTGTGTTTTAACCACTAGGCCACCACGACTCAGGTTTTTTTTTTTTTTTTAACCAGTGGAAATGACTTTACGCACCATACCCGCCGCTAGCTAGGCGGCGGACGTGTGTGGGACTCGCTCGACCGGAGCCGGGAATACCCACTAAAACCACTCGGTTACCCTCGGGCCCTGTGTTGAGAGTGTCATGGGGTCGGCCCAAAGGCCTAAACGCCGTGCCACTCTCAGGGCTTACCGGCCTTGTTATGGCCGGTTTCCGCGCCAAAGGGGGATTATGCGGTAACCGGAGTAATCCCCAGACGTGGTGACCGGTGCAATGCGCGTGCGGGACATAGGCCTCACCACGACTCAGCCTACTTTTATTGTTAATTTATTGCAAAATAACAATTTATATTATACTAAGCACCTTTACGCCTGAAGCACAGGTTCTACCTAGTTCAGGCAAATTATACATCAGTGCTATTTAGAATTAGGAAAAATATTATAAAATTATGTATAAAGCTGAGAAATAAACAATTTATTTATCTACATGATCTTCATTTGATGTGATCAATATTTTATCTGGACAAAAAGAGACTGTAATCTCGGAGTTCGTTTCGGCCTTTCTTTTCAGAGTAGTAAGAAAATGCCGACCTTATCGGGCTTTTTTATTTTTTATAATATGACATGTAAAAGTGATCTTGATATCCTATTTACATCCTTATTAATATCATAAATGTGAAAATGAGTTTGTTTGTTCCGCTTTCCCACCTTAACTACTGAACGGATTTGGATGAAATTCGGCATACAGATGGTTTATAACCAGGAATAATATATCGAGTGTATCTGACATCGTAACGCAAGCTTAGCGAATAGGCTAGACTGCATGCCACTAATAAAATTTGACAGTAATTTATGTCGTTAATGAACGGTTACAGAATTCACAGTGTTTAAAAAAGTGTCGGCTCGGCCTTTGAACGTTGCAAGCGTGCCGCCGTGCGGGTTTGTAGGTATGATGTTGATCTCTGATGTGAACTCTATTAAATCAGCCGATAAAATAGTTTTTCGAGGTTTGTTTTCATTGCACTTTTTTGTGTAATTAGCGAATTAATTAATTTTTACTTTAAAATCTTATTGAGTTATAAAAGTATAGCAATTACGAACGGTCTAAAGTGAAAAAAAACTACATATATATTTTTTATGAATCATGAAAAAGCCGACGAAAAATTGCACCACTGGGGAGTTCAGAATCATGTACTGGATCCATGGTACTCGTTTGTGCGTCGATGATACACCCTATATAGGAAAGTTTTTATCCCGATATTCTCAAGGAATCAAAACTTACGGCCGGTAAAATCGCGGGGCGCAGTTAGTAGTAAATCATTTCATTTAATATTCCAATTTATTTAAGGCAAGGACACGAAGGTGATAATGATTATGATTATCTATGTCTATGCTGATTCTCGTATCCTTATTAATATTAGATATAAATCGAAAAGTGAGTTTCACGCTGTAACTCCTGGATCGATTGCTTTGAAATTTTGCAGACGTAAAGTTAGAAGTTTTCTCGGTGGTAGGCCATAATACCGCCTATATATGGCCGCCGACAGAAGTTACCACCCACCAGACAAATTCTTGCCGCCAAGCGATTCGTCGTGTTCCGGCATGATGTCTGGTGAAGCCGTACGGAGGATGGGTCTGAGCAGTTCTGTTGCGATGTGTGCCGGGTACGATGCGCCTAATGTTGTTGTGTTGGGAGTTTGGTCGTGGAGGTTCTTCAGATCAATCTCCCTTTGGCGCAGCATCGTTGGTTGTGTTGTTGGGTTTAACATTGCACCACCTCGCTCAACTACCGTCTTCCTTCCTATTCACTGAGTTTTTTCAGTGAATAAGCTTAATTAACTAGCACGTTTTACCATCAACGATTGCATTACTGCTTTCCATCAGGTGGGATTGTAGTCAAGAACTAGTTTATAATGGTTAAATAAAAAAGTCCGGATTAAGTAATAGGGTACTTATTATCCCGGAAAAAAATTCCCACGGGAAAATCTAAAAAGCGCGATATAACCATATTTCACGCGGGCGAAGCCGTGGGCGGAAAACTAGTTAGTTATAAAGAGGTAAAGTCTCACAAACTTTGGAGGGTAAATCGCTTGATTTGAATATACTGAATCGATTTTTAAGAATGTTTTACTAATATAAAACCACGTTATTTTTGGGTGTCATTGGCTATAGGATATTCACCCGAAAGATGAAAAGATTTTTTCACACACTCAAAAGATCACTAGAACAAATGTTTACCGTCCAATAAAATGGGCACGGGTCAGCTAATCTATATACAGTATGTTAAGAAAACCCTGTCCGACCCGTGAAGGTGTTGTTAGGTATCGATAACTAATTCTACTAATGTATACAAAACCGGGCTAAACTTATAAAAAAAATCCCCCTAAAAAAATAAATATTATTTCGCAAAAAGAGGTAACTTAATAAATGTGCGCTATGCACACCTATGCCCCATTCCGCGGGCGGCGGGCGGCAGGGCATGCGGCACGTGGTCGCATCGCTATTCGCCCATAATAATACCGGTGTTGTCACTTTTTAAATAATAATTACCAAATTTCGGGGAAGTTGAAATTAATTCGCGGGAAAAAAAGATTATTTCAAAATTCATTTGTATTGGTACTATGATGATTACGTAAAAATTTATATTATATTTGGTCATGTGTTTACCTAACCTTTATTATCCTTATGGGTCGGACAGGGTTTTCTTAACATACTGTATATAAAAGAAAGTCGTGTTAGTTACATCATTTATAACTCAAGAACGGCTGAACCAATTTGGCTGAAAATTGGTAAGGAGGTAGTTAAGAACTGGGAGAAGGACATAAGATACTTTCTATGCTGCTCCCCGTCGTTCCTGTGGGAATAAATGAGCTTCTTTGTTTCGACTTCTCCTACACTTTTTTGCTACCCTGGTACCTTGCACGTCCACAAACTATGCACAATAAAACCTCTTTCATGTATTATGATGATTTGATAATGATGAATGAGCTTTTTTATTGTTTCGATTTCTCCTACACTTTTGTGCTACCCTGGTACCTTGCACGTCCACAAACTATGCACAATAAAACCTCTTTCATGTATTATGATTATTTGATAATGATGAATGAGCTTTTTTATTGTTTCGATTTCTCCTACACTTTTGTGCTACCCTGGTACATTGCACGTGAACAAACTATGCACAATAAACCTTCTTTCATGTATTATGATGATTTGATAATGATGAATGAGCTTTTTTATTGTTTCGATTTCTCCTACACTTTTGTGCTACCCTGGTACATTGCACGTCAACAAACTATGCACAATAAACCTTCTTTCATGTATTATGATGATTTGATAATGATGAATGAATGAGGTTTATTGTTTCGACTTCTCCTACACTTTTGTGCTACCCTGGTACCTTGCACCTCCACAAAGTAGGAAACACGTGTCCAGTATTTTTAAGTAAAAAATTTCAAAAAGATATAATGAAAAACCACAAAGTTATAAGCTTGCTATTCTACTTGGTTGTCCCAACATAAATATGGTCATGGATCCGCGGGCGAGCGAGCGCGGTGCGTTGACCTCTAGCGTCAGCTGTTGCGCGCGCGCAATACTATGATGTATCGTAAGCTGCGTGACGCACTCGGTAACTACACTGTAACAATTTCTAAATGTATTTGGGACAAAATATAACATGGTGTCAAAATTATTGGAATGGATTCAGTTGCTTATTCACTATTTATATATAAACTCAAGAACGACTGAACCGATTTGGCTGAATATTGGTGGGAGGTAGCTAAGAACCCGTTCCCGTCGTTCCCATTTGACGTGACATAAGAGGTGGTATAACAAAACGCAACTGACATGGAATAACAAACCAACTCATTCAAAATGTAAGTCAGCGATTCATATACCAAAAATGGCATAACGAAAAGCAAATGACAGCTGAGCATATTTAAAAAAAAAGTCTAACCGGTTGAAGCAATTGCACAGGTAGAAATTCATCATTTCTTTCACAAGGTGCTACAATAAATAAATGACAAATAAAAAAATCATGGATTTTTTACTTTTTCAATTAGGAACTGATTTCAATTAGAAATAATAATATTATTTTTTTTATTTACAATGTTCCTAATTGAAAAAGTAAAAAATGTGATATTTATTGCCTTTAAGGCGGAACAAAGTTTGCCGGGTCAGCTAGTAGAATATAAAAATGTTTGCCAAATTTGAGTCAATCAATCAACTTGACTTATCGCAGTCAACTTCTGGACATAAACCTCTCGCAGTCCTATCCTCCCCCATTTATACTCACAGGTCGTCCATCTATTCATACCCTGTGAATGAATCACATTAATTCATTTTGAATTGATTCTGGTTTAAAACTCAACACATAAAGGTATAAATGAAAGAAGTAAATAAAGCAGTGGTAATAAAATTACAGATTTTGGCAGCCTCCGTGGCGTAGCGGTAGCAAACGCAGCCGCTGAGCAAGAGAGCGTGGGTTCGATCTCCGCGTAGTGCAAATATTTGTATGCACTACGCGGTCTGGTCGTGCCTCGGAAAGTACGTTAAGCCGTTGGTCCCGGTTGCCATACGAACATCTAATGGCAGTCGTTACGGGTTATTGGAGCCCTCAAAAGTCCAACAATTTGTCTAACTGAAATGCTTTGATATCGCCTTCACGTGGAGGTCAGACGGGAGTCGCTTTACAGAAAATACCGAAGTTTAGCCAAAATCAGCATTTAGACTGAGAAAGCGGACCCCAGACCCCAAAGCTGAAAAAAGCTTCTGATGCGACTGGGTTTAACGCTGAGATGATGATAATGAATAAAATTACAGATTTCAGTTAATTACAAGTGTCCAAAGAATCAATTCAAAGTCATCAATTCCAGAGTATATTATTTCAGAAAATTAAACTCAATTGCTTGCAATAACTATCTGTTGGTTTGAACTGAACTAAATAATGCAATTATTATACTAATGATCAGTTGCTTTATGTAAATTACTGGCATTCAACTGCTTTCGGTTAAACTGGATGTCAATTCTAATTTAGTTGGGAAAATGCTGATTAAGCATAATGATGTTTGATTATCAATTGACGCGTACTTCAGAGCATTCAACCATTAACAATTTAATTTGTATTTTCTCATTTTTTATTGACATCCTTGTAGGTAAGAAAATGTGAGAAAAGATATCTGAAAATTATTTCAAATAATAAATATGAATCTTACGTAAGACTTAAGCAACAAAGAAAAAAAAATCTTGTCTGTGTGACCGCTTAGTTGATATTTTAAACTACTCAATGACCATCATTCAGAAGATTTATTCCTAAGTTTTCGTTTGTAATATATTAATATTAATTCAACCTCAAACCCAAATAAATCGTGAATTTGTAATAAATCATTGCAAAGTCATGATTTATTTACGTATACGATGGCGCTTTCACAATGCATTGAAGCTAAAGTTAGTTAATTCTAGAATATATAATTATAATAAGATAATTAACCTACTATCTCTTTATGTTTGTGAGGCCTTTGTACCAGCAGAGAAAACATTATAAGCTGATTCATATAAATGTTACTAATTACTCAGACTCATGATTTTTATCATCAGTGATCAAATCATGATTATAACTATTTTATAACTTGACACAGCTATAAAACTATGATATTAGTTTTATAGCTGTGTCAAGTTATAAAATAGTTGCACAACCGATCGATTTTGAATAAAATATCGCCGTGAAAAGTTAGATGAAGTAGCTTAAAGTCAGCTGTCTATAATGTCAATCCTTTTTTTTCTTTTTTCCGGGTTGGATAATCCTCATAGATGTCCGCCGCCTTGGGGCGGGCGACGGGGTCTGTCAGACTGTTACTGACTAAAATCCACCCCGGTATTCCATATCACACCTACATAATGTCAAACCCTAGCATTAGTTACAATGAGAGCTCACTCCAGGCATTTTAACTTAAAATACATAGATGCAAGAATAAGGGGTGGACACAGAATACACGCTGTATTAAAAGCAGCATTAATTATAAAAAGTTTAACTAAATATGTGCACTGCGATTAGATAACCACTGCACGGTTTGTGCGTGTTAGCAGTTATTTAGTACATTGAGTTCAACTGCAAAAATGTGGTAATTTATCGGCAGCGGATTTTCAACTTTCTGTTTTGAGTCAAACAGTGAGCATCGAACAGAGCATATCCCAGCGTGCCAAACAAACACGCAATTGGATTTTCAGCGATTCAATAAAAAAAAAAAAATATCGTGGCGGCAGAATCATGCCCGAGTGTATGTGGGTTTAATGTTCATGCAGGTTTGAGCCAGATAAATGGCGACACACAGGCATTCACCTGGCATTTAGCGATATTGATTTAGATAAAAGGATGTGTGGTCGATCAAAAACAAATTACGTGTGTGTCGCTTATGTGCTTTCCTCGATTACATAAAGAGAATTTGATGATCACTGGCAACAGAATCTTCTACTGTGATGTAGTCATTCGTATGTCACCTGATAGACTGAAAATGAAATTTTTATTTCCATCAAATCAAATCAAATCATATCAAAGCATTTATTTCAAATAAAACAGTTACAGGCACTTTTGAATTGTCAGAAGGTCGGTCAGTCAATAAGGTGAAGCTAGTCGCCCATTCCAAAGAGTAGGTACCTATGGAGAAGAACGGGCAAGAAACTCCATGGACGCTCTTTTAAATTATCAAGCTATTGATACAAATATTTGATTACATCATTCATTTTGAAATTAATCGTGTGAGAACGATGCAGAAATATATTGTACGCTAAGAGCGTCCATTATGGAAAACACACAAAAAAAAGACTAACCCAACAAATAGATGCTTTACAGCAAGTACATTGTGCTCACACGTTCATCACATCTGTTTTAAACGGAAAAGATTGTATGGAATGGAATGAAAGTTCAAAGCATACATAAACTCACTTTTCTTCCCGTGGGGGTATGCAAAACTACAGAACGCACCAGAAACTTCTCTTCTCTTCATATTCTGTTTTGTTTCGTATATGTGTACGATCTTTTCATATTTTCCCCTCGGATGTATGAACATCAACGAAGCTACGTTTATGTTCATACATCCGAGGGGAAAATCTTGCAATTTTAAGAAGTCAATGTTTGATCTGTCTCAATTTATCAAAACACCCTTTCGCTATATTTTGACAAGATATTGACATTAACTGTCGCAGAGATGAAATTGTGGTAGATTATGAATGTTTTAATTACGGGAATCGGTTGAAATCGGTCTTCCGGTGATTCATGTACGCTCACATTTTTGTCAGTCGAAATGTAGGTACGAAAATTAAAAAAACAAAGAAAACAAGAGAAACATGTGAAATAAATATTCAGCCAGACGTTTATAGTCAAAGAATGTACTTGATGCTGAATCAGTGAATACATAAAATCTTGGATAAGGCGACGGTAAAACTCAATCGGGGTCAGCGGATATTCAGAATAGATGGGTTAACGATCTTGACACTTTCCCGCTATTGCCATTTACAATTCCTTTGCCTTTGCTGTTGACATATTCAACCTGAATTTCACTAATTTTAATAACGTTTACGGTCTGATTTTAGTCTCAATCTCTCAAAAATACTTTTAATTTTTCTACATTTTGAAGTTTTTGACATTTATTTGTCGCAGAGATGAGACTGCAGCTAGATTTTGAACGTTTTAGATTACGAGAATTGGCCTTCTGATGTTGATGTTGTAAAATATACCAGAAAAACTGTCACATACAAATTTCAATACTTATGTATATACTCTACCGAAATGAATGAGATGGCTGATAATTTTACGTCATTACTGTTGTTAGTTCCATGGAAAAAGTGGTTCAGTTTGATGAACCTACCCTCAAATATGACCACAGCTTTCTGATCTACGCTGTATACGAAAGCAATATAACATTTGGAAAAAGATTGCCCATGTCTGTAGAAATTTTCAGATTAAAATTTAAACTTAGTTTCGGCAACACAGTCAGTAAAGAAATTCCTGCCAATATTTGAGGTTTGACTTTGAGGAAACAAGTAGTGTTTAGATACTAAAATGGATTACAAAACAAATTTTCAAGAAAACACATCTATCATGTCACAAGGAGAGTACAATAAGAATTCTTACTCAAAATTTTTGGGTAACGAAATAAATTTTTCAAGGACAATAAATTAAGCCTACCACGAAGATGGCCGAGGGGAGAGATATTAAATTAATTCCATGAACAACAAAACCATTTAAACGAGGATTTGTTTCAGAGTCCTTTCAATGACAAATTTTGCAAGACTTTCCACGATAGTTATGTACACAAACACTAGGCTAGTATAAGTAAAGAATTAAGTTAAGAACGTGCTCTACTTTACAGAAATTATTAATTAGGTTAAGTTTTTAATTCTAGTTTGAAAGCAAATTACAGGAGGTAGTGGGTAGTTAGTTACAGTGGGCAAGTAGTTTGCATAGGATCATGATATGGCACTGATTGAATAACTCAATGTTTTTGGCAAAAACTGATCTTTCAGTTAAAGTAAATGAATTCTTATTAATTTACTTTTATGTCGTAAAAGAGATTGTAGCATAAAATCAAATAATCATTAAAGTAACATTCTCTTTTCTCTTTGACTGTTTTCCAAACTCGAGCTCTTTGAGATGATGACTTATGTATTGCGTAATTTAATATAGGGTGGGGAAGATATAGGGTTAGCGACGTACATAATCTGTATGTACTCGTACGTCGCAATGTAACAATGAATTTGGTACATGATTCACGACATTCTTTTTTCTCGAAAATATTGAAGTTGAAATTTTTGGTCAGTTTGAAACAAAAAATGCAATATCTAGATAAATATTTATTGCACTTTTCTATAAATCGGCTTCTTTTTTATTTTAACGGTAGTTTAGAATGAATTATTTAACCGACTTCAAAAAGGAGGAGGTTACTCAATTCGACCGTATATATTATGCTTTTTTTATGTTGTTCGCGGATAACTTCTTCGTTTATGAACCGATTTTGATAATTCTTTTTTTGTTGAAAAGAGGACATTCCCAAGGTGGTCCTATGGTGAGGACATTAGGGTTTGATGGTGGAAGACCAAAGAAATCAAGGGGAACTTTCAAAAATTGTAGGAACGGCTAGTGCATTTGTAAGTTTTTTCATTAGGTATTTCAAAACACTACAATTTAATAAGGGTATGAAGTATATCTAATACCATTATCAGATATACTTCATACCCTTATTAAATTGTAGTGTTTCCCATAGCCGGGAGACAGGCGAGGGAACTCCTCCACGATTAACAGCAGCTACCTTGTGTTTGTGCTTGAATAATTTGTTTTAAAGGGCTGCTGATGAAGACAAAGGTCAGTTCTGGGAACTTCTCAACGATTTACAGTAGCTACGTTGTGTTTGGACTCGATTGATTTATATTAATGAGAACTTTGCATCCATATGGGCTGTAATGAAGGTTTGCAGTAGATCTGATGATGGAGTCGAGGACAGTCGAGGGAACTCCCCAACGATTCACGGCAGCTATGTTATGTTCGTGCTTGATTAATTTGTATTGATAACAACCTTACGTCTAGATGGGTGGGGAACTGACGATGAAAACAAAGGTCAGTTCAGGGAACTCCTCAACAGTTTACAGTGAATACCTTGTGTTTGGAATCAATTCACTTATACCGATGAGAAGTTTTAGATCGCATAATAAAGACCATAGACAGTCGAGGAAAGTCCTCAACAATCTATAGCATTGAAGTTTAACGTAGGACAACTACTAGCCACTGCTACTCGCCATGCTGATGCGACAATCAAAAAAATCAAGAGACTGAATTTAAGTCGCTTAATCGTGTCATCACGTCACAAAGTACAAGCAGAGTAAAATTAGAAACAAGAGGAGACAAAATAAACATAGAACGAGGAGTTAGGCAGGGGGACCCCCTATCCCCAAAGTTGTTTATAGCTGTACTTGAAAATATATTTCAAAAACTAGACTGGAAAAACAAGGGAATATATATAAATGGAAATTATTTGAACCATTTGAGGTTCGCTGATGATATTGTCATAATGGCCGAAACTGCTAAAGATCTAGAAGAGATGATGAGATCACTTGACTTAGAAAGCTCCAAAATCGGATTAGAAATGAATTCAAACAAAACTAAGATATTAACCAACAGTCGTGAACGGCCAATAGTGATACAAAATAACAAAATAGAATACGTCAACGAATACATCTACTTGGGGAAGCAAATTTCATTAAAAACGTCGAATAACGAAGATGAAGTAACAAGAAGAATTAACGCAACTTGGAGAAAATTCTGGGCTTTAAAAGAAATCCTAAAAGGGAACTACAGCTTACATATGAAAAAGACAATATATGATACATGTTTGTTACCCTGCTTGCTGTATGGATGCCAAACTTGGGTATTTACTAGTAAAATAAAACAGAGAATCAAATGCAGCCAAACATCAATGGAAAGAAGCATGATGAATATTAGAAGAATACAAAAAGTTAAGAGCGAAAGCATTCGTCAAAAAACGAAACTGACCGACGCTTTGAGGCACGCACTCCAACTAAAGTGGAGATGGGCCGGACATATCTCACGCTACACAGATAGAAGATGGACTATTGAAGCTACGAGATGGAAAGGACCAGACGGAAAAAGGAGTGTGGGCAGACAAAAAAAACGGTGGACTGATGAGATAACTTACATAGCAGGAAATGACTGGATAAAGTCAGGCAAGGACAGGGAGTCGTGGAAGAGGATGGAGGAGGCCTTTACCCAAACAGGGGTCCATATTGCTTAATACTAACATTATTTATAAGTCATAATAGCAATATAAATCATACTAACACGAAACTACAACATGCAACATTGTAAAATATGGAATAAAAGGCTTTATTATTATTATTATATTAATCGTGTCATCTCTATCAATGCTCATACATTCAATCCAGTCCAGAGAAATTTTATAAAAATATATTAAACCTATTATTTTAAAGTTGTGTGGTGCGTATATAAAAGCCGTTCGACGAAAGGACGAATAAATGGATTAGCTAAGCTTATTGTTTTGTTTAAGCTCCTGTTCTAAAGAAATGAATATATTTGATCCTAAACAAAGTAAGATTAATGTCTACACTTGTTTCATTTACTAATTTTTAACATCTGGTTTGTTTATAATCCTCCTTTTCAAAGCCTCGCTCTTGATGTAATATTTACCATTTTCCTTATAAACATGCCACAATTCCGACAGCAATTATTGTTTGTAATTAAAAACGACACGTGCCTAAAAGTAACGAAAATATACTATGATATTTGGAGTATTAACTTTTTTGATAACATGAAACGTGTTTGTTAAATATGTCAGAAGCTGTATCTGAGAAACAATGTCTAACAACATCATAGCCCGTATATACGTATTATATTTCATCATCATTTCAGCCGAAAGACATCCACTACTGGACATAGGCCTCCTCTCCTCTCCTGGGTCTCTCTCATGGATCTCCACGACGACCGGTCCTGCGCTTCCCGCATCCAGCGGTTTCCCGCGACCTTCACCAGGTCGTCGGTCCACCTTGTCGGGGCCAAAACACGCTGCGTCTTCCGGTGCGTGGTTGCCCCTCGAGAACCCGTCGGCCCCATCGCACATCGGTCTTACCAATATAGCCTGCAGCCACTTTAGTTATATTTAAGTTCCTTGAAATAGTGGCCAAGCATTGCTGCATTCAACCACGCACAAACGTAGGCTATAGTAGAGATAATGTGTTATGGGATTTCTCCCTGGACCTGGACCTGGACATCTAATTCTAGATCTCAATCTCAAAAGTAGCGCTTTCGATCACAAGTTAAACTAAGTACTGAGAAACAATAAAACTACAATTCATGTTATAATTCCCGTTCTATCGCCTGACGCGGTGACAGATGGTCTTTACGCAATTCAGTGGCATTTACTACAGTATTTGTATTAACAATAAGGTCTTTATATAAATACTGAATAGAGCTTGCGCTGTGATCATGTCTCAATGTATTTGAAACTAAATGTATTGTTTATCAAGAACAAATGTTACCGAAACTCCAGTGGTTGGCTCAAATTCACACCCCGCGTCCTATTTGAAAGCAATTGTGGCACTACAGTTAGTCGCGTATGTTAAATTGTCCGTGATATAGGTACGTTTAAATGATGTGTAAGCTTTACGAATCACTCCTGTTAAATTGATTAATTACTTTATAATGTTTTGAAATGGTTTCACTAGGTATAAAAATATTTATTTATTACGTGCGGCCCGCGCTCGCTCTCAGAGCAGGCCATTTTATAAAGTAACTTTTTGGAACCAAATATGATATTTAATGTAAACTACGCGAGGCGGAACCGCTGATAAATTCTGTGTATAAATTCAGTGTGTTCAGTTGGTTAGTTCTAGTGCCGTTATTATAGAGGAATAAATCGGGTCAGATGTTACATAACTTAAGTAGTACCCATATTATTCTTAAGTATTTTTTTTTTATTCTTAAGTAATTTGATTAAGAGATGACATGCGTGCCAACAATCTCACACCACGAGATGCGATGGAGGGATGCGACTGAGATTATACTTTGAGATGATAATGATGATGAATAACCTATGTTGTAGTTTAAGTCAATCATATCATGGCCAGTATTCCTAATTATTGTTATTAAGAGTTCCCTTTGACTGCTGTGAAAGAAATAGCAGTAATTGTTTTAAAAAATAACGTCAATGTACAGCGTGTTATGGTATGAATTGATAGACAAGTTTAATACTTTTTCCATAGAGTTTCTTATCCTTTTTCTCCATGATAACCTAGTTTTACGAACGGATGACTAGATTTATGATAAATTACTGACAAGCAAATTGAAATGAATCTCCAGGCTTGTCTATCTGTGCTTTACATCATAAAACCTTTTTACTACGAGCCATGTTAATAAGAACCTACATACATAGTAAATAATTAACTAGTAACTATTATTATATGCAAAGCTCGTTCATTGAGTAATAATAGGTATACTTTGAGTTTACCAGCTGTCGTGTTGAATCCTCGTCAAATTCAAGAATGTAACTAAGCATAGTTACCTTCTTGAATTTGAAGGATTCTCTAAAATGAGTAGGCACACCACACTAGCAGCGGTAAGTCCCCTCTTAGAGGAGTGGCTAGAGAGGTGCCACGGCACCCCACCTTCTGTCTGACGCAGCTCTTCTATAAAGCGGGAGGAAATGCCAGGGTGTCACCACTGGGTGGATCGCCCTGAGGACACGGTGGAGCTTACGGTGGAGGTCTGCCCGGCTTGGGTAGAACACCGCCGGGTCGTCATGGCGGTGGTCGGCGGCGATCTCTTGCGTCCGACTCTGGTCTAGGCCATGGTACGGAGCGAGAGTACATGGCAGGCCGTCTCCTCCTTCTGCGAAGCACTGATGCTAGCAAAGGAGAAGGCGGAGCGCGTGAGAAAGCGGAAATTCTAGCGCCACACTAGACGCTCTGGTCGGGAGACAACATCGAACTCCCGATCACCGTAGGTGCGGGTAAGGACCAGGCCCGAGTCGACGGCGCGTTGTGTTTCACGCGCCTCAAAGAGATGTCAGTACATTGCGACGAGTTCCACGAAGACCGATGCCTGGGAAGTGAAGGAACACGAGTGGGTTTTAGTCAGTAAAAGTCTGACACGCCCTTCCGCTCCGCCCAGAGCGGGAGTAGTCATTACCTAGATGATTTCCCATCCCAAACAAAAAAAAGGTGCACCTTTGCATCCTCGTCAAATTTCAAAAGGCTGTTATGAAACGCATAAATAAATAAATTGAATTACTAATTAATGTGTGATGTAAACACAATATCGAGTCAAATTAGGTACGTCTTGGTTCGTAATGGACAGAATAAATGTGGCAGATGGTATTATTCAACAAACAATATTCTAGTTTTATAATTATAGTAAAACGAAATATCCGACACGTGTATATGAAACAAAAAGGTACCCAATACGATAGGCTGAAATTTCAACTAAAAATCAGCGGAGAGAAGAGGGTCATGAAATGTTTACGTAAACAAAAGGCCATTCCATGAAAAAGGTTGAAATACATTGATTTAGAAGGTATAGGAAACAGGATGTAAGGTTCACTCACCCTTCATAGAAAAGAGAGGGACGTTCGAGACGGGTGTTGTATCTGGTGGGTAACTGCCCGATGATGGATATCGATTGATATATTTTCACGCAATAACCTTGACGATCCATAAGTTTAATTATTTCTGCTTGAGCGAGTCCATCGCAATACTTGTTCCACAGGGTACCATAACGATTAAATTCGTTAGAACTTTTCCTTTTAACCATCAAATTGATGTGCACTTTTTTTGTTTGCCAGCGTCATCAAAACCCAATTATCATTACACCTGAACGGTCAAATACAGTTCAGTGCATGATGTGATATCGACCTACTTAGACAGACCCTCACTCGGGGCCTAAATAAATTCCATATAGCGTAAAAACCCTTCTTACTTAGGTATTTATTTTACTTTTTTCCCAACAGTAAATATCATGACACCGTTACGGGCATTCCAAGAACTTAGGAGTCGGTTTGAATCCCCAAGCGAAAGATTTGTGAACTTTAATATTTTGTGTTACGAAACTTTGTGTTGTCAAGAAGTTTTAAAAGAACAAAGTATGTAACATATTGTAGAATATACACATGTTACGTAAATTAAGCATGAAGTAAACAGTTTTAAGCGGTTTATTACATTACTTTACAAATATTAAATAGGGGTGAGTTTCCGAGTTCATATTCTATCTATTATATATCTCAAGGCTGCGGGGACCGCGTGCGGCAGCGGGAATCCTAGCGCCCTCAGGCCACTAGCCGCCGCAGTAGACGCCCTGATTGGGAGACGACATCGAACTCCCAGCCACCGTAGGCCCTGCACCGCTGGCCTGCGGGCGGTGAGCACTGGGCAGCTCGCCACCCGGTAAGGACCAGGCCCGAGTCGACGGCGCGTTGTGTTTCACACGCGCCTCAAAGAGTTGTCAGCAATAAAAGTCTGACATGTCCGCTCCGCACAGAGCGGGAGATGAAAAAAAAGGCTGCCGGGGACAAACACTCACCTCATCTTCCCCTGATCTCCTCGGGGGTTGCGGATGGATTGTACCCCGCGTATCTATGACGGGTGAGTGTGCGCATATGAGGATTTCCCACCGCGCAAAAATAAATAAAAAACACCTCATGGCTGGTCCTGTTCAGGAAAGCGGGATGTAGTGTGCACTCGCTATCCGCGTAAGTCCCATAGAGCTGCTAGACAAGGTAGATAAACTGGTTCAACGAAAACCGCACCTCATTTCGTCGTGAGCTGGGCCTGGGCAACAGTCAGTTCGGGTTTCAGCATGGGCGCTCCACCATACATATTGTGTGTGTCTCGGGTGAAAGTCCTGGCGGAGGAAACGCTCTGGGGGTCCCAGGGTGGGGTGAGGGTGGCAATATCCTTGGATATGTGCAATGCTTTCAATTTTCTGCCCTGGAGTAGTGTTCGGGAGGTACTGCGGTATCTCATTTATTTCATTCATAAAAACAATTTCCAATGTCTTGAATATCTACATATGCGACCTACACGAATCAACTAATCAAAATATCAACGAATGCTTTCCAACCTTAGTCACCTCGTTGGGGCTTATCTAATGGAAATGTGCTTTTAAATAAAATTAAATAGAAAACAACAGGTCGTTTATAAAATTGGATTACATTTGAGATTTTGAAAAACAGTAAAACGGTAAGAAATGTTACCTATATTTGCGTAAAAGGTTTTTGATGCTAAATGATCTTTTTAAATAAAACGACCAATATATATTATATTGGACGTTCTAATGTTTATGTTCTAGAAAAAACATTTAGCTGCCACAGAGAAAAGGCCGGTATCCCACCGGTGGGAATGATACAGACTAATGATGCTATACATTTCGTAGGAAATGAGACTGCAACTTACTTTTTCATGATGGACAAACTATTCAGTTAAAGTACCTCCTCTTATAGTCTAGTCTTAATAATACACAAATTACTTGCTCAGGAATCTCTTAGAAACCCTTAATATTAAAGTTATCGGGAAAAGAGGTCGAAAGAGATTGGAGTAAAACTCTTTCGACAAAATTAATGAATGAAGGCCAAAAGACTCGTCAAGAAATCCTCCTTTAATCACCGCCACTTCCACTAATTCTTTGCTTCATCCAGCGAATTCCTGTGGCCCTCACAAGGTCATTTCTCGATCTTGTGGTAGGCCACGTCTTATGCGGTCGCTACTTCAAAACCTATCAACTGGGTGATACCTATGAAAGTAAATTATAATTCGTAATAGGTACGAGATAATTCCTACATTTCTCACTAGGATTTTGCATATCATATTAATCGATTGCCTTTCGTGTGAGTGAAGTAACGTAATTGGAAATTATAAAGTTAATTAGCGAATATCAGTTTCTACCATTTCGTACGGATGTACGTACGTACACGGATGTTATTGACAATGTTAATTGAGTAAGCTAATAATAAAGTTTGTTGATTTTCCAACATGTGTTTCTCAGTTATTTTTATTAAAGTGGGGATTACAGTCCCATCTACCACCCAATACAATTGCGGTGTCTCTGACAAGTAGTGTAATTCTATAACCAGTGCTTACAGTGACAGCTTAGGTGAACTGCTCTCACTTCACCTAAGCTGTCATTCGAAATAATGTTAAAGGATTGACACTATCTCTAAGCTGACTTTACCCAGCTTTTCACTGTGATTTTTTTACAGAATCGATCAGCTGGTGTGCCCGTTCACCTGCTCCATGGATGAGTGAAATAATACTAGCAATGCTGCTATCGAAGTGGTCAAACATTGAGTTAATACCCTTATTAAAAAAAAGTCGATACGAAAAGAAGAAAACGTTCTTTATGGGATAACGAACGCGTCTTACTAGTATTTTACTGTGAGTTAATAATTTCTCACCACTGCTCTCAAACGGTGAAGAAAGACATAGTGAGTAAATCAGCAGAACTAGAACCAAAAATTGTAACACATGTGACATTTACGCGCGTCACCGGCCTGCGTGGTGGATTACAGCTGCCAAATAAATAATTCAATGTCTTTGATAACAGTTCACTTTCCTTCACATGTCATACCACAGGCTGAATAGAATATAAGACCAAAGAATGTAACATGACAAACTAGCGATTATAATTACTGTAATAAATATGTGGTAGTATATTGAGAGTAGCGGTGGCCTAGTGATATCGACCGCGACTTACTAGTTGTAGGTCGTAGGTTCGAATCCGGTCAGGTGTCAATTATTTTATTACCACTGCTCTCAAAATGGTCAAGGAAAACATCGTGAGGAAACCGGCATGTCTTCTTTTTTTTTTTTGAATAATTATAAACTAGCGCTTGACCGCAATCCCGCCTGATGGTAAGCAGTGATGCGATCGTTGATGGTAAAGCGCGCTAGTTTATTAAGAGCCTATTCACTCAGAAAAACTGAGCGAATAGGAGGGAAGACGGCAGTTGAGCGAGGTGATGCAATGTTAAACCCAACAACACGACCAACGATGCTGCGCCAAAGGGAGTTTGGTCTGAAGACCCTCCACGACCAAACTCCCAACAACACAACACAACTGCTCAGACCCGTCCTCCGTACGGCTTCACCAGACATCATGCCGGAACACGACAAATCGGTTGGCGGCAAGGCTTTGTTTGGTGGGTGGTAACTTCTGTCGGCGGCCGATGTTATGGCCTACCACCGAGAAAAAAAAAGAAGCCGAGAAAAGCAAAAACTTTGAAGAAATGTAATGTGACATCTACCAACTCGCACTGGGTCTACGTTGTAGATTACGGCCCACTCCTTCTCACTGAGAGGAGGCCAAGAGGAGTGGGAACATTATAGGGTGGTTGTGTTATGTTATGTTATATTTATTTATTTTATTAATTATTTACAGTAAGGGTCAAAAGTGCATTACCACTTTTGAACTTCATTGCAATAATAATAAGTGTCAAAAGTGGTATTCCACTTTTGACCCTTACTGTATATACAAAAAATCAATAGAGAAAAAAAAAAAATTTGAATGTTCAATTTATCAAAGACAGGAGACTTACCGATCGATTCTGGAAAAAACTCACCTTGTAAAGTTAGGTAAAGAGAGCTGTTAATAGTATCAATTGTTAGGACAGGACATAAGCGATCGATTTTTACAAAATTGGTTGTGACCTAATAGTGAGTTGAGTAAATTATAAACTTACCAGGTGTGCCCGGGGTTTTTTTTAAAATAAATAAAACGTTGCCCCACATTAGGAAATACTCTAGTATCGTGGGTGCCTTTACAATCATTTAAATTCACATACACAAACAGCCAGACCCAGAAGAATTACCTGTAGGCCAAACAAATAATTGTTCCATGCGGGAATCGAACCCGCGACACGCAGCGTAGCAGTCGATGACTCAGGCACTACGCTAGCCGTGTCGTCGTCCCACTGGGCTTCAGCCTTGAAAGTTTTGATTTATAATAGTGATATCAAGAAT
This sequence comes from Sesamia inferens, assembly GCA_037179545.1. Taxonomy (NCBI): domain Eukaryota; kingdom Metazoa; phylum Arthropoda; class Insecta; order Lepidoptera; family Noctuidae; genus Sesamia; species Sesamia inferens. The sequence goes on along the minus strand of CM073928.1, from coordinate 15,574,888 downwards.
GTATTATTCTTGGTTATAAAGGATGTCTCTGACATCGACGCACAAACGAATACCATTGATCCAGTACATGATCCTGAACCCCCCAGTGGTGGAATTTTTCGTCGGTTTTTTCCTGATAAAAAAAAAAAATAATATGCAGTTTTTCACTTTAAAACGTTCATAATTGCTATACTTTTATAATCCAATAAGATTTTAATTACACAAAAAAGCGCAATGTGAACAAAACACGAAAAACTGTCCTATCAGCTGATTTAATAGAGTCTACATCAGGGGTCAACGTCATACCCACAAACATGCGTGGCGGTACGGTTGCAACGTTCACAGGCCGAGCCGACACATTTTTTAAACACTGTGATTTCTGTAACCGCGCATTAACGATATAAATGACTATCATAATTTTATTAGTGGCATGCGGTGTAGCCTTTTCGCGAAGTTTGCGTTACGATGTCAGATACACCATGTAATATACTATATCCTAAATTTCATCTAAATCCGTTTCGTATTTTTTGGTTGAAAGAGTAACGAATATTAATCCATTCATCCATCATCATAACAAACTTTTATATGAGTAGGATTTATTACATGAGTAGGATAGGACACGGTAATTTCTTATCTCTAGTTATATGTTAACAGTAAAAATGTTATAGCATGTTTATAAAAACCGTTTTTTACTTTTAATAATATTTACTTTGAATCTCTCTTTACATGTTGCCCTAAAGCGAAAGAAACAGCTATCGTTATGAACTACACTATTTTTGAATCAATTTATTTTTAATTATAACCTAGTGCTTGACCGCATTTCCGCATGATGGTAAGCATTGGTGCAATAGTTGATGATAAAGCGCACTAGTTTATGAAGAGCCTATTCAGCAAAAAAAAAAAACTGAGTGAATAGGAAGGAAGTCGGCGGTTGAGTGAAGTGATGCAATGTTAAACCCAAAGGGAGATTGGTCTGGAGACCACCCACGACCAAACTTCCGACACAACAAAATTTGGCGCATCGTACCCGGCACACATCGCAACACAACTGCTCAGACCCGTCCTCCGTACGGCTTCACCAGACATCATGCCGGAACACGACGTATTACTTAGCGGAAAGACTTTGTCTGGTGGGTGGTAACTTAACACGTAAACAAGTCAATGATTTTTTAGAGAATTTGATCAGAAAATGAAGTAATACCAGTTTAATCTTAGCTCATTTATTTGGCTAACAGCAATATAACTTCGCAGCTTACATCCAGTCAAAATTGAGACGACTTGAGAGGTATCGATTTTTATTACAGTTTCCCTTTCAATTACATCTAAAGCAAGTTGGCAGGATAACAGCAATGCGGAAACTTCCTATTTCTACGCCTAGGAATGTCCAATAGCGGCAAGGGATTTTAATTTTAATGTGACGAATCGAAACATAACCTACATTTGTATGACTATAAAAAACATTTTTGTAGAAATAAATTTCTTTAAACAGCGGTAACCGTCCACATAGCGTGCAGCAATTTACCGACGACTGATGACCAATTGACCGACCACTCAAACATCAGTCATGAAAATAGTTTGTTATGTTTACCTAAAATGAGTTTTTGATACCGTAAAGTAAAACCCTGCTGCCTAAAGATTTCAATCGCTAGATATACGCTCACCGTATTTTCCGTTTTTTCCGGGGTGGAAATCCTCATAGGATGTCCGCCGCACTGGGGTGGGCGACGGTGTCTGTCAGACTTTTACTGACTAAAACCACCCCGGTGTCTCTTCTATCACGAGCGCGCGTGGGGCCGCGGGAGTCTAAATTCTTCCACGACCCCACACTCTCGTGCTGGCCCGGTCTGACCGGGCCTCGTCTCCTGCACGGGGTAGTCCCGCGCCGACACTCGCGCGCGCCTCCGCCTCGGGGTCCATCGAATAGGGGGCGGGGACTTCCCCATGTCCTTCGCCCCTGGACCTATCCATGGGGAGCGGAAGAGGGCGTTATCCGCCCTTCCTCGGTGCCCGGTGCATCTTCTGCGGCCCGGGAATCAGACCTAACCCAGACCTAGGGCATGCTGGAATCCTCACGATGTTTTCCTTGACCGTTTTGAGAGCAGCGGTAATGAAATAATTTAGAGAAAGTAAAGCGCCTAATGGAGTTGGAACATACGACTTTGTTTAATATTTTCATAACAATCAAGTCAAGCCATTGCGTCACTGTACTCGACGCGACTATCTTTTGACGCGATCTAACGAGTTTAATCTTTACCGCTGTCATTTTCATGACAGTACCCGCGGCTGTTATGTGCTGCACGGCTTTTCTAGGAAATAAGTTATCAATGGTAAAATAGTTATTCCACCAGAATCTTACCTGTTAAAAAGGGGGCCAACTTCCTATCGGCTAATTTTTCGCCTAAAAAAGGGTTGCACTCGTATCCAATGCTAAGTTTAGATGCACTTTAAAGTCGATTATAATCATCTTCAATTCTTCATCAACAGCAATTTTTATCTTTGTACTTAGTAGGCACTGAGATACAGAGGGGCCAAAAGTGGGTCGAAATGGTTTGTGTAAATAGTGCACGACATGTGCGCGGCCTGTTGCTGGAATTTGGCTTGCGCTCTACCGTGTGCTTAGATTTACGACACTGTTGGTGCAAAGGATGAGCGATGGACTGCTGCGCCGCATGTAGCGGTTCGATTCAAGCGGTTGGAAGCAATATTTGTATGGCCTACAGCTAGTTGCTTCAGCTCTGGCTTTTTGTGTATATGAGTTTAAATTTTTGTTATCGCACTCACGATACAGAAGTAATTCATAGTGTAAGGCAATGATTTATAAAGAAATCATAATAAAATAAATTTATATAAACATTGTATTTTTAAGGCATTTTAATATAGTATAGTGAAAATAAAAAAACAAAAAACATTAAAAAGTAGGTAGGTCGCATGCAAATCACAGAAATCGTAATAACAAATCATATTATTACGATTTCTGTGATGCTAATAAATACAATTTTAGGATCAGACTCCTGGGACACAGTCCTCTCTGAGAGTGACTAGGTCACAATCCATCACAAGGGCCCAGGACGGGTTGTTGAATAAAAATAATGGCAATAGGTACTAGCAATATTGTTAAATGATAATGTTACATTTTATACCTACAGTCCAACTTTTTTCCCACAGTGACACGAATTATAACAATCCATTAGGAAGCCCTGTTTAACACTGGCCGTTTACAGTCTCAAATTATGATGAATATGACAAAGAAGAATTGTTTGGTTGGGTGCGGAGTACTAAAGTTTGATGGTTTATTACATGAAGCTTGTTCAGCAACTAGGTCATGAAGTTGCCAAGGATCGCCAGATGTAGGTATTGTGTGGTAAAACATACGAGATAGTATGTTTACTATCTCGTATATTTTACCACACAATAACTGCATCTGGCCACAATTTGACATTATGAATTAGTATACAGTATCTATGTCCATGAAAGCATGATTGGTTATTTAAACTCTGGATTCGTGCCAGGTTGAAAGAAATGGGCTCGCCGCCTATTACATGCAACTACAAAAGCTAGCAAAAGATGGGCGTGCTCTAAGTATATCTCTGCCTAATCCTTCTGAGTTGTGGTGGCCTAGAGGTTAAAACACCAGCCTCTTAAATATGAGTCAGCGGGTTTGATTCCAGGTCAGGCAAGTACCAATGTAACTTTTCTAAGTTATATGTACTTTCTAAGTATATCTTGGACACTAACGATTGTTTAAAAGGTGAGGGAAAACATTTTGAGAAAACCTGGACTTTCTCTGGAATCTGAACTTGCTAGTTAGTTTTGCTTTTTGGTGGCAGTTAAGTCGTCGTGGCCTAGTGGTTAAAACACCAGCCTCTCAAGTATGAGTGCGCGGGTTCGCTTCCAGGTCAGGCAAGTACCAATGTAACTTTTCTGAAGTTATATGTACTTTCTAAGTATATCTTGGACACCAATGATTGAAGGTGAAGGAAAACATCTTGAGGAAACCTGGACTTTAAGTCTGAAATCGCCAACCCTCATTGAGCAAGCGTGGTGATTACGCTCAATCCTTCTCAGTATGAGAGGAGACCTGTGCCCGGCAGTGGGACTATAAAAAGTTGATGATGATGATGAATTCTGCTGAGTAATAAACATTATGTTAAATAAACAAACAACAAATTTATTTTGAAAACAACACATACACCAAGTATGGTGAAAAATATGTCCTGTGAGTTTGCTTAGTCAGAACTCTCAGAAATTAATAATGTAAGCACACGGAGAAACACTTCAAAGCCAAAGAGTAAATTTATTTATGACAAAATTGTTGCATGAATATGAGAAAGCCTGAAGGCACCATGGAATGAAATCTATTCATTATTTTTGCAGTGTGCCAACTCGAATGATTGAAGAGAAGAAAATAGGGAGGAACTACATATAGAGTGACAACGGTAACTGTGTAACATATCACTATCCGGGTGAGTCCATCAGACATTTTATCTCTGGTTACTCTCGTCTGGCTAACGGAGAGTATTTGCACAGGCATAACCATCTAGCTAGGAGTATTCACCAGCAATTTGCTTAGAAATATAAACTTGTGGATTCTGAGGTACAGTATTATAAGTACGTGCCCGACCCAGTTCTGGAAAATGACCATGTCACGTTATATTGGGATCGGTCTATCATTACTGACAGGACTATTGTTGCAAAACAGCCTGATATAGTAGTGATAGATCGATTAGCGCGCCTCGGAATGATTGTCGATGTTACCTAATTAAGTTTTTACTTCTGCTATGGACAACAGTGTGCGGGGAGTGCGCGCACAGGCGTTTGTCGTGGTTTGCTTGTAGCACGTGCAAACCACATATGCGTCTCGTGAGTACATATGTAGTACGATGACACTAATACAATTAACACGCACCACAGTCAGCAAGACACACAGAGATACGAGGTGGCGGCGATGAGACGACGGAGTGTCGGGGCTTGTTCATACCAAAAGAAATCAAACTTAAAAAGGTGGTACCAAAAACTACATAATTAGAAGCCTCTTTAGCTTTTCACCCAACAAAGACTTTTAGCTTCTATAGGTATATGTTAATTACATAAAGGATCCAGTAGATGCATACAAACTTTATACAATTGTTTATTTAATGCTGAATATCTCTACAAATATTTTTATCTTCTCTACTTCTCAGAGGTATTTATTGCTCTAGAAATAAACATTACCTCGTGTCCATATATTTTTCTTAACTGTTAATGTGTGTACATAAATAGTTCAATAAATAACGAGAAACATTAGATAATTGAAGGGTCATCCTATTTACGACAAAATTCTTGAATGAATATAGTAAGTCTATTCAATTTTTCTGGAGCGTAAGCGGACACTAGAATGATTGAAAGATGTGTACAGAAAAGTATTAAATCAACGAAAGTAGGTACTTTGATATCAAAAGGGAGGTTGAAAACACCAAGTTGATAATAAAAAACTAATTGGAGACCTACACAACCTGTTTTGTCTTGTCACCCAGCAAAGGTTTTAGACTTGTAAAGGCTGGTATTAATGACGCTGAGAATCCTAAACGACTTCTAACGTTTTATAACTTTGTTTTTATCTTTTATGCTGCGTACATCGAACTAGGACAGTTTTCGTGCTGCGGTGTTCCCGTCTGATTACAATTTAAGTCAAGGTTGAGTGATAAGGCCCACAATAAACTAATGCTTTATATGCTAGTTGAATTATATTTATACAGGAAAAAAAAAATATCCAGTGCGCAAACTTTGTCAACTTATAGTTAAATAAGTTTTATAGATAAAAATATTATTACTTTGATATGTTTTAGTACAAAAAAAAAAAAAAATGTTATTGATAACGAAAGATGTTTATTTTGAAATCGATGTTATGGTCACCGTACGCGCTCTCATTCATGTTCGGCGGAGTACGGACGGCGGAAACATCACAGTATCCCCGCGCGCCCGCGCCGCTCGCATCTTCACTAGGCGGCCTGTAGGTACCGGCACCCCATGCGGCCCCCGCATGTTCAGTAATCAGTACGCAGCCTTACCTACAGTAGTTATCTTAGGTCAACGCCTTTATTTTTCATTTAAGGGATTGCTATTTTATCAGGTTCGAATTAGCTGTTATTTGCAGAGTAATTCCAATTTTTCCTTTATACTTTTATGGGCTTAGGACCATCGAAATGCAGAAAATAAAGCTTCGATTAACAATAAACAAAACATATAAAAACGGCTGATCAATTCAGAGCTCAATTTACGTAATTCTAATCTAATTTTTTTCCTTATTAGTGTAGCTCATAAGGCACAACTTTATAAATACAAAATTAGAGACTAATGCAATAATTTTAAAAACTATGTCTTATGAACAACGTGTTAAGGATTGGCGTTTATCGAAAAAATGAGTTAGTGCACTTTTAATGAAAACGCAATGAATTCAAATTATTGGCATCACGTCAACGCACATCAAGCTACTACAATCTGTCAGATTTCTTTAATAGATTTTCAACTTTATCGCTAAAGCATTATGGTTCAAGTTTGATTGGGAAAGTTTGACATTTCCGGATAGGTTGACCTGCTGGCGTCCATACTTCTGCATTAAGGCGTATTTAAAAAATTGGAATCAACTACTTATGTACAATAATGTTCAATCAAAAGCAACAAAAAAATCCTTACCCTTAAATAATGTCAATCTTAAATCAATCACTATATTTTAATCATTGTTCAAAATGTAGCCCACCTCTTTGTAGGCATAAACGTGCACGTCTAAATAAATTGTCATTTAGTTTATTTAAAACACTAGTGTCATTTTGCACTTCGTCAAAAGCATTTATAATCCTAGATTTTAAGCCACCTAGGCTTTGAGCCTCTTACACATGCACCCGACGTTTGACTTCATCCCACAAATAAAAATCACAACTTTTTAAGAGATTCACAATTCGTAAACGGAGCCCGTTACTGTGGCAGCGAAGTTTGCAAGCGAAATATTGAAACACACCGTCAGGTCAGCGCGCGCGTGAGTCACTGTCGTGTGGTGTCGCAACGAGTTATAGCCTACGGGCCGTACGAGGGCGCGCGTGGTACGGGCGGCGGCAGCGCGCAGTACGAGCATATGTAGGTATACACAGCATACAATACAGTGCATAGTAACAATCAAGCCGCGCCGGCGCACGCGGCGCTAATACTAAGTTATTGATAAGAATAATTGGTGTCTATCATTTGCTGATTTTAGGGCGGTTAAAACATGATTATTTTTTAAAATTAATGATGCAGATTTGTTCTGTTATTGATTCTGAGCCACCCATTTTTTTGCGCACTAGAAAAAAAAAATCCTTTATATAAACACGTCGTATTTATGAAAGAAAATTGTAGAATTTCACGTAAATAGGTTAATGTGAAATAAAATATTTTTGGCACTTATGAAACGGCAAAAGCTAAGCGAATGACCTGTTGATTGTTTTCTATGGAGAAGAGCAGGCAAGGTGCTGTACGGTTACTTTTTTACAGTGTATTTAAATTAGTTACAGTATTAATATATATGAGAGGACAGCGTACGCATGTCTACAAAATTATAGATCTGCAGTCTTTAATACCTACGACGTTCTCATATTAATACAACATGAAATAATGTACAAAAAAAAATTAACTAAATACCTACACAAACCTTAAACCTATACAGACTGTGCTGATAATACGACAATAAATGAAAACACGGACAATGCTGGTCCATAGGAATAATCCTAAACCATAGAAAAAAAACTAGCATCAAAAATAAAAAATAAAAATTCAAAAAAACTAAATCGCATTATATTGCATACGGAACAAAACATCCTTTACAAAATATTGGTTCACTGACCAAGTAAATATGCATGTTATTTTAGTGATTGTATTGAAATATGCTACAATAGGAATTGTTAATAAATAGTTGCATGTAAATGCCAATAATCATGTAAATAATAGAAGATTTGTAAAAAGTGAGTTGTCATAACCATAAATTGGTTGGCTTTATCGAGCTTGGCGTTGGTATAGGTATGTTTGTTTATTTCTTTGTTTCCAATCCAAAATGCAGCTGAAATACCAGTATCTTACACGGAGGGACTGCCAGGGGCGTGCACAGAGATTTTGTTGAGGGTATGCATACATATACCTACTACCCAAATCTCTGTGCTTATATATGGTAAAACTTAAAAAACATGACGTAGACGTAGTTTTAATTTAACATAGTCGCGTACTTTTTCGCATGTCAACATTGAATTGATGTTTGTGCGTGGCTACAATGAAAATCTAAGTGTGTGATTGATGATAAGAACAAGTCAAATAAATGATATACGTGGGGTGTTAGGTATTTTTTTTTGCCCAAATGAATACAATGAAATCATCATCATCATCTCAGGGTTAATACCAGTCGCATCCAAAGCTTTGGAATCTGGGGTCCGCTTTTCCAGTCTAATTGCTGATTTTGGCGAAATTTCGACATTTTCCGTGAAGCGACTGCCGTCTGACCTCCTCAACGCGAAGGCAATATCGAAGCATTGCAGTTAGACCAATTGTTGGACTTTTGTGGGCTCCAACAACCCGTAACGACTGCCACTAGATGTTCATATGGCAACCGAAACCAACGGCTTAACGTGCTTTCCGAGGCACGACCATACCAGTGCAAATATTCATATTCATGCATACAAATATTTACACTGCGCGAGGATCGAACCCGCGCCTCCTTACGCAGCGGCCGCGTTCGCTACCGCTACGCCATGGAGGCTGTCAAAATACAATGAAATCGTATTACTAAGTCAACTGTAAATAAGTAATAATTTATTTTTCAAAAAACTAAAAAAAAATATATTTTACTATCTATAAATTAAATCAACGCGCCTATCTATTATTAAATAACTCTGTAAAAATTAGATATATATAAGATCGTTTTGAAATCGCTAAAAGTTCTTTTAAAATAGAAATATAGACAAATCTTTGAGTCTGCTTTGGCCCTGTGTGTTTCATAATTATGCGTAATGCACTGCTCATTGGAATCATAACTATTAAACTTTGCTAATTTGTAAACTTCAGGAAAATTATTACAATATCTTTATATTGTAATAATTCAAAAGCAAGTAGGTTGAAAAACTTAAGGTCTTTTAAGTTTTTATAACGACGAACTGTCAATGCCGTGTTTTAAAATAATGTACCTACACGAGAAACAAAACAATTTACTTGTGTGTACACACTACACAGCCTGCTAACCACATATAATTATCATAATACTTTTTATAAAGACAACCTTTCTTTTGTGTTAAACCAAAAACTCTAAAATAAATGAATATTCAATTCCGCTTAAAACAACCAATATAGGTACATATTTAACCAAATACACCAATAATGAAACAACATAAGCTGCTAAAATAAAAAGGTATTTTAACGAACAACAATCATGCTATATTTCTGAACTTCTTAAATTCGTCGCATTATTAGAAGCTGTGCTTATCCTGGCCTTTAAACCCAATGAAATTACACGCACACGTACACAACAGCTTTATTCACAGACAGATACGGAAAAGGCACATTTTGTAACTGCTTACGCCGCTACGAGAAGTGGCGCGGGCGTCGCGACGAAGGCGAGTAATATGTTTCGTAGTTAGCACTAGGCCCAATAGATGGCAGTGTTATCACTAACTGATTAACAAAGTCTTTCAGTTTTAAGTTTGTAGTATATAAATTATTTTACTGTAGTATATTATAAATTACTAGCTGACCGGCAAACGTTGTTTTGCCATATAAATAATAGATTAAATTACTAAAATGGCTATTAAAAAATAAGGGTTGATCGTAGAAGGGTGAAAATTGGGGATTGTATGTATTTTTGTATGTTGTATCGTAAAAAAATAGAAATTAAAAATTTTGTCTAAAAAATAAAAAAAAAATTAGGGGTGGACTACCCCTAACATTTAGGGGGATGAAAAATAGATGTTGGCCGATTCTCATAGATACCGGTTAAGCACAAAAAATTTCATCAAAATCGGTCGAGCCGTTTCGGAGGAGTTTAAAGCCGAACACCGTGACACGAGAATTTTATATATTAGATTATATATTTTTTTAGAAAACTATTAGGGTATGCAGTGCTTATCTGCTTGTATGGAGCGCACGCGCCTGGGAACTGCCTATCTGACTTCCACAACTCCCTTACAGGATATTACGATACCTATTGGTAAGATTGGCTGTCAGAGTTTCGGGCTTTCGAGTTATTTATTCATGGACAGTTGTGATAACCGCAAATTGTTTTGTTTTCCTCTATTCTTTATCGAGCTTGGCATCCATATAGGTATGTTTGTTTATTTCTTTGTTTCCAATCTAATCTAATGTAGCTGAAAACCAGCATCTTAAACGGAGGGACTGCCTATCTAACTTCCACAACTTCCTTACTGGATATTACGATACTTATTGGTAAGATTGGCTGTCAGAGTTTCGGGCTTTCGAGTTATTTATTCATGGACGATTCGCGGCTGGCGTACCTTCCTTACCCTGGTCGATCGAACAGTGCGGCTATTATTTCATGTCTACAAATCTCTACGTATAAAAACCTATAATAATCAAATTATATGATCGTCATTATAAACTGAACTATAGAACAGTTCTTACTCCTGATTTTATGGTTACCTTCTAACAAACTAATCAACGAGTAACTAAATCTATCTCAAGCGGCAAATTCTGTCTACCAATCACACGAAAGTAGAATAACTTTCCCAGAAAATTTACAGTTCTCCAGGGGAATTAGAACAATGAACTAAACATCGCATCGCAATTAGCTGTCATTGCCGAGTACCTATTTTACATGAATTTGAGTGTGTAGTATCTATTGCTACGTTTCACGTAGCCTTTTTTTATTCTGGATAGGAAATCACCAAATGACCTCTCCAGCTCTGGGCGGAGCGGAAGCTCGTGTCAGTCATTTACTGACTAAAACCTACCCGTTTTTTTAACTTGCCTGTACGCCAGGGTCACGATTTCTTTTTTAACCAGCCCGCAACCCTGACCCAGGAGGCATCGGTCTTCGTAGAGCCCTTCACGATGTGCTGACATCTCTTTGAGGCGCGCATGAAACACAACGCGCCGACGACGCGGAGCTGGTTTACCGGGCGGCTAGCTACGTTTCACGTAGTCTTGCTTTTTACTTTCCTGCCATGTTATAAGATTGACCAAGATTATGTTTGTACTTTAAAATAGACTGTGAACTCTATGTATTTCATATTTCGGCCTTTTTCTCAGAGCGGTCAGGTAGGAAAGTCCGATTTTATCCAGCTTTTTGTACGGTGTTAATATTACGTTTAAAAGTGATTCCAAGATTCCATAAACAAAATTAATAATGTAAAAAGCGGGCTCTGACTTCTCTCTAATATATTTCCTTATAAAGGAACTCAAAGAAATATCGATGTATGGTTTTTTTGTTTTGTTATTAAAACATGTTGTAAGGAAAAGCTAATTAAATTGTGTTTAAGGAATTCAGTTTTAACAGTTTCAGTTTTTCTAAGAAAACAATAATCAACGATATATTTGAATTAAAAGAAAAAAAAAATAGTGTGGAACTGAATAAAACTTGTAGGTACCTACAAACGGGGTAAATGCGGATCCAATGGTGAAATTCTAAGCCAGTTTGGCCCAACCTATGCACCTGTACACCTGCATATACCTACACGAAAGTAGTAATGATTATAATAAATGAAACGATAATATTCAAGTAGTGTTGGTTTGCGTGTAAGTGATAAGGTAAGAGAAAATTTTAATAAAAGTTAAAGAAATGAAGAAGAAACGCATATTTGCGGAAAACATAAATAAAATATAAAATAAATATATATACGGACAAATCACACAGATTGAGCTAGCCCCAAAGTAAGTTCGAGACTTGTGTTATGGGATGCTAACTCAAAGATACTATATTTATAATAGATACATATATAGATAAACATCCAAGACCCAAGCCAATCAGGAAAAGATCATTGTCATGACGCAGAAAAGGCATAAGTTGATGGATACTATCACCATCCTCGCAAAACGGCCACCATTCAGCACATTGCTTTGACCCTATGCGAAACAGCACAGATTCCCGTGATGACGTCACCGGTGCAGCGACCAAGATAACAAAAAAAAAAAAAAACAAGTTCCATCCTGCCTGTGTGATTCCTCTGAGAGTCCATTAAGAGAGAGCCTGTATCTACTACATGTTTACGTCTCTGCGGAAACGTGCCTACGCCAATAATACTTAACAGAAATTGATAGTCTGCCATCTATTGATATAACTGAGCCTATTGAAGCGAACCCATACAATGAGACCGGGTCGCAATCAACGGGACGTGTCTATTGTGACAAATCCGATACCTCCCTTTCTACTTGATGCATTGAATTCAACAGCCGCTCATATCAAGGACTCGCTACAGGAAAATAAGAGTTTTCTCAGAATAATATATTTTAATGCTGAGAGTAAAAGGAAATCATTTTTTTTTAAACACAACAATCCTTTTAAACTGCTTCGTGCATTCATTTTATTGTTGTTACAGCTTGAGCTGCCATTAACAAATGTCATCATTATTTATATTAAAATTTAATAAAACTTGTAGGTACATACGGGGTGAATGAACGAAACTTATAAAAAGGATTACACAAACCGGCTTTTAAATAACGGAGTAATGAGGAATCAAAAAAAAAAAATTCAACCAATTGGGAAACTCCTCCTATCCTTGAACTCGGTTAAACATGAAGCACTAGGAAAAAGTATTTAAAAAACTAGGTAAGTTCTACCTAGCACCATACCTGAGCTTTGAACGTGGAGCAAACGTAGTTGACAAATATGCCTGTAGATATACAATATCATTTTTTGTTAATTTAATGCTAAACTCGAAACATGTGTCCATTATTTTTAAGTAAAGAATCTATATTCTATGTTACAAATTTCAAAAAGATATCATGAAAAACCACAAAGTTATGAGCTTGATATCTTAATTGGTTGTCCCACCGGTCAAAATGGTCAACGCACCGGCCCTGTCTCACTGCGCTCCTACCGTCAACTGTGTTGTGCGCTAGGTAACCACATTGCGACAATTTCTAAATACAGTATGTTAAGAAAACCCTGTCCGACCCGTGAAGGTGTTGTTAGGTATCGATAACTGATTCTACTAATGCATACAAAACCGGGCTAAACTTAAAAAAAAAATCCACCTAAAAAAATAAATATTATTTCGCAAAAAGAGGTAACTTAATAAATGTGCGCTATGCACACCTATGTCCCATTCCGCGGGCGGCGGGCGGCAGGGCACGCGGCACGTGGTCGCATCGCTATTCGCCCATAATAATACCGGTGTTGTCACTTTTTAAAAATTACCAAATTTCGGGGAAGTTGAAATTAATTCGCGGGAAAAAAAGATTATTTCAAAATTCATTTGTATTGGTACTATGATGATTACGTAAAATTTTATATTATATTTGGTCATGTGTTTACCTAACCTTTATTGTCCTTATGGGTCGGACAGGGTTTTCTTAACATACTGTATATTTGGGAAAAAATATAAAATGGTGTAAAAGTGATTGCAGCCGATTCAGTTGCTTATTCTGAACAAACTATATTCGGGTTTCGTAATAACGTTGTATAATGTTTTTGTTCACTGTACCTAAGTGAGAATGTAGTATTTCGTACTGAGGTAGTTAGGTATATGTTTATTTTATAGACGGTATCTCACTTCGTTTGTAACGTTCTGCAAAATAAACAGCCGAATCGATTTTAACGGGAAACACTGCTACGTCCGGATGATTTGTCTTGGTTACGCGACTGACATGGGCTCTGGATCTTGGATCCTGGTCTTGTCAGAACACAAAATTGAGGTCGGTCAGAATCGTATTACATAAAGCTTGACGTCGTATTTTTTTCCCATCATGCTGTGTGTAATACATTGGGATGGATCAGGAGAGAAATCTAATAACGTGACGATGCACGAGCACTAGTTTATATATATATATATATATATATATATATATATATATGCTTGATTGCAATCCCGCCTGATGCTAAGCAGTGATGCAATAGTTGATGGTAAAGCGCGATAGCGATGGTAGTAAATAGGAAGGAAGGCGACAGTTGAGCGACGTGATGCAAACCCAACAACACGACCAACGATGCTGCGTCAGAGGGAGAATGATCTGGAAACCCTCCACGACCAAACTCCCGGTGAAAAACATTTGGTGCGTCGTACCCGGCACACACCGCAACACAACTGCTCAGACCCGTCCTTCGTACGGCTTCACCAGGTACCATGCCAAAACACGATGAATCGCTTGACGGCAAGACTTAGTCGGTGGGTGGTAACTTCTGCCCGCAGCTGATATTAAGGTCTACCTCCGAAAAATTTGGAATTTGGAAACCAAATCTCTCTAATATATTTACATAGCTATCTAGGTTAAAATAAACAATCATGCTATCTCAAATCACCAAATCGGAAAATTAATAGTGCAATTACTGCTTCTAAACTTAAAATATTTTGAAGGTATTTTTAAGTGAATCTGAAGACATGTCGGGTATGGATTGTTGAATCCGCTGTTTTACATAACTTCAAGACGTTTTACAACAACAATAGCTTAATTATGTACAAGAGTTGAACAATGTTCAGCTGGATTAACATTGTGTTAAGTTTTACAAAACTACTACCCACGTTTAGCCTTAATACATGATGGCTTATCTGCCGTTACAATAAGCGTTTGGTATGACTTCTAAGGCTGCGGTGGCAGCAATTAAACTCGGGCACCTATAACAATTCGTTTAGGTTAGGTTAGAACCTTGAAAAACCACGCGCAACTCGAGAGAGCGAACAGAGCTGTGCGGCGGTCTTGGCTGTCGAACGTTACTTCTAAGTTGGTTGAAGTTAGGTATTTAGTACTAAGTTTCATAAAATTCTAATAAGAATTTGTTCAAATTGACCATTAAATCACCTTTTTTACTAGATTTAAGAATCAATCTACGACATATATGGGTATTTCCCTTTGCAAAAGAATTTCGTAGAAACTCAAAGATTCGTTTGCCTTTACCGGGAATTGTGTTTTATCAAATTTACGCCACAAGAAAAGTAAAAGAAAGAAAATAATGTTGAATTGGAAACTGACAATTACGGGTGCTTCAAAAGAATACCAAAATTACAAAAGTTCGAAACTTTTATATGTTGCAAACACACGCTCACATTTTAAATTAAGAACGCTTAAGTTGAAAGATTTTCTTCGACTATTTTCTTATAATAAGTTACAGAACTTTAAGACTTCCATTTAGACCTAAAATGGAAGTCAGAAAGTTGTATTATTATAAGTGCGTTTAGTGATTTCAAAATCGTGTTTAATTAGCCACATTTTGGTGGAAACGAAGCGACTACGATCGAGCGATCGAGTAATTATCATAATTGACTCCAATTTAATGCGATTAGATTAATGTGCATTGATATAGACACGATGTCAAGCGTGTCTATTACAAATGATCACAGAATTAACTTTGACATCGGGACAAGAGTGGCATCGGTGATATAGCATAAAATCGAGATTTCTGTGTCAATTAAGCATAACTTCTTGTCTTATTATAAGGGTTATTATCTTTCTGGAATAACTGTTCAAATTTTTTGGGAAATTTTTGTGAAGATTGATAAGAATCAATCTATTGGGTAATTTATAAACATGAAAAGCCTAGCCCAAGACTTCGTGCACGCGAAAATTCTTGTTTCTCAGTTCGCTTCGCATCGCTTCATCGCTTGTCCACGATTCGTTTTCGCTTAGCGTTAGTTCAGACCTTTTTTTTCCTTAGCTCAAGAAGAACGGTGTAAATGCAACCGGTAGTACAATTTAGTGCGTTCAAAAAACAAAAAACTCTTCAGTTTTATTATTAGTCTAGATAGATATATGTAGATATTAATATGTATAATTATGTATATATAGATTCCCTACAGTTAAAGGGACCGCCTTTACTAATGTTTCCGTCAATTCAGTAATATTACATAAAATTAAATTAGGTGAAGGTAGTAGTTATGCACGAGTTAACAATTCAAATAGCGAACACAGCAACTAATTAACTTAATAAACTTCTAAGTGTTTTAAATTAGTTTAAATAAGGTGCCTTTAACTTAACTGGGTAAATGTCACATCAGTTTACATAACATAACATAATCAATGATCCCACTCCTGGCACGGAGGCCTCCTCTTCGGAGAGGGTGTGGGTCGTAATCTACAACGTGGGCCCAGTGTGGGCTGGTAGATGTCACACGTCTCCCAAGTTTTGCCTCTAAGGCATGCCGGTTAACAACATAAAATATTAACATTAGTTTATTTTGCTTTAATTATACCAGTTATTATGTGAAAATGAACCGCGATCTCAGTGTCTGTACGTCTAAGGGAGGCCAGACATAGGCCATTAGCATTTATATTAACCCTTAAGAAAACAGGTTTGTTGAATTAAAGTAAATTAGATTACACCTCCATTCCCTCACACAGAGTGAACGATGAAGATATAAAATTTATTTTACACAAGTTTATTAGGTTATCTTATAAAAAGGTAAATATAAACATTCAACAGACTGTGTAACTCTAGTTGCTTTATCTTGATGACACGTATAAGTAGTTAAACTCATGTACACATAATTAGTACATAAGAGTACTGAAACATAATTGGAGCATGGACATGGACATTGACAATAATAAAGACAGAAAAGTTGATTATTCCACATAAAGAATACGCACGTTATTAATAATAATAAAAAATATATAAAATGTAATAAAGTCAAAAGCTTCATACTCAAACACTGAAACTTATAAACAAAGATCAAATGCCACTGTTACCATTGCACTTTCCGACACATTATAGTAAGTTAGAGGTACCTATACCTATATTATACAGGATAGTAGAGAAATCAACAACCTTTATCATGGTTTCAATTCATGAATCTGTCATCGCGTTGTTGAAAGTTTTGGTCGGTTATAAAAAAAGAAAATGTTCGGTACATTTTAACCAAGTAGGAGCATTTTTCTTTTTTTATATAATTGTAAGTCGTAGTGGCCTAGTGGTTAAAACCAGGTCAGGCAAGTACCAATGTGACTTTTCTGAAGTTATATATACTTTCTAAGTATATCTTGGACACCAATGACTGAAGATGAAGGAAAATATCTTGAGGAAACCTGGACTTTATAAGTCTGAAATCGCTAACCCGCATTGAGCAAGGGTGGTGATTACGCTCAATCCTTCTCTGTATGTGAGGAGACCTGTGCCCAGCAGTGGGACGATGAAAAGGTTGTTGATGATGATGACATAATTGTTATAAACTAGTGCTTGAACGCAATCGCGCCTGATGATAAGCAGCTACTGCAATCATTGATGGCAAAGCGCGCTAGTTTATAAAGAGCGTATTCACTTTAAACTGAGTGAATAGGAAGAAAAACTGTGGTTGAGCAAAGTGATGCAATGGTTAACCCTACAACACGACCAACGATGCTGCCCCAGAGGGAGATTGATCTTGAGACCCTTCACGACCAAATTCCCGACACAACAACATTTGGCGCATCATACTGGGAACACATCGCAACACAACTGCTCAGATCCGTCTTCCGGACGGCTTCACCAGACGTAATGCCGGAACACGACGAATCGCTTGGTGGCAGAAGTTACGGCCTACCACCGAGAACCAAGAACAAATAGGAAACAAGAGTCTGTTTTTTAAACCCACGAAAAATTATATTTAACGGGTGTAGAATCGTGTGCTGAATTCATGGTGTCAGTTTGGGTATCAATGTACCTGCCACCCTGCATACCTACCTAACTTCCGTGCGGAATAGAGCAAAGTTAGGCTATTACCGAACGTGTTGGGGGCAATAAAGGGATTACGTGACGAAAAGCATCAGCAGGCGCCCGATGTTTAGCTCAAAACAAACTGCGAACATCAATTCAGCTGCTAAGCGGGATAAACAAGGTATTATTATCTATGAAGAGCGTGCTATCAGAGAATCAGTAATATATACTTTTATAACTTTATTTCAGGGATATGTATAAGAAACCTTTATATACTAAAAATTACAAACAATAATATATATATTTTACTCTCCACACTTACTAGGTACTTACACAATACATGATTGAATTTGGAAGAACAATACAGCCTAGTTATTACTATATACTATTAGCAGTATGGACTTCTATGCTAAATAAATAGCTAATCTTCTTGTTTACCGACTTTTCACTTGTCAACGCTTTTTTTAATTTTTATTACTGAACTTAGTCATCATCATTATCAACCTTTTTTGGGACACAGGTCTCCTCTAATACAGAGAAGGATTGAGCGTAATCACCACGCTTGCTCAATGCGGATTGGTGATTTCAGACTTAAAGTCCAGGTTTCCTCAAGATGTTTTCCTTCACTTTCAGTCATCGGTGTCCAAGATATACTTAAAGACAAAGACAATTTATTTTGCAAATATGGGTACAATAATGTTGTTACATAAATAAAGGTAGTATGATCAGCCATATTTTACCAATCCAAAAGTAAGAATAAGGATAAGAATAAGAACCACAATACATATTCCTAATAAAATGTAATTCATTTTATTAGGAATATGTATTGTGGTTCTTCCCTTTGTATGCAGTCGGAACATTAAAATCTTTCTCGTTAAGGAAATCTAAAATATTATAATACACTTTACGAATAAGAAAGTTCTGCAGTATTTTTTTAAAAGTGGCAATGGCAGTTCTCTTCAGCTTTTTGGCAGTTTATTAAATATGATCGGAGCCATACAGAACACACTTTTGCGCATAAGGGCTGTTCCTGCAGCCCGAAGGCATATCCTTCCATTGTCTCGTCTGTTTCGTGGAATTAGCTAATAATAATAATAATATCTGCCCCCAAGATGTAGCTCGTGCAGTCCGTCCGTTGCCTAATTGGAAGTCTCCAGGGCCGGATGGGCTGCACAGCTTTTGGATTAAATGGTTCTCCAGGTCGCACGCTCGCTTGGCATCTCAATTCCAGACCGCCTTAGAGTCTGGTTCGCTACCCCAGTTTCTAACAACAGGAGTAACCCACCTGCTCCATAAATCAGGTAGCACCGCGGAACCGAAAAATTATAGGCCGATCACGTGTTTACCGACGGTCTATAAAGTTCTTACATCCATTTTGAAATCTAAAATTAACACGCATATTGACAACAACTCCATCATGTCTGCCTCTCAAAATGGATGTAAGAGCGGGTCCCGCGGTACTAAGGAGCTACTCCTCATTGATGTGGCCATTAGCCAACAAGTTCGTCGTTCCCGAAAGGATCTATCGACATGTTGGATAGACTATAAGAAGGCCTATGACTCAGTGCCTCATACATGGCTCATGCGGGTGCTGGAGTTGTATAAAGTAAATGCGACTCTACGCACCTTCCTGATGACGTGTATGAGGACATGGAGGACAGTCCTTCGCTATCCAGGATGTCGAAATATTCAGAGGAATAGCGAACCGATAAGGATCGAGCGAGGAATATTTCAGGGCGATAGTTTGAGTCCACTTTGGTTTTGCTTAGCATTGAATCCTCTAAGCACACTATTAGAGGATTCAGGTCTAGGCTATCGGTTGAGGAGAGGTGGTCAGGTTATATCGCACCTCCTCTACATGGATGACCTGAAACTTTTTGCTCACACCAATTCACAACTGAGGGAGCTACTGAAAATTACTGAAACTTTCAGTAGCTCCATCAGGATGGAATTTGGTGTGGACAAATGTGCGGTCATGCATGTACAGCGAGGAGAGATTATGGAATCCGTGGGAACCCAACTCACTGGTTCCATAAACCTTAGAGCCCTCTCCGCATCCGAAACCTATAAGTATTTGGGTATGTCGGAAGCGTTGGGTATCAATGATACTGACATGAAGCAATCGTTGAAGGAGCGCTTCTTTGGCCGCCTGAAAAAAGTACTTAATAGTCTTCTATCAGGCGGAAACAAGGTGCGCGCTTTCAACGGTTGGGTCATGCCGGTTTTGATGTACTCTTTTGGCATACTCAAATGGACTCAAACCGAACTCGACGAACTGGATAGGAGAGTCCGTACACTGCTGACTGCAAATCGATTGCATCACCCACGGTCATCGGTTATGAGGCTGTATATCCCGCGAAAAAGTGGAGGTCGTGGTTTTTTAAACGCTAAGACCCTCCACAATCGCGAGGTATGCAGTCTCAGGGAATATTTTCTAGAAACCGACGTGGGGATGCATCGAGATGTGGTCGCGGTTGACAAGGGCCTCACTCCGCTCTCCTTGGCTAAAGAGAACTGGCGCAAACCAGTAGTGCTTGACACCAATGATCGCATGGAGGTATGGAAGAACAAGGAGCTTCACGGACGCTTTTTCAGAGCCCTACACGGGCCTGATGTAGATTTACAAGCGTCCGTGGCCTGGCTACGATTCGGTGACCTTTTTGGGGAAACCGAAGGTTTTGTATGTGCAATTATGGACGAAGTTATGATGACGAACAATTACCGGAGATTTATTGTGAAAGACGGCACAGTTGACATCTGTCGGGCATGTCACCGGCCGGGGGAATCAATAAGGCATATTATCTCCGGGTGTTCTCGTCTAGCTAACGGAGAGTACTTGCATAGACACAACCTTGTAGCCAGGATAATTCATCAGCAACTTGCTCTAAAGTACAACCTTGTGGAATCGGAGGTGCCGTACTACAGGTATGTGCCCGACCCAGTTCTCGAAAATGGTCATATCACATTGTACTGGGATCGATCCATCATCACTGACAGGACTATTGTTGCCAATAAGCCTGATATAGTGATGGTGGATCGATCAGAGCGGCGTGCAATGATTGTTGACATAACCATCCCGCATGATGAGAACCTCGTGAAAGCCGAGAAAGATAAACAAATCAAGTATCTTGACTTGGCTCACGAGG
Source organism: Sesamia inferens (assembly GCA_037179545.1). Taxonomy (NCBI): domain Eukaryota; kingdom Metazoa; phylum Arthropoda; class Insecta; order Lepidoptera; family Noctuidae; genus Sesamia; species Sesamia inferens. The sequence goes on along the minus strand of CM073928.1, from coordinate 15,553,981 downwards.
TTGTCGACATGTGGGAGGTGGATTCAGCAATCATTGTGCCGATAGTCGTGACAGCCAATGGCTTAATAGCCAAGAGCCTCGACCAACACCTCAAGAGGCTCTCGTTAGGCAGCTGGGTCAAAGGCTTGATTCAGAAAGCTGTACTTCTGGACACGGCTCGCATTGTCAGGAAGTTCCTCTCTCTGGAGCCCTGACCGCCGGTAGCTTGGACCCTGTTCCCGATGCCGGTGGGTTACTATTTTTTATATTTTTAAATGTTTTTTTATATCTTTTTTATGTAGAAATATTTAAAAATATAATTTATAAGTGTATTATAATGAAATAAAGGAAATAATAATATAATAATAATGTTTATTACCAGTAAAAATGTTACATACGTTACAAGTACGACTGATTTAATAATTTGAAACGATGAGGATTACTTTTAACAAAGATTGCTATTTCTAAGATGTAAAGACATGGTAACGTAATGGTTTTATATTTTTCAAAGCAAGGAACGCAACTATCGGTAGGTTTTATTTTAAACATAGAACGTTTGCATCTCTTTTGAGCCTTAGAAAGTACACACATCAAAAGTGTCTAGGGATCAACATATATTTTTGCAATAACTTTTCTCCTGATTGATATTAATTAAAATTTTCTTTAAGGATTCATCAAATAAAGTGTTTTCGTTTGTCACAGTAACGATAAACCAAGTCACCTTTGCATTAATAAAGAAATTTGCCATTTTCCTAATAAAGGGATATTTGACATTTGAACCACTAACACAAAAGTTCGAAAAAAAGACTGAAATAACAGTTTTCTCTAAAATTTTATTGGGTAATTTAAACAATTAATAATCCGTGTTTCTACCGCGAACACTAACAACACAAGAACATCGGTTTGGCATACTCAAAATGAGTTCATCCAAATCACGCTGTGGAATGGCCGCCCATGTTCGTTGCAACAACAAAAAAAGGTCTTCTTGCGACTGGATACCCTCCATATTCGGCAGAGCTCTTCTCTGTAGCATATCCCATGCATGCTCAATCGGGTTCAAGTCTGGCGACTGAGCAGGCCAGGGCAGGACATTGATGTTAGCTGCGGCGAGAGTCTGTCTTACAACTCTTGCGGTGTGCGGTCGTGCATTATCATGCATTAACTGAAATAAGGGACCGATTTGCACTTGTAGAGGAACGATGACGTCTGATACAATCGTCTCAGCATAAATTTGAGCGTTGAGGTTGCCTCTGATCCAAATCAACTCAGTTCTTCCGCCGATCCAAATACCCGCCCATACCGTGATGGTTCCACCACTATAAGGATGGACTTCCTGGCAGGATTTTAATCGCTGTTGGCGTCCAGGGGTTCTCCAGTGTCGTATACGTCTTGTATCCGGTCTCATACCAAAACGAGACTCATCAGAAAAGCACACGAAACGCCATTGTTCTTCTGCCCAATTTCTGTGTTCAAGAGCCCATTGATATCGAATCCTACGATTGTGCATTGCTATAGGTGGTACCCGTAGCGGTCTTCGGGAATGAAGGTTCACTTCATGCAAGCGGTTTCTGACTGTTTGGTCGCTAATTAAGTTCCCTGAAGAGTGATGAAGCCTCACGGCTAACATCATGGCGGTTATTGTTGGAGCTCTTCGAGTTAAGATTTGAATGTATCGGTCTTGTCTCCGTGTGGTGCAGCGATACCGTCCTCCATGGCGCTCAGCCACGGTACCAGTGCTTCGGTAACGTGTCCAAAGTCGACTGACAACACTCTGACTTGTATTCAGAGCTAAAGCCACAGTACGTTGCCGGGAACCAGCTTCTATCATTCCCACGGCTCTTAGCATTTCTTCCCTGCTTAAATGACGTCGCCGCTCCATAATAACGTTGGTTTTAATCAGTAGTAGGGTGTGGGGTAGTGTTTGAGTGCAAACGGGGACGTCCGATTGCTGAGCTGGAATCCCGCGAACTGGAGGAGCGTAGGGCCTTTACGGAGGCCCCTCACCCCGCCAGTGAGCCAGATGTTGATTATCAGTGTCTGGAGAATATGCTCCCCGAAACTGTGGCTCAGCTACAGCTCCCCGCTCATCTGATTTACACAGACGGTAGTAAATCGGATGAAGGGGTCGGGGCGGCATATTCATACTGGCGGGATGGGTCCGAGATTCGGACCAAGCGAATGGGGTTGGAGCCGATGTGTACCGTCTTTCAGGCGGAGCTGCTCGCGATAGCCAGGGCCACGGACCTGGTTGTCCTGAGAGGCTTCGACTGCGCGGCGGTGCTCAGCGACTCTCGATCCTCGCTCGACTTGATCCGAAACCCGGAAACGCACCACCCCCTTGCTACCCATATTCGTAAGAATATCAGGGAGCAAGAGGGGAGTGGTAAAATCCTCCGGTTCTTCTGGGTGAAAGCTCATGTCGGGATCCCCGGCAATGAGCGCGCCGACGAGTTGGCTAGGCAGGCGGCGGCCCAGTCCAGGGTCGCCCCAGCGTATGACAGGTGTCCAGTCTCATATGTCAAACGACGTTTGAGAGAGGGCACAGTAGCTGTCTGGAACGGGAGGTACACCGGCGGGGCCACGGCTGGGGTCACGCGAATGTTCTTCCCCGACGTGGTGCGCGCGCGCAAGGTCCTGAAGTGCCTCGACAGGACGTCTATCTGGGCGCAAATTTTGACCGGTCACGGCGGCTTCGCCGCGTACCTGCACCGTTTTAAGCTCAAAGATAGTCCGGCCTGTGTGTGTGACACACAGGCGACAGAAACAATTCAGCATCTGTTGTTCGAATGTCCGAGGCACAACCGCGACAGATACGACCTGGAAGTAAATACTGGATTAAATTTGTCGGAAATGACCATTGCAGAAATTATAGCAGATAAGCACTCCAGGCCGTATCTGGAGCGGTTCTGCCTCAAAATCGCGAAGGCTTCCATTGAACGAAATCGGACAAGGGCAGCACAGCCAAGCGCTGTGCCGTCGGCAAGGATCTCGTAAGTTAAGTGAAATTGTAATTATATAAAGAAATAGAAATAAGATTATAAATAAAAAAGATGACAAAAGAAAGCATGATAAAAGAAAAATGACAAAGAAATGACGCGGGAAAAAAGTGACCCGGAAAAAATGACAAGGCCAATGCCGCAAAAAGAGAAAGTGCGGAAAAAAACGAATTGGCAGAAAATAAAATAGTAAAAAAGGATCCTTGCCATGCAAGGAGGAAACTGACAAAAAAAAAAAAAAATCAGTAGTAGGGAAACAGTAGCACTAATAATGTCTTCAATGCGTTGTTTGTTTTTATAGGGAAAATATTGACAGCTGATTTTCATCTTTTACTCGAATTTGATTCACAGTTCCTGATTCAAATTATGAAATGCACCAAAAAGGATCCATATAAATTTATAAAATCATAAATTTATTACAAAACCACATCTCAATCTCAAGAAATCCGCATATACACTTATTGCTTGACCGCAATCGCGTCTGGTAGTTAGCAGTAATGCAATCGTTGGTAAAGCGCGCTAGTTTATTAAGAGCCTTTTCACTCAAAAAACTGAGTGAACAGAAGGAAGACGGCACTTGAGCGAGGTGATGCAATGTTAAACCCAACAACACGACTAACGATGCTGCGCCAGAGGGAGATTGATCTGGAGACCCTCCACGACCAAACTCCCGACACTTCAACATTTGGCGTATTGTACCCGGCACACATCGCAACACAACTGCTCAGACCCGTCCTCCGTATGGCTTCACCAGACATCATGCCAGAACACGACGAATCGCTTAGCGGCAAGACTTTGTCTGGTGGGTGGTATCTTCTGCCGGCAGCCAGGTTGTCCTCTTGTCTAGATATATTGTTGATTTAAATATATAGTTTAAATTATATAATCGCCTTTGTCCTTATTTCATCAGATACCCATGGCAAGGTTGGTTGTCTGACTATCCGAACAACTGTCAAAGATCTGTAATTGACAGCCGAGACCAATGGATGGATGAGTCCACGAACCGACAGCGGCAAGCACAGCTTAATCATTTATTGAGTATCGATCCAGGTCGTTGTAATTATTTCGCTCGGAGCTTTATTTATTTAATCTAACGGTTAAACTATAATGTCCATGCAGGTAATGCAGTTAGAGCTGGCAGTATAAAGTAACGACCAGGATTACCTAGCCCTGTATTTATTAACCTCCTGAGAGCTTAATGGCGCAGTGTTCCACATCCAGGTTAGTATTCCGAATAGATTGCATGGACAGCTACCAATCTGGACGTTCGTTAAGCCATAGGGAAATAACGTTTTATATACGTTGGCAGTTTAATTTTACGCGCTTCTAATTCAGATGGCGCGTTAATTTTATTATAAATGGTTATTATTAACGCTGGGTTTTATTTATCTTCATATTATATATTTACGTGTGTATGTTACTGACTCCTAAGCGACTGGATCTATCTTGTTGAAAGTTTTCTTATGTGTAAAGTTGATTTAATAAAGTAGAAGAAAAAAAATCATGAAACTCTGCTATAACAATAGTGTCAGAATGGCCGATCAGTGATATCATAATGATCGATTTTGACAAGTTTCATAATCTTCTGACAAAATTACATCAATTTGATTTTCCAGTGGTCAACCACTGATACTCTACTCCATATTAATAAATGTTCAAATGAGTACCTAGTAGTTTTTAGAAAATAATTTCTACTCACAATCCATTACGAGACTAGACTGAGAGAATTGATCTATTATTATGAATTTAGCAGATTACAAGCTTTTAGGCACAATGACAATGAAATGACAATAGAATCTTGTTACAATGACAAATTCATAAAAATAGCAGACTTGGGCCCCAAGACAACGTCTGTCCGGTGAGATGACTAAACATCGTGTTTGTTTGTTCAAAACAGGTGAGGAAAACGTGTATAGTGCACCAATCGGTAGCTTTTGTGCTATTTGTATATACACGTATTTCTTGCCGAGAAAAGCTACGACTTTTGAATGACATTGTGGATAGATTTTGATCATTTTTTTAAGGCAATTGTGTTTAGGGTGTATTGTGAGTAGGTAAATGTTGTAAGGTAATGTCCTCCGGGCAATCGGCTAGTATCTTTATTTTTAATTCAATATGCCCTCGAAAAATGTCTGGCTGTTCTAAAAATGGCGACGGTCTAACCTTTTTTATAAGGGTAATGAATATCTCGAACATTACCATAGAAGATATACAACGATACACCATTCAGGTACATTAGTTTCATTGTTCACAATATATAGGGTACCATGTATCCAGTATATGGTTCTGAACCCCCCAGTGGTAGAATTTTTCGTCGGCTTTTTCATGATTTCAAAAAATGTATATGTAGTTTTTTTCACTTTAGACCGTTCCTAATTGCTATACTTTTATAACCCAATAAAATAATAAAGTTAAAATTAATTAATTCGCTAATTACACTAAAAAGCTCAAAGTTAACAAAACTCGAAAAACTATCTTATTAGCTGATTTAATACAGTTCACATCAGGGATCTAAATCATACCTACAAACCTGCACGGCGGCACGCTTGCAACGTTCAAAGTTAGAGCCGACACATTTTTTTAAACACTGTGATTTCTGTAACCGCTCATTACCGACATAAATGACTATTATAATTTTATGCATGTGATGTAGCCTTTTCGCGAAGTTTGCGTTACGATGTCAGATATACCCTGTATGTTGCTAGCTGCGGCACGCAGTTTCACCCGCGTAGGTTTAGATATGTTTTTTATAGGCTCCGCTCCTATTGGTCGTAGTGTGATGTTATATAGCCTAAAGCGATTTGTCATGTTCCGGCATGATGTCTGGTGAAGCCGTACGGAGGACGGGTCTGAGCAGTTATGTTGCGATGTGTGCCGGGTACGATGCGCCAAATGTTGTTGTGTTGGGAATTTGGTCGTGGAGGGTCTTCAGATCAAGCTCCCTTTGGCGCAGCATCGTTGGTCGTGTTGTTGGGTTTAACATTGCTTCACCTCGCTCAACTGCCGTCTTCTTCCTTCCTATTCGCTCAATCTGAGTGAATAGGTTCTTAATAAACTAGCGCGCTTTACCATCAACGATCGCATCACTGCTTACCATCAGGCGAGATTGCGGTCAAGCGCTAGTTTATAATTATTAAAAAAAAGCCTTCCTGAATTAATGGGCTATCTAACGCAAGAAGAATTTTTCAAATCGCCCCTGTAGTTCCTGAGAACAAACAAACAAACAAACTCTTCAGCTTTATATATTAGTATAGATTTTTGCGAATGTTCAAGTAAAAAGAAAGTGAAGTGTAACACACTTGACATTGGCTGAATGCACAAACCGTGCGAAGCCAAAGAAGAAGAAAAAAAAAAAAAAAAGTGAAGTGTACCGAGTTGTTTTCTCATTCGGGTAATGAAATTCGCGCCGATTACCACGTTCCAAAACTTAACAAAATTTAAGTTCAGTGCATGTTATTCTCACTAGTTATTTCTTGAAGAAATGGATAGTAGATAAAATATTAGTTCGGTAATGTCAAATGTAAAAAACCCCTGGATACATAATTTTGACACGATTAAAAAAGTGATGACATATATTTACATACGTCATTTCAATTCAATACGGGAATTTAGGGCCATTGTCAGACGACACGCTTGTCTAATATAATAATTTAATAATGACTGAAACGTCATATCACACAAATGGATATTTTATTTTATTTAGGAAACCTGATTCATTATTCTTACCAGCTGTTTATGTTCCACTGTGGAACAAATGACCTCCTTTCGCTCATTCCAATTTATTTTAAGAGGGAATTGCATGATTTGATTCCCCCATCTCCGGTCCATCATCGGACGACCCGTCGTACGGCGAGTTCCCTTACGTTGTTAACACCACTACGATTCGGACGAAGCGTTTCGCCTCCTCCTTTATACCGCGTACATCGAGGGCCTGGAACAATTTGCCAGCCTCGGTGTTTCCGTCGGACTACAATTTGGGTGTCTTCAAGGCTAGAGTGAATAGGCTCTTAATAAACTAGTGCGCTTTACCATCAACGATTGCGTCACTGCTTACCATCAGGCGGGATTGCGGTCAAGCGCTAGTTTATAATTTATAAAAAAAAAATAGGTTGTAGAATGTAGGGAATAGGTACTGTATGTGTTTATTGCCCTTATGGAAAAGTCAAGTTTGTTCCACTATATTTTATATTTTGTATTTTAACCCACCACTTCTTTGTCATGGGCAGAGGTCGGAATAAGGTAGAATTATTTACGTAGTTGCATCGAAATGTTACTATAAATATGGATCTTCCCGGGATTATTAATGGACAATCCCGTGTGGTCAGAACATTTTGTTGAGGAGTTCCCGAATTACAACTAATGTTTTCTTTTGTTTTCACAAGCTCAATTGCACGAGCTTTAAATGTGGCAATATTGCTTCGTTCAAAATTTTGCAATTTCGGGCACCCGATGTCGTTGATGTAAGTTTGAAAACGTCGCACGTGTTGTGGTTTAAATTGTGTAAAAGTAAATAAGCTTTATTAATTAAAAAATCTTTCTTGGTATTTGAGCCACATCCACTTCATTTTTTCGCTGTATAAAATCAGTGTAAGTACATTAATAACGATATCTAATTCCGACCTCTGGTCTTGAGATAGTTGGGCACGCCACAATAGAGGCGGTAAGTCCCCTCTTTAAGGAGTGTCTAGAGAGGCGCCACGGCGTCCTCACTTTCCGCCTGACTCAGGTCCTCACCGGGCATTGCTGTTTCGGGAGGTTCCTGTTCCGGATAAGGTGGGAGGAAACGGCAGGTAGTCACCACTGTAGGGATCGCCCAGAACAGGTGGAGGTTTGCCGGCTTGGGCGGATCACCGCTGTGTCGATTGACAGCGATCTCTCGCATCCGGCCATGGTATGGAGCCAGAGTGCATGGCAGCCCGTTACCTCCATCTGCGAAGCAGTAATGTTGGCAAAGGAGGAGGTGGAGTGCGTGTGGCAGCAGGAATCTCAGCGCCCTGATACGTCTTACCGCCGCAGGATACTCTTTGGTCGGGAGACAACATCGAACTCCCTGCCCCCGTAGGCGGGGACTTGCGGGTGATAAGGACCAGGCCACGACAAGATCCACCAAGACGGATGCCTAAGCCAGGGCTGCGGGTTGGTTGAAGGAGAAACCGTGGCCCTGGTGTACAGACAGGTGAAGGAACACCCGTTTTACTTCCTGTGTGTGTATGTGTGTGCAGAGTTCAATCAGTAAAATTCTGACATGCCCTTCCGCTCTACCTCGAGCGGAAGAGATCGTTTGATGGTTTCCCATCCACACCTAAAAAAATGGTTATGAAATAGTTGTGCCTAGCCCAAATCTATAATTTTTATTGAAGCTTCATTTTACATGACTATCTTCGATAAAAAGGCTTTCAGGAGGAATATATAGGTATATGAAATCATTGCCAAACCAGTATGAGTAAAAATGAGTGGTAATGCCGTAAGGAGGGAATAGGAAAATTGGCAAGCGACGAGTCAGCCGGTTTTCACTTACGTGATTTTCAGATCTTCAAGCGGAAACTCGTAAATGCCAAAATAAAGCACATGATTTACTGTTTGGCAAAAACACTTAGAAACTGAACGCTACAGTTTAGTTAGGTAATAGAAAAACGACGGTATTATACATATGGGTATCTATAACGTGAAGATTTGAGTGCTTGAAAAAGATTCGAGAACCAATATGCTTAGATAAATATATTTCTGTTTTCATAGTTATTGTCTTGTGGAAAAAGCCTGTTCAAAATTTTCGGCAAGCTAGGCGCCATATTCGCAATATTGTCGTCAATATTTTCTATTATTTTACCAAGCTTCTAAAAGACAGCTTGAGGCATTTTAAGTGAAAACCTAGTAACTATAACAGGTTTGAAAACATATTTTTGTATCTGAGAGCCTAATTCTTGATTAATGCTATAGGAAATTATGACCAGAGTAAAAAGAAAAAGTGAGTATACTTAAAAGAATGTTAAAGTATTCCAGCGAATTTGAACGCGCGGTTCGCTCAACTTGAAACTCAATGTCTAAAGTTAAGACCAAAACTAAGGATTAATATGAATTAGGATTTTTCGAAAATCTAGCGCTAATGGAGTGGAAAACAGTAGTTAATTTTATATAGTTTTATTACATACAAAGCTTAATTAACATGACATCTTTCAGTTAAGTTATGAATACGATTTTTTTTAAATTCAATTCACCCCTATTAGGAAAAATTTAATTATATACGTTTATGTTTTTATATATGTACAACATTTATAGTTTTTTTGTAGTGTATTTAGTATCAGCATTGCACCCATGCGAATCGGGGCGGATCACTAGTAAGATTACAAATTCAAAAGTAACTCGATTTGTATGAAACATCATCACGTCTAAACCGCTGAAGGGATTTCTACAAAATTTGGCAAAGACAGCTGGCATCCTGAGGAAGGACGTCTTGGTAGCACGTTCCCGTGGGATAATTTAGCATCCATGAACAAACAGAAAAAGCCGCGGCCACAAGCTAGTTTTACTTAAGTATAAATTATGAAAATTCCTATTTTGTAAAGTATTCGAATGACTCTTTATATTTTCCTGAACAGGGTATTGTTTGTTGTGCTCACTCACACAGAACCCTTAGAGGGAATAATTTTATCCGCTGAATTAAATTGTCTTTTGTTACTGAGTTTTGGACAGGTAATACTGTGACCTCGCTGGTTTATATTTTATGTTGAGCTAAGTAATATCGGTAATTTCTATAGGTTTATTTATGGTGAACAAATATTGACAAAGTAATTAAAAATAATATAAAATATTAGGCCTGTATATCACCGGAGGTTATAGATATACATAATTATACCTATCTACACACCAACATACATTTTGCCAGATAGGTATGTTTTAAGTCCTATATAATAGGGGGTAATATGTAATAGGAGCTGGTTCATAACTCCACGTCAATGTCGGGTCAATGACAAATTTTGCGGTAGGGTAGGAATATTGGTCATTCGATCAATTCCAGTTTTTCAAGGAAGCAACGCCTTTGGGGAGAGGTAATCTTGACATGCCTTAGCCGAGAGACAACATTATACTCCCGGCCACCGCAGGCGCGGACTTGGGCGGTCTGGTCCTTATCGGGTGGCGAGCCGCATACTGCTCGCCGCCCGATAACGACCAAGCCCGGGTCAACCGCGTGTTATTTTTTGTTTATACGGAATCTGAATATAGTTTGTTCAAAAAAAGCAACTGAATTGATTCCAATCATTTTAACACCATGTTATATTTTTTCCCCAAATACATTTAGAAATTGTTGCAATGTGGTTACCGACACGCAGCTTACGGTAGATTCTTGCCGATGCAACAGCTGACACCAGAGGTATTACTTACCGTCTCACATATAGTGGGTACCTGGATTACCGAAGTACTTTGCCCTGTACGTGGTGACCACCTACCAGGGTAGCAAGCAGCACATGCGCCGCTGTCTTGTCCGCCATGCATAATAATGAGGTTTTTATTAAATGGTCCATGGCTGTGTGTAACTGTGCGCAGATATAGTTTATTTAGGAGGAAAACTTGTTTTTGAGGCGACCTACTATTCCATATGGGAAGTGGAAACCCTATTAGCCTAAGTAACTAAATAATACAATGGTTAACGGGTGTCCCTAAAGTTTACGATTCGAAAACCCGAAAACTCAAAGATGAAACTTTTGACCATGTTGTGGTGATTGTTAAGTATGGAAGACGGACTGTTAATGGTAGATCTTAGTAGGACATTACGTTTACAAATGACGAGTTTGCAAGGAGGTTCGCGGCAAAATCGAATTCATTTATGCAGAGTCACAAACCGGAGACACGTCTTTTTGAGAATTGCTTGTCTAGCAATTCTGAAAGAGACTATTTTATATGCGTAGATTTGTTTTAAGTATTTTAGTCGTATTTTTAGAGGTAGACATTTTTTTGGGTATGAAGAACAGGGTGTAAAGTTCACTCAATTTCTATAGGAAAAGAAGGATTGTATGACTAGCCGTGTATATAGCCTGATGGCTTCACCAGACATCATGCTGGAACACGATGAATCGCTTGGCGGCAAGACTATGTCTTGTGCGTGGTAACTTCTGCCAGCAACCGATGTTATGGTTATATTACTAGATCCATTAAATTTATTTTGTTAGTACTCGTATGAACCTCGAAACTATATTAGTACCTCATAGTTAAGTGAGACAGTTTTCTGGTGAGGCTCTACCCCAGAGTGCTGTCTAGCCTACTGCTTGTTACCTTTAGGGTGTCGTTACTACTCCTACACAATTAGTTTAGTAGTGAGGCTGTCTTTTCGCGACTTGGCGAGTATTGTGGATGGCAGTGCAGAACCGTGGCAGACGCAATAGTGCCCTAAGAGCGTTTTCAAAATGTATGCGTAGAGAATTGTAAGTTCTTTGGGTATATTTTAACCAAAGAATCGCTTAATACAGCGTTTTGGATAAAGTTACTTTTACCTTACACCGGGCGAACCAGCGAGCCCTGACTGACCGGACGGAGGGAGGGATATCGAGCTCAACGCCTCCCCCTGCCTTCGAATTTAAGTTTGTATTCACTTAACAATTCATCCACTCACTTTACATTATTCTTCTGATTAAGGTTCTCGGTGGTAGGCCATAACATCGGCCGCCGGCAGAAGTTACCACCCACCAGACAAAACCTTGCCGCCAAGCGATTTGTCGTGTTCCGGCATGATGTCTGGTGAAGCCGTACGGAGGACGGGTCTGAGCTGTTGTGTTGCGATGTGTGCCGGGTACGATGCGCCTAATGTTGTTGTGTTGGGAGTTTGATCGTGGAGGGTCTTCAGATCAGTTTCCCTTTGGCGCAGCATCGTTGGTTGTGTTGAATGTGTTTAACATTGCATCACCTCGCTCAACTGCCATCTTCCTTCTTATTCGCTCAGTTTTTCTGAGTGAATAGGCTCTTAATAAACTAGCGCGCTTTACCATCAACGATCGCATCACTGCTTACCATCAGTCGACCAGCCAGGACGAAAGCTGAACTGAGTGTGATGTAACATAACATGCTTGTTTAAATATGAGTTGAGTACACTGTCAAAAACCTTCGCTACACTACTAATTGCACGGTAAACTCTACTTGCGCAAGGCAAAATATTACTTACAGTTCATATGTGGCGATTTAGTTGCTACCACATCTATATTTTCTGATTTCTGTACATAAACCGTAGGTGACAAACTATTATTGATCAGTAATTGCTTTCTGTGTTCGACAGTCTTACGATTAAGGAAGAAAATCAAGTCTTAATAAGGTATGTCACTCTTTATCTACCCGAAAACTAAATAACTTTCCCTAGAGCCGAAATGAGAAACATTTACGTTTCTATGTGTGTATGATAGACATGTTTGTGCGTGTGTTAGTGTAAGTTCTACAATGTATATACACACGTGTGGACTGAATTAAAAGTTTATTTTTGTTTAATTTACTTAGAAAGACAAAAAGCAACTAACTTTAAGATGTCATGTAGTACTGGCAGTAAAAGGAACTGAATAATATTTTTTTTAATACGTTTTTGGAAAAGTTATATAGAAATGTAACTGCGACAGCAGAAAAATATTTTTGCTAACATCATAAAAAACTATGCGCTCCATTTTTCACGACTAGAAAGAATGTTAATAAGTAGTACAGGGTGGCGCAATAGAACGTGCATATTGCATCATCTTTTTTTGCGGGGTAGAAGGGGCGTGGGCGAGGGGAGACCGATATCGTTGGGTAGCGCGGTTCATGAAGTTTTAGTCACTATGAGTCACTTCGACGGGAAGCGTCGCGCATTTTGCGTGCGCGCATTTTAGGAAAACTCTCGTTCGTACGTAGTTGTCAGGCGACTATTTTGTTCTGAGTATGGTGTACGGCAAATTAGGGAGGCTCCGAGTGCTAATTTAATTAAAATCTGGATAAAGCGGTTTGAAGAGACTGGATCGACGTTTAAACCACACGCAAAAGGTCGTCCACGCACATCTAGGATCGAAGACAATATTGAGAGTGTTAAGCAGTCGGTACGAGAAGATCCACAAATGTCTACTCGCAAGAGATCGTCTGTCCTAAACATATCGCGACGAAGTTTGCAACGAATTTTAAACTTGGATCTTAAATTGCATCCATACAAGCTGCAATTAACTCAAGAATTGAAAGACTCTGACTTCATAGCACGGCTCACATTTGCTAATGAAATGCTCAATCGGTTTTCAAATTTTGAAAACATCCTTTTCTCTGAAGAGGCACATTTTCATATGAATGGGTTCGTAAACCGCCAAAATTGTCGTTATTGGAATAGTGAGAATCCCAGACTCAAACATCAAAAACCGTTACATAGCCCTAAAGTGACAGTTTGGGCCGCAATCTCTGCCAAAGGAATAATTGGTCCTTATTTTTTTGAAAACGCACGGGGGCAAAACATCACTGTTAATACCGAACGCTATGTTGCGATGTTGGAAGGTTTTTTGGCCCCAGAACTTGAAAATTCAAGAATAAAGAACTCTAGGACTTGGTTCCAACAAGACGGAGCTACCAGTCACACATCAAATGACTCCATGGCGGTTGTGAAGCAGATGTTCCCTGGCAAACTGATTTCGAAAAGAGGTGATATCCCATGGCCTCCGCGCAGTCCAGACTTGACGCCTCCTGACTTTTTTTTGTGGGGATACCTCAAACACAAAGTCTACACCAATAATCCGAGAAACATCAGTCAGCTCAAGGAGAATATTCGTGGTGAAATGGCAGCAATCACACCAGCACTACTTAAGAAAGTTTTCGGTAATTTCCGTTTGCGGTTAGAGGAGTGCCAACGTAGAGAGGGTCATCATTTAGATGATGTTATTTTTAAAAAATAAACTTCAGTTATCACTTAATAATTGCTTAGTTTTATTTTAACTATACCTTTTGTATTTATTTTTTAATAATTATTTTAAAAATGCACGTTCTATTGCGCCACCCTGTATGTCCTCCAAAAACTAAATAAATATGAGGTTATGGAAACATAACTTTAATTCCCACACAAAAAAGTTCAATTTACCCAAAAACTTGTAAAATTTTTAATACTTTTATAATATAGCGCTAGGCACTCTGAAATCAACTAAATTTATTTATTTATACTTTTGTCACAAAGGTACAAAGGCCGACTTAATGCCTTAGGCATTCTCTACGAGAGCAATACATTTCTATTTTTTTTCTTCCAAATTTGTCATTGAAATAAAGTTAACATTTAACTTGAAATAGGACATCGACCTACTTCAATATACTATGTACATTGCACTATGTTGTAAGCGTAAGTAAATGCTAAACTGCTCTGTGGTAGGCCATAACATCGGCCGCTGGCAGAAGTTACCACCCACCAGACAAAGCCTTGCCGCCAAGAGATTTGTCGTGTTCCGGCATGATGTGTGGTGAAGCCGTACGGAGGACGGCTCTGAGCAGTTGTGTTGCGATTTGTGCCGGGTACAATGCGCCTAATGTTGTTGTGTTGGGAGTTTGGTCGTGGAGGGTCTTCAGATCAATCTCCCTTTGGCGCTGCATTGTTGGTCGTGTTGTTAAGTTTAACATTGCATCACCTCGCTCAACTGCCGTCTTCCTTCCTATTCGCTCAGTTTTTCTGAGTGAATAGGCTCTTAATAAACTAGCGCGCTTTACCATCAACGATCGCATCACTGCTTACCATCAGGCGGGATTGCGGTCAAGCGCTAGTTTATAATTATTAAACAATAAACGTACTGGGAAAAGTATTGTTGTTGTTTAAGCCAATAATTTTTCCAGTACAATCTTTAGCCAAGGAGAGCGGAGTGAAGCCCTTGTCAACCACGACCACATCTCGATGCATACCCAAGTCGGTTTTCAGGAAATTTTCCCTGAGACTGCATTATCTTGCGGTTGTGGTGGGTTAAAAAATCTTCGATCTCTCATTTTCTCGGGATATACAGCTTCATAACGGCGTTAAACAATAAAAGCGTTTGGACCCTCCTATCCAAGGCGTCGAGTTCGGTCTGAGTCCATTTGAGTATGCCAACCAAAAGAGTACATCAAAACCGGCTTGGCCCTTTGAAGGAGAGTACCTTGTTTCGGCCTGATAGAAGACTATTAAGTACTTTTGTACTGGAGGGACCTAACAGTCGTTTGATTTAAAACGTTCCTTTAAAATTATATTGTTGGAATTGACACTTAAAAAAAAAAAATATTAAAACGTCAATAATTTAATTAATTTAATTTAATCTTAAATCTTAAAAAATCTTAATCTTTCTTTGATATTCTTGTCGATGTAAGTAACGAGGTGTTGGTGTTTTTGAGGAGAAACAAAAATGATTATGTTGAACACTATTTATTGACCAACACAGATTTTTTTTTTTTAAATTTTAGTAAAAATGTTAGGGAATCTTCGAATATACCCGGCTAACGCGTGAGATCAAAGTCTACTGAATAAAATATCTAATACATTCATTAACTATTGTAGATTGCGTTACGCCGATATTTCTAACTAAGGTGTTCGATGAAAATACTGAACAATACTAAATAGGTACTCTTGGTTGTTCAAATGCACCGCATTACTTTGTAGCCTGTACTACGTAACGTTGCCTTTGGCGGACAACCTCTACGGTACTTCGGTAACCCTGGTACCCTACGTGAAACGGCCAGTAACAGGCTTTGATGGCCTTCCATGAGGAGTTGGGTTGGATCGAATTACCGATTTTCCCTCCAGTACGCAAAAAATACGCGCATTGACGCAGACGCCAGTCTATATCACCTAAGCTTAAGTACAATACAAAAATGCCTTCAACGCTAAACGAACTGTAGTAACTTCATTACAATTTCATATCTGTATTCGCATCTGTGTCTTAGGTAGTGAGGACAACGGCAAGTGCGATTCTGACACGCACACGAAGTGTTCCGCATCACCGTACAATATTTAATGCTACCATATTAAAAAAACCTTCCTTATTAAAAACACGTTTCCTCAGAACCTACCAACTTTAATTTTTAACTTTAGGTATTTCTACTATTTCTTGTTATTATGGCTATAAGTAAGTCGTGGTGGCCTAGTGGTAAAAACACCAGCCTCTCAAGTATGAGTGCGTGGGTTCGATTCCAGGTCAGGCAAGTACCATTGTAACTTTTCTAAAGTTATATGTACTTTCTAAGTATATCTTGGACACCAATGACTGAAGGTGAAGGAAAACATCGTGAGGAAACCTGGACTTTAAGTCAGAAATCGCCAACCCGCATTGAGCAAGCGTGATGATTACGCTCAGTCCTTCTCTGTATGAGAGGAGACCTGTGCCCAGCAGTGGGACGATAAAAAGGTTGATGATGATGATGATGATGATGACGGCTATACTTAACTATTTGAAAATTTAAAGTGTCTACCTATTTTCCAAAAGATACAATCCTGTGACAGACGGTAAAACGTGCTGTGATAGAACCCTAATAAAATGCTTTCAGTCGTGGCTTGCCTTATACGAGTACATGTAATGTCACGCAATGTTCTGTGCAATCGATAATTCATTGACCTTTGTAATACTGCTACCAGATTACTATTTCCAGTAGTAATGGATAGTAATATACGTACTAATCTTGGATTTCTGATTGATGTAAATTTACATATGTATTGTGGCTTCTTAAGGCTCTTCCATACAGTTATAACGCGATTCTGTTAGAATAAATTCGCGCTGTCGGATCGTTTTCTTGGGTCGGGCTGTCATGTCCCATTGGCAGGCCTTGCTGTCGTGTCACGTGATCGCGAAAATGGTCTGTCAATTTGACGCCTAGATTACTGTGCTCCATTGCACGTTGGAAAACCTTGTTTTTTTGGTGCAGATGGAAAATCATCAGATGAACCCACCCGCTCTGGGTGGAGCGGTAGGGCGTATCATACTTCAACTGATTAAAACCCACCCACGTTCCTTCGCTTGCCTGTGCGCCAGGGCCATGGTTTCTCTTTTGACCAACCCGCAACCCTGACCCAGGCATCGGTCTTCGTGGACCCCGTCACGGTCTGCTGACAACTCAATGAGGCGCGCGTAGAACACAACTCGTCGTTGTCCCGGGCCTGATCGTTACAGGGCGGCGAGTTATTAATTGCTGGCCTCCCGCAAGCCCGCGAATACGGTGGCCAGGCGTTCGATGTTGTCACCCGACCAGGGCGGCTCTTGACGTTGGCAAACCTTGAGTTAAGACTTTTGAATATCATCTGTCGCCTCCCAAACATTAGGACCCGAGGTGGCGGCGCGAAGTGTTCCAAGCGCGTCACGGGGGAGTCATACACCTCACTCACTCTCGGGGATTGCGGAAGCAGTGTTCGTTCCCACAACCCCCGGTGTAGGTGTGAGATGGAACACCGAGGTCGTTTTTAGTCAGTAAGAGCCTGACAGACCCCGTCGCCCGCCCCAGGGCGGCGGAAATCCATGAAGATTTTCCACCCCGGAAAGAAAAAAATAGAAATTTGAATATTTCGACGGGTCCCAAGAGCAAAGTTCTATCTTCAATATTGGCTTTGTTGCAGTGCGAAGCAATAAAGTTACGCGAATCTATTAAAATGCAAAAAAAAAAGAAAATTAATAGAAAATTATGGTAAAGGGTATTTTTTTTCACCATAATTTTCTATTAATTTTATTTATTTTTTGCAACTTAATAGATTCACGTAACTTTATTGGTTCGCACTGCAACTAGACAATTTTATAGATATGACTTTGTTCTTGGGACCTGTCGATTTGTGAAACCTTCCACATTAACTAAAAATCAAGGCAGCTTGCCTACGTAGGGACATAAGGAATGGATAGAATAGCATTATGAGGTTTATTTTGTGTAAGTAATCGGAGAGGCCGTGGTTTGCCATTATCCCTTCGGAAAATGGATCCGCGCGAGACACAACTGGTTTTTAATTGTTTTTGTAATTAAGACACGTAGGTAGGTAACATATGTGTATACAATGTTATTTATTGTATATGCCAAACCCGAAACACGAATTCAGTATTTTTATGTAAAGAATTTATGTACAAAATTTCAAAAAGATATCATGAAAAATGACAATGTTATGAGCATGTTATCTAGTTGTCCCTACAAAAATATGGTCAACGAACCGCTCACCCCTACAAAAATATCCACTGTGAACTGTGTTGTGCGCTAAATAACCACACTGCAACAATTTTTAAATAAACTTGGGAAAAAATATAACATGGTGTAAAAATTATTGGAATCGATTCAGTTACTTATTCTCAAGATTCATTTTTTGTTTGTTTCAGTCCAGTAACCTCATATGATTTACAAGGACAACTGTAGCATTTAAGGTTTTTTTTAAATGCGCTCTTCCTATCCGAAGTCACTTTTTACATTGGCAGAGTAGTCGTTATCGGCTTTTGTTTTCTTGCCATAATTAAAAGAAAAGTAGGATAGACATTACAAAAATTTAAAAAAAGAAAACTAAAGAGAAATCAAGTTCTTCTTTAAAATTTTCGAGAGTGTATAGACACAATAATAATACCTTCCAAATTGCTTTCCAAGCTTCTTCATCGGTAAGCTTTTGTATCTACAACGAAATTGGCCTCATTCTTGGCTACCATTCGTGTGGAAACATAATGTTACCTTTATTTATTTTGTTTAGCTACAATTATAACATTTTTGTACATTTTTAAGAAAATGAATGTATTGGTTGGTTTCAAGCAACCTCAGAAACATTCAAATTACGATTTTGCTTAGTGACCAGCAAAGAAATAATTATGACAAAAAAAAATATTCGAGACATTTGACATAATAAATTATGGCAAAATTTTTAATTGTAATCGAATTCGTAACGAACCCAAGAGTAGGAAATTCGTTTTCAGTAGGTAAATTCCTAATTCCTAAAGTAATACGGATTTAACAATTAATTCTACATGTTTTTAACCTGAAAATAATTTCCACAGTGAGATAGATACTTAATGTTCCATTCGCGATAACATTACGCAGAAGTTAAAAAAGGTTGTTTTTAGAGTACACTTTCTAATAGAAGTACACTTTATGTGTAGGTAATTAAAGTTGATTATCTATAATTATGTACATATAGGTACAAGTATATATAAGTATATTATCTACATAGATCAATTGTTATTCTTAAATAAACTATTTGTTCTCTACTCTACTCTATTGTGTACATAAACTGAATTTATAAGGCTTTTAATTACATAAATTATTTAGTGTTTACGTAGATTCTTAAAACCTTTTAGAGTCAGGGGTGAACCTTTTAGAATCTGAAATGATTCTTAATCCGATCATACGGTGTGGCAACATGTTTTTTTGCAATTTTACCGAATTCAATTGAAGTTGTTAAAATGTATTACACATTTCTCATCAAAAAAATCGAAACAGCTCACGAGTTTATGTTATGTAAGGATTATCAGAAAGATATACATATTTAGAAATATATGCCATATGTCGTTTAATAGTGAACAAAAAGAGGTTTTATAATACTAGTGTTAATGTTTTGCATTCAAATTAAATTTTCATAGGATTCGTATTTGGTAACGAGTAGGTAATTTTTGCCCTGTATGGAGTATGAAGGATATGAATTAAACAACACATGTAAATAAAAAAAAAAAGCTAGGAAAAGTTCATTTAGTAACTGGTATTCCCTGCTTCTATGCGGTTCTTCATGGATCGAATGAGAGTGACAATAATCACATGCTGCAGCTAGCTGAGTGATTTCGAGGCCGAATTTGAACGAACAGATCTTAAACGGCGCGTGAACAAACCAGTCTCCCGATAGCGTTTGTAGACTCTATGAACAGATGACAGGCTTAGCTGCAATATTTCAGCGACAACACGCTAAGTCCAGAATCCAGTAATGCCACCGCTTGGGCTACCTCTGCCAGTGACATGTCCATGTTTTGCAAAAAATAAAAACTTTTACAGACGTGCCGAAGCCGCAGTAAACAAAAAAAGAACAAAAACTTTCAATATAAACGCAAAATTTTAGTTTACAATGGTGAAATATACTCTAACTGTAAACACACATTTGTTTCAAAACAGTGATACATTTCCTTTGTACATACATGAACAAATGAAATTCTAATTTTGAATTTAAAATTTTTGCTTATCGTTTTAATGGCCAAACTGCCAGCTATGTTGCGTTTTTTTTTCTGCCATGCCATGATGTGTTTTTTTTTTCATGGAATAAATAATCTTTTGTGTAAAATTAGGATAAAAACCATTAAAAGGGAAGGGTTTTTGGATTTTTCTGATGAGAAGTGTATTTAAACCATCATTCACTATGATATGATATACTGATCTCGAAAATCAAATCTTGCGCATTTCTGCTTCTATGAAAAGTTTATTTGCGGTAAACATGATGCAAAATAACACAAAAAGAGAGGTTAAGGGAAACATGAGTTACATTTAAAAAAATGGCTGTTGCTCAGCATTATGCTAAGACCCTATACAAAACAGAGCCACAGCATTCGTTTTCGGTGACAGGCGGCGCCGACAAACAATTACTAGTGACACTAAATAGATACAAAAAAGGAAGTATTATACATGGTAAGAGAATACTTTACATAAACACAAACATGAATATAAAAAAAGGAAAAAATATGATGCATATACAGTATGTTAAGAAAACCCTGTCCGACCCGTGAAGGTGTTGTTAGGTATCGATAACTGATTCTACTAATGGATACAAAACCGGGCTAAACTTAAAAAAAAATCCCCCTAAAAAATAAACATTATTTCGCAAAAAGAGGTAACTTAATAAATGTCCGTTAAGCACCCTTCCGCAGGCGGCGAGCGGCAGGGCACGTGGTCGCATCGCTATTCGCTCATAATAATACCGGTGTTGTCACATTTTTAAAAATTACCAAATTTCGGGGAAGGTGGAATTAATTCGCCGGAAAAAAAGATTATTTCAAAATTCATTTGTATTGGTACTATGATGATTACGTAAAATTTTATATTATATTTGGACATGTGTTTACCTAACCTTCATTATCCTTATGGGTCGGACAGGGTTTTCTTAACATACTGTATAAAAGCTAAGAGAATCTCAATAATTGGTGTATGCTTTATGTAGTGGCAAAATAACGTCGTGGTGGCCTAGTGGTTAAAACACCAGATTCTCAATAAAAGTGTGCACTGTGCAGGTTCGATTCCAAGTCAGGCAAGTATGTAACTTTTCTAAGTTATATGTACTTTCTAAGTATATCTTGGACACCAATGACTGATTATAAGGTGAAGGAAAACATCTTGAGGAAACCTGGACTTTAAGTCTGAACTCGCCAACCCGCATTGAGCAAGCGTGGTGATTACGCTCAATCCTTCTCTGTATGAGAGGAGACCTGTGCCCAGCAATGGGACGATAAAAAAGTTGCTGATGGTGATGAACATTACGAACCGTCCGATTTAACGTCATTTTTATAGGCAATGTGAAAAAATACAGCTGATCACGTATGACGTTACACAACTGAAATCAATTCAGTAGTACATACCTACCTAATTTGACCATATTGATGCGTCCTAGTGTCCCGAACAAACAGCCGAAATCCATTAATTCCTAAACTTGTTCAAGCTGTATCGGATACTTAATAATACGTTACCAAAACTTTTGGCTAACAAATTGGATTTAGGATGAAACAATACCAAATAAAACCTCCCCTTAAAATACAGGAAAATGAATAGAATTAGTAAAACTATATTGATTGTAACATTATATTAAACAGAAAAATACGTGGAAAAGTTAAAACACTGCAAAGCCAGATGAAATGTCGATTCGCATCATACACTATTGGTCACATATAGAAAACATTTTCTTTCGTGTGGATGTGTTCCATATTCCTGTTGAATAAATCAATTCACTGGCCTACACTACGCACCACTGCATTTAGTCTCATCTCTCGCTCTCTCTTTATTTGCCTGTATTGCGCTGTCAGTTTTTCCCGCTATTTCTCGTCACTGAAAGATTACGTAAGTGGCAGCAGCTACCTCGCTGGTGTGAATTAGACAATGGCGCCAATTCTGTTGTTCACAAACTAAACTAATTTTAAGTTATGTGCATCTTTTTCTTTCCATTTCGTTAAGAAAAGGACAGAAGATAATATGTCAGTTTAGACCTGTCAAATTAGTGCACTCCTGACGTAAACTGGCGTATTTTTAGTCGCCATGTTTTTAATCGCGACTAAACTGTCTATGGAGTATCTTAATTTGGCAGGATTAAACTGACATTTTATCTTCCGTCCTTTTCTTAATGAAATGGAAAGAAAAAGAAGCACATAACTTAAAATTAGTTTAGTTTGTGAGCAACAGAATCGGCGCCAGTGTTTACATATCTATGAAATAGATACACGGGGAGTTTTTGACAGGAGAGCTAAGATGAATGTCACGCTTATTTTTCATTGGACTTTTAAATTATTTATAGTGTCGTTTACTAAATAAAAGCGCGTGATTTATGTAGTAAAAAGTGCATTCAGTGAATAATTCATAAAGAAAATTGAAATATTTCAGCATAGTGGCTACATCATGTCTTGCCATTAAATCTCCGCGTAGTCGGCTCACGCGGCCGTTTTTTCAACTGTCATTGGCGATATCCGCCATTATTGTGAAATAATTTTTTTAAAGAATTTCTATAATTTCTTACACGTGCTATTGGCAATATTGTGGTATCTAACCACAGAGGCCATTGAAGAGTTGAAGTAGTATTCACTCTAAAGAAAAGAAAGAAAGAAATAGATACACTACAAATATAATATAATTGAAATATCAGAATATGGATGACAGGAAAGTGTAATTTGAAAGGTTTGAGGGCTAATCCTCGTAATTTTAAAAACGTCCACATTCTGATCTCAGTCTTAGTCTGACAAAAAATACTTCTAATTTCCCTACATTTTTACAAGTTTTTGACATTTGTGTGTCGCCGAGACGATACTGCGACTAGATTTTGAACTTTAAATTAGGAGAACTGGCCTTCAGCTCTATCTTAGTAGACATTTCAGAAATAAAAATAAACTGCTTTAGAAATATCACTGTAGACGAAATTATACCTAATGTTCTAATCTTAACGTTACCACCGACACCGTTACGGCAGAAGTTACCATCCACCAGACAAAGTCTTGCTGGCAAGCGATTCGTCTTGTTGCGGCATGATGTCTGGTGAAGCCGTATGGAGGACGGGTCTACGATGTGTGCCGGGTACGACGCGGCAAAGACAATGTGGTCATGTCGACTCCTCCTTCCGACACAACAACAATTTCTCTCCAGATCAATCTCTCTTTTGATTTAATATTGCATCACCTCGCTCAACTGCCGTCTTCCTTCCTATTTACTCAGTTTTTTTGAGTAAATCATAATGCTAATTTATAGTACATCATCGTATTATGGATATATTGTAATGAAACCTTTTAGTTTTTCCAAAATTTTCACTTTTTAGTTGTGATAAGTATATCCTTTCCAATAAAAAAGAATCATCGAAATCCGTAGGTGGGATATTGAGTTATTCGTCCATTATTCGCGCACATACTTAATGCAAATTTAAGACTTATGGGGTTTTCTTATAGATGGCATTATCAGATCTGGATCAAAGTGAAATAGGACCACATGTGAAGCACCATCTTTGGAATGAAAATAGAATCGTCAAAAACCATTTAACAATATTTTTATTTTATATTTCCTAATTTAACTTCTTCTTTATTAAATCGATTAATAGAGACAAGATATAAGAATGGCAAGTTCATTTCAAATATCATCGTGTCATAGACCTACTCCTTGGATTGCCACAATGAAAAATCCTGCTCTGGAACATAATATAGGTAACCGGTCTATTATATTCACACTATTGTGACACAATTATTTCATCATCACTGCTCTCAAAACGCTGAAGTTAAACATTGTGAGGAAACCGCCATCTCCTAGAGCCAAAAAAGTATCTAAAACTTGTGACATCTACCAACACGCACTGGGCCCTCGTGGTAGATTAAGGCCTACTTCCTCTCACCGAGAGGAGTCCTGTGTCCCAACGGTGGGAACATTGTAGGCTTATCAACCCTTTTCATTATCAACCCTTTTATCGTCCCACTGCTGGGCACAGGTCTCCTATCATACAGAGAAGGATTGAGCGGAAACACCACACTTGCTCAATGCGGGTTGGCGATTTCAGACTTGAAGTCCAGGTTTCCTCAAGATGTTTTCCTTCACCTGCAGTCATTGGTGTCCAAGATATACCGATGCCGATGTTATGGCCTACCCCCGAGTAAACTGTCTATAGAATATCTTAATTTGACAGGATTAAACTAAAATGTTATCTTCAATCCTCATCTTAATGAAATAGAAGAAAAAATATGCATTTAACCTAAAATTAGTTTAGTTTGAGAAGACGAGAATCGACGCCAATTTCTATTTATTGATCCACCGGTTATTGGATAAATATTATTAACTGATATAAATATTGATTCACATGTTTTAAAAATATCACAGTATCACTGATGAGATAAATTCTGTGAAACATAAAATACATAAAATGAATTCTTACATATTATGTAAACATATAAATTCACGCCTACTTTCCATTCGAATAGGTAGCAACTACAAAACGCCACCTGTTACGATCTTCACATAAATAATATTAATTCTTCTTTTTTTCCTTCAACCGGATTTAGTTGAAAATTTGTATTTTACATGGAGCCTATCTGACCTGCACAACCCAGTTACTGGGAAATAAAACTGGTGGCCAGACTTTCAGACTTCTGACGATTCGTAACAACTGTTAAAGATCTGTTTATGACAGCTGGGACCAAATATTATTTCACAGCTCTGTTTATATTATCTAATGAGACAACTAGTCTAATTAAGATTTGAACACTTTATTTGATTTGTCACGCCCATTTTATCTGGGGCTTTTATTTTGGTAATAAGTTTTTACTTATTCACATATGCGTTTTAATGATATTTTATTTATTTTTTTGTTTTGCTGGTATTTTGGCGTGGCTAACCTATATCCTAAATAATTGCATTTTTGTTGTGTTTTCTTGTGTTCATTACAGTACATATTGTATAGTCATGTGTTTTTCTTAATGAACAGACAGCTGTGTTGCTGGGGAGTTTGTTTCGTCACTTCTTCCCAGCAAAAGCACTAGGAAGTGGTGAAGGGTGGGTATCCCCAAAACGCCCGTTTTGAGGGGATTGTCTTATGTAATACTAGCTTTCCGCCCGCGGCTTCAGCCGCGTAGAGTTTGGTTATATCGCGCTTTTTAGATTTCCCTGAGGCATATAAAATTTATCCTGGATAAAAGTACCCTATTATTTAATCCGGACTTCTAACTTTACGTCTGCAAAATTTCAAAGCAATCGGTTCAGTAGTTACATCGTGAAAGCGGGACAAACTAACAAACAAACAAACTGACCTTTCCAATTATAATATTAGTAAGGATTGATGTTCAAAAAGTGCCGATTCTCAGCCTAATTTGAATAAATGGCTTTTCATTTTGATTTTAAACGATATAAAGAAAACGATAAAACCATTTCAGTTGACACAAATTATTTTATTATATACCGCATGTTAATCAAAACAAGGAGGAGAAGATGAGTATTTTTATTATGCGGTATAATAAAAGTCATATACAGTGCCAGTGTCTACATTTTTAAGAGGATCTTACAGCATTTGAAAGCAAAATATAGCAACCGTAAAAGGGGCAAGATATGGCAATTCCTCAGACAAGGCGTCCTACTATCTAAGTCCGTTAACGAAGATACGGACCTATCTGAAAACAATTTGAAAGTTTCGCAGACTCCCTCGAACAAAAAATAGTCATCCCTTCTGTGAGGATTTTTTTTTTCGACGAGCTAAAATAGGTCGGGTGTAGTGACACCTGTCAAATCGTGGCGTCATTCATTGTTAGGTCGTGCCCCAGACAGAACTTATGTCCGTAAGTGATATGGAGAAGCAATCATTCGTAACTTCACCATATTTTTTTTTTTAAATAGTATACCTCAAGCTCTTTCGCATTTAGATCAAAAAAATAAAAAATAAACAAAGTTATGAACACAGTAACGAATAACTTCATTAAAAATTTAGTCGCGCATTGACAGAACACAGTCTTGGCATCAAATGCCACGGTGTCTGAAACGTTTATGATTTTAATACCAAAACATTTGCATTTTGGCGCAGCTTTACATGGAAACAGCTTGCTGGAAAATAAAACTGTTTCATTGATATGCCTTACGAGTGATTACTAGGAAAACCATAATTTCAATATGAATAATTTAATCAATTGAAGGTACAAAAAAATTATATGAATGAAAGTCGCAACCATGTATTTACAGTTTAAGTTGAACATCGTTTTGGGTAATTCTACGGTAGATAATTGTTAGTAATGACAGCAACAGAAAATTGTTCAAATATGGTTGAGCATTCTAATATAATGCTTTACGACTCATAGCGGCCTTTTTTGGTGTGGATGGGAAATAATAAAATGAGAGGTCATTTGTTCGCCCGCTCTGGACGGAGCGGAAGGGCGTGTCAGACTTTTACTGACTAAAACCCACCGTCGCCTGCAATCGCGGAAAAGAGGCTAATTGGCGACCCAGATTCGTTCAAAATGGTCTCCACAGGCGAAGAGTATCCAGCCTTTTTTTTTTTTGGGACAAAACCCGCCACACTTTTCCCACCCACTGCAACTCCTGAAAGCCAGAATCAACAGTGGAGACCGCCAGAAAAACGCCGAGCAATGAAGCTCGACGAGTCCCGGAGAAACGATTCAACTGTCTTGGGCCCCGAAACGAAATTAATCAGAAAAGAATAGCGGAGGAGTAAGAAAAAAGATATTTTTTCTACTTCCCTCCATAACAAGCAGGAGACAGAACAGAACTAGGCCAATTGGCACAAAGGGACATTATTGTAACTGGGAGAAGCCCAGATTGCCAAGCACCACGGAATAAAATTTGATTAAGTTAATGGGTCCTAAGTAGGTATTAGCTGTTACAATTGATTCCAATAATAGGTATGGCAAAAGCGCCTGAACGCACGGAAATTGGTGGAGTATCCAGCCTGTCGGTATTCTATAAAATGCATTTTGAAGAGTGGGCGAGGGAATGAATGACTTAATTCCCCCATCTCCGTTCCATCATCGGACGACCTGTCGTACGGCGAGTAACGAAGCGTTTCGCCTCGTATTTTATACCGCGTACATCGAGGGACTGGAACAATTGATTTGTCAACGGCGGTGTTTTACGTCTGACTACAAAATCAAAAAATCAAAAAATCAAAATCAAAGCATTTATTTCAAATAAACCAGTTACAGGCACTTTTGAATTGTCAGAAGGTCGGTCAGTTAGTAAGGTGAAGCTAGTCGCCCATTCCAAAGAGTAGGTACCTATGGAGAAGAACGGGCAAGAAACTCCATGGACACTCTTTTAAAATATCAAGCTATTGATACAAATATTTGATTACATCATTCATTTTGAAATCAATCGTGTGAGAACGATGCAGAAATATATTGTACGCTGAGAGCGTCCATTATGGAAAAAAAAACAACAATTCAGAAATTAAAATACGCCGTAGCAGCTAAGAGATGACCAGTCTCCTCTGACGGCGTCCGTTCACGAACATGACGTATGGATCAGCATCATTCAGCTCAACCATATTGAAGGGGACCTAATGACCCAACACACACGCCACCACCAGCGAGACATTTGAGTGAGCATGACATACTCTCAACAGCCATAGCACTATCAAGTCAATAAACGACTAACCCAACAAATAGATGCTTTACAGCAAATAGATCGTGCTCACACGTGTTCCGTGCAATTATACAATACTAAGAAATTGAATCTACACAATGCAAAGACAGTTTTGTCCAAGGTTCAGCAGCTCCAACGGTGTTCCCGAATGCTAAGTTTAGCTCCTGTGCAGCTGCACCAGTGCCGAATACCCCTGTCAGCGATGCAATTCCGTAACGTATAATATGCCTGGCTACATAGTGTGTACTGGCTTTGAGTTAAGAAAAAACAAACAATTGCAAATTTAAACTACGAGAGGAAAAATCAAAGAACAATCAGTGTAAGCATAGAAATCGGACGCAGCTCAAGCCCAAGCTTTTTTGTCGTCAATATAATCTTTAACACTATAAAATGCTTTCTGACACAACTTACGTTTAATGAAGCATTTGAATTTATTCAGGCTCAGATCTTGAACCACCTCTGGAAGTCTATTGTAAAAATGTATACATTGGCATCTAAAAGAGCCACCTATTTTCTTGAGCTTTGTTGTAGGTACAATAAATTTGTGCTTGTTTCTAGTATTTATATTATGGACAAATTAAAGCAATTACACTTACAATTTATGTTTCTTCTCTTCTGACTAGATTGAATAGGCTCTTAATAAACTAGCGCGCTTTACCATCAACGATCGCTTCACCGCTTAACATCATTCATGATTGCGGTTAAGCACTGGTTTAAAATGAAAAAAAAAAAAAAAAAAAACTTACAACCTGATACTGACCTGCAAATTTAAAAATAAAAAGGTAATATTTGAATTTCACAGGCTACCTAGACGCCTCTTTTTTTTTTTTATCGAGTGGAAATGCATTTACGCACCATACCCGTCGCTAGCTAGGCGACGAGCGTGTGTGGGACTCGCCCGGCCGAAGCCGGGAATACCCACTAAAACCACCCGGTTACCCTCGGGCCCTGTGTTGAGAGTGTCACGGGATCGGCCCGAAGGCCTAGTCGCCGTACCACTCTCAGGGCTTACCGGCCTTGTTAGGGCCGGTTTCCGCGCCAAAGGGGGATTGCCCGGGTAACGGAGTAATCCCTAGACGTGGTGACCGGTGCAATGCACGTGCGGGGGCTACCCGCACGCGCTGGTCACAACCTTGACGCCTACCTTATCAATGTGGTATATGGTTATGGTATTATTATGCTATATCTGGTTTCTTAGTAAATGTGTAACAAATCTATACTTATCTATATTATAATAATATGGCTTATGAGTTTGTTGGTGTATTCCAGTAGTTCCCAAAGTTATTTTTCTCGTGGACCACTTTCAAAATTTTACTGGTTTCGGTGGACCCCCTGCTGCTACATTTCTACCACATTCTTAAAGTCGCCAAAAAATAAAAATTGTGTCACTTCTGAGTTCTGTCCCTATATTCCGATATGTAAAATAAAAACGAAAAATGGTACATTTTATATCACTTTATTTATTAAATGAATAGAATTACAAGAAAAAAATATTAAGGTAATATAGGTTCAGGTCATAATTTTAATTAATGGGAAGGATGTATCTGATGGAGTGTCAGCAAACGATCAATGTTTGGCTTTATTTTTGTCAGCAATAACCGCAAATCCCCCCGCTCTGTGATGTTTAATTTGCTCCTTTTTTTTGTGAGGTTTGTAACGGCACTAAAACTCCTTTCGACAAGGTATGACGAGGGAAAAGCTATTAAAAATTTCCTTGCGATTTCCCACAGTCCAGGATATTTTTCCGGTATTTCTGCTTGCAGCCAAAATGTTGGGTAGCCTTTTCTAAATTTCACCTTTAGCTCCTCATTAGTGCTTAGCTCGAGCAGCTCCTCTTGTAATACAACATTGGCCACTTCCGTTTCATCAAATGGATTTATGATCCATGGTGGTATATCCATCGTCAGTATATCTTCAAACCTGGTTTTGAAGTCATCATGCAGGGCACTTAAATGTTGACTGTAGGTATGGATATCCTCATCAATACATTCTACCTGCGACAAGTTTGGAAATTGAGAGAATTCGCGCCGACTAATGTTTTGCTTCATAAATTTCAATTTCCCAAGAAAGGCCGAAATTATCCCCTTTGTTTTTATTAAATTCAGGCTGTCCCCTTGTAACTGCAAGTTAATATCATTAAATTTTTTAAACAAATCTGTCAAATACGCAATGTCTGCTTTGAATTTGATCAAGTTTTCTTTTAAATCTGGATCTCTACTTTCTAAAAACTCTAATATGGAATCGAAAACAGAGTAAAATCTCGTTAAGCATGCACCTTTCGACAACCAGCGTACTTCAGTATGTAAGAGCAGTCGTTGGAAGTCTTCATCATTTTCGTCGCACAATTGAGCAAATAAACGCGTATTCAATGCATTGCTTCTGATTTTGTTGACAGCTTTTATTACAAAATGAAGAGATTGGTTCAACCTGTCACTTAAATGTTTTGCCACAAGATGTTGTCGGTGGATTCGCAATGAATAGCTGTAAGTCCTGGTATAATTCTTTTGAGATGACTTATAAACCCACGATATCGCCCGACTATTGCAGGAGCTCCGTCTGTTGCCACTGAAATAATGTTTGTAAATGGGATCGATTTTTCCGTAAAAAAATTACTCAGGACATTAAATATTGATTCGCCTTTAGTGTCAGTCTCCAAAGTTCTGGCAAATAGCAATTCTTCGTGAATTTCTTCCTCAACAATAAATCGGACATATGCCAATAGTAATGCTTCATTACTGGGTAACGTTGACTCGTTCAGTTGTATAGAAAAATGAGTTTTTTGCAGATGATTGCACAAAAAGCTTTCGATATCAGAGCTCATTTCATCAATGCGTCTTTGTACAGTATTGTTACTTAATGGGATTCTATTTATTACGTCAAATGGAGATTTGTGCAAAACAGTTTTTAAAACCTCTTCAACAGCGGGTAAAATTAATTGTTCTCCGATAGTGTGCGGTTTTCCAGATTTTGCTATAAGTAATGAGATATTGTAAGATGCCCGCAAGCCATCATCGTTACTTTGAGATGTTGAAGCGAACATACTGTGCACGGTGGGTCTCTTTCCATATTTTTCTTTCAATGTTTGAAAATATTTTAAATCTCTACCTATTTTATCAGTATGACACCTTTTTAGATGATCTTCGAGCTTTGATGGTTTCATAGAGTCATTGCTCAAAACTTTGTTGCATAATAGGTACATGGGCAATTGTTTGTCTGCCTCTGATGGAACAAAACCATATTTCTAATAATCGACACTATATTGTCGACATTTTTTCTTTGCTGTAGCCATGTTTCGTGTCAGTTACCTTACCTGTAAAAAAAAATATTTTAGTAACCAAGTTTTTTTCTGAATATAGGTATCACACCGCAGCCTTTGTCAGCACGCGGAAATAGAATTACGGCTTGTAAAGGGACCAAGTAATAAACCGCTGAGACAAATACAGACGTTTTCACAAAACAGTATCAATTTTAAAGTACATAATTTACCACTAATTTTTAATAGTATAAATAAAAATTGGTGTACTCAGTATCGAATACTGATCATATTTGTGTAGGAAAAAATAAAAGTCGAAATCCCAAAATTGTCCATAAAAACGATAACTAAAATTTTATTAAATCAATGAGTTCACGCGCTCCGTGTATTTGCGTATTTTTTGTCTGCGGCTTCATTGTTAAAACGTGACAAACTGGCATCGAAGTTCAAGCCCCGCCCTTTTCCCGTCGCCCGCGCACCGCTCGCTCTTTCCGAAAAGGAATAGTTTTGATAAAATAGTTACATCAAAATCAATTTAAAATGATTATGAAATTACTGTTTTATAAAATTAGTAGTTATTTGCAAGAAAAATTACAAAATTAATTGCTCTGCAATATTGCTTATTCGGCCTTTTTAGAGAGGCAGTGCTTCTCTCGTGAAAAAACAATTGAATAAAACGTGCTGTGTTTGTCTTCAAATCGAAAGAGGACAATTAAAATATCTGTAAGTTACTAAGTTACCTATCTATATAGGCCGTTGTGATCAACCGACTAGTACACGTAAACAAAATGCTTAAGTACTATAACAAAAAAAAGGTAGGTTACTTACTCCTCTCCGCACTAGCAAACACAGATATAAATTTTCTCACAACTTTTTTTCCAAATTCCGCCTTTTTTCGAAATTCCGGAAACGAATGAATGCGTTTGCCTTTGGCATCAAGTATTTATAGTGGTGATCAAGTTCATGTCTGAACAAGCATTAAGCATTGTCGGGCGGATAGCGCTTTGCAAGTCTGTACACGAAATTGTACGTAATATCGAATACGCAAGTTTGGACAAGTAACAGTCGCTTGCCTTATTAAAATATTATCTGCTTAGATAGGTACTTAAAACAATGTAGGTAGGCCCTTATAAAAACTATGCTTACATTTTTGCTCTTTACTATCAAAAGCAGATAAATTTTCGTGGACCCCCATTAACATCTTATGGACCCCCATTTTTTGTTCACGCCTACGTAGATCCCCAGCAAGTCTCCCGTGGACCCCTGGGGGTCCACCTGGACCACTTTGGGAATCACTGGTGTATTCTATTAAAAGCGCTAATCACCCGACAAGTTAAATTTTAATTGTTTTGCATTTTTTAGTCAACATTTTTGAGGGAGGCTACTTAAGTGCATGTCCATAGTTAGCTTCTCTTCTACGGATCTGAGCATTAAAGAAAAAAAAAGAAGGACGATAAGCGAACACTATATATACTGAGCCTAGGCGTTAAGATAAGATGGGATGGGTTGGGGCAACGAGAAATTTTACTAGAGCGAAGTCGGAGGCAGAAGCTTGTGTGATGATAGAAATAAGTATCAAGGTCGGTCATGCATTACTGCTAATAATTATACCTAAGATTAATGACCTAATAAATTGCGGTGAACGACATTAATAAAGTATGACTAAGCATTTTATTGGCGCTGCTTGGAGAAATGCCAATTATTTAGGAAACACTATACAAGGCATAATTTTATAGTAACTTATTAATACGCCCTTTGAAAAAAAAAAACATATTTTTTTGTGGGCTGTTTAGTATAATTATCTAGTTTATACGTATATCGATCCCACACGTCTGTAGAGACGTGCACTCTTTGATTTGATCCTGTACCTATATCTAACAGTGTCCGGAAAGAAGTGACTCGAAATGATATGTTCTGCTAAGGAAGGGGTTGCAGACCCTCAGAAAGATGTATATAGGAAATGGCACAACTTTATGAAAGACATTTATTATACCGAGGGAAATAAATCTCACTTATGGTGACAATGTATTTTCGTACTATACCATACTTTGTGAAATAGAATCCTATCCATATACTAGCATTTTTTAAATATCAGACCAAAATTAATTTACTAGAGTAAGTCCTAGGACTTACTCTAGTAAATTAATAGGCCTAGGCGCATACCTTTGAAAAACAAATTATACCTTCTACTGGTAACCCAGTAGAAGGTATAATTTGTTTTTTATAATTACGCAAAAAAACTAATACGAGTAGTGCATAGAATTACCGACACGATTTTCAAATTAAGCCGTACACGGTTGCAATTTCTATTCAAATTCTTTTTTTTTGTACCTCGAATCGCTTAAATGATTCATATTGGATGGTTTTCCTAGTAACCCAACGTAGGGTGGAATAATCAAACGATGTTATTTTCCAGGTAGCGGTTTCTGTGCAAAGCTGTGTCAAAATGTAAATGAGTTTGTAAAGTTTTAAACAACGTAGCATGTGTTGTTAACACTGTGTTCTATTCTATCAATGTGCTACTATACTGTGAAAAGTAATTTTTCGTTACTGTTTTCATAATTTCATTACATATTAGTAGTTTTAAGCGAAGGAGGTCTTTTATATAGCATATTATAAATTAGTGCTTGACCGCAATCCCGCCCGATGGTAAGCAGTAATGCAATCGTTGATGGTAACGCGCGCTAGTTTATTAAGCCTTAATTCTAGAAACATCGTTGTTGGCAAATTGTTCTAGTCCCACGATGTACGCGGTATAAAAGAAGAGGCGAAACGCTTCGTTCGGTCGTATTGTACACACTAAGCACATAATCTGTTGTCAGCTATGGATGTAAGTAATGTAGGGCCTGGCCTAAAATTGAATGACATAACGTTTTGACAGCTGTGCTCCCGATATGTTTGCTCGTCCATAAAAGATTTTTCACTCGGAAGGGTTTATCTGGAACTTTTAAAATACTTTCTGATCGGCCTATATTTTTGTTGATAGACGTAGAGGATAGGACCCCTGGTCCGAGGAATTACCACAGCATCTTGCCGTTTGGCTGCATTGCCGTATTTTACTTTGCAAGGCAGTAAAACCCCTTAAAATGTAAAGGCAATACGACACCTTTTCACGATCACCTTGTTTTGACAAGCACTTTGAAACAAACTAAAGCTAATTTATCGATAAAACGATAAAATGGAGAAGAGCCGTCGAAAACTCCACGGCAACTCTTTTAAAATTAATTGTTTTCTTTACAATGTTTTCAAATTACAGCAATAATTGGTATTGGTATATATATAAGACAATTAATTATAATTAAATTCCAAGAGGTAAAATAAAACTTCGATTTGTTTCTCTGTAAATAAAGAATGCAATTTTATTATATTTATCGAGTAGGTTACATCAATTACAATCATAACAATATAATCTTTACATAACTAACACAGTCTTACCTGTAAATAAAGAAACGACAATAAAAGTTTATTGTTATCACCTCTCGATTCACACAGCTTAATAAACTCAACTTAAATAATTAACTTTATAAATCCCAAATAACATACAATAATATTTATCTTTTGACAGTGACAAACTCATTGACACGCCACGACGCGGCTCACTCTCGAACTAACGGTGCGCACGCATATTCAAATTAAAGAAATAATTTTCTTTACATCTCCCTCCTTCAGGGTGAGAATTACTCCTGCAATTCACATTCTAACCGCACCTACTATTCTGTGTTATCCTCTTCATCATTTATTTTGTCTTCCATTCGAATAAGTTTTGTTATATGGTACAAGCTTGTATCTTTTTTTGTTCTGCCTGTGTTTATTTTGTATATTGTATTCGATATTTTGTCTGTTATTTCAAATGGGCCGATTCTTAAATTATCTAATTTTTTTCTATTTAATTTATTTCCGTTTTCAATATATACTAGTTCTCCTATTTTGAATTCACTTTGTCTTCTGCCTTTAACAAATAATTTCTTATTATATGCATGTGATCTTATTGTTCTTTCTAGTGCTTCTTTTCTATCTTTAATCCAAGTTTCTGTATCTGATGGTTGTTGTAACTCTTGTGGCAAGATGCTGGTACCTTTTCCTTCTAATAAATATACTGGGGCAAAGCCTGTCACCGAGTGCTCGGTTTCATTATACTTATCTATACATTCTCTTGCAATTGATGTCCAGGATTTCTTTTCTTTTCTTTCATTTATTTTGCATCTCATTTTATTAACTAGTGTTTGATTCAATCTTTCATTAAGACCGTTTGAAAACGGAGTATCAACTGCAGTAAAGATTAGTTTTACATCATTATCTGTCAAAAAATCTTTGAATTCTTTTGAATTTAATCCTGGATACTGATCTGTTAGTAATATCTCAATTTTTTCCGTCTCTAGAACTTTTTTAACTAACTTAATGAAATCTGTAGCGTTTTGTATTTTTGATGTTAGAATGAATGCAAATCTTGTAAAATGATCAACTAACAAGTGCAGGTATTTCTTTGTCGATCTTTGTCCTCCAAAGCCACCAATAGTATCTATCGACATTATCTGAAATGGTTTTGATGCTGGTCCCAGATGTGACATCAATCCATATTTATCTTGGCCTCTCGATTTATTCCTAACACAGGTTTCACAATTCTTGCATATTTTTTTTATGTTCCTTGTTAGACTCTTTGCTGTATAATAAGGACTGATTTTATTTATCATTTGGTTAATCCCTAAATGGCACCATGTGGTATGTATATCTTTTATTAACTTTACACTCGATTCTTCAGATAATATAACTTTTTCTCTATTTCGATTTTTTTTGTATAGTATCCCATTTCTTTCAATTATTTTGTTTTTATTTTCCCATATTTTGTTATTTTTCTGTTGATCTGCCTTGATATCGTCTAATGTTATCAGATTTATTATTTTTAAAATTTCTTCATTATTATCATTGTCTTCCAATACAGGATTTCTACTGAGACTATCTGCTTCACTGTTCATCTTTCCCGGAATATATTTAATATTGAAGTCATATTGTGACAAATAAAAGGTCAATTCACCAAGTTCCTCATCTGTTCTAGCCTTTATATTGAGGTTTTCTAGTGGTTTGTGATCTGAAAAAACTGTGAATTTTCTTCCTATTAACCAATATTGCCAATATTTGATAGCTTCTTTAATTGCTAAGCATTCGAGGTATATTGCCTTCTTCTTTTTTTGCGTATCATTGAGTTTCTTTGAAAAATAGCCAACTGGTTTTTTTTTTCCATCTTTTTGAATTTGTTTTAATATTGCACCTATGCCTTTCAAAGAGGCATCCGTGTAGATCGTAATAGGCAAGTCTTTATCGAAAATTTCCAGTACTGGTTGTGAGCATAATATATTTTTTATATCAGAGAAAGACTTTTCACATTCTTCTGACCATATAAATTGAACATTTTTCCTCAATAGTTTATGTAGTGGATCTAATATTATTGAACTATTTGGTATGTATTCGTGGTAAAAGTCAATCTTCCCTAGAAACTGTCTAATGTTCTTTTGGGTCTTTGGCGTTGGAAAGTTCTTTATTGAAATAATATTATCTTTGATTGGTTTTACCGTATTGTTTCCAATTATGTGTCCCAAGTATTTTACTGATGTTGCTGCAAATGTGCATTTTTTAAATTTTAGTCTGAATCCTGCATCTATTATTGCTATAAGTACTTTTTCTATGTGTTCTATGTGTTTTTCAAATGATTGTGAAAATATAAGAATATCATCAATGTAACACTCAGTAAAGTCTTTCAAGTTATTATTTCTTAATATATTTGATAAAATTCTCTGGAAAATAGCAGGTGATGTTTTCAATCCAAACGGTAGGCAAGTCCATTGATAATGTCCATCCTGTGTGACAAATCCTGTCTTCTGTCTATCTTCAATACGTAATGGTATGGACCAAAACGCGGAATTTATGTCAAGTGTGGTAAAATATTTACAGTTTCTTGCTTCAGTTATCAAGTCGCTTATTAATGGGAATGGTTGCGCTTGTGGTACAACTATCTTGTTTAGTTCACGAAAATCAATACAGAGCCCTGATTTTGTATTTTCATCTCTTTTAAATGCCAAGGTAACTGGCGCTGCAAATGGACTGTATGATTCTTCAATTAAGTTATTTTTTAGTAAATTTGCTACCTGATTTTCTATTTCTATTTTATCTTCTATTGTGCAACGATATGGCCTTTTGCTGCAGTACTTATCCACCAGTAAGTCTATCCGGGCTTCATATTTTTTTACTGTGCCTACATCATATTTATGTTTGGCAAATACAGTATTATAGTTATCTATTAAGTTTTGTATTTGAATCTTTTTGATGTTGTCCAAATGATGTAGGTTTGTCATGAATTCATTTTTACTCACATGCTCGTTAAAATTGATTTTAATTGCTTCTATTTCTTCAATTTCAGTTATAGTATTTATCTCCCTCTTTGTTTTTTGCGATATTTTTAGATCTTCGTTTTGAGTTAATTTATATTTTTTTATCATATCTAATCCTATAATGAAATCTTCAAAATCAACATTGTCCACAATGAAAACATCAACATATTCTTCTATATCAAAAATTTTAACTTTTATACTTATTAAACCTTTTGTGTATGTCACACCATTGACTGTTTTTAATAATATTCTATTTGTGTCTTCTGAATCATTTTGTATTCTGATTAATCTTTTGTTTATTAGAGAGACTTGGGAGCCTGAATCATACGTTCCATTCACATGTAATTTGTCTTCTAATAACATATTTATTTTTATCAATGGTGTGCTTATTCGTTTTTTGTCTCTTCGCTTAGATTTACTTCTATTACAGAATTACTTCCAATCTTCTGTTTCTCTTTATCTTCTTTTTTAAACCAACATGACTGTTCTGAATGGTATCGAGTACCTTTATTTAAATTTTGACAGTTTTTGCATGGCTTTTTGCCTCCAACGTATTTCCTGTTGTCATCTCTCTCTTCTCTCTTTTTTAAGAAGTTTTTATTATTTACCAAAATTTCACACTTATTTATTTCATGAAGCAATCTCGTTGAGGTTTCACACTTTTCTGGATCAATTCTATTTCTAATAAATTCAGGCAAGCCGGCTGCTATAAGTGTCACTAGACTTTTCCCACCAATGTTTTCATCCATATCTAATAATAACTTTTCTTTTCTTATAGCATATTCCATCAGTGATCCTTCTTTATATTTGTAAAATATGGCATACATTCCCGTACTCCATCCTTTATCAGCAAATGAATCCAAAAATTTGTCTTTCCACTCGGACCATCTAGCCTCTATTTTCAAAGTTTTCATTGTTGCTGAGTGCCAGTCCGCACATGATTTGTCTAAGAATAATCTTAATATTTCTATCTTTGTTGTATCATTCTTAATTTCAAATTGTTTGCATTCATTCTCAAACGTTTCTATCCATTGTTTCGCATTTGAAAATTTACATACAAATTTCTCAATCATAAATCTTTCTGATATATTTTTCAGATTCAATTGACCTTCGTTTTTCTCAGTAGATTCTACTATGTCTGTTTCTTTTATTTCTTTTAGATATAAATCATTAAACATTAAATTATCATCTTCATCAAAATAGGTCTGTAACATTTCTTTTGTACATGTAATCCATACTTTTCTCTTTTGACTTCTCTGAACTAGAGTTTTTTTCACTCTTTTGTAGGTGTCTGTCTTAGTTAGTGCTATGTGACGACTTGCGTATCTATCAGCATCTAGCAGTACATAGTTTTTGTTATCCTTCGTTGTAATTGAAGTTATGGCAATCACACTCGTCTTATTGTCGGTTTGTGATGCTTCATATCTAAATGCAAACTGCAGTTTTTGTGCCATAATAAACAAGTATTGTCGTTTTATAAGACAATTAATTATAATTAAATTCCAAGAGGTAAAATAAAACTTCGATTTGTTTCTCTGTAAATAAAGAATGCAATTTTATTATATTTATCGAGTAGGTTACATCAATTACAATCATAACAATATAATCTTTACATAACTAACACAGTCTTACCTGTAAATAAAGAAACGACAATAAAAGTTTATTGTTATCACCTCTCGATTCACACAGCTTAATAAACTCAACTTAAATAATTAACTTTATAAATCCCAAATAACATACAATAATATTTATCTTTTGACAGTGACAAACTCATTGACGCGCCACGACGCGGCTCACTCTCGAACTAACGGTGCGCACGCATATTCAAATTAAAGAAATAATTTTCTTTACATATATAAGTAGGTACTAACAGAATACTAAATGTTCTAAAAATTTACAATAGTATAAAATTATTGAATACCTGCTAAAAAAGTACTCGAGCCAGCTGGCACGTTTAGATCGTTTTTCTTTTTCAGTTGGACTAGATGTATTTCTATATTCAGAGTGACCTGAAAATTATTCCTTCTAAC
Source organism: Sesamia inferens (assembly GCA_037179545.1). NCBI lineage: Eukaryota > Metazoa > Arthropoda > Insecta > Lepidoptera > Noctuidae > Sesamia > Sesamia inferens. The sequence goes on along the minus strand of CM073928.1, from coordinate 15,514,617 downwards.
CGATCGATTCTGTCTGAAAGATCTCACGGTGAAAAGTCAGGTAAAGTGAACTGGAAATGAGCTGTCAATACTGTCAATCCCTTAGCTTAATTGGAATGACAGCTTACTTCAAAAATCATTCAGTCATTTGAAACAATGACTTTTTCAACAGTATTCTTCTTCTTCTCCTTCTCAGCTTATGGAGGTCCACTGCTGGACATAGGCATCCCCCAAAATTTTCATTCCATTGGGGGGGTTTGCCATAATCCCCACGCTTGACAGGTTGGGTTGGAGATCGCACTAATTTGATATTCCGTAAATATAATTTTAATGTCTTTGGATATTCCACAGTAGAAGCGCTGCTGCCTGCTTCCCTGGTGAGAATTCCCTTATTCGCTTCCTACGACACCCACGTGGGAAACGGCTCGGTACTATTCTAAGCCCGGTACCACAAGGCGAGTAGTATTAGTCACTCTGAAATCAATTTTCATTAAAATATAGTTGATAATTGTGTAACTATAGGTACTATAATACCAACTTGAACAGGGCCCACGTCGTAGATTACGGCCCACTCCCTGTCACCGAGAGGAGACCTGTGTCTCAGAAGTGGGAACATTATAGGCTGATTATGTTAATTTGAAATAACTTCAAATTGAAACAAAGAATGGCCTTTAGGAAATGCAGTTTGCAATTCATTTATTCACGCGATATTTTTAAAGTATGTGTGTTTAATAGACTAATTGCTATATCTCTATTTGCTATATATCTATATATTGGCGCCGATTACCCTTGTTCACAAACTAAATTTAATTTTAGTTCAGTGCATCTTTTTCTTTATATTTCATTAAGAAAAGGACGGAAGATAAAATGTCAGTTTAGACCTGTCAAATTAGAGCACTCCTGACGTAAACTGAAGTATTTTTAGTCGCCATGCTTTTTTCTTTCTTTTTTTTTTATGGCTTCGCACGGTTTGTACGTTAGCCAATGTCATGTAATGAATTGTTCAATGTCGAAAAAGACGGCCGCGTGACCCGTCTTACGTTGGAGGTTTGAGACAAAGTCATGATGTGGTTAGTATGCTGCGATATTTCACTGTTCTTTATGAATTATTTACCGAATGCACTTTTTACTACAAAAATCACGCACTTTTATTTAGCAAACAACACTATAAACAATTTTAAAAGTCCAATGAAAAATGCGCGTGATACTCAGCTTGACTTTCCTGCCAAAAACCCCGTCGCCATGTTTACAATAGCGTCTAAACTGTCTGTGGAATATCTTAATTTGACAGGATTAAACAAAAATGTTATCTTCTATCCTTTTCTTAACGAAATGGAAAGAAAAATATGCACTTAACTTAAAATTAGTTCATGAACAAGAGAATCGGCGTCGTTATCTATCTAATAAAGAAAATAAATAAAAAAAAAAAACTAATTACCGGTGGAAGAACAGATGGATGATTCTGGAATCAATATGATTGAATAACAATGATCTGTCTGAACACAAAGGCTTTGTTTTACTAAACGATTATCAGAGAATATAGAACAATAATGAGCTTGATATCAATAGCTGAAATACGACCCGATCTTTATGTAGAAGGCAGCGAAATAAAATGTGTCAGGAAAATAATGGTGATACGGGGCGAGTGTGAGTAATAGGACATGATATGCGGAAGTTTTTTTTTTAATATTAATTATAAACTATTGCTTGCATGCAATCGTTGATGGTAAAGCGCGCTAGATGGAAACACCGCCGCTGATAAATTGTTGAGAAAAGGTTCACCCCCGCCATTATTTATCATCATCTCAATATCTCATTTAGACGTCCTCCGTGGCGCAGCGGTCAACACCTGCGACGCCTGCGACGTGGAGGCCCCGGGTTCGATCCCCGGCCAGGTCATGATGGAAAACGATATTTACCTGATTAGCCCGGGTTTTGGATGTTTATCTATATATGTATCTATTATAAATTTAGTATCGTTGAGTTAGTATCCCATAACACAAGTCTCGAGCTTACTTTGGGGCTAGCTCAATCTGTGTGATTTGTCCGTAAAAAAAAATATCTGCCTAGCCTTTCCCAAGTAGCATTTACTGGGTACAATATCTTTTGGTAAAACAGTTTTTCAGATTTTTGGTTTTCCAACGACGCGTAACGTTTGCCAGTGTCAAGAATGACAACTGGGAACACGTGCTTTCCGGGGCACGAGAGATCTCGGTATGTAGAGCCATAAGTTCCTCAGACCGGTTTTGATGTAATCTGGTTTAATCTTGGATAGACTACCTCGATAGTGATCTTGTATCTCAATATCTCCGATCATTTGCAGCATGATACCTATTATCTAGGTTGTAGATAAATAATAAACACTAGCACATCACCACAAGCCACCACCATTCTGCACCACCAGTCCATAAGCTTACATTTTAGGTAACATAACATGATGCTAGGTTGATACTTGTACCTAAGTACAAATATACTTAAAAAAATTTCTTAGGGAAAGACAAAACTTGAAATTTTTCACAAGATTTAATGATTGCGAAGAATTCTAACATTCGATTTCGAACAAGTTGGAATTTGAACGGGTACGCGACGATGCAGTCCCTTCCGATGCGCACATTTTCCGCCATACTCCCTCTTATTCATAAAAGATGTTTAAAGTTAACTAGTGATTAGCGATTCTTTAACCATACATTTTAGACGTTTGCATGTCACTTACCCTTTTTTTTTGTTTTTTTCTCGAGTGGAAATGCATTTACGCACCATACCCGCCGCTAGCTAGGCGGCGGACGTGTGTGGGACTCGCCCGGCCGAAGCCGGGAATACCCACTAAAACCACCCGGTTACCCTCGGGCCCTGTGTTGAGAGTGTCACGGGATCGGCCCGAAGGCCTAATCGCCGGGCCACTCTCAGGGCTTACCGGCCTTGTTAAGGCCGGTTTCCGCGCCAAAGGGGGATTACCCGGGTAACCGGAGTAATCTCTAGACGTGGTGACCGGGGCAATGCACGTGCGGGGGCTACCCACACGCGCTGGTCACACTCTGGGGCTAAAGGAGACGGGGGTTCGTCCCCCGCCTTTTTCCCCCCACCCGTCTACGCCGGAGGGGAGCAGCAAGAGCATCCTCTTCCCGCTCCCTCTTCGCAGCCTCCTTCTGCAAGAGGACGGTCTCGCAGAAGGAGGCGGCAGCCTCCCATGCACTCTCGCTTTCAACCATGGCTCGCACCATGGTTGCCAAGGAGAGGCGTCCGCCTCCGAGCGCCGCAACGAGGTCGCGGCGCTCGTTGCATGTCACTTAACCTTAATCTTCGTTTATGAATAAACCCCTTAAACACTTTGGTGTATATTCATAAATGATGATTTAAGTTAAGTGACGTTAAAAGGTCAATGGAATAAGGGGGGTCGTGTATAAATGTGACGATCACTGAAGTAGAATCGTTTCGATTTTTTTCTTAGTTGTAATCAATAAAAATATAATTTTCACCGTTAAAGATATCAAACATAAAATATTAATTAGGTAAACGCAATATTAAAAATTTAGCTTAATTAGTACGCTACACTTCAAAGATTGTGATCCGTATTTTAATATAAAATATGATTCCCACAGGTATTTTTAATCTCAGATTACAGAAAGTTTTTGTAGCCGCTGAAATTTTGCTTTCGAATCATCTATTGGCTTATTAAATTGGTTTATGTTGTAGGAAATGGGCTGAAATAAAGTGTTTCCAAACATGATTCGGGAAAAGTAATTTTCCAGCGCAGGTTTGTTCGTGGACAACCTATACCTACTACTGTACTTACTCACTTTTAAATACCTATTACTGTTAAAAATTAAATGCAAAGATGAACAAGTGTTGAGAGTTCGTAGAGATATGTACAAGAGTGATATTATTACAGCAGCTTGTTTTTATTCCTAAAATGTCTACTGTTTTTTGCAAGAAAAAATGTCTTTTACATTTACGAGTATCGATTGAGTCCTCAGCTTTGTCTAATGTGATAAAGAAATAGTACGATAATACGAATCGACATTATAAATATCAGCTTTTTTTTTAATAATTATAAACTAGCGCTTGATCGCAATCCCGCCTGATGGTAAGCACTGATGCGATCGTTGATGGTAAAGCACGCTAGTTTATTAAGAGCCTATTCACTCGGAAAAACTGAGCGAATAGGAAGGAAGATGGCAGTTGAGCGAGGTGATGCAATGTTAAACCCAACAACACGACCAACGATGCTGCGCCAAATGGAGATTGATCTGAAGACCTTCCACGATCAAACTCCCAACACAACATTTGGCGCATCGTACCCGGCACACATCGCAACACAACTGCTCAGACCCGTCCTCCGTACGGCTTCACTAGACATCATGCCGGAATACGAGAAATCGCTTGGCGGCAAGACTTTGTCTGGTGGGTGGTAACTTCTGCCGGCGGCCGATGTCATGGCCTACCACCGAGAAATGCAAAATATGATAAAAAAAATAGTACAATAATACGAATCGACATTACAAATATCAGATTTTCAGCAGATTTAACGCATCCATTTGGCTTAGCAGTCTTTTAACTTTTCAAAGTATATTTCTGCTAATTTTTATGTTACTATGAATAGGGGAAATGGATATGGTATAAATTCATAGAGATTTAATTTTGTATTGTTTCATTCCAATTCCTTACTCAAAAGATTTGATAACGTGTTATGGAATTTTCGATACAATTAGAACAAATTTAGAAATTAATTATGGAATTGGGTGTATTTTCGGGTACAGTAGAACACGTCTAGCGATTCTTTAACCATATATTTTAGACGTTTGCACGTCACTTAACTTTAATCTTCGTTTATGAATAAACCCCTTAAACACTGTGGTGTATATTCATAAAGGATGATTTAAGTTAAGTGACGTTAAAAGGTCAAAGTTGAATGGTTAAAGAATCGCTAATCACTAGTTAACTTTAAGCAGCGTTTATGAATAAGGGGATGGTTAACCCGAATGAGTTAATTTCAATTTTGTAATATGTATATACACACGGTTATGTGAGTGTTTCCACAGGAACTATAAATCAATTTATCTAGCTAGGTATCTCACTATTTGTGTGCACTTATTCTATAAATATAATTATACTATATAATAAGCAACGTTGTTAAAATTATCAAAGCCTAATTAATACCTTTACAAGTAGGAATCTAATGCAAACTAATGTTTTTCGGGTTTATTATTAATTGGATTACAATTGAACATTTTGGCATGCAATATGAAAGTTTGCATCCGCAAAAACTTTCAGAAATGGCAGGCATTTTTATAAATCTCCACAAAAACGTTATAATCGTAATCGTCATTATATTTCCCACAGAACAGGTAAAAGACATTATCTAGTCCGTGATATTTCCTTAGGTACGGTAGCTAAGAATGAGGCCCCATTCAAAACTGGCCAGTTTCGTTGTGGATACAAAAGCTTACCGGTGGAGAAGCTTGGAAAGCAATATGGAAGTGTCTGAAGACTCTCGAAACACGACAATTTAGCGTGTTATAGCCATTTTAAACATCTGCCAAAGATTGACATGTATTAAAGTACGGACAATTTATGGTGGGTAGTAGTAGTACCTATACAAGATAGTTCCTTTATTTACTTTCTATTCATATAAAATAAGCATGTTAACTGTTAATTACTTTATAAGTTAATAAGGAATAAATAGTTAAAACATTTTTTTTAGTTATACGATTTTATTGAAAATAAATATGGTGGTGGCCTAGTGGTTAAAAAACCAGCCTCTCAAGTATGAGTGCGCGGGTTCGATTCCAGGTCAGGCAAGTACCAATGTAACTTTTCTAAAGTTATATGTACTTTCTAAGTATATCTTGGACACCAATGATTGAAAGTGAAGGAAAACATCTTGAGGAAACCTGGACTTTAAGTCTGTAATATATATATATATATATATATATATATATATATATATATATATATATATATATATATATATATATATAAGGACAAATCACACAGATTGTGCTAGCCCCAAAGTAAGTTCGAGACTTGTGTTATGGGATACTAACTCAACGATACTATATTTTATAATAGATACATATATAGATAAACATCCAAGACCCAGACCAATCAGGAAAAGATCGTTTTCCATCATGACCTGACCGGGGATCGAACCTGGGCCCTCCACGTCGCAGGCAGGCGTGTTGAACGTTGCGCCAAGGAGGACGACTAATCGACGTAATCGCCAACCCGCATTGAGCAAGCGTGGTGATTACGCTCAATCCTTCTCTGTATGAGAGGAGACCTGTGCCCAGCAGTGGGACGATAAAAAGGTTGATGGTGATGATGAAATATAGTAATGATGTCGTAGAATGAATGTAGTAGAAGCTAAAAAAATAATTCGGTAGGTCCTAAGTGCCAGTCATCACATCACTTTCTTCATCAATCTAGGACATTGATTCTTTTTCGGCCTATAGAAGTTCACAGCTGGACAAAGGGCTTCCCCCATGGCTTTTCACATTTAAAAAAATCTTTGCTTTATTTCTAACTTTATTTTCAATTTTTTTATGTTTTTTTACATACGTCTCTCATACGTTCATTTTAATACCACCACTCCAAGCACTTCTAGCGGCCATTTTAGTCTATTACTCAAGACTCTTTTCAAACTCAAATAAAGGGGTAGGAAAAAAAATGTAATCCGCCATTTTCTAGCAACGACCGTCTTGAATTTACAAAGATGATTTAATGACAATACAATTTATATAATTTTTTATGCCTCCAATAACCACACAAGATATAAAAAGGGCTAATGTAACATCGTAATTTTTTATTTTTATTATTATTGTACACTCTCGCACTCCAATCTAATTTTCCCATTGGCAGAATAACCAATATCGGCTTCACTTGCCATAAATAAAAATAGAATAGAATTTATCAAATTGTATTGTCTTTAAAACTAAAGGTGCGTACCAAATTTCTGATCAATTCATAAACAGGAAAGGGTCAAACTTGAATTAATAAATTAGACCCAAATTAATAAGCAGGGAAAGCTAAACAAAACTGTTTTAAAATTACGTCATTGATATACATTATACATCATGTTATTCGATCTACTGTTATTTTCCTTTACCCCAGACAAACCATGAAAACGGGGCATAGCTATTTGGTAAATATTATTTTATAAACTTGTAAAGTAAAATAAATAATTAACAACTATAATTTTTGGGTAAAGCTTTAGTCACGGAAGAATTTATGAAAATCCCTTTACTTAATAATAGAAGAATTTATAGAAATCCTTTTATTTAATCATAGAAGATTTTGTGGAAATCCCTTTATATAGTCATAGAAGATTCTGTGGAAATCCCTTTATTTAATTATCGAAGAATTTACTAAATCCCTTTATTTAATCATAGAATTTCCTCGGTGGTAGGCCATAACATCGGCCGCCGGCAGAAGTTACCACCCACTAGACAAAGCCTTGCCGCCAAGCGATTTGTCGTGTTCCGGTATGATGTCTGGTGAAGCCGTTCGGAGGACGGGTCTGAGCAGTTGTGTTGCGATGTGTGCCGGGTACGATGCGCCTAATGTTGTTGTGTTGGGAGTTTGGTCGTGGAGGGTCTTCAGATCAATCTCCCTTTGGCGCAGCATCGTTGGTCGTGTTGTTGGGTTTAACATTGCATCACCTCGCTCAACTGCCGTCTTCCTTCCTATTCGCTTAGTTTTTCTGAGTGAATAGGCTCTTAATAAACTAGCGCGCTTTACCATCAACGATCGCATCACTGCTTACCATCAGGCGGGAATGCGGTCAAGTGCTAGTTTATAATTATAAAAAAAAAAAAAAAAAAATAGAATAATTTATGAAATAATTTGGATAGGTATTCAAGATTCAAGATGGGATTCTGGCAAAATAAGCTGCACGGTGTGATCGTTTTGACACAATCAATCTAAAACATATTAACCCGTTACTTACTGCTGTCATTCGTGGATCTTTGACGATCGTTACGGGGCCTCAGAAGTCCAAAAGTTTGACTACCAGTTATCCTAAGATGTATTATTACTCAATAACTGGGTTATGGAGATCAGATTGACAGTCGCTCAATACAAAATATTTTTAAGTATCTATATCCGGTTAGACCAAAAACTGACCGCGACATAATTTGGGAACAGGTAGGCAGAAGATTATTAATATATCAGAATTGGTTTCGATCTATCCTGAGATATGAGAACCTCGGCCAACTGTGAGGCTGGAAAATCAAAATATTAAACTCGTTATCAACATTCTTATTAAACAGTCTGTTGGTATACATTCTACCTACACCATCGCCTAGCTCCATAAATAATAGAGATAAACAAACCAATTTAGGATTATCACAACTCACGTTTTACAAATCTCCTGTTATTTATATGGTTATCGACTTTTACATTCTAGCTATTTATTAACAATTCCCATTGCAGCATATTTCAATAGAATCACTAAAATAACATGCATAATAACTTGGTATTTCGAAAAACCATTAAAAAGTCGACCTTAATTTTACGTGATAGCCCTACAAAAAAAGAAAGATGGATGAAATCCAGATATTAAACACATTTTGTGGAATTCAACGAATGAATAAAGTTGAGGCATTTGTCAATACAATTTTGCGTATTTTAATTACTTTCAAATCAACTACATAACACATGCATTATAATACTTTCAATAATGGACGAATTATAATATATATGTATCAAAAAATTTAACCTATTAGGAAATTAGCTTACATGTATGTCATATTTCATTCAAATCGGTTAAGCGTACTATGCAAACCATAAATATCTAAACATAAATAAACTGTTTAGATAAATAGGAAGTAGGATTATTACTTTTATGAAAATCATCTATGTAGAAAAGCTAACAGCCTTTTCTACATAGATCTCATCTCTCTTTTAGGCGTAAACTTCTCGTTGCCTAGCAACGGTTTGTTTACATCTATTCTTTATCGAATTTGGGTCAACTATAGGTATAAATATCTTTTAAGACGCAGATTAATTTATTATGAAGACTTTTAAATATGATGGATGTTTCTGTAAAAAATATTAAATTGTGTTAATATTTTTAAGGACGTTAATACGAATGGAAAATTTGGAATACGTGTGTGTTTGTGGCAAGAGAAACTTTTTGGTTGCAGTCATTTAGAAGGCCAATTCTCGTAATATAAAACGTTTAAGTTCTAGTCGTAGTCTCATCTCGGCGACAAACAAATGTCAAAATGTAGGGAAAATAAAAGTATTTTTTTGAGTTTTTGACTGGAAAGCTAAGACGAGTGTCACGCGCATTTTTCATTGGACTTTTAAAATTATATAAATAATAAAAGCGCATGATTTACGTAGTAAAAAGTTCTTTCAGTAAATAATTCATAAAGGACATTGAAATATCGCAGCATAATGGCCAAATCATGACTTTGGCACAAAACTTCCTCATAGACGGTTCACGCGGCCGTCTTTTTCAACTGTCATTGGCGATAGCCGCCATTATTGTGAAATAAAATTTTCAGAGAATTTCTATAATTTGTTACACGTGTTATTGGAAAAATTGTGGTATCTGTTCCACAGAAGTCATTGATCAAGAGTTGAAGTTGAATCTCACCTTGAAAAAAAGAAAGAAGAAGAAGAAGAAGTATTTTTTGACAGATTGAGACCGATCAGCCTGTGATCGTAATTTTGTTTTTAGTTGGGATGGGAAATCATCAAATGACTTCTACCCAAGCCGGGCAGGCCTCCACCGTATGCCCCACCGTGTCCTCAGGGCGATCCCCACAGTGGTGACACCTTGGCGTTTCCTCCCTCCTTATCCGGAACAGGAACCTCCCGAAACAGCCGTGTCCGGTGAGCACCTGCGTCACCATCCGGTGAGGTGCCCAGTAAAATGCCCTCAGATTTTTCTGAGTTCTGATGAGATTCTGGATTTGTGCCCTGATGAAGGCAATATAGTCGCTACCTCCACAGTTTATCGGACTTGGCATAAAACTGGCGAAATATGGATGAACATACTAAAGAGACACCTCTGACTACTCCGTCGGAGAAGACAGATCTGATGTTATGTTTATTGATAATAATTTTATTTTTTTATGGGAAAAGCCAGAGTTCACGTATAAAATCGAGCCAACAGTGTTGGTAGTTCTTACCTATTACCTACTTACGTACGTAGAAAGTCTTCCACGTAATGCATTTAAGTAAAATGTGCTATCGTAAATCTTAACCCTATCCCTAGGGCATATTAAAGGGAAATAGAGTTTCTACGTTGCCCCTGAACGTGCAATATGAATGAATCATGATAGATGTTCCCATCGTGTGTGGGAAATACCCAATGCGGGGTGGGTTGACATTATATATTCTGCTAAAAGTTTGTTATACCCACTAGTTTTACCCTTTGGGAACATTGCTCCACGTGAGACACGTTATTTCTATAATTGAAGCATTTAATAGCTTAACGTAAATGTTTTCTAAATAATTATTTAGAGTTTTGTAAACGACATTACGTCTAGTACTTTATATTAAGATATTTTTAGTATCATTGATAACAACAGTTTATTGACAATAATTATTAAGAAATCATGCTAAAGCAAGCAAGCTTTAACATCCTTTTTTTATAAGTGTATAAGGAGCAGGCACAAAGTAGACAAACTTTAAAAAAGAATATAACTTAACTGACCAAAAGCTACATAAAACAACCATGAGCCTTACCTAATTTCATTATTTTGCTGCATGGATAACACTGATATTGTGTAATATAGTAGCAAAAAAGATTGCGGAAAAGTTGCGGAGAAAAAGGACTGTTAGGTAGTTCTAAACAACGCAAAGTAAGATGGACAGTTTCTGCGACATTTTTGATGAGATGTTTAAATTAAAACAGCGAACAATGAAGTAAGTCTACTTTTGTTTATATTTTCCTTGTATAGACAACGGAGGAAGGCGTTTCATCACTTGAAAGCATATTCTTGGAAAAACAGCTCATTCTTAGAGTGCAGGTTCACCTACATACGCTTGGCATCTTACTCTCTACTGCTTGTTTTCGATTGTCAAAACAAATTTATGTTTGTCTCTCAGTTGTGACATATATGAAAAACGGGCTAGCAGCAATCGCATTAGTTTCGATTCCGTGAGGATATTGGGATAAAAAGTATTTATTATTGTGCTGAAAGTGTATTATATTTTTTCTTTTTTGTTATAAATTATAAACTAGTGCTTGACCGCAATCCCGCCTGATGGTAAGCAGTGATGCAATTGTTAATGTTAAAGCGCGCTAGTTTATTAAGAGCCTATTCACTCTAGCCTTGAATCTACTCAAATTGTAGTCCGTCGGATACACCGCCGCTAGCAAATTGTAACAGTCCCTGGATGTATACGGTATAAAAGAGGAGGCGAAACACTTCGTCCGGATCCTAGTGGTGTTAACAACGTAAGGGTGGAATATGAAACTATCTGCGTGGTAGATTTCATCCAAATCTAAGGTTTTTAATAAAATTTTGTCTATGAATACAACTACTTGGGCTACAAGACACGGAAGTTTTAAGACGAACTGAAAAATCATGGAAGTGGTTAATGAAACGTGAAAGCGTATCTATGAAAATAAATGTGCATTTTTCACTTAAGCAAAATTTATGGAAATTTTCATCCTTCTCATTCTGTACCTTTAGACCCCAGATTGGGTCTCAGACAAACATTCAAGAGTCCAAAATTAAGGTTTTTCAATGAGCAATGGAACGTAATAATATAGGCGGTAAATTGACAGTTCACACTCGTGACACCACATTGCGCTCTAAAACAAAGATTATTGACGTTTTCGGGTGAACGCCAAAATATTTTCTAAACTCGATCTAAAAAAAATCATTTCATCAGTTAGTAGACAGCCTCGGTGGCGTAGCAGTAGCGAACGCGGCCGCTGCGCAAGGAGGCGCTAGTTCAATCCCCGCGCACTGCAAAGTTTTGTATGCATGAATATGAATATTTGCACTGGTCTGGTCGTGCCTCCGAAAGCACGTTAAGCCGTTGGTCCCGGTTGCCATACGAATATCTAGTGGCAGTCGTTACGGGTTGTTGGAGCCCTCAAAAGTCCAACAATTGGTCTAACTGCAATGCTTCGATGCGCCTTCGGGTTGTGGAGGTCAGACGGCAGTCGCTTTACGGAAAATGTCGAAGTTTAGCCAAAATCAGAAAAAGCTATGGATGCAACTAGGATTAACGCTGAGATGATGATGACTGACGTTTTCGGAAGAGGCCTTTGTCCAGTGATGGGATGATGTAGGCTAACTAACTGTAGTAGTAGTAAGATTAGTAAGATCCACGAAGGTTGTTTACTACAAGTAAATTTAAGTTGTGTGCATATTTTTCTTTCTATTTCACTATGAAAATACAGCAGATAAATGCTATTTGGGTCCTGCAAATTACTTAGCGCCTGACGTAATTTGACATATTTTAGCTACCATAGTTTAATCAGGTTGAATTGTTTTTTGAAATGATTTTTTTTTTAAACCTAATGAAGTAAAATTTCCTGACTACCTCTGAGAAGAAATAGCCGAAACAAACTCAGGGATCATCGTCTTTTTTCAAGTCCAGATATTAAAAATGAAAATGTTTACAATAATTTACCTTATAATTACGCATATTGCTTAGTAACAATGCTTAGCTGAGCCAGCAGCTCAGTCCCAAGCTTTTTTGTCTTCTATATAATCTGTGATTTTATAATACCCTTTTTTTTTGCAAAGTTTGGCCTTTATATAGTTTTTATATCGTTTAATGGGTAAGTTTCGAATGTACATGGGAAGCTTGTTGTAAAAGTGTATATATTGATCCATGAACGAGTTGCCTACTCTGTGGTTTTCTTTTGTTAATAATGTTTTTTATAAACATAATTGTTTCTTACATTTTTCCTCTGACGTTTTCTTAATAAAATACTCATAGAATAAAAAAGATACAGTGAACTATATAGTTTATTTTGTGGACAAGTGGATCTACGCTATTTTCGTGTTATTATAGACTACTAAGGTATATACTCACACGACATCACGATATCACCTTTCAATTAATTCGTTGAATGATAATAACTCATATTTTATTCATGAAATCAAAATATTTAAGCACATACCTTTTTTGTATCACAGGAACTTCCAAATCGGTTAAATTAGTTATTTCCACAGAAGGAATGGATAAACAAACGGAAAGGATAAGGGATAATGATGACACTGAAACGTGGTCACTCACAATGGGCCTTATTAGAAGGCTCAAAGCTACCCAAAGGGCAATAGAGAGGGCTATGCTTGGAGTTTTCCTACGTGATTGAATCTGAAATGAAGAAATCCGTGGGAGAACTAAAGTAATTGACAAAACCCGTAGAATTGCCAAACTTAAATAGCGGGGCACATTGCTCACAGACCAGACGGCCGGCTAAAGGGGCCGAAAGATACTGTTGTGGCGACCGTGTACCGAAAATTATAATATTGGAAGGCTTACCACGAGGTGCAGGAACTAGCTGGATACGGGAAATACAGACCCGCTCGAAATGGAGGTGCTTAGTGGAGACATATGTATATTCGATAGTAGACGTCTTGTGGCTGAAATTAATGATACGAGGAAAAAAATATTATGTTAATTAAGCACACTCCACACCTCATATTAGGAACGTTACTTCTTTATAGATAATATTATATTGGTGAAATATTTTACTACTTTTCTAAGGTAACCCTTTTTTTTTTTTTCTTGACGCCGTGGAAATGCCTTTACGCTCCATACCCCGAAGGGCGTGTGTGGGACTCGCCCAGCCGAAGCCGGGAATACCCATTAAACCCGAACAGCGGCACACCGACATCGCCTTAGTGGCGGGGTCATGGGAAATAGCAGAGCCTGCCTACCAATTCCCCGCCGGGGATTCCCGCCAGAAGGCGGGCCCACAGTGGGCCCTCCATAGGGAGGGGCCCGGCTGGGTACGTCTTCTTATTCGAGAAGACGCAGCAGCCAAGGGTTTTTTAGCGAGGTGTCCTTCCTCTTAGCCCCACTCGTTTGCCCGGAAGCAAACGGGACCCCAGCTCCTCTCAGTGAGGAGACCGGGTTGCCCGACGGTGACCCGGAGTTCGGGTCACGTCAGCCACCTGGAGTGGTGGCCGACCCGCCGCACGTGTGACCGCCGAAGCGGTCCCCACTTCTGGTTTTGGTCCGCGCCGGTAAACCGGTAACCCCCATATCTGGGGGCCGTTCCCCTATCCACCACCTGGGGATGCGTCCGATGGCAGGCCAGAAACTGCACACGGAATCGCAACCTAACCTAACTTCTTAAAATATTTGGAATGCTTGACCATTGAAGCATATAGGCATAAGCTGAACATTAAGCAATTAAGCATACTACTTTTACGCTAAAGTTATGTAAGTAACAAGTTTACGTTTTATTATTTTAATGAAATTAAAACGTAATCGTTCGTATTTTAATTAAAAATATAATTTACAGACCAAACAAAAATAATTGGCTATATATAATATCAGAAGTCAACTTAGATAAACCCTACGAAAAAAGTTGCAATGAACACATGAATGAATTTTTTACAACTTGAAAACAACATTAATAATATGATGCACGTTGCAACTTCTTTTATCAAAAGTAGCTTCAAAGCTTCATTAGAAAGCACATTTTCCACATGCGGCAATGCGTGGACGAATCGCTGAAACTGATTAATTATTGATACTGTGAGATTTTGAGCTAAATGTTTCTTCAAATTAAAATGTTAATATTTTTATAAAATTGCTCCACACAATGAAGAGCTTTTAACGAAAACGCTAATTTTTGACATTAGCATTCAAGAAGTGATTTGTGGCAATCCTATCAAGATTGCAATCTCTATTCAAATTGCATAATGTATGTACTATGTATCTATTATAGTACAATTATTATATTGTAGTACTAACAACCCCATTTTTAATATTCACGCAATCACTGTTCATTCCAAGGTTGCTTCGAAGAGATCACCGAAAGCGATAAGGCCGCCCATTACATGTTTTGTATTAATCGTAGATTTTCGTTAAGTATTTTTTGATGTACTAATAAAGAATATATAAATAAATACTAGTTATGTTTTTGTTTTTTTTTTAGACGTAGGTTTCAGTAATAGATATTGACACCCGGAACATCCTACATCGCCCCTCCCTCCCTCATACCTTAGTAGATTTAAATAATAATTAGTAACTACTAGTAGTTAGATAGAGTAATAGGTAATAAGTAGAAGTAGGGTAATTAGTTGTGAGGGCGTAAAACAAAGATCATTTACGTACGTACGATATGTTACGCACGGGACGTGCAATCACGTTGAGAGCCGAGAGTGAAATACAATAAAACTGCTACTTCGCTGGTCGGCCATTTTTTATTTAACATGCTATACATACATGTGTCAAGAACCTACGTATTATGTTTGGATTGACGGGATTGAACTGAGTCGAAGAGTGTGTAATATGTTGGTAAAATGGAAGGGTAGATTTTTCCTCAACAAAGTTTAGTCCAAGAATTTCAATTTCGGGATAATAAAGTAGGAGGAATCAAAGGAAAGAAAGTTTTCTGTTCCGAGTTTTTGTGACGAAATCTTGATTAGGTACTTCTTCAATAAAACTTTGAAGACTAGATTACGGTTTCCCCCGCATAAGTTATAATCAGTTATGAATATTGAGATAAAACGTATCATATGAGTTATTCTTATGAACAAACTACATCATCATCAACCTTTTTACCGTCCCACAGCTGGGCAGAGGTCTCCTCTCATATACAGAAGGATTGAACGTAGTCACCATGCTTGCTCAATGCGGGTTTGCGATTTCAGACTTGGACTTTAAGTCTGAAATCGCAAACCCGCATTGAGGTTTCCTCAAGATGTTTTCCTTCACCTTTTAATCAGTCATTGGTGTCCAAGATATACATAGAAAAGTATATAGGTTACTGGAAAGATCCATCAAAATCCTTTTAGACAAACATCCATCCATTCTCACAAACTGTCGCTTTTATTAGTAGGACAGGAATTAAAATAACAACAAAGGCAAAGATTTTTTGCCAGACTATACCGATTCTGATTAGGGATAATAAAGTTTTATTAATACCGAGTCGAAGCACGCATGTGGTTAACAGAATGTTCGACGCCGTACTACATACTGTTCTGTTTACTAAATACTTGGTCCTAGAAATAAGATTTCACTAAAGCTACTTTGAGCGCACACTACGCCTAAATACCTGCGTATTGGTTAGGATTTTGTAGTGACTTACCTTTTGATGTCTGACGTTGAAATACAGTTGGGAACCTATCGTACCAACTATAAAGCTAACGTCAGAAAACTGTATTTCAGAATATTGAAACACAGTCAGTAAATTGAAACAACATTGTTGAATGGTTTACGATTTTTAGCAAACAAAAATTCAATATGGGATTGCTTGAAGTTATGCTGGTGCCCCTCCTGCCACCACGGAATATTTGTTTGGTATATAAATAGGAAATTACGAAATAGCTAGTTAACACAGCTTTATCTTATAACATGCTTAATTAATTAGTCATGAGTTTGATATAATTATATTTTTTGTTCATTAACATTAATCCATATTGGGTGTGGAAAACAAGGTATGTTTTATGACCGGATAAATTAATCTTCGTTAAGAAATATTATGTAATCGTGAATATCTATTGTGTTCTTAATTATTACTTAGCCCTTTTATAATGAATTCCTTATTGAAGAAGGGATTAAGTATTATACTTCAAGTAAGTGCGGAATGTTCATTGACTTGGATTCCTTTTCTCTCTGTTGAGAATAATATTTTCATCAAGATTCTATTAATAAATGGAACTGACAGGTTTGGTGGCATTGTGTAGGATTAAGATGAGAAATATTTATACGAAAATAGACAAGACAATGTTTTGGTCCAAGAAATATTGGGGTTGTTAGGGTTATTTCCGCTTTCACGACTTCTTTCTTTCTATACTCCCAAATTTACTTACTTAATGTATGTATGTAATGGACATATGGGCTGGGGGTATTAAAATACCGGTTAAGGGTTGCGAAGTTTATTGGCAACGAATGTACAGTCGATCGTAGGCAATGACAAGTAGAACGTAGCTGAGGTCGCACCGAATTCTTCCCTTTACGTCCACGAAGTCTGTGACGTACACACACAATAACACTACAGACGGTTATCTCAGTAATAAATGTTTCAAATAATTAATTATGTATACTTGTATTTTATTTCAAATTAATTTATTAGTATTTTATGAAAATCTTTTATTTTTTTCCTTTTTATTTATATAGCGTATATAGTGGTGGCCCAAAATTAAACATCTCCTTTCCTCAAGCCTAAATTTTTAGCGGTTGATCCAATACAAAGCCAAGAGATATGCTAAACTTGGCTTTCTTTTAAAAAAAAAATGCCGGGAAAGGTCCTTCAAATAGAGTTTTGCCTATTCTACATGACTGATTATAGAATTTCCTTTGATTGACAGCACAAACTACTTAGTTTATTTAGTATAACATACAGAACGTTATCTACTCACACTCAAACACAAAAAGTACAAACGTTTCTCCGAAGTTTTCACCCAATAATCCTGAATGCTAGCTCCGTGAATATTATTTCACATGAGTTCACATTTCGCAACAGTCTGGAACGTAAAATTACTTTTGGAAAGGTAAAACGTACAGACTAATGCTAGGGTGAATCTGGAACAAATGGTATGACAAAAAAGGGTAAAATAATATCATCAGTCTTCATTATGATAATCTCGTAAACGTCCACATCGGAGTATAAAATGACGGTCATGGGGTATATATAATCCTAGATCACTCCTCAGTCCTCAGCACGGTTGGTAAGCAGATTGGTGACCGTCATTATATGTATGTATACCCAATACTTAATGTTGTTATAAGGGTACTCGTATTATTAACAATATTTAGTACGAGTAGTGTTGTGTTATAGAATAAGTGATAATTTATTTTATTGTTGTAAGTATATTTTTACAAACAATTTTACATGTGAATCATATTTTTAAAATTGAATAAGATCAGCGTTTTCTATGTGACTACTTTGACAAAAAATCCGACACAAGCTCTGAGGTCACAGTCTCTTTTAAAGTCCAGTCATAATTTTGGTCAGATCATGTGGCTATTTAGATTGGTGTCCGACTTTTTCGAACGTGACAACGTCTTATGATTCGAAGGAGCCGGCCTGGACGTACACAAAAACTTGCGATACTCTGTTCCATTTAAGGATTAAAATGCAAGCGAGAGCGCAACAAACAGACACAATCGGCCTCCGCGTTCGGCAGCGTTCGACATCTGTCTCTCTTCGTCTCGTATGAAGTGTAGTAAAAAGTGAATTTGGTGTCAATTGTTTATAGCAACGATAATTACGGCGATAAAAGTTTGAAAAATGCAACCATTCCATCAGTATTTTCTTATGACGTTGTCACGTTCAACTATCGTCAGTTAACCGATTTTTTTTTTATTATAAAATAACCTCACAGATTACGTGAACCTGCCCAGTTGGTGCACGAATTTGTTAGCGACTCAACTCAAAACTTAAGGAGCTCAAGTGAGGAACGATATGAACAAGAAAAAGTGCATTGTAAATAGCGTAATGAATGACAGGGAGAATGGAGAAAGAGCGAGGAAGACGTGTTGTACTGACCCAAAAAGGAATTTGAATTCATCCAATTAGTATAAGTCTGGGACCTCCCTACACTTTAGTGGTAACAAATTTTTAATTTTACCTCAGAATGAACATCATATATGTTATATACATATGTTATATATATCGCTTCACAAAAATAAGAGAAAAGTTGATGAATTCAAGGATGTTGGCTTAACTTTCTTACATACTCCATAATTACGTATAGAAAGTATTTTGTTTGTATTCTTTATTTAAAGAGCTTTACCAGACAAGATTACGTAGCTCAATAAATTTAGCGTAGTTCAATAAAAATTGGCAAGGAGATAGGTGACATTCAAGGACGGATATATTTTTGTGCTGATATCAGGTTTCCGTGGGACCATTTCTTACATACAAATTACATACATTATATAATGTAGGGCTTCTGTATTTTACATTTAACTATAACAGAAACTAATGTTGAGCAATTTGGGTCATGACTGCCCATTATGTGAACAAGCAGGAGCTTATTAGACCCGACACAATCGTATTTCTTACTAATGAATAATAACCACAGAGATCTTTATTACAATAAAAACTATTTCACTATTTCTAAATTTAAACGCCGATTAAAAGAGCATTACCTTTCCTCTATATTGTGAGAATTTGTTTATTATTTATACATATTTATATATTTTAGTATTATGTATTTATTTAAGTAGTATACTTATTTTTGGTTTTATTGGTTTGGCTTATATAATTATTTTTGTTTAGGTATATTCAATATTATTACTTTAATAGTTATCATATTCATATTTCATTTCCTCCTTGTTCTTACACACTATTGTCTACATTTCTGTTTTACTTCTCCTTTCGCAGGTCTGCTGGAAGAAATTTCTTAAGAAATAAGCAGCACCTTTGTACTCAGATCTTAATTTTGTCGTATCTTTATGTATTTTATTGTGTGTACATAAATAATAAAATAAATAGTTTTGCGTTATAATATGCACGATATCGATTTCATGAAAACTGTAACACTGCTTTCTCTCGACTTGACATTGTGCCCAATACGTTTGTTTTTGGAAAACCAGACGCAGAAAAAGCGCATATACCGAATACCGCAATAAAAATAACAAGTACACGGGACGATGTTTTAAATTGATAAATAATTTTTATTCGTATAAATTTTTGTCAACGATTGATGCAGTGGCTGAGCGATCGACTGCTGCGCCGCGTGTCGCGGATTCGATTCCCACACGGAACAAATATTTGTATGATCTACAATTAGTTGTACCGGGTCTGGCTGTTTGTGTATGTGCGTTTATGTGTTTGTAAGCGCACCCACGATATAGGAGAAATTCCTAGCGTGGGGCAACGTATTTTTAAAATAAAATAAAAAATGTTCACTTTTCACAGTACTATTTTCCTTTCCTGGTAAACAACATACACATCGTTTCAGCAGTTTCCACAAGACATTGACCACCTGCTGCGTCTAACTTATGATCTTCCCATTTACTTATATTATTACGGCGTAGGAAAGACTTCATTGTCTTGTTGTTTGTCAATTTACCCATTTAACGGTAATAGGGACTTATTGCTATTTTATCGATGTAAATGACAAAATCGCATCAACAAGAACATGCTGGATATAGTTTAGCATGTAGTGCATTTTATTTTTAAGGCCAACCATACACACACCAACGCGCCACGCGACGGGTCGCATAAAACGCGCGCGTAATTTTTTTATGCATACAAATTTAATCTTCTTTTGATTTGATTTTGGCTCCGTTTCTTGAGGAGTCGTGTGGTGCATTATAGTATGCTGACGTCAGCGACGGTGGAGCGACAGGGTCGTCAGCACCTTGGTGTGGTGGTAAGGGCTCCATTTCGTAGGTGAGTTTTGAATTCAAGCACGAAGTGTAAATTTACCCTACAATCTTGACAATAACGATTTAAATAGACAAACCGACAGTTTCTCCTCTGAGAAGTGCCCTGGTCCGCGCATCAAAGCGAAGTGACCGTTCGACAATCTCCACTTTCCAAAACGACTCTGTCCTCGTGCCGCCATTACAAAATAAATTCACAGCGTTTGCTCCAATACTACATAAATCAAATGAGCAACTTCTATCAAAATGCCCCTGAAATCCACGACAAGTATATGTATGATTTGCCTTATGGTCCAGACTATCTAAATAGTTCTACTATGTGCCAGCTAAAGACCAAGTTCAAATTAAGTGTTAGTGGCGGATAGTGAGTGTACCAGACGTATTATGCATTAGTGACTCGTTTGTATGTATCCTGAAACAAATTCAAACAAAGAACAAACGAAAAGCACTTATTTCGCACATACATTACATTTTCGTTTGACTGACTGACTGCCCTGATAAAGAAAAGATAGGCGTAATGTTATGTTGTTGTAACTTTTGTTTTGTATTTGATATTGGTTCATATAATTGTTTTTTTTTTTCTTGAACCCAACATCGCATAAATATATAAGCTGTCACGCCCTTTATGCCTGGTGGCCTTTTATTTAGGTAATAATTTTTTACCTTACTTGATTTTTTGGCTTTGCTGTTAGCTTTGGCGGTGTTAGCTGATATAGATAAATAAGAAAATGTATTATTCTGTGTTTTTGTAATGTTTGTTACTTTACATGCCTATTATTGTATAAAGTCAAGTGTTTTTCTTAAATGAAGTAGACAGCTGTGCTGTGACAATATAAAAACTGTCAAACGGTATGATGCATATTTGTACTCCTATCAAAATATAATTGTTATTAATTTCTAACATCATATTCAGTTCACAATCGGACGAATCATAGCAACACTTCAGTCTTGTTAATGAAGCTTGTCTGCTAGATACACGTATTCATGTCAAATGCTAGTGTAAATACATAGTTATCAATCAGAAAGTGGCATCGCTGATTTTCAAACATCCATAGCCTATCAATGCGTCTATGCAATTCGACGTCAAATGTTCTGTACTCTTGACGTCCAGTTGCATTTGCGATGCTTTGAACAAAAAAAAAAAAAAAAAAGAAAATTAACGGTCGCTGCCTATCGTTGCGTTTAGTCGCGGAGATGATGTAGTCACATAGTGTGCACCAAGTACTTACATATTATAGTTATTATAACTGATTTATTTGCTTGTATATGAAGAAATTCGTATTTACGAGTCTTGCCGCTAAGCGATTCGTCGTGTTCCGACATGATATCTGGTAAAGCCGTACGAAGGACGGGCCTGAGCTGTTGTGTTGCGATGTGTGCCGGCTACGATGCCCCAAATTTTGTTGTGTCGGGAGTTTGGTCGTGGAGGGTCTCCAGATCAATCTACCTCTGGCATAGCATCGTTGGTCGTGTTGTTGGGATTTAAAATTGCATTGCCGCGCTCAACCGCCGTCTTTCTTCCTATTCACTCAGATTTTTTTGAATGAATAGGCTCTTCATAAACTAGCGCGCTTTACTATCAACGATTGCATCACTGCTTACCATCAGGCAAGATTACGGTCAATCACTATTTTGTATTTATAAAAAAAAAACTGATTTATTTGCTTCTACATATTTGAAGAAACTAGCTTTCCGCCCGCGGCTTCGCTCGCGTTATATCGTGTTTCCAAGAGAACTCTTCAAAAGTTCGGAATCAAAACTATTTTATGTTATTTTTCAAGGTCACACTATCTTTGTACCAAATTTCAATAAAATCAGTCCAGTGGTTTAGACGTGAAAGCGTAGCAGACAGACAGAGTTACTTTCGCATTTATAATATTATGTAGAAGGGATTAGTTTTTAAGAGTCTTGCCGCCAAGCGATTCGTCGTGTTCCGGCATGATGCCTGGTAAAGCCGTACAGAAGACGGGCTGAGCAGTTGTGTTGCGATGTATGTAGTTGTGGTACGATATGCCAAATGTTTTTGTGTCGGGAGTTTGTTCGTGGAGGGTCTGCAGATCAATCTCCCTCTGGCGGAGCATTATTGGTCGTGTTGGGGGGATCAACATTGCATCACCTCGCTCAACTGCCGTCTTCCTTCCTTTTTTTGAGTGAATAGGCTCTTAATGAACTAGCGTGCTTCACCATCAACAACCGCATTGCTGACCATCAGGCGGGATTTCGATCGAGCACTAGTTTATAATTATAAAAATAAAAGTGTCTTCGTTCTTCATAATTTGTCTGTATTTCAAGTAATTATATAAAAAGATTCTTGCTCATTAGTAATTTAAATGTCAAACAAAGCTATCATTACACATTTCGGATGTGACGTAATTAGAAGAGGGAACGAGCGACATTTAATTTTTAATTAAAAGGCGTTGCTACTCAAAACGTAATTATTCTCATAGTGTTATTTCAGATGCTTACCATTGTACAAACGCCTGCGCATCAAGCTTCTTGAAACTGTAATTTTTTTCCAATCAACTTTGAACCTAATACTCCAGCAAAAAGGTTGAAGTTATATTAAAAAAAAAACATTGATATCATTTAATTTTACAGTATAAATTAGAGGCATCTTAAAGAAATCGTAACGCTCCAAGGGATGGTGTGCTTCGATCTTACCTATTCTCTTTTTCGGCCCATCTGAATGGATATGGCGTGTATGACGCCGCATAAAAGTTAGAACAAGCTACAAGGTATTGTAAATTGGAAAATCAGGTACTTACAGAACACTGGGAGTCAAGCCATCACTTTCACTGGGTTTTCATGCGGTATTGTTTGATGATTTTAAGTTTATCTCCGCGCGCGGAAGAAGTTGTTAGCCGGCCGGCAATTGGATTCGAATCGTTTTTTTTTCTTTTACTTACACCGTCAGCCGCGGTAGTTTTGGATACAAGGCTTTTGGTGATGTGAGGTTTGGAAAGGAATGGGATTCGGGAGATCATCCTAAAGATTGTTCACCATCTTTTTTCTTTGTTTTATTTTCTCAGTTAGTCTAAATCATGTTCTGGTAGTTTGAATAATTTATGTCGACTATCCAAAAGTCTTTGGTGTTGATCGTCAAATCTTTAAGTTTCTTCAACTTTTGAGTTTAGCTGTACGATTACTGAAAAAATCATGATCACTGAACAGGTGTATTCAATGTGTTATCCCTCAAAATATCATTTCAGACACCAATATACATCGTCTTCATATGATCTGATCAGTAGGGTAATTGCATAACACACTATCAGTAGTCATGGAATTAATTTTGACAGTTCAACAATATTCATTGCGTCGCTCGCGTTGTTGAAAACAAAAATTTTAAACATATAGAGCAATGGATTAGCAATATGCTTTAAAACGGTGTTTTAATCAATTAGGGTGCCGGATTATGTCTGAGTTTTTTTTGACCTTGGTTTTTGTCGAGTAGTTAGTTACGAAAAAAAAAATACCGACGTTGTCTAGTTTTTAATATATTGATTGACGCATATATCTAAAAACGTTTGCACAAAACTGTTGGAATTGTTGAGATTCGATGGCTTTAATAAGAAAAACACTGCTTTAAATATGTATCACTTTTGCTTTTATTAACTCATTTTTGTGTTGTTTAGTGTGTGTTATAGTGTGTTCACTATAACACAAATAGTCAGGGTTACATATTCAAATTTATATAATAAGTTTAAAAAAAATAAAACATGTCTCTACTACAAAAACTCAAAATGAAGTATCCATGAAAATTTTCTTCAGTCAAAATAACAAAAACCCACGATTCCGAATTCAAACAGTCCCCATTACTCTCATAGACACCAAAACCTACTTATATAAAATTCTATTCTACAACAAAAACTACCTACTTACTTAAATAAAGTCATTTATCATTTCCGTAAAACGGGTTGCGGATACCTGCATATATGAATGTAAAAACTGAAAATAAACGTTAATAAGGTACTGTAAATTTAGTTTAGTAATAATGAGGATAATCAATAGGTATGTCGGAGACAGCGACGGCAGAGCGGTAGGGTCGACAGCATCTTGGTGTGGTGGTACAGGTTCCATTTCGTAGGTG
The DNA here is from genome assembly GCA_037179545.1 of Sesamia inferens. Lineage (NCBI taxonomy): Eukaryota > Metazoa > Arthropoda > Insecta > Lepidoptera > Noctuidae > Sesamia > Sesamia inferens. Next base: position 15,490,055 of record CM073928.1, on the reverse strand, counting down.
AGTTTTGCTAACAATAACAATTAACGTAATAACAATTTGAATAGGCAAACCGACAGTTTCCTTTCGGAGAAGTGCCTTGGTCCGCGTCTCGATGCAAAGTGACCGTTCGACGAACCCCGCTTTCCAAAGCGACTCTGTCCATGTGCCGCCATCACAATATAACGTCATAAGCGGTCGCCCCTCTACTACGTAAATCAAATCAGCAACTTTTATTAAAATTATATCGACGATCTCCGACACGGCCAGCCTGACGCTTTGCACGTCCTCGTGCATCATCATCATCATCATCCCACTTCTGATGTCGGAGACAGCGACGGCAGAGCGGTAAGGTCGACAGCATCTTGGTGTGGTGGTACAGGTTCCATTTCGTAGGTGAGTTTTGAATTGAAGCACGACGTGTAGATATACCCTCCAATCTTCATAACAACAATTTGAATAGGCAAATCGACAGTTTCTGTTCGGAGAAGTGCCTTGGTCCGCGTCTCGATGCAAAGTGACCGTTCGACGAACCCCACTTTCCAAAGCGACTCTGTCCATGTGCCGCCATCACAATATAACGTCACAAGCGTTCGCCCCTCTACTACGTAAATCAAATCAGCAACTTCTATTAAAATTATATCGACGATCTCCGACAGGTATATACTACTAAAACCAACTATTATTAATATGCTAAGGAATACCTACCAAAGAACTTCAGTTGAATTTACTGGCGGGGAATTTTCTTCCTTTTTACACAACTGCCAGAAAGGGTATGCTCGCATCTTGTATGTAATATTCTTTATTACCTTGTATCTCCAGAACCGCAACACACAAACAGATTTCACATTTGTGGTATCGTTAAATTTGTCTTAATAGCCTAAGTGTTCTTAGGTGAGGTTTAAAAAAAAAACAAAATGTCGTATGTTTGACGCCATATTGTGAAGTAAAAAAAGAAAAAAATCTACCAAGCATATCGAATGGGGTAACGAAACGAAGAATTTTAAACACTGTTTCTAAATATGTATATAACATATTATTGAATAAGAAAACTAAAAATGTAGAAATAAAGAATATATTATTTACTACAAAAACCCGCCTGCATAATTGCCTGCATGGTCTCAACTGCGTTTGTTCAACTTGTTTCTGCCTTTTCAGTCCGTTAGATTTTTATGTAGGCGGGTTTCTTGTTTTTTTTTATATTTTATATTTTTAACTATTCTCTGATTTCATTCATTATAGGAAAACAAAGAAACTACATATTTACTTACGTTACACGTACGGTATTGTAATATGCAAAAGGCCTTGCATATAACCACACCGTCCCAATGCTTAAAGGGTAGATGAAACAAATTTCACTAAGAAATAATATGCAGGCTAAATTTGTATGTTCTATCAATTTCTCATCAGCGGCGCGTGTGTTGGATGGACGTAGCTTTTTCCTGAGATCCTTCAGTAAACAAGAGGTTAATGAGAAAACTTAGTACAAGGCCAGACTGGATGTAATCGCGCGGCATCAAGTAGCGTCCGGTGTGAATTCGCGTGCGGCACGCCATGTTGTATCTATGATCTTTTATGCTCTAAGTTTTGCTTTTATAGCTTTTTGAGGTGCATACGTCGATAAAATCTGAGCTGTGCTGTCGTTCATAGGGATGTTGCAGATATGTATACAGATGTGTATACATAGGGTCGTGAAGAAGCGATTATATCAAAATGACGCAACCCATTTTATTCTGTAACAATCACATCGTGAAAAGTTGTTTATTATTATAGAAAAATTTATGTGTATAACTATGAATATGGAACTTATAGAATATAAGTTATTTTTACATAATGCGGAGTGAAGAGGCTAGTATAGTAGAAAATCGTACAATAGTCACTAGTAAATAGCATTGGAACGGCAATAAATAATAAAATTATCCAATTTACTAATCGGCACATTTGTCTGAAACCTCTCTTATTTTCCTTTTGTTTTTGCAAGAAATCCGTGCTCAGCATGTTCGGTACCATAATTGTGTAACACACTATCAATCTTTATCTCAATCATTTTTACGGATATTTATTGTTAGTCGTGGTGGCCTAGTGGTTAACACACCAGCCTCTCAAGTATGAGTGAGCTTCTAGGTGAGTACTTTTCTAGATTATAATATGTACTTCACTACACAGTATAAAACAAAGATTCCCTATGTTCCTTTGTATGATTAAGTTTTTAAAACTGCGCAACGGAATTTTGATGCGTTTTTTAGGTAGATAGAGTGGTTAAAGAGGAAGGTTTATATGTATAATACCATTCATAGAATTGCGGAGAAATACGATTTTTGAGCTTTCTAATTTGATGTCGTAAATAATTTCATTTCTTCCGCGTTTGCATTGACACGCAGGCTGAACCCTACGAGATTTGTCAAAATAATGTACAATGTACTAAATGTACTTTGTACATTCTTCTGTAATGATGTACTCCCTATAATGTACTAAATATTATACACATTGAAAAGGTCTATCTCTTATGGATAACCCACAATTTTTTTTTTTTGACATTTACTTTTTTTTTTATTTTAACCAATACATTATAAAACCTTATACAATTAAATACCTTAAATACATTGTTGATTTAATATATATATATATATATATCGCCCCTTACAGCATATGATTTAAATGGATATTTTCGAAGGTATTACAGATTTAAAAATGCGGGGCGTTGCGTTTACGGCGGTACCGATCGACCGGGGCGGGGCGGGAGCAGCGGGGCGCTATGTTTTTTATACAATGTTCACAGTTTTCAGTAGTGCATTTAATATCAGCATTGCATCCGTGCGAAGACGGGGCCGGTCGCTAGTTCTAAGTACCTATATCTTGGATACTAATTACTGATTAAAAGGTGAAGGAAAACATATTGAGGAAACCTGGACTTTTAGTCTGAAATCGCCAACCCGCATTGAACAAGCGTGGTGATTACGCCCAATCTTTCTCTGTGTGAGAGGAGACTTGTGCCCAGCAGTGGGGCCCAGCAGTGGGACGATAACAAGGTTGATGATGATGATGATGATTGTTTATCTGTTGCTTTATAAGTTCGAATAAAATGCTTACTACACAACGTACATATTGCAATGAAAGTAGTTGGAAAGTCAAAATGAAAGCCGTTGTTTTTGATAGTGTGTTATTCATTAGTTTGACAATCCAAAATGTTTTAGAAGAGCGAGATGCTGCTTCCTGTAGATGGCATTCCAGTCTAAGTACAGATCATTTGATAAAAAAAAAAAACTATCACCAAAAAACTGCTTGTATTATATATGTATTGTTACGGGCAAGGGGTATTAAAATGCTGGTTAAGGTTTTCGATGTTTATTGACAAAGAAGGTACAGTCGATCGTAGGCAATGACAAGTAGAACGTAGCTGATGCCGCACCGTAGTCTTCCCTTATTTCCACAAAGTCGGTGTCGTACACACACAATAACACTTCAGATGTTACTCCACGTAGTCCTCAAAGTTCTCGTTGCAGTTGTCCCAGTAGGTATTGCCAAAGATCGCTTCTTAATTGTCGCTTGTTTTTGCCTCGGTAGTCGAATCCAGACTGACTCTGCGCTGGCGTCACGGCGCTATATACAGGGTGTATCTGACATCCTAACGCAAACTTCGCGAAAAGGCTAGACGGCATGTCACTAATAAAATAATGATAGTCATTTATGTCGTTTATGAGCGGTTACAGAAATCACAGTGATTGAAAAAAAGTATCGGCTCGGCCTTTGAACGTTGCAAGCGTGCCGCCGCGCGTGTTTGTAGGTATGACGGTGACGCCTGATGTGAACTCTATTAAATCAGCTGATAGGATAGTTTTTCGAGTTTTGTTCACATTGCGCTTTTTTGTGTAACTAGCGAATTAATTAATTTTTACTTTAAAATCTTATTGGGTTATAAAAGTATAGCAATTATGAACGGTCTAAGGTGAATAAAATGCATATTTTTAAAAAAATATCAGGTAATAACCGACGAAAAATTCCGCCACTCGTTTGTGCGTCGATATCAGATACACCCTTTATAGGTCAGCTGATTAAACATTTCAGATTCGTCTAGATGTATAATAATAGCGCATAACTTCGAGTACATTCAGTAGGTACCTACGGTAATCCACCGGAGACGAGTTTCTGGAAATTTCGATGTCGAGACCTTGCCGACAAAATTGTTGAGACTTGTACCATTCGATAGGTCATCCTAGGTCTAGAAATTTGTTTTTATATTGTACCTTTAAAATGCCTAGGTCTGGAGATATAGGGCTTTAAGGTTAGGTACTGCATGTCACGCAATATTGAACCTTATGCCATTGACATAAGGTGCATCCGTTACAGTATAAAACCTATCCTGTTTAAATATTACAACTGTTTTGTTTTTATAATTTAATTTTCCTATCTTCATTTACCATAGGAAAATCAATTTCATGTTAGTTATTTATTTCTGTTCTCAAATATATGTACCTAGCTTTGGGCTTTGACAGTACCAATACGAGGAAGTTCACGCTACTTGTTTATTAATGAAAATAGCGTCGTTTTTTTAATTTTTTATTTTTAATAATTATAAACTAGCGCTTGACCGCAATCGCGCCTGATGGTAAGCAGTGATGCGATCGTTGAAGGTAAAGCGCGCTAGTTTATTAAGAACCTATTCACTCAGATTGAGCGAATAGGAAGGAAGACGGCAGTTGAGCGAGGTGATGCAATGTTAAACCCAACAACACGACCAACGATGCTCCGCCAAAGGGAGATTGATTTGAAGACCCTCCACAAGCAGTGAGCAATCACACAATGGTAAAGCATGCTAGTTTATTAAGTGCCTATTCAGTCTAACCTTAATGACACTTAAATTGAAGATATGAAGTTTTGTAGCACGATATTTTAAAATACCTAGACTTAGTCAGATAATTCATTGTTATAACGCTTATCACGAATCTCATATGTACTTGCAAAACTAGGGTAACTCGGTTTATGCACAGACACGAACTATATGAGGAACCCTTTTAACGTTTTTAACGTGGTCATATCTGTAAAGTACTTTTAGGAAACCCCTCTTGTGTGTGACGTAGGTCGACAACATTTATATCGTACTGGAAATGCCTATTTTTTCAGTAAATATAATTACCTATATCAATATACCTAACAGCTTCCGTGGCCTAGCGGTAGCGAACGGGACCGCAAGTAGGCGCGGGTTTGATCCCCACACAGTGCAAATTTTTGTATGCATGAATATGAATATTTGCATTGGTTTGGTCGTTCCTCGGAAAGCACGTTAAGCGGTTGGTCCCGCTTGCCATACGAACATCTAGTGACAGTCGTTACGGGTTGTTGGAGCCCTCAAAAGTCGAACAATTGGTGTAACTGCAATGCTTCGATATCGCTTTAGGGTTGTGGAGGTCAGACGGCAGTCGCTTCACGGAAATTATCGAAGTTTACCCAAAATCAGCAGCTAGACTGGTAAAGCGGACCCCAGACTCCAAAGCTGAAAAAGCTTCGGATGCGACTGGGATTAACGCTGAGATGATCATGATGATGATGATGACCTATATCAATATACCTATATCAATGAGGGACTCGTAGCTAAGTCATAACAGACACACAGACGGATTAGTCGGGGTTAAGCCACGCTTGTCGCTGTTGGTACGTGGATACGTGACAAATTTCACATACCAAGACTCTGTGCCCTAGAAAGCATTTTAAGCTTTTGGTCCTGGCTGTCATTCGTGGATTCTTAAACATCGTTGCGGGTCGTCAGGAGCCCGAAAGTCGCGTGATGTAAAATACTGGTATTAATCTGCATCCGGTTAGACAGGAAGCTGACCCCAACACAGTTGGTAAAATGTTAGGCAGATGATGATACATTAACCTATTATAATAACAGCAGATTTAGTTCAAAACGGCCTCCAAAGCGAAGAGTAGCCAGGCTGTCGGTGTTCTATAGAATGCATTTTGAAGAGTGGGCGAGGGAATTACATGACTTAATTCCCCCATCTCCGTTCCATCATCGGACGACCCGTCGAACGGCGAGTATCCCCTTACGTTGTTGACACGGGCTGGTTTCGGCTCATCTTTTATACCGCGTACATCGAAGGACTGGAACAATTTGCAAGCAGCGGTGTTTTCGTCTGACTACAATTTAAGTGTCTTCAAGGCTAGAGTGAATAGGCTCTTAATAAACTAACGCGCTTTACCATAAACGATTGCATTTCTTCTTAGCATCAGGAGGCATTACAGTCAAACACTAGCTTATAATTATTAAAAAAAAACCTATATTAGAGGTAATCTGCTGTATTGAAATAACATTTTCATAAAATTATGGATATATAAGAAAGTGGTGAGGACAAGTAAATTTATTGCATTAAACTGATATTCCGCCACGAAAATGTTGCTTTCTCCAAACAATGTAATTTAAGCTTCTGCTAAGCTAGCAAATTGAGTAATTTATCCGGCCTACCCAAATGTTCTTTCTTTGGTATTGTTTAAGTTACATCGGTATCATTATAATACTTTTAATAACTTATAGATAGGTTTAGAATTACTACTTCAAAGACTTTTAAAATACGTCAATATTATAATTCAGCCTACGTATTGTCGCAAGTATAAGATTTTCGGTAGGTATACTAGTAATACTTTTCAATTAGAAATTAATTGCTCAAGGCAATAGATGAGGTGAAAGTTTTCATGAATATACCTTAGGAACCTTGGGAAAGGAAAAAAAAATGTAATAAAATTGTTTTAAATGTTATTAAGGTAGGTATCATTACAATTAGTTACTTTTTCATTTATAAGCTGTATATAAAGCTAGATAATATGATATTAACATCCTCTCAGAGCTGAGAGAATCTTTCCAAATAAGTAATTTCACATTTAAATTATAATATAAAATCGTAATAAACATTTCAACTACCATTAATTATTACGTTACCATTTATGTATTATTATTAGTATTAAATTCTTATGCATTGTAAGCAAATCATAATGTGTACGTTTAGTAATAATTATAATATAGTCTCGATGATAATTGTTTACATAAAAATACAAACATATGTTTATAAAATCGTACTTTTAGTTAAAAAGTATACTTTTGTTTTCAAATTATACAAATCAATGTTAGTAATATCATGAAAAACCACAAAGTTAAGAGCTTGCTATCCTACTTTGTTGTCCCTGTAAAACTATTGTTGAAAATGGAACGTAACCATACATGTGTCAAAAACATCTGTCATCTCACTAACATTGATTTGTTTTTGTACAAATCATGCAATGTCATCTATTGATTGTTGTGTAGGTAATTCAATCTATATCTCCTTATAAATATGAATAATCTAACATATGCATGTTGGTCTTCTACAGACTGTACTTGAGAAGAGTGTTCGCAGGAGCTCCACAACCCAATACATCCATTCCTTTTTTTTACCACCAGACAACTGAACTTACTACAGCGTAACATCCATACTTGATCGATATCCGGAGAAGTCGTATTCAGTGCTTCTCCTCCACGTTTATTATGGGCACAGCCAAAGTGGGGAGACTGTGGAACTTCTTGTGGTTCTTCCAAGAGTGAACATGCATCGTCAGGGTACACTAGTTCCTCATCCATCGCTTTCCATCGGTCGGCAATTCCCGACCTCATTAACCCAATTACTGGCGATCTCGTTATCTACCACTTTATTGATAAAGACAACAAATAAGTTTAAAACACCCAAGGGATAAAAATACCGGTAAATTTACTGATATATAGCGGGTATCGCTTGAACTTTTGATCTATTCATGACAAACTTCGCTAGTGCAGATAATCCCTCACTTGGTTACAATAACATACGTGAAAATTTACTCTCTCTCTCTGAAAGTTTCTTGGATACTCATCTTCTTAGTTAAGCTTCTATAGGTATATTGCCTTCATTCGAGCGAAGCCTTCATAAATTACTCGTTTAAAAACTCCCTCTGAAAGTACCTGCCTTTGTGTTTTCGCCAGAATTAAAACTCTCATTAGTTACGGACTAAAAGGTATTACAGTTAATGACAACAATCATAAACTTAGACGTTTACGTTCAGATAAGTAGACACACTAGACAATTGGCTGAAGGGAAACTTTTACTAATAACTTACTTGGTGTGACACAGTTTTCTATTGCCAGCTACCCGACTCGAATAAAATGCCACGACATGGCAAAATTGATTTTCAACTTTGTTTGAAACAATAGAAACAAAATATACAGTCGCCATAAAGTTTGATGGGGTCACAAGTAGTTCGGCTTGTGAATATGGTTTGAGGGTTTGACCTTAGTAAATTGATTTGAACTTTATAGGATCAGTAAAAGACGAGAGTATATTGGATGTTTTCTGAATAAATTGTCTATGTTTGTTCGAAAACATGCCTACGATTTTCTTGGCAAAGTACTCAAAACTACCTACGCAAAAGGTTTTAGTGTCTTATACACATTGTGATCAAAAATCTTTGGTCGGACTCATCATCATCATCATCTGAGCGTATAATCCCGGTTGCATCTGCGGCTTTCGCATTTTAGCCCAGGGTCCGCTTTCCTACAATTACTCCCCCATTTCGCACGATTTTTGGCATCCCGTGGTGTGAGATTGTTGGCACGCATGTCATCTCCTATAACGTCAAGCCAGCACTTCTTTGGTCTACCTTGCTTGTTCCGGCCCGGCGGAGGCGCCACGGCAAGACCCATTTGTTACCCACGTACCATGCCGGTTTTCGTAAGACGTAACCGTAGGTGATCCTCTTGCAGTTTGTCTGCTATGTCACGGACACGAAGACTGCCTATGTGGGAGTTCGCGATGCGGTCTTTCCGCGTAACTCCACACATCCACCGCAGCATATTCATTTCCGTGACACGCAGCTCCTGCTTCTGTCGCTCAAGCATAGGCCACGCCTCACTGCCATACAGAAAAACAGATCTAATGATGGTCTTATAGACTTGTCCCTTAAGCTTAACCGGAATTTTACTGAAATAGAAATTAAACTGCGAAAATACGTGCCTTAACGTCGCAATAAATGTCGACGGACGCGTGGAGCACAGACTCCAAGTATTTAAACTGGTCTGTGCACTCGACTATGTCTCCGCCTAGGCACACAGACATAGGATCTGTCGTGTTGGTGGCCATGTACACCGTCTTCACCACATTGAGTTTTAGACCTCCGTTCTTAAGCGAGTTCTTCCACACATTCATCTGCCGAACCAACCGTTCCCTGTCCGTGTCTGCAAGCGCCATATCATCAGCATACATGAACAGCCAGGGAGGTTTCTCATGTGAATCCTTGATGCTGTCTGACACGACGTCCAATATCACGCTGAACAGAAACGGACTAAGTACGGATCCCTGGTCAATTCCGACAGTGATGGGGAAAGGTTTAGTGTCGCCAACAGCGGTCCTAACAACGGAATCAGAATTGAGGTACATGTCTCGAATTATGTCAACATAGGCTTCTGGTACCCCTTTGGAGCTCAGAGCTCACCAGATCACCCCCCCCAGGGACACAGTCGAAGGCCTTCTGCATAATATGTAGAAAGAGCAAATGCAGAGGCGTGTTCTTCGATCTGTATCTCTCCATGGTGATCCTTAGGGCGAAGATAGGGTCCATGGTACCCTGGACTGAACCTATATTGACACGTCGAAACAGTACACTCCTGCCGAATTCGGGAGTCTAAAATCCTCTCAAAGATCTTCATGGTGTGAGACATGAACTTTATACCACGGTAATTACCACACTCCTGTACCGAGCCCTTGCCTTTGAACACTGAAGTAATAATACTCAGCCTCCATTGACTCGGAACTTTGCCGTTCAGGAGCACGCGGTTCAGGAAGTTCGTTAACATGTCCACATCGCGAGGACCCATCGCCTTCCAGGCCTCAATGGGGACTCAGTGAGCTCCGAGAGCTTTCCGATTTGACATGCGATGAGGCGATGGCATAGAGTTTATCAACCGCTCTATGAAATTTTGAGGGATCATCTCCCATTTTTCAACTCTTGCATCGTCTGGGCAACTGATTGACGAGTCCTAACACGTCTTTTTAGCTCGTCCCACATGTGCTTAATGGGGTTTATGTCTGGGCTTCTGACTGGCCAGTCCATAACTGTGATGTTCACATCCCGAAGATATTCCCTGACGATGCCGGCGGTATGGGCTCTTGCATTATCATGCATAAAAAGGAAATTTGGGCCCACATAGAAGGCGCATGGTATCACGTGAGGTTCTAAGCACTCACGAATGTACCTTTCAGCATTTAATGATGGCAGCCGTGGTCCTGTAACAACCTCAAGTTGAGTTTTGCCGCTCGCGGATATACCGCCCCAGAGAGTCCATGAGCCACCGCCATAAGCAACCCTCTCTTCAAAGCAGCATTGTGCGAAACACTCTCCCTTACATCGGTAGACCTTCTTCCTTCCGTCATTGCCATGTAACACAATTTTAGACTCATCAGAAAAGAGTACACGGCTCCAATCTTGCTGTGTCCAATTTAATTGAGAGCGTGCGAAATGAAGGCGCGCTGTTCGGTGGGCTCGCGTTAGTTTGGGCCCATTAGCTGGCTTGTGTGGTACCTTATGCGTTCTTTTCACTTTCTCCGAACAGTTCGAGCGCTCACAGATACTTCGTGGAAGTCGCGAAGTTGTTTTTGTATCTCAATGGAGGTAAGGTGACGATTTCTCAAGCTGGTCGTGACGATAAATCGATCCTCCTTTCAGTTGTGACCCGAGATCGTGGCATTCCTTGGCGACGAACAAAGCCGCCAATCTCTAGGTACCTCCGATAAACATTTCGGACCGCAGATCGACTTAAATTAAGTTGAGCACTCACATTTCTATGGCTGTGTCCGACCTGAATAAGTGCCACAGCTTGGGCGGCGACTTCAGGAAGTATCCATAGATTATAGATAGAACCTCACCTTAATGTTAAGAATAAGTAATGTTTGTTGCAAAACCAAAGATATCAATCACTTTTTCAAGAATTAAATCCAAGTAAACCAATAAAATCAAGTTTTCTTAGTATTCGATTGTTTGATATCAACAAACAGGCTCCAAATTGGCTTTTGTTTCTTTAAATTCTGTGTTCGAAATTCAAAAAAAGACTATTGAATGAAATTGTGAATGTGCCAGGTTCAAAACTGCATAAAAACTTTTTGCTCGACCTAATATAAAATTTTAGCAGGACCAAACGAAACTGAAAATGCAAAGTGGGATTTGAGATCTCCAACAACGGATACAAAGAATATTCAACAATAGAAAATAAAAAGGTTTTTTACGTGTGCTCCTTTGATTACAGAAGACCACAGCATTTAGATTATGTAATAGGTGCAGGTAATCACGATAAAAAAAAAAAAATAAAGAAAATTAATCACAAATTGAATGAAAATAATGCTGGATGCAGGCAGCACCAGACCGGTCATTGTGGAAAGCCTTGGGGGAGGTCTTTGTGAAGCAGTGGACCTCTATGAGCTGAAGAAGAATAAGAAGAAGAATGTAAATTGTACAATTAAAATATATCTGTACTAATATATAAAGCTGAAGAATTTGTTTGTTTGAAAGCGCTAATCTCAGGAACTACTGGTCCAATTTAAAAAATTCTTTTCTTGCGTTGGATAGCCCATTAATCCAGGAAGGCTTTAGGCTTATTAACATCACGCTGGGACCAATAGAAGCGGAGCATAACTAACTCTACGCGAACGAATTTTTATAATAAACTAGTGCTTGACCGCCTGATGGTAAGCAGTGATGCAATCGGCGATGGTAAAGCGTGCTAGTTTATTAAGAGAATATTCACTCAAAAAACTGAGTGAATAGGAAGGAAGACGTCAGTTGAGCGAGGTGATGTAATGTTAAACCCAACAACACGACCAACGATACTACGCCAGAGGGAGATTGATCTGGAGACCCTCCACGACCAAACTCCCGACACTACAACATTTGGCGCATCGTACCCGGCACACATCGCAACATAACTGCTCAGACCCATCTTCCGTACGGCTTCATCAGACATAAAAAAAAAATAGATTACAGAAAACAAACTTTTTTTTTTAAATAATTATAAACTAGAGCTTGACCGCAATCCCGCCTGATGGTAAGCAGTGATGCGATCGTTGATGGTAAAGCGCGCTAGTTAGTTAAGAGCCTATTTACTCAGAAAAAACTGAGCGAATAGGAAGGAAGACGGCAGTTGAGCGAGGTGATGCAATGTTAAACCCAACAACACGATCAACGATGCTGCCCAATGGGAGATTGATCTGAAGATCCTCCATGACTAAACTACCAACATAGCAACATTAGGCGCATCGTACCCGGCACACATCGCAACAAAACTGCTCAGACCCGTCCTCCGTACGTACTAATTATTTTAAATAGCCAATTATAATACATATTCAAATATTACGTACAAACCATAATAATTTGCTTTGTTTTCAGTATTTCAGATGCCAATTAACTAAAAATAAACCCGTATAAAGAAAAAATACTTGGTCAAAAATACTACCTTTGTAACATATAGAGTACATAAATAATGGACGATATAAATCAACTTCGGTGAATTCCACCCCGTCCCAAGTAGCTCCATCACTCTCTGTATTAAACAAGGTGTTACGTCATAATTATCATCGAATCCGCCAGATAAGCTTTTACATTAATTGTAACTTCATATCCAATAGATGAAGGAATACTTTTGTGGTATAAGGAGAAAACTTTTACGAGATGGCATTAGTTTTCCTTGGCAAACTGTGTCCCTAATACATTTCCGTGAAACCGTGTAGGTAATTATCAAGACATCATTATGGCTCTTATAATATTGTAGATACAATTTTATGCTACTTTAAATAGAGTTTATTATAGACGAATTTCTACTCGATTTCAGCAGCGTGAATTTTCTTTGTCCACGTCATAGGGGGTAGCGTTGCTACAGCTCCCCGTACTATTAGGTAATTCGTTTTGTCAGCGTTTTATCTGCTTTTTTTCTCGGTTTCTAAGAGTTGCTGCGTTTCTCAAGATGGGCTTAGGAATACTCAAGAATCAATAAATTATTGCATTCCATAATGTTACATAATAGTTCGTATATTAAAGTTTCGAATCAACTATGGACCCTGTCGGGCACAGCAAAGTATTTTGTTTTATTTTTGTTATAGGAGAGAGGATGAAAGCGCTCTTGTACAAAAAGGATCTTTCAAATCCAACTTATGACTTAGTTTTAGATATTAGAGCGTTCCAACAAATAAACTCTTAAGCTTCATTATTAGTTTATTTACTATTTATTTAGTAAGTATAGTTGTAACAAGAACTTAAGTTTTTGTTATAACTAGAGATCGGAAAATAAGGCACTTATACACCTAAACTTGCACAAAATGCCTACAAAAGAATAATGTGAATACGCCTTTTAATTAACAATTGTATAAATATTTTAGTTTTGTATATTTATACAATATGTAAAGAAAACCCTGTCCGATTCGTGAAGGTATTGCTAGGTATCGATAACTGATTCTACTTATGCCTAGAAAGCTGGGCTAACCTTAAAAAAAAATACACCTATAAAAATAAATATTATTTCGCAAAAAGTGGTAACTTAATTCATGTGCGGTAGGCAAAACATGCGCGGGCGAAGGGGGAAAGGGCGGTCACATCTCTATTCGCTCATAATAATACCGCCAAAAGTGGTATTGTCACTTTTTACATAAATACCAAATTTTGGGAAAGTTGGATATAATTCGCGACAAAAAAAAATTATTTCAAAATTCATTGGTATTGTTACTATGATGATTGTGTAAAATTTCATATTTTATTTGGTCACGTGTTTACCTAACCATTAATATCCTTATGGGTCGGACGGGGTTTTCTTTACATATTGTATTAGTAGTACAAAATTTTATCATTTTAAAAATGACGAATATTCTTTTAAATATTAATAGACAAAACCTATAGTGACATACATAATAAATACGTGTACCGAAAGCCATATCTATATTTTTCATTAGTCAAATCAAGTTTAGGTATATCCGCTCTCTAGTTATAACGTGATTTATTTGGCGAGTTGTACGCAAATAATTTTTCATAAATCAAATTTCTACCTTTTATAACAAAATGTTGTTTTGTTTTGTACTTAAGAGAAAAAAAGAAAAACAAAACCAGTTACAGCGGGTAACTGGATTTGTTTATATGGGTAACGTAACGTTTGAAGTACATTCTCAGTATTATATTTCGGGCCTTTTACTTGGAAACAATAAAATTATAAATACCATTGTCGTGCACTTATTTATAGCTTTGATACTTTTACGCATTTGTACAGAATGTTTGTAACGATTATTCGTCTTTTATATTTCATTGTTTTTTTTTTTTTTTTTTTTTTTAAATATATGTCGGAGATCGTCGATTATTTTAATAGAAGTTGCTGATTTGATTTACGTAGTAGAGGGGCAAACGCTTGTGACGTTATATTGTGATGGCGGCACATGGACAGAGTCGCTTTGGGAAGTGGGGTTCGTCGAACGGTCACTTTGCATCGAGACGCGGACCAAGGCACTGCTTCGAACCGAAACTGTCGGTTTGCCTATTCAAATTGTTATTATGAAGATTGGAGGGTATATCTACACGTCGTGTTTCAATTCAAAACTCACCTACGAAATGGAACCTGTACCACCACACCAAGATGCTGTCGACCCTACCGCTCTGCCGTCGCTGTCTCCGACATCAGAAGTGGGATAAAGAACTACACTGCTCACAATCTCGAGATAAATCAAGGAACAGAATAACAGTCACTTTCTACCAATATTTTTATAGTACTTGTGCGATTACTTGTGTGGTAGTTGTTCATTGCCTTTGTATGAGCTTCTGTAAATGCTGGATGTACTGGCAGTGAGGCTGGAAGTAAACGTCACGTTACGAGGTGCGCTCAATTGCTGACGCAGAAGAGATCGCTCCGGGTGATAGTGCGCTGCAGGAGTCCGCTGCAGGCGTGCACGTGCGGTTGGACAGCGCCATTGCAGGGCTGTTGCTTGGCGAGCGAGGGGCGCTTGCGGAACATGCAAGGTGGGCTTGCGGAGCGCGCAAGGTGAGCTTACGAAGCGCGCAAGGTGAGCATGCGGAGCGCGCAAGGTGAGCTTACGGAGCGCGCAAGGTGAGCTTGCGGAGTGCGCAAGGTGAGCTTGTGGAGCGTGCAAAGTGCGCTTGCGGAGCGCGCTTCTAGCAGCTTGGTGAATCGCATCAATGGCGTGTGGCGCTGCTGGAGCTGCGTGCGGCGCAGCCGGAGCTGCGTGCGCTTTGCGGAACGCCCAAGGTTTCAACACTTGAGCCTCTACTCTGCAGTCAATGAGAAGATTTCAGGGCAGCATCTACTCTGCAGGCGATGAGAAGATTTCAAAATACCCAAAACGTTTGTGGTAACTTAATGGGATTTTATGAGAGCTCAGAGATGTCTGGTGTGTAACGGTTGACAACTGCCAAGTGGCAGGTATTTGTGGGAAATTGCCACAATCCGGTGAGTCGTATTATTTTTATTTTGATTCCGTGGCCGAATGTTCTCTTGTCAAGCAATCTGTAATTTCATTGGTATACGTACACACGCGATAGTACGTATACAGGCTATGGGTAGTACCAGCGTTGTGTACTGAACCATTTCTTTGAGACATGATAATAAAAGTTATTTTTCCAATTTAATTTCTTGGACTACCCGTATTCTTTGTTATAATGGGCTGAGAAATTTTAAATCGGGGTTTTAAAATAATGATGTCTGGTTTGTCTTTCATTATTTCAAAACTAAAGTTCACTGTGGCCTATAGTTACGAGCTCACTTGAGCTTATAATAGTATGAGTGGCTAGACTTTTAAATCTTCTCAAGAGAACAAGCGGTAACAAACATAGAAATGAGTGCTATTTACGAAAAATCTAAATTTGATAGAAATGAGCTAAAGTAATGAAATTTAATATTGGTGAGTTGTTTGATGGCGATAATGGCGATCGTTACCTATTGAAATCGTTGATTGGAAACAGAACTTATAAGTACCCCACGATCGCATGGGTACGAAAGATTTTTCCAAGTAATGTCTGCTGAGTTAGATTTTCATAATGTAGAAGATGGTGAGGAGGGTGCCTCCGCCAGCAAATAGAACACGTATCATGGCTATGTGGTCGCGCTGCACGCACTAGTCTGTAGTCGTAACTGCAACCCAGTGAGGGGTTGTTCAGAGCGCGATGGGCAGCTAGTGGTGTGGCGGGGACACTAGTAGGTATGGTCGCACTACATGCACTAGTCTGTAGTCGTAACTGCAACTCAGTGAGGAGTTGTTCAGGGGGCGATGGGCAGCTAGTGATGTGGCGGGGACTCTGGTAGATATGGTCGCACTGCATGCACTAGTCTGTAGTCGTAACTGCAACTCAGTGAGGAGTTGTTCAGGGGGCGATGGGCAGCTAGTGATGTGGCGGGGACCTGGGTCTCAGAGGAGACTATTAGTTGTACGGTCATGTGTTGACCTGGGAGTCGTGGACTCTAGAGTTGGTCGTATCACAAGAGGTGATGACGATATGGGTGTCAACTATGAGTTGTCACTAGCTACTGTGGTAGCGAACCATGGTGTGTTTTCTTTTTGATAATTATGATATTGATTTGATAATTATGAGGCTTGGAGGAACCTTTTGTGTTTTCTTTTTGAAATTTGATAATGATGAGGCTTGAAGGAACCATTTGTGTTTTCTTTTTGAAATTTGATAATTATGAGGCTTGAAGGAAGCTTTAAGTTTTGTTTAAGTTGTTAAAATAATTAAGTTTGGTTTTCTAATAGTCAATGTAACTAAACGTGACGTGTGATGGTCAGGTTGGCCGAGTTTTCAAAAATGCTTCAAAGTCGGTGTTCTGTGTTTTTTTTTTTAAATTTGTTACAGACATGCACTAGAACGTGCAACGGGAAATGTTGAGGTTTGGCCGGAATCGGCGGTTGGCCTGGTGAACCGGATCCTGGACTCCGGGGCTGAAGGAGCTTCGGATGCGACTGGGATTGGCGCTGAGATGATGATGATGATGATGATGAAGATGATGATGCACGAGGACGTGCAAATCGTCAGGCTGGCCGTGTCGGAGATCGTCGATTAATTTTAATAGAAGTTGCTGATTTGATTTACGTAGTAGAGGGGCAAACGCTTGTGACGTTATATTGTGATGGCGGCACATGGACAGAGTCGCTTTGGGAAGTGGGGTTCGTCGAACGGTCACTTTGCATCGAGACGCGGACCAAGGCACTGCTTCGAACCGAAACTGTCGGTTTGCCTATTCAAATTGTTATTATGAAGATTGGAGGGTATATCTACACGTCGTGTTTCAATTCAAAACTCACCTACGAAATGGAACCTGTACCACCACACCAAGATGCTGTCGACCCTACCGCTCTGCCGTCGCTGTCTCCGACATATATATAAACTAGCTCTTGACCGCAATCCCGCCTGATGGTAAGCAGTGATGCGATCGTTGATGGTAAAGCGCGCTAGTTTATTAAGAGCCTATTCACTCAAAACTGAGCGAATAGGAAAGAAGACGGCAGTTGAGCAAGGTGATGCAATGTTAAACCCAACAACACGACCAACGATGCTGCGCCAAAGGGAGATTGATCTGAAGACCCTCCACGACCGAAGTCCCAACACAACAACATTAGGCGCATCGTACCCGGCACACATCGCAACACAACTGCTCAGACCCGTCCTCCGTACGGCTTCACCAGACATCATGCCGGAACACGACAAATCGCTTGGCGGCAAGGCTTTGTCTGGTGGGTGGTAACTTCTGCCGGCGGCCGATGTTATGGCCTACTTTAATTATATAAATAGTATAATTAGCTTATAATTTACCCATTGCTGGGAAAAAGGCTTTCTCTTTTTGAGTGGGAGTGGGCTGTAATCTACCACGCTGTCTCAGCATGGATTGTAAAGTGTCACATGACTTCGACTTGATTATGGTTCTAGATCATGCCAGTTTCTTAATGATAAATTACTCCACAACTTTCAGAACGGTGTTGATGGAATAGTTTACATAAAGCAAAGCGTTTGTTTGGATTTAACCCCTAGACCAACAACTCGTAATATATAATAATTGTAGTGTGGCGGCAACATGCCTACCACGAAATATTTTAATCAAGATTTAAGTGGACTGTATTTAGGATAGCGATATATTAGAAACTATAAGCAAATATGTGAGAGAATTATGCCTTCGGGGTATATCTCTGCGATTAAAGTGCTATAAGCGGCAAACCAAGTACCTCCAACCTTCAGATGCGGAGTTCGTTATAGACCACCAGACCAGATCGAGAAGGTGCACGTCGACACGATTTATTGCTAGACTCCCTATTTTTATTAATTTTCAATTTTGAGGCCTAAAATCCCCCGGGCGGCACTTTAAATACTTAAAACTCATTACATTTTTGTGACAGTAAAAAGATCGTGGCCATGACTCACTAGCTTGCTAGCTCGAAAGGAAGTGCGTTCGCAACGCCGTTCGGCAATCGACGGAAGAACGCAGTTCCCTACGGTTGCGTTCCGATTACTTTAAGTTTTCGGCAGCGTTCACCGCCGATAAACACAAAAAAGCAGAAGAGATATTCAACATGTGCTATTATCATAACCTATAATCCTACTAATATTGTAAATGCTAAAACTTGTGAGTATGAATGACTGTTTGTTACTCTTCACGCATAAACTACTGCACGGATTTAGATAAAATTTGGCACACAGATAGTTTATAATCAGGAACAACACATAGGATTTATCTTTTTCTCCTGATATTCCTGCGGAATCGAAACTTACGCGGGTGAAATCGCGGGGCGCAGCTAGTTTATTATAAATATATCATCATCATCAATCTTTTTTTTATCGTCCCACTGCTGGCCAAAGGTATATATAAAGGTCCATATAAATCGTTTATTCAAATGAGTTAAATTAGGCTCAGAATCAGCAATTTTCGAACGTCAAAATTACAATATAGTCCCTGAAAACACCCGCCCTTAATGATGGCAATCATTGTGAGGAAACCAAAATTACAAAGACATTGTGACATCTGCCAACCCGCACTCCGGCCGTGTTAAGTTTAGTATTTAGATCTGCTCGAGGAAGCCTGTGTCTCCTGTGCAGTGGGAACATAACATCAGTCTGTGTTCCCACTTGTTAGCTAGACGGAATCCTAATTGGTTTATTTTTTAATCTTAAATTAAATTGACGTTTGTCCCGTATCTCTTGCCAGTAACTTTTTATGGACTAGCACACTTTTTCTTCTGTAATTACTGCTTCGTAGAGAACCCATTCGTACAATAGGTACCTATACTTCTTTTCACGAATGTCCTGTTCATAGAAAAGTGGGTTATTAGAAAAGTAATCACGATCCCGCTTCAGTGATCGTTTACAAGGACATTTGATGGCTTTAATTATATTTTGAGTTCTGAATTGTGCAAGCAGGCTTAATTAAATAGGAGGTATTTACAAGAACTATCGCGATATGCTCTCATCGGAGGAAATATAGTGTTTTCATTTCATTTCAGACATAATGAGACTGTTATACGTTATTAAAATTAAGAGAATTGTTCCTCTGGTTTCTGTTTATGATGAATGAATGAGGAATGAATAGTTAGTAGAAGAGTAGCCAACCTGTCGGTGTTCTATAGGATGCATTTTGGAGAGTGTGCGAATGAATTGCATGACTTAATTCCCCGATCTCCGTTCCATCATCGGAAGACCCGTCGTAGGTACGGCAAGGGGGGACCCTTACGTCGTTGACTTCTCGTCTTTTATACCGCTTACATCTAGGGATTGGAACAATAGGGATGTATCCAAGGTATGAAAATCAAAATAATAATTAGTCCGTCTTATAGAGAACAAAAAAAAAATTAAGACCCGTATGTTTCATTTTGTCGAAATTACCAAAAACTATTGATACTGCGTGTTAAAGTTACGGAGTGGGGGCTAATTTCGTCACGCCGTGGTATATTTTGTAGTATGGCGTGACGTCATGAGACATTTCAAATCAATATTTCTTCCTAAATATTTGAATGGGAGAAAAAATATAAAATACGTGTTCAATAAATTTTATAAATCTATCTGATGGACATTAAATTATTTTTAAGGATACCACCCAATTGCCCGCAGCGGTGTTTCTGTCTGACTACAATTTAAGTGTCTTCAAGGCTAGAGTGAAATAGGCACTTAATAAACCAGCGCGCTTTAACATCAACGATTACATCACTGCTTACCATAGGGTGGGATTGCGGTCAAGCACTAGTTTATAATTATTAAAAATTAACTTACTCTCTGGTTGTCACATTGTAATATTAATTATTAATTTAAAATCTGTCATCTGATATTGGCAGATTCTACTGAACACCAAGGAGATTGCAGACACTAATGGCATCTCGTATGAACGAATACATAACATCACAGTTGAACTTGGATTTAGTCCGTTAGGTAACCAGATTGCTTTCAGTTGAACAAAAACGAATACGGCTCACGATTTCTCGCGACTGTTTGGAAATGTTTGAGGCTGATCCACAAGATTTTTTGGCCATATTTGTGACAGTGGATGAAACCTGGGTACACTACTATACTCCAGAGTCAAAACAGTAATCCAAACAGTGGAAAAAGCCTGATGAACCGACTTCAAAAAAAGCTAAAGCATTTTTGTCAGCTGGCAAGGCGATGGAATCAGTTTTTTGGGATGCTAAGGGTGTCATCATGGTACCTTGCAAAAGGTGAAACTATAAACTCATCTTAATCATCATCATCATTATTATCAACCTTTTTATCGTCCCACAGCTGGGCACAGGTCTCCTCTCATATAGAGAAGGATTGAGCGTAATCACCATGCTTGTTCAATGCGGGTTGGCGATTTCAGACTTAAAGTTCAAGGTTCCTCAAGATGTTTTCCATCACCTTATAATCAGTCATTGGTGTCCAAGATATACTCAGTACTTAATGGTTTAAACCTCGTTAATTTTTATGATGAAAGTTCGATATATTTCTATTATTAAAGTACAGATTCAAAGATATTTTTTATGTTACAAATCTTTCAATACCTTTTTCAAAGGTATTTTACGTCAGTTATCATTAAACTCCTTATTAAAATGGATTGAAAAGTTCTTATTAAAGAGTTTAGTGATATAAAAATTGTGAAAAAAATATCTTTATCTCGGCCCTCCATACCTTTTCTCTCAATTTGATTAAGTTTACGATATAATACGATTTATTACTACTGGTACTGTTGACGAAAACTTTAGTCTTGCTTTTAAAAATTTCAAAAATTCAACACTTAGGGTGTTGAATTTTTGAAATTTTTTGCTTAAAATATGATTACTATCAATTCGAATTATTTTGAAGCATATTGCTAATCTATAGCTCCATATGTTCTCAAAATGCGGCTGCTTAGTAACCCAATGAATGTTACTGAAATGTCAACATTAAACCCATTGCTACTGAGATTGTGTTACGCGATTACCCTGTTGGTTTAAATGCTGACCAAAATTGCGTAACACAAAATCAATGTCAGGCTGATTCATTATGAACACAGAGGGATACGTCATACATGGCAGGTACAAAGTCGGTTAGAAATGACACATCCGCAGTTAAAAGTGACATACCAATATTTACAATAATTTTGAAGAATATTGGTATTTCATTACAACATACAATCTGTATATGATGATACTACATATGATCGAAAAGTATGTTTGCTCAAAAACCTACTTAAATTTATGCAATGAATAGATATTGTTAAACTAACAAAACGAAAGCCATTACCAGCAGTGTACATAAATACAGAAGTAAGTCTGCTTAGCTTTCGCGCTTAAAACGGGTTTCGATGAAATTTGGCACAAAGATAGACCTTGACTCGGGTAAGGACATTAGCTACTTTGATCCTGGATCGCAGACGAAGTTACGGAAGTGTTTAAGTATCTTTTTACCCACTTTTTAAAACTCAGTCCTCTAAAAGTAGATTTTTTTCTTCATATAAATTATAAACTAGCGCTTGACCGCAGTCCCTCCTGATGGTAAGCAGTGATGCGATCGTTTATGGTAAAGCGCGCTAGTTTATTAAGAGCCTATTCATTCTAGCCTTGAAGACACTCAAATTGTAGTGTGACGGAAACACCGGCGCCGGCAAATTGTTCCAGTCCCTCGATGTACGCGGTATAAAAGAAAGTGAAAAGTAAGGGTGGAAAGTCGCCGTACGGCGGCTCGTCCGATGATGGAACGGAGATGGGGGAATTAAATCATGCAATTCCCTTCCACACTAACCAGAATGCATCCTATAGATATAGAAGACCGAAAGGCTGGCTACTCTACGCCGGTGCTCCAGGCTTCGGAGACCGTTTCGAGTTAAATCTGGGTCGTCAATCAGCCTCTTCGCACGCCTCTCCACTGAATCCAATTAGCCAGGTGACATTTCGCAGCACCGGCCTAAATGTGGCTGCAGTACTCCACACTCGAGTGGACCTGTGCTTTGTACAACATTAGACGCTGCCTTGATGTGAAGTACCGCCGGACCTTTGCGATGACGCTAAGTTTTCTGGCAGCCACCTTGGCCTTGGACTCAATGAACTATGCAAAGTTTAGGATTGAGGAAATCTCAACTCCCAAAAGCTGAAGGCGTTTGGTTCACTCCAAGGATACATTCTGGAAAGTAGGAGACAAGGAGAACGGGCTCCTTTTGGCGGTGAAAAGACACGCCTGTGTTTTGGCGGTATTGAATGCTACAAGATTGGCTTAGCCCCATTCAGAGAATGCCTGTAGTGAAGCACTCGTACGCTCTACCATAGCCTCTCTTTCGGACCGGATTGATTCCTTACTAGCCCGCGCTTCCGGCAGGTATCTCTCCACAACTGTGCTGTCATAGATACCGGGCATCAGCAGATCGTTAATATGCAGCAGGAATAGAGTTGTAGAGAGAACAGACCCCTTAGGAACACCAGCATTGGTCGACATGGGCTCCGATGAGCATCCGTCGATAACAACTCGGAGGGACCGCCCAGTTAGGAAGTCTTTTACTCAGTCAGGTCAGCGGAAATGCCGTACGCTGGAAGCATACTCAAAAGACCAGCGTGCCATACGCGGTCCAAGGCCTTCGAGACATCAAGGGAGACGGCAATCGCTTCCCCATTTTTGTCGAGGGCCTCGCCCCACAAGTAAGTGGCATACACTAGTAGGTCCCCAGATGACCGATTGCGTCGAAAAGATCCTAGATATCGGAAATTATATCATATGGAATAAATGGATCGTGTCAAACTATTCAAAATTAATTAACACTCACTTATCTAAACAAAGAGTAATAAAATTTCCATTAACGGTTTCCTTTTTTAGGCACCATAATTGCTTTATGTTCCATATTTCAATGAAATGAATAATGGTTTATTATTTTTGCAAAATAGAACCTTAACTACTATTGTATAGAGCCTCCTTTCAATATTTATCCGTTTCCATAAAGTGATGTCTGATTCGGAGCTCATAGACTTTGGGTTTAAATCCCTGACGATAGTATTTCCTTTTTTTTTTTTTTTGGAGTTTTAAAAAATAGAATGATGGCGTTGTCTAATTAATGCTTTTTATTACATTTTATATAATTAGAAACAGCGTCAACGAATTTTCTTTTTCGTTTATTATATCAATGGAAGAAATTTTGTTTTGCCTAATTTGTGGAGAAGCAAGGTACCAGGGTCGCACAAAAGTGTAGGAGAAGTCGAAACAATGAAGCTCATTCATTTTAAATATCAGCCTGAAGGAGCAGTCCAATTTACAACAGAATTTCTCAACAGTGTCAACATTTCAGACTTGCCACAACACGAACTGAAATATTATTATTATTATTATTGCTAACCTTATGATACCTTGCACCTCCTCAAAGTAGGCAAAATAAAATTCATCCGTATAATATAATTTAATAATGATGAAGTACCTGGGCGACCGAGCTTTGCTCGGCATCTTTTTTTTTTGTTATAATTATTATTATTAATTTATTTACATCAGACAATTGTCCATAGTTTTCATAAAAACACATACACAAAATACATTTAAATTATTTATGAAATAGTTCATAAATAATTTACATATAATATTCCAAAATAAAATAAAATAAAATTAAACTGATAATTAATATAGTACTTTGATTTGATATAGATGACGTTTACATTCATGGTACACGAAGCCAATGTTTGGTTTGAGGTTAGACCCAGAAAATTGCTCTTAAAATATCATGTGTCTTTTTAACACGAAAATGTCAAAAAGAACATTAAAAAAAACGCTTACGAACAATTTAACTCCACGAAGCCGTGACTCATTTCAAGAAGCAGAAGAAAACCTCCATGAAAACAATCTGATTTTCGCTTGTCCCACACGTGTTTGTCTGACTTAGCACAGTGAGGACCCATTTGAAGAAGAACTTGATGAAAATCAGAAACAGAAAGGTCTTATCATTTAGATGTTTCACGAGAGCGTGCAGCACAACGTGTGGCCGCCGAAAATGATGAGCAACGGGAGCGACGTCTACAAGATATGCGGCAGCGTGCGTCAGAACGTGAAATTATTATTATTAATGAAAACCCTCGACATACCTGCAATATAGTATGGAAGGAAGTATTAGGTTAAGACCTTAAACTATGTATTGATGATAATATATAACTGATGTAACTGATTGTTAAACTATAAGTACTTATTTATAATAAATGTTAAACTAAATTGCACTCGTAATTTTATATTTAAATAACAGTTAATAATAATAACAGTTAATAAAAATAAACAACTTCTAAAAAAATACACTAATGTATACAAAAGAATAATAAAACTCACACAAAGAGCACAGAATAACCATTATATTAATACGTCTGGAAATAAAGCTAAAGCTGCTTGGCAAATAATTAATACCTCCAAAACATGCTTCCCACAAGAATCCATTCTGACTATAAAAAGAAATAATTTTCTCATTGAAAATCCTGTTGACATTGCGAATGAATTTAACAACTATTTTATTGATAACATTGAAAATAATATTAAAAGTGACATTCCATATAATAATAAACACAAACTTAATAATATAACAGCGCAATCATTGTTCATGATGCCTGTATCAAACCATGACATAATTAAAACGATTAATAGTCTTAAAAACACAAGTACTGTTGGTTATGACGGTGTGTCCACGAAAGTAATAAAATATGTAAAGGACGTAATAGCATCACCACTAGCTCATATAATAAACCTGTGTATTACCGAGGGCGTATTCCCAAGTAGTCTCAAGAGTGTGATTATTGAGCCATTACATAAAAGAGATGACAAAACAAATGTTGAAAACTATAGGCCAATTGCAAAAATCCCAATAATGTCAAAGGTAATAGAGAAAATAATCCATCAGTCTCTTTACACATATCTCGAAAAATATGAATTATTCTGTAACGAACAAAAGGGATTTCGAAAAAATAAAACAATTAATATGGCACTATTTGAATTAATATCTAGAATAATATCGTCAGTAGATAAAAGAAATCCGATTTGCGCCATCTTTACAGACATGACTAAGGCATTCGACTATGTAGACCATAAGATTTTACTACAAAAACTTCATAGCTACGGTATCAGAGGGAATGTCCTGAAACTGTTGGAATCGTATCTAAGTGAAAGATATCAGTGCACAGAGGTCAGTAGAATTTGTCCGAAGACTAAAATGGTTACGACCTATAAATCAGAACCAAGACGTATAAATTATGGCGTGCCTCAAGGAAGCGTCTTAGGACCATTGCTTTTTTTAATATACATCAACGATCTTCCAAAAACCACACGTCAAAAAATGGTCCTTTTCGCAGACGACAGTACTGCCTTAATTGAATGCGATAATCCACAAAATTATCAAAATGATATTAAAAATTCTCTTTCTGATATCATTGATTGGCTTAATAATAACAACCTTGTTATAAACTTGAACAAGACAAAGGTAATGCATTTTTATCAGCGGCGAGAAAACCCTACTGTAAAGATTTCATACAGGAGTAATGAAATAGAAGAAGTTAGGCATGTCAAGTTCTTAGGTATTACGATTGACAATAAACTTACGTGGAAGCCTCATACAGAAGAATTATGCAAACGACTCAGCCAGTCTGCATATGCACTCTCCCAGTTGTCAAAAAAAGTAAATGTAGAAACTTTATTAACAGCATATCATGGACTAGTCGGTTCACTTTTACGATATGGGCTTGTTTTTTGGGGGCAGGCCACTAATAGAGATCTGGTTTTCAAAATGCAAAAGCGATGTATAAGGGCAATGTGTAACATTAAAGTAACCGATAGTTGTGTACCTGCCTTTAAATCTCTAAAAATACTTACACTGCCATCACTGTATATTTTGGAAACAGCATTATTTGTGAAGAGTAATTTGCACTTATTTGTCAAATTATCAGACGTTAAAAAAACTCCAATGCGTGCTAAATATTTAAATCAGTTGTGTCACACAAAATGTAAAACAGCTCTAATGTACAAAAGTTTCTTTGGCATCGCTCCAAGAATATATAATAAAATACCTGATCAGATAAAAACATTACCTGTTCCCAAGTTCAAGAAAACTTTGCAAATAATTTTAATTGACAAATGTTATTACACGGTTGACGAGTTCTTGAACGATTAAGTTTTTCTAATTTCTGTACTAATTTTTTGACATTCAATTTTTATTTTTTTATTTTTGTGAACTTTAAAACTATACCTAACTATATCATATTTGTATGTCTCACCAAAGACAAAACATAGCGCACTATATATTTTGTCTATAAGATCTGTATTTCTTTGTTACCTATGTTTTACAAATAATAAATGATTTGATTTGATTTGATTTGATTTAATATTTTTTATTATTATGTCGGTATGATCAAAAAACATGAGTCAAAAAATATTATTTAAAAAGTTCGCTCGTTATGTATTTTTTGTTTTGAAAATATAGAGACACGCGATGTACCTAACAAAAAAAAAGATGCCGAGCAAAGCTCGGTCGCCCGGTACTAAATATATATCAAAGCCAAGTTTCAAGGAAAATCAATCAGATTTTTAACCTCATTACCGACATTTATCTCAGACACCTTTTGAAATTTGATCGCTCAGCAGTGTAAAAAAGGGAAATTTTTAGGATGCCTGAAAAATGTAGCTTAACTTTGAAAACTTAATTTACTGAAAACATCATATATGTTCTTGTAGCCTGAAAATTGGTGCTTATGTAGATAGTTTAAACTTTATGCTGTTTTAATCATAATAGGGTATTTGACTAAAAAACTAATTAGTCCGTCAGTCAGATTTCCAAAAAATACTAGACACGTATTTTTTGTTTTATCAAAACAATAAAAAATGACAAATATAAAAGGCATCAAAAATCAGTAGTGGTGGCTGGTGAGGTCACTGGTCGCTAAAAAGTGTAGAGTCTAGTGACGTCACACGAGTTTTCAACGCACTGTGTCGTCTTCATTTTTTGTTTATATTTGTTTATATGAAAAAAGAAAAAATACGTGTCTAGTACTTTTTGGAAATCTGACTGACGGACTAATTACTTTTTTTTAGTCAAACAGCCTATACTATTGTCTTTTACTTCTAAGTTTTTGCTATTTCACTCCTCAAACAATAGAACATAAACAGCTCGCTTGTGTTCCCTCAGGGGCTGGGTACACTTTCTTGGATACTGTTTAGAGCTTTATAAACAAAAAGAACACGTGTCTTGTGCAGTAGCTGATACAATAAAAGAGTTTCTTTTTAAATAATAGAATAGTAGGTATTTACTTTTATTAGTTGTTACAGTGTTCACTGTTCATAGAAGTATAGTTTTTTTATTGATGTTTCTTCTGTGCTTTTTTGTAACTCTATGAAAATTTAACTACTTGTTACCGTTCTAAAGATCCGCTGTCAGTACATATGTGGGCACAAACCCCCAAAAAAGGGCATTTGATATTCTGATGGTCTGTTTTATTTAATACGATTGTGGCAAAACATTAATTGGCAGATTTCTACTACGGTTAGTAACTTTTGTATTAGAAATCTAACAACCAATATCCTATTTTAATGCTTTGTTTTACTTAGATATCTGTTTGCTACAGATATTAATTTGTACGAGTTTAATAAATGAATACCAATGACTGAAATATTCTCTGGTCGTCTGTTCGAAAATGATAACAATTAAGTAATGAAATGCTGTGTCAATTGTTATCAGTAATAGGACAGGTTTAAAGGTTTTGTGCATTTCTACAGTTGTAATAGTCGAGGTACTAATTGTGAAGCTTTGATGTACAACCATTCCCAGCAATGCATAAAATAATAATAATATAATCTATCATGCCCTTTATTTCTTCAGACTTTTATTTAGTAAAGTTTTATTTACATTTTTTAATTTTATTTAATTATTTGTTTGCTGGTGTAGGAATTTTTAATTGCACTTAGTTTGTGTAATGACCTAGCTAGCTGACATTAAGGCAAATAATTTAATTAAGTGTTCTGTGTTTTGTAATGTTAATTATAAATCATGGATTTTCTAACTGAATAGACACAGAGCACAGCTGTGCTGCCGGGGAGTTTTAGGTACGCGCCATCCCTTCTTCCCGGCGAAAGCTCTACGCAGCGGTGAAGGAGTTTTAGGGCACTGTTTGTTATAATTTTGACATTTGGAAAGTGCCGACCCTCAGTATACATAATTTGTATAAATAACTTTTGATTTTGAGCCAACAATGTCTCATACATAAATTCTGAATTGACCTGTTCATGAAAAAAATTACTGACAGTTATTATTTTTACGACATTTTGACGTGACAACGTCTTAAATTAGGTTGCGGCTGGGAGTCACTTATGAAAAAGTGTAACGCTCGGTAACGTTACGATGAGTCACCGAACTAAAAAATATATTTCTATAGTTAAAATTTGTGCAATTCTTATTTTCATTCAATTCCTTGTTCCTATTGTGCAATTTAATTATATTCATATCAATAAATATTCTACCGAGAAAAAGACGTTGTCACGTAAAATCTTCGCCCGTAAAACCGACTTTACAGGCAACCATTTTTTTTTTATTTTATTTTAAATGAATTTATAAAATTTATATATTAAAAGTAATGTACAATAAGTAGAGACAAACGCCAATTAAAATTGCATGCCTTTAGACGGATTATGGAGCTGCCAAACTATTCATGTATCAATGTTAATTATCTGAACTCAAACTTATACTCATTTATTGTGAAAATGTCACAATAAATGAGTATAAGTTTGAGTTAAACTCCCACTTCTGAAACACAAGTACAGCCTCTCAATTTTGTATACCTAAATGTCACCAATCGAAAACATTTATGACGTGAGCTTGAGGTGAATATTCATAGTACCAAATGGAATGACAACTTACTTGCAGGTGTATAGTACTATTCTCTAGAAATCATACCGTGGAAACTGTGAAGTGCGCAGTGATCACGCCTGATGCTAGGGATTCAAACGATTTTTACAGAATAAATCAGCACATCTTAGTATTCACAACGAGATTTAAACGGAATAAACTGGCTGATCGGTTTGTTTTCTTGATTCATTTTAAGTTATTCGAGGCAGCAGAAGCTTTACGTATCTTATAGATAGTTCAATCCACGAAGACGCGCCCCACTATTCCTCCTAACCGTTTATAATATATGTGTGCAAGCTTCCGTCAATGTTTGAGTGTTATCCGTACACAATAATTATCTATGAGTGCACACCCACACTACAATGAATTGACTAATCAGGAGAGAGCGTCATGGTCAAAGTGAAAGACGCTCTACTTCAATTTTATACTCTTTACCCGACTGCAAAGAAAATTGAGGTGTTGATATTTTATGTGATTATTAGTTAATATACGATTATAATACCATTTTTATATAATAATAGGAGGTAATTAGAGGCATAAATGAAATACGTGAAAAAGTTTTATGGAACTTTTTTCATTGAAATGAAAATCGTCAATCACTCGTTTCAGAAATATCTGATTCAGATTCTGAAGTATCACTGACATTTATAATAAAACTGAAATCAAGATCACAGTGTCTCATGTATTCGTCTTCTATTTTTTCCACGTGCTGACAAGTACTGAACCAGACATCTTTATTTACTCGATCATATGCATCATTATCATTTAAAATGGGCATAATCGAAGTGTAGTTTTGATTGAAATTGCGGCTAGCAACGTCGTTTTTTTCGATTGGGTTTAACTCTGGGTGATAAGGAGGCAGCCGAAGTACTGTGAATCCATGTTCCTTTAATAATTCGTCACCTCTGTACTTGCGGAAGTTTTCTTTGTTTTTTAATATAAGGTCTTAGTATAATCCTTTCTTTCGCGTAGAATTCTAGTCACTGTGCTTTCAGATATTTCAACAGCTTGTGCGGTTCTCCATCGAACATCAGTGAATTTTTCTGCAAAATTTTTACTTGCTTCTTTTTTCATAAAATCGTAAACTTTAGAAATAATTGCTCTTGCCTACAATTAAAAAAAAAAAGAAATAACATTAGTCTTACTTTTAAATATAAAATTAAGTCTAGTTAGTAAAATTTAATTTTGAATTAAATTACTTTTCTTTTATTATTTTATGTGTTTCGTAACAATAATTTACATACCTGGCTTTTAAGTGCAACACGCTGAGATTTTTTTCGACAATTAAAAAAATATAAAGTAGAGCAACTTTCGTGTCGAGTCTGGATTTTTGGAACACAGGTTGTACTACTTGTGTGCATCGAACCACTGACGGTCCGTGACTGACGCTCGGAGCAAACTCCCCGCGCCCCGCGCTCCCCTCAACCTAAAATTGGTGGGGCGCGTCTTCGTGGATTGAACTATCTATACCTACCTAGTATTTATAACTGCATACATGGTGATACTTTAATTGCTACCTATATTCAGCTAGTTCGTGGGTACTAAGGAGACAGTTCTACATAATAAGCCTATACTGTTTCCACTGTTGCGGCACAGGCCTCCTATCTGTGAAAAGGAGTGGGCAGTAATGCTTACCACACTGACCAAATGCGGATTGGCAGATGTCACATGGAATCGAAGGTATTTTTGGCTCTAAAACATACCGGTTTTCTTACCCTGTTTTCCATCACCGTCTTGAGAGCAGTGGTGATGAAATAATTTACACAAAGTTTACCGCCTGATGGGTTCGTACTCATAACCTATAACATGTAAGTCGCGGTCAATACCAGTAGGCCACGGCTGCTCTCCCTTTCCGAATTTTTCCGACCTTGCTGGATAGTAAATAATATACATGTATCATCGGCTGGGCTGCTTTCGGGAAGCTACGTAGAATCTTCTCGCCCGAAATACCGCAGTGTCTCAAGACAAATGTCTTCGACCAGTGTGTTTTGCCAGTGATGACTTATGGAATTGAGACGTGATCGCTAACAATCGGCCTTATAAGAAGGCTCACAGTCACTCAAAGGGCAATGGAGAGGGCTATGCTTGGGGTTTGACTGCGTGATCGAATCAGGAATGAGGAGATCCGCAGAAGAACGAGAGTAACCGACGTAGCCCGAAGAATTGCAACACTAAAGTGGCAGTGGGCTGGACACATTGCCCGTAGGACCGATGAATCGCCAACCTGTGCCCAGCAGTGGGACGATAAAAAAAAGGTTCACGATGATGACATTGAAACAAATCACTGCGTTTATTGAATATCCGACATTGATGCTATAATTCAACGTTAGTTCAGAATTTGAGGATTTCATCTACTCAACGTTTCAATCCGTCGAAAGCAATTTTCTCGCGCGAATGTTTTGCCAAGTGGATAGATATTAAGTCTCGGTTTATTTTCACAGACTAGAAAATTTTCACAGTTTGAAAGTTATAACTTTTTCGAATATTTGCGCTTTAATGAGCTATGTTATTTTGTTTATTTTCAATTTATTTTGTTGGGAAACTTTTTTGACTACGCGTGCTTATTCTATCTGGAACCTAAATTAAGTACAAAGTTTTAGACTTAATTCAATACCATTGTAGTATTTACTTTTTAAATTAGGTAGAGCGTACATAAGTTGTTGATATATAATTAATATATTACTAACATTAGGCTAAGCTTTATTTTTTCTAACATTATATGGATATATTTTATCTGAAATATTTTTTTTTAATTTGAATTTGAAAAAGTAAATGTTTATAGTTATACTTTTATGAACATTTACTAATGAGCATCTGAAAATCTAATTTTGAAAGTCCCTTCAATTTTCCAATCCTCGACTATTTTTGGTTAATAATAGTACCAACCAAACCAAAACGGTTGGATTTAATAATAAAGGAAGTGTTCGTTTCTGACGTGGAAGTGGGTCGGCTATCGAACTAAATGCTTTCCCTGCTACCACGATATCGAACTGAATAAGGTGAATCTGTGTATTATTTAGCTATGCATTTTTTTTATTGTTAACGTTTCATCAAATAACTAACTGTTACCACTTGGTACTAAATAAAATTAATCATCATCATCAACCTTTTTATCGTCCCACTGCTGGGCACAGGTCTCCTTTCATACAGAGAAGGACTTTTTATGTCGTGGTGGCCTAGTGGTTAAAACACCAGCCTCTCAAGTATGAGTGCGCGGGTTCGAATCCAGGTCAGGCAAGTACCAATGTAACTTTTCTAAAGTTATATGTACTTTCTAAGTATATCTTGGACACCAGTGACTGAAGGTGAAGGAAAAGGACCCACATTGAACAAGCGTGGTGATTACGCTCAATCCTTCTCTGTATGAAATAAAATTAATAATATTACTAAAATCCTAACAAATAATTGCAGGTAATTGAAACAGGGAAAATTCTGAAGGGGAGTCATACACATTACTATGCACACCGTATAGTTATGAGAATCAATAATAACGAAACAAAATGTAGCGCATTTCGTTAGAGTGTCCGCCTCTTACAGCTGAAAGGTTGGCTCGAAAACTCTGAAAAAATCATGACCGTAGTCCATGTGATGAATTTTTAAGGAAACATATAACGGCTTAGATCACTTTGTTAGTTCAGGAGTTATAGAGGTCTCTGCGAAACCAGTATTCTTCGTCGTAGCGTATTATAATTCAATTCATGTGCAACTTCGAAAAGCCTTTAATATAGTTCCTTTTACACTTGCGTAAAGTATGAAAGCACATTCATTTTTTGTTGTTTTTTTATAAATTATCATCCAATTAAGTAGCTAGGCCCTTCGTGAAAACACTTCAGTAATAAAGTTAATTGTTGAAAGTCATAAATATAGTAATTGTGTTTGTGGGCTGGCAACACGAAAAGAGCATGGTAGCATTCCGCATCGCGTCGAGACGGTCGCTGACCTGTACGAACATTAACCCCTCAAATGCAATCCTACCTGCAACATATACCTTATTAGCTGTTTTCCGGGAACGCCCGGTACCGTGCTATTTCTTCTTTATGCCTTAAGACATCGTGTCTCTTCAAATATAGGTCGCGAATAATAGAATATGAGGACTGAACTAACTTAGTCCGACATTTCGCCGACCCGCTTTTCGGTATTTGGACTACCGCAGTTGTAAAGTATTTTTATTGTTCTGGTCCTTTTCGTGTCTTATTATGCGCTGAATATCTCAACGAATAACGAGGATAGTACAATTCAAGGAAAAAACGTTTCTTTTGAACACATTTTCATTTATTTTCTTTTGACTTTTTCCTTTTTTCTTCGTATGTCTTTGGTACCTACTACTGATCCAATTTCGAAAATTCTTTCACTAATGAGAAGCTACAGTATTGTCAAATGTCAGAGAATATATTACGAGGACAAAGACTCAAGTATAAGCAATATTCACAAGTATTAGTCCTATGTAAGTATTTTCCTAATTGGTTATTACCAATTAGGTACTTATTTATAATTACGACAAAAATTACATAGGAAATAGTATCGGTTTCTTTATGAGTAATATGATTACAAGTATATTAAGTGCTTTTGAAATATAATATCTTTGAGTTTATGTCTTATAGTTATTGAATTAGCTGAAAGTGCGTCGAGGGGTGATAACACAGAGTGATAGCATGAAAAACTTCAGATTCTTTACGTCTTTTATTATTTTGATATTCACCCTTACATTATTGACACCTCTACGATCCGGATGAAGCGCTTCGCCTCGTCTTTTATACCGCGTACATCATTGGTTTTTTTTTTAATCCTTGCCCCACTCTAGGAATATCTCCTGTGTCGTAGGTTCGTTAACAAACATATAAATTCACATACACAAACATCCAGACGCGGAACAACGGCACCTAGGTCATACAAATATTTCCTCCGTGCGGGAATCGAACCCGAGACAGGCAGTACAGCAGTCAATAGCTCCACTGCGCTAACCGGTGATAAACTGGAACAATCTGCTGACGGACTGGAACAATTTGCCAGCGATGGTGTTTCCGTCTGACTACAATTTAAGTGTCTTCAAGGCTAGAGTGAATAGGCTCTTAATAAACTAGCGTGCTTTACCATCAACGTTTGCATCACTGCTTACCATCAGGCGGGATTGCGTTCAAGCACTAGTTTATAATTATAAAAAAGAAGAAAATATAAATACTGATTTTTGATCATTTTCTTAGGCTTTTTAGAAACAGTCCAGCAGTGAGATTATGCTAAGTGGGATGGCCTGTTTTTTTATGAGCGGGAGTGTAATCCAAACTGAGGCGCCTGAAATGAAATATTATTTATTTTACGCCTCCAGTTCTTTTTTGTGTATCATCAATGGAGAGGTTTAAAAATAAAGTACCTAGTAAAGGTTGAACGCGGTCCCCTGTTTTATTTATATCCCCTGAGGGCTTAATTAAACTTTAAGCTGCGTCAATATGAAGTCGGGTAGGTTAAGAGAGCCAAATGTAACTCGATTAGTGCAGTTTAGCCATAGAGGCAAAGAATTGTCTTTTTCCGAGGGATAGATTATATTATAAGCTAAAAAATAAAAATAGAAGACTTGTGGCACTCGCACGCTCGTCTATTATAAATAGCACGGCTGTCTGATTGTCCGGTCTTTTGGTCCTCAGCTCTCGGAGAGTAAAGTAGTTTGAATTGGTGGTCGGTGCGACTTGCAATAAATAATTTTGTTTGTATTTCGCTGCAAATGGTGTTAAATTGACGGCTGTTTCACTAAATCATTGTTTCTGTTTTGTATTGAATTTTTTGTTATGTATAAATCTCTCTCCTGATCCTAAAAATATCTTCTTTAAACATTTTGGTAAAGCAACAATTTATTTAAGCTTTGCACGATAACAGTGACAGCTACAAAATTGGGATATTATCAGGATATGTCCAAAACTTCTATGGTATTATAGGTACCTCACATAAGTTTATTACATTTGATATTTACTCTCTTAATGACATATCACTTTTTATCGTTTCTTGTATGTCAACCTAGATGGTTGAAGACTAATCAACCGAATTATTATGTGACCCAATAAATTAAAGCCACCAGCCAGGGCACAAAACTTGTAAACTAAGCGACTACACGCTAAGGACACCCCCTGTGGGGTATGACCCCCAGCTTGTGTGGTGTCGCTGGGGGAGGGCAGCGAGGGACAGGCTGGATCGGCACAACTTATTAACACTTTCATTTCCACCTCTATTTTATATAACGACTACCTCGTTGCGTGGCTTAATAGCACCCAAACTTTACAAACACACAGTGCGTATTAGTGGAATGAAAGTGTTAATTCTCGAGTTAACACTTTCATAAGATAAGAAAAGTTTCTAAAACAACATTCAAAAACACTGCGTAGCTTCGTAAATTTGTCTTGGTTTGCTGGCTACTGTTATGAACCAGCAAACCAAGACAAATTTACTAAACTAACTGGGGTGCTGTAAGTAAATAGCTTCATACACACTTATATTTACGCTTTTTTCCATGGGTGATCTACAGAACACAACGTGCTATGGTCCTTACTGTATACTCTGCTTATTCGTTTACTTTTACACATCAAATGGCCAACTCTCATAATATGAAAACTAAAAAATTTTAGCTCACTCTACGTTAGGAACTGTACCCACGCTGGGATGATTGTACTTTGATACTGGATATGTAATGAGTTCTGGTGTAAGAATATAAGATAATCAGAACAACGCCTAACAGTAATGGAATGCTTATTTTGACCTGCAGGAATAAATGCAAATAATTGTGATTATAAGTGTATACAGAGTGGTGCTAACAATACAAAAATAAATGAAAACACGGAAAATACTAGTCCTAAACCATAGAAAAAAACCTAGCATCAAAAATAAAAGAAATGAAAATTTTAAACAAACTAAATCACTTAAAATTTAACACGAAATACAACATTCTTAAAATATGGGTTCACTGACCTCCGATCGACGACGACGCGGTCTTGTCGAGACTTGCTTTTTTTTGGTCGGACAAACTCTGGTGTTCTCATACCTCTGTCGGTATTTCCGTAAATTCAAAGCGGCATTACATTGACACTCCCTATAAATTAAAGTCATGCCCGTGTACTCAGAGGCTGTGTAATTATAACGCGACATTATTATTTACATTAAAAAAACATTATGAATAAAACTATTAAATTAACCGTCCAATTTCGCACTAAGTATTAATTTAACTAGGTACTTATTATTAAATAAGACAAAATTTTACGTGTCCTCTCACTGAAATAAAGCGTCCAATATCGCAATGTTGTCACTAAAATAAAGCGTCCAATATCGCAATATACCGTCAACACCTAATATAAACAAACAAACACGGCGTCTCGAGCACAGATAAATTACAAGTAAAGCATCATAGGATTGCACCTACCACCGACACACTGACCTGTGACCGTGACCTAAATTTCGAGTAATTTCGACAAGAAAGCGATTTAATAAACGAAACTGAATTTATCTCTTTCGTACAAACCAATTTTTACATTAAAATGAGTACAAAGAAACGGGCCAGTAACGAGTTGGCAACGCGTCATGCATAATGTAGGTACCAACGCCAGTGATACCCAACCTGTAGTACCCAACCAAAGTACCTAAACTAGCTGCTCCTCAATTTTGCCTACTTATTAATAAATTTCTTTTGAATTAATAGGTTCATAATTAGTACAAATAATTAAATATTTCGCCATAATCTTTTTCCTGTTCACTAAAAGCAAGAGCATCAGAAAATAGAGCGCGACTAAACGATGCGACCATGCATCACAAGAACGCGCGATAGCAAAAACTAGGATCATCAAGGGAACATCAAGAGTCAAGGCCGAAATGTGTTTGCGGCCCCAGAAAAAGAACGGTTGGTCACCGCTGGATACGGCGGTCATCAACCTGTAAGCGCTTCCTTAAGAACATGTACATCATGTAGAAAATGTGAATAATGAAAAATAATTTCCTGTGACTAAACTAATGGACATATTTATATGATGTCTTATGGGTAGACTGAGAATGTGTTGAGGTACACAATGTTTAATTTATTGTCGTATTGTCGTCGAGCTATGCTCGGAGTTTCCCTATGCGATCGATTAAGAAATGAGGCGATCCGCAGAAGAACCAAAGTGTGTATACATTTCATTACAAAATTTTAGTCGCAGTATCATCTAGGCGACAAACCAATCTCAAAAATGTATAGAAATTACAGGTATTTTTGACATATTGAGACTGACACAAACGTTCTTAAATTTACTAAAATTGTCCATCTAATCAATAATAACATCCTGTCATGTTAATTTATTTATTTTATTTAACTACTGACTAATATCATGTTTCAGTGGTCAAATAAACTAAACCTTTCGTGCTCGTATAAGCCGTTTGGGACCTAATATCAATTACCATACATAATGCTATGCCTCTTGTCGTTTGACAGGGGTTGAATTGAAGTACTTCCACCAAAACCAATTAGCGCTGACAAGGCGACTTGGTGTTAATAGATATAAGCATAACCAACCTTTAATTTTCCTACTTATTTGACCAAACATTATATTTGGGCTTTAAAAGAGACTGTGGACTCCTGCACCCTATTTGCCTAAAACACTATTACTATCGATTTCAATCATTTTGAATCATATTGTACGGAGGACGGACCTGAGCAGTTGTGTTGCGATGTGTACCGGGTACGATGCGCCAAATGTTGTTGTGTCGGGAGTTTGGTCGTGAAGGGTCTCCAGATCAGTCTCCTTCTGGGTTAAACATTGCATCACCTCGCTCAACTGCCGTCTTCCTTCATATTCACTAAGTTTTTTAAGTGAATGGGTTTAATAAACTACCGCGCTTTACCATCAACGATTGCATTACTGCTTACCACCAGGCGGGATTGCAGTCAAGCGATAGTTTATAATTATTAAAAAAAATATATATTGTCAATCCATTGCACCATATATTTGTAAAATTATCTACTCAACTACATAAATAACGCAATGAATCTTATTGAACTGTCAAAATGAAATCCTGTTTTTGTTTCTTCACCAGATTAGTCAGTTATTGGCCACAATTCCCTTGTTCATAAACTTCTTCTTCTTCTTCAGCATATAGAGGTCCGCTGCAAGACAAAGGTCCTCCTCCCCCAAGGCTTTCTATTGGGGGGTTTGCCATAATCCCCTCGGTTGGCAGGCGGGTTGGTGATCGCAGTAATTTGATATGCCACAGGAAACGCGCTGCTGACCACTTCCCTCGTGAGAGTTCCTATAGTCGCGTCTTACGACACCTGCAGGAGGATATGGGTTGGTACTATTTTAAGGCCGGTACCACACGGTGTGTTTACAAACTAAACTAATTTTAATTTCAATGCAAATAATTTTTCTTATTGCATTAAGAACAATAAAAGATAACATATTAGTTCTGTCAAATTATGATAGTCGATAAAAAGTTTAGACGCGATTAAAAACATGGTGATTAAAAATTCGTCGATTTACGCAAGGCGCGGACTAATTAGACAGGACTACAGCAATATTTATCTTCCGTTGTTTTCTTAATAAAATAGAAAGAAGGAGATGACTGAACATAAATAAAGTTCAGTATGTGAACAAGAGATTCAGGGCTATCATCTAGTTAT
The DNA here is from genome assembly GCA_037179545.1 of Sesamia inferens. Classification (NCBI taxonomy): domain Eukaryota; kingdom Metazoa; phylum Arthropoda; class Insecta; order Lepidoptera; family Noctuidae; genus Sesamia; species Sesamia inferens. The sequence continues at coordinate 15,451,095 of CM073928.1, read as the reverse complement.
TAAAATACGATTGATGTGTAATTGTTTGTATAGGCGACAGCAGGCCAAGCTAACCAAAACTGTAAAATATTCCCAATGAACCATGAGCCGTAATGCTTTAGAGATTATATTTAAAATCTAATAAAGAAATCTGACAGATTGTAGGAGTTTAATGTACTGACGTCTGCAGAAACACTTTTAAGTGTCAATTTATTCTAATTTCATTTCTGTAAGTCTTATTGCTCGGATACAGGCCTCCTGTCTTTGGAAAGTAGTTATACGGGCTTAAAGCGTTAATTGGCAAAATTTCTTCATTTAAACTGATGAATTAATTATAAACGTCGCTAGAATTAGGTGATACAAAGTAACTCTTACCAGGTAGTTTTTAGTAAGTTCTTAAATGAAGGTTGGTGTAATGTTTTTTTTTTTAATATAGGCAAGCTTAAGTAAAGGAAGATTTACTTCAAGGCTTTGAATCCTAAGCCTGCCAATGTAGCCGTGCGTTGTTGGAAAAACACGACACGACTACACGGTTGGCGCAGTGACTGACCGAGCGACTGCTGCGCTGTATGTGTCAGGTTCAATTACCGCACATAACAAAAAATTGTATGGTCTACGTATAGGTAGTTGTCTGGTCTGGCTGTCGTATATGTGAGTTGAAATGTTTTTAAATGCGCCAAAGATACAGATCCATCAGGCGAGATTGATATAAAAAGAATAGATTGAGGCAACGTATGGAAAAAAAATACCGTTGTCCATAGCACAGGCAAATAATCGAACACAGCGTCTTCAGAAGTCATTTGATGATTTCCTACCCAAAAAGAAGTAAACCAATGGAACCGAATTCCTAAGCCTTAGCCGTGTGTCTGACTATCCGTCTGTCTGTCTATCACAGAAGTAGGTAAATATTGTATATGTACATATATCTTATTAGCGTTATAGGACGTACCTTGTTAAAAGTTTTGGTACGGAACGCAAGTCAAACTCATGTTTGAAATAAATGGAAATACTTTGTTCAAATATTAAAAAACCGTTTCAATTTTTATATCTGGTAATCCTATCAATAAAGCCATGGATATAACGAATGTTGTGAGTTCCCAGCGATGAGTGGCGTTCGATTAAACATTTTTTTTTTTGTGCACCTAGTCTGCAACGAAACACACCCGAAAATATTTGCTTTCGCGATACCACAGTCCCAACGTACTGTGACGTGACGTCTTGACGTCTCACTCACGGTTTTAAAGTGGAAAGTGGAAAATGATATACGAGCAACATGCAATGCCCCCGCCTTCACCTTTATTAAAGTTTGATTGTTCTACGAAAACACCATAACGTTCAATATGTCTGTGTCAAAGGCGTGCAGAGAGACCAGCCCTTGAATAACGAATTGATGGTGTCTGTCCCAGGTGAAAATTCTATTAAAGTAATGAAGTTTGCGTCGGAGGTTAACCTGATCGATAGTTACGAAAAGATGCGTAAATATGACCATATTGGCTGGGTTTATAATGAAATTTATCACGAACGTGAGCATTTTGGCCGGTTTTATAACAAAATATATTTTTATCTATCTGATTCATTGCTTGACCGCAGGCTATGCCACTTTTCTTCTTTTCAACTTTTTCAGAGAATTAGAAGTTATTTGGGATTAAAAACGAAGTTAAGGACTTCGGATAATAACAGAAGGATTGACTACAAACTTCGGGAGATTTGAAGTTTATAACTCAGTTGATGTTTACAAGCAACGAACAATTAAGACAGCTCTTGTTAATAATGCGAGGAATTAAGTTATGCCGCATAAAGACAGTTTTTGAGTTAAATTATACTGAATCTATAGATTTAATTACGACATTTGGGATTTTTCATTCTTCTACTGAATGACCGGTTGTAGAACTTATAAGAATAATCAAGCTATGTTCCCACAGCTGGGATGGAAGGGAGTGGGACGGAATGAACCATGTGATCCCAGTGCAGTAGTCGAGAATATTTTCCTTCGCCGTTTTGGGAGCAATGGTGAACATAGTGATAAATTAATTTACAGAATGTAAAAAGCCTGTCAGTATTTGAACTATGAAGTTGTAAGTCATGATTGTTAACATTGATCCCCCACTGGTGGTACTGGTTCACAACTAATCCTTGATAACTGTTTAGACAAGGTATCTTTTTTGATATCCGACAACTCTAGGTTATCATCATCATCATCATGATCATCATCAGGCTATAATGTTCCCACTGCTGGGACAGAGGCCTCCTCTCGGTGAGAGGGAGTGGGCCGTAATCTACTACGCTAGCCTAGTGCGGGTTGGTAGATGTCACATGACATAGATTTTTTTTTACTTTAGGAATCGCCGGTTTCCTCACGATGTTCTCCTTCACCGTTTTGAGAGCAGTGGTGATGAAATAATTTACACAAAGTAAAGCACCTGATGGGATTCGAACCTACTACCAAGAACTTGTAAGTCGCGGCCGATACCATTAAGTCACCGCTGCTCTAGGGTATAAATGAAACCATATCAAAGAACTGGCATATAAATTACTTTTCATTTTTTTTCACACATACGTCAAAGTCACGATTATTAGTATAAAATACCCTTATTAGCTTTTGATATGATCACTTAAGTTTTGATGATTGGTTTGCATGAAAATGAATTACTTATATTAATTAACCCGGCGTCATGGGGGTGGGAAAGTGTTACGCGGACGTTGGAGTGGGTCTCACAGACCCGTCGACTAAATCAAAGTTATTCCTATATTTTATTAAAATGAAGTTAATATTTATTTGTATATAGTTTTTGAAGTAGTTTTGTGAATAAATAAAACACATATATAATATTATATAATGTTTTAATTATATTTAAAATCAATTTAAAAAAAGAGCGACAAATGGCAACAAAAATTTTCTCTTCTACTTAAATGTAATAACATTATTAATTAATAATTAGCCTTAATGTTTTCATGGCACTTTTTTGTATCAAACTAAATTAACTTTAGGAAAAAATAAACAATCAATCACTCTGAATCATTATCTTTGGTACAGTCAGCACAGAAAGGTACTATATGTTCTACACAGATATATTTGTTGCAACTCTGGCAGGTGTAGTTCGTCTTACGGTCTTTCTTGGCTGAACATACTTGGCACCGTTTGCGAATATTAGCCTTTTTCGCTGGAGGTTCCTCTATAGATTCACCAAAAAAATTTCCAATTTTCCGTCTCAACTCACGTGGAAGCACTGATACATTTTGGCGAAGTTTTAGGTGTTCCATGACAAGGCTGATACCTAATATTTTTATAAATCGCCTGCGTTTAATTTTCGAATAATTATTATTTATTTTGTGTATGATTAGGCCATTAATGGCAGCTATGTTTAACGAGGCATAAAAAATTGTCAATGGCCACCTCCATTTTTTACTAAGTACCTACAAAAATAAAAATAAAATACATTAAACTATGTTATTAGCAACAACAACTGTAAACAACAAAAATAAATTAAACATAAAAGGATAAAAACACAGATAATGAGTAAAACAATATGAAAACAAAATGGCGTGAAATTGTTACACTGACTGCGGGGATGGGTCTTACGTACCTTTTTCAACTTTGCGCACCTGTAACTCCCACGGCAGTTGTGCCACGACTAATATGTTGCTTGCGACGCATAGAACAACTCAGTAGCTCCAGCTACTGAGAAGAACGGCAACGTCGCACACACAGTAACAAAACTGAAAGCGAAATAAAACGTCACGGGTCCCATAGACCCAACCCCTATGACGCCGAGTTAATGAAACTTGTTTTCACATACAAATCTTAAGTCTTGAAACAAAGTAGTTTTTTTTTTAATATTTATAAACTAGCGCTTGACCGCAATCCCGCCTGATGGTAAGCAGTGATGCGATCGTTGATGGTAAAACGCGCTAGTTTATTAAGAGCCTATTCACTCAGAAAAACTGAGCGAATAGGAAGGAAGACGGCAGTTGAGCGAGGTGATGCAATGTTAAACCCAACAACATGACCAACGATGCTGCGCCAAAAGGAGATTGATCTGAAGAACCTCCACGACCAAACTCCCAACACAACAACATTAGGCGCATCGTACCCGGCACACATCGCAACACAACTGCTCAGACCCGTCCTCCGTACGGTTTCACCAGACATCATGCCGGAACACGACAAATCGCTTGGCGGCAAGGCTTTGTCTGGTGGGTGGTAACTTCTGCCGGCGGCCGATGTTATGACCACATTTTAGACTTATAGTTTTATTTTCACCTATGGAATAAAACTCTGGGATATATATTGTCAAATGTTAGGCGTTTTACAAATACCAGCCCACCAGCATCAAGAATCCACATAAGCAACCTCCCTGGCTGCTGATGTAGGCTGATGATATCGCTGCTGGCATACGCGGACAGGGAACGGTTAAACTCAATGTGGCGAAGACGATGTACATAGCCAGCAACACGACGGAACCTAAGTCTGTGTGCACAGGTGACATTGTCGAGTGTACAGACCAGTTTAAATACTTGGAGTCTGTGCTCCACGCGTCCGGCGACATTGATTGCGACGTTAAGGCAGGCATTTCCACAGCTTGGGCAAAATGGCATGAGGTGACAGGTGTTATTGGTGACCCCAAAATGCCGGTTAAGCTTAAGTGACAGACGTTAGAGATGACATGCGTGCCAATAAGCTCATAGCACGGGTTGCCAGAGACCGTGCAAAGTGGAGGAGTAATTGTAGGAAAGCGGACCCTGGACTTCAACGAATTATACAAAAATGAAATCGACTTTTGTATAATTGTCAAAAATTAAATGTCAAGCATTATTATGACGCATGATGTTCTTAGTTTGGAATAAAGACTCGAATCAGTTCCAAGGAATTAAATTTACATGACCGTGACAAAAACGATCCATGGTGACACAAACCGATCAAAAGATTTTTAAGTATTAATACCGAAAAATCAATCGCTGTATACAGCCTTATAAAGTATGTGAATAATTGAACAGAGACTTACAGTCCTCAAATATGTAAAAAAAAAAACTCACAAGACTCACAGTAGATTAATTTATTTATACGTACATATCTAATTATAAACCTACGAAAACGTTGTAAAATCTGGGTCAAACATTTCAATGGCCATCCAATCCTTATATCCGAAGTAATTGGTTATTCAGATACAGGGTCAGGCAATCAAGTCTAATAACTTTGCGATCTGACCCGCAATGTAACCTTTAGTAAACCCAACGACTTTTCAGGTGGAATGACCGTAAATATTTATCGATAACTTGAGATACCTACTAAGTAGTAAGTATAGTAAGTAATTTTTAGACATTTTATTGAATTGAGTTCTTAAGTCAAACATACATTAGGTACATTTATATGTTTAAATACATAATAATAAATCAAAAATAATTAAGAGTTTCTTTGTTTGAACGTACTAAACTATGGATCCATAGAAAGAATAATAATTCAAATTATTGCTATGCTAAAACGACGTAGTGCAGGCGGGCGATGCGTTGCAACGCGATAGGCTATCATCATCGGCATCATCGATAGGTCGGGGAACAAGTAATTTTATGCGGACGAAGTCGCGGACAGAAGCAAGTTAATTATAAAATGTATGACTTCTAAAATGATGGTAGAAGTAAAAACTCATTTTAAAATTTTAATTATCAATAGTTTTGCCAGGATGTTTTGGCCAACCCATAAAGAAATCCTGAATTTTGAAAAATATCAAATTAATTTTTTTTTTTAAGATTTTTAGCTTTTATTTTAACCCGAGCTGTCATTATAAACAGCTTTTTTGTCTAGTCATAGTATCGTGTGCGCCAACATATCATTATCTCTTGAAGAACGTACACGAATTATCGCCATGGTACAAGAAGGAAGGAGTCAGCGAAATACTGCTAGAACAGTAGGTGTATCTTTATCGACGGTCCAAAGAGTACTCCAGCGATTTCAAGAGACCGTCATGAACATTAGAAGACCAGGGAATGGCCGGCCAAAGTGCACAACTGTACGTGAAGACCGATACATTGTGAGCACTATTTTAAGAAATCGACATCTTATGTCTATTCAGGTCCGAAACAGCCTTCAAGTAGTTTACCACAACAATGCGGGTTCTGACACGATTCTACGGCGACTTCGTGAAGCTGATATAGCTGAAAGCCTTATAGGCCAGCAAATGGCCCTAATCTGCCCAGAAAACATCGAGTTCCGTACACATTGGATGGACAGATGAACATTGGTCCAAGGTTATGTTTTTCGATGAGTCTAGATTTTGTTTTTTCACACACGATGACAGCCTTCGTGACATAGCGGTAGCGAATGCGGCCGTTGCGTAAGGAGGCGCGGGTTCAATACCCGCACAGTGCAAATTTTAGTATGCATCAATATGAATATTTGCACTGGTCTGGTCGTGCCTCGGAAAGCACGTTAAGCCGTTGGTACCGGTTGCCATACGAATATCTCACTAGATATTCGTATGGCAACTGGTACCAACGACTGTCACTACAGTCGTTACGGGTTGTTGGAGCCCTCGAAAGTCTAACAATTAGTTTAACTGCAATGCTTAGATCTCGCCTTTGGGTTGTAGAGGTCAGACGGCAGTCGCTTCATGGAAAATATCGAAGTTTAGCCAAAATCAACAGTTAGACTGGTAAAGCGGACCCTAGACTCCAAAGCTGAAAAGATACGAATGCGACTGGGATTAACGCTGAGATGATGATGATGACATACGATGGGAGACGAAGAGTATATAGACGGCCCGGTGAACGTTATTGTCAAGCATTTTTTAAAGAAAATATGCGATTCGGTGGAGGTAGGGATTATAAAAAACGGTTCTTTGACGGCGCACAGATACGTAAAGGAGATTTTAGATGTTCATGTTGGTCCTTTCCTGGTGAATATGGGCACCAATTCCATTTTTAAGCTCGATAATGCGCGTCTATATACCTAGTGCACATTTGGTCAATGCGTATACTGAAGATGTCGGTATCACTCGCATGGAATGGCCAGCTCGTAGCCCGGATTTAAATCCCATAGATAATTTATGGGACGAGCTTGGAGCATGCGTCAGACAACGCTCTCCAGCTGCACTGCAGCTACCTTATGTGAAAGTGAAAAGAGTGCGCTGGTGAAAGATTGGTCACACATAAACTAAAACCGTGTTTGAAATTTGGTGTACAGCATGCCACATCGTCATGTAGTGATACGGGCTCGTGGAGGAAATGCAAGTTATTAAAATATCAGAAAAGCTTTCTTTTTTAAATTAACCTATTCTGTTGTTTATTCCTTTATTGTTATTGAGTTTACAAATATGATATGTATTTTATTTTATGTATAAAGTATGTAGTACTTATCTTAGTAGTTATCTACAACATACTACTGTTTAAGGGATTAGTGTTGTGTATTTAAGAAACTATCACAGTTTTTATAAGTGACCCGGAAGTTTTGAGACCCAGTATATTTGATATAAAATACTTTATATATTTATTTATTCTACCATAACAGGTTGCTTAACCTAAGGTGGCAGAAAGGACAGGTACAATTTAGGAACTTACATATATAAAATGTATCTAAGTTCCTGAATTGTATATATATAAATATATATATATATATATATATATATATAAATTTAATAAAAACAATTGCAATACAATTTTTTAAATAAAAGAAAAACTATGACAAGTAATATTAAAATAAGTAATAGTAAAACATCACTATTCAGCAGGGTTATTGCGTAACGCACTACTATCAGTAGCAAAGAGGTTTATACACAATTTTAATGTCTTTGATCAGCAGGGCTTCATTTTGACAGTTCAACAACATTTATTGCGTTATTTACGTTATTGCGCAGACACATTTTCCAAACATATGGACCAATGGATTAGCAATTGTCTTCAAAATAATTCCAATTGATTGTAACAGTGTGATACGCAATTTGGGTGCTGGATAGCACAGTATGTTTAAAGGTACTCTTGTGAATTCACTAAAGTTACATGTCCATATATCAAGCTTCTTATGGAGAAGGTTTATGGTGATCATCGATCTAACAGGAGGCGTCCTGGCAAGTTAATTGGTCCCGTGTGTTGGCGTGGCTAGTAGTGGTGGGCGTTGTCGCCTCTAAATACATATATACGTCCGGAACGGTATCATCAATATACGTTTCAACCAATAAACAGATGGGTGAAGGTCTATCCTAATTGGATCTTAGGCTATTTGGTTACCCAATCTAAATTATAATACGTCCTATAAAGTGAAATAGTTTTCTTTTATTATTTTTATTAAAGGTTAATTTTTCAATCGACAGATATTTTTTATTCATGGTACTTATAAAATTGTGATCTGACGGATTTCTTATAGAAGAACTGTCACAAATTATTCTTTGGATAAAATTTTCAGCCATTGGGAAAATTATACATACCCATAAACAGACAGGAAGAAAAACTTCGCTCACACGTGATGATTATTTCTAAAGAATTCTCTACGTTCTACGTTTGATTCGAAATTCTATAGTAACATAATATATTTTTAATAGTTTAATTACAATTTAATAATAGCTAGGTTTTTATTCTTCAAATTTGTTGTTTCAGTAAATTGTGTGTGAAATTATAATTATTGGATTAATTTCGAACTTAATTTTGTGCAAAGAATGATTAATTATAAAAGGTTTTATGACGTATTGAGTTAACGTATTTTTTTTCTTTTTTTGTGTATGTGGAGCAAATTACCGTAATCAACGTTATTTTTAATGTTGTTGTTTTTTTTTGTTTCAGATTCCATCACAGACGCAATTACAGAACGTAATTACAAAAACAAGAGTGATTGGTGTATAATAGATGTTATTGAATTTTGGCAGTGAAGTTTAGTGAACGGCACTGAAAACATCTGTTATAGTGTCGATGGTACGGATCATTTTAGTGATTTGATTGTAAAATATTAACGAAAGTGCAGTTCAGTGACGTTTCTGTGTAGATTAAAAGTGATAGAAGAAATTGCACTCTATGGTGAGATATTAAACCAGTTAGTAGCTAATTTGGGAGTTTGTAGGTTTAAAATAAAGTGAGGTGTTGTGGACATCACCAGTGAACAAAGATAGTGATGTCTGCGTGCGTGGTAGAAGAAGGTAGGGAGGAGGGAGGCGGCGCATGCGCGCTCGATGCCGGGCCGAGCATGGATCGTGACGAGATGCCGGAGCGCCCGCGCAGGGAAGTATTGCTTAGTGCGCGCGGGAGACGCGCATGTTCTGAGCAGGGACCTCATCCCAGTCTGAATTTTCGTAAGTAACAATATACCCGTGAATATTAGTTTTATGTTGTAGTGTGTTATCCAAAGTGTTGACATACTTTAGGTTGCTTTTAGTAAACGAAGTTTATACTAACGATTTTACATACATCTCCAACAGCATAATTATGTATGTTGAATGTTCATAAAGTTTAGTTTTGACCTGAATGTTAATTCTTCCGTAGTGTTTTATTTATTCAATGAAATTTTCGCTTTTTTATTTTCCCGAAATGTTTTATTTTGCAGCGTTTCTCGTAGCGAAGGATGCATTAAAAGTAAATAGTGTTCATTAGGGCAGTTGACTAAAAAAAAACTAATTAGTCCTTCAGTCAGATTTCCAAAAAATTCTAAACACGTTTTTTTTTTTCTTTTTTCATATAAACAAAAAATGAAGACGACACAGTGCGTTGAAAAATCGTGTGACGTCACTGCACGCTACATTTTTTAGCAAGGAGTGACGTCACCAGCCACCACTCCTGATCTTTGATGCCTTTTATATTTGTCAATTTTTATTGATTTGATAAAACAAAATATACGTGTCCAATATTTTTCTATAATCTGAATGACGGACTAAATAGATTTTTTTTTTACCCAGGAAACATCCCTATCGATTGTTTATAGCTTTCACATAGTTTATAAGCAGTATGTATCTTCATGCTTGACTGCACGGCTAGCACAAATGGTTAAGCTATTGACCGCTGCGCTGCGTGTCGTGGGTTCGATTCCCGCACGGAACTAATATTTATAAGATCTACAAGTAGTTCTTCCGGGTTTAGCTATTTGTGTATGTGAGTTGTATATGTTTGTAGGCGTACCAACGATACAGGAGAAATTCCTAGTGTGAAGCAAAGTTTTTAAAAAGAAAAGAAAGAAGAACATGAAACAGTCCACAGTATTTTTTCTAGTAAATTGTTTTCTGTTACAATATTTATTTCTTTTTACAAATAAATAAGTCCTACAAGACCTACTACTCTTAATTAGGTTGAGTTCCTGGTTTTATGTACTTTGTAACGGTATAAGAGCGCGTCATGGCACAATTTTCAAGTAGGTACTACACTGATTAAAACAGGTAAATTGATATTCCATTATAAATAACATCGACAATACATTATTCCTGTCAAACCATAATCGAAAGTTTTCCTTGAAATTATAAATTCTTAAAATGATTTCTACTATAACAATAACAAATCTATTTCCTCAAATTTAAATATAGAATGAAGCAAACAATATTACCATATTATTTGCTTCATTTTATTTTTAAATTTCAAGTGGTATGAGTAATTAATGGATTAAACTGATATAAAAGTTACTTATATGGAGTGTCCTATTCGTGGTCTCACTACTGCTCTTAAAATGGTGAAGGAATACATCATGAATGTCTCGGTGGTAGGCTATAATATCGGTCGCCGGTAGAAGTTACCATCCACCAGACAAAGCCTTGCCGCCAAGCGTTTTGACGTATTCCGGCATGATGTCTGGTGAAGCCGTACGGAGGATGGGTCTGAGCAGTTGTGTTGCGATGTGTGCTGGGTACGATGCGCCTAATGTTGTTGTGTTGGGAGTTTGGTCGTGGAGGGTCTTCAGATCATTTTCCCTTTGGTACAGCATCGTTGGTCGTGTTGTTGGGTTTGCAGCACCGGCCCAAATGCGATTACAGTACTCCACACACGAGCGGACCTGTGCTTTGTACAACATTAGAAGCTGCCTTGGTGTGAAGTACCGCCGGACCTTTGCGATGACGCCAAGTTTTCTAGCAGCCACCTTTAAGGTTTATTATAAGGCGATTAAGCATTAAGGCTCAAGCAGATAGCCATGACGTTATGCCAGTAAATTGTAGTCAAATTAGTGATATTCAACGCAATCCCATAAAAGTGATGTCACTAGGTGTTGATATCGAAATATGCTCTATATTAATTTCTTTGAAACGGATATCAATGACTCGTTTATTAAAGTATGATGATGGCATGAACAATCGTTGTTAGTAGTAACGCAACCAGTTGCCATGGTGACCATGCAGATTAAATGTTTAGTACTCCTATTGTATAAGCTGTAAGTAGCAGTGGCTAGAGAGGCATCACGGCGCCCTCACCTTCTGCCTGACGCAGGTCCTTACCGGACACAGTTGTTTCGTGAGGTTCCTGTTCCATATAAGGCAGGAGGAAACCCCAGGGTGTCACCATTATGTGGATCGCCCTGAGGACACGGTGGAGCATTAGGTAGAGGTCTGCCCGGCTTGAGTAGAACACCGCCGTGTCCTCGTAGCGGCGATCGGCGGCGATTTCTCGCTTCCAACCCTGGTCCAGGCCATTGTCCGGAGCGTGAGTGTATGGCAGGGCGTCATCTCCTTCTGCGAAGCAGTGATGCTGGCAAAGGAGGAGGTAGACCGCGTGAGGCAGCGGGAATCCCAGCGCCCTCACGCTACTAGCCGCCGCAGGAGACGCCCTGGTCGGGAGACGACATCGAACTTTCAGCCACCGTAGGCGCGGGCCTATGGGCGGTGAGCAGTGGGCAGCTCGCCGCCCGGTCAGGACCAGGCCCGAGTCGACGGCGCGTTGTGTTTCACGCGCGCCTCAAAGAGATGTCAGCACATCGTGACGGAGGCCACGAAATCGATGCCTCCTGGGTCAGGGTTGCGGGTTGGTTAAAAAAGAAACCGTGGCCCTGGCCGTAGCACAGGCAAGTGAACAGACACGGGTGGGTTTTAGTCAGGGAGAAGTCATTTGATGATTTCCAATCACAACAAAAAAAAAAGGTTGGATGTCAAACAATTTGACGAACATTGAAAGAGATGTCCTTCTGTCTGTCCTACTTCCTGCTAAAAATGTAAATGCGAAAGTTTGTGAGGATGCATGTATGAATGTAGATATTGATGGATAGTTGTTTGTGACTCTTTCACGCAAAAAGTTATTTAACTTGATGAAATTTGGCACTCAAATAGTTTTCGACCAGGAATACCATACCATAGGGTACTTTTTATCTCGATATTTCCACGAGAATGAAACTTACGCTAGTGAAACCGCGAGGCTCAGCTAGTATGGATTAAAAAGGCATACACATGTAGGTACCGCGCTGACCCTAAAAAATTGGGGTAAGGGCGGGATAATGATGCAATGATATATCTACACATATACCTACCTACATCAGAAGTATTTTCGTACCTTGGTTTTAGAGAGTCCATTTAGGTGGATGTGAATGTGTGAAGTAAGAAAGAATAATCACCTGGAACATTTTATTCACGAAATCTGTTGTCTCACTTATAACACACTTGTTGGAGAGAGATGAAATAGCAAGGTTTACTACGAATTTATTTCTGAAACTTCCTGCTCACACGTATATGTTAATTTCTTCATATTGTGTTGTGTTTGGTACTTAAATTATCGCGCCAGTCAATATTTGTTTGTGGTATGGGACTGTAGTGCGTGCTAGAAAACTGTGAATAATTTAGTAGTGAAACTAATAGTATTATAATCGTCCTCATCATTACTTTAACACTTTTGACACAAACTCACAGCAAATTGAAACTTCAATGAGGTTGAAACTATAATTATACAGTACGGCCTAAGAGAGAATGCGTTCTTGACACTTGACATTTTCATAGAATAAAATACGTGTTTTGCGAGTTAGATCTTTAATACCTACTAGAATTTCCATAGAATAGGCATAACGGAGCAGACCTCTGTGCAGAGCATGAATAGAGGCTGATGAGACAGTTGCGCATGTACTCTTCGAATGTACAGGCGTCACTCGATGTAGAAGTAAAACCATAGGGGCACCACGATCTTACACAGATGTTCTCAACAGGCCAGGAGACTTAATAGGTTTCTGGAGGGAGGTGGTCTGATTGGAATAACCGCCAAAGGCCGCCATGACCCACGTACAATGGTCCACTGGAGGAACTGAGTACGGAAACCAAACCCGTAACATAGAACATACCTATTAGAATTGTGACAGGTGTCAGGAATACATTCTCTCGACGACAGGACTGTATTTGTCAAATTAGTCATAAATGAAAATAGAGCGTGACGTTTTATGACGTGCTAGCGGCATTCGACTTCAGGTTGGTAAGTATCTTACGGATCGAGTATACCTAGAATCACGTTGTCGATTTTTCATTAATTTTCTATTTTCCGATTCATTTGAGCACAATGAACACCCAGGTTCCTCCTAGGTCCTTCTCTGTATGAGAGGACCCTGAGAGGATCTTGTGCCCAGCAGTGGGACGATAAAAGGTTGATTATGATGATGACGATGATGAACATTCAGATTTAGTTATGATTACTATTTGCTTTCATATTTGATAGTCAAGACGGTTAAGATGAAAATAGTCCTTAAGCTTAACATACAATTATAAACGTAGAATCTTTTCACTCAAATAGTTATTCATTTGTTTAGTAATGCTTCCGAAAAAAAAGTGTCGGCTCGGCCTTTGAACGTTGCAAGCGTGCGCCGTGCAGGTTTGTAGGTTTGACGTTGATCCCTGATGTGAACTCTATTAAATCAGCTGATAAGATAGTTTTTCGAGTTTTGTTTTCATTGCGCTTTTTGTGTAATTAGCGAATTAATTAATTTTTACTTTAAAATCTAATTGGGTTATAAAAGTATGGCAATTATGAACGGTCTAAAGTGAAAAAAAATGGTTGCCTGTAAAGTCGGTTTTACGGGCGAAGATTTTACGTGACAACGTCTTTTTCTCGGTAGAATATTTATTGATATGAATATAATTAAATTGCACAATAGGAACAAGGAATTGAATGAAAATAAGAATTGCACAAATTTTAACTGTAGAAATATATTTTGTTTACTAAAACATCGGTGACTCATCGTAACGTTACCGAGCGTTACACTTTTTCATAAGTGACTCCCAGCCGCAACCTAATTTAAGACGTTGTCACGTCAAAAAGTTTAGTGTAAGTTAGAAAAGATATTTAATTTATACATATACATTTTAGTGATGTGTAAGTGAATTCATTCGCACTAAGGTACTTACATTGAAGTTGAGTTATGTTATATAATATTGAAAAAAAAAAATTATATAATGTGACCTTGACATTGTGTGGTGACATTTACCTTCTCATAATATATAGCAGGTAAATTTTCCTTATACTAGTCCCAGTTAGTCAATCATATTTGTTATTCTTAGTCAACTGTCTCGATGTCAGCTGCTTGTGCAACATGGCTCTGCTGATGGCAGACGAGCTGTTAATACTTATGGGACGTTCCAAAAGTGTATAAGGACTGTGTAAGAAAAATCTTATTCAAATATACGGATATTTGTCGTGTAGAAGGTATGCAATGCTATCTTATCACTGCATATTATAAAACAAAGTCACTTTCTCTTTCACTATGTCCCTTTTGTATGATTAAATCTTATAAACTACGTAATGGCTTTTGATGCACTTTTTTAATAGATGGAATGATTAATGAGGAAGGTTTATATGTATAATAATATCCATTAAATTGTGGAAAAATAATATTATTTTTGAGGTTTCTAATGTGATGTCGTAAATAATTCTCATTTGCAGTGAGACGTAGGCGTACGTAACGAGATTTATCAAAATAATGTACTAAATATTGTACACATTGCAAAGATCTAAAAAAAAGTCCAGGATGGTATATGTCTATCTCTTGTAAGTATCCCACAATAACATTTTTGTCATTTACTTTTTACGACAAACCATGGCTAATTTTCGATTTTAACCTAAATAGCATTAATTCTTATCCAATTTAATACCTTAAATACATTGTTGATTTAATATAGATCTATGTCGCCCGTTACAGCATATGATTTTTTCGAAGATATTACAGATTTAAAAATTGCTGGGTGTCACGTTTGCGGCGGTACACGGCGCGACGTTCGCGGCGGTTTTTTATACAACGTTCGCAGTTTTTCTGTAGTATATTTAGTATCAGTAATGCGCCCGTGCGAAGCCGGGACGGGTCTCTAGTTATAGATAATAATAATAATCCGACCAATCTCAACGGAGACTAGTTAATCTTGCAGAAAACATTAATTAACACATGTGTGTTTGGTGTAGATAGCATGGCACGAGGAACAAAGTGTAATGTTTACTCAATCACCATAGAAAAGCTAGGTTCCTCTGAGCAGACGAGTGTTGTATCTGGTGGGCGATTGCATCCAACTATTGATTTGGGGACGTTTTGTACCTGTACTCATTAAAGGGAATTAGTAACACATTCATCGGTATTAAAGAGGTATTTTCTATAGAAATAAAACCTTTTTAATACCGATGAACCGATATCAATAAATGTTATGAGGTATAGCTTCGTAATAGGGTATTTGACTAAAAAAAAACTAATTAGTCCGTCAGTCAGATTTCCAAAATATACTAAACACGTATTTTTTGTTTTATGAAAACAATAAAAATTGACAAATATCAAAGATCAGCAGTGGTGGCTGGTGACGTCACTGGTCGTTAAAAAGTGTAGCGTCTAGTGACGTCAGACGAGTTTTCAAAGTACTGTGTCGTCTTCATTTTTTGTTTATATTTGTTTATATGAAAAAAGAAAAAATACGTGTCTAGTATTTGGAAATCTGACTGTCGGACTAATTAGTTTTTTTTAGTCAAATACCCTATTATCTCTAACAATTATTGTTCGAATAACATTAAGAAAATAATTGTAATTGAGGTAAGATGATGCAAATGTAAATGTTGTGTTTATGGAAACAATTAAAATTAAATGTATACATTCTCATCAGATCACATATTACCGCAGTAAACTCAGGAATTGAAATATATGAGAAATGGTTACTTGGGTAACGAGAGATGAATTCTCAGCGAGTTACGCATTTCTTACTGAATATAAAGTATTTTTCATTAAGAAAATTTTTATATTGAAATTTCATGTGAACCGATCAACTTTTCGCTCTCAAGAGAATTAATGATTGAATATATGAGTTTGGAGAAATCGGATTTTGTAAGTTCTAATTTGGATCGGTCTAAAGTCGTGTACACACTTATCTAGTGACCAGCGGTAAAATACAACATTACTAAGATAATATTGCCACCCAATCTTGTTCACAAAATAAACTAATTTAAAGTTATGTGCACCTTTTTCTTTCTACTTCATTAAGAAAAGGATAGTAGATAACATTTTAGTTTAATCCTGTCAAATTAAGATATTCCATGGACAGTTTAGATGTGATTATAAACATGGCGACCAAAATTACATCAATTTACGTCAGGCACGGACTAATTTGAGTAGATGAATATAAATAAAAATAGAAATAAAAAGATCGGGTAGAAAGAAAATCCGGGCCATTGTCCTAATGCCGTAATATAGATCTCTACACCAAAAAAACAGAACTTTTTACTATTACGTTTTATTCATAAATAAAATGGTAAATTGGTAGGTATGTACACCAAAAAAAAGAAGAATGTACTTCTTTCTTCTTTTTCACTATTCAGTTCTATTCATAAGTGAGCTTACAAGTAGCTATTCTTGTATCTTATTCTGGCTAAAATTATGACACGAACAGCAAGCAAGCAAATAAACAAAAAAAAAATTGCAATGCAATTTGACCGGGTTATTCGAGTGTTTAAAATGTAGAAAGGGCTAATTTGCATGTAAAAAGCCATGAAAGCTTGGCATGCAGATCAATACGTCGTAAACAGGCCACGACTTGATTATACTGTGTTGGCCTATACCTTGTACGTCACACTGTTTCATTTGACGTCACCTCATGGGGTTGAGGCTGTAAACTCTATAGATGTCATTTTATGTTTGATGGAGATAGGTGTTAAGGTTTTTTGGTTAGTAGAAAAGAAAACTTCAGAATATACTGTTGGCCTAAAATATACTTTATATTAAGAACTCTAGGATTGTCTTTACACTGACGCTGCCAACGTTATTTATGTTGTATAGCAAACAAATTAATGGATTAGCAATATCCTTTAAAATAATTCAAATATGTTCATAAACGTACTTTAACATCAGATAAATAAAAGGGGATCAGGGGTACGTGATACCATTACTTGAAGTTCAAAACATTTATTTCCATTATAGAACATTTATTTCCTCTACAATTTTGTATTTCATTGAACCAAATTGAAAACGATTATTTACCCCTTTTATTATCTTTGTACTATCAGGTCTAACAAAGGGCATGTTCCAGATGAAAGTCCCAGGCTTCGAGTCTCCCATTCATTTGCTAGTAAATGTCAAGTCAAAAATCAAGGACTGATACTGTCTAGGGTTCTTATCATGGTCTGGCTGGCCTATGTTGCCATAATTGATTTTAGAGTCTGATAGAATAATGAAGTTGAAATATTGAACGCCTAAATCATACCATTCTACCGCGGGTTGATCTAAAGTAAAGAAATACCGTAGCCCCTGGCGCACACGCTAGTGAAGAACACGGAAGGGATTTTAGTCAGTAAAATTCTGACACGCTTTTTCGCTCCGCCCAGAGTGAGAGGGGTCATATGATTAAATATCCAAAACGTCATACCTACCATTCTACAATAATACATTTTTCAGATTTGTTCAAATCAAATCATTGTTATCATTAAGTACATAACTATAGGCCAGTCATTTCAAACATCGAAGGTTTTTCGGCATTATAATTCTATAAATATCTATTTGTTACGGCTGTCAACCACTTTTAGATCAAAATTTAATTTGATAGTGACCTGTAAATTGCAAAATACACGTGCTACCCTGATACTTTAGCGTCCCAAAATTAATTTAGACAGTTGCATTAAATAAACAAAAATCAAGGAACAGGCGAGGAAATATTACACACTAATGGGTATTTTTTTCTTTTTTCGTGTATTATTTTTGTGGCCTACTTGATATTTATAGGTAGAATAAACAGTTTTTATTTCAATTAAAAGGGCTGTCTTGAAAAAGTAAAATCACGATACTTTTGAACTTATCGATAAAAAACACGCAATCGTTCGAAACGTAAAATATTTTGTAATTTCGAAACGTCCAACGAGGCGTTGCATGTAAATCAAAACAAAGATATTTAAGTAATAAATGAACTAACCATTTCTTATTTACCCAGAACACGGTACATCGCACCTTTGGGGCGCCAACAACAACCGTCGTGGTTGGAGTCGCAAGCGCACGTCGGCACCACAGATGAGCAATATGCACGGATCCATGCCGCGGGTGGGACTGGTGCTGCGCTCGCGTCGGAGCTGGCCTGTAGCACCACAGTCGTGTAGAAGGTATGCAGTGCTATTATACTATAGATAAAAATAGTCCGACCAATCTCAGCGGAGTTTAGTTAATCTTGCAGAAAACAATAATTAACACATGTGTGTTTGGTGTGAAGAGCATGGCATGAGGAACAAAGTGTAATGTTTACTCAATCACTATAGAAAAGCGGGGTCGTTGTATACCTATGTATATGCTTGTTGCGCGGTAAATTCTGATTGCGCGATGTAGGACTTCACGAGATGTCAGTTTGATGCGTATTTCGCACGTGACGTTGTAGATGTCGCCACAAGCGGTTAAGGCTTTTTCTTATTTATTATTGGCGTCTTTTGGGTCACTAGGTCCTATACTTCTTAGGGGGTCCAGTGCTGATTGGTAATACGTGTATTAGAATTTTGGTTTTATGACTCGTTTTTCTTCACCCTGTTGATGAAGTCAATTACATAAAGTATTTAAAGTGCTTACCTGGATATACAACATTGTTTTTTGTTTATGTGGAACCCAAAAACTTCAAAAAGATGTAATGAAAAACGACAAAGTTATGAACTTGTTAACCTACTTGGCTGTCCTAACAAAAATATGGTCCACGCCGTGCTCGGGCGAGCGAGCGGTGCATTGACCTCTGGCATCAGCTCGGGCGATGATCTACCGTAAGCTGCGTAGCGCGCTCAGTAACCACACTGCAATAATTTCAAAATGTATTTGGGAAAAAATGAAACATTGTGTAAAAATTATTGGAATCGATTCAGTTGCTTATTCTAAACAAACTGTATTCAGGTTTCAAATAAACAAAAAATAACGTTGTATACCATGACGGGAAGAATACTACTACTCTTGTCCCATTGCTCCTTGTCAACACATAAGTTGTTGGTATTCGGATTGGAATTCCTTCCCTATTCTCGACGACGACGCAGTACCCTGATTGAATTTACTGTTTGCGTGGACAATCTCTTTAATTGGCCCTTAGCTGACTACGAGTCACGACGCTTTCATGGGTCAGGACATTCTAACTCAAAAGTTATACTATAATAAATAAGAAGGTAAATGTGCGAAAGGCTGAAGTGTAAATTGTTTTGCGGAAAATATGCATACCTATATTTTATGCAACGCATCACGTGACTTAATGTAATGTTCTTTACTATAGTAGAGACGAAAGCACATCAAGTTATTACAATCTGCCACATTTCTTTAATAGATCTTCAACTTTATTGCTTTTAAAACTCAGGTTGATTGGGAATAATTTTTGGACAGTTTCGGGTAGCTTGACAAGTTGGCGTCCATACAATATTATATAAAGCGGTAAGTTTTGTTTGGATTTTCTAGAATTATGTATTTATGATCTGATACAGACTTTTAAAATTTGATTTCTTAGAAATGATACAGTAATATAATATGAAAAAAATATATATTTAACTTTTAACGCTCATAATTATAAGGATCAAGTCCTTCAGACATCCTACTCTTTTATACCAAATAATTGGCCTTTGTTTTTTTTTTTTTAAATCCGAGTTTTGTGCCCGATTTTCTTTATCGAAAGTCACGTCAGCGTTTCGCTAGCGTACATTAATAGCACCAACTTAACCCTACTTAAAAGTCAAGGGGGTTGGAAGGCGTTGCCAAGAAAGCTGACTGCAGTTCCTATAGCGCGGGCGAGTAAACACTAAGTAAAGACTTTGCTAGCTAAGAATGTATTCACATTCTAGGTTTGAGTTTCGAATGATCTTATCGTGCCTTACCTTATTAGGTTTCTTTGCAAATCTTTATTAGAAAAATGTAATATTAGATAATTGTAAAATCGCTCCATGTATAATATGATATTCAGCTGAATCCGGTTAGACTGGAAGCTGACCCCAATATAGTTAGGAAAAAGCTAGGTAGATGATCGGATGATGAGCTAACCGTACCTAAAATCGTTAGGGAGGTACCGATCTACCCAAAGATTAGTTAGATTCGCCATTGTTGGCCTGAGGATTAGGGAAGATTTTTACATAATGCAGAAGAATGCGTGCTCCGGCAAGGAAGTTAAAAAGTTTCTAGACATGAAGCACACATGAAAATATTATAATTAAGGTGAATATAATAAATATGTAGTTATAGTTAAAGAGAAGTGTAGTTAATGTAGTCTTCATATGTTGCTCATACAAATTTAAATTGATGAAAATTGGTCTTTGAGCCTTCATTGATTCATTGGTCATTGGATTCCCTTGTTCACAAACTAAATTAAATTTACGTTCAGTTCATCTTTTACTTTCTATTTCTTTAAGAAAAGCACAGAAGATAGAATCTTAGTTTAGATTTGTCAAATTAGTCCGCTCCTGACGTAAATTGGCGTATTTTTGGTCGTCATGTTTATAATCGCGTCTAAACTATCTATGGAGTATCTTAATTTGACAGGATTGAACTAAAATGTTATCATCTATCCTTTTCTTAATGAAATATAAAGAGAAAGATGCACTTACCGTAAAATTAGTTTCAACATTAATTGCGTCATTTACGTTATTGAGCAGACAAATTTTTCGAACATAATGAGCTGTGTTGCTGTTTCGAACATAATAGTATCAGTTGGAAGCATATTGCTAATGAAGCATTAGCAATATGGTTCGAAATGACTTCAACTGATACTATTCTATAATATTCTAGTAATAGTATGTTACGCATTAAGGGTGCTGATCATTTTCAATCACAAATAAAGTTTTAAGAATGTTACATTGTGTCTGAATATTGAAATTCAAACATTATCTTTAACAAACGCCTAGACATGTCTTTCGCAGGAATTCCTGTAATGTAATACTATTAATAGAGGCTTTGTTCAGTCGAAATTATATTTCAGGTAACTGTAAATAACGGGAGATGTAATATATCTCCCGTTATTGTAGCTTGAAAGTAATTATTATTTGTTCCATTACAACTCTCTTGAGGCAAACATATTCCGATGAACACCTACATTGTTTTACAATTTCATTGCAATCATTTTGTCCCTAGAGTGGCGTGCTTTACAAATTAAACAAAATTAATATATAGAATACCACTTACAAGCATTCCTCGCCTTAGGTCGTTTCGAAGTCCATTTCAAGTTAGGTCGAACAATGTTATGACACTATTTCTCAAACGTACGTCAATTTTTTCGATTTCCGGCATAGGAGAATTCACTTGTCGCGAGGTTAATGTCCATGGGGTTACTAAGCACTTGCCTTTATTATTAAAATATGTATTTTCTTTGTTATAAATGTTATTTTTTCTTTTGAATCCGTGTGAATGACCCTTTGAGTGGTGAGTTTTACATTTAAACATAGGAAAAAGTTTGTCTCAACTGACGTCGTTGCGATTTACGTCGCGTATTTCGAGAATCTAAAATGCCGTTAATACGAGGAATGTCTGTATTTATAAGGCTAGGACAGATGTATATTATATATGTATGTAGTGGTTTTGTATCCTTCGCCTTAGCAAAGGTGTCACCGTTGTTCCTTCCAAACCCTATCTCGTATAGTCTCTGACCGTGATGGCCCTGCTTACCTTATCAGATCGTCACTGATCCAATCCTCCCGATCGTCTATGTCGAGATAGGAGCCTTTTGACTTTATATAGGACATCCCATTTTTCTTTTTGTTCCTTTTTTCTTAAAATAGTTTTTTTTCTTTTTGACTGTGTACTTTAGTTTTGTTCTTTATGATTCTCGAGTCGCAATAAATACTTATTTTACTTTTCACCGTGGCCTACATTGACGGCGATGACCACCCTCAAGCGTGCAGTGAGTGACGATCTTTTCCCGACTATTTTATCTAATACTAAAAAACTTGATTGAAATGATATCCCTTTATCAAATTGTTTTTTAATTTATAAATAACAAGGAAATATGTATTTTTTGCAAGAATTTAATTCTTCTTCTTCTTCAGCCTATAGAGGTCCACTGCTTTTTTTTTTTTTTTTTTTTAATAATTATAAACTAGCGCTTGACCGCAATCCCGCCTGATGGTAAGCAGTGATGCGATCGTTGATGGTAAAGCGTGCTAGTTTATTAAGAGCCTATTCACTCAGAAAAACCGAGCGAATACGAAGGAAGACGGCAGTTGAGCGAGGTGATGCAATGTTAAACCCAACAACACGACCAACGATGCTGCGCCAAAGGGAGATTGATGTGAAGACCCTCCACGACCAAACTCCCAACACAACAACATTAGGCGCATCGTACTCGGCACACATAGCAAAAATCGCACTGCTGGACAAAAGCCTCTCCCAAGTGTTCCATTGCTTTGGGAAGGTGGTTTGCCATAATCCCCACGCTTGGCAGGCGGGTTGGGGATCGAAGTAAATTGATATTGGACAGGAGAAACGCTGCTGCCCGCTTCCCTGGTGAGAGTTCCCTTGTCGCCTCTTACGACACCCACGGGGGGATATAAGTTGGTACTATTCTAAGCCCAGTACCTCACGGGTATAATTTTAATTAGATAGTCCAAAATATTTTTTTTATTAAATAATAGTCTTGTAAAAATATTCTCCAATTCACAAAAGTATAAAGTCACATTACATCACTTGCACACACTTAACTTAGGTATATTACTTTAAACAATAATAGTTTATTGATTATAAAAACAAAACTCAAAAGGTTCTCATGCGGTCTTTACATATCTACTTACAGGTAAATGTCTTACTTAAACTCAACAAAATAGGTAGTTAGACACATATTTGGCAAACTCTGTTAAAAATTTAAATATATTTTGTTCAGTCATTAGTCATGTTAGCATAATGCTAATAACTGCATGAATCCAGATTCCGAGCTACTGATGAAAATGCAGAAATACACATCCTATTGCCAGTAATCGAGTGAATGTAACTACATGGCAGTTCTGTAAATAACATCTACCGACATTGTCAATCCTCCAGAGTAAAACTTCCGTTAATTACGTGTTAAACGCAATTTAAATCGTGTTTAACTCAACTAACCGAGTTTATCTATGTAATTAATTAACGTCTAAGTCACTTGCCGCTACGTCGATTAACTTCACGAGTCCGTTTCAACCATAAATAAAGAGCTATATCGCCGGCTGGCAACCCTTACCATTTGCGAGGCAGTTTACAAAAATCTGAACAAGTAAGCTTGGTTTAATCAAGCATTAAATTAAACACGATGAACACTACAAAAATCCAATAGCTTTAAAATAATCCAAATAACTAACTAAACTGTACTAAATGATGGATGTTTGTTATTCCTACATGCAAAAAATACTGAACAAATTTTGATGAGATTTTTTGGTAAGAATAACACATCCAATATTTTTTATTTCGATACTAGCGGCGCCCCGCGGTTTTATGCGCGTAAGTTACGATCCCGTGAGAATATCGGGATAGAAAGTATCCTATGTATCGTATTCAAGTTATAAATCATTTGTGTGCCAAATTTCATCCAAATCCGTTCAGTAGTTTAGGCGTTAAAACGTAAGAAACTCACTTTCAATATTAGTAAGGATTACAGGGGAGCATCGAATCTATTTTACATAAACGCGTTTAGTTAAATACATTTTATGTTATGTTGTCGTTTCCAAAGGGCAATGGAGAGGGCTATGCTTGGGGTTTCACTGCGCGATCGAATCAGGAATGATGAGATCCGCAGAAGAACGAGTCCGCACTAAAGTGGCAGTGGGCCGGGCACATTGCCCGTAGGACCGATGCCTGATGGAGCCGGCGAGTTCTCAAGTGGCGACCACGCACCGGAAGACGCAGCGTGGGTGGACCCCCCTACAAGGTGGACCGACGACCTGGTGAAGGTCGCGGGAAACCGTTGAATGCGGGAGGCGCAGGACCGGTCGCCGTGGAGAACCTTGGGGGAGGCCTATATCCAGCAGTGGACGTCTTTCGGCTGAAATGATGATAATGATGATGTCATAGCAACCAAGAATACCCTGAATTGTCTTCAGGTTCTTTATTAATTTATTACTTTGAAGCCCGATGGGATTTACCATCGATATCTTCTCAGGAGCCTCAGGGGGAACGTTTCCAAAACACTCAATCTCAATAAATCAATTAATTTATAAACAGAAGTCTGAGTATAATTACCACGTTTCAAACTTCAAAAACAACGAAAATCAATACAGACTTTAATCCACCATTTCAAATATTCGAGGGATAAATTTTCAAAAATAGAATCCTTTCTTATTGTTCACCTGCACTGTGCATAATGCAGTGTGGCAATTAGGATATCACTTTAATTTAGTTTCTCGGTGGTAGGCCATAACATCGGCCGCCTGCAAAAGTTACCACCCACCAGACAAAGCCTTGCCGCCAAGCGATTTGTCTTGTTCCGGCATGATGTCTGGTGAAGCCGTACGGAGGACGGGCTGAGCAGTTGTGTTGCGATGTGTGCCGGGTACGATGCGCCTAATGTTGTTGTGTTGGGAGTTTGGTCGTGGAGGGTCTTCAGATCAATCTCCCTTTGGCGCAGCATCGTTGGTCGTGTTGTTGGGTTTAACATTGCATCACTTCGCTCAACTGCCGTCTTCCTTCTTATTGGCTCAGTTTTTTTTAGTGAATAGGCTCTTAATAAACTAGCGCGCTTTACCAACGACAATCATCACTGCTTACCATCAGGTGGGATTGCGGTCAAGCGCTAGTTTATAATAAAAAAAAAAAAAATTGAAAACATGTATCCACATACTTACATAATTATAACCCACATAACATCCTCGTATTCTGTTTTTGGTTATCTTTAAAAGATCGCTCTTAACGATAAGACCACCATTATGTTACCCTTTGTTAAATGTCTATATATATGTATACAATACGTATACGTCTCTAATTTTTGTTGTGTACTGTAGAATAAAGAAAATTCTACTCTACTTTAAACATACAATATGTAAAGAAAACCCCGTCCGACCCATAAGGATAATAAAGGTTTGGTAAACACATGACCAAATAAAATTTAAAATTTTGCCAAATCGTAACAATACTAATGAATTTTGAAATAGGAATCTTTTTTTTCCTCGAATTATGTCCAACTTCCCCAAAATTTGGTATTTTTTAAAAAAGGGACAATACCATTGTCCGTTGACGGTATTATTATGAGCGAATAGCGATACGACCGCGTACCGCGTGCCCTGCCCCCCTTCGCCCACGCATTTATTAATTTACCTCTTTTGCGAAATAATATTTATATTTTTAGGGGGATTTTTTTAAGTTTAGCCCGGCTTTTTAGGCATTAGTAGAACCAGTTATCGATACCTAACAATACCTTCACGGATCGGACTGGGTTTTCTTTACATATTGTATAATTAAAATATTTAATAATAATACTTAAGTTTCTAACCATGAGACCTTTCTAACAACATTTATTTAGCAAACGAACAGCGATACCCACATAAATAATTTTACAGAATATTGGCGGTACATTTTTTGTTAGGTTTCTCTGCGTTACTGGGATATTTATTTATAAAACATGCGACTCTAAGGTGTTTAAATGACTAGATTTTTTGCTAACAATAATATAAAGTTTATGCTCGATTGTTGATACTATCGCTTCGCGTGTCTAGTGCCTTATTACCAAGAGTGGTTTATGTCGTGACAATTTTTGAGTTATATAAATATTTTTTTTTTGTTATATAGTTTCCTGTTTTCAGTAAAATTATTTTTTTATTATTATAACATATTGATAACCACATCTATTAGCATAAATTAATCACGGTAAAGATCTAAATCTATCGAGATCTATCTATCTAATATGATCTACTTATGTAGATATAGACCTATATCATATTTATGTTGTGCTTAATCGCTAACCACACACACACACACACACACATTGCTCGTAGAACCGATGGCCGATGGGGCAGTAAGGTTCTGGAGTGGCAGCCACGTACTGGAAGACGCAGCGTAGGGAAGCCCCCAACAAGGTGGACCGATGACCTGGTGAAGGTCGCGGGAAGCCGATGGATGCGGGCAGCACAGGACCGGTCAGCGTGGAAAGCCTTGGGGGAGGCCTTTGTTCAGCAGTGGACATCTATATAAATAAATAAATAAATATATACGGACAAATCACACAGATTGAGCTAGCCCCAAAGTAAGTTCGAGACTTGTGTTATGGGATACTAACTCAACGATACTATATTTTATAATAGATACATATATAGATAAACATCCAAGACCCAGGCCAATCAGGAAAAGATCGTTTCCCATCATGACCTGGCCGGGGATCGAACCCGGGGCCTCCACGTCGCAGTCAGGCGTGTTGACCGCTGCGCCACAGAGACCGACATCTATAGGCTGAAGAAAAAGAAGAATCGCTAATCTGTAGGTATGAGTAAATTTTTACTCTTACTATTTGTACTATTGTACTCTTTTGCAAAATTTCATATTTTAACGCCCACTGTTTTTGACTGTGCATTGTCTGGCAGTGAATTTTGAGATAAAACGATATTTTTAAAATGCCATTAGTCTGTAGTAAGGACATTTTAAAAACATCATAGTATTTTGGTACTTTGACATTCAGTATTGCTACATCATAAAATATTGAGTGTCGCAATTAAAGTTTAATTTATTAAATTCTTATGCTATTAAAAAAGTTTTAATGAAATTTTGGATTTTCTATTTAACATAATTCTGTATTCCAAAGCTAACGTTCCTATTACATATAACATTAATAAAGGAAATTGAAATACGAATGTTAAATTGGTTTTGAGCCCGTTTCTCACCTTCATTGAGTAGGCTTTTGAAAAGGCTCTAAGATCTATATGAATTGCGGTGAAAAGGTTTGAATAATGATTTGTCGCGTGCAAAACATTTTTTGAGAGAGATTCAAGTTAAGAACCCTTATAGGTAGCTTATAGGTGGCTTAAATAAAATAAATGACCGACTTCTCGCTTCCCCCGAGGCGATAGGTAAAAACATTCCCCTTAGATTTGATCTCATGGGGATGATCCTATCTCTATGAACTTAAATCTTGCTTCAGGCATAATGATGAATCATATTTTTCTTTGACCCACCATTGCTCTCCCGACTGTTACTCTAAGAGTCAGAATCCCGACCAACAGGTGATTGCTAAAATCGAATTTATTTTAACACTCAAATAATTTTATTAACTAAAATAATCTATACAATTTCATTGGGTCAAAATGTTACCTTACTAAATAAACTTACCGTAGAATGCCAACCGAACCGAACCTGTAATTTGCAATCCCCTGCGCTGTCGTAGGAGTAACACTATACGTGGTCCTATACATAAGCATGTATGTCTATCTCGTACATGGGTCTTGATTGCCACATGCCATAAAACAATTACTGCGGGCAATGTGGTGGTGAACAAGGGGGTGGGGGAATCCCTCCGTCTCATGTTGCGTTCGGAATTTAAATAAGACATTATATACGTGGAACAACTCAGCTTTACAAATTTGTGACAGTAAACAACCAGAAAGTCAATTTTCGTAATTCAAAACGTTCTAAATGTAGTCTGAGTTTAAAAATCCCAAAATTTTGTCAAAATTTAGAGAAAAACTCTTTAATTTCCTTCAATCTGTCTAATGCATGTGAGAGTTATTATATATTGAGACTAAGGTCAGACTGTGAACGTTCTTAACGTTTTAAATTACTAGAATTATTCTTTTTTTATTGTTTGTGATGGAAAATTATCAAATGACCTCTCACGCTCTGGACGGAGCGGAAGGGCGTGTCAGAATTTTACTGAATAAAACCCAACCGTGTTCCTTCACTTGCCTATGCGTCAGGCCCACAGTTTCTGGACCCCGTCACGATGTTCTGACATCTCTTTGAGGCACGCGTGAAATACAACGCGCCGTCGACTCGGGTCTGGTCCTTACCAGGCGGCGAGCTGCCCACTGGTTACCGCCCGAAGAGAATTACTCTTTAGATTACGTTTCCTAATGTTGACTTTGCACGTTCCGTTCCGCACGTTTACACTTTGGGTGGTGTTTTAGTTTGATAGTTGTTTTATTATTAAACTTTCATGTTGGTGTATTGTGCAGCATCAAACTGAAATATTAACTGTAGGTATAATGGTATTCGCTGTATAGAATTCATGCTCGTAGCACTATGGTTTCAAAATATTAACGTAAAATTGCATCCTAAAAAAGAGAGGGGCCCATTAAAAAGCTTTTATACAAAACATGTGTAGATATACAGTATGTTAAGAAAACCCTGTCCGACCCGTGAAGGTGTTGTTAGGTATCGATAACTGATTCTACTAATGGATACAAAAACCGGGCTAAACTTAAAAAAAAAAACATCCCCCTAAAAATAAATATTATTTCGCAAAAAGAGGTAACTTAATAAATGTGCGTTAACCACCCTTCCGCGGGCGGCGGCCGGCAGGGTACGCGGCACGTGATCGCATCGCTATTCGCTCATAATAATGCCGGTGTTGTCACTTTTATAAAAATTACCAAATTTCGGGGAAGTTGGAATTAATACGCGGGAAAAAAAGATTATTTCAAAATTCATTTGTATTGGTACTATGATGATTACGTAAAATTTTATATTATATTTGGTCATGTGTTTACCTAACCTTTATTATCCTTATGGGTTGGACAGGGTTTTCATAACATACTGTATGTAATCTGTCTATATATATACACACATGAGAAGTAATAGTCGTAAATCTCTGTTTACAACAATATTTACTATTCTATACAACAGCACGTGTTCAAATCTGCTAAAGCTATCAGCTTTTGTACCTATTGTTAATATGTGAATACCTGCGTGAACTGAATCATCTGCTAAGCATTTAGAGCAGAGTTCCGTGTTGACACTAACGTATCTGCCAGCGACGTATGTAATAAGCAAAATGGCGTAGTGCGTATGATAAACGCTTTATTTTAATACTAGCTGTTGCACACGTCTTCGACCGCGTCAATTTCAGTTATTATGATCGCGATTAAGAAGTTTTATATTATAGTTTTGGGTAACAAGAAGTCTTCAAAATGATTCTCGAATTTTCCACATTTTTCACTGATTCTTCGCTTCTATTAAACAGCGTGATGTTATATAGCCTTCCTCGAATTCAAATCTTGATATTAGCGCGTCCAAATAAACAAATTTTTCAAGGTTTACAAGTAATAATAGTATAGATTAGTCTTAATATAGATTCGGCATTTAAGGGGTTTCATGGTTCATGATAGTAGCCCATGTGATGAACTTTGACGGAAAACTGAAACGACTAAGATAAGCTTATTAGTTCAGGAAATATAGAGGCTTAATGGAATGGAACACTTTGTGCGCTAGTCTGACTCGCACATGAGCGGTTTTTTTTTATCAAATTCTCATTTAGATCCAGTCAGGAACACAAAAGTCCGGTTAGTAACTGTAGGCTCTCTATTACGGGACTTAAAAATAAGTGGTGAATTGTTTGTGCTGCTTGACCTTACGAGGGATACTGAGGTGATGATGTTATGGGAATATAAAACGTGGTCTTCCCGCCTGATTAGATATAGTGTAAGTGTCTTCACGGCAAAAATCTCTAAACAGCTTCTAATAAACTAGTGCGTTTTACCATTAACGATTGCATCTCTCAATTGACTGCCCAACATTGCTTGGCCTTTTTAGATTCCGCGCCTCTACCAGACTCTGTGTAGAACCGTCCTTGGTGCAAGCTCGGCTATTCCCCGATTATGCAAGATAATTAACAGCTGCGTTCGATATACACAATCGATGTTCACCATGACAGCATCGGGAAATTTATTAAATCAATTCTTCATTTGTGTTCTGAGGGCTTCTTAAAATAAAATAAAATTAAGTCATAACAATTGTATAATAATGTTAAGAATTAATTTATTAATTTACTTGCTTTAATTAATATAATCCTGTTTTTACTATTTTGTTAATTCATACTTCTTGTTGTACTGTTTAATTTAAAATCGTTTAATATTGAATGTTAACCGTTTTTTGTGCATGTTGTGTTAGCCAGTAAGTAGTTATTACACTTACAAATGTATTTTTTTGTAAAATTTTATTTCATAAATGTAATAGTGTACATAACTGCTGGCTAACCTAATAAATAAATAAAAATAAAAAAATCTCTGCTTACCATTAGGCGATATCGCGATCAAGCACTAGTTTGTAATATTTAAAAAAGTATGAAGATGTGGCTTTTCAATTTCCTTCCGCAACGAGGGGCATAATTTCAAACGGTTTCATTCGGTTTTACACTCCACGAGTGGCTGTCAGATGAATCTTGTGATCGATTTTTACCTATTTCCTGTAATCCGATAGAGATGGAATTTTGAACGCCTAGTTTTGATGACAATTACTGCGTTTGTTGCTTCATTAGCTTAGTCCTGTTATATTAGTTTCTCCATAGACTGTTTAAACGTGATTTAAAAAATGGCGATCCAAAATATTGAAATTAAATGTATTGAAATAAATTTAGTATAATTTGTGAAAAACTTAACCGGAACCAATGACTGACTAAATAATGTTCACACTCTTGGGACACAGGCTTCCTCTCACTAAGAGGGAGTGGGCAATAATCTACCACTTGAGCTCAGTACGGGTTGGTAGTACAGGTCTCCCAAAGTGATAATGCGCATAGAAATCTTCGTCGCTGTTCGGCAACGGTCGTATTCCCCGAGCATTCGGAAGAAGATATGTATATAGAGTGATTAAGTGCATAAAAAGTGGTTAACTGCACCACTCTATATACATATCTCACTCTATATACGTATGTCACTTGTCTTTGAAGTGTTGCCTCTAGGACATGCCGGTTTTCTCACGGTATTTTCCTACACCGTTTTTAAATAATTTGCACAAAGTTAAGCGCTTGACGTGGTTCGA
Organism: Sesamia inferens; assembly: GCA_037179545.1. Taxonomy (NCBI): domain Eukaryota; kingdom Metazoa; phylum Arthropoda; class Insecta; order Lepidoptera; family Noctuidae; genus Sesamia; species Sesamia inferens. The sequence continues at coordinate 15,419,891 of CM073928.1, read as the reverse complement.
GCCAACGACCTATGTACATCTTGTGATTCGCGACCAATAGGTACTACTACGCCACTGTTTTTCTGACCAACTACATTTTTTTTTAATAATTATAAACTAGCGCTAAACAAAGCCTTGCCGCCAAGCGATTTGTCGTGTTCCGGCATGATGTCTGGTGAAGCCGTTCGGAGGACGGGTCTGAACAGTTGTGTTGCGATGTGTGCCGGGTACGATGCGCCTAATGTTGTTGTGTTGGGAGTTTGGTCGTGGAGGGTCTTCAGATCAATCTCCCTTTGGCGCAGCACCGTTGGTCGTGTTGTTGGGTTTAACATTGCATCACCTCGCTCAACTGCCGTCTTCATTCCTATTCGCTCAGTTTTTCTGAGTGAATAGGCTCTTAATAAACTAGCGCGCTTTTCCATCAACGATCGCATCACTGCTTACCATCAGGCGGGAATGCGATCAAGTGCTAGATTATAATTATAAAAAAAAAATGAAGTTATATTTATGCAATGGAAGCAGAACAAGAAACTGATTAGAAATCATTCGATAATGGCTACGTACTATTATCTAAAAAAAAGAAATGGATGTTATTGTAGTGCCAACAGAAATGCGCTATCTGGGAAAATTTTAGCTATGTAGCTATCATGGTTCATGAGATGCCCTGGCGACAGACAGACAAACAGAAAAGTTAAAATATGACGCTATCTGTATCCATATTCCGTTTTAACCCTTTCGGAACAGAACCCTAAAATGATATTACAAAAAATGTTGAGTCAAAAACCATGTTTTGTTTGTTTACTAAAATTTGAAACAGAATAGTGACACCAAGAAGTAGGTAACATGAAATTAATTTATAGGGAACATTTTTATTATTAAAGAAGATTCATATTCTAGAATAATACTTTTATACTAATAAAATATAACATGAAAGGAATTTTTAAACCTGTTCCAGCTTAATAGAATTTTATGGGACACGCAGAGAAATAAATTTCTAACGCCATTGTTACATTACTTTTGTCTTCCTGCCTTCAAAAAATTACGTTAAAACCACGCGTTTTGGAAAAAAGGTTATTAACGTTCTACAACTTGATGAAAAATGGGAAAAGAGCCCTCGGTTTGGATATGTCCTACAGGGACATATCCAGCTCTCGGGCTCTCAAGTACCTTTCTCCCTTGTCATATTCCATGCTTATAAATTGATTTTCACAAAAAAGTATTTAACATACATAGGTAGCTGTGAACCATAAGAAGTACAAGTAAACCGAACAGCAATTCAGAATGTAAGTAGTCATCATGAATAAGTACGAAATGTCCAAATTTTCATATTTATAATTAATTACACATATAACATCTTTATCAACCATTTTTTATTGTGTCACTGCTGTACACCGAAGTGAAGGATTGAGAGTAATCACCACGCTTGCTCAATGCAGGTTGGGGATTTCAGACTTAAAATCCAAGTTTTCTCAAGATGTTTTCCTTCATCTATTTAATCAGTCATGGGTGTCCAAGATATACATACTTAGAAAGTACATATAACTTAGAAAAGTTACATTGGTACTTACCTGGCCTGGAATCGAAACCGCACACTCTTTTTTGAGAGGCTGGTGTCTTAACCACTAGCCCACTACGACACAACACTCAACAACAATCATTTGTAACATACCTTTTACACCAAAAATAAAGCCTAGCTTTAGGCACAGATTGGTGTACTTAAATCTAGAACATGTCGCACAAGTCCATTCGCATAGCAAACATAATTCTTCGATTTTGTTATTGCAAAGTTTACAAGTTTCAACCTTGCAACGAGGTAATAGGGTTGAGAATCGATTGGTAGAGTCGCAAAGTCAATAACTGGTAGCATTAAAAGTTCTATACCTAGTCATGTGTACCAACAAGGTACGATATCATGTTCCCATTCTACAATTCTATACATCGCGTTAACAATATAACCATAGTAAATGTATGAGTGTAATTATAGGTATGCGGGATAATAAGATGTTCCCTTTTGGCAGATATAACAGAGTGGGATTCGATGACAACTCTCGGGTATCCGGATGAATGAAATGAATGATATGATTGATAACCTTTGGAAACCCATCTTCATCAGTCGATTATAATAAGTTTTGTAGACATGCATTAAGCACAATGAATGAAATATCGAATAGAGCTCATACGTAAAATGATTTATTTCAAATTTCATCGACAATGTAGAATAACAAATATTGAAGTTAAACAAGATTTATTGAATTTGTACCTTCGCAAGATTTATTGAATTTGTATCATTACCCTGTGGTAATGATATAATTCTCGCAGCGTCGTGAACTTTCCATATTCATAATACCATTAAAGATAATGATTTTGTGTTTAGACATTAAAAGTTTTATTTTGACTAGGGTTTGTTTGGTTCGAATTTAGTTCAACAATAAGAAGTTTTCAGCTAATGTTTACTTATGTTGGAAATGTGTTCAACTTTTTTAAATATCCTTTTATTAGGATAATTGAGAATACTATTTTTATTCTTAGTCTTTTAGTCATTTAATTTATTATTTAGTATCAAAAGTTAGTTCTATAAGAATTATGTAGCATCACTGTGCGACTAGATGCTAACTAGGTGTTGTTGTGCAGTCTAAGAGTTTATTTATTTTATTATTTATGTACATCATCATCAACCTTTTTTTTATCGTCCCACTGCTGGGCACAGGCCTCATCTAATACAGAGAAGGATTGAGCGTAATCACGCTTGCTCAATGCGGGTTGGCGATTTCAAACTTAAAGTCCAGGTTTCCTCAAGATGGTTTGTTTGTTTGTAATCAGTCATTGGTTTCTAATATACAATATGTAAAGAAAACCCTGTCCGACCCATAAGGGTAATAAAGGTTAGGTAAACACATGACCAAATATAATATGAAATTTTACGTAATCATCATAGTAACAATACTAAAGAATTTTGAAATAATTTTTTTTTTCCCGCGAATTAATTCCAACTTCCCGGAAATTTGGAAATTTTTAAAAAAGTGACAACACCGGTATTATTACAGTGCCGTGTGCCCTGCCCCGCGCCGCCCGCGGAAGGGATGTTTACCGCACATGTATTAAGTTACCTCTTTTTTGGGAAATAATATTTATTTTTTTATTGGGATGTTTTTTTTTAAGTTTAGCCCGGCTTTGTATCCATTACTAGAATCAGTTATCGATATCTATCAATACCTTCACGGATCGGACAGAGTTTTCTTTACATATTGTATACATACTTAGAAAGTACATATAACCTAGAAAAGTTACATTTGTATTTGCCTGACCTGGAATCGAACCCACACACTCATACTTGAAAGGCTGGTGTTTTAACCATTGGGCCATCACGACTTCATACATACAATAAACATACATATCTATATGATAAAATTAAAATCTGAGTACAAAGGTGTTGCGAAAATTCTTTCAGCAAACTTTCGACTATGAATTATTTTACGTTCTTCATTTGTGATAAACTAGTGCGTGATCGCGATCCCGCTTGAAGGGATGCAAGTAAGTAATAAAAGTAGCCTCTAGCTTTGAAGATATTTAAATTATAAACCAACGGGAAGTTCGCTGCAGGCAAATTGTTACAAATGTCGCGTGTGGCGGGTTCGATTCCCGCACGGTACAAAAATGTGTGTGGCTTACAATTAGTTGTTCCGGGTCTGGCTGTTTGTGTATGTGATTGGAGAAAATTCTATTTAAAAAAAAAGACAATCCGGAGATTTTTGGAATTTAGTAAAACACTAATGTTCGAAAGTAAAATGCATGTAGTCAGTGGTGACACATCAAATCGAAACCACCATAGAATATGCTTTACCAAACTCATACCTAAATATGTATTTAATTATGAGTTTCAGCGTCAAATACATATATGTATATTTGACGCTGTTTGACTTCGTAAGGATCGCCATGCGGTACAAAAAGTTACGTATGAATATACATGGTGGAAGGAACATTGACGCGCAATCTGTTACCACGGATTCAGTACATGATCCCAAACTCCCCATCCTTGATTTTTTTATAGTATAAAACAACTGACTTTTCATTGATAACTGACGAAAATTTCTGCGTAATGGTCCCGGAATAATGTGCTGAATCATTTTTTTCAGTTTGTACGTCACTGACACGTAGTATGCATACGTTCATAGGGATACTGACTAGGAATATATTGCGCGAGTTTAAATTGGTGTACTACCTACCAATAAGCCTTAAGTCTTGTCTATGGAGCCTTTTGGCCTCATGTCACAATTGTTTTTTTTTATTTTTTTTTGAGTGTTTTCAGACAAAAGAGTCCTTTATTTCATTAATTAATTTTGACATTATTTTTCTTTTAATTTTTAGTAAGCAACAAAGTATAAATAGTGTTAATTAAACACTTTGAACATATTCAACTTTTGACTTAATACCTACTTATTTTGGCACCCTTTTTTCTTTAACTATTTTAACTAAAATGAATATAGATTGAGTTGATTGTGTTTAGTTTAGGTTCTTCCTGCATGAGTAGAAATAACTGCTTTTCCTTTCTTTATACACTTCTCATCACAAAAATCGAAACACTTCCCTTTTATGGTTTCTATCACAATTTTACACTAAAGAGTATTTATTCCGTGAAAAAAAAACAACATAGCATGTATAGCTGGCAGTTTGGCCATTAAAAAAGTAAGCGAAAATTTTAAATTCAAAATTAGAATTTCATTTGTTTATCTAAAAACGAAATGTATCACTGTTTTGAAACAAATGTTTGTTTAGAGTTACAGTACATTTGACAACAATTTTGTAAACAAAAATTTTGCGTTAATCTTGAAAGTTTTTGTTAATTTTTTTTGTTTGCTGTGGCTTCAGCGGGTCTGAAACAGTTTTTATTTTTTGTAAAACATGGACACGTCAGCGGCAGAGGCCGCCCAAATGATGGTATTACTGGATTCTGGACTTAGTCAGCGTGTTGTCGCTGAAAAATTGCATCTAAGTCTGTCATCTGTTCTTAGAGTCTACAAACGCTATCGGGAGATTGGTTTGTTCACGTGTCTTTCAGGATCTGGCAGTAATTGCGTTACTTCAGAGCGAGATGATCGATTAATTGTAACAACTTCTTTACGAAATCGACGCCTTAGCGCTTTTCAACTGCAGCAGCAGCTTCATGTTGTACGTGGTGTGGCTGTAAGTGACTCTACAATTAGCAGAAGGTTGAAGGAACGTGGATTGGTACCGCACAACCCAGTAAACGGGCCGAAACTAACTGCAAACCATCGGAGAGCACGGCTTAGCTTTGCACGTGAGCACCTAAATTGGTCGTACGTCCAATGGAGCAAATTCCTCTTTTCTGTTGAGTGTAAAATTATGATATATGGTAACGACAGAAGGAAGAAGGTCTATAGAAGAGATGGAGAACGCTTTGCACAATGCTGTTTGTCGTGGACGGTTTGGGGAGGAATCGGCGCCGAAAGTAAGACAGAGCTAGTGTTCGTGTCTGGGCCACGTCTGCCTGCACTAGACTGTCATTGGTACGTCGAATAGTACCTTGAGCCTCACGTGATGCCCTATGCACATTTTATTGGGAACGGCTTCATATTCATGCACGACAATGCTAGGGCGCACACCGCGGGCGTCGTACGAGAGTATCTTACCGTAGTCGGTATCTCCATTATGGAATGGCCAGCAAGAAGCTAGGACATGAATCCTATCGAACATTTGTGGGATAAGTTAAAGAGACGTGTTCGTGCTAGAAATTCGGCCTCGGAATCACTCAGCCATCTGCAGCATGCGATCCATGAAGAATGGAATGAAATGCCTCAACATTGGATTGTCACTCTCATGTGATCCATGAAGAACCGCATGGAAGCAACCATAAGAGCTCGGCGAGGGAATACCAGTTACTGAATAAACTTTTCCTAGCTTTTTTTTTCATTCACATGTTTTGTTTAATTCATATCCTTCATACTCCATACAGGGCAAAAATTACCTCCTCATTACCAAATACGAATCCTACGAAAATTTTATTTGAATTTAGAACATTAACATTAGGATTTTAAAACCTTTTTTTATTCACTATTAAACGACATATTACATATATTTTTATTCAATATTAAACGACATATGACATATATTTCTAAATATGTATAACTTTCTGATAATCCTTACATAACATAAACTCGTAAGCTGTTTCGATTTTTTTGATGAGAAGTGTATATTTTTAAGAAATGACTCAGAAATGTAGGTTTACAAAGTATATTTAGTGTCAATTGCACCTTATTGCAGATGAAATAATTATATTGAAGTGAATTATTTTAAAATTTCATTTTTAAAATTTAAATGAAAAGAGACGTACATTTACTAAAGGAGATAAGTAACCAGAGAAGTCGGGCATATTAGAAGTTAGTAGGATTAGTGGGTGAGCGATCCACTGCTACGCTGCGTGTCGCGGGTTCAATTCCCGCACAGAACAAATATTTGTATGGCCTACAGGTAGTTGTTCCGAGTCTGGCTGTTTGTGTATGTGACATTAAATATTTGTAAGCGCATCAACGATACAGGAGTAATTCCTAGAGCAGAGCAACTATTATTTTAAAAATAAAATAAAAAAGAAACTATGAATGTTTTCAAATTAAAATTCATTTATTTAATGGAAAACAAACAGTTACTTTGCAAATTAAATTCCATGCGAAAACAAACATCGGTTTCCGAATAAACTTCCACTGTGTAGGTACGACGACCCTCGTTACTATCTTCTTTGTTGGGTGTGAGTATAAAAAGAAAATAAGAACCTTTAAAGCTGAGAGTAGAAAAATATAAGGAGCATTTGTAACTCGACTTAAATAATAAAAGATTGGTGGATATCCATAAGAAATAGAAACATACCATCGCGGACTATTCTGTAGACCTTTTCAATGTGTACTATGCATAACAGGCCTGCGTTTCCCTGCAAACGCGAAAAAAATGTAAATATTTACGACATCACATTAAAAACCTCAAAAATAATAGTATTTCTCCACAATTTATTGGATGTTATTATACATATAAACCTTCCTCTTTAACCACTCTATCTATGTATATATAAGTTTTAAAGATTTAATCATACATAGACACATAGGAAAAGAAAAAGTGACTTTGTTTTATACTTTGAAGTGATAAGCGTATACTTATGTCAATTTGGACGTATGGCCTCCCAAATTTGGGGCACTCAGGGATGCTATAAATGCTCCATAATATATTAATTTATTTATCCATTTATTTCAGGCATCAAATAATATAAATACATATATCATAATTAACTATACTTAATGTACACGAAGTGTCGGCGCCGTGTTTCACTGACTGGTGTCACGTAGCTGACTACGAAACCGGTGCTACACAATACCTTTCGGGCAGAACTCTTCTTTGAGAAACTTCTCGAGATGATGTGTCGGAACCGCACCACGAACGACTTGAAATTCGTGTTGTGACGCTGTTTCAACATCTCGATTCTCAAAGTCCAGTTGATCTTGACGCACAGATACTCCACGGCATCCTCAATCTTGGTGGAGTGGTGCAGATGTGGTACTGCTGCACGCAGCAGCATTTGGGTTCTGACAGAGCAGTACCGCACTGATTCCGACAAGGAGGCTTCCTCTTCCTCTTTTCTACCTTAATGAATCCATCCTTGTCGCACGTGTCCTTCACTGGACCCTGCCTTTTGAGAACGTGTTTTGGTTTTGATTAGCTCATAGTATATTAATGATCTTAAAATTAATTTCTTAACCACCATTACAATTTGTCAAACCACACAAAAATGTGCCGACATCAAAATCACCGACATCTGAATGTCGTGGACTTAGTGCGTAGAATAAAGAGGACTAAGCTATTTTGAGTAAGTGTAATATTTATGTTTAGTGAAAGAATAATAGCATGGTGCTAATGGTCTGACATCGTAACGCAAACTTCGCGAAAAGGCTAGACCGCATGCTAATAATAAAATTATGATAGTCATTTATGTCGTTAATGAGTGGTTACAGAATTCACAGAGTTTAAAAAAAAGCGTCAACTCGGCTCGTGAACGTCGCAAGCGTGCCGCCGTGCGAATTTTTAAGTATGACGTTGATCCCTGATGTGAACTTTATCAAATCAGCTGATAGGATAATTTTTCGAGTTTTGTTTTCATTTCGCTTTTTTGTATAATTAGCGAATTAATTAATTTTAACTTTAAAATCTTATTGGATTATAAAAGTATAGCAATTATGAACGGTCTAAAGTGAAAAAAAAACTACCTTTATGTTTTCTTAAATCATGAAAAAGCCGACGAAAAATTGCACCACATGGGGTTCAGAATCATGTACTGAATCCATGGTACTCGTTTGTGCGTCAATGTCAGATACACCCTTTATGAACAAGTGGTCTTATAATTTGAAATTTCGCTATTATTAGTAATATCTATCTCGTGAAATATTAAGAACGGTGGTAGGCCATAACATCGGCCGCCGGCAGAAGTTACCACCCACCAGACAAAATCTTGCCGCCAAGCGATTTGTCGTGTTCCGGCATGATGTCTGCTGAAGCCGTATGGAGGACGGGTCTGAGCAGTTGTGTTGCGTGCCGGGTACGATGCTCCAAATGTTGTTGTGTTGGGAGTTTGGTCGTGGTAGGTCTTCGGATCAATCTCCCTTTGGCGCAGCATCGTTGGTCGTATTGTTGGGTTTAACATTGCATCACCTCGCTCAACTGCCGTTTTCCTTCCTATTCGCTCAGTTTTTCTGAATGAATAGGCTGTTAATAAACTAGCGCGCTTTACCATCAACGATCGCATCACTGCTTACCATCAGGCGGGATTGCGGTCAAGAGCTATTTTATAATTATTAAAAAAAAAAAATTCAGGTAAATTACTATTAGGCTAGTTTGTATTCAATAAAAAAACTCATTAACAAAGAAAACAAAACTTTTAACAAGCTCTCAAGTAACGCAATAACAAACACTTATTGAATTAATCCGATCACAAATTGTCAAAGCTGGAGTGAGTAGGCTCTTAATAAACTAGTGCGCTTTACCATCAACGATTACATCACTGTTTATCATCAGGCAGGATCAAGGGTAAGCACTAATTCAGAACATAAAAAAAAGAATTAATTCTCTTATCGTCAACGACGGTTCATCTACGCACAACTTGTTACCATGAATTCAGATCTCGATTCTGAGACGAAGCAATTTTTCAATATTTATTAAACAATAATCTAATAAATTTGGGGTTTCAGTTTGTGCTTCGGTTACAACTCTGTAAATTATGCTCAAATCTAGAAAACAGCTCTAGGGAACATTTGAATATTACATTGCATTTATAATGCTGATTGCACTTCAAGATTAAGGGCTAGCTTTAAAACTTTATTAGAGACTAAAAATATATAGGTACTTACTTAACTATTTCCATAAAGATAGATACAATATTGCTATTAAGATAGTTGTCTGTAAAAGATCGCTCTTAGCGATAAGACCGTCCATTGTGTCACCCTTTGTAAAATATTTTTATTTATGTTCTGTAATCTATATGGTGTACATAATAAAGAGTATTCTATTCTATTCTATTCTAAGATAGATATTGGGAAAACCAACAACTCAAAGTCTTGTTACCCACGTTAAAAGCTTTTCAAATTAGTTCTAAGCTTGTTAGTTTATAACATTTTGGGACAAATAATTGTACTTTACGGTCTGGTCACACTTTCCCGTTTTTGATTTTAGTATTTTAGGAAAGACCTGTCTGCAGATTAAATATTTCCTTCTAAATAAAAATATTCTTGAAATGATCAGTAGTAAGTATATTATTTTTATTTCACAAAGTTACGCATATTTTACTTGTGTTTACTAAGTATGTAAATCAGTACAAGCACGCTGTGAATATGTGTGCGAAGAATGTGTGTAGGAGCTCTCACTACCATCCGAGACAAAGTTGAAGGCGAAGCTTGTAATCGTGTCTTCTGGGATGACACTACTCGATTTCACGCACACATTCACATAGTTAATTAGCACAAGTAAAGTGCGAGTCACTAAGTATCAAAAAGTACGATATCAGGTATTGGTGAATGTATAGTAAACATACTGCGTGGATAAAGCTGACTACGTGCCGGTAACACGACACGATAGAAGACTAGATCAATATTTGTTTACTGTTACTAACTATATCACTGTCGATGTTGTATTGTGTCCACTTGCAATAATAGTAGTATCCAAACTTTCCCCATATACATATGTACACGTTAATACCAGACAGAATAATATATTATTCGTGTAGGTTAAGGTTTTGCTATTGTTAATAAATCACCGCATTTGTAGGTCAGCTTTTAGAATTACACTTTACACCTTTTAGCGCTCGACGTGGTGGGTTTCTTTTACAATTTACTCTTGTTACGTTCTCAGGTACTCACGTGTAATGTAAATTTGGTGCATAGTACTGAGCTGCTCCATCACCCGTCTTATTCGTACTTTTGAGTCATTACTCACAGGTTATTAGGCGCTACGTATAAACCTACCTTGTAAGGGCCTTGATACACGAGGGTTTATGCAGCGTTTCGCGAATGAACGCAAACATCGCGAATTCAAAACAATATAGGGGAACAAAGTTACATATCTAATATTATTGTTGCTGAAACAAAATAGCGTCAGCCTTTGGTACTGTGTGTTTAGTGAAGTTTGCAGATACCAAACTACAGGGTATTTTTGTACGTGACTAAAATAAGCACATACTTCGCTAACTTGTTCGGGCAATATAATTTCTGTGACAATCTATACTAAGAATAAAGCTAAAGAGTAGCTTAGCTATGGAACTTTCCCTGACTCTGCTCCTTAGGAGCCGTGTAAAAACAAGCCAGAATGAACGCTAACCGAAAACGAAGAGATAGCGTGGGCCGCGGACAGGTGATGAGGTACGACGGGGTGCTTTGAGGTAACAAGAAATTTCAAAATCGGCGGCAAGAGGAGCTAGTATATTACAGTTATGTTCATAAAGAACGCCCCCTTGTCAATGTTACTCAGGCGCCGAAAAGATCTTGTAGCTCTCTAGGGAACGCGCAAAATAAATTTACGTATAGCCAAATCGGAAATTATCGTTTGCCGCTTATTGGGCGTTTTTCCAGATGTCAAAAGAGTGTGCTGTGATAAGTATTTTCCAAAGTCAATAAATTCCACCTTGACGCCAAATGTGATTAAAACTATGAAGGAATATAAACTTGAAGTCGCGTGCAGACTTTTGTTGCGCATTTTAGAGTTAATTTCGTAACTTCGACTTCGACGCCAGCGATTCACATCCGCACTCGAAAGTCTGCCAACGCTGCTATACTCCTGTGTAATGTACTTACCACCTTTGCTTTCCTTCTTCACGTGAGCTCATTTTATTTTACTACCAGCTCATTGTCACGTTCCACGTGTTCTCTCCTCCACTTCCTTAAGGTGACGCTCGGGATCTTAAAATGTTATTAGGCAGACGCATACAGTATCTTTTGAAGAGACCCGCTGAATGTAATCAAGTTCAGCAGCCACAAGTTTACGAGTCTCTATACTTTTAGTGGCATTGTTGATCACCAATAAGGACATACTAAACAGAGACAGAATCGGATACTTTTATTAAAAATATCATGCCTAAATACATTTTTTTTATACCAACAATTCTTTTTTATTTGTGTCACAAAGTAAAAATGCTTTTGCAAAGTCAGTTTTTAATAAAGATTTCAGTTTTAATTAATCTGTCAGTTTTAAAAATGTAATCTGCGGTGTGTACGTCTAAGTTAAATTCATGATCTTTTTTCAGATTATATACTATTTAAAGAGCCCTTAAAAGCCCACAATAATGAAGCTGAAGAGCTGAAGAGTCTGTTTGTTTGTTTGTTTGGAAATCACAAGTCCGATTTGAAAAATTATTTTTGCGTTAGATAACCCATTAATCCAGGAAGGCTTTAGGCTATATAACATCACGCTTCAACCAATAGCGAAACCTATGCAAGTGAAACCGCGCAGCGCAGCTAGTAGGGAATAATACGCAAATTTCAATGCCGAGGGCGCCACATACACATACGTATGTAAGTAAACTACACTAGCATTATGTCGCATTTTTGTCGTACTGAGTTATTTAAAGGTAACACAACTGGGTCATGTCTGACAGTCTCCGTGGCGAAGCGGTAAAGAACGCGACCGCTGCGAAGGGAGGCGCGGGTTTGATCCCCACGCAGTGCAAATACCTATTTATATGCATGAATATGAATGTTTGCACTGGTCTGGTCGTGCCTCAGAAAGCACGTTAAGCCGTTGGTCCCGGTTGCCATACGAACATCTAATGGCTGTCGTTACGGGTTGTTGTAGCCCTCAAAAGTCCAATAATATAAACTACTATGCTTCGATATCACCTTCGGGTTGTGGAAGTCAGACGGCAGTCGCTTCACGGAAAATATCGAAGTTTAGCCGAAATCTGCGGATAGACTGGCAAAGCGGATCCCAGACTCCAAAGCCGAAAAAGCTTCGGATACGACTGGGATTAATGCTGAGATGATGATGATGACAACTGGGTTATGTCTGGCTCACTATTCTGTGAAGATATATCAATATTTTCGTTATTTTTGTATTTTGTTTAAAAAAAAAATATGAGATAGGAAAGAAAGCATCAGCGGTCTATACTACTCCATACGTCTACTAAAAAATCTTAACTGTATGCGTTAGTATTAGGGATGCCTTTTAAAATCTATCGCTTCCATATTTACCGCAATTTTGAATTTGGAACTGTTCTGTAGTCAAATGTGTTTACATTTGAATTTGAATTTTGAATTTCAAAACATTTGAAAGTATTAGGATTAATGCTATTGTTTAGTCAAAGCGTCGATTGGGATTTGTCAGATTACGTAAAAAAATAATCTTTCTAAGGAAAATGTTCGTGCAAGAATTTTCTACAACTTTAGAAGAGGCCTGACACGGCTTCAGTCTTTTGAAGAGCAAACATCTGCGTTCGGTGATGAAGCCCCATGCGTGCGGACTGTCGGAAGCTGGTATATAGAATTACAGCGTGGACATACTAGTATTAGTGACAACTCTCGCGAAGGACGCCCAAAATCCACCTTCACATCATTGCTGTGAGACAAATAATACTCGCAGATTGTCAAGTGACGTATCGAGAGATAGAGGCTCTATTAGGCATATCAGGGATAACGCTGTAAGCGCTTGGTGTGATAAAGCTAGTTTGTCGTTGGATACCGCATCTGCTTTCCGACGATCACAAGGCGGCCTGCGTCAGCCAGATAGTGTACGAAAATCTAACTCAAAGCGACGCATCATTCTGCGCCACAACAATGCAAGCACACACAGCGCTGATGATTTCCCATTCCAAAAAAAAAAGGTTCGATCCGTTTTTTTTTTTTCTTGAAACGACAAAACTTAAAAAACTGGCCTCGTACTGCACTCTGGTGGCCAAATATCGCCGTACTCTCCCCCCCCCCCCTTCTGCCCTTTCCATATCAAATAGCTGTGAAATTGAAATCCATGATACTGGCTTCTGCGTATTTGAGCGAGTGATTCAAAATTGCCATTAGCCTCCTCCAAAAAATTGGAGTTAAAATGTAAAAATAAATTTTATACCTAATCCGACTGGTACTTCCAGAGATTAGCGCTTTGAAACAAACAAATAACATAACTTCAGCTGTATTATAATAATCAATTAATAAATATATTAATACATTAACTATAGTACCTGATTAATTATATTTAATTTATATGTCGGAGACAGCGACGGCAGAGCGGTAGGGTCGACAGCATCTTGGTGTGGTGGTACAGGTTCCATTTCGTAGGTGAGTTTTGAATTAACGCACGACGTGTAGATATACCCTCCAATCTTCATAATAACAATTTGAATAGGCAAACCGACAGTTTCGGTTCGGAGATGTGCCTTGGTCCGCGTCTCGATGCAAAGTCACCGTTCGACGAACCCCACTTTCCAAAGCGACTCTGTCCATGTGACGTCATCACAAAATAACGTCACAAGCGTTCGCCCCTCTACTACGTAAATCAAATCAGCAACTTCTATTAAAATTAATCGACGATCTCCGACACGGCCAGCCTGACGATTTGCACGTCCTCGTGCATCATCATCATCCCAGCGCCAATCCCAGTCGCATCCGAAGCTCCCTCAGCCCCGGAGTTCGGGATCCGCTTCACCAGGCTAACCGCCGATTCCGGCCAAACTTCGATATTTCCCGTTGCACGTCCTCGTGCATGTCTGTAACAAATTTAAAAAAAAACACAGGAAACCGACTTTGAAGCATTTTTGAGAGTTCGGCCAACCTGACCGTCACACGTCACGTTTAATTACTATGACTATTAGAAAACCAAACTTAATTATTTTAACAACTTAAACACAAAAGCTACTTCAAGCCTCATAATTATCAAATTTCAAAAAGAAAAAACAAAAGGTTTCTTCAAGCCTCATAATTATCAAATTTCAAAAAGAAAACACAAAAGGTTCCTTCAAGCCTCATAATTATCAAATTTCAAAAAGAAAACACAAAAGGTTCCTCCAAGCCTCATAATTATCAAATCAAAATCATAATCATCAAAAAGAAAACACACCATGGTTCGCTACCACAGTAGCTAGTGACAACTCATGGTTGACAACCATATCGTCATCACCTCTTGTGATACGACCAACTCTAGAGTCCACGACTCCCAGGTCAACATATGACCGTACAACTAATAGTCTCCTCCGAGACCCAGGTCCCCACCACACCACCATCTGCCCATCGTGCCCTGACCAACTCCTCACTGAGTTTCAGTCACGACAGCAGACTAGTGCATGCAGTGCGACCATGTCTAACTAGTGTCCCCGCCACACCACTAGCTGCCCATCGCGCTCTGAACAACCCCTCACTGGGTTGCAGTTACGACTACAGACTAGTGCATGCAGTGCGACCATATCTACCAAAGTCCCCGCCACATCACTAGCTGCCCATCGCGCCCTGAACAACTCCTCACTGAGTTGCAGTTACGACTACAGTCTAGTGCATGCAGTGCGACCATACCTACTAGTGTCCCCGCCACACCACTAGCTGCCCATCGCGCTCTGAACAACCCCTCATTGGGTTGCAGTTACGACTACAGACTAGTGCGTGCAGCGCGACCACACCTACTAGTGTCCCCGCCACACCACTAGCTGCCCATCGCGCTCTGAACAACCTCTCACTGGGTTGCAGTTACGACTACAGACTAGTGCGTGCAGCGCGACCACTCAGCCATGATACGTGTTCTATTTGCTGGCGGAGGCACCCTCCTCACCATCTTCTACATTTTGAAAATTTAACTCAGCAGCATTACTTGGAAAAATCTTTCGTACCTATGCGATCGTGGGGTACTTATAAGTTCTGTTTCCAATCAATGATTTCAATAGATAACGATCGCCATTATCGCCATCAAACAACTCACCAATATTAAATTTCATTACTTTAGCTCACTTCTATCAAATTAAATTTTTTCGTAAATAGCACTCATTTCTATCAAATTAACATTTTTCGCAAATAGCACTCATTTCTATGTTCGTTACCGCTTGTTCTCTTGAGAAGATTTAATAGTCTAGCCACACATACTATCAGAAACTCAAGTGAGCTCGTAACTACAGGCCACAGTGAACTTTAGTTTTAAAATAATCAAAGACAAACCAGACTTGTCCATGGAGTTTCTTGCACGTTCTTCTCCATAGAGATCTACGCTTTGAAACATGCAATTTAGCTTCACTTTTCTTGGACTGACCGACATTGACTATTCAAAAGCACCACCGGATGATTAATTTGGATTAAACGATTTTGTTTTTGATTTTAGACATCATAATTTTAAAACTAATTTAAACTTTCTCAGCCCATTATTACAAACAATAATCGGGTAGTACAAGAAATAAAATTTGCAATAATAACTCTTATTATCATGTTTCAGAGAAATTGTTCAGTACACAATACACTGGCACAACCTTGTACACTGTATATATACTGGCGCGTGTGTACGTACTCCAATGAAATTACAGATTGCTTGACAAGAGAACATTCGGCCACGGAATCAAAATAAAAATAGTACGACTCACCGGATTGTGGCGATTTCTCGCAAACACCTGCCACTTAGCAGTTGTCAACCACTGCACACCAGACATCTCTGAGCTCTCATAAAATCCCATTACGTTACCACAAACATTTTGGGTATTTTGAAACCTTCTCATCGCCTGCAGAGTAGAGGCTTAAGTCTTGAAACCTTGGGCGTTCCGCAAAGCGCACGCAGCTGTAACTCCGCACCACACGGCATTGATTTGATTCACCAAGCAGCTAGAAGCGCGCTCCGCAAGCGCACTTTCCACGCTCCGCAAGCTCATCCGCAAGCCCACCGTGCGTGCTCCACAAGCGCACCCTGCGCGCTCCGCTAGCGCACCTTACGCGCTCCGCAAGCGCACTTCGCTCGCCAATCAACAGCCAGCACTGTCGCGCGCCAAGAATCAGTCAGCACTGTCGCGCGCCAAGCAACAGCCAGCACTGTCGTGACAGCGCCGCGTCCAGCCGCACGTGCACGCCTGCAGCACACTCCTGCAGCGCACTCCTGCAGCGCACTATCACGCGGAGCGATCTCTGCGCCAGCAATTGAGCGCACCTCGTAACTTCACGTTCACTTCCAGCCTCACGTTATTCTGTTCCTTGATTTATAACGAGATTGTGAGCAGTGTAGTTCTTTATCCAACTTCTGATGTCGGAGACAGCGACGGCAGAGCGGTAGGGTCGACAGCATCTTGGTGTGGTGGTACAGGTTCCATTTCGTAGGTGAGTTTTGAATTAACGCACGACGTGTAGATATACCCTCCAATCTTCATAATAACAATTTGAATAGGCAAACCGACAGTTTCGGTTCGGAGATGTGCCTTGGTCCGCGTCTCGATGCAAAGTCACCGTTCGACGAACCCCACTTTCCAAAGCGACTCTGTCCATGTGACGTCATCACAAAATAACGTCACAAGCGTTCGCCCCTCTACTACGTAAATCAAATCAGCAACTTCTATTAAAATTAATCGACGATCTCCGACATATATAATTATTTTTTCATGATACGTTTGGTGCAGTGGATGAGCTTTTCAATGCTATAATTTTTTGAGGTATTCCCTGGACTGCTTTGGGTTCATCATCAGAATTACTGCAGACCATCATTTTAACCGATATAGGCGCAAAATTCTCATCAATATCAATGAATTAAGTCCAAATACAAAGTGGCTACTGTAAACCGTTGAGGAGTTGTCTTAACTGGCCTTTGTTTTCATCATTAGAGCCTTAATGAGAGGCACAACCCATCTAGGTGTAAAGTTCTTATCAATACAAATAAATCAAGCACAAACACAAGGTAGCTGCTATGAATCCTTGAGGAGTTCCTTCGACTGTCTCCCGGCTCCATCATCAGATCTACTCCATACCTTTAGTAAATTCTAGTGCTTTAAAATACTCAGAAATACATTAGTCGCCCTAGGATTTTTGAAAGTTCCACTTGATTTCTCTGGTCTTCCATCATTAGATAACCTGGTGACTATGGAACCACCTGGAATGTATACCCTTTAAAAAAAAAAGAATTTTGCAATGCGGTCCCGGGTCTTAGAGTAATGGGGGAACATACATAAAAAATAAAAAAATGCCACGAATTGAGAACCTCCTCTTTTTTTGAAGTCGGTTAAAAAAGATATAATTACGGCCAGGTCATGATGGAAAAGGATCTTTTTCTGATTGGCCTGTGACTTGGATGTTTATCTATATATGTATCTATTATACATATAGAATTTTTGAATTAGTATCAAATAACACAAGTTTAGAACTTACTTCGGAGCTAGCTTAATCTTTGTGATTTGTCCGTATATTAAAAAAAAAAAATAAGGCATGAAGTGATTACTAAACCTACATTGAAATACACGCTATCTACTACTTAAAGTTTATTCAGCCACTCTGAACGGGGCGACATTATACTTAACCTACTTAGAAGATATGCACGTAAATCGTTTTTTCATTGAATTTAGCCGACAGCTTACAGATTATAAGGGTCACAGGTTATTTTGTTTACACGTAATCTGTATACTCGTGTGATGAATTATGGGTCCGAGCGGCCAATCTTTTTCCAGTGAATACGATGAGTGTGAACGGTTTTTAATATTAAAATGCATTGCAGGCAGTAAGAGTGTAATTACTATTTAATGTCTTTATGTAGGGTGCAGAGATAGAAACTAGGGCTTGGTACCGGTACCAAACCTGCAGGTTTTTACCAGGTTATGCCATTTCGGTACCAGGGTACCGATAAGCAACGTTACCAAATTCGATACCGAACTCTCGTATACGAACAACGTCACTTTTCTTACTTTAACTTAAGGAAATATTTATTTACTACTAAAGATATTACAGATACCTACTAAGTATTGGTAGAAAATTTGTCATATACATATTTACATATGTTAGGAGTTTACCATCATCATCATCATTATCCCACTGCTGGGCACAGGTCTCCTCTCATACAGAGAAGGATTGAGCGTAATCACCACGCTTGCTCAAAGCGGGTTGGCGATTTTAGACTTAAAGTTCAGGTTTCCTCAAGATGTTTTCCTTCACCTTCAGTCATTGGTGTCCAAGATATACTTAGAAAGTACATATAACTTTAGAAAAGTTACATTGGTACTTGCCTGACCTGCAATCGAACCCGCGCACTCATACTTGAGAGGCTGGTGTTTTAACCACTAGGCCACCACGACTATAAGTGTTTCTATAGAGTTTACCATAGTTCTAGTATTTGTCATACTTGCAAATTGGTACGGGTAAATTAGAGATGTTGTAACTTCTTTTCTTCTAGATTTCCCCTCAACTTACCGTGATTAATTACTTTGTTCTTTAGAACTAGGTGAAGCTCGTTATAAAACAAAGAAGAAAGTCTTCAAGATTATGATCAAATTACTTTCCAGCATAATAAAATTGTTTAATAGCAATTTTCATCATAATCTTGAAGTTTTTCTCCCTCGTTGCTGATTAACAAAGGTATCTTCTTAGTTGTGTACTTCATTACGGTCATTCATTGACACCCGGGTTTCTGATGGTCCTTCATGATCTGCCCTTTTATTCATAACCGTTGCTAAAGTGGTTTATTTTTCTCCATAAGTACTTTCTTAACGTTTCATCATTATCAACCTTTTCTTTATCGTCCCACTGCTGGGCACAGGTCTCCTCTCATACAGAGAAGGATTGAGCGTAATCACCACGCTTGCTCAATGCGGGTTGACGATTTCAGACTTAAAGTCCAGGTTTCTTCAAGATGTTTTCCTTCACCTTCAAGTCATTGGTATTTAAGATATACTTAGAAAGTACATATAAGTTTAGAAAAGTTACATTGGTACTTGTATGACCTGGGAATCGAACTCGCGTACTCATACTTGATAGGCTGGTGTTTTAACCACTAGGCCACCACGACTTCAAACGTAACTTCTTAACGTTTAACTGTCACTTATTCGATTTTTTTTATAAACTAACATCTTTATTTTTTAGTAGCCTACTTATTTCGCCCACGTGGATGGCAAATGCCGAAACCGGGAACGTTTTAGAGGTGCGCGAAACCTATTGTATGTTTTTTCCCAGGATGCCATCTATCTCCTTACTAAATTTAATTTCGAATCCGGAATCCGATCAGGACCATAGATACTACATACTTTTAATATTGGTATGGATAGTGTGGCTGTTCTTTCAATTTGTTTTATTCTCGGCTTCGAAAATCGCTCTGAGAGAAGACCCAAAAATTAAACACCACTGGAGTCTTTCAGTGATGGCGGTTACGTGGTCTGACGACGGTTAGGCGAGCGGCACCGATGTCTTTCGCTTCTACCTTGCTCGTTACAATCAACTCTTCAAGGTTAGGTATCCGATCGATGCTGTGAAAATTCTTCGGTAACAATTTGTGGGAACAGCGGTAACCGTAGAATAATTTACCTCATATGAAGTCATTACTAACCAAAATCGCGTTCACAAAACACACATACACAATACAACTCATTCACGCATACACATAGACACACACCATACCACACACGATCATGCATGCACTAAATTATATTTTATTTATTACACATACATATGTATACCTATGTAATATTTATTCATTATTCCTGAGCCTTTTTTCGCAGCCATACAATATAATTTTTATGCTTTTTTCTTCTGTTTTTCTTTGTCTTTGTGTGCCTTACTTAACCAGGGTCAAATAAACTTATTTTGTTTCTTTTATTTGATCCACAAGCGGGTAAAGACAATGTCTAACACAAGTGCCATTTATCTCAAGAGTCAGGACTTCAGTTGACAATGTAATGTCTTATTCACGACAGTAAAATAATTCCCTTTAATATTTTTGCTAAGGTGCAAATATAATAATGCAGTACCTATGTATGCGTGATATATTTTTCATTGAAATAATCTAAGAAAAGATCTCGTCAAGGATCATCCAATAAGTGAAAAGTGCCCGAAGATAATGTGAAAAGGTCGTTCAGCATTTTAATCAAGTTAAATTGTAACGGCTCTTAATCTAAGAGCCAGTGCGAATCAGCTGAGATAAATGTACTTTTAAATGAGAAGCTAAAGAAGAAATACATCTTAAAGTATTTACTTTCATTGACAGTAAATTTTGATGTTCGTTAAAAAATTAATTTGATTTATCAGTTATTTTTTGTTTTTAAATATAATGGATATTGATTTTCAAACACGTAGAAACAATAAAAGTTTTTCTCCATTCAAAGTTCGTGTCACTACAGTAAAAGCGGTTGTTGACCTCAAATAAAGACCATAAAGACCAATTCATAATTTCCACCAAACGCTGACCAATAACTTTTTTCTAGTCAATTTTCTCTTGGGGCAGAATTTGGATGGTTCACCGGGGTTCAGGGCTATCGTTGTAGAGTATCCACTTTTCATCACAGGTAATGATTCGATTTAAAATCCCTTCATTACTGTGCCGATTCAGTAATGTAACGAAGCAATCGACGCGCGTTTGTCGGTTTGCTTCACACAATTCATGAGGTACTTACCCACCTTTCGAGCTTTCTTCTCTTCCCAATTTGTTTCAAGTAGATTAAAACAGTTTTATCACTAACACCGTATCCTGCAGTTAACTCGGACGTAGTTTGCGATGGATCCGTTTCCACAATAGCCTTCAATTCTTCAAACTTCAAACCAAAAACGCACTGTGCTTTCTCTAACGACACCACTGCCATACACATCATTAATTTTTCGAGCCGTTTCTGCAGCACTGGTGCTGCAGCGGAACTCATATTCGTAAATAACGCGAAATTTTAAACTTTCCATTTTGTAAACTCAATGACGCAGAGAAAAAATCAAAAGAAAAAAAAAATAAAAGCAATACGGTTTTCGAGACACAAAGTGATGAGTAAATGGCTGTATAAATTTGAATTTGGAATTCTAAACCAAAGAGGAGATATTTGAGATCAAAATGGCCAGTACGACAAAACGCCAATTTCAAATGTACCTAATACAATGTTTTATTATGATGAGTGAATCTGTGGCTAATTAATAAGAGCAGAATAGGTCGGTCGATCAGGCTAAGCTACGTTTACCGTGGTTGGTCTTTGACTTGATGACCATCTTTACATTCCATACCAAGACCTCTCCGGGCCTTGGGGTTGGTTCCAGCCGGAACTGAGACTGACTGTCTAAGATCCATTAATGACAGCCGTCATTAATGGATCTTAGACAATCATTACGGGTAGGCAGAAGCCCAACTGTCTCAGTCTTCACTGCTGGACATAGGCCTCCTCCATGCTCTCCACGACGACAGGTCCTGCGCCTCCCGAATCCTGTGGTCTCCCGTGACCTTCACCAGATCCTCCTTATCGGGGGCATACACACACTGCGTCTTCCGGTGCGAGGTCGAGGTCGTCACTCGAGAACCCGTCGCCGTCGGCCCCATCGGAAATCGGTCCAACGTGCAATGTGCCCGGCCCACTACCACTTAAGTGTTGCAATTCTTCGGGCTATGTCGGTTACTGCGGATCGAAGCATAGCCCTCTCTATTTCCCTTTGACGTCACTGTCTGTCTTACTAAAAGCTATCGTACTACCCCTTAATAATGCCCAATTGTAATTGGTTATGTTATCTATAGGTTTGGTATCTTCGGTAACAAAAATCGTATTTGTCGTACGAACAAAAGTCGCATTGTCAAGCAACCATTTTCGAATTGGACTTTTACACTGATATCTTCAACCTACTAGCAAATTAATATAATTAGTTATATCCGGACGTTCTTTCATTGTTTGCTTATTACAATGAAATCAAGGTCTCATAAATACTTTGAAAAAAGAAAACGTTTCGTTTTTTACGACGGCATGACCCGGCAAATGGTGAATTCAAGTAGCTATACAGGATTTTGGTACCGCTGAATAATGAAACTCAGTCCAAATAACTTGGAGTTACGACTTTATAACTGGTTCCATTGGCAAGTGCGAATTGGGAGCCTGCGTTTGATAAACAAGAGCAAATATGCAAAGCTTTTAGATCGTTTACTTACAGCTGGGCGCACACGTAAAACGACTTACGTTGCTCGTAATTAACCCATCATCTTCTGGTTTCAACACGGAGATCAAACAATGATTATTGAAATTTGTGGCGTTGTATCTCCATCACTTCCATCAGTAGTTAATATTTGTGCATATATATGTTTTTTGAGTGAACACTCTTTTAGGAGCTTTATTCACTTTTTGAGATAAGTGAAAAACCGTGCGATATTATTTCCTAATCGTTCCAACATATTTTAAAATGCACAACGTTAATGCTGAAGTTTTCACTTAAGCCGGTACTCTCGCCGTGCTAATCATTGTTTTTTTCTTAATTTTTCTAGTAATTTAGGTGTTTTCATGTAAACTTTGATGATTTATATCTTTCAAAAACAAAAAAATTAAAGAAACACTAGAATGCATTTCTTATTAACTAACTCCTGTATTGAGTAATATGCGGAAGAAATTAGAATCATACCAAATAAACATTTCCACCCACGCATCAACTTCTATTTGCCAGAATATACTCCTCCACAACGACACGTGGTTGAGGCTGCAGTCTCAGAACCTCTCAGTAACCTTGTCGAGAAGCAAACTAAAATATAAATATCTGACTAAAAATACTTTCACAGCCCAGGAGCCATTACTCACGTGGGCTGTTTATTTATTACTTCAGTCAACGCATGATGGATCGATGGCTTTATATTATGTATCACTGTTTACGTTTGATAAAAAGGCGAACGATTCAATTTTTAATAAACATATTACAAAAATAATAAAAATAAACAGAGCTCATTTTAGAATGTTAAAACATAATATTAGGAAGGTGTTAGGGTAATTTATTACTGTATGTGTTATGAAAGAACAGAATAATATTATATTTCGGAGGGGCACAGGAAACACAAACAATAAAAAAGAAAATTAAACCTAACAAAATCATGAAGACAATAAAAATGAAACAAAAGAACATTCAAACTTTTAAGTTATGAAACATGTTTCTTTTTGTACCTATGTTTACGTTTATAAAAATTTCATTGATAATAACGAAACTGGTGAAAAGTCAGTCTCATCAAAATGTCCAATATTCTATATTATAGGTTTGGTTTCCTCCCTTAGTCCTTCAATTGAACCATTGTGTGTGTTGTCCAATCTTCATAGAAGTTGGTATTGGTAACATAAAAAATAATAAGCTCTTATACATAATTATGTCATGCACCATATACACTCAATATGACTCCGTATCTTCCAAAGAATAGATGAATAAAAGGGGTTTTTTTCTTAATTATACCTTGTTGTTATTCCCAATCAGTATTTCGGTTTTATTTAAGATACATCTTTTTTTCTTTTATTCTTCGTCTTTATTCGGGGTCCATCGCATTGGGGCCATCCATTTCAGTGAATCATTGAAGTTGTTTAGAATTCTTATCACTGTCGTGTTATTGCTTTTATTGTCTTGATTGAATTAGACTTCGCAAGAATATTATTTTTATGAGATGTGATAAGACAACAAAATTATTATGAAACAAGATAATAATTATTCAGTTAATAATTATATTTAGTTGTTTTATCATTTGAACTAAGTCTTGTTATTTGCCCGGTTAATTGTCGTAATCACAGAAACATTTAAAATCCAGTATCTCGTCTGGATCCACCTTCCCGTAAACCCAGGGTTAATTGTTTCATATTCACTCTTTGTGTTATTAGATTTACATAATTACGGTTCTTTCGGGTTTACTGGTTACATATCGGCGGTAAATACAGCTAATTGGCTTTATGAAGCGCAGTACAGCGTTTTCAATTTAATCCACTGGTTTGTAACCTAATATGACATGTTCTTTCGTTTGCTGTTATATATATCCACGAATTTTCAGATCAGACTTGACTAAAATTTAATTTTAAATACCTGGATAATTAGGAACTTTGAGAGCTGTGGAGTCTGAAGAAAGTTTATCTAAGAAATACGAATCCAATCCTAGATAGTTATATTAGTATTTACCACGCATTCTTGATTTTCCTCTGGACTAGAAATTTAATCAATCACCTGAGACCAGGCACTTTGACGTAAAGAAAAGAAATATCAATCGAATATCAATCTGTATGAAAGTTGCACTACATGAAAAACTAAAATACGTATTATACAACTTAGTGTTTTAATTGCGACATTAATTTGACACAGATACCTATATGGATTCACATTTTCGTTTTATGAGCATATTTTAATTTCAAGATGCGTTATAGAAACTTGAAAACGGTTTTAATTTTCTAAAATAGCAATTAAAGGCTTATTAAAATTGTTATTTCTCTGTAATATTCAAACATTTATAATTGTAATGTTCCCGTACAAGTACATATACAAGTGTTTTATTATAATCTTTTATGTACATAGGTAGTACCTGTTTTATCGATAAAAGAAAATATTGTCACATTATCAGTTTGCGAGTCAAATTGGCTACCAAAGTTATGCCCTAGGGAAGCTGAAAATGTACTGTGGTATGGAGATGGGAAAATGTTTTAGTGATTTTTCATTTTTCACGCCGTCAAACTTTTTCTGCTGCGTTTTTCACACACATGTGTGACCTATTTATAGAAATGTATTTTCAGTGTAACCCATTTGTTATGAATTCAAGCAATTCATATCTTGAATCTCGCGTTAATGGGAACGATCGTGGCAAAAAATAGAGGTCTAGAGAAAGGTCTATTTTTGGTCACCCATTTGCTATATTTCTTCAAAGCGTTTCATCCTGTTACTAGTTCAAATACGTTGTGTTTGCAATGAAAGCTTCAACAAGTAACAACTGTATACAAATTGTGGTTTTTATTTTGAAAAACAACAAAAACTTATTCTATATAAAACAATTGTACATCATTATTTTCGTACTGACATTGTTTTAGATCTATTTTGTTCACATCTTTGACAATTTTTAGATAAACGAAAATCAGCCAATGACAGATCTGATCCAGTACCAGCCGCTTAGTGACACACACTCGAGTAGTGCCCGCGAGGGTCACTACCCACGCGGGCACTACTTGAGCGTGTGTTGTGCGAAATCCAGGCTGCCTCTGCAGTGATTTTAATTTGCCGTCGCCTCTCGCCCAATTCCGTTCACTCACCGAAGTATTTACCCAGACCAACATTAGAAATACGTCCAACAACAAATTGTATTTTATTGCTACAAATTGTTTATTTCGTCAGACGTAACATAATAATGTCTAACATCTTTGGTGAAGTCAAGTTACAAGATTGACGATTTCCCAGTTTATATCGCTTATATGTATGTTACATAATACATTATGTACCTGTTCAAACAATACGAACGAGTTGATGGCTTAGCTACCACAAAACGGCAGAACATGAGTCATGAAATACAAATTGTCGGTATACCTTAAAGTGAGAAAGGCAGATATACGTTGGTAGGAAAAGTAAGAACAATTTACAAACGTAAGCAGTTAGTTATAAGTGTTTAAATTAGAACACTTACCATTCCGGCTTTTGCTGAATTGTTTGAGATCCCATTGCTCGAGTTTGCAGATACCGGTTTTAGAATAAACTATTTTTAAACGAATGTAAATTAATGAAAGTACAGATAGGTTAGCGATAAATTGCCGCAGTGATCTGTTTTAAATAATTGTAGTATAATTACAAAATTTATTCTGTTCGGTATTGCTTGCTACTACATTTTTTTTAATAATTATAAAAGGCAATACGCCATTTCATTAAAAAAATGATGTCTCAAATTTAAATAAAAGAAAGTTACCAGCTCTCAGTTAGTCGCAGCGCTAAGGTTGCCAGGTGTAAGCATCATTGCGGTATATTCTAAAAGGTGATATTGTCAGAAACACACTGAATGTTAAAGTGCGTTGGATATGATGCAATACTCGCTAGTTGTGTGTAGTCTCAAAAATCAAAACTAACGCCGTCTTTTTATTCACAGTGTGAAAATGGCGGATGATGGTAATAGAGCTATTCTTTTTCTCCTGACACTAGGTTCTCAAGTATCTTTATAGTACAGTTGCAATTTTTACAAAAGATGTTTTTTTTTTTGCCAAAAAATATTATAAACGGTATGAAATAAATATTTAAGGTGGGCTACCAAAAACATACGTGACTTTTATAGTTGATGGTACGGAACCCTTCATGTACAAGTCTGATTTGCAATTACCGGCTGTCGGTTCTTTAGTTTACTCTAAGCGTAACAAAACACCAAATCTTCTTCTTTTTTCAAGGTGAGATTCAACCTCAACTCTTGATGGATTTCTGCCTCTGTGCAATAGATACCACAATTTTGCCAATAACATGTGTAACGTTTCACTATTGTGAAATAAAATTGAAAAAGTTGAAAAAGACGGCCGCGTGAATCGTCTATGAAGGAGGTTTGAGGCAAAGTCATGATGTGGCCACTATGCTGCGATATTTCAATGTTTTTTGTGAATTATTTACTGAATGCACTTTTTACTCCATAAATCACGCGCTTTTATTTAGTAAACGATACTATAATTAATTTTAAAAGTCCAATGAAAAATGCGCGTGACACTCATCTTAGCTTTCCCGTCAAAACTCCAACACCAAATCTTTGTTGACATCAAGGTGAAATGCCATTATTGACATTACGGTGAAATGCCATTGTTGAAATTTTGTCTATGCCTACGAGTAGGAAAACCCTCCCAAAATGCTTTCAATGTAAATATGGAGGAGACAAAATTCAAGCAGAGCGGGAAAAGTTATGTGCAAATACCTTTCGTTCGCGAGCTATTGCCGAAAAGGTAAATCTTCAAATCGGATGTACTTAACAGAAAATTACACTGGCAGTATACGTTATCACGTCAGGCCACAGTTTGCAAGACGTGTTCAGAGTGATTACATAGATAAGAAGTGAGAAGAGTAAGAGGATAAAATGAATTATATTTCATCATTTAATAATCAAAAACTGCGAATAATTTGACGCCAAATTTCATAATATAATCCCTTTAAAGGACCTGCAACATAATACAGTTTACATAATTAAAAGTATGTGTAAGTCTTATCTATCTTTATTTAATTTATATTTAGATCCCGTCGGCATATCGGTATAAAAGTATTCTGTTTTTAAACAAACCCGTTCAGTAAAAAGCAAAAACATTAATCTATACATACATATATCCTTAAAAACTTTCTGATTCATAATATTAGTAGGCCTTACTGCTTATCTATGTATTAACCTTACTACTGTGCTATTTTCAATGCAGTCTGCTCGTTATAATGAGTTAGTTAATTTTGTGCAACAGTACTGTACTAAAAAGTTAACACGATTTAAATATTTTTTCACACATTGTCTATTCTCGGTCTCGGGTGAGATATTATTATTTCTGTCGCGGTTTCGGTGTCTGCCGAGTACGAAAAACCCAACTCATCATCCATTGGCATCACATAGGGATCCAAGGATCTCCAGGACGACCGGTCCAGCGCCTCCCGCATCCTGCGACTAAGAGAACTCTCACCAGGGAAGCGGGCAGCAGCACTTTTCCTGTGGAATAAAAATTACTGCGATTAAGAAGCCGCTTGCCAAGCGTGGGGATTATGGCAATGCCCCCCAATGGAATGTAAGCCTTGAGGAGGCCTTGAACCCAACTCGGTCGAGCCTTATTATGAACTTTTCCCATATTAGAGAGAGACGACGACGCAATTGATACCCAAATATTGTGACATATCATATCCAAGGCTCCTGAGCCTTGAATATGATAATTACGAACTAAAGCACAATATTCTTGCATGATTCCTGAATCATGCAAGAATATTGTGCTTTAGTTCATAATTTTCGTTACTATAATAAAAAAAAAAAAAACATTTTTGCAATCGAGAAGTCCTCATTTCTTTTATACAACATTAAGGTTTTATAGGCATTATGGAAAATTAAGGCTTACGCGAGATAATAAAATGAAGTAAATGAAGTCCTTTCATACTTTATTATCAGACTTTCTTCTTGTTTAATCCGGGCTCGGTGTAGAAAAGTTAACGGAATAATGAAAAAATCTTTATCGAGTAGTTTCTGGGGTTCTATACAGCAGTGCCATTTTTAAAGGGATTTATACACTCGGATGCCTTGAGGGAGGGAGGGTTTTTCCAGCAGTGGACCTCTATAGGCCGTGAAGACTAAGAAGATGATTTTGATAAGACTGATTGTCGGAATTTAGGGTTTCTGACGGTCCATATGAAGTCATAAATCACCAGCAACGTCACGTCACGTCACAATCAAACAGCATAATGCGGTTTCCAAGGGTTGGAGGTTTTCGTATGTAATAACGGTCAGCCACCCAGGAATTGCGTTTGGCAAGCGTAACATACTAAGTCAAATACTGCTGTTACTACCTTTAGCATTTTTTTTATGGAACATTAAACTGACACTATATAATATAAATTCCACTGCGTGAGTGATTTGGTTAATGGAACTTTTAATTTCAACCACGATTCATTGATTTACGGACCAATGCCTAATTTGTTGTTAGACATTGATCCGTAAATCAATGAATCGTAAATTTGAAGTTACGTCGAATAATCGCTCCCGTGGATTCTAAACCTTTCATACTGTTTTGCCGTTTTAATATTTGTCATTAATCTTATATCGTAATATATGTATGTAATAGACATATATTGTATACGAGTCCATTCAATTTATATATTTTAACTGAATCGCTGAGTCATTGTAATCTGTCTGTACGCTTGCTTAGGGCCGCCGCCCACTAGCGGCATGACACGGCAAAACATTTTTATGCGATAAATAGAAATAGGTATAACTTAAAAGTCGTTGAAAATGGCAATAAAATTGAAATTTCAATGATAAGTGTTACGTAATGTATTTACGCGGACGCGGGAAAGGGTCCACAATGAAAGACTCTGTAGCTAGCAACGCACTGATTTATTCGGCACATAATTTATTCGTACAGGGACTCAATGGGACAATATATAGGTGGCTCGGTTGCGTGTGCGCTTCTGGCACACATACATAACAATAAGGCTAAAGGATGCATGCCTTGGGATACAGCGCCATCATTGCCAATTAAATATCAATTTTACTGTCATAATTTTAGGGTTCTGTAGCAAGTCCGTCTGTCTGTTCGTCCGCGGATAACTCAATGACCATTAGCACCAGAAAGCTGTTTGGTGCTCCAATATGTAAATCAATCACGCCGACAAAGTATACAAATAAAAAGTAAAAAAAAAAAAAAATATTAGAGGGGTCCCATAGACGTAAAGTGGAGAAAGATTTTTTTTTTCCAACCTAACATGTGTATCGTCTTTATGTCAAGGTAGCCTAGTGGTTAAAATACCTGCCTCTCAAGTATGAGTGTGCGGGTTCGATTCCAGGTCAGACAAGTACCAATGTAACTTTTCTAAGTTATATGTACTTTCTAATTATATATTGAACACCAATGACTGATTACAAGGTGAAAGAAAACATCTTGAGGAAACCTGGACTTTAAGTCTGAAATCGCCAACCCGCAACGCAGCAATCGTGGTCAATCCTTCTCTGTACGAGAGGAGACGTGTGCCCAGCAGTGGGATGTTAAAAAGAAGGTTAATGATGCTGGTGATGACGTACAAGGTCGGCGGACCTTTTATTAGGCTTTGGGTTGGCAGACAAGCGCGTGCACATGTTCATGTCGCCAATCAAAATAATTTTCAAATAATTGTATTTGTTATCTACTAACTTAGGATAAGTTCTTACCACATAATGGTAATCCTTTATGGATCTACTGGAAGTATGAATTTGTAATACTCAGATCTAAAAATAGATACAAAGGGTCTGGCCGTCACAGCCTATCTGTGATCTTTTTGACGCACACCGCTGGCGAACTTCTACGTAATAGAAGGTATTAGACGAAATCGAATGCCTCTATTGTGACACCCTGACAAGTTTGCGTCCCAGTAACTTAATACATAGTTTATTTGGTTAGTTTTTGTGTCCGGATTTTTGGGGATATTTATGGTAAAGTAAACATTGTGTGATTGTGTGAACTAAGAAAGACGATTTTTTTGTGTAAATCTATATCTATACTAATCTATAAAGCTGAAGAGTTTGTTTGTTTATTTGATAGCTATAATCTCAGGAACTACTGGTCCGATTTAAAAAAATCTTTTTGCGTTGGATAGCCCATTAATGCAGGAAGGCTTTAGTCAATATAGCATCACGATGCGACCAATAGGAGCGGAGCATATAAAAAACGCAGCGCAGCTAGTATGTTTATAGAGTTATTTCAGTGTTACTAATCATCATCATCATCATCATCAACCCTTTTATCGTCCCACTGCTGGGCACAGGTCCCCTCTCATACACAGAAGGATTGAGCATAATCACCACGCTTGCTCAATGCGGGTTGGTGATTTCAGACTTAAAGTCCAGGTTTCCTCAAGATGTTTTCCTTCACCTTCAGTCATTGGTGTCCAAGATATACTTAGAAAGTACATATAACTTTAGAAAAGTTACATTGGTACTTGCCTGACCTGGAATCGAACCCGCGCACTCTTACTTGAGAGGCTGGTGTTTTAACCACTAGACCACCCCGACTAATAATAATTTGTGTAAATAGGATTAAGAAAGATGAAAGAAATAAGTTCATAAAAATCGGACTGAATTTCATTTCATCAATATTCAAATTCAAAAATTTTATTTCAGATAAAATACATAAATATCCATATAATGTTAGTAAAAGTAAAACTTACCCTAATGTTAGTATTAAATTAACTGAAGTGGGTCTGGACTCTTATCCACCTACGTGAGAGAGAGAGAGTCCCACCGGTCTGAAAACAAAAACCTTAATTAATTATGAGTGCATACTACATGGAACGTACTGATAAAGGAAATGACAAAACCAAACCATGCAAAAAGTAAAGTTAAGTAAAACGTATTTGAAATCCCCTGACGCTACGTTGTAGCGAAGGTAGTTTGTAACGCTACGCTGGCTACGGCTACGCTGTCGTAGCAGATAACCGATGCTACGCGTTGAATTAATATCATTGCAAGTTTATGAGCATTGGTCTCAGTTACACACGTTGAAAATTTCTTGAATAAATTGATGTGTAATGTATTTCTAGTATACTCGTTGTAACACAGCTGTAGCTTTGCCTGCGGCTTTGTTCGCTATTGTAGTCCGTTCGTTAGTGTACTAACATATATCACTATCTGCCTATTCCCAACTATGCTGGGGTTTCCAGTCTAACCAGTTGCAGGTAAATACCAGTATTTTAAAAGGCAATAGCTTTACGTGCCTTTCGAGACATAGAAGGGTCACGATATGTAAAACCACGGATGATAGACCCGTGTCGCGGTTATTAATTAGACAAAAAAAAAAAAGAAATACTAACATATGTACATATGATTTTCCTTCTTGTTCTCCTTCGGCCTATATAGGTCCATTGCTTAACAAAGGCTTTCTACAATCACCGGTCTTATGCTGCCCGCCTCCAGCGACTTCCCGCGACCTTCACCAGGTCGCCGTCCACCTTGCTGGGGGCCTCCCTACGTTGCGTCTTCCGGATATACTAATGATATACAAATAATATATGTGTAGATCCATATGATACTAATATTTGTATTTATAAAAAATATTTTTATATTTTAAATCCACTAGAAAAAGCAAATAAAGATTTCCGTCGATTTTTTTAAAAGTAATATTTATCGCGACATCTCCGCTACTAATCCTATTAACATTATAAATTGTTATACTTTCACGCAAAAACTACTGAACGGATTTGCATGAAATTAGGCACACATGTGGTTTATAATCCGGATTAATATATAGGATACTTTTAACCCGATGTTCCCACGAGATCGAATCTTATGAAGGTGAAACCGCGGGGCGCAGCTGGTCAATAATAACTTTGAGTCGCTATTCAAGTTTCTTATGTTGCTAGTTTGAAAACTATTAATAAATCGCTATAAAATAGAGAATTTTTTATCCGTAACGATAAAAGTATTATATCCCGCTTATTTTACGAACATAAATAACAAGACTTTCTACTGCATACCATCGTTATATCCTTACTTATATTATAAATGTGAAAGTGAGTTTGTTTGTTTGTTTTGCTTTCACACCTAAATTACTGAACGGATTTGATTAAAAGGTCATTGGGCGCAATCCGAAAATGATATAAAACGAAAGAGTATAAATTCACGCAGCATTATAAATGGTTATTTTATTTAGAATCCATGAGAGAACAAAGTTAGAACCAATAATATATTTATTCAAAAGTCGAGTACTACTATTAAATATTAGTAAATCTGTCCAGCACATTACGTGGGTAATAAATGTCTTGCCATGGCACCTCCGCCGGGCCGGAACTAGCGGGGTAGACCAAAGAAGTGCTGGCTTGACGTTGTAAGAGATGACATGCGTGCCAACAATCTCACACCACGGGATGCCAGAGATCGTGCCAAATGGAAACGTATCTGTAGGAAAGCGGACCCCAGGCTCCAACGCGAAAGCCGCTGATGCAACCGGAATTATACGCTGAGGTAATGAGGTTGAGTTCACTAATAAAAACTGAATAGGAAGGGAGACGGCAGTTGAGCGAGGTGATGCAATGTTAAACCTAACAACACTACCAACGATGCTGCGCCAGAGGGAGATTGATCTGAAGACCCTCCACGACCAAACTCCCAACACAACAACATTTGGCGCATCGTACCCGGCACACATCGCAACATAACTTCTCAGACCCGTCCTCCGTATGGCTTCACCAGACATCATGCCGGAACACGGCAAATCGCTTGGCGGCAAGACTTTGGTGGGTGGTAACTTCTGCCGGCGGCCGATGTTATGGCCTACCACCGAGGCCTACTACCGCTAAACTTCGATATTTTCAGTGAAGTGACTGCCGTCTGACCGCCACAATCCGAAGGTGATATTGCAGTGAGACCAATTGTTGACCTTTTTGAAGACTCTAACAACCTGTAATGACTGCCATTAGATGTTCGTATGGCAACCGGGACCAACGGCTTAACGCGCTTTCCGAGGCAGGACCAAACCAGTGCAAATATTCATATCCATGCATACAAATAATTCTACTGCGCGGGGATCGAACCCGCACCTCCTTGCGCAGCGGCCGCGTTCGTTATCGCCAAGCCATTGAGGCTGTCAATTTACCAGTGTGTTTAGGTATACAACATTTAAAAATAATTAGCGCTAGACCTCACCACACACATAAATTGGATAAATCCATTAGGGTATTGAGTACTTTAATATAATGAACATAACTATTATTTTTAAAATAATCTATTATTAACAAAAACGTGCTGACCACACAATTACTTTATGCGTATAAATTGAGTGTTATTGCCTTACAATAAGATTAATTTTTCTTTGGCTGAATAGACGGCCAGTTTGGTAAAATACGTAATTAACAAAAATAATTACTAAAATCGATTCAGAAGTCAATTATGGTGTAAGTACTTTTTTACTTTTTTTAACCTTGTACCTACTGTGGGTATATAAAGTTCATTTGTCTTCTTTTTGTAGCACAGTTACAATGGTAGTCAGTCCAAGGATTACTAAAAATAGACCTTAAGAGCACGCCATTTTACTTCAAGCTGTATACATTCTTATGTAAAAGCTACAAAGTCTTGTTTTGTTCACATTTTGTTTTCTTTTGTGACATTTTTGGTTCATTGTGGAGTTACTTTTGCAGAAGCAGTTGATTGCAGTTAGTTACAATATGTTTGTACGGACGACAACTAGTCAAGCTATCCGAAATTGTCAAATATTCCCAATGAACATTGAGGTTAAGGGTCAATGTTGGTTAGGAATAGCGATAAAGGTGACAATCTAATAAAGAAATTTGATTTTATAGCTTGGACACAAATCACTGAAGGTGAAGGAAAACATCTTGAGGAAACCTGGACTTTATAAGTCTGAAATCGCCAACCCGCATTGAGCAAGCGTGGTGATTATACTCAATCCGTCTCTGTATGAGAGGAGATCTGTGTGCAGTAGTGGTACGATAAAAGGTTGATGGTGATGATGATGACGATGCATTTTAAATGGATGAAACTACAGTTGCAAAAAAATAATACACCATTTTATAAATAACACGTTCAAAATATGTGTATTAATTTGTTTTTAGATTTCATTCATCTTCTTTTTTAGGGTTCCATAGTAAACTAGGAACCCTGATAGTCTCGCCAAATCTGTCTTTCTGCCCGTCCACGATAATCTCAGTGAGCTGAAATTTGGTAACAATATGTAAACCAATCACGCCGACAAAGTAGAAAAATAAAAAGGGGAAAATGTTTTATTAGAGAGAGTTGCATACACAAGAGTGGGTAGACATTTTTTTTTTAAACTTAACGTCTGATATATTGTTGGATAGGTATTTAAAAATGAATATGGGTTTATTGAAATATTTTTTTGATAATGTTAATATTATCGGAAATAGTAGGTCCAAAATTGAAAATAAAGTGGTTCCCCCATTTCTAACACTTGAACTGAAAGTTTAAAAAATAAGAAAAAATTCTCAAAAGTAGAACTTTATAAAGACTTTCTAGGAAAATTATTTGTTTCCTTACAGTATATGTACTATATTTTTTATTTATAAATTTTATTATCCTGAACATCATCATTTCAGCCGAAAGACGTCAACTGCTGGACATAGGCCTCCCCCAAGGTTCTCCACGACGACCGATCCCGCATCCAGCGGTTTCCCGCGACCTTCACCAGGTCGCAGCCCAGCCGAATTGTATTCCTCATTGGATGCCTCTTTCTCGAAGTTAGACCTTCCTAACTGGATAGTTTGTCCCAGGTACACGTAACTGTCAACAACTTCGAGAAATGAGTCTCCAATCTTTATAGGAGTCGGTACAACATGGGCATTAGACATGACTTTCGTCTTGCCCATGTTCATTTTAAGACCGACTCGCTTGGAGGCCCTACTGAGGTCTTCGAGCATTGTACTCAGGTCTTCCGCGGTCTCAGTCATGACTACGATATCATCAGCAAACCGCAGGTGTTGCCTCGCCATTGATGTTGATGCCCAGTCCTTTCCAGTCCAGAACCTTGGAGACATCCTCCAATGCAGCGGTGAACAGTTTCGGGGAGATAACATCTCCCTGTCTGACACCACGCTGCAGAGGTCCTGTATTTAGGATACCGTACATAGTATGCCAACTCAATGTAACATATAGCCCATTTCTTTAACTCTTAAGTGTGGACACTTATTGTTACGGACGGGAAACTATGGAACCCTACACTGAGTGCCGTCCGACACGCTCTTGGCCTTGTTATCAAATCTTGGCCTCAGGACATCTTTAACAACTCCCTTTTGAATGGCGTTAAGTGTACCTACCTACATTCCGTTCACAGGTATTATAGCTTCGATAGCAGCAATCCAACAGCAACTTTATTGTAATGAGACTAAAGAACACAATGACTTTGGCAAACTTGCCACCGGCAACAATTCAATAGCAACCTTATTGTTATTCAAGCGTCAAAAGATAAACAGTCTAGAGAATCAATAAATCTATGTCTAGGACATGGGACTTTACTTTTATCTATTTAAAAATAACACCATAAAAGTATTTTTAAAAGAGCCGTAAGGATTTTAATATTCTGAAATGAAAATCGGGGCTAAGTCGTTACTAATAAAACATATAGTTTTTTGTTAATTTCTTTTTTAACTGTGTGTGATCCCACCTGATGAAAGCAGTGATGCAATTATTGACGGTAAGGCGCATGACTTTATTATAAACATAATCTCATTAGATAATTAACGCTGCAAGCAGAATCCAGGGTTGATTTTACAATACTTAATGAAATTTTAGTAGTTAGTCTGCAGACTTCGTTTCAAACAGTATCAACTGTTTTCAATATTATAAGCACATTAATTTTCCAGTCAAATAGTGGTCCTCTCTTCCTATGTCTGTGTTCCCTTTCACTTTTTATTCTGGCTTTAAAATAAGAGTGAACAGAAAAAAGCATTATTAGCAGCATTAGCAGCATTTCAAAAAAGGCTATTAAAGATGTCAATTAAGGTATAATCCTAATTATCTCAGTAAAATCGACAATTGCTGCACAAGACTGATCCTCTCATGCCCGTATTCGGTAGATTCCTGACTTCTTGTCCAATATATAATCTGAAATCAAACAACGTAGCTACCTTAGCATAAGAAGACGACAAGCTATACAAATTTTTCTTCCTTTGTATCAATTAATCACTGTTCTCATTATAGTGTATAAACTTTGTATTCTGTCATGTCAAAAGTATCCTCGAGTCATAAATTCCAGTTTTAGGTTTCCCTTCAACAAACGCCATCTAACGAAAACTCAAAAATACTCGACATAAAACATTTTTCTAGAACTGAAATTCCGAATGTCAGTTTTCATTTTAAGGATAGAAAATTCCAATAGATGGCGTTGTTACACATTAGCAATCATTGAAACTGGCTGTTAACAAACTCAAGACATGCTAGTAACAGTGGATAGATGTCGTTCTTGAGGCTGAATACCGAAATACTTTCGAAACTATAGTGTTACTTTTTTTGGTAAAGCTATTATTTGTTAAATAGCCCTGAATATTAAGCCTTTGTTTCTGTTATTTTATAAAAAAAGGATGTCAATGGCGCCGATTCTGTTGTTCACAAACTAAACTAATTTTAAGTTCAGTGCATATTTTTCATTCTAATTCAATAAGAAAGGGATAGAAGATAAAATTTTAGTTTAAGCCTGTCAAATTAAGATCTTCCATAGACAGTTTAGACGCGATTAAAAACATGGCGACTAAAAATACGCCAGTTTACGTCAGGAGCGCACTAATTTGACAGGTCTAAACTGACACTTTATCTTCTGTCCTTTTCTTAATTAAATAGAAAGAAAAAGATGCACTAAACATAAAATTAGTTTAGTTTGTGAACAACAGAATCGGCGCCATTGTCTGATTATGTTTATGCCACCCTTCATTTTTTTAAATATCAGGTAATTAGACCAAATAATTTTACTAGAGCCTATTAGCCAGGTGTGCTACATGATATACGATTTCAAAATTAAATTTTCTGTTGGGGTTCTTATTAGTAACTGATTTTCTTTATTAAAAGTTAAATAAACGGCCTTTAACTTTATAGAGCTATTCCACGCAGAAATTTGCACCGTCTCAATTCTAAAAGTAGGTAGACGCTATTTATACTAGGCGAAGGGAATAAATAACTCTCAAATTTGTGTCTACGGTGTTGGATCATATCTGACAGAAACTTATTAATTCTAGGTAAACGAAAGCTCAATGCTGTTATTATAGACGCATATTTTAACAGTCCATTAATCTTTCCAGCCACTACATTTGCTATTCAGGCATTATTTTAGTTCGTTTTATTTTCATGTCAGAACTTTTAATAAGCTACTGAAGATTCTCTATCTAGACGGTGATGAATTTTTAATATTCGTAGTTTGTACCTACCTTTATTTATTTAGTACGCGAGGGTACTCTATTATATTATCTTTCAAATAAAAGTTATATCGATTGACATTGACGAGTTGCCTACTATAAATGTTTAATAATATTTATTTACTCGAAAAGTAGTGTTATGTTTTTAAAGAGCTATAGGTACCTACGTTGAAGATGATCCTTATCGTGATGGAAATCCATGATATGTAATTATGTAATTTCGTACTGAACTTTATCTGATATTGGTCTACATTTTGATTAAATTTCTAAACGACGTACCTACAAAATGGCTGACACTCAAAGGTTATAGAGAGGCAAGTATTCTTTATTTTAGAAATGTAATATAAAACAAAATACCTTTCAACATGAAGTATTGAAATAGTATTTTTACAAAACTACCGCCTCATTTTTGGCCACAACTAATATCTTCCATTTATAAATTTTATTCCAGTTGACATTGCATACTCACTCTTTGCCCACTAACCGCTAATACACATTGTTATTGAATTATTACTAACGCTTGCTGAAACGTGGTAACATATACGGTGCCTAAGCAAACAGTTACCTACCTATTACTATAACATGGACTTAATAACTTTACAGCTCTATCGAATATATTGTTATTACGAAAATCCTTCTGGACCTCCAATTATGTTCGGATGTATAAATAAAATCGTGGGCAAACGCACAAAGGGATTCCTCCCTCGTATTTAATGCTCTCTGTGTTGAATTACTTACGCTCAGTGTCCTGTGACAGGCTAATGTTTGAAATATCGACATTGCACGCCTCTATTTTAAGCACGTGAAAAGTGGAAGGGGCGTTAGGTCTTGGGGTGTAGAGGGTGGCAAAGGGGGTTGTCGGCATTCAACAGGCGGCGGTCGATAAGGTTGGCGCCGCGGCGCAGCGGCAACGTTTGCCTACCCTACATCTACAACTCGCCTCAGAGTAATACTACATCATATATTTTTTACAAAAATCTTGACTCATTACACGGTTTCTTCTTCTTATTTTTTTTTTTGTCACCGTTCTTAGCGGTATTTGCTTTGAGAACTGGATTTATTGGATGAAATGAAGTGATAACTATCCAATTGCAATCCATTTAAAATGGTAAAATTGTTTAATCTGTAGTTATTGCCTAATAAATGTACAAGTAATTGCTTCAGAATCGGAGTCAGTTTCCGCTCAGAAAAACATCGTTCATTTTATTTCATCCTCTTAACTGCTGTTATAAGCTGTGCCAGTCGGCAGCTTAATAGATCTTTGATTGAATAATCGGAATAGGTTTGTAGTTTTGATTCGAATGTATGGTTCACAGGATAAAAATCTACGAAATGTAATATTTAAGACTTTTCATACGACTGCCAAAGAATGGCAGTTGTGGTTTGAATATTTAAGGCGAAAGCTTCAGAGTAACCAGCAAAAATCAAATTTTCTTACGTTTTTTGGTATTCACAGAAGGTAAGTTCCCGTTATTAAAAACGTTACGCGATTTCATCTTAGTGACAATCAATGTCGTAAATGTTGGGAAATTAGATGAAATTTTGACAGACTGAGATATATTAGAATCTGATTCTGATAAAATTATGAGAATTGTGCTCCTGGTCCGTATAAGCACCTAATTGCGTAACACACTGATACTATTAATAGGGTAGTTGACTAAAAAAAACTAATTAGTCCGTCAGTCAGATTTCCAAAAAAATACTACACATGCATTTTTTCTTTTTTCATATAGACAAAATATGAAGACGACACAGTAGTTTGAAAACTCGTGTGACGTCACTGCTCGCTAAAAACTGTAGCGCGCAGTGATGTCACACGAGTTTTCAAGTTACTGTGACGTCTTCATATTTTGACTATGTATATGAAAAAATAAAAAATACGTGTCTAGTATTTTTTTCTGCAGATATCTTTTTGAATTATTGGCATTGGTTTTTTCATTCAGGAGATATCATGATTTATTCAAAAATAAACACCAGAAAAAATCCGCGTGCCGCTCGCGCCCTTGCCGGCCGCCTGCTACTTGAGTGTTTCTCTGCCTAAACCGCGGAGAGATTGGGCCGGAGCGGGGACCATTATTTCGAACACACTTGCTACCTCAGGCTTTCCTTTTGTTTGAAGGTGGTGGAACTGGCTATCCATGTATAATAAGGTCGATGTATCTTGCAGAGTCAAATATTGGACGATGGGCGGCACAGTAGACATTATTTTTATTTAAGGGCCACCGTTTCTTGAGTAAGGCTTAGGTTACTTACATCATTTGTCCACGTGCGAAGCCGGGGCGGGTCGCTAGTAAAATATAAAATGACACTGACCTGCAAATTGATAAAAAAAAAGAGTTTGAGCGGGTAACATTAAGTATAAAGACAATTTGCTAAGAAATACATAATTATATTTATATATATTGACTGGACCGAGGGACACGTGTTTGACGATACAGAAGCAACTGCAAGCATCGACGCGGCAGTGTATCGACGACGAAATGCCGCTCGGGTACAGTGGTCAAATTCATCAAAGTCATTTTGTAACACTGTAGCGGTACCAACGCCACAAAGAAACAACGCGTCATACTGACGTCACACGAACGGTAAAGTTTACTTGCAAGATGTAGAATTCTTCCCAATATCAACCGTTGGGCAAGTGCCCGCCAGACATAACACCCGTCTGGTCGGAGGATCCTCCCTTTTCTATGGAGGATGAGTGAACTTTACTCCCTGTTCCTCATGCCTCCACAACACCAATGATTACAGTTGACTCTGTCGTCCACGCGTGTCACTTGCACGTATCACTAATTACTATGATGCCTACTGTCTAAAATAAACAACCTTGTTATTTCAAAATGGAATGGCAGCAAGATGTTGGCGGGAGTAATACTTAAGACGAAGACGGTGCAATGCAGCTTAATCTGGGTCGTCAGTTACTAGATTTGTGCTTCAGATTGCGAAGAATCTCGTCAAACCTCTTATCTCAGCTCGGCTGCCGTCTTTATGAACAATGAGCTATATATACTCTAGACGCGTAACTAGCCCTGCTAATATAAATTCTCTTATTCATTGCTCGAGTTTCAGTAGACGAAAACTACGCATATGTAATATTAATTTTGTAACACTATTGTAATATACTGCCCAACAAGCATTGTTAATGTTTCCACTGAAACTTTTTAGTTACACAGTTTTATGTTCAGAGCTAGTAGGTGTTGTAGGATTTTTTAGTTTAGTTTTTGCTGATAACGTTATGATACATGTTGTGAAAAATGTTCGTACAAATTAACTAGCCCTGTGTTTATACTTTTGGTGTGGTAAAGAATCGTCGTAAATATATATTATGGATTCATGTTACGGTAAATCTGTTTAATTGAGAATTATTCATATTTTTTTCAAAATTATTACATTTTGTAAAAAATATGAATAATTTTCAATTAAACAGATTTATGGTAGTTATTATTAATATAATAACCACATGTTTTGGTAAATGTGAATAAACGATTGAAATTTATTACTTTTAGTATTAATTGTTAATAATTCACTACACGTATTGGTAAAAGTTATAAAATAAATAAAAACCCATTTTTTTACCAGCAGGTATTTATTTATAATGTTAAACACAGTCTTACAATTATATTATTTAGAGTTCACACAAACAAGGTCACTTGTACTTCCTTTAAAACGAAAGGACAACAAATTCACATGTTCTGAACTAGAATATTAAATAAATCAAACTGCAAGGGCACATTTATCACAAAATTAACAATAAAATTCTTATAAAATTCAAATCCACCACCAAACTTATGCAAGAAAGCCTTTCGTGGTACATAAAATTGTAACAAAAATAAAATTAAACAATTATTGTTTCATTAACAAAATCAACACAAATCTAAAAAGCAATCATTATCAATCATATTTGGTTTGCCTGTAAATCTTCTGTAGCACCTATAAATGCAACAAATTAAATTTATTATTATCATAGAATTCAACAAATAATTGTTGTGCGAGTAAAATATATTGCCATTTAAATTGCAATAAAAGTGAAATCAAAATAAAACAATTAAAGACTCATATGACGACTTGCCTCTCGCACGTCGCACACGCCGCCCCGCCCCGCAACCCTTGGCCACATTATTTTAAAAATTATTTCATTTATCACTACTAGGGTTGAATTATTAATAAAAACCGACAAATGTGATTAATTTATCACTTTAACCTCGACTTTTGATAATTATCAATAATAATAGATAATTATTAATAATCTTCAAAAACACAGGCGTGTCTTTTCACCGCCAAAAGGAGCCCTTTCACCTTGGCTCCTACTTTTCGAAATATATCCTTGGAGTGTACCGACCGCTTTCAGCTTTTGGGAGTTGAGATTTCCTCGAACCTAAACTTTGGGCGATTCGTTGAGTCCAAGGCAAAGGTGGCTGCCAGGAAACTTGGCGTTATCGCAAAGGTCCGGCAGTACTTCACACCAGGGCAGCTTC
The DNA here is from genome assembly GCA_037179545.1 of Sesamia inferens. Taxonomy (NCBI): domain Eukaryota; kingdom Metazoa; phylum Arthropoda; class Insecta; order Lepidoptera; family Noctuidae; genus Sesamia; species Sesamia inferens. Next base: position 15,377,494 of record CM073928.1, on the reverse strand, counting down.
TAATGTTGTACAAAGCACAGGTCCGTTCGTGTGTGGAGTACTGCAACCACATTTGGGGGAGTACTGCAACCATATTTGGACTGGTGCTGCTAAGTGCCACCTGGCCACTTTGGATTCAGTGGAGAGGCGTGCGAAGATGCTGATTGGTGACCCTGATTTAAATCGAGATGGTCTCCAATGCCTAGAGCGCAGGCGTAGAGTAACCAACCTTTCGGTGTTCTATAGGATGCATTTTGGGGAGTGTGCGAGGGAATTGCATGATTTAATTCCCCCATCTCCGTTCCACCATCGGACAACCCATCGTACGGCGAGTTTCCACCCTTACGTTGTTAATACCACTACGATCCGGACGAAGCGTTTCGCCTTCTCCATTATACCGCGTACATCGAGGGACTGAAACAATTTGCCAGCGGCGGTGTTTCCGTCGCACTACAATTTGAGTGTCTTCAAGGCTAGAGTGAATAGGCTCTTAATAAACTAGTGCGCTTTACCATCAACGATTGCGTCACTGCTTACCATCAGGCGGGATTGCGGTCAAGCGCTAGTTTATAATTTATAAAAAAAAGACGCTCTTACCGTAACATCTACCCGAAACTAGTGTGTTGATTGCCGCGTTTTACGGTTATTGAGAGTACTTGTACGAGAATAGTCTTAGAGACATGACTGAGTTCCTCTGGTTCCGGCTTTTCGTCGTAAACTCGGTATTTACCTACTTATGTTACTATGTAGTGGAACAGATACGTACCAACAACAGATGTTTCCGATGTTGGCTGCATATTTATTTGCAGTTTAAATATATGACGGCATTTGACGGCACGGTTGGCGTGGTGGTTAAATGTTTGATTGCTGCGTGTGTGTCGCGGGTTCGATTCTCGCGCAGAACAAATATTTGTATGACCTATAAGTAGTTGGTCTGGATCTGGTTCTTTGTATATGTGAGTTAAAAAGTTTAATAAATATACAACGTGTAACATAAAGGGTATATACATACCAAGGGCATGGCATCTTTACATGATATCAAATGATATCGGAAGGTTTTTAACTCAAAATAAAATACTCAAAAAAATTATACTAAATTTTCGGTTCCATGTGTTTTTTAAATTCAAATCATAACAAACGTGCACCACACTACATACGTTAATAACTACTTGTTACACGTCACATTACTTGGCAAAATCACGATAAATGTCTTCAAAAATTCTGTGCGCCTAGTATGGTAGTAGCCTATCACAGGCGGTGCTTTTTCTCGTAACTTCCTAACATAAAGAGATAGGATTAAAAAACCCTTCCAATATCGATTGATATCATGTAAAGATGCCGTGCCCTTGGTATGTATATACCCTTTATGTTACACGTTGTATACAACGTTATTTTTTGTTTATTTGAAACCTGAATATATTTAGTTTGTTCAGAATAAGCAACTGAATCGATTCCAATCATTTTTACACCTTGTTATCTTTTTTCACAAATACATTTAGAAGTTGTTGCGGCGTGGTTACTGAGTGCGCTACGCAGTTTACGCGGGCGCATGCCCGTGCTCAGCTGCCACCACAGGTCAATGCCTTCGGCTCGCCCGCCTGAACGGAGCGTACATATTGTTGTTGGGACAACCAAGTAGGATAACAAGCTCATAACTTTGTGGTTTTTCATTATATCTTTGAGAAGTTTTGTACATAGATTCTTTACTTAAAAATACTGGGCACGTATTTTGGGTTTCCCATAAACAAAAAATAATGTGGTATATGTATACAGTATGTAAAGAAAACCCTGTCCGACCCGTGAAGGTATTTTTAGGTATCGTTAGCTAATTCTACTAATGCCTACATAACCTGGCTAAACTAAAAAAAAAATACCCCCTTAAAAATAAATAACTTAAATAAAATAAATAGGTAATTTCATGGCAACACAGGCACAGGTCATGACCTCAGTTGACCTCATGCAGGTAGGTATTGGTAGTCTAACCACGTTTATCGACTCTCGAAAGAAACAATGATACCTACTTAGGCAGCTCGTGAAAAGAACTTTTTTTAAGTAGGAAGGTCGTCTGACCCTCCGAATGTATCATTTCATTCGATGAGCACAATGGCTGTGGCGGAGATGTTGTTCCATATTACGTTCACTAAGAATGATACAGGCCTGAAACCGTCGCACGAGATGGCACGGTGTTTCACAAAGTTAGTCCACCCCTACCAATCCACTGCTCGCCGAACTGATAGTGGAGGTACCACATGCTGGAACCACACCACCACAACTACATCCGAATCGTCCAATACCTGATCCCCACACAACACAGCTAATTGCAGTTACCATCCTCCATCAGCATGTTACATTACGTTAGAAAACGATATGATCACACAATAAACGATACGTCTACACGGACGCAATGTCTACGCGAAATTAATAAATTTAAAATAAAAATTTTTATTTCATAAAAATAGGTACTCTAGCTGCACGGCGGTACCCTTTGACTAGAGGTGTGAAAGTATTCAAAATATGACTCGTAACGATTTTTGGTATCGATTTAGTATTGCAGAATTTCACGCATCGATTCAACATCGCATGGCATTCTTTAGATTTTAGAACTTTCACATAACTTAAATCAGGTGAACTTAAATGCTTTACATTGATTATAATATTTTCCTAAAATCGTATTTCATAAGACCTTTCTAGTTTCTGTTTACTAATAATACCTGTGATGTAATAATGTTATTAGTAATTAATCGATAATCAAATGAAAGTACTTTTACCATTAGGTAATCTGTGTTTTTACAACAAATCAATCGACCAGGTACAAGTTTCGATTAATAGCCATAAAAATAAAACGTTATTTCACAAAAAATGCAAAAAGTACTTCTTTATTATCGATTCGATAATCGATGGGTCGGACGGGGTTTTCTTTACATCCTGTATACAATATGTAATGAAAACCCAGTTCGACCCAAAAGGATAATAAATGTTAGGTATACACATGACCAAATAAAATATTAAATTTTACGTAATCATCATAGTGACAATAATAATGAATTTTGAAATAATCTTTTTTCCGTGAATTAATTCCAACTTCCCCAAAATTTGGTATTTTTTTAAAAAAGTGACAACACCATTTGTGACGGAGCGAATAGCAATGCGACGACGTGCCACGTGCCCTGCCCCCCTACACCCGCGCATGTTCCCCTAACGTGTGGCGTACCGCACATGCATTAAGTTACCTCGACTTTTCGAAATAATATTTATTTTTTTAGGGGGAATTTTTTTTAAGTTTAGTCCGGATTTGTTGATATTATTAGAATCAGTTAACGATACCTAACAATACCTTCACGGATCGGACAGGGTTTTCTTTACATATTGCATATATAAATATTTATTTATTATCCGTAATCTCAACATTTATACACGTAAACACGAAATAATGTTCTACTATGAATAATTTGTTTTAAAGATATGAGAAATAGGGTGTAAAGTTCACTCATCCTCAATACCAAAGGGAGGATCCTCTGACTAAACAAGCATTGTGTCTGGTGGACACTTGCTAGTTGCAGTTGCAGTATCTGCGTGACGTCAGTATGTCATGTTGTTTGCATGTGGTGTTGTAGATACCGCTACAATTTATTCTTAACCAAAAAACTGCCGCGAAAATAGCGCCCTGTACCGCCGAAAAGCGCGACGCCCCGAAATTTTTAAATCTGTAAAATCTTCGAAAATTTTCATTTGAATCATATGCTGTAAAAGGCGAAATATATTATTATTAGCGATCTATATTAAATCAATAATGTATTTAAGGTATTAAATTGGATAAGGATTAATGCTGTATTGGTTAAAATTGCTTCGAAAATTAGACAATATTTGTCCTAAAATGTAAATGACAAAAAAATGTTATTGTGGGATTTTTTTTTTAATATTTATAAACTAGCGCTTGACCGCAATCCCGCCTGATGGTAAGCAGTGATGCGATCGTTGATGGTAAAGCGCGCTAGTTTATTAAGAGCCTATTCACTCAGAAAAACTGAGCAAATAGGAAGGAAGACGGCAGTTGAGCGAGGTGATGCAATGTTAAACCCAACAACACGACCAACGATGCTGCGCCAAAGGGAGATTGATCTGAAGACCCTCCACGACCAAACTCCCAACACAACAACATTTGGCGCATCGTACCCGGCACACATCGCAACACAACTGCTCCGACCCGTCCTCCGTACGGCTTCACCAGACATACCGGAACACGACAAATCGTTTGGCGGCAAGGCTTTGTCTAGTGGGTGGTAACTTCTGCCGGCGGCCGATGTTATGGCCTACCACCGAGAAATTCATAAAAGATAGTAGTAGACATAATATGCCATCGCGGACTTTTTTGTAGACCTTTTCAATGTGTACAATATTTAGTACATTATTTTGATAAATCTCGTAGGGTTCAGCCTGTGTTTCACTGCAAACGCGGAATAATAGCATTTTTTAATAGATGTTATAAAATAACTTACTTACCTTTTTCAAAAGGTAAGTAAGTTATTTTTCTAATACCTACACTTGTTGTGTAGCTTTTAGTCTGTGCCAGTGCCACTAGTTAACAATTCAGTTGTTTCCATTTAACCATTAGCGGAAAGTTCCAGAGTGCAATCAATTTAATTATTCAAATATTGTTCCACAAACTTCCCTCATAACAAATCAATCTGACTGTGTACACGGCCAATAATTTCTGTCCGTTTCCATTAAAGGCTATAATTACTGTTCAGCTATCGCTATAGAAATATAACCTATACTTATATGTGGACAGTGTTGTGGGTTACATTATTAATAAATAAATAAGCCATTTATTTTTTGCTTTTGCATATTAAATATTACAAGTTTAAATGCATTATCTATATAAAAAGGAAATAATGTATGTATTTGGTTAGTAATTGTAATTGTAGCAAGTACTTAAAAATTAGGTTTGTTACTTAAGAATTTAACATTTTTACAAAAAGTAAACATTGTATTTTTATAGTAGATTGATTTAATCAGCAAGAACCCCATTTTGGATAAAGGCCTCCTCCAAAGATGCCCATAACTATCTCTATCTCTTGCTAAGATAGTCCAGTTTGGGCCGGCTGTCCGTCTGACGGGTTACATTATTAGCAAAGTATAAATATTGTTATACTCGAATTATTTGGGTAAAGTTTCTGCTAACAAAGTCGCGTGCAAAGTGCTATAGGTAATATATAATATTACAAATTCTGCCTGTATGCTACATTTTCACGCCTAAACCACAGAACGGAACTCGATAAAATTTGCCAAAGAGATAGATGGCATCCTGGGGAAGGACATACTTTTTGTCCTGGTAATATATTCCCATGGGCAGAAGTTAGTGATGTATATTTGATACAAGTTCTTATTAAAAGTGGAACAACTTTTTTTGTGTGGTATATCTTTATTAATTGATCAATATACTTACACAAAGCTCAGAGAGACCTTCAGTCTAAAAAGGTTTACATACCTAAGTAGAAATTTAAAGTTTTTTTTTTTATCTCAATTCTAATGTTTTACACGGAACATGTATTTCAATTAAGCCTATCAATCGACTAAACGATATCCCTATCTAGGATATCCCATCGCCTAATAGTTACGGTGATTGGGTTGTCCTTATCATAAAATAATTGGACCACTATAAATGGACTCCTCTGTAGGTATTATAGAGCAAAAGGATTTGTTTGATCATCAACGCTAACGATCTCTGGGAATACCACTCGGATTTAAAAAAAATGTTTTGTATCTAATAGCCTGATTTACGAGGAAAATGTACAAATCTTAGACAATGTATTATTATGCTTCGACCGATACCGTTGGAGCCAACCAAAAAGGCAAAATGCTGAAAGAACGGGCTGGCGATGTGATGATACATGGTGGGTCGAGAAGTTTTAAGAAAAATGTGTCTTTTGACTTCCATACGCACTTTTTTTGAATGATATAAACTAGTTCTTTACCGCGGTCCTGCCCGATGGTAAGCAATAATGCAAACGTTGATGCTAAAGGACAATAGTTTATTAAGAGCACATTCACCAATTATAATCAAACAAAGACCGTCTTAGGCAAATTATTTCAGTCCTTCAATGAGTACGTGGTGTAAAAGACGATGCGGTACGATACTCGCCGTATGGCTGGTTGTCCGATGATAGTACAGTGCTGGCGAAATTAAGTCATGTAATTCCCACACACACTCTCCAAAATGCACACTATAGAATACTGAAACTACGACCCTAGTTTATTAACCAATAACAGTTAGTTATTGGTTAATAAATCAGGATCGCAGTTTAATTTAATTATTTTAATCAGGATCATAGTTCGTTTTCGCTAGTAAGCCAGTTAGGATTTATGCATCGTTAATAACAAATGGTCAACCCCTATCCTAATACATGCGAATTAATCATAACTGGCGAAATATCTGTGTACTATGCCTCTGTTTACCCTTTCGCGAAGTTCAGGAGTGTTAGTGTCAGTGTATTGTATGTAAGTTTTAATCAATTACGGTATTGGAAAGTCCCAAACAGCCGACTGTTTGGGGCTTTTCGATAACCCCTATTAAATAATTTATACGTAGTTGATTCCTACTTACCCATATAAGCGAAGTAACGAGAAATATCTACGTTTTAGTGTAGATCTTGTCCATTCATGGATACGACCGTGTCTCTTAACCTAATTGCTAAAGCTTTAGTTGAAACTAATGTGGTACTTTAGATATGTACCTACCTAATGATTTACTCTGGATCTAGTGAATTTGAGTTTGCAAAGTTTCGTTATGTCCATTTATTTTAAAAGTATCTATCAAATGGTAGATATATAAAGAAAGAAGAAAGAATTTTTTTTACTCCGCACAAACAAAACGCACTTTACAACTAAATACCTTAAAAATAAATTACAAAGAAAATACAGGAAAAAGAAAATAATAATAATATCACCAAAAGTCTCGTACATGCAAAACTGCCAAACTATATACAAAGTTGATTTGATGTCAAAGCATAGACATGTCGTAGACCATAGACGATGGAAGTAATAAGTACTACGTACAACGTAGTACTTACTACCTCCATGCCATAGGCATTAGACAGCACACATATACGTAGATATAATATAGATATAGACATGGACGATTTATACGAATTTTTTATTCGATGTGTCATATTATTTGATCATAGTGCCACTTAATTTCTTCTTTTAGGGTTGATTTTTCAGCGGCAGATACTTTTATCCCAGGAATCATTTTGAATTATTGACTGCCAGAATTTATTTTGGGGAACGGGTACGTGTCTTATTTTTATATATGTCGGAGATCGTCGTTTAATTTTAATAGAAGTTGCTGATTTGATTTACGTAGTAGAGGGGCGAACGCTTGTGACGTCATTTTGTGATGGCGTCACATGGACAGAGTCGCTTTGGAAAGTGAGGTTCGTCGAACGGTGACTTTGCATCGAGACGCGGACCAAGGCACTTCTCGGAACCGAAACTGTCGGTTTGCCTATTCAAATTGTTATTATGAAGATTGGAGGGTATATCTACACGTCGTGCTTGAATTCAAAACTCACCTACGAAATGGAACCTGTACCACCACACCAGGAGGCTGTCGACCCTACCGCTCTGCCGTCGCTGTCTCCGACATCAGAAGTTGGATAAAGAACTACACTGCTCACAATCTCGTTATAAATCAAGGAACAGAATAACGTGAGGCTGGAAGTGAACGTGAAGTTACGAGGTGCGCTCAATTGCTGGCGCAGATATCGCTCCGCGTGATGGTCCGCTGCAAGAGTGCGCTGCAGGCGTGCAAGTGCTGGCTGTTGCTTGGCGCGCGACAGTGCTGGCTGTTGCTTGGCGCGCGACAGTGCTGGCTGTTGCTTGGCGCGCGACAGTGCTGGCTGTTGCTTGGCGCGCGACAGTGCTGGCTGTTGCTTGGCGAGCAAGGTGCGCCTGCGGAGCGGGCAAGGTGCGCTTGCGGAGCGCACTTCTAGCTGCTTGGTGAATCGCATCAATGGCGTGTGGCGCAGCCGGAGCTGCGTGCGTTTTGCTGAACGCCCAAGGTTTCAAGACTTGAGCATCTACTCTGCAGGCGATGAGAAGGTTTCAAAATACCCAAAACGTTTGTGGTAACGTAATGGGATTTTATGAGAGCTCCGAGATGTCTGGTGTGCAACGGTTGATAACTGCCAAGTGGCAGGGGTTTGCCAGAAATTGCCATAATCCGGTGAGTCGTACTATTTTTATTTTGATTCCGTGGCCGAATGTTCTCTTGTCAAGGAATCTGTAATTTCATTGGTGTATGTACACACGTGCCAGTATATATACAGTGTACAAGGTTGTGCCAGTGTGTTGTGTACTGCACCATTTCTTTGCGACATGATCATAAGAGTTATTTGCAAATTTTATTTTTTGTAGGTACTACCCGTATTCTTTGTTATAATGGGCTGAGAAATTTTAAATCAGGGTTTTAAAATTATGATGTCTGGTTTGTCTTTAATTCAAAACTAAAGTTCACTGTGGCCTATAGTTACAAGCTCACTTGAGTTTCTGATAGTATGTGTGGCTAGACTATTAAATCTTCTCAAGAGAACAAGTGGTGACGAACATAGAAATGAGTGCTATTTACGAAAAATTTAAATTTGATAGAAATGAGCTAAAGTAATGAAATTTGTGAGCGAGTTGTTTGATGGCGATAATGGCGATCGTTACCTATTGAAATCGTTGATTGGAAACAGAACTTATAAGTACCCCACGATCGCATAGGTATGAAAGATTTTTCCAAGTAATGTTTGCTGTGTTAGATTTTTATAATGTAGAAGATGGTGAGGAGGGTGCCTCCGCCAGCAAATAGAACACGTATCATGGCTGAGTGGTCGCGCTGCACGCACTAGTCTGTAGTCGTAACTGCAACCCAGTGAGAGGTTGTTCAGAGCGCGATGGGCAGCTAGTGGTGTGGCGGGGACACTAGTAGGTGTGGTCGCGCTGCACGCACTAGTCTGTAGTCGTAACTGCAACCCAATGAGGGGTTGTTCAGAGCGCGATGGGCAGCTAGTGGTGTGGCGGGCACACTAGTAGGTATGGTCGCACTGCATGCACTAGGCTGTAGTCGTAACTGCAACTCAGTGAGGAGTTGTTCAGGGCGCGATGGGCAGCTAGTGATGTGGCGGGGACACTAGTAGGTATGGTCGCACTGCATGCACTAGTCTGTAGTCGTAACTGCAACTCAGTGAGGAGTTGTTCAGGGGGCGATGGGCAGCTAGTGATGTGGCGGGGACCAGGGTCTCGGAGGAGACTATTAGTTGTACGGTCATGTGTTGACCTGGGAGTCGTGGACTCTAGAGTTGGTCGTATCACAAGAGGTGATGACGATATGGGTGTCAACTATGAGTTGTCACTGGCTACTGTGGTAGCGGGCGATGATGTGTTTTCTTTTTGATGATTATGATTTTGATTTGATAATTATGAGGCTTGGAGGAACCTTTTGTGTTTTCTTTTTGAAAATTGATAATTATGAGGCTTGGAGAAACCTTTTGTTTTCTTTTTGAATTTTGATAATTATAAGGCTTGAAGGAAGCTCTTGCGTTTAAGTTGTTAAAATAATTAAGTTTGGTTTTCTAATAGTCATTGTAATTAAACGTGACGTGTGACGGTCAGGTTGGCCGAGTTCTCAAAAATGCTTCAAAGTCTGTGTTCTGTGTTTTTTTTTTAATTTGTTACAGACATGCACTAAGACATGCAACCGGAAGTGTCGAGGTTTGGCTGGAATCGGCGGTTGGCCTGGTGGACTGGATCCCGGACTCCGAGGCTGAGGGAGCTTCGGATGCGACTGGGATTGGCGCTGGGATGATGATGATGAAGATGCACGAGGACGTGCAACTCGTCAGGCTGGCCGTGTCGGAGATCGTCGTTTAATTTTAATAGAAGTTGCTGATTTGATTTACGTAGTAGAGGGGCGAACGCTTGTGACGTCATTTTGTGATGGCGTCACATGGACAGAGTCGCTTTGGAAAGTGAGGTTCGTCGAACGGTGACTTTGCATCGAGACGCGGACCAAGGCACTTCTCGGAACCGAAACTGTCGGTTTGCCTATTCAAATTGTTATTATGAAGATTGGAGGGTATATCTACACGTCGTGCTTGAATTCAAAACTCACCTACGAAATGGAACCTGTACCACCACACCAAGATGATGTCGACCCTACCGCTCTGCCGTCGCTGTCTCCGACATATATTTATGTAATTTGTTGCATTTAATTTTGCAATTGTCTGATGCCGCAAACATAGCTAATGTTTTTACTGTTTGAAAATGCCGTTTGAAAAGGTTTCACGCACGCCTTAAAAAGATGTTAGCACATCGTGACGGCATCCACGAAGACCGATGCCTCCGGGGTTAGGGTTGCGGGTTGGTTAAAAATGGAACCGTGGCCCTGGCGCACAGTTAAGTGAAGTAACAGGAGTGGGTCAGTAAAAGTCTGACACGCCCTTTCGCTCCTCCCAGAGGGGGATAGGTAATTTGCTGATTTCCCATCCACAACAAAAAAAGGCACATGTACAACTTCTTTCTTCTTGAGCCTATATTGGCATTTCTCCAGCAATAGACCTTCCATTGCTGGAGAAATGCCTCCCCAAGGCGTTCTACAATGACCGGTCTTATGCTGCCTGCATACATCAGCTTCCCGTGACCTTCACCAGGTCATCGGTCCACCTTGTTGGGGACCTCCATACGCTGCGTTTTCCGGTACGTGGCCGAGTCACTAAAATTAAGAGGCAGTAGGCGGGGCACATTGCTCGTAGAACCGATGGCCGGTGGGGAAAACTATTACGTTCCTACATCATCCGCAAAACTGTCTTAGGATTCACTTCGTCCGTCCCCAGATTTTGTAGGCTCTTTATTAATTGTTATTCTTTATTCTATGTGTGCCGGGTACGATGCACTAAATTTTGTTGTGTCGGGAGTTTGGTCTCCAGATCACACTCTCTGGCGCGGCATCGTCGGTCGTTCTGTTGGGTTTGACATTGCATCACCTCGATCAATCGGCGGGATTGCAGTCAAGCACTAGTAAATAATCATTAAAAAAAACACAACAAAATTACAGCCATCAACAATCAGGCTCGCCCATCCACCCGAAGTCATCTCTTTAGATCGTCACTTCATCTTAAAGAAATGTAAGAGCCGAGCTTCTATGATCCGTGCGCTGGAGGCGTCCCACGTTACGTAGGTAGGTAAGAAGAAATTAATGAAATTACATTACCGGCAACTGGCGTACTTACTAATAAAAGCCGGAACGCTCAAAATTAGTCAGAGTATTACAGAAAATGAGCATATAATAAAAACATTATGTCGAATGACAAAAGCCTACACAAGACAACGGGGAAGAACTCTCCATGGTATAGTCAGCCTCGAAAAGATGTGTTATTTACGAGAATTAATTTCATCGCCAACAGTGTGTTTCATAATACTGTTTCAATGTGTAAGTAGTTAAAATTATGTATTAGTACATATTTTCTAATCTGTATATCTTATTCTTCTTCAGCCTATAGATGTCCACTGCTGGACAACGGCCTCCCCCAAGGCTGATCGGTCCTGTGCTGCCCGCATCCATCGGCTTCCCGCGACCTTCACCAGGTCATCGGTCTACCTTATTGGGGGTCTCCCTACACTGCGTCTTCCTGTACGTGGCCGCCACTCCAGAACTTTACTGCCCTATCGGCCATCGGTTCTACGAGCACATTGCTTATCCTGCCCACTGCCACTTAAGTTTAGCGATTCGCAGAGCTATGTCGGTGACTTTGATTCTTCTGCGGATCTCCTCATTTCTAATTCGATCATGCAGAGAAACTCCGAGCATAGCTCTTTCCATTGCCCTTTGTGTGACTCTGAGCCTTCGTATGAAGCCCATTGTGAGCTGAGACGTGGTCGCTCACAATGGGCCTCACAATCCGTATATAATAATAATAAATTGAAGACTTTATTTGTATATTTTAACACTCTCATCTCTACAACTACATACCAGTCTGATTTGAAAAACCCTTTTTTGCATTTGATAGGTCAATTCTTGAAGAAGGTAAATTCATACTGGGTCCCTATTTGGAAGAGGAATCGTCAGATATCTGCTGCTGCCGAGCGGTGGGTCTGGGACACATAAGAGATCAGCAAAACGAAATGAAATCAGTAAAGAAATAATAGCGCGATTAGGTGATGCGTTTGAACGGAGTGGGTTTGCGAACATGAAATTTCAAGACTACTTGTTGTTCTTAATTTTTTGTTGTATAATTCAGCGCTGGGATTCTGTCTTGCACAGAGTCGCAGGATAAGGCTGAGTGATAGCCGTTTTGCATGGATATGACGCATGTTTCCCTCAAAAAATCTTTTTTTTTTGTGTTTTTTAGGGTTCCGAAGCCAAATGGCAAAAAACGAAACCCTTATAGATTCGTCATGTCTGTCTGTCCGTCTGTTCATCCGTCCGTCCGTATGTCACAGCCATTCTTTTCCGTAACTATAAGAGCTATACTGTTGAAACTTAGTAGGTATTATGATGAAAAAATGATCACTAAGATTTTGAAAAAATAAAATAATAATAATAAATATTGGGGGCTCCCCATACTTAGAACTGAAACTCAATTTTTTTTTTTCATCAAACACATATGTGTGGGCCGTGGGGTATCTATGGATTGGTCTTCAAAATGATATCAAGGTTTCTAAAATATATTTTGTTCTAAACCGAATAGTTTGCGTGACAGACGCTTCCAAAGTGGAGAAAAGTTGGTCCCCCTCTAACTTCTAAAATAAGAAAATGAAAAATCTAAAAAAACGTATGATGTACATTACTATAAAAACTACCAACGAAAATTGTTTTGAACGAGATCTAGTAAGTAGTTTTTTTTAATACCACGTAAATCGTAAACCGCTTATTAACGCGTAATCTTTCATACAAATAACTTAAATCCTTTAATTTCATAAATCAATAGTACGGAACCCTTTGTGCGCGAGTCCGATTTGGCCGGTTTTTTTCTTTTTGTGTCATGTTGACCGAAAATAAACGTATTTTCTTTCTTTCTTTCCGTATAATGGAACGAAGATTGTAGCCAGTTAAATGATTTTTCGTCAATCTACATAATTGTGGAGGCCAATTGTACGTATACCTACACACTCATATTGTCCCAAAATATTACGTTATCATATAGCAACACATATCTACACCACACTTTAAGGACAAAACCTAAATAATTGGCCGCAATTTTTGGACGCTACTAAGGAACACGTTAGTGAGGCGCGTCTCTCGTTGGTTTTTACTCAGCTGATCCTATTTGTTTAAAACATCCCGGTCCCACTACCAAAAGGACACTGTATTCATACGAGTATGTTGTTTGAAGAAAAAATATCTTCCATGATTTGTTTGGAGAGATTCAATTTTGAAGAGAGAAAACATGTTTATCCATAATGTGTGGCCCGAAACGTTCAAAAACTGATGAAAGTTTCTAGCTATTATGCATATAAAATTCACTCGCTGTCTCAGTTTAGAGGTAACTATGATGATAATTTGAAAGAATTATTTCCAGATATAGAGGTTTGCGTTTCTCACAAACCCAAAACGTTGGGACCTCAGTATGAGTTTTAGTTACAGAGGTTTCTCACTTATCCAGGTCCTATTCAATCAAGTTCCACTCTAATTTTATTTTTTATGTACAGTCCTGTCTTCGAGAAAAAGCATTCCTGAACCCTGAGAGCGCGAAAATTCTAGTAGCTAATAAGGAACAGATTCGCAAAACACGTATTTCTTTGTATGAAACTGACAGGTGTCAAGAACGCAGTCCCTCGCCGGCAGCACTGTACCATTAAATATAATCTTGTTTTATTCGCTACTCATGGTTTCTCGGAATACAAAACTATATAAATGAAAGTCATGTTCAGTCGCAAATATTCGATAATGGCAGCGTGAACAGTACGGGGTATCGGCACATCGGATTACGGGACGTCAAAAAACATACTGTGGGATTTTCAACTCAAGGCGTTAGGTAGTGCATTGAAAATTCAGTGCGCGAAAAACATCGCCGCGGGAAAAACCCATCAATACCTGGGCTAAGAAGTTCTGTTAAGGAAAAGTATAGACAATGGCCCCGAGACCTTTGTTCACCAACTAAACTAAATTTAACTTCAGTGCATCCTTTTCTTTATATTTCACTAGCTTTCCGCCCGCGGTTTCGCCCGCGTGGAGTTCGGTTATATCGCGCTTTTTAGATTTCCCTCGGGAATATCAACATTTTCCGGGATAAAAAGTACCGTATTATTTAATCCGGAATTCTAACTTTACGTCTGTAAACTTTCAAAGCAATCAGTTCTGTAATCACGGCGTGAAAGCGGAACAAACAAACAAACTCACTTTCCAATTTGTAATATTAGTAAGGATTAAGAAAAGGACAGAAGATATTTCATTAAGAAAACGACAGAAGATGACGGCGCGTGACTGGTTAATTTTGAATATTGTGACCTGTTTTATCGTATCAGTATCAATTGACCGTAAATTACTCTACTATTTTTTTAAGTCGATTAATCAGTCGGTATTCTTATAAATTATGATTTTTATTAAGAGCGGGTAACACCGACTAGAGTTGCGTTTGACATAGCGATCGACCGTTGGCGCTGGGCATTCTATGCTCAAGCTTCGATCGAGTAGGTTGGTCAAAAATCAAATCAAAATCAAAGCATTTATTTCAAATAAACCAGTTACAGGCACTTTTGAATTGTCAGAAGGTCGGTCAGTCAGTAAGGTGAAACTAGTCGCCCATTCCAAAGAGTAGGTACCTATGGAGAAGAACGGGCAAGAAACTCCATGGACACTCTTTTAAAATATTAAGCTATTGATACAAATATTTGATTACATCATTCATTTTGAAATCAATCGTGTGAGAACGATGCAGAAATATATTGTACGCTGAGAGCGTCCATTATGGAAAAAAAAACAACAATTCAGAAATTAAAATACGCCGTAGCAGCTAAGAGATGACCAGTCCCCTCTGACGGCGTCCGTTCACGAACATGACGTATGGATCAGCATCATTCAGCTCAACCATATTGAAGGGAACCTAATGACCCAACACACACGCCACCACCAGCGAGACATTTGAGTGAGCATGACATACTCTCAACGGCCATAGCACTATCAAGTCAATAAACGACTAACCCAACAAATAGATGCTTTACAGCAAATAGATCGTGCTCACACGTGTTCCATGCAATTATACAATACTAAGAAATTGAATCTATACAATGCAAAGACAGTTTTGTCCAAGGTTCAGCAGCTCCAACGGTGTTCCCGAATGCTAAGTTTAGCTCCTGTGCAGCTGCACCAGTGCCGAATATCCCTGTCAGCGATGCAATTCCGTAACGTATAATATGCCTGGTTACATAGTGTGTACTGGCTTTGAGTTAAAAAAAAACAAACAATTGCAAATTTAAACTACGAGAGGAAAAATCAAAGAACAATCAGTGTAAGCATAGAAATCGGACGCAGCTCAAGCCCAAGCCTTTTTGTCGTCAATATAATCTTTAACACTATAAAATGCTTTCTGACACAACTTACGTTTAATGAAGCATTTGAATTTATTCAGGCTCAGATCTTGAACCACCTCTGGAAGTCTATTGTAAAAATGTATACATTGGCATCTAAAAGAGCCACCTATTTTCTTGAGCCTTGTTGTAGGTACAATAAATTTGTGCTTGTTTCTAGTATTTATATTATGGACATCACTGTATTTTTTATACAATTTTATATTTTTATGAGCATACAAAAGATTTTCATAAATATATTGAGACGGCACGGTCAGTACATTAATTTCTTTAAATTTTTCTCTGAGAGAGTGTCTTGGACTTAATTTATAAATTGCACGAACAGCTCGTTTCTGCAAAACAAATATTGTCTGAATATCAGTGGCATTTCCCCACAACAGAATGCCGTACGACATTACGCTATGGAAATAGCCAAAGTACACTAAACGGGCCGTCTCAATATCAGTCAAATTACGAATTGTTCTAACTGCGTATGCAGCAGAACTTAGTTTTTTTGACAATTTTTCTATATGGGGACCCCATTGAAGTTTAGCATCCAGAGTTATACCCAAGAACACTGTGCTGTCTTCAGATTCCAATTCTTCGCCCCTTATCAACACTTTAGTTTTCACCTGCCTAACGTGAGGTAGAGTAAACTTAATGCATTTGGTTTTTTTCTCGTTTAAGAGTAAATTATTAACATTAAACCAGTGGACTACTTTGGATATCGCGCTATTTACATCATCAGTGACCTGCTGCTGACGTTTAAGTTTAAATAAAAGAGAAGTGTCATCTGCAAACAACACTATATCGTGATTATCCTTTATGAGGTACGGCAGGTCATTAATGTAAATAAGAAACAAAAAGGGACCAAGAATTGACCCCTGTGGGACTCCCATTGTTACTAAAGATCCGGATGATCTTTTTCCATTAACGTCAACGCTTTGAATCCTACCACTCAAGTAGGATGTAATAAGATCCAATGCAGAGTTCCTGATCCCGTAGTGGCGGAGTTTCCTGATTAACGTCTCGTGAAGAACGCAATCGAATGCCTTGGACAAATCACAAAAAATGCCCAAGGCATCGCATTTATCCTCCCATGCATTGTAGATATGAGATAGAAGTTCAACACCGGCATCAGTAGTTGAACGACCCCTTGTAAAACCGAACTGTTTGCTATGTAATAATTTATGTTTATTAAAAAAACTTAGCATTTGGTTTAAAATTAATTTCTCAAAAATTTTACTAAAGGTAGGTAGTACAGAAATAGGTCTATAATTTGTGGGGTCTGATGTACTGCCTGATTTAAACAAAGGTATTATCTTACTATTTTTCATGAGATCAGGAAACTCTCCACAGTCAATACAAGTATTAAAGATAACCGCTAGCGTGGGTGCCACAATATCAATAATAGACTTCGCAACTTCCACCGAATGACCCCATAGGTCAGCAGTCTTTTTTATATTGAGAGTGTGAAAGATTTTAATTATATCTTTACTGGTAACATATTCAAAGTGAAATTCCGAATTACAAACATTAACATTTTCTTTAAGCAAAGACTCGGCAACAGAAGGTGATGAGTTTAGGGATTTAGTAGTTAAAACAGGAATATCCGAAAAGAAATTTTCAAACACCTCAGCGACTTGCGAGTCTGATTTTATTATGTTGCCATTAACAGTCAGGCTATAGTCAGTATTTCTATCACTGGACCTTCCCGTTTCACTATTAATAATTTTCCAAGTCGTTTTAATTACATTACTACTGTTTTTTATCTTTGAACTCAAGTAACGTGACTTGGCCATATAGCAAACTTGTTTAAATAATTTTGAGTATTTTCTAACATACAAATTAAATTCAACAGTGTTAATATAAGTCCTCTCATTGTACAGTTCATAAAGCCGAGTTCTACTTTTATGAATACCTATGGTAGCCCAATCAGAGAAAGATGCATTACTATTAATAGAGATAGTCTTGGGAACAAAGGTGGAATCAAATTGCTTACAATATATATTAAAAAAATTATCATAGAGATGATTAGGATCAGCATTATCATAACTGGATAAGACTGGCACTTTATTGATGAGATTAAATCTAAAAACCTCCAAGCGGCTTTCAGTTTTGGGGTTAACAGTGATATCCTTTTTGGCCACTTTTTTGCTATTGTTTGGAATAGTAATCCTTTGTCCGCAGTGATCAGAATCAAATAAACTTACAACTTCTTTGCGGCTTGGTATTATGTTTGTAAAAATATTATCTAGGCATGTGGCACAAGTAGGTGTTATTCTTGTGGGCTCCAAAAATAGGTTTACAAGATTGTAGGACTGAAATAGACTTATAATTTTATTACAATAACCTGAGTTCTCTAATAAATTAACATTAAAATCACCGCAAACGATAATGGCTTTGTTCGAAACACAAATCTTGTGTAAAACTTCATCCATTACCTTTTCAAAACAGTCATAAAATCCTGAAGGGGGTCTGTACACACTTAATACAACGAAGCCCTCCAACTCTATACAGGCAATTTCAGCTGTTCGTTCAACAGACAGGCTCACAATGTCTTTACGATTTTTAAATTTGAGCAGGTTACTAACTAAAATTAATGAGCCACCATGTACAGCATTTATTCTGCTAAACGAACTACCAACCTGGTGATTCTTAAAATTGAACAGGAACTGGTGACTTTTTAGCCAATGTTCGGTTATGCAAAGAATATCAATACCATAATGGTTCATCAATAAATCTACCTCTAAATCTTTGTTCATAAATCCTTGAATATTTTGATGCACCAAATTAATATTATTTATTGACCTTAAATTTCCTCCCGAGTTGCCTTTGCAATCCTGTATATTATTATAGCTAGAGGTTGGCTCTATTGTCTTAATTTCTAATTTAAATTATTAATAATGTCAACTGGGACCAAATTATTGGCAGAATTAATTAAAATGTTATTGCATTGCTCAAAAGAAGCAATTTGTTTAGCCAAATTCTTGGCTGTAATAGAAAAAAAATATGATAGCGACACAGCTATCTGTCTTTTATAATAATTAGAAAGATAATACATAACATTGTTATGTCTATCTCTTGTCAAATACAAATTATTCTTAAAATAATTATTTATGTCAATTAAATGTAATATTTTATTATTAAATGTCAAGTTGGTCATACTCAAACTCAGTGGCTCTTATCTGTTTTAATCTGAGATTATCATTGTAATCCCTTAATATTAAAGTGATCTGAGGGTCTGTACAGTTAAAATAATAAGAATCGAACATCACACTATAGTTATTTTTCAACTTTTTATCGAAATACCGTCCATGCGGATGAGAAGACAAATCAACTATCCGGAACCTTTGGCCCCGCCTTCCTGACGGTTTTACTCCGTCATATATACAGTATGTTACGAAAACCCTGTCCGACCCATAACGATAATAAAGGTTAGGTAAACAAATGACCAAATAAAATATAAAATTTTACATAATCATCATAGTAGCAATACTAATCAATTTTGAAACAATCTTTTTTTTCCGCGAATTTCCCCAAAAATAGGAATTTAAAAAAAAATTACAACACCTTTTTAGGCGGTATACCTGTCGGCTTTCCTTTCATTCTTTTGTTAGATTTTTTATTTCTTTGGCGGCGTGGCGCGTGAGCGTTGTCGGCGACGTAAAAGAAATAATTAGAGATGTACTATTTTTTGCGTAATAACATTTTTTTTTTGTATCGCTATTAATCGAAATTTGTTCAACCAGACGGTTGAATAATTATCATTTGTTGTAAAAACACAGATTACCCAATGGTAAAAGTACTTTTGTTTGATTATCGATTAATTACTAATAATATTATTATAACACAAGTATTAGTAAACAGAGACGAGAAGGCCTTATGAAACACAATTTTAGTAAAATTTTACAAATATTTTAACAGTCAATATCATCGATATTGAGACAGAAACTGAAATTAAACCTTTGGCATGGTTTTCATTTACAGCAGTGTACATAACTAATTTGAATTCTGTAAAAGTTCTAAACAATTCCATGCGATGTTGAATCAAGAATGATAATTGAAACTATTATAATAAATCGTTATCGATTGAAAAATCAATATTTTGATTACTTACACATCTCTATTTGCTCAAAGCATGCCGCGAGGCCAGCCGCGTAGGTACCTATTTTATAAAATAAAAATCATTTTTACTTTAAATTATCAGTTGCGCATAAACATTGCTTCTGTATAGACTATTCGTGTATTGTGATCATGTCGTTTTCTAACGTAATGTAAAATGCTGATGGAAGGTAGTAGTTCTGCAATTAGTTGTGTTGTGATCAGGTGTTGGACAGCTGCTTATTGATTCATGTGGTGACACGACGGTGTACCACCATATTTTTGTCGACCTGTACCGGGCTCTACGTGAGTACCTCCATTATCAGTTCGGCGAGCAGTGGATTGGTAGGGGTGGACTAACTTTGTGAAACACCGTGCTAATCTCGTGCGAAGGTGCCAGGCCTGTACAGTTCTTAGTGAACGAAATATGGAACAACATCTCCGCCACAGCCATTGTGCTCATCGAATGAAATGATACATTCAGAGAGTCAGACGACCTTCGCACTTAAAAAAAGTTGTTTTCACGAGCTGCCTAAGTATCATTGTTTCTTTCGAGAGTCGATAAACATGGATAAACTACCTATACCTACATGCATGAGGTCAACTGAGGTCATGACCTGTACCTGTGTTGCCATGAAATTACCCATTTATTTTATTTAAATTATTTATTTTTAAGGGGGTATTTTTTTTTTAGTTTAGCCAGGTTATATAGGCATTAGTAGAATCAGTTATCGATACCTAACAATACCTTCACGGGTCGGACAGGGTTTTCGTAACATACTGTATACAATATCCAAAGAAAACCCTGTCCGAACCGTGAAGGTATTGTTAGGCATCGATAACTGATTCTACTAATGGATACAGCGCCGAGCTAAAGTTAAAAAAAAATCCTCCTAAAAAAATAAATATTATTTCGCAAAAAAGAGGTAACTTAATACATGTGCGGTAGGCAACCTTTCCACGGGCGACAGGGGGCAGGGCACGCGGCACGTGGACGCATCGCTTATAATAATACCGTCAAAATGGTGTTGTCACTTTTTTTAAATTGCCAAGTTTCGGGGAAGTTGGATTTAATTCGCGAGAATAATAGATTATTTCAAAATTCATTAGTATTGTTACTATGATGATTATGTAAAATTTTATATTTTATTTTTTCAGGTGTTTACCTAACCTTTATTATCCTTATGGGTCGGACGAGGTTTTCTTTACATATTGTATAGTTTAGTCATGTCAAATTATATCGCGCCTGAAGTAAACCGATTCGAACTCGTCTAGTTTTTAATTGCGTCCAAACTATCTATGGAGTACCTTAATTCGACAGGACTAAATGTGAACCAATGTCCACACAGTCAGGATTGGCTTCTAATCACCAAGTGCTGACAACAACGCAATGCAAATTTTGAACCTTCGTAGAAATATCTAATAACCCAAAATTATTTGGAATCTGCATAATCTTGTACAGTCTTTCTTTGGTTCGGTCTACGTAATGTTCATTAAAAGAATCAGGTTTGGTACATAATATTAAAATAACCGGATAAAAATAACGCGAAAAGGGCAAAAAGATTGAAAAGGTTACGTAATCCCTGAGGAAGATTTCAGCGGTATCTGGGTAGATCACATTATATTTTAAGAATCATCAATACAGCCATCTATATTAAAATGTTGATTTGGTATGAAAAATAATAATCTTATTTTGCAATTTTCGATATTATAATAAAGCAGACGTACTGATCATGTTGAAAGAAGTACCGTGGACATTTTTCTCGATATTAGACGAGTTTTCTTGAATATGGGTCTTACTGATCCAAATAGGTTTATTTTTTCCGCCTGCTTCCTCATTTCTGGTGGATGTTAGTCGAAACGCAATAATAATACGAAAAGCAGATCCTGTACGATCCGTGAAGGTATTGTTAGGTATCGATAACTGATTCTACTAATGGCTACAAAGCCAGGCTAAACTTAAATAAAAATACCCCTTAAAACAATAAATATTATTTCGCATAAGGTGGTGACTTACATGGCACTACAGGGGTATCCGGCCGACGAGACAGGGCACGCAGCACATGGTCGCATCGCTTAACGTAGCGGTGTCGGAAGTTCATGAACTCAGTGGACGTCATGCATGACCACACTTGCATATAGTTAGTGCGTAGCTCTCGTGCCACAGAACGAATACTCCTCGTTGAATAACTCGAGCACCTGCTCTTCAATATCTGGGTTGTAGGTGCTCGGTCTGCCTGCATCAGCGCGAAGCGCTTCATTATCACGCGTTACCTAGACGCAATTGTGTAGACATTGGGCAACACTCACACACGGCACCGTGGTACAAAATGGATCTGATAGTCTTTACTGCATAATTACAGTCACTCCTATCCAAACACATCAGCATGTTTAAATACTCTACATTAGAAAATAACATGGTCACATACATGGGCGTACCCAGGCGCGGGGGCAGGTGAAGGTAGCTTGGATTTGATTTGTGCTTTAAATGCATTGCAAGGCAAGTCTAGCAAAGCAGAGGGTATCAAGTTATATAAAGTTATACCAAGGCCAACAAAAGAGTTATGAGCCTTTTGAAGTCGGTGAAAAGCGGCTAGCAGGAACGTACATAAATGTACGGTGTAATTGCCAAAAAACGGCGTGCGATATTAGCGCACAAAGATTACTCACTCTAAAAATTTGACTTGCAAGGCCTGACTTGCCCAGCCCGAGGCCTGAATTGCCTTGATATGCTCCAAACCAATAACATGCCAAAGTTTTAATTTCAGTTTCTCTCTCAATACCGATGATATTGACCGTTAAAATGCTTTAGTTCCTTACTTATATCATAAATGGGAAAGTGAGTTTGTTTGTTTGTTTGTTCCGCTTTCACGCCGTAACTACTGAATCGATTGCTTTGAAATTTTCCAGGCGTAAAGTTAGATGTCCGGATTAAATAATAGAGTACTTTTATCCCGGATAAATTTGACATTCCCGAGGGAAATCTAAAAAGCGAAGCCGCGGGCGGAAAGCTAGTTGTTTATATTTCTATACTAAAATCTTATTTCATAAGACCTTCTAGTTTCTATTATTTGTGTTTTTGTACATAATTAATCAATAATGAAACGAAAGTACTTTTACCATTAGGTAATCTGTATTTTTACAACAAATAATACAACCAGTTGCAAGTTACAATTAATGGAAATAAAAAACGTTAAAAAATATTACATTTCTAGTTATTAGTTAGTGTTACAGGGTAGCGTCACAGAAGGACGCCGCCAAACATCGTGCATATATTCAAGAAAGAATCAAACGAAAAACCGACAATAATACCGTCGAAATTTGTGTTATCACTTTTTAAAAACGTACCAAATTTTGGGGAAATTGCAGTTAATTCGCGGAAAATAAGAGATTATTTCAAAATTCATTACTATTGTTATTACGATGATTATATAAAGTTTCAAATTTTATCTGTTCATGTGATTAACTAACCTTTATTATCCTTATCTTATCTTATTCAAACCTCAGTATACGTGTGTATAATAATAAAAATGTGAAAATTTGTATGGATAGATGGTTAATTGTTGCTCTTTCACGCAAAAGCTACTAAGCGGATTTGAATAACATGTGGCACACAGGTGGGTTATTACCAGGATTAATAAATAGGATTGAGTTTTAATTCCATTTTTATATACAAACCACGTGGTACAGATAGTTAATTTATAAATCAAATGTAACGGAGATATCGACGCAACTATAGTTTTATTACTTACAAGATTCTGAATCAACAAAAAATCGTTTTATATTGATTTTAGTCGGTTGTTTAAATATAAATAGCTGTTCCATACATTTCAACCGCAAATTTCTATGAAATAGCAGATTTTAATTTGATAACCGAGATAACATGCATGCTGAATTTATGGATTCAGTTACCTGCCAGGATAGGGTATGGTCTAGTCGTAATGACCACAATTTCGGAGTGAAGCTCAGTTTTGTTTGAACTTATAATAATTGTTTCACCAGTACTCTTAAAAGTACATATCGTAGAACCAGAAATTCGAAGACATATGACATTTACCAACCCGAAGTGGGTCCGCGTGGTATAGTAGGCCTGTGTCTTAGAAGTGGGAAAATCCATCATTGTGTTTATACCACAAATAATAAAAATATATTTCACTAATTAATTCCAGTATTTACTCCACCAATACTTTAATTCTATTCAAATTGTCTCGCTTAGAGGGTAGGGTGTAAAAGTATACGAGTTCAGTGGGTCCCCGGGGCCGGCTATACACATTGATGTCGGTATATAGGCTTCAGACCGCACGAACAAAATCCTTTTAGATCTTGGAAAGTAGGTAAATACTTTTTTACATACGAGTATGTCTAAATGTTAGAGGAAGTTGTGTGTAGGGCCACAAGATATTGTGTTTCTCAACACAGTTTCACACAAAAGTTCCCCAACTTTCTCCTGCAATGCCACTTGTTAATGTCAAACAAGCGCCTGCAGATCCTTTTTGATAGGAAATTATCAAATGTCCTTTCCCGCTCTGGGCGAAACGTAAGTTCGTGTCAGACTTTTACTGACTAAAACCCACTCGCGTTGCTTCTCTTGTCTGTGCACCAGGGTCTACGGTGTCCCTTTCGATCAACAGCGGCCCTGGCAGGGCGCCTACAGATCCTTGTGACTGTATTGTGATTTTAAAATCTGTCTATGTTTTTCTCTACAAGCTTATTTTTGCATGTGACGAAAATCAGAAGTAACACCGATACGTTGATTTTTTTTAATTTATTTATTTATTAAATATGGCGCACCAACGACATATTTACAATGATAATAACAAAATGCAATCACAGGTCTTCAGTTCTGTGTAAATGAATGATTACCAAAGATTCTTTGTAAATGACAGTCAAGCGCTTACAAATACTTGTGCCAGCAATTATTATTTATTATGATATACATACTTATTTATTTACTAAAACTTTATGCACAAACATTGCACAATGGCGGACTTAATGCCTTAAGCATTTTCTACCAGTCTACTACCTTAGTGATGCAGAGACAAAACATGGTAGGTGCAAATAAATTAAAGTTAAAAGAGAGAAAAAAATATAATAAATACATACATACAAAATATAAACAGTAGAAAGAGATAAAAAAGTATAGATTGAGAAAAAGAATAAATTACGTGTGGGATGAATCTGCCAATTTCTTGCGTAAGTATTCCGGAGCTTTAACTTTAAATGTGTACCGACTGGTCAACGTCCTGATATTGTGAGGAAGATCATTCCAAAGGAAAACCGCCTGGATAAGAAATGAAGACTTTTTTTTAATATAAATTAAAAACTAGCGCTTGACCGCAATCCTGCCTGATGGTAAGCAGTGATGCGATCGTTGATGGTAAAGCGCGCTAGTTTATTAAGAGTCTATTCACTCTAGCCTTGAAGACACTTAAAATGTAGTGTGGCGGAAACACCGTCGCTGGCAAATTGTTCCAGTTCCTCGATGTACGCGGTATAAAAGAGGAAGCAGAACGCTTCGTCCGGATCGCAGTGGTGTCAACAACGTAAGGTTGGAAACTCGCCGTACGACGGGGCGTCCGATGATGGAACGGAGATAGGGGAATTAATTCATGCAATTCCCTTGCACACCACCAGAATGCATACTATAAAAGACCGAAAGGCCAGCTACTCTACGCCTGTGCTCCAGGCTTTGGAGACCATTTCGAGTTAAGTCTGGGTTCCAATCAGCTTCTTCGCACGCCTCTCCACTGACTTAAGAAAACCAGTGTGGTGAGAAGGACATCGTAGAAGACAATTATTTGAAGAACGAAGATTCTTATTATGCGCAGAGCATAAATATTTAAAATGAGAAGTAAGATAAGAAGGAGAATATGGTTTGTGTAGGAGAGAAAACAAGATTGTCAAGGCTCTTAGAGCTCTGCGCTGCCTGATGGGTAGCCATTTCAAGATGGATCGGTGAGAAGATACATCATGATTTATTAGTTTATTATGATATGTAAGTATATGTACTTACATACCATAATAAAATAATTGATTGTCTGTATGTCTAGATAACTAGATATATTTTCTGACGATTTTGGATGAAATTTGGCACGCAATAAAATACAAAAGGATAAGACAAAATTAAAATCCGAGTACTAAGCTGCTGCTTATTCCCTAAGAAATTTATCGGAGATATTTAAATTTAGAGGTATCATTCTATCGGAACGCTACTAAGGAATCTAGATGTTCTATCAAGGATTGATTAAATGAAAGCGATATAATTTACCTAGTTTCAGCTTCACAGGCAATTTACTTACTTAACTAATTTGCTATTGAATTATTTTAGGATTATCTTTTAGTTAGATTTTCAGTCCCAATAATCCTGAGTAGGTAAAATGGTCCTGTTTCGGTAAAACAATGTCAAAATTCGTTGGGAAATAATTGAATTCGGCGTAAACGAAATAGATTTGTTGAATAAAAATAGGCTTTATGATGGATTCTAGTTATAATTAAATTAGGTTTCCATTTGTGTTACTGATTTTGTTTGTTATAGAAACGTGTAGAAGTTAAAAATATTGTTATGATTTTAATTTTTTCATTAAGATACCTTCTAGGTACTTTGTTTTCGGTAATGAAATGCTGTTTGGTAAATAGGTATATAGGTGGCAAAGAAAACGATTGATTAGAATTGACCTAACAAACGGTTAAACATTTATATTAAACTGTTACATATATCGATCTATTTCATAGTTAAAAGGAAATAAAACAAACCAATTAAATATAGGTAGTTATTGTCTTTATAGTATTTATTCTTCATGATACAATAGAATATTAAATCCCCACCGGATCAACATTAAATTAGAAATAAAGTAACAAAGCGAAAGATAATACCTGTATCAGAGCCATAATAGCCAGAACTGGATAAGGTAACAAAACAATATTGCTATAAAATAGGCACGAAGTCTAACGACAGTGCACAAACTTGACAGACTCTACTATCTCTTTTTGAAAACATTGATGGCGCATAGAGGCACGAGCTTTTTTTTATTTAAGAATTATAAACTAGCACTTGACCGCAATCCCGCCTGATGGTAAGCAGTGATGCGATCGTTGATGGTAAAGCGCGCTAGGTTATTAAGAGCCTATTCACTCAGAAAAACTGAGCGAATAGGAAGGAAGACGGCAGTTGAGCGAGGTGATGCAATGTTAAACCCAACAACACGACCAACGATGCTGCGCCAGAGGGAGATTGATCTGATGACCCTCCACGACCAAACTCCCAACACAACAACAGTAGGCGCATCGTATCCGGCACACACCGCAACACAACTGCTCAGACCCGTCCTCCGTACGGCTTCACCAGACGACATGCTGGATCACAACAAACCGCTTGGCGGCAAGACTTTGTCTGGTGGGTGGTAACTTCTGCCGGCGGCCGATGTTATGACCTACCACCATTATATCGCAAGTGTAAGGTCACTGGCAATTTTTCTCATTAAATATCGATTTCAAATTTCTGAAGATCTATTACGTATTAGTATGGATTTGAAAATACCCACAACAATTCTATTAATACATTAGGAGCTGTACATATACAAAACAATTTTGTTTTAGCCAAACAAAACTGTTTTATTTGGCCTGGCGAAACTGTTCTGTTTACAAGACGCCACATTTTGCCTATAACCGACTTCTGGCACAGAACAAGACAAGTTAAAACAGTTGGTTCTAACTGGTTTTATTCTAAGTTAGAACTCGATATCCGTGGCTAGAACCGTCTAAGTATAGTCAGGTTATCTCTAAAAATACGGACAGAAATAAAATGATCCTGGTGATTAAAGTTGTGCTATAAATAACCTACACAATTATTTTTATATATTTCATACCTTATTCTTATTAATTTTATGAAAAATAAGATTTGCGATACAATTTTGCTTACAGTCCATTCTTAGATCGCTTTTAGCCACAAGACCAGCCATTGTGTCATACCTACCTTTATGACTATAATATTATGGTGTATATAATAAACAGTATTTCTGTTCTATTCTTTTGACAAACTATCGCTTTATAGAAACAGTAATAACGCACAAACTCGTTACAAAAATGTTCTTTGTGTTTTGCCGGTGGCGCACTGTGTTAGGAGGGACTTGGGAGACGGGCGGCAGTTAGCAGATGGCGGACAAAATGGATCGATACCTACCCCATGAATAATTAAGATAGATGTACTGCTTTTTAGGCTTCCGTAGTGTGAACATTATCATTTTGATACAACAACTTGTTAGGAACTCTGATCGGGATTTATATATTAAGTGTACAAATAAGTTTCCGCAGTTCAATAAATGATGTCCTCACTAAGAGGTTACGTTGAAATTGTCAAATCTAAGATATGATATCATAAGTTCGGGTATCTGGTAAAAGCATACACTTAGAGTATTTGTGACTCTTTATCAGCATCACATATTTATTTTTGTGCAAAAATTACAAGTTTCGAACTTTTGTTACTTCTTTAATTTGAAGAAATTTGCTGCTGAAGCCCAACGATTGCTTGTAGAAGCTTATGGTGAGGCTGCTTTAGCAAGAGACATTGTCGTGAGTGGTTTCAAAAGATTAGAAAATGTGAAGACAAAGAATGTAGTGGAATACCGAAATTCTACGTAGGCAATGAATTGGAAGCATTATTGGAGGAAGATAGAAGGAAGAGGTAAAACGTCTACTCCAGATATGACAAAATTATTCTTCTACATGATAATGCTCGTCCGAATGTTCTAAAAACTGCGGAAACTTATTTGTACACCTATTACATTACTGGAGAACTTTCTTTCCTTCAAAAGATTAATGGATTACAAACTTTCAAAATCTTCAGGTAAGTAATTAAAGATCAAGGAAAAGTTTGTTCAGGACTGCTAAAATAAAACTTAGTGTGAAATCGAAACAGTTTGCAATACTTGGAGAGGGCCTCAGTTGGGAGACTAAAAAGAAAGGATCGCAGTGAGGAAAATCGAAAGTTTTACAAAGCCGCTAGAAATAAGTATAAGCAGATGATACGTAACGCTAAACGCCGCCATATTCTCTAGAATAAATCTTCATCTTCAGCTGCTGATACCTGGAAGTTCCTTGATACTCTTGGTATCGGCAGGCCACGGCATGTGGATTTTCCTAACTCGATTGACCTTGATGATATCAACCGTCAATTCACAACCACTAGTCATTTGGATCCCCAAATTTGGGCTCAAACAGTTTATTTCATTGCTGGCCTTTCGAGTCCCCCCATAGAACCATTTCACTTCTCTCCAGTGACCGTGGACGAAATTAAAAAGATCATCCTCTCAATAAAGTCCAAGGCTGTGGGCTGGGATGGCATTAGTAGTAATATGGTTGTTTAGATCCTTGATAGCCTTCTCCCTCCGATCACCCACATCATTAACTATTCTTTAGACAATTCCCATCCCTGTGGCACATGGACTATGTCCGCCCACTCCCTAAATTTTCAAATTCATCCCAACCCAGTCACTTTCGTCCCATTTCTATTCTCCCATTCCTGTCTAAAGTTCTTGAGGCTTGCGTACATAAGCAGTTTTCTAGATTTGTTTGTCGGTTCATGTCGATGAAAGCTCATAGAGTTGGCGTGATCTGGATGCTGGTGTTCGACAGGGCGGTATTCTTTCTCCATTATTATTCTCCATTTTCATTAATTTCATAACTCACTGTCTTCGGTGTACGTCTTTTTTAAAAAATGAAAAAATCTTTTAAAAAATGGTTTCTGCATTTGAAGTACCTACTTTCAGAAAGCTTTCTATGATGATGTTGAAAACCTGTATGTGAAACCGTAAGAGTCAAGAAAACGAAAAATCTCTGTACCATACACGGAGTTTCAGGGTACACCTTCTTCTTGTCTATAGACGTCCACTGCTAGACAAAGGCCTCTGCCAAGGTTTTTATTCGATGCCTGCCAAGCGTGGGGATTATGGCAATCCACCCGTATTGCCACAATCCCCACGCATGGCAGGCGTGTTGGGGACCGGAGTTTCAGGGTACATAATTAGTTGAAATTTCACGCGGACGGACAGTTGCTAGTATTCTATGTTCTTAAATTTAAATTAGGTAAGTAATATTTTATTTGATAGCATGTTCAGTCACTTGCTTTTCTTTATTAATACGAATTTATTTTTACTAACAGCACATTATACATGCATATTAAATTTGTTTAGATAAATTGCGCCCTAATCAAATAAAATCAAATCAAAATTGTTTATTTCAAATTAACCATCCGTTGGTGCTTTTGAATAGGCAATGTCGGTCAGTCCAAGAAAAGTGAAGCTAAATTGCATGTTCCAAAGCATAGATCTCTATGGAGAAGAACGTGCAAGAAACTCCATGGACACTCTTTTAAAATCATACTATGGGTTACATTTCTTCATTACATATTTCTGTTGATTCTATCATGTGAGCACAATGTATAAATATAAAAATTAATTAAAAGATAGAAAATGAATTAAGCCCACTGGCAGCTAAGAGATGACCAGTCTTCACCGACGGCCCCCGTTCACGAGCATGACGCGCGCATCAGCCCCACCTAGCTCAACCATTTTGAAGGGAACCAAATGACCCAACAACACGCGCCATAATCAGCAAGACATTTGAGTGAGCATGACAAACTCTCAACTGCCATGCTCGTAATGTCAAACAAGTTATATAAAAAAATATAATAATTGCGTAAAATACTATCAATTACAATCTGAATTGATTTGAAAGGATAATATATGACTGTTCCCAAATTACCCTAGGCTGATAATTTTTTTGGTTTTCCTAATTGTGATAATGTTACAGTTATGATCGGCTCTCCCTATGGAAGGGGGAGGACGCCCCATTCCATCGTGTAAGGTTACACCAAACCTGGGTACCCTCCCACCGTTATAAGAAAAGAATTCCTATGAAGTTGTCCCGAATTCGAAAGCTTGGGGACAAGGAGGGGACCATACGAGGTGATGTTAACATGCCATTATCAATAATGGGATATCAGTAGTAGTCGGATATTAAATAAAGGGTTTTTCAATAGGGATGCTCGAACTTTGACAGCGCATAGCAGTCATCTTGGTAATGCGATAGCTGTCAAATTTGGCATGAATACATATTTAGTCGTGACATTTCACCATGGAACGCTACACGCTTCAACAATGCGTAGAAATTACTAAAATTTATTATTGTGGCGTTTGTAGGTACCGCTACATCAGTGCTCTATTCGCCTAACGTTCCGAGGCGACCGATATCGGACGATGATAACATATTTATTGTGGCCTAGGATAGGTGGTATGGATCTTACGAACATGTGGTTCCAACAGGACGGCGCCACTTGCTACACAGCACGGGAAACATTAAATTTATTGAAAGAGATGTTCGATGGCTTCGACATCTCGCGTAGTGGCGATATCAGCTGGCCCCCGAGATCGTGTGACTTAACAGCACTCGATTATTTTCTATGGGGTTACGTGAAATCTCTTGTGTATGCATGTAAACCACAGTCAATTGCTGCCCTAAAGGCCAACATAACTCGCGTTCTCAACCTGGTTGGCGATTTCAGACTAAAAGTCCAGATTTCCTCAAGATGATTTCCTTCACCTTTTGATCAGCCTTTGGTGTCCAAGATATACTTAGAAAGTACATATAACTTAGAAAAGTTACATTGGTACTTGCCTGACCTGGAATCGAACCCGCACACTCATATTTGAGAGGCTGGTGTTTTAACCACCAGGCCACCACGACTACTATAATAATAATAGAAAAATAATTAATTTGAATTTGAAGTAGTTTGGATGACAAATCCAATAAAGAAATAGCAAGCCATTATGAATTTCAAAGAAAAGGTTATCATAGTGACAAACATTACAAAATATTTTATTCAAATGTCGTGCTGCCGTACACAGCGACGTCTAGGGTATGCCTCTTTTATAGTCTCCCCAGGACTGGCCCTTATAGTTGTTGCGCAAGGGCGGTTCCGAAATTGGTCTTTTAAGAGGAGCTGGAATCACCCCTGTGTGTGGATGCTGATCACTGGAGTGGTTTTAGTGACGTGAAAATCCAACACTCCCTGTCCTCGTTCCCCAGAGGTCGCGTACTAAAGGACAGAGTACAGCGAAGTCCAGCTGTTGGACTTCACATTACTGTTTTGAATAGTTCTCAACGCGTATACGTGAAGTATATTCACAAACTCGCTAACAATGGGCCTTACAAGAAGGCTCAAAGTCACTCAAAGGGCAATGGAGAGGGCTATGCTTGGGATTTCACTGCGCGATCGAAACAGGAATGAGGAGATCCGCAGAAGAACGAAAGTAGCCAACATAGCCCGAAGAATTGCATTACTAAAATGGCAGTGGGCTGGACACATTGCCCGTAGGACTGATGCCCGATAGGGCCGACGGGTTCTCGAGTGGCGACCACGCACCGGAACACGTAGCGTGGGTAGGCCCCCGACAAGGTGGACCGACGACCTGGTGAAGGTCGCGGGAAACCGCAGGATGCGGGAGGCGCAGGACCGATTCTAGTGAGAGGCCTATGTCCAGTAGTGGACGTCTTTCGGCTGAAATGATGATGATGATGATGATTCACAAACTTAGGTATCTCATTTCTGAGGCACACAAGCCAGCACAAGCACACCGTAGACTCAGACCTTAACAAAACTTATTGCTATCTTACCTGTTGCACACCAAAGTGGAACATCATCACTTCACATTTAATTATCGAATCCCATTTAGAAGGACCAATTGCGTCCTATTCAGTCAGCGTCAGCGTGTTTCGATAAATAGTGACGATTCAGGAAGTCCTACTGAACGGACGGGGTGATTTATCGGTGTGTAGCGTCCTTTGAACGCCTAACAATCCAGTTAGGAGTACTTAGTGAAAGCCTACCCCCGGAAATGTGCTTGCATTAAGCCTCACGCAAATATTTTGTGGTGAGATATTTTTGAAACCATAAATTATTATCAATGAAGTTTGACTAATCTAATTGAAGATTCAACTTATGGATAAGTTTCATTTAAAAAATCCTGTGTGTTTTACGACTTGATATGGAAGGTAGAAGCCTTCCATATTATGCAGTCATCAATAGTCGTTAAATGTCAGGAGTATTTGCTTAGTCTTAAGTTTAGCGAAAAGCTTCCTCCGTATTCCCACTAGCCAATCGAAACTGGCCAAAGTCTATTAGTAGATGGACACATATGTAATACAAGATAATGTTTTGTCTTATCTTAATTGAGTGTCTATCTCATAATCCTCTCTATTTTAATTATTAAAGGTTGCTTAACCACATAATTATTTCTATTATAATTAATTACAGTCATTTAGATGATTTAGAGAAAAAAAAATCATTAACATAATTATCTCGGCTTTATCGCCTTTCACTACTTTCTTAATGTTCAAGCGAGGTTTATAACAAGCCCACATGCCTCTAGCCACCGCAGGAGATGCCCTGGTTGGGTGACAACATCGAACTTCCGGTCATTGTAGGTGCGGACTTTCGGACGGCGAGCAGCTCACTGCTCGCCCAGGACTAGGCCCGAGTCGACGGTGCCTTGTTTCTACACGAGCCTCAAAGAGGTTTTACCAAATCGTGACGGCTCCACGAAGACCGATGACTGCCCAGGGCCGCGGGTTTTAGAGATACCTTAGCCCCTGGCGAGCGGTGCGTTGACCTCTGGCGTCAGCTGTTGCGCGCGTGCGTGTACCATGATCTACCGTAAGCTGCGTGGTGCGCTCGGTAACCACACTGCAACAGTTTCTAAATATTCAGGGTTCGTATAAAGAAAAAATAACTTTGTATATATATTTATACTAGTATGATACAGTTTATGTATATATTTATTGTATGATCTATGTAAATAGTACACTGTACAGTTTACACTACCTACATTGCTTCTCTCTCCTTCGTCTTGGTATTCATATCCCCTTGATATATATATCCAAAGGTTGTCTGTAAAAGATCGCTGTTAGCGATAATACTACCCATTATAACCACCATAAAATCATATTTATGTACTAAATTACAGAACATATGGTGTACATAAAAAAGTGTATTTTATTCTATTCTACTATTATACATAGTTGTGGGTTATATTCATGTACTTTTTTTTTTTTAATTAAAATATAAACCAGCGCTTGACCGCAATCCCGCCTGGTGGTAAGCAGTGACGCAATCGTTGATGGTAAAGCGCACTAGTTTATTAAGAGCCTATTCACTCTAGCCTTGAAGACACTCAAATTGTAGTCCGACGGAAACACCGCCGCCGGCAGATTGTTCCAGTTCCTCGATGTACGCGGTATAAAGGAGGAGGCGAAACGCTTCGTCCGGATCGTAGAGACTCCCTGTGGCGCAGCATCGTTGGTCGTGTTGTTGAGTTTAACATTGCATCACCTCGCTCAACTGCCGTCGAATATTCAGTACGTTCTTTTTTAGTGTATAGGCTAAATAAACTAGCGCGCTTTACTATCAACGAATGCATCACTGCTTACCATCGGGCGGGATTGCGGTCAAGCACTAGTTTATGATTATTAAAAAAAAATAAAGACGTAGACCCACATGGATAGCGTTGAGATATGTAACTGTCTATTCTTTTTTTTTTTAACTTTGTTCCACACTTTCGACAACACAAGCGATACATATGTCAATGATCTCCCTGGGTTGCAGTGGACACCACCACATACAGACATTTTCTTATAAAGCCAAGCGTAATACACGTAGGCAGCGTTTTCTGTGCGCCGCTGTAGACCCGCGCCTTTCTGATATTATTAAAGTTATTTTAATGTTATCAAAATGTCAAGGTCGGATAAACTAAGGTGGACTTTTAATCTACTGGGGAAGACTGCAGTTACACTAGCACTGGTTTTAATTATGATCAATTGTTTATGTTTCTTAGGCCTTACCCATCTCTTTATGGGACGAGTCGTAATGTTAAGGTACCAACGGTCGCAGGTGGTCGGACAAAATTAAACTAAGCTTCAATTTGCATATTCAAATGACATGTTACTTCCAAAGGGTGACGCCCAAAGAAGCTTTAGGTGCCTTTGGCAAAGTTTTTAATTTGGGACTCATGTTAATAAATCGTGAATCTTTGTGGCCTACGAAACGTTAATTACAATTTATGTTAAAATTCACTCATTTTTGTTCAAATTAGACAAAATAAATGAATAATTAAAGAAAGATAATTACGTTTACTTGTCACACAAACAAATACATACAAAAAGAATTTAAATTAACTCTAATTAGAATTACTAATAAAGAAAAAGTGAGTGACTGTACTTGGTTTACAAAGTAGGAAGAACTCGAGAATAAGCCTAAGTGCTTATTCCTGAGTTTTTTGTTTTGCCAATATAAGTATATTACTTATATAGGTAAATTTTGTAATGAAAAGTTACTTTTAAGACGTTTGCAGTGTAAGGACGTATGCTAAGATATAACATGTTGCCGCTTTATTTAATTGGAACGCAATCGTACTGACAAGGTTAAATTGATAACCAAACTGGTCATGTTAGTCATTATGTTCATATTACAAGCAACTTAATCCTAAAACTGCCGTCTTCCTTCCTATTCGCTCAATCTGAGTGAATAGGTTCTTAATAAACTAGTGCGCTTTACCATCAACAATCGCATCACTGCTTACCATCATGCGAGATTGCTGTCAAGCGCTAGTTTATAATTATTAAAAATAAAATAAAAAAATTGCAGAGAATTCAATTTGTCAGGAAGAATTCAAAATATGTTTCTCATAGATCACAAAAAGGAAGAAATATTTTAACAGCAATATAAAATTCTTTCAACGCCCTTAACGGAAGCTCTAAATGAGTGTTCAAAAAGTCTATAACCTAGATAAATTGCATATCGCTAAAAGGTCGAAACATTGCAAATTTATTCTACATCGTCAGATTATGTACTAAGACCGAAAAATAAGCAAGTAATCCCCTGAGGTATTATAGCACAAATATTGTATGGTAGCAAAATGTCTGCATTTTCCGGTGTATAATTTTTAGAAAGACAGAGTCAACAATGTAGCAAACATTTTGAGTTTTAAAGCAAAGTATTTTAATTTACAAAATCCGCTACCGTATGTAGATAGTTTTAGCTAGCGACTAAAATTCCTACACCAGTAGGGATTTTACGACAACATCGATCGATTCGTTAGTTCCGATTGGTCTAAAAATAAAGTTTGCCGGACGCGCTCTTGTGCATGTGTGTATCTGCGTGCAGGTCATCTCGAAAAAGGGTGAGCTAATTCCATGAACTCTTTGCTGTCAGGAAGCATTTTTAAAAATTAGGTTATGTAAAAATTCATAACTTTCATTCAAACGCTCGAGTGATGCTCGTGAAAGTTGAAATAGTCAGAGCGCTGAGCTGAAAATGCTATCTGGATTTTATAATAATAGCGCCAATTTTCATAGGCATTCGAGGTAGGTTTTGTTCGGTTATAGTTGCATTGAATGTTATATTTTTTTAAGACAAAACTTGCTACTTCAGTCGTTTCGTTAAAGTTCAGTTTTGTTCAGCTGGAGTGACTGAACTATTGGATAGTTTTGGTCGAATTTTAGCATTCAAATGGGAATCGATCGAGGTCGTCCAATCGACAAACTTAATTTATGTTATAGTCATATTGTCAATTGCACCTTATTTTCAGACTGCCAAGTAATTTGACGTATTCTTTTTATAGATATTATGTTTTAATATTTTAAGACGTGACAATTGGTTGCCTAATTGTCACGCCTTAAAATATTATATCTAGGCAATAAATATGAACAGGATTTGAGGTGCTATTTTTTTCTGATAGTTTCCTGGAATTCGTCATTTAATCACTTTTCTCAAAAAACATATTTTAACTCTTAAGCTTTTACTGATATTCCGTTAGGTAAATAGGTATGTATTTACCTAACATTACCATTTTATGAGACACAAACATATTTTTTTTAATTTAATTAATTTGAATTAAAGTAATTTTTTTCGGACGTCATTTTTGTTGAAATGACATATAAACAACAAAAACTAAAACTTATATTCGGAGATATAGATGAAATTACATAAATAAATAAATGGTTATTGAGTTTTACATAACTTCTAATCGTTGAGCAGCTGCATTGATAACTCCTAAACATTAATGCAATTTTGTGTGTTAAGTTTAATAATTACTTATTAATAATTTATAAACGTCTTTTAGTAATTTCACATAACAGAACTGTGTTGTAAAATAACCAGGTGTTATCTAAAACAGTGGATAGGTACGACAATCTATCTCTTACTGACCTATATAATATAATGTTAAAGCTCATGAAAAATCTTTCCTTAAATAGACGTCTTATTACAGATGTTTCTAAAAAGAAAATGTTAAACACATTTCTGACATACGATCTTTCTCAAAAGAGAGTTTTCTTTTTAATTAAAAAATATCTTCACATCAAGGAAATAGGAATGTCTGTAAAAATTTCCCTTTAGCGACGGAGATATATCAACTCTAGTTTGGCAGATTCGGTTAAGAGAAAAGTTGGTTTTAAACAATAGGTAGTTAAGTGCACAGTTAAACTAAATAAAAAATGTAAAGCTTTAGAACTTTTTCAATTTATAAGATCATTGGTGAAAGTTCGTGGTATGAATTTCCTTTTAAGGCTTAAGGTTTTGAATGGGAAGAACTTTATTTTAAATTAACAATTTCTGGGATGGAAATTGAGAGAATTGACAGAAACACAATAGTATTCAAAGTCTTTTAGACACCTTCTCTATTTAATTAAATATTAGAACAAGTAACCCAATCAAAACTCTAATTATCCTTTTCGAAGGATTTTGCTAGTCCATTCCTATAGTCTGTTTTTTTTTTTTGCGAATATAACGCATTGAATAAAAAAATATTTAATGATACCAGATACACACTTTACAGGATAAAACGGGTAACTATTTTTGAATGCTGTTGAACTTTCAAAATGAGCGCCAATGCTACTGTTAGTGCATTATGAAAAATCTCACAGGCCCTTACGCATGGACATGGTCCATTTAAGCAAACATTTATAGTCTCTACTTGATAAACTAAATCATAATCGAATTACCTAAGTATACCTATTGTGTAGAATCTCTAACTGCTCACACATTTGTTTGACAAAAAGACTCTAATGTTATTATACCATTTGAAATACTATTTACGTATATGTGTGTAATAACATTTAAAATAAATGTTATTACATAGTGACCCTGTGACCAGTTGAAGAGTATATTCTTGAACTTGTCACAAGCACCTTTCACAGTAGGCAATCGCCTTAACCGGGTGGCGCCATGCCGTTAATCGTGCCGCAAATGGGCTAACCTGCATCATATTACATAGGCCAACTACTCGAGTGACCGTTGAGACTCGAGGTACAGACTTGGCTGCACTACATTTTTCCACAATAGCTTTACTAGCATAGCATATTGCTTCAATATCGTGGAAAAGTTTAACAGAACCTAAGCTAAAGCCTACCTAAGCCCTTCTTCTGAACACTGTCTTACTGCGTAGAAACGGACCTCCTTTGGAGGTCAGAATTTTGCCCCTGAGTTCATCCGAGTGGGTATCAAAAAGCATTGCACGAGAATCATCATCATCATCATCAACAACCTTTTTATCGTCCCACTGCTGGGCCGAAGAAGGAATAGAAGTACCCAAGGTGTTAATCCAGATTACGTATGGTTGTATTAAACTGCTTGAAAAAATATCACCGATATTATTTTATAATGTACTACATGTTGAAAGAGAGGAGAAAAGAAAGTTAGTACACGATTATTTGCAATAAACCTGACATATCAAAAATATTCAGAATATAAACACAAAATAAAACTAGCTCAGTGCATGTTGGACTCGGGCACGAAGTTTCCATACCAAAGTCCATACAATTTTTCTTCTTAATTATGGATGAAGCGCAAACAAAAATGCAAAATTTCAACTGTCTAGCTACCACAGTTCATTAGATACAGCCTAGTGACAGATAGACAGACAAAGAGTCTTAGTAAAAGGGTTCGGATATTACTTTTGTGTACGGAACCGTAAAAAATAACAATTTGGTAGAAAACATGCGTCACTTCTACGCAAAACATTTGTCACATCTACGCAAAACATTTGTCACATCTTCGCAAAACATTTGTCATATCTACGCAAAACATTTGTCACATCTTCGCAAAACATTTGTCACATCTACGCAAAACATTTGTCACATCTTCGCAAAACATTTGTCACATCTACGCAAAACATTTGTCACATCTACGCGAAACATTTGTCACATCTTCGCAAATCATTTGTCACATCTACGCAAAACATTTGTTACATCTTCGCAAAACATTTGTCACATATTCGCAAAACATTTGTCACATCTACGCAAAACATTTGTCACATCTACGCGAAACATTTGTCACATCTTCGCAAATCATTTGTCACATCTACGCAAAACATTTGTTACATCTTCGCAAAACATTTGTCACATCTACGCAAAACATTTGTCACATCTACGCAAAACGGTTAACACTCAGCATAATGCTCTGACTCTATACGAGTGCGCCCAGCACTGGATTTCAGCGACAGCCACAACACAAAATACAGTTATAAATAACATAAATAAGATCAACAAATAACTCGTATTTACTCGACTCTGACGTTTCAATAAAGTGGGATTGTCACCGCCAACAGAAGCATATAAAGCGACTCCCCAAGTTTCATCCTCCATACTGATGTCCTTTTCTTTAACTTTTTCTTTCAATATTGTCCCCATGTCAGCTTAGAAACTTCACCGAATAGATATTTTGAAATTTGTTACAAAATGTATTTTACAGTGGAGCTTTTGGTAACAAACGGTACATTGGTATTCTACATTCATGTCATCATCATCATCATTATCAACCTTATTATCGTCCCACTGCTGGGCACAGGTCTCCTCTCATACAGAGAAGGATTGAGCGTAATCATCACGCTTGCTCAATGCGGGTTAGCGATATCAGACTCAAAGTGTAATATTTTACACTTGTACAAATAACCGACGTGTAGGTAAAGTCAGGGAAAAAATAATTCTCGAGCAAGTTGACTACCAACTTAAATTGTCCGTATATTCAAATCCCAAATGTCGTTATTTGAAAGTACAATGAAATAAAATTATGCTACGGCCGATTGGCGTAGGGTGTCATTTCATTTAAGAATAATAGACATTTAAATTAAAAAAAAATAGTGAATAGGTCTCTAATCATATCACAACGTTAAGCAAAGATATTTTCCTTACACATACCTACAATTCATCCTCGTCCTCGAACCCATGAGACTCTGAATAGTTCATTGATAATCAGAAAGCTTCCGGTAGGCTCTAGCAAATTCTGACAAGGTTATAGAATATTAGAGAAGGAAAAGGTCAACGTTATTAGTTTATATAGTGGCCCCACCCAAAGGCTAGCTACTTAGTGTCGAGGGGAATTTATTTATGACCATTGCGTTATATCGCTACCAACCTACAAAGTGAGTTTTTTTTATGGGAACAGATGGTACCTTTTTAGGGTTCCGTAGCCAAATGGCAAAAAACGGAACCCTTAGATTCTTCATGACTGTCTGTCCGTCCGTATGTCACAGCCATTTTTACCGAAATTATAAGAGCTATAGTGTTGAAACTTGGTAGGTAGATGTATTCTATAAACCGCATTAAGATTTTGATGCAAAAATAAAAAATAAATAATAAATATTGGGGGCTCCCCATACTTAGAACTGAAACTCAATTTTTTTTTTCATCAAACTCATTCGTGTGGGGTATCTTTGGCTAGGTCTTCAAAAATGATATTGAGGTTTCTAAAATATTTTTTTTCTAATCCGAATAGTTTGCGTGACAGACGCTTCCAAAGTGGAAAAAAGTTGGTCCCCCCCCCCTCTAACTCCTAAAAGAAGAAAGTGAAAAATCTAAAAAAACATATGATATACATTACTATAAAAACTACCAACGAAAATTCTTTTGAACGAGATCTAGTACGTCGATTTTTTTAATATCTCGTAAATCGTAAACCGCTTATTACCACGTAATCTTTCATACAAATAAATCCCATAATTTCATAAATCAATAAATAGTACGGAACCCTTTGTGCTTGAGTCTGACACGCACTTGGCCGATTTTTTTTTACATACAAATAATTACCTTTGCATAACATTTGTCCGGAATTCTTACAAGGTAAATATGTTTATTTTAATTTATTATATAAAACATACATTCAACACTACATAATACTTATACAATAAGCGGCCTTGTCGCTAATGCAATCTCTTCCGGGCAAACATTTTGATTAAAGCTTTTAATAGCTAATAGTGAGATTCGCTACAGTGTTTGTATTTGACGGAGACGGTACGCATGTCTCATTATTATTAGCTATATTTCAATTACTGTAGGCGTACTATGTATAGTGTTGCTTATTGCGCAATAGAAACACGGTTTACAGTTCAAATAAGATTATAATTTACAAGTTAGTCACACTAGCGAAACGCAGACTGTAGGCATACAATTCGAAAATATGAACGTGAGACAGCTTTTTAGCAGATTTTAGGTACCCGCGAACTTATGTAGGCTAGTTTTTGTCGTACGCCACTAAATGGCGCTGGCCTACGAAATACCAATGATTGGGACATATTAATTTCATGATTAAACTAAATCATCAAAAATACCTTAACAAGTTTTTACGGTATACATAATCAGCCGATAATGTTCGAATTGGTAAGACAAAGGCGTTCTTTCTGTGAGGCGGAGTGATCCATTATCCACAATGCGTGCTCTGTCCAGGTTGCTAAATGATACTAAATATGTCTTGCCGGTTTATTCACGTTGATATCTTTTTTTTTTTAATAATAATTATAAACTAGTGCTTGACTGCAATCCCGCCTGATGGTAAGCAGTGATGCAAGATGGTAAGAAGTGAGCGTTGATGGTAAAGCGCACTAGTTTATTAAGCCTATTCACTTAAAAAACTTAGAAATAGGAAGTATGACGGCAGTTGAGCAAGGTGATGCAATGTTAAACCCAAGACCAACACAACCAATGATGCTGCGCTAGAGGGAGATTGATCTCGAGAATCTCCACGACCAAACTCCCGACACAACAACATTTGGCGCATCGTACTCGGCACACATCGCAACACAACTGCTCAGACCCGTCCTCCGTACGGCATCACCAGACATCATGCCGGAACACGACGAATCATCGCTTGTCGGCAAGACCTTGTCTGGTGGGTGGTAACAAAACATATATAAAAAGATTTCTATGAATTGAGAATGTCCTCCTTTTTTGAAGTCGGTTTAAAATTGAAGCGCTTTTCTCAGTTCGAAACTACAACTAATAACTCATGAATCGAGGCTTTGCCACTTGACCACCACTGCTCCTCATCGTATGAAAACATCATTATGATTCAATTAGTAAATAACAATTGGGTAATAAAGTACAAAATCGATATTGGGACGACGTCGTTGTCCGGATAGCCAGTCGATGCTAATGACTACTGGAATTTGTTTTACCCATTCAACATTTAATTAACTATCACTAGAACAACGATTCAGAAGATATAATAAGACATAAAAACACTTTTGTTACTAAACATCTGTAAGTAGCGTTCACATCATGTCGTATTTCTTTCTCCTCGAATGATAAGTTACGATGTTGAAAGCACCAGATACCTCTTATATTGGAATCGATTGCTTCACGGATTACTGCGTAAACTCACAAGTGATGAGCTATAGAACCCTACTAATACTTCTAAGCCTTATTTTATGTGAATTTACATGTCTATCTAAACAAATCCGCAATATTTGATATGGATAGAACGGAAGCAATACTGCGTGAGTCTATTTTCTTACAAGCGTAATTTTTATCACGTAATATTCTGAATTTTAATAATGTGAGACTTGTGACGTGAAAAATAGAGGTGTATTGAGAATGTCTACATTTAACTATAGAACGTCTAGTGAAGATAGGTTTATAGAGTCTAGCCTCCGTTCGATCTTTTCTAACCGGTGAAGAGGTTTCCGGATTTCAGAGCAAAAGCAGTCCACTGGTTACGCCCTGATTTACGAGCTGTAGATCGTAAGTGCGAAACCAAGCACTAGAACCACTGTCAGAGTCAAAGGTTGTCGTTAATGTGGCCTTTGGCTTACAGAAATATAAAGAAACACGTGTGGGTTTTAGTCAGTAAAAGTCTGACATGATCTTCCGCTCCGCCTAGAGTAGAAGAGTGGTGATTTTTCGTCCAAAAATAGTACTAGAACCAAAAAATAGAAAACAGTTGACGAACCCGCCCTTGGCCCAGTTTCTTTCACAGAGAGGAGGGCTCTATCCTAGGAGTGCGAACAGTATAAGCTGATTATGCTCAACGAGATTCCACAGCATTAGCCGAAACGGTCGAAGCAAACGGAATAATAGCGACTCGAGTATTTTCATAAGACCATCTTAGTTTTTTTGCGAACAAATTGTTGAAATACTCACCAAATAAAATAAACCTCCGTTTCGTTTGTCATAATTTTTGGACCTGTATGTCTTTTATTCCGGAGCCTTCTGTGATTTTTTTTTTTGTAATCTCATCAGCCTTACAATTATTCTTTTTTGTTTC
The DNA here is from genome assembly GCA_037179545.1 of Sesamia inferens. NCBI lineage: Eukaryota > Metazoa > Arthropoda > Insecta > Lepidoptera > Noctuidae > Sesamia > Sesamia inferens. Next base: position 15,334,281 of record CM073928.1, on the reverse strand, counting down.
AAAAACAAAAATATTTTACCTCTTTATGATATTAGTTGAAATCAACTTTTTGCTACAATCGTTATCAATGTAGATTAAACATCTCTTTTCGCAAATATATTTTGCCGACCCAAATCTAAACAAATAACAATCAACGAAATCACCATCAGACCTTGTAGAAGCCATTTAATGTAAGTGTGATATGTAATAGGATCGTTATGGGGTCAATTGCTATCGCCAGTTGCAAAATTGCCTCAATCAGTTCTATCCAGGACAATTAAAGCAATTGCTACGTCAGTATTCTTTATTAGTGAACCGTCGCTGCTTCTGCTATCTTTTTTGTGGATCTTGTTTATTTATCTACATATTAATGGTTGCAAAAAATTACAAGTATATTTATATCGAAGTGTTAGTCGGCCACGGTAGTGTATCATCTCAGACTTTCTGTTTTCATCTTTTTCTCCTTCTTATCACTCTTATCAGAGCTGTCATGGTCCTCATTTAGGTTATTGGCTTGGAGCTGATGTAATGTGCGTCACAATTTCTCGTCACATACCCTAAATTTTAAAATCATTCACATATATCCATAATTACAAATTCGATAGCAACTTTTTACGTGTTACTTTTTCATGCCCAAACCACCACAGGTTTCGATAATATTTGGCATTGACGTAGATGGACTTTGGCGGAGGGCATAGGTTACTTTTGTCCACATGTTATCAAAATCATGGAAATACACTTAACTTAACACACACATTGTTTAAAGTTGTCATTAGTTTGAGGAGACTTGTAACATTTCCCATACTCTGTTCTAGCTGATAAAATAACTGTCCATTTTCCCTTAACTATTACACATAATGGAGGTTTTAATTGTTTTGCCAACCATACTCTTCGAATGTATAAGTTAATAAATACCTTATGAAAAAAATATTATCCTCTCAAATAGGGAAACGAAAACTTTTTCTATTGTATCTGAGGTGAAGCTAAAATTACTTACTTTACACCAATATGAGCGCGCCCAGGGAGATAGCTGAAAGCACTCATCTTGCTGTAAAATAAGTAATTTTATTATAAAAAAACAGTAACACAAGTTTTTATTTACCTTTCTATATTTGCAGGTTCAAAGAAAACCTCAATGTCAAACACAAATTTAACGAGCCTTATTATCAAACGAGTTTCACCTAGTGACCCAGACGTTTACGTAAACCGAACATTTTAAGCGTTACCCTTTTGGATAATCATTAGTAATACACAGGTACATAGGAGAGAAATAAAGTGTGCGGTTTGGGAGATTTACGCCTATAATAGAGCGCACACGTTCTCCTTAATCGTGATGGATCAGCCTGGGTAATCCGTCTCGAGGTGTAAAGTCAGGCGTAATGACTGGGGGGCTGAATTACAGAGAACTTAGTGATCCCTGGTACCTGTAAGATTTATTGTTTCATGTTTCGTTTTTTGTTCCTATTCTCATTCCAAGGAACGTTTGTACAGGCTGTATCTGACATCGTAACACAAACTTCGCGAGAAGGCTACACCGCATGCCCCTAATAAAATTATGATAGTCATTTATATCGTTAATGAGCGGTTATAGAAATAACAGTGTTTAACAAAATGTGTCGGCTCGACCTTTGAACGATGCAAGCGTGCCGCCGCGCATGTTTGTAGGTATGACGTTGACCCCTGATGTGAACTCTATTAAATCAGCTGATAGGATAGTCTTTCGAGTGTTGTTCACATTGCGCTTTTTTGTGTAAATAGCGAATTAATTATTTTTTACTTTAAAATCTTATTGGGTTATAAAATTATATCAAAATCAAAATCAAAAGTCATTTATTCAAATTAGGCTGAGAATCAGCACTTTTTGAACGTCAATATTACATAAGACAGTCCCCCAAAAACGCCCACCCATCGACACTTCCTAGTGCTTTCGCTGGGAAGAAAAAGTGGCGGAACAAACTCCCCAGCAGCACAGCTGTCTGTTCATTTTTAAAAAAACATGTCTTTATACAATACTATGTATAGTGATGAACACGATAAAATACAATAACAATGAAATTATTTACCATATGCCAGCTACCACGCCAAAATACCAGCAAAGCAAAACAATATATTTATATTCAAATGAAAATGTAATTAACTAAAACTTGTTACTTAACTAAGAAGCCCCAGGCATAAAGGGCGTGACAGCTTACATATTTATGTAATGTAAAAAAGTAAATTATATGAACTCATATAACGTATCAATAAGCTAATTACTGAGAAAGAACACAAACATTGTCCTGAGTTAATCAGAGCGACCAGCTATTCTTATCATTTAAATAATCATTCACGGAATAATATGCCTTTGAACAAAGCCTGGACTTAATTTGTGCTTTAAATGCATTGTAGGGCAAGTCTAGCAAAGCAGAGGGTATCTTATTATAAAAAGCTATACCAAGCCCAACAAAAGAGTTATGAACCTTTTGAAGTCGGTGAAAAGGGGCTCGCAGTTTGTCCTTATTTCTGGTGTTAATATTATGAATATCACAGTTTTTGGTGTACACGTGAATATTTTGCCTAACATATAAGATGTTGGCTAAGATGAACTGTGAAGCAACCGTGAGAATACCAATGTCTTTAAACAAATTTCTCAGAGAAAATCTGACACCGAGCTGGTAAATTGCTCGGACAGCTCGTTTTTGAAGTACAAATATATTTTGTATGTCAGCGGGTTTGCCCCACAGTAGAATACCGTAGGACATAACGCTGTGGAAATAACTAAAGTAAACTAAACGAGCTGTATCAACGTCAGTATATTGTCTTACTTTCCTGACGGCGTAGGCGGCCGAACTGAGCCTTCCTGCTAGGGTTGATATGTGTGGTCCCCACTGAAGTTTGGCATCTACTGTTACTCCCAGAAAAACTGCCGAGCCCACAGTTTCAAGCACCTCTTTATCTAAAACGATGTTAGGTCCCAAATTTCTAACGTTAGGCAAGGCGAACTTTACACATTTTGTTTTCTTGGGGTTAAGAGCTAGGTTATTTGACGTAAACCAATCTGTAACTGTTGAGAGTGCACTGTTTACTTCGTCAAAATTATGTCTATTCCTGTCTACTTTAAAAATTAGAGAGGTATCATCTGCAAACAACACAACGTCACAGATGCCCTTTAAATAGAATGGTAAATCATTAATGTATACTAAAAACAAGAATGGACCCAGTATTGAGCCTTGCGGTACACCTAACTGAACTGGTAGCCCGGAAGATTTCACACCGTTAATATCTACACACTGTAATCTATTATGTAAATAAGAACCTATCACATCGAGAGCCTCATTTTCGACACCGTAATGGCGGAGTTTACGCAAAAGTATGTCATGGTGCACGCAATCAAAGGATTTGGAGAGATCACAAAAAATTCCAATAGCATTTTGCGACCTCTCCCATGCGTTAAATATGTGTTTCAGTAGAGCAACACCCGCATCCATAGTCGAACGACCCTTTGTGAAACCATATTGTTCACTATGTAGGAGATTATTCGAATTAAAATGTTTTAGCAACTGCTTAAGTATTAATTTTTCAAATATTTTGCTGAATGCAGGTAAGATAGAAATCGGTCTGAAGTTACCAACATCTGTTTTATTACCGGATTTAAATAATGGTATAACTTTACTTTTCTTCATTAAATCAGAAAAAGTCCCTAGGTCAATACATTTATTAAAATTAACAGCTAGATAGGGGGCTACGATGTCTATTATATTACCTAATACTTTAATGGAAATGTCCCAATAATCACCGGTGTTTTTCAACTTAAGTGTTTTAAAAATATTAACCACATCACGCGGGGATACGTGTTCAAAGTGAAACAGACGGTTACACTTGGATACACTACTATGCAAAAGATTCTCAGCTATAGATGGGGATGAATTTAAGGAGCGAGTTGTAGCTATTGGTATGTTAGCAAAAAACTCATTAAATGCCTCAGCTACGTCAGCGGCCTTATGAACTAATTTGTTGTCGACCATGATCTCAAGTTGCTTATCCTGTTTAACAGATTTGCCAGTTTCATTATTAATAATTTTCCAAGTGGTTTTTACTTTATTATTTGAATTTTTAATTGTATCGCTTAGAAATTTTGATTTAGCAGAAACACAAACTTTTTTGAATAATTTTGAATATTTTTTTATATACTCTAGAAAGGGAGTATCAAACCTGTATTTTTTCATACCATATAGCTCGTATAGTCTCGCTCTACTTTTATAAATACCCGGAGTAGCCCATTGGTTAAATGCAACAGACGATCCATTAAGCTTAATGGTTTTGGTCTTGAAAATAATTTGGTACTCCATTTGCACAACATTAAAAACGGTACTATACATTTCATTAACATTCTTGTTTTCCACTATGGATGGCGTCATTTTATGAGCCACATTATTTTTAAACATTTTGCAGCGACTAGCTGTATAAGGCCTGCATTGAAGCATATGCGGCTTTTTATGCAATTGAATGGGAAAGTTAGCTAATAAGCCACAGTGGTCGGATGTTAGCTCATTTAATACAAATTTACTATCGGCATTACAATCACTAAATATATTATCAAGACAGGTTGACGAAGATGCCGTGATACGCGTAGGTTCAAAAAACAAGTTAATTAAATTATAAGATCTAAACAGATTGAGAAGTCTAATACTTGAAGGAGTAACCTCTAAAATGTCAATGTTGAAATCTCCACATAAAATAATACTTTTGTTACTCGATTTCAACCTATTAAGTGCATCCTCCATTACCAGTTCAAAACTAACGAAATCCCCAGAGGGGGGCCTATAAACACAAATTATAATGTATCGCTCAAGTTCAACACAAGACAACTCAATAGTGCGCTCAATAGAAAGATTAACTAAATCTAAACGTTGCTTACACTTCAACATGTTCGAAACAAGAATTAAAGAGCCACCGCGAATAGCACTTTTCCTAACAAATGCACTTTGCACGGTAAAATTATCATTATTGATAAACACTACTTCATGTTCTTTCAACCAGTGTTCAGTCAAACATAATACCTGAACATCATAATATTCTAAAAATAAACTTAACTCTAGCTCTTTGCCGGACAGACCCTGCATATTTTGATGTACAAGATTCAACATAGGCAGCTGACCCATTGTCGCACCTAATAGTTTAAACTACAAGGTGTGTCAAAAGAATCATTAGTATTACTACTAACAGTAATCGAAGGTACACTACAAGTACCAGTGTCACTCCGCATACTATAAGCCAAAAGGCCCGCAATCTGTCTCCTACTACTAGGTGACAAATACATACCATAATAAGTCAACTTATAATCAGATATAAATTGATTACAGTCAAAAAATGAAATGGTGTCACTGTGATGACAAGTCCTATCATAAATTAACATATTTAAATTATAAATATGCCTGTTTTGCTCCCTGGACAAATAACGGGAATAAGGCAAGGCAGAAAAAATAAATTTACAATCATTGGCCTCACCAAGATGCAACATGAAATCCACACATTTAATAATTTCCCTTTTTCTGACATTCAAACTATCCCCATATAATAATATAATAGTTGAACCGGGGTTTATTTTTGTCGATTTCATATTACTAATCAATTGGCTCATACTGGCACCAGGAAAACAATTATTAATTACACACAGTTGAGAACACTGACTTAATACACTACCAAAACCCTGACCAAATTTGTCAGAGAAAACATAAGTAGTGCTATTTAATTTATTTGTACTATTATTATCATGACTAATACAAGTCTCTGACACTGGCTGAGCCGTTGGAAATGGAGTAGGTGTAGTAAGCTGAGGATGGGGTGGCTGGGAGCAGGCACAACTAAAGGAAAGGGTATTTGTCAGAGACTCATACCTCTCCGCATTGTACCTGACCAGGTCTGCCAACTCATTAGCTTCCTGCATGCGCTTACTCAGGTCTTGTTGAGTAGCCTCATATTTACTAAAGATATCCTTTAGCGCATACTCCCTAACCAACAGCTCATCCCGAAGGAGCCCTGTGTCTGTATCATACATAGTAATACACAAATCTAATTCTCTATTACAATTTTTTAACTCTTGTATTAAATTTAATTGTTTTTGCCTAAGTTTTGTATTTAATTTGTTAACTTTTTGGCGCTTCATGGATTTTTGAGTTTTTTTTATAAATCTATTAATTTTTATGTATTTTTTTAACTTATTGTGGCTTGTAAACGATTTGGTTTTGCTGATAGTATCATCAGTTAAGTCTATTACAACCGGCTCAATACACGTGGAACCCAACCCGCTACCAACCAACTCATCAAAAATACTGCAGGTGATTGCAGACTCTTCACAGGCCTTGAGAGATTCCAGACTAGTAATTGTATTGTGGGCCTTGCTTAGTTCCCACTCCAGTTCAGAAATGCGTTTCAAAGCTAGTTCGTGGGTGTCACTACATTTTTGGAAATTTGATACAGTTACATGGAGTTGATGATACTGGCCAACTAAGTCCATATACTGCACATGCAGTTCAGCCAATTGATTCTTAAGATCAGTAATAAAGATATAGCAATTATGAACGGTTTAAAGTGAAAAGAACTTCATATTATTTTTTTTTTAATCAGGAAAAAACCGACGAAAAATTCCACCTGTGGGGGGTTCAGAATCATGTATAGATCCATGGTACTCGTTTGTGCGTCGATGTCAGAGACACCCTTTATGTATATAGTAAATGAATAAGTAATCTCTTTTTAAGAAATTGTAAATGTCTTATAATTATATGATTATGTATAAAAGGTAGCGGTTATATTTACAAACCTAATAAAAATTTTGACAGTTAAACGCACAGCCGCTCTGCCTGAATGCAATTTTGTGCAAGAATTCAACAGAAACTTCTAGCCATATTTGCTCCCGGATTTTTTAAATTAAATTATAAACTAGCGCTTGACCGCAATCCCGCCTGATGGTAAGCAGTGATGCGATCGTTGATGGCGCACTAGTTTATTAAGAGCCTATTCACTCTAGCCTTGAAGACACTCAAATTGTAGTCCGACGGAAACATCGCCGCTGGCAAATTGTTCCAGTCCCTCGATGTACGCGGTATAAAGGAGGAGGCGAAACGCTTCGTCCGGATCGTAATGGTGCTAACAACGAAAAAAAAAATTACAATTATCGTTGATGGTAAAGCGCTAGTTTATTAAGAGCCTATTCACTCAGAAAAACTGAGCGAATAGGAAGGAAGACGGCAGTTGAGCGAGGTGATGTAATATTAAACCCAACAACACGACCAACGATTCTGCGCCAGAGGGAGATTGATCTGAAGACCCTCCACGATCAAACTCCCAACACAACAACATTACACACATCGCAACACGACTGCTCAGACCCGTCCTCCGTATGGCTTCACCAGACATCATGCCGGAACACGACAAGGCTTTGTCTGGTGGGTGGTAACTTGTGCCGGCGGTCGATATTATGGCCTACCACCGGATGGACTAGATAAACAACGACTGGACTAGATCACAAATCTAACGATACCACATATGTGAAAATCCATTAAGCGGTTCTGGAGATACAAGCTAATAAAAAATATTACATACATTCATACATATAAGATACGCTCTAAAAATATGATCCTTCCTGACAGTCGGATAATAATAAATAAATAAAATGATAAATAAAAATAAAAAAATAAAATACCTACCACGTAGCTCTTCAGGCAACAGCCTTGCTTCCCATGGGGGTTTTAAGAGGATAATGCCAAAATTAATTATTTTCATATCCCACAAGACTGTTGATGGTGGAATCTCTAGGTAGATACGCCTTTAGTAGCTTAGGGGAATTTTGATGAATGTATGTATAAAATAAAAATGAGTTATACTGCAAAGCCTATTTAAGCCCGCATCACATATCTAAACGCACTCATGTTTTGTACCAAACTAAAATATCATTTTGTTTCTGGTAAAAGGGAACATTACGCAAAACTCAACGCAGAGGGCGCCACAATCTCGTATCATTGTCGTACTGAATTATTTGTATGACGTAACAACTAGATATTCACTATTTTGTGACAATATATCAAAATTTTCATTATTTTTATATTTTCACTATACATATTACCTACTATGGCACCTACGGACATTTAAAAGTGAATCATCTAAGAAAAACTGCTTCACGAACGTGGTGGGAATTTGTAGGGGATTAAAAATAATTTGGTTGGAAGGTAAAAAAGTATTACGACACGACAAAAAAAACATTATTAACTGTTTTTTTATCATTCAACTTTTTTTCAGGTTTAAATTATACGACTATAATAATCATTCCTGTACTGTGAAAACCGAGATATTGGAAGTGATAATAAAATAGAAAGTTTATTTACTTCATTAAATAAAAAAAAAACTATGATAACTCTATACTAGCATTAAAAAATTCTTGACTGTATGCTCTAGTAGTGCATTCTGGTGGCCGAATATTGTAGTGTCATCCGCTGTTGTCTCAATATGACAGAAATATGATTTTATTAAGATGTTTGGCTCTAAGTGATTTGTGATGTAATGTTTTAGTATGTCAAAGTAGCGAGTTGTTCAGTCAATCCAATAAAATGTCTAGACAGTGTACTTAAATATGATTTAGAAAGATCTTTTTTAGGGTCCCACACCCAGAGCTTACACACGGAACTCTATTACTATTAAACGTATACTATCTATCTATCTGTTAGCGGCCTGTATCTCATGACCGTAATAGAACCAAAATACTAGGTAGGCTATTGAAATTCTTACTGAGTATATATTTTCCCTATAACAGAGAACTGATTCTTCTTTCTTCTGCTGGTTTTTACAAGAAACTAGTTTTAAAGAATAAAGTGTGGTGTTTGACTTGCACATCATGGCCAGTTTTTTTTTAACTCTACGCTAAACTTTACCTCTAAAAGCTTCAACTTTTGCTAGTTATTTATTTATCCTGTTTTTATAGAATTCCAATTAGGAAATGTGCTCTGAATAATTTTAACCCATGAACGGAATTAGATATACAGTGAATCAGTTCCAAAACAAGGAGTAGTACCTAAAACACGTTTTAATCCCAAGTACCGAGTGAAAACAGAAATCTTAATATTTCGGCGCTACGTATAGCGCCACATAAATCGCTAAATTCTTGGCCTAAGCGTAAATTAATTTTAGCCAGCAAACTGGTAATTCAGTGAGGGCGTTAGCTACATTTTAATACAGATAGTTTTGTATCTGTCAGTTTCGTTTCAGTAGACTAGTATTCGAATAATGACCGATATTAAGCAATTTGATATGGTAGAGGATTTATTTAAATTTAACTTGGCTACAAACTTATGTTATAAGCTGAAGAAGCCGAAGCAGTAGAAGCCCGTTACGTAACCGGATGCAGCTAAATACATACATACACTTACACATACAAATATACATACGCACACACGTACACAAACACACACACATTCACATAAAACACACATAAATATGTTTTACGTTTGCATATCGAATCTGCACCTTTCAGTTACTAGATAATACGACACCTCTTGATGAGACTGCTCATCAGACTCCCGAGCTTCTGACGACCGTCAAAGATCTACAAATGACAAAATGACAGCCAGAACCAACTGCCTGCGAAGTCATAAGACACCACAATGTACTAAAATATCAGCCACATTTAATTCCTGCGTTATTAGTTTGTGTGCACTTAGCGTTCTGTATAACTTTTCTATTTGCTCAGTTTCTAAGGATCTTCGTTGTGATATTATAGAACTTTCCACAAAAACGTAGCAGTCAAATCTAAAAAAAAACTCGAAGAAAAAAATATCTTCACCTTATTTTTTTTTTAATATATTACGTATGGATTAGAAAGACATTTCAAGAAAACTATGAATTTCTTAAAATATATTGTGAAACATTCTTTGCCGTTTTGAAAGATATTCCAAATTGAGTCTTAAGATAAAATTTTAAGAACTAAATTACCTACAGTGCCGTTGGCAGTAAAGATTATGATTTAAAGTGTCTGCCATTTTGGTCGTATAACTTTGGAATAAGAGGAAGAAGCATAAAAATAGTCCTTGGCTGCATGCCTGAATGTTTTATTGGAAGCTGAAGACTAAAAAATATGTTTTTCTTAAAGAATTTCACTCCTTTAAATTAAGAAAGCACTGCTTTTGCCAAATGCTGCAAATATTTTACCATTAACTGTATTCAAGTACCTACCTATATTAACAGGATTATAAGGATTTTTTTCCAAATCCTGACTAAATAAGGTATGCTCGAAAAGAACTAAACCCTTCTTTATGATCAAAACCGTAATCGCAAAAAAAAAAAAAAATCAAACTGTCCTATACAAGATTCAATACCTGCTCGACCCAAATGTCTGGGACGGCTCATAAATAAGCTCCTCTTTTAATGAAAACACTTTTCTGATACACGTCTATTTTTCTTTTGAGCTGTTTCTTATAAACGGTTCTTTTACGTTCGTTACGAAATTTAATAATTCCTCCATAAAGACCATTTCATCCTATTACTTATATACCTATTATGCTTCATTCCATTGTGTAAGAAGAAACAACGAGAGATCCAATACATCGATACCAACAAAAAATCTTTAGATCTGGAGAATTCTATCTGTGCGTACATAAAAATGAAATGAAAAAACTTTAGGCTGTGGCAACATCATATTGAATTTATCTAGCCTGTAGAAAAGTTGGCGATTAAAACAGATCTAGATGACAGTTGATTACTTTCACAGAGGATGATTTAGGTTACTAGGAGCACAGTTCAATTTGTATTTGTACTAATCATTTTATTTTCTCATTTTTTATAAACGTACGAACTGAAGAAGTAGTCATCAGTTCAGCTGTCGTTCTCGTTTAAAAAACTTGGTGTTAGGCTAGCAACTTGATATTATCTTACGCCACCGGCCCAGTATACACTGCGTTAGCTTGCTTTGTTTGACATCTTGGTGACAAGCGCAGGTCCAGGGATGTGTGAGCGGCTTCAGGTTTCGTCTCAACGGGTCTCTTGAACGCAGAGATTGTCGTAGTGAATTTTGTGGTACACAGAGTACACAGATTTGGCGAGACCTACATATACGTGACATTATAAACTAGATTTTATAAAATCTAAAGTCCATACTTTGAATTTTCATTGTGGAAATAGGATTAGCCAATCAACGTGGAAAACTCGCTGATTTTCCAGAGCTCGCCAGATGTATGGTAGCTCTGTAGGTACGTCACTAGAGGAGGTTTCTTTCATTTAATTTTATTTAATCCTGTTTTTATGTTTGATTTAATAAGATTATTTGTTTTAATTTTATTTCCTAATTCTATTTTTCGTGTAAAATGTTAATGTTTACATTTAAACATAATTAGAAATACTTAATTTACTTTTAGAACCTTTTCTTGTTTAAAATTGATTTATCTTGCAACTTAAATGGAAACAGTACTGGGTCTTGATAAGTACCCTAACCTTTGTCGGTAACCTATTTTTGTGGCAATAAAGATATTTATTAAATTTTTTCAAACCTAAAAAGGGAAGAATATAATTAATTCTTCTGCGTAATTAAATGCGTAAACAGAAGCGCCCTGTTGGATTTTCTTGACTAAGCGCTGATCGTTGAAAATGCATCGTGCAATAATATGTAGGCCCTGCACTTGAAGTGTAATTTAATGTAAGTCGTCTTCTTTCGTCGATGAAAACTAAATGGATTTGGCCTAGAATTTGGCAACTTTTGGAGCGTCAATTTGTTCTTGTAGCGTGCTGATAAAAGTACGCGTAGGACACGTACGTATTATGTATACCTTTTTTTATAAACTAGCGCTTGACCGCAATCCCGCCTGATGGTAAGCAGTGACGCAGTCGTTGATGGTAAAGCGCACTAGTTCATTAAGAGCCTATTCTCTCTAGCCTTGAAGACACTCGAATTGTAGTCCGACGGAAACACCGACGCTGGAAAACTGTGCCAGTCCCTCGATGTACGCGGTACAAAGGAGGAGGCGAAATGCCTCGCCCGGATCGTAGTGGTGTCAACAACGTAAGGGTGGAAACTCGCCGTACGGCGTGTCGTCCGTTGGTGGAACGGAGATGGGGAACTTAAATCATGCAATTCCCTCGCACACTCCCCAAAATGCATCCTGTAGAACACCGTAAGGCTTTGGAGACCATCTCGAGTTAAATCAGGGTCACCAATCAGCCTCTTCGCACGCCTCTCCACTGAATCCAAAGTGGCCAGGTGACACTTAGCAGCACCAGCCTAAATGTGGCTGCAGTACTCCACACGAACGGACCTGTGCTTTGTAATAGTGTTTCAGGATCAAAATGACAGTGCACTAAGTTTTGGTGAAAATGACTGTTGGAAAGGTATCATATACGACCTCTTACTTGTTGTGCGATAGTATAAACTTGACTCTGACTCACATCAAATAACTGCTTGCAATGTAAAAGAAACATACTAGTTTACTGTACTCCTACACTAAACACAAAATAAACATAAAAGTCACAAAGTCTCTTTGAAATTTCAGACATTTTTGACCACTAGATCGTATTGTGTGAGTACGGTACTCACAGAAAGAGCCTTGTCATGTCAGAAATGGCTTTTTGAAGAAAGGTCCACACATATCTAAATGGACCTATTCTGACAGTTGGCACGTATGAGTCAATCATCGTTTACCTCAACCCTAGCTTAGGGAACTCAGATACCTTTCGAACGTTACCATCCATACTATGTTACCTATATATACCTTCTAATGTTATAAATACATAGTTTGTCTAGTTGGATGTTTGTGACTCTTTCAAGTAGAGAAAGAAACTTTTGGTTGGTAACTTTCGTTTTGTATTTTTGTTCTTTGCCACTGACTTTTGAAAGTGTGTTAATGAAATATTGGTAATTTTTCACTTTGTGCTGTATCTTTGGAAGTCGGTTGTTTCTTTTTTTGTAAATACGTTTTTATTTTACATGTTGTAGCTGTTAAGAGTACTGGTAACAGCAGACTGAATGCAGTTAGCATTCAGTCTAACTGGACGTTGAGTGGTGGCCACATACCGGAAGACGTAGCGCAGGGACGCCCCCAACAAGGTGGACCGATGACCTGGTGAACCTCTATATGCTAAAGAAGAAGAAGAACGTTGATTCCAACATATTTGGGAGATTTATGGCATTCAATAGCGAACAACGCAATTTCGTAAACTTGAATTTTTACCCATAATTTTGGTATAAAACCAAAGTACTAAACCAAGTTTGATAAAATTTCTATGAGACCAAACTGAAAAAATATCCTTTTGTATAAAAAAGAATCATCGAAATTGGTAGGCTTCATAATAAATTATTCGTTCAATTGTCACGCACATATTTAATGTAAATTTAAGACTTATATTATACTGTTTTCTTATGGAAGCCACAATCAGAACTGAACCAAATGGTGGAATGCGACCACTTGGGAAGCACTAGCTTTACAGTAAATAAAGGATTATCAAAATCCGTTCAATCAGTCTAAAGTTATATTGTAACAAACATTATTTTAATAAAATAGTACAGTCGAATTGAGAACCTCCTGCTGAGTTTGAAGTCGACTAAAAACTATAACTATATAATATGTTTGGCATACAGATAGTTTATAATCATAAATCACTTGAGATCATTTTCGAAGCTAACATGGGCAAAGCCGCTGGGCATAAACGCGAGGATGATTCTGCCTGTTACTATTTCACGTTTAAACGTTTAAAGAATTGATTTGGATGTTGTTTGGCACACGGATAGACCATCTTTTTGGTGTCATGGTTTTTGGTGCAGCGACTGAGTGAAGGATTCTGTTTTATATTCCCAATTTAATCAGGCAAAGAGTGGGTTTTTCCTTCCATTAACAAGTTCTTAGTAACTGCCGAGAGTTTCAAATGGTGGTAATTACCCCGTATCTGAAAAAGCACGTTAAGCTGTTAGTCCCGCGCTCGAACTCTCTCTAGTGAAATCGGATTGCGAGCCGTAAATCAAAATATGAGAGCAAGAGAAAAAAAATATATGTATAATAATGAATAAAATTTATTTAATTTATTTATTCTCGGTGGTAGGCCATAACATCGGCCGCCGGCAGAAGTTACCACCCACCAGACAAAGTCTTGCCGCCAAGCGATTCCGGCATGATGTCTGGTGAAGCCGTATGGAGGACGGGTCTGAGCAGTTGTGTTGCGATGTGTGCCGGGTACGATGCGTCAAATGTTGTTGTGTTGGGAGTTTGGTCGTGGAAGGTCTTCGGCTCAATCTCCCTTTGGCGCAACATCGTTGGTCGTATTGTTGGGTTTAACATTGCATCACCTCGCTCAACTGCCGTATTCCTTCCTATTCACTCAGTTTTTCTGAGTAAATAGGCTGTTAATAAACTAGCGCGCTTTACCATCAACGATCGCATCACTGCTTACCATCAGGCGGGATTGCGGTCAAGAGCTAGTTTATAAATATAAAAAAAAATATATATATATAATAAAATTTTATAAAATAAAATTTATGTAATAATACCCATCTCTCGCGCCAACGGTGTCTCTCTTGGAAGACTATATCCAGGACCGTGATCTTGGTACTGTTGAGGTTTCATATACAAAGTCTGGCTGTAAAAGTATATTTTTATATATTTGAAATATGAAGCAGAGCGTGTCAAGTTGTTGACAAGAAAATCTAATATGTCGAATATAATATTATTCTTCGGCTCTCTTGTAATGTTGTCTATCTCCATGATTATATCTGTTAATATCTGAACTTTTTGTGTTTCCTTCTAACGCGAATAACACTGTGCACTCTATCTCGGCTCTTAACCCCCGAGAATGGTTATGGGCCCAGTGAAGAAGGGAATTTGAGTTCACGTAAAATATTACTAAAACTAAGTAAGTACCTACGAATAAATAATGTTTTCACAAACCTGTATTGAACCACTAAGCAAAGAGAATTATGACAGCTGGAAGATTCAAGCCCAAGCTATTTTAATAAAGAATGACGGGTGGAAATATGTTTGTGGTAAGGAAATTAAGCCAACTGGCGATATTGAGATTTTGAAATGGGAAGCCGAGGATGCTAGGGCCAAGGCTGATATAATACTAGCGATAAACGCATCCGAATTGCGACATATAAGAGGTTGCACCACGTCTAGAGAGGTATGGCTGAAACTGGAATCAATTTACGCCTCGCGTGGACCTGCCAAGAAGGCGACACTGTTAAAAAGGCTACTATTGCACAAGATGAGCGAATCGGGAGACATTCGTGATGAGATGGGCACATTTTTCGATGCGGTTGACAAACTGGAGGATGTGGACGTAAAAATAAATAAGGATCTATTGTCAATTATCTTGTTATATAGTTTGCCAGCAAGTTTCTCAAGTTTTCGTTGTGCTATTGAAACAAGAGACTATTTACCGAAGCCCGATATTCTAAAAGTTAAGATAATGGAGGAATACGAATCAAGAAATGCTAATCGAATACAAGACAGTGCTATGTACACCCAAAAGAATAAAAAACTTGTTAAACCGAGTACAAGTAACGGATCAAATGTAGGGAAGTATGGTTCTAATATGCCTGCTACCAAACATGCATTGAAACAATCAAAGCAGGAATCTGGAATTGAAAGGAGAGTTTCACTAAACTGTTATCGATGTCATCGTCCTGGACATAAAGCTTCTGAATGTCGAACAAAAGCAAAAAATTTCAGTTTTAATGTTGATGTTGATGAGGAACTAACTTCTTTAAATATTTCAGATCTTGGCAATAACATTGCTGATAGTCTAAACCAGCAATGGGTACTGGATTCTGGGTGCACGTCCCATTTATGCAAGGATGTAAAAAAGTTTTATGGTAACCTAGAAGAAACGAGAGGTAAACTAAAATTGGCTACTAACATGGGCGCTGATGTCCGAGGTAAAGGTGTAGTTAGACTGTCGGCATTAGGTGATAATTCCATAGGGACAGTAGAGTTTAAAGATACTCTTTATGTTCCGGATTTAAGAACAAATCTGATTTCAGTAGCCAAAATTACTGATAATGGTTACGATGTCAAATTTACGCGTGATTTTGCGTGGGTTCTTGATAAAAGTAATAAAGTCAGGTTAACAGCATACCGTCGCGGTAATTTATATTGCGTTGAAGAATATGAAGCTGCAAATGCTGTAATTGATCGTAATTTAAATGTGCTAACTTTGCATAAACGTTTAGGGCATCTGAACGGAAAAGATGTTGTCAAACTTATGGAAAAGGTGGGCGAGCCTGTGCACCCGAACGACTTTAGTTTGGTGCGTGACTGTCAAGTATGTGCTAGAGGTAAAATGACTGCTTTACCGTTTAGTGAGTCAAATGGACCCTGCAATGAGAAATTGCGGATTGTTTATTCGGATATCGTAGGTCCAATGAGATGTGAATCATGGACCGGTGGTAAGTATTTCATAACTTTTATAGATGATAGTACTCGTTGGTGCGAAATTTATATGCTGAAATCTAAAAATAAAGCTCTCGAAGCATTTAAACTATACAAGAGTTATGCTGAAAACATTACAGGATCGAAAATCAAGTACTTTCAATCCGATAATGGCGGTGAGTACTGTAATGCTGATTTTGAAGATTTTCTTCGAAAAGAAGGTATCACGAGGAGATTAACTGTAGCTCGGACTCCACAGCAAAATGGAATTGCTGAAAGGATGAACCGAACTCTAGTTGAGATGGCTAGATGTATGCTATTGGAGTGTGATCTACCTATGAGTTTTTGGGCTGAAGCTGTTGACACAGCATGCTATATAAGGAATCGTTGTCCTACTAGAAGTTTAGGTGGAGAGATACCTTATGAAAAATGGTTCAACAAATCAGTAAAGATACATTATCTACGCAAGTTTGGTGCCAAAGTATCTATACTAAATAAGGATTCAAACAAGGATAAGTTCGCTGCTCGTGGAATACCAGGAATATTTGTAGGGTACCCCAGAACATCCAAAGGTTTTAGGGTGTGGATACCAGAACAGAGGAAGTTCGTGATTTCTAGAGATATAAAATTCTACGAAACTGAAGAAATTGGAAATAAAATGCTTCATAATGGTAAGGGCATTATCAATGATACTGAAAATATGGATGACAATGAGAAGAAGTTCATCGATATCAGTTTTCACCGGGAACCTGAGCGGACTATGGAACCGGAGCGGACTATGGAACCGGAGCGGACTATGGAAACTGAACGGACTTTGGAATCGGAACGGTTTATGGAACCGGAACGCATGATGGAACCGACACTGGTACTGGAACCGGATCCGGAACCGGAAGGAGAAAATTTCTTGAGAACGCGTTGTGCTCAGTCAAGAGGAGTAGTAATGTCTAGAGGTCCTGGAAGACCCAGAGTGCTACATACAGGCCGAGTAGGTCGTCCCAGAAAAATTTATCAATCGGTGGAAATTGAGCATCCGGATAATACTGTGGAAGAGCCAATACAAGAAGAACCAGAACAGTCAATAGAAACTGAAGCTGGAGAAGAAACTTTTAGCGACTGTATTGATTTTGCCGGTTCTGCTGAAATATCGCTGGAAGAGGCTCTTAAAGGGGAAGAACGATCAGCTTGGAAAGAAGCTATTTTATCAGAAATAAGGAGTCTGCTACAGAAAGGAACTTGGGAGATCGTCAAAAGGCCACCAGACAAAAAAATCTTGTAGGGTGTCGATACGTTTTGACAACTAAGACAAACGTGGATAAGTCAACAAAGAAAAAGGCAAGACTTGTAGCTCAAGGATTTAGTCAAAGATTCGGTGTTGACTATGATAAAACGTTTGCGCCCGTGGCAAGACTCGATAGCGTTAGACTACTGATGGCTCTAGCTGTAGAAATGAATCTGGAGGTTCATCAGCTGGACATCAATACAGCCTACTTAAATGGGTATTTAGACGAAAAAAATTATATGCGGATACCCAAATTGTTGAAAGAATCTTTAATGAAGTTGAAATACACAGAAGGTGAGAATCCTTGTGTAGTTAAACGAGCTGAAGAAATGCTTAAAAGCTTGAACGCTGGCGGCGACGCATGTTTGCTTAAAAAATCCTTATACGGATTGAAGCAAGCGGGTCGGCAATGGAATATTAGACTTGAGAAGAAGCTAAAGGAAATGGGATTAACGCAAAGTTTAAACGAACCCTGTTTATATTTCAGAAACCAGGGAAAAGATCATTTACTTGTTTTAGTCTTCACGGACGATATCCTAGTGGCGTCTGAAAAAGGAGATCGCATAGCTCGTTTTAAAAATGAACTGAGAAAAGAGTTCGAATTAAAAGATTATGGTCAAGCAAAATACTTTTTAGGGATTGACATCCGACGGACTGTCAACGAAATAAGGTTGTCACAAGAGAATTATGTAAAAGAATTACTTGAAAAATATAATATGTTGGATGCGAATACAATAAAAACGCCAATGGAGACCAGTAGCAAAAATAATAAGGCGGGATCTATACAATCAAATAAAGAGCAGAAAAAGTGGCCATATCGTGAGTTGATTGGTTCTTTAATGTACTTGAGTGTAGCAACAAGACCAGACATAGTACATCCTGTAAATAAATTGGCGCAATTTTCTAAGAATCCAGAGAAAGAACACTGGATAGCGGCCAAACGTATCTTACGTTACTTAAAAGAAACTGTGAATTATGGACTGGTGTATACAAAAGCTGGTAATTGCGTGAAGGGATACTGTGATGCAGATTGGGGAGGTTGTCAAATAGATAGACGGTCATTTTCGGGATACGTTTTTATTCTAGGTGGAGCTGGTATTTCATGGATGTCACGCAAACAGCGTACTGTTGCAACATCCAGTTGTGAGGCAGAGTATGTAAGTCTTGCAGAAGCTATAAAGGAAGGATTGTATCTTCAAAGTCTGCTGCTGGAATTGGGACTTGAAAGGTATGCTTCTGTATCCCTTAATGCCGATAGTAGATCTGCGATTTTCCTTGCACAGGATCCAGTGTTCCATGCTAGGAGCAAACATATCGACATCAAGTATCATTTTATTCGGGGTGTCCTAAGAGATAATACTGGCATAAGTTTGGGACATGTACCCACTACAGATATGATAGCGGATGTAATGACAAAACCGCTACCTTGTCTTAAGCATTATAAATCTATTGATGCCATAGGTCTTAAACCTTGTTAAGATTTCTTATATGATGTGTTGATATATGTTTGTTTGATTAATTAAGTCCTGTGCGTTTTTAATTTTGATTTTATTTAATGTTTATTAAAGACTTTGTATTTGAGGAGGCGTGTTGAGGTTTCATATACAAAGTCTGGCTGTAAAAGTATATTTTTATATATTTGAAATATGAAGCAGAGCGTGTCAAGTTGTTGACAAGAAAATCTAATATGTCGAATATTATTCTTCGGCTCTCTTGTAATGTTGTCTATCTCCATGATTATATCTGTTAATATCTGAACTTTTTGTGTTTCCTTCTAACGCGAATAACACTGTGCACTCTATCTCGGCTCTTAACCCCCGAGAGGTACTACCTATAATTATTATATTTTTTAGTCTGGTAACAAATTTCCATTCAATAACTATCGACATCCATGAGGGCGAAATCGCGGGCAAAAGCTTGTCATGACTACATTTTGCCCAAGGTAACCACATGCCAATACATAAAGGCAAAATGTCCCACTAAATCATAATTAATACATTTCAAAGTGTCCCGAAACAAAACGTGTGGTCAATTTAATAAATTCAACAAAATCGATGGCAATATAAAGGTAATGGCTGATGAATATTCGCGTCGGTAACGCGTTATTGATATGTTGGTATCCATTAGTGATCGCGTGTTAATGAATATCGATGATTTGGACACTTTATTTTATATTGCGTTTTATTCGTTTACTGGGTTTCTGTTATTTACTGACCATTATTATTGCCATGATAGCTGGCAGGATGGAATATCAGTTAGTAAACCACTGCTGCAAGGTTTCGGCTGGGCCTGTGACCTCGCAGTAATGATGTCACAATCTATTTCCTTTTATTTTGTTTGTAACTGAAATAAAAAGAAATTAATTAAAAACGTAGATCACAATGAATTTATAAAAAGTCTAAGTTTGTATATCGTAAAAGCTAACTTACTGTTGACTAACACATAATATAAAGCTATAAAGTTACGATCTAAAACTATTGTTGGGAGTTTATAGACACATTGTTACTATGAGGCTTGTTGCTTGAAATAAATTACTAAATAAATTATTGTTTTGTATTTAAAATCACTACCTACGCTGTCAAACGTAAACTTAACATAAAAATGAACCATTTTCTGATTATTTTTATATGCCTATTATTTTTATTATTTTAGATTGTTTTCAGTTTAGTATAGTTTTATGATCTTCCATGCGAGTTAGAAAAAATACTTTTTCTTTCTTATTGCAAAATCCCCGAAAATATAGGCAAGAGTGTACCCAAGTAGACCCACATTTCACCAGTTTAGTTAAGATGTAATGCTCTGATTCATAGTATTAACTTCTTATAATATTTTATTCGTGACAAGCTGGGCCATAACTTTCGAATCCGTAGGGATATCGAAGCAAAAAGTACTTTATTAACCGACTTCAAAAAAGGAGGAGGTTCTCAATTCGTCGAAATCTTTCAAGTTTATTTTTATTTTTTTTCCTATCCAGATCATGTTCTACCTATGTGCTAACTTTAAATCACAACAGTTTAAACATTTTAGCCTGAAAGTGTAAAAGCAAACATTAAAAAAAATCATAAATATTACTTTTATCCTTTCTATTATGCCAGTGTCTGGCGTAAATTGATATATTTTAGTAGCAATCGAGTCTAAGCTATTTATGAAGTATCTTAGTTTTACAGAACTAAACTAAAATTTTATCTTTTCTTATTTTCCTAGTGAAAGAAAAAGATGAACTGAAGGCGCTTTTTTTTCTTTTAATTTAGACTATGGCTGAAACTAATTAACTACGCTTAATGCAAAAATATGAACCTTAACCCATTCCTCCCCACTGTCCTATTTTTAGGACACTATATTCAACATTTTTTTTTTCTATGTTAGGGTTATTATTTTTATTGGTTTTGATGAAATTCGTATTTTCACACTATTTTCCCAATAAAATATATTTTTTTCGCTCTTAAAAAAGTTATCGTATTTATAATATACATATTTTTAAATTGAGGAAATTCGTCAGCTTAAAAAGAGTATTATGATTTGATTATAAAAAACCGAAAATAAAAAGTTATCAGCTTCAAAGTCCATCAAATAGATTTTTAGATCTCTACTGAATCTATTATAATTAAAAACTAAAACAAAATATTATTTGGAAGCTTGTGATACTAATTCAAAAAAAGGCGTACTATAAATATGACACTGGGAACATGTCTTTACAAGTAGCCGTGAAAGCGTGTTCGATCCTGTTACGCTCGCTATAAGTTCAAACGTGTCTATTGTTTTGTTTCTTGCAAGTGTTTCGTAAACTTTACTTTAGTCGATAAGTCTTCGTCAAGCACAACACATCTCGTAATATAAAAAATTGTGATTTTTTTATAAGATTGAGGAAAGCAAAGGAGGTAAGCAAAAATATTAGATTTTGTTTCTTATCAAGTGGTTAACGATATATTTGTTTAGTTTGGGATGGTATATGTATATATATATTTATATATATATAATATAATTTTTATACTTACTATATATGTATAATTATTGTTTATAGATCATGGATGCAGTGAGAAGAAAATATAAAAAAGCATTGATGGTGTCTGAAATCACCGAGTATCTTCAAGATATTGAAGATTGTAGTGACGAGGAGTTCAATGACTTGGAAGTTGCGATATTGCCCCCGGATGAAGTGGATGAAATGACTGATATAGAAGAAGGTAATGACGACGATATGGGAGTTCTGCCAGTGTCAGATGTGGCTGGTCAAGTGGAATTTTCATGTACAATTGATAACGTCGAGGAAGATCTTCCTACTCAAACCACATCTCGGACCAACAAGACAGTCATTTGGCGTAAGTGTGAACCTGTATATTCTGAAATTCAGCCGGAATCTAATACTGCTAAACAATGTTTAGAAAATATGATTACGGAATTGGAAGGAAAATCTGCGGTAGAAATATTCGAACACTTGTTATGTGACCAGATTCTAGAATATATAGTGCATGAAACAGTAACCTATGTCAAAAATTATAAAAATGATTTGAACTTCAATCTTACCGTGAATGAGCTAAAAGTATTCATAGGAATTTTGTTTTTCTCTTCGTATCTCCACTTGCCTCAAAGCAAACTATATTGGTGCAGAGATGATGATGTACACATTCCATTTGTTGAACGAGCGATGTCTCGGAATCGTTTTGATAAAATTAAATCATATTTACATTTCAATGACAATTCAAGAATTGATAATAGTGACAAAGCTTTCAAAATTCGCCCATTTATCGATAAAGCTAATAAATCATTCCAAAAGTTTGGTGTTTTTGAATCCAACTTAGCTGTTGATGAAATGATCGTCAAATACTTTGGTCACCATGGTATCAAACAGTTTATAAAAGGTAAACCAGTAAGATTTGGATACAAGCTTTGGGCACTGTGTGGAGTAAGCGGATATTGTTATAACTTTTCGCTTTATACAGGAAAGGATCCTCAAATATCTTGTAATACTGGTGATGGCTTGGGTTCAAGAGTGGTAAAAAAGTTGCTTACAGTATGTACTGATCCTAGTGCACATGTAGTCTACTTCGATAACTTCTTCAGCAGTATGCAATTGTTGATTGACTTGAAATCTGAAGGGTTCAGAGCTACAGGGACAGTCAGAGACAATAGGACTAAGAAATGTCCAATCATGACCAAACAAGAAATGAAGAAGCAAGAACGTGGTTATTCCGATCATCGTTTCGATAAAAATAATGAAATATTATGCGTGAAATGGCATGATAACAATGTAGTATGTCTCTTAACTAATTTTGATACTGTTGAACCTTTTGTAAAAACTAATAGGTACTCAAAGGTAGAAAAGGCCAAAGTTGCTGTGAATCAGCCAAAGCTTATTCATAATTATAATAAAAACATGGGAGGAGTGGATAAACATGATTGGCTTATTTCTAAGTATCCAATCCGCTTTAGAGGTAAAAAATGGTATTGGCCTCTAGTAATCCGTGTTTTGGACATGACTCTAGTCAATGCATGGATTATTTATAACCAGGTAAATAAAGATGAGACCATACCTCTGCTTGATTTCAGAAGAAGGGTATGTTTTTCTTGGATGAAAAAATCGGAAGGCAAAGTAAATAAGCTTACATCAGGTACTTCAGAAGTTTGTTGTATCATACATCACTACTCTGTAGTCGAGTAACTAATACCATCTCTATGTATTAGTGTCTATGAATATAGTCTATAGTCTTGTCATTGTAACTTAGGATCTGACCTGGAAGATGTCGATTATAATGTAATAATTATACAAGTGAAATAAACCAGTCTAATTATCTAAAGTCTTTAATATTTACCAATGCAAGAATCATACATGGTGTCAGAAGTGTAACCATACATGGTGTCAGAAGAGTGAAAAAACCCAATACGAAGAAAGAAAATTCAAAAAATGCAAAAGTCGGATGGCGTCGGTGGCAGCCATGACACCGGTACTGCAATGAACAATGGCTTGAAGGCGCTTAAAATATCGTCAGATGCAACAAACAACAATTACGAAACCTGGAAGCGCTGGTGGCAACAGTTCGAATTATACTTGTTGGCAACGGGTTTAGACAAGTCCGGTGAGAAACGCAAGATCGCCATTTTATTACATCACATTGGTGAAAAATGCTTAAATATTTTCAACACATTCAACATAAATATTGGAGAAAGCACATTACATGACGTCAAAGCCAAATTCGACGAATTTTTTCAACCCAGAAAAAATATTACCATGTATCGTTACATGTTTTTTACCACACGTCAACAGAAATCGGAAAGCATCGAGGATTTCTTAACCGATCTCGAAAATAAGAGCCAAGATTGCGAATTTGGAACGCTCAGAGAATCTCTTATCAGAGATATTTTTATCGCCAACTTGAGTTTGGACTTAGCACATGTACGTCAGAGACTGCTGCAGGAACCTGATCTGACATATCAGAGGATGCGAGAGCTAGCTAGGATACTCATCGTCGCACAGCAGGATGCAGACCAAATTGTCAAGAGGTCCACTAGTGAAGAGTCTGAGAAAGTCATGCATCTGCGTCGGAGGAGCCGTGGTCGAGTGGAGCGTCAGCGACGGCGAGCTTCACCAGTCAGTCAGCAGGGATCCAGCGCGGGGAGGTCAAAGTCAAGTCCCAGTCCTGAGAAGCGCTCGAAGACGTGTAGCCGCTGTGGACAACACCACCGCTACAAATGTCCAGCGCAGGGAGCTAAATGCAGGTCATGTAACTCTTATGGTCATTTTGCAAAATTTTGTTACTCAAATAATAAAAAAGTCAGTCATTTAGAGTCTTTTAGTTCAACTGGTAGTCAAGATAATTTTGTTGGAATTTTAAATTGTCATAATTTCAGTCATAGTCATAAGTCTAGTCAATATAATTGTCATTTAGAGTCACAAAGTCATCACAATCAAAATCATTACAGACATAGCAGGTTGTCATACACACAATCACATCCTAAGTTACAATCAACGGTCAGGTCGCACATAGGCCAGTCGCAGTCAAAGTCTAAGAGATCTCATGAAGACTCATCTTGTCATAAAAAATATCCTGTGTCATATTTCTGTGATGAAAGTGGTGATAATGTCATATCTGAGAGGTCTAATAAAAAATGCCTCAGTGATGAAAAAAGTCTGGTGACTGATAAGTCCGAGAGATCTCATGAAGACTCATCTTGTCATATGTCGTATCTCAATGATGAAAACACTAAACAGTCTGAGAGATTCACAGTCAAGTCAAAAAAGTCAAAAAGTCTTAGTCGAGATTCATATCTTAATGATGAGTGCAGACACAAGTCTGAGGAATCTCACACAACAAACACTTGTAGAATTATTACAGCAAAGTCAGCACATAGTAAACAGGTCAATACAGTCGAGTCAAAACAAAACAAATACTATTCTAAACAGTCATGGAACATAAACATTTTAGTTGGTCATACACAAATTAATTGCATTATTGACTCGGGAGCTGATATCAATATTATGTCAAAGAGAACTTTTCAATTTTTGAAATGTCAAAGTCAAATGTCACTTGAGAAATGTCAAATAAACGTTAGTGGGTTTGGTGGTATATCAATACCCATTATGGGCAAAGTCAATATAAAATGTAGTTTATCTTTAAATAATAGCACTATTAGTGTAAATATAGTGTTTATAGTCGCAGATTTAGTTTGTCCGAATGTTTTAGGTCTACCAACTTGTGAAAAATTAGGTATAATTCAAAGAGTTTTCTCTGTGTCTCAACAAAATTTTAGTGAACAAATTCTTACACAATACAATGATGTATTTCAGGGTCTTGGATGTCTACCTCAAGTCTGTCGCCTGAAACTCAAACCTGAAGCAGTGCCATGCGTGGATGCTCCGAGAAGAGTACCCTTCGCTTTACTGAACAAACTGCGCGATGAATTGGATCGCATGGAGAAAATGCAGGTCATTGAAAAGGTTATTAAACCTACAGAATGGGTGAACAGTATAGTCATAACAGTCAAAAGCACGGGTCAGTTACGAATTTGTTTAGATCCTAGAAATTTGAATAAGAATATTGTAAGGGAAATTTATCCACTAAAGTCAATAGATGAGATCAGATCTCAACTAGCAGGAGCTGTTTGTTTTTCTCATTTAGATGCATTTTCAGGATTTTGGATGCTAAAACTAGATGAATATAGTTCTGATTTATGTACATTTCAAACACCTTTCGGTAGATATAAATATTTAAGGTTACCTTTTGGTATTAATGCATCGTCTGAAATTTTTCAAAGAGTCATGATGAATTTGTTCGGTGATTTAGAAGGAGTTCTAATATTCATCGATGATATTTTGGTATATGGACCAAACGAGTCAGTACATAATGAGAGAGTACATAAAGTCATGCAACGAGCACGTGAAGTCAATTTAAAGTTTAATAAGTCTAAATGTAAATTTCTAGTTTCAGAAGTCTGTTTTTTAGGGTATGTTTTTAGTAAAGATGGTGCTAGGGTTGATGAAGAGAAAGTAAAAGCAATTGTCAATATGCCCACACCAAAAAATGTCAAAGAATTGCAAAGAATATTAGGTATGATCAATTATTTAGGTCCCTTTATTAGCAATTTGTCTCAAAAAACTCAAATTTTAAGAAATCTTTTGAAGAAAGATTCAGTCTGGACTTGGGATGAAAATCATAGTCAATGTCTTAAGAGTTTAATCGATGAAATTACAAATTCACCAGTTTTAGCTCATTATAATCCCAATGTACCATTAGTCTTGTCAGTCGATTCGTCAAAGTCAGCATTAGGAGCAGTCATTATGCAAAATAATAAACCTATTGCTTATAGTTCAAAAACATTAACTCAAACTCAGTCAAGGTATGCTCAAATTGAGAAAGAATTGTTAGCCATTCAGTTTGGTTGTGAAAAATTTCACCAGTATGTGTACGGTCATAAAGTAACTGTTCATACTGATCATAAACCTTTAGTCTATCTTTTTAAAAAGCCATTACATGATGTACCAGCAAGATTGCAACGTATGATGTTAACTTTACAAAAATATGATTTGGAAGTTATACATGTTCCAGGTAAAGAAATGTTTATATCTGACACTCTGTCTAGAGCAGCATTGAAAGAACATTATATACCTGAGAATGAGTCAGAAATATCTTGTCATGTCAATTTAATGCATTCAAGTCTAGCAGTCACAAAGGAGTACTGTACAAAATTGTTACAGAACACTAAGAAAGATGATACTTTGCAATTGTTAAAAAAGTATTATTATGAAGGTTGGCCAAAAAATAAAAATAATGTCAGTCTGTCAATAAAACCATTTTGGAATATACAAGCTGAAATTCATGTAGTCAAAGATTTGTTGTTCAAAGGGTCAAAATTAATAGTACCACAGTCAATGTATAAGGAAATGTTAGGTAAAATTCATGAAGGTCACCAAGGTATAAATAAATGCTTAAAACTGGCTAGAGAGTCTTTGTACTGGCCAAGCATGTCAGCTGATATTAAAAACTTGGTAGAACAATGTTATGTATGTGCACAATTTAAACCTAATAATCCAAAGGAACCACTAAAAAATTTTGAAATTAATAAATATCCATGGCAACAAGTAGGTGTTGATTTAATGTATTTTGATAACCTTACTTATTTAATTGTCACAGATTATTATTCTAAATTTATAGAAATAGCTTTGTTAAATAAAAACAGTACAGCAAAGAATGTAATAACACATTTAAAGTCCATTTTTGCTCGTCATGGAATACCTTTATCTTTAGTGTCTGATGGTGGTCCTCCTTTTCAGTCATTAGAATTTAAGAATTTTATCCATGAATGGGACATAGAACACATTGTAACTAGCCCATATCATCCACAGTCAAATGGTCAAGCAGAGAGTTCAGTCAAAATTATCAAAAATATGTTAAAAAAATGTAAAAGAAACTCATCTGATCCATACATAGCTTTATTACAGTATAGAAACACACCTAAGAATAATTTACCATCTCCAGCTCAATTGTTAATGTCCAGGAATTTAAGAAATAACATTCCTATGTCTTATAAGAAATTAAAACCTAAAGTGGTTACATTCAAAAATTATGAAGAATGTGTCAAGCAAAATAATAAAAATAAG
Source organism: Sesamia inferens (assembly GCA_037179545.1). NCBI lineage: Eukaryota > Metazoa > Arthropoda > Insecta > Lepidoptera > Noctuidae > Sesamia > Sesamia inferens. The sequence goes on along the minus strand of CM073928.1, from coordinate 15,306,557 downwards.
TCTAAATATTATAATAGAAATACAAAGTCATTGTCATTACTGTATCCCAATGATCATGTATACTTTAAAAGAAAGCCTGATAGCAATTGGGAACAAGCCATTGTCAAGCTAAGGTTGGCTAATAATAGGTCATATGTCGTTGAGGATGTCAATGGAGTTAGGTATAGGAGGAATAGGGTTCATTTAAGACACAAATATTCTCCTATGCTATCCAATTCGTCGCAGGGGAGAGAGGAAGGTAACAGGCAGGAGTCTAGACCTCAAGAGCTCTCATCTCAATCCTCAGTCAGTCAACATGTAACTCGTTCTGGAAGAGTTGTAAAGCCAACCAGAAGGCTAATTGATGAAATAGATTAAGTAGAACATTGTATACTAGATTAAGACCTAACCATAGGCTTAAGTCATTGTCTAAATTGTAACTGGGTCAGGTCTCTATAATATTGTTTGTCAAGGGTTAATTTAAACTTAAACAGGGGGGATGTTGTATCATACATCACTACTCTGTAGTCGAGTAACTAATACCATCTCTATGTATTAGTGTCTATGAATATAGTCTATAGTCTTGTCATTGTAACTTAGGATCTGACCTGGAAGATGTCGATTATAATGTAATAATTATACAAGTGAAATAAACCAGTCTAATTATCTAAAGTCTTTAATATTTACCAATGCAAGAATCATACAAAGTTCTTTTACAACCTATAAGATTTGACAACTATGGTCACTATATGACCAAGAGGGACAAACAAAGACGTTGCCAAGGACAAGGCTGTAAAAAAAAGCCTTTAACATTTTGTTCTAAATGTGAAAAAACACTCTGCAGTGATTGTTTCATACCTTATCATACAAAATAAGCTTTTATTACATTATTTCTGATACTGTTACTGGTCCTATTTTTAAATAAAGCTGATTTCCATATAATTCTTATCTTTACTTTTTCCTGACCATATGTTCCCACTGTCCTATTTATAGGACATGCTGAGTCAGCGAAACCGTTTTTTTTTTTAATTTATTTTTTTGCCATATTATTTTTTCTTAACATATTAAGAGCCCTAATACAAGATTTCATCAAAAAAATCCAATATTTTCAATGCTTGGGAAGTAATGGGTTAAGATGCTATACGCATATGGACAGTTGTATTTTCAATGCAAAAATCGTTCCAATTAACGTTACCTGGCCGTGGTGGCTGGTTTGTGTAAGTATCAAGAGTAAGAAACCTATTAGAATGTTAATCACTGCATTTAGACTTCGACCTGGTCACATTCCACTTAATAAATTCGCGTTTTTAATGAAAAAGGTCCCATCCTCAGTTTGCTCGAAGTGTGGAATAGTGGAAGACGACTTTCATATTATGATGGAATGTGACCGGAACGCCGACATGAGAATTGAAAGAATTAGGTTCGAATGAGGTTGCAGCCTGTAACAATATTTTGGCATTGCCCTTGTCTAGCAAAGCAAAGATGCTATATAAAATGGTTGAGGTTGACTTGTGCCGACGGGCAAAGGCTCTGTAACCAAAATAATGTATTTGATGTTTTTGTATTAAGTATGTAGCTATGGCCTTCCATAGCGACATTGTCAAGCTGTATAAATAAAGAAAAAAGAAAGGGTAGAAAACTATATAATCCTTCAGCACCAATTTCCTTTTTCAAAGGACTTCAACCAATGAGCTGTACCCAATGCTATAGCTCTTTACAAGAAACATCCGCATAGAGAAGCTAAAAATCAAGGACGTATAGGGAAATAGAGAGAGTCAGAGTTTCAGAAAAATATGAAGTTTATTTCGTCTTAATATCGTTTTGAGACTACACTCCTTCATTATTACAAAACAAGGATTTTGAGACCACCTAAGTAGTTATTGAATAGCGATGTTTCCTGCGTAAAAAAAAATGATTCTATTTAGTTCGTCATTCAGACCATAGAAAAATATTGGATACGTATATTTTGTTTTATCAAATCAATAAATATTGACAAATATAAAAGGCATCAAAGATCAGGAGTGGCGGCTGGTGACGTCACTGATTGCTAAAAAGTGTAGCGTGCAGTGACGTCACGCGAGTTTTCAAAGAACTGTGACGTCTTAATTTTTTGTTTATATGAAAAAAGAAAAAATACGTGTCTAGTATTTTTTGGAAATCTGACTGACGGACTATTTTTTTTAGTCAACTACCCTATTATGAACCTTACTGTTATAGAAATACAATCATTTATTACAAAAATGACAGCTTAGTTCGGTACTACGTTGTCACTTTAATATTAAGGAACTTTGCCTTTATATAAATAAAGTTCGAAATACAAAAACTGAAGTTAGATTTTGTTTTGTAATAAGACGGTTAGAGTTTTATGAAGTTCTAGTCTGGAGTATTGATTTTCTTGGAAAAATTATCAGGAAAACTTTTAGTTTATGTATACAATTTAATTTCAACGTTTTCTCAATAAGATGATTGATTCAGTTCAGCAAATATTTTGGTTTGTTAAATTGGTTTGATTAAATCCAAATATTTTCAAGGAGAAATTAATTTGCTGAAATAACTTTTTCACCTCCTTGTTAGTATAAATTGTTGTGTACTACTATTTATTAGTATGTACTTCAACTTCAGATGACACAATCGTAAACCAGAATTTCGAAACGGAGAAGGAATGAAGTATGTATGACATCAAACAAAGGCTTGGGCTTGAGCTGCATCCGATTTCTATACTTACATTGATTGTTCATTGATTTTTCCTCTTGTAGTTTTAATTTGTAATTGTTTGTTTTTTTTTTTACTCAAAACCAGTACACACTATGTATGTAGCCAAGCATATTGTACGTTACGGAATTGCTTCGCTGACAGGGGTGTTCGGCATTGGTGCAGCTACACAGGAGCTAAACTTAGTATTCGGGAACACTGTTGGAGCTGCTGAACCTTGGACAAAACTATCTTTGCATTGTGTAGATTCAATTTCTTAGTATTGTATAATTGCATGGCACACGTGTGAGCACAATGTACTTGCTGTAAAGCATCTATTTGTTGGGTTAATCGTTTTTTGTTGTTTTTTTTTTTTTGTTTTCCATAATGGACACTCTTAGCGTACAATATATTTCTGCATCGTTCTCACATGGTTGATTTCAAAATGAATGATGTAATCAAATATTTGTATCAACAGCTTGATAATTTAAAAGAGTGTCCATGGAGTTTCTTGCCCGTTCTTCTCCATAGGTACCTACTCTTTGGAATGGGCGACTAGCTTCACCTTACTGACTGACCGACCTCCTGACAATTCAAAAGTGCCTGTAACTGGTTTATTTGAAATAAATGCTTTGATTAATTGATTAACCAAAAGCAATAGAAATACTTCAAATATTAAATAAAGAATAAATAGAAATTCAGGACTTGACTGACATTTGTTTTGGGATTTTATATTTTCATTTAATTTGACTGAAGGTATGGAATCTGGTTGCAAATGTCGGTCATCATCATTTCTTTTTTGTTTGACTTATATTACTTGACATTGTTATTTTTTTTTTCTATACTGGTTATAATTATTTATCATCTATTTAATATTGACATTGTACTGTATTTTGACATTGTAAGTTTTTATGTTTACTAAATAATTGTAGTATGAATATGTATAATTTTTTGATATTATATTCTAGTTTGGTCCTTAAACTATTGAGTAAAATAAATAAAGTATGCCAGTAGCGAAATTAAACTCAATAATTAAAATTAAATGATATTGAATTCATAAATAAAATAAAATCAAATAATATTAGAAATAAACTAGCTGACCGGCAAACGTTGTTTTGCCATATAAATAATAGATTAAATTACTAAAATGGCTATTAAAAAATAAGGGTTGATCGTAGAAGGATGAAAATTGGGGATTGTATGTATTTTTGTATGTTGTATCATAAAAAAATTGAAATTAAAAATTTTGTCTAAAAAATAAAAATAAAAATTAGGGGTGGACTACCCCTAACATTTAGGGGGATGAAAAATAGATGTTGGCCGATTCTCATAGATACCGGTTAAGCACAAAAAATTTCATCAAAATCGGTCGAGCCGTTTCGGAGGAGTTTAAAGCCGAACACCGTGACACGAGAATTTTATATATTAGATTAAATGAAACAATTTACCATACATCACCCTATGGCAATACCGACAATATCATAGATCCGCGTAAAGTATGAACACCGCAATTCGGAAAAATTACGCATTTACACAACGCCATCTTCTTGTTCTCCTTCAGCCTGTAAAGGTCCACTACTGGACAAAGGCCGCCCCCAAGGCTTTACCCAATGACCGGTCTTATGCTGCCCGCCTCCATCGGCTTCCCGAGACCAGGTCATCGGTCCAACGCCATCTATGAGTACTAAAATAATTTCACAAATTCTCTAAATTAAGCTACTAAAGCTGTAATGACATGAAATTCATTCCATTATCTATAGATTAATTTGATAATAGGGACTTAACCCCTGAGATCGTACCAAACCCCCTCCTCCCCTCCCAGCGTCTTGGGACTCATTAAAAGTCTGTTTCTACTGTTTACAAGAAAACGTTGCAGGTCTTTAGAATAAGTAGTCTTTTTGCTAAGAGACTAAATAGTACAAGAAGCAAATCAAAAACTGTCCAAATTTATACTAATATATAAAGCTGAAGAGTTTGTTTGTTTGTTTGAACGCACTAATCTCAGGAACTACTGGTCCAATTTGAAAAATTCTTTTTGCGTTGGATAGCCCAATAATCCAGGAAGGCTTTAGGCTATATAACATCTCGCTGTGATCAATAGGAGCGGAGCATAACTAACTCCACGCGCAGTCGCTGGCGGCCGCTAGTATCTTATATTTCGTCTCCTTAAACGAGAACGTTAAATGCTTACTATAAAATAATATGTTTTTGTTGATTAGAAAGAAGTTGAAAATTGCTCTGTGGTTTTAATCCGACTGTGTCAGACTTCTTCACAAGGCAAAGGTATCAAAATGATCTTCAAAGGGGAAAGAAAAGATTAACGTCATTCTCGTCCTTCTGTCACTACATAAAAATCAGCTATAATGTTTCCTACCCCTGGGACACAGGTCTCCTCTCGGTTAGAAGGAGTGAGCAGATATAATATATCTGCTCACTCCTTCTATATATAGAAGAAGTGAGTGAGTGAGAGTGAGTAGATATAATATATCTTCGAAATTTTGCTTTACGACAAGCCGGTTTCCACACGACGTTTTCTTTCACCGTTTTGAGAGCAGTGAAATAACTTACCCAAAGTAAAGCCCTGATGTGCTGCTCCCATGCAGTTACTATTTTTTCTAAATTATCCAACATATTCTATTACATTTAGTTTAACGATAACCTTAATGACCAGTGTTTCAACTCAAAGTCTGTATAATATTCTAAACTTTTGCTACATATGTGTACCCAAACAGAAACAGATTGTATTTATACTGAGATGGGTCACCGAGATAAGAATTTGTGTACCTCCTAAAGGTAGCTGTCGACGCTCTCTAAATCGTATAGGAGGCTGTCATAGACATAGTATCATTCAGAAAGGGCAGGTGAAAAATACTAGTAAAGATATTTTACATCTCTCATATTCGGTAGGTAGGTCTTTATTACCCCCAAATGAGGCTGGTAGGTGACCAATTAGCGCTCTAGGATAATAATGTAGGTAGAAAAGCCCTGGAGCGGTAAGTAATAAAAACAAAACTCTTCACTCTTTCAAAAAGTTCGCGTACATTCATACTGGCAATAGACATGATGCATTCAGCCCAATGACAAAAGAGGTCGCTTCGCTATTCAGCCTTGTCTTCGTACGAGTATAATAGTTATCAATTTTAAATATTGAATTGCCCAATTATAGAGAAGTTTGTGCGTGGTCATTACTAAACAGCTAATTTAAAGCATTAGGAAGCGGTGAAAGGCGGGTGTTTTTTGGGGACTGCCTTTTGTAAAATTGACGTCGGAAAAGTGCTGATTCTCAGCCTAATTTGAATAAATTTCATTTAATATTGTTTTATTTTATGTGGTAAGTTAAGTTGTAACTATGGCGAGCGCGGTAGTGGCCCAGTAATGGTAATGAGACGGGAGCTTACGAGATGTACTGCGTAGATTTGAACCCTGATAGTTTCTGTATTTTGTGTAAACAAATAGACCTTGTTTGAACAATTGTTTGAAAATTATTTTATAAACATAATAAATTGTTTTATCAGGTATTAAAATAGTGAAGGCAAATATCGTGTGGAAACCAATACGTCCTAGAAACAAAAATTTTAGCCATAACATCGGCTGCCGGCAAAAGTTACCACCCACCAGATAAAGTCTTGCCGCCAAGCGATTCGTCGTGTTCCGGCATGATGTCTGGTGAAACCATACGGAGGACGGGTCTGAGCAGTTGTGTTGTGACGTGTGCCGGTTATGATGCGCCAAATGTTGTTGTGTCGGGAGTTTGGTCGTGGAGGATCTCCAGATCAATCTCTCTGTGGCGCAGCATCGTTGGTCGTGTTGTTGAGTTTAACATTGCATCACCTCGCTCAACCACCGTCTCCCTTCGTATTCACTAAGTTTTTTAGTGAATAGGCTAAATAAACTAGCGTGCTTTAACATCAACGATTGTATCACTGCTTACCGTCAGGCGGGATTGCAGTTAAGCACAAGCACACGGACGGCCCATTCCCTTTCACAGAAAGGGACCTGTGTTTTCTCAGCGGGAACATTGTGTCTCTCATTTTTATAAATTTAGACATAATTATATCATAATTGACATGACATTGTTGCTCACATGAATTTGTGACTCCATTTTGAATGTTTTTAGTAGAATCGGTCTCGTGAATACTGATTGAAATCGATATGAATATTACGGTTTCAATTAAATTGAACTTCATTAGCAAAGCCTTTGTACTCATAGTTTATATTTTAATTAATAATATCTGAAAATCTAGAAACCAAATTTGATCATTTCAAATTTATACAGAATAAACTTTTGTTAAAGGGTTGTATATTTATTCTAATTAAAAGATTCTTACATGAATATATTTAGTCATCCTCCGTGGCGCAACGGTCAACACGCCTGCCTGCGACGTGGAGGCCATGATGGAAAACAATCTATTCCTGATTGGCCTAGGTCTTGGATATATGTATGTATGTCATCTATATATGTATCTATTATAAAATACAGTTTCGTTGAGTTATTATCTCATGACACAAGTCTCGAACTTACTTTGGGGCTAGCTCAATCTGTGTGATTTGTCCGTATATATTTATTTATTTATTATTTCTTCTTCTTCTATGGATGTCCACTGCTGGACAAAGGCCTCCCCCTAGGCTTTCCACACTGACCGGTCTTGTGCTGCCCGCATCCATCGGCTTCCCGCGACCTTCACTAGGTCATCGGTCCACCTTATTGGGGGCTTCCCTACGCTGCGTCTTCCAGTTCCAGTTTATTTATTCATTAAAAGCTATCTTTTCTGATTTTTCGTGAAAACATGAAGAATATGGGGTAGTACCAAACTGAAGAAAATGAATGCCAAGCTGGGCTTCGGTTTGTTCGAAAGAGAAACCATGGCGCACAGGCATGTGAAGAAACATGGGTGGGTTTTATGAAGTAAAAGTCTGGTACGCCCTCATGAAAGGTCATTAATTGGTGATTTCCCATTAACACAAAAAAAAAAAACAGGAGTGCCAAGCAAAGAGTGCTTCCAAAGCCACACTTGTGGCACACCGTGCCAATTTCACGATGTTATCTAGTGTAGAGTCATGGTCGCTAAGTAAATATCGCGTTTCAAGATGGCCGTGTTCTCGCACTTTTCGTAGTGTGTTACTAATGTGTTCTTGGCACAATTTTCGATGCTATGATATATTATTTTTTTTATTTTTCACTTTCTTCATTACACGTTACAAACAGACGCGGGAGTAATTGTGCGTATAAGGCAGACAATTTACGTAGGGTAGCATTATTAAGAGATTTTTCATCCGTGAATGTTATGACGAATTTAGCCGTCTTATTTTGTTAGTTAGGTACATTGTTCCGTTCGCGATGGTAAGCTTTGAATTTGATTTTGCCTGGAAATCTTAAGTTTACATGATTCTGTTAAACCGCTTAAAGGGGACAAAATTCTAGCCATAAAGACTACTACACAGTAGAAACTCGATTAACCGGACTAATTGTTGTCGTTAGGCATCCGGATAATCGAATGTATGAAGAAAAGCGGGCTTTATGTATACATATGTAGTACATATGTACAATAGTGTTATTCAAAAACAACAAATACGAATTCCATGACGAGATTTAAATCTGTACAACCATCCGTTACTTGCCACAAACGATTCATTAGTAGAAATAGGCAACTACTGCAGCTGTATAGTAAACTTGACGCTTACATAGGTTTACCTAATTTATGAACTGCTTTTAATTCGAATCATTTTACAGAAGCAGATAAATCAAGTCTGCTACTAACAGTTACTTTGTAGGATGTGTGACACAGTAAACCGGAATTAATGTTGCAAATGCAGTAATCAAAACTCAGACCTGGGATTAGTTCCAGGGTGCACAGTAATTAACATAGAGTATGCAAGTAAAGGCTGAAAGCAATCGCGACACAGATTGTACGATTACATCAGTTCGAATTGTGTAGCAGGTACGGTTTAAATTGTCGTACAGAACCTTGAGTATACAGTATATTAAGAAAACCCTGTCCGACCCGTGAAGGTGTTGTTAGGTATCGATAACTGATTCTACTAATGCATACAAAACCGGTCTAAATTTAAAAAAAAAATCCCCCTAAAAAAATAAATATTATTTCGCAAAAAGAGGTAACTTAATAAATGTACGTTATGCACCCTTCCGCGGGCGGCGGACGGCAGGGCACGCGGCACGTGGTCGCATCGCTATTCGCTCATAATAATAACGGTGTTGTCACTTTTTTAAAAATTACAAAATTTCGGGGAAGTTGGAATTAATTCGCGGGAAAAAAAGATTATTTCAAAATTCATTTGTATTGTTACTATGGTGATTACGTAAAATTTTATATTATATTTGGTCATGTGTTTACCTAACCTTTATTATCCTTATGGGTCGGACAGGGTTTTCTTAACATACTGTATATTGTATGAGTCAAGGTATATGTTCCTCTGTAAGTAACCAATTCGCAATATCTAAAACTAATAATTTCTGTTTGTAATTTTTTTTTTTCGTTGTTAACACCAATACGATCCGGACGAAGCGTTCCGCCTCCTCCTTTATACCTTTATACCAGGGACTGGAACAGATTGCCAGCGGCGGTGTTTCCGTCGGACTACAATTTGAGTGTCTTCAAGGCTAGAGTGAATAGGCTCTTAATAAACTAGTGCGCCATCAACGACTGCGTCACTGTATACCATCAGGCGGGATTGCGGTCAAGCGCTAGTTTACTATTTTATAAAAAAAAAAAAGTAATACTCCAGCCAACAATGTTCCCATTTTTAAGACTCTGGCTATCTCTCTTACCAACCAGATTTAATACGGGTTAGTGACCATTAATTCATTGAAGGATTTCTAATTATTTTTCTTCCCTTTTTGTCATTTAAACGATACATCAAACTTAAACTCGGGAAGAATTGACACTGAATTGGATTTGGACACTGATTGGCACTGAACGATAAAAACGTACAGGTTAAAATCGGTTACTTATACTTATTGGGCCCAGTAGGTGGTTACGCTTACTGCGGCGACAAAGGCGTCGTTCAGATTGTCAAGTACGCAGGTGATCGGTCATCAAGACGCTGGACCTGTCGTTTACAATGTATAAAAATAAAAATCAAAGTCATTTTTACAAATTAGGCTGAGAACCAGCAGCTTTTCAATGTCAATATAACGGAACAAACTCTCTAGCAGCACAGCTGTCTTTTTTTTTAAAAAGAAACGCATTACTTGATTCAATATTATGTATAGTAATGAACACAAGAAAACACAACAACAATGAAATTATTTACCATATGCCAACTAGCCACGCCAAATAACCAGCAAAGCAAAAAAAAAAAAATATCTTAAAATGGAAATGTAAATAAGTAAAATAATATTACCTAAATAAAAACCCCAGGCATAAAGGTATATCACATATTTATGCATTATAAAAAAGACAATTATATAAACTCGTATAACGTGTTAGTAAGCTAATTCTGGAAAATATTATTATATCACCCTTTAGCTTGCATACTGGAGCTAAAAACTAAGCTAAAAAAGTGGAGATATAAATATTAGAAATTCTAAGTTTCTACGAATTTCACTTTGGAAAGTCTTTCTGTACTAGTAGCTAAACTTTAAATACAGTGTAGAGTATGCTGCTGAACACATGAGCTGTCAACACAAGTTTGAATATAAATCTACTAAGCAGTTCAACTTTCTTTAATGGCAAAACTGCCACAAGTCGCGATGGATAACGTTCTTTCGGGCATTTTTTAAGGGAACTATGATGAAAATATCGAACAACTAATACGCACCTAAATACAATAATACATTTTTAATTGGCTTAAACTATATAACAGATAATATATGAAACTGAATCCTAGACTGTACAAGCAGTTCGACTATGGAATGACTTGCCCGTGTCCGTAAGGCGTTCTCAAACACTGTCAACTTTTAAAACTATGATAAAGAAGCACTTCCTCTCTATTATATTTTATTTGCTCTTGTATGATATTTATTAATTAGATGTATACATTTATTTAAACTACTATGATACACTTAACGTACACATTTATTGTATAATCTAGTACATTGTAGACTACCTATATTATTTCTCTCTCTCTTTTCCCTTGGTATTCCATCCAAAGGTTGTCTGTAAAAGATCGCTCTTAGCAATAAGACCGCCAATTGTGTCACCATTTGTAAAATCTTTTTATTTATGTTTCTGTAATCTATATGGTGTGCTGTAAGGGCCAAAAGTGCATTACCACTTTTGAACTTTATTGCTCTAACAATAAGTGTCAAAAGTGGTACTCCACTTTTGGACCCTTACTGTACATAATAAAGAGTATTATATTCTGAATTCAGCTCCAGTGATATGTTAAATGAAGTACAGGTACTTCATTTAAGGAGCCAATGTCTTCTTTCAGTGAGATAAGAATTTATCAAGATTTATGCAACAAAGGTTAAAACAAATTAGATTAGGTACTGTCTTAAAATTAAGTGTAATAACAAACTACAGTACCTAGTACGGAGTTTTAATATAATAAAGACCAGCTTACAATATTTATTGTTGCACGTACAGAAGGAGACTGATCTGGAAACCCTCCACGACCAAACTCCCGACATAACAATATTTAAACATTACAAGTAAAAACTAAAAAATACCTAAGCGATAGCTTGCCTTATGTTTACTTTGAAGCAGCCATAGTTTATGAGTGAATCGACGCATGCAACGCTTTGCACAGCCTGGTTGATAAACCTATTGAGATGCGCCCGAGCGTGACTTAAAGATAATGTGATTTAGAATAAAATAACATGTTACTGTGTGATTCCCAACGACGACGTTTAGTTCACTAGTTCACCATTCACTGTCGAATATTTCTATGAGTGACACAAAAATGGTTATTCTACTGAAGTTAACCATTTTTGTTGGTTGGTTTTTGCGTACCTAATATTGTGTTGAGAAATAAGACGCAATGCATCACATCTGAATTTGTTTAAACATTTCTGATCATGGATTAGCTAGCTAGGAAATGCTGGCGCCAATAGTTTTTAAATTCATAATCATCATTTCAGCCGAAAGATGTCCACTGCTGGACATAGGCCTCCCCCAAGGATTTCCAAGACGACCGGCGCCTCCCGCAATCAGCGGTTTCCCGCCACTATCACCAGGTCGTCAGTCCACCTTGTCGGGGGCTAACCACGCTACGTCTTCCAGTGGATGGTTGACACTCGAGAACCCGTCGGCCCCATCGGGCATCGGTTCTGCGGGCAATATGCCCGGCCCACTGCCACTTTAGTGTCGCAATTCTTCGGGCTATGTCGGTTACTCTCGTTCTTCTTCGGGTATTCCTAATTCGATAACCCCAATCATAGCCCTCTCCATTGTCCTTTGAATGACCATGAACCTTCTTATAAGGCCCATTGCTAGCGACCATGTCTCAGTTCCATTTCATCACTGGTAATACACACTGGTCGAAGACTTTTGTCTTGAATCTCTGCGGTATTTCGGTCGAGAAGATTCTACGTAGCTTCCCGAAAGCAGCCCAGCTGAGTTAAATTCGACGATTGACCTCTTTCTCGAAGTTGGACCTACCTAACTATATAGTGTGTGTTTTTAAAATACCTACTGACCAACGAAATATTGACTCATTAAAGTGTCTTAAGTAAGCCTTTTATGCCAAATAAAAAAAAAACTGTAATAACCCCAAATCCGTATAAATAGGAAGCAACCAATAAATAAAAGTCTGGCAAATTTCCAGTACTATGCATGTTAGTGGGTCTAAAAAAATAGTTCGAAAAATATTTTCTTAAGTAATGTGCACTGATCCAGATGCTGTGAAATGCGATAAGTAAACCATTCCTATAAATGTTATATGTCACTGTTTATCTTCCACAATGAATACCTATGACAAAACAATGTTTCCAAGAATACTCAGATCTGAGCAAAGTTGAAGAGATTGTGTTCGTAAGCTATCATTTACTGTAATTTGAGCTAAGTCTAGACAGAAGGATAAGGTAAATAAAAATATCGATTTTATTGTTAGAAAAAACTAGCAATTATGGAAAATGTAGTGCAAATGCTTTCTTAACAACAACAAAAAGTTATTGACAAAAAATCATTGAATTTTTATCAATAGAGAGCATAGTTTGCTCTCTTAAATGGAAGTAATATGTTAAAGCTACAAAGATTATATCAAAGTTCCCTATAATTCGCTGTCTGAAACAGCCAATTTCGGGACTGAAAGCAAACCAATTCGTACTGATCCGGGTTAACATGAGGAAATATTGCCATAACTGTTCGTTTACTACAGTTATCTGCACGTTCACATCTATACTGAGTTATTTCGGATCGCCGAGCGTTCGGTTAATTCGGACGAGCGTCATCGCCGTAATCCACTTAACCACACTATCGAACATTGACTAACGTTACTCCGCATTCACACCGATGTTGTATGTATAAGAATTCTACAAATTCCGAGCTTGATTGCATTCTATTGTGTTGTAGTGTGCCGATATAAATTCTCGATTTAACTTGTATCTTTATTGCAAAGTAACAACAGTCGCATGGATCGGCACAATACGTTTGCCGCAGTCGGTCTGTCCCTGAATGAACATCTTTACAAAACCGAGAACCCTGCGTGTCGTGTCCCGGCTGTCATCCTTATGACAGTCGTTAGAAACTCGAAAACCAATCAGATTTACAAAGGTATACTTTTTTTTTAAGTATAAACTAATGTTTGATCGCAATCCCGCCTGATTGTAAGCAGTGATGCAGTCGTTGATAGTAAAGCGCGCAAGTTTATTAAGAGCCTATTGACTTTATCAGAGTGAAGAAGGAATACGACAGTTGAGCGAGGTGATGTAATGTTAAACCCAGCAACACGACCAACGATGCTGCGCTAGATTAAGATTGATCTGGATACCCTCCACGATTAAACTCCAGACACAATAACATTTGGCGCATCATACCCGACACACATCGCAACACAACTGCCCGGACCCTTCCTTCGTACGGCTTCACCAGACATCATGCCGAAACACGACGACACTTGGCAGTCAGACTTTGGTGGGTAGTAACTTCTGCCGGCAACCGGTGTTATGGCCTACCACCTACGACCTACCAGTAACTGAATTGTGGAGGTCAGATAAGCTGTCATCTATACTAATATACATATAAAGCTGAAGGGTTTGTTTGTTTGTTTGAACGCGCTAATCTCAGGAACTACTATTTAAAAAAATCTTTTTGCGATGGATAGCCCATTAGTCTAGAAAGGTTTTAGGCTATATAACATCACGCTGCGACCAATAGGAGCAGAGTATAACTAACTCCACGCGAACGAAGTCGCTGGCGGCCGCTAGTTCAATATAAAATACTGGTATTTGGCTGCACTAGAAGCCGCCTGTAACATCATTATCACCATCATCTCAGCATTAATACCAGTTGCATTCGAAGCTTTTTCAACCTTGGAGTCTGGTGTCTGTTTTACCATTCTAACTGCTGATTTGGCTAAACTTCGATATTTTTCGTGAAGCGGCTGCCGTCTGACCTCCACAACCCTAACGCGATATCGAAGCATTGCAGTTAGAACAATTGTTGGACTTTTGAAGGCTCCAGCAACCCGTAACGACTGCCATTAGATGTTGGTATAGCAACCGGGACTAACGGCTTAACGTGCTTTCAGAAGCACGACCAGACCAGTGTAAATATTCATGCAAACAAATATTTGCACTGCGCGGGAATCGAACCCGCGCCTCCTTGCGCAGCGGCCACGTTCGCTACCGTTACGCCACGGAATCTGTCAAGAAGACGCCCCTAACATATTTGGGAAAAGCATAGACAGATAGAACTGCACATCACATAATTTTACATTGATATCTATACTTCGTAGCATATAATGGTGATTTGTAATTCTGTTACCACAGACAACACATGCTCTACTAAATACATTTTGTCATTTTATTTACCTTTTATGTGCAGTATATTTTACTACATTGTACCATTACGGTGATACAGTAATGCGATTGTAGCGTTGTTTCAATCCATTACATTCTCTTGGAGGGAAGAGAACGGAAAGTGGCAGTATTGCTATTAAAACTGTCTTGATAGTGATAGAAATTATGTTTGAGCGACAGATTACTATTAAAACGTTATGGATGAAGTCAATTTATGTCGGAAGCTGTCTATGTAGTGAACGGGGCCTTTGAGGGAGGACGTGTATGCATGAGGATCTACATAATCCTTACTCAATGGCTTGTGGTCGTGCCGTGGTAGGGAATATTACTTATCTAAGAGACTATACAATATGTAAGCATTTGGCAATAGCTCTGATATTAAAATTATAGTTACAGATACAAATTTTATTTCAAAAAGGAAGTCGTCCAGGGTCTTATGCAATTTATTGGTTAGAAAAAAAAAAAACTTAAAAATAAATGAATATAATAAACTTCTGAGACACATAATTAAATAAATGAAACAGATATTTACTATCAATATTATTTAATAAATGCATGCAAAATAGACCGTTTTGTGTATGTTTTTAAAGAATTAGAAAAACAGTTAATTGTGATACTGCTCTGCTGATTATCATGGTTATGTATCATCTATACTTAACGCCTTTATAATATGAGGTAACTCAGTAGATATAGACAGTTTTTAAAGCTCAAAAAATTATACGGACAATTTGTATTGCTCACTTTTTAGACAGCCACTCAGCTGTAAGCCACTTTTTCAAAGACTTAAAATTCTACCTCTGCCATCTGATATATACTTTTGTTAAGAGAAACAACAAATTATTCGAGATTAACACTGACAGGCCAAATATCCGAACACGGTATAAATATAGACTTCGACTGCCACCAGTAAATCTAAAATTATTTAAGAAAAATGTGCCAAATGGCTTACAAGACTTACCGCTGACAATGTTTAAAAAAATACTTTTCAAACTGTTAATATTTAGATGATATATACCATTTAGGATTATAGAATAAAATACTCTTTATTATGTACATCATATAGATCACAGAACATAAATATAAAGATTTAACAAAGGGTGACACAATGGGCGGTCTTATAGCTATGGGCGATCTTTTACTGACAACCTTTATCATGGAATACTAAGGGGAAGGAGAAAGAAATAACGTCGGTAGTCTACAGTGTATTATTTACAAAGATTATACAATAAATATGTAGGTACGTAAAGTGAATCATCATACTAGTTTCAATATTTAGTGAAACTCAACATACATCTAATTAATAAACATCATATAAAATATAATAGTATGTTTAAAGAGAGAGGAAGAGCTTTTTTTATCATCATTTTAAAAGTAAACTACAAGAAAAAAATCGTAATAAGTAAATAGAATACGCTGAAACAAAACTGTATCACTTTAGGTATAAAATTCTAGCAATCTTTTTTTTATTTGATTGGTTTCATAGTTAAATGTCCAGATGAAACACAAGGTATAGGGTAAGAATTCCATTTTTAAAGAATATTTCAAAGACATGAGTAGGTATTCCGGCCAAAATAAAACTGCTTCTTTAGCAAAGTAAATAAACAATTTAATTTTTGTACCAATATAACGGTATCCTAACGTACTTTATTACATATAAAGTATACATCGAACAGCAAATACGTCGTTATGTCGTCATGTATTAATGTTTTATGTAATGTAACGTGCATCATGTTTCTGTTACCTGTAATCTTGGTATTCAACGCGTTAAACCCCTTTGTTGTGCCCTGTCACCCGATTTCCTTTGTGACACCTAACAACAGCATCTAGTTAGGTAAACATGCTGTTCCAAATGATTATAACGTATTAAGATTTTACAATTTTATCTATTTTTTGCCCATTGTGTCACCCTTTGTAAAATCTTTTTATTTATGTTCTGTAAAGAATATTCTATTCTATTACAAGATGTTGCTGATTTTCAAAAGCAAAAGATTCCTGAAACTTGTCTCGTACTTAAAAACAATCAAATTCCGGTCACAATCTGATCTCAACAACAATCAATAAATTTATGTAAATTGATGGTATTTTTGAAAGAATGAAGCTGAAATTAGAATGCGAACGTTCTTAAAAATACGAGAATTGCTCCTCAGGTTAAAGAAACACTTAATCGTTTTACATTTCAAAACAAAACCGAATTGAATTTATTTATTCAGTAGAAAACACATATAATCCAGCATGAACCAAAATAAATAAAGATAATATCAATAAACAAGTTAAAAATAGACATGATCGACAATTACAACTTTTTCCAATAAAACAAAAAACGGTTGCAAGCTTCCACTATCCAGTTCACTTAAAAATCCGTCGCCAGTAATCCACTAATAAATGTTGCCTTTGGGAAATTGTTGCGACAACGACGTAAATGCAATTACTGCCACTTGTTGCCGCGGTTCGTGGCTTAAATTGCGTTTTATTCTTGCTGCGATGGAGTTAAGGGTTAAACCAATTTCAGGGACAATGTTTAAAAGCGACGCGCTGTCATGAAGATTGACAGTATCAATCAGAAGCGATGCTGTTATCAATGGTGTTCTGGATTGAGTTTTTGGAGAATTTTTCACAACCTTGGTCGATTGACTTTAGTCTCTATTTTGGCTGAAGTGTAACTGGAATTGTGGGACAGTTATTGTTTTCGGTCGGTATTGTTTTAGAAATAGCCAAGCAAAAGTTTTGAACTAAATAACTAGGATCATAAAGTACGCAAGTTACCGCTTTTCTTAAAATATAATTCAAAATTCGAGCTTCTATTAGAAGAAGAAACAGTCGAGATAGTCTTTGTGTAATATGTTAACTGAACTCAAAACAAAATTTTATGAAAGTTACGATCGAGGCCTTGATATGTTTCCAACGAAAGAATATTGACATAAAACCAACAAACCGTTCAAATTCGATACTTTGACAAATACTTCAGTTCTTACGACAGCCTTCAGCCGTTTTATTTTACTTTCCGTTACGTTTCAAATTACAAAAGAATATCTCCGATAGATTGTTTACTGTGTTGACACAAATATCTCCTTGACTCGATATGTTTTGAAAACAGATATTATTTCAGAGTTTACATATCAAGAAAGAGAGGTTACTATGTAAAAGGTTTAAACGTGAGTATTATTAGATATTATATAAGATTACATATTTAAAGAGGGACATAATATTAAATTTCGCTATTTGGTTCCGATTTATTTGCCGAAGTTCTCTAAAAATACTGCCACACACATAACCCGTACTTTGGGCGACAGTTGGACAGTACGGCGCCCAACATGGGCTAATCGGCCACCCACGTGGATTAGCCTGTCCTCCCGCATACTTACAGTATGAAGGGAAACACGTAATACCTTCCTGTCTGATTAATTATACAATAAAATACTTTCACACTGTGACCCACATGGGCGCCAGTAAGGCAGTACACATTGTGGCGCCCAACTCACTGACAGATATTGTTATCATATTTTGTATAAAAGTACGTCATACCTTTCTGTCTTCTTAAAGTTCACTAGCCAGTTATAGTCTGGACCTTACGGTCCATTTCATTTTATTTCAATTCTGTAATAGATTTCATTTCGATTTATGTAGGTAAGTATTAATGTTTCTGTATTATTTTGATATGTCGATTCATTACATAAATTAATAATTACCCTTGAATAAGTTTCCTGTTTAACCACTGATATTCTATGGATACTTAGTTAAGTTTAAATTGCCTAGCTTGCGGTTGTCAACATTTAATTACTTTTATCATTAATCTACCCAACATCGGATGGTACTGGAAATTACGGACACCCAAGGGGGCCGTCCGTAATTTCCATATTATTTAGAAGCTTTAAAATTAATTAAAACAGCTGGTTTGTTACTTATTACACTTAAAACTGTTTTGATTATATTATTCCGTCCTTGTATTAAGCCTGTAAAATTCCATATCAATCTTGTGTGTTCACAAAATTAAATAACTTTAATAGAGAAAAATATTATGATATATTTTATATATCATTCAAGAGACTTGACTTGTCTGTATGAAAAACACGGTATTTTATACACGTGTATAACGTGCGCTTATGGAACAGGGTGTTAAAATTTAATTACAAAAAAAAAAAAAAAAAAATAACCGACTTCCAAAACGAAAAACACTACAAAATGAAAAATAAATAATTTCGGAAGTCGGTGGCAAAAACGAATACGATCATGAGGTCTTTGGGTTTTGTATACTCGTTTTTGCCACTGCCTTTTTTTTTTGGAAAAAGGGGTGTTTTCTTTTGTAAAAAGTTACTCTATTATTTTAGAATTTTTAGTTGAAAAAAGTACTGTTCAGCTGCATCTGGTCAGACTGGATGCTGCCGTTTACTTAGTTGGGAATAGGCTAGCAAACAATCGACGCATTTTGTTTACTTTTTCACATTATTTTTACCCGTATGTTTTGTTTAAATAGCAAACTACTGAACCGTTTTTTATAAAATTTCACTCGGACCGGACTGAGTGTTTGAGCATTGCTAGAGATGGCACGATTACGTAACTTAAATTCAGTCTTCTGATTTTTTTGATTGTCGCATCAGCATGGCGAGTAGCAGTGGCTAGTGGTTGTCCTACGTTAATCTTCAATGCTGTAAATTGTTGAAGATTTCTCTCGACTGTCAGTCTTAATTATCAGATCTACTTGTAGAATTTCTTTTTATATTTTTTTATTTTCAATATAAATGAATTCGAGGCCAAACACAAGGTAATTACTGTAAATTCTTAAGGAGTTCCCTGAACTGACCTTTGTCTTCATCATCAGCTCCCTAATGACAGTCACAACCCATCTAGACCTAAGGTTCTTATCAATAAAAATTAATCAAGCATGAACACAACGTAACTGCCGTGAATTGTTGAGGAATTCCCTCGACTGTCTCTCGGATCCATCATCAGATCTACTGCAGACTTTCATTATAACCCATATGGATGCAAAGTTCTCATCATTAAAAATGAATTAAGTCCAAACACAAGGTAACTACTGTAAATCGTCGAAGAGTTCCCTGAACTAACCTTTGTCTTCATCATCAACCTCCTAAAGACTTGTAACTTGTAAAAGTTACAACCCATCTAGGTATAAAGTAAGAACTTTACACCTAGATGGGTTATAACTTTTGTTAACAGAACAGTCTCAGTCGTGCTCGATTAGTTTGTATTCATTCTGATTCATGAACATAAGGTAGGTGCTGTGAATCCTTGAAGAGTACCCTTGACTGTCTCTCGGATCCATCATCAGATCTACTGCAGACCTTCATTATTACCCACATAGATGCAAACTTCTCATCAATATAAATGAATTGAGACCAAATAAAAGGTAGCTACTATAAA
This sequence comes from Sesamia inferens, assembly GCA_037179545.1. Taxonomy (NCBI): domain Eukaryota; kingdom Metazoa; phylum Arthropoda; class Insecta; order Lepidoptera; family Noctuidae; genus Sesamia; species Sesamia inferens. Next base: position 15,286,585 of record CM073928.1, on the reverse strand, counting down.
TCGTTGAGGAATTCCCTGAATTGACCTTTGTCTTAATCATCAGCTCCCTATGTCACTGAATGACAGTCACCACCCATCTAGGTGAAAGGTTCTAATCAATACCAATTATTCAAGCACAAAGACAAGGTAGCTGCTGTGAATCAATGAGGAGTTCCTCTCTCTCGTTCTCTCTCCCGGCTCCATCATCAAATCTACTCCATACCCTTATTAAATTAGTAGTACTTTAAAATACCTAATAAAAAACTTATAAATGCACTAGCCGTCCCTACCTTGGGAATGTTTTCTTTCCAAAAGAAAAAGAATTATCAATATTGGTTCATAAACGACTAAGTTATCAGCGAACAAACATAAAAAAACATATACAAGAATTTTTTTTATGCAGTGCGCAAACTTTGACAACTTATAGTTAAATAAGTTTTATAGATAAAAATATTATTACTTTGATATGTTTTAGTATAAAAAAAGTTATTGATAACGAAAGATGTTTATTTTGAAATCGATGTTATGGTCACCGTGCGCGCTACTATTCATATTCGGCGGAGTGCGGACGGCGGGAACATCACAGGCAGACCCCGTGCGCCCGCGCCGCCCGCATTTTCACTACGCGCCCTATTACCTTAGGTCAACGCTCTTTATTTTTCATTCAAGAGATTGCTATTTTATCAGGTTCGAATTAGGTTATTTGCAGAGTAATTCCAATTTTACCTTCATACTTTTACGGGCTTCGGACCATCGAAACGCAGAAAATAAAGCTTCGATTAACAATAAACAAAACGGTTAAAAAATGCAATCAGTTTAGGCAATTGTTATCTAATTTTTTTCCTTAAAGTGTATAGATATAAGACACAATTTTATGAATACAAATTAGAGAATACAATGTATTTTAAAAACTATGTCTTATGAACAACGCGTTAAGGATTGGCGTTTATCGAAAAATGAGTTAGTGCACTTTTAATAAAAACGTAATGAATTCAAATTATTGGCATCAAATCAACGCCTAGGTAGGTGCGATCGCCGCACATAAAGCTACTACAATCTGTCAGATTTCTTTAATAGATTGTAAACTTTATCGCTAAAGCATTATGGTTGAACCATAATGCTTTAGCGATAAAGTTTAAAAATATAAAATAATATTACATAGCATGACATGATAGATTTGATTCCTTAAGGGTTTAGGAGAGGCTGACCCACAATTCATCAATATGATCAAGTCAAAGTAAAAGGCGAGCCCATTTCCATAAACTCCGGGCTGCAATTGAGAAAATCCGGATGGCAAAACCTCAAGAAATTTTTTCCGACCCAGAAATTTAACTCAGAGCCCATTTAAATCCATGTTACTATTAGACCAACGAGACAGACGTAATAAGTAAAATACTTGCTGTTTTATTTACAATAGTAGGTATTTCCACGAAAGTGTCAAACAGAGTTGTCAAAACTTACTACAGAACAAAATAAACAACAAACAACCTCCGTGAGCTTCAAACAAAAACTAATAAAACCTCCGTTGAGCTTGACATAGCTAAGTTTGTGAAGTATCTTGGACTATACTGTACAACCTCTGTCATTGTTATTACAACAAAATGGAACCGAATTAAATGTTTAATAAGATGTCTTGATAATTGCAGAATCTTTGTAAGCTTGGATTGTGGTTTCTTATTACAATTCAGTGTTTTCTCACTGAGGGCGTGATAAATTTTTAAATATAAGGTAGGTACTCGCGAAATCTCGTGTCAGACAGTGAGCTTTAAATAATTTTAATGCTTTACTTTGCAAAATTGGACGAGATGGTGAAACAACATTTTTTTAATCAGCGCTAAACTATGCTTAGATAAATTAGAAACTTACACGTTTTTTTTTTTTTTTGTTGCAGGTAAGACACTAAAATAATGAGAGTTGGAAAGAGCTATGCTTGGAGTTTCTCTGCGCCATCGAATAAGAAATGAGGAGATCCGCAGAAGAACCAAAGTCACTGACATAGCTCTTCGAGCCGCTAAAATTAAGTGGCAGTGGGCGGGGCACATTGCTCGTAGAACCGATGTCCAATGGGGCAGTAAAGTTCTGAAGTGACGGTAACGTACCGGAAGATGCAGCGTAGGGAGGCCCCCAACAAGCTGGACCGATATCCTGGTGAAGGTCGCAGGAAGCCGATGGATGCGGGCAGCACAAGACTGGTCATCGTAGAAAGCTTTGGGGAGGGCTTTGTCCTGCAGTAAACCTCTATAGTCTGAAGAAGAAAAAGAAGACACTAAACGGAATTATTAACGTAAGTCCAAGAAATTTAAGACCACTTAAATCAAAATAAAAACATTTAGTGTGTATCTAGTGAGTGCTAAAACAACACAACTACATACGGAGTGCATTACGGATTATTACAGAGTGAAAATAGAAAGGGCCGAATTTATAAATGCTCAATACATGAATAAAACATTCCCAACGCGAATGCATTGAGTATTATTTTTATGTCTGGATCCTTTATAGAATCAAAATAACTGTAAATAACATAAAGCGAAAACTTCGTGCGACATTGTTTTTTAAAGCTTTGTCTCTGTACTATAAAAAGAGTTTTAAGTGGAATGATATCTTGTGTCGGTCTCTGGATGTGAAACTGGTTTGTATTTTTTTTATTTTTATGGTTTGATTGATCATAATGAGAAATTGAATGAAAGGTATCTAGCAACAGGTGAAGTAAGGCAGATGTGGGTGACAACGCCAGAGATTACACCCTAAAACGGCATAGTTAACCCAAGGTTTCGCTAGCATACAATTCGGTCTCGTGGGAATATCGGGATAAAAATGGTAGAGTAACAAACATCTATCCATGCATACTTAACTATCGGTTCAATAATTATGAAGAAAGAAAAAGAAGAAGTTAAAGAAGGTTGTCTTTAAGGTACACTTTGTATTAAAAGTAAATTAAATTTATATTGTGTTTTGTTACAGTTAAGATTAATGCTGAATTTATTAAATTCAACTTATATAGCCACTACTTAAATCGGGTTGGCGATTTCAGACTTATAAAGTCCAGGTTTCCTCAAGATGTTTTCCTTCACCTTCAGCCAACCCGCATTGAGCAAGCGTGGTGATTACTCTCAATCCTTCTCTGTATGAGAGGAGACCTGTGCCCAGCAGTGGGACGATAAAAAGGTTGATGATGATGATGATGATACTTAAATCACCATTGTCTACCGAAGAAATGTTTCCTAATAATGTCATACGGTGTGGTAGCAGAGTGTTTTTTATTTTGCTGGGTTGCAAAGAGTTCTGCCAAATTACGTAGCAGTATTTGACTGTCAATCATTATTGTCGATATTGGTGAATGCTGTCTTACTAGTTTTGTCCCGATTTTCGTTATCCATTAATTACTGTTGTTTGTTTTTATTTTGACATATTTAATAAATATATAGTTTTGAATTCAATAATTTGCTTCTATAAGCCTCTTTTGTCTAAAGTTAATGCGAACGGAGAAACGGATATCATTTTTGGGTAATGAAGCTGACCATTTTTCTTTAAAAAGGTCAGCTTCATTACCAAAAAATAAGATTAGCATAGTACAGTCCCCTGAGTGCGTATATGACAAGTTATATGAACCACAATAAAGTAAAAGAAGTCAATGTAAGGATCGTAAGCGGACTCTCCGTCCGCTTACCGGCCCATTGTGCTGCTCGACGAGGTGGGCAAGCTCTTCGAAAGAGTCATTGCAGACCGCCTCGTCGGGCAACTCAGGCGAGCGGGCCCGGATTTGGCGGAGAGCCAGTTTGGCTTCCGCAGGGGGCGCTCTACGGTGGACGCCATCATGCGCGTGCGAGCCCTTACGACAGGGAATGCTGTGGCCCGGGGTGGGGTAGTCTTGGCGGTGTCTCTAGACATCGCTAACGCCTTCAACACCCTACCCTGGAGTTGCATCAGGGAGGCATTCCGGTATCACCGGATGCCGACCTATCTCTGTCGAGTGGTCGAGGCCTATCTGACGGATAGGGCCGCAATCTACCCCGGTCACCAAGGAGTGTGGAACCGACGAGAGATGTCGTGCGGTGTTCCACAGGGATCGGTCTTGGGACCGCATCTGTGGAATATCGGGTACGACTGGGTGCTGCGCGCTGACCTCCCTATCGGCGTCAGCGTAGTTTGTTACGCTGACGACACGCTGGTTCTGGCACAAGGGAGGTCACACCAGGCGGCGGCTGACGCAGCGACCCTCGGGGTTGCGACAATCGTCAACAGGATCCGGCAATTGGGACTCGCGGTGGCCCTGCAGAAGTCCGAGGTCATGTGCTTTCATGGTCCTCGGAATGCGCCACCGTCGGGTTCCCACATAACAGTAGGAGGGGTTCACATCGGCGTCGGGTCGACGATGGAGTACCTGGGACTCGTCCTCGACAGCCGGTGAAACTTCGAGGACCACTTCCGACGTTTGGCACCCAGACTGGAACGGGCCGGGGCTACCCTGAGGCGGCTCCTCCCCAATATAGGGGGACCAAACGCCTCCTGCCGGAGGCTCTAGTCGGGGGCCGTGCGGTCCATGGCCCTTTACGGGGCACCGGCGTGGGCGCGGTCGCTAAGGAAGAGACCAGCCCGATGCCTGACCGCGTCCCAGAGGGTCATGGCCGTTCGGCTGATCCGGGGATACCGCACGGTCTCCGCTGAGGCGGCGAGCCTCATTGCCGGATTGCCGCCATGGGATCTGGAGGCCAAAGCCCTCGCCCACATGTGGGAGTGGCGAGAGGAGGCAAAAAGCCGGGGCATAACTCCGCTGCCGCGAGAAATCGCGGTACGGCGGACACAGCTCCGGCGGGATCTCATGGCGACATGGAGAGTGCGAATGTCACAACCCAGTTCTGGGCACGCCACAATAGCGGCGGTAAGTCCCCTCTTTGAGGAGTGGCTAGAGAGGCGCCACGGCGCCCTCACCTTCCGCCTGACGCAGGTCCTTACCGGACACGGTTGTTTCGGGAGGTTCCTGTTCCGTATTAGGCGGGAGGAAACGCCAGGGTGTCACCATTGTGTGGATCGCCCTGAGGACACGGTGGAGCATACGGTGGAGGTCTGCCCGGCTTGGGTAGAGCACCGCCGTGTCCTCGTAGCGGCGATCGGCGGCGATCTCTCGCGTCCGACCCTGGTCCAGGCCATGGTCCGGAGCGAGAGTGCATGGCAGGCCGTCACCTCCTTCTGCGAAGCAGTGATGCTGGCAAAGGAGGAGGCGGAGCGCGTGAGGCAACGGGAATCCCAGCGCCCTCACGCCACTAGCCGCCGCAGTAGACGCCCTGGTCGGGAGACGACACCTAACTCCCAGTCACCGTAGGCGCGGGCCTGCGGGCGGTGAGCATTGGGCAACTCGCCGCCCGGTAAGGACCAGGCCCGAGTCGACGGCGCGTCGTGTTTCACGCGCGCCTCAAAGAGATGTCAGCACATCGTGACGGGGTCCACGAAGACCGATGCCTCCTGGGTCAGGGTTGCGGGTTGGTATTGATACCTAAGAAACCGCGGCCCTGGCCGTCGCACAGGCAAGTGAAGAAACACGGGTGGGTTTTAGTCAGTAAAAGTCTGACACACCCTTCCGCTCCGCCCAGAGCGGGAGAAGTCATTTGATGATTTCCCATCCCAACAAAAAAAAAAAAAAGGATCGTAATGATTGTTCCAAACGATTTCGGTCATGGCGACTACTTTAACTCCTTGGTAGCTCGTCGGTCATGTGAGCGAAGGTGGGTTTAATAACTAATCTTTGAGGACACATAAGCATTCCATACATTACAAAAATCGGTGATGGAAATCCAGTAAAATGAAAAATAACATACGATTTGAAGAGAAATAGTAATGAAGTTACGACAAGAATAGGCTTTTAGAGATTGGATTATTGAATTTTCGTGTTAAACATCAAAATTCTGATCTAATAATGATGCAAAAACATGACAGAATGAATAACTCATTCTGTCATGTTTTTGCATCATTATTAGATCAGAATTTTAATTCGTTTAACATAATTATATTTCAAGAATAACAAAATCACATTACAAACGTTACTAAAAGCATCATTAATTTTGAGTGACCTTTAGAAATTGATGAGAATTTATAGTTCCGGCTGCGGACAAAAATATAGCCAGGCATTTATATTCTGTTCCTGCGACATTACATTCTTGCGACACTTTTTTATTCATTTTTCGAAGTGGAAGAATTTTCGTGCATCACGAATCTTTTGACTTTTGGCATACCTGTGAATTGTACAGCTTTACCCGTGCTTAATATTCCATTAAGTCAAAATATTGGTAGTTTGGAACAAATTGAAATTTCGTTTGTAGCATACCTAATTTTTAGAATGAGTAACATATCAATACACGAGTTAATTAATCGCAGAGAAAGGACTCAACAAGAGTCGGATCGATCGTAGACGTCTCAAGTGCTAATACTTAGAGTAAACCTACCTATTAAATATGTGATTTGGGAGTAAATTAATTAACTAAGAATATTAAGCTTGAAGTGCAGAAGTAACATGACAGAAGGCATTCAAAGAAGTAAAATTACCAGTAAATATCTTACTTGTTTTGATGAACATTTTTAACCCCTACAGGGAAAAGATTGACGACTTACAGGTAAAATCATTTCAGCTATTCGATCCCGTAAGAATACCTCGATAAACTAACTAGTTATAAACCATCCATCTATGTACTAAATTTACAACTTATGACTTTTTATCCCAATGGCGTCCGGTCAGCACGATTATTATGCCGATCACAATTGAATCAATTCTGTTTTGGTCACATTTAATGGGTATTCTATGTCTGGCAGCCTAACTCAGACCGGGAGGTCTATATTCAGGTTTAGATTTATAAGGCTGCGTTTTTATGGAATTGTAATATTTCAAATAAATTATATTTTATAAAAAGTAACAAATGTTCTAGTTTTCTTTTTTTTTTTTTTTTGGAAATACTTTTCAAGTAACTGTAATGTCGTCGGCCCTTGAAAAGTCTGCAAAGTTTAAATGACACGTCGGTGTAAAATGGGTCAAAATCGCGTACATGTGAAGCTTATTAAAAGCTTTTTATAAGAGTAGAAACTTGTTCATTCGGACGCTTCTTTAAGCTCTGTTTCTGTTGGTACTGTTTCATGGCTTTAATTTTTTTTATTAAAAAGCTTTGTCAGAATATTGTTGAGATCCAGCACATAGATTCAATGCATACGCTTAAAAAGCAATACCCACTGTGATGTGTTCTATCTTATGTCATTTACTTAATGAAATATAAGGGAAACGATGCATTTCATGTTGGATAAAATGCCATAAGTATGATCCACACTTAAATGTAGAATATTATACAGTACAACGCCATGTGAACCTTACCTTATCTGTATGATGAAGATTTAACGGGTTAGAATCCATAAAGACATGTGAATGGTATTGACAATAGGTATTTAGACATCATTACAGTAATATGCATACGACTATACGTTATGGTCTATAGTTATTATTTTTGTTCTTAGCCTGTGGTGTGCATTGTTTTGACCCGATGTATTTCGATGTAGTTAATTATGTTTTTAGCGACTCGAAGAGCTGTGACGGTGACTTTAATTCGTCTGCGCGATCGAATTAGAAATGACGACCTCATATCTGATTCGATCGCGCAGAGAAACTCCGAGCATAGCTCTTTCCAACCCTCTTTGAGCATAGCTCTTTGCCGGAAGATGCAGCGCAGGGAGGCCTTTGTCCAACAGTGGATATCTATAGACTGAGAGGAACACGATGAATTATGTTTTTATACAAAAAAATAATGTAAAAATACGAAAACATATCAAACAACATATTTTCAACTTTCGCTGATCTCTCATTGTATAGTTCGTCGTGCGTAACCTATAAATTTCTGGTCATTTGTGTAGGTAAAAAAGATTAATGTGGACTATCATCCAGAACAGTCGGTATGGAAAAAATAATTTGGCTTGTTTTTGACTCACTTTGCCATATTGTCAACAATTGAAGTCTAGTATTCTAACTCCCCTAAAGCGTTTTACTGAAATACAGAGTTTACACAGATATTCGCTGAATTTCAGCTACTTCTAAGCTCTCACGATTGATATTATTATTATGAAAGGCGAGTATTCTGGTGCGAAAAAAGCGACGCAACGGAAGTCCAGTAATAGACTTACTACGAGAAAAAGGAAGATTATGCGTCGGTCACATCGATTAAATTCTTTGAGGGTATCGGATCAAACGAGGTTTCACTGTGGATGCATATAAGACAATCCGTATTAAATTACGCGTGTTTACCACTCGCACAACCCCTCTCTTTGATTATATTGCAAAAGAAGTATCTTTTGCAATATAATCAAAGAGAATATAGAGAGAGTATAACAAAATAGGTTACTACCTATAAACATTTTTGTTTAGCTGACTGGACACATTTTGTTCAACAGCTTGTGTAGTTCTGTTAGATAATAAAACTTTCGCGATGCCATTTACAGGTTGGATAAGTTTTGGTGAAATGATGGAAGTTAAGCTAGAATTGTGTACAACAGTCGTCGTAGTAGTGAGTTCTTAGTTAAAAGCTTTGTTCTAATAAACTACGACAATTCTGAAACTGCAATGGTAAGAAGACTTTATGAATTTTATTTCTAAAAAGTCAGACCTTTTCAATTTTAACTAAAGAATTGGGTTTGTAATATTGTTAGGACATGACGATTTAGTCGATTTATTATATAGCTTTTTAAAAGTTGTAATTGATTATTATTATCCTGTAGTTTAGAAAGTATTTCTTTAATTTAGAGCGGGTAACACCGAATGTGGTTGTGAGTGTCATGACGCTAGCCATAAATTGTAAATGGGATCGTCAAGCGGTACATCCGTTGAAATGCATTTATGCTAATTTCAGGTTTAACAATTAATAATTTGACCTAAGCACTGATGAGCATTGTATTCGTTCAATTATATCGTGCAGTCCATTCTGATTATTATTTTCCAAATACCTGCACGTACCTACACGATCATAACGGAAGATCTGCAGTGCACGGATTAGCAGCGACAAGTGGAACCTCAGCCGCTCGAACCTCCTACATTATAAAAACATTATTTTTTCTTTATGCAAAACCCGAAACACGTGTCCAGTATTTTTTAGTAAAGAATCTATGTTCAAAATTTCAAAAATATATCATGAAAAACCACAAAGTTATGAGCTTGTTATATCCTACCTGACTGTCCCAACAAAAATATGGTCCACGCTCTGCTCGGGCGGGCGCGTCAGCTGTTGTGCGAGCTCGGAGTACTATGATCTACCGTGCTCGCTCAGTAACCACACTGCAACTTTCTTATGAATTTGGGAAAAAATATAACATGGTGTAAAAATGATTGGAATCGATTCAGTTGCTTATTCTGAACAAGCTTTATTAAGGTTTCGCATAAACAAAAAATACGTTGTATAATAAGTTATTTCACTGTTTTGTGTAGGTAGGTAATAAATGTATAATTATCCTTATGTAAAGTCAAACTATTTATGACGTCCACAAAAAAACAACAACTTCATTCGCCTTTGTAAAAAGCATATAGAATTTGAAATCAAATCAATGTCTATTTACACAAAAAGAAGCATTTCACATTTTGAATAAATGCCTAATGCCCTCCAATTATTATATCTAGGGTTGTTAAATGCCATTCATGGTGGCCAATTAAAAATAATTGAACGTTCTAAGTAAATAAAATCTATACCTTTGAGTACAATTCGATGGCCATTTGTGTTGACTATCTTTTGTTTTAGAGACAGTGGAAAGTAAAATAAACTATTTACTTTACTGTGTATTTATTGAGCCTATTATTTGAAATGAAGATAGGTGCTCGTGGCTAATTCATCAAAGCCACAACGATCTATCTATTTGGTTAAGCTACGCTTTCCATAGTCGGTCCATGGATGGGATCTTTACATTTTGAGCTGTCACCGTGCATCGGAAAACTTTAAGCCGATGTTCGCGGCTGAGGGCCGATTTTCGTGCTGTTGGTTGTTCTAAAAAGATACAGTGGCCACTGGAAAGTGAAGGAACACGAATGGGTTTTTGTCAACAAAAGTCTGATACGCCCTTCCACTACGCTCAGAGCAGGAGAGGTCATTTAATGACTTCAATAATTTAGGGAATAGACTTCTTCTTCAGCCTATGGATGTCCACTGCTGGACAAAGGCCTCCCCCAAGGCTTTTCACGCTTACCGGTCTTGTGCTGCCCGCATCCATCGGCTTCCCGCGACCTTCACCAGGTCACCGGTCCACCTTGTTGGGGGCCTCCCTACGCTGCATCTTCCAGTACGTGGCCGCCACTCCAGAACCTTACTGCCCCATCGGCCATCGGTTCTACGAGCAATTTGCCCTGCCCACTGCCACTGAAGTTTAGCGACTCGCAGAGCTATTTCGGTGACTTTGGTTCTTCTGCGGATCTCCTCATTTCTGATTCGATCACGCAGAGAAACTCCGAGCATAGCTCTTTCCATTGCCCTTTGTGTGACTCTGAGCCTTCGTATGAGGCCCATTGTGAGCGACCACGTTTCAGTTCCGTAAGTTATCACTGACAACACACACTGGTCAAAGACTTTAGACTAAATACATTGAATTACTTGATGGACAGCTTCCGTGGAGTAGCGGTAGCGAACGCGGTCAAAAAGCGCAAGCAGACGCGGGTTCGATCCCCGCGCAGTGCTGGTCATGACTCGGAAAGCACGTTAAGCCGTTGGTGCCGGTTGCTATACGAATACGCAGTGGCAGTCGTTACGAATTGTTAGAGCCCTCAAAACTCCATCAATTGGTATCACAGCAATGCTTCGATATGGCCTTCGGGTTGTGAAGGTCAGACGGCAGTCGCTTCACGGAAAATATCGAAGTTTAGCCTATATCAGCAGTTAGACTGGTATAAGCGGACCCCAGACTCAAAAGCTGAAAAAGCTTCACATACGACTGTGATTAACGCTGACATGATTATATTGATTTACTTGACACATGGTACATAACAATAGAATAGGCTAGAATAGAATACCCTTTATTAAGTACACCATACAAATTACAGAACAATTTGTAAAAATTCGTAAAAAAGAGCATTTGGAAGATTTTACAAAGGTTGAATCTTATCGCTAAGAGCAATCTTTTACAACAACCTTTGGATGAAATATTAAGAGGAGAAATGAGAATGAGAATTATATTAAGTAGATACATTTTAAGTGTGTTCCTAAATATTCGTGCCATCTTGGCGTTCTCATTTAAAGTACATTTTCATATATATAATTTATATGCCAAAGCTTTGAATGAATTACTTGCTGTCCTCATAGAATTTATTGTGGCATGAATGAAATTTATTTGTTTATTTCTTCGTACAAGGAAATGATCTTCCAAATGCTCCAGTCGCTTATATGAGAAATTATTTTCTATACACAAAACTCATGAATATAAACGGGAATATTAATTTTGTTTAAAATTATGGGTATGAATAATATTCTTAACCTGGTACAGACGCACATCAAGCTATTTCAGTATATGAATAATTCTTTAATAGATTTTTAACTTTATCACTAAAGCATTAAATTTAAATGTGGATTGAGAAAATTTTATAGTTTCGAGTAGTTTGATATGCATGGAATCTGTACCAAGCTTTTTTTTCTTGGATGGGAAATCATCAAATGACCTCTCTCGCTCCAGGCGGAGCGGAAGGGCGTGTCAGACTTTTACTGACTAAAACCCACCCGTGTTCCTTCACTTGCCTGTAAGCCAGGGCCATGGTTTTGTTTTCAACCAAACCGCAACACTGGCCCAGAAGGCATCTGTCTTCGTGGGCCCTGTCACAATGTGCTGACATCTCTTTGAGGTGCGCGTGAAACACAACGCGCCGTCGATCCAGGCCTGATCCTTACCGGGCGGCGAGCTGCCCATCGGTCGCCCTCCGCAAGCCCATCTGGACCATGTTCAGAGATAAATTAAGAATACTTTCAGAAGTGGTGACAAACCTTATTATTGAGGGTCTTTTTGCTCGTTTTCTGAACATTTCACTATCCATCCATAATACTTCTGAAAAGTCTTCAAATAGACGACCAGGATGGTCGTCACTCTTTGTAGAATCTCCATATTTATGTTCTGTGATTTAAGTATAGTATGGTGGTAAGGTGGTGGTGGCCTAGTGGTTAAGACACCAGCTTCGATTCGGGTTCGATTCCAGGTCAGGCAAGTACCAATGCAACTTTTCTAAAGTTATATGTACTTTCTAAGTATATCATGGACACCAAAGACTGAAGGTGAAGGATAACATCTTGAGGAAACCTGGACTTTAAGTTTGAAATCGCCAACCCGCATTGAGCAAGTGTGGTGATTACGCTCAATCCTTCTCTGTATGAGAGGAGACCTGTGCCCAGCAGTGGGACGATAAAAAGGGAAGGGTTGATGATGAAGGTGGTGGTGGTGGTAATACAGGTTAGTATACGCATCTCCTCAACAATCTGAGTATTTTGCATACAATATGGTGTAATAATGCAATAAAGAGTATTCTATACTATTTCTTTTTATACTATTTTATCATATTCTAAACTATTCTTCTTTATTCTATTCTATTTTATCCCACCCATTCTAGAAGGTTTCTGAAAAACCCAATGCGGTTTGATAGACCTCACATTTCTACCAATATTTACAAGATTTATTTACAACGGTATCATTTTCACCGTTTTCAGAGCATTAGTAAGGAAATTATTTATACAAAGTAAGGCGGCTGCCTGTGTTTAACATCAATGCCAGTCAAGGCTGTTGTCACTAAGACATCACTGCACTGATTTTATTTTGTACTCATTAAATTAAAAGTTTCCTTCGCCTGGCTGCTCACATGATTTTTATTCGTATACTTATGCAATACGTTAACGTCGATGAGAAAATTTTGATCTTAGCCAAATCTTAATTAAGGTCAAGGCCAAAATATTAGACAAGCTTTCTAATATTGCAAATGTGAGTTTGTATATACAATATGTAAAGAAAACCCTGTTCGACCCATAAGGATAATAAAGGTTAGGTAAACACTTGACCAAATATAATATAAAATTTTACGTAATCATCATAGAAACAATGCTAATGAATTTTGGAAATAATCTTTTTTTCTCACGAATTAATTCCACCTTCCCCGAAATTTGGTATATTTTTTTTTAAGGTGACAACAGCGGTATTTATGAACGAATAGCGATGCGACCACGAGCCGCGCGCCCTGCCGCCCGCCGCCCGCGGAAGGTTTGCTTACCGCACATGTATTAAGTTACCTCTTTTTTGCGAAATAATATTTATTTTTTTAGGGGGATTTTTTGTAAGTTTAGTCCGGCTTTGTATCTCTTAGTAGAATCACTTATTGATACCTAACAATACCTTTACGGATCGGACAGGGTTTTCTTTACATATTGTTTATACATAGATGTATCGTATTACTTTTTCACTCAAAAACTACTGGAAGGATTTGAAATTTGGCACACAGATGTTTTACAACCCGTATGATTTCACCAGGATATTTCCACAGAATCGAAGCTTACACAGGTGTAACCACGGGGTGCAGATAGTTTTAATAATTCCTGGGTAATAAGGTTAGACCTCTCTTCTCTTCTCCTTCGTTTCGCTCTTGACATAACGGTCGTAGTTACTATGACTGAATCCGGGACGCTAATATTACACGCCGCAAGATCTCTCTCCATCTATCCCTGTTGGACGACAGTTTGGAGCCCACTCCCACTGCCGACTTGATTTGGCCAGTCCACCTCATCGGTGACTTTCCATGAGGTCTGTTCCCTTCCAGTCTGACCCGGAAGACAAAACGTTCTATAGAGTCACTATTGCGCCTTGATACGTGACCGAAAAAATCCGAGTATACGGGACTGTACTATTTCTGAAAGACGCTGTTTGATGCCAAGTTCTTGGAGTATAGAAATGTTTGTTCTAAACTCGGTACATGATACCCCAAGCATTCTTCTCCAACACCACATTTCTAGAGCATTAAGGTTAGACCTAAATGTCATTAAATGTTAGACTTCAACCGACATTATAAGATATGTAGGTAATAATACATATGTTGTAGCTCGTATATTACGGCTGGCAACATGCACGTACATACTCGTACATCGATCGATTGATCCACGCCGCAATAATTTAGATTCAAGCCCTGAATGAAGTCAGTGAACTACAATGTATCGATCCGAATTGAACTGGCATTATTTGTAGTACATTCATCTTTGTTGGTAAGCCGATTTTGCAGTTGTTTACAAGCTTCATAGTTCTACTGCGAAGTGCATCATCATCCTCCTAGCCTTTTAGCTGAATATTTATTTTTACTTTCGCACAAAGAAATGCACAGGGGCGGACTTAATGCCTTAGGCATTCTCTACCAATCAACCATGGATGGTGAAGAGATTAGATGACAAGTGCTTTAGTTGAAAACAATGACAAGGAGTAGAAAAAAACTCATAACACTATTTAAAGAAATACATAAATAAGCTACATACATATACATACTATTACAAAAATATGTGTCTACATAATAATATATACAAAGCTAAAACTTGTGAGAAATGTGTTGAGATGATCCTATCTTAATTCTTTGCAAAATAACTCTTGAATTTCCGCTTAAATGCAAACCGACTGATCGCTATCCTGATATCAAGAGGAAGCACATTCCATAGGACAAATTGACAACACACAAAACACAAATATTGTTCGTTACCGCTACGTCACGGAGGCCGCAATAATTTTACTACGAAACTCAAACACGAAAAGATAAATAAAATAAAATCATAACACACAACTGTAATTGGAAGATTTCGAATTCTTCCTAATTCATTATTTAAAGGGATTAGGTATAATAAACTGTAACAAGAACCTGGTGTGTTTACACATTCATCAGATACAGGCAATAGCTTAAAATTGTAAAAAAAATGTAAAATTTTGAAAGCTGCATCAAATGACCCGATGTGAAAGATTTCGAAAATGATATTTTAAACAAACATTTATTTTGTAACGTTATAGGGGTGTGGTTTGGTGCAGGCCAACGGCACGTATTATATAGGTATATTATAATGTATCCCAGCCGTGTTTGTGCATTAAATATCTTTCTAAATATTCATTATTATACCTCCGTCTCACTGTTTATTTATTTTGTATAATTTATTCATTATAAATATAATGAATAAATTATACAAAATAAATATATGCATTCGTTCACCCTAGCAGTTGTGGTAGTTCATTCAAAAGTACCGATTTTCTATAATAGAATTTAGAACAAATTCATCACAAGATTGGAACTATAAAACTTTTTTTACATACTTTTTATTTTAATATTTGTTGATTGTACTCCATGGACTATTTCTAAATAAACGTAATTCTTGCTTTCTCGTTAAAAACAAGCGCAGGCAAATCCCTGAATTACGCCAACCTGGTTTTTTCCTCACTCCGGTTTACTTATGTTATTAGTGCATAAGCGGATTTGAGTCTCGCAATGCATTTTTGGTTTATTTCTTAACCACAGTAGTGCAATTATTTAAAAATCTCACAGTGATAACTTGGATGTAGTTAACTTAAAGACGACTCTATTTATTAATGTTAATACCTAGCATCAGTTGAAACGCTTTCTCATGGAATGGGCGCACAATGAGCGCACTTCAAGTAAGTTCTCGTAGTGAGAGTTTAATGGAATAGAACGGCTGCTTATCTCCAAAACTCACTAGGTGATAGTCGAAAGAGCCATAACGCTAGCATTTATACGTGGACGCTTCTCTTGGGATACAAAACTAATTAATTAAGATCGGGATGAAAGAACGGCACGTACGACCTAACTCACCAAAACAATACATTTTATAACCTCATTCTTTCTTCTTACTTTCTTCGTCACGTACTTAACTTTTCATGTAAACAAATGGTGTGTGATCCGATTCTGTCTGCTAACCCGTTTATTTTTATTTGCGGGAGTGTTGTTTCACGATTACACTTGAGCCTATGTGAGAAATGGTAGACAATTCATTTGGACGCCACTGAACCCATTTACAACATTCACTAAGATGATCGTGTTGCCTCGTGTTACGAGAAATTTAGCGTTATACATATTTGTCATAACTGCCAACCATAAAATAACAGGATATTATAAAAAGAAATAAAAATATATTACATGAGCATGCCTGTAACTGCATACACTTTTGTTTTGAAATACAAAAAAAAATTTTTTGCTCAGCAAGAAATGTGGGTCATGTACTAGAAGCAAAACTTAGAAAAATTGTGTCGACGTAGATTACAGCCCACACCCTTCCAGAGCGAGCAGGTCACTGCAGTGTGAAGATATAGGCTGATTCAGATTGAGAAGAGATTAAAACAACACACAAGTCGTTGTACCTAAAAGAAGTGTGCCGGCTAGATAGAAATATGAAACAAGTCACTGTCTCAGCCTGTAGAACTTCAAACTATTTTTGCGACGAAAATAACGTAAAAGAATAATCACGTCAATTGTTTATTCTATTGGCGTTTAAAGTGGCTACAATTTAAAGCATCTAGTAGTATCTATAAGTATCACCATAATGCCCCTATCACATGTGTTAGAGCAGAAAACTTCACAACTAGGCTAATAGTTTTGTAGACAGAGCTAGCTAGTTTTGTTTGTTCATCTGCAGCTCACATCGTAAAGTTCTGGACATGAAACGTTGCAGAATTCTCATTCTGTTATAAGAAGTTGGTAGAACTGTTGATGCGGGCTATAAGAACCCGGCAGCCTGAAAGACCGGTGTTAGTTTGCATTTGTATGCAGGACCAGTGGTGGCAGTGGTATCGATTGACTTGCAAGTTGTAGGTCGTGAATTAGAACACAGTCGCCTACTTTTACTAATAGTTTTAATTATTTTTTAATTTTGACTATTTAATTTCATCAAAACTGCTCAGAAACAGTGTTGGTCGTGAGGAAGTAGACATGTCATAAACTGAACTTTTAAAGACATGTGAGATTTACTCAAACGCACTGGGCCCGCATTGTGGATTACCGCCCCAATCGTCTCGTATAGAGAAGTATCCAGTAGTGGGAAAATTATATGCTTGTACATTGTGTAAATGAGGCGTTAAGGTAATTATTCCAAAAAAGCATTTATTTTAACTTTGGAAATAAATTACCTAAGTAGGTTCTTAGGACTATATTTAGGTCAGATACTAGACTTGAAATTATGTAAATAACTAATTAAAAATGTTTCAATACCGATACGACTTTTATGGGAAATTAGTGTAATGTACTGTTTAAACTAATCGTGTTAGATTTATCGGATGTGTGTCGGTTACGATGCGCCAAACGTTGTTGTGTTGGGAGTTTGGTCGTTAAGGGTCTCCAGATCAATCTCCCTCTGGGGCAGCATAGCTGGTCGTGTTATTTGGTTTTACATTTGATCACCTCGCTCAATTGCAGTCTTCTTTGAGTGTATAGGCTCTTAATAAACTAGCGCCCTTTAACATCAATGATTGCATCACTGCTTACCGTCAGGTCGGATTGCAGTCAAGCACTAGTTTATAATTATTAAAAAAAAAAAAACTCCTAAATAACCTCAAAATTATAAGTTAGGCCGAGACCATATATTTTAACAACATTTCTTTCTTAGTTACAAACTTTAAATTTATAAAATTACAACATTACATAGACTTTATATTACGCAGCGAAAACCTCGCTCAGTAATGAGAAGACACTTAGACGATAAAGGTTCTTGAGTTATCGATTAACACGTAAAAGGATCAGGGGTAATTGACCGGCTTTGGCGAGTTATCTCACGCGGAATAGCAGAGAGCCCTGAGCTTCTCCAATCGGCAACAACTCATCCGATTTGTTTCGGGAGTGCGTTGAGAGTACACTCCTGAAACATGTTGAATTAAGATACTCTTATCTTTATTGCAGTCTTGAAAGCATTCGTATATAAAATAAAACATGCGTAAATAAAGGTATTACTGTTAAGTGTGAGTATCTATAGTAAATTCATAACTTTTCTGTTTTTTTTTTATTGCGTACCCTGTCGCATTTTTGAACAAAAGGGCTCGTCCAATCGATCTCAGTTAGGTAAGTTTAGGTTACATGTTAAACAACCCTGACCTGTCGCTGTCAGCCGTAATCGAGTCGATGGTTGGCAGAAAAAAGACCTGGGATGCGGTGGTCTCCTTCTGCGAGACGACTGTTTCGAGACTGCGGAAAGGGAGAGGGAGATCTCGTCCTGTCACCCGGCCCGTAGCAGGCGCACTGGGCGTCGTCGGAGGGCGGACAACGCCATCTTCCAGTCCTCGTAAATGGGTCCAGGGACGACAGACTCAGGGACATCTATCGCCCCCCAACAATAAACCCGAGGTGGCGGCGTGAAGGGTTCCACTCTTAGACATCAAGGGGGGTGTCATACACCTCAGTGAATTGACCCAAGAAGGCCCACAGGGATGGGCCGGCACCAATCGGGGGTTGCGGAATCAATGTTAGTTCTCGCAACCTCCAGTGTAGCTGTGAGATGGAACACCGGGGTGGATTTTAGACAGGAAGAGTCTGACAGACCCCGTCACCCACCACAACGCGGCGGACATCCATGAGGATTTTTCAACCCGATAAAAAAAAAAAAAAAACAAAAACCTGTTAAACAACAACAGATCCCAGTTCATTTCAACATAAGTAATGCGTAAAAAAATCGAGTATATAATTCATTTGTTCATTTTCAATATTTTTCACATATCGCCATTATTTAATTCATTGCCTTTTAATGAATGTACCATTACCTAATCTATTTTGGCATATAATAAAAACCTGTAAAAAATAAAGCCTAAGTTTATTTACTTCTTGATTCTTGGTTCACAAATAATGTAAAACCACCCGTCGGAAACCTGTCACTACTACACAATATTACTTTGAAAACGGTCCAATAAACTGCGTAACACGAGAAACTACGCAAGAAACAATAAGAAATATAATGTCCGTTGTGTAAGAGAAAAAAAAACAGTAAATAATGATATATGGGACCTCGTAGTCCGGCCATATTGTAGCGTAGAGAATCATTTGTTAGGCCTACTGGCTGTTCTTGACCACGTTTGGCCTGCGTAGTCGGTCCCGTTAATCATTTTGATGGAATATTGTTGGATGCAGGATCAAATCACAGTCTATCAATTCTTACTGTCCATTCTTGTAGTCGTTTCATTATTTCCATGGTACTGTGTTCTTCTAATGTTAATCATAATTCCTTCTATTTGCGGTGCTTAAAGTTTACTGGTGATTAGTGACTTTTAACCATACATGACGTTTTGACGTCACTTAAATTTAATTATCATTTATTAATGGACATCATAGTGTTTCAGAGGTTTATTCATAAACGATGATTAAAGGCCTGTATACAGGGTGTATCTCACATCGTAACGCAAACTTCGCGAAAAGCCATGCTACTAATAAAACTATGATAGTCATTTATGTTGTTAATAAACGGTTACAGAATGTGTGTTGTCACAGTGTTTCAAAAAATGTGTCGGCTCGGCCTTTAAACGTTGCAAGCGTGTTGCCGTGCGGGTTTGTAGGTATGACGTTGATCGCAGATGTGAACTCTATTAAATCAGCTGATAAGATAGTTTTTCGAGTGTTGTTTTCATTGCGCTTTTTTGTGTAATTAACGAATTAATTAATTTTTACTTTAAAATCTTATGGGGTTATAAAAGTATAGCAATTATGAATGGTCTAAAGTGAAAAACAATAAAATATATATATTTTTAAATCATGATAAAGCCCACGAAAAATTCCACCACTGGGGGGTTCAGAATCATGTACTGGATCCATGGTACTCGTTTGTGCGTCGATGTCAAATACAGCCTTTATATCAGTAACATTATCGGGCATTTATGAAAAAAAGTGTCATAAGTTATGATATAAAATTTAAAATAAAAAAAAAAATTATATTATAAATTATACAAAGTGGTGATGACAATACGACAATAAATTAAACCTCGTGTACCTCAACACATTCTCAGTTTACCCATAAAACCATAGAAATATATCCATTAATTTAGTCACAGCACATTATTTTTAATTTTTCACCTTTTATACATGATGTACATGTCGATAAGGAAGCGCTTACAGGTTGATGACCCCCGCATCCAACGGTACTAAACTTTAATGATAAAGGCGCCAAAAAATAGCAAGTTAATACAGATCCGCGCTGTCGCCGGTCAGAGATCAGTGAACCAATATTTTAAAGGATGTTCTATTCCGTTTCCAATTTTAAATGATTTAGTTTGTTTGAAAGTTCAATATTTTTATTGTCCGTGTTTTCATTTATTGTCGTATTATCAGCTCCACTCTGTATGTACACATGTAATATACATAGTTATAATATACAAAAAGACAATACATAGACTAAGGAGTTAACTATTCTTAAAAATCAGCAAATAAAAAACGACATACTGTACAGTATTTCTAGTTTCGTATTGCGCGTTAGTTCTGAAGCGAGAAAATTATAAGTTTCAGAGCTGTGTCAGTAGCCGTAGTCGTAGGTCAAAAGAAGCAATGATTAAATCCATAGCACATATATCTATTCTGTGATTAAATCCATCTAATGGGGTATTGCTGAGCTCACTAACAGAAGCAATGTCATAGAGTTTAAAGATTCTTTATTAGAACGTTATTTTTTGTTTATGCGGAACCTGAATATAGTTTCTTCAGAATAAGCAACTGAATCGATTCCAATTATTTTTACACCATGATATATTTTGTCACAAATACTTTTAGAAATCTTGGTGGCCTAGTGATAGTCATGGTGGCCTAGTGGTTAAAATACCAGCCTCTCAAGTATGGGTGCGCGGGTTCGATTCCACGTCAGGCAAGTACCGAAGTAACTTTTCTAAAAGTTATATGTACTTTCTAAGTATATTATCTTGGACACCAATGACTGAAGGTGAAGGAAAACATCTTAAGGAAATCTGGACTTTATAAGTCTGAAATCGCCAACCTGCATTGAGCAAGCGTGGTGATTACGCTCAATCCTTCTCTGTATGAGAGGAGACCTGTGCCCAGCAGTGGGACGATAAAAAGGAAGTTGATTATGATGACGTTTAGAAATTATTACAGTATGTTTACTGAGCACCCGGCTCGCCTGTCCAAACGGAGCGTGGACCGTATTGTTGTTGTGACAACCAAGTAGGATAACTAGCTCATAACTTTGTGGTTTTTCATGATATTTTTTTGAAATTTTGAACATAGATTCTTTACTTAATTATACTAGACACGTGTTTCGGGTTTCTCATAAACAAAAAATAATATTGTATATTCTAAAAAGCACACTTTGTTTAAAATAGTAAGGAATTCATCAAATAACCTCTCCCGCTCTGGACGGAGCGGAAGGACGTGTCAGAATTTTACTGACTAAAACTCACCCGTGTCCTTTGCTTGCGGCTCTGTCATATATAATTTACATAGCGAATAAATACATAATTAAGGAAAGGGTGGTCCAGTAGATAATAGTTTTTAAGCTATTGCATAGCTTCTATCGCGGGCCTTGAGCGCGGGGACCGAATCCAGAAATTCCGTAACGAAAAAACCTCACGCTCCCCATCGTCTAACGTCGTTTCAGTTCGGCAGTCTTCGGCACGGTATGTTTGTGTGCGTGCGACTACATCTTTTGAAAACAATTTATAGATTTCAAAAAGAGCATGCATATTGCAGGGCGCGAACTCAGTCCTACACACTTGCCATGTTACTGATAGTCGCGATGTGCTAAACTTACGATTAATTTTCTCTCTGAAATAGGTCTTCTATAGAGATATGTCATAGACGTCATCGACGTTGTCATGGCTACCTTAAAAACTTTTCATATAATTAATTATTAAGTACTTTTATTCAAATTAATTTAGTAGTGTTTTTATAAAATAGCTTTTTTTTAACGGAAAAGCTAAGATGAATGTCATGCTAATTTTTCATTGGACTTTTAAATTATTTATAGTGTTGTTTACTAAATAAAAGCGCGTGATTTTATAGAGTAAAAAGTGCTCACGCGACCGTTTTTTCAATTGTTGCAAGAATTCAAAAGACTGTCTTTAAATAGTGTTCAGACGATTGCTCAAAGTGTATTAGATTTCATTGGTAATAGAAATGGCATTTCAATAATGACTTTCAACTGCCAGTCTAAATAGTCATAAATACGATTTACAAGATTCAGTTACGAGACAAACAAATGTGTTACTTCTTACCGAAACTTGCATGACGCATGATAATCCAATTGAAATACCTAATTTTAATTGTATTGTTCAGTTCAAACGAGATACTGTTTCAAAAGGTGGGGTAGCTATTTACCAAAATAAAAATGATATTACTAATATTATGACTCCGAATATTGAAATAAATATTGCACACGTTAGCGATGTTAATGTTAGGCGCTCAGTTGTTGGAGATATTTGTGCGTGCTTATGCAAACTTAGAAATGGCCTACAAATAGTTATGGTAGCAATTTACATTTCTCCGAATCCAAAATTGGACGAGGTAGAGCATTTTATTCATCGCACTTTACTGGAGTAACTCGAGTGGCTCGAAAATACTTGAAACAAATGGTAATAAATTTCCACTTATCTTGGCTGGCGATTTCAACATTAACTTCGCTGATAAAAAATCAGAGCGGTGGACAACTTTTCTATCAAAAACATTGAATTTGAAAATGAATAATGATCCACAAAAGTCCACAACAAAATATGGGACCACCATTGACGCGGTATTTTCTAGGTATTTAGAGGATATTAAGTCGCATATTATGTTTCTTATTTCAGTTATCATAAACCTATAGTTTCAATGATAAATATTCCTGAATAACCAACAGCTACTGTAAGGTAATAAACCCCACATGTATTGTAAAATAATAAAAATATTTTAAATAATATTAACTTTTTATTTATTTAATAAAAGAAAAATTTGTTTTCTTACCGGTCACCACGCTCAAAAAGTGTAACTTGAATTAATATCAAAGAAAAAAAAATACTGCATAAATAAAATAAATAAATAATTATAATTGCATAAATTGATACAAAATGCTATGCAATAGCTTTACCGCGGCAGTCCCCGAGTGCCACACGTCTTTTTTTTTTATATTGTTAGGGCGATAAAGATTTCCCATTTTATAAGGATACTGCTTGCTTAAATCCAAAATGTTAAAATATGAAATTGATATTTTTTATTTTGACTGTCCAATAGCATTGTTATGTTTTTGATCAGACAAATTTTCTAAAATATAAAGTGATGGATGGATTTGTGATATCCTTCAACGCCATTCAGATTGTGATTGATCGTGTATTATGTAGACAGATGCGTACAGATCCGATTTCATTAGGCCAGTTTTTTGCCGCGTCCTTTCAGTTACCAAAACCACAAACTCGAATGCAATCAATGTTACGAAACTACAAAGATGATTTGGAATTAATTCTTATAGATTACAGGTGCCTTTCAAAGACAATCAAGACACATCTTATGTATAATAACATAATATCGATACCACACTATTGCACACTTCACCACTGAAGCCAAATTTAGGCTGGTGCTGCAAAATGTCACCTGGCTTCAGTTCTTTGGATTCAGTGGAGAGGCGCGCGAAGAGGCTGATTGACGACCCAGATTTAACTCAAAACGGTCTCCAAAGCCTGGAGCACAGGCGTAGAGTAGTCAGCCTTTCGGTGTGTCAGCATTTTGGTGAGTGTGCAACAGCATGATTTAATTCCCCCATCTCCATTCCACTATCAGACGATTCGTCGTACGGCGAGTTTCCACCCTTACAATTTATTTTAAAATCAACCGTGTGAGAACGATGCAGAAATATATTGTACGCTTAGAGCGTCCATTATGGAAAACATACAAAAAAAACAACAACAAAAAATACTAATCCAACAAATAGATGCTTTACAGCAAGTACATTGTGCTCACACGTGTGCCATGCAATTATACAATACTAAGAAATTTAATCTACACAATGCAAAGATAGTTTTATCCAAGGTTCAGCAGCTCCAACAGTGTTCCCGAATACTAAGTTTAGCTCCTGTGTAGCTGCACCAGTGCCGAACACCCCTGTCAGCGATGCAGTTCCGAAACGTACAATATCATACAATAATATTCTTGGCTACATAGTGTGTATCGCCCTAACAATATAAAAAAACTATTAACTACTGGACCACCCTTTCCTTAATTATGTATTTATTCGCTAAGTAAATTATGTATGACAGAGCCGCAAGCAAAGGACACGGGTGAGTTTTAGTCAGTAAAATTCTGACACGTCCTTCCGCTCCGGCCAGAGCGGGAGAAGTTATTTGATGAATTCCTTACTATTTTAAACAAAGTGTGCTTTTTAGAATATACAATATTATTTTTTGTTTATGAGAAACCCGAAACACGTGTCCAGTATATTTAAGTAAAGAATCTATGTTCAAAATTTCAAAAAAATATCATGAAAAACCACAAAGTTATGAGCTAGTTATCCTACTTGGTTGTCCCAACAACAATATGGTCCACGCTCCGTTTGGACAGGCGAGCCGGGTGCTCAGTAACCATACTGTAATAATTTCTAAACGTCATCATAATCAACATCCTTTTTAGTGTGTACTGGCTTTGAGTAATAAAAAAAAATACAAACAAATACAAATTAAAACTACAAGAGGAAAAATCAAAGAACAATCAGTGTAAGTATAGAAATCGGACGCAGCTCAAGCCCAAGCCAAGCAATAAAAAAATAAAACAACACACACCAAATACAATGAATACTTTTGGAATAAATACCTAATTGCTACAAAGTGTGGGCGTTCCCACACCTTCATCACTAGCGTGACAGCAGAATGAGGCAAGTAGCAGAAAGTATAGTTTTTAGATGTCCCTTTTTCTTCCTGTCGGAATGTACATTCTATTTATTGTATAAAAAGGGCAAACTATACTTTATATCAGTTATGGAAGTGCAGAGTCTCCTAACAAAGGCTTATCTACATATTGATGTGTAAAAGGGTTTGTAAAATCCACTTACCTACATAACTATCACTAATGAAAGGTATACTTGTTGAAATAATAAACCTGATTTTCTTTTCAGTTCATTTTCATTATCAGACAGGTCAGGGCTTGTAATCGCGGTAACATGTTCCCACAGAATGATTTCCGACAATCGCACCTTTGAAGTCTCGGGCAAAAGCTGGAGAGAGTTAGTGTTCGTAGAAGTGAGATTATCGATCAACCTTTAGTGGGGTCAAAGCCAAAGTCAGACAAAGGTAAAAGGTAATTAAATATAAAATTGCTTAAATACAACAAAACCTTATTTAACATTTTAAGGTAAATAAGCGTATTGTACCCTAATTTTGCATGTGGTTTTGTTCCGTGTCACATTACAGATTCGTGGTGACAGTTTGACGGTAGAGATAGTTATCGTTGATAATTATAATTAATTTCCCAGATATTAATGTGGAGATAATTTTGTTAAGCTGCTTACTGTGCGAATTAATTACTGGGTTGTGGAAGTCAGATAAGCAGGCGCTTGATATAAAATACTTGTGTATTTCCGGTTAGAGGAATCCGACCCCAAAGAAGTTAGAAAAAAAAGAAGAAGATTAGATGATTTTTATTAACCGGTACTTTTATACCTATAAATAGTATTAGTTAATATTGATAGTCTTTTATATCTCTCATATTCGGTAATTATGTCCTTATTACCCCCAAATGGGGCTTGCAGGTGACCAATTAGCGCTCTAGGGTGCCCTAGGGTGGTAAGTAATAAAAAAAACTGTTCACTCTTTCAAAAAGTTTGCGTACATCTAACCATCATACTGCCAATAGACATCATGCATTCACCTCAATGACAATAGCGGTCGTTTCGCTATTTAGCCTTGTCTTAGTATTAGTATAACAGTCATCAATTTTAAATATCGAACGGCGTAGCTCAATTTCGTTTTTGAAAAAATAATTTTGAAAAAAGATTGAATAAGGCGGTTTAAGGTTGTTTATTCTTGTAATGCCGGTTTTTTTCTACTTACCTGACAATCACAATCATCAATTGCACCCTCGAACTATAGAGCTGTAATTGATGCCTTACAGTCCTTGGCTACTAATCTGCTACTATGGTTTCTTTTTGCTTAAGCATTTAGAGCTGCCACATCCTTTTACTCATTATCATCATGATGACACCACAGCCACTTCGAACCGTTTCACGCTATCTAGTTGCATCTAACAGACTCCTGCAGTATTTACCAGGTCACCTGTCCACCTTGTGTGAGACCTTCCGACGCAATATCTTCCTGTAGATACGCGGTTAACCATTCGGCCACATCGTCCATTTGTTTCGCGAGCAATGCACTGTGCTCTTCACACTGCCGATTAAATTGAGCAATTTTTGTGGCCTTTATTCCGCTCAAGTTGCTTTATACTCAATCTAAATAAAAAGGACAGACAATGTTGATATGTAAAGTTGTGTCTTATTTTTTCAGCGTTTCTTTTGTATTTGCGTGATGACTGGTTAGCTAGCGGCAATGATGTTAATGTTACAACGTCATAGGATTACAACCTTTTTGTTAGACTTAACTTTAATAGCAAGTGTCATGCTATTTTGCAGCAACAATTATGAATGAATGGTATGTTTATACCACAGTAATCTAATCGCAACGTCCGCAGTTTTATAACTCAGTCACGATTCGGCCTTCTTACTTCGTAATCTGAGAAGGGCAAAAGGACATATGTATATTTATCCAGGATATATACAATATGTAAAGAAAACCCTGTCCGATCCGTGAAGGTATTGTTAGGTATCGATAACTGATTCTACTAAGGGATACAAAGCCGGACTAAACTTAAAAAAAGATCCCGCTAAAAAAATAATAATTATTTCGCAAAAAGAGGTAACTTCATACATTTGCGGTAAACAACCCATCCGCGGGCGGCGGGGGATAGGGCACGTGGCACGTGGTCGCATCGCTATTCGCTCATAATAATACCGGTTTTGTCACTTTTTTTAAAATTACCAAATTTCGGGGAAGTTTGAATTAATTCGTGGGAAAAAAGGATTATTTCAATTTTTTTTATATTATATTTGGTCAAGTGTTTACCTAACCTTTATTATCCTTACGGGACGGACAGGATTTTCTTTCCGTATTTTATAATACAACATTATTTTTTGTTTAAGGGAAACCTGAATACCGTTTGTTCAGAATAAGCAACTCAATCGATTCCAATCATTTTTACATGTTATATTATTTTCCAAATACATTTAGAAATTTTTGCAGTGCGGTTACCGAGCGCACAAGTTCAGTTTACGGTAGATCATAGTACATGGCTATTTGCATGCCCGCGCAAAAGCTGACGCCAGAAGTCAGCGCTCCGCTCGCCCGTGCGGAGCGTGGACCATATTTTTGTAGGGACAGCCAAGTAGGATAACAAGCACATCACTTTGTGGTTTTTCATGACACCTTTTTGAAATTTTGTATATAGACTCTTTACTTAAAATACTGGAACGTGTTTCGGGTTCACATAAACAAAAAATAATGTTATATACTTATTTCATTTATTTTTAAAGCTCATCTTCTCATTAAATTATGGATTATACTTTCACTCTGTTTGTACGACAAACAAGACTGTTACAAAGGCAAAATGAATGCTGATTTTAATTTTATTAAGTAAATGTTAATAACATAATAACATGAATATACTTTATTACCTGTCTACGTGGAAAGGACAATTAGATTTTGAAAACTGGACAACGAACCACGCTGCCGCAGACCGTAATTTAAGAATTATAAATTCTACGAATTGAAGTAATGTTATTTAGCTACGGTGGGCTGGTCGCTAAATCATCACAGGTCAATCGATAAGTTTAATCTTTTTTTTTTTTTTAATAATTATAAACTAGCACTTGACCGCAATCCCGCCTGATAGTAAGCAGTGACGCGATCGTTGATGGTAAAGCGCGCTAGTTTATTAAGAGCCTATTCGCTCAGAAAAACTGAGCGAATAGGAAGGAAGACGGCAGTTGAGCGAGGTGATGCAATGTTAAAGCCAACAACTCGACCAACGATGCTGCGCCAAAGGGAGATTGATCTGAAGACCCTCCACGACCAAACTCCCAACACAACAACATTTGGCGCATCGTACCCGGCTCACATCGCAACACAACTGCTCAGACCCGTCCTCCGTACGGCTTCACCAGACATCATGCCGGAACACGACAAATCGCTTGGCGGCAAGACTTAAGTTTAATCTACTTTTGTCGCGGTTGGTCTGTGGATGGATGACCATATTTCTTCTTCTTCTTCTTTAGCCTATAGAGGTCCACTGTTGGACAAAGGCCTCCCTCAAGGCTTTCCGCGATAACCGCTCTTGTGCTGCCCGCATCCATCGGCTTCCCGCGACCTTCAACAGGTCATCAAAAGACGCAGCGTAGGGAGGTCCTCAACAAGGTGGACCTTGTTGGGGGCCTCCCTACGCTGCGTCTTCTGGTACGTGCCCGCCCCTCCAGAACCTTATTACCCCATCGACCATCGGTTCTACGAGCAATATGCTCCGCCCACTGCCATCTTGACATATCGATTAATCCTCCTTATCTCGGAAAGTACGTTCAGCCTTTAGTCCCAGCTGTCACTTGGATATTTGACAGTCGTTGCTTGTCATCAGAAATCCGGAAGTCTGACCACCAATTTTAACAAGGCTTATCGCATTGTCCAGTACCTGGGTCGTGGTGGTCAGATAGCCAGTCGGTCCATGAAAAATAGGGGAAGGTCGGGCAAAGTGGATACCTTAAGGTATTTAAGGTCATAGCAGAAAAGGTACACAATATAAAAACTAAATAATGATCACAAAGCAGTCTTTATTTATTGGTCTTACAAATACGAACATCAGTTACCATTAATATTTAAACAACAACGATTAAAATTTAAAAAAGTACGAAAGTATTCGCTTTACCTGGTACCCCGGGTAAAGCGGATACAGTACGTGGGCAAAGTGGATACCCGTATTCAATCTCTGAAAACTAAGAAATAACTTGGACAAACTAAAAAAAAACTTGATCATAAAATTAAGATTGTCATTTGTCTCAAGTATGTCCTTGAGAATAACAGAAAACAGAATAATCTTTGTGACCCCATTGTTGACAAATGTCACATTGAATCCAATTGTTAGCTTGTTTACTGTTTTGTTCAATATACATTTCACCGCAAGAAACGCATAAAATATCCTTAAATTAAAATTATTATATTTTCTCTGGCTGTTTAACCTTTTTAGCAATTTTTTGTCTTTGTCGGATAGTGTATACGGAAGTGGATATGGTATCCACTTTGCCCTATTCATTTTGCCCGTCTAGGTAAGTTTTACGAATACACAAATCTTCACTCTGCGGACGGGACACGACGCAGACGCCCCTCACTTCGATGTTTGCCGCGTACTAAACCAAGATGGCCAAACGCAATAGTAGTGACATGTTGAATGAAAAACTTATAATTTAGGAGTAGTAGGCAGTAATCGCTTTCCCCGGGGTATTCACTTTACCCGGCCTTCCTCTACTGGTATTCAGCTGAAACCGATTAGACTAAAAACCGACCGCAACGTAGTTGGGAAGATCAAAATCAAAAGTCATTTATTCAAGTTAGGCTGAGAATCAGCACTTCTTAAACGTCAATATTACATTAAAACGCCCGCCCTTTGCGACTTCCTAGTGCTTTCGCTGGGAAGAAGAAGTGGCAGAATAAACTCCCCAACAGCACAGCTGTATGTTCATTAAAAAAAAACACATGACTGCATACAATACTATTTTAAAATCTTGTATTTTCTATGAAAAGCAACGTACGATGTAACATTTTCATATCAGTCTACAGGGTAAACTAGTCAACTCTTTCGTTCACACCAAACCTCGACAGATAACACGTGTGAAGTTTCCATCGTTAATATTATAAGTACAGACCAGGTAAACTGTAAATAAAGTCACAAATCACTGTCGGGACTTACAAGTAATGTTAGTTGTTCAATATTTACGCAGTAGGACGCAGGTGGCACATAAACCCTTCTGCCAATGTGAACAAATTGTTTATAACTAGTGAGAAAATTCGTTGGCAAACACCTACTACTTATCTAGTCCAATACATGCGTTACGATGTCAGATACATATATACGGGTGTATCTGACATCGTAACGCGTAAGCGCGAAAAGGCTACACCGCATGCCGCTAATAAAATTATGATAGTCATTTATGTCGTTAATGAGCGGTTACAGAAATAACAATGTTTAAAATAATGTCGGCTCAGCCTTCAAACGTTGTAAGCGTGCCGCCGCGCGTGTTTGTTGGTGTTTGACGTTGACCCCTGATGGGAACTCTACTAAATCAGCTGATAGGATAGTTTTTCGAGTTATGTTCACATTGCGTTTTATTGTATAATTAGCGAATTAATTATTTTTTTACTTTAAAATCTTATTGAGTTACAAAAGTTTAGCAATTATGAACGGTTTAAGGTAAAAAAAACTGCACGTTTTTTTTTTTTTTAAATCAGGAAGAACGCCGACGAAAAATTCCGCCACTAGGGGTTCAGAATCATGTACTGGATCCATGGTACTCTTTTGTGCGTCGATGTCAGATACACCCTTTTTAGGACATGTGACAATTTTCTTAGATATTGGTGTAGAATACCTACGAGTGTTTGTAAGTAAGTCTAAGTAAGCGACATCGAGAGCTTTACCCTGCTACGACTGATCGTGAAAGTGGAAGCAAACAGTGCGGAGACTTGTACTAAAAGTTTTATTTATTAAGAAAGACAACAAGTAAAACATGACGGTTCGTGGTAAAATTTACTTTCGGTAGACTTCACGGATAGTTAAATTAACGAACGGTGTGCCTTATCTGTTGGCTTTGGTAATATCTTCGATTATTTATTTGCGATGTATATAGTACAGGTAGTTTCAATCTGTGATTATAATCATATCTGGCCACAAACGACTACTTCTAAGGCTAGGCATCCCAAGGGATCGGTACAATGAACGATCCGAGGCTCGCTTCCATAATCTCCTCGCTAGAAAGCGGATTTGTGGTCTAGTTACGTTGTGCGCTGTTGTTGTCCATCCTTCTATGATATATAGTATTACTGGTCTCTTTAGGTTTAGCGCATAAAAAAATATAGCTTTCCAGGAACCCGTTCTAAACGAGTTAAATTTCTAGAAAGAGCGATTATTTTGTTACTCATTCTAAAAGAAATGAAGTTTAAGTATTGTATTAAACACACATAATACAACATTATATTTTTTTCATGCGAAACCTAAAACACATAATCTAAAAAATATATCCTGAAAAACGACAAAGTTATGAGCTTGTTATCCTACTTGGCTGTCCCAACAAAAATATGGTCCACGCTCCGTTCGAGCGGGCGAGCGGGATGTTCACCTCTGGCTTCAGCTGTTTGCGCGGGCGCGCAGTACTATGATCTATCGTAAGCTGCGTGGGGCGTTCAGTTACCAGACTGCAACAATTTCTTAATGTATTTGGGAAAAAAAATAACATGGTGTAAAAATGATTGGAATCGATTCTGTTGCTTATTCTGAACAAACTATATTCAGGTTTTACATAAACAAAAAAGTAATGTTGTATACCTTATGATCCCTAACTTATAATATGCCTGATAATATAAGTTAGGGATTATATTATTATTCCTTTATTTCACTGTATATACATATAAATTACATTTTTAAATATTTCTATATAAACAATACATAAAAAACATTTAAAAATATAAAAAATAGTAGCCCACCGGCATCGGGAACAGGGTCCAAGCTACCGGCGGTCAGGGCTCCAGAGAGAGGAACTTCCTGACAATGCGAGCCGTGTCCAGAAGTACAGCTTTCTGAATCAAGCCTTTGATCCAGCTGCCTAACGAGAGCCTCTTGAGGTGTTGGTCGAGGCTCTTGGGTATTAAGCCATTGGCTGTCACGACTATCGGTACAATGATTGCTGAATCCACCTCCCACATGTCGACAACCTCGTGAGCCAAGTCAAGATACTTGATTTGTTTATCTTTCTCGGCTTTCACGAGGTTCTCATCATGCGGGATGGTTATGTCAACAAACATTGCACGCCGCTCTGATCGATCCACCATCACTATATCAGGCTTATTGGCAACAATAGTCCTGTCAGTGATGATGGATCGATCCCAGTACAATGTGATATGGCCATTTTCGAGAACTGGGTCGGGCATATACCTGTAGTACGGCACCTCCGATTCCACAAGGTTGTATTTGAGAGCAAGTTGCTGATGAATTATCCTGGCTACAAGGTTGTGTCTATGCAAGTACTCTCCGTTAGCTAGACGAGAACACCCGGAGATAATATGCCTTATTGATTCCCCCGGCCGGTGACATGTCCGACAGATGTCAACTGTGCCGTCTTTCACAATAAATCTCCGGTAATTGTTCGTCATCATAACTTCGTCCATAATTGCACATACAAAACCTTCGGTTTCCCCAAAGAGGTCACCGAATCGTAGCCAGGCCACGGACGCTTGTAAATCTACATCATGCCCGTGTAGGGCTCTGAAAAAGCGTCCGTAAAGCTCCTTGTTCTTCCATACCTCCATGCGATCATTGGTGTCAAGCACTGCTGGTTTACGCCAGTTCTCTTTAGCCAAGGAGAGCGGAGTGAGGCCCTTGTCAACCGCGACCACATCTCGATGCATCCCCACGTCGGTTTCTAGAAAATATTCCCTGAGACTGCATACCTCGCGATTATGGAGGGTCTTAGCGTTTAAAAAGCCACGACCTCCACATTTTCGCGGGATATACAGCCTCATAACCGATGATCGTGGGTGATGCAATCGATTTGCAGTCAGCAGCGTACGGACCCTCTGATCCAGGGCGTCAAGTTCGGTTTGAGTCCATTTGAGTATACCGAAAGAGTACATCAATACCGGCATGACCCAACCGTTGAAAGCGCGCACCTTGTTTCCGCCTGATAGAAGACTATGAAGTACTTTTTTCAGGCGGCCAAAGAAGCGTTCCTTCAACGATTGCTTCATGTCAGTAACATTGATACCCAACGCTTCCGACATACCCAAATACTTATAGGTTGCGGATGCGGAGAGGGCTCTAAGGTTTATGGAACTCGTGAGTTGGGTTCCCACGGATTCCACAATCTCTCCTCGCTTTACATGCATGACCGCACATTTGTCCACACCAAATTCCATCCTGATGGCGCTACTGAAAGTTTCAGTAATTTTCAGTAGCTCCTTCAGTTGTGAATTGTTGGGAGCAAAAAGTTTCAGGTCATCCATGTAAAGGAGGTGCGATATAACCTGACCACCTCTCCTCAACCGATAGCCTAAACCTGAATCCTCCAATAGTGTGCTTAGAGGATTCAATGCTAAGCAAAACCAAAGTGGACTCAAACTATCGCCCTGAAATATTCCTCGCTCGATCCTTATTGGTTCGCTATTCCTCAGAATATTTTGACATCCTGGATAGCGAAGGACTGTCCTCCATGTCCTCATACACATCATCAGGAAGGTGCGTAGAGTTGCATCCACTTTATACAACTCCAGCACCCGCATGAGCCATGTATGTGGCACTGAGTCATAGGCCTTCTTATAATCTATCCAACATGTCGATAGATCCTTTCGGGAACGACGAACTTGTTGGCTAATGACCACATCAATGAGGAGTAGCTCCTTAGTACCGCGGGACCCGCTCCTACATTCATTTTGAGAGGCAGACATGATGGCGTTGCTGTCAATATGTTTGTTAATTTTAGTTTTCAAAATGGATGTAAGAACTTTATAGACCGTCGGTAAACAGGTGATCGGTCTATAATTTTTGGGTTCCGCGGTGCTACCTGATTTATGGAGCAGGTGGGTTATTCCAGTAGTTAGGAACTGAGGTAACGAACCAGACACTAAAGCAGTCTGGAATTGAGATGCCAAACGAGCGTGCGACCTTGGAAACCATTTTATCCAAAAGTTATGCAGCCCGTCCGGTCCTGGAGATTTCCAGTTAGGTAACGGACGGACTGTACGAGCTACATCTTGGGGGCAGATGGTAATAGCCCCCATTTCAGGTATTGGATCGCAGGCTCGCTCGACATCCCGAGCCCAGTCACCTTCAGTGTGACTGACAGGCACCGACCAGATACTGCGCCAGAATGAACACATGGCATCATCATCTGGCAGGCACGTGTCCGCCACACCTTGTTCCGGTCGTTCCCAGTCCCTATAAACCCACCTTTGATTGCTCTGGAAGGTGCGATTCTGGGTATACCTTTCTACTCGGCGTTTATATCGACGAATACGGTTTGCCCATGCACACACTTTCTGCTTCAGGAAGTCGATGCGCTCCGTGACGCGGGCCATATAATCCCGAGGACTGGTATTTGTACCTGAGAATGCCCGCCTCACAAAGCGCATCACTCTAGGACGAGTATTACCCTCCCTGAAGCAGATTAGTTTACCGATGAGTGCTCTGGCCCCACCAATACGACGTTCAATCCTGTGCTGCCAAGCTGGTACTACTGGTTTTGGTCGTATAGCTCTAGAGTCATTGGGAAACTTGACATGAGCTACACGACAAGCTGCATCAGCTGCACAGTACAGGATTGAATGAGTATCAGTGAGGTTCTTACAGGTATCAAAATAATTTGATAACTGCGCATCCAGAGCAGCCATCAGTGCCCTATTTCTGTTATGCATGGGCAAACGTGGCAGGCGTGGTCTAATTTCCACCGACATGAAACGATATTCCCGAATCGCAGACTCCAAAGCATTTCTTAATTCCTCATTGCACTGGGTACTTACATTTGTAGCCCCATCATTGCTCCCCTCGTCAGCATAGCTTGTGCTATCTCTGCGATGCGGCTGCGGTGGTATCTCCGCGATCTGTGACGGGGGAGTGATGACACGGCTACTCTGCATTTCTTTTCGCAGGCGATCAAGCACAGTATCATCCAACATATGATTACGCTGGATAACCCGTACCTGATCCGACAGTCGTTGTGCCGAAACGTTGACAGCTGGTTCAAGCACCTGAAACAGAGAGAGCATTCGAACACGGTACGCGGTCAGGTTGTTTCCTCCCTCTGTAGCCCCATAGTATGAGCGCATGACATTTTCGTTGAT
Organism: Sesamia inferens; assembly: GCA_037179545.1. Classification (NCBI taxonomy): domain Eukaryota; kingdom Metazoa; phylum Arthropoda; class Insecta; order Lepidoptera; family Noctuidae; genus Sesamia; species Sesamia inferens. Next base: position 15,251,530 of record CM073928.1, on the reverse strand, counting down.
GGATTGTGTCCATCTCATGCGCTGCACACTTCCGCCGGGAGCTGGGACCCTGTCAGAAGCCGATGGGCCTCGAGGTCCTAAGCGGTCCGGCGGCCGGCGTCCTCCCCGTCGGCGAACAGGTGGTGGCGTCGTCGGCGGAGAGAAGTACTCGTCGCTCGAGCTCGACGCAACTGCCGCGGCCGGGGTCGTCACAGCACTTACAGTGGCGCTGGAGACCGGCGGCGGCGAGGCGGAGCTGAGCAACGAGTCCGGAGGTGGTGGGCGTGCACGTTGTCTTGCGGCAGATCTTGTCAACATACCATAATATTTATTTCACTTTTCAGTTTTCTGATTAATAATTATATATTGTCCGAGGTGACATGACAGATGTCACCTCTAAATGGTCGGTAATGTTTTTCATTGTACATATGTATATGGATACTTTTTAAACATAATTTTAAATTATTTTAAGTATGGGCTTTGGTTTTGTGTAGAATATTTCACAACAATGGAATAAAAACTGATTTAAAATATTATTTCTGAAATTGATAAAGATTATGCTGTTGATGAACGCTTTATGTATTAGCTGTAAAGCTACTGTTTACTGGTATATCTTCCATTGATTAGAATCTACTCTGGCAGCAATGATTATGTAATACTCACTCTAAAGTGTCGATGTTAGCTGCATGTGTTTTTGATCATTAAATTTTCTTCAAAATGGTTGAGTTCAGCACCATTGAGCTCAACCATTTTAAATGAAATTTATAATCCATAGATCATGTTCGTGAACGGGCGCCGTCAGTGAGGACTGGTCATCTGTGAGCTGCCACAGCTTATTTAAATTTTTTAATTGTTATTATGATTTTATAAAGGATGCTTTTAAAGTATACATCTTTCTGCATCGTGTTCACATGTTTAATGTGCACATATTTGATTACAACACGAAAGTTGTAATCAAATGTGTTGTAACAATTTTATGAACGTCACATTGAATAACGCGTCATATTGACGTCAAACGAATTCTATATCTCGCAAACAGAGTTTACCATGCAATTAGCATACATACAACTCCCCAACAGACTTCAAGCATTGGGCAAGTGCCCGCCAGATATAACACCCGTCTGGTCGGAGGATCCTCCCCTTTCTATGGAGGATGAGTGAACTTTACTCCCTGTTCCTTATATCTCCACAGTTTCTTGAATAGGCAACTAGCTTCATCTTTCGAACTGACCGACTCTTTGACAATTCAAAAGTCATGTTATGCGTATATAAACGATTTACATGAAATAAATGCAGTGATTTTGAGTTTTGATCCGTCCTATTAGGTATATTCTGAAGCAATATTCGACAAATTTGTAGTCAGATAAAGGACGGGCTCTGAAAATACGTAACTACGTTCATTCACGGCTTCTCTTGCCTGGGAAATCTTTAGAGTTCTGCAAATAACGGCTTGCAAAGTAATGAGTTGGGTGAAATTTAGTGTAGGGAAAAGTGTTTCCTATATGGTCACACAGGGAAATTACAGCCCAGAAAACGAGCAGTTTATAAAGAAAACGAACAGTTTTCTGGAACCGAGAAAATAACTGGCTCTTTCTTTTCGCAGACGATTCTAATAAAGACGAACATTAAAATGAATTATACTATAATACATCGTGAACTATGCCGGAAAATATTTTTGTCCATTACTCATTTTTTTTTAGTAGATCTTTCTTTACCTCGTTTGATTCGTAACAACGTCCACGTTAAAACCTTCTCAGAAAAATCAATTTGTGATGATCCAATCTAACCCAAATTTTCCAGGTGTGTGGGATTCTGTTATTTACAATTCGTCGTTGTGGCTGTTTCGATACAATTTACTGTAGTATATTATAAGCTTGTATAACGTCCTTGGAGTTTCGTGCATGATTTCTATCTGTAATCTGCTAATGTTGCAAAATATGAAAATAGACAGACCTATATTATGTTTGACGTCCTACGTGGCGCAGCGATCAACACGCTTGTCTGCGACGTGGAGGCCCCAGGTTCGATCCCCGGCCAGGTCATGATGGAAAAACGATCTTTTCCTGATTGGCCTGGGTCTTAGTTAGTATCCCATTACACAAGTCTCGAACTTACTTTGGGACTAGCTCAATCTGTGTGATTTTTCCGTATATAGTTATTTATTTATATATTAAGATTTGTTTCGCTCGCTCTTTGATGGTAAATGACGTTTTGCTTGCTGACAATATTACTTTCTACTTGATTACTGCAAATGTGATTTGATTAGTTCACGTGGCTGTGATGTTGTGACGCAGTGGTTTTATTTTGGTGTTGATTTTAGTTTGGTGATCGTCTACATTATTCCTGACAGTTATCTTAGGACTTGTTTGATGTATTTATTATAGCTGTGGAAAATTGCCGTAAAATAATGTAGTTGAAGCATAGTCCGGTCCACTGTGCTCTACCGTTCTAATTGAACTATTAACTACTATACCAATCGTATCTGAAGCTTGAAAGGTCAACTGGAGTTTAATATCGTCGCCTAAAGAAAGAGCGAGACAACACAGATGATACTCAATACTCGTGTTCGTCGGTCTCCGTGGCGCAGCGGTCAACACGCCTGCCTGCGACGTGGAGGCCCCGGGTTCGATCCCCGGCCAGGTCATGATGGGAAACGGTCTTTTCCTGATTGGCCTGGGTCTTGGATGTTTATCTATATATGTATCTATTATAAAATATAGTATCGTTGAGTTAGTATCCCATAACACAAGTCTCGAACTTACTTTGGGGCTAGCTCAATCTGTGTGATTTGTCCATATATATTTATATTTATATTTATAATACTCATTTTTTTAAAATTATAAACCAGTGCTTGACCGCAATCCCGACTGATGGTAAGCAGTGATGCAATCGTTGATAGTAAAACGCACTAGTTTATTAAGAGCCTATTCACTCTAGCCTTGAAGTCACTCGAATTGTAGTCCGACGGAAACCCCGCCGCTGGCAAATTGTTCCTGTCCCTCGATGTACGCAGAAGGTGAAACGCTTCATCCGGATCATTTCTTTATTATATTCCATAATGTAGGCTTAGGTGGTAAATTTGACAAAGAAACAATCATTGACCCGTGGTGAAGAGCATTATCATTTTCATATTATGTAATATGTATAACAACATAAAAAAAGATTAGAATAATAAGAAATAATCATCAAATAATAATTATTATCAGATTATAATAATATTATTGGTTAAAATTTCATTTATTAGTTTTTGCATTCACTAGTTTCTAAGCAATGTCCAATAGACCTTTGTGCAAACCACAAGTCGCGTCGTTTCATTCAAAATTCAAACAAGAAAACCTCGACATTATCACATCAACAATAATTAAAATTTGAATGAAATTGGATGGTGATTAACCTATAAAAAATAGCATATGTCAGAATGCAAAGGATGATACTGAACTGTTAAATTCCATTCTTTAGTCACCGGCCACCAATCAGTGAAGACCATTATAGGATCAAATATTTCCCTAAGTCATGTAAACAATATGGCGTGCAAAGGCCAGTTTATACTGGCATTGTTACGGGGATACGGCGACCTCTCCATAGATCTATGAGCAAATTATTCACGAGTTTCGCAGCTGTCATTTGCTCACTACGATAAATAGTCCGCTGTTTTGTTTAGAACACACAAAATTGTTATGGAAAAATATCAAAACTGTCCTTTTAATGCTGATAAATGGAAAACATTAGGATGATAAATTAGTCTAAGTTCGTCAATCGTGTTAATCAAAGAGGGCTTTATTTACACCAGTCTTCTAGGATGAATTGCTGGCCTAGTCTTTTCCCAAGAGCTAAATACTAAGTATATTTAGTTGCAAATACAGGGTAAGCCTTCGTCTGCCTGCTAATATAAATAAACTGCAACCATCAATCACTCTGCCAAGTCGACTTAGCAGTGAACATTAGGCTTCCAGGCAAAATCAGTATTCATTATACCCACATTACCCACTTTTCTTATTTATGTGACTGGCCTTTCTTGCATAAACAAGGAGGTATTGCGAACGTTCCAAACTTCATATACAGATTCAAACACGTAACCGTTTTTCAATTTATCTTCTCTCGCAGCGGAGAGCCGTTACAACGCCGCACCTGCACCTGGGCCGAAGTATTTCCTTTTACCTGAAACAACAATTACTTGTCCCGTACAATACCTCGGCCTATTCAGCGAACTATCACAATCGTACTCAGTACAGTGATTGTAGCTTTTATTGCCATTCTGATGTGAAAATGTAAGAAATGTGCTGTCAGTTGCTGGGTTTGTATTGGATTGTATTTTTCAATTTCTGCCCTATTTTGCATATCTATCGATGGGTTTCTTTGTTAGGTTTTTCATTTTATTAAACATAGTTGCTGTATTTGTGTGCCGTTTGTATTTCTATCCCTCTGTGTAGCCAGATATTTGTACAGCTTATAATCTTCTTATCCTACGTTAGTCCTAGGTATTAAATGTGTAGGTACTTTACATATTGTGTCTACTATTTTCGATTTTTAATAATAGCTTAAAAATTAAAAACAAATCTCTTAGACTATATACAAAATCATGGCACTGAATACACCATGTACGTATATAATATATTACGTTGATAACTATACTAGTATAAACTGTATCACATTCATCTGCGTCTTCTACGCTTATTTATTTAAACAAGATTCATCATTTTGTTCACAACACCTGTATATTGATGAAATAGAATTATTGAAATTAAATGAAATTTGCAGGGAAAACAAACTAATTAGAATAAGTATGTTATCACAATGACGGGTGAGAACGTGTATGTAGTGTGATAACGACACACTCACGGTGTGCATGTACAGTAGTTGTAGTGGATTTTGTATACCTACAATCCGCCTTATTCATAAACGCTGCTTAAAGTTAACTAGTGATTAGCGATTCTTTCACCATACATTTTTCACCTTTTAACGTCACTTAACTTAAACCATCCTTTATGAATCAATACCATAGTGTTTAAAGGGTTTATCCATAAGCGATGATTAAAGTTAAATAACGTTAAAAGGTTAAAAATGTATGTTTAAAGAATCGCTAATCACTAACTTTAAGCAGCTTTTATGAATAAGGGGGAATATGTAAAGAAAACCCTGTCCGACCCAAAAGGGTAATAAAGGTTAGGTAAACACTTGTCCAAATATAATATAAAATTTTACGTAATCATCATAGAAACAATACTAATAAATATTGAAATAATCTTTTTTTCCCACAAATTATTTCCAACCCGAAATTTGGTAATTTTTAAAAAAGTGACAACACCGGTATTATTATGAGCCAATAGCGATGCGACCACGTGCCGCATACTCTGCCGCCCGCCGCCCGCGGAAGGGTTGCTTACCGCACATGTATTAAGTTAACTCTTTTTTGCGAAATAATATTTATTTTTTTAGGATGTTTTTTTTTAAGTTTAGCCCGGTTTTGTATCCATTAGTAGAATCAGTTATTGATACCTAACAATACCTTTACGGATCGGACAGGGTTTTCTTTACATGTTGTATATATTTCTTTAATTTCTTCATTATCGTTATAAGTCAATTGTAGAAACCAGTCTCTTCTCGGATTATACCCTTATGTTTATTGGTCAGAAGTGCATAAATATCAGTTAAGTGCCCTTAAAATGTTAATGAATAAGGTTAGGTCAGGTTTATATGTAACATGTACAATGTGGTCTACGCCCCATCGCGTGTACTTATAGGAAACTCGACTCGACTGTTTGCTAAGACCATTTATACAGTTCTACGTGGCGAATCTGAGATACTATACGTGAGTAACTACAATGAGCGGATTTCGGTGACTATCTGATAAACTAACTTTCTGGCTTAGGTCGCGTTTTGCAAAGCTCAAAATGTAAGAGACATTGCAAGTGAAATTTGTTTTGATCTCTAAAACAAAACTGTACATAATTTTAGCACATCAAGGCATGCAAGGCAATTGTATTTGCATACATCTGAGGCTTAGATTTCATCGTCATTAGCTTTTGAAACGAAAAATATTCACTGCTGGACAGAGGCCATTTTTATGTGTGGATGAGAAATCATCAAATGACCTCTCCGACTTTGGGCGGATCAGGAAGGCGTTTCTGACTTTTATTGACTAAAACCCATTCGTGTTCCTTCATTTGCCTGTGCGTCAGGGCTTCGGTTTCTTTTTCAACCAACCCGTAGTCCTGGCCCCGCCATTGGTTTTCGTGGACTCCGTCAAGATGTGCTGACAGCTCTTTGAGGTGTGCGTGAAACACAACGCGCCATCGACCCGGGCCTGGTTCTTAGCACTGCTCGTAGCCCGCAAGCCCGCGCCAACAGTGACCGGGAGTTCGATCCCGAGGGATCGAAGCCGCCACGAGGACACGGCGGTGCTCTACTTAAGTATGTAGTCGATAAAAGTCGAATGGAATAATGATCTGAAAGAGGAAAAAGTGGTGTCAATCAAAATAAGTTTTACTAAGTATTTATTTGCAAGAGTTGTTAATAATATTTTGAAACTCATATCCATACAGTAAAATATCTCTTAAAGGCATGCTTATTACAGCTTTGAATTAAGCTAATGAGGGCGAGTAATTTTCCTATAACACTAAAAACTAGCGCTGGCATTCAAGATAAAGCTTAGTCACAGATGTTATTTGCCGTAAATATCATGTAAAAGTAATGGTTCACAAACGTGTGCTCTAGAGTTTAATTCTCCATTTACGATATGATGATGAAATCGCTACATTTAGTTAGTAGTTAGGGACAGAGTTTTAAAGATAATGCTATGTTTCACGAATATTTCAAACTCCGTGAAACCAGTAGTCAAGTGGACTGAACGATTAAGTATATTTTAATAAATTTCATACTTTTTAGGACAAAGCGAATTTTTAGAAGATAAATATATCTATTTTTAGAAGATGTATTTATTATAATATTTTGATGGTTGTTCTTCCTATCGTTATTTTACAACATTATTTTTAGTTTATGCGAAACCCGAAACACGTGTCCAATATTTTTAAGTAAAGAATCTATGTACAAAATTTCAAAAAGATATCATAAAAAACCATAAAGTTATGAGCTTTTATCCTTCGTTGTCCCAACAAAAATATGGTCCATGCTCTGTTTGTACAGGCGAGCCGGGTACATTGACCTGTGGCATCAGCTGAGCGCGGGCATGCGTACGCGTAAGCTGCGTAGCGCGCTCTGTAACTATAGTGTAATAATTTCTAAAAGTATTTGTGAAAAAATATAACATGGTGTAAAAATTATTGGAATCAATTTAGTTGCTTAATCTGAACATAATATATTCAGGTTTCAAAGAAACAAAAAATAACGTTGTATATATACCTATTTATCTTATTTTACTTTATTACCTATTATTCTTTATTTCACCATATTTACATATTAATTTATATTTTTATTTATTTCCGTATAAAATATACATAAAAAAAAACAACCAACACCTATTTTTTTTATATGCTTTTTTTAAATTTCTAAATTCTACTTGGTTTCCATAAGTCGCTTTCAGGCGATCTCTGAAAATATGGGCTGGGCTATGGGCATATCAGCCAACCCATACCAGAATCAAGAACTAAGTCAGTTTTTGCACCTGCTTATTTTTGGTGTTCGTAACTATAAATCTGTTTATTTATTCTTTATTCGAGCCATGTTGTCTTTTCGTATGCTCGTGAGTCTAATAAATAAATCTCTTTTCTTTTTACTTTCTTATATGACATAATTATTTTGTCGCAGGCCACACTAATACTTACCCTATATGAAAATTGTGCATGCCTACCTATAATATAAGTGATGTATTTACACAGAACTGAATACTTGTGATTACTTATTGTTATTATCCTTGTAAATATATCGTGTGCCATATTTAACAAATCAATATACAGGTAAGTAAAAAGTTTTGTGGAATCTCTGGTTGTACTTTCTGATTTCTTAGATTATCTTAATTATAAATTGATCTAAGTTGTTGACATTTGTGTTTTCCTAGAAAATAACCTAAAAAGCCCGGAAACTGTGCGAGAACTCTTAACACTAATTATCACTACTAACAACCGAAAGAAACACTTGCTTTTGGTTATAATGTCTCGCTTATTTAACAAAACCTTGAACCTTGGAAGAAAATAAAAGTATACCTCGGAAAACATACAAGTGGGTAAAGAAAGCTATATAGGCATGTATGTATAATATCCAATCATGTATTACACCCACAAAAGTTGTCATTATATAAAATATATTTGATTTTACTCTGGACACGAAATAATATATGTGAGTTGACGTATTTTTTGCTTTTCTTTCTTTGAGAGTCTTGTTATGACTAAGCCTCTTGTTTGTTTTTTTTTTTGTTCTGTAAACAGACCTGAATATAGTAGGTAGGTACAGTACTCGGGTACTATAAGTAAGCTTAGAATTGATTCACCTTATATTTACTTTTTCTTTGCATTAAATCGGCAACTGAAAGCTATAAAATGTAATATTCAAAATCAGACATGAGAGCGGTTTATCAGCAAATATTACTTGGGTACGAACTCCAACACTTTCCCTATGAAACAAAACACGATTGTAATTACGATGTTCAAAAACAAAAGTTTAAAATACACAGAGATATAAATCAGACGTTCACTTTTCCAGGTAGAAATACGATGTATTTTCAGTCAGGCGTGTTATTCAAAAAGTATTAAAAGGGATCGGCCTCTTTCCACGTCGTCGCCATAATGTGCTTTGATAATATTATTTGGATATTCATTAATCACTTGAGCGAAAAACATGAACAGATGTAAACAGATTTGCTTGCGTCGGTAATGAATACCTTCGTTATTTACCTTTGTGTGATCGCTGTTAACGCCTGCGTGTAAACAAATAGGATTTGCAAAACAAATTCTATGACATTGGCACCGAATCTCGTGTTCACAAACTATACTAATTTTAAATTAAGTGCATCTTTTTCTTTCTATTTCATTAAGAAAAGGATAGAAGATAACATTTCAATTTAATCCTGTCAAATTAAGATACTCATCATAGACAGTTTAGACGCGATTATCAACATGGCGGCCAAAAATACGCCAATTTACGTCAGAAACTGACTAATTTGACAGGTCTTAGTTAATATTTTGTCTTCTGTCCTTTTCTTAATGAAATAGAAAGAAAAATATGCACTTAAATTAAATTTAGTTTGCGAACTAGGGAATCGGAGTCATTAACTGTGTGAGTTAAATACCAATTATTTGAAGAGCACATCTAGGGATCTATTGAGCCTTAGTACTAGCTGCACTCCGTGGTTTCACCCGCATACATTCTACTAATATTAAAAACGTGAAAGTTTGTATGTATTCTTGTGTACTCTTTCACGCAAAAATTACTGAATGGATTTGGATAAAATTTTGCTCAAAAAATTCTATAGGTTAATCGTAGTTATAAAACATTTTATAACTACGACTAGCGGCCGCACGCGTCTTCGTTCGTGTAGAGTTAGTTATATGAACATTTTAATTTCACCCCAAAATATACAGCATACATTTTAATTTTTTGTTATGCTCTGCTCCTATAAGTCACAGCGTGATGTTATATCGCCTTCCTGAATTAATGGGCTATCCAACACAAAAAGATTTTTTTTAATCCGACCTGCAGTTCCTGAGATAAGCGCGCTTAAACAATTAAACTCTTCGGCTTTATATGTCTATTAGTCTATGTAGTTTTTTTTTTTAATAATTATAAACTAGTGCTTAACTGCAATCCCGCCTGATGGTCAGCAGTGATGCTGTCGTTGATGGTATTAAACTTAAAAAGTTAGGAATTGGAAGGATGACGGCAGTTGAGCGAGGTGATGCAATGTTAAACCCAAGACCAACACGACCAACGATGCTGCGCCAGAGGGAGATTGATCTGGAGACTCTCCACGACCAAACTTCCTACACAACAACATTTGGCGCATCGTACCCGGCACACATCGCAACACAACTGCTCAGACCCATCCTCCGTACGGCTTCACCTGACATCATGTCGGAGTGCGACGAATCGCTTGGCGGCAAGACTTTTTCTGGTGGGTGGTAACTTCTGCCAGCAGCCGATGTTATGGCCTACCACCTAGATTTACATATAACATTTTTTATCACTATATTCCCACGCGATTGACATTTGTACGAGGGAAACCGTGGGGCGATGCTAGTATTGGTATAAAATTATCATCAGGATAATCTCAGCGTTAATCACAGCCGCATCCGAAGCTTTTCCAGCTTTGTAGTCTGGGGTCCGCGTTACTAGCAAAAATCAGCAGTTAGACACTGCTGATTTTTGCTAAACTTCGATATTTTCCGTGAAGCGACTACCGTCTGACCTCCACAACCCGAATTCGATATCGAAACATTGCAGTTAGGTCAATTGTTGGACTTTTGAGGGCTCCAACAACCCGAAACGACTGCAATTAGATGTTTGTATGGCAAGCGGGACCAACGGCTTAACGAGCTTTCTGAGGCACGACCAGACCAGTGCTAATAGTCATTTTTATGCATACGAATATTTGCATTGCGCGGGGATCAAAACTGGCCAGGCTGTCGGTGGTATAAAAGTATCTTATTTGTTATTCTAATACTAGCGGCCGCCAGTGACTTCGTTCGCGTGGAGTTAGTTATGTTCCGCTCCTATAGGTTGCAGCGTGATGTTATATAGCATAAAACCTTCCTGGATTAATGGGCTATATAACGCAAAAATAATTTTTCAAATCGGACCCGTAGTTCCTGAGATTAGCGCGTTCAAACAAACAAAGAAACTCTTCAGCTTTATATATTAGTATATTACCGTAAAGTTTCATCAAAACCCCTTCAGTAGTTTTTGCACGAAATAATGTAGTAACAAAAATCCAACCGTCCACCCTCTCAAACTTTCACATTTTAATATAAGTAGGATTTGACCAGCAGTCACAGAAACTAACGTAACTGAAAAACGTAAGTGAAAACTGACGTAACGCAAAAAAATATCATACGTAAACATGAACATCTACAAAGCATTTTTCAACGAGTAATTATACTGAATATAAGCCTCTGAAAGGCCGCGTACATGTGGCTGCTTTCAGCCATATTACTAGTAAACACGGGCCTACAGTACAGATACAACATCCAAGTCAATCTGAATCTACTCTTTGATTTATTATTCCATGAATCATCACAGCGTATCTACAGACTAATAATACTGAATTACCTTTGCCTACATATTATTCATCTAGTAAAAAGATCCGTAGTTCGGCCGTGTTCGATCTTAGTTATAAATAGTGTTCGATTTGGCGGGCAAATTGACAATACGGCGGCTAGTGATGCGCAATTGTGAGTTTGAATAGTTTACCAGACAAACGAAAACTTTTTATACGGGTGACAGCAAAATTTTATCAATCACTGGGTTTATTTGACTGAACTTTTATCTTCCATTATCAGGCTGATTTTTTCTCATTTTATACGTATTTATGAAAAAGATAAAGTTAATTTCGCATTCTCCTTTTACTTTTTAATATTATTGTATTATTTTTCTGGTCTAATAAAATAATGCCGTTTCAAACATTTTAAGGAAATATTCATATCTCGTTTATGGGCAAGCTTTCTTACCTTTGTGCTTCAAATGGCAATAAAATGAAATACCAATCGCGTGTCATTGCCAAAGTCATTAAAATAAATTGTGTTATACATGATACTGTGTTAAATTATTATCAGTTTAATCGTCTGTCGAGTGAACTATATATGTCATCCTGACAATGATTATAAATATTATTAGTGTGTAAACGTCGACTGAAAGTGAGTCTTCCTCATGTACGACCGGTAGCTAGTCAATTCAATACATGTGGTGTATTGATTTGACTCATTATTGTGTATATTTCCCTAAATATATTGTGTGTTACCTACAATTGTTATTATATTAGCTCAAACTAATCACAAATCCTATCCGAACTTAAAAAAAATACCATAATCATTTTATAAATTATATACCATAATCATTATTACATAATGATGTTGTTCTTTGTAAAGACGAGGACCATGTTTTTCATTCTTTTGACACTAGCTGCCATTAGCTGCCGAGACTGCTCAGAAAATTACTAGTACGACTCATGCTAGTCAATATATCGGTACTTTAGAGGAAATCCGGTGTGACGGCTCCTTGCTACAATCGGTAATCAGTCGAGAGTAATCTCCAAATGATCGAGTAGCTTAAATCGACTCTCCATTACGTTTCTTTTAATGGGGTTCAAGCAAATTCTTTTGCCTCTCTTGATTTTGAAGTTTTAAATGTCTCTGCTCATTATTAATAAAATTAAATGATGCATTGTTCTAAATACAACATTATTTATTCTAGTAAAAACACGAGCAAAAAATTTACTGTACGAAATTCGGGTTTTAAGAATCGATAAAATGGTATATCTCGGTAATAATCTCGCTGTAGCCCATCACTAAGGATGATTGCCCTGTTTAGATGGTGCGCACACGATGCGGGGCCATCATTGCTCTACACGCGCCGAGTGTGAATTAGTACACGTTACATATAGATTCACATCTACATAGTACGTTTAACGACTGTATAATATACATTTTTTGCTTTAATGTTGAAAGCTTTCGCCTTTCGTAGCACGGCTACGATCTCTATCTGAAGTGGGTAAAATAAAGTTCAAAATTCATTTAACTTATAATCTCATGTGAGGAATTTATTTGGTTACAAATCAAACGTTTAAGTATCCATTTGAAATGCTACTTAAACAACAAATTTCCATCGAAGACTAAACATCGTCGTCTTGGTAATGGCGAAAATTCGATTTTCTATTTACATTTTCCGAGAAATACAAACATTTTCATAGTCACAAGATTATGGGATCAATCTCATCCAGTATTCAGGCAACTTTACTGGAAGCCGTGTAAGAGCCGACGGCATTGTCTGCTGTAAGATCTCTAAAAGCAATCTTAGTTTTATGCATTGAAGTTTGCTCTCGTCTTTTCCCCTTAGAAGAGTATTTCAAAGTCGATTAGTTCGATTCGCTCCCTCCCCGATTGTTTATTGTTTTTGCTAGAACAACCGAAATAAAAAAAATATTGCCATTTGGCGTATATTGCGGCTGCCTTCATACATATTTGATAGAGGCAGAGCAGGCGGTTTTAATACCTACATTTGAGGAAAATTGGACGTTTTGATCAAATAGGTTACATTTATCTGGAGACCTTGTTCAATGATACGAGATACAACATCAGACTCATATGATCGATTACAACACGCTTGACATTCGAGATAATCATACACAATTATACGATCTAAGAAATTTAATCGGAGTTTACGCCTAATTTTAGGAAAATTGTATATTCTTGTTCAGTTCAAGATTGTCACTGAAAATCCATTTAAATAACATTCTCAATGAAGAAACAAGCAGTTCTTGTCGCAAATTAACGAAATGAAAATTCTATAGAAGCCGAAACCGGGTTTAATTCCTTGCCGATATGAATACAATTTAATTTTCATTATTACGTCTTTGCGCTTTGTTACAATGGTACCCTGTAGAGACAGGGATTTAATTCATATTCTGGTGAAAGGGAGACGAGGGAACACTAAGTACTTCCTAATGAAATTGTGTGTTCATAATATAACAATGACATTTAGGATATACGTAGCACTTTTTATGAATTGTCAACGTTAAAAGTGTTATATACTTTTTCCTGCCTTGTATGGGAGATTAAAGCGGACTATATTCGATTAGATATTCTGTATCTGACTTTCGTTTTTGACTCGATAGATAGATAGATGGCTTCTCTCAAATCTCGATCATTGCACGCTTAATATAATAATGTAAATCGTTTATATTAGAATAGTTTTTCAATTAAAGACTATTCAGAATAATAAAACTGAAATGGATAGTCAGTGCAGTGCGTCACAAATGTCCCTGAGGAGCTATAAATCATAGTGCACGGCTAAAATACGTTCACGGCCAAACAACAAGGCACAAGCACGTTCAATAGTGACATAACATCGAAACGACCCGTAGCATAGGAAAGGCCACGCAGCATCTCTATCTCTAGCGTCTACGTAACGTTCACGGGATCGCCTCGCGGGGTGAAAACCCTTTTGCGGTCACACAAAAACATAAGAGACGCGGCGTGAACAAGGTAAATAGGAATTAACAGAGAAGGTTCAAGGGCTAGAATCGTGGGTTGAGTGCGCGAGTCAGCAGTATGTTCGTCCTGCTCGCTCGGCGCCCTAGGCTCCGACGCGCAGTGACGCTCCAGTCGCGGTCTGCCGGCCGTCGCGACGCTCGGGGCCGCTCCGCCGCCGCCGCCTCGCGCTCGCCTCGCCGCGAATGTGGCCGATGTGAGATGCACTACTGAGCACCAGCTCGCTCGTTCAGCCAGTCAGTCCGTCAGCCAGACCGGCTGCTCGTGCCCCGCGGTCCCTCTCTCGCGTGTAGTGTTTACTCTAAGAGTGCAGTGTGCCACTGGGGCATTGTTTCATGTTTGTATATTTTGAATATAAGGCTCATCGGTGACAAATTTGATTCGCTCTTGATTCAGTTTTCATTATCTAAAGAGCTGGAAACCGCACGCGATTTTGGTATGCTATTGGAACACTCACAAGACCCTTATCCCCGTTTAGGCTTAGGAGTATATTATATTCGCTCATCGCGATGATTGTAACGAGTTACGACACATAAAAGATAACAGTTTAATCCGAATATCACGCAGTAAAAAACATGCATTAGCGCTTTGTGCAGTGTTGCTTACGAGTACTCTAATATGTAAAATATAATTCCGTTAAAGTGTCAAGGTTCTTTGGAACACGCAACGTTTTTATGAATAACATCACTTCTGTAATATGATCGCAGTACACATCCACTTAGCTACAATATCTTTTGTAAAGATTATCCTATATCTACTTTACATTAATTTAATTTTTGAGTTGTTTTATTTGTTCCGGTTATGGTAGAAACCCAAACCCTATAGGCCTAAACGCAGGCACATTCTCCAAAAACGAGATCTTCTTATACAAAAGGCACATTGAAGATATTGATTTTATGAACAACTTGTTGAATGTTTGTTGGTCAATTGCTAAATAATATTGATAACGACAGTTTCCTAAATAAGCAAAGCTCTTGGGATAATTCATGAACATTTCGTTTCTGTATTCAAATACATAATCTTTAATATAAAATTAACTATTTCAAGCAGCTATAACCATGTAAACATATTTTATGATATCTGCACACGCTCGTGTTATCGCTTAGGTAATTAAACTTGGTAATTTAAGAAAGTAGGTAAACGATTGGAGACATACGCATGATCTACGTCTTATCATAATCTCAAAATATATTATTTTTATCGCTTCCTGTCATCAATTCTGTCTAACAACTTGGTTGCTTGATGTATTTTTAGGCAACTGTGGTGCTATTAGTTACACGTTTCGTGGTTATTTCCTTTGTTTTAACATTAAAATATAACAATTTGGGCATGAATTGTAGTGACAATTCAAAGTGTAACATGCAGCAGTGACTAGTGAGTCACTGCTGCATGTTACACTTTTCATCATACATGGAAAATGATGCTTGCGTATACTTTAAAAATACATTATAAAAAATACATTTCATTAGGCAGTTTCACATGAGTTATTTGGTAATAGCAGTCGGCGAAACGACTGAGTTTGCGCGTAACTACGGCTGATAATGAGATTAGACCATGATAATGTTAATGCAGTAATTAGATTGTACGTATGACGATGTAAATACAAATAAAAACTCGTTTAGCGGCTGCTGTGATAACATTAATTCAATTTAACAAATGCATTTAAAGCGTTATGCTTTTTTGTTGAAAAGTTCCAGAATTCTTGCGAAGTTTTGTTTTTCTAAATCTGTGGTTTGCAAGTTCACTCGCGTACGTTGAATTTATGTTTACACGAGGCAACGTCGTAACGAAGTTCTAATGAATAGTATTAGCCATCTAATTAGCATCGTATAACTCTTGAAAGCGAATTTCGCGATTGCACAACGAAGTGGGAATGTCGTGTCATCGTCAGTCGCCGATGACGTACGGAATAGCTACACAATTGAAACCAGCGACCGCTCAACGAGTAGTAATTGTCTGTGTTGATCGCTATTAGGACGGCAATTCCTTATACAGGTCATAATAATATCATTGAATAAATGAAAATGTCTCTGGCCAATGTGTTGTCTGACCATAAAAACTAGGAAGTACTACGACGTGCTATTTGGCATCGTCACAATGTTCCGACTGATTATTTGTATGTACTCGTACATCGACCTTGACCGGCTATCATTATATGTCATTGATTGCTTTTAAAAATCCCCAATATCATAATGTAATTTATTATTAGGCTTTTCTGTTGTTTCATCCTATCTAATTAATGAACGAATATACTATTAATAAAGGTCACAGCCATTACTATCGATTTTTTAAATAACAAAAGCTTCGTATTAACACTCTGTGGTAGGCCATAACATCGGCCGCCAGCAGAAGTTACCACCCACCAGACAAAGCCTTGCCGCCAAGCGCTTTATCGTGTTCCGGCATGATGTCTGGTGAAGCCGTACGGAGGACGGGTCTGAGCAGTTGTGTTGCGATGTGTGCCGGGTACGATGCGCCTAATGTTATTGTGTTGGGAGTTTGGTCGTGGAGGGTCTTCAGATCAATCTCCCTTCGGCGCAGCATCGTTGGTCGTGTTGTTGGGTTTAACATTACATCACCTCGCTCAACTGCCGTCTTCCTTCCTATTCGCTCAGTTTTTCTGAGTGAATAGGCCCTTAATAAACTAGCGCGCTTTACCATCAACGATCGCATCACTGCTTACCATCAGGCGGGATTGCGGTCAAGCGCTAGTTTATAATTATTTAAAAAAAAGTAATAATGTTGAGTGGTGAAAGCCTTTAACATTTATTAAAATAGTTAGTAGATACGATTGACTCGAAATTGACATACTTATCGAAACTTTAGGCTGAAGCTTAAATATATCTGAGTACTTTGTCATCACGTTCAATTTTCAAATTTCATTAGATTCTTCTATAAAAAAGAGAATATTATGAGTTTTTGGCGGGAAAGTCAAGCTGAGTGTCACGCTCGTTTTTCATTGGACTTTTAAAATTATTTATAGTGTTGTTTACTAAATAAAAGTGCGTGATTTATGTAGTAAAAAGTGCATTTAGTAAATAGTTTATAAAGAACAGTGAAATATCGCAGCATAGTGGCCACATCATGACTTTGCCCTAAAGCTCACACGTAAGACGGGTCACGCTGCAGTCTTTTTCTACATGAATAATTCATAATTACTTGACATTGGCTAAATGCACAAACCGTGCGAAGCCAAAAAATAAAGAAAAAAGAAAAAGAGAATATTATGAAAATTCTTTTTTGTCATTTGAGTACATACGAGGTGGTTTAATTCTAGAAAAAACTTTGTGTCTAACGTTATGCTCTTTTTAAGCTACAAAAAAGTTCTGTACACAACCTACACAGTACCTATGTTTCGGCTAATTTTCCTTTATGCAAGTCATGAATTAGGTATTTTTTTCACATATCCCTTACACTGAGGAGGGAATTAACAATTATTGCATGCAAATTAAATCCGTATTTATTGAACGAGTTAACCCATTATGTTAATAACATCGTTTCAGGAATTGATTGATAGGAAATAATTAACGGCCCTGAGCTATTAAAACCTTTGTTAATAGCTGAATAAGTTCACATAATTATATAACAATAATAATCTTTTTGTGCTTGACTACATTAGGCGTGTCATGTGGGATTGAAACATAAATTTGATGAAGAATTTTAAATACAATACAATAAATTAAAATGCAATAAATTGACTAACTTTATCTATAACATTTATTGACATGTGCATGGCACACGTGTGAGCACAATGTACTTGCTGTAAAGCATCTATTTGTTGGATTAGTCTTTTTGTTGTTGTGTTTTTTTTGTGTATTTTCCATAGTGGACGCTCTTAGCGTACAATATATTTCTGCATCGTTCTCACACGATTGATTTCAAAATGAATGATGTAATCAAATATTTGTATGAATAGCTTGATAATTTAAAAGAGTGTCCATGGAGTTTCTTGCCCGTTCTTCTCCATAGGTACCTACTCTTTGGAATGGCCGACTAGCTTCACCTTACTGACTGACCGACCTTCTGACAATTCAAAAGTGCCTGTAAATGGTTTATTTGAAATAAATGATTTGATTTGACAACTACATGGATAATATCAATATGTTAGCCGATAATTTTGAACAAGGATAATGAGCCCACAGTATTCTCACGGCTGGGACACAGATTATCGCTCTCCGAGAGAGAGAGGAGTTCAGGCGTGTGTCCAATATTTTACCTACTTTCTGGCTCTTTACCTACTAGGCCCAGTGCTATTTCAGTCATAGTCAGAGTGTTTACCTACATCTAAGCAACCATTGTACACTGGTTCGTAAATAAACGTATAAATCCTGAAAAAAATCTGTTACTATTTTCCAGAGACGGTATAAATTCACTTTGTCTGTTTCCAATCATTACATTTTCATACAGTAAGTGAAGATACCGAAAATCTACTCAGCTTAAGGAAAACTTGCAGCATTACGGTAATATTTATTTGCTATCGGTGAGAGCGATATAATTTATACTTATTTATATTGTATCAAATAAATCGAATGTATTTCAAATACACATGAATATTGTGTAATATTCAACCTTATTTTGTTCTACAATTTATTATTGCAAACGTTGATAATAATTTATTAACTTAATTATTATTTGTAATGCATAAAATAAAAAAAAAATATATAAAATATAATTCTGGCTTAACTAATTTATCTAAGTCACGATAATTTGAGAAACTTAATTTGATCTAATCATAATATGGAGTCAACTAAAACCATTTGACGTCAGTAAAATTTTTGATTTATTTTTGGCTTAGGACTAGGCTGCATTTTCCAACGATTTAACTTAACAAATATTCTACCTAGTAACTTCATTATGTTTACTTACTAAATGTATCAGTAGTGCCTCCAAACTCGGAGGGACAACTGAAATAGGTCATCGTCAAATCAGTATTCCTTTTTAGCATAAAACATGGTCCGAATTCAATCGCTGGGAAGTATTCTTCAAATAAACGAATTGATTTACCGAACTTCGACCTTTGGATGAATAAAAAAAAAATCTTTTTGGAAAAACCTACGGGGTTCAAAGTGAATTTGCTTCCATATTCAGGGAGACACGCGATAGTAGCTAACGTCATTATATCCTATCCACCGTTTCCGGAGATCTCACATGTGAATTATTTGATTGTACCTATTGAAAGGTTTAAAGGACGATTTTATTTGTCTTTCTTTCACAGTCTCTTTCTCGATTTCGAGACGGTAAAGGTGGCTTTGCGCGACTAAATTTATTACCACGATATATCCATTCGACTTAGTTTATACTTTTCGAGTCGCGGAAAGTTTTATCATTAAACTAATCTAAAATAAGAAAGTTTTATCAAAATTTCGTCCACATCATCCCATCAGCATCGGTTCACTGGTTTACGAGATAACTACGACTCTAACTTTACATTATGTTGAGACATTTGGCTTTCGAGGGTTCGTCATAATGTCCTCCTAATTTTAATATAATTCTAGTTTAGTATCCAAGTTGTAGTATCCTACATTCATTAGGTATATGAAAGTTAGGACTTCACTTTGTGAGGCAGAATCACCTATATTTGGGAGCTCAGCTGTTTATATCATGTCCCCGAACAGATGTTTATCAATGCACGGTATTTTGTTGTTTATTTTAATATTTCAATACGACTGGAGGTGAATTAGGTTTGCTCAAAGTGAAAGCCTGTGAAGAACTCTGCTATTCTGCTTGGCATTCGTCTAATACGGATATACAGCAAAACGATACTTTGCTATATACGTTTTCATACACGTCTGTATCCCATCGTCATAAAATTTCATCATGACTGTATATATGATTTAAACATTGTAGAATGTGGGATTTTCTTATGTCTGCATTGACATATTTATTGACATTTTATTAGATACATTCATCCGTACGTCTGGATCTAGGGCGTCTGAGTGATTCAATAGCATGTGTTTCAATATTTCAATGTAACACAAAATTGCTTGTATTTCTCGTAGGAAGTTGTAATAAATAACTCAACAATGGGTTAAAGTGATTTTATTATATTTGTAAACGTAAGAAACTTTACGATGATGCTGATAATAAATCCGATGTAAAAGACAGAAAGCGAACACGATTACTGGACATATTTGTTTTCCCTTCGCCCTTCCCTTCCATCTGTTAAAGATTTCCTCATGAGAGTCCCGAAAATAAGCGTTCATATAAGTCGACTGACATATCGATACCTTAGCTTATCTTAACTTCTAAGCCAACTTTCAAGACTGAACTAGCTCTTTCTAATAAATTCTTATTCTTATTAAAAAAGTGCCAAAACGTAGAAGGTAAGAGGGTTGATTACTAGTTAGTCTAGTGACGTGTCGGGCAATATACAGTGCAGTGACGTATGGTGATAAGGTGTGCGTGCGCATGTGTGTGTGGTGTTAGTGTGGTGGGGGCGCGTACGGCGTCACGGTGGTGGGAGGCGGGGTGTTCCGTTGCTGCGTGCCCTGGTGCGGGGCGCGCGCGGCGGCGCCCGTCGACGACGCCAACTATGCGTTGCGAGATGGCAGCCCGCAACTGTTACACGATGATTATGGTAAGTTTTTTTTTTAATATTTCATTGATGCCAATCTTGGGAATTGCTAGTAAGAGCATTTTACTGTCAAGCGGATATCATCAAGCAAGATTTAATATTATTTTCTACAGAAAAATATGCAGTATATTTACATACGGGAGCTTATCCACATGACAGAAAAAACGCTCAAGCTTATGAAGGACTGCCAAGTAGGAATATTAGGAAGAAGAAAGTTTCCAATGTCTCTAATATACACGGAAACAGCCACTCCAGCTCTATTTTGAGTTGATTTGAACATTACGAAAAACTGGGCATAGAGGGCAGAAGTACATACAGTAAACAAAGATTCAAATGTAACAACTGGATATTCACTATTCTGTGAAGATATATTATGGCAACCTACTTCTATTTAAAAGTAGGTAGATGACAAAATTATAACAAGATTTTAGGTTACGCTCTGAATAACATCATATTTGGTTGTCTGAAGAGATAAAAAGAGAAAAATTTTCTATGAATTAGAATATTATATCACTTGAAAACTTTTCAATTTTTTTTTAAATATTCAGATTTAAAATTTACTCAACATAATTTCGAGTGCTTCTTAGTCAAATAAAATGGTTTCCTTCATATCCACAACCAAATACGCTGCAATAATGCACACACTCTTTAGAATTTTAAACTCAACTATAGGTTATCGTTTTTATTTTTTTAAGCAACAGTCTTCTCAAAAAAATCGTTACTGTATGCGCTAGTAGTGCACTCTGGTGGCCGAATATTGCAGTATTATCCCCTATTAGGCTACCGAGGAGGTCCAAAACCCATTTTAACCAGAAATATTGCATGTGATTGGTTGGGTTCGAGTACCCATTTCCTAAACCCATTACGAATTTACTTCCACAAGGAAAAGGTTAGGCAAAAGAGGTCTCATTGTGTGATGGACTTCACATATTTAAAGTAGACTTTCCTAGGGACATTATAAGAGCCATTATTGTAAAGTAACAAAATATGTTTATTTACCTTTAGATCTAAATGTCAAACCAGGTGCAATGAAACCTAAATTGGTTCCTTAATTTGACATTTGACAGTATCTTCTCCTATAATAGGAAGGTAGACAATTAACGATTAATAAAGCAACTACCAATATTAGTCATCATTACCTATTTATCATTGTTAGCTAATGGCGCCGATTCAGTTGTTCAAAAACTAAACTAATTTTAAGTTATGTGTATCTTTTTCTTTTCATTTCGTTAAGAAAAGGATAGAAGATAACATTTAAGTTTAATCCTGTCAAATGAATATAGTCCATAGACAGTTTAGACGCATTATAAACATGGCCACTAAAAATACGCCAGTTTACATCAGGAGCGCACTAATTTGACAGGTCTAAACTGACATTTTATGTTCCGTCCTTTTCTTAATGAAATAGTTAGAAAAAGATGGAGTGAACTTAAATTTAATTTAGTTTGTAAACAAAAGAATCGGCGCCAATGTTAATATTAGTAATTCTAAAGGTATGCAAGTACATTGTTTACTTTTTAACACACGTTGCAAAATATACACAAATAGTTACTTACCTATATCTAGTGGTTCATGAACGATTCCCTAATATCTAACTATTGACATTCAGATTGTTTTTATGGACGGTTAATGTTATTTAAATAACTTTGCAATACTTGCAAGTTGCAACGTCGCAAATGTCATATTGTATGATAACTGAATTATTTTTTATAAGCAATTTTGTACTTTTATAAGTAAATCAATTTTTTTTACTCATCCATTGATCTGTAATAGGAAAAATTCAGAGATTTAGTACTACCATAGCCATACAATAAAATTACTAAGTTTAATTCTTTTTTTAATTAATAGTTTTTGAGTAGGGGCGAATGAACTCTGCTAAAGATGTCATTACTCTATTCCGCGTGCCCTTGGAACGTAAGTCTCGATCTTACTGCTCCCGCATATAGGATGTTTCAAACTACATTCTGCATCATAATAACGCGTTATATTTTAATTTTTTAAGTTACTCAAAAGTTTTTTATTTTTTGTTCGGTGATTGTTTAGTAATCAGGACACGAGTCGGCGGCCCACTAAAGAACAAAAAATAAATATTTAATAATTTGCGGAAGCGCGCGGTGATCCGGGGGGGAGGAGGGGCCGAGGGGAGGTGGTGTCGCTTGCGCCGATCGCCGACAAAGAGAATATCTCTATCTCTTTTCTTTTCTTTCATGCATTTTAATTGCATTGATGAAATGTTTTGATCCATGACCCCGGCAAATGACGGTTGCGCGACAATTCTAGAGCTAGAGTTGACTGTCTTTGTAAGATGACTTAATTTCCACGGTGTATATTTGATTAAAAATTAAAAAAAAATTCGGATCAATTTTCAGTTTAAGAAACAACAAACTGAAGGACGCAATTAACACAGTTCAAAGTTCAATTTCATTTCATTAGAAATAAAATCTTATTACGAACTTTTTGTCACAAAATGGTCACCGCTAAAAACCAAGTTAGTATACTTTCAGTAAAGTATAAATTAAGTGGCGTCGGAATGTAAAAAGAGGTTTTGCCTTCAGATGACCTTCCGTCGCGATATTAGGTAAATAAAATTCTAAAAATATTGTCGAATTTTTAATAAGATTATTTTCAAGTTATGGAACTACGAACTCAATTTTATACTTAACAAAGTTCAAATTTCAATGAGAACCAAAACTTCATAGGGTTTTGTTACAAATGGTTCTTCAAAAATCTATTTGGTATACATTTTAATGAAATAGATAACTGTTTAATAGGCAATGGAATGTAAATTATTTGAGATTATGAACATTGTTACAATGAGAATATTATCAATCAATCACTAAATTAACAATAAGCTTAAACAAAAGATCGCTTACTTTATTACAAAAAGTTTCAAGGGAAGTTTATTTATTCCCAAAAACGATTCATCAATGGATTTCCATTTCCTTTATTTATTATATTTATCATGGAACAATAGGCAGCTACAATATAAAATATAATTTACAAATAATAATAAAATAATATGACAATATTCTAGCACATCACATTATCCGCATGTTAACAATATTGCGAAAAAAAAATTGAAAGAATTGATTAAAATAAAATACAATATAATTAAAAAATCTAAGTTTTTAAATTGGAATTAGTAGGTAAATCGAGTTTTGTTTTTTTATTAGAGGTAAAGATTTAAAGGTACAAAAGAAAACGGCAGTGCAATTTCAATTCACGTTCAAAGTATTCTAGGAGCCGATATAAATCTAAAGTTAGTTTTGCTCGATATGTTGGCACAAGAATCAAATGTCGAAGTTTGCTAAACGACATTAAATTACTCGCTCATTGTTAAAGGTAACTCGGTAATTAACTAAGAACAAGAAGGACTTTCTTGGTTGTTGGAGCCGCGCCCCTAACTTGATAACACAATTAACACACACCCAAGTATCTTATCATAAGTCAATGTTAGTATTACTAAACTAATGATGCCTTTATAGGAGCTTATTTCATTTACTTTGATCGGATTCCACTTTCTGAAGGATTCTATTTCGGTTTTATGAGCACCGGATTGGAATTCACTTCGCCGTAGTAAAATTTGAAATCGTTTAAAGCATTGCTGCTCTTACTTGGAAAATGTTGGCTATTGATTTAATGTAACTTTAATAAATACTATCGACTTTGTGTATGAATTATTATCAAGCTCTATTAAATATCGTGTTCCAGATGATATTCACAAACCTAGACCATGAGAAGAAGCATTTTTATTAATAAAACTGTAATATTAATTCGTCTTTTTTAAATTAATTAACATTTTTAATAACTTGAATCAAGCCATTTTTTTTGTAAATCGTTTTTACATAAATCACTAGATATGCAATCGTCCTTATCTTTTTATCCATAGCACTTGATAGATTTGTCATTTTAATTGCACTATTGGCAACGAAGCCTAAATTAAGAACTTTTCTTACTGCATAACTCAATGAAATTTCATTAAATGAAATTAAAGATTTCTCTGTAATAATGCCTTTTTAAGTACTACTTCCTATGTTTTTGGTTTGTAAAAAGTTGTAGAAACGTCTTCGAAAGTTTATGGATATTGTAAAGGCTACACGGTGTATTATTTATTTATTATACGCGGTGGAGGCGACAATACTACCATGAATTGACTTCAGACATATGAAATCAATTTATGGTGGTATTGTCGCTTAAAATCATGTTCTCAATCGCTCCCTAACTGCGTTACAAAATAAGAATAATTTGAAACATTATTGCTAATCGAATGCCTCATATGTTCGAAAAATTCGTCTGCCCAACAACGTACCTAAATAAATAACGTAATGAATGTTATTAAACTGTCAAAATAAATGCTGTTCCGTATTTAAGTATGCTAAGCAAATGAAAAAAAATCTAACAATATTCATCAGGTTATTCAGTATAGCCCGTCAATCATAGAATGGAAACCTATAGCCAGTTCAATACATTTAGTTTTTTTTTTCTAGCCGCGTTTTTATATCAAAGTTAGAATTTAATCTATAGTTGAAATTGCAGTATTGCCAGTGTTTTCATTTATTGTCGTATTGTCGTCTCCACGTTTCAGAATAATGCGAAAGAACATAAAAAGTTGTATCGTATTCATATTTCATAGTAAAGTTGCGGAACTAATTAAAGCAACTTCGCTCTATATTTCCCTGAAGTAAGTGTTTAATGGACACACACTTCACGTCTACCAATTAGCTTACTAGTTTTATCGTCAATTAAAGGGAGTTTATATTATGAGCGATCTTAATGTTATATGAGACAATGGGCTACGGGCTAGAAGGCTACAAAATTATGGAAATATTGGGCTATGTAGGCTGAGCTACGAGCTACGGCTTAGGGCTAAAAGGCTATGGGGCTATACATGCCTATATTAAACTACTTTGGTGTAACGTTATCCCCTCAATTATTTACAATAGATTACCAAATTGTCGGATTGGCTTGACAACAAGCGCCCTAGTCTGCTATTTTTATAAATCTGTCATTACAACACGATTCCATTGTCATTGTGCTAAAAGTTTGTAATCTGCTAAATACATGATGATCGATCAATTAATTATCGGTCAGTCGTCTTGTGGTGGATAGAATGACATTGCCGTATTGCCATTATTATAAAAACCGTTAGTAGAAATGATTTTCTAAAAAGTACTACTCAATTTGAACATTTATTAATATGGTGTGGAGTGATTGATCACTGGAAAGTCATAATGACGCCATTTTGTAAGTATCTTGTTAGTATCTCGAAAGTAGTCAAAATCTATAATTATAAAATCACTGATCGACCAATCTGACACAAATTTAATAGCAGACTAGGGCATCAGTATTGTTTAAGAGTAAACCATGTACATTGTTAATGGATAAAAAGTCCTATAGTATGACTGAAAAACAAACTGAAACGAACGTAAATGCCGCATAGCAAAGATACCTATTATTACTTGCCCATATTTATAAAATAAAGGTCTATTTTATGCATAATAAAATAATGATAAGCGGGAGTGGTCGCATTTAGCTACACAAACATTGGCGGAAGGCGGATCGATGGCAGATGCCGCCGCCGCGACCCCCTTTTGTTGACTTAAAATTAAGCCGAGTTTTCACCACTAAATAACACCTTATGTAATGTACGGCATAGGTCCCAAACATAAATGGTTGTTTACATTATGACACAGATTTGCTCTCAATTGTTATCCATTTTAATGGTAACCAGACGTCTTTGGAGCATAAAGCTGAACGACAGCCGTTTGCCTGGTTGTGACGCGTGATGCGTTGTTAACCATTAATTATTTTTTCTTTTTGAAAACCGCAAACAAACGTTTTTTCATCTTTCACGTCAGAACCCGTATTTTGGTTCTGACGCTACGATTGTTCCAACTAAATATCTGGGCGGGTACTTTTACAAATGGATGCTAATTAAAAGCAAATCCAGTGGTCGTATTCAATAAAAACTCACGAAGGATAATGACCTTTACAGAGGTGCCGTTATTAATAGTTCAGTAGCAATATAATGACTTGGACTATTATCGTAATAGCCATTATTTCATTATGATGCCCACAAGTTTCTACGCAGCAGAGCTCGTTAATCACAATCAACCCTTTACAACGGTACGTTTAGTTTCTCCATCCAATAATCTCCATTCTAATCGGTAGACATAATTTTATTAAATTCCTATTAAACGATAATCCAGTAGATAACCGGAGAAGTCATATTGATTAAATTTGAAACCATCTACCTATTCAGCGAGAGCGAAATCTCATTTGTGGGGAAAGCGATCGACAGAGTTTAACGTTGGGTGTGCTTAACTGGCAGCCCGTGTCACAAAGTGCGGATGCGAAACTAAGAGAAAAAATACATACGTCCCTACAGCTGTGTACGTAGTATTCAGGACAGGTCCCTAATATTGATTTTTCTTAAAATGTAGGTCAAAGTTCCGATAATGTTTAGGAGTCTAAAAATATGATATTGGCTTCTTCGTTTCAACTCTCTAAAGGATTTAATAAACCATTCACTCCTTTGTTGTGTAACATTTACAGAATTACCGGCTCTTGTCGTTTATTCATATTTTATAAAATACAGACACCTCGTGTTTTATTGGAAAGTGATTTTCAGTATACTAATAGAGTGTATATATAATACAGTTATGATAAAAGAAATTTGAACTTTAAACTAACCAGGAGATTGGATTGCCAGAGGCCTGATCGTGAATAATTAAACCCTGTATCACTGGCCACAGCGATGCTCCGCTTAACCTCTAATTTCTCGGCCGATTAACTTGCCTGAATGTTACGTACACCACATCAGAATAAACAACACCCCGGCTTATCAAGCCAGCGTACATGCCAAATAAATTCAAGGCCTGTAACAAGTTACCTTAAGCAACACCTTTAGGCCTTCGATATTGACTGTAATTAAAGTCCAAAAACAAATTGTTTTTCGTACCTTTGAGAATACCTCTTTGAAATGTCTAGATAGCTGTTTGAAAGATTCTGATCGTGAACGCTTTTTAAGACAAAGAAACAGCCAGTAAGTAATACAGCCTTAAGCTAGGGAAACTCTTTTGTAAGTCACGAAAATACGGGCAAGTTCAATTTTGATAATGTAACGTTGCACAGCCAATCTTTAATTTTTAACATGGCGATTTTATCGTGGACACGCACGATTATAAAATATATAGAATACGGACACGTTTTAACATTATCGTGGACGGAAATATAAACACGTTACTTTCATATGTTATCGTTATGCCATGACGTGGACATGGACAGCCACGACAATATCATTACGTTATAAATTATAAAAGCGCACATTACTCATTAGAACCCAAAATAAATGTATCTTAAACTTGATTTACTACCAAAATATATCACTAACAATGACAGGTTAGGTAAAACATAATACATAATATTACCTATTGTACCAATTCCCATGTTGAACTTGGGCGCATGTTTTTCAATCCCAGTGAAAATTTGCATAATCAATTATGTTGATCGTCTGCTGAATTTTCTTCCAGCAGTATTGATTTTTAGAATACAGGTTGATGCTTGGCCTCTATAGATAGGTAATCTTATTAAAAAATCATCGATAAATAAGAAAAAAATCCTTATTTCATATTCTGATCAAATCGTGAACTCAATTTCTCAAGGGAGGTGCAAATTACTCGTTAAAACAGAGCCCCTCAGCGTAGAACTACGTCTGATGAATATATAATTTCAATGTACACGTTTAATAAGTCTGACATACCTATAAGAAAGTACTGATGGCTAATATTGGAGAAAAGTGTTTGTTTATTATGAGTAGTACAGCTCTGACTGTATGAAATAGGTTCTGTGTTTTATTTAGTGGCAATAACACAAGTGATCAAGTTTTATAGATAGTGTCTTGACGTCTAAGGTTAAAAATGATTGAACGTTTTGATACGAAAGTATAAAATTCTCTTCATATATTCAAAAGTTCCATTTCCCTTTCACAAAATAATGCGAAGCATTTCCGTCCTTATTACAAACTGTTATTGTAAACAAATTAAGGAAATTCAACAATCAAGGAGTTAGAAACACCCCAAGATTTTGAATTAACTTTGATGGCGAAAGTCTTTAGCAAATTTTCCTTGTGGCAGTACGGAGCTGACCTTAGTTAATACTTACGGCTTACTCGACCTGTTTGTTTAGAGCCTTTATTGCTTATTTGCAGTCGCCCCAGAGCCAGTAATAAGTTCACCGCGTCCAATCGGTCAACAGTCCCCGCTACCGGGGATCGAAGAGGAGGACGATTCTGATTGGCCTCTCGAGGACGCGACAGACTTGACGATCACACCCTCTTATAAGAGTACACGAAGTAGCACTGACACTGCCTACACGTCATCTAGAAGTTCAGGAAAGAAGCGAAGTTTCGGGAGCCCGTCGTCGGTGAAGATATGTATATCGGCGGCAGCTAGGAAGTCTAACAAAGCACGTAAGCGTGGCTCGGGTGCGGCCAGCGCGTCGCCGTCGCCTGGTCAGGCCGGCGAGGACGCTGTGCCAGCGCCGCAGCCGGCGCTCGGTAGGATGCAGGCCGAACAGGGCAGCATCGGCGAGCTGCAGAAGTACCATGGCAGATATCTCAAGAGCCGGCGTCATACCCTAGCTAATGTTCGGTGAGTACAAAATTAATTACATTCTTTATTGTTATGAGAACTCAGGTTTACAGGGCCCTATTATTACTAACAAAACAAAATATGTTTTCATGTCGTGTTGTCCAATAAAACAGAAAACAATGAAATAAACTTTGAATTCCTATTTTATTTTTTTGTCAAATGTGCCAGATTATGTGATTGTCCTACGTTCCGCTAAAGGGTCCTAACCTACAATGACTAAAATACCTTGCATAATTAAACCATGTTTACAAAGTTAAAAGTAGTCTGATAGCTTGGTGATACCCAATTGTTTATTAAACGTAGGCTCGTAAAATGAACTTTATGGCCTAATGAAGTACACTGGAGCGATTAAATGCGATGCATGAGTTCATATACACAATTATAGTGGAGAGTGTTACAGACAATTCCTTTGTTCATAAACTATAGTAAAATTAAGTTCAGTCGATCTTTTTTCTTCTGTTTATTAAAAAATGACAGTAGATAAATATTAAATAGTCCTGTCAAATTAGTGAGCGCATGACGTAAATTGACGTCATTTTAGTCGCCATGTTTTTAATTACGATTTGAAAATTTTAATTTGATAGGCGGATTTTATTTTGACTAAACTCGTAGCTCTTTATATGCTGCATAAGCTGGACCCAAAAGGTGAGAACTGATACCGTCCTTCAGCGCGTTCAAATGCCTCGTAAGTTGTAACCCACCATAAAAAAAAACAAAATAGAATATCTCGGCTACGTGCTCGGTCACAATAGATATGCGCTACTCCAACTTGCTTATGATAGGCAAGGTAGAAGGGAAGAGGCGCGCTGGACAAATGAGAAAATCATGGCTGCGAAACATCAGAGAGTGGACCGGCATTACTACCGTCGAAAAACTGTTCCAACTCGGGGTTGACAAGACCGAGTACAAGAAGCTAACGGCCATTCTTCAAGATTGAAGAGGCACTGGAAGAAGAAGAAAGACTAAACTAATACTTTATCTTCTGTCCTTTTCTTAATGAAATATAAAGATAAAGGTGCAATTAAATTTAGTTTATGAACACGGGAATCAGAGCCATTGCAGACATAGTTGTTAAGTGTTTTATGAACTAGATATAACTTCTTCTAGGTAGGCCTTCCTACGTAAAAACATTTTTTTTATGCATAAGAGATTTTATGAACAAAACTCATATTAAACTTTTTTCTTTTTCCATGTGGTGCGAACAGATTAAGGTAGGTGACATTTAGTTTATTATAATAAACTAATTTCAAACTTACATGTTTTCTTTAATTTCTACTATAAAGTGCACGCGTCAGCAGAAGAGACTACAGCCCACACAAACGTAGCTACGGTTGCTTCAGCTGTCGCTGATTCCTGCCACTCGTGTTTATAAGTGAAGAAACAGAGAATGGTTCAGTCAAAAAAAAATCGCGCTGTCAACGGTAATTAAACGAAGTTGTTAATATTTCAAGTTTATTTTTACTTTTACAACAAAATTCTATCCAGTAGTTTACTGTTTAGATTATTATGGATCCAGATCTAAACAGACATACGTCTTACTGAAAGGCATAAAATGTTCCAAGCACGTGCTACGCGCAGAACTCGCTTGCCGTCGGCTATAAAGTTCCGCAACAGATTTAATTGTACTTTACGTCATATATTTTAATAAACAGCTACACGATTGTAAAATATATTTAACAGCAAACTTCTGTCTCACGTATGTAAATATAATGTAAACATAAGTGCAGCAATAACTTATATTTTTAAAATACTTAATATAATTAATACAGTGTCTTATATTGAAAATATCGCAAGGATTTTACTTGTACGATATCATGACAAAAACAGTTTTCAAAAAAATCCACAACATTTACTAAACATTTCAGTTTATTTTACTTTACCAAGGCTACTCGTGACTAATTGTTATCGTTTTACTTGACTTAGTTACCACAGTCACAAATGTCTTTATCACAGCTACCCATGGGATAGAAGAGCAAATAATCACGATCGGAAAGCCCAATACTCTGAATTAAACAATTATTCCGTCATTAAGAAAACAACATTGCTGTAACTACGACTAACGGACGAACTAACAACTATAAAGAGCTATCTTATAATTGCCTGTGAATTAATCAGTAAAGTATGTCAAAGGTGTCACGAGATTCATTGCGCCTATGATTACTGAGATGCAAAAACAAAATGTTCGTAATACTTATTTACTTATAACTTGACAACAACAATAAGTTCGTAAGTATGTACTACGTTCAGGGTTCAAAATCTTGCACAACTTGCATATAACTCGTCTAACATTTACATGTCACTTTCAGAGGCTGTGCAAAGTCGGCCGTTCGGTTTGTTTGAAAATCATTATTATTGCAAGCATTTGCTAGGTCAAAGAACCTACTGTGTGTTTCTTGTTGTATGAATGCAGAAGTGTGGATGGAAAAAGATAGCTTGTGACATCCTTCTGTTTATCCCTCATTATGGCCCAAGAATAGAGGGGTAATTCTAGTAATCTTAGGAACCTTCACAATCTGATCTCAATCTCAGACCGTCAAATAATAATACTTCATTTTTCCTTACATTTTGAGAAGTTTCTGACATTTGTTTGTCGCCGAAATGAGTCTTTTTTTTTATTTGAGATGGGAAATCATCAAATGACCTCTCTCACTCTGGGCAGACCGGTAGGGCCTGTCAGAGTTTTACTGACTAAAACCAATTCGTATTCCGTCACTTGCCTGTAGGCCAGGGCCACAGTTTCTTTTTTAACCAACCTGCAACCCTGACCCAGGGGGTATCGGTCTTCGTGGACCCCATCACGATGTGCTGACATCTCTTTGAGGCGCAAGTAAAAGACAACGCGCTGTCGACTGGGCCTGGTCCTTATCGGGCGTCGAGCTGCCCACTGCTCATCGCCCGCACGCCCGCGCCTACGGTGGCCGGGAGTTCAATGTTGCCGAAATGAGACTGAGACTAGATTTTGAACATTCTAAATTTCAGGAATCTTCAGACAAATGAATGGCAAATCTGAAAAAAGATTTGCCATTCATTTGTCTTATTGTATATTTCTGGGTTAAAAATAAAAGTCACGTTTTTTTCCATTTCTCTATCCCCTGCTTTTCTGATCTCATAAACATACAAGAATTATATTATTATAACCAACACCGATTTTGGATTTTTCATGCTCGCGGGTATTTCTTGCATGAAATCGTTTCTTTTTTAATTCCCATGGCTTCCGCAAAAATCCATTTTCCTTCGATATTTTCCTCATTATTGTGAATATAACGATTACCAACACAGTTTTTATTCTGATATATGAATATCCTTGTTTTTTTCTTCAGCTTACTTTCAAATTAAAGAGTTATTATTATTTTATACTGAAACTTAGGTTCGTATCATGTCAAGTTAGTTGAACAAGTACAAAAAAAAAAATTCGGCTCGTCGTCGACGTCGTCGAGAGAGGAAACTTCCATATTTTTTCTAACCATTGTTGTAGCCCCAGTGCTTAACATCGTTTTCTTTTTGTATGCTTTATAAATACAAAGGAGTTGTTTCATTTTGGGCCACCACTATGTACGCTATATAGATAAAAAGGAAAAAAATAAAGATTTTCATAAAAATACTACTAAATTAATTTGAATAAAAATACATGTATAATTATTTAATTATTTGAAACGTTTCTTAGTGAGATAACCCTTTATTAAGGTAGCCATGACAGTGGTTATGACGTTAGATGGGCGACTTTGACGGTTCTATTTTCCCGTTGTGTTCGTGTCGAGTGCTGATTTGAGTTGATTTTGTTTATTTAATGGGCCATATGTTCGGAATTCATGTTTTATTTTTTTCGCAGTCATATGGTAGATAATATAGATACGATAGCCATACATGACACGTTAATCAAATGTCATTGTCCAAATCTTATTCCGAGTAAAATTGAATCTGTATAAAAACTAAGCCAAATTATAGGAAATTAACATTAAAAACAGTTAACTATAGCGTACCTATATCTAGCATTAAGAGTACAATGTGATGGCCCAGGCTCCATACATTTCTGAAACATCTCCTTTTGTCTCAAAAACTTGCCACAAATTCCTCTACAACTTTGACAAGTTTTTGACACTGATTGTTGTTGAGAGGAGATTGCTGAGAGATTTAATTGCCCTTCTAATCATATACCGAAATTAAAACCAGTACCAGCCATGAAATATTATACTGTTAAATATCAAAAATATCGAAACTTCGATATTTTATTAGTAAATTGAATTTAGCTCCCGTTTTACTGGAACGCGGTGCGACTCGCGGGCGTCCCGTTCTAATCCATTATGCTATTAGTTTTTTATTGGAAAAGAACTGATTTCATATTTTTTTTATATTTGACACTTTGGAGCACAGGCGTAGAGTAGCCAGCCTTTCGGTCTTCTATACGATGCATTCTGGTGAGTGTGCAAGGGAATTGCATGATTTAATTCCCCCATCTCCGTTCCATCATCGGACGACCCGTCGTACGGCGAGTTTCCACCCTTATGTTGTTGACACCACTGCGATCCGGACGAAGCGTTTTGCTTTGCTTCCTCCTTTATACCGCGTACATCGAGGGGCTGGAACAATTTGCCGGCGTCGGTGTTTCCGTCACATTACAATTTGAGTGTCTTCAAGGCTAGAGTGAATAGGCTCTTAATAAACTAGCGCGCTTTACCATCAACGATCGCATCACTGCTTACCATCAGGCGGGATTGCGGTCAAGCGCTGGTTTATAATTCATAAAAAAAAACTTTGTTATTTAAGTTATGTTTCTTACTTCCCGAAAGATGCGTGTCCTTTAAAACCAACTTGATTTTCCCAAAGATATGTGTTCTAAGGTGCGTTTCTTAGTTTTACGACCATGTATTGCCGGTGGCTATATTTGGTCCCAGAAGGAACAAGTATTTGTTAGGCACAATTCCAGAATATGAATCTGAATTATTTCTACGAATTCCTTTCAGTAGTTTACCTACCTGGGAACGTTTCCCCGATAAATATGATTTCAGGTCAACAACTAGGAGGAATACATGAAAGAGACAGTACTTATGTAACTTACTTATTTACCTCAAGGGCTAGACGAAACTTATGACCATAAAAATATTATTGCTATTGTAAGTACTATAAAGCTGTTGTTGGCACCACTGCCAACTCTATAACCAAAACTCTCTTTGCCTTCATATACTTAATGCTAAATAGCATTTCTTTGTGTAAAAACCAGAACTTTTACTGGCTAATATTTACTTTAATACAATTGTATGTTGTACTTTCTTTATGGCTAGGCCCACGGTCTTTTTATATCAAATTTCGGGCGGTAACTTTGTTTTCGCATAGCGTTCTTTATACCTTTTTTCTTAAGCTTCTAGGAGCCATATCATGTTAAATAACCTACAGCTGTCCTTGTGGATAGGGCTTTCAAACTCAAAATTCCAAATTTAAAAATCTGTCTAGTATTTTCAAAGATAATGCTTTACCGTACAGCCAAATTAATAAACTCTACTGCGTTATTATTAGTATAGATTCTGTCTGACTAGATAGTGGCGCTAAAAATCCTTGGGATAATGACCTCTACTTATGACTTTTCAGTAATTTGCACAGACGGCTCCATTTCTCTCCTACCTTCTCCTAATCTAATGAAACATTGAATAAAGTCGAAAAGAAGTGTATTAGCAGGTGGTACTGTCAATCGCTCACCGTGTACCCGTGTTCCCCAATGATTGATCGACATCGCTTGGTGATTGATTCTGTGTGTCACCTGATACACAAATGTATGGCCCTATTTTATTCCAATACAATTCGTATACGCATACGATATTATCTACCTGTATATGCTGTTAGGTACTTGGTAGGCCGTAAATCAAGGATATGACTTTATGAAGTGTTTTACTATAGATAATAAAATCCACCTTATTATGTAGACTATAAATAATCAAGTAGACATTCTAAAAATGTTCTTTTGCAGACATCCTTTTATAGACTAAAGAGGAAGGGAGAGAATACTGCAGGTATAATAAATAAATACATACATGAAAAGTATACTTATGATTATGACATAAACCTATAATTGACCGCAAAAAGTGAAAGGGGAGAAATAATAACGTTTGTTTCTAAGACAAAGGCTAATGGGAAAATGATGCCCATATTCTAATCGTCATGTTTTGTATAGACTCGTGCCGGACACCGCAAAAACTGACCGTAGACCCTTACCCCAACAACGGGTCAACCCAAAAAGTGGGTCATAGTTTTAGTATTGTTAATGTCATGCAGCTGGTGGCCGCACTTTCACACAGCTCAATTATTCTATTATAAATCATAACTATAACATATTACTCTATATTCAAAAAAGTATAAGTCGTGGTGACCTAGTGGTTAAAACACCAGCCTCTCAAGTATGAGTGTGCAGATTCGATTCCTGGTCAGTCAAGTACCAATGTAACGTTTATAAGTTATATGTACTTTCTAAGTATATATTGTACACCAATGATTGATTAAAAGGGAAGGAAAACATGTTGAGGAAATCTGGACTTGTAAGTTTGAAATCGCCAACCTGCATTGAGCAGGAGTGGTGAATACGCTCAATTCTTCTCTGTATGAGAGGAGATCTGTGCCCAGCAGTGGGACGACAAAAAGGTTGAGGATGATGATATTCAAAACAAGGGATTGTAGGATACGTTAAGAATAGAAAATAAGCACTATTAAAGTAAACGTGTGGGTGAGCACTGCAGTCCTAGCTAGTTTTGAGTAAATAAATTATTATTATTTTTATTATACTGGCAACCTTCTTGACGGCGGGCTTGGCTCAACTCATTCAACTATTTGAAGGATGCTTCTTTTTGATATTTACCTAGTTACTCAATAATCGCTTTTCATGGGATAGGTACAAAAAATTCCATTCAGCATATTTTGAACTGCGAATGCGTGCTTTTGAGATTTTCAGCTCGCCGATATTATAGTGGATGCCTTATGTGACGTGTGGATGTCATAAAACGAATGCAAATACTTATACGTTATAGCGGACAGAAATTAAAAAGTGTTTTTTTGTAAGTATTTGCTTATGTGTTATTGGGATTCTTTGACGAGCACGTGAAAAGCGCACATTGGGATCAGCATTCGACTTCGTAATTATTAGAATGAATATTACCAAAACATTGTAAATGTGGAGTTGTTCCTCTATGAAGGGACATTTAAAATTATATCTCGTGTCCTATCAGCTGCTCCATGGTATTCCTGTACCATTTGGCGCCAAACACGTAGCTGAATTCCGAGGCGAGTCCATTTAAATTGCCAACGAGGCAATTGTCTGCTATTTTATACAATTTTATATTTTTGGTTTTTGTTAAGTCTTCTTGATTGATATGTGCAAATATTGTTTAACTGATATTTTTAAGCCGTGGTCATTCTAATTGATATACAGCACGTTTTGTTGGTAGATATTAATTAAAATAATATCACTAACAATAATTACCACTATTATCACTATCAATAACATTTTATTTATTAACACAAATATTTTCCTAATAATCCTAAGTGAATATTCATTTTTAAATATTCACGAAAAATAGAGATGCTTCTTAAACCAATTTAATTTAACTACTGTTTATTTTTATGAAATTTACGATGCAATGAATTTAATATAAGCTCTTCGTTTCCATGCGTATCTTAAATATATAATCAGTCTGTTATATTAAGATGGCGGTGAAACAGTGCTGCGAGGAGGCTGCGCAATAAAACTAGATGATCAAACCGTAAATTCAAAGTTATGACATATTTTATTTGCACTTTAATGGTTTCAACAAAATAAACAAGTCGCTGTTATAAAACAATTCAGAACAAGTTGTTTCTAGCAAAGTAATGATTTCTTTCAGACGTTGCCTCATTACTGAAGGTTGTGACTTCAAATGACGTTGATGAGTTTCTCTCTATTGATCCAGTTCTGTGTCTAATGGCAGAGCTCATTCTGGAGTGTATGTTTATGAATTTGTATGACAAATGACAGGTGTCAGCTGTACTATAATGTGTACCATTCACTAATACACTTAAATGTATTGATTAATGACCAGAACTCTCGGCCACATGAAACATTTTTAAGCACGGGTCGTTTGGAGCGTTTCTTTCTTGATTTATAACGCTGATATTTATGATAAACGATTTATTTTCTCTAAGTAGGTCTGTACAAACACTTTTACAAGCCAATCATATTTTTTTAAACTAAATGAGTTGTGAGTTTCCTGGCTAGAAAACGTCGAACGCCGAGTCAGGTGACTACTTTGAGAAGAAAAGCCGAAACGAACTCAGATGTGACAGGTTATTTTAATGTCCAGATTTAATCTTAGTCAGATAATATGAAGACCATGTAGGTCGATGTCTGAGATGGTCTTTTGAAGAAAAACCACACAGATTGAGACGACCTGTCTAGTCAGACCATGCATTTGTCAGAAATTTTGAAAATCAATTTCGCTTAGGACAGCGAATGCCATTTTCTATCACACCATGACTATAATGGCGTATGTTATGATTTTGAGGTAAACAACTAACCTATCCTTCATAAAATTCCGATGTTTTACAATGTTACCACGCTATATCAGTCTGGCTAAAATTAACCGCTCTAGCAGTGAAACGTCAATAACAAAATTTAAATTCGTTCGTTTTTGTTTTCGAAGTCATTTTAATAGGCTAACATCATTTTTCTACGATGGAACTCAATTGGCGAATGCCTCCCTGTTGGGAGGCATTCGCCAATTGAGTGCTCGATAAAATTGCCCGAAACAGTTTGATTTTTGAGCGAATTTCGTTTGGCGAGAACTGAAAGATAAAATTGTTGATAGTCGCACAGTGAACGGACACAGATTGGGCTTAGGATAAGAGTACACTTTGTTTTAATTTAAATTTTTCTATTTTTAGGGAAATTAAACAGAACAGTATATGGCTGTCACTATGCTGTCTAATTAGTAGATTTTTTTTTTTTAGGTAAAACGTTGCCCCACAGTTGCAATTACTCCTATATCGTGGGTGCGTTTATTAATGGGACAAAACCCGCCACACTTTTCCCAACCACTGCAACTCCTGAAAGCCAGAATCAACAGTGGCGACCGCCAGAAAAACGCCGAGCAATGACGAGCTCGACGAGTCCCGGAGAAACGATTCAACTGTCTTGGGTCCCGCAACGAAATTAATCAGAAAAGAATAGCGGAGGAGTAAGAAAAAAGATATTTTTTCCACTTCCCTCCATAACAAGCAGGAGACAGAACAGAAGTAGGCCAAACGGCACAAAGGGACATTATTGCAACTGAGAGAAGCCCAGATTGCCAAACACCACGGAATAAAATTGATTAAGTTAATGGGTCCTAAGTAGGTATTAGCTGTTACAATTGATTCCAATAATAGGTATGGCAAAAGCGCCTGAACGCACGGAAATTGGTTCTAGTTTCTACAAGGTCCGTATAATAAACGACTCCGGATGTAACTTGTACACTATCCAACATAATATTGCGTTCATTCTGCCAAAGAACACACTCCCACAAGATGTGATGTGCGGACTGTTCAAATTCACAGTTCGATGTAGAACCGTGGGTGCGTTTACAAACATTTAAACTCACATACACAAACATGAAACAGCCAGACCTGGAACAACCAGACATCAGGCCATCAGGCCATAATATCGGCCGCCGGCACTAGTTACCACCCACCAGACAAAGTCTTGCCGCCAAGCGATTTGTTGTGTTCCGGCATGATGTCCGGTGAAGCCGTACGGAGGACGGGTCTGAGCAGTTGTGTTGCGATGTGTACCGGGTACGATACGCCAAATGTTGTTGTGTTGGGAGTTTGGTCATGGAGGGTCTTCAGATCAATCTCCCTTTGGCGCGGCATCGTTGATCGTGTTGTTGGGTTTAACATTGCATCACCTCGCTCAACTGCCGTCTTCTTTCCTATTCGCTCAGTTTTTTCTGAGTGAATAGGCTCTTAATAAACTAGCGCGCTTTACCATCAACGATCGCATCACTGCTTACCATCAGGCGGGATTGCGGTCAAGCGCTAGTTTATAATTACTAAAAAAAAAAAACTACCTGCAAGCCATACAAGTATTTGTACCGTGCGGGAAACGAACTTGCGACACGTAGCCCAACTGTCGATCACTCAGCCACTGGACCAACCGTGTCACGGCAGGATTTTCTAAGGATTATTTTACGGTCCATAAGTGAAATGAAAAACTTATTTATACATTCACAGTCACTGAAAGAAACAAAACTTACGTTCGTGTGTTAAAGGGTAAAGCAAAACATTGTGATCCAGCTGCCGTTGTGCTCCTCGACTGGCGAGCTATGAAAGCGACATGAAAGACATCCGCAATGCTCACACACCTCCGCCGCAGGTTTCCGCTGCGAGCCGATGCTCAAAGCACCTTGCATGCTGTATGAATGACCGGACACATCCTACCCTCCTCAAAGCCCTTAGAGACTCGTTTGCGGTCAGGGAAAATTGCTTGGAAAATTCTCATGTTCTCTTACAAGCGATGTACCATTATGCCTGTACCGAAATATGTGCACACATTTCAAAAAATAGTATGCATTCAACGGAAACACCTCTTCGCGGAAAAACAGGGTGTAATTTTTATTAAGAGACGGCGCTGTACATAAATAACAGACCACTGTCATTTGTGAATGATAGTTTATTAGGTGTCGGAGGTGTGACTACTGATGTCACACTCCACTAGGAAATAGCTATTTTGAAGGTTTCATTTGGAAAAGCACTTATTAAAATTTTTGTACCCGTGTCCTCCGTTTAATATCAAAAGAGAAAAAATTCTCTGGTCATTATACGACCCGTGTAGTGCCTCAGCTAATAACTTAATGGCGTTTGCTAAATATATTACAATCCGTATGTTACGAGTATGCATAAAAACATTTTTTGTTTTACTTTTTTTTTAATGCTCAGTGGGCTCGTTCCGGACCTGGATCACGGGGGTGAGGTCTATGAAGAAATGGGCATTCCCACAACTGTCAGTATACTCTAGCTTTGAAGAAGTCATTAGGTACTTTTTATGCTAACTTATTATACCAATTTATTCAGTGGGGGTGTTGATGTGGACAAGAGGCTGATTGGCGACCCAGATTTAACTTTAAACGGTCTCCAAAGCATAGAGCACAGGCGTAGAGTAGCCAGCCTTTCGGTGTTCTATAGAATCCATTTTGGTGAGTGTGCGAGGGAATTGCATGATTTAGTTCCCCCATCTCCGTTCCACCATCGGACTACCCGTCGCACGGCGAGTTTCCACCCTTACGTCGTTAACACCACTACGAGTTGGACGGAGCGTTTCGCTTCTCTTTCATACCGCGTACATCGAGGGACTGGAATAATTTGCCTGTGGCGGTGTTTCCGTCGGACTACAATTTGAGTGTCTTCAAGGCTAGAGTGAATAGGCTCTTAATAACCATCATGGATTGCGTCACTGCTTACCATCAGGCGGGATTGCGGTCAAGCGCCAGTTTATAATTTCAGCAGAGGTTTGAAAGTACTTGTGTTGAGAGTAAATTCCCTGGACATTTGAACCTGATTTCATACAACAGAGATATTGCATACCCGATTCCAGCATTCGTTGGCAGACGAGGAATCTGATATCGTGTGCTCCGCCGCGGCAAAGCTGAATCTGAAATCATATTCTACATCGCTCTGGGAAGCGGTTATTTTTATTTTAAAATATGTAGCTTATCTAAAGTTTGATATGAATTTTTATTTTGAAATATTTTCATATGGAGAATTTGACATCTACCAGGATCGCGGGTTGATGAAGATATGTATATAGAGTGGTTAAATGCATAAGAAGTGGTTAAGTGCACCACTCTATATACATATCTTCTTCCGAACGCTCGGGGAATACGACCGTTGCCGAACAGTGACGAAGATTTCTATGCGCATTATCACTTTGGGAGACCTGTAATATAAGTGGGTTTTAATCAGTACAAGCCTGTCACGCCCATCCGCTCCGCCCAGAGTGGGAGAGCTCATTTGATTTCCCATCCGCAAAAAAATGAGAATTTGACATGAGAAACATTAAACACTATCCTATTTAGGTATTTAATTTTAATAATAAAATATTTGCATGCCTACATACGTTTCGAGTAATCCTTATTACGAGTATCAAACTAACTTAAATTTCCTACCCTCTCAAGATTATGGCAAATATTTCTAATTAACAAACAAACTTTTAAATGAGGACGCGAAAGTTGAACGAGTTTCGTATGTTTATGGGAATCATTCGTAATGGAATATTTTCCCGTTGTAAGATCGAATGAAACTGAACTAGTTTCAAATAAAATGGTTTAACACGTCGCACTGATTCTACTTTTAATTCGAGATACTCGTTAAAGTAAAATTTATGTTGAAATTTTGTAAATACCGTTTGCATCATCCTGTCCCATTATAGATCGCAGTGATAGTGAATAGACGAATAATTACGATTGTTCATGAGCCCTCTCCACATTTAGAATGTTAACGGACATGAATTACACGCTACGATTGATCCTTCTAAATTTTAGCATGAAATCGAAACATAAATCTAGATAGGTATATTTAAACTGTGAAAATCTCTATTCATAATTTTAAAAGTTTACTAACGTTCGTCTGTTGCGGCATGTCAGTAATGTTTTGCATACCTACGTACCTAACTGTACATTATGTGTGCGTAGGTTCGTATCTAAATCTCGTGTTCGCGAGCAATGTAAGCCAAGCGAGTCGGTCGAGGAAATGTGGAGATTCAACTACTCGATACGCTAAAAGCACTTCAATACATACATATTATGCAGTCTCCCACAATTCCTTTGAAAGGATGTCGCAAGCGTTCCCTCGCTCAAGACTTGCGTTTCATTAAAAAGCGAGTGACTTCGAGAAAAAGAACAAAAGACCTCTAGAAAAAGCATCGTTCGCCTCATGAAATATTAAAAAATAGACACGTACATTTGTTTTGTTTCCGACCGCGACCATTCTTTTATAGC
This sequence comes from Sesamia inferens, assembly GCA_037179545.1. Taxonomy (NCBI): domain Eukaryota; kingdom Metazoa; phylum Arthropoda; class Insecta; order Lepidoptera; family Noctuidae; genus Sesamia; species Sesamia inferens. Next base: position 15,209,187 of record CM073928.1, on the reverse strand, counting down.
AGACGCCATTAACTTATTAGCTGGGGCACTACACGGGTCGTATAATGACCAGAGAATTTTTCTCTTTTGATATTAAACGGAGGACACTGGTACAAAAATTTTAATAAGTACTTTTCCAAATGAAACCTTTAAAGTAGCTATTTCCTAGTGGAGTGTGACATCAGTAGTCACACCTCCGACACCTAATAAACTATCATTCACAAATGACAGTGCTCTGTTATTAATATACAGCGCCGTCTCTTAAAAAAAATAACACCTGTTTTTCTACGAAGAGGTGTTTCCATTGAATGCATACTATTTTTTGAAATATGTGCACATATTTCGGTACAGGCACAATGGTACATCGCTTGTTAGAGAACATGAGAATTTTCCAAGCAATTTTCCCTGACCGCAAACGAGTCTCTAAAGGCTGTGAGGAGGGTAGGATGTCTCCGGTCATTCATACAGCATGCAAGGTGCTTTGATGTATTGCAAATATACTTAACAATTAATTTGCTTATAGGTATGTAGATACCTAAATTTAAAGGACACCAAGTATTTATAACTCATATTTTTAAAGCTGCCTAAGCAAATGAGAAAAATATGGAAATTTCAATGTGTAAATAAGCAAAACTTTACTTGTTTCTTATGTTCATTTCGTCGGTACACTTGTTTAGCCTCACCTGACTACAGTTTAGCCGGGGTTATACGCTGAGATGATGCTGATGACTTGTTTAGCCTCACCAGCTGCCATGCAGGAAACAGTGGCCTTACTATGACCTGTTAACACTATCATTAAACCGTCGTGAAAAAGGGATAGTGCTATTCATACTGTATAGCTGCATCTTTGTTTGTCACTGAAACGCACACGTCATAGTAACCCTCCAGGAAGAAAAAAAAAAACGAATTAGCTTGTGTGTCATTATTGTTGATTCTTAAATGAAGCTTCACGAATATTTTGTCGGTTTTCATTTCATTATTTATTTAAATGCGAGAAGGAACACGTAACGATCTTAATACTTTTCAAATTGAGTAGGTAGACAAGGAAAATGGAAAACAATAAATGAATGTCATATTTCGTTAATTTGCTTTAATATGGTACCTTTCCAAAAAGTTCTTAGAAATACAAAAATCCCTTTTTTTGGTATTCAATATTTAGATAGAAACAGTGAAAACCATTTTGTAAAGGGAAATAAATAAATGAATATCAAATTTTATGAGTTCTCTTTTTCGTGCTTTTCTTAGAAGTCGTGAAACGGCACATAATAAAAGAAACAAAATCTCAAACCACCATGCGTCAAACGCCCACTGCTTGCCATCCAAGGGAAGTCAGTGTTAGCTTATAATTTTCATACCTTTGACAAAAAAAGTAAGAGCGTGCGTGTGCATGATAAGAATGCCTAGTACGAGTTTGTTTTACGATAACGCCATCGACACGATTATGACGCTCGGCGTTTAGAGGGCCTAGTGCGAGTTTGTTTTACGTTGACGCCATCGATGTGGTTATGACGTTCGCCATTCAGAGGGCTTAGTGCGAGTTTGTTTTACGATGACGTCATCGACATGGTTATGACGTTCTGCGTTCAGAGGGCATCGTGCGAGTTTGTTCTATGATGACGCGATCGACATGGTTACGACGTATGGTGTTCACAGGGTCTAGTGCTAGTTTGTTTTACGATGATACTATCGACATGTTTATGATGTTGGGCGTTCAGAGAACCTAGTGCGAGTTTTTTTTTACGATGACACCATCGAAATAGTTATGACGTTCGGCGTTCAGAGGGCCTAGTGCGAGTTTGTGGTACGTTAACGCGATCGACACGTTTATAACGTTCGGCGCTCTATTGGGTCGTTTCAAGCGGAGAACTTGGAGCGACTCAATCAGAGCGTGGAACGTCAAAAACTATTAACGTGTGCCTAGTGCGAGTTTTTTTTTACGTTAACGCAATTGTCACGCTTATGACGTTCGGCGTTCTCGCTCATCGCTTGGAGGGGCTTAATGAAATCGTCGATCACGTGATTGCTGCTTGGAGACGCGAAATGTATTGAGTTAAAGAAAAACCACGTGATTGCATGTAAATTTGTAAAAAATTAAAATTGTAAGTAAAAATTTATTACCTAAATAAAAGCCTCCAAGCGGAAAAGGCGAGTCAGTCCACATGCATTGCTGGATTCAAAAAATAATTCTACTAATAATTATACTCATATAATTTGTCCGAAAGCTAATTCTGAGGAAGAACATAAAAATGCTTGCAGTATTTCCTATTTTATAAGATCTTACTAAATTCCTTTTCCATTAATACTTCAAAAGCATTATGCTGTAGATTAGAGTAATTCACGGCAAGTAAAATATTTCGATTTAGGGTTGTAACGGAGCTTCACCTCCGCTTCCGTTACTGTGGAAGTTCCGCAAGAAATCGTATCTTCGCGTCCGCCTCCGCCTCCGAACAATTTTTGCGGAGTTATAATATACGTATTTATAAAATAAAAACGCGCAAGCTGCGACGCTTGACAACCAACCGGCCCGCGTTGGAGCGCGAAGTGGTCAAGAAACAATTAGTGCGAGACGGGAATGCGGCAAATATAATTTGTTTCTCCTTAATTTTCCTTACTAGAAGCTAATATTGTTTTACTAAGTGTACTACTATTAATGTACGTAATTAAAATTAAAAAAATTGTTTTAATTAACCATAAATTTAATTTTTTTCTATACCTATCTACTTTCACCTCCGCGTACGTTAACCTCCGCATCCGCGGAGGTGAGACTCGTCGCCTCCGCATCCGCCTCCACCTCCGCTAACAAGGCCACCGTTACAACCCTACTTCGATTATTAAGTGAGTTTAAGTTGCGTTAAATAATTCGGTAATGCCTATTAATCTGTCATGACTCGTTCAAATTATAATCCCCTGTCAGTTGCTAATATTGTTATTGTTTAAGGATACCCAAATGAGGAAACTGAAATAAATAACCCTTTAAAGTTATTAAAGGGATGTTTTCAATTAAGTAGGGTTATTTGTCTATTTATTGAAGCTTAAAGTTTATTCAGAAAATCTACTGCAGGTATTTTATCGGTTTTTTTTAAATAACGTATAAATCTTCAAATTCTTCATTCATGATCGACATATAGTTAGTATAGTAAATAACTATAAACCACAATCCCGCCTGATGGTAAGCAGTAATGCAATCGTTGATGGTAAAGTTTATCGCGCTAGTTTATTAAGCCTATTCACTAAAAAAACCTGAGTGAATAGGATGGAAGATGGCAGTTGAACGAGGTGATGCAATGTTAAACCCAATAACACGACCAACAATGTTGCGCAGGAGGGACATTAATCTGGAGACCTCCGCGACCAAATTCCCGACATAACAACATTTTGTGCAATCATACCCTTCACACATACACGCTATATTAATATCTAAGATAATATTATATTTAAACTTATAACTTCTCAAAGTCGTCACAAAATTAAAAAACCGACCAAGTGCGAGTCGGACTCGCGCACGAAGGGCTCCCTGCCATTATCTTTAAAAACGGAAAAAAACACGTTTATTGCATGGGAGCCCCCTTTCCATATTTATTTTTAATAATTTAATTATAAAATTTTAATATATAACCAAATATTCTGTGAACATTTCAAGCAACTATCTATTTCCGTTATTAATAAAGAGCAAAAAACGGCAAAAAATCACGTTTGTTGTATAGCATTTTAAATATATTTTTTTAATTTTTAGTATATGTTGTTATATCGGCAACAGAAATACATAATTTCTGAAAATTTTAACTGTCTAGCTATTGTGGTTCATGAGATACAGCCTGGTGACAGACGGACAGACGGGCAGCGAAATCTCATATGAATAGGGTTCCGATTTACCTTTTAGATACGGAGCCCCAAAAAGAGTTTTGTAAAAAGTTATACACGTTTGTTGTAACCATAAACATATATTTGTAACGGAATGTACGGAGGGTTAGAATATAAAACCTTAAGGAAAAAATAACCAATATTTTCGAGTAATAGATAGCCATATTTATTGTGAGACGACATTCAGGTAAACGTATACGTATAGAATTATACTGCCTATCATCAATAGCGATCTGTCTTTCACTGAAAACAGCTTATTGGGTTCGGCCGTGTGGGAATTCCACTAACGAAACAGCCGATCGATTCTGAAGAAATGTCATCGTGAAAAGTTAGGCGAAGCGAGCTTAGAGCTGTCAATAATGTCCTTAGCATCTGGTGCAAAGGTTCCTCACTTCACCAAAATTTTCATATTGAGAGTTTTACAGAGTATAGCTTCTTTAAATCGAGTGCAAGAACTTTCAGTGTCGTTCTTGTTGAATAGTACTTATTAATTTCATGATGTTGCGGAATATCGAAACTGACCTCTTTTGAATACGGAAGTACATCTACAGTCCGTTCACATTTATTTTACTTTTGACAGTTACAACCCTAAGGAAATTACAGCTAAACTGGAATGTGAACTTGCATAATTCTCTTATTTAAAAGAAGACTCTATCGCAAGAGTAATAAGGTCGATCAGAAATAAAACCTTATTAGAAAAGAAAACTGTCCGAGGGAGAAAGCGTTCCAGTAGCCCTCTGTCTCAGTGTTACCCGTGTTTATCGTAATTTTGTTTGAAATCAACAATTTCGCTTAGAAAAATATGGTGAAAAAGAGTGTCATTATTGGCTGCAATATTGAGTTACCCTGGATGCAGAATATCATTATTTAAGTAAGTTTTTTGTGGTAATCATATACAAGTTATTTTGTTTGTATGTAGGGTGACCATAAATTTCGGAATAAATAATAAATGTGTACTTAGTCATTGTGTACATAATAAGTAAGTGGTCTTTATTAGGTATTTACAATAACATTAAATTCTGTTTTCTTGTAGATATTTTACTTAATGTAAAAAAGTAAAGCAGTATATCAAGCTACTACAATCTATCAGATTTCCTTATTAGATTTTCAACTTTATTTCTAAATTGTTAAAGTTCTGACAGTTTCGGGTAGATTGACCTGCTGTCGTCCTTACATCATCAATTTATTTTTAGAATAATAAAATTACAAAGTTCGCATCCATACCTAAATATTCACTGAAATACAGGTAATATAAGTGAAAAAAAAAAATATTTTACATACATTCCTTATAAATTCTATATAATACTTACCCTACACAACAAGGTCAGAGGGCTACTGTGAAGCTATCTCCTTCGGACCGCGTTTTGATCAATAGTGTATAATCCAGTTTAGATATAAGTTCCTTGTACAACCTTTTTTTTTTTTGTTGGGATGGGAAATCATCAAATGACTTCTCCCGCTCTGGGCGGAGCGGAAGGGTGTGTCAGACTTTTACTGACTAAAACCCACCCGTGTTTCTTCACTTGCCTGTGCGACGGCCAGAGCCGCGGTTTCTTGTTTAACGAACCCGCAACCCTGACCCAGGAGGCATCGGTCTTCGTGGATCCCGTCACGATGTGCTGATATCTCTTTGAGGCGCGCGTGGAACACGACGCGCCGTCGAGTCAGGCCTGGTCCTTACCGGGCGGCGAGCTGCCCACTGCTCACCGCCCGCAGGCCCGCGCCTACGGTGGCTGGGAGTCAGGTGTCGTCTCCCGACCAGGGCGTCTACTGCGGCGGCTAGTGGCGTGAGGGCGCTGGGATTCCCGTTGCCTCACGCGCTCCGCCTCCTCCTTTGCCAGCATCAGTGCTTCGCAGAAGGAGGTGACGGCCTGCCATGCACTCTCGCTCCGGACCATGGCCTGGACCAGGGTCGGACGCGAGAGATCGCCGCCGATCGCCGCTACGAGGACACGGCCGTGCTCTGCCCAAGCCGGGCAGACCTCCACCGTATGCTCCACCGTGTCCTCAGGGCGATCCACACAATGATGATCCTTGTACTACCCTCAGACTTGGTGAAGTGATAATTTTCGCACTATGGCCGGTATCAGCGCCGAAAGTCGAATTGAATGGCTTAGAAGGGGCCTATTTCCAGCAGCTATAGACTGATGATGATCATTAAGTGGAGTCACTTAGCAACAAATTTCCAACGGGAATAGAAATCATTGTGATGTTGCCAGACTTATCAGTGGAAATTATTCAACATGAACCTTATTTGAATGACTATAAAGATCAGTGTAATTTGGATAGTAAGGTAAAATCAGAGGTAAAATAACTGTGAACAGGCGGTATTGCTCATGTCGTTAAATTTCATAGGTCTAATTCGTCCTAAAAGGTTACAACCATTAAGTAGAAAATAAAAGTAAACTGCACTCTAATTGCCTCACATAGAATTACTGACAGTTGGATTTTGAAGCTTATTGCTATTTCATTGCTCCATATGTTCGAAAACGTGTCAGCTCAACAACGTAAATAACGCAATGAATGTTGTGGAACTGTCAAAATAAACCCGTTTCTACTAATAATGTCTTACGCAATCACCCTGCTTGGTTCTAGCCCAGGCAGACGCTGTTTGTATAAAATTTCATCACGACTACTCTCAAAACACTGAAGTAAAACATCGTACGGAAATCGGTAATTATACTAGAACCAAATATTCGAAGACAGGTGACGGGTCTGTCTCAGCAATGAGACCACTTAAGGCTGATTACGGCCATGTTTCATAATTTCAGCCGAAAGACGTCCACTACTGGACATAGGCCTCCCCCAAGGCTCTCCACGACGACCGGTCCTGCGCCTCCCGCATCCAGCGGTTTCCTGCGACCTTCACCAGGTCGTCGGTCCGCCTTGTCAGGGGCCTACCCACGCTACGTCTTCCGGTGCGTGGTCGCCACTCAAGAACCCGTCGGCCCCATCGGGCATCAGTCCTACGGGCAATGTGTCCAGCCTACTGCCACCTTAGTGTTGCGATTCTTCGGGCTATGTCGGTTACTCTCGTTCTTCTGCGGATCTCCTCATTCCTGATTAGATCGCGCAGTGAAACCCCAAGTATAGCCCTCCCCATTGTCCTTTGAGTGACTTTGAGCCTTCGTATAAGGCCCATTGTTAGCGACATGTTTACTTAACTGGTATTTATGTCGAAATATTGCTACGCCATTTAAGTACTTTACAATTATGAACCAAACATACATCTATATATATAAAAGAAAGTCGTGTTAGTTACATCATTTATAACTGAAGAACGGCTATACCAATTTGGCTAAAAATTGGTAAGGAGGTAGCTAAGGACTGGGAGAAGGACATAGGATACTTTCTATGCCGCTCCCCGTCGTTCCTGTGGGAATAAATGAACTTCTTTGTTTCGACTTCTCCCACGCTTTTATGCTACCCTGGTAACTTGAACGTCAAAAAAATATGCACAATAAACCTTCTTTCATGTATTATGATTATTTGATAATGATGAATGAATGACGTTTATTGTTTCGACTTCTCCTACAGTTTTGTGATACCCTGGTACCTTCCACGTCAAAAAAATATGCACAATAAACCTTCTTTCATGTAATTATGATTATTTGATATTGATGAATGAATGACGTTTATTGTTTCGACTTCTCCTACAGTTTTGTGATACCCTGGTACTTTGCATTTCCACAAACTATGCACAATAAAACCTCTTTCATGTATTATGGTGATTTGATAATGATGAATGAGCTTTTTATTGTTTCGATTTCTCCTACACTTTTGTGCAACCCTGGTACCTTCCACGTCAAAAAAATATGCACAATAAACCTTCTTTCACGATTATTTGATAATGATGAACGAATGAGGTTTATTGTTTCGACTTCTCCTACAGTTTTGTGATACCCTGGTACTTTGCACGTCCACAAACTATGCACAATAAAACCTCTTTCATGTATTATGGTGATTTGATAATGATGAATGAGCTTTTTTATTGTTTCGATTTCTCCTACACTTTTATGCTACCCTGGTACCTTGCACGTCAAAAAATATGCACAATAAACCTCTTTCACGATTATTTGATAATGATGAACGAATGAGGTTTATTGTTTCGACTTCTCCTACACTTTTGTGCAACCCTGGTACCTTCCACGTCAAAAAAATATGCACAATAAACCTTCTTTCACGATTATTTGATAATGATGAACGAAATGAGGTTTATTGTTTCGACTTCTCCTACAGTTTTGTGATACCCTGGTACTTTGCACGTCCACAAACTATGCACAATAAAACCTCTTTCATGTATTATGGTGATTTGATAATGATGAATGAGCTTTTTATTGTTTCGATTTCTCCTACACTTTTATGCTACCCTGGTACCTTGCACGTCAAAAAATATGCACAATAAACCTTCTTACATGTATTACGATTATTTGATAATGATGAATGAATGAGGTTTATTGTTTCGACTTCTCCTAAACTTTTGTGCTACCCTGGTACCCTGCACCTCCACAAAGTAGGAAACACGTGTCCAGTATTTTTAAGTTAATAATATTATGTACAAAATTTCAAAAAGATATAATGAAAAACCACAAAGTTATAATAAGCTTGCTACGAGTATTCTACTTGGTTGTCCCAACATAAATATGGTCAAAGATCCGCGCGCGAGCGAACGCGGTGCGTTGACCTCTAGCGTCAGCTGTTGCGCGCGCACAATACTATGATGATGTATCGTAAGCTGCGTGACGCACTCGGTAACTACACTGTAACAATTTCTAAATGTATTTGGGACAAAATATAACATGGTGTCAAAATTATTGGAATCGATTCAGTTGCTTATTCACTATTTATATATAACTCAAGAACGGCTGAACCGATTTAGCTGAATATTGGTGGGAGGTAGTTAAGAACCCGTTCCCGTCGTTCCCGTGTGACGTGACATAAGACATGGTCCAACTCATTCAAAATGTAAGTCAGCAATTCATATACCAAAAATGGTAGAACAAAAAGCAAATGACAGCTGAGCATATTTAAAAAAAAGTCTAACCGGTTGAAGCAATCGTTTAAAGCAAAGAATATAAATACTCTCTGCTGGTTTAAAGTTTCTAATAAAAAACCACAAAGCCAACTTCAACTTCAAAATTTCTAATATTGTATTGCTGTGCCATTTATCATCAATAAAAATATCATGCCGTGACCAAGACCATCAAATCTTTCTCGAGCGCCGCCTTACTATGACTCGACTTCGTGCTTCTCACTCACAAGAGCAAAGGGAGGCGGCAGTCCGTGAAACTGTTCCGTTGACAATGCGAAATCGGCGAACAAACCTCAGAGATCATCATCATTATCATCAATCTTTTTATCGTCCCACTGCTGGAGACAGGTCTCCTCTCATGCAGAGAAGGATTGAGTGTAATCACCACGCTTGCTTAATGCGGGGTGGCGATTTCAGACTTATAAAGTCCAGGTTTCCTCAAGATTTTTTCCTTCACGTTCAGTCATTGGTGTCCTAGATATTATACTTAGAGAGTACATATCACTTTAGAAAAGTTACATCGATACTTGCCTGACCTGGAATCGAACCCGCGCAATCATACAAGAGAGGCTGGTGTTTTAACCACTAGGCCACCACGACATCTCAGAGATCAATAGCTAGATAATTTACGAAGCACAAGTAGAAATTCATTTCTTTCACAAGGTGCTACACTAAATAAATGACAAATAAAAAAATCATGGAATACTTTTTTTTTTATTTATTTACAGTGTTCCTAATTTAAAAAGTAAAAAATGTGATCATGTGATATTTATTGCCTTTAAGGCGGAACAAAGTTCGCCGGGTCAGCTAGTATTATATAAACATGAAATTCGCTCTATTCGTCGCTAGTTGAAAAAGTTCGCTCGTATGAAAACAAACTTATACTATCGAATTTGAAAATAAATTACGTGAGTACTCTCTAGTGAGTATACAAGGGGTCTAATTGTGTATATGAAGCTATACATAGACATCCACTGCTTGTGTGAATTTAATTGACTGTTACCTTTTCGTATGAACTGCCGTGAATCGGTTTGGCTTATATTTCACCGGGACACCATGGCGGTGCAACCAGTCTCCTCTACCAACAAAATGTAGCTCTATAGAAAGTTACTCACCAGGTGTCCGTTTGGTTGCGCAATCAATTTGGCGGCGCGACCAACTCAGACGCGTACACAGAATGTTACTGATTGCGCCGCCATGCTGGTCGCGCCTCCACTAATTACTATAGCACTGTATGGTCCTTCACTCAGTTAGCCGCCAGTCCGGCCGCTAGTGACGCCTCCATCTAATTCCATGCAGCACGTGGGAACGGTTATGTTTAATTTTTTAACTGCTTATTTTAATATTTTAGTTTTTTGCATACGGTGGATAATTTTGATACAGAAAGATTTATTATCGAAATTTAAATCAATTCAATTTCTCAGTGATCGGCTAGTTAAGGATAAATCCACCACTATTTCTTTTTTTTTCTTAAACTCTCTTTTCCTACATACATATAGTAGTAGTGCTGTCTCTTCAAAGTTCAATTTGATACGGTGTCCGTGTGGTGTGGCGACACGGGTGTCTAGTTTGGTAGCTTACGGACACCACAGTGGCGCAATTGGTTGCGCCGCCATGGTTTCCCGGTGAAATATAGCCCTTACGGGTTCAGGTGATCGAGTCTGTAATAATCTCACGTGAAAAGTTGGGTGAAGTAAGCTGTCAATAATGTCAATCAACAGGAATGACAGACCACTCCACACTCACTTCGTTTCGATTTTCAGGATGAGATTCTTACAGAACCGCTGTATTAAACTAGTGGTCGTTTATTGGATTATTTTCAATTTATAAATCCATACAAATACTTGTCATATTGAATTAGGTAGCAAAAATCATCTGCGTCCGTGATGAGTATCGGTACCTAACCAGGATTACATAAAATAAAAATGTTTTTCCAGAAAAGGAAAAAGGAGGTCAACGGCCTCATTTATGTCTGTTACTGAAGTATGAACAGAGAATCTCTCTGTTATTTTGTTTTAACGTATTTAAACTTTGATACCTCACACGTATGTGAAATTTATACAAAAATTATATAATCAGATTTTTAAACTGATATTTCAAGGGACTACACACTTTGCAGTAGATGACCCGACCATACAAAAAAGAAACTAAAAAAAAAAACCTAAATTATTAATTTAAAATTTTATTAAATTTCGTTTTGGTATATCATGTTCTGAATTCGAAATCCATCACGCCTCTGGAATTTTCCAAGAATAAGATTGTAGCTTCTTTGTATTTGAAGAGTTCAAATGTGAGTGATTACTTTCCGAGTCGGTATTGAACCAACGAATACTAGACGAAAGTATTATTCACTGGCACGATCCAGATTACCCCTGCTCACGGAATTGAAAGCGCGTGAAACTGATCCTGGGACATTCAATTATATTCTTATAACATCCCACTGAGTTCGGGTCCGTGAATTATGTGATGGGGACCACAAAATTCCCATTACTATGTCGAAATATCGGCGAGATAGGGAAAATGCAATTTATGAGTTAGGATTGATATTAAAAACGAATTAGAAACGTATGTTTTTCTTTATGTAAAATGCGGATTGCATTGCCATGCAACGTAGCAACGCTGCCAACCCTTTGGCACATTCCTACTGATGGCAATACGGAAGAATTTTTTGATGCTCAATGAGCTCTTTCAATTTTTTCCGCTTTCAACACGAGCAGCTCAGTTAACCGAAACTGGATAAATTGACAGAGATCAGAGACCTTAATACTTTAGCGATAAAATTGAAAATGTACTAAAGAAAATTTGAGAGAATATAGTAGCTGGATGGTCCCCTCGAAGGTGTTTTCATTATGGGAATTTGGCCTTTTGATTGAAATAATAAAATTGTGTGTTAACATTTGAGTTGCTTATTCAAACGCAGAAATCGTAGCTAATAATAAAATGCCTGTTTACAATTTAGACGGAATGTAAATTTAGAGAGAATTATATATGAAATGTTTGAAGTGGGATACTTAAATAATTTCAAACATAATTCCCTGCGACCGAATCTGAATTGTTGTGTATGAACAATGGTGAAAATAATTACTTTGAGGGCTGATGTGAGGTAAATGTCTTGTGTAACAGGTATATGTTTTATGGAACCAAATAATAATATTTTTAAAAAACATCTAGAAATTTCGTCACTAAGTTGTAATAGAGTTTTTCTTTTTTACTTAAATTTAAGCACAATGTTTTCTATATTATTTACTTTGACTTATACTTGCAACTGCTTTATACTTGTGATTAAATCACTGCAAGACACTCGAAGGTATAAGTGAATATCCATAAGTAAAAATGTTCAAAATCTAGTCGCAATCTCAACAAATGTCAAACATTTGTCAAAACTGTACGGATATTAGGTATATTTTTATCCGATTGAGATTGAAAAAAGACTGCGTATGTAACTGTGGGAAAAGCCCGCCGATCTTTTACAAATGGAATTCGTACATTGAAAAGTGTGAACAATGAAAGATATATAGAGCGTATCATATATCGTATAAGGTTTTCAGCCTAATAGCCGTTCTTGGTATCCCTTGTTCGGCAGATTTACGATGTGCTAAACCACAAGCGTTCGAATTGGACGCCATTTTCTATCTTCTGACAACGATATTAAAATATATGTATATTTCTGTTTAATATTGAGGAATTTACACATTATCGATTTTTGATTTCAGGCATATGGATTATATTGCAAATGTTTTTTTTTTTATTTTAACCATTTTCGTAGATTAATTTTAGAGAGAATAGTTAGCTTTTGAAATCAATTATAACAACATGGACATTTTACACAATTCTTATTGGTCAGACCTTTATATCTCTGTATATAATATCCCACCAAAAACATGCCTGTTTAAATGGGGCCAAGTTTCTATCCAATCCAATGCCGCGTTAAGGTGCACTCTAAAATCGGTCATAATCATCTTCATCAAAATTATAATACTTGCGAATTTGAACTTAGATTTCAATACCTTTTTCGAAGGAACAACCACAACAAACAAATGTTGTGTGTTTCAATATTTTAAAACCTATCATCCACTCCTCCGCCTAACGATAATCTAAACACGTAGCCTACAATGGGCCCTCAAATATCTCAATAAATTCTTGAAGATAAATAATTAATTATCAAAGAAAAATTGTCGGCAATCTTGAATTATATTGACATATGTGAAAATGAATACTGTAACGTTTAAATTCTCAGAATCATCCTGAACCATGATAGAATTTCTATTCAAAATAAATATATAGCAACACTTCTTTCTATCTTGGATACATCTGCGAATATGTCAGTACAGATCTTATATTCTCAACCTGACCGAATTGCTTATAGAGGTTTGTGAAAAAATATTTCTGTTCATTTTGCTATGAATGAAGTGAAGTGATACGGCCAAGTAAAAGGTACAAATCCGTGAGTGTATTGTTAAATATACGTGTATTTCTTGAAATATAAGAATTTATCTATTCCCTGGAGGATATCTTTATATCTTTATAAGTATTTTAGTCCCGTTTTTATGCTGTCAGATTTTATGTAGAGCCATAAATTTTTGCAGAATAATAAACAATTTGTTTAATATGGAATAGATTTAAGAAATCGATATTTTGTCTTTTATGTTACAGAAATAACTTACAGAATAACCTAGGTAGGTAATTACCCAAACTCAACAAAAAGGTTTCAACAAATTACAACGAAAGTAGAGAATGTCTCACAATATTTTTTTTTTATACGATCCTGCAGTTGCTGCCAGTTGTAAAAGAATAATTGTAAAGGTCATGGAGAATTGAGCCTCATAGATACACCGGCAAAGTTCAAGATACAATGTTTCACGACTTTCATTTTAGTTCTATTACTGACAAATAGTCGGCAAAATTAAAATTACTAATCATATGCTGCGCATGATAGTGAAAACATTAATCCAGCCTAGAAGTTTGGGACTGAACTACGCTCCTATCCTACTAAACCTATCGGGATACATGAATCGTTGTATGGATGTTTCTTACTCTTTTGCGCAAAAAAACAACTAAACGGATTTGCACGAAATTAGCACACAGGTAGTTTATAACCATCATTTACATATTCCCACGAAATCGGGAGAATGAGACTGAGGAGTGCAGCTAATTCTGTAAAACTTTGTCAAAAATTCGTCATTATCATTATCATGTTAGCCGAAAGACGTTCACGCTTCTATGCTACTCGCATACGGCGGATTCCTAAAAAAAATCCTCAATGGAAATTCGGCACGTCAATTACTGCCTAATTTGTTGTAGGTTATTTAATACGAAGACGAAAACACATTTCTCGCGAATTAATTTTTCAAGCGAAATTTCATCTCGGATTTTTTCGACAGATGTAGGCAATTCGTGTTCTTTCGTGGCTTTTTGTTCTGAAGGTCTGAATTTATGAGCCATTTGTCATATTTATTCATCACAATAGTAAATGCTCAGGGCATTTAATAAAAGGTGTTAGAAAATGATCGTACCATATCTAAAGGGAACTCTTTTTAACAGACCATTGAACACTTACAAACGATTTAGTCGCTTCTTAGAAACACTGGACTCACAATTGTGTATGTCCTCGTAAAACGAACAGTGACTGAGGAATATTTTCTTTGGTATTAAAATACAATATACATACCAATTACATTTCAGTTTATCTCAAGTGTTAATGATTGGCAGCTGTCACAATTTCGGACACAGCAGAATAAATCAGAAACAAAAAGCTCTCAAGGAATTGTTCAAATTGAACAATTGTCTAATTTTACGAATTCATTTTTAGGATTTCGTACCTAAAAGGTAAAACGGAACCTTATTCATGAGACTTCGCTGTCCAGTGTCCATATGTCCGTCTGTCCGCCCGTCCATCTGTCACCAGACTGTATCTCATGAACCGTAAGAGCTAGCCAGTTGAAATTTTCAGAAATTATCTATTTCTGTTGCCGCTATAACAACAAATACTAAACATAAAATATTTAAGGGTGGCTCCCACACAACAAACGTGATTTTTTTGCCGTTTCTTGCTCCATATTAAAGATAATGGTACGGAAACCTTCGTGTCCGAGTGCGACTCGCACTTGGCCGGTTTTCACTTATTTTTAAGCGTTAATGTAATGTTTGTCATGATCTTTTTAATTATCTGCTTATGTGTCAATTAAGAAATATCAGCCAAGTTTAACAAAATTTTAACCTAGCCGTAATGCGACAAAATTGATCTAACACTAGTTTATACTTTCGATTTCATCCGCGCCGTAATAAAAAACATACCAGCTTTCTGTTAATTAAAGTTTTTGTAGAAATTGTATTAATTACTTCCAGAGACTTTCTCCTACATATAAAATTTATCACTATAACATTTATTAGTGCAGATTCCTCCCTACCTATGGGTAGCATAAAATTCGAAGCTTCGGTGGTAGGCCATAACATCGGCCGCCGGCAGAAGTTACCACCCACCAGACAAAGCCTTGCCGCCAAGCGATTTGTCGTGTTCCGGCATGATGTCTGTTGAAGCCGTACGGTGGACGGGTCTGAGCAGTTGTGTTGCGATGTGTGCCGGGTACGATGCGCCAAATGTTGTTGTGTTGGGAGTTTGGTCGTGGAGGGTCTTCAGATCAATCTCCCTTTGGCGCAGCATCGTTGGTCGTGTTGTTGGGTTTAATATTGCATCACCTCGCCCAACTGCCGTCTTCCTTCCTATTCGCTCAATCTGAGTGAATAGGTTCTTAATAAACTAGCGCGCTTTACCATCAACGATCGCATCACTGCTTACCATCAGGCGGGATTGCGGTCAAGCGCTAGTTTATAATTATTAAAAAAAAAAAAAAAAAATTAGGTCGTATGTACTTATAGCTCCGATGTCCAATACATTCGACCTAATGCTTCTAAGGTCGATATTATGTTATTAGGCACTAAAAAGAGAAGGATAAAATCATTACGTAGCCAAATTACAAACGACATTATTAAAATTTTGTTATAGCAACGGAACAGTGATTGTTAACACGAATTTCTCATAGATATTTTAGTAAAACCTGTTTTAAGAGATTATCTGATAAAAACAGGATTGTGTACGAAAATATAAACATTAAAAAAAATCTCGAATCTGTGCTATCTCTATCAAAACTATCTCTATATAGCTTTCACTTTAGGGTTAATTGTTTGCTTAGGGTAATCGGGTCAAGTTATGCAGCAGTTCGTAGATGGATGCTTATAAAAATGCAGTGTCATCATTATCATTTCAGCCGAAAGACGTCCACTGCTGGACATAGGCCTCTCTCAAGGTTCCCCACGACGACCGGTCCTGCGGCTCTCGCATCCAGCGGTTGCCCGCGACCTTCAACAGGTCATCGGTCTACCGTGTCTGTGGCCTACCCACGCTGCGTCTTCTGGTGCGTGGTAGAGCCTCCGTTATACGTTCGGTATTATACCGACGTAGGTCGCGCTTCAGAGACTTTGAGATCTGCTTATTGAGCTGCTGGTGGATACTGGCAGCTCGATATACTTGCTACAATATAAAACTCAAGGTACTTGCAGATGCAAGTATCACTTGACGAACGCAAAACCATCTCACGTCTGTCCTCTATGAGCTCGAGAGTGTAGTCCGAGAGCTTTTTAGTTCTATTTGTACAGCGGGTCTTAAAATACTTGGTCCCGATCGTACTGACAGCTTCTACAATCTCCTCATTGTACTCGTCCACGTCGCCACTTAGGCATTCGAAGCGATTTTGGAGCTCGAGCTGGAACCTTTGAAGTTATAGATCTGGATGGATGCTGGCCGACTTCATCAGGCGAGATCTTACGGACACTATGTTCAGATTCAATGTGCCTCTGACCATACGGTGGTCGCTGCCGCATTTGAGCGAGTTGATCACTGAGACATTATTGAATATGTGCCTCTTTGTCGCCAAGTCCACGTCAGCTGTTCACGCTTTTTGAAGGAGTTCATCATAAAGAGTCCTTCCTTCCCCATGAAGCCAGCTAACATGTGGCCTCGGTGGTTCCGACGCCCGCTCTACACGGAACTGGAACCTCCCGATACAACTGTGTCCGGTGAGGAACTGCGACAGGCGGAGGGTGAGGGCGCCGTGATGCCTCTCTAACCACTCCTCAAAGAGAGTGGCTATTGTGGCGTGCCCAGCACTGGGTTGTTCAAAGAGAACATACAACAACAACAACAATAAAATCACGCTAACCCGACAAACTGTTTATAGCTTATTATACAGGATTCTTCCAAGATTATTTTTCATTCAACATGTCATACAACACATCCAAGTTAAACGATCTTTATTACACAATTTTGCAATAACTAAATTTTCCCCAAGTTTTGCTTACCTGGCGGCCTACTTAAGTTCGAGATTTTGCACGATGTACAAGATACAGCGTCTAGTTTATAACTACATTCATGCACACTTTCCAACGTAGATTTTCTGAGGTACATTATGAAAATGAGAGGCTTGTGGTAGTAAAAACGGTTCTTGAAATGATTTCGCCCGCTCTTGTCGAAGCGAGAGGGGTGTCAGACTGTTCCTGACTAAAACCCAACCGTGTTCCTTCAGTTCCCTCTGCCAGGGGCTGCGGTATCTCTTCCGAATAACTTGCAGCCCTGGCAGGCATCAGGCTGACATCTCTTTAAGGCAAGCTTGGAACACAATGTCGACTCGGACCTGCACCTTAATTATGGAACACACTGTTGCTATCAATTTGAATCATTTTGAAGCATATTACTCATACGTTGCTCCATGTGCACGAAAAATGTGCCCGTCTCACAATGTAATTACCGCAATGAATGTTGTTGAACTATCAAAATGGTATCCATTACTACAGATACCCCACTAGTCTTTACCGGGTGGCTAGCTGTTACTGATACTGAGGGTTCCTGATATCCTGTGTTAATTATAATGTACTAGCTGCGCCACGCGATTTCACCCGCATAGGTTTTGATATTGTCCGCTCCTGTTGGTCTTAGCGTGATGTTATATAGCCTAAAGCCTTCCTGGATTAAGGGGCTATCCAACGCAAAAAGAATTTTTTAAATTGGACCCGTAGTTCCTGAGATTAGCGCGTTCAAACAAACTCTTCAGCTTTATAGATAACCAAAATCAACTTGTCGTTCTATCTGTTTGTTAGCTGTTTACCTTAACCTACCTTAACAGCTGCACAATTTTTTTGTATCCTGGTAAGTTAACTCAGTGGTAGGCCATAGTATCGACTGCCGGCAGAAGTTACCACCCATCAGACAAAGTCTTGCCGCCAAGCGATTCGTCATGTTCCGGCATGATGTCTGGTGAAGCCGCACGGAGGACGAGTCTAAGCAGTTGTATTGCGATGTGTGCCGGGTATGATGCGCCAAATGTTGTTGTGTCGGGAGTTTGGTCGTGGAGGGTCTCCAAATCAATCTCCCTCTGGGTTTAACATTGCATCACCTCGCTCAACTGCCGTCTACCTTCCTATTCACTAAGTTTTTTTTCAGTGAATAGGCTTAATAAACTAGCGCGCTTTCAGACAAGCACTAGTTTATAATTTAAAAAAATGTTACGTTGGATAATTTCTGACCTCTTTCAGGCCGAAACCTTGCGAAATAGCAAGTATTACTACCACGACACGTCTGCATATGTTAGCAAGGGCAAGGAAAGGGTTTTCCTATTTACACTTTCGGTTCAATAAACACATTGTACAGTCCTTTATAATTTGGGACAGACCTTTTGTTATATAGGGGACATTATAAATTTAAAGTCGGGCAGAATTTCTTTACGGAAAACTTACATTGTTCAAGTTGAGAATTGAAACTTTGACAACCATGATTTTAAGCTATTGTTTCGAAATTGCAAAATAGTATTAGTCATTATTTCTACCGTTTTTTTTACAAATTGGGGCACGTAACTTAAAAAGGAAAGGCCTATAATATACATAGCCTTTATAGCTTGTGCCTCGTGGTTCAAACTGGGATAAAAACTATTTTATGCCCTATTCCAGGTCATGGTCTACGCTTGTGCCAAATTTCATCCTAATCTGCTCAAGATCAGTTATTAACTAAAAACATGTTATTGGGTTCGGCCGTAAATTGGTAAACGGGCCGGAACGAAAATTGTTGATCTGTCAAAATAAATTCATCAAAATTATCAGTTTTAATACAGGCAATCGTGTATTCATTCATTCTATAACATATCTAATAACACACGTTATTTAAAATGTTGTAGACGCAGTCTCACCTCGGTGTTTGTCGCCGAGGTGAGACTGCGACTAGATTTTGAACAAATAATCTATACTTAATATATAAAGCTGAAGAGTTTGTTTGTTTGAATGCACTAATCTCAGGAACTACTGGTCCGATTTGAAAAAATATTTTTGTGTTGGATAGTCCATTAGCCCAAGAAGGCTTTAGGCTATATAACATCGCGCTGGAACCAATAGAAGCGGAGCATAACTAACACCACGCGAACGAAGTCGCTGACGGCCGTTAGTATAAATATATATGTCAGACTTTTACTGACAAACCAACCCATGTTCAATCACTTTCCTGTGCGCTATGGTCACGGTTTCTCTTTTAACTAACCCGTGATCCTGGCACAGGAATTATTATCCCTCAATTTACATTACTACAGAATGAGAAATGTGTTGATTTTGTAAAATAATCTCCTAAGCTAAAATATTCTTGAGAGTAGCGGTGGCTCTATGGTGTCGGCCGTAAGTTCAAATTGTAGATCGTAGGTTCGACTTTGAACCAGGCGCATTACTTTGTGTGAATTATTTCATCACCACTGCTCACAAAACGGTGAAATCGTGAGGAAACAGGCATTTTGTAGAAGCCAAAAACTTTGAAGACATGTGACATGTACCAGCTCGCACTGGGCCCGCGTGGTGGATTACGGCCCACTCCCTCTCACTGAAAAAGCCTGTGTCCCAACAGTGGGAACATTATAGGCACATTATATTATATATTCTCCTAAGCTTAAAATAAATACGTATTGTAGTAACTAGTTTCATTGGCTTATATACGTTTTTCCATTCAATGTTTTATTGAACTACTTGTTGTACTTTAAAACTATCAAAATAACGTAGGTACATTCCAAGTTAACAATGAGTACATACCATTAATATTTTATCGATCCGGAATGGATCTGACCCATAAATTAAGCCTCCGATATCATATTGTACTCACTTTTATTAGTTCAGAGAATATTAAAAGTTAAAGCTCCAGTGCTGATTGGACATTAAAAAAATTGTCCTGAATGCTGACTCTTTCTGACTTCGTGTATATAGAAAATATTCGGTTCTTTGTGCGTTTCGTTTAAACGAGAAAATTGATTTGTGGTAGATGGATATGCGCAACATGTTTGCAATCAAAGTGGTGTAATGCAACACTGTATTATGCCCGAGCGTCGAACAAAGAACGCAACGACGCTGAACAGCCAACAATAGTATTCAATGTTCCAAGCCGGGCTTTTCATTTGGTGCTTACATGATGTCGATTGTTTGAGTACGACCTCGAATAGTACAACATCATGTCTACTTTTGAATGATAGTGGTCACCCGCTGTAAGGGGTCGTTCAAGTATTACGTAAGCACTATTGGGGGGCGGAGGGGTCTTTATTTTGTTTATTTTGGATGACATGGGGGTAGGGGAGTCTAGATGATGATTACGTCATCGGTAGTTATTTACTTTTTACACGAAGTGCAACCCTCACATTATCTATGCTTGAGATGTTTTGTATGTTGTTATGCTATGTTGTATTGCTATGTTGAATACTGTATAATTAAAATCTCATATCTATCTTAAATCTATTTTCTAATTATTAAAAATATAAATATTATATAACATTATAATTATAAATATAAAAAGATACATTTATAATTGAAAAATTTTTACGTAAGCATAGGGGAAGGGGGTAAGAATTTTGCTTACTTTTGCTGACATGGGGGATGGGGGGGTAAATAATTGTAATAAATCTGCTTACGTTATATTTGAACGGCGCATAATTAATTGAAATATTTTAATATTTTTTTGGTTATTTGTTAGCATCGATAAACAGAGGGACTGGAACAAGTTGCCAGCGCCGGTGTTTCCGTCTGACTACAATGTAAGAGTCTTCAAGGCTAGAGTGAATAGGCTCTTAATAAACTAGCGCGCTTTGACATCAACGATTGCATCACTGCTTACCATCAGGCGGGATTGCTGTCAAGTACTAGTACATAATAGAGTATTTGACTAAAAAAAAAACTAAATAGTACATTGTAGACTTTATTTCTTTATCCTTCCCCTTAGAATTCCATCCAAAGGTTGTCTGTAAAAGATCGCTCTTAGCGATAAGACCGCCCATTGTGTCACCCTATGTAAAATATTTTTATTTATGTTCTGTAATCTATATGGTGTACATAATAAAGAGAATTCTAGTTAATTAGTTTTATTTAATCAAATACCCTATTATATAAAACGTAGCTCTATTCATATCTATTGTTATTCCCAACTTATTAAAAATTAATAAATATCTACACGAGAACATCATTGTTTGGTTTACAATGTAACTAAACAGGTTTTGAATGTCATTATGTATGATTATCAATGATACTATGTCTTGTAGGTAGTTGGTTTTGTTATTGTAATGAGAAACTGTCTACGACTTCAAATTCGTTAACATTTCTCATTAAAAAAACACAACATTTCCTTACTAAACTTTGATCAAGATCATAACATGTTTTCTTTTTTATATTCTGTAGAATAACATTTCATAATCCATACGAGAAAATACAGTAGCCAGAGCTCAGCCAAATACCTACCAATAGACCCATTTCTCGGAAAATTATAAATAATAATATTCTTAAGAAACGCCACGGAGATTGGTAATTTTTAATAAGTACAACTGACATTTTGTCTTCCGCCGGTCCCTCATTCCCCCGTGTTTAACCGGCTCTCGTAAAACGTTTATTGGCATTTCGACAACTTAGATCCACGAACATCAAGACACTGCCCGTTTCCTTTATATTTCCAACGAATGGAAACAGTAAAAATGTATTCCCGAGTGTTTGTACTGCGTATGCAGACGTACACCATGACATACTTTTGAAGTTTTGATCTTTGGCACGTGTCGCAATATTCCGTTGCAAACGAGTTTTCTTATTGTTTTTGTTTGATCTAAGTGTTAGAGGGAGCAGTGGTGACCAAGTCGTATCGGTTCCGGTTATTCTGAGATCAAACCCAGTCAGAATTCACTTTATGTATTTAATTTATCATCAAAACATTGAAGGAAAACATAGTGAGAAAATTTGTCATAGCATGTCTTAGAACCATCCAATTCGAAGTAGAATAGTACATATGTGGTGGTGGTGTATGGTCCACTCAATTTAACAGAGAGTAGAAGGGTGTTCTAGTATTGGGAACATTATAGATTGGATATGTTTCTAATAAATGGATCAACTAAATATGAAAATTCTGGTACTATTTTTTACTAGCGGCCGCCAGCGACTTCATTCGCGTGGAGTTAGTATTGCTCCGCTCCTATTGGTCGCAGCGTGTTGTTATAATATGGTCTATCCAACGCAAAAAGAATTTTTCAAATCGGACCAGTAGTTCCTGAGATTAGCGTGTTCAAACAAAGAAACTTCTCAGCTTTATATATTAGTATAGATAAAAAAAAACTTCTGGTAAGTGTACTGAACTTTTTTCTATATCATTGGTGACTTTACAGATACAAAAATCAGTAATAAACAGATCAGATGCATTTATGAAGCCCAAAATACATTCGTTTACTCATGAGCACCAACTCCCACTAACGCAAGATTCAACAGCGATTTTGTGATAAAACGTGTTAATAGATATGTTAAAGTTTTACGACAATATTTTCATTAAAACTATCCCTCTTACATGATGACTCTGCTGCAAAGTTGCAATTTTTTATTTCACAAGAAAAACGATGTAGATTTATGAGTTACTATAAAGTGTTTATGCTCATGCCTGTATCTAGATTTA
Source organism: Sesamia inferens (assembly GCA_037179545.1). Taxonomy (NCBI): domain Eukaryota; kingdom Metazoa; phylum Arthropoda; class Insecta; order Lepidoptera; family Noctuidae; genus Sesamia; species Sesamia inferens. Next base: position 15,186,328 of record CM073928.1, on the reverse strand, counting down.
CAGCAACTGAATCGATTCCAATCATTTTTACACCATGTTATATTTTTCCCAAATACGTTTAGAAATTGTTGCACTGTGGCTACCGAGCGCGCACGGTGGATCATAGTTTTGCACACGCCGTCTTAACAGCTGACCTGAGCGGAGCGTGGACTATATTTTTGTTGGGACAGCTAATTAGGATAACAAGCTCATAATTTTGTGGTTTTTCATGATATCTTTTTTAAATATTGCACATAGATTCTTTACTTATACATACTGGACACGTGTTTTAGGTTTCGCATAAATTGTTGTATACCTTTTAAAAATCAAACTCTCTACCAATAATAGTACGAGATCCGGCTGCAGAATCAGTGTACCCATCGAGTGTTTGCTGAAAACCAAATTTTTTCACATATTTATGATTAGGAGAATTTATATCTACCAGGTTGCCTATCAAAATGTGGCCGCTAGTATTTTTAATTAAATTATTAATAATTCATAATCCGTAAGAAATTTCACTGACATGTTTTTTCAATGAAATGTCGTCTATTTTACGGTAACATCTATGAAGACTCTGAAAAATCATGGTTGCCGTTGCGCACCTGGCCGCACCTCTTCGCAGCCAGGTGTACACAGGTATGATTTTCTTACATTTATACACCCACAACGTACATTCATATTTTATAAATCAAATTAAAGCTAATTTTTTTCTGTTCATTATTATATACGGTTGCCTAATTAAATCTGGCCGCAAATAAGGGTTGCTGGCTGTTAAATAAAGTAAACATTAAAAGTAGAGTGAAAGAGAGCTAGCGCGTTACACCACTATTCAGGCGAGGATAGCGATTGCCAGCTGTCGGACAGTTTAAAGCCATTGCGCATGCGTCAGATGCTAGTGTTCTCAACCTCCGATTCAAACAATAGTAGGTACGCCTCAAAATAATAAATACTCCAAAAGAAACGTCTTGGAGTATTTATTATTTTGAGGCGTACCGTAAAATGTAATTTAATTCATCAACAATATCCGTAAATGGATATTGTTGATGAATAAAACCAAGGTTATTTATGTAAAAAAAATTGTGTTGTGCAAGTACTGTATGAAAAAGATTTGATTTTATTTAAGTATTAGATTTATTATACATATTCATAAATTTAAGTAAATTATAAATTTTTAAAATGTATTTTATATTTCCGTGACTCTTTTTTAAAAATCTGAATCATCGGAGCTCTCAGTCATACTAATGGTTGGTTTTAAAAATTCATCTATCAACTTTTATTTCACCCCGATGAGATTGATAATTTTTCGATGCACAAATGAAACAGCAATATATTATGTTGTGTATTACGTACTCCAAAATAGCGTGGTTTTTAACTTAGAATAAAAGTCGCAACTGATCCGTTGAGAACACTAGCATCTGACGCATGCGCAATGGCTTTAAACTGTCCGACAGCTGGCAATTGCTATCCTCGTCTGAATAGTAGTGTAACGCGCTAGCTCTCTTTCACTCTTCTTTTAATATTTTCTTTATTTAACAGCCAGCAACCCTTATTTGCGGCCAAATTTAATTAGGCAACCGTATATAATAATGAACAGAAAAAAATTAGCTTTAATTTGATTTATAAAATATGAATGTACGTTGTGGGTGTATAAATGTAACAAAATCATACCTGTGTATACCTGGCTGCGAAGAGGTGCGGCCAGGTGCGCAACGGCAACCATGATTTTTCAGAGTCTTCATAGATATTGCCGTAAAATAGACGACATTTCATTGAAAAAACATGTCAGTGAAATTTCTTACGGATTATGAATTATTAATAATTTAATTAAAAATACTAGCGGCCACATTTTGATAGGCAACCTGGTGGATATAAATTCTCCTAATCATAAATATGTGTAAAATTTTGGTTTTCAGCAAACACTCGATGGGTACACTGATTCTGCAGCCGGATCTTAGACTATAAGGTCGCTAAAGTAATCAAATAAAATGTACCACTAGTTTATTACTTTACGGAACATACATAAACTTACTAGACATACACAACGTGTAAATAAAACAATGCGCATTACGAAAGTGGTTAATCCAGAATTGTTTCATAATCATAAACAGTTTATAATGTTCGTTGGAACATTATAGATTGATTATGGTAACAAGTATGATGAAATTATTGCCCAAAAATACAGTGTTTTGGGTTTTTATACATTATAGTCAGTTTTTTTTTTTTCGAATAATTATTATATTAAGAAGCGTTTCATGAAGTAAAGTAAAGTAATACTCAGAAAAAAGCTTATGAAGAGTAGTATCATAAGCAGTCAAAATAAATATGTAAGTATAAAAAAACCCAAAACCGTCTCTTTTTTGGCAATAATTTCATTGACTTACTATTTTATTAATCACGTCAATCTTATATTATAAGAAAGTACATATCTTCAAGTTTACAAATACATTTAAAAATTGCCGGAGTCCGAAACTTTTATATTCGAGTGTATGATGGGCGAAAAATGGCTCTTATCAACCCACCTCCTTTCTAGTGCGGGGCAACGTTTATTTAAAAAAAAATGCAATAGGTTATGAGTATGGATGGATGTTTTGTACTCTTTCACGCATAAATTACTGCACGGATTTAGATGAGAATTGGCACATAGATAGTTTATAACTAGGAATAACACGTAGGATGCTCGCTTATCCCGATATTCTCGCGGAATCAAAACTTAAGCGAGTGAAACCCGCCATAATACTAAAATTTCAGAGTATGTAATGTAATTAAAACTTTTCATTCTAATTGGGATGTATAGTGGTGTGCGTCAGCTATGGGAGGTGTTGTTATTCTATTCACTTGAGAAAAAGACAAAACCTTTAGTGTTACCAACAAAACATGTTTCCATATTTACTAGCGCCATGTGGCACAACTTCCGAACAGAAGTTTGCAAGCAGTCACGGGCTGCTCAGTTACTCACCAGTAGCAAACTACATAATAATACAATTTCAGCAGTTCACTCTCACTAACCAACTTGTATGGTAGGTAATTAGTTCCAGTTACGATTTATTCGGAAAATAACACGAAGACATAGCAATTGATTGGATTAGCTCTGATTTATTACTTTATTTGCTTGTTTATTTGTTACTCTTGCTTCTAACCACGTTTCGGTCAACAACTTTTCGGAAAACAACCAATCTGTAATCGCGACTTATTTGCCAAAAATGTAAACATGTACGAGTTTATAGAAACATTACATAACTTTGAATTCTATTGAATAAAATTCAGTTTAGCTACTATCATCATCAAACCTTTTTATCGTCCTACTGCTGGGCACAGGTCTCCTCTCATGCAGAGAAGGACTGGGTGTAATCACCACGCTTGCTCAATTCGGGTTTTAGATGATTTTAGACTTAAAGTCCAGGTTTCCTCAAGATGTTTTTCTTCACCTTCAGCCGTTGGTGTCCAAGATATACTTAGAAAGTACATATAACTTTAGAAAAGTTACATTGATAATTTCCTGACCTGGAATCGAACCCGCACACTCATATTTGAGAGGCTGGTGTTTTAACCACTAGGCCACCACGACTACTATACTAATAATAGAAAAATAATTAATTTCAATTACGGCCTTTAATTGGTCGCCTTGGTATCGAGGTCAGCTTTGCGCTGCTCCTCAAACTCGCGTACTTGTCCGTACACCATATCACGCCATTCTGACCGCTTTGCTGCCAAACGCTCCCATTCAGAGGGTTCTATAATGCATCTCTTCATGTGTCGTTTTAAGACATCCTTGAACCGGAGGAGTTGTCCACCATGCTTTCGCTTGCCCTCCTCCAGCTCAGAGAAGAAGATGCGCTTCGCCACTCTTTCGTCCGCCATACGTGATACGTGTCCGCACCACCGAAGCTGTCGACGCATTAAATAAGCCTCAATGCCACCAACATTGGCTCGTCGCAGGACTTCGGTATTTCGCACTGTTGCAGACCATTTGATCTTCATAATGGATCGGAGACATTTAAGGTGAAAACGATCTAGAGTACGTATGTGGTGGCAGTACACACACCACGTCTCAGCGGAATATAGAAAGTTTGGCAGCACAATTGCCATGTATAAGGATATTTTCGTATCTAGCTTAAGGTCATGTGAGCAGAAGACTCTAGAACACAACTTGCCAAACACTGCAGCTGCATCTCCGACTCTGCTGTTGATCTCAGCATCAAGGTCACACTTAGAACTTATAGTGTTCCCCAGATAAAGAAACTTGTCTACCTGCTTCAACACATCCACACCAAGCTTTATATTCAGTGTCTCGTGACCGTGAATGTCCAGGGACATCACCTCCGTCTTGTTAACGCTGATTTTTAGGCCGTACTTACGGCAGGCTTGACGAAAAGCGGACATCAGCTGATTCTGCTAAGAAGCACAAGTCATCAGCATACATGATCTCAGTAATCAGTGCATGCGAGACTTTGGTGCGAGCCTTAAGTCTAGCCAGATTGAAAAGACTGCCGTCTGTGCGGAAGCGAACTCCTTGTGAAACAATTTGTTAGACCTCTCCTACTACCACTGCAAAGTATAAAGCGAACAGAGTTGGTGCTAAGACACATCCTTGCTTCACCCCACAGGTAACGGGGAAGAAGTCTGTCTGTGCACCGTCTACAGCAACGCAGCATTGCAGGCCGTCATGTAGGAGTCTAAGAAGTCTCGCAAACTTTTCAGTGCATCCCAGCTTACCTAACACTAACCATAAGGCTTCACGAGGCACACTGTCGAAAGCCTTCTCCAAGTCAACAAAGTAGAGGTACAGCTTACGATCCTGTTCTCTACTCTTTTCCTGTAGTTGACGCACGGAAAATATCGCTTCACAGGTGCCTCGGTCTAGTCGGAAGCCGAACTGGGTTTCAGGCAGGATCTTTTCAGACAATATTAAACTGTGCTTCGTTCATTCCTCCTCGGTAAAACCTACGACGAGACTGAAACATATCTTTCGACTTTTTAATTAATGTACTTACTCATACTTATTGGCATGCACACCATCTTTACTCACCTCATCGCAATACACCACATTACATCACATCCCATTACAATACAATACACGACACCACACCACACCACACCACACCACAATACAATACACCACATTATACCTCAGCACAGCACTACGCAATACAAGACACTACACTACAGCACAGCACACCACATCACATAACAATACAACACACTCCAATACATTTTATAAACTACACATTTTAGAATATTAATGCCTTGTTTTTTCACTTCATGTTGTTTTTCTTTCACTTATTTTTATGTAACCGTACCACGTGGCTAATTGATAGTCCCAATGGGTCCATATTATAAGCTCAAAAACATGCAATGTTATTGTTACTCTACTAGGGAGTGGAATCTGTTTCTTCTTAACACAGATCACTTGGTGATCTAGCTAGGAGATCAGTGCCTCGCCCAAGTATTTGTATGTACTACATGTTCTTTGTTTTTTCTTTCTGTTTCTAGAATGTATTAGCCCTTCATGTACTGCAAATAACCATGTGTCATTGTTACTATGAATAAATAAATTATTATTATTATTATTATTATATGTTTAGGCGGTTTAAGAGAACTCTAGCAAAAACGTGATACCACGATATGAGTTGCAGTCGGATCGGTCACCTTTGCTCTTATATAGTGTTCTTATACGCGACACTTTAAACATATCAGGAACGCGCTCTTCCTCCCACATACGAACAAATAGCTCCCATATCAACTTATGCAACCCCTCTCCGCCGTATTTGATCAGCTCTCCCAGTATAAGGTCAATGCCAGCCGCCTTTTGGTTTTGCTGCTGTCTGATGGCAGTAACAACCTCATCAAGCAATAGTGGCTCGTCCAACTCAAGAACAGGAGGGAGTTGAGGCATTAAGCCGATGGCTTGAAGATCAGTTCAACGATCCACATTCAGCAGAGCAGAGGTGAGATTGAAGTGCTCCGCCCAGCGCTTTAGTACATCCTCCCTGCTAGTCAACAGGTGTCTACCGTCTAGAGACCTTAAAGGTACCTTTGCATAGTAGGATGTACCAGTCAGCCTACGTACCTCACCGTGGAACTCCCCTTGTTGGTTAGTGTCAAAAAGAAAAGCCATTGCATGTGAATGGCTTTGTCATGCCACCACTTGTCTTTAGTCTGACGAGACAGCTTGCGTAATTCCTGGTCACTAGCTTTGACCACCTCAACGCTTCTTTGTCGCCTTCCATGCTGTCGCAAGAGATCCCGATGTTTGTCGAAAGCCGCCTGTAGAGCTTCATCATTTTCATCAAACCAATGTTCATTGTGACGGCGTGTTTTGCCAAGTACAGATGAAGCGGTAATCATGATATGAGATGACAAAGATCCCCAGGCAGCCTCGGTTTCACCTGCCTTATTAATCGACAACAGCTTTTCAGAAAACGCTTCAGCATATTTCTCCCTCACCTCAGGATCATTTAGCTTCTTCACGTTCAAAGACGCAAGCTTTTTTGTAGCAGACCTACGGGGAGGAAGGAGGCGAAATCGTAGCTTAGTGACAACAAGCCGGTGGTCAGACCAACAGTGCGCACCCCTCATGACACGGGTGATACGCACTTGGCTGAAATCTCTTTGCCTTACAATGGTATAGTCGATCAAATGCTAGTGCTTGGATCTTGGGTGCATCCATGTTGTCTTGTACTTGGTGGCAAGCCTGAACATAGTGTTCGTAATTGCCAAACCGTATTGAGCACAAAGACTGAGCAGCAACTGACGATTGTTGCCAACTCCATGTCTACCCAGAACTCCAGGCCAAGCCTCATTGTCCCGAACAACCCAGGCATTGAAATCGCCTAGCAAAAGAATCTGCTCTTTGGTGCTTATGCTGTCGAGGCAAAGAGAAAGTTCCTCATAAAATTTGTCCTTGACATCATCTGACTTGTCTAGCGTTGGAGCATAAACACTGATGACATTAAGGTGATTATCCTTGTCTAGATGAAGGCGCAATATGGTAACGCGGTCCGAGACATGTACAGGGTACTCGAACACTTTGTTCGATATATGAATCGAACCCAGGACCTCAAGCTCTCTACTAGTGCTTGCGATCACTCGACAAATGAGGCCGTCTTTAGCTGAAATAACCTCAGTTTTAGTTTTGCGTTTTAACGTATATTACCGAGAGGATTATCTTTACCTTCATCATCAGCCATTTAGTTACGGTTAAAAGCCAATTCCGGGAGCTGTGTCTAATACGCCCAATTCTATTATACCTGTGGGGTGGTCTCTGGATGGCAGTTTTATTGCTGATAAGAACGTCTAATATTATTGTTTACAATTTTAGTCTAAACTTTTTTTTTTATATTTATTCGTAAACTAAAATATTTTGTACAAAAATAAACTACTGTGTTTAATATTCCCATATACAGTAAGGGTCTTACTATAAATACTTAAACATATCTTCAACTTGTATTCTAGTATCAGAGTTATGTAAAAGTCCATACAATTGTGGAGGCATGAGGAACAGGGAGCAAACTATGATTGCGAGATGTAGAATTTGTGTTATGTCAGTATGACGCGTTGTTCCATGTGGCGTTTGTAGATACCGCTTTAGCACTCCCCTCTGGAGACCGGAGGTCAACAGTTGGCTTAATCTTGTATCTTGCGATGCTTGCCAGGCCAGCTCAGGTTAGACAGACATAACACCCGTCTGGTCGGAGGATCCTCCATTTTCTATGGAGGATTAGTGAACTTTACTCCCTGTTCCACATGCCTCCACACAATTATGTTGTGTAAATGGTGTTTAACTAAAATGCCGACAAAAACTGTTTCATGTCAGTAAGGTAAATTTTTAATTAACAAAATGGGTTTGTGAACGCAAACACGGGCGGAATTTTATTTATACAAACACTTCCGAAAAGCTGAGTGAGCTTTTTCGAAAATGGATGTCATATATTTTTTTATTTATAAACAGATGCAGGCATTAATCACTTGTCTCGTAAAATAATATTAAAATAATTTATTTTACTGAAGGAATTACCACTTCGCATTTGAACGTTTAATATTATGTGGCATAAATATCCTGTTGATAAATGGTACGGACGACAGCAGGTCAAGCTACAGCAGGAATATTTGACAGTTTAGTCAAATATTCCCAAACAATCTTTAGCCTTAATGCTTTACCGATAGAGTTGAAAATTTTATAAAGAAATTGGTATGACAGATTATAGTAGTTTGGCGTGCTTTCGTCTGTACATCGAAACTGAGAACCATTAATGGCCAAATTGTGATTAATACTGTTTTAAACAAAACTTAATTAATGAACAAAACTAGCGACCCAGCCTGTTTTGCTGTTTGTATGACTTTAGAAAACAGAAATTTATTTATTATGTTACTTAATTTAATGTCATCACCACTACAATGGAATGGGTAAACAAAACATCGTGAAGAACTGAAATGCACGAAAACAGAACTTCATAGACGTAACATCCACCAAGCCGCACAGGGCCTGCGTAGTGATTTATGACCCATTCTCTCTCACATACAAGAGGCCGGTGTCTCAGCATTGGAAATATTATAAGCTAATTATGCTGTGCTAATCTGTTAATAAACCACATCATCTTCCGCACCATAATTTAGATGAACATCACAGTCACACAGATAGACACGAAAAGCGATTTGAATGTATGATATATATTATAATAGGTGTCAAGGTAACTTCGTAACTATTGCAGATATAATTAGAAATGTTTTCTCTAACAAAACTATTAATGACATTGTTGACAGCTCCAGGGCGTGAATTGTGATTTCGATGATTGAGTTTAAGTCCCTAGTCTTCGTCAGCGACCATCAGCGACGGTCGTTGCCCTTAAAGTTTTTGTTACGGTAACCAGCAACGAGTTTTATTTCCTTCAACTAAACTGAGGGGACCACATACAGAAGTGGCGACAGAACGCAAAAAATCGCCGAACGCGTGTGATTACCGCAACCCAGTGCTGCGGTGCCACAACTGCGGATAAATCCCCTCTTTGAGGAGTGGCCAGAGCTCGCCACTCTGTTGCTTCTCTCTCTTATTCTTTGAAGATTCCTGTTTGGGAAAAGATGGGAAAAAATGCCAGGATGTAAATCGCTTTGTGGATCGCCTGGAGGACACGGTGAAGCATACGGCGGAAGACGGAGTGAAAGTTTATGGGAGGCCGTCACCTCCTTCTGCGAAGCAGTAATGCTCACAAAGGTGAAGACGGAGCGCAGGCAGAGGAGGAATCCCTGCGCCCTCACACCCCTGGTCATAGCAGAAGACGTCCTGCACGATAAGAGGCAGCAGCGATCTTCCGACTACCGTAAGCGCGGGCTTGCTGACGGTGAGCAATACACAAATCGTCGTCCGGTATGGACCAGGCTGTCAGGCTAAGGTAGCGGGATGACGACACATTATGTTTCGCGTGCATCTCAGTCAGAACGTAGTGACGGTGTCAAGTAGGAACAATGTCTGCCAGCGCCGCGGGTTGCAGGAAAGAGATTTCGTGGCCCTTGGTTACAAGCAAATGAAATAACACGGTATTAGTCAGTAAAATTCGGGCACGCCTTTCCGCTCCGCCCAGAAAGGGAGAAGTCATTTGAAGATTAGCCACCCAAAAAAGGGGAAATTCTCGTACTTTTTAGAACGTTCACAGTAAATTTTGCTACTTTTGTTGTTGTAGTATTCGTGTAGTGTTGATGAGATTGCGTAGATTTTGAACTTTTTAGTTGGCCTTCCGTTATTGTTTCTAAGAAACCTAGAATCATCATTGATTTTCAAGAATAAATAAAGACTACTGCATGTAAAATCATACATCGATGTGTGTCGCTTACTGTAGTTGTGACAGGCGATGACGATTTTCGACATAAAATGTCGCTCGTCTCTTAACTCCGTAACAAATAAGCGATAGTCACAATTAGAGATATCATGAGCACATTTGCATTAAACGCAGTAACACGTTGGTTATGATCCTCTTTGGAATAATAAAATCTAATGGACAAGCATTATGTCGACCACTGTTTTTTATACCTTTCTATTTTATTCTTTTGTTTTTCGTATGAGGATATTTTATTTTTATAGGCACTTTTACTAATGGATTTTATTGATTTTAGCATACCAGTGCATATAAAAATGTGTCTAAGCGTATACCGATTATTCTTCAACCAACGTTTGGACCTTGTCTCGCATAAAGTCCTAGTCCAAATTGTTTTTTGGATGTGTATTGTTCCTCTACATCTCAGCATTATTTACACTGTAAATGTTGTTTCTTTTGTTTTTTCTTTAATTTTTAAAATCGAATTCCAATGACTATTTAAAAAAGACCAGCACCCTAATTCTATCAATTGGAATCATTTTGAAACGAATTACTAATCCATTGCTCCATATGGTCGGAAAATGTGCCTGCTCAACAATGTAACGCAATGAATGTTACTGAACTGGCAAAATTGAACCAATTGCTACTGATAGTGTACTACTAGTGATAATTCCCCGACTGAATGTTGCAGTAGAAATATTTTAATTATTAACCCTAACGCACCACTACTATTATTTCTTACTTGGAATCAGCATACGTAAAGATTTCCTGAAACAGACACGAGTGCCCTTCTTTCGTAGAAAATAAATCAGCCATATACGTCAGACGGATTTAGGTTCACATAATTATAACTTAGTTATTCAATTGAATAAATAGAAAACTAAGCTTAATACGTCCACCTAGAAAAATGAATTACGGTCTTTGTTTTAATTCCGTAACTTAATACAGTTTGTAAAATAATTCCTTAGTTAGCGAAATGGGAATAATTTGACCTAAAGCAGGTGTAAAGTTAGAAAATTGCAGTTAAAGTTTTGAGGTAACATGCGATCAGATAATATTATTAACGTCACATTTAGTAGGCACTTTTACCCCATATTATTAGCAGTTTCTGTTTGTTTTGCTTCATCGTGAATTCTTCATTCCATAGATATGAACTTGAATGAAATGAATTTCTTCATATTTTACTTGTTTTCAAATTGTGCTATAATTCTTTGGGTATTTGTATACTGAATTTTAATTTTACTACGTTGATTTGTGAACTGCATTATAATTATTTATTTCGGATCAAAGGACTTATTTTCCAAGGAAAGTGTCTTTTACAAACTTTTCACGCATTAAGCATGCACGTAGAACTTCTTCCCCATTCCGTCTAGTTTTAAAATTTATTGTTTTTTTTTTCAGAATATATGTACCTATGTATAAGTAAAAGAAGTGGTGAACCAGTAGTAATGGCTGGACCTACAAGTTGTTTGCCATAGTTTCGAATCCCGTCAGACGTTTTATTTTGTGTAAATTGTTACATCACCACGGCTCTGAAAATGGTGAAGGAAAAAATTGTGAGGAAAGCAGCATGGAACAAAACCTTTGAAGACCAAACCGAACTGGGTCCGCGTGCTGGCTTACGGCCCACCCTCTTCTTACTGATAGGACGCATGTGTCCCAGAAAAGTAACCCTTATAAATATGCTGATTATAGATAGGTGAAATTTGTGACTTTGAAAAGGCTATATTATCGTTTCGCTACAAACTTTGCTGCGATATTTCAGCTATGCCGAATCCAGGTCAAGGGCACGTTAAAACGATACAGACGGTGCTGGTTTTCATATACTATTGTGTACACTGGTCTAATCTAAGAATGGCAGTATTGACTGATAATAATTGAATAGAGTTCATAACGAAATTATACGTCTAATAAACGCGAAATTCAGTTACTGTTTTTACTTGATAAGTTTATCTTGTCTTGGCCAATGTTAAAATTACTAAAAATAAGAATATGAGCAACAAACTGGTATGTTTTAGTAATTATTATTATTATTTAGTAATAGATGTTGCCCTTTCTGTAAACTCCCTCTGTATAAATCCGAACTATGCCTATATTAGGAATCGTTGTTCATTAGTGCTTAAATTAAATTTATAATAAACAAAATAACTTTAGTTTTTATAACTTTCTAATACCTACTTAGTTATAAAAACAAAAGTGAATATGTTTGTCATGCTTTCACGCTAAAACTACTGAAGGAATTTTGATGAAATAAGGCACATCCTTCTCTGTATGAGAGGAGACCTCTGCCCAGCAGTGGGACGATAAAAGGTTGATAATGATGATGATGATAATGAAGGCACATGTTAAGACCAAGAGCTGAGTTACGAAATACGATACTTTTTATTTTCGTTGTGTGTGTAGGCACGTTGGATAATTTCCGACATCCCCGAGGGTGAAACCGCGGGTAAATGTTAATAATTTATGTAAACCTTAAGCAAGCGAGGTAATCAATGTTTAAGGCTTGGGGGTCTAATATGTAATTATTTATCTAAACACAAAAAAAGCCGCCGCGACCATAGTAACGGGCGCTTCCCACACCGTATCACTTACGGAGATAAGATTAATTCTAAGCCCGAACTATGAATGAACGAATACACAAACTGACAATTAAGCCTGTTCCACCTATATTTTGCCCTTACCAAAAATTTCAATTTTGTCAATTTATTTTGACAGATCAACAAGTTTCGAATAGGCCCGTTTTCAGACTTACGGCCGAACTCATAATCAGGTTTTCAGTTAAGGAACAGATTTTATCAGCGATATGTTTTATGTTCTTACATCAGTGTTCACACTTTCTATCTGATTTTTATTCGTTGCTATCTGATGTATGTATCTTGTGTATTGTGTATTTTCTCCTTCTTCTTCAGCCGATAGAGGTTCACTGCGGGACAAAGGCCTCCCCTAAGGCTTTCATTGCTATGGGGGGTTTGCTATAATCCCTATACTTGACAGGCGGGTTGGGGATCACAGTAATCTGATATTCCACAGTGTTGTATATCGTGTGTGTGTGTGTTTTAGTCTGTGTTAAATATGTTTTTCTTTCTTTATGTTTTAAACTGAAAATACATTCGGGTATACTTATATCAGTAGAGACCTGTATGTTTATACCATTTAAGTACCAGTGGAAGGTACTTACAATGGCATAATCAGTTGAAGTGGTTGAAATCGTGGTGGCCTAGGGGTTAAAACACCAGCCTTGAGAGGCTGGTGTTGCATGAGTGCGCGGGTTCGATTCCAGGTCAGGCAAGTACCAATGTAACTTTTCTAAAGTTATATGTACTTTATATGTATATTTTGGACACCAATGATTGAAGGTGAAGGAAAACATCTTGAGGAAACCTGGACTTTAAGTCTGTAATCGTCAACCCGCGTTGAGCAAGCGTGTTGATTAAGCTCAATCCTTCTCTGTATGAGAGAAGACCTGTGCCCAGCAGTGGGGCGATAAAAAGGTTGATAATGATGAAGTACCAGTGGAACTTAATATACTGATTATTCATGCTATCTATTGCATTATATAACCTTTGGAAGATTACATAACCCGATGTCTTTGTTCGAAATTGGCTCACCACCGGGGTTTAAATTGGGCAATATTAGAACTCAAGGTCTTCTCATATTGCCCATCAGTAGTTTATGTGTTAGCGTCCGACTATTGCCGCTTCAAATTCCGCGCGATAAGTGGAGATATGTTAACCCCTTCCAAATTGGAACATAACTACATCCTTGGCTCAAATTGCCCCCGACACAGGAAACCGTTTGGTCTACGTGTATATTTGCGCAAGTTTGAGAAAGCAGTTTAAAACGTGCAGTTTTTAAATGATAATTGAACGGAAAAGGTAGGAGTTTGCCTAACTAAATATCCTAGACAAGTTACGATCAACACTATAAATAGAAACAGATTCGTATGTATAGGCAGTGTTTATTTGTAAGGTAAAAGGGATGATATTAAAACTAGAAGAGTAAGTACTAACGACAAAAACGAAAAGATAATGTCAGGTGAGCTTAGAGCCACTGTCGTAACACAGGCACAACAATCTATGGCTATACTCCTGTACAGTTTTGGTGACATTGAAGCTGCTGAAAAACTAATACACCGACCGTTTCTGGTCATTATGCGCCGTTAAATCTATCAAAACGGTCATCAAACATAGAATCGCATGACGGACGATACGCAGAATTCGAATGTGTGATTTTCCAAATAGGTACATCCGATACGGTTCAAAGGAGTTAATTGTGTCCGCTTTTCCTTTCCTAGATGATTATTTTCGTATCCACTGGAACTTTTCTCTCTACAGGTGCACGAGAAATACTACGAAAATACTCATCGCGTGCTCTTTATAAATAGACGTGCGATGTTTCTAGAATTCTAAACATGTCACATATCTGATAGGTCTAAGCTTTTGATATTGAGACTTGTGCGTCAGATAACGAGACGACATGCTTTTTTTATTTGTAGTATGCACATTTTTGTGATCGTCATTCGAACAGATGTGGAGATGGCACGCAGTGTTCCATGCTCGCTTTTATAGCGAGACGTGCGGTCGTGGGTTCGGCCCCGTTTGGTGGTGGAGAACGCTGAGCAGTATGCCTAGTATCAGTTTTCGTTACGAGACTCGATCGTCGACATCGAGCGCGTCTGGCGCTCTCATTGGTTGAGAGTTCTTACAACCTTGAAGCGGACCAATCGATGAGTCACGCTCGATATCGACGATCGAGTTTCGTAATAAAAACTCATACTAGGCCTACAGGGCGGACAGGAAACAGTTATAAACGTAGCGAAGGTACAAGTATCTCTCGTACCCCCGACTCATGCTGGTAGAAAAACCAAAAGGATTTTAGTGTGTAGGAGTCCAAAATAATGATCTGTTGTCCCCAGACAAAGGTATCCTTGAGTGATAAATAAGGTATATTTTGGTAATTAACATTTTCTATTCAATGAAGTTTAGCTGACTTTATCTAGAGGTTTTTAGTTCAAGTTCAAGTTCAAGTTCTTTATTTCATAACAAAAAAATACATTTGTGTTGAAATGTTTACATTAGGAATACAAATAAAAAAAAGCAACATAAATATTAGAATATAAGCAATCTTTTTAAAAAGTTAAAAAAAGTTAGACTTTTATTTAAATTATTTACATGAAGAGTAATATTTTTTATTTTTTTGTATATTGCTGCCACTACTGTTTTTTCTTGAAACAAATTAATTATTAACGAGTGGGTACTTAAAGATAAGAGCTTCCCTGGGTAGAGTTTCCTCAGTCGCCTCTCACGACACCCACGGGAGGATATAGGTTGGTACTATTCCATCCCCGGTACCACACGGAGCGCGGAGTGCTTCTCCTGTGGAATAACAAATTACTACGATCCCCAACGCGCCTGCCAAGCGTGGGGTTTATTGCAATGCCCCCCAATGGAATGAAAGCCTTGAGGGAGGGCTTTGTCCAGCAGTGGACCTCTATAGGCAGAGAAAAAGAAGTAGAAAGGTATTTTTAATATCCAGGACTAATTTTCTAAATACTAAGGACTAAATTAATAATATCAAATTCGATATTATTAGTCCTGGTTTTTTCTGGTCCTGGTTGGTCTGGTTTTGGATTCGGTCGATTCTGTCAAAATGTCGCTGTGAAAAGTTACCTAGGTGAAGTGAGTTGTCAATAGTGTTTGAATAACGGCTCGTATGTACTTTCTAAGTATATCTTGGACACCAATGACTGATTACAAAGTGAAGGAAAACATCTTGAGGAAACCTGGACTTTAAGTCAGAAATCGCCAACCCGCTTTGAGCAAACGTGGTGATTACGCTCAATCCTTCTCTGTATGAGAGGCATATTCCCAGCAGTGGGACGAAAAAGGTTGACGATGATGATGATGAGAGCTCACTCCATAGTAGAGTGAGCTGTCATTGTAAACACTTTACCTCAGTTTTCATAGTATGATGGTTAAAGAACCGCACTGCTGTATTATGATAAGTAAATATTTTCGTTTATAGATTTAGACTATCACTTACCCCCCTCGCCTTGGCGACAGGCTGACATGAAGAAAACAGATCGCATATCAGTAATGTGATCATAATAATTACTGATTACAGAAGTATCCAATACCACGGATGTTAATTCTCGTACAGTATCCCGCTGTATCGCTTACACAACAATTAATGATTTATAGTGTGGGTAACGACCTAATGCGTTCTTGTCAGTTTCATATAAAGGCATACGTGCTTTGGGAATTTGATCTTTATTAGCTATTACAATTGTCATAATGGCTGTCCGTAGCTGGTGTGAGGGATACTGTCGTCTCTCCATGTCTAGGCTATATTTGTCTAGTAGAAAATGTGCTGGAGAAGTGTTTCTTAAAAATAACTCTTGTAAATGAAAATATTCAAAATCTAAGTATGTAATCGCAGTCTAATATTAGCGACAAACAGTGTCAAAAACTTGTCAATGAAAATGAAATCAGACTGTAAATGTTTTTAAAATTTCTCGATACGCCCCCCTTATTTCTAGTAAATTAAACACAAATCAAATCCGCCATTTTAGTAAAAGTAGGTAATATGAAAACCTCAAAATAACCAACTTATTAAGCTGACGGTACGTATTTTCGGTAAAAGTCGGCAACTTTCCTTTCGATAAGTCCTCGCCTTTATTAAGTGGCACGTACCTATTGAATGAGATGATTAATCGGTGTTTTGAAGTTGATTGAGATGCCCGTCTGCCAATGCCCTAATAGCTTTAACGGAGCGCAACAAATATTATCTAATGTTGGCGATTTTGTGGCTGTTTGGGTTTTCTTTATTCCTATTTATTGTTAGTTAGCCGGTACTTATAGCAAAAGTTTTTTAGGATTCCGGCCTGAACTTAATGAACCATATAAGGCAGAGAGTTGGAATTTTCAAGAATTGTGCTAATATTTCTTTTGGCGCTATAAAATATTATAACGTTAAAAGTAGGGTGACAATAGACATTTCTTTTTAGAAACTTCGATTGGTAGTTAGGCCAATATTCGCCCTTGATCACAAAATAAACTTAGTGGCATAATTTTCTTTCTATTCTGTCTGACATAAATTAACGTATTTTTAGACGCCATGTCTTAACCAGGTTAAAACTGTCTATGGAATATATTAATCTGATAAGACTATACTAACATTTTTCTTCTATCCCTATCATAATGAAATATAAAAAGATGGACTGAATTTAAATTTACTTTAGTTTGTGTAGAAGAGAATCGGTGCCATCGACAAGATAACTAAATTATAATAATATGTATAAAAATAATATGTAAAAATAATATGTAAAAAAAGCAATTATTATTAAAAAATTGTGGTTTAAAATATTTTTGCAACAGCGACAAATATAAATTCTCTGATTGGATGACAATGTATTTTTTTATTATTGATTTGCATTTACAATATGTATATGTACAGACAAACTGATTTCTGTCATGTTTAAAATATATAATTTTTAAATAATAATATGATGATTAATTTACGTAAATTACATTCACTATTCCGCCGTTGTTTTTCTTCTTCTTCAGTCCACTGCTGAACAAAGGTCTCCCCAAGCTTTCCATGTTGACCGGTCATGTGCATCGGCTTCCCGCGACGTTCACCGGGACATCGGTCCACCTTGTCGGTACGTGGCCGCCAATCCAGAACCTTACTGACCCATCGGCCATCAGTTCTATGAGCAAAGTGCCCCGCCCACTGTCACTTAATTTTGGCGAGTTGAAAAGCCATGTCAGTGACTTTACAGTCAAAACCAAACCACAACAGACGAACTTACTACGCTAACCCTTATACGGGCATAACTGTGTGTGTTACCATGAATTTCTCCCAAAGTTCTATAATCAATCAAACAAACATCATAACATAATTCTCTAATTGTGGTGGTTTGTGTTATGCAAGCTATTAAGAGGAGACTCTAGTGCCGAGGAATTTAGAAAATAGGTATTTGAAGAAACTATTGCCGTAGCGCTGCTTCCGACCTCTCCCGGTAAAGTGCTAAAAGGACAGTTGCAGCTCAGGCTGATTTTACTGCAAAAATGTTGACCAAAAGTTTTTTGTATTCGGCTGCTTTCTTTTGCAAAACACGACAGATCTCAATTATTTTTATATCAAAATTTAGACTTTTTTGTCAAAAACTTATCACGTTTGTCTAATAGTCACCTGACATCACGGTAAAATGGGTTATTTTTCGCAATTTTGAAGTATCATATTTCTTTTATTAATAAAGTTTCGGAAAAAATCAAATGATAGGGACACTTATAATCACGGTGTAAAATTGTAAAAAAAATGATTGCTCTGAAAGCATTATTCACGAAGAAAACAGCGGAATACGTTTGTATAGAGTATGCACCACTAGAGTCCCCTCTTAATAATATGTACGAAATAAAAAGACATATATGGAACATGTATGGAATAAAAAGACATATATGGAACATGTATGGAATAAAAAGATATATTGCGCCGACCTCAAAAGGGGTGTAGGGCTTTAAAAATGTATTTTTTTTTTAATAATTATAAACTAGCGCTTGATCGCAATCCCGCCTGATGGTAATCAGTGATGCGATCGTTGATGTTAAAGCGCGCTAATTTATTAAGAACCTATTCACAAAAAAAAAAAACTTAGTGAATAGGAAGGGAGACGGCAGTTGAGCGATGTGATGCAATGTTAACCTCAACAACACGACCAACGATTCCGCGCCACAGGGAGATTGATGGAGACCCTCCACGACCAAACTCCCGACATAACAACATTTGGCGCATCATAACCGGCACACATCGCAACACAACTGCTCAGACCCGTCCTTCGTACGGCTTCACCAGACACCATGCCGGAACACGACAAATCGCTTGGCGGCAAGGCTTTGTCTGGTGGGTGGTAACTCTCGTCACAATGTTGTCTGAGACAAATCTTACGTGGAATTTCAATTTCAATCATGAAATAGATACGGTTTTGTTTTAGCAATCTGTTACAGTATTTACTGATTAATATAATCCCAGTTTTAGGTAGGTATTGTCACTTGTGAGTAAATAGGAATATGGATTCACTCAATCGCGTTTATTTGATCGACCGAATCAGATAAATTCGTCATTGGTGTAAATAGGTCAACATATTTAATATTATGTATTAGTCATTTGTCAAGGTGTCCGACGCTGTCTTCGCTTGTTAAAACTGACGTGTTAAAGTTCATGAAAAAATACAAATTCTTGGCAGTACACAAAGTGAAGTGCTTTCCTTATCCAAGAGACTATCTGCAAAGGGGATATAAAACTAAGTACTAATCTTTCAGTCTTCATCCAACAAGACAGATTGTAGTAACAATTGTATAGTTAAACAGGTGGGGATGGATAAGGGGACGATGATGATAATGATAAAAAGTAAGGCATCAATAAACCCATGCGTACCGCTGTCAACAATAATTGATACGTTAGTAAATGCTGGCTTAATTAATTCCAAATGTACTTGAATGTTTTATTTTTGTTAATGATCAAAAAATTCATTAAGAACGCATCCTATAATACGCCAATTATTCTAGTATATCATGTTTTTCGTAAATTCTTTGATCGCAAATCTATTGTTATTTAATTTATATTCGAGAAACTGTTTTCTCCTCCATTTTTTAAAAACTAAAACACTTGTTAAACGCTAGAGTCAGTGGTACGTTCAAATCCATATAAAAATGTCGTGTTTAAACGGTTTCTGGCCTAAACATTTACTAAACACCATTTTGTAGTAGTAAGGTAATTATGTATATTTTAGTGGAAATCCTCGTTTTATATTTCATCCACTCTTTATTAGCATCTCACTCACAGTTCTCGCTGAGCGGTGTGACAAGGTTCATTAGTGCACATTTTCGAAATAAGCGTGGGCATAAGTTAGTTGGTGCTTATTTAAATATAGCTGAAGTGCCTCCCAATTAGTGTCCCGCCATAACTCTGCAATATTATGCATAATTATCGCGGTAAATAACGTAGACTGAGCTAGTCTTGCATACAGTTTGAGCTAAGTGGGTGTCGACAGATTTAAGACACTTCTGTTGGCTTAATTAGAGATACTTAATTCATTTTCAGCAATTACTTATACATTTTAAAGTGACGTCAAGTTACTTTAGTTAAGGCTCTGGCACTATAATTGGTAACACACTCTCAATCACAATTTGAGGTATTCGAAGTAAATTCGTAATCTAATGCTTCGTACGTTGAAAAAAATCATCTGCTACACTACATAAAACACGCAATGAACGTGGATGAACTGTAAAAATATGTGGATGTGGGTTACATAATCGTTCGGTATCCCTATGAGTCACAAAATGACGAAGTAACGTATCAATATTCTTTTAAAAAAACTGTACATTTCCATACATCAATTATCTTGACGCGTACTGCTCGACGCTGTATACGGCCTATGATGTTATTCGGATACCCCGAGCACTATGCAAAATATCACATTTAGTCGGACTTTATGCAATGATTTAGTTTTATTTATCTGCATCATGTCTTTTTTTCAAAATTGGCGGCTGCGTAATCAATCACATTTTGAAGGATATTGCTACATTACTTCATACGTTCGAACAATTTGTCTACTTTAATAAGACAATGAATGTTGTTAAAAGGTCAAAATTAACTCCGGTGCCACTGTTAGTGTCTTACGCAATTATCCCGCGGGCCTTCTGTTTGTTTTATGATACTAGGGATTTGTACTTCCAAAATACAAATCTTACTCGAGTTGTTTACTTTCCTAGATTGATCAATTGTTTCTTGGATTTTGCGATTAAGTAACTACTCTAATGAAGCTATAAGTGGTTTTCAGAGAATGATTCCTTAAGGAATTTTTATTTTCATTCCATTATCAAAATCTCTGGATTATATATATGCAATAGAAAATGAAATATTTATAAGCATGCAACTTTTTTGTTTATCTAACAATCATTCTACAGGTACTTCCAAAAAATTCAGATAACAGAGCTGCATGCACGATCTTTCTACTCTTAATATAATATCCCATAAATAACTTTAATGGAGAGCGCAACTGCCAAAATGGACCTGTCATAGCTAGTTCTTAATACAAGTATAAAATAGCATAGCATCATCACTACCTACATATAAATTATAAAACAAAGTCACTTTCTCTTTCCATGTGTCCCTTTGTATGATTAAATCATTAAAACTTCGCAACTTATTTTGATGCATTTTTTATAATGGATAGAGTGGTTAAATAGGAAGGTTTATATGTATAATAACATCCATTAAATAGTGGAGAAATACTGTTATTTTTGAGGTTTCTAATATGATGTCGTAAATAATTATTTTTTTTTCCGCGTTTGCTATGACACGCAGGCTGAACCCTACTAGATTTATCAATATAATTTACAAAATTTAATACACATTGAAAAGGTCAAGTAAGATGGTATATGTCTATCTCTTATGGATATCCCACAATATTTTTTTATTGTCATTTACTTCTTAAGACAAATATTGGCTAATTTTCGAATCGATTTTAACCAGTACATCATTAACCCTCATCCAATTTAATACCTTAAATACGTTGTTGATTTAATATAGATCTATATCACCCTTTACAGCATATGACTTAAATGAATATTTTAAAGATATTACAGATTTAAAAAATAGCGGGGCGGCGCGCGGTCCGCTGTTTTCTGTAGTGTATTTATAATCAGCATTCCACCCATGCAAAGCCGGGACGGGTTGCTAGTACTTAATAAATAATTGACTTAATAAAGCTAATAATACAAGGCAAATCGAAGTAAAAATTAAACTCATTTTGTGGTCATAACGCATACACAAAGTAATGTGTAATAAAAAGGAGTAAATACGCAACAATTATTTAATACTGACACGTTCCGTGACAAATATGTATAATGTTCATTTGAAAATACTTAAATCAATGAAAATCTAAAAATTCTAGTAATATTATAAGTAAACGTAAAAGTAACGTGAAACTACTAAAAGAGGGAACGATGAAATTTGGCACACAGATAATTTAAAACCAGGATTAACTCAAATTACTTTTTAATCCGATATTCCCACTGGATAGAAATATATGCAGTTGAACGACAGAACGCGATTAGTAACAAAATAAAACCAAACTCATGAATGAACATGAAATAAAACAATGAATGAAATGTCCAATAACTGTGAGTAAATGTCAAATAATTCCCACGGGATAGAAACATATACAGTTAAACGGCAGGACGCGATTAGTAATAAAATAAAACCAGAGTCACGAATGAACATGAAATGGAAAATTGAATGAAATGTCAAATTTAGTCGATATTGTCCGTAGGGATATAGCTGAGACCGCGCTTGCTAAAAATAGCTTTGTTTGACCCACCTTCTCCAATAGGTCCTAGCTACTTTAGCCACGAAAATATAAGTAGTAAGTAAATATAATCTGATTCTATTAATATAGTAAACTTGCACAAGTTTAAATGTTTGAGCACGGATGAACTGCAAATGACTCTCAGTTCTAAAGATTAATTCTGCACATTTCTCCCGTAAATTCTGCTTACCCAACGCTGTATCTATGACACTCACTCCACATATGTACAACTCCTTGAGTTGAATTGTCTGCGTCTTAAATAAGAGATCATTCACGTTGCATTCCTGAGAAGAGAGGTTTTATTCTAGAATATTTTAGTCTAGTACACTCAAAAGTTGCTGATTGCTAAAAATACGAGTGCCCTCGAAACGCAAAGTTTCAATCTGAAGGTGACCTCTTGTACAACAAGTTTTTGAATAGCAGTATTAGACGACTTTCCTTTTGTTTTTCCGGATCATGGTCGTCAGTGTCAAAAGGCTTTTGTGTAGTAGGTATGTGGATGTGTTTGAACGTACACGTGTGGCTTGTTTCATAATTTAACGCGCTCATGCGGCTACGTGTTGCGTGGAGTAATTACCGCCCGCCCATACCGTAGGCGTTCTTTATTTGTTTTTCATTACACCATTCGAACGTAGAAGAAATAAAATGTTCTAGCGTCACTTTTAGTTATATCTCTCAAGCACTCTAATTGTGTACTTTCAATCAAAAGTTTTGTTGAAATTTACTATATTTATTGCTTCATATGTGTTTGAAATAATCTCCTGCTACGTTAGGTTTTGTAGTATTTACGTTACTACGAACGTACGTACGTTAGCAACGTAAATACTGCAATGAATATTGTTGATCTGTCAAAATGAAAGGTTTTGCCATTGTAAGTTTGTTGCGAAATTACCATGTTGTTTTTTTTTTCAGTGGAAAACTACCATGCAATCAGCGCTCATTGAATGTGTGTTTTACTAGGAATTATTGAATGTTTGCTTTCCGAAGATTAAAGCAGATGGTTACTCAAAAATAGTAGGTTGTATTTCATCCATTTTATTATTTCAGAAATAGGTTAACATTCCGATAGGTATAATGTTTTTAGGTGCAACTTGTTATTGTTCAAAACTGTTTTATTTTTGTTTTGTTTGTTTTTCTTCCGTTCCGTCATAGATCAAACACGTCGATTTGAGTTTAAAAAAATATATATTTCAGAACAGCAGTGGCCTCAGTATCGGCCGTAACTTACAAGTGGTGATCGTTTGTTCGAACCCCATGAGGTTATTTCATCATCATCATCATCATCATTTCAGCCGAAAAACGTCCACTGCTGGACATAGGCCTCTCCCAAGGTTCTCTGCGACGAGCGGTCCTGCGCCTCCCGTATCCAACGATTTCCCGCGACCTTCACCAGGTCGTCGGTCCACCTTGTCGGGGGCCTACCTACGCCGTAGCGTGCGCTTCCGGTGCGTGGTCGCCACTCGAGAACCCGTCGGCCCCATCGGGCATCGGTCCTACGGGTAATATGTCCAGCCCACTGCCACTTTAGTGTTGCAATTCGTCGGGCTATGTCGGTTACTCTCGTTCTTCGGCGGATCTCCTCATTCGTGATTCGATCGCGCAGTGAAACCCCAAGCATAGCCCTCTCCATTGCCTTTTGAGTGACTTTGAGCCTTCTTATAAGGACTCTGTTCTCGAAGTTGTCGACAGTTACGTGTACCCAGGACAAACTATCCAGTTAGGAAGGTCCAACTTCGAGAAAGAGGTCAATCGTCGAATCCAACTCGGCTGGGCTGCTTTCGGGAAGCTACGTAGAATCTTCTCGTCCGAAATACCGCAGTGTCTCAAGACAAAAGTCTACGTGTGTGTTGCCAGTGATGACTTATGGAATTGAGACGTGGTCGCTAACAATGAGGTTATTTACTTTGTGTAAATTATTTCATCACCACTGCTCTGGCCTTATAAGAAGGCTCAAAGTCGCTCAAAGGGCAATGGAGAGGGCTATGCTTGGGGTTTCACTGCGCGATCGAATCAGGAATGAGGAGATCCGCAGAAGAACGAGAGTAACCGACATAGCCCGAAGAATTGCAACACTGAAGTGGCAATGGGCTGGACACATTGCCCGTAGGACTGATGCCCGATGGGGCCGACGGGTTCTCGAGTGGCGACCACGCACTGGAAGACGTAGCGTGGGTAGGCCCCCGACAAGGTGGACCGACGACCTGGTGAAGGTCGCGGGAAACCGCTGGATGCGGGAGGCGCAGGACCGGTCGTCGTGGAGAACCTTGGGGGAGGCCTATGTCCAGCAGTGGACGTCTTTCGGCTGAAATGATGATGATGATGATGACTGCTCTTATAACGGTGAAGGAAAGCATCGTGAGGAAACCGGCATATCCTAGGAGCAAAACTTCGAAGACATTGTGACATCTTCCAACCCACACTGAGTCCACATGGTAAAATATGGCCCACTACCTCTCACTA
Organism: Sesamia inferens; assembly: GCA_037179545.1. NCBI lineage: Eukaryota > Metazoa > Arthropoda > Insecta > Lepidoptera > Noctuidae > Sesamia > Sesamia inferens. The sequence continues at coordinate 15,161,710 of CM073928.1, read as the reverse complement.
AGAGGAGGCCTGGTCCCAGAAGAGAGGACATTACAGGCTGATTATGATTGCTTATTTTGACGTGAATGATGAACAGCCCAAATATTCGAAGAAGGAAATACAATTTAAGTTGTTTACAGTATCGCGGAATAAATATTCGTTAAGGAAAATTAATTATCATTTTTGAAGCTTTCACGAAACTTGTAAAAGATTAGGTTCGTTTACTGTACTGGTTTGGGTATTGCAAAACGGTGATTAAAAATAATTAATTGGACAAAATACAGTTTGTTTTTCCAAATGAGAAGGTAAGGAGTCCAAAGAAGTTTATACTTCAGTCAGGAGATTATTCCGGCGCCGACGCGGCTTGAAACGTGCCTCAGATGAAAGAATTATGTAAATATCTACTTACTAATTGCTCCACCATTTCCCTTTATCCATGATGAGTAACAGTACAAATTTGTCTTCCAAAATAATATGCACAATTGCTTAGACTATTTAATTTCCATTACTATGCTAATGTGAGTGCCCTCTGTGGTATTAAAAATTTGAGAAGAAAATGAATAAGGTTGTTCTTTTACGGCTTCTCGTTTTTATCAAAGGAAACTAAGTTATCTTTAAATTAGTAGGGTTTTCTGCAGCCCCTGTCGCTTGGGCTAAATCTCTCTGCCTACTAATAGCGAAGTGCCGGCACCGCATTCCTTAAAATACTTCTATCAAACTTTTGATTTTCATATCAAGTTTATGCGATATATTTCTAAAAGATTGTTTTTTTACGATGGCACCTACGTTGTTTGATAAATAATTTCATGCATCAGCTCTCAACCTGGGAGAGGCAGCAAATGACTACATTGCTGCCTCTCCCAGCCTGCGGTAGAACGCCCTGTCCTTCCTCCACTTCCGCATAGTCTGTTCAAGCATCTATCACGCTGCTGTTATTACGGTTTTTACGTATTTCGTAGTACTTTGAAGAAGGCTAATCACTGACTTTCCCGATCCTACTATTCGTAAATCGAAGTGGTTACCACTGAAGTACTATATATAAAAATTAAACGGCTTGCTCCGTCAGTACATAGTATTTTACACACACTTGTACACACTTTTCTCGGTGGTAGGCCTCACCATCGGCCGCCGGCGTAGTTACCACCCACCAGACAAAGTCATGCCGCCAAGCGATTCGTCGTGTTCCGGCATGATGTCTGGTGAAGCCGTTTGGAGGGCGGGTCTGAGCAGTTGTGTTGCGATGTATGCCGGGTACGATGCGCCAATTGTTGTCGTGTCGGGAGTTTGGTCGTGGAGGGTAGCGGGATCCGAAGCACGGTGCTCCGCTGGCCGACCGCAGGTAGTTGGGGGCCCAAGTAGTGTGCCAGCCACATACGAAAGGCTGCCCCGCCAACTGCGAAAAATCCCAGGGTGGCCCCATCGTGCCGGTTGGCGACCGGACGAGAGGACCCGATGGCGATCCCTGGGGGGGTTCGGGCGTCCCCGCAGTCTCCAGATCAATCTCCCTCTGGCCCGGCATCGTTGGTCGCATTGTTGGGATTAATATTGCATCACCTCACTCAACTGCCGTCTTCCTTCCTATTCACTCAATTTTTTTTTTTTAATGAAAAGGTCTAAAAAGAAAAGTAGGTGTGTACAGCGGGCGCACGTCCTCTCTTTCAAAGTGCACCTCTCTAATATTCGAGGTCTGCACTCCAATCTCATTGCAGTACATCACCACCTTGAGACTGAGAAGCCCCATCTACTCTTCTTGACGGAGACCCAGATCAGATGTCCGTCTGATGCGGCATACCTCAGCTACCCGGGATACGCATTGGAGCACCATTTCCTGCAGCGTGCTGGGGTCTGTGTGTATGTCCGCAATGACATTTGTTGCCGGCGCCTCCGTCACCTCGAAGATCCTCATTTCTCGTCCCTATGGCTGTTGGTTGACACTGGTGTGGACAAAATTGTTTACACTTGTGTCTACCGATCGCACAGCGGTGATCAGGAGACAACTCGTTTATTTGACCACCTCAGTGAGGCTGCTGACAATGCACTGCAGCGGCACCCTGACGCACACTTCGTCGCTCTGGGGGATTTCAATGCCTGCCATCAGGACTGGCTTTTCCCGTACCAGAAGACCGACCACGCTGGGAGAGAAGCGCGAAACTTCGCGCTTTCAATGGGCCTTTCCCAGCTGGTAAAGCAAGCGACTAGGGTGCCTGATGTAGTTGGTCATACTGCCAATTGTCTGGACCTTCTGCTGACCACTGATCCGGACAGGTGTGTTGTAACAGTTTCCTCACCGTTGGGAACTTCAGACCACTGTCTGGTGAAGTCTGTGATCACGACTCTCGTGGTGAACGGCGAATGTGGCGATACAGGTCAGCAGACTGGGATGAGATGCGCCATTTCTTTGCGTCTTATCCTTGGCAGCAGGTCTGCTTCTCTTCTAGCAATCCGTCGAGCTGTGCGGATGCTATAACCGATGTGGTGCGTCAAGCTATGGAATATTTTATTCCCTATAATGACGTGCCCGTCGGTGGCTCGGCTCGCCCATGGTTCAATGCCGATTGTGCCCAAGCTGAACAGCGTAAGCACACGGCATTTCTCACCTGGGTTGACGCTCGTGACCGCGGAGCTCCGGATCTAAGCTCAAAGAAGAGAGCCTTTAACCGTGCTGCCAAGTCCTACAAAAAGGCGCAAAAGAAGGCTCGCTTTGACCGTATTACCCATATTGGCAACAAGTTATCTGCGCAGCCTTCCGGTAGCAGATCTTTTTGGTCCCTTGCCAAATCGGTCGAGGCGAACTTTTGTCGGCCCTCACTGCCTCCGCTGGTAAGGCCTGATGGAACACTGGCTCATACGGCGAGAGAGAAAGCAGGTCTCTTTGCATCTCTCTTTGCCCATAATTCGCGTCTTGATACTGGCAGTGCTACTCCACCTATTTTACCCCACTGCGGTACTTCAATGCCTGAGGTTCGCATTCGGAACAAGGAGGTTCTGAGAGCACTGTGTCGTCTGGACGTGAATAAGGCTAGTGGTCCGGATGGTATACCAGCAATTGTTTTAAAAGCATGTGCGCCCGAGTTGTCTCCTGTATTGACACGCTTGTATCGCCTCTCATTTGGGACTGGTATAGTGCCCAAGTCCTGGAAGCTTGCCAACGTGCAGCCCGTGTCCAAAAAGGGTAGTCGTGCCGATCCTAACAACTATCGGCCGATTTCAATCACCTCCATACTTTGCAAAATTAAGGAGCGTGTATTGAACTCGCGCCTTTTGGCATACCTGGAAGGTAACGATCTCCTCAGTGACCGACAGTACGGGTTTCGCCGCAATCGGTCAACTGGGGACCTACTAGTGTATGCCACTCACTTGTGGGGCGAGGCACTCGAGAGGAATGGGGAAGCAATTGCTGTCTCCCTTGATGTCTCGAAGGCCTTCGACCGGGTATGGCACGCTGGCCTTTTGAGTAAGCTTCCAGCGTACGGCATTTCCCCTAGCCTGACTGGCTGGGTAAAAGACTTCCTGACTGAACGGTCCCTCCGAGTTGTTGTCGACGGATGCTCATCTGAGCCCATGTCGTCTAATGCCGGTGTTCCTCAGGGGTCTGTTCTCTCTGCAACTCTGTTTCTGCTGCATATTAACGATCTGCTGATGCCCGGTATCTATGGGTATGCAGATGACAGCAGTTGTGGAGAGATACCTGCCGGATGCTCGGGCTAGTAGGGAATCAATCCGGTCCGAAAGAGAGGCCATGGTAGAGCGAACGAGTGTTGCACTTCAGGCAGTCTCCGAATGGGGCAATGCCAATCTTGTAGCATTCAATGCCGCCAAAACGCAGGCGTGTCTTTTCACCGCCAAAAGGAGCCCGTTCACCTTGGCTCCTACTTTTCGGAATGTATCCTTGGAGTGTACCGACCGCCTTCAGCTTTTGGGTATTGAGATTTCCTCGAACCTAAACTTTGGGCGGTTCATTGAGTCCAAGGCCAAGGTGGCTGCCAGAAAACTTGGTGTAATCGCAAAGGTCCGGCAGTGCTTCACACCAGGGCAGCTTCTAATGTTGTACAAAGCACAGGTCCGTTCGTGTGTGGAGTACTGCAGCCACATTTGGGCTGGTGCTGCTAAGTGTCACCTGGCCACTTTGGATTCAGTGGAGAGGCGTGCGAAGAGGCTGATTGGTGACCCTGATTTAACTCGAGTTGGTCTCCAAAGCCTAGAGCACAGGCGTAGAGTAGCCAGCCTTTCGGTGTTCTATAGGATACATTCTGGGGAGTGTGCGAGGGAATTGCACGATTTAATTCCCCCATCTCCGTTCCACCATCGGACGACCCGTCGTACGGCGAGTTTCCACCCTTATGTTGTTAACACCTCTACGATCCGGACGAAGCGTTTCGCCTCCTCCTTTATACCGCGTACATCGAGGGACTGGAACAAACTGCCGGCGGCGGTGTTTCCGTCGGACTACAATTTGAGTGTCTTCAAGGCTAGAGTGAATAGGCTCTTAATAAACTAGTGCGCTTTACCATCAACGATTGCGTCACTGCTTACAGGCAGGCAGGATTGCGGTCAAGCGCTGGTTTATACTTTAATTAAAAAAAAAAACTTTTTTCAAGCATACTTATTACATAAAATAGTTTTATAACTTTTTATTTATATAAATTTATCAAAAGATTTGAAGTAGATTATATTTTTAATACTTCACGATGTATCCAATTTATATAAATCTTCAATATTTCTGACAAGTTGTCACTCAACCAACAACGTTGTTTTGTGTAATAAAATCGATGAGAAACATAAATATTTGATGATATACACAAGACACACCATGTAAATCTCACAATATAGACACACACACACATACAAAATACCTTTTACAGAAAGTACAAACAAGGTCGTCGGTCCATCTAGTTGGTCACACACTACGCTTGACGATATGCGGTCTCCACTCTAAGTCTGCTCCATCGAATATCGATCCTTCGACAAACATGGCCAGCACAATGCCACTCCTTCCACTTGAACCGCAGCTAAATACCAGCCAATCTCTTCTCTGAGATTAACCTGAACACTTAGTGGAAGAGGGCTGTCAATAGTGTTAAATCCTAGCGGCAGCATTTTACAATGAATGACTGCCATCATCCTCAACAACCCAGTAATACTGGGTAAATGGTAAGGCTGATTATAAGGTAATGGAAAACATCTTGAGGAAAATTGGACTTTAAGTCTGAAATTGCCAACCCGCATTCAGTAAGCGTGGTGATTACGCACAATCCTTCTCTATATAAGAGGAGACCTCTGCCCAGCAGTGGAACGATAAAAAGGTTGATGATGATGTTGACGGTAAGGCTGATCGTCTGACGTTTTGGCTTTTGACTATTTATAAACAACATTCAATGCAACCAGCGTATGATAACCTTCACCAATGGCCTTAACTGCTTTCCAAGTCTCTGAGAGTTTTCGATGTCTAATAGAAGGTAATTGAAACTACCTAAAGTTAATGACACACCAACTACTTATTGAAAGGTGACTTCAGAACATTTTAATGGATACTTATTTGTAAGTATTGCCTACAATCAAGTTAGCTCCTCTATTAAATGCCGACGTCGGCGTCGCGGCGACGGCATGCGAAAATTAAGTTACCCTTCATTATCCTTGATGGAGATCATTAAATAAGAATAAAACTGTATTCGACTTACTTTATTTGACTTTGGAAATTTTGCCATAGAGTATGTAACGCTTCATCTGGAAGTATTTCAGAATCATAAAGACATCACTACAAAGGAACTGTTATAATTCCTGAGTACGGTTTCATAGTACAAATTCGGGATGGGGGAGGCCCAAATAAATTGATAAAGTTTTCTCAATTCTGTGGAAATATTTAATATTACAATGTATTTCTGAGATCATTTATTTGATCGTATATTCGTAGATACTAAAACACATGTTTCAAGGTTATGGTGAACTTCTCTTTTTACCTAAACGTCACGTAGCATCTGCTTTTTGCATCCAGTGAAACACGGGGTAATCGCCACTATAACAATATACTTATGCAATAACAATATAAATGAAAGCCGTTCCTTGGCTTTCGTTTTGACATTTTAACACAATTCTTTGCGTTATTTACGTTGTTGAGCAGACAATTTTTCAAACAAATGAAGCATTGGATCTCGCAAAATGAATCAGATTGAGATTGATAGTGTATTATGAAATTAGGGTGCTGTATGGGCGGTGTGTGTATGAGTGACGTTCCGATAATGAGAGCTATTCTAACTCAGTAACTGGATCATTTGATGCAGTTGTATTAAAATTTTATGAACTAGTAGATGAATTATCAAAGTATAATAAAATTTCAGTGAATATATAAAAATACATGATGGCTACGATGTGTATTGAATACTAAAATGATTTTAATGGATCTGAAAACTCAACAAAGCCTGTGTGGCTTTGCTGAATTTTCAGATCCATTTTTTGTGAAAAAATATCGTGGAATTATTATGTATTCGCGTATTAAAATACATAAGTTCAAAACTCGAAATCATAACTTTTTGTTTCGAAACGGTATTGCTCTCTTAATTGAGTGTTAATATAAAATACTTTATGTAATTTAATTTTCGGACCGGTTTAAAACGTTGGCTCTTTAAACGTTTTATCTTCACCATTCTCGAATCCCTACATTCCTTAGGTCCAATAAACGTCTACCTTTTGCCCTTAACTCCAACTCTATACAAGTTTATTATTCATTATTTTATCTCTATAGTCTTAGTATGTTTTGTGTTTATGGTAGACTGGGAAACAATTCGTATGGTATTAAGTCAGACTTCGTCGGTATAGATGTTTTAACTTGAGCATTCATCATCATCAACCTTTTTATAGTCCCACTGCAAGCTGGGCACAGGTCTCCTTTCATACGGAGAAGGCTAAAGTGCCGTCTCAGTGCATTACGATAATTAAATTAATGACCCTGAACAGTTGGAAATACCTACTACATAGAAAACTTCAATATGGAAGATAAAAATCTACAAGCTCTACTAAAAAGTTAATGCAGCTACTGATCCACTTGTCGAATTTCAGCTGGCCACTGAGTTTGAGAAGTGGCTAGAGAGGCGCCACAGCGCCCTTTCCTTCCGCCTGACGTAGGTCCTCATCAGAAACTGTTTGTTTCGGTAGGTTCCTGTTCAGGATAAGGCGGGAGGAATTGCTACTACTGTGTACCCTGCCGATATGGTGGAACACACGGTAGGACATACGGCAGAGGTTTGTGTGTGTCTCACCATTATATCCTCCGGAGGCGGCGATCTGTCATTTCCGGCCCTTATCCAGGCCATGGTCTGGAGCAACAATGCATGGCAGACCGTCGCCTTCTTTTGCGAAGCAGTTATGCTCGTAAAGGGCACTCCTTTATATAAGTGAGAGGCAATCTCTGCGCCCTTCGCTCCCTTTCGCCGCTGAAAAAGGCCTGGTCGTCAGGTGACAGCATCCTACGCCCAACCACCGCGTGATCTTGCGGGCGGCAAGCAGTGGGCAGCTCACAGCCCTGTAAGGATCAGGCCCTGGGGTGCTTTGTGTTCCACATACACAGTATGTAGTCGCGTAGTCTCTGACGCACAGACAAATGAAGGAACAAGGGTGGGTTTTAGTCAGTAAAAAACTGACACGCCCTTCTGCTCCGCACAGAGTGAAAAAGATGGTCAAATTTCTTAGTGATATAACTCAGAATATTAACAAGCCGAAAGTAAACTTTATTGCTAATTAGCCTGGTAGACATGGTATGTCCATATAATTTTACAACTGTTTTATTTATTCTATAAGAGTTTATGTTGACGAACAAAAGTCCCGCTCGTGCGTAGTTATTATTTTAAGGTAATTCGCGCCCCATTTTAACTAAACTTATTTTAAATAAGTTGAGTCATACCTATACAAAGTAATGTAGTAATTTCATCAAAGGAATAACATGCATTTTATTAAAGGCAGGAACATATTTTGAACGAATTGTGCTCGAAATTGTTTTGATCTTTTTTTAGCTTTATTTATTTTGTTATACGGTTCTCACGAATAACTCTCAGTTTCTGGATTCAGTGTGAGTACAGTTTCGACGTGATTGTTTAGTAGGATTAGTTTTGTCTAAAATGTTTTCTCTTTTCGCTATTTTAGTAAAAGTGAATTGGAGATTTTAATATGAGCTTAGGTATTTGTACGCTATTTGATTTTTTTTATCAAATGTCGACCACGCATGAGGCTTACGTAAGTCCATAGGAACAGACCCCGTAAAGCGTCTTATTTCCAAGACAATTAACGTTCAACGTTGATCACGTACCGTCCATATTTATTAAAATTTTTGTTAAAGGAACAACAGAACTACTACAATACTTAGTTACACTTTTTGTTTCGTTTACATTCATAATCACGCCGAATTTCAAACTTGTTGCATACTTTTTTTTTTTTGCACTGAGTGTGACTATTTTAACATTGATACTTTACATGATGTAAGCATATCATGGTTTATTAACAGACTAATATATGTATTGGTAATTTGAATAAATTTTTATTTTTATTAAAACTGATGATTTTTTGACAATGAACATTGATACCGCTTCATAGAGTCTAGAGTATACAACATTATTTTTTGTTTATGCGATACCCGAAACACAAGTCTAGTATTTTTAAGTAACGAACCTATGTTCAAAATTACAAAAAGATATGCCCTAACAAAAATATGCTCAAAGCTCCGCTCGGTGCGTTGACCTATGGCGTCAGCTGAGGCACGCGCGCAAGTACTATGATCTATCGTAATCGTTCGGTAACTACTGCAACAATTTCTAAATATATTTATTTAGAAACAAATTTCTGTAACATGGTGTGAAAATGATTACGATTGATTCAGTTGCTTATTCAGGTTTCCCAGAAACTAAAAAAGATTATTTAGCTAGATAAAGGGCAACACTCAACCTGGAGCTATATAAAATATTTATTTATATAAGACACACGTTCACATTCCACAGAATATTTTACACGATACTAAAATTGCTTTAATTTATAGTGACATAAATGAAACTTGTGAAGAATGTGGCGTCTGAATTCTTTCAATTTGTCACCTAACCACGCTTTATTAATGGAAATATGAAAATATCTACGGCCTTCAAAGAGGAAATCTAAATTATAACAGAAATATATGAAACGGCGCGTCCAACAGGTATTTATTCGTCGTATATTTTCATGTGATCGTGATATATTGAACTGATCTACAGGTGAATAAAAACGCGTCCCGAGACGTCCGGATTATAAGTAGGATCTGACATTGCCGAAGAAATTGTGACGGACTATTTTTAGGTAATTCTCGGCCTTTATCTTTCAAAATATTGAGCTCTCTAGAATTTTATTATCATTATATTTCAGCACTATCTGTGGGAAACGAAAAACTAATCAAACTATAAACAAGTTAGCGTAAGCTGCGTGGTGTTGAAACAAGTTTTGGGTCATTTATGGAACGACTGGATCAAGGATTTGATATACAAGAAACTCCTGGATGTGGATATGAAACGTAATATATAAAGCTGGAAGCCTGAATACCGCTAATATAATCCCACCGTATATAATAACTTTGGGCTTCGTAATAAACTTGCCTTAGAATGCAATAAGACGCAGAGATATAAATAAATATGGACTCTCCTATTTTTGTTGATAATTCAATTCAATTTTAATATATGTTGGTTGGATCAGAAAAATCGAAATGCAGAGACGGTCTATAAGGACAAATAAAAGGGATGGGAAAGTGGGACAGTAACCTTTTTTTGTCCACTTCAGTTTAATGATTCAAATGATAGTTGGCAGGTCACGTTTACTTAAGATATGAGGCAAATGGGATCATTTTATTGAATTGTGGCTGAGACAACGTTGAATGCATTGAATGTGATGGCAAAGTATAATGCCTTCCAGATGTGTGCTTCTCCTGTCAGTAGACTAAATTATAAATTAGCTAAATATAATCCCGATTCGATACACGAGGGTTTTGTGGCTATGTTACATCAGTCACACGGATCGATCGATCAGGTTAAACTACGCTGGGATTGGTCTGGATGGACGCCCATCTTGGCATAGTAAGACACCTGTATGTCTCTAAAACCGCGTTAAGTCGTTGATCATTCTAACAATTGAGTTATAAAGTCTGACAATTGAGTTATGAAGACCTTATAAGTAGTCGCTCCATGTAAAATACGTGTATTTACCTGAATCTGGTTAGTCTTTTTTGTTTGTTCTGGATGGGGAAATTATCAAATGATCTCTCCCGCTCTGGGCAGAGCGGAAGGCGTGTCAGACTTTTACTGACTAAAACCCACCCATGTTCCCTGCCTGTACGCCTCTTTTTATTATAGCATCTCGTAGTTGACCATTAGAGGCTGTGACTACTTAACCGGACTTTCCTGTGGATGCCTTAATAATTAAAGCCTCCAGCTAGGGGACTTAAAACTAATTTAAAATTAGGCGACTACGCACTAAGGGCACCCCCTGTGGGGTACGAACCTCGGCTTAGGGCGTCGCTAGAGAGGACAGCAAGGGACGGCTGGATCGATAGGGTACTTAGTGGTTTGATGACCACGGCGTTTCCTAGTACTAGCTCTGAGAAGAAACGCCGAAACAAACTCAGAGGTCATTGTTGGGACATTATAATAATTACTGGCTCAGCAGCGGCGCGGGCTGGCCTTCATCGGGCAAGTTGCCTGTACGCCAGGGCCACAGTTTCATTTTAATCAACCCGCAACCCTGACCTAGGAGGCATCGGTCTTCTTGAACCCCGTCACGACGTGCTGACATCTCTATGAGGTGCGCGTGAAACACAACACGCCGTCGAGACGGGACTGGTTAGCCTGTAAGTCGACCGCAACATACATAGATGACAAAAGACTAGGCATGAGATTATTCGCGATTCTATTAAATAGTGGTCTTAATATATCAGTGGCGTGTATAATGAAGCTCTCAATTGCTAGTACTGACACAGACTGATCGCATCGTTGACAATATTACAGCTGGCTAATAAACTCAATTGATATGACTGCTCCAATAGGCAAACACGACGTGCCATTAGTCGAGCCTTGAGTTCATGAGAGTGATATTATTATTGTCAATTTATATCTGGATCAACATGTGACAAGAACAGTATTACTATAGGACATAAATAGATGCAAGTGAGATGTTCTAAAATAAACAACTTTAATATAATCAACGTATAATATTTCGTATATATATGAAAAATCATTTGTCGGCGCCGTATATAATTAAAAACATCTAAATTCTAACATGTCTCTGCGATTTGGCTTCAGCTCCTAGTAGGTACGCCTCCCTAAAGTCTGGGACCCCAGAGTCCCAAGGAATAGCAAAGACGTAAAATTAATTATAATTATTATTTTTTGAATATTATGTGAGACTTTCGCTCTCGTTCGACTCGTGTCCTATATTTAACGTTCAGGTAATAGTAGGTAGGTTCCGCATACTAGGCACCTGATCTTTTTTTCCATACTTACTTTAGCAATTTAATAAAACACATCGCTATCCTTCTTCACCTATGGATAAGTATCTTAAAATTTAAATTCGTCCATTTATTCACCTACTACATGTTTTATAAGGAAAAACCTTTTTTTAAATGTAAGTGATGAACGCCTTGCATCCATTTCTGGCGGCCGCGATAGCCATTCGTCTGCCAAGTGATTTTGACAGTTCCCTCTTTGTTAATGTTTATATATTGTATTCTTCTAGCAAGTTGAGTTAAGAAATTAGGTCAATCGCAATCGGGACATAGGGGACTTCGAGCCATTCTTCCCTTTTTTCCGCCATCTGTGAGCAAAATACTTCGTTGGACTGAACAAAAAATGCTTTAATTTTGTCAAATTAATTAGAATTATGAGGTCAGTCGAGAGAAAGTTAAATATTTTGTGGGAACCTTGTTAAATTGTCGGACAGTATTTTACCGGTAACCCTTTTCTAGTCTCATAAATGACTTGTTGACTTTGGCTTAAGTAAATTGATTTAAAAGCACCGTGTGACGTGGTCTTATGAGTGGCCATTGTTGACTACTTCATGACGTAAATCTAGAATAGGTATTATTATTTATCGCTCAACACTATTGGATTTGTTTATGAAATAATAGAAGGGAACGACATAAATAGACGGTTCTATTAATAGGAAAATAATATAAACGCATAACGGTGACAGAAAACTTTGTGAGGAAATGGGCAGGAAAACTTTGTGAGGAAACGGGCAGGTTCTTGAAGTTAAAATTCGAAGACACGGGTGGGTTTTAGTTAGTATAAGTCTGACTCCGCTAGATTGTTTCCATCCAAAAAAAAGTCGGTTCCCACACACACGAGCGACGCTAAACCGTGATACGACTCTGAAAAAATTATATGAAAACTTCATGAAAATTGAAACAAAAAAATTTCCCGCGCTTGCGTTGTACCTGTCTGCGGGAGCCTTAAGCTATTATTTTTTACGTCAAGTAAATACCATCGACTGCGGATAAAAAGACAAAAATTATAATTATTACTTTTCATTTAAATGATAACATACAAGCAATTTCCACTTTAGCTGTCACACATCACATTATGATCTAAATTCTAGTGATCCAAATCTTTGAACTTGAGATAAAATGTAATTAAGTAATGCCTTTTTTGGATGAGAAATTATCTAATGACTTTTCCCGCTCTGGGCGGCGCGGAAGGGCGTGCTACAAATACCTTGAGAATAAATGTTCTAAAAATAAAAAAAGAAATCGTAATTTAAGGCATCACAGTCGAAATGGTAAAATGACAAGTAACTTTTGGAGGTCACTGCAAGTCCCCTGATTGGTGGATAACTATGACTTGGGGTTACTATAGATCATACGTGACAATTTAATTTTATAATTAACTAGCGATCCGCCCGGCTTCGCACGAGTGCAGTGCTGACACTAAATATACACTACAGAAACACTGAACATTTTATAAAAAACCACCGCCGCGGCGGTACACGCGCCGTGTACCGCCGCAAACAGCCTGCGTTTCACTGCAAACGCGGAAAAAATTTAATTATTTACGACATCTCATTAGAAACCTCAAAAATAATAGTATTTCTCAACAATTAAATGAATGTTACATATAAAACTTCCTGTTTAATCACTCTATCTATTAAAAAAAAACCGCATCTAAATCCGTTGCGTAGTTTTAGAGATTTAATCATACAAAGGGACATATGGAAAGAGACTTTATTTTATAATATGATGATAAAGTGATTAATTTTTAAGCAGTGCGTGACCTGAAACTATTAATTCAATACATGATTTAGTACATGCGTTGAAATGTTTACGTCGATTATTATTTAAAAAAAAAAATCATTGTCATAAATTTAGACTGCTACGGTGTTGTAGTTCTCTATTGAACAGTCAATTTTTTCTTTTTAATAAACCATTTTTTTTAAACTATCGAATCTAGAAAGTATGTGTTGAATTGATTATTACAGTTTGCACACTGGATAAACTGTTACTCTGTTTATTAATTGTGTATTTTCTGCATGAACTGAAGCCAATTAAATCCTTCGTGATGCTTGAAAGCTCAACTACGAGGGTAGTTAATCTTCGTCTTATTAAGTTTGCATTGTGCTAATCTCTCGCTGAGTGTGACTGTATTTACCTACTTTGAGCGCTTACGTACTCGTCCTCAACCAACGCACGCTTGTCTATGTTTTTTGTGTTTAATAGACTTACTTGTAAATAACATATTTTTTTTATATTAAAGGAAATCTAATTATTATTTTATGCCTAGTGCCTAACCAATATTTTTTTTACTTATTCTTATTACATTTTACAAGCATAATTATCCGTGCGATTTCTTCCGCGAAATTTATAGTTTTATCATAAAAGATACCTTCTGACACTCGAATTTCCACTCACCCTCGTCAAAGAAACGTCAGACGAGACACGAGTTTATTCCATCGGTGGACACGCGGTCCTCGGAAATGTATGTCGTATTGTTACTTTGGCGTCATCATCTCAGTCTTGTTGACATCCCGTTGAAATGGTAGTGGACGAACGGCATCGCTACCTACTGTATTGGATCACTACCTCTTACATACTAACTATCAAGTTTTACGTTTTTATTTTGTACCTTTTTATTTTGTTAGTAGGCGTGACACATACTTCATACTATGTTACCTAACACCCTAATAAAAATCTTGATGTAAGACTTTATTCCGAAAGTTGAGTCAAAAATGTTATAACCTTCTATTTAAAAGTAATTCTCGTAATCAAAATCGTGAATCAGATACATATCTACAAAGCTCTGTTTATAATAATAATAATAAAGCCTGTTTATTTCCAATCTACAATTATTTACATGCTATTTTTTTTTTTATTTATTGCAATTATATAATGTAAACCAGTGCTAAGTTTTTTTAATTATAAATCTATGTACGAGTATATATATTTATTTATTTATATATATTTTTTTCTCTTTTCCTTTTACTCGCTGTCATTGCTTTCTTCAGTAACATTGATCGGAACCCCTTCTCGGGTAAAGGCCTCCTCCAGCTTCTTCCACTTCTCTCTATCCATGGCCTTCTCTCTCCATTCACTTCCTGCTATCCCTTTTATATCATCTATCCACCTTTTTCGCGGGCGCCCTCTTTTCCTTTTCCCTGTTGGTCCCTTCCATGTAGTTGCCTCTAAGGTCCATCTCTTGTCTGTATATCTTGCTATATGTCCCGCCCACTGCCTCTTCTGTTTTAGGACATATTGTAATACGTCTATGACCTTCGTTTTTTGTCTTATTTTTACGCTTTTTACTTTTTGTATTCTTCTCAATTTAAGTACGCTTCTTTCCATTGCTTTCTGGCACACTACTAATTTAGTTTTTATTTTGGTGTTGTATGCCCACGTTTGACATCCATATGTAAGAGTAGGTAGGATACAAGTGTCCAAGACGATTTTCTTTAGGTGGACAGGAAATTTCCCTTTTAAGATTTCCCTCAGGGACCAAAATTTTTTCCAGCTCATGTTGATACGCCGCTCCACCTCTATTTCTTCACTTTTGTCTTCGAATGACAATAGCCTTCCCGAATACACATAACTGCTCACATACTCTAGCGGCTTCCCGTTTAGATTTATAGCTTTTCTTTGGCTGTTTGTCATTATTTTTGTTTTATTCTCATTCATTTTGAGGCCCACTTTTTCACTTTCTTCATTTAAAGCGCATATCATTTTTTCTAAGCCTTTGCTCGTTTCAGCAAATAAGACAATATCGTCCGCGAATCTGAGGTGTGTAAGTCGATCTTGATTAACTCTAATCCCTTCTGACTGCCAGTTGAGATTATCAAAAATGTTTTGTAGCACCATTATAAATAGCTTGGGTGAAAGGGGGTCTCCTTGTCTCACTCCCCTGAGAATCGGTATATCAGGACCTCGTGTCTCTAGTTTGACTTGGCTTACGCTACCTTCGTAGATGTTTTTGAGTACTCTTGTATAGCTTTCGTTTATGTGGCATTTATTCAGCGCTTCCCAGATAGCATCATGCGAGATCGTGTCAAACGCTTTGGCGTAATCGATGAAGGCAATGTATAGTGGCCTGTTGTACTCCATGTATTTCTCCATTACTTGTTGCAATACTTGTATGTGGTCCGTTGTAGAGAATCCGGAACGAAACCCTGCTTGTTCAACTGGCTGATAGTTGTCAATCATCTGGCTTAGCTGGCTTTGCAGAATTGAAGTGAACAATTTGTAAACACTAGAAAGAAGACTAATCGGGCGGTAGTTAGAGATGTCTTGAGGGTCTCCTTTCTTGTAAAGCAGGATAATATCAGATTTTTTCCATTGCTCCGGTACCTGACCTGTGTTCAGAACCTTGTTGAACAAATACGTAAGTGGGTAAGATAGCAGGATAGCACCAGCTTTTAATGCTTCATTTTGTATGCCATCTGGACCAGGGCTTTTGTCTGCTTTTAATTTTCTGATGTGATTGAAAACTTCATTCTCATGTATTATTGGCAAATCATTTGTCTTCTGAGGAATTGTTTTTATTATATCATTTGTACTGGCACAAGAGATTTGTTTGGCATATAATTCCCTATAAAAATCTGTAGCGCAGTTCATAACATCTCTCCTGGTCTTTGTTTCCTCTGATTTTGATTTTAAGTTTTGAATCCAATTTTTGTGTGCGATCAATTTCTTATAGGCTTTTTTCGTGCTTCTGAAAGTATTTAGATTATTCTCAATTATTCTATATCTGTAGTTTTTGTAGTCTTTATCTATTGCCTTATTAGTAGTTTTAAATAATGTGCTCAGCTCCTCCTTCATTTCTTTAGATTTTTGTTTGGTTTTCAGAAGTTCAATTCGTCTTGTGAGGAGAGATCTAGTAGACTCACTAAGTATTTTGTTAGTAGTTTTTAGTTCGTTTTTGTTTGATTTGCAAACAGCGCTGGTGTTCATGATGTTTGCTAGTTTGTTGTAAAAGATTTGAATATCTTCTTCCTGCCTGGTTTCTAGTTGATTCATATTGATCTCAAGGTTTTTCAGGTATTCTGATATATCCTCAACGGTCCTTAGTGTTTTAGGTTGTGGTTTGAATGATGATCTATTCTTTTTTCCCTGATTGAGTATGTACGTAGCTCGAACTAATCGATGGTCAGATCTGAATCCAAAGCCATGTAGTACTTCTACATTTTTAATCCTCGATTGTTGGTTTGACAGTACAAAATCAATTTCGTTTTTTATATTACCACAGGGGGAGAGCCAGGTCCATTTTCGATTTTCTCGAGCTTTAAAAAAGGTGTTCATAAATGCCAGTTTATATTCCAATGCGTGTTGAATTAGTTTCTCTCCTCTTCTATTTCTGTTTCCGTATCCAAATTTTCCCAGGACAAAGCTTTCACTGTTTTCTGTTTTGTTTTGGCCAACTTTTGCATTGAAATCCCCGATAACTAATACGTTGTCTCCTGCCTGGCTTTGAGCTACCTGCAGAATATCATAAAATGAGATGATTTCTTCCTCTGTAGCTTTTTCAGTAGGCGCATACACTTGTATTATTGCAAGCAGTTGGGTGTTGTATTTCATTTTCAGTAGAGCAACCCGATCTGAGAACGCTGTAAAACTGACAATGTTATGTTTGTGTTCTTTTTTTATTAAAAATCCAACGCCATATAGGCCGAGTGTTTCACCTTTGTAACAGAATATATATTCTTCATGTTCTTCGATTGCATATCCCATTCTTCTAACTTCTGACAAGCCAAGTATGTAAATTTTTATTTTTTGTAGCATATATGTTAGTTCTATAAATCTTTTTGTTGTTACTAGTGATCTTACGTTGAATGTTCCAATCTTGATAGTTTGTTGTGGATGTTTTATTATTTTAGTTGATTTTTCTGACCTTGTTGGAGGGTTGTGGTCGTTTTCCCCCACGGGGACCAGCCGGCTTGGGAGAGAGTGTTTCTTTACTATAATTTCCTTTTGTGTTTTATTTCGTATTTGTTTCCGATCGCCGGTACCTAATTGCTATTGTTTCGTTGTAGTAGAAGTTGTTGAAAGCGAGTGAGATCGGTCTCGCATCATATCGAATGCATTTATTCTGTTATTTTTAGACGCGTTTAACGCTTGTTGTTTTCTTGGCTGTAGTTCGGCTTGCGGCGAGGTGGATTCCTCTCTCTTCCTTTTATCTATCGCCTTAGAATTTTCTTTCACTATAAGTCTATCATATTTTATGTACGCCAAGTTTCCTTTCTGCCTTTCTTCCATTAGTTTGGGTTGTAACAACTTCCTAGTTTCTAAAGTTGCTTTCGAGTAGTCTTCTGTTATATATAACTCTTGTAATTTCTTTTTATTTCTCATTATTTCAGTTTTCTTCCATCCACTTACCAATGAAAGAAGCGTAGGTCTCGGTTTCCCATTTTTGCTTCTTATGCCAATGCGGTAGATTTTATTGATTTCATAGTTTTCTATCGATATGCCGAGTTCATCCAAGAAACACTTCTTGATGCATTTCATTAAATCTACGGTCGTCTGCTCTCTCTCTGCTAAACCATGAATAATAATATTATTACTCCTCTTTTCTCTTTCTAGAAGTTCCACTTTCTTTTCTAGTATTCCTACCTTTTGTTTCAATAGTTGGTTTTCTTCTAAGATGGGTTTTAATTTTTCATCCATTTTTCCAAGTATTGTATTGGTTAGTTCAATTGTTTGGTTCTGCATTTCGATCTTCATCTTATCAAATAGTAG
This sequence comes from Sesamia inferens, assembly GCA_037179545.1. Lineage (NCBI taxonomy): Eukaryota > Metazoa > Arthropoda > Insecta > Lepidoptera > Noctuidae > Sesamia > Sesamia inferens. The sequence continues at coordinate 15,143,523 of CM073928.1, read as the reverse complement.
TTGAAATTGTTGGTCCATATTTAAAGTGTAATGGAACGTCTTTTTTTTACTGATGGCAGCACCGAAGTGTTACTGACACTTCAAACTGTCAAGTTAAGTTTTGACAATTATGTGTCAATTGTCTAATGTGACAGTTGTCAGTAAAGGTTTGATAGTCTATGGATATAATTCTACCCTCAATGTTTTGTTTCAATCTTCTTGAGCCGATGTTTTCTTCCAATTTTCTGTGCAGATTTAGCAAATGGTGCGATGTTTATTATCGGTATCACTGAATCACGGTTAGTTTTTGGTTTGGTATACCTTTATTGTGAAAAATTGTGGTTTTGTACCATATAAGTGAATTAATTTGTACGGAGCACTGACACTGTGATGTTTACTATACGAGTACCGGAACCGGACAGCCAGCTCTGCTATGCTCAGCAAAGCTCTGTTTATGCAATATTAAAAGGCAGTTAATTTAATATGAATGATTGTACCTTTGCTTCTTATTAGATGATACAGTGTTTAATTTATTATTATTTAATGAGAACTCTAAATCATATTTATGTTTCTAAAACAGGTTGTCTAGAGCGATGTATCGGCCTCCTATATACGTTCCGTGTGTGATTAAAGGCTCTAAAAAGCGAATTATAGTTGGTAATGACAGCATCCACCTGTAGATAGATAAATACGTAAGCTTTAATTATAATAGATATCTCCACGGTATAGGTTCAAGCTAGAATGGGAGTACTTATTATCTATCTGAGTAGGTATACCTAAATACACACAGAATTATTAAGATCTACCTACATAATAGCGAATAATGATTATTTTAAAGAAGTATACGTCTATGGCGTGGTCTATTATATCTAACCTAGAAGTAGATCATTATACACATGATATTATGTAGGTATTAGAAGCTCCGAGACGTGTAAAATTAATACCAGTTAATATAAACCAAATGAGTGAAGGCACATTCTGTCCTCCACATTCTTTTTTCAAATTACATTGGTCTAAACAGACCTAGAGAATTGTTCCGTTGGGACGCTCTTGATCTGATAAGTTCGTTTGGGCCATAGGAGTATAAAAAACTGTTTTTATTTCTAATGTTGTTGCGTATGTTGAGTTCAGCTTTCAGTAAAACCAAATACTAATATTTTTTATGGATCGACTGCCTATCTGTCGTCCACAAAGCAGTTATTGGGTAACACCTTGCCATTAATTACTTCACGGTATGCGTAGGTACGATAGATAACGCGTATACCTTCGTTTTCAGTTATTTGCATCTACTGTAATGAAAATTTAAAGCGAAATATATAAGCGTAAGTATAAAGAAGTGTAAAGACTGATGCTACTAGTTACATTTTTCCACACTAGGTACTATAAGAATTTGTTGTTTTATTTGAATGCGCTAATTGATTTGTAATGTTATTTTTACAATTGTTGATAACTCAAATCTTGAAGAATAAGCTGTAGCAGCACCTCTGTACGACCTTTAAGCCGGCGCCAAACACAGACAAATATTTGTCTGTGTGTAGTAGGCTACGCAAACATTTGAACACAGACAACTTTGAACGCAACGAATGGCAAAGTACAAATTTTATAACAAAGCTTTGAACAGATACTCAAATAACCGTGCTACACATGTGTCCAAACAAGTGTTCAAATAGGTGATCCATGTCTGGCGCCGGCTTTACAAATAGAGAATAAAGAAACAATGTCAGAAAAACGCTACGCGCTAAATTAAAAAGAAGCGCGAGGAAGCGACGCGAGCGACCTCGCAAAAACTAGCATAATATTGCGTATCTACATTTTTTTTTACTACATTACTATAACGTGCATTGTTACGTACGGCACGCTTGTCATGTTATCTCGATCGTCATTTGTTTTCATTATCTTTCATACTACCGGGTTTCATATTGTAGCTTTTATTAACTGTGTAATAAGATCTAAGGTAAGGGAAATAACGCTTTGTTTAGATTGTGATTAGGTGCTGTTATGAAAGATAGACTCTGGCTTTGTTAATAAGCGTTCTTAATCTGTTTGTTCTTCGTGTAAAAACTACTACACAGAGCGACTCTCGAAAATTTTCTTTAAAATAGCCGTGGTTGATTCTACAAGTAAATCGTTGAAAAACATTTATAATTTAAGACTCGTGTTCTGAAGGAAAATTGAATGCTCTAAAAAGTCTTCACGTGCAGTCATAAACTGGAAGGATCTACCTGGGTACAAGGATATATAGTAGGTATTGGTAACTTATAAACAAGTTTGATTGCAAAGGTCAAATCCTGAAACGTGTACTATAATTAAATAAACAGGTTGGAAGACGAACGCTCATGAATGTGAGTGAAATAAAGAGTAGGGACTTTTGAAGAAAAGAAATCAAGTTCTAGTACATACCTAACTTTTTTTTTTTTTGTTGGGATTGGAAATCATCAAATGACTTCTCCCGCTCTGGGCGGAGCGGAAGGGTGTGTCAGACTTTTACTGACTAAAACCCACCCGTATTTCTTCACTTGCCTGTGCGACGGCCAGGGCCGCGGTTTCTTGTTTAACCAACCCGCAACCCTGACCCAAGTACATACTTACCTGCAGTATACATTTAGGAAATAAAAAGATAGAAAGCTAGAAATAAATATTATTATTTCGTTAAATAATGAATTAAAAATAAAAGGGGATGAAGGATGAAGGATGCAGATGGTGAGGCTAATGTAGGTATTTCTTTTTTTAATTCAAGTCGATTTTTTTTTGTTTTCTTTCTCGCTATTAATTTTTTGATTCTTTTTCTCGCCTTTATTTTTGTTTCAGCTGGCAATGGCCTTTTTTTCCGAATGTGGAAAAATCCTCATGGACTATCCGCTGCTAGGGGACGCGGAGGCCTGTACCGGACTCTTACAGGATAAAAAACCACCTATGCGTTCGTCACCTGCATTTCCGGGGTACCGGGTCCTCCGAATTCAACGGTACCCCCGACAGGCCTAGACTCGTCGTCACGAGTTCGACAGGTCGCTTCTCGCTCGAGCAGCTCTTAGCGGCTGCTTTCCTCATTTGAGTGGCGAGTGTGAACGCGTCACAACGACAACTTGGTTATGTGACGGACGTTGGGCTCCCCAGGTCCTTCGCCCGTCGGCCATCATCATGGAGGTAGTAGAGCTGGGCAAAGACCTGCCAAACTTCTATGTTTTGTCTAGCCAGGTTGACCTGGCTAGACAAAACATAGAAGTTTGGAACTCATAGGAGTTTGGGCCCTAGAAACCTTATCAGGACGTTACACCACCTTTGCCGTGGTTTGCCTCGACGGCAAATGTTTGAATAAACAATTTTATTTTTTTATGATTGAGTAACACTGTGATACTACGTATCAGTAGGTACTTCACTCCGTGTCCTAATAGTCTATATTTGTTCCAGCCCTTATATTCACTACTGGTTTCTGTCCGCCACCACATCGGCGTAAAATTTCTTCGGATCGGGGAAACAAGAAATATCCTCATATCGCATCGCTTGCCCGCGCTATTGTTTCGTTTTCGCTTGGCGTTCTTTTTTATTTTTCTCAGGTCAGAAGCGGGCTATTTACGGCGTTCGGGGATTAGCCTATTAAATGCAAAAATATTTTTTCAAATTCGACTGCTCATTTCAGAGATTACCGCATTTTAGCAAACAGACTCTCAGCTTGGATAGATTAATAGTATGGATCCAGTATCTACCTAGGTGGTAGTAGGTGTTATAACATAACATTAATAGTATGTCACGGCGGCTTCGCCGCGTACCTGCACAAATTTAAATTGAAAAGTAGTCCGGCCTGTGTGTGTGACACACAGGCGTCCGAAACAATCCAGCATTTGTTATTTGAATGTCCGAGGCACGACCGCGCCAGGTACGACCTGGAAGCAAGTACTGGCAGAACTTTAACAGAGAGAACTATAGCCGACCTTATGGCGGACAAACACTCCAGGCCGTACCTGGAGCGGTTCTGCCTCAAAATTGCAAAAGACTCAATTGAGAGAAATAGGACGAGGGCAGCACAGCCAAGCACTGTGCCGCTGGCAAGAATAAATTAAGAATGTAAGTAAATATAAGTAAAGAATGTAAGACTAGTACATAAGATATGTATAATTATAGTATAAAAAAGAGAAAAGAGATAAAAAATGACAAAAGATAAAAACAGACACGGGAAAAGAAAAACCCAAGAAAAAATGACAAGCCGCAAAAGACATAGCGGCAAAAGACGAAAAAAGGAAATACAAAACAACGGCAAAAAAGAATTCTTGCCATGCAGGAAGGGACAGAGGGCAAACTTAAAAAAAAAAAAAAAAAAAAACATTAATAGTATGGATCCAGTATCTACCTAGGTGGTTGTAGGTGTTATAACATAACATTAATAGTATGGATCCAGTATCTACCTAGGTGGTTGTAGGTGTTATAACATAACATTATACAACGTTGCTTTTTGTATATGCGAAACCCGAAACACGTGTACAGTATTTTTATATTTATTATATTATACAACGTGTAACATTAAGGGTATATACATACCAAGGGCATGGCATCTTTACATGATATCAAATGATATCAGAAGGTTTTCTACTCAAAAAATTTATACTAAATTTTCGGTTCCGTGTGTTTCTTAAATTCAAATCATAACAAACGTGCACCACACTACATACGTTAATAACTACTCGTTACACGTCACATTACTTGGCAAAATCACGATAAATGTCTTAAAAAATTCTGTGCACCTAGTATGGTAGTAGCCTATCACAGGCGGTGTTTTTTCTCGTAACTTCCTAACATAAAGAGATAGGATTAAAATCTTGATTGATATAATGTAAAGATGCCATGCCCTTGGTATGTATATACCCTTTTACACATTGTATATACACAAAATTTCAAGAAGCTATCATGAAAAATCACAAAGTTATGAGGTTATCAAAAATATGATCAACGAACTGCTCGCCCACTCGCGCCTACAGCGGCGCGGCGCGGCGGTGTACCTAGGATACTATGATCCGTTATGAACTGTATAGTTGCGCTCGGTAACTGCACTGCAACATTTTTAAAATATATTTGGGAAAAAATATAACATGATGTAAAAAATATTGGATTCGATTCAGTTGCTTGTTCTGAACAAACTATATTCAGGTCTATATAAATTATACGATATATAGATAAGAACATGCGTGAAAATCGAATAGTTCAGATAGTTTTAGCTGTTTCTCAGGAAGATATGAGAATGCACTTATGAAACTTAAATAAATTACTACCATTCAATACAGTTAGCTTCAAATTAGCTGAATGAAAACTTTGCTTCATTAGCGCTGAGGAAAATGTAACTAATAATGGTTTCATTAATATGCATGAAACGTTCATTTTATGTAGAACTGAGAACAAATGAAAGGAAATTCATAATTACTGTTGTGGCCATATATACGGATAGCTGAGCAATCCCTAGATACCGTTTGCAATTTGCATTATCCATTTATCTTATTATTTCGTTTAATTATTTACCTCATTCGAAAGTGTAGTTATCTAGTATATTCTTACGGCATTGTGGAAAATGTTGTCTAAGACTTTAAACAGCGTGACACCCTTTCAATCATAATCCATTTCTAATCCATTGTTTAATATGTTCAAAACATTCGTCTTACAACAACGTAGGTACTTAACGTAATGAATTGGTATTGTTAGTGAATAACGCAATTACTCCGCAGGAATCCTATCTACGGAAAATTATACCTAAGTACCAAAATACATCATAAGCCTATAATGTTTCCGCGGCTCAAGAAAAGAGATGATCTTCAAACGAGTGGCCTGTACCTAATATGCTACACGTGCCATAGGGCAGGTTGCTATTTTTATACGATCGTCAATAATACAGAAGTAGTGAAACGCACGAAATAATTTGTTTATCTTGAGCGTATTCTGCAATTTATTTTATAACTCCGTTTGGAATTCTTAGAAGGTTGTGCCAGACTTTTACTGACTAAAACTCACCAGTATTCCTTCATTTCCCTATGCGCCAGAGGCCACGGAATCTCTTTCAAACCCGCGGCACGTTTGGAAACCTGTGATTGTAAGCATTCGGATTACTTACCCCACCCCATTTTGTTATTGAAAAAGTCGTCAAATTTATACTGCATATTCTTTCAGATAAGCGCGAGAAATTTCAAAATAAGTTATTATCTTCTTATCTCCGCAAAGTAAAAGGAACTCAACAAAGGCTCATACAAAAGTCAAAAGGTTTTCTTTGGAAACACTTTTAATGGATACCGAACGCTGAAGTTAAAAATCAATACTTCCTAACCTAGCTTTGCTAAGTAAAACGTATTCAACCCCAAAAAAACCCGCTAAGCTCTCGAAGTTATTCTAACTAAGGTCTTGTACAGAAGTTTGTAATTGGCGCTTGATTAAATGATGTCAGATTTCAGCTCTATAGTCATATTATACGCAACCTGGGGAATATTAAAGCTTTAATATTGTTATACTAATGACATGGCATGTCTTATATTCAACAAGATACAGCTAAACGAAAATGTCGTAAAATTTTGTAAACGTTTACCATTATACTCAGACAGTGCAGTCGAGATTATAGCATTAAATGAAAACTGTTTGAAACTCCATGATGTGCTTAAGTGATTCGGATAGGAGTTTACTCACCTCTCTGAAATTTGCATATAACTTGGGACGTAAAGTGTACTATAAAATGTCACGGTTCTTATTAATATGTACTAGACAATGAAATGAAGATTTATGTGAGAAGTTTAAGAGGTTTAGGATATTTGGAGGAAGTCTTACTAACGATGTTCTGGTCTATAAAGTTCCTAGAATAACTCCAAAGGACCAGAAAAAGTCTGACATTCTTCTACTTATACTAAAAATAGTCCAATATACGTTATTAAGGTAAATTAGAATCATTGTATCTTTTATTCATCCTATTTAACTTTTTTGTAAAAAATTTTTTAACTTAAATCTTAACCTTATCTAGGTGTTAAGTCTAATACCTACTTCATCATCATCATTATCAACCTTTTTTTATCGTCCCACTGCTGGGCTCAGGTCTCCTCTCATACAAAGAAGGATTGAGCGTAATCACCACGCTTGCTCAATGCGGGTTGGCGATTTCAGACTTAAAGTCCAGGTTTCCTAAAGATGTTTTCCTTCACCTTCAGTCATTGGTGTCCAAGGTATACTTAGAAAGTACATATAACTTTAGAAAAGTTACATTGGTACTTGCCTGACCTGGAATCGAACCCGCGCACTCGTACTTGAGAGGCTGGTGTTTTAACCACTAGGCTACCACGACTTTTACCTACCTACTACCTACCTACTTTTAATACCTACTTAATAACTTAAAAATCAAGTTGCGTGAGACTAGTCACGCGCAAAATAATAAATCATGCTGAAAAAGCAAGGTCGGTGACTAAAGACTGCATATTGATAAATTGAGGAAACAGCTCATAATACTGATAGATGGATACTAGATCTGTCATTTTATTTGTGAGAGCGTGTTATGACAATAGGCGAAGTTTATGCGGGATAGTTAGAAGTTCTAAGTAGTGCCCCTAACACCTGCTACAGCACGAAACTTATACTTAGGTGACACAACGATAGCCAGGATAGGTGATCATCCAATATCGGTGGTATATTCTCGGTGGTAGGCCATAACATCGGCCGCCGGCAGAAGTTACCACCAGACAAAGCCTTGCCGCCAAGCGATTTGTCGTGTTCCAGCATGATGTCTGGAGAAGCCGTACGGAGGACGGGTCTGAGCAGTTGTGTTGCGATGTGTGCCGGGTACGATGCGCCTAATGTTGTTGTGTTGGGAGTTTGGTCGTAGAAGGTCTTCAGATCAATCTCCCTTTGGCGCAGCATCGTTGGTCGTATTGTTTGGTTTAACATTGCATCACCTCGCTCAACTGCCGTCTTCCTTCCTATTCGCTCAATTTTTCTGAGTGAATAGGCTCTTAATAATCTAACGCGCTATACCATCAACGATCGCATCACTGCTTACCATCAGGCAGGATTGCGGTCAAGCGCTAGTTTATAATTATTAAAAAAAAAATCCTAGTTCAAATCTTGTGGCTTTTTTCCCGAATGGAATGAACAGCACTCAATTTCTTTTCTTTTTTTTTTAATATGTACTTACTTTTTTTTTTATTTCGCGGTGGTAATCCTCATGGACTTCTTCTATTGTAGTCAGGTCGGTGGTTGAAACCACCTCGTTGTTCCAGCTCTACCTATGGTCTTGGGGGCTAGATTCGCTTAAGCATTCACCGTTCCCCCGAATAATTAATACATACACGATATTTCCTGTTTTGCTAAAAAGAAATGTGTTTATTAAAGTTTCTTTACAAGGACACTAGCAAAGAAACTTTATATAATAGGTATATTTCCTTTATTTAACAGTAAGTATGACTAATAACGTGCCCTTCAAAATGTGACTCAATTGCCGAAAGGTTGTTCAAATTACTTGAAACAATTGAAACAGTGTATTCTATCTCGGCAATCCAAAAATGGAGTAACAAATAAAAGCTACAAATAGCTTAGAGAATGAACTCTCCTTTAATTAAAACGTATCGAGGGATTTTCAAAGGGATTTCCAATAACAGAAACACAAAATGTTTTGGTTGTTTTGTATTATTGTAGCGAAATCGAATATCGTTCAATGGCCCTTTTATTACTACGGATATTTTTGTTTGCGTAATTATATTTAGATACTGCTAACAACAGAGGTACCCACGTAAATAGCATTAAAACGTTGCACAATGGTCGCCTAGAACGGTATTACAGTACGCTAAATACATCACGATTAGTGCAAACGTGCGTGCGTACCGTACACGTAGGCTTATCTGCGGTGCCTTTGTCGCCTAATAGGGTATTTGACTAAAAAAAAAAACTAATTAGTACGTCAGTCAGATTTCCAAAAAATACTAGACATGTATTTTTTCTTTTTTCATATAAACAAAAATAAAGACGACACAGTGCGTTGAAAACTCGTGTGACGTCACTGCACGCTACACTTTTTAGCGACCAGTGACGTCACCAGCCACCACTCCTGATCTTTGATGCCTTTTATATTTGTCATTTTTTATTGATTTGATAAAACAAAAAATACGTACGGAAATCTGACTGACGGACTAATTAGTTTTTTTTAGTCAAATACCCTATTACTTGCATCGCTTACAATGCTAATATTATTATTTCTATTCGTTTCAAGGCAGTACAAGTACACAGTAGCGATACGTTCGTTACCGCTACCGTCAATGCAACGTCAAGAAATTTTTCAAACCGAACGCGACGCCGACGGCTTGCTGACGGCGTCTGATGGACACGCGGTCATAGCTGACGACTGTGACACGGCTTATATTAGTATAATCGTCAACGTTCTTTCTTTTAAATTATTCCTTGCCATGATTTAGTACTGACTACGAGAAATTTGTAATTTTAGGAGTGATAAATAAAGTATTACCATTATTATAGCTTTTGTGGCCCAGGAAAGTGATTTCATCATATTATCATAGCCGTCAGAAAAAAATCTGTCATTTACAATAATATTTGACACTAAGCCAAACCCCTTTGCCCAATAATTTAAATAGATTGATTTGCTAACACCGCACTTAGTCATGTGAAAAAGTATGCCAACTAATACGAAAGAGATCACATGTAATTAAATAGCATTTCCGTGATAATCAAGTAAAGTCATCGTTGTAGATAAGGAGTGTCAAAACGAAAAGGAAACGCGACTATTCTTGTAACACGTCTAAAGTGTGTCGAATCTTTTTAAAACTTTCTCATTGTGATCATTTTCATGCCGTGACTTTCAATGTAAGCCGTAGCCCTAATGTATGTATCGCTACTTCCACGCCGTCATCCGTCGTCGCCGTTCTTGTTGACGTACCGTTGACGATGGCGGTTGACGGACGCCCTTAGAACCCTTACGCCAACTCAATTATGACACTAATAATATTACACAATTTATTACGTGTATTGAACGCTCCCGGTCCTAGCCCACGGATCCGTGCTGAAAGGGTCCTACTGTGCCCATTTATCGGAAATTTTATGAGCATGCATAATACAGGAAATTTAATATCTTTGCTTTTAGTGCGAGAGTCGGGTTGACTTTATCGAGGAGAAAATACAACACGAAGTTATGTTATTTTTTCTCTTGCAAAACATATGACTTTTGATATATAGTTTAAAGGTATAAATTCGTTACTGCTGTAAAATAACACTAGAAAGTTTGAAACGCGATTCGGGGATTGCATCACGGAAATAGGCAGCAGCCAGTTGCATTCTCTATAGATAACCCCCCTTATTCATAAACGCGGCTTAAAGTTAACTAGTGCACACATTTTTGACCTTATAACGTCACTTAACTTAAATCATCCTTTATGAATAAACACTAGTGTTTAAGGGGAATCGCTAATCACTAGCTAACTTTAGCAGCGATTATCAATAAGGGGTATAAGTATAGATAACGAATCTAGAGATAGCAACTGCTAAGAGTTACATGATTGAGTATTTTAGCGGTACATGGGGGCTTTTTCTGGCTCAGTTCAAAAGGTTAAAGACCCTCTTGTTTCTCAACTATTAATACTAGCATTTTTTTAAATTTTGTAACAACTTTTGGCCGGCATTTGGTTGGCCAAAAACAAAACAAAAAATGTGACAACTTATGCTCTCTTATCTTAATTAAAAATACAGATTGCTTTTGACTTTATAAAATTGATATCTTCATCATTCTAATAATTCTGTCCTTAACTATTTCAATTTAAAAGGAGGGCGGCGCAACATGTCTCGTTATCCATATTTCTCTATTAATATTTTTTTTTATTTTATAATTATAACTAGTGCTTGACTGCAATCAAAATATTTCTTTCCTTCCTTTGAACGATTCATCATCGATCGACTTCTGAATTGTAACATATCAGCGCTTCGGCATTCAAACTCGAAAGTTAGAGTCACTTACTACCTACAGTTTCAGGTGAGTTTGACTAATACAAAAATTTGAAAGCTCATTCTAAATTTAATCAGTTTTTTTTTCTGCCAGCCTACTTGACATAAGGTCGAATTTTGCGGACAACCTTTACAGTACCTACGTCTCGGTCAAGACAAGTTCTTTATTTGGTTCGCAAATAAGTAACCCAATTTCCGTAATTTTATGAACGTACGCAGTCTGAACTCATTCTCAATCTATCAAAAATATTCTTAATTTTGCTACATTTTTGACCAGTTATTGACATTTATTGAGATAATTGAGACTGAACGTTTTTAATATCGGGAATTTGTCTTTGGATTATAAAATCACCAACAATAACTTTCTCAGTAAAGTAAAAAGAGCGTTATTCCAAATTGTGTTTACCTTCATAATGTACAATATTTTTGTTTTGTAATAGATTAATAAAGAATGAGTCGTAACAGGTCACATCACGCACGGCACGACAGCAAGTTTTGTACAAAACATTTGTCTGTTAGCGTAAACATTAACAAAATTATAAAGAAATTTTACTACCGACAAGTAACCGTTATTTTACCGTGACCATAACAATAATATACGATGATATAAAACGGTCTGACGCATGTTCAGAAATATGTCGTAGATTTTTTTGGATGTACCGTCAAAAAATAAGGTTGATGAACAGGCGATGAATAAACATTCTTGCAGTACGTAAGCAATATTTTTGGTAATTACTTTATGCCTAACTACCGTCCGTCCGCGGCTGCACCTGCGTGGTATGATGATAAAGCAGCCGATGTTCTTCTCATCTTCTTCGTCGGATCAAACAGACAGACAAACCTAAAAATTTTTGTTATTATAAAGACTCGTATACCTTCATATGCTATTCCAAATAGCAGTTATATTAACATTACAAAGAGACTTTAATTTTATGTGCTAATTGATATAAGTAATATGGCAAATACTTTCCTCGGTGGTAGGCCACATCGGCTGCCGGCAGAAGTTACCACCCACCAGACAAAGTCTTGCTGCCAAGCGATTCGTCGTGTTCCGGCATGACGTCTGGTGAAGCCGTACGGAGGACGGGTCTGAGCCGTTGTGTTGCGATGTGTGCCGGGTACGATGCGCCAAGTGTTGTTGTGTCGGGAGTATTGTCGTGGAGGGTCTCCACATCAATCTCACTCTGGCGCAGCATCTGGTCGTGTTGTTGGGTTTAACATTGTACCACCTCGCTCAACTGCCGTCTTTCTTCCTATTCACTAAGTTTTTTAAGTGAATGGGTTTAATAAACTAGTGCGCTTTACCATCAACGATTGCATCACTGCTTAACATCAGGCGGGATTGCAGTCAAGCGCTAGTTTATAATTATTTAAAAAATATATATATATATTTCTTAACTATAATTACTTTGTAGCATACCAGTTCATGTGTGTGTTGCCAATGATGACTTATGGAATTGAGACGTGGTCGCTAACAATGGGCCTTACAAGAAGGTTCAATGTCACTCAAATGCTTGGGGTTTCACTGTGTGATCGAATCAAGAATGATGAGATAAGCAGAAGAACGAGAGTAACGGAATAGCCCGAAGAATTACAACACTAAAGTGGCAGTGGGCCGGGCACATTGCCCGTAGGACCGATGCCCGATGGGGCCATCGGGTTCTCGAGTGGCGACCACGCGCCGGAAACGCAGCGTAGGTAGGCCCCTGACAAGGTTTACCGACGACCTAGTAAAGGTCGCGAGAAACCTCTGGATTCGGGAGGCGCAGGATCGGTCTTCGTGGAGATCCTTGGGGGAGGCCTATGTCCAGCAGTGGACGTATTTCGGCTGAATTGAAGATGATGATAATGATACCAGTTCATCGAATCAATTTATTTTCAACTGAGGAGATAGCTACACTGCAGAGGAATTTATTGCGCCACTTCCCAGCTACACAGCTACATATGTGAAGAACGGCAGGCGTTTTGAAAGACTATCTTATGTAATTTTGAGGTTAAAAGTATTAATTGTCAGTAAAGTCTAAATACTTTTGATTTTAAATAAAATAAAGATGACACTCAGAAGAGTGATAAGAAAGACCGAATTTTGATGCAGATATTCCAAAATTAAATGAAATATTGTTAATTAGTCTCTAGAATACTTATTTATTTTGTTGACTGTAGCCATTTAAATGTAACGTACGTCCATGTGTATATATTTAATGTTGAATATGTGGTAGTATTTAAAATGAATTGTGGTTCGGTGGGATCAGAAATTAGTTAAAATGAGTGTGGGTTGAGTAGGAGCACGTTTATTTTCTTGAAATATTAAGATTTCTCGAATTAAATGTTCGAAACATTAAAAAAGTAACAAACATGTTTTAATAAGCTTTACATCTTTAGTATTTAGTAGAGAGAAAATATTTTTTTTTTATGTTGGTTTACAACGCTTTCACTCTAAAACGGGATAGTGGATTTAAACGAAATTCGGCACATGGCACATGGATAGATTATGACCAGAGGGTTATTTTTCTTCTTGTCACCCTATAGAGGTTCACTGATGGACAAAGGCCTCTCTCAAGGCTTTCATTCCTTTGGGGGGCATTACCATAAGCTCCACGTTTGGTAGGCGGGTTTTGGATCGCAGTTATTTGTTATTCCACAGGAGAGGCGCTGCTGCCCACTTACCTGGTGAGTTCCCTTAGTCGCCTCTTACGACATCCAAGGGAGGATATAGGTTGGTACTATTCTATGCACAGGGTGGCTACCATGAGTTTTCATTACGAAGACTCGATCATCGATATCTGCGTATGACTCATCGATTGGCCCGCTTCAAGGTTGTTAGAACTCTCAACCAATGAGATCGCCAAACGCGCTCGATGCGTATGATCGAGTCTCGTAATGAAAACTCATGGTAGCCATACAGTACCACACGGGTTACCTTGGCGTAAAACCGCCATGGTTACTCTGTCAGACAAAGACGGAGCTATACAATATGAATCAATAGTTTTTATTCCAATATTGCCACGGAGTCTATATTTACACGATCCGCGAGCGTACTTAGTTATTATTGATAATAATAGATACATTGCCTTCTAATGGCGTCACCACAAAATTAGGCCCTTCTATATGATATTTTCACTAATTATTACAGAATAAATTCCCCTATCTCCGTTCCACCATCGGACGACCCGTACGGCGAGTTTCCACCCTTACGTTGTTAACACCACTGCGATCCGGATGAAGGGTTTCGCCTCCTCTTTTATACCACGTACGTCAAGGGACTGACACAATTTGCCAGCGGCGGTGTATCCGTCGGACTAGAATTTGAGTGTATCCAAGGCTAGAGTGAATAGGCTCTTAATAAACTAGCGCGCTTTACCATCAACGATTGCATCACTGCTTACCGTCAGGCGGGATTGCTGTCAAGCACTAGTTTATAATTTATAAAAAATAATAATAATAAATGGAATAATCTTCCATATTTTTTTTGTTCAGATAATCAGCAGAGGGGATTGATCTAAACAAAAATATAAACTTTACCCTCTTTATTATAAACACGATCTAGCTTTAGTTCCAAACTTAATTTTGAGTCAGTATTTGTATTTCGAACTTTATTGAGGTTAAGTAAAAGTTCTTAATACAAAAGTGACATTTTAGTACCGAACTAAGCTGTCATTTTTATCTAAAGAACTGTAGTTATAAACCTGATCTACATAAACAAAATCCATGAAATGAAATGAAATCGTTTATTAAGCTAGTAGGATCACTGATCACTTTTACACGTCATGTTTTTTTTTTAACTAGGTGAAGCCGGAATTTCCTAACTGACTACCTCAGAGAAGAAATAGCCGAAACATATTTTGTAATAAGGGGGTACGAGTTCTTTTGAAGAACATTCACAATATAAAAATTTTAAGGACTCACAGTCCAAACTTCGCTTACTACGCAACATTTCGGTTTTCCTGCTTCACTAACCGATGTTTACTTTGCAATTTCACCAAGTAATAAACCAAACATTTTATACTTAAGTACGTCACGTAAGCAATACTAGCATGTACGTAAGTATTTTTTTAGTATAGAACCTAAGTAACGGAAAGAAAGGAAAGAAATGGGAGCAAGCTGTTTTCTTGTTCCCATTTAATTTAATTCTAGCTGCCTGCACAGACGTCTCTCGCTCGCGTCATCGCGTCGTCCGTCGTCGCTCTTCCATGCTTTTTGACGCGTCGGTAATACTTATCAGACTTTTTATGGAACAGATCCTAATTTTTTTGATAACAGTAATAGAGTAGTTAACAAAAAACTAGCTAGTTACTATTAATTAGTCCGTCAGTCAGATTTCCAAAAAATACTAGACATGTATTTTTTGCTTTTTTCATATAAACCAAAAATGAAGACGACACGGTGCGTTAATCTCGTGTGACGTCACTGCACGCTACATTTTATAGCGAGCAGTGACGTCTGCTCTGAATCTTCTCTGAAATAATCTTAATGACGGACTAAATAGAATCAATTTTTTTGTTACCCAGGAAAAATCCCTATTGTATAGCTGGCAAATGAAAAAGTTTTCTATATTGTTAACGAATTTCTGGACTACCAACTCCCAAATTAGAGGCCAAATTTAGATATTCCAGTGACAGCTTAGATGTGATCAAAAATGTGACGACCATAAATACGTCACCTTAGAAATAGTAAGAAAAAGAAACCGGCCAAGTGCGTGTCGGACTCACGCACAAAGAGTTCCGTACCATTGATTTATGAAATTAAAGGATTTAAGTTATTTGTATGAAAGATTAAGCGGTAATAAGCGGTTTACGATTTACGAGGTATTAAAAAAGAACTACTTACTAGGTCTCGTTCAAAACAATCGTTAGTAGTTTTTATAGTAATGTATATCATATATTTTTTTAGATTTTTCATTTTCTTATTTTAGAAGTTAGGGGGGGGGAGGGGAGGCAACTTTTTTCCACTTTGGAAGCGTCTGTAACGTAAACTATTCGGTTTAGAAAAAAATATTTCAAAAACCTCGATATCATTTTTGAAGACTTATCCATAGAAACCCCACAAGTAGGTATGTGTTTGAGGCAAAATAAATTTTTTGAGTCTCAGTTCTAAGTATGGGGAGCCCCCAATATTTATTATTATTTTTTATTTTTGCATCAAAATCTTAATGCGGTTCACAGAGTACATCTACCTACCAAGTTTCAACAGTATAGCTCTTATAGTTTCAGAAAAAAATGGCTGTGACATACGGACGGACAGATGGACAGACAGACATGACGAAGCTATAAGGGTTCCATTTTATGCCATTTGGCTACGGAACCCTAATTAGTTTAATCTGTAAACAAGGGAATTGGGACCGAAATCCATACCTCCGGGATGAATGTACGTACACTAAGCTGCACACATAACATTGCTGTTCAAATATCAGTGCAGATAAAATCAACAAAACGCAATACGGATTTCGCATATTGCAACACATTTTATATTCAGCGATGTAAATGCGGGCGCGTTCCTATAGGATTCATATATAAGAATAATATATCATGAGTAAAATATGTAACAATTTGAAAACTGGGAAAAAACTTGTTTGTTTTCCATAAAAAAAAGCATGTGTAGAATTAGGACATCATGCTTAGGATTTTTCCAGCTGAATATTCACATGTAGTGACTACGATTACCTGTGTGACCTTCCCAACTAGTTCCTGGGTTGATATTTCGGGACAAATCTAACTTATAATATTTTAATCAATAGGTACTTATACAAACTGACACTGAACTAGACATGGTCGTTAGTTCACGTAACCACTTACAATAACCAGTGACACGATATGTAACTGAATAGCTAGTTACGACTCAAGTTAAAAAGTAGTTATTTTTGTAAATACGTTATTTCATACACACGTTATGCGGTAGCCGTTTCACGCATCACACCGGCATAATTTATTGATTTAACTGTATAGCTGCACACTCAAGGAAGTGATTTAATTTAGTTTCGTTTCGTTTCGTAACTGTATAGTTGGTGGACGTATAATTATGTAAAAAATCAAAGTAGCTGAATGAAAATAACTAGCTACAAAAATAACTCGTTTTATAAAAGGTGACGCCAATCAAGTAACTGGTTATGTTACGTTTCTTGAAAAAGGCGTAACGACCCATATCTACACTGAACTGTCACTTACATAATTGGCCTATAATTTTCCCACTCCTGGGACACAGGCCTCCTCACGATAAGAGGAAGTGGGTCGTAATCTACCAGGCAGGCCCAGTGCGGTTTGGTAGATGTCACATGTCTTCGAAGTTTTGGCTCTAAGGCATGCCGGTTTCCATACGATGTTTTCCTGAACCATTTTCGAGAGCAGAGGTGTTGAAATTATTTTACACAAAATAAAACGCCTGTTGGGATTCGAACCTACGACCTAGAACTTGTAACTCACTGCCAATACTACTAGGCCACCGCTGTCGCTGACACGTGTGCAATGTTTTTAAGTAAAGAATCTATGCACAAAATTTCAAAAAGTTATCATGATAAACCACAAAGTTATGGGCTTGATATCTTACCTGGTTGTCTCAATAAAAATATCGTCAACGGAGCGCTTGCCCGCCCGCGCCTGCAGCGGCGCGGTGGCCCTGTCTCACGCGCCTAGTAATATGATCTATCGTTAGCTGTATTGCACGCTAGGTAACCACACTGCAACAATTTCTAAATGTATTTGGGAAAAAATACAAACTGAACAATCTACGAGTACATTCAGGTTTCGTATAAAGAAAATAACGTTGTATATTAATCCTAGCATATAAACTATCTGTGTCCCAATTTTTATCCAAATCGTTTAAAAGTAAAAAGTAGGTTTTGCGTAAAACATACATTCATACAAAATTTCATTTATAATGTTAATAGGATGTCATCATTCCCTTAACTATACTCAATTTAATGATCGTTAATTATTTAAACAATACGAATACGATTACATATAGACATCTATAGACTCATCTAACCTAATCATAGTTAATTACAAGCAGAATTAGCGTTAAGATCAAGTGTAATAGTGTGGCCATGACAGTCAGATTATGTAAACAGGGCTCCCGTGGCTACTAGGTAACTCAAGTATCATGATTTGTCACAATTGTCATGATTTGTCACAATCCTATCACTCGCCTAGCCTTATCTTTACTTATTTGGGTCCGGCGTAACATTTCTTTTTCCTCCACACTTCTATATTATTTTTCATGTCAGTAGGCACCTCATTTCTAGAGGTGTCATCTTTAACACAACCCATCCATAGTTTCTTTGGTGTTTCCCTGTTCTTATAGCCCGTACTCTTAATTTTCCTCACAACAATTAATCAGTCTTTTTTTTATTTCCAGATAGACATTGTTTTCGTCTGATGGTAGTGAAGGTGGAATATACCTGTAAAAATATTACCGTGAAAGCGTGCTGTTAATATAGTCAATTCTTATCATCGCGTTTTATGACAGCATACATCAAACTTTTTTTTTTACTCTTTATTTATTTTAGGGACTTTTACACGAATGTGTATGCCAGTCCCATCGTTACTAACCCAAAAACTTAACCAAACCTTAACCTAACAAACTTAACTTAATCTTAATTTAACAAATATAAAACCTTTATAGGCGGCATCTGAAGTAGGTGTGGACAATATATGATGGAAAGCACCAACATCATATCTATTAACTTGCAACTCTTTAAACTATTTTTCTCTTTCAGACTGCAATCTAACACATTCCGTCAATAAGTGAAAAACATCCTCCGGCGTTGCGCACGCCTCACAGTTTGGTGAATTAATCAGTTTAATTAGAAATGTAAACTTATTGAGCGACATGTGTCCAGATCGCAGTCTGTGAGCGATCACCACCAGCCGTCTACTTAACTTAGTGTTATAAAACCATGGTATATGAGGAGGCTCCGATACTATAGATCTATACTTCAAACTTAATTCACCCATGTTTTCACAGTTAGATTTTTACAGAATAAGCCGCCGAACAAAGAAAGAGTGAGTGCTTTCTTATCTGACGGGTTATGGATGAAAGTAAATCCAAAGTCTTGCCGCCACGCAAATCTGGTGTCTGGTGAGTCTGGTGAAGCCGTACGGAGAACGGGTGTGCTGGGTACGATGCGCCATATTTTATCGTGTCGGGAGTTAGCGGGATTGCAGTCAAGCACTAATTTATAATAAAAAAAAAGTACCCACATTGAACGAACTTGGAATAGAAGCGCTAATTACGACTATTCTGGATATGAACCAACCTTTACCACAATTACTAACGAACCTTCTATAAATAGGTACCTTCTGAAATAACTAAGCACCGACAGGAATATCGTTCTTATTTCAAAAGAAGATACAAGATTTATTTACCGTCAAAATAACAATAAAGTCAAGCCTGTCATCGGCTCATGAGTCAGTGTTCGAGACGTTTTCACGTCAAACGTTATGCGCGGTCACTTGGCAAATGTCCGTCATTCTTATCTAAATTAAACCAGCCATTGATTTATGACAATGTCTATTGTATTGTCACATATTACCCATTACAGTAAGCTTTCTATGGAACGAACGGATTATTGGAAGATGGATGAAAATGTTTGTTTTAATTAATCAACTGTAATTTTGTTGTTGAGGAGTGTTTTCTGTTTGACAGTACATGATTTGTAGATGTTTTTCTTTTCTTTTGCATAGAAAATAAACTGGAAATTAAAGGAAGGAAACCATAAATTGTGTCAGTTTTTTTTAACCCACGCAGTTTGAAAGATTGTGACAGTGTCAGTCAATGGGTTGTTAATAAAACTGTTCTATACCTAAGTTTTTACTTTTTGTAAATAGGAAAACGTGCCTAAACCTTGATCAAACTAACTAACCTTACCTGTGACCGGTAGTAACAAGATTAAGTTGGTGAAAGTCCTTAGTTTCTCTCAAACTTTTGCTCGAAACATAATCGTAAAGGGTTTGATAATCCATTTGCCTATATCTATGTCAGTACATTACGCGCCATACTAAGATTTAAATGAACAAGTAAAATATTCACGTATGTACCAACTTAGTTATTGTAATGGACATGATTATATTATTTTAGTACAACTACATAACTAGGCAATTATCCGTCATCTTGGCTGACGCACTTCCGAAAGGTTTAACATACATAATCGAGAATTCTTTGTCGCTAAAATTAATACACTCACATGCCACTCTTATTATATGAGACTGGAATATTATAAAATTATTTTGGCATCGACCTCCACGGAAATGTGATGGCATCCAGTTTTTTTTTTTATATATATAATAATTTCAGCATCAAACCACGATATTTATGAATGAGTCTGATTTAATTAATGTAAAACTTGATTTCGTTATTTATATTTCAATTAGGATTCTTAATTTAATTCAATAATTTATTGACTAGAGTGTAGACGTCAGTACAAATAAATTGTAAAATATTAGGTAGGTATCTTGTTGATGTGGTTGATATCTAATTTGATGCACAGCTAATATTGGCTTCATTCCAGAAAAATCTCGGCATTTATATTCTGTGCTGTTTAGGACGGTTTCCATAAAAAGACCTTTTTACAGAAAAATCAAGTGATTTATATGATTGTATTTCCTGCCAATTCTTACAATAATTTGGTAAAAGACGTATATATTATTCAATTAGATAATTTCCCTAAGGTAGCCTTGTTCATACAAAAAAAAAGAAATGTTTTTACAAACACAGTATTTCACTGGAGAAAAGAATTTTCAGTTACGGGACTACAGCGCCATCTCTGTATGGCTTCTGAAACTACTTTGTTCGTGTGGCGCTGTAACTTTCATGTTTTCACATTGCCTTGGAATGGGGTTTTGTTGGAAGTCGTGTACTGTCACAGTTCCCGTATGTACCGATAGATGTCGCAGTTACGTTGTTCAAGTTTTGAAATGCGGCATTGGCTAGGCCCATTTAAATACCCATGCGTTTTACCTGTACCTACTAATATTGTGTGTGGTGAATAGCTATACAAAATATTAGTAGATAAATTTGCATAAATGGAACTTAAAATGTATAGCCTGATATTTTGTCGTGCATGCAAATTATTTCCAAGTTAATCAAGATATTGATACCTTGATTTTGATATATCTCGATCGACATACACACTCGAGCGACACAAAATCAATTAAAACTTGGCAACTTGCTTGGGTTCGTCTACTTATAAGAGGTTATTCAGGAAGTTCTTTTAGTTATACTCTTATAAACTTTTAAATTTGAGGGTTCAGCAAACTGTAACTTTTATACATTTTTACACACACATAAACTACTGCGATTCTAACACACCCCTTTTTTTTTTTTTTTTTTTTAATAATTATAAACTAGCGCTTGACCGCAATTCCACCTGATGGTAAGCAGTGATGCGATCGTTGATGGTAAAGCGCGCTAGTTTATTAAGAGCCTATTCACTCAGAAAAACCGAGCGAATAGGAAGGAAGACGGCAGCTGAGCGAGGTGATGCAATGTTAAACCCAACAACACGACCAACGATGCTGCGCCAAAGGGAGATTGATGTGAAGACCCTCCACGACCAAACTCCCAACACAACAACATTAAGCGCATCGTACTCGGCACACATCGCAACACAACTGCTCAGACCCGTCCTCCGTACGGCTTCACCAGACATCATGCCGGAACATGACAATTCGCTTGGCGGCAAGACTTTGTCTGGCGGGTGGTAACTTCTGCCGGCGGCCGATGTTATGGCCTACCACCGATAAATACACACATCAAAAGTGTCTAGGGATCAAGCATTTTTATGCGGATTTCTTGAGATTGAGATGTGGCTTTGTAATAAATTTATGATTTTATAAATTTATATGGATCCTTTTTGGTGCATTTAATAATTTGAATCAGGAACTGTGAATCAAATTCGAGTAAAAGATGAAAATCAGCTGTCAATACTTTCCCTATAAAAACATACAACGCATTGAAGACATTATTAGTGCTACTGTTTCCCTACTACTGATTAAAACCAACGTTATTATGGAGCGGCGACGTCATTTAAGCAGGGAAGAAATGCTCAGAGCCGTGGGAATGATAGAAGCTGGTTCCCGGCAATGTACTGTGGCTTTAGCTCTGAATACAAGTCAGAGTGTTATCAGTCGACTTTGGACACGTTACCGAAGCACTGGTACCGTGGCTGAGCGCCATGGAGGACGGTATCGCTGCACCACACGGAGACAAGACCGATACATTCAAATCTTAACTCGAAGAGCTCCAACAATAACCGCCATGATGTTAGCCGTGAGGCTTCATCACTCTTCAGGGAACTTAATTAGCGACCAAACAGTCAGAAACCGCTTGCATGAAGTGAACCTTCATTCCCGAAGACCGCTACGGGTACCATCTATAGCAATGCACAATCGTAGGATTCGATATCAACGGGCTCTTGAACACAGAAATTGGGCAGAAGAACAATGGCGTTTCGTGTGCTTTTCTGATGAGTCTCGTTTTGGTATGAGACTGGATACAAAACGTATACGACACTGGAGAACCCCTGGACGCCAACAGCGATTAAAATCCTGCCAGGAAGTCCATCCTTATAGTGGTGGAACCATCATGGTATGGGCGGATATTTGGATCGGCGGAAGAACTGAGTTGATTTGGATCAGAGGCAACCTCAACGCTCAAATTTATGCTGAGACGTTTGTATCAGACGTCATCGTTCCTCTACAAGTGCAAATCGGTCCCTTATTTCAGTTAATGCATGATAATGCACGACCGCACACCGCAAGAGTTGTAAGACAGACTCTCGCCGCAGCTAACATCAATGTCCTGCCCTGGCCTGCTCAGTCGCCAGACTTGAACCCGATTGAGCATGCATGGGATATGCTACAGAGAAGAGCTCTGCCGAATATGGAGGGTATCCAGTCGCAAGAAGACCTTTTTCGTTGTTGCAACGAACATGGGCGGCCATTCCACAGCGTGATTTGGATGAACTCATTTTGAGTATGCCAAACCGATGTTCTTGTGTTGTTAGTGTTCGCGGTAGAAACACGGATTATTAATTGTTTAAGTTACCCAATAAAATTTTAGAGAAAACTGTTATTTCAATCTTTTTTTCGAATTTTTGTGTTAGTGGTTCAAATGTCAAATATCCTTTTATTAGGAAAATGGCAAATTTCTTTATTAATGCAAAGGTGACTTGGTTTATCGTTACTGTGACAAACGAAAACACTTTATTTGATGAATCCTTAAAGAAAATTTTAATTAATATCAATCAGGAGAAAAGTTATTGCAAAAATATATGTTGATCCCTAGACACTTTTGATGTGTGTATATTGCTTCATTTACGCTCATATAAAAGAACAAGAACGGCCTATATAATATATTATTCTCAAAGGTTGTCTGTAAAAGATCGCTCTTAGCGATAAGACTGCCCATTGTTATAATACTTACTCATAATTAGGTTCTGTAATTTATGTGGTATCACAATAAAGAGTATTCCATTCTATTTTATACTATCCTATCGTGTTGAGAGAATCAAAAAAATAATTTTGATATTTTGTTTTAGTATTTTTTTTTATTTGCCATAGGTAGAGGGTTTTCAGTTTTTAACTAAATTGTGACTGGACATCTTTCGAACAAGAAAACAAAAATTTTATTCTATGCCATTTTTGAAGGCGAACAATTTTTTTGTTTTGTGTTTTTTTTTTTTAATATTATAAACTAACGCTTGACCGCAATCCCGCCTGATGGTAAGCAGTGATGCGATCGTTGATGGTAAAGCGCGCTAGTTTATTAAGAGCCTATTCACTCAGAAAAACTGAGCGAATAGGAAGGAAGACGGTAGTTGAGCGAGGTGATGCAATGTTAAACCCAACAACATGACCAACGATGCTGCGCCAAAGGGAGATTGATCTGAAGGCCCTCCACGACCAACCTCCCTACACAACAACATTAGGCGCATCGTACCCGGCACACATCGCAACACAACTGCTCATACCCCTCCTCCGTACGTCGTCTCCGTACGTCGTGCTTCACCAGACATCAGGCCGGAACACGACAAATCGCTTGGCGGCAAGGCTTTGTCTGGTGGGTGGTAACTTCTGCGCGCGGCCGATGTTATGGCCTACCACCGAGAAAAATTTGTTGTTATGTTTGTAAAAATGTTTAATTATAAAATATAAATATGTAAAGGATGCATTTTGGTGAATGTGCGAGAGAATTGCATGATTTAATTCCCCCATATCCGTTCCACCATTGGACGACCCGTCGTACGGCGAGTTTCCACCCTTAGGTACGTTGTTAACACCAATATGCCTAGTATGAGTTTTCATTACGAGACTCGATCGTCGATATCGAGCGCGTTTGGCGCTCTCATGAGACGTAGTGTAGGGAGGCCCCCAACAAGGTGGACCGATGACCTGGTGAAGGTTGCGGGAAGCCGATGGAAGCGGGCAGCACAAGACCGGTCAGCGTGGAAAGCCTTGGGGGAGGCCTTTGTCCAGCAGTGGACATCCATAGGCTGAAGAAGAATTGGTTGAGAGTTCTTACAACATTGAAGCGGGCCAATCGAAGAGTCAAACCCGCTCGATATCGACGATCGAGTTTCGTAATGAAAACTCATACTGTACGATCCGGACGAAGCATTTTGCCTCCTCTTTTATACCGCGTACATCGAGGGACTGGAACAATTTACCAGCTACGGTGTGACTACAATTTGAGTGTCTTCAAGGCTAGAGTGAATAGGTTCTTAATAAAGTAGTGCGTTACCATCATCGATTGCGTCACTGCTTACTACCAGGCGGGATTGCGGTCAAGAACTAGTTTATAATTTATATTAAAAGAATATTTAGGCCGTTTTTGCGCTCACGGCCTCCATTCATCTAGTCATACACGCAGGCTGGTTGCGAGTTCAACTCACCTCATCCTATGAAAAACATCACCTTTAAAGTCAACCACTAAATATTCTAAGGCGTCTTTTACATTAACTCTAAACGACACCAAAACATGCCTACATAAAAGCATGCTATTGGAATTTTACCTTTCGGCGAAAGCGAAAACTGACGTTTCTCTCATCCTTTTACTTGTTCCAGACTCCTGATAATAATATATGAGCTCTCTTTTTCTTGAACTCGACAGGGGTCGGCTGTAGGGACATTTTATCGTAAATCATAAATTCGTATCACAGAAATTGATAGAAATGGTTGAACTTGTACGAACGATTACGTGGAAAATCTTGCCTGTATCTTGGTGGGCGAAAGGTTCATTAAGTTACTGTTTGTTAGGTCTGATCACTTTATGTAAGTAAATGTAAGTGCCCATACACCAAATTCACTCTGGATACATAATATTTTGAAGGTCAAATGATGTTAATAATAAATGTCTATCAGAAAAAAAACAGAAGTAAGTTATAAGCTTATACATATCGATTCCCAACTGTACCTTAATTTTAACGGAAAATAATTTATAATACTTACAAGCAAATTGAAAACATAAATAATACAAAGTTAGCCTTTTTCCCTGGCGAGAATTACTTAGCTTAACTAATTGTGATGCAGACCGTACCTGTTTTAATCAACGCCAAGTATAACGAGGAAGTTGCCAAGAATATCGTAACAGGAGCGAGAAATAAAACTTGCCTTAAGTAATTTTTAGTTGCACAGTTTGAAGGAAACTAAGTCATCGGAAAGAAACATTAAGCAGTAACTTTTGTACGTGGTGTTTAGCCTGACATGTTAAAAGGGCCACTTCCACCTTTGAACAAGTGACCATAATCGGTCAATAATGCTCAGCTATCTTCTCTTCATATAATTTGCTGTTTTACAACGCATCAATATGTGACCTGTTATGCCCTTTGTACCTGGGGCTTTTATTTAAGTAGTAAATTTTTACTTAAGTATTTACACTTCCATTTTAATGATATTTTATTTTTTGTTTTTGCTTTGCTGGTATTTTGGCGTGACTAGCTGGCATACGGTAAATATCTAAGATCATGGTTGTTGTGTTTTCTTGTGTTCATTACATCTACATATGATAGTATTGTATAAAGTCATGTGTTTTTTTTTTAAATTAACATACTGCTGTGCTGCTAGGAAGTTTGTTCCGCCACTTTTTCATCCCAACCAAAGCACTTGGAAGTGGCGAAAGGCGGGCATTTGAGGGGACTGTCTTATAATCTGTAATATTGACGTTCAAAAAGTGCTGATTCTCATCCTAATTTGAATAAATGACTTTTGATTTTCTTCAATGGGAAATGCTGGACTGTATATAATGTATCACGCGCACAGTTCGGGTTCAGAGTTGCCACAAGTTTTCAAATTTTTAGTTTTCTCACGATGTTTTCGTTAATCGTTTTAAGAGGTACACAAAAATAAATTCTCCTGCCGTTATCCCTATTTATTAAGGTTCAGCGCAATACGTCTTTATCATCCATACTTCACTATTAGACGTCATCTCTTTGTCACCCTTCTTAACCATATCATCATTCACACATCCATCCATCGTTTCGTTATGGTCTTCCCTTACTCTTATAGCCATTGATATTCATACTCAAAACTCTTCTCACAATATTTTTCTCGTCTCTCCGTAACACATTTCCATACCATGATAACCGATTTCCACAGAACATTTCAATATTTATCGGTGCCACTCTTAGACTTCTACTTACAAATGTATTCATTTTTTATTCTATACATTCGTGTAACACCACACAACCCTCTCATCTCAGCTGTATGCAGATGCAGACTGGGAGAGATGCGCTATAGCTCCAGAAGTGGAGAGACTGCCAAAAACTCAGAAAGTATATTCATTTTTGGTTCTGTTGTTGTTTAATCCAGCATTCTCCAGTTTCTGTTTCCATTTCTCCAATCTGCTCTGGATCTCAGGCCATCTTCATCGGCAAGGACAATGTCATGTGCAAACAGCATGCACCAGGGTGCTGAATGTCCGTTGATGAAATTATTTATAGAAAAAAACCCGGCCTGCCACGACTTCCATCTAGTAAGACTGGACTTTTACTGCTAGACCGCCACGACTACTCATGCTCACCAGAAGATCACCCACGATACATTCGTTATATAAAGTAGGGTGGTCTTCTAGTGACG
This sequence comes from Sesamia inferens, assembly GCA_037179545.1. NCBI lineage: Eukaryota > Metazoa > Arthropoda > Insecta > Lepidoptera > Noctuidae > Sesamia > Sesamia inferens. The sequence continues at coordinate 15,116,527 of CM073928.1, read as the reverse complement.
CAGCTCTTTCATGCTATCAATGCCTAAAATACTCAAGCCGGCAATACTTAAGAAGAAAAAGATGAAGCGCTAGGAGGAAACTCCGGCCAGTCCCTAAGTTGCCTTTAAAAATTGAGAGCTTATTTTTTTCCTGGAACAATAAGGACAGTGCAGCTGTGTTAGTTGTTCCTATTATAGAGTCCGCTAATATAATTACTTTGCTATAAAATAACTAACAATGAACATTGTGTGTGGTCATGCTAATGCAAGTATATTTATGATGTATTAAAACCGCATAATGGGAACAAAAACCACGTGCAGCGTGATCCTGACATTTTGAAAAGACAAAGTTTATCTTTATGTCGGCCCCTTAGTCCATTTTTTTTTAATTTTGGCAACTGAGCCGGTTTCGACTATTCTGCCGTGCATTAGAAATAGGTATTAGTTGTTTCCACATCGCTGTCTACAAGAAAAGTGTCCGAAAATTTGACAGCATTCCCAAATTGTGTGGAAACGTTGATAGAAATTAATTTACACTTGGAGTACACAAGTTTTCAAAAGCGACAATATTAAATGTTCGTCAGCTAGACGCAGTTTAAAAGTTTTCACTTGAAAACACTATAGCTCTCTGTAGTTAGATGAATTTAAACTTTCGCATTTCGCATTTGCAAGAAAACTTGAACTTGGTATTTAGCTTACAGTTTCCTCCCGTCCGAGGTATCCCGTCTTAATATAACTAAAATATGTATTACTAGTTTTTTATTGCTATCTGCGGCGGAGCTAAGCAATTAACTTATGAAACAACTGACGGTAAAAACTCTGCAGATTTAGTGTGAAGAAGAGTTTCAAAGTTGTTAGGTTTTTGTTGCATAGTTTAACGATTTTATTCTTGGTTCTTTTAGGTAAGTGCATTAATATCCTAATAAACATTATACAGAGTGGTGCTGACAATGCAACAATAAATGAAAACACGAACAATGCTGGTTCATAGAAATAATCCTAAACCATAGAAAAAAACCTAGCATCAAAAATAAAGAAATGAAAATTCCAAACAAACTAAATCGCATAAAATTGCAAACAGAATAGAACATTCTTTAAAAATATTGGTTTACTGACCTCCGATCGGCGACAGTGCGATCCTGTACCTATCGACTTGCTTTTTTCTCGCCATTATTATTAAGGTTTGGTACCTCTGGATGCGGCGGTCATTAACCTGTAAGCGCTTCCTTATCAACAAGTACATCATGTAGAAAATGAGAAAAATTAAAAATAATTTCCCGTGACTAAACTATAGGGATGTTTAATTTATTGTCGTATTGTCAGCACCACTCTGTATAAGACAAATGATTTAAAAAAATTGATTCTATTTAGTCCGTCATTGAGATTATAGAAAAATATTGGATACGTATATTTTGTTTTATCAAATCAATAAAAATTAACAAATATAAAAGGCATCAAAGATCAGAAGTGGTGGCTGATGACGTCACTGCGCGCTAAAAAGTGTAGCGTCCAGTGACGTCACACGAGTTTTCAACGTACCAACGTACGAAAACATACCAGTCTAGAATTTTTTGGAAATCTGACTGACGGCCTAATTAGTTTTTTAGTCAAATACCCCACAGGTCTCCCAAAGTGATAATGCGCATAGAAATCTTCGTCACTGTTCGGCAACGGTCGTATTCCCCGAGCGTTCGGAAGAAGATATGAATATAGAGTGGTGCACTTAACCACTTTTTATGCACTTAACCACTCTATATACATATCTTCTTCCGAACACTCGGGGAATACGACCGTTGCCGAACCGTGACGAAGATTTCTATGCGCATTATCATTTTTGGAGACCTGTATTGTGAATATACCTTAGTATTATGTATTTGTTGAAAGTAGCTAGTTGGATGAACCATTTATCTATTATAATTGTAGGTAAAAGACAACATTCACACAAATATGAAGAACTGCTTCGGCGGAGTAATTATGTAAAACACTAACAGTAGCAATGGCTTTTATTTTGACAGTTCATCATCATCATCATTTCAGCCGAAAGACGTTCACTGCTGGGCATAGGTAGGCCTCCCCCAAGGAACTCCGCGATGACCGGTCCTGTACCTCCCGCATCCAGTTTTGACACTTCAACAATATTCATTACGTTATTTATATTTTTGAGTAGACATTTTTTTCGAATATATACAGCAATAAATAATATATGTCGGTCTCCGTGGCGCAGCGATTAACACGCCTACCGGGTTCGATCCCCGGCCAGGTCATGATGGAAAACTATCTTTTCCTGATTGGCCTGGGTCTTGGATGTTTATCTATATATGTATCTATTATAAATATAGTATCGTTGAGTTAGTATCCCATAACACAAGTCTCGAACTTACTTTGGGGCTAGCTCAATCCATGTGATTAGTCCGTAAAAAAAAAATGTGCTCATCAAAATGATTCAGATTGTATTTGAGAGTATATTACGCAACCAGGGCGCTTTTTACAGTACCTAAGTTCATACATGTTGGTCAATAATGGCTCACATTGTACAGGTCTCCCAAAGTGATAATGCGCATAGAAATCTTCGTCACTGTTCGGCAACGGTCGTATTCCCCGAACGTGGTTAAGTGCATAAAAAGTGGTTAAGTGCACCACTCTATATACATATCTTCTTCCGAACGCTCGGGGAATACGACCGTTGCCGAACAGTGACGAAGATTTCTATGCGCATTATCACTTTGGGAGACCTGTACTCGTGTCACAGAAGAACAATATTGCATTACTTAAAATAATCACCTTTGAGAAATAAATACATTCGAGCAAGAAAACACAAAAATCTATACAAGTTCCAGGTACGTAGTTTGAACTTGGTATTTTATTTTATGAATATATTTCCGACAATATTTCTTATTTTCTCGAGACCACGTCTCGGCAAACGTAGCGTAGGACGCCCTTGGGCGAGATGGGGCCACGACGTCAAAAAGGTGGCTGGTAGCGGCTGGCGGAGAACCGCTCAGGATCGAGCTTGTTGGCGTGCCATTAAAGAGGCCTATGTCCAGCAGTGGACGAGTAGAGGCTGATGATGATTATGATGATGATGATGATGATGATTTCTGACGCCATTTAACATTAGAGTAATGGTTGAAAGCTTTTAAAAATACCAAAACCGTCGTTCTCCGTTTTCTTGCAATTCGGTGTTTCGAATTGTAGAGTTAACAAAAATATAAAACTTGGAAGAATTTTAATTAAAGTACCTACTAAGAGATAAGACCCGAATTTCATTCACGGCCTAAATACGTTGTCGTCTTCTTCGGGAACGCTTGAGAAAATGCAAGTCGGGTTTGATGAGAAAATTAAAGATGTTCTACCCGTTTACTAGATGGTTTGTACCTATTTGGGAATTTCGTAAAAGAACAGTCTTTTATTTCTAGAATCTCCAACATCTCCTTCTTCTTCTTCTTCCTCGGCCTGTAGAAGTCCACAGCTGGACAAAGCCCTCACCAAGGCTTTCTACGATGAACGGTCTTGCGCTGCCCGCATCCATCGAATCTTTTAAGAATCCTCACAATATGATCTCAATCTGTTGAAAATACCACTAATTTCCCTACATGTTTTCGCTAAGAACATTTGTTTAAACATTTTTCCACATTAGGAAGTTCTACTGTATCGTTGGAGCGTTTACAAATATATAAACTCTCATACACAAACAGCCACACCCGGAACAACTAGGTACTTGTAGGTCATACAAATATTTGTACCGTGCGGGAATCAAACCCGTGACACGCAGCGCAGAAGTCAATATCTTAACCACTTTTCCTTTTTTTCCGGGGTGGAAATCCTCATAGGATGTCTACCGCCCTGGGGTGGGCGACGGGGTCTGTCAGACTTTTACTGACTAAAACCACCCCGGTGACTCTTCTATCACGAGCGCGCGTGGGTCCGCAGGAGTTAAATTCTTCCACAGCCCCAGACTCTCGTGCTGGCCCGGTCTGTCCAGGCCTCGTCTCCTGCACGGGGTAGTGGGCTGTTAAACTACCCCGTGCATCGCCTCAGAGGCGCGCGCCGACACTCGCGCGCGCCTCCGCCTCGGGGTCCATCGATAGGGAGCGGGGACTTCCTCATATCCCTCGCCTCTGGACCCATTCATGGGGGACGGAAGAGGGCGTTATTCGCCCTTCCTCGGCGCCCGGTGCGCCTTCTGCGGCCAGAGAAGAGAGTTGAGATCCCCCTCTTCCGTTCCGCAGCTTCCAATATCTTAACCACTGCGCCAGCCGTGCTGTCAAAACTTTGACATTTGTTTGTCACTAAGGTAAGACTGCAGCTAGATTTTGCACATTTTATATTACGAAACTTGGACCTGGTATTTGGTGGATTCAAATTACGTCATTGTCGTCATCTAGCCTTATCTCCAGTCTAACCGGACGCAACTGGATACCAGTATTTCACATAGAACGACTGCTTTCCTGACCTCCATAACCCGTAGGGTAAAAAATCTCGGAACATACTATCAGTAGCAATCGGTTTGATTTTGACAGTTTGACAACATCCATTGCGATATTTACGCTTTTGAGCAGATAAGTTTTCAAACATATGGAGCAATGGATAAGCAATATGCTTTGAAATGATTCCAACTGATGGTAATAGAATGTTACGCAATTAGGGTGCCGCTTATTCGGTAATCAACCCACGTAGGTACGAGTACATAATTAATAAAATTACCCGAGATATTACAATCTAACGTCCATGAATAGTCCAAAATGTTTGATTATTTAAGTAGGTACGGACGATAGCTGATCAAGCAACCCGAAACAGTCAAATATTCTCAATCAACCTTGAGCCTTAATGTTTTAGAGATAAAGTTGAAAATTTTACACAGAAATCTGACAGATTGTGGTAACTTAATGTGCTGTCGTCTGTACATCTGTTAATAGGTAATTATTTGTTACGTTGGCACTTTGCCACTAGGAAGTGTTAGATTGCGTGAATTCCTTGTTACCTGCACATTAAATAAATACGTGTCTAATTATATCTGAAGGTGAAATATTGATCAACACGACAAAGTATGCGCGGCACTTTGAATAGCTGCACTCGACGAAAGTAAATGTTAATGCTGCTTTAAATGTTCATATCTATTTTAGTTCTAGGAATGACTAGACGCAAAATTCTGCCTTCCGCCTAATTTACATTTCTTTTTATTTTCTTCCCAAACCGGTCCAGAATATATCATGAAATTGAATGAATATTCCCTTTCTCAAGGAATGAAGCATTTCAATTTTACTGCAACGAATAAAAGTCCCGTTCGCTATATTATTACGAAATTCATGTTTTCGCGTTCTGGAACGTTTAAGAGATTTCTGTGTTGAGCAACAACGATTCCAGACAAAAGCAAGTCCGTCACCTCACGTCATAAACTATGTTTACAGTAACTGGAACATCGATTTCTCGTTTATATCCCTCATCCAATGGTTCCTTTTGTATGTTACTGTGTTTATAATCTCGGCCTGTTTGTTTTCTTTGTGAGCTTTGCCAATTGATAGTTTCGTAATTAAAAACTTTACGAACCTATTGTAACCTAGTTCTTCGACCTAGATGGAAGCTCAAAATAAATGTATATATTTTTATTTTCATTACCTTTTAAAATTTGTAGTTATATCTATTTCGTGGAAGATAATGAGTTAGCCTATATTCTGCTTGGGCTTACGACAATTTTTATCAAAACTTTAATGGATTTTAAATCCGTGTGTGCACTCTTGCGGTTCCAGATCCGGAACTGAAATAAAAATAAATAATGAGCCACAGATGTTTGACGTCTTATCTTAAATGTGGAAACTATTTACTACAATAAATTGGTGGTAATTTAATCGTTATTTTATCCTGTAGGTTGAGCACGTAGGCACTTACAAAGGTTATTTAATCAATATCAACATTATCAACAAGGAAAGCTACCTAAAATGCTACAAAGAAAAGCACTGCAACGTAAAGCAAGTTTTAAAAGACTTCAAAATACAATATCACGTCAAAAGTTTCTTGGTCAACTGGTAATAGTCCACAAGCTTGTCTAGGTTTATACATATGTTTCTACATTGTAGACTGTGTCATATCTGGTACTACCGCTTTATTTTGATCAGCTATCGCTACGAATAGCTGTTGCCTGTCTTTATATATTTCCACCATGTGTCAAGTTGTTTAAACACAGGCGTGTCTTTTCACCGCCAAAAGGAGCCCGTTCACCTTGGCTCCTACTTTGCGAAATGTATCCTTGGAGTGCACCGACCGCCTTCAGCTTTTGGGTGTCGAGATTTCCTCGAACCTAAACTTTGGGCGGTTCATTGAGTTCAAGGCCAAGGTGGCTGCCAAGAAACATGGTGTTATCGCAAAGGTCCGGCGGTACTTCACACCAGGGCAGCTTCTTGTGTTGTACAAAGCACAGGTCCGTTCGTGTATAGAGTACTGCAGCCACATTTGGGCTGGTGCTGCTAAGTGTCACCTAACCACTTTGGATTCAGTGGAGAGGCGAGCGAAGAGGCTGATTGGTGACCCTAACTTAACTCGAGATGGTCTCCAAAGCCTAGAGCACAGACGTATAGTAGCCAGCCTTTCGGTCTTCTATAGGATGCATTGTGGGGATGTGCGAGGGAATTGCATGATTTAATTCCCCCATCTCCGTTCCACCATCGGACGACCCGTCGTACGGCAAGTTTGCACCCTTATTAGTTAACACCACTACGATCCGGACGAAGCGTTTCGCCTCCTCCTTTATATCGCGTAAATCGAGGGACTGGAGCAGTTTGCCAGCGGTGGTGCTTCCGTCGGACTACAATTTGATTGTCTTCAAGGCTAGAGTGAATAGGTTCTTAATAAACTAGTGCGCTTTACCATCAAAAACTGCGTCACTGCTTACCATCAGGCGGGATTGCGGTGAAGCGCTAGTTTATAAATTAAAAAAAAAAATAAGGCTGACAGTACTATCAGCCAATCTGCCGGGATTGTAATTAAACCTTCCTAACTTATTATCATCGCAGATATTTACTGTTCATGAGTTCTCCCGGTAATGGAACGGAATTAGAAAAGAATGTAGACGGGCATTGTAGCCGCATGGGAAATAGATAGTTGTTGCGTTAGTAATACCTACAGCATCTCGTTCCCCACTTGGGATTACAATTTTACTATGGAACATTCTACACAAAATGAAATAATTGTACTGTACATGTTACTTTTATTTGTATAAAAAAGAGGACACGGACTTAAAGCTTTAGCCATTCTCTACCAGTCAACTGAGGGAAGTGAAAAGATGGCCGGTCATATTTCATCCTTGTTTATTCGTTAACGATGTTCAATCTTGATTTGATCGCAATTGATACTTTACCAATATCATCCTCCTTAGTATTTGGTACACGATCAGAATTGATACAGCGCCTTAGTAAAAACAATGACTGTTATATCTTAAACGGTAAAGGTTGTCCACAAGCTTTTCCTTACTACCGAGATTACATTCTCAGTAAGAGATTATGCAGATTTTATTTTAGGCAGTATAGCCAAGGATTGCAATGCAAATGAAGATACGTACAAGTACCTATGAGAGGAAACGCACCGAAAGCTCATACTTGGGGCTGTTACGTAAGGCACGGTCGATAACTCCGCTGCCGTTAGTACATCTGTGCCCCGATTCGCGAAATTACGTAGTAACCGTTTCACCGTTTTAAATATCTGTTACTTCTAGCACATTAGCAAGTATGCAATTTAGTGTTGGATAGAAATTCAACTGTTTGGCGAAGGTAACGATTTTTGCTGTAGGTTAAGAAGCGAATACAGGAATTTTAATTGAATTACACATTTATTAAACAAGGTCCGTTAAAATAATGTGTAGTTTTTTATATTACAGTCCCTCGGTATATGGGATGGGTTAACCTCTTGTTCTTAACAGAGATTAAATTTAATTGCAAGTTTATTACTAAAACGTCTCAACAAGTAAATCCATTTCTCTCGGTTGCTGGAATATCTTTAGAGCTCTTTACAGTTTTGTTTACTTCCTGTTCTAGTGCAACAATTCTATTAACTACTTTGTTCTATTTAAATGCAGACGCGGTAACTACACTTATTTATAATTCACAGCTTTTTAGGAAATATTCTGATAAATTTCTTCTTCAACTGGCTTTAATTTACTAGCCCATTACCAGGTTTTCTGATGCATATAAGATCTTTCAAGCACTACTCACGATACTGTCGATTATAGATATAACTGCATTTAAGTTTAGTCGACCACCCAGTTTTGCACTTACACTTTCATTAAATCTGTTCGGAAGGTCGTGAACTCGCAATTTAGTTTTTAAATTGGTACTTGAATTTCATCGGGTTTAGCCTTGAATAAAAATATTAAGCCTCTTACAAAATCGATTGGTTGAAAAGGTTGAATATCTGCAAAACTGTATGGACTCCTACTTTTAATTAAAACGGACAGAACTTTATATCCAACTATTACAGAAATTTAGACTTTATATAACACACGGGTACTAAACATTTAAACAAACTGAAAGACATTCACTGACCCCTCCTGGGATTAAGAAGAAAACAAAGTTTAGAGGAATCTTCTAAAAGAATTGTCACTGTAAACAGCAGTGAAAGTTCTTATGTAAGTTAAATCACGTATCTTTGAAAGCATTCCTGACAAACTTGGACCCAAAGTTAACGGAATTAGAGACACCGGAAGAGCTAACTACTGCTTCATTTTACTTATTTGAAGAAAACTTCAGCGTAATAATGCAATTAATTCAAATCTGTGAACAAGCCTGAAAACATTGCACGATAAGATTAGATATACTACAATTCATTGAAAGAACATGACGACAATTATGTCGTAAAAAAACGTAAATAAAGATATTTTGGTTTACTCGTTACATACATATATCAGTTCCCAGTTCAGATACACGATCATTCAACTCTCTATGAATCACTATAGTGTAAATAAATTTTATCGCGTGCCTAATAAACATCCCAAATATAAATACAAACTCATCAAGTGAATTACTATTGGATTTATAGTAGGGAATGAACATCAATTTTCCTTGTAAATCACGTTTCAATATCTTTAATTCCAATTGCTTCATTGCCTACTTATATGCACGGACCAATGAATGTTTATTGAGTGTTTAGACATACACGCAATGCATATTAATTTTTTATTTATTTTTCCATCCGTAACGCATTTTAGCTGGAATAGGTTTCGACGAAGTACACTATATTATACCTCATCTACATTTAAACATCCCAGCAGCAATAACTGAAAATATACTTACATCGTACACATTGCCTCATTACTTAGCATCTTAAGGATGTAAAAGCATCCAGCAAAGCCTAGGTCGGTGCGCGATGGAACAGCGCCAAAGCAATTAAATCGTGAACCGCACGCGAGGGTCTCTCCGCCACTCTTGCGACGCTGGCGCGCACCAAATTGCTCTCGTTACTTGCACTTTTTAGGATAGGCAACGTTACTCCTATCTTTTAAAACCGAACATCTGGTTATTAAATTTTCTTTATGGTGTTCTATACAGTTGGTTAGGCAAATATTGGTGATATAGTTAGGTGGTACAAAATGTTGGTCGTGCAAGATTCAATGTTATTTCAATATTTTGTGTTTTGATTGCTTGTCAACTTCTTGGAGTTAATTTCCTTTGGTTATTTTTACAACGTTATTTTATTTGGACGTATCTAGACGAACTACCTTGAAAACGTTTTGGTTACTTGTAATAAATCATAAACTTATTCCCTGCAAAGTTTTTTAACATGTACGAACAGTATGGAAATTCTTTGAAGCTTTTGTTATTCTTTTTCTTTTTGAGGGCCTGAAAAATGTATCAACACTGTTGTTAGCAAAATATGATTTGTGGGAAGTTAAGGCACGTCGCACGCGTCGCGTAAACACGAGTTAAAGATGAGACGGTGTTAAAACGCGCGCGCACAAGCGGATCACCATTTCTACGTACGCGTTTGCTTATTAACAATGCGCTCACATAATAATGTAGCGGCGCAGGCGAGGTGATGGCACCCCGGGGTCGAGGCGGTAGCACGGCGTGAACGTTGTGCTCGGCTGCAACGCGACCACACCACCAATTTGAAGATTTTTTCGGGAGTAGGCATATTTACAGAGTTAAAGTATATGAAGGAAGCCGCCTGCGCCTCGACTCCAGATAAAGACAACTCCTTGACCGTGGTACGACGCTGCGCTGCCGCGACCGTGGCTCGACTTACCATAATTATATGAAAATGTTATTGAATATTTAAATACGTATCAAATATTAAACGACATTGTATTAACACTAAAATATTGTTCTCGAAAGAACTACCTAACTTAATTCTCTTACAAAAATACAGGTGGCTTACAAAATGTGCTAATATAAGTTGTTCCGCTGTCTAAGAATATATATAAACTACAAACAAGATGACCAAATTTAAACCGTGAATAGAAAACATTGAACTGATGAATACATTTAAATGTTTTGGGAAAGAGGCAATGGTCCCACACAATGGTTTGTAAATGATCTGAAATTTAAAACGAAACGTATGCTGAATTTGAAAAGCTATTTCTGTTGGTCATTTGTCTTCGTCTCAGATGCTTTAACTTTGGATCATTTGCATCTAGTCTCATATAGTACGTTCTCTTCCAAAATATTGACACCCATGAAAATAAAACACTCTTAAGGCACTGTATAGCTGCAGAACATAATTTGCGGGGTAATTTCGTAGCACACTAACAATAGGTACCTAGTTATGACTTCTATGAATAGATTTACCAACATTAATTGCGTTATTTATGCTCTTGAGCACTTTTTTTACGAACGACTATTACGAGTATCAATATTATTCATAATCATTTAGATTATGATTGAAAGTGTCACGGTGTGTTCCGTAATTATAGTGCGGACGGTATAAGTACCCACTACAGTTGCCATTGCGATGTCAGCCACTTTGTCGACCAAGATTACAGGAGAGACTCATTTTCGCGTGAAAATAAATAGAATGAAACTCTTGAAGCTCCAATTAATCATTGGAAGCCCAAAATGAATATTTACTTGAACTTGAAAGATATATTGTTTAATTAGGTCGAAACGTTAGGTAGACATATTTATAACCTATTTGCAGCCAGCGTTGGCTACAATATTAGATTGAGATTTATTACTTCCAATATATATCTTATGTATGTAGTACATTCAGCTCTAACACAGGCTAAACAGGGCTACAAAGTAAAGCCGCACTAAAGCACTAAATATTACACCCGATGTAAAGGCCACGTGCATTATCTTAATTAACCTTTCTTTCATTATCTAGACAGGGCAACAAGGTACCCCACTGCATTTTACAAATGGTACAACGTGAATTATAAATGGCCGGATTCACTTACTACAATATACTTAGGTACTCGAAACCTATGGTGATAGAATTGAGCCCGCTTGGAGTCCCCGGAGCGTAGTCGTAGCGTATTCATTCCGAATTCAAATGTTTGTACTTGTACAGTATACGCTCCCGTTCCAGTTGGGCGACTCCTCGCGCTGATTACTATGATACGGGAATAAGGAACTGTTTGTATCTCTATACAACTATTGTACACTAGTTACGGGTGTGAATGCTCGGATTTCGAATTTATGAAGCACTATAGATGTTTGTGTGGTAAAATATTTCGTTTCGAAGTTATTTACTTTTGAAAACGCCATATTCAGCAAAACTCATTTTGATGTTGGACCATAAATTATGTAATGTCTAATAATATAAAACGTTGACTTCCAAACAGCGTAAAACTCAGTTCAAATGTCTTTGAAGTTTGCAATTACGAAGAAGAGTACGCTGTGGAGATTAAATTAAGTTGTAGAAACATTATCTACCTATGCTCCTATTATCTCTCGAACTAGATAAACAAAATCACAAGTGTATTGCATGAAAAATAATATCATACCACTTCAAGCATAAATTTTGACACCTCTCCTATTTCACGCCATTAAATTCGATTTTCGGCAACTCTCGTCGAGTTGTCATCATATACATCATCGAGTAATCCTGCGAAGATCGTCGCTCCACCTAGCTTGAGGGCGTCCCACCTTACGTTTACCGATTCGAGGTCTCCACTCAAGAACACATCTACTCCAATCATCAAGTCATCGGTTCTACGGCTAATATAGCCAGCCACTTCAGTTTGCTAATTCTGTGTGCTATGTCGACAACTTTGGTTCTCTGCCGGATCACCTCGTTGCGGATTCGATTCCTCAGAGAGACTCCAAGCTTAGCCCTTTCCATAGCTCGCTGAGCGACCTTAAATGTATAGACCAGACGTACCGTAAGTGGTCACGTTTCTGCTCCGTAGGTTATAACTGGCAAGATACAAAAAGATTCGACGAAGCTGCCCAACCCAGCTGAATTCTCTTATTAGCCTCCCTCTCAAAATTCTTCTTACCTAACTACAGCGTTTGCCATTGTACCACCATTGACAACGATCGCTCCTGGGCTAGTGTTCATTGAACATAACCTGGGTTTTACCCAAGTTCATCCGGAGATCAATGCGTGCGGAAGAATCTACCAAGCCGTACAGCATCTGCTGCAAGTCACGCACCGATTCAGCCAGTATGACGATTTCATCTGCAAATCTCAAATGTGAGACGTGTTCGCCGTTAATGTTAATGCCTCGTCCTGCTCAGTCCAGCGCCTTAAGCATATCCTCCAATGTGACATTTTCGGGGAAATCTAGTAAAGTAGCTAGCCTTCTATAGAATGCATTTTGGAGAGTATGTGAGGGAATTGCATGTTTTATTTCCTTCATCTCTGTTCCTTCATCGGACGACCTGTCGTACGGCAAGTAGTCACCCTTACATTGTTGACACCACTACGATCCGGACGAAGCATTTCGCCTCTTCTTTTATACCACGTACCGGTACCGGTGTTTCCACCGGACTACAATTTAAGTACTTCAAGGCTAGAGTGAATAGGCTCTTTATAAACTAGCACGCTTTACTATCAACGATTGCATCGCTGCTCGCCATCAGGCGGGATTGCGGTCAAGCACTAGTTTGCAATTTATAAAAAAAAAAAATTATATCCCTTTGTCTCACCCCACGATGCATATTCCTTTGATATGCTCAGTTCGATGGTTTGAATTTGGATGGTCATGTTGTCGCGTTTTCATAAAGACATCTCAACACTTGGATGCATCGGCAGTCGGCATCGCTGCAGAAACTGTAAAACAGACCACATATGTATCATACACTACATCAAAACAAAACAGTACATTTAAAATGTGTATATGGATTATAGACATATTGAAATATATAGAAAATACTTAGGTAACACGCCAGACTTTTTCCCACCCACTGCAACTCCTGAAAGCCAGAATCAACAGTGGAGACCGCCAGAAAAACGCCGAGCAATGAAGCTCGACGAGTCCCGGAGAAACGATTCAACTGTCTTGGGTCCCGCAACGAAATTAATCAGAAAAGAATAGCGGAGGAGTAAGAAAAAAGATATATTTTCCACTTCCTTCCATAACAAGCAGGAGACAGAACAGAACTAGGCCAATCGGCACAAAGGGAATTTATTGCAACTGGGAGAAGCCCAGATTGCCAAACACCACGGAATAAAATTTGATTAAGTTAATGGGTACTAAGTAGGTATGTGCTGTTACAATTGATTCCAATAATAGGTATGGCAAAAGCGCTTGAACGCACGGAAATTGGTTCTAGTTTCTACAAGGTCCGTATAATAATCGACTCCGGATGTAACTTGTACACTATCCAACATAATATTGCGTTCATTCTGCCAAAGAATACACCCCCACAAGATATGATGTGCGGACTGTTCAAATTCACAGTTCGATGTAGAACATTGACACAAAGGCGAAGGAACAAGTTTAAAAGACTACAGTTTAAAAAAATACTTAGGTAGTAAAAGGAGATATACATGTAGTATATATGATCGAATTATTCCTTGTTCAATACCCACAATCTTTACCACCGACTATGTTGAACCCCTCATATACAGTTATCACAAAACAACAGACGTAAAAGATTTAACAGCCGAAATTTTTCGGTAAACACAACATTAGTTTCAATATAAAGTTTTGCTTCCTCTTCATAGTATCCAGTGTTGTTTTTTTTTTTCGAACAACTGTGTGAATAGCGGATCAATTCCACGATTGATTAAGGTCATGTTGAGACACCACGATTGCTGAAGAAGTAATATAATAATATATGCTTTGACCCAGTTGTGGTAGGAGCGACGCGGATGATTGTGAAAGCCAGCCAATCAGTTCCCTTTCAAGGGCACGCCGAATTGTTGGGAAATAAATTCGCAGTGGAAAAGCGGTGTTGGAAATTTTAATACCGTAAATTTGTTTTGTGAATAAGGAGATTTCAGAGATATCTGCGTGAAGTACCTATTTATCGACTGTCACAGCTCTTTTAAATTGAGTTCTGTCTTTTATGCTAATAGGTGTACTAGTTAAGAGGGGATCTTAGCTAAATAATAACAGCCGTACAGATCGATCGATCAGGTTAAGGTACTTTTGCCGCGGATAGTCTGTGGATGGGTCAATGTCTTTACATTCAGAGACTCCTCCGTGCCTGGAAAAACTTGTTAAGCTGCTGGCTCCAGTCTTACCAAGGGGTTTCGTTTTTACCCAGTTACTGGGTTGACCAGTTACGGAGGCAGTCGTTCCGTGTATAATACTGGTGATCAGTTGAATCTGGTTAAGCAGGTTGTTGACTCCAACATAGTTGGTAAAAAAGTTAGGCAGGTAATGCTCCCGATTCCCTATTTTTATTTTTTTTTAATGGGACAAAACCCGCCACACTTTTCCCACCCACTGCAACTCCTGAAAGCCAGAATCAACAGTGGAGACCGCCAGAAAAACGCCGATCAATGAAGCTCGACGAGTCCCGGAGAAACGATTCAACTGTCTTGGGTCCCGCAACGAAATTAATCAGAAGAGAATAGCGGAGGAGTAAGAAAAAAGATATTTTCCACTTCCCTCCATAACAAGCAGGAGACAGAACAGAACTAGGCCAATCGGCACAAAGGGACATTATTGCAACTGGGAGAAGCCCAAATTGCCAAACACCACGGAATAAAATTTGATTAAGTTAATGGATCCTAAGTAGGTATTAGCTGTTACAATTGATTCCAATAATAGGTATGGCAAAAGCGCCTGAACGCACGGAAATTGGTTCTAGTTTCTACAAGGTCCGTATAATAAACGACTCCGGATGTAACTTGTACACTATCCAACATAATATTGCGTTCATTCTGCCAAAGAACACACTCCCACAAGATGTGATGTGCGGACTGTTCAAATTCACAGTTCAATGTAGAACACTGACACCCGATTCCCTTGTCATCA
The DNA here is from genome assembly GCA_037179545.1 of Sesamia inferens. Taxonomy (NCBI): domain Eukaryota; kingdom Metazoa; phylum Arthropoda; class Insecta; order Lepidoptera; family Noctuidae; genus Sesamia; species Sesamia inferens. The sequence continues at coordinate 15,101,190 of CM073928.1, read as the reverse complement.
TCATCATTTCAGCCGAAAGACGTCCACTACTGGACATAGGCCTCCCCAAGGTTCTCCACGACGACCGGTCCTGCGCCTCCCGCATCCAGCGGTTTCCCGCGACCTTCACCAGGTCGTCGGTCCACCTTGTCGGGGGCCTACCCACGCTGCGTCTTCCGATGCGTGATCGCCACTCGAGAACCCATCGATCCTACAGGCGATGTTCCCAGCCACTTTAGTGTTGCAATTCTTCGGGCTATGTCGGTTACTCTCGTTCTTCTGCGGATTCCCTTGTACACAAACTAAATTAAATTTAACTTCATTGCATCTTCTTACTATTTTATTAAGAAAAGGATAGAAGATAAAATGTTAGTTTCAACCTGCCACATTAGTCTGCTCCTAACGTAAATTGATGTATTTTTGGTCGCTATGTATATAATCGCGTCTAAACTGCCTATGGAGTATCTTAATTTGACAGGATTGAACTAAAATATTATCTTCTATACTTTTCTTATGAAATACAAAGAAGAAGATCCACTTAACTTAAAATTAGTTTAGTTTGTAAACAAGAGAATCAGCGCCATTTTGTAGTAGCTATTTACTAAATTAGCTACTACAAAATGGCGCAAACATTAGAGGCTGACTATACTTAAGTAGTTAGTTAGTTTTCACTGCCGCAACTCGGATCTTCTGTCTGTTAGAAGCAGTGGGGCATAATACACCACGTGGGCCTCGGACTAGTTTGTGGACACTACTTAAAAATCGCATGCCAATTATCTGTGACTAGCAGTCGCCAGCGATTTCGTTCGCGTGAAGTTAGTTATGCTCCGCTCCTATTGGTTGCACCCTAAAGCTTTCCTGGATTAATGGGCTATCCAACACAAAAAGAATTTTTCAAATTGAACCAGTAGTTCCTGAGATTAGCGCGTTCAAACAAACAAACAAACTCTTCAGCTTTATACATAAATTACTTAGTAATTAGTATAGATTGCGTGTCTATGACAAAATGCTGTCAGTTCATTCAATAACTTGACTAAGAAATAAGATGACAAAAGATAGTCAGAAAATTCTAAGAGATAAATCTAGAAACAAATTTTTGACATGACAGCAAAAATAAATGTATTATTTCAAAACAAGCATTACACTGTAGATACATCTATTTTATTTAACATAATAATGACGTAATTTATAAAAGCAAATGGTAATTTTTGTCATCAACCATACAATTTCGGTTAAATGTAACTAATGCTTAATTGTTACTATGTTAATATTTCTGAGAGATCTTGACTTGTTGTATTTTGATAAGCTTAACTAATCAATAGCTTTATATATCACAAAATGTAATGTTGACTGGTAGCTACTGGTCCATTTACACTTACCTGTCTATGTAAGTAATAATTCACTTCCTGCTTACCTATGTATCTAATAATCTGTTAAACTATCAATTTCTCTATCAACTTCACAGACATGTGACATCTTCCAAACCGCACTGGGCTCGCGTGGTAGATTACGGCCCATTCCTTCTCACCGAGAGAAGGCCTATGTCCCAGGAGTAAGAACATTACTTTTAGGCTGATTATGCTTATGCTATCAATCTCAAGCAACAGATGGATTCAGTTCAAACTCACCTCACCTGCTCATTGTGAGATTATCACAAAATAGCACTTTCTTTTATTGCATTCACACTATATGTCGGCCAAGTGCGATAAAGAATAGACGTAAACAAACCGTTGCTAGGCAACGAGTAGTTTAAGCATAAAAGACAGATGTTAACAACCTTTTCTAGATAGACGATTTTCATAAAAGTAATAATTCTACTTCCTACTAATGTAAACAGTTTGTTTCTTTTTTTGACTATGGCATCTCGTAGTTGAGTTTATTTGTTTAGATACGAGTATTTATGATTTGCATAGAACGCTTAACCGATTTTAATGAAATATGACATACATGTAAGCTAATTTCCTAATAGATTAAATTTTTTGATACATATATATTATACTTAGTCCATACTTGAAAGTATTACAATGCACATGTTATGCAGTTGATTTGAAAGTAATTAAAACACGCAAAATCGTATTGACAAATGCCTCAAATTTATTCATTGGTTGAATTCCACAAAATGTGTTAATACCTGGAATTCATCCATTTTTCTTTTTCTGTAGGGCTGTTGTGTAAAAATAATGTCGACTTTTTAATATGCATGTTATTTTAGTGATTCTATTGAAATATGCTGCAATGGGAATTGTTAATAAATAGTTAAAGTAGTAATAGTTAAAGCACGTAAAAGTCGATAATCATGTAAATAACAGGAGATTTGTAAAACGTGAGTTGTGATAACCCTAAATTGATTTGTTTAGGTATCTCTATTCTTTATGGAGCTTGGCTAGATTATAGGATTTACTTCCTGATCATTTGTTTTTTTTTTTTCCAGACACATCTCATAGATGAGTTCTGGACAGGTTATAACCTGTGTAGATTAGTGGAGCTCTGATTAAAATCATAGGTATTATAACTATGAAAGGAGTATTCTTTTCATAGTTGTTTTACTTAAGATTTTGCTTCACTCACAAAATAACGGCATTATGTGTTATTTGGATGTATGTATTATATTCGTTATAATAAGGTTCCTATTGGATTGGTGCCGCCAGAGTTAAAATAACTGCAAACCGAGGACGGTTATACTAATTAGACTACACAAGAGTGGTGTCTTTTCCTCTGGCAACTGAGCCGATATCGACTATTCTGCCAATGTCATGTGGTGACAGTCGCACAGCGAGCCGTCGCACTTTGCACTTAGTGGTCTAATATAAAGTCAACCGTTTGAAGTAGTGGTCAAACGGCAAATTATGCAAAAAAAATAAGACTCGTGTAAGTTTTATAAAAGACACGGTTGCATTAGTAGCTGAGCGATCGACTGTTGCGCTGCGTGTAACGGGTTCGATTCCCGTACGGAACAAATATTTGTATAATAATAATAATAATTTTTATTGACATAACGACACATACATTAGTATACACAGATTAACTAAATGCTAAACAATGGTACAAAAGTCTGTACACAGATATTGCGAGCCCTGCCTGTTAAACTAGGGTGACCTGTATCTTAAGAGACAGTGTTCAGTACTTAGGTTACTTACAAAAGGATTAATACACACAACTGTGGATTGCGCCACTTATTGCTCTTGTCAACATTCAGATTTAAGTAAAAAATAATAAAAATCATGTATTATGACTAGGTGCAAAGTCAGTGAAAGAGTAGTGAGTTTGAGGTGTTTATGTAAAGCAAGAACAAACTAAAACTGTACAGGGTGTATCTGACATCGTAACGCAAACTTAACGAAAAGGCTAGACCACATGCCACTAATAAAATTATGATAGTCATTTATGTCGTTAATGAACGGTTACAGAATTGAAAGTGTTTTAAAAAAGTGTCGGCTCGCCCTTTGAACGTTGCAAGCGTACCGCCGTGCGGTTTTAAAGGTATGATGATGATTCCTGATGTGAACTCTATTAAATCAGCTCATAAGATAGTTTTTCTAGTTTTGTTTTCATTGCGCTTTTTTGTGTCATTAGCGAATTAATTAATTTTTACTTTAAAATCTTATTGGGTTATAAAACTATGGCAATTATGAACGGCCTAAAGTGAAAAAAAAACTACATATATTTTAAATCATGAAAAAGCCGACGAGGAATTCCACCACTGCATGGGGTTTCAGAATCATGTACTGGATCCATAGTACTCGTTTGTGCGTCGATGTCAGATACACCCTTTATGTGTTAGGCAATGTATTTATGTGTCGCGGGAAACCGCTGGATGCGGGAGGCGCAGGACCGGTCGTCGCGGAGAACCTTGGTGGAGGCCTATGTCCAGCAGCGGACGTCTTTCGGCTGAAATGATGATGATGATGATGAATGTATTTCAGCAATGACTCTGTTTGTGCATAGTCTTGCTGAAATAGCCTGTATAGCCTGCAGGTAGTTGTTCTGGGTCTGGCTGTTTGTGTATGCAAGTTTAAATATTTGTAAACGCACCCACGATACAGGACTAATTCCTACAATGGAGCAATGTTAAAAAAAAAACATTCTATTTACTAAGCCGGTCACACTAAGAACTATAATTAAAGTGTATAGTATCCATTAGCGTCATTAAGAACATTAACAGGCTTTCATTCAATTATCGAAGACTATTGTGGCCACATTATTCTACAAAGTAGGACGTAACTAAGCCACGGCACATAATTTAGTACCACCGCTTCGTCTTCGGAATATCTCATATTTATGACCAACAGTATCGTGAAAAGTGAAGCAATACTCGTTTACTGATGCGTGACGTCATAAACCCAGTTCAGGATGCATGAAATAACATTGGATGTAACGAAGCGTACGAGTGCTCGTAATTTATTTTGGTCACCAAATAGGTACATGTGTTTTTGTACGCAGTTATGATATATTTTGTATTCAAATTAATGCAAACTGGTAGCCTGAGACATTCAAATTTTCTAGCGGTTTATGCAATTTACTGATCAATAGGGTAATTACGTAACACACTCTCAGTAGCAATGGGTTTCAATTTGACAGTTCAACAACATTCATTGCGTTATTTACGTTGTTGAGCAGACATGTTTTCAAACATAAAATGGAGCAATGGATTCATATTTTATAATTTATATTTTCTTCTAAATGATTCCGACTGATAGTAGGTAATAGTGTGTGACGTAATTAGGGTGCAGCAGGGTAATTGCGCAACAAACTATTAGTAGCAATGAGTTTCATTTTGACTATTCACCAACATTAATTGCGTTGCTGCTAGCAATATGCTTCGAAAGAATTCCTATTGATACACAATTAGGGTGCAATATCCGGTTGTAGGTACGCTATTCTTAATATTATTCACGGCCATAAGAAATATATCTATATTTATAAAATTACAATAATAAAAATATTGGCTAATCACTTATTTCATGACATCGTGACGTTTGACGCCAATAACTCAAGAAGTTAAACAGAAATAAATGGTGTAGGTATTTGAGTCCCGGATTCTCCGTATGTGAAGAGAATAGTTTCCACGGTAATGAAGGCCCATTACCATGACAACTATTCTCTTGACAAAAAGGCCTGCAAAAAGCAGGCTCCAAATGATATCTAATAAGACATGTCGAGGAAAGGTGTCAATAAAAGTATCAAGTCCGAACTAAAGATGATGTTAAATTTCTTTAGTTTAAGCCGATTCAATTGACACCCTCAATCTTGGGATAATTACATAATTTCTGACCAATCATTCCCACAGCAGATCTTGCCAGTTATAAGTCTATTTTTCTTATATCTACGACACAAACCATACCTAGGTATATGTGCCCATGCAGCTCAAGCAGACATGAAAAGATTAGCCAGTCAGCAAAGTTAATAGCAAGAATGACTGTCTAGAATGCACGAGACGTATTGCTTAGGCATTCGCCACATCTCTGTAATAAACTTCTGTATAGCGAAGCTACGGCCATATTTCTAAAAAACATTTATTTAATCAGACATGTTATAATTTAGGGCTCCTGAAAATACTCTAGAACACTAATATTATGATTGCGCAGCTTTAAGCTTTGAGGCCTAAAAACTAAAAAGGTAAGTAACTGCGGTCAGATTGGATATAGCACACGCCATTGCCGCGGCCGCAGTGCCACCGCGTAAACGAATGTACCTATACAACATTTTTTTATGCGAAATCCGAAACACGTGTCCAGTATTTTTAAGTAAAAAATCTATGTAGAAAATTTCAAAAAGATAAAATGAAAAATCACAAAGTTATGAGCTTGCTATTCTACTTGGTTGTCCCAACAAAAATATGGTCAAAGGTCCGCTCGGGCGGGTGAGTCCTATGATCTATCGTAAAGCTGCGCGCACGCACTCGGTATCCAAACAGCAACAATTTCTAAATGTATTTGGGAAAATATATAACATGGTCTTAAAATGATTGGAATCGATTCGGTTGTTTATTCTGAACAAACTATATTCAGGTTTCACATAAACAAAAAATAACGTGTAAATAAACGCGAGACCACTCTGCTCGCTTGGTTTGCGCACGGTTAGTTCAACCAACTATGGGAAAATGCTTCAAAAGACTCAAACATTTAAGGAAGTGTGCGTCATAAGAATTGCATTCGCATTTTTAGCAACCAGCATTTTTTGAGTGTACCAGATTAAAATATTCTAGAATAAAACCTCTCTACTCAGGAATGCAATGTGAATGATCTCCCTTATTTAAGACGCAGACAATTAAATTCAAGGAGTTGTACATTTGTGGAGCTCGTGTCGTGGATATAGTTTTGGGTAAGCATAATTTATGGCATAAATGTGCAACATTAATCTTTAGAACTGCCAGTCATTTGCAGTTCATACGAGCTCAACCATTTAAATTAGAAAGGCAAAAACGTTTAAGAAGTTAATGATTTTTTTAAGCAACCTTCTTTGGTAGGTTTTTAATTTTATCACTGAAGTAGGTAAATATTTCCGTTGCCAAAAAAAAAAACCCTGATCACATTTTATGCTATTCCTAAAAATCAATAAGAACCAATAAAGCTATACAATGTACATATATGTACATATATATTTTGCGTTCTATATTTTTTTGGGAGTTATAAGAAAGCTCAAGGTCACTCAAAGGGTAATGGAGAGGGCTTTGCTTGGGGTTTCACTGCGTGATTAAATCAAACATGAGGAGATCCGCAGAAGCACGAGAGTAACCGACAAAGCCCGAAGAATTGCAACACTTAAGTGGCAGTGGGTCGGGCACATTGCCCGTAGGACCAATACTCGATAGGGCAGAAGGGTTCTCGAGTGGCGACCACGCACCGGAAGACGCAGCGTGGGTAGACACCCGACGTGGTGGACCGACGACCTGGTGAATGTCGCAGGAAATCGCTGGATGCGGGAGACGCAGGACTGGTCGTCATGGAGATCCTTGGGGGAAGTCTATATCCAGCAGCGGACGTTGTTCCGCTGAAATGATGAGGATAATTTTTTCTTTTGTATTATTATGGTATGCAATGAAATTTTTACAAACGAATAAGGAACTCAATTCACAGCAAGCGAGACAATATTTACATCATAAGCATTATCACAAAGTGTAGTTTAGGTATTGTTTCTGTTGTACCACAATCCTGTTTTGTTTCGTAATATTCTTTTATGAAGCATTAAAACACGTTTCAATGACGTGTAAATGTAAAACCGGTGTTTTATAATTTATGCCGGAAAATTACAAGCAAAATTTAAGCATACGTATTAGTTATACCTATTAGTGAAAATAATGTACCTAGTTTTTGTTATGTAGTTCCATAAAACTTATTTACACGGCAAAACACAATTAGAACTGTCTAACTTACGTCGTCTAAACACCGTTTATAATAGTAACTTGTATAACAAGTTAAAAATTAGAATCAGCCAAGGAACGGCAGCTCTACGGATTGTAGATTTCCTTTTAATAATCAGAAAAAAACACAAACATTTTGCTAAACAATTACTTATTAATATTAATGTGTAAGTACTCCATTCTAGGTATATCAGTGGTAGTTTTCTTTTATCCTCTTAAATCTGAACCCAGCCCTCCATTATATAATCAGAGAGGTATCCATAGATATAGAATGAAATCCTAAATCTATGGTACAATCAGACATGCCTTAGGAAAGATACTATGCTTTCTCAGCGATATTTGTAGAGCTTGATGAAGTATTTGTAATAAAAATATACTTTTTTCTCTTCTTATTATTTTATTCTAGGCATATAAATAAGTAAAATGAAGTACTTACGTCTTGTTAAATAAGCTCATAAAATGAGTAGTGAAACTTTAACAAAATCCCAGAATTAAATGAATTAATAAAATGCAATTTCGAACCCATCACTGCATATTCTTCTACCTGTTTATCCTTCCCTATGCATTTTTATTCTACTATTTTACTTCCTAGATTAGAGCTGATTTATAGCAATCTAGTCCGCTGGGATTAATCCGCTTAAACTGCAGCAACTCAGCATCATTTAGAACGCAAATACTGCAGTCTTCGCTAATTCGAGAATATCGCTCACCTGGTATTTGATTGGCACATCTACGTTTTTCATAACTTTGTTATAGAAACAAGGATCAAAGATTTTATAAATCATCATCATCATTATCAACCTTTTTATTGTCCCACTGCTGGGCACAAGTCTCCTCTCATTCGGAGACGGATTTAGCGTAATCACCACGCTTGCTCAATGCGGGTTGGCGATTTCAGACTTAAAGTCCAGGTTTCCTCAAGATGGTTTCCTTCACCTTCAGTCATTGGTGTCCAAGATATACTTAGAAAGTACATATACCTTTAGAAAAGTTACATTGGTACTTGCCTGACCTGGAATCGAACCCGTGCACTCATACTTGAGAGGCTGGTGTCTATGGTACATTTTTAAAAAAGTTGTGATTATTTTGTAACAATACCATCAAGTTTACATTGTTTGTGCTGTCATATTTAATGTAATATTCTAATTACCACTCTGTATACATATTCTTCAAAAATATGGTATTTAATTGAACCTCAAACAATTCCCGCATTACTCTCCTTAAATACTATTGGACACCTTAATAGAATGACTGCGCCTCTTTATGTTGACCGTAGATAATAACTATATTGAGGTATATTAAATGAGAAAAATATATTAAATGACCACATACATGTAGCTCAAGATTGGTAAGAAAGATTCAAAAATTATAAAAAGAGTCCATAAAAAAATAAAAAGTTGTAGAGGATCTGTTAAATATTGAATTATTGTTTACAGTTATTAAGCTATTTACTTTAAGCTGCAAAGTAACAAATATAATACGAATGTCAATGTTTTTTGCCACATCTAGATTATGCGCATATGTATTGTTTCGACACATCTATATTACGCGCATATATATAGTTTCGCCACATCTAGATTACGCACATATGTATTGTATCGCCACATCTAGATTACTCGCCTATGTATCGTTTCGTCACATCTAGATTCCTCACATAGGTATTGTTTCGCCAAAGTACGACAATAAGCTACTATTACTACGTTGAAAATCAAAATCAAAGCATTTATTTCAAATAAACCAGTTACAGGCACTTTTGAATTGTCAGAAGGTTGGTCAGTCAGTAAGATGAAGCTAGTCGCCCATTCCAAAGAATAGGTATGGAGAAGAACGGGCAAGAAACTCCATGGACACTCTTTTAAATTATCAAGCTATTGACACAAATATTTGATTACACCATTCATGTTTAAATCAACCGTGTGAGAAAACACAAAAAAATAAAACAATTCAGAAATTTAAATACGCCGTGGCAGCTCAGAGATGAACAGTCCCCTCTGACGGCGCCCGTTCACGACCATGACGTATGGATCAGCATCATTCAGCTCAACCATATTGAAGGGAACCTAATGACCCAACACACACGCCACCACCAGCGAGATATTTGAGTGAACATGACATACTCTAAACAGCCCTGGAGCACAATCAAGTCAATAAAAAAGACTAACCCAACAAATAGATGCTTTACAGTAAGTACATTGTGCTCATACGTGTGCCATGCAATTATACAATACTAAGAAATTGAATCTACACAATGCAAAGATAGTTTTGTCCAAGGTTCAGCAGCTCTGACAGTGTTCCCGAATACTAGGTTTGGCTCCTGCTAACCAGCTGTAAAGTGTAGCTGTACCAGTGCCGAACACCCCTGTTAGCGATGCAATTCCGTTACGCACAGTAAATATGCTTGGCTACATAGTGTGTAATACCTTTTTTTTTTTTCTGGGTGTAAAATCCTCATGGATGTCTGCCGCCCTGGGGTGGGCGACGGGGTCTGTCAGACTCCTACTGACTAAAAACCGCCCGGGTGTTCCGTCTCACACCTACACCGGGGGCTGCGAGAACTAATACTGCTTCCGCAACCCCCGATTGGTGCTGGCCCGCAGCCGTGGGGCCTCCTCGGGTCAGGGGGAGGAGTGAGGTGTAGAGCTCCCCCCGTGACGTCTAAGAGTAGCGCGCGTGGAACACTTCGCGCCGCCACCTCGGGTCCTGATGTTTGGGGAGCGACAGATTTCCCCGAGTCTATCGCCCAGGGGGGCTGGAAGAGGGCATTATCCGCCCTCCGGCGACGCCCGGTACGCCTGCTGCGGGCTGGGTGAGAGGTCGAGATCTCCCTCTCCCTTTCCGCAGCCTCCTTCTGCGAGACAACTGTTTCGCAAAAAGAAACCACCGCATCCCAGGACTCTTCGCTGCCGACCATCGACCTGATTACGACCGGCAGCGATAAGTCACTGCCTACTTCAGAGATGAGGGCACGGCGCAGCTCCTCCCAAGCGGCACACTCTGCCAGCGTATGCTGCGCTGTGTCCTCCCGGCAGTCGACGCAGTGGTGACACCGGGCGTCCGGCTCCCTGTTTATTCGACACAGGTACTTTCCGAAGCAACCATGCCCTGAGAGCACCTGTGTCACCCGAAACGTCAGGGAGCCATGCCTTCTCCCGAGCCAGTCCGCCAGTACCGGCCGGATGGCCTCGATGGTGGTGAGGCCGGCGGTAGGGCGTGAAAGCCTGTCCCGCCATTCCGCCACCAGGACCTCGCTGAGCTGCGACCGACGCTGCTCAAGCTGACGCTGCATCGGCCGTTCGCCCCGTTCTCGCGCCTGCTCACGACACCGGTACAGTGACGCGAGGACCTTCGCCTCCAGGTCCCATGGCGGGGATCCAGCCAGTAGGCAGGCCGCCTCATAGGAGATTGTGCGATACCCATGTATGACTCTGACGGCCATCACTCTTTATAGTGTGTAATACCTGCTTTGAGTAAAAAACATAAACAATTACAAATGAAAACTAAAAGAGGAAAAATCAAAGTGCAATCAGTGTATAGAAATCGGACGCAGCTCAAGCCCATTTTAACATTCAAGTTAGAACATTTCCAACTTACTAAAATAAGTCAAGAGGATGTATTTTATTGCAGATTATGAGACATATTATTACCTATCCTAAATATAACAAGAAACTATTGAAAAATTCGTAGCAGAAATACACACATAAAATTGCCACATTTCTAAGATGTATTTCAACCCCGAAGCAATAAACTATCAAATGTTCAATACATTTATTGAATTTGTGTAGTGGTCAGTATTGGCGTAATTTTCCTCGTCGACAAGATTTTCTGTAAAATGCAGCGGGAATAACTTATAAAATATGAGTATTCTAGATTTGGTCAGTTTTGCTGTCGCTGCAATGCCGATATTTGCGACGCGCGACGGAACTGCAACAACCAGGACTTTTGTAGACCGTACACTAGAGGGAAAATATTATTCTTATTTCAAAACTCAGTACAGGTCAAAGATCGACAGCCTCCGTGGCGTAGCGGTAGCGAACGCGGCCGCTGCGCAAGGAGACGCGGGTTCGATCCCGGCGCAGTGCAAATATTTGTATGCATGAATATGATTATTTGCCCTGGTCTGGTCGTGCCTCGGAAAGCACGTTAAGCCGTTGGTCCCGGTTGCCATACGAACATCTAATGGCAGCCGTTAAGGGTTGTTGGAGCCCTCAAAAGTCCTACAACTGGTCTAACTGCAATGCTTCGATATCGCCTTCGGGTTGTGAAGGTCAGACGGCAGTCGCTTCACGGAAAAAATCAAAGTTTAGCCAAAATGAGCAGTTAGACTGGTAAAGCGGACCCTAGATTCCAGAAGCTGAAAAGCTTCGGATACAACTGGGATTAACGCTGAGATGAAGAAGATGCAGTGCAGGTCAAAGATACGGAGGCGTACAGCAAATTTCAAGTGATTATTGAGGCAAATTAGTGGCCCTTTCAAGAGTTTTCAAGAAGTTCAGAGCAGCTAATTCTAAAATTAAATTTTGCGATTTTTAGGTTTTTTTTTTAATAATTATAATCAAGTGCTTGACTGCAATCCCGCCTGATGGTAAGCAGTGATGCAATCGTTGATGGTAAAGCGCACTAGATTAATAAGCCTATTGAAGCCCTAAGTGAAGCCGTACGGAGGACGGGTCTGAAAAGTTGTGTTGCAATGTGTGCCGGGTACGATGCGTCAAATGTTGTTGTGTCGGGAGTTTGGTCGTGGAGAGTCTCCAGATCAATCTCCCTTTGGCGCAGCTTCGTTGGTCGTGTTGTTGGGTTTAACAATGCATCACCTCGCTCAACTGCCGTCTTCCTTCCTATTCCTAAGTTTTTCTGAGTGAATAGGCTCTTAATAAACTAGCGCGCTTTACCATCAACGATCGCATCACTGCTTACCATCAGGCGGGATTGCGGTCAAGCGCTAGTTTATATATGTTAAATAAAAAAAAAAAAATATGTACTCATGCATAGTGTTAATTCGTAATGAATATAAAATAGGTAAATTCACAAAAATCTGCTCAATTATAAATCTACGGAAGATCTCAACTCTTCTGGGGCAATGAAGCAATCATATTAGATTTATATTTCGCCTCTTCTTTTATAATAAAGCACCCGACCCGACAAGATTTCATTTTCATACAATGTTCAGATTTTTCATTATGCTTAATATAAAAGAAATAAAATTTATTATGTTCTCATACGATGCCTTTTAAGAGAGCTTTGGGTATCGGAATTAAGCAGGTGTCAGAAATAAAGCGGATAAGAGCGATTGTAGAACAAAACTAGGACCAACATCATCATTTCAACTTAAAGACATCCTAGGCTTTTCTCAATCACAGTCACTTCGTCCAGTTCTGTGCTTCTCGCCTCTTTCTGAGGTCTTCCAGCGCTGCGTCTTGAGGTATGTGATGTTCGCTCCAGAACTTGTCGGCCTAAATCAGCCATCCTTTCTGCAAGTAATATGCCCGGCCTGCTCACTACTTACTTATGGCAATTCTAGGACTTATTATTACTTATTATTGGCTTAAAAATCCTGGGCACAGAAATCTCTTACATGACGGATGACTTAACAAATAAATAAATAAGGTAGTTAGGTACGTAGATGCTTAATAGAAATCCTACTAATATTAGAAATGCGAAAGTTTGTGAGAATGTTTGAATGGATATTTGTTACTCTTTCACACAAAAACTACTGAACTGATTTGGATGAAATTTGACATACAGATGATTTATAACCAGGAATAACACATAGGGTACTTTTTGTCTCGATATTGCTATGGGATCGAAATTTACGCGAGTGAAACCACGAGTTGTAACTAATATGCTATAAATAAAATACTGTACGATATGATTTGTTAACCTGTTCGCAGATTGTTCACTTTGACGATTCTTATGTCTTTCACTGTTCATGTATGCGTAGATTGTCGTACATTTGCTTTAATGTCTTATACTTAATATTACTTTGACCAACCCACCATCTACATACTTATGATGCCGACGTATGTTCTTCGAAATAAAAAATGAGCATCGCAAATTTAGATTAAAAAAAAAAAACAAATAGCGTAATATTGTACGCGCCTCCGCTTTTTATGTCACACAAGCTTCACAGATGATTTTGTGTGAGTGATACTGCAGGCTGGTTGCGTTCGAAGCCTTTTATCGTGTTAATGTTATAAAGAAACGCCGCCTCTTTGTCTTGTCTTTGGGGTTTCTAAGGGAAAACCCAGTGATCTGATATATTTGTAGCATATACGCTAAAAATTCATTATTATTATAGCGGTATCTACAAACCGCCACATGCGAACAACGCGTCATACTGACTTCCACCGAATTCTACATCTCGCATTCGAATTCGCATCTCAGAGTTTACCGTGCAATTGGAGTGTATCCTAAAAAATAATTTAATGTCCATCAGATAGATTTATAGAAAATATTGGACACGTATTTTTTATTTTTTCTTTCATTCAAATACTTAGGAAGATGATTTGAAATATCGCATTACGTCACGCCGTGGTACAAAATATACCACGGCGTGACGTAATTAGCCCCCACTCCGTAACTTTAATACGATATATTTCAGTAGTTTTTGGTAATTTCGACAAAATAAAAAATACGGGTCTTAATTTTTTTATTTATCTATAAGACGGACTAATTATTTGTTTGACTTTCATACCTTGGATACATCCCTATTAGCATTTCTAAACACAACTTCTCAACATCAACCGTAGGGCAAGTGCCCGCCAGACATATAACATCCATTTGGTCGAAGGATCTTTCCTTTTTTGTGGAGAATGAGTGACTTTACTCTCTGTTCCTCTTATCCCTCCACACTGGTGACCCCGAACATGAACATCTGCGCAGGCTTCGTTCAGCAACTTCAGCGTGACGTCATCACCCCACCAAACTCGTACTATCATTGACTTCAGTAGCATATGCAATTATGCACTCGTTACTATCAGCATCTTTAATATTTAATGTATATTTATTTCATTAATTAAAATTACAGTATACCGTTGCTAAAATTTTTTACTCTGTATTTTACATAATATTCACATATATGTAAAACATAATTCATCACTACGATGAATCCTCTGCTTTTATCCCAATATATTTGGAATAGACGCGACATTCATTTCCATACTTTTCTTTTTCTTTTGTCAACATTTCGGTAGTCAACCCCCAAACAATAAAACATATTTGTCAAAGTCAATAAAGGTCACTTGTCTACAAACATTGACTCTCAAATGTGTATGGAAACCATTCCAGGCGTAGGTATTTAAGCTTGCAGAAAAGAAGTACGTACATATTTGAAGAGAGTGCTTCGTCACAATTTCTGTCCATACTGTCAGTTAGATATGTATTTCTCTCATGACACCAATACATAAGTAACAAGCTATGATATATATTAAGATTTTTAGAGTTGTTCCATCTTGAAGAAAATCGTAAAATGCAAATGAAAAACAATAAAACTTCGGGAAATTGAAAAGAGCGCCGTTGTTTACGAACATGGCATAATAAGTATTCGCTTTTGAACGCGGTTTTACCGCTTAGGCCTGAAAATTGGAAAAAAATATGTTAAGTGCGCTGTGGAAACATTACGTTGACCTTTTCTAATGAAAAAATCGGCCAGGAGCGTGTTCAGCCACGCTCAGTGTAGGATTTCGTAGGTTCCCGTCCGTCACAATAAGTGACCCCACTTAAGAGATAAATAAGAGAAGAAAAAATAGGCTATTTGTTACATTGAGTTGACATACTGAATACGGAATCCAAAAACTGGCCCACAACAGACAGTCGCACCTTTAGAACAATAAAGACCTAATTCGAAATTTGAAATTTGAAGATTTCAATGTTGACTCATAAAATTACCTTGCAAGACCATCTTCATCCGTCTCTGCTTTATTGTTCAACATTGTTGCAACAAGTTCAACATTGAAATCTATAGAAAGAGTTATAGAATATAGCTCATACCCGGGCCAACCCCATAAACTCAAGAAAAATCTTAACAGCATGAAGTAGCTCAAAATATGTCGCCATCTCTCGTTAAATACGTTACTATTTATACAAACTAGATGGAGTAATACGGAAATTTTTTGGTGTTAATTTTGGTTTGCGTGCACTGATTTTAATAATTATTTTTTTATTTGAAAGAAGATACGTTCTGGATAATAAAATATGTAAGTATGATTAAAAAAAATTGCTTGCATATACGGTTATATTATATTAAAAGTTATTTCAGAAATGGTTTTGAACAATTTTTAAAAATAGACCTTAGAACAAGTACCTAATATAAAGTTCTCTCATAACAAATTGACTCTTTAACGTCTTTTTTTTTTTTGTAACTGATGAACTTTTACAAACTTTTTGGAATTTTTATTATGCACTCTATTTAACGAATGCCACTTTTGAAATAGGTATCTGGTTTTTTTCAGAGTGGATCGCAATCGCAGTAATTAGAATAGGGTACACCAACCAAATGGGTTAGGTTAGGTTATAACTGTGACCGCGCACATCACGAGCAAGCGAAGTAAGCGGTACCATAGGATCAGCCTGCGAGCGCTTCATGAAAGTGACCGCGCAGTTACTTGGCTATATAATCTCTTGCGACAACATTTATTATTTGAGTCTATGAGATACTCGTATGTCTTCTTTTATTTCCTTTTTAAGCTATTGCATAGCTTCTATCGCGGGCCTTGAGCGCGGGGACCGAATCCAGAAATTCCGTAACGAAAAAACCTCACGCTCCCCATCGTCTAACGTCGTTTCAGTTCGGCAGTCTTCGGCACGGTATGTTTGTGTGCGTGCGACTACATCTTTTGAAAACAATTTATAGATTTTCAAAAAGAGCATGCATATTGCAGGGCGCGAACTCAGTCCTACACACTTGCCATGTTACTGATAGGCGCGATGTGCTAAACTTGCGATTAATTTTCTCTCTGAAATAGGTCTTCTATAGAGATATGTCATAGACGTCATCGACGTTGTCATGGCTACCTTAAAAACTTTCATATAATTAATTATTAAGTACTTTTATTCAAATTAATTTAGTAGTGTTTTTATAAAATAGCTTTTTTTTTAACGGAAAAGCTAAGATGAATGTCATGCTAATTTTTCATTGGACTTTTAAATTATTTATAGTGTTGTTTACTAAATAAAAGCGCGTGATTTTATAGAGTAAAAAGTGCTCACGCGACCGTTTTTCCAATTGTTGCAAGAATTCAAAAGACTGTTTTTAAATAGTGTTCAGACGATTGCTCAAAGTGTATTAGATTTCATTAGTAATAGAAATGGCATTTCAATAATGACTTTCAACTGCCAGTCTAAATAGTCATAAATACGATTTACAAGATTCAGTTACGAGACAAACAAATGTGTTACTTCTTACCGAAACTTGCATGACGCATGATAATCCAATTGAAATACCTAATTTTAATTGTATTGTTCAGTTCAAACGAGATACTGTTTCAAAAGGTGGGGTAGCTATTTACCAAAATAAAAATGATATTACTAATATTATGACTCCGAATATTGAAATAAATATTGCACACGTTAGCGATGTTAATGTTAGGCGCTCAGTTGTTGGAGATATTTGTGCGTGCTTATGCAAACTTAGAAATGGCCTACAAATAGTTATGGTAGCAATTTACATTTCTCCGAATCCAAAATTGGACGAGGTAGAGCATTTTATTCATCGCACTTTACTGGAGTAACTCGAGTGGCTCGAAAATACTTGAAACAAATGGTAATAAATTTCCACTTATCTTGGCTGGCGATTTCAACATTAACTTCGCTGATAAAAAATCAGAGCGGTGGACAACTTTTCTATCAAAAACATTGAATTTGAAAATGAATAATGATCCACAAAAGTCCACAACAAAATATGGGACCACCATTGACGCGGTATTTTCTAGGTATTTAGAGGATATTAAGTCGCAAACTTATGTTTCTTATTTCAGTTATCATAAACCTATAGTTTCAATGATAAATATTCCTGAATAACCAACAGCTACTGTAAGGTAATAAAACCCACATGTATTGTAAAATAATAAAAATATTTTAAATAATATTAACTTTTTATTTATTTAATAAAAGAAAAATTTGTTTTCTTACCGGTCACCACGCTCAAAAAGTGTAACTTGAATTAATATCAAAGAAAAAAAATACTGCATAAATAAAATAAATAAATAATAATAATTGCATAAATTGATACAAAATGCTATGCAATAGCTTTACCGCGGCAGTCCCCGAGTGCCACACGTCTTTTTTTTTTTAAAAACGTAGTCCCCACTAGAAATTTCTCCTGTGTCGTGGGTGCGTTTACAAACATATACAGTCACATACACAAACAGCTAGACTAGGAACAACTACCTGTAGGCCATACAAATATTTAATCCGTGCGGGAATTGAACCCGCGACACACAGCGCAGCAGTCGATTGCTCAGCCATTGCGTCAATCGTGTCGTCCTAATAAACATACGGTCTTATTCTAGCTACAAATTTAAGCGGGATAATTCAAATACGTTTGGGGCTGGGATGGGGCTACCCCGCCACGAATTTGTATTATTCCGGTTAATAATTCCACCTTCTTACTGTCTGATAAAATGCAATGTGTCCGTTCAGCTGTCAATAATTTATCCGAATATGGCTCCACTTTGTTTGTTGTTATTGCGACTGATTAACGAGCTCAAGTCGTGGTGGCCTAGTGCTTAAAACACCAGCCACTTTAAGTATGAGTGCGCGGGTTCGATTCCAGATCAGGCAAGTACCAATGTAACTTTTCTAAAGTTGTGTGTACTTTTTAAGTACGTCTTGGACACCAATGACTGAAGGTGAAGGAAACCTGGACTTTGAGTCTGAAATCGCCAACCCGCACGGAGCAAGCGTGGTGATTACGCTCAATCCTTCTCTGTATGAGAGGAGACCTGTGCCCAGCAGTGGGACGATAAAAAAGGTTGATGATGATAAACGAGCTCTAAAGGTAATTAATGAACCTATGGTTTTATCGGTAAGCATGTTCGAACAAACGCAATGTCGTAGTAATGACCTAATTAATATGTTCTACTAGGGTTTCCTGCAATAAAACCAACGTAAAGCCTGTAGTTGTTATAAAAAAATCATGCACTTATACGCCCCAACTTTATACTTGTGGCAATTGTGCGAAAGAAATGCATTCTCGGTATCAATAGTAATTTTATTAGTAGTTATAACATATGTACACACATTATGTTTTAAATATATAAAAATCAAATATTGTTGTGTTCTAACCATAGAGGTTAAACTACACTATAATGCTTTGCTCAAAACAAGTAACGATGTCTTGTATCATATCGTAACGGCTGAATTGCTGGTCAAATCTAGTGACAGAACATTGCAATATTTTTCTTTTCACTCAATCTATATCACAAAACAAATCTTTACAGGTATTACATAGGTACTACTGTAAACGACTAATACATGCGTACCCTACACCTGGGTGCATAATGACACAGAACGCATAAATAACGAAACAAAAAAGATACCGTCTTTTTCAATGTATCACCACACACGCGGTGCGACACGCGGCGTACTTTTGTCAGTGAACTAAAATTTATGCTGTTCCATAAGACTAGAAACACATTGATGCAGCTGTAATAAAACCAGTCAGATAAAAATATTTTATAAATTTGTATTAGTACAACCATTTCCCCAATAGGGATGTATCCAAAGTATGTAAATGAAAAAAAAAAAAATATTAGTCCGTCTTACAGATAATAAAAAAATTAAGACGTTATAGGTAATTACACCGAAAATTCATGAACAACTCTGAGTAAAAGTCACTACTAAAACGGCCGCGACCGGTCGGTTTTTCGAAAAACGAATGGTAGATCGTGGCAAGTTTTGTTTTCTAAATAAGGGGCCTGTTAAAGTTTGTGCGGGGCGTACCAGCAGCACTGGCTCCCGTTTGTTACGTCATCGCCGGGTCGATACAGCGGCGCACCCTGCGGCCACCCGAACAACGACAAAATCACCAAATCTTAATACTTTTTACATGCCCCTTGTTATCAACGTTTCATGTTCTTTATTATCATGTAAATATACTTGAAATGTATTGCAAATTGACCCAATGCTTTCCATAGTTTGAAACTTTGAAAGGGAAACCTTTTATGTTTTGTCTACTTAACTGTTCTTTACTCAAATCGTTTCTTTTCTTTCCAGGTAAGTTCGTTTCCGATTTGCTGACTTCGTTAGTGATTAAGGAAAAAAGAAGTAGTTAACAGATGGAGAAAATTTGGCACTCTTCTGACCCAAAAGGTACTTAAGAATTTCGCTTACACATTAACACACGTACTGGAAATGAAGCAAAGTGCAAAGTTCGGCTGTCTTCATCCAAATACATTTACATACCCAATCACAAACATTTAAAATTAAAAACTATTCAGGTAAACCATAAAATAATTAAAAAAAAAAACTGGTGCGTATTTTAAAATGATACACGTTTTAAATTGTAAAAGTTGCTTTACAAAAAATGTAGCTAAAACAAAAAACTGCAAAAGTTCAGAGTTAATTTATAGTCGAAAGGTAACGTGTGCAACGATACCTACTGACTTTAAATAGTCTGAAATTGCATTAAATAAAATGAATACGGTCCTCCGTTTATTCGTTTACGTCACGTGCACAAGGCGCAGAATCTTCCCACAAAATACGATACTTACTGCGGTATTAAATTTAAAATAAAATACGCTTTCATTGCAATACAACAGAAGGCCTTTGTCCAATTAGTATCAGATACAGACTACATATAAAAGTACCTACTGGTGTTGTAATTATCAAAATACAGGGTCAATTTACTATAGTAAATGACTCCGCTGACGTAATAACTCCAGATAAAGCTAATCTAATTTGAACCCTATAAGGAAAATAGTGTATCTACAAACTGCTCCTGTTTTGTGCTTGTGTTAATCCATATAACGAATATTATATTCAACACAATTTTGACAACTACATATTTTGATATTTGGCGAGGATAAAGAAAGGTGGTTTCCTGGGAAAGGACATAAGCTACTTTTTGTACAGTTCAATTTCCGTTATCCACAAGGGTGAAGCCGTGAGAAGAAGCTAATATAATATATGTCTACAATCTGTTTCGTTCTATTTTTATGATTATTTTGACAACCCTGAATGTGATGTGTTTGTGGATGAATGGAATAAGATTATGCGTATATGTCTGGTGTTCTGTGAAAGAAAGTATGCGAGGGAGTCCACTGTTGCATGTACATAACTATGGTAATTTATGTAATTGGTATTGTACCGTTTTAATTAACTATATTTTTACAAATATAGAATGCTCAAGTTCCTTTTGTATGTACATGTTTTAATGACATGAATATTTTACTTTATTTATTTTCTGTGCATTACAATGATATTTTATCATATATTCATAAACATCCGTTTTAAAGATTGCTATTTTCAGATAGGTAATCGAAATTTCCTATAGCTTTCGTGCTTTTCAGAGGCACAATCTGATCTTGATACAATGTATTCATAATAATGTACCCCATTCGTCAACAAGACGAGCGCAATTTGTTACACTTAAAGCTATGAGCATATAAAAAATACAAGTGTTCTACATCTGGATAGATTGGAAATCGATTCTAATATTTTTGGGAAAAGACTCGACGGATAATTAGGCGCAAAAGTAAATTCGTGTTGGCAACTATGAAAAGAGGTTTATTCAATACATAGTAATCTCTATCTCATATCTCGTCTAATTCTATCTCTACTCTGGGAGATAACCGCTTATAAATCTTGCGTAAATAAGTGTAATTAAATTGTATTCTTCTTCGTGACTGTACCTACATTTCGAGGCCCCATCTGCTGCAGGTATTTCATTTGCGTAGAAACACATTTTATCTCGAGAGTCCCCAACTTGGATCTTAGCTAGACAGAAATAGCATGTTTATGTCTAGATATTAGTCAAAGCAGACATTCGTTGGTGGTGACAAGGAATAAATTGCTGAGAATTTGCACAGACCAGAGTTAAACTGTCTATGGGTCAGTGAAAATATTGATTGAACACACTCTGAATAAAATAGTATCTTGTCAAAAGGGTGGTGGGACATCGATACGCAAACTGAAAACATTAATTCAGCATTCAATTAAATGATTCTAGACCCTGTAGAAAATTTAATTCGGTAATCAAATAAGAAAAGACCTGCAATTTCATAAAAAAAAAAAAACTTACACGGTCAAATACCTATAAGGACAGCATTTTTAAAATATTTAACTAAGTACCTATTTCACTTATCCTCTTAAAACTTATTGACCTTCTAATGACGAACACTTTTCAAATTATTGAACTTCTAACAATTTTGCGCTCCTAATTATGCATATTGGATTTGGATTAATTGAAATGCTTGTTAACATTCTGGCTTTTATTGTTTCTCACACATGTCTGAGTCGGCTGTTTAATATTTTTAAGACAAAAAAGGAATAATATTAAGTATGTGTCAAAAAAGAATTATTAGAGGTTAGGTTAGATACCTACGAGTCTTTTATAAAATTTGTTTTAACATAAAACAAATCTGTTGGATTTCTGTGTACACACTGCCTTAGACTAATTTTATACTCAAGAATATATTCCACAGTGACAATTTAATTATACGTAGTGTATTTATTTGCTTATTAAAAGCTTTTGGGGAGCTAAAATTTACCCCAAGTTTTAATAAATACGTTCATGAGCTTAATTCAATTAAGACGTTATTTTAACCGGGGACTGTGCGATATTTTGCTGCTTAGTTTTTTTTTATCTTACACATTATGATAAAAGGTTTTTATCTGAACTACATTTGGAAAAAGAAGTTGATCCGTGCAAAAGTTTTGAGCTATTCAATCTACCTACGCACCTACTTAGACCGACGTTAACAAAGGTTTCTGAAAAAAAAGGCTCTTACATTACAATGATTAATTGGTTTGATTACATAATTGATCGACTTGTTAAACATCATAAAACTGTTTGGTAAGTACATAACACAATATTTATTCACTCGTTCACGCCAATGACTCCCATAGGACACATGTAAATGGGTCTGCAAACATGTCTCCTTAGGGAGACTTTAAAGCCATAAAACAGAACAACTCAATCCATGTAAGCTACCACTTGACTAATGGGCGACTGACAATTGAGTTAGCTGTTTGTACAATTTAAGGAACAAACGAGAGACCCGTATAGAGATTGAATTTAGTACTCCACCACTCTTTAGTTTGTACTAATTTGTATTAGTTTGTACTAAAGAGTGGTGGAGGAACAAAATAACTCGTTAAACGGTTTTGCCTTTTCACTAAATTGATTACTAAAAACTGTAAACGTGTCAAGACAACAAGCTTAGCTTCTTATTTCTTGTACCCATCAGCTGTGCTATGTCTTATTAAAGACAGACATTCAGTGTCTTATTAAATTTGACAGACATTATGTACGAATATGAGCAATTTTTTCTAATATATGAAACAATGAATCAACAATATCCTTCAAAAATGTCTTTATAGTCCCAATAGAAAGTATGATATTGAATGCAATTTTTTAAAATATAAGTACATAAGTACTTAAAATAATGCAATTAAAAAGAAAGAAATTTAACTTAAGTATATACATCCCATCAACAGCAGTCTGTTGTTGAAAATCTGAGCTTACTAATGAGTGAACAAAGTTAAATTGGTTCAGACTGGCGTCAGGCGGTGCCTGGTCATCATAATCTGGTTACTGTCACATTTCCGCGGCTGAAATCTAAAAATCTGTGGAAAAAACAACAAGCAAAAAATCATAAGCCATATTTTAGTTTTTACAGGGCTTGCTATAGTTATCATGAAAACAAAGTGTGTTAGATAACGAATATTTGTATGGCTCGGTGAAGAATGGTTTTCTTTGTCTTATTTTCTCCCTGGGGCTTGGTAAAAGGTACCTTACAAAAGAATAATTATGTAGCCAGCAGAAAAGATCGACCCGATCCTAATACTTATCAGCATCAATTTGTAACTAAAAAGGTGAAAATTCGGCAGCGTATTGCAAAATATAAAATTATAGGTACATTTTTTTAAAACATAGCCAAATCTATATCTGTACTAATAATAATGCTAAAGAGTTAGTTGTTGATACTTGAAACTTCCAGTCAGATTTGATAAATTCTTTTTACCTTTGATAGCAAAACAGAAAGAAAGTTACAGGATATGTATGGATAGGGCATTCATTTAATATTACTCAATAACTTAGGGCTAAAACGCGAGCAGAACGTATAACAGGCAGGAATAACGCCAAGTGAAAACGAAATACTGGAACACGGATATTAGTATCCGACTGAAACTGGTTTTTCTGCCGAAACCGAAACTGAAACCGAATCTTCGGCCAGGGCTTCAGTTTCGGCCGAAACCGAAACCGAAACCGAAACTCACGTGTCTAAGTATAAAATTTCTTAAAATACTGAAATTTGGAGCATTTTAGGTACCTATTATTTTGCATTAATTAGGGCATGAAATGGCAACACAGTAAGTTTGTTGTAATTATTTATTTAACATAATATAAAATATATATATCTATTAATAACATTTTTATTATTTCGACAAATTAAGTTTTCATAGTAAAATTTTAATCATTTCACAATAATCAAATCAATAATTTGAAATTATGTTTCATTTACAATCTCTTTTTTACTTGTGACTTGATTTGTTAATACAAAGTTACTGACTCAATATTTAATTAAGTTACTATATAAACCATTTAAGTATAGAAACAAAACAAAAACTTACTTGTAATCAGTTCCATCAATGTTTACGTCGCGTCGGGCGCACACGCACTAAGTATTATTGCTACAGAGAGCCATCCGAACGGCGCACGACAATTCCCGAACAGGGCCGACCGACAGCGTCCGTCAAGGCGTTGCTGCGGGAAACGAAGTTGGGCGAACGCGATCGTGCGGAAACTTTCGAAATAAGTTTCGGTTTCGGCAAAAGTTTCGGCCTATTTTCGCCGAAACCGAAACTGATTGATTTTTGGCCGAAACTCGGCCGAAACCGAAATTTCGGTCGGACACTAACGGATATACGGTATAAGATACAATTAATGTTAAAAAAAAAGAAATTTCACGCGTATGAAGTCGTGAGAAGAATCTAGTCAATTATAATTGAGGCACCTAATATGTAAAAGATTGTACAAAACTTTTGTTGCTGCAAAAGCTGGTCGTATATTTCTTTAAAGCCTGTCAATTTACGGAAGCTTATCAAACTTCATTACAGAATTTCGACCGATATTTCGAGTTAAGTCTCGCTTGCCATTAATTTAATTCTTACTCGTCAACATCATCAGCATCAACATTTTTATCGTCCCACAGCTGGGCTCAGTTCTCCTCTCATACAGAGAAGGGTTGAGCGTAATCACCACGCTTGCTCAATGCGGGTTGGCGATTTCAGACATAAAGTCCAGGTTTCCTCAAGATGTTTTCCTTCACCTTCAGTCATTGGTGTCCAATATATACTTAGAAAGTACATATAACTTTAGAAAAGTTACATTGGTTCTTGCCTGACCTGGAATCGAACCCGCGTAACTCATACTTGAGAGGCTGGTGTTTTAACCACTAGGCCACCAGGACATTTCTACATACAAATTCTTACTCGTTTTAAATATATTTTTATCTTACAATTCGTCTAACGAGGCAGTCAAAGTGATTTAGGAATAACCATTATTCTTTTGAATTGTCGCAAGGTCGATTGTTGAGTTTAAGGTCATAGGACTGGGTGACCACATGTGGGACTGGTGAAAGGAGGCAAAACTCCATATGCATAAGTCCGCTACTGCGAGAAATCACGGTACAGCGGGCGGATTTCATGGCGATATGGAGAATGCGATTGTTGCAACCCAGTGTTGGGCACGCCACAATAGCGGCGATAAGTCCTCTCGTTGAGAAGTGGCTGGAGAAGCGGGCCCCTAACGCAGTTCCTCACCGGACACGGCTGTTTCGGGAGGTTTTTGTTCCGGATAAAGCGAGAGGAAACGCCAGGGTGTCACCACTGTGGGGATAGCCTTGAGGTCAAGGTGAAGCATATGGTGGGAGTCTGCTCGGCTTAAGCACAGCCCCGCCGTGTCATACTTTCGCGTCCGGCCCTGGTCCAGGCCATGGTACAGAGCGAGAGTGCATGGCAAGCCGTCACCTTCTGCGAAGCAGTGATACTGGAATCTCAGCGCCCACTCTCCTCTAGCCGCCGCAGGAGACACCCTGGTCGGGAGACAACATCGAACTCCTGGCTTTTCGACCTTCATATAGCCGTGACGTCATAGAATAGAATAGAAAGTAAAACTCTTTATTTATGTAGACCTTAAATATAGAATCCTATCAATATTTAAGTCTGATACTTATTCACGCAAGAGCAACTAAATGGATTTGTATGAAATTTGTCATACAGATAGTTTATCAAGTACACTTTAAAAAAAAAATGTATCCTAATATTTCTACGGGATCGACTTACGTGAGTGAAACCGCGAGGCGCATCTAGTTACAGATATAAATGTATAAAAAAAAATTTCAAAGGCTGACAACGGGCGGCTTTTTGTTTTTAAGCCATAAAGCCGTCCGCTGATCCGTTAAAGGTCGGCGTAAAGGCAATCTTTGGATCAATTTAAAGAGAAAAGAAGAGAAAATACTGCGTGAATGTGACGCATATTTCCTCCAACATTCTTTGCGTCATATTTACCGCAAATAAACGTATCTTGCTTTTATCTTTGTTCCTTCTTTTCTTTCTGTAGGCACCTGAAAGAAAATAGAAAAAGAATATGAATTTTTATCAATATACATGACGCTAAAAAGAATATAAAAATCAATACCTAAATCTACTCGTATACTAATATATAAAGCTGAAGAGTTTGTTTGAAAGAAAGAAAGAAAAATGCATTTATTGACATTACAGCAAGATACATAAATTTAAAACTATAAAACTTGGCTTGTAATGCCAAAAGGGCCTCAGCTCAGCATAATGTCGGATGACAACACAAAGTGTACCTGACGCAGCATGATGCTCTATAGCCTAAAGGCTTCCTGGATCAATGGGCTATCCAACGCAAAAAGAATTTTTCCAATCGGACCAGTAGTTCCTGAGATTAGCGCGTTCAAACAAACAAACTCTTCAGCTTTATATATTAAGTATAGATAGAGTATAGTGTTTAATAGTGAAGTAGGATCTTGATGAGTTATGTATTCTTAGTAGGATCTCGTGAATCTTTTTTCGGTTTATTCATAGGGTGATTCAGGATATCATAAACTATGGAAGCTTTCGCTCTCTCTTCCTAACCATAGCCCATTTCATTTGACTTAACCGTAAGATCCCTCTTTTTAATGTTTTATAATGTATATTATTTGTTTGCAGTTATTTCATTTAGTACCTACAGATACCTAACAAATTTTAAAATCCAAAACTTACAAATTTTCTCCATCATCATTGAACCTAATGCTTCAACGGTAAAGTTGAAAATCGATTAAAAAATTTAACAGATTGTTGTAGCTTGATGAGCTGGCAACTATTACTCTGTAGTGTAAATATGTAGTTATCTACCTCCATATTGAGGCTGGAGAAACTTCTTAGAATGCATTAAACTCGGTTATTTGGTTTTTTCTCATAAAAAAAATGCGTTACAATACAGGATATCATTTTTTTCAAAGAGCCTGGTATTTATTATTATTCCATAGAAAATTTTACACAACCTGTTGTCTGACGTCAACAAAGGTATTGTTATAAATTTTAAAGAGGATCGTTTCTCATCCAGTGATCACATTGTTCACGCGGGTGACCCTTTTAGATATACAATCTATCAACTTTTCTGTCAACATTCGTCAGACAGAATTTTAGGTCAGGTCATTTTTCACTTTCCGTGTTTTTTTATTCTACCTACATAACTGGCTGAAAGTTTCGGTTCGATAAGTTTAGGCGAGTTAACACTTTTCGTCTAAATGTTGTAACGTAAGTTGTAATCGACCAGACCTTTTGTAGACATCTATCAAGCGTGAACGAGGTCAAGAGAGTTATTCAGAAAAAAGGAATATTCACAAGTGTCTTTAGCACAAAAGCATATATGATATAGTAGGTATCTAGATATAAAGAAAGAAAGAAAAAATGTTTATTTGCAGTAAATATGACGCAAAGGTTTACAAAAAAATAAGAAATAGTTGAGGGACACATGCGTCACATCCACGCAAAACGGCTGTCGCTCAGCATTATGCTGCGACTCTATGCAAAAACAGAGCCTAGCGCTGGTTTTCAGCGACAGCCGGCGTCGACGTAAAGACGTCACCCGATGCAACAAACAATTAAAAGTAGCACCGAACCGGTAATACCTACAGTAAAAATAAAAATGTAATAATAAAAAGATATAAAAACTAAATCCAATTGTAAATGGTGAGAGTACAGTTTCAACAAACACAAACACAAACAGGTTACGAGTAGGAAAATACAGGATATATAAAAACTACGAGAATATCATCCTCAAAAATGACATACATCTGGTTCCGGTTTGACATTCAGAATTTTCCAACATAGTCTGTGCTTTGTGGTTTGTCGCACGCGCATCCAATCCAACATGCATCAATGTTTACATTGTTTGATACCATTAATTATTACTATTACCATTTATCTATGTTTTGTACGCCAATCATAATCAGATAACATTATACTTAATCATTAATAATATACGTAATTGCAGTGTTAGCCTGCATCATTTCACTGCCAGCAGTGGAATGCAGGTGCAATGCAGGCTAACAGTAAAATTCGAAAGAGCTAAAAGTCATGACCGACGCAGTGATGTCGTTGACTTTTAACTATTTCGATCCAGGTTTAAAGAAAAAGAAAATGACATGATGAGCTGGAGAATACCACCAGTGGCTGGTGGTTTTTTATTACCATGGTGGTTATTATTATTACCACTCATAAATAATCATAATAGAGATGTTTCCTGGGTAAAAAAAGATTCTATTTAGTCCGTCATTCAGATTATAGAAAAATATTGGATACGTATATTTTGTTTTATCAAATCAATAAATATTGACAAATATAAAAGGCATCAAAGATCAGGAGTGGTGGCTGGTGATGTCACTGCTCGCTAAAAAGTGTAGCGTGCACGACTACACAGTGCGTTGAAAACTCGCGTGACGTCACGCGAGTTTTCAACGCACCGTGTCGTCTTATTTTTTTTTTTTATATGAAAATATAACAAATACGTGTCTAGTATTTTTTAGAAATCTGACTGACGGACTAATTAGTTTTTTTTGTCAACTACCCTATTCAATACCAAAGTGAACATAGATCATACATTATTTATACCTTACTAGCTGCGCCACACGGTTTCACACGCGTAGGTTTCGATATGTTCCGCCCCTATTGGTCGTAGCGTTATGTTATATAGCATAAAGCCTTCCTGGATTAAGGGGATATCTAACGTAAAAAGATTTTTTCAAATCGGACCAGTAGTTTCTGAGATTAGAGCGTTCAAACAAACAAACAAACAAACTCTTCAGCTTTATATATTAGTATAGATTTATTGAAAATTTGAATGTGGCCTATATATCTGTACAAATGTAACATATGTTTTGTGTGTCAAATAAATTATTATTCTTATTTATTAACATTATAGGTACACATTACAGTTGCTATTATGCTCGTCTAAGTTACGCAACGAACTTTAATGCGGTTTATGATTTAGAGAATTTATTCCGAAAAACCATTAATATCTATTGAAAATAAATCTCAATATTTTTCCAAATCTAAAACCCGGGCTCGCTGTTAATAAATTTATATTTTATTGGTTTCTTAACCTTTATGAATAACAGTTAAGTACTAATATTTCATGCATGAAGTGTAATAAACATAAACCAACACAAGTCATAATCGTTTGAATAATTAGTCTTGCTCTCTTATATTTTGACGAGTGTACTTATGTGCTCATTTAGTTTTGTTAATTTGCTCGTCAAATGGCTGAAGGCGAGGAAACTATAATAATGACAACTTTACGCTGTAATTGAGCTTGTATTTGTCAAAATAATTAAGGTAGTTTATGAAATTCATACTTAAAGCTTCGGCAAAACAAGCCTACTTCAGAGAAATACGTGGTACGCGGGGCGTAAAGTGGGAGCTTACGAAAGCGAATCTAAACGAGAACACCTAAGCGACGACAGCGGTCGCGCAGGTGTGCAACACCATAGATAAAATAGAATACACTCTGGAGAAATCCTATATAGGGTGATAAAAAGGGTTTTTTTCTAGCTGAGAGTGATCGTTTAAAGACTTTTAGATGGATTAAAGAAGGGGAAGGAGAGACATATACAGCAGATAGGTTTTGGTGTACCATTTTTACATAATCCAATATACATATGTATGTAAGTATATAAAGTAGGTAAACACGAGAAACATCGGCCGCTTGATTGACGGTCCCTCTTCGTAATTCTTTTAGTCATGCGGGTTTGGCCGGAGCTTTATATTGCACCTACAAAGCATCTTGACTGTTGTCAATGATGATGATGCTGAAGGTGCTTTGGAGGACGAAAGGAAGGCGGCCTACAGTCAGCAGTGGCTGGAACAAGCCTTTCTTCCTTTTATGCCATTCTTGCTGCACTACAACTTCGTAACATACCTACTTAAATCACTTTCCAGAGGATTTGAATGTTAGTTCAAATCAATTGCTTTTGCATGGAAATGATTTGACCATTTTCAGTATATTTTCGTGAACGCAATTTAATTTACGTGATCAAGTACGCAAGAAGAATAATTAAGTTGATACGCGATAATATCCAGCTTACGTAAGCATATTAATTTTAATGTACGAGGATTTTTTAATTAATTTAGATTGATATGAAAAGTGCGTTACATTTCAAACTTAATAATTAACGCATCTACATTGATATTTTGTAATGCAAACGAAATTTACCGTTTTAATTAATAAACGATAAAGAAGTTTTTTTTATATGGTCTCCGCATTTGTTCCTTTTAGAGGACCATAATAGACCAGAGTACATATAATATTTATAAATAAGTAGTTCCATAATCCATAAGTTTAAAGCCGCTCAGCGAGCTATGGAGCGGGCTATGTTGGGCGTCTCTCTAAAGGACCGCATCAGAAATGAGGTGATCCGACAGAGGACCAAAGTCACCGACATAGCTGAGAGGATTAGCAAGCTGAAGTGGCAATGGGCTGGTCACATATGCCGCAGGACCGACAACCGTTGGGGTAAACGAGTCCTCGAGTGGAGACCGCGTCTCGGCAAACGTAGCGTAGGACGCCCTTGGGCGAGATGGACCGAAGACATCAAAAAGAGGCTGGTAGTGGCTGGCGGTGAACTGCTCAGGATCGAGCTTGTTGGCGTGTCATGGAAGAGGCCTATGTTCAGCAGTGGATGAGTAGAGGCTGGTGATAATGGTGATGTTAAATAAGTAGTATTGATACTAAGATATATATATATATACATAGCCTGGTAGTGGCTACAGGATGGTAAGGATATCCACGCGCAAAGCGACGAACTGGGTTCGGTACTTATCTGCTTCCAAACCACCCCTGTAATCGTAAATCTGGATGTTTAAAACAATAGTTGCTTGTCCATACTATGAACGGCTTGCAGGGTTGTTTGAAAGAGTTACCGCGGCCCTGGAACACGGGCGGGTTTTAGTCAGTAAAACCCTAAGTAATGTCCTCCCACTCGCCCAAAACGAGAGAAGTTATCTGACGGTTTTCCAAACAAACAAATAGGGGTCTATGGTATAATAATGAGCTGAATTCATGGCTACAGTTGGGTTTCGACATCCCGATCACTTTGTATAATATAAATGTGAATAATGATTTACCTTGATTAAGCTACTGTAACCAAACTCACCGTGGAAACTTGTGTGAGGGATTAACACTATTGATTTCTCTCTAAATTAAGCATTTAGTTGATGAAACGCTCACAACATGCTCGCTTCACTTAAGTTTTCGCGGTTAGTTGGTTACAGAATCGCACTGCTGTACATGGGGCCTACCCACGTACATATCGGATAAGATGTACATGCAAAGACCTACATTGACAACGTCTAAATGTGTGAGTGAGCCTAACCAGTAATCACTATGTTCAAGAAGTTTCGTAATTCATATTAATTTTTTGAAAGATTTTAACTGCACATAGTTCCTACTAAGATCTTATTTTACTTTTCTACGTCCAACCATATACATAATAAGTTCTTGCGCTTTCTTTCCTGTGTTATATTTTACTGTTTTATAAACAGCACCCTAATTTCGTAACATACCTACAATAGGGATATATCCAAGGTAGGAAAATCAAAAAAATAATTAGTCCGTCTTATAGATAATAAAAAAATGAAGACCCGTATTTTTTATTTTGTCGAAATTATCAAAAACCACTGAGATATAGCGTATTAAAGTTACGGAGTGGGGGCTAATTACGTCACGCTGTGGTATATGTTGTACCACGGCGTGACGTCATGCGACATTTCAAATCTTCCTAAGTATTTGAATGAAAGAGAAAATAAAAAATAGGTATTCAATATTTTTTATAAATCTATCTGATGGACATTAAATTATTTTTTAGGATACAACCTAATTACTATCAATTGGAATCATTTTGAAGCATATCGCTCATCCATTGCTCCTTAGATTCGAAAAATTTGTCTGCTCAACAACGTAACAAACGCAATGATATTGTTGTACTTACTTTCAAAATGAAACCCATAGGTACTGTTCAACCCTAGTCTGCTATCACAATAGTGTCAAAATGGTCGATCGGTGATCTCATAATGATCGATTTTGACAAGTTCCCTAATCTACTAACAAAATGGCGTCATTATGACTTTCGCGTGATCAATCACTGACACTCCACTCTACATTAATAAATATAAAATGGAGTAGTAATTTTTAGAAAATCATTTCTACTAACGGGTTTTATAATAATATGGCAATGTCATTCTATCACCATTCCATTAATTCCCGACCGATAATTGATCGATCATGATGAATTTAGAAGATTACGAACTTATAGCACAATGGCGATGGAATCGTGTTGGAATGCAAATTCATTCATTTATGGCTGACCAGGGCCCTGGTATTATATACGGTATTATCCTGCACTTTATATTGAGTCCATAGAAAACACACTAATATTCAAAAAATCACCATAATCTTAGCACTGACTTTACATACAGAAGTACTACTGTTTACCTGCCATAGACAATGCATTTACTGACAATTGGGAGCACAGGATAAAACAATACAATAATATAACTTAGATTTAAACATTTACCTTACGACCACAAAACCATGTTTAGAAATTGTTTATACTGAACAGAACACCATTTAAACGCTTTGACTTTGACGTAACATTGACACTGGACACAAGATGAATAAGTGTTTAAGTTTTTGTGGTAAGACCCTTGCTATCGATCAGTCTAAACAGGATTGATAATTCTAAGTTGAGGGTAATTCGCGTAACTTTTCACTACGTTCTGTCTGGTGATAAGTATACAGTATGTTAAGAAAACCCTGTCCGACCCATAAGGATAATAAAGGTAAGGTAAACACATGACCAAATATAATATAAAATTTTACGTAATCATCATAGTGCCAATACAAATGAATTTAGAAATAATATTTTTTTCCAGCGAATTAATTCCAACTTCCCCGAAATTTGGTAATTTTTAAAAAAGTGACAACACCGGTATTATTATGAGCGAATAGCGATGCGACCACGTGCCGCGTGCCCTGCCGCCCGCCGCCCTCGGAAGGGTGCTTAACGCACATGTATTAAGTTACCTCTTTTTGTGAAATAATACTTATTTTTTAAGGGGGATTTTTTTTTAAGTTTAGCTCGGTTTTGTATCCATTAGTAGAATCAGTTATCGATACCTAACAACACATTCACGAGTCGGACAGGGTTTTCTTAACATACTGTATATATTGATATTAACACTAATATTGATGTGGTAGACGTTCCAGATTGTAATTATGATGTTAATTAAGACAAGTTGTTAGAAATATACGCATTAATTAATCTAATATAAAAAGTTAACAAGATCAGCAAATACTGAAATAAGTTCAGAGTACTTAGCTACACGCATTAGGGTTGTACCTAATAGGTAAACAACAATACAGTCAAAAGCCGATTTCGTATCCAATGGTTTACGGTACGGTGACTGAGAAAACCGAATTAGTAAATGTCAACAAGCAATTAATCGTTTGCCCTAAATAAACTTATCATTTAGTTACACAATAACGCAGAACGTATTTAATTAAAGTAATATCAAACTAACCTAAACTTTTTGATTACACCTTTTTAAAGTCACGATCCGTTGGTTGATTATCTCTGTAACGCATACGTCTTCTTCAGAGATAACTTACCTTTGGTCAGGTTTTACCTAATCATGATTTACAAAAGAGTTTTTGTAAATTCTAATTAATACGACTTGTCAATTTATGTTTATTCACCCACTCATTGACTCTTGTATGAATAATTAATTTGATTCAGTGTTTCCCTCGGGAGCGATTTTTATAAATGTTTAATCAATATGATAATTATCAATACGATACTAATACAAATTACATTTGTACGTTGATTGTAAATACTGATATAAACTGTGTTAATAGGCTGTTAGTACTTGTAGATATGCTTAAATTAAATGAAGGCTTGATATCAGTAGATAAGAACCATAACAAACAAATCGCAATCAAACAAAACAATACTACGCGTACCTACCTAGTAAGTATGGCTACACGATGTAGGTAAGTCGTTCAATGTGAACATTACGTGTGTTCGGGAGGCATATCCGATTTCAATTTAATGTAAGGTTTCAGATATCAATAGTCGCTTAAACAGTCATTTAGTCAAGGACGGTGACATTTGCGTTGACATAATATAAGGTTGCATTGCGATAGGTCGCGTAGATCGCGACGTCAGCGGCGACGAGTGACATATGAGTGGTATTAAATTTATTAACACGCGAGGGATGATTCAGGTCGGTGCGCTCATCATCAGCCAGGCGAGGAGACAAGCCCGACGTACGCCTTGCCGGTGTCTGAGACCGGGTCGGCTCCGCTCCGGTGGGCAGACGGCCCGCTCCGCTTGACACACGCCGCCGCTCCCGCCGCGAGCGGGCCGGGCCGGCGAACTAGCGGGCTGCACGCACAGTCCTCTCCTAACCGCGAGTGAGCGCGCTGCTGCCGCGGCGCGCCCTCCGCACACAGTCAGGCACATGCCTACGAAATGTCACCTACCTACATTTCCCGATAACGTCCGATTAGCAATTAACACCGCCGAATAGCACGCTCAGTGCACGGTGCCGTTCGATAGTTTTAAACGTTCTATTATTAACAGTTGTATCTTTTTTTCGTGAAGTTTTTTCGAGTAAGATTTTTGTTTTCGCGTAACGATTACATATATGGAATGTGTTGCTAATTCATAACCTTGACTCCACAAAATAGCATTGTTTTTTGGTGTGTTTTTATTAGTTGCTTTGCCGGTAATTATGTCTCCTCGTGTTCGTGTGTACATTGTTCGTAACGCGTGTAGTTTCGCTGTGTTTCTTTCTCGACTAAAGCAGGAAATAACAAGTAAACGTTACTGTCGCCTGCAATGTTTTGTTATACATATGTGCCGATAAAATATGCCTCGCGTACTTGGATTTGAGAGTGACGTATAAAATATCGTCGTATAGAATCCGGTTTTTTGTTTACGGATCTGATGCTGATGCCGACCTTGCTGGTAAGAATATGAGACAGTATTTGCCGGTGCAGATGCAAAATGCCGTTCGGTAGGGCTATTATAATTATTTATAGATTATTTAAAAACGTTACTTTGTACGAGCTGCAAAGTAAAGTCAGCCGTCGTGATACGCATGGACGAATGACGAGAACACACGGCTTACCGTCCGCATCCAAATGCCCAATTAACTACGTACTAGGTTTTATATTCTATGAGGGACACAAAATCTTAGACGAGTATCGTGTCTAATTAGAAGCCACCACGCGTGATTTGTTGATTTAGGTATACTTATATAGGAAACATTATCTACGCAGATTACTAAGTAGTGCATGGTACAATAGTAGCAATTAAAATTGCAAAACATGACGATTTTATGACTTAATCATTTGTCTGACAAGAATGGCAAATGATGTTGTCCTTCTGTGGACTGTCTCTATTGTTTAGCTAATTATAAAATGTTTTACTTACTTACGTCTGTAAGTTAAGTATGCATGAATTGTGATAAATTGTACCTATTCAAAGCAAAAATACTCTCAATAATTCAGTATAAATAGCTACGTAGGCGCTTCGCAAAAAAAAAAACAAACACTTACAATAATGCATTATAACTATGCAGGTATTTGAAATAGCAAAAATATGTATAAGCATCTATAAGAGATAAAAAATACTTGGGTATTATTATAATAATAGTAATGGACAGTACGTATACATAACACAATAGAATCATTAGCTTCACTATGATTGACAATACTTAATAATCATACATAATATAGGTACGTATTTACACACTGTCAGTTTTGGCAGTCTTGACCACATACGTTACTAATAGTATTAACTGACTTCCAAATGAGATGTAAAAAAGTCAAAATAACATAAAAAAAGGTTTTTATGAAGTCTTCCTGCCGATATAGTGGCCATCGTTTAAATGTGGTCAGTGTTCCAAATACGAATTTCAAAACACGCTATATAAAAAAAACTGACTTACTCGATTCTGGTAACAATGTTTTATCCGTCTGTTAGAATTAGAAATATGACACTCAAATATTCATGAGTTTAAATATAATGTATGACCGTTTAACATACATTAAGAAACAAAAAAATACTGTTTATATTAAAACCGGTAAAACTTTATGTCATCCGATTTTATCTACATGCTTCGACCTCATAGCGAGTGCGAACTTATTATGTTACAATTGTAAGTTAGTATAGCATCTAATCTCATCGGGGTAACCTGTAATGGTAGATTTAAAAAGACAAATAAATAGTTATGTAAATATATTCTTGTCTCTACCTAAGTCTGATAACAATATTTGTTTTCATAGGATAAATGCAGGCTGATTGTTTATTTATATCATAAGAAAAAAGAAAAGATGTATGTAATTTGTAAAAAGAAGGTGGCTTCTCAGAATTATATCTACCTACTCAATAAATAAAAATAAAAATAAATCATTCATTGACAGACCACGCACAGCCTGAATCACTGGCTTTTAGGAGCATCAAATTATACACAAGGGTGACAAAAAGGAAGGGTATTTTTTAATTAATCCACTGAAGGGGTATATAGGAGACGACTTGTATGGAAGACTGGGTGGGCAATAAGGAAAGGGTATTTGAAAATTAATCCACTAAAGGTGTTTTGAGCAATAAGGAAGGGTTTATGAAAATTAATCCACTAAGGCGCTTTGCACATGGAATAACTATTGTCGCAAGTGGCAACTAACTGTTTACATACACATATTGCAATTGGACTGTGCACACATTGCAACTCAAGTTTCGAGTTTCGGTGTTCGGCAACACTTTTCAGTTGCTGTAATCGATGATTAAGTTAGTTCCTAATTGCCGCAACTAGCGACTGTTAAATTGTATACCGGTTTTAAAGTTGCCGGTTTCGTCGATCACAAAGTGTCGGGTGATTTCCCACCCTCACTCCTCCTCCCTGTGCCCGGGAATGCCAGTGTCGAATTTCAGTGTCGCAAGTGCACAGATCACCATAAATTGGCGGCAACCTTAAACGTTACAGCAACTTTCAACTTTTCACAGGAAATTCTTAAAAAGTTGATTGTTACCTCAACTTAAATTGCTCCATGTGTAAAGCGCCTGAAGGGTTTTAATAGGAGACTACAGTTTGTATGAAAGTTGTCGTTTTCCCTAATTGGAAATCCTATCGAACGATTAGTTTAACCGAGATTATAACTATAATAGTGTTCATAATCTCACTTAATTTACATGCCACCGCCACTTAAACAAATATCTACTTTAGTGCAATGTACCTATTGTAAGTAGATTTTTGAGTAATCATTTGTAACAAAAAGGTAAATTTGTAATTTGTCATGTCCGACATCTAGTTTGTTTATTTTATTATTTATGAACACAATAAAATAGATAAGGATATGACAAAATAAAGATCTGAATACAAAAATGATTCATACATATTTCTTAAGAAATTTCTTCCAGCAGACCTGCGAAAGGAAAAGTTAAACAGAAATGTAAACAATAGTGTCTAAGACTAAAGAGAGAAAAGAAATATGAATGTGATAAGTATAAAAGTAGTAATATTAAATAAACCTAAACGTATAATCCAAACATAATTACATAACTAAAATAAATATTGTTCCGTAACTTGAACATTATCACAAACTTTTAGTTCAAATATTGGCTCAAAAACTTAAAATTAGCATGAATCCCGTACGTTACGTCATAATCGTGACGTAGCCGCGACATGGTAGCCGCACGAAGTAATAACATTATTAATAAGCGAAAGGAGGATAAACCCGTAGAGTTTGTGATAAGAACATCATGTAAGAAGTATGCACTTTTCATAATATAAATAATAATCGCGTTTTGTTTTACTTACATATCTTGTTAGAATTGTAATATAAAAGTGTGGAACTCTCTGTGTTCCCTCACACATTTAACTCGTCTGCCTTCAAAATAGGAATGAGCAGGGATCTTCTAGGCACGTTGTTTGCAAGATAGACCCCATTCATCGTTTTTCATCAGGCGTGATCTAAGTCAATAGCAAGCCTTTTTGGTAAAAGAAAAAAAAAATAACAACCTGCAGGCTACAAAAACCGTGAATTTACATTACTAGTAAATTTTTCACAGATAAGTTAGCCCTTTAACATTTACTTCTGATTTTTTTTTAATATTTTATTTTTAAAATCTATACTAGTATATAAAGCTGAAGAGTTTGTTTGTTTGAACGCGCTAATCTCAGGAACTACCGGCCCAAGTTGATTTTTTTTTGTGCGTTGGATAGCCCATTAATCCAGGAAGGCTTTAGGCGATGTAACATCACGTTGCGACCACTAGGAGCGGAGCAAAAAAAATACATATTGAACCCTACGTGGGTGAAACCGCGTGGTGCAGCTAGTATACAATAATATTAATGATTCGGTAAGACAGTAGCTTTATGTAATACCTACTAGCTTTCCGCATCGCGCTTTTTAGATTTCCCTCGGGAATATCAATTTTTTTTTTTTCAATAAAAGGTAGCCCATGATGTCCTTTCTCAGAGTCTAAAGATTGTCTGTGCCAAATTTCATCAAACTCAGTTGAGAGGTTTAAGCGGGAAAGCGTAACAGACAGACAGACAGAGTTACTTTCAAATTTATAATATTAGTATGGATACTGGTATTCAGGTGCTTGTAAAGTAAAATCTACATTCTCGTCAACGCCACTTTTCTTCGGATAACGTTTCAACTACTCAGAACTTTGAATTTAGATATTACGTGACGTGGTTATTCTACGTAATATCGTTTCTAGACGGCGAAAGTATATCATCATCATTTCAGTCGGAACGTCCACTGCTGGACATAGGCCTCCCCAAAGAATCTCCACGACGACCGGTCCTGCGCCTCCCGCTGCCAGCGGTTTCCTGCGATCTTCACCAGGTTGTCGGTTCACCTTGTCGGGGGCCTACACACGCTGCGTCTTCCGGTGCGTGGTCGCCACTTGAGAACCCGTCGGCCCCATCGGATATCGGTCCTACGGGCAATGTGCCGGGCCCATTGCCACTTTAGTGTTGCAATTCTTTTGGCTATGTCGGTTACTCTCGTTCTGCTGCGGATCTCCTTATTCCTGATTCGATCACGCAGTGAAACCTCAAGCATAGCCAGAGGGCTAAAAGCAATCAAGAGGCAACGTAGAGACATTGCCTTTTGACTGACCTTGAACCTTCTTATTAGAAAATGTATAAATTTAATTTACAGTACAGCCGTCGAGAAAATGCGTTCCTAGCACTAGTGCGACACTTCTAATAGATACTAAAGGTCAGATTCGCTGAACACAAAGGTTTGTGTGAAACTTGACAGGTGTCAAGAACGCATTCTCTGGTCGGACGCGCCTTCGATGCAGTAAACAATTGACATAATATAAGTAACAAACACATTACCTAACAAAAAAGCTGCAGAGAGCTGGTTGGATTTGCGCATAAGCGATTATATGCCACCGTACTGAATAAAATTCATTCTATTTGTTATTACGGTCATAGTAAAAACTAAATACACTGTGAATTTTAAGTTTATATCTATTACAATTCAATAGATATAGCCCTGTAGCAGATAGACGAACAGAGAGCTCATAGTAATAGGACGCCATTTGTACTCCTTTTGTTTTGTTTTGTATAGGAATCATCAAATGACTTCTCCCGCTCTGGGCGGAGCGGAAGAGCGCTTTTACTGACTAATACCACCAGGGCCACGGTTTCTTTTTTAAGCAACCTGACCCACCAATTCGAACTTCTTAGGTACGGAAAAATAATAATAACTCACACTTTTATAACTTCTCCCCTAAGTAACAAAAACGTTTCTCCACAGTTTGTCCAATAACATAAAGCTAATCAGTGATAAATTGTCTCCTAGATTCCCAATTAGTGTCCTTTTAAACCAATTCACGTACTAAGAAGAAAAGCAATACGCAGGGAGTATTGATAAAATCAAATAACGTATCGGGAAAATCGAATTACATATTTTAGTAACTTATTTTGGCATTGGGCAATTCTGATTCAGAAATTGATTTTATTGTCGGGTAACTGTAATATTTTACAATTTCATTTTTAAACCAAACAATTTTTGTAAGGGAATTTATGACTAATTCGATTTTAAAATATGTAATTAACG
Source organism: Sesamia inferens (assembly GCA_037179545.1). Lineage (NCBI taxonomy): Eukaryota > Metazoa > Arthropoda > Insecta > Lepidoptera > Noctuidae > Sesamia > Sesamia inferens. The sequence continues at coordinate 15,060,973 of CM073928.1, read as the reverse complement.
AAAACTTGTAATTAAAGTGCAAAATGGCTGAGCGTTTACTCATTTCTCATTACATTGTTAAAAGTGTTGGAACATAGACCTCGTCTAGAGAATACCATAACTGGGAAGATCAACGAACTTAAGGGCTAAGCAAATTGAATACTAACACAAATTGTTAGTGTATTCAAATCACAACAACTGTCATTTACAGACGTTTGTGCGAAAAATTTACGTCACTGCGACTCTGTCTAATTTTCCCACCGCGCGTGTACTGAAAGTTAAAGCAGATATACGTTGTTGTATACGTGCCGGTCGGTTCGGTTCTGTTAGATCACTGATAGACACTAATGACAATTTAGTTCAAGGTCACTTCACAAAGATTATCATGGTATGATTTTTACAGAATAGTACTACGATAAGCACGTTCAGCCGTTGATCCCGGTTGCCATACGAACATCTAATGGCAGTCGTTAAGGGTTGTTGGAGCCCTCAAAAGTCCAACTATTGGTTTAACTTCAATGCTTCGTTATCTCCGTTCGGGTTGTGTAGGTCAGACGGCAGTCGCTTCACGGAAAATTTCGCAGTTTAGCCAAAATCAGCAGTTACACCGGGAAAGCGGACCCCAGACTCCAAAGCTAAACTGTATTCTGTATTCTTTTAAACTTGTTCCTTCGCCTTTGTGTCAGTGTTCTACATCGAACTGTGAATTTGAACAATCCGCACATCACACCTTGTGAGAGTGTATTTTTTGGCAGAATGAACGCAATATTATGTTGGATAGTGTACAAGTTACATCAGGAGTCGTTTATTATACGGACCTTGTAGAAACTAGAACCAATTTCCGTGCGTTCAGGCGCTTTTGCCATACCTATTATTGGAATCAATTGTAACAGCACATACCTACTTAGGACCCATTAACTTAATCAAATTTTATTTCGTGGTGCTTGGCAATCTGGGCTTCTCCCAGTTGCAATAATGTCCCTTTGTGCCGATTGGCCTAGTTCTGTTCTGTCTCCTGCTTGTTATGGAGAGAAGTGGAAAAAAATATCTCTTTTCTTACTCCTCCGCTATTCTTTTGTGATTAATTTCGTTATGGGACCCATGACAGATGAATCGTTTCACCGGTACTCGTCGAGCTTCATTGCTCGGCGTTTTTCTGGCGGTCTCCACTGTTGATTCGGGCTTTCAGGAGTTGCAGTGGGTGGGAAAATGTGTGGCGGGTTTTGTCCCAAAAAAAAAAAGACTCAAAAGCTGAAAAAAAGCTTCGGATGCGACTGGGATTAACAGTGAAATGATGATGATGAGTAATACGATACTCCTACGTGTTATCATAGTTTTAAACGTGTGTAAGCAGAATTTTATTGTATTTTAGGAAGAAATGTGCCCAAGTTGAGAGTTTTAAGATAAAGTTAATACCTACTTATAGATTAAGTATTTTAATTATCAGACTGATGCCTTCTTATCTAAACGTACATCATCGGATAATCTGTTTTAATTCTGTTCATGTATTGTTGTTTACCTACTACAAAAAGGTACACGTAGGTGATCCTGATAAAAAAATAAAAAATGGTAACATCAGTTCTGGACCAGCGCGGTAATTGCATATCACACTAACTCCATTAACGGCTTGCATTTTGACAGTTCAACAATGTTCATTGCGTTATTTACTTTGTTGAACAGACAAATTTTTCAACCATATGAAGCAATAGATTCTCCATTTTCTACAAAAACTCTTTCACTGATTGTAAGTGAAAGAGTATCTCTACTGCTGATAGCTATAATATGAAAACGAACGAGAACCTTCACACGAAACGAAATCGCGGGCAGAAGCTAGTAAGTACGTATGTTAGAAATGAGAAAAGTTAGAGATCGCAGATATTTTATTTGGCGGGCGTTTAGCTGACGTGATTTCCAATTAGCTCTTCATTGTGATGTGCATTTTGCGTTTCTTGATCAATTTCACAATTTAAAATATCTCGTAAACTGTCAATCAGAATAAGTAGATAATATAATCCGTCATTGCACATTACAAATTTCTCGTTGGTATTCGAATGGCAGCTGTCAGTCTAAGACGGTTCTATGAAGTGACTTTAGCCGGGTTATTACTTTACTTCTTGAGTTTTTGACAGGAGAGCTAAGATGAATGTCACGCTCATTTTTCATTGGACTCTTAAATTATTTATAGTGTCGTTTACTAAATAAAAGCGCGTGATTTATGTAGTAAAAAGTTTATTCAGTGAATAATTCATAAAGAACATTGTAATATCGCAGCATAGTGGCCACATCATGGCTTTGCATCAAATCTTCTCGTAGTCGGCTCACGCGGCCGTTTATTCAACTGTCATTGGCGATATCCGGCATTATTGTGAAATAATTTTTTTAAAGAATTTCTATAATTTATTACACGTGTTATTGGCAAAATTGTGGTATCTACCACAGGGGCCATAAAAGAATTAAAGTACTTAGTATTCACTCTAAAGAAAAGAAAAAGAAAGAATTTAGCTGGTCAATAGGGATGTACCCAAGGTATGAAAATCAAAAAAATAATTAGTCCGTCTTATAGATAATTAAAAAAATTAAGATCCGTATTTTTCATTTTGTCGAAATTACCAAAAACTACTGAGATATAGCGTATTAAAATTACGGAATGGGGGCTAATTACGGCACGCCGTTGTATATTTTGTAGCACGGCGTGACGTCATGCGACATTTCAAATCAATATATCTTCCTAAGTATTTGAATGAGAGAAAAAATAAAAAATACGTGTTCAATATTTTTTATAAATCTATCTGATGGACATTAAATTATTTTTTAGGATACAACCCAATTTCACACAGCGTGTCAATTTTATGTACAATTCATTGCGAGTTTTGTCTTTGTGTAAATACCTTTGACCACTCCCTCAAGTGAACGAAACAAGTCTACGTAACGATGCCTCATGAAGGCATCTACCAATCTGCACTAGTGTGCCTATTTGGTATATTATAGCTAACTCCGTCTCGAAAGTGAGATATCATATGTTTACAGTTACATTACATGCTGATTATGATGCCATATATCTCTATCATTACTACAAATTTGTCTACAGTCTCATTAAAAATATACACAAGGGCCTCGTGTCTCGTTAGCCATGAGTGTCCGTCCCCACGCGGTTATGTCTAGTGCCAACTAATGCCATAACCACTGTCTGATTAATTACCCGTGTTCAGGTGTGAGAGACGTAAACGATGGGTAATTTACATGTTCAGTATAAACAATCCTTATCTTTGCTCTCAACAGTAGTGACTTGGGAAAATCTGTTTGGAGTGTGTGAACTTCGTACCTATTGATAATGGTGAAAGGTTAATTCTAAGAATCGTGGGGTAAAAAAAAAATATAGTTCCATTATCTTTTGTTGGTATTTTTATAACTGTTCTAATTATATAGGTATAATTAGAACAGTTACAGTATACGCACACCAAAGTAGGCTTTAGTGTGCGTATACTGACTAGTAATCCTGAACGCATAACAAACTTTCAATCACGATCTGTGTGGCTACCGTGAGTTTTCATTACGAGACTCGATCTTCGATATCGAACGCGTTTGACTCATCGATTGGCCCGCTTCAAGGTTGTAAGAACTCTCAACCAATGAGAGCGCCAAACGCGCTCGATATCGACGATCGAGTCTTGTAATGAAAACTCATGGTAACCACACTGAATGATTGTGAAGTATACTGATAATCCATTGCTTGATATGGTCAAACCTTGATGAGTAGATCAACGTAAGTAACAATGCAACGTCCATTGCGTTGCGTTATTTTTATGTCACTTTCAACTCCAACTAACTTCTCATTGAGAGACTTTCACACTATCATTCATTTTGATGGATATTGCCATTCCACTGCTTCATATGTTCGGAAAAGTCTAATCAACAACTGAATGAATTTTGTTGAACTGTCAAAATTAAAAATAATGCTACTGTAAGGTCCGTATTACAGAACAATACTCAAGACTCAAGCATTACTTAAAACTAGTTTAGTTAGTTTCTCGGTAGAGGGCCATAACACCGGCCGCCGGCAGAAGTTACCACCCACCAGACAAAGCCTTGCCGCCAAGCGATTTGTCGTGTTCCGGCATGATGTCTGGTGAAGCCGTACGGAGGACGGGTCTGTGCAGTTGTGTTGCATTGTGTGCCGTTTATGATGCGCCAAATGTTGTTATGTCGAGAGTTTGGTCTTGGAGGGTCTCCATCAATCTCCCTGTGGCGCAGAAACATTGTTCGTGTTGTTGAGTTTAACATTGCATCACGTCGCTCAACTGCCGTCTCCCTTCCTATTCACTAAGTTTTTTTTTATTAATAGGTTCTTTATAAACTAGCGCGCTTTACCATCAACGATCGCATCACTGCTTACCATCAGGCGGGACTTCGATCAAGCGCTAGTTTATAATTATATAAAAAAAAAAACAATCAAATGGCTTGAAACGAGTTTCTAAGTAATGCTTGAGTTTTGAGTGAGCTTCTGGAATACGGGCCTTAGTGTGTTTCGAAATTAAATTATGGACAGTTGTATGAGCATAAACTAAGCATATAAGTAAAGTAGCAAATGTCACTTTGTGGTTTATGCCTTACTCCAAACACTTCTCACTACACGAAATATAACAGTGTTCAGCAAGTCGTTTATATGAACACATATTCTATATTTAATTACAAACTAGTACCTACTTCACCGCAATCCCACCTGATGATAAGCAGTGATGCAATCGTTGATGGTAAAGCGTGCTAGTTTATTAAGACCCTAATCGGGTCGGACGGCACTTGAGCGAGATGATGCAATAGTAAACCCAACAACACCACCAACGGTGCTGTGTCAGAGGAAGATTGATCTGGAGGCCCTCCACGTGGGTTCCACGACCAAACTTCCGACACAACAACATTCGGGGGATCGTACCCAGCACACATCGCAACACAACTGCTCAGAGTCGTCCTCCGTACGGCTTCACCAGACATCATGCCCAAACACGACGAATCGCTTGACGGCACGACTTTGTCTGGTGGGTGGTAACTTCCGTGCCCGGCAACCGATGTTATGGCCTACCACCACATCATACTAATGGGCCCGAAATAGTTATTGAACATACTAAGAAATTTGATAATATTTTAAATATTAATAATTATTATATCTGTTAAGCTTACAATTTAAAATTTAACAGTTGTTTCATACATCAGTTTTACTCTTCCAATGAAAGTTATCTGACGATGGAAAAATCATCCCAAAATCATGGTCTCGGTTTACAAACCCTAGAGGTAAGAAAACAGAACCATTTGACAAACATATAATAATATGTTGTTGCCCATATTTTCCAAAATGTTATCCAAAGGTTCACCTAGATATCCAATTTGTTACAATCCAGTCCTTTCAACCCTACAATATTATAAAGTAACATTTCCAACGCTAGAAAGATCAGCATGCAAAGCTGGAAAGCCAGGATAAGAATACATTTACTGCTCAGTCTTGTTCAGAATATCTTTCAGTGAAATATAAACTAACAAACTCACGAAAGAAGAAAAAGAAGAAAGGGTAACAAACATGAATCTTTAAATCCATACAAACTTGTATATAATATTAAGTAGGATGATAATAATTCAAAATTATAGATTCAGCAGGGTAATAGGGATGTATCCAAGGTATGAAAATCAAAAAAATAATAAGTCCGTCTTACAGATAATAAAAAAAATTAAGCCCCGTATTTTTTATTTTGTCGTAATTACCAAAAATTACTGAGATATAGCGTATGAAAGTTACAGAGTGGGGGCTAATTACGTCACGGCGTTCTATATTTTGCACCATGGCGTGACGTCATGCGACATTTCAAATCAATATATCTTCCTAAGTATTTGAATAAAATAAAAAATAAAAAATACGTGTTCAATATTTTTTATAAAGCAATCTGACGGACAAAAAATATTTTTTAGGATACAAGCCAATTGCGTAACACACTATCAGTATTATTCATTGCGTTTTTTACGTTGTTGAGCAAACACGTCTCCGAATATATGGAGCAATGGATTAGCAATATGCTTCGAAATGATTCCAAGTGATTACACAATATTAGGATGCTGTTGCAAACAAAACAACTAAATCCTACTTCCTACTATAATAGCAATACGAAAGTTTGTGAGGGTGGATAGATGATTGTTTTAAGTTGTGGTGGTCTATAGTCGTGGTGGCCTAGTGGTTAAAATAACAGCTTCTCAAGTATAAGTGTGCGGGTTCGATTCCAGGTCGGGCAAGTAGGTAGTACCAATTTAACTTTTCTAAGTTGTACAAAGTGGTGATTTATGTTGAAATTAAACATCGTGTACCTCAACACATTCTCAGTCTACCCACAAAAAAATCATATAAATGTATCCATTAGTTTAGTCACAGGAAATAATTTTTCACATTTTCTACTCGATGTATATGTTGATAAGGAATCGCTTACAGGTTGATCACCGCCGCATCCAGTGGTAGATAGTATACTTTAATAATAATGGCGCGAAAAAAGCAAGTCGATTAATAGGATCGTGCTGTCGCTGATCGGAGATCGGTGAAGCAATATTTTAAAAGAATGTTCTATTCCGTTTCTAATTTTCATTTTTTTTATTTTTGGTGCTAGGTTTTTTCCTATGGTTTAGGATTATTCCTATGAACCAGCATTGTCCGTGTTTTCATTTATTGTCGTATTATTAGCACCACTCTGTATATGTACTTTCTAAGTATATGTATATTGGACACCAATGACTGATTAGAAAAGAACTGAAACCTGGACTTTAAGTCTGAAATCGCCATTGAGCAAGCATGATGATTACGCTCAATCCTTCTCTGTATGAGAGGAGACCTGTGCCCAACAGTGGGTCGATAAAAAAGGTTGATGATGATGAACCTCTTTAGCGCAAAAACTATATTTGAGCCAAATTCGATAAAGAATAGAGGTAAACAAATCGTTGCTAGCGCCTAAGACAGATGTTAACAACCTTTTCTACATAGATGATTTTCATAAAAGTAATAATCCTACTTCCTACTAATCTAAACAGTTTATTTATGTTTAGACACTTATTTATGATTTGCATAGAACGCTTAACCGATTTGAATGTAATATGACACGCATGTAAGCTAATTTCCTAATAGGTTGATACATATTGTATATTATAATTAGTCCATACTTGAAAGTATTACAATGCATGTGTTATGCAGTTGATTTGAAAGTAATTTAAATACGCAAAATTGTATTGACAAATGCCTCAACTTTATTCATTGGTTGAATTCCACAAAATGTGTTTAATACCTAGATTTCATCCATCTTTCTTTTTTTGTAGGCCTATCACGTAAAATTAATGTCGAGTTTTTAATGGTGTTTCGAAATACTAAGTTATTATGCATGTTATTTTAGTGATTCTATTGTAATATGCTACAATAGGAATTGTTAATAAATAACAAGCATGTAAAAGTCGATAATCATGTAAATAACAGGAGATTTGTAAAACGTGAGTTGTGATAACCCTAAATTGGTTTGTTTACCTCTATTCTTTATGGAGCTAGGCGATGGTATACCTACTAAACGGATTTTGATGAAATCTTATATTAATATGTCTTATAATCTTATATTAAATCAGAATGAAACATATGATACTTGTTATCCCGATATCCCGGTGAATCGACAGTTATGCGAGTGAAACCGCGGGGCGGGGATAGTACATATTCCCCTTTATTTATAAAGGTTACTTTAAATTAAGGAACGTCAAAAATGTATGTTTAAAGAATCGCTAGTCTTTATTTAACTTGAAGCTACTTTTATAAATAATTTCGCAAGAACAGCATAAACTTGAACAGTTAGGGAGCCTCAGCGTAGGGTAAACAAAGCGAGTGGGAACGCAACGACAAATGAGTCAAAAGTGCCTTTACATTATTTTTTTTATTTCCTCCCTTTTCGTGTCTTGGTTGGAATACGTCTCACTGTAATGTGTCTAGCTAGATAAATAAATAAAAATTAAATGTTGTCCGTGCAAATGCAACACTTGAGAACAATCGAATTAGGAGTGTTATCGACTGAATATACTCGTACATATATTGTTGCTGGCTGTTTTTGTATGCAACTTTAAATATTTGGGAAGGCACTAACGATACAATAGTAATTTCAACTGCTTTGTGTGGAGCAATGTTTTAATAAAAATATGAACAATAATTCATGATTTTTTTTTTTATTTATGAAAATGTTATCTTTTCTTTTCTATATTAGTTTTATAAGAACTCAAGCCCTTTGGGTAAGGGATTGTCTGTCGGGTCAGCTAGAATTTAGAGTATTTTTTGTGCAACTAGACATAGCCCTTTATTACGCTTGCTCTCCTGCATTAAACTTACACAAACCTACACTGTGGTACAGTTTATATTTTTTTAAATTCAATCTTCTTTAAGTAAAAATAGCTTTTTAATTTTACCATTTCGTGTAAAATGTCCTTTTTAATGCCCTTTACAAAATTTTCAATATTTTTATGCGTCATCCGTGGTGCCATTAATGTAATAATATTATCTATTATCTTCATAAAGATTTTTACTTGAATTTTAAAATAGAGATTTTTATGTGAATTTTATGATTCTTCAGGCACATTATCATGAATATTACCGGGCTCAATGGTTTTAGCGAATTCGTGCTTACGTATTTTAGCATTCGCATGTAAAAAAATATTTTTTCGACTTTTTGGTTTCATCCGACGCATAATGTGTATAACGAACCATGTTAAATAAATCATTGAATCTTCACATTCCATTGCACTTTTTTCCAACCGTTTCAATATCTTACCGATGACGCCTCTAGTACCTACTTCACTGGAATGCCACTGCTACATCACTATGGCTTTATAATAAGGCTGATTGATTAGTTTTTTTTTAATAATTATAAACTACTGCTTGATCGCAATCCCGCCTGATGGTAAGCAGTGATGCAATCGTTGATGCTAAAGCGTGCTAGTTTAATAAGCCCATTCACTCAAAAAACAGTGAATAGGAAAGAAGACGGCAGTTGAGCGAGGTGATGAATGTTTAACTCAGAGGGAGATTGATCTGGAGACCCTCCACGACCAAACTCCCGACACAACAACATTTGGCGCATCGTACCCGGCACACATCGCAACACAACTGCTCAGACCCGTCCTCCGTACGGCTTCACCAAACATCAAGCCGGAACACGACAAATCGCTTGGTGGCAAGACTTTGTCTGGTGGGTGGTAACTTCTGCCGGCAGCCGATGTTATGACCTACCTACCGAAGTACATACCTACCTAGACCTACTTTAAAAGCTAAAATACATATCTGTGAATGGTCTGTAAATGTTCATTGTTCTAATTAGGTATAAATTATCCCGCACAATTTCTATGACACCATACCAGAGACTAGGTTTACTGGCAATGAAGGAGAATTTAATTTATTGCGGGTAACTGGCCAGCAATAAATATTATTTTATCTTCAACTACAGAATTCTCGGGAACTGATATGGGAGGGCCCATGGAACGACGTGCAATAGCTATTTTTGGAAGCATCTTCAAGGTCTTCCCATGTATGTTCAGCGATTATTTTAGTTTAGGAGCTAAACGATCACAGTATTTTTGTCGCTATACCATATTTTACGGATTTATAATAATAATAAAAAAATATTTTTGAAATTTTATCGAGAAAAAAATCTGAAGTGCTTGAAAGCAAAAGCAATGTTTCTGAAATATTTTTTTTATAAATACGACGAATACAGTCTGTTATCAACCAATGTGTGAAAACTAAGCTCAAAGGGAAAATTTTCGCTTCACGAAATTCGTTTCAGATTGTCAGTTATACATAAAAAAGTAGTAACTAGGACCCAATTTTCTTTATCTTTTTATGTCGAAGAGAAAAATTTGGTCCTAGTCTAAACGGCCAGTTTTTCCTGCTTCCGTTCGGAAAGGATCTATAAATCCTTGTTTCGTTTGAAAATGAGCTATTGATTGCTACAGCCAATTTTTTGCACATGGCGGCGTTTGTGTCGAATAAGCGTAACGAAGTTTATGCTTCATTAGTATTTTGGACCGAGTATAGCTCCCATTTGCGCGCCTAAGTATTGACGCTATATGCTTCCAGCTAACCAACTTTACGTTATTAACGCAACAAAGGAATTTCCTTTAAAATTCAAAAGAAAGTATGTTTTGCAGTTCGACATCTGCGCGATAACTTCGTAACATCTAACAATATTAATGAGTCTATTTTGATCAATGGCTTTCATTTTGACAGTTTAACAATATTCATTGCATTATTTATGTAATCGAATAGACTATTATTACAAACATATGAACCAATCGATTAGAAGTTTCCCCTCAAATCCATCGGATTGTAAAAGACGTCTGTTACGTAATTGGGGTGCCTTACCGAGGATACCGTACAACGCCCATCTATTTGCAGACCTTTCTCCTCTCAGCCATTTGAACAGTAAACCCCGGTAATTAAACCAGCCATAATTATTTCTCCACCCGGGCTTTAGAAAATTTGCAACTGCTTCTTTTAAAAAGATTTTTCTTTCTTAGACTTATTTGTCTAACCTTTTTGTGTCTAGTGAAACGCGAACTTATCATTACAACGTCTGTCTTTGAAATTGGAATGTATAAGTACCTGAGATATTTCTTTTTGTATTCGTTTTTACGACAAAACTGTAACAAGGTTTTGTAATTGAACATTCGAGATCCAGATTGGCCATCGAATGTTTTTCGTGTGGGTTGAACTTCCGGAAATTCCAAAATCATCTTTATTCGAGTAACTCTACTTGTGTAGTCCATTTATATGTATAATTTGATTAGCATCAGATATTGTTTGTAGGTTGACCATTTTATTCCAAAATCATCTTTATTTGAGTAATAGGAATTCTGTTGGTGTAGTCATTTTTTTAGTTTGAATACTTAATGAAATGAAATGAAATGAAATGAAATCGTTTATTAAGCAAGTAGGATCACCGATCACTTTTACACGTCATGTTTTTTTTTTTCTTTTTTTTTTTTAAACTAGATGAAGCCGGCATTTCCTAACTGACTACCTCTGAGAAGAAATAGCCGAAACAAACTCAGGGATCATCGTCTTTTTTAAAGTCCAGACATTAAAAATGAAAATGTTTACAATAATTTACGTTATAATTACGCATATTGTTTAATAACAAGCTTAACAGAGCGAGCAGCTCAGTCCCAAGCCTCTCTATCCTCTAAATAATCTGAGATTTTATAATACCCCTTTTTGCAAAGTTTGGCCTTTATATAGGTTTTATATCGTTTAATGGGTAAGTTTCGAATGTCCATGGGAAGCTTGTTGTAAAAGTGTATACATTGACCCATGAACGAGTTGCCTACTCTGTGGAGACGAGTGTGATGTACAGCAAGATTGTGTTTGTTCCTGGTATTTATATTATGAACTTCGCTTATTTTCTTAAAATTAGATATATTTTTATGTACATACATAAGATTTTCAAATATATATTGCGAAGCTACAGTCAGAATGTTCACCTCTCTGAATTTTTCTCTAAGAGAATCTCTAGGACCAAGGTTGTAAATGGCTCGAACAGCCCTTTTCTGTAAAACAAAGATGGTATTGATGTCCGCACAAGTTCCCCAGAGAAGAATCCCATAAGTCATAAGACTATGAAAATAACTAAAATAAACAATTCTGGCTGTATTCACATCAGTTATCTGTCTAATTTTCTTAACAGCATAAGCGGCAGAACTGAGTCTACCCGACAGCTTCTCAATATGAGGACCCCATTGTAACTTGGAGTCAATAGTCAATCCAAGAAAAACTGTCGACTCGACAGGGATCAACTCTACTCCATTCAGTTGAACATTGGTACTTAACTGCCTGACATTTGGCGTAGAAAATTTAATGAATTTAGTTTTTTTTTCATTCAAAAGAAGGTTATTTACATTAAACCAATGGACAACTTTCGAAAGTGCATTGTTAACTTCGTCAAAATTTGCTAGCTGACGCTTGACTTTAAAAATAAGAGAAGTGTCATCCGCGAACAATACTATGTTGTGATTATCCCTCACGTGATGAGGTAAGTCATTAATATAAATTAAAAACAAGAAAGGACCTAGAATTGAGCCCTGCGGAACGCCCATGGTGACCTCAGATCCTGCAGATTTGTTGCCATTAACATCAACCCTCTGAATTCGATTATTCAGATAAGAAGTCAGAAGGTCGAGAGCTCTGTCCCTTAAACCATAATGGTACAGTTTCCTAACAAGAGTATCATGATGTACGCAATCAAAGGCCTTGGACAAATCACAAAAAATACCAAGAGCATCTTGCGATTCCTCCCAGGCCCCAAATATGTTCTTTAGCAACGCCACGCCCGCATCGGTAGTTGAACGACCCTTTGTAAAACCAAATTGTTTCACGTGCAATAAATTATATAAGTTGAAATGTCTCAACAACTGTTTCAAAATTAATTTTTCAAAAATTTTGCTCAAAGTTGGTAATATAGAAATTGGCCGAAAATTCGTGGGATCAGTTGTACTACCAGATTTGAACAGTGGAATTACTTTGCTAAGTTTCATCAAATCAGGAAATATACCAGATGTGACACAAGAATTAAAAACAATTGCTAAGAAAGGTGCGATAACATCTATTATTGAAGCTACAGTATATACTGACAAACCCCAATGATCGGCAGTTTTTTTTTACATCAAGATCCATAAAAGATTCTATAATGTCTTTAGCAGTCGCAAACGTAAATTCAAAGTGTTTGTCACATTCTGGAACACATTCTTTTAGCATGGCGTAGGCAGAAGTGGAGGAAGAAGACAAAGTTTTTGTTGTTATTATTGGAATACTAGTAAAAAAATTCTCAAACTCAGTTGCTACCTCCAAGTCCGCCTTTATATCTTCATCGTTAATTTTAAGATGGAAATCGCGATTTTGTACTTTGGTTCTTCCAGTTTCAGAATTTATAATTTGCCAAGTTGTTTTGATTTTATTTCTAGAAGATTTTATTTTATTTTTAATGTGTATGGCTTTTGCTGAGGAACAGGCTCTCTTAAAAGTTTTTGAATATTTTTTAACGAATTCTTGAAAAGCTACATCATGGTTATATGTTTTTTCCTGATACAATTCGTACATTTTTTCCCTGCTTTTATAAATACCTGGGGTTGCCCAGTCACTAAATATAATGCGGTCGCTAACAGGCAATGTTTTTTTTGTGAAAACTTTCATAAATTCACAATTAATCAAGTTAAATAGTATACTATATGCATGATCCGGGTTGGTGTGATGAGGCAAGCCCGGTAGCTTTTCAATTAAATTATTTTTAAATTGTCCTAAACGATTTTCATTTACAGGAACAAAACTCACAAGTTTTCTTTGAGCTCTGACTTCACTCTTCTGAGGAAAAGTAACTAACTGGCCACAGTGATCAGAGTCTAACTCATTTATAATTAAATGGTCAGAAGGTCTTAGGTTAGAAAAGATGTTGTCTAAACAGGTGGCACTTGTGGCAGTTATTCTAGTCGGCTCAAAGAATCTTGCGTACAAATTATAGGACTTGAATAATGAGATAAATTCATTCACTGTAGCTGATTTCTCTAGAATATTAATGTTGAAGTCTCCACAGACAACAACTGTTTTGTTACTGTGACAAGTCTTTAATAAAACTTCCTCCATATATTTTCCAAAAATATCATAGGAAGCACATGGGGGCCTGTAGACACTTATTACAATGAACCGCTCGAGCTCGATGCAAGCAATTTCAATAACTCGCTCAACAGAGAGGCTTACAATATCAGCCCGTTCTTTAAATTTGATATTGTTGCGAACAATTATTAGGGAGCCAATATTAATATCAGAAACAGGAATTGGATTACAAAATTCACAGCTCATTTTTCTTTGTGTGCGCTAAAATTAGAAGAAAACTCTTTGTATTCTTATAACATAATAATGAGATTTGTAACGAGATGATGAAATATGAAAATTCTTATAACATAATAATGAGATTTGTTACGAAATGAAATATGAAAACCAAAATCCAACGATATCTTAGTGTAGATCATCTGCCTAGCTTTTTTTCCCGTATATATGTTGGGGTCGGCTTCCAAACTCACCAGTTTCAGCTGAATGCGGGTAGCATTTTACATGGAGCCACTGCGTATCTGACCTCTGACCCAGTTACTGGATAATACGATACGACCCTTGGTTAGGTGGTCAGACTTCCACACTTCAGACGACCCGTAACTGCCAAAGATTTACAAATGCCAGCCGGGACCAACGGATTAACGTGCTTTTTTAGTTAGATTTTTGGTTTTCAATAGTTAACAACACATTTTGTTTTTCATTTACTGATTACGTAGATATGCAACAAATTCTGTAATTAATCCATACCTGAAGTAATCAGATAAAATAATTATATTTGAGTTATTTTGCTATGTTAACGTCATACTGTCTAACTGGCATGAGTAGTGATTACATTGGCTGTTAAACAGTACTATTTTTAATAACCGACCAAAAGATTCAACGGATTTTAGAATCATGTACCGAATCCATAACAACAAATCACGTGGATGTTCCTACCGCCTTGGAACCATTCGGTTTTTTTTTTATTAGCGTGTAATGGAAACCCTAATAATTCCCAATTTGTCCTAGCAAAAATCCATGAATCGAATCGAATAATTCTTATTATGGGGTCCTAAAAATCTAAACAACCACTTGGTTGTTTCGGTTTTTTTTTTATTCATTAACTACAAAGTGATCATCATTACAAAATCAATAAAGCTTTACAGGATCAGTTAAATATTTCCGTAAATTTTTCACAAATGGCATAGACAAGAATAGTAGGAACAGAACTATAGGGGCTAAATGAATTGACTTCTAAGTCGTTAAGTTTGATAAAATTGCTGCCACCAACGTTAATATACCTATTTCTGTCTGGTCTTTTTGATTAAGAAAGTTCCTCTCTTTTTACATTCTGATTAGGACAAAGGTAGATAATAATGTAAAGAATTCATTGCTAGTCTGTAATTTCATTATATAATTATAAGTTTAAATGTTTCCATCCATTTCATTATAATATATTTTGCTTATGCTAAACTTAAGATAATACTGATATTGTTTTAAGCTAACAGCTGATGTATAACAATAACTCTAAAACTTTAACACAATTTCAAATTCCAACTAAAAGTTACATAACATTGTAAGTATAAGAATAATAATAGATCAATAATATTCAAGAGTTGACGACGAACTTATCTATTGTATATTGTTCATGGAAAATCTAGGAATATAGAGTAATGGAAGAATGTAGCATGTAATATGTTCAAACATAAACACGGATAATTTCAGTGGAATTTAAATTCGTGTAGATGGCAAACATTGCCCTGGCGCATGTCGTACATAGTGTCGTAAAGTCGAACAACAACACTTTGATGGTGTCGAACAAGATAACGTGACGCACAAATACACGTTCCAGTTTGTTTTAGATATATCTCTCTTTTTAACTCACTACGCGCGTTGGTAACAATAAAAATTCCACCAGCTGAAATCACCCTTACCGCGGCCTAATAACGATCCCCATAGGACTCCCGACATTAGGTACTTTTCTAAAGAACTCCTAACTAAATTTACATTTTTATTCTAAGTACTTTCCATGTTAGCGTATATGACGTGAAGTTAAACAAAAGTTACAAGTAAAACAGAAAGTTGTATCTAATGGTTGCTGTCGTATCGTCTTCCTATAGAGATAAATGACTTTCAGTATTCATGGCTCGTATTAAATCTGGTTTTATGTCCACGGATTAATACGGTAGATTGGTGTGTAATGTTAATGATATTATTGTTCTTGTCTCACGCTTTTGCACTAATAAGATCACGAAAGTTAAGGTTTTGAACCCATACACTGCCATATAGCCAAATTTGATTAAAGTCAAAGAATGTCTTTGACTTTAATCAAATTTGACTTACTTTATATTGAGTATTTCTTTTTCATGTTTCGACTTTCACGTGTACGACGTAAATTTGAACGGGATTCAAAGTAAAATAGAAAGTTGTAAGGGTTTCTGTTGTATTAAGACTCCTTCGATTTATATAGGGGACACCCGATATTTATGGGCCGCATCAAGCAGGGATTGATTTTCACGGATTAATATGGCGGGCGGGTGTGCAGGTTCGAGGGATTTCTGCTGAGTTGGAAGGATTCAATGCTCGTAAATCTGAATCAAACGTTCCCATTTTAACGAGAGTAGATATCGGAATAGGAGTAGGATGACCATTTTCAAAGTCACGTCAAGCGTGATAAAATACGTATCTAAGTAGATGAGTCGTAATCATGTAAGCTTCCGTTCAAATGTATCTGCCTTCTATATGTTTCAATTAAGTTTTATTTCTGCCCAGAATATTAACGTAAATCCCTAGGAAAACTTATGTAAGTCGCGTAGAAAATCAGAGGGTATAATGTACTCGTAATATAGCATGTAGTGGTTGTGCTGCAGCAGCCTAATCTATTGCTTCAAAATTATGTCCAAAGTCTACTCAACAATATAAAGCCCTTTCAACTCTTAGTGTGTTACGCCATTACCACATAGGACAAATAAGTACATCTCCTCATCTAAACGAGGAACGATCACTTATCACCACGCCAGCTCACTTTGTGTTGACTTTAAAATACTAGTTACTTTTCAACCGCATCTAGTAAATAATGTCAAGATAAATTTAGAAAATGTATCGAAATTAATCTTGATATTACCACACAACTACAACCTATGATCATTATGTACCCACGTTCATTTCCTAAATTTTGTAACTTGGTATCTACATAAGAGAAATCTGAGCTGATTTATTTTTGTAAAACACGTAATAGTAAGTAGGTATTACGTGTTTTTCAAAAGTATCTCAGGACATGTCGTGTTTCCAATGAATTACAATCAGCCACATGGTAATATTATTTAATAATTCATAAGCCCAGTTATCGGGTGCCTGCAGATTGCCGTATTAACACATTTATTGAAATATTGGTCTTATTTTCAGTAGCTGTCAATCTTTAGCGGATTTCCGTGTTTTTTTCCAAATCACTTTGTTCTAACAAAAATATAACATACTTTTCATGTAAATGTTATGATTAAGTAAACCGATGACCTAAGAGTTTCGCATTCATCTACGTTTATTTTGGTATATCTCGTCTCAAAAACATGTACGTATGACAGCAGGTCAAGCTACCCGAAACTGTCAAAGATTCCCAATTAACTTTGAGTCTTAACCCTTTAGAGATAACGTTGAAAATAAATAAATTAATCCGACAGATTTTAGTAGCTTGATGTGCTGTCCTCTGTACCTACATAAAGAAAAACCATTATTTGATTTGATCCTTAATATTTTCTCAGTGTGTAGATACAATAAAGAACTCAATCGGTAACGTCTTGTGATTACTGATTACTCATTGAAACAATATTGTGAAATGTATTACTACGTAGAAATTGAT
Source organism: Sesamia inferens (assembly GCA_037179545.1). Lineage (NCBI taxonomy): Eukaryota > Metazoa > Arthropoda > Insecta > Lepidoptera > Noctuidae > Sesamia > Sesamia inferens. The sequence goes on along the minus strand of CM073928.1, from coordinate 15,043,514 downwards.
TCGGATTATTTTATGCCGATGTATACATATAACTGTATAAATAATGATTTGAGCTCGATTTCAGTTAAACGAGTTGCTATGCCAAGACAACGGTTTACTTATTAAAAAGTATGTTAATTTAAAAAAAAGATCAGTATACAATATGTAAAAAAAAACCCTGTCCGACCCATAAGGATAATAAAGGTTAGGTTAACACATGACCAAATATAATATAAAATTTTACGTAATCATCATAGTAACAAAAGTAATGAATTTTGAAATATTTATTTTTTAAATTTGTTATTTTTTAAAAAAGTGATACACTATTTGGATTGTACTATTATAAGCGACGTGACCACGTACCGCGTGCCCTGCCCCCCGTCGCCCGTGGAAGGGTTGCCTACCGCACATATATTAAGTTACCTCTTTTTGCGAAATACAATTTATTTTTTAGGGGGATTTTTTTTTTAAGTTTAGCCGGGCTTTGTGGGCATTAGTAGAATCAGTTATCGATACCTAACAATGCCTTCACAGATCGGACAGGGTGTTCTTTACATATTGTATATGCGTAATATATCAATAAAAGTAAATGAAGAATAAATCACAGCATTATTCTAGCGATATTTTGGACGAAAACCTAACTACTTCGACTTTCTTATTCCCTTGCTCTATTTATGACCGCTAATCTCCGCAACGACCCTTAGAACTGATTTTGATTGACACATCTTGCAATGCTCAATGCCTACTTGAACACCGGATAGGGCGTCCAAGTGCCTCGACCGGCCGAAGTAATCCCTTAGGCCGAAGCTCGAGGCCAAGTAAGATATACGACCGTGATAATCTTCTCTCAAGGTCTATGAAAGCAAAATCGCTGAACAAGATACACCTTTCTCGGGAAAGCGGTCTTCAGTTGTTGCGGCGTGGGATTATCGAAAGGTGTGCAGTCCAACTTCGATTTTGAACATTCAAAGCTAATTGGCGTAGGATTATACCATTTTTATCATAAATTTGAATATTCAGAGGTGGTTTTGTTACGTAAAATATAAAAATATTTTGTAGGCAAGCTCAAAAATACGGCCACATAGATAAAGATTTCGTTTATTTCGTTTCCTTGGTAACAAACTCTATGTTTTCGTTGTCGTCCTCCATGGCGCAGCGGTCAACACGCCTGCTTGCGACGTGGAGACCCTGGGTTCGATCCCCGACCAGGTCATGATGGAAAACGATATTTTTCTGATTGGCCTGGGTCTTGGATGTTTATCTATATAAAGGGTGTCTCTGACATCGACGCACAAACGAGTACCATGGATCCAGTACATGATTCTGAACCCCCCACAGGTGGGTTTTTTTAAATTTGATTTTAAAAAATAATATGCAGTTTTTTCACTTTAAACCGTTCATAATTGCTATACTTTTATAACCCAAAAAGATTTTAAAGTAAAAAATAATTAATTCGCTACTTACACAAAAAAGCGCAATGTGAACAACACTCGAAAAACTATCCTATCAGCTGATTTAATAGAGTTCACATCAGGGATCTACGTCATACCCACAAATACGCGCGGCGGCACGCTTGCAACGTTCAAAGGCCGAGCCGACAATTTTTTTTAAACACTGTTATTTCTGTAACCACTCATTAACGATATAAATGACTATCATAATTTTATTAGTGGCATGCGACGTAACTTTCTCGCGAAGTTTGCGTTACGATGTCAGATACACCCTGTATGTATAATAATAATAATAATAATAATAATAATAATATTTATTTATTTTCTCACCACAATATCCATATAAAATAATAACAAAATAAAAAAAAAAATAATGTTGTCAAGTTATGGGCTTATACAAAAATACTGTGGGAGACTGGTGCCTAAGCTAAGCCGAAGCCTGTATTTCAGGCCACCAGGGTCTCCACCCCAGATATACATTTTTATTATAGCTTTCCGTTTACAAGAATTAAACAGTGATTTAAATTTTACATATAGGAAGGAGTTTTTGTGGGGAGTGTGTGGATATGTAAGTGTGTGGGAGGGTGAGTGTGTGCGGTGTGTGAGTGTAAGTGTGAGTGATGGAAAATCGGTGCTTGTTATATTGCATGTTCTACGAGTATGTGCGTGTGGTAACATATATATAGAAAAACAGTAAGACAATGTTGTGATTATTTTGGGATAGATAGTAGGTTTTCGGTAGTATCGTAGTCAAGAGTCTTTAGCCATCCATTGAGCTTTTTCTTACAGAGGTATTTCGTGAGTGGAAAGATGTTGTGAATTTTGTTAACTTTATTATACAGGTAGCCTCCAAGAAAACAAAAGAATCGTTCAGAGAAACAAGTTGAAAGTCTGTCAATGGACCGGGCGACGGGGTCGTAGCGCCTTTTACCGATCATAGGTGAGGGACTATAATAAAGAAGTGCGTGTTGTCTCATAACAGTCTGCAGAATGAACAGTTGACGAACCGTAAGAACTCCACTTTCTCGATACAAGTCGGTTGTGGGGTAGCGGAATGGTCGAAAAGATGATACCTTTAGAATTGCCCTCTGCGCCCTTTCGAGTTGAAGAAGAGTCGATTTAGGTGCGCCACCCCATGTAGTTATGCAATAAGTTAACAAAGACTGACAGAGTGCGTAGTAGACCGTCTTCCTAAGGCTTTCACCCGCCACGTGTCTTAGGTTCTTGAATACATAAATTAATTTACGTATCCTGGAGGTAAGGGTGTCGATGTGCGGATAGAAGCTCAAGCAGGGATCCAGCAACACTCCAAGGTATTTTATAGAGTTCGTTCTCTCTAAGCTGGTGCACGTACAATTCATACCGTAAGGGATGGGGCATTTATGGGCGGTGATAGATAACTGGGGTGCCAAACCCTGAGAAACCTTTCGCATAGAGAAGTTGATGTATTTAGTCTTGTCTGCATTTAAGGTAAGGACGTTGTCATGCAACCATTTTGAGACCTTATTCAGGCCAGATTGTGCATTTTCGTAAACGCTTTGCCAGGTATCGGAATTAAATATAAGGGCCGTGTCGTCAGCAAAACTAAAGATTTTACCTCTGTCGAGATTAAGCGCACACAGGTCGTTAATATAAATTAAAAATAGAGTCGGCGCGATCACACTGCCTTGTGGAACTCCGTGTGTGATGGTTTTTTCGGTACTTATGTGATTGTTTATCTTAACGGTCTGTGTACGGTCTTTAAGGTAGTCCTCGAAAAGCCTTAGTTGCATTCCTCTCACACCTATGTTCTGTATCTTTTCTATAAGGATGGAAGTAGAGACGGTATCAAAGGCTTTTGCCAGATCGAGGAAAATACCTAAAACCTTCCGCCCACCATCCAGGTTCCTAACAATGTGATCTGTTAAATCATGGACTGCATCAGAGGTTGATCTACTGACACGAAAACCATATTGGTTTGGAGATAGAAGCTTTTTACTTTCCAGGTAAGATATTAATCTGTTATTCATAATGCGCTCGAGGATTTTTGATAACGTGGGCAGAATAGCAATGGGCCTATAGTTAGTTACTTGGTCTCTATTTCCACCCTTAAAGATAGGAGTAATTACTGATTTTTTAAAAACTTTTGGAAATTTACCGGTTGCGAGGGCCAAATTGCAGATGTGTGTCAGGGGTGGAACCATAATATTCTTGTGCTCTTTAATTATCCTAGCAGATATACCATCCCAACCCACAGCACAACCTGCACGCAGGGACACTATCAGTTTTTCAACCTCATCCATGTCTGTAGGAAGTAATACCATTGAGTGAGGGCATGAGTAGTCGTTGGTGTGACTTTTCTGTGTCCCTGGTTGACTACCTTGTATTTTCTCAGCTAGGCTTCTGCCAATAGTAACAAAATAGTTATTCACTAATTCGACTGATTGATCTGCGGTGGGTGAAAGTGTGAGCAACTTTGTTGGGGGTTCTTTAACTTTAGTTCTATTTGTGATTTTATTGATTGCCTCCCATAGGTCTTTACTATTACGACCAGCGTTTTTTATCTCGTCTTGTTCGTGTTTGTTTTTAATTTTTTTTAGTAGCGCATTACAGAAGTTTCTGTAGCGAGTGTATGATACTAAAAGGGTTGTGTCGTTCGGAGATAATTTAATCTTTTTGTGCATATTATCTCTATGCGTCATGCAGCGTAGAAGCCCTGGTGTAATCCATGGCTTTAAAATTTTTTTCCGGTTAGGGATTTTGACAGTTTGGGTGTTTCGCTGTATGATGTGCGCAATAGAGTGTATAAGGAATTCCGCTGCCGTGTTAGGATCCTGCATTTCATAAATTGTATGTAAATCGAGTGTATTTAGATCTGACTTTAATTTGTCGTAATTTATTCGCGTTGTTGTATTGGAGGTCTTTGGTTTTTGCGCTATTTTGCGTAAAAAGAGAATCACTGTTTCGTGGTCGGTAAGATCAGAATGCGCTACTAGAGCATGAGCTGAAAATTTGGTCTTGAGTATTATGTGATCCAAGCAATTTCCCTGTCTGGTAGACAGCGTATGAGCTGGGAGTAGACCAAAAGATGCTAGTAATGTTAGGTAGTTATTTTTGTTCGGGTCCAGTGACTCATCGCCAATATTTATGTTAATATCTCCTGTAAGTATGATATTTTTTGTATGTTGAATTTTGACAAGTACACTGTTTAATGAATTTAAGAATCCGCTTATGTCTCTGCGGGCCGGTGAGCGATATATTGCTAGAATAATGGTTGTGTTATCTAATTTTATTTGTAAGCAGTTTGCGTCCAGTAGTTCTGGTTCCTCCACCGTAACGTCTAGATTGTTGTTAGTGTATACAACTACCCCTTCATTTTGTGAATAGTTACGAAATGTTGAGTATGAGTTGAATCCATAAAGGGGTGGGATATTTCCTGATTTTGGTAGCCAGCACTCAGATAGAACGATGACGTCCCAGTCGACTTTGGTCCTAGCTAGGACCGTTTCGAAACCGGATAGATTTTTATGTATACTACGGATATTCTGGTTGATAATTTTAAGACATTTATTAGGGTTGTAGCTAGGTGGAATACATTGTTCAAGGTCGCAGGTAGAGGAGTCCGCCACTGATACAGAGTCTACATAGCGGGAGTTGGTTTCAAAGTTATCGAATTTTTGTATTTGAGGTTTGCGGTACAGATATAGATTGCAATGTATTATTAGCCACATACAGATAGTTTAGGGCACATATGGATGGTTTGTACTTGCACATAGGAACTCGGTGTTGTATAGCTAGGCTAGTAGCTTTGTATTTTATGGAGTTTAGTGTATAAATGTAATATGGAAGAAATTGCAAGGCTTGGGCTTGTATGTGTTTTATGGTGTGTGTGTCTTTGTAAGTTATAGTGAAGAGTTTGTAGATGTGATGAGAATGGTGTAATGAGATGAAATGAAGTGGTTTTGTGAATAGTATGTTGGATAAAATATTAACATGCATAATAATTAAAGGATTAATTGAAGAGTGTTTACAATAATTATAAACAATAACAGAATTATTTGAATTAAGGAGTATAGTATAGAATCTATTATAAATATAGTATCGTTGAGTTAGTATCCCATAACACAAGTCTCGAACTTACTTTGGGCTAGCTCAATCTGTGTGATTTTTCCGTATATATTTATTTATTTATTTATGTCTTTATAGTCACGTAGACCATAAAGACCACATGGTGGGTTTTATTTAAGTTTTAGGCAATAGGTAATACGGGTTGGTGACCGCAAGTCCACGGCAATGCGTGTATTTTGCGTATAATGTTTAAAATTTGTTCTGTTTTTCTTACACAACATTTCAAAATGCTGCAGTTAGTACACACATCATAATTAAAGTGAAAAGAGTAATGTAAACTTATATTTTAGTTATTAGTACAAAGTGCGCGCGCGACTTTATTCACGTGCATGTCTTAAAGAAAAGACATTCAGTCGATCTTTTCATTACACGGAGTCCACAGGACCAGTAAAAGTACTGTCAAAATCGGTATAGCCGTTTTGAAGATTATCCGGAATAAGCAGATAGACAGAAAGATAAATTATTTAACTAAAAACCGTGTATACTTTTATATGCATTTAATAAAAAGCTGTTATTTTTGACATTACAAAAAAAAATATATATAATATGTATGTTATTTATTTGTACATAGATACCCAGTCGCTTTAATTATAAACTCCACACGTTAGACTGCCTGGCTCCTACAGAATTTCGTGCGAAAATTATTCGATACCGTTTCAACCGTATCGAATGCCCGAAGAGTATCGTTCGTGACTAGTCGTAGTTCGTGTATTATATTACATAGACAATATAATAAACATGTATTGTAATGTGTTACGTTGTTACGAGACAGACAGAATTTATTTGTATTTTCAAACAAAAATCACATGAGTTCAGAATAAAAATCGCTAGTTTAAGTAAAAATCGGAATATAAGGATTATGTGTCAGAATGATGTGATCACATAATATAAAGAACATTCTTTTTAACTAGCCGGCCCATAAATTTGAGTCTAGTAGACCTACCTATTAAATTTTGATGCGGCGGTTATTAATATTTTTTTCAATATTGGCCTTATGGAGAAGTGTTCAGTTTGATGACCTGTGCATACGGCTACATATCAATAACTATGCATTTCTAGTTTTAGATAATCTCGCTTGTATAAGTTTTTCGTTTAGCTAGAACTCAGCTAAAACTGGATATAGTTTATTGCTTGATATGTGATACATACGATATTGAATGTTAAAACACTTTACGATACATCCATTTAATTTTAGTATAGTTTGGCTCTAAACTTTAAAGCTAAGCAATTCAAGCAATACAAAAAATGTTTTCAATTTCATTAAACCATATATCTCAACAGGTTATTTTTGTCTAAAGTTTTCCGTAAGAGCAGCTGGATATGACCTTCACAGGAATCCTAACAGAGCACAGAATAAATGAATTTTAAGCTGTATATAAAGTAAAAACAGTATATTAATATTCAATCCGATTACAACGCAGCTTCAAGGTTGCTAATACCATACCGGATAATGCATGAAGTGGGATACACTAGAATACAAGTGGCACTCGCGAATAACTAATATAGAAATTAAGTATACCTATACCTATATTACACATCAGAAACTTTCAAATAGGACGCCGTTTTTCTCACCCCTCAGGAGAAGAGCGTTCACAGTCTGATCTATCTCAATATAGGGTCTGGCTGTTTGTGTGTGTGAGTTTAAGTGTTTGTAAACGCACTCACGATACAGGAATAATTAATTCCTAGTGTGGAAAAGTATTCCTGTATCATGTTAATACTTTTATTGTGTATATTTTTTTTTTATAAGAAGCAAGTTTTTGAAGACTGCGACTGGATTTTTTGAACATTTTTAATTACGGGAATTGGCAACCACAACCTACATGGTACATCATTCTGAACCTGAAGTCAGTTATAAAACTAAAAATACAGTTGTGTGCTGTGCCTTTTAACCGTATGGGTTTCACGTTTGTAGGAAACAGCAGGTTTGTTTTTATAGCCGAAGTTATTTTTGATTTCATGGGGTGGGTATAGAATTATGTAGTGAATGCGCGGTAAAAAAATGTGTAGTAATGTGCCTGGAACCCTTTCTTATAATACTAGTTGAATTTCAAGGAACAGTCTCGTATATGCTTTCAGGTAAAGAAACCATTCTGATATTGTAAACGAGACCGTTCCTTCATTTTGTTTCAACTTTTCTTCTGGTTTTATTTTTATGTGTTCAACCCACACACTTCATTTTAAGAACTTTCCAGCAAAAGATGTAATTTAATATTTCTAAAGCATGTGAGCATAAATAACGTAGGTACGTTTACTATCTTAAACGTTTTCATCCCGTTTAATAGAAAAATAACAACGTCTTTATTTGATAGTAGATAGGTCTTCATACTGATCTGAGTTCCTTTGTTGTAATGGAATTGTTTATTCTGGAAATAGCATGTCATAATCATATTTCATTTAAAAAAAAACCGCTAGACAAAGTCGATATTTTTTATCAAACTCCCCTGTCAAGAAACAGCGAAGCTTGTTTCGCCATTTTTTCTTCGGGCGAGTTTATATTAATATTTCCTGAGTTCCTGACTGATCGATTTCTTGACAGTTCAAATGGCTCTGTAAATGGTTTAATTAAAATAAATGCTATGTTTCAGAGGTCGTCGCCTCCTGGTTCCAGATATAAACTTGCTCTAAAAGCTTTAATAGCGATATTGCACTTCATCATACCAATTCCAGAACAAAAAATGTGGATATGACTGCTATTCACGAGAATTAATGGACGTCACGTGGTCATAACCAGCGGCTAATAATTTTATGAGATGTGCGCATTTTCTATATCGTCTACAATAAATAACGCGAGGAAAGAGTACCAACCTACAGGAGTGTTAAATATAATTTTGTATTGAAATAAAAGTTACGTTAATATATGTCACTTTTTTATATTTTACTAAGCAATCATATATATATCTTTTATGACAGAATGTATAGTCTCGTCAACGTGAATAGAGGGGCCATTCATAAACGTTGCTTAAAGTTAACTTGTGATTAGCGATTCTTTAACTAACTCATATTTTTTTGATCTTTTAACGTCACTTAACATTAATCATCGTTTATGAATAAACACCTCATTGTTTAAGGGGTTTATTCATTAACGATGATTAAAGTAAAGTAAGGTGCAAACGTCTAAAATGTATGGTTAAACAATCGCTAATCACTAGTTAACTTTAAGCAACGTTTACGAATGAGGGGGAAAATGTGTAGTCTCGCCAAAAACGCTAAGAACAAGATACCTTTTCATCGAAATGTGTGCGCAATGTTAGACAGGAGGGTATCTTCAAAGAGGCTTAAGAAGGAGACTTCTGAGGTAAACATAGATAATCCCCTTTTAATTTTGCTGGATTAAACTTCTGTTCAATTAAGGTTCTACAATTTATCAAAGTCGGGATGAAAAAAAAACTATTCTTACTAATAGCAACTTTTCCAGCATACCGCAATATTTCCTAATAATAAAAGACAGTGGGTTCCTCCTCCACGCTTATATTTTCATCCCAACAGACTCATGTAAAAGTAATTTCATAGTTCCAGTAATGCCTCAGGCGATCGGACTTCTTATCTTCACTAGCTAGCTATTTATAACACTGTGGGTTATCGAACTGTGAAATAGCGCACATCGTCATATGCCTTATGTAAACGCACACATTTCAAATTATAATATGAAATATTTCACAATACGTTAACTCGAACCTTTTTACTGTTGTCGGATAAGTTTATTAAGTCTTGAAAATGTATGAGTTTCGAATTAATTCGGCGCTTTAACTAGCAGAACACTTCTAGAAATATAAAAACTTCGTAAAGTTTCGGGATTGGAGAATTTACGAGACTTAAACACCACTTTTTTATGCTTTTAAAGGCAAATAAACAGTCAGGTAATAACAGTTACTGAGTAAAACTATTAAGCACCCATGTAAATGTAGATTTTTTTAAAGTTATAAAATATCAAGGGCCTATATTTTATACAAAAACCTAACAAAAACTGAAAGATATAAACTTTTCAAAGTCAAATATTGGGTTAGTCTTTATCAAGTATTTTGTCCAATATTCTGTCTTGTAGAAATATTACTTATTTAAAAGGTTTTATGATAGTCGCAATTTGTAGACTTTCTAATAATAGCCACTAAAATTCTGTTACATACTTCAAGTACTGTATGTATTTATTCTAACAGTGTCTCATTCCTTTACTTGTACATTAGTCGAAGTCTATAAATTGCGTTCACAACGGTTTACTTGAATTTTGCTGTATCTTAAAGTTATTTAAAGCGTTTACTGCCCTAGGACCGTAATAAAAACACACATGATCGGGATCATGTAATTTGAAATGGCCATAATCCTAAACACCCTCCTTTGGAGAGCGCTAATCCTAACTATCGTTACCCGTGAAAGCGTTGGAATATCCACCAAATAATAGGTATGTTTTGGACGCATATCATGAGGGCTGGTTTGACGTGGTGGGTAAAGAGTTCCTAGATAACAAAAAAATGTATTGTCTAGGCTTGTTCTGTACTACCTACGAGTAATTTCATTATGTAGTAGGTCCAATTTATACTACCATTTTCACTTTTATTTTTCTAAATTACTCTCTATTTGGGACAAGGTTTGGGTGGACCGAACAGGACAGCGTTCGGTTCGATTTATATCCCCTAACGCGAACAATGTGGCTATAATAACTCTAAATTAAGTTAATTTTCCCAAATTGTGACTCTTATCCGGGACTCCCGACTCGATTTATTTCACATGAGATTTCAGTATCCCGTAAAATTATACTGTAACGGTTTTTCCGGAAAAAAAACGGGAAACGTGGTATTTTTTTAATATTATTGTATTATACCCACCTATTCCCTAGCTTCTGCAAATTGTGGGAGGCAAAGAAGCCGTACGTTAACAAGTACTCAACGCGCCATTAAATATTATAAGTAAGCATGGCTGCAAAACGTTCGCAGTTTATTTCTGCGAAACCATTTCGTATTGTTAATTTTAACCGATTTCCCAAAGTACGAATAAATAAAATCCTCCAACGGGGGCGACACTTAACATGAATACATTTGCCAATCGATTTTTATGTTTAATTCATAAATTCACTTCTTTCGATCATAATTTTAGCGTTCCTCATGAATCGCTTTCCTTAAACAAATACTTTTATAAAATATTTTTTTACTTAAATCTTCATGTTCATTTCTTTCTATTTTCGTTGAATATCAATAAGTAAAATCTACAGAATAGAATATATTAGAATAGAATACTCTTTATTATGCACACTATGTAAATTACAGAACATACATAAATATTATGAAGACTTCATAAAGAAAGAATGACACAATGGGCGGTGTTATCGCTAAGAGCGATCTTTTACAGACAACCTTTGGATGGAATAATGATAGGAAATCTTACTGAGCAGTTAGTTTTAGTTATCAATTCTTTGTCTCAATTTGCTGTACTCTAAACCATAATTACGAATCACCAAGATGTGAAATTTTCGTTATTTTTCTACTCATACCATTTAAATCCCGTGACCAAAATGTATAAATATTTTCCCTGACACAAAAGGGACACTCAACATTTTGTACTAAATGTATTATACAGTTAACTTCTAAAACCAGCGAAATCTCTAACAAGTACTTATTTTTATAGGCATAAGTAGACCCTCCGCTTAGCGTAACTAAGTATATAAAATAATATTAAACGGGACCCATACTGTTCAATATCTAACATATTGTAGTTTGATATACAGTTACGGTTATTCGATATCGTGTGAATAACCTACCCTTGTTCTTATTGCTATAGTAATCCCATTCTCATTATAGTACTTGGGTAGTAATGTGTGTTGTCATATTATTCTTCAATATCCGCATATTGTTTTACCCTCTTATTGTTTTACGGTACATATTTTAGATAGATGAAGTGTTTCTTTGAAAAAATGGAACTATGATGACGTGGTTTATGGTAATGTAAGTGAGAGTGGTTTTAATATTTCATGAAAACTGCATCCTGGAACGATATAAACCGGGACTGTCTTTTCTTTACGTAACATAAGTTTTTTATTTGCTCTGAAAATGTGTCGTCATTTTCATAAAATAGTTTCACTTTATGTTCAAACCTACATGGCTTTTAAATTAAGTTATAACGTCACCTAAGTAATTTTAATAGTAAGCCGTATTAAAGCAATCACGCAGCCGAAAAATATAATATTTGACTTAGTTCTACAGCTTTACTCTAATTGCTTGGTGGCATACTATATTTAGTGTTACTTAAAAATTCTGAGCGTGTAAGTTAACTAAGTGAAGAAACATTACGAATCTGCTCAAAGCCGATACTAGTCAACTAACAATCGATTTTTCAATCCAACTTTTATATTAGAAACTAGCGGCCGCCCTCGACCGCGTTCGCGTTTTTTTATATGCTCAGCTCCTATTGGTTGGACGATGTTATATAGCCTAAGCCTTCCTGGATTAATGGGCTATCCAGCGTGAAAATAATTTTTCAATCGGACCCGTAGTTCCTGAGATTAGCGAGTTCAAACAAACAAACATACTTTTCAGCTTTATATTATAGATAAAAATTTCTGTTTGACAACTTTTTCCCAGAAAAAATATAAAATATGTCAAACTGCCATTTTTTTTTCTTTTGAAAAGTTTATTAGGCTGATAATTGAAAAATCAGTTTATTTCCCAAACGGGTAACATCCAAAATTCTTTATTTCGTTCCTCTTTGAATTCAATATATTATATCAGAAAATTCATTTTATTATTCATGAGTGTGTCCCCGCGTCAAAATCGAATTGTTGCCCCATATAGGGCAGTGCTCTAAGTTTATTTATACCAACCGTCTCCTTTTACATCAGATCATAAAAATGAATGTTAGTATTCCACCAACATTTTGGATTATGCAAATGAAGATACGAATGGATTTCGTATTAACCCGGGATCCTTTTGCTGCGTAACTCTGTTATTTCCGTACTGTATTACTGTTGGTATAACCTGGTTGTTTATGGGAATATTTAAACTTTGAAGTATCATTAAAAACTCATGTTTAACGAGGTACCTAGCTAATGAGTTTTAAGTGTATGCGTATGTTACATAAGGGTTTTGCTACATAGGTTTCGTACATACCTATATGGAGCTCAATTTTAATTAAATATCAACAGCTAATAAAGCCCGCTCTCGGCCATAGGACGACATACGCGGCCTATGTCCCAGTAGAAACATTATAGGCTGATCAAGTATGCTTTATACTATGTAGCCAATAGCATAATTGATGTGCTTCTGTTTAGATTGGATTGATCTATCAGAGACAGATAAGGTAAAGCTGTCTTTACGTTCATAAAAGCATCATCCAATTAAAAGAATACGTCACATGGCCAATTGAACACAGAAGCCTTTGGTTTTTTTTTTTTAATTTTAACTATGTAAATCACAGCCTTTGTATACTCTGCTACAATTCGTTTTTAATTAGTCATTTGGGACGGAGCCACGTCCGATATACATAATAGGCTCTTCACTTTCACGATGAAAAGACTACAACGTAACTGTACCATTCATTTTAAAGCTCATGCAGCCGGAAATTGCATTTTTCAAGCTCTCAGAATAATTTTAAGCGTCAGTTTTTACAGAATGTAATACTGCATTTTCCAATAAATGACTTAGTTTTTTAAATTATTATATTTAAAATCGCTTTTATCTATCTCGTCCATTGTGTCATCCTGTGTGAGATTTTTTCATTTATATATGTAGTTTGTATGGTGTACATCCATGGTGTATATACATATATAATGAGTAGATGGGTTCTGTGGCTAAGTTATAATAGCCGTACGAATCAATTAATCATGATAAACTAGTCTTGCCTCGGTTAGTCCGTAGATGGGTTTGCCTAAGTTTATACAGCGTTATTTCTTGTTTATGCGAAACCTGAAAATAGTTTGGTCAGAATAAGCAACTGAATTGATTCCTATAATTTTTACACCATGTTATATTTTTTTCCCAAATACCTAAATTTAGAATTTTTTGCAGTGTGGTTACCGAGGGCGCCACGCAGCTTACGATAGATCATAGTAGTGCACCGCACGCCTGCCAGAGCGGAGCGTGGACCATATTTTTGTTGGGAGAGCAAAGTAGCTCATAACTTTGTGGTTATTCATGATATCTTTTCAAAATTTTGTACATAGATTTTGTTTCGGGTTTCGCATAACAAAAAATAATGTTGTATTCGAAGTTTCATCCATGCCTTGCAAACCACCTAAAGTCGTTGATCCCGGCTATCATTACTGGATGTTTGGTAGTCGTTCAGAATCAGGAAAGCCTGACAGTAAGTCTTACTAATGGGTCGGATTATGTAGCAACATAGGTTGGGGTCAGCTAACCGGCTGCAACTGATTACCAATTTTAAAGACCACGACCCAGTTACTGGTTATTATGACTGGGAAAAGGATTGGCGGTTGATGACTGGAAAGCAACGGTAGCCTAATAGTATCAGCCTTGACTTAAAAGTTGTAGTTTCGAACCACGTCAGGCGCTTTACTGTGTGTAAATTGTTTCATAATCACTGCTCTCAAAACAGTGAAGGAAAGCATTGTGAGGAAACCGTCTTAGAGGCAAAAATTTCGAAGACAAGTGAGATCTACCTACCCGCTCAGGGCCCGCGTGGTAGATTACGGCCCATTCCCTCTCACCGAGAAGAGGCCTGTGTTCCAGAAGTGGGAACATTTTAAGCTGATCATGTTATGTTATGTTGAAAATGTTGAAATGATAAAGAGTATTCTATTATATTATGTTTATTGTAAATGTATTTTTTTTGTATACAATATGTAAAGAAAACCCTGTCCGACCCATAAGGATATTAAAGGTTAGGTAAACACATGACCAAATATAATATAAAATTTTACGTAATCATAATAGTAACAATACTAATGAATTTTGAAATAATCTTTTTTTCCCGCGAATTAAATCCAACTTCCCAGAAATTTGGTAATTAAAAAAAAGTGACAACGCCATTTTGAAGGTATTATTATAAGCGATGCGACCACTTGCCGCGTGCCCTGCCCCCCGTCGCCCGCGGAAGGGTTGCCTACCGCACATGTATTAAGTTACCTCTTTTTTGCGAAGTAAAATTTATTTTTTTGGGGGGATTTTTTTTAACTTTAGCTCGGCTTTATATCCATTAGTAGAATCAGTTATCGATACCTAACAATACCTTCACGGATCGGACAGGGTTTTCTTTACATATTGTATAATGATAAACTAGTGCTTGACCGTAATCCCGCCTGATGGCAAGCAGTGATGCAATCGTTGATATCAAAGCGCGCTAATTTATTAAGAGCCCATTAAATCTAGCCTTGAAGAAACTTAAATTGCAGTCAGACGGAAACACCGCCACTTGTAAATTGTTCCAGTCACTTGATATACGCGGCATAAAAGCCGAGGCAAAACGCGTATGTAAACAAACTAATGCATATTGTATCGTTTATCAACAGGAAAATGTGTAAATTTTATGAGACATCTGATTATTAATATTTACTTAGTATTGCATAGTAAGCGTTCTTCAATAGTATCCGATTACTTATCATTATCAGCACCCTAAATAAACAACACACTATCAATCTGAATCTGAAACATGTGGAAGGATTAGCAATATCCTTCAAAATGCTTCAGATGGCGATCCATTCCTTCATATGTTCGTAAAATGTGTATGCTTAACAAGGTAAATAATGAGATGAATGTTGTCGAAATGTCAAATGAAGCCATGCAATGCTGAACGGACTGTTTGCTTGGCACTGGTTACTTCTGTGGGTGAACTTCAATTTACATTAAAGAATGCATGTCATGAAAGTCAGCGCTTGGGGAGACAAGTCAGATTTTTAGGGTCGAATCATCCCCGGCTATTTTGTTTTACAAACTAGACAAGCATACCTACATAAAATATTAGGTATTTGTAGTTTAGTGTGTAAGGTAAATAGAGGCAAATGATCCTGTAGAAGTCCCCGTTTATACTTTTGTTACGGGCTAGGGGTACTAAAATACCGGTTAAGGGTTACGGAGTTTGCACTGCATGGCACGCGATATTGAACCTTATGCCCTCGACATAAGGTGCTTTCGTAACACTTTGATTAGTAATTAGGGGAGTTCATACATTTTCTGCGAGTTTTCCAGGGGGGGCAGCTGCCCCCATCCCCCCGCCCCCTGGGTACGCCTATGGTAGAATGTTTCGTTGTTGACAACCTATTAGTTCAAAGTGTAATTATGTAATCTGTTAACCAAATACATTTTGTTAATCGCAGCTTAGACAATGTTGACACTAGTTGAATACCCAGGTGAGTAAGCTAGGCAGATTGCTTTTATTTTTTGTGCCCATTACCAATATTTTACTTTAACTTTTATTTTAACAGCTATCAAAGCTTATTTTCGATCCCCGGCCAGGTCATGGTAGAAAACGATCTTTTCCTGATTGGCCTGGGTCTTGGATGTTTATCTATATATGTATCTATTATAAAATATAGTATCGTTGAGTTAGTATCCCATAACACAAGTCTAGAACTTACTTTGGGGCTAGCTCAATCTGTGTGATTTGTCCATATATATTTATTTTATTTATTTTATTTAACCTTTGCAATGACTTAATAAGAAAGAAAATCGGCATGTTTTTTTTTTTCTGTTACTTATACCACAACAGGAATTACTAATGCATTGCGGGTGAGTCTACAAACAATTTAACGCACCTACATAAACAGCAGTATACAATACAAAGCAGATTATAATATCTAATCAAAATAATATTATTATCGGTTGCACAAGAATTACCTTATTTGGGATTCTTTTATGCCGCCGTCCTATTTGAATACGACGTTAAATTAGACCCGATGACATCTTTCCATTTCTGAACTCAATTTATAGGCAAATTTTGTAGGCACCAACAAGGGAATGATAATCATAGCTATAGATATGGTACGATTTGAATATTGTTTTAGTTATTTACATTGTTTCGTGACAATTGTGTTTATCGTTTAAGATAAAGTTACTATGTATATTTTTTTAATTATAATGGAGCTTTACCGCTATCCCACCTGATGGTAAGCGGTGATGAAATCGTTGGTGGTAAAGCGCGCTAGTTTATTAAGAACCTATCTACTCCAACAAACTGAGTGAATAGGAAGGAAGACGGCAGTTGAGCGAGGTTGTGCAATGTTAAATCCAACAAAACGACCAACGATGCTGTACCAAAGGGAGATTGATCTGGAGACCCTCCACGACCAAACTCCCGACACAAGAACATTTGGCTCATACCTAATACCCTACACACAACTGCTCACACCCGACCTCCGTACGGTTCACCAGACATCATCCTGAAACACGACCAGAAGGCCAATTCTTTTAATTTAAAACAATCAAAATCTAGTCCCAGTCTCATCTCGGCAACATAATATGTATGTCGAAAACTTGTAAAAATATAGGGAAATTAAACGTATTTTTGACAGATTAAGACTAAGACATAGGGCAATACAGGTCACCTGTGTTACTCTATGAGACTGAAATCATACTGTGGACGTCCTTAAAGTTACGAGATTTGCTGCTCGACCCGCGCTGTCATAACATCGATATTTTTAATTTATCTTAGCTAATATTATACATTTGAAAATGAGAAATGGGCTTCGAAGATTGATACACGAGTAGACCATAACCTGAGTAAATAAGTAATAAGTATGTTGACTTCTTTTTAGTCTGGACTACAGACGAAGTCACAGGCCACAGCTTGTTATACTTATGTAAAGTTAACTTAAGTGAAGTAAGTATAATAAACTTATCGAAATAAATGCTCTAAATGATGATGAAGACCGCTTCAAAACCGAATGCGTAGCTTAGAAGTAAAAGGCAGTCAAAGAAACAGACAGAAAAGAGACTTTAATCTACACTAGACTAATAGCAATAAAATTTATTCATTTATTTGTATGTAGTAGTAATCTCCGGTACTGCAAGTCGGCTTTGAAAAAATCTTTTTTGCGTTTGATAGCCCAACTCTTGAGAAAGGTTATAGATTATTAAACGTCAGTCTACGACCCTTAGGAGAAGAGCAAACGGAAAAAAGTCATAAAGATGGGATGTGAGGCGCTGAGTCAGGGGCCAAATTTCTTCACGTACGAATTCACGGGCAGAATCTAGTTTATATTATGTATAGATGCTACATACGTTAGACTTGTTCATATTTTACATATTTTTAAGTGATAGATTATTTTATGCCCCTATTAAATGGTTTTTAAACAATTGTACCCACATGCTTTTATATAAACAGAGTTCTAGTTAAAAAATTCTGATCTGAAAGTCTATATTTACATCTCGCTAGGTAAACTATATCAATAATTTATTCTATAAATAACAGTATTACATTATTATGTAGAATATAACAACTAGAGTATGTAAGAACTGTCTCTTGCAACTCCATATTTAATTTAACTCTCAATTTTTGTATCCTACCCAAATGTCCAAATCTTTGGTATTGTTCGTCGAATCATTGAGTATTGACGAGTATTGAGAGTGATTGACGAGTAAATCTAATAAAAATTGAGATATAATTAAGATTTTCCTCTTATTATTTGTTCCATTCCGCATCTTCCTTTAGTTGAACAAACCTATTTGATTTCTGTGTTATTGAAAATTTGGGTGTACGTACCAAAGTACATCGTACTAGCAGTGAAAATAAACACTAACGAAACGATCGGGGACTTGTATCGCGATACGGGCTTATTGCAGGCAATTGAACACATAAAATAAAATAGTCGATTTGCATACAAACCGTGTGTGAAATAGGATAGATAAGCAACGAAGGTAAAGAACGAATATCTTGCCGAGAAAACTCCTTGAATATCGGATTCGCAAAACAAAGGAAATCTGTAAAAGCTGCTGTTTTCCGAATCTACATAGAATATGTTGTATTTGACGCATGATTGTAAATAATCCCCGAATTATTTACAACAAAAACACCTTTCGCCAATAAATGTGACTTGGTGAAAATAGTACAAATTTCGGGTTAAGAATATCAGAAAATTCCTGAAACACAATTCAAAGACGGTCTTTAAGATTAGTAAAGAATCTGCAGACAATAGATCTCTCGCGAATTTATAATTTGTATGTATTGTGGCTTTTACAAAGGGCGTATTGTGGGATTATGAACGATAAAGCGTTTATAATGCGTTTTTTATAGATGTTTCACAGATATATGGTATTACGATTCACAACTAGCTCCCGCGAAGTGGTAGGCAGGCTTGAGTTTCGTAGAATCAGAAGATTTCAGTCAGGCGTGGCTTTGTACGCTAGTCAAATTCCCATATTCTTATAAAAAGGAATGGATTCCACTATTCCAGATTCCTTGTAAGGTTTTAAATAGGAAACATCCATTAATGTAATAAGATTATACGAAACCACAAACAAACGACTGTGTACCAACATTGGACACTAGTTCAAACAAAATTCGATTTTATTTAGAAAATATAGAGAGTAAATTTGTCGACATTATTTATAAAAAAAGCCTGCCAAGCTAACCCAACTACTCGTATATGTTAAAGTTGGGTTCCAGTCCAGTGCAGCTAAATACCAGAATTCTACATGGCGCGATTGCCTATCTGACCTTCACAAGTATTTAATATTTAAATTAATTCATGACAGTACAGCATCAGCGTAAGCACAAGGAATGTTTCCATTATGATGCCAAATTCTCCAGCTCAACTTTGACATTTAAACAAGAATTTATAGATACATCATTGGTTTTGTTTGAAAACAAAGTCTAGGCCACAGAGTAAATTAAAACATGACTGGGTTTTTAATGTACAATCTCTATGGTCAAAAGAAAATCGGTTGTCTATAGGAAGGATTAGTAAAAAACTTTAAGCTATTTGATGAATTTTGATTGCATTTTTCACCTAATTTTACAAAATATCATTAATGAAAATGTATGCGTATAATAACAACGACATTCACCGTAATTGCGTAACTATGAAGTTAACTATCAGAGTCGGTATCGTTTTGAAGTATATTCATAAGTTCGTAAAATTTGTTTGTTTGTCAACGTAAACATCACAATGAATGATGTTTAACTGTCAAAATGAAAAACCGTCGCTACTTATATGATGTCACGCAATAACGCCACACACTTTATAATAAGAATAACCAACCTGCCAATCAAATATTCATTTAAGTGAATATTAAAAAATCGGTTATTTAAAAAATCTTGGATACAGACTGGTATTCAAATTTTACCCGTTAGAAACTCTGGCATGAGCGAGCTCTCGGCCAAATAGCAGCCGCGTAGATCGATAGAACAGCGAAGTTAAGCTGCATCTTCCGTAGTCAGTCTGAAAGTCTATTATCCTTTACAAATTGAACCTTGTCCGTGTCTCGAAGAGCACGTTTAACAGTCTATAGTAGTGGTCTTGCGAATATCGATTACTATTAGTCTTGCCTGTAGCTTCTGACCTTAGACTACCAACAGTGTTTCCCAGCACTCAGTAGTAGTCACTTTGAATAAAACAATATTTATAAAGCTATTTGGGTTAAAGGAAAGCTAACCGTATTCCCTTGGGTTCTTATATAAAAATTTCGTTGGTTAATAAACGTATTATTGAAATCCTTGGAGTGCTAAGGATTTCGGATTTCAATATTATACCTACATTGGAATTTGTGTCTACTATTACATTTAGAGTTGCGTGGGTGTGATCGCCGATTACTACATTGTTAAACGCGCCGCAATGAGAATGTATCACTATTACTGGAACTTTTTGAATATACACACCGTATTTTTACAATACGTAAGCTATCATAAACGTCATACAGTGCCAGTGGTTTATGTTTGCGAAAAGGTTATCTCCTAAAAGATCCTATGTTTGCCAAAGTTGTCCGAATATAACATACACACCTGATTTCTCTCCTTCGGCGGGAAATAGATGCGCGGTGAATATGAATATAGCAAGCAATGCAAGCGATACTTTTCGGCAGCCATTTCAAATCAAATAAGGGCCTAACCGACCTTATGTTATCAAATATCCAGAATATTTTTTCGAATACCGATAAGTTATCCCCGTTCTGTTATCCACGCACGAAGGCTGGCTGACCCAAATGTTTAAATATTTGGGTATTTGCGCGAATAAATTCGCTTTATTCGGAGCACATAATGGTTTCCGTAGTTGTGGGATATTTTCATTATTTACTTTATTATTTTATGTGATGTTTTCTTAATAATAATCTGAACTTGATTTTTTTTAAGGAAGAATAACTAGTTCAATCGATTAACTTCATGAAGATTGGCGCTTTTGCAAAGCATAAATATAAATTCACTAAATGCTGAATTTGTTTTTCGATTAATCCAGAAAAGTGGTAGTGGATAACTTAAGAAACTTCTAGTAAACGCGTTTTGATATCCTCAAAGTGTTAAAAAAATAGACAGTTTATCCCTTTAGAAAAACCTTGGGTGGAATTTTCCCTCCCTACCCAAAGAGCGGCCATCGAAACATGATGGGAGTATTGTAATACATCAATCTTGGCTATGGCAGCGATAGTTTAAGTGATTTCCCTGAAGAACCTTTTATTTTTAGACGCTATATACTGTCTTGTAAGTAGAACTTATATATTCTGGCTTTTATTTTGGATTACATAAAAGTTAAGTAAACCAATTGACTTGAAAAAATTATGCATCCTTAGATTTTGCTTTAAGTATCTTATACTTGATAAAGGGTTATTGTACTGTATGAACATCTTAGGGGGTCACTAAAATAGCAAACATTTCTGAAGTTTCATGTTTCTTGTTTTCACTTAAATCGACAAAGGGCGTTAAATATACAGCGATAACAGTGGCGTGTTTGCGTAATACACTAAAAGTAGCGATGACTTACATTTTGACAGTTAAACTTGCCCCTGCGCCAGAGGCCACGATATCTCTTTCGAGCAACGCGCAGCATAACATTCATGGCGCGGTTAAACAAACAAATATAGGGAAATTTTTGGAACGTAATATCATAATAATAATAAACTTTTATTTTTCCAAGATTCTAGATTTGAAGTGCGACTGTATGTGTTAGGTGAGTAAGTGTGTGGATAGTACATGTCGATTTGCTATTTATGAGGTCACTTCCAAGACTCTGAAAGGCATCATAATCGTGAGATTGAAGCCAATTTTGGATTTTTGTTTTACATTTGAAAATGGATAAGGAGTAGGTGGAAATGGTTTTAATGGTTTTATTGTAAAGATAATCTCCTAGGAAACAAAAAAATCTACGGCATAATATGAATCAATGAATTACCAATAACCATCAAAATCATTCAGATTGATATTGATCGTATGTGGCTCAGTTAGGGTGCCGATTTGGTCCCATAGTACAGTTAGGTATAATATTTATTTCCATAAACAATACATAACCATTAAAATCTGTCTGATGTCTGACGCACACGTAGGTAACTCGTTATTTTATTTTTATACACATAAGCCATATTACCCTACAGCATTGCCGGCGGACGTGCCTCCAACACGTTGGTAAACAAATTGAAACACGGCCACGGCACGTAGGAGCGTTAGTCCATTATTTATTTCTCCCTCGCCTCGGATTGACAATACTAACAAATCGGCCCGTGTGAATAATGTGGATGTGTGAATAATCGCACTGATAACGTTGTTTAAGTAAGTATTTGCTCGCATGCGACGCTCACTTCAAATAGAACGCGGTCATATACATACTTGCTGCTATTGTGCTGAGTTTTTCGGCCACTTTTTTATATAAATTTTCTTTTTTTTTTTAAGATTCCTTCAGTAAGGGGTATAAAAATTCTCATTAATGTATGAAATCCCTTATCAAGCTGCGTACTCTTAAAATGATGGAATTCGGCATGTTGTAGAAACAAAAATGCTAACCGGCAGCGGCACTGGCCTGGCACCGGGCTTTAAAAAGTCATAATAGTTATCAAACAATGAAAGACATGACTTGAATATACGGATATATAGTATAACTTGTCAACTAAAAACAGTGTTCATTAATAAATTTCGGTGACTGTATTAATATAGCATGAACTCCTGTATAGACTGTATGCTAAAGCTTTGTGAACAGTAAGCCTTATACCTTAACCCTTATACCTCTAGGCAAAAGTCTGACACTCCCTTTTCAAACAACTCGTGACCACCTGGGCCTTAGAAGTATTACTATCATTTTCTCAGAAATCATACCTATCATTAGAGATTTCGACTAGGAAACCTGAATCGTACCTACGTATATGTATAATGTTTCTAGTAAGTAAATTATTATTTATATTATTTATTTGTTATGAATTTCCAAAGCCTGGAGTATTCCGCCTTAGTAGTAGCCAGCCTTCCGGTATTCTATGGGATGCATTTTGGAGAGTGTGCGAGGGAATTGCAAGACAATTCTGCCATCACCGTTCCATCATCGAACGACCCGTGGTCAGCGTCGCTTGTAGCGGTCTTTTCGTCTGATTATATTTTAAGTGTCTTCAAGGCTAAATAAACTTGTGCTTGACTGCGATCCTGCCTGATGGTAAACTGTGATGGCAAAGACTATTCAGTCTAGCCTTGAAGAAAATTTTAATAAATTAGTGTGCCTTACCATGAATGATTTTTAATCAATGGTAAGATTCTGCTTAGCATCAGGAAAGATCGCGGTCAAGCACACTACTTTATAATGTCTAAAAAAATATTACAAACAAGTAACAATAGAATACGCACAGTACAAACCCGTTTCCAGAAATACATAAGGATTAAATCCGGAAAATACCAACTCACGGAAAATAGTATTTTATCTGTCCCTAATATTTTTAATAATACCTGATCCTATTGCCAGTCATGAAGGTCACAAACAAACCGTTGGAAACTGTTTTTAACTATGTCACAACGTTTGCAACTTCCCAATGATGAAAATTAAGTAAATAGTTGTGTATGTGTATATGCTTACGTAACCGCCATGTTATTTAATTAAAACAACATCAAACACAAAATATATCGATATTGATACTTGCCTTAACTTTGATTTTAGCAATAATTACTCCGGCGAACCCTATTGGGAACAATCGGAGAAATTAAAGGGGAAAACGTTTCGATTAATAAACTAACAAACTCGAATCCCTAAACCGATTCTCTGTGGAGAAAACGACGCTCGACTTGAGACGAATAGTTGACTTACAACCTCGAAATACAATAAAAAGGTAGGTAGTAACAGCCGGCGATCTGAAGGTCGGTAACGCAGAATCGTGGGACGTGGTGGTGTCCTTCTGCGAGTAAGTGATGTCGCAAAAGGAAACTTTGAAATGGGAGAAGGAGATCTAGTCTCCCTTCCATCGAGTATCGGTGCGCGCCTCTGAGGCGACGCACAAGGTGGTTAAACACCTTACTACTTCGTGCAGTAGACGAAGTCCAGACAGACCGAGCCAGCACTAGTGCGGGGCTGCGGAGGCATCTCCGCGCGCGCGTGCGAGGATAGACACCGGGGTGGTATTTAGCCAGTAAGAGTCTGATAGACCCCGTCGCTCGCGTAATAAAATAAATAAAAGGTAGTAACAGCGACGACCTGGTGAAGGTCGCGGGAAACCGCTGGATGCAAGAGGCGCAGGACCGGTCGTCGTGGAGAACCTTGGGGGAGGCCTATGTCCAGCAGTGGACGTCTTTCGGCTGAAATGATGATGATGGACAGCCGCGCGAGTCGATCGATTAAGTTAAACTAAGGTTGCCACAGTTAGTCCGAGTATGTGTCTGGTGGGATCTGCACATACCAAGATCTATCCGTGCTTCGGTAAGCCGTTGATCTCGGTCTGTATTCTTGGGTCGATGACCACCGTTGTGGGTCGTTAGAAGCCCGGAAACCTCACAACCACTCTTACGAAGAAGAAATCGTATTATCCAGTACCTGGTCGTATAAGTCATATAAGCAGTTGCTCCAAGTAAAGTGCTGCTATTCAGCAATATCCGGGTAGACTGGAAGCCGACCTCAATATACATAGTAAAAGGCTAAGAACATTCCTTGAACCTCGCAGTACAAAAACTTCCGTTTCTTACGGAAAAGAGAACTTGGGAAACGATACGTTACAGTTTTGTTTGTTGTTTTAATAGTACCGCGACCTTGATCAGAGAATTGAAAGCGGAGTATGTGAACGATTTAACATAACAATAGGACGGAATGTTGTTCGCTGCAAGCGCTGCAATGCATAACTTGCTGTGCATTTTAGTGGCATTTCACTAAAGTACTGTTTATGTTAAGTGAATTGACGATTTTAGATTCCTATTATGTGTTATTGTGATTTGTTTTCACGACTATGAACAAAATATCATCACTACTGAGGTTGGCTTCTTTTCCAACAGGATGCTGCAGAATGATAAAGTATTTTGTTTGGAGCGACAGCCAGTCTAACCTCACACTCACACTCTCTGGTTAACATGATATCTCTTGGTAAGATTCGTAGTCTGACTTTGGGCGATTTACTACTCGTAACGAATGTTAAAGATCTACAAATGAGAGTCAGGACCAAAGTATGGAGGGGACTCGATATGCAATGGACCTGTTTTCAGGGTTATGAACAAAGTCGATAAAATTGTTCGTCGTTTTTCGCTTCAGCCTTTTCAAGGTATCGTCCAGTACAAAAAAAAATATATAAAAAAAAGACGTGTGGCACTCGGGGACTGCCGCGGTAAAGCTATTGCATAGCATTTTGTATCAATTTATGCAATTATAATTATTTATTTATTTTATTTATGCAGTATTTTTTTTCTTTGATATTAATTGAAGTTACACTTTTTGAGCGTGGTGACCGGTAAGAAAACAAATTTTTCTTTTATTAAATAAATAAAAAGTTAATATTATTTAAAATATTTTTATTATTTTACAATACATGTGGGTTTTATTACCTTACAGTAGCTGTTGGTTATTCAGGAATATTTATCATTGAAACTATAGGTTTATGATAACTGAAATAAGAAACATAAGTTTGCGACTTAATATCCTCTAAATACCTAGAAAATACCGCGTCAATGGTGGTCCCATATTTTGTTGTGGACTTTTGTGGATCATTATTCATTTTCAAATTCAATGTTTTTGATAGAAAAGTTGTCCACCGCTCTGATTTTTTATCAGCGAAGTTAATGTTGAAATCGCCAGCCAAGATAAGTGGAAATTTATTACCATTTGTTTCAAGTATTTTCGAGCCACTCGAGTTACTCCAGTAAAGTGCGATGAATAAAATGCTCTACCTCGTCCAATTTTGGATTCGGAGAAATGTAAATTGCTACCATAACTATTTGTAGGCCATTTCTAAGTTTGCATAAGCACGCACAAATATCTCCAACAACTGAGCACCTAACATTAACATCGCTAACGTGTGCAATATTTATTTCAATATTCGGAGTCATAATATTAGTAATATCATTTTTATTTTGGTAAATAGCTACCCCACCTTTTGAAACAGTATCTCGTTTGAACTGAACAATACAATTAAAATTAGGTATTTCAATTGGCTTATCATGCGTCATGCAAGTTTCGGTAAGAAGTAACACATTTGTTTGTCTCGTAACTGAATCTTGTAAATCGTATTTATGACTATTTAGACTGGCAGTTGAAAGTCATTATTGAAATGCCATTTCTATTACTAATGAAATCTAATACACTTTGAGCAATCGTCTGAACACTATTTAAAGACAGTCTTTTGAATTCTTGCAACAATTGAAAAAACGGTCGCGTGAGCACTTTTTACTCTATAAAATCACGCGCTTTTATTTAGTAAACAACACTATAAATAATTTAAAAGTCCAATGAAAAATTAGCATGACATTCATCTTAGCTTTTCCGTTAAAAAAAAAAGCTATTTTATAAAAACACTACTAAATTAATTTGAATAAAAGTACTTAATAATTAATTATATGAAAAGTTTTTAAGGTAGCCATGACAACGTCGATGACGTCTATGACATATCTCTATAGAAGACCTATTTCAGAGAGAAAATTAATCGCAAGTTTAGCACATCGCGACTATCAGTAACATGGCAAGTGTGTAGGACTGAGTTCGCGCCCTGCAATATGCATGCTCTTTTTGAAAATCTATAAATTGTTTTCAAAAGATGTAGTCGCACGCACACAAACATACCGTGCCGAAGACTGCCGAACTGAAACGACGTTAGACGATGGGGAGCGTGAGGTTTTTTCGTTACGGAATTTCTGGATTCGGTCCCCGCGCTCAAGGCCCGCGATAGAAGCTATGCAATAGCTTAAAAATTTAAAAAACCGGGAAAATAAGTGACTCTCAGCTTCGTTAAGTCAATTAAAAATATTATTAGCATAAACTGAAAAGATACTAAAATTATTCTTAGCAATTTCATTTTATTTTATTTTATTTTTTTTTTATTAATTTATAAACCAGCGCTTGACCGCAATCCCGCCTGATGGTAAGCAGTGACGCAATCGTTGATGGTAAAGCGCACTAGTTTATTAAGAGCCTATTCACTCTAGCCTTGAAGACACTCAAATTGTAGTCCGACGGAAAAATTAAATTTCTCCAAGATACGTTTACCTCGGCAATTATTAAGCTTGTTTTAGTGGAAATTCTTCTTGAATATATCTATAAACTCTAAGACCATAATGATTTGAAATTAGAAAACAATTATTGCTAGTAAACCCTCCAACATAGTCGACTAAGCGTCTACTATCATACAATACCAATACGAAACATAAAAAACTTACATGACGGGAAATAATTACTCTGGTCCGTGGAGCGGTCTCTGAAATTAATCAAAATCTGCACGAGACACGAGAAACGCGTGACGGGTGTTTACTCAACACCTTCCGTTCTTCTTGATAAGGGTAGAGTTGGGGGTAGCTTGGTGTCGTTGCTACGTATAATCTACCTAGTCTATGCCATCAAGTCTATTGCGTTTCTTATGCTGAACTAGCGACTCGCCTCGGCTTCGAACGGGTGCAATACTAAATACGAGTACACTGCAAAATAAAAACTTTTTACAAAAAAATAAAAATGGTCTTCCAAAAAACACCTAAAAGGAAAAAATAATTATTTTACTTACTTTTATTTTATTTTACTTTTAATATAATATAGTATTATATATCTTTATATGGGCCTTGATACCTGAAATAAATGGATAAATAAAAATAAATAACCCATGTTAAAATAAGTTCTGATCAATACCAAATATTCCCTATCTCAAAAACTTCTGAATCGATTTTGATGAAACATGCAATATTCCCAAAGTTGAACAATGCCTAGTACAACAAAAAAAGAATTACTTAAATCGGACTTGTAGTTCCGGAAATATGCGCGCACAAACATAAAAACATACATACATACACTTTTAAAATTTGACACATTTGTTCAGACGCTGATATAGACTAATAATACATACGAAAACTGGGCAGTTCTGAAAATATTACAGAAATGCGGGTCGAATTGATATCGATTTTTTAAGTCGGTTAAAAACAGTTACCATATTTTATTTCTATCTGTAGCAGTATCGGTGATTTTGTTTAATTTAAATGCTCTCTCTCAGTGTACTTGATATTGGACGCAACTTCAAAGACTGGTCAGTACAGACAGATGAAACGTTTTACCGCGTAAATAATTCAGTGTCACGCAAATATTTATTATTTCCTATTTCATTATTTTTTCATCTTATTCCGTCTGAAGGAATTTGAAGCTTACGTTTCGTTCTAAATTGAGTTCTTCTAGGTTAATGTGGATTTAGATTTAGAAACATTAAGCCACCTTTGCTGGGTTTATTTGATGTGAAATGTCAAATCCTTGTGAGATTTTCTAAAAGGTGTCAAGTTAAATCATAATATAAATCCTTTCTGATACTAAAAGTGTCATATAAATCGATTTCTGTATGAAAGGATATATACTCGTAAAGGTACTCTGGCAGAAATGAAAAAACGCAAAATTCCTTGATAGTAATAAAGTTTATTTTTTTATTTATCTCTCTTACAACTGTCCTTACAGGCCTTAGTGCGACAGTGCAGTTATCGACTAATACTTAAATATACACAGTTTCTTAAATATAACTAACAATATTTAATAAAACTCTTGCGAGTTCACTCAAAGAACACGAAAATATATCCAGTCTTTCATGGATTTCGTTCACCACACGAATTGCACGGGTGAGGGGTGCTTTCGCCAGTAGGTTGATTCTGGCCACAGGCACATTTTGCAGTTGCGGGCGTCGCCGCCTCCACACGTACCGGTCCGGCACTTGAAGCTCTAGCTGACGTAGCACTCCTGGGTTATGTGTTACGCAACTCGATAACTTAACTACATATGCAGCAAGACTGCACTCTCGGCGAACCCTGTAAGTGTAATACGTTGTATATATAAATGTATTTTTATACATAGCTACACTACTAGAGTGTGAAATTTCTGTCTGAAAAGATCACAGGAATAATGTATAGTATTATGTACGTACATATATTAGCTACTAAGATGTTAGCCGTGTTATGTAACGGAGTAAAACACGGTTTGATGTTTCGATATGAACTTTTGTAATCGACTGAGCTTATAGAAAAGGGTTTTAACTATTTATAACTAATTTGACAAAGTGGATAAGAGTTCCCTTTGTCAAATTATAGCTTACTCTTCAAAAAAAAAAAAAACAAATAGAAATGGAAATGCAACGAGAGATTACTAAATAATATTAAAAGCTTATAAGTTATGGTCGTGATAAGTTATCGATAACTAGTTCATCAGAAAAGTAAACATTAACAAAACTAAGATTATGGGTAGCGAATACACAGTATGTTAAGAAAACCCTGTCCGACCCGTGAAGGTGTTGTTAGGTATCGATAACTGATTCTACTAATGGATACAAAACCGGGCTAAACTTAAAAAAAAATCCCCCTAAAAAATAAATATTATTTCGCAAAAGGAGGTAACTTAATAAATGTGCGTTAACGGGTATAGTAGCCTCAATGACCTTGTGCATGTGGGCGGAGCTAAACGCCGTACTCCCGAATTCGTAAAATGCGCGCGGTGGCGCGCTAAACTAAAACGACAATCAAAGAATATCCAGAGATGCAGACAAGCCGCGTGTAGGGCGCGATTTGTGCCTACGATTTCAGACGGGGGTATGGATGCAAGACCGATAAATGTATATTTTGCATTGATAAATGTTAATATCGTACTATAATATATTTGTAGTATTCTTGATCAATGTTTGAATAAAATCAAGGAGTGCTCGTTACACAGTTTAATGGCCGATCGCAGACTGACTGACATTTGTAAAACAAGTACCCACACATTATAATATATCATAACATTAATATAAAAATTAATGGTAGATGGTAATATCTATCGATTCAACATATTTGATTCTTTTTCACTACTTAACGCTTACTGCTTAACGCACAATTATTAAGTTACCTCTTTTTTGGGAAATAATATTTATTTTTTTAGGGGGATTTTTTTTTTTAAGTTTAGCCCGGTTTTGTATCCATTAGTAGAATCAGTTATCGATACCTAACAACACCTTCACGGGTCGGACAGGGTTTTCTTAACATACTGTATAGTAAGACCGTAACGGCATCATGTCTTTGCAAGTTTCCTTGAATTAATTACTAGTGGTATTACTAGTGCGAATAACATAAACGAGTTCATCGCGTTAACGTAAAACAAACTCGCACTAGGCACTTTGTGATATTTTTATTTAAAAAAAAAACGTGCCTCACACTAGGAATTACGCTTATCGTGGGTGCATTTACAAACATATAAATTCACAGACACAAACAGCCAGACCCGGGACAACTACTAGTAGGACATGTTCTGAATAATCACGGGAATCGAACCCGCGACACGCAGCGCAGCAGTCAATAGCTTAACCACTGCGCTAACCGTGCTTTATATAGATGCCATGGGATTACAAAGCGCGTAGTTTCGGCCGTTTTTCATGACGACATAGTACCTTATTTATACTATGTCAGTGATGTCGGATTGAATGTACTCCGTCGTAATGAGGTCTCAAATAAAACACGAGTTATTTTAAAATCTGTAAATTTTAATTCTTCGATCCGATAAATTACATGCGAGATTATAGGCAAATCTAAAGCTGCAGAAAGTTCTTGCAGATGAGAATGGCCACAGTCTATTTCTATTGTTCCTACAACTGCACAGCTGATATTGATTTCTGTAGGATATGCAAAATGTTTCCATACACATACGGCATTTAAAAATAAATAGGGAATGTAGTCCCACTTGTCGTTCTCCAACAATATCCATAGATTCTAAACCACAGTCTATAATTCTCCGTGCTTGGCAATTTTCTTTAGTTTTGAATAAAAGTAAACAATATTAACTATGCATCGCCCTTCGATGAAACAGCTTGAGATTTGTTGAGGTTTTGGTGATATTTTGAGCTAAAAAGAGATATGACATACATTTTAATTAACCCTAGCAACATTGTTAGACATTTTTGTCAAGGAATAGAAAGACTAGAGGTTGCGTACACTAGACGACCAATACCCGTATATAAAGAGCGAAGAGGTATATATCTTTCCATCTGTAAGTCGAAAAATGTTATTACAATATTATTTGTGAAAAACAGAAAATAAATAAATATATACGGACAAATCACACAGATTGAGCTAGCCCCAAAGTAAGTTCGAGACTTGTGTTATGGGATACTAACTCAACGATACTATATTTATAATAGATACATATATAGATAAACATCCAAGACCCAGGTCAATCAGGAAAAGATAGTTTGCCATTATGACTTGGCCGGGAATCGAACCCGGGACCTCCACATCGCAGGCAGGCGTGTTGACCTCTGCGCCACGTCGGACGTCAAAAAAATTTACTGATAACTGTGACATTCCAAGCCCGCCAACTCGCGTCCATCGGCTTCGGCTACTTTAAACTATTACTTATAGAAATAAAATATTTACAGGAAGAATCATTTAAAATAATCGAAGTTAAGTAAGAGTTTTTATTACACATTTTTGCTAATATCTCGAAAACTAAAAGTCCTATCAACTCAAAACTTTTTGTAAAACTGTTTTTACACTAAAACCCTTAATTGAGCTCTAATTTTTGGTTTATATCACCATAAACAAAAAATCACATTTTCAAGTTACGTAAATTTCTAATAAGATTTTTATTTTTAAATCTCCTTACAAATTACTTATGTGAACTTTTATGCAACTGTCAATATAAACTATGGAACTATTGGTTGCTATAACGTATATAAACAATTACAAACCTATTAATTATAATCTAAGTGCGAGTGTTTACTTACCTGAATAGAGTCTTATATACTATCAGAGGATGTACTTAGTCGGTTTATTGCCCTTCAGGTCTAATGATTTCTTTCTAGATTTCCTGGAACAATTCGTAATTATTTAACTTCAATTGTAATAGAAAAATAGAAAAGCTAATAGTAATCATAAAGAAAAATACAGTAATATATAGGTATAAATACAAGAGTATAGGTAGATAGATACTTACGCCACCAAACGCATCTACAATTCTCATTTGCGAGCTAATCTATGAACGTACACTGACACGATTCGCTCGTAAATATTTGCACTCACACAGGCAAACACGCGTAGTCGGCGATAGCCGGAGCAGAGCAGCGAACGACACAACCCTCCCGTCTGAATGCTAACGCACGACTGCCGCCCGCGCCCGCGCAGAGCACCTCTAAACCTGTATTTCAAAATAAGGATATTTTCTTAACAAATTTTGATGGATTTAAATACGCTTTGGCATATCTGTAGTACCTCTAACCACGAATTTTCCAGTGTAAAAATATTTCCACACATCAATGCCGTTTAGAAGTAATAACGAATATTAGCCAAAAATAGCGTTTTGGTAAATATTTTTTTAAGGCAAAAGGCAAAGTCCTACGAAAAAATCATCTTTAGTAAATGTTGTACATGAATCAATAGACAAGATATATTTTTTTCAAATCTCAAAACCAAGCCGTTAAATAGAAATTAGCTTCCTAAAGTGACCATTTTTCGCTACTAATGAGAGTAAGGCCCTTAAGCACCCTTCCGCGGGCGGCGGGCGGCAGGGCACGCGGCACGTGGTCGCATCGCTATTCGCTCATAATAATACCGGTGTTGTCACTTTTTAAAAAAAATACTAAATTTCGGGGAAGGTGGAATTAATTCGTGGGAAAAAAAGATTATTTCAAAATTCATTTGTATTGGTACTATGATGATTACGTAAAATTTTATATTATATTTGCTCATGTGTTTACCTTACCTTTATTATCCTTATGGGTCGGACAGGGTTTTCTTAACATACTGTATAACAACCGCCACTCAAGTGAAATATACACCTTAAGTCGTGGTGGCCTAGTGGTTAAAACACCAGCCGCTCAAGTATGAGTGCGCGGGTTTGATTCCAGGTCAGGCAAGTACCAATGTAACTTTTCTAAAGTTATATATACCTTCTAAGTATATCTTGGACACCAATGACTGAAGGTGAAGGAAAACATCTTGAGGAAACCTAGACTTTAAGTCTGAAATCGCCAACCCGCATTGAGCAAGCGTGGTGATTACGCTCAATCCTTCTCTGTATGAGAGGAGACCTGTGCCCAGCAGTGGGACGATAAAAAGGTTGATGATGATGATGATGATGCTATTAGCCCAGCGAGACTATAGACCCAAAACTAATAACAGTTATTGAATATAGCAACAGAAACAAAGTAGCCATAAAAGTGAAATAGACTTACTACATTAACCAATCATTTTGAAAGACGTAAATAAATTTATAACAAAAACACATTGCAGAGTTAACTGACAAACAACTATGTGTATATACCTTATATTTTTTTGTTTTCGGGGGTAATCTTCAAAAGGCACCCGATCTCTGGGGAGCGAGGTCGGGGAATGTAGGATTTTTACCTCATAAAACTGCCCCGATGATCACGATTACCTAAAGTTTTATTTTTGTTTCTGTTGTATGTTGGTAATTTGGGCTCGCTTTTCTCGATGTTTTATATCTAATTGTAGACAGAATGACAGCCTCCGTGGCGTAACGGTGGCGCCACTGGTCTGGTCGTGCCTCGAATAGCACGTTAAGCTGTTGGTATTGGTTGCCATACGAACATGTAATGCCAGTTGTTACGGGTTGTTGAAGCCCTCAAAAAGTCCAACAATTGGTCTAGTTGCCATGCTTCGATATCGCCTTCCAGTTGTGGAGGTCAGACGGCAGTCGCTTGACGATAAATATCGAAGTTTAGCCAAAATCAGCAGTTAGACTGGTAAAGCCGACCTGGGTCCGCTTTACCAGTCTAACTACTGATCGCATCCGAAGCTTTTTCAGCTTTGGTGTCTCGGTGATAGGCCATAACATCGGCCGTCGGCAGAAGTTACCACCCACCAGACAAAGCCTTGCCGCCAAGCGATTTGTCGTGTTCCGGCATGATGTCTGGTGAATCCGTACGGAGGACGGGTCTGAGCAGTTGTGTTGCGATGTGTGCCGGGTAAGATGCGCCTAATATTGTTGTGTTGGGAGTTTGGTCGTGGAGGGTCTTCAGATCAATCTCCCTTTGGCGCAGCATCGTTGGTCATGTTGTTGGGTTTAACATTGCATCACCTCGCTCAACTGCCGTCTTCCTTCCTATTCGCTCAGTTTTTCAGAGTGAATAGGCTCTTAATAAACTAGCGCGCTTTACCATCAACGATCGCATCACTGCTTACCATCAGGCGGGATTGCGGTCAAGCGCTAGTTTATAATCATTAAAAAAAAAAAAGACACCAAAGCTGAAAAAGCTTCGGATGCGACTGGTATTAACGCTGAGATGATGATGCTGATGTTGACAGAATAGAATAGAATACTCTTTATTATGTACACCATATAGATTACAGAACATAAATATAAGGATTTAACAAAGGGTGACACAATGGGCGGTCTTATCGCTGAGAGCGATCTTTTACTTTTAACCTAACTGACTTACCTATACTTAACTTACAGGCTTAGGCCTGTCAGCGGTATTTTTATTATTAAAAGAAAGTCTGTCTTTTACAAATGTCTCAACCTTAACTCTTGATCAATGGCCTCTGTGGAATATATACCACAATTTTGCCAATAACACGTGTAACAAATTATAGAAATTATTTAATTTTTTTTTTTATTGGCGAATGTCGCCAATGACAGTTGAAAAAAACGGCCGCGTGGACCGTCAATGAGGAAGGTTTGAGGCAAAGTCATGAAGTGGCCACTATGCTGCGATATTTAAATGTTCTTTATGAATTATTTACTAAATGCACTTTTTACAACATAAATCACGCGGTTTTATTTAGTAAACGACACTATAAATAATTTTAAAAGACCAATGAAAAATGCGCATGACAGTCAGCTTTCCCGTCAAAAACCTCTTTTACAAATGCATTTGTAAACATAACATACGAGTACTTACAAAATGTCAGAGGAATTGACATCACTTAACGTCACCACCGCGCTCGAAAGCCTTCAACATTTTTAAGCTGCTTTAAAGTAAGATAATCCTGTTTTGTTAAGAAACTCGAGATTCTAAATGAAATATTATATTAACAAAACCTGTTATTATTAGATTTTGCTATTAAAATGTTTTTAAAAAAATCTACTAAAGCATTAACTGCGTTTAATTTAGGGATTTAAATTGATATGTGTTCAGCAGTACAATTGGGTTGTATCCTAAAAAATAATTTAATATCCATCAGATAGATTCGTAAAAAATATTGAACCCATATTTTTTATTTTTTCTTTCATTGTTATACTTCGGAAGATATATTGATTTTAAACATCGCATGACGTCACGCCGTGTACCAAAATATACCACGGCGTGATGTAATTAGTTTTTGGTAATTTTGACAAAATATAAAATACGGGTCTTAATTTTTTTTATTATCTATAGGACGGACTAATTATTTTTTTGGTTTTCATACCTTGGATACATCCCTATTATATCAACTGCGGTCCAAACGATCCCAACTAGTCGCAATCATTTGACAAAAATGTGTTCGTCTATTAGGCTGCTGTTTAAATCGCTAAAAAATGCGGTTAATGCTTCAGTGTTACAAAATGTAATAAGTATCTCATAGCGAATATGTAACGTTAGCAATACCATCGACACGATTGTGTCGTTTCAACCTGCATTGGTTCGCCATAAAGACGATAGGTTCAGTCAGCAATTTCACGGGTGACGATACCCGTACATTGTATACAGTGTCGTGTACTGTTTGCACAACAACACTGATTCCGTGTTATCCCAAACAAATATTTACTTTAATTTTACAAAATATTGAATTTGCTCTGGCTGCTCTTTTGAGTGTTTGTTATGTCCAGTGTTTTTTTTTTTATATATATTTCAACTCTATGGGAGCGTTCAAGTATTCCCGCCTTGTAACGCACCGTAACATTTTTCTGTTTAAAAAAAAACTTCTTTTCGATACCACAATAACAAAAACTTTAGGATTTTCATCCAAAGAAGACAAATAAAATGTTTCAGCTATCTTCGGAAGTCGTTACATTGCAGTCGTTAAATCCGTCTGATAAAATCAACACATTTGTCTACTATTTTTATGTAGCCAGAAAACAGTTTCATTACGATCATAGTTTTTTGCCTTTGCAAAATATTTTGCAATATATAAAAACTAATCACAATGATGATGCAGTGACACAGTCATAGTAATCATTGTATCATTATCGGTTTAAATTACTGTGTCGTATAGCGTAACTACTGGTTGCACCCATGCTTTGGACGGTTACGAATTCAAAAGACACAATATTTACTTATTATACAAGAATTTCCCTTAATGATGGTTAAATTGCATCAAAGTCTGTTGCGGAATTAAATAGAACAGTATGATCATAGACTAGAAGAGTGATATTAATTTTAAAGTTAAACTTTTATTACATCGTCTCAAACTTTTTCGTCTGTATGTTGCATGTCGCGTGACGGTCGGCCGCGGAGTAGGGATAAAGTGTAAGGCGCTCGGCAGAGCAGTCAAGGCGTCTATAGTTCGCAGCAGCTGACCGATTGACAAAGCGATTTTTAAACCCTTAATGGAATTAAGGGTTAATACTATTATTCCAAATGTGAAAAACGTTTCACTTTTACCGTGATTTCATAAAACCACACAATCCTTTTTTTATAATATGTCCCAGTAGTTAATGTTAATGAGGGGCTCGTTTCTAAAATAATGAAAGCTCCACAGGCTGATTGGTCAGGTTAAGCTACGCTAAATGCGATAAGTCCGTGAAGAACCAACAGCGGCAAGCGTAGTGACCATCTTAACATACAAAGAGGGACCAACGGATTTAAATGCTTTCCGAGGCACAGAGAGACGGGCCTCGGAAAGCACTTAAATCCGTTGGTCCCAGCTATGATTTGTAGATTTTTGACAGCCGTTACGGTTCGTCAGAAGTTTGAATGTCTGACCGCCAATTTTACCAAGGGGTATGTCGTTCTATGTAATACTGGTGTTCTGCCGAATCCGGTTAAACTGGAAGCTGACCCCAATACAGTTGCGGATGATGATGTTATCCCAGTAGTTAATGTACCAGCTGTGTTAGCCAGACTGGGCGCCATTTGGTTTAGATAGCCAGATAGGCAAGTTATAGCTGACAATAAAAAGATCCGAAATGCCTACTCTGAAAAGTTCTTTTACAGCTACAATAAAAACAATGCTGCCTCAACTGTCTTATTTGTTCGTTGATCGCAAGCGTTCCTGGGTCTTACTTCGAGGTCGAACATTGTTATTGGGTTTGTAGTCTTATGGCTACAACGCCATAAAAAAAAACGCGTCATACTGACGTCACGCAAATCCTACTACGTGGAAGCAGAGTTCACCGTGCAAATAGAATAAATACAACTTGCCGACATCATTCGTCAAGCCGTTGAACGCCAGCCATAATACCCATCTGATCGGAGGATCCTCCCGATTCTGTGGAGGATAAGTGAACTTTGAATCCTGTTCCTCATACGCCTATAAGCTTTTTCTATCAGAATTTTCTCAGTAGCAGTCCAGAGTCCAGATTTGTACATTGATGGAGACAAGCTTGCTGCCTATGACATCTTCTTCTTACTTTGTCGATGGCAATATAAATGAACTTGGCCCGGAACTCAGCTACGTGGTTGGCGCCACCACTCGCGTCCATCGATCTTGTAACGTGCAGCTGACAGGACACGTAGGACCCTATTATATGGGTCATAAACATAACTGGCAAAATTTGGGTGTAATGTAGTAATTGAAGACTATTTGGTGCTACCATGCAGCTAAAATAACCAGTATAAATTGACTTCTGATTGTACGAAAATAAATAAACAATGCCAGATCAGCTAAAATTGGAAATACATAGCTTGATGTGTAGCTGTATAGCTGAGTATATATGTATGAACGTATAAAACATTTCTACCCACGGTGTGATCTTATAGGTACAAACGTGTAGACAGCGTGAAATTAGAGTTTCCACAGTTTATCGTTATGGCGAAATGGAATGTAGAAAGTCCCTAGTGGATAGGTACTTTTCTTTGTCGAACAAGCAAAACATTGTAACTTCGAATTACAAAATGTTACTTTTTGGTTCTTCTTGTTAGTATTTCTATCTATACCAAAAAGCAATTCAAGGAATTCTGTATGAAAACTCAATAGTTTTTTCTGTTTTTGTTTGCATACTCTCTTGAAATTAAACCAGTTAGATTTGTTGTTTTTTTTTTCATTA
The DNA here is from genome assembly GCA_037179545.1 of Sesamia inferens. NCBI lineage: Eukaryota > Metazoa > Arthropoda > Insecta > Lepidoptera > Noctuidae > Sesamia > Sesamia inferens. The sequence continues at coordinate 15,005,321 of CM073928.1, read as the reverse complement.
AATAACTCAATTCATGAGGAAAGCTGTGGACTGTATGTTAACATCGCGTTGGGATTCGTAAGAGCCAAGCAACGAGAAAAAAATGCAATCAATCATTATTATGCACTTAATATTATTAAAGTATTAAATAATAATAATTTTTATTATAATTATACACTATTGGTGAACTGCAATCCCGCCTGATGGTAAGCAGTGATGCAATCGTTGATGTTAAAGCAAACTAGTTTATTAAGAGCCTATTCACTCTAGCCTTGAAAACACTTAATTTGTAGTCAGTCAGACGGAAAACCGCCGCTAGCAAACTCTTGCAGTCCCTCAATGTACGCGATATAAATGACGAGGCGAAACGCTTCGTCCGGGTCGTAGTGGTATCAACAACATAAGGGTAGATACACGCCGTAAGACGGGTCGTGCGATGGTGGAACGGAGATGGGGGAAGTAAGTCATACAATTTCCTTGCACACTCTCCAAAATGCATCCTATAGAACACCGAGAAGCTGGCTACACTTCGCCAGTGCTCTAGGCTTTGGAGGCCATTGAAGGATAGGAACAAAAGATTTTATGTTGTTACTGCCAACCTCCATCTCATCGCGAGAAGACGTGAGCTTGTATCTGCTGCATGTATTTGATAAAGTGCTGTCGTGCCGATAAAAATACTTACTCATTGAATTTGGTTAAATAAAAACTGTCATTGTTAATAAAGACAATGTTAATTACTGACTGTGTTAAATAAGAAACCGATGATCATCATTTGTTTATTGTTGCTTGCTTAACAGTACCTACTTTAATTGAATTGATGTCAGTAGGTAACATAGAAATATAACCAGATTTGTTCATAAACGGTAATCAAAGTTAGTGACGTTCAAACGTCAAAAATGAGAAATGTTAAGCCGTCGCTAATCATTTCTTTAAGCAACGATTATGAATAAAAGAGATAATGACCTGCAACTTTATGGAAGATAAGTATTTGATATGACGTAGGGACGGGATTTGAGTCTGAAAATAGCAGGGCTTATTCAAATATCTTAAAGGAAAGTCAAGCTGAGCGTCACGCTCGTTTTTCATTGGACTTTTCCAATTATTTATAGTGTTGTTTACTAAATAAAAGTGCATGATTTATGTATTAAAAAGTGCATTTAGTAAATAGTTCATATAGAACAGTGAATTATCGCAGCATAGTGGCCACATCATGACTTTGCCCAAAACCTCACTCGTAAGACGGATCACGCGGCCGTCTTTTTCGTCATGAATAATTCATAATTACGTGACATTGGCTAAATGCACAAACCGTGCGAAGCCAAAAAATAAAGAAAAAAAAGCTTTAGAAATGGAAAATAATACATAATAATGGATTTACGTTCAATACCTACACAGCTGACAAATATACTTACCTTATTATTTTCCTTATCTTTAATTGCTATTAATAGCTAATAGCTATCAGAATCCATTGAATTTTAGACAGGTGTTTCCCAGCATTTCACTTCTACAATAGGATATAATTACCAACATACAACAATAAGTTATGTACTTATTATTGTAATGTGTACGAGTATTTTCTTGATTTGGTCAATATTCGTAATATATTCTGACGGTAGCATTTTTGGTAGGTACCAGTCCTTAGTTTAATATTATATCAATGGTACCAGTGTAATATGTATTTATTATTATTTCGACCATTGAAAGTGTTCGGAGGATGCCAAACTGGTAGATACATCATCATTGTCAACCTTTTTATCGTCCCACTGCTGGGCACAAGTCTCCTCTCATTCCGAAGAATTGAGCGTAATAACCACGCTTGCTCAATGCGGGTTGGCGATTTCAGACTTAAAGTCCAGGTTTCCTCAAGATGTTTTCCTTCACCTTCAGTCATTGGTGTCCAAGATATACTTAGAAAGATACATAGATAGTAGATATTAGAAACATAAGTCCATGTGGGTGTTTGAAAATAGTTCACGTATTCTCCATCGAAAATTATTTTGTGATCTAGCTCAATCCTTAATAGTTATTTCCATGCAAAAAAAAAATATAAAATTAACAGTGTTTTGTAGACACCAAAAAATAAAACACAACAAACGACGAGTATAAATAAAGTAGGTCATGTACTTAGTTAACATTATTTTGTAAAGAATAGTCTCTTTTACGCCGCTCTGTGCTCAATAAAACAAACCCTTGGTCTCTTAAAACATCTTTAAAGACCATAAAATACTTTTATCTCCACCATTAATTGCCTACTAAGGTTCTAAGTTGAAAAATCCTTTTCGCTGGTAATGTGTACGTTTTTCCTTGTAACTGTGACGTTTCACTCATAAGACAATTATAATTAGTTCTTCGCGTGTTATGTTGCTATTATAAATTGTGGCTGATTATCTCAGCTGGCGTTGTATCTTACCTATTGACTTCTAGTTCGTAAATCCGTGTACGCACGAACGAACAAAAACATGGTGAACATGAACACCGAACACTTTGTTATTTAACACGTGTGGTACCACTTACAAATATCAACAATGTTTTCGTTAGTAGTACGCACGTGCGAACAAAGTGTTGATGTGCATGTTCATCAAGTTATTTTTCTCTCGTGCGTACACGGCTTTAGACGATTCAAGTACTTGACAATCAATCGTAGTGTCACAGTATTTTCTACGCAGCAGGTTCTTGGTCGGTTTTGTAATATTATTGTGCTTACTGACTTCTATCGATCTTTCTGATTGTTCCTTTTTTTCTTTTTGGCTTATCAGAGTCAAAGCATGATGTAAAATAGATGTTCTCAAGAATAAGGCTATGAATGACATGTAGTGTCGACTATATCTGTCAATCGATTTTGTAAATATCTCACCGTGAAAAGTAAGGTGAAGCGAGCTGTCAATAGTGTCAATCCTAGCATTAGATGGAATGACAATTCACTCCACGTTCACTTTATCAAATTTTCACAGTGAGATGGTTATATTAGGTCCTTACAGATGAAATTGACGTTTTGTATGGGAGGAATAAAAGTGGTTTATTTTTTTATTATAATATATTTATTTAATCAAAGTATGATCCATTGCTATCTATGCACTTCTACCATTTCATATGGTGTTCGTTTATGTCTTTTCTAAAAAAAACATTAGGACGGAAATCAATAAAATCTTGAAGGCGGTTTGGACTGCCCCTTGAATTTTCCCCTACAAAAAGTTATCCAAATTTCTAAAAAAATGGTAGTCTGTTGGAGCAAGGTTAAGAGCAATATTCCAATTGCAGCTCCTCTAATTTAGTAGCAGTCTGTTGTGCAGTGTGTGGTCTCGCGTTGTCCTGAAGCAGCACAGCAGTGGCCTTATGCGATTGAGCAGTCTCGGTTGTATAGCGGCTAATTTATCCATCATTATGTAGAGCTGCTCACAGTGGAGATTCTGCAGTAATCATCTGGCCAGATTTAAGGAAGCTGTAGTCTAGCCCACCAAACGCTGACCAATAACTTTTTTCTAGTCAATTTTCTCTTGGGGCAGAATTTGGATGGTTCACCGGGGTTCGGCTATTACGGTGTGAGCTTCGTATTGTTGTAGAGTATCCACTTGTCATCACAGGTAATGATTCGATTTAAAATCCCTTCATTATTGTACCGATTCAGTAATGTAACGCAGCAGTCGACGCGCGTTTGTCGGTTTGTTTCACTCAATTCATAATGTACCCACCTTTCGAGCTTTCTTATCTTCCCAATTTGTTTCAAGTGGATTAAAACAGTTTTATCACTAACACCGCACCCTGCTGCTAACTCGGACGTAGTTTGCGATGGATCTGCTTCCACAATAGCCTTCAATTCTTCATAGTCGACTTTGGTCTCCGGCCGTCCACGGGGATTGTTCTGTAGGTTGAAATTTCCAGAACGAAAACGTTGGAACCAAAAACACACTGTGCTTTCTCTAGCGACACCACTACCATACACATCATTAATTCTTTGAGCCGTTTCTGCAGCACTGGTGCCACGGCGGAACCCATATTCGTAAATAACGCGAAATTTAAAATTTTCCATTTTGTAAACTCAATGACGCAGAGAAAAAACCAAAAGAAAATGCAAAAGAAATACGGTTTTCGAGACACAAATTGATGAGTAAATAGCTGTATAAAGGAGAATGCTCATCGTCCCTATATCTCGGGGCCTACATGTTACAGTCATGAAATTGGTGTTATTTTTTCAAATAACACATCTGGTATAATGTCACTTAATTTCAATGAAATTGACAGTTGGTATTCAGAGATTTTTTAATTTGAATTTATGGCTAAGTGAGGTTATAAAATGGATTAAGTGACAAGAAACAATACAATTGAATCGGAAATCATTCTTATTTAGCCGGTCGATTATACAATTATAGTTACTGTCATTTCGTTTTACGTGTGGTTGTTACCGTAACTTGATATTTTTGTAGTATGTTGGTATCTACCTAGATTATTTTTTCAATAATATAACAGGGGGACTATGCAACAATGTCAAAGGCTAATTGCCTGCAAATATTTTTATTAAGTAATTAGTTTTATGATATTGTGTTTACAATAGTCTAAGAGTTTAATATGTCTATACTGTACAGTAAATGTGTACATATATATAGCACTTACATAGTTAGGTGACTTTTTTTTTTCGGGTGGAAATGCATTTACGCACCATATCCGCCGCTAGCTAGGCGACGAACGTGTGTGGGATTCGCCCAGCCGAAGATGGGAATACCCACTAAAACCACTTGGTTCCCCTCAAGCCCTGCGATGAGAGCACCACGGGATCTGCCCGAAGGCACTATCCCCGTGGCACTCCCAGGGCATTCCGGCTAGGCCGGTTTGCGCGCCAAAGGAGGATTACCCGGGGTACCGAAGTAATCCTCAGACGTGGTGACCATGTACAATGCGCGTGGGGAGCTACCCGCACGCGCTGGCCACACTCGGGGGCTAAAGCAAACGGGGGTTCGTCCCCCGCCTTCTTCGCCCCGCCCGTCTACGCCGGAGGCGAGCGGCAAGAGCATCCTCTTCTCGCTCCCTCTCCGCTGCCTACTTCTGTAAGAGGACGGTCTCACAGAAGGAGGCGGCAGCCTCCCATGCACTCTCGCTATCAACCATGGTTGCCAGGGAGAGGCGTCCATCTCCAACATAGTTAGGTGCCTACTGGGACTGAAAATAAAAATAAACAGTTTTTTTTTTATATTTCATTTGTCATTTATTCATCTTCATAAACAATTAATATATTATCAAGAAAGTGTGCAGGAGGTGATATATGGTCTTGATACCTAGCCCAACTTAAGTACCAGATTATGGACATAATGTGTGCACAACACCCTACTGTACGTCTGCCAACAATGCAGTTACAACAATATTGTAGGATTGCTTGCCTTCCAGTTAGAGAGCTGTCTATTAAAATGTAGATAAAATAAATCTTTTTACTAATATGTCTAGAATGTATTTTTCCTCTATACAAACATGTAGTATTAGAAGTAGACAACTCTCTTATTAGGCTACTATCAACCTCTCTGCACACTTCTATTACATAGGAGCCATCTGCCCTTACATGCTCCCCGTAATAGGAACGTGCCTGCTTTATTTGATACGTTTCCAGAGAAATTAAAATTAATTCATTATATGTAAGCTGAGGAAAATCTGTTACAATACTTTCATTTTCATTAAGAATCATCGGACTAAAATCAGCTCGTCTTCTATTTAAATGATTTTGTATCACATAATTGGCTAATGTATTTTCTAAGTACATGTTTTGATTAATAATTTCCAGAATTTCATCAGCGTCATCCCGGTCAGTTAAAACAGGATGAAACGAGTTTATGAGTGCGGCAGCCACTTTGAAATCATCCATTAGATGTTTGCTTGCACGATTAAAAAAATCCTGTCGTAGAAGTTTAAAATCCCTTTTGAATCTTCCATTCACAACTTCTACTACCCAACGGCAAATAGTGACTGCCCTTGACTTATTTGCATCTATTGTAGACAACTGTGTTTCACCCTGTTCTAATAACGCGGGTACATATGTACGATAACCACATGTATTAAGTAAGGGCAAGGCGTCCCTAAATCTCCTATCCAGCACGAAAGCATCGTCAGCCTCAAAATAATTTCTCATGACTGTTCCATCTTTGAATTCTTGATTCATTATGACTGCATCTGATGTTGTAGCTGGATAGGGGCCCAAAACGTCGATTATATACCCATCAGTACAAACCATTAAGAATGGTTTAACTAAATTCTTATACTTATGTAGGCTATATGTGTCCTTTTGGTACATATAATTTGTGCTTTTCTGTATGTATATATATGTTCCATCTCAAATAATTACTGGTTTATATCTACCATTGTGATTCCCAAATAATCCTCGGGGAATTGTCAGAGTTCTTGTACACAATTCATCTTTACTAATATGATTAATACCTAAATGCTGTGGCACATCTTTATTCATTAGCCTCTCCAAAGTTGCTCTTGGGATCTTTAACAAACTTGCTAATCTTTCGTCGGAATCACCAGTACGAAGTTTTGTTATATATGCAGCTAAAGCTGTAACGCCTCTTGACATATGTGCCAATGCTGGTGTTTCATCAAGCACTTGGTGAAATTGTTGCTTGGTTAATCCAAGCCAATAGTAAAAAACATTGTCTTCAATACTATCCAAATCTTCAAAATTAAGTTCTATGGTTGTGGGAGATTTTAAAGCCAGCATATCTTGAATGTGACTAGCCGTAAATGTATTTAAAGAATTATTTGATAGACCAATTAATAAATCCAATCTTTCTATTGCATATAAATGATAATCACAGAGTCGGTTATTCTGAGGCACATAATAATTGTGCATGTTCAAGAGATTTCTCCTCATAGCTGTGGGAATTCTGTTTCTTTCTCTCCGATTACAACCTTCTACAAAACATTTACTTTCAGTTTGAACAGGCCTCAGATAATCAGGTAATATTATTGTTTGTTGACTTATGCCATGTGCTGGTTCATTGGTTTCCACAGTTGGAGTACTTATATCAGACACTGGCATTTCTGATGTAGGGGTTTCTTGTGAAATGGATATGACAGTTGGTGAAGTTGGCACGCCAGATGCAGATGCTGATGTTGATGGCTGTGAGACAAAGTGACGAGCAGATCTGTCTGCCCTCACCCAGCAAGAATGACATACTGCACTCTGAGCTCCACCTAAAATAAATAGAATATTTTATTACCACTTTCTCATGATAACTAATTTTCTAATGAAATTATAATTATCATCTGTCTAAAAACATCCCACTTATGGCCCCAAATCTGTTTCAGATACAATTGGAGGGAAATTGTCCACTACCCAGGCAAGATGGGTTTATTTTCTTTAGTTTCTTTATAGATAAACAGACAACTGACATATGTATAAATACAACTGTAGTTATTTGAATAATACTTACAGTCCGGGGTAAAATCCATTCTGCTATAACATTTAGTATTCTTTGTTCTCGTTCAGGATTGGATCGGAGACGGTGGGATCGTACAATCCTTAATGAACGTCCACAATGGATACACACTTGAATATGGCCTCGAGGAGCAGGAGTTTCTTCTGTTGCCTCAACTGACAGTAATATATCAACTGCCAAATCCCAGCAAGCTTGACAGAGATGATGGCAGGGATCCACCTTAAATATAAATAATAGTTAAGAATTTATATTCAAACCAAAGGAACAGACAAATATATCGACCGGTCCCAAGGACAAAGTGTTACGGTAAAATAAGACAAAATGTATTCTATTACGGATTCACACACACACGTATTACGTACTGTATACAAAAAACTATATGGCACTATTTTTTTTGAATATCCTTTTACTTATTGAAATAACCAATCAGACGTATCTTATTATTACACAAACCCCATACCGTATATCGATAATTATACGATTTTGTTCTTAGGACCCGTCGAAATATTCGCATGAGGAAGGAGTACATAATTCTATTTTGGCACTACTTACTGTTTGCGGAGAAACCCATGCGCGTACAATAGACAAGATGGATTCTTCATTCAACGGCCGTCTGCCCGTTACATTGCAACGAGATATATTAATACCGCAATTAATGCAGTTATCCATACTGATTGTAAATATCGAAGTCCTTGGAAACAAGCCGTAGTCAGTCAGAGTAGCAGATAAAGAGTCCGTGTTTGAGCCGAGTTCGTCCGTGAAAGCAATATTCGTCAGATTCCCGAAACAAGCCAAAGTAGTTAGTAAGATCACAGAAAATACGAATTTCGTAGCAACACACATTCACCGGCGCAAGCACAACAATGAAGTAATGAACAAAGCGAATGCAGTGACGTTTGAGTTTGTTTGACAAACGAAAAAAAAAAGACAACGGATTTTTTTTAAATCTGACACAATGTCTTTTTAGCTACATATCAATACATGGCTAGTGAGAGCTGTAAACAAAACAATAAAATGCATTTTTCTCAGTTTTCTAATTGTAAATTGTTTTTCTTTTTCGTGTATTTGTTTTATGATAAAATTACGATAATTTTGCAATATAATAGTTGACTGTACAGCGTAGGCCCAAAAATGGGCATTCTCCTTTGAATTTGGAATTCTAAACCAAACAGGAGATATTGGAAATCAAAGTGGCCAGTACGACAAAACGCCAATTTTATATGTAAGGACCTAATAGAATCGCACTGTAGTTTTATAGATCTATTTTGTAGTTTTTCTATTTTTCTACATACAACGTTATTTTTGTAATGTGAAATCCGAAATACGTGTGCAGTGTTTTTAAAGAATCTATGCACAAAATTTCAAAAATATGCCATGAAAATTATTATCTTACCCTAAAATATGGTCAATGCACCGCTCGCCCGCCTGCGCCTACAGCGGCGCATGCGCCTATTACCATGATCTACCATCAACTGTCTTGCGCTCTTGGTAACCACACTGCAACAATTTCTAAATGTATTTAGGAAAATATATTCGTATAACACTGTGTAAAAATGGTTGGAATCGGTTTAGTTGCTTATTCTGAACAAACTATATACAGGTTTCGAAAAAAGAAAAAATCACGTGGTATACATATTTAACTCATTTTTAAATATTTCAATATAAAAAATACATAAAAAACGTAAGTGAAACGTAACCTATTTTGTTTTTATTAGAGTTTATTAGCTATTTTTTTATATGCACGAGTTTCTGTGTCTAATAAACCTACTTTGTTTTACTTTCAAAAACTAGTCATTACAGAGATTACAATAGAGGAAAAAAAACAAGTTCTTCAGCTTTATTAGGTATTAGTGTAGGTAGATATCGCTTTGTCTAGTTCTGTCTTGTTATTTTCTATAGTGAAATATGCAGAATGAAAAGTCTGAACACAAAATGAATTGAAAGTGCAAAATGAATTCAATAGTGAACCAATTCACAATGTTGAATATCGGCGTTCACCATCTCTCACTCGCGCTCTTAAAGATTAATAATGAAATGAGCAGATGAACGTTCGTGCCTATGATTACAGACATACTCGCGGAAATGAAAAAAAAAAAAAGATCCCTCGAGTGAAGCATGTACTAAAACAACGTAAAACACATTACGTGCAGTGTGCATACTGTGTGACAAATACCATAAAAGAACACAAACGAAAAATAAAAGCACTTTGGTACTTATAACAGAAGCAGTTTCGGGTTATTAACGTTTTAAAAGATAAGAATCATATTGATGCTAATGCAGGCACTTCACAAAACGAGGTGTTTTACAAATACCCAAATTTTAAATATAGAATAATATACAAGAGTTTAAATATAGAAGTAGTTTTTAATGACGCGCCTTTAGAACATGTATATACAGTCTTTGATCACAGGAACGGACTTTTTTTTGTCGCCAAGTTGCGCGAGAAACAGCAGATAATAACATCTGTGACGTGATTTTGTCTAACTGCAACCAATCGAGGGAAATTGATGCTTCGTTCGAGTTCGACCATAAAATTAAAATAAACCTATTTTAATTTTTTGGTAGGTTCGGACGACAGCAGGTCATGCTACCCGAAACTGACAAATATTCCCAATCAACCTTGAGCCGTAATGCCTAATAGATAAAGTTGAAAATCTAATAAAGAAATCTGACAGATTTTAGTAGCTTGATGTGCCGTCGTCTGTACTACGAGTATTGGATACCTTACAATTCTTCCGTATAGTAAGTATAACATAAGTGTACTTAACTACTTACTTAAATTAGGACTGGTAATGGTTCTTTCTCACATATTTACTTTCACTGAATGAGCGAATCGAATTATAATAACATAATTTTCTATATGCGATTCGCACGAAGTTAATTTATTTATGGGCGAATCGATAACTCCAGCCTACCTACTATTGGCACATTTTGAATTTAATGGAATACAGTTAAGCAGTAGATAAATCATCAATCAATAAATTAGGCAAGATATAACAATATTTCTTTGAATTGTGCCATTGATAATCCATTTTTTTTTTTTTTTTTGTCGAAAATGTTTCTTTCTATCATCTATTCCAAATTTCCAAGTATTACATTCCAAGTGAATTATTTTACTGAAAGTAAAATCTAGAACTTTTTAAGATAGGTCACTATTGCACTTTTTGTTTACTTTCATTTACTGGCACCACATTTTTCTTCCTATACTTTATGAAGAAAACACCTCAAGAAATACCTACTTTATTGCAATTCGTTACTTTTAAAGTAAATATTAAAATAAACGTAAATATTTATTCGGAAAGTACACAATTTAACATTTCCATGAAACAAACATTCGTTTGGCAAGCAAGTTGTCGCGTGAATGGGTGCTCATTAGGTCGTTGTAATTATATTTTTGGCTTGTTACGCTGTCTTTTTCGGGTTCACACTAATTTCAAATGACCCAAATTTACATATAAATTAACATAATTAATTAAATCACAGAGCTAATGGAAATAAAGATACTGATTAGGAGCATTGTTATGAAAATTACCTGGCTTCTAAATTTTCATAGACACAGTGACATGCATGGATGACAGAGGCCACTGCAGCAGTCGACGCATGTCGGCGACAGCTGTTGACAACGTAATGTTGTCGCCCGTTGCAGTTTCCGTCGCGTCCATCGCGTGCCTCCTGTGTGTATAAAGTAGAGATGTAACGGATAGCAGTTTGGCCGGATACCGGATATCTGGCTGACCATGTGGCCGGATAGTCGGGTATCCGGCCACCGGCGACAACCTGTGAGCTGGATTTTTATATCAAGTCAGTGCGAATTGATCGCCATCGCAGCTAACGCCAAACAATACCCAAATTTAACAAAGTTTGCTAAAATCTTCCTTTCTGCACCTTGCAGCAGAGGGTATAGCGAAAAACTTTTATCTAAAGCTAGCCTTATTTATGAAGAGAAACGCAACCGTCTGCTACCTGATACCTCCCAATGCAGAGAAATTAGTATTCATTCACCATAATTTGCCCTTAGTGCAGTATGAGTCCTAATCCATTCAGTTTCTTTGTATTACATTAATTTACCATTGTGTTATTAAAAATATAAAACTTAAACTAATTATATTAAAGTGATACTAACAAAATAAAGCAAATAATTACTCAAAAATATGTTTCATTTATCCAGTTTATTTTAATTATTTGACCAGATACACATGCGGCCGAATATTAGCTATCCGGTATTCGGCCGGATAGTATTAGGACGGCCGGATAGGCCGGATACCCGATAGTTACCGGATATCCGTTGCATCTCTAGTATAAAGTTAAATTGAAAATTATAAATGTTTCCTTGACGCATGTAACCTAAACAAAGAACCTCCGAGTATCTACGGAACAAAACATACCATCGAGGGGTCGTTTATCTAAATATTGGCCCATCTTTTACTTTCGGTTAACAACGCGTAAACAACGCAAGTCATAACAATAATAGGCAGTCGTAAAAGTGTTAATATGTACGTCTGTCTGTAGGAATATTGTTGGTGCGCAGTTCGGGAAGGTCCCCAGTCAGCAATAAAATAAAACGAGGGTCCTCAACGCAGCGTGGCGTGTGATATGTGATGTCATCAGGCTATGGGTGCGTCATTATATCCGGATCACCTCGAAGATGGGTCTGAGTTGAGATATTTTCCTAAAAATGTCATAAATAATTCGAATGGAACTACTGTTCAAGTGTAAGCTTAATTAGCTAAGATGTGGGTATTTTTGATAATATCCTATCTAGTATGTAACAATGAACTATATTAAGTATTTATTTAAGAAGTAAATTGAAATAGTAATTATTATTAAAATTATAGTCGATTATTTAATTGTATCGAATCAAAGTTTAGGATGACAACACTGTATGACATTATTCGATGTATTCAAATCGAGGTTAAATAGAGGCATTGGCCATTTGACTACGGAAACGATCACTTGTTCTAAAATAAATCGGCTAATATTATCATAATCATCGTTTAATTTGGGAAATAAAGAGTAGATCTTTTATCTCAGAAGTGGCATTATTCAGTCACGCCTACAATTTTGAAGCAATATTCTCAAACAACGTGTCCACGTGTTGCCACGCGTTTTCACCTTTTACCTGGTAACAATGGATAGAACTAAAGATAATCGCAAGAGCAATACGCGTAAACGTCGCCGTGACCGGAGCAGAGAAAAACGAACGAGCACTACGCATAAACGGAAGCAACGAAGGCAGCGTTCGAGCAATCGTGATTCTACGTTGAAATCTCTCCGTAGTGAAGATCGCAGTTCCCGTGAGCAGAGTATGAGGCGCCGTCATCAACCGAACTGGAGTCGCAGTCGTGATGGATATCGCAGTCGGAGCAGCAGCTACGAGCAGCGTCGGGACTTGGACGGGAGCCGCAGTAGGCGAGGCAGCAGTAAGCGAAGTCGCAGCAGGCGCTTAGAATCCAGCATCAAGCAACACACACCCCCAATTTCCGGTCACGTGAGTACACGTGAGCACCAATGTTCTTAACAATGACACGCAAGCGTTTTTGGCTACTTTAGTGGAAACTTTGACCAAGAGACGACCTGAGGGCAACAAATTTCCTATGCTAGGCAATGTGATTCCAGATTTTGACCCTATGGTAAAGAGTCAGACTATTGTAATGTGGATCAATAAAGTTGAAGAATGTGCTAGGCTCTATGGTTGGGGCGACGATCAAATAGTACATTACGCTCTGCCTAAACTGTCAGGGATTGCCAAAACATGGTACGAGGCTCTGCCATCAATGTCGTATTTATGGTCAGAGTGGAAGGACAAACTGAAGCAGTCATTCCCGAGTAGTGAAGACTACGCTGAATTATTAACCGAAATGTTGTCAAAACGTGTGAAGTTTAATGATTCGCTAGAACATTATTATTATGAAAAAATTAATCTACTAAATCGATGCGAAATACAAGGTAAACGTGCGGTAGATTGCTTACTATATGGGATTGAGGATCGGTCATTAAGATTAGGCGCTAAAGCAGCAAAATGTCAGGAGCCGGAGCAAGTTCTGGCATATTTTCAATCTATCAAGCAACATATTCGTGATCCAGATAGGTCGAGGGTAAATTACGATAGACGTAACAACACTACTTCTTTAGCATCTAGAGATAGCTCTAAGCAGATTGGTAATAGCAGCGAAGCTAAGACTTCGAAGCCATACAATAATGCGTCAATTGTATGCTTTAACTGCAACGAACATGGGCATTTCAGTTCTAAATGCACAAAAAAGATATTGAAGTGTAACGTTTGTTCTAAATTAGGTCATTTGTCAATTAACTGTCCCAGATTACCCTCTGACTTGGCTAATAAAATAGATAGACCGAAAGAAAAAGACGTGATGCGCATTGAAACCAATAATACTAATGATACTAAATATCTGATTAATCTGAAACTCAACGGTGAAGTTATTCAAGGCTACGTGGATTTGGGTAGCAAATGCACGCTGATTCGTCATAGTGAGGCTGTTAGGAGGGGAATCACGTGGACTGAAAACAACTTACCGACTATGAAAGGTATAGGAGGGAGTATAGTAATACCAGTGGGTGTTTCAAGCGTTATTATTGAAATTCAGGGTATTGTAGAGAATGTCAACGCATACATCGTTGATGATAGCGTTATTAAATATTCAGTTTTAATTGGACATAGCTTCACAGAAAAACCAGGTATAGCTATAACAAAAACTACCCACTCGTTAATATTTAGTCGTGAACAACCAGTCAAATTACCATTGAGTTTAAAAATCGATATTGTGATACCCCCTAAGGAAATGTACCCAGTACCGTGTATGTCTACTAACAAATATTCGGGTGCAGTCCACGTTAGAGGCTCCTTGCGCGGCATGTCACAGAACGAATACTACTTGATGCCTGGCGAATATGAAATAAAAGATGGAGAGGTTAGGTTACTTGTACAGAACTTTAGTGACAGTGCAGTTTATTTAAGTAAGGATACGCTCATTACACGAGTCACCTGTACCAGTAATATTTCGGACATCAATTTATTAGATTTTGAAAATGCTGAGACTAAGTCTGCTTTCAATTATGGCAAACAGCTTAGTGAAAGTGAGATTAATCGATTGAAAGAATTGCTCAAAAGGTATGAAACATGTTTTTCGGACAATTTAAAAGACCTGGGATTAACTAATGTAGTTCAGATGGAAATTGAATTGAGTGATTCGCAGCCAGTAGTTTATCGCCCATATAGGCTCTCCTTTCCGGAGCGTAAACAGGTTCAAACTATGGTAAAGGAAATGATCGATGCAGGCATAGTATGCGAATCAAACTCGCCTTATGCTAGCCCAGTTTTATTGGTAAAGAAAAAGACTGGCGAAAGTAGAATATGTGTTGATTATCGTGCATTAAATAATAAAACAAAAAAGGAACACTATCCATTACCTTTAATTGATGACCAACTCGACAGGCTAGCTGGCAATTGCTTATTTGTAAGTTTAGACCTTGCATCAGGCTACTATCAGATTCCGGTAGAGGCAAAATCTCAAGACAAGACAGCATTTGTTACTCCTGATGGGCAATATCAGTTTAAACGCATGCCTTTTGGTCTAGCAAATGCTCCTTCGATTTTTCAACGAGCTATGAGTAAAATACTGTCGAAAGTCTGTTATACGGTCGTTTATATGGACGACGTATTGATTCCTTCCCCAACATTTGATCAGGGAATGAGACGGCTAGAGGAGGTACTTCAGCTAATAAAAGACGCAGGTCTTACGCTGAAGTTGAAAAAATGTAGTTTTTTTTTGTACTGAGCTAGAGTTCTTAGGATTCCATGTTAGTGGTGAGGGGATACGTCCAGGGAAACTCAAAACATTATCTATAGAAAATTTTCCAATACCCCGGAACGTTCACGATATCAGGCGATTTATCGGCTTGACTAGCTTTTTCCGGAGGTTTGTTAAAGACTTCGCTTTTATTGCCCGTCCACTAACAGACCTCTTAAAATCTAAATTCGAATGGAAATGGACGGCGGAGGAGGCGGAGTCGTTTAGAGTTTTGAAGGCAAGATTAGTTCAACGTCCTATATTAGCTTTATACAATCCTAATTTAGAAACCGAAATTCATACGGATGCGTCGAAGCTAGGTATTGCGGGGATTCTCCTACAGCGAGGTACTGACGGTTTACTTAGGCCAGTGGCGTACTACAGCCGTAAAACTACGGTAGACGAGCAAAAATTTCACTCCTTTGAGTTGGAAACTCTAGCGGTAGTCGCAACTTTAAAACGATTCAGAGTCTATTTACTAGGGCTAAGATTTAAAATAGTCACCGATTGTAACGCACTTCGTACTACCTTAACTAAGAGAGACCTTGTGCCACGAATTTCGCGCTGGTGGATCCAGTTTCAGGAATATGACTGCGAAATTGAGTACAGACCGAGTTCACGAATGGCTCACGTCGATGCTCTCAGCCGTGCCCCTGTGGGTGAACCTACTGATATCGATACCGAGCATGTTTTTGATGTTCTACACATAGACGTTCGTGATTGGATCGCTACTGTACAGGGTGATGATAACGAAATAAAACGTATAAGAGACATCTTAGAAGATGACACGACTAAGTTTGTAGCTGACGTACGTAAGAATTACATGTTGAAGGGCGGTTATGTATATAAAATCTTAGACGAAGGATTACGATGGATAGTTCCGAGGGGTTGTAGGTGGCAAGTGCTGCGCATGAACCACGATGAGGTAGGTCATTTTGGCTTCGAAAAAACGTTAAGTCGTATCAGAAGCATATTTTGGTTTCCAAAAATGCGTAGATTCACCAAGAAATACGTCTCAGCCTGTTTGGAGTGTGCGCATCATAAAGCACCTGGCGGCCCCAAAGAGGGAGTGCTTCATCCAATACCCAAATTGGAGAAACCATTCCATACACTTCACGCTGATCATCTAGGCCCATTCATTCGCTCTAGGAGAGGGAACATGTATTTGCTTGTTATTATAGATGCTTTTACGAAATTTGTCAATATAAGAGCTGTTAAAGATACTAAGACGGCTACGGCAATTAAGGCATTCAAGGAACATTTCAGTTATTTTGGTGTTCCTTCTCGTCTTATAACAGATCGTGGCTCTTGTTTCACGAGCGCTAAATTTAAGAGTTTTATGGATCAATTAAAAATAAATCATATTTTGAATGCAGTAGCTACTCCAAGAGCTAATGGACAGGTTGAAAGATTTAACAGAACGATAACTGATGCCCTGAGTACTAAATGTCATGACGTAAATGACAACTTATGGGACGAATACATTGGTGACGTACAATTAGGTATTAATACCACTATTAATAAATCAACAGGGAAGAGTCCCTCTGACCTGTTGTTTGGTTGCAGATTGATGAACGCATCAGAGAATTTATTGAGTGATGTAATCGCCGAAACAACTGAACGAATCGACGGTGATGCCTTACTAAAACTGAGGTCGAATGCTAGGAAAAGGATAGAAAAACAACAGAATTATGCTAAAAAGCAATTCGATAAGCGTAGGAAGAGTCGGACTATATATAATGTAGGTGATTTGGTCAGAGTAGAGAGGACAGTTATAGGCAAAGATAATATAGGAAAATCGCACAAACTCATCCCCAAATTTCAAGGTCCCTATCGAATCCTCAAACTATTACCTAATGATAGATTTCTTATCGAAGATACCCCTGTAACAAGAAAGGGTAACAAGAGGTATGAAAATGTTGTCGCGCTAGATAAAATTCATCCCTGGATGAATTTTAAAGGTTACACCAGTGAGAGCTCTGATAGTGATCATAGTGAAGCTACAGAAATAGAGGTAGAGAAAGAGTGATCAATTACTCTACGTAGTAGGTAGGAACGATATAATTATTATTTGGGGCACAATAATAATATACTAAATTACAAGAATTAATCAAGTTGCCTGATGGAAATGAGTAGTAATTGCGTGTCATTATTAAGGTCTATATATACATATATGAGCAATCAGTGCAGATAATGAATGGCATTAAGAAATTGACGTCGCACGTATGATTGCAAGATAGTGAGTAAGATGTGAGCACAATTTGTCACAGAGGTCAGTGCAGATTATGAATGGTGCCAAGATAACGGTGCCGCACAGTTGACCAAAGATCGTGACAGATTGTGCAAGATAATGAGTAAGACTATACAATGTGAGCACAGTTTGTCATAGAGGTCAGTGCAGATTATGAATGGTATCAAGATAACGGTGCCGCACAGTAGACCAAAGATCGTGACAGACTGTGCAAGATAGTGAATAAGATTATATAATGTGAGCACAATTTGTCATAGAGGTCAGTGCAGATTATGAATGGTACCAAGATAACGGTGCCGCACAGTTGACCAAAGATCGTGACAGACTGTGCAAGACTTACAATGCAGATTTTGATGAAGATTTGTGACATTGTTAAAAACCATACATTAAACTCAGATGTAACATAATGATATACTTAGACTTTGAAATTTTGATTGTGATGAGAATTTATAACAGTTTGTGAAAAGTATATATAGTACGTAACTGTAACGAAATTACCTTATCATAAGAATTATTGTTTAAGAATCAAATTAGCTATAGAAGTATGTCTGATGATAGTCTTTATTTAGTCTTAATTGTTTTTTTTTTGTGTGTTTATATTTATTTTTATATTAAATATTTTACACCAAACAAGTGAGAGGACTCACTTACACAGGATGGCCGAGCTGTAAGCTTAATTAGCTAAGATGTGGGTATTTTTGATAATATCCTATCTAGTATGTAACAATGAACTATATTAAGTATTTATTTAAGAAGTAAATTGAAATAGTAATTATTATTAAAATTATAGTCGATTATTTAATTGTATCGAATCAAAGTTTAGGATGACAACACTGTATGACATTATTCGATGTATTCAAATCGAGGTTAAATAGAGGCATTGGCCATTTGACTACGGAAACGATCACTTGTTCTAAAATAAATCGGCTAATATTATCATAATCATCGTTTAATTTGGGAAATAAAGAGTAGATCTTTTACAAGAGAAAGGGTATTGTGAAAAACGTCGGCGTTCTTTATTCTGAAAAATATTCGTATGTCATCTTTGTTTAGCTGTGATGATAATCGTTAATAATTATGTACAACTACCTTTTATTTTAGAATGAAATGAATATCAATCTGTTAGCCTTAAGTCTGATAAAATAAAGTTAGTCACAAAAATGTAAGTTATGCTAAAAGACATTTTCAACAATCACTATACATTATGTATATCTTATTCGTATCGTATCGTTATTTGTGGCACCTACCGTAACTTACACGAGGTTTGTTTCAAAGAACAGCAAGTTCGATAATCTGCACGATTAGCGCAGTGGTTAAGATATTAACTGCTGCGCTAATCGTGCGGGTTCAATTCCTGCATGGAACAGATATTTGTATGACCTACAATCAAGGTGAGTTTAAATGTTTGTAAACGCACCCACGATACAGGAGTAATTCCCAGTGCGTGTAACGTTGCCCTTATTTCACGTTATTTTAGTAGGTATATGAGAAACCTGAAACACGTGTCTAGTACTTATTTTTAGGTAAATAATCTATGTATAAAATTTCAAAAACGTATCATGAAAAACCACAAAGTTATGAGCTTCTTATCTTTCTTCGTTGTCCCAGCATAAATATGGTCAATGCATCGCTCGCCCGGCCGCGCCTACAACGGCGCGGCGCGGGGGGCCCTGTCTCACGCGCCTAGTACTATTTTCTAACGTCAGCAGAGTTGTGCGCTCTGTAACCATACTGCAACAACTTCTTAATGTATTTGGGAAAAATATAACATGGTGTATAAATTATTGGAATCGATTCAGTTGCTTATTCTGAACAAACTATAGGTATTCGGATTTCGTATAAAGAAAAAAATACTAATTAATTAAAAAAACATATTAATCAAATCAATATAAATTAACCATGTCAAAATGAAATCGGCATACCTAAATGGGCTTTAATAATTTCCCTACAGTTTAAATAATGCAATATTGTGAAAATTAACCAGTAATAATATACACGGCAAATGAAGGCTATATCTATTAATTTTCACATTAAATGACCAAATTTTAATTTTGTACATTTTATTCTAAAATCTAGTTTGTTAAGCAATTGACCTTGCTATTCGTTATTAACAATGTAGGTTGTAGATAGTTAAATTATCACATAACTGTCATACACTCGGGAGCGTTCATTAAGCAAGTGGAAATGCATGCTACATCCACATTATATGTACCACACCACGTGAGCCCAGTGTGGGTTTATGTCACATGTCTGAGAATGTTTGAAAGTCAAAAAACAAATTACCCAAAGAAACCCACCGAACTGGGTGTTGAACCTACGAGCTTATAAGTCAGGGCTTTAAAGGTTCCTAAAAAAGCACCGCTAGTCTCCTACACAATACTTAACCACACCAATTCCTGTAGTTCATCATCATCATTTCAGCCGAAAGACGTCCACTGCTGGACATAGGCCTCCCCCAAGGTTCTCCACGACGACCGGTCCTGCGCCTCCCGCATCCAGCGGTTTGCCGCGACCTTCACCAGGTCGTCGGTCCACCTTGTCGGGGGCCTTATACCCACGCTACGTCTTACGGTGCGTGGTCGCCCCTCGAGAACCCGTCGGCCCCATCGGGCTTCGGTCCTACGGGCAATGTGTCCAGCCCACTGCCAATTTAATGTTGCAATTCTTCGGGCTATGTCGGTTACTCTCGTTCTTCTGCGGATCTCCTCATTCCTGATTCGATCGCGCAGTGAAACCCCAAGCATAGTAACTTTGAGCCTTCTTATAAGGCCCATTGTTAGCGACCACATCTCAATTCCATAAGTCATCACTGGCAACACAATTTCTGTAGTTACCTATACGGAGTTTTTGGCGGGAAGGCTAAGATGGGTGCCACGCTCATTTTTCATTGAAGTTTTAAATTATTTATAGTGTCGTTTACTAAATAAAAATGCGTGATTTGTGAAGTAAAAAGTGCATTCGGTGAATAATTCATAAAGAACAGTGATATGTTGTGGCATGGTGGCCACATTATGGCTTTGTCCCAAATCTTCCTCCAAGTGTCCGTTCACGCAGGAAACGAAAGGAGATAGGTTTAGGTTAGGTTAAGCTAGAATAAGAGATAGATTAGGTTAAGTTAAGTTAGGATAAGTTACTAAGTTAAAATCTATTTAGGTAAGTATGCGACTGAAGGATTTGTATCCATGGTCATGAATTAAATTTATATAAAAAAAAAGTTACCTATACCTAAATACCATGTACAGAAAACATGAAGCTTGCTTGGTAAATTATATTAAGTCAACTATCTAGTAGCTAAAATATTACAAGTTTATAGCAACGATGAACCTTGAAACACCACCGAGGCGGGTTCAGGGCTAGCGATTCACGAAGCACCCCTCAGGGAATTGATATACATTTTATAACCTTCACCGGCAAATTTTCCCGTTGATTCCAAGTAGGAATAGATATCTATTTTCTTTGATAACCTAAAAAGAATGAATGAAACTGACTTCAGAGACTGGTAACTTATTGAATGAGCAATTTCCTGTTTGCCAATTGATTTTATTTTCAGCGTCTTGAGAATTCTAAAGTTAACTATTTGAGTATTACCGGTTAGCCGTATGTCACTGCTTTCAACACGGTGAATGAACACGTCCTAGAACCAGAAAATTGTAGCACATGTAACATGTAACCTACAAAAGGCCATAATGGTAGATTACAGGTCACTCCCTCTCGATAAGAGGAGGCCTGTGTTCGAGCAGTGGAAATGTTAACGGATGATTATGCTATGTCATAGAGGGGGATTATGTAAGCCAATAAGGTTGTGAGTTCTTTAGCTAGACAATAAGGTCAGGGATTACGGCGAATTCCATCCAATTTAGTATATCTAGTAGATTATGGCTTCTGTATCCTCAATTTGAGCCGACCACGGAGGCATTTAATTAAATTAAATCGCGCCACATGTCCACTTACTAGGTCACCGGGTGCTAAATAATATAGGCGTTGACAAAATGCCAATGCTTAAGTCAACCGCATATAGATTCACTTTGACACGCGATATTTTTGTACCTATCTATGTACATTGTTGATAGATAAAGGTTCAAGGTTCTTTTCAAATTAAACAAAGTGAGTGTTTATTTATACGAATATTAAAAAGAGCTAATGCTAAACTTTATTTTCTTTCCTGGTAAATTTATATGTAGGGATTCTCATTCTTCGTTTCAATCTTGAAGAGTCGATGGCAGAAGCTGCATCTATATAAATTAGAAGCATTTCAACACGAGACAAAAGTAACGCACAACTTTTTGAAATTTTCTTCCAGTGGCGACAGAATGCAATAACTGAGTGAGCGACGGATTACGTCAATCACTTAGATTTTCTGCCATGACAGCTGTGACAGGCAGAAAACAGTCAGGGCGCGTATCCTCAATTAGAGTCAACTACTATAGTACAATTAA
Source organism: Sesamia inferens (assembly GCA_037179545.1). Lineage (NCBI taxonomy): Eukaryota > Metazoa > Arthropoda > Insecta > Lepidoptera > Noctuidae > Sesamia > Sesamia inferens. Next base: position 14,983,426 of record CM073928.1, on the reverse strand, counting down.
TCAAATTAAATTATGCTACATGATAGCAGTGTTGGCCAAGTGGTAACAGCTTACGGGCGTGGGTTCGAACCCAAACAGACACTACTTGTATATACACCCACCCACAGCACCCTAATCAGGGTAGTTGACTAAAAAAAATCTAATTAGTCCGTCAGTCAGATTTCCAAAAAATACTGGACACATATTTTTTCTTTTTTCTTATAAACAAAAAATGAAGACGACACAGTGCGTTGAAAACTCGTATCACGTCACTGCACGCTACACTTTTAGCGAGCAGTTACGTCACCAGCCACCACTCCTGATCTTTGATGCGTTTTATATTTGTCATATTTTATTGATTTGATAAAACAAAATACACGTATCCAATATTTTTCTATAATCTGAATGACGGACTAAATATAATATTTTTTTTTACCCAGGAAACATCCCTGTTGGAATCATTCTAAAACCTATTTTTTTTTTTTGCTTTTTGTGAAATGGCGTCTCGTAGTTGACTATTAGAGGACGTGACTACTTAACCGGACTTACCTGTGGATGCCTTAATTACTATTAAATCCTCCAGCCTATGGCTAATTCATTGCTGTTCATATTCGAAAAATATCTTAGCCCAACAACGTAAATAACGTAAAGAGTGTTGTTGAATTGCCAAAATGAAATCCATTGCTACTGATAATGTGTTACGTAATTACCCTGCTGCTCTCAGAACGATGAAGGAAACCATCGTGAGGAAACTGGCATATTCTAAAATCAAGAAGACATGTGACATCCAACGCAGCAACAGTGCGGGTTGCACTAGGCCCGCCTAGTGACGCCTGGGCCTGGAGGTGGCCCTTGACAAGTCGGAGGCCATGGTATTTCATGGCCCCCGGCGTGCGCCAGCGCCGGAATCACATATCGTGGTCAGCGGGGCCCGGATAGCTGTCGAGTCCACCATGAAGTATCTGGGATTGGTGCTCGACAGCCGCTGGGAATTCGGGCCTCACTTCCGGCGACTGGCGCCCAAGCTGATGGTTGCAGCAGGCGCGCTATCAACGTTGCTTCCCAACATGGGGGGCCCGAGCGCCGCCTGTAGGCAGTTATACGTGGGAATCGTGCGGTCCATGGCCCTGTATGGGGCCCCTGTGTGGGCGATGGACCTGACGGCCGGAACTCTCGCCATTCTGCGTAAACCGCAAAGGGCGATGGCCGTCAGGGTCGTCCGCGGGTATCGCACGATATCCTACGAGGCGGCTTGCGTCCTGGCCGGATCCCCGCCCTGGGACCTAGAGGCGAAAGTACTCGCGTCATTGTACCGATGGCGCGAGGAAGAGCGGACACGGGGCTCCAGTCTGGTGCAGCAGCAGATCGAGCTGCGCCGAGAGGAGCTCCGTCAGGTCCGGTGGACTCCGTCAGGTGGCGGACTGGCAGCAGAGGCTTATGCGCCCTACTGCCGGCCTCGCTACCGTCGAGGCGATCCGGCCAGTACTCGACGACTGGCTCGGGAGGAGGCACGGCTCCCTGTCGTTCAGGGTGACGCAGGTACTGTCGGGGCACGGCTGCTTCGGCAAGTACCTGCGTCGCTTAGGCAGGGAGCCGGACGCTCGGTGCCACCACTGCGTCCAATGCGGAGAGGACACGGCGCAGCACACGCTCTCCGAGTGTGTAGCTTGGGAGGAGCAGCGCCGTGTCCTCACATATGAAGTAGGAGGCGACCTAACGCTGCCGGCAGTAGTGCGGAAGATGGTCGGCAGCTCAGAGTCGTGGGACGCGGTGGTGTCCTTCTGCGAGGATGTGATGTCGCAGAAGGAAGCTGCGGAACGGGAGAGGAAGATATCAACTCCCTTCCCGGGCCGCAGAAGACGCACCGGGCGTCGAAGAAGGGCGGATAACGCCCTCTTCCGCCCCCCATGAATGGGTCCAGGGGCGAGGGACATGGGGAAGTCCCCGCCCCCCCTATTGATGGACCCCGAGGCGGAGGCGCGCGCGAGTGTCGGCGCACGCCTCAGAGGCGATGCACGGGGTAGTTTAACACCTCACTACCCCGTGCAGGAGGCGAGGCCCGGACAGACCGGGCCGGCACGAGAGTGTGGGGCTGCGGCAGAATCAGGGACTCCCGCGGCTCCGTGCGCACGTGACCGGAGAGACACCGGGGTGGTTTTTAGTCAGTAGGAGTCTGACATACCCCGTCGCCCACCCCAGGGCGGCGGACATCCATTGAGGATTTTCCACCCCGGAACAAAAAAAAAAAAAAAAAAGGCCCGCCTAGTGAATCATAGCGTAGTCCACCTTTATCCCAGTGGCGGGAACTTTATTGGCTACTGGCTACGCTACTTGTTCAAATACTCATCATCATCTCAGCGTAAATCCCAGTCGTATCCGAAGCCTTTTTCCAGCTCTGGAGTCTGGGGTCCACTTTACCAATCTAACTGCTAATTTTGGCGAAACTTGGACATTTTCCGTGAACCGACTACCGTCTGACTTTCCCTACCCGAAAGCGATATGGAAACATTGCAGCTAGACCAATTGTTGGACTTTTGAGGGCTCCAACAACCTGTAACGGCTGCCACCGGGACCAACAGCTTAACGTGTTTCCGAGGCACGACCAGACCAGTGCAAATATTCATATTCAATGCATACAAATATATGCACTGCGCGGAGATCGAACCCGCGCCTCCTTGCGCAGCGGCCGTGTTCGCTACCGCTACGCCACGGAGGCTGTCACTACTTGTCCAAATAATATCTCCTATTAAGTTATACCATGACTACTGAAGCTAAAAACTATCTAGAATGCAATATAGAATTTAGACATGCGATCGTTTTTTGTTTCAGACAAAAAGACAAAAATATCGTTGCGTCTCTTTTTCCTGATCAATGATGACAGAATTACAATTAAGTGACAGACGTCCATTTGAAAAGACAAAAAACATTACGCCATAGCACTGTAATTTCGGTTTTTATTATTATTATTATTGTTTATGTACACTCTTGCTTCTCCATTCCACTTTTGACATTGGCAGAATAGTCGACATCGGCTTCACTAGCCATAAACAAAAATAGAATAGAATAGAACATTACGCGAACGTGTAATACGTCTAACTAATCAGATGAACAGTAGTGCGGTCATAATCTTATCGTGTATACCTGCCGTTTAATTAATAAATACACGAGTGCTCGCTTTTACTGACAATATGTTACGAATTAACAGATAAGGTAATTTTTGTGATTGCTTTTAGGTGTCGACATCGGAAAATACGGAATTAACTGATGGTGTTTACAGATTATCTTATCTTTTAGAACTTGTATTAATTAATATTGTTCTACCTTGCTTCTTTATCTATCACTTGTCTGATAGAAGTTTTAGTCATACATATTAATTAGATCATAAACGTCGTAGGACAGCTGAAGTTCATTTAATAATCTAATCATCATCATCATCTCAGCGTTAATCCCAGTCGCTTCCTCGCTGGGGTCCGCTTCACCAGTTCAACTGCCGGTTTTGGACCAACTGCTTAACGTGCTTGCCGAGGCACGACCACACCAGTGCAAATATGAATAAATATATTATATATTTATTCATGCAAACAAATATTTAATATTTGCACTGCGCGGGGATCAAACCGCTACCTCTACGCCACGGAGTCTGTCGATTTAATAATCTAATTATTTCCTGTAAATGGTCATGGTGATAAAATAAACAAAATAAAACTCTTAAAACGGTTAAGGAAAATATCGTGACAGAAACAGATGTCCTAGAAACAAAAATTCTAAGTCACGTGATTACACGAAGTCAGCTCGGTGGTAGGCCATAACATCGGCCGCTGGCAGAAGTTACCACCCACCAGACAAAGCCTTGCCGCCAAGCGATTTGTCGTGTTCCGGCATGATGTCTGGTGAAGCCGTACGGAGGACGGGTCTGAGCAGTTGTGTTGCGATGCGTGCCGGGTACGATGCTTTGGCTCATCGTACCCGGCACGTTGTTGTGTTGGGAGTTGGTCGTGGAGGGTCTTCAGATCAATCTCCCTTTGGCGCAGCATCGTTGGTAGTGTTGTTGGGTTTAACATTGCATCACCTCGCTCAACTGCCGTCTTCCTTCCTATTCGGTCAGTTTTTCTGAGTGAATAGGCTCTTAATAAACTAGCGCGCTTTACCATCAACGATCGCATCACTGCCTACCATCAGGCGGGATTGCGGTCAAGCGCTAGTTTATAATTATTAAAAAAAAAAAGTGCGCCGTCGTGTTGAATTACGGCCCACTCCACTTAACCGAGAGGAGGCCTGTGTACCAGAAGTTAAGACAAAGTATTTTATTTGTTAAAAATAGGTAATATGGTACGTACATGGTATAAAATTTCTGTTGTATCACTATGTTTTGTCTTGCAAGGCGTTAAAATTAATTATAAACAATTATAAGTTAGAATCCCGAAGAATTGCAACACTAAAGTGGCAGTGGGCTGGACACATTGCCCGTAGGACCGATGCCCAATGGGGCCGACGGGTTCTCGAGTGGCGACCACGCACCTGAAGATGTAGCGTGGGTAGGCCCCCGACGACGTGGACCGACGACCTGGTGAAGGTCGCGGGAATCCGCTGGATGCGGGAGGCGCAGGACCGGTCGTCGTGGAGAGCCTTGGGAGAGGCCTATGTTCAGCAGTGGACGTCTTTCGGCTGAAATGATGATGATGATGATGATAAATTAGAATCCTATATAGGCCAATTTTACCGCATTGATGACTTGGTCTAAAATTTACTGACTTACTATACAGAGTGGTGCTGACAATACGACAATAAACGAAAACACGAACAATGCTGATTCATAGGAATAATCCTAAACCATAGAAAAAAACCTAGCATCAAAAATAAAGAAATGAAAATTTCAAACAAACTAAAATCTAATCAAAAAATATTGGTTCACTGACCTCCGATCGGCGACAGCGCGATCCTGTATCGACTTGCTTTTTTCACGCCGTTATTATTAAAGTTTGGTACTGCAGGATGCGGCGGTCATTATCTTGTAAGTGTTTCCTTATCAACATGTAAATCATGTAGAAAATGTGAAAAATAAAAATTAATTTCCTGTGACTAAAATAATGGACATATTTAAATGGTTTTTTATGGGTAGACTGAGAATGTGTTGCGGTACACGATGTTTAATTTATTTTCGTATCTAGAGGAATCGAGAATTATTTGAATAGTGGTGCTTTGTTTTTGTTGTTACTTCCGCCTTGAACGTTAAAGCCATTAGAGTTCTCTGAAAGTTGAACTACTATTTTAGCCATTACAATTAAAGGAGACGCGTCAGGGCAGGTAGCGAAATTCAAATTCCTTTTTGTAATTTGCAGGTCAGTGTTAAGTTGAAAAAATATACATTGCGACTTAACAAGACTAAGGTCCGTATTGCAGAACTTCACTCAAAATTTCAGCTTTACTTAAATCTTGTTTCAATCCATTTGATGGGTTGAAATTAGTTTTAAGTATTGCTTAAATCTTGAGTAAGGTTCTGAAATACGGTCCTAACTATGTTTTTACAATGAACTCTATAAAATACTAATCAATCAGTATTACCAACTCTCAAAAGTTGGTGCCAAAATCCCCTAAAATCGCCATAATTCTTTTGTTTCCCCCCTAAAAAATACACAAATATAAATTCACAATGATTTAGAAATAATATACTGTAATATGTTTCAAAATCATTCTATTGTAAGTTATTTAATACATTAAATATTTCATCTTCATCTGAAGATTCAGATTTTTTAAAATCATACATGTTGACATTGAATAATTTAACATTTTATTGGATGGATTAAATTTTACACAAGATCCATCATTTCGATTTAATAGAAATCGGACCAGCAGTCACTAGGCAAGAAACAAATATTAATATTATAAAATCAAAAATAATAAAGACTCAAAAAAAAAATCCCTGAAAATACCCCTAATAATTTCAGACCCCTAAAAAAATCCTAACTCACTTATTTACCCCCTAAATCTGGGGGGAAAACCCCTAAGTTGGGAACCGTGTAATCAATAGTTATATGAACTTATGAAGTTCTATCGATACTTTTAAGGATTTTAATTATATATACACATAGGTACTTGTAACGATCCCTAATCATATTTTGCCTACATAATACAATTTGACATTGAAATGTCAGACAGGGCCGTGGGTTATTCGAAAAACATACCGTGGCCCCTGGCGCGCAGGCAAGTGATGCAACACAGGTGAGTTTTAGACAGTTACAGTCTGACACGCCTTTGCACTCCGCCCAGGGCGAGAGACGTCATTTGATGATATCCCAACCAAAAACAAAAACACACTCGCATATAACTTGTTACCCTGACGTCTCCCCTAATGAAATAATTTGTGTGTGCTTTCTCTGGCATAATACAATCACTGATGAGATAGATACTCGTTGAACAAAGTTGTTGCGCGGTGCTGTGCCCCAGATGTTAATCGACAGTAACTACTAGAATTAATAATGTTAACTGGATATTATAGAGCATCGAAAGTGTTCCTTTCAAGGAGCCTGGGAACTGTGTTATTTATTTTTTTATTTATTAATTCACATTGTAAAAATGCAATTACAGTAATTAATGACCGACACACAAAAAAGTATAGGTAACGTTCAGGTCTTTCATGAATTTTTCTTCTCACAGTATTTCTGACACAAAAAAAAAATAGATTTCATCAGCAAATAGAATGTTTGTTGGATTAAAATCCAAGAGAACAAGTGTAGTCCAGTTCTAGAAACTTATCGTGTGTAATGGAAACAACCTCTGTTTTCTTATAACAACGGTAGTAATTAGCCAGGACATATTATATAAGCTATCATTGTCAATTACAATTAGGTTATGCTTTCCCTCTGACATGCAATTTTTTTTACTCAAATTCTCCTGAATCACTGGTGTCAAGATATGAAAAATAACAAGAGTTGTGTAGCAACTTTTAAACGAATGGAGTCGCGAACACAGCTAGTGTTGAATAAACAATGTGATGGCTCATCCTCTATCCAAATTACCATAATAGTAAGCGCTCCAACCTCCTAGGATTGCAAAAGATTGATGGATTTTCGGATCCATAGCAAGCTACGTCCCTATGTCCAACGTATTAAGTATTGAATCTCTCGGATTTTTCCAGGCAGCTGGCTGCGTCATGGATTTTTCTATTTTCTAAACTCCATATCTCAGCTATTTCTAACCTAAATCCCGCGCACAGTTTCTTGTAAAGATGTTTAAGCTTTCTAATTAAGAAAACACATCTGTTTCATTATCCCCGACGGCTTAACTCGATGAATTTAATTATTTAGTAGCGCTTGACCTTTTAAACACTTACAGTGCTTAAAAGACCTTACTGTTTTAATTTCAATGTTGTTTTTTTTTTTTTTTTTTGTAAATAGTCATTTAAACGCGTTTAAATGCACCCCATTTGTAGCCTTAATTGCGGGACTATTTTAGTCACCGACCTCGACATTATCCTATAACAAAAACGTATCGCATACCACGTTTCTTTTAATGGGTTAATAAAAATGAAGTAAAACCTTGAACTTTATCGTACACTGTTAGATAGTAAGGGCCACGGCATAATTGTAACACCCGATGTTTGCATAGTCATTGGCCAATTAACGAATTGTAGCCAATGAACATGCCATCTTCGCGTCGTGCGGCATGCAAAAGAAAAAATGGTTGCCTGTAAAGTCGGTTTTACGGGCGAAGATTTTACGTGACAACGTCTTTTTCTCGGTAGAATATTTATTGATATGAATATAATTAAATTGCACAATAGGAACAAGGAATTGAATGAAAATAAGAATTGCACAAATTTTAACTATAGAAATATATTTTGTTTACTAAAACATCGGTGACTCATCGTAACGTTACCGAGCGTTACACTTTTTCATAAGTGACTCCCAGCCGCAACCTAATTTAAGACGTTGTCACGTCAAAAAAAAGAAAAGGAACCGTTTATTTGGCCCACACCCTTATAAATAGTATATGTAGTGACAGTAGTGGTAAACTAATAATAGTTTTAAACAAAGAAAACAGAACAAAAAAAGAGAAACAGATAAAAAAAGACAATCAACAAATATGAGTCCATCGGTTGCGCCAAATAGGTCCAGTTCAGCATAAATGTCAGACAACTACGCAGCAGTTGCCTGACGCTGTTTTTTAACGGAACCTTGTTATGAGTGTATAATTATTTAATTATTGTGTTTGCATGATAAATCATAAATCGTAAAGAAATGCATGGCATGCTACATGTCTGTTGCTAAGGGTGTGTGGCGCTCAAACATAACAGTTTATTGATAGTAATGTAGCTATGGCTATGACACATCTCAACAAACCATATCGTCTGTTTCGGTGGACACTAGACTGGCATTAGAGGTTATTTAAACATTGGGTGTGATTTGACAGCACGAGTTATGATATTGACAAATGATTCCGTTTGTATTGCCAGTTTTGAAACATCGAAGTAGGTGCTATCATTAATTTTCTAACCAAATTGAACTTGTCCTTAACAGACGTCCTTTTCTATTGTAAGTTCACCTTTTCAACAGTTTTCTTTAGGTACGCTTTGACACTAAACTTGAACAGATTTTGCCAACAATTTTGTTCTATTGTAAAAATAGACATCAAAATCTGCCACAGCTTACTTACTGGCGTGAGTATCTAGTTTATCTTACTCATCCAATCCATCACACATTGTTTTGCTTGAGAATTGTGTCACCGCATTTTCGCCAGTACCGCAATGTTTGTGTAGATAATTTAACGTATCGTATGCTCATCAGGTTTCATGAATTTTGACCGGGATTAGGCAACGTTCTACCGAAATAACAGTCGCTTCCTGCGTAGGCATAAGCTTAGCATTTAATTATAATAATAATAATTATTATTTTCCAAAAAGTTATTATACAGATTAGACATAAGGTGGTAGGTCATATATACAAATTATTTAACCAAATATATATAACCGAAAATTGGTGTGTGTGTGTTAGGCCAAACCGTTCGTATTAGTTGCTTTCAAGAGAAGAAACGCGTATTGATCTACCAAAAGAAGTGTAATTTAACATGTGCATTATGTATTAATGAGAAGGAGAGATTGCATTTTAATGGGTTTTGACTGAGTTAGGAGTGTGTGATACTTAGGGTGAAATGATTGTGTGATTATAAATAAAAACGTGCCTGAATGTTTGTTAGGGACAATTTATAGATACTGCATTTAAAAGCTGCTGTGACTGTTACTACTGTTTATCATAAGCTTAACTTTACCCCTACATTTAGTGTCACACATAACTGTAGAATTATATTAGAATCATAATATTGTGTGAACTTGAAAAAGACAATGACCTCTGAGTCGGATTTAAGTGCTTCTCTTTCCAGCTCGGATATTAAAACAGGACTGTCTTGTTAAAGTGTTTCGTGAATAAAATTGACTAGCGGGATTTTTTTTACGTTTATACCCAAACGTTTTGTTTATATCTTTGAACTTTCCGGCAAATTTAAACAAACCTTTTCTAGTTTAGAATTTCGCCAATTTCAATATAGATACTTTAGTCATTACTTTAAGTACTTATCAGATATTTTAAAAAAATATAAAGGTACAAAGGGAGAGTACCTTAATGTCAATATTTTTTGCGTATTCAACAGACGTAACATATACATAGTATATTCTTCTCATCATATTTCTCTGCACTCCCACTAATTCCCACTGTTGGGACATATGCCTCCTCCGGGAGGGTAATTGCGTAATACATTATCAGTTGCAATTGGTTTCATTTTGACAGATCAACAACATTCATTGCGTTATTTACGTTGTTGAACAGACACATTTTCGAACATAGGGAGCAATGAAACAGTAATAAGCTTGAAAATGATTCCAACTGATATTAATAATGTGTTACGCAATTAGGATGCGGAATCCAGACAGAGTTACTTTGGCATTTATATAATATTATAAATGCGAAAGTAACTCTGTCTGTCTGTTACGCTTTCCCGCTTAAACCTCTTAACCGATTTTGATGAAATTTGGCATAGACAATCTTTAGACCCTGAGAAAGGACAGGGAAATCTAAAAAGATATAACCGAATTCCACGCGGGCGAAGCCGCGGGCGGAAAGCTAGTAAGCAATAATCTAACACGAGGGCCTAGTGTAGGTTGGTAAATATCCCATTTCGTCGATTTTTTGGTTCTAGGATATGTCGGTTTCTTTACAAAGTTTTTATTCACTCTTTTTAGAATATTGCCGATTAAATTATTTTTACAAAAGCGCTTGCTTGGTTTCGAACCCAACTCGGCGCCGTTCCCACTAGCCCAACACTGCTCCCAAACAATAATAAAGGGTAATTTGAAAAAGTTTAGACCAGTAATTACCTCAGTTAGATCTATTTAAGCCGATGTCAAACTTTTAGATGTAGAGCCTTATCTTTCAGGAACCAAGACACTGATTAATGAGTTTTACCGTTGATATTGTAACTTCTTTTATGAGCCAGTATTTTCCTGTTGGGCTTCGATATAGATTAAATTATGTTCTTAATAGTTTTTCAGAGTTTTCTGAGATCAGAAAGCTCTAAATTAAATTACCTTTATTAACATAATAATATGTCACATAGATGTGTAATTAATGAAGTAATTGCCTTAACATCATTAATCACCAGTACGAATAAATAATAGTGCTTTCAGTAATGTATAGGTTTGTCTCTATCTTACACTGTAATCACTATGGCAGTTACCTTGGACAAACTCGAAAAATCTTCCAAAGACTTGTGTTATTTAGACTACTGATTCATTTTCTTTCTTTTTTATTTATTTGCGTAATTGTCTACCAATGCGAGACCCAATAATAGTAGATTAGTAGCCGAGGGCAAGCAGCAATTGTAGCCCGAGATATTTAGGCTCACGAGCGCAGCGAGGGTGCCTATAGTTCGAGGATGCAATTGATGCTTACACCCGAGCTAACTACACTACTTTACATCTCGATTGTGAGGTAAGTAGAAAAAAACCGATAAAACATTGAATTTTCAGGCAAAATATTGTCAATTCCTGCTTCAGCTTCCGTTTTCATTGAAGATATGAGCTCCACTCCCGCAGCTCATATCTTCATCACTTCCAGAACTCATGTTTTTTCCTAATTAGCACGTAATTATAAAAAAAATCCCAAAAACATAAAATATTTAATGTATAAGTTTTCTATTCCCGCCTTTTTTCATCTTTTTTTTTTTGTAATAATTTTTTCAAGAACGAAATTGAGCTTCGCCGTTCGATATTTAAAATTGATGAATGGGTACCCATACGAAGACAAGGCTGAATAGCGAAGCGACCTCTTTTGTCATTGGGCTGAATGCATGCGATGTCTATTGCCAGTATGATGGTTAGATACGCGAACTTTTTGAAAGAGTGAAGAGTTTTCTTTTTTTTATTAATTACCGCCCTACTTACGGACTTTTCTAGCTACATTATTACCCTAGGGCGTTAATTGGTCACTTACAAGCCCAATCTGGGGGTAATAAGGACGTACTTACCGAATATGAGAGATAAAAAATACTTTGTCTTTCTTTATATGAAAAAATTTCTTCGTCTTTATGTTTTCATTGTTTTTCCATTGCACATACAAGATACATATGATGAATAAATTAATATTAATCATAGTCTATCAAATCATTTAGCCTTCTATACATGATATTTAAGCAAAACAGTTGCGCTCAGTGTGGGGTCGCCATACATAACGATAATAATACATTTTATTGCTTATTGTTCCCAACTCATTCTGAATGCTAGCAGCAACCTCCTAATTTATCCGCGGGTTTCGTGACAGTCTATTGTATCCATTTTCATTAGTCCCGCATTTATGTAAAATACTTAGGTAGATAATGAAATAGAAGAACGATGGTGGCGAATTTAACATTAGACTGGCGGTCTATTTTTTGTTGCAATATAAAAAGGTATTAGACAATATTAGAGGTGGGGGCGTGTATACATAATCAGCCTTTATAATATTCGTACTACTTGATTACAGACCTCCTCTCGATGAAAGAAAGTGCGGATTGGTAGATGTCATAAATCATAATTTTTTTGGTTCTAAGATACTTATGCCAGTTTCCTCTTGGGCACCTAATTGGTTTTATTAATATTTTAACAAGGCGATTATTATATAAAAGTCAAGTGGTAATTAATGTTTAGAAAGTTATATTATTTATTTGTTCATCTGGTTGACGCCATCTAAAATTTTAGTTAAAATCAGAGAAACTAATTTGATTAGTAATAATTTTTAATTTTAACTGTTTTCTTTCTCGTACTTGTAAACTATTTACAGTTAAGTATATAATAATTTCAAATTAAATTATAATATTTTCTTACTCGGATATAGCTAAACTGAAAATATACGCTTCCTAATCTTAGTACATCATCCTAAAATAACCCATGAGAAGCCAATAATATCGCTTTTCCCGAAAAAATATTAGTGTACTCAAACGCCTACCAATATACAACGGCAAACAGTTTCGTTTACGTTCGTGCCGCGTGACTGTCAGGCGCTTTGCGCACGCGAAGGTCTCGATCTCCGATTAATAGCACACCGAGGTTGCCCTACCCGCCCTTTATAACCTCTCTGCCTTCTTCGAGTGCCTGCTAAATGAGCAATGTTAAGGTCAAACGACGTAACTCCTTATAAGTCCGGTTCCTCCATAATCCGCAGCTAAGGAAACTTTGATCAAATCCGAACTTAGAATTCAGCAAAGTTTCGGCGTCCGGATACGGGATCTTAATAAGATTTTGTGCTAACTTTGCTTATTTAGCCATGCCGTGATAATATTGTATTACTTTACTTATAATGCCTGATGTAGATAGGTGGGTAGCCAGGTAATCAGTTCAATCAATAGGTAATTCGGTGACAATGCAATTACATATACATATTAATTGCACCCTAACAACATTATCTTATGCTAAATGGAATCACCAATTAATTGAATGCAGACTAAAACGATAAATTAATGTGATAATTCTAATCACTGTAGATAATTATAATGTTCACATATTTGGGTTGCAAAAGTATAACTGTCACTTTTTTTGTATCACCAAAAGAAGCCTCAAAATCACATACGTCATAACCAAGATTATGTAACGACTATAAATACAAGAATTGAGGGGTTGGCATCAGATGACGGTCGATCACGGCATACACAGTACATTGCTGATGAGGGCTGGAATTGTTATTTATACCTTTTGTGGTATTTTAGCTTCAAACACATAGCATATTATAAATCCATATACTTAATGATGAGTCACATAGTGATAATAAGAAAACAGTTGTTAAGTAGCCTGGTTTGTATACTTTTTCTTTAATGATCTATTATTAGCAATGGCATCAAATACATTTTCTGAAGCCAGTAGTAAAAATACCGTGGATATTATACAGGGTCAAAATAAGGTAGCTTGCAAAACTTCGGTGATTTGATAAGAACCGATATCTAAACATTTTATACTCATACTTCAAGTAGCCAGTAAAAAATACACGAAATTTTAAATTTTATTGATTTTATCACCACGGAATTTTAGTCGCCTTCCAAAGGCAGCTAAATTCATCTAAACAGTGCCTAATAAAATACTCAAAAAAAAAAAAAAAAACACTAAAATAGAACAGACTTTTGAATAATTTAAAAATAGTCATAAATTAATTTTCTGCGCTGACAGGTACAGTGACAGAAAAAATTGGTAAGTATTATAAGAAAACAATAAGTGTTACATTCTTTACACAGAAAATGTCGCGTCCTATTTACGTCAGGCACTGACGAGTCTTGTGTTCGTATTCATGACCACCACTTCTTGAATAGCTTTTTGTTCTCGGCTACCCCAAATTATTTTCTATTGATTTTCAGAACCAGACTGGACTCTTGAGATATCGTTCATCAAACTGTCAAAGTGACAAGTTTTGTGTCCCTAGGTTGGTTTACTATGGGTATTAGTTTGAATTAATACTTTGAGATCAATTTCAAGTTATGGAACAAGAGACGGAATGCCATACTAAACAAAGTTCAAATTACATGACAACCAAAAAATTTTAAGACCTATTTGTTCACAAATGGTCACTCAAAAATGAACTTAGAATACATTTTAGTAAAGTAAATAACTGATTTAGAGACGATGCAAAGTAAATTATTCTAGATGATGACACTTTCATAAAATACATTGATATTAGTTTGTAAATACGCGAGGTTAAATGTCAAAGGTTACATGAAAATAGTCCTTAGGGACATATTCCGCTAATACTACTCATAAACAACCTGTTAGCGAAATAGTTCTTCAGTTAATAGAGTACAATTTAGAATAATTAGTGTAGTAGGCATTCGGCTATTATGGCATGCACCTCGTAATCTAAATTGTATCAACGGATGTGTCGCGAGTTCATGACGTACATTGTTAATGATCTCACACAATGTCCATTTATGTCTTGAACATAACATAATAATTTTATGCACAAATAATCGTAACAATCCAATCACGCAATCTAAATAGTTCTGTAGAATTTCGGCACGCTATCAAATATAAATTAGTAACGAAGGCAAGACGGTAAAGAAAGAAATTACAGACAACATTTTGTTAAAATAAATTGTGCCATAATGAATAAAGCTAAAGTTATATGTACTTTCTAAGTATATCTTGGACACCAATGACTGAAGGTGAAGGAAAACATCTTGAGGAAACCTGGACTTTTTAAGTCTGTAATCGCCAACCCGCATTGAGCAAGCGTGGTGATTACGCTCAATCCTTCTCTGTATAAGAGGAGACCTGTGCCCAGCAGTGGGACGATAAAAAAGTTGATAATGATAATGAATATTCCAAATAAAAAAATATTGAAACCGGTAACGCTTCATATTTATTAAGACTATTAAGAGGGCGAGCTGAAGAGCTTAATTATTTTAATAAATTATGTCAGTATTTCGTCGTACCTAGCCTATTCCAGCCTGTTAAAAATAAATGCATCTTATGGCTTAAAAAAAAAATTAAACATCGAGAAAAATCAGCATCTTCACATATTCTCATAAAAACAGTTGTGACAATCCTGGGTTTTTAAGTTGGTTTCGAATGAAGATATACTGACGTGATATTAATAATATAACGTACAAACGACAGCACATTAAGCTACTACAATCTGTCAGATTTCCTTATTAGATTTTCAATTTTATCACTAAAGCATTAAGGCTCAAGGTTGATTGGGAATATCTGACAGTTTGGGGTAGCTTGACCAGCTGTCGTCCGTACTCAGACTTTCAAAAGTTCGCATTCGTTTCTGGAACAGTTACTTGTACCAACCACTGTTATGACAGCCGCACAGGTTCATCGATCAGATTAAGCGACGCTTGCCGCGGTCAGTATGTAAATGGGTGACCATTTTTGCATACCGAGATCCCTCCGTGCCTCCGAAAGCACGTTAAGCTTTTTTTCCTGACTGTCCTTTCACTTTGTGGTTCTTTGACAGTCTTTACCTATGGGTAGTTAGAAGCCCGAAAATCTGACAACCAGTTTATATTTATTATATTTCCCAGTAACAGGGTCGTGAAGGTAATATTTTTTTTTTTAATAATTATAAACTAACGCTTGACCGCACTCCCGCCTGATGGTAAGCAGTTATGCGATCATTGATGGTAAAGCGCGCTAGTTTATTAAGAGCCTATTCACTCAGAAAAACTGAGCGAATAGGAAGGAGGACGGCAGTTGAGCGAGGTGATGTAATATTAAACCCAACAAAATGACCAAAAATGCTGCGACAAAGGGAGATTGATCAGAAGACCCTCCACGACCAAACTCCCAACACAACAACATTTGGCGCATTGTACCCGGCACACATCGCAACTTAACTGCTCAGACCCGCCCTCCGTACGGCTTCACCAGACATCATGCCATCATGCCGGAACACGACAAATCTCTTGGCGGCAAGACTTTGTCTAGTGGGTGGTAACTTCTGCCGGCGACCGATGTTATGGTCGCTCCATGTGAAATACAGTGAACAGTGTTCAGCTGAATCCGCAGGGTGATTGCGTAACATACTATCAGTAGCAATGAGTTTCATTTTGACAGTTCAACAACATTCATTGCATTATTTACGTTGTTGAGCAGACTTTCCGAAATCCTGCAAAGTTTTGTCAGTTCGGCAAATTTATATACTGCACATAATAAAACAGCATGCTACGCTTCCTTACAACGCTAATATAATTAACAAAAGGCGGAATGATATAGTGTGCAGCTCAACCTCTATCTCTAAATATGCATTTACACACAAATTCTATACGTTCTTAGGGTCCTTTTTACACAATGGATTAAATAGAGTATTAAATTGTTATATTAAAAAAATTCTAATTGTCTACAAGGTTTGTCATATGATCAGACTGAAGACCTACTTTCAGTATGTAAATAAATTTAGCAATAACCATTACATTAACAGACTAATAATGCTAAGTAAGCAATAGGATACTAATAATAACACTGTATACTTCCGTTGTGTCCTACATTTTTACGTACTACTTTTATTGTTAATTTATTGCAAAATAAAAATTTATAATAAGCACTTTTACGGAGGACGCGTCTGAGCAGTTGTGTTGCGATGTGTGCCGGGTATGATGCGCCTAATGTTGTTGTGTTGGGAGTTTGGTCGTGGAGGGTCTTCAGATCAATCTCCCTTTGGCGCAGCATCGTTGGTCGTGTTGTTGGGTTTAACATTGCATCACCTCGCTCAACTGCCGTCTTCCTTCCTATTCACTCAGTTTTTCTGAGTGAATAGGCTCTTAATAAACTAACGCGCTTTACCATCAACGATCGCATCACTGCTTACCATCAGGCGGGATTGCGGTCAAGCGCTAGTTTATAATTATTAAAAAAAAAAAAAAGTACAGGTTCTACCTAGTTCAGGCAAATTATACATCTGTGCTATTTATAATTAAGAAAATCATTATATAAATTATGTACAAAGCTGAGAAATAAAGAATTTATTTATTTATTTACTTTCCGAATATATGAAGCAATGGTTTAGCAATTGGGTTCAGAATGATTTCAATTGATAGTAATGGGGTGTTACGCAATTAGGGTGCCAGTTAGACTGGAATACGAGCCTAACTTTTTATGAGATAATCTTTTCATGTGTTTCGTTCTGTAATTAAAGCTGATAGCGTTGTTGACCCTTTAGTCAGGTGATTGACGTGACATGAGTGAAGGTAGGGAACAAACTGTGAATATAAATATACAAATGTGCCATGTGGTACAAGGTTTGCCCTGAAAGGATTTGTTACACGGTTCATTTACAAGTTAAGCGCTTTTTAAATTGCAAAATGCATTAGCAAATCGTGTTATTACCTAAACTTTACGCTTAATTTGTTTTGTCATTAATAGGTATACACATTACCTGTTGTAAGAGTTAAATAACAAAATTATACCACTTTCATATTAAACTGGTATAAATTTTGAAAATACAAAAGCATTTTATAAAGGCACTAACGTGGGATGTTTTAACACAAAGCGCAATGTAAATGCCAAGCTCTCACCTTTTCAAATACCCGACGTACCGACATCTGAAATAGTGCAGATCACTGTCATGGCTCGGAAAAATGCTGAATTTGTTTACAAAGATTACCACGGCAATACTTCAGATACCATCCTTGTGTCCGTCTCTAAAAGCGACAAAATATTCCGTTCACATTCTCCACCCGCCCTATTACGTGCACAGATTTTTCCCAAAAAATCTCATCCTCAATCGACCCTGCTTAAAGTGGGTCGTAAGCCTTTGATAGAATCTCTCATAAAATAAAGCCTGGGGAAAGTGCGAGTCAGATTATCCAAGGTTATCCATAAGATGAATAAATTTTGCTGTCTCCCAACTGAACAAAAAAATATTTATGACCAAAAGTCGAAAGGTGAAATAGTTGAGGAGCTTCCATAAATTCAATTGGAGGTCCAAAGTTTAAATATAAGCCTCGTCGTAAAGTTTAATGTATCCTATAATGACTTGATTTTTAAGCGGTTTTAAATTTCCCTAGGGCCATTACGCGTCAAAAACTTTTACAGCTATCCGGAATAGAATTTGTGAAAGTAAAAAGTTAATGAGGAAAAAAAACATCGGTTGAGACTTAGAAATCTTTTTCTGAAATATTTTTCCACGAAAGAAAAATGTTTTGTCAAATGTACCTATTTTATAACACTAGTTAACAGAAAAACAAGTTTTGCTTGTAACATGAGAACTTTTGTCTAGTTAGTTATGTTTAGGACAAGTATAAGGATATACTAGATATAAAATTAAAATGCTTCAATTACGAATAGCTTTTTTGTTATACCATTTTATAACATTTTAGAAATTTTGAATTTTTATAAACAAAAAGAAGTTATTTCGGTTTATTGCAACATTAATATGAATTTTCTTTTATAATTATTTTCGTCTGTATTTTGCTTCAGTAATCTCGTTTTAATGCCCATTAGTATCATCAGCTAACATACATGGGCTTCACTTGCCCTGATATCTTTTTTCTATACTAGAAATGTCTTGATGGAACCTTTCACCGTGTTCATCGCTTACGGTGCCCAAATTTTCAGGAAAGAAGTCTAAATATGACCAAAGACTTATAAGCAGATAAACGCTTCGCGATAATAAATTTATAGTCACTTGATCGGCGATTTCCTAGAAAATAGGAAGTTACTGTCATGAAAGATTCCCAAGCTGATATTTGTAAATTACTTAGCTTTTCTTTAAATATATCATCTTTTATCATTTGCTTGTTTTGGGAATAACAAATATACCTTGAAAGTCAGGATCCAATGTCTCTTTTTCGAGTTCTGGCATAGGGCATAGATTGCTAGTTTGATGTGGTTCTGGTACCGGTAGATCTTCACTATGAGGGATCGGTCTTTTAGCTGATGGCAGGTCAGGATACATGATTTTACTTTTTGTTTTAATTGTAATACCTTTTGTATCAGTAAGACAAAAATACCAATCAGATGAGTGGTTCGTTTGTTCCGTCCAAATCGTAGGGATTGCAAAAGGCATCGATCGAGATCTTTTCGCCCATCCAGTGAGAATACCCACACATGTAACACAACAGATGTGTGGAACCCACGATTTGTCTTGTTGTCCGATGGCAAAACCAAAATACTCTTCATGTAACTAACTTACTAATGGTGTCAAATTCCTTCTTTGAGTTTTGAAGGTAATGTCACCTAAACTTGTCAGGATTATTTTGACACTTTCATGACAATCACTTCACTCTAATAACAGAACAAACCACTATGCTCTTCAAATAAACAAATTCTCTGAATGCGAAAGTAAAACAAAAACGGTTAATTTTTAATTTTGTGGGTAGTAGCTGTAACATGAAAACTAGATCTGATGTTATTAAAATAAATACGATAATAAAATGAGGTTTAGTAGGTAATTTAAAATTAGCCGGCACTTTTCTTGTTACAAAATTTTGTTGAAACCACTTGACATTGGCAGAATAGTCGACATCCATCGATTTTAGTTGCCATAATAAAGAATAGAATAGAATAGAATTTTGTTGACCAGTGTAAATATCAGATTAATATTACTGTTTTTACAAATTATTATTTAACACTAACTATATATATACAATATTTAACAGGTCCATAGTTTAGAGTTCCACCATTGGACGACCTGTCGCACAGCGAGTTTCCACCCTTACGTCGTTAACACCACTATGATTCGGACGAAGCGTTTCGCCTCCTCTTTCATACCGCGTACATCGTGAGACTGGAACAATTTGCAAGCAGCGGTGTTTCCGGTGTGCTAGACTAAATAGGCTCTTAATAAACTAGTGCGCTTTACCATCATCGATTGCGTCACTGCTTACCATCAGGCGGGATTGCGGTCAAGCGCTATTTTATAATTTATATTTAAAAAAAAAAACAGAGTTCAGTAGTTAAGTAATATAAAGAAACTCTGTATGTACATTCATACATTCTACTCGTAACGTACGGACGACAGCAGGTCAACCTAACTGAAAGTGTAAAAAAATCCCAATCAACCTTAATGCTTTACCGATAAAGTTGAAAATGTAATAAAGGAAATTTTACAGATTGTAGATGTATTCTTGTCTGTACAAACCAAGCCTTTTTGGCATAGATCCGATTTCCGGACTTTTACGTAAAAAAATATCTGTCGGCGACCCTTTACCTACGTCCAAAATAGCTTAGTGTCGTTGTGCTACCGGAAAAACATACTGAAACTGAAACAGTTCAGTGCGTGTGTAGGTAAGGTAGTCAGCCTCAAAAATATTTATACATCGATAAGAATACATTGATAGTCTCCAGTCCTTGTTCCTTGATACTGTATCAATAAAGGCATATCTTATCCTTTCCCACTGCAGGGCAATTACGGCCTCCTTTTGATCCACTTTTCTTTCGCAGTCGCCGGAAATCCATTCAAGAGACGCCAGCTTATTCACCTATCTCTTTTTCTCTCTCGTTTTTAAATGTCGTAATATTTTTCTGCTGTATATAAACACTTGTTTGGTAAATATCGTTCCCAAAGAGGTCGGGGTCGCGTCGCGGCCAGGTGTTCGGCACTCCGCCAACAGTTGGCACAATAGTTCCGCCTCAACGTTGTCTGGAGATTATCTATATTTCTTAACGCACCTATTGTTTATTGTGGTTAGAGGTTTATTATCTCTATTATTTCGAAATTAAATGAGATGGTCCCTTTCAATTTGTATTTCAGTCTTTTTCATGTAAAGGTGAATAAAGAACTAACCTCATACTCCCTCTTTATTAGTCTCCTAGAGATTACTAGGAACATATTTGATAATATAATAAGAGCTTTGTAAATTAAACCTTTTGTGAATTATCAAATATGTTTTTAATATACAAGATTGCAGACGATACCTGTTATCATACATTCAGAGCATGATTCCTGGAAATAAAAATTTTACATCTCTGTTTTTTTTTTTTTACAAAGGTGTAATATCTATGGGGTCAAAGGAGTATGGAAAAGCAGTTTTTTTTTTAATAATCGACATACTTTATTTAATTCAGGGTTGTAAAATTATCTACTCAAATTCCATGGTAACAGATTTCGAATCCACCTGTATATTGCCCTGAACATATTGCCGTCATATTTTTCTTAAAAGACCAAAGTCCATGATTCCAAAACATTGTTTGTCGTTAGTTTATTCTACAATTGTTACATACTGTACGATTTTTTTTTCTTTTTTTGATAGTAAATTATCAAATGACTTCTCGCGTTCTTGGCGGAGCGTATGGGGCGTGTCTGTGGCTTTAATCAGAAAAACCGACATGTGTAAGGAACATAAGTGGGTTTTAGTCAGCGAAAGTACTTGCCTGTGCACCAGGGGCCACGGTATCTCTTTCGAACATATAATACATACTGCACATACTGTAGGCTCAAACCAAAACTAGCAATAACGTTTTGCAATAAAGTCCCAGTGAGTATAGAATAGAATACTCATTATTGTGTACAGCATATAGATTACACAAACATAAATATAAAATTTTTACAAAGGGTGACACAATAAGCGGTCTTATCGCTAAGAGCGATCTTTTACAGACAACCTTCGGATGGAATATTAAGGAGAAGGAGAGAAAAATATGAGTTTGATATCCTTTAACGCAAATCGTATATATGTTTGAGAGATTAATAATATAACCAATATGGTTGATGTTTAGGCCTTCACGCATGTATATAAATAACTTCACAATACTGTAATCACTAATTTGCTTGCCAACTTGCCAAGTAAATCTATCTAAGTATATGTAAGCCAAGCCACCAGCTACAAATTTACAATATCAGTTGTGTATTATCATACAATATAATTAAACGAAATACTTCCTAATAAAGATAAAGTTTATAAGCATAAGCATTTTCATTCATTTTTAGACAAAAAAAAACCTTTATAACGACCCACTGATAAAAATGTTTATCATTTCATTAGCTAGAGGGCTTTTCCTGTCATGTAATTAGTCTTTAGGAACATCAAGAAACAGCTTTGTCCATAAAATTTAATCTTTGATGTAGTAATTTAAAAGTACCTAATTGGGAATAACTCTAATTTATTTAAATAGTTAATACCTGAACTCAACTAAGATGTTTGTTCAAAAGCAAAAGTTTGTAAAGATGAATAGATGGATGAATGTTTCTTACTCTTCCATGCAAAAACTACGGAACGGATGTTGGTGAAACTTTACAGTTCTATGGCTTATTTATCAGAATAACACACAATGTAATATATTTTATCTCGATATTCCCACGAACGAAGTTCTGCTAGTATTTGTACCTATACAACATCGACCTGTATTAAAACTCTTTAAAAAAGCAGACAGGAAAAAATCATTTATTTTCTCCCAAGACAGTTTTATTTTCAACTCCACCACAGTTGTAGGTTTTATTGACGTTATATTTTTATATATCGTACGTCGTGCTTACGTAAAGTAGCGATTAGAGAATACGGGTGAGAGATAAAAAAAAAATCTCTTTATCATGGGACTTAAACGGATGTTCTGTTGTGGCTTGTGCCCGTCGCACCTTCATTGGTCACAAAGATAATTCAAGATACTGTTTCACGATCGTTTTATGATCCTCATAAAGCGAGTCATAAGCTGAGAGTTACAAATAACCGTATAATAACGTAATAACTTTTGTTTTACCGTAGATTACGATGTAATATTATTTTCGGTTGACTTATGAGTAAGCAATGGGTAAGGAGACGGACAAATTATATAATGTCTTCATTAAATGACCTTAGTAGGACTATAACAAGACGTAAGAATTAATGTTTTAGCGAGACATATTACCGAGAGTTGGCACAAACAACTAGAGAATTATATTTCCCAGCTTCACGTCAAGTTTGAATTCAGCAGCACATTCCAAACATATGAAATCGTAATTTTTGTTAACTTGTTTGAAGTTGACGAAAATTACAAAAGTTCCTTTCCATTTCAGGTGACGTACATCAATCAAACCGAATTTATTACTACGTGGCGTATTGTTGAATTTTGATACACGATTTTTGGATCTACAAACGTTTTAGAGAGCGCAAAAAATGTTAGAATTTGTTCATAACAAGGGCGTTTAAAGATAAGTGTTTGTGATGAGTCGTAACCAGCTGCGTGTCCCGGAGGTGCGCGTGAGTGGAGCTCCTGCGCAGGAGGAGGATGACCCGCCCGCCGCGCTGCACCCATTCGCACTCACGCTTGCATCTATACCCAGAAGGAGACACTCTTGGATATGCGGGTAAGTTACTGGACGTGAATGTATATTGATGACTAGGTGCCTATAGTGATCCACCAACGTCATGAAAAGATGAAAACTTTTCAAGATTCTCCAACTTAAAGCGTTTTTTTATTCACTTTAAGATCTATGAGAAAATTATGTCCAAGGCGTTACTTACTAATTAATTCTACAAAAATGAATCATATTTTAACAAAAACATAAACAGGAAATTGTATAAGCGCGGCGTTTGTTTGCGTTTACATTTTTATCAATTTACGCACCATGCATTATTCTAATAGGCTAAAATTACATAACTTTTGACAGTTACAGGTAATTAAGTTATTTTATTAATGAACACCGTGTCCTAATATACAGACTTTTAAATGAAAAGACTTTTAGATAATTTTATAAAAATTAAATATGGAATGGAACAGCTAATGATATTCGTTGCAGGAAGTCTTTAAAAGTCGCCTGAAGGTAAGGTTTATAGCACGTCACTGAGTGGGTTATTCGTTTGTCAATATATCCGTCTTCTTGTAACTACAAAGATAACTTAATTTTGCATTCAGGTACTGCTGACACAGTTGTTATAGTGCATCTACGCGATAACAACTTCACACAGACATCCATAGAATTTTGTATGGGCAACAAATCGGTTCTTCTTCTTGATCAATAATGATAGAAGCTGCTAATAAAATTCGTCATTTTTTGTAAAATAAAAATTTATTCATTATTGTGTCATGACCGTACGTGAAGAGATTGAGTACAATTGTATTGACAACTTTCGAAAATTGACATGTTTTGAGTAATTTAAGTATGAGCTGCACAAACATTTTGTCACCATATTTTTAGTCAGACTTCAGATTTTTACTAAAACTTTAGATTTAAACTCAAACTTTAGAATTTACTAAGAATTCAAATTTGTAAAATATTTGTACAACTTAAAGTCCGTATCGTATGGACCCACCATTAGTCGTGAAAGCTAAAAAGCCAGACTAAGAAATAATTCTAACAGCTATTCTTTATATTTTGCTAACAGATCCTAATTCCGTCTTTCGGTGTGTTATTATTATTCATACTTCTCACGTACAAACTCACTTTGATTAGTTTCGCTTTATACCTACAGCAAAACAATATAGCCCGAATGTCGTGTGTCTGTCTATATTGAAAGATATATTCAACACTGAGTAGCTATCTGTAAGACAAATATCAGTTAATATTCATGAGGGGCTCTGGCGATGGTCTGTCCCAGGCATTAACACAACAATGACCGCCACGTAAACGCTCATCCGAGATAACCTCGACCATTGTACTGAGATCACTGTCTTCAACTGTTTTTGTATTCCATTATACCCCTCGACGCTTTTACTAGAGTCGTCCCATGAATCATTACAATACAGTCGCCATCTTTTCGCCAAATTACCTCCTCCGCTACATTACTTTATTATTCATCGTATACTTACTTTATTGAAAAGCAAGCGATAAATTTCAAAAACGTTAAAAGATATCTACAGAAACTCCGCATTAGAGATGAAAAACCACGAAAAAATTGAGGTTTTTTCCCTTTCTCTCGTCTGTCAGTGATATTTCATGACGACATTAGACGACACATTGAAGGAAGCCATTAATCTAACATTGGCAGCGCTTAGGTATACTTCGTTCTTTACACGCGACGCTTTATTCAATATCAAAATATTTGTTTGGCGAATATAGCACGTTATTAATATAACATTTTGCAGAAAACGGCCGAGGCTGCCTATCAATATACCTTTGGTTTTAAATATAAATATCCCTGAATAATTTCTTGTGATCATAAAATTGCGCAGCTGTGTTATGTTTTGGCCATTCGGAATAAAGAGGTCTGAAGTTAACCAATTGGTTATTGGAAACCTTTTGTGATAGTAGCTATGTATGTGGAACTAATCAATACGCTCACGGGGAAACAGCTCAATCTGGAAGCAGGAAATAGGTCCAATTAAACACGACTTTGATGTCTGATTGCTCTCTGTACTAGGCCGAATGGGAATGTGGAGAAAAAATTTCTATATAACTTTTAATGAAGCCTGTTCTTTCACTCCTACGAACATATTAAATGCTTTAAAGCAAATTAGACGGAAAGAAATAAAAAGGCAATAGAACATTCAAGAGCTCTGTTTTCAATTTCCTGTAAAAAGTTTCGTAATTCCATAAGAGCATTATTTTTATTGCGCCAAGTTCAGTCGGCGCTAACTTCAGTACAATTCAAGTAATTACAACGAGAACATTAAAACGACTGTTGTGTTTTTACCCGACTGCCAAAGAAGGAGGGTAATGTTTTTCGAGTGTATGTAAGTATGTATGTATGTCTTTTCCTTTGTGACCTCCTGTAGCCTAAACGGCTTGATGGATTTTGATGTATGAGGTATCGTTAGATTTGTCTTGATTACGGAAGTGTCATAGGATACATTTTATCCTAAAAGTCCCACGGGATAAAGACATAATAATATTTTTTCTAAATTTCCCTTTAAAAAAATATGTATGCGGTATCATTAGATTCATTTCAATCACGGGAGTAATTAATATAGGATACGTTTTTTCTCAAAATTCCCACGGGAACATGTTAATTCTGCGTCAACGCAAAGCAACTCATGCGTTAGCAAGCAAAAAGATAGGGCGTGGCCTGGCATGCGGCGCGCGGCGTTGTGCGGAGGGGGATATGCTCGAGTATACAGCCCGAATGCGGGCACACGCATAAGGGCACACGTCGTTGACACACAGCTACAAAACAGCTAAAAAGTTATAAATAAAAAAAATTATTATTAAAAAAACAAAATACCCGACTGCACACTAAAAAAAGAGTAAAACAAGCCCCACAATAATATTGATCAATCAAATGCTAAAAACTAATTATGTAATACCGTTTAAACAATACCTATATTAAAATACACTACAATATGTGTTCGTAATCGATAGTTAAATAAACAGAAACTTATTTTGAATACAAATTTACTGAATATAATTTATAAATGTTGATGGAAAGCATCGCAGGCGGGGACCACCTTGACCGCCACCAACGAAAATTCTGCTAAATGGTGCACAACCGAAATGACTATAAGTAAGCCTCTGTTGGTCCCCGCCTGCGATGCTTTCCATCAACATTTATAAATTATATTCAGTAAATTTGTATTCAAAATAAGTTTCTGTTTATTTAACTATCGATTACGAACACATATTGTAGTGTATTTTAATATAGGTATTGTTTAAACGGTATTACATAATTAGTTTTTAGCATTTGATTGATCAATATTATTGTGGGGCTTGTTTTACTCTTTTTTTAGTGTGCAGTCGGGTATTTTGTTTTTTTAATAATAATTTTTTTTTTTACTTTTTTTTTAAGGATGTTTTATTTTTAATGTGTACCTATCAACATAAAATACGAGGAGTCTTTCTTTACAATGTGTCCTAGAATTTGTAAATACACTGACTTCTCATAATTATCAGTGAATTTATTCCAAGTTTAAATCACATAATATGATAAATAAATAAAATACTCTTGGTTATGTACTCAATAATTCAAATTCAATTTTTTTATTTCAGATTAAATAATATATAATGTTAGTAAAAGTGAAGCCTAATGTTAGTAATAAATTAACTGAAGTGCGTCTGGACTCTTATCCACCTACATAAGGGGGGGAGTCCCACCGGTATGAAAACAGGATGCCATTGGAGGAGGAGCGCAAGCGCGCCAGCGCCAACGCATCCGCATGATCTTGGTAATAAAAGTAACAGATAGAAATGAAGATATTCGCGCATATAATTTGGTCGTATTCTTCACTCGGTAAACTAGGAACACGGTTCAACAATAAATTTAATATAATTCCCGTTATTCCACTTTCACGTAAGCCATCAGGCCTAACTATTGTTGGGCTTCGGAAGGTATTGCTTTTCACTACTAACTAGTCACTATTTTGACGCAAGATTTGCATACGTATATGAATTAGTTCGGAACAGTGGGACAAAGTTTTAAGTGGTCTTGTGCACCAATGTGAACAAAACTGTCACACGCAAACTATAAAAATACAAATAAATTTTGTGTGAAGGTAACTGTGCGTCAATGGTACTGTAAATAAAATTAAATACAATAAAATAAAATTTAATTAAATATTTTTAGTAGTAGGTAAGTACAGACGACAGCATATGAAGCTACTAAAATCTGTCAGCATTATTTATTAAATTTTCAACTTTTGCTCTAAAGCAGTAAAAGTCAAGGTTGATTGGAAATATTTCACAGTTTCGGGTTGCTTGACCTGCTATTGTCCGTACATTAACGGCTATAGTAGCCTCAATGACCTTGTGCATGTGGGCGGAGCTAAACGCCGTACTCCCGAATTCGTAAAAAGCGCGCGGTGGCGCGCTAAACTAAAACGACAATCAAAGAATATCCAGAGATGCAGACAAGCCGCGTGTAGGGCGCGATTTGTGCCTACGATTTCAGACGGGGGTATGGATGCAAGACGATAAATGTATATTTTGCATTGATAAATGGTAATATCGTACTATAATATATTTTTAGTATTCTTGATCAATGTTTAAATAAAATCAAGGAGTGCTCGTTATACAGTTTAATGGCCGATCGCAGACTGACAGACATTTGTAAAACAAGTACCCACACATTATAATATATCATAACATTAACATAAAAAATAATGGTAGATGGTAATATCTATCGATTCAACATATTTGAATTTTTTTTTCACTACTTTTCAGTATATGAGTATCGTGTCTTTGCAGTGTCCTTGAATTAATTACTAATGCGAATAACATAAACGAGTTCATCGCGTTAACGTAAAACAAACGCGCACTAGGCACTTTGTGATATTTTTATTAAAAAAAAAAACGTTGAACCACACTAGAAATTACTTTTATCGTGGGTGCATTTTTAAACATATAAATTCACAGACACAAACAGCCAGACCCGGAACAACTACTTGTAGGACATGTTCTGAACATTTGTTCCGCGCGGGAATCGAACCCGCGACACGCAGCGCAGCAGTCAATAGCTTAACCGCTGCGCTAACCGTGCTTTATATAGATGCCTTGAGATTACAAAGCGCGTAGTTTCGGCCGTTTTCCATAAAGAGATAGTACCCTATTTATACTGTGTCAGTGACGTCGGATTGAATGTACTTCGTCGTAATGAGATTTCAAATAAAACACGAGTTATTTTAAAATCTGTAAATTTTAATTCTTCGATCCAATAAATAACATGCGAGATTATAGGCATATCTAAAGCTGCAGAAATTTCTTGCAGTTGAGAATGGCCACAGTCTATTTCTATAGTTCCTACAACTGCACAGCTGATATTGATTTCTGTAGGATGTGCAAAATGTTTCCATACACATACGGCATTTAAAAATAAATAGGGAATGTAGTCCCACTTGTCGTTCTCCAACAATATCCACAGATCCTAAACCATAGTCTATAATTCTCCGTGCTTGGCAATTTTCTTTAGTTCTGAATAAAAGTAAGCAATATTAATTATGCGTCGCCCTTCGATGAAACAAGCTTGAGATTTGTTGAGGTTTTGGTGATATTTTGAGCTAAAAAAAGATATAACATACATTTTAATTAACCCTGGCAACACTGTTAGAGATTTTTGTCAAGGAATTAAGAATTTATCAAGAAAAATTAATTAAGAATTAACAAAAAAATAATTTTACAGGTATATGATATATTTGTAAACTAAAAATATAGGTTGTAGGACATGCAGGCATAATTTTACCTGAATGATGATGATGGAACTTGCGTCGTTTTTTTGTGCACATAGAGATATATAATATTATCATTTTCTTGCCGACATTCTGTATGGATGTCTGACCTAGAATCAACTGCGTTAGTGTTCGACCTAAAAAGCAAATTAAACTTTTAAGTTCTGTCGATTGGTTTCTTTCTCTTCTTTTCTGTAAGTCGAAAAATGTTATTACAATATTATTTGTGAAAAACAGAAAATATATATATATATCCTACAGTATGTTAAGAAAACCCTGTCCGACCCGTGAAGGTGTTGTTAGGTATCGATAACTGATTCTACTAATGCATACAAAACCAGGCTAACTTAAAAAAAAATCCCCCTAAAAAAATAAATATTATTTCGCAAAAAGAGGTAACTTAATAAATATGCGTTAAGCACCCTTCCGCGGCCGGCGGGCGGCAGCGCACGCGGCACGTTGTCGCATCGCTGTCGCTATTCGCTCATAATAATACCGGTGTTATCACTTTTTTAAAAATTACCAAATTTCGGGGAAGTTATTTCAAAATTCATTTGTATTGGTACTATGATGATTACGTAAAATTTTATATCATATTTGGTCATGTGTTTACTTAACCTTTATTATCCTTACGGGTCGGACAGGGTTTTCTTAATATACTGTATATGTATATACGGACAAATCACACAGATTGAGCTAGCCCCAAAGTAAGTTCGAGACTTGTGTTATGGGATACTAACTCAACGATACTATATTTATAATAGATACATATATAGATAAACATCCAAGACCCAGGCCAATCAGGAAAAGATCGTTTTCCATCATGACCTGGCCGGGAATCGAACCCGCGGCCTCCACGTCGCAGGCAGGCGTGTTGACCGCTGCGCCACGGAGGACGTCAAAAAAATTTACTGATAACTGTGACATTCCAAGCCCGCCAGCCCGCGTCCATCGGCTTCGGCTACTTTAAACAATTACATATAGAAATAAAATATTTACAGGAAGAATCATTTAAAATAATCCAAGTAAGAGTTTTTATTACACATTTTTGCTAATATCGCAAAAACTAAAAGTCCTATCAACTCAAAACTTTTTGTAAAACTGTTTTTACACCAAAACCTTTAATTGAGTCCTAATTTTTGGTTTATATCACCATAAACAAAAAATCACATTTTCAAGTTACGTAAATTTCTAATAAGATTTTTATTTTTAAATCTCCTTACAAACCTATAAATTATAATCTAAGTGCGAGTGTTTACTTACCTGAATAGAGTCTTCTATATTATCAGCGGATGTAGTTAGTCGGATTTTTTTTTAGGCCTTTCAAGTCTAAAGATTTCTTTCTAGATTTCCTGGAACAATTCGTAATTGTTTAACTTCAATTGTAAAAGAAAAATGGTTACAAAGAAAAATACAGTAATATGTAGGTATAAATACAAGAGTATAGGTAGATAGATACTTACGCCACCAGACGCATCTTCAATTCTCATTTGCGAGCTAATCTATGAACGTACACTGACACGATTCGCTCGTAAATATTTGCACTCACACAGACAACCACGCGTAGTCGGCGATAGCCGGAGCAGAGCAGCAAGCGACACAACCCTCCCGTCTGAATGCTAACGCACGACTGCCGCCCGCGCCCGCGCAGAGCACCTCTAAACCTATGTTTCAAAATAAGGATATTTTCTTGGCAAATGTTGATGGATTTAAATACGCTCTTGCATATCTGTAGAACTTCTAACCACGAATTTTTCAGTGTAAAAAAATTTCCACACATCAATGCCGTTTAGAAGTAATAACGAATATTAGCCAAAAATAGCGTTTTGGTAAATATTTTTTTAAGGCAACAGGCAAAATCCTACGAAAAAATCATCTTTAGTAAATGTTGTACATGAATCAATAGACAAGATATATTTTTTTCAAATCTCAAAACCAAGCCGTTAATTAGAAATTAGCTTCCTAAAGTGACCATTTTACGCTACTAAATGAGACTAAGGCCCTTAAGTAATGTTTTATAAAATCAGGAACAGAAGCAAAATTTTGAGAATAATAAATGAGCGATAATATCATAAGCCTCGGAATAGATCATGTCTTTTATCTGTTCTGTGTCAAAAGCAGATTAACGAAACATTTTGTGCTAATTCAGCATGTGTAAAAGTAACAGTGTAAAAAACGACTTCTTATACTGACCGTACACAAAACACTACATGTTTTGAAAAGTATTCAACCGTGGTTGAGTTTTATCTCTATTTTCCTCCAAGCCATCTAAACACAACTTTCTTAGTGAATCCATTGGTCTACTACACACATGTCTTGAAACTTATTTTCTACAAAGTGACTGAGGTTCTAACCGAGGAGCTTAGCTCACGGTGAGTTGGGACCGACCTTAGGGTTGTGCCCTTTCATCGCTTTTGTCTCAGTCTCTTCACTGTGAACTCAAAGACTTGTCTTTAAAGTAGTCTTAAAGTAGTCTCCGTCGCCCAGCACACCAATTGCATGACACACGAGCGAAGCTGTTATTTCGATTAATGCCTTATGGGGTATTTAGACAACTAAATAGTTTTTGTTATAATATTAATCCTACTCTTAATATTAATGCAAAAATTTGTGAGGATTTATGTATGTTTGTTTGTAGGGATGGATGGGTGTGTGTTACTTTATCACACAATAACTACAGAACGGATTTGGATGAAATTTGACATCATGATCATCATCATTTCAGCCGAAAGACAGACGGCTTTCAGTAGACACTGCTGGACATAAGCCTCCCCCAAGGTCCTCCACGACGACCGGTCCTGCGCCTCCAATCCAGCGGTTTCCCGCGACCTTCACCAGGTCGTCGGTCCACCTTGTCGGGGGCCTACCCATGCTGCGTTTTCCGGTGCGTGGTCGCCACTCGAGAACCCGTCGACCCCATCGGCCATCGGTCTTACGGGCAATTTGACAAACAGATACTTTATTACTTGGAATAAGACATAAAATAATTTTTATCCCAATATTCCCATGGTATCGTAACTTAAGTGGGTGAAACCATGGGGCGCAGCTAGTTACTAATAATTACATAACATAAGCTAAACATACTCAAAATAATGACTTAACTACATGTAGGTATATAAAAAAAATAATATGGCAGAAGTGACCAGAAGGCTGGCAACATTGCTCCGTCGTATGGCGATGCTGATTCATTGGCGAAAAAATAGGCCAGCCCTATGCTAAATAGTAACGAAATTCTGAAAAAAAACTTATAGATATGATTGAAAAACGTATGTTTTCAAAGCCCGTCCAGCCACCAGACCAAAAGATATTGATCAATTGTGGAAAAGTACGTGATTGTGTTTCACAATAAAGTTGCGGGTCAGTTTTAGACAAAAACAAAGGACTCGAAAGCCATCAATTTTCGGTACATAATCTGGCAAATGTACAATTTTACGTGATGATAATATTATAAGTACAATATGTTTCCAGTTTGGCAAAAATAGGTCGGTGTTTCGGCTCTCGTCCAAAACGGTATTTGTTGGAATATAAATTCGGCAGGTAGTTTTGTTACTAGTTTTGATAGTGTTTCAAATATCTACCCACACAAATACTTTGAATGGTTACTATTCTTATAACAATAACTGAGCAAGTATTGCCGAGTATCTCTCTGAAACTTATACTAGTTTATATTAAATTGAACGTTGGGCGTATTCTTGATTATGGCGCAAATGCTTATTCTATAATTTCTCGTCCTATTTTCGAGGTTCTAGTTACGATTTAATAGGTATCCCTTTTCAAAAATTAACACCGTAATGAAGGTAAAATAAGCTTAATATTGAAACGTTTTTACAAGCTCATAAGTATCGTAATTTTAAAGGGTTACTTTCAAGCCGTACGGAGGACGGGTCTGAGCAGTTGTGTTGCGATGTGTGCTGGGTACAATGCGCCAAATGTTGTGTCGGGAGTTTGGTCGTGGAAGGTCTTCAGATCAATCTCCCTCTGGGTTGAACATTGCATCACCTTGCTCAACTGCCGTCTTCCTTCCTATTCACTTAGTTTCTGAATGAATGGGCTCATTAAACTAGCGCGCTTTACCATCAACGATTGCATCACTGCTTGCCATCAGGTGGGATTGCGAACAAGCACTGGTTTATAATTATTATTAAAGTCAACTCTGAAAATTTAATGTACAGGAATTTAGGAATTTGAAATTTATCGGTGCTCTGCTAGATAATAGGGTAGTTGACTAAAAAAAAACTAATTAGTCCGCCAGTCAGATTTCCAAAAAAATACTAAGTAGACACGTATTTTTCTTTTTGCAGTGACGTCACCAACCGCCACTCCTGATCTTTGATGCCTTTTATATTTGTCAATTTTTATTGATTTGGTAAAACAAAATATACGTGTCTAATATTTTTACCCAGGAAACATCCCTATTCCTAAGACCAGCCAATTTTGACATCAATATCAATAGTAGATACGATAAACTAACAAGAGTCCAGTCAAGCGCAATTTTCAAACGAATTGTTTGTCTAATCAATTCAATGCACTAACTTGTGCCATTCGTCCTACACTGAAAATGATCCCGTCCGAAGATCTAAGTGGATTAAACGCATATATATATATATATATATATATATATATATATATATACATATATATACACAAAGTGTCACTATCCTGATCAAAGCTGACCGCGCTGATTGCATTAAGTCCACATAAGTAGTGCATCTCTCGTGTCCAAGAATAAAGAAAATATCAATCGAAAACTTTACACTTGGAGTAGTCTACTTGTATGTGGAATGACCTGCCTGTTCTTTGTGACTCTTTTTCCTCTTGGATAATGCACATTAAATGTGCGGCAGTGAGAACTAAGAGGGTAGTAGTACCTCTTTACTTTCCCAGCACGTTCCTAAAATATTTTACTTTGTATGAATTATGTAAAGCCTTTCGTTATGTACTTCGCCTTCAAGATAGAGTTTTACTTAGGGAAAGATACGTGACCGCTGAAATTTATACCGAACGGCGTTTATTATGAATTAAACGTTTGTGCTCTTAGGATAAATTGCTAATCTGATTCATTATATTTCGGAGTAACACGAACTCTTCTTGTCTAAATAAAATTTAAAAGGTTTCTTATTTGAAATAATAACTATAACAACCGATTAGGGTTTAGTGTTAACTTTCCTAAATATTCATCAAATGAATATGGGATATGAACCGTGTGTGTTAGATCATTGGGCTACTCCCAGTACCTACCCACATTTTAATTCACTTACCTGAACCACCCACTTCAAGCCCGCTTTACGACTTTGCGCCTGCTTTGTTAGTGCTACAATATATTCAATTGTCTTGCCGTATTCCGGCCTCCCGAGTTCCCCACTCAGTTTAATGTGTTTACTTATTTTCATTAATTTTATTCCACCAAAAAGTTACCACAGGCAATAAAGTGTAGGTAATGTAGCGTCGAGAGAATTAACTTTATAGATCGTAAATTGTTGATTCTGTATAATATCAATAGATGGCTTTTCATTTCACAGATAAAACAAACTCTAGAAAGTAAATTTACTTTTTAGCTCATAAAGGGTCTACGAAAGTTATTGACAGTCTCGCAAAATTGTTTATACTGTGGGATAAATAGAAATATCTCAGAAAGCAAGCTCATTCATAAAGACTGCTTGAGCAGAAAAGTGCCATCAATCAACTAAGGGTGCATTGTACTTTTTGAAATGACGTTTATAAACCCGCTATGGATATAATAAGAATTAAAAATAATTTGAAGTTTTTTTTTTTTATTCATGCACAACCTATCAATGTAATATTTATCTCGTTAGAATGTTGTATAAGATAAATCTTACGTGGAATTTAAAGTCCAATTAAGAAATAAGTACGGTTTTGTTTTAGCAATTTGTTACAGTATTTACTGATTAATGTAATCACAGTTAGGTATTGTCACTGGTGAGTAAGTAGGAGAATGGATTCACTCAATCGCGTTTATTTGATCGAACGAATCAGATAAATTCGTCATTAGTAGCACATAAAGCTTCAATTATCTTATGGTGTAAATAGGGCAACGTATTTATTATAATGTATTAGTCATTTGTCAAGGTGTCCGACGCTGTCTTCACTTGTTAAAACTGACGAAGTTCGTGAAAATTGTTTTGCGAAATAAATACAAATTCTTGGCAGTACACAAAACAAAGTGAAGTGCTTTCCTTATCCAAGAGAATATCTGCAAAGGCGTTATAATACTAAGTACTAATGTTTTAGTCTTCATCTAGGAGAGATTGTAGTCACAATTGTACAGAGTACAGAGCATTGAACAATATAATTTCAGTTATATTGCGGTGTTCCGCGTGTTCATAAATTACAGGTACGCATACAAATCGTGACAGTGCGTGAATCTTCAAAGATGCGGTTTAGCACACGACAACATATTTGAAACTCTGCCACGAGCTATTCTCGTCCCCGGTCGCGCGTAAACACCGACACGAAGACGATATTAGATATTATTATATTTTACATTAATTTAGTAATGGACAATTATAATCTTTACTGGAATTCAAAGAAACGCTTTTAGATTCAGTAGATTTAATATATTTGAATTGTGCTATTGACAAGTCGAATGTCAATGCCGATTTAGAATGGCTTCGTTCTTCGTTCAACGAATATCTATCTGGAACTCTCGCAAAGTTTCCCAAAAGCTTTGTACTACCTCGACAATTTCAAAGAAAATCGCGAACCGGCGCAATAAAAACATTATATGGTGAATCCAAATAATAAAGTTTGATACGAAGTTGTGAATCTCATTTTATCTATGAATTGGGAATATTTGGAACTATTTTATAATGAAGATGCGAATAAAACTAAAACTGTCCAACAATACATATACATATGGAATTACTGGCTGCGCCTCGTAGTTTCGCCCGTGTAGGTTTTAAAGCCATGGTAATATCAGGATAAAAAGTATCGTATGCATTATTCCTGGTTACACACAATCTGTGTAGCTTTCATGCAAATCTGTTTAGTATATACTTTTTGCTTGAAAGATTAAGTATCATCCATCCTCCATCCATACACCATACACCCTCACAAACTGTCGCATTAATAATAACTCGGTGGTAGACCATAATATCGGCTGTCGGCAGAAGTTACCACCCATCAGACAAGGTCTTGCAGCCAAGCGATTCGTCGTGTTCCGGCATGATGTCTGTTGAAGTCGGGTCTGAGCAGTTGTGTTGCGATGTGTGCCGGGTACGATGCGCCAAATGTTGTTGTGTCGGGAGTTTGGTCGTGGAGAGTCTCCAGATCAATTTCCCTCTGGCTCAGCATCGTTGGTCGTGTTGGTCTTAGGTTTAACATGGCATCACCTCGCTCAACTGCCGTCATCCTTCTTATTCCTAAGTTTTTTAAGTGAATAGGCTTAATAAACTAGTGCGCTTTACCATCAACGATTGCATCACTGCTTACCATCAGGCGGGATTGCAGTCAAGCACTAGTATATAATTATTCAATAAAACAATTATAATATATAGGATAAGAAGACTTTGATTAAACTTCTGTAGTTATGTAAAGTTTACACTGTTGCTTACATTGAAAACTGAAAGAACTTTGTTCGGTAGAAACTAAAACGTAAGTTCTCGTGCGTAAATCACAGCTTCTTACTGACAACAAAGGAATTTTAGTAAAATATGACAACATAGGTGCTTCTGTAAATATATTACACCGATCACACAATGAAGAACAGAGATAAATTTGAGCAAATAGAAAAACATTTTCACGAAATTTTCGCCGCTTAACTCATGAGTCATAAGTACTAGCGACAGTGAGTAATATGGTCTATATTTTTGGGAAAAATATTATAAGTAAAGCAGGTACATGCCATCGGCATCGCGACAATATGCTGGTCTTGGAGTAAAGTGGCGCTTGAGTGTAAGATCTGACGGTTTACGCGCCAAGACGCACGCGCAGTCCACGCCTCGCCTCGACCAATATAAACGTCGATCGAAATTAAAACATAACGAGAAAGTATCAGCGGGACTTTATCTTATTACAGATGTGTTCCAAACATCGGAAATTGCGCATTTCGTGATTGTGAACTCGTGAAATGAGTGCACTTTGTGAACATATGTGACGTGAAACTGTGATCGTGATATTGTTCTTTGTGATAATGATAATGCTGTGATAGAAAGGTATTCTA
Organism: Sesamia inferens; assembly: GCA_037179545.1. NCBI lineage: Eukaryota > Metazoa > Arthropoda > Insecta > Lepidoptera > Noctuidae > Sesamia > Sesamia inferens. The sequence continues at coordinate 14,946,311 of CM073928.1, read as the reverse complement.
TGGTAACGTAACAAAACAGTTTTTGGCATCACTCTCTGTAATTCAAGATTCTTATTCAATGAAAGTAATAGAGTATTTGCGATAGTAATACTTTGAATCATTTAAAATTAGAATTGTCTAATACCATTTGTGTTGCGATGATTCGGCATTTTTCCCTTAATGTCTTTGATTTATGTATATACGTTTATTCTATACCCTCAATAGACTAAATAGGGATGCAAATATTGACATGAATGGAAGAGAAAATTATTGATAAACTTTTTGCCTTATGCCAGTCATCTGACCGATAACTTTATACCAGGGTATAAGCATAAAGACCATTCATTACGTAACTCGACATGGCCCATCACAAAGAAATGTGACAGTGATTGTGAACCTTTATAGCATAATTCGATTCTGTTTTTCTTCGGAACTTTTGACCAACATTTTTTTGCATTAGGTACCTAACTTTGGCTGTAAATCACTTTTTTAGCAGATGAATAATACAATAATATTTTATCTGCGGAAACTTTTATAAAAAGCCAATTTTAGGTACCCTACTAACCATACTAGAAATCATATGGCAAATAGATATGTGTTCGTTACATAAATGTGATGCAGTGTTCCACAATCGGTTGAAAATATTTCAGACAGCTTGGATGACTAACTTCGCCTTTTAAAAGGCAATGTTTCTCCGCACACAAAGGCGCATGAAAATTGCCTCAATATTTCGCAGTGCAAAACAATGATCAAAAAATGCCTGCCAATTTATTATCCGGCATCCAGTGATTAAAAAAGTTTAACGAGAACAAGTGACCTTAAATTTAATAGACAATTCGGAAATATGTCTCGTAAATCACCACTGGACATGGGTCCCCATTCCAAAAACGAAGTTTGGGGAAATTGTCATGCTTACGACCCCAAACAGTCTAGATTGGTGACAGTAGTTCATTATTATTATCAGACAAACTCATCTTGCCTTTACCTTGGCTTGTCCTTGTAACCAAATCCCTTTCGTTTTCACTTGAATGAGGCTCACTAGAGAAATGAGCGAGTCATCTGTTCTATGCTGAAAACCACTGGTTATATGACAGTGATTTTCGGCATTCATTTATTTTAGTTTACCCTATGGTATATTTACATCAGATATCAGTATATTTATATTAGGTAGCTACATTTACAAAATACATCACGCCCTCTCCGCTATAGGGGTTGGCAATTTGTCATTACAACATTATATACAATAATCAAAAGCTGGTTAAAGTAGGTACCTAATAATAGAAGGCGAGGCCATTACCATCAACGAGACGTAATTTATGTTACTGCCGAAATTATCAGTTAAGTTTGACAGGCAATTTAATGTAAAGCGAATAATTAAATTGCTTAATTGTCTTGACTTTAGCTAGGTTTAGGCTAGGTAGCTTGCTCTAAACACTATCATAGTTGCATTACACACTATTAATCAAAATCTGAGACATTTTGTAGGCTATTCCTAAACCTACTGCTAATCCATTGCCTCATATCTTGGAAAAAATAGCCAGCTCCGAAATACAAATAATGCATTAAATGTTGTCGATCTGACAAAATTAAAGGTATTAAACTGTCAGTGCGTTACGCAATTGCCTCGTAAATAATTCATTGGTAGCATAGTCCAACCTTATAGAAAACAATAGACTTATGTAATACGCTTAGTAGGAGAGATATATAGCCATATCCATGTGGTGAGTAGAAAAACCACCAAATATAATATCCAAATAAAGAAACAAATTGGCCATTGTTGTGTATTACCCTTTCTGTCGAAGAAAACAACTATTCTTCGTTCAGAAGGTTACCTACTTCATAACTATGTATGCGTATATCTATTTGTTGCTATTATAAAAGGTGTCTCTGATATCGACGCACAAACGAGTACCATGAATCCAGTACATGATTCTGAACCCGCTAGTGGTGGAATTTTTCGTCGGTTTTTTCCTGATTTAAAATAAATAATATGCAGTTTTTTTTTTTACTTTAAACCGTTCATAATTGCTATACTTTTATAACCCCATAAGATTTTAAAGTAAAAAATAATTAATTCGCTAATTACACAAAAATCTAAATTTTAATTGCGCAAAGTGAACAAAACTCGAAAAATTATCCTCTCAGCTGATTTAATAGAGTTCACATCAGGGGTCAACGCCATACCCACAAACACGCGCGGCGGCACGCTTGCAACGTTCAAAGGCCGAGGCGACACATTTTTTTAAACACTGTTATTTCTGTAACTGCTCATTAACGATATCAATGACTATCATAATTTTATTAGTGGCATGTCAGATACACCCTGTATAATATTTTATTTGTACGGCCATGACATAAGAGTTAATTGGAGGTTAAAAGCCTGACTTTGTGTTAATTATTTTATGACCACTGCTATCAAAGTAGTGAACGAAAACATCGCGAGGAAACCTGCATGTCCAAATCTGCTCTGGGACCATATACTTGAATTACACAGGATTTTATTCCAGCAGTAGGACCATTATCTTCTGATAATTCTATTTGTTGGTAGGATTAGTGAGACGTACATACAGTTCAAATGTCCAATACAATTTGTGCACTAATTACGTTAATAAAAGCCAATCATTATTTAATTTAAGGCAGCGTAATTGGGTAGCCATGTGATGTAGATGTGTTCTATATCTATTAGTACCTACAGTTCTGAAGACCTCCTCAACACAAACTCACAAAGGAGAAAGCATGGACCAGCACTATGTACACTTAATGTAAATATAAGTATACACTATAGTTATCTGTGTTTGAGTTAACTTCCGGAATCCCGGACATACGGCAGCATTCTTTTGTTACCTGTTAGTGCATCTAGATTAGTTTCATTGTTGTGAAGAAGCGTAGACGACGACGGTTTGGTAGTTACTTTAGTAAACAGGGTCGACAAATAAAAACAATCACTAAAACCTCCGAAAGACAACCGACTCAAATCAACACACACCACGAAAACAACAGGAAAATAGAACTGTCAAAGTCGTCAATCAAACGTCATAACCACTGTCTGAAAGTTTTTATGTTTTTTTAAGGTAGCCACCATAAAAAAGCATTATCTCACTAAAAACTTTTTCAAATAATTAATTATATATACTTGTATTTTTATTCAAATTAATTTAGTAGTTTTCTTTTTATGAAAATGTATTATTTTTTCCTTTTATCTACATAGTGTACACAGTGGTGGCCTAAAATGAAACATGTTCTTTGCTTATCATTAGTACATGCAATACTAACAATTCTAGAACATAGATTTCTTAAATTATTATAAGCAATGTTGACATTCTCTTAGTTAGATAAGCCCACCAGAAAAGTTTTAATTGAAGTCTGTAAAACATAGTTAACCGTAACGTTATGGATTAAACAAAGTTTTAACTGTCTACTGAAAATATACATAATGAGCGAAAGATTAGTAGTCAATATGTTTATGTAACGAGTCTTATTCTACAATTAGCCAAATTATACGTACCTATCAACTGCGAGGTTTTTTTTTTCTAGTTTACATACTTCTCATTAATCATAATTTCTATACTTTAAAATATTTGTATGCACAAAAGAATAACTTTCTAGGTCATTTTTCTAAATATCGCTGCCAAAATCCCAGTTGTTTTTGTACAAAATGTATGAAATAGAATTAGTTATACTTATTTAAGAATAACCCATAAACCCTTAAGCCGTCTATATGTAATCTTACTTGGGGTTGATGAAAACAAGGCGCTTGAAAGAACACCAATTAACTAAACACCAATAATAAGCACAGTAGCGCTACCTATTTGAAAACATTTACCTACTGCAAAAATACGCAATATACATGGTTGACTACAATACGTCACCAAGTTTTGCGCTATGGTAACGGAATATATCGATGTGGTCTGTTTTCATGAGCATTGAAAAGCGCTATGCTATGCAGCATCATGCTGCGTAGAGGTAGCTCATACAGCTGCGCGGTTTTCGATAATCTTATTCCGTGCTTGCAGACTTATGTTGTATGCACTCGTTTCTGTGATAAGTAAACTTATTTTATTTTCTCTTTTCTTCCAAACCGTTTAATTTAGACAATGTTAATTGCTTATTTTAAAATTATGGTTTTTTTTAATAATTATAAACTAGTGCGTAACGCAATCCCGCCTGTTGGTTGGCAGTGATGCAATATCGTTCGTTTAATCAAAAGTTATGTTTTCAACTGTTCATAATTTTAAAGGCCTTTCTCCTTCGAGATAGAGCGTAATCAGCTGGCCCAATGAGGCTTGGTAGATGTCACATGTCTGCGAATTTTTGGTTTCTTTTCGATGTTTTCCATAAAAATAAAACGCCTTTTTGTACTTACTACTCGTAAGTCGGGTACGCCGTCAATGAAAATGAAAAATATTTTATTCATTGGGCCAACAATTATCTAGGTATATTGTAGTCAAACCTCACTTCAGCGTCGTAAAAAATTTAGGTTGTATTTTGCTCATACATATGTCATGGCAATCACATCAATCACAATATGAAAAAAGTATTGCAGTACTGTTTACATAATATTAGACAATCGGTTTTCTTAGCCACCTCTTTTGACCGATGTATTTGTTGAGATTTTAATACATACATGTCATTGTAATTTCGACCTTGGCAACAAACCAAATCTAGGTAGATGTTATACTCAAGGCAGAAAAGTTTGTGTAAGTAGGTACTAGGTATTATTTTGAGCCGTTGAGTACCTCCAACTTCACAAATACGAAATCATATTCTTTTAAATATTTTGTTACAGAAATAATAATACTGTTACGATGTTTTAGTCAGGCGGTACCTAATTAATAAAAAATATAAATATTTCTAAAATTTCTACGATTTATATGTGTCGCAGATCGTCGATATAATTTTAATAGAGGTTGCTGATTTGATTTACATAGTAGAGGGGGCGAACGCTTGAGACGTTATTTTGTGATGGCGTCACATGTACAGACTCGCTTTGGATAGTGCGGTTCGTCGAACGGTCACTGCATCGAGACGCGGACCAAGGCACTTCTCCGAAACTGTCGGTTTACCTATTCAAATTGTTATTATGAAGATTGGAGGGTATATCTACACGTCGTGCTTCAATTCAAAACTCACCTACGAAATGGAACCTGTACTACCACACCAAGATGCTGTCGACCCTACCGCTCTGCCGTCGCTGTCTCCGACATATGTATATATTGAAATAGAACCGTTTTTAGATTTGACATTTAATTTTCAAGTGGTTTAATTTAGATGGCACGAGATACACTAAAGCCACAAACACATTACTGTGTCGTGTTGTTTCGTGATTTGAGATTAACCAATCGGAAGAATATGCTCAGGACTACGTAAAATACAAAATAAAAAATTCATTGGCCAGAACTGCGTCAAAAGGGGTCACGAATCAATACAACACAATAATATGAACGCGCCTTAAGGCTTTAGACTTAAATTGATATGATTTAACTAATTAAAAAAAAAAACTCCATGTTTACAATCTTTTTCTTTACTTGTACTGGTCGTTCTTATATAAAGGTTCTAGGGTGACAAATCAGGATCTTAATGTCATAGAGGGTTTATTTGCCCACTCACAAGACAACCAATTAACTCAGTAAGTGATTGAGAGTCAAACATGCAATTTGTTTGACTGCAAATCTTGCAGTTTATTTGTTAGTAATTTGCATACAAAAGATTTGATGCCAGAATCTCTTTGTCGCACAAAACTTCGTAAGTAATGCTTGAACGTTTTTAACATAGGCAGAATTTTCTCTATTTTCTCTATGTTGTAATTTAATAATTGTATAGACAGGAATTTTAGTTTTCTTAACCAAATTTAAAAAAAAAATATTTATAAAGAAAGACTGAATTAATGAAATGCGTAAAGAGAAAATGAACATTTTTGGAAAAATTATGATGCTTTTGAATCAAAATAACATTATTATCACATAAAGCTGTCAGCTGTCATTACCTAAATGTATTTTTATAATTGCTGCTAAATCACTTTTTGCATTCATCGAGGTTCAAGTTAGGTATTTGAACGGCGGTCAACGACTTCTCAGAGGTTAATAGAAACGAATTATATTTCTTTCATTATATTTAAGTTCTTATAACACAGTCAAACTTTGAAGGTTGTTTTAGTATGATCAAATATGATAGATTATACCTACTTTTGAACTACTAAAATTGCCTTTGCCTTTAGTTTTGATTTGATTTGATTTTAGTTTAAAAAAAAATAAACGTGACATAAATACCATGCCTATAGTGCCTAAAGGGTTGGCAGAGATATACCTATAATACCTATACTTGTTTCCCCAAAAATTATTTCTGTTGTTGTCGTAGTAAAAACTTTACTCTAGTTATAGTTTTAAAAGTAGATAATAATGGCGCCTATTCCCTTGTTTGCAATTTAAACCAAATTTAAATTATTTGTAATTCAGTAAGAAAATGGCGCCGATTTTCTAATTCACAAACTAAACTAAATTTAAGTTCAGTGCACCTTTTTCTTCATATTTCATTTAGAAAGGGACAGAACATGATATGTTAGTTTAGACCTGTCAAATTAGTCCGCGCTAGACGTAAATTGATGTATTTTTGGTCGCCATGTTTAAAATCGCGTCGGAACTATCTATGGAACATCTTAATTTGACAGGATTAAACTAAAATGTTATCTTATATCCTTTTCTTAATGAAATAGAAAGCAAAAGATGCACTTAGCTTAAAATTAGTTTTGATCGTGGACAAGAGAATTATCCTAATAACTACTAATACCTTGAGGTAATATATTTTAGTAGCCATATCACTACATTATAGTAACCATGCCATAGTAGCCATTTCATCACGTCTAAACTTCCTTGTCGTACTGATATAAAAAGAAAAAATCACTGAATTCGCAAAGGTCCAGCGGTACTTCACACCAAGGCAGCTTCTAATGTTGTACAAAGCACAGGTCCGCTCTTGTGTGGAGTACTGCAGCCACATTTGGGCTGGTGCTGCGAAATGTCACCTGGCTACTTTGGATTCAATGGAGAGGCGTGCGAAGACTGATTGATTGGCGACCCAGACTTAACTCGAAACGGTCTCCAAAGCCTGGAGCACAGGCGTAGAGTAGCCAGACTTTTGGTCTTCTAGAATTGCATGATTTTATTGCCCCATCTCCGTTCCACCATCGGACGACCCGTCGTACGGCGAGTTTCCACCCTTACGTTGTTGACACCACTGCGATCCGGACGAAGCGTTTCCGGGGTACTGGAACAATTTGCTAGCGATGGTGTTTCCGTCAAACTATAATTTGAGTGTCTTCAAGGCTAGAGTGAATAGGCTCTTAATAAACTAGCGCGCTTTACCATCAACGATCGCATCACGGCGTACCATCAGGCGGGATTGCGGTCAAGCGCTAGTTTATAATTTATTAAAAAAAAAAAAATTGTTAGGTTTATGAAGAATGGAACCGAAACCGATGTTTGAATCGCACTCCATTTAATAGGAGACTATACTTTAACTGACACACACTTTTACTTTGATAGGCTACGTGGCGTAGCGGTAGTGAACGCAGCCCCTGCGCAAGGAGGCGCGGGTTCGATCCCCGCACAGTGCAAATATTTGTATGCATGAATATGAATACTTTCACTGGTCTGGTCATGCCTCGGAAAGCACGTTAAGCCGTTGGTCCCGGTTGCCATACGAACATCTAATGGCAGTCATTACGGGTAGTTGGAGCCCTCAAAAGTCCAGCAATTGGTCTTGCTGCAATGCTTCGATATCGCCTTCAGGTTGTGAAGGTCAGACGGCAGTCGCTTCTCTGAAAATATCGAAGTTTCGCCAAAATCAGCAATTAGACTGGTAAAGCAGACCCCTGACTCCAAAGCTTCGGATGCGACTGGGATACTTTAACTGAGTACAAATCATAATCGAACCTACTGAGAAAAGCCTGACGAAAAAAATTTATTAACACATTTCCAACTCAGGATTCACTCCTCGTTACTGGCGAAACATCAATACCCTACCTTACCGTTACAGGGATATAGGCGTGAAGTTTTGTTTATGTTCTGACTTGTTTAGTAGGTACTTGCTGCGTGGCAGGAATGCACGCAGATGTGCCAATAATTACAAAATGTAACAACAAAGTCGTTTGCCAAGCATGGCTTATTCTTCTTGGTTATTTATCGTGGCTAAGAAAAGTCGCCATTTTTAGCAATAAACGTTCAGAATAGTAATTGGTAATATGTGATTAAAAATGAATCTAAAGTCAATAATCTTTGCTAATATATAAAGCTGAAGAGTTCGTTTGTTTGTTTGTTTGAAAGCGCTAATCTCAGGAACTACTAGTCCAATTTGAAAAATTCATTTTGCGTTGGATAGCCCATTAATCCAGGAAGGCTTTAGGCTATATAACATCACGCTAGGACTAATAGGAGCGGTATATATAAAAAACAACATATCGAAACCTACGCGGGTGAAGCCGCTGGGAGCAGCTAGTAATATATATAGCGGAAGAGTTTATTTGTTTATTTGTTTGAACGCGCTAATCTCAGAAACTGCTGTTCCGATTTTAAAAAATATTTCTGCATTGGATAGCCCATTAATCCAGGAAGACTTTAGGCTATATAACATCACGCTGCGCCCAATAGGAGCGGGCATATAATAGAAACATATCGAAACCTACCCAGGTGAAACCGGGGGCAGCTAGTATATAATAAAAAGAAGATAGGTATTACAATCTTAGATTTAGATTAGGATTATCCTGTAATACAGGCAGCAGGAGGTTTAATTTATTCAAAAAGACTTTTTCTTTCTGTTATCAGCAAATTCTCGTTAACTTAAATGTTTTTCAGAACAATAATAGTTCAGCGGTAGAGTTCTTATAGTATTGTAGAAATATAATACAGTAATATATCGCCCATGACCGCCGTCGTTATTAGACATATTGTAGTTTTTTTTTTTTTATAATTATAAACTAGCGCTTGACCGCAATCCAGCCTGATGGTAAGCAGTGATGCGATCGTTGATGATAAAACGCGCTAGTTTATTAAGAGCCTATTCACTCAGAAAAACTGAGCGAATAGGAAGGAAGACGGCAGTTGAGCGAGGTGATGCAATGTTAAACCCAACAACACGACCAACGATGCTGCGCCAAAGGGAGATTGATCTGAAGACCCTCTACGACCAAACTCCCAACACAACAACATTAGGCGCATCGTACCCGGCACACATCGCAATACAACTGCTCAGACCCGTCCTCCGTACGGCTTCACCAGACATCATGCCGGAACACGACAAATCGCTTGGCGGCAAGGCTTTGTCTGGTGGGTGGTAACTTCTGCCGGCGGCCGATGTTATGGCCTACCATCGAGATTGATTGAGATTTGCACCAATATATCACTCAAATACACAGTAACATAAGAAATGGCAGAAAAATGTTTAAAAGACGTTACAATTTAGGGTGTTTATTCCACAAGCACAGAATCAAAGCACAAAAAAAGAATCTCGCTAAAGTTGTACTCATCCTTCATTTTCTAGTTTACAATAACAAATACTTAAGCCAAAAATTATAATACAGCGAGGTATGTGGTCGATTGGCTTAATTATGTCCCAATCTACCAATCTCTTCATGCACTTACAACAAAGACATTAAATTACATATTATTTATAATATCTTAGTCCTCTTTGATTTACAATAATTAATTATTTCTATTCTAATTTTATTTAAGGCATGTGAAGCCGATCTCTACTATTCTGCCAATGTAATTAATTATTTTGTTTTATAATGATTAATTTGACCCCAAAACAGAAAACAAAGTCTCTACAATTGTGTGACTGTCACACAATTGTAGAGACTTTGTTTTCTGATAGAAATAACTCTTAGTCAAAGAAGGTGCGTGCAATAAGTATCGTCTGCCTCACAAACAAACAGATAATTTGAATTTGTACCAACCCAATTTAAAAAAGAAATTGTTTTGTTTGCTCCATTTGGAACCGGCTAAGGTCAGAGACCATACTGCCATTTTTTTTTGACGCTGTGGAAATGCCTTTACGCACCATACCCCGAAAGGCGTGACTCCCAGACACGCCTGTCGGGGTATGGTCGCCCAGCCGAAGTCGGGAAAATCCCCTAAAACCACACCGGCACATCGACATCGCCTTAGTGGTGGGGTCATGGGAAATAGCATAGCCTGCACTACCAATCCCCCGCCGGCGATTCCCGCCTAAAAGGCGGACCCATAATGGTCCCTCCATAGGGAGGGGCCGGGCTGGGTACGTCTTCTTGTGCGAGAAGATGCAGTAGCCAAGGCCAAACTTCTTCTTAGCCTCACTCGTTTGCCCGGAAGCAAACGGGCCCCCAGCTCCTCTCAGTGAGGAGACCGGGTTGCCCGACAGAGGCCCGGAGTTCGGTCACGTCAGCCACCTGGAGTGATGGCCGACCTGTGGTTCCCACCTCTGGTTTTGGTCCGCGCCGGTAAACCGGTAACCCCCATATCTGGGGGCCGTTCCCCTATCCGCCACCTGGGGACGCGTCCGATGGCAGGCCAGAAACTGCACACGGAATTTTAAACGACACTATAAATAATTTAAAAGTCAAATGTCACTTTATAAACAATATTTTTTTTTGCTGAAAAACAAATACTATCTCATTGTATGTAGGTTCAGTATCCGTGTGTGTACCTAACTATAATGTATAATGTAACAATAGTTTGTTTACGAAGTCGGGCTTACGTCTCGTTCCGAAATGAAACGATCTCTCTAGGGAATAAACTAACATTGTTTGGAGACCTATTTCCCGTTACCAATGTCCTATAGTCAAACCTATATTTTAATATCAAGATTATGAATAATTATTGTTGTTTCTGTGTCTTAGAAGGTATTTAAAGTATGTGAGGACGAGATTTTGGTACTGATTTCCTTTTTTTTTCGATTTTCAAACTAAACTTAATTTACGTTCAGTGTATCTCTTTCTTTCTATTTAATTATGAAAGGGACAGAAGTAAACATTAGTGTAGTCCTGTCAAATTAAGATATTTTCAGATAAATAATACGACAAAAAATATGGTTAGATACTAAAAATAGGTACCGACCTACGTCAATTTACGTCATACGGTGACTAATTAATTAAGTACCTACCACTAATAAAAATAGTTAAGCTTCTGATTCCATCACTTACCAATATATTCTTTTTAACTTTATTTCTATTTAAGCTCATCGTTTATATACTTTTCAATAAGTTACCATAAAATACTTTTCTCCGACCAAAGTTTCTTGAAGCTGAGTAACAAAATGTGACGCGTTTTAAAACAGCGACATCTAGACTTCAGTGCCAGCACCACTTGCCCTTGACACAAACCAAGGGACGATGTTGCCAATCGCAGAGACAGACGAAAGCGCCACCGCGCAAATGTCGATGAACGCGCGCCACCGACGAACCCGCGACCGCGTCGTCACGGCTGAAATGCGCGCCGTGCGGCGCCGGCGGGGTTGGACAGTAGTGGGCTCGGAAACTAGGTAAGTACGAGCTCAATCACTAGATGTCGCTATAACCAATTTTCACATGAAAGAGAAAATATGTAGGAAAACATTTAATTTTTTTCTTACAATGTAAGTATAAAATTGTATTATGACGAAAGTTTAAAAATATTAACGGAATTGGCATAATACTACTAAACAAAAAAACAAACGTTTCAATAAAGATTCTAAGCTAAGAGGAAAAACAGTAACAAAATGGAGCCCGCAAGCTAAATGTTCAATTAACTTTCAGTTGTTTATAAATAAAGCTAGCATATTATAAAACGGGGCGTGAGATAAATACATCGTTTTTCTTTATCAACGTCCAACTTTATTTTGAAGCAACATTGGGTAGCACCGTAATTGGCAATTAGGTAAGCCCCTGGGGCATGTTGAGCACGCTATAACAGTCTCATCCGCTAAATGTTTATTTGAAAAACCTTTAACATCACGTGAATAAGTAGCCAGGATCTTAAATGTTTACGTATAACATTTTTTTTCCATTTTTTTATATCTCGGACACTTGTAAGTTTAGAATTATACGATGGCCCCGATTAATTCCTTGTTCACAAACTTAATTGGCACACGGTTAGCGTAGTGGTTAAGCTATTTACTGCTGCGCTTCGTGTCGCGTGTTCGATACCCGCAAGGAACAAATATTTGTATGACTTAAAAGTAATTGTTCCGGGACTGGCTGTTAGTGTAGTTGAGTTTATACGTATATGTTTGGTTGTTTGTGTGTGCTGAGTTTTTTTTTTTTCCTTTATAAATAAACATTGCCCCATTCCAGGAATAATGCTCCTGTATCGTGGGTAAATGCACCCACGATACAGGAAAAGAACCTGTAGGTCATACTAATATTTCTAAAGCTAATGCTTGCTAAGTTCAAATTTGTTCCATACAAAAATTGAACCAGCGACATGCAGAGCAGCTGTCCATCGATCAACCACTGCGCCAACCGTGTCGCTTGAAGTACAGTTTGCGCTTAGGGCCATACACATGCCAGTGCAAAGGTTATTAATATCAAGGTAAAAGACGTAGATATTTGCTGTAGAATCTTCTACATAATTTTCAGCGAATTTACACCTCTCATAATATTAGAACTATGAAATTAAAATAGGGTTTTAGTGTTTAAATGTATCATGTATTAAACCAGTGTTTTAATAACATTGAATATATTAAGATCTTAAGATATTATCCGTTTATTCAGTTTGAAAATATATACTTACTTAGCTAATATTCTATCTATCAGTCTTTGTCTCATGCTCAGTTAAAACTTTGCCAGACCTCGTAATTATAACAAACTAGCGGCCCGATACGTGCTTCGCTACGTATAAAGTGAAATAATAAAAACAAATTTATTGGAGCATCAAAACTATTTATTCAAACATAAAATATTTTATCTACTCTCATATCAAAAAATTAAAAATATAAAACTAAAAAGGAGTTTATATTGACGTACTTTACCCATAGTATATCGAAAGGAAATTAAAAAATTAAATTATAACATTATTTCTCTAATAAAATAATGTTATAATATTTCTTTTTTCATTACCGTACAGATTACAAACCATAGATAGCACTATTTAATTTTTGTTATTTGTGGCTGCGCACGCTTTGGCGCGTACGCGTTGATGCAGGGTGCAGAATTTTGGCGCCAAATAAGTTTCTTTGCATTGCGAGTCGTTGTTGTGTTTCGCTGGACACATAATTGATTATTATTGTTTCTTAAAATGTATGAGATTAGATAAAGTAGTGTATGAAACTGTACATAATTAGGTATTACACACTCGTATGATACTATTAAAAAACTCGCTTCGCTCGTTTTTTAAACTCACACTCGTACATAATATCCCTCATTATGTAACAGTTTCATAAACTACTATTTTTTAATTGCTAGCAATTTTATAACTTAATTCAAAACATTTAGATAAACAATATTCTTTGTTTTTCCATTTCTAGCATGTATAAACAAACGACTGGGGGTACTGACTCCCGAACATGCAACATAAAGTTGGGCTTTGCTGATGGTCATGGCAAATGATAAACGCACAGGATATTGCAATCGTTTGAACTCAAATGGCATATCAGTTGGAATCATAGGGATACGCGATATCAAACAAACTTCTCCTTTTGATTTACCAGTTAAAATCGTAGCTTCAATTAACTTTGGTAAACGTTTTTCACTGCCAATCTGGTACCACTACACAGTTTTGGTGGATTATAAAATTGCAAAGAAAGTGGCATTGACTTTTATATATATAGATAGATAAGATGATGATCCACCGTTCATTGAATTCATTTGTTACAAAAAACGTGATAAATGATAAACCGCTCGACCGATTTTGTAGAAACTAAACATAAACTATCTACAAATTAGTCACAACAAAGCCTAAATATTTGGTTTTGATACGTGAGTCCATTCTAGAGTTATAAAATTACAAAGGAAATGGCATTGATTTTTATATATATAGATGTTAGAAAACTATCAAAAATATAACAAGGCTTGTAGCTATTTCACACGTTACTTCACATAATCTCAAATAATTTAGAGAATATTTCGCAGCCACAAAGTCTTGAATTCGCTAGCGGTTTTCTAATAGATATATGAACGTATTGACCCTGAAAGTCTTTTTTTTTTACAAAATGGGCCCAATCTTGCCTCATGAAAAGCGATGATGAGTCGATGGAACGAGCGTGCTTAGACAATGCCTGTTGTAAAAATTGTACCTGAAAGCTTAGGTTCACCTACCAAAGTGAAGAAGGTGTCTAAAGAGTCAGTTAATAACATCTGGCGGAATAAGTGCTCTCTTGAAGCTCAAATCTGGATTAAAGTTTTTTTATATATCAAATTGAACAATTATCAACTTTTTTAGTGTAAAGTAATTAAAGCTCGTGGAATCGATGGCCGTAGGAGCAGTAAGGTTCTGGAGTGACGGCCACGTACTGAAAGACGCAGCATAGGGAGTCCCCCAACATGGTGGACCGATGACCAGGTGAAGTTCGCAGGAAGCCGATGGATCCGGTCAGCACAAGACCGATCATTGTGGAAAGCCTTGGGGAAGACCTTTGTCCAGCAGTGGACCTCTATAGGCTGAAAAAATTCTAAAAATCGTTGAAGTTGTAGCTTTATTGTTTATACAATAAAGTTTAATTTACGCAAAAACTTCAAACATATTTATAGCTTTTATAAATTGAAGTTATTTTTTCACAAACTCATATTTGTTTACATTTTTTGACGATTATATCGCAATATTATTTGAAATTTGCACAGTGGCATTTTTTAAAGGGTTATAAGTGTGTGGAAGGGAACACAGACCATAGCATAGAGATCTACGTTTGATTGTCTCGATTTGTTTTTAACAGTGGGTAAGCAATTCAAAGAGAAGGTAGGTAAGAAGGTACTTCTAGTGCGGTAACCAAAAGCAAGGGTTTAGGTTTGGCTCAGAGATCGGGCAACAAATCACATAGTGATTCCCAGTTAGCTAGATTTATTTTCCAATTCACGATTAGCTCATAACATCATGCCTGAAATCCTCGAATGTGAAGGCAGAATTAAAATCGTTTATCATGAAAGTAGGATCACTGATCACTTTTACACTTCATATTTTTTTAAATCTAGCTGGAGACGGCATTTCCTAACTGACTGGCTCTGAGAAGAAAAGCCGAAACAAACTGAGGGATCATCGTCTTTTTTCAAGTCCAGACAGTAAAATTGAAGATGTTTACAATAACAATATGTGTTTGCTTTGTACATAACAATCAATTTACGTGATTTAAAAAAGGCATTGCTTAGTAGAGCGAGCAGCTCGATCTCAATTTTTATTGTCTTCTAAATAATCAGAGATTTTATAATACCCCTTTTTGTAAAGTTTGGTGTTAATACAGCTTTTAAATCTTTTAATGGGTAAGTTTCGAATGTTGAGGTGCATGCGTGCTTCCAAGAGATATCAATACATCGATCGTGAAGGGCGACCGCTGCCTGCGCCCGAGCAGGCAAAAACATACTGTTTCCTTTGGCACAGGTACATGAAGTGATGACTGTTCTGGTTGCTGGTCTGGTGGTTGGACTGGTGGCTGGTCTAGTGGCTGGACTGGGGCTTTTAGTTAGTCGCTCTGTCCAGAGCGGGAGAAGTTATGTGATGCACCTATTATTAAGTTATATAATGTTAGTAAAATTGTATAATGTGTGTGTCTATGATTACATACCACGTTCAACACCTTATTGTTACACACCACAGCTATTCTAATTACATTACCTAACTCATTTGATTTAAATTATTCCTTCTAAATGTCTACTATATATACCTACCTATTACCTATCTAAGTCCACCGCTTGAGTTACGTTACATTAAACGATTAATTACAGAGTTATATAATGGATGTGATATATTACATTACAATTCAATCTAAATTTAAAACCAATTCTAAAAGTACGAGAGAACTATTTATTTCTACTGAAAATAAAGAGAATTGAAAACTACTCCAGATTGAATTGAATAGATCCAGAAAGAAGTTTTGTTTAACGAGATAGTTTTGAAAAGGAAAGTAAATACTACTGAAATAATTGTGTGTCTAAACTTTAAGACGGGAAGCTTTTGCAAGACTACATTAAAGCAAGTAGCTAAAATATAGATAACGATGCTTAGTAATCATTACATCTAAATAAATAGCTGTTCTCTGTATGGGAACCGTTATCTTCAAAGCAAAGAAAAAAACCGAACGTACTAAGGCCGCCCATTGTAAGTTTTTAGTTTTAGATATTTAAAAAGAAAATACTTTAGATTTATAAATCAATAACGCATGACTACGTTATTCTTTGATTGACTGGCTGACTGAAATTTGTATTTTCATAAATAACGACCAAGTATTCTGTTTGCAAATTTAACGCTTTTCTTGTACATACATACAGTAAAATATGAACGCATTGGTCTTATAAACCATTCAATGGATTTTATTGCAGTTTTCAGTATCTTATTAATGTTTATTAATAATTTTAACATAAAATAAGGAACTCTCGACATTTTTTTCAAAGCAAAGAAAAAACCGAACGTACTAAGGCCGCCCATTGTAAGTTTTTAGTTTTAGATATTTAAAAAGAAAATACTTTAAATTTATAAATCAATAACGCATGACTACGTTATTCTTTGATTGACTGGCTGACTGAAATTTGTATTTTCATAAATAACGACCAAGTATTCTGTTTGCAAATTTAACGCTTTTCTTGTACATACAGTAAAATATGAACGCATTGGTCTTATAAACCATTCAATGGATTTTATTGCAGTTTTCAGTATCTTATTAATGTTTATTGATAATTTTAATATAAAATAAGGAACCCTCGACGTTTTTGTTTTAAATAAAATAAAATAAAAAATATATGTAGTAAAATGTGTAATTTTTTTAAGTATATGATTAGCTGGACTCCTTTAATAAAGACTGGTATTTACCAACTCACAGAGAAAGGTAGAAAGGAAGGCTTTTGCATACACTGTAACTATCAATTGGAAGATTCCAAATTGGAACCAACTTTGGATTCGGTGGAGAGACGTGCTAAGAGACTAATTGGCCACCCACATTTAGTTCAAAACGGTCTCCAAAGCTTGGAGTACAGGTAAAGAGTGGCCAGCCTGTCAGTGTTCTATATAGGATGCATGTTGAAGAATCTGCGAAGGAACTGCATGACTTAATTCCCCTTCTCTGTTCCATCATCAGACGACCCGTTGTACGGCGAGTACCCACATGGTATACACCACTACGATTCGGACGAAACGTTTCGCCTCGTCTTTTATACCACGTACATCGAGGGACTGGAACAATTTCCTAACGAGGATGTTTCCGTCTGACAGCATTTAAGTGTTTTCAAGACTAGAGTGAATAGGCTTCTGATAACCTAGCGCGCTTTACCTTTAACATTTGCATCACTGCTTACCATCAGGCGGGATTGCGGTCAAACACTAATTTATAATTGTAAAAAAAATAGTAGCTAATTCGTTGCTCCCTGTGTTCGAAAAATTTGCCTGCTCAACAACGTAAAGAACGCGATGAATGCTGTTGAACTGTCAAAATAAAACCCTTTGCTACTGATAGCATAGCAGTGGAACATTAATGGCTATTAAAAACATATAAGGAAAAGCACGTATTAAAGAAAAATTTAACAAGTACAACAAGCGATTCTGTGAAATTCATAGAAACCGTATCCTGTAAGAACCGGACAAAATAAATTAATCAACCATCAATCAACTCAGACCCGATTTCTGAAATCAAATTCAATTAAATGTGTTATCAAGTGATTAGATTGGCTATTCTTAGTAATACCAATCAATCTTAAAATCTTACATGATTTTTGAAAGCAGATTTGCTTATCTCATCAGAAAATTTGCAGCATTGATTACTCTTTCAGGAATCGGAATTACACATTTTATCAGTTACATAAATGAGAAATAAGATAATAGGTATGTTGTGGGAAACTTCATCCTCTTAAAACTTTTGGCAATGTCATCTTAAAAACCTTTTGATCTTCCAATTATGAAAGTGTTTTTTTTTTTATAAATTAACCTCATGCAACACTGGCCTTTTCTCAAAGTTAGTCGCAGTAACTAAGTGAAGGCACCCCGACCAAATGAATTAGGTTAGAACAGTGACCAACCACGCGCGATTGGTTAACTAGGTGAAAAGCCTTTCGTGAAAATGTCTAAATTATGGTAATATTTTAAGTGTCTGCAACGCTTTAAGACCCCGAGCTATTTAGTATGCAAATACCACTAAAGTTAATTGATAAGTTAGATAGTGAAACACAGTGCTTTCTTTACAGTTCAGTAAAGTTTTAGTATTTTCGTAGCTAAGTTACAGACACCGAGTTAGGTATGCGTAGCAATCAGCTACGCGGCGTAATAGTTACGCGCGCTACGCGACGAGTAGGCTACCATTGCTTAAGTGGGTGATAGAAGTGCGAGTAAGGACGCGGACTTGTGGCTCGACGACCTTTTTCGCCTGTATGACCTTAAAAACGCGTACTTTAAAATTGCCGCGCAAGTTCTTCGGCGATCCAACCTGTTTGAAATCTTACTCGTAGCTCGTCTCGGCTCGTACGTGTGGCAGCGCTGCGAGCCGGGAGCCGCAAAAATTCTTCATACAGCGGTTCAGACATGATGAAATAATTATGGAAATCTTCCTTCTCTTCACGGTAACTCTCTCACTCATGGGCGTTGGGTACGCCCACGCTCCTGGCCTAGGGGAGGGAGGGGGGTAGTCCGTCCTAGGGGTGGGCAAGTCAGGCCAAGGAGTGGGCAAGTCATCTTTGTGCGCTATAGTCGGTTACTGTTTTTTGGCAATTACACCGTACATTTTGTCAGTGTCTAGTGCGTGGTTCATTTAAAAGTTACAGATTAGTCCTCATTAATACTTTGTTTAGTAATCAGGGGAGTTATTACATGTTCCCCCCTGTTCCCCTCGGTACGCCCATGCTCTTACTAAATTCACATGCGATAAACGCTCTCTTTTCGTAATGCAGTGCTTTAACCACAATTGTCGATTTCGTCTTCAATTAGTTTTTAAAATGTAGTATGATATAATTCTCAAATAATACAAAACTTCTTCTCTCAACGACATCACGATATAGTATGAGCAAGCTTCACGTGTTTCACCGACGTCGAGCCGAGTAAGTTCACGATCTTAAAAACCGCGTACTTTAAGTTCGTACGTCTATCAGCCACTTTAGTATCTATTCGACATATCGTAGTTAATATTATCTGCAATATTTTTGCAACAATACAAAAGGCATACAGGGCTACACACCAAGCTATACATAACCAGTATAGTTGACTTCTGAGTCTACGAAAAATGTGTGCAACGCGAGGTCAGCTAAAACTGTAAACATATAGCTTGATGTGTGTAGATTAAATGGCGGCTGGTGCTTTTCAGAATCGCTATTGTCACTAATATTATAGAAGCCAATTTTCTCATATTACATGTTGCGATGCCTAACAAAGATCTACTCAAACATTCAGAAACAATTATCCTTGATAAGATTCTCAGAAACTACTAAGTCAATCATGAATTCTGATGTAAGTAAATCATGAATTCTGAACCTGGAAATTCCCCGACAATTTGGTAAATAATTCCTGAATACAATCGTAAAACATACAAATAAGTTAGTGATTCCCGATAAATGTTAATTTACCTACATTGCAAGTAAACGACTAAATTAACATAAAATAGATTGCTAAATTTACTCAGTGAAAATATAAACCGAATGATGTAGCCTCACGAACTCAGAAACCATATTGTTCCAATAAAGAATGATATAAGTTACAGACAGAGTGGATTTTTCACATTTTTGCCACATTTCAGGAGATTTTCCTTTCGTAAATTAGACGCTTTTTGAATAATCTCAAGACTCATCATCATCTCAGCGCTAATCCCAGTCGCATCCGAATCCATTTCAGCTCTGGAGTCTAGGGTCCGCATTACCAGTCTAACTGCTGATTTTTGCTAAACTTCCAATATTTATGTAGCATAATCTCAAGACTGTTTGAGAAAAAGCACCTTTCAGTTTTTATTTAGAAGGTTTTACGTTGAGTTGGGATTATCCAACCTATACATATTCGTTTTTGTTTCACACGTGTTCTTGTTAAGGAAAGGTTACATCCGTGGGCCTTTTCATCTGTTACTATATTATTTATGAATGCGTAGGTATTAAGAGAAAATTAAGCCTGGAATAGAATAAAAAACGTAGCAATACTGATAACTAATTCTGACAAGTTATGCCTACATAATACATTACATTAGTTATAGAATTTATGAGAGCAGTCATAGGTTTGGCTTTACTTTGTGTTATTTCATCATGTGCACTGGTTTCAAAATAACGAAGGAAAACATCGTGAGGTAGCTCCATAGCTTAAAACCAAAAATTCCAAAATATTACTAGCCCGCTCTGGGCCTGTTTGGTGGTATACGGTCTCGGTCTTGCGGTCTCTCTCCGAGAGGAGCTCACCCAATAGTGGGAACATTTAAGGCTAAATAAGCAATAGTATTTAACTAATCTTACAAGGTTGCCTTTGAAATATGATGTTTCAAATATGAAAACTCGACAAGCAATGGATAAAAATGTTCATAGCAGTCAGAATTGGCATTTATATTCCAAAAGGTCATCCAATTTTCGCTAATGATTGACATAAAAGCGTATCTTGTAATCAAACACGAAAAATATATGCACAAGTTTCTCAGCTCGTACGCGAATGTCCCATTGTCTTAAATGCAGTAGCACCATTCGGGCAAATTGAAGGCTATAAAGTATTCGACTAAATAGAACGCTCCTCAAATAAAAGCTACAAACTTTTCCAACTTTATCTTGTTGATATTATGAACGGTTCACTGACTGCGTTTTATTTACCACTTTCGTTTCGGTTTGTGTTTTAACACAAAATAGATCACTTTCACAGAAGAATTGACAGACGTCTATCAGCTCCTTTAGCTCTATGACGAGCCTTTTAAATTCCTGGAATGAATAGTGTGTACAAACTTCAACCTTATTATTAACAGAACAGCAATTTATCTACTAGAAATCCGCCCTATGACCTGCTCTGAACACAGTCCACAGTCTCGTGAGCCACGTCAATAAATGAATATAAATACATACATTTCAAAACAAACTCATTATAAAAATATAAAGGTTTTAGGTACTGTTTTCTTCACAAAGTGTAGGTATGTCGAATAGGATTAAAAGATTTATTTGTTACGCGGATAGGATTTACGGATTATACAGGATTTTCTTTTTATAAAAATATTATTACACAAACGATATGAGTAGAGATGTGCCGACTACCACTTAGGCCGACTAGCCGACTAGTCGGCCTCTTTACAGCCGACTAGTCGGCTAGTCGGCCTCTTTACAGTCTTAGCACTCGTAGCAAAGAGATTTTGCTATTTTTTATTATATAAATATGACATTTTGATTTGAGTTGTGTCCGGTATATCATAAATGTTTATAAAATAGTTCGTGTTTAAAATAT
The DNA here is from genome assembly GCA_037179545.1 of Sesamia inferens. Taxonomy (NCBI): domain Eukaryota; kingdom Metazoa; phylum Arthropoda; class Insecta; order Lepidoptera; family Noctuidae; genus Sesamia; species Sesamia inferens. The sequence continues at coordinate 14,924,811 of CM073928.1, read as the reverse complement.
TGAATGTTTATTTTTTAATGTGTTATTAATTAAAAAATACCTAGGTACTCTTTCATTTGATTAACAATTAATAAATCTTTATTTAAGTTAAGAAGCTACCAATTTTGTTTTGTTGATGTTATAGATAGCCAGTATTTTTTTGAAAATTATTACAGAAGAAAAGACTGGTTTGCTTTATTTGTCGAAATGTGTAAGATTGATTATAAAATCCAAATAATAATGAATAATTAATTAATGGTTTTAATTCATTTCAGTTCCCCTGATATAGTGCATATTAATGAGAAATACATACAAAGTAAAATGCCAACTAGTCGGGATGTTTTGCCGACTAGCCACCGACTACTCGCCGACTACAAAAGCGGCGGCCGAATAGTCGGCTTAACCGACTAGTCGGCACATCTCTATCATATGACCACTAATGTAGAATAACATTTGTTCGAATATGTTTTTTTAAAAAAAAAACTGTTCGTTCAGTTTCCACCAAAAAGTATGTAGAACAAAACCAAGTATCATCTCGTGTTATGATCCCGCCATGACTACCGTACCGACACATTTTTATTCATACATCTTAATTCATGAATATATTTATTACATACTTCGCTAGCGCCATTGACCTTTCAGAGAGCACCTTTACTAAGATGTATGCTAAGTTATACTTAAGTATATACTTATACATACAACATACCTATGCATACAAATATCGGCGCCACCTTCCCATGAAATAGCAAATTATCACGCTTCTGTTACCCGAAAGGATAGGCCAAGATGTAGGTACTTCATCCACAATCTTTTTAACGCCCCAGTGCTGGGCACAGGACTCCTCTCATACACAGACGGATTGAGCGCAATCACCACGCTCGCTTAATAAGGGTTGGCGATTTCAAACTTAAAGTCCAGGTCTCCCTTTACCTTGTAATCAGTCATTGGTGTCCAAGATATACTTAGATGTACTTGAAACCCATAAAATCTGCCTGTGGAATCGTGGAGATTTTTTAGCCACCAAATATAACCACTTAAAATCTGACTCAAACTGGGAGACTTTCGCATTGTCATACCTGGCGTGTTTCCACGATTCGTCACCATACCACGCATACTTCATTGATTCAGGTGACGGACGATAAGCGACTTTCCCGGGCTTTGGCAGCGTGCCCTCACGGATATAGCCGGAGACATAATTACGTCGTACGCCGCTGCGCGAACCCGCTTTGAACTGACGGTATTAAAGATAGTTCCGAGATAGAACATGCTTTATTATCATAACATCACGCCTGTAAACTACGAGACAAATATGCTTTACTAGCTAATACTTTATTGTACACCAAAAATAAATATTCTTAAAAAAAATTCTTATAAAATATATATTGGACGGTAAAATATATATCTATATATATAATCTTCCACGTTTCTAACATTAGTAGAATACACAAAAATTAATACTCATGGCAGACGCGTGTTTATTGAGATGAAAAGTAACTTCATAAAATTAGGTCCTAAGTTATCTATTAAAACAGCAGAGCAACGAGTCCACCGCCCTGTCAGTTAACCTCAAATTGTTTACCAATAAACACGCCTTCAGGTGGGACTACATAGATTCTGAACAGCAATGAATAATTTTGTAATTTTATATAATTTGTCATAATCAGCCCATTATGTTCACAATGCTGGGGCAAAACTCTCCTCTCTATGCGAGACAGTGGGCCGTAATTTACCACCTGAAACCAGTGTGGATTCATCATGCCCTCAGCATGGTTTCCTTCGCCGTTTTGAGAGCAGTGGTGGTGAAATAATTTACATAAAGTATGGCGTCTGATGAGGTTTGAACCAACATTTGTAGCTCTAAGTCGCGGCCGTTTATTACCACTAGGCCACAACCGCTCTCTCTATTATTACACTGCTATGTATCTAAACTCCATCACTCGCTGTCACTTTATTAGCTTCTTACTTGTAGCCTACATTTGTCAGTTGTCAGATCTCAGTTTGTCAGATGTTATTGTCTACAGCCAAAGCTAGGTAAGTGGGGCCGATAGCTTTGTTCGCAAACCAAACTAAATTTCAGTTCAATGCACCTTTTTCTCTCTATTTCATTATGAAAAGGACATTCGACAGAATATTAGTTTAGTCCTACTTAAGATACTCCATAGACAGTTTAGAGGTGATTAAAAATTGTAAACCAAAAAAAAGACGTCAATTTACGTCAGACGTCGACTAATTTGACAGGACTAAACTAATATTCATTTTCTATCTTTTTCATAAAGAAACAGGAAGAAAAAAAAAAACGAACTTAAAATTATTTAGTTTCTGAACTAAGGAATCGAAGCCAATGTCTCATAGATGATTGCGGTTTTGTGTCACAAATTACAGACATTATATATTCAATTTATGCGCTCATTGAATCTGCCCTTTATGGCAACGAATCCCTAGCGACCCTCGCGGCTAACTTCAAAGATACAGACGACACATTAATATTGCAGTCTTTGAATTGAACCCAGATTCCATTTCTGTACTTGCTTCTCGTATTTCAGAGTAAATTGTATAATTTAGAATGAATTTCAGTTAACGTAATTATTCAAAACAACTTATCTAATGTAACGACTTATCTAATGTATGATATCGAATACATAGAATCGGACAGCTTTTTGTGTCATTGGTCGCAGCCAAATTGGCAGTTTTACCAACCTACATTCTGCATAAAAATATAATCAATACCAAAAAGCAGCCATGAAAAAATTGGCATCCTGTTTGACACTATAAGGGTACTTCCATTATTGGCGACTGCATGCAGCTGAGAACTGTACTGTGGTCCAGTGCTATCGCGTTTATTGTCAAGCGGTTCCCGTGCAGCATTTTATTTAACAGTTTAAAAGTACTCAAAATTAAAAAAAAAATCTATTCTACAGTACTTTCTTATCGAGATCTGTTGTACATTTCATTATTGTATAAGTACCTACCAACGCAGGGTATATAACATAAATATTCACTTAATTATACCGTGCCTTAGTAAACAAAGTGTTCATCAAAATTAATGAGGCGCTGAAGCGCTTAATTAGTGCGGAGCTAAGGCTAATTCGTCGATTAGTATTGTTGCGAGACCAAAGACTTGCTTTTTGGCTAGGAAACTATTAGCGGAATGCGCAGTACGCCTTTGTTGGAAGTAATCGCGGAAATGCTATATTGTCTATTTTGTTCAAACGTTATGCTTGCAAATATATAATGTCTTAATGTGTTTTCGCGACACGATTTACTGGCACAAGTCACCACACCGTCTGTTTCGGTAGCATTCTAAAATTTCGAGAAAATATATCGAATTTTCCGGACGTTAACAAGATTTGGGCGGACCGACGCCGACGCGACAACAAGCTGTGCCGTAATTGTTTCAGCACGTAATTTATTGGGAATCAATCTGTTAGTGCTTTTATTTAGCGACGACATTGTTTTATTTTCTGTTGGATAATTGCTACAGACTGCTCTGATATTCAATATCAACTTTTATCTTAAAAAATAAGATATTCATTTATCACGTCCACTTTGCAAGTGTTAAGTTGTGCTTTTACATATAAAGATTAATAATTTAATTGAAAAGAACTCGAAGTGTTCTGCCTGCGACTTCTTAAAAGTATATTTATTTATTTAATAATTATAAACTAGTGCTTGACCGCAATCCCGCCTGATGGTAAGCAGTGATGCGATCGTTGATGGTAAAGCGCGCTGGTTTATTAAGAACCTATTCACTCAGATTGAGCGAATAGGAAGGAAAACGGCTGTTGAACGAGGTGATGCAATGTTAAATCCAACAACACGACCAACGATGTTGCCACCAAAGGGAGATTGATCTGAAGATCCTCCACGACCAAACTCCCAACACAACAACATTTGTCGCATCGTACCCGGCACACATCGCAACACAACTGCTCAGACCCGTCCTCCGTACGGCTTCACCAGACATCATGCCGGAACACGACAAATCGCTTGGCGGCAAGGCTTTGTCTGGTGGGATGTCAAAAATTATATTATTAGTGCTAAATAACAAAAATAATATCGCATTAGGTACGTTACATTCACAAGGTGTAATGACTGAGCTAAGCATGTGCCATAAAAAAGAATTTTAAACTCTGGCAACACTATTACGTAGTACTTACCAACAAGACTTATTCCCATTATTATATGAAACATGACATAAACACAACGTGTATCAATTCAATGGGCCAATAAATCAATCAATCAACAAACTTCTCTGCTGAAGATAATTATGCCTCTCCAAAGTTGTGTAACTAGCACTATGAAATAAATAGACTAATATTATTGACGTTGATATATGATTGGGGAACAAATCTAATAAGCAATTGCACGCATATGTGAACGTCATCACTTGGGCAACACACTGTGAATACACATGACGCACATTAAGATCATACTGTAGTAACCTACTCTACCCGTCGTTCCGCATTCCATTCTAATATGTAACGTCTACAATAATTAAGTGTTATTTATTTATTTTAAAGAGAACTAATGATTATTAAAATTATTAGCTATTGGAGTTCGTCAATCAAAGAGGTCAATCGTCGAATCCAACTCGGCTGGGCTGCTTTCGGGAAGCTACGTAGAATCTTCTCATCCGAAATACCGCAGTGTCTCAAGACAAAAGTCTTCGACCAGTGTGTATTGCCAGTGATGACTTATGGAATTGAGACGTGGTCGCTAACAATGGGCCTTATAAGAAGGCTCAAAGTCGCTCAAAGGGCAATGGAGAGGGCTATGCTTGGGGTTTCACTGCGCGATCGAATCAGGAATGGGGAGATCCGCAGAAGAACGAGAGTAACCGACATAGCCCGAAGAATTGCAACACTGAAGTGGCAATGGGCTGGACACATTGCCCGTAGGACCGATACCCGATGGGGCCGACGGGTTCTCGAGCGGCGACCACGCACCGGAAGACGTAGCGTGGGTATCCCCCCGACAAGGTGAACCGACGACCTGGTGAAAGTCGCAGGAAACCGCTGGATGCGGGAGGCGTAGGACCAGTCGTTGTGGAGAACCTTGGGGGAGGCCTATGTCCAGCGATGGACGTCTTTCGGCTGAAATGATGATGATGATGATGATGGAGTTCGTCAGAAATATTTCATGAAATTGTTTGATACCTACCCAACTAAAATGCATGAAGCAATTTTTATTTTCCCTTTTTCATAATTGGTTTGATGGTAAATATTATTCATTTTCTCATGAAAACACTTCATGGAGTACTTGGAATAATCGTAGCACTCCATAAGTGTATAATTGTTAGAAGTCTTGCGACCACTACTGCGCACAGTAGAACAGTATAATGATATGGACATTATTCACATTTTTTGCTGCAGATAGACAGAAATGCCCACTGATTCGCAGCATATTATCATAGCGTAGTGCTCTTTGATTCGCAAACAGAGCTAGTTAGTTTACAAAGGTCATCCGCTGGTGAGGCTTGCGTACATTTGACAGGTGCCTCTCACACGGCTGTCATTGATACAAACATTATTTGCAGGACTATGCCAATTAATTGTTTGGATGTTTTGACACGATTTTGAAATAGCTGATCATTTGTTCAATTTCCCAATGACTTGCGAATTTCTCGTAGATCCCTAACACAGAAAACTAAATTCAATTTAGCTTTTCTTGCTTTTTTGCCGTACCCTTCTTTTTTTTCGGATGGGAAATCGTCAAATGATCTCTCCTGCTCTAGATGAAGCGGAAGGGCGTGTCAGACTTTTACTGACTAAAACGATAGAGGAAAGTTACCGCCACTATTGTATCGTGCCCAAACTTATTCATACCTAAGATTTGAGATCCTTAAAATAAAAAAAAATTAGTAAACTCGATTGCTTGTAATTATTATTATCTATGTTTCCGTGCCACAAAGTCGCACAGAGAGCTAGATAACTAGCGTCATATTCACGTTTGGAAGGTGTCTGCCACACGCCTGTCACTAATGTCAGTGTTACAAACATTGTTCAAATGGAAAGTTATATAATGCATTAATACCGTAATAGTATAACTTACATCTATGCTATACTCGAATTTATCTTAAATATAAATAATTTGCTTTCAAAATGACTGTAGATTTGTTCGATTTTGAAATAATTTAAATTTGCAAGCTTCTGTGGAATCCTATTTACAGATTGGCATACAAAACCTTTGGAGTACTTTTCAATTGATTATTGTAAAAATCAAAAGGTAGAGTTTTTTGCAATGAAACGTAAATGACCACTTGTTTGATTTATACAATGCAATAAAATAGAAAAGTAGGCTTTCGATGAATCAAGAGATAAACCAAATCAATTAAACAATACACATCCTGTACGACCACCCTTATTAGCGGTAGTACATGCACCTATAGGTGTGGCAAATTAATAGAACCTAAACTAAGATCTATAAGCCCTACAGGCCTGACCTACCATATCATCATCATAGTCAACCTTTTTATCGTCCCACTTCTAGGCACAGGTCTCCTCTCATACAGAGAAGGATTGAGCGTAATCACCACGCTTGCTCAATGCGGGTTGGCGATTTCAGACCTAAAGTCTATTTTTCCTCAAGATGTTTTCCTTCACCTTCTGTCAATGGTATCCAAGGTATACTTAGAAAGTACATATAACTTTAGAAAAGTTACGTATAGTTTGTAATAAATAAATATATAAATAAGTGCGGATGTCTGCATCAAGAGAACTAAGACGGTTAGTGGGTAGGATTTCCAGGTAAGTGTGAAGTGTAAACTCGCTGCCAGTCCATATAGGCGCATGTACTACGGCTGTTAGAGGTGGTCGTACACATCCCTTGACTTACTTTAAGAAACACTAAAAAACAACGAAATTGACGACACGGTTGTCGCAGTGGTGGACCGATCGACTGCTGCGTTGCGTGTTGCGGATTCATTTCCCGAACCGAAAAAATATTTGTATCACCTACCTGTTATTCTGGTTCTGGCTGTTTGGGTAAGTTTAAATGCTTGTAAACTCACCCACAATACATGAGTAATTCCAAGTGTTAGGCAGTTTATAAATAAAACATGAAGTACCATTATACTTGAACTTCCTTAAAATAAGCTTGCAAATATAAAAAATTTCACTACAATTTTTTTTAAAAAGCTGCGAAGAGGGTGGAATTTAACGATAGATCTGTCCAAGTCAGGCTTTGAGGCTCAAGGGATCGCATCCATCCTACTCGATTTGCATACCAAAATCTGGAAACATAAATTATTCTGCTGGTTCTAAAATAAAAAAATAAATGTTGACCACTTAATTGTAATTTCTGAAACAAGATAATACATTATTTAAATTTAGAAAAACTCACTTAAATAACATTGAATAATTAATTCATAATTAGGTACGTCTTGGCCCTTTTTTTTTTTGTCGGGAAATCAGCAAATAACCTCTCCCGCTCTAGATGGAGCGGAAGGGCGAGTCAGACTTTTAATAACTAAAATCCACCCATTTTCCTTCACTTGAAATATAACAAAAACCAACAGTTCTTTGGATGGTTGGCTTGGTTTGGTTTTGATTTGCATCTTTGTTGTGTCGAATCATTGATCTACTTAAGCGTTGACTTGAGTACTGACAAAAGCGCGCGCTGACTGGACAGGTCCACTCAATCTATATTCATTCTAAAGTCCATTTCAGATATCAGACTACGTGATGTGTAAAAGATTATGTCTGGACTTTAAAAGAATCTCTGAGTTTGTTTCGACCTTATGTAGAAAACGCCAACGTCTCGTAGTTTTCAAAAATGAAAACTATGTGTTTCTACAAAACTATTATACACAAAAAAAAACTAAATCGAGTTAGTCATTCGTTAGCTACGATGGTGCATACAGAGATACAAACACACAGATACATACGTTGTACTCATAACATCCCTCTGTTTTCGTCAGCGGTTAATAAAATCATCTATCACACACTCTGCTTAAACCACTGCAATATTTTACTGGGTGGTGACAGATAATTAATTATATCTATTATATATATTCTAATACAGTCCTTAATTGATTGATACAATAAGAGGCCGTGAGATAAAATTACATTTCACGAAACGGAGTTATTTATTGCAGTACCCTTTCAAGTATAAGGTACCCTTGTTGTGATAACTAAAACCTTATTTTGAGCTTGGGAGCAGGCCTTCGTATCCAACTTTGACTAATTATTTTTTGCGATTACGTCATTAATCCCGATAGACTAAGTTGTTCGGTCTAATGGTCTGTATAATACCTTTTTCATAAAAAACCGCCTGCCCGTACCGTGAAAAAGTGTCTAACTGAACAAAATAAATTGCTCAATTTTGAAGCAACAAAAATCCCGATCATATTTCCAATAAGTTTAGTGACCTACATCTGTGACGAACGGGCATCCCGGGTAGGTGGGTGAGCCCGGGAATTTGTTACTATAATTCCCTTCCGGTCGATTGTGTTGAAATCTAACCATGAAAATTAGGTGAAGTGAGATTAGAGTGAGTGGTAGGGCATAATATCGGTTGCCGGAAGAAGTTACCACCCACTAGACAAAGTCTTGCCGTCAAGCTATTCGTCGTGTTCCGGCATGATGTCTGGTGAAGCCGTACGAAGGACGGGTCTGAGCAGTTGTGTTGCGATGGTGCCGGGTACGATGCACTAAATGTTGTTGTTTCGGGAGTTTGGTCGTGTTGGGTTTAACATTTCATCATCTTGATCAACTGTCGTCTTCCTTCCTATTCACTAAGTTTTTTAAGTGAATGGGCTTAATAAAGTAGCGCGCTTTACCATCAACGGTTGCATCACTGCTTACCATCAGGCCGGATTGCAGTGAAGCACTAGTTTATAATTATTAAAAAAGAGCTGTCAATGGTGTCAATCTATAGCATAAGTTAGAATGATGCTCACTCCACGCACTCTTCACTTAAGTTTTCATACAGAAATGATTACAGTATCGCACCGCAGGTCTCTTGTTACAGTTCCACCGCCAGCGATTAAAAAAAACGAGTAGAGGTACCAATTAAAAACGAATAGCCAGGTAACGAACAGCGAGTGCGCAACGACAACAAGCGATTAATCGCTGGAATGTGAAAACGTGATCAGCGAATGTTCTGCCCGCCGAGTACACTTTTGATAGCTCTTTTTACTGCGATAAACAAGAACTTGCCGCCGATGTGAATATTATTATACAGTCGGCTATATTAATATATGTATCTATTTTACTTACACGGAACACTTACTTTCGTACATGTCATGAGCGAGAAAATCGTTTATAGTTAGGCTTATCCTCCTCCACCACTCCAACGGCCGGGACGTTGGAGTGGTGTTTCCCCAGGTGTTAGTAAAATTCATACGCACAAGCGAAATTGGAGAATTCCGCCGTTGTTTACCGAGGTTCTTACACAATATATAAATGTTAAACAATTTCTCACAGTGAGATATGAGAGTCTGATGCGACATTATCTTTATTGGTTTCGTGATGCCCGTTTTATTGTTCGTGAAGAAAATTTTGATGTTCGTCCTAATGGGTTTATTATCCTCAGGATCAGGGATTACGGCTCTTTTCTCATAACAAATTAATATTGCTTCACGTTTCTATCAGAATTTATTACTTGAATTTAAACTTTAGCCTGGTTAAAATAAATGCCAGCCTATCTTCGGACAACAAATCAGGATACAGAGATGTGCCCAAAAGGCTCGAAGCACTGCCAAAGAACGAGGTAATTTTGTACACTATTTCTGTTCACAACGATGTAGATGATTGTTTATTTTATATTCTACGACTATTTCTTTTTTTGAAAAATATACATGTTATTATAATTAGGTATTTTAATAACTTAATTAGGCTTTTTAATAACTTATTTCCAAAAAACCTGTCAGGTAAAAATAAATTGAAGTAAACGTTTTATGCCGTTACTGTTTCTAATATAATAATAATAATCATAAAAGTTTTTACTCAATATTGAATTTGTTAATAAGAATAAGAGTTTTCATAGTTAATACTGTTGGGAACTGGGAATTGTATAAACATACAAGCCGCCCCGCTCCAGGGTCAGCACATTTATGTAGAAACAGTCTTTACTAAACTGTCAAGGTCTGTTTTTTTCTGAAATACCTATTGAGCGATTTTATAGTCCGATTTATTTTAAGTGTAAATTAAATGAAATTATGACATCTCATACTGAAAATTTTGGTGAGTGAAATTTAAGTCAGCTGTTAATATAATGTCAATATTTAACATTAGGTAAAATCACAGCTAACTGTATGTTACGGAATGGAATTATAATGATATAAAATGAATCAAGTATTAATTAAGTTGTTATTTAAATGACGCATTTATTTTAAACTAGCTTTCCGCCCGCGGCTTCGCCCGCGTGGAATTCGGTTATATCGCGCTTTTTAGATTTCCCTCGGGAATATAATTTTTTTTTCAATAAAAGGTAGCTTATGTTCTTTCTCAGGGTCTAAAGATTGTCTATGCCAAATTTCATCAAATCGGTCGAGAGGTTTAAGCGGGAAAGCGTAACAGACAGACAGAGTTACTTTCGCATTTATAATATTAGTATGGTTTCTTAAACAACAAAAACAAACGTTTGCAGCTTTTCGCAGTCGTAATCTATAAGAGTTAACTTTAAGAAAGGAATTTCTTCTCGCAAAAACTGCATTTATAGTGTTAATTATTTTAAATGCGTCGTAATTAAATGTTGGACTGTCTGCTAAGAAGGTTTGCACAATGAAATCCTGCAATTAGTTGCAGTAAGGCAAGAAGTTTATACCATAATCCTTCTTCACATTTTATCCCTGCTACTTAATAACATTAATGCAGTATTGTTTTCCCCTTTTCTCCCGGCACAGACACTTAATTTCTCCCCAGAAAAATGGGATAATTAGAAGTAAGGGCAAAAGTACCAAAATGTGTGACGCACTTCTTGTTGAGCCCTGTAATGAACTACAAGGACTATAATTGGCTTGTATCCTAAAAAATAATTTAATGTCCATCAGATAGATTTCTAAAAAATATTGAACACGTATTTTTTATTTTTTCTTTTATTCAAATACTTAGGAAGATATATTGATTTGAAATCTCGCATGACGTCACGCCGTTGTACAAAATATACCATGGCGTGACATAATTAGCCCCCACTCCGTAACTTTAATACGCTATATCTCAGTAATTTTTGGTAATTTCGACAAAATAAAAAATACGGTTCTTAATTTTTTTTATTATCTATAAGACGGACTAATTATTTTTTTGATTTTCATACCTTGGATACATCCCTATTGTCAATTCTTTTTTTAATCTTACATCTATTTGTAGTTCAGTTTCCCTGTTCAATCCTGCAATGAATTTATCTTTGGTATAATGTGGTATTAATTACTGTTCCAATAAAATACACAAAAAGGCTGAACGTAACATAATTTCTCAAAAGGCTGATATAAAGGCGCACCAAATCGATTTTTTCGCTCGCTAGGTTTTTTTGTCGTTGAAGCTCAAGCCTTTATTGGAAGCTGCAATGCCTGTTCCAATATCGCAGAATAAGCGAAATCGTGTAGAATATTCCCCAATATTTCTCTTCCGTGAATACCTACCCTATATCGCTAATGGGTATTGATTAAAACTTGAAGAGAATCCGTCCGTTTTAAATTTCCATAGTAATTTGATTCATGAATGATGAAACTTTTTTAACCTGACACATTACAAAACTGAAATATAATTAATATGTTCAATACTAATTGAGTATCATGAAATTTGATGACCGATGAAAGATAGTCAGTTAAAACGAATCAGGAACATTCAATTAGGTAGTGTATTTTTTTTTTCATTAAACAAAATTTCAAGTAGTAGACCTCGGTGGTAGACCATAACAACGGCCGCCGGAAGAAGTTACCACCCACCAGACAAAGTCTTGCCGCCAAGCGATTTGTCGTGTTCCGGCATGATGTCTGGTGAAGCCGTATGGAGGACGGGTTTGAGCAGTTGTGTTGCGATGTGTGCCGGGTCAGATGCGCCAAATATTGTTGTGTTAGTAGTTGGCACAGCATCGTTGGTCGTGTTGCTGGGTTTAACATTGCAACACCTCGCTCAACTGCCGTCTTCTTTCCTATTCGCTCAGTTTTTCAGAGTGAATAGGCTCTTAATAAACTAGCGCGCTTTACCATCAACGATCGCATCACTGCTTACCATCAGGCGGCATTGCGGTTAAGCGCTAGTTTATAATTATATTTAAAAAAAATAGTATCAATATTGAACTAAATTTTTGGCCACAGCTGAAACGACAAAATTTCATTTTGTTTCTAACTACTGGAACACGCAAGTTTAAGATAGACAGCAACATGATTATAGTATAGTTCTCTCATACTATCAGGATCCATAGACTGGGCGAAGTTAGTTTAAACCAGAGAGTTTTACTTTCTGCTTCGTTCTACGTTACAGCACTAACAACTATGAAGTTTAAACTACTAACTACTCTATTAGCCAATCCGGAATTTCTGTATCTATGCTCGCTGTAGTCTTGCGAATAAATATATAATTATAATATAATGTTTTTTTGATAATACAAGAGTGACCTAGGAATATACAGTGGCATAATGGTTAGGAAAATAAAGAGTAGCTTGACTCGGTAAGAAGCTTGGTAAAATATATTATTCTGCATGAATAGAACTCTTCATCCGTCCTATTCAGTTTGTTCAGCTTTTAAAGCTTTACATAAAGAGCCATACAACCTTGTGAACAAATTTCTCTTTATTTATACAAACGAATGAAATCTTTTATAGAATTTACTAAAGAAACGTGTTTTTAACTGGATATTTTGCATAGACTTAATTCTTTTCTTTAACTGCTTATAAACAATTACAGCACATCTGCAAATTTTCTCACGGAAAACTTCAATTGAGGAGGAAGAGCTTTACAAATTGAAAGATATTTATTTACCATTATTTGTTTTTTAAAACCTTGCCCTTCACTAGGTATTTCTCCTATATCGTAGGTGCGTTTACAAACAAATAAATTGACATACACAAACAGCCAGACCCGGAACAACTGCTTGAAGGTCATACAAATATTTCTTCCGTATGGGAATCGAACCCGCGACATGCAGCGCAGCAGTCAATAGGTTTACCACTGCGCTAACCGTGCAGTCATTTGAAAAGGTAATTGAGATTAGGAAAAATAATAATCACCTTCATTTAAAAATAAAAAACCCCGAAGCAAAACAGGCACACTAACCTCTTTCCAACATCCTGATGGCCTCAGCAGAGTAAGGTCCCAGCAGCCTATTGACGACAAACCCGGGCGTGTCTTTGCAGGTGATGCAGGGAAGCTAAATCTGAATATAACTTAAATCCGTCCGTTAGATATGGTAGTCAGGAAGCAATCATTAAAAATGTTTTTTGAACAATGTTCTCTTAAACTTTACTTCTTTCATTATGTCTGTCACTGCATAATCCATCTGCCTCTCGCAACGTCTTACTCATTTCTCGTTTTTTAAGCAGATCTGTTTTTTTCTTCAGAGAACTGAAAATTCACTAAACATCTTAGTACTTACCCTTTTTAAAGTTTACTGTTTTGAGTCTTATGATACGGCTAGCGGGTTACGTACATACGTTTTTTTACGACGCCCATGAGAACACTTCTTTTTGTATGGCCTACTTTATCTCTCCTCCATTATCCATATTAAACAAAACAGGCTTTTAAAAGGTATAAATGGTTAAGAAATTTAATCACTAAAATAAACCAACTATATACTGTTCTGATATTTAATAGATATTTAGACTTAATTTGCATTCTCGATTAATTTGTCAAAAATATACATAAATACGTGTTTCTCGAATAATAACTTTAATGTCTACGGAATAAAGTTCAGTTAATGCAATACCTTCAAACATTTGTGTAATCTTTTCATTAGTGCTAGTCACCCCCACCCGCCCTGATATCAACCTAATTACTATTAAAAATAAATTCCCTCCACGACTAAACTCCTGATACAACAACATTTGGTGCATCGTACCCGGCACACATCGCAACACAACTGCTCAGTAGGCCTAGTATGAGTTGTAAATACGAAATTCGATTGTCGATATGGAGCGCGTTTGGCGCTATCATTGGTTGAGAATCGCTGAGTCAAACGCGCTCGATATCGACGATCGAGTTTTGTAATGAAAACTCATACTAGGCCTACTGATCCATTGTCTGTACGGCTTCACCAGACATCATACCGGAATATGACGAATCGTTTGGCGGCAAGATTTTGTCTGGTGGGTGGTAACTTCTGCCGGCAACCGGTGTTATGGCCTACAACCGAGAGCTAATAACTTTAAATAATATCAATTTGGAACAAATTCGAATAGTCTTTAGGTTAGGTAAGAAAATTTTAATATTTATTTATGCCTTAATTTTATGTAAATACAGCACATAATGAAGACCTGCATAAGGTCAGGTGGAAAATTGTTTCCATTAAAATGTTATCAGTGTTATTTATTACTGTTTTTATATTATCGCGATAGCGGCCTACCGGTGTTGTGTATCGACGCTAAGCCGTTATCTACACAACATGTAAGCTAACATTTGAATGAGTGTAAGCTTGGGTAAATGATAAAATCGATATCACTGATTTGAATATTTGTTTTATTTAATTTATTTGGAAATATAATTCGTTTTTTGATAACGAAACAGCTTATGCACCGCTGCTGCTGTGTTGTTTTTCTACATTCTGTATATGCAGGTTGACTTGTAATGTGACGTATTCCTACCAGGACCTGAAAGTGGAATCCATTTGCAACAATTAAGCACCACATAATTCATGGCTTATGAGAAAACCCTAATTTATTTATTTTTTAAACAATTACAATATTCCGCAGTGAAAAATACTTTTTCCAAAAATTTTAAAGCTATGAAGGCTATTATATTATATTGGGTCCCATACTTAAACAAATCTTTCAATATTACCAATTTTTCTAACACATCAAACAGTTGATAGTTTAAGAAAAAATTAATTTATATTTTTCGAAAATCATGGTCTTTCTGTCTGATTAAAATTGAAGTGTCTTCAAGGCTAGAGTGAATAGACTCTTAATAAACTAGTGCTCGTTGATGAACGATCGCATTACTGCTTATCATCAGGCGGTACCGCAGTCAAGCACTAGTTAATAACATGAAAAAAATCATCAACAATCAAATCGTACTATGATTTCTACAACAAGCAAAATATCTTTTGAATATATGGATTCGTAAACTTTACGACTAAGAACTTAGAACTAAATTATGTAAAAGAAAGTAAGTGCTATACCTTGTAGGACGTCATCGGACGGTGATAGTCGTATACAGTACTGTAGAGTGCGATGATCAGATGGACACAATAGGTATTAACTACCTACTAGCACTACATACAATCCAATACAATTGAATCAGTAGCGTGTAAATTTACACAAATTAACCATTTTACTAAATTAACCAAAGTAAATATCAAAACCAAACCATAATTCAACTAATAATTACCTAAACATCAAGCGAAAACAAGTCAACTGTAAAAAGAGAATGAAAGCTCAACCGGCCCATTTATTTTGAAAAGGATCCCAAAAATATGCCATTGTTATACTCTTTGATGAATTAAATAACATGAATCACGTAACAGCGCCTTTAATTAGGGATTAATGAATCTTGTGCTGACTTTCATTTACAGACGTAAATGAAAATCAGCTAACATTGGTCCTTTATTTATTTTATATTTCATACTTTTAATCTATACAAATAAAACAAAGTCTGGTTAGTTACATCCTACAGAACTCAAGAAAGAGTGGACCATTTTTTATGTATTCGGTTTATCTCCGCCTGAATAGTAGATGTAGAGACGAAAGTCTTCGACCAGTGTGTGTTGCCAGTGATGACTTATGGAACTGAGACGTGGTCGCTAATAATGGGCCTTAAAAAAAGCAAAGCTCAAGGTCACTCAAAGCGCAATGGAGAAGGCTACGCTTGGGGTTTCACGCGTGATCATATCAGGAATAAGGAGATCTGCAGAACTTAAGTGGCAGTGGGCCGTGCACATTGCCCGTAGGACCGATGCCCGATGGGCCAGACGGGTTCTCGAGTGGCGACCACGCACCGTAAGACGCAGCGTGGGCAGGCCCCCGACAAGGT
This sequence comes from Sesamia inferens, assembly GCA_037179545.1. Taxonomy (NCBI): domain Eukaryota; kingdom Metazoa; phylum Arthropoda; class Insecta; order Lepidoptera; family Noctuidae; genus Sesamia; species Sesamia inferens. The sequence goes on along the minus strand of CM073928.1, from coordinate 14,908,705 downwards.
AGACCGACGACCTGGTGAAGGTCGCATGAAACTGCTGGATGCGGGAGGCGCAGAACCGGTCATCGTGGAGATCCTTGGTGGAGGCCTGTGTCCAGCCGTAGACGTTTTTCGGCTGAAATGATGAATAGCAGATTAATAATTAAAACTGAATGATTTAATATTATTCTGCTATGCTATGAGAAAAAATAATAAAACCTGAGGCGATATACGTACAGATCGCCAGATCAGCTAGTTATCGTCATCTGCCTCGCGTTTTTCCAACTCTGCAGGGGTCAGCCTCCAGTCTAACCGGATTCAGCTGAATTCCAGTATTTTACATGTAGTGACTGCCTATCTAACCTCAATAACCCAGTTACTGGTTAATACAATTCCCCTTAGTAACACTACTGGTTAAACTTTCGTACTTTTGACGCCTGGTGAGCTAGAATAGAATATAGAAAACTCTTTATTATGTACACCATATAGATTACAGAACATTAATAAAAAGATTTTACAAAGGGTGACAAAATGGGCGGTCTTATCGCTAAGAGCGATCAATAATTAAAATAACAAAATATTAAAATAAAATTTAATATCTTAACTTAAAAAAGCGAACAAGGCGGGACATAAGAATATCCTCTGGCCATCCTTGGGTCATGGGAAGTGTCAACCAGACGTTTGGAGATTTCATTGAACAAGCCATGAGCATTCTAAACACCACGGCTCGAGGGTTCCGACCCCTTTGTTGAGTTACACTGGCGTGTAAACTTTTTATGGAATGGCCGCCGGGCGTAACAGATGGACCATTGGTGGATGTTGTTGTACTCTTTATGGGACTATGGTAAAGTCAACAACAATACTCAGGGCATTAAAATGCGTATTCATACATATTTTTATTGTTTTATGTATAAATTTATTGCATTATGTAAATGATACACCACAGACTACCTACAATGTCTGTCTAGCCTTCCACTTTTCAAAGGTTATCTTTAAAAGATTACTCTTAGCGATAAGACCGCTCAGTGTGTCACTCTTCGTAAAATTTATATTTTTGTAGGGTCAAGAGTGCCGAACGGTATCATCGTCTCGGCTTGGAGCTCCCATTTTATTGGGATTAACAATACGGACTACACAATTACAGGGTTTTACTATAAAACCGCAATCCCGCCTGCTTACCATCAGGCGGGATTGCGGTCAAGCGCTAGTTTATAGCTATTAAAAAAAAAAAAATAAAGCCACGGACACAAGGGGATAAATGTCGTGCAACACGTGTCACCAGCGACGTTGGGTGCAGTAGCACGACGTTTCCGGCTTCGGTCGACATGTCTGACAACATCGCGCGGCACGGGTCGCCAACTACATTTACTACTACTTTGCTACGGACATAAGTCGCGCGATGTCGGCAGATACGTCAGGCGAAGTTTCGCGAAGTCGCACGACTTTATCTGACGTCGCTGCGGACATAAGTTGCGCGCTGTCGCCATATTTATCAGGCGAAATCGGCCGGCTTCGCTTGACATGTTGCCGATAATTGTCGTGGCACATTTGTCCCCTGGTATATCTATGGCTTAATACTCTACTATGTACACAAAAGACAGCACAAACTAAATCGTTTTAAAATAAAAGACGAATTATCAATTGTTTCAAATAAAACTGACAGTTGCAATTATCGAAATAATTGTTGATTAAATCAATTAGAAGTTACTCAATAAATTATGTTTCTAATTATTAAACAGCAATTTTTTAGTAAAAACACTTAATCCATACTAATATTATAAATGTGAAATTGTGTTTGTTTGTTTGTTTGTCCTTCCTTCACGCCGCGCCGTAGCTAAGCAATCAATCGACCTGATTTTTGGCATACAGTTAGTTGAAAAGATGGAGAGTAACATAGGCTACTTTTGGTCCTAAAAAAATATCAAGTTCCCAAGGGAGATTACTGGAATATTTGTATGTGTACACCAAATATATCCTTACTAATATTATACATCGGAAAGTGAGTTTGTTTGTACCACTTTCACGCCGTAACTCCTGAACCGATTGCTTTGAAATTTTGCAGACGTAAAGTTAGAAGTCTGGATTAAATAGTAGGGTACTTTTTATCCCGATAAAAATGATATTTCCGAGAGAAATCAAAAAGCGCGATATAACCGAAGTTAACGCGGGTGAAGCCGCGGGCGGAAAGCTAGTAACAAATATAAATCATGACAAATTGTGTTGATTACCCACAATTGTGATTGATAACCATCTCTCACATATTTATATTTTATAATTTATGTGGTTAAATAATAAAGGGTATATTTTATTTTATGCAATCCAGATCTATGTTACTCCTCCGCCCTTATTGAAACCACATTGATATTATAAAGAGGCTAAATCTTATAAGGAATAAAGAATGTATAAATAAATACATAAATGATTATATACTAAATTTACTTTCATAATTACTTCTGCTAGAGGATAAATAGGAATTAAGAAGAGGCTACAATTTAATAATGGAATTTGTTTACCAGATTTTGACATTTGTTTAACATATTTACCATGTTGAAACATAGGTACTTGGCTAGATAGTTCATTTATTTTAGTGACCTAATTTATGTTGTGCTTGCCTAACATCTACTGTTACTTTTGGCTTAATTAGCAGGCGAGGACCCTGGCACCCTAAACACAAGTTAATTCTTAAATTGGGTGCCAGAGTTTATCTAAAACACTTGCGTTGTTATAAGTTTAGTGATTGATATTTTATGTTGTTATCTTCAAACCAGTGGTAATATCTTTTTTTTTTTGTTTTGTCGGAACCTAAGATAGAAATACTGACGCCAGCATTGAAGTAATGTGAACATTATGGATTAATTTTTTGTCTGTGTTGTGGATTGACATAGAAATACTAGACATTTCAATTTAAATACTGATATTCCGATAAATCTGGTCTGGAAACTGGTGTAAAAACAGTTACGAAAAGGCTAGGAATAATATGATGGCGAACGCATTCAGAAAGTTTCGTTTTTACCATGTGAATATAAAAAAAAGTTAGTAAAAAGTTGTGAAATTCATGAGAGATAATTATCACATTATTTAAATACATTTGTGTCCTGTATCTATTGCGTAATCATCATCAAGATCATCATCATCTCAGCGTTAATGCCAGTCGCATCCGATGCTTTTCAGCTTTGGAGTCTGGGGTCCGTTTCACCAGTCTAAGTGCTGATTTTGGCTAAACTTCGATATTTTCCTTGAAGCGACTGCCACCTGTCCTCCACATCCGAAGGCAGTATCGAAGCATTGCAGTTACACCAATTGTTGGAATTTTGTGGGCTCCAACAACCCGTAACGACTGCCATTAGATGTTCGTATGGCAACCGGGACCAACGGCTTAACGTGCTTTCCGAGGCACGACCTATCTATTGTGTAATCAGGTCTAACAAATTCAGATACTTTGCGGATTTGAAACTATTTTTTTTTTTTTATTTATAATTATAAACTAACGCTTGACCGCAATCGCGCCTGATGGTAATTCAAAAAAAATCATTTGAAACTATAATCAAAAGATGAAAAAAAAAAAATTACTAAGAAATGCTTCCTTTCTTAGTAATTTTTTTTTTCTTGTCAAACATCAAAAAATTCGGGATGTTTTCATGTCATTCAATAAGGTAGATGTTTACTTACAATTTAAAGGACGGACCCGTATCTTATTTAATAAGAAGAAAAGTAGCCGGGAGCTGTTCGGACCGTCTTCAAAAAGGTATTTTTTATCATACTTACATATGCAGGTTGACAGGGACATTGATGAGCAACCAATTTGACCTATGGGTTCATCTGTACATAATTCGGAACCAGAGAAAATTTTAACGCGGGACGCAATAAATATGCCGATTATTAAAAACAAAAGAAAAAGCGACGTCTATCCTGTAAATATGTAATTTATACATTTTGTCAGTGTAGACATCGTATAAGAAAGTGTTTTTTAATACAACCAATGTTAATGTTTTTTCGCACGGGGATAAATGGACATAGGACAATATGGTTATTATTTGTACGTCTGTGTCCCTACGAACCTAAAATATTACAAAGCTATTGTAATGTATGGGACATTCAGTACCAGACTACTTACTGTTCATAAATAAAAAACTAATTAATATAATGTAAATAAATATATACGGACAAATCACACAGATTGAGCTAGCCCCAAAGTAAGTTCGAGACTTGTGTTATGGGATACTAACTCAACGATACTATATTTTATAATAGATGTATATATAGATAAACATAAAAGACTCAGGCCAATCAGAAAAAGATCATTTTCCATCATGACCTGACCGGGGATGGAACCCACGGCCTCCACGTCGCAGGCAGGCCTGTTGACCGCTTTCTCGAATTCTCTTTTTTTAACGGTATGAACCAGTGTTTCTCCGCGATCCCGCCTGATGGTAAGCAATGATGCAATCATTGATATTAAGGCACACTAATTTTTTAAGAGCCTATTCACTCTAGCCTTGTAAACAATTAAATTATTGTTATCAGACAGGAAGACCGCCTCAGGCAAATTGTTCCAGTTGCTAAATGAACGCGCGGTATACTAACTACTAAAATTAATTAATAAAATCCGAACAAAACATTTCATCCGGATTTTATTAATCAATTTTAGTAGTTCTATGTTTTTAGTTACACCAACACGAATAACGTTATTGCCAATCAAAACAACGTCAATTCTGCATTCACACAGTCATATGAAAGGGTTTGAACGTTGTCATATGATAATAATTGTGGTCGGGTAAATAAATGCTACAATGCCTGAAGCACTCGTGCGCAAAGGCTCTACTAATATTCAACCATACAACAATTCAAACAAATATTTCTCAACTTTTATTTAATCAAATTGTCGGTACTTATATGTTATTTTAACAAATTGAGTTGAGTAAAACACCGCCTTTGGTTCCTTCAAAGAGAAACTTGTACCTGAAAGTTTCAATTTCTTGATCTAGTTACGTTACAAGCACAAGTTCAAACAACTTTCCGAGAAGAAAACATCCTCTGGTTCATACAAATTTAAAATAAAAAGGAATTATGAAAGCTTCGCTTCAGAAACAGGTTTTATAAAAATGATTGAAAGCTTGAATAATGCTCAAAGCTGTGAAACATCGGTCACCTAAATAGAATTCCTCGTACATTTATTATGTAGGTATCAGACCATAAAACTTAGAAATGTGATGTACATACTTTTGAGGAACAGCCTTTCTAAAAGTGTTTTGACGTTTCTATTTGTGAGTATTATTTTTAGAATAAATTGTTTTTTCTTAATTAGTGAGTTAAAAAATTTCCTAAGTTAGTACACTTATAATGATCAGTATTTGTTCATGAATTTGTAAAAAGTACTTTGCTTTATAGCAAGAAAAACCAATTAAAATAATAATAGTTATTTCTCGCTATAAGGCCGCTATACGGATATTAGAGGAACTCTACGGGGTGAATTTGAATCAGCTAACGAAGCAGCAGACGTGATGAATATCAATACAAAAACGCGACAAAGCAAAAAATTAAACCTCAATCCACTACTGCATCAGAGATATTTTTTGCTTTATCGTGTAACATATCTATAACTACTACATAAATCTGCGGAGGTCCGCTAGCTAATTTACTATGATCCCGTATTGTTTTTATATTTCGGTACACTACTATTATATACCTAATTCCTGCCTAGATTATCCTATATATGCTTACTTCTTCAAAATGCAATTAATTTTACCTACCTAAACAGTATGGTAATAAATTATAATTAAGTGGCGTTGTCTCCTCTTCCACTGAACTTGGTATCTAACCTTGGAAGTTTGTTCGTTCAACATTCCTGAAATCTTAATTACATAACCATTTCTTTTAGAAAATACAGAGTAGATTAGTGGTGGTCCAGTGGTCTCGACCGCGATTTGTGGGTCGTAGCTATATTAACTCCGGTTTTACTTTGTATAAATAATTTTCCTACCACTGCTCTTCAAACTGTGAAGGAGTTATACAACGTTATTTTTTGTTAAGCGAAATCTGAATATAATAAGCAACTGAATAGTTTCCAATCATTTTTAAACCATTTATATATTTTCCCAAATACATATAGAAATTGTTGCAGTGTGGATACCGAGCGCACGCACGCAGCTTACGGTGGAACATAGTACTTGCGCACGCGAACAGCTGACGCCAGAGGTTAATGCACCGCGCTCGCCCACCCGAGCGGAGCTTTGAACATATTTTTACTGGGACAACCAAGTAGAATAGCAAGCTCGTAACTTTGTGGTTTTTCATTATATCTTTTTGATATTTTTTACATAGATTCTTTACTTAAAAATACTGGACACGTGTTTCGGATTTCGCATGAACAAAAACTAATGTTGTATATTAGAACCAAAAATTCGAAGTGACATACACCAACCTGCACTGGTCACGCTTTGTAAATTATGGCTCACTTCCTCTCATTGAGAAATGGCCTATGTCTCAGCAGCGGGAATAATATAGACAGTTATGCTAAATATTTTGGCTCAGTAAGCATCTACCAAGACGATGCGTTGCGTCAGACATATGCTTGTAAGCAAATTTTTCCATGTTATGTTTTTTAACGTTCAAGGATTAGTTTACTTGACCGCGATCCTGCCTGATGCAATCGTTGATGTAAACCGCACTAGTTTATTAAGAGCCTATTTACTCTAGCCTTGAAGACACTTAATTAGTTATCAGACTGGAAGACAGCCGCAGGCAAATTTTTCCAGTCCTTCGATGTAAATTGACGTAATGTAAGCCAAATAAAAAGCAACAAGTGTAGGTGCCACGATAAATGAGTTTTGTGAAGTCTCCATTTACCAGTTACCAAATGTATTTGATATATAACAATGTTATCAGCAATATGATAACTTACTATAAATGTATAAATGTTTGTAACTGATTTATTTGTTCTAAGACATTGATATTATATATCGTGCAATTTTGCCGTCTTATTAGAACAGCCCACTTCAGCTATTCAATGAGTACTAAACATTAATAAAATAATAAAAAAAGCTGTATAACCGATTGTTTAGTAATGAAAAAACAAAATCAACTATTATTATGAAGCATGACGTCGTTTTGAAACACCCCATATGCAAGCGCAGTCGGAGTTTGCATTCCAAGGGCTCGGTGAATGGAGCAGGGACATATTTACCGACTTTTTTTTATGTTTAACAGTAATTGGATGGATGAAGTGGGCTGTCTTTGTAAAACTACTAAAATTGTACGATGTATTCAAGTACCGAAAGTCAGGTAGAGGTATTTTTATTCGCAAAGAATTCGAACTAGTACTACGTTACATAAATTACAACTATTGATAGACCAAAAACTAAAACTATCTGCTAATAGTATATAGGTAGTGCGTAGTAAATAATCTCAATGCTAACAAGTGTCCTCCTACGGAATGCTACCGAAATACTCTTAGCAATACGTACCTAATTAAAAATATAAGTAATAAGTATCGAAGTCTCTACCAAACAAGATGCCATATAAATACTTCTAGCGAAAAATAATTAAAAATATACCAAACAAAATCTCACCAAAGAAAACTGAATATAGCGACAATCTTTTCTTCTCGTAATTTAAAATCATTTCAAAATATAGAAATTATGCATCCAAAGCCATACAGTCGTCACATTTACGCTATCAAGAAAAACATATCAAAGAGTTCTAAAATGAAAATAAATGTCATCTACTTTCCTAGTTCCTAAGTTGTAACAGTAAAGTTCATTTAAAGAATTATCCGTTTGAGAAGATCTCACTATACTCACAGCAGTAATTCATAATTATATTCATAGCTACAAGATTACCGAGAGATGTTCCATCTGCATACGAACTGAGTAATTGTGTTAGTAAATAAATGATCTCATTACAATACTGTACTTCCAAAAGAACTAAGCGAGTAAGTATAACTTACGTAGATAACTTTCTCGGTTAGTTTTCAACACAATGTCATTGGATATATGAAAATCTTTCGGGATTATCTTTGTCAAAACGGTTATTAAATAGATATCTACGTACATAAATACGGTCACAGATCTTGGATTCCGATTAAGCGTAAAAATGTGTCAGTCGGAAAAATCTATGACACGTGTAGGTGTCAGCTTATACGTTCCAATACCTGTTCGAAAATATGACAAGTTAGATGTCTATTTTCTCCTTTCATATGCGATATGTAGGAGCAGTAGTAGCACTATGGTATCGAACACGATTTAAGAGTCGTAGGTTGTGGGTTCGACGCCAGACAGGCGTTTACTTTGTGTAAATAATTTCTTCGCCACTTTTTTTTTAAATTACTTGACGGCAATCCTGCCTGATGGTAAGTTGTAACGCAATCGTTGATGGTAAAGCGCACTAGTTTATTAAGAGCCTATTCACTCAAGCCTTGAAGACACTTAAATTGTAGTCCGATAGAAACACCGCCGCTGGCTAATTGTTCCAGTCGCTCGATGTACGCGGTATAAAAGATGAGGCGAAACGCTTCGTTCGGATCGTAGTGGAGTCAACAACCTAAGGGTGGAAACTCGCCGTACGACGTTACGGGTCGTCCGATGATGGAAATGAGAAGGGGGAACTAAATCATGCAATTGCACTACTCTAAAAAAGTCAATATATCACATCTACCAACCCGAACTGGGCAAGCATGTAGGAATGGACATTCGAAACTTATCCATTAAACGATATAAAAACTATATAAAGGCCAAACTTTGCAAAAAGGGGTATTATAAAATCTCAGATTATTTAGAAGACAAAAAAGCTTGGGACTGAGCTGCTCGTTCTGTTAAGCATTGTTATTAAGCAATATGCGTAATTATAACGTAAATTATTGTAAACATTTTCATTGTTAATATCTGGACTTGAAAAAAGACGATGATCCCTGAGTTTGTTTCGGCTATTTCTTCTCAGAGGTAGTCAGTTAGGAAATGCCGGCTTCATCTAGTTTAAAAGTGATCGGTGATCCTACTTGCTTAATAAACGATTTCATTTCATTTCATTTCAATCCTTCTCGAATAGACGAGACCCGTGTCTCAGAAGTGGCAATATGATAAGCCGGTTATTTGCACCTATCTGTCTTTAAATAAGTAAATTTTCTTTTTCAGGTAAGTACCAGATAACGGCAATTAATCATCGGCGCTTCACAGTCAATTACTGCACACGACGTGGGGGCGCTCCACTGAGGTAAGCTCACGATTACAGAATGTCTCATAAATCATAATTATGTTTTGATGACACCTTTATTCAGTTCTGATAGAACCGATATAGATAATCGATCATAGTTTTTAAGAAGACGATGTAAATCTGCTACGTTTTGCGTTAGAATGTGAACTTAATGTTTTAATGCGCTAATAAATTGTATACTTCTCAGTTTAAAGGCACACATTCTGTTTCCAAATGCCTTATCGCCATATTAAACTTGGTCCTTATATGTACATCTCCGTAGGTTTGTTTTAAACTCGCAGTTCGTTCAATTTATCGCCTAATTAAATAAGCTTTAAAGGGAAACGGTTTTTACTCTGAAAAATACAGACCCAATGAACCGACACGCTGAATAATGATAATGGTGTTCGGGATTCACTGCGGTACAGAAAAATCCAACAACAGCTTTGGTTTTTTACATTTTCAACATGTCTTTTACATTATGAATTTCAACAATTTTCTTATTTAACCTTGGTTTCAGTTTTGTGGTTATTTTTAATAATTATTATTATTAGAGATCGAAAATTACAGCGCTTATATACCTAAACTTGTACTTTTAAGTAACAATTGTGTAAAATACACACATCAAAAGTGTCTAGGGATCAACATATATTTTTGCAATAACTTTTCTCCTGATTGATATTAATTAAAATTTTCTTTAAGGATTCATCAAATAAAGTGTTTTCATTTGTCACAGTAACGATAAACCAAGTCACCTTTGCATTAATAAAGAAATTTGCCATTTTCCTAATAAAGGGATATTTGACATTTGAACCACTAACACAAAAGTTCGAAAAAAAGACTAAAATAACAGTTTTCTCTAAAATTTTATTGGGTAACTTAAACAATTAATAATCCGTGTTTCTACCGCGAACACTAACAACACAAGAACATCGGTTTGGCATACTCAAAATGAGTTCATCCAAATCACGCTGTGGAATGGCCGCCCATGTTCGTTGCAACAACAAAAAAAGGTCTTCTTGCGACTGGATACCCTCCATATTCGGCAGAGCTCTTCTCTGTAGCATATCCCATGCATGCTCAATCGGGTTCAAGTCTGGCGACTGAGCAGGCCGGGGCAGGACATTGATGTTAGCTGCGGCGAGAGTCTGTCTTACAACTCTTGCGGTGTGCGGTCGTGCATTATCATGCATTAACTGAAATAAGGGACCGATTTGCACTTGTAGAGGAACGATGACGTCTGATACAATCGTCTCAGCATAAATTTGAGCGTTGAGGTTGCCTCTGATCCAAATCAACTCAGTTCTTCCGCCGATCCAAATACCCGCCCATACCATGATGGTTCCACCACTATAAGGATGGACTTCCTGGCAGGATTTTAATCGCTGTTGGCGTCCAGGGGTTCTGCAGTGTCGTATACGTCTTGTATCCGGTCTCATACCAAAACGAGACTCATCAGAAAAGCACACGAAACGCCATTGTTCTTCTGCCCAATTTCTGTGTTCAAGAGCCCATTGATATCGAATCCTACGATTGTGCATTGCTATAGGTGGTACCCGTAGCGGTCTTCGGGAATGAAGGTTCACTTCATGCAAGCGGTTTCTGACTGTTTGGTCGCTAATTAAGTTCCCTGAAGAGTGATGAAGCCTCACGGCTAACATCATGGCGGTTATTGTTGGAGCTCTTCGAGTTAAGATTTGAATGTATCGGTCTTGTCTCCGTGTGGTGCAGCGATACCGTCCTCCATGGCGCTCAGCCACGGTACCAGTGCTTCGGTAACGTGTCCAAAGTCGACTGATAACACTCTGACTTGTATTCAGAGCTAAAGCCACAGTACGTTGCCGGGAACCAGCTTCTATCATTCCCACGGCTCTGAGCATTTCTTCCCTGCTTAAATGACGTCGCCGCTCCATAATAACGTTGGTTTTAATCAGTAGTAGGGAAACAGTAGCACTAATAATGTCTTCAATGCGTTGTATGTTTTTATAGGGAAAATATTGACAGCTGATTTTCATCTTATACTCGAATTTGATTCACAGTTCCTGATTCAAATTATGAAATGCACCAAAAAGGATCCATATAAATTTATAAAATCATAAATTTATTACAAAGCCACATCTCAATCTCAAGAAATCCGCATAAAAATGCTTGATCCCTAGACACTTTTGATGTGTGTATTTAAGTTTTTGTATACCTATACAATTTTTTTTCTTTTAAAAATGACGTAATTCCTTGTTATACCCCAACTGGTTCTATTATCCATACTAATATTCTAAATGCAAAAGTATCTCCAATCTGTCCGTCTGTCTGTCCGGCTTTCACGCCAAAACTACTGAACTGATTGGAATGAAATTTGGCACGCAGATAGTCTAGAGCCTGAGAAAAGACATAGGCTATATAACATCCCGCCATGACCAATAGGAGCAGAGCAGTAACAAGAAATGTTGGGAAAACAGGAGCGAACGCGGACGTTCACATTGCTCCAATTATATCAACTGAGCTCTTTATATTTTTTTTTTTTGGAATGTACTACGGCTTTGGCAAAAAGTACTGAATGGATTTTGAGGAAACCTTGCAATAATGTAGGTATTTATCTTGGCATTCCCACGGAAACGGGAACCACCGCGCCCTGTAAACTGAAGTCCACGCGGACGGAGTCGCGGGCAACAGCTAGTTAGAAATATTTATACGAAACCAATAGCTACATATATGTATGTACACATGTTACCTATAGTACATAACCATATTTTTTTCGTCAAATCAAGTTTAGGCATTTAAGGGCTGGAATATCCGACTTCTAATTATTATATATGTGACCATTTAAATAGACTTAGATGGCAATAAATGGTCTCATTTCCGACATTATTTCATCTCATATGCGCGTCTGTGTTCACCGCAAATTGCTCGTAAATTCAAACCGTTAAGAACAACTCGAGGAACCAAGTTTGTGCTAATTAGTCAGCAAAGCTTTGCCTCTTTCTCATGGTGAGGTTGTCTTAATAACGAGCTCATGATGTTTTAGGTTACATTAATGTCCTAAATGACATAGGAATTTGTATTCGGCATTGTATTATGTCCTACTCTTTCTGACTATTTTTCTATCAACGTGATTGTTATGAGTGTGACCTTTGTGTATTCTCTTATAGATAATCTTATTTACTTGGATTGTCTCTTTGATAATGATAACATCACGTGCGATACAATATTACCAAAACTATGCCAGACGAACTTATTATGTTCAAGTTTTCTCTTGTTTTGGATATTATTACCGGCCAAATTGACCTAACGGCTAATCTTTTCAATACCAGACTTTTAGAGTCTAGACTCTTCAGGTTTCCAACCAAGTTAAGGGAATTAAAATGATTGTATATTTTCATTTAAAGAATAACTACTTCGCAATAGACGGGAGTCTATTAGAATAAATGTTTTCACATTTCATTATTTCTGTAACATAACATCTTTCAAATGCAGGTATATATATGTAAACGTATTATCTTGTAGTGTATGATATTTTAGAATACGGCGGGTAGTATTGTAAACCAACCTTAATCATCAATCAAATCACTATTCAATTCTGCAGGTAATGTGCTTTAAGATACTGTAGCCACCATTTGGAAATTGTATCAAATAACTGTCCAGAATATTCTGAATAAAACGTCTTACCATCTAGTTATGCACAGCCAAGAAATTAATTGCTTATAAAAATTACTGGTTTTGTCACCCCTAGTTACTCAACCAATTGTTAAAAATACTAAGTTATAGTTGAATTTTTGCCAAATGTGTTTTTTTGATAAATTTGCAGTTTTTTATATAAATACACATATGATCATAATGTCATAGTTCTAATCGTATAATATCATTTGTAATGGTTAAGAAACTTTTTGGACCATTAGTTTATCTAAAAATTTGTCATTTTGCCTCGGTGGTTGGCCTTAATATCAGCCGCCGGCAGAAGTTACCAACCACTAGACAAAGTCTTGCCGCCAAAAGATTTGTCGTGTTCCGGCATGACGTTCGCAGAGCGGGTCTGAGCAGTTGTTTTGCCAAATATTGCTGTGTCGGGAGTTTGGTCGTGGAGATTCTCCAGATCAATCTCCCGCTGGCGCAGCATCTTTGGGCGTGTTGTTGGGTTTAGCAATGCATCATCTCGCTCAACTGCCGTCTTCCTTCCTTTTCTCTCAGTTTTTTTGAGTGAATAGGCTCTTAGTAAACTAGCGCGCTTCACCATCAACGATTGCATCACTGCTTGCCATCAAGCGGGATTGCAGTCAAGCACTAGTTTATAATTATAAAAAAATAAATATATTTTCTAAAAGTTTAACCATTGTTGACTATTTTTAACTACTGGTTGACTTAATTACGGATCAAATTAATCGGTCCTAAAAACCAACTTAAATTATCCATTTATTTCATATATTTGTTCGAATCAAAACTTTAATTATTTGACTGTAATATGAAATGTTCGGATTTCTGACCGTACGAAGAACACAATACTGCGCGCTAAAACCAAGATATTGGATGTTGCCCAGAAAGGCGCTAAACCGCCGCATATCGGATGACAATTCGGCTAAAAAGACCACCAAATGGGTCCTAATATACCCCATCGTTACAGGTCAAGAGACTGAACGACACTCGCAAAATCCAGAATTATGTGAAACAATGGAGAAGGAAGCCTTAACCCTACGGACTGTATTGCCTATACAGTCTGTACATTAGATTAGATAAATAGACTAAATGTATTTCCCTGACTGAACTTGCAACAATCACCAATTAGTTTGCCAAGCGCGGTGTTTAGCTTGGGGGGTTGTCCCAAAGTAATTGTGATGATTTTAGGGAGGCCCAAATTGTGCTTACCAAATGTGAATGCGACGAAACAACAATGGGCAGAATCATGTTCCAAATTAACAATTTCACAATAAATCGCGTGCTCCTGCTCATTGTCTTGTAATGTTTTCTTGCCTTAAGTACCCTTAAGAGGATAAAGACTGACTTAAACCTTGTTGGGAGGTACGCAGAAAATTTTGAGGAAAATGTTTATGCAATTTCTGTACGGTAGGTATGAGGAAAATCCATGTCCAACTGTAAAGAAAATTTTATTTACTATGTTTATTAATCATTGTTTTAATTTCACATAATAGATATTTGAGATAACCGGAAAATCTTATACTAGAGATTCCAATGCATAGCATTAATTTCTATGATAAATTTACTGTAGAAGCAGTTCGGCCATGGAATGACTTGCCTGTGTCCGTAAGGCGTGCTCAAATTCTGTCCACTTTTTAAACTATGATAACGAACTACTTTCTTTCGCTTTAATTTGCTCTTTTATGATGTTTATTAATTAGATATACATATTTATTTAAACACTTTATGTCATATTTACTGTATAATTAATGTAAATATTACACTGTAGACTAGGTAGTCTGCAGTGTAATATTTACATTAATTATAGTAAAAGAAGGGAATATAGGGAAGTAGAGAGAAATAATATAGGTATATTATTTCTCTCTACTTCCCCTTAGTATTCCATCTAAAGGTTGTCTGTAAAAGATCGCTCTTAGCTACAAGACCGCCCATTGTGTCACTTCTTGCAAAATATTTATATTTATGTTCTGTAATTTATAAGATGTACTTTATAAAGAGTATTCTATTCTATTTTGTTGTAAAGGAATCAGTACCTTTTGTGAGGCTTTTCGTCTACCGCGAATTCACTCGACGTTAATGTTACATTCGCAAATACAGGTCGAATGTAACACATTTGTGGTCTCATCTCTAAAGCATCTATCAATGTCAACGTTTTAGATCAGATTTAAAACTTTGACATTTACAGCTGTGCTAGAAAGCTAACAAAGTTCCATATTTACAATTTGTACTGCTTTGTTTGATACACACGCCTATACGTCAAGCTGTGTTTTGACTGACCTCGCATTGTACTTATGCAATGCGAGGTCATATTTTTCGTATAATCGGAAGTCAGCTTATACTGGTTATGTAAAGCTTGATGTGTAGCAAATATAAGAATACCAAGTAGTCAGGACATCTTGTGAAGAAACGTGCTGAAAATATGTTTACAAATTTAACTTTCATATCTTGACTTCTTTACTTATGGGTAACTGCGTAACAGGCACTGTAGTCGTCAATACATGTGGCGACTACAGTGCCTTTCATTTTGACAGCAAGGACAGCCACGTTAATTGCGGTACTATGTTACTGAACAGACGAATCTTTCAAACGAATTTTTCACGGTGGTAGGCCATAACATCGACTGCCAGTAGAAGTTACCACCCACCAGAAAAAGTCTTGCCGAGGTGTGCTGGGTACGATGCTCCAAATTTTGATATCTCAGGAGTTCTCCAGATCAATCTGCCTCGTGTTGTTGGGTTTAACATTGCATCATTTCGGAAAGTGCGAGGGAATTGCATGATTTAATTCCCACATCTCCGTTCCATCATCGGACGACCCGTCGCACTGCGAGTTTCCAGTCTTTCTTTGTTGACAAAATAATGATCCAAACGAAGCGATTCGCCTCGTCTTTTATACCGCGGAAATCGAGGGACTGAAACAATTTGCCAGCAGCGGAGTTTCCGTCGGACTACAATTTGTGTGTCTTCAAGACTAGAGCGGATGGGCTCTTAATAAACTAGCGCGCTTTACCATCAAAGATTACATCACAGCTTACCATCAGGCGGGATTGCGGTCAAGCACTTGTTTATAATTATATAAAAAAAACCTAATTACCTAGTCATGGATTAGGAATGGACAAAAAGTCTCGGATATCGAATGAAAGTGTGTAACGCAATTAGAGTACTGGTCACTAGTTAGTCTACCATATAACATAAGCCTGTTTCATTAATAAGTTACAATACAAAGGCTGTTTTCGTAAATAACCCATTCCTCCCCACTGTCCTATTTTTAGGACACTATATTCAACATTTTTTTTTTCTATGTTAGGGTTATTATTTTTATTGGTTTTGATGAAATTCGTATTTTCACACTATTTTCCCAATAAAATATATTTTTTTCGCTCTTAAAAAAGTTATCGTATTTATAATATACATATTTTTAAATTGAGGAAATTCGTCAGCTTAAAAAGAGTATTATGATTTGATTATAAAAAACCGAAAATAAAAAGTTATCAGCTTCAAAGTCCATCAAATAGATTTTTAGATCTCTACTGAATCTATTATAATTAAAAACTAAAACAAAATATTATTTGCAAGCTTGTGATACTAATTCAAAAAAAGGCGTACTATAAATATGACACTGGGAACATGTCTTTACAAGTAGCCGTGAAAGCGTGTTCGATCCTGTTACGCTCGCTATAAGTTCAAACGTGTCTATTGTTTTGTTTCTTGCAAGTGTTTCGTAAACTTTACTTTAGTCGATAAGTCTTCGTCAAGCACAACACATCTCGTAATATAAAAAATTGTGATTTTTTTATAAGATTGAGGAAAGCAAAGGAGGTAAGCAAAAATATTAGATTTTGTTTCTTATCAAGTGGTTAACGATATATTTGTTTAGTTTGGGATGGTATATGTATATATATATTTATATATATATATAATATAATTTTTATACTTACTATATATGTATAATTATTGTTTATAGATCATGGATGCAGTGAGAAGAAAATATAAAAAAGCATTGATGGTGTCTGAAATCACCGAGTATCTTCAAGATATTGAAGATTGTAGTGACGAGGAGTTCAATGACTTGGAAGTTGCGATATTGCCCCCGGATGAAGTGGATGAAATGACTGATATAGAAGAAGGTAATGACGACGATATGGGAGTTCTGCCAGTGTCAGATGTGGCTGGTCAAGTGGAATTTTCATGTACAATTGATAACGTCGAGGAAGATCTTCCTACTCAAACCACATCTCGGACCAACAAGACAGTCATTTGGCGTAAGTGTGAACCTGTATATTCTGAAATTCAGCCGGAATCTAATACTGCTAAACAATGTTTAGAAAATATGATTACGGAATTGGAAGGAAAATCTGCGGTAGAAATATTCGAACACTTGTTATGTGACCAGATTCTAGAATATATAGTGCATGAAACAGTAACCTATGCCAAAAATTATAAAAATGATTTGAACTTCAATCTTACCGTGAATGAGCTAAAAGTATTCATAGGAATTTTGTTTTTCTCTTCGTATCTCCACTTGCCTCAAAGCAAACTATATTGGTGCAGAGATGATGATGTACACATTCCATTTGTTGAACGAGCGATGTCTCGGAATCGTTTTGATAAAATTAAATCATATTTACATTTCAATGACAATTCAAGAATTGATAATAGTGACAAAGCTTTCAAAATTCGCCCATTTATCGATAAAGCTAATAAATCATTCCAAAAGTTTGGTGTTTTTGAATCCAACTTAGCTGTTGATGAAATGATCGTCAAATACTTTGGTCACCATGGTATCAAACAGTTTATAAAAGGTAAACCAGTAAGATTTGGATACAAGCTTTGGGCACTGTGTGGAGTAAGCGGATATTGTTATAACTTTTCGCTTTATACAGGAAAGGATCCTTGAATATCTTGTAATACTGGTGATGGCTTGGGTTCAAGAGTGGTAAAAAAGTTGCTTACAGTATGTACTGATCCTAGTGCACATGTAGTCTACTTCGATAACTTCTTCAGCAGTATGCAATTGTTGATTGACTTGAAATCTGAAGGGTTCAGAGCTACAGGGACAGTCAGAGACAATAGGACTAAGAAATGTCCAATCATGACCAAACAAGAAATGAAGAAGCAAGAACGTGGTTATTCCGATCATCGTTTCGATAAAAATAATGAAATATTATGCGTGAAATGGCATGATAACAATGTAGTATGTCTCTTAACTAATTTTGATACTGTTGAACCTTTTGTAAAAACTAATAGGTACTCAAAGGTAGAAAAGGCCAAAGTTGCTGTGAATCAGCCAAAGCTTATTCATAATTATAATAAAAACATGGGAGGAGTGGATAAACATGATTGGCTTATTTCTAAGTATCCAATCCGCTTTAGAGGTAAAAAATGGTATTGGCCTCTAGTAATCCGTGTTTTGGACATGACTCTAGTCAATGCATGGATTATTTATAACCAGGTAAATAAAGATGAGACCATACCTCTGCTTGAT
Organism: Sesamia inferens; assembly: GCA_037179545.1. Taxonomy (NCBI): domain Eukaryota; kingdom Metazoa; phylum Arthropoda; class Insecta; order Lepidoptera; family Noctuidae; genus Sesamia; species Sesamia inferens. The sequence goes on along the minus strand of CM073928.1, from coordinate 14,890,414 downwards.
TTCAGAAGAAGGGTATGTTTTTCTTGGATGAAAAAATCGGAAGGCAAAGTAAATAAGCTTACATCAGGTACTTCAGAAGTTCTTTTACAACCTATAAGATTTGACAACTATGGTCACTATATGACCAAGAGGGACAAACAAAGACGTTGCCAAGGACAAGGCTGTAAAAAAAAGCCTTTAACATTTTGTTCTAAATGTGAAAAAACACTCTGCAGTGATTGTTTCATACCTTATCATACAAAATAAGCTTTTATTACATTATTTCTGATACTGTTACTGGTCCTATTTTTAAATAAAGCTGATTTCCATATAATTCTTATCTTTACTTTTTCCTGACCATATGTTCCCACTGTCCTATTTATAGGACATGCTGAGTCAGCGAAACCGTTTTTTTTTAATTTATTTTTTTGCCATATTATTTTTTCTTAACATATTAAGAGCCCTAATACAAGATTTCATCAAAAAAATCCAATATTTTCAATGCTTGGGAAGTAATGGGATAAAATCAACTGAGCATTAATCACCAAGCTTCCTAACTACGTGTTGACAATTTTAGAGCATTACCTCCAGATTTTCACAATGTTACGGCCGTGCGACATTTGTTTTGCTAGAGGCAGCACACGATACCAACATTTTCCTATATATTTTAACTATATACTCATATACTGTCTCATTTAATAAGAAGAGAACCATGTCGTGAAAGTCGTGTCAGTTTCGATTGTAACTTTTCTTACATCGATATAAAAATTAGTTAAAAAAAATATTTTGACAACATTAAGATCATAATTTCATCATGATTACTCACCATCCTAAAATAAATCTCACAAAAGTAATTACTTTACGAAATACTGGTAGGTCAGCTTTTTTACCAAATATGTACCAGGTACCTACTCGACTGAACGCTCCTTCAACTTCCTAAGTGGGAATGTATATAGGTACTAAGCCATTTGGCTTAAAATGGGCCGTAAAGAGCTTATGCTTGTCTGTAAGTTGTGGCAACTCCACAATATGCCGGTTGTTAAGCCATTTACCTGTCTAATATCCCCAAAGAGGTTCATGGTGGCAGTGGCTTATTTATTTAGATCAAAGTTTACGCTGACAAATTCTAGGAAACCGGGCAGATTAATGAAGGGCTGACGGTAATAATTTTAGCGTAATACCTGTAGCATTTTCAACCGCACTAGACTACCTATAGATATGCTCAATTGGAAAATTAATTTCTTCCATATAAAACCACTATTCCTACACTCCGTACAGAATATTGGAGTTGTTATATCGGGAATCAACGGATGATATTGCTGCATAGGATTAATCTAACTTACTGCAATATTACTTAAAACGTGAGACATTTCAGCTGTTTATAGGATAACAAGGCTTTATCACAGTTGTGACTGGCGAAATGTGTCATTGGATATCCGATGGCTCTGATATTGAAATTCCTTCAATGGTGAACTCTAGGAAAGACTATTGCAATATTACTTAAAACGTGAGACATTTCAGCTGTTATTAGGATAGCAAGGCTTTATCACCTTTATCACCTTTACCTTCAGTGGTGAACACTTAAGTACTTACCGTCAGTGGTGATCACTTAGGAACTTACTATTAGCTATCTTTTTTTTGCAATATCATTTTAAAACGTTTTGTAATAACGGGACATATATTATAACCAAGAAATCAAAGTATAGATATTATTTATATACAAGTAAAAGTCTAAACAGATGCAGATAGAATATTTAAATGGAGCAACTACTGCTGCTATTTGATTTCCATAACCCAGTTATAGGGTAAGACGATTGGCGTAAAACTTTTGGGCGTCGGGTCTACCCGCAAAAACTGTCAAAGATCTACGACTGACACCAGGGACCAACAGCTATAAGTTCTTGATCCCCGCCGTTTTTTCCTGGCTCAGATTTCAGAAGGGAGGGTCTCAATAAGTAACGGATGATGACCCATCCACGAATCGATAGCGACCAGTGCGGCTGTTCATTTATCCACAAGCCTAATTAAAAACCTCAGTCGCAACTTAAGAAGAAATATTAGTAATCTAAACGGTGGTTAAATCCATCACAACAACACACACAATACGGCCTGCAAAAGCAAGTTCGTTGCACAGTAAACCAGTCACACTTCTACCTAATGATTTATGTATGCATGTGTAGTTAGGACCGTGTTCCTATGTGCGTTCACACGAACAGCGCACACTGCTCACTGACTCTGGCAAGCATCCCTTATTCAATTTCTCTATCTAAGTGAATATTTCAGGGTTCTTGATGCCTATTTTTAGTGTTGTAAGCTCTGACAATTTTTTTACGTCTCTCTTGATGGTTGGGGCGTTGGATGATATATGGTCGATGCTTGGCACGTGACTAATATAAATATGTTTGGAGATATCTCTAAGATTTTTTGATAAAAGACATGTGTAAGTCCATTGCTTGACTTTTAAGCTACAAATTAATAGATAGATATACTTCTTATGGTGGAGGAAGTATCTTTCGTCACAGGCTTAAGGCTGCTATTATGACTGTTCAGACTGACGATGGTATCAAAATCATTCAAAAATAAGGCAGTTGCAACAGCAACCTAAAACCATTATATATTTTGTTTTTGACCACACGTACGTTGTCGAAACAGTAGGAGTTTCTCCAGTATATGAACATCTTATATAATATTCTATTTTTCTTTATACGAAACCTAAATATAGTTTATTCAGAATAAGCAACTGAATTGATTCCAATAATTTTTACGCCATGTTATATTTTTTCCCAAATACATTTAGAAATTGTTACGGTGTGGTTACCGAGCGCACAACGCAGTTCAAGGTAGATCATTATACTAAGCGCGTGCGCATAGCGGGATAGGTCCGCATATACATAAGAATATTTACTTACACTTGACTGCGTGATCGAATCAGAAATGAGGAGATCCGCAGAAGAACCAAAGTCACCGACATAGCTCTGCAAGTCGCTAAACTTAAGTGGCAGTGGGCAGGGCACATTGCTCGTAGAACCGATGGCCGATGGGGCAGTAAGGTTCTGGAGTGGCGACCACGTACTGGAAGGCGCAGTGTAGGGAGGCCCCCAACAAGGTGGACCGATGACCTGGTGAAGGTCGCGGGAAGCCGATGGATGCGGGCAGCACAAGACCGGTCAGCGTGGAAAGCCTTGGGGGAGGCCTTTGTCCAGCAGTGGACATCCATAGGCTGAAGAAGAAGAAGAAGACCGTTACGACAGACCAAAGCCTGCAAATGTGATGGAAAATGTTATCACTAGTTTACCTAAAATACTGGACATGTGTTTCGAGTTTCGTATGTACAAAAAATAACAATGTTAAAGTAATACACAACAACCTTTTTTAGTATGTAGGTAGAAGTATATAGGTGTGAGTGATGAAGCAAAATTATTGTTTAATTAAAATATTAATATTATTAGCTAATTGTTTGTGTAGATTACCTGATGCCCGCCAAAGGGTACTTATATCGTACATTATTAAATAGGCCGTAACTTAAACAGAAATGGGGGATTTTAATAAATTAATTTAAAGGGAAACTCTGAACTTATACTAAAATTATATTTTTTAATTTGAATAAAATTATTACCTTACATAATTGAACAATTATAATTAGTAAGAACTGGAACTTAATTTGAAAGAATAAACATGTTTTACGCCTGTTACGGTTTTGTAATTGATGCTATGTTTCTTTAAATTAAAGACATACATATTTAAATCATAGAAAATCTAGGATAGAGGTTATTCAGTATGGACATATCAGTTCCATTTCTGTAAAGCTTTGGAAAATAAACGTGTTTTGACGTATGTCAACGCCCGTAGGGACTCCTCGCGCATATGTGGATAGATAAACACAAGTTATGAACATAATATTATGTATGATAAATATATATTATCATAGAGAAACGCATATATATGTAATTGTTTATAATTATATATGCATAAACATATGTGACACTTACCTACGCTCGATGACATACGTCAAAACACGTTCAATTTCCAAAACTTACATATATTTCTTAACATATTACTACTTACTTACTTATGGCTAATACTTCAAACTCATATCAATACCTCAACTAAAAACTGAAAAATTTCAATATGGAAGAAATATTCATAATTGCTTCCTTTTGCGAATATGACAAAAGAAAATACAATACCAGGGTCATCGGGGAAAGACAATATTATGTAAAACAATGGATGGATTACAGGGATTATTTTCAGCTGAGTGACGGTGACAACAAGAAAAAGGAAATAAATATTTTATTAAAAAATAAAATAAATGAAAACTGTTTTTGAACTATTTCCTAATTAATTGTGACACTTTTTGGAGAAATAAACACGTCACTTCTCGTATTTCAATGGCGAAAATTAAATTGAAAGATCTGTGAGTAATTTGCTTAAGCATTTAGTTTGTTTCATTGATACCTGTCTGGCTGTCTACAGCTGTATAATTAAAGGATTGGCCTGATTCGTATTCAAATTTTAGTATACCAGCCAATCCATTCCATTCCTTTAATTCCTGATAACCTTTAAAAGGAAAACGAACTTTGGAGTTAAATTTTACTCAAAACATTTTGAGTAAAATTTAACTCCCAAGTTCGTTTTTCTTTTAAACCCACTACATTGTTGAAGTTAGTCTAAAGGTTATCCGGACCAAGATAATCAAGAAGTTCTCGAGTATTTGTCTGGCCTAAATGTATTTAATTATAGCAGTGGCAACAACAACTTATATTATAGAATATGGTGTCTCTTTGTTATCGTAAAAACTATCGCAGATCCTGCATCGGAAGTGTTTGTAAGTCCGTCTGCGTATCTGACTCGATTAAAAACAGGAGCTGTAACTCAAGTTCAATTTAATTGAGTGATACTTATCGAAGGGATTTAAATCGTTATCGCTCGAAGTGCATAGTGGTGGCGCGGCCGATAAGCGCAAGCCGGGCGAAGCGATGGTGGCTGTGCTGCCAGCTGCGGCGGCGGCGGCAGTCACAGTCGGTTGGCACGCGCGGCCACACGCGCCTTCCGCCGCGGGCCCTCGCCCCGCACCCCCCCGCTCCGCGTCGCACACAGGTAAACAAACAGTGAACCTCTTCAACACACTACATACCTAGTATATCCCAACACCGCGCCAAACCAAACCCCCAACCCAGTTCTAGTGCTCGAACATTATATCTACTAATAAATCTTATGTATTTTTAAGTGCCAGTTGCAGGTTTGGATTGTTAACAAAAATTTTCAGTGCTTTGTTTCCGATGATTTATTTTTGTAGTGCCAACTGATAGACGTGTATGACATAATCGACATCTACAAATAAATCAGGAAGATAGCTCACCTTTTCTGAGTTCCAACAGCAGTCGGCTTTGTAACTCATTAATTATGGAAGGAACACGAGGTACGGTACTTGCGTGCAAGACAAAACATGGATGTTCAGTTAGAAGCTGATCATAAGTTGATAAATATTACAAGGCATTAAGAAAGGGATCTCTGAAATTCAGAATTTGGGAGCAATGAGGAATAAAAACTACAGCGGTCCCCAAAGGCTAGCAGGATAATAATGTCACAACATAAAAGGATACATTTCTTTGTAACTACTTGTGACAAAGGTGGGAGTTAGGTGAATTTAGTTTTGTCACAAGATTCAACAACCCTCTTATCGGTTCAGAGGCCTTGAGATGAGCTTGAATCCCACCTGCTTATCAAGATTAATGATCTGTTACGTTGCGATAACATTACATATATAAAAACGATGCCAACAATGTGTAATTAACAATAAACAGATAATATACAATATGCACACCGCATTTCGCATATATTAACATGCAATATTCTAAGGAAAACTACAAGCTGAACACAAGAAGTGTCAATAGAAAGCAATCATGTGACAGTATGTCGTCATGTCGTTACTGAAGAATTGACAACACTAGGCCTGAGCCAAATATATAGTAATAACAAGCGTCAAAAGCGCTGCCTATGTCAAGAACAGCTTCCGAATCAATTGGCGACAAACTAAAACATCAAACTCAAATATCTAGTTACACAGACGGATTGAAGAGCAATCAATGTCAAAAATCTCGTCACGACTAAAAGGGTTCTCACTTAATAGAAGATCGGTTTTCGTGAGGTAATCTGAATACGCAGGGAAACCACCGCTGGCCAGAATCCTGACATGAACTTTGCGCTCCATTACATCAATTTGGCTGACGGATTTCATATTTGCCATGGTGAGAGGTCAATTCTTTAGGAATATCAGTTTACTTTAAAGTTTTCGATTGCGCTCTTTGATTTACTCCTCTAGGGACTAACATGCCAAGCTTCCTCTAGTTTGTCTATTTAAGTGGGTCAAAGATAAATAACACATAAATTCGGGGTTCATTTTTTTACCTTATAAGGCTACAACGACTTTGGGATTAAAGGACAAAGAAGCGAAGATTTTTCACTGTCAATTATCTTGTGATACAGGATACAGCAGACAGATTTGTTGTTTACTTGTCCCTTGTGCCTTGTGTTTATCATTGTTTTTAAACATACTGGCATGATCGCCAATGATTAAAGCTGATAGCACCGATTGCATTCACATTAATACTAGTTCAGATTCAATATCAACATTGGTTATATTAACATGATAAACAAGTTTACCGAACAATACTCTGATAAATAATCGCTATCACAGTGCGATAGATAGCTATCGTTTACTGTCTACTGTATATTACCAAAAAGCGACTGGTTTACTTCCTAACTATTAGTACACGTTGTTGATTTACTGATCGTAAATTTATATTGCTACAAGTGTTACATCGTTAATTTTATTATTGATTGGTGAGGTGGTTGACGCGTTTAACCTTTGTACACACATGACACGGCGGGATCAAACGATAACATGTTGATTTCGTCACAGTGTTTATTCTGAAATCTTACATAAATCATTTTCTTTATAACTCCTTTTTAATATTTAAATTATTCTCCTCTAACTAGTTTGTTACCAAAGAAAAATTAATATTATTTTTAAATCAAAGAAAATATATGTCGTTTTAAAGTATGCCAGTATTTGTGAGTTAGCCATGGCAGCATGTGAAATAAAAACAGCTGCTCGGCCTTGGCACGACACACTCATCTTCCATAATTCTTACATTTTTGGCCGCAATACGTAGACTCAGTTAACGAGCTTAATTATTATTTGTTTTTTTTTTTTCTTAAATTAAAATAAAATAAGTAGGTACAGTTGTTTCTTCGTCCCTTTCAAATTTTAATACTGTTAATTTAGCATAGCCTTACAGTGAAGAACCTATATAAATTACGGAGAAGTGTAATTCATTATTTTCACATGTCGTGCGTATTATGGGACCTTTAGAAGTTCCTTTGTTAACGTGAAATAATTATCATAACATAGCTAATATTGTTGCTTAATTAAAAGACAACAATTATGTTTTATGAAATTAATAATTAAAACAATTGCCAAAATAATAAAACGTACTAATGTTAAGATTTCCGTTCAGCATTACCTATATAAAAAAAGGTCTTGTTAACTAACTAATCATATTTTGCACATGACTTTTTTCGACTTCATAAAAACAAAACAAAAAACACCAAGGTCGTGTTAATCTCTGCTTTGTGGTGTTAACATCTATCCAATTACTAGCTTTATTTAAAAACTCACATTACAGATTTCCACTGTTTATTTTCGGCGAAAAACAAAAATGAAATATTAAAAACTTTATTAACTTAAATTTATAACTTTAGATACATAAATTGCTATATATTTTATTTTATTTTATTTATTTCTTTGCATAATAAATAAAAAACTTGTAATAACCGCCTAGCCGCTAAGAATCTCATTATGTTATATACATTATTACGCTATCTAGGTCTCAGTTTTCACAAGAAAGTGTTTTTTCTTGAAGGCCTTCTTAGACAAGAATAATCTCTTAACTTTACATGCACGTGTCTTAAAAAAATAAGGAATAGGTCATCCTGTCTATTAAATCTATCTATAAACTCAATTAGCAAAATGATGTTATCTAACCACAAACCTGCACAATATCCAATTATATTATTGCAAAATTAATCAAACATCGATGATAATTCACATTAAATTAATTATATAAATTCACAACCACAATGTATGTATTTCTTAAATACAAGATCGATAAATTCATTACGTTTATGTTAGTTTATTTGTATATTATTTGTATTACCTATCCAAAATAAGACACCTAAATTTAGGATAGCAAAATATTAAAAAATATTTTACGTGTCTGTAACTCGAACACGAATTTCAAAACTGTCCCGTTGAACCAAACAAATCTCAGCCATCCCAAACATTTTAGTCTATTCAATAAAAAAGACGTAAAGTTACAATTTTTAGTCATCGGCTATATTCGTCTCTGAAAGACCTTAGCTTGCATTAACTTTGCAATAATATTAAAATCGATAACAAACCGCTCCCAATCTACCGTTCTGTTATTTAATAAGGCTCTTTCACAAAGTACCCATTGTGATTTCTTGTACTAAGAAATACTAAGGAATTAGGGATTTCCACGAGGTTTTTTTCCAGCCTCGTGGTTGTGTAGGCAAAATAGACTTTTTTTTTAAAAAAAACCAGTCGTTAATAAATAATAATATAAAAGTTGTTTATTTTATTAATATAATATTATTCATCATCATTCCATCTATCTATATATCCTTCTCTGTATGAGAGGAGACCTGTGCCCAGTAGTGGGACGATTAAAAGGTTGATGATTATGATTCCATCTATTGCTATCTATGCACTTCCGCCACCTAATAGGTACTTCGTTTATGTCTTTTCTAAAAATAACATTAGGACGGGAATCAATAAAATATTTGCAGGTGGTTTGGACTGCCTCTTTGGAGTTGATTTTTTCCTCTGCAAAAAGTTATCCAAATTTCTAAAAAAATGGTAGTCTGTTGAAACAAGGTCCGGGGAGTACGGTGGATGTCTTAAACATCCCAATTAAAGCTCCTCTAATTTGGTAGCAGTCTGTTGTGCACTGTGTGGTCTCGCGTTGTCCTGAAACAGCAGTGGCCTTGTGCGATTGACCAGTCTCGGTTGTTTAGCGGCTAGTTTATCCATCATTATGTGAAGCTGCTCACAGTAAAGATCTGCAGTAATCGTCTAGCCAGATTTAAGGAAGCTGTGGTGCACCACACCGGCACTAGTCCACCAAACGCTGACCAATAACTTTTTTCTAGTTAATTTTCTCTTGGGACAGAATTTGGACGGTTCATCGGGGTTCAGGCCATTGCGATGTGCGCTTCCTATTGTTGTAAAGTATCCACTTTTCATCACAAGTAATGATTTGATTTAAAATCCCTTCATTATTGTGCCGATTCAGTAATGTAACGCATAAAAGATCTACTCTTTATCTCCCAAATTAAACGAAGATTATGATAATATTAGCGGATTTATTTTATAACAAGTGATCGTTTCCGCAGTCAAATGGCCAATGCCTCCATTTTACCTCGATTTGAATACATCGAATAATGTCATACAGTGTTGTCATCCTAAACTTTGATTCGATACAATTAAATAATCGACTATAATTTTAATAATAATTACTATTTCAATTTGCTTCTTAAATAATATTACAATTGCATTGTGTTCATTGTTACATACTAGATAGGATATTATCAAAAATACCCACATCTTAGCTAATTAAGCTTACAGCTCGGCCATCCTGTGTAAGTGAGTCCTCTCACTTGTTTGGTGTAAAATATTTAATATAAAAATAAGTATAAACACAAAAAAAAAACAAATTAAGACTAAATAAAGACTATCATCGGACATACTTCTATAGCTAATTTGATTCTTATATAATAATTCTTATGATAAGGTAATTTCGTTACAGTTGCGTACTATATATTTTTCACAAATTCTGTTATAAATTCTCATCACAATCAAAATTTCAAAGTCTACGTATATTATTATGTTACATCTGAGTTTAACTTATGGTTTTTAACAAAGTCATAAATCTTCATCAAAATCTGCAAGTCTTGCACAGTCTGTCACGATCTTTGGTCTACTGTGCGGCACCGTTATCTTGGTACCATTCATAATCTGCACTGACCTCTATGACAAATTGTGCTCACATTGTATAATCTTACTCACTATCTTGCACAGTCTGTCATGATCTTTGGTCTACTGTGCGGCACCATTATCTTGGTACCATTCATAATTTGCACTGACCTCTATGACAGATCGTGCTCACGTTGTATAATCTTACTCACTATCTTGCACAATCTATCACGATCTTTGGTCAACTGTGCGGCACCGTTATCTTGGCACCATTCATAATCTGCACTGACCTCTGTGACAAATTGTGCTCACATCTTACTCACTATCTTGCAATCATACGTGCGACATCAATTTCTTAATGCCATTCATTATCTGCACTGATTGCTCATATATGTATATATATAGACCTTAATAATGACACGCAATTCCTACTCATTTCCATCAGACAACTTGATTAATTCTTGTAATTTAGTATATTATTATAGTGCCCCAAATGTAATAATAATATCGTTACTACCTACTACATAGAGTAATACATCACTCTTTCTCTATTTCTATTTCTGTAGTTTCACTATGATCACTATCAGAGCTCTCACTGGTGTAACCTTTAAAATTCATCTAGGGATGAATTTTATCTAGCGCGACAACATTTTCATACCTCTTGTTTCCTGTTATAGGGGTATCTTCGATAAGAAATCTATCATTAGGTAATATTTTGAGGATTCGATAGGGACCTTGAAATTTGGGGAGGAGTTTGTGCGATTTTCCTATATTATCTTTGCCTATAACTGTCCTCTCTACCCTGACCAAATCACCTACATTATATATAGCCCGAGTCTTCCTACGCTTATCGAATTGTTTTTTTAGCATAATTCTGTTGTTTTTCTATCCTTTTCCTAGCATTCGACCTCAGTTTTAGTAAGGCATCACCATCGATTCGTTCAGTTGTTTCGGCGATTACATCACTCAATAAATTCTCTGATGCGTTCATCAATCTGCAACCAAACAACAGGTCAGAGGGACTCTTCCCTGTTGATTTATTAATAGTGGTATTAATACCTAATTGTACGTCACCAATCTATTCGTCCCATAAGTTGTCATTTACGTCTTGACATTTAAACTCAGGGCATCAGTTATCGTTCTGTTAAATCTTTCAACCTGTCCATTAGCTCTTGGAGTAGCTACTGCATTCAAAATATGATTTATTTTTAATTGGTCCATAAAACTTAAATTTTGCGCTCGTGAAACAAGAGCCACGATCTATTATAAGACGAGAAGGAACACCAAAATAACTGAAATGTTCCTTGAATGTCTTAATAGCCCTAGCCTTCTTAGTATCTTCAACAGCTCGTATATTGACAAATTTCGTAAAAGCATCTATAATAACAAGCAAATACGTGTTGCCTCTCCTAGAGCGAATGAATGGGCCTAGATGATCAGCATGAAGTGTATGGAATGGTTTCTCCAATTTGGGTATTGGATGAATCACTCCCTCTTTGGGGCCGCCAGGTGCTTTATGATGCGCACACTCCAAACAGACAGACGTATTTCATGGTGAATCTACGCATTTTTGGAAACCAAAATATGCTCCTGATACGACTTAACGTTTTTTCGAAGCCAAAATGACCTACCTCATCATGGTTCATGCGCAGCACTTGCCACCTACAACCCCTCGGAACTACCCATCGTAATCCTTCGTCTAAGATTTTATATACATGACTGCCCTTCAACATGTAATTTTTACGTATGTCAGCTACAAACTTAGTCGTGTCATCTTCTAAGATGTCTTTTATACGTTTTATTTCGCTATCATCACCCTGTACAGTAGCGATCCAATCATGAACGTCTATGTGTTGAACATCAAAACATGCTCGGTATCGATATCAGTAGGTTCACCCACAGGGCACGGCTGAGAGCATCTACGTGAGCCATTCGCGAACTCTGTCTGTACAAAATTAGTGGCACAAGGTCTCTCTTAGTTAAGGTAGTACGAAGTGCGTTACAATCGGTGACTATTTTAAATCTTAGCCCTAGTAAATAGACTCTGAATCGTTTTAAAGTTGCGACTACCGCTAGAGTTTCCAACTCAAAGGAATGAAATTTTTGCTCGTCTACCGTAGTTTTACGGCTGTAGTACGCCACTGGCCTAAGTAAACCGTCAGTACCTCGCTGTAGGAGAATCCCCGCAATACCTAGCTTCGACGCATCCGTATGAATTTCGGTTTCTAAATTAGGATTGTATAAAGCTAATATAGGACGTTGAACTAATCTTGCCTTCAAAACTCTAAACGACTCCGCCTCCTCCGCTGTCCATTTCCATTTGAATTTAGATTTTAAGAGATCTGTTAGTGGACGGGCAATAAAAGCGAAGTCTTTAACAAACCTCCGGAAAAAGCTAGTCAGGCCGATAAATCGCCTGATATCGTGAACGTTCCGGGGTATTGGGAAATTTTCTATAGATAATGTTTTGAGTTTCCCTTGACGTATCCCCTCACCGCTAACATGGAATCCTAGGAAGTCTAGCTCAGTACAAAAAAAACTACATTTTTTCAACTTCAGCGTAAGACCTGCGTCTTCTATTAGCTGAAGTACCTCCTCTAGCCGTCTCATTCCCTGGTCAAATGTTGGGGAAGGAATCAATACGTCGTCCATATAAACGACCGTATAACCGACTTTCGACAGTATTTTACTCATTGCTCGTTGAAAAATCGAAGGAGCATTTGCTAGATCAAAAGGCATGCGTTTAAACTGATATTGCCCATCAGGAGTAACAAATGCTGTCTTGTCTTGAGATTTTGCCTCTGACAGTAGCCAGATGCAAGGTCTAAACTTACAAATAAGCAATTGCCAGCTAGCCTGGCAAGTTGATCATCAATTAAAGGTAATGGATAGTGTTCCTTTTTTGTGTTACTATTTAATACACGATAATCAACACATATTCTACTTTCGCCAGTCTTTTTCCTTACCAATTAAACTGGGCTAGCGTAAAGCGAGTTTGACTCGCATACTATGCCTGCATCGATCATTTCCTTTACCATAGTCTGAACCTGTTTACGCTCCGGAAAGGAGAGTCTATATGGGCGGTAAACTACTGGCTGCGAATCACTCAATTCAATTTCCATCTGAACTACATTAGTTAATCCCAGGTCTTTTAAGTTGTCTGAAAAACATGTTTCATACCTTTTGAGCAATTCTTTCAATCGATTAATCTCACTTTGACTAAGCTGTTTGCCATAATTGAAAGCAGACTTAGTCTCAGCATTTTCAAAATCTAATAAATTGATATCAGAAATATTACTGGTACAGATCACTCGTGTAATGAGCGTATCCTTAGGGGGTATCACAATATCGGTTTTTAAACTCAATGGTAATTTGACTGGTTGTTCACGACTAAATATTAACGAGTGGGTAGTTTTCGTTATAGCTATACCTGGTTTTTCTGTGAAGCTATGTCCAATTAAAACTGAATATTTAATAACGCTATCAACAACGATGTATGCGTTGACTTTCTCTATAATACCTTGAATTTCAATAATAACGCTTGAAACACCCACTGGTATTACTATACTCCCTCCTATAAATTTTATAGGCGGCAAGTTGTTTTCAGTCCACGTGATTCCCCTCCTAACAGCCTCACTATGACGAATCAGCGTGCATTGGCTACCCAAATCCACATAGCCTTAAATAACTCTACCGTTGAGTTTCAGATTAATCAGATATTAAAAATCATTAGTATTATTGGTTTCAATGCGCATCACATCTTTTTCTTTCGGTCTATCTATTTTATTAGCCGAGTCAGAGGGTAATCTGGGACAGTTAATTGACAAATGGCCTAATTTAGAACAAACGTTACACTTCAATATCTTTTTTGTGCATTTAGAACTGAAATGCCCATGTTCGTTGCAGTTAAAGCATACAATTGACGCATTATTGTATGGCTTCGAAGTCTTAGCTTCGCTGCTATTACCAATCTGCTTAGAGCTATTACTAGATACTAAAAAAGTAGTGTTGTTACGTCTATCGTAATTTACCCTCGACCTATCTGGATCACGAATATGTTGCTTGATAGATTGAAGATATACCAGAACTTGCTCGGGCTCCTGACATTTTGCTGCTTTAGCGCCTAATCTTAATGACCGATCCTCAATCCCATATAGTAAGCAATCTACCGCACGTTTACCTTGTATTTCGCATCGATTTAGTAGATTAATTTTTTCATAATAATAATGTTCTAGCGAATCATTAAACTTCACACGTTTTGACAACATTTCGGTTAATAATTCAGCATAGTCTTCACTACTCGGGAATGACTGCTTCAATTTGTCCTTCCACTCTGACCATAAATACGACATTGATGGCAGAGCCTCGTACCACGTTTTGGCAATCCCTGACAGTTTAGGCAGAGCGTAATGTACTATTTGATCGTCGCCCCAACCATAGAGCCTAGCACATTCCTCAACTTTATTGATCCACATTACAATAGTCTGACTCTTTACCATAGGGTCAAAATCTGGAATCACATTGCCTAGCATAGGAAATTTGTTGCCCTCAGGTCGACTTTTGGTCAAAGTTTCCACTAAAGTAGCCAAAAACGCTTGCGTGTCATTGTTAAGAACATTGGTGTTACTCACGTACCCGGGAATTGGGGGTGTGTGTTGCTTGATGCTGGATTCTAAGCGCCTACTGCGACTTCGCTCACTGCTGCCTCGCCTACTGCGGCTCCCGTCCAGGTCCCGACGCTGCTCGTAGCTGCTACTCCGACTGCGACTCCGGTTCGGTTGGTGACGGCGCCTCATACTCTGCTCGTGGGAACTGCGATCTTCACTACGGAGAGATTCCAACGTAGAATCACGATTGCTCGAACGCTGCCTTCGTTGCTTCCGTTTATGCGTAGTTCTCGTTCGTTTTTCTCTGCTCCGGTCACGGCGACGTTTACGCGTATTGCTCTTGCGATTATCTCTAGTTCTATCCATTGTTACCAGGTAAAAGGTGAAAACGCGTGGCAACACGTGGACACGTTGTTTGAGAATATTGCTTCAAAATTGTAGGCGTAACTGAATAATGCCACTTCTGAGATAAAAGATCTACTCTTTATCTCCCAAATTAAACGAAGATTATGATAATATTAGCGGATTTATTTTATAACAAGTGATCGTTTCCGCAGTCAAATGGCCAATGCCTCCATTTTACCTCGATTTGAATACATCGAATAATGTCATACAGTGTTGTCATCCTAAACTTTGATTCGATACAATTAAATAATCGACTATAATTTTAATAATAATTACTATTTCAATTTGCTTCTTAAATAATATTACAATTGCATTGTGTTCATTGTTACATACTAGATAGGATATTATCAAAAATACCCACATCTTAGCTAATTAAGCTTACACGCAGCAGTCGACGCGCGTTTGTCGGTTTGCTTCACATAATTCATGAGGTACCCACCTTTCGAGCTTTCTTATCTTCCCAATTTGTTTCAAGTGGATTAAAACAGTTTTATCACTAACACCGAAGCCTGCAGCTAACTCGGATGTATTTTACGATGGATGCGCTTCTACAATAGCTTTCAATTCTTCATTGTCGACTTTGGTCTCCGGCCGTCCACGGGGATTGTTCTGTAGGTTGAAATTTCCAGAACGAAAACGTTGGAACCAAAACCACACTGTGCTTTCTCTAGCGGTACCACTGCCATACACATCATTAATTCTTCGAGCCGTCTTTGCAGCACTGGTGCCACGGTGGAACTTATATTCGTTAATATGGCGATATTTTAAATTTTCCGTTTTGTAAACTCAATGACGCAGAGAAAAAACAAAAGAAATAGGTACGGTTTTCGAGACACAAATTGATGAGCAAATAGCTGCATAAATTTTAGTTTGGAATTCTAAACCAAAGAAGAGATATTTGAGATCAAATTAGCCAGTATGACAAAATGCCAATTTCATATGTAAGGACCTAATATAATATGAATTTCTCGTAAAGTTATTGCAAGCTATTTCTAGACCTAATGCTTAGGCTTCAGGTCCATCGCCGCTTATCACAGTTAGCTAGACTTGTTCTCATCTAATACCTAGATATAAACCTTGATACAATATAAACAATAAAACAATTTTAAAATGGATGTAAAAAGTTTCAGTTTTTGTAGCGCAAAAATAAACACGAAGATTATTGGAAGGTTAGCTATACAGGCTGTATCTGACATCGTAACGCAAACTTCGCGAGAAGGGTACATCACATACTAGTAATAAAATTATGATAGTCATTTATATCGTTAATGAGCGGTTACAGAAATAACAGTGTTTAAAAAAATGTGTCGGCTCGGCCTTTGAACGTTGCAAGCGTGCCGCCGTGCGTGTTTGTGGATATGACGTTGACCCCTGATGTAAACACTATTAAATCAGCAGATAGGATAGTTTTTCGAGTTCTGTTCACATTGCGGTTTTAGAGTAATTAGGGAATTAATTATTTTTTTAAATTTTATTGGGTTATAAAAGTATAGCAATTGTGAACTGTTTAAAGTGAAAAAAACTGCATATTTTTTTTTTTAATCAGGAAAAAACCGACGAAAAATTCCACCACTGGGGGGTTCAGAATCATGTACTGGATCCATGGTACTAGTTTGTGCGTCGATGTCAGAGACGCCCTTTATATGGTTGCACTTGTGTTGTGTGTGCTTTGAACGATTAGTTTTACTATGGCATTCAAAAGCCAGGTAAACCTGTTACACTAGATCAATCTCACAATTTTCTTTTACTCGATGAAATAAATTTCTCCAACGCACAACATATAATATTAAAAAAGTTTTATCAAGCATGCCTAAAGGAGAATGTCATCACAACCGCACGCAGTCCGCATTTGTGTTAAAAGGAATAATGGGATCGCTATATTTTTGGCATTCCGTAATAGTAGAACAAATATTTACGAGGGTCTTATTATATTTTAATAGACGGTAGGAATGTAGACCTAGTACCTACATAGCAATCCGCACCTTTTTTACCTGGCGATTATCCCTAGGAATACAATTTCAGGTATGTTTACGAACGTTTTCCGTTACCACGCTTTGTTTCTTTATCTCCCCTTGAATAACTTTTTTCCATTCATATTTATATCGCTTGCTGAATTATCTTGAGTGTTATCTCTGGGTTGTTACGCCAATATTTATGTGCCATTTTCTGTCTTTCAAAGTACGATAGATACATAATTGTACATATTCTTCGCCGTAGGCTCAATCGCATGGAAATCAATTTCCCAGATGAATCTTCACATTCGAGATAGCTTTAACCTTTAATGAAAAGTAAATCTCTGCATTTTCAAGCGTCTTATCGCCTTTGCTTACTGTTCAGCTTATCTATTAATCATTGTAATACAGAATAAGGTAATCAGTTCCAGAGTTTTCGTCTTTTCTCGATCTCATTGCTTCACTAAAAGAGATAAGCTAAAATAACAAATCAAATTCCCGATTTAATTTCTTCTAGAATTACGCATTTGAATAATAAATGTAATTTTAATAGCAAATTGCTTTATTTACCTTTAAATACAAAACGTTTTACAGTTAGAAAAATAAAAATGTACTTAATAAATATTTCATTGAATTATAGTTTAAGATTTTATCATTTATTGGCTTTTCTAAACAGCTTTGTACAATTTTAAATGCTACTAGAGAAACACATTTAAAATAAACCAAAGATTCTATTAAGTAATAAACAAGCTTTGTCTTCATATTTTTATTACAAAACAATCTCTGTCAAATGAAAATAGGAATTATAAAACCAAAAGAATGTATAATGACAGAAAATATCGAGTTACAAGCGCAAAATTCTTTTGTCATCGCCCTAGCATTAGTCACAGTTGCTTTCGAATGTCATTCATGAAAATATACCGCCATCGCTGAAATAACCTTGTGAATTAAATACGTAAAACTTTTTCATTGTGCTGTACCCAATTGTTAAAACGTTTAATGTATTCTGTCTAGAATGTTATGCTACGATTTAAAGTTTAGTCTCAGGTTGACAGTTCTAGATTAGGTAATATAATTAGTTCTAAGATATGTTTGTAAAGAGATTTGTCGATTGTACATTCTGGCAATAATATAGCATGGATAATATTTATTTATATTTTACCGTTGGCAATCCTGATAAACACGTGTAAATGAGGTTGATTTACCAACAATAAATGTATGCTTTTCATTACAGCTGGTGCACAAAGTGATTGTTAGTTTGTGTGTGGACTTTAATGATATTCACATGGTTTTGTCGTTCGCTCACCTAACCGGCAAAGAAAAGGTTATATTATGGCTAAGTTACCACCAAATGATGGGTGTCGTTAAGAAGAGATTTGTGAGATCACATCAAACTTTAACGTTAAGGAAAATTGCTTTGTGAGCTAGCTGTAAGAAGATCCGATCACACATATTGGGACACATATTCGCATTTTACTTTCGATGGATCCGACGTAAAATGAGGAAATTCTTTTGACATCAGTGCAGGTCCGTTTTATCACTTCTCCTTTCCGGTCAATTTCATTTAATACTAACATTACATAAGATGGTCGCTCCCCGAATTTAATGTTTACTAGTTCATAGATGAGTCATCGAGTACAAAGTTTTATGGTCAACAAAAACATGTAACTGTGAGGTAAGATTTTTACAGGTGTTATAAACCTTACAGCTGTGCATACATGCGCCTGACCTTACTACTTGTATGTAAGAGCAAGATAGTAACGTGACAATAAAGTGCTGCTAGTATTATGAAGCCTAGTTTGATATGGTGAATATATAAATAAATATATATTTATAGACAAATCACACAGATTGAGCTAGCCCCAAAGTAAGTTCGAGACTTGTGTTATGGAATACTAACTCAACGATACTATATTTATAATAGATACATATATAGATAAACATCCAAGACCCAGGCCAATCAGGAAAAGATCGTTTTCCATCATGACCTGGCCGGGGATCGAACCCGGGGCCTCCACGTCGCGGCAGGCGTGTTGTACGTATGTTATGTGCGTGTCGTGAGAGATATAGCGATGAGTGTCTGACGATGACGTTTAATATGTCACACGAGACGCTCATCGCTATTCAATGCAAATCACGATTATCGGTGTTCTATAATTCACTTAATTGTGACAGTGAACGCTTTCTGTCCGCTTCGTTATTATATATAGGTAACAAAGTCACACATTATCGTGACAGCTGGATAGTTAACAAGATCGTTTCAAAAGTAACATGTGTCAAGAGACAATCTCAGGCAAAATGTATTCTGATAATAGTAATTAGCCCATTGAAATATATTTTATAGTAACGATATCTAGCAAAATAGGAATTTAATGAATAAAGTTTGGAAATTAATGAATAAGAAGTTAAAAGATAAAATATATTAAATTAATTAAGAGATGTGTATAAAATGAATACGACAGATAATAACAATAGAAACATTCGTTGCTAAGATACATTGATACCAATTTAAAGAAATTATTTTCAAACGAGGTTTCAACCATAACAGTATATACTTGATAAACATGGAGTGAAGAATTTTACTATTTTTTATAATTATAAACTAGTGCTTGACTTGGCTTGCTTACCATCAGCTAGCATAAGCAGTAATGCAATCGTTGATGGTAAAGCGCGCTAGTTTATTAAGAGCCTTTTCACTCAAAGAAACTGATTAAATAGGCAGGAAGACGGTAGTTGAGCAAGGTGATGCAATGTTAAACCCAATAACACGACCAACGATGCTGCGCCAGAGGCAGATTGATCTGGAGACCCTCCACGACCAAACACAACTGTTCAAACCCGTCCTCCGTACGGCTTCACCAGACATCATGCCGGATCTGTTACATAGAATAAATAATCCGAATTCCTGAAAAATATCGTGTAATAATCCTATTCAATAGTGCAAACAATAGCTTTCAATGGCTTTTACCTTCGAAAAACAACGAATAAATTGTCGACCCAGTAAATTTTTGTTTTTCTAAATTTTTAAAACAATTTAGAAATACAAAGGATGTTGCATTTTAGTGCATGCTCCATAAGCAATACATTCACCGTGGAGCTTAAAACATGAAGCCAGTTGCCAAAATTTTAAACTCGCAGTATTTAGCTACATTTAACCGTTCATACAAATAAAAGGGTAGCCGACGACGTCGCCTAAACGGTCGCCAAAGCGTATGCGCGCATAATGTGCATCTCTTTTCTTAGTGACATGCCCTAAATTTACTTTCCAAAGCTTTGAATTAGATAGTTCAGTTTGCATACCTATTCAATTTTATCCTGTTTAGGTTCATGTTATATAGCTTGCAAAAACATATATTACTTTTAGATAAGAGTTGAATGGCTATTGGTGTGGAAATCACGTAACGTGCCCCTTTTTGGGTATTACAAGAACGCTTGGCAGACTTGATAGCCCAATGCGAACTGAACTAATGAATGTGAAATGAAATTAATATGTGGCGAGAACTGCTGAGTTGCATAATATGCGGTTACACCATACAATATCAAATACGATATAAACAGCAAACGACCTTGCGACTGTTTTCGAAAGCACTATTATAGTACAATATAATTAATGCGCCACTTCAACACAGCTTCAAAAATGTTTTCATAATTATTTGAATGACTTTGCAGTTCTCAATCTAGATGAAAAAGAAAATTAAGACTCCAGTGAAGGCGACAAACTCGATTCTCTATCCAATCTATGTAATTAATTAAACTTTCATGAGCACGCTGTATTTAAGCACTTAACTAAACGATAGAATCTAATTTATCCAAGACCTTTAGCGAACTGTGAACTACTTATTATAAGACACAGGTAAAAGTTCCAGCTTAGCTGCCGTAAGTACCTAGTGTGAGATTTTAGAAAAGTCGAGTCAAACGGCATAATATAAAATGGAACTTCCATTTTCCACCTCGATAGGCTCGCAATTTATTTAATGGCGCTGACAAATTTTGGCTCAATTCGTGGATTGAGTCATGTCGTATTTGTTTTCGATTTCATACATACCAAACCTACACCTGCTGTATGTCAGTAAATTGTATAAATAAATTTCCTTCAGTTGTCGGTAAATTAATTCTTAAGACACATAGGTCAAGACTTTAAGTGGTTTCTACAATAGACCTGAGAAATTTAAATTTTAAATAAGGTAATATTGTCTCGTAATATTGTTAATTGCTACGGTGGCAGTAAAGTAGTTGGTTGACTTACTTTCTCTTTTGTCTTATTAGTCACTATAAATTTGGTTAATTAGTATAAAATGTAGTATTAGTATAATTTATGCAAATAAAAAATTGTTTATAAAATAACTAGCGGCCACCAGCGACTTGTTCGCGTGGAGTTTGTTATGCTCCGCTCCTATTGGTCATAGCGTGATGTTATATGGCCTAAAACCTTCCTGGATTAATGGGCTATCCAACGCAAAAAGAATATTTCAAATGGGACCAGTAGTTCCTGAGATTAGCGCTTTCAAACAAACAAACAAACTCTTCAGCTTTATATATTAGTAAAACACCTACTTTAAAAAAACATACCTATCTAAGGTATGTTTTTTTAAAGTAGGTGTTTCATTGGTTACATGATATTAGAATATATTTTTTTAAATAGATTGATATACATATGTCTACAGATATTAAATTCTACGTCTTGGCAGCTGCTCAAAAGGGATCAATTAATTATTTTTACGACGGACCTTGTATGTAACTAGACGTCTGCAGGATCAAATTGTGTCAGATATTCACTCTGAATCCTTTCTCAACGAATCTCAATTATTTCCCAAGAGAATTGTTATGATATGCATAATTTTGCAAATTGAATTTCCAAATTAAACACTAAACTTCACTTAAAATTCAGTGAAAAATAAATCATATTTTTTTTTTGAGAATGTTTTTATTTCTTATATTTGATCTTTGTTGTCAGATGTTGTATTTTTTATAAGAAATTTTAATATATGGAAAGCAATGTAAGTAATGATTTTTAAGAGAATATGAACGGAAAAATAGGTAGGTACGGGATTATTTATTAAAGAACACCACATATTATTAGGGTAACATCTACTAACATAGTTAAGTAAGTCAAGTTCTAAGACCTTTATAACTAACAATTATCATGGATGTATGTACTAACACCAGTGTTTAAGTTATGTACCTATGTATATATCCACTAACAAAATGGATATTATAAACTGAGACATAAAATAAATGTAAAAATATATTCATTATTAAAAAAACGGTTGCAGATGTGTTATAGTTGTATCCCTGGGAAGAAGTTATATACGGTACAATAGTTATCCTGCGGTTTCAACTCATTTGCCAAAAATGTAAAAAATATATTAATTTATGGAAACATAACTTTGATTCCTTCACATTAAAGTTGAGTTTACGCCACAACTAACACGAAATTAACTTGTTATTGAAATGAAAGTTGCTATTTGTTTAACTTGGTGAGCGGGGATGTGCAACACTGCGTACATTTACAATTCATAAAAGCTATCCATAACTGTCTCACTAGAAATCTAAGTAGTATTTAAATAAATACTGAAATAATTATAAGTACATATTTTCCTTCATTACTCATATTAAATAAAACGGTCCAACTGAACTGTTTTCATTTTTTTTACAAATAACACAGATTGAGCTAGCCCCAAAGTAAGTTCAAGACTTGTGTTATGGGATACTAACTCAACGATACTATATTTTATAATAGGTACATATGTATATAGATAAACATCCAAGACCCAGGCCAATCAGGAAAAGATCGTTTTCTATCATGACCTGGCCGGGGATTGAACCCGGGGCCTCCACGTCGCAGGCAGGCGTGTTGACCGCTGCACCACGGGGGACGACCAAATTGTATTTTTAAACAAAGTTATTTACTAACTAGCTGCGCCACGCGGTTTCACCCGGGTGTTAGTAGTACCAATGTAACTTTTCTAAAGTTATATGTACTTTCTAAGTATATCTTGGACACCAATGACTGAAGGTGAAGGAAAACTTCTTGAACATCAACCAATCATCCATCATCAATCTTGAACATCTTCAACCTGGACTTGAAAGTCTGAAATCGCCAACCCGCATTGAGCGAGAGTCGTGATTACGCTCAATCCTTCTCTGTGTGAGAGGAGACCTGTACCCAGCAGTGGGACGATTAAAAGGTCGATGATGATGATACAAATGAAAGATGTGCATAACATTTTAATAAAAATAACTTCGGGAAGAAGCTGCTTATGAACTAAAACATGTATTTAGTTCATTACCCGACACTATCGCTGGGCCTTCGTTTCTTAAAATACTTAACCTACTATTGTAATTATCTGAAAATAGAGATTGGCAGATTTTCATTAACACTATCTCAACAAGAAGAGTTCTTGTTCTATTTGAAAAACTTTTAAAATTGCTCTACGCTATTAATTAATTACACAACCGCATGAGAAGATATAATAATTAATTGCTTTCAAAAAATCCTTCATCAAAGTCAATATAAACTTAGGTACTACCTAGAATTGACCAGACCAAATAAATCAACACTGCACTAGCTTCTCGTTGAATTTTCCTGTGACCAAAACATAGTACGTGAATATAAAGCCTAGTAAAAGTATATCGACCACGAAGTAGGAGGGGGAGATCGTAAACCAATGCGAAATACCTGGTATTAAAGCTACTTCATCCAAGCTAGGCAAGCACTCAACGTAAACATTGATAGCCAATAACGAATTCCCATTTTGCCCTATCTACATCTGAACAAGTTTAATTAGCCTCAGGTCAAATAATAAATTATACGGCCTTTTGGCAACGAATAAAGCATCCTGATATGTTTCATGAATTAACCCACTACGAATCATGACATGTGTGTGTTGCCAGTGATGACTTATGGAATTGAGACGTGGTCGCTAACAATGGGCCTTATAAGAAGGCTCAAAGTCACTCAAAGGGCAATGGAGAGGGCTATGCTTGGGGTTTCACTGCGCGATCGAATCAGGAATGAGGAGATCCGCAGAAGAACGAGAGTAACCGACATAGCTCGATGAATTGCAACACTAAAGTGGCAGTGGGCTGGACACATTGCCCGTAGGACCGATGCCCGATGGGGCCGACGGGTTCTCGAGTGGCGACCACGCACCGGAAGATGTAGCGTGGGTAGGCCCCTGACAAGGTAGACCGACGACCTGGTGAAGGTCGAGGGAAACCGCTGGATGCGGGAGGCGCAGGACCGGTTGTCGTGGAGAACCTTGGGGGAGGCCTATGAACAGCAGTGGACGTCTTTCGGCTGAAATGATGATGATGATGATGAATCATGACAAAAATAATCGTATCTATAATTTTCTATCACCTAAATGTCTGAAAACTGTAACTTAAACAGCTTACCAATTACTTGTGTTCGTTTTTGTTTACTATTACTTTCTTATATTAGAATCGTTACAATTTGGTCAGCTCCCAGACAAAACAAAGCCACTCAATATATGCACTTACTTGTAACCTTTTTACACCTGTATAAATCCGTTATAGCTAACAACTCAATACGATTTCATGTCAAGCCTATATTTAAGCTTCAATGATAAAATAAGGCCTAAAATGTAAACTTTATTACATAAGTAATAGTTACTTACCTGTTCATCATTCATCGTGGCGTAATACTACAAGATATAACATAGCCAATAATAACATAGACTGGTGTTTATTATCTCACGTCAGAACAAAAATCTCTTCTTGTAAAGAAAAGGCACGAGCATTGATCGTGCAAATATAAGATGTGTTACGAAAATCGTTACGTCACGATGTGGAACTTACGGATCCAATCTAATGATATTAAATAAATAAATCAGCTTGTGTGTCAGGCTGGCAGGGTTAAGGCCTCCTTTTACCTTTTTCCACTCAACACGATCCTGCACTAACATGGATCAATGCCGCCTTAAGGCGTCAAGCTCGTCCTGATATCTAAGCCAATAAGCAGCGATGGAAGGTTCGTACGAGTGGATGGCTGGTATTGGGTGTGCGTAAAGTGGAGAAGGTTAGAACACCCGTGCGCGCTTTCGACACTTTTCTTGTCAGGGTCATGGGTTGTTCGAAAGAGTTGAGTTACCGCGGCCCCTGGCATAGGCAACTAAAGGACACGGGAGAGGTTTAGTCAGTCAGTGTTCTCGGTGGTAGGCCATAACATCGACTGCCGACAGAAGTTACCAACCACCAGACAAAGTCTTGCCACCAAACGATTCGTCTTATTCAGGCATGATGTCTGGTGAAGCTGCACGGAGGACGGGTTTGAACAGTTGTGTTGTGATGTGTGCCGGGTAAGATGCGCCAAATATTGTTATGTTGTGAGTTTGGTTGTGGAGGCTCTCTAGATCAATCTTCCTCTGGCACAGCACCGTTGGTCGTGTAGTTGGGTTTAACATTGCATCACCTCGCTCAACTGCCGCCTTCCTTCCTATTCACACAGTTTTTTTTTGTGAATAGGCTCTTAATAAACTTGCGCGCTTTACCATCAACGATCGCATCACTGCTTAGCATAAGGCGGAATTGCGGTCAAGCACTAATTAATAAATATATATAAAAAAAGTTAAAGTCTAATACGCCCTCTTAATACTTCTCTCGCTCCACCCAGATCGGAAGTAACTATTTAATGATATTCACACAAGAAATCCACGCCTGGGTTTGCCATGATGCCTTTGGACGTTTTCGTATGCTAGTTTGCAATCTGAAAATTATGAAACAAAAAAATTGGATGAATCAAAAATTTTCAAAACAAAATCGATTGGTTTCCTGTCATTTACTTATGCATTTTATGTTTAGCGCTAGTCACAAAGGGCAACTGATGAGCACAGGTTACTATTGTGACGTCACGACAAGGTCACCACGTATGCTTTGATGATCTACATATGTCAATATAACTGTGCATATTGACGTTCTACGGCGACCTATTTCATTGCTCTCTACAACGGTGTACCACAATATTTATGTAGCTTCAAATAATTATTTAATAATAATAATTTAGTAACAAAATAATTGTGTTTGTAATGAAATGTACTTACCATTACTGTTAGACATTGTTCTGATTATAATTACATCCACAATCAGCTTACAGACATAGCCCTCAAATTTAACACTAAGTTTGAATGACCTAGGGACATCTTAGTATTGGGAACTGTACCCACGCTAGATATGAATAGTTTTTCCTTCTAAATACAGCACTTTTTAATAAAATATAACTAACGATTTACTTTCTTTCTTTCATTTCTTTAGAGTGAATACCACTTCTACTCTTCAATGGCCTCTGTGGTTAGATACCACAATTTTGCCAATAACACGTGTAACAAATTATAGAAATTCTTTAAAAAAATTATTTCACAATAATGGCGGATATAAAGCCATGATGTGGCCACTATGCTCCGATATTTCAATGTTCTTTATGAATTAATCACTGAATGCACTTTTTACAACATAAATCACACGCTTTTATTTAGTAAACGACACTATAAATAATTTGAAAAGTCCAATGTCCAAGTCCAGTCGGTCTCCGTGGCGCAGCGGTCAACACGCCTGCCTGCGACGTGGAGGCCCCGGGTTCGATCCCCGGCCAGGTCATGATGGGAAACGGTCTTTTCCTGATTGGCCTGGGTCTTGGATGTTTATCTATATATGTATCTATTATAAAATATAGTATCGTTGAGTTAGTATCCCATAACACAAGTCTCGAACTTACTTTGGGGCTAGCTCAATCTGTGTGATTTGTCCATATATATTTATTTATTTATTTATTTATTTATTTAATGAAAAATGCGCGTGACACTCATCTTAGCTTTCCTGTCAAAACCAAATCTGTCAATCTGCGAAGAAATATTTTTTATTTTTAACTTAACAAGAAATATATTATTATTATTTTAATTCGCGCTAAATACTCTCCAGCGTTTGATGGTTTATTAATCGTTCGCACGTGATATTGGCAAAATTGTGGCGTCTCTCTCACAAAGGCCAATAATCAAGAATTGAATTGAATAACATTTACAATATTATGTCACTTTTTGACAATACTGCTTATTATGTTACCATGGCAACCTTTTTTTCAAATTATTGATGGCTTTGTTTTAGCTGATTAGACAGCCAAACTCCATCAAAGTTAAGAAATAATTACAGGCCATTATGGTTTTTCAAATTTGGACTTAAAGACGTTCTGCAAGGCTACATGATAAATCCATGTAGAGCTATCGTCAGATGATGTTTGGCTTCCAAAAAGGAACCTTCCCAAAAGGAGTCTCCTGGTGTCGTAGAAAATAATCTGAACAGCACCTAACAGTAATGGAATGCTTATTCTGATCTGCAGGAATGAATTCATTACATGGTATCAATCAGGAATAATGTACCCGTAAAATACTGAGGTATATTTTTTGTTTTTTTGACAAAAATATTACTTGTAGGGTGGTGCCAGTGTGTGTGTCGTCCTCTTAATTGTTTTACGAACTTTAAAAACAATGCCAAAATAAGCGGCCAAGTGCAAGTCGGACTCGTCTCTGACCGTACACGAAGGGTTTCAATTTTTTTTTTTTTTTTTTGTAAATGCGAATCAAAACACGTATCTTGTATGGAGAATTGCGTTGGATGCGGTTTAATATCCCATTTTCCAATACTACACCCTTACGGTTCAAAAGATACAGCCCTATTACGAGATAAATAAGTACGAAACCTGTATTATTTCACTGTTTATCTATTCTCACATTCTTTATCCACTTGAGAGGGTTGTATTAAACTCGTTAATCTAACCTTCGTCTAACTAAAAAGCCCGATTGTTCAAACTAACCCAAGTAGGCAGGTTTCGGTGCGGTTTTCGACCACATAAAACGATCATGAACCTTATTAACATAATATAACGAGAGCATGTACACATTATAAATTATATACATAAATATATTGCCAGTCTAGTAATGTATAACTTTCTTTTACCATAGTAACTACTTATTACGTATACAGTAATATCTAACTCGATCTCTGACACGCGGAGACGCTGCAACGGTACTCACCCAATATGCTGATATATCTATGCCTATGTCATTGTAAATATTCTACTTACAAATCTTTGCCACTGTTTTTATACACGAAGTTCAAATAATCGATAGGAAACTCGTTTGTCAAAATCAGTTCTGTAGTAGGGTAGTAGCTTATAGGAAAACTTATATTGGCTCTTACGACAGACGAAGTGGTGGAAACATCATGGGCACACTATAAAAGTGTGCCCATGATGTTTCCACCACTTCGTCTGTATGAGAGGGAGCGGTTTCAGTTGGAGAGTTGGTAAATGTCACATGTCTTCGAATTTTTGGATCCAGGAACTGTCGGATTTTGCAAACTAACCCTAATCTACATACTTATATTACCTATTAATAAAAATTAAATGCGTTTGTAAGCGCAACACTTATCCGGCAGCGTATCATAATGACACCGGGGTAGGAGCGTCTTTAAGAACGGTTAAAACAATTAAGTTAATTGGTTTTTTTAAAAAATATAATTTGTTGTTTATCATTTTTAGGTATGCATTTTCTATGTATGTAAGTAAACATGTTTAATTAAATAAAAACTGTATCAGTGTACACTAGTAGGATGTGAATATTTATTATGACTTATTATAATATTTTCTACTATTTACAGTCTAATAGAAATCGGGTAGATTTGGTTTAAGGAAAATAAATGTTTACGAGATTGACAATCTAAGTTATTAATAATTGCAAATTTTAATAAATTTATATTTATTTACTGATACTTATAATTAACAAAGAGTAACCTCTAATAAGTACCAAAATCACGTCCACCTTTTGGATTCATAAAACGAAAGATATAACTTTCACTTTCACGATAAATTTACTTGAATTATAGTTGGTTTTATTCTATCATTTTCTGGTCGAAATATTATTTTTACGTCACGTCTGAATTTCGATAAGAAGCCAAAATGGAGCGTAACAGCAAAGTGTGATATTTTTTACTGTCTATAATAAAGTTTCACTTCAAAAAAAATTCATCTTATCCGAATAAGGTTATTGGCGAGAGGAAAATTGCAAAAGTTACCCGGAAATTGGAAAAATCGGAAAAACTTAAATTGCTTTTTTTATGAATTATTAAATTTTAAACAAAACTATACTTATCGGGACAGCCAGTATTAAATAGAACGGGCGGGCGGAAAGCTAGTGAAAAAATAAAAGCTTCCTTTTATTATTATGAAAATAATGATGGAAATTCAACATTATAATATCGCTTCTTAATAAGCAGAATGAAGGCTAAAATCAACAGCATACACAATGCACCATTACTTATGCACGCTGTATGGTTGCTCGTGCGCCAGGGATGTTTATTATTAGGATAATGTAGGTAGTGTAATCTAATTTAATGTAATTTTATTTAGTTTAATATTATTGTATTCATATTTTTATTTTAATGTAATGTAATTTATGAAATTTAATATAGATCAATTCAATATAACTAATCCGAGTTGATAAGTTATTTTTTTACTAACCATTTGACCATTGTTGTCAAATTACATAAAATAAATAAATTAAATTATTCTTAATTATTTTCTTATCGGTTTCCAGTCTCACCGAATACATCTAGATACATGTATTTTATACAGAGAGACTATCTATCTGTTGTATCATACATCACTACTCTGTAGTCGAGTAACTAATACCATCTCTATGTATTAGTGTCTATGAATATAGTCTATTGTCTTGTCATTGTAACTTAGGATCTGACCTAGAAGAGGTCGTTTCCAATATAATAATTCTACAAGAAAAATAAACCAGTCTAATTATCTAAAGTCTTTAATATTTACCAACCGAACAATCATACATGGTGTCAGAAGAGTGAAAAAACCCAATACGAAGAAAGAAAATTCATAAAATGCAAAAGTCGGATGGCGTCGGTGGCGGCCATGACACCGGAGCTGCAATGAACAGTGGCTTGAAGGCGCTTAAAATATCGTCAGATGCAACAAACAACAACTACGAAACCTGGAAGCGCTGGTGGCAACAGTTCGAATTATACTTGTTGGCAACGGGTTTGGACAAGTCCGGTGAGAAACGCAAGATCGCCATTTTATTACATCACATTGGTGAAAAATGCTTAAATATTTTCAACACATTCAACATAAATATTGGAGAAAGCACATTACATGACGTCAAAGCCAAATTCGACGAATTTTTTCAACCCAGAAAAAATATTACCATGTATCGTTACATGTTTTTTACCACACGTCAACAGAAATCGGAAAGCATCGAGGATTTCTTAACCGATCTCGAAAATAAGAGCCAAGATTGCGAATTTGGAACGCTCAGAGAATCTCTTATCAGAGATATTTTTATCGCCAACTTGAGTTTGGACTTAGCACATGTACGTCAGAGACTGCTGCAGGAACCTGATCTGACATATCAGAGGATGCGAGAGCTAGCTAGGACACTCATCGTCGCACAGCAGGATGCAGACCAAATTGTCAAGAGGTCCACTAGTCAAGAGTCTGAAAAAGTCATGCATCTGCGTCGGAGGAGCCGTGGTCGAGCGGAGCGTCAGCGACGGCGAGCTTCACCAGTCAGTCAGCAGGGATCCAGCGCAGGGAGGTCAAAGTCAAGTCCCAGTCCTGAGAAGCGCTCGAAGACGTGTAGCCGCTGTGGACAACAACACCGCTACAAATGTCCAGCGCAGGGAGCTAAATGCAGGTCATGTAACTCTTATGGTCATTTTGCAAAATTTTGTTACTCCAATAATAAAAAAGTCAGTCATTTAGAGTCTTTTAGTTCAACTGGTAGTCAAGATAATTTTGTTGGAATTTTAAATTGTCATAACTTCAGTCATAGTCATAAGTCTAGTCAATATAATTGTCATTTAGAGTCACAAAGTCATCACAATCAAAATCATTACAGACATAGCAGGTTGTCATACACACAGTCAGCTCCTAAGTTACAATCAACGGTCAGGTCGCACATAGGCCAGTCGCAGTCAATGTCTAAGAGATCTCATGAAGACTCATCTTGTCATAAAAAATATCCTGTGTCATATTTCTGTGATGAAAGTGGTGATAATGTCATATCTGAGAGGTCTAATAAAAAATACCTCAGTGATGAAAAAAGACTGGTGACTGATAAGTCTAAGAGATCTCATGAAGACTCATCTTGTCATAAAAAATATCCTGTGTCATATTTCTGTGATGAAAGTGGTGATAATGTCATATCTGAGAGGTCTAATAAAAAATACCTCAGTGATGAAAAAAGGCTGGTGACTGATAGGTCTGAGAGATCCAATGAAGACTCTTGTCATATGTCATATCTCAATGATGAAAACACTAAACAGTCTGAGAGATTCACAGTCAAGTCAAAAAAGTCAAAAAGTCTTAGCCGAGATTCATATCTTAATGATGAGTACAGACACAAGTCTGAGGAATCTCACACAACAAACACTTGTAAAATTATTACAGCAAAGTCAACACATAGTAAACAGGTCAATACAGTCGAGTCAAAAGAAAACAAATACTATTCTAAACAGTCATGGAACATAAACATTTTAGTTGGTCATACACAAATTAATTGCATTATTGATTCAGGAGCTGATATCAATATTATGTCAAAGAAAACTTTTCAATCTTTGAAATGTCAAAGTCAAATGTCACTTGAGAAATGTCAAATAAACGTTAGTGGGTTTGGTGGTATATCAATACCCATTATGGGCAAAGTCAATGTAAAATGTAGTTTATCTTTAAATAATAGCACTATTAGTGTAAATATAGTGTTTATAGTCGCAGATTTAGTTTGTCCGAATGTTTTAGGTCTACCAACTTGTGAAAAATTAGGTATAATTCAAAGAGTTTTCTCTGTGTCTCAACAAAATTTTAGTGAACAAATTCTTACACAATACAATGATGTATTTCAGGGTCTTGGATGTCTACCTCAAGTCTGTCGCCTGAAACTCAAACCTGAAGCAGTGCCATGCGTGGATGCTCCGAGAAGAGTACCCTTCGCTTTACTGAACAAACTGCGCGATGAATTGGATCGCATGGAGAAAATGCAGGTCATTGAAAAGGTTTTTAAACCTACAGAATGGGTGAACAGTATAGTGATAACAGTCAAAAGCACGGGTCAGTTACGAATTTGTTTAGATCCTAGAAATTTTAATAAGAATATTATAAGGGAAATTTATCCACTAAAGTCAATAGATGAGATCAGATCTCAACTAGCAGGAGCTGTTTGTTTTTCTCATTTAGATGCATTTTCAGGATTTTGGATGCTTAAACTAGATGAATATAGTTCTGATTTATGTACATTTCAAACACCTTTCGGTAGATATAAATATTTAAGGTTACCTTTTGGTATTAATGCATCGTCTGAAATTTTTCAAAGAGTCATGATGAATTTGTTCGGTGATTTAGAAGGAGTTCTAATATTCATCGATGATATTTTGGTATATGGACCAAACGAGTCAGTACATAATGAGAGAGTACATAAAGTCATGCAACGAGCACGTGAAGTCAATTTAAAGTTCAATAAGTCTAAATGTAAATTTTTAGTATCAGAAGTCTGTTTTTTAGGGTATGTTTTTAGTAAAGATGGTGCTAGGGTTGATGAAGAGAAAGTAAAAGCAATTGTCAATATGCCCACACCAAAAAATGTCAAAGAATTGCAAAGAATATTAGGTATGATCAATTATTTAGGTCCCTTTATTAGCAATTTGTCTCAAAAAACTCAAATTTTAAGAAATCTTTTGAAGAAAGATTCAGTCTGGACTTGGGATGAAAATAATAGTCAATGTCTTAAGAGTTTAATCGATGAAATTACAAATTCACCAGTTTTAGCTCATTATAATCCCAATGTACCATTAGTCTTGTCAGTCGATTCGTCAAAGTCAGCATTAGGAGCAGTTATTATGCAGAATAATAAACCTATTGCTTATAGTTCAAAAACATTAACTCAAACTCAGTCAAGGTATGCTCAAATTGAGAAAGAATTGTTAGCCATTCAGTTTGGTTGTGAAAAATTTCACCAGTATGTGTACGGTCATAAAGTAACTGTTCATACTGATCATAAACCTTTAGTCTATCTTTTTAAAAAGCCATTACATGATGTACCAGCAAGATTGCAACGTATGATGTTAACTTTACAAAAATATGATTTGGAAGTTATACATGTTCCAGGTAAAGAAATGTTTATATCTGACACTCTGTCTAGAGCAGCATTGAAAGAACATTATATACCTGAGAATGAGTCAGAAATATCTTGTCATGTCAATTTAATGCATTCAAGTCTAGCAGTCACAAAGGAGTACTGTACAAAATTGTTACAGAACACTAAGAAAGATGATACTTTGCAATTGTTAAAAAAGTATTATTATGAAGGTTGGCCAAAAAATAAAAATAATGTCAGTCTGTCAATAAAACCATTTTGGAACATACAAGCTGAAATTCATGTAGTCAAAGATTTGTTGTTCAAAGGGTCAAAATTAATAGTACCACAGTCAATGTATAAGGAAATGTTAGGTAAAATTCATGAAGGTCACCAAGGTATAAATAAATGCTTAAAACTGGCTAGAGAGTCTTTGTACTGGCCAAGCATGTCAGCTGATATTAAAAACTTGGTAGAACAATGTTATGTATGTGCACAATTTAAACCTAATAATCCAAAGGAACCACTAAAAAATTTTGAAATAAATAAATATCCATGGCAACAAGTAGGTGTTGATTTGATGTATTTTGATAACCTTACTTATTTAATTGTCACAGATTATTATTCTAAATTTATAGAAATAGCTTTGTTAAATAAAAACAGTACAGCAAAGAATGTAATAACACATTTAAAGTCCATTTTTGCTCGTCATGGAATACCTTTATCTTTAGTGTCTGATGGTGGTCCTCCTTTTCAGTCATTAGAATTTAAGAATTTTATGCATGAATGGGACATAGAACACATTGTAACTAGCCCATATCATCCACAGTCAAATGGTCAAGCAGAGAGTTCAGTCAAAATTATCAAAAATATGTTAAAAAAATGTAAAAGAAACTCATCTGATCCATACATAGCTTTATTACAGTATAGAAACACACCTAAGAATAATTTACCATCTCCAGCTCAATTGTTAATGTCCAGGAATTTAAGAAATAACATTCCTATGTCTTATAAGAAATTAAAACCTAAAGTGGTTACATTCAAAAATTATGAAGAATGTGTCAAGCAAAATAATAAAAATAAGTCTAAATATTATAATAGAAATACAAAGTCATTGTCATTACTGTATCCCAATGATCATGTATACTTTAAAAGAAAGCCTGATAGCAATTGGGAACAAGCCATTGTCAAGCTAAGGTTGGCTAATAATAGGTCATATGTCGTTGAGGATGTCAATGGAGTTAGGTATAGGAGGAATAGGGTTCATTTAAGACACAAATATTCTCCTATGCTATCCAATTCGTCGCAGGGGAGAGAGGAAGGTAACAGGCAGGAGTCTAGACCTCAAGAGCTCTCATCTCAATCCTCAGTCAGTCAACATGTAACTCGTTCTGGAAGAGTTGTAAAGCCAACCAGAAGGCTAATTGATGAAATAGATTAAGTAGAACATTGTATCCTAGATTAAGACCTAACCATAGTCTTAAGTCATTGTCTAAATTGTAACTAAGTCAGGTTTCTATAACATTGTTTGTCAAGGGTTAATTTAAACTTAAACAGGGGGGATGTTGTATCATACATCACTACTCTGTAGTCGAGTAACTAATACCATCTCTATGTATTAGTGTCTATGAATATAGTCTATTGTCTTGTCATTGTAACTTAGGATCTGACCTAGAAGAGGTCGTTTCCAATATAATAATTCTACAAGAAAAATAAACCAGTCTAATTATCTAAAGTCTTTAATATTTACCAACCGAACAATCATACACTATCTAAAATCCAAAACCCATATACTGAATAACATGAAACGCTATATTAAAATTGCCAAAGTCACATTAACGACAGCCGGCATCAACGTCTTAGCATGATTGTTGAGGCACGGCGGGATCTCGATATAAAAAGACTGTCACTCATGCACGCACTAACCGCAAGAAGCGTAGCCTAACCTGATCGATCGACCATTGATCTGAAATGAATTTCATAACAATAAAAGTATATTTTGCAAAGTAACATCATTAGCTAAGATATTTTTATCATCGTGACTAACATTGAAAAGTTTTCATCACTGTATTTACATCATACATGAATCAAAGCATAATGGATAATAGAAATTAATTCATGTCTACAGTTTGAAAGGCAACGGACTTTTGATTAATCAAATTGTGTTGATTCATTAATTTATAACCAGTGACACTTTTGATTGAGACCGAATGAACTCTTTGAATAAAAATTTGTTGACACACTACCCGCACCCTAATTACGTAGTACACTATTACTATAAATTGGAAACATTTTGCAACTTATTGCAAATCCATTGCTTCATAGGTTCTAAAAATATGTCCGCTCAATAACGTAAATACGCAATGGATGCTGTCTAACTGTCAAATTGTAACCAATTGCAATACGGTTAGCGTGTTACGCAACTACTATGCTGATTACAACGTAAACGTGGTACCTAGCATAAGCATAATCAATCTATAATGTTCCCAATGTCGGGGCAGAGGTCTCCCTCGCGGGTCTAATGCGTTTTGGTGAATATTCAATACTCAATTATATACTGCATTCCAATAGATGGATAGTTGGCTGTTACGTCTTTGCATTTGTAGTTAGGATAAGCCGAATTCCTCACTATGTTCTTCTTCATTATTTTGAGAGTATGTAGCGGTACCTACAAACGCCAAAAATAAACAATGCGTCATACTGACGTCACACGAATTCTACATCTCGCAATCAGAGTTTACCGCGCAATTAGCATACATACAACTGTCCAATTTCAAGCATTGGGCAAGTGCCCGCCAGACATAACACTCGTCTGGTCGGAGGATCCTCCGTTTTCAAAGGAGGATGAGTGAACTTTACTCTCAGTTCCTCATGCCTCCACAAGCAGTGCTGATTCAATTAAAAATAAGAAGTAAAGTACCTTGGGTGGTGAGCAGTGGGCCGCCCGGTAAGGACCAGGCCCAGGTCGACGGCGCGTTGTGTTTCACGCGCGCCCAAAGAAATGTCAGCACATCGTGACTGGATCCACGAAGACCGATGCCTCCTGGGTCAGGGTTGCGGGTTGTTTAAAAAAGAAACCCTGGCGCACAGGCAAGTGAAGGAACACGGGTGGGTTTTAGTCAGTAAAAATCTGACACGCCCTTCCGCTCCGTCTAGAGCGGGAGAGGACATTTCACCAAGTCTCAACGTGATGAATAAATAATAATAAATTAATTAATAATTGGTACAGGTAAAAATGTATAGGTAGGTAAATTAAAATGTGCATTTTTATGTAGTTACATACTTATAAAATTTTCCCCGATCTTTGTTAATATTCACGCCATGCCATCCCATCCCATCAATTCAATGACTAAGCAATACTGATAAATATTTTACCTGTAATTTTACAAATTACTGGCTTCCTCTACTACTGTTACTGTTTTTCTAAGGTTAATTACTGCTATAGAAACGACTGTTGAACTGCTCCCCGAACCACAGATCTGATAGTGTATAAATAACAACCAATATTTACACGCGGCTAACAGACGAACAGAGGGTTATCCAAAATTGCCTGTTTCAGAATCAATTTTAAATGATCAAATTAGTATTATTACAAAATAGGTACTTATTTCACAAACCGAAAATCATTTGAACCAAATGTTTTTGTTTTTCCAAAAGGTACTCCATGTGCTGTGTATACATATATTCTATAACTGGTTACAACTAAAGTTACTATTATCGATCGTAACTATTGTATTATGTTCGCACTTTGTTCACGACCTAGCTATAAATCAGAAGACTTGCCGCCAATTTAGCTCCGAGGGGAATGTGACTTACAAATAGAACAATCTGTCGCCAAATACATACGGTTAAATTAAGTTAAGTTAATGTTAAACTGTGGAAAAGCTGTTATTTGATTAATAAGGAAAAAAATGCTCTGTTTGCATGGAAAGTTTACTTAAAGGTGTAAAATTTCTGACATTAAGTACAAAACATTATATCGGTCAAACGACTACCTCCTGAGTTAATATACGAGTATGTGTCGTTTTATTGTATTTTTTGAATTATTGCTCGCATAAAATTCTCCAAACTAGTGATTTCTGCTTCAATGTTGCCTTTAATACAAGTAACGTTTAATGCAAGCAACGTTTGGGTTTCATTGCGGTAAACATGAGATTTCAGAACGAAGTCTGGCTCCGACAGATTTGGCGAATTGTCTGAAGAGTTCAAAGCTCCAAAACAGAAGATCAGACAGCCCCGAAATTGCTGTTTCTAAATTTCCGTTGCTGGCTCTGTTTCATTATCAACTAATCTCTATCTATCTACATCAAATGTCACATTCACATCATGACTGAACAAATAAATCAACTCTGCATTCTGAAAGCTTTCGCTGAATCTTAAGCAACTAAAATATTATATTCAGTTCACGTTTAATTCAATTTCATCTTCCAACTTCCACGATAAGAAAAATGTTAAGTTTAAAAAGAATACTCTATTTACACAACTTTAAACGTTTTATTTTAATTATATTCAATTTCTACACGAGCGTCCAGTTTATTATTAGTATCTGCAGGATCAAAGACTAGCTTTAGCTTCACCTATATAATGTACATAATAAAGAGAAATTCTATTTCATTCTTCTCTATTATACAAGATTTTTGAAAATAAAACTGCATTTTATGAACAAAGCAATAATCTCTTAATTGAAATGATCGCAAACAAATTAATGAATCGTGAAATATGGAAGCAAAAAATTAATTAATTGATAGTCCACCTGAACTCATCCTATTAATTGGCAAAACAACTGTGTGTAAATTTATTTCTTTTTTTAATGTCCCGTAGGCTTGTAATATTATTTAATGTGGGTCAATTAACTAACATTCTTGTTTTAGACCGGTGACGTTTATTCGAAAACTATAGTGAAAACTGACCTTGAGGAAAACATTCAAATTAATGTAATATTATATATCTTAAAAATCTCTCTCTAATTTCTCCTATACCTATACTCGTTATATATTATATTCAAGTTTAAATAACGTCACCGCAGTGTATATATGACATAAAAAAAACTTTTTCCAAGATTAAGTTTTATTTCATGCTTTTCAGTGTCTTAGTTGAAATTCGAAAATTACTTTTTCACCTCATAACAACAGTGGCAGCCATAACCCATGTTAGAATAAGTTCTCATCAATAGAAAAAAAAGTTTTTCAAGTCGGTTAAAAATATGTGTAACTTTATTGGAACTGCTTATCTCGAGGGAAAGCTGACAGTTTGAGTAGCTGTTTAACTTACGGCTGACTTCAGTCGACAGATTTTTTTTAAATCGTAGATTAAAATTGACGTCAAACCGCTCTAGTATGGCAGAACTGTCAAAAATTAAAACTTATTCCTCCGATAAAATTATCTGACTTTGGAAAAATCAGCAGGAATAATAAATTGTCTTTAATATTGCTATCTAGAACGGGATTATTACATTAAATTCGTTTATTTAAGAGACGATTTTCTTGTTCGATCAAATCGAACAAGAAAAGTACCTAGTCAAAAAGGGTCAGTAACAAAGACATGTGTAATTTTATTTAATGAAATTTTATCGATCTATACAGTAAACAACTGTCTTGAATTCTTACTGATCTTCATTTTTTTCAAAGCGTATATTTTGCTAATG
This sequence comes from Sesamia inferens, assembly GCA_037179545.1. Classification (NCBI taxonomy): domain Eukaryota; kingdom Metazoa; phylum Arthropoda; class Insecta; order Lepidoptera; family Noctuidae; genus Sesamia; species Sesamia inferens. The sequence goes on along the minus strand of CM073928.1, from coordinate 14,851,613 downwards.
CAAATAAAATGATAAATCTGCCAAATGCTTTGGATAAAGAGTTAAAGAAGCATGTATATCCCGTTATTTGCGTCAAAGTATTGTACTATAACTGTATAAAAATTAGAAAAAAAGGACCCCATTATTGTGTCTATAAGGAAAAATTCTTATTTACATGGTCTAAACATCTGTTGGAAGTTTATATACATCCCCCGGGTGTTTGTTTCGCAAGGAACGTGCTATTAAAAATCACAATTAAACGCTCGTCTGTTGGGCAAGCTTATTTAGTTCCATAATAATAGAAAAAGTAATAGAGTAATAGTTACACATGACATTAATACACTGAAGTAACCCTTTCTGAACTCCAAAAATTGTCATGCCATGAAAATTAACCCTCTGTCGATTCCAAAGAAAGCTTCTGGAAAGACGCGGTCCAAGGAAAATTCCCTACGACACATCTGTTTCTTTCAATACATGTCGGAACTATTGATGTTACGAGCACAGCTGCTGCACACATTCACCCTAATGAATGAGATCACTTACTCATTATTGAACGGTAAACCAAAAGGTTTCTACGTGAGCTATAAAAAGAGCTAGCTACACAATACAAAAAGGGTTCTCGGTAAAGAAAAATATTTGGGATGGACTTCTAAAGTATTATCAAATAACTGTCTGAAATTGATTTGATAAGTTAAATTTCTTTCTTTGTGCTTAGAGATTTCAGCGTTTAACGGTATGTTGTGTTATGTACCATTTAACAATGGGTCTTATAACAAAGCTCAAGGTAAAGGAATGGGAATGCAAAGGACAATGAAGAGAATTATTGTTGTATGTTTTATATGCATGTCATACCCAAATGTCATCCATACTACTGGCCCGGAGGGGAGTGATGTAGCGGTACCTACAAACGCCACAAAATGAACGACGCGACATACTGACGTCACACAAATTCTACATCTCGCAATCAGAGTTTACCGTGCAATTCGCATACATACAACTTGCCAATTTCAACCACCAGGGCAAGTGGCCCGCCAGACATAACACCCGTCTGGTCGGAGGATCCTCCCTTTTCTATGGAGGATGAGTGAGCTTTACTCCCTGTTCCTCATGCCTCCACAATGGTGACCCCGAGCATGAACGTCAGCGCAGCCTTCGTGCAACAACTTGAGCGTGACGTCATCATCATCACTCCCGCAAGCTTCATCGGCGAATCACCCACCCAGCCAGCACCCACTTCTTCAACGGGTATCCTGACCACAAGCATGCAGAGACCGCGCATACCTGGTCATCACCCTCAACCTCATCAGCAACCTCGACGCAGCCTCAACCCGGCGCTGTACGACATCCGACGCACTGGAGTACAACGCAGCGCCCCACCACCCCGACTCACTGGGGAATCTTCAAAGACAGTTCCGACTCACTGGAACCTCAGCTGGCCTAGCAAGAATCACAAGATACAAGACTCAGCCCACTATCGACCTCCGATCTCTGGAGAGGAGTGATGTAGCGGTACCTACAAACGCCACAAAATGAACGACGTGTCATACTGACGTCACACGAATTCTACATCTCGCAATCAGAGTTTATCGTGCAATTCGCATACATACAACTTGCCAATTTCAACCATTGGGCAAGTGGCCCGCCAGACATAACACCCGTCTGGTCGGAGGATCCTCCCTTTTCTATGGAGGATGAGTGAACTTTACTCCCTGTTCCTCATGCCTCCACACTACCAATAAACCTAAAGATTTTGCTTCCAAGAACGCGGTAATCTCTGGCGCTATAAATTGGAATTTAAAAAATAGGATTGGTCTTAAAAGCTCATTCCTTAACGATTTTTATCATCAAGCTAATGCCCTTAGGAGCCGTACAAAAAATATAACATCAGAAATGCTACGCTAAATTAAAATAGCGCGTTCAGGCGACGCGATGGGTCGATGGAACAAGATACTTCAATTTCAATAATGTATACGTATTATTTAGACTCTTACAGAATTATACCGTACATACCAACATATACAATATAGCATAAGTGTGAAACTATGAATCATATCATACTAAAAGCTTACTTTGCTACCTAATAGCCATCTATTCTGAACATTAAGATTGTATTGAACAGTAAAGTGAAAACGTGCAACATTATTGCATCATCATGAACACTATATAGACTTGCTTTTTCACTATCTACAATCTAAATACCACTGTGTACCAGTCACGGACGCTTCTACGTCGCAAAGACAACCTTTGCTATTCAGTCTGTTCGTTTGTCGACACTGTAAACCTATGTTTTCTCTCAAAGCTTTGCCTAAACTGGCATGTCTTTAATGAAATCTTAGGTTGTGGTTATACCAAAATCCTTGGAGTAAAAGTTGCTGCCTGAAGTGTGTAGATATGTAAATGAATAGGGATTTTATGTCAGGGCATGCTCCTTTAAAATTGGAAGTAGGAACATCTAGCCAATTTTGGTAGATTTTATTTTCAATTCCGTTTTCTAACAATGTTCGACATATTTTCATGTTAACGAACGCGAAATTGGTTGGTACAACAGTAAATAAATTGACATAAGTGATGGATTATTTTTTATGAAGTAACAGTAAATTTGTCAGTAATAATTCACTTAACGTGCTTGAAAATTTATAATTCAATTGTAATTGCATTATTTTTACTCGTACTTTAATTTTGCTTTCAAGCTTTCAAAATTACACATTATTTATAACTTAAACTCAAAGCAATTATTTCAAACTAGCTTTCCGCCCGCGGCTTCGCCCGCGTTAACTTCGGTTATATCGCGCTTTTTAGATTTCTTTCGGGAATATCAAATTTATTCGGGATAAAAAGTACCTTATTATTTAATCCGGACTTCTAACTTTACGTCTGCAAAATTTGCGTGAAAGTAGTAGAAACAAACTCACTTTCCGATGTATAATATTAGTAGGGATATATTTGGTGTACACATACAAATATTCCAGTAATCTCCCTTGGTAACTTGATGTTTTTTTAGAACCAAAAGTAGCTCATGTTACTCTCCATCGTTTGAACTAACTGTATGCCAAAAATCAGGTCGATTGATTGCTTAGCTACGGCGTAAAGGAAGGACAAACAAACAAACACACTTTCAAATTTATAATATTAGTATGGATAAAGTAATTATGAACGATATTGAGAGTACCTACCTACTGGTAACGTTAACCACATTTACTAAATACAGCACCCTCAACATCTTTCTAACAAAGGGCTTACAGATACAAACGCCACGTCATTTAAATTTTGTTACGAACATTTGATCGAATTCCAATTCGGCACTGAGACTAATGGTAATCAATTCAATTAATTTGCGAACTATATAAATCTGTTCTGATGTAAAGCTCAATCTATACAGAGAGATAAGACGCTAGAAAAAATAAGAAAAGTGCGTCGAATTGGCAAGTTACACTGCTTTAACCCGGAAGAATGATTTTCTAACCTCTATGTATGGCACTGACATTGAAACAAAAAGTTTTGTTATCGTACCAATCATAACATCGTACCCAACAGATTCCTCTGATGAAAGAATATTTTCAAATTTTCTCCCATTGCGTTTGTTTCTTCCATCCTGTACAATTTTAATTAAATGCAATATGGCTGACGACGCGAACGTTCGGACTCGGACCTCGTTAATCGATATTAAATAGATTTACCATTAATCGATCAACTGATGAGGAAGTGACTCCAATTTAGCCCTCGCTTCATTATGAAAATACCCAACTAAAAATTGCTTTTAGCATATTACTTAATAAATTGAGTTTAATCGTTATTTTAAATAAAGTTGTTAGATTATATCAATATGGATACATTTTAATTTAAAGCTAAGTTCGCTGACCCAACATATTTTAAATTCAATTATATTTTTATACGCCTCATACATAACAAACAATATTTGTCAAATACACGGAATTGACAGCCTCCGTGGCGTAGCAGTAGCGAACGCGTCCGCTGCGCAAGGAGGCGCGGGTTCGATTCCCGCTTAGTGTAAATATTTGTATGCATAAATATGAATATTTGTACTGGTCTGGTCGTGCCTCGGAAAGCACGTTAAGCCGTTGGTCCCGGTTGCCATACGAACATCTGATGGCAGTCGTTACGGGTTGTTGGAGCCCTCAAAACTGCAACAGTTGGTTCTAACTGCAATGCTTCGATGTCGCCTTCGGGTTGTGGAGGTCAGACGGCAGTCGCTTCACGGAAAATATCGAAGTTTAGCCAAATGAGCAGTCTAGGTAAAGCCGAATCTAGACTCTAAAGCTGAAAAAGCTTCGGATGCGACTGGGATTAACGCTGAGAATATGATGAATATTTAACCAAATACTTTAGTATTGGGGCAAATACAGTTTGTTTACTTAATTCACTTTAACTGTTTGTCTGCCGAAACAACTAGACCACGTCTACAAACTTTTATTACATTGGTCAAATCAAACTGACAGTGACAATAGGGCGGTAAAGACAAACAACAAGTTTGGTTATAAATCAATGAGCTTCGGCAAACTTGGATAGACAATCAACCATCACGCTTATCAAAGATTTCGACAAATAGAAAACTAACAAACGATTCTTTCTAAGATGTTATTCATTAATTAATCTTCAAGAATTTATTGATATCGACCATATAGGTAATTCATGAGAAACGCATATCAGATCAGGTGTTACAACCTAATACTGCGACTAAAAGTGACTTTTCCGCCGAATCAGTGTGTTTTTTCGGGAACAAACTTAAAAACATGTGAGATTCTTCTTCTTTTTCTTCAGCCTATAGATGTCCACTGCTGGACAAATCCCTCCCCTAAGGCTTTTCACGCTGACCGTTCCTGTGCTGCCCGCATCCATCGGCTTCCCGCGACCTTCACCAGGTCATCGGTCCACCTTGTTGGGAGCCTCCCTACGATGCATCTTCTAGTACGTGGCCGCCACTCCAGAACCATACTGCCCCATCGGCCATCGATTCTACGAGCAGTATGCCCTGCCCACTGCCACTTAAGTTTAGCGACTCGCAGAGCTATGTCGGTGACTTTGGTTCATCTGCGGATCTCCTCATTTCTGATTCGATCACGCAGAGAAACTCCAAGCAAGCTCTTTCCATTGCCCTTTGTGTGACTCTGAGCCTTAATTATCTAAAAGAAATTAAAACCAATGACTAGAACCTATATCGGAGAACGTAAACCGCGAAATGGGTTCACTATACGCTCGGCTAAACTTAGTTAGAACCGACTATAGCTATGTCAGCCTCGCTCTTCCTTTGAGTGGTAACATACGGTACCAGTAGATGCGCTACGAACTAGATAGGACCACAGAATTACTTTGAGCACAGACCATAGAAAAGCGATGAGGCTGAATTACCAGCACCTGAATCCCACGATAGTTAGAGGTTTAATTTATTTCACAAATTTCATTTGGTCAGTAATGTTTACGTACCAGTTTATGGTAAATAGCTTTATTACCTAGAAAGCGGAATAACTAGCCCACAATAATATCAGTACTAAGTTAAGGTGCTTAAAGTTCATTTTTGACTGGAATAGTTGTTTATAGCTTTCTCAGGCTTGGAATAATAACGCCCTTATCTTTATCTGAGCCCATGAAATATTTCTGTCTTTCTCTCCTGTTTACTTATTCTTCACGATGTTTTTGTTTCAATAGACGTGTTGATAAAAGAGACATTGATATGATTGTTTTTATATCAGATAATTGATTTTACATGATTGTTTGTCGAGGACTTAACAATATATTTTCTTTTTAAGAAGAAGATTAATCGTTTACAAAAATGTAAGTAAACATTGCTTTAAATAGTTCCGGTGATTAGGCTTGCATGTGAACATTAGACCCATTGAAGTAATATCGCTTAGTCAACGACCCTGGCCTACAAACCAAAGCTTCGGTATTAAAGGTTTTAAAATACTTTCATACTTCTCCTTACCTATTATACTGATTTGAAGAATATGGGATTGTCAAAATGTTATGTTATAATTTCTTGTGCCTTCTTTAATCATACTTTAGTAGCTCTTGCTGGAAAATTATGGTCATGCAATAAACCTGCTTATTGCCTAACTTGATAGGCATAACCTACTATGTTCCCACTGTTGGAACACGGATCTCCTCTTTGTGAGAGGGAGTGGGTCGAAATCCACTACGTTGCCAATCTGCGGATTGGTAGATGTCACATGTGATCGAAATTATAGTTCTTAGATATGCCGGTTTCCTAACAGTGTTTCCTTCGCCATTTGGAGAACAGTGGTGATGAATAATTTACTTAAAGTTAAGCGCTTGTTTGGGATCGAATTTACGACCCACAACTTGTAAGTAGCAGCCATTACCACTATTCCACCACTGCTGAATATTAAGCCTAATAGCCCATTAACCCTTCTGGGTTTCCATACTTCATTCACGATAGCATTAAGCGGAAGTTAAAAAAGGTTGTTTTTAGGGTGCCCCTAGTAATAAAAATACAATATATGTATATTGTGTAAATTTATTATAATCAAATTAAGTATATACCAACTGTTATACTTAAATAATTTCAATTGTACTATTATATCTATACTGAATGATGAATTTCTAATGTTTTTAATTAAGATATTTTTACACATATAGGTTTACTTAATATACAGACTTTGTTGTTTAAATTAAAACAATAAAACCTCGACGCGTTGATAAAATTAGTTTTACTGCGCTAGAACTGTTGTCGTTACGTGCTATTATTTAACCATGAACTTGAAGTTATTTTTACAAACAAGTCTTTCAACTCATTTTTCAATCTTATTGACCCCTAACATAAAATTACCCCGTAACTATACATATAATTGCACAAAGTTAAGTCTAATTGATAGGCTAAAGTTAAGCTTGGGCCAAAGTTCAGGCGCGCGGCATCCATCAAAGTGTCGCGCTGTTATCGCTGAACCTTCGCCACAGTGATTTGTGGCTGAGCGTTTCACTTTTTATGTATAATTGTCTTACTAAATGCCATACATGTATCAAAAATTTACTCTTGTACATAATTACATCGTAAAGTTTACTGTTTTGTAGCATGGGTGTTACAAGGCTCTTAAATTGATTTTACCAACATTATTCGCTATCTCCTGTAAACGTAATACCTAATCATAAAAGTTTTTCATATAAAATAAGACTATTGTTAATATGCTATTATCTTTAATAATTGTAAATTGTAGGTACAGGTATCAAAACGGGCATGGAATTATAAGGCATCAAAAAATTCGTCCGCGTCGCTGACAACGGAAAATGTTTCCAAAACCAGAAACAAATTATTTAAATAGTGCCGTTTAAACCTACTGGAAAATAAAATTGCCTTATTCTCATAAAAAATATACATTATATAAACAAACATTCCAAAGTTTTGGAAGAGCTTAAATTCTTCTAACAACTTTTAAAAAGGAGTGGAGAGAGTCCTCTCTTCTCCTTTACACTTACTCTTGAAACACTTTTTTTAAATGATGCTGATTCCGAGATTGTGACACAAAATGTGATTTATAGACAGTATCTTTATCTCAAATCACATCCCGACAAGAACTAAGGTTTTTTTCCATTTTAATTTCAAAAAAACTTGATTGAAGTTGGAAATGAAGATTTGGTTTCAGTGAGTTTGACTTTGACAAAGTGAATAGGGATCAAGATTGAAGTATATATCTTTATTATCAGACAACTCAATTCTCGCGGTATAGACGATTCGAAATTCGATCTTAGGATGGTAAAGAAACTCAATCGACTATACCTTCTCTTGTTATTGGGTTAAATGAAACAAAATAAATCTACATACCTGATAAATCTACATGTAGCCTGATATACAACGTGTAACATAAAGGGTATATACATACCAAGAGCATGGCATCTTTACATGATATCAAAAGTATATAAAGTACTCAAAAAATTTATACTAAATTTTCGGTTCCGTGTGTTTCTTAAATTCAAATCATAACAAACGTGCACCAAACTACATACTTTAATAACTACTCGTTACACGTCACATTACTTGGCAAAATCACGATAAATGTCTTCAAAAATTCTGTGCGCCTAATATGGTAGTAGCCACAGGCGGTGTTTTTCTCGTAACTTCCTAACATAAAGAGATAGCATTAAAAACCCTTCCAATATCGATTGATATAATGTAAAGATGCCATGCCCTTGGTATGTATATACCTTTATGTTACACGTTGTACAATAGGCAGCGGACATCGACTGAGGATATTGACAAGTATCGGATAGATCGAGCGTGACGAAGTTAAACTGATTTTGTTTATTGGTCGACAACCGAACGATGTTTATTTATTTTATTCGATTCTCTAGCACCTTGTACAAACTGAACGAAGTAAATGTAAATACTTGAAACCCAATAGAGATTACGTTTTGATAAATTTTCTGTTGAAACTGTTATTTTTAGATTTTTCTTAAGTAAAATAAAATTCAAATTGGAAGCTTTTAATAAATTCCGATGTGCTCTAAAAAGAAACATTCGTTGAAGCTTTTACTACTGCAATCAAATCAATACGTAATTGAGTACTGGTCGTTAATCACTTTAAATAACACAACACAGATACATACTCACACGCAAGCTCTGTAGCAAACACATCATTATCTTGATAATAGCCATCCTTTTAATAACAAGGTGTAGTTAACACCGACATAAGCAACCTTTAAACAAACTTCATTTATTTAATACTCTTTCTTCTCCAATATCAAAGTTCTAGAGTGTTTGATCCCAAGAAGATTAGCTAGATAGAAAAGGTTTTACTTGTACGTGCCACACCTGATAATTGGAAACGCTTAGTGGTGGAAAGAAAAAAGAAAATATAAAGTGGGCACTGATATTTTGCCGAGGGAAACAACAAATCAATATCGGATATTAAACATTTGTCGCTCATAAAACAGCTAAAATTGTGTTCGTGTTTCTACGGAAACTGTTAAGAAAAAAATATACCGCGCAACAGCCGTTATTCTTGCAAAATTGCTGCGTCGGGTTTATTTTAACTTTAGTTATAATTAACTTGTCTGCGTGCATCGGGCAGCTTTTATTTTTCTGAACTTATTAACAGCCATTTCAGAATATGGTAGTAAAAAGTATTTTGTATAGTCATGACATGGCGAAAGGAAATGGACTGAGCTCGTAAACACTGGTCAGGGAATGTCCGGCAGGTCAAATTAGCGAGAAGAAAATTGTGTTGTCATTGTCTACAAACGATGGACGGTCATGTTTCCTACTTTTCGAATTAACAGAGACTTTTGTTTGTGAACAAAAACAAGTGCCTGTTTTTAGATTTAGAGGTGACCGTAATTGACAACACTGAATGATGGACTAAGACATAGAATTATTTTGGAATTAATAAATAAATCCTAACATCGAAGTTGCAAGTTGAATATGGGTTTTGCCAATATTTTACTGAACTCGTTAATAAAAATTGACTGAACTTATTGAGACTAAACTAATGGATATATGCCACTGCTTTTAGATGCAATGCTCGGAACAATATCAGATATACTAAGTTTAATTTATTGTCGTATTGTCGTCTCCAAATTGTACATTCATGTGTATACCTATAGTAGTGCTTGTTCATAGTAATGTTTTGTGACAACCAAATTCAGTCTTTCTAGCATAAAGTTGAACGAATTTATTGCGTTTTAGAGCGTATTTATGAGTAATATTAAACCAGTATTCAATAAATATGTAGTTTTACTACAAAGTTTAGAGAGGGGAAAATTTGTTTTATTTCGTTACGATGTTCTTTCATGGAGTATACTGATAGAAATCGACGCGTAACAAAATAGGTATATCGAGTTAATTCGCAAATCGAATAACTGTACATTTAGTATTTTTTTTTTTTTTTTGCTTGTACTAACACGATAGTATTTTAATTAATATGTATAAACTGACTTATGATATTATCTAACAACGGTATTTTACATTTTCCTTTACTGATGTAAAAAATATACAATTTTAAACATCTCCTGAAAAAAAAAAATTATATACGGAATTAGCCGATTTGGAAGTTAAAGTATCGTTATGGTCCATGTGATTTTCTTTTATATAAAATAGAAATACATATCAATTTTCTTTTGGCTTTATCTTCCTCGAAAATCATGAAAACTGTTTTCGTTTCTTTTTACTTACGAGTGTGTGCGTGCGAGTATCGTGTAAGAAACTTCGTTCCTGACGAGGGTGACAACACATTTTTTGTTTATATCAATCAATTTTGAAAAGCAACCGGCAAAGTGCGAGTCGGACTCGGATCTTTAGAACCGGCAAAATAATCACGGTTATTGTATGGGATCCCCCTTCAATATTTATTTTATTTTAATTTATTTATTTATTTTAACATATATCCAAATATTCTGTGAACATTTCAAGCGTCAATCTGTTTCCGTTACTAATATGGAGCAAAAACCGGCAAAAAATTCACGTTTGTTGTATGTAAATATTTTTAATTTTAGTATTTGTTTTTATAGCGACAACATACATACATAATCTCAGAAAATTTCAATTGTTTAGCTATTACGGTTCATGAGATACCGCCTGGTGACAGACGGACATCGAAGTATCATGAATTGAGTTCCGTTTTACCTTTTAGGTACGGAACCCTAAAAAGACGTGTATATTAGAAATATGTATTGCGTAGCATCCAATGTTTTCATTTGTATTAGTGGTAATGGAAGCTTGCGTCTCTCGAGGGACCGCTGATGCATTATCGGCCTTAGAACAGTAGGTTCATTATTAATTCAAATTTTATTACGTAGCCAACTTTGTCTTTAGCAGTCATGCTCATAATTCATGCAGGCATCTAATGCTCACTTGATATTAACAATTTCTGTTTTTAATCACTTTGTAGCTTAAAAGCGATTAAATATTCCCTTTTGAGTATAAGCTCTTGTAATGTTATCAGCCAAGGTTTTTGTTTGTTTTCTTTTTAATTCGAAGTTATTTATATTATATTCACAAAGACACAAGAAGTACTATTTTTAATTTTCTTATTTTAGTATTAGCTTGTATAGAAAATGGATGTATGAAATGGTTCCTCTTTGGAGGTTTCCTTTAATAAATAACCTACTTTAAAAAATTAAATATTTTTACTTTCATAAATATCGTTTATAGTGCATAGGTCCTAATAAGTTTATTTATTAATGTTATTTTTGGAAACTATAGAGTTTCTGGCTGTTGAAGGTTTTACCCCGAGCCGTGAGGTCCCGGTAGCTGGTTAACGCCTCGCCCGATCTAAGGGACTGCCTTACAACTTGGCCGGAGACCTAACATTGCCATACAACGTGGTAATGCCACCAGTCAAAATTTATCCGCATCGCTGTCGACTAGTAATATATCCACATTACCGGTCGACAGCGCTGCGGATGAATTTTCCGATGCTATATTTTAGTTTATTATTAGTATTAATTAGGTAAGGTTAACCATATTTTAATAGTTTCTCCAGTTCAAAATGGACGTAAATTAAAGGCAGCACAAAATTTGTTAATCCCAATTAAAGAGAAGAAAGAATATAATATTTTTTGTGCCATTGTATGTAAATATATCATATGCTCAATAATTTCCTAAACGTTTCTAAAGCTCCAGTTACTAAAGCTTCATAAAGGAAAGATCTTACTACTACTTACTTTTATTATATTAAACAGAATAAATAATTAATTTCTCTTCATATAATAGTTTCCTGGGTAAAAAAAATTGATTCCATTTAGTCCGTCATTCAGATTATAGAAAAATATTGGATACGTATATTTTGTTTTATCGAATCAATAAAAATTTACAAATACACACATCATAAGTGTCTAGGGATCAACATATATTTTTGCAATAACTTTTCTCCTGATTGATATTAATTAAAATTTTCTTTAAGGATTCATCAAATAAAGTGTTTTCGTTTGTCACAGTAACGATAAACCAAGTCACCTTTGCATTAATAAAGAAATTTGCCATTTTCCTAATAAAGGGATATTTGACATTTGAACCACTAACACAAAAGTTCGAAAAAAAACTGAAATAACAGTTTTCTCTAAAATTTTATTGGGTAACTTAAACAATTAATAATCCGTGTTTCTACCGCGAACACTAACAACACAAGAACATCGGTTTGGCATACTCAAAATGAGTTCATCCAAATCACGCTGTGGAATGGCTGCCCATGTTCGTTGCAACAACAAAAAAAGGTCTTCTTGCGACTGGATACCCTCCATATTCGGCAGAGCTCTTCTCTGTAGCATATCCCATGCATGCTCAATCGGGTTCAAGTCTGGCGACTGAGCAGGCCAGGGCAGGACATTGATGTTAGCTGCGGCGAGAGTCTGTCTTACAACTCTTGCGGTGTGCGGTCGTGCATTATCATGCATTAACTGAAATAAGGGACCGATTTGCACTTGTAGAGGAACAATGACGTCTGATACAATCGTCTCAGCATAAATTTGAGCGTTGAGGTTGCCTTTGATCCAAATCAACTCAGTTCTTCCGCCGATCCAAATACCCGCCCATACCATGATGGTTCCACCACTATAAGGATGGACTTCCTGGCAGGATTTTCATCGCTGTTGGCGTCCAGGGGTTCTCCAGTGTCGTATACGTCTTGTATCCGGTCTCATACCAAAACGAGACTCATCAGAAAAGCACACGAAACGCCATTGTTCTTCTCCCCAATTTCTGTGTTCAAGAGCCCATTGATATCGAATCCTACGATTGTGCATTGCTATAGGTGGTACCCGTAGCGGTCTTCGGGAATGAAGGTTCACTTCATGCAAGCGGTTTCTGACTGTTTGGTCGCTAATTAAGTTCCCTGAAGAGTGATGAAGCCTCACGGCTAACATCATGGCGGTTATTGTTGGAGCTCTTCGAGTTAAGATTTGAATGTATCGGTCTTGTCTCCGTGTGGTGCAGCGATACCGTCCTCCATGGCGCTCAGCCACAGTACCAGTGCTTCGGTAACGTGTCCAAAGTCGACTGATAACACTCTGACTTGTATTCAGAGCTAAAGCCACAGTACGTTGCCGGGAACCAGCTTCTATCATTCCCACGGCTCTGAGCATTTCTTCCCTTCTTAAATGACGTCGCCGCTCCATAATAACGTTGGTTTTAATCAGTAGTAGGGAAACAGTAGCACTAATAATGTCTTCAATGCGTTGTATGTTTTTATAGGGAAAATATTGACAGCTGATTTTCATCTTTTACTCGAATTTGATTCACAGTTCCTGATTCAAATTATGAAATGCACCAAAAAGGATCCATATAAATTTATAAAATCATAAATTTGTTACAAAGCCACATCTCAATCTCAAGAAATCCGCATAAAAATGCTTGATCCCTAGACACTTTTGATGTGTGTATAAAAGGCATCAAAGATCAGGAGTGTAGAAAAAGTAAAAGTGTAGCGTTCAGTGACGTAACACGAGTTTTCAACGCACTGTGTCGTCTTCATTTTTTATTTATATGAAAAAAGAAAATTATGTGTCTAGTATTTTCTGGAAATCTGACTAACGGACTAATTAGTTTTTTTTTTAGTCAACTACCCTATTATATTTTCACTTCATTTTATACGTTCCATGACTGAAAGGTACATAGCAAATGCTGTGTACATATTCATTCATTTTAATGAAATATTTTCCACTAAATGTAGCTTGAGGTTAAATTCATTTAAATTAATAAATATACTGAGCATTTTACAACAGGAATCCATCGTTTGTTTGTATTGTCGGAACCATAGAATGTTAATTAATTCGGAATCCGAGTATTATTTTTTGCCATAAAAACTTGAACGATGAACCTATCAAACATAAATAAATGTTACAGCAAAATAATTGCCTAATCTATTCTCAAATATGTCGGAGTCAGCTTCCAGTCTACCCAGAAGCAGCCAGGTTACCAGTTCTTTACATGGATCTAGCTAAGCTACACAAACTGAGTAATACAAATGGCTTAACATGTTTTCTAAGCCACGATGCGGTTTCGATATGTCATTTTAATAAATTGTTACCCATCCACAAACCGAACGCAGCAAGCAGCTGTTATTATTAGCCTCTATGATAAATGCTTGCCAAGTTCCACAGTCAAGGAATGTTATTGTTTTCTTTAAATGTTCAAAAGGACAGTTAAAATAAAACGTCTCTTAAAATTTTTCGCTCATCCATGTATTAGTAAATAAAATTACTTTTGTTACTAAACATACTATTTTAAAAGCGTTAAATTACTTTATTTTACTCAGAAGTTTATTTTTTGTATTTATACCCAAGCTCTGGATGCGGGCCGCGTCCAACCGTTCTTTTTGGAAAATCTTGAGGGAGACCTATCTCCAGCAGTAGACTTCATGTTCATGATGATTATGATGATACTTAAGGTCCCCTTATCATATCAAACACTTCAAGAGCGAAATCTTTTTATACTTGTATTAATGATACGAATATGAACTAACACGCTAGCAATATTTTGAAAAGCATTTTACAGTAAGGGTCAAAAGTGGAGTACCACATTTGACACTTATTGTTATTGCAATAAGTTTCAAAAGTGGTAATGCACTTTTGACCCTTACTGTAAATTAGGTATAGCAAAATTATCGAGAATGTAAGATATCATTGCTCTACGCTCTTTATGTTCTTCCTCGTATGTTTGATATCCGAAATACCTCGGAACTTATAACAGGCGGTTTAATATTTGTTCTGTAGCATTGTGAGATTTGCTATGACGTCAATTGTCCTAATTTAGGCAAACTCCGTCTCAAATGTACTCTTTTATGCTTCTAAATTAACCAGCTTCGAGATTGTATGTGTAAAAGACGCATACCGAAATCTAATTTGGGCATCTCGGGCGTCGCATTCTCGTTTATATATATATATCGTAATGCCGCGACAAAAAGTCCAACACGAGCCCGCAATGTGCGTTGCCGTCGACTCAAATAAGAAAAGTTAAGGAGAGGAATGGCGTCGCGAATAAATAAAGTCTGCCGCTAAAAACTGTACCTACTGCTAATAAATCTGAATATGCATTTGTAACATAAATATGTACGTATTTTCATCTCTAAGCTCCATCGGGGTACCACTGTCTCGCACTTGACGCTCTAAAAGAGTTTCCGAAGTTCTAAGTGATATATATATCCTCACTCATAGACACTATGAGTTTTGATTTCAAAACCAAGAGAATCTATAAGGGAATCTTGTCATTTTTATTGAATTGTGTGGCATAAATTATGACATTTTTGATGATATTTAAAGACAAAATTGAATCAGATGGCGAGTACCATAAAGTTAGATTTAATACATAACTTTATAACTGTCTGGAGGTTTTCAGTACTTTATATGTGGATTACGCAAATGCAGATCTGATAGCGTCGTGTGTCAGGACGTTGAGCTTCCTAAATCGTTCGTCGCGTTAAAACGTCAAAATGTATGGTTAAAAATCGCTAATCACTAGTTAACTTTTAGGAACGTTTATGAATAGAGGAGATAATGTTTAGAAAAAACCCTGATCTCTTAATTTATTTCGGCATTTCTACTCAAAGATCAGTAATCTAGGAAATATGTACTGTTTAAATCTAGCTTTAATATATTTACCACAAACTATTGGTGTGTAAAAGCGTCTTCAATGATCTAGTTACACAAATAACATTTAATTTCAGAGAACATTTAAAAACATAAGAAAAGGGATCGGAATCAAGCCAGCAAAATTAAAAATATGAATTTCATGAATAAGAATCATAATCAAAACAACTCTTATACCTACATTTCATTTCACAAATAATTATGAAATAACATTCGATAACATTATTTGCCTACATTATAACAAATTATTGCCGCGCGTGTACAAAGGTCAGTAAGCTTTAGGTTACGAAAATCTTGAAAATTATATACCATATTATTCCATTTCAACTTCGTCAGAAAGTTCCAACATAGGTAAAGTTTAACCTCGAAACTGTGCTTAGCACGCTATATTTCACCTTGAAATGTGATTTTTATCGATACTTAGATGATTTTGTCGATAAGATCATTTTAGAACGTAACCCAAGACTAGTAAATATCGACTTGATGCAAATATATATGTACCTATATGTGAACAAAAAATATGAACTTAAAAATATGTATGTGAACATATTAAAATATGACGTAAATGAATAAAAAGACATGTTGCATATTTTCTCGATATTTTAAAATTAGAGAAATTAGGGGCGGATTCATTAGTTAAAAAAGGATTTTATATTTTAATTTTATTTATTTTGTAGGTATAAGTTGTATCTTTGACATTTTAACTATATTTTGACATTCCTACTTAAATATAAATATCTTATATCAAAATATAAAACAGTTTTTTATTAATTTTACTAAGTATAAGTTCATTGATACACCTGAGAATTTGTATATAGTCATAATAAAACTATATATATACTATAGTAATAGATGTAAAAGAATATCCAATTTAGTGGTTTTTGAGAGTCCGCCGATCGGAGCGAATGCGGCGTGAAACTTGAACAAGTTGTTACGTCCCGGATTTTAATAAATAGCTCTTCAGTCCAAGCGCTCTATTCAAATTTCATTTTCAGTTCCACATTAAGCGGGATTATCTTGCGAGTTCCAATTACAAACAGTAATCTAGAATATTCTACTCATTCTGTGGGCTATTGTAGAGCAATTGCCTCATTCGAATACGAAGGCCGTGAAAATGTACCGTTTGCATGGGGAAGATAGCGAATGAATAGACACGCACGGTTGAGTCGTCCATTACGTGTAAGGGGCGGAGGTCGGTGGGATTAGGTGCTAGATAGGCATCGAGGGACGGAAGCCGCCACCTTCGCGTGCCTGCATGGTTACGCTGCACTACGACTTTACATTTTCTACGTTAGTAAAGGTCTCGAGGTATCTAAAGGTCAGGTTCCATAAATACATCACTATTATAAATACGGCTTTCACTACTTGTCCGTTTTTAATGAAACGCTGATGAAAAGATAAATACTTGAATAAGATAGTCTACTTGGATGGTATTTCTTTACGCCAGGTTATTTATGCCATTTTCTTTATGCAACTTACTTCTATGGTACAACATGGATACTCAACTTGCGTCAATAGGTAGGAGTGAGTGATAATACATAAGTACATTAATCTTAATGTTCTTACTACCTTGCAACTTTTATATTGCCCATTGATATTTACGACTTACTAGCTTTTACTTACAGCTTCAGCCGCGTGGGGATAAAAATAAAATTATGTATGTAGAAGTGGGAGAGACAAATCACACAGATTTAGCTAGCCCCAAAGTAAGTTCGAGACTTGTGTTATGGGATACTAACTCAACGATACTATATTTATAATAGATACATATATAGATAAACATCCAAGACCCGGGCCAATCAGGAAAAGATCGTTTTCCATCATGACCTGGCCGGGAATCGAACCCGTGGTCTCCACGTCGCAGGCAGGCGTGTTGACCACTGCGCCACGGAGGACGACGAATATCGTGTTGTAGTTTATAAATCACTTAATATACATTTTTATATACAGATCATAGATACAGGTAATCACTCCATCCATCATAGTAATTAAATTAAACAAAAATACACTTATTTCCTAAAGCGATAAGATTATTAAAGCATGAATTAATAATAACAAGACAAAACATAACCGTTACGCATGTTGTTTGATAATAAGAAACAAATTGTAATCTTGAGATTATCTCTGATAACTCCTTAAATTGAACAACTCTTGACTGATAACCAAACATTAACAGCTGAAACTTGAAACATGTTTTGAACTAAGAAAATGATACAATACATATATTTGAGTAAAGAATTTGAGATAATTTTCAAGTTAAGGAACAACAATCTGAATTTTCCTGAACAACAAAGTTCAAATTCCATTGCAATTAAAAACTTATAAGAACCATTTGCTTATTATAATCATCATCATCATCATTTCAGCCGAAACACATCCACTGCTGGATATAGGCCTCCTCCAAGGATCTTCACGACGACCGGTCCTGCGCCTCCCGCATCCATCGGTTTCCCGCGACCTTCACCAGGTCGTCGGTCCACCTTGTCGGGGGCCTACCCACATTGTGTCTTTCGTTTATTCTACCCACGTTACTTATTATGGTCACACAAAAATCAACTTATAACATTTCACTACATATAACTGTTTACGCGGCTCTAGAATGCAAATGATCAGAAGTCGAAAGTCTAGTCGCGTCGCATCTCAGCATCAGACAAAGGTGTCAAAATTTAAGGAAATCAGAAGTTTTTTTTACAGATTGAGACTGAGATAAGACTGTGAACGTTCTTAAAATTACGAGAAATATCCCTCTAAAGACACTGCTATAGTTGAAAAATAAATATCAGACGACACAACTGTCTTACTGGGGTATGTTTAAACTATAACTTTTTACCCTCACATGCCATAAATAAAATAGAAAGGAACAGAATTTTTTGCCCTCAATATGAAACTGACCGCCATAGTTGCAAATGACTCCCATAAAAAGAGCTTTTCAACGACATACGTCCGATCGATATTGTCCAGTGAGGATATCTTGTCACATCATCCTTTTGGCGAAAAAACTTCATTTAGTAGTGAGTTGGCTTATTCTTTGAAATTCACTTATCAAATGTGAACAATTTGTCAAAATGTAATTAGACGTATTTTTGGACAGTTTGAGACTACGATCAGACTGTGAAAGTTATTGAAATTAGTAGGTTTAGCCCTCAGTTGACTAACGGGCCCGCCATCATTTTACAAACATACATATTTAGATTATGTTGTCCGTGGGGACAACATAATCTAGATATGTATGTTTGTAAAGAGTCCTGCGTCCCAGCTGTGGAGCTGGGACGCAGGACTCTTCTCTGTGAAAAGGAATGGACTATAAACCACCATATCACCGCCACAACAGTTATTATATGCCTCATGTCTATGAATTCAACGGAAACTGTATAGTACTTAAACCATTTAACAAATATAAAGTTCGGTAGACTAAACAAAGACTAGTACGACAGACGTGTACGTCTATGAATGAATTTAACTTTACTAATATCCCGGCAAACCAAAATTAAAATCAACCTCTAGACGGATCTTTAATGAAGTAAATTAAAAGCAGTACCCAAAATGCCGTATCACATTATTACTATCAAGTAGAATCATTTGGAAGTAAGTTGCTAATCCAAAGCTCCATGTGTTCGAATAATGTGTGTGCTCAACAACGCAACTAACGCAGTGAATATTTTCGAACTGTCAAAACCAAACCCATTGCTTGTGATAGTTTGTCCCGCAATTACTCTGCGGGTTTGAATCGTCCCGACAGTTAATGCTTTGTAATGCTCAGAGAGAAGCACTACAGTAACACAGCTAGACAGCTTTACATAAACATATCCAATGATGTTCCCTAGATACGTAGCCAATACACTTTGACAACGGCTCAAAATTTACCAAGTCAAAGTATGAGAAACAGAGTTCACTGATTTTCCATAGAATTCTTTATTTTTTCTCGGTGGTAGGCCATTATACCGACCGCCGGCAGAAGGTACCACCCACTAGACAAACTCATGCCGCCAAGCGCTTCTCTGAGCGATGTGTGCCAGGTACAATGCGCCAAATACCTACTATTGTGTCGGGAGTTTGGTCGTGGAGGGTCTCCAGATCAATCTGCCTCTGGCGCATCACCTCGCTAACTGCCGTCGTCCTTCCTATTCACTCAGTTTTTTGAATGAATAGGCTCTTAATTTAAGCGCGCTTCACCATCAACGATTTCATCACTGCTTACCATCAGCCGGGATTGCAGTCAAACGCTAGTTTATAATTAATTAAAAAAAAAAGATTATAGTAGAATAGCATATAATTTACAAAACATAAACATGAAGGCCGGGATTGCGGTCAAGCAATAGTTTATACTTATAAAAAAAAGAAAAAGGAGGATTAGAGGACTAGACAGGTGTTGTATCTCATGGGCTACTGCCCGACGATTGAAGTCGAGACGTTTTATATAATATATTAGTCGAGCGGCAAACATCCACAATTTTGCATGACGGCGCTATGATGTGTACCTATTCATGTGGCGATGCAGATCCCGCCACAAGATCATATATTTTGACCAGTAATGGAGTTGTGAAAAGCTTAATGATATAATTGCCGCCCATTGTATCACCTATCACCAGGTCATTCACGTACTAATGTAATTTTCCTAAGTTATATAGTTATATGTACTTTCTAAGTATATCTTGGACACTCAATCACTGATTACAAGGTGAAGGAAAACATCTTGAGAAAACCTGGACTTTAAGCCTGAAATAGCGAACCCTTATTGAGCAAGAGTGGTGATTACGCTCAATTCTTTTCTGTATGAGCCCAGCAGTGGGACGATAAAAGGTTAAAGATGTATCACCTATTGTAAAATCTTCATGTTCATGTTTTGTATATGCTATTCTATTATAATCTAATTTTTTTAATAATTATAAACTAGCGCTTGACTGTAATCCCGCCTGATCGCTTGGCGGCAAGACTTTGTCTGGTGGGTGGTAACTTCTGCCGGCAGCCGATGTGGTCTACCACCGATTGAACTATAGGTACTATAAAGTATACTAGTCTCAAATGTTTGTTTCTTGCAATAGCTCTACACCAAACAAGGTTTTTAGTGGATACAGGTATACACTCGATATTTCATTTCATTAAATATGTTCAATGATCCTACAAGTTAGTTTCGGACCCTTATTACGAATACATGGACCTTTAGAAAGGATGCCTTTTGAAGGTTCGGGATCTTGTGGTCTCGGAAATGGTGAATACGGTGATTAGTACTCTTGAAATTCTATCAATAGACCGAACATTGTCCCCCGCTAAAAAGGGTCTAGGCAATAATAAGATTCCTAAACACGAAGTGTGTTCTAAAACTGTCAAATTATGAATTAGCAAATATTACTCTTAGAATCTTATATTTTACAAACATTAAAGTTTATTTTCTTTATTTCTAGAGCTTGTGAAATATAAATTACAACCTCATTAACTACATCAATTCGAAATGTTTCCCAAGAACTCAAAGCTTGTGATGTTTCAATGATTTGAATTATAATAAGTTAACCCAAAATAGATTTATATTATTTCCATTTGCGTCTCTTTCGCTGGTCAATCCAACAAGATAAAATATTTACCGTATTCTAAAATTACTTTAAGCTTTCGTGAATATTAAGTTAGATTTTGCTTTTCCCTGAAGTATTTCGAAAAGGTAAATATAAATCTCTTTCTATAATTCAAGTTTTTATAGTTTGTAGAAAACAAGTGAAACGATAGTTGGATGCAAAAATTATGCATTGCTCGATGCCAACCTTCTTTTTCAACCGGTTACCTACAGATTCACTACTAGAATATTTACATGAATAAACCCTTGCCTTCCTGTGGGGATACATAGCAATAACAGACCAAATCTTTGTCTAATCTAACGTTGCTTGCAAGAGATTACATGAACGATAACGTCGCCCATTGAATATTTTGTAGTATTGAAAGTATTTTTTTATGTAATGATTTTATGGTGTACAAAAAATAAACACAGGTAGAGTTTTGGAGGAAATTAGAACGAACTGAAATAAAGACTTGTTTGTCCTTGCAAGCATACTTTATACTGCAACTGCTTTAGTTGAAGTAATTATTTATTTAATAACAGCGGCTGTTTGTATAGCGCTTCACTAGCAATCTTCTTAAACAGTTAATACCCTTTTTGTTTACTACTAGATGCGCCCCGCGGTTCCACCTGCGTAAGTTGCTAGTATAAAAGTACCCTATCCTATTTCTGGTTATGAACTATCTGTGTGCCAAATTTCATCCAAATCCGTTCAGTAGTCTTTGCGTGAAAGCGAAACAAACAAACAAACTCACTTTCATATCTATACTTTAATATATATAGCTGAAGAGTTTGTTTGTTTGTTTGAACGCGGTAATCTCAGGAACTACTGGACCGATTTGAAAAAATTGGCGTTGGATAGCCCATTAATCCAGGAAGGCTATATAACATCAAGCTGTGACCAATAGGAGCGGAGCATAACAAAAATTTAAAATGTATGCTGTATATTTTGGGGTTAAAATAAAATGTTCAAATAACGCGAACTCCATGCGAACGAAGTCGCGGGCGGCCGCTAGTTTATAATATTAGTATTAGTAAGGATTACCATCCGTGGATGAGGATTTGATGGATGGTTTGTTTTGTTGTAACAGTCTTCACTTCTTCTTCTTCACAGCTGAAAGTTTAGCTTTTTTAATTTATTTGCTGACGGTGGTAGGCCATAACAACGGCCGCCGGCAGAAGTTACCACCCACCAGACAAAGCCTTGCCGCCAAGCGATTTGTCGTGTTCCGGCATGATGTCTGGTGAAGCCGTACGGAGGACAGGTCTGGGCAGTTGTGTTGTGATGTGTGCCGGGTACGATGCGGCAAATGTTGTTGTGTTGGGAGTTTGGTCATGGAGGGTCTTCAAATCAATCTCCCTTTGGCGCAGCATCGTTGGTCGTGTTGTTGAGTTTAACATTGCATCACCTCGCTCAACTGCTGTCTTCATTCCTATTCGCTCAGTTTTTCTGAGTGAATAGGCTCTTATAAACTAGAGCGCTTTACCGTCTACGATCGCATCACTGCTTACCATCAGGCGGGATTGCGGTCAAGCGCTAGTTTATAATTGTTAAAAATAATAATAAAAAAGTTCTGTTTTCGTAATCCTGATTCGTATTCTTTCATATTTCATATTACTAGCCATGTATGCACGTCAGTTGCGAGCTTCTTCTGTGACCTTTCTTAAAAACATCACTAATAGGGAGATAAATAGCAATAGTGGTTATAATTTTTAAGAATATGCAAAAAAAAACTAATTCATTTATTGTCCATGAACGACGAACGTAGCTTAAGAAAGTGCGTAGGTTCCAATTTTGTTTGTTAGCTTATTACTCTACGTATTGAAAATGCCAATTCGATGACATGAGCTTATATTCAGCGTTGCGACCAAACAAATACTGACACAATGCGATAAAAATACCAATTCGACTCGTCATGCGTTTTTTCCGAAAACAATGATTTTAGCGAATTCCTGTTTTCCATATATTTTCGAGAAGCCGTGGGTTTTTGATCGCGGTGCAGCAGTGATAAAGTTAGTCAGAGGGAGCTTTGCCAATCATTATTCATAACGCCGTATGTTTATCGCTACTCCGTCGTTTGGAGTCATCGTTCGCGACTCTCCTTCTACTGACGCATATTGCTATTTTCGGTAGACGTTGGCAGTACGGCTTTCGTGGATTGGCGTAATCAATCTTACAAAAATGTTTCATTTTGACAGATAAGTGTAATTAATCCTGTCTAGTCACTTCAAATTACCCTCCCGGAACTATCTAGGTGCCCTCGGTTATAATGTAGTGTCTGCACTTCTTTATATGAATTGACATGCAAGAACAAACTTATGAATTATAAATAAACCCATGAATCACAATATTTCTTGTCAAAATTAATTAACAAAATAGTTAATTTGCCAAGACAGATGTAGTGTATTAATTCGGCCAAAATTTCGGGCGGGCGGCACAGACGCAGTGCCACGTAGCGCCCGCCGCCCACGCGAAGCTGCGCGTACGCAACAAAGCGCGATGCGGGATCTCCCGCCACTCAGTTCACTCGCGAGCTTGCGCAAGGAAACAACTCCAGAATATCCCGATTATCTAAACTCACAGTGTTGCACCACATTATTGGAATTGATTGACATTCTACACTTTAAAAGGTATTTATTTTGTTTCTGTTATTAGAGCTTTGAGTGGGAACCGTGTTTATTAAACTTTTCAATATGTTTAAACATCAGTAGTAACTATGAGAACCGTCGAAATTTTACGTGGGCATTTATTTTCAAACGCAAACACATCAACAGATTATTTAAATTTTTGAAGCTTTTCGAAAGTAATCTGAATAGAGACCTGCTTTTTCAAAACCTGTACCTATTTAATGTTCTTAACATCATAGACATTGATAATTTATTCTCTAATTCAAACGTGTAAAACTTAAACTCGCTATCGCAACAGTTACAGAGGAATGTAGAATTCAGATTCGTATGTAGGTCAAGTAAACTCACACAGGTATTCGCAAGTTTTTAATAGACTCGAATTTCTATTGTTGTGTATCTTGGCCGGTGAGACAAGACAAGGCCGGTTTGACTCAAACGACACGACATATTTTGACATTCCTTTGTTAAAATGACTCGAAAATAATACTACGGGCAGGCCCACCGGCTAGCGATCTGCAACCATGGATTCAGTATTCCTGAACATGTCTGCGTTAAAATTTTACGTCGGTCATTAAAAATAAATAGGTGCTCCATAAATTTTGAATGCATTGGTATTCAAATTTTCCAATATCCATGCGATCCAAATTTATGAAAGTATTGTATTTTAAGTAGATATTGATAACAGAAAAAATATTACATGTATTTTTTTTTTTTTTTTTTTTGATGACCGGTGCAGCAAATTTTCTGTGTTGGTTTGCGCGTTGGTGTCCGCAGGGACAGCGCAGGGATCGATTTTATATACTAAGTACAGTGGGAGCACTGTACTGTATTTATGCAATCGGAGCTATGATTTGCATAACCGCACAGAGCTAAAATGGTAGCCTGGCGTTTCATAATGGCTACTAATTTTGGTCCAGTACCTACGAAATTATATTTTTATATACTCATAAGTCATAACACAGTGCAATTTTATTAACTCAGGAATTTTCCTGAAGCGCCTTAATTAAACATTTTATGTCCAAGTTATTTCAGTAGACTCACCAATAAAGCACGCTCATTAATATATACTATTTCGGCTTTGTATCCACATATTTCTGTGAAATTCACTTCACTGAATGTTTTATTTTCTATTTCTCGAAGTTTCACGAAAATTCTGCATTATCATGTCCAGGGCTGTAATTCCATTGATTGGTATTGTTAAAAAATAACAGTCGCGGCTTTAACGAAGTCATACCCAGAAATTCTCTAACAACTTAAATTTAAATGCGGCCCAAACATTTCACCTGGCACGGAGCCAGCCAACGCTATCAATTTCTATCAAACTGAGCTTACTGGATTTACATGCACATTGATAAACAGTTTTACATTCCTTTTGTCTTTTCACGTTTTCCAAAACAACATTAAACCGTATTTCATGGAATTTATGAGAACTTATTTTGTAAACACGCAAACAATAATAAGAACGACATGAGTCAGGAGTATAAACAGAATTAGGAAACATTCCCTCAGTTGGAAAACGAAGTAATAATATTTAATTTTCCAATAATTGTAGATTATATTATCAAGATGTCTGAGAGCAAGCAACTCGAAGCCGGTCAGCAGCTCGTCAAGAGGACCATGGATGAACTGGTCCAACAAAGACAGACTACAGAGAAAGTGTCCATCCAAGCGAGACAGGAGTTCCGTGAACAATACCAGGAGAGCTACGAGGAAGAGTTCGAGGAGGAAACCTTCACTGATCAGTTCGGTAACGAGACCACGAAAAGAGTGGAATCCAGCAGCGAGAGCAAAGAGCATTCGAAGAGCGCGGACGTGAAGGTGAAGGCCAGCGGTCTGAACGCCGAGCAAGTGAAGGCCCTGACTGACTGCGCAAACCAGGCGGGACAACTGGCGCTCGATTCCAAGGCTGCTAACTGAATGTAATTAAATTAAATCCGTACATTAGCTGGCGCTATTAACAACATGCCTGTAATCAAAGAAATTTTCAACATTCTAATTTAACCAACCGCGAAGCCCAAATGGTCTTATTGATCTAACTTTAATTACAGCATTTTCTTACTAATGTTCGAGCAACACGACAATTCCTTGTCCTTCCTCTGGATATTTTACCCCACAATTACACAATTTTTATTACCATCATTGAAAAATCTGTTTGTTTTATGTGTACGTTTTGTTTCAGATGTCTGCCTTATCCCGCGCGTGTGGTGGTCTCAAATAGTGATAAAGACTGTGTCCAGTGTTCCTTATTAAGTATTTTATTTTATCTATTTATGTAAGGGAAAATTTGATAAGTATGCAATAAATATATTTAAATGCATAAATTGTGTATTGAATAGTGCTGTGTTCGATTTACATGTGATAGTGAGGTTTTATAGGAAAAGGTTTTAAAAATGGAGGAGGAAGATGATGAAAGAAAAAGCCGACGGCCTAATCTCGCAGCTTTCAGCTCGTTGAATGCACGAGTGGTCCATGCCTCGCTCGAGGAAGGCTACGTGCGGCAGCAAGCGTCGTCAGAATCCGGCGATGCAAATACTTCAAGCCTTTCGGCAGCTCAGTATAGTGATAGAAGTTTTGCGTCGAAAACGAGTACTTTCTCCCGGAGCGGTACTTCAAGTTCAAGTCAAGATGAATGTGAGGTAGCACATACAACAATAACTAGCGGCCAATATTTGGTCGCAGCACGGGTGGAAAGTGCCCGTTCTATGGAGAGTCTCCGTCCAAGCAAGGATACGTCGCCGGCGCGCCCCTCTAGCTCCTGCACAACCGTTCGCTCACATCGGAGCTCGTTTCTAACAGCCAGCGAACGGGATGTGCGGGAAACGCGAGGTGCGCCGGCGCGCCGGGCCTTGTCTGGGGAGGACATGGGCTGCTCCGCCGAGAAACGACGAGGGTTGTTCGCGAGCACAGAGCGACGTGCCTTGCAACAACTCAGCTTGCCTCCCCCCGAGCGGCGGCTCACAATACTCAGTCCCCACAGCCCCATGGCTATAACGGAGTTGCAGTGGCCTTCGCCTTCCGGTATACGCGGGAGGCGAAAGAAAGGCATGGTGCTACCGAAACTAATACTGCCTCGAAGCGACTCGGATGCCTCAGAAGTGTTTTTAGAAAGGTGCTTATTTTTATTAATACTCATTTTTATTCAAAATTTTACTTAATCTCCGACAGCAACAGTCACTTTATGAATCGATCACGGATCAATGTCATAATTATTTTTATAAGCCTTTTAGAGTTGTGTTTCCATTGCTAGATTACATTAATCGAGGAATGACACTGACGTTTTTGTTTGACACAACTGTCAAAATTTCATAATTATTCCTCGATTAAATTCAGATCATTGAAAAGACAACCCTTAATCTTTCGATGGAGTATATTATCCTCACCACTCTAAAGCATTTATAAACTTAAATTCTTATTATTTAGCGATGTTAATTTTATTATTAAACTCTTATTTCATTTTCACAACTCCAATATGAAAGTAGGTACCTAAATAAATGAAGTCAAAAATTGGGATACATAGAACATTGTATTTGCCAAGAGAAATACATTTATAACGTCGTGCGTCAGCGGCGAGGTAAAAGTAAAACTCTTTACAACTGCTCGATGTTTATAAGACTTCTCGAACGAACATGTTTTATTTGTACTAAAAGCTCGTTGAAATTTCATTACAAACTATGAATTATTATTTTGGTAGGCGTACTATTTGAGGTCCATTTTGTAATTTTACGTTTATACATATGTATAGTCAATCTTTACTCCACACAATCACGGCACGGTTAGCATAGTGGTTAAGCCATTGATTACTGCGCTGCGTGTCGCGGGTTCGATGCCCGCACGGAACAAATATTTGTACGACCTACAAGTAATTGTTCAGAGTCTGGCTGTTTGTGTAAGTGAGTTATATGCTTGTAAACGCACCCACGATACAGGAGAAATTCGTAGTCTGGGGCAACATTTTAAAAACAAAAAGAAATAAATTTTAACTGTACTATTTTCAGGCTTGAAACAAGTGGTGACCTAACAATATATTTTATATAACGTTCCTGACTTAGGCCCTATTTGTACACACACCTTTTTTGTCATGAAAACTATGGTTTATTCGCCGTGTATAGGCACGGTTGTCAGTGCTGTGTGGAACTTCCACACGGAAGCTACGACACAGGTAGCTACATATTTTCTACGACGCAGTATAAACGCAGTGTATAAACACAGTTCGTCTTTGTTGTAAGGATCACGATGATACCATTTTGACAAACATGTTTTTTCTACGGGAAGGTTTATACTTCACACTGCAGTGACCTGGGCCGTGCACAAACTACCTGATGACTAAGACACAAGTTTCTTGGTGCCTACATCTGATTGCCTTCACCTTTATTTTATGTTGTATAATATATTCAGTAGCATGGAACAGCATGTAATATTCAAGTAGACGTAGATAACACGTGTCTATCAGACTTAAATACCAAAGATATATTAAGTATATTTTGACGCAATGTTATTTTAGATATTGCCGATAAAAATAGTGTAGTTCAAAATACGTGAACTTTAATAATGTATTACATCTTTTTATCACTAACCAGACAACTGAAGAGCATGTAACTATCTACAAGTAGCAAGAATACATTTCTAACAACACAAAGTATGATACCTTATCTCTGACATACAATGACAAATTTGATAATAAAAAAACAAATAACTAATCATGGGACTGGCCGACAGAAGTGAAAACTCAAATCTTTAAAAAAGAATACACAATAAGTAAAAAACAATCCCGGTGTTGGGTTTGTCACGCTCATGCGAATACAATGCTTTACCCCCAACCAACAAAACTGCTCAACGTCGCTAAAGTTCACACTTTAAAAAAATTCTTTTTACCGTCTAACATTTTCAATTTCAATATAATATCATTAAAATTTATAATCTTAGACTGACAAAATTTTAGACGTTTGCTCGTCAAAAATTTTGTCAGTCTAAGATTATAAATTTTAAGAGTTTAAATTATCTAAACTTTTTGAGAGAAACTTTATAATAATGAATAACCTATTAAGTACATTTTTCATTTCACATCTTCAACTTCGAAATCCCACCACGAACTCGTGAAGTTAGACATGGAGACGACACCACAATAATGAGTCTTTCAAAACTTTCGATTAGGTCAGCAATAAAAGTCAATAAACACTTTAGTTATCGCAAT
Source organism: Sesamia inferens (assembly GCA_037179545.1). NCBI lineage: Eukaryota > Metazoa > Arthropoda > Insecta > Lepidoptera > Noctuidae > Sesamia > Sesamia inferens. Next base: position 14,822,721 of record CM073928.1, on the reverse strand, counting down.
CATAATTACTCTGTGAAATATTTTGTTTTAATCGAAACTGATTATTCTTTTTTGGCATTTAATTAAAGAACAGGACTCGGATTCTCTCTCTCTCTCTCTCTTCTTTAATTCTTAGTGTTATAAATTTCAAAAAGTACTTTATAAAATAATCTCGTGCTAACGGACGTTTGCTGCTGGCCTTTCAAGGCTCTATAGGTACTATCACATGTAGAAGTTCCCTTCCACCTTAAAGACTACTGTCTGCCTGCACTTAACCGGCCACGCACACTAACGCATTATTTTATATCCGTGTGTGTTATATTCCAACCAATCAACCGCATGCTGTGTAGTATCTCTACGAAGAATTAAAGATGTAGTCTATGCTAGACAAGGAAAATAATGTGTTCGTCTTTCTTTAAAGTAATGCTAAATTTATTTTAGTTGAAGTTAAGTTAACGGCCGCACTTAACAATGGTGCTATCAAATGCGTGCAATAGGGATGTTTCCTGGGTAAAAAAAAATTGATTCCGTTTAGTCCGTCATTCAGATTACAGAAAAATATTGGATACGTATATTTTGTTTTATCAAATCAATAAAAATTGACAAATATAAAAGGCATCAAAGATCAGGAGTGGTGGCTGGTGACGTCACTCGTCGCTAAAAAGTGTAGCGTGCAGTGACGTCACACAAGTTTTCAACACGTGTCGTCTTAATTTTTTGTTTATATGAAAAAAGAAAAAATACGTGTCTAGTATTTTTTGGAAATCTGACTGACGAACTAATTAGTTTTTTTAGTCTACTACGCTATTGTGGGTTCGAATCCTAATTAAGACAAAACCTTTTGTTGTGTCATATAATTTAAAATTATGATAATTGATTTGTATTTTAAAGTAAAATTGTTTGCAAAAAATATTTAAACGAATAGGACAACTTATTCAATATTTATGCCAAAAAAAGGTTTTTTATTATATGTTTTAGTTTACTATAGATATAATATAATAACAAACAATATACACATTATAATGCAATATATGTTTTATAAAGTTATATATTATTAGGTGTAGATATACTTATACTAATAAATGAAACAAACGTTGATATGGCAGCATTGTAGTATTTTATATAAAAGTAATCCCTGACAAACTTATGATATTGTTATGGTAAAAAATATAAAAAACCTTTTTGGTTTTTGGATTTGATAGTGATACTATTAATGATAATTAAAGAGGTTATAGCTTAATTAATCATTTTCATAAAGAAAAGAGGATTGAAGCTTAAACCGAATATTGTTACAATCGTAAAATAATCTATAGAACACAAAACAGTACTTTTTAGATTTACATTTTTTTTGCGTGTATAGCATGTTACTAGTGCTGCCATCTTGCAGTGACTTTTTTCGGAGTTTGATAGCATGAGATTTAATGTTCAAGCGCTTTCTTAGTTCAATAGTTAACGAACTTATTTCTTTTCGAATTCCTAAATTACTGTTTTTATAATTTATCAATACTAATTGAGTTTTACGCGTTTTCTAGGCCCTTATCTTTATAATAAGCTTAACAAATTAATAAATATACACACCTTAACTATAAAGCAATGCAAAATAAATTTATGCCAATACTTACAGAGTTTAAACTACGAGGAGACTGAACAACTAATATGCTTACCTCTTTAAGAATACTGTTCAGAGAAGAGCTCAGAAAACAAAGAGCAAACATACACACACAAACATGCACACACACACACGCACGCACACACACACACACACACACACACACACACACACACACACACACACACACACACACACACACACACACACACACACACACACACACACACACACACACACACACACACACACACGCACACACACACACACACACACACGCGCGCGCACACACACACGCACACACGCACACACGCACACACACACACACACATCCATACATACATTATCATATACATAAGACACTCACATAGTCATGCAATCACACGCAAATGCATGTAATCAATTTAAATCCGTTTATTCATTTCATTATTATTATTTGCAAATTAGTATCTAATTTACTCATCAATATTATTATTCAGTATTTCTGTAAAAAAAAAACAAAAAAAAAAAACAGAACAGAAAAACCCCAAAATGGAACGTTCGTATCGAGACGAGATCACGTGTGTAAAAAATCTGTCTGACACATTCGCTTAAACATCATATACGATTCCGCCCGGAATCTATAGAGTGCCTCACAAAACAACGAGCATAAACTCAAGGGACGCGACAAACGCTTGACGCGCTTCCGAGCGCCGGTCGAATGTCGCGCCGTTCAATAATCATTTCATACAACGACCGCTCATACACGGAGACGCGCATTAAAACACGATCCGTCGGTCCACACAGTTCAACAAATTATTATTATTATTATTGTAGCTAATATAAAGTATTATCGTTACGTTGCGGATCGGTATTTTTACATATTTTTGTTGTCAGCATTCATGACTCACCAATAAACATAAAAAAATAATTTTGTAAGTTATTAGATTTGAACTTGAACCACCTTGAATGCTTATCACGGCGAGGAGCGCTTAGCCATTCGGACACTTGCTGTGAACGTAGAAATTAGTAAGTAGTACCTAACAATCATAACCGGGCAGCAAGTTGTCAAAGTGTATGAGTGTGTATCAAACTTTATTATAGAAGAAGGTCGTAACTAAAACTAGTATTGCTTGACCATAGTTTTGTGAGATTGTACCTCGACTTTTGGTCGTGATAGTACATACAACGAAGTTTCGACAGTCTCGAGCACCATGTACTGTCCTGCTGTAGGAACGCAGGTCACAAAGGAGTGCACGCCAGCATCAAAAATAGCATTGGTCGAGTTCTTGTGACTGCTGATATACATGTGTATTGGAACCAAAAATATCAGATGGCATGACGTTGTTTTAAAAGGTGGGTAGGCCTCTGGTGCAGGACGCAACATGTGTCGGTATCTTTATGCCATCTCATGTTCCTAGCGGCGGGCTGTGCTGGTGCCACTAATGCGGCTCCTGAACTGCTGAAACCCTCAGACGGCGCAAATCCATACTAATATTATAAATGTGAAAGTGTGTTTGTTTGTTTGTTTGTCCTTCTTTCACGCCGTAACTAAGCAATCAATCGATCTGATTTTTGGCATACAATTAGTTGAAAAGATGGAGAGTAACATAGGCTACTTTTGGTCCTAAAAAAACATCAAGTTCCCAAGGGAGATTACTGGAATATTTGTATGTGTACACCAAATATATCCTTACTAATATTATACATCGGAAAGTGAGTTTGTTTGTACCACTTTCACGCCGTAACTCCTGAACCAATTGCTTTGAAATTTTGCAGACGTAAAGTTAAATAATTATTAAAATTAAATTATTAAATAAATAAGTAAGTAGTATTAGTTAAATTATTATTATTAGATTAAATAATAGGGTATTTTTTATCCCGAAAAGATTTGATATTCCCGAGAGAAATCTAAAAAGCGCGATATAACCGACGTCAACGCGGGCGAAGCCGCGGGCGGAAAGCTAGTACTGTAATAAAGATAACCTTATTGGTAACTAAAGCAAAAAAATAATAATATATGTATACTTAACATGACCATTTTTATTCTTCAAATCGGACATAGATTTATTTAAGTCAAATAATAGATAGTTAATGAAAACAAATAATTTTTTAAGTTACTTATTCAGAAAAAGTTAGTTGGCTTAAAAGTTACGAATGAAAAGACATAAGTAGCAGAAAAAATTCGCACTGTCGGCACGTTTTATTTTACATTGACCTTGATTTTATCAATATTATCGTTAGAACTAAAACTAAATGGCCGTCTGTTACTCAAATATTCGCCAAGTTTTCGAAAATGGGACAATATTGCTTCCCAGAGTTCGTTTTCGGGGCACCGGAACTCTTAATTATAAAAAGGGACAGTCCCGTTCAAAACGGTACTTACGTCTGGTTACGTTAAGTATACTGTATGTAGGTTATAATTGTATAAAGGCCCATTTAAAGAGAGTTTAACCTGTCGCGCTGTTGAAGAATTTTGAATAGAAAATCCCATTGATACTTTCAACCTCCCACTCAAAATATGAAATTCAAGCACGAACCAATGAAAATGTTGAGGTGTTACCTATATATAAGTAAAATATCTATGAAAAACATCTTTTATCTCGTAATGTATTTCTTCCCAAGTTTCCCACAAAAGGAAGATTACAGAACAAAATGGTTTCCTCAGGGGCATTAGCTCTAAACCCCAGTATAAGAAATTGTATACAACACAGTGAAAATAAAATATAAAAATGTAATGTTATTTTGTCTCTATTGTACGGTTTTATCAGCACACGTACTGATAGTTGGAAAACATCCAGAGCATTCTTCAGTATCCTGAATGATTGAATACTGCAATTAGACAGGTGTTGTATTAGATACTACAGCTGTAGAGGGAACAACAAAGTCATTAAACATTTTGCTGTCAGAATTGAATGTTGATATATAATATCATCATAATGTCAATGACAAGTCCCTCCCTAATCGTATTTCACGTCTTGGAGCCATTAGCACATAGCGTGCAGTACATCGTGAATCTCACAAAGTGGAGTGAGTGTATTAAATTAATTTTAAAATTACTGATTAATTTTAAAGCAACTGTTAACAGAAGCAAACACAAATACTTCTTCATAATTTTAGATGAAATTTACTTAAATAATGTTGAAATAAGGAATTGTAATTTTCTATGTAAATACAAATATTTATTTGCACTGTTTAAAGCACTGAAGCTTTTTTTAAAAAAAATAATTATAAACTAGCGCTTGACCGCAATCCCGCCTGATGGTAAGCAGTGATGCGATCGTTGATGGTAAAGCGCGCTAGTTAATTAAGAGCCTATTCACTCAGAAAAACTGAGCGAATAGAAAGGAAGACGGCAGTTGAGCGAGGTGATGGAATGTTAAACCCAACAACACGACCAACGATGCTGCGCCAAAGGGAGATTAATCTGAAGACCCTCCACGACCAAACTCCCAACACAACAACAGTAGGCGCATCGTACCCGGCACACATCGCAACACAACTGCTCAGACACGTCCTCCGTACGGCTTCACCAGACATCATGCCGGAACACGACAAATCGCTTGGCGGCAAGGCTTTGTCTGGTGGGTGGTAACTTCTGCCGGCGGCCATTGTTATGGCCTACCACCGTCAGCAAATAAATTAAAAAAGCTAAACTTTCAGCTGTGAAGAAGAAGAAGTGAAGACTATTACAACAAAACAAACCATCCATCAAATCCTCATCCACGGATGGTAATCCTTACTAATACTAATATTATAAACTAGCGGCCGCCCGCGACTTCGTTCGCATGGAGTTCGCGTTATTTGAACATTTTATTTTAACCCCAAAATATACAGCATACATTTTAAATTTTTGTTATGCTCCGCTTCTATTGGTCACAGCTTGATGTTATATAGCCTTCCTGGATTAATGGGCTATCCAACGCCAATTTTTTCAAATTGGTCCAGTAGTTCCTGAGATTACCGCGTTCAAACAAACAAACAAACTCTTCAGCTATATATATTAAAGTATAGATATGAAAGTGAGTTTGTTTGTTTGTTTCGCTTTCACGCAAAGACTACTGAACGGATTTGGATGAAATTTGGCACACAGATAGTTCATAACCAGAAATAGGATAGGGTACTTTTATACTAGCAACTTACGCAGGTGGAACCGCGGGGCGCATCTAGTAGTAAACAAAAAGGGTATTAACTGTTTAAGAAGATTGCTAGTGAAGCGCTATACAAACAGCCGCTGTTATTAAATAAATAATTACTTCAACTAAAGCAGTTGCAGTATAAAGTATGCTTGCAAGGACAAACAAGTCTCTATTTCAGTTCGTTCTAATTTCCTCCAACATAATATTATATTGGGATTTAAATTTCAGAAACTAATCGCATTTTCGCCTCGAGGTCCACACGGCGAACGCTAGGAAATCTATTCTCGTTTACACCCAGCTAAATGGTTTCATACATTAATGCTGCAAATTGATTTATAACACTAACAAAGATATTGAACGATAAGCTGATAAGTTATCGAAGTTGTAATTGATGTGGTTATGATACAATGTTACTCAGCATCTACTTATCTTTATCTATTTAGTGATAACCCGTTCGAACTAGGTTGGGAACTACCTGGTTATGCGACTTATTAGTCGATTCGAACTTTTTAAAAATCGAACATTTTGAATTTCATGCAATAAAGTACAGATAAAAAACTGTAATAGAAATAATAAAAGCTACATATTATAAAACGTGTACTTTTCTTAACTTCATTTCATAAAATCCGGAATGTGGCAATTGCTAATAGATTTATTTGGTGTTGACGACTCGGCCACAAATAAATAAACTTCGTGCCAGTCGCCTATAGAAAAAACAAATATTAATTGAATGAGTCGATTGGCCCATTTCGGGTGAGTAAATTCGTGTGAATTGACTACTATCGAATCTTATCCACAAATAAGAGCATAATCCTCTTACGAAATAGTTCTGCATTACACCTATATCTCCGATAGACACGTGTATGTATAAATAATGTGAAATATTGATACGTAAAAAACTACAAGTGGTAGTCCAATTAACTATTCGCTCTGGAAACGAATTTAATTAAAGTATATTTCGCTTCAAATATATTTTGATTTTACTTTGATATTCAAATTGATTGACAGTCGTAAGTGCAACTCTCGACCCAGTCAATTAAACTGCGCAAAATCTATTGATTGATTCGGCACAATGTGGCAGATAGATATTTGCCGAATCAATCACCTGAGTGTCACATATGTTAAGTGCAGCTACACGTACCATATGTAACACTCAGGTGTTCGGAAAATAAGGACGATAATGACACGATGTCATAATGACAAGGAAAATATGATTTCGTGTCTCTCTCTTTCTAGTAGAATGAAATAGAATAGAATACTCTTTATTTTGTACTCTATATAGATTAGAGAACATAAGTATAAAGATTTTTAAAGGGTGACATAATGGGCGGTCTTATAGCTAAGAGCGGTTTTTTACTGACAACCTTAGTTTCTCGCCAAGTTAACAAACTGAACACACTTTTGAAAGTGTTTTAGTATCTGTAAGAGCCATAAAAGATAAAGGCTATCGGTTTTTAGAAAATTGAGCCAAGAGATCGCAAAGCATGCGTCAAGAGTTGGATTAAGCGCTACAATAGAACGTCACTGAAATTTCGTATGAATCACGCGTTTCGTGACTAATGCTCTCGAAAAGTTGATAGTTATTTACGTTTTGATGTTACTTTCAGCGCGGTTTATCATAGCTCTGTCTGGTTTGAAAACACGTAAGTCTAAATATTTAGAATTGCAAACGTCTGAGGAATATTGCATAATGTTATGTCATTGTCGTTTATGTTTAGATATCAATGAGCAATTACTGTATCATATCAAAAGCAAGTGATATTTGGATTACGTTAGATTACGAAGCTTCCGTGTTACATATATACATATTTTATAATATATAAGCCAGATTTTTCATTTATGCAGTGCAGCTAATATAAATATGCACTTTTAAACACGCAGCCCTGGTGAAGGAAAACATCTTGAGAAAACCTGGACTTTAAGTCTGAAATAGCGAACCCGCATTGAGCAAGAGTGGCTCAATCCTTCTCTGTATGAGCCCAGCAGTGGGACGATAAAAGGTTAAAGATGTATCACATATTATAAAATCTTCATGTTTATGTTTTGTAAATTATATGCTATTCTATTATAATCTTTTTTTTTTAATATTTATTAACTTAGTGCTTGACTGCAATCCCGCCTGATGGTAAGCAGTGATGTGATCGTTGATGGTAAAGCGCGCTAGTTTATTAAGAGCCTATCCACTCAGAAAAACTGAGCGAATAGGAAGGAAGACGCCAGTTGAGCGAGGTGATGCAATGTTAAACCCAACAACACGACCAACGATGCTGCGCCAAAGGGAGATTGATCTGAAGACCCTCCAGGACCAAACTCCCAACACAACAACATTAGGCGCATCGTACCCGGCACACATCGCAACACAACTGCTCAGACCCGTCCTCCGTACGGCTTCACCAGACATCATGCCGGAACACGACAAATCGCTTGGCGGTAAGGCTTGGTCCTGTGGGTGGTAACTTCTGCCGGCGGCCGGTGTTATGGCCTACCACCGAGAAGCAATAAGCAAGGAGTAAGCAGTGATGCAATCGTTGATGGTAAAGCGCGCTAGAACACGACGAATCGCTTGACGGTAAGACTTTGTCTAGTGGGCGGTAACTTCTGCCGGTAGCCGAACAAAATATCAGTTAGTATTCAGGCTTTTTTGACAGTTCACCTTGAAGTCATTGCAAATAGTAACTAATAGTAACTTTAAAACAACCACAATTTAAAATGAACCCTCCTCCACAATATTAAATTAAATTTTACAAGCACTTCGGACTCTCCCATTAGCTATCGCAAATCCCTTATTACCTTCTATAGCTATACTTTTGTCTTATTGCTCCAGCCGTACAGCCGAGCTGCACCTATGTAGCCACATTATTTGTGGTCTACGGCTTAACGTGCTCAGCCAACCGTGCAGGGGAGTAATTATTAACCTTAATCCTTCTGGTTTTGTGTGTACCTACCGAAGAACGTCTTAGAATAATAAATAAACAAGTGTATATAGTAAACGTAGATGTAAACATGTGTCTTGTGATTTCAAAGGGAATTTTTGGTGATTTATTCTAACTTTAGGTACAATAATGTTACGTTATATTATTTACAGGTGCAGTTAAAACATATTAGCCAACTATGTGTATAAAACCACGATTTCCCTCATATTTTAAACAACAGTTTAAGAGTAGGTTTTGTTCGAAAGTATGAAGTGCTTTCCAAGGGGATTCTATTAACACACTGTTATAGTTTGTATATTTTTTTAATACATTTTAAAACTCGAATCTCGTTACGTGTATCACATTTAGGTATGATCGTATCAATAGATAAATGTTTTATTTTCTTATATCGATTATTAAGTAGATATACGTTGACCTGTATTTACTACACAGCTGAAAGAAAGCCGTCAACGTTAATTAATAACGGGACCAATAAACACCACATATAAACTTAGCTTTTGGCATGTGCGTCATTAATGCTAGTTGCCGCAAATATAAGGCAGTTAAAAGATGCCTGGGAGTGATCTGGTGGTATCTATTAATTTATGAGATCGATGACGTATGCTTAGTATATTTATACATCTATTGCAAACACTGTCGCAATAATGTTGTTCGTGTTTCAGCGTGACGTCTCGTGACGTCACGACGGATCTGATCAATCAACACATGAAACAAGACGGTATCTATAGTACTGGATCTATACACCTGTGTACCAAATTTCATCTAAATACTGTTAGTAGTTTTTGCGTAAAATATACATATGTCCTCACAAAGTTTCGCATTTATAATATTAATAGGGTTGTTAGCTGACACGGCAATTTTTTTATCATATAAAAACTATATTTTTTTATTTAGACATTTTACTTCCTATCTCAAACCTACAACACAACAAAAATTCCATAAAATCGATCAAGCCGGAAAGTTGATAGATAACAAATACTGAAACACGAGAATTTTATGTATGTATACATATGTCACCACATGTGAGAGTGAAGCCTGCTACTATGAATTTTTCAATATTTAAATACGATTATACATTGCTTGATATAGTGAATAATGACAGCCTCCGGGGCGTAGCGGTAGTGAACACGGCCGCTGCGCAAGGAGGCGCGGGTTCGATCCCCGCGCAGTGTAAATATTTATATGTATGAATATGAATATTTGCACTGGGCTGGTCGTGCTTCGAAAAGCACGTTAAGCCGTTGGTCCCGGGTGCCATACGAACATCCAAGTCGTTATGGGTTGTTGGAGCCCTCAAAAGTCCAACAATTGGTCTAACTGCAATGCGATATCGCCTTCGGGTTGTGGAGGTCAGACGGCAGTCGCTTCATGGAAAATATCGGAGTTTAGCCAAAATGAGCAGTTAGACTGGTAAAGCGGACCCTAGACTCCAAGGCTGAAAAGTTTCGGATATTACTAGGATTAACACTGAGATGAAGAAGATTGCTTGATATAGTGATAATGATATGATGATAAGAGAGTATTGCCAATAAAACTCTGTAAATATCTACTGTATAAAGATAGTCACTATACAGTAGGTATAGTAACTATAAAGAGGGTGTGATATCTGCTATCTAGCAAGATGGTATATAAACAACTATAAAAAGACGAAGTATGACGTAATTTTCTGGAATCTATTTTTAAGTTTTACTAGTTAACGTATAAGAAAAAAATCAGTTTCTGATATTTCTGTTACTTTCCCTTTGACCTCAGCACTTTTATTTTTAAATACATTTATTTGGCCAAATTCGACAGTCGGGAGACAGAGTAAATACGAAATACGATTGTTTCGTTCGACTACCCTATATACTGTGATATAAGAGGAAGGGAGAATGTATTCCTAGGATCCTAGATATACCTAATATCTTTCGATTTTTTTTATTAATTATAAACTAGCGCTTGATCGCAATCCCGCTTGATGGTAAGCAGTGATGCGATCGTTGATGGTAAAGCGCGCTAGTTTATTAAGAGCCTATTCACTCAGAAAAACTGAGCGAATAGGAAGGAAGACGGCAGTTGAGCGAGGTGATGCAATGTTAAACCCAACAACACGACCAACGATGCGGCGCCAAAGGGAGATTGATCTGAAGACCATCCACGACCAAACTCCCAACACAACAATATTAGGCGCATCGTACCTGGCACACATCGCAACACAACTGCTCAGACCCGTCCTCCGTCTGTAAAAACATCAAATTTTTCCCCATAGTGTCACTTGAAGTTAACAAAGCGGGTAAAATAATGGGCACTTTGCTCACAAATATCCGACTGTAACGAAATGTAACGAGCTCCTACTAAAATAAATAATTATACCTACTTTATTTTCTGAGATAAAAGGAAACTTTCAAACTATTTTTGTATATCGGAACTAAAGAGATGTACATAAGTGTTTATTTTTTAGAAACCTACATTTAAAATACACTATATTTGTAATGTCCTAATCAAAGCGATCATCGCTCGGAAAGGCGTCTGTCGTGTTCATGTTCAGATGATCGAAACGCGCGTGTTGGGGTTTTCCGAACAAAAGTCAATAAGAGAGCGACGATCACGTGATGCTCGAACATGCAGGCTACCTAAGTGCCTACCTCCTTACGCAGTGTTTTCTGAAAATCAAAATTATGTGCATATTTATGAGCATTTTGTTTGAGATTCAATTGTGTTCACTCGAAGATTCGAGGTGGCAATTTGATATTAAATATTTATAATTCTCTTTATTTGCAAAGGAATCGCTTTGATTTGTAAGTATAATAATATAAAGAGGGAAAACAGCACTTTGTTTTATTTTTACTGTTAGTTCAATTATTGACTGAGCCTTTTAAAAAGGAAACCGTCTTAGCTTAATAATGTTTTCTTTCGCATATTTTCATCAAAATAATACATAAAAGGCGCCAATAACTGTTGTGGGGGTAAAGTACTATGGCTTCAAATAATGCCTTTTATATATGATTTTTTGTATAAACCATTGGCTTCGTATAAAGGGACATATTTACATATGTAGGGTAGGTATATAGTAAAACTAAAAAAAATAGACGAAAGTCATAAAAAAAAATACAAATAAAAAGCCGGGAATGATTTAAAGCGCCGTTTTCAAAACTGCCGTTCTAAACTTTCCTTACATACCACTCTGAACTTTACGTGCATGGAAATAAAATTCTAAATTCTCCTATACTGTGTGTATGTTTGCACCGGTTCAACAATTTGTTTTCATAAATTATATGGCGTACACACTGCACAATCACACGTGCGACGTTCGTTTGTTCTCCACATTATAAAGTGTGCCAAGTGTATTCCAACTTTTAAATTAAAAAAAACTTGTACCTATTTGTACGTGTTGACAGCAATGGACGAACATTTAAGCTTGTTTGCCAGAAAGCTGTCTTTCAGCATCTGACATTTGAAATGCACCTGCCCGGATTTTGAGCTTTCAATTACCTACATGTGTCATTTAGCCATCCGATCGCAAAAACCGGTGACTCTGACTGTCAGCTTAGTAGCGATTCCACTGCGATGAAATGGGTAAAAATATGGGTCATACACTACAACACCATTTAAATGACCAAGTAGTCAATTATTGTATGCCTGAAGCATCTTATAGTCAAATTATAGATAAAGTTATAAGTGGTAATTACAGTCCATCCACAAATATTGTTATTTTGATTGGGAGAAGGGGAAATGCAAACAGTGTAAAGATAAAGAAATATTTTGAAAATCTGGCCTCATTAAATGTAAACAAAATAGTTTTGTTTGCCTTTCCTTATGGCAATGGCCTGTCACAGACCGAAAACAGAATTAGATATAGATGTAATATGACATTACAAACTATGACTTTGTATAATGAAAAATTTGAATTTATTGACTCTAATGCACTCATTAGTCAAAATTATTTTACGACCAAAGATAACTATTATCTTTGTAATTTTTTAAAAGACAGGTAGCAGAATCGCTATCATACTATATATATAAGTCAGCCAAGTGTTTGGCTAACTATGCTGCTTCTATTGAGCAGTTAAGTAATACACTTAGTGGTAATGAGCAGAGCTTGGAATTTGTTCCAAGTTATTTAAATTGCAATTTGAGACAATAGAGTCAACCTCTAGCACTATTTTGAATAATGAATTAGACATGTACCCATTATCAAGGGACATTGAGACAATAGAGTTGAACTCTAGCAGAGATGTGAACCTAGAAACATTAATATCACACCCAATAAATTTTAATTTTCAAAATCTAATCAATAATAATAACCTTAAAATTGTTCATCAAAATATACAGGGTGTGATAAATAAACAATTAGAATTGGAGTTGTTCATGAACTGTAGTTATATTGATATTGTTTGTCTTACTGAACATTGGTTAAAAGCCCATCAGTTCATGTTCAGCTTTAATAACCATCAGATTGGTAGCTCATTCAGCAGAGTGAATATGATAAGGGGTGGCTCCCTAATAATTGTTCGCAACAATATCAAATTTAAAGAACGGGCTGATATTGTAAGCCTCTCTGTTGAGCGAGTTATTGAAATTGCTTGCATCGAGCTCGAGCGGTTCATTGTAATAAGTGTCTACAGGCCCCCATGTGCTTCCTATGATATTTTTGGAAAATATATGGAGGAAGTTTTATTAAAGACTTGTCACAGTAACAAAACAGTTGTTGTCTGTGGAGACTTCAACATTAATATTCTAGAGAAATCAGCTACAGTGAATGAATTTATCTCATTATTCAAGTCCTATAATTTGTACGCAAGATTCTTTGAGCCGACTAGAATAACTGCCACAAGTGCCACCTGTTTAGACAACATCTTTTCTAACCTAAGACCTTCTGACCATTTAATTATAAATGAGTTAGACTCTGATCACTGTGGCCAGTTAGTTACTTTTCCTCAGAAGAGTGAAGTCAGAGCTCAAAGAAAACTTGTGAGTTTTGTTCCTGTAAATGAAAATCGTTTAGGACAATTTAAAAATAATTTAATTGAAAAGCTACCGGGCTTGCCTCATCACACCAACCCGGATCATGCATATAGTATACTATTTAACTTGATTAATTGTGAATTTATGAAAGTTTTCACAAAAAAAACATTGCCTGTTAGCGACCGCATTATATTTAGTGACTGGGCAACCCCAGGTATTTATAAAAGCAGGGGAAAAATGTATGAATTGTATCAGGAAAAAACATATAACCATGATGTAGCTTTTCAAGAATTCGTTAAAAAATATTCAAAAACTTTTAAGAGAGCCTGTTCCTCAGCAAAAGCCATACACATTAAAAATAAAATAAAATCTTCTAGAAATAAAATCAAAACAACTTGGCAAATTATAAATTCTGAAACTGGAAGAACCAAAGTACAAAATCGCGATTTCCATCTTAAAATTAACGATGAAGATATAAAGGCGGACTTGGAGGTAGCAACTGAGTTTGAGAATTTTTTTACTAGTATTCCAATAATAACAACAAAAACTTTGTCTTCTTCCTCCACTTCTGCCTACGCCATACTAAAAGAATGTGTTCCAGAATGTGACAAACACTTTGAATTTACGTTTGCGACTGCTAAAGACATTATAGAATCTTTTAAGGATCTTGATGTAAAAAAAACTGCCGATCATTGGGGTTTGTCAGTATATACTGTAGCTTCAATAATAGATGTTATCGCACCTTTCTTAGCAATTGTTTTTAATTCTTGTGTCACATCTGGTATATTTCCTGATTTGATGAAACTTAGCAAAGTAATTCCACTGTTCAAATCTGGTAGTACAACTGATCCCACGAATTTTCGGCCAATTTCTATATTACCAACTTTGAGCAAAATTTTTGAAAAATTAATTTTGAAACAGTTGTTGAGACATTTCAACTTATATAATTTATTGCACGTGAAACAATTTGGTTTTACAAAGGGTCGTTCAACTACCGATGCGGGCGTGGCGTTGCTAAAGAACATATTTGGGGCCTGGGAGGAATCGCAAGATGCTCTTGGTATTTTTTGTGATTTGTCCAAGGCCTTTGATTGCGTACATCATGATACTCTTATTAGGAAACTGTACCATTATGGTTTAAGGGACAGAGCTCTCGACCTTCTGACTTCTTATCTGAATAATCGAATTCAGAGGGTTGATGTTAATGGCAACAAATCTGCAGGATCTGAGGTCACCATGGGCGTTCCGCAGGGCTCAATTCTAGGTCCTTTCTTGTTTTTAATTTATATTAATGACTTACCTCATCACGTGAGGGATAATCACAACATAGTATTGTTCGCGGATGACACTTCTCTTATTTTCAAAGTCAAGCGTCAGCTAGCAAATTTTGACGAAGTTAACAATGCACTTTCGAAAGTTGTCCATTGGTTTAATGTAAATAACCTTCTTTTGAATGAAAAAAAAACTAAATTCATTAAATTTTCTACGCCAAATGTCAGGCAGTTAAGTACCAATGTTCAACTGAATGGAGTAGAGTTGATCCCTGTCGAGTCGACAGTTTTTCTTGGATTGACTATTGACTCCAAGTTACAATGGGGTCCTCACATTGAGAAGCTGTCGGGTAGACTCAGTTCTGCCGCTTATGCTGTTAAGAAAATTAGACAGATAACTGATGTGAATACAGCCAGAATTGTTTATTTTAGTTATTTTCATAGTCTTATGACTTATGGGATTCTTCTCTGGGGAACTTGTGCGGACATCAATACCATCTTTGTTTTACAGAAAAGGGCTGTTCGAGCCATTTACAACCTTGGTCCTAGAGATTCTCTTAGAGAAAAATTCAGAGAGGTGAACATTCTGACTGTAGCTTCGCAATATATATTTGAAAATCTTATGTATGTACATAAAAATATATCTAATTTTAAGAAAATAAGCGAAGTTCATAATATAAATACCAGGAACAAACACAATCTTGCTGTACATCACACTCGTCTCCACAGAGTAGGCAACTCGTTCATGGGTCAATGTATACACTTTTACAACAAGCTTCCCATGGACATTCGAAACTTACCCATTAAACGATATAAAACCTATATAAAGGCCAAACTTTGCAAAAAGGGGTATTATAAAATCTCAGATTATTTAGAGGATAGAGAGGCTTGGGACTGAGCTGCTCGCTCTGTTAAGCATTGTTATTAAGCAATATGCGTAATTATAATGTAAATTATTGTAAACATTTTCATTTTTAATGTCTGGACTTTAAAAAAGACGATGATCCCTGAGTTTGTTTCGGCTATTTCTTCTCAGAGGTAGTCAGTTAGGAAATGCCGGCTTCATCTAGTTAAAAAAAAAAAAAAAAAAAAGAAAAATAAAAAAAACATGACGTGTAAAAGTGATCGGTGATCCTACTTGCTTAATAAACGATTTCATTTCATTCATTTCATTTCACTGAGCAAAAAAAAAGAAGAAAAAAAAATAGGGAATAAAAAGAAAAGAAAAAAAAAAGACGTGTGGCACTCGGGGACTGCCGCGGTAAAGCTATTGCATAGCATTTTGTATCAATTTATGCAATTATAATTATTTATTTATTTTATTTATGCAGTACTTTTTTTCTTTGATATTAATTCAAGTTACACTTTTTGAGCGTGGTGACCGGTAAGAAAACAAATTTTTCTTTTATTAAATAAATAAAAAGTCAATATTATTTAAAATATTTTTATTATTTTACAATACATGTGGGTTTTATTACCTTACAGTAGCTGTTGGTTATTCAGGAATATTTATCATTGAAACTATAGGTTTATGATAACTGAAATAAGAAACATAAGTTTGCGACTTAATATCCTCTAAATACCTAGAAAATACCGCGTCAATGGTGGTCCCATATTTTGTTGTGGACTTTTGTGGATCATTATTCATTTTCAAATTCAATGTTTTTGATAGAAAAGTTGTCCACCGCTCTGATTTTTTATCAGCGAAGTTAATGTTGAAATCGCCAGCCAAGATAAGTGGAAATTTATTACCATTTGTTTCAAGTATTTTCGAGCCACTCGAGTTACTCCAGTAAAGTGCGATGAATAAAATGCTCTACCTCGTCCAATTTTGGATTCGGAGAAATGTAAATTGCCACCATAACTATTTGTAGGCCATTTCTAAGTTTGCATAAGCACGCACAAATATCTCCAACAACTGAGCGCCTAACATTAACATCGCTAACGTGTGCAATATTTATTTCAATATTCGGAGTCATAATATTAGTAATATCATTTTTATTTTGGTAAATAGCTACCCCACCTTTTGAAACAATATCTCGCTTGAACTGAACAATACAATTAAAATTAGGTATTTCAATTGGATTATCATGCGTCATGCAAGTTTCGGTAAGAAGTAACACATTTGTTTGTCTCGTAACTGAATCTTGTAAATCGTATTTATGACTATTTAGACTGGCAGTTGAAAGTCATTATTGAAATGCCATTTCTATTACTAATGAAATCTAATACACTTTGAGCAATCGTCTGAACACTATTTAAAGACAGTCTTTTGAATTGGCTTGTATCCTAAAAAATAATTTAATGTCCGTCAGATAGATTTATAAAAAAGACGTGTGGCACTCGGGGACTGCCGCGGTAAAGCTATTGCATAGCATTTTGTATCAATTTATGCAATTATAATTATTTATTTATTTTATTTATGCAGTATTTCTTTTTCTTTGATATTAATTAAAGTTACACTTTTTAAGCGTGGTGACCGATAAGAAAACAAATTTTTCTTTTATTAAATAAATAAAAAGTTAATATTATTTAAAATATTTTTACACCAATGACTGACGGCGAAGGAAAACATCTTGAGGAAACCTGGGCTTTATAAGTCTGAAATCGCCAACCCGCATTGAGCAAGCGTGGTGATTACGCTCAATCCTTCTCTGTATGAGAGGAGATCTGTGCCCAGCAGTGGGACGATAAAAAGGTTGTTGATGATGAACGGCGTCGGTGTCGAATTATTTTTTATCAATTTAATATTTTCGAGCTGATCTTTAGTAACATAATCACTTCTGATTGCGTTAACATCTGACCGTAGAATTAATAAACCCTTCATCAACTTCTTTACGTACGTTCTACGTAGTCAAAGCAAACTGGTGGCAATTTGTGAAGGTCATATGCCACAAAAACTGGGATTGTTCGGGATCCGTGATTTTAAACATCGTAATCGTATATTTTAGGTCTTTCTGCTTTTTGTTCTTACACCTCGATACATGTTTTTGTCTTGTCTTCGTAGAAACAAACAATAACTTTTTTGCCTCATCAATGTCTTCCTCAGAAAAAGCCGACGAGCATATTTTTATTAAACTTTCGTTGTTTCGTTTCGGAGATAACAATATTACAACTCGTACACTTAAATGTACTCGTATTAACATTGTTCACCGACATCTTTCTGTAATATTTCATTTAATAAAAACTTCAACTTCAACTCTTGATCTGGTCCCTGTGGATAGATACCACAATTTTGTCAATAACACGTGTAACAAATTATAGAAATTCTTTAAAAAAATATTTCACAATAATGGCGGATATCGCCAATCACAGTTGAAAAAACGGCCGCGTGAGCACTTTTCACTCTATAAAATCACGCGCTTTTATTTAGTAAACAACACTATAAATAATTTAAAAGTCCAATGAAAAATTTGCGTGACATTCATCTTAGCTTTTCCGTTAAAAAAAAGCTATTTTATAAAAACACTTCTAAATTAATTTGAATAAAAGTACTTAATAATTAATTATATGAAAAGTTTTTAAGGTAGCCATGACAACGTCGATGACGTCTATGACATATCTCTATAGAAGACCTATTTCAGAGAGAAAATTAGTCGCAAGTTTAGCACATCGCGACTATCAGTAACATGGCAAGTGTGTAGAACTGAGTTCGCGCCCTGCAAAATGCATGCTCTTTTTGAAAATCTATAAATTGTTTTCAAAAGATGTAGTCCCACGCACACGAACATACCGTGCCGAAGACTGCCGATCTGAAACGACGTTAGAAGATGTACGGCCTTCAAGCCACACCTCCGTGCCCGTCGGAGTGGGGAGCGTGAGGTTTTTTCGTTACGGAATTTCTGGATTCGGTCCCCGCGCTCAAGGCCCGCGATAGAAGCTATGCAATAGCTTAAAAATATTGAACACGTATTTTTTCTTTTTTCTTTTATTCAAATAGTTAGGAAGATATATTGATTTGAAATGTCGCATGACGTCACGCCATGGTGCAAAATATAGAACGGCGTGACGTAATTAGCCCCCACTCTGTAACTTTAATACGCTATATCTAAGTAATTTTTGGTAATTACGACAAAATAAAAAATACGGGTCTTAATTTTTTTTATTATCTGTAAGACGGACTAATTTTTTTTTTTTTTTTATTTTCATACCTTGGATACATCCCTATTCTTGCAACAATTGAAAAAACGGTCGCGTGAGCACTTTTTACTCTATAAAATCACGCGCTTTTAT
Source organism: Sesamia inferens (assembly GCA_037179545.1). Classification (NCBI taxonomy): domain Eukaryota; kingdom Metazoa; phylum Arthropoda; class Insecta; order Lepidoptera; family Noctuidae; genus Sesamia; species Sesamia inferens. Next base: position 14,803,634 of record CM073928.1, on the reverse strand, counting down.
TTAGTAAACAACACTATAAATAATTTAAAAGTCCAATGAAAAATTAGCATGACATTCATCTTAGCTTTTCCGTTAAAAAAAAAGCTATTTTATAAAAACAGTACTAAATTAATTTGAATAAAAGTAATTAATAATTAATTATATGAAAAGTTTTTAAGGTAGCCATGACAACGTCGATGACGTCTATGACATATCTCTATAGAAGACCTATTTCAGAGAGAAAATTAATCGCAAGTTTAGCACATTGCGACTATTAGTAACATGGCAAGTGTGTAGGACTGAGTTCGCGCCCTGCAATATGCATGCTCTTTTTGAAAATCTATAAATTGTTTTCAAAAGATGTAGTCGCACGCACACAAACATACCGTGCCGAAGACTGCCGAACTGAAACGACGTTAGACGATGGGGAGCGTGAGGTTTTTTCGTTACGGAATTTCTGGATTCGGTCCCCGCGCTCAAGGCCCGCGATAGAAGCTATGCAATAGCTTAAAAAGTTTAACAGAGTTAAAAAAAAGGCTTTCTGAAAAAAGTATATTATGTTATTAAAGAATGGCATAGGAAATAACCCGTGTTAAATGCCTTTGCATGGCTCTGCGTCGCGTGTACAGCTTGTATACTGGTTTTGTTGCTTTTCTATTCAATAGGGTCAATATTGTATCAAGCAAGCGAGTGTGAACTGTAGCGAGTGGACACAGGTTCACTCGATTTCATGTAGATAATGCAATATTGGCTAACATACACCACAGAAAGCTATTCTCTTGAAAATACAAAAAGAATACAATATTTATTCGCCTCATAAACAGCCAGGTATATCTTGATCATCTATGTATATATATCAAGATATATACATAGATATGACTAGAACTTTGGTTCTTGTGATATTTATATATTTGTTTTGTTTTGATTTGGAAATTGTTTTGACTTTATATATTATTTACAGCGTTTAGTCCACTCTGCCCGTGGATTGAATGTTTCCACTGGAGCCCTGAAGAATTAAAAAGTCTTCGTCACTTACTAGTTAGGCAAACATTAACCATTACCATCACGTTATTATTATTATTTTTTTCAAACATTTCAGGAATTTCTCCTGCAACAAACACAAAGAGCCAGACTTGGAACCTGTATACCAATACAAATATGTATATGTTATAATATAGTAGAAGACGAACAGACATCCTTTTTCCAATCCATTAATTCCTTGTTCAAATATCCCGATATGTAATTGATACGCCGGAATTGCTTTCGCTCAAACATAATCACAGTTAAACCTTTGTATTAAAAGCATTGGAATTTTCAATAAGGCACACGTTGTCATAACATAGACACACGTGGCGTAGGTTGAGCGGATAAGCTCTCCATCAGGTTGAAAAGCAGGCTTCACAACTTCCCTTTGTGCCTATGTAATGCACCTAGCATTAATTAGCTTGGTTCACCTTTTGTAACGACAAAGTAACAGGAGGTCAACACTTATTGATTGGTTTCGAAAGCAGGTTAAAGAATTTGTAGAAAGACTAATAAAATACTTTTCAAAATAATTTGCGCTGTGTACTCTTTTGACAAAATAAAATGCCCTTCGTTTTTTAGTCGCCGGTGTTAAAGTAGAACTGGGATATTATGTCAGAATATAATTATTTTAATAACGAGGATTTCGTTTTTTATTTTTTAAAACACAAAGAGTCCTTTAAAATGGCAGCAGTGCAGCACTTTTGAACACTGTCAAAATAACAAAGCATTATTTACACAAACATATTATAAATAAATATACGAAAAATTGGTGCCGTAAATAATAAAATAAAAAAACCGCGCAAAATCGAAATGGATAGTAAGTACTCTTGAAAATAAAATCTTGGATAGGTTTCTATTTCTGTTTACGAATGTATAGCGGGGTAGGCTATACAATCTAATAATGTAGGAACTATAGCCCTCATGACGTTTTTATGCCATGCAGTTCATTTACAAAAAAAAAAAAAAAAAATTTAGACTTTAAGCAAATTGCATCGCTGACAGAGGTGTTCGGCACTGGTGCAGCTACACAGGAGCTAAACTTAGTAATCGGGAACACTGTTGGACCTGCGGAACCTTGGACAAAACTATATTTGCATTGTGTAGATTCAATTTCATAGTATTGTATAATTGCATGGCACACGTGTGAGCACAATGTAATTGCTGTAAAGCATCTATTTGTTGGGTTAGTCTTTATTTGTTGTTGTTTTTTTTTTTTTTTTGAGTGTTTTCCATAATGGACGCTCTTAGCGTACAATATATTTCTGCATCGTTCTCACACGGTTGGTTTCAAAATGAATGATGTAATCAAATATTTGTATCAATAGCTTGATAATTTAAAAGAGTGTCCATGGAGTTTCTTGCCCGTTCTTCTCCATAGGTACCTACTCTTTGGAATGGGCGACTAGCTTCACCTTACTGACTGACCGATCTTCTGACAATTCAAAAGTGCCTGTAACTGGTTTATTTGTAATAAATTCTTTGCTTTGATTTGAAAAAAAAATAGTTACGCGTTGAAATTATAAATTGTTTTCACATCATAGACACAAAATAAGGTTCTACGTTGTTAAGGCAGGTTGTCAGGCAAGTGAGCATACCTGCTCGTATAATTAATACATTTAGCTTCGTTTCGGATCGTCTTTTTTCTGTTTTAAAATCTATGCAATAGGACTTGAGACATTTTCTTATAAAAACGACCCTAACACAAATCAGCCAGATTACTACATCGCATTTTTCAATCTAAATTCTAATCCAGGCTTTCCAACCCTTTCTTCAAAGATTCGTTCCAACTGCAATTACCCTCTCATGACTAAGCCAAAAGCCTTCCATCAGAGGCTTTTTTGTAGTAGATATTCGGTAAACACTCGTTTTAATTATTACAAGCAATAAAAACAGAAATAGTTTACTTTGCAGTTAATTTAGAAAGTGAATAATATTTTCATTGTATTATATTTTGTATTGTTATATATATATTTGAATTTGATCGATACAAGAATTCAAATTGTCGTAATCAAATTGATTCACTCGGTTGGTTTGATTTTAATTTTGGATTTAGGAACAAGATAAGTTGCTACTTAAAGAATGTAAAATATAACATATTAAGTCATCATAAATTCAATCCATCTTCAATATTGTATAGTCAGTCATGCATATATTCAATCCGTCATCAACAATAGTCAGTCATCAGTCAGTCATATAGTTAGTAATTATATAAAACGTAATATTTTCAAAGTCTAAATAATCCTTGTCAAAGTTTACTATGATTGATAGCAGCTGCAATTTTAAACGCCGTAGTAATTGTCGGCGGATAATTCAAAGCTGTTGTCGGCGTCGGCCATTCGCTAAACGGCCGACGATGCTGCGACGCTCCTGAATATTTTACAGCGTTTGGTTTACCATACGACCAGATTGCGCGATTCTATCTGGGCAAATTTAGATGGAAGCGCTGTCTTTCCCCGCGGTCACGCCAATGTATAAATACACTCTACATGTTGTCTATACTGTTTTCGTTTATCATTACCTACACTTGTAATGAACCTTGTTACAAAAACTTCAACAAAATAATTAACAACACTTGTCTGAAACAATGCCAATTCATGTATGATTCATGTTTCACGCACGCACGCCATATTTTTGACAAATAATTATTGAAAACAACTATCACAAATTGTATTTTTATGTAAGTAGTGATTTTTATATTAATATCTGTAGGCCGCATAAGTAAAACTATTGCCGACTCATTCACCGAATAACTGACGCTCCTCAATATTTAACCGCGCCACACGCCCTGGATAATATGGAATCTGTGCACGCATATAAAGGTATAGAGGCGCCATTTTATAGGGTTCCGATTTTCGTAGAATGTAGATACAGTGACCAATAACACTCACAAAAATACTCACGATTTATCCAATATAACACTCAAAATAATTGGATAAATCGTGAGTAATACATAAGTTAAATCATGGGTTCTGAATTTATATAGCTGTAGATCGCGACACGTACGCATAAAAACTCTAAAATTCGGTTTTATGAATTTATTTTTCTAAAAGAATTTTACAATATCCACTCACATAGTTGATAAAGGTGCAACATCAGGAAGAATGTCGAATGAAATTAGTTATATCAAATATTACTTGCAAAGTTGAGCACTGACAAATCTAGTATTAGGATTATTGCGTTATTAAACCCCCAAAGTTCCAAATTTAATGCTGTGATTAGTATATCAGTCGAATTGCCAGTTACAAAACTATCATTATATAGAATATTGTTTATTTAAGTTCACAGTATAACATTGAAAAATAATATGAATCATATTTTTTTATCAAAATCTTTATATAAAATAACCCTAATTTCTAGCCTTTTTATACGGTATTTGTTCCTCGGGTAGGTAAGCACACGAACTACACAAAGTGCCCGCGGCGGGACTGTTACAAGTTGCTGTTTGACTACCCCTTCCTCGCGTTTAAAACCTTAAACATGGCCCAGATTGACGTAGAAACTGAGCTACCTTCATTCACCTCAATAATACCATATATTGTGTGTTGATGTTGCTGTAAATATATTTAGAATTTCTGTTCATTTTAATTTATGATTGTTGAAGTTTTATGAGGGTATGTTTTAGCAGCTATGAACAAGACAGATGTGAGTTTTTATTGTACTATAAACATATATTTCCTTCGCTAATCTGGCTCTGCAAACCTGTGGTAATGGACCAATCGGTCCACTGAACTTGATAAAATTGAAGGCCGAATTAACCTTCAGATCGATCACAACACAATCTAGGGATGAGTTAGCAACCAAAATGTTGCTGATACATGCACATTAATAACAGCTTTAAGAGCCTTTGGAAGAAACCCGGAGACTTATAAATAAATATTGGCTGTCATGCTCACAGAAAGGTTCAAGGTTCACAAAATTGAGGAGAAACGCTGAAAATAAAATCATTGGCCGGAAAAATCCTGTTTATTACATATCACATATTAACTCTTACAAATACGAGGAATTTCGTACTGAATTTGTAGCTTAATTGATTGAATTTATTATTTAGTATCCCTTATTTTACTGGGTTTGTTCATTTAAATTGTAACATGTGTGCTGAATGAGTTTTTCAAACCTAGCTTGTATTCTCGATACATACGTATTCGAAATAGAGTTATAATTGTATAAAGAAACATTTATACGAATTTACTTAGAATCCGGGTTGAATTACTTAAATATGAATGAGCACATAAATACCTTTACTTTGCCTTTGTGCATTTATCACTTTTCAAGACGAGCATAAAATTTCCTAACTTAATATTGTCGCGAAGACGCAATAAATAGAAAATTCATAAACTCTAATGGTGCGTCAGATGTCAAGCGTAAAATATCTTGTATTTGTATTGTTTATCGCTTGTCCTGAAACAAAGCAACATAATTTACTGTAAATCCAGGTTTATACTCAACTATTTTAGTTCTTGGCTGGATGAAAGCAGACTTTTACGAGTTTCAACGATCTGAACAGATCGTATTAATGTACGGTGCACAATTTACAGTACAACTGCTAAATAATATTCAAGATTATTTGATTTAATACCTATGTCGTTATTGTATGAATAATATGCAACATTAAACCAGGCGTAAACATTATTAGGTCACTGCTTTTATTACACTGCATTCTAGACGCTTTATAGACTTTGAATAGGCCAGTGTAGCTCATTTTGCATTCAAACAGCTTATGTTTGCTATTAATTACTTTTCGCTATTATAATATTATTCAAACCAATTAGGTCTAAATTCCTAATAAAGTGTCTGCTAAATTAGGTAGAGTTATTAAAATATTTTTTTTTTTTTGGCTAAAACCAGATCGAAATAATTAATTTCATAACCTAAGCGCCCCAATTTTAACGTTCACGGTGTCCAGAGCTAATTAGTTAATTAGCAATTGCGACCAGGTATTTTGACATACGTATGTATTACCTATAACACACCCTTGAGTCAAATACAGAAGCAGCCAGTAATTTTTTGTTCAAAATCCCTCAAAATCCAGAAGTAGATGAGCAAGCAAATTTAATTTAGGCATCTAAATAAAGAAAGCTTTCAAACTGTCAATCTGTGCCAATCTCAGATACCATATGTGTTAGCGAAATATCAGACTTAAGCCTGAAAAAAGTCTGTGAGGAATATATTTAGAATTCCGAGTAGGGAATTTTGAGTATGATCACGTTGATATAAAAGATGTTAAATTGAAAAGGTCATGTTCTCGAACGGATATAAAAGTTTATATTCATGTTCTTGCCTTTAGATAAACAGAAATGTACCCACGAGAAAGTTATCTAACTAGTTAAAAAAGTTAGTCCTAACTGTGACCAAAAGTTAAAAAAAAATCATAAAGTATTAAATTAAGATATTTATTTATACACTAAACTATTATCCTTAACCGAAATAACAAAGCAAAAGTTTTCCAATGTTCGGTCTCTTTTATTTACAACCTTCTACGGTTACGAACTCCCTCTCTACGCCGTAGCATGTTGTAGCAAGTTGCTACGCCAGACAAGTAGATTGTATTACAAAATTATAAATCAACCATTAGCACGATCTTTTATTTTGTATCGATACAAAATAAGTCATTATTTTCAGTCCAGTTAAAATAAAAAATAAGGGTATTGTGTATATAGTAACAGTGTATTCGGATGAACATATACCCAATCTTGTTACCTTTATGAGTTTTACGGGTATCGACTCGGCTTGACATTTCATCGAACATGGATATTCTGAATGGTTTTATCAGCTACTTCTCTTTTATTACCGATATGTTACGATTGATTTGAGATCTTGTGAAACCTCAGTTATAGGAGATTTTTTTATTTATTTGACGTGGGATGAATAAAATAGGGTCACAATCAATTTAATTATAAATAAGAAAAGGTAGATAGAATACCTACACAAAACTCGTTTATCAATAACAGCATAATGTTGTCGTATTAGTTGGCACGTGTAAGTCGGATAGAATGTCGTAATTCTCAGGAGACGAGACGAAGAAGTTCTCCAAGTTTATCCATTTATAGATCATCATATCGTATGTCAGCTATCTTGTTGTTGTGTGTACCTCACCTAACTAAAATATTCATGAATTGCTATTTCCTTTACGCGTCTATAATGGAATGTGTTGACAGACTCCGTAGCGTAGCGGTAGCGAACGCGGCCGCTGCGCAAGGAGGCGCGGTTTCGATCCCCGCGCTGTGCAAATATTTGTATGCATGAATATGAATATTTGCACTGGTCTGGTAGCTCCTCGGAAAGCACGTTAAGCCGTTGGTCCCGGTTGCTATATCAACATCTAATGGCAGTCGATACGGGTTGTTGGAGCCCTCAAAAGTTCAACAATTGGTCTAATTGCAATGCTTCGATATCGCCTTCGGGTTGTGGAGGTCAGACGGCAGTCGCTTCACGGAAAATATCGAAGTTTAGCCAAAACCAGCAGTTAGACTGGTAAAGCGGACTCCAAAGCTGAAAAAAAAGCTTTGGATGCGACTGGGATTAACGCTGAGATGATGATGATCTATAATGGAATATTATATTTATATTCTGGACAGATTTCAATCTTTCCGCAAAGTTAGTCCTTCGCCTATTTGGGATGAGACTTTCACTTTTTTTTTTTACATAAATAGAACATCGCTACACACTTGGAATTTTTCCTGTATCGTGGGTGCGTTTACAACCATGCAAACTCACAGGCACAAACATCCAGACCCGGAACAACTACTTGAAGGTCATACAAATATTTGTTACGTATGGGAATCGAATCCGCGACACGCAGCGCAGCAGTCAATAGCTTGGCCACTGTGCTAACCGTGCAGTTAAAGACTTGTCAGTTACGTATATGTCAGCTTAACTTAAACCACGTATCAGACCGTGAAACTGAACAACTTTGTTTATGGGATCAAAGTCGTTATCGTAAAAAAATAAGTTTGCTATAACTTTAATACCTACTCGACCTGAATTATTTTGTCTGGTTACAATGGTCGCATAAAGAAAAATGTTTAGTTCGATTTATCAGAGCCACACGCTCAAAAGTTTTGCCACAAATCTGTGATACGACTGTTTATATTGTGCCAGTTAGAATAGATTTTACAGAATATATAATATGTAAAGAAAACCCCATATAGGTAAACACATGACCAAATAAAATATCAAATTTTACACAATCATCATAGTAATAATGCTATTGAATTTTGAAAAAATCTTTTTTTTTTTCGCAAATTAATTGGAACTTCCCCAAAATTTATCAATTTTTTATAAAGTTATAACGCCTTTGTGACGGTATTATTATGAGATATGCGACCACGTGCCGCGTGCCCTTCCCCCTTTGCCCGCGCATGTATTGCCTACCGCACATGAGTTACCTACTTGTGCGAAATAATATTTATTTTTAGGGTTTTTTTTTTAAGTTTAGCCCAGCTTTGTAGGTATTAGTAGAATCAGTTATCGATACCTAACAATACCTTCACGGATAGGACAGGGTTTTCTTTACATATTGTAGAATCAATTCATAACTAATTACATGAAGAAATAGTATAATTATATGGCCGCTGTTATGCGCCGCGCTGGCACTGAACCACGATCGTCTGCTTATCGTAATAACATGTTAATGTATGTAATTAGTTCACATAGTACGTTATTGTAACTTACATAACCCTACAGCGATAAGTTCCAAGAGACTGTATGCAAATTAGTTTTATATAACAATAAAACTTAAACGTCTAGAACGTACTGTTATAATTTACATAAAACGCACAGATATGTTATGGCATGAAAAAAGCCTTGTACTATTAAAATATAAAGAGTGATGGGGACATCCACACGTAATTTGTAACAACGAATCTATAGTAATATATAAAGCGGAAGAGTTTGTGTGTTTGTTTGAATACGTTAATCTCAGGGACTGGTCCGATCTGAAAAATTATTTTGCGTTAGATAGCCCATTAATCCAGAAAGGCTTTAGGCTATATAACATCACGCTGCGATCAATAAGAGCAGAGCATAATAGAAATTTTAAATATACGCTGTATATTTTGAGGTTAAAATTAAATGTTCAAATAACTAACTCCACGGGAATGCAGTCGCGGCTCTCGGTGGTAGGCCATAACATCGGCCGCCGGCAGAAGTTACCACCTACCAGACAAAGCCTTGTCGCCAAGCGATTTGTCGTGTTCCGGCATGATGTCTAGTGAAGCCGTACGGAGGACGGGTCTGAGCAGTTGTGTTGCGATGTGTCGAGTACGATGCGCCTAATGTTGTTGTGTTGGGAGTTTGGTCGTGGAGGGTCTTCAGATCAATCTCCCTTTGGCGCAGCATCGTTGGTCGTGTTGTTGGGTTTAACATTGCATCACCTCGCTCAATTGCCGTCTTCCTTCCTATTCGCTCAGTTTTTCTGAGTGAATAGTCTTATAATAAACTAGCGCGCTTTACCATCAACGATCGCATCACTGCTTACCATCAGGCGGGAATGCGGTCAAGTGCTAGTTTATAACTATTAAAAAAAAAATACAATACCTACGCTTCCAAATTGCATGGAACAGTAATTTTATCTATAACATGATCAGACTATAATGTTCCCACTCCTGGGACACAGGCCTCCTTTTCGGTGAGAGGGACTGGGCCGTAATCTACCACGCGGGCCCAGTGCGGGTTAGTATACGTCACACGTCTTGCTCGAATTTGCTTTACAATCGACTAGTAACTTCAAGCTGACATTACTAGCCGATTTAAAAAAATTAACTACCACCCTGTATTCCTAAAATTACACTTTATGGATTAGCACATAATATTGTGAAATAAAAACATCCAATCTGATGAGCTGACCTTATGGTCTCTAATATGTTAGAGTACATAATTTTAGCTCATCTATTTATATACATATATATACGGACAAATCACACAAACTGAGCTAGCCCCAAAGTAAGTTCGAGACTTGTGTTATGGGATACTAACTCAACGATACTATAACGATACATTTATATAGATAAACATCCAAGACCCAGGCCAATCAGGAGGAGCTCGTTTTCCATCATGACCTGACCGGGGATCGAAACCGGGGCCTCCACGTCGCAGGCAGGCGTGTTGACCGCTGCGCCACGGAAGACGTCGTATTAAAGTTCCAATTGTATTTTGGTGTCAACGGCTATTGGCAAAGAAACAAATGAAACACTAGATAGTTACCAGTAGTTAAGTAAAACAAGGTCTAAATAAATAAATAAAGCTTTAATATTCGATGTAACTCCCTAACTAAGTGTTAGATCAAATATTAAAGTCTTATTTAGTTAAGTAAAATAAGGCCTTATGAAGTTAAGTAAAATAAGGCCGATTAATAATTAAGCCTTATTTTACTTATCTTCTGGTATTAATAGGTCACAGAGACATGTGAGAGTACATAATCAAAAGCATGAATTTGCATCCTCCTCCACAATATCTGGAAATCCCACGTACGATCACATTAAAGATACTGTTGGAGTGGCTGCGAACGTGCCCCTTCAGCAAAAAAGAAAATGCCCGCCCCCTATACAATATATAACAAAAACCCTGTTGTTCCTTCAACCTACGTTTCAAGAATCGGCATACGGATGTAATAAAGCAAGTAATTTAGAAAAATTGTTCAACAAAAATAATTAAAATAAATTTTTAATTATTAATATTTATAATCTGTAACTGATTTTTTAGCTCTGCAATTCTGCATGAAGAAACTAGACATAAGTAGAATTTTCCCGCCAATTTATTTAACTTATAAAATCAGATATTCTAATAAAAAACGAATTTGTCGGTTTTAATAGGTATTTGATTGTGACCCCTCGACTAGACAATGATTACTGTTTTCTAATTATGACTTCATTAATGATGTCCTTGTAGGTAAAATTATATGTCCTTGAAAGGAACAACAGAGTTTTTGTTACATAGTGTATAAGGCTGTTTAACTCTAAATATGAAAAAACAAAACAACACAAATCGCACTACTGCGTCTGCGGAGTTAATAACAATCCAGTACAATATGGTACCTAAAACAAATGAAATGTCCACCAATGCCTTAACTGAGCGGGCAATACGTTGTAAACAGTTTTATTGATATTCCCCCTGTGCCAACGAACTAATTCGTTTTCATCTTGATAAATGGTTCAATTTTCCTGTGCAATTCCTAGAGTATAATAAGCGAGTGTACACTGCACAAACCTGCAACGTCTACATAAAATGGGAACATCGTTTAACATTTTTATTGGTTCACGAAGCGGAACGTGTCCCTTGTAGCGCGGTCAATCCATATGCATACCTATGAACGTGCTGTCCTAAATGTAGTCTAGCTTTAGAAATAAAATTTGCTTCGGTACGCAAAACAGTATTGTTTTCTATATTATATTAGACATAAGTGTCAGAGAGCAAATAGCGTTATCTAGGAATGTAAATAATTTGCAGTGTAATTTTCCCACGTGTCATAAAACCCACTTTTTCTATTATGACAGACTTAATTGCTTGATAAACTTTGCTAATGACATTACTACATAACAAAAAAATGCCAGGAAATACCAATTTATCACATAATGATTATATTATAACAATAAGTTAGGTAGACAACGTCATCGGAAATCCCACTTGTGAATTTTTAGCAAAATTGTTTTGAGAGCCTACTTATGATTTACCAATAGGAAATCTGTCATTGTTACAATCATTTACTGTACTTATCCTTTGTTTCCTGATTTTATACCCAACTAGCTTCTGTCCATAACTTCATCTATGTGAAATTTCTTTTTCTCCAAGCCCCGTTGCATTGCAGCGCCTACACGCACTGTTACTTCTTATTCACTCGTTCTTTAAACTTTTTCATTTGCTTAACTCCTACGACCATTAGAGAGATGTTAAATAACTAATAACCTTTCTCCTGAATTGGGTTACCAAATGCAAAATAATTTATTAATACAAACCCACTTAATACTTTCAAAACTTAGCCCGTTAAAACAAACAAACAAACTCTTCAATTTAATTATAAGCACAGATAAGATTGTGGTGTGTAATGTTTCTTGATTAGAGTACGGTTTCTAATAATTTACAACCCATCACCCCCATTAATTACATCAAGAGGAAGTTCAGTCCCATTTTAATGCTTGACAGAGTTCAAATAATCAAATGTTTATTATTGTTATAAAGACAACAAATTTATATTGCAAATAGATTATAAACATGAAAATGTGTTTACGCAAAATATGATAAATAATCCAACAATCGTTTTTGAAAACTTATTTAAGAAACTAATACAGAATAATCGGATTAACACACACAGATAGTCCGATTTCCCTTACATTCTCCGTAATTTGTCAAGACATTAAGAAGGCCCGATAAATCTGACTAAAACAAATGGAGAATTTCGCGAAAGGACAGGCGACATTCGCTTTCATAACACGCCCTGTTCAAGCGCTTCTTGAACTTTTCACAATCATGATTGTTGAAGCCACATTTTAGATGCAATTTAAAATTTTATCACGAAGAATTTCAGGTAATAAATGTCAGGCAAAAACACATTTAGGTGTAATCTTCTCAGAGAGGTCGAGCTGCCGGGGTCGAGTGCAAATAACTGCGCATAAATGATTACTAATATGAGGGGTAGAAAGACTTACTTGACGATGCAAATATTATGCTTAAGTGAAGGTGCAATTTTGAAATATATTGTAGTCTTGGTTGAACAAATTAAATATGATATTGTTGGTTACCGAAATCCTTTAACGTTAATTTCAACTATTAAACAGGAAGTAATGGTTCATTAGATAGACATACAAGGTGCTAGGATATGAACGCACAAACTTATGGACTTAGTAAGTCCGTATAAATGATTCTGGATATAAATTTGTTAAAAACTTTGTTCGTCTATTATTAAAAAAACGAGTGTGCCACACGACTGAAGTGAAACTTCTTTCGTTCCATCTGTATGTATATATATATGTGTGTACAATATATACATGTATACACATATACATTTATTAATTTTCTATAAATATTTAAATTTATTTCATGGTTTCATTGGTAAATTAATATTTTTGCATAGATCTTCTATTTTTATTGAAAAAAAAAAAAAAGTGGATTCCCTCGGGGCCAAAAGGTCGGGCTCTTCCTCCTGGATCAGGGGACCCCAAACTCGGGTAATCCACGACCTCTGGTTCCCGAGATAATCCACGGGCGGGTGAGGTAACTGAAGGGGGTCGGGGGGGGAGGTTTCGTGGGGATGGGGGTAGTGGATTCTCTCGGGGCCAAAAGGTCGGGCTCTTCCTCTTGAATCAGGGGACCCCAAACTCGGGTAGTCCACGACCTCTGGTTCCCGAGATAATCCACGGGGGGGTGAGGTAATCAATGAGGGGGTCGGGGGGGGGGGTAGTTTCGTGGGGGTATTAAGGGGTGAGGGGGGGTAGTTTCGTGGGGATATTAACGGGTGGGGGGGGGTAGTTTCGTGGGGTTATTAAGGGGTGGGGGTAGGGGGGGTAGTTTCGTAGGGATATTAAGGGGTGGGGGGTAAGGGGGGGGTACAGGAGGGACTGTGAAGTAGGCGGTACCAAATTTTATGTTAACTGACCCCCTTAATGGTTGTCAGTCAACATAAAATTTAATGTATAGTGTTAAGTGTAAATAAATAAATAAATAAGTTTATACGTGTCTCAAAATTTAAAAAAAAAAAAAATTGCATAGATCTTCTATTTTAATTAAAAAAAAAAAAGAAACTCGTTGTAGACCTTGTAGTACCAAGCTCGCGCCACGGGCGCCTCTGTGCTTATATCTCTCACTTAACTTCCGTTCGCCTTGCCCGATCAATTTCCGTAACGCTTTCGCCAGCTTACTCCCCAAGTCAAGCGTGCGTAAAGAAGTTTCACATCAAAAAGAATTAGCTGTTACCATACATTTTGACCGCATAAGTAGTGCAGGTATTGCACTTTTCAATAAAACTGCTTTTTTATTTAAGCGACTCTTGGTTGTGTATAATCAAGTGAATACATGATTACAATTTGTACATCGATGTCTTTACCACCCTGTATAAAATACTCTGTAATTAATTCGGAATATGGTAATTCTGTGCTCACTGAGAGCCAGGATCCGCTAGAGTATGCGTTACATAAAAAGCACTACTGCTAAAAATGTAGGAGTACAATTAAAAGAATTAAAAACCGGACGAAAGGCAAACAAGGAAACAGAAAATAATGGTAATTTTATGCTGAAACATTTTACGAGAGCTTTTGCCAAATGAAATGAAATTTTAAAACATCAAATTTTTTAATGTGTTTAATCATAGATCATATTTTTTGTAAACGACAAAGAATTTTTTGGGTTTTCTATTGCCGACGCAACAACTAAAGTTGGAACGCAGTCAAAAGTACGTCAGTTTAGTTTAGTACATAAAAAATCAGTTTCCGAGATACCATTCAATTTCTCACATATCTATGTGTGCTGTGATATTCTAGCTACTCATTGGTAATTGGTTTCTGTAGCAATACATTTGAGTGGCGTCGTGTGACAAAAATAGATAATGTTTTCCGCGAGGATCTAAAATAAGTGACAGTTTATTTAATTACATCTATCTAAAATCCCAACTCTGGGTCCACCCAGAGTTGGGTTTGCAATGGCATGGGGATATTATTCTAATATAATGAAATAACGTTAGTATTAGAATCATTTTCTTTACATCCTCAACCTTTATAAAAAAATAATTACTGTAAGAACCTGAGCTTAACCACCTGAATTCTACCTTCCTCGTTATGTTAGTTTAGTTATTATAACATGAAAGCAAAATTAATGACACTGAAATAATGCTCTTCGTATTGTCATTAATTATGAAATATATAATTATATATTTTAGAAATTGCTTATGATAAATATTACCTACACGAACCATGTGCTGGCACATAAACAAACATCAAAGGGATTTCCCGTTTCAGTTCCGCCGCCTTTACATAATAACTGATAACCGTGAATAACTTTATTTCTTCAAACATTTAACGTAGTATCGCACGCAGTCACGAAATACTTGTTAATTCGTATTAGCGTTTATTGCACTATTTTATATAATTCTCTTTTAATTATTAGAAAAGGTTGTATGCCACATACTATGCAGCTGATCGATTTTGTAAAAATCTCACTCTTAAAAGATAGGTGAAGTGAGTTTAAGAGTGAGCGGTCAGTAGTGTCTATGCATAACATTAGTTGAGAATGATGGGTCACTCCACGCTTACCTCATCTTAAATTTCTATTATTTTTTTTATTTACGGACAAATCACACAGATTGAGCTAGCCCCAAAGTAAGTTCAAGACTTGTGTTATGGGATACTAACTTAACGATACTATATTTTATAATAGATACATATATAGATAAACATCCAAGACCCAGGCCAATCAGGAAAAGATCGTTTTCCATCACGACCTGGCCGGGGATCGAACCCGGGGCCTCCACGTCGCAGGCAGGCGTGTTGACCGCTAATGCCTGACCGCAATCCCGCCTGATGGTAAGCAGTGATGCAATCGTTGATGGTAAATCGCGCCAGTTTATTAAGGCTATTCATTCAAAAAAAAAAACTGAGTGAATAGGACGAAAGACAGCAGTTGAATGAGGTGATGCAATGCTAAACCTAACAACACGACCAACGATGCTGAACCAGAGGGAGATTGATATGGGGACCCTCCACGAACAAACTCACGACACAACAACATTTGGCGTATTGCACCCGGCTCACTTCACAACACAACTGCTCAGACCCGTCCTCGGTACGGCTTCACCAGACATCATACCGGAACACGACGAATCGCTTGGCGACAAGACTTTGCCTGGTGGGTGACCTCTGCCGGCAGCCGATGTTATGGCCTACCACCGAGAGAAACCACCGTAAGAGGGTTACAGAATTGCAAGACAGGTCATAATCTTAACAGTACTAGTCTATCCTAGGAACATACATCGTTATAACTTTTAAAGAACCTAAATAATTTATTGACATTGACTGCCGCAACTATTTGAGATGCCAAAGTTCTACAAACTATCCTTCGGTCTCTCTGTCCCAAGAGACAAGAGCTAGAAATTGATGGAGTAAAATTGTGTATGTCGAACTTCTTCCTTGACATATTTATATAAAAGGCGTCCCCACCACGGTCTTTATCCTCGGTCGTATACATTCATTCTGTAAAGCCTACCAATCCTGAGGGTGAGATATAAACGTAGTCCCAATACGATGTAAACGCGTGTACTAACGTGTACGCGTGTGCGAACAGTA
The DNA here is from genome assembly GCA_037179545.1 of Sesamia inferens. Taxonomy (NCBI): domain Eukaryota; kingdom Metazoa; phylum Arthropoda; class Insecta; order Lepidoptera; family Noctuidae; genus Sesamia; species Sesamia inferens. The sequence continues at coordinate 14,787,366 of CM073928.1, read as the reverse complement.
AGTAGATAATAAAGTGGCAAAACTATGGCGCTGTAACTTGACTTGTAAGTTCCTAAAAGCGTCTCACTCAATGAAGGCCGGCTGTCTGATCTGTATTTTCTGTTCCAACTATGTGATCATGTGTTTTATTAAATTAAGTGCTGAATTTACTAATTCAAGTCTCAATTGACTTTCTTGAAAGTATTTTGATGCATCACAACTGCAAACATTTATATTATCAAACTTATTATTATAAATTATAAATAAGACATCATTATAAATTATTTATTATTATATTGAATTAAATAATTTTCATAACTAATTTCATAAATTGAATACAAATTCACAAACATTTCTCTTAGGAGGGTACTCAACTTCAAACAAGTTGTCGAAGTCTTGCACTACATTGCAGAATAAAAAAAAAAGTAAAGAAATATCAGAGAATGCTTTAAAGAGAAAAGTTACAGACATTCCTTTCCAACTATGAAGTAGGTTTTAGTTCATCTGGTAAAGTAAAAAATCTCTGTCTGATGTAACAAAGTTATCCAAGCTGTTATAGTTTTCCTTAAAACTAGAGCATGTGCTTTAGCTATATTTTTAGCTTTTAAAGGAGTCCCTCCCAACAGCTAGGTACCTCTATACAGACGGTCTATTATACCAAAAAAGTGCTCTTTAAATTTGGATATCTCGTGAACGGATTATAGGAAACTAAAAACATCGTCTTAGGAGATGTGTTTTTATAAGACCTATCTAATTACATACCACCCCAAGGGGTCCTTTACCACTTTAGTGTACACAAAAATAAAATATTTTTCGTATATTATTTTAGCACATTGTCGACGTGGCAAATACACATATCCATGCAAAATTTCATTTTTTGTTACTCTAACCGTTTGGATGATAAGCCAATGACAAACGGATGGAGAGACGGGCGTGACTAATATTATAATAATAATAACAATAAAGTATTAATTTCTCCAAAAATTCATAGCTTTTTACACAGTTACATTTACTATAAATAAGGATTCCGGGACGTCAACCCTAAAACAGGTGCTTCCTCATCATAACTAACGTTGTAAATCCGAAAGTTAACGCTTTTATTCAAAGTAATAACTTACTTCATACGAATTTTAATTAAATTTAACACATGCGTGGACTAGGTACAGGATTCCGGTTTCTCACACATTGCATTGCGCACAATTTCTGAAAATAACATAATAACACAGGTAACTGAAAATGACTTGCATGAATTCACGATAATATTTCAATATTATCACATATCACAGGAATAGCTCAGACTTGGATTAACACAAAATATACTTTTATAATGGGGTAATTTTAAAAGGTTTCTCCCATTTGAAAGCAGCATACGTTTTGGCTTACAATGGCTAGCAATAATGTTGACCTGATGAATCAAAGCCTACTGATGTATTTGCCAAGTCTAATCTAGTCCTGGTTCTTTGTGAAGTATATAGATCAATTCAACTGAGTAAGACCCGCGGTTTTCCTAAATTTTCCTTGAATTTCGTATCGTCAATAATTTAGAATTGTTCTGGCTATTAACGACTTTCCCGTTTACATCTCATTTGTAATGAACATTCTTCAAACAAAGATCCTTATCAATAATTGCGGTAGGTTTATGCTGTCCTGATACTCATAAAGCTACAACAATTAATGATGAGGATTTAAAGTGAGATATGGTTGCTTCCTCATAAAAAACAGAGGTTTAAATCTATGTTGTATCAGAGGTTTATCTTAAATTCCAAATAATTATAACTAATGAACCAAGTCAATTAGTAAATTTACTTTAAGGCTAATTTTCCTGAGAAAAGTGTTATCTGAGGAATCGTCTTTTTTGATTCGACAGGACATTTGAGAAATGAATAAAAGCATTGTATAGAAAAAATCAAACTACCACTACCACTACTACTTTTGCATGCAATAAACCTTACATGGTGGCTGAAAATTTTAAAAAATTGTGTACTTCCTTTTGTTAATTTCATTTCAATTTCTTTCGTTAATTTAATATTATAAAGTTCAAACAAGGGAAACGTGAAACTTATAGAAAATCCAGCATCTCTCAAATTGAATTTATTGGCACTACTTATCAGGTTATCTGAAGTATGCTCGACCTCCTCTCGATGCGCCTCAAATAACATAGTACTGCCACCTAATTGGCTGTTCAACTTCGATTTTGAATTTAAATTTATTTTAAGTTTATGTGTGGTCACGTATATACTACCCCACTAACAAAAGCATAGCGAAACTGCATATATTTTTCCTCTTTCCCTGAAATTTTGCGGCCGTTAAGGAACTCGCTGAGCAAAATTTGCTGGAAGACTGAATATTGTAAACATAGTTCATTTAATAATCTATAAGATAATTACTTATAAGGATGGAGGATGGGTAATAAAAGACTCTAAACATGCTTAATACTTCTACTATAATTTATAAACGTATTTTCAAAACATTACATATACACAATATAAAATTATTTTGTGTATTAAAATCTTCTACATATGTATCTTCAACTCTTGTGTATCATTTCTGACATGTACAACGTTCGTTTTGTTTGAATAAAACAAGTTTATGTTCCATCATTTCGTGTGCACCCAAGCACACATAAAACAGTACGTCGTAGGAAGTTCGCGACTGGTAGTTACCGCTTGTTACCGTTCCTAACAATATGCATTTTTTGTTCCAGGTAAGTTGAGAACCGGCTGTGGACGTACGAGTAACTTCCCGTTAAAGTTACCCCGCTCCAGATATTTGGCTTTCGACCCAATCTAACTTTGCTGGGGAATAAAACAATGAACGCTGAACAATACTAGGTAAGAGTATTAGTACTGAAAGGAACTCAGTATTTGTATTTTCTTCGTACAGTAAGGAAATGTACATATAAAATGTACATATATATTTTATTCGTTTATAATGTCATTTCAGACGATGGATAAGGAATGATAGTTATCATACTATACATAGTTTTTTTAACAATACTTTTCCCTGACTAGAGATATAATAAAATATTTTGTTTCTATTATACAAAGAGGGAAATGTGATTGGAGTCACCTATGTATTTTTGTTCTTTTTTAATGTGGATGCGATGGACAAGAAGTGACAGTTGTTACATAGTAAAGTAATTTATTAAACAATCCTTTTCACTGACTAGATATGTTTGTATGTGTGTATTTCTTGTCATATTACGCTTCCAATCTAAACGGTTGCAACGGAATACCAATATTCCAGATTAAGCGACAGCGTATCTGGTCTCCAAAATCCAGGTACTGGGTAATACGATACCTCAAAGAAACCCTACGGTATACGTTCATGCATTTCTTATGAAACCACTATTATTCAAATGTGCGACGTAATGCAATCCATATTAATTTAACAAAATAATCACATCTGCTCACGTTATATTGAAGGAAATGGGTAATGAGTTTGGCTTTGAGTAATGATATTAATATAATAATATCAAATTATGATTATATTAATATTTTTACGTAAATAAACACCTGTTGGAATATCATATCTCTATGCTTAATTGGTTTTTTTTTAAATATTATAAACTAGTGGTTGATCGCAATCCCGCCTAAAGGTAAGCAGTGATGCAATCGTTGATGGTAAAGCGCGCGAGTTTATTAAGAGCCTTCTTCTTCAACCTATGGATGTCCACTGCTGGACAAAGGCCTCCCCCAAGGTATTCCACGCTGACCGGTCTTGTGCTATCCGCAACCATCAGCTTCCCCCGACCTTCACCAGGTCGTTGGTCCACCTTGTTGGGGGCCCCCAACAAGGTGGACCAACAGCGCAGCAGCGTAGGGAGGCCTCCCTACGCTGCGTCTTCCAGTATGTGGCCGCCACATAAACTTAAGTGTTAGGGCACATTGCTCGTAGAACCGTTGGCCGATGGGGCAGTAAGATTCCAGAATCTTACTGCCCGAGCAATGTGCCCTGCCCACTGCCACTTAAGTTTAGCGACTCGCAGAGCTATGTCGGTGACTTTGGTTCTTCTGCGGATCTCCTCATATCTGATTCGATCACGCAGAGAAACTCCGAGCATAGCTCTTTCCATTGTCCTTTGTGTGACTCTGAGCCTTCGTATGAGGCCCATTGTGAGCGACAAGAGCCTATTCACTCAAAAAAAAAACTAAGTGAATAGGTAGGAAGACGGAAGTTTATCGCATATTACAACGTGTACTCGGTGGAAGCTTAAAACTTTATGTGATTGTTACCGACCCTGTCTGGAACAGCAAAATATAGTAGAGCGGAAGAAGAAAATATAAGATTTTTTAAGTAGAGCTTTATCTTTTTATTTAAACTTCTCGCACACAGTCAGGCACAAAAGGTGGACTTTATGTTTTAGGTATTCTGTACAAGTCATCAAAGAAAAGATAAAATGCAAGGTGGTAAGAATAATAAAAACCCATAATGGCTACTAAAAAACTAACTGGCCCTACTGTTAGGTTCAAATATCTTTCGTTGGACGTTGAGGCATGCCTACAGAGTCCAGTTCGAAGGTACTATAGTTCGTTATCGGTGAAATTGCAGTTCATCCGAAAGCTAACAGGCTTTTGAATATTTCATAACGCTTCACAAATCGATCAAATTGTTCATGTGTAACTAAACCTTTCCAGTAGATCATAGGTATAAAAAAGTATAAAACCTCCGCTATATAGTTTTCCTATAATATCATATTACAGCTAAAATACTCTTTAAAGGCTTTACAACAGACATCAAAATAGCTTACACCTTTGATTAATTCAAAGGTGTAAGCTATTTATCTCTGTTTTCAATTTATTAAATTTGTAGTTTTGTATGCAGTAGTCTGATTAATGCCGTTGTTTCTTAAGTTATAATATATCTTGATACGACAGAAGCCTTTTTGCCGTTTGAAAACTTACGAAGATATAAAGTTTTTGACTTTGCTAATTTTAAACGTTTATTAAAATGCCAGAACACAATAGGAAAGAAAATAAAGTTCCTAACAATACATGATCTCTGACGACAATCCTATAGTATTATAACTATGTAGTTAAAAATTGGCTAAATATCACGAGCATTAACAGCCTAAGTTGTTAGATAAAAACACAAAAGGAATACAGACCTGCGTATTTATTAATAATATATCTAGAAATTACTAAAGTAATGTCAAATCTCATAGGTACGGACGACACCAATCAAACTACCCTAAACTGTCAAGTATTACCTAGTAATCTTAAGCCTTAATGCTTTAGCGATAAAGTTGAAAATTTTATAAAGGAATAGAACAGATTGTAGTACCATGACGTGCTTGTCGTCTGTACATTACAAGCCAATAGCAATCTTATTTCCATTCCATAGTTTGGTGGATATTATACTTTTTATTGTAATTGTTTGTTAGTTTATTTAGTATTTGTGTATTGTTTCCTAGGATCAGTAGGATAGAATTTAATTACGTTATTCAAATAAAGTATAAGAAAAATAAAAGTTAATTTAGAGATTAAATCTTTAATTATTACTTACATACTAGCTGTGATGACGTTAGCATCTATGTCAGTAAATAAATTGTTTTCATGATTTTCAATTTTTGCACGGAGTCCTAATTGCTTTTTGAAGTAAAAACCTCACTGCTTATATTTTAACTTCAGCTAGGTGGCAAAAGGTCACGTCGAGGGAAAAAAGAAAAAAAAAGTCCTTAGAGACAAACATACAGACATTAGACATTTTTTTTTTGTAGGTTCTATAAATTATTCTTTTATATGCATTTAGTAGTTATGGTGACCTGTAACACACAGGTTTTTCACAGAAATGGAATTCCGCCGCCACATTTTTATACACATTAACTTTAAAGCAGCTTTGTGTAGAGAAAATAAATGATAAATTATTATTAATAATAAAAAGCTGTTATTTTACCTTTAAAGGTGCTTCAGTTTAATTTTTTTGCATAGGATTTGATTAAGATTTTTTTTTATTTTAAATAAATAAATATATACGGACAAATCACACAGATTGAGTTAGCCCCAAACTAAGTTCGAGACTTGTGTTATGGGATACTAACTCAACTACACTATATTTATAATAGATACATATATAGATAAACATCCAAGACCCAGGCCAATCAGGAAAAGATCGTTTTCCATCAAGACCTGGCCGGGGATCGAACCCGGGGCCTCTGCGTCGCAGGCAGGCGTGTTGACCGCTACGCCACGGAGGACGACAATTACAGTTTATTCTTTAAGAATTCTTGAGAATAGACTAAAGTAAAATAATAACAATTTTTATTTCCGTGTTTCTGTTCTTCTGGATGTATGATCCGCACTTTGCCAAAACTTTGGTTCTGGCTGAAAAGCACACAAATAGTTTATACTCTTGGATTAACAGAACCATACCTATTTACTTTTAATCGCAATAGTGCGTTCCAGTTGTTCTATTTATCTACACGTGCAAAGCCATAGGCAAAAGCTGGTCAACAATAAAAAATTGTTTAGTTACCAAAATTAAGCGATCAAGAACAAGCAAATAATATCTACCAGTAATTTACTGTTCTTGTAAGGAGAGTCAATTAGTGGCAGTAATTACTTCGTAAAACGAGCAGAACATTCGGTGTTGTTTATTTTTGCGACCTGTGCGGCAATAAATTATTCAAATTACGGGCTTATCTTATGGCTGCGAAGGTTTATTTATTTTTATTTATTCTTAGTAATTTTTAAACAATTATTGTACATGCCAGTCCCATCAGACCTTATAATTAATAATATTGGCAAAAAAACAACAATAAAAAACCTTCTTTATACCGCAAAACGTAATAACACAAACTTAATTAATTTATAAGCAGCTCCAGAGGTTGGTGCAAGCAAAATATGATGGTACATACACATAAACATCGTTTACATTTAAAGTTAGCTCCCTAACTAGATCCTCTCTGGCGGACTGAAATCTGACACACTCCGTCAGTAAATGTACGATATCTTCCAGAGTGCTACACACCTCACAATTTGGGGCTACAAAGGTCTTATCTTATAAATATAGCTATAAAGTTCTTTTTTTATTTTGTAGCCACAAAAGTCTCCAAAAATAAAGAACACCGAATGTTCTCCTCGTCTAGGGTATTCCACAAACTTCGATCATATTTAGAACAAGGAGACAAATACATCTGAGTCTTAAGTTTTTCCTAACAAATTTTATAAAGAGTAAAGATTTTTTGTACGTTCGTTTGTTAAGCTTTTACGCTCAAATGGCTGCAACAATTTTGCTCTTCGTAACTTTTTCCAACAATTTTGCTCTTCATATACCTACGCAGTGCAATTTCGCTCTGCGCTAATAATGTTTAAATACATGTATTACAAGATAAATTTGCGTGGCAACGAACCGATTAGTTTATTGTTAGTACTGCTCTCAATTTAACATGAACAGAAAGAAAAACAATTTTCTCTTTAATCTATGTCAACAGAGATTCTCACTCGCTTTATTGAAGTTCATTGTACTTTATTTATTGTATAATCACCACCAGGAATGATAAATTTGTTGTTCTAAATTGTGAAAATACTCGATTTTGCTTGAATTGTTATAAAAACAGGCCTTTCTTTTATATCCACATCAAAACCTATTGTGAGGCACAAAATATACCTATGTATGTAGCTAAAATGGCTTCATTGTGTAGGACAAGGTGTGGACAGTGAGTTATAACAAAAGAAAAATTCCTGGAATCCAATAGATCCCCAGCGCTAGGACAGGATTTAGTAAATTCAATAAAAATTCTATGTTACTCAAAATATTGTATTCGTAACAGTGTGCCTAGTGTGAGTTTTTTTTTTATGTTAGCATAATCGTGACGTTTATGACTTTCGGCACTAATTGGGGCAAGCGGCAACCCAAGGTCGGCTCAATCACAGCTCCGAACGCCATAAACGTCTCGATCGCGCTAAAGTGAAATAAACTCGCACTAGGCCTCATAATGTGTCTAATCTTATTATAGTTTAACAAGATTCTCGGTCTTACGTAGTACTTCTATCTACGTAGATTCGTAGTTATTATATTTTCCTAAAGCAGATGTTGTAAATAAAAACTTTGTAAACTTATAACGCAAATGAATGAAAAATGTTTTTCAGTGTGGCATGGGAGTTTTCTGTTTCAATGAAAAACATGTACGTACCTAGTATCTTCAAGAACTATTTTCTGACGCGTTCTTCAGCTAAGCTATAGAAAACAAACACATACATATATAGGTAACCCCTTGGAACCCCTAACAGTCCTGGCGTAAACGTTACAAAAAGGCTTGAACTTTATACAGCTCTTTTTAAACACGATGGTCCTTCAGGCTTTGTTAGTGGGTGAACTAAAGAGGTTTATGTCAAAGCCTTGGTGTCCTATTTCCGCGATATATGTATTTTAAACATCCGTTTAAATGACTGCGTTATATGTTAGTCAGGGTATTTGAATAGTCATTAGGGTTTAAGCAGTGTGTTGGCCTCCATAAATTGCGTATTATAAACCTTTAAAGCATTCGGACATTAGGTAATTAACCCCGTAAAGCGTAAGAAAAAGCGTAAAGCGTTCGTGCCCATTTTGTGGTTTGAATGATGGCAGCGAAATTTCATTAGCGGACTTTTGTTTTATTGAAATTGTATATTAGTTATACAAAAATTCAATAATTTGCCAATGTTATTATGGGTGATGAGATCGTTTGAAACAAAAATATTTATCTCTAAACCGTTCGAAGCTTACGAAATCTTAATACTTTGTTTTTTTGTGGTCTTGACGGGCTAAAACAGCGAGCCGAAATTGAATAGATAATTAGTCAGCGGGATGCGTCATTATGAAGAAAAGGCCGTTAGATCTTTCTTGAAGATCAAACCCGGTTAATGACATTGACGGATTGGTGTTGTGATAAAAAAGCACCATTAAAGGATTAGTGATTTATTTATTATTTAGTTGTTGTTATCAAAAAGATTCGCCTAAAGCCAGTAAATAAAGGAATAAAGCCCACGAATCGTAGCACAATAACAGTTAGAAATTAAGGGACAATATTTATTGTGACTCATACAGGAAAATCATGAAACTAAACTAAGCACAATAAAAATAATCGTATAGAAAATAACAAGAGAACGGAAAAATAATCAATTAACTACGCCGTAGCGTAGGGGGAAGGGGGGGACATTGATGCAAGGGGCACATAGATACACATGCATTATCTAAAAATCTATTGAATGTATTCGAGTGGCGCCATCTCTAAAACGGACCTAGAAATGTTTGAATAGATCCTTTTCGTTCGCGCCGTCATCTACTCAGCCGTTGGCGCTTTACAAATCATAACGTGTTTCGGATGCAGCTAACTAAAAAAATACGTGAAATGTAAAACTGTTTCCCCGGTCTTTTGTACGATCTTCAAAGGATCTATATATACTAAAGGTAAGTTGGAGCGTCTAGTATTATGAAATTAGTATTTAATTAGATATAATTTAGTTAGTTTCTTTTGTATAATTTTCATTTTGGAAAGAATCTTTTGGGGCACTTAGATATAGCAAAGTACGGGGCACATTAATGTGTATCAATGTGCCCCAATGAAAAATGGTATAATATTTTGAATTATACTTATATAGGTATTTTACTTTGTTCTCAAAAAATGGTGCGCACAAACAAACCGAAGACTGAAAGACGTAGTTTAGATGAAGAGAGCATCAAGAATACCATATCTGAAGTTATTTTGAAGGTATTATCCATTAGATAAGCAGCCAAAAAATATGGTATCAAACCTGCAACTCTGCAACATCGTGTTGAAAGGTTTAGAAAAACTTCTGAGGTAAACCAATCGTCATCTTCTAATTTGTATGGGTCAAAGTATACTGTTGCTCAAGTATCTACTGTCCAGTAAAAGAAACATTTTTCAGAATATTTGTTGACTTGCAGCAAGATGCATTATGGGTTATCCTTGCAGCAACTTTTAACATTAGCTTGCGAGTATGCACAATATGTAGGAAGCAAATATACAGAATCATGGAAAAAAATAAACGCGCCGGCAAAGATATAGGCTATAGGATATAGGAATCAGGAGCTCAGTCTAAGAAAGCCTGAAAATACAAGCGCCGCAAGAAGTTTTGGATTTAATAAGACTGCAGTGGCTGAATTCTTTGATAAATTTGAGCATGTAATGTTACATTATAAAACTCCTGATCGTATAGTCATGGATTTATTTGTTTAAATAAAAGAATAGTCCGTTAAGAACAATTCAGGTATTCTTAATTGTTAATTTGGTCAACTTTCTATTATTATATAAGACTGATTACAATATTTTCATAATAATAAAGTATTATTTTCATGAAAGTGTTATAATTTAACCAATTTAATTCAATCTCCACTTTGTATTAAAGTGCCCCAAGTGATGTATATAATGACTTTTGGATCATTCTGCTCCACTAACGGGTAGTGGGGCAGAATAATCCAAAGACCATTTTTTACAAAAATCACAATAATTATTTTCTGTTACTACTTAAAGTATTTTTAGCCTTGCCAATATAATATTTATACATTTAGCTAAATGTTGACTTGAAAAACATTTCAAAATATGACATTTATCGACATAATAATCGATTTTGAATTTTTCTGCATCAATCTACCCCACTTCCTCCTATTGTGCTACGGGGTCCAGACTATGCTCAACACGTGAGCGGTGGGTTCATTTAGGTTTGAAGCGCCTAGCTTGTTTCCCGAGGTACCTAAATTCATATAGTTTACATCCTATGCCGTGTACGCATGATCTTATTTTGAAGGAATAAGCACATTTACACCTTCATTACATGTAACTATATAATTAAAAAATTACGCGCTGAACTTTTGCGAAAGAACTACACTAACGGACTGATAAACTGCATCAAAGTTCCGGATTACTTTGAAATGATTTTTTAGTATACAAATTTTTTAGATTAAATAATATAAATATGGAGAGAATGGCTCTAAATCTTAAAAAAAGCAATATTTAAAAATAGAACTGCATTAAAACAAATGAATATTGCCGGGGAAAGAAAATTTACTCGTAGTATCAGATTTGCGTGTTATGCGCGTATTTGCGTTTATGCGAATCAATTTAAAACTTTACTTAGAAAAGTTTTAAATTGATTCGCATTGATTTTTTATTCTTTTGTCAATTGAATTATTGTTACCAGCAGAACTGTTGGGTTAGTTTTTTAACTCATCGGGAGTTTTTGAACCATAATATGTATACTTCGTCCGAACAAGCGGCTCTAATTGTAGCACTGGTATTGCGAAGAGGTTGGGATACGTACAATGAATTGGCCAGCACGCAGCCCGGATCTTAATTCCATTGAGCATGTTTGGAACAATTTAAAAAGAGCTATACGAGAAATCCTATACCTACGACAGTGGCAACATTAAGTACATCACTTTCAGAAGAATGGGACAATATTCCGCAAAATCTTTAATCATCATCATCATTATCAACCTTTTATCGTCCCACTGCTGGGCACAGGTCTCCTTTCATACAGAGAAGGATTGAGCGTAATCCACGCTTGCTCAATGCGGGTTGGCGATTTCAAACTTAAAGTCCAGGTTTCCTCAAGATTTCCTTCACCTTCAGCCATTGGTGTCCAAGATATACTTAGAAAGTACATAAAACTTTAGAAAAGTTACATTGGTACTTGCCTGACCTGGAATCGAACCCGCGCACTCATACTTGAGAGGCTGGTGTTTTAACCACTAGGCCACCACGACTTCGACGAATCTTTTAATAACCCTAATAAAATCTATGCGGAACCGATTAGACTCTGTAATCTGCACGTGGAGGTAATACACTTTATTAAAACATAAATAAACCCTTGCATAAAGTTTGTGTCTATTGTTAAAACCAATTTTTTTATTAAACCAATTTTCCTTAAATTTCTGTTTTTTCTTCATAAAGTCTTAAGGTCCTTTTCAGTACACAAGCTTCAACTTAAGGATATGACCATAGCCCTCGCCCACATATGGGAGTGGCGAGAGGAGGCAAAACGCCGGGGCATAACTCCGCTGACGCGAGAAATCGCGGTACGGCGGACAGAGCTCCGGCGGGATCTCATGGCGACATGGAAAGTGCGATTGTCGCAACCCAGTGCTGGGCACGCCACAATAGCGGCGGTAAGTCCCCTCTTTGAGGAGTGGCTAGTGAGGCGCCACGGCGCCCTCACATTCCGCCTGACGCAGGTCCTCACCGGACACGATTGTTTCGGGAGATTCCTGTTCCGTATTAAGCGGGAGGAAACGCCAGGGTGTCACCATTATGTGGATCGCCCTGAGGACACGGTGAAGCATACGGTGGAGATCTGACCGGGTAGAGCACCGCCGTGTCCTCGTAGCGGCGATCGGCGATCTCTCGCGTCCGACCTCGGCCCAGGCCATAGTCCAGAGCGAGAGTGCATGGCAGGCCGTCACCTCCTTCTGCGAAGCAGTGATGCTGGCAAAGGAGGACGCGGAGTACGTGAGGCAACGGGAATCCCAGCGCCCTCACGCCACTAGCCGCCGCAGGAGACGTCCTAGTCGGGAGACGACACCAAACTCCCAGCCACCGTAAGCGCGGGCCTGCGGGCGGTGAGCAGTGGGCAGCTCGTTGCCCAGTAAGGATCAGGCCCGAGTCTACGGCGCGTCGTGTTTCACGCACGCCTCAGAGAGATGTCAGTACATCGTGACGGGGTCCACGAAGACCGCTGCCTCCTGGGTCAGGGTTGCGGGTTGGTTAAACAAGAAACCGTGGCCCTGGCCGTCGCACAGGCAAGCGAAGAAACACGGGTGGGTTTTAGTCAGTAAAAGTCTGACAAACCCTTCCGCTCCGCCCAGAGCGGGAGAAGTCATTTGATGATTTCCCATCCCAACAAAAAAAGGATATAACCCTATACTGTTTTAAATTTCACGAACCGATCTAGAGGTTTCGATTTAAATCTGTATAGAATGTTTGCATACTTGGTTAAAATATTTATTTCAAAGTCGTCTATTACTTTCATGCAGTTTAAGAGTCCGTCAGTGTAGTTGCGGCCCACATTTTCACACACATAGGTTTCGATCGCGGGGCGATATCCCAAATTTTATTCAAATATATTTAAGGTAGTTAATATAATATCCTTTTCTTAACCTCAATTCAATTCTTTAGAGTGAATACTACTTCAACTCTTCAATGGCCTCTGTGGTTAGATACCACAATTTTGCCAATAACACGTGTAACAAATTATAGAAATTCTTTAAAAAAAATATTTTACAATAATGGCGGATATCGCCAATGACATTTGAAAAAACGGCCGCGTGAGCCGCCTACTAGGAGATTTGATGCAAAGCCATGATGTGGCCACTATGCTGCGATATTTCAATGTTCTTTATGAATTATTCACTGAATGCCCTTTTTACTACATAAATCACGCGTTTTCATTTAGTAAAAGACACTATAAATAATTTTAAAAGTCCAATGAAAAATGCGCGTGACACTCATCTTGGCTTTCCTGTCAAAAAAAAAAAAAAGAATTCAATTCTTAATTAATGGCTTTTGTGGATTTCTAAACCTCTTATTCATGTGTCATCACTCCACAGATTAAAACAACAACATAGATAAATAATAAATAAAAGTTTATACACGACGAATACAAACTTGACAGACTAAATCAAGTGTCACACACTTAGTTTACATAAATTCAAGAGTTTTAATGTGAAAGAGTAACAAATATTCATCTATTCAACTCTCTATACAAACTTTCGCGTTCATAATATTAATAGGATACTTTCATTCTAAATGTTACAGTTTGTAGTTTACTCTTATATTACTGTTGAGGATTTGTCCCAACAAGTTTGGTCAAACGTTATAATTTTTGAAAGAAAAGTTTCGATCCTCTTAGTTATACGTTTTCAACTTGTATTATTGTTAGATTTTGTGAGTTGTATGCTTAAGTGAACCTGTCAGTTTGCGTTATTTAAACCTTCCATCTTTCAATTTAATTATGTCTTAACTAAGTCCATGTCAAACTATAAGGTATGACAACGACAGTCCCATTTATGTTTCAGCAGAATCTCTGTCCATTCTTTAGTTGCCTGGAAGAGATTTCATTGGCGATAAAGCCACCATTATATATTATTTGTGTTGAATGTATTTGTAGTCAATGTACATACATGGTGTACAATAAAGTAACAGCTTCAATGTATTAACCATTAATACAATTCTAGTCCTCTAATTTAAGTAAGTTCTTTGGTTAAGGTTGCATTTTTTTTTATTTTTTTATTTTGTAAACCAATGCTTGACAGGCGCGACCGCACCGCCTGATGTTAAGCAATAATGCAATCGTTGATGGTTAAGTTCCCTAGTTTATTATGAGACTATTACCTAATTAAAAGATTTTGTCTTCCTCGGGTTACTTAAGTCCCATAAAAAGGTCTCTCCTTTAAATTACTTTGCTTGATTCTTTTGTTAAAAATATCCTTTCTAACTTATAAAAAACCTTTCACCAACAGATTAAAAAAAGAAAATGAGTGGTGCTGCTTTATTTTTACCTGAAGCCTTAATTATATGCCTTCATGTTCAAAGACTTTCAACCTGAAAGGTTAAATTATGATTACAACAAAGCGTATTATATGATGGATGTTTTGTATTCCGGTTGCGTATAAAACTCGATACCAACAATTTAATGTTACATTTAATATTTAGATTACAGTTCATTTGACTAGGGTTTAAAGACCAACATTTAATCAAGCATTAGTTATAAAGCTGGATATAAATTTTTAAAACATTTTCGTAGTGTCAACTGGAAAACCGCTTTCTTCATGTTCTAAGCAATTAGATTTCTCTAATTAAAACAAATGTCGTTGACCCAGTTTAGGCTGAAAACGCAGCCAAGAAATGTTTAGAAAACATCTAACAATAGAGTATTCTTTTGTGCTACGAATAAGGAGGTTAATTCTGCGTTAAAATTTAGTTGCTTAGTTAAAACATTATAATAATCGGTTCTCAGCATCTTTCATTTTAACCGCCCTACAAAATTAACCCTTCGGTATTAATGGAAACATAACATGGTAAACGATTACTCTTTTTATTCACAAGAAACTTTTTTTACAAAAAAAAATTAGTCCTAATAAAAAAACAACCACAAGGAAAATATGGTATGTGGATATGTGTTTTTTTTTTTTCTAACCACAAGGCAAATATGTTCCCCAATATAAATTTATTTGCCTCATGTCTTTAATTATGTCAGTCGTTTGTTGTTTGCATAACCGACCTTTTAGCCCTTTTAACGTTCCTACACATATTCATTTGGATAACCCTCATTCTCTTTTATTTTTAATACTTTGATGTTTAAATGGCCCATTTTAATTTATTTCCCTCTTAAACATCTTTATTTATAACATTACATAAACAGTATACATTTATTATTGGTTCACAACAGTATTTAAGCAAGATAGTGCTGCCAATTTATAAACAATTTAAAGGTAAGTACATACATTTTAAAGAAACAGACTTTATTTGTAAGCTAGTACTTCAATATAATCAGATAATCCAGATTTATCATAACACCCTTAAGATTTGTACGCTCTGATAGATGACTTTTTAATCAAATCAATGTCATTTATTTCGGACCCCTCCGTGTAATTTACTTGTTTAATACTCGACTTATAAACTACTAGTGTTAGTACTTATATTCACCAGAAAAAAACAACACAAACTATTCATTACTACATCACAGTGGAATGTAGGCGTACCCACTGCTCGTGGTTTTTGTTTACCTCTAGTTAACTACCTATGAAGTATCTCAGAATTTCCGCCTAGCCATTTTCGCGGCTCGCCTAGCGTGTATATAAAAATATCAAGCCACTAGGCTGAGTGTGTATAGATTCTTAATTAATTAAGGAGGTTCATTCCACAAGGGATTGACAAATAGCAAGATAGTGACGGAATATTCATGAAACATTCTCTTAAATCGAGCTGTAACAATGAGGAACGTAGAATTTAATTCTAAATCCCTTTACCTTTAAATTTTCTCCAGACATACCCAGATTGAAACACATTAATACCTTCTTTAAAAAGGTTTTGTGCGGTCTCACAAAGGATTTTAAATCTTTAAAGAGCTGTCTTTGATCTAGATAATGGTCGGTTCGTGCCCTACTATCTGTCATCAAACTCGGTAACTCTTGTGTCAAGCATAGCGTTTGAATTTTCTTTTAGAATTAGCAGTTTCAAACCGTATTTTCTTGTAAAATAGTGAGTGATAAATTACATGCTAAGTTTAGCACTTAAGATATGAAGAAGGGATTTTTTATGTAGGTATACTAGATTAGATATATACATAAAACTGTATATAAAAGTATGTTCATCTAAACTTTATAATATATGTATACTATATATCAAAAAGTGTATATATGAATACTTAAAACTGTATCAACGAGAATAAAGGACCCATAACACGATGCAACTGAAGAGTTTGAAAATATGTGTGATGGATATAATTTTTTTAATTGATTGTCTATTTCTTGAGTAAGGTCTTAGATTTATTAAGGCTTCAAAACCTTAGGAGCCGAAGATGAATATGAACTTATTCAAAACTCCAAGATGTTGCTAGAAAATATCAAGCAGAAAATCCTTAAAATACTGCTTTACAAGAGACTTCTAACTCAGGTCCTAAATCTCAATAGCCAATAAACACTCTATCGATTAAGTATTCTATTAAGAATTCCATTGTTCTGAACATCTTAAATATAAAAAAATAGATCAAAATTCATCCTAGTTACCCCTTGCAAAAGGTTCTTCCTCTGCAGAAGAATGAAACTCACCATTACCTACTCTTTCAAAATGTTATTTTAAAACATTTTGAAAGAGTAGATAATGGTGAGAGAGGTTGAGGAATAAATAACTGACAAACCATTGATTTCGTATAACTCAATAGTGGTAGGTGAAGACAATGGACTAAGAATAAAATTACAATACCACAATGCGAAAAGCAACTAAAAAATTTTTATTGGGCAGCATCGCTATACAACGCGATTAGCCTGAACAGAGCCCTAAAAGGGCTCTGTTCCTGTTGACAGCGATTTGGATGAATTTTTAATGTCCTATGATTCTTTTTACACATGTGTACATATTATTATATTAATTTAAGAGCTGATTATTCCAACGACAGATAATTTTGTCCTAAGTATAAATTAATTTTTTGACAGTTCTTCCAAACGGAATATTAGACGTCAACTTAACTCCACGAACAAGAATTATCTACCTATTAAAAAATCAAAGTGACGAGGTACACTAGAAACTATATCTACTACTGTCGCGAGTTGTTCGAAAGAGATACCGAGGCCCAAGGCACAGGCAACTGAAGGTACACAAGTGGGTTTTTGTCACTAAATGTCTGAGACGTCCGTGAGAACAGTTTTGATCCAGTGGTAACTATCGCGACTTACGAGCAAGTAGATCATATGTCTGAACCCAGAGAGGAAGGAACTTTCTGTCTTTCTGTAAATAATTTCATCACCACTGGTCTTTGAATGGTGAACGAAAGCATTGTAACGAAACTGGCATGCCCAAAAACTTCAAAGACATGTGACATCTAAAAACCCACACGGGGCTCGCGTGATGGACTAAGATGATCTCTCATAGAGAGGACGCCTAGCAGTGTGTGATTATATCATGTAATTCATTATCAATAATATATATTTAGCGAAGAATAATACGTTACGGATTTCTCCATGCTTCGATAGCTGTCTTTAAAAGAGTTTTATATGCGTATCCGTTCGATATCACACGGCTAAATAATGAATTGCTTGAAGAATCCCACTTTATCCTATCAGAATCACATTTCTACTCTCGAGTAGATCTTGAGTCTGTGATATCACATGTTCAAGGGTTAGTTTACTTTGTATCTAATACAGTTACTACATAGTCGTGGAAAACATCACAAAAGTATATAAATAAAGTAGACAATATCAAAACAACTCCGGTAACTGTAGCGCTCATATATGTACTTTATTAGATACTTTAAGCTTGAGAACTCGGCATCAGGGGGCAATCCTACGGGCTATGCCCATAGACAACTTTTATTTTTATTGCAAACACCCAGCTTGGCTATGGCAGTTAAATCCTTTGCTAACGCAATTGGCTCTGTAACTTGACTGAAGTTATCTGGCCAGCTTATGGTTTAATAATGGCCCTCTGGAGAATCCTATTTTATTAACATGTTATTTAGTTATCATGCTTGGTTGTATATTGTATATAAGTGTCGAATTAATGTAAAAGTAATGAAAGTTATCTTTTGCTTTAAAAGGATAGACAAATGTATGGTACGCGCCCCAAGCGACCTTTTATATTCCAGGCATATATATGTACATAGCTCTTTTCATCTATTACTTCAATTCAATATCAATTCTATATAAGGAATAAACAGATAAAAGAATAAGCTATGTCATTGTATTGAAAAGTTTTAACCATGCTGTTAGAGGATCGAAAGATTTATGTTTTGAGAAATCGATGTCGAACAATTTAAGGGTTATCTGGGACTGTTACGGCTGACAGGCTTATGTTGGGGTCCCCGCCCCCCTATTGATGGACCCCGAGGCGGAGGCGCACGCGAGTGTCGGGGCGAGCCTTTGAGGCGATGCACGGGGTAGTTTAACATCCCACTACCCCGTGCAGGAGACGAGGCCCGGACAGACCGGGCCAGCACGAGGGTGTGGGGCCGTGGAAGAATTTAGACTCCCGCGGCCCCACGCGCGCTCGTGATAGAAGACACACCGGGGTGGTTTTAGTCAGTAAAAGTCTGACATACCCCGTCGCCCACCCCAGGGCGGCGGGCATCCTATGAGGATTTCCACCCGGCAAAAAAAAAAAAAAAAAAGTCTACTGCAATGCTAGGCTGGTGGCTGGCATTAGGCCTTATCAGAGTCGTCGAAAGCAACATTGGATAAAGTAGTCGGTGGAAAGCCGTTAGTCGTCAGTGAGGACAACCTGATTTCTTAGTTTTATTTCTAAAGTATTTTCATCAAACCTTTACTACACATTCCATTGCATTTTATTTTAAAGTAATAAATAATACATCTGCTGCTGCTACTGAAGTTTATTAAGTTAAGTAGTTTAATCTAATCGTGAAAATGTGTACAACAATACTTACTATACTGCTTACTGTAAAGCTTCAAATAGCTTGTCGTCAATTATCTTACCATTACTTTTGTATTTGATAGCTGTAAGCCACCCAAACACAATAAAATAAAAATGCATTGCTTCTAATCAAATATCAGGTGTTGAATCAGTGTTTCTTTAGTTCAAAAATTACTTTCTTTTAGGTAATATTTATCGAACGTGAACGTAAATCTCAGGGATACTTTTAGTAGGACCGTCAAATAATTGTTTGTACAGCCTGGTAGAGATAATATCTTGGAATATTATAACAATGTTACTTTGTACAGATTACTGTGATAAATGGTTTACTTATCAAATCTACTAATATTTATTAACGAGAGCCATATTCCTATATCGTGGTGTGTTTGCATAAATTTAAATGGGCGTACATAAACAGACCAACCCGGAACAAGTTTTTGGTCTCCTATAGGTGATCAAAAATTTGTTCCGTACAGGAATTGGACACGCGATGCGCTGCGCAATAGTCGATCGCTGGAACACAGCGAGTCATCATCATCATCATCATCAACATTTTTATCGTCCCACTGCTGGGCACAGGTCTCCTCTCATACAGAGAAGGATTGAGCGTAATCACCACGCTTTCTCAATGCGGGTTGGCGATTTCAGACTTATAAAGTCCAGGTTTCCTCAAGATGTTTTCCTTCACCTTCAGTCAATGGTGTCCAAGATATACTTAGAAAATACATATAACTTTAGAAAAGCTACATTGGTACTTGCCTGACCTGGAATCGAACCCGTGCACTCATACTTGAGAGGCTGGTGTTTTAACCACTAGACCACCACGACTTACCACTAGGCCACCACGACTTACAGCGAGTCACCAAACATAAAATAAATACCTTTCTAGTATACTCGTAAATCATAAAATCATCTAATGATTTACACATAATTTCACTAGAATAAATTAGGCAGGTAACAACGTATTTAGTTCACATAATATCTTGTTTAGGTTCTGCTATAATCGAACTAAAATGACACCGCTCTCTATTTTCTATGCATTTTTTGCTATCTTGTAATTAATATTTATTTTTAATACATGGTATACCATACATACTAGATAATTATTAATAGTATAGATAATAGATATTTATTAATAATATACTATAAATAAGACACGCACGAAGGTTTCCGTTCGACCGAAAAATATTTTATTAAAAAGCCAAAGACACGTTGCTAGTAATTTTTTATTTGATTTTATTTTTGTCACAGAATAGAATACTCTTTATTATGAACGCCATATAAATTACAGGACATAGAAATTAAGATTTTGAAGGTTTGATTTAGTTCGGTTTTATGAAGGTTTTTTTTTGATAATGGCTGTATTATTCAATATTCAATTCAATTGTCTACTTAATACACTTCAAAAGACATCCCATTGGCAGACGGTTAGACAGCGGATACCATGAACTTAGTAATCCCTTTTTGGACCAATGGTCCCAACTAGAACCGGTTTGCGTCCTCAGTAGCTAAAATGACCTACGGCCCATGTGACCCGTGAACTACAAGGATCGAAATGCTACATAAATGTCCGCCAAAGCCCTCGTTTGACCATCACGCGCCATTTAGCATGGAGAGTAGATAAATTGTACTCTAGAGAAAACGGTAGAAAGTTCAAACTGTGTGGCTAGAATGATTATAAACACAACGTTGCAAATTGTCCTGCACTAGAAATGATCAGTGTTCGGAAAGAGCTGTTCTCATCTAGAGAAAGTAAAAAAGGCCAATGCTCGTACTTCAAAAAATTCAAATTCAGGTCGCACTATTATCTCAGCGCTCCTCTTCTTCTTCATAGCAGTCTTATCTGAACAGTTGTACACCTCATGTTATCACGTAGTTTCCTGCCTAGGAGCTGATGTGACTCTCCTCACTATTTTCGCCACTCCGATCAGCAATAGTCAAGGTTTTGTTTATGTAAACTGATGATAGGTATTTTTGACAAATTGAGAAAAAGTAGAATACGAACGTTCTGAAATAAAAGTAAAATTGACACTCTGAGCATGAATCGCTATATTTCTTTGTAGGTAAGATAATATTTTTCCAGTGTGTATTCGGCTAGACAGTTCGGCTTCATAGGATAGGCGTTAGCAACATTCAAAGTAGGTACTACTAAAGTATTTACTTGTGCGAGATCCCATAACTAGGTACTGCTTCTTTCATTATTATTATTTTTTTATTTCATCATTTATATTATAGCAAAGCAAAGCAATCACCAGTTTCCACGACCGGGTTTCACTAAGTTATTCCTTATTGCTTTTAATCAGAAATAGCGAAGATCAAAGATCAACTTGGAAATTACATACATATAAAGGGTGTGTCTGACATCGACGCACAAACGAGTACCATGGATCCAGTACATGATTCTGAACACCCCAGTGGTGGAATTTTTCGTCGGCTTTTTCATGATAAAAAAAATGTAGTTTTTTCACTTTAGACCGTTCATAATTGCTATACTTTTATAACCCAATAAGATTTTAAAGTACAAATTAACTAATTCGCTAATTACACAAAAAAGCGCAATGAAAACAACACTCTAAAAACTATCTTATCAGCTGATCTAATAGAGTTCACATCAGGGATCAACGTCATACCTACAAACCCGCACTGCGGCACGCTTGCAACGTTCAAAGGCCGAGCCGACACTTGTTTTCAAACATTGTTATTTCTGTAACCGTTCATTAATGACATAAATGACTATCATACTTTTATTAGTGGCATGCAGTCTAGCCTTTTCGCGAAGTTTGCGTTACGATGTCAGATACAACCTGTATGATATTGCATTAATAGGTTCGTAGGCTAAATAATTAAATGCGATCCGGCGTGACACCAAGACAGGGAGAAGTCAGTAAAAAATAAAATGTTTTGCATTTTTATATTTGTACGGTTTAACGACCTATGCATGTAAGTACATATATATACTCGTACCAATGAGTACACGCTCGGGTATAAATCGTAAAAAGTTCGCGTGAGCTTACCTTTAAACGTAGCGATAAGTAAAAATAGTAATAGTGTAAACATAAAAAAGCAAATCTTGCGTTTTACTGTGCACAAGTGCGATAGTAGAATATGTAATACTAGTTGAAGTGTATCGATGTTCTATAGGATGCATTTTAGAGAGTGTGGGAGGAATTGCAAGAGTAATCCCTCAATCTCCGTTCCATCATCGGACGACCCGTCGTATGTTACGTCGAGTATCCACCCTTAAGTATGTTGTTGACTCCACTACGTTCCGGACGAAGAGTTTCGTTTTGTCTTTTATATCCCGTACATTGAAGTATTGGAACAATTTACTCTGACTACAATTTAAGTGTCTTCAAGGCCATAGTGAATATTAGGCTCTTAATAAACTAACGGCTTTAAAAAACTAGTACTTGACCGCAAACCCGCCTGATAAATAGCAGTGATGCGATCGTTGATTTTATCATCAACGATTACATCACTGCATTACTACAGTTTTTTAAATAAAAATAATCCTACAATGCTCCTGACATATTGTTTAAATGCATTTACATAAATACAATTTTTTCGCACTGGACAGAGAGCGATAAAAACTGAGTGGGAAAGCTTTTGACCAGGAGTAGGAATTTCATTAATTACAATTCTTTATGATACCAACACAACTCATTTTAATCTTATTGTACGAGTTCCCTTTCCAGTCAGGAACAGTAAACTTTGCACTGACAAACACAGCAAGCACCTCTAGCGGAATACAGCAAGCATATTTTGCCTTATTGTAAAGTCTCCGTTATCGTGTCACTATCAAGATTACTTTGTATACCCAGTAATTAACTATCGACAAATCAGTGGGAATAGCTAACATGTAACGATATCATGACGTGGTTCCAATGTTCGTGTGGGGTGTAAAACCCACGGGGCTCGATACTACCTCTAGTGTAAACTTACAGTTAGCACTGACTGCCTTCTGTGTAACTACTACCTACTACTCGGTTCACTCACTAGGGATATTAGAACTAGTAAGAAATGGCTCACATTTTACGCCTCGCTGAATAAATCTCAACATTACTGTGAATAAAACATCTCATCTATACTAATATAAAGTATGTTAAGAAAACCCTGTCCGACCCGTGAAGGTGTTGTTAGGTATCGATAACTGATTCTACTAATGCATACAAAACCGGGCTAAACTTAAAAAAAAATCCCCCTAAAAAAATAAATATTATTTCACAAAAAGAGGTAACTTAATAAATGTGCGTTAACAACCCTTCCGCGGGCGGCGGGCGGCAGTGCACGCGGCACGTAGTCGCATCGCTATTCCGGTGTTGTCACTTTTTTAAAAATTACCAAATTTCGGGGAAGTTGGAATTAATTCGCGGGAAAAAAAGATTATTTCAAAATTCATTTGTATTGGTACTGTGATGATTACGTAACATTTCATATTATATTTGGTCATGTGTTTACCTAACCTTTATTATCCTTATGGGTCGGACAGGGTTTTCTTAACATACTGTATAAAGCTGAAGAGTTTGCTTGTTTGTTTGAACGCACTTATCTCAGGAACTACGGGTCCGATTTGGAAAATTCTTTTTTCGTTGGATAGCCCATTAATATAGAAAGGCTTTAGACTATATGACATCACGATACGACCAATGGGAGCGGAGCATATAAAAAAACATATCGAAACCTACGCGGGTGTAACCGCGTGGCACAGCGTAATATTCATCTGGGGGCTATATCAAGTGGATGGTATTACATCATACGTGTATAATATAGCAAGTACTCGGGTTACACAATCTGCATGTGAATCGAGGTGATTATTGTACTAACTGGCAATGAATAGTTTGCTTCAATTTGGTCTCCAACCAACGCATTTGCGATAATTTGGTTGGCCTATCATTTATTAAACAGGCATGATTTGACAATCTAGGCTAAGTACCTAGCTTAAAGCTTCCATCAAATTAGAACGGATTAATTAGTGACACCACAACGATCCGAACGAAGCTTTTCGTCCCTTCTTTTATACCGCGTACATCGAGTTGTGGTCGAGCACTAGATTATAATTTATAAAAAAAAAACCTAATTAAGGAGACATTAACATTTATTTTTGTGAGCCCTTATTACTGTACAGAATACCTTAGCATATTGTGTCGGTTGAAGAGGCGCAGACGGTACGTTGGAGAGACGTGATGTAATCACAAAAGCATTACGAAGATTCATCGTTAGTGTAGCTATGTACATGCGTAGGCTCGAGGTAAAAGACGAAATAATATCCATCTTGGATTCCATCATACTTCAGACGGTTGTGACCCAGAGTAATATTCTCAATCGCCTAGGGCAAGAAAAGTCCACCTATGCGATTGTGATAATTGTGGCAGCAGGTCAAGCTACCCTAAACTGTAAAACATTCCAATTAATCTTGAGCCTTAATGCTTTAGCGATAAAGTTGATAATTTAATACGGAAATATGATAGCTTGTAGTAGCGTGACGTGCTTTCGTCTGTACATAGCAAGCCCACCACAATTATCCCGCACCACATGTTTTCGACAATTTCAAAACCGAAACAAGTTATACTATTTCCTGCGCATTACCACAGATTTTTACATGAATGCATGACCCCACAATTAAAAATAATAAACCAATACACGATAACAATTACCGAAGTAACCATAAAACGGTAAAATACAAGAACATTCATGTATTGCAGTAAAAGTTAATGAACTCAGGGATGTTAAAGTTGGTATTATAAGTACGCTTACATAGTGTACGGAGAAATTTTAAATGTATATGAAAATTGATATTTATATAACGATGTAATAATCCGTATTGCAGGGCAGCTAACTGGAAATTTGTTATCGAATATTTTAACTATCATAATTATTTGGTGAAAAATTATGAACACACAAATTAACAGCTTACCTAAATGTGACGTTTTGACAGGTAGGCTTTACAAAAAGTGTCGTAATGTCAAATTTATTCTTCTGATAAAAGTTAACTATTGATTGAAAAACTGGCCTTAACCATTCCAGCATATATGGACATTTTCCAGTAACCATTCCATTGTTTCAAATATAAACAATGGAACAAAACTCCCGTACAATTTTTCTCGTTTTCAGAACAGCGAAATTTTTCTGCGGAAATTATAACTAAGTAACTGAAATTTAATTCAGTCCCTATTTGTAGGTGCTTGATACTTTTCCCAGAAAAGCGAAGTTTCAATGAAAGTTTCCATTAAAGATAATCCACGGAAATGGTTTTATTTGGTTGGTCGAATATTGATTACATTTGCACAATATTTTTTTTTTTAATAAATATAAACTAGCACTTGACCGCAATCCCGCCTGATGGTAAGCAGTGATGTGATCGTTGATGGTAAAGCACGCTAGTTTATCAAGAGCCTATTCACTCAGAAAAACTGAGCGAATAGGAAGGAAGACGGCAGTTGAGCGAGGTGATGCAATGTTAAACCCAACAACACGACCAACGATGCTGCGCCAAAGGGAGATTGATCTGAAGACCCTCCACGACCAAACTCCCAACACAACAACATTTGGCGCATCGTACCCGGCTCACATCGCAACACAAGTGCTCAGACCCGTCCTCCGTACGGCTTCACCAGACATCATGCCGGAACACGACAAATCGCTTGGCAGCAAGACTTTGTCTGGTGGGTGGTAACTTCTGCCGGCGGCCGATGTTATGGCCTACCACCGAGAAAATAAAATAAATAAATACTAAAAACAGAATAAAATAAATATAATAAAGATGATTTTTTGGCCGTTTTTGCTCGATAATAACGGCAACAGACAGATACTTAAAATATTCTCAGAAGTTAATTGTATAATGAACTAGCGGCCGCCAGCGACTTGGTTCGCGTGGAGTTATTTATGCATCGCTCCTATTGGTCGCAGCGTGATGTTATATAGCCTAAAGCCTTCCTGGATTGATGGACTATTCAATGCAAAAATAATTTTTCAAATCGGACCAGTAGTTCCTGAGATTAGCGCGTGCAAGCAACCAAACTCTTCAGCTTTATATATTAGTATAGATTATTCACTTTAAAAATAAGGGGGCAAGATAATTACATGTACGACGTAATTATCATGTACATTAGTTTTTTTTTTAAGTTATTTAGATCATTCTAACATAATAATTAAATTAAAATGCCTATTTAAGAGATGATCCTATACATATATTATATGAGACGTGATTTTTAAAGATAGTTGTACGATACCCCCAACAGCACAAGTTCAACTCATAATTGGCCGTTTTACACTGTTTTTATTTCCTGTGCCTGTCCAATAAAATATTTTTCTTTCTTTATTAAACATGCCTAGGAAAATATAATGCAGAATCATACGTTCCTCAAATGTCCTGACAAAGCCCTTAAGGTATTTGTAAATATTTAAAATAAACGTTTTATTAGAATATTAATAAGCTGATGTATGAAAACTGCTTCATCGTTAACAAAAAACATATTTACAAGGGAAACTCGCTTAGTCGAAACATAGTATTAAATTAATGTTTTAAATGAAATAGACGAAGCAAGTAATGAAATGCACGACAATATTGCAATACCATCCTCTCAGTTGGAGCCTCTTAATTTTGTTTATTGCTTTCACCAACTCAACAATTTCTGCTGCAACTTAAATTTCCTCGCGGTTCTCAGATAATCTTTTTGAAAAATTTCAGCCATAAATCGAGCATATTTCAGTCCAACTTGTGCATGCGACACCCGTAGGTAGAGGTCATAAATTCTTTATCCGAACTTTTTTAATCCATTCGTCATGGCTCGTGTTATAATAGAGTTTATCTTTAAGCACAAATATACTCTTGTCTTCTTGCATAAGCTTCTTTAATCCTATTAATATATTAGATATTATAATTAATGGGAATGTTTAGATGTTTATTTCTCACCTACACAAATTCGGCTGAAGGAATTTGCATTACAGCTATTTAAATAATTTAGAACCTGGATTAACACATTTCATTTCATTACATGAGATTCTTTTAATCCCAGTAGTAAGTACTTCGTTCCAATGAGATATTTTGCCAACATACATGCGGGCGATCCTGCAGTGAAAAATACTAGTGTAAAATAAATAAAAGGAGCGAGTAATTCAATATCTACATTTAAAGTGATAGGTTAGGATATCTACATTTAAAGTGATAGGTTTAAATGTTGATAGGTACACAAGCGATTCGTCGTGTTGCATCATGATGTCTGGTGAAACCATACGGAGAACGGATCTGAGCAGTTGTATTGCGATGTGTGCCGGGTACGATGCATCGGGAGTTTGGTCGTGGAGGGTCTCCAGATCAATCTCCCTCAGGCGCAGCATCGTTGGTCGTGTTTTGGGTTTAACATTGCATCACCTCGCTTAATTGCGAATAGTCTCTTAATAAAATAGCGCGCTTTACCATCAACGATTGCATCACTGCTTACCATCAGACGGGAATGCAGTCAAGCACTAGTTTATAATTATTTAATAAAAACATTAGTTTATTAGTTCTTGACTTACTAGTACACCAATATCTACATTTAAACCTTGGAAGTATCCAGAAAACATCTCGTTATGCCCCGAAATGTTGAAAGAACTTGATTGAAACGAGCTCTTGTTTAATTTGTAAAAGGCAGCTGTTCCTCTAGCAAAGATGTTAAAAACTGTTTAATTGTTCAAAGAAAATTATAAGAACAAAGAAACGTTTCAATCTAG
Organism: Sesamia inferens; assembly: GCA_037179545.1. Lineage (NCBI taxonomy): Eukaryota > Metazoa > Arthropoda > Insecta > Lepidoptera > Noctuidae > Sesamia > Sesamia inferens. The sequence continues at coordinate 14,759,594 of CM073928.1, read as the reverse complement.
CTTTTATCAACGCTATAGAATGGACATTATTTAAATCAAACTTCAATTTTATAAAGAATAATAAGAACTGCAGTTTGTAGGTATTTAATTTAAACTTGAATTAATTAAAAAATTATAAAAACGTGAAAAATTCGACCAATCTAAACTTTTTCTGGTATTTGCTGTACCTACTTAGAATCGAGAGAATTTAGTAAAAAGGTTTGTAGTAACGTCATGTTATTCTATCCTTAACAAACCATTTCATTGATATGAAAACGCAACAAAAAAAATTCCCCAATTCTAAGTAATAGAATGTTGATTACTAGCGCCACCTTGCTGGTTCTGCGGCAACTAAAGCACCAGGCGTCCGGGTTCCGTACTAGATTGCCAGTTTGTCTTCTTTGTCTCATTTTTTCTACAATGAATCGAGCGCCATCTATGAACGCGACTGGGAGGTGGCGCAAACAAACTCAACGAATGACTGAGTTTTCTTCATGTTCCACGTTGAAAATTTTCCAACCGTGCGTGGCAAACGTCCAAGTTTTCGTCGATTTACCTAGAGGGCGCTGTTAAAACTACTGGGGTATGAGAAAATTCTGCTAGTGATAGCAACTGAAAGTAAGATATTAAAAATAATGATCCAACTGCGAGGTTGCCCATAATTTCTACAAATATAAATAAACATCTTTAGCCAGGTTAATGACTCATTGAGATTAGTCCATAAGATATATCTTATGGACAAATCTCAACGAATCATTAACCTGGCTTCATTTCAAGGCCCACCTTTGCGTATGAAATTGACCTTACGGTTGATTATACTCACGCGTAAGTATCATAGTTACGTCAAAGCTTACCTCGCTCACTTGAACTTATAACCCAAGGGTATTCAACGTCTTAAGGTCAAAATCTTAATGGCAATTGGTCCCACACGTCTTCTCATTTACACGCACACACAACTGTTTCCTACAATTTTTACGATGCCTTGTTTTAAATCGTTTATTATAGCGTAAATAAATGCGTTGATTTATGGTGGTACCTGTTTCTTTTATTGGGTTAGTTTATCGTCTTGAGGAGACAGTTGAATACACGATATTTCTTTAGATCCTTGAGACCTATATATAATACAAAAGCATGCAAACACCTGCCATAAATTAATGAACTATTTCACTACAGTCTATATAGACTGACTTACGGCTTCTGAAAGATATTGTTTAATGTAAGCTCAATATGTGCCCGCGGTACATCTTCTAGAACGATTTGAAACTCTATCTGTGTCAGTTAAGACACTGTTTTCAATGTTAGCTGGTTAGTTTGCATTTTACGGACTTTGGCTCGAGATTGTGGGTCGTCGGCCGCTGCGCCCCGCCCCCATTTCTGACGACACACGTGTGACGTCAGTAGCCCACCCGCTTCCGCCCTCCACACCCGCTACCCCCGGCCGGGGAATATCCGGGGACCTGGCCCCTACAGCAAAATGATTTAATCAGGATTTTGAAATAACGAAATATAAAATTTGGTTTTTAATATACACTTAGGTAGGATTTCAATTTATGTGTTGCTATGGGCGACGTGTGTTTACTTACTAGGCTTATCTTTCAAGTATCAGGTATTATAAGTACCTACGGATTTTTGTTTGGCTGCTTAAGGAAACTTATTTGAGGGACAAAAATTGTAGGTACCTGAGATCCCGATCTGTATCTGAGGTCCCGGCTAGGGTAGAGCACCGCCGTGTCCTCGTGACGGCGATCGGCGGCGATCTCTCGCGACCCTGGTCCAGGCCATAGTCCTGAGCGAGAGTGCATGGCAGGCCGTCACCTTCTTCTGCGAAGCATTAATGCCGGCAAAGGAGGGAGGAATCCCAGCGCCCTCACGCCTCTAGCCGCCGCAGAAGACGCCCTGGTCGGGAGACAATATCGAACTCCCGGCCACCGTAGGCGTAAGTTAAGGACCAGGTCCGAGTCGACGGCGCGTTGTGTTTCACGCATCCCTCAAAGAGATGTTAACACACCGTGACGGAGTCCCTAGCGCACAAGCAAGTGAAGGAACACGGGTTGGCTTTAGTCAGTAAAAGTCTGACACGCCCTTCCGCTCCGCCCAGAGCGGGAGAACTCATTTGATGATTTCCCATCCAAAACAAAAACAAAGCATGGTTATGTTCTCAGAAGCTTACGAACCCTTTTCTTATTTTGATTTAACATTTAACTTTCACAACCGTGCTTATAACACATCAGCGTGTAGCTTGACAGCACTATCATGAGAAATGATCAACGTCACTCATTGTTGCCCTATTCACACACGAAGCTGGAATTTCGTTGGAAATTCACAAAGAGCGGAGAGATTTGGAGCCCCACCCCCGATAAATGCAGACGCGCACCTGTAAATTCTATCCTCTACCTAAGTTACAATGTCGAACACACCTCCTTTACACTTTATTTTTCACTAGTTTCTGCACGCAACTTCGTTCACGTGAAAATTCTTAAATCATAATAATAAAATTTAACCCATCTTACACGCTGACAATGTAGTTCTATGCATTAAAATAAAACCCAGATTTTAGGATGGGCTTATACATAAAAAACCGGACAAAGCCTTGTCGGGAACCGCTCAGTCTAGGTTTCCGTAGTTTTCCGTCTTTCACAATAAATAGATATCCCTACTAGAGAGTTAAATAAGAGTTAAAAAAACCGGCCAAGAGCGTGTCGAGCCACGCTCAGTGTAGGGTTCCGTAATTTCCCGTCCGTCACAATAAGTGCCCCCACTTAAGAGTTCAAAAAATCGGCTATTTTTAACATTCAGCTGACCTTCACACTCGTACTCGTACTAAGTGCGGTGAGGATGATAACTAAACAAAGAGTTATAGTTTCTAAAAATTTTATAGCTCATATCTGTCCCGACCCCATAAACTCAATAAACATCTTAATTTTGGATTGCGTGAACTGATTTCTTTAATTTTTTTTCGTTTATTTGAATGAAGATTCGTTCCTAACAATAAAATATGTATACTAAGATAAAGAAAATGTGTGTTTGTTGTTAAATTACAAACTTCATTCAGAAATTATTTTGTACAATTTTTCAAAAACTGTTCAACCCGTCAAGTTCATAACAGTTTTCCTGGAAAGTCTTTATATAGGTATAACTGTATAAAGACTATCTTTCTTGACTTTGGAGATTTTGTCATTGAAGTTATGATTCAAAAGTTAGAAGGGGACACATTTTTGGTTCTGTTTGGAGAGTTTATTTCCGAGAATATTGCATTTATCAAAAAAAGTATTTTAGTATACCTAGTGGTAAAAATTAATAAAGATTCTATTAATTTTAAGTACGTCCAACAATACATGACACATTAGTGTGGAAATGAAAAAAAAATCACTTCACCCTTTACATGTAGTGGGGGGAGGCGTCGACCCTTACAAAACATTTTTTTCAAATTTTAATTTTATCACTTTTTCGGCGTGATTAATATAAATATAAATACTGTTTTTTTTTTAATAATTATAAACTAGCGCTTGACCGAAATCCCGCCTGATGGTAAGCAGTGATGCGATCGTTGATGGTAAAGCGCGCTAGTTTATTAAGAGCCTGTTCACTCAGAAAAACTGAGCGAATATGAAGAAAGACGGCAGTTGAACGAGGTGATGCAATGTTAAACCCAACAACACGACCAACGATGCTGCGCCAAAGGGAGATTGATCTGAAGACCCTTCACGACCAAACTCCCAACACAACAACATTTGGCGCATCGTACTCGGCACACATCGCAACACAACTGCTCAGACCCGTCCTCCGTACGACTTCACCAGACATCATGCCGGAACACGACAAATCGCTTGGCGGCAAGACTTTTTCTAGTGAGTGGTAACTTCTGCCGGCGGCCGATGTTATGGCCTACCACCGAGAAAATTGATACCAAAATACAGCTTTGTAGTATTAACGGTGTCACTGAGATGACAGAAAAACAGACTTAGCAAACTATAAAGGTTCGAACCTTTTCTCTTTTTAATATTATATATTATTATTGCTATATATTGTATTGTGCCATTTACATGTGAAAACTTTGTAGTGTTCACTACATGCAGAATTTTTTTTTTATATTGTTTATAACGTTTCCCCACACTAGAAATTACTCCTGTTACATCATAGGTGCGTTTAAACTTACATACACAAATAGCCAGACCCGGAACAATTACCTGTAGGCCATACAAATATTTGTTCCGTGCGGGAACGGAACCCGCGACACGCAGCGCCGTAGCTGATCGCTCAGCCTGTCCGCACCAACCCTGTCCTCAAAAGCAATAACCCGTCTGAGCAGTAACCCAACAAAAACTACTAGACTTGCATTACATAATAGGGCTGTATCCAAGGTATGAAAATCAAAAAAATTATTTGTCCGACTTATAGATAATAAAAAAAATTAAGACACGTATTTTTTATTTTTTACGGAGTGGTGGCTAATTACGTCACACCGTGGTGTATTTTGTACCACAGCGTGACGTCATGCGACATTTCAAATCAATATATCTTCCTAAGTGTTTGAATGAAAGAAAAAATAAAAAATCCGTGTTCAATATTTTTTATAAATCTATCTGATGGACATTAAATTATTTTTTACGATACAACCTAATTCATGATAGCACTTCATTAGTATTAGTAAGTACTTCTTTTTGTGTAGGTATATTTAAGTAACATGAAGCCTACACCCATCTAGAAAAATGTATATTTCGAATGGTGAAAAAATGATACAAAAAGGAGCTATGGTTTCGGAGAATACCTTCCACTCACAAATTTCCTTCTACAATCGTTTTATAACATTATTTATTAAACACAAATCGCAGTATTTAGTTTCAAAGTGGAGTTTACATTAGATTAACAAGAGAATAGCATGCTCGCTTGGTTGGGTTTGGGATAAACGGAATAGCAAACAAAAGATTTCCGTGAAGGTCTCTTTTATGACTTCGGTTATATTTGCGAAGAACGTTATTAACCGAAAAATTATATAAACATGATCTGTTTTTTTTTTTCAAATAATTTAAGTCTATGTCAATATTTAAAAAGCATTTAAAATTACATATATTCAATCAAGCGAGCGCACCTTAGTACATGCCACATCTAGTTGTGCGTGCTCCATGTGTTGTTAGCAATCTACCCTACATATTTTTAATTTTTATTTCTGTATAGTGTCTTACTGTTACTGTACGTTTTAAATATTTGTTTAATTTAGTATTTAATAATTTCTCATGTAAGTGATTAATTTCTTATGAGAAATAAAGATATCTCAAACCACAAACTGATTTATAAACAAAAATCTCGTTACAGATTTCATTTAGATTTTTTGATAAATACAGTTCTGACACCTATATTCTTTTTTAAACCTTGCCACACACTAGGAATTTCTCGTGTATCGTGGGTGCGTTTACAATCATTTAAACTTACATACACTAACAGCCAGACTCGGAACAACTGAATGTAGGCCATATAAATATTTATTCCGTGCGGGAAGCGAAACCGCGACAAGCAGCACACCAGTCGATCGCTCAGCCACTAGGCCACTACGCGAATCGTGTCGTTATTCGTCGTGTTAGTTGTTATTTCATTAAAGATCGAGGGTGGCTGTCAACACTATCATAACCTTTTATGCGTATATATACACTTCTCATCAAAAAAATCGAAACAACTTACGAATTTATGTTATGTAAGGATTATCAAAAAGATATACATATTTAGAAATATATGTCATTTATGTCGTTTAATAGTGAATAAAAAAAGGGTTTTAAAATCATAATGCTAATGTTCTAAATTCAAATTAAATTTTCATAGGATTCGTATTTGGTAACGAGTAGGTAATTTTTGCCCTGTATGGAGTATGAAGGATATGAATTAAACAATACATGTAAATGAAAAAAAAAGCTAGGAATATTTTATTTAATAACTGGTATTCCCTCCCCGAGCTCTTATTCATGACTGCTTCCATGCGGTTCTTCATGGATCGGATGAGAGTGACAATCATTTTGAGGCATTTTATTCCATTCTTCTTGGATCGCATGCTGCAGCTGGCTGAGTGATTCCGAGACCCGATTTCTAACACGAACACGTCTCTTTAACTCATCCCTTAAATGTTCTATGGGATTCATGTCAGGGCTTCTTGCTGGCCATTCCATAATGGGGATACCGACTTCGGCAAGATAATCTCGTACGACGACCGCGGTGTGCGCCCTAGCATTGTCGTGCATGAATATGGAGCACTTGCCAATAAAATATGCATAGGGCATCACGTTAGGCTCAAGACACTGTTCGACGTACCGATGACAATTTAGTGCAGGCAGACGTGGCCCAGACACGAACACTAGCTTTGTCTTCCTTTCGGCGCTGATTCCTCCCCAAACCGTCCACGAACCGTCACCATAGCTGACCTTTTCTTCAATACAGCATTGTGCAAAGGGTTCCCATCTCTTCTATAGACCTTGTTCCTTCCGTCGTTACCATATAGCATAATCACTCATCATAAAAGAGGACTTTGCTCCACTGGACGTATGACCAATTTAGGTGCTCACGTGCAAAGCTAAGCCGTGCTCTCCAATGGTCTACAGTTAATTTCGGCCCGTTTGCAGGTTTTTGCGGTACCAATCCACGTTCCTTCAACCTTCTTCACGTTCACAGTGTCACTTACAGTCGCACCACGTACAACATGAAGGTGCTGCTGTAGTTAAGAAGCGTTAAGGCGTCCATTTCGTAAAGAAGTTATTACAATAAATCGATCTACTCGCTCTGAAGTAACGCGATTCCAGCCAGATCCTGAACGGCACGTGAACAAACCAGTCTCCCGATAGCGTTTGTAAACTTTATGAACAGATGACAGGATTAGATGCAATCTTTCAGCGACAACACGCTGACTAAGTCCAGAATCCAGTATTGCCACCACTTGGGCGGTCTCTGCCGGTGACGTGTCCATGTTTTACAAAAAATAAAAACTTTTTCAGACGTGCCGAAGTCGCAACAAACAAAAAAAGAACAAAAACTGTCAAGATAAACGCAAAATTTTAGTTTACAAAGGTGAAATGTACTCTAACTCTAAACAAGCATTTGTTTAAAAACAGTAATATATTTCGTTTTTTTTTTTTATAAATTATAAACTAGCGCTTGACCGCAATTCCGCCTGATGGTAAGCAGTGATGCGATCGTTGATGGTAAAGCGCGCTAGTTTATTAAGAGCCTATTCACTCAGAAAAACTGAGCGAATAGGAAGGAAGATGGCAGTTGAGCGAGGTGATGCAATGTAAAACCCAACAACACGACCAACGATGCTGCGCCAAAGGGAGATTGATCTGAAGACCTTCCACGACCAAACTCCCAACATAATAACATTTGGCGCATCGTACTCGGCACACATCGCAACACAACTGCACAGACCCGTCCTCCGTACGGCTTCAGCAGACATCATGCCGGAACACGACAAACCACTTGGCGGCAAGACTTTGTCTGGTGGGTGGTAACTTCTGCCGGCGGCCGATGTTACCACCAACTAAATAAATAAAAGAATATTAAACAAGAGCAAAAAAATAGGAAGTCAAATGCACTATATTTAATGAGTACTGTATATCTTTTTACATGTACAATCTGTGGGTTTATTATATTCAAAAATCATACAGCGTCCTTCGCGTCCAATACAATAACACATTCAGGATGCTAATGGGGATGCCCCGATACTGCAGTACATCAGGGATGTTTACTGAAGCTCGTATCAATTGTTTCTACACAGTAATGTGGAAATGGTGCTTATTCTTGGTCCGTAGGGTGCGGAACAGCATCAACTGCGTCTTAACTGTAACAGCTGGCAGGATGGACTGTCCTTTTGTGAACCATTGCTGCAAGGCTTCGGCTGTGTCTCTCACCTTGCAGCAATGAGGTCTATTTAGTTTTGTTTTGTTTGTAAATGTACCTATTACTAAAATTATAAACAAGGTGGAGACAACAATACGTTAATATATAAAATCCATAGTCGGTCCCGCACTGTTATTTCTCTATCAATTTTGATTACATAGATCTCTCTGAGATGATAATCTCATATTACTCAGACGGTTATGCGTCATACTAATGCATACTAAAATACTATTTTCTTTTCATTCCTAGTGTGGGGCAATGTTTTTTAAAAAACTAAAACAAACAAAATTAATGTATTGCCAATGTGATTATTTACTGTCGTCATTATTCTAATTGTTAAGTTTTAACCAATTTAGGCACATTGCTTTATTATTATATGTCAATTTCAATATTTGTAAAAGCACACACGATATAGGAATAATTCCTGGAGCCGCACAACAATTATTTTAAAAAAGAAAGCTATAACACCATTACGTCTTTTTTTTACGAAGAATCAAGCTTAAGGTGACATAATTATAATACCTACAACACTCCAATGGGGATCGTTTATTGAACAAACAATATCAATATTTTCCGTGTTACCTAGTATTAACAAAAAAAAGTAAGCCCCTAAGTAAGTACCATCTTCGTACTTCGACCAAAATTGAGGTAATCGAAATTGCTAATGACTCTAATATCCATAAAATTATTATGCTGAACTTTTTTCTCTCGGCGATCTGAAAAATATACCTCATTTTTTACGGCGAAATGAAGATCTTCCAATTCATAATTATGACGAGCTGAATATACAATGCATACATAAATAACTACGTACAATGTACAAGCGCCATATTAATTTATCTATACTTCAAATGACGAAAAACTCTGCCTCGTCGGTATGGTAGTTGCAGGCGCTATTACTAAATATGAGGTCCTAGATTCGCTTTACCCATAGGGTAAAGTGTTATTGGGTGTTTTTCTGCAGCAGCCTGAAGTTTCATATTTGTATCCGATTGAGGCATACATATGTAAATGTGTATATTAAAGGTCACGTCAGCCTGACCCTTTAAAACGGGCCTAATATGTTATTTCCTTTTATTCTAGTCCCATTTTCTTGCATCTATTCATCGTGTTTCGTTGCAACATCGTGAAAAACAGCTCTACATTTTTCAAGAGCTCCTGAAGTAAAATACCCTGAAAAATGTTAAACTGTCTGGAACCTGAAACAAAATTGATCCGATGAGCGAGGACGGCGCTATAGATACCTCAAGTAAAAGTGAGATGGAGATATTAAATAAGAAATCTTCAATACTGCGAGGAAGCTTAAAAGGAGAACTGGCTTTTTATTACTCTTTTTTTGTAACTCACATACTTTTTTATTACGTAAAATTTAATTTATGATCATTTATTTATTATTCTAAAAATCCACATCACTTTAAGAACAGAGTGACTGACTGCTCTGCTCAATGATATTAATAAATTGTGTTACGTGTGAGTTAGTCTTCGATGCTACATGACGTGTATAGTCAAGAGCATCAATAAGTAGATAAACATGCTTACACAGTTAGTAAGTAGGTATACATATAATTATATTTACATAGTAAGATTTAAAAAACAAACTTTCTCGTTTATAAGACTTGAAATTGCATGATGTGTATACAATGTACATACCTAGTATTTATAGCGTTCTGCAGCACGATTCTGAAACCAGCTCATTGAGAAAACAAAAAAGTGAGCGGGGAATGAGCTGTCATTCCATCTAATGCTAAGGATTAGCGCAATTGACAGCTCACTAAGCCCACTTCACCCAACTTTTCACGGTGACATGTTTACAGAATCGAGTGGTTGTACTATGAATAAAGTTTTATTGTTTTGTTGATGTATAGTTCCGTTTTTTTTTAATGTTTATAAAATAACATAACGTTGCACCTATAATCTCTGATAAGCTAAGCTGAGGTGCACTCCGCACGCGAAATATAGTACACCCACATTTCATCAGCTCTGTTAAAGTTAGATTCAAATTATTATCATAAGCATGTACATATTTCGCAGATGGATTGTCGAATCCGCTGTTTTACATAACTACCACACGTTTTACAAAATAGCGCCGTTATGTAAAACAGCTAAATAAATAAATATATACGGACAAATCACACAGATTGAGCTAGCCCCAAAGTAAGTTCGAGACTTGTGTTATGGGATACTAACTCGACGATACTATATATTATAATAGATACATATATAGATAAACATCCAAGACCCAGGCCAATCAGGAAAAGATCGTTTCCCATCATGACCTGGCCGGGGATCGAACCCGGGGCCTCCACGTCGCAGTCAGGCGTGTTGACCGCTGCACCACGGAGACCGACTTGAATGACGGTTAACGACTTTTTGCTTCGTTACAGAACTCGCAAAATTACATAAAAGTTTTGCGTATTTCAATACAGCGGGTGAACGATTAGAGGTTTTATAAAACAGCGTTAAATAGAATGTCAAATTGTATAATTTTTATTCTAAACATTGAAGCTGGTGATTCTGTGTGTCATAACAACAATAACGGCATTCAAAACAGATTCGAATCAGAATATCGCTTCTGCAAGGTATACATTTTGAAGAAAGTACCTGTACATACCTTTTAATGGTTACGTCACTTTATATAATTGACCGCACTCAGCAAGGCTGTTGTCAACTAACCGAATGTTGCAAAGATAAACTGAAACTACATACAGTCAACAAAGTGAATCCACCCTGTTACTCATTGAAATATTCACAGTACCCACACTGACGCAGGGACATTATAAAGGGCTATTCTTGTGTGTATTCAATAGATGTTACCCTGTGCGGTAGATATTAAGTATGCCTGACAAGCTCTATTGTTTCATGTAAACTAAACCATGTTCCCAACGTCACTTATATTTAGAGTTCCGTATTTCGGAAGGAAAAAGCGGAACCCTAGTAGGATTACTTCCTTGTTCGCCTATCTGTGTGTCGCTCAAGACCCTGTTTTTCAAGTATACATGAAGATATTGTGTAATATGAAATACGTAAGTTTACAGTCTTTTTAAGCTAAGCAGAAGTCAACGCCATAAACACACAGTCATTTATTGGACATATTTTGATACTTGAAGTTCAAACTGCCTTTTATGTGCCAATTTGAAACAAATGCCTTGACTGTTTGAGTTGACCGAGAGAGAAATTTGGCAACAAGCAAGTCTCACGGAATAAAAACACCCGAAAATCATTAATAGTTTTATGATAACGTGTATGTAAAATGTAACAAGCTAATTGCTTACATCTATTAACTAATCATAATCAAACCCGTTACAAGTTCTATGTAACGGGTTTGGTTTCCGCACTTAGTACTTTCAGTAGACCATTGTGCGTGGGCCATGTCAGCCGTTGGTGGTTATTCCAATCAGCCCACCTTCCTCCAGAAGCCCATTAAGTCTCCTGGTTTGTTGAAAACATCTGTGTAAGATCTTGGTGCCCCTATAGTTTTACTTCTAATTTGGGTGACGCCTGTACATTCGAAGAGTACATGCGCAATGGTCTCATCAGCCTCCATACAAGCTCTGCACAGAGGTAAGGGGGCTGTCTGTTCTACCTATTGTGTAGAAATGTTTATTTAGCGATCAGTGACCCCTGACGATGCTCGTCATCAATCGCGGGCGCGAATTCCTATTCAGGTGCAACAGTCTTTTGATTAGTCTGTCATCCAGGGATGGCACAGCATCCTTGGACTGCCTGCAGCCCGGTGACAAGGGCCAACAAATCTCCGCTTGTGTGTAGGTGTACTTCTGTAGCCGTATGTGAATAAAGGGGATAGGCACGATAGACTCCGGTTCGCTGACCGACGCGCTGGATACCTTTCTAGCCAGCTCGTCAGCTGCGTTATTGCCCAGTGAACCGCTGCACGCTGTGTCCCTTTATCCACTGTAGTGTCACTGTGTTGCGATTTGATACGGTTACCCGTTCAAATGCGTTGTGGCATTCAAGTATTAAACTTGATGTGATGCATCCCTGCTTTAGGGATTGACATACTGAAGCGCTGTCAGTGAGTGCATATGCAAACACGAGTGTTCACAACTCTCCTGGCTTTTATGGCTTGGGCCGCCAGTGTTATGCCCATACATTCCGCTTTTTAAACCGTGTTGAGCATTCCGAGCGGTCTGGATATATTTATGTTGAGATCGTGTGACAACACTCCGACGCCCGTTCATTGGTCTGTTTTTGATCCATCGGTATATACTCTTCGCATACTGCTTTTCTTCAAGCACTATCTGATAGTGCTTTTGGAAGTAGTACTTCGGTACTTTGTCGCTGGGTGTTTATATCATTGGTTGTCTTTTAATTGCATCTAGCATTAGGCGTGTGTGTTTGACCCTGGAGTCTTTGCTCAGGGTTCCTGATATGTGTAGTCTGAAGGCAGCTAGGGCCTTTTCCTCCCTCACGATCAGGTGAAGTGGGGGCAGTCCAACATTATCTGCAGGGCGGCCTTGGGTGTGGTTCTCATGCAACATGGATACTACGCTCTGCAGTGTAGATTCTGTTGATTTACTTTTAGAGTACGCATGCTGGTTTTCTGTGAAGTGGCTTTGCCCAAAGAGGTCCATCGCGAATGTATCGGTCGCAGATTGTCTCTAGGGCTTTTAGTAAAAAGGATGTGAGGCTTAGGTATAGGTCGGTACGATTTGGGTTGTGTGTCGTCTGATTTGCCAGGACTGGGTATGAAGATGACCTTCACTTCCCGAAAGGCTAGGGATATGTGTCTGAATGATATGCATGCCCGAAAGCTGTTTACAAGGCATGGTTTGATGTGTTCTAACTCCCATTGTAGTAAGGCTGGGAAGATGCCACCCAGCCCCGCAGTCTTGTATGGCTTGAAGGTGTTGATTGCCCACTTTAATCGGTCTTCTGTTATTAGTCTGTGGGCACTGGATCAGTCCTGCTATGTTGGGATCCATTCCTGTGTAACCTCCCAGGCCCTGTCCTCTAAGAGGTTACAGTCCGGAAAGTGTGTTTCCAGAAGGACCTTGCTGGTTTCCTGGTCCGTTATTGTGTATGTCGGGTTTTTTCAGCGCTCCAAAGGTTCGGTCCTGATCAGTCGGTAGGATTTTTCATACCCTTTCTTCTTCTTCAGCTTCATTGTTGTTTTCTATGGAATCGCAGAATTTCCGCCATGCTGTCCTTATGGCCGTCCTGATTTGCTTTTTGTAGGTGTATTGGGTTTCTACAAAGAAACCCAATACATAGAATACTGGGAAACATACAAATGTTTCCCAGTATTCTATGAACCTACTGTTTTAGCCTCTGTTGAAGTATTTCCGTAGTATGTGTCTGAGTTTACCGAGCTCGGTGTTCCATCACGAACTTCGCTTGCTGTTGGCTCGTGGTGCTCTTAGCTTACTGCAGGTGTGGTAAGCATCTATTAAGTATTCTGAGAGCTTTATTACAGTGTATTCCAGCTGTGCCGGTTCTTTTATATATATTTGTGACAAGCGCCTAGCTAATAGGATGGCTATAAGGCGCTTTACCCGGGCACATCGATGCGCCGCGGGTTACGTTTCGGTACGGGTTTTCTCATGTTAATAGTAAGTTTAAAGCAGATCCTTCTATGGTCTGAGCAAGAAGGTTCGTCCGACAGGTGCCAATTCGTGATAAGCTTTGTCGCGTTTCAGAAGCGAGTATTAAGTCTATGATCGTTTTTCCTCGGACTGTAACCCAAGTGTGTTCAGAGCCGCGGTTCATAATATTGAGGTTAGTTAAGAACAAATAGGTGGATAGTACGTCTCATCTGGAGTTCGATGTTTCACTGCCCCAAAGTGGATGGTGGGCATTCGAGTTGATGCAGATGATCAGGTCCAGTCCAGCGTCTACCATCTGCCTTGGCGGGCAGTTTGTGTCCTCACCGAGGCTAATACACACAGGCCTCCTCTTGATAAGAGGCAGTGGGCCTTAATCTACCGCGCTGGCCCAGTGCGAGTTGTTCACTTGGATCAGTGCGATAATTTTGGGCTTAACCTCCAGTGGTCTGCGTAAGCTAGCCGTAGCAGTCTGGCTTTTAATTGCTTAAATTTTACATACATACATCAAGAGAATATACCTCGTATATCAATGTCTATGAGAACTACAAAGTTTTTGTTAATAGGAATAATTTCGCCACGTTTCAATGTGTGCGACACGTACTTAACTGGATTTTTGGGTAAAGTAGTTGCTTTATTTATAAAATGTAATATACTTAATGGGATTAAAATTCTGTTTCCCCATTTAAATTAAATGGAACACTAATGGAATATCATAATTTCCCAGATTAGGTACGACCGAGTGAAGAAGGTGCATCCTACTTCAAGTAAACAAATGTCACCTTTTTTTTAATAATTGAGTAGCGCTATTAAAAAAGAAACGTGGTTGCTCACAATGGGCCTCATACGAAGGCCCTGAGTCAGACAAAGGGCAATGGAAAGAGCTATGCTCGGAGTTTCTCTGCGTGATCGAACAAGAAGAGGAGATCCGCAGAAGAACCAAAGTCACCGACATAGCTCTTCGAGTCGCTAAACTTAAGTGGCAGTGGGCAGGGCACATTGCTCGTAGAACCGATGACCGATGGGGTAGTAAGGTTCTGGAGTGGCGGCCACGTACTGGAAGACGCAGCGTAGGGAGGCCCCGAACAAGGTGGACCGATGACCTGGTGAAAGTCGGGGGAAACCGATGGATGCGGGCAGCACAAGATCGGTCATCGTGGAAAGCCTTGGGGAGGCCTTTGTCCACCAGTGGACATCTATAGGCTGAAGAAGAAGAAAATTAAAAAAGTTATAAAAATATTGAAGGTGCAGTAAACTGTACTTTGTTGCGCAACGACACGGTTATAGCAGTGGCTGAGCGATCGACCTCTATGCTGCTGCTGTCGCAGGTTCGACACCCGCACTGAACAAATATTTGTATGGCCTACAGGTAGTTTGTCTGACTGTTTGTGAATGTGAGTTTAAATGTTTTTAAACGCAACTACGATACAGGAGTAATTCCTAGTGTGGGACAACTTTTTTTTTATATATAATTATAGTTATTTTTCTATTAATTCATATTTGTTTACATTATTGGCCAATATGAATAGTTATAGAAGTAGGTGTTACAATTTTAATTCTAAAGATAAAATTAAAATGTTTGTTAAAATTGGACTTGGAGAAGCTTGACAATGATCTATCAACTATAACTCAGTGACATTATTTATTTTTCTGATATAATATTCCCACGTGGATATCGTATACTTTGTGGAGGTATTAATATTAATTACGTTCCTATATCTTTCTTTCTTCTGTTGACCATACAGCATATGCGTCATAAGACCTTCAATTTTGTATACTCAATTGAATTGGTGGTTTGAGTGGTGACTGGCCAATCCTGTAGGCCTTTTTTCACGTTATGGTTTCTTTAGGTTCCAACGTATACACCGTCCCATCGTCCATCGGCTCTACGAGCTATGTACCCGCCCAGTGCCACTTCAGAGAGCTAATCCGCTGGGCTATGTTGGCGACTTTAGTTCTTCTACGATTCTGTGATTCGATCACGTAGAGAAACACCTAGCATAGCCCTCTCCACAGCTCTCTGTACGACCTTGAGCTTTTTTATGAGGCCCATAGTGAGGGACCATGTGTCATCACCGGTAAGGCGATTCTCACACTGCCCCGCATGATGCAGCGTAGCGCGTGGATGCGTGTTCTTCCGTTGCTTGTAAGTATCTCCGTTTGTATGGAAAACACGCACAGTCTAACACACCGAAAAAGCATCCACGCGCGTTCATGCGGATCACGCGCATACACGCGGAGAAAAATGCACCCCCGCGCGTATGTGCGGGGCGAGACGCAAGGTATGGCACACCGAATCCCGCAGTGCCGCGCGTGATTTTGAATGGGCGTGACGTGTGTGTTTGAAAATGGATCTCGATTTCGATCGATTTATATTCGAAATCGAAAACCACTCAGCTATCTGGAATTACTTAATGGAATTCTGGAATTAAAAATTATTCTGGAATTACATTAATTACTACTGCACGACCACCACAGAGAACGGCGAATAAATGAGAGCCGCCGTGCGTGAATCTACAAAACGCACCAACGCGCGTGAGTGCGCAAAAAACCCGCACGATGATGCAGATCTGCAGTCCCGCAGGAACGCGCGTAGATGCGTCGACACGCAATATGCAGCATGATGCGGGGCAGTGTGAAAACCGCCTAACACACATTGGTTAAAGACTTTTAACCAATGTGTGTTACCGGTACTTTTTAAGAGATATTTTGGACGAGAACACACTCAGCAGTGGAGTTCATGTGGCTGAGATGATGATGATACACTGTACCGTAGAAGCAACGTGTAAGACACTGACACAATCGTGCCTACAAACAATAAATAAGCTGTAGCTTTCACGGTAAGAAAATCGTGTGTATACTAACGGCCTCACTGTATCACTTTTTAAATCTAAGATACTGCTTCTTTTTCTACTCAACCTATAGAGTTCCACTGCTGGACAAAGGCCTTCCCCAAGGCTTTCATTTCATTTTGGGGTTGCCATAATCCCCATGCTTGACAGGCGGTTTGGGGATCGCAGTAATTTGATATTCAAGAGGGGAAGCGCTGTTGCCCGCTTCACTGGTGAGAGTTCATTTTTTTTTTTTTAGTAATTATAAACTAGCGCTTGACCGCAATCCCGCCTGATGGTAAGCAGTGATGCGATCGTTGATGGTAAAGCGCGCTAGTTTATTAAGAGCCTATTCACTCAGAAAAACTGAGCGAATAGGAAGGAAGACGGCAGTTGAGCGAGGTGATGCAATGTTAAACCCAACAACACGACCAACGATGCTGCGCCAAAGGGAGATTGATCTGAAGACCCTCCACGACCAAACTCCCAACACAACAACATTTGGCGCATCGTACCCGGCACACATCGCAACACAACTGCTCAGACCCGTCCTCCGTACGGCTTCACCAGACATCATGCCGGAACACGTCAAACCGCTTGGCGGCAAGGCATTGTCTGGTGGGTGGTAACTTCTGCCGCCTTTTGTGATTATGACACGATATGGGATGGTATTATTCTAAGCCCAGTACCACACGGGACCCACCCGGTCTCGTGATGCTTACTGTTAAGAAATTTCTATTTGTATTATGTAAAACAGCAAAATATGAGGAACTTTATAAACATTGTAGTGTAGAAATCGAAAGAAATTTAATTTCTAACTTTTATATTAATTTCTCTTATAAATAGTTAAAGTTTAACTAATCAGAAATTAATTAAATTGTGTGGCTATTAAATCGGTTGCGAGCCGGTCTTATAGAACAGCCGTTTGAAAAGATACGCGGTAATTTAACAAGCTTGTGAATAAGTTAGGCATATAATGTATATAATAATATGTTATGTACTGATAATTTAAATTATTTTCTTTTTTGTTACGGGCTGGTAACAAAAAAGAAAAGAATTTGCATTGTCCCACTCCTGAGCATAAGTAAAATAGAAGGAGTGGAAGGAACTCCACTCCTTCTATCTTTCGTAATTCTATATACTATTTTTTTTTAATCTTTTGAAAAAATATTTTGTTGAAAACTAGTTTTGTTAAAAATTAACATTTTGACGTCACAAAAGCTACATAATTTTGTCCCAAGATCATTGTCATGCATATTAATAAGGAAGTTAGCAGAGCAAACCTCCCCGAGTATACATTTGTGTACACGTAGGAATGCGGCCTACATGCTACGTGCGTAGCAGCGTAGGCTCCGCGTAGCGACACACGTAGTGCTACGATGCGTTAATATTAAAAGGCAATTTCGCGCTAAATTCGTGTTGTTGTACCATGCGGTACGCTTATGCTCTTATTCACTCCCTACAATAATTGGAAAACTTCAACTTTTGTTACCCGACGTTATGATATCGTAAATCTTAAAATGATAGCCAGTAATACCATAAAACTGGCATTATCTCTAAAATCTTATCGACAATAAAGACTAGTAATTTACTGGAAGAATAATCTTGAGTGTTTTATTTCCTACATTTTGTGATCTGGGAACAAGTCTCACTGTAATACAACTGACTTTGTTTTCGTTTTATAAGACAACAAAATTGCATCAAATTGACACAAATTGTTGATGAAATAACTTTGGAATCTGTTTGACCTCTCTATCCTGGTGAAATATTGGTTTTCGATAAAAAAAAGGTGACAAAGCTATGCTGGGCTGGTATACCTGAGTAGGTACTCGATTCCGCGAAACTGCAGCTCAAAAATCGATTAAGTCCCAAAGCGGAGTTGAGGTCTCGAGGTGGAGGGCTCTCGTGAAGAGTTTTGGAGAATGCTGGAGGTGGGTTCGCGGCGCATGCGCGGGGCGGAGGCACGCTCTGACGTCACTCGTCGCGCCCGGGGCGTCGCGCCAGTGCCTCTCGCGACCGCGCGATCAGTCACGCGCGACTCCCGCCCTAAATCGTCTAAACACGATCACGAGCTTCCGATGTTAATTCTCTACTATAAACAAGCGGTTATTGTTCATAAACTAGCTCCCGCTGGCTGCCGGACGCGTCGTCAACCGCCGCCACGTGCTGACGTGACGTGACAGCCGCTCTGTGCTCCGATCCTCTCGCGATTCATTTGTTATGGCCATTTCATACAAACCACTATATTTACATACATATAGATAATGTAGCGGTTGATGACGTGTATGTCATCAACACAAAGACGGCTGCTAAAATTTTAGGGGGACGGAAGTAAATAAGTACATGCTTAGAACTTGACAACAATGTGGCAGTGTGATAGTGATGAATAGTGGCTGTTATTAGGCCTGCCTTGCTATGATAAGCTGTTATATTCTACACACATATACACATTATACAGTGTACATCACTATAATGGTATTTTTGCATCCAGGCGTTTAATATTCAATGTGCTCGGCCACAGTTCCGTCAGCTTGTAGTAAGTAAAGTGAGACTGTCTTCGTTATTTAATGAAATATTCATGATTCAAACATTCAAACAGTTACCAAAACTTAAACCAATATAGTTAATTCATTATACAAGGCAGTGCGACCGCTGTCAATAGCATTTATATGTCCTACACGCATAACACAAGCATTGCCTTATTTGTTATTGGAAGGGTTTTAAGCATACTTACATTACAAGGCCTAACACATCCAGTTATATGATTTATAGCTCTATTTGCGACTGCTTTTGAATACATATTACACTGTTTATATAAAAATGAACATTTGTATCTTCTATCTAAAACTTTCTAAAGCTTCTGTAACAGTATATATACAAGTATGTATGTATTATAAGCAAAGGATTACGATCCTGTACGTATCCTATTCGTGAGATAAGAAAGTAGAGGTTATATTGAAGAAATAGGCCTTACCGCTATAAGAACTACATTTTTGTAATCGGTTTATCCGTAGTGAACACAAAAGGATCGGGCTGGGTAGATCGTGTCGTGGTAGTGATATCTTAAAGAAATTGATGCTGTATTTATACAGCTATATTTAGAATGTTTCCTTTACACAGGTAGGGTCTTATTGATTAGCGACTCAGTATATTGTTGAAAGAGGAAAAGTACATTGGAAACAATCAGTTCGATGACCTAAATATAGCAAAATAATTATACATACCTAATTAATATTTTAAAATATCTCTTAAAATGTAGCTATCACAGTTAGTTTTATGAGAACCAATGAGACAGTAAGCATTACAGAATTTGGTTCAGAGTAGGCCACAGATGGCCATGCGGCCCTTAAAATGAGACAATTTACGACAAGATGTAGTTAAAGTAAAATGGAACAGGGCTTACGGTTTTCAACAGTATTTAGATACGAAGTTATTCAAACATTTCATGTCTCCTCTCTTCTTCATGATACAATGAAGATCACTGCATGGCACTACTTTGCTAAATTAAACATCTTGTACCCGCAGATCGATTCGCGGCGTCCCTAAATCTGTATTATTCATAGAGTATAGTGTCTTATTCAAATTAAGCTTTTAAGGTTTTAGTTATTTAATATTCCTTTACTCGTAGTTTGCCACGTGTTCAAATTAACCTTGAAATTGAAACATTCAAAGCTTTTACCTACTTGTTAAAGCAGTGAGTGCTTTATTATATTAGTATCAGTTGTCCGGTGGGACTAGTGGTATATATGTATCATCCCACATGTCCCACCATGGAACTGAGTCGATTGGACTAGTGGGACGGACCCATTTTCAATATTGTGTAGATCCTAAGCTATAGATATGATTACTGCATTTCACTACAGTTAGGGAAATTAATTGCAATGTAAATTAACATCCTACGTCAATTTGTCGGGTTACATCCAATTCATACAACTGTCAAAGAATGACAGTTGTGATTTGAATATACTTTTTAGTTGTTGATCATTTTATTTGAAAATGAAGGACTTTAACTGACATTAAATTGTGTAGTATATATGTCAATACATTCTGCCATTACTTTAATTAAAACACTATGTAAGTAATGAAATCCAATACCGGTACTACCTACAACCTAATTCAAAAGCATATGTTAGTAAAATCACAATTCCAATGTCAGGAAATCACAGTCAGTGAACTATTCAGTAATGGCTGACAAGAGTTTCATGTCATAGCCAAGGATTTTATGTGTGCCTACTTTGCCTTTGACGAAAAAACAAACACAACAATTTGCTCTGTAACTGGTCCCCCTCTACCCACCCCCATGTGCACATACTTTAACATCTATCACATCGTAAATATAATGTCTACAAGGCAGTGGCATTTTTTATTTCAATGTCAAACAATGAAAACCACTCTATTTTTACACTTACACACACACACACACACCATCATTGATTCATGAAATCTACGCCTTCGGTTGAATGAATTTTGTGATCGATACCATTTAATTGGATGTTGAACCAGCTATCGTAAAGTAACGCCATGTTTACACAATCTATAAATCATCATTTACCCTCGTTTTAAATACGCGTTTGGAATCCATCACCATTGTCGTCGCCGTCTACTGGATACGAGCCTCATTCCTTTCTGCCATCCTATATAATTACATGTCTGGAATGAAAACATGCCAATTAGCTATAGACTCTTTATTCAAAAATAATTAAATAGATAAATTTACTATTAGCGCTGTCACAAAAGCACGTGTATAACGTCTTATACACGTGCGTCTATAACAGTGCTGTTATATTATACACGAGTACCGCGCAGCCGCGTATAAATAAACCCTTAAAGGTTTTGAAACATCACTTAAATTTGGATACAAATTTATAATCAGTCAGTAACATTCCGACTTCTGAGATATAGGCCGAGTCTTTTGTTATCTACCACGTGAGCCCAGTGTGGGTTCTAGGACATGGACGATACAGAATATCCATTTTTATCTACATATATTTGTAGGCATCACAGATTTATACTATAGTTTGTAATTTGAGGCGGTTATATTTAGTTACACTAATGCATTGACATCAAGTATATATAAATCCCCGAGCTCCATCACTCTTGCAGACTATCTGCTGGTGCTAATGCCGAAACCACTTAACGATTCTTGATGGGTTGATATCGCTGCTTCCTAAGACGTTTCTCGAGGTAGGTTTACTCAGATACATAAAATTATACACAGCGGCTCAAGATATAATAATATGTAACAGCTTTTGCTTCACTTTTTGACTGTACATGTAGAAGGAAACGTAGTATGTTTGTAAAATCCGTAACTACTACACATCTTTCTTATAATTGCTTAAAATCGTAAACTCAATTGCTTAAAATAATAAAATCAATTGCTTAAAATAATAAAATTAATTGCTTAAAGTAATAAAATCAATTGCTTAAAATATTAAAATCAATTGCTTAAAATCATAAGTACACGTTACTCTAGCGACGTTAAACTTATTTATTTCCGTTAAAATTATTCCTGCCATCTAAATATGTCCTCAGATCTCGCGCAGAACATTTTATTCAAATCGCAACAAAACTCCTTTTATAGCTTCAATAAAACATGAATATTTTTCTGCCTGTACGGGAGACGACTTTCGTTTCATCACTCTATCCAATTTCGTCCCTTCCACATTGCCCTTGGGCTTATTACGTGGCTCAAGATGGGCCTAAATATATGCGTACGTAAGCAGAACGAATAGTCTGCCTTTAACTTACTCACGGTGAAACCACCCCTTGACTGTCGGCCTTGCAATTTTTTCATAGGGCACCAACCATACGAGAATGTCCTAAGTCCTATATTTTATCTAGTCTCTTACACCCTAATTTGAATATTTGGCAACATAATACAAAGGCCAAAACTAATTTTATAAAGCTATTATTATTAAGCATTAGTAATGCTCAATCAGCGGTCGTGGCTAAAATATATTTTTAATTCTTATCTGAAATCGATTCAGTAGTTTATTCATAATTGAATAAACTACTTTTATTTTACTATATTTACCTAAAAAAATATTCAAGTCACTGTTACTCATGTAACCTAAACGCTCCACGCTATTTTCGTGTTAATTAATTTTAATTAATATCGTGATGTGAATTAATTGCACTACAAAGTAATTAAATTAAACATGATATAAATTTGATTAAATTGTTATTTGTTGTTTATATTGGCTGTTGTGACTTCACAAGGAAGTTTTATAAAGTCCAGTTATAAAAGAAATGTAGGATACAAAAAGTTGCGACAACTGAAGTCTGTGAAGTGCGAAAAGTTCGTGTTTCCGTTTCCTACAGTATTCACGTTGTGATGTAAAAAGGGTCCTCTAGATACTCCTCGCCTGTAGCCTTTAGGAACAGTCCTTTGTGTATACATATACGCTTAAAAATATGTGTATTCAAATTACCTTTACGTATGAAAAAGAACTTTCATTCCATTTTATTTCTTCTATACGAAATCTTGCTCACTTTTACTACATAGATACTAGCTGCGCCTCGCCGTTTCACCCGCGTAGGTTTTGATATGTGTTTTTTTTATATGCGCCGCTCATATTGGTCGCAGCGTGATGTTATATAGCCTAAAACCTTCCTGCATTATTGGGCTATCCAATGCAAAAAGATTTTTTCAAATCGGACCAATAGTTCTTGAGATTAGCGCGTTCAAACAAACAAATAAACGAACAAACTCCTCAGCTTTATATATTAATATAGAGTATAGGTTTAAGGTTTTATTTCATTAGGTGGTGTGGTATTGTAGTAGTTCACAGTTTTTCCACAAAAGAAATTCTATCTACCTAACATTGACTATACCCTCTTGGGGTTGGCTTCCATTCTAATCAGATGCAGCTTAATCACCAGTATTTTACATGGGGGCGACTGCCTATCTGTCCACCACCACCGAGTTCCTGGATAACACGATACCTCTTGGTGACTAGCAGATTTTCAGGATAGACCCGTGACCACTGTCAAAGATCCACAAATGATAGCCGAGACCAGCTGCTTAATGCACTTTCCGAGACACAAAGGGATCTTGGTATGTGAAGATAGTCACCCATCCACTATAGTACAGTCAATATGTCGAAAAAAAAGCCGTGAGCTCCGAAAAATGACAAACCGGAATTTGACTTGATGAATCGTTAGAGGGGCGAGTAATAAACTTAATGTTAGATTTCCGAAGTCCCTCCTCCTGCTGTTTTTGAGAAAATCCAAAAATATTTTGAAATTGATTTATCTCAGCAACTATAAGGGCTAGCGACCTTTTTTTTTTTTAAACTGTTAAGGACACTTAGGACTACATTTTCTTTCATTGAAGTGACATCGTCCGACTTAAACTGCAAAAGCTAGATGGCGCTAAAGTTTGAAAAAATTGGTTTTTTGCCATTTTCATTATGAAATAACAATTTTTTTACAATAATGTAAATGAGAAAGTTGTTTGTCACAAAATTAGCTACAACTTTTGTTTAAAACATTTTTTCGTAAAACTCACCGTTTCCGAGCTGAAGCTTGTTGAAGTGTACAAATCGTACATTATGTGCCTTGCTGTAGGGTGTTTGTCACACAATTCATGGATAGATCAATGAATTGAAATGTTTACATAATTTTCAATTTTTAATAATTTTTTTTTTTTTTTTTTTTCTTTTTTTTTTTTGTACGCTTCTTAGAGCATCTGGCAGATGTTAGAAACCGGCCCATTGTTCAAACTATGCCCACGTATTCGGTGAAAGTGACAAAAGAACCGTTGTTCTGCACACTGCACTTCTTCACCTATATAGCTCGGAAACGGTAAGTTTTACGAAAAAATGTTTTAAACAAAAGTTGTAGCTAATTTTGTGACAAACAACTTTCTCATTTACATTATTGTAAAAAAATTGTTATTTCATAATGAAAATGGCAAAAAACCAATTTTTTCAAACTTTAGCGCCATCTAGCTTTTGCAGTTTAAGTCGGACGATGTCACTTCAATGAAAGAAAATGTAGTCCTAAGTGTCCTTAACAGTTTAAAAAAAAAAAAGGTCGCTAGCCCTTATAGTTGCTGAGATAAATCAATTTCAAAATATTTTTGGATTTTCTCAAAAACAGCAGGAGGAGGGACTTCGGAAATCTAACATTAAGTTTATTACTCGCCCCTCTAACGATTCATCAAGTCAAATTCCGGTTTGTCATTTTTCGGAGCTCAAATTGCAGATTGACTGTACTACTAACTAACCGACGCAAGCGTAGCTTAACTTAAGCGATCGATTCTTGCTATAGTGTAGTCGGTCGCCCTGATTAACTCAAAACAATGTTTGTGTTATTTCTCCAAAATTAACTTACTGGCTGGTTTTTTGAGTTCATATAATTATTTATTTCATAAAAATGCACGAATATGTAAGCGTCTTGCCCTTTATGTGGGAGACTTTTTATTTAGATAGTACTAGCGACCCGCTCCGGCTTCGCTCGGTTGCAATGCTGATACCAATTACATTACAGAAAAACTGTGAACATTATATATAAAAACATAGCGACCCGCCGCTCTCGCCGCCCTTGCCGGTCTGTACCGCCGCAAATGCTACGTCCCGCAATTTTTAAATCTGTAATATCTTCTAAAATATTCATTTAAATCATGTATTTTTTGGCTTTGCCGGTATATTAGCGTATCGAGCTGGCATATAGCAAATAATTTCTCATATTGTAATGATACTTACTTTACATGCATAATATTTTACTGCTGCTGGGGAGTTTGCCACTTCATTAAGCATTAGGAAGTGGCGAAAGGTGGAAGTGTCGTTTTGGGGGAATGTCTTATGTAATATTGACGTTCAAAAAGGTTTGATTCTCTGCCTATTTTGAATAAATTACTTTCGACTTTGATTTCATTGGACTGTTATTACTTAGCCAGAAGTAAAATTATTACGAAACAGTTAATGTACAATAATCCTTGACTTAATTCTATGTTTTGATGTAGACAAGAAAATTTCAGGAACATTTAGGTATGTACTCACATGGCACGGAGTACTTGGCCTTCGGGTCGGCCCCGTGACACTCTCAACACAGGGCCCGACGGTAACCGGGTGGTTTTAGTGGGTATTCCCGGCTTCGGCCGGGCGAGTCCCACACACGCTCGTCGCCTAGCTAGCGACGGGTATGGTGCGTAAATGCATTTCCACTCGAGAAAAAAAAAAAAAAAAAAAGGTATGTACTCACATAGATATACCAAAATTCAAAATGATACACATTTCAACATATAGACACAGGATAAAAAAATAAGTGAAATATCTCATAAATATAAACTAATATTTTCCATAGAATAATTTTTACGAATACAAGCCGCGATGTATTTTATAAGCTTTGATAAGGTTTATAATTTTATAGATAATCGAATATATGTATAAAAACTCGGACACACGACCAATTTTACTCCCTCAAAGGAACAAGCCTATATCTTCTAAACTTATGTGTGTTTAAACATTAAAGTTGACTAAGCTTCTTAATAATGATAACATAACAAGGAAAGCCGTTGAGTTTCTAAGAAAATATATATATTGCTTTATGTAAAACAGCGCTCACGAGATCTCTGTTGACTTTGATTTGATTATAACCGCACGCTATAGAAACTGTGATTACTAGGAATTGTCGATTGTCTGCTTGCCTTCAGGCAGTCTACTGACTGGCGCCTAGGTTCATAAACTTTGCTTTGAACGTACTTTGACCGGTCTCTGTCGGACAACTGTCAATGCAAGATAGTCAGTCTTATTCTAGACTGTATATAGGCATATCCCTTTATGATATCAATGATGGGCGTTCACTTTGAATAAATCAGTCCCATAGCTGGAGTCTGTAAAATGTAGGGATACTGGCACACCACTGGTTTTTTGTTAAACTTATTTCTAGGATCTGGCTGTTTTTTATGTCACTTTAAATGCTTGTAAATGCACAGATTCACGAAACATGAGAGATTTTTTTAAATACTATATTAAATAGTGTGGAACATCGAATTTCTAAAAAAAAATACTTAAAACCTATATTGTCCCACTGCAAGGCGAAGGACTCCATTTCTTCTTATCACTCCTCTATATCTTGAACTAGTAAGGACCAATTCCAATGTAGGTGTCAAGCTCATCCCGCTATCTTTTCCTGGGTCAAGAGATGATGTCAGACTGATGAGTGTCAGTCATAATAATTTTATTCCTAGCGTGCGTACTGTCCAACATAATGCTATCCAGCAATACTTTAACTGACAGGTCAATTAACTAGTTATCACACGATAAATCAGTTCATCTTTATTGTTTTCAAATCTATTAGATGAGATATATGTCGATTATTTATACATTAGTGAATTAAGATTACTTGTTGAAGCGATAAACACCAAAATATTATAATAAAACGTATAACATAGTGAAACGTATTTCATATTATCATAAATAGAAACACAAATAAAATTCATTATTTATTCAACACGACAAAATTATCATTCTATAAACCTCCGTGAACACATCATTATTTATATTGAATACAATTGTAAAAATAAAAAATTAATGCGCCATGGTATTTGTATTCTATCAGCGCATTTAATAAATGTCACAGTATTAATACAGCCAGTTAAATTCTGTAAAAAGCTCGCTGTGTCAACTATTGCAGGTAATGCAATAGTGTCAGTCCCTAACATCAAGTGGAAAGGCAACTCACCTTAAATTACTTCACTAAATATTTCACGGTGATCATTTCACAGAATAGCAATACTTGGTACGTAAACACAACAGGGAATCATTGCAAACAACTTATTCCGGCACATTAGTGCTAAGTAAATATGTTACGAAAGCCACACAAATGCAGCTAAGGGAACTTTACCTACAGAAATGCACATAAGTCTAATCCTACTAGCTTCTACACATTCTTCTACTAGACACGCTGCTTCACTTACTAACGCGTTAATATGACACACTGACCATGAAGCGGCCCTTTTGCTTCGGCCTCGACTTACGATATACTGGTAGTAAGTTCGAAACCAAACAAGAACTTAATTTAGTGAAAATTATTTCGTGACAATTACTCTCAATATGACGCAGGGAAACCTCGTAATGACACAGGATAAAACATGCACTAACCCCCACTGGGCGAGCATAGTGGAATACCGATCTTAACAGACCTCAGCCGCATCAGATCACTAGCAATCTTATATGTATGAGAATAAAAATCACTGTGATTTAAAGGGATGCAAAATTAGGTGTAGAATAACTGTAATTCGACTGTATGCACAGTGACAGACATCTACAGTGCAGAACTTTTTCCAAAACACCTACACAGTGCCACATATTACGACCAGGTACCATAAGTAGAGCAATCTACTCGTGCAAATATTCAAGTAAACTGCATTTACAGTACACAATGTGCGTGCCATCACGTGAGGGAATCGATTAGCATTCAACATGTTGTAGGTAAAAGGTGCCAAGTTCCACACGCATACTTTACTCCACAAGGTGGCTCTAGGACAAATGCTTGCATAAATTGTTGACCCCTTTTCTAAGGTATTAAAATGTGTTCAGGGTACTGTGATTGACGAAGGTATAAGTACCTTACATCTGATATTGTACATTGTTCAAAAGCACACGTGCGTTAATAGCATAATCTGCCTTGAGATTTCCCACCGCTCACAGTCTTCCTTTTGGCTTGAGAGAGTGGGCCAAAATCCACTACGCGGGCCCAATGGATGTTGGTAAATATCGATTATCTTCGAATTGACATGCCAGTTTCCTCACGATGTCTTCCTTCATCGTTTTGAGAGCAGTGGTGATGAATAACTTACTCATAGTAATGTTTTTGTCTAGCTTGGAACCTACGGCCCACGATTTACGAGTCACGGCCTCTTTTTTTAATATTATAACCTAGTGCTTGACCACAAACCCGCCTGATGTTAAGCAGTGTTGCAATCGTTGATGGTAAAGCGCGCTAGTTTATTAAAAGACTCGCACTCTAGCCTTGAAGATACTTAAACTGTGTAACCACTAATCAGCCACTACTCATGCTTAAAGTACACGTACATTGATATATTGTACCCAAAAAACATGTGTGACTTAAGGTTTTTGCGCCGTATCCCTCAAAGCTAAAAATACTACTTCTGAATAAGCACTTGTGATTACAAACACTTCCTCGTCCCGTATTTCAATATAGCCTCGGAAATTTCTGATTTGATTTTGAATATTTTTCGCTACTTGGTTTCAAAGATTCGCATTTCCTTTTTCTTTAAATAATAGTACCTATAGGCTGGTTACATTTAGTCGGTGTAGTATTTTCATTCAATATAAAATGTGTTGGCTGTTCTAGATCAATGAAAGTTACAAATATAATATTAACTCAAGTAGTTATGTAAATATTGAGGCATTGTTACAATTTCAATTGTTCCTATGGTATCCTAGATAAAATTAAAATTGTTTTATTTTTTCTTTGTTTTTTCAATAATTCTTAAACACGCGTTTTAATCCCCACGTTACAAAAAATCGATCAATTGCTTACTTTAAGATTTAATCTCCACAATCAACAATCGCGGTAGCATCAAGAAAATTCTCTTTTATTTTGTCACAAAATAGAAAACTTATTTAATCCATTAACTGGGGGTAAATTGTTTTTAGATGAAGTACTTCGAAGTGTTGCAAGTTAATGGAAAAGCTTGGTACACCCCTGTA
Organism: Sesamia inferens; assembly: GCA_037179545.1. NCBI lineage: Eukaryota > Metazoa > Arthropoda > Insecta > Lepidoptera > Noctuidae > Sesamia > Sesamia inferens. The sequence continues at coordinate 14,730,665 of CM073928.1, read as the reverse complement.
ATATAAGAAGGGGAACGGTAGGGAGTAAAGTACTGTTGAGTTACCTCCTCTGGCTTTCTGAAAGCTAGACATTTACTAGAACATTAATCAGCAACTCACGATCATACTTTAGTGCTCAGCTCAACAATAACAACCGTTGTTTGCTGTTCAGATCAGCTTGATATCACAACAAGGTTGCTTAGTACTTTTATGCACTTTTATATTAAAAATTCTCACATTGTTCGTGTTAAAGCCGTCTTACATGAAGATTATTTATCAAATACGGGAATTTATCGTAATATATAAAATTCTCTATATTTTTTATTCAAAAAATAACTTATCGTAATTATAATTCGTAATTTAACTCTAGTTGAGTGCAAGTAATTTACTATAACCAAAATAAACTTAACTGTTTAACGTAGCACAGTTTCTGCAGTCACATCACGTCTTTAGAGTGGGTGCTTATTAAATAAAGTACCTCTCAAACATCCCTAACGATTAAATAAGAAATAACCCGGAAGCTCGTTTTAACAAAACTAGTATAAAAATCTACAGCAGTCGCAACGATAACCCAAAAAGCAATTAAAACAATGAAAGTTTGAACAAACAACGATATTCCTCAGCGAAATAAGTACCTACATAAGAAGCAGCATGTGATGGTCAAACAGTGTTCCTGTCTCACTCGATGGTTGTGTGCCCAGTATTAAGCATGGAAGGTTCGGCGTAGAGCGAGACCTGGGCGGGGGCGGCTCGCGGCGCGCGCGCTGTGATGCGATGGGCCAGGACTGGTGCTTCCGACGCAAGAGGAAGCGCAGCAGCAGTCAGGAGGACCACCCGCATCACACCCGGTAACAGTAGCAACACGACAGAATGTATGGCCTGTTTCAAAAGTATCTAATAAAAATTTAAAAAAAAATGGATTAGAAATCCATACCTGTGTGTACATCAATATCAGTAGGGTAACGTACAATTTTAATACTTTTGTACCCGAAATTGAAAATTTAAATCACCCAGACGTTTGCCATGCGAAAATTGAGGTAAAATTTAATATTTTTCCTTCAATGATTTTTCAATTACTTACTTATTTTGGTAAGGTTATTAAATAAAAAAATATTGGATAAACTAGCGAGATATAGGTATAGCAGAAACCTTCTAAATAAGTAGGTACAAATGAATGTTTCACTATATTCCTTTACAGAAATACTTTTGAAACTTGCCATAGCTTATTTGAAGCCGGTTGGTTCTGTCCTATGTATTCTCTAGACTTATTAGATGATGGTACATGGTTTCAGGTACTGGATGGTAAATTTGTTAGTGAAGCTACGTCGTGGAATTTAATTTCGATTTTATGATGCTGAGCGATTCTATCGCCATCTGTCGGCTGTAAGCGCCTTTTAGTCACAGGTAGAGCACGGTGCTCACTGGCGGCGTTACGTCAAGTTTACGTCAAGGTTAGCTAGATGTCGTACGATGCCCTCCGTCTGTGTTTTTTACGAAATAATTATTATACGCTCATGCATGTAACTTAATTATTAAGATAACAAAAAACTGGACTGCAAAATATAACTGCAAAATAAAAATATGCTTATATTATAGGTACTTTTTTTGTCCTGTGACATTATCTTGCATACTCGTATAGGTACCTACAATATTAGAAATGTATTTCTGACGTACTTATTTAGTCAGGAACGGTTTCATGGTATTTCATTTTGAAGCCAAAAATCTAGCATTGTGATGTTTTAAATTTTAATATACTTACCTGGTATCACACACACACAATCACGACGAATCAAATAACACATCTCATGTCAAAATCCATCAAGCCATTCAGGCTGTAGAGGGTAAGAGATACCGTTGGTTCCAAAAAAAAGCTGTAGAAGCTGCCCAAGAAATGGACATACATACATACAAACGCTCGAAAAACATTACCCTCCTTAATTCGGTTGTCGGTTAAAGTAAGGTTTTCACGTCGATGTTTTTCTGAAAGCTCCATCAAAGTTGCGACGGAAAAGCAGAAGAACATTATGATAAAATATTTCCAACTTCAATCAAGAAATAATATGGATGAATATACCTTAATTTTTTTCATAAAAATCTGCTAATAAAAGTGTTCGACCGAAGCTAAATATGGCCAAAGTTAAAGTGGAATGTATAATCTGACGCTAAGTAATGAATACATTTTAGAGTTCCGTACAAAAAGGTTTTTATAAAAACCCGACGTCATCTATCTGTCAAATTTCGATGGCCGTGACTTTTGCGAATATTTAGTTCTAAAGCTACCTAAGTATTGAATTTTCGATAAATGGTGATACTCATTGATGTATGTAGTTTATTCCGGTTTTATTTATTTTTGCGTCGGTAGGTAAACGTGATGTGTAAACCTTTTTTTTTCAGCGCAAAAATATCCGTCAATATTTAAACTAAAATCTACAAGGTGCTTTTTTCTGTACTTTTTCAAGCTTTTGAGCAGTGCTGATTTTTCAAACGACTGAAAAATTTTAATTAAGGAATAAAATTGACCTTTTCTTGATCTACGATAGATTTTTTATCGATGAACTATCAAATATTCAAAACCATGCCTCAGTTACCAGCCATTAGAAAAAAACAACCCTAAGAACCATACAAATCCCAACAATGGCATAAAATATTAACGCTTATGTGATAATAATTTGTGTATATAAGTAATAGTCTCTTTTGTTGAATTACGGCACCAATTTTCGTATTCCATTGTCGACATCGTTTATAAGTGAAATTTAGTATAGCTTTTTTTTTTTCACTGGCCTGTGCGACGGCCAGGTTTCTTGTTTAACCAACCCGCAACCCTGACCCAGGAGGCATCGGTTTTCGTGGACCCCGTCACAGTGTGCTGACATCTCTTTGAGGCGCGCGTGAAACACGACGCTCCGTCGACTCGGGCCTGGTCTTTACCGGGCGGCGAGCTGCCCACTGCTCACCGCCCGCAGGCCCGCGCCTACGGTGGCTGGGAGTTAGGTGTCGTCTCCCGACCAGGGCGTTTACTGCGGCGGCTAGTGGCGTGAGGACGCTGGGATTCCCGTTACCTCACGCGCTCCGCCTCCTCCTTTGCCAGCATCTCTGCTTCGCAGAAGGAGGTGACGGCCTGCCATGCACTCTCGCTCCGGACCATGGCCTGGACCAGGGTCAGACGCGAGAGATTGCCGCCGATTGCTACTACGAGGACACGGCGGTGCTCTACCCAAGCTGGACAGACCTCCACCGTATGCTCCACCGTGTCCTCAGGGCGATCCACATAATGGTGACACCCTGGCGTTTCCTCCCGCCTAATATGGAACAGGAACCTCCCGAAACAACCGTGTCCGGTAAGGACCTGCGTCAGGCGGAAGGTGAGGGCACCGTGGCGCCTCTCTAGCCACTCCTCAAAGAGGGAACTTACCGCCGCTATTGTGGCGTGCCCAGCACTGGGTTGCGACAATCGCACTCTCCATGTCGCCATGAGATCCCGCCGGAGCTCTGTCCGCTGTACCGCGATTTCTCGCGGCAGCGGAGTTATGCCCCGGCGTTTTGCCTCCTCTCGCCACTCCCACATGTGGGCGAGGGCTTTGGCCTCCAGATCCCATGGCGGCAATCCGGCAAGGAGGCTCGCCGCCTCAGCGGAGACCGTGCGGTATCCCCGGATCAGCTGAACGGCCATGACCTTCTGGGACGCGGTCAGGCATCGGGCTGGTCGCTTCCTTAGCGACCGCGCCCACACCGGTGCTCCGTAAAGGGCCATGGACCGCACGGCCCCCGCAAATTTAGTATAGCTTGTAATCAATAATTTATTATAATACAGAGTGGTGCTGACAATACGACAATAAATGAAAACTCGAACGCTGCTGATTCATAGGAATAATCCTAACCATAGAAAAAAAAACTTACATCAAAAAAAAAATGAAAATTTCTAACAAACTAAATCGCATAAAATTGCAAACGGAACAGAACATCTTTTAAAAATATTGGTTCACTGACCTCCGATCGGCGACAACGCGATCCTGTATCGACTTACTTTTTCGTGTCATTATTATTAAAGTTTGGTACCGCAGAATGCGGCGGTCATTAACCTGTAAGCGCTTCCTTATCAACATTTACATCATGTAGAAAATGTGAAAAATGAAAAATAATTTCCTGTGACTAAACTAATGCACATATTTATATCATTTTTTATGGGTAGACTGAGAATATTTTGAGGTACACGATGTTTAATTTATTGTCGTATTGTCAGCACCACTCCGTATACGGAGGTCGTATAGCGATTACCTTCATTTACTAGTGTAAATATAAATTAGACTATGTAGTTAGTTAATACATAACATAATCAGCCTATAATGTTCCCACTGCTGGGACACAGGCATCCTCTCTGCAAGAGGGTAATGCCGTAATCCACAACGCGGGCACAATTGCATATTGGTAGATGCCAAGTGTCATCGAATCGGCGACTTTTTCCGTTTACTCGTTAAGATACTAGCTGAACTTCACGGTCACACATGCGTAAATTTCGATCTCATGGGAATATCCGGATAAAAACTATGCCATATTAATATATAGGATAGTTTTAACCAGCATTAATAAACCATATATGTGCCAATTTCATTCAAATATGTTCAGTAGTTTTTGCATGAAAAAATAACATTCTTCCATAATTGTGTATGGAAGTAAGTATGTTATTTTTTATGAAGCTTTCGTTTTTATGAAAACGAAAGCTTGTGTTGTGTGTATTCTACTAATTTTACTACATTATGATATAGTAAAATTTTCAGAATGGTAGTATAATAGATTTAGTAGCATTTGATAGTGATTGATTATATTATTGTTAGATAATACTAACAGAATTATTACTCCATGTTTGAAAGACTAAATAAGAAACTGTAAGAATGTAGACCTTTTTTGATACTCATTGATCCGTATGTACTCATGTTTCTTCATTTAGCTGTACTAGGGGCCACGTTATTTAGTCCGAACAACCCGCGACCCTGATAGGCATCGGTCCTAGTGCTCCCCATCATGATGTGCTGACATCTCTTTGAGACGCTCGTTGTGCGGTGTGTTCGATGCTCGATGCCCGCAAGCCGGCTCCTACGGTGGCCGGGTTCGATGTTGTGGCCCTAAGTGCATGCGTCTCCTGTGGTGACTAGGAGCGTGCCGGCGCAGAAATTGCCTCTTCCTCACTCCTCCTTTGCGAGCATTACTGCTTCGCAGAAGGTAGTGACGGCATCATGCACTCTCACTCGGTACCCTGGCCTGGACGCGAGAGATCGCCGCCACGATGACACGGCGGTCCACACAGTGACAACACCCTGGTGTCTCCTCCAGCTTTATGACCGAGAGGCGCCAAGGCGGCCTCACTTTACGCCTAATGCGAACGCCGAACTCCTTATGTTGAACAGGAACCCTCCAAAATAACCGTCTCTATAGCCACTTTGCAAGGAACGAACTTATGGCCGCTATTGTGGCATGCCCAAAGAATGTAGGCCTCAGATTTAATGAAACTTATAAACAACGATTTCCAGGTGATTACAGTAATGGTCTTGGTAATCGCTGCGTGAGGAAAATAGTGGTAATAGTGGTCGTTGGTGATAGATTAGAGGGTCCCCTATTGGCTTAGGTATACCCTCCAACGTGATTACACCTCTTAGTCATCTTACATACCCATGGGCCCTGAAAATACAGTATTCGGTTTATCACTCACACCACTATCACAAAAGGTACATCTAATGATAAATGTATCCTAGATTGACAGTGCGATCAAAGTTGGAGGAAAAACTAGTGTTATTAGTTTAGTGTGGTAATAGAAAAACTAGTGGTATACTCTGAATTGTAAATAGCCAGCAAAGTTTAAGTATACATAAGGAGCCATTATATCCAACGGCACGGTCAAGAGTTTTACATAACACCCAAACTTTTGATTTCAAGGACTTTTAACTTCATATTATCAATAACTTGATTATTCCTTCAGTTAGTCCTAATTTATTTTTCTACCAAGTGAAAATAAAGCACTAGTTTAGAGCTGGCCTGCGATGCATTTTCATAACACACTATCTATAAGCTCAGCGGACTCCGGGTTCGAACGCGAAAGCCGCGGTTGCAACCGGGATTGATGATGATGACTATCTGTAACCTAGCTTAATAGCTTTCATTTTGATAGTTCTATAATATTCAATATATACACACATCAAAAGTGTCTAGGGATCAACATATATTTTTGCAATAACTTTTCTCCTGATTGATATTAATTAAAATTTTCTTTAAGGATTCATCAAATAAAGTGTTTTCGTTTGTCACAGTAACGATAAACCAAGTCACCTTTGCATTAATAAAGAAATTTGCCATTTTCCTAATAAAGGGATATTTGACATTTGAACCACTAACACAAAAGTTCGAAAAAAAGACTGAAATAACAGTTTTCTCTAAAATTTTATTAGGTAACTTAAACAATTAATAATCCCTGTTTCTACCGCGAACACTAACAACACAAGAACATCGGTTTGGCATACTCAAAATGAGTTCATCCAAATCACGCTGTGGAATGGCCGCCCATGTTCGTTGCAACAACAAAAAAAGGTCTTCTTGCGACTGGATACCCTCCATATTCGGCAGAGCTCTTCTCTGTAGCATATCCCATGCATGCTCAATCGGGTTCAAGTCTGGCGACCGAGCAGGCCAGGGCAGGACATTGATGTTAGCTGCGGCGAGAGTCTGTCTTACAACTCTTGCGGTGTGCGGTCGTGCATTATCATGCATTAACTGAAATTAGGGACCGATTTGCACTTGTAGAGGAACGATGACGTCTGATACAATCGTCTCAGCATAAATTTGAGCGTTGAGGTTGCCTCTGATCCAAATCAACTCAGTTCTTCCGCCGATCCAAATACCCGCTCATACCATGATGGTTCCACCACTATAAGGATGGACTTCCTGGCAGGATTTTAATCGCTGTTGGCGTCCAGGGGTTCTCCACTGTCGTATACGTCTTTTATCCGGTCTCATACCAAAACGAGACTCATCAGAAAAGCACACGAAACGCCATTGTTCTTCTGCCCAATTTCTGTGTTCAAGAGCCCATTGATATCGAATCCTACGATTGTGCATTGCTATAGGTGGTACCCGTAGCGGTCTTCGGGAATGAAGGTTCACTTCATGCAAGCGGTTTCTGACTGTTTGGTCGCTAATTAAGTTTCCTGAAGAGTGATGAAGCCTCACGGCTAACATCATGGCGGTTATTGTTGGAGCTCTTCGAGTTAAGATTTGAATGTATCGGTCTTGTCTCCGTGTGGTGCAGCGATACCGTCCTCCATGGCGCTCAGCCACGGTACCAGTGCTTCGGTAACGTGTCCAAAGTCGACTGATAACACTCTGACTTGTATTCAGAGCTAAAGCCACAGTACGTTGCCGGGAACCAGCTTCTATCATTCCCACGGCTCTGAGCATTTCTTCCCTGCTTAAATGACGTCGCCGCTCCATAATAACGTTGGTTTTAATCAGTAGTAGGGAAACAGTAGCACTAATAATGTCTTCAATGCGTTGTATGTTTTTATAGGGAAAATATTGACAGCTGATTTTCATCTTTTACTCGAATTTGATTCACAGTTCCTGATTCAAATTATGAAATGCACCAAAAAGGATCCATATAAATTTATAAAATCATAAATTTATTACAAAGCCACATCTCAATCTCAAGAAATCCGCATAAAAATGCTTGATCCCTAGACACTTTTGATGTGTGTATTTACGTTGCTAAGTAAGTAGACCAACTTTTCGAATATAAAGGGTGTATCTGACATCGACGCACAAACAAGTACCATGGATCCAGTACATGATTCTGAACCCCCCAGTGGTGGAATTTTGCGTTGGCTTTTTCCCGATTAAAAAAAAATAATTTGCAGTTTTTTTTCACTTCAGACCGTTCATAATTGCTATACTTTTATAACCCAATAAGATTTTAAAGTTAAAATTAATTAATTCGTTAATTACACAAAAAAGCGCAATGTGAACAATACTAGAAAAACTATCCTATCGGCTGATTTAATAGAGTTCGCATCAGGCGCCAACGTTATACCTACAGACACACACGGCGGCACGCTTACAACCTTCAAAGGCCGAGCCGACACTTTTTTTAAACACTTTTAATTCTGTAACCGCTCATTAACGACATAAATGACTATCATAATTTTGTTAGTGGCATGCGGTGTGCCTTTTCGCAAAGTTTGCGTTTCGATATCACATACACCCTGTATGAAGCACCGGATAGTCGATATTTTTCAAAGTTATTTAGATTGATATTGACAGTAGCCCCGATTCACAAACTAAAAGGACAAAAATTAAAATATTAGTTCCGTCTCATCATTAAAACGTAACGTACGGAGGACGGGTCTGAGTAGTTGTGTTGCGATGTGTGCCGGGTACGATGCGCCTAATTTTGTTGTGTTGGGAGTTTGGTCGTGGAGGGTCTCCACATCAATCTCCCTCTGGCGCAGCATCGTTGGTCGTGTTGTTGGGTTTAACATTGCACCACCTCGCTCAACTGCCGTCTTCCTTCCTATTCACTAAGTTTTTTAAGTGAATGGGTTTAATAAACTAGCGCGCTTTACCATCAATGATTGCATCACTGCTTACCATCAGTCAAGCGCTAGTTTATAATTAAAAAAAAAAAAAAACATAATCAGCCTATATTGATCCCACTCCTGGGACACAAACCTTCTCTCGGTGAGAGGGAGTGGGCCATAATAAACCACGCGGGCGCAGAGCGGGTTGATAGATGTCACATGTCTTCGAAGTTTTTCCTCTAGGACATACCGATTTCCTCACGATGTTTTCCCTCACATGCACGCAAGTGCACCAACAAACACGTATAACACGTGTATGCTTGTGCTCAAACACTCAGTACATATTATAATATTTTATTTTTATTTTTTATTGCTATAATAGTTATTATGTTATACTTATACAATGAGAGCGATAGGCCGTCATCCACGACGCAGCCTATCCGGGTTGGTAGATGTGACATATCTTTAAATTATCGGTTTTAGAATGTACCGGTTTCCTCACGATGACATCTTTCATCGTTTTGAGGAAGCCTACCTGACCGCTTCTTCTAAAGTACACAATGAATAATGATGGGTTTCACCAAGATTCAAAGAATTTATTCCAAAATATTTACGTGGATAATAAATGTATAATAAACTTTAAATAGAAAAATAGCTAGTTTGCCTGTAAATGGATTAAAGGATCAATATTCAATCAAAAATGGATAGGTATAAAAGCATTTCCTGCCAGCAAACGCTTTTAAAGAGCCGTTTTATTATTTAGAAAGGAGGTGTCTACCGAGATGGCGGCTAATAGAGACGTATGAAAGAAAACGACTCCAAATAAAAGGAAAAAGAGAAAGACGATGTTGATGACGCATTTTAATTTTAATATCAAAGCTGCGTTTTATTACAACCAAACGTAGTTTGAAACTTATTTACATTAAACCTTATTTAGTATTCGTAATACCAACACGTATCTTTTCCCTATTTATGTAGCTGTATTTGCGTTTTGTCCGTGCAGACTAAAACTATACCACTGGTGTGGATTTTACTGCAGTTTTCTGCGTAGTTTTATTATCACTGAAATGGGAAAAAATGTTCTCATGTGCTGCGGCTCTCGCAAACCCACAGGTTATTCCGAGTCATAAAGTGGAGTACACCGACTTCAAACACTTTTACTACTTTTCATTTACTTCGTAGGTATGTATCTCTGTCTGACATGGCAACTTTCAATTTATTAGAATCCTAGACCCAAATGAAAGGTTACCTACTTACCAGACTCAAACCTTCTGTCCACACTTATTAGATCCATACATGCATATAATCAAGCTTTGTTCTCATGAGAGTAGACATACACAAAACGTTATCTGGATTCTTACGAATACATTAGATTCAAACAACTATGAGTAACCTAATGACCTAATTATTTACACTTGTGTGAGATACCTAACATACAAGTTTATTCCTAGTTCAGATAAAAATCCAATATTTCCAACCTACCTGTAGTTTAAGGCCATATTTTGTAAATATATATGAAGATCAATTATCTCAATAAATAATTAAGTTTCACCTTACTTCTACATGATCCTGCATTTCAAAATACAATTTTAACGTCTTTACGTGACCCCTACTTTTTACGATTTTACACATAATCGAAATTATCTGTATTTTAAGTACGTTTAATAATAATTTTTATACACACATAAACCTATCGGAATGTATTCGAAATAATGTTGAAAAAGGCATTAAAATCAAAATTGCCAAGTTTAGAAAAACATCACGGTCACACAAACAGACTCTAAAAATGACAATAATCCTATTAATATTATAAACGTAAAATTTTGTATGTATGTAAAGGTGTTTAAAACGAAACCTACTCAACGGATTTAGATAAACTTTGTCACATAGGTGTCACCTAACCAGAATTAACCTATTCACTATGATGATTACGTAAAATTTCGTATTTTATTTGGTCATGTGTATACCTAACATTTATTTATCCTTTTGGGTCGGACAGAGTTTTCTTTACATATTGTTTATGTTTTAAAAGACCAGAAACCTGGTTCAGATTTAATGACTTGACTAAATATGGAGCATTCCATATATAAGAATAATAAATACCGTTTAATGGAATATATTCTCTATATCTATACCTACAAATATAATATACATAACGCCGCGTGACTGGTTATAGAATAGTTTTGCCAGGTTATTCCGTCAGATGAAACCGTGGGGCGTAGAATAGAATATAATACTCTTTATTATGTACATCATATAAATTGCAAAACACAAATATGAATATTTTAAGTGTGACACAATGGGCAGTCTTATCGCTAGGAGCGATCTTTTACAGACAACCTTAGATGGAATATCAAGGGGAAGGAAAGATAAATAATGTATGCTATCATGTAATAATAGCATGCACTTCGCTGTAGTTATTATCTTCTAATAGTATGTACCTACTACTATTATTAACTTATGTTGACGTAGACTAGGTAACTATCGCCTAGGGAAAATAACAAAAGTAACATGTCAGAAGTACCCGTAAGTAGATGTGCCACTTATCCTGTTAATTAAATAGTAGTTAGGGATCAAACTTCCTATTTTCTTACACCACTTCAATCAATCTGCCTAGTCCGCTCTTTTGGCGGCAATTTTCAGGCTAACCGTATCATCATCATAATTTCAGCCGAAAGACGACCACTGCTGAATATAGGCCTCCCCCAAGGATCTCGAAGACGCCTAGTCCTGCGCCTCCCGCATTAAGCGGTTTCCCGCGTATTCACCAGGTTAACCAACCGTATAAAGTTGAATATTTTACTCGGGGCGACTGCCTAGCTAACGATACATCACGGTAAGACTGGTTGTCAGACTTTTTGGGCTTCTGGTCCGTAACAACCGTCAAATAATTACGAATGACACTGGGGACCAACTGTGTAACGTGCATTCCGAGGCACGGAGGGGTCTTGATTTATGGATGGTGCCATCCGACGGCGGCAAGCATAAGAGGTAGTTCTAGATAAAGCACTAGCTTGGAACCTTTTCCCGATACCGCTGGGCTAATATTTTATATTTTTATAGTAAATATTTCCATATTTATTTACTACATTAAAATGTTTAAAAATATAATTTATGGGTAAATATAACGAAATAAACGAAATCGTGTATAAATAGAATTGAGTTGAATAGAAATGAAAAAGTTTCACCAGTTTTTTACTTCCATATTAGGTACTACTTCATTCTATTATTATTTTGGACATTTTTAGGGGAAGGCCGGGCAAAGTTTAAGGTATTTAAGGTCATAGCAGAAAAGGTATACAACACAAAAACAAAATAATGATCACAAAACAATTCTTTATTTTATTATAGCTCTTACAAATACGAACATCAGTTACTATTAATATTTAAACAATAATCAACTGCAATTAAAATTTAAAAAAGTACGAAAATATTCGTTTTGCCCGTTATCCCGGGAAAGCGGATACAGCACTTGGGCGAAGTGAATACCCATATTCAATCTCTGAAAACAAAGAAATAACTTTGACAAACTAAAAAAAACATGACCATAAAATAAGAACATTAAGAATGGCATTTGCCTCAAGTAAATCCTGGAGCCAGCTGGCCATCAAAAACAGAATAATTTGTGTGATACTCGTACCATTGTTGCCAAATGTCACATTGAATCCAATTTTCAATTGATTTACTGTCTTCTTCAATATACATTTCACCGCAAAAAAAAGGCATAAAATAACCTTAAATTCATTTTCTCTGGCTGTTAAACCTTTTTAGCAATTTTTTCGTCTTTGTCAGTCCTTGTATTGGTCTTATTAGGTATATTGTAATTAACAACCACCTTCATGCCTATTAAATCCTTTTGCCTTTGCAACCGATGTTGGATCTTGAGTCCTGAGGGTTATTTGATCGTGACGAGACAAAAATGACACTAACCAATCATCTCCAGCTTTTCGTACTTGTCGCAGTTATTCGGGTAGTCCAATTTTTTTTTTTTTTTTGGCGGAGATAAACCTTAAAATTTTAAATTCATCTTGAGTCAAGCCAATAAATATAGAATCTATCAGATCATCAGTGAAAAATGGACGGAATCAAGTTTTGAAGCAGCGATGCCAGTTTTTACGTTCCTATACAGGATTGCACAAGCCAAACCATAGTTTTTAGCTGTGCTTTTTATTGATTCTCCAGTTTTGCACAAATTGACAGCCATTTGCATAGCATTTTCATCCAATGTCTCTTGCTTAGTTTTTTATATTTATTCACGATTTCAAACAAATAAAATACATATTTAGATAATAAGTCACCAATGAGAAATGACGGGCAAAGTGGATACCATATCCACTTTGCCTTATTCACTTTGCCCGTCTAGGTAAGTTTTGAGTTTAACACATTTCATACTATAACTAATAATTCTGCTTTTCTGTTAAATATACTATAACAACCTACTTTGATATGAATTAAAAGATTTCTAAAAATCAAGAACTAGTAATAAACGAATTTCTGCTATGACCTTAAATACCTTAAACTTTGCCCGGCCTTCCCCTAAAAATGTCCAAAATAATAATAGAATGAAGTAGTACCTAATATGGAAGTAAAAAACTGGTGAAACTTTTTCATTTCTATTCAACTCAATTCTATTTATACACGATTTCGTTTATTTTGGTGTAATCGCAAAGGTCCGGCAGTACTTCACACCAGGGCAGCTTCTAATGTTCTACAAAGCACAGGTCCGTTCGTGTGTGGAGTACTGCAGCCACATTTGGGCTGGTGCTGCTAAGTGTCACCTGGCCACTTTGGATTCAGTGGAGAGGCGTGCGAAGAGGCTGATTGGTGACCCTGATTTAACTCGAGTTGGTCTCCAAAGCCTAGAGCACAGGCGTAGAGTAGCCAGCCTTTCGGTGTTCTATAGGATACATTCTGGGGAGTGTGCGAGGGAATTGCACGATTTAATTCCCCCATCTCCGTTCCACCATCGGACGACCCGTCGTACGGCGAGTTTCCACCCTTATGTTGTTAACACCTCTACGATCCGGACGAAGCGTTTCGCCTCCTCCTTTATACCGCGTACATCGAGGGACTGGAACAATCTGCCGGCGGCGGTGTTTCCGTCGGACTACAATTTGAGTGTCTTCAAGGCTAGAGTGAATAGGCTCTTAATAAACTAGTGCGCTTTACCATCAACGATTGCGTCACTGCTTACCATCAGGCAGGATTGCGGTCAAGCGCTGGTTTATACTTTAATAAAAAAAAAAAAATAGTAATACAAGAGAAATGATCAATTTACTTACCGCGTAAAATCACTATTTTATTTACGAAAACACAAATCCCCACTCTGTGCACGGGACGCGACGAAGCCCCTCACTTCCATGTTTGCCGCGTACTAAACCAAGATGACCAAACGCAATGGTAGTGGCATTTTGAATGAAAAACTAATAATTTAGGAGTTGTAGGCAGTATTCGCTTTACCCGGGGTATTCGCTTTACCCGGCCTCCCCCTATACGCATGGGATTTGGAAGTCGTACCTAAAGCTTAAAGTTCGCCTGAAGAAATTAGTCTGTAGCAATAGGTGTCCTTAATTTGGCTATAAGCTCGTCTTTTTGTAAATGGTACGAACGATAGCAGGTCAAGCTACCCGAAACTGTCAAGTATTCGCAAACAACCTTGAGTCTTAATGTTTTAGAAATAAAGTTGAAAACCTAATACAAAAATCTGACGGATTGTAGTAGCTTGATGTCCTGTCGTCTGTATTTCAAAACCCATGCTAAAATATCTGAAGATACAGAACGAAGCCTTCTGTACTAATATTTTTTTTTTTTTTTTTATAAATTATAAACCAGCGCTTGACCGCAATCCCGCCTGATGGTAAGCAGTGATGCGATCGTTGATGGTAAAGCGCGCTAGTTTATTAAGAGCCTATTCACTCTAGCCTTATTTATAAATAGCCAATAATTATAAATAACATTTAAAACACAGACATTACACACACTACACTTTTATTTCTACTCTGACTCATGATTATGGCAAAAATATATATTCTCATAGGTAGTTTTAATTAAAAGATACAGTCAGCATTACATTTCAATACTACATCCACAATCTGACCACACGCCACGATAAACATCAGCAATTCATTAACTACATAACGAACATGAAATCAATTGCCACCATGTCCGATTCCTAGTCACACATAGCTTCTAAACCAATGTAATGGTTGTAAGGAGTTCCCCAGTGGCTTGTGTGATGAACAGAGCTCTCGTGGCAAGTGGGTAATTGCATCTTAATGGGCTTCTGAGGCAATACGATTAGCTCCTAACCTCCCTTAACACAATGTCTGCTCACTGTGATAGATCGCTGCAGCGCTTCTTAATAATGTTATTCAGCGATCGCGTGCAAATCGCTTCATAAACGATCTGTTTTGAGGAAATGTTTTTCGAGTCTTCAGGAATTTTTGTGACGATTTATTTAAAAGGCATAACATCGGCCGCCGGCAGAAGTTACCACCCACCAGACAAAGCCTTGCCGCCAAGCGATTTGTCGTGTTCCAGCATGATGTCTGGTGAAGCCGTACGGAGGACGGGTCTGAGCAGTTGTGTTGCGATGTGTGCCGGGTACGATGCGCCTAATGTTGTTGTGTTGGGAGTTTGGTCGTGGAGGGTCTTCAGATCAATCTCCCTTTGGCGCAGTATCGTTGGTCGTGTTGTTGGGTTTAACATTGCATCACCTTGCTCAACTGCTGTCTTCCTTCCTATTCGCTCAGTTTTTCTGTGTGAATAGGCTCTTAATAAACTAGCGCGCTTTACCGTCAACGATCGCATCACTGCTCACCATCAGGCGGGATTGCGGCCAAGCGCTAGTTTATAATTATTAAAAAAAAAAAAGTATAATGTACCTACATTTTTTTTCTATCGGGGTGGAAAATCCTCATGAATATCCACCGCCCTGGGGTGGGCGGCGGAATCTATCAGATTCTTAATTACTGACTAAAAACCACCCTGGTGTTCCATCTCACACCTATGCCGGGGTTGCGATAAAGAACACTGCTTCCGCAACCCCCGATTGACCCACCACCGTGAGCCTCCTCAGGCAATAACTAATGTACCTATTCTTAGTAAAGATAACTACTAACTAGTATTAAAACTATCTTCATCTCCAATTCATGTGTCACTTTGATATAATAAGGAAAGTTAAAAACCGGTACTCAGATTTTTCCTTCATCATTCTTCATGTGCCATCATTAATAACTACTGGTAAAAACCAACCTGGTTTTCACCACTAGTCATGAAAAACTTATAACATTCGGTTTCATGCTTACCGATTTCCTCGAAGGATAAAAGCATTTTGATTTTAACCTACTTAGAATCCTATTAACCCAGTTAGATAAAAGGTGCACTTAAGTCAAAAACTCTTCTAACCTCCTTCTCAAAATCTTATGAAAATATTTAACAAACCACTTAGGTTTATAAAAAACTTGAAAAGACTTAAATACTTTTAAAAAAAACTCTATAGATAAATATTGAGAACAAAAATAAAAACCGTAATGGCTTATTCTCATAATTATTTGCTCAGCTATGTATTAACAGTGACTCTTACATATTTATTTGTAATATGTTTATTTTATTTCTAAATATTGAAGAGGCTTAATTAGATGAAAAAAAAAAACTAATTAGTCCGTCAGTCAGATTTCCACAAAAATACTAGACACGTATTTTTTATATAAACAAAAAATGAAGACGACACAGTGCGTTGAAAACTCGTGTGACGTCACTGCATGCTACACTTTTTAGCGAAAAGTAACGTCACCAGCCACCACTGGTCCACTCCTGTAGGCCTAGTATGAGTTTTCAATACGAAACTCGATCGTCGATATCGAACGCGTTTGGCGCTCTCATTGGTTGAGAGTTCTTACGACCTTGAAGCGGTCCAATCACTGAGTCAAACGCGCTCGATATCGACGAACTAGTTTCGTATTGAAAACTCATACTAGGCCTACTGATCTTTGATGACTTTTATATTTGTCAATTTCTAATGATTTGATAAAACAAAATATACGTGTCCAATATTTTTCTATAATCTGAATGACGGACTAAATAGAATCTTTTTTTTTTTTACCCAGGAAACATCCCTATTACAATAAAACAGATTCTAATGAATTGGTGCCAATGTATTTGACTAAAAAAAACTAAATAGTCCGTCAGTTGACGGACTAATTAGTTTTTCTTAGTCAAATACCCTATTGGTATCGTAATTTATTGAATATTGTATTGGATTACTTAATTTTCTTGCAACGGTAGTGAAAAGTAGAGTGTAACATACGGCGCTAAAAACCCATTATAACTCATTTTCTATTTACTTACACCCTCGCTAAAGCTCGGAATTAAAACAAACTCGTATATAATGAGGCATTTTGGACCCTTGTATAATAACCTACTTCTATAATTATACTTTATCCAACACGTAAATATGTATATAATACATTACTGCAGGACGCTCTTATTAAACAAGCGCGCTTTACCATCAACGATTGCATCATTGATTACCATCAGGCGGGACTGCAGTCAAGCAGTAGTTTATATTATACAACGTTACTTTTTGTTTATGCGAAACCTGAATATAGTTTGTTCAGAATAAGCAACTGAATCGATTCCAATGACTTTTATACCATGTTATATTTTTTCCTAAACACATTTAGAAATTGTTGCAGCGTGGTTACCGTGCGGGCCTTATTTTTTGTTGGGACAGCCAATTAGGATAACAAGGTCATAACTTTGTGGTTTTTCATTTTTTGTACATAGATTCTTTACTTAAAAATACTGGACACGTGTTTTGGGTTTCGCATAAATAAAAAATTATGTTGTATAATAAAAAAAATCTCACTGCGAAAACTTAGGTGAAGTTAGTGAACACCTAGTGTAGTACTGTCATCCCAACTAATGCTAGGTATTGCCACTATTGATAGCTCACTCTAACAGCACCTGGCCTATCTTTACTAGTGAGATTTACAGAATCAACCGGCTGAACTGTGGCTATTAACCGAGACTGAACCACTCCAAATTAAATCCAATTACAACAATCCAGTTACATATAACCAGGTTAACCAAGATTCCTCTCAGCTAATTAAATCATTACGCATATTGTATCCAATAGAGTACATTCATAACACATAGTACAATCAGCATCTGACGTGTGCCGTAATTGCATCTACGTGCATTCCCACACTAATAATTATCTTCAACCACAAAACGTAATAATATGGTATACAGTCCGGCCATTACAAGCCAAGGTAAAAACTACAATACGGCTCTCGTGAAATATACACTGTCAATCTTAACGGCTATAGTAGCCTCAATGACCTTGTGCATGTGGGCGGAGCTAAACGCCGTACTCCCGAATTCGTAAAATGCGCGCGGTGGCGCGCTAAACTAAAACGACAATCAAAGAATATCCAGAGATGCAGACAAGCCGCGTGTAGGGCGCGATTTGTGCCTACGATTTCAGACGGGGGTATGGATGCAAGACGATAAATGTATATTTTGCATTGATAAATGGTAATATCGTACTATAATATATTTTTAAAATTCTTGATCAATGTTTAAATAAAATCAAGGAGTGCTCGTTATACAGTTTAATGGCCGATCGCAGACTGACAGACATTTGTAAAACAAGTTCCCACACATTATAATATATCATAACATTAACATAAAAAATAATGGTTGATGGTAATATCTATTGATTCAACATATTTGAATTTTTTTTTTTCACTACTTTTCAGTATATGAGTATCGTGTCTTTGCAGTGTCCTTGAATTAATTACTAATGCGAATAACATAAACGAGTTCATCGCGTTAACGTAAAACAAACGCGCACTAGGCACTTTGTGATATTTTTATTAAAAAAAAAAGTTGAACCACACTAGAAATTACTTTTATCGTGGGTGCATTTTTAAACATATAAATTCACAGACACAAACAGCCAGACCCGGAACAACTACTTGTAGGACATGTTCTGAACATTTGTTCGGCGCGGGAATCGAACCCGCGACACGCAGCGCAGCAGTCAATAGCTTAACCGCTGCGCTAACCGTGCTTTATATAGATGCCTTGAGATTACAAAGCGCGTAGTTTCGGCCGTTTTCCATAAAGAGATAGTACCCTATTTATACTGTGTCAGTGACGTCGGATTGAATGTACTTCGTCGTAATGAGATTTCAAATAAAACACGAGTTATTTTAAAATCTGTAAATTTTAATTCTTCGATCCAATAAATAACATGCGAGATTATAGGCATATCTAAAGCTGCAGAAATTTCTTGCAGTTGAGAATGGCCACAGTCTATTTCTATAGTTCCTACAACTGCACAGCTGATATTGATTTCTGTAGGATGTGCAAAATGTTTCCATACACATACGGCATTTAAAAATAAATAGGGAATGTAGTCCCACTTGTCGTTCTCCAACAATATCCACAGATCCTAAACCACAGTCTATAATTCTCCGTGTTCTGAATAAAAGTAAGCAATATTAATTATGCGTCGCCCTTCGATGAAACAAGCTTGAGATTTGTTGAGGTTTTGGTGATATTTTGAGCTAAAAAAAAGATATAACATACATTTTAATTAACCCTGGCAACACTGTTAGAGATTTTTGTCAAGGAATTAAGAATTTATCAAGAAAAATTAATTAAGAATTAACAAAAAAATAATTTTACAGGTATATGATATATTTGTAAACTAAAAATATAGGTTGTAGGACATGCAGGCATAATTTTACCTGAATGATGATGATGGAACTTGCGTCGTTTTTTTGTGCACATAGAGATATATAATATTATCATTTTCTTGACGACATTCTGTATGGATGTCTGACCTAGAATCAACTGCGTTAGTGTTCGACCTAAAAAGCAAATTAAACTTTTAAGTTCTGTCGATTGGTTTCTTTCTCTTCTTTTCTGTAAGTCGAAAAATGTTATTACAATATTATTTGTGAAAAACAGAAAATATATATATATATATCCTACAGTATGTTAAGAAAACCTTGTCCGACCCGTGAAGGTGTTGTTAGGTATCGATAACTGATTCTACTAATGCATACAAAACCAGGCTAACTTAAAAAAAAATCCCCCTAAAAAAATAAATATTATTTCGCAAAAAGAGGTAACTTAATAAATATGCGTTAAGCACCCTCCCGCGGGCGGCGGGCGGCAGCGCACGCGGCACGTTGACGCATCGCTGTCGCTATTCGCTCATAATAATACCGGTGTTGTCACTTTTTTTTAAATTACCAAATTTCGGGGAAGTTATTTCAAAATTCATTTGTATTGGTACTATGATGATTACGTAAAATTTTATATAATATTTGGTCATGTGTTTACTTAACCTTTATTATCCTTACGGGTCGGACAGGGTTTTCTTAATATACTGTATATGTATATACGGACAAATCACACAGATTGAGCTAGCCCCAAAGTAAGTTCGAGACTTGTGTTATGGGATACTAACTCAACGATACTATATTTATAATAGATACATATATAGATAAACATCCAAGACCCAGGCCAATCAGGAAAAGATCGTTTTCCATCATGACCTGGCCGGGAATCGAACCCGCGGCCTCCACGTCGCAGGCAGGCGTGTTGACCGCTGCGCCACGCAGGACGTCAAAAAAATTTACTGATAACTGTGACATTCCAAGCCCGCCAGCCCGCGTCCATCGGCTTCGGCTACTTTAAACAATTACATATAGAAATAAAATATTTACAGGAAGAATCATTTAAAATAATCCAAGTAAGAGTTTTTATTACACATTTTTGCTAATATCGCAAAAACTAAAAGTCCTATCAACTCAAAACTTTTTGTAAAACTGTTTTTACACCAAAATCTTTAATTGAGTCCTAATTTTTGGTTTATATCACCATAAACAAAAAATCACATTTTCAAGTTACGTAAATTTCTAATAAGATTTTTATTTTTAAATCTCCTTACAAACCTTTAAATTATAATCTAAGTGCGAGTGTTTACTTACCTGAATAGAGTCTTCTATATTATCAGCGGATGTAGTTAGTCGGATTATTGCCTTTCAAGTCTAAAGATTTCTTTCTAGATTTCCTGGAACAATTCGTAATTGTTTAACTTCAATTGTAAAAGAAAAATGGTTACAAAGAAAAATACAGTAATATGTAGGTATAAATACAAGAGTATAGGTAGATAGATACTTACGCCACCAGACGCATCTTCAATTCTCATTTGCGAGCTAATCTATGAACGTACACTGACACGATTCGCTCGTAAATATTTGCACTCACACAGACAACCACGCGTAGTCGGCGATAGCCGGAGCAGAGCAGCAAGCGACACAACCCTCCCGTCTGAATGCTAACGCACGACTGCCGCCCGCGCCCGCGCAGAGCACCTCTAAACCTATGTTTCAAAATAAGGATATTTTCTTGGCAAATGTTGATGGATTTAAATACGCTCTTGCATATTTGTAGTACTTCTAACCACGAATTTTTCAGTGTAAAAAAATTTCCACACATCAATGCCGTTTAGAAGTAATAACGAATATTAGCCAAAAATAGCGTTTTGGTAAATATTTTTTTAAGGCAACAGGCAAAATCCTACGAAAAAATCATCTTTAGTAAATGTTGTACATGAATCAATAGACAAGATATATTTTTTTCAAATCTCAAAACCAAGCCGTTAATTAGAAATTAGCTTCCTAAAGTGACTATTTTACGCTACTAAATGAGACTAAGGCCCTTAAGAGGGGACTCTAGTGTCGAGGAATTTGGAAAATAGGTATTTGAAGAAATTATTGCCGTCGCGCTGCTTACTACCTCTCCCGGTAAAGTGCGCAAAAGGATAATTGCAGCTCAGGCTGATTTTACCTACAAAAACGTGGACCAAAAGCCATTTAGTATTCCGTTGTTTTCTTTTTCAAAACACGACAGATGTTAATTATTTTTATATCAAAATTTAGAGGTAAAGTACCTATGCTATTTTTTGTCACAAACTTATCACGTTTGTCTAATAGTCATCTGAACATCACGGTAAAAATTGCTTATTTATTGCGATTTTGAAGTATCGTATTTCTTTTATTAATTAAGTTTCAGAAAAAATCAAATGATAGGGGCATATAATCACGGTGATAAATTGTAGAAAACAATTGCTCTAAAAGCATTATCCAGAAAATAGCGGAATACGTGTGTATAGAGAAAACACCACTAGAATTCCCTCTTAAGGCTGTACATATTCACAAGGGAAGCCTTCGTGTATGTATTTCTACCACAGGTATATTTTCTAATGAGCTGTTGTTTTCCCAAATGATTATGTGTTTTCCTCGTTCCACTAGATAATTATATGTTACTGTATTACCTTCTGCAGGTGGTTATGTCATTTGCTTTGCCTTTTTTTAATAATTATAAACTAGCGCTTGACTGCAATCCCGCCTGATGGTAAGCAGTGATGCAATCGTTAATGGTAAAGCGCGCTAGTTTATTAAACCCATTCACTTAAAAAACTTAGTGAATAGGCAGGAAGACGGCAGTTGAGCGAGGTGGTGCAATGTTAAACCCAACAACACGACCAACAATGCTGCGCCAGAGGGAAATTGATGTGGAGACCCTCCACGACCAAACTCCCGACACAACAACAAGTAGCGCATCGTACCCGGCACACATCGCAACACAACTGCTCAGACCCGTCCTCCGTACGGCTTCACCAGACATCATGCCGGAACACGACGAATCGCTTGGCGGCAAGATTTTGTCTGGTGGGTGGTAACTTTTATTTAGTCACAGTTAGTGAAGCGTTAAACGTAAATAACAAAATATTGTTTCAACAAAAATAGTATGCGCTACACGGCAGAAACAAATAGGTCGCTGTTTAACGCAATTTTTCTAATAAACCTTTAGGGTCGAGTAAAAAAGCACTTCCTCTCTCTTTAAACATTATCATTATATTTATTTACTCTTGTTTGATGTTTATTAATGAATTAATGATATTTATTTAAATAGTATGATATATATTTGTTGTATAATCTATATAAACAGTACACAGTAAACACTTATTTTTTTTTTTATTTTACTCTACTTTTCCTTAATATTCCATCCAAAGGATTTTTGTAAAAGATCACTCTTAGCTATAAGACCGCCCATTATATCATATTTTGTGAAATCTTCATATTTATATTTTGTAATTTTAAAGAGTATTCTATTCCATTACATTCTGGTAACGGGCAGTTGCAACATACATTCAACACATACCTCCCGTATACAGTATGTTAAGAAAACCCTGTCCGACCCGTGAAGGTGTTGTTAGGTATCGATAACTGATTCTACTAATGCATACAAAACCGGGCTAAACTAAAACAAAATCCCCCTAAAAAAATAAATATTATTTCGCAAAAAGAGGTAATTTAATAATAATGTACGTTACCACCCTTCCGCGGGCGGCGGGCGGCAGGGCACGCGGCACGTGATCGCATCGCTATTCGCTCATAATAATACCGGTGTAGTCACTTTTTAAAAATTACCAAATTTCGGGGAAGTTGGAATTAATTCGCGGGAAAAAAAGATTATTTCAAAATTCATTTGTATTGGTACTATGATGATTACGTAAAATTTTATATTATATTTGGTCATGTGTTTATCTAACCTTTATTATCCTTATGGGTCGGACAGGGTTTTCTTAACATACTGTATAATTTCCACATCACCTATATAATTTGTTTTCTTATAAATAAACTAACTGTAGCCCAGAATTTTATTAGCATGAATGTCCGTTATCGCGGTAGGATAAAAACTGTTACTATCTCCTCCTTGAAGTTCAAATTTACTCTATACTAAATTTCGTCAAAACCGATTCAGTGGTTTAATCATAATATGTGACAGACAGACAGAATTTGTAATATTAGTATGGATTCATACTTCCACACAAACTTTCAACTCTTATTCTGTGCTTATTTTACCTTACATTACCCCATATGTGTAAAATTGTTACCAACACCCAACCTTAAAAAGTTTTTAACTATGTAACCCATTTCCACAGACTTTGAACGCCATATTTATTTATATTTAATCAACAACCTATAATGAAAGTTTCATGCTTTTAGCTTTGAACAGACCATACTTTTATACAACTTTTACGACCCTTTGCCGTATTTAAAAGTAGCCTATGTTTTTTCTCAAGCATTATAGCCTATCTATGTACCAAGTTTCATTTAAATTGGTTCAGTAGTTTTGGTGAGAAAGCGAGACAGACAAACAGAGTTAGTATTATTGCATTTGTAATGTAATAATACATACTTTTTAGGTTATTATTTAACACTGATATTTTATTTATATTGATTAAAAATATACGTAATATAAATATCATCATCATCAACCTTTTTTATCGTCCCACTGCTGGGCACAGGTCTCCTCTCATACAGAGAAGGATTGAGCGTAATCACCACGCTTGCTCAATGCGGGTTGGCGATTTCAGACTTAAAGTCCAGGTTTTCTTAAGATGTTTTCCTTCACCTTCAATCATTGGTGGCCAAGATATACTTAGAAAGTACATATAACTTTAGAAAAGTTACTTTGGTACTTGCCTGACCTGGAATCGAACCCGCGCACTCATACTTGTTTTGACCACTAGGCCACCTCGACTTTTTAATATAAATATGTATGTATATAAATGTGTAGCTCCTGTAATCTTAAAACCCTACAAGGCTACGAGTCTACGGAGCTACGAAGTCTACGGTTGTAGCACACTCGCCTAGACCTATTAAATCATTCCCTCTATTCCTCTACAGCATTTAAACATTCTAAAAAGTTTTATATCTTATTATGCAAAATATCAATGCAAGTATACCCCCGGATGTGATGTAGGGTGCTACCGTATGAAGGGCAGTGGCATCGCGGTCAAGTTCAAGGCGGCCAGCTACGCGACAAACCAATAAAACATAACTACTTTATATTGTACCGACTTTTAATTACATTACGAGTCAAAAGTGAAAGTAAACTAGTCTGATTCAACGGTTTGTCGTCGCGATGGATCAAAACATGACATTCTTTACCGAAAACTGTTCCTTGAAAACTTGAAGAAAAATCTTTTGTAAATGATAAGATGCAAGTTATAACGGTTTTATATACTTAGAGATATTTATAAATTTTAGTAATTGGTATGCTACAAGGATATCAATATGATGGGTGTTTATATTTTCCGTAGAATATCTAAGTATAAAGTTTCCAATTATCATAAACTTTTATAATACCATAATTACGTTTTTTTAACCAAAAAAATAAGGGCAATAAACTCAACCCCTCAGACGATAACCCGAGGGGTGGATTTGTGTCAGTGCCTTGTGGACAGGTAAATCAATGTGAAACGTAACTCTTAAAATGTAATCTGTGAAGCCTTACGAATGTATTAAACCGAATTCAGTGGTTGTGATTCGTAGCAAGCTTCAGTGAAGACGTTAGGTTTTCGCTTGACCTATATACGAACGCACTTTGCATAGTACTTGAAAGTGGCTCTTGGGTAGGCGACATAAGCACCACTTCTGCTCGGCGGCTTTGGTGACTTTCGTCGTTTCCTACACAAGAGTTGCGTGCCGGCGTACGCATGCGGCTCGCCCCATTCGACCCCCGGCAAAATGGCGGTGCCAACATGGCCGCCGGGCAGCCGCAGGATGCTCTGTGACGGAGCTCCTGTCCGACACGAAGACACGATCTACCGGCGCGCTGCACACCTTGCCACGCACATCCGCTCAGACACTGCCGTCGAGATCGATTCGACGCTTGCAGCGACACGGCTAACCTGCCGATTCGGAACGCGTGTGCAACAAGTGATACCGTGTCGAAAACAGTACAAATAAATGACGCATTGACATTGTTTTCTAGCAGTGATGTGATTGTGGGTCACATACAAATATAGAACGTGCCCTTTCAGTGAGTGGCGGCGCGGGTGAGCAAAGCAGTGAGTGACGTCGGCCGCTCACGTTCCCCGCGCCGCGCAACGTCAACATTGGCAGCCGCGTCACGCCGTCCGCGATGCACAGCATAATATCCACACGCGCGATCGCTTGTACTATTAGTGACTTTCCCTAATGTGTGTTCCATCCATGATTTGTTGTGCTACTAAAATAAGACGACCTACTGCGAGGTCGATGATGTGCTGACAATAACTGCAAACAATTCACACTTAACCCTGTCACGAAAATGTTTAATTACTGTTTGTTGTACTTATTGACGATGAGAACGTGTAGTGGCCTAGCTAATGACTATCAATAATGACGATAACATAAGTGGATAGTATAGAGCGCGTGTCGACGACTCGACGGCGAGCCCAGTGTAGTGCGAGCCGCGCGGGCGTGTGAAGCGCGCTCCACCGCCGCGTGCACGTGCGTCCCATGTGCTATCATGCTACCGTTGTCACTCACGGAACACAGCAACAATTATTGACTGCTTCTGACTGAGACTGTGCGGAGACATGCAAGTGTGAACTCGAACCGATGTTTTGGTTTCCACGGAAGTGTTGTTGGGGTGCGGGCAGGGGTCGAGGGCGGCGCGTGGCTCGATAAACCGATGATGTTGACATTCGTGTTCGCGGTGTGGTCGGCGGCGCGCGCGCTGGGCTGGGCGTGCGAACCGGCGTCCTCACCCGAGGTAGAGGAGCCGCCCGTGCTGCCTCGCCTGCGCTCGGCGCGCGCTTCCAGCGATCTGTCCACGCTCAGTACCACCACCACCAGCTCCAGCCAGACCAGTAGTGGCGACCACCCTAAGAGGTCCACACACGTTCATTTGTTGAACAGCCACAATCAATGATAGCATTGATTGCCGCGGCCATCGTAAAGAACTTATCAAACAAATAATATCATGTACATTAACGACAAAAAATCATTTAAGAGATACCATCACATTATTTTAAAAACATTAATCACAAGGGACACAATCAAATCATTTGATCAGACTTAGATATGTTGATGCAATTTAGATACCTTTAATTATGTCCAATGACGTTAATTACAATGATTTTAATCTATAGTTACAATGAGTTCTGCACACTGTAGACACTGATAAGAGATAATATATTGCTATATATGACGTATTCTATTTACAATACCTACTTGTACATTGACCGGTGATGAAGTCCGGTTGGTTAAATTTAGTTTTTATCTTTGATTTTATTTCAAGCTATAATAAAACTGAATGTTGTAAAGAATAGTCGGGAAATTATATTTCGAAGGCTATTTCAAAAAGCAGGGAAATAACAATTCATGCGATGCTTGTTTCTTCAACATCACATGATGCAACCGTACCTTCATACCTTTTTAAAGAACAGTATTTGACGCCAAACCTTTTTCAACCCTATTCAGCTATTTGGATAAAATTTACATAGCATGAAATTTGAGTTTATACATAATGTAGAAACAGCAGGGTAATAGCGTAACACACTATTAATAGCTATGGCTATCATTTTGACAGTTCAATAGCGTTCATTACGTCATTTACGTTGTTGATCAGACGCATTTTGAACATACAGAGCAATGGATTAGCAATATTCTTCAAAATGATTCCAATTGATAGTAATAGTGTGTTTCTGCTATTCGGGTGCCGACAGATGCCTGTGCACATGGAAATAATGATATTATATTAATATTTGTATCCCTCATATTCTATTTACCTATACGTCTGCAAAATTGTACCGTATCTATTAAAATAGGCTCAAAACAATAAGCCTAGTACTCTTTTCATCCGTATATCTGGCACACAGGCCGACTCTGAGTAGAAAGGTTCAATATGTGACACTCTGTGTAAAAAGAGCCAACGGACCAGAATAGCTTGGAGATGAAAGACATTCATTTTAACTGGTTGACGAGAAACAATTTGATAATACTGCTATAGGTCATCTGTGGTCATGGAGCCGAGCTCTTTATCAAAGCATTAAGATATCTATCTTATCAAATGTTTTGTTTGTGATTACATAACTTGTTTTTCCCTTCAATTTGGTCATCTCTGTAAGTAATATCGTTGCAATTTCTAAAATGGTGCATTAACCTTCCCATATTTCTAAATTCGTGATAATTATTAAATAAAAATACATATTATAAGTATCTAATATTACTTACATTAAACATTTTAAGAGCATTCTTGGGAATTTATCATTCATTAGCTTTATTTACTGGTGTCACAAAACTAATATACACTAAATTAGTTTTGTGACACCAGTAAATAAAGCTAATGAATGATAAATTATGTTCTAAATATAAAGTAAACTTGGCTTAGAATTAGATACTTATTTACTCATATACATAACCACATATAGCGGGGAAAATTAAATCTTAACGTAAATACATTTCAAATGGGTACTTACCTACATCTTTTTTACAATATAATAAAAATGTATGTAGGTATAAAATTTTAAATACTCTATTTAAATCAAAAAAAAAATTATTTGGTAAAATACGAAAGTGACGTTCATGAATTAAAAAGATAATAATGAAAAATGAAATTTTAAAAACGTAATGCTTAAATGGAACGTGGAACAAACAATTTTAACGATTTCACTTCTTTCACGGCAAAATTTAATATTAGGCGTTCCTGACAAAGGCCGACAGCAGATTTATTAACCTGACTGATTGTAAATCAATGCTAACCGTCAGTGTAACGGATCCTTTAAACCTTTTACCACTAACTTGAATTGCTATACCATTTACATTTACCTACTGCTGACATACAGCTCATAATCTTGAGGTTTCTTTTAAACCCTACTACTTATCCAACATATTGTCTAGTCCTCATTAAAACTAAATCAATGCATTTATACGTCATGCAAACAACATTTTATAACACGTCACTGGGCCAAACGTTGATAAGAAATAGTATTTTTGCACTGTAACATTAAAACACGTGGTTTAAAATCTGCATAGTTATTTTGGCAAGCTCCCATGCCAATAATAAACGGACATTGAAGAAAATTTCGTAAACACCCGTTGAAGTGTGATATGAGCAACAGTTCGATATTCGATGGTATACGTACTCACATACAAGCTAAACATAATAACGTAGTATATATAGGTGTAGTAGAAAATGCCAACTGTCTGCGATATTTCGAAGATGAGAAAGAGAATGCGCATAGTCCGATGCGTCAGTGTTTATCGTGTTATGATGTTTTGAATCTCTACGAACGTGCG
Source organism: Sesamia inferens (assembly GCA_037179545.1). Lineage (NCBI taxonomy): Eukaryota > Metazoa > Arthropoda > Insecta > Lepidoptera > Noctuidae > Sesamia > Sesamia inferens. Next base: position 14,701,963 of record CM073928.1, on the reverse strand, counting down.
TCAATAAACTTATTTTAGATTACATCTTTGAGATACTATTATAATATATCATATAATATCATATGTCTACCATAGTATATCATGTGCATCAGAATATCATATTATCGTTAAATCGGAAATTCCAAATTTTAAAAAGTTATTCAGTTAAGTTATTCAGTTGTATCAATCAAATCAATAAATTTTTAAGAAATTTTATCAATACGACGTCATATTTAATTCACACCATGAAATATTCTTGATAATTTGACCCGTACAATTTATTTCTAATAATGGCCGCATAATATATCGGGACAAACAAATACGACAATTGTATTTACTGTTTCCTAACGTAGACGAACTACTGCCCCGTAATTATATTATTCTGTTCGTCGGTTCCACGCTTGATAATTAAGTTCTTCCAATTATTTACTGAGTACACCGAACAACTTGGCCTACAGTAAAACGCAGCCGTAAGAGCTCCAACACACGAGTTGTGAACAAATCAGCGAGAGATGGCAGCACACGGGAAAATTAAACTCAATTTTAAATAGAGCTATTAATCAGCACTTTGCTGTTTTGTATAACTATGTGATTGCTACTCCAAACTGCTGAAAACACTAAAATGAAAACTGATCAAAGTGCAATAGAAAAAATACAAGAGGTAATTTTGGTAATTTTTTGCCCAGTAACAGAAGATGCTCATAATAAATTTTCCATTAATTGTGATTCCATCCATTGAAAACCATCCTTAATCATAAAAATTCAACACCACGCAAATATACATGAATCGTTACCATTTTCCCTTATTTACGGCAAGGACATCACTGAAAAGCTAATGTTAAATAAGCATATGGTAATTTTATGTATGGTGTTTGGTCTGGCTGGCTGGTGGTGTCTGACGGATAGGCATGTGGTCAGGTGGAGCGAAGCCCCGCGGCGTTGGAGTGCGAGGGGCGCGTCCCGCAGACCGTTGAGAAGAACCCCAGTGTCCGCCCGGAGGCGTACCACCGGCAGGTACAATAATAGCGGGGAATTTAATCGTGTGATGCGCCCTTATTTATAGGACATTGATTTTTCTACTCTATTATCTTTTAGGTGTCTCCAGAACACTCTGCCTTAGTGTACTTACAATCAGCAACAGAAGTCGATTATCATTTTTGTATTCGATAACTTAATTACAGAGCAAAATATTTGATTAAAATTAAAACCGAAATGACATTTATTTAAAGAACAGCGCTCTGATTCTTTTTCTCAATCGCCCATTATGTCACCCTTTGTAAAATCTTTTTACTTATGTTCTGTAATCTATATGGTATACATAATAAAGAGTATTCTATTCTACCCTCGTGTAAAATTTGATCTTAACATGTTTTGTGACCGTAAAATAAAATTATATCAAAATTAATAAATAAATTTTCATAGTTTTGATTATCACTACATTTAATGTAGTGCATGAGAAACATGCATATTGGAATACAAAGTTATTCAATATTTATATTTCAAACTCGAAAGTTGAGTAAGAGTTTTCTTTTACTGATAAGATTATGTCTATTTTCCAAGATGCTGGTTACCTAGAATTGTTTGCATAGAGATTGGATTTAATTCGTTTCAATTTACAAGTCTGTGTAAAATAACTTTTAATAGAAAAACTGCAGCTTTTTCTAAATGCTGTATTTATAGAAATGTTAGTAATTAGTTATCTAATAGCTACAGCATTTCTGTTAAAAGGTACTTTTAACAGAAATGCTTTTAGGAAATTCAATCTCTATGCAAACATTTCTAGGTAACTAGACATATCCGGGAAAATAGATATAATATTAGTTTCTTTTTGTATGCTATGCTCCAGGCATACAAGCGAAATATGGAAAAGCCTTCAATTTTGCTTTACAATTTGTTCTTCAGCTACAATTTTGTTTTATTTTTGTATCAATAACAAACGTTACCGAAGAAAATACAATAGCTGTTGCTTAAGGCACCAACATCCGCTTTTCAAGAAACATCCTAGGTATTAAGTCTTTGCGGTAGACTGTTCTTTCGGGCAATTGTTATTTCGTTTTTTTCTAAAGCCTGTATTGCATATGATTTCGTATTGACCTAGCCTAGTAATTGTGATAAACACACCTCAAATTTGTTTTGTTTGGATATCAAGTGACACTTTAGGACTAAATACGACAGACATACTTATTCGAGAGAGTAGCGATGGCCTAGTGGTATTGGCCGTGACTTACAAGTTGGTCGTAGGTTCGATCCTAGTCACGCGCTTTCATCATCATCATCATCATCATCAACCTTTTAATCGTCCCACTGCTGGGCACTGATCTCCTCTCATACAGAGAAGGATTGAGCGTAATCACCACGCTTGCTCAGATTAAAGTCCAGGTTTCCTTCACCTTCAGTCATTGGTGTCCAAGATATAATTAGAAAGTACATATAACTTTAGAAAAGTTACATTGGTACTTGCCTGACCTGGAATCGAACCCGCGCACTCATACTTGAGAGGCTGGTCTTTTAACCACTAGGCCACCACGACATTTGACAAGTCAGGCGCTTTACTTTGTATAAATTATTGCACCACCACTGCTCTCAAAACGGTAAAGGTAAAACTTCGAAGACATGTGACATCTACCAACCCGCACTTTGCCCGCATGGTTGATTACGGCCCACTCCCTCTTGCGTAGTGGAGGCCTGTGTCCCAAGAGAGGGAACATTATAAGCTAATTATGTAATGTATACCTACTTATTCGTAGTACGTGGCACTGTAAAGATTTTTTTTTTAATTATTATAAACTAGCGCTTGATTGCAATCCCGCCTGATGGTAAGCAGTGATGCAATCGTTGATGGTAAAGCGCGCTAGTTTATTAAACCGATTCACTTAAAAAAACTTAGTGAATAGGAAGAAAGACGGCAGTTGAGCGAGGTGATGCAAATTTATAAACCCAACAACACGGCCAATAATGCTACGCCAGAGGGAAATTGATCTGGATGGACCATGATCAAACTCCCGACACAACATCATTTGGCATATCGTACCCGGCAAGCTTCACAACACAACTGCTCAGACCCGTCCTCCGTACGGCTTCATATTTTCATATTTTTTTATTTTTTTATTTTCGGATTCATATTTTTTCATACATATAACAGCCAACTTATACCAGGAATCCATCCTCCTTGATATGGCATCGTGTGTAACACTTACAACTATATTTGTCATAAATGCATCATGTCATAATAATGGCATAGATCCTGCCAAGTATTCCATTTGTTATTATTAGTAAATCAATAAAACGCAAACCAATACGCAAAAGAAGGCAATGATAATTCCTTTCCTGTTAATTACTCTAACATTCTTTAACTTGTATGTCATGTCTCGTGTATGCTAATATTATCAGGAAGATGACATATATATGTATATTATGTCATGAATATTCCATCATTGTTATTAAGTCATCAAAGTACAAAACAACTATGTATGGAAAATGTTCCCTTTTCTTGTTGATTTGTATTGCATCATGTTACATACGTCGACTCTTTGAGGAAAAATCTAATAAAATCATTGAGTTCAATTTAACAGCGGTCTTTAAGATCCAGTTGCATTTGACAACTCTTTGTTTGAGATTATTAAGGTCAGTTCGAGGCCAAGCTGGCACAAATGCAAAGTATTTTACATGAATTAGGAGGTAGTTATATTGTATACAATTAACTGCACACTACCTTATTCACGTACAATAGCCCTGGAAAGAATAAGTGCGAAAACCAAACACATAACAGAACATTTCCGCATTGGGACACTGAATGGGAAGCGTAGGTACGTATGCATATATTTATATATACATGGACTCAGACGGAACTCAACGCCCTAGATCAGAAGGTCCGTACGCTGCTGACTTTAAATCGATTACATCAGACACGGTCTTTGGTTATGAGGCTGTATATCCCTCGAAAATGTGGAGGTCTAGGCTTTTTAAACGCGCCTCCACAATCGCGAGATATGCAGTCTCAGGGAATATTTCCTGGAACCCGACGTGGGGATGATTCGAGATGTGGTCACGGTCGACAAGGGCCTCACTCCGCACTCCTTGGCTAAAGAGAACATTCGTATAACATAGCAAATCTTTAGTGCTTGGTAATGATCTCATGGAGGTATGGCAGAACAAAAAGCTTCACGGACGCTTTTTCGGAGCCCTACACCAGTCTAGTGTAGATTTACAAGCGTCCGTAGCCTGGCTGCGTTTCCGGAAGGTCACCGGCCAATAGAATTAATAACGCATATTATCTTCAGGTGTTCTAGTCTAGCTAACGGAGAGTGTTTGCATAGACACAACCTTGTAGCCAGGACAATTTATCAGCAACTTGCTCTCAATTACAACGTTGTGGAATGGGAAGTGCCGTACTACAAGTATATATGCCCGACCTAATTCTTGAAAATGGCAATATCATATTGTACAAGGATCTATCCATCATCACTGTAGGAATATTGTTGCCAATAAGCCTGATATAGTGATGGTGCATCGAACAGAGCGGCGTGCAATGATTTTTGACATAACAATCACGCATGATGGGAATCTCGTGAAAGCCGAGAAAGATAAACAAATCAAGTATCTTAACCTGGCTCACGAGGTTGTCGACATATGGGATGTGGGTTCATTAATCATTGTACCGATAGTCGTGACAGCAGACAGCTTGGCTTAATAGCCAAGACCATCGACCAACACCTCAGGAGACTCTTGCTGATTGATTTATACCGCTCACATTGATAGGTGGTTCCTCTCTCAGGAGCCGTGACCACCGGTAGTTTGGACCATGTTCCCGATACTTGTGGGCTGCTATTTTTATATTTTAAATGTTTTTTTTTAAATGCAAATTACATTTATAAATAATGTAATTAATATGTCTAAAGTGAAATAAAACTAATATATAATAAGTGCTCATGGAAGTTTATGTAAATCGGAGAACCTTTTTTATTTTTGTAATATTAATTTGAATTCACACGGCCGTTTTTTGTGCAATTATGCTTGATTTTGTTATACGTAGAATAGAATAGAATATAGATTATATTATATTGCGTATATTATTAGTAGCTAATGATTGTATCTTTATAAGCTACAACTACACTATTCTATTAGGTAGGCCTCACAGGCTATATGCAAGCTAGGTATGTTTTATTAAAAACTAGCTTTCTGCCCGCGGCTTCGCCCGCGTGGATTTTGGTTATATCGCGCTTTTTAGATTTCCCTCGGGAATATCAAAATATTCAATAAAAGGTAGCCTATGTCCTTTCTCAGGGTCTAAAGATTGTCTGTGCCAAATTTCATCAAAATCGGTTGAGAGGTTTAAGCGGGAAAGCGTAACAGACAGACAGACAAACAGAGTTACTTTCGCATTTATAAAATTAGTATGGATAAATAAAATTCAATACCTACGCAGTGACTATCCTTCTTAATAATAAGCTGTACTTAAAGCTAAAATGGGAGCTCATAGTATAGTAATTACAGCCGATCGAAAGTTGAAAGTTACGCTTACCGAGGGCAGTTCGTGGATGGATGGATGGATGAGTATCCATTACATATCGGTGGTCCTAGCGGTCATACAGAGATCATTGACAGTTCAGACTTACTCAGTAACTAGGTAATGGAGGTCAGATAAATGTACAAAGGATGGGAGGAATGTCCGGAGGGCAAATTTACAATCCCTTTAGGATTGATTATGAAATATTTATGTTCGCATGCTATAGACTGCATCGTATAAAGTGATACTGACGCCCGAAGGTGTTCGTAGAACGACAGTGTTGTAAAATCCAATATAATTCATTCTACGTTTATTCTTACTTTATGTTTTAATAAAAGACTCTTAATAAAATCACATTACGTCACATCACATACTACAATTTCAGTATCTATAAGTAACCAAACCAAACCATTCTTTTCGACCGCATTTTTACAACTACTACAAAACAACAAAACATTTTTCTCCTGTCTACCGAATCTCTCTTCTAAACTTGAATTAATTTTCTTTATAAAAATTATCAGCCAGAGACAATATTAAAATTCAATCTCAACAGATAGTACATGGCGCATTATAAAAAGCACGAATTGGAAAAAGTTGGCGATGTATTTATGATAATAAAAGACTAAATCACTTTTATATTTATTTTTACGACAAAACACTAAAACGGTCATAAGTAAGAATTTTCTTCGTGACATTTGGTGCTTTTTTTTTTTTTTTGTTTAGAATAAATTCTCAAGATCTCATCTCAAAAGACAAGCCCATTGTGTAGTTAGTCTATTTTTACTCGTACTATTTTTAAAACACGGTGATCATCCCATGTCTGAGAAATTTTTTAAGGTGAATGACCTCGTTATAACAAACAACTATTGTGCTACGTTTTGTTACCAAGAAAATATGTTTGTATTATACAACCACTCTATATTAGAGGTAGACCGAGGAGTATCTTTTGTTTTCTTAAACTTCTTTAAACTAGGTTCTATAAACAACAGTCAAAAATATATAAAAAAAAAAACACTAAATAAGTAAGTGTCCAACCAATTGGGATAATTAATACAGATTTCTTAATCTTATTGTCATTTCATTACGAGGTGCTACAATACTGTTACGGATCCGCTACGGAGATGTCACTACAACCGTAGTAGAACATGTGAAAATAACATTACCAATTATTATATCATTCGAACAACTCGTAGGCGTGTTAAAGATTTTATTTCTAAAACGTACACCTTACTTTTGCCTTTCGTCTCAATGCTTTCCATTTTTAAATATACCTACGACCAGAGTATCTGCCCCTTATTACCTAACAAACTATGAATCATAATCGGAATATTTTTAAAAAGTATTGCTAAACCATTGCTTCATAAGGTAGAAAAAATCGTCTGTTCAACAACGTACCTGGTGCAATGAATGCCTGACGTTCAAAATAAAAGCCACCTGTGAGTTGAGTGATGAGTTTGTTACGCAATTATCTTGCTTCTTCACGCACTCTTTATGGATTAGCAAAACATGGGGATATTTTTATTGCGTGTAAATTTAACATTATTGTATTGTAAACATAGAATTTCCAGTAATAAATTCCTTAAATTATGGTGACAACAAGCATCAATGTAAAGTCAGACAGACACGGAAAGGGACTTCGATATATTTATGTACAATATGTACAGGTTCAAACTTAAATGATACAGTTATTTATAAATAACTAAAAATATATATAAAATATATGGAACCGGCATTTTTTTTTTTCAATAATAACCTGCCAAAATTTTCCAGCCTTGGTTCGTGGTAAAAACTACTCCCAATCATAAGAAAACGTAAGGGACAGTGTAGGTACACCAGCCGACCCACTCTGTAAAAATCTCATCTTGAAAAACCAGGTGAACCTATGACCACAAATAAACAACTTTGAGTTTGAGTTTGAAGTGAGATTAAAATACGTTGTCAATGGAGCCGATTCTCTTCACAAACTAAACTAATTTTAAGTTACGTACATCTTTTTCTTTCTATCTCATTAAGAAAAGGATAGAAAATAACATTTTAGTTTAATCCTGTCAAATTAAGATATTCCATAGACAGTTTAGAGACGATTATAAAAATGATCACCAAAAATACCTACATCAATTTGTGTCAAGCGCGGATTAATTTGACAGGTCTAAACTAACATAATTTGCTGTCCTTTTCTTAATGAAATAGAAAAAGATGCAGAGAAATTAAATTTCGTTTAGTTTGTGAATAAGGGAATCGAGGCCAATATGAATAGTGTGAATGCCTAGATACCATTCGTTGGAATGACAACTCACTCCATGCTCATCATCATCATCAACCTTTTTATCGTCCCACTGCTGGGCACAGGTCTCCTCTCATACAGAGAAGGATTGAGCGTAATCACCACGCTCGTTCAACTCCATGCTCACTTCAACTTAATTTTCACGATGAAATGGTTACATAATCGCACTTCTTTATTGAGGTAGCCAAATCTTTATAAATAGACAGATTACCGTAATTATCCGAAGTCGGTCTTTTATTTTCGTTAAAACAATGCTTTTAGCCGTAAACTAGTTGACTGAGGTCATGCGAAAAATTATTGAACAAACATTTCTTTTCACGAATTCACAAACAAACTAAATTAGGTACGACGTCTAGAATTGATAAAACAAATAATTTGGTCTATTAAAGTCACCTTTCATGCATCTGGAAAACCTTTGTAAGTAATAATTATAAATACGAATTGCACTATTGGCGATGCAAAGATTCTAACTAGCGCCTCTAGTGTCAAAATTGTGAAGCTGTCTAAGAACGACACTTTGACAGTTTTCGTTACAATTAACGTCAGGGAAAAACATAAATAATAAATACAAATAAGATTTACGTGGCATTTTGCTGTTTAAGACAATAATTATGTTGTCAATAGTCGATGTAATTAATGCGTCTGCAGGATACACAAAACCAATGCGTTCTGGTGATGAATTATTACGGAGTGGAATGGTGATTTCGGTTGGAAAAAAAGAGAAAAATAATAACGTAATTCATGTACAAGCACTGGTACTACGAACGTCGGGATTAAATTCCAAACATCCAGCCATGATAAAACTGTGGATAGATGTATCTCAAGAATATGGAAATAGATTAGTTGGTGATAATGAACAAGAAGTCACAAAGGTCTGCGATTGTCCTGCTGGAGCTTCAGAGAAATGTAAACACATATTAGCTGTTATGCTTTATCTCTCAAGGTTTGTAAATTGGTCAATTACTTTTATATCCATTTGTCCTACCTCATCCATATGCACTATGAATTCTATAAAATAATGTTAAAGTAGGTACCTAATTTACTCTGACTGTCTGTCTGTAACAATTTTACAGTCAGGTAATAGATAATGTAAAGTACTTACCTATATAAGTACTAGACCATAATTGTAAATGATTAGCTATTTTTCTCTTTTTCAGAACTGAGGAGGCAGATCTGGAGGACCTGAGTTGTACGGACATTGAGAAACAATGGGGTACACTTAAAACTACAGCATTGAAGGAATATGAAGCAAAATCTTTGTCTGAAATGTGCCATGTGAAAGGACAGAGGGACATCTATGTGAAAACAATGCCAGAAGTCACTGAAGAGATGGAAAGTCGTTGGAGAATGAAGTTAATGCAGAGTAAATACTTGTAAAGCATAATATGGCACCTACCTGGAAAACATCAATTTCATAAAATTATATTTTCAGATTGAATGGACAGTTACAAATGAAAATGAAGTTTCTTAAATTATGTTGTTTATTTCAGGCGCACCAAACAGTGAATATTCTTTATTTACAAGTCTAATGCGAAGAGGTGATGGAGTTGTTGATAATGGTGAAAGGGTAATTAGTAGAAGTGTAGACAAGACAAAATTTCCTGAAAAACTATTGGCTTTTAATTCGTGGCGGGTAATAAATATATTAAGAAAACTGACTGAAGAAAAGTTGAAGACATGTAAAGTAAATGAATTTGAATTTTACAACAGATATGTAGCTGTATCATTAGACCAAAGTACAGAAATAATCAATGCTGAGCAGGGTACTCCTTTTTGGCATAAAGCTAGAAAAGTAAGACTAACAGCCTCCAAAGCGAGAGCCCAGTTTACTTATTATTCTAATAAAAATGCTGATTGGGATAAAAGATATCAAGAGGTTTTTCACAGTAATTTTCTTGGGAATGAAGATACTATCAGAGGCCTTCGCTGTGAAGCAGTCGCAAGAGATTTATATGCAGAGCGTTATAGCTGCATGATTTTAGAGTCTGGATTGCTGGTTCGACCAGAATTACCATGGCTTTCTGCAAGTCTAGACGGTACTGCCATGGATAAAGATGGAAATTTTCTTACAAATATTGAGATTAAGACATTAAAGGAAGGAACTCGTTTAACTGCAGATGAACTGATAAAAATGAATGCAATTCCTATATTAGATAAAAATCAAAATTTGAAAAAAAATACTCAGCATTATACTCAAATGCAAGTAGGCATGTTATTGTCAGGTATTACAAGTTGTGATTATTTAGTTTACTCTGAAATAGGAAAAGATTTAGCTGTAAGAAGAGTTTCATTTGATGAAAATCATATTTTGGAAATTTGTGTATGTCTTGTTAATGTTTATTTTGAGAAATTTCTTCCTAGAATAGTTAACGACTATGAATCAAATTATGACTGAATTTGAATAAAAATAAATACAACTCTGTGTACTAAATTATTTATTCACTGTAAAAATTTATTGCCACTCTTACAAAATTCCCTTCCGATTATATAATAACTACATAAATTTATCAATGTGAATAATTGGTGGACCCAAATTTGTAAGACCACCAACAATAATTAATATATCATCAAAATAAGACGCCAGTGACCATGGTAATGGTCCACATAGAAGTTTATATTGTCGTTATCTCTGTATCACTCTCTCAACATGCACTCTTGCCCGTGCAATCTCTGCAGTGCGGATTGCATCTTCTTTGGTCATCTGCTTTTTCTGACTCAAGAAAGGAGGCCTGACAAGCTGAAGCAGACGCTGTAACAAGAACAGTAATATGTAAACACATTGCATAATTAATCAAATGTCATTTGTACTAACTATTCAATTAATATCTTTAACTAACTTCATTACACTCGGATTCAATCCTGTATCCTTTATCCACCATCACTTCATCATTAAACTCGCATTTATTTAAGATTCCTGATTTATTTACAATATGTTTATCTGATGCTCGACCACCATAAGATGCACTTATTTCAGTTATAAGTCCAGAAGGAGTTATTCCAATATTAAACTTGGCTGTATTGTTTTTTTTATATTGAGAGTATGTCAATATTCTACATTTTAAACATTTACATTTTTCAATCACAGTTTCAGCACAGTCGAATATTATTCTTGTATTTTTATATTTTTGGAATGATTTAGGTAGGTTGCTACGGATCATTTCGATATCAGGCCAAGGAATAATAACTTTGAGTACTCTACTCAGCATGGGGCACAAATTATTAAAATAATTAGAACATGTCTGCCTGTTTATACCAAACAAAACACCAATAGCTCTAAATGACATATTTTGTTTAATTTTTACCATTGTCAAAATAACTCTGTCTCTTACAGATAACATTTTCTTATTTGTTGGAGCATCTAAGGCCAATTCACTAACACAAGTCACCAATGTTTCTAAAAGTTCTATTGAATGAATACCCGTAAAAGTAAATAAATACATATCACTACTAAGTAAATCTGAGAGGGTTAATTGCTTTAAATCTGATCTATCCTCTTCCCACATAGGAAGAAAATTTATTTGAGTGCACTTTTCCAAAGGTTCTTTGTCACAAAGAATGTCAGCTAAACTCCAATCTTCTCGGGGACGACAATTTCTGTAATCCACTAAATTGACTTGTGTCGATGAAGTATTGACATGATGATGACTGTTGTTATCAGTTATATTATTGTCCTCAAATTTAGTTTTTTCATTCTCAATAGCAAGTCCAAGCTCTTTATTTGATTCCACTATTTTCCTGTGTCTAATAACAGCCCTATTTTCTCGAGCAATTGTTTTTTTTATTTGCACTAATGGTACTTCTTTATCAGAGCTTATTTTAGGAATATTCTGAGACGGTACGGCATAAGGAAACAACTTCTGCCTTTTAGAATCTGGAACAATAAACATAATCTCGTTATCTGACGAGAAACTCGCCTTGGCGTAAACTAAATGAATAACTTATGAAATACTTATAAATATAATTTATGTAAAATGAAATAAAGAAAACATAAATATTCTTACTGCCCGGAAAAAAGTTTGAAGTTTGAAAATGATGAGAACAAACTCTCATTGATGGTGAAATTGGCTTGCCTATTCTTAAAGCAGTCTTCCATTTTTTCTTCATTATTTTGTCTTTTGGGCATAAATGAAAACTTATTCCCGTATCTCCGTAAGTACTACATTGAGGAACGCAACAATATTTCGTATTTCTGCTTTTATTAGCAACAAGTTTCTTTAAATAATCGTGATCCATCTGAATAATCTAACATAACCTCAACAAATAAACAAACAAAGTGTCGTTCTTAGACAGTTTCTAAATTTCGCCGCCAGAGGCGTGCGGATAATCTTTGCATCGCCAATACACTTCAACTGTACTACATATTCGAAAGGTTTTATTTAAATAAAGATGATTTGATTTGATTTTAACAATAAGGCGGGTGAATGTCCTTGTGTCATAGTATCTTGTGCTTTGTATTATACAGAGACATCTGGCGCCGGTAATACGTACTATACAACCAACAGCGGCACAATAATGAAACTTTCTGAGCGCCTGTTGCTCAAATTTTCCTGCAGATGTCGCTGGCGCCACTATCCGTGACTTTCCTCCAGTACCTCTTCTTAATCCATTCTGAAAAAGGTTTTCCCAAGTAATGTTCCCTACTTAATCAATATTTATGAAATTGATATTACGTTCACTAATGAATCATTAAAATGACTGGGAGATCCACAATATTTACGATGTTTTTATAATACATTTTATCTTTTAATTTGATAAAATAATAGACGCAGAAACATACGTAATACAAATTATCACGACTCGATATCGTCTTAACTTGTCATGAGTACATTTCACGTACGTTTCTCCTACTGTGCGGTTGTTGTTCATTTTACATAAAAACATGCGAACAAAATATTTTATAAAATTAAATAATTTTATTCAAAACTTATAGGATTTTGCTGGACACCATGCCGGTGCTATTGGGGTATTATGCGATTTACTAACATTTCCACCTTACCTACGATATGATAGAAACAATTTATATGTTTAAATCAGTTAAGTGCTTTAGAATTTATCTCGCAAACACTAGGTAAGCCGCGACGAGTTTAAATCGCGTGGCGATTGTCTTATCAGAGCTTATCTGCCGATGTACCTACTCGTATGTTCAGGAGGTGATTAAGACCTATTAATGACACTGCGTTATATTAATCACTGTATGCTATTGTTTCAGCTTCGATGTGGAGAATGGGGGTGGTGCGGGAGGCGCGGGGGGTGCGCGCTCCCCTCTCGAGGGGGGCTCGCCCTCCACCGCGCTCGTCCTGCAGGCCATGCCGCAGCGCCGCGAGTCCTTCCTCTACCGCTCAGACTCCGACTTCGAGATGTCGCCCAAGTCGATGTCAAGGAATAGCTCGATCGCCAGCGAAAGGTAAGACTCTTTGAAAGAACACAACGCTAGACGAACCTCTACCTAGCCTACATCTACATGCGAGCTACGGTCGTATCAACCGTGCCACGCCCACACCATCCATGCTCCAGGCATAATACAATTGAACGCTATATTCAATACTTGATATCACATATGCACTCAATAGAACTACAATGGTGTGGACGAGTGGGCGAAGTAAGCCGCTTACACAGCTGGTGCGAACAGAATCATTTTTCCAGCAGTATTGTGCTGTAAACAAGAACACTTTCATATTATATTCGAATCAGATTACCGTTTAAGATGAGCAGTCGTCACCCATCACTCTGCAGACAAATGAAAAAGTTTACACTGCTTACAAAAAAGTCACATGATTGGGCAATTCTGTGAAGTGGGTCGGGAGAATTTCACTTTATTACAGATTTAATTAAATTTATGGACTCAGGACTCGCCCTATAGGTGATATTAAAAACCTTACAAGGTTCTCCCTTTACTGAGCCGATCTCAAAGGGCTGCAGGAACTCATTATGCCTTCGTAATGGGCTGACTAAAATTCGATTGACAAATTGATGAAGGGAATTATTTTGTAAATTAGAAGCAACTTAAATTACTTCTTTACTTTACTGTCGGATGTTCCTCTCATAAATGTTTAGATTTCGAGGAAGGATCTGTATTAATTGAATATTATGAAAAGGTCCTTTGAATGGCAAAGTTATCACAATTTACTACCGAATGTGTGTTTTTGCCTCCTATCTTTAAGGCAATATAAGAGATTATATTATACCGCCTTATCATACCAACGTTACATTAAATGTATTTGTTGATAGCAAACGAACACAAGTTTATTGTATCTACAGTACCTTTGAAATGAATACAATATCGAGCTTTCATAACTACTAAATACTGTTTACTGAGAATAACAAATACCGACCAAATTAAAATTTATCAAAAAAGTGTCACAAATTATGTACAACAAACAAAGTTATTATAATATAATTTATCATCACTGTTAATACAAATCCCTTTTCTATGAATTAGTCACTAAAACTATTATTATTAAATTCAATATTACTAAACGTTCTTATTTTGTTCATTTATGTGCCACCACTTTAATACCTACTTGTAAACCTAATCAGAGCACACATTTAGGTACCCCAAATGTTTATTGAACCATTTGACTATTGATAAATAAATGTGTAAAAAAGAAGAAGCTCAATATAATTAAAATGTAAATTTTATGACATTCGTTTAACATAAATCAGACATTTAACTCAGATGACTATTCAACCATAGGAACCATATTTATTTGTACGTTTTAATATATATTTTTTTATATCTCGATTTGTTATTTTACGACAAACAACTTGTTTTTCGATATAACACTAACATTCAAAGAGTCATGTTAGTATAACGAAAAACTAGCGATTAGCGAAGTAGTTACATATCTCCGAAAATTTCTCAATGGCCGCCATAATTTTTGAAAATACTAATATATATCAATACCTGCCTTAATCACTGTCAACAAAATACTTGATACGTCGCTATCTATCTTTTCATATCGCATTTACTATTGCGATGATTAATACTAGATAATTTATTTAGAAATAGTACCTATAGTGTGTTATTTTTAACAGATAACAATCTTGCATTATGTTCTACATATTCATTTACATTGAATGTTTATGTGCTATGACTGTTAGAAACAATATCGAAGCAGTAGCAGCTGTAGTGTTCAGACATACTATTCAATGTATTACCTGATGTGTATCTAAGACATTACACTTGCCATCAATAAATGTTACTCACCGTAGGTTTTGTCGCCCATTCTGATTTGCATGAAACAATACAATCAACGAAGCCACACAGCTTCGCACACAGGACCAAAGTAAGCTAAATAATCATGTTATATGTAAAATGTAACCGTATATGTTGTGATCGACTAACAAGTAGCCAGCTTACTCACAAGCCGCCACGTTCGGTGCCCGCATGCGAGCGCGCGGCGTGTGTGACGGCACGTGTCGCCTGTTGCTCACACTGGCACCGCACTCAGGAGCAGCCACGATGACAGCTCCATGCTACGCCACCTCTACAGAGCCTCTCACTACACTACTCCAGCACAAACTTGGTGTGACGCTGATCCCCGCATACTTGTAAACGCGACCTGATCCGCTTAGGTGCCATAACAATATGTGTCCTCTGATATCTTCGTTCTTTCTTTCTTTTCCTTATTTTTTAATTGCTTGCAGATTCAAGGAGGCCGAGGCGGCACAACTGGACAGAGCGTACGTATACTTACCTACGCACATATAATAGCACCACACCGCTTTTATAAACTGTCTCAATTCTCTTGGCTTGCTCTTCATTCTCGCTTCCATTGTGTTTAGAGCTTTCGTTGTTGGTGTGTGTTGTAGTGCTATGGTTTGTTCCAAATCACGATACAGGTGTCAGGAGGTAGCCTCCATGTTAAGGTTTTTATGTGACTTTTGTTGTTTCTCGATTCAAGGAAAATTAAAGCTGCATATCCGACCTGTGAAGCCCTTTTTTTTGAGTTGTTTATGAATATTTACGAACTTTCGTAAAATTTATAAATATATTCTTAAGCAGGTATCACAACTATATTTGGCATTTTTTTAAAGAATGTAATTTTATATAATAAAAATATATTTCATATAGGTACTTACTTATTTTAAACTGTAAAGAAAAAGGCGAAAAAACATTTTCGATAAGTTAAAAAACTTATTCTAACAAAAAGAATAAACGCTATTTAAAAATAAATAAAAATCGACAAAATCTCTAGGAAATACTTTAGTAGAAAAACATGTCAGAGAACATGATGTATCTATGTACCTACCTTATTTGCCACTTCTGTATGTTTATATACCGGTATCACTATCATATTCGTATATTGCATGCTTCTAACGAGATTGCCTCCACATAAAACGATCCTATTTGAAAATCAACAAATCAAATTAAGCCATGTTTCACACGAATTTTGAATTTTGTTGGATTCGGCTGCTTCAGCCATGCGTATTATATTTCGTTCAAATAATTTTACGTAAATGTACAAGAGGGACGGGATTAAAAGATTGATGATACTTTCGTTATGCTTTGGAGATATTCGATACTTTACCAAGACTCGGTTGTACGTGTCAGATATATTCCCTTTAAAATGCCTCATTGAGAGTAAAAGGTATCTGTAAAATCGCATGTCACGGCAAAACAAATCACGGCTTTACCGGAGTGTTATGTCGATAAAAAATATCCCTATATATTTACTTATTCTGTGCCTATCTTCCCCAGGGTTCAGAGTACCTCATTAAAATAGGAACAAACCGACAGACAAAAATCAAAACATTGTTTACCATAATAGTACTAACAGTAAACGTAGACCGTACTTTCGTAGGCATTAAATAAAAAGGCTGTTATTTTGACAATACAAACAGTAACGTCAATTTTATTTATTTGTATGTATAGAGTAACAAACTTAATTGATGTCTTCGATTGTGGATGTGATTTTTATGTTGTTGTTTTTTTAACTGGCATCACAATGAAACGAAAGACCATTTAGTGGCGTCACCATCTCGTTTGCATTGAAAATACCGGCTTAAAAGATTTCATTTATCAATGCAAGGGCATTTGGCCATGTATTGTTCTTTGCGATAATTTAATTGAAGTTTTTCG
The DNA here is from genome assembly GCA_037179545.1 of Sesamia inferens. NCBI lineage: Eukaryota > Metazoa > Arthropoda > Insecta > Lepidoptera > Noctuidae > Sesamia > Sesamia inferens. The sequence goes on along the minus strand of CM073928.1, from coordinate 14,685,112 downwards.
AATAACTCTGAAAAGTTCAATTACTATTCAATTTCGTTTGTAGATAGCTTAATATAAAATGTATAGGTTAGCTGGGATATTGAAGCAAAAACTGGAATCACGATTTCAGCTCACAATTCTAGACTCGCCCCTAAAATGTAGATATGTTTCGCCGGTTACAAAACCACAGTATTGGACTCTCCTTCCCCTTTTTAATCTATCTAAAGGTTGTCTTTTAAAGATCGCTCTCAACGATAAGACCGCCCATTGTGTCACCCATAGATACCAAAATAAAATGTCTGTAATTTATATCGTATACACAAATATCCAAAGTGTACATAATAAAAAGTATTCTATTGTATAAAAAAAGGAGCAAAAGGGCGATGCCCACGCAGTCTTTTTTTTATAACCAACAAATTTTGAACTATGTAAGTATGGATTGTGTGATATGATGATAAGGTTAGAAAGGTCACCCCCTTTCTTAGTACTTCTCTATTAGACGTCATCTCGCTAGTGATGACGTCTGCAGTATGGAAGAAAAAGACTTGTTGCGCCGACCCCAAATAAACTGGGATAAGAGCGGGACCAAGGCGGACCGATAACCTGGTGAGGTCGAGTGAAGCAGATGGATGCGGGCAGCACAAGACCGGTCATTGTGCAAAGCCTTAGGGAAGGCCTTTATCGAGTAGTGGACCTCTATAGGCTGAAGTGGAAGAAGAAGAGGAAAAAGAGCGGGAGAATGATGATGATGAACCAACGATAATTTTCAACAGAAAATTACTGTTTCATATTGAATCAATTGAAACAGGTGGCAGTGACATGGATGCACCATGACACTGCCTCCTTGTATTGAAATTGCCACTCAAATTTATTTGTAGATTACTACTAAAGGCAAAAAAAGGCCAACTACACATACGAATATTTATCAGTATATATCCAAAATACAGGTGAATACGCTAAAAGGTTTTGATAAAGCGGTCCCAAGAGAGACGACGTAATTGATCGTTGAGTGAGATACTCGATTGACAACTCACTAATGAGACTTAATTGAACATCGTTAAAAACAGTTTAGCGAACCTGAATCTTCTAAGCCGTTTGACGGATTATGTACTTATAGTTGCCTACACGTGTACTTAGATCACTTGACTCTACAGAGGTGCTTCAGTAGGTACGGATATTTTGAGGGTCAATAATTAAAACTTTAAGATCACTTTCTTTTGCTTTTAATAATTCAAAGAAAAATATCATTATTTTAATTAATTGAATTCAACTTCAGTTCTTAATTAAAAACTAATATTAAACTATGTAATCTTTTTACTAGACAATTAAATATATGAGATGGTATAAGTAGTTTTAAGACACATTAATTTAATTATTTCTTTCGGTTTATATGTAGTTTAATAATTAGTCCTGCTCAACCTTTTTTTATATAAATGGATGCGTGTACATTGCAGACTTATAGAGCAAAGGATTTTTCTCAGCACAACCTGGTCTAGGTTATCTTTCTTCGCATCTTCTCCTCTCCACATCTCCATTTCTACAAAAGTTGTTTTTAAATTATTGCTTTAAATATTAAATATTGTTTTTGCCTCACACAAAGGAAACAAAAAGACTTTACCATCGGTCCCTGCGGGATTATCTAAATAAACGATTATTTATAGAATAGCATTGTTAAATTTTCCGATAACATCGGTATTATTCAATGCTACACAAAAATATTTAGTACCTTAAAACTTTATCTGCGAATTTATAATCATTAATACTTTTTGCTATCCTCTAAGTAGCTGTCTAAGTTTATGGTATCCAAGGAACTTATATGTATCTTTTATTTTGACAATTCTATAACATTCATTGCGTTACCGCTTAATGTTCTCGGGCAAATGAATTTCTTTAACGTAGCAATGGTTTAAGAATTTCATTCAAAATCTTTGGGTTGTGAAAGAAAGCGTATTATGTCATTGGGGTGCAGTATTTTCCGGTTTCTGAAAAGATATATGTTCACAGATTGTCAAACTCGGGTCATGAGATATAGCTTTCTTTCGAACTCGTTCAATTATGTTTAAACTTCAAATATAGAATTGGCTCGATAACTATATGAGTAGTTTACTAAAATTAACAAGTCTTCGAAAATAGTAACATCGCCATCATCAATATTTCACAAATACTAGTAACATGACATGTAACACACGGGACTTGAAAACGACTCGCACCTTAGATGTAAAATAATCGATACCGAGAGTATGGCGTACTCGGCCTGTCATGTTTTTCATCTCGGCAAGATGTCTTTTATTAGCCTTACCTTAATAGCTACCTACGCGTATATCTGATTTGTCTTTGATATTGATAATACCCTTACTGCCCCTCGATTTCCAAGTCGAACATTGATTACCGGCGCCCACCGTCGCCAGTTTCCATTAGCGCCAAATTTATCGTCGGGCGGCGTCGCGCGCTCTCGGGCTCGCACGAGGCGAGGCGCGGGCGGCCGGGCGGCGGCGGGCGAGCGAGTGGGACGCCCGCTGCGCCTCTCTGCTCACGGCTCACGGCTCCATTGATAGTCCGCGCGGGCTGCCGGCGACACGCCACCTCATGCCCAGCGACACGCGATGCACATAGCTCTTGTTCTGCCGTACTAACCCCCTACCGTCACTGAAACCCCAACTAAAATGTGACTTAAAGCATCGGTGCTATTCAAACGCGAAGTGATCTACCCTATCAGTTCACTGTTCTGAGCAAAAAAATACCGTGCATTACCTATATTTACTTGAGTGTTTGAGATTCGCGGTTGAACGGTTGGACATTGTCGAGGTCGTTCACTGATCTGACAGGTTAGCCCCGCACGCAATGCCCGAGCTTCACCAACTGCGATTATTAATTGGTGCCAAGGATGAGGCCTAACATTTATGAATACCTTTAGTTCTGACAACCGACTATCAACTAACTTGGTAAAGATTAGAAGCTTAAATGATAATACATTTTATGTTATAAACAACAGGTTTCCCTTAGACACTGCTGTCGATAAGGACAAAGTGATAAAGTTATCTGAACATATGTATGTCGAAGTGTAGCCTGAATCATTTGTTATTTATATACCTATTGACATTGCATATCTGGGAAGCTAGGAGTGTTTATATAATAGCGACCGAGAGTGTCATCTTACTGTAGTCGACAATAACAACAGTCATTAGTGGGCTGCGGCGCGGGCACAGAGTCGGAGACGGTGCGACGTCAGGGCGATGACGATCGGTGCGCGATAGGTCAATCAGTAGTGTGATCGTACGCGACAGCGTGTTATGTAGTGAGTCAGTGTTAGTGGACAGCGACACTGCGGCAGTCATGCAGCGGTCAGGGTCCCAGTCAGAGAGGCTGGGTGGTGCGGGTGCCGGCGTCACATTCATCGCCAAGAGCTCCGCATCGGAGCACAGCATGTCCACCGGTGTGGCGGCCGGTAGCGGCGGCGGCACGCTGCCGCGCACGCTCAGCACCAGCGTGCTCAGAATTAAAAACAGATCCACATTTTGGGAGAAATTCTGGGACGAACGCACCAGGCGCGATGCGTGAGTAAAATTAGCTGTTTTTCATCATCAGTAGTCACACGATAGCTTATCATGTGGGAAACAGACAACATGTTCGAATAGTTCACATATTAGCAAAAATTGGGCAATTCAAGGAAATTTCCTACAGCACCCACTCAATTTCGACTAACCTACCTAACCCAGCAACAGCCAATCATTACGTAAAATTAGATAAGTCACAAAAATATAATATCGACGAGGTACTTTACACTTCCACATACGGACTGGTTTTGAATATGTAGCGGACACGACACAAAATGTTTGAATGTCCTTTTAACATAGCAATGTATATTTTTAGACACTGTTAAAAACAAAAACCACGGCCACGAGGTATTAAATTAACTGTCTTAGTCCATGTTCCTCGTGAGAACAGTCTACAACGTAAATCGTTGTTAGCTTGTAAATCAATCGCAGGTTACATGATGCCTTCTGGAATGTTGTTAGATTGAAAATGGCCTCATAAATCTCATTGTTTTCTTTACGCGGTAATTGTTTTTGTTATACTTAATTCGAGTGAGGATTTACGAAGTACCTAGATTACTTTGTTAAGAATTTTCATCAAGATTGATACATTCATCTGGGGTTCTGTTTAGAGTAATTGTTCGCTGACTATCTAAACTCACTAGGGAGCGACCGCGCCAGGCGCGTCCCTCCGTGCTCACGACCGTAAAACCAAATCTACATTATTCTTCGCAACAATTAATAACACAAGCTTTGTTTGTGAATAGTTAGCTACAATATAATATAATGGCCTAGGTAGTAGGCAAATTAATTGAGCCGAGTGTAGCGTTCTTTATGGGTAACAAAAAGGCGAGCAAAACAACACCTTGTAATATACTCCTCGTTAAGTGCTCGCTGTTGAATAAAAAACATCCGTCATTTTTCCATACCATTACGTAGACATGCTAAGTGGAGGCTTTATGGCTGTAAATGCAAACCAACATCGATTATTAATGAAATATTACTTGCTGCGACATTCTTACGAGCAGACAATAACGTTTGCCGGCTGAACATTTTTCATTAAGATGTACAACCAGGAAAACAAATACAGTATAATAAATAAAATCACGACCTCAATCTAATTGGCATATTACTTGGCAGTCCACAGTAGATAGGTTAGGTATTACATCAACAGTAACTAGCTCTCACAACACAAACTGCATCCTAATAGAGTAACACACTATTACTTATAAATTTCAAGCATGTTGCTAAGGTATATATTCTTAAAATGTGTCTGCTCCACAACGTAAATAACGCAATATATGTTAATAAATTATCAGGATGAAACCCATTACTATTGGTAGTTTACCTTGATGTATTTGCAAAATCTATAAAATCTATTGTTTCTGGTCAATATTCTACTAACAGAATGAACGGTAGGGTGGCTACGGAGAGGGCCCAATATCGACTTAAACCACTCTTGCGTAAAATATAACAATTAAAGGAATTGTTGAATTTTTGAAACTGTAAGTAGAATTTGTACGGAGACATCTACCGACGTCAGCATAAATGATAAATGCATAGGTACATCCTATACCATGTTACATGCATATAAATATAAAACAGATAGACGTTACCTAGCAATTTGTATTCTCTCTCACTGCGGAATTTAACTGTAATAGCGTTCGAGCGGATCTCTTCTGCACTTACCTGTCACGTTATATAGATTACGCCCACCTGGGAAGGGCTTTTCCCGATAATTGCCAACCTAACCTAGAAATAGGTTTGGATACGTAAACGCACACGTTATTCTAAGATTATGATCAAGGAAATATTGCAAAAACATTGTATAGATAGTGTATAGATAGACGATTTCTGAGCAACAAGTCACGAAGTAACTGAGTTTGATGGCACAACTTTATGCAGCAATATTCAATACCTATTGCCTGGCCTTTAAATCAATTTAATTTTCAGTAAAGGTACATCAGTTCTACCATTCGTGTTATTTGATTTACAGAGCTGAAAGCTACTCTTTGAACCATGGCTGGTGCCGTGGAATTCAAAGGTCGCTTCGATTTTGGTGAAAATTAATCCAATAATGCCTGTAGATTGAGTAAGCAAAATTTATGCTTAGGTACTCCACGTTTACATACAGCTACTCATGAATCTATATATAACCAATATAAGCTAACTTCTGATTGTACAAGAAACCTATACAATACGAGATCAGCTATAACTGGTAATGTATAGTTTGAAGTGTATAAGTAAAAATAATATTATAACTAAATAGTGTCGCTAAAACAGGAAATCTTTGAATAAATAATAAAAACTCGTTTTGTCCGATAAATATTAGTCATAAATAAGAATTGTAGATACAATGATAATAACTAATAAGAATACAACCTAAACGCAATGTAATAATAACTTAGGTGGAACAAAATTTGGTGTACATACCTACCTTAGTATTTTAAACCCAAAATATACATTGATTTAAATCCAATTGTAAAGGTTACACGAAAATCTCAAATACGCTACTATCTGATTTAAGTAGTGAGTCTGAATATTTTATGAATGTTTTAACCAAAGTCTAATCTCGGTCTTTTCTGGTTAATCTCATCTTTATTCCTTATTCGTTGGGTATAGTAGACAGACTCTGTAAATCTGTAAAATCGGCTGAAAATAAACTACGTTTGTAGAATGAATTGAACAGTTTTTATAAAATAAAAACTTAGCTGGGTTGCCTATTTATCAGAGTGGGCGTTAATTGGATACACGTGGCCGCTGCAACGAACAACCTTTAGAAAATAGAATTGAAGAGATGAAAGCGTTCATCCACATTTTGCTGAAAGTTCAAACGTCACTTCACATACAGACCTTTGTTTATTTTTTTACTCCATTATAGACTTAAGTAATTGATTTAAACTCATGAACACTATTTGAATTGCGATCTTTTGGCGTTCACCAGGGTTTCATTCACAAACGGGACAATCGGCTTGTTGAACCAACAAAAGAACGGTTTTCGTATCAAAAGTATTATATGAAAGGAATCGAATATGTGGTGAAGCTACGTAGTCCCTAAAACTAAACCAGTTTACTAAAACGGTAAAGCAATAGACATTTGCTTGCAATCTTATTGAATTTTATTTTGATTAATATTAACAAAAATAGTAGTAGCATCTGTTGACTTTACCGAGTATCTGCCGAAAAACAAGGAAACATCTATATAAATATGTGTAGAAGATGTCGATAAATAGGTAGATATAACATATTTTTTTTTAGGCTATAACCGGTAATAGGTATAAATATAGCCTAAGTAGAATTTATATCAATCGCGTCAAGCAATGAAACATTATGATTATACTTACTTACGAATTTAACAATAATGCCATCAAAAAATATTAGTCGTCACAGCACATAATATCCCCAATGCTGGGACTCAGACCTGCACCACGTGGGCCAAGTACGGGTTGGTAGATTTAACAAAAGGTTTGAGGAGATACCGGCTTCTCTACGGTGTGTTCCTTCACCATTCTGAGGACATTGGTCATAAAATTAAATACGCCATGTAAGCTGGCTGGTTCTGAACTCAAAACAAATATTAGTACTTATTCAAAAGAGGAGTAGTGATCAATTTAACGAGATGATCGGAATTCTCAAACAAAAATGAGACACGTTAAACTATCAAATTAAAAACGTCCCTCTCATGTCCACCAAAACTATCTTGGGTATCATCCAATTTCCAAGGAAACTGATCTGAAAACCGCGTATACGACAATATTATAATAGGGTTATGAGATAACGTAATAACTAATTGAGTTAAAACATAACTTTGTTGGGAACAACACTGTTCCACCGTGTTCTATCTGAATTTATCTTTAACTAACCACAAATCAACTGCAGAATGTCTGTTGTCGACTTTATTATTGTGTTACTAAATTCAATTACCACAAAAGTTAGTTAATAACTAATCCTTTGAACGACTGTATACAGTTATACATATGAATACGAATCTCTGAACATTCTTTCATCACGTATTATATGAGAACGTTGGCTTGGCACCGAAAATGTTCCTCTATTATTAAGTTTTACCTGAACTTCATGCGAAGATAAACCCCAAATGAAGTTCCTTTACTTTCTCAGTTTAATATATGAGAATCGTTTGATAATTTTAATGGGGTTGATAGGTACTACAGTTAAAATAAGCTCTCATTGACATTGATAACGAATATATGAGCTCAAGGCCGCATGGAGGCATGTCAGGGAAAATAATCTTCGCCCTTCAAACTTTATGTTATATTGCGAACCTACCTCTTGCAAAGAAACTTCATACTGCACAATTGCCTGTACTGGATTTCCTTTGAGCATGAAACAATATTGTTTTCAGTGTCGTTTGTTAAATCTGCATGCTTTTATTTAAATCGAGGCATTTCAGTCAGTTTTCAACTAGTCAAATGTGGTTTAACTAATAATTATGCAGGTTCCTGGTGATCATCTGCCTGGAATATTTGTCTATTAAAACTATGGCAAAGCCCAAAGCTTGTTAGAGTTTATATTAACAGTCATTAAAAGAGTCTTCAGGAAAAGGACATTTGAGATTGACGTCAAAGAAAGAACTTGCAAAACAGAAAACCCTACTTGAGGAAAATGTTAATATCCTCAAAAATATGATGTTCGGTATCTTGCCGACAACCAAAATATTATAAATGTGATTCCAACCACAATACTATAAGAAAATAGTTTTATTTACAAAAATAGAATAGGACGTACGTCTGTGACAGTCGCCAATATCGTATGACCTTTCCTTTATACCGATCATGTTTCCCCTCGCAGTCATTGTATGTGGAGATGTTATCCGAACGCACGGAACGTAATATATAGGGATAAGAAAACTCGGGTAGGTATCCGATACCACGACCCATCGTCAATAATAAACTAGATATCACGATTTGGAATCGATCACTCGATATTGCATAATAGTAATATAATATATACACTCGTACCCAGTGAATGTGCAGCTGGCCGAATGTCAATCGATTCTTCAAATGAAACATGAGAGTGGTTCAGATGACATGGGTCGTTTTGTACCAATATACATATGTATATATTTTATTTTCAAGTTTGTGAAAGCAGAATGGTTTTTGTTGTATAGAAAATAAATAGGATCGATGTTCAATCGTCTCCACATAGCTTTTACGTTTATGAAACGAATTCTCTTTTTTCGATCACGCAGATGAATGAATTTATTCGCCGCAAAGTAAATATTATAGGCACGGAATATATGTATGTTTATAACTATTTATACGCCAAATACTTGCGCATTGTCAATAGGTACCTACGCTGAAATCTTATTGCGTACTTCGTTCTACTATCCGTCAAAGTTAGTGATTAACTTCGTTTCTTCTTATCGTGACTGCAATAACTTCTCATTATTCAATTATGTGTCAAATTTCAAACATATTTACTGAAAATTCCCGCTCAACCCAATTGCCGATGCAAAACGGACCGGGCGAACCTATTAAAAGTTTCCAACAATGTTGAAAACTCATTGACAAAACGATCAAATAAACAACTCTAGCGGGATAAGGGTGCTGTGCGATACAGGTACTCGTAGGTGGTACATAATTCATGTTCTATTGACTGCATAATTACTGCTTTCAAAGTTATAGGACCCTTTCAAAATTAAAACTTTTTACAAAATATATATATGATAAAGTAGGGTGAACAAACCATTGATAATGAGATAAGAATCTTAAATCGTACATTGCTTCAAAGAAAAACAAATGAAAGGCAGTAAAAAATAAACCGTACAATTTGAGTTTTATTGCATTATAGTTAAATGTGTAAAACTTTTGTAACAAAGCTCACTCGTGTATAGGTATATAGAGAAAGCTAAGCTTTATACTTTATTTTAATATTCATTAAGTAAAAGGTGAATATCTCGAAGTACAAAGATCAAAAGAAAAAAAGAAGTTTGGTTTCGAACGATCAATAATTCACCTCTTTGAACGAATGTATTTGCTAAAAGCTATCGATTTACTGAGAAATATGACGACGGGTTGGTTCTGTTGGTTCTGTGTTTAGCTTTACAAACAACTTTCAATATTTAGTATTTGTCAAAGCAATTTACTTTACGCGGGAATCGCTGGATGCTGGAGGCGCAAGACCGGTCGTCGTGGAGATCCATGTGGGAGGCTTATGTCCAGCAGCGTACGTCTTGAAATGATAAATGATTTACTTTAAAAAGTAATATGTTTTGTGGGAACGCAAGGTCCTTATTTCCATTTACGTAGTTCAGTGAGCAAAGGATATCAACGTTATTTCCTTCTCCTTCGGCCACGACTGGAATCGTAAAATCAATTTTCTCCCTCTAAAGAACTTGTTAAGAGCTTTTCAGCGAATAAATCAGAACACGGGTTATAGAACAGTAAACAAAACAAACCAAGTTCCGAAATGCCGCTTCAGGTATGTACTTTCATATATCTATGAATGTCTTTTCATTCCAGTTTTTAATTCATCCAAACCCTATTAGGAGGTATAATGACAAAACTTAAACCTACCTAAGATACATATGATTTAATTATATGAAACAATACAATTGTACCAAGTTGGGCTACTATTGTATAGGAAAAAATAAGACCCGTACCCTTAACATATTTTTATTCACATCAAAATTATTAGTAGTCCATAAAAGCTAATCTTATTATTTTGTTATTCAAAGGTTACCTTTCAGGCAACATCACCTTTGAAGCTTAAAGGAATCGCTCAAAATCTAATTTATAAAAGTCTTTGGAATAACAAAATCATAATCGTTTTCGTATGTCAATCAATTCTATCAAATATGAAACAAAAAATGGCTTGCCAAAAATTCTAAATTCCTAATTTGATGCAAAACATGATGGAAGTCGTGATAAACCTAGAAATAATTTTTCAATGGCGCAACTCTTGTGATTTATCGTGTAATTCAATTGTTTATCGGCCCAATTTCGTTTATTTTCCGTTCTAATTTATTACCAACTGTCTGCTAGGAATCATAGCAACGGGTTTTATTTTAGATGAGTACCTATCGACCATTTTAACGTACGCTTTTCCGGGTGAAAATCGACGTAAAGAATGTTCAAATCGCGTGGTACATTCTTGTCGTTTGTTTTAGTTAGAAGATTTAAGCTGGACTTCGATATTCGCTAATGTGGAACTCGGCTACATTACCTACTTACCTATTTAATTGTATACATCCCACAGAAATAATGTAGGTACCTCTACCTATTTTGAACTATTACAACCTATTTTGAATAAAACTGTTTTTGCTCGAATATGTAAATTTTACCACAATCTAAAAGGTCGCCAAAGACATTTGTCAAAAACTTAACCTCAAGAGTGCGAAATTTAAATACGATGCAGTGTGAAACAGAATCATTGTTCATAGGTTTTTAAAGTATTATATTGGTTAAATTGTGGTCACTCTCCACAAAACCTAGACTGAAAAGTTGAAGCTGCTATCAGGATATATCTATGACAATGAGGTAGGTACTAAAATTGACTATTAAAACCCCGGAATGTAGAACAATATTACAAAAAATACATTGTAATAAATAATAATTGTTTATTGATCATATCAAAAATTTTAAATTTCTCTTAGTCTATGTACAAAATCATGGTAAATGAATACATATTTTAAATAAGAGATAATGTTGAGGACAATACTGGTGTAAACTGTATCACAGTTCAATTATTAATTGTTGTTTGTTAATTGTTATAAAATTGATATTTATAATCAACTAATATAGGGTAAGTTCATATTAACACTATATGCATCTACTGGTATGGTGGTGGGAACAGACAAGAATAATTTGAATATGTTATTTAGTTTATTGCTCCCGCAAGATAAGTTCAAGCAGACTCAATTGGCTAAAGAGCCCCGAAGCCCCAAGAGATACGAATAAATATGTAATTAAATTCTTTTAGACAAAATATCCTTTTACTATTACTGCGGTTTAGTTATTTACATACAGATTTTTTTTTAGTCAGCCGGTCGCAGGTGTTTGTAAAATGAAATTAAACATACAGCCGGATAACATCTATGTTTGATGTGAACAAATAGTCCATTAGTGACTTAAGAATTAATTAACTTACAATAAACCTTACTCGAAGTAAAGTCGTGGTGGCCGAGCTAGTCGCGGTGGCCTAGTGGTTAAAACACCAGCCTTTCAAGTATGAGTGTGCGGGTTCGATTCCAGGTCAGGAAAGTACCAATGTAACTTTTCTAAGTTATAAGTACTTTCTAAGTATATCTAGGACACCAATGACTAAATCCAAGGTGAAGGAAAACATCTTGAGGAAACCTGAACTTTAAGTCTGAAATCGCTAACCCGCATTGAGCAAGCGTGGTGATTACGCTCAATCCTTCCCTGTATGCGAGGAGGCGAGTGGGACGATAAAAAGGTTAATAGTGATGATGATGATGAAACCTTACTCAGCGACAACAGCAGTGGCCTAGTGGTATCGGCCGCGACTTGTTGTAAGTCGTAGGTTCGAACCAGGCGCTTTATTGTGTAATTATTACTTCACCACTGCTCTCAAAACGGTGAAGGAAAATATCGTGACGAAACTGGCTTATCTTTGAATCAAAATTTCAAAGACATATTACATCTACCTACCTCACTGTGCCCGCGTGGTAGATTTTGGCCCGCTCCCTCTCGCCGAGAGAAAGCCTTTATTTATTCTTTATTGTACATCAAGCAAACATCGAACAAAATACATTGAACACAAAACATACAATGGGCGGCCTTATCGCTAATGCGACTTCTTCCAGGCAACCAAAGAATGGACAGATTCTCCTGAACCACAAATGGGACTGTCGTTGGTGCAAATATCATTATTACAATATCCTAAAATAGATACACAAATACATACATAAATACATAGATACTTTAATAGTATAATTAGCCATAAAGTGTTTATTTAACAAGATCATAACGACAAGTAGTGTTCCCTCACAAGTCTCTTGAATTCCTGCAACGATTGTGCGCGTTTAATTTCAATTGGCAATGCATTCCACAAACGAGGGGCCTGAACAGTGAAAGATTTATCAAGGAACGTTGTGGAATGCATTTAGTATGTGAGTTGCACAGAAATTGAAAGATTCTTGATATAAACAGGGGTGAAATTAGAAAAAAAACATTATATAGAAGGGAAAGAATATGAGCATTCCGACGAAGGCCTTTGTTCCAGGAGTGGGAACTTTATGGACTGATTATGTAAATCAAACATTTTAAGCTGGTTATTTAGTGAGCACACGCACATACGCTGGCTGCTCTATCGGTAGGTGAGGGTAACTCTATTTAACATGCAGTTTTCATCTACCCGTTTTAAGGGAAATCGTCGACCTTCATTGCTGGAGCTGACGATTACACGTAATAATAATAAAATTGTTTACATGTCGGATTTTACGTAATACAATAAGCGGCATCGTAATCTCGGAACGAGGTTTTATACAATTTACCGTTCGTACGTGATTTGGCGCGGGTCATACGGAAAATAGTACTAAAACTGAAATTGTATCGAAACCAATCTGGGGATAAGTACTAATATCAAAGTTGTTTAAATGGCTTTTTAGTGTTGAAGGATGAAAACAGGACCCTGGCTATTACTAACACCCACTTTGTCTGTCTGTCACCAGGCTGCATCTCAAGAACCGTGACAGCTAGACATTTGAAATTTTCAGAGATGATGTATGTATTTCTCTTACCTCTATAAGAAAAAATATTAAAGGACAGTAAAATTGGGTATTTAATTTTTTGGTTAGTAATGATTTTTGTGGGTCATAACATCGGCTGCCGGCAGAAGTTACCACCCACCAGACAAAGTCTTGCCGCCAAACGATTCGTCATATTCCATAATGATGTCTGTTGAAGCCGTATAGAGGACGGATCTGAATAGTTATGTTGCGATGTGTGCCAGGTACGAAGCGCTAAATGTTGTTGTGTCGGGAGCTTGTTGTGGAGGCTCTCCAAACCACTTTCCCTCTGGCGCAGCATCGTTGGTCATATTGTTGAGTTTAACATTGCATCACCTCGCTCAACTGCCGTCTTCCTTCCTATTCACTCAGTTTTTTTTTTTATTAAATATGCTTTTAATAAACTAATGCGCTTTATCATCAACGATTGCATCACTGCTACCATCAGGCGGGATTGCGATAAAGCACTAGATTTCCTTTATTTCATTATAATATACATATAAATTATATTTTTAAATATTTCTACATAAAAAATATATAAAAAAACATTTAAAAATATAAAAAATAGTAACCCACCGGCATCGGGAACAGGGTCCAAGCTACCGGCGGTCAGGGCTCCAGAGAGAGGAACTTCCTAACAATGCGAGCCGTGTCCAGAAGTACAGCTTTCTGAATCAAGCCTTTGATCCAGCTGCCTAACGAGAGCCTCTTGAGGTGTTGGTCGAGGCTCTTGGCTATTAAGCCATTGGCTGTCACGACTATCGGCACAATGATTGCTGAATCCACCTCCCACATGTCGACAACCTCGTGAGCCAAGTCAAGATACTTGATTTGTTTATCTTTCTCGGCTTTCACGAGGTTCTCATCATGCGGGATGGTTATGTCAACAATCATTGCACGCCGCTCTGATCGATCCACCATCACTATATCAGGCTTATTGGCAACAATAGTCCTGTCAGTGATGATGGATCGATCCCAGTACAATGTGATATGACCATTTTCGAGAACTGGGTCGGGCACATACCTGTAGTACGGCACCTCCGATTCCACAAGGTTGTACTTGAGAGCAAGTTGCTGATGAATGATCCTGGCTACAAGGTTGTGTCTATGCAAGTACTCTCCGTTAGCTAGACGAGAACACCCGGAGATAATATGCCTTATTGATTCCCCCGGCCGGTGACATGCCCGACAGATGTCAACTGTGCCGTCTTTCACAATAAATCTCCGGTAATTGTTCGTCATCATAACTTCGTCCATAATTGCACATACAAAACCTTCGGTTTCCCCAAAAAGGTCACCGAATCGTAGCCAGGCTACGGACGCTTGTAAATCTACATCAGGCCCGTGTAGGGCTCTGAAAAAGCGTCCGTGAAGCTCTTTGCTCTTCCATACCTCCATGCGGTCATTGGTGTCAAGCACTACTGGTTTGCGCCAGTTCTCTTTAGCCAAGGAGAGCGGAGTGAGGCCCTTGTCAACCGCGACCACATCTCGATGCATCCCCACGTCGGTTTCTAGAAAATATTCCCTGAGACTGCATACCTCGCGATTGTGGAGGGTCTTAGCGTTTAAAAAGCCACGACCTCCACATTTTCGCGGGATATACAGCCTCATAACCGATGATCGTGGGTGATGCAATCGATTTGCAGTCAGCAGCGTACGGACCCTCTGATCCAGGGCGTCAAGTTCGGTTTGAGTCCATTTGAGTATGCCGAAAGAATACATCAATACCGGCATGACCCAACCGTTGAAAGCGCGCACCTTGTTTCCGCCTGATAGAAGACTATTAAGTACTTTTTTCAGGCGGCCCAAGAAGCGTTCCTTCAACGATTGCTTCATGTCGGTAACATTGATACCCAACGCTTCCGACATACCCAAATACTTATAGGTTTCGGATGCGGAGAGGGCTCTAAGGTTTATGGAACTCGTGAGTTGGGTTCCCACGGATTCCACAATCTCTCCTCGCTTTACATGCATGACCGCACATTTGTCCACACCAAATTCCATCCTGATGGCGCTACTGAAAGTTTCAGTAA
Organism: Sesamia inferens; assembly: GCA_037179545.1. Classification (NCBI taxonomy): domain Eukaryota; kingdom Metazoa; phylum Arthropoda; class Insecta; order Lepidoptera; family Noctuidae; genus Sesamia; species Sesamia inferens. Next base: position 14,669,855 of record CM073928.1, on the reverse strand, counting down.
TTTTCAGTAGCTCCTTCAGTTGTGAATTGTTGGGAGCAAAAAGTTTCAGGTCATCCATGTAAAGGAGGTGCGATATAACCTGACCACCTCTCTTCAACCGATAGCCTAAACCTGAATCCTCTAATAATGTGCTTAGAGGATTCAATGCTAAGCAAAACCAAAGTGGACTCAAACTATCGCCCTGAAATATTCCTCGCTCGATCCTTATCGGTTCGCTATTCCTCAGAATATTTCGACATCCTGGATAGCGAAGGACTGTCCTCCATGTCCTCATACATGTCATCAGGAAGGTGCGTAGAGTTGCATCCACTTTGTACAACTCCAGCACCCGCATGAGCCATGTATGTGGCACTGAGTCATAGGCCTTCTTATAATCTATCCAACATGTCGATAGATCCTTTCGGGAACGACGAACTTGTTGGCTAATGGCCATATCAATGAGGAGTAGCTCCTTAGTACCGCGGGACCCGCTCCTACATCCATTTTGAGAGGCAGACATGATAGCGTTGTTGTCAATATGTTTGTTAATTTTAGTTTTCAAAATGGATGTAAGAACTTTATAGACCGTCGGTAAACAGGTGATCGGTCTATAATTTTTGGGTTCCGCGGTGCTACCTGATTTATGGAGCAGGTGGGTTATTCCAGTAGTTAGGAACTGAGGTAACGAACCAGACACTAAAGCAGTCTGGAATTGAGATGCCAAACGAGCGTGCGACCTTGGAAACCATTTTATCCAAAAGTTATGCAGCCCGTCCGGTCCTGGAGATTTCCAGTTAGGTAACGGACGGACTGCACGAGCTACATCTTGGGGGCAGATGGTGATAGCCCCCATTTCAGGTATTGGATCGCAGGCTCGCTCGACATCCCGAGCCCAGTCACCTTCAGTGTGACTGACAGGCACCGACCAGATACTGCGCCAGAATGAACACATGGCATCATCATCTGGTAGGCCCGTGTCAGCCACACTTTGTTCTGGTCGTTCCCAGTCCCTATAAACCCACCTTTGATTGCTCTGGAAGGTGCGATTCTGGGTGTATCGTTCTACTCGTCGTTTATATCGACGAATACGGTTCGCCCATGCATACACTTTCTGCTTCAGGAAGTCGATGCGCTCCGTGACACGGGCCATATAATTCTCAGGGCTGGTATTTGTACCTGAGAATGCCCGCCTCACAAAGCGCATCACTCTAGGACGAGTATTACCCTCCCTGAAGCAGATTAGTTTACCGATGAGTGCTCTGGCCCCACCAATACGACGTTCAATCCTGCGCTGCCAAGCTGGTACTACTGGTTTCGGTCGTGTAGCTCTGGAGTCAGTGTGAAATTTGACATGAGCTACACGACAAGCTGCTACAGCTGCGCAGTACAGGATTGAATGAGTATCAGTGAGGTTCTCGCAGGTATCAAAATAATTTGATAACTGCGCATCCAGAGCAGCCATCAGTGCCCTATTCCTGTTATGCATGGGCAAACGTGGCAGGCGTGGTCTTAATTCTGCCGACACGAAACGATATTCCCGAATCGCAGCCTCCAAAGCATTTCTTAATTCCTCATTGCACTGGGTACTTACATTTGTAGCCCCATCATTGCTCCCCTCGTCAGCATAGCTTGTGGTATCTCTGCGGTGCGGCTGCGATGGTATCTCCGCGATCTGTGACGGGGGAGCGATGACACAGCTACTCTGTATTTCATTTCGCAGGCGATCAAGCACAGTATCATCCAACATATGATTACGCTGGATAACCCGTACCTGATCCGACAGTCGTTGTGCCGAAACGTTGACAGCTGGTTCAAGCACCTGAAACAGAGAGAGCATTCGAACACGGTACGCGGTCAGGTTGTTTCCTCCCTCTGTAGCCCCATAGTATGAGCGCATGACATTTTCGTTGATGGATTGTGTCCATCTCATGCGCTGCACACTTCCGCCGGGAGCTGGGACCCTGTCAGAAGCCGATGGGCCTCGAGGTCCTAAGCGGTCCGGCGGCCGGCGTCCTCCCCGTCGGCGAACAGGTGGTGGCGTCGTCGGCGGAGAGAAGTACTCGTCGCTCGAGCTCGACGCAACTGCCGCGGCCGGGGTCGTCACAGCACTTACAGTGGCGCTGGAGACCGGCGGCGGCGAGGCGGAGCTGAGCAACGAGTCCGGAGATGGTGGGCGTGCACGTCGAGCGGCAGATCTTGTCAACATAGCATAATATTTGTTTCACTTTTATGTTTTCAGATTAATAATTATATATTGTCCGGGGTGACATGACAGATGTCACCAAATGGTCGGTAATGTTTTTCATTGTATATGTGTATATGAATACTTTTTATACATAATTTTAAATTATTTTAAGTTTGGGCCTTGCTTTTGTGTTGAATATTTTACAACAATGGAATAAAAAAACTGATTTAAAATAATATTTCTGAAAATGATAAAGATTATGCTGTTGACGTTTGCTGTGTTGCCAGTTAGATTATTATTATTATGTATAATAATATATATGTGCGTTTCCTACTCGCACTAGGCTAGCTGTTATGTTTTTTTCTTAATACCGCAGAATAATTGTGTAACACACTACTAATAGCGTTGGATTTCATTTTGATAGTTCTGCTGTCCTTATCTCAACTTCTTTGTGGTCGGTGCAATATGTCTTTTTCTTCCATAATTCTCTATTAGGCGTCATTTCTTTTGTCATCCCCTTCTTAACCATATCATTATTCACACATTCCATCCATCGTTACGTTGGTCTTCCCCTACTCTTAGGCCATTGACATTCATACTCAAAACTCTGCTCACACTATTCTCCTCATTTCCCCGCAACACCTGCCCATGCCGTGACAAGCGATTTCCACACATTTTTTCAATTATCGGCATCGGCACGACTTTCAGGCTTCCTCTTATTTTTCGAACATATACAGTATGTTTAGAAAACCCTGTCCGACCCATAAGGATAATAAAGGTTAGGTAAACACATGACCAAATATAATATAAAATTTTACGTAATCATCATAGTACCAATACAAATGAATTTAGAAATAATCTTTTTTTTCCCGCGAATTAATTCCAACTTCCCCGAAATTTGGTAATTTTAAAAAAAGTGACAACACCGGTATTATTTTGAGCGAATAGCGATGCGACCACGTGCCGCGTGCCCTGCCGCCCTCCGCCCGCGGAAGGGTGCTTAACGCAGATTTATTAAGTTACCTCTTTTTGCGAAATAATATTTATTTTTTAGGGGGATTTTTTTTTAAGTTTAGCCCGGTTTTGTATCCATTAGTAGAATCAGTTATCGATACCTAACAACACCTTCACGGGTCGGACAGGGTTTTCTTAACATACTGTATAAATTAATAATGCACCAGGAAGAAGACATAAAAATATACTTACTTCCATTACTCTTTACTAATTGGCAAAGTATCTATAATTGCTGTATTTGCTTAGGCCAGTGTAATTTATTAATTGAAGGCAATTGTCTTTTATCTGTTGTACCCATAAATAGACTGAGAGATGTATAACGCCTCATCAATACCACTCTAAAACCTTAAATAATCGTGTGAACATAGGAGACACCATAATTCCAAAATTGATTAAGAGTTCAGTGATCCCGGAATATTTATGTTGAACAAAAATTTCGATGTTAAGATTCTAAAAAAAAAAAGACGTGTGGCACTCGGGGACTGCCGCGGTAAAGCTATTGCATAGCATTTTGTATCAATTTATGCAATTATAATTATTTATTTATTTTATTTATGCAGTATTTTTTTTCTTTGATATTAATTCAAGTTACACTTTTTGAGCGTGGTGACCGGTAAGAAAACAAATTTTTCTTTTATTAAATAAATAAAAAGTTAATATTATTTAAAATATTTTTATTATTTTACAATACATGTGGGTTTTATTACCTTACAGTAGCTGTTGGTTATTCAGGAATATTTATCATTGAAACTATAGGTTTATGATAACTGAAATAAGAAACATAAGTTTGCGACTTAATATCCTCTAAATACCTAGAAAATACCGCGTCAATGGTGGTCCCATATTTTGTTGTGGACTTTTGTGGATCATTATTCATTTTCAAATTCAATGTTTTTGATAGAAAAGTTGTCCACCGCTCTGATTTTTTATCAGCGAAGTTAATGTTGAAATCGCCAGCCAAGATAAGTGGAAATTTATTACCATTTGTTTCAAGTATTTTCGAGCCACTCGAGTTACTCCAGTAAAGTGCGATGAATAAAATGCTCTACCTCGTCCAATTTTGGATTCGGAGAAATGTAAATTGCTACCATAACTATTTGTAGGCCATTTCTAAGTTTGCATAAGCACGCACAAATATCTCCAACAACTGAGCGCCTAACATTAACATCGCTAACGTGTGCAATATTTATTTCAATATTCGGAGTCATAATATTAGTAATATCATTTTTATTTTGGTAAATAGCTACCCCACCTTTTGAAACAGTATCTCGTTTGAACTGAACAATACAATTAAAATTAGGTATTTCAATTGGATTATCATGCGTCATGCAAGTTTCGGTAAGAAGTAACACATTTGTTTGTCTCGTAACTGAATCTTGTAAATCGTATTTATGACTATTTAGACTGGCAGTTGAAAGTCATTATTGAAATGCCATTTCTATTACTAATGAAATCTAATACACTTTGAGCAATCGTCTGAACACTATTTAAAGACAGTCTTTTGAATTCTTGCAACAATTGAAAAAACGGTCGCGTGAGCACTTTTTACTCTATAAAATCACGCGCTTTTATTTAGTAAACAACACTATAAATAATTTAAAAGTCCAATGAAAAATTAGCGTGACATTCGTCTTAGCTTTTCCGTTAAAAAAAAGCTATTTTATTTTTATAAAATAGCTTTTTTTACACTACTAAATTAATTTGAATAAAAGTACTTAATAATTAATTATATTAAAAGTTTTTAAGGTAGCCATGACAACGTCGATGACGTCTATGACATATCTCTATAGAAGACCTATTTCAGAGAGAAAATTAATCGCATGTTTAGCACATCGCGACTATCAGTAACATGGCAAGTGTGTAGGACTGAGTTCGCGCCCTGCAATATGCATGCTCTTTTTGAAAATCTATAAATTGTTTTCAAAAGATGTAGTCGCACGCACACAAACATACCGTGCCGAAGACTGCCGAACTGAAACGACGTTAGACGATGGGGAGCGTGAGGTTTTTTCGTTACGGAATTTCTGGATTCGGTCCCCGCGCTCAAGGCCCGCGATAGAAGCTATGCAATAGCTTAAAAAATCGAATTCATCCTTTTTATTATTAAGCCATATCTTTGAATAACAACCGGTACGAAACCTGTATTGTAGGAAAAATCAATAAAACTGTTTCTCTTTGTAGCCATTGTCTATTATTAGCTATGAAAATTGATTGTAGATGAATGATTGATAGGAAAAAGCGAGACAACATAAACGTGCATTAAAGATACTTGTAAATCAATATTATGTCTTCTACGTTCTCGTAGCGTTGTGAAAGTTAAGAGTAAGTAACTAGTTTCATTCATTTTGATTCTGTTATCGACAGTAGCAGCTACAAGTTTTAGTGGAGGTTTTGGTTTGACTCCAACAACTGTGACAGCTCCAGCCGAATGACATTTAAACTTGCGGTATACAACTTTACGGACCCGTCCTGATGCAGTGGTGTCCAAACTAAGTAAGACATTTCCAGTTTTGTGAGTATGAATGTAACAGATATGAAACTTATTACTTATAAACAATCCTTTTTACCTTTTTTGCTGTCTTTATTTTGTAAAATGGGAAACTTCCCAAAATAGAGTAATATTTTGGTTCTATTTTGGATCAATCCATAAAGAACAAAAAAAGTGTAAAACGTGCAAATGTGTAACCGCATCCGCGTAAAATTTCACACTATAATGAATGGTCCTTTTATGATATTTTATGTGAAGTAGTTCTTTTTAGATCTAATTGTCCAATTAGAGACGGCCAAAAATAACTCTAACAATAAGACATGGCTGGAGCTAAAAATACCAAACGTATAATAAACGCGAGACGCTTTAATTAATCCTGTGGCATTTGCGAAACTCAACATAAATACTCTGAGCAATAAGAGAGATGTATTTGCAGAAAACTTGTACGGATAAAGTGCGGGGGTGTATAAGATAAACACAATCTCGTATCACATGTACCTGCAACCAATGTTATAATGTCAGTTTCCAACTGAACCTGAGACACTAAGAATAGCTGAGTTTTTCTAATCAAATTGATAAATCCAATTTATATCGTGAAACAATCAAATTAGTTGAACCGATTGCAACTGAAACCTCTAATACTGAAGACAAAGAAAACATTGCGTCTGTAAGAGCTGAGTTCGCAGAAGATGATAATAGGAGTTTCAGTCGATTGTTCAAACTTACGAGTGCCTTCGGTATCGATACCGAGGTACCCATTACCTGTCTAACAAATTAAGTAACATCACTATAAATCTGTGCCAATCAATTCAGAGCATAATATTGCAGTGATAGTCTGAAACAGACTTAATGCCTTACGAAGTCCATGACCCCTGTGAGCTCCACAGTTTTTGTAAGCAAAACTGCCAGACGTGAGTGGATTTCATTTGTTTGTTCTATGCAACGAGCTAAGATTTCTTATTGGACTTGTCTATTTTGTTACTACTTTTTTCAGCTACTATAAAGATATCCAGAGTATTATCAGTGATTCTTTAGAAGGATTTTTTAATAGATTTGCTTTGCAGCTCATGCGACTTCGCAAACGCTGATTTTCATGCAATTGACACACAACGTTTAACATTTTATATTAAGTATTTTACATAAACAATTGTTACATAAAGTTTCAGAAAAAATAAATATATATGGACAAATCACACAGAGCACATCACATCACACAGAATCACAAACAGAGCAGTTGTGTTGTGATGTATGCCGGGTACGATACGCCAAATGTTGTTGTGTGGGGAGTTTGGTCGTGGAGGGTCTCCAGATCTATCTCCCTTTGGCGCAGCATCGTTGGTCGTGTTGTTAGGTTTAACAATGCATCACCGCGCTCAACTGCCGCCCTTCCTATTCACTATGATTGGTAAGTGTAGGGGGAAGTGTAGGGGGTAATAGGCTTAATAAACTAGCGCGCATTACCATCAACCAGTTAAAATATACCAGTTTCCTCAAGTGTCTTCCTTCAGCGTTTTAAGAGCAGTGGTGATCAAATTATTTACACTGGTTTTAAATTCATGGAACACCTAAGACTTGGAAGTCGTCGTTTGCTCTTGGGTCCACCAGATTCAGTTCAGCCGTTAAATTATTATAATGCAAACAGAATAAAAAAATATTAATAAGAGAAATATATAGAAATTTCGTCCGAGTTCAAATTCAGGTCGAAAGATATAACTTGTGACGTAACATAGCCTACTATCACGATTTTGAGCTAACGTAATCAAGACATTTTACGCAAGCTTACAATATGTACAAACGCGAGCAAAATAGGTAGGTAATATAAAAACTTTCCTCTCAATGCTGCTAAAAGAACTTTTGCGCCGTTCTCATTCCATACATATATAATGAAAATATATTACACTACCCTCTTTATTAGCAAAAATAATGCTACGCTTTGTATATGAAGGTACTTCACTTAAGTGAATAACGTATTATTGCCTACTTACTATTCCCTTCTTGTATACATATACCGATGTTGTTCTGAAGAAATCGAGGTTATGGGCCCTACTTCGTTATAGCTAATCCAATTCGGACAAACGATGGAGGAAGTTCTACAGCTCTGTTTATCGCGAAAAATCTTCCACGCCCACACGTTTACTTTAATATACTCGATACAGGTTTTCGGATCATAGTAAAATATTTTCCACATATTAATCGTCGCTTTCATGTTTTCTGTCTCGGTATGAAATAATTCCACTGCTATTATTTTATATTCCTTATAATTGAGTTAGTTCTGCTGGACAGGATGCAGTAAACGAGAAAATTGGTCTCTCGCTATAACCGTTCATTAAAGTTAATAGACTGCGGCCACAACTAGGCGCTACGACTAGCAGAGAGTTAAGAACTCATCTAAACGAGGTTCCCTTGCTACATATGTTAATATTCATGGCATTCGCATTAAGTCCCTCTGGCTCTAAAACGGGACATTTAAATTTAAAAGCTCCCATGTGATAAATGCTCCATATTTATTACGCGTATACCCTGATAATGACTCGAGATAACTCTGTTTGAATTGTGTTTTTATGTACGCTTACAATAAATGGAACTGGGGAAATGTACAAAATGTTAATTAAATTGTTGTAAATAATAAACATAAAATAATATCGTAATCGTACTACGTTGTAGAAAAATGATAAAACGTGTATTTATAATTATATTTTGTGTTGATAAGGAAAACTAAATATTTATATGAAACGGGAGAATGAGAGAAATGTAACAGAATTTTAATAGTTTCGTCGTTAATCTGAGTGTTCAATAGTAGTGTTCCTTCATAATACGTACACACTTTAAGCTCTAGTCTTATGTTATATATGTCTAAGAACAAACTAAGTATTCCCGGGTTTTATGTAAAATCATTTATATGTAGATTTCTCTCCCCTAACCACTGAAAACTGAAGGGAATTTTCGATTCACGACACGCCACACTTTGTAAACAGCCAAGTCGACACGAAATAGGTTGTTACTAAGAATTATCTAAGCATGACTACTTCCTAAACATTAATCCATACAAGAATATTCAACTACTTGGATATGTGAGAATCCGCACGTGCGACAGCGAACGGTAGCGTAATTATCTGAATAAGCCACAGTTTTCATAACACGCGTGTGTGTCACGATAAGTGTAGTGTTCCGCGGTAACGTATATCTCGATGATACAATAATATCGTGCTCACGTACTCCAACTGGCTCGTTCCACCACGCTAAGGCAGGCGCGTGACGGTACTGGGCATGCTTCCAAACCAGTCCGCCAAATACAACGACATCCTTACCTTCACATGACTGTCAACTCACATGATTCCTACGATTGTAATAGAATCAACACCACCTAAATCACTTCTTGCAGGTGTTTGTCACTGTTAATTATAGTGGATTGCATGTAACAGTTAATGGCGCCGATTCTCATGTTGACACACTAAACTAATTAAGTGCATCTTTTTCTTTCCATTTCGTTAAGAAAAGGATAGAAGATAACATTTAAGTTTAATTCTGTCTCCATAGACAGTATAGACGCGATTATAAACATGGCGACTAAAAATACCCCAGTTTACGTCAGGAGCGCACTAAGTTGACAGGTCTAAACTGACTTTTTATCTTCTGTCCTTTTCTTAATGAAATATAAAGAAAAGGATGCACTGAAGTTAAATTTAATTTAGTTTGTGAATAAGGGTATCGGGGCCATTATCATAAAATTGTACAAAAATAGCTGATAAACCTGTTATAGGTATACGTCACAAAATTCGGTAGCATTCTATTGCTGAACTTTGGCCTCTTAAACGCGATACGATAAAAAAGTAAATGAATGGTCAAGGATATTATATGAAGAATTATGATGTTAGCCTTCCCCCTACCTTAATACTTATTAACCTCTAACTAACTAAAATGCCCCGCAGGGTATTTGTGTAATGCACAAACAGTAGCAATGGCTTTCATTTCGACAATTTGACAACATTCACTGTGCTAAGTATTTACGTTATTAAGTGGATTTACGCAATTAGGGTCTTAAAACATAGAAAAGAAGAACAATTCTTCTCTAAATAAATAGAAATGAAATACTGTTTGTTGGTAAGCGCATAACTTGAGAATGGCTGGACAGATTTGTGTTTTTATAAAAGTTTTGCAACTAAAACATGTATGTTCCACCTTTATACCATGTTTTATGCAAATAAATTATATTGTTATTGTTATTAACTGTCTAAATAACGTTATAGGGGGAACAAATTGTAAAGTTTCCCGGAATTTTGGTGAGTGTGCGAAGGAATTGCATGATTTAGTTGCCCCATCTCCGTTCCACCATCGGACGTCCCGTCGCACGGCGAGTTTCCACCCTTAAGTCGTTAACACCACTACGATTCGGACGAAGCGTTTCGCCTCCTCTTTCATACCACGTACATCAAAGGACTGAAAAAATTTGCCAGCGGCGGTGTTTCCGTCGGACTACAATTTGAGTGTCTTCAAGGCTAGAATAAGCTCTTAATAAACTAGTGCGCTTTACCATCATCGATTGCGTCACTGCTTACCATCAGACGGGATTGTGGTCAAGCGCTAGTTTATAATTATAAAAAAAGGAATATTAGAAAATTCGGTAAAAAACTGAAAGTGTTTTTTTTTTTCTTTTTGAATTGGAACTTGCAACATCTGTCGGTCAGTTAGTTATAGAATAAGAATTGTTCTTTCAATAATACAAATAAATAAACATTTCTACCAATTTTCGTAAGTGCAATTTAATTGGAAGGAAAATAATACAGGAAGTTGCGAGTATCTGTGTGTACTGGAACCCGTAGATAATATTTGTTCTTCCAAGTTTACTGGGAAAGTCTGCATCCACAAATGAAACTTGACTAAGTAGTGATATTGCGTTTTATACAGTTAGCAAGCTATTATTTACAGGACATAAAAGTTGAAGATATTAGAACTCTATAAGTTTTTTTTTAAAATAATCTTAACATCTATAAATAGTATTAAGTAGGTACTTATTTGAAGTAAACCTTTCATACCATTTTTTTTTTTTATTTTTCTTGAACAAAAAAGTAGTACTAGTATAAAAATTCAACTTCTAAGCACTCTACGCGGGAAAATAATAAATAAATGCGTAGCGACATTCAATCTTTCTTTTTTACATTTCATCCTTTGATTGAAGCCATCGGCCAGCTTCAATCAAAGGATGAATTGTAATAAAAAGATATTATTTTTTTGTCAAAATAAAAAAAGATATTTATGTGATTTTTCTGTTCAACAAGGTATAAATGTGAACAGAGTAGAAACTCTGTTCTCGTTGACGTTTTTTTTACACCGAGTTTTTGTTCTGATTGTGAAAGACATCCGACATTATTATGTCAAGATGTAAAAGTCATTTATTTAATTAATAGGTATTACATAGTATCACTAGAAGTTAAGTAAAATTGTTACCTTGGACTCCTATCTAAAATAAAAGTTACTTTATACTACACTTTATTAAAATTATTAAATTAATTGTTATATCGTGGCTTTTAGTTACCCGATAACATTACAATCACTTTTATTGCTCTTCATACATGTACTCATTTTGTTTTTATCATAGCCTGCAGTAATGTTTCGTTGTCGGAGTGCATTAGGTTTATCAACATGAAATTGGGTTGACGCTACTCCAGCGAAGCGTTTAGGCGTTAGCGTAGAGTACGTACATGTGTTTTGCTAGCAGGCGTTTCACCTGTAAAGCTTTTGCTACGCTGCGAACAAGCTGTTCAATATAGGTGTTTGTGAGACGTACATATGCCTAGATAAGCATTCCTCCCACAAAAAAAACTCATTTGTTTAACCCTTAGGCAAAAAGTTAAATCCTTTTAAAAATGAGAATACTCTCGTAGATATCAAAATATATCAAGTTTTATATTTTTAATCGTGCACGTTACAGTATTTCAATATTTGTGATACATATATCCATTTTGTTTACGTTGTTAACACAGATACAAGCTAATTCTCGAGCGGCCCGCCTGCACGACGAGACGCTCAAATGTTGTCCCTTTATATCATCTCACATCTCATCATAACATACTCGCCAAAGAAAACAAACTCCCGTCCACCATCCCCTTTAAGACTCGAAAATATCCATCTCTTCATACATATTTTGCTCTCATGAATAAATATCCTATATTCACCGTATAAAATATACTATCACAGTCATATCTGAATGTTAAAACGTTGAAGCTATTATTTTATTAGCCATTCAGAATTGTTTTAAACGAGACAGCGTTTTATTGACAGTCTTAGCGTTTGTTTTTCTTTTAAGAGTAATTTAAATAATGAAATTCGGAGGATAAACGTTGGATGATGGTAATTGCCATTTACGAGAATTCGGGAGTACCTTCAAGCTAGAAATAACCTTGAGGGGAAACACTGAAGTGGAAAGATTACATTATACCTACCTTCTTTGGTGTTCTTCTTTGTCGTTGTGAAAAAATGGGGTTAATGAAAGGTAGAGGATGTCTTTAAACTATACAATAATGAATTGTTGTTTATGGTCGACTGCTAGCCAACGCAAAGCGTCCGCGATGTTTATAAAAATATCATAAACACAACCCGTGAAATTGACTTAATCAAACAGAAATGAAAACAGAAATATCGACGAATGGTAGGTATATCAATTAAATGTTCATGCTGACTTCCCTAAATCAGACAAAACAAACATACTAGCTAACTGATTAAATATTAGAATTTAACCCAAATGAATGTTACATTAATATTTAATAAATTATATTGCACTTTCAAAGCGTAACTATTTTGTTCTAGCATGTACCATTAAAGTCACTTCTATTATACAAGGTAATTTGTATGGTAAGGTAATCTAACTTTAGAAAGATAAGCTTTTGCGACTTCAACTATGTATGCTTGGCTCCTAAAGGGCGACATATACATATTATAAACAAAGTAAAATGAAAACAATACTAAAAATACATAAAATACTAAAGTGAAAACTCCACTAACTAACGTAACTACACTTAATAAAACATATAATACAATAATAAGAAACAGAATTTCTGGACTGATATAGATTTTTAGCTGCACGCTAAAACCAATTCAATATCGCAGCCTTAATTCAGGTATATGAAACGTCGCATTTACGCTATGTTAGTTTCACCAAGACCATATACACGGAAATTTACACGTATGAGGAAATTTTCTTTGTATGGATGACTTTGAGAGCATACAAAATGTGCTATTGACAACAGCTAACAGCAACGCTAATTATAATTATTAATTACGTATCTTACGTAACTTTACATCATCATCATCATCGACCTTTTTTTTATCGTCTCACTGCTGGGCACAGGTCTCCTCTCATACAGAGAAGGATTGAGCTTAATCACCACGACGCTTACTGAATGCGGGTTGGCGATTTCAGACTTAAAAGTCCAGGTTTCCTCAAGATGTTTTCCTTCACCTTTTAATCAGTCTTTGGTTTCCAAAATATACTTAGAAAGTACCTACATATAACTTAGAAAAGTTACATTGGTAGTTGCCTCACCTGGAATCGAACCCGGACATTTATACTTAAGAGGCTGATGTTTTAACCACTAGGCCTACTTTACATATTCAAGATATTTCTCATAAAACAACTTTCCTAGCGCCGCTTATATGTATGACCGAAATATTTGTTAAATGAACTCCAACCAAAATAGTTTACCTACGAAATGTAAGTAAACGTTACACATACGTTTATCATGAAAATCTCACTTTAACATCCGGACAGTGTATTACGTGGGGTGATTAATCTCGATTACTCGCGAAATTAATCATCCCACGCAATACACTGTACTTACGTACAGTACACCACGACTTACAACCGTCTTTAGAATTGTATCTAGCCTTATCACATATCATCATCATCAACCTTTTTATCGTCCCACTGCTGGGCACAGGTCTCCTCTCATACAGAGAAGGATTGAGCGTAATCACCACGCTTACTCAATGCGGGTCGGCCATTTCCGACTAGGTTTCCCCAAGATGTTTTCCTTCACCTTATAATCAGTCATTGGTGTCCAAGATATACATAGAAAGTACATATAACTTTAGAAAAGTTACATTGGTACTTGCCTGACCTGAAACCGAAGCCGCATATTTATACCTGAGAGGCTGGTGTTTTAACCACCAGGCTGCCACAACTCTATATCATATATGTACCTACATAATCATGTATTTATGGGCTTTATACAAATGCCTATAAACGCCGAAAATCGCACATCAAAATGGCAATTCGGCTAGGCCACAGCTGACTATAATAACAAATTCCAAAATAAAGTAGGTTTCGATTTTAAAGGGCCCGTGTTTATATAATAATAACCGCACAGGGATCCTAATCTGCTATTATAATAGTATCAGAATCGTCGATCGGTGGTGTCATTATGAACAATATTGACAACTTTTATAATCTACTAACAAAATGTAGTCATTATGACTTACAAGTCGCTGACTTACAAACACTGACACTCCATTCCATATTAAATGTTCAAATCGAGTATTAGTTTTTAGAAAATGATTTCTACTAACGGGTTTTATAATAATGGCAATACGGCAATGTAATTCTATCAACATTCCATTACGAGACGACTGACCGATATAATGAATCAGTCATTATGTATTTAGCAAATTACGAACTTTTAGCACAATGACAATGACCAAATTTATAAAATAGCATAATAGGGCCCCAGGTCCGTTGGTCTGTGGATGGTGGAATCTTTACATACCGAGGCACCTCCGTGCTTCGGAAAGCACGTAAAGCTTTCGGTCCTGCTGTCATTCGGAGACTTTGACAATTACAATTAGTCAGAAACCCGAAAGTCTGACAACTAGTCTTAACAAGGGGTATCGTGTTACCCAGTGACTGGGTTGTAGAAGTTATATAACCTCGTAGGTAGTCGCTCCATACACAATACTGTTTTTTTTTTTAATAATATTATAAACTAGTGCTACCACAATCCCGCGTGATGGTAAGCAGTGATGCAATCGTTAAGAGGGGACTCTAGTGCCGAGGAATTGAAGAAACTATTGCCGTCTCGCTGCTTCCAACCTCTCCCGGTAAAGTTCGAAAAGGACAGTTGCAGCTCAGTCTGATTTTACCTATAAAAAAGTTGACCAAAAGACGTTTCGTATTCCCCTGTTTTCTTTTTCAAAACACGACAGATCTCAATTATTTTTATATCAAAATTTAGAGGAAAAGTATGTTTATATAACCTATGTTTCTATTATTTTCTTTTTTAACACGTTTGTCTATTTCTTTTATTAATTAACTTTCGAAAAAAATCAAATGATAGAGGCACTTATAATCACGGTGAAAAATTGTAAAAAAAAATAATTGCTCTAAAAGCATTATCCACGAAGAAAACAGCGAAATACGTTTGTATAGGGAAAGCACCACTAGAGTTCTCTCTTAATGGTAACGCGCGCTACTTTATTAAGAGCCTATTCACTCAAAAAAAAAACCCGTATTGAGCGTATTGACCCGCTATTCAGCAAAATCCGATTAGATTGCAAGCCGACTACAAGATAGCTGGGAAAAGGTTCGACTGATGATGAGTAGGTTTAAATTTTTCCGTGCGACGGCAAATTGCATACGACGGGTGACTAAAACTGACCGCAATAATACTCCATCACGGGCGATCAGCCACGTGAAGGTCAACATTTTGATGTAAAATTAACTAGTAACCTGCAATTTTTATCGACCTGTATAAAAAGGGTTTAAAGGGGATTCTGATTATGGGGCAATTTGGTCAGCGACCAGCACGGCGAAAATCGATCTAGTGTAAATCCCCCTTTAGCTTTGTACTCAGAGCTGAGGGAGAGAGCTGTCTATCCTTTTTTTGGGATGGGAAGTCATGAAATGACCTCTCCCGCTCTGGGCGAAGCGGAAGGGCGTGTCAGACTTTTACTGACTAAATCCCACCCATGTTTCTTCACTTGCCTATGCGCCAGGGTCACGGTTTCTTGAGCTGTCTACCGTGAGACTCAGCATAGACAGCACTCTATAATACATTAAGTTTCCTAGTAAATTGGAACGTAAGTCATGCCCTGCTCAAAGCAACATAATACGACAAATATTTCGAAGAATATTGTTTTATTATGTCCAGTGCTATAAACTTTAATAACTCATTACACATTGAACTAACTTGAAAATCTTTGATATCTCTCGATACCTAATGAAGCTAATATTGATTTATGTGTATATACAACCCACTATCATTTATCTTAGTTTAATAACGTAGGCATTAAATTGCATTCGGCACCTCAGATTGCTTCCCAGTAAAACATGTTTGTTACTTAGACCTTTTAAACACGAAATTATTACTATATAGATTATGACATAACACTGACATTAAACACACGTTAAAAAATGTTCTAAGTGTTCGTGGTAAGACCCTTCAAGTTAAACATGAAAATATACAACTATTTCCACGCAAATGAATTCTTTTCAAAACTTTAAAGTGAAAATTAAAAAGTCGGCATTAACTTCCTTTCTTGAAGATTCTTTGAAAGTGGGAACTAATTAATTAAACATCAAATAAGAAAATATTCTATACCTCCTTAAAGTATTAACGAACACTCTAATGAAATGAACTACCAGATGTCTTCCAAAATGCGCTCCAGTGTAATTGCCAGGTTTCCCAAGTTCAGGTATTAAATTGTGAAAGTACCATCCTCGTGTTGGTCCCACACCCTACTAAATAACGTTGAGGGTAAGCTGGGAAAATATATTACAGAAATAATTATTTCATTAGACTAGAAACCTTTTCAGGTCTCATTGGTCGGTCATTTATATTAATAACTGACTATTGTTGCTTTGCCTAAATCCATTTGATGAGCCATTGTTAATATTTGTCGTCCTCCGTGACGCAACGGTCAACACGTCTGCCTGCGACGTGGAGGCCCCGGGTTCGATCCCCGGCCTGGTCATGAAGGAAAACGATCTTTTCCTAATTGGCCTGGGCCTTGGATGATTATCTATATATGTATCTATTATAAAATATAGTATCGCTCAATTAGTATCCCATAACACAAGTCTCGAACTTACTTTGGGGCTAGCTCAATCTGTGTGATATGTCCGTGTAAAAAAATAAAAAAAAAAACAACGTAATAATCCAACTACCTATCCTTTTACACTTAACCAAATGCAGCTGATTATCAGTACATATATAGTTTACATGGAACGACTGCCTATCTGACCCCCACAACCCAGTAACTGGGTTAATCTTCAGTAAGACAACCAGCACCCTAATTGCAAACACATCATTACTACCAATTTGACTAATTTTAAAGCAAATTACTATTTCATTGCTTCAAATGTTCAAAATATATGTCTGATCAACAATATAAACGGGCAATTAATGTTGTTGAAGGAGTTTTGGCGGAAAAAGTAAAATGACTGTCATGCTCATTTATCATTAGACTTTTTAATTGTTTATAGTGTCGTTTACTAAATAAAAGCGCGAGATTATGAAGTAAAAAATGCATTCAGTAAATAATCCATAAAGAGCATTGAAATATCGCAGCATAGTGACCACATCATTTTTTTCAGCTCTGCCTCAAACCTCCCTCGTAGACGGTTCACGCGGCCGTCTTTTTCCACTGTCATTCGTGATATCCGCCATTATTTTGAAATAAATTTTTTAAAGAATTTCTATTTTTACTTGAAATTGGCACAAAGTCATAAATAGTTCCACACTACAACAATTTTTTTGTTGAACTGTCAAAATTAAACCTATTGCTACATATAGTGTGTTACGTAATTTCCCTGCAGTCTTGGTATAGTCAGACTTGGACTTCTGACTCGGGTAGTCAGAAGTCCAAGTCTGACTTACTACTGTCAAAGATCTATTATGACAATGTGAACCAATAGTTTGAGGGGCGTATATCTAATGGATGGTCAACCATCCACGAATCGACCGCAACAGACGTAGCTTAAAATTCGGTCGACCCCAGTGGCTGTTATTAGTTAGCCACGAGCACCTCAGAAATAAATAAATAATATCGTTATCTAAACTAGAAACCGTTCCGTTAGATTGTTTATTAATTTAATTAATGTTGTTTTAATTAAATGTTTTTGACGCACCTTTGTCTGTGGAACAAAGAATTATGATCAATAAAGTAAGTATATACCTACTTCAAATGATGCGAAAGATAAAATAAAAACATTTTATTACATTTATTATGTAATAAGTACCTAAGTTCAAAATCTTATTTTTCAGCCATTATGAATACATGCTGGAAGATACTTCAGGTTTTTTCTGATTTTTCAGTTTTCGCATTTAATAAGCTTACGTTCACTTAGTGAATTGTGAAAGAAACCCATATAATGTTCGTATGCCTAAGGATATAGGCGTACATATTTGAAAATACTTTATTTGATTACCATGCCATTATTTCGCTTTAAGAGATGCTTTCCCTTATCAAAATGTTCATTTATCTACTTTGTAAGTATACAATTAAGGGACTAAAATGTCAATAGAGATTATTATTTTAGTTTTCCGGAAAATGTATGTACCAAACTAGACTTGTTTATAAATACCGAAATATTGAAAAATGTTAGTTTTTTTCAGCAACAGATTATATTGTAAAATAAATCCGTGATGACATTATCTGTTGTCATGTCCAAGTTTAATATTGCATATTGTTTAATCCAAAGGAGTTGAACAACTATAAAATTTTATTATATCCCATAAAAGCATATCAAAACTATAAATCAATATATTATTACTACACACGCATTACTTTAAGTACCCCTCTCAGAGAAAGTTGTTTCTGACCTAAATATATTATGTATTCCCCTTATATTCCCTCAGCGGTTGCCTACTAACTTATAACAAGAAATCCTATTCTGAAAATGTTAAGTATTTTAGAACGTTTTATAAACTTCCAACTCGTAAACATTTATGTTTTAGCCCTTGCTGCTTTTTTCTGAAATATATTTACATAAGCTCTGATACTGATATATAACATGTTAAGAAAAACTGTATTATGTAGATATTATTTAGTTTCATTACAGCTGAAATGTAGGCAATAATATCAAATTTCCAGCCACAAAACAGATTCCTTTTATAAGCCGCCTCTAGCTCCTTTCATTACAGATTTGCTTCATGATTTCTTTGAGCGTATTCATAGCGATTTGCATCTTGGGTTTATATTTACAAGGTTTATTTTTGTTCACAGTCACGGGGAAGACTTGATCGTGACGCCCTTCGCGCAGGTCCTGGCGAGCCTGCGCAGTGTTCGCAACAACTTCTTATGCCTCACCAACGTGCCCGTCTCCAAGTAAGTCATTCTTTTGTTTCTGTTGACGCCTCCACTTGACTCGAAGAAATAATTTTTTTCGGACGTCTTACTGAAAGAACGAAGCATATTTGTTAAAAATGTACGTCATATTCTTTTGTAGTATTGTAAGTACCAGTAGGTTTGAGGAACAAAACACAAATCTAAACAAATTCTCTTACAAAAGCCTGAAGCGCTGAAAATACAAATATTTGCAATGGCTTTACAGACAGGCGCTCTGTGCAGACTTATATAAACTAAAGTTTATCAAAACACAAACAAGTAATTCAACTAATACTAAATATTCATTAATTTTAACATAACGAATTAGTTTCGCGGTTCAGCCGCGTTTCCACCCCACAACAAATTACGTGCCATTTGGATTACTGAAGCTACAGAATAATTGAAATTTAAGATAGCATATCGTAGAGCAGGCTTCAAATCAGCTTACGTGCATTTGGGAGACACTACCCGAAATGTTATACAAGCTAACTTTCTCCATCCTTATGTACCACACGATGGGATTTAGTGTTATGTAGTGCATAATTCACCATAAGAATCGGTTTATTTTTTTGTAAAAAAAAAAATCATAGTTTTTGTCATAGAGTGGTTTTTTGACCACAATTAGGTATAGCAGGATATACGAATATGTTTTCCTTTTTGATAAGGATAAATTTGAAAAACCCCGTGTGTGTGCCCTGTGTGTAAGTAAAAAAACCCAAAATACCGAAATATATTAAACTTTGCCCTACATACAACATGGTATGTTCCTCGCTATCAACTTTGTGCGATTTTATAAATAAACAGCCGATGGCTTAGCTCCTTTTTATGTTATTTTCTCGCAAATCTTCCTTTCCCTTGTTTTTCTGCGACAAACTTTATCGACGTATGTCGATTACATAACCCCAAGTCTACGCTAAGCTTATTGTTGATGTCGTCTTTGGTAAATATTTCTTTGATGCAATATTAAAACCGTTTAAAAGGTTTTAATATGTAAGTACGTACATATAATCAAGTGGTCTTACAGAAACCATATGAACTGATAAAGTTTAATTTGTGTAGTTAAAGGCTGACTTTTCAATTAAATTTACATCTGACAGCTTTATTAGATAGACAAAAAATTCGAAACTATTCCCCGGATAACATTATCTAACGTTACAAAACTCCATGTTTAAATGGTTAAACACATGTTTTGTTGAATCGTTTACTTCTTCTTCTATGTCACAGTGTGTAGTGTAATGTTGTTCTTCGTTTCTTCTAAATGTTTAAATATGTTGACAAGTCCTTTAAGATGCTTATATTCGAAACAATAAGATTAAAGTTAAAGTGAGAGTACTCCACAAGGCTATGGAATATCACTTCGTCGTCATTTACGTACCTGGCCATATATAAACTGTTTTAACAATGAAGAAATCTCTCATGAGATTACTACAAAAGATCAACCGTTCACTAATTTGCATTAATCATAAATATCCGTGTAAGTAGTAAGCCTTACATATAGGCATGTCGACTTCGTCATCAATGTTGATATTATCTTATGCGCGCGGCAATACCAAGGTTTTCCTACTGAGATGTGTGAAACATTGGATGCGCAAAGTTACTATGCTCAGAATTATTGGACACGTAATGTAAATATTAGAAACACAGCACCGTAATAAAATGTTGTAATAATAATCATTAAGT
Source organism: Sesamia inferens (assembly GCA_037179545.1). NCBI lineage: Eukaryota > Metazoa > Arthropoda > Insecta > Lepidoptera > Noctuidae > Sesamia > Sesamia inferens. The sequence goes on along the minus strand of CM073928.1, from coordinate 14,649,192 downwards.
ACATACTACCTGCTGTAAATTAACTGATAAGTTTAGCTTATCTTGCCACTCGAAGTGTGATTAAAAGCTTTTCGACTGGTAGACAGAGATTAGTGGCGTGATGTGGGAAAACGTAGTTGTTGTACGTTTATTTCGTTGTATACTAAAGACATGTGCGTTTCAAGAAGGCCGATGTTATATCATCGGTCTTCGAACTATTACAATCTGATTCGCGAGTTTATTTTTATTAATCGAAACATTTATTCCTTAATTTTTAAGTAGTGATTACCATACATATTTAACATTTAAACGTCACTTCACTTTAATCATTACTTATAAATAATCCCTAATAAGTTTCTTAACCATCTTATTCTTGCTATATGTCATACTGTTTTCCCCGATAGTACTCTTGACTGAAAACTGTGCAAGTCAATTGTCATTCTTATATCGCTACACCGCAAGGTCGTGCGGTAGACGTTTCTAATTACGCATCCTTATACATAGTAATGCAAAAATATACGTCACGGTAAACGCGGCTTCTCCATTTATTATTGGTTCCGATGACGTAGGCCGTGACGTAGCCGTAACGTCGCGATGACAAAAGTGTCGGCTGCGGCTGTTCGGCTGTCGGCACGCGACCGACGAATCAGGTGCTTGCGCGGGTTGACGTCCTCGCTTCGTCACCCACGCGGCTTACCCGGCATTATGGCAAGCCTCATGATAAATCGATGTTCAATAAACTTTATATAAAAAAAATGTTATAATAAATAAAACCCGTTGTTAAATCAAATCATTAATTTAACAAACATGTTAATTTAGATTTCATTTTCATCCCTCAAGAATACAATTCATGGAGACAAAGTACAATCGTACATACATAATGAAAAGGTTACGCCTGACGTCACCCATGTAAAAGAGCAGATACAAGCGAAATTACATATTTGCCATCTACTCTTAAGAATGTAAAAGATAATCTTAATCATTTTGAAATGACGGCGCCAATCAGATAACAAAAGATAATATATCCATTTCACTTAGGCTACAATTACAACTTCAGCATTACTTGTATACCGTTCGTAGTATTGGGTACGTATTTTCCTAAAAATATTTTATCGAAATATGAAGCTTTAGTAGCGGATTCTGGTCAGCCAGAATCCGCTCTGAGAGAAAATAGCCAGGCACCAATTTTCAATAACATTGGCACAGTATTCAGTCTTTTGTGTTAAATAATTAAGCTGCCAAACGCAAATATACTTTAATTTACATATTGGCCTTTATAACAGACCTGTCAAATAAAATTGTTTATTTATATCCGTCGTTTGTCATTTAATGGGCACAATACTAGAGAATGATTTTGAAAATCACAAATCCTGGTGCGACAACTCACCAGTTTTATTATTAGCCAGACAAATATTAACTCCAGGATGTCCTTGCACATTACATGAATTAAATGGTCAACATAATATCAAATTGGCAATTACTGTGATGGGCGGCTCTTCATGTTGAATTAGTTCTAGCGCACATTTGCTATAATTACGAGATTCTGTAATAAGTACTCGTGGAAGAAATATTGTATAGGGTATCTTTCGTAGCTTTCCGTTCATAATACTTCTCACATTTCCATTTGAATAAATTGCTCATTAAATAGGTAAGTACGGTAGAAACCTTTTGAAAAAAAAATTAAAGCAATTTATGTATGTGATTTTCTATTTCTGTTTACGAAATAAACAGTTGTTAATAACATCTGTCATGTCTCGAGCCTTGACATGACCTCCCCTCTGTTATCTAACACATGTCTCGACGCTAAAATTAGATTATAAGCAACGCAGACCAAACAACACTAAACGCTTGCTTTTTCTAATTATAAACCTGTTATTGCGATAATCTTTTAACGATCTACAATGATTTTACAACTGTACCAGGGTTGCCTACAAAGCTCGTTTTATTTCTTCATCAGTCTTCTGTTTCATTTTGAAGTTACTGTGAATGCTTCAGCAGACGGGCGACGAAACTCTTTAAGAACAAATTCTCTGAAAACTTAATGGAATTTATTCTAACAGATCGTGTCATACCGTTGCGTCTCGCCTCTCTGCGGAAGCTTTAAAGTTTTAGTTGATTTTTTATTAGTTTGCGCAGTGTATTGATTGTACATATTTGTGTTTTATAAAGTTTTAATCAGTACTATATTATAGTACTGTAGCAGCTTAAACGTGGCAACCTTGTTGGAATTATCAACAGAGCAGTTGTATCGGATTCTAAGTGTTGTAATAACAACAACACGTTTGGTGTCAGGTATTTGAACTTGTTATGTAGCATGACTTCAATGATGTCGCTTAAAGAACGTATCGTAAAAATATCAGAGCACTCGTTTATCTTAATAATTCTTGTTAAAACGTTTTAAATAATATAAACAGGCGGGTTCAGTTCAAACCAGTTTAAACCAAATATTTCTCCACATTTCAAGATTGTGTTACTTTAAAACATAAATTATATTCTTTCAAAGAAAGAGCTACTGACCTTTGCCTTTCAATACGATTCGAAACAGATTCAGAATTTAATATCATTAGTCGAGTTTTCTTCAATGCCACAGTAATTGCCTATGCAAAATTAGTGTTATATTCATAGATGTTTTAAGGGTTTCTGTTATTCAAATCAATGTTTGATTGGTGTACAATAAAGAATAAATAAATAAATAATTGTTGAAACATAATAAGCGCATTAATCAATTAAGTTTATCTTCACAAACATACAAAATGTTGGATCAACCCTTGACATTTATAGCTATCTTAATTCTGATTACTTCTGAAGACAGCCCAACTCTGACAGATGAAGGTATTACTATGTCTGTCCAGTCGTTATTACATATCCATGTACCTATCACAAATTAGTTTCGAGGGTCAGAAAGGGACATAACATCTATGTAATTTATACGTTTATATTCACTACCCTTAAAACGGGAAAGGAAAACATGGTATGGGAACTGACATGAACAGTTAGAGAAATTCATTGTTTAGCATAATTTTCTTTCTTATAGTTATAGGACTGTCAAAGAATGACAGTTGTGGTTTGTTTACAATTAGCTGCGGACAATTTAAGTAAATTTTAAAAGTAATCCATAATGTAGAGCCATTAGTGAGATTCCGCGTGGTTGATTATGGATCAAGTACCATCAGTAAGATAAATTTAAACTAAAAAAAATATTATATTGATTTATAATACCCACAGTATGTAATGTAATGTTGTTATCGTTTCAGATCACGAAGATCATCGGGCGCAGCAACTGCTGTTACACCACAACCCAAGAATTTAAATCCAGGAGGTGAGATTTATTCTGTACTCATATTGTCTTTATATTACGCACTGTTATAACAGGACACAAACAAAGCTGGTATACACGACTACACATTAAGTTATATATATGTACATAACCAGTATAATAAGCTGACATCTGATTGTATACAAACCCTATATACAATGCGAGGTCAGCTAAATCTGGAAATGTATAAGCTTGATGTGTACAGTAGGCTGTGTTACGTAAATTATTTTATTTTATTATACCTATTAACCTTTTTAATAACAATTTGTTATATAATTAATTATGGGGGTTTTGAAATCGATGGCATTGATTTAACAGCAGTAGTTTTAAACTTGTCAATAACAACATATAACCTAGACATTTGGACACATTTTTAGTTGTTTAATGTATGTATTACACAAATGTAGACATTAAAGTTATCTTTTGCTTCACTTTATCAAGATACATATAATTATATAAGATTAAGGCTGAAAGTGACTGCACCGGGAACTGCAAAGTTATGTGGAAATCGGTTATCATGTGATGCGAAGGAATGAGGAAAGTTTCGTCAGGAAAAGTTTAAAAGTTTGAAAGAAAGTTGTAAATGTGGAGGGCTATAAGAGTAGGAGAAGAGGAAAGAAACGAAACATAAACTCTGTGGTATGACTAGAAAATATGGCTAGAAAAGGAGTGACTAACGAGATGACGATTAGTAAAGGAGAGTAGAAAGATGAGCGTGATAAAAAAAAACGTGAAAACCACAAACAAATGCAAGGCAAATTTTCCTAGCAAACAAACCCTGTCAAGGGGAGTATAGATAAGATACCTACATTAGTTTTAGTTTGTGGATTTTGGGTAGAGCTAAGCATTTCGATGGAGGGCCCTTTACCCCTTTTGAGTGCGAGAAAGCGATTTAGCCAAGCCTCCGCTTTAGGGGAAAACTCATTTGAAGGGACAAACGGCACATCGTCCGTCTTCTGAGCACTTAATAATACCAACACAGAAATAGTTTTCAGAGACTGTCGTTGCGAAACATTGTGAGTACAACGTCACAAATCAATGATAATAGCGAACGAGTTTTATTACTTAGTAGCTAACCTGACAGCCATTTTTTCAAAAATCACATAGACAATATTGTTCAATTTTATAAGAATTTAAAATGTTCTGTGAACTTTTATTAATTTATTGAGTTAAGCACACAAATGTACAAACAAACAAGCAAACCTTCCATTTTTTTTATAAAAGCCTTATTTCTAGTGTTTATATTTTTAGTATTTCTAGTATTTATACATTTTAAAACATAAAAAAGCAACTAAGACAAATACGCTAACTAAAAAGGGTACGGATTTTTTCCATCACGGGACACTGCTTATTAAACAAACACTTTCACATAATATACATACATAACAGACAGCCCCCTGTGCTTGCACGGAGGCTACTGAGACCGTTATGCATGTGCTTTTCGAGTGCAGATTGGTCAGAAACCCACGGCACGCCCAAATCTTACACAGGTGTTTACAATAAGGCGCGAGATTAAGTAAGGCTCTGGAGGAAGGTGGGTTGTTCGCACACTCCGCTTGAAGGATTCCTAGTGAGGAAACTATACCCGATACCTACCTATATCCTACTAATTATAATAATAATTCGCCGGTATTTTAGCGTGGTAGCTGGCATATGGTAAATAATTTCATTGTTCTTGTATTTTCTTGTGTTCATCACTGTACATAGTATTGTATAAAGTCATGTGTTTTTTTTTTAATGAACAGTAGCTGTGCTGCTGGGGAGTTTGTTCCGCCACTTCTTCCCAAGGAAAGCACTAGGAAGTGGCGATGGATGGGCTATTTGGGGGACTATCTTATGTAATATTAACGTTCAAAAAGTGATGCTCTCAGTTAAAAAATTCTCAGCTTAATTTGAATAAATGACTTTTGATTTTGAATTGTAATGCGTATCTTTGTGAAAATGTATGGGTCAATGTTTATTAATCTTTCACGCAAAACCTATTACGACTGATTTGGATGACACACAAATGATTTATAGCCAGCACCCTAATTGCGTAATACACCATTACTATCAGTTGGAATAATTTTGAAGCTTATTGCTAGTCCATTGCTCCCCATATTCGAACATGTGTCTGCTCAACAACGTAAATAACGCAACGAATTTTGTTGAACTGTCAAAATTAAACCCATTGCTACTGATAATTTATTACGCAATTTTCCAGCTGGAATAACTCATAGGATACATTTTATTCCAATATTCCCACGGGGTCCAAACTGGCCGCGAGGCCCAGCTGAACATAGAAGGGTAACACATCACAGATGGACATATTAAAATTCCGAAGTCATACGTCACGTCATGTAATGTAAATAGGATAGATTACAAATGACTTAACTTTTAATTTTATTTAAATTGTTTTGAGCTTTGGGATCATGGAGGATAGCTACCTACCTACTTTTTCAATATGCGAAAATTCAACAGTAAAATTTGAGGTTAGAGATACCAAACATGATTTTCATGTTTTGTTTTTTTCTTTCATCTGCATTTAAATATATCCTTTGACTCGTGGAACAACGAACATTCCAACGGCACCTAGTTTGTCACAACACGAGGAGCTTAGAATAAATGAGTTCCACATGAACATTCTTACTCATAACCAGCCTTCAACTTAGCCGTAGTCGGACCATTATAACCAAGTGTGTGCGACCGTTTTCAAGTGATACTTATTGAACATCATTCTATCTTTTATTTATATTGAAGTTTAATTCACTCGCGCGTTAATTTTGAAGAAAATCTATAGTTAAAGTTAAAACTAATTAGCTTAGCTGGAGACGTTGATGGTAATAACATGCACTTGAGTGATTAAAGTTTAGTTTTCCATCAGTGGAGCGCTTAATGAATTGTTTGCTGCAACTAGAAAACTTTTGCTATTTTCCAGGGCGAACCACTTAATATCTTCGAAACTAAAACATGGCGCTATGACGTCTTTCACAACTATTTTAGTCAAACACGATGTTTAGTTTCAGTTTAGAGGGGGTGAAAATACTTTGTCCTTGAACTGGCAAGTCTATCTTCTAAAAGGACTAATTATTACATTACGAATTGTTTTTTACTATACTAAACACAACATGACGAATATGGAGGTCTTAGCCCAGCAGGGACAATATAAGTTAACAAGAAAGCAACACTTGCACTTGTTTTTCGTGGATTTGACGCATGTTTTGCCATTTTTTTTTTTTTTTTGTTAGGGGGGAGGGGGTGCTTGGGTGTATTCATTTCATGCGCCATGTGTACTACAAATAAACGTATTTTCTTTCTCTTTGTTTTACCTAAATAAAAATAAATGTTCTACATAAAAAAGCGCTGATAATGAAGGCCCAAATAAAAAAGTTCTGTTGGATTTTCAACTCTCCAGTCGACGACGAAAGTTGAAAACCCAACAGCACGTAGGCAACAGCATACCCAATGTTTAAGCATTAATTTGCATGTCGTCTATTGTTAAAGAGACGAGAAAAAGTGTAAACCTACAGTTTCCTAAAAGAACGGTGGCCGCCATAAAGCAATTTACCGGCAAATGACGTCATTGTAATGTTATTTATGAAAGTAAGTTGGTGGGTTTTCCCAGTGAGCATTTTTCCACACAGTGTAGTGGAACAGCCGTCACGGCGGCCGTTATGTGGCGCCTACCACTCTTCAAGCAAACCATAACTTTACGCGCAATAAACTTATTATCGCAATCTAAAACGGTAGACTGCAATCGAAACTAATACGCAGTTTTGTAATTTGACAGGATATGATAAGAATAGCAACACGTCATAATAACACATTATCGCAGTGGATTCCTTTATATCAAATGTCATCATTGACAGCTATATCTATGACAGTTATATATGTTTATGACTGGTTGATCGTATGGGAATGTAAAACTAATCTAATATATAAAATTCTCGTGTCACAGTTTCGTTGACATACTCCTCCGAAACTGCTTGACCGATTTTGATGAATTTTTTTGTGCTTATCCGGTATCTAGCATCGGCCAACATCTATTTTTCATCCCCCTAAATGTTAGGGGTAGTCCACCCCTAATTATTTTTATTGAACTAAAAAAAATATACATAGCAAAACAACGTTTGCCGGGTCAGCTAGTCACTTATAAATTGAACCGCTGAGTTGAGGTTTACCATTTTTTTAAGAATGCAGTTTCTTTGTGCTGTTTCTTTTTATGGATCTCTGAAACTGTGCCCGTTTTAGAGGTAGTTCTATCTTTGATCCATCAATCATCTCGGCGTCGTTCGTGCCATAGCTGGACATAGGCTTCTCCCACGCTGCGCCACACTTTTATAAGAATTTAAAATTTTCTGGGAACTTTAATTAATTTATTTAATACGTTAAGCACACAAATGTACAAAGGCGGCTTTAACGTCAAAGGCAACAAACACACAAGCAAACCTTCAATTTTTTTCATAAAGGCCTTATTTCTAGTATTACGTACATTTTAAAACATAAAAAAGCAACTACGACAAATACGCCAACTAAAATGGGTACGGATTTTTTTCATCACGGGACAATGCTCACTAAACAAACACTTCCACATAATATACATACAGCCCCCTGTGCTTGCATGGCCGCATGTGTGACATGCCGCTTGGTTGAGGTTTACAATTTTTTTAAGAATGCAGTTTCTGAGGTAGTTCTATCTTTGATCCATCAGTCATCTCGGCCTCGTTCGTGCCATAGCTGGACATAGGCTTCTCCCACGCTGTACAACACCGGTCATCTATCTTCCTATATTTCAAATCAAATCAAATCAAAGCATTTATTTCAAATAAACCAGTTACAGGCACTTTTGAATTGTCAGAAGTTCGGTCAGTCAGTAAGGTGAAGCTAGTCGCCCATTCCAAAAAGTAGGTACCTATGGAGAAGAACGGGCAAGAAACTCCATGGACACTCTTTTAAAATATCAAGCTATTGATACAAATATTTGATTACATCATTCATTTTGAAATCAATCGTGTGAGAACGATGCAGAAACATATTGTACGCTGAGAGCGTCCATTATGGAAAAAAAAAAAACAACAATTTAGAAATTAAAATACGCCGTAGCAGCTAAGAGATGACCAGTCCCCTCTGACGGCGTCCGTTCACGAACATGACGTATGGATCAGCATCATTCAGCTCAACCATATTGAAGGGAACCTAATGACCCAACACACACGCCACCACCAGCGAGACATTTGAGTGAGCATGACATACTCTCAACAGCCATAGCACTATCAAGTCAATAAACGACTAACCCGACAAATAGATGCTTTACAGCAAATAGATCGTGCTTACACGTGTTCCATGCAATTATACAATACTAAGAAATTGAATCTACACAATGCAAAGACAGTTTTGTCCAAGGTTCAGCAGCTCCAACGGTGTTCCCGAATGCTAAGTTTAGCTCCTGTGCAGCTGCACCAGTGCCGAATACCCCTGTCAGCGATGCAATTCCGTAACGTACAATATGCCTGGCTACATAGTGTGTACTGGCTTTGAGTTAAGAAAAAACAAACAATTGCAAATTTAAACTACGAGAGGAAAATTTGCTATAGGACCTGTCATTTGTCGAGAAATTTTTGATATTTACTCATTTATAGCAAAGCAGAATCAGCCTATATTTACCATTACTGAGACGCTGGCCTCTTCTCTGTAAGAGGGAGTTTACCATATGTTACCCTTTCTTTTCACCATTTCATTCTTTCTTTTCTTTCTATGCCAGTTTCGCGCTGTTTTCCTTCACCATTTTGAGAGTAGTAGTGATGAAATAATTTACACAAAGTGAAGTGTCTGTTTGTCTTTGACACCGTGACCTAAAAGTCGTAAATCGCAGCCGTTACCACTGAGCCACCACGGCCTCTTTATCTAATACAGATGTTAAATTCACACAAAAACATTAAGAGTAGGTAGCCCTTTTTTTGGAATAACACTGATCACGAAACTATCGAAAGTATAAACCGTCATTTGGTAAAAAAATCACTTTATGTCTACGATTCTACATACGTAGACATGGCGAATTCAGTCACTTCACTTTATCATTCTGTTTACCACCATATAATGTTAATAGCCTTCATAAAAGACAAAGATACATGTTTTACATTAATTGCTTATGCATAAACTAGGATGAAGAGGTAATCCAAAGTTTTCCACAGCATTTTCTTCTTTTTCCAATATTTATTTAACAAACTAGCTGACCCAAGAGACGTTGTCCTTTCGATTTTTGAATAATTCATACAATAATCACATAAAAAACCATTTTCCCGAATTTTGCGAGCTGTTCTCTTTCCCTAAAAACCTCATTCGAACTATAACGACCTTTTAAAAAGAAAAGTAACCAAATCGGTCCAGCCGTGCTTTATTTTACAGATGTGGAACAGCCTGCAGTGTCTACGAACATTTTGTTAAACAAACAATTGAATTGACAAGTAATAGCTTTTTAATCGTTAAACAGAAATCGACACGATTGCTTTCGTCGAGTGGTGACGTGTTGTGGCCGCGTATGTACGGCAGTAGCGTTGGAAAAGCTAGCACTGTATCAATATTGAATTAAATGATTGCAATAGAGCGCTTACAGCGATGCAGCTAAATGGATACGAGCAGAGATTAGCCAACGGAGTACGTTTTATTCTACTAGTACTTTACGGGATGTGGCGGCTTTTAAATTTTCCTTAATTTACAGTGCAGCTTTGCTCAATGTAGAAAGTGAGTGGACTATGGCGCAAATAAAGCCAAAATAGATTTGCCCACAACTATTCAGCTGAAATGGTGCAGAAAATGTAAACAAATCATTAATCAAACAAGACAGTAAAGTGATTGGCAAACAATATACACTTGAAAACAAAATAACTAATTTTCCTAAGTAGATTTCGGTCGAACAAAAAACAGAACACTTTCCTTCATATCCGGTCAGACTGGGAAATGCCCCCATAAAAAATATGTAGCTACAAACTATAGATAGCTGTATCTAAGAGTAAACAAACGGCGCAGATATAACACATGCTTTGTTTACAATTTTATCAGCAAAGTGATGAATTCTGCGATGAGATATAAAAAGATTACGAAGAACGTTATGTCACAAGGTAAACAGACCTGTCACATTCTCTTACCGGGAAAAGATTTATAATCTCAAGCTGTAAATATAATCACATATTCATCCAATCGCAACAATTTGATTGCAAAAACATTCAGATATTTAAATGTCACACATCATTCTTCGTCTTCGGTGATGTTTGCAAACAAAAATTGTCAGAAAGATTTTTATTCTGTTGGTACATATTTATTTATTCTGTACCTCCTAACAGGATCCATAATCCTTCGTGATTGGATTGTACGCCGCCTTTAGCAGAAGCCACGCACGCTAATCCTACGAAATTTTATTTTCCTTTATTCACTGGAGAAAGAAAAATTTACTTGAATAGTTTCGCGAGTTCTATCAAGAAAATCATGTCAATGTGATTTGCATGGATCTTGAATAGTAAATGAAGTTTTCCTCAATGTTTTTCCACGACGGATTATAATTGTTTATATTGACAAATTGATTACGCATAAATCGTTTTTTCTCGGAAACTTGTCTTAGTCTTACGGTCTGAATAATGTCAACAAGCAATACTTTTCTTACTAATCTGATAACTGTAAAATAAATCAGACAGTTTCCCGTTTCATAACAGATTGGCACATTTAGATAAATGTAAAAATAATATAGTCGCTAAGGTAAACACACGGTTGGTATACCTACATAGGTAACTAGAAAATTTGAGCAAAGGCCCGGGAAGCTAGCTAGCTTTGCCCGATTTAATTAAGGCAAAGTTGACACAACCCAGTCACCGTCGAGGCGTCGAACGTGTTAAAACAATTTGATTTCGGTTTTCGTTCCAATACAAATGTTCTATAGACAGAAACCATAACTATTGGACGAGGTTAGTATTAATATGTCCAAGTATATGTAAAGTATATGATTGATACATGCGATATTTTTTTGTTCCTACGTTGTTACATCAAGGAAATGTCATATATGCGTCTAATTCTGCTTAGCCTCACGTTTGTCTACGCCTAAATCGTGTATTTCATATACAGTATGTTAAGAAAATCCTGTCCGACCCATAAGGATAATAAAGGTTAGGTAAACACATGACCAAATATAATATAAAATTTTACGTAATCATCATAGTACCAATACAAATTTTGAAATAATCTTTTTTCCCCCGAATTAATTCCAACTTTCCCGAAACGGGGCAATTTTTTAAAAAGTGACAACACCGGTATTATTTTGAGCGAATAGCGATGCGACCACGTGCCGGGTGCCCTGCCGCCCGCCGCCCGCGGAAGGGTGGTTAACGCACATTTATTAAGTTACCTATTTTTGCGAAATAACAATTAATTTTTTTAGGGGGATTTTTTTTTAAGTTTAACCCGGTTTGAATGCATTAGTAGAATCAGTTATCGATACCTAACAACACCTTCACGGGTCGGACAGGGTTTCCTTAACATACTGTATAGAACATGGCGTAAATAGTGATCCATAGCTGAAGGTTCGACGTATCATCTATTATATAACATTCTCCTGTCACAGTGTTTGTCCTCTAACTCCCCCAAAACAGCAGAACCAATTTTAATGAATATTTCATCTATACATTCGTTAAATGTTAAAATGTCGTGGTGGCCTAGTGGTTAAAAGACCAGCCTCTCAAGTATGAGTGCGCGAGTTCGATTCCAGGTCAGGCAAGTACCAATGTAACTTTTCTGAAGTTATATATACTTTCTAAGTATATCTTGGACACCAATGACTGAAGGTGAAGGAAAACATCTTGAGGAATCCTGGACTTTAAGTCTGAAATCGCCAACCCGCATTGAGCAAGCGTGGTGATTACACTCAATCCTTCTCTGTATGAGAGGAGACCTGTGCCCAGCAGTGGGACGATTAAAAGGTCGATGATGACACATTCGTTAGGCCTGAAAATAGGTAATCTATTTTTTTTATTATTACTACTTACGCGGGTGAAACTGCGGAGCGCAGCTAGTATACTATAGACTTATATAACTTGTTTTACCCAAGGGTTTATAAAAAAAAAAAATTACTATCTTTCTACCTTTTATGACAAATCGGGCTGCAGGTTCAACAAAAAATGTATTTTAAGGTCTTCTGTTTTCTATGTACCTACAGTGCTAGTAGAACAGCTGAATACAAAAGCAATAAAAATATTGATTTTTACCCATTCACAATTATATATGAACGGGTTTTATGGAATAACCAAAATACAAAACTTATATCACCGGATTACTGTTTGTGAATTCACCTTAAAATCAATGCAATTTTCCCTGTGCGTTAATACAAGTTACGATAAAGTTTAATAATTTAATTTCCATCGAACATCCTGTTTACTGATACCAGCGTAAACCTCTTTAGATCTTCCGCTGTAATTTAATAAAAAAAAAACGAGTGTGCTTATGAACACACGACTGAAGTGAAACTTCTTTCGCTCCATCTGTATGTATATATATATATATATATATATATATATATATATATGTATATATATATATATATATATATATATATATATATATATATATATACATACATGTATACACATATACATATATTAATTTTTTATAAATATTTAAATTTATTTCATGGTTTCATTGGTAAATTAATATTTTTGCATAGATCTTCTATTTTTATTGAAAAAAAAAAACTCGTTGTAGACCTTGTAGTACCAAGCTCGCGCCACGGGCGCCTCTGTGCTTATATCCCCCACTTAACTTCCGTTCGCCTTGCCCGATCACTTTTCGTAACGCTTACGTCACGCGTTCGCCAGCTTACTCACCAAGTCAAGCGTGCGTAAAGAAGTTTCACTTCAAAAATTAATGACATTCAAATTGTCGTTAATAAGGTTACATAGATTTTGTTTTTTTTTTTTTTTTGTTTAATAATTGATAATCTTTGTGTCTTTTTAAATTCATTGAAGACCTGCACCCAAATTGCAAAAAACACTATTACCACTAATTGAAGTAATTTTAAAGCATATTGCTTTTCCATTGCTTCGTGTGTTCGAAATATCTATCTGCTCAACAACGTATATAACGCAATGAATATTGTTGAACTGTCAAAATCAACCCCATCGCTATTGATAGTCACTATCGATATTGGCATTTAGGTATTTTAATGAGGTGAGGTCTATAATTCGACCTACTCTTGCGGCTTTATGACGCATCAGCTCGTTCAGCATATAAAGCTCACAGCGTCCTTTGTATTACTGGCATTACTACTTTAACCTTTTATGAACACAAACGTCTGTGTCACCTTCTCCGCAAAACTATTAACAACGCCAAGATTGTGTTTTTTTTTTTGTCAGTAGTTCTTTCGATTGGAAAATGACCGTAGATCGTGATGAGACAATTGTCACCTTCGACATTGCTGCCACCGTGATGAAGGCAACTCGGCTGTTGCTACAGTGTTTCGGCAACCATCATTTTGGATTCATACGGTGTATGTTTGTGTTCATATTTAAAAACTACAGTGTTTTAACTCCACTTACATAGATACAGATAGCCTTTTGAAGTGGTAAAGTGCTTCCAATCAATAACATGTGACTGCAAAATCTGTGATATATTGTATTGACTTATTTTCTGTGTCACTGTGATATTAATTAAGTATAATTAATTGCGTAGTTTTGATCGGAGCTTAACGTTGAATGTGAGTAGTTACTAGTTAAGTTTAATGCCTATTAAATGTTTCCACCGTAAAGGAAAAATACTCATAAATTGCATAATTGGGAAAACCCGACCTACATATAAAGATGATTAACGGTCTACGTAGTCTAGTATTGAAGATTAAGTAAATTTAGTCGACGTCATATTACTCGACGTATAAGGTAATTCGTCACTATTTTATGAGCACGTCCTGTTCTCATAAATCATGTCGTCATATGATTGACATGCTTTCTCGCAATAGAGGGTGTGACACAGAATGTCATACTATAATTGTTAGTGTATTATTTTGGATTGGAATTTATATTTTTCCTTAACAGGCATTCATAATACATATTATACTCGTACAACGTTATTTTTTGTTTATGCGAAACCCGAAACACGTGTCCAGTATTTTTAGTAAGGATTCTATGTACAAAATGTCAAAAATATATCATGAAAAACCACAAAGTTATGTGCTTTTTATCTTACTTGGTTGTCCCAAATAAAATATGGTCAACGCACAACTCGCCCGGCAGCGCCTGCAGCGGCGCGGCGCAGGGGTGGGCCTGTCTCACGCGCCTTGTACTATGATCTACCGTCAGCTGTGTTGCGCGCTCAGTAACCACACTGCAACAATTTCTAAATGTATTTGGGAAAAAATTTAACAAGGTGTAAAAATGATTGGAATCTATTCAGTTGCTTATTCTGAACAAACTATATTCAGGTTTCGTATAAAGTAAAAAAGGTTTTATATCAGTACCTGATATTGTAATTTGAGAGCACATCCACAAACGAATATCAGTATAAAAACAGTATTTGCAAAACTCCCACATTTATATTATAAATTCGTAAAACGTGCCGCTTCAGAGCGTGACAGGTACTAATGAGTACCAATGTTGGCCCCGACATGAATTGGATTCAAGATGCGCTGTCTCTCGCCACTCACTGCTTCCAGGAAAACCGTCAAATGTAGGCCATTGTTGCTGTAACCACAGAAGCTCTTACCGATTCCTTGTACCGATTTCTTGCTACAAAAATTTTAGGGTTTTATGTCTTTCCTCCAGTGGCACTTTTATACGAGGATCAATTTTCAAAGCGTTCTGAATTCGATCAATCGATTAGGCAATTTTCAACGCGTTCATAATGCGATCATACGATTATTCATCGGTTAAGTGATTAGAGGTAAAAGTTAAATTGTTATATACCTCCTCTGAACTTTAAATAGATCACTTCAATCAAACCGTGACCAATATGCGGAAACGGTTTTATTTTTGTAACTATGCCACACCAGTCAGTTTTTGTGAGTTTTGTTTGAGCTCTGATCCTATTTCCAATGACTTCCAACAAATAAACTATTTTGATACTTCCAGCTATAGGTATTTCGTTAAACAATCTAAGTTTGTTGTTTTCATTCGCTTTCGACACCATTATGTGTGGAGAAGTGAAATAACACTTCCAAAGTGAAATGGGGTTGCCATTTCTCTTTTGAAGTGTTATTTTAATTCTGCTGAAATAATATGAAACCACGTATCTTGAATATATACATATTTTCAACTGTAGATCCTTGTCTTATCCAAAGTACTGTATATATCTCTCTATATCTTTTAATTTGTGATTATCTTCTGCACGCTTAAGTTCTTTTACAAAGTGCTGGCTAATTTAGTATGATCTAGTTTCTCCGGAGGCTGGAGGCCGTAACCATGAGCTATATCACTCCGAGCCGTATTTCACATTTTTCATCATGTTGCCATTTTGTTTAGCAAACAATTTTTCCTCTGTCAGTTAAATATTTCTTAAATTGTAACAGTAACAGCTCATTACTGACACTGTCGAGTTTATTTTCAAAGAAATTGTTTGTCTTCGTTGCCATTTGTTAAAAATTAATTATCAAGGTTTAACGGATTTAGAACTGATGATTTGTTTTTCATGAAGTTTTTGCACAGTTCATTATTTTTATTTTCATGCTTCTCTAGGTACAAAATAATACAATACTTTTCTTTAGTGACAAACGCAACAGGGAGAAATTTATGATTGCTGGTACTTAATCTAAATTATGATCGGTTTAGTATAGTACCCGAGAGGTTGCAACAAAGGAACATCTCGGCTCATCTCGTGGACGAGAAGATAGAAAGGTTTATTAACCTTATGTTACGTCCAGAGGTCAACGGTTCCTCGCCTTTTAATCTCGCATCCTACATGACCTCGAACATAACAATTTGTGGTAAGGCACTTGTGTAATTCGTCTAAGCCAGGTTCATTGCGGCGACCACGTAACGACTCCTTGTAGTAAACCCACAGTATCTTACGGAACCTTTAATAAACGTCCTAAACAAACCCGCAGATGTATTTTTACGTTGTCGTTACTGTAGTTCAGTAGGTACATTTGGTATCTCCCTTTTCTGGATTTGCACCGACGTTCGGTGCAAATCCAGAAACATAAATACTCTCAACCTCTTGGTCATGCTTCTTTGTTTAAATAGCAAAAAAAAATATTATAAACAATAGGATGACCTAATCTCAAAGCGACCGTGTGCAGAAGTCGTGTTTTAAAATTTTGAAGTTTTTATCATAACCAACCTTATTTCAATGATATACAGAAAAATGAATTATTCCATCCAGTGAAGCTGTAATGTAGTTATTTTTTATTGCTGTGTTTACCTGGAAACAGAAAAACAAAATAATTTATTCAAACTACATAAATATGTATATGCGTTGAATTGTTATACAATGGAAATTATCCACGCGGTATTAATACTTACTTACATATGTGTTACTTTTCCATAAAATGTACTTATTATTTTATAAAAAAAAAAATAGAATGATAATGAAATCTAAACAATCATGACTGGTATAATTCTGAAAAGCACTCATCGGCACAAATTAATACGGCATACTTGGAATATCAGCAACAACCAGTAATGTCTAGGAGAGCAGATAGAATTTATCTGTGTACTTATTTAATTAAATATATGCTGACTCACCTGGCTGAACTGTAAAAGAATCAAGTTGGTTCCATTTTGATTAAGAATAAACCTGAATTTTCCTGTTTCTTTCTCTGGCCATTCTCAGAAGCTTCTGATTAAAGTTTGACCTGAGTAATTCTAAATAAATCGTAAATTATTAAATACTTATAAATATGTGTGTGTGTATCTATCTATAACGAGCTGGAAAACGAAAACGAGGCACTGATTAATTTGTAAAATTAACATTACCGAGCCAGTACTCTGTAAAATTAATCTACAATTCTACATATTCCACTGATCCGGGTACTCTAATAGACTATACTCACTATCAGTATTATTTACATTCAAGTAGGTCAAACTGAAGTCAGACCCCACAGCATCTGATGAGACACTAATAAATGACGCACGGCACCACGTCTGATCACACGTAAACAGCGTGAAATTAATCTGTCTACATCAAATCTTTCTGTACCTAAAACAAATAGATATTAATCAAATTTAAGTTTATTACAAGGTCTAGAACCAATTTGGTCAATTAATTTTACACAATTTATTATGAGGAACATTTTTATCAGCATTATTGACAGTGTTATCAAATTAACGTTTCATAAGCTGTATTTCCGAGATCGCAGATTTTGTTTTCATGTACATACTTAATGATAATTATTCAAAAACATAATTATCTATATATTCTAATGATTTGGGAATTATAATGTCTTAAGATAATTTACTTGCTGTTTTTAGAACAAATGTACCCTTTGTTCTTACATATATCCTGTACAGATAATATGTCTTACAATGCCTATTTGTATCTCCTTCCTCTTTTTAATCCATCTAAAGGTTGTCTTAAAAGATCGCAATACGACCGCCCATTGTGTGACCCTTTGTGAAATTTCTAAATCAAAGTAAGCCTGTAATTTATATGGTGTACATAATAAAGAGTCTATCCTTTTCTATTCTTTCCCATATGCTTTAATATGCTAATCTACTTCTCATTGTTCCAGACGAAGCCTACATGAAGCTAGCCTTAGAAACCGTTGAGGAACTGGACTGGTGCCTCGACCAGCTCGAGACCATACAGACACATCGCTCCGTATCCGACATGGCTTCACTCAAGGTCAGTAGCGACCTTTGTACATCTGTTACATGCACTCACATTGAATACGATATCATAATGATATTTGTATATGCGCTGATTAAATTGACAAGAGTAAAAACAGGTGATTGATCTTTACTTAATGTTGATAAACAACCAGTAAAGGAATATGTTTCATGACTCAGCGCTGTCAATACTGAATCTGTTGTCTAATCTGTGGCGCCAAAGTAAACAAAATGCCAATTCTCGTAATTCAAAACGTACAATATCTAGTCGCAATCTGATCCCGGTAACAACCAATCTCAAAAACTTGTTAAACATGTATTTTTGACAGATTGAGACTGTAGACTGTAAATGATCTTAAAATTACGAGAATTGCTTCTCAGTTACAAATTCAAATCACTAATAAGTAGCCAGAATGTCACAGTTTGCATATATCAATAGTGGGCACCACAACGCGTCTTTTTAACGTGTTTGTAATTGGCTGCGTTGATTTCAGTTTGTAACACGTTACTTTTGTGTAGCATTCGGTATAGCCGTTGTGCCTTAATGTGTATTTTCCAAATTAGGTGTTATCTACCTGGTGTTTCGTAGCTAACAAGAATATTTTGGGAAAATAACGTAATTTTGATAGTAATTATCAACTTTTATGTAATATTCGTGTTACTCAAACCTGAATATCCTCCTATTTAGCTACTTAACCGGGTACTAAGTAAACGACGACACGCGCATTTCACAACCCAAATCTTATGATATCAAAAACTTTCTTAATGAGTTTTTCTTGTCATCAATTTATCTATTCTACAAATGAAATTGCAAATAACAGGAGTTAAAATTGCGGCCTTCTCTTTAAATATTAAATGTAGGTCAATGATAACTAACTATCTGCATTTATCTAAGATTACTGCTATTAATATCATATAGGTTATTATTACAAAAGCAGTTTACTAGGGCAGATGCTTAGAATGTTACCGAATAACGCGTAAAATATCATAAATCAGTATCGGTTATGTAAACTTATTGGACTGATATCTAGTCCTTGCAAAACTAGGGTAAATAATGTATCGCACATTGTTATGTATATAGGTAATAAGCCTTGGAATTTAAGAGACAGTGTACTTCCATCAAACGTCTTATCATTTATCATGATTTATTATAACAGTTTCTCAAGAATTAATACTGATATTTTTATTTAGGCAAGAAAATACCTGAAGCGTGTCTAAAGAAAATACCCTACTGGCTCATGGCTCTTCTTGTATTCTTCACAATAGTGTGCACCAAAACAAATAACAATGTCTTTGTTTCTATTTATAACTCACTACGCAGAATATACCTAAGAGGAAAATTTCTAAACATATTCATGGTACTGGTCACTGAAAGAGATTGAATCTGTAGGCACACATTTTCTGTTGAGAGTTTCTGTAGAAATGTAAGTATTCGGAATTAGGCCGGAACTTGCATTAATTTATTCATGATTCTTAGAAATTATTGCTAATGGACTTTTAAGACAAGTAGGACATATATAATTATTTAATTTTCTATAATAAATTAGCGATAAAAGCCTTCGAACTGTGTTAGTCTAAACTAAAATTATCTTCTTGTTCTTCAGCCTATAGAAGTCCACTGCTGGACAAAAGTCTCTCTCAAGGCTTTCCACAATGACAGGATTTATGCAGTCCGCATCTATCGGCTTCCCACGACCTTCATAATCAAAATCAATCCAAAATTATGTCAACAAAACCTAACTAAGAAATATAAATTCGTCGACGTTTTTATCAGTTCATTAATTTATAGTTCTACGATTACAATTATTATGATATATTAATGAAAACTGGAATTAATGTCTCATTAAGATTGTCAAGCCTTACTCAAGATAAATCATGTGAGTTAGGAATGGCGTCAAATGTGACAAATGCATTGCAAACGTGGCAATACCATGAATAACGATTCAAAAGTCTAGAGGATAATCCTATAACGATGGAAACTTACTGATAGAATGGTTAGGAGAGAAACTTGTAAATTACACACATAGGTTTTATAAATATACCGTCAAGATGTCACGTAGTATTTGATGTAGAAATGTTTCATTAGGTAGGTTTAACATCTTTTATGTCTCATAATTTACACGTTAGAGCTACTGATTGTGACACTATTTCAATGGAAAGCCTGTTAACATAAACCATCAACCATGAATTCACATTTAAATAGCACCACAGATGTGGAAAAAACACATTAACGATAGGTCCCTACTTGTAGCAATTGGCAATTTAATGTCATAATGCCTTGTAAGATGATGCTTTGATAATTCTTAACTGATATCACAACGTCATATATTGTACTCGGTTTTGGGATTTACCTGACCAGTTTCTTCAGAGAAACAAGTGAACGTGACTTATTAATATGAGACCTGAGATAATAGTTTGCCATCAAAATAATGGAAAGCCCGTTTTCAAGTGTTTGTGCAAAGGGAATAGCGTTCTTCGAATATTTTGAAGGTTTTCCTTTTAATATCGCTAATGTATTTTGTAAATTTATGTAACGTTTTTTTTTTAAATTCTGATTAAATTTTTTTAAAGCAGTTTAGACTATTTGTGACTGCCATTAATTTTTTTTTACAGTTTGTTCAATCCAGATGCATTTACTTCTATCGTAATTTTCTAAAAGGCTCTATCACGTTTAAAAACTTTTAGGTACAACGAACACACATTGATAATACACATGTACAATATCCGGTTCACTGCTGATTCAATACAGATATAGTTTTATCGCGACAAGTATTTTATATTAGTGTCTATTTAACTGTAGCTTCATAAAGTTGTAGCAGCTATAAAACAACTTGTTGAAAGTCAAATATATTTTGTTGGTTAGCCTGACATTTTGAATCACGTTCCAAGTTAAATATAAATTTCCACGCCTTCGATAGCATGTCAACGTTCAAAGCCTCTTTGAGCAGGAAAAGTTTTAATGATTTCGAAGCCAAAAGACTTGCTATTCATGTTATACTTTTCATAATTGACGGAATTTTGGTCAACTTTTATCAAGGTAATTTATTTTCCACAAATTAATTAGCATCCACCTAAATTTTATTTAATACGTAGGCCTTTAAAGCAGCATAATTAAAACGTTACATGCGTAAAGTTTTAAGTACACACTTCGGCACGAATAAAGGTCATCGTCTCAAATTACAATTTAAGACTTTCGTTGTCCTGTTAGCTCTAAATATAATAATATAGATTCATTAGGGCCTCAAATATTTGAGGGATGAATTTTAATCAAAGATCCTTTCAGCTATCAAGTTGCTTGAGTCGTTATTTAGACAGCGGCCATTGTTTTCTGTCTCAATTATTATTTAGGTCCGGCGATTTAACGTTTAATATAAAGGACGCGTCTGGCTTGCATTGCACCACTTTGCACCGCTTTATATTGAGTGAGAGGCAGTTAGTTCCTGGTGGATCGATGAGTTTGACGTCATAATGACGCGAACACTTTAGCATTTTTTGCCCGACTACCCAACGATTTTAGACCTAATGTTGAAGGAGCTTTTGATACAATGCTTACACATACGTAACTGTACCTATTGAGGAAGCATGACTGTGTGTTACGCAGCTGTGTTTGTGGAATAGGTACAGCCAGATGGATAAGTTTCGTTTGCTCACTTAGATACTCTCGTTCTTTAGTACCTAATGTGAATTTATTTTTAGTAGTAACTAAAGTGTGGCTTAACGTTCATTTGAACTCTGTGACTACTTCTTTTCTAATCTGTGTGTTTGAACCTTAATATACTTCAAATTTAAGAACTTTTACCTCAATGTAAATTTCAGGGTCGTTCCTGTATAGCCATGACTTGATATATGTATGACCGACCATACAGAGCTTTAAGTAATGAACTAATTCTGGCATATGAGTTCCTAAACGACTGTGGCAATGATTACTAAACTCCGGATAACTTCCTCTAAGGTGGTTTACAGTAAGCGGCAGTTGGCACTCTCAGTAGCATGTGTGTGCGTGACGCTGTATCATTAAAACTGAAGGGCAGCCTCGCCATACCCTCGTGAGTGACGCAGATCCCGGCCGAAATATAATGCGTGTATAATTTACAAATCAATATTTCACAGACAAATCGTCTATTTATGGATGCAGTGGATACGCACGAACATATCGATTCGACATTGATAGGGACGGATTCGATATACTCGTACATAGTATAGTTTTTACACGATGAAAAAATACGTACCTCAATCGATTGGATCGATACTTATTTATTCGTTTCCTTCACCAGTTCGGTTAAAAAGTATAATTTGGACACACCTTCCAGGAAAAACGGGAGGACTTATCTTTGAAGTTTTTGGATAGAAAATCGGATCTTAATGATTTTCATTTAAAATCTCTTCCAAATATAAATTAAATTTCAAGAAGAAGAAGAACTAACTAAATATAAAATTAATAGCATAAAATCGATTTTCTTCAAGTCTTGTCTTTTTAACTGACTTTTAGCTCAACTTCAGCGGTAACATTTGAAAAACCTACGTCGTAAAATTATATTATATAGATTATTACTTAGCCAGCATCCTTGGGCAATACAAAACGGACAGGAGTTTATAATGACGTGGAAATTGTCACATAGAATGTTACTGCGATAGTGAATGTGTATCGGCTATAAAATAAATCCGCGTTAACTATTCTGGAAGTTTATACCTAAACATAGTTAGGTTCATCACACAGCCACGAGCGATAAAATTGATGGGTGGTGTGTCCATGGACATCGGCTGTCCCCTACGCTCGCACAGTCACGTACGCAGCTGGGCCAACGCCGCCCGCCTTGCCAGATCAATTGTCTCATGACACACTTATACATATCTCATATTTCTTATATCCAGTCAAACTAAGATTAACAGAAAGAATATCTCCTACTATCAGATCTATTTTGTCCGCAATCTGAAATCATACAAGATTATAACCTTTTGTCTCGACCAGCCCCACCTGAAAATTCTTCATAACAATAGCTAAACAAAACAATGATGGAGTTTCATTGTTATCGCTACTTTCTCTGTCATTTTCATATTTACCTGAAACTTTTCCTCCGTCATATTGAAACGTCTACATCCTTCACAATTCTCACGATCCGTACGATAAATAGAATGAAAATTCGCTGAATTGCTAAAAGCCGCCTACACGTTACGAACGTATATTTCGCCTGAAATATATTATATTGAATGTAAACGTATTCTTAAAAAGAAAATCTGTTTGTACTGCCATGGTTTTGATAATCACAGATTTAAGATTTGTTCCAATATTTCCTGAAGGATGAAACATCAGATCTTATTTACTTTTGACCCTGTTAAATTTCATACGAAAATTGGATATGCTCATGTTTGTATTTAAATAAATGACTACATTTTCTTTTGTTATGAACAGTTGAGCACGTTATCATAGGTAAACATATACATTACAGATTACAGCCCTTGAAAGATGCTTACTCTTCTAGAAATTACATGTCATTTTATAACAATGTAAGTACGTCACAGTATTCGCTATTCTTTGGTTTAATTATCTACATTCCTAAGAACCATTATTTATGTAAGTAACTTTCACTGTAATTACTGCATCTGACAGAATGAGGGTGATCGCTACATATAATTTATTCGTGATATCACACAAGGTGAGTCAGTAGATCTGTATTACGAGTTACCAGGCCTTTATAGGAATATTGGTAATTAATTAATTGGCGTCCCTGAGAGGTTAAATAACTACCTACCTGGATGAATTGTAAACTATCAGACTGTATAGTTAATTATAATTTATACGGTTGGATGAGAACATTCTGTATAAATCTATGTCAATGTCAAAGCATTGCAATTGCCAAAGTTTACACTAAATTCCAAGTATACAAAGTAATATAATATTTAATTTCTATGGAGTTTTTCATTGCAGGATGTTTCCATGTGTGTCAAATCCTGTAAAATATGAAGGTTTTCTGTAGTAGTGGGGCATCTGGCAACACCGTTACCTATCTAATGACCCGGGTCGCGTGTGACGTCTACGCCGACCTCAGGCGGAACGCCCGCTGCCGTTGCCTCGATCACGAAGGTTGACGTGAGTTTCCCGCCACAATAAACGATTTTAGAAAATGTATGTACTACATTTTTTTAATTTTAATTGGTTTTTGTCATCAATTCCCGAACTTTATAATTATTTCGGAAAAGTCCAACCAAGTTTAAATTAAATAATTTTAGAAATCTCAAACCAGGAAAAACCGCCTTTAGAATTAATTTACATTTTAAATATTAAGTAATACTATAAATTGGAAATTCTGTCTATCTTTCTTGCTTTCACGCTAAAATAACTTAACATGGCTTTGGATCTAATTTGACACACAGATAGACCTTAATTCGGGTAAGGACATAGGCTACTTTCCATCCATTGTCACGTTCGTGAACATGTTGTCGCGTGCAACAACTAGTGCATAATATTTTTGCTACTGTTTATTTTCGATATATTCACCCAAAATGAAATAAAGTAACCAGATAATGATTTAAGAGAACGAGAAAAAGAAGATTATGATAATATACTAACACTGAAGTGAATATTGCTTATGCAAATATAAATCACACCAGTATATGCAAAATCTCTCTAGAGTAATTTGTATGAGTTTCATACCACTCGGGTACCTATAATAAAACCAAAACTATGAGATATATGAAACATTAATGTATAAAAAAATTTGAAGACAAGAAACAATTTATGAAAAAAGTATTTTTTGTGTAAATAGAATTAATTTATTTACGTGGCGCCCCAATGGTGACATTAAATTAACACACGGGTAGGGCTAGTGCCCACTAATCATAACAACATAGATAACTAGAAAAATGAAAAAAAGAAAATTTTCAAACAAAATAAATAATATAAAAGTAACCAAAATTGTGATCATCCTTGCAAAAATTCATTCATGCAATTACTTACCTCGGAGGTGCTCGGAACTGGAACGCATCGCTTCGCGTACCGAACTTGTTAGCGGGCTGGCACACAAACGTAAATCGTACAGACGACAGCACATCAAGCTAAGTCTACAATCTGTCAGATTTCTTTTCTTAAAGCATTAAGACTCAAGGTTGATTGGGAATATCTGACAGTTTCGGGTAGCTTGACCTGCTGTCGTCCGTACCTATGTATTCGTAATCGGTAATATTCTTTGGGAGTTTTGGCGGGAAAGTCAAGCTGAGTGTCACGCTCGTTTTTCATTGGACTTTTAAAATTATTTATAGTGTTGTTTACTAAATAAAAGTGCGTGATTTATGTAGTAAAAAGTGCATTTAGTAAATAGTTTATAAAGAACAGTGAAATATCGCAGCATAGTGGCCACATCATGACTTAGCCCCAAACCTCACACGTAAGACTGGTCACGCTGCAGTCTTTTTCTACATGAATATGTAATTCATAATTACTTGACATTGGCTAAATGCACAGACCGTGCCAAGCCAAAAAATAAAGAAAGAAATATGATTCTTAGACGGCTTTTATCAATGAATCTGACAACGCTCACTCTTTGCACTAATGGTACCTACAGCAGAGCTAGTTATAGTCAAACACTAATCATATCCCACTTAACTGTTATTATTACTTATAAGTAACTATCATCAGTTCATCACTAGTCACTGCTTTTATTTTAAATTTTTTCTTATGTTCAATGAGTCCACCTTGTTGGCGGACACAAAAAGCTAAACGACGTTTGATAATAAATTAACGTGTAAAGCCATTTCCCTCACTTTTTCAAACGCATTACACAAGTTTACACAAGCACTAATAAATGAGATAACACAAATAACGTTAGTAACACAAGAGAAGTAAAACGACCAAACTAAAATAAAACAAAGCGTATCGCGGTACCATAATCTAATTACTATCCTAATTACACAAAAAATAATTAATAAAACAATAGGTAAGCGTCTTTTCCACAAAAACATTCACAAAAATTGTATTCGACAAAGTTATGCACACAGACGGTTCGGAAACAAAAAATAAAAATTTAATAATTTGCGGAAGCGAGCGGTGTACCGGGAGCGGCCGAGGGGAGGTGGTGTCTTTTGCGCCGATCGCCGACAAAAGAGAATATCTACCTATCTCTTTTCTTTTCTTTCATGTATTTATTTTCTCAGCGCGACAGTTCTCTAAATACAGGTTGCTCTAAATGGTAATTAAATGGTAGTTTCTAAAAATTTAAGTAACTTCGTTAATCATAACTTTTTATGAAAATAAAATCTCTTCATGAAGCCAAAATGTATCAAAGTATGTGTGTTTTCAGTTAATGTCGCCATTATCGCGGCACGTTGTATAGTAAAATTAAAATGCTAACATAAAAAAGTAAAATTATTAATTATTTTTTTTTTTTTTTTCTTAATTATAAACTAACGCTTGACCGCAATCTCGCCTAATGGTAAACAGTGATGCGATCGTTGATGGTAAAGCGCGCTAGTTTATTAAGAGCCTATTCACTCAGAAAAACTGAGCGAATAGGAAGGAAGACGGCAGTTGAGCGAGGTGATGCAATGTTAAACCCAACAACACGACCAATTACCCAAACCGAATCAACTGATTCTCAGTAAGATTTTCCCGATTTCTGAAGTCAAAAAGTAGAGCTTTGCTTAATTTTTTTTTTTTTCATATATTATCTATCACTTTCATTCCATAGTTTAATTACATAAATTGAGGCCTAATTTAGATAAATATGGACGAAGATCTGGCACTTTAATTATATCACTGAACATACGGAATAAAAATCTACACACTCACATTTACCTACAAATAGTAGGTACCTACTTAAATAATCCGTAATGAGGAAATAATGATAGTAAATTAATTGGCGGCTATTTTATATGAAATACCTATTCATTAGTTGTGACGTCACATATCTGGCATAGCAACAATTATTGTTTTAACACTAGTCCATCTGGAGACTTTAGTGTCACCTTTTGACCACACATTTTATTTTATGGAAACACGTCACTAGTAACCGCGATAATAAAGCATCTTAATGCGGTTAAGCAATAATGAGTCATAGATACATATATTTAATTATTATTCATTGTTATAATCGAATGGCACTTGTTTCCCTGTAATGTGCGAGTTGTTTTTACTATAATATATAACATAATATTTAAGGCATAATTTGCAATTTCAATTTTCATAAAGTAAGACGAAACATTCTTGGGAAAAAATAGAAATATATTTTCTTCAAAGCTGTAGAACGATTACCAATTTAATTAGATATCATTAGAGTAGGTAGTAACGTTATCATTGAAAACTAAATTTAGACATTCCGACTTTATTTCCTATCATCGTATCGTCAATGCAACGTCCAAGATTCGAGAAGCAGTCACGGTCAACCCTGTCGTGGACTAGACA
Organism: Sesamia inferens; assembly: GCA_037179545.1. Classification (NCBI taxonomy): domain Eukaryota; kingdom Metazoa; phylum Arthropoda; class Insecta; order Lepidoptera; family Noctuidae; genus Sesamia; species Sesamia inferens. The sequence goes on along the minus strand of CM073928.1, from coordinate 14,621,732 downwards.
TCATTACGTCATTTGTTTATCCAACTATGTAGGTATTAGCTACATAATATATAAACACTCCAGCCACACGGCCCTGTTTTCGGGGTTTATCACTTCGCAAATATCGACCTTTCTTAATAGGGATGTGTCATTCAGATTACAGAAACATATAGGATACCTACGTATATTTTGTTTCATCAAATCAATAAAAATTGACAAATATAATAGGCATCAAAGATCAGGAGTGGTAGCTGGTAACGTCACTGCTCACTAAAAAATGTAGCGTGTAGTGACGTCACACGAGTTCTCAACGCACTGTGTCGGTCTTCATTTTTTGTTTATATGAAAAAAGAAAAAATACGTGTCTAGTATTTTTTGGAAATCTGACTGACGGATTAATTAGATTTTTTAGTGTAAATTATGTTCAGTTGAAACTTCAATACAATAGGGTAGCTATTGTATTGAAGTTTCAACTGAACATAATTTACGCATAAACGTTCTGGAATGAATTCTCTGAATAATAATGAAAATCACATCATCAGTAATTGTGTGAAGAGAGGCAGTACAATGATTTTACTTAAGACCATGACATGTGTAGATATAGAAGACAAATAAACACAATATTTAACTCTGAAAGAATCAGTCGATCAATTTCAAATTCACCACAATAAGATAAATCTACAAATAAACCTTAGGCGAAAACAAGGTATTCAAATTACTTTGTAGATCTTTAATATTAATCATTCGTCCCTTTATGGAAATTATATTCCTGTCATAATATATCGCAAGCAAAAAAAAAGTGAGTCTATGTAGGTCGTGTCTTATGTTGTCGATTTTTTAAAATAAAAAATTGTCCCACGCTAGGAATTACTCCTGTAGGTTCTTTTACTAACATTCGAACAGAACACCAGAATTTTACGTGAAGCTACTGCCGATCTGAACTCCACAACCCAATTACTCGGGGTAGGCCATAATATCGGCTGCCGGCAGAACTCGGAAGTTACCACCCACCAGAAAAAGTCTTGTCGCCAAGCGATTCGTCGTGTTCCGGCATGATGTTTGGTCGTACGGAGGACAGGTCTGAGCAGTTGTGTTGCAATGTGTGCCGGGTACGATGCGCCAAATGTTGTGATATTGTGTCGGGATTTTGATCGTGGAGAGTCTCCAGATCAATCGCCTGCGCAGCAACGTTGGTCGTATTGATAGGTTTAACATTGCATTACCTCGCTCAACAGCCGTCTTCCTTTAGTAATTAGGGGAGTCCATACATGATCTGCGAGATTTCCATCCCTCCCCCCCCCCCCTCCCCCACCCCTCCCTGGATATGTACATGGACTGCTTGCCAGACTTTCGGGCTACTGACGACCCCTAAAGGCTGTCAAAGATCTACCAATGACAGCTAGGATCAACGGCTTAACGTGCTTTTCGAGACACGGAGGGGTCTTGTATGTAAATATGGTCACCCAACCACGGACCAACCGCGGCAAGTATAGCTTAACCTGACCGGTACGCCTCATATTATTTAGCCACAAGCTCCTTGAAACTTAATGAAGCGCATTATCATAATCTAGGTCAGGGCTGACCATAGTTAAAAACCATTTGAACATACTCGTATAACTCGAGTTGTTTACCTCTATTTAGTCATATCATATAATATCTGTGCCTTATCTTGGTGCAACCAACTCTTTGCTTTAGATAAGTGTCACTAATTTTAACTATTAGACAGATTGATATAACTTGTAACAGTGTTAGTTATCAACAATATTGATAACAGACATAAATATCCTTAGTCGATGTTCTGATATAAATCATAATGGGTCTCATGTAACAACATTATCTTTTGTAATCACTTGTGTTTTTTTTTTTATTTCATTGTAGGAAGGGAGATAGTATCTGACTTTCTATTGTTTTAAAATACATTTTCATTGACTACGGTGAGTGCTATCACAAGTCATCTACTCCTCTTTATTAATGAAACTTCGATGTAAGTAACAAAGCGATGAAATAGAATCTTGATAACGTTACTAAGCTCAAATGTTTCGATATAATACGGTAGAAGGACGTAGGTAGACTAAATTATAAATAATCCATAAGGTAAAATACTCTCTTGGAAGGGAATTACCGACACGATTGATTTGGTCATTACCTATAATTTTTTACTCAGTTCAAAGCTACAATGTTTAACTGCACACACCTCGGTTAATAAATGGTTACCCAGATTACGCGTCGGTATATAATCTACATTACTGGCCTCATTTCCTTAGATGTTCTAGTCTAATCTATCAAATACGTTTTACTTTAAAATCTAGAGTCTAGAGCTTTCTTATGTCTCTAAACACATAAGAAAGCTCTAAACTCTAGTTTCTACTGACTCAAGTTTTCATAACGTACTGAATTCAGAAATCAACAACCCTGTTATTTATTTAGCCTAAATTTAATATAATTTAGGCGCTTAGACGAAACTTTGCAATGTATTAATTGTTATTTGTTAAGTAACAGTGTAGTCATTGTCTAAAAATCATAATAATAAATAATTCAAAAGTACTCATTCCTTAATTTTCTTCAAAGGTCATGAAAATAATTCAAATAAAACCTCAGAGACTGACAGTCTCTATTTTCAAAGTAATTGCAAAGTCACTACACTACAGCATTTTCACGTCACTCTTTCAGGAAATTTTACACGCGTTTCAATCGATCCTCATAAACATAATTAATTTGAAATATGTAATTTATTTGTTCTGTTATATATGACAATAAACCTTTGTTCTCATAAAAAATCCTATAATGACTAACACGTCTATAATGATTTCCAAGTACTTAATCTAACCACTATGCCCAACCACAACCTGTTATCAAATAACCAACATGCTTACTGTTTAATTACTGTTCCTATATTACTAAGTGTTCATACTAATACCCAAAGTTAATGAAGTATTCCATAGAAAAAAATTATTCAGTGAACGGAGTTAAAAACAGTAAAGGAAATTTGAATACATAATTGCACATACCGATGTTTGAGTGCTGCTTATTGATTGAGTAAAAGCTTAAAACACACGATAAAAAGCCACGCTTAAAGCGCCTGCTTTGTATTACATAGTCAAACATTTATACTGCTACATCGTTACAAATGACTAAATGAGTTCGCGAAACTTAGGGGAACACATCCAAATGACTATTTACGTGGCATACTGATGCAACATGTTGCATAGAATGGCTTCTGATACCTATGTAGATATTGTTTACAAAATTTTACTCCGTTAACAAGGCAGTCGTAAAATATGTTTCGTACATGAAATTCTTCAGCAACATATTCATCGTTCTTTATTAACCTTAAAAACTAAGGTCGAATGCTGCTGTAAATACCACTAGGAAAAAAATATTAAATCAAATACCGTGTACCCAGTATACGTACTCATTCGTACATAACATGCCTTCCAGTTAAACAGTAAATAGGTAGATAAAAATAAATGAAAGAGAAAAAATATTTTCTTACATGTTACATGTCACGTTAATCATTCGCAACGTCACAAAAGCTTATCACGCTGTCCGATGTTATATAGGGACCACTATAAACACAGTTCAATAAAATTACGAAACTCGATGCCTAGTTAAGTGATATGACAGAGAGATGACCCAATCGCATAGGAAATGATAAATTTTATTCCGCTTTGTAATCAATTTGGCATTAAAAAGCATTTATCGCAAATATCGTCCGATCACCTCGTCATGTAGCCGCGCCCACGCAGTACCTAATCACGTCTCAAAATTACCTAAAGGATATACATTAATTATTATGTTCATGTCCAATCAATAATCAATACCTAATATCACATAGACAGTCTTCGGTCGGTTTCATTTCCCATTAGGTTTGTTTGCGACTTACAAACGTTATGTTAACGATTTTCAGGTAGAAAGCTACATGAATGTCGTTCACATTAGCGCCGTTCGTACCTACGTCATACATTTGAATAAATAATTTAACTTTCCCGAAATGTCAACCACACCTGTATCTGTACGGTAAATCAAAGAAGCTTTGGAAACTGACCAGAAAAGAAACACATCTGGCTCTCAGAAGAGGTGGAGGGTCACTATCCATTAGACCCGGGATTAGCCTTTTTAGGAAAATACATAATCCAACTGTCGATTGCAATATGCTACTTATGATATGATAAATTAATACCTAACAAAACAAGGCATAGGTAAACTTATTATTAATTTTATCTTTGATATTCAACGCAATGATTCATCTATATGACGAAATGGCCTAAGTAGATAAGTACCAATATCCAAAGGTTGTTCTTACACCACGTATGACGCATTTTTACTCAGCCTAAAATTGTCGGGTACCAAACTATTACTGATTACAATCCTAACAACACGTTGCGTATGTTTCCTGACGCAAGTAAATGTGCTTTAATATTTCCCGTATACCAGTTTGAGTTAACAATACTCTACGAAATATTTGCGTCATGGTATAAGCCATGAATCAATTTAGGTATTTTTATTCCATTGTTTGTATCCATCCCCGCCCACATGGACGACGTCACAGGGAAATTGAGAGACAAATTTCTCTACAAAAACCCTTAGGGATAGGTTGTGGTGAAAGCAGGAAATATGATGTTTTATATTGATAGCTTGCCCACTATGGCCACTTCAACATAATGAATACCTACCTAAATATTGGAGATATTACTATTTCGTACAGAGTTTTAGGTAAAATTAGGTCTGCATTGGGTCTAATTTCGTCATGGAGTCTAGGAAAGATATCTAGTGTAATATAAAGTGAAAATAAAAAATATACACTAAATATACACGGAAGACTTGGTTTCCGTATCTGAACATACCTACTAATATTTAGTAGCTATGATCAGATACAGAAATGAATTTAAAATATAGAGGTTAGCATAAAAATATTTGACATTTGTAGGTCAGGCTGAAAACAGTTAAATGGCTGTGGCATTTTTAGTATAAATTATGAAAGGTATAAATTACATACAGTGTTTTGGTTTCACATAAAAATACATCAAATTGATACTAGTAAACATAACGGTCGAGTTCCTGAATTCTTTTCTAAAATATATTCCAACGAAAAGAATAAACAACACCATAAATTCTATTTGCGTTCAACTTTAAATGTTTTCCCATTTTTCGTGAATGAGAAAGTAAAACAACGACTGTTGCTTAACAATTTATTTACTTCGTATATAAAAACCATTAGCTAATATGTATACAGAGCCATTCGCTTTTTAAAGATAATTTATTATCCAGTTCAGGCTTCAGGCAGCAGTCGTGTAAGCCATCTCCATTAAATATTTAGAGCGTGATCCGGATTTCAGTGACACAAAAAGTTTCTATAAATCTTTACCTAGAGTCATGGCAGCATATAACTTTCCAGTTTAACTACCATATTACGTGATTCACTAGATACGTGAACTAGTTTGCAATTAGAATGTTTTATCATTTTCATGCCATGGTCCCACGCTTGTGACCTGCTGCTCTATTCCAAATCCTTCACGCTTTCAGGACATGATATATGATTGTTTGTTATTTATTCACGCTCGCTAAGTTCATGCAGTTCGTGGCAGTTATCTGTAACATTTCATGACTAATCTAATAGAAATCTGTTTGTAACATGGCTTGTAAAAGGTAGGTACATTAAAGGCATTGGAAAACGTTTCGAATTCTCTGAAGTAACGGTTTTGCATACTTCGAATGGTTCGACCAACACAGTCAATTTAAGCAATTCATCGAATCAATGGTGCTTGAAATCAATGGGTATAGAGCCTATTTATGTCGCTGAATACTAGTTCGGTTCAGTTGTTACCAGTCGGGATTGGTGGTATTTATTGGGCGGTACTTTATCTCATATCAGCCTTTATGAAAATTGTATGCTGTTCAGTACAACTACATCAGTTTAGAGTAAAAAGGTTTGTAATAACATTAAACTAGGTAGGTAATAACTGTCAATATCAAAGTGAAATAAACTGTAATAGTGTACCTAATGTACCTAGAAATTCGCATATTTTTAGAAACTATAGGGCATTTATCTAAAGACAGCATTTTTAACACTTGTTACAGTGTCGATGACTGATTGTACAGAGACTTGCGTTGTTCCGACCAGTAAAGCGATTTACTTTGACAGACGATTACTTTGATCACATTTTTTGTTAGAACTGCGGCAATAAATGTCAAAGACAACTTGAAGTACAAAGACGATTTGTTAATTTAAACCGAGATACTCTCTTATCCTAAAATTATGAATTAAATTTAAAAAACAACAAGCTGTAACACGAAGCCAACTCCATAATTTAGGATATAAAGTTAGAATCTATTCCGACTACCAGGGATCAAGATTAGTCTTGAAAGTCGGTAAGAAACTATGTCAAGGGCAATCTTCAACAGATCTACATGTCATTTCATGGCTGAAAAACATCTTAATTGAGCACTTAGCAACGGAATCCGATCTAACCTCCTGCTAAAGCCACCATTATCCACTATCATGTTACTAGGTGCTTTTGGTGTAATCTATAACTTTGAAATGTTATCAACATCTTATCATATGCCATGTATTAAATATCACATTATTGTTGTCCGGTTATTGCTATATATCGTCAGACAAAGTCGGACCGGACCATTCAAATAAATTAATTCAAATATTTTAACTGTCAAAAAATTATGGAGACAGGTTATGTCCGGATAAAAGCGACTCGGACAAGGCCAACTCAACCGAATCCCGTTGATTCAGATTCTGCCGATTAATTTTAAATTATTTGTAAATATGTACGTACACATTAATAACGACTCACAGCTAGGCTGCTTACTAATTCTTTAGTGGGAAAGACTGTTCTCTTTATACTATGTCAGAGGAAGAGCGAGCGACTGAATCTAGATTACATGTAAAGCACATTACTCGGAAGGCGGTATTTCTGTAGTGTGCAGAGCCACAGCAGAACTGTGACGATAGTCGTGCTACGCTTATTACGAGGCCGCGTCGCCGCGACTGCTTCAGTCTGACGATAGCGCTCATAGATAATAGACGTTCTGAAGTAATATCGTGAATTAAATATTTAAGTTCGGATTACGAGCTTAGCTAGCAGTTTTATTTTTTTTGTGTTTCAAGTTTTATTATTTTGTGTTGTGAAATGCGCGTGTGCGCCGAGAGACAAAGCGTTCGTTTCGCGCCTGCACGTTGGCTGCGGAGTCGTGCTGTGAATATGGCCCGCTCTATGGATTTATTACAATTGCAGTTCAAGCGCATGCTGAACAAGGAGCTGAGCCACTTCTCAGAGTCCAGCAAGTCCGGCAACCAGATCTCGGAGTACATCTGCTCTACATTTTTGGGTGAGTGTCCATAAACTTTTAATTATATGTTTACACACACTAAGGGCTGATTTTACCAATCTCGGATATATTTTATCAGTAAAATAAGATCGATGTAACAGTTCCAGTATTTAAAAACTGACAAAAATAAACATTTATTTCTCAGAATAAGACTTGGCGAAATACGCCCTTAGAAGTATAGATATCACTAAAACTACCAAATATTTAGGGGTCCAACTAATTATATTAGAAGAGGGTAGTTGACTAAAAAAAACTAATTAGTCCGTCGGTCAGATTTCCAAAAAATACTAGACACGTATTTTTTCTTTTTATGAAAAAAGACATAAACAAAAAATGAAGAGGACACAGTGCGTTGAAAACTCGTGTGACGTTACTGCACGCTACACTTTTTAGCAGGCAGTGACGTCACCAGCCACCACTCCTGATATTTGATGCCTTTTATATTTGCTATTTTTTTTTTATTTGATAAAACAAAATATACGTATCCTATATTTTTCTATAATCTGAATGACGGACTAAATAGAATCATTTTTGTTTTTTTTACCCAGGAAACATCCCTATTATTAAATTTATTAATTATTTTGAAATATGTACTGATAACTTAATATCTCTTGGTAAATAAGTTACATTTTAGGAGTTTTATCAAATAAGACCAAGTTTTAAGATATGAATGATAGAGACATGAAGCAAATGATATAGAGATAATAAATGCATTATGAATGGCTATATATGTAGGTACAAGTAACTTTGATATAGGCATAAGCCCGATGAAAACGTGAGTCACGCGTGTGGTGTGACATGCCGACACAATTGAGCACATCAATTTGTCAAAATTTCATAGTAAGTACGGTCAGCACCCAAAAGCGATTACCATGAAATGAAATTATTAACTAATGTACTTTTAGTTTTTATAATAGAAGCTAAGAGTTAAAGAAAAAACAGAAAGAATCAGAGTCCTGTTCTTTAGTAGATATTCAAAAGTCGATTAACAATTAAGTTTTCGAAATCTTAAATATCTACTATGTAATTAAGATTTCGATAACTAAAATGTTAATCGACTTTTGTGGCTGACTGTACGTCTTCAATCATAGACACCGAGGTTACGCAATATAATCTTTTTTTATTACAGTAGGTACATTCTTGTTAAGTACAACGACCAACAAAAACTGCGCGCGATTTCTCCAGATAAAAAGTACGATTATTTCGCGTCAGAATGAAATTTATCATTGTGAATTATAAATACAAATTCGAAGTCATTTGAAAAATATAGAACAGTCAAGACATACAATTATATGTTGTATACTCGATGTATAATTAACAATACCTACAAGTTAATTTCTCGTGGAATTTTAGTCATCTTCAAAGGCCAACCCACTTCATCTATCCAATGACTGCCACTACATCACTAAAAGAAAAAGACTTTAGTTTTTTTTTTTTCATATCAGTATTTTTAAGCTAGGGTTAAAGAACTCTGGCAAAGATGTCGCCGCTCATTCCGCATGCCCTTGGAACGCAAGTCTCAAACAGCGCTCGCGTATAGGGATGTTTCAAACTACGTCATGCTCAATAAAATGCACGATACTTTCATTTTTTTAACTCCAGAATCGTTTCCTTTTGTACAGACCACAGCACATTAAGCTACTACAACCTGTCAGATTACTTTATTAGATTTTCAACTTTATCTCTAAAGCTTTAAGGTATACCTAAAAAAAAATACCCCCTAAAAAAATAAACATTATTTCGCAAAAAGAGGTAACTTAATCAATGTGCGTTAAAGCACCCATCCGCGCGCGGCACGTGGTCGCATCGCTATTCGCTCATAATAATACTGGTGTTGTCACTTTTTTAAAAATTACCAAATTTCGGGAAAGTTGGAATAAATTCGCGGGAAAAAAGATTATTTCAAAATTCATTTGTATTGGTACGATGTATGGTATGATTACGTAAAATTTTATATTATATTTGGTCATGTGTTTACCTAACCTTTATTATCCTTATGGGTCGGACAGGGTTTTCTTAACATACTGTATATGACAGGGAATATTTGACAGTTTAGGGGGTAGCTTGACTTACTGTCGTCCGTACATATGTTTAGTAATCATTTGTATAGATGAAGTGGACTGCCATTGTAAGACGTCGAAAATTCCACGGTGTTTGTAATAGAAGCCAGAGCCTACAAAATCCGTGGTCTGGATATATTTATATTAAAGTACATGACCTACTTACATTATGGTGTGAACGTCCTCCTGCGTGTGATAATTAAGTATTGCGACCGACATTATAAATATTCTAAAAGCGTTTTCGCCTATTTGCGTGAAATGCGGAGGGCTTCAATATAGGTCCAGTCTACTTAATCACAATGACAACGTTCGTTTTTGGATTCGATTCAGTATGATTGAGTATATTTTAATTCATTATACATTAGGTATGGATGTAAAGTTAAATATTTAAAAACAACATAATTAATTATAATATATTCTTTCCAAACACACAACATGAGTAATAAATAGCCTTTATTCGTCAAGTCGGGATACAGGCCGACCTTTCGCATAATTACTTTCTTTGTACGTATCATAATTCTCGCTGGGAAAACCGGGATCAATGCTATAAATACGTGTCTAGTAAAGAAAAGCCGCATTATTACTTACGTCAATTCATAAATAGTGAAGATTATCCGCTTAAGTGAGTATAGATTAAATTACACGACATTATCATTAGCTTCACAAAGTAACTGTATATAAATGGAGCTTTAATATGCAAAATCAACAGGTAAATAAACCTAACAGGATGATATATAAATGTAAACAAGCGTTATCATTGGCAATAAATCTGATAACTCCGAGCCACGCGCGCGCACTTGCCTCGCTACAACAACATCCATATCGATCTTAAAACCTAGTTCTGGAACTTAAAGCTCTCTCGAAAAGCCCACTCATTCTGCCTAAACTTTTCGTGCTAGCCCTCCAGACACTGAGTTAAATACGACATAATAATAATAATATATTGTTTTAAGCAACCACACCACTTTATACGCATTCAAATTAATACGAACGCTTCGAGCAGACATATACTAATTGCTGGCATACCAGAGCCTTTATTATTAATATTCAAGGAGAAGTTATCGAGAACGAAAAACATGTAGGACATATATGTTTGACAAGCACGGGCTGTTATTGAACCAATTGCCAAATGGGGACGAAGGAACTTCGTAGTACAAATTCATTGTTTGTGCTGGCAACGACCATGACTAATAATTACGGCAGCCAAAGAATGGACCAACAGTTTTTTAATGATATCCGCATCAATTACTTACTTAATAACTTTGTATATTCTTTATTATTGTGTATCAGATAATAATGCAAACTTTTCAATAATTTACTGCCGTTTTATGACAACATTGGATATTAAACTTCCAGTGTGCTTTTATTGGAATCGTTAGCGTTGCTAAGAAAATGTTGTTTGTACCGTTATGGACCTTTAAAATAATTAATTATATTGTAATAATATTACTCCACTTCTTAATTCATAGTGGTAATAAATTTAAAGCTCTATTTCAGTAGTATCTGAAAAGAATTGATTCTTCAGGATAAAGCAAACATATTACATACCTACGTTACTGCCTATTTCCAATGGGTCGAACGGATTTTCTTTCATCTAAATATAGAAATTAGCCGCGAGTGTGTTCATCCGTTGATTAGATAAGCAGTGGACGCGTAGTACTATTTCACAAAGGTAGGTAGATAACAAGTTAATCCGTTTAATGTGCTCGGATTATACTTTCATCGTGCTGTTGGTCTGTTGGCCCTCCCTATATTCGCCTCGCCATAATAAATTACAATTATGAGATTACTTTACTGTCAAAATACAGTCTTCATTCTAGCCATAAACAAGATAATTATCTCTCAGTCGAGAATAAAAGTGTTGTTCGCAAGTCTCGAATGTTCAACCTCAAATATTATATGTAGGTATATTAGGTACGGAAATATTGTTTTACTCTTTGGTAGTAACACAAACTCGAGATATTGAACACAACACTTGTGCGATTTGAATTGTTTAATCCTTAATTTATCATTAGTTTAATCCAGGCTTAATAATGGAGATAACGTAATCAATTAACGTTTTATTAATTTCAATACATCATTCTATCACACTTTTTGACCCAAATCGATGCAACACCAACGTCATGGTTGTATTTCATAATGTCCCGAAAAAAAAGCAATGAAAGAAATGCGGCACGTGAATAATATTATGTGAAATATATCAAAGCTCCCATCGGCATGATTGATTGGTTATCTTTAGGTAACAATAAAACTCGCATGGTGACCTAAAAACATATCAATCATAAAAATATGTATGAATGGATACTTCACATTTTCACCCAATTCTTCGGCATCGTTACCCAGTAACACAGTTAGGAAGCGCAATATAGATTGTAATCGGTCGATAATGTTTTTAACTTACTGTATTTACGCAGCTTTTGCCAACTATAGATGCTAGCTGTGTAGCTAACATTATATTCAGGTCACTAACTATGTCTATAATTCTATACTCAACCCGATTTTACTTGATATGCACCAGTGTTGCTATCTTGACTATGAAGTCCATATTTTAAAATACATATTTCAAAAGCATTTTTAAAATTGTTCTTTTTTACGTTACAGACAAACAACAAGATATCGATTTACCATCTCTACAAGTGGACGAGGTTGCCGAAGCGCGTGCCAAGAAGAAGGACAAACCACGTCATGCCGGACCAGCAACCACCATGTCACAAGTAAGTACAACACCTCGAGGCGATATTTATTTATTATGCCCTAAACATAAAACTTCACGAATTATTTTCATTTTTCACGTTACCGTTTTTGCTAATTTTTTTATATATTTGTACAGATATCTGGCGTTAAACGGACACTGACGCACACTAATAGCTTCACTGGAGAACGTGTGCCGAGATATGGAGTAGACACTCCTCACGAGGAAGACCTGGGTCGTCAGCTAGGCGAAATCGACCGGTGGGGTGTGGACATCTTCCGCATCGGCGACTTGTCTTGTGGACGACCACTGACTGCAGTCGCGTATGCTGCGTTCACATCCCGGGAACTTCTGGGCACGCTACAGATCCCTGCACGCACTTTCCTCGCCTTTGCCATCACGCTGGAGGAACACTACATGCGCGACAACCCTTTCCACAACTCGTTGCACGCCGCCGACGTGACGCAGTCTACGCACGTACTGCTCAACACGCCGGCGCTCGACGCCGTGTTCACGCCCATTGAGACGTGCGCCGCTTTGTTCGCGGCGTGCGTGCATGACGTCGACCACCCCGGCCTTACCAATCAGTTCCTCGTCAACTCAAGCTCAGAGCTCGCTCTGATGTATAATGACGAGTCAGTTTTAGAGAATCACCATCTCGCCGTAGCGTTCAAACTTCTCCAGAACGATGGATGCGATATATTCATCAACCTTCAAAAGAAACAGAGGCAGACGCTACGAAAGATGGTTATCGACATGGTTCTCTCCACAGACATGTCGAAACACATGAGTCTATTAGCAGACCTGAAAACAATGGTGGAAACAAAGAAGGTAGCTGGAAGTGGCGTGCTATTATTAGACAATTATACAGACAGAATACAAGTCTTGGAGAATCTCGTACATTGTGCCGATCTGAGTAATCCCACTAAGCCGCTACCACTCTACAAACGATGGGTAGCGTTGCTTATGGAAGAATTCTTCCAACAAGGAGACCGCGAGCGGGAGCAGGGAATGGATATAAGTCCGATGTGCGATAGGCATAATGCAACGATAGAAAAATCTCAAGTTGGATTTATTGATTACATTGTCCACCCACTGTGGGAGACATGGGCGGATCTAGTACATCCAGACGCCCAGGACATATTAGACACTCTAGAAGAGAATCGTGACTATTATCAAAGTATGATTCCTCCGTCACCGCCGCCAGCGCCCATTCAACACTCACTGCCTGATGATGACCGCCCGGAACAAATACGCTTTCAAGTAAGTTGAATATTTATTATAGTATTGATAAGTATTGATATAGTTCAAAAAATCATATTAATTACAAATCCATTTCACATTTTTAACCTAATAAAAAAGGAGAAGAAGGGCAAGATACTAATGATGATGTGTTTTGTTAACAGGTGACGTTAGAGGAGGGTGAAGGCTCAGAGGACTGCGAGGGTGAAGGTGATGGCGGGATGTGACGGAAACTACTGGGAATCTGCAAGAAACTCACTGAGAAGATGCAAGTGTGGTGGAAGCTCTGGCAGTAGCACGGCGCCGGCCGGGCCGGGGCGAGTCTTGTTGATAATAGTAATAATGTTGACGCTTACCCTCGAAATGGAACGATCCCGATGCATCGTCACATTTCGATCATGATTATTTTTATGTGATTATAATGCAATGTTGTTTAGAAAAATACCTAACGACTAAATAATTATGTCCCTCCAATGACTGTAACGTTCGATTGTCTAGTATTTTTACTATTGTTTCGTTTCGTCTAACCAAAGATATATGAAATGTTCTTTCGTTCACGGAGACGTTCGATAATCCCTGTAAGTAGTTAGTATTCGGTTCTTAATGAGTCGTGTAAGTAGTTATAGTCGTCGGTGCCGCATAATATATATCGGCTCGACTAAGTAAGGACATTGAAAACGCTTATTAATTGGTATGAAAGGGTAATTTATATTGTCATATCATCCACGTTTCTCATATTTAATACGGGTTTCCGATAATGATGTTATTCACCAAAATATATTAAACATGATAAATATCCTAAATATAAAATCTATTTTAAGGTAAATTTTAAAAATTGCCTTTCGGAGTTGTTGTTGTGTCTTTTCTGAATATATAATATTCGGCCAGCCTCTTACTGCAGTAGTCGGTGACTGCGACAGCTCCCGGCCGACCCGATGTTACAGAAGCTGCACAGGCAACACTTTGTATCGTAGTTATTGTATCGTGTAAGCCCCGGCAAGGACCGGGTGTCGATACTCGGAATTATAGAAAGGTCGAATTCATACTTAAGATCTCTCTTCGTATTTGGTCGGGGGTCAAAAAGACACTTTACCAAATTCATCCTATTAGAAAGCTTTACTTGATTTTTGTGAACCTAAATGCACCTCATTACTTATGGAGGATCGCTGGCGATCCGTTTACTTTTCTCTTTAGAGTAATGTATTATTATTTTTGTAATTACGTATTTTATTCTAGTTCTCTTTACCCAAATACAAAACAAAAAAAATTAGTCATGGATCTTAAAGTTTTCGTGTACGCAACTAACGGCTTGAAGTGTTTGATTAAATTGTTAAGTACTAACAAATGCGTGGTTTGCGACTAAGTTTTATTTTGAGTGGATTCAAATATCTATAATTGTTGAATTAAGTTCAATCTAATCTGCGCGCGGGCCGGGTCTTGCAATAGTAGTAGGTAATCCTGAACACTTCGCACAACTGTTTCTACTTCATCCATTTCATGCCAAATATGCTCCTTTAACTGATTAATCATATCAAACAATATCAGAATCGCTGTGCAGATCTGATTTCAACTATGTATTACAATATTTGTGTACCTACATAGATTTTTCTTGTAAGGAAAAGAGCGTAACTGATAATTTTTAATATATATAACAAACACTGTGTAAAAGATGTAATATAAATAAGTAGATGTCTGAAAATTGTACATTGGATGGGAAATCTAGTTTTTATCCAGTTTCATGTCTGTCGGTTGCGACCTTTTCATGTTTGTGACAATGTTATATCAATTAGCATGCACATAGCCACTTGAGCATTCAGCTACATACTCGTATATAAACTTCGTGTAGGTACATTTACAATAATATAAGGACGTAATACTTAATGAACCTGTATTAATTTTGCATTTCATCACCCATCTTTTTTATTTTTAATGGACGATTTTTAAGAGCTGGTCTCTATTCCTTCATGTACTCAAAAGATATTTTGTTTTAAACTGATTAAATGATTTTAGTTCCTCGCACTTGACCTGTTTTGTATTTCTATCATAATGAATGTCCCCTAGTGTTATTATGAAAAGTATTTTCTAAGTCATCATTTCTGTCATTCATCAGCATCAAGAAGGAAGGTCCAATGTACATTATTTTCGTAGATAAAGTAAGATTTTATCGGCGATCAAATACTACGAGCATGTGTGCATCGCCTATCTTCGAAGTGTCTGATTTTGAAACTGCATAGTTTAGATATTTGGTACCTACGTCAACGTATATATATATACATACATACATACCTACTACATTAAAAATTGGATACGCTTAACTACTTGTGTGTTATAAAATAGAAACATTACGCTTAGAATCATTAATTTTCTAATTAAAACATACGTATTTGTAATTAATTGTGTTGAATATGATATTCGTACTGCAGTAGATCTGTGTAAATCGTACGTACCCAATCTTTGGTAATTCACATAACGTGAGCATTTGCATGTACCTACGTTGTACCTTTACCGAAACGCCATCGTCACTACTTTTATAATAACTGTACCATAAACAGGATCATTGAGCAGAATATATAGTCATCTAGATAATGTACTTGTCTCATTTCAATGGATTTATCTAATTGCCTACCTAATGAAATAAAATGGTATATAACCACCATGACATGTCGGATATGCTATGAAACCCTCGCTATATGTTGTGCTAAGTAACTCGTGATTTTATTACCAAAGAGCTTCTTCTAAGGATGTACAAAATGGCGATAGTTGTTGTAGCGCATCAGACGTGTCATTCATTATCATTATACAATAGTCATGTAGATTACTTGTTTTCACCAAAGGTTTTCAGTGTTGTGTATATGTTTTGTCACTATGGAGAACTATCGCTAAGATTGGATAATACCTAGTTAAATATTAATACCGAGTTAAAAGTGTGCAATGCTGGACATTTGCATTACTTATTATTTATGTTTAAAATAAAAAAAATAGCTTGTAATAGTTTAAATGAATATTTGAGTTGAATTAAAGAATATTAATGTATTTAGAATAAAAAGATATGGGAGAAAACTCTATACTCGTTTTATTTTGCATCACGGTATCTACCGCTATCTACCTAGACAGCCGAAAACTGCATAGTGGCTACCAACAAACGTGCTAACTCCTCTCCCAAGACTGCGAACAATAAAAGTATTGTGGGCCAAGAAGCTTTGTATAATGTCAAAGAAGAATCTAACAAAATCGAACCGCTAGCAAATGAAACAGATAATAATTAATATGACCCACTTCCACTGTAAATCAGGGGCGTAGTAAACAGTATGCTTTTGATTCTTGACCCTTTCAGTTACAACCGCAACTGCTGAAATAAGTTTTGCAAAATTAAAACTGTTAAAGAAATTACCTGAGCACTTCAATAGGACAGGAATGCCCGTAACCTGTCACTCATCTATAGAGGCAGAAACTTTAGAAAAACTAAACACTAATAAATGATTTATTATGATGGCGAAACATTTCTTTTAATTTTATGTTTTTTTTCTTGTTTTAAGAAAAATCTTTACCCTCCCTAAGGTTTTTTTTTTCCTTAATACTATAGGGCGTGTTACATAATAAAACTCCAAATGAATGAATGTAGTCTATTGTACGTGTGTAAATAAGTACAATGTGTATGATAATGTATGTCTGTGTAATAACTACGTGCCTTACATTTTTTTTTTTTTTTTTGATATGGCATCTCGTAGTTGACCTTGAGAGGTCGTGACTACTTAACCGGACTATCCTGTGGCTGCCTTACGTGCCTTACAAGTTATGCGCTGATTTATATAAACTTAGGATAGTTGGGTAACCAATAGGAATAGTGTTAGCTCTGCTGCAGAAATCCACGCGGTGGCGCGTGCGTTCTCGATGTGCGATTCGTCGATCGAGGGAGAGCGTGGCGTGTGATTGGTCGGTGTAGAGGGCGCGCCTATTCACAATTCACGTGCAGATCAGCGCTTAGCGATTTTCCTGGGCGCATCGACGGTGGGCAACAAATGTGCTCGAGTGCCAAGTTTTTGCAGGCTACCGTCTCAACGGGTGTCCCAGTTAGGGTCGCAGCGGCGCCCGCCATGACGGCGGCAGATTCCAACGTGTTGCAGCTGCTAAAATAGCATCTCGTAGGTGACCTTGAGTGGTCTTAATTCTGTGGCTTTTTTTTCTGTGGCTGCCTTAAATGAATTGAAAGCCTCTAGCCAAGTGCACATAAAACTAAGTGACAACACGCTAAGGGCACCCCCTGTGGGGTACAAACCTCGGCTTAGGGCGTCGCTGAAGAGAACCGAAAGGGACAGCTGGATCGAATTTTTTATTGATTTGGTTTGATGACCGCGGCATTTCCTAGTACCTACTAGCTCTGGGAAAAAACGTCGAAACAAACTCAGATGTCATAATCATCATAGATGGGAAAAGGCCTGCAAGCAAACCATGTAATTTTGTTTACTTTAATTTTTACACATAATTTTGGTTTAAAAACGAAACCACTGAACCGATTTCTATAAAATTCCTATGAGACCAAAATGAAAGTATGAGCAATGCTAGACATGACGCGATTACGCAACTTAAATTCAGTCTCTTAATTTTAATTGATTGTTGCGTAAGCGTAATGAGTAGGTAGTGCTTTTCCTATGTTAAACTTCAATACTGTAAGTTTTTGAGGAATTCCCTCGACTGCCTATGGTCTGCATCATCAGATTTGCTGCAAACCATCATTTTAACCCATATAGGTACAAAGTTCTCATCAATATTAATGAATTAAGTCCAAGCACAAAGTAGTTACTGTAAACCATTGAGGAGTTTCCTTAACTGTCCTTCTTCTTCATCATAAGACCCTAATGACAATCACAATACATCTAGGTCTAAAGCTCTTATCAATACAAATTAACCAAGCACAAACACAAGGTAGCTGTTGTGAATCGTTGAGGAGATCCCTCGACTGTCTCTCGGCTCCACCAACAAATCTACTGCAGAACTTCATTATAACCCATATGGGCGCAAAGTCCTCATGAATATAATTGAATTAAGTCCAAACACAAAGTAGCTACTGGAAACCGTTGAGGAGTTCTTGGAACTGGTCTTTGTCTTCGTCATCAGAGCCCATATGACAGTCTCAATCCATCTAAGTGTATAAAGTTCATAAATGTATAAATACAAATTGGTCAAGCACAAACACTTGGTAGCTGCTATAAATCTCTCCATCATCAGATCTACTCCAGACCTTTATTAAATTGTAGTGCTTTAAAATACTTAGAAATGCACTAGTCACTCGTACGATTTTTGAAAGTTCCCCTTGATTTCTCTGGTCTTCCATCACTAGATACTGACCTGGTGACTATGGGACCACCTCAAAAGTATACCCTTATAAACAAAAAAATAATTTTGCGAATCGGTCCATGCGTCTTAGATTAATCGGTGAACATACATAAATAATTATTTAAAAAAAAAACATTAAGATTACGACGAATTGAGATCCTTTTTCTTTTTCTTTTTTTGAAGTCGGTTAATGATCCTTAAATGAAACAATTCCGACATTTTTGACGTGGAAACGTCTTTCTGCGGTGATTAACATGTTTATGAGACAGGATATAATTTGCCTAAGTACACACACAATGAGTGCACTGTGTAGAAATTCCAATTTTTATAACGCAAAAACATGTTTACTTATAGCAGTGGTTCTTAAGGCCAATAATCCTCATAATTAAACCGTCCAATTTCTAGTCGCAATCTGACCTCAGCGACAATCAATATTAAAAGCATACTCAGAAATTTAATGAATATTAATGTTCCCACTGAGTCGGTTATAATCTACCGGCTCCAAATTTATGATACCTGTCGGTTTCCTCACAATGTTTTCTTCATCGTTTTGAGAGCGGAAGTGAATATATACAAAAAGTAGCGCCTGTCATGGATAGAACTCACGACCTACAATTTAAACGATGGTCATTTCCAATACTCTGTCAATAATTTGTTAAAAAAAAAAATGGAGCCGTCACGGGACGCCTGGTAGATGTGAAACATCGACGTTATTTCGTAAAAGTAGTATGCAGAAAAGAACAGATTGTGGTAGGAACTAAAAATGTCAATAAAAAAAAATAAAAAAAAATATAACGATTGATGTGAAACATCTATAGGCGCACGTGAGACCGATTTCTGGCGTGGCGACGCGTCGCCACGCGCAATCGACTGTGCGTTTCTCTCTCACTCGATCCGGCGTTAAGCCATCTCTTTCGCTCCACTGAGCTCGGAATCGACTGTGCGTTTCTCTCTCACTCGATCCGGCGTTAAGCCATCTCTTTCGCTCCACTGAGCTCGGATACCTATAGTGTATACTCTGTTTATTACAGTACTCATAACCTGTGTTTTTCTGGTAAATAAATCATTTTTCTGTTCTTATAATAAAATGTCTGACCGTGATAATTTAGAGAGTTATCAAGTCATCAGTAAGTTAATTTTATTTTTATAATTAAAGTATGCATTTATCTGTGCATTTAGCACGCGTATATTTGGTGTGTATTGAGCGCCAGTAAATGTAAAATCTACTCTCTAGGTAGATTAAAATTCACATAAATTTCATTGCATATCATGTTTTTAAATTAATTATTAATTTTAATTTCATTCTTATTGAAATTAATGCATTAAAACAATTGCTTAGAGAATAAATTTATTAAGACTGACAGAACTTTATTTTAAAATCAGCTGATGGCGTGCAGCGCACGAATCTTTTTCTTATTTGTTATTAATTTAAACTTTAAAAAATTAATTAATTTTTCTAATCATAATGGAGTTTATAGTGAAACATTCATTATTTATATTTATAATTTACGATCTTTAGTAGTATATTGAAATAACTAGCTAAGATTCTTGAGTTCACTAATATATTGAAGCCATTTAAAATTTTTTTCTGCATATTTATTTTTCTAATCATAATGGAGTTTATAGTGAAACATTCATTATTTATATTTATAATTTACGATCTTTAGTAGTATATTGAAATAACTAGCTAAGATTCTTGAGTTCACTAATATATTGAAGCCATTTCATCAACGCCATTAATTACGTTTCTTCAAGAAGAATTTCAATTGGAAATTAATAACAATCCAAGAGAACCTACCACCAGATACGGAACAACAATAGATGCTGTATTTATTAGATATCTTAATAATGTTATGTCCAATACTTTCGTATCGTACTTCAGTTACCATCGACCAATTGTCACAATAATACCGTTCTCAGAGGCAACATCGAATGTAACTATTACCGAAGTCACTGATTAAACTAATTGAGTAGTTTCGATTTAAAATAAATATGTAAATTTTTGTATTTAATGAAAATGAATGTTTATTTAATAAAAAATCATCGTTATCTAGAAAAAAAATCGTTATATTTTTTTTTATTTTATTTTATTGACATTTTTAGTTCCTACCACAATCTGTTCTTTTCTGCATACTACTTTTACGAAATAACGTCGATGTTTCACATCTACCAGGCGTCCCGTGACGGCTCCATTTTTTTTTTAATGCATTAATTTCAATAAGAATGAAATTAAAATTAATAATTAATTTAAAAACATGATATGCAATGAAATTTATGTGAATTTTAATCTACCTAGAGAGTAGATTTTACATTTACTGGCGCTCAATACACACCAAATATACGCGTGCTAAATGCACAGATAAATGCATACTTTAATTATAAAAATAAAATTAACTTACTGATGACTTGATAACTCTCTAAATTATCACGGTCAGACATTTTATTATCAGAACAGAAAAATGATTTATTTACCAGAAAAACACAGGTTATGAGTACTGTAATAAACAGAGTATACACTATAGGTATCCGAGCTCAGTGGAGCGAAAGAGATGGCTTAACGCCGGATCGAGTGAGAGAGAAACGCACAGTCGATTCCGAGCTCAGTGGAGCGAAAGAGATGGCTTAACGCCGGATCGAGTGAGAGAGAAACGCACAGTCGATTGCGCGTGGCGACGCGTCGCCACGCCAGAAATCGGTCTCACGTGCGCCTATAGATGTTTCACATCTCCATTTTTTTTTTAATGCATTAATTTCAATAAGAATGAAATTAAAATTAATAATTAATTTAAAAACATGATATGCAATGAAATTTATGTGAATTTTAATCTACCTAGAGAGTAGATTTTACATTTACTGGCGCTCAATACACACCAAATATACGCGTGCTAAATGCACAGATAAATGCATACTTTAATTATAAAAATAAAATTAACTTACTGATGACTTGATAACTCTCTAAATTATCACGGTCAGACATTTTATTATAAGAACAGAAAAATGATTTATTTACCAGAAAAACACAGGTTATGAGTACTGTAATAAACAGAGTATACACTATAGGTATCCGAGCTCAGTGGAGCGAAAGAGATGGCTTAACGCCGGATCGAGTGAGAGAGAAACGCACAGTCGATTGCGCGTGGCGACGCATCGCCACGCCAGAAATCGGTCTCACGTGCGCCTATAGATGTTTCACATCAAAAATGTGACGGGTTGAGACTTAAATCAGAGTGAGAATATAAAATTAATTTACAAGGGTTAACAAAACACTGTCGGGACCTAAAAAATATTAGCAAAATAGGATTAAAAATTAATATGAAAATTGAGAATAGCATAGACGCAAGAGAAAATATCTTTAGATTTCATGTTATATCTGCCGGCCGTATTTCTGGCCAGAAATGTTCAAAATCCCAAAAGTCAAAGGTTAAAAAGTCTACTGCAAAGTAAACACAATACCTATGACAATGGCAGAAACAGAAACGAATTTATGCAGATCGTGCTAACTCAATTAAAGCGAACCGAGACCCCGTGAGTTCAACTGCCCCACGATTAGGCGGTGGACAGTTTTGCGTATGAACAGCGAATAAAGAGCAATTTTTTTTTTGTTATTGTGAAAAAAAATAACTAATTATGCCCAAGTTTCATGAAAATAGACCTAATGGTTCCAAAATTAATTTCCCCGTATTGCCTATGTGGATATGAATTTCCCCAAATTGGCAACAATGCCCTTGTTCACAAACTAAACTAATTTTAAGTTAAATGCATCTTTTCCTTTTTATTTCATTAAGAAAAGGGCAGAAAATAAAATATTAGTTGAGTCTAGTCAAAAACAGTAAATTGACTATTGATACATTGACGTGATAAAGTGTTTATACAAAAACGCCACCATGTCAGTCTGCCGCCAGAATCAGGACTCGAAACCGATCCAACTGCAGCGTGTAGTGATACAAGGAGATGTCATATCTCCCAAATTTATCACTGCTGCGTTGGAAGATATCTTCAAGCTCTTGGACTGGAAAGGACTTGGCATCAACATCAACGGCGATTATATTACTAACCTCCGTTTTGCAGATATTATCGTGGCCATGATGGAGACCCTGGAAGACTTGGGCAAAACGCTCAATGACCTCAGCAGAGCTTCACAACAAGTGGGTCAAAAGATGAACATGGATAAGACGAAGATCATGTCGAACTCCCATGTGAATGTCGCATCCACTCCAGTTCTACACAGTAGGTTGCTCTGCACTCGAAGTTGTTGACGATTATATATCCCAGGAACAAACAGTCCAACTAGGTCGGTCCAACTTCGAGAAAGAGATGTCTCGTCGAGTCCAGCTCGGCTAGGCAGCGTTTGGGAAGCTACCCTATATCTTCTCATTTTCCAAGACACCACAGTGTGTCAAGAACCAAAGTCACCGACATAGCTCTTCGAGTCGCTAAAATTAAGTGGCAGTGGGCGGGGCACATTGCTCGAAGAACCGATGGCCGATGGAGCAGTAAGGTTCTGGAGTGGCGGTCACGTACCGGAAGACGCAGCGTAGGGAGGCCCCCAACAAGGTGGACTGATGACCTGATGGTGGAAGGTCGCGGGAAGCCGATGGTACTGCTTGAGCACAAGACCGCTCATCAAGGACAGCCTTGGGGAGGCCTTTGTCCATTGTCCAGCAGTGGACATCTATACGCTGACAAAAAGAAGAAGAAATACCCCGTAGACAGTTTAGACGATTAAAAACATGGCTATGTATGTTTACCTTAGGCGAGGAATAATTTGACAAGAGTAAACTAATCTTCTGTTCTTTTCTTATTAAAATAAAATGTGTTCCAGTTAACCTATTTAAAAAATACTGTTTTAAATACTCAAAAACTGCCACATTCTACATAAAATATTGTATTGGATTCAGAGGTCTAAGAAAATTTATTAAGTTTTTCCATTATGCATTATACTTCTCAATAGTAGGTAAGGATAAGGGTAAGTGTATGATGATTTCACAGTACCTGTCCTGAGTCAGTTATTGTTGTTGTTGATGATGATGGCAATGGTATTGCCCCCTTTCATATCAACGTGAGTTCCATGGAGTTACGGGGTGAGTACGTCAACAGGGAAAAACGAATCCCATGATCGCTTTGTTGACACACACCCACTGTCTGAGGCATTTCCTTCGGGAGAAAATATTAAACTTCCAAATCATCGTAAACTTTTCATGATTATGTATCACTTTTTAAAACCTATTGGGGTATTTTTACTTTGATCGACCCCAATTTATTTATGATAAATAAGGCAGCATGTCTTTTTATGGTGTTAATTGATTTATAAATTAACTATATCTATGGAGAACATATTGTTACGGGCTAGGGGTACTAAAATACCGGTTAAGGGTTACGAAGTTTATTGGCAACGAAGATACAGTCGATTGTAGGCAATGACAAGTAGAATGTTGCTGATGTTGCACCGAAGTCTTCCCTTACGTCCACGAAGTCCGTGTCGTAAACACACAATAACACTACAAATGTTACTTCACGTAGTACTCACAGTTCTCGTTACAGTTGTCGCAGTAGGTATTCTCAAAGATCGCTTCTTAAGTGTCGCTGTTTTCGTATCGGTAGTCAAGTGTAGACTGACTCGGCGCCGGCGCCACGGCGCTATATATAGGCCAGCTGATCGAACATTCCAGAATCGTCTAGACGTAATAATAATAGCGCATAACTTCGAGTACATTCAGTAGGTACCTACGGTAATTCCCGGAAACGGGTTTCTAGAAATTTTGATGTCGTCACTTAGTTGACAAAATTGATAAAACCTGTACTATTCGATAGACCACCTTAAGTCTAGGAATGCGTTTTTATATTACTCCTATACGATGTCTAGGTCTCGAGTTATAAGGCTTAAAAGTTATGCACTGCATGTCACGCGGTATTGAACCTTATGCCCTCGAGATAAGGTGCATTCGTAACATTGCCCCCTTCTTAGACATGCTCGTCCCGAGCATGATTTGAACCATAATAGCGAGCTAGGCGGTCTACGTGTACGATCTTCAGCTTCCCCTTAGGTCCTTTCCTTATCCGGTAGGTGACATCGTTTATCCTGGTTACTATCGTGTACGGACCCTCCCATTTGGCTTGAAATTTCGGACTCTTTCCTTTTCTCCTAATGGGATTATGTAACCATACCAAAGTTCCCTCTTCAAATCCGGGCACGTTAGCTTTGCGGTCGTATCGGATCTTCATTTTCTCGCTGGTTTTCAGACCATTCTCTCTCACTAGCTCATGTATTCCATCTAGTTTACGTCGTAGGTCGGCCACATAGTCGACGGCTAGGATAGGGGTATCGGGGGGTGTTCCGGTAAGTGCATCTATGGGTAATCTAATTTCTCGGCCGAAGTTAACTTTCGCCGGTGTACAATTTGTGCTGTCATGTGTTGCAGAGCGGTATGACATTAAGAAGAGTGGAATATATTGGTCCCAATCCCTTTGGTGTTCTTCCACTACTTTGGCCAAATGATTCTCTAGCGTCTGGTTGAATCTTTCGACCATTCCATCTGACTGAGGGTGATATGGTGTTGTACGAGTCTTATGTATCCCGAGTAGTTGTCAAACCTCTTGAAATAGTGAAGACTCGAAGTTTCTACCCTGGTCAGAGTGCAACTCCAAGGGGACGCCAAATCGACAGAACACCTCGTGAACTAGCTTTTTGGCAACGGTATGAGCTTCTTGGTTGGGTACTGCAAAAGCTTCTGGCCATTTGCTGAAATGGTCTTGCATGACGATGACATACCTATTCCCTTCTTCAGTAATAGGGAATGGCCCAGCTATATCGACAGCAACTCTTTCCCATGGTGCACCAACATTGTACACTTTCAGCCGACCTCTGGCCCTCGTTTGCGGTCCCTTTACTGAGGAGCAGGCTACACATTTCCTACACCAGTCCTCTACGTCTTCGCGGCAATGCACCCAATAGAACCTTTTTCTCACCTTCTCCAGAGTTTTCTTTACTCCTAGATGTCCTCCGGATACTCCGTCGTGCACCTGTCTTAGCACCGACGCGACCTTCTCACAGGGGACAACTATCTGTAAGGCGACCTCCTGTCCACTAGGTGATTCCCATTTCCTCTTCAGAACTCCATTATCAATTATCAGGCTGTCCCATTGAGCCCAGTAATTTTTTGCTGTTGGGCTAAGCGCTGATATTTCACTCCAAGGGGGCCGCTGGCCACTTTTCTTCCATTCGATTACTGTCTTCAAGTCGCTATCTTCCTTTTGTGCGTCTTCCAATGATCGATTATCCCAGTCTTCATCCAAATCGTTCACCTGGATAATCCTTACGTTCTCTTTCTTTTCCTGCTTGGCACAATGTCGGCAAGATTCTTCGCAAGGCCGTCTAGATAAAGCATCAGCATTATTGTGTGACTTGCCTTTTCGATGTTCAGTGACAAAGTTAAATTCTTGCAGCTGCTCTATCCACCTTGCTACTTGTCCTTCTGGGTCTTTGGACTGAAGCAACCACTGTAAGGCAGCGTGATCGGTGCGAAGTGTAAACTGTCTTCCAATCAAATATTTCCTGAAGTGTTGTAAGGTCTTAACAACGGCTAGAAGTTCTCGGCGGGTAACACAGTAATTTCTTTCTGGCTTGGAAAGGCATTTGCTGAAATATGCGATAACGACATGCTTATCTCCTTGTGTTTGAGAGAGAACTCCTCCAATACCAACATTGCTGGCATCTGTGTTTATCAAAAATCGGCCTTCCCTACTAGGGTAACCTAATACAGGAGCCTCACACAAGTGAGTTTTCAGTACCGCAAATGCCTGTTCGCAGTCAGAGTTCCATTCAAATTGACACTTTTCCTCTGTTAAACGATGCAACGGTTTCGCTAACTCGGAGAAGTTCTTCACAAACCGACGGTAATATGCACACAGACCCAAGAAAGAGCGTACCTCAGTTTTGTTACGAGGGGTAGGCCACTTCGACACGGCTTTTATTTTTTCAGGGTCTGTTCGAATTCCTTGCGCCGAAATAATGTGTCCTAAGTACCCAACCTCTTTCTGGAATAGGGTACACTTACTAGGACTGAGTTTTAAATTCGCTTCACGCAGTTTTTGGAACACTTTTTCCAAATTGCGTAGGTGCTCTTCGAAGTTTCGTCCCATAATGATGATGTCATCCAAATAGACCAGGCATGCATCACCAAGCAACCCCACCAAAATGCGCTCCATTAAGCGCTCGAATGTAGCTGGAGCATTGCACAGTCCAAAAGGCATGACATTGAATTGCCAGAGACCGTTCCCAGGACCAGTGGAGAAAGCGGTCTTTTCTTTATCCTGCTGACAGATTTCCACCTGCCAGTATCCACTTTTGAGGTCGACTGTGGAGAACCATTTCATGCCACTTAGCAAGTCCAAAGTGTCATCTATACGTGGCAGAGGATAACTGTCCTTTTTCGTGGCATCATTCAACATCCTGTAGTCAACGCAAAACCTTGTACTGCCATCCTTTTTCTTGACTAGGACAACTGGAGATGACCAAGGGCTGGTAGATGCTTCGATAATCCGGTTTTTCTCCATATCTCTTAACATTTCCGTGACTTCCTGTTCTCTTGCAAAGGGGATACGACGTGGTCTCTGTCTTATCGGCTGTGTATCCCCCGTATCTATATGGTGTTTAACTAGCCCGGTCCTTCCCACGTCACCGTCGGTCTTCGCGAAGATGTCATGGAAGTTATGTAACAGTTGCTTAACTTTGTGACTTTCGAACTTGTTTAAATTGCCCTTACAACTTTCGAGTAGTGTCGATACATGTTCCTGCCACTTCTTATCAAGTTCCTTTTCATGCACCTCTGTTTTTCTCAAAGATGCTACATTATCGCACACACCCACCATGCAATTCTTTTCAAGAATTATTTCTTTGTTACTAACGTTGATTATGCGTATTTTTGGTTTGTCGGAAATCATCGTCAGTGTCCTTGCTGTTATCCAGTCTGGGTGATCTCCAGAATCCTCTATTATAATGCAACGTTTGCGGCATCCTATTGGTGAAAATCTAATATCTACTAAAGTTTCTGATCTAGGTGGTAATACAGTTTTCCTTAAACAGTACACTGACCCTTGTTTTGCACCTTGAAGAAATACTTCTTGTTCTGGAAAACTCAATACTCCTTTTGCTACATTAAGGACGCATTGTTGTTTCTTCAAAAAGTCCAGTCCTATAATACAATCATCTGTAATATTCGCTACTAAAACAGGATGCGTAAATGTCTTATCACCCATTTTCAAGGTCACATTTGTTTCACCAAGGACGAGTACTGGTTGGCCGGTGGCGGTTTGTAATCGGCATTGTGAAGACCCTCTTTTCCATGCTATGGTCCGAGGAAATAGCTCCGGTCGTGCAATAGTTCTTGATGCACCACTATCCAATGTGAAACTGCATGACTTACCATTCAGTTCTCCTTCTATAATAAGACTGTTTCCGTCACCCACTTGTGATACTGTTATAATGGGGGCTTCACGTCGACCAGCCAGTACTCGCCCCACAGCCCTGGCTGTTCATAGTTTAAATCCTCTGCTTCCACCTGTGTCCCAGAAGTACTTCTTCCCTAAGGGGCATATTCGGATCAATTGTCCCAGGAAGTAGACTTCCTGGGACAATTGATCCGAATATGCCCCTTTTCGCCGCACTCATAGCAGGTTGGTCCTTGTCGGCTTTTTATTGGTGCGGTTACCTCACGGATACGATGATGTTGTCGGCCGTCTTGACGTACTGCTTCCACCTCCAGGGCGTGTGTCAAGGCTGCCTTTAGAATCTGATGGTGACCCAGGCGTACTGCAGCCCTGACTTCTGCGTCTCGTATTCCATCAGTAAAGGCTTGCACAGTAGTAGCGTCAATTAATGCTGGTGTTGATGCATACGCCCTTCGAACAATACGTTCTATTTCCGTAGCCCATTGTTGCAAACCTTCACTGCTCTTCTGTGTCCGGTCGCGGAGTTGAGCCCTGAAGACATGTTCGAGGTGTTTCTCCCCGTATCTAGACTCTAACGCTTCCAACAGACAGGCTAGGGTATTACAATCGATTTGTACCGCATCACCACGCAGAGCAAGCGTAAGGGCGGTTACAGCTTGATCATCGTCCCAATTATTGCCTTTTGCGACCTTTTCAAACTGTAGACGGAAGGCCACCCATGACGTTGTTCCGTCAAAGTGAGGTACTTGGAATGTCGGCAAAGCACTAGGTACAGGTATCACACCTTTAATACCTCCTTTTTGTACTCTTTCTATTTCTTTCCCAAACTCCATGATCGTATTGTCTAATTTCTCTATACGAGCTTCTTGCTGGTCCATGCGGGCATCTTGTTGTGCTGTTTTTATTTTAAGCTCGTTGACCTCTTCTTTGGTTGTTTCCCACTTTTCATTAAGTTCTAATACTAATTGCTGGGATTTTGCCTGGGATTCTGCTACACTTTTAATGATTTGTGCCTGGGTTTCTGCCTGGGATTGTTTTATCTGTGCCTGGGTTTCTGCCTGGGATTCTGCTATGCTCAGCCTTATTTGCGCCGTCAAGTGAGCCAGTAATGCCGATAAATCGCATCCGCTGGTTCCGGGAATAGTGGTGGTACTAGGCGCACTCACATTCGTCGGTGTTACGACGGCCGCATCGTCTATGGGTGCAGGGACACTAAGCGATTCTTCCTCTTGACGCGCCAAATCCATCGCTGCTTGTCGTCGCGTGCGAACTCTTTCGTCTTCCCTTGGCGTGACCGGCATTCCGCTTCTGACACCAATTGTTACGGGCTAGGGGTACTAAAATACCGGTTAAGGGTTACGAAGTTTATTGGCAACGAAGATACAGTCGATTGTAGGCAATGACAAGTAGAATGTTGCTGATGTTGCACCAAAGTCTTCCCTTACGTCCACGAAGTCCGTGTCGTAAACACACAATAACACTACAAATGTTACTTCACGTAGTACTCACAGTTCTCGTTACAGTTGTCGCAGTAGGTATTCTCAAAGATCGCTTCTTAAGTGTCGCTGTTTTCGTATCGGTAGTCAAGTGTAGACTGACTCGGCGCCGGCGCTACGGCGCTATATATAGGCCAGCTGACCGAACATTCCAGAATCGTCTAGACGTAATAATAATAGCGCATAACTTCGAGTACATTCAGTAGGTACCTACGGTAATTCCCGGAAACGGGTTTCTAGAAATTTCGATGTCGTCACTTAGTTGACAAAATTGATAAAACCTGTACTATTCGATAGACCACCTCTTAAGGTGGTCTATCGAATAGTACAGGTTTTATCAATTTTTATCAAACGCATTCCTAGACTTATCTAGGAATGCGTTTTTATATTACTCCTATACGATGTCTAGGTCTCGAGTTATAAGGCTTAAAAGTTATGCACTGCATGTCACGCGTAGTGTTGCCCAAATTCAGTCTTGGTCTTGCAGTCTTGGTCTTGTTCTTGCGTTTTTGCAAGACCAAGACCAAGAACAAGACCGCGTATTTTTAGCAAGACCAAGACCAAGACTGACCGTGCAAGACTTGAGCAAGAACAAGACATAGCCTGCAAGACTCTTGCGTCTTGCAGCTAGGACTTAGCGCTATTTCACTGAGTAGTTAGGTGTAACAGTTCGGTGTACAGGTAGGTACGCTTAGGAATTCTATGAGACGCAAAAAACTGTATCAAAGAATATGAAAAACTGGACCTATGCGCATTACGACTAATACCCTAAACATAGCGAATAAAAAAATATTTATTAAAATCAAACTGAGTGCATGCATAGTTATGTTTTAACCATCGGCACTTTGATAATGCGGCATCAAAGGTTTTGTACTTACTTCTCAAAGAAATTTGCCGCTTTTCGGAAGTACATGGTTATGATACACGCGCCGGCGGCTTCTTTTGAAATCTAAAACAATCGTTGCCGCCACGCCGAAATCATAACATTTGAGTTTTGACACTATTTGATTGCCGCCATAGGGCGTAGGTATACTCATGCAAAATAATTTCGAATTTTAAGAGTACCTACAGGTGTTCCAAAGAATAAATAAGTTTCAGAGTGTTTAGAATGAAAATGAATACATTATACTGATCACGCAAGTAGTATTATGATTAGGATAAAATGGTAAGGATAGGTAGTAGATGTCATATTAATTCATTCTAGTAAGTATATATTATAATATTGATTACTTATATGGTTTTAAACTAATTACTTAGGTAGGTACTATTATTGTACATTTAGTCATTATATTTCTTAAGTTTTTACAAGAAAAAATAGCAAAAAAGTGTTCAAATATCACCCGTTTAATAAATATTGTAGCCACTTTTAAATATACTTGAAACGTGTAAAAAAATTCTACAAAACTAATAAAATTGATATAAAGTAGGTATCATAACCTAATGATAAAGCTGTTGATTTGTGTTGTATTTTATTTTTTATTCAAATAAATGATAAATCGTAAAACTCTTTTATTAAATTTCTTATAAGTTGAGGGTTCAATCTCTTTCTAGACAGATCAGTATTGTTCTTTAAAATACAGTCAAGTTATTGTAATTAATTTGTTTTTTTACATGTTTTAGCAAATGTTACTTCCATGGAAAACGACATATAGGTCAGTTGATTTTTCGAATTTCTTATCAAATCTTCAGTTATTTATTAATCTGCTTGATCTTTACTATGGCTATGTTAATTCAAGCTCACGATGTTCCAATTCTAATACGTTTTTCTAAGATTTAAAATAAACTTTAATAAATAGTAATAGACTAATAGGTAATTGCAAGACTTGCAAGACTCTTGCTGCAAGACCAAGACCAAGACCAAGACTGGGAGCGCAAGACCAAGACCAAGACCAGGTGTATTGGCGCAAGACCAAGACTGGCTAAGTCTCGTCTTGTTCTTGCATTTGGGCAACACTAGTCACGCGGAATTGAACCTTATGCCCTCGACATAAGGTGCATTCGTAACAATATTTTAATTACAATATTAAGATTTTGATTTGGGGAGGTAATTTGTTCAAGTCCTCTGAAATACAAGACGAGTATCAGTAAACAAAATGTACCTACCGTATTATCAGTACCCTTGATTTTCATGACATGCTACAGAATCTCGTTTTAAAAAACATAAATAAAACAGGCAAAGTCGTGGTGGCCTAGTGGTTAAAACACCAGCCTATTGAGTGTGCGGGTTCGATTCCGGGTCAGGCGAGTACCAATGTAACTTTTCTAAGTTATATGTACTTTCTAAGTACATTTTGGACACCAATGACTGATTATAAAGTGAAGGAAAACATCTTGAGGAAACCTGGACTTTTAAGTCTGAAATCGCCAACCCACATTGAGCAAGCGTGGTAATTACGCTCAATCCTTCTCTGTATTAGAGGAGACCTGTGCACAGCAGTGGGACAAAAAAAAAGAGTTTATATAAAAAAAAGAGTTTATAGAATATTGTGGGAAACCCCACAATATTTGTCTGTTTCTCTGTAAATCTGACAAATATGAACAACATTTTTTAAAGGTTATTCAGCATGGACATATTCGTAACGTTGATGGAGCCTTTTGGCACGAGGTTTTATAAAATTTGTAAAAGTACCCTTAAGTAACTAGTAGGTACAAATTTTGCATTTATCCCTAAATATTAACAAACCTGCTTTTATGAAATGTAAAAAAATACCTAATTATCATACGTAGGATGCATCTTTCAAAAGGTATTCTTCTAGTATCTTAGAAAATGGAAGAAATCAGAAAGTATTGAGGTTTTCAAGAACACAGCACGCAGTTAGCACGACATTCGATCACTGTTTATAGTACCTAGGTAGAAGCGTGTCCTAAACTAAGAAAATTAAAATTGGTTGCCAACTTTTTTTTTGTTGATGGCAAATCATCAAATTACCTCTCCCACTGTGGGCGGAGCGGAGGAGCGTGTCAGACTTTTACAGACTAAAACCCATTCGTGTTCCTTCACTTGCCTGTGTGCCAGGGCTATTGTACCTCTTTTGAACGACCCACAGGCCTGGCAGATAGGTGACGACGTTCCGCGATTTTTATAATAAAAATAAGTATGTGAAGTACCGTATTATATTTTCAAGAACGTGATCTCTGGCATCCCGTAGTGTGAGATTGTTGGCACGGATCTCTTAAAACGTCAAGCACTTCTTTGGTCTACCGCGCTTGTTCCGGCCCGGCGGAGGCGCCATGGCAAGATATTTAATACCTACGTAACATTTTATTATATAACACGTTTTCGTAAAACAAAGGACGAATCCCTAGTGAACTCTAACGGTGATGGGGAAGGGTTTAGTGTCGCCAACAGCGGTCCTAAAAACGGAATCGGAATTGAGGCTTACATAGAACATAGGCTTCTGGTACCCCTTTGGACCTCAGTGCCCACCCGATCACTCCACGAGGGATACAATCGAAGGTCTTTTGTATATCTAGAAAGAGCATAAATGCAGAGACGTGTTCTTCAATCTGTATCTCTCCATGGTGATCCTTGGGGCAAAATCATACGGACAATCAAGTCAAATTTTTTGCACCATACATTTCTTCGGTGTCTCTGCGTGGCTTATTTAAAAGTTAGAGATCAGTTCTCGTTTATACTTTGTTTATTAATTAGGGGAGTTCATACATGTTCTGCGAGATTTTCAGGGGGCAGCTGATGATGACATCAAAATAACACATATTATGTAAGTTCCCATTCCCAGGGGTAAAAATCCACGCGAATTAAACAGGTGACTTTTCTGATAAGGGCAATTACAATTACAGGCCTGTATCATTGGCATCAGTGGTAGCGAAGGTGCTGGACGCTCTGCTTGATTCAGAGCTTCAACTACTTGATATACCCACATGATGCCCACTTCGGGTTCCGACTCTGACTTTCTACTGAAAATGTCATTCTAAATCTTAAGCACACCGTACAGTACCATACACAAAGGGGTTCACCTCGACCTGTCAAAAGCTTTTGATCTGGTGTCTTATGACTTTCTATGAGAAAAGCTTAAAAAAACGGAGGTTCATACGCCGGTGCAATGTCTCTTTCGCTGTTGGCATGCTAATCAGACAAATTATGTTAGCAGAACAGGTAGCCTATCTGAAATGTAGGTACATGTGGAGTGCGGGGCGAAACAAGGTGGGTTGACTTCTCCCAAGCTCTTTAATCTGTATATAGTTGTTGATTCAGCTCAGCAGCGTCCGTGTGGGCTGCTCGCTTCAAAATATTTGTATTAATAATATCAGTTCTGCTGACAACATGGGGCTGCTGAGTGGTGATTCTAGCTGTCGGTGCTATGAGACAGCTTTTACATATTTGTGATTTTTAAGGCTAATGTGCCCAAATTGAAACTCGATAATAATGAACTCAAGCTGGTAAGTTAAGTATTTGGTTATTTACCTTGATGATGATCAAATGGACATAGAAAGGGAGCGCAGGGGTCAGGGCACTGGCGATTAAGAATAAGATGCTGGTACTCAGGTTTGCTCGTTGCAACGAGTATGTTAAAAAAATTTCTTTTTAAAGCGTACTGCCAAACTTTTTACACGAGCAGTCTGTGCTTTCATTATACACAGAGATCAGTCAGGGCCTAGTGAGTCCAATATCACAACGGTTTCAGGATGCTGCTGGGGCTGCCCCGTTTCTGTAGTGCATCTGGTATGTTTGCGATGTTGTTTCACGCCATCATACGCAAGAGAAAGGAATATAGTGTTTATTTATTCATTTATTTAGAAACAAACAATTATAGCACTATTACAGAGCATTCCAATTCAGTCCTATAAGTAAGATAAATTATACAAAAAGAAAAAAAACATAACATACATAAGGTCAGAATAATTAGTACAGAAACATTTTTAATATATTATCATTATACACTTAGACTATAATAAACAGGAACAATACTAATATAATATAAAATCTCCGAAACACCACAGCGGTACGGCACTTTCGACAGAGAGTTATTATCTATTTATATGGCAGTCAAACACTTTCAAAAAATGTTTGAAAGAAAAGAATTCGTCATTTATACCGAACACAAACCGTTGACCTACGCAATTCGCAAACCTCCGCCTGATAACGACACACGTCGACGAGTGGACTAAAACATGCAATTCGTGTCAGCTCTCCAAAGTACAACGATACAATCATAGTGACATCGGAACATTTCCACCGAGCGAACGATTTCAACATATTCACGTTGATATTGTTGGACCGCTACCTACATCAGCATGTGGAAATAAACACTATGATCGACCGGTGCACACGATGGCCCGAAGCTGTACCACTTCAGGAGACAACCGTTGAAATCGTCGCAAGAAAACTTTACGAAGTACAGATATCCCGTTTCGGTTGTCCAATAAGAATCACAACTGATCAAGGACGACAGTTTGAAAGTCGACTATTCCAAGACCTCGCTCAATTACTCGGTGCAGAAAAAACCCGTACTACTGCATACCACCCGCAGAGTAACGGAATCGTCGAACGCTGGCACAGAACGTTAAAAGCCACACTCATGGCTAGACTAGAAAACAGCAACAAATGGATCTACGAGTAGCCTACCATTTTTATGGGTCTACGAGCCACCATCCGCTCCGACTCTAACACAAGCGCAGCGCAACTCACCTACGGTCAACCAATACCATCAACAACATAGAAGATGATCCCGAGCATACGAACAGCGAGACCAATCAAGCACCTGCAGCTACCACAGACGAGCAATCCAGCCTACTTCCAGCCCCGCATACGAGGGAACAACGTACCAAATCAGGCCGGATCGTT
This sequence comes from Sesamia inferens, assembly GCA_037179545.1. Classification (NCBI taxonomy): domain Eukaryota; kingdom Metazoa; phylum Arthropoda; class Insecta; order Lepidoptera; family Noctuidae; genus Sesamia; species Sesamia inferens. Next base: position 14,586,335 of record CM073928.1, on the reverse strand, counting down.
AAGATGCCTGCACGCTACATACGCTATGCTAAGGGGGGAGTACTGTAGCAGCTGCAACACATTCGGACGGGACGACCCGACGACCCGCTGTGAAGGATTGCCTATAAATCACATTAGGATCGTGGAAGTCATGGCGGGCGTCACTAGCACCCATCGCGAAGGTGCCTATAAATCTCACCACAGGAAGTACATCTACTGACCATTGTCGATGTGGAAACCATAGCGCGCTGTCTTGCACGTGAACTGTGAATTGGCGCGCTCTCTATGTACACCGACCAATCACACGCCGCGGCCTCCCTCGATCAACGAATCAACATCGAGAATGCACGCGCCACCACGGGGATTTCTGCGGCACAGCAAACTATTTTTCTATTGGTTACTCCACTATTGTTTAGATTTTAGCTAAGTTTATTTAAGTAAGTGATAGCTTGTAAGAGACATTCCTATTCACACAATTGCACATGCTGGTTCTTACTCTTGTTGACATTCCGGTTCATACTCTTGTACATTCCTATTCAGACCCTTGTACGTTCTTATTCACGTTCCTGTTCATACTTTTGTACATATTGAACTATACATCATATTCTTATACATGTCACACACATTGTACTCTTTTACATACGTACAATACACAACATTCAATTCATCTGAGTTTTAATTACGTAACATGCCCTACGCGCTACACAAATATGGCAACTTAGTTTGGTACTAAGTTGTCGCTTTTGTATTAAAAACTTTGACTAAACCTCAATAAAGTTCCATTAGGCGGCATCCTAATTGGGAGTGATCGTGCGATAGCGCGATGCCTTTTTTCATCTCACGATCAAAGTGGTTGTAGCGTGTAGGTCGTGTCGCGTAATTAAAACTCAGATAAATCGAACTTTGTGTATTGCACGAATGTAAAAGGGTACAATATATTTGACGTGTACAATGACGTGATACAAGAGTATAAACAGGAATGGACTGTAATGTAATAGAGTATGATAGAGTGGAATAGAATATAATGATGATCTCTTACAAGCTATGCACTCACTTAAATACTAACTATCTCTAAATAATAGTGGAGTAACCAATAGCAAATCAGCTTGCTGTCCTGCTGATGTCCACGCGGTGTTGCGTGCGTTCTTGATGTTGATTCGTTGATCGAGGCAGGCCGCGGCGTATGATTGGTTAATGTAGAAAGCGCGCCAATTCAGTCACGTGCTAGACGACTCGCTATGGTTCTCACGCACATTGGCCGTTGGTCAACAGATGTCTTCCGGGGTGAGATTTATGGGAACCCTCGCTGCGGGGGTCAGGGTCGCAGCGACGCGCGCCATGACTTCCGCGGTCCTGGTGTGATCTGGTGTGATTTATAGTCGACCTTTCCCAGCGGGTAAGAGAACATGTGTAGCGTCTGCTACATTACTCCCCCTTTTAGCGAAGCGTACGTAGCGTGCAGGCGTCTTGACGATCCTGCCTGATCTGGTACGTTGTTCCCTCGTATGCGGGTCTGGATGTAGGCTGGATTGCTCACTGTGGTGGCTGCAGGTGCTTGATTGGTCTCGCTGTTCGTATGCCTGGGATCATCTTCTGTGTTGATTGTGTACGCAGGTTTGAGGCGATCAATCGATATATTGCTAATTCATCCTGGTAGCTGGATTGTAAAGTACTTTTCTTTACGTTCGATGATCTTGTATGGACTTTGGTCCATACCAAGGTCCATACAAGATCATCATCACAAACACCGTCCGCAAACCTCTGCAGCATCCATCTGCAGAGGTTTGCGGACGGTGTCATCGCGTACAAATACGTGGCTACATGTTTGTAGGTCGTTGTGCACGAACATACATCGCTTGTTGCATGCGATTTGTATGTAGGTGTGAGCTTCGTGATGACTTCTTGCAGGTGATTAACGTAGTCGTGGTCCATTTTCGGTGTAGCTGGTGTTGGTGATATGAAATCGCCTGGTAGGCGTATTGCTTGACGCGTCGGAGCGGATAGCGGCTCTGAGGCCCATTAAAACAGCAGGCAATTCGTCGATCCATTTGTTGCTGTTTTCTAGCCTAGCCATGAGTACGGCTTTTAATGTCCTGTGCCAGCGTTCGACGATTCCGTTACTCTGTGGGTGGTATGCAGTAGTACGGGTTTTTTCTACACCGAGTAATTGAGCGAGGTCTCGGAATTGTCGACTTTCAAACTGTCGTCCTTGGTCAGTTGTGATTCTTATTGGACAACCGAAACGAGATATCCACACTTCGTAAATTTTTCTTGCGACGATTTCAGCAGTTGTCTCCTGAAGTGGTACAGCTTCGGGCCATCGTGTGCACCGGTCGATCATCGGGAGCAAGTATTTGTGTCCACATGCTGATGTAGGTAGCGGTCCAACGATATCAACGTGAATATGTTGAAATCGTTCGCCCGGTGGAAATGTTGCTATGTCACTATGATTGTGTCGCTGTACTTTGGAGAGCTGACATGAATTGCATGTTTTAGTCCACTGGCCGATGTCGGTATTCATTGAAGGCCAAAAGAATCGCTCTTGCATCAGCTTCCGTGTGGTTCGTACTCCTGGGTGGCTTGGGCTGTGCACGGCGTTGAAAGCTATTTTGCGAAACATCAACGTCACATGTTCGTCCATATTTAACAGCTGATTTTCGCTACAATGCTACATGGTCGTGCGATGACCTAACAGGGCCTGTAGCCAATGTAACATCGGTTGGTTTGGTATTCGATTTCGTTTCGTTGTAAAGCGATGTTACATTGGCTAGGGCCCCTGGTGTCGTAATAGATCGCGCAATGTTTATCAGTTAGATTTGTAAAAAACATTGAACACGTTTTTTTTATTTTTTCTTTCATTCAAATACATAAGAACATATATTGATTTGAAATGTCGCATGTGGTACAAAATATACCATGGCGTGACTTAATTATTATTATTTTTTTATCAGGAAAAAATCGACGAAGAATTTCACCACTGAGGGGTTCAGAATCATGTACCTACTAGATCCAAGGTAGGTACTCGTTTGTGCGTCGATGTCAGAGACACTCTTTATAGAAACATAATTAAGAAAATAAAAAAATACTACAAGCATTTTTTTTTAACTTAGTTTACATATTTTATTATATCCTAAAGAGATACACTTCCTTAAAATAAAATAAAAAAAGAATTATTAAAACCCGTTTACGCAATTCAAAATTACCACCGAAAATCAACATTCCTAGTTTGTGAAAGAGATTTTTTTTATGATAAGGTCATCAATCTAATTTTAATGAATACAAAATTGGTATGGAAATACCATTTACGGTTGAATACCCGTTTTCCGATAGTTATCCGGATGCAAAACGAGGCTGGACTGTCGTCGGGAATCTGTTAAATGTGTCACTGTCCTTAAGTTTACCTAACCTGTGGAAATATTTATTTAAATTATTGATAATCTGTTCTATCTGCGCGTGTCACTATTTATTTCATCGGGTAACACCTAAAATAATATGCTTTCTACTTTTGTCTCTGTCTTATAAAGGGTTAATAACGATATGCTATCCTGCCGTCACCGTCAAAATGTCTATCTTTAGTTTGTGAAACAGAAGACAGAGAAGAGGTTAAAACCGTTTAAAGTCGCATGGAAATTTTGGGCCCACTTTACGATCTTATTTTTGTTTTCGAGTCCTACAACAGTTGCAATGGCCGCCTTAATAAATGATGAGGAATTAATCACAAATGATGCCGTTGAAAACGGTGAGGAAGAGGAACTAGATGTAGCGGAAGAAGGTGAAAATAAAGATCCCGCTAAGAAGAAGAAAAAGAAAAAAAAGAAGAAGAAGGCAGGTTAGAACGAGTAATATTTATATTTATTCAAACATGGTCATCGTTTTCAAAACGTACATTACCCTCTAAATGTCTATTTTTACCCTTAGGGCGCTTAGTAACGAAGCGCCTACGCTTAACCTGATAGTATTGCGCCGTTTTTTACCTAATCAGTTGGTATTGTATTAGCTTACCTGAACTTCAGTTATTCGTATTGAAACAATATGCTGTAAATTTAAAAAAACTATAAAACGAAATAGTATGTGCTTAGGCATTTTTGTCTACATTGAAACACAGGAATCTTATTGGTTAAAACAAACTTATCATTTATTTATCACTTTTGATAGAAGGTATGTACTTTTCATAAAAGTGTGTAATTATTTTGTCCTACAAGCAATCATGAAGAATCTTGTTGGTCAAGTCAAGCATCAATTTATTGTCCATGCCCAATAGTAACCTTGATATACATTAATATAATGTTGATATTTTGTTTTTGTTGTCTAATATTACTGCTCAATAATGTTACCATCTAAGGTAAAATACCTCTTCACTATGGTTTTAAAATATTGCATGTTAATTAGTGGTTACATCAATGTGGTTCAGCATATAAATGGAAATAAAGCTGCTGCATTACTTCATGATATTAGCAAAAAACAACCACCTGAGTTATCACTAAAGGTCAAATTTTACTCACAACAACACCTTCCAATTAACATACTAAATATTGCCATATTTGCATAATGTGTGATTTAACATTTAAATTATGTGTAGTAATGCAGGAGAAGCAGGAGCATTACAGCTAATAAAAACAAGTAAACTACTGGTTTTCTTTAGAAAATGGAGCAAATGCTGAAAATGAAACTACGGAAGTGACAAATGCTTTAGAAAAAATAGAAATAGCTGTTGAAGATGGCAGTGCAGAGGGTGATGAAAAGAAGAAAAAGAAAAAAAAGAATAAAAGCAAATCTGGCAAAGCTTCATCTAAGGAGCAGACAAATCCACCAACCATCCCTATTGCTGAGCTGTATCCTGACGGTATGCTTTTATAATACAAAAAATATATATAAAACCAAATCAGATAACAAGTCATATTTTTGATGATGAGAAACTGTAATATCCAAGCATACTGCTTTATATATATCTTATTCTCAGACTGAGAATAAAATTATACACTGAGAATCTCAGTGGACAATTTTTTTGAAAATATTCCTTTCCCAAGCAACAACAATAATCAATGAGGCAAAAAAAAAACAATTCACATTATACTGAGATAGCCTCATTCTTATCATTTGGTGAAGTCATAACACTAGCCCACATCTTTTAGTAAGCATGTTATTTTATTTATTCATTCTTCTCTTTAACAAAACATGACAAACGATGAGAAAATAAAAAAATGACAATTAGAAAGAAAGAAATACATGCTAAAATATGCCATATGACATAATTTTATATATACAAATTCAATAAAAATGGGGATATTGGCTCAATTTTCACATAGCATATTATAGTGTTTAATCTGCCTTCCAGGAGACAGGTGTTAACATTATATCTATTACATTTCAAATATATTTTCTAGGAAACTTTCCTGAGGGTGAGATAACAGAGCATGGTCCAGCTGAAGGTATTGATGAAAGGACTGCTAAGCTGCGCTTCTCCAGTGAGGAGAAGAGGGCCTTGGATAGAATGCACCAAGATATCTATCAGGAAATTAGACATGCTGCTGAAGCACACAGACAAGTACATTACTGAATGCATTTGTACTAATTAATAATGATAATAGAATTGCTAATCTAATTAGAACAATGTGTAACTCTTATTCTTATTTAAAAATCTTATTTTATTTTACTTTTATTTTGTATCGTTGTAAAAAGTGATTGTGAAACAGTAAATAAATCTCAATTAACAATCATCCCTAGTTCTTGTTCTTCTTTGAATTTATATAATTTGACTCATGTGTATATCAAATGTCATTTCAGACACGTAAATACATGCGTGACTGGATCAAACCAGGCATGACTATGATTCAAATCTGTGAAGAACTCGAATCAACTGCAAGACGTCTGATTGGTGAAGATGGTCTTAAAGCTGGGCTGGCTTTCCCCACTGGCTGCAGCCGTAATCATTGTGCTGCTCATTACACCCCAAATACTGGTAAGAATCAAGATTTTACTTTAAATTTTAAAGCTGACTACCAACTTGCAAAATTAATTCCCATGTCCTAAAAAATCAACTACAATGTATCTATAATCTAATGTGTAAACAACCAACCACTTGTGCATGATTATGTCCTAACATTTTTGGTGTTTTAATATAGGTGACACGACAGTCCTGGAATATGACGATGTCGTGAAAATTGACTTTGGTACTCACATCAATGGGCGCATCATCGACTGTGCGTTCACTCTGACCTTCAACCCGCGTTACGATCCTCTGGTCAAGGGAGTGCAGGAGGCGACTGAGGCTGGGATCAAAGCTTCCGGGGTCGATGTCAGGCTGTGTGATGTCGGTGCTGCCGTACAAGAGGTACTTACAATTTTCCTAAAGCCTTTCTTAGAATATAATAACAATCAAATATAATACTCAAACATAGATTCAACTAAACTAGTTAAATAATTACCTTGATTGAACTAGTTTAAGTAGGTCAAATTATGTTTGATTAGCTATATGCAAGATTATTTTAAGGACTATGGACTACAGTGCGGCTAGTTGTTTGTAACTTAAAAATGAGGTCTGTACAGTTTCACCAACTAATTTCATTTGACCTTATATTACGTAACCACTCCTAGATGTAAGCTCTAGGAATCTATGTGACAAATTTATACTTATTCTAGATGAAATCCTTCTATTAAGAAATGTGGTTTTCGAGATAGGTGGTGAAGGTTATACATGTGCTTTATCTGTGTGATATTTTTATTTTGATTTTAGTGTCATTGAAAAGTGTATCTACAATCAAGATAGATATTTATTGTTTGTGTTGTTCTGCAAGTGTGTTTTGTGTTCCTATTTTTGTGGTAAGTCTCTACCGTAGGCATGATGCCTACGGATAAAAAACCCCCTGATCCCCCGGACCCTCCTAATAAGTTATTCGACTTTACTCCTGTCTTCACCATAACTCCTCCCCATGGAGACCAATTATTAGATATGGACTTGGAATCCAGCCAAAGAAAAAGACCCGCTCAATCCCCCCCGGCATCCTCCTCTTCTATCCCTCCGAAATTGTCAAAGAATGCTATTCGACAACACTATACTGCCAGAGACAGTCCACCATACATTGTCCACGTCTCGCTTAAAGAAGGACAGACACCCGGTACAACTCTCCATCCTATTAAGTTTGGCATGCTACTCAAGAAAAATAACATTAAAAGTGTTCTGTTAGATGGCGTTAAACGCATTGGCCGTAATAGAGTCTCAGTTCAGTTTAGGTCTGTTGAGAGTGCAAACAGTTTCTTGGTTAACCAGGCTATTTCCCAAAATTATGACACCTCAATCCCCCAATTCCACATTACTCGTATGGGTATTGTAAGGGATGTCCCATCTGACTGGACAGATGAAGAAGTCATGGAGAATATTAAAGTCCCTGATGGCTGTGGTCAAATTATTAAAGTGCGTAGGTTGAATAGGAGACAAGTAACAGATAACGTAACAGAATGGAAACCCACTCAAACGGTAGTCTTAACTTTTGATGGACAAATTCTGCCTAAGAGGGTGTATTGCTTTTATTCTGCCCTTAATGTGGAGATGTATATATATCCCACCATCCAGTGCTACAACTGCTGCCGCTTTGGTCATACCCGGACTAAATGCCGATCTAAGCCCCGTTGTCTTAAGTGTGGACATGACCATCCAGGGGATGGTTGTGATGTAGACCAGGACAATGCCTTCTGTATTTCTTGCTCCGGAAACCACTTTGCAAATTATAATGGATGTCCTGAACTGGGCCGCCAAAAATCTATTAAGGCTGCAATGACGGAACGGAACATTTCGTATATGGAGGCTAGTAAGATCTTCCCTCCAGTAACACGATCCTATGCAAAAGTAACTAAGTCCGACCATAAAGCTCCTACCACATCCTTTTCCCCCATACAATCTCCTCCACCACCACACTCGCAGTCTAGGGTCCCCGTCCGTAAACCTGTTTTCCTCAAACCCAAAACATATGCCCCCCTCTCTCCAAGTTTTGATGTTAAAGCTCACCAAGCACTTGTACAAAATTACTCTTTCTCTCCATCTAGAAATGGTTGTGCATTCCCAGAGGATGCAAACCAGTATCTTGAAAACATAAATAAAAGTAAACAGCCCAACACTCACAACTTACTTGAACTATTATCAAACTTATTAACAACAATAATATCCAATCCACAAACAAATATACCTGACCACGTTGCCTTGAAACTTACATCTGTTCTAGAATTTTTAAATAATGGCTCTCCCATTGACTTGTCTACAGTGGAACGCGAGGAGCGTTACACATAAAAAACAAGACCTTATACATCTTATTAATAAATATAAACCCTCTGTCTGCAGCATTGCTGAGACATGGTTGTCCCCAAATATTAATTTTAAGATTCCCTATTTTAATTGTATCCGGCATGATCGCCCGGATGGTTATGGAGGATGCGCTCTGCTCATCAATAGCAAAGTTGCATTCACACAAATTCCTCTTCCCCCTGTCGGAGACAACATAAATGTTGTGGCCATAAGGGCTGAGGATATAAACTTCTTCTCTTTTTACGTTGCTCACCCTCAATTGAATGACCTTAATTTGATTAAAAATATTTTAAGTAGTGTTAAGGGCCCTTCGCTCATATTAGGTGACTTCAATTGTCATCACTTCCGTTGGGGTTCAAACTCCTGTGATAATTTTGGACTAGGGCTAGTAGATATATTAGATGATCTCAACTTGTGTATTTTAAATGATGGTAGCGCCACACGCAGATCTTCTCTTGGACAATCCAATAGTAGCTGTGTGGACTTAAGTATCTCCTCCACTAATTTGGCCAGTTTATTCCATTGGATCCGGCTAGATTTATCATTTGGTAGTGACCACTATCCTATCATTGTCAAAATCCCATCCAAATCCATTCCTAATGAGACCTTAACACCTTTGTTAAAATACAGACTAGACTCTGCTGACTGGGATAAATATTCCAAATTGCTAGATACCCTTGTTTCATCCCTTCCCCCAATCAGTGCTAACAATGCCCCAGATACCTTCATCCATTTCTCCAACAGCATATCCCACTCAGCAGATGAGTGCATTCCTCATAAAAATTCCACAACTGGCAAAATACCTTCTCCACCATGGTGGGATAGTGAGTGTACCCTAATGATCAAAGCTAGAAAGGATGCTGAAAGGGCCTTTAACCTCAACATGACCTTAGAAAACCTATCTGCTTTTAATTTGATTATGGCCAAATCACGTAAGCTATTTAGAAAAAAGAAAAGAGAAGGCTGGAGGTCTTTCTGCCAAACCTTGAGTCCTTGTTCCCCACCAGGAGTCGTTTGGAAGAAACTTAAACTTTTCCGAAAAAGTTTCTCATCAACACCATCTCCCGCTATGTCCAGAGAAATTGGATCCCTATTTTTGTCAAAAATTGCCCCTGACTATGTACCCTCTATTGAGGAATCTGGATCTAGCCCTAGTGGGTCAATAATGTCATCAGACCCATTGGATCAGCCATTCTCCATCAGTGAATTAGAATTAGTTTTAAAACATGTTAAAGACTCTGCCCCGGGAGTGGATGGATTCCCTTATTCTTTTCTGGCCAAGTCTGGTTCTAAATGCCGTGCATATTATATTGAACTCGTTAATTTCTGTTTACATACGGGTTTTATACCTCCTGAATGGAAAACACAAATAGTTGTCCCCATATTGAAACCCAATAAAGACCCTGGAGACCCCTCATCTTTTAGACCAATTGCTTTATCATCCATATTACTAAAAATTTTCGAACACCTTATCAAAAACCGCCTTGAATGGTTTGTGGAACATAGGGAGCTCCTGCCGCGGACTCAGTTTGGCTTCAGGAGGGGATTGGGTACGGCTGACAGTGTCAGCCTCCTCACGTCTGAAATCCGTTTATCCTTTAGTCGGGGTGAGTCGGTGGTAGCGGTGTTCCTTGATGTATCAGCTGCTTATGATTCTGTCCTCCTACCTATTCTCAGGCAAAAATTGCAAGAGCTGAGAATCCCGGCTAGGTTATGTCAGATTATATGCAACCTTTTTTATAATCGCTCTATTCAATTGAGGGCTCCTGGGGTTGACCCTGTTCATCGTTCAGTTTGGAGGGGGCTACCTCAGGGTTCTGTTCTCAGTCCATTACTTTTTAATATTTATACCCATAACCTTGCTCAATGTTTAAATTACAATTGTAAGTCACTTCAATATGCTGATGATATAGCACTTTTTTCCTCTAATGAGTCAATTGATGATGCCGCTTCGTCCATAAACATCTCCCTGGCTTCACTGAACCGATGGCTTATAAGACATGGGTTGTCGCTTAGCGCTCCAAAAAGCTCTGCCGTTATTTTCACGAGGAAGCGGGTCATCCCGCAACTTAATATCAATATTGAGGGAGAGCATATCCCTATTCAGGTAAAAGCCAAATTCCTGGGTGTCACTTTAGATACTAAATTAACTGGTGTGGATCACATCAATAACACTATCCAAAAATGTGAGAGATCGGTATCAGTACTCAAGGCCTTGGCTGGTGTTTGGTGGGGAGCTCATCCATACACCCTAAAGCTCATCTATAACGCTCTAGTTAGAAGCGTCTTAGACTACTGTTCCTTTATTTTGGAGCCGTGTAACAAAGGAGCATTGAAAAAACTCGATAAAATCCAATCGAAATGTCTCAGGATCGTTCTGGGTGCCATGAAATCTTCCCCTGTAAATGCCCTTCAGGTAGAATGTGCAGACCCTCCTTTGAATATTCGAAGACAATATTTGGCTGACCGATTTTTATCGAAAATATTCTCCTTGTCCTCCCATCCCTTACTCCCTATATTAGATGAACTGGACTCAGTTATCAACAATTCTCCCTACTGGAATAACAAATCCACACCATTATTATCAAATAGGTATAGGGATCTTAAGAGCCAATCTCATCCTGTGAGCCATTATCCCATCCTTCCAGTGTATGCAGCCTCATACGAAACAGTCCTCTTTTCCCCTAATGCTATTCTTAATTTAGGCATTAATAAAAATTCTCCTACTGCCCGACAGGAATTCACATTAGCTATTCAGAACTATTGGCTAGGCTGGAATTATTTTTACACAGATGCCTCAAAGCAGTCGAAGTCAGGATATACTGGAGTGGGAGTGTATTATCAGAACTCAAAAATATCCCTACTTTTTCAATGTCCTCCAGCTGCATCAGTATTTACGGGAGAGTGCATTGCCATACTGGAAGCCATCCGATTTATACAAGCTCATAATATAAAAAACTCAGTAGTATTCTCTGATTCTTTTAGCAGCATCCAGGCTGTTCTTCAAAACCCTCTTAAGTCCAAGATATGTAGTCAAGTTGTTATAGACATCAGGGATATTCTTTTAAAATGCTCCTCACAGGGTTTAATAATTGAACTGGTTTGGATACCCAGCCATTCCGGTATAGTTGGGAATGAGTATGCAGATAACTTGGCAAAATATGCCACCACAGCCTCAGTGGATATGAAACATTTTACTATCCATAATTACGATCTTCAAAACAGCACTAAGGATAAGCTGTATACCACTTGGGATACTGTATGGTGTAACAGTTCAAAACGCAAGGGAGCTTGGTATGCAAGTATCCAACCAACACTTCAGAGGAAACCTTGGTTTTTCAATTGCAAGAAACTTTGTAAAAGAACTGTTTCCACTCTATGCAGACTTAGGCTTGGTCACTGTTGTACTCCAGTCTTTTTAAATAAAATCCATATCCGCGACACCTCTCTTTGTGAATGTGGCTTAGATGAGGGTACTCTTGAGCACATATTTTTCTGCTGCCCACTTAATAGTAACTCTTTCGATTTATACTCCTCTCTGTCTGAAATTGAAATTCCTCTTCCCATTAACTTTAGATCCTTGCTAACCCATTTCTCCCCCAAAATAGTCCAAATGTTATCATCTTTCCTCAATTACAATAACATTAAATTATAACAAAATTAGGCTTATTTAAATATTATTTATATAATACTCGTTTCACCTTAAAGTTATTTTGTTTATTTATTTATCTTCTAACATTGTGTTCGTCTTTACAGGTACTAAAAACCTATCTGCTAGAAAGTAAAAATCATCTTGTCCAAACCCACTTCGACGCTGGCAGAATAGTCGTCATAGACTCAATTGCCACAAAAAAAAAAAAAAAAAAAATTAAGAAATGTATTAAAAGCTGTATCTGTTCGTATATACCGTGTAAATTAAATGACTAAATATCAGACTCTTTGCATGGCTAAATTATAATAATTTTTATAGCATTAAGGAATACTTTGCAACACAAGTTGTATAAACCATTTTGCATGCTGTATAGTCTTAAGCAAAACAATGCATAAATAATAGGGATGTATCCAAGGTATGAAAATCAAAAAAATAATTAGTCCGTCTTACAAATAATAAAAAAAATTAAGACCCGTATTTTTTATTTTGTCGTAATTACCAAAAATTACTGAGATATAGCGTATTAAAGTTACAGAGTGGGGGCTAATTACGTCACACCGTTCTATATTTCGCACCATGGCGTGACGTCATGCGACATTTCAAATCAATATATATTCCTAAGTATTTGAATAAAAGAAAAAATAAAAAATACGTGTTCAATATTTTTTATAAAGCTATCTGACGGACATTAAATTATTTTTTAGGATACAAGCCAATTATGATCTCATCCTTAATACAAACAACATCCTTAACACCTTTGTATACCAAGTTTTATGAAAATTAATACAAAACAATATTGATCTGTGTTCCAGGTTATGGAATCCCATGAAGTGGAACTTGATGGCACAGTGTATCAGGTGAAACCTATACGCAATCTCAATGGACATTCTATTGGACCCTACAGTAAGTATTTGAATTATTGTTATAACATACATTTCCTAGTTCTTATTTTAATTATCGTGTTCTAATCGTAAACCTTTCTTCCATAAGGGATCCATGCTGGAAAAACAGTCCCTATTGTAAAGGGTGGAGAAACAACACGCATGGAAGAAAATGAGTTTTACGCTATTGAAACATTTGGTTCAACCGGACGTGGGCAAGTTCACGACGATATGGAATGCTCTCATTATATGAAAAACTTCGAGCAACAATTTGTTCCGCTGAGGTAATTACAAAATATGTGTTCAAAAATATATCAATATTTTCATTCTGCATTCTTTTTCATGACTAATTACATCAACAATAAACATTTTGATTCCAGACTGCAGTCATCAAAACAGCTGTTGAACACAATCAACAAAAATTTCGGAACACTTGCATTTTGCAAGCGGTGGCTTGAACGCGCGGGCGCTTCGCGTTATGCAATGGCGCTTAAGGACTTGTGCGACAAAGGCGTGGTGGACGCCTATCCGCCGCTGTGCGACGTCAAGGGCTGCTACACGGCTCAATTCGAGCACACAATTTTGTTAAGACCTACTTGCAAAGAAATTATATCACGCGGAGATGACTACTAGCGATAGCTTTTCGCTTTGGTTGCATGTCACAGCCAGCTTGTTCACATAAGAATTTCTAATTATATCAAATCACCTCAAATTTATCAGTTCAACAGAATTGATGATATTTTTTTTACTATAGAAATAGTTGCTGTAAAACATAATAAATACAATTTAAAACCAATATTTGAAAAACAAGCATTGCGTTATGTCAGCATAAGTAATGTTTGTTACGATATTTGTTGCTTTTTAGTTTAAGTTGTCATTTTATAGACTATAGTGTTTGTCTTCAGTGACTATAAACTTTTTGTTGTAATATTGTTATTTCTTTACTAACCATACGATGATTCGTATTTTAATACACCTGTATTTATAGCAATTGTGTCGGTATAAACGTATTTGAAATAAAGTTCTACTTGTATTGGAAGCAGTTATCAATTTAATACTCTAATGAGTGCTGACCCAGTACAATATAAAAATCTGTCAAATGCGAGTGTTCTCACGCACAAAGAGTTCCAGACCATTATCAACAAAAAAGAATTAGCAGGAATGGGACTTACTGACAGAAGTTAAAAGTGAAAACATAAAAAAAAGTTCTCGGTGGTAGGCCATAATGTCGGCTGCCGGCAGAACTGCAGAAGTTACCACCCATCAGACAAAGTCCTGCCACCAAGCGATTCGTCGTGTTTCGGCGTCTGGTGAATGTCTGGTGAAGCCGCGCGGAGAACGGGTCAGAGCAGTTGTGTTACGATGCACCAAATGTTGTATCGGGAGTTTGGTCGTGGAGGGTCCCCAGAACAATCTCGCTCTGGTGCAGCATCATCGGTGGTCGTGCTGTTGGGTTTAACATTGTATCACCTCGCTCAACTGCCGTCTGCCTTCCTATTCACTAAGTTTTTTTAAGTGTATAGGCTTAATAAACTAGCGCGCTTTACCATCAACGATTGCTTTACAGTAGGCCTAGTATGAGTTTTCAATACGAAACTCGTTCGATCGTATCGAGCGCGTTTGGCGCTCTCATTGGTTGAGAGTTCTTATGACCTTGAAGGGGGCCAATCGCAGAGTCAAACGCGCTAGATACGATCGAACGAGTTTCGTAATGAAAACTCATACTAGGCCTACTGCTTCCCATCAGGCGGGATTGCAGTCAAGCACTAGTTTATAATTATTAAAAAAAAAAAATACTGAATACAAAAAAGTAAAAAACAATCACGGTGTCGGGTCTGTCGCTCACGCGAATTCAATGCTTTTCCCCATCTAACAAAAATACTCAACGTCGCGAAGTTTTCGTTTTAAAATCCATTTTTATTAAAATTTATAGAGGCAACAGAAATGCATCATCTGTGAAAATGTTGGCTGTCTAGCTATCACAAAAAAAGAAATAAAATCCCAAGCATATTCCCCCTTATTCATAAACGCTGCTTAAAGTTAACTAGTGATTAGCGATTTTTTAAACATACATTTTAGACGCTTGTAGGTCACTTAACTTTAAAAATCGATTATAAATATACCCCTTAACCACTGTGGTATTTATTCATAAAGGATGATTTAAGTTAAGTGACGTTAAAATGTCAAAAATGTATGGTTAAAGAATCTCTAATCACTCGTTAAATTTAAGCAGTTTTTATGAATAAGGCGGAATATCTATACTATTATATAAAGCTGAAGAGTGTTTGAACGCACTAATTTCAGGAATATTGGTCCGATATGAATAAATATTTTTGCATTGGATAGCCCTTAGCCGATTGGATTAACACCACGCTGCGATCAATAGGAGCGGAGCATATAACACAGACAAAGAGAATATTTTGAACACAGAGTAAGTAATCACTGCATATAACAAAAACGCGAACTAAGTCGATATTTAGTGTATGACGTCGTACAATAGGGTAGTTGACGAAAAAAATTAATTAGTCCGTCGAGTCAGATATCCAAAAAAATATTAGACACATTTTTTCTTTTTTCATATAAATAAAAAGTGAAGACGACACTACGTTAAAAACTCGTGTGACGTCACTGCACGCTACACTTTTTAGCGAGCAGTGACGTCACCAACCACCACTCCTGATCTTTGATGCATTTTATATTTGTCAATTTTTATTAATTTGATAAAACAAAATATACGTACCTATCCAATATTTTTTTTCTAATCTGAATTTTGAAAATTGTGCACGCAGCCATTGTGGAGAAATTCACCAAAACCTGATTCCGCTGGGCGAACGTTGTCCTGGCGGAACTTCTTTTTTTTTTTCACAATGTATTTTTACCATTCACAATTATATGACGTCATACACTAAATACACACATCAAAAGTGTCTAGGGATCAACATATATTTTTGCAATTCTCCTGATTGATATTAATTAAAATTTTCTTTAAGATTCATCAAATAAAGTGTTTTCGTTTGTCACAGTAACGATAAACCAAGTCACCTTTGCATTAATAAAGAAATTTGCCATTTTCCTAATAAAGGGATATTTGACATTTGAACCACTAACACAAAAGTTCGAAAAAAAAGACTGAAATAACAGTTTTCTCTAAAATTTTATTGGGTAACTTAAACAATTAATAATCCGTGTTTCTACCGCGAACACTAACAACACAAGAACATCGGTTTGGCATACTCATAATGAGTTCATCCAAATCACGCTGTGGAATGGCCGCCCATGTTCGTTGCAACAACAAAAAAAGGTCTTCTTGCAACTGGATACCCTCCATATTCGGCAGAGCTCTTCTCTGTAGCATATCCCATGCATGCTCAATCGGATTCAAGTCTGGCGACTGAGCAGGCCAGGGCAGGACATTGATGTTAGCTGCGGCGAGAGTCTGTCTTACAACTCTTGCGGTGTGCGGTCGTGCATTATCATGCATTAACCGAAATAAGGGACCGATTTGCACTTGTAGAGGAACGATGACGTCTGATACAATCGTCTCAGCATAAATTTGAGCGTTGAGGTTGCCTCTGATCCAAATCAACTCAGTTCTTCCGCCGATCCAAATACCCGCCCATACCATGATGGTTCCACCACTATAAGGATGGACTTCCTGGCAGGATTTTAATCGCTGTTGGCGTCCAGGGGTTCTCCAGTGTCGTATAGGTCTTGTATCCGGTCTCATACCAAAACGAGACTCATCAGAAAAGCACACGAAACGCCATTGTTCTTCTGCCCAATTTCTGTGTTCAAGAGCCCATTGATATCGAATCCTACGATTGTGCATTGCTATAGGTGGTACCCGTAGCGGTCTTCGGGAATGAAGGTTCACTTCATGCAAGCGGTTTCTGACTGTTTGGTCGCTAATTAAGTTCCCTGAAGAGTGATGAAGCCTCACGGCTAACATCATGGCGGTTATTGTTGGAGCTCTTCGAGTTAAGATTTGAATGTATCGGTCTTGTCTCCGTGTGGTGCAGCGATACCGTCCTCCATGGCGCTCAGCCACGGTACCAGTGCTTCGGTAACGTGTCCAAAGTCGACTGATAACACTCTGACTTGTATTCAGAGCTAAAGCCACAGTACGTTGCCGGGAACCAGCTTCTATCATTCCCACGGCTCTGAGCATTTCTTCCCTGCTTAAATGACGTCGCCGCTCCATAATAACGTTGGTTTTAATCAGTAGTAGGGAAACAGTAGCACTAATAATGTCTTCAATGCGTTGTATGTTTTTATAGGGAAAATATTGACAGCTGATTTTCATCTTTTACTCGAATTTGATTCACAGTTCCTGATTCAAATTATGAAATGCACCAAAAAGGATCCATATAAATTTATAAAATCATAAATTTATTACAAAGCCACATCTCAATCTCAAGAAATCCGCATAAAAATGCTTGATCCCTAGACACTTTTGATGTGTGTATCTGCATAATTAAAATCTTTAAATTCATTAACATTCCGCTGCGCGAACGCACAAATCGCGGGCGGTCGCTAGCAAAAAGTTATAGTAAGTATATAATTAGTCGCTAGTCGTAATCGAAGCTTCGTAACATCCACGGAATAGAGAAGTAAGACTGGAAAGGTATTGTGGGCGGGGCAGGCGTGCCATGAACGTAATACGAAAATCGTATGGCGACTGAAACATGCATTCACCGCGTTTAGTACTCTTCAAACGACTTCAGAGACGGAGCTCTGCTTTAAAATGCCGTAACGAAACCAGAGCGTCGATATATGTAAGTAAAATTTGCAGGAACCACGTTTCTTCGAATTCGGTGATTTTATTATCTATACATAAACGAAACACGGTTCGTCGTCGACTCCGTCCTCCTAAAAACCTGAAGACCTATTATTATCCTTTATTTTGGCTTAATGTCTTAATCGTGAGTGAACGGACCTACAAAGGAAAGTCCAGGACTTAGTTGCGATCCTTTGTAGGTCCGTTTTAAGACTAGCACAGACCAGAGCAGCATGGCACAAAAATGAGAAAGACTTTACTCAGCAGACCCTAAAAATAGTAGAGAATTGGTAGAATACACACTAACTATCAATGGGCCATCCGAATCCGAGTAAATCCTAATCCTTCACAATAAAGAGGAAACATCTACAAACTTCTTTCTTCTTCAGACGCTACAATCACCAAGTTCCTTTCGAAATTTTTTTTCCATTATAAATCAGAAGTCGGTTGTTTTTTTTTTTTTTTTGTAAATATGTTTTTCTTTTACAGCTTGTCTATAAAGTCGTGAAAATGGCTGTTTCTTGAACTAACAATTTTAAAAGTAGGCAACACTAAATCTTAGCAAGTTGTACAAGTACGTCGAATGAGTTTTGGCGGAAAAGTCAAGCTGAGTGTCACGCTCGTTTTTCATTGGACTTTTAAAATTATTTATAGTGTAGTTTACTAAATAAAAGTGCGTGATTTATGTTGTAAAAAGTGCATTTAGTAAATAGTTCATAAAGAACAGTGAAATATCGCAGCATAGTGGCCACATCATGACTTTGCCCCAAACCTCACTCGTAAGACGGGTCACGCGGCCGTCTTTTTCGACATGAATAATTCATAATTACGTGACATTGGCTAAATGCACAAACCGTGCGAAGCCAAAAAAAAAATAAGTACGTCGAATGAGTTTTGGCGGAAAAGTCAAGCTGAGTGTCACGCTCGTTTTTCATTGGACTTTTAAATTTTTTTAAGAAAAAAAAAGTATAACAGAATTTAGAACCATGGTAAAAGGAAATATCCTGTATACACAGACATACACACCGATTGATACACACAGGGTAAAACTTGTAACACCCGGCACTCGGATTTCCTTGAACGTTAACTTTGGGCGGTTCATTGAGTCCAAGGCCAGGGTGGCTGCCAGAAAACTAGGCGTCATCGCGAAGGTCCGGCAGTACTTCACACCAAGGCAGCTTCTAATTTTGTACAAAGCACAGGTCCGCTCGTGTGTGGAGTACTGCAGCCACATTTGGGCTGGTGCTGCGAAATGTCACCTTGCCACTTTGGATTCGGTGTAGAGGCGTGCGAAGAGGCTGATTGGCGACCCAGACTTAACTCAAAAGGTCTCCAAAGCTTGGAGCACAGGCGTGTAGAGTAGCCAGCCTTTCGGTCTTCTATAGGATGCATTCTGGTGAGTCGTTCGCCGTCGTACGGCGAGTTTCCACTCTTACGTTGTTGATACCACTGCGATCCGGACGAAGCGTTTTGCTTCCTCCTTTATACCGCGTACATCGAGGGACTGGAACAATTTGCCAGCGTCGGTGTTTCTGTCACAATACAATTTGAGTGTCTTCAAGGCTCGAGTGAATAGGCTAAACTAGCGCGCTTTACCATAAACGATCGCATCACTGCTTACCATCAGGCGGGATTGCGGTCAAGCGCTGGTTTATAATTTATAAAGAAAAAGTACCTGTGCACTGTGATTCTCAATAGGCCCTGACGTCATTATAGTGGGTGTGGCCTTATTCAGTGTACTATCCAAAGAGTATAAGTAGTAAGTATATAATTGTACTATCGTCGTTTGTTCTGTGCATAACAAGGATGAATAAAAAGCGCGGGAAACTTAGAATCTGGCGGTCGTGTTTTTCTGGTTTTCCTTTAATTTAATTAATTATTGTGGATCAGTTAAGTTATTTAGTATATAGTTATATTATTAGTAGTTAGTTACTTATTTGTGTATATAGTGTGCAGATATTTTACTGCTAATTATTTGGTAAGTTCTTTTTTTTTTCTAATATGGGGGCTGATCCCCGGACGATCCTGGCGGCGGGCCAGGACCTGGTCCACCTGTTGCGTTCAATGTGGTCATCGACGACTCATCTATGGATACTGAGGATGGCCTTATAGGCAAATTTTCTGATAGAAAAAGAATCAGACCACGCAAACCGCGATGCCGTCTATGTAATATGAAAAAACGGAAAAGTAAGGATGGACGATTTTTTGTTCAGGCATGTCAATGTGAAGATTCTGATTCAGCTAATTCTGACATTTCTAGAGCTCTTAAATCTGAAGTTGAAATGCAACCACCCAGCCACCTGAGTAAACCTGCCAATGAAAACCTGTCAATTTCACAACACAGTGAGACTGGTTTGGGTCTCTCACAGCCGCAACAAACCTATTTTGCCAGAAAATATGTTAGCTTGGACTCGGGTCCTTTTACTGTCCATGTACAAAGAGTAACGACCATTGAAAATGATTCGGTATCTTTACACCCAATTCAATTTGGAAAAGTTTTGAAAAATTTAAAAATTAATAACATTGTTAATGGTAGTGTTAAACGTATAGGAAGAAACAGAATTTCAATGGCCTTTACGAATTTTGAAGCTGCTAATAAATTCACGGAAAATGCAGAGTTATTGAATCTTTCATATAAAATATTTATACCAAGTTTCAATGTAACAAGAGTGGGTATAGTTAGGGGCGTGCCTCAGGACTGGTCTGAGCAGGAAATTCAGGAAAACATTACTGTTCCTATTGGTTGTGGGCAAATAGTTAAGCTACGGAGAATAAAACGCAAGACTATGAATGATGGTATTTCTTCATTTATTAATACAAATCTTGTAGTTTTAACTTTTGATGGGCAAGTACTTCCTAAACGTGTTTACATGTGCTACACAGCTCTGCCAGTAGAATTATACATATTTCCCACAATCCAGTGTTATAACTGTTGCAAATTTGGGCATACTAAATCACAATGTCGATCTAGGCCCAGATGTTTTAAGTGTGGAGATGAACACACTCCAGAAAGTTGTTCAGTGATAGTGGAAAATGGTAAGTGCTTCCATTGCTCTGGTAGACATTTTGCTAATAGCAGGACTTGTCCTGAGTTCACACGGCAACAAAATATTAAAATTTCTATGGCCCAAAATTGCATCTCATATGCTGAAGCAGCCAAGATTCACCCTTCAGTTTCCAAATCTTATGCTGATGTTACAGCATCTCCTCCTTCTCAACCAAGTAATCATCATCTTCCCTCTCCAAACTTTGTTTCTCAGTTACCCAGTACTTCTTATAAAAAAACTACTTTTAGTCAGCGCCGGATTCCTCCTAAACCAAGTGGAGGATATGATCGTGTCATGCATAATTCTATTGCCAATGAATATAATAATTTGTCTACCCAAATGTCCCATAGTCAAGTACCGCAACAATCATTAAATACAATACCTCATAAATCTATTGCTGAAATTATTTTGGAACTTATTACATTACTTACAAATTCTAGTCAACAATTTTCTACTTCTAATTCTTCACCGTCCAACGTTGCCAATATATTACTCACAGCTCTTAATAAACAATTCAATAATGGATCACAAAATCTTACAATGGAATTGTAGAAGTGCCATAAGCAAAAAATCTGACATTATTTATTTACTAAATAAATATAAGCCTATGGCTTTGTGTCTCTCTGAGACATGGTTGAAACCAGAGTTTCCATTTAGGATTTCTGGTTTTGTTACAGTGAGAAATGATAGACCTGATGGGTATGGTGGAGTGGCCATTCTCATTAGTAAAACTTTCTCCTATAAAGTATTCCCACTTCCCCTTCTCAGTAATGGTATTAATGCCATTGCTGTTATTGTAAATAATATCTGTATTATTTCTGTATATATTCCACATCCCTCTTATTCTATATATAATGAGTTTAAACAATTACTATCTGTCTTACCTTCCCCATTTTTGGTTTTAGGTGATTTTAATTGCCAAAACCAGGCATGGGGCAGCTCTGTTACCAATTACTATGGCAATTTGATGATTGATATCCTAGATTCTTTAAACATATGTATAATGAACAATAGCTCTCAAACTCGACTTACTGGCCCTAATGAATGTTTAAGTGCTCCTGATCTTTCACTCTGTTCTCCAAATTTAGCCTCTTTGTTATCTTGGAATATCCTTGATGACTCTCTTGGCAGTGATCATTTTCCTATTATACTCTCCTTACACATATCTTGCTCCCCTTCCAACTTAAGTTACAGTTCTAAATTAAAACATAAACTGCCAGATTTGAAAGATGATTGGGTAATATTTAAACAGTATGTTGATAGTAAAATTTCATCCTTACCTGCTATTAATGATTCTAATGGATTACTATGTACAGAAGAGTTCTCAAAACTTCTTATTGAGGCTGCTAATACTCTATTTCCATTAAAAGGTTCTAAACAGGGCAAAATTCCCTTTCCACCATGGTGGGACCATGAATGCACTATGGCCATTAAGAAAAGAAAACAGGCTGAGAAAAAATACAGATCCCTAATGACTTCAGAAAATTATGAAAGTTACTCTCTCATAGCTCGATCCACACGCAAGTTCCTAAAACAGAAAAAATTTGAAGGTTGGAGAAGATTTTGTGAGTCCATAAATCCTGATGTATGCTCTTCTGTTGTGTGGAGGAATATTCGTAGATTTAGATCGGCATTCTCTTCTTCTTCATTTGGTGTCCTTTCCATTGAGCTAGCTGATAAATTTATGGATAAACTAGCTCCTTTGTCTGTTCCTGAATTAAATAATATTCATTGTTGCACTTTATATAATAATACAAGCAATCATTCTGATCTCAATGCTCCTTTTTCTTTGTCAGAATTAAAAGGAGTTCTCTCTTATGTTAAAGATTCATCACCAGGCGAGGATGGTATAACATACTCTTTTTTGATAAACTGTACTGATAACTCATTAGAATATTTTTTGAAAACTATCAATGCAGTTATGTTTTCCGGTAATATTCCTCCATCATGGAGAACTCAATCTATAATCCCTATATTAAAACCAAATAAACCTTCTTCAGATGTTTCATCTTTCCGTCCCATAGCCCTTTCATCTGTTCTTGCTAAAATAACTGAACACATAGTTAAAAATAGGTTAGAATTTTTTATTGAAAACAACAACATTATGACAGTTAATCAGCTGGGTTTCAGGAAAGGTCGGAGCACCATAGATAATATTAGCATTTTTGTTTCGGATATTCGAATAGCATTTTCAAAAAATGAGTCAGTTTTAGCAGCATTTCTGGACATCGATTCGGCATATGATAATGTTCTTATTCCTGTGCTTCATGAGAAACTTCATGACCTACGTATCCCTCAACTTTTAATATCATTTATTATAAACATGTTGTCTGAAAGATGTTTGAAATTAGACCTCCATGATGGATCTCAACTTTCTAGGTTTGTATGGAGAGGACTCCCCCAGGGCTCGGTTCTTAGTCCATTATTGTACAATGTTTACACTTACGATCTAGAAAAAAACTCGAACTCAGTAGCAAACGTTCTACAGTATGCTGATGATCTTCTTTTTTACGTTGCTAACAAATCTATTAATATTGCTAGTAACTGCTTAACTACCTCTCTTAGTCATTTACATGATTGGTTAGATAATAATGGACTAAATTTATCTGTATCAAAAAGTACCATAGTCTTGTTTGCAAGAGGAAGGATAACTGCCAATCCTATTGTTTCCTACGAAGGTAATCCTATCCCTGTGAAATCAGAAGCAAAATTTTTAGGAGTTATTTTGGATTCGAAATTAACTGGAGTACCACATTGTGATTACATTGTAGCTAAATGTGAAAGAAATTTGAATATGATAAGGTGTTTAACCGGTGTCTGGTGGGGATCCCATTCCTTCTTTTTACGTCTTATATATAACGCCCTTATTCGTAGCCTTCTTGATTATGCCACTTTCGTTCTAGAACCATGTAACTCTGTTGCTATGAAGAAATTTGATAGTATACAGGCAAGGGCATTAAGAATTATTCTTGGAGCTATGAAGTCCAGCCCTATTAATGCTATGCAAATAGAGTGTGTAGAGCCACCTCTCTATTTAAGACGACAATATCTGTCCGATAAGTTCCTTTTCAAATTAATGCAATTTTCTAATCATCCTTTACGATTTAAGCTTCATTTACTTGTAGAATACACAAAAAATAGTCAGTACTGGACTCATAAATCTTTACCTTGTCTTGTTAAGAGTTATCAAAGATTCAGTGCCATACAAGCCCCGACACTTAACTCATACTGTTATCCTACTTTTGATTCTATGTATGGCGCATTAGTTACTTCTCCAGATGTTAGAATCAATGTAAATATCCCTAGAAATCAGCTTGAATCTGTACAATTTGTGGATAATCTATTAAATAACGAATTCTCAAATTTTCATTCTATTTATAGTGATGCTTCTAAACAATCACCCAATGGTATAGTTGGGATTGGAGTTATCCATTCCCAATACAATATAGTCCAAAAAATAAGACTTCCACCTGAATCATCCATATTTTCTGGAGAATGTCTAGGACTGCTAAAATCTGTTGAATATATTCTTATTGCAAAACTTAAAAAATCCGTTATATTTTCAGACAGTATGAGTGCCCTACAAGCCTTATCTAAATATCCGTTCAAGTCAGGTATTGTTAACCCTATCATTATTAAAATTCGTAACCTTCTGATGTCATGTTATCAGATGGGTTACACAGTGGTGTTTTCCTGGGTGCCAGCTCATTCTGGTATTTCAGGCAACGAGCGCGCAGATTATCTTGCTAAAGAGGCTGTTTCTTGTGGTGACTGGTCGGACTATTTCAATTGTGTTCATGATTTGTGTGCTTTGCCTAAATCTACTCTTGATGAAACATGGAGAATTGCTTGGTCTGCTTCAAGCCAATCGAAGGGAAGGGCTTACGCTAAAATTCAAAATTCAATTCCGTCAAAGCCCTGGTTCTCTAAATTGAAGTTGAGCAGGAGAGTAACTTGTATTTTGACTCGTATGCGGTTGGGTCATGTTTGCACTCCTGCTCAACTCGCTAGATTTGGTATACTGGACAGTGATTTGTGCGAATGCGGTGAGGTGGGTGACCTAAACCATATCTTTTTGTGCTGCCCTAGATATAATCGAGTCTCATTTTATGAAAGCCTCCTTGAAATTCCCATCCCACTTCCTACTTCAGTAAACATCCTTTTATCCTATGGTGAACCGTCTGTGTATAAAGTATTTTCTTCATTTATATTAATTAATAACATTAAATTGTAAATATTATTCAATATATGTATTTTTTTTTATTTCATACTTATATATATCCTATTATTCTGTCCTTTCCTGATCCAATCCTAAATTCCGTTTCAAAATTTTATTTTCCCTTTTGTAAATACAAGTTTCCCCGTTTTATAAATAATAATCTTAAAAAAAATACAATATGACTTGTCTTTGGCTCAATCGCTAATCGCGCAGAGCCATTAAAACCAAAAAGAAGAAGAACAAGGATGAATTTTTTTTTTTTGTCTTGTAAAAATTACTCGGACAGACGTTCTGGTGCTACGAAAGGCATCACATTTCACGTGTAAGTAATTTTATTTGTAATTTAATAGAATAGTTCTAGAAAAATCTCTTATCTTGTGAGCGTCTTCAAATATACTTATTCTACTAGACAATAGATGGCGACACTTTATGTCATAGAAATTAAAATAAATAAGTGATTAGGGTAGTATTCAATTAAAAAAATATATATATTTCGCATTAAAAAAACATAATTATCCATATAGTGTTTTTTTTTTTTGTACAAAACCCGCCACACTTTTCCCACCCACTGCAACTCCTGAAAGCCAGAATCAACAGTGGAGACCGCCAGAAAAACGCCGAGCAATGAAGCCCGACGAGTCCCGGAGAAACGATTCAACTGTCTTGGGCCCCGCAACGAAATTAATCAGAAAAGAATAGCGGAGGAGTAAGAAAAAAGATATTTTTTCCACTTCCCTCAATAACAAGCAGGAGACAGAACAGAACTAGGCCAATCGGCACAAAGGGGCATTATTGTGTAGCGCGTAGGTCGTGTCGCGTAATTAAAACTCAGATAAATCGAACTTTGTGTATTGCACGAATGTAAAAGAGTACAATGTATTTGACGTGTACAATGACGCGATACAAGAGTGTGAACAAGGAATGACTGTAATGTAATAATGATGTACAATGATGTTGTATAATGATGTTGTATAATGATGTGTCTTACAAGCTATGCACTCACTTAAATACTAACTATCTCTAACTAATAGTGGGGTAACCAATAGCGAATCAGCTTGCTGTCCTGCGGAAGTCCACGCGGTGTTGCGTGCGTTCTTGATGCTGATTCGCTAATCGAGGCAGGCCGCGGCGTATGATTGGTTGATGTAGAAGCGCGCCAGTTCAGTCTTCACGTGCTAGACGACTCACTATAGTTTCCCACGCACATTGACCGTTGGTCATGCAGATGTGTTCCGGGTTCGAGATTTATGGGAACCCTCGCAGTGGGAGCCAGGATCGGAACCCTCGCTGTTCCTCGGTATGATCTGGTTGATTTATAGTCCTTTGTGTAGCTGTGCTACAATTGCAACTGGGAGAAGCCCAGATTGCCAAGCACCACGGAATAAAATTTGATTAAGTTAATGGGTCCTAAGTAGGTATTTGCTGTTACAATTGATTCCAATAATAGGTATGGAAAAAGCGCCTGAACGCACGGAAATTGGTTTTAGTTTATAATGTCCGTATAATAAACGACTCCGGATGTAACTTGTACACTATCCAACATAATATTGCGTTCATTCTGCCAAGGAACACACTCCCACAAGATGTGATGTGCGGACTGTTCAAATTCACAGTTTGATGTAGAATACTGACACAAAGGCGAAGGAACAAGTTTAAAAGAATACAGTTTACTTTTAAAGTTGCCATGACCTGTGAGAAATTGGGCAAGGCAGTGGTCAACCTCCAGCCACGTCTTAGCCAGCCGATCGCCAACGGATGGAATAAATAGATGGAGGCCTTTGATGGAATTATCCCACCTACTTTGCCATTCGGATAAGAAGTCCTCCCAGACTTCAGTCTGAGGTTTAAATAATCTAGAAATTTTATTAAAGAAGCGTTGTGTAACAAAATTAGTGTCCATGGCCTCCCCCCTCGCGGAGTAGTACATTGAAGCACGTCGCTGTACCTTAAGATCGACTGGAAGTACACCTGCCAGTACCGGTAAGGCTTCAATACTGACTGTTCTATACGCCTTGCATAAAAATATCAATGCCAAACGTTGGCTTTGAAGCAGTTTACGTCGTGCCGCCCCTATGCTGGCCCTATCGGCCCAAACAGGTGCACCGTAGCACATACATCCTAAGTAGGTAGCTCCATATACTTATAGTTTTTAAAGTTAGGAATGATAGACCCCAAGTTGCTTTGGATATTCTAGTTAGGGCATAAAAGTTCCTTTTGGCTTTTTCGCCAACTATTTTTATACGTTCGATAAATGAAAAATTCCTTTCTAAGATCATACCAAGGTAGCATACGGATTGCTGTTTTTTAATGGGAACGTTGTTAAATTTAATAGTAGGCAATGATTTAAGATTACCTTTTAGTAGAAGTTGATAGGTTTTATGCGGCGCAAACGCTAGGCAGTTACGATCACCCCACTGAGATATTAAATTTAGGCAAGTATTGGCCAAGTTCTCAAGTCCAGCTCGGGTACTTGACTGAATGAGGAGTAGGCCATCGTCCGCGTAACCAGTAAGTGGTGAACAGCCGCAATGAAGCGGGATCGCGAGGAAGTCATCAAAACCCAAATTCCATAAATAAGGACCGACAACTGAACCCTGAGGACATCCCATGGTTAGTGTTTTAGAACTAGAAAAATGACCGAGCTAAGTACCGCGGAACCGTTTAATTTTAACAACAGCATAGGCCACCAAGCGTTATCAAAAGCCCCAGAAATATCCAGGAAGATCCCGATTACGTACTTGTTTTCGGATTGGTTAACGGTTCTCATCATCGCCATTGGTCGCGGATCTATGACCAATATTCGTAGATGTGACTGGTGGAGTGATTATTTAGTTGAACAGCGTAAAAAATATCGTAGAGCGCGTAGACAGTTAAATAAACTCAAGAGCTGAAAGATTAGGTACTGGAGATCTTACGTTCGCTTTAAATGCTTTTAGAGTTGCCAAGTCACGCTACAAAGCATCGGTGGAAAAATCTAAGGCTAACTTGTTGCGGAAAATCGTTGATAAACTTGACAGGGAGGGTCCGTGGTCTCCCTTCTATCATGAATTTAAAGCTAACAGATCGGTCGACCTTGCATACGTTCAAAACATTAAAGTCAATGATAAGCATATCACAGGCATAGAGGAAACAACAGAAGTACTAATTAATACACTTATCCCTGATGATTCACAGGCTAACGATAGCGACTACCGCCAACAGATTCGAGCGTGGGCTCCTGTGCCACCTGAATCACCAATGTCAGACGTACCATCTAATGACGAATTTATAAATATTGTTAGAAAACTACCGGTCAACAAATCATCAGGTGAAGATAAAATATCTAATAGGATGATTAAAGAAGCGTGCAAAACAGCGGGTGATGCCATCTTAACTGTATACAACCGATGCATTGCTGAAGGCGTTTTTCCTCGTAAATGGCGACGCGGTTTCATACGAATAATACCAAAGTGTTCACCACACTTTGGTATTATTCGTCAAACGGTCAAACCGCCGGATGATCTGAAGTCATATCGTCCTATCACACTTCTACCATCTTTGGGTAAACTTCTTGAGCGCCTCATCGTTCCACGTTTACTACCGAACGGTCCTAAATTTCATAGTAATCAATATGGCTTCACCATAGGTAAATCTACAGTCGACGCGGCGCTTTCTGTCAGAAGAACCGTTAACCAATCCATATAGTGTTAGTACAAGTAAAGCTTAGCCTAATGTTAGTAATAAATTAACTAAAGTGGGTCTGGAATCATATCCTCCTATCTAAGAGGGGCGAGTCCCACCGATCCGAAAACACGTTCAGGATACCATCGAAGGAGGAGCGCAAGCGCGCCATCATGGAAGCACAACGTTTCAGCATGATCGCGGCGAACCCAGTCGCCCCTCGCCTCCGCGAACATCCCTAACGCGCTACAGCGCCACGGCGACCCCAAGAACACCCTGAATGCGTTATTATACTGTACGCACAGGTCGCTGTATACGTGGTCCACAGGCTGCACGTGTGCAAACGACTGGCAGAAGGCCTTAAAAACGTTATCTTAACAGACTTAGAACAGCGCATAAACCTGCGGGCCAGCATGTTGCAACGGACAGCCAGCGACCTGCGCTCATCAATATCCACATTATCCTATAAGTCGTCAGTGACCCAGTGATCCAAATACCTACTTGAACTTTGCAACCCGCCCTAAAGGAGTATTAATATACTTTAATAATCACACGTACTGAAATTTGTTCTACTGACATCCCTAAAGACTTTTTAGCCGCCAAAATATAATTTTTAGTTTTTATAAACATTTTTGAACATGCCCGCCATCTATCGTCATCCCTTGAACTTAACAAAAAGACAGGGTCGTAATTAGAATCCAATTATTTTACAGAGTGTTCCACAGCTATGGAAAATACTTTTAATAAAATATTGAATACTCAGGAAATGAAAATAAACTTCCTTTAAATTAAATATTTTATATACATTATCGAAAGTAGTCAGAAGAAGTCTTTCTCTTCGTGAGACAACTATCATAAAAGTTTTTGTTTAAATTATGGATGTTTTAGATTTCCATTCGAAGAGATACTTAAGCAGCAATGGATCACTAATATTAATAGATGAGACTGGACTCTGACAAAATATACAAAGATTTGTTCTTGCCATTTTAATGATGAAGACTTCATAGTGACATTAAAAGGACTTCGAAAATTAAAGAAGGGAACATTATCTTGTATAAAACTAGATATATCGGTTCGTTTCAATTTTGTTTGTATTTACCAGTTTTAATATATATATTTTTTTTTTTTTTTTTGTTAATGACTTAATTTAATATTTTTTGTTTTATCCTGTATGTTACAGCTTAAAAGAAAATTATCAGAGCCCACAATATCATTACCAAAACATACCACAATTCGCCTAGAAAGAAAAAGTTAAAGCAAGAAATAAAACAACTTGGTAATTATTGTTTTTTGTAGCGAGAACAGAGTCTTTGCTCGATGATAAAAGTGTCGAGTACGAAAAATTAAAAGAACAGAAAACATTGATAAAAATAAATAAAATTGAAAAATCATTGTTATACAATATACATAAGTAAAATCTCCGCAACAATATCAATAATCTGAGTCTAATCGAACCATAATATAACTTGGTCCTTTAATATCATTCATAAAAGTAAATACATTTAACGATCAGGTTACTGCATTAGACAATAATGTCACTAGTCATTCAGTCAGTCTGCATTCTTATAACTAGTTAAAAATAAACGTTATGAATCTATACACAATACAGCATTTTGTCTTAAGTAAATCAAATTAGTACTGGTATAAAATTTGATTCTTGGTTTAACTGAGGTATATAAATTAGATGCTCACAGGCCTGTGTAAACGGAATTTATAGTTGTATAGCCTCAACTATCTATATATAACATATCTACCTGCCTCTATATTTATATGAGGTAGGTTCCGTCACAGTTGGGGGGTCAGGATTCCATGTTTTCGGTACACGGCGCTCCGTGTAAATAGCACTGCACGCGCCATCTGTAGTATATTCCTACATAATAGTGTTTGTCAATAAAATTTGTTTATAATTTGTTCTGCCTCTGAAATTAACGTTACTTGGCCATACACACACACAGCTTCATTCGCGTCATGCTACTTTTGATTTAGGAAAGTATTACTTGTTTATATAATAGGTAATAGTACGAAAAATCTGAGTACGTCTCTGTAGTAGTAGATGTTAGGACATCTAGTGTGAGGTAGTTAAACTACGTAGTAACAACGATTCAGAACGAAGCAAGCAGTTTTGCTTTTGACCGGTAGATGGAAAACAAAAAAGGGGGCAGGATCTAACAAGAGCCAGCCCACTTTTTGTTCCCCTCGTCCCGCAAATTGTCACGCGTTGTTTCTTAGAGAAATCTAATTACCGGAACCTCCTCTCTATATTTGCTGCCTGGGATTTAACTAAAATGTTATCTTCTATCCTTTTCTTAAGGAAATGGAAAGAAAAAGTTGCACTTAACTTAAAATTAGTTTAGTGTGTGAACAAGAGAATCTGCGCCAGTGTTTAATTGAAGCAAACTAAACACGGTATTGGTGGGCAGTGAACTATGAAGAAAAAATGCACTGCACTGAACTTAAATCTAATTTTGTCTGTGAACAACGGAATGGGGGCCAGTGGGCACAAATAATATATATGTCGGAGATCGTCGGAATAATTTTAATAGAAGTTGCTGATTTGATTTACGTAGTAGAGGGGCAAACGCTTGTGACGTTATTTTTGTGATGGCGGCAAATGGACAGAGTCGCTTTGGAAAGTGGGGTTCGTCGAACGGTCACTTTTTGCATCGAGACGCGGACCAAGGCACTTCTCCGAACCGAAACTGTCGGTTTGCCTATTCAAATTGTTATTATGAAGATTGGAGGGTATATCTACACGTCGTGCTTGAATTCAAAACTCACCTACGAAATGGAACCCGTACCACCACACCAAGATGCTGTCGACCCTACCGCTCTGCCGTCGCTGTCTCCGACATATATAAAAATTGATTAGGCTAACAATTATGGAAGTATAATCTCATTATTGAATACCTTTAAATTAAAAGTTAGTTATGTTTCAAAATTTTATTTTTTAGGAAAACGCTAATTTAGTACTATCGCAAATATAATCGATTACATTCATAATTTAAGTATGTATTACATAATAAAGATACAAAATCTTTCGCCAATAGCGGATTTATAAAAATGTATAAAATGACAACTGAATATCACTAGCATTTACCAAATATTAACTTTGTCAACCACTACAAATATCTACTCTTTTCTAACATTTGCGAATACTAAATACATCTAAACAGAGTCCTGCTGTATATTGCTTACTGTAAAAAGACAAATAAGAAATCAACATTCAGTCTCATCTAATCTGTCTACATTATTTCCAAATGCTATACAAACACTTGAAAGGCCTCTTAATCGTTTACTAATTATGTACGTGCCGGTAATACATAGGTACATGCAATCTCATTAGTGCGAATCTTCAATATGTGATAAGTACGAGTTATTGGGAAGTATGGCAATTATACAATAACTCTTAACTACTATCATTTAAAAAATAGTAGTATATATGCCACAATATAATTAGTGAATAATATAATAAATAAATAATAATAATCTTGTGTCATCTTTCTGGTGTTAGTTCGGCCGGTTACCAGACTTTACTCTTATGGTATGTTTCATGTAAATTATAGCATTTATTAGCTTATATACACCGAAGGGAGACGTATACACATCCAGCAAAAAAATAACTACTTTTAAACAGCGTATTATTGAGATGAGATTCACATAAACATAATTATAAGTAAGAGTTGCCGAACTAGTGGTCACGGGCCAGGTGCATTGCTCAGATCGGATAACCAATGATGGCTTAAAGTTACAGATTAACGCTCGCGTACCGGAATGTGCAGAGTTGAAACGTTTCCCACAAGGTGGAGCCCTATGAAGGCCGTAGGAATCCTCTGGATTCCATATGGCGATGTTTAGTAGGTAGGCTTATGTCCAGAAGTAGCCGTCTTTCGACTGAAATTATGATGATGATTATTATTATTTTAAATGAAACATACACATGCTAGGAAATTCGATTTTAAAAACAAGGGAAGCGCTTGGCTTCCCTTGTTTACAAACTAAACTAAAAAAATCTGTCCATCTTTTTCTTTCTATTTAATTATAAAAAGGACACAAGATAAATATTAGTATAGTCCTGTCATACTAAATGTCTAAACTAACATTTCAAAATGTTCGGGTTCTCGAGTGGCGACCACGCACCGGAAAACGCAGCTTGAGTAGGCCCCCTACAACGTGGACCGACGACCTGGTGAAGGTCGCGGGAAACCGCTGGATGCAGGAGGCGCAGGACCGTTAGTTGTGGAGATCCTAGGAGATCCTAGGGAGGCCTATGTCTTAGCTAAAATGATGATGATGACGAAACTAACATTTTATCTTCTGTCCTTTTCAAAATGAAATAGAAAGAATAGACACACCGAACTTAAATTTAACTTAATATATGAACAAGAAAATCTGCGCCATTAAGATCGTTCCATAACAAATTAACTTCAGCTGAATATGTATGTTAATTTAGGACAAAAGAATTCTTAAAAACAGGCACTAAAGTAAGTACGTATATGACATTAATGTTAAATATTCGCCAAATCTGACGTAGAATGACTAGACTAACGAATTTCAATTTAACTCTTCGTACTACATCATCAAGTAGCACCTAGATACAAATATGCTATAATTTATATGATTAATAAATATTACATTAATTCAATACGTAATTTTATTATTTTCGATATATTTACTTTTACAAAATATTTAATCTACATAAAAAAGTCATATAAATAATAATACACAATGTTCAGACATCATGAACCAGCATTCAGAACACACTACAAGATAATGTTCAATCTATGCCATCCTGTTGGTTTTATTACGATAACCAGGAAACCAAACTGATAATATAATATTGCCTTATACCAAATCGGTAAAGTATCACAGAAATTAACCATACCTAGCTAAACTATGATGTTTTCAATAATACACATCACGAAATATTACGAAACACATCAAGATTTGGTCAATGTATACTAAAATATTACGACAATGCATATTATACTAGTCACAAGTGCCAAGATACAAACAAATTATATTCAAATAGATAGACTTAGGTAACACTCAAAGCTTACCAAAGTATATATAATATGAGGCCAATTAAAATAAATTATGATTAGGCCTTCAAATATTTAATTTTAATAAACTAGAACAAATATTTACAAATTCATCAAATAATAAACACTCGCAATTGTTCAGCCATCACTGAAAAATGTCTAAGCCTACTTAAACACTATCTAAGAAAAACTATGATAGTTGCATCTAATAAACTTAACAGTATTCCAAATCACTGTTCTGTGTTCTAAATCACTTATTCAGTTACTCTTGAAATGGAAGTTAATTCAATATAAAGTTTATGAATATTTACGTTATTGGTACAAACTCCATACTACTAATACAGTTACCACTTAAGAATACCAGATAGTACAAGCATTTATCATAATTTCTCTTCGACATTGCATTAAAGAAGACTAGATACTTCATACACAAAACATGTTCTAGTACTCAAGTTCTAAGAAATGTATAAATAGAAAAGTAAATGAGATTATATAAAGTAATTGAGGTGATTCGTTTAGTTGGCTAAATGTATATCGGCGCTGTCACCATTAGTAGCCATCGAAGCAACTGAGACGAATGCGGAGTTGCATGGCCAGTTGTAGATGGACTGCAGGGGAACATGGAGTAACTCCACTAAGTTTCTGTAGTTTGGCTCTGAAATATAATGATTTTATTATTATGCAAACTCAAACACAAAAACCAGCGAAGAGCGTCTCGGGTCATGCTCATTGAAGGGTTCCGTAGTTTCCCGTCCGTCATAATAAATGTCCGGACTTAAGAGTTACATTGAGTTGACATACTAACTACAGAATCCTAAAAACGGCCCCACGAAAGACGATGATATCTAAAGAAAGAGCTATAGATTCCAACCACGCATGGAAAGCTCGAGTAGTGGGCCGGGATTGTAACATGGAGTGATAACTAGGCAAGGCAACTCAAAGTTTCTACGGCTAAATAAATGTCGCATGCCATTGTCTGCGAATCGGTTACTATATCCTGCAAGTGTTGTACGTTATGGACAATTCACAAACACCGAGACACCAACCCATCAATTCGATAATTTAATAGCTAGTACCCGTCTCGAACCCATTAATTCAAGAAAAATCTTAAGGGCCTGCGCAGACGACGGAGTTTTCTCCGCGGCGGAGAAAAAAGTACTCTCCGCGAATAAAAAGTCCACCGTGGATTTACCGCGAATTCAAAGCACACAACGCGGACTAAAATCCGCCATGTGCGTTGCTTCGCCGAGTCACACGAGTTCTATTTTATTCGGGGACTCCCCCGTACTTTTGTCCGGTCCGCTCTCTGCATGTCCTCGGTTATTCGGGGGACTTTTAATCCCTGGTTTGCGTTACTCGCTACAGTTGTAGGCGATCATTTTAGCGGACAAAAAAGTCCGTGGACAAAAATCCCTCGTCTGCGCAGGCTACAACAGTGCGAAGTGTACCCAGAGTACAGCACATGTCTCGGGGAATCGTGTTTCTTACTAATTTATACTAACTGCGTGGGGTGTGTATGTCGGATTTTCGGTAGTAATTTTCGATTGCGTGAACCGATTTTAATAATTTTTTTTTATTTGAAGGATAATAAAATATGTAAACTAATATAAAAATTGCGTATACGGTTAAAGTATAAACTTAGTTTAAAAATTATTTCAAGACCTATCAAGTTCAAAATAATTTTCCTAGAGATACTTTATACAGTTCTGCTTTTGACATATTTTTTAAACTTATGGTTCAACGTTGGAGGGGAAGGCATGCTTTTTTTTAAAATTTTGAAGCGATTATTTCCGAAAATATTAACATTATGAAAAAAGATTTCAGTTAACTGCTATTCATTTTTAAATACCTATCTAACAACTTACCACACAATAGGGTAAAAAACAAAAAAAAAAAAAGATCTCTCACCACTTCACGTGTATGACCTTCCATGATAAAACATTTTTTAACACTTGGTTACCAAACTGAAGACGGAAGTTTGGTACTAATGTGTGTGTCATGTTTTAATGTAGTGCTAACGGTCACTGAGATTATCCGCGGACATCCAGATAGACAGACAGAATTGGCGAAACTATAAGGGTTCCTAGTTTACTACGGAACCCTAAAAACCATAGACATCAACTTCCGAAATTAGTTAATTTTCACTAATTCTAGTGTTTTTATTTGCTGTCGGTTTTCTTAAATAATATTTTAAGGATAATAATATGTACATAATTAACTCACCATTTTCGGGATTAATATATCCTCTGCGTATCAAGAAGTCTAGGAGCACTGGGGCACTCGTTGTCTTGAACTCAGGCGTGAGGGCTCTTTGAACACACTCCTCAGCGGTTAACAATTCAAAATTCTCAACTTCGCCATCAGCATTCTGGGGCATGAAGTCCAGTGGCAACTCAAGATCGTATACATATTCTGTGTTAGGAAATAGGCCCCTTTCACTTTCGAAATAGAAACTGAAAACATAATGAGATATATGAGTACCTCTTCCAAGCACTACATATAATATAAACGTAACATAGAAATAATGGTATTGAAGCTTTACATTTCCAATATTAAAATTAGCTTTTGCCCGCGGTTTCACTCGCGTGGAGATCGGCAAATACCCCGCGGAAACATAATACCCGGATAAAAAGTACCGTATGTATTAATCCAGGTTCTAAACTCTCTGTGTGCCTAATTTCATCTAAATCATTCCCGTTTTGCGCTCATCCGGAACCATCCAAATAAACGAAAAAAGACACGACCCTGTAGCACTACTGGGTACTTTTCTTTAAATATTAAAGCATGAAACAACTCGTGTCTTTTTCTTCGTTACTATTAGGTGTACAAATAAGTTTCCGCCGTTTATCAAAAGATGTCCTTACCTTAGTAAGGAGAACCGGAAGAACAGGAACAGGACCGAACAATTTCCGGACAATTTCAACGAAATCTCTTAAGGTATCGTTGAAATAGGGATGTATCCAAGGTATGAAAATCAAAGAAATAATTAGTCCGTCTTATAGATAATAAAAAAAATTAACACCCGTATTTTTTATTTTGTCGAAATTACCAAAAACTACTGAGATATAGCGTTTT
Source organism: Sesamia inferens (assembly GCA_037179545.1). Taxonomy (NCBI): domain Eukaryota; kingdom Metazoa; phylum Arthropoda; class Insecta; order Lepidoptera; family Noctuidae; genus Sesamia; species Sesamia inferens. Next base: position 14,549,710 of record CM073928.1, on the reverse strand, counting down.
AAAGTTACGGAGTGGGGGCTAATTATGTCACGCCGTGCTATATTTTGTACCACGGCGTGACATCATGCGACATTTCAAATCATTATATCTTCCTAAATATTTGAATGAAAGAAAAAAATAAAAAATACGTGTTCAATGTTTTTTATAAATCTATCTGATGGAAATCAAATTATTTTTTAGGATTCAACACAATTGTCAGATGTAAAATGTGATATCGTAAGTTCGGATATCTGGTAATAACATAAACTTGGAGTATTAATAACTCTGCATCAGTATCACATATTTGATGCAAAAATGTGAAGTTTTGTGCCGAACAAGCGTCATTTGCGAGAACTTATGTTACTTCTTTAATTTGAAGAAATCTGCAGCTGAGGCCCCATCTATTGCTTTGAGAAGTGCTTATGGTGAAGCTGCTTTAAGAGAGAGAAGTTGTCGTGAGTGGTTTCAAAAGTTTAGAAACTGTGAAGACAAAGAACGTAGTGGAAGACCGAAATCGTAGGAAGACACGGAATTGGAAGCATTATTGGAGGAAGAGAGAAGGAAGAGGAAAAACGCGCCCATTACTACTCTAGATATGACAAAATTATTCTCCTACATGATAATGCTCGTGCGCATGTTCACAAATCGGCAGAAACTTATTTCTACACCTATATTTTATTATAAGTATAGATGTTAAAGTTTGCCTATTCCCTTTTCACGCCTACACTATTGTGACTCATTGTTTTAGTCAGGAATGACTTGGAGAAAGACAAATAACAGGGATTTTTTTTCTAGTGTGCAAAAAAAATGGGTGGCTCAGGATCAATAAGAGAACAAATCTGCATCATTAGTTAAAAAAAAAAAAAAAGTTTTTATCCGCCCTATCCCTAAAAATCAGCAAATGATAGACACCAATTATTCTTATCACTATCGTAGTATTAGCGCCGCGCGGGTGCGGTTTGATTGTTACTATGCACTGTATTGTGTGCACTGTGTATACCTACATTATGCTCGTACTGCTCGCTGCCGCCACCCGTACCCCGTGCGCCCTCCTAGGGCCAGTAGGCCTAGTATGAGTTTTCAATACGAAACTCGTTCGATCGTATCGAGCGCGTTTGGCGCTCTCATTGGTTGAGAGTTCTTACGACCTTGAAGCGGGCCAATCGCTGAGTCAAACGCGCTCGATATCGGCGAACGAGTTTCGTAATGGAAACTCATATTAGGCCTACATAGCTCTTTGCGACACCGCACGACAGTGACTCACGCACGCGCTGGCCTGACAGTGTATTTCAATATTTCGCGTGCAAACTTTGCTGCCACAGTTAACGGGCTACGTTTTTGAATTGTGAATCTCTTAAAAACTTAAAAACATGTCGGGCACTATTCCAGACTACACGAACCGCGAGTTCTTCGAAATGTTGCGAGTGTACTTGCAAAGTGGTGAACTGGTTTACGTGCGGCCCAGAGACTGTACGCGTCGGAGAGCAAACATAGGATACGAGCTCTAAGAATTGCAAACCCCACTGTCCCCAATGCAAGGACTATCTTAGCAGTTACCCAAAGGTGGCTCGACCATGGACAGTTTCGCAACCCGAGCCACGCACAAGGGTCTGGCAGACCACGACTGGCGGTCGATATCGAAGACCAAATTATGGAATTTTTCGAGCGAGATCCCAGATCCAGTACTTGCGATGTGGCACGTCGCTTTGGTGTTAGTCAGAATGCAGTATGGAAGCTGCTTTACACTTCTGGACTACTCCCATACCACTACCAGCCCGTTCAGATACCCATGACCCTGATCCAGTATCACGTCGAGACTTATGCAGCCACTCGCATTTAAGTCATCGCGACGCCTAAATCTTGTAAACGGATGAAGCGTTGTTCACTCGTGTAGGCCTCTACAACGTGGACAACGATCATTGGTGGTCTTTTCATAACCCACATTTGGTGCGAGGGACGCATCACCAAGTGCGTTTTAGTGCCAATGTGTGGGCAATTTTTTCATTGAAGGTGCCTTGACCGAGCCAAAGTACCTCGAAATGTTGGAAAACATAATAAGATGTGTTAGTGGAAGAAGCTCCGATGTGCTATCACCGCAACTTCTAATATCAACACGATGGCGCTCCGGAGGCGGAGCGCCATCGTGTATACGCAATTACCTGAACGGAAAATATAGACAAAATTGGATCGGTCGTGGTGGCTCTATACCGTGGCCTGCCAGATCACCGGATCTTACCCTTTGTGATTTTTATTTTTGGGGTGAAGTCAAACATCGGGTGTATGTGGAAGAGGCTCAAAGCCTAGGTGACCTAAAATCTAGGATTATAAACACTTTTGACGAAGTGTAAAATGACACTAGTGTTTTAAATAAAACTAAATGACAATTTATTTAAACGTGCACGTTATGCCTACAAAGAGGTGGACTACTTTAAACAATTATTAAAATACAGTCATTATTTAGGGGTAAGGATTATTTTTAGTGTTTTTGATTGAACATTATTGTACATAAGTAGTTGATTCCATTTTTTTAAATACGCCTTAATGCAGAAGTATGGACGCCAGCAGGTCAACCTACCCGAAACTGTCAAACTTTCCCAATCAAACTTGAACCATAATGCTTTAGCAATAAAGTTGAAAATCTATTAAAGAAATCTGACAGATTGTAGTAGCTTGGTGTGCGGCGACTGTATGCATAGGTGCGTTGACGTGATGCCAATAATTTGAATTCATTACGTTTTTATTAAAAGTGCACTAACTCATTTTTCGATAAACGGCTATCCTTAACGCGTTGTTCATAAGACATAGTTATTAAAATACATTGTCTCTAATTTTGTATTCATAAAATTGTGCCTTATGAGCTACACTTTAAGGAAAAAAAAAATGATTAGAATTGCGTAAATTGAGCTCCGAGTTGCTCAGCCGTTTTTTATCTGTTTTGTTTATTGTTAATCGAAGCTTTATTTTCTGCATTTCGATGGTCCTAAGCCCATAAAAGTATGAAGGAAACATTGGAATTACTCTGCAAATAACAGCTATATATCTTCAAATATAAGAAGTGCAATTTGACATTTCATACTTTTCATGACGACACAACTTTTTACATGCGTAACTCCGTATTCCGTTAAACCACGTAATTTTAAAGTTATTTTTATTTTATCACAAACAGCACAATTCTTAATCACTTAATTTACATGAAAAATTTTCAAACAAAGCAATACAGTACGTTTACCTTGGCAATATTGATACCGGACTCCGAACTAAGCAAGTGATCAAAATGTCGAAATGAGGTCGTACTTTGAACACCCAGGCTCGTGAGTTTGTGGTGAAGTTCCACGAATATTTTGAGCGTGAAACTCAAAATGACGGGCCTCTATTGCCATATTGAAAATCACATAGTGATTAATTTAAATGACGACGATGACCATTTTTGCAGTAGCAGTAGTAGTATTTATTAATAAACAATTTTTTATCCAATACTTTTTTCATTTATTTACCCTCAAAACACTTATATATCGAACAGAGAACGAAAAATGTTAATATACAACGTGGCGCGATAATGGTGACATTAACTGAAAACACATATACTTTATTACATTTCGGCTTCAAGGCTTCATGCAGTTTTGAACCTGGCACATTCACAATTTCTTTCAATAGACTATTTTTGAATTTCGAACACAGAATTTAAAGAAACAAAAGACAATTTGGAGCCTGTTTGTTGATATCAAACAATCGGATACTAAGAAAACTTGATTTTATTGGTTTACTTGGATTTAATTCTTGAAAAAGTGATTGATATCTTTGGTTTTGCAACAAACATTAAGGTGAGGTTCTATCAATAATCTATGGATACTTCACCTGAAGTTGCCACTCCAGCTGTGGCACTTATTCAGGCCGGACACAGCCAAAGAAATGTGAGTGCTCAACTTAATTTAAGTCGATCTGCGATTCGAAATGTTTATCGGAGGTACCTAGAGACTGGCGGCTTTGTTCGTCGCCAAGGCAGGCCACAATCTCGGGTCACAGCTGAAAAGCAGGATCGATTCATCGTGACAACCAGCTTGAGAAATCGTCACCTTACCTCCATTGAGATACAAAGCCAACTTCGCGACTTCCACGGAGTATTTGTGAGCGCTCGAACTGTTCGGAGAAGGTTAAAAGAACGCGATATGGTACCACACAAGCCAGCTAATGGGCCCAAACTAACGCGAGCCCACCAAACAGCGCGCCTTTAAATTGGACACAGCAAGATTGGAGCCGTGTACTCTTTTCTGATAAGTCTAAAATTGTGTTACATGGCAATGATGGAAGGAAGAAGGTCTACCGACGTAAGGGAGACCGTTTCGCACAATGCTGCTTTGAAGAGAGGGTTGCTTATGGCGGTGGCTCATGGACTGTCTGGGGCGGTATATCAGAGAGAAAAGAGTATAAATTTCATAGAGCGGTTGATAAACTCTGCCTAATCGTATGAGAGCTGTGGTAGATGCCCATGGAGGCAACACGCGTTATTAAATTAAACCTTTATTTGATAAAACACGTTTTTTATTTAAAAATCAATTGCCTTGCCAAAACTTGTTAGGCGTAGCTCCATGTCGTATGGTATTCTGAATTCAAATTTAAAACAATACAATCGAAAAAGATGATAAAATGTATCAGGTTTAAAAGTGCATCAATAGTTTTCGTTCAATCTAGCAATCATATTTCGGTAGGGGCCATCGAGACCTAAACTCTAAGGTGGGCCAATAGATGTGTCCAGACGTGTTTAAGTTGACAATGTTTGCGCACTGGATATTTTTTTTTTTTACTGTAAATGCACAAAAATTCGTGAGCATAACTGTTGTCCATGTGCGTGTCTTTATAATATAATTTATATTGTTAAGTTTATATTTATTTTATTTCATATTAAGTCAAGTATATCATACCTAACACAGCCAGCTGGCACCAACTTTTTCACTAGTTCCCCTTCAACAGAGGCCTCCTCTGCTGCCTCTTTTATGGTTGTCTCCAAGATGCCATAGCCAACAGCTAAGCCACCACTAACGAAGCAATCCCACTTTCCTAAAAAGTTACTAGTGAATAACTTTCTCTACATAGTGAACATTTTAAATGTAAAATTCGATTAAAATAGCAACATGCGTTACATATACAATATGTAAAGAAAACCCCATGCGTTACATATACAATATGTAAAGAAAACCCCGTCCGACCCATAAGGATAATAAAGGTTAGATAATCACATGACCAAATAAAATTTGAAATTTTGCATAATCATCATAATAACAATACTAATCAATTTTGAAACAATCTTTCTTCTCCGCGTATTTACTCTAACTTCTCCAAAATCTGGTAAATTTCTAAAAAGTGACAACACCATTTTAGACGGTATAATTGTCGGCTTTCCTTTCATTCTTTGGCGGCGTCCGTCTGTCTAACCAATGACCAACCAGCAGTGGGCAGTGAGCATTTTCGGCGACGTCAAAAGAATGACTAGAGATGCACAATTTTTTGCGTAATATTTTTTTTTTATCGCTATTAATCGAAACTTGTACCTGGTTCAATGATTTGTTGTAAAAACACAGATTACCTAATGGTAAAAGCGCTTTCGTTTGATTATCGATTAATTACTAATAACATTGTTATATCACAGGTATTAGTAAATAGAAAGGTCTTATGAAATACGATTTTAGTAAAGTATTATAAACAATGTAAAGCATTTAAGTTTACCTAATTTAAGTTATGTGAAAGTTCTAAAATCTAAAGAATGCCATGCGATGTTGAATCGATGCGTGAGATTTGCAATACTAAATCGATACCAAAAATCGTTACGAGTAAATAGTATCGATCGATCCATCAATATTATGAATACATTATGTTGTAAAAACACAGATTACCTAATGGTAAAATTACTTTCGTTTGATTATCGATTAGTTACTAATAACATTATTACATCACAGGTATTAGTAAACAGAAACTAGAAAGGTCTTATGAAATACGATTTTAGGAAAGTATTATAATCAATGTAAAGCATTTAAGTTCACCTGATTTAAGTTATGTGAAAGTTCTAAAATCTAAAGAATACCATGCGATGTTGAACGATTCGTGAGATTTGCAATACTAAATCGATACCAAAAAGCGTTACGAGTCATATTTTGAATACTTTCACACCTCTAGTCAAAGGGTACCGCCGTGCAGCTAGAGTACCTATTTCTATGAAATAAAAATCGTTTTTATTTTAAATTTATTAGTTTCGCAAAGACATTGCGTCCGTGTAGACGTATCATTTATTGTGTGATCATATCGTTTTCTAACGTAATGTAACATGCTGATGGAAGGTAGTAACTGCAATTAGCTGTGTTGTGTTGTGATCAGGTGTTGGGCGTTTCGGATGTGGTGGTGGTGGTGTGGTTCCAGCATGACGGTGCCCGACCATATTTTTGTCGACCTGTACGTGAGTGAACCTCCACTATCAGTTCGACGAGCAGTGGATTGGTAGGGGTGGACTAACTTTGTGAAACACCATGCTAATCTCGTGCGACGGTGCTAGGCCTGCATCGTTATTAGTGAACGAAATATGGAACAACATCTCCGCCACAGCCATTGTGCTCATCGAATGAAATGATACATTCGGAGAGTCAGATGACCTTCCTACTTAAAAAAGTTCTTTTCACGAGCTGCCTAAAACGTGGTTAGACTACCTATACCTACATGCATGAGGTCAACTGAGGTCATGACCTGTGCTATTTATTTTATTTAAGTTATTTATTTTTAAGGGAGTATTTTTTTTTGTTTAGCCAGATTATGTACGCATTAGTAGAATCAGCTAACGATACCTAACAATACCTTCACGGGTCGGACAGGGTTTTCTTTACATACTGAATTCAGGCAAAACCAGATTACAATTAAATGTCGAATTCTGCAAAACAAAATAAAATTTGACTGAATTGAAAGCTTTCAAATCACAATGCTGCGTACCAGGCCAGGTTTGTTTAGTGTAACTTCTCTGCTGTAACCAGATGCAAAGACCTTTTGTTGGATGGTTCAAATAACCGGTGACACTAACTCCATAGTTCCTGATTCCAAACAGACACATCGCGCTCCTGTCCATTTCCAGCAGGCTCTCTGGGTAGTATGGTGTAGTGACCCCAAAACACTGCAATTATAACTATTTTGTTAAATTTCATCTACTCAAACACAGATTATCTACGAAAGAAAGAAGAAGAAAAACTGTCCAAAATTCTAATTTGAAATTAAGTTTCAATTTGATTGGGAACTTGGAACGCAGTGCGAACTTTATTAGCCTTTATGTAGGCCTTCATGCTAGACTCCACTTCAACTTTTATCTTGTTAAACAGTCAATCAGTCCAAAAATATATTGAGCAGTAGCTTTTGCCCGCGCCAAGGCGAATGTCGGCATTATCCCACGAGAACAATCTACTGAGATAAAACCAACCTAGGTTAACTATCCATCCCTTTGGTGCAGATATGTTCACTTATACAGTCATTAGGACGTGAAAGAATATTTAAAATAAATAAATACAAATATTTCTAAATTAAACATTTTTTTATTATAAATGGCGCCGACGTTCTTGGTCACAAATAAAAATATTTTTTTAAGTGCATCTTTTTCTATCGATTTAACTGAGAAAAGGACAAAAAGTAAACACCCGTTCTTTTTTTGTTTGCTTAGCAATGTGCTGTGACCTGGACATTATCCTGCCCATATGCCAAAATACAAAAAGGATTTACCCACAACAACATCTCTGTATACAATTATATTTTTTCTCTTTTAACCACAATTGTGCTTAATCTTGAAATCATACATTTGTACGCCAAAATTATTCAATGGCTTTCCTATTTTTTATTTTTATCCTATATATATTATTTGTAATATGAATGCTCAATTTTTATTATAAAGGTTGTATCAGACATCGTCGCACAAACGAGTACCATAGATCCAGTACGTAAATCTGAACCCCCTAGTGGTGGAATTTTGCGTGGGCTTTTTCTCAATTTAAAAAAAAAAATATGCAGTTTTCTCACTTTAGACCGTTCATAATTACTATACTTTTATAACCCAATAAGATTTTAAAGTAAAAATTAATTAATGCGTCAATTACACAAAAAAGCGCAATGTAAACAATACTAAAAAAGCTATCCTATCAGCTGATTTGATAGAGTTCGCATCAGGGATCAACGTCATACCTACAAACACAGCGGCACGCTTGCAACGTTCAAAGTCCGAGCCGACACTTTTTTAAACACTGTTTTTCTGTAACCGCTCATTAACGACATAAATGACTATCATAATTTTGTTAGTGGCATGCGATGTAGCCTTTTCGCGAAGTTTGCGTTACGATGTCAGATACAGCCTGTATGTTAATTTTATTTTATGCTTCTAATTTTATAATTTGCACTCATCATTTATAATTGATTTTCATTATTTGTATAAACACTATTGTTTACATCTAGTTATGTATGCAAGGAGCACATGTAAAAGAGCCTTCCTTTATTATTGTATTTGTGTACCTTTTGTTGGAGATCCCAATAAATAAAAATAAAATAAATAATGACCCCAATTCCCTTCTCCACAAACTAAATTAAATTTAAGTTTCAGTGCATCTTTTTCTTTATATTTCATTAAGAAAGACAGAAGATAAAATGTCAGTTTAAACCTGTCAAATTAGTGCGCTCCTGACGTAAACGGGCGTATTTTTAGTCGCCATGTTTATAATCGCGTCGAAACTGTCTATGGAGTATCTGAATTTTGCAGGATTAAATTAAAATGTTATCTTCTGTCCTTTTCTTAATGAAATAGAAAGAAAAAGATGCTATGTGCATCTTTTTCTTTCTACTTAAAATTAGTTTAGTTTGTGAACGACAGAATCAGCGCCAATGTCCGACCGAAAGTTCGGTTTTGGTTTCGGCCAAAATCGAACTATCGCTCGTCTAACTTCGTTGCTCGCGGCAACGCTTTAGCGGACGCTGACAGCCTACTAATGTGTACTAATGTGCTGTCCTACTAATTGTGATCTAGGTATCTTTGTTAATTCTAAATGTGGGATTTGATTATCTTTGTTGAGAGTGGAACTAAGAGTGTAACTGTAATTTTAGTAATTATTATTTTAATATTTTTATATAAGAAGTACCTAAAAGAGATTGATGATTCTTCTAAGTAAGTACTAATACAAACCAAAGTATTAATTAGAAAGATTTCAAAATACCAATACTTAGTATTTAATAAAACAGTAACAATTAGTAATTTGATCATTGATAACTGATAAACATTTTGCTATGAGAATTTTAAAAAATAATAAAAATACTATTTTTATATTATATTAAACTAGCTGACCCGGCAAACGTTGTTTTGCCATATAAATAATTTTGTCTAAAAAATAAAAAAAAAATTTAGGGGGATGAAAAATAGATGTTGGCCGATTCTCATAGATACCAGATAAGCACAAAAAAATAAATTCATCAAAATCGGTCAAGCCGTTTCGGAGGAGTATGGCAACGAAAACTGTGACACGAGAATTTTATATATTAGGTAAAATAAATGATTATAACAAACTTAATATACTGTGTTTGCATATCATGTCCTAATTTATAATGAAAGCAGAATAATGGGTAAAATGCACCAAATTTCAGTATTTTAAGAAATGTTATACTTGACTACGTGAATTTCTGAAACTGAAGCCACGGCCGAATCGGTCGGACTCTAAAAATAAACAAATAAATAGTCCTGTCAAATTAGTAAACACCTGACGTAAATTGACGTATTTTGAGTATGCATGTTTTAATTGTGCCTATCTGAATATTTATTTTGTGTCCCTTAATAAGGGGCATGCGGTGCGTTAAGCGGATGCCCGTCGCGGGTATCCGTCGAACCTACCCGCGCCGTGCTCCGTCGCGGACAAATCTAACCCGTCACGGCCGCGGCCGCCCCTCGCAGCGCCGCTAGTAGTGCTTGATCACGTAGTGCTTGATCACGTAGACTCGCGGGCGCGGTGGCGGGCTCGGTCACGAAATATCAAACAAATGACGAAATATCAAAGTGTTCACGTATGAAACGCACGTGCGGTGTAAGTAGCGGGCTAGCAGGCGACCGGCGCGCGCGGCACGCTCGCTACAATTACAAACGCGAGAGATGTTTGTGCGTGTTCACGTTAAACTAGCGGCAGAGCGCGCGATTACCCCGCGACGTCAGGTAAGATCAACCAGTTTGAACTTATGAAATCGCAAACGCCTGGCGGCTAATGTGAACACGAACTCGCAACGTCTCCGCGCCCGAACCCGCGCCCGCGCCCGCGCGTTTCTACGTGAACAAGCACGTAGGTACAATTTTGGCCGCGCGTTATTTGTTGATATACTATATAACTACCCAAAAGACATATCCCATAAACCGGGGCGACATTGGACTTCTAAAATGACATGTTCCGTGTCAATAATACGCATTGTTATCAAAGTCGTGGTGGCCTAGGCGTCAAAACACCAGCCTCTCAAGTATGAGTGCACGGGTTCGATTCCAGGTTAGGCAAGTACCAATGTAACTTTTATATGTACTTTCTATGTATATCTGGGACACCAATGACTGAAGGTGAATTAAAACATCTTAGGGAAACCAAGTCTGAAATCGCCAACCCGCATTGAGCAAGCGTGGTGATTACGCTCAATCATTCTCTGTATGAGAGGAGACCTGTGCCCAGCAGTGGGACGAAAAAAGGTTGATAATGATGATCAAATTATGAAAGACTTGTACAAGCACGGAACGTGCGGCACGGATAACGCAACGGCGCTCACTGATTTCCTAGAAACATCTCCGCTCGCGTGCTGTCACACGGACACTCGTCGCCCACAGGTTGGGTCCCGTGGCCCGCGCCGTGTGCGCACGCTTATCCCGCTGCACACAGCGCTGATCTATGAGATTACATGAAACAGCACGCCACGCGGGCGCACGCGCCGTGCGCACGCTTATCGCAGCACATGCCCCTAGATCAACGGTCAGCAACAGGCGGACCGCGGTCCGTTTGCGGACCGCGAAAGGTTGAACCTCGGACCGCCAAATATTATAATGTTAATTGTAGGTATGTCAAGTATAAACAAATACGTAATATTTTTGAACCAATCTAACTGAGTACATACCTAATCTAATTAATCTGTCTTACAATATCGACATCGATCAAAAATATCGCGCCGCCGAGTCGCCGCGCGCGCTCTTTTCATACGTACTTATAGCTCCGACGACCACTTGTAACTGAGCGTGAGGGGCGCTGCCTAGCGAGCGGGTTTTGTTAACACGCGAGCGAGAGCGAGACGGCATGCACTAGCAACAGCGTGCGCGAATTAGTTATTGTATGTAAATGTGATTTAGCCATTCGCTACGAAACATCAGCAGATTGAGTGTATAATTTTTAAGGTAATATGAGGGAAAGCATTTCATATTTCGCGTACTTAGCGAACTGTGGCGCGCTTGCGACTTTGTTTTGTAACAAACGCGAGCAAGTATCGAAATCGGGGGTCCGGACGCGAGGGCGGGGGAAAGCAGACTTTCAGTCGCTCGTCACTCGCGCCGCAAATCGTGGAGCAACAGTTCATTTGTTTTGTGATTTCTTGCGTTTTAGTTGGTTTAATAAAAAATATTTTTTTACCTAGGCGTGATATGGATCCTAAAAAGCGAAAAGTGGACAGCGAAAATAGGAGGTTTTTAGAAGAATGGACTGAACAATATTGTTTTACGCTGCCTGATAGACCTCAAACAGTTCCAGTGTGCCTTATATGCAATAAAACTGTTGCTATTGTTAAAAGTGGAAATTTGAAGCGACACTATGAAACAACACATCAGCAATTCCACAAAAACTTCCCTCCTGGCAGTGAGGCTCGTAAAGAAAAACTTCAGGCACATCTCAGTTCTTACAATAAAAGCACAAAATTACTAGTTCGTTGCATGAGCGACCAAGAAAAATCCACAGAAGCAGCGTTACGTGTGTGCTGGACGCTTAATAAACATCAAAAACCATTTTCGGATTCGGAGATAGTGAAGGAATGTATGTTGGCAGTAGTCACAACACTTTTTGAAGAAAAAAAAGATGTTATCACTGGAATTCAAAGTATTCCATTATCAGCAAGAAGCAATACACGAAGAACTGAAATTTTAGCTGCTGATATTAAGATGACTCTTCTCAAACTTCTGCAAAAGGCACCTTGCTACGCCATAGCACTTGATGAGTCATGTGACATTACTGATGATGAACAAATGTCAATTTTTGTCAGATTTCTTGACATTGAGTCTAAAACTTTTAGGGAAGAGTTGCTAACAATATTGCCGTTAAAAGGTAACACTCGAGGAGAAGATTTATTCAAGGTAATTGATGAATTTATTACTAAATCTAACATCAGTTACGACAAAATTGTGTCTCTTTCTACTGACGGGGCTCCAGCAATGATTGGCAAAGAAAAGGGTGTCATCAAGAGAATCAGGGATAAAAGTTCAGGCTTAATATCATATCAGTGCATAATCCACCAGACAGCCCTTTGTGGAAAACTTAGCGATACACTGAAAGAAGTGATGGACAGCTTGGTGAAGTTAATAAATTTTATAAGATCTCATTCCGCTCTTCAGCACCGACATTTCAAGGAGTTTCTTTTTGAATGTGATTCAGCGTATTCTGACTTACTGCAACACAACAATGTTCGTTGGCTAAGTAAGGGTCAAGTTATTGAACGTTTTTGGTCAATAAAAGAACAAGTAGCCTCCTTCTTGCAAAACTTAGATACGCAAGCAGCTAAGAAGCACCTTAAGTTTGTAACAAATAAGCACAATATGTTGATTGTGGCTTTTATAAAAGATATTTTGAAATATCTAAATGCGCTCAACACAGAGTTACAAGGAAATGGAAAATTAATATGTGATCTGATACAAAGCGTGTCTGCTTTTCGTCGTAAGCTGGATATCTTTGAAAAAGATATTGCAAGACAAGAATTTGTTCATTTTCCGACAATTCTGGAATATAATAAGGAGAACTCTGAAGAAGACGTTGCAGTGTTTACAAAATTTTTGGCCGATCTTAGCAACGAATTTGCCACAAGATTCCAAGACTTTGCAGAGATGGGCAAGCTATCTCTGTTTCTTAAGTCACCCTTTGAAGTTGATGCAGCAGCCGAATGGACAGATGTGGCTGCCAAGTTATTTAATCTGCCAAAGCCATCACTTCAAATGGAAATAATCGATCTGCAAGAAGATGTGTCTTTGCAAATATATAAAAAGGTGTCAACTGAAGAATTTTGGGTCAAACAAGTCCCAGAAAAATATCAAAATTGCAAAAAACTTGCTATCAATTTGGCCACTATGTTTGGCTCGACATACATATGCGAAACATCTTTTTCAAAAATGAATTTTTTGAAAAACAAATATCGTTCGAGATTAACAGACGCTCACTTAGAAGACACTCTTCGAATTAGCTGTTCTTCACGAGAACCAAACTTTAAAAACCTGGCTCAAGACCGCCGATGCCATTTTTCACACTAATTTTAGGTAATAAATAGCTATACTTGATTAATATCAGTTGTTTTTTTTTTCTGGACCTTTTAAAAATTTTCGAGCAATATCCGGACCCTACTTAAAACTACTTGCCGACCCCTGCCCTAGATGTTAACATGACTACTTAAACTATGTCAATGACTGTGCTTTTTCTTAAACTAACTTCAAACTTTGTTTTTATTATTTAAGAACTAACTAAATTAACGATAATATTTAAATTAACGATAACAATATTATTTATATTATTATTAATTTCTTTTTATCTTAGAACAACAAATGTTTACCTATAGAAAGTTTGATATTGACATTCGAAACTTACCCATTAAACGATTTAAAAACTATATAAAGGCAAACTGTGCAAAAAAGGGTATTATAAAATCACTTTTATAATACCCCTTATTTAGAAGACAAAAAATCTTGGGACTGAGCTGCTCACTCTTATTAAGTATTGTTATTAAGCAATATGCATAATTATAACATACATTATTGTAAACATCTTCATTTTTAATGTCTGGACTTGAAAAAGACAATGATCCCTGAGTTTGTTTCTACTATTTCTTCTCAGAGGTAGTCAGTTAGGAAATGCCGGCTCAATCTAGTTAAAAAATAATTTAAAAAAAACATGATGTGTAAAAGTGATCAGATCCTACTTGCTTAATTAACAATTTCATTTCATTTCATTTCATATCACACCTTAAGGATTATTTTTGGGGCAAGAAATATATGATTGTTCTTCCCCAGATTGCGGATTGATTGAGAGTTACTTATAGATTTAAAATATTAGTATCGTTTGTTAGGACAATGATGTGTCATAACAAATATAACTTTTGATAAATAAGGAAACTCTATATTAATGGTATAAAACACATTGTAGTACAACAACATATTTTTTTTTTTTCATCCTGTTGTAGTATTTACATGTTATGTTTTATCTACAATTGTCAATTTATAATCAAAAGTTCCATAATCATGAACAAATAATTAAATATTATTGTTTTTCATAGTGTAATCATTAACCATAGTAGGAAGTATTATCAAATACAAAAATCACATTATACCTCATCTCTCCATCCTTTTAAAGCACATATCTCATTTTCTTTTCTCAAATTCTGCAATACATCAGCTATCTTTGTAGTCCTCTCTTTGTAATCTCTGAATGCTGGATTTAATTCTACATACTTGCCAGTGATCCGAAATACCTATAATTGTAAGTTTATATATTTATTTTTTTAAATATATTATGAATGTAATATTTCATGTTTTGCAATTTGTATATTTTCATCTTCAAGAGTGAATAAATAGTAGGTCAAAAGCAATCCTAAATAACAAGTCTGTTAACATTAGTCATTTACTGGTTTTAGGTTAAGTCTCTAATAAGAATCTTGCTTTATGTATTCATAGAGAAATTAATTATTACAGTGGTAAAATAAAAAACCAAACCAAATACTGATTGATGTTTCTGTCCATCATAAACATGTTAATAAACAAACATAGAACTTGGTTAATTATAAGTCCAAAACATAAATATTTGTTTTACTAACAAAATGTATAGTGACTAGAAAATATAAAAGTAAGGCTTACCTCTGGGAATCTGATCAGATACTTCATAACATCAGGGCGAATCAAACCCACTTGATATCCGGCTACTATAAACGGTTTGCATACTCCCTGATGTAAACCTTGAACAATGTAAAATATGTAAGCAAACAGTACAAGTTGCTTCTTCGACAGCTTGTTATTACAAACAATAAGTAGTCTGCCTAAACAGTCACTCGTGTTTCTAAACTAATACATAATTGCTTTTTAATGGCACACTATACAACTATAGTGTAAGTTATGCGCAAATTGAATCACGTACCTGATAGATAAAAACAGTTGAATTTTTTGGCTAATTTGAGTAGATCGGAAATGTTCTGTGCAGACGAGTACATATTTTTCATATTACTGTTCCATACAAATTATAAGTACCAAGTGTTTCTATTTGAACCTAAAAAATATATCAGCAATGAGAGGACTGTGAGTCAGTCGTTAGCAAAGATTATAGTAATACGTCGTTAGCCGAAAAACTGTAGTATTATCCTGTCCTTGTTCAGCAAATTCCACAATGTCCGTCTGTCACTCTCACCGACTACTAGAGAACAAAACAAATGACAGTTGTAGGGATGGTCATGTAATACAGTACCAAGGAAGCAAAAAGATATCGATATTACACTATTCTAGTCTATCTACAAAATACAAATACTAGATCACCAATCCTGTTCTTGAAACGAAAAGCTTATAGATTCAATGCACTGGGGGTTTACTAATAGCTCATAAAACAAGACAAAAGTTGAACTGGGGGGATTACTACAACGTGTTAATAACACCAGCATGTTTGCAGTGTCAAACAAAGATAAAGCTAGCGATGCGCGATGGCGAGAGGTTTCATTCGATTGTTTCGGTTGTTCAAATACCTCGATGGTCGTCGATTGTTTCAATCGGGTTCCGCTCTCGGTACTCCAGTATCCAACAAATCCTCCGTATCACCGAGCATTTCCACGCAGGATTCCTACGTGGTATGATGACAGGCGTTATCTACTTCGACATAGCGAAAGCCTTTGACAAAGTCTGGCACAACAGGTACGATACAATACGAGTACAAGCTGTACCGACTCGGAGTGCCTGACCGTCGCGTGCTCATCCTGCGAGACTTTCTGTAAAACCGCACTTTCCCCTACAAGACCGAAGGAGCTTCGTCCCTAGGCACGCTCTCACCGACGTTGATGACCCCATAACCCTCCTCCAAGAGGCTAATAGGGCCACTAGTACGAAATACAAAAGACCGACCTACCGACCTCGCCGTCGAGCTCCATTGCGACGCGTTCAACGTAGTAAACGCCCCCCCCCGTCCCTTGTCCAATGAAGGCCAGCCCGCGCCGCAGCTGAGCCAGTAAATATAAACTCCCGACTATGACCTCTGAGTTTGTTTCGGCCGTTTCTTCTCAGAGCTAGTACTAGGTAACGCCGCGGTCATCAAACCGAAATAAAAAAAAATCGATCCAGAATCCTTCCAGTTTTCTGTAGCGACACCCTAAGCCGAGGTTCGTACCCCACAGGGGGTGCCCTTAGCGTGTAGTCGCTTAGCTTTTAGTAGCCCTGGCTGGAGGCTTTAAATTCACTTTAGGCAGCCACAGGATAGTCCGTTTAAGTAGTCACGACCTCTCAAGGTCAACTACGAGATGCCATATTAAAAAAAAAATTCGAGAGCAATCGAGAGTTATTCCTCGATGGTTTAGACGCGTGTTCTTGTCTTGCGTTATGTTTACAAATCCAACCTAATTTTTTCAACAATAGAAAATATCCAGTACCGCGACGGGAATAAATAAACGTTAGTAGTTAACTTACGTACGAATAATTAGATAGAAGTCGTAAAAATAAAATAATAAAACATATCAAGGGATCTTATTGGATCTGTTTTGAATTTATTAATTAGACATGTACAAATTTAAATGTAAAATCTTTCAGGTAAAAAACTACCTAAAAATAAAACAGTGCATCGTAAGTAAAGGTATAAATAAATGTTCACAAATGACGCGCGGGTCGCACGACTTGACTCTGGCATGCACCTCGACTGACCTCCCTCGACTCCCTCGTTCATCGAGTGGAGCTGGAGCGCAAGAATTTTTTAAGAACACTGGCATAGAATAAAGAACTGAAACCTAAAAAAAACGAGTGTGCTTATGACCACACAACTGAAGTGAAACTTATTTCGCTCCATCTTTATGTATATATATATATATGTTTACAATATATACATGTATACACATGTACATATATTAATTTTGTATAAATATTTAAATTTATTTCATGGGTTCATTGGTAAATTAATATTTTATTTAATATTAATAAATTAATTAATAATATTAATTATTAATCGACCTCTGGTTCCCGAGATAATCCACGGGGGGGTGAGGTAACTAAAGGAGGTCGGGGGGGTTAGGTTTCGTGGGGTTGCGGGGGGAGAGGGGCGAGTGGATTCCCTCGGGGCTGATTCAGGGGACCCCAAACTCGGGTAGTCCACGACCTCTGGTTCCCGAGATAATCCACGGGGAGGTGAGGTAACTAAAGGGGGTCGGGGGGGGGAAGGTTTCGTGGGGATGGGGGGGTGGTAGTGGATTCCCTCGGGCCCAAAAGGTCGGGCTTTTCCTCCTGAATCAGGGGACCCCAAACTCGGGTAGTCCACGACCTCTGGTTCCCGAGATAATCCACGGGGGGGTGTAGTTTCGTGGGGATATTAAGGGGTGAGGGGGGGGAGTAAGGGAGGGGGATACAGGAGGGACTGTGAAGTAGGCGGTACCAAATTTTATGTTAAGTTAACTGACCCCCTTAATGGTTGTCAGTCACCATAAAATTTAATGTATAGTGTTAAGTGTAAATAAATAAATAAGTGTATCCCTGTCTCAAAATTAAAAAAAAAAAATTGCATAGATCTTCTATTTTTATTGAAAAAAAAAAAACTCGTTGTAGACCTTGTAGTACCAAGCTCGCGCCACGGGCGCCTCTGTGCTTATATCACCCACTTAACTTCCGTTCGCCTTGCCCGATCAATTTTCGTAACGCTTTCGCCAGCTTACTCCCCAAGTCAAGCGTGCGTTTTTTTTTTTTTTTTATTAAATATAAACCAGCGCCTGACCGCAATCCCGCCCGATGGCAAGCAGTGACGCAATCGTTGATGGTAAAGCGCACTAATTTATTAAGAGCCTATTCACTCTAGCCTTGAAGACACTCAAATTGTAGTCCGACGGAAACACCGCCACCGGCAGATTGTTCCAGTCCCTCTATGTACGCGGTATAAAGGACGAGGCGAAACGCTTCGTCCGGATCGTAGAGGTGTTAACAACATAAGGGTGGAAACTCGGCGTACGACGGGTCGTCCGATGGTGGAACGGAGATGGGGGAATTAAATCGTGCAATTCCCTCGCACACTCCCCAGAATGTATCCTATAGAACACCGAAAGGCTGGCTATTCTACGCCTGTGCTCTAGGCTTTGGAGACCAACTCGAGTTAAATCAGGGTCACCAATCAGTCTCTTCGCACGCCTCTCCACTGAATCCAAAGTGGCCAGGTGACACTTAGCAGCACCAGCCCAAATGTGGCTGCAGTACTCCACACACGAACGGACCTGTGCTTTGTACAACATTAGAAGCTGCCCTGGTGTGAAGTACTGCCGGACCTTCGCGATTACACCAAGTTTTCTGGCAGCCACCTTGGCCTTGGGCTCAATGAACCGCCCAAAGTTTAGGATCGAGGAAATCTCAACACCCAAAAGCTGAAGGCGGTCGGTACACTAAGGATACATTCCGAAAAGTAGGAACCAAGGTGAACGGGCTCCTTTTGGCGGTGAAAAGACACGCCTGCGTTTTGGCGGCATTGAATGCTACAAGATTGGCATTGCCCCATTCGGAGACTGCCTGAAGTGCAACACTCGTTCGCTCTACCATGGCCTCTCTTTCGGACCGGATTGATTCCCTACTAGCCCGAGCATCCGGCAGGTATCTCTCCACAACTGTGCTGTCATCTGCATACCCATAGATACCGGGCATCAGCAGATCGTTAATATGCAGCAGAAACAGAGTTGCAGAGAGAACAGACCCCTGAGGAACACCGGCATTAGTCGACATGGGCTCAGATGAGCATCCGTCGACAACAACTCGGAGGGATCGTTCAATCAGGAAGTCTTTTACCCAGCCAGTCAGGCTAGGGGAAATGCCGTACGCTGGAAGCTTACTCAAAAGGCCAGCGTGCCATACCCGGTCGAAGGCCTTCGAGACATCAAGGGAGACAGCAATCGCTTCCCCATTTCTCTCGAGGGCCTCGCCCCACAAGTGAGTGGCATACACTTGTAGGTCCCCAGTTGACCGATTGCGGCGAAACCCGTACTGTCGGTCACTGAGGAGATCGTTACCTTCCAGGTATGCCAAGAGGCGCGAGTTCAATACACGCTCCATAATTTTGCAAAGTATGGAGGTGATCGAAATCGGCCGATAGTTGGTAGGATCGGCACGACTACCCTTTTTGGGCACGGGCTGCACGTTGGCAAGCTTCCAGGACTTGGGCACTATACCAGTCCCAAATGAGAGGTGGTACAAGCGTGTCAATACAGGAGACAACTCGGGCGCACATGCTTTTAGAACAATCGCTGGTATACCATCCGGACCACTAGCCTTATTCACGTCCAGACGACACAGTGCTCTCAGAACCTCCTTGTTCCGAATGCGAACCTCAGGCATTGAAGTACCGCAATGGGGTAAAATAGGTGGAGTAGCACTGCCAGTATCAAGACGCGAATTATGGGCAAAGACAGATGCAAAGAGACCTGCTTTCTCTCTCGCCGTATGAGCCAGTGTTCCATCAGGCCTAACCAGCGGAGGCAGTGAGGGCCGACAGAAGTTCGCCTCGACCGATTTGGCAAAGGACCAAAAAGATCTGCTACCGGAAGGCTGCTCAGATAACTTGTTCCCAATATGGGAAATACGGTAAGCGAGCCTTCTTTAGCGCCTTTTTGTAAGACTTGGCAGCACGGTTAAAGGCTCTCTTCTTTGAGCTTAGATCCGGAGCTTCGCGGTCACGAACGTCAACCCAGGTGAGAAATGCCGTGTGCTTACGCAGTTCGGCTTGGGCACAATCGGCATTGAACCATGGGCGAGCCGAGCCACCGACGGGCACGTCATTATAGGGAATAAAATATTCCATAGCTTGACGCACCACATCGGTTATAGCATCTGCACAGCTCGACGGATTGCTAGAAAAGAAGCAGACCTGCTGCCAAGGATAAGACGCAAAGAAATTACGCATCTCATCCCAGTCTGCTGACCTGTATCGCCACATTCGCCGTTCACCACGAGAGTCGTGATCTGGTGGGGAGAAGGTCGAGACAGACTTCACCAGACAGTGGTCTGAAGTTCCCAACGGTGAGGAAACTGTTACAACACACCTGTCCGGATCAGTGGTCAGCAGAAGGTCCAGACAATTGGCAGAATGACCAACTACATCAGGCACCCTAGTCGCTTGCTTTACCAGCTGGGAAAGGCCCATTGAAAGCGCGAAGTTTCGCGCTTCTCTCCCAGCATGGTCGGTCCTCTGGTACGCCAGTCCTGATGGCAGGCATTGAAGTCCCCCAGAGCGACGAAGTGTGCGTCAGGGTGCCGGTGCAGTGCATTGTCAGCAGCCTCGCTGAGGTGGTCAAATAATCGAGTCGTCTCCTGATCACCGCTGTGCGATCGGTAGACACAAGTGTAAACAATTTTGTCCACACCAGTGTCAACCAACAGCCATAGAGACGAGAAATGAGGGTCTTCGAGGTGACGGAGGCGCCGGCAACAAATGTCATTGCGGACATACACACAGACCCCGGCACGCTGCAGGAAATGGTGCTCCAATGCGTATCCCGGGTAACTGAGGTATGCCGCATCAGACGGACATCTGATCTGCGTCTCCGCCAAGAAAAGTAGATGGGGCTTTTCAGTCTCAAGGTGGTGATGTACTGCAATGAGATTGGAGTGCAGACCTCGAATATTAGAGAGGTGCACTTTGAAAGAGAGGACGTGCGCCCGCTGTACACACCTACTTTTCTTTTTAGACCTTTTCATATTGAAAAAAAAAATTGAGTGAATAGGAAGGAAGGCGGCAGTTGAGTGAGGTGATGCAATGTTAATCCCAACAATGCGACCAACGATGCCGGGCCAGAGGGAGATTGATCTGGAGACTGCGGGGACGCCCGAACCCCCTCAGGGATCGCCATCGGGTCCTCTCGTCCGGTCGCCAACCGGCACGATGGGGCCACCCTGGGATTTTTCGCAGTTGGCGTGGCAGCCTTTCGTATGTGGCTGGCACACTACTTGGGCCCCCAACTACCTGCGGTCGGCCAGCGGAGCACCGTGCTTTGGATCCCGCTACCCTCCACGACCAAACTCCCGACACGACAACAATTGGCGCATCGTACCCGGCACACATCGCAACACAACTGCTCAGACCCGCCCTCCAAACGGCTTCACCAGACATCACGCCGGAACACGACGAATCGCTTGGCGGCATGACTTTGTCTGGTGGGTGGTAACTACGCCGGCGGCCGATGTTATGGCCTACCACCGAGAAATGAGAATGAGAGTGCGTATAGAAGTTTCACTTCAAAAAATGACCTTGAAACGATTCATTTATGTTTTGCGTCTCTTTCACCAGGGTGACAATATTTTTACTTGCTCTAGGACATTTTGTGAAATTATCTATATAAATTAGGAAAATTAGGTACAGACGACAGCACATCAATTTACTACAATCTGTCAGATTTCCTTTTTAGATTTTCAACTTTATCTCTAGGCTCAAGGTTGATTGGGAATATTTAACATACAAGGTTGTTTGGGGTAGCTTGACCTGCTGTCGTCAGTACATTAACATTTTAATGTGGTTTCCGACTATGTTAGCAGTAATATATCTATGCTTATTAATAATAATCTATTACATAATATAATTATGCTAAAACTGAAGTTTGTTTTTTTTAATCGCGCTAATCTCAGGATCTACTGGTACGATTTGAAAAAATCTTTCACTGTTAGATAGCCCATTTACTGAGGAAAGTTATTACATCACGCTACGACTAATAGGAGCGGAGCAGTAAACAAAGACGCGGGTGAATCCGCGGGGTACCTAGAGCTAGTTTATTATAATGCATTACTAATGTAAACAGACGACCGTGTATGTTAGCAGTAATACTTTGATATCTGTCTATGTCCGTCGGTTTAGGTACAGTGCAATTTGTGAGTTATGGAATGCGTGGAGTTAGCCGCTAGCAACTTTAACGCTTGTGTACTCGCAAATAAATCAATAGGTTAAAAAAATAAATACCGTTAGCTATTGTTATTGCTATTATCAACTGTTATTGGTATTATTTTTTTCGTAAATTGTACTGTTGTTAACTAAAGGACAAAAATCATAAACACGTAATACGAAAAAATAAAAAATACGTGTTCAATATTTTTTATAAATCTATCTGATGGACATTAAATTATTTTTTTAGGATACAAGCCAATTGTACAGAATAAACTGGTAGGTACTGCACTAGTTAAAAGTCGTTTCGATCTTGATGGATCATTTCACATCATGGATTTAAAGAGTAAGCTACAAATCTTTGCTGATTCATAAAACTTTCCTTTTAATGGTATACTAGAAAACCATTTTTGCCTTTTATCCAAGTCTTTGGGAAAACTGAAACAGAAAATTAGATTTATTTCCTGAAACCAAGTTAATAGATGTATTAAAACCTAAAACTTTGAGTAATTAAATTAAACTATATTTAAATGGCATTCTTTTATTAAAATTTTATTAAATTTTAAAGAAAGCATGTTTATTTAAACATGTATTACCATTATTAGTATAAATCTTATTTCTAGTAACCTACACTCTCTCATCTCTGTTTATTCTTTACTTGGATAAATTGCCAAAGATTTTTCATTTGTCCCCTAAAACACGTGACATATTCAATGAAATTACGATCTACATGAATATTCAACACTTCCTCAAATTTAAAAACATCCATCTTTCAGAAAAAATATGGTCACTCTTTTGTTCTTTGTTTACAAATATGCAATTTTGACGTTCAAGATTTTATACGTAAAAGTTTCAATTTTTATACACGATTTAAACATATAAATGCCTGATGACATTAATTATTAGAAAAACATTTTTGACACAGTTTTAAACGAGAAATATTGGCGGATCTTTAAAATATTGGCTTGTATTATGTAGAGGTTGTGTATAGTTTAACATCTGGTATTTCTGAACTTACCAATGAAAGATAACATTTGATGTTGGGTTCCACACACTTCCACAATCTTTAGCTACACAATACATAGTAAGGCACTCTAAACACAAATCCTCGAATATATTCAGTAAAACGTTTCAAGTAGTAGAAAAACGATTAACAGAATAGCCATTTTTGTTAATAGCCTTCCAACAGTGCTGCAAGCTTTGAACTCGATGCTATATTTGGGTAAACTTTAGACACCTCAAATATAATTTTAATAAAAAACTACTTTACAGTATCATGTATAATTTTTGAATAACTATTAAAATATTAGGACCTTTAAGACCTGTATCTAGATTTCACAATATATTCAAAAAGTGAGTTTCTCTGTTTTTGTCGTACATTTATGATCAGGTAACTAGGAACACTTCATTTTATTTAGGCAACTTTTAATTTAAGTGTAAGCGAGATGGAAAACATAACAAAGGTGAATAACCTTGGCTTCAGTTATTTCTTCTAGGTGTAAAATCCACTGTTCTAAAATTCTGGGTGGAGCGAAACTCAATGATTCGAACAATTGAAAGCCAGCGGTCGATTCCATTGACTCGAAACAATCGAAAAACATCTCAAAGGTTTGTAGAAAGGCGAGTCGATGGTTGACTCGATAGTTTATTTTAACGACTCCGACTCTTTCGATTGATAACACATCTCGGAATCGCCCATCGCTAGATAAAGCTATACAGTTTCATAGCGTTATTCCTTTTTCACAAGGTTTAACATGACAGTTGTGTTTGTATAATATATTATACACATAGTTGTGTCGTGGTGGCCTAGCCAGCCTCTCAAATGAGTGCGCGGGTTCGATTCCAGGTCAGGCAAGTACCAATATAACTTTTCTAAAGTTATATATACTTTCTAAGTATATCTTGGACACCAATGACTGAAGGTAGGGAAAAAACCTGGAATTTAAGTCTGAAATCGCCCGCTTTGAGCAAGCGTGGTGATTACGCTCAATCCTTCACTGTATGAGAGGTGACCTGTACCCAGCAGTGGGATAGTAAAAATATTGATGATGATAGGATACTTGAATAAAAACGTTACTTCTACCGGAATACCCTTGGCATAGGTATTATTGGGTTACCGAGTTTAAAGGAGCCTGATAGGTGTATGACGTTGTAGTCATTTCAGATAAATAAAATTCAATTACACAAATCTGGTGCGCGTAATGATTAAACATAGGTCTACTATATCAAGTGCTCTTTAGCATCATAACAGAATGTCTAGTATAAATCAAAATCAGAGATGTCGTAGCACTAACCTAATGACAATGTCAAAGCCCAAAAATTAAATAGACCGCAGTTTTTTGTTCATCTCTTCAAGTTCATTACAACAATAGAAAATATTTAGCTTAGTATGTTTATTTGTATAGGATTAGTTATTTATTTTAAGATTTATTGTTTTCCTTCGTATTATTGCATATAGAGTTTGTTTCATTCCATTTTAGTTGTGTTTGTATTTTTTATAGATGTATACGGCTAAAGGACTTTGAATCCAGGTCAGTAATAAATTTAAAAAAAGACAATGTTTTTTTTTTTTTTTTTTTCTTGTTCTGGCACTCCACGTTTTGTGTTAGCCAATGACG
Organism: Sesamia inferens; assembly: GCA_037179545.1. Taxonomy (NCBI): domain Eukaryota; kingdom Metazoa; phylum Arthropoda; class Insecta; order Lepidoptera; family Noctuidae; genus Sesamia; species Sesamia inferens. The sequence continues at coordinate 14,524,779 of CM073928.1, read as the reverse complement.
AGTAAAAGGTAGGGAAAAGGAATAAAGGTAAAAACGGAACGAAAATTTGGATATTTATCTGGAAGATATAAGATCAGTATAAGGAAAAAATATTTACACCTATTACAAAAGAGGATGAGGATATGAATTGGATGGATATTTACAGTTTTATTTTATTTAACGAGATGAATTTAGCTATACTTTTATATACATTGATGTCGTTAGTGTGAAGTAAGGCAATAATGGAAGTTGGAAAAGGAATATCAAGAGATAAAAGACTATCTATAAAGGAAGTGCGATCATAAAGAGGACAGGAGAGGATGATATGATTTAGATCACCAACATCTGTGCCACACTCACAAACGGAATCGTCAACAATTCTCAGCCTGGCGAGATGGGCTGGGGAACAAACGTGTCCTAATCTCATGCGCGTCAAAGTTGACGTCTCAATCTTACTGAGTTTTGCTCTTAAGAACCATGGCTTTGCAGGAAGTTCTGGTTGAATACGGGCATAATTTTGTCCCTTTGATTTACTGCCAGAGTGCCATTCCTCCTGCCAGGCATTCCTTAAAAAAGATTTTGGTAAAGCCACAAGATCTTGACAGTAGTTTTTGTATGGAAACAAATCACCGCATTGCACTGCATCACTTGCTAATTTATCCGCCACATTATTACCCTGGATGCCACTGTGACTTGGTATCCAAATAAACTGTAAATCAAACCCCTGCAACTGAAGTGTGAATGCTATTTACCTTATTTTAAAAATAATATCTAATTGCGATTTTTGTTTAAATGGAAATTTGGCAATTGCTTGAAGAGCGCTTAAAGAATCTGTGAAAATTATAGCTTTTTTAAGTTTACACATACGAACATATTCGACAGCCCTAAGTATTCCGAAGCATTCACCCGTATAAACAGAAGTCTCGGGAGGAAATTTAATTTTTTGAACTACATCATATTGTGTATGGTAAACCCCAACACCTACACAGTCAATCGCAGCAGGTTTAGAAGCATCAGTGTAAATGTTATGGAAATCAATAAACTGCTCAGATATTAATCGGTTAAATTTTAATTGAATACGGGGATCAGATTTACTAACAAAATTATATATTATACTGGGAGAAAAGTGTAAACTGTCATAACTGACGCAGAATAATGGGAGTTTATTTGAACGGTGTGTGGGGGAACAAAGGGAAATGAACTTCTTATAACTAACAACTAAACAGGGTGGAGATTTGTTGGACCAGTAGCTTGAAGATTCAATTTCAGACAGTAAAAGTTGCAATTTAGGGATCAGAGGATGACTAGAGAACTGTAGAATTCTGAAGAAATACTTGTCTGAGAGAAACTGTCTCCTAAGATGTAATGGGGCTTCGCCGCACTCCACTTGGAGTGCATTCACTGGACTAGACTTCATTGCACCCGAAATAATACGTAGCGCTTTAGATTGTATTATGTCTAATTTCTTGAAGGCCTTGACACTACCAGGATCTACAATAAATAAACCGTAGTCTAAAAGGCTTCTAATAATTGCATTGTAAATCAACTTTAAGGAAGAAGGATGTGCGCCCCACCATACACCTGAGAGGCACCTCAACATATTTAGATGTTTTTCACATTTATTGGCTATATAATCGCAATGTGGGATACTACTCAGTTTGGAGTCTAAAATAACTCCCAGGTATTTAAAGTTGTCTTTAATAGGGATCGGGACGTCTTTATAAGTAAGGTTTACTTGAGGAATATTTCTTTTGCGGGTAAATACAACAGTTGCGCATTTAGATATGGATAATTCCAAACCATTCACATGTAACCATGACGATAATGACGATAAAGCAGAAGTAACAACAGAGCAAGCTTGTTCTATGGAATTACTTGAACAATAAAACAGTAGATCATCGGCATACTGCAGTATTTTTACTTCATTGTTTATGGAAAAATCTAAATCAAATGTGTAAATGTTATATAAGAGGGGACTAAGCACAGATCCCTGGGGGAGGCCTCTCCATACCTTGCGAGATAAGTGATGATCTTCAAATGGCATATATAATGTACGGTCTGTTAATATGTTAATTATAAAGTTGGAAAGATTGTGTGGTACTTTTAAAACGTCTAATTTGTTTTTTAATACGGAAAGTAACACGTTATCATAGGCCGCATTTATATCTAAGAAAGCTGCAATTGTAGACTGATTTTTGGAAAATGAGGAACGGATATCTGTGGTTAAAATACTTATACAGTCAGTGGTACTTTTCCCTTTTCGAAAACCGTATTGCGAACTGCTCAGTAGGCCTTCGCTTTCGATGTACCATTCCAGACGGTTTTTTATTAAATGTTCTGCTAATTTAATTAACACTGAAGATAGAACTATGGGTCGATAAGCAGAAACGTCCGAAGGTTTTTTACTCGGTTTTAAAAATGGCAACACCATTTGACATTTCCATTCGGATGGAATGTTTCCCGTTTTCATTATAGAATTGATAAGTTTTAAATAATAATTAAGAATATTATCACTTAGATTGGCAAAAAACGAGTATGGGATGCCATCAAGACCTGGAGCAGAATCTACTGTATTTAGTACTACGCCTTTCAGCTCATTTAAGGTGAATGAGAGATGCAAAGTCATAGGAGAATCGGCCGTAACAGATTCACATGATGTGATGTTAATACCTTGAGGAACCCACGGTGGAGCAAGTTTATCTAGGAATTCGGCAGCTAGGGAATTGGGAATAGGAGGATATGGTTGTGTAAATGCAGACCTATATCTACGTATGTTTTGCCAGACTATAGTCGGGTGAGTATTGGGAGATATTGTTGTGCAGAAACTCTGCCAACCTACATATTTTTTCTTTTTCAAAAGTTTCTTAGTTTCTGTATTAATAGTGATTAGGGCATCAAAGTTAGCATCGGACATGTCAAGATTATAATTGAATTCTGCTTCTTTACGTTTTTTAATAGCATCTGTACACTCTGAATCCCACCATGGAGGCCTAGGTATTGAATGAGAGCTATTATTTTTAGCAGGGAACACTTCATCGGCTGCTGCCATTAGTAACTTTGTTAAAGACCTAGCACACGCATTTTCATTACCATTAGAAATAGGCGGTAGAGAAGAAAAGTTCGAGTCAGTAGTGTTTCTATATTTTTCCCAATTGATGTTATTCCTATCAGGGACTTTATGTTTAAGGTTTGATGTTTTTCTAGAAAGGGTTGGTTTAGGGAATGGAGTGGACATAACTATTGGGAAATGGTCACTACCATAAGTAGAGGATAGTGTATACCAAGTTAGTGAAGAGGCTAAGTTAGGAGAACAGATAGATAGGTCAATAGCACTTGTACTATGATTAGGAGCAGAACGTCGTGTAGGAGAACCTGTATTCAGGATACATAGGTTTAGATGGTCTATTATATCTAATAATTCATCCCCATGGTTACTGGAAATTGAACAACCCCATAATTGGTGGTGGCAATTGAAATCTCCCAATATTAGTAGGGGTGTTGGAAGAAGAGAAAAAAGATGGTTAATCTCAAGAAGTAAAGAAGAAGATGGATGAGGAATATATAAGGAAACAATACAAATGTTAAATACATTAATAGCTACAATTGAGATATCCTCACTATGAGGAGGTAAAGGGATAATAGAGAAAGGAATAGAATTCTTTATGAGAATAGCTACTCCACCATACCCATCAGATCTATCATCTCTAATGGTATAGTAATTATTTATTTTAAAAACATGATTTGGCTTGAGCCAAGTTTCTGCTAATGCAAAAACTGAAGGTTCATATTTATTGAGTAAATGAATTAAATCACTTTTTTTGCTTATCAGGCTGCGGCAGTTCCACTGCATTATTTTGGAGAGTCTGTCCATTGTTAATGGGAAGAGAGAAAAGGTTTAAATAAGAGGCAACGTTGGACGGTGAAATATTAAACTGTGAAAGAAGTTGAATTAATGCTGTAATAAAATCATTAGTTGACAAATTATTTGTTTCACTATCTTCTACTTTTCTTAAGGCACAACCATTAGCTGGCTGTGGTGCACTATATTCCTGGATTAAAGCATTATGAGAGTCTTTATCATACCCAAATGAAGGTTTTGGGGGGGATCTAGGTTTTGAAAATATTGTCTTTTTGTGGCTAGTAGTGGGGGAATCTACATTTTTGGGTATTCTGTTAAATGGTGGAATAGCGGGTTTACTGGGGAAGTTATTGGAGGGGGAAGAAAGAAGCGTCTCTGCATAGGTTCTGCTTACTGGAGGGTGAACTTTCAGGGCTTCAGCGTAGGACACAGAATTTTGAGCCATGTATGTCTTAATTTGTTTTTGCCTAGAAAATTCAGGGCAAGATTTATTTGTGGCAAAATGATAACCTGAACACATGCAGCAAGAAGGGTCATTATCTCTATTACAGGTATCCCCTGTGTGATTCTGACCACATTTAAAGCACCTAGGCTTAGACCTACACTGTACCTTTGTGTGACCATATCTACAGCAATGGAAACATTGAATCGTAGGGAGAATATACAAGTCTACTGGAAGGGCATTGTAGCACATAAATATTCTTTTTGGCAGGACCTGGCCATCAAAAGTAATAACAATTGACTGGGTAGGTTTCCAAACAACAGAGCCTTCAATTACAGTTTTAAAGTTCAGTCGTCTCACTTTCAATACTCAATACTCAATACTTTTATTGTTTTCCACATGTATTCTTAGATGGTAATACTTAAAATTAGTTCACGTGGACCCTGTCGGGCACAAACAAAATAAGTGAAGTTAGGAGAGAGGAAGCACTTTTTTACAATTTACTACGTTGCTTGCTAACGGGTGCGTTTGTGGGTGTGTGTGTGTGTGTGTGAGGATGCGTGTGCGTATGTGTGTGTGTGCGAATGTATGTATGTCTATTTAAGTTTGTGTCTTTATATTTTTATCATTGAGGTATTCGTTGACAGAGTAGTAGCATTTATTTATAAGAAATTGTCTAAGTTTTTTTGTAAATATATTTATTTTATCTTCTTTTTTTATTTGTGCGGGTAGTTTATTATACAGTTTAATAGACATCACATAGGGACTTGTCGAGTGCATTTTTAACCGTGAACGTGGAATGTTTAGTTTAGAACGATGCCTGAGTTGATAGCGTGACTGGTTGTCATCTCGTTTTGAGTACAGCTCTTGGTGTTTCAGAACAAATTTGCATGATTCTAGAATGTAAATACAGGGAAGAGTTAAGATATTATGTTTCTGAAAGAATGGTTTACAACTGTCTGTTTGCTCAATGTTTACGAGGATTCTTATCAGTTTCTTTTGCAGGATGAAAAGTGTTTGTACATCTGTGCTGTTACCCCAAAGGGTGACACCATAGCTAAGCCATGCATAAGCGTAGGCATAGTAGGTGGTGAGCGCTGTTTCGAAATTGGTAGTCTTTTCTATTTCACGGAGGGCGTAAGAGAATTTTGAAATTTTTGAGTGCGTTTTTTGTATGTGTGGTTTCCAATTTATATGTGTGTCTATAACTAGTCCGAGTAAGGTAAATTCGTTAACAGTTTCTAACTTTGAGTTATTGAAGGTAAAGTCTAATATTAAGGGCGTTTTTTGGTAAGGGTAGAACGTTATTAATTTTGTTTTAGGATAGTTTATCTCAAGATTATGATCGGTCATCCAGTTGCATGTTTTGGTAAGTATGGCGTTAAGAGTTTCATCTATATTTTCATTGTTTTTGCATGATACTAGAATGGATATATCGTCTGCGAACAGGACGCATGGGCTTTCTATGGTCGTAGGTAGGTCATTGACGTAAAGTAAAAATAATAAGCAACCTATAACGCTCCCTTGAGGAATTGAGGCGTTAATCGCTTTTCTGCTTGATCGAATTTTTTCAATTTCATTATTTGCGTGGTTAAAGAATTCTATTTCAAAATAGGGCCGCAGCCAATAGGTACTGAGATGTTACTGACAATCTCCTCTGGAGACCATTCTGCCGGAACCCCTCTAACTAACCCCATACGAGTAATGTTGAATGTCGGAATATAAGCTTTGAATTGTTCTGCTTCAAGATTGCCATTATTTATAAAAGAATTGGCGTCAGCAAAATTTGAAAAAGCTAACGAAATTTTGTTACGCCCTATGCGCTTCACACTTCCGTTGATTATATTGGGAATATTGTTTTTTTTCAGAAATTTCCCAATTGTAATGGGGTGCAAGGTGGTGCCATCGTTTTGTGACAATGTTTGTTTTTGCACGTGAATAATATAAGGTGCACAATCGGTTTTATCGTAGGTGTTTCGTCCTACAGGGGTGGAGGGACTCTGAGAGGTAACAGTTTGGACTGTGATAATTTTGTTTGTAGTATTTGTGTTAAATTTTTGTTCAGTTTCATTTAACTGAGCATCCTGACAACCACAACTAACCGTATCAGAGCCATGATGTCGACGACGACGTTTGTTGCAGTGTTTGCATACAGAAATGCGGCTTCTTTTCAAAGAACGGGTCGAAGTTCAAGACCCATCGGTGTCCATGCCAGACTCATTGGACTGTATTGTTACGAATTTCCCTGCCGGTGGGACAAAGTCCCCCGGATCGGGCGGCTCATTCATACTTACTTTCTATATATTGACAAAAGTTTGACTTACCAAGCGATGAAATATACAAAACTAAACTAAATTTATACTAATTAACAGAATATATACAATACACTACCGCTACTGATCTTATATATACTTAAAAATTATTTTATTTTATAAAAACTTAAAGGACGCGCCCGCCAAGTTCGAACGTTTCCCGCGCTTTTTTCGACAATGTTTTTATGTGATGTATATGTTGTTTTTTTTTTTTGGCGGAAAAGCCAAGATGAGTGCCACGCTCATTTTTCATTGGACTTTTAAATTATTTATAGTGTCGTTTACTAAATAAAAACGCGTGATTTATGTAGTAAAGAGTGCATTCAGTGAATAATTCATAAAGAACTGTGAAATATTGTAGCATAGTGGTCACATCATGTCTTTACCCCAAACCCCTCCTGGTCGGCCTCACGTGGGAAACGAAAGGAGATAGGTTAAGTTTAGTTAAGGTAGGATAAATTAGGATTCCGTCTGCAGTTTCTGGTCTGCCATCGGACGCGTCCCCAGGTGGCGGATAGGGGAACGGCCCCCAGATATGGGGGTTACCGGGTTACCGGTGCGGACCAAAACCAGAATTGGGGACCGCTTCGGCGGTCACGTGCGGCGGGTCGGCCACCACTCCAGGTGGCTGACGTGACCCGAACTCCGGGTCACCGTCGGGCAACCCGGCCTCCTCACTGAGAAGAGCTGGGACCCCCGTTTGCTTTCGGGCAAACGAGTGGGGCTAAGAGGAAGGACACCTCGCCAAAAAACCCTTGGCTGCTGCGTCTTCTCGCACACGAAGACGTACCCAGCCGGGCCCCTCCCAGATAAATTAGGATTTAAACTGAAGAAAAAAAAGTTACTTAAGACTAGGCTGTATGGCGTACTATGCCTTTGCCTTTTCCGTTCCTCTGAACGGAAATAAGTAAAGTAAATAATATACTAAAGTCCAGGCTGTATGGCGTATCATGCCTTTGCCTTTTCCGTTCGGTAGTACGGAAAGAAGAGAACCAAAAAAAAAAAAAAGGAAATAAGTAAACCAAATTTTAAAAAAAATGTTGTCAAACAGTCAAATGTCAAATTAATTTTTTTTTTTCTCTTCCATTTGGCATGACGCTGCTTGCGTATGTCAAATTAATTAATCAAGTCTCCTTGATCAAAACTCATAGTTGTATTGTTGTATTTGTTATACTTATAAATTCCTACACTCAGTTGACTCGGTCAACTTTTGATTTTGTAGGATGTATTTTGTATGATAATATTTTTTGCTCACTCTACAATAAAAAAAAATATATAATTATTGCTACGGTGAAAGAGTTTTATTTTGTCGAACAGTTTAACACGTTAGTACTTATACTCATAAGAGTTTAACGATGTCGTCTGAAAGTTTTGGTGTAGTAAGTGACTTAGCTCCAGTTTTTCGTCCTTACATTCAAAATGTGTATCAAGATTTGAAACTTGGTAAGTTATGTGATCCTAGCACATTGTGTTGAATATAAATCTAGAACTAATAGTGTAATAATGGAACTTGCAGGTTTATGTAAGACTAAAGTTGACTTTGAAAGAGTATCCGGGAATTCTGAGGGCGGTGAATCGCAAATTCGGATTGTATTACCCTATTGTTCAAAGAAATTGAAATGGGAAATAATATTTGATAGCACAGCACCTTGGTTTGCGCCGGACTTCAGATTCGATGACGACAGTTTTCTTATGAGTGTTGAGGAACAGTTTTTGGAAGAAAAAGTGCCAAGTCTATCAAAGTGGGACGAAAATGACCCAAAAGCCCTCAGTGATGTTATTTCAGAACTGATTAGTCTATACAAACTTCATCAGGTATGTAAATTAACTTACAACTATTTTGTTGGGTAAAAGTGCTCAAACTTAAATAAGTAGATAAAAAAGAGGCATCAGGCATTTGGAAACAATATCAAAAGTGCTTCATTATGTTACATAATTTAATGCTGTTACAGATAAAAAAGTTAAATGAAGACGAAAGTTCTCGTGCTTACTTTGAATACAGTGCTCTTCTCGGAGATGATCTAACATCTGAAAAAGATATTGAAGTGTGGGTTGGCAGCCATGTAGTTGAGTTCTTAATCAGACTTAATGTTGATACATCTAGATTACCAGAATTGTATAGTGATGGGTAAGCATTACAACAAATAGCTAGTTGAAAAAAATTTAAATATTTGAAAATCTAAAATTATATCAATATTGTTATTTATGCTCATTGAAAATTTAATTTTAGCATTCCGAACAGGAGTTTAAAAGTAATTATTTTAATTTTCAGAATTGAAAAGAATCCTGGAATAGATACTGCACTATTATTGGTGAGATATCCAAATTCAACAAATGCTGAATTAATACTTTCACCAATACTCACAAAGTCACTTGGAAATATATCATTACCCTTGTAAGTATTTACTGGTTTTACAAATATTTTTTGAAATCCCCAGTGAACCAGGTCATTACAATTTACAAATTTGTGAATCTTAGTGTCTGTACCACAAAACTGTAAGTCACATGTATGTATTTGTAATGGAAAATCTTTACAAATAGTTTAATTGTAAGTACACTTTATTTGTAATTACTCAGATATACATTTTTTCTTATGATTGAAAACTTTGTTGACCTGTAATTTTTGTGATAGAATATAGCAGTCCAAGAGGAGTGTCCAGTTACACAAAGTTAGCTTCAAGCTATTTATATCCTGTGTCTTTCAAAAGATTGCATAATTTCCAACTAACTGCAAATTGCTTCTACCCATCCTTGACTATGCTGATGTCAGTTAATTAGTAAGTTAATCTTACTATATCCAACCCAACTAGATAAGCTTGAGCAGCTTCAAAATTTTTGTATAAGGTTCATATTTGGTTTCCACCAAAATCTCCCAAGTTCAAGTGGAGCTCAAGGGGTTACCAATCCACCTTTGCTGGTGCTTTTTCCTCTTCCACCCCTCTATCTCAAGAAATATTTTTAGTTTCTATGCAACTTGTACTTGTTTCTGCAGGTGATCACAAGAATTGTGAAGGAACACTACTTGTTGATGTGAACTTGTTATCCTAATTACAATCACCTTGTCTTTTTTAGTGTGTATGTATTTACTTATGTATAATTTTGCATATGTATATGTATCTATTTTAGTGTATAATTGCACCAATAACAGACCCATTTATTTATTTTATGTTCAAAATGATCTGTTCATTCTAAGGTTCCCTGGTAGATTGCATTAGCAATAAAGCCACCATTGTGTGTTGAATCTATTTTTATGTAATGTTTTTAGTGTATACATATATAAATAAAAACATTGGCGCCCCCATGAAAAACATCCCCTATATTTCCTATTAAAGATACACTTCCTATGGCTTGGTCATAGTCAGGTAAAAAAATACAAACTGGTAATGTCTTTTCTGTTGAATTAGCAAAGTATTATTATTTTTCATCAGATTTGTCAATTAGTAGAATAGATAGCAAATATTGTTCCTACAAATTGTAATTCAAATATTAATCTTTTAGGATGCATCAGTCAGGAGTTTTAATGGATTATGTCCCAATGGTAACAGAATTATTGAACAATAAGGTATGGTAGCATTCATTAATTCTTGTGTTTATTGTGCTTATGAACATTATTCTGAGCATTTCAACCAATGTTTTACATCTGAATGATCAAATTTATTTATGATAAACTATCATTATCTAAGAAAAACTTAATTTTATTTTATAACTTTCAATATCTTTATTTCAGATTAATGATTTGTTGAATAATGAAAAGTTAAAGCGAGATTTACTAGCACAACTGATTGTAAAGTATGAAGGTGCTGTGCTGGAGCATGATGCTAATAATGCAGCCTTCTTATTTGAAATGAACAACTACCACTGTATTCTTCAGATAGATACTGGTTTGTATACTCTTATTATCTGTGATAGATTAATTAAACATTGGACAGAAACTAAGTGATTATATAATATTATATCAATTTCAATTCAGTTACATTTTTATTTACCACACGCTGCACCCGATTCACCCACATACGTTTCGATTTCATGGGAACATTGGAATAAAGAATACCCTATCATAAGCCAGGTCATGGTTGATCCATGTGCCAAATCTCATCCAAATATTCAGCAGTCTTAATGTAAAAATGTAACACACAAAAAAGTTTCTTATCATATTAATTTAAGACGTTATACTGAAGTAATGTGAACTTTGACAAACTGTTCATCCAATTTGTAAGAATAACTTATTTAATTCATTTACAGGTGCTAAATTTCCAGATAAACCTCCAGTATTAACTTTAAGATCAATTTATCACTGCAATAAAGGAAAACCAATGTATAAAATACTCTCTGGCTGCCCATACAAAAACTTTGAAGGCTACATTGAACAACAAGTCGAACTTTTCAAAACTGAATGTATGGGATTGCCACCAACCAAAGAATCACATCAATTTGTAACTCTCGAAAACTAAAATGAAGTGCAAATGCATAAGTTGTATTTTTCTTTGACATCTGTGAATATAAGTGTTAAGTATAATTAAAAGAAAACTTCATAATAATGAACATTTTTATTTTGAGTGTAAGATCTTGTTTATGATGATCTGTGAGAATTGGATAAGGATGACTAAGGGGAAACTATTTGAAGATCCATACATACTTTTTTTTACATAATATGATGTAATAGATATTGCTACATAACCATCTTTGGATCTTTAGCTTTTACATTAAACATTAACATCATACTCATTAGTGGGTATTATATAGCCATTGTAGTGGATATAATACAGTTACAGAAATGTGGGTTCAACAGGCATAAACACCTAATACTTCAAACTAAGCCTCCAAATTATGAATTATTATTTATGAACAAATTTACAATAGTAAAATTATGATGTCTGTATTAAGACAACAGTTACTGTAACTTTGTGAATAACATTTAAAGAAAGTATAATCACAAAGAGTTTCTACAGTGACAAACTCATGCCGACAGAAGAACCCCACAATAAAATTAATACTTAATAATTTGTAATTCATGCAACACACATGATTGTATTTATGCTAAATCTAATTAGTCAACTTATCGTTTTCTTTGGAGCCAATAAGCTCATAGCGATATCTCATATACATCACTTTCATCCTGTCCCATACATTCTCAAATGAGTCAAGTGCAGGCCTGACATCAAGCAGAGCAAATTCATATTTGCTGTCAACTTCACCACCATCATAGTAGTCAATAACGTAGCGAACCTCTTTTCCACATCTGTCGACAATCCAATCGTGTCTATCAAATGGCAGCTCATACCTGAAAATAACATTATTAAATTGTTACATTAATCATTGTTATATTTATCTTTGCCTAACATAATAAAAAATACATTTATATGTATATATAATATACAACGTTATTGTATATGCGAAACCAGAAATACATGTCCAGTATTTTAAGTGATGAATCTGTACAGAATTTCAAAAAGATATTGAAAAATATCACAAAGTTATAAAGCTTGTTATCTTATCTGGTTGTCTCAACAAACATAGAATATGGTCCCTATTTCACTGTGCCCTAGTACTATGATCTACCGCAGTTGTGTTGTGCGCTCGGTAACCACATTGCCACAATTTCTAAATGTATTTGGGAAACTTGAATATATCATCATCATCATCATCATCATTTCAGCCGAAAGACGTCCACTGCTGGACATAGGCCTCCCCCAAGGTTCTCCACGACGACCGGTTCTGCGCCTCCCGCATCCAGCGGTTTCCCGCGACCTTCACCAGGTCGTCGGTCCACCTTGTCGGGGGCCTACCCACGCTACGTCTTCCGGTGCGTGGTCGCCACTCGAGAACCCGTCGGCCCCATCGGGCATCGGTCCTACGGGCAATGTGTCCAGCCCACTGCCACTTTAGTGTTGCAATTCTTCGGGCTATGTCGGTTACTCTCGTTCTTCTGCGGATCTCCTCATTCCTGATTCGATCGCGCAGTGAAATCCCAAGCATAGCCCTCTCCATTGCCCTTTGAGTGACTTTGAGCCTTCTTATAAGGCCCATTGTTAGCGACCACGTCTCAATTCCATATGTCATCACTGGCAACACACACTGGTCGAAGACTTTTGTCTTGAGACACTGCGGTATTTCGGACGAGAAGATTCTTCGTAGCTTCCCGAAAGCAGCCCAGCCGAGTTGGATTCGACGATTGACCTCTTTCTCGAAGTTGGACCTTCCTAACTGGATATTTTGTCCCAGGTACACGTAACTGTCAACAACTTCGAGAACAGAGTCTCCAATCTTTATAGGAGTCGGTACAACATGGGCATTAGACATGACTTTCGTCTTGCCCATGTTCATTTTAAGACCGACTCGCTCGGAGGCTCTGCTGAGGTCTTCGAGCATTGTACTCAGGTCCTCCGCGGTCTCAGCCATGACTACGATATCATCAGCAAACCGAAGGTGTGTCATGTACTCGCCATTGATGTTGATGCCCAGTCCTTTCCAGTCCAGAACCTTGAAGACATCCTCCAATGCAGCGGTAAACAATTTCGGGGAGATAACATCTCCCTGTCTGACACCACGTTGGAGAGGTATTGGTTGAACTTCCATAAGTCAAAAACCACGTGAGGAATACATATCTGAAGATCTCAATAAATCAGGTAGTATACCAAACGAACTCAAATTAGGTGTAGGCTCTCGAGGCATGCTAAAACGTTCATCAATGTTAACCATGGGCTGGTTAACGGGGCCATGGGTGTTACGTGGTATTTTTGAACTTGAATATATGTAGTTAGAATAAGTAATTGAATCAATTCCATTAATTTTTACTCCATGTTATATTTTCTCCTAAATAAATTTATATATTGTTACAGTGTGGTTATTGACCGCATAATAGTTAACGGTAGATCATAGTACTAGGTGCGTGCGCAAGTTCGCGCAGTAGCGCGCCTGCGCGCAGTCGCTGGCGGTTAGCAGTGCGTTGATCATATTTTTGTTGTGAAAACCAGGTAAGATTATAAGCTCATAACTTTGTGGTTGTCCATGAAATTTTTTCCATAAATTCTTTACTTAAAAATACTGGACACATGTTGTATATACAATATGTAAAGAAAACCCTGTCCGATCCGTGAAGGTATTGTTAGGTATCGATAACTGATTCTACTAATGGATACAAATCCGGGATAAACTAAAAATTCCCCCTAAAAACATTTACATGTATTATTTCGCAAAAGGAAGTAACTTAATACGCGCGCAAGCGAAGGGGAGCAGGGCACGCGATCGCACTGCTCATAATAATACCGTCGAAAATGGTGTTGTCACTTTTTTAATAACTACCAAATTTTGGGGAAGTTGCAATTAATTTGGGGAAAAAAGAGGTTGTTTCAAAATTCATTAGTATTGTTACTATGATTATGTAAAATTTCATATTTTATTTGGTCATGTGTTTACCTAACCTTTATTATCCTTATGGGTCGGACAGGGTTTTCTTTACATATTGTATATGTGTGGGTTTTACGTAGGTCACTGGGAAAGTTTTGAGATTTGGAATCTGAACTTCAATTTTTTTCAAAATAATTTCCGTTGGCTGTTACACATTTCTCCATACGCTGAAACCAGTTATCAAAAAATTTCTGCTATACTTCTTTAGAAACTTCTTCACACGCTAAGTCCAGAGGCGGCGTAAGGCGTGGGCGACGTGGGCCATCGCCTACGGCCTCGCGGTACAAGAGGCCTCGCGCCTTCAAATATTTGTATGCATTGCTTCAAAGCAAGAAAAAAAAAGAAGACATTTTGTTGGGTTTCTTTTTTTTTAACATATTCAAACACAAAATTAAGCAACAACATGGTTTTAAGTGACGAACATTATGCTTTAGCGCAATATCCCTTTAACAATAACCACTAAATCAAATAATCAGAAACTGTCATCATTTTAAAATATGTTAACATAATATTTTACCGATTCATAGACCAATTTATTGGTATTGCCATTTCCACCTAATAATACGACCTATAATTTTTCATTAACTTTAATCTAATTTGTATTTGTATGGCTATCCATACAACTTGGCAGTGTTAATTGCTTTGTTTTTTTATTATTATTATATAAAATCTGTCTTCAGATCGCCATAGAAAAGGGCCTCGCGAAATTTGTCCTGCCCACATCAAATTTAGGTCTTGCCCCGCCTGTGGCTAAGTCCCCCGCTTGAATTAATTCGTCATCGTTGGAATACCGCCGTGATTTCAGTTTATTCTTTATCATCGGGAACAGTCCAAAATCACAGGGTCAGGCAAGGTCGGGGCTGTAGGGAGGGTGTTCAAGTAAAATTAACACAGTGTTGCTTAAAAATCTTAAGTTAATTGAGCGCGATGTGCAGGTTCGTTATCGTGGTGCAGTCGCCAAGTATCGAGACGCGAGTTGGGTCGTAGGTTTTTGAGAGATTCAATCAGTTGTGGTTAACAAATTTCTGTGTACCATTTTGCGGTAACAGTTTTCTGTTCATCAAGACGTATAGTTTTTATTATGCCCCTTATACCGAAGAAGACTATGATCATTTTCTTTTTCACGAATCGAGACTGTTTGACGGTAGTTGGCTGTTGCTCATCTTCAAAAATCCATACCTTGTATACCTTGTTTTTTAGATTTGACATCGTGATAGTAAAGCCAAGATTCGTCACCTATTATTAGATAATTCACGTAAGGTGATTTTACACCGAACATATTGAGCATATTTTTTTGAATAACTGTTAACAGATGCGGTGCCCACAACGTACAAACTTTTTTAACTTTAAGATGATCATGTAAAATTTTGTGAATTGACAGTGCACTAATCTTCAAGGTCTCTTCTATTTGTTCATAAGTTAAGAAACTCAATTAGTTTCTTAACATCAGCTAAGTTTTCTAAAGACACAGTTTCAGTAGACCGCCCGGGACGGGAATCGTCAGACAAGCTAAAATCACCTCTCTGGAACTGTTTGTACCACCGATACACTGAGCTACGGATGGGGCTTGTTCTTGAAATACAAATTTTTATTCGCTAACATAATCATCAGCACCCAAACGTTGCTTTAAATTATAAAACATTATTGCCCAAAAGTTGCGTCGCATTAACTCTGACATCTCAACTTAATTAAAAGTTATTAAAAAATGATTATGGGTAGATAAAATTATTTTTTTATTTACTACCTGCTACTAATAAGGTAAGCTATTAGCGGTAACAGTTTGATACTTATGCTCTGGATAGTTTAGCAATATCTCAAAACTTTCCTAGTGACCTACGTATTATGAAACATTGCATCAAATCCATCTTCAATATATCAGTTTCAAATACATACCCAAGCCAACTTCGTATGCGAGCCCTAGGGCTGTAGTCTGAGGCCTTGCCACCAAAACTCTTCAGCCTTGGGTGTCCACACTCCTTTGCATGCAAAGCTTCCCACTTCAATACTTCCTGCCATGCCTGAAGAGCAATAGGTGTTTTATTAATTTTTTATAGTATTCATTATTTTATAATTCAATTAACAGCTATCTATTGTATTAAGTGACTATTACCATTATTATGTAAAAATCCCATCAATGGCTATAACATTGGTGTACATTAACATTAAATTTTTTACTAACTATTAACAAGAAATATTTATCTATAACAAAAATACCTGTTCATTATTGGCATTGTGTATTTTGATGATGTCATCCATATCTTTCTGTTTGATGTCTTCATTCTTCCAGCGCCAGCCTTTGCGTAACATAGCATTCCAGAACATTTGTTGACTGGGGTACACCCAGAACTCTGTGGAGCCATCTGGCATGGCTCGTGGTATTGAAGACACTTGGCGTTGAGTGGGAAGTTCAAATGGCTGGTCAGGTGCTGGTTGCTGGTTGGCAGGTGGCATCTAACCCAAAATAAGAGAAATATTATTGCTACATTATGAACAAAAACAAAAAAAAAAAATACACATGTTTGTGTGAAAGATAACATATCATTTTCTTCAGGTTAGACTTAAACATTTAATTTTCTGACAGATCTCAGTATCATCAATGCAGCATGCTTTTGCATAATGGAAATAATGCTACTGATGACACTGAAATCTGTTAGAAAATAAATGTTTAGGTCTAACCTGAAGACAATGATATGTTATCTTTTACATGTGTATTTTTGTTATGTTTAAAAAACTGTGATCAATGTTGTCCCTGTTGATTTGCGAAAAGACATTAACTATATTGATTTACATAATATTGTGGCTCATTCATAACAACCTCATATAAATCGCTAGTATGTCAGAAATATAAGAGTATTGTGGATTACAGAGTACTTGAAGAGCCAGTCTATTAGATAAATATCAGTCAGATATTTTATGATAAACATTATTTGTCTACATGTGGATCTAGCATGTGGTACATAAGATTGTATAATATCTATGAAGGTTAGGGATGTTATTTTGACACATGGTCCAAATAGTATTTTTAGAAATCATTTCTAGTGTGATAATGATCATCTAGGAATATAATAGATTTATGAGCTCTGGTCTTGACACTTACCATGTTATAAGGATTAACATCGTTGGCTTGCTGCACAGGACATTCCGATGGTTTTGTTTCTACGGGTTTTACGTCTGCTTTCTTGTGCATTGGACATTCTGGGGGTGGATTAGAATTACTTGCAATGTTCGGCAAGTTAACACCAGCCTCAGCTGATACAGAGTTTCCCATTTTACCGTTTGTCTTACGTAAGATAATATTAGGTATATGTATGTACGTAGATAGGTTAGCAGAACATGAGCATATTTTTTATGCCCTGTACTCCCAGTACAGTAATGGTGCCCAAGTAATTTCTTTAAACTATTAAAGAATTTACGTTCTTTAATTTCAGTATTTCGTACCAAAGGCCACAGACCTCTTTGGCACAGGCACAGACACTATACAAGTACATACATACACCAACCATGATGTCCTTCAGAAATTCAGATGACATTTGACAATTAATTTTATTTTTTTTGGTTCACTTCTTTCCGTTCTTTTGAACGGAAAAGGCAAAGACATAGTGCGCCATACAGCCTAAACTTCAGTAACTTTTTTCATGAGTAAGTTTATATCCTTTTTTTTTTTTTTTTTTTTTTTTTTTTTTTTGTTCTTGCTGGGGAAAATGTCAATTACGCATCCCCACCCGTCGGGGGACGGGAGGGGTATGTGGGACTCCCCGGGAGAGAGCCTCCCGGTATACCCACTAAAAACCCCAGTGCAACTCCGGCATCGCCATAGTGGCGGGGGAGTGGGAAACTAGCACAGCCTCAGCTACCTCTCCCCCGCCGGCGAAACCCGCCTAAGAAGGCGGGCCCTCATTTGCCCCTCTTAAAGAGGGGCCGTGGCTCCCGCGTGGTGAGCGGTGCAGGGCGGGCGCGGGCACCCCCGTGCCTCACGCCCGCCGCTCACCTCAGGGCGGGAGAAAGCGGGCGAAATCCCGCCTTCTCCTGCCCCTACGCCGCCTACGGAGCGCCGGAGCGAGGGGATCCTCCTCTCGCTCCCGCTCCGCGGCCTCCTTCTGCGACATCACGACCTCGCAGAAGGAGGCCATCGCCGCCCAGGCCCCCTCGCTCCCCACCATCGCTCTGACGACGGCGGGCAGCGAGAGGTCCCCTCCTACCGCCGCGACAAGATCGCGGCGCGGCACGGCCCACGACGGGCACACCGCGAGGGTGTGGTCCGCCGTGTCCTCCGCCGCGCCGCAACCGTGGCACGACGGCGTTTCCTCTCGTCCTATCCGGTGCAGGTACCTGCCGAAGCAGCCGTGACCGGAGAGTACCTGCACCAGACGGAAGGAGAGGAACCCGTGACGCCTGTCGAGCCAGTCCTTCAGGACCGGCCCGATGGCGTCGAGGGTGCGACGGCCGAACACCGCGGAGGCGAGGTCGCGCGTCCAATGTTGGACGATGGCGTCCCTCGCCTCCCGGCGGACGGCCTCCCTCAACTCCGGGGCCGGACGCTCGCCCAGCGCCCTGCGCCCCGCCGTCCACTCGTACACTCTGGCGAGCACCCAGGCCTCGAGCTCCCAAGGCGGGGTGCTCGCCAGAGCGCATGCCGAAGCGAAGCCTACCGATCGGTGGGCCCGCGCTGCCCGCTGGGCGATGGCCCTTTGGGGCGCCCGAAGAGCGGTGACGTTCTCCCTCCTATGGAGGGAGTCCGCCCAAATGGGGGCCCCATATAGGGCCATGCTCCGCAGTATGCCGGCGTATAACCGCCGGCAACGACTGCTCGGCCCTCCCATGTTCGGCATGAGCCATGAGAGGGCGTTCGCAGCCTTCAGCAGGCGCGTCGACAGCCCGCTGAAATGCGGGCCGAAGCGCAGCCTGCTGTCCACAATGAGGCCCAGATACTTCATCTGGGCCTCAACCCCGACCCTCACTCCCTCCACAAATATGTGGGCGTCGGGTGGGGGGCGCTGCCGGGGGCCGTGAAAGAACACGGCCTCCGTTTTGTGCAGCGCCACCCTCAAGCCCAGGCGGCGGATCCTCCCCGCCACTAAGGATCCGCCCGCCGATGCCAAACTGGCCGCCTCCCGGAAGGTGCTCCCGCGGGAAGTGAGGAGTGTCATCCGCGTAGCAGATGACACTCGTGCCTCGTAGGAGGGTTCCCCGCAGGAGCCAGTCATAACCGACGTTCCACAGAAGAGGCCCTAGAACGGACCCCTGTGGAACGCCGGTTTCCACGCCATACCGCCGGACCTGGCCAGCCCCGTCCACGAGGAGGACGGCACGGTCCTCCAAGTAGCTGGCCAGGAGGCCCCGCAAGTACAGGGGCACACCGTGGAACCGGAGCGCCTCCAGGATGGTGGAGTGGGGGATGGAGTTGAAGGCGTTGGCAATGTCGAATGACACAGCCAACACTCCATCCCCCACTCCTACCGCCTCTGTCACCTGGCCCTTTAGACGGGCCAGGGCGTCCACTGTCGAACGCCCACCTCGAAAACCGAACTGGGCGTCCGACAGGTCCGGTCCCACGTCCCGCAGATGGCGCTTCAGGCGGGCGGCGATAATCCCCTCGAACATCTTACCGGCCTCGTCAAGCAAGATGATGGGCCGGTAAGCCGAGGGGGAGTCCGCCGGCCGCCCTTCCTTCCGGAGGAGGCACAGTTGGCCTTCCCGCCAAGGCTTCGGGAACCTCCTCGACGCGAAGCACGCGTCGAAGAGGTCCCGAAACCTTCTCTCCATCTCCGTGGCCGCGATGGCCACCACCCGAGCGGGAACGCCGTCCAGGCCGGGAGCCGTCTTTTTGGCGCGGAGACGAATAGTCGCCGCGCCAAATTCCTCCTCTGAAACCGGAGGAGGAGGAGCTTCCTCCTCCGGTAGAGCCGCTGCTCTTGGCGGGCCCATCGCTGGTGGGGTGAAGTGTGGATCCCTGCGCGGAAACAGGGACCGCACCACCCCATCCAGGAGCGCTGGTTCGAGGGTCTCGGTAACCGGGGGACCAATGCGACGCAGTTTGTTCCGCGCCGCCTTATATGGCCTCCCGAATGGGTCGTTGTCGAGACCCTCCAGCAGCTCAGCCCTCGCCGCGTCCTTGGCGGCGCCGATGGCCGACTTGAAGGCCGCCCTCGCCTCCACGTATCTGGCGTAGAGGCGGTCCTCGTCAGCCAGATCCCGTCGACGTCGCCGACGCGAGCGGGTGTAGGCCCGCCGTGCCGCCACGCAGGAAGCCCGCAGCTCCGCCAACTCCTCCGACCACCAGTACACGGCACGTCGGGGAGGTGGACGTCTCGACCGAGGCATGCTGGCGTTGCACACCTCGGTCAATGACCCCCTCAGTCGGGCCGCCGCCGCGTCCACGTCCAGGACGTCCACGCCGGGACCTGGCCAAAGCCAGTCCTGGACGAACGCGGCCTCCCGTGCCGCCTCCCGATCCAGGTGGGTCAGAGCCCACCTTGGAAACGGGGAACGGCCCGACGATGAGGGGGTGCTGCGGCGCCCCCGTGGATTCTGGGGGGAGATCTCGAATCGCACGTAGCGGTGATCCGAGATCGTCTCCCCCAGTTCCACCCTCCAATTTCGAATGCGGGCGGCCAGTGCGGGCGTGGCAAAGGTGAGGTCCACAATGGACCCGCCCTGCCGTCGCACGCACGTCTGGACGCTCCCCCTATTCAAGAGGGAGAGACCAGACGTGGCCGCCCACAATTCGACTGCTCGTCCGCGAGCGTCGGTGGCCGGGTTTCCCCAGACCACCGACTTGGCATTCAGGTCTCCTAGCACGGAGACCTGTCGTGGCGCCGTCCTCCCGATGACCGCCGTCAGGACCCCGAGGAAATCCTCGAAGTCCTGGAGAGGGCGGTTTGGGGAGAAGTAGACCCCCACAAGGGCCAACCCTCCCCACGCGGCGGCCACGTATCCCGGTCCCCTCTCTAAGAGCGAGAGGGGAGGGGAGTCCGAGGAAGACCGCGCCACGATTGCCACCGAGCCGTCACTGTCTCCCAGCCAATTGCTGGGAGTATAGTACGGCTCGGCCACCACTGCCACATCCACCAACCACTCGGCCATTGACTGCACCAGCAGGTCCTGAGCAGCCCGGCAGTGGTTGGTGTTTGTCTGCAGGATGCGATGGTCGGCACCCATTACTCGACCATCGCATCACCCTCAACGGCCACCGCCGCTGGGATCACAGCGGGGGTGGTGGCAGCAGCGGCAGGACGGCTTATAGCCGCCTGCGCCTTGCCCTTCTTTTTGGGAGGTCGGCATGCGCTCCCCCCCATTACGTGGTCCGCAGGGCGGCCACTTTCAGCGCATGCCGCGCAATGCGGCTTGGTGGCCTCGCACAAGGCCACCTTATGCCCCTGTTGCCCGCAGCGGAAGCAAGTGTCAGCCCTATCTACTGTGGACGGACACATGGCTCGGGTGTGGCCGATCCCGAGGCACTTAAAGCAGCGCATCGGCGCGGCCTCAAGCACCCGGATCACGGCCCGGCTGAATCCCACCAGTAGCCGCCCCTGGCATTTAGTCTGGGCGGCCAACACTGCGGCGACTGGGCACACCAGCCGAATAGTGCCCATTCCACCGCGGCCGGGTCTAATATCCCGAGCCTGCACCGCTGCGGGTTCGCACCCTCCTGCCGAGGCGATAGCCGCCACCACCTCCTCCTTGGTGACCGAGTCGTCGAGACCGGTCACCTCAATGGTGGTGGTCTTGGTCGGCCTGGCGACCTTTGCCACATCGGCAAGGACCTCCCGCACCTTGCTGGCAAACAAATCGGCATTTTTGCCGCCGTCCTTCCCCGGAAACTCAAAGAGTCGAGCTCCGGTCTGGGTCCGGCGGCAAGTACCAATCCCCAATTCGGCGGGGTCGGCGACGGCACGAGCTCGTCTCAGGACGGACTCGTACGTGATGCCCCTCTCGGCGGCCTCGGGGACGATGGTCACCGTGACCGCCGCGGTCTTAGGAGGGACCAGCTTCGGGACTTTTTTGGCTGCCGAGGCAGCCGCCGGGGTAGTTGCCGGGACAGCCGGGGCCTGGTTCCCCTTCTTCCTGCCCTTTTTCACCACCTCTGACCACGGCTGGTTGGACGGGGTGGTGGAGGGAAGGAGGGCATCGATCTCCTGAATCTGCGGGGCGGGTGCCGCGATGGCAACCGGCCCCGGTTCGGCGCCCACACTCGTGCCGGGGGGAGGCAGAGCCCCCGGCGACGTCTTCCCTTTGCCCTTGCCCTTGCCCTTTGAGGGCTTCGGGGCCTGGGGAGCCGCTGTAGGCGCCTTGTCCGCCGCTAATGGCGGACGGAGACGCTTTTCCGGCAGCAGACGGTCCTCGATGCCTGCAAGGCAGGCCCGGGTAAACGCCCTCTCCTCCATGACCACCTTGCGGATTATTTCCTCAAGGTTAGAGGAGGAGGGGGAGGGAACCGCTGCCGTCGGCACATCCGGGGGCGGGGCTGTAGCCTCAGCCAGCTTCTTGTGAAGCTGGCTGACCTCTGCTTGCAGGCGGTCCACCCTCGCCTGCAGCTGCTTCGTCTCTTCTGACGCAGTGCGCTGCGTCAGTTCCGACACAATGCCGTGTAAGCTGGTTGCACGGCATTTCAGGGCCTTCTGAAAGGTACCCTTCAGATTCGAGGACTTGGAGGCGACCTCGACGATCTCCTCCATGTCCTCCTTAGCCAGTCGAGCCAGCTCCTCCACAGACAAACCGCCGAAGGAGACGAGGGCCGAACCGTATCCAGCCCTCGACTTCGCCGCGCGCGCCTGTCTCTCCTTCGCGGCAACCCTCTCCTCCAGATCCAGCTCGAGCTCGGCCCGTTTGGCCAAGCCGAGCTGGCGCTGGGCGTCCGCCAGACCCACATCGTGGGTGTTGGCCTGAGAAGAAGTCGAAGGCGAAGCAGTCTTCGCCCTCGGCTTCCTCTTGGGCTTACTCTTGCCCGAGTCCGAGGAACCCTCGGACCCGAGCGCCAAATAGGCCCTCTTCAGGCTGCTCTCTCCAGCCACCTCACACACGGACGAGTCCAAGACTACGGACCCGATATCCGAGTCCGAGAACTCGTCCGCAACACTCGTACAGAGGCTCGCCACAGACGGTGCGCGGCTGACCTCTGACGCTGACATCTCGGAGTGGTCCTGAAAAGGGCCTTTGGGTTGGCCCTGAGAAGGGCCTTTTGGTTGGCCCTGAGAAGGGCCTTTTGGGGCGAAACGCCCGGAGGCGTTTCTCTTATGTTTCGGCATAGCGTCAACCACAAGATCCACAGTAAAAAAATAAAACAACAATAGAACGAAACCCACAATAAAATAAAACCTACGATAGAATCCACTATATACGCAATCGCCCTCAGAATAAAATAAAATCGCAAGATCGCGTAGGTCACAGTGCTTGTTAGCCACCGGTCTGCCACTCCGTTACGGTGGTCAGACACGGCGTTGCCCGGGGTACACTGCGAGGAAGTCAGCACTGTGGGGCGTACCCCAAGTTTATATCCTAACTTAACTTAATCTAACATAACTCCTTTCGATTCCCGCGTGATGCCGATTAGGAGGGGTTTAACGTAAAGACATGATGTGGCCACTATGCTACAATATTTCACTGTTCTTTATGAATCATTCACTGAATGCACTTTTAAAAACTAGCGCTTGACCGCTATCCCGCCTGATGGTAAGCAGTGATGCGATCGTTGATTGTAAAGCGCGCGCGTTTATTATGAGCCTATTCACTCAGAAAAACTGAGCGAATAGGAAGGAAGACGGCAGTTGAGCGAGGTGATGCAATGTTAAAACCAACAACACGACCAACGATGCTGCGCCAAAGGGAGATTGATCTGTAGACCCTCCACGACCAAACTCCCAACACAACAACATTAGGCGCATCGTACCCGGCACACATCGCAACACAACTGCTCATACCCGTCCTCCGTACGGCTTCACCAGACATCATGCCGGAACACGACAAATCGCTTGGCAGCAAGGCTTTGTCTAGTGGGTGGTAACTTGTGCCGGCGGCCGATGTTATGGCCTACCACCGTTTCGTCATCGCCATTCACACGGCAATCATCGTTTGCCCTCCCATGTTAGGTTAGGTTAGAACCAGTGTGACCAGATGTGGAAGGATCCTGCCTTTTTGGTAGGCTTAGCAATTTATGTTACTCTCTGGTTCTTTCGTTTGACGTTTTAGAAATCTGGCAGGATTTGGTAGTATTAATTAACAATATAAGCTGACAAATTTGGCAGTATAGCCGCTAGCCGCTACACTGCTACAGCCCACAAAAAGAGTAGGATTCAGTACCCAATTCAAATAATACTTTAATCAAGTAGGCTTATATACAAGCACTTTCGAATCGTCAGTCACAACCACAGAACAGAGCAATTTATTGTTATGAACAATACAATTAAATAAAATAATAAAAATCCTAAAAACTAATGTCAAAAGAAAATAGTCTAGAATGTATCTAGAACAAAATTCTTATATCAAATAAAATAAAAAATAATAATAAAAATAATCCGGAATGTTGTTTAATGTACAGAGGACAGCACATCAAAGTACTACAATCTGTCAAATTTCCTTTTTAGATTTTCAACTGTATCTATGAAGGGTTAAGGCTCAAGCTTGATTGGGGATATCTGATGGTAGCTTGGCCTGCTGTCGTCCGTACATGTTAAACAGGGCATTAGTGAATATGGTGACTGCGTCTCATTCCAGCCAACTAAAGATTAGACAAATGACAAAGGCGATGTATAAAGAAAGTGATCAAGAGGAACACGATGCTAAAACGAATGCGTAATTTAATTCAGTTCACTTTTAGACTTTAAGATCAATTATTTTAAATAAACCTTCAAAAAATAATGTGTTTATTTATTTTAAGCTTTTAGATTATATTGACATTATTTTGGCATTTTGTGCTTTTGATTTGGGCGGATTTGTCAGCTTTCTTGTCTAAATAGGGCAGGATCTCTAATTTAAGGTTGGTCACACTGGTTAGAACTGTGACCAAGACCCAAAACGTCCACTGACCAAAGAATTTGCATAAATACCTAGAACGCTAACGAACCGGCAAAGGCGTTCCTAGAAAGAGAAACGTACGAATGACCCCTGTGTCCCTTTCTAGTAGGGTGTACACAGTTCATAAGAAAATTGGGACATTTAATAAACTTCAAAATTGTTTTGAGTAAAATACTAATAACAGTAAGAGGTAGCTACAAAACAAAACATGAACTATATTTATATTGTATACTAGCGACCCGACCCGTCTTCGCTCGAATAAATGTATTATGTTAGGTATATACAGGGTGCCAGGGAAACGCTTCCGAAAACGAAGACAGGTGATAAGGCTAGTGATTCTCGATACGATACCATCAAAAAATGAGGATTTTTTTTTACAATTTTACTTAAGCATTTTTCGTACACTATGCTGTGGGAACAGTTAAATGAGTTAAATGAAACCATTATTTGCGATTAAACATTTTTTTTTTCTTTACAACTCTAACAAGTAATGTATTCGTAAATAATGAATCAGCTGACAGCTGACGCTCGCGCATACTCGAGTTCAAAGGCCGCGTGCGGTCACCGACATCGCGACGCGCGACGTGCGATGCGCCGGGTGACTTAGTGCGGCGGGCCCATGTGATCGGACTATCTTCCTAAACTACTAACCTTCACTCGATCGCTTGAAGCAAATGTCTTTTCAGTTCACTTCTACCTAGTTGTGGGATATCTGCTTACGGGTTCCATTCGTGCAAGGATCGTAATGATTTTCCCCTTGAACAGGGTTACAATTTTATTTTGATCTGAACGTTCAAATTTACAAATCAGAAAAATCCAGTTTACTTTGCTTAACCTTGAGGCCCATATCGAAGGTACTTAGATACCTACAGCCGGCAGTGTGGCTGTAAGGCCATAAAAATCCTTTGTAAAGCGCCGCTAAAATAAAGAAAAATAAACATTACAGAGGCGTCAACAGTTTTAATTGATTGATCGTGAATTTAATAACAGTTTTGTATTATGTCGATAATCGATAGTAAATGAAATAAAGTAAAAGATCGCTGACATCAGCTGTAATTAACTAAAAAATTTTCATCGCATGTACAGTTGCGCCCGTGAATCAATTGAATTTGAACTTTATAACAATGTAATTAAAGTCACACGATGCGTGCTCGTTTATTGCAAGAACTGGATCCTTCATATAGTAAGTAAACCTAATCAATTTAAAGTGAATAATTAAATTAATTGAATCTAAGAAACCAGTTAAATCTTATTTAAAAGTTAGAAAATGAAAACAGTTTGTAATAAAGCATAAGTACAATTTCCTAACAATTAAAATCAATTGATTTCTGATCTCGTAATTATTCTTTCGTTCATGCGGGGATGTCCCCAATGCGTGTGTCGACGTCCGCGCGGGCTTGTTTGACCTTCATAGTACTTCTTTAGTAAATAATTAATCAGTTCATTCCCGACTCGGTTCGTGAGCGGTTACGTTTTTAATCGATTATTTAATTATTGTTTTGTTAGTTTTAAATTTGTGTTTAGTTATTAGGTATTGTTACGTTTTTAGTGCTGTTTTATTCTTTTTAGTTATAACTTTTTGTTGTTTTAGACAATGCCTGAGGCATACGTGTACAGTGCTCGTGAATACGGCAACATGTTGATGTGTTTAGGAGAAGAATTCTAGGACCAGTGTTTCTACCGCAGCGTCTCAATGGATCAGCATATCTTAATTTTATAAATGGACATTTAAATGATATGCTAGAATGTGTCTGTGGCTGAATTTCGTCGAGCATGGTTCCAGCACGATGGAAGCATGCTCGTTACGCGTCCCGTCCGCGAGCGTCTCACTGAGCTTTTTAATGACTGCTGGATCGGAAGGCTGGGGCCGCACGCCTGGCCGTTCACCCGACTTAACGCCGTTGGACTTCTTTTTATGGGGGTATGTGAAAGAAAGAGTGTTTGATCGGGAATGTGACAGTGCTGATGAAATGCGGGGCAGAATAGTGAGTGTTTTTAATAAACTACGTGAAGAATGTGTTGAGGAATACTGATGCCTCGTGTTCACGGATCGACACAGCGACGGGCCCGGCTTTGTATTGAAATGAATGGAACTCAGTTCGAGCCAAACCTCATAAGGTCGCAAAGGATTTAGACAGGTACGTAAAATGCCTCTGTCAGCTTTTTACAATGGACTACAATTGCGATTTTGAAAGTGATGTTTGTAAATTGGGTATAAATCGGCTCTTTTCGGCGGCGGATTAGCGCGGACGCGGTAGTGCGACGTCACCTTGCGTGTCAGTGACCTCACGTTTCGTACACTATCCAATGCTTGTTTACGAAATATGAAGTCTTGAAAATAATCAATTTAAAGCGAAAGGTTATTGGTATCCGTTTGCATTTAGGTTGTATATAATCTACGTTCTGGCTTCGGAAGCGTTCTCCTTACACCCTGTATAACTTTATCTTGAATCACTCTATCTACTAAAGAAAAGCGCATCCCGTTACTAAGTTTTAAAGATCTAAACATACATAGGGACAGTTACAGGCTCGCGTTGTCCCTGTGCGCCGTAGCCTCAATGTCTCTGTAATATCTTCGAAAATATTTATTAAATTACATGCTGTAAAAGGCAATATTGATATATATAAAATGCAAAATGAATTTAGTGAATAACGTTTTCAGTACGTTGACTTAATAGAAACCCTTGGAACGCAAGTCATACCCACGCCCACGCGCCTCAATTCCTTTCGGTACTCTAGCTAGCAGTCTAGCTAGTAGTCACGCACGCACCGCTGTGATAAGTGGACGACGCGGCGCGCTATGCTGCTTAATATAATTAAAAAATAACAAAAAGCCATGTTCAAGAAATCAACACATTTATTTATACAAAGTGTTACAGACGTAACAAATACAATACACTTGAAAGACAAAAAATTGTCTACCATCATACTGCAAATGTATAAAACCTTGTTTTAGTTTGGAATAACTTCAGCCCATTATTCTCGAATTCCATCATCACTTGGAAAACTGCAAGAAAATTATGTTCACCAACAATCAATCAATATCGATCCGGACGAAGCGTTTCGCTTCGTCCTTTATACCGCGTACATCGAGGAATTGGAACAATTTGCCAGCGTTGGTGTTTCCGTCACACTACAATTTGAGTGTCTTCAAGGCTAGAGTGAATAGGCCCTTAATAAACTAGCGCGTTTTACCATCAACGGTTGCATCACTGCTTACCATCAGGCGGGATTGCGGTGAAGCGCTAGTTTATAATTTTATAAAAAAAATATATATAATATATATTAATTATAAAATGGTTAGGTTAGTTATTCAAGTAGGTTAAACTTTTTGTAAAAGTGTAAGGTAAGTATAGCTAATACGGACAGTTGAAATACGCTGATACGCTGTTTGTTACATTTTCTTCAGTAGATATTAAGTATAAAAATTTTCAAGAAAATATACAATTTGTTTCTAGTAAGTCTATACTTTTTAAACATACTTAAAAAAGGAAGAGGTTCTATGTTCAGCTGTCTCGTCTTTTTTACAGAATATTATACTCAACCTACACCATATATTTTGTAAACAAACTGGTACAGACATACCTAAACATTGAACGATCACAACCGGCTCAATAAAAACTATTACATCCTCGCACACAACAAAATTCTTGTCATTTTAAATTAGATTTTTACCTCAACCTTCGAAAAAATAGCGTGATACCTTAAAAATACGACAAAGAAAAATTTGCATCGACCATATTGATTATTTAACCCAATATGTCGTCGGTGTTGCCATTCTATAGTTTATACTATCTGCTAATATTATTTTATTTATATTTATTGTTTAATCACAATAAATGCATTGATTAAATGTTGAGCTAAGCAGTTAGTTATTTTAATGCAATCACGAGTCACTGATATAATATTGTATATCAGCGTAAATAACAAAACGAGTGGATGAAGTTTATGTATCAAATTTACCATATGGTAGTTTTATTTCGCACTGGCAGTATGCGGGAAAGGGACACAGGGGTCATTCGATGCCTCTCACAGCGTTGCCAACTCTACGTCTTTTTACGTAGATCTACGTATTTTAGGTCATTCCTGAAAACCTACAACTTTCAGTCCCAGAATCTACGTACTTTTAGTCAATTTGTAAAAGTATGCAAAGTAACTAAACGGATGCAAATTTTTATTGTCGCACTGTCTTTCTCACTGTTACGGGGGCTCTAGTGTGTTTATACTTGACTGTATGAGCTCTAAACGTTTGCGTTTCCTTTAAAGGAAAGGAAGTTGTTGTCATTCAAAGAGTTTCCAGTCTCTTTTTTTCTATTATAATTATCCAGTGGTTTTAACCAAATACTGGTATAACATTTATTATTTGAACATATCTTCTCAGAAATTGAATATAGTTTATCACAAGAAAAACAACATGAAATTGACAGTGACAGGTGGCGGAAACATTACGGCGCCATCAGATGAGACAAATTTGCAGTTACTTATTATGTTCTTTTCTGTCTTAAAACGAACATGGGCAATACGAAAGTCATGTCTAATGCCCACGTTGTACCGACTCCTACAAAGATTGGAGACTCTGTTCTCGAAGTTGTTCTATTTTTTGTGACAATCTATTTTTGATAACGAAGAGCGCTTCCTCTTGGCACAGATATTTTAATTAGGTACATAAAAAGTGGATTAAGGATAAGGAGAGGATCGTCAGTGCCTGTAATGATTTCAGTCTATCAATGTAATGAAAAATGAGATCAGAAACAGACTTACTACAGACACGCTAACAGGCTTACTTTTCTGTCCAAAAGTGACATGAAAAGAAACTTTGAGCCTACTCACGAACACATAGAATATTTTAAAAAAATATGTATAAATTGTCGTGGTGACCCAGTGGTTAAAACACCAACCTCTCAAGTATGAGTGTGCGGGTTCGATTCCAGGCAAGTACCAATGTAACTTTTCTTAGTTACATTTACTTTCTAAGTGTACTACCAATGACTGATTGTGTATTTACCAATGACTGATTACAAGGTGAAGGTATATCAAAATACCCGTTTTATTTAATTTCACCTACTCAAACTTCTTCATTTTACCTTGAAAAAAAAAATACGTAGATCTACGTACTTTTAGTAAGTCATTTTTACTAAATCTACGTAATTTTCTCAACAGATCTACGCCTTTTTCAAAATCAGAGTTGGCAACACTGGCCTCTCATTCGGAACTTTAGGTATTTATGCGTAAGCTTTGTGGCAATGTAAGCTTTATGGGGTAGGATTTAGGTTTATTTTTGAATGTTGTTATTTAGATGTTTTAGTACTCGTAATAATTCTATATATTTAAATTTCTTTGCCACTGACACACTGACTACAGCAAAACAGCGCGCGGAGTTTTTAGCGGGAAAGTCAAGCTGAGTTTCACGCTCGTTTTTCATTGGACTTTTAAAATTATTTATAGTGTTGTTTACTAAATAAAAGTGCGTGATTTATGTAGCAAGAAGTGCATTTAGTAAATAGTTCATAAAGAACAGTGAAATATCGAAGCATAGTGACCACATCATGAGTTTGCCCCAAACCTCACTAGTAAGACGGGTCACACGGCCGTCTTTTTTGGACATTGGCTAAATGCACAAACCGTGCGAAGCCAATAAATAAAAAATAATCAGCGCGCGAGCCGAGCGAGAGAAGCGAGCGTGCCGCTGCAGCGGCAGGCGAAGCGAAAAAACAAAATGTTTGCTTTTATTTCTTATTAAAAGCTACTTTGAATAAATAAATCTACCATAGTAAATTAAAAATCACGCAAATTGTTTCGCCATATCCCTTAATCTTGGACCTAACCTCAAAGTTGACAATTCTCAATAACCATAAGTTTTCATAAGGGGGAGGGTTCCCCCACTCGTACCCCTTCCAAAAAGCCCTCAAATTCAGCGGTCCATAAAGGTAAACCAGAACATAGATAGTTCTAAGAAATTATTAAAAACTAAATATTTCATGATCAAATATTTAAAAATTATGAGTTAACATTAGTAGTCAATTCTTGCAGAAAGGCTGGATAATAATGACTTAGGATTGTATTATTTATTTTTAATAATTATAAACTAGTGCTTGACCACAATCCTGCCTGATGGTAAGCAGTGATGCGATCGTTGATGGTAAAGCGCGCTAGTTTATTAAGAACCTATCCACTCGGATTGAGCGAATAGGAAGTAAGACAGCAGTTGAGCGAGGTGATGCAATGTTAAACCCAACAACACGACCAATACAATACACACAATTCCATGTTATTTTATAAACAGGTTTTACATACATTAAGCATGACAACATATTATCAAGCTATACTTATCCCGTATAAGCAAACTTCTTACTGTACAAAAACCCTATATTACCTTACAGGACATCGGTTGGTAATATAGGGTTTTTGTACAAGAAGAACTTGAAACAAAAGTTTCATCATGTGTACAATATGTGCCTACAATGTTTACAGCAGTATATAATAATAAGGTATTAGAAATAAAAGATACTTTCTTTAGGTAATTTTTAGCTGTTGACCTAATTTTTTGAATATACTATTACTAACCAAACTATTTAACTACATTAAAGTTTACTTCTTCTTAATATATTTTAAATATTTCTTGGCATTAAAGTCATCTTCAATATCGTCAATAATTTTAACCTTCTTCTTAGGCTTCCTTTTTTCTAATCTCATTTTCCTTTCTTCTTCAGTCAACTGGGATAGATCCAGAGGTAACTGTACACAAAAAAAAAACAATAATTTTTGTTGGTTAGGGCATTTTTATTTGATTGTCCAAGACAGTGATGGATATTTAGAAAATTATGTAAACCAAGGTAATTTTACCTAATTAAAGTCCGAGATAAGGTTAAATGTATTGAAATATTAGTTGTAATAATGATTGCCAGTTGTCTACTAATTTATATTTATTATTTTACCTTAATTATTTTCCTGGGTTCGTGATATCTAATATTTATTGAAGCCCCGTCCGGTAGAACAACTTTAGTAGGATACATTCTACAATACAAGTCTCTATGTATCTTAGTAACGAGAGCTACATTATTATGTAAGTAATTTCTGGAACAATGGTATACTAGCGAAGATTTTAAGTTTAAAAGGGCCTTTGCATTCATTTTTCTATTTTTATATGATTTACACAACTCGTAAACTAAATTAACCTAAAATGACAGTTGACAGTTTACACTGACAGACTGACAGTTTTTTTTTTGTTTACTTTTTTCCGTTCAGCAGAGGAACGGAAAAGGCATAATAGTACGCCATACAGCCTAGTCATAAGTAACTTTTTTTCTTCAGTTTCTACTAATTTCTCCTACCTTATCCTAGCTTAACTTAACCTAACTCCTTTCGTTTCCCACGTGAGGCTGACCAAGAGGGGTTTGGGGTAAAGACATGATGTGACCACTATGCTACAATATTTCACTGTTCTTTATGAATTATTCACTGAATGCACTTTTTACTACATAAATCACGCGTTTTTATTTAGTAAATTTTGCAAATTAGCAAAAAAATATCGATAAATCGATATATTTTTGGTGATTATATCGATATATTTGAAAAATATCGGTAGGATAAATATCGATACATTTTTCTATTTGCCCATCCCTGGCTGATTGGCGTGGCCGTGGGATTGTTTGAGTTTGTTGTTGGTTTTAATCGTATAATAATAAATACTAGGTAGTTCTGAATGAGGAGATGAAGTTTTGAACTTTTGATTAAGAGGAATTTATCTAAACGCACAATGGGTTGTACTCAAAGTGAAATATCTCCTCAAAATGAGACTCCAAGAAAAGGATGCACTGATGTGTTGTGGCTCATTATTTATATTTTGTTTTGGATATTAATGGTAAGTTATATGTAACACATATTTGTAGTATTAAATTTCCGATTAATTTTATTAAGGTTAATTCTGTACATTTTTTATTTATTCAACATTGTGTATAAAAGGCTAGCCAGAAGATAATGTAGGTACATTTTTTATTTTTGTCAGTTATCTGATGGTGTAATTTTTTCTCAGATAATTGTGGCTGCAATATCTTTTGTGTATGGAAATCCTCTAAGAATTATTAATGGATTTGATTCTTTTGGTAATACATGTGGAGCTAAAAGCAATCAGAAACTCACAGCAGCTCCTGTATCAGGAATTAGTACTTTGGATAAAAAATTCTTATTCTTCATGGATGTAAAAGAACTAAAAAGATCTCTTAAAATATGTGTGAAGGAGTGTCCTAATAAGAAGCTGGAGTCAATGGCTGATATACAAAACTTTTACAAAGAAACCGGGTCAAATATTTGCCGCTATGACATAAATTTAAATACACCAGCAAGTAACCCGGTTATTGGAAACAGTTACATCGGGCCATGCCCTACCCTGCCAGTGTATGAGACATTTCCCCTCCTTAACAGATGCTTCCCTAAGTCAGCAAAGGAACTCACTAAAAAAGTCTTCAATGACTTCTATAATATATTGAACAGTTGGGATACTATTGAGCAGATGCTTTCAGATCTGTACTCTTCTTGGAAAGAGATGATAATATGTGTTATTATAGCATTTAGTAAGTATATCTTTTATTACACTCATTTACTCATGTATTACTTACTAGCCCATACATTTAAATTATCAGTATTTTTTTGACCTTTTGTGGTGCTTTCATTATAACACTGAAAGCATGTCTCTATTATCAGAAAAATAATATGCATGGCCTTGAAATTAAGTTAATTTTTGAACAGATTAGTTCAATTTGTCCATTAGTTGGATCATTGCGTTATAAATAAGCATCATGTGGGAGCAGAGTAATAAAGACACTGACTCACTTTGACTGGTGATGTCACCTAGCATTGCTTGACACAGTTTCAGTTTCTTGGAATAATATGATTGGTTGGTAGGAATTACTCCTGTATCATGGTAACGTTTACAATAATTTATAGTCACATACAGAAACAGCCAGACTCGGAAGAATCACCTGTAGGCCATACAAATATTTGTCACGTGTGGGAATCAAACCTGTGGCAAACAGCGCTGCAGCCGATCGCTCAGCCACTGCACCAATTGTGTTGTCTGTATTGAACTTCCAATTAAAGTTTCTCTTGTAGGTTTATTATTATTGTGTAAACTAATAATATTCAGTTGAGTTTCAGTATTTATTTATTAGTCAACTGTTTTGGCTATAGTAGATGTTAGTAGCGCTCACTACTTAGGAAAAATATTCCTTAAGTACTAACTGTGAATATAACGACATTCAATAGAATGATTCAATGAATGATAGAATGATTCTTTGAATAGATTGAATTAATTACCTAATTAAAATAATCAACACTTTAAATTAACTCCATTATAACATATTTGTTAAAATAATTGCTATAATACATATGACACTGATTCAATCCATAACAACCATCCTTGTTTGTTTCTGAACTAATACATTACTGACCACATAGGTTGAGGGATATAATCTGAGTTATGGTTGAAAGGGGCCGAGCCCCTAATATGGATTAAATGGCTGGCATCCCCATCAATGAGTCATAAGTGTAAGTGGGTCATTGACAATATGTGTAAAGAGGGTGGGTTTGAAGTCAACATCCTCTTCTGGTTAT
The DNA here is from genome assembly GCA_037179545.1 of Sesamia inferens. Taxonomy (NCBI): domain Eukaryota; kingdom Metazoa; phylum Arthropoda; class Insecta; order Lepidoptera; family Noctuidae; genus Sesamia; species Sesamia inferens. The sequence continues at coordinate 14,490,161 of CM073928.1, read as the reverse complement.
GCTTTGAGAATAATCATAATGTGTTATCTATTGATATTTTGGTGACATCATATATTTTGACTGTTTTTTTTTTTAGACACAAACCAACTAAGCTAACCAAATAGACTAGCTTGTTTGTCAACAATGTCATTGTTCATAACAATATGCCCAAAATGCCTGTGATAGTCAGTTAAGATGGATGTTTTCTTTATTTTGTAATACATAGCAGTATGTAGCTAATTATGTTTGTAGTAGTTGGCATTAGTTAGAGTTAACAGAGGTAGTTATTAGCAATGGATCATGCTTTACAATGTATGTATGTATAGACAGACACATCCTCATTCTACAATATATCTCAAATAGTTTGCAAAAAATAATTTGATTGTTTGTTTCCTACCTTGTGTATTCCAGATTTATTATTTCATTTGTTTTTTTTTCAGTATGTTCTCTTGCAATGGTCTCAATATTGCATTTACTAGCAACTCTAGTATCAATGATATTTATGATAATGGTGTCAATAGTTAGCGTGGCAGGTACAGCCCTATTGTGGTATACATACCATGAATTGAGGACTAAGCACAAGGCCATTGAAACTTCATATTTGTCTGTGAGTACTATAGTTAGACATTTTTTATGCTTTTTTTATAGCCTGTAATGTTCCCACTGTTGGAACACAGGCCTCCTCTCTTTGGGAGGTTTTTGACGTCAGTCTACCACATGGTCCCAAAGTAGGTTGGTGTATTGTATAATATCCTTGAAATATATTATGTTTCATTAATCTAGGCAAATTTTTACTTGGATGCATAGAAGCTGAGTAGCACATTCTGGGTTTAAATTCTCAAACACAGTCATCATCATCTCAGCGTTAATTCCAGTCGCATCAAAAGCTTTTTCAGCTTTGGAGTCTGGGGTCCGTTTTACCTGTGTAACTACTGATTTTGGCTAAACTTCGATATTTTCCGTGAAGTGACTGCCGTCTGACCACCACAACCCGAAGGCGATATCGAAGCATTGCTGTTACACCAATTGTTGGACGTTTGAGGGCTCCAACAACCCGTAACTGCCACTAGATCTTCGTGTGACAACCGAGACGTTGGTCTCTCTCTCGCTTAACGTGCTTTCCGAGGCACAACCAGACCAGTGCAAATATTTATATTCATGCATACAAATATTGTAAGTGTTGTAAGTCAGGCTAATGATCCTAGAGCCAGACTAACCCGACACTACACCGACGATATCCCGGACGTCAGCCTGTACGAGATTAGTATGGCCCTGAAACTGAGATGATGGAATTACGGCTTAGCTTCTGAAAGCGGGTGGCAAACCGGTTCTTAAAGCGCTTCAGAAGCTATTTAATTCCGTCATTCTTAAAGGCGAAACACTTAAGGCGTGGCCTAGGAGCGTGGTGGTGTTGTTTTTCAAAAAAGGTGACAATACCCTCCTGAAAACTACAGACCGATATTCCTCCTGCGCCATATCTACAAGCTGTTTTCTAGGGTCATCACGAATCGTCTCGCTCGCAGGTTCTACGACTTCCAGCCTCCCGAACAAGCAGGCTTCCGAAAATGCTTTAGCACCATAGACCACATACATACGCTGCGGCAAGTTATACAGAAGTCCCTAAAGTTCGATATATTTTTATGTATATATAAAAGATTTTCAAATATATTTTGTGAAACTACAGTCAGAATGTTCACCTCTTTGATTTTTTCTCTAAGAGAATCTCTAGGACCAAGGTTGTAAATGGAATCAGGCACCCTAGTCGCTTGTCCCACCCACTGGGAAAGGCCCATTAATAGCGCAATGTTTCGCACGTCACTCCCAGCGTGGTTGGTCCTCTGGTATGGGAAAAGCCAGTCTTGGTGGCAGGCATTGCAGTCCCCCATAGCGACGAACTGTACGTCAGAGTGCCGATGCAGCGCTTTGTCAGCAGCTTCACTGAGGTGGTCAAATAGTCGAGTTGTCTTCTGGTCACCGCTGTGCGATCGGTAGACACAGGTGAAGACAATTTTGTCCACACCAGTGTCAACCAACAGCCATAAGGACGAAAAATGAGGGTCTTCGAGGTGACGGAGACGCCGGCAACAGATGTCATTGCGAACATACACACAGACCCCGGCACGCTGCTGGAAATGATGCTCCAAAGAGTATCCCGGGTAGCTGAAGTATGGCTCGTCAGACGAACATCTGATCTGGATCTCCGTCAAGAAAAGTAGGTGGGACTTTTCAGTCTCAAGGTGGTGATGGACTGCATCGATATTGGAGTGCAAACCTCGAATGTTTGACAAGTGCACTTTAAACGAGAAGACGTGCGCCTGCTGTACACACCTACATTTCCTTTTGAGACTTTTCATTTTTAAGTACTGAGTGAATAGGAAGGAAGGCGGCAGTTGAGCGAGGTGATGCGATGTTAAACCCAACAACACGACCAACGGTGCCGCGCCAGAGGGAGATTGATCTGGAGACTGCGGGGACGCCCGAACCCCCCCAGAGATCGCCATCGGGTCCTCTCGTCCGGTCGCCAACTGGCACGATGCGGCCACCCCGGGATTTTTCGCAGTTGGCGGAGCAGCCTTTCGTATGTGGCTGGCACACTACTTGGACCCCCAACTACCTGCGGTCGGCCAGCGGAGCACCGTGCTTCGGATCCCGCTACCCTCCAGGACCAAACTCCCGACACAAAAACATTTGGCGCATCGTATCCGACACACATCGCAACACAATTGCTCAGACCCGTCCTCCGTACGGCTTTACCAGACATTGTGCAGGAACACGACGAATCGCTTGGCGGCACGACTTTGTCTGGTGGGTGGTAACTTATGCCGGCGGCCGATGTTGAGGCCTACTACCTAGAAAATAGTTTTTAGTAAACTGGGTTTTTCAAAATATTAAAGTTACACACTTAAGCTAAGCTCTAAATATAGCGCTATGGAAGTGCTATACTTAGAGTCACAGGGGGTTGAATCCGCACTAAGGTGATCCGGCCTGAGAACCAAAGTTATCAATATCGCTCACAGAATAAGCAAATTGCAATGGCAATTGACTAACCATATTAACTGTAAACCGATTACCATTAGGGTAGACGTATTCTCAAGTGCGCTAGGTGGAGCGACGATATTCGCAGGAGACATCCTGCGAATATCATCGCTCCACCAAGCGATCTTCGACAACTCTCATCTAGGTTGTCACCTAGATGAGAGTTGTCGAAGATCGAGTCGAATGTCGTGCTTTTATTGCACGACATTCACACTGCTATAGGCCGTAGCATGCTGACAATGCGAGGGGGCTATTGGGGTGATTTGATGCTATTAATCTAGTTGAAAATAATTGTCGCGTGCCGACTCAGATACAGTTAATTAATTAAATTATTTTTTTAGGAGTCCTTCAAGAATGAGAATGCGTTTTTGTGGTATTCAATTATAGCCACTGTAATTACGGTAAGTATTGTTGTGTTATTTTTATTTTGAAATTGTTGATAGTTAATATTTTTGGGGCGTTTGTACGGACGACAGAAGTCAAGCTACCCGAAACTGTCAAATATTCCCAATTGCTTAAGAGATAAAGTTGAAAATCCAATAAAGGAATCTGACAGATTGTAGTAGCTTGGCGTGCTGTCGTCTATACTTTCTAGCTAATTAAATTGTTCTACCTTATTTTTTTTTTTAACTTTTAAAAGGGTACAGAAAATAAATATTATCAAGAACAATAGGGATGTATCCAAGGTATGAAAATAAAAAAAATAATTAGTCCGCCTTATAGACAATAAAAAAAAAATGAAGACCCCTATTCTTTATTTTGTCGAAATTCCCAAAAACTACTGAGATATAGCGTATTAAAGTTACGGAGTGGGGGCTAAATGGGGGCGTGACGTCATGAGACATTTGAAATCAATATATCTTCCTAATTATTTGAATGGAAGAAAAAATAAAAAAATACGTGTTCAATATTTTTTATAAATCTATCTGATGAACATTAAATTATTTTTTAGGATACAACCCAATTGTCATTCTACCTAATATTGAGCATACTTGTCAATTAGCATGAATTTCAGAAGAGAATTTCATACCAATGTTATAACTTGATCAGTATTATTAGTGCTTAGTTATAAGTAAGTTAGCTTATTTCAATGATGCATTTTTATGCATATTCTTTTCATGTATGAGTAATTAATGCAATGTTATTTTACCTTTAGGGATTTATTATTTGGTTGTAAGTATCTGTGTAATCAATTGTTGGTGAACCTAATAAAATAATATATATACAGTATGTTAAGAAAACCCTGTCCGACCCATAAGGATAATAAAGGTTAGGTATACACATGACCAAATATAATATAAAATTTTACGTAATCATCATAGTACCAATACAAATGAATTTTGAAATAATCTTTTTTTCCCGCTAATTAATTCCAACTTCCCCGAAATTTGGTAATTTTTTAAAAAGTGACAACACCGGTATTATTTTGAGCGAATAGCGATGCGACCACGTGCCGCGTGCCCTGCCGCCCGCTCCCCGCGGAAGGGTGCATATCGCACATTTATTAAGTTACCTCTTTTTGCGAAAGAATATTTACTTTTATAGGGGGATTTTTTTTTTAAGTTTAGCCCGGTATTGTATGCATTAGTAGAATCAGTTATCGATACCTAACAACACCTTCACGGGTCGGACAGGGTTTTCTTAACATACTGTATATATGTGTGTACAATATATACATGTATACACATATACATATATTAATTTTCTATAAATATTTAAATTTATTTCATGCTTTCATTTATAAATTAATATTTTTCCTTAGACCTCCAATTTAAAAAAAAAAGTGGATTCCCTCGGGGCCAAAATGTCGGGCTCTTCCTCCTGAATCAGGGGACCCCAAACTCGGGTAGTCCACGACCTCTGGTTCCCGAGATAATCCACGGGGGGTGAGGTAACTAAGGGGGTCGGGGGGGGGATAGGTTTCGTGGGGTTGCGGGGGGGAGGGAGAGGGGGGAGTGGAATCCCTCAGGGCCAAAAGGTCGGGCTCCTCCTCCTGATTCAGGGGACCCCAAACTCGGGTAGTCCACGACCTCTGGTTCCCGAGATAATCCACGGGGGTGTGAGGTAACTAAAGGGGGCGGGGGGGGTAGATTTCGTGGGGGTAGGGGGAGGGGAGAGGGGGGAGTGGATTCCCTCGGGGCCAAAAGGTCGGGCTCCTCCTCCTGATTCAGGGGACCCCAAACTCGGGTAGTCCACGACCTCTGGTTCCCGAGATAATCCACGGGGGGGTGAGGTAATCAATGAGGGGGGTCGGGGGGTGTTCGCAGCGTCATGTTCTCGAAGAAATTCAGTTCTTAATCAATCAAGGTACCTACTTAGCTTAATAATTGAGCTTATGAGGCTCGAAAGCAATTTGTACTTTGTGTCCAATTATCGAATTGTGACGATATCTTCAAGCTTCTATACTTTCAATTATATCAGAAATGTTCAGCAAAAATATATAAAACAATATAAAGGCCAGAACAGAAAGAAATTTATAAATTATTTGTGCTCTTAGGTAATCAATTGTTAACAAATCTTAAAAAGATCCAAAAAATATATATTGCCTTCGGCGAGATGCGAACTCACAACTTCATACTCGACTCAATTGTTAACAAATCTTAAAAAGATCCAAAAAATATATATTGCCTTCGGCGAGATACGAATTCACAACTTCATACTCGACATGTCATGAAATATTTACATGAGCCAATTCCTCGTTTGTAGTACAGACGAAATAGGACTATACTCTGCTTCCGTTCGCCTTGCCCGATTATTTTTCGTAACGCTTTCGCCAGTTTACTCCCCAAGTCAAGCGTGCCTAAAGAAGTTTCACTTCAAAAAAAATAACTATTGTACCAACTTTTCAAAGGTAAATTAACTTTACTATTCAATTTCAGGGAATTTTGCTGCTTCTCGTGTTTGTGATGCGATCCCGCGTAGCTTTCTTGGCAGCTTTGTTCAGAGAAACTGCTCACTGCCTCGGCTCCATTCCCGCCCTTTTCTTACAACCTATTATAACATTTATCTTCCTTGTGCTATTTTTAACATTTTGGTCCATAGTTGTGGTAAGTGTCAATTATATTTAGATTCGATATGGCTTTCTATCTTATTTTGAGCAAATGCTGAATGAATATTTTTTTCAGGTATGTTTAGCCACTGCAAATTACCCTGGTATACCACTTCAAACCAACTTCTTAATCAATGGATCTACTGGTTTTGAAACGATTAATAAAGCAGCCATGGACGCACAAATTGGCAACAATAATTCAAGTCTCAAAAGTACGTTATCTTTATCACTAATTACCGACCCGTCCCGGCTTCGCACGGGTACATGTATTATACATATAAACCTTCCTTTTGAATCACTCTATCTATTTAAAAAAATCGCATCAAAATCAGTTGCGTGGTTTTAAAGATTTAAGCATATATAGGGATATAGGGACAGAGAAAGCAACTTTGTTTTATCCTACATAGCGGTCGCCGGCAGCTCTGCTCGCGTGGATGTCTGTTACCGCTGCAAAACGCCTACCCAGGAAAGACACGGTCAGCAAAATGATTCCCAAGTCAATTCACAGACACCGGCAGTAACATCTTCGTCATCGTAACGGTTCATCATCTCGGACCTTGGTATGGATGTTGCAGAGGTTGTTGCACGTTGTTATCGACCACCTGTGTAATACGACCACATCGGGTCAATTCACACGTACCACAACCACATCACGACGGCAACGTCACCACCGGCAGCGGCACCGTGGCCGCATCGCCACGACATGAAGTCATCAACAGCGTGCGCCTAGAGTTGCCGGGTGGTTGTGCGAAAAATTATAATGTCCGATTCGCGAGAATTTTGACACGGATATGTTTATCGAGGAGATTCGCAATTTGCCATGCATTTGGGATCAAAGGACAGGTGAGTATTCCAATCGCTGCACATGATCACGTGTTTAGCACATCGCAACGACAGCGACAACGCAACCACATCGCAACTGCAAAAAGCCGCTGCGACGACACTAATCACATGTAACCACAGCTTGACTACATTTTGTCGCTGCGACGTGGTGTGGTTGTGGTACGTGTAAATTGACCCTTAGGGATTACAGGCGTTATGTTACGTATTTTTTCTGAATCAAATAATACTACTTACATTATATAACTCGATTTTTCATTTTAGCTTTTCCTCTAGACAATATAAAGTTTGACCCCCTGTGGGTTAAGAGTATGTGGTGGATATGTCTGATTTGTTTGGTTTGGGGCAGCGAATTCATTCTTGGATGTCAACAGATGACGATTGCTGGAGCCGTTTCACATTGGTATTTTAGGTAAGTACATATGACTGCAGGACGTGCATTTTGGGGGACTTTGATGTAATTGTGATGATCAAAAACTGCGAATTCTCAGCCTAATTTGAATGAATTACTTACGATTTTGACTTCAACTCATATCAAAGGCGATAATAGATATTTCTTTTAACACCATTTTCGCTAATTTTCTTAATTAAAAACGTTAAAAACTAATCGCCGTCTCACTTCAGCGTGATTTACGATGAGTCTGATTGACCGACTAGATTTTGAACATTTTTGCGTAAAAAATTTACGAAAAACAAAAAAAAAAAAAATTTACAAGTTTGTCACTACTAAGCTTGGTTTAATAACGTACAAGGAATAGCATGCAGTTATGTATAAACAACAGAAAATCTTTTAATTTTGATCGAATTAACAGCGGGTCCCAAACTAGGCACAGCAACAAAATTAAAACTGAGATCACTTTGAGCATTCTTAAAATTACGAGAATTACCCCATCAAATATAAGCAGTGCGCCTAAATTCGAAAAAGACGACTCTTTGTTAATTATGTTGAATTTATTGCAGAGGCCCTAACGCTCACTCGCCCGTCCTATATTCGATCGGCAAGCTGATAAAATACCATTTAGGTTCAGTGGCTAAAGGTTCGTTCTTGATAACGCTGTTCAAGGTACCTCGCCTCATTTTGACGTATATACATGCCAGGTAACTTATCTATTGGTTTTATTGGTTGAGATTCCATTTCTCACAAGCAATTCTTCTGCTAGTAACGCTCTCTTCTTTTAGGCTATCATCTAGTGCTGAAAGAGGTTCACAATGTGCGAAGTGTGGTCTGAAATGTGGCATATGCTGCTTCTATTGTCTTGAGAAATTTATTCGCTATTTGAATCATAATGCCTACACCATAATAACTATTGAGAGGTGCCACTTTTGCAAGGCTGCTGGCAAGGTATGTGTTCTGTTTTTGTTAATTTTCCTATATTTTTATGTAACGGTTTTACTTTCGTATGTTCACGATGATCATTTTATGACGTCGACGATTTTTTTTTTATCTGTAGGTACCCTAATCATGTAGGTAACATACTTTTACTATCAATTGGGAATCAGTTTGAAGCATATTGCTAAACCATTACTGTTGATGTTCTAGAAGTGTCTTTACCCAACAAGGTAAATTACGTAATGTATGTTGTATAACTGTCAAAATTAAATCCATTGCTACTGATAATGTGTTACGCAATTACCTGCACCCTAATTGTAAAACACACTATTGCCATCAATTGGAATCATTTTGAAGCATATTGCTTCATAAGGTTCTAAAAATTTGTTTGATCAATAATTTAAACGACGCAAAGAATGTTGAACTACCGTACCGTATAAAGATCATTCCATTCTTCATATAACGCTACCCCGGGCTTGCGATTTTACCCGCATGTTTTGATCCTGAAGGAATATTGGGATAAAAATTGCATATGTTATTCCTGATTAAAAACCATCTGTGTGCTAAGTTTCATCCAAATCCGTTTAGTAGTTTTTTCGTGAAAGAGTAACAAACATCCATCCATCCATACAATTTCACAAACTTTCGCATTTATGATATTAGTAGGATTCTCATAGCTTTGATTCCAAGTGGTACTTTTTAAGCAATTTTACAAAATGAAGTTTCTATTAAACATCTCATGGGCGTAATTGCCGCGATTTCTACATGATATACAAAGTGCAAAAAATGTTTCAAGGTTAAGATAAGTAGTTGCGGTACTGTAATAATAGGTAGTACTCCTCGTCAAAGGCTTGAAGGTCAACCTACATATCATTGTTAGGTCAATAGTCTTATTGCTAAGTAACTAGAATCGTTACTCTGCAGTTTTTAATAGACAATGTTTCAGAAATTACCTATATGTTTGCTTATCGTTTATGCTAGCAGTTGTTCTTGGACACCAGACGTGAGAATGTTTACAACTACATATGTATTAATTATGCTATTGTTAAACAGAAGGTCAAGTACCAGAGGAAAAAAAATACCGAAATTACTAATTAATATTGATGTTATCTCGTTTTCAACCAGATTTTCCGTTTGTATGAAATTTATGAAGTAAAGTGTGCATTCAATGTTTTTAATTCATTAAATTATCTTCTCGCTTGTTGCCCGTGGTCCACCCGCAGCCTTCCTGAAACTCCCTATAATGATTTTATTTTTATTATGTTTGCATAGTAGTATTTCTAAAGTTTCGAAAAGGCCTTCGAGAGGGTATGGCAGGGCTGGCCTTTTGAGTATGATTCCAGCGTACGGCATTTCCGCTGGCCTGAGTGGCTGGGTAAAAGACTTCCTCACTGAACGGTCCCTCTGAGTTGTTGTCGACGGTTGCTCATCTGAGCCCATGTCGACTAATGCCGGTGTTCCTCAAGGATCTGTTCTCTCTACAAGTCTGTTCCTGATTAACGACCTCCTGATGTCCGGTATCTATGGGTATGCAGATGACAGTACAGTTGTGAGGGAGATACCTGCCGAATGCTCGGGTTAGTAAGGAATCAATCCGGTCCCAAAGAGAAGCTATGGTAGAGCGTCCAAATGTTGCACTACCAGGCTGTCTCTGATTGGGGCAAAGCCGATCTCGTAGCATTCAATGCCGCCAAAATTTCTTCGTAATTTTCCACGACGAAGTGGAAAATGACGAGCGTTTTGGGGACTGTCTTATGTAAAATTCACGTTCAAAAAGTGCTGATTCTCAGCCTATTTTGAATAAATGACTTTTGATGGTCTATGGAAAAAAAATCCCATAGTCCTTGGTAAACTAGGCACCTGCCTTCTACATACATCCTACTAATATGCAGTAAAACGTAACTACTCTTATGTCTGGAATAGTTCCCTGGATTTGATTTTATAATTCCATTGAAATACAATTAATATAAAGAGTGTATCTGACATCGACGCACAAACGAGTACCATGGATCCAGTACATGATTCTGAACCCCCCAGTGGTGGAATTTTTCGTCGGCTTTTTCATTATTTAAATGTAGTTTTTTTTTTTTACTTTAGACTGTTCATAATGACTATACTTTTATAACCCAATAAGATTTTAAAGTTAAAATTAATTAATTCGCTCATCAAAAAAAAAACGCAATGAAAACAAAACTCCGAAAAACTATCTTATCAGCTGATTTAGTAGAATTCATATCAGGGATCAACGTCATGCCTACAAACCAGCTCGGCGGCATGCTTGCAACTTTCAACGGCCGAGCCGAACCTTTTTTTAACACTGTGAATTCTGTAACCGTTCATTAACGACATAAATGACTATCATAAGTGGCATGCGGTCTAGCCTTTTTGCGAAGTTTGCGTTACGAGGTCAGATACATCCTGTATAGTTAGCCGACGCGTGCCCACTACTCAACATTTTTACTTGTGATGAAATAAAAGGATTTTCCAAATCGGTTCTGTAGATTCGGAAATTACCCCTTACTACATCAGAAAATTCATCTCTTTGTAACATTAAGAGTCACAAAGGGGATATATCCATGTTCCTTTGTGGCTTCGAGTACTACTATATTATGACATTGAATGTTTTACAAGGGCAAACCTGGAATTAATATTTTATCGAACTTTTCGACAATAATGTTTAAATCTGTTAATGGCCTAATTGATATAAATCATTTGTAATTAACAGGAATCTATTTGAAAAGCGCCTGGTCTTCTATTATTATTATTTAAGTTTGTCAACTAAAACCTGCATACCTACTGCTGAGTGAAGCCTGCTCTAAGTCTTTAGTACGCAGAGCCATTAAAACCAAGAAACTCAAAAGTCTTTAACAACATGATTCATAAAATTTTCAGGCATTTAGTACAATCGTGAACAACGCACTTCAAGTGGCAACAATAAACAGCGTGGGTGACTTCATTCTATTCCTGGGCAAGTGCATAGTAACAGCAGTGACCGGCATCATTGGTCTCCTGCTCCTCAAACGCAACACTGACCTGCACTTCTTTGCTATCCCAACACTAGTGATCTGCATATTCTCCTTCTTCATTGCACACTGTATACTTTCTCTTTATGAGGTTTGTTTCTATTTTGTTTATTAACTTATACTTTTATCCTCGACGCATACATAGCTGTGGTGTTATAAATTCAATGTAGCTACAGTGGATCCCCGAACTATCGAATTTCGGATTATAGAGTACCTACTGCCTAAGACCCCCCTATAGTCCGATTTTTTTTTTTTTTACAAAAGATTACCTTGTAATCCGACAAATTCGAGCACAATACTGATGGTGCATACAAGTTGTAACTTGTTAAATCGTGAATTAGCGAAGACAATGATTTATGTATGTAATAGACGAGATCGGATTATAAGGGGTGCCGTAATAGCCAGAGGCCGGATTACCGGGACTCCACTGTATTTCCTAAATGACTGAAGCGATTCCTTTTTTTTTTTTTCGTTTTATCTGTATGTAATTCAATTAATATAGTTACATAAAAGTAGCGGTGATTCTAATCTAAACTGTCTTAAGTTTATTATTTTTCTCCACAGATGGTAGTTGATTCCCTCTTCCTCTGCGTATGTGAGGACCGCAATATGAACGGCAATGATGGGCGGTGGAAGAACACACGTCTAGCGGAACTCGGTGGTCATAAACAAGATAAATTCGACGACCAGGAGGGTGCTGAGCTGCAGGATGTGCCACACAAGTACTGAAGCTCAAAGCCTGTTGTGTTTGGGGCTTTTGCATGTCCGTTCAGTGCCTCATAGTGGTTACAGGCTGCAGAGTATTCCTATGTAATTTATTTTTGCTTTATTTGGTGTCGTGAAAATCTATATACACTTGTATACTCAGTTCCCCAGCTAACCCCGACAACATTTTACAGCTGCTTTACATATTTTGAAAGGATGGGCGCAGTTCGTCAGGAATAGCTCCTTCCTCCCACTGGAAAGATGATGATTTTAATACACTGTTATGTTATCTGCTGATGCCCGGTATCTATGGGTATGCAGATGACAGCACAGTTGTGGAGAGGCCTGCCGGATGCTCGGGCTAGTAGGGAATCAATCCGGTCCGAAAGAGAGGCCATGGTAGAGCGAACGACTCTTGCACTTCAGGCAGTCTCCGAATGGGGCAATGCCAATCTTGTAGCATTCAATGCCGCCAAAACGCAGGCGTGTCTTTTCACCGCCAAAAGGAGCCCGTTCACCTTGGCTCCTACTTTTCGGAATGTATCCTTGGAGTGTACCGACCGCCTTCAGCTTTTGGGTGTTGAGATTTCCTCGAACCTAAACTCTGGGCGGTTCATTCGGTCCAAGGCCAAGGTGGCTGCCAGAAAACTTGGCGTTATCGCAAAGGTCCGGCAGTACTTCACACCAGGACAGCTTCTAATGTTGTACAAAGCACAGGTCCGTTCGTGTGTGGAGTACTGCAGCCACACTTGGGCTGGTGCTGCTAAGTGTCACCTGGCCACTTTGGATTCAGTGGAGAGGCGTGCGAAGAGGCTGATTGGTGACCCTGATTTAACTCGAGTTGGTCTCCAAAGCCTAGAGCACAGCCGTAGAGTAGCCAGCCTTTCGGTGTTCTATAGGATACATTTTGGGGAGTGTGCGAGGGAATTGCACGATTTAATTCCCCCATCTCCGTTCCACCATCGGACGACCCGTCGTACGGCGAGTTTCCAACCTTATGTTGTTAACACCTCTCCGGACGAAGCGTTTCGCCTCCTCCTTTATACCGCGTACATCGATGGACTGGAACAATCTGCCGGCGGCGGTGTTTCCATCGGACTACAATTTGAGTGTCTTCAAGGCTAGAGTGAATAGGCTCTTAATAAACTAGTGCGCTTTACCATCAACGATTGCGTCACTGCTTACCATCAGGCGGGATTGCGGTCAAGCGCTGGTTTATAATATAATAAAAATAAAAAAAATATGTACTGCATCAGCATAATATGTAATATTAGATGTCGGCAGAGGGGCTCAACTGCAAGTGCTAACAGATAATGGCGCTGATTTTGTTGTTCACAAACTAAACTAATTTTAAGTTATGTGCATCTTTTTCTTTCCATTTCGTTAAGAAAAGGATAGAAGGTAACATTTTAATTTAATCCTGTCAAATTAAGAAACTCCATAGACAGTTTAGACGCGACTATAAACATGGAGACTAAAAATACGCCAGTTTACGTCAGGAGCGCACTAATTTGACAGGTCTAAACCGACATTTTATCTTCTGTCCTTTTCTCAACGAAATGGAAAGAAAAAGATGCAAATAACTTAAAATTAGTTTAGTTTGTGAACAAAGGAATCGGCGCCATTGTTTGTGTATGATACTAAAAAGAAAAGGTTTGGTCTGTGTGTAGAATGTTGAATGGCAATGTGGTGGTGGCGGCTATCTTCTTTTTACTTCCTTTTATACAAAACGGGAATGCTCATAATATTATTAGATTTAGTATTATGCCTAGAATAATTTATCTGTGCTTGATTACCATGTGCTTATTCAAAAAAATTGTTGTCAGTCGATCAAGTGACCTTTTTGAAAAGGTCACCTTGGTTTAGTTATCGATCGACCTACAACCCGAGCGACGGAACTATTGATTACTCCAATATGGATACATAATACATAGATTCTCGTTCGGTATACTAGATCAATTGATAAGACATTTATTTTATTTTCAGGTGAAACTGGCAGCCTTTGTAATTAAGAAGAATCGTACGCTTTTAATCGACTCAGTAATGCATTTTTTTATTTATTATTGATGTAAGCACATTGACACCAGATTTAAATTATGTTTTATGTGAATCACTACTTTTTGAGACATTTAACTCGTCATAAGAATGTCATCGATGGTGCAATGTTCATAGTTATAAGGACTCGTGGTTTTCCGTGTTTTATAATATAATATTTTTATAATAAAAATCTCAATGCTAATATTAAATTATAATACTCTTTTATGAATGTATACATGAATTTTAGAAATGTTTATATTATGCACTGGAATTGTTATGTTTGTATATTTTGCAAATTACGTGTTTCATAAAATAATTTGGATATAAGTGTGATTAAGGTTTTTTTAATCATGTTGTGGACCTAGGAACTCTGGGTGTGATTGGTATGGAAAGTAAACAGTATTTTTTTTGTATACATAGATATCAACATTCGTCTCTACAATAAATTAATAAGCAAGGTAGATAGCTTGTGGAACTATTCTAATGACCCAGTCTCGTCTGCCTGTAGGGCACGCAGTTTGTAGTAGATTAGACTAAATAGGTACCTAATGTTTTCCGTAAAATCTGATTATGAAGTGCATAATATTTCCTTTATTTGGACATAATATTAATAAGCTTTAAATATCAAAATATATAATTAAGTAATCTCGATCACAAATGAACTAAAAGCTTTTAAATTATTATTATTTAAGGATAATGTCAAGTACAATTATTTTTATATTTACTTTTTTTAGTATTTAAGTCAATCAGTTTATTCTTTTACTAAAATATGTAACAGATGTTTCAATTTTATATTCTAACACAAATGTTCAATGCACAGATTTTTATCATTCCAGTTTTACCTGAATTTCAAATAGGGTGCTCAATTTTTTAAATCTAGTTAAGTCCTTTTTTAATTAATGTTTTAAACAAGGAAGCACAATTTATCGTAATGAAAGTGTTTTAATTATAATACATAATTTATTAAAATATTATTTTATACAAGCATTACGTAATAATTACCGTCCACATTTTAAAATACGCGGCCGTCGGGAGAATGCGTTCATAAATACTTGTTAGTGTTTTTAATTGTATTAATAAAGATCAAATTCTCAAATCCCGATTTTTGTATGAAACTGACGGATGTCAAGAACGCAATCCCTCCCCGGCCGCACTATGTTTATCCTTTAGGCATAATTGGATCAATTGCGTCTAAAGGATCCTTTTGTATAATCGTGGATATTTGAAATCTCACACGATCTTAAATGAAGGTGGAGTTAAAACGTAACAAAAATTTTTCTTCTCCATTGCAATTTTATAACAGTTATAACAGCCTAATTATGAAATTGTTATTTTTACAATATTTGTTCTGTTTCAATATAATAGAAGGTAATCATCCAATTATACATTAAAACATGCAATGTTTTTGAAGTAACTTGTTAAGCTTTTACCTCAACACCTAGATCTTCCAGAATACAATTCAGGAAATCATCCACAATAATGATATAAAATAAAAATCAACTGTGTGAAAAATAAATTTTATTATTACGATTTACCAGGCTTTTTCTTTTTAAATTGCTTCCTCTTCTTGATTTGATCAGATATTGCCTTACTCTTCGCCTTGAGTTGCTTGCGCCTAATTGTTTTATCTGGATTTGTTTTAGGTTTCTTCATTAACATGCTGAAGGCGGGCTTTTTGACTTCATGGTAACTTTCTTCCTCCATTGAATTTTCTTGTTCTTCCATCTCTTCTGTAATGCAACAAAATGGAAATAAAATAATCAACCTCAAGGAAAAAAAAATCAAATACACACAACAGGTATATGATCTTAATTTACCTTTAACAACAACCTCTTGAGCCTTTTCCATGACATCACCCTTGAAGAAATCTGCTCCTTCTATGTCAGGATACCCAGTCTCTGGCTTGGTAGCTTCATAAACAGCTTTCTTCTCAATTCTCCTTTCATATTTGCTGCCAGCTTTCTTGGATACAGCTTGTCTCAACTTTGCAGGGCTAATATATTTAGCATTTTCCCATAATGTTGCACCTCCAAAAGAACCTGAAAATATTTTTACCTGGAAAGAGATATTATTTGTTTTATTAGACAGTTTTGAGTCTGGCTGTTGTGTAAAGTTAATCCAAGCTATACATACAGGGTTCAACACAAATCTTGGTCCAATTTCAGCCAAAGCTCCATCTTCAGACAGAATTTGATAGTTTCTAAACCAAATCCTGTTATCTAAGATCATGAAGGTGTATACATGGTCAAAGAATGGTTGACTCTTGGGATGATGATTCGGAACACCAAATATCTGAATAAGTAACTCCTTTAGAAGAGAATAATGTGCATCTTTTGTAAATTGTGGGTCAAATGATAAAAGTGGCCGAGATCCTCGCAGACAGTTACCAGTCATTTTTAGTTCACCCATTGTGTAGACTGAAAGGAATGAAATGAAAATATTAATTTATAACATAATGCAGTGAGTACCAGTATCTGTACTTAATCACAAATAGTAAAAAAAACATACTATTTTCAACCAGGAATTTAACACTAGGTCCATTTGGTATGTTAGCCATCCACATGTAAAGATCTCTCATCTTTCTGCCTTCAAAGAGTATGCATTTGTTGCAATTCTTCATTTCACTGATCTCATTGACTACATACAAATTCTTGCTTCTCTCCATCTTTGATTCTGTCTTATGGTGTGGCATTATTTTCTTTATATCCTCCATCAAATGTCGATGACGGTGATTAATCCCACGAGCGGCGAAAACTAAAACCCTTTGCCTGTTGATCCATTTGACCTAAAATGATTAATTATTTTGAAGGTTATGTTTACATTTTTGTGTATTAATAAGACGACGGCATAATTATATAATTAAGAAAACTATCAACTTTATTGCACAGAAATCTCACACTTATTAAATGGTTTAAATTAATTAATTTGTAAATAAATGCAATTTAAATTATAACCTGTCTTGGAGCCGGATCGTCAGACATTCGAACAGGCGGCAAGATCACTTCATTTTGGTCATCTTTCTTATTTTGAAGCACTACAGGTACTTTTTTCTTTCCACTTTTAGACTTTAGTTTCACCATTTTTCTAATTTACAAACACGTGTAAACCTTGAAAATACATATGAAAGAAACACCGGGCGTGCAGTGCAATAAAATTGTGATTGTCTATTTGTCAAGTTGACACTTGACAGTTTCAACCATTGACGTAATATAACATGGACAGTTCATACATGTTTGAACATGTTTGAATATAGAAAAAATAGTTATACAAATATGAGGCAAACTGACGCCAAAATAAAAAATACTGTCATCTCTTTCTAATTTTAATGATTTTGTGTAAGTAAAGTGAACAGCACTATGTTTGATAGTTACTGTGATGGCAACCCTTCATTTCCAACAGCATTGAAATACCTATTTGCGGCCGGTTCGCCATTTTATCATCTCGTTAAGTGGGTACATAAACTATCAATTGCTCTTGACCTGTGGATAAAATTTGTGAATTTTCGAGTAATTTACAGTATTGTTGCGTTTAAACTGTGTTCTGTAGTGAAAATTGACAATAGTAAAATGCCCAGCTGCAATATAATAGCATGTGGCATCAAAAGAAGCGGTAATCGCCCGAAAATAACTTTACACCAATAGGTACGTACTTAATTTCTGCTGTATAAAAATACCTTTAGATTTAGATAATAAACCTATACTTTATGCATTTATCTTAAAGTTTCAACAGTAAAACATACAAATTTAACGTTTTGCCTTTATTTTCGTAATGAAATCAATTTCTTGTTATTGAAGGGCTAGGGTTGCGCATTTAGACAATTTTGTATTTATCGATAGTATAGTCTTACTTATTAGTTTTATTTTTTTTTACTTTCAGGGCTGCCTGCTAATAAACTTAAACAGAAAACTGGGCTGGAAACATTTGGTGTTAAACATTTAAAGATGTCAACTAAAACAATTCACATTGATTCCCTTTACTTTGAAGAATCATGTTTCAACCGGACACTGAATAAAGTAACATTGTGTGACGATGCTTTACCTTCACCAACCTTATTGGTAAGTAACATTGAGTGTTACAAATTTTTGTCCAACATGATTGCGTTGTGGCTGATAAATACTGATGATGCCCCCAACAGCACTTTCATTGCTGCACTTGCAAAGAGTGATATAAAAATGTGTTACGAGTGTGGTATAAAGATAAAAAAATCTAAGGATTAATTAAAAATCCCTTTTGAAAAATCAGAAAACACCAAAAATACTAAGAATGTATTGTTTGTTTACAGCTTGCAATTCGATCAAATATGTTAAGAATTTTAGTCGAAAATGATCAAAATCAAACAAACTTTCAATCAATATCTGGATGTAGTGCTCCTAATCTGGTACTTCTTTTTTCATTAATAGAAATGTACGACTACTATTATTGAAGAGTCAAACTAATTTTTTGAGTAATAATTTAACTTTTAGGTCAATATTAAATTTTTACAGATCAAAACTGTTTGTACACCTACCATTCAAAACCAACCTGGGGAGATTTTGAAGAGGAGTGGCATAGATTTGATCCTTGGCAATCCGCTACGCTAGGTTTAGTCAGTAGCACCTCCGTGCGGCCAATATATCTGCTAGCACATCTACTGCACCTGATTTATCGGTATGATTTCAATTTTTCAACATTATTTGCAAATCCAACTGATATCAATGATAACATCTCATGAATTGAATTGAGATGGTGAAAGATATCTCATGCTTGTCTTTAATATCTGAGAAAACTTATTTTGATTTGATTTCGGGTACACCATTTTAAAACAATAAATAAATTAAAGGAAAAAGGTCAAAAACAGTCCAAGAAGATGAATAGATTTAACAAGAAAGTTAGAACACAGGCGACAAAAGTTGCTTATTTTAGTATTATTATCAAAGATTTAAAGGAAATAAATTTGTCGAATTTTGAGTCCCAAGCTGTGCTTGCAGAATGTGCAGGACCCCATGGTCTGGTTTATCCATCAAAAAAAGTTGTAAACATTTTACTAAATGTCGAAAAAATATTAAAAACTTTTTGTAGATTTTTATGCTGAATCAAATTTATTTGATTCTGGGGATTGTGAACATGACACAAAACGTGAATATTTATTATTCAAAAGTATAATAGAGGTGTAGGTACGGACGACAGCAATTAAAGCTACCCGAAACTGTCAAATATACCGAATCAACCTTAAGCCTCAAATCTAATAAAGAAATCTGACAGATTGTAGTACGTAGCTTGATGTGTTGTCGTCTGTGCTTGAATTTGAGATACAAATATTACGGAGAAAAATTTAACTTGTTAAGGTAGATTTTTTTTCGTATAGAAATTACCCGAACAAAATTGTAATGTTCAGGAATGAATAAGATTGATTTGTTTATGTACATTGTTTTATTTAAGTCATTGTTGTCTTTTAATTAAAACCCACAATTATCCTGCATGTTAGAACTACCTACCTTCGGTGTTGGAAATTTAAAATATAAAATATTAATTAAGACGATTCCGTCAAGAAAGTATGTGAAAAAGAATTTATTGCATGTTTCTTGCAAATTACAACAATATTATATAGAAATAGCGACAGCCCCGCAGGTTCACTCACATATCCTCCTGTCTAGTTTTTTGTGTTAATCCTGGTCTTGTACGGACGACACCAGGTCAAGCTACCTGAAACTGTCAAATATTTCCAATCAACCTTTAGCCTTAATACTTTGGAGAAAAGGTTGAAAATAATATAAAGAAATCTGACAGATTGTGGTAGCTTGATGTGCTGTCATCTGTATTAGTATATGTGTGCTAAATTTCATCCGTTTAATGGTTTTTGCGTCCATCTTCACTTTCACATTTATGTGTTAGTAATATTATAATAGGAAGGGATAGAGTAGGATTATGTGTCACAGAATTCTTCTGCGCCGGGAGTCCAATTAGAATATTAAGATTTCTTTGAATATGTTCCCTCCGGTGCAAACGTCTAACAAAGCTACACAGTTACATAAATTATTCGATATATTTTTTATTTCTTGTAATAAAATTTCTTTTGAATTTTATGTTCTTGGATTTCAAAACAAATTCAAAAAAAATAATATTCTCGTAATCTTTTATCGATGTTGTTATAAAGAAACATGGGCAGCTCTATTAGCGGTCATTTTATCCTCTCAGTCAAGTGTGGGTAGAGTGCGTTTCATCTAAGAGTTCCTTTGCCGTCATGTTGGCACTAATGCAACTTAGTATAAGAGAGAGAGAGACGCAGAGTGCGTTTACCTTGTTTACGATAGTGACAAAAAATGAATGCCAACATGACGGCAAGGGAACTCTTAGATGAAACGCACTATATGTACGTTTTTTGGTAGGTATGTACGTCTATGTTATACTACGTCTATGGTTTCAACAGAGCCAAAGAATTTACATAAATACCTAGAATGCTGACGAACCAGCAAAGGCGTTCCTAGAAAGACAAACGCACGAAGGACCCCTGTGTCCCTTTCTAGTAGGGTGTACACAGTTCATAAGAAAATTGGGACATTTAATAAACTTCAAAATTGTTTTGAGTAAAATACTAATAACAGTAAGAGGTAGCTACAAAATAAAATATGAAATATATGTGTATTGTATACTAGCGACCCGACCCGTCTTTGCTCGAATAAATGTATTATATTAGGTATATATAACTTTATCATGTGAATCACTCTATCATTAAAGAAAAGCGCAACCCGTTACTTAGTTTTAAAGATCTAAACATACATAGGGACAGTTACAGGCTCATGTTGCCCCTGTGCGCCGCAGCCTCTATGTCTCTGTAATATCTTCGAATATATTTATTAAATTACATGCTGTAAAAGGCAATATTGATATGTATAAAATGCTAAATGAATTTAGTGAATAAGGTTTTCAGTACGTTGACTTAATAGAAACGCTTGGAATGCAAGTCATAACCACGCTCACGCGCCTTAATTCGGGTGCCCTTTCGGTACTCTAGCTAGCAGTCTAGCTAGTAGTCACGCACGCACCGCTGTGATAAGTGGACGACGCGGCGCGCTACGGTACTTAATATAATTAAAAAATAACAAAAAGCCATGTTCAAGAAATCAACACATTTATTTATATAAAGTGTTACAGACGTAACAAATACAATACACTTTGAAAGACAAAAAAATGTCTACCATCATACTGCAAATGTATAAAACCTTGTTTTAGTTGTTGGTTCAAATGGAATAACTTCAGCCCTAATCACGTTCAGACACGCATAGTTCAGATCTAATTACGTCCAATGGGTTTTAAGACTCGCATGCACAGAGTACAGTTATAATATAAAAAGGAAAAGATTGCCCACTCTCGTGACATTTAGCCATGAGAAGTTTGCAGCGCCATCTGCATTTCTGAACAAGGAGCTATCGATCTATCATACACTCACTCACATACGCATAGATTAACCCACACACACTATGTAATATTGATATTAGATTTGTTTATAATTAAAAGCCTTTTATTTCCCAGTACCTAACTTTTTTGTTCTAATTTTCTTGTGGAACATTATTTTGTAATAATACCAATATTTGGGAAGTCAAATATTCACATCAAAAAAATAAGAACAAAATTCGATACGGGAAAATACTGGCTAAATGCAAAATTGGGTTTTAATGAAACAACTGATTAGTTTAAGTCCATTTTCTATTTTTATAATTGTTGTGCTTATTATACTAATTAACAGCAGCTAATTTTGTTTCATCATCGCCTTCATATTTTATTATCCCGCACAAACAATAACATTCACTGCAGTCACAATACAACACAAAATAGCGTCTATAGCGCGTAGTATAACAGTTTCTGGATGATTATCTTGGTATCGAAACAGAGGAGTAATCTCAACTCGACGTTTATAACGAAGATATTATCTCAAAAACTAGGATAAACCAGAAAACAATCGAGAAACAAATCAAACGTGTGCACAGACTATGGCGACCAAAGAATTTACATAAATACCTAGAACGCTAACGAACCGGCAAAGGCGTTCCTAGAAAGAGAAACGGACGAATGACCCCTGTGTTCCTTTCTAGTAGGGTGTACACAGTTCATAAGAAAATTGGGACATTTAATAAACTTCAAAATTGTTTTGAGTAAAATACTAATAACAGGAAGAGGTAGCTACAAAACAAAACATGAACTATATTTATATTGTATACTAGCGACCCGACCCGTCTTCGCTCGAATAAATGTATTATGTTAGGTATATATAACTTTATCTTGAATCACTCTATCTACTAAAGAAAAGCACATCCCGTTACTAAGTTTTAAAGATCTAAACATACATAGGAACAATTACAGGCTCGCGTTGTCCCTGTGCGCCATAGCCTCAATGTCTCTGTAATATCTTCGAAAATATTTATTAAATTACATGCTGTAAAAGGCAATATTGATATATATAAAATGCAAAATGAATTTAGTGAATAACGTTTTCAGTACGTTGACTTAATAGAAACCCTTGGAACGCAAGTCATACCCACGCCCACGCGCCTCAATTCCTTTCGGTACTCTAGCTAGCAGTCTAGCTAGTAGTCACGCACGCACCGCTGTGATAAGTGGACGTCGCGGCGCGCTACGCTGCTTAGTATAATTAAAAAATAACAAAAAGCCATGTTCAAGAAATCAACACATTTATTTATACAAAGTGTTACAGACGTAACAAATACAATACACTTGAAAGACAAAAAACTGTCTACCATCATACTGCAAATGTATAAAACCTTGTTTTAGTTTGGAATAACTTCAGCCCATTATTCTCGAATTCCATCATCACTTGGAAAACTGCAAGAAAATTATGTTCACCAAGAATCAATCAATATCGATCCGGACGAAGCGTTTCGCTTCGTCCTTTATACCGCGTACATCGAGGGATTGGAACAATTTGCCAGCGTCGGTGTTTCCGTCACACTACAATTTGAGTGTCTTCAAGGCTAGAGTGAATAGGCTCTTAATAAACTAGCGCGTTTTACCATCAACGGTTGCATCACTGCTTACCATCAGGCGGGATTGCGGTGAAGCGCTAGTTTATAATTTTATTTAAAAAAATATATATAATATATATTAATAATAAAATGGTTAGGTTAGTTATTCAAGTAGGTTAAACTTTTTGTAAAAGTGTAAGGTAAGTTTAGCTAATACGGATAGTTGACATACACTGATACGCTGTTTGTTACATTTTCTTCAGTAGATATTAGGTATAAAAATTTTCAAGAAAATATACAATTTGTTTCTAGTAAGTCTATACTTTTTAAACATACTTAAAAAAGGAAGAGGTTCTATGTTCAGCTGTCTCGTCTTTTTTACAGAATATTATACTCAACCTACACCATATATTTTGTAAACAAACTGGTACAGTCATACCTAAACATTGAACGATCACAACCGGGGCAATAATAACTATTACATCCTCGCACACAACAAATTCTTGTCATTTTAAATTAGATTTTTATCTCAACCTTCGAAAAAATAGCGTGATACCTTAAAAATACGACAAAGAAAAATTTGCATCGACCCAAAGACATTAAAATTATATTTACAATAGACAGGACATCACGAACAAAATTGTAAGCCAATACTTTTGTCGACTTGGTTAAAAGTCGCTCAGTCTAGTGTCCGCGTCAAGACGTAACATGTGTCCACCAAGAATAAACATTTTCTAAGGAAATATGCCCTGTTGCGCTTTGCGTTATTGTACATCTCGTTATGGTAAAATGACTGGACCTAACTTCGGAATGTTTTTGTATGAATTATTTATATTTAGTCAGTAATTAAAATTTTAAAAAATTCTTAAATAGTTCTAGAAACTTTTTTATTATTGTAATAAGCGCCCTCTATTGTTGAATAGTTTTACTATTTTCATGTAGAGATGTAGTAATGTTGTTTATCGATTTAGTTATCGATAATACTTATTAAGTTGAAAACATATAGCTATATTTTATTGACATTTAAAATATAGCTAAATAAACTTAAAATGTTACTATATTTCAAGTTTATTTATTAGTAACTCTATTTGAACATAATCTTGTCATATTAATGAACAAAATTGAATAGGTTTTATGTTATTTTAGGTTTTCGAATAAAAATTATGTTGTACGGGAAAAGTGTATACGATTTGTCCAGATATACCGTAGAGAAGAAAATTGGCTTCCGTCTACTTCGTCGAAATTATGCTCAAAGCATTTTAAAAGTGAAGATATCTACTTTTTAAAGAAAGAAGATTTGTCGATCAAATTTAAAAAAAAAAGGATTGGTACCCTGTACTAGTAATGAATTAGTAAGTTATTCATTTCAGAACTTTTCCACTTAATCGTAAAAATTGGGATAATATTTATGGTTAAGTGGATAGTACATAAATTAGATAACTTATTTATAATGAAATATATTTATAAAATATGTAGGTACGTATATGTAGTACAATGATATGAAAAAGTATGAATGATGAATGACAAAGTAGCTTGCTTTGTGATTTTTAAGATTCCGTACCTAAAAGGTAAAACGAACCCTATTCATGAGACTTCACTATTCGTCTGTCCCTCTGTCACCAGGCTGTATCTCATGAACCGTAATAGCTAGACGGTTGAAATTTCTAGAAATTATGTTAGTATTTCTGTTGCCGATATGACAAGTGCTAAAAATAAAAAAAAATAAAATATTATTTATTTTAAATAAAATATTTTCCCATACAACAAACATGATTTTTTGCTCCATATTAATAACAGAAACAGATAGACTCTTAAAAGGTTCACAGAATATTTGGTTATATATTCAAATTAAAAATAAAATAAATATTGAAGGCTCCCATTTTTAAAGATAATGAATGGTACGGAACTAATTCGCCAGATCTTGCTCCAGCAGACTACCATTTTCGTCGTGATTTGGACAATTAAATCACACATTAGACAGTTCTGCTTTCACACAGTTTGTGCAGTCTAGATCCTCAGAATTCTATCGCAAAGGTATAAACGACTTTCCTATTAGAAGGCAGCAATGTATACATAATAATGGTAACTATATTGATTAAATGTGTTAATTAAAAATGAAAAAATAAAATTATTTAGATTTTCAGTATTAATCGGTAAATTTAAACTTTAACGTGCGTTATATTAAAAGATTTATAAAAATAGAAACTTGTAAACATTGAACATATCTATAATTTTTCAGCTACGTAATTTTTTGTTTCAAGCTATCATAATTCGAATAAACATCGTCGTAGTAACTTCTTTGAATATTATCGATAATTTTATATCGAAATGATACAAGCCCTACCACAGTTTTTTGCATTGCCATTTAAAAATATTTGCAAACAAACGTGTAGAAAAGAATCATTTTGGTAAAAACGAAATGCAAACAAAAATTTCAAAACAAAATGCGCTTTATGGCCTAAAAAGTCTATTATGGTCAAAAATCGCAATAAACTGAGTATTAAAATAATTCGTAAGCATAACACATCTAAAATGCAAATAGACGGTGTCACGGAAAATGAATAGTAGCTAATAAAATTCTAAAACAGTTTTTGATCTCTGTACAAGACAAGTTTCACTTAATTTGTTTACTTTTCCATATTTATTTACCCGATTTGAACTACATTAGGGTATTAAATCGGATCTGGCAACATAGACCACACTGGCCAGGTGGCCAGTGTGCACAGAACACCCAGTGTGTGCGTAGCTATTGCGCGGTAGGTACCGCGCAATAGCTGAATATATTTTATGTAAACTTATTTCAGTTTTACTATTTGATGTCTCCAATTGTCGATCTAATTTTGCTATATTGTACTAGATGGCGGAACTGGGCCATGGGATCACAGTTTTTCTATGCGATTTTGACATATTGCCCTCTCTATTTATCTTAAATCTCTTTGCATCGACCATATTGATTATTTAACCCAATATGTCGTCGGTGTTGCCATTCTATAGTTTATACTATCTGCTAATATTGTTTTATTTATATTTATTGTTTAATCACAATAAATGCATTGATTAAATGTTGAGCTAAGCAGTTAGTTATTTTAATGCATAATCAATCACGAGTCACTGATATAATATTGTATATCAGCGTACATAACAAAACGAGTGGATGAAGTTTATGTATCAAATTTACCATATGGTAGTTTTATTTCGCACTGGCAGTCTGCGGGAAAGGGACACAGGGGTCATTCGATGCCTCTCATTCGGAACTTTAGGTATTTATGCGTAAGCTTTGTGGCAATGTAAGCTTTATGGGGTAGGATTTAGGTTTATTTTTGAAGGTTGTTATTTAGATGTTTTATTACTCGTAATAATTCTATATATTTAAATTTCTTTGATGGCGACCATTTTACTCACAGCGTGTCATGTGTCATTGACATTAGAATCAGATGTTAATACGAGTGAATATAAAGCCTATTATTCCCATTATATTAAAAGGATTTAAGATAAATATAATTAATTGTTTATATGAAGATTTTAATATATTCAAACTAACATTATATTAGTTTAAAAATGAATCTTGTTGTTTTTAAAATTTTATTACAGAGACATCTATTGCGGACTGGAAGAAATTAATTATATGTTTCAATGCTCAAAAAAGTAGATGATGCTGCTTCATTCGTCGCCAAGCTCGATGTAGGCAACTGTCCCCGCCCCCGCTCGCATTTGTTGACCCAACTTACGTAATCAATGTTATCGGACGGTATTGACCTCGACACGAGCGTATAATAATATTTATAAACTTAAGAATTAAAATGTTCTATTGAACTTCTATTAGGTAACTTAGTAGGTGTATTTAATCTATACCAAATATATTTTAATTTCCCACAGCTGGGAGTAAATGATAAATAATAAGTCTGCAGCATTGTAACATTTTATCTGGCTTTTGACTTGTTACCTACCTATCAGTATCATTTTTTGTTTAGTGTAAGACGTTACTATCGTAGTGTGTTTAAAAAAATAATAATATTTAAAATGATTAAATCAATAACTTTGTTTGTGAAGTTCATAAGTAAGAATAATGTTTTGGAACAAGTTAGATATGCGTCACAAGCACTACCACAGCTATCTTCGGTAAGAAAGAATAACTTCACACATAACTTGTGTTCTGATTATTGTTTTTATGAAACAGAAACTCACTATCAATTTCAGACGACATAATTATTTCATAACTAAAGTTGCGCATCTAGAAACGAAATTGGCTACCTACCTAGTATCATTATCTATAAATCTATTTTTCGGCAAGGTGACATTGTAGCGGAAAAGCGGACTTAAAATATGACGTGTAGAGTACCTAGTTTAGTAAACTAATACATAGAGGAGTATATTGACTTACCATTGCCCATTGCACTATTTATGGGGTAGGTATAAGCACAGATTGGTATAAAGGTACTTACAAGTACAGACTGTAATCTGTCAGTACTACAATCTGTCAGATTGCCTTATTACAGTTTCAACTTGTATGTCTAAAGCATTAAGGCTCAACATTGATTGGGAAAATCTGACAGTTTTGGGTAGCTTGACCTGCTATCGTCCGTACATTGCTGTTGCATTTGCATCATCTACATACCTACATAGAAAAGACGAGATGATGCATCATCATCCTGCCAATAAACCAATTTAGGCTCAAATAGGCTCTTAATAAACTAGCGCGCGTTACCATCAACGATCGCATCACTGCTTACCATCGGGCGGGATTGCGGCCAAGCGTTAGTTTATAATTATTATTTAAAAAAAAAGACTACAACACATCAAGCTACTACAATCTGTCAGATTTCTTTATTATATTTTCAACTTTATCTATAAAGCTTTAAGGCTCAAGGTTGACTGAGAATTTTTGACAGTTTCGGGTAGGTTGACGTGCTGTCGTCCGTACTTATATGTACTAAACAAACAACTCATGTAAGAACCTAGGTATTTATTAGCAAATACTAAGCAACTAACTAATAATTTGGAGAGATATACCTAGTCTTGATATTGTTATTTTCCATGCCGTTCCTTCCTTTCTTTTACGTATTCGGTAGGTATTGACGGTAATACTAATACCACGTAGGCATTAGACGCATATAAAGGTGTATCTGACATCGACGCACAAACGAGTACCATGGATCCAGTGCATGATTCTGAACCCCCCAGTGGTGGAATTTTTCGTCGACTTTTTCATGATTAAAAAAAAATAATGTAGTTTTTTCACTTTAGACCCTTCATAATTGCTATACTTTTATAACCCAATAAGATTCTAACGTAAAAATTAATTAATTCGCTAATTATACAAAAAAGCGCATTGAAAACAAAACTCGAAAAACTATCTTATCAGCTGATTTAATAGAGTTCACATCAGGGATCAACGTCATACATACAAACCCGCACGGCGGCACGCTTGCAACGTTCAAAGGCCGACCCGACAATTTTTTTTAAACATTGTTATTTCTGTAACCGCTCATTAACAACATAAATGACTATCATAATTTTTTTAGTGGCATGCGGTCTAGCCTTTTCGCGAAGTTTGCGTTATGATGTCAGATACACCCTGTACAGTCGTAAGTTCGTGAGTCGACAGCACATCAAGCTATTACAATCTGTGAAATTTCTTTATTAGATTTTCAACTTTATCGCTTAAGGATTAAGGCTCAAGATTAATTGGACCTATTTTATAGTTTCGACTAGTTTGACCTGTAGGCCTAGTATGAGTTTTCAATACGAAACTCGCTCGACGATATCGAGCGCGTTTGGTGCTCTCATTGGTTGAGAGTTCTTACGACCTTGAAGCGGGCCAATCACTGAGTCAAACGCGCTCGATATTGACGATCGAGTTTCGTATTGAAAACTCATACTAGGCCTACTGCTGTAGTCCGTACCATAATATGGGCACCAGCACCCTAATTGCCTAACATACTACCTATTACTATAAATTTGAATAATTTTGAAGGTTGTTAATCCATTTTTCCATATGTGTGAAAAATGTGTCTACTCTACAACGTAAATAACGCTATGATTGTTATGGAATAGTCAAAATCAAACCCATTGCTGATGACGCAATTACCTACCACATAAACATCATCGCCAAAGCCGAATTTCGAATCGTCCCTTTACTTTAGTTGCTTTCCTTTCAGGAAAAATACAACATAAAAAGAAAAATTTTCAGCACAATAGAACCATCAGATGTTGGTTACTTTCAGTCTGTACTTGGAGAAGAACGGGTGTTGACTGGCGAAAGTGATGTGTTGCCATATAACATTGACTGGATAAAGAATTGCAGAGGTAGGTATTGTAACTGCGGAATTATTTATCTTAAAATCATCATCATCATCATCTCAGCGTTAATCCCAGTCGCATCCGAAGCCTTTTTCCAGCTCTGGAGTCTGGGGTCCGCTTTACCAGTCTAACTGCTGACTTTGGCGTAACTTCGACATTTTTCCGTGAAGCGACTGCCGTCTGACCTCCACAACCCGAAGGCGATATCAAAGCAGTGCAGTTAGACCAATTGTTGGACTTTTGAGGGCTCCAACAACCCGTAACGACTGCCACTAGATGTTCGTATGGCAACCGGGACCAACGGCTTAACGTGCTTTCCGAGGCACGACCAGACCAGTGCAAATATTCATATTCATGCATACAAATATTTGCACTGCGCGGGGATCGAACCCGCGCCTCCTTGCGCAGCGGCCGCGTTCGCTACCGCTACGCCACGGAGGCTGTCAATTATTTATCTTAAAATATCTTAACGATATTCGTTTATAAGCGTGATTTTTAATTGCTATTCGTAATATAGGTACGGACTACAGCAGGTGAACCTACCTGAAACTGTCTAATATTCCCAATGAACCTTAAACCTTAATACTTTAGATATAAAGTTGAAAATCTAATAAAGAAATCTGACAGATTTTAGGAGTTTGATGTGCTGTAGTCTGTATGTACATTACGAATACCTATGTTAATTAGAACTGATGCCGTTGACGGGTGACGTCACAAAATGCATAATATTCAACAAATAATAATGTTCTAATACATAATACTCAACAAAAGCATCATTATCAGCCTATGTTAGTCCACTACGGGACATAGGCCTCTCCTAGAACACGCCATTCAACTCAACGAATGGCGTGCTGTCAGCACGTGCTGGTATCTTACGCATCATATGCCATCTTACGAAGATTGACGCTCCACTTCGCCTGAGGACGTCCTACCTTACGTTTACCTATTCGCCGTTAACCAATTAGGAATACGTCTACCTCAACGGTCATCAGTACCTATAGCATAATCAGCCTTTATTGTTTTCACTGATGGGACAGACCTCAACTCGATAAGATGAGAGGACGTGGACTCAGTGCGGATTGGTAAATGACACATGTCTTCTATTGACGACACGGTGAGCGCAGCCGTTAAGCCATTTACTACCTACTGCGCTGCGGGTCGCGGGTTCGATCCCCGCACGGAACAAATAGTTGTATGACCTACAAGAAGTCGTTTCGGGTCTGGCTGTTTGTGTATGTGAGTTATGTCTGTAAACGCACCCACGATACAGGAGAAATTCCTAGTGTGGAGCAACGTTTGAAAAAAAAAAATTTTTTGATGTTTGTCACATGACCCTTAGAAGGACACACGCTACTTTTGAACCTGAATCGTAAACGAAGTCGCAGGCTAGTAATTAGTAACATTTTCAGGACAATCAAGGGTTGTATTAAAACCACGGAGCACAGAAGAGGTGTCTACAATACTAAAGTATTGTAACGACAGACGACTGGCGGTATGTCCTCAAGGTGGCAACACTGGTCTCGTGGGCGGCTCCGTGCCCGTGTTCGACGAGATCGTCATCAGCTTTGCACTCATGAACAAAATAATCAGTCTAGATGATCTTTCAGGTTAGTTAATAATAATAGAAACGAAATATTGTTGACATGTTGACTATGACAGGAATTTCGCAGGTCGGTTCCAGCGTACTTAAATATTTATATGCTGCTTTGCAGTTTTGGTCACCCAGACCACAATCGATTCCCGATAGGGTAGGTACCTTGGACAATTCAGATTGATACCTAAGTCAAATAAGACTGAATGACGTCTGAGGCTGTCGTGTTGAGGAGGGTGCCAACCGCCTCCTTGGTGTCCGCGGCAGTCTCCTTGAGACCGCGAATGAAGGTGCTCTTCAGGTTGCCAGATGTTGTGGCAACCTTAAGGACCAGGTCCACCCCGTCCAAGGCCAGCTAACTAAGGGCCACCGCCGACGGTTGCCCACCTTCCGCCGATAGAGCAGCGCGTCGGGCCATTTCCGAGACTTCGTCGGCAGAGACGGCTTTGCGCTGCTCCCTCCTGGTGGCGTTGAGCTCCGCCTTCGAGCTCCCTAGCGAGGCGCAACTCTCGCCACAGGGTCCTCCGAAGTGACCCCCATGTCACTTTCTGCTTCGTTGGCTGGGGTACGCACGAACCTACCCTGTCCCGTGTCCGTCCCTCCGCGGCCGCTAAGCAGTCACCCCTCTTGAAAATAAGACTGATACCTAGGTCAAGTCAAACAGATACCTAGGTTAAGTGAAATGGATGCTTACTTCATTACAACGATATAAACTGCTACGAGTAGGTACTGTATAAAACTCTAGCTTCAAAGAAGTCTTGGTGCGGTTAAATGAATTTTATCAATGTAACCAAGTAGCAGGTACCCAAGTACTTAACAAGTATTATACCACTGAATACACCAACTCCGCGAGGCATAGGTAACAACACGTTAGTCAATTGATTTTACTTTGTTACCTCCTTGGTTATCCGCACGTGACGGTTAAGCATACCCTACCTGAAACTACCTACGACCATGCATAACAAAATATACCTGCTGTAGCCATGTTTTTCGAAGTTTTTATAGTCTACAAGGATCTCTGCTATATTTTCTCTATAACCTAACAATCCCTTGCAGGGGCCTTGGTTTGTGAAGCTGGTTGTATTCTGGAGAATCTGGACAACTATGTTCGGGATCGTGGTCTCATTATGCCGTTGGACTTGGGCGCGAAAGGTACCTGTCATATCGGTGGTAACACCAGCACTAATGCGGGGGGACTGAGGTTACTACGCTATGGCAACCTGCACGGATCTGTGCTGGGAATTGAGGCAGTAAGTTTATAAAATGAACCATTACCTATTATAGTACAAAGCACAAGTCACGTCTGTCTATTAAACGTAATTAACTCAAAAACTATCAAATTCTCATACTATTTTCACCAATGGACGAAGTGAAAAATGTCGGAGAAAAATCATGCAGTCTCTCGGCTTCACTAGCGTGGACTTTGTAGACCACGAGTTATTTGAAAACATCAACGCTGTTGACGTCGAGAGTAAAAGCTAGTTGATTAGACGATAACATCGCAATATTTTCTTAGATTTTCTGTGTATCTAAGATAACAGTGATAGTATTCATGGATACTACGCCTGTGACCCTGAACGACGCGCAGCGCTCTGCCTACAGAGTGGCTCTGCCATTGTACTGCTCAATTTAGTAGGTAATTGGCTTGTATCCTAAAAAATAATTTAATGTCCGTCAGATAGCTTTATAAAAAATATTGAACACGTATTTTTTATTTTTTCTTTCATTCAAATACTTAGGAAGATATATTGATTTGAAATGTCGCATGACGTCACGCCGTGGTGCAAAATATAGAACGGCGTGACGTAATTAGCCCCCACTCTGTAACTTTAATACGCTATATCTCAGTAATTTTTGGTAATTACGACAAAATAAAAAATACGGGTCTTCATTTTTTTTATTATCTATAAGACGGACTAATTATTTTTTTGATTTTCATGCCTTGGATACATTCCTATTGTATTGCTTTTCGTCCTGCGTTTAAAATGTTGTATTTGAATCTTTACTTCCCACGTCTAGTATCAGCCAGACCATTGTTTGGACGACCGTGTTGAGAAACCGTTAATCCCACCTATAAACATAATATGAGTACCTACCTATAGTATTATAGATAGGCCGGTATGGCGCTATGTCTAAAAAGAAGCCCCCACACATAACCTGTTCTTTCCAAATGTGAGCAATAGATATGTCATATGTTTTCATTACCCTATTTCTGCATAGGTAAACTTAAATTATGTACCTATTCTAAATTATATACCTGTTTTGTAGATACCTACTTATGGAAATGTGAAGAATCAAGTAAATAGGAGTCATGTTATGTACTTAAATATTAGTAATAGATACCTAGTTGTTTATACTGTTCAAAGTCTGATGTACCTGTTGTAAACAACTATGTTAGAAGTTTGCAGTATTATTACTTAGGCACCTACACCTACAGTTTCTTCCACTAGCTAGTATAAATTCGTGGGAGGTGCGAAACCGGTTTCATAAAACCAAACCAGCTTTCTTGTTTCGTATCGAGTGACCTGATTACGCACAGATGCGGGAGACACAATATTCTCAAACAGTTTGGCCCCTAGCATCTAAAAAAGTTGTCCATATGAGGAAATCAAGCGACAAACCCCAAACTAGACCAACATGCAAATTATACCGACTGACGATCGGCGACCCTCAGTATCACTTTTTTTCGTGCCAACTGTTTCCATCCATATCTAATCTTTCTTTGTATTTAAGGTAAAAGCCGATGGTACTGTCATAGATTGCCTCAGGGCGCTAAAGAAGGACAACACAGGGTATCACTTGAAGCATCTCTTTATTGGATCTGAAGGAACGCTAGGTTTCGTCACCAAAGTCGCTATACACTGCCCAGTGTTACCTAAGGCCGTGAATTTGGGTTTCTTTGGTAAGCTTTGAGGTGTTTCTTGGAACTCTCGATATTTGTTTTATTAGCAGGTACTGAATCCTACCCGTAGGTAGGTATCTATTAGTTATTTGTACGCCTGCGGTGTGGTTACTTTCTCTATCTCCATTCATGCATGGCAAGGATATTTCGTTACACATCGTTGACAATGACATTGTAGGTCACAAGTAAAGAATAATAACCATTCTTCAAACTTGCAGGTGTCAAAAACTTTGAAAATGTTCTGAAACTATACAAAAGCGCCAAATCAAGTCTAGGTGAAATTCTGTCGGCATTTGAAATGGCCGATTTTGATTCGATAGACTGTACTGTAAAGAATCTTAAGCTGCCGTAAGTAACTGGAATGCAATTAGTGGAATCTAAAATGTAATCAGTCATGAATTCGTATAATTTCAACAGGAATCCGATCTCAGAATATCCGTTCTACGTCTTGGTAGAGACGCACGGAAGCGACGAGATTCACGACAATGAGAAGCTAACAAGGTTCTTGAACAGCGAGATGGAGTCAGGACTTATTGTCGACGGAACTGTTGCATCAGAGCTCACTAAAATGCAGGTGATAAAGACTCGAATGGGTATTTTGTGGTTTAAAAATCTATTTCAATACATTAATCATTACTATCTCTACATATTTTGTAACAAAGTCGACCGTGTCTGTCTGTTCGCGATAAACTCAAAAACTACTCCACCGATTTTCATGTTGTTTTCTCCAATGGATAGAGGTTAGATAGACGGTTTTCGAGGAACGTTTTATAAATAAAAGTATAACGATAATAATTGTTGAAAACTTATAATTGCCGATTGCAATTATTGTAAGCTCACATTTTTGTTTCAAAAATTATGGCGGAATGAAGTTCGCTGGGTCAGCTCGTTATTAAAATAAAACCAATATGACATCAATGTTCAACATTATATGTATTATTGTTTTCAGACAATTTGGAATCTTCGTGAAAGTATCGCAGCAGCGGGTTTGGTAGAGGGTTATGTATTCAAGTATGATGTCTCCATACCGTTGAAAAACTATTACGACCTGGTGCCACTTTTGAGAAAGAAGCTCGGCGATAAAGCCATTAAAGTCTTCGGATACGGACATGTTGGTAAGTAACAAAATACATTTTTTATTTTGTGAAGTGAAGAATGACGACAACAAAGACTAGTGACCACCTAATAACTCGTGTATTTCTTTCTTTACCCTCCATGCATTTCCTAAAATCAACAGTTAGTAATTGTACAATCAACTTAGGATATAATAACTATTGACGTATTACAGGAGATGGTAACATTCACATCAATGTCTCAGTGCCACAATATACCAAAGAGGTATCATCTCTTCTGGAGCCATACATCTTTGAAGAAGTGAGCAAACTGAATGGTTCCATAAGTGCAGAACACGGCATCGGCTTCAGGAAACCGATGTACATACACTATAGCAAGGATCCGTCTGCACTACAACTTATGAAAGATCTCAAACAGCTGATGGACCCAAATGGAATCCTTAACCCTTACAAGGTCTTGCCTGACCAGGCATAAGATTACATTGTTTACCTGTAATTATTACACATATTATGACATAATATATTGAGAGACTTACAATGTAGGTATTGATATTGCATCATGTGTCATTATTTGTAAACTGCACTAATAACGGGAGCAATGAAATAAAATAAACGAAAAATAATTTATTTAAATGACTTTTATTAAAATATCCATTTATTCTTATAACATTCATAATATCACTGCAACAAAAATACAATGGAATATTATAAACATTTTCCTAATTGCTTCAAATAAATAAATGTTGTATTCCATAAATATATTCGAAAAAGGTATTCATTACTTCAATAATCAGCACAAATGGCTTAGTTTAGCAGGTAGCTAATTTATTGCTTTGTAAATCTCTCTTAGACCACTGTCTAGTCTATCGATCAGCAAGTAGGGTCATCGGGCTTAAATTCATTACACACAAGGCATCTGTCATACCGTCTCACTCATTTCAAATAGGCAAATATAATTACAACAACACACGACACAAGTGTAACGAATTTGGCAAAACATAGTGTTCTACTCCACATTGACAACCATTTATAAGTTATGAGAAAATGCAACTGGAAGTATCAATAGAACAACTCAACTATATGCTCTAGAAGTTGTTATAATCTATGTCCTTATATAGATCAGTTTACTTCTAAAGAGTAAAAATCACGTAACATTGTGTAAAATGCAAACAATGTAAAATGTTTAAAAATGACTTAGTAGTTGGACTGAATTGTGAATATTGCACTAAACTAAAGAAATTTGTGCCAAAGAAATTTATTACACAATTAAAATGAATCTAGATTATTTTCCTTACTGCTTCCCACCAAAATAAATCAATCAATAAAAAATTACATACACAATAATATAATAATTAATTTATCAGTAAAATGGACAAAATGTCATTTAAGTAAATAAAAAAAACTTTCAGCCTTCTAACTTATGCAATATTATTATGTAACATTTTTCTCCAGTGGACATTGTTTACAATGGAATGGAAGTAATTAGCCTTGTTTTTGCATACAGAAGGTATATTTATTTTCCTTAGGTTTATTTCAACATTTTCTGTATTTGTTGAGGAAATGTGAAGAAACCCCAAAATTAATACATGTTTTTTTCTCATGAAATAGAAAAAAATAATGAAGAAATTATGAGATTGCTAAACATTAGGTAATAGACGAAATGTAAACAAGAAAATGGCTCTAATATATGGCCGTCTAATTTAGTGGTGGGTACTAATAAAATATATCAGCTAGCAGCTTAACAATACAAGAAAACAACAGTAATTTTTTCATAAAATAAAACACTTAGTTACCTACACTTGTTTACACTTAGTCCATGTCATTGTAAGTCGGATGTGTTTACGTATAACCTCGAAAATTATAACTGGGCAATTTATGACTTAACAAAATCAATAATTGATTAACTTTAAAAACGTATTTTGCTTACACGTAAACACAGTTAAAAGACCCTCCGGAACAACAGACCAAAAGATCAAATATCACACTAAAAATAAAAAATTATAAAGACTTTTTACTGATAATATTCTAGTTTGGTCATGCATAAAGGCATAACAAATCTAAAATTAAAAAGCTTTAAGTCTGTATATAATCCTGGTACTTAAATCACTATGTTGGAGCACCTAAAAGTAAAGTTGGTGTTGTCCTTTAAGTAGGTAAGGTGGAAAACTGTTAAGTAGGATGCTCAGTTAACAGTCGGCGTATTCTCTCGCGACTCAGCACCAGCGACCCGCGCAGCGGTGCGGTAAAACGCCAAGATCTTATTTCAAACTCATATGTAAATCGTTGATAGGATGGCTACGAGGTTGATCGCTCCTATTAAATCTTTTTTATAGTTTTATATATTTTATATTTTTTTTATAGTTTTTCACCATTGTCCTAGCATAGTAGACGCAGTTTGGTCTGTGCCCCGCGAGGGAAGGGGCGCGTCGCAACGTGCGGTTATCGTTTGATTTGATTGGACATCTTGAGGAACTCCAAGAAGCCAGCCTGCATTTCGGCATCCATGCCGGTGTCCCACGCGTCATTCTCCAGCTCCTCACTATAATACATTATCAATATTATAATATACTTGTAGACATATACAGATAAATAGAATGAGAAATTAGGAGGTAAACTAGTTGTAAGAATTCAAACTATTGTGGCAGGTATTTTAAAAGGATGTAACAATAACAATTCTAATATCCAGCCTACAAACTATTACTAGGCATTCAAGTATACGTGCATCATACACACATATACATCAACAACTGCAACGAAAAAAATTTAAAACAAGCTTACAAGGTGATGGCGGAATTAAGTCATGAAATTCCCACGCACACTGTTCAAAATGCAACCTATAGAATACCGAAAGGCTGTCTACTGTACGTCTGTGCTTCATGCTTTGTAGATTGTTCTTTACCGCATGTGTTAAAATCATCATCAATGTATCCCACAAACATTTATACACAACATGAATGAAAACATAGCATAGTCTTTACCGTTACCGTAGTCGGGTAAAAAGTAGTTGGACTCACAGTATATCCTCATCAAGCGCGACGTTCTTGCCGGGCGGCAGGTTACTCTGCAGGAAGGCGCGCTCTTCTGCGGTGAGGGTGTGCCCGTCAGCCAGGTAACCGCCGTCGCTAGGCCCACTCTCCACCTCGCCGTTTATCACTGTTACAAACCAACTTATCGCACTTAATTGATGCATTTCGTGAATCATTATGCAAAATAATATACTGGCTGAATGAATTTATTAGCATCCTTTCAGGTGAAAGTGCTTCTGACTGTAAACAATTCTGATAGCGAAATAAAAGATAGTTCAATTTGCAGTTGGTGATTATTAACTATTTTTGATACATATTTATCTAATTTATTCCCTGAAAGCATGGCTAATGGTTTCAACGTCAGCTAGAAGATAGAGCTGTATCATTCCAAGAGTTCAAAAGTATTAGTCAAACTGAAGGCAACACTAGCGTAATGCCGTTAACATTCATAAAAACTCAGAAAGTAGTATGTAGGCCATACAAAAATGTATTCTGTAATTTTTGTTCCACGTGGATCGAGCCGCGAGCGAGATAATATGTAACTCAGTAGTCGATCGGTCAGCTACATAGCCAACTGTGTCGTCAACGTTAACATTTAATAAGTCTTGATGCAGACTAAGAGCAATTGTAAGGATTTTGATTTATTCTTTACGGACAAGAATACAGATAAAGTGTTTGAAGTGCCTACTGTGAACAGGCAAATAATAAAGAATTTAGTCCCGATTATATTTATTCGGTTTTCGGTATCTTAATCCTTAGTTTGTTTTATTAAAATACACAACACTTAATTACGACTACAGGGTATTTCTATTGTAGCGGTACCTACAGACGCCACATGGAACAACGCGTCATACTGACGTCACAAATTCTACATCTCGCAAACAGAGTTTACCGTGCAATAACCATATAACTTCCCAACTTCAACCGTTGGGAAAGTGTCCGCCAGACGTAACAACCGTCTAGTTGGAGGGTCCTGCCTTTTCTATGGAGGATGAGTGAACTTTACTCCCTGTTCCTAACATCTCCACACTATTGCTGGTTGTTTAATCAATTTATAGTATAAAAAAAATTGTTTTCCGATTTGAATAAGGAAAACCAATCCATACTAATATTATAAATGCGAAAGTATCTCTGTCTGTCTGTCTGTCCAGCTTTCACGCCAAAACTACTGAACCGATTGTAATGAAATTTGGTATACAGATAGTCTAGAGCCTGAGAAAGGACATAGGCTATATCACATCCCGCTACGGCCAATAGGAGCAGAGCAGTAACAAAAAATGTTGCGAAAACGGGAGCTAACGCAGACGTACATATTGCTCCCATTATTTTATATGAACCGAGCTCTTTTTAATTTTTTCGGAAGTTGACGAACAGCGCACTCAGTTACCATTGAACTTAGTTCATGAGAAAATGCAACCGGTATGCAACGTTAGTAAAAGCAGTGAGTACGGAAGAATGTTACAGCAGTGTAAGTTGTTAGTTTGGGATGAATGTACGATGTCCCACAAAAGGGCAATTGAAGCACTAGATCGCACAATGAGGGATATCAAAGGCAACCAAGATATCATGGAAGGGATGGTGGTACTTTTTGCTGGTGACTTTAGACAGACCCTTCTGGTGATTACTAGGGGTATGCCGACAGATGACATAAATGCCTGTTTGAAAGC
Organism: Sesamia inferens; assembly: GCA_037179545.1. NCBI lineage: Eukaryota > Metazoa > Arthropoda > Insecta > Lepidoptera > Noctuidae > Sesamia > Sesamia inferens. Next base: position 14,450,646 of record CM073928.1, on the reverse strand, counting down.
ATCTGCATTATGGGTTCACGTGAAAAAGTATTGTCTCACCACAAATATGCGAGTGCAATTTCACCACGATTCTCAAGCCGGGTAATATGCAGCTACTCTTCTAAAAATCGGAGAAGATCGTATGCCAACTGACAGTAACGGCATGATTACACTAAGTCGTGAGTTCTGTCATATGGTGGATAGCTCAGATGTCCTATTAAATTACTGTCTATCCGGACTTTTAAACAAATATGGCCAACCGAGAATGAAATAGTTAATAAAATTAATGAACAAATCATGTTAAACGTTCAGGGAAAAGTTGTCGAATACCTCTCAGTGGGCAATATTATGGACACTGAACAAGTTACATCATACCCTATAGTATTTCTCAACTCTTTAGAATTATCAGGAGTGCCATAAGTTGATACTAAAAGTTGGTGTTCGTCCTATTAATGAGGAATCTTGACGCTCCAAAGCTGTGTAATGGTACTCGGCTACAAATAACACATTTGGGTCACAACATTGTAAAGGCTACAATCATGGCTGGAATGGCAAAAGGACAAAATGTCTTGTTTCCCCGTATTCCCATTATCCCAACTGATTTGCCATTTCCATTTAAAAGAGTACAGTTCCCTCTGAAAGCAACATATAACAATAACAAAGCCCAAGGTCAGCCGCTTAAAGTTGCCGGAGTTCATTTAGAAAGAACATGTTTTTCTCATGGGCAACTATATGTGGCATGCTCACGTGTATCAAATATTTATATTAATAAAACCGTACTTACTTAAATGTGCTCATATTTTAGCAAGCGTAATAATTTTTAACCCTTATTTTCATAACATTCAAAGCATATCCAAAACACCAACCAATGCAAAATAATTAAAAGTATGATATTTGATGTTTCTTTCCTTTGCTAAACCTTTAAACCTGGTAAAATTAACGTTGCTATAGACCTTATGTATCTTCATAATCCTACTAATACTATAAACGCGAAAATGTGTGAGGATGTTTGAATGTTTGTTGCTCATGCAAAAACATCTGAATGGATTTTGAGGAAACCTTGCAGTAATTTAGGCATTTATCTTGGCATTCCCACGGAAACGGGAACCACCGCGCGCTGTAAACTGAAGTCCACGCGGACGGAGTCGCGGGCAACAGCTAGTAATAAATATTTATATGAACTTCGAATCGTATTTCCCGTCTATTGTTTATTGATCTGAAGGCTTCGCTCTCCACGTGCGGTTTGGGACGCGGGCGTGAAGCCCGACGACGGGAGCGAATCACGTGGCACGCTGTAATCTCAGCGAGAGCAGGAACGTGACTAAAGCCGTACTCGCTGAAAACGTGATCCCGATCCACACAATTAATTATTTAATTCTAGGTTCTAAACTGATGTTGTAGGTACTACCTACAAGATAATAGTTATGACACAGAATTATTATTTAATGTTGATTTAAAGGTTTCTAGTGTGTAGTTACCTAAAGTCTTAATAAGGCCTTAGAGGCTTAGATCCTTGAATAGAAAGGAATATATCCAATTGCTACATGACTGTCATATGTATATTTTAAACTGTGTATCCAATGTTTTTTTTTTAATTTCAAGATGCAGGTTTCGAGGAGACCACTTTAATGTCTCCCTAGGGAATTGCCCGAGAAGTTGTGGGCACAAGGTTTTCGGATTGATTTTTTTAGAGAAGGTGCTCACCGCCATAGTTGTACCGGCGTCGGGGGTCTTGTTGTTGTTGTTGTTGTTGTTGCTGTTGCTGCTGCTGCTGCTGCTGCTGCGGTTGCTGCGGCGGCGGCGCGGGCGCGGGGTCGGGCTCGGCCGTGCCCCAGCGCGCCGCCCGCAGCGCCACCACGCCGCGCACGCACGCGAGGGACGCGCGCCGCTTCAAGCGCTCGAAAGCCGCGTGCATGCCCGCCGGGCAGTCCGCATCCAGCGCTATACCAGACAGCTGTCCAAAGAAACATTAATACCGACAGATTTCGCAAGCGGAAATGATCCGACCTATGTGAAGATTTTTTTAAAGTTACGCTTCCACGTTAGCATCGCATCCGGATTAATTTTTCCCAGTTTAAAACTTCAATGTTAGCGATCTAAGAATACAGTTTTTAAGGAATCGATATGCTCCATACATATGATCCAATACCAAAATGTCTGCGTAGCTTTATATCGAGAGAATGTTGTTAGAATCTACAGTATGTTAAGAAAACCCTGTCCGACCCGTGAAGGTGTTGTTAGGTATCGATAACCGATTCTACTAATGGATACAAAACCGGGCTAAACTTTAAAAAAAAATCCCCCTAAAAAAATAAATATTATTTCGCAAAAAGTGGTAACTTAATAAATATGCGTTCACCCTTCCGCGGGCGACAGGCGGCAGGGCACGCGGCACGTGGTCGTATCGCTATTCGCTCATAATAATACCGGTGTTGTCACTTTTTTTAAAATTACCAAATTTCGGGGAAGTTGGAATTAATTCGCGGGAAAAAACGATTTTTCAAAATTCATTTGTATTGGTACTATGATGATTACGTAAAATTTTATATTATATTTGGTCATGTGTTTACCTAACCTTTATTATCCTTATGGGTCGGACAGGGTTTTCTTAACATACTGTATAATTTATACATGTTCATTTTTCGAATCTACGTTACTACTTTTATATGCAATTACAATCTAGCAATTAATTTTTAAATTGGATCACAAATTTTGACTAACATTCGACTAGCTAGACCTTTGTTGTCAATGTATCATAGCATTGCAATGCGTGTATCTATCTCTTTGTGAAATCCATTACGAGATAGAATTTACTTACCTGGGACAAAAGTTTCAAAGTATAAAGAATGGAAAGCTTGAATAAATGTTTAGTAAGTAAAAACGTCATGCTAAGAAACAGAACTGGATCAAAAAGCTGAAGACCAAAACCAATTAGCGCGGGTCATAGAATGTGCTTGGGAAGAAATGAAAAAGAGTACTCGAAGCTATCTGTTGTATAACGTATTTTTCATGTAGATATACATAGATATAAGAGTTCATTGAACCACATTATTATGATTCATGAGTTGTCAACTGTCCCAGAACAAATTCGTAACAAATTGTAATTCGTACGGTACTTACAATAGAGAGTATTTATCGATATCTACATGAAAAATACTGTAATTACACATGTCATTCTAGATTGTTTGTTAACTCCAAAACTGGCTAAACAAATTTGTGTCAGGAGTCATTTCACCATGGTGTAGTGGGTGGGTTCGATTTCACAACCACTGGATCGCCAGTCCGACTCCTGAGCTGTAGGGCTAATGTCGCTTTAACAAAGAAAACGTTAATTATGGCACTGACAAGCGTCGGTGCATAAAGACCGTTGCTACAAGATTCTCAAAAAACGAGAAAGAAAAAAAAAAGAAATTTACGATTATCTTTATTGAGTAAAATCATTATTATATCAAGCAATCAATAAATTTTCTGTTTATATAAATAAAACTGGTAATGGTTATTCCTGAAATTTGGTAATAAAAGTCGTCAACCAACACAACAATTTGGAAATACATACTTGCTTGTGAGATCAAGAATGTTGTTTTTGTTTTTACACGAACACCCACACAAGTCTGTTTTATTGTTGTATCAATTCGTACGACACGAAGTCAATATATTTATAAAATGTAGAATGTGCGGTTTCAATTTCACCGCGTCCTGTCTTCATTGCGTGTTATATGAACATCAGTTTTTAACAACAGTTTGTAATTGGTACATATTTCCTTTTGTAACATTGCTTTCAAATTGAGTGTCATGAAAACTTAAAAAATTGAAACTATTCTAGAATCAATACTAATTATACCGCTAATGTGGACACAATGTGTCTGAAAGAGAAATCACTCAGGATTGGAGTGAATCAGTGACCCCAACCCACCGCCTCAAGTATAAATTCGTCAATGTAATACCATAGTAATTATTTGGTGCAATAAAATAGGTACTAACTTTAAGAAGCTGGCAGACAGCTTTGATGTTCGTTTCCTTGTCAGTGTCGAGCAGATGGAGCAGCACCTTGCACAAGCTTTCACCTAGACTCTTGATTCTTCCTCCCTATAAATAAAACAACGCATTCTTGAACAAGAACTGGAAATGGAATATTCGAACTGTACAATGCTGATGTAAAATATTGTAAAAGTTAAAACCATTGAGTTTCTAGCCAGCTGCTTGCACCTGGCTTTTGAAGTTTTGAAAGTGGTCATGTAGGTTTAAGTGAAATAAAATAATGTGATGTTTATTGGAAGAAAAAGGGTTATAATGGTGAATCATAGATAAAGTCACTAAAAGGGTGGCACTCAGAGTGCCAGCAAAAATAAAAACTTGAACATTAATTTTGTGCATTTTTAATATTCCAGAATGACTAAGGGAAATATTACGCATCATGCGCCGTTTGAAAGATAGGAGATATTAATTCAAATCCTATTTCTCCATCAGGCAATGTGTCCTGATGCTATGTTTAACAATTTTTACCTATCCCAAAATTGAGCACAACACCACTAAAAAAGTATTCATTACAAAAAAATATCCTAAAAGTCTGACCTGGCTGTCCTCCAGTTGGGTGTAAATCTCAGCGAGGAACATGGCAAAGCCGCGCATGTTCTCCTCTGAGGACTCCATGCCACTAATGATCTTGTTCTCCTCCGTAGAGCACCGCTCCAGCAGGCACGCGCGGAAAGTGGACTCCTCGGGGGGCGACACAGAGTCGTACATCGAGCACAGGCGCGCACCATTGTAACGGAAGTTAGGCTCGCCTATTGACTGTTGTCATAAAAGTTTACCAGTTTGAGAACAAGTTTGTATCAACAACATTCTATGCAGGAAAAAGTTAGGAATTCGAAGAAACTAACAAATATATGTTTATAAGCCCACTTTGCAACTTGTTGCTGTGGAGTTGGCAAAAATTGCTTTTTTTATCGATTTATTACATAACCACGGTTAGTGCAGTGGTTAAACTATTTACTACTGCACTGCGTGTCATGGGTTTGATTCCCGCACAGAATAAATATTTGTATGACCTACAAGTAGTTGTTCCGGGTCTGGTTATTTGTGTATGTGAGTTATATGTTTACCATGATACATGAGAAATTCCTAGTGCAGGACAACATTACAAAAAAAAAACATCAATTTTAAAAGATAGTAATAGATAAAAGCAAATGGATTAATTATGCAATAAACTGTTTATTTACTACACATTTATTGTTCAACAGCATGCAGCAGGATGCATGCAGTTACAAAAAATGAGCACATGTTTTTTTAACAGGAAACCAGTCAATACTGTGATTTGTTGAGTGAACCTTATTTAAAAAAAAGTTAGTCAAAATAGGATAGGTAATTTTATTACTTATCATGTTTTTTTTATAACCTCAACATTGTGTATCATTTAAACAACAGTTGAATGACCTTTAAATCAGTATGTAATAAAAGCAACTCACTTTGTTGTTTAGCTATTTCCAAGTGATTTGAGACAAGGAAAACCATAGTGGATCAGTTTCTTGTCATTTAATACATATTGTTCTGATGCTTACAGTTTAACAGTGTTGGTGAGGAAGGTGATACTAAGGTCCATATTCCAGAAGGAAACTCAAGCATTGATCTCTGTTTAAACATTACTTAAAACTAGTTTCAACCAATCAAATGGCTTGAAAAGAGACTTAAGTAGAGCTTGAGTTTTGAATGATGTTCTGTAATATGGACCTAATTGTACACTAATTAATCTTTAACTATTTTAAGTCATTGTAATGATTTAGGTCTCAGACTGGTCTTGGAAAGAGCTGGAGGCATAAAATCTACCTCTGTGAGGTGAAGACAGATAATAAAAACACAATCAGAGTCATAGAGGTACTACATAACTAAAAAAAAATCTTTTTTCAATTGAAAAAGACACTTAATGAAAAATTTATTGTTAAACATGGAAACAACCTCAGGTTTTCTAAATTTAAATGAACTGTTTATCTAATCTGTTGCCTACACAAAGTTTATTAGCTTTAGCAAATAAATCAATAACATGTGATTAGCACATGCTTGTTAGTAATAAACACATTTTATGAGATAACTTGTTACAAAAAATAATTATTCAAATTTGAATTTAAAAACAAGTTTTACCTGATTGACAATAGCTTCAACTAGAGGCCTAGTGTAGTTCACATCATGCAGGGTTGTTGCGAAGGCATCAACCAGTGGGCCACATAGAGTATCAAATTTACCAGGATCAAAAGTTATCTCACACATCACTGTTATTAAGTTGGCTATGTTCTCCTGTGGAACGGCAGACTGAAAAATAAAATTAGGTTAGTACATTTTGTAAGATAAAATAAAATTTGAAATGCAAAATAACTAACTTTATACAAACCCTTAATTCCATATTTTCAACTTCATCCAGTGAATAGGACATTTCCTCTAAGCTGTAAGGGTTTTGATCTTGAGCTTGACGAAGCCGATCTTGTACAGAAAACCGGTGAGGTCTATAAGGTGCAGGATCAGGGTTGTATGTGGGAACTGCATGTGGGGTGTAGTTAGGCGGGTACCATTCCTTAGCTTCGGCCGACAGCTTTGATTTGGAAGGTTCTTGAACTGAAACACAGAGTTGTAATGAGTAAAAGTTAGTTCCGATTATATAAAAAAAAAAAAAATATAAATGGCATACCACAACTAGTTGACCCAAAAACAAATTACTTATTGCTTCGTAATCGATTCTAAGCACGGCGGCTGACTTTGTCAAACTACAGCGACGTCATTAGAAATGAAAATCCTTACTTTCACCTGAAGTATTATAATTACGAAGAACGCAGTTATAAACTGGCCAAGTATGACGACGTCACACAGCACAAAATCGGTGTGAAAGTGTCGAATAAATCAAATTCAGCGTTATATTTGTTACCTTTTGATTCCTCGCCAACAATCTTCGGCCGACGGAGCTCCCGTGGTTGATTATCGGGTTGCTGCCATCCACGGCCTCTGCCTCTTGGCCCACCAATCTCACCGTTATTCATTTTAACGCCTATTAAACAACAAGGACTCTGTATGCAGTTTTTTCGAACGTATATCCATAAATCTCTAAAATGTAATCTTAAATCTTTTAAGATTTTTAATGGCTCGCCAGATTCGACACGTAAACAAAGAAAAATATACTTCGATACTAGTTTCACACCACAACCTCCATATTACTTTTGAACGAAGGAGATAGATTGCTTTTTTTACTATAGTTGTGTTGTGGGCAGGCAAAGGTATGAAAATCTATACAGCCTAAGAATCGAAGAATAGGGTATTTGACTAAAAAAAACTAATTAGTTCGTCAGTCAGATTTCCAAAAAATACTAGACGCGATTTTTTTCTTTTTTCATATAAACAAAAAATGAAGACGACACAGTGCGTTGAAAACTCGTGTGACGTCACTGCATCTTTGATGCCTTTATATTTGTCAATTTTTATTGTTTTGATAAAACAAAAAATATACGTGTCTAGTACTTTTTGGAAATCTGACTGACGGACTAATTAGTTTTTTTTAGTCAAATACCATATTTTAACTCTGTACGTAATCTTGAAATAAAAATTATTGCATTTAAATAATTGCGTTCATTAGTATGATACTGTGAATAAGAATAACTCAATTATTTACGTTATAAATTCTATTTGTTCCAAGATTGTATCGATGAAATAACATGACGATCTATTGCGTTGGTATATAACTTTAAGGTCCATATTCCAGAAGGAAACTCAAGCATTGATCTCTGTTTAAACATTACTTAAAACTAGTTTCAACTAATCAAAAGGCTTCAAACGAGACTTAAGTAACGACGTGGGTGGGTGACGGGTGACGAAAGAATGTAACAGAATAGAATACTCTTTATTATGTACACCATATAAATTACATAACATAAATATGAAGATCTATTACACAGGTGGTAATTAAGAAGATTTTTAAAAACCAACTTTTATATGGAATACCCATAGACATAGTAATGGACATGCCGTACGCATATAATCTGCAGTATTATTTCGGTTTGATAAGAGTGAGAGAGATGGCCTATGCTTTCGGTCTAGCTCTATCTCTTTCCTCATAGATGGTTGATGGATTTTGAGAGGGATTAAGGTAGACGAAACTTCGTTTCCTCTCTTTCTTTCTCGTATCTCCAAAATGTAGCTACTACATTCAGTTCAATCCTCGAACTTTAAGTTTGGGCAGTTCATTGGGTCCATGGCCAAGGCGGTGCTCACACCGGGACAGCTTCTAGTGTTATACAAAGAACAGGTCCGTTCGTGTGTGGAATACTGCAGCCACATTTGGGCTGGTGCAACAAAATGTCACCTGGCTACTTTGGTTTCAGTGGAGAGGCGTTCGAAGAGGGTAATTGGCGAGTTTGGCGACCTAGATTTAGCGCAAAACGGTCTCCAAAGTCTGTGGAACACAGGCGAAGAGTAGCCCGTCGGTGTTCTATATGATGCATTTTGGAGTGTGTGAGAAGGAATTGCATGATTTAATTCCCCCCATCTTCGTTCCATCATCGGTCGACCCGTCGTACGGCGAATTTTCACCTTTATACGTTGTTGATATCACTACGATCCAGGCGAAGCGTTTCGCCTCGTCTTTTATACCGCGTACATCGAGGGACTTGAACAATTTGCCAGCGGCGGTGTTTCCGTTGGACTACAATTTAAGTGTTTTCAAGGCTAGAGTTAATAGGCTCTTAATAAATTAGCGCACTTTACCATCAATGATGGCATCACTCCTTACCATCAGGCGGGTTTGCGGTCAAGCACTAGTTTTCAAAATGAAATTCCATTATTAGATTTTCAACTTTTATCTCTAAGGCATTAAGGCTCAAGGTTGATTGGTAATATTAACAGTTTCGGGTAGCTTGACTTGACTTGCTGTCGTCCGTACATACTTATACTTTATACAATACTGAAAAATGCATTGATATGATAAATATTTTGTTTATGATAAACACTTACTACTTTACGAATACCTTTTGCCCTTTTAGTTTTATAGTACTCTGTGACTTCGCAACTTAGGTAGGTGTTTCCGTGTGTGTAGAATATCATTATCCACATCCGTGGAAGGCTGAGTTTGTCCAAACCAAGCCATATCTTACGACTATACTATAATGTATGTACAAACGACAGGACATCTAGCTACTACAATCTGTTATTTCTTTATTAAATTTTCAACTTTCTCGCTAAAGCATTAAGGCTCAAGGTTCATCGGAATATTTAACAGTTTCGGGTAGCTTGGCCTGCTGTCGTTCGTATATGCCTAAGACGTTATAAGACCAAATTCATGGTATAGTTTAATCAGATCTTACATATGTATTTTAACATAAGTATATTTTTTCGTCATAGTTCCTATCCTACAGTATCAGCCGCCACTGCAGTTATCACCCGGCACCTCTCCTAATATGAATGTATGAGATATGATATGACTGAAACTCCTCTCTTAGTCGAAAAAACACTTGGTTTGTGACTGATAGAATACATTTTTCCTCTTGGGTGTCATCAAGGTGAACATTTCACAGCATTCTTGTTTCACAGAAGTAAACTTTGTAGCCACCGTCATTTGTTTTGTGGTCTACTTGTCTGCTTTTAAATTTGTTCTAGTAGATATGTCATATATTTTAAATTAATGTCTACTTTCTTCATTGTTATAGCTCTCTGTTATCCTGATAGGTTGCATGTGAGCAATCTCCACCCCGTCCTCAACCCACGTAGCAAACTGTCGCTCAAGTGCAAAATGCGCTTGTACACAGCTTGCATACGCCCGATCATGACATACGCTTGTCCAGTCTTCGCACATGCCAAGCCGCGTCATATCCATAGGATGCAAGTAGTCCAAAACCGTTTTCTACGTAAAGCCACAAACGCCCCTTGGTTCGTCCGTAATGAGATCCTCCACCTTGATCTCAAAATCCCCACCATCCAGCAGTTCATGAAGCGTCTTTCCAAACGCTTCTATGACACTGCCACCAAGCACCGCAATCCCCTGATAGTAGCGGCTGCTAATTACGCCCCCTCCACCATCTCCAAGCTTCGCCGCCCAAGGCATGCCCTCACAGACCCAGATGACCCCATAACCCTCCTCCAAGAGGCCAATAGGGCCACCAGTACACTAATCAAAAACAGACCGACCTACCGACCTCGCCGCCGAGGTCCATCGCGACGCGTTCAACGTAGTAGCCCCTCCCCCGTCCCTCGTCCGATGAAGGCCAGCCCGCGCCGCAGCTGAGCCAGTAACCATAACTTCCCAACCATGACCTCTGAGTTTGTTTCGGACGTTTCTTCTCAGAGCTAGTACTAGGAAACGCCGCGGTCATCAAACCGAAATAAAAATAAAAATTCGATCCAGCCATCCCTTGCTGTTCTCTCCAGCGACGCCCTAAGCCGAGGTTCGTACCCCACAAGGGGTGCCCTTAGTGCGTAGTCGCTTAGTTTTTAGTAGCCCTGGCTGGAGGCTTTAAATTCATTTAAGGCATCCACAGGAAAATCCGGTTAAGTAGTCACGGCCCCTCAAGGTCAACTACGAGATGCCATATCAAAAAAAAAAATGTGAGCAATCATTTTTGCAACATTCCCCCTTATTCATAAAAGTTGCTTAAAGTTAACTAGTGATTAGCGATTCTTTAACCATACATTTTTGACCTTTTAACGTCAGTTCACTTTAATCATCTTTTATGAATAAACACCATAGTGTTTAAGGGTTTTATTCATAAACGATGATAAAAGTTAATTGACTGGCAAAAGTCTAAAACTGTATGTCAAAACAATCGCTAATCACTAGTTAACTTTAAGCAACGTTTATGATTAAGGGGATTTATGTCTACGCTACACTATGCGCCTGCCTGTCTATACTTGTGGGTTAACGTTTTCGTAAAGACGACAGCACATCAAGCTACTGTCAGATTTTCAACTTTATCATTAAAGCGTTAAGGCTCAAGGTTGATTGGGAATATTTGACAGTTTCGGGCAGCTTGACCTGCTGTCGTCCGTACAAATGCGAGGGTCCGACATTACTTCATCCGTAAGCACAATCTACATCGAAGGTACCTAGTGTACCTACTGTGTACTCTACGACGCACCTGTAATATGCCAAAAATTGGCAAAGTGCGAGTAGGGTTTGCGCACGAAGCCATTATGGATGCCTTCGTGCGCCATTGTCTATAGGGTGTATCTGACATCGACGCACAAACGAGTACCATGGATCCAGTACATGATTCTGACCCCCCCAGTGGTGGAATTTCACGTCATCTTTTTCATGATTAACAAAAAATATATGTAGTTTTTTTCACTTTAGACCGTTCATAAATGCTATACTTTTATAACCCAATAAGATTTTAAAATAAAAATTAAAAGTACACAAAAAAGCGCAATGAAAACAAAACTCGTAAAACTATCTTATCAGCTGATTTAATAGAGTTCACATCAGGGATCAACGTCATACCTACAAACCCGCACGGCGGCACGCTTGCAACGTTCAAAGGCCGAGCCGACAGTTTTTTTTAAACACTGTGAATTCTGTAACTGTTCATTAACGACATAAATAACTATCATAATTTTATTAGTGGCATGCTGTGTAGCCTTTTCGCGAAGTTTAAGTTACTATGTCAGATACACCCAGTATAAATAAAATAAAAAACATTTTTTTAGTATTTGTTGTTATAGCGGCAACAAAAATACATCTGTAAAAATGTTAAGTGCCTAGTTATCATAGTTCAAGAGATACAGCTTGGTGACAGATATACAGACGGTGGAGTCTTAGCTCTGTATTACACAGCATCTTCTTAGTAGTCTGTGGTAATACATTAAGATTGTATTGAAATTCAAGCATTACTTAAAACTCATTTGATTAGTTGAAATCAGTTTTAAGTAATGGTCAAGTCTTGATCAAGATTCTGTAAAACGGTCCTTATTTTGGTACAGAACCCTAAAAACAAAACAAGTAGCCTGCACGTCTATTAGTACTTGTGACTAGTGAATGTTACAATCATATCACAAATAGGAAGTAAAATTTTAGACAACCACAATATTCAATACTACCAAGTTAGAAATTATGAATGTGCCCAAAGGCATGCAAGGTACATGCATACTTATTGCAAGTCAAAGGCTGGAATTTTTGGCTTCAATATTGCAAGCTATATTTATTATTTTGGAAAAATAAATAAATAAATTTAAATTTTAATTAGATAAGTATCTCTGTCTTATTTAATGATATACTGAAGTTTAAAACAATATAATCATCATCTATCTTTACCTTCTACCAAACACTTGAATTTCACAATATTGAGATTCTTTCAAAAAAAAAGCTCCTAATAAACTGCTAAAAAGTAACAAATAAATAAATCATAGCCAATGATTTTTATTTTTACTACATAATGCCATAAATAATTTACAAAACTATACACAGCTACTTTGCTATTTTTATTTATTTTCATAATTTTCACTAACATAACAGTCAACATTTACAATAATATACATTTTAAATTTATCTACACTATGGTGCCAGATTTGTCTAAAGATGTTAGGTTTTTGCCAGGCTGCACACATTATTATAACTTATTTCCACTCAACATAGTGTTGAAAATTGATACATAATAAAATAATTCTTCACAAGCATTATCATTATATTATGTAGCGTATTGATATTTGTGCAGATGCATTAAGAAGGTTAATTTATTCTATATTCTTGTTTAAATTGTTTTGAATATTACTTTTGAAGTAATACATTGTACTGGTTGGTAGCAATCTCAAAAGTGTTTAAACTAAATTATAGACTAGTCAGCAACTACAAATTTTATATACTAAAAGATTCTCCACAGCCACATGTGCCTTTAATGTTGGGATTGTTGAATACAAATTCAGCTGAAAGTTTGTTCTCAACAAAATCCATTTCTGTCCCTGAAATGAAAAAGAAAACAGTTAAATTAGTCACCTAAATACACAACATTAATATGGAAGCATACAGACTCAGCTTTGACTGTTAAGATTAAATATTGTGATTATAAGAACTACTTTAGCATGGCAATAGCAGTCAATGACACACCTACATTTTCTGACACTCTTATTAAAAACCTGAAATAAAGTCCAGAATTTACATACACCATGATCTTCAACATCTTTCAATAACAAGAAACCTTACTTAGTATATTCTTTAGGTTCCTACAGGAAGATTTTTGAGAAAGGGCAATGATTGCTATTGCCCCACTAATATGATGAATAGAACTGCACCCCAATCGCGTAACAAACTATTACTATCAATTGGAATCATTTTGAAGCATATCGCTAGTCCATTGCTCCATATGTTCGATAAATGTATGTGCTCAACAATGTAGATAATGCAATGAATGTTGTTGAACTGTCAAAATAAAACCCATTGCTACTGATAGTGCCTTACACAATTACCCTGCTAGTTAGTTAACTATGTTCCAAGCATAAATTATTTCATTTTCTATTTCATGCTGTACCTTATGACATTTTTTTCCGCTTTCATTTAGATAGTTCAAGAACATTCATTGTCCTATTTGTGTTTAAGAACAGACTAATTTTGCAAACATGTAAAGCAATGGTTTATCAATATCCTTCATATTATTTGGATTCATATTATCACATCCTTAATATTGTCCAATTAGGGTGCAGGTAAAGTTTTATTACCTAATACTAATAGACATTCAGAGAAGCAGAATTTAAGGAGTTGGCAACCAATAGAGAAACAAAAATAGCCACACAAACAAGAATGTTATATTGGCATGTTATGTTTATTATTAAGTACTGATGAGTTTACTGCTTGAAACTATTATTTTGTTTAGTTTCTTTTCTTGTTATTGTTGATACATAAAAATATGACATTTTGAAGCATAATATTGAGTGATATACATATTTAGTTTAAAAGACGTAGGTATGTTAGTATCAATTCTTCTTATTAGAATTACCTACCCTACATTGTATACTTTAGTTAAAAAACGAATTTTCAAATAAAAATATTATACCACAGGTTTTAAGGACTATTTTGATGTTGAACTTTAACTTACCTAGTAATGTTAATTGTGCTTTTTTATCGATAATTATCGTGACACCATCCTGTTTGACTTCTTCGTCTAGTTTCTCCTTGCTTTTTGCGTAGTCTAGTGTGTAGGATAAACCATTGCAGCCTCTCTGGCGAACACCAACTTTTAAGCCTATAAAACCTTTAGCTTCATCTTTCGCCATTATCTCTTTGACTTTGTTTACTGCGGAAGGTGTTAGGACCAGTGCAGTCCGCGAGGGCAATAGCCTTTTCTTGACCGCCCTCACAGTAGCACTTGCAACAACTTTAGTGGCCATCTGAAAATAACAAATTTAAAGATTCCTTAAAATTATAATAACCCATTATTTTATAATTTGTGAATCAATAATATTCGCTAAACATGACGTTCCAGAATCCAGATACAAACAAAATTAAAGAAGGAAAGACTGCTGCAACATACCGTAATTATTTTTACGCGCAATTATTTTTGTTTCATTGAAATATAAATACTATTTCATAACTACGATTTTGGCTGCCAATTTATTTTATTTTGCCAACTGTCAATGTCAAAATCAAATTAAAATGTCAATATGAAGTTTTTGGCTTGGTTGCTAAGACCTTTGAGCCAATTTCTTCGTTAATTTTGTTTTCTTTCGTAACTTATCCTAAACTTATCGTAACTGAACCTATCTCCATTCCTTTGACGCGTTAGCCGACTAGGAAGAGTTTGGGGTAAAGTCATGATGTGGCCACTATGCTACAATATTTCAATGTTTTTTTCACTCTTTTTACTACATCAATCACGCGCTTTTATTTAGGAAACGACACTATATATAATTTCAAAAGTCCTATGAAAAATGAGCGTGACACTCAGCTTGACTTTTCTGCCAAAATTCCTCAGTATAAAGTTGTCAAGAGAAGAATAATAGAGGTGATAACATGGAATAATCCCTAATAATGGAATAATACCTACACAGGTTTAAATTAAAAGACAGTCCGGCCTGTGTGTGTGACACACAGGCAACTGAGACCACCCAGCACCTCCTGTTCGAGTGTCCGAGGCACAACCGCGACAGATACGACCTGGAAGTAAGTACAGGACGAATTTTGACCGAAACAACCATTGCCGACCTTATGGCGGATAAACACTCCAGGCCGTATCTGGAGCGGCTCTGCCTCAAAGTGGCTAAGATAGCAATAGAAAGGAACAGGACGAGGGCGGTGCAGCCCAGCTAAGCCGCTGGCAAGAATATGAATTAGATATAAGTGAAAGCTGTATAGCGACATGACATAGGAAAATGTAAAAAGACTAGTAATAAAGTAGTGGATAAGTGAAATAATGTATGACTATAGATTGTAAGATCAGTTGAAAAGAATAAGGGGAAAAGAGCGACCCCAAAAAACCACAAGCCGAGAACAGCTCACTAGTAAAAGAATAAAAGTATTACAAAAAAAAAGTTAAAAACGATTCTTGCCATGCAAGAAGGACAAGAAGACGGCTATTAAAAAAAAAAAAATACATGGAATAATCATGGGTATAACTAGAGGAGCCATCTCACAGCCACACCAATAAGTGAAAGTATATACTAATTGTTATCATGAGATCATGACTTAGCAATGTTCGTAAAACACATTTCGACCTCGGCCAATTTTCTATATTGTGCACTAGCGGCCGCCAGCGACTTCGTTCGCGTGGAGTTAGTTATGCTCCGCTCCTATTCCTATTCTTCAGCTTTATATAATTAGTAAGTATAGATTACAGCCATGAATGCATATATAATATGTTGAGGAAAGTCAATAATCACGTCGCATGTCTTTAACGTCGTATCATCATGTTTGATTATACAAGCAAACATGATGATACGACGTTAAAGACATGCGACTTTTTTGTTATTTGAACCGGACTTTAAACTTATATGCCTTTGCTTAATTTTTATAATCAGCGAATATACTGACTCTATGGTTACAATGTGACATTCAACAGCAACTGGCTAGTGCTGTTCAGTGTATTGAATATTTTAATCGATAGTTTACTTGCAACATTTACTGTGTGAGAATAAAAGGAATTGACATAAAGATGTTAATGTTTTTTCGCGAAAACCATGCATATGTGATAATATAAATAATTTGCATCTAAATAATAATTGATGAAAAAAATAAGACTTTTTTGGTGTCGTGTAATGATATTAAAAATGTCAAAAATAATAATCCGTTCAACCCATCACTAAATGACACGTCTTCTACCCAATCGTACTTGTGTAGCGTGTAATGATTTTTCATTCTCAATGTATTAAAAATTAACAATGGGTGGCCAAAAATTTGAATATGATGAAAGTGGATCTACGTTCTTTTACTTTGTACTTTCTTTCCTTGCTTTAATACTTGTACCTGCAACATTTTATTACTGGCCAAGAAAAAGGAAAGAAGGTACGTCATTAATGTTTTACAGTGTGAAATTTGTATTTTGTCTCGTTAGTAAATTAATAGTTAACCGTGTGCTGTTTTTACACATCTCATTATAAATCCATGATAACCATACATTCGTGAAATAACTTAAATACCGTTATGTCAGTAATTTACCGATGACGATGCGGCATAGTCGCGCCGATGGTAAAACCCTGTGAAGACACGAACAGGAAAGAATACGTAATGAGCCCTAACTTTTTTTAGATCCAGCAAAACGTGCAGAACTATGTCAGTGTCCAAATTGTGTAAACAAACAGATCATAATAGAACAATCACAACCCTACAAGGGTGTAAAAAATTTCTTCATTAAGCTAGCCATAATATCAGGATGGATACTACTTGGATTCTTGGCTTACAAAGTGTCACAATTTGACTATGAAATGTCCAATTTTGACCCATATGATATACTGGGCCTACCACCCGGTGCCACACAAGCTGAGATTAAAAAATCATACCGCAAACAATCACTCATCCTGCATCCTGATAAAGAGACTGGTGATGAAAAAGCCTTCATGAGGCTTACAAAAGCTTATCAGGTGAGCTTTCATAATATTAACTTTAATAGTACTTTTTATTATTAAGTTTTTTTTTGTAATATTAGTGATTTTAGACACAGCAAAACAAAACATGGCAGGAAAGTTCATTTGGATCTTTATTTAACTCAGAACATAACATGAAATCATGCCCATGTTCCCCAAGGGGTTAGACAAAGGTTTCACCTATTTAAACCTGACTAACCCTCTTGACTGTATAAAGAATAAAGTTTTCTTTTTCAGGCACTAACCGATGATGAGGCTCGTAGGAACTGGGAAAAGTATGGCAACCCTGATGGCCCTGGTGCTATGAGCTTTGGTATTGCCTTACCTAGCTGGATTGTGGAGAAAGAGAACAGTGTTTGGGTGCTGGGACTCTATGCTCTAGTCTTTATGGTTGCATTGCCGACTGCTGTAAGTATTGTTTTTCTCTTAAGATTGGTTAACTAGTTTAAATACTCCTTACCTTTCCATTCTTTTAATGTAATGTATGACAGTTTTTTGGAACAGCTTATTATAAACCTCGAGTTTTTTCTTCAACCTGAGGAATAAAGATTGTCTTACTTTTTCCTTTTGGTAGCTTTATGGTAGGTAGCTCACAGATATCCATGCATTTAATAATATAAGGCCTTTTGTACATGACATGGTTTTATTAAGGTGTGGCAATTGGCAAATAAATTGTGCCATAGATAAAACAAGTCTGTTAACTATATTCCGTAGTCATCCATATAATGAGGACTGTTTTTCAGGGCTTTTAATAAAATATAATCTCTTTTGAAATAATTTATAAATTACAACATTTTAAACATAAACCCCCTTATTCATAAACATTGTTTAAAGTTAACTAGTGATTCGCAATTCTTTAACCATTCATTTTTAACCTTTAAACGTCATTTAACTTTAATCATCTTTTATGAATAAACCCCTTAAACACTGGTGTTTATTCATAATTGATGATTAAAGTTAACATTAAGCAATGTTTATGAATAAGGGGGAATATATTAATTATGATTAAAAACACTTCCACCATGAAATTTTAAAGCTATCTGGTTTTGATATCATGTATTTAATTTTAAACAAAAAAAGTAAAGGCGAAACTTAGTAGTTTCGCCTTTACTTTTTTTACCTAGTGGTAGTTGGTATAAATGGCTGTCGATGAGCAGAATACTATTTTCATTTTCAGGTTGGCACTTGGTGGTACCGTTCTATACGTTTTTCAGGGGAACAAGTGTTACTGGATACTACTCAGATGTACTTCTATTTCTGTCACAAAACACCATCTATGCCATTGAAGAGAGCTCTTATGATCCTTGCTGCATCTTGTGAGTTTGACAAGAGGCATAATTCTGAAATTATTGAGAGAATTACTGATAATGAGGAAGTTCCTATGGTATGTATATGTTTTTTTACTTTAATTTAAATAAATAACGAAAATAACCCCTCATTAGGAATTACTCCTGTATTCTGGTTGTGTTTACATACATTTAAACTCACATACACAAACAGCAAGACCCGGAACAACTACTACCAGGCATGCTAGGCAAAACCAATATTGTTCCATGCATAATATTAATATATTAATTAATAATTAACATTAAGTTGAACAAAAATTTTAATTAAATCCTGTTATTTCCTATATATTGTTATCATATTTAAAAAAATATATATTTTTCTATTCTCTTTTACTTCTTTTTAATGCCTCCGAGCTGCGAACATGATATGATTTTGTCAGTTTAAAGAGGAGAGAATCTTAAATTTACTGAAATAAAGAAGAATTTGGTATTTTCTACTAATTTATTAATCTGAATTCCAGTTGCTCCGTGAGCTACCAAACTTGGGAGAAAAGAACAAAGAGCAACCTCTGTGTCGTCCATACAGTATAAAGGCGCGTGCGTTGCTCCACGCGCACCTGTCGCGCATGCGCCTGCCGCCAGAAACACTAGAGTGTGACCGAAGGTACATTGTGTCACGGTGCCCTGACCTTATCGTCGAAATGGTTAACTGTGTGAACCAACTCATTGCTCTGGCTTATGCTAGGAGAAGTAAGTGTACTGACTTCTGTTTTTTACCCGACTATGGCAAAGTCAGAAGGGAGGGAAGAGTTATGTTTTAGCAGTCTTATATGTATGTGTAATCCACGTGATGGCAAACTTAGCGCATACATGAATTTCACTGTAGCTCCTCAACTGCTCATCCCATTTAGTTGAATGAATTTTGATCAATCGATTCCTTGTCATGGCACAAGTGACATAAGCCATATTTTGCATGAACAATATCAATATATAGGTACCCAATTAACCCCAACCCCAAAATAATTAAAATAGAAAGAAAGTTAATCAGTGTATGGTTTACTGAACTAGACATGGTGCAAGTTTTATTGTTATTAAATCTGCAGTTTTTATTGTCCCCCAAAGAGTTCAAAATATGCAAAAAATTATCAAAAAATAACATTTCAAAACATTTCCTTTCAGTACCGCGCCTACCGACTATCGAAACAATAGAAAACTGTATGAAGCTGTCCCCCATGATAGTCCAAGGTCTATGGGAGTACAAGTCGCCCTTGCTGCAACTACCATACATCAATGAGGATCATCTGAAATATTTTACAAACAGGAAGAAACACATTAAGTCATTGCTCCAATTAGCACAGTTGCCCAGTGAAGAGAGGAGACAAGTGTTGAGGTTTTTGAATGACAAACAGTATGATGACCTCATGAAGGTGCTCGGCAACATGCCTTACATACATTTCCAAGTTAATACTGAAGGTAACTAACTATACATAGCTTAAGTTAATTAGTTAATCATATTGATTCTTTCTATTCCCTTCCTTGCCTTGGAAATCACGTTAAGCCGTTGCTCTTAGCAGTTATTTGTACATCTTAGACAGTTGATATGTCTCCTGAGGCTTTAGAAGCCTCAGTCGCCTCTATCTGAAAACTATATAATAAGCAGTCTTACCAAGGGTTTTACCCATAACTGGGTTATGAAGCTTAGATAGATAGTTGCTCCATGTAAAATATGGTACTTAGCTCCAACCGAATAGATTAGAAACCAATCTTATCATTGGTGGGACTGAAGATGACTGTTTTTCTGATTTGGTAAAAATCTTACAAATTATATTTTCTGATTCAGTAATTGACGATGAGAACTCAACTGTGGTGACGGCTGGTGCGATTGTGACAGTCACCGTGTTCTTGCGACGAACTAACATGAGGGAACTGTTTGGAGACACCACTATCAAAGAAAAGGAAATCAAAGAAAAGTAAGTAAAATCTAATAACCATGTGATGAGTTTTTGAAGTTAAAATAAGCTGATTATCCTTTAGCATAATCCTTTTGTCTCAGTTTCGACCATGCATTTCGATTTAGTTCAAATAACTAAGTTTTTTGGTAACAAAAAAATATGACGCATAGACAACTGCATTACTGGCAAAGTCCGGATCATACTGGTAGTAAAGGCATTGGTTTAGCACAATTTTTGTTCAATTTAAATTGGAAAACTCGGAAATCAAAAAAGTAAATCGGAAAATTACCATTATTATAAAATTAAAAACACATTGTGTTAATACCACAGCATGTTCCTAATAACTATATTATCGCAATAAAATCTCATAATATACTCGCATTATATTGTTGACAACAAATAATTTTTGGGTTGTTTACTTCTTTATAATGGAAAATACAAATTGTAAACATGTTAAATTGACGTGGGCAATGTAAATTTTTATCAACAAGCATGGTCAAATAGAAACGAATCTATCTTTAAGGCAGTAATTAAGTCTGCATTTATGAAAAGTCCAGTTAGGTCATGGAGCGAATAGTAAAACATTTCCTTGACAATATTGATAGACCTATATCGGTTATCAGTCTTTAGCTTTGCGAACTGAAAACCGTTATGTTCTTGTTTGATAGTAATCGTCTCAAATGAATAGAAATGCCCTTTTTTTAGTAAAATACAACAGATCTTTTGGCATTCTCAGAGTTAGTTTCGTTCGTAGATGGCGACGTGGTGACACGCCCGTATTGGGCCCTCATGGCCCTCATGTGTTGGGCAATCATGTAACACGTGAGGATGTAATAATTCTCTTATCCTATGGAGAATAAAGAGTGGATCAACTGCTCGACAAGACGGGTGTTGTAGGGTCTGGCGGGAATTTGCCCGGCGGTTGATATCGGGAAGTTGTGTGTATGCTAGTTGCGCGGTAAACTCTGTTTGCGAGATGTAGAATTTGCGTGACGTCAGTATGACACGTTCTCCGCACGTGGCGCTCTATATACCGCTACAAATTAAAGGCTCAGACCCCACGTCATCGCTAACACCTACACGGCATTGACATTGTAGTAGGTACATTGTGCCACTTTCGTTTCAAATTAATTTATCAATGGCACCATTACATTAATTTAGTTGCTTGACGCATTTCAAACTTAATTTAGCGTGATGAATTCTGTCGGCGATAATTAATGTACTTTCCTTCATGATTATTAACGTTGTTTTATTATAATTTGAAATTATTTTAATTTTAACATAGAAGATTTTTATTTTATTATTAAAGAGAAAGAGTTTTTTTTTTTATTAGTTCGCCCTATTTTCCACCGGACTTCAACGGACTCTTAATGATTGGTGCGGAACTCACATATTTCTAACACTGTGATCGGAGTTTTTAATTTGTAAAACTACGGTTGCTCCTATATGTTCTGTAGAATTTTGAGGATGAATTTAAAATCTCCATATCTTCAAATTGGTTCGTTACAGGTATCCCAGGCGGTTACTGTTGTTACGTATTAATCTTGAGACAGGCAATGGGTGTACATACTGTACATCCTAAAGAAAATGCTATTATTAATTATAAATTCCACGTAATATGGGCCACGTTTCGTGCATGACAGTTTCAGATATGCACACGTTAACTTTGTCGAAAAAGCGAAAGTTTCAGCATAGCATTTAAGGATTGTTTGGGGACTTAAATCACGAACCAGAAGCTTTCTTTCAAACAGGGATGACGATGAAGGTGCTGGCGGCGAAAAGACGGAGAACGACAAGAATGATAAGGATAAGAAGGAAACATTCAAGAGACCCGTTTGGATGAAGCAGGCTAAGAAGCACCCTCAGTCTAAGAAGTCGAAGAAGCCCGTCGCAGCTAAAGCGCAGGCCAAACCTGCCGCGACCACGACCCCCGCCACCTCCACGCCGCCGCCGCCCAGCAACGATACCAAGAAAACTAAAGAACCAAAGAAGAAAGACGAAGAAGGTAATTAAAACGCACAAAATCTTTATTATTCACATAAATTTATTTTTTCTTTAGAAACTTTAGATATGCACAATTAGTCATTTACAAGCTTCCAAAAAAAAAACTATGTACTTAAAGCTAAATGAAACCAAAGAAAACTAGGATCATAAACTAATAACAATTTTTTTCCTCTAACAAAAAATGCATGTTCGTTTTTTATTAAAACTAAACATAAAACTAGATCTTGGAATTTAAGAATCATAGTTAGTTAATTGTTTCCTAATGTGGAGCAGCGGTGGCTCAGTGCGGTGACTTATGTGTCGGTCGTGGGCTTACATTTAGACAAGGGCTTTACTTTGAGTAAATTATTTCATCATCACTGCTCTCTAAACAGTGAAAGAAACCGTCGTGACAAAACCGGCTCTTTCTTGAACCAAAAATTCGAAGACATGTAAAAAAAAAACTCCCAATACCACTTTAGCTGTGTGGTAAATCACATGCAGTTACATTCAACTCCCTCTGGAAAGGAGGGGGCTGGGCTGATTATGGTAGCACTACAGTTGTGATACTTGTTTGTACTAAATGGTATGGTTTGCTTTCAATTTGCTCACATAATCTTCTAATATATAAAATTCTCGTGTCACGGTGTTCGAACTTAAACTCCTCCGAAACGGCTCGACCGATTTTGATAAATTTTTTTGTGCTTATCCGGTATCTATGAGAATCGGCCAACATCTATTTTTCATCCCCCTAAATGTTAGGGGTAGTCCACCCCTAATTTTTGATTTATTATTTATATGGCAAAGTCAGCTAGTCAGCCTATAATGTTCTCACTCCCGGGACGCAAGACTCCTCTCGGTAAGGGAGTGGGCCGTAGTCTACTACGCGGACCCAGTGCGGGTTGGTAGATGTCAAATGTCTCCGAACCTACGACCTACAACTCGTACCGTTGCTCTTCGCATTTACCCACAGTAGGTTGTAATGTTATGTACATACTCGCACCACTTATTTGCATGCATTCCTGCAGGTTAGAATAAGCATTTCATTACTGTTAGACGCTATTCTGGTTATACTGGTCAATAAATTTGTAATTTTCTTTTGTCACGTGAAAATAATATCAAATTTATAATATACTAGGGCCACCAAACAATAATATATCAACGAAAACAATGTACACATCAGGTTTTCTTTTGACATCAATATATTTTCACAAAAATCAGCCACACTTGCAGAATTATTTCCCAATAGATATAAAAGGAATTGCATGATTTAATTCCCCCATCTCCGTTCCACCATCGGACGACCCGTCGTACGGCGAGTTTCCACCCTTACGTTGTTAACACCACTACGATCCGGACGAAGCGTTTCGCCTCCTCCTTTATACCGCGTACATCGAGGGACTGGAACAATTTGCCAGCTGCGGTGTTTCCGTCAGATTACAATTTGAGTGTCTTCAAGGCTAGAGTGAATAGGCTCTTAGTAAATTAGTGCGCTTCACCATCAACGATTGCGTCACTGCTTACCATTAGGAGGGATTGCGGTCAAGCGCTAGTTTATAATTTTATATTTATATGAAAAAAAGATAATTATGGTTTTCTTGAATATTTGGCTTCTGGCAGGTTACTTTTAAGTCCCCAACAATAGTCTACTAGCATTCCTGAACTCCATTTCTCTTGATAACGCTTCTCCACTAAGGAAATGTCCTGATGGAACCTCTTACCTCGTTCGTCACTCACAGCACCCAAATTTGCCGTAAAGAAATCCAGATGAGAGTCCAGCATATGTGTTTTCAAGGACATATTACACCCAAAGCTTTAAATTATATCATAAGTTAATTTATTAAATCTTTGTAATTTTCTGCTTTATAGAAAATTTTGAAGAACATTCATAAAATATTTCCAGGCGAGTTTTTAAATGTAGTTGTTGTTGTAAAGTAAACAAATAAACGTATATGAGGTCAGAAATAAATATGTAGCTGTCACAAGAAAACTGAATGTGATAGAAATAAAACTGTTATATATTTTTAATGAGGGCACACTAACATAAATAAAAATCATTACAAAGTTCATGTGACAAAAACAGTGTTTACCAGTGTTATTTTCCACGACACTAGGACTCACTCATCCACAATCAGCTCGCATTCATAATCCTCAACTTTAGTCGCTAAGTTTCGACGGCTTAGTGCCATCGCAGCATTGGTAACTGTACCCACGCTGAGATCATTAGCTAGTGAGATAGTGCTAATTTTAACGCCGTCTGTGCCAATATTCGGGAATCGGGAATAGCAAATACCAAGAACAGTATTAAATGTATTTTTTTTAACGAATCTACTAGATTTAGACTGTCCGGCCATTGAACTTTTTGTGGTGTGGGTGTGGGAGGTAAAGTATTGCAGCGTCGGAAGTTGTTTAACCGTTAATAGTTATTATTAAAGCGACCTTATAAATCATAATCAACTTTTAATAATAACTAATAATGAAATATGCTTTACCTTCTTTGCAAAATATATAATTTAGCTTAGCTTCTATTTAGCTTATCTCCATAATTCATTTTTTGTATACATGTAATGTTTACCTATAAGTACTTGATACACTGTTATTTTTTTTTACCTTGGGGAATGTATTGTTTTTTTTTTGTGTAATCAATTGTTGGTCAACCTAATAAAATAAAATATAAGACTTATTTCCTCAGTAAACTTACAGTTACTGTGATACCTTGACATATCCTTATGTCGGCAAATAATGGATCTCGACTTGTTTCCTCAAGTATCAGAGGCCGGCGACGAAGTATCATTAAGATTTGTCAAGAATTAATTGCCTCTTTCTCCTATTGATTTTCTAAACCTGCTATATCTCACCGATGAGATATATTTTTTATAACTCAACTCCTGTCACTAACCATTTCTAACCTTGATTTAATTATGAAATTTCCCCGTCTAGGCGAGGATTCTGAAGTGGGCAGTTCCGACGAATCAGGCTCCCACAGCGACGCGTCTGAGGACGAGTCACGCGACAAGTCGTCGGCGGCAGAAGATGATGATGACCAGTGGGAGAAGTTCCAGAAGAGGATACAGAAGAGGGAGCGGCTAGAGGGACGGTCCAAGAGCTCGCATCCTGTACATTGTCCGTACTATCCTCAGGTATGTCGAGTGCCGATGTTTAGTTTTAGGAAAATACCTAGTTTGAACATTTCTTCTTTTTCTTAAACTTGACGTGCCCCGGGTACTGTACAATTAAATAAATGATGGTGGGACGAAATTGGACCGAGAATTGATCACATTATAATGCGCCGTCCTTCTCTGCATGAGAGGAGACCTGTGCCCAGCAGTGGGACAATAAAAAAAAGTTAATAACGTGCTGATCCATTTGCAACTTATGTTTTACCGCGGTGGCAACTTTTCTGAAAAACCTGCTCTTTGTATAGGACGTGATTGAAGAATTAGTATAGTTTTTTTTTACTCACGAAGTGACGCGCGTTTTTCCTGTGTTTACTAAGTATACAAGGACGTGAATGTATGTGTAAGCGCACGAGCTCTCGGTACCGTCCGACATAATGGTGAAGTTGAAAGTGAACTCATGAAAATCGTCATCACGCACACATTCACAGAGTTTTTGGACTCTTAGTTACCACGAGTAAAGTGCGTGTTACATATTGTGATAAAAATACTTTATATAAACTATTAAAATTGTAACTGTAACATAATCTTAATAACTTTGTTACCAAAAAATCAATTCCACTTCATATATTTTATGTCAGTTGTCTGAAACTATTTTGTTGGGAAAAAAATATTAAATCATGACCCATTGTGGAGATGAGGAAATTTTTTCGAGGTTATTGCTTCCAGGATGCGTCACTATAATAAATAAATATCTTTGCAATTTTTCTTAGTCGGAAGTGGTTTTTGTTTCGCTAATGATTCTTTCTTGGCCTTGTAGATGCCAATAATAACTAAATACTTGTAATAGTTAGTTTCACGTAAATGTTTTGATGCGCCGTTTTAGTGCTGTTGAGCTGGTTTTTTGACCTGGAGAATTCATTACAAAATGAGTAATTCAAATATTAGCTTAGGTTCAGTGTTAACTGACGGCAAGCTGCAACAAAGGAAGGAAAAATTATTCATCTGCATTTTTTCTTCGATCTTAGTTTTTAAACCATTATTTAAAAAATGCAATGGTCTTTTTACTAGTTATACCCGGTTTTATTGAATGAAAATAATCTGTGTTAAAAATTAAACGCGAGCCAAATCTCAAGTCTTCCGAGTAACTGTTGGTAATTCAGGCACCCAATCATAATTCTTGAAGCGTGCTTGACAATTTAGTAGCTAATTTTTGACTTGATTTTTATTCCAGAAACTAGGAGTAAGTTATAACCAAGTGTATAAATTAAATTTATTAAGTGTTTTTTTTTTTTTTAACATCTACTTAGTAAAATTTTTAACACTTCATGAATTTAATCTCCGGAACGGAAAATTTAGGCGTAATCATGTAATGAATGATGTATATTATGTTTAAGTGTTTAGAGATAAATTTGTGGTGTTCCATTGAATATTCACATCATATGGTTTACCTTAGTTAAACTATCCAGTTAGGAAGGTCCTACTTCGAGAAAGAGGTCACTCGTCGAATCCAACTCGGCTGGGCTACTTTCGGGAAGCTACGTAAAATCTTCTCGTCCGAAATACCGCAGTGTCTCAAGACAAAAGTCTTCGACCAGTGTGTGTTGCCAGTGATGACTTATGGAATTGAGACGTGGTCGCTAACAATGGGCCTTATAAGAAGGCTCAAAGTCACTCAAAGGGCAATGGAGAGGGCTATGCTAGGGGTTTCACTGCGCGATCGAATCAGGAATGAGGAGATCCGCAGAAGAACAAGAGTAGCCGACATAGCCCGAAGAATTGCAACACTAAAGTGGCAGTGGGCTGGACATATTGCCCGTAGGACCGATGCCCGATGGGACCGACGGGTTCTCGAGTGGCGACCACGCACCGGAAGACGTAGCGTGGGTAGGCCACCGACAAGGTGGACCGACGACCTGGTGAAGGTCGCGGGAAACCGCTGGATGCTGGAGGCGCAGGACCGGTCGTGGAGAACCTTGGGGGAGGCCTATGTCCAGCAGTGGACGTCTTTCGGCTGAAATGATGATGATGATGGTTCACATTCAGCACTTCCTTAACTTTTTATTTACAGTGACTCTTGTCAGAATTTCCCTTATTCATGGGCTCTTTATTTTATTTATCCATTTATTTCAGGCATCAAGGCAGGCATATCCCCTTGTCTATTTAGAAGGTTTCCTTTGTCTCTGTTTATATTTTTTGCGTATTTATTCTTACATTGTTGATATTTTTAAGTGTTCGTCTATGTCTGCGTTTCTGTAATGAATGTCGTGCAAAAATAATTTTATTTTTGTTTACAAATTTCAATAACTGCAATTTGTGCAGTTTCAATTCTCACGGCAAGGCATTCGGATAAAAATGCGCAGTAATACAAATTTATTTTTAAACTAATAGATTAATGCTTGACTGTAATCTCGTTGTTGTTAAACATTGATGCAATCGTTGATGGTAAAACGTACTAGTTTATTATGAGCCTTGGCATGGGAAGACCGCTACAGGCAAATTCTTCCAGCCCTTCGATGTATGCGGTATAAATGACGACGAGATGTCATTTCAAGTTCGGATGGTGTCTTTAATAGGTAATGTCTGCTATGAGGTCACTACTTCGCCACTGATAGTATTACTTAGTTCTATTTTTTTTCTATAACAGTTAAATAAGGAATCAGATTTCGATTCTTTATAGCGACATATGTATAATAATATAACGGCACCATTACGTCAGAATGCAAGAATCTTATCAATCAGTCTCAACAAGGGGTATCGTATTACCCAGTCACTGTGCTGTGGAGGTCACATAGGCAGGACCGCTCCATGTAAAATACTGTTAATCAATTGTGCATCCAGTTATGAAGACTAGAAGCTGACCCCAATATAGAGGAAAAGGCAGACAAATACATCATTTGTTTGCACAGTTATCTCAAAGCTTCCTCCTACACCATATATACCACTAATGTTTATTTATGTACTGATAGCGACCCTATTAACTAGTCTGTTCAAACCATTTAAATGCTAAATAACAGTCGAGGTGAGCTAAAGACTCCTTACTTAACATTGCTGACTAATCGGACACATGCAATGATTTTGATGTAATCAAGTAAATACATGTTTTTTTATTCTACGGCCGAACTGTGAGTAATCAACAGGACGTGACCCGGCGTCGATGCAGTT
This sequence comes from Sesamia inferens, assembly GCA_037179545.1. Lineage (NCBI taxonomy): Eukaryota > Metazoa > Arthropoda > Insecta > Lepidoptera > Noctuidae > Sesamia > Sesamia inferens. Next base: position 14,422,137 of record CM073928.1, on the reverse strand, counting down.
GTGAAATATCTACGATTGTGATAGAAGCACGCGTTAAGATTTTTATCTTATCTACTTTGTTGGTCGAGAAGTTTTCACCTAGCCTAAGGTGAAAACTTCCCAAAAACCTGAAACTTCGTAAATAATTTATACTAGATTCATGCGTGTCGGAAATTATCCCACGGGAACGCGCTGCCGGGACAAAAATTATACTTACATATGTCCTTCCCTAAGATCATCAATCTTCAAAGATGCATCTGTCTCCTTGCTAAATATTTATTAAAATCCATTCAGTCGTTTTTGGAGCGAATATTGGATTAAATGTTCTCTTTAAAAATTCGGATGGCTGAAACATTTCAGATTATGTAAAAGTCCAGTGATCGGGTTTCCTCCGGCCAAATTTGTTTGAATCTAGTATGATTACAAGGTAATTTCCCACCATATTTTATAGATTGTGTCAGTTGGGTGTCATCCCTAATGTCAATCAATAAGATTTATTAAGAGAACTAAATACCTTAGATGTTTTTAGTGTCGCATTCGTCAACTGCGTGAAATTTACGATACTAAGTAGTGGATATATTTATTGTTCTCAGACGTAATACTTTTCCCGTAGGAGCTTCTATGAATGGTGCCGAGTGGCTTTGACCTTGGCCTGACCTTGTTCTTAGCTTCCGTTATTTTGTTGACCTCAATTACGACATGCATGACATGTGTACGTCAGGTGTAAGTAGACAGTATTTATGTAACTGACAATGACTCATTAATGTTGGTATGGGTTTTTAAAACCAAGTTCCGTGTAAAAGTAGTTCTTTGGAGATTAATAATATAAGATGAAAGATTTACGCTTTTTTTTTTTCATAAAAAAATGCCTCACTGTAAACCATATCTTTGAAGTCTTTGGTTTTCGGAAGTCTTTTTTTTTTTCGGTTCATACAAAAGTGACATTGAAAATACGGGTTCTAGTCCAACCAATCATTGTCAAATTCTCTGTAGCTGTTACTCTAAACACTATTGTTACAACCTAATTTCTGCCAACTCGCTTCCAGTTTGCTATTGTTAACAATCCGCACTGGGCTAGCGTGGTGAACTAAAATCACTACCTTGCTACCTCTCTAGCATAGGGCTGAGTCTCAGCAGTGTAGGAACATTACAGACTGATTGCCTGTATACAACATGTAAAGAAAACCCTGTCCGATCCGTGAAGGTATTGTTAGGTATCGATAACTGCCCCCTAATCGGCAAACACATTTTTGTCAAATGATTGCGACTAATTGGGATCAGTTGGTATCGTTCGGGCCGCCCATTGGTCCGTTCGGTCCAAACGATCCCAAGTAGTCGCAATCATTTGACAAAAATGTGTTCGCCGATTAGGGGGCTGATTCTAATAATCGCTATTCGCTCCGTCACAAATGGTGTTGTCACTTTTTTAAAAAATACAAAATTTTGGGGAAGTTGGAATTAATTCGCGGGAAAAAAGATTATTTTAATATTCATTACTATTGTCACTATGATGATTACGTAAAATTTCATATTTTATTTGGTCATGTGTTTACCTAACATTTATTATCCTTTTGGGTCGGACGGGGTTTTCTTTACATATTGTATAGTATAGAATGGTATCTTTCATGTAAGTCCTATAACGCCTATTTTTGTTTCATCGTAGGAGAAGCAGGAGTTCTGGTGGTGCTACATCTGCGATCGTAAGTCGCACACGCTGCTGACGGCGCCGGCACACGTGACGGCCCTCGTGGACACGCACGAGCTACAGCTGCGGTTCACCGCGCCGCGCTGGCCTGGCCTCTACACACTCGCCTGCTGTCTTAGATCAGGTATGCTAAGCTATATCCCACAAGTCATTCTCTATCAGGATGATTTTTGATGACAAACAAGCCGACAGCAATAGGCCAATCCCTTATACATTTATGTACAACATTATTTTTTGTTTATGCGAAACCCGAAACACGTGTCTAATATTTTTAAGTAAAGAATCTATGTTCAAAATTTCAAAAAGATATCATGAAAAACCACAAAGTTATGAGCTTGTTATCCTACTTGGCTGTCCTAACAAAAATATGGTCAAAGCTCCGCTCGGGTGAGCGAGCGGTGCGTTGATTTCTGGCGTTAGCTGTTGCGTGCTGGCAAGTACTATGATCTGTCGTAAGCTGCGTGACGCGCTCGGTAACCACACTGCATAAATTTCTAAATGTATTTGGGAAAAAAAAATATAACATGGTGTAAAAATGATTGGAATCGATTCAGTAACTTATTCTGAACAAACTATATTCAGGTTTCGTATAAAGCAAAAATTACGTTGTATTACTGATGACTGATCACTCTCACTTATAAATACCAAAGAACAAGTTGCAACTGCTCATGAAACTGCTTCACGGAAAGAATAGCTAAATAGGTACAGTTATAGTACAACTTCTCCGAATGAGCTTCTTCATAAAGAACTCAACGGATCTACGAAGAGGATGTGTTTTATTTGATCGTTTTCTATGTTGTGATGTAACTCGAATGATTCAGAAGTACTACGTTACCTAAACAAATGTATACATAACTGGCCTTTAAAAGGCCCCCTTCGTGGGATGTGTCCCACGAAGGGGCTTCCTCTCGGTGGAGGGAGTGGGTCGTAATCTACCACGCGGGCCCATTGCGGGTTTGTAGACGTCAAATGTGTTCGAAGTTTTGGCTCTAGGATATGCCCGAAAACAAATGAAGTAATAGGTGGAAGGCAGATATCTGTAATCAACTTTTTAATCTGTGAACCTCCTAGATATAGTAGCACTCGCTTACTTCTTGTTGGGTTTCGTCATTTCCTGTTAAAGTGTCCTTGGGCCGGGATGGTAATATTTCTTTCTATAGAAAAGAACGACTTGAAAACGCAGTGACATTTCTTAACAGCATTAATGCACATCACGCGCACCGGCGTAGATGAAGTGTTTTTGCAGGAACTCGAGAATACTGCTATATACAATTGAATAGATAATAATCTATAATGCCTAATATATGCATAGTTATTCAACTATAAATATTCTAGGTATGTTAGAAGTTTTATAGAGTTCCTGGGTACTCTCACAGCTAACTTCCACTCAGATTGGGTACCTTGGTTTTTACCATGCAGTCAGTTAGTAATTTGTCATTATAACATATGGGCGATAGCTCCAAAAAATATTTGTCATCGCTTAAAAGTTTGCAGATGTTTTCCGTGTGATGCTTTATCCAAGAAATAAACACGTCACCGTTATGTAAAAAACATATTTAACTTTCCCGGTACCCTAATTGCGTTAGACTTTTAGAGTGACAATTCTTTTCATGGCGAAGGAAAACCTACTCACTCATAAACGGTAAAACGGCGAATATACAACCAAAAGTCAAGAATAAACCAAACCACACAGGGCCCGCGTTGTAAGTTCTAGGCCATTCCCTCTCAAAGAAAGGAGGCCTGTGTCTGTTATAGACTGATAAGGATTTTCTTGTTGTAGAGCAGAAAAATTTTCAATAGTCTTGGCTGCACTGCGTGGTGGACTAAAGTTAGACTCCTGACTGATCCACACAGACAGCACACTTCACAATGAAAATCATTGCAATATCAGTTTAAAAAAATAATCTGATCAACAGTTTAAATGACGTAATTAATGTTGTTGACTGTGAAAATAAAAGGTAGTGCCAATCAAACGATGTTATGCCGCAGAGTTTGAAACTTGGGAACAATATATGGTTAAAGTGCGCGGTGCTGCATAGCCCCGCCGTAGATATTTTAAATTAAAGAAATATCAACTTTATTTCAATGGTAATATAATCACATGATTTGAATGTATAGTCACTCTGAAATTATCTTAATTATCACTTATTGGCACCGATTCTCTTGTTGTTCTTTATGAATTATTCACTGAATGCACTTTTTACTACATAAATCTCGCGCTTTTATTTAGTAAACGACACTATAAATAATTTAAAAGTCTAATGAAAAATGAGCGTGTTCGGGGTTGGATTAAGATAGAGATCTAGGATGATTTGAGAGATTAAAGCCAGTTTAAGTTTAATAAATTCACTGTATTATCAGTTTCTACAAACGTAAGATTAAGATTAATTTATACTAGGATGAATGGTGATCGATATGGGATTATGAGTGACGCGCACGGTATGTCTCCGAATTACGTACTAAAATATTGCGGTGCAAGTGCAATAATATAAATGGTCGATACATACCGAGCGCGTGGCGTAATAATGATGACCCAGGTAAACTTACTGTACGGTGATTGACCCGTACATGCTCCCGGGGGCAACAATAGAGGTTAGTAGGATAAAAATGGAGATGAGATTTACAAGATGATGCACAATTTTCAACTTATCAACTATATGATAGGGATGAGGATTAACAGTGAGTAATTAACAATATTTTGAACAGTTATAAGTAGTTACTAGAGCTAAGATCGGGAAGGGAAAATACGCGGAAAACAGGGGACGAGGCCCTATCTTCTGTTTGTAAACACTCGCTAGATTTAATAAGATTTTTGGGATCACTTTTCACGGGTTGACTACATTGACCTTTTTCCCTACGATCATAACACTCACTCACTGCACGTTTCACTTTCACTACAGATTGCCTTTTTTCCCTAACTGCACTACAATCACTTATAACACACTCATTTCCGGGATGTGAAGAGATCGTAGTAGATGCCTTTCCAGCAGGCACCGAGGATTCACGACGTGTTGACCGCCTGCAACGCCGCCAACAGTATACCGCCGCCGTTATCAGGATTCCAAAGATTAGAGCATACAAGACGCTATATAGATGTACGTCGTGATAGGATAGTTTATCACTCCAGGGTTCAGTTTGTTTCATGTTCTCAATTTGTTTCTGTATATCTTCGAATTGTCGCAATATTTCAGAATTATTAGGATTAATTTCAGGAGATTCAGGGATCGATATGTTAAATATATGATTAATAGGTGATATTTGTGGCGCAATAATTCTTGCACCAGTACTCATTTTGCTAGACAGCCTTTTAATAGAATGGACAACGAAATTGTCCGTCTTTATTATACAGCCTTCTTCCACATTCAATAGACCTGCATTCATCAATTTAACGACGGTAATTTCGCCGTCACAGAAAAGTTTTATGTTGCATTCGTTGCAACAAAAATAAAAATATCTATTGTCCATTGTTAATTCCTTCCAAATGTTTTTACAAGGAGTTCCAATAGTTTCACAGATTCTTGAGTGTGGGATCGTTTCACACAAGCTGTGATCATCTTGTAAGATATTTATAGGATTTTTAATATGGCATAATATCATCCCAGGATTTTGTCTTATACAAGACTGGAGATCAGCATCAGTAAGGGTTACGTAAGAGTCTTTTCTGAGGTTGATGGCAGCAAAACTCGAGATAACTTTCACATGAATCATGTTGTGATTCAATGTTCGTGGGACAGGTATGAGGTTAAAGATTTCGTAAAGGTCTCTTTCGATGAGGGGTATTCTTATTTCAATAATCAAGTACTTACTAAAGTACTTTGTTCGCACTTTTATCAAGTTGTAGAGATCCTTGAGATTCAAATGGCTGACAGGAAGTGCCATGTCTTTGGGGATATGTGCCGCTATAGAACTTAATTCCGTTCTCAGTTGTTTAGGAGATATTAGATGGAAGTCCAGTTTTCCATTGTAAATATTAGTTACCGTATCGAGAATGGAGTCTTGTATTTTCCTGAGGCTATACAGTAAATTGTTCGCCGTCATAGCATTTGCTAAGAAATCGGATACTAGAGTCATGTTCTGGACATGGCGTTTAAGATCTTGATAGGATTCTTTGAGATAGTTAACCTTTTGATTTATCGCTTTATGATGTTTGCTCGCAGCTTTTTCCATTCTTTTCATTAAGTTAAATTCGGCTTCTACAATTGAGGTTTGGTTTTTCCAGAGGTTGTACAAATGTTTATCATTTTCTTTCAAAAGGTCGATGTCTTGTGTGTATTTCTCCGCAAAACGCTGATCCAGCACGCCGAACAAGCTATTTGCAACGTAGCCTACTCCGGCTATTAGACCACGACGCCGGCGCCGCCGCTCGTCTCCAGTTACAAATGATTCATTCATTGTCAACAAACTATCATAATGTTTAATTTCATCGAACTCGTGCCGCAGTTGTAAGATGATACCGTCGCAAGGTGTGTGTTCTTTAATAGTAGAGCATATTGTTTCAAGATAATTGATATACTTCTCAAGTGCCGACGCGCCTTCTTTGTAGGGATTTGTGTCATAATAAACAATTAAACGCCAATCGTCTCGAATAAGATGCATGTTAGAGATTTTGTCGAAATAAACGCTGTTGTTGCTCAAAGGGGTAAAACTATAAGATGCTTGAGATAAGTTTATAAGTGACAAAAAGAAGAGCGTAACTGACAGAGCTACTTTCGAGAATGAGATACGTTTGGTATTTTTCTTCCTTGGTACCTCATCCTTAATATTCGTGTCATTAGGAGAACTATTCTCTCTTTCTGCTGGCAATAGAGATAGCTTAACAACAGGCCGTTTTAAGAAACCATTTTTGGTTTTAAGGGTAACGACTCTGACGTATCCATCCGAACCAGGATGGAGTTCTACTACACGCCCCAGAGCCCACTTCCCAGGCGGTAGGTTTTCATCTTTGATGATAACAATATCGTTGAGACTGAGATTTTTTTGAGATTGTCTCCATTTAGCTCTAGTGGATAACTGGGAGAGATATTCGTTTTTCCACTGGACCTAAATATCTCTATAGATTTTTTGTACCATATGCCACCGAGTCCTAAGATCATTTTCGGTTTCAAAGATCGTTAAGGTAGGACCACTTGCAAGAAAGTGTGCCGGAGATAAAAAGTCTATGTCTTCAGGATCTTCCTTCAATGGGCAGAGTGGTCGAGAGTTTAAACAACCCTCGAGTTGAGATAGTAGGGTGCTATATTCTTCGTAGGTGAGTTTTTGCTCACCAACAACACGCCTTAGATGATGTTTTAAACTTTTCACCGCAGCTTCCCAAAGTCCGCCGGCAGAAGGCCATGACGGAGCATTAAAATGCCACTCAATATTCATTTCTGCGATGTCAGCTAATGTATCTTGGCTTGATAATATTTCTGAGATTTCTATGTATTGTTGTTTTAGGATCTTGTTAGCTCCAATGAAGTTAGTCCCTTGATCACTGTAGATGTGCCCGGGAACTCCTCTTCGGGCTGACATGCGTCTGAGCGCTGCAAGAAAAGCCGACGCTGTGAGATCAGATACGTGTTCCAAATGTATAGCCTTTGTGACCATACAAATGAATACTGCAACGTATCCTTTATCTGTTTTGATGCCGCGACCTTTGTTCGCTTTCACCAAAACATGTCCGGTATAGTCAATACCGGTATGATAAAAGGGTCGACTAGGATTTAATCTGGATGAAGGTAAGTCACCCATTAGTTGATGTTTTAGGATGGGATCATGTCTTCTACACTTTAAGCACATTCTTAATCGTTTTTTTGTAGCGCGATTTCCTCCAATGATCCAATATTTTTGTCTTATGAATCCACTCGTCATTTTCACTCCACCATGAAATACTAATTTGTGGGATTCGTCTATTATGAGATCAGCTAATTTAGTTTGCTTTGGAATGATAATGGGATGCTTCATTTCGGGGTCTAAACTCGAATGTTTTAGTCGCCCACCGACGCGAAGTACTCCGTGGCTGTCTAAGATAGGATTGAGATTCAAGATCTGACTTTTTTTGCTTAATGTTTCACCTTTTTCAAGTTGAGATATTTCCTTAAGAAAATATTCCTGTTGCACATGTTTTATTAACATTTGCCTCGCTCGTTTGAGGTCATGCAGGGTAAGGTATTTTTCAAGGTTCTTCTTGTAAACCAGGATGTCGATAAATTTGTTTACATGGGCTAAAACTCGAATGATTTTCTTGTAAGTGCTATATTTCTGTAATAATTGTGTTATTACTGAATTGCTAGAGTCAGCAGTAATAATGTTTACAAGCCTTTTTTTTCTGAGATCTTCAGTTGTTTTATATAAGATAGGTTCAGGGATCTTTTCAGGATTGTGTTGAGGTAACCAATCCGGTCCGTGCCACCAAAGTGAATGATTTGCTAAATGAGATGCAGTCAGACTACGGCTAGCGCAATCTGCGGGATTTTCTTGGGATTTAACATAGCGCCACCTATTTTTTGGGATAATTTCGCAAATCATTTTTACTCGATTGGCAACAAAAGGTTTCCATTTTTCTGGTTCACCATTTATCCATCCTAGTACTGCCATGGAATCTACCCAGCCATAAGCGTGGATTTTGAGATCAGATAGGGATGAGATTATTTTGGCCATAAGTTTTGATAATAAAAGAGCTCCACTAAGTTCCAAACGAGGTATAGATTGAGATTTTTTCAGAGGTACGACTTTAGATTTTCCAGCAATAAGGGTCACGTATGTCCTGTCCTGTCTTTTAATTTTACAATAAACAACACAAGCGTAGGCCTTTGTGCTGGCATCGCAAAATCCATGAAGCTCAACTATGTCATTCTCCATGGTTTGTATCCATCGAGGTATTTTAAATTGGGATATGTGAGGTAAGTCGGCCTTTATTTTATTCCATTCCAGAGCAATATTATGAGGAATCGGTTGATCCCAACCCAATTCCGTTTTCCATGTCTCTTGAAATAGGATTTTGAGTTTGATTGTGACTGGTGACACCCAGCCCAAGGGGTCAAAGATTTTTGAGATTTGAGATAAGAATTGTCGTTTTGTTGGAAAGTCTTCTGTGTGTATTATTTCTAATGGATGAAAGATAAAATAGTCTTCTTTTGGGTTCCAGCGAAGACCTAAAGCCTTTGTGGATTCTGGCTGTTTAAAATGAAATTCTTCATCTTGAGGATTAATATGGTCGTCTAATAGTTCCGACAAGTTCGAACGCCATTTTCTAAGGTTGAAACCGCCTGTCTTAAGAAGGTTTATCATCTGTACTTTGAGACCTATGGCAGCAGTCGCGGTATAAGCTCCGTGCATGAGATCATCCATGTAAAAAGAGGTTTCTAAGACATCAGGAGCACTACTATCGGAATAATTTGGCCTTTCATCGATGGCAAGTTGTTTCAGTGTCATCATGGCCAGGAAGGGTGCGGCCTTTGTACCGTAAGTGACAGTCGCTAGCTGATATTCTTGCAACGGTTGGGATTGATGATTTCTCCAAATAATTTTCTGGAACTTTTGATGATCAGGATGTAGCCAAATGTTACGGAACATTTTTTCAATATCGGCAGTAAATGCGTACTTAAATTTTCTCCATTTCAGGATGAGACTTAAAAGATCCTGTTGTAGGTTCGGCCCCCTGCACATAAGGTCGTTGAGGCTGTGACCTGTTGAAGTTTTTGCAGAGGCATTAAAAACAACTCGTAATTTTGTAGTTAATGACTCAGCTCGTAGTACGCCGTGATGCGAAAGGTAACAATCCGGGCTCATGTTGACATGTGACGCGACGGGGATCATATGTCCGAGCTCTAAATACTCGGACATAAACAACTTATAATCACGTGCCAGGTCGGGTTGCTTAATTAATTTCTTTTCTATTTGAAAAAATTGCGCAATGGATTTATTTTTAGATTCACCCAACTTTACTTCAAAATTTTCTTTAAAAGGTATTTTCACGACATAACTGCCGTCTTTGCGCCTTGAGGTTGAAGATTGAAAGAAGTCAATGCAATCTTGATCTTCTTGAGATATTGATAAGGGTTCGCGAATATCCTCCATTTCCCAGAACTGTTGGATATCGGTGAGATTGTTTAGGATGACATTGCACTGAAATGTTTTGCAATTACCGCTTAAGATCCATCCCAACTGTGTCTGTTGGGCAACGGGTAACATTCCCTCAGAGCGGCAGACACCATCCAATAGGATTTGGGAATAAACGTCAGCGCCGAACAGGATATCAACTGGCCTACTTTTGTAAAATTCAGGATCAGCTAAAGTTATTTGGTTAAGGATTGGCCAGTTGGGTTTAGTGAAGGTATGATTAGGCAAATTTTTGACTAGTCTTTTCATTATAAATACGTCGGCTTCGAAAGTGAAGTCATTAATTAACGACATGCACTTAATAGAGGTCCTGCCCTTGCAACTATTTTCATTGTTACCAATTCCAGAGATAAGACCCGTACATCTTTGCCGACGCAGGCTTAGAAGCTGTGCAGCTCGTTCAGTGATGATTGAGGTCTGAGATCCCTGATCTATAAGAGCTCTCATTCTTCCGTAAGATCCGTCAGCAGCTTGAACCTTGATAATTGCTGTCGCGAGAAGTATTTCTGTAGGATCGTTTTGCATAGATACTAAGGTATTCATATCTTGCTGAGGTGAAGATTTCGCAATAGTGGCCCCGCTTGGCCCCGATCGCGACGCATCCGATGTAGCATTTCTTGACGTGAAACATTCATGCAGAATTGTATTGTGATCTTTATTGCACTCTTTACACTTTATTTCCGAAAGGCATTTTCTACCTTCGTGATAGTGCAAACAGTTGATGCAAAGGTTCAAATTTGCAATTGCGTTTTTACGAGCCGATGGGTGCATTTTTGCTAGCTTTTGGCAATTCTGTATGCGATGATCGCTTGCATTGCAAATACCACAGGTTATACGTCTTTCGTTATTTTTCCGATTGGACTTTGACGGTTGCGACATGACCTGGTTTGTCGAATAGGTATGATTTGAGGTGTTGTAATTTTGTTTGGAGCGAGAATTAAATCCTTTAGAATGAGATTGTTGGTTGTTAAAATAACCTTTAGATGATAAAGATGCGCTCTGGGATTGAGAAGATGACTTGTGATTTAAGGGTTCTTGTTTCTTCCGTGAAGTTTCCAGGGACGTAAACTTGTTCTCTAAAAACCGAAGAAATTCTTCCAATACTGGCAACTCCTTTGGAGATTTCAACGAATCTATATAGTCATCGTTAGTTTCAGAGTCTAATTTCTCAGCTAGGATACATACGAGGAAGGGATCCCAAGTAGATACATCAATCCCGAGATTTTTTATAGCGTTCACGCTTTCGAACGTCGTATCGTGAATCCGTTTAAGATGACTCGCTGATTTTTGCTGAGATGTCGGGATATTTAGGAGGTTTTTGAGATGAGATACAAAAATACGACGCTTATTGTCATAACGATGCGTGAGTATATTCCAACAGACGGGGTAGTTGTCTGAACTTATTTGAAGATGTTGGATTAATTTTTCCGGCTCGCCCTTGATCTTACTTTTCAGGAACTGCATTTTTTGAGCATTCGATAACGAGGGATTATTGTGTACAGTTTCTGTGAAAAGATCTTTGAAAGAGATCCAGGATGTGTAGCTTCCTTCAAATGTAGCTATTTCCATTTTTGGGGTCGATTTTTCAATGTGAGCCACCGACCACATCTTTCGGTTAATATCCCTTTTCAGGGCTTTATAATGTTTCTCGTAGTCAGAGAATTGCTCGTCATACTGAGCGTTGGCGCCGTTGAGCACGTTGTCCAGTTCCCAATGTAGGGTATCTATCGCTGTCCAACGAGTTTTCAAGGTTTTTAAGATATCTTCAAACTCCCACTTTTCCGAGATAAGATTGAGATCAACGTCAGCAGCTTCTCTTGAAAATGCCCTAAAGTTAGTAGCTTGTTTTCGTAAGAGATCTTCTATATTCACGCTATCCTTAGGAGGATTATTTTGAGAAGAGAGGTTCGAGGTTTGAGATATTGAAGATGGCTGAAAAGTAGGGGGTTTCAAAACAGGGGTTTGAGGTCTGTCTGTGGAGGGCTTATAATTCTGAATGGCTGTTTTAATATTGCTGTATTTCACTTTCATTTGCTCATACTGATCGGTAGTGAAATACGCATGAGATCGATCATCAAAGGATAACAAATTCATATGATTGTTATGAAACTCCGTAAAATATTGCTCTAGGCTTTCCAATCGTCGACGTAGATAGTCGGGGTTCTTCCGCTCTGCTCCATCTTTTTTGAAGTTGGAGTAAAGTCTATCTATGCCTTCAATGATTTGCTGTTGAGTAGCTAAAATGTCTTCCATTGTAGACATAGTAAAAGTAAGAAGAAAGATACCTTACTTGTAGGATTTCTTCGGGGTCGAACAGGTTTGCACGATGAGATGAGTGGTGCCCTGCTAAACACTAGGATCGAATAAAATCTTGAGATGAGATGAAGTGGCGCCTTCCTAAGCACCAGGGTTAACCAGGATCACGAGATGAGATGAAGTAGCGCCCTCCTAGGCACCGGGATTGACCAGGTTCACGAGATGAGATGAAATGGCGCCCTCCTAGGCACCGGGATTGACCAGGATCACGAGATAAGATGAAGTGGCGCCCTCCTAGGCACCGGGATTGACTAAGATCACGAGATGAGATAAAATGGTACAACGAAACCGGTAAAACGCACACACAAAGCACTAAGTCTTGCACACGCGATTCGGTCCCGCTTAAGGCTCGAAGGACCAATGTTCGGGGTTGGATTAAGTTAGAGATGTAGGATGAATTGAGAGATTAAAGCCAGTTTAAGTTTAATAAATTCACTGTATTATCAGTTTCCACAAAGTAAGATTAAGATTAATTTATACTAGGATGAATGGTGATCGATTTGGGATTATGAGTGACGCGCACGGTATGTCTCCGAATTACGTACTAAACTATTGCGGTGTAAGTGCAATAATATAAATGGTCGATACATACCGAGCGCGTGGCGTAATAATGATGACCCAGGTAAACTTACTGTACGGTGATTGACCCGTACAGAGCGTGACAATCATCTTAGCTTTCCCGTCAAAAACCGCAAATGAATATTAGTCTGATTGTGTATTTGCTAACTTATTATTGTATATGACAGATTCATATATCGGCATGGACCAGCAGCAGGATATGAAGCTGGACGTGAAGGAGGCGGCCGCTGTGCCCGCCGAGCACCCGCAGTGGGACCTCAGCGACTCTGACAGCGATAAAGATGATCAGGTATGATTGATAAAGAAAGAAATGAAAATGTTTGATTTAGGACTCGCATTGGAAATACAAACAATAAACATTTGAACATTGAAAACTAGTATTATGAGCTCCTCGACCAAACGACCATTAATTTATTTCACCTCTGTGTTTATGTATTGTATATGTCAAGTGTGATCATAGAAAATTCAAACGCAACCAAACTATCGACAATCCCATGTATTTCATCATCATCTCAGGGTTAATCCCAGTGGCATCCGAAGCTTTTTCAGCTTTGTAATCTGGGGTCCGCTTTACCAGTCAGTCTACTATCGCATTTGGCTAAAGTTCGATATTTTCCGTGAAGCGCCTGCCGTAAGACCTCCACAACCCGAAGGCTATATCGAAGCATTGCAGTTAAACCAATTGTTGGACTTTTGAAGGCTCCAACAACCCGTAACGGCTGCCATTAGATATTTGTATGGCAACCGGGACCAGTGCAAATATTCATATTTATACATACAAATATTTGCACTGCGCGAGGATTAAACCCAGATTGCCAAACACCACGGAATAAAATTTGGAGTGATTGCTTATCTGACCTCCACAACCCAGTTACTGGGTAATACCCCTTGATAAGAATGTTTATCAGACTTTTTTATACTTTCGCACATGGACTGTTAACAAAGGCGAACTTAATGCCTTAGGCATTCTCTACCAGTCAACCTCGGAAGATGAAGAGATTAGATGGCAATACTTAAATAAGCTATATACGCATACAAACTATTACTCTGCGCAGCGGCCACGTTCGCTACCGCTACGCCTCGTATGGACATCGACATTCCCCTGTACATACATACTTATCTTAATTTATTTAAGACTCAGTTTAACATGTTTTTTTTTTTCATAGACTTCTCTGTAAGTTGTCATCTAGTTAGACACCCCCTTTCTAGCCATAATATCATCACACCCAAAATACAGAAAATTCACAATCGTTTCGAAATGGGGCTGTAAAGGAAGTCTTTCATTAGGTATACGTAACATGATGCCTGTTATACTTTGTTTGGCACACTTTTTTTGATAACGACTTTGTTTTGTTCCTGAGGCTGGGACGGGGCTTATTTCTTGCAATCCCTTGATTTTGCAATTTTTTCGCTATATAGGTATTGAAGAAAATATTCTTTGACGTCCAGCCGTCTTCTTCGCGGCTCTAGCTACGTCCAAGCTCCTAACATAAAAAAAAGTTTTTTAATGACCCCCAGTTTTTAAGGCCAATGAAATCTGTGACTAGTAAAGCTGTTTAATGTTCTTGTAAATTGCTCATGTCACCAACATCCAATTAATGCAGTTGGCATTGTATTTGACAAAAGATTAAATGTTTAATGGTTAACTCGTTAGTTTGTGCCAGCCCTAAGCTTACCAAATCGTTTCTTCCTTGTATCTGGATCGCGGTATACCAAACGCTTTCATTTGACCTCACAAAACCCGAACATATTTTAAACAATCTCTAAAATAATTAAAATAATCTATGCTAACATACATAGTTGCAAATCGCAACAGCGAATTTCACGTTCCTTCCGAATGGCCAAAATGCCTTTTTGAATTTATTATGGTATAAGTTTAGATAGATTAGAGAACTTTGGTTTAGTTTGGATTCTAGAATAGGGATGTTTCATGAGTAAAAAAAAATATTCTATTTAGTCCGTCATTCAGATTATAGAAAAATATTGGATACGTATATTTTGTTTTATCAAATCAATAAAAATTTACAAATATAAAAAGCATCAAAGATCAGGAGTCACTGCGCGCTAAAAAGTATAACGTGCAGTGACGTCACACGAGTTTTCAACGCACCGTATCGTCTTCATATTTTATTTATATGAAAAAAGAAAAAATACGTGTCTAGTATTCTTTAGAAATCTGACTGACGGACTAATTAGTTTTTTTAGTCAACTACCCTATTAAAATATATATTTTTTAATAAAAATAATCTGACTGAGCTTTTTTTTTCACAGGGCGCCAATGAAAGTGAATTTACAACAGATGACGAGGTGGAAGAAGAGTAGTTGAAGATTATCTAAGTTATTTTTATAGAGTTTATCAATGAGGTGTTTGCGGATCGGTTGTTGTATGGTCTGAGAGCGAGTGAATATAATATTTTATAACTAAACGTATCCATCACTTTTATTTTCCCCAATCATTATCCTTAGAGAGAGTTCATTGACAATCCTATAAGTTAATAATGAAAAGTGGTCAGATACCGACAACTGAAGTAGGAAATCTGCTTCTGAAATCTAGTGGTATTAAGGGGTAGGTAAGTGTTAATATCTGATGTAGTTTGCATCTGCGAATATTTAGTACATCCTTCTAAAAGATCTGCAGGCAATAACTTTACGTCAGTGTTCGAGTATTATGGAATAAAGCCTTCGCGAAAATATGCTCATTAAGTATTGCATCTTGCACCACCTAATATAAAGTTCAGTTCGGTTTGAAGATGGTGATGTCCGAAGTCAAGGGTCTTGACGATACGTGGGTCCTTGAGAAAGGCGGCTGTGCTACAGTGTTACATGTAGCGCTGTGTGTTAAGCTTCACAAAGGGATGTTAACGTGCTGGTTTGCGAGGGTATCGTCCTCGGGAGGCTGCGCGGGCGCGGCGGGAGGCAGGGGGGCGGGGCAGGCCGCTCTCGGCCGCGGCTCACTCGCGCGCCGCCGCTCGCCCCAGCTCCACGACCGAACGATTCTTGCCCGCGCCCGGTGTCGTATTACCGTTCTAAATATAACTCGCGAGCGCAATCGCCAATTTAGAAACAGTCGCGCGCCTTGTTTTGAACCAGTGATTGACAGTGCTAAGTGAAGAATACTACCCCGATCGTCGAGCTATCGGCCGCCGAAGTGAGTATCCCCCAGATATAGCCTAGAGGACGAGACGACCCTGTATTATATTGTATTACCGCATCGCGGTTTTAAAATAAACAGCTGTTCTCAGAAAGTATAACGCTAGTAACGTGCTAAATTGGGAGTACGCTTCCAGTGGAGGTTGTGAGAAATTCGAGATGCTCGTAGATACTAATGGATGCTTATCATATAATAAATTTTGGAATGCCGACCGACTCTACTGACTATCGAGGGATGTTTGCCTCGTCCGTTATTTATAAAACTAGCCTGAAAGTTCAAGGAGGACTTTCAGCTACTGTCAGATGACGGCACTGCCAGGATCGTCGCCAACAAACTACAATACATTAGGTTAAGGATAAATTATACAGACGCCTTAAAACGTTAAGTTATTATAATACCGCCTAGCCAAACAAAACTAATTACGAAAATATTATGTTTAATAAAACGCCCGAATATCAAGTGAAATACCGAGTACGGTTATAAACCCAACTTTTAAAATCTAGACCCAAACCAAACTAAATGACCAATGTTGGAAGCTGGTCAATTGCATAAGCGGCAATTGTTGGCCGGGTGTCGCGGCCAGTCAGTGAGTCAGTCCAGTGTGCCATTGCCGATAAAAACTTACTAATAGTAGTTGGCAAGTACTGCAAATCTAATTGCCAATTATACTGAAGAGTTGAAGTGGGAACATTGGAGTTAATGCTGAACCACATGAGGTGCTGGACCTAACAATTATTACCGCATTTTTGTTTCATTGTCAGAGTAATTATCTGGGCAAACACAACTTCATTTCCTGTATACTAACAACAATCGTGAAGTGCAATTTAGTTTCGATATATTTATGTATCTTAAAATTAAATCTACCTACCCATCTAAATACAATCAGTTCTCATGAATATTTACATAAAACAAGCTGTTAAATATTTTCAAAACGTTTTTCCGTCCATCAAGTCAAGTTGTTATGGTCGAAAGCAGGTGGTTCAATTCATTTCTCACGATAAACATCCTCTTTCGAAAATAACCAGAAAAATTGATCTATTTAAAAAAAATCTGTAACGTTGGTAATGCGATAGCCTTGAATATGTTTATTTTATCCAATGATAGTAGGTATGTGGGTAGTTTATGTTGAGAATCCAAGGAAGAGTAGTCTAGAGCGATGTATGCGTCTCATCCCTGAAACACAGACTGAACTGTCGACCACGTCTATTTGCAATGATATTCAATGTATGATTCTAAGTAAGTATAAATAATGTTCTCAGTATCAACGGAATATTTTTTTAAATGTAGGTATATTTGAATTCTAAGGTACACAGGGTCTGTTATATTTATCCAAAAAGATGAAACTTTATTGAGTGAGTGTTTATGAGTCAATTGAAGTTAACAAAATACCAACCTAATACCTATTTACCGTGAACGAAAATAAAATCGGGATGAAACCGGGTTTCGTCTTCGTCATTAAATTTGAAAAACATCAACATGCATGGAGTAGGTACTTAATCGTGGCGAATGGTGGTTTTACAAAGAAGGATTAGTCTTTCTTAGTACCTAGGTATTACCTACTAAGAAAGACCGATCTGCTCTCTTTACTTTCAATTAGTCTTGAAGTTCAGCTAACTTAGGAAGGAATACCAAAAAATCGAAGTTAATCTTTTTAACAACAAGTCCTTCAGTATCCACTTATCTATCGGTGCAGTGGGTAGTGTTAGTACGTACCCCCCAGTAGAGAAACTTCATGGTAGTGAGTTTGAATATGGCCTGCAGTTACGATTGGTGATATCCCAGTACATTGGGCACGGGCGCGCGATGAATCGAACCGCGGACTGATAGCGGGCCGGTTAGACGAGTCCCGCAGCCAGAGTGCAACGGCCCAAACTAAGGGAATTTTAAAACGTTCATACTTGCAAGCCCTTTGATTTTATAATGCAAGGCTTTGCTGCATCATTATTTTATATCTTTCTGGTTTTTCGCTGCGGACAACTTTTCGACATTAATTCTTTAGATGATTTGCGTTAACTAGGTATAAAGACGAGCAGACGAAATTGAATTTTATGTGGATTTACTGAACTTTATACAGTAACTTTCTTTGTTACTAACTGCTGATATCTTTGGTAACTTTCAGATATTATATTAATCAGGAATTGAGTTAAACTATGTAAGCTGTTAGTTATAAAAACAATAAACATTCATTTCAGACTAAGTCCATAACTTGTTAATAACAATGCATTTAAAAACCTAATGTTAGTATTGGCAACTTATGAATCATGTGTAACTTTGGCTAAAAAAACGTAACAGAAATCGTTTTACTTTGTAAGCAGTAGCTATAATATGTATCTATATTATTCACACTAAAATAATTCCCTGATGCTTTTCCTTTATTAACCTTTGTATGAAATCATCACCCGCATTATTGTCATGAAAATAAATAACTACGTAAATGTCTACTATACCTACATATTTATACTTTTCCTGTTACAAATAAAACCAGTTTGTTATATAGCTAATTCCAGTCCTACTTGGCCAAGTTACGAATAAACCAATCAATTTCCAACTAATTTACGTACCTAGACATTGAGTCTGTGAATTTGAAAGAAAACGCTTGCTAAGTTTTATTTTGAGTTGACAATAGTAGGAAAATTTAAATGCAGGCCCGACACCACCTTACCTTTTTTTTTTTTTTTTTTTTGCCGGGGTGGAAATCCTCATAGGATGCCCGCCGCCCTGGGGTGGGCGACGGGGTATGTCAGACTTTTACTGACTAAAACCACCCCGGTGTGTCTTCTATCACGAGCGCGCGTGGGGCCGCGGGAGTCTAAATTCTTCCACGGCCCCACACCCTCGTGCTGGCCCGGTCTGTCCGGGCCTCGTCTCCTGCACGGGGTAGTGGGGTGTTAAACTACCCCGTGCATCGCCTCAAAGGCGCGCGCCGACACTCGCGCGCGCCTCCGCCTCGGGGTCCATCAATGGGGGGCGGGGACTTCCCCATGTCCCTCGCCCCTGGACCCATTCATGGGGGGCGGAAGAGGGCGTTATCCGCCCTTCCTCGGCGCCCGGTGCGTCTTCTGCGGCCCGGGAAGGGAGTTGATATCTCCCTTTCCCGTTCCGCAGCTTCCTTCTGCGACATCACGTCCTCGCAGAAGGACACCACCGCGTCCCACGACTCTGAGCTGCCGACAATCTTCCGCACTACTGCCGGCAGCGTCAGGTCGCCTCCTACTTCATTTGTGAGGACACGGCGCTGCTCCTCCCAAGCTACACACTCGGAGAGCGTGTGCTGCGCCGTGTCCTCCCCGCATTGGACGCAGTGGTGGCACCGAGCGTCCGGCTCTCTGCCTAAGCGACGCAGGTACTTGCCGAAGCAGCCGTGCCCCGACAGTACCTGCGTCACCCTGAACGACAGGGAGCCGTGCCTCCTCCCGAGCCAGTCGTCGAGTACTGGCCGGATCGCCTCGACGGTAGCGAGGCCGGCGGTAGGGCGCATAAGCCTCTGCCGCCAGTCCGCCACCAGGACCTGACGGAGCTCCTCTCGGCGCAGCTCGATCTGTCGCTGCACCGGACTGGAGCCCCGTGTCCGCTCTTCCTCGCGCCATTGGTACAATGACGCGAGTACTTTCGCCTCTAGGTCCCAGGGCGGGGATCCGGCCAGGACGCAAGCCGCCTCGTAGGAAATCGGACACCACCTTACCTGGTGCAAGGTGCATGACTGTTGATTAATCATTAATTCCGTTAACTTAAACGTAGATAAGTCGTGAATTTTATTTACAAACGCGTGAATAGCATCCTCCAAAGAATCACGGAGCAACCATTTTTTTGCACAAACCGTTTAGCTATTGATATCATCAATATAAATAGTAACTAAGCGAGATACCCAGGAAAAAATAGCTGGAGCTCGGCTAAACTAACTTAACATTATTTATCCATAAGTGATTTTAGATCTTATACCAACGAATAAGTATTACTGTAATCTACTGAATAGGCGCCACTTTAATATCTACTGCAGCATGAAAGATCTGAGGAATTTTATCTAAACATCATATCTTTCCACAATTTTTTTTTTTGTGTTTTCTTAAATTTCTTCACTTCTGTTTACGTGTTTACATAACAATTTACATGCAAATGTCAAGTTCATTTATCGATATAGCAAACTTGTTTTCTGTTTACACTAAGACCTATTTTTTATCAACATGTAACTGAAGAATACAAGGCAACTGTAGTTAGTTTTCGTGTAGTTTTTTCATATAGTTAGTTTTTTTAAGGGGACCCCGAACTCCAACGCGAAAGGCGCGGATGCAACCGGGATAAACGCTGAGATGATGATGAACTTTTTTATCAACATGTAACTGAAGAATACAAGGCAACTGTAGTGTTCATGTAGTTAGGTTTGTTTATATTGAATGCGTCAGAATTCCAAAGTCATTCTCAAAATTTATCCAAACTGTTAGTTGGAGTTTAAATTAATTGTATAAATATAATCTATAGAACAATCGAGGTCAAGCGGTTCAGTATTTTGAAGATCATTCGGCACTTCGTTTACATCCTCAAATATTTTTTTGTTTGTCTGACATTCCTCACCTCGACTTTTATTTTCATGTTTTCTTAATCCTTGGGTCTTAAACGATGAATCATAAGGGTCGTCTGTCTGGGTATGGTTTAGATTACTCATAGTCGATCGCGCCTTATTTCTTCTACAACACTAAGTTCTGTGTCTGTTGCACTTCTACGCATAATTTATTTAAGATACCATATTTACATTTCGCATATTTTAATTTTTTCTTTTTGTCCAAGGTGTTCTTAATACTTTATACAAATATTTGCGGTGAACTCAACGTTCAGGTTGAGTTAAAGAAAAGGTTTTGTACCTATATGGTTAGGTGCTCCAGCGATTGCAAAAATAAAATTCGCCTTTTGACTTTGTAATCTTCCACTTTGGAATATACCGAATATACACATATGTTCGTCGTTTTGTTCGTTATGATGGAGATTCTTCACCATAAAAATGATTCTTCGAAAATTAGCAGCAATCTTAAGTCTTGTACTTTCCTTTTAATCAGTCTCTTGCCATATTTATTTATTGAGTAAAGATTTAGAGAGAAATCGCCAAATAGTGTTTTGCTTTAAACCAATAATACTCAAATGGATTTTCAATTCTAAATATCAGCTTGCAGCAGTAAAACGCACTTTTGCTTAATTTATAAGTACATTAACCTTCTGATTGCCCCATCTTACTTATCTTCTCTGAAGTTTTTGATTAACCAACTTTTGAAAATTTAAAACGTCCTCGGCTATTGAGTTAAATGAAAATGCGCGACTGCGTCTTCCTTCCTTAAAGTGGGTCATTAACAAACCTTGTTTGTATCGGTTCACAATTAGCCTCCATTAACCTTTGAACTTTAAAGAATTTTTTCTTTGATAGTTGTTTATTTCGCTGTTTGTGTGTGCTGCGATTTTATTGCACGACACCATTAAATTTGATGGGACTTTCACTACGTGAGTCTAAATAATATGATAGAATATTGTATAAGGTAAGAACGTTGCATAGGTCCTGTCCTACAATCTAGATCTACTTTTGTAAAATCCTCTAAACTAAGTACCTACCTATTCGAAGTTCAATATGTAGGTCATAGAAAGACTTATCAACCAGAGCCCATGGCTCAAAATAAATGTGTCGGTTATGTCTGTATCACTTTATCAGGTCAGCAGAAGACGTAGACAGATATAAAACTTTTGTTGTCGACTGGTTAGTTATATACTAAATTGTGTGTCGTTCATAAAGATGTCAATATGGCACCGGGATCAGTCGTGCACATCCGTTTTGCTTAACTCATACATACTTTGATGATATATGAATTGATTCAGAACAATAACGTTGCTATTTATTTCGTCCGTTACTCATATGCGTCGAACGAGGTGACGTCAACATCAGCCCATTCTTGTAAGTAATTTCGCGGAATGACCACAAAATGCTCGTAAGAAGGTATCTGTGCAAAAACAATGCAATTAATCTGTGCCTCTATGTCAAGATCATGTGTGAGATTGATAGCACTTTGAAAAAGGAAAACTAGTTCTATGATAGATCTGTCAGCCTAAATTAGGCTTAAGAATAGGCCTAAGAATCCTGTAGAATTTAATAATAATGTAGATCTTACGAAAATTATTGTTACTTTAAAATGTGTTAAAAGCAACAATAATTTTCTTCTTATTAAAATCTAGACCTAGGTAGACTTATAATGACCGTAGGCAAATTAATTTCATGGTTACGGTCTTGTCTAATTTCGTAGATTCTAGGATAGAGATAGTTTAATATTGTTGGTGGTCTGCCAAAACTTCTCTTTATCTTGACACATGTGATGCTACATATACATAGGTACATACTGCCGGGGCTATTCTAAAAATTCTGCTGTGGCTGTTACGCTAAGTATTTTCAATGACAAAAGTAATTTCGTAGCAATGTTGTGCGTAAAGTATTTTAAGCACAATAACATTGAACTTGGTGTTCGCATCAATGAATGTTATTTTTATTACTACGTATCTGAAATGCGCGTTATACATCCATAGGTATGTATAGGTAAGTGGAGACTTGCGGTTTGCGGAGACGTCAGGAGACTGCTTGTTAATCAGCCTTTTGTTTTTTTTTTGCTATCGTTATAAGACACTTCTACTGACATTTTCGAAATGTTACACCAAATTAGACTTTAAACTAAAACTATTAGTTTAGAGTTAGTCTTTTATATGTCTTGCGAAAAATGCATTGATATTTTGATAGTATTATTCTGCAATACGGCCTAGTCCCTCACCTCCCACACAATGGGTGTTGCCCAGCAGTGGGAACATTTTAGGCTTCTGAAAACGTAACGAGAAGAGCAAGGGTTTAGGGGGAACCTATATCGAACATGCAACTGCTAACCTTAATTGTTTGCCACTGTGCATCGGTCCTCAGAAAAGTCAAGGCGTAAAAGACAACTAAAGATAGCTGGCTGATGATGCCAATGCCTCAAATCTTGTTATAAAATCTTTTACATTGTTTTTGTTTACCTCTAGATGGGTTTAGGATATGTCGTATGCTTTAAAATAGTTATATTAGAATGTTAGTATTAACAATGTAGGTAAACGGTCACATAACTTTGCACACCCACATTCGTCAGGCGTAGCCAAGAATAAATTTAGATTTTTTGGAATACTAGGATTTTAAAACATTTCAATGTGTTTGCATTGAAATGTTTTAAAACGCAGTTGCACAACTTAGACAAAACTAAATTCATTAACTGAATCGACTACTTTACAATAGGGTATTTGACTAAAAGAAACTAATTAGTCCGTCAGTCTGATTTCCAAAAAATACTAGACACGTAGTTTTTGTTTTATAAAAACAATAAAAATTGACAAATTTAAAAGGCATCAAAGATCAGGAGTGGTAGCTGGTGACGTCACTGGTCGCTAAAAAGTGTAGCGTGCAGTGACGTCACAAGAGTTTTAACACACTCTGTCGTCTTCATTTTTTGTTTATATGAAAAAAGAAAAAATACGTGTCTAGTATTTTTTGGAAATCAGACTGACGGACTAATTAGTTTTTTTAGTCAAATACCCTATTGTTTTTAACTATTCCTGACGTAGGTATCTGCGTAAAAAGACCAGCAATTTTTTTTTTTATTTATTATAAACTAGCGCTTGACCGCAATCCCGCCTGATGTTAAACAACAACTTTTTTTATTAAGTTTTCAGCATTTTTTTTATCTTCTATTTCATCGCTTTAGGGGTAAGAACAAAACTTGTTTCCAACATTACTGAACTGAAATCCGAAATACTTACTAATTTTCGATCGGTAAGTTAGGGTTGTTTTCAATGAGCTGCTACCCTACCATAAATCTAGGGCTACTTCTAATTTTACACGTAAGTAGGTACTGGTAAGCTTATCTTAGGATAATCAAATACGAAAGTTATTATGTTTGTGAAATACGTTATCAGTGAGGCGTCCGAACGATGCGATGGCAAATCGCCAACTCTTTCGTAACCGCTCTATATTTACGCACCAAGGTTTTTACATTGCAGTTTAGGGGTTATTGACATTAATATTAATACACAGTTATACAACATGTTACCTCATATTTAGCTGTAAGACATTAAATTACGTTAAGTCCTGGAGACCGACGTGTGACGGCGACGTTGACAGCCGACCGGCAGTGTTAGTGCCAAGTTTACGCCTCACGAGCAGCGCAACCGACACCAGGCTTACAGAAATAACGCGAGGCGAAACTATATTTAAACACCAAATGAAAAATACGCTAAAAATCCTGCTACATACCCACTGATTATATGGCAATTTTTTAGTATCTTTAGGAAGAAACACAAGGCTTAATTTTTAACAGCCCGTAGGTCTACCGTAGCTTGTATTGACAAGCTACGGTAGACCTACGGGCTGTTAAAAATTAAGCAGCAGCAGTGAGAGCATTTCCAAATACGAAAGGTAACAATGTAGGTATGCTAATACCTTCACGAAAATGATCAAAACGGTATGCAAAATCTGCATAGTTTTATGGTATTTTAACCTGCATGAAAATGATGTTCTGCTGTACTGTATTTCTGTATAAGTAGGTATTATTGTAACGTTTTCAACAGCGACACCCGCATGGCCGATAAAAGGAAGGTTGCAGAAATGTAGGTCCTTTGTGAAGGTAGATGGCGGTGATAGATTATACTATGCACATTAATTTAAATAGATATCAACAAAATTGCTCCTACTACCTATCCATAGATTGCTCTGTAGTCTGATCTTAATTTGGTTTCACGCACCGTACGTAGCACTATATATGGATGAAAACGTTACTTTAAATAACGCTGGCAGTATAAATTTATCACAAGGGTTGTTGGTCAGCCAAAATAATGAGTAAAAATAGTGCATTGTAATTTAATAAAATATGCAACATCACATCGGTGAGTCGAGTCGAAGCACTAACGGTTTGACGGCGCCATGTCGCGTCAGCTGGTTCGAATAGTTCAGACGTTACGACACCTCGGCACCTCGGCGACCTGAGCCTGACCGGACTCTGCTCTGGCATGCAATATGCGTTTGTCTCATACGCAACCGAATGCACAAGCTGCGCTTTACGCCCACGCGGTTTATTGATCACGCTCTCGTCATTATCATTTCGCACTTATTAACACTATCGATCGACTTTTTAGCCTCTGAGGCATCGTCGACAGCGCGACCTCGCAAGGCCACAGCTGAGTAAACAATGTTGAACACACGTAGGTATGTGTTTTGTAATTATAACACACAAAATGACATCACTTCTTTTGTGTAGTAAATATTTCACTTTCAAAATTAATAAATAGCTTTCAAGTTATAGCGTTACTTCCTTTTTAAATCTGTAATCTATGGATGTTTCAAGTAACGGTAGATTTATGCTCTATTTAAGTATATTGTAGAATGAGACTCCCACGCATCCCGTATTAGTTCCCGCTATCCTACATGCGCTTGCGCAGGTGTAAGAATATTGTATCTGACACGTATTTAACTTGTCACTTACTCGTTAAATTAACAATCAATATCAATAGTTAATTTATTAATTAGCGAAAATTCGCTTGGATATTATTTACTTCCAAGTTTGTGGGTAGTTTGTGGTAGGTAATACATACATGCATTCTTTCCGTGAAAACAGAGTAGAAAAACTTAAAACTATGTTAGAATTTGGCTAGAACATTATTTTAGGTTTTGCTATCTGCTGTCATCTTGTACAAAGTTTCAATAGCTCATTTAAAGTTAGTTTAATAAGAAGTCATTTAAAAATGTATTCATCAAAATAATCAAAGGTGTTTTTGTATGTCAACGTTATTGATTTAAACAACCGGTTTCAACCTTTGCCAGGTTAAAATAACTGGTTCTGTTCATTTGGCGAAGAAAATGATAAACTGTTTGACCCATGCTTGCTTTCTATATTTTCACCGATAGTGCTTTTCGGGTTAATTTTAATATGTAAAAAGTTTTGATAGCAATATTTATACTATTAAGTTCTCAATAAATTGACCTAGTAATGACAGGATAAATATTTTTTTAGGAAATTATGCTAATTAAAACGAATACTACCTAGGTACTTATGGATTATGGAAATGCATGCATGAAAGGATTTGTGTCTGAAGGACCGTGTAACCTAAATAAAAAAAATAAGCACACTCGCGTAAGCTCTCGGGGGGTGTAATCATAACATATCATAAAGTCTCCAGTTCACCTAAATACCGAGGTAATCGCTTCTGTGGCTGACAGCGGACGCGGGCTTTCGTGGTTACTCACCGCGATCGCCACCGCTGACGTCATCGATTAACGCGTGACTAACAATCCGAAGAAAAAATCAAACGTAAAATATATTGAACAATATGTTTGCATCGATAATTCTTGGAAGTGTCGCAGAGTATTCGCTGAAATCGTATGGTGGTGGTGCCCCTGTCCACAAATAGCAGAAACCACAACGGCTGTTATCAAATATATCAAGTTATCTGTTTATTTTCAGCAACTTATTGAGTAATTTTATGTTTTTTTATACTTATTACAATTTAATGGAAAGTATGAGAGGTTTTACAGTATCAATGACCTACCTAATAATTTTGAAAACATTTTATAAGTAAGTAATTGAAGAACTACGTTTAATCCTACTTAATTAGCTCAAAGAAAAATTGTACAATGTACAGTAGTAATAAAACCGAAATTACATAAAGTAGTAGTAATTGTAGTAGTAGGGCGGGCAAATCAAATGTTTGAATCGCAAAAGACCAGTTTCTTTAGTCAAATATATACAATCTTTCATATTTCGAATTCCTATTGGAACGCATAGAAAAATCGAATGTAAAAACACATTAAGCCAGTCAAAGTCGTAAAAAAGCTATAATATTATCATATTATACAGCATTCTTGAGATAAGGCAGCTTCCTGTAAACTATGTTCAATCAAGAACAAAGGCTTCAAGATGACGTTGTAAACGCAGCGCCAACAATGCTGTGAAGATGCGAGATGATTGCAGGAAAATCAATACAAAACAAACTTATTTAAAATTATAATGAGAGAAGCGGTCTATTATAGGTTTATTTTATGTCATTGTCATATTTAACTGAACATAATCTTTCTATTAACAACGTGGTTTGAATATTTAATTTTACATATTTTATTAATTTTATTTATTTGTAAGTAGGTACAGAATGTTTGTTTTATACTTTAATATGTATTTGTAATTTTCTATCACTGTAGCATATTTCCCTCCGACAGTGTCGTCTATGCATATACATAGGTAGAGGTACGTCTATCAATGCATACGTCGCAAAGAGGCACAATCTTGTGAGGGTTCTCGGAGGCTGAAAATTATGTATGAAAAGTTACCGATGCGAGTACCTAGACCTTAATTAAGTATACGTACTTCGATGGACTCCATATTTCCATTGTTGTTTGACCTATAGTAAAACCTCCTATGGTAGCATAGGTGCCTACAGAATGCTTAAATCTTTCAAAACATGAGCAACATCAAATATTTTTACGCAGTTGTGAAATCGGTGGCTGAATGTTCCATCATTAACAACAAACGGCTTTTAGTTCGGTATTTACCACTATTTATCGTGAATTGAAGCGAATTGATGAAGACGTAAGTGTCAGCTGAAGAGTGCCGCGACCTTTTGATTGGCGCGCGTACCGATGCATCGAGCAAGGCTGAGCAATGTCACTACCTACTTTCAGAGCTATAAAAAAACAGTTTCATAAATTACATTGCATTTCATATTTGTCTCAACTACTTTGTTTTGTTCATTGCGTCAGACATCCCTTCCCCCCCATAATTGCTTACTCTTCGATTAATTGAAAAAATGGCAGCGGTAGATATACTCAAAAAACTATAATTTTACGGCATTTCGGTTTTCAAGACATTTAGCTAAACGTGACCGGCGGCGATTCGTTTCGGACGAGCTTCCTCGTAAAACTACGGATGCTGACTGGGCTGGCCGTAGCATGCCCAGTTGTTAGCTCTAAAATAGAATTGCAGTAGAAATTAACGATTTATGGAATATTTTATGCCAATATTTGTCATAAAGCATCGCCGCCATTTATCTTTTAATTAAGATGCAACGCAAGGGCAAAAGGTTAATATAATTAGATTGGTGACAACATTGACCATTTGTGATAAGGTTATACATACGTCTTATCTATTGGATATTGATGCCTATCTCGTCTAGGTTTAATTTTATCCTCTGAATTTTAGTTCTACCTAATAGTAGTATGTATTTATACTTATGTTAATAAAATTATAATACGATCTAATAAGACTTACCTAGGAACTTATATTTCTATACACACGTTTTAAGCGATAAATTAAATATTTTGTCACTTATGTAGATCTAGTTATTATAACTTACCAAAAGATTCTCTCATACAATCAGAGTACGGTACACTGTACAATGTACAACTGATGTGTATCGTTCCGCGTTTGGTATTCACACAACATGGAGCAGGAATGTAGCATTAAAGAACTGCGATGCTATCAGTACTTTTTTAATCAAATTTAAAATATCACGGAGAGAAATCTAAGACCTCCGAAAAACGATAAATGATTTGATTATTGTTTATTCCTTGTATAAATAAACGAGTTTCGCTCTCAGCCTCCTTTCACTGATGTCTTTTGGTTTGCACTTAGATTTTGATGGAAGATAAAATAGATCGCAAGATGTCTGCATACTTCAGTGCGCGGTCAGTGAGGCTGGGCTGGTCCGACAGAAAATAAATCTTCAATTGGGTCGATCAAATGCCAGGCTAATGGTACAGCGGGTTACTTAATCATTATTTCTACGCACTTTCCAATTTCATTCTTTCGGGAACGATAATGACTTTTGTTTGACGTGTGGCGTGGGTGAAGGGTGCAATAAATTGGCATACAATTGCGTTTCAGCATATATTAGTTGTAAATTGTACTTGGATTTGCTCAGATGAAAAAGGAGATAAAGAAATTATTCTACATCGGATTTATACAAGGAGTTTACCTGTGCTATTTGATCATTAGGGACAAACAACTGAGGGCTAAGATGATTAGGGTTAAGTACGGTCTATTTGTTTAAACATCGACTCATGTTTATTTGTATTTTGTTGACAGATGGCACAGTTGTTAACTGTGCGGTTGAACAAAGCCGACCAGCAACCCTTGGGCTTTCGTCTGCAGGGCGGCAAAGACTTCGGCACACCCCTCGTCGTTCAGAAGGTCAGTAAACAACGATTCGCTGCCGTTATTGAACTAGTCAATAGTAAGTAATTAAAGCGCAGTAATCGGAGGCTGCAGTTAAACCCTCAAATAACAATTCCATATTTTGCTAATAGTTTTTATTGTGAGATATAAATGAAAATATTAATCGACCAAGTATGCACTAGATATAATTATAAAGGACAACGAGAGGTAGGCAGGCATTTTTACACTTTTACTTATTGTATGAGCGAAATTAATCGGGCAATAAAGAATCGCTACGAAAAGAACAGGTTTCGTATCAGAAGACCTAGTTTATTGTCTGATTCAAGAAGATAGAATATACCTGCTTCAATTCATTTTTAATAATTCATCATAAAGAGCTCTTGTCTAGATCGATTGCATATATAGTAAATGTGGAAGTGGAAATATATGAAATGATATAATAGTCACACTTTTCGAACGTATACTTAGGTAATTATAATAACACGAAACTATTCTATATATATATATATATATATATATATATATATATATACGATCTCGATTTAATATAACAATAAGAGACTAGCTTTCCGCCCGCGGCTTCGCTCGCGTGGAGATTGGTTATATCGCGCTTTTAGATTTCCCTCGTGAATATATTTTTTTTCCGGGAAAAAAAAGTACCCTATTATTTAATCCGGACTTCTAAATTTACATCTGCAAAATTTCCAAACAATCGGCTTAGTAGTTACGGCGTCAAAGCGGAACAAACAGACTCACTTTCTGATTTATAATATTAGGATATTTGGTGTACTCGTACACATACAAATATTCCAGTAATCTCCCTTGGGAACTTGATGTTTTTTTAGGATCAAAAGTAGCCTATGTTACTCTCCATCTTTTCAACTAACTGTATGCCAAAAATCAGATCGATTGATTGCTTAGCTACGGCGTGAAGGAAGGACAAACAAACAAACAAACACACTTTCACATTTATAATATTAGTATGGATTATAACCACAAAGTCCACAAACATGTAGAGATATTTGCTCTCGACCCACCCACGCGCGTCGGACTGGCAGCCAGCGAGCGCCGACGAAGACGATAACCGACGACACCCGACAGTTTCTGTAAGAAGAATAGACATACAAATTATACATGTGCTCCTTACCTATAGTAAATACTAAATTAAATATACTTTCAATTGGTAAACGATTTAATTCCCTTACGTAACTCCATCAGTGTTGTCCTACATCGGTTTCCTATTATTCTACTTATAGATGTACATTTGAATTCATCCTATTTTTAGATGATTGCAGAATATGATACACGCATTATAATATAGCCTTTATGGTCGATTCATTCGGCTATTTAGCTACATAAAGAGAGCCAATAAATTGCTAAAGTAAGCTAATAAAATTAATAGATTTATGTGAAGATCCCGTATGTGTCGACCAAAAAATACAGTAAAATTTCAGTGTAGACGTGTAGCTAGGCCTATTTTTCAATATTTTAAAATAAAAAACTAGTTAATTAGTACGTTAGCAAGTCTATGTAAGTACCATACCTATGTATCCATTATTCCATTGGTACAAGCAAGATACGTTGTTAATGCACGATTAGTTATCTAAAGGAGCTTTTACGAACTCATTAAACTGTTAGCTGACCCCGTTGTGGCTTGTTTGACACTCGTCACTATGTAACAAAAAATATTAGGAAAGTCCTAAAACACTTTTGTGTAAGTACGTAATGGATTTCTTGTGTACACACGCATAATATTCATTATGATTATATATATGAGAATATTTTTCATAACATTGGGAATGTATGCAGTTACACGTTCCAAAATATTCTGCAAGGTAAATCTTTCACGACCGAGTTAATTACATATTATTGTAGTGTTATAATTGTTTGTTGCATTTAAAACAGAAGCGACTGGTAGTGCAGTAATAAGTCCGTTATGTGAAACTGAACTGTGATTAATAATAATTTTAATATTCATTGAACAATAGCGCTCTAAACGAATGGAATGATTCAACCATAAGATTAAAGAATCGCTATTAAATATTAGTCTAGCCTACATGAAATATTAAATGTTATTGAACCCATACGTGTGTAGATAGGTATGCCGTTTCGTTCATCATGTCTAGGTTTATTAATAGCTCAATTTTAACGCCACTTTGTTTTGGGGAGGTCTCTTCAGCAATGGGGATAATAAGCTATCAACCACATTGTTATCACATGGATAGAATTTGTATATTTATAATTCTATCCATGACTAAACATGTCTTGCTTTAGATCATTATGGTCGTTAATTATAACGATCTATCTTTTTTCCTCGAGGTGCGAAATCCTCATGGATGACCGCCGCCGTGGGGTGGGCGGCTGGATCTGTCAAGACTCTTACTGACAAAAAACTACCACCTACACACCTACGCCGGGGGTTGCGAGCGCGAACATTGCTTCCGCAACCCCCGATTGGTCGGCCCGCCACTGTGGGCCTCCTCAGATCTATATAAAGCAACTTGGCGAAAATTTTCTCATGAGGTTGGATAAATGAAAATTGAAAAAACATGGGAAAGATTAATGCATATCTCCTTAGTTATAGATATATATGTACATATAAATACATAGAACGCATTATCGTAAAGACTGGATCGCTGTTGATTTTTTTATCTTCGCCATGAACCATTTGACCGTATCGGTATGACGTTTAGCAATGTCAATAGTACTTAGATAGCAAACGATGGTATTCCAACGGTACTTCTTCATGTTCATACGTTACTTTCATCATGTTTCGTGATTGTGTTAAGCTAAATAGATGTCAAGCAAATCATGTACGGTTTATTGAACTTGTTTTATGCCAATTTAAAATTCTATTATTAATCTTCTAAGTATCGATAAAAGAAAATAAATGCTGTTCATTAGTAAGCACATCATCGTATTCGGTTGTATCGAATAGGTATTTTTTTATTTTAAAATGTCCGTTGATAGTCTGAATCGTTTCGAATTTTTCTTAACCCTAAAGTTTAGGGTTAACAAATTTTCGAAGCTTATTCTCCTACTTATTAACTTTGATTATTATTAGATCAGTTATTCGTAACGACATTTGAAAAACGATCTTACACTTAGTGACTATACTTTGAGTTGATTTCCGAAACTGTTATACATAGTTCTTTACTTTGCAGTAATTGTGAGCTTTCGTAAAAAAAAAAATCAAGAGCCATAATTTACACATTTTCACAACTAGGTATACTTAAGTACATAACGTCAGTGTTCTCGCGCTTCCAAACAATAAATGATATTCAGTTATCGTGTTATTGTAAAACGTGCATATTTATTCGTTTTATGCCAAAGTTAAAAATAATATTTAACCTCCATCCTTTTAAAGCGGCCATAAAGGTTTATCCGTGTAATGCTTAATATTTGTTTTCCTGTATTTTGTTTACTTACTCTTGAATACAAAGAAAGAAAATTATATGAGTATCCTTGCTTTGGCCTCCGCGTATTATAGAAATTGGATATGCACTGTTATATTAAAGTTTTTGTGGGTACTTCGCAATATGTAAAATGTTTCCTCTGGGGATTATGATATATAATTCAATTAACCTAAAAATCAAGTTAAATTGTATGTTTAGTCAAGCGTTGGCTAAAGTTTTATAGGTCTTTGCACCTTTTTAGAATTACTCTGACAAGTTAGTTCTTTAGTTCAATAAATAAACCTAATTTAGTTGTAACAAAAGCTCGTAAAGCTATTGTCTAAATGTTCAACCTAATTAGGACCGACTGTGACTGTATAAATCTAGAATATGATAGCTTTGTTTGATGTTTGAATTGTTTAAAATCGTGCTGCATTCGAGCAATGTCTGTACTATATGTATGAAGATATTTCTAAGGCAGCAGTCCCTATTTTTTGCTGATGTGTTTATGTCCACGGCCACGTACCAGTTTCACTCTTATTAACCGGAATCGCGTAGAGCTTGCTGGCCATTGGTTGTTGCGTAACTGTTCGGGTTCTGTCGTTTATATGGAACACAATCTGAGTCACGTACTGGCAGGGATTTGTTTTGAAATTGGAACGGCGACCAACGACAACAACGCCTTCTGTGGATTATCGCTATTTGTCTATTCTAATTACATACCACAATGGTTTATAGTGATAAATAACGTATGCACACAAATACTACAAATAGGGTCTCTAATGGATAGGTAGATGCATTGAATAGATAGGTACTGATAAATCAGAATGCACGCCTTCCGATAATATAGATATTAGAGATATTAAAAACTCGTTAGAGACAAATGAATATAGGGTGGAAGAGACATCGACCAGCATGCTGTAACCTTTCGGCACATGATTCCGAACCCCATAGCGTAGAAATTAAAGGTTCAAGGGTTGGAAGTACAGAATCATGTACCTAATCCATGGTAGCTAACAGGTTGTGCGTCTATGTAATTATCACCCTGAATGTAAGACCCAATAATAATAAACATATTATACGTCGTCGTCACATCCTCTTGACAGACTGCTTTTTTAGATGTCGTAGTGTCAAGTACAATGAAGATATTAGAGGTGAGTAGGTAGGTGTTGTTGGTGACGGACAGGTTAACACGTCGGTTGTTAAAACTTGGGCAATTGCCATCAAAATATTTTCAGGAGAGAAAATTTTACAAGTAAATACTCTTACGTAGGTATTAAACTAATTCCCAACTGTCTCAAGCTTTAAAAAGCTCATCCTAGATAGAAAGTGTATACGTGCTCTGAATGGAAAAATGTCCTTGAAATCTAAAAAGGCTAGATCTGTAACATCCAAGTTTAGTTTAAATGAAAACCGCTAATAATCTTCCTAAACAAAAAATTAAAGGATGATAGTCGTGCAAGACGTGGTGTTCACCAGCTGCGTATTTTGAGAGAATAATGGAAGACAATAAAGAAAACATAATACGACGCGGCCTCGAGCGGGGCCAGGCGGCGGAGTTGCATTTAATTTCTTGTTCTTATACTCCTGTTGCCGTATATGGGAGGCGCGCGTGCGGCGCCGCAGCCGGTCTGAGGACACTCATAGACTGCATGTGTGCATGTATGCTACTAAAGCTCAAAAACTAAGAATTGTAAAATATTCATGAACTGCACCTATTTTCATAATGAAATCATCAAGACCAGCTGCTGCAGCCTACTGGCCGTATGTACACTACCGGTCAAAAGTTTTTGGCCACCCATAATCCATTCATTACATTTCAAAATAATAAATACACTTTAGCAAATTTCTCTTTCAAATTGTCAAGCGAAGGTTGAAACGGTGTTTTACAAACCAAAAATAATAGTGCTCGTTATATTTTATTTCCTTCATAGGAGCGCATGTTTCTGTTTTGTCGGCGTGTGCGATACGTTTGAAACTTGCAAGTACCGGCTGATTTGTGTTGTGAAGTATTTCGTCGATGTTTATGTTAGTTTAGTCCCAGTTAGCCCGATGATACCCAAGAACGTTCTGTGGTTTATATTTCTTGAGCCACAAGATCTTTTTGTGTTCGTATAGGGATTCTTTTCGTTCTCGGAAAAACAGACTTGTGAGTTTTAAAATAGGTAAAACCAAGGAATTATCGGTTGAAACTTGTGCATAAGTCGCAAGTCTTCTTAGTCTATGCAAAAGTAACCGTACCATTGCCACCAAATTAAAAATACCTCGACGTAACGTGGACTACTCGTGAAGAAATATGCATCCACCAGGAGCTTTGGCAATAGAAAACGTAAAGGGCGATCTCGAAAAATCACAACCGCTGAAGATAAACGTATTGTATTATCAGTAAACGCAATGGACGACTCTAGGGCCCAAAGATAGCAGCTCAGATCAATGAATCTAGGGATCTGCCTTTGGGTACTTCTACAGCGAAAAGGAGATTGAGAGAATCTGACCTTTTTGTGAGAGTGGCTATGAAGAAACCTCTTTTATGATGTCAAAATAAAATTAAGAAGTATAGGCAGAAAATTTATTTTATAGCAAAGAGTATTTGAAAGAATTGGAAAGGAAGAATGTACTGAAAGTAATGATTTGGCCGTCATAGTCACCCGACCTCAGCTCAATTGAGTTGTTTTGGGGCAAATTGGACAGGGAAGTCAAAAAGCATTGTCCTACTTCCACTTCACATCTTCGCAATATACTGAAAAACTAATGGAACCAAATAAGAAGATGATTATTTGTCGGAATTGTTACAAGAGAATGCCAAAATTGTGCACCGAATAATAAAAGCAAAAGGGGGTTACATCGATCATTCAAAAATTTAAATATGTAACAATTACAGACTGTAGTTTTATTATTACTATATTCTTACCTATATTTATCATGTTCCTTAAAATATAAATATCAAAAGCGATTTTGTTCTTTTTATTTGTTGTGTATTGCACAAACTATAGGGTGGGCAAACACTTTTGGCCGGTAGTGTAGGTATGGTGTGGCAAGCACGAAGAAGAATTTCTATAAACTCGTATGATCAGACTTTCTACTCAAAATACAAGCGTTGCTTCATAATATTACTTGAGGAAACCTGAAGAGTCAAAATCACGGCAATATGCCTAGTAACCCACTAAAATTAAAACATCTAATAGAGATTCTTCTTTCTTCTATATACCTATATTCGGGGAAGTTGGAATTAATTCACGGGAAAAAAAGATTATTTCAAAATTTATTTGTATTGGTACTATGATGATTACGTAAAATTTTATATTATATTTGGTCATGTGTTTACCTAATCTTTATTATACTTATGGATCGGACAGGGTTTTCTTAACATACTGTATATGCATTTTCTTCTACCAATCATCGGTCCTATACATATACACAATAAATATTCAGATGACATAAATTGACATAATAATTACATACATACGTTATGAAACTACAACACAAAAAAATATATAGGCCAGACAATGGTAAGGTGGTAAGCCAGTTCCACCTGGCTAGCGACCCTTTCAGAATGTCAGTTTTTGCGCGCGCTAATTATTGCAAAGTATGTGTCGGGCAATCGCCATGTATGTATGTAACAGACCTATAAAATTAATTCTTTGGTAGGTAGGGTCAAGTTACCAATTACCGGTAGTGAACGAAGCGGAAGGAAACATACCTGACGATTAGGGGGGAGGGAAGAAGGGAGGGAAAGGTTAATCAGTAAAATGTCTGGACAATTTAAATCATGTTGCGATGTGTCACTTTTTGTCAGTTGTTGTTGTGGTTTCTACGTGAATGATTGTGAATCGTGTCAGTCGGTATTAATATCATGTCAGTGTATTGTGTGATTCGCTGACTCATTTACGTGGCAAAGAACGGTAGGTAAGCGTTTGTATTGAATTATATATTATTTAGTCTAGCTTTTTACAAACGATGAAAAACAGTTTTTGAGCTGGAGTAAATTTTGCATTTTAGAATTATCTAAAAGAAACTAAAAATGATGTAGGTACTTAGATATTATGTAGATTGGTTCGTGAGTCTCACAACATCATACATGTCTTTCTTAGGCAGTTCTATAAAAAATGCTTATGAATAATACTTTTTAGCTGCATTTTTAGGGTTTCGTAGCCAAATGGCAAAAAACGGAATCCTTATAGATTCGTCATGTCTGTCTGTCCGTCTGACACAGCCATTTTTTTTCCGAAACTATAAGAGCTATACCTACTGTTGAAACTTGGTAGGTAGATGTATTCTATGAACCGCATTAAGATATTTTGATGCAAAAATAAAAAAAAAATATAATAAATATTGGGGGCTCCCCAAACTTAGAACTGAAACTCATTTTTTTTTTATCAAACACATGTGTGTGGGGTATCTATGGATAGGTCTTCAAAAACACAAAATATTGATGTTTCTAAAATATTTTTTTCCTAAACCGAATAGTTTGCGTGTCAGACGCTTCCAAAGTGGAAAAAAGTTGGTATCTAACTTCTAAAATAAGAAAATGAAAAGTAAAAAAAAACCTATGATATACATTACTATAAAAACAACAAATGAAAATTGTTTTGAACAAGATCTAGTACGTAGTTTTTTTAATACCGCGTAAATCGTAAACCGCTTATTACCGTGTAATCTTTCATACAAATACGTAACTTAAATTCTTTAATTTCATAAATCAATGGTACGGAACCCTTTATGCGTGAGTCCGATACGAACTTGGCCGGTTTTTATAGGATTAGAATTACCTACACTTCCTTTTTAATTTCTTTTATTGTAAAAGTCTAGAAAGAAGATAGTATTTAAGCAGGTACCCACTTTCGTAGAGAACATAAGTACCAATATATCGCTTATTGTCCTTTCTTATGGTCCTACCTTAGTAGTTAAAATACTCATAAAAGATAACCCAGTGAGTGCAGTTTGTTGAGTCATACTCATACATGCATTTGCATGCTTAGGTAACGATCTATTACTTTTGGTTTTTTACTTTTCAAAACAGTTTTGCGTCATTAACACTCACAGAACAAATGGTGCTGAATTGAATCCATTGCCTAATTTAGGGCTCGGTAGACGGTACTGTTAGAGTTGGATAGTAAATAACATTAACAGCTGACACTATGTTCCATTAATTACGCATTTGTTTCGAGTGGTGAATAATTAATGGTGTAGTTAAAAGTTCCACAGTGCACATTTGTTCATCGAATTGTCGCCTTAAGATGAATTTGTTTTCTACGATTCGGCTGCTAATTGCATACCTTTACGAGTATTATTTCTTCGACTGATAACGAAGATTCTTATTAAAATAATTTGCTCTATTTAGCTCGATATATTTGCAAATAATACCTATGTGCATATCTCAGCATTGTTCTTATACTTATTCTAAGTAAGATGTAAGTACGCAATTACTTGGATATTGTACCTACAAGTATTTACTATAGCCCATGGTTATCTCATATGTTATCAATTTCTCTGGAATTTATAAACATATCCGAGCTGGAATTTAGCCTAGTTGTATGCAGTTATTTATACACTTGACATTGGCCAAACTGTGCCACTCGCATATTCGGCTTACTAAACTAAATATTATTAAACCAGCTAAGTAATAAATCTTTGCACTAAGGTGAGACATACCCACCGAAGTACAAAACAACCAATCGTATAAATTTAAGAAATCGATGATTGCTATTTCTCATATATATAGCGGTATAGCGTTTTTATTTAAACTGGCATTTTAATATAAACGCGTCAAGTTGGCATTTGGCCGAACAGCTGTTGTGTAAAAATGTACGAACATTAGAAAAATCCGTCTATGGACAACATTTAACTAAATAAGTCACTATTACGACAGCTTTTTGGAAGTGAAGGCAAAATGTTACTTTTAAAAAACTAACCAGCCAAGCTGCGCTTGCGCTGATCTCATGTTGACGTCATCATCACAGCTTCCTTCCGTACCCCGCTCTCAACCCGCATTTAATATACCTATCATGCTATAGTATACATATATTTTAGTACGCATAGTAATAGGCACGTCAGCAATGGTGTTTAGTAGGTACATGAACACACAGGTAGGACTATGGATATAGTACTATACATACCTACTATGGATATAGTAGGTACTTATGAAATATTTCTACTGAGAATCACGGTCAAACTATTTCGTCTCGTAAAACGTGACTTTGTATGCACATGAAAACGGTGGGCACCTAAACTGCTACAGGATACGTATTAAAATAAAGTCAACAAATTGATTATGACAAAATTAGAATAACTATTAACACATTTTCTGTGTAAAAGATTGACGCATTAGTGATCCAATAATATTGACGAGTAAACAACGAAACTGAACGAAGTAACAAGAACGATGACTGGGAGCGCATCAATCAAATCATAGGTATTTATTTATCAACGTACAATCCAGATATGTGATCCAATGTGATAGTAGCCAAATTACATTTAGAGAAAGAACTGAAAGGAGCAGGCAGCTTTTTCTTATAATTTGTCAGCTCGAGACAGAGCGTCTTATTTTGTTTTTCTCTTGTTGATCAGGTGAACGGTGGCAGCGCAGCAGAACGAGCTGGTCTGCAAGCGGGCGACGCACTAATCCGCGTCAACAACACCGACGTGTACCTCCTAAGACACCAGGAGGCACAGGACGCAATCCGCGCAGCTGGAGGCAACCTTGAGCTCACCGTACAACGGTAAACCTTTACTTACGTTCTACATTAAGTGCCTTCAACAGTTAATTCTTGGATAGCAACTCGATCCTCTGTTTATCTCATCCAGCTGCTACGAGCGCACTGGGTAGATCGCCTAATCTCAGGATGCCACTCTATAACTCGTCATTGATATTATAATATGCATAAAATTTGTTTAAATATCCCTCAAAACATCTGGTTTATTTATCTTCTAGTGGTGGCGGCACTTGGCGTCCTACCGTAACTCCAACCGGTAGCCTGCCCAGGCCTGGCTCGAGATCTATTGGCGGCGCCCCGACTCTCGTCACTAACACTTCGCTCAAGGCCACGTCGCAACCCTCGCGCGCCTTCGGCTCCGGTCACAACAATGTTGCCAAGCCTTTTGGTTACGTAAGTATCATAAACAGTTTATTGACAGAAAGTCAGTTTAAATTTTTTGAGGCCAGCCCAGACATGCATGTCTTCTATAAAACTTGTCACAACAAGAATAAAGACCTAGAGAGAAGAGAGGATTGTGTGAGAGATGATATGGTTAGGAAAGAAGTGGACACTGAAGTTATTTAGAAAGAAAAAGTACACCCCGTTTCTAAATGAAATCGGAAAAGGGCACAAAAACGAATGAAGATCAAGAGCAGGAATTGAAGTACTATAACATTATATTTTACATTATTATTTGAAGATTTAGCTGCTGCTGCTGACAACAATATAACCCTAAACACGGAATAGAGAAGCATTTCTCCTGTGACCCTAAAGCTAAACATTTTGATTGTAGATGAACGGCAACGACGCGGTGAAGAGCATAGTGAACAAACAGTACAACACTCCAGTCAATATGTACAGCGACAAAACGATCGCGGAAACTCTCTCGGCGCAGACAGAAGTCCTTGCGGGAGGCGTGCTCGGGTAAAGCTTAATTCTTTTAAAGGCTACTTTAGCAGCAACTGCATCAAAACTTTTCCAAACAGAATTTTAAATTTATTTCCGGAACGGTAACATGGTCCCGCATTAGAAACTTGCAGAATGATATATTTGATAACATTCCTAACTTATGTTTTAATTTTAATCCTTCACTTGAAATAATTGATAAATGAATAAGTAATGAGGCATAGCTTAGTTCCAAAACAAGATATTAAGATATATGAAAAATAAAGAGTTATCCTG
Source organism: Sesamia inferens (assembly GCA_037179545.1). Classification (NCBI taxonomy): domain Eukaryota; kingdom Metazoa; phylum Arthropoda; class Insecta; order Lepidoptera; family Noctuidae; genus Sesamia; species Sesamia inferens. The sequence goes on along the minus strand of CM073928.1, from coordinate 14,381,833 downwards.
TGATTGACAGAGTAAATTTTAAGAAGAATGAGAAGACATATGACGCTGAGAAAAGCGCCGTTTTCAAGGTTCTGCAAGAAGAACAAAACGACCCCGAGCCAGGTATAAAGATCCATATTATATTAGTAAAGTTTTTAAATTCCCAAACGATACTAACCCAGACGTGTTTTGTATTTTTGTCTCTACGCCTGCAAAGGACAGCGACAGAATGTGACAACTTCGAGTTACGTTTGTGTATAATGCTGATAAAGCCCAAAACGTTAATGGAGTTAAACGGGACAATATTTTGGAGATACATAAATTAAACTGCATATATAATAAAACATTGGTTATGAAAAAAATACGATTGGTAAAGGTGACGAAAATAGTATTGGTAAAGTTTGCAAAAGTAAAATTAAAGGTTTCATAAATATAACAAACGTTAACGAGAAAAGTTGAACGTATCAAAATTAATGAAACTCTGAATTGGCATAATAGTCGAACCAGTGATGGGTCCGACGTCCGTCCCGGCCGCGCCGGTGAGTGGCCTGCGCCACGTCACGGCGCCCGTCACGCGTCCCGATGCTCCTCTCAATACCGGAGGATTGCCCCCCGGACAGAACATTTGCGAGGAGTGCGAAAGACTCATCACGTAAGTCGGATGATGCGCGCGGGCCGACACGGTAGCACATATCGCAAGCTAAATTTGATTTTGCGAATAGGGTTGTAACAGGCTGTTCTAAGGTTACGATACGAAATGTATTTTTGTGCGCAGTTCTAATTCGGATTCGCGATTAATTTTCCGAATACTAAAATCTCGGGTAACCTGGTAAGTTATGTAGTCGAGTTACGAATAGAAATAACCCGATATTGCGGGCCAGCAGAGCCTTCTCACTTTTACTCGCGAGCGAGTGTGGCGCGCGCGGGCACGCCATGCAGCCTGCACCGCACGCACCGCTCGCGCTCGCGTACGCCGCGCGTGGCCGTCACGCCGCAGCCGCCGCCACCGGCACGCGTGTGCACGGGCACGCAGACGCCGCAGGAGCAGCTGGCGCCCGAGCCGCCGCACCGGCCCAGCATCCCCATGGGCTGCCACGAGGTCCTCCCGGACGGCCGCATCGCGCTGGGCGCACCCGCCCTGCCGCAGCCGCGCGAGGCGCTCCCAGTCGTCAACGACACCCCCTATTGCTCCGACTGTAATCGCTACATTATGTAAGCGACGTCCCACTGAATGTCTTGACGTGTTTGCGACCGTGTCGACCTGTGCACTAGCTCTATTCGTGTAGATTACAATAATTCGATGTGATTCCTTCGTGTTGCGACTCCTCCCTTTCTTTTTGTTGTAAATATTGAAACGACTTCGCAGGGAGACGTGACATGTAAGTTAGTACATATATCGTGTTTTAACGAACGAGCATTTTACATTTCATTATTCCGTTCTCGTCACGATATTTGTGCTAAAAAGTTCAATTCATCATTCATTTATTAATTGTCTTCATCTATACCTACTTTCATACTTTAGTAGTTAGGCAGAATGAAATAATGTGTCAACGCCACTGTATATCTTCACTCAGCATGTCCTCACTTCGCTGTCCATATTATTTAGATGAGCACCAATGTAATTTTGCGTGGCAGACTGGTGGAAAAGCACGAGCAAGTCGGTGAGCATGTTTGTAGCAAGTAACAAAGTATAGAAATTCAATGTATTTTTTTTATATATGTATAATTGTATATATTCCAAAAAGAATTCTATTTAAACTTTGTGTATTTTGATCTTCATGCCTTTGTAAGACTACATCATCCAAATGATTGGTGCATCTGAGCCCAGCTGTGTACTAAAGAGTGCTTGTATGTACCTACTAGCGGCGTGTTCGTGCGCATCAAGGACAAGAATCTGCACGTGGAGTGCTTCAAGTGTTCAACTTGCGGCTCTTCTCTCAAGAACCAGGGTTACTACAACCTGAATGGGAAGCTTTACTGCGACATCCATGCTAAGCTCGTCGCACGCAACAACCCGCCTGCGCCCAACCTTGAACCTGTTACCGTGCCTCCGTGAGTTGTTTTTTTTTTTATAGATATGCATTTGATTCAGCTAATTATTATTTGTTTTCATCATGATTAATCAATAATTTACGATATCTTATAATCTCTTTATTTAATTTATTGAGCGGGCGCAGGACATCTTTTTCAAATATATGAATTTCATTTGATTACATGTACAGTGGTGGCCGGATACCGACCAACACATATTCGACGCCGCTTCCGCCGCTGGCGACCAACAACTATACGAACGGATCGTCATCGCTCTTCAGCGTAAGTATATCAACTGTGTTTCAGTTTACCAAGCAGTACTATGCGATAAATTGATATCCAGACTTATTTTAAGTCTCATCTGTCATTTTATGTATTTTAAAATATCATAGTCTCTTCAGTTTATGTTATGTAGGTATTTATATGGAATGCACTGAAATACTCATACCTACCTCATCACAATTTATGCGTCATACTTTGCTATTATAAGGATGAATATATTTTCGGCAGCCATCAAGCAACCTGTCGGGGCCGAAGCCTTTCGGCTCATCTATCGGGTCGGCATACTCGCCGTCGTTGTCGCCTCGCTCAGCCCCAATGTCGCCAGCGCGGCCAGTGACTGCGCCGGCACCCATCTCGGCTCCACACCAAGCGGCACCCTACGCGCCCAGTAAGAGAGTTACTTTTGCCATATAAACTTTGTTGTATTACAAAAAGTTTGATATCTAAAGCTCCACAATTCAAAACTTACGTTATTATTCTTTAAATCAACGCTTCATTTACTTGATAGGTTTTAATAACTGAAGTCTTTACAGTCCTATCAAGTAAAGCTGAAACTCAGTTAATTTAATAAATATCGACTAGCTATATACTAATTTTGTAAGATTAAATTGTGTAAGTTTTGGATTTAAAAAAGGAAAAGTATCTGTAAGCAGTATAATCCATAATAATAGATATACTACGATGTACCTAACTTCGATAAAATACTATTTTTTTATGTAATATTTACATTATTTTTATTTTTTAATACTTTTTATAGGTTTATATTGTCTAAAGAAGACAAAAAATTCATAAATCAAATCGTGCAATACCAGAAATGCAATTATTGAATGGTTTTTCATGTTTCAAAAGATAAGAAAAATCCCGAAGGTCTTAAAACCATTTAAACTTGCCGGTTATATTTACCTCGCACAGAAACTTAAATTTGGACCGACCTACATATAGTATGTTTTAAGGAAATTTTCGTCTAGTCAATGTTATAAGTATTAACGATAAAATATTTGTATGAGATTTTACTATTTACCCGACTGCTTTAATCTGATTTTTCGATCGCCTGATTTTACTTCAGGAATAATTTTGACAGTTATGCTGCGTTAATACCAAAAACTGTCAAACGTAAATTCGTTATTCTTCGCATTTGGCGATGGAAAAATCAGCTCTTATTGTTATATTTACAGTCATCATCCATTTGCCAACCCGCATTGAGCAAGCGTGGTGATTACGCTCAATCCTTCTCTGTATGAGAGGAGACCTGTGCCCAACAGTGGGACTATATTTGCAGTAAAATATCATAATTATTAAAACTCGTTGTGATTACGATTATAGTAGGTCTTCAATTTATTAAAAGTTAAACGATGTTATGTATTACTTCAAAAGACTATGTATACTGTGAACCAATTTGGATTAAGTAATTTAAGGCAATTATTTATTTTCGACAGAGACCCCAGTTTCCCTTTTTAAAGGTAATTTATAATTAGGTGGAGTACAGCTTCTTTTAGCTATTAATTGATAATATGTATATAATATACAAACATAGTGTGAATGCGCTACGCGGGAAGCCGATATCAATAGCAGCTGCTGCATTAAAATAACTACTGCCCTGGCACTGTCGAGTTATTGCGTCATTTAATAAAATAATAGTACTATCAAATCAATCTTAACTTTCTGGCTTTTTAAAACTGTTTGTTATTAGTTGAATAGCTTACATCAGTCTACATTAAGTTGCTTCTTCAATTTTAATATTTACATTCATCTATTTTCTCTCCTTCAATAACCTCTCTAACACCGTAACTGATTAACAGCACAAAATGTCAAAAGTATTGTGTGGCCCCCACCTGCCAACCCCTCTGATGATGAAATGCCAAAATTTGAACCAAGCCTTAATCCCGCGGACCCCGCGTGTGCCACAGATCAAATATCACGGGCAGAAAACAAAATTAATCCCGATTCCATGACCCCTAATGCTCAACAACAATCTATGGAACAATTTCTAATATCCTCAAAACAACAAGATGAATTTTCTTCTACGGTTTCGTATACTTCTGCTGCTATGTCTTCAATGACAGCAACGGCTAAATCTGAATCAGTTGTGCAAAGCAAACAATCACAGATGATGCAAGAATCAATAAGTCGAACTGTCCAGTCTTACTCTCAGGAATCTTCCGAATGCAAGAGTACAACTGTTTACAAAACACAAACATATCCTCCGAAATCACTTGAAAGCTCTGCGGATGTCATTGAAAATGTCAATAAAGTACAAATGATTCAATCAAAAGAAACTATTCAATCAAATTCATCGACTGAAGCACAATCCATCAATGTATCACAACCTCTAAAAGTACAAGATAAAGCTCAGGTCTCTCAAGCAACTAATAAGAGTTTTGAATCTGATAAACAACCTCTAAAAGTACAAGATAAAGCTCTGGTCTCTCAAGCAACTGATAAGAGTTCTGAATCTGATAAAAGCAATAATGTACAAGCACTTAAAATCAATGACGCTGAAAAGCATGAAGTTGATAATAAGGCAGTCAGACAAATGAAAAACGAGGAAACCAGGATAAAGCAAAAAAATGTTTCACTTGACATTCAAACTAACACAAAAGCAGAATTGAAATTGACTGAACAATCCAACCAAAATGCACAGAACACGACGAAGGAGACATTACAAACAAGCACAAATACCGGCCCAAATAACCAAAATATTAAAGGAACGATGGGATTAGTAGATGCACTGACAACAGCACCGGATCGGCCTTATTCCCCCTTGCCTGGCCCAACTCCGCCCATTAGTATTATGGGGCAAACAGCTGTAGACAAAAACAACAAGAAAATGGTTCAACAGAATGTTGAACAAAGTACTGAATTAAAAGAATCTACCGAAATAAAGAGTATGCAGTTACCACCGCAACAGTCTCCAATGTTCTTACAAGAAAAGCGTCCCATTTCACCAATACCACCTATAAAGACATATAATCCCCCAGAAAAAGTTACACCTCCTGTACCAATGCCTGCAGAAACAAAACCGTATATCCCACCAGATTTTAAAATAATCATTGAACCTAAAGAGCCCCCTCCGCGCGAAGTAACATCTTCACTTTTGGTAGACGCTTTAACAATAGCACCTGACAGGCCGTTCACTCCTGTATCGACATTTTATCAAAGTCAATCGATGGGAATTGAGTTATATGACCAAAATGAATCAATGGGAGCAGAGTCTTATGGTCAAAGTCAATCAATGGTAAGAGGGTCATATGATGAAAATCAATCAACAACAAGAGGAGCATGTAATCAAAACCAAGCAATGAGGAACGGCTCATATGATCAAAATCAATCAATGGGAAGAGATTCTCGTGAACAAAATCAATCAATAAGTAGAGGATCGCTAAGAGATGCTCTTACTATTGCCCCGGATAGACCTTACAGTCCTTTTGGTACTATTAGTACTACTCATTCAAACCAATTTATGACAAGTACTACACATGTGACGGAAACAAATTTATCTGATATAGTGAAACCCATTGCCACACAAACATTGACTCAAATTACTGACCAGCTGCATACTGAATTTGCAGCTATGCAAAATACATGTAAATTGCAGTCGTCTTCAGAAATGTCTGCATTTAGACCCGTCCCTAAACAAGTATTTCCCCCACCACAGCCGGAAGAATTTTGTAAGTTAACAAACTTTCCTCCCATTAGCAATGAATTGAAAACCAGTTTCACACAGGCTACCAAAACAAAGCAAGAGACCACATTTTCAGAGTCAATGATGATGCAGCAATCTCTGTCAACCAGTATGGCGTCTCAAGGTTATTCATCTGTTAAAACCGCCCAAAATTATTTCGAACAACTTGACAAAAAAGAAAATCTTACATCCACTGCAGTGAGATCGAAATCTGGACTACATAAACCCGACAATATACCACCCTATCAGAGAAATTTTGAACAACTACCGTCACAGAGAGGAATTTCTCCAGATATGTATAGAGCACCAGCAGTTCTGCAAAGACCAGTTACACCGTCAACAGGTCCACCACGAAAGTCAAAGGAAAAGTCTCTTGAACCAAATCCATCCAATACATCTTATCAAACCCCCAAAGGATCAACCCCAAAGTTACCACAAATAAAAACACCAGTTCAACAACCTCCTGTACAATTTCATAAAGATACTCCAATCACTATGACCTTTCAACCAGTAACAGCAGATGAGAACCTAATGAGAGTATCACCGTCACGCAGTCGCCCAACCACGCCTAGTTTAATTAATAAACCCGCGCCAATAATACCCCATTACCAGATGAACTTAGTAACAGTAGAGCATACAGCCCCAGAAAGTCATTTATATGAACCATCTAGCCGTGAACCTAGCAGGTCGCCAACACCGAAACCAAACCGATCCCGGTCTCCTGCCCAGGGTCCTCCTCCTAACCCCTTAAAAGCACATGCACCACGTATTAAGGAATCTACTCCACAAAATTATTATATGGACGCATTTAATCAACAAGAAGCCGCAAATTTGCGGAAGCAAAATGAAAGGGATCAAAGGGAATTTCAGACTGCTGCGGAGATATATAATACAAGTGGTAGTAAAAACAAGGGATCAACTCAACCGTCACTTGTCAAAGAGCAAAGGCATTCAAATGTCGGATACAAAAGCGAAAATTACACAAAGGGTGATTTAAAATATAAAGAAGATTCCATTGTCCAAGAAAATTACGGTCAAAGGCAATTGCAATCTCAAAATGTTGTTGAACAGGGCAATACCACAGTTCAAACTACGAGAAAAACTTTTGAAGAATTCGAAAGAACGCAATCTGCCAAAGTTGTGGAGATCAGAAAGGGAAGTTCATCATTTGTAGGGGCATACGAGCAAAATATGGACTGCAACATTCGCCCATCTAATATTAACCCAAAGCAAGTTTTTCCACCTCCTATGATGAGTTTGCCACCAACGCAGCAGAGTTCATCTCTTAACCTTACTAATCAAAATAATATGGCCTCCGCCAGTAGAACATTAGACAATTGCGATCCAAAACCTTCGATTTCTGGTGCTAACCATGGTCCAGTGTGTGATCCTACCCCATCGACAGGTTCGAGTGTAGGAGCTGCCGCTCGTGGCAAAACTTTCGGTGTGTCATCTGCCCCAAAACGTGGAAGGGGAGTTTTGAATAAAGCTGCGATGCCCGGCTCCCGTGTGCCACTATGTGCTTCCTGTAATGGGAATATTAGGTGATTGAAACGTAAACGAATGTGTTACTGTTTTGAGTGTTGCATGAATGTAAAATTTTAAAACATGCGTGATTATTGTATGACTTTATTTAAAAAATTACACTACAGTATTTTTTTAAATACTCCTTTGTGTGTTTATAATTTCGTATTTAGAAACTTATTTTAAACTAGTTATGCACTAACTTCTCAATAACTGCTTTTAACTTGTTTGTATATGTGTTTGTTTTGATTTTCTAACAGCTAACGAACCGCTGTCTGCAAGCAGTCCACACAGAACTGAATACAAAAGTCCAGCAGAAGAGAGGCTTATTAGAAAAATGGCAAAAATGGCTTTGAATGGCTATGAAATTGGCATACAAAGAAAAATTAAACCGGCTGACCACATTCAGTCAATGGCTGATAAAATTCAGGATACTGTTGTAACCAAACACCCAGCGAATACAGACAATTTAACTTCACCGGATAACAATATGATTAAAACCTTAGAAAGAGGATATAAGACACATGAAAATATTCAGAGTATTGGAGATAAAATCAAGGACACTATAAAAAATAACCATCCAACAATTGAATCTATGTCTAAATCCAATATCTTGATACCACCACTGTTGCCAAATAACCATCCAACAATGGAAACCATGTCTAAGCCCAATATTTTGGTACCACCACCAATGCCAAATAATCAACCGACAATGGAATCCATGTCTAAGTCCAACATTTTGGTACCACCTCCAATGCCAAATAACCATGGAACTATGGAATCTATGTCTAAGCTCAACATCCTGATACCACCACCATTGCCAAACTCTCCAATACCTACATTTAATGTCCACAGTACACCGATTGGTCATTCAGTGAATATTAACGATGATAAAAATAAATATGATACTATGCCCAAAACTTTAAAAGCTAGTTTAATTATGGACGAGCGGTCAATCCATAATAATGAAAAGTTATATAGTGGTAGTGGTAACTCAAGTAATGAAGATTTGTATAAAGACAAAACAGAAAACAATTTTATGGGTACATTACGAAAGACTGGAATAGATAAATCTTCTTTTCTTAATAGCATGAATGACTCAACTGATACGAATACAAATCATGATGTAAAATCTGAATTGAAATATGACAACATTTATTCCAATACTCTTAACAAAAGAAAATTATTTGAAAAACCAGAAACTGGCTCCTACCATTCAATTAACAATCAAACCAAATCCAATGATAAAGTTAACAATGTATGCGAAACAAACACTTGGAACAAGACTAATACGTTTGAACACGCTTATAAAGCTGAGACTGGAAAGAATACACAAACTACACACCAAGAAGACGAACTCATTAAAAAGAAAGAACTTCCCGACCAGTTGTATAATAATTCACTTTATACATTAAAAACTTCTAACAATAAGGCTAACACAAATGGTAATGAGCAAAATAACAGTTATGGGGATATTGCATTTACTGAAGAAATAAAAAACATATCTGATAGCGACGAAAAGCAACAAAAACCAAAAGAAGTAGTGGTTAGACGTAGACAAAAAAAAAATTCAAGAGACGATGATGGTAGAAGGGACTCGCACATAATTGCTCGTCCTTTGAGCACAATACAATGCGCAGATGTTGCAGAAGGACTTTATCCTGTATGCCACATATGTGACAAAGCTATAACGAGGTAATGTAATTTCATGAAAACATACAATTAATGCAATTATAGATTATTCAAGTAAGTTTATCAAAACGATTTGAGTTTTTGTAACCCAAGCACGAATGTTGTTTTCTATTTTTTTTTAACACAATTAACAGATTGTTTTCAAGAACAGGTTGTTCAATTCAATTACATGAACTTCAACCTTATTTTCTTTTAATAAAAAGCTAACAATAATTTATTTTGTACAGGGGACCATTCATTACGGCTTTGGGCCGCATCTGGTGTCCGGACCACTTCATTTGCGTAAATGCAACGTGTAGACGTCCGCTTCAGGACATCGGTTTCGTTGAAGAAAATGGGCAACTGTATTGTGAATTCTGTTTCGAACAATACATCGCGCCTGCTTGCGACAAGTGCCACGCCAAAATTAAGGGCGTAAGTACAACACCTCTACAAATTTGAAGTATCTAAGTTATGTACCTATGTATTTTCTTATTTAAACAATTACAATTGCAGGATTGCTTAAACGCTATCGGCAAGCACTACCATCCAGAATGCTTCAACTGCGTCTATTGTGGAAAGCTGTTCGGGAATAATCCCTTCTTCTTAGAAGACGGTTTGCCGTATTGCGAAGCTGGTATGTAATGGATATTTTGATTTTTCGTAGTACTTGTATTATTTTTTGGTTAATAATACCCTTGTATTATTTACCAATATAACAATGTATATTTCTCAGATTGGAACGACCTGTTTACGACAAAATGTTTCGCTTGCGGCTTCCCGGTGGAGGCAGGCGACAGGTGGGTCGAGGCGCTCAACAATAACTACCACAGTCAGTGCTTCAACTGCACGGTGCGTATGATGAGACTCCTACTAAAATACACTCACACACAACACACACGAACTGAATGAACGATTACTTATTAGATACATATTATAAAAAAATATTTCAGTTTATCGTATATCTATATGAAATATTTGTTTGTTTTACAAATTTCTTTAAATACATAAAATAGTCCAACATTATAAAGATGCGCAATACCTCACTATTATATTCATTTGGCGAACATGATTGCAATAATAATATGTATGTAAAACAAGTGCCTGTGTAATATCAAGATGAGACATTCTTTAATAAATTACATTATATGCTGATCTGCACATTTCAGGCGCGTTCCTGAATCATTTTATTATATATAGCATTTGCCCTATATCCATTCCATCAAAATGTCCGAAAACTTTTTTAAATGCATTATTTTCAAATGACTACTGACATTTCTATTCGTTATTAAAAAAAAAACTGATTTTAAATAAACAAAAATAATGGACAAAGAAATAATGAAGCATAATACCTAAATAATATAATTGATTTACCAACGTCTTTATACAAAGCTCGTCATACGCTGCCAGTCTGCTACCCCTTTACCAATAACCGTGACCTTGTGTGTGCGTTAATTATATTTATTTTTTATATTATTATATTTGTATATTTTATAACTGAGACATGTACATATATCCCTACTTAATATTATAAACTCAACTTCCCAAAGTTCAGGAAGTTCATCATAGCGTGTTTTGATCCATGTAGTGACCAACCTTACATAATATGCTTGTAGAAATGCTTTTACGAAACGGTTTGAGTAGTTTTGGCTATTTTATGTATTTAATTTTATAATTTAATTATGTTTTAACTGATGACTCGTGTTGTTATGTTTGTTTGTAGTTGTTTTTGTATGAGTTACATATATACTTAGATCAAAATATTTATGTATTGATACTTCACTTTTATCGTAATCAAATAGCAAGGTTAAGATTATAACAAATAAAACGAATCAATAAATACATTCATAATAGTTGCTGTAAAGCTGTAAATTAATTTATTTTATAAATTTTATTTACAGGTGTGCAAAAAGAACCTCGAAGGACAGAGTTTCTTCGCCAAGGGAGGTCGACCATTTTGTAAGACACACGCCCGCTAGAAGTCCTCAGCACATAATATATAACTCTGACACTGTTTACACGACTAACACTTTTCGACCCGTATCTCCTTCTCCCATTACGCCTCCTATAAATACGCCCTCTTTAAACACGCCCTCACCGCAAAGAACAAGAAAGTTGGAAACACCCCTCCACTTTGATGGAGGACTGTTTTCCGACATAAGAAGTACCGATGGCAAGTTACTCAGCAAGGTGACCGTAGATCGAGTTCAAAGGTCGTCACGACATGACATCGTTGATTCTCCGAGCAAAGTTACCGATGGAAATAACTACGTTGATGACATAGTAAAAACAGAAACTATTACAAATGAAAATGTTATCACGGTAAAATTTACTCCCGTGCCACCAGAACTTGATTCTCCGAGATTGCTGACCCCGTCTCAGATCTATAGAGCTAAACAAAAAAGTCCTGTTGAGTATATCAAGGACAATTTTGAAGACTTGAAGAGCTATAAAATTGTAAGTTCGGTATGTAAGGAAAAGTTACTTGAAAAAGATAGCTTGGAACCAGTGTTCGACGAGGGAAGAATCTCTGAGACCCGTGACGTTTTTGTTAGTTCGCTATGTAACGAAAAGTTTTTAGAAAAAGATAGTTCAGAAACTGCGTTCAATGTTGAGGGCAAAGGTTCAAACGGCCTTGAGACTTTTGAACCAATGAAGAGAGGCCCAAGTCCACTAGCAAATTTCCTTGTTTCTGAGCACTTAACTAAAATTGATAGTTATTTGCAAGAGAGTTTAGAGGTATGTTCTGGAGTAAAAGGTCGGTCTACTCCAATACCGATTATTATTGAAGCAGATACGACGGGTCCGCTTTCAAATACAGAAAAGGTTTCCCTTGTGGAAAAATGCCATGAACATAAGGCAGCACATTTTACGACGAAATCTGAACGTTCAAGTGAAATAAAGCACAGCTCTAGTGAGCACGAGAAAGAAACTCTTTATCGTCGGGAAAAAACACCAGAACCTTATTTTGTCGAGAATACTTTAACAAATGTGTCAAAATTAAACAGTGATAAACGACCTGGAGTGATGAGTGCTATTTATAATATGCCTATACATTATCACGCGGCGATTATGTGTGTCTTATTAATTATGTACAATCTCATATATCAATACGTAAAACAAAACTGTCACGGTAGTAAAAAATAAATCGAGAGAAATTCGAGAAAAAATGCATATTAAACTAGTCATTGAGTTTGTCAGGGACATTTTGTTTCTATGTATTTACCAATTTGATAAGTTGTAAATAGTCACAGGTAACAAGTCTTTCTTGCGTATTTTGTGTATCAATAATACCTACTTTATAATAATTAACAATTTGGTGCTTTTCACTACCTACTTATTCTATAAATTGCTGGCAGTATTGTGATATTTCACATATTAAATAAGGCTTTGTATACAGCTTCCGGAATGTTGCAGAAAACTGTTACTAACATTAACAGTAGTCCTTAATTTTTTTTAAATCAACAAAGCGTTTCAATCGGCAATATTATCCCATTAAATGAAATACAATTTGATTGGTGCACCAACATACAAGATAAAATTAGATTAATGTAATGAATGTGTACTCATATAAGTTTATACGAAAAATTGTTATGTTATTAATTATTATCATGCATTAGATTGTTTAATTACTTTTATACCCTGCTATTTGTAATAATATAAAGTAGATGAATAAAATTTTTGGGATCTTATATACTTACAGTTGGTAATAATCTTAATTTTAAGAACTATTTATTTAGACTTACTTTATTGCAATTAGCATAACACATAAATGATAATGTGGGCTTAAATAAAGTATTTTATTTTATGATGGTGATTTGTTTTTATCTCCCTGCATGGTATATATATATTTTTTTTCGTTTAGAACAAGAGGACAAACAAAACAGCAAAATGTTAACAAATAACCATTGGGTGGTTTAACGACATTATCGTCAAAAGCAATATACAGTAGGACCCCGATTATCCGGTCTAATTTTTTTTTTCTTTCTTTTTGTATGAAGGCAGGCTTTTTATATGTATCTAGTATGTACCTACGTACATACATAGGTATGGGATAACAAGTGTTTACAGGACTTTATGGGTTAGCTTGCCATTTTGCAAGTAATATAGTATTGTCTAATGTAAAAGCACTTTTCAAGTTTGTGAATGTGAGGCACCATGGACTAGGGTATGTTTTTTTTTTTTTATATAACTTGTTTGACATTACGAGCATGGCAGTTGAGAGTTTGTCATGCTCACTCAAATGTCTTACTGATGGTGGCGCGTGTTGTTGGGTCATTTGGTTTCCTTCAAAATGGTTGAGCAAGGTGGGGCTGATGTGAGGACGTGATGTCGCAGAAGGAAGCTGCTGAACGGGAGAGGGAGATTTCAACTCCTTTCCCGGGCCGCAAAAGACACACCGGGCGCCGAGGAAGGGCGGACAACGCCCTCTTCCGTCCCCCATGAATGGGTCCAGGGGCGAGGGACATGGGGAGTCCCCGTCCCCTATTCGATGGACCCCGAGGCGGCTCTGACGCGCGCGCCTCAGAGGCGATGCACAGGGTAGTTTAACACCCCACTACTCCGTGCAGGGGACGAGGCCCGGACAGACCGGGCCAGCACGAGGGTGCGGGGCCGTGGAAGAATTTAGACTCCCGCGGTCCCACGCGAGCTCGTGATAGAAGAGACACCGGGATGGTTTTAGTCAGTAAAAGGCTGACAGACCCCGTCGCCCACCCCAGGGCGGCGGCTATCCCTTGAGGATTTCCACCCCGAAAAAAAAAAGGTGGGGCCGATGTGCGTGTGATGCTCGTGAACGGGAGCCGTCAGTGGAGACTAGTCATCTCTTAGCCGACAGTGGGCTTAATTCATTTTCTATCTTTTAATTAATTTTTATATTTATACATTGTGCTCACATGATAGAAGCAACAGAAATATGTAACGAAGAAATCTAACCCATACTATTTTAAAAGAGTGTCCATGGAGTTTCTTGCACGTTCTTCTCTATAGAGATCTACGCTTTGGAACGTGCAATTTAGCTTCACTTTTCTTGGACTGACCGACATCGACTATTCAAAAGCACGAACGGATTGTTAATTTGAAATAAACAATTTTGATTTTGTCAACTATGACTATTTATTATAATCTAAGTCTTTTTTTTTTGTTGTCGCTGGGGAAAATGATAATTACGCATCCCCGCCCGTCGGGGGACGGGAGGGGTATGTCGGACTCCCCGGGAGATAACCTCCCGGTATACCCACTAAAAACCCCAGCGGCACTCTGGCGTCGCCTTGGTGGCGGGGGACTGGGAAAAAGCGGAGCCTTGGCTACCAGCCGCCCACCGGCGGAATGCCCGCCTAATACGGCGGGCCCTCATGGTGAGCGGTGCAAGGCGGGCGTGAGCACCCCCGTGCCTCACGCCCGCCGCTCACCTCAGGGAGAGAGAAAGCGGGCGAAATCCCGCCTTCTACCCCTACGCCGCCTGCGGAGCGATGGGATCCTCCTCTCGCTCGCGCTCCGCGGTCTCCTTCTGCGACATCACGACCTCGCAGAAGGAGGCCATCGCCGCCCAGGCCTCCTCGCTCCCCACCATCGCTCTGACGATGGCGGGTAGCGAGAGGTACCCTCCTACCGCCTTAAAAACCCTATCAAAATCCGTTGCGTACTTTTAGAGATTGAATTTGAATCATATAAAGCGACATAGAGAAAGTAAAGTAAGTAATCCATTTTTTCATGAAGAAACGCAATGAACATCTCGCGGGATGAAGGCGGGGCGTAGGGCACGAGTGGCGTGACGTTATGCCAGTTCCGACACGTTCATCATCACTACATATTATAAAACAAAGTCACTTTTACTTTCTCTATGTCGCTTTATATGATTCAAATTCAATGTCTAAAAGTAAGCAACGGATTTTGATAGGGTTGTTTTAGTAGATAGAAGGATTCAAGAGGAAGGTTTTGTATGTATATAACAAGCATTATATATAAGAGGAACAATGATAATTTTTGAGGTTTCTAACACATGTCGCAAAATAAACCCATTTTTTGAGCTTACATTGCAAACGCTGGCTGAACCCTATGAGATAGATCAAAATAATGTACTACAGTATTGTAGACCTTAAAAATGCCAACAAAAAAGTCTGCGACACCATATGTTTACCTACTATAGTTTCTTCATTATGACTGTTTGAAAAGTTAATTAAAATGCCAGTCGAAATCAGAGCCCACTATTTGTTTCTTATTATTAATGCTTATCCAAATAAATTCATAGTCATATCAAAGGTACTTTTAGTAGCAGCAGATCTCTTTTTGAATTATTGGAATTGGTTGTTTCATTCAGGAGATATCACAGTTTTATTCAAAACAAAACACTAGAAAAAATCCGCGTGCCGCTCGCGCCCCTGGCTGCCGCCTGCTACTTGAGTGTTTCTCTGCCTACACCGCGGAGTAAGTGGGCCGCAGCGGGGGACCATTATTTCGAACAAACTTGCTACCCCGGTAGGCTTTCATTCTGTTTGAAGGTGGTGCTTGTTCCTTCGCCTTTGTGTCAGTGTACTACATCGAACTGTGAATTTGAACAGTCCGCACATCACATCTTGTGGGAGTGTGTTCTTTGGCAGAATGAACGCAATATTATGTTGGATAGTGTACAAGTTACATCCGGAGTCGTTTATTATACGGACCTTGTAGAAACTAGACCAATTTCCGTGCGTTGAGGCGCTTTTGCCATACCTATTATTGGAATCAATTGTAACAGCTAATACCTACTTAGGACCCATTAACTTAATCAAATTTTATTCCGTGGTGTTTGGCAATCTGGGCTTCTCCCAGTTGCAATAATGTCCCTCTGTGCCGATTGGCCTAGTTCTGTTCTGTCTCCTGCTTGTTATGGAGGGAAGTGGAAAAAATATCGTTTTTCTTACTCCTCCACTATTCTTTTCTGATTAATTTCGTTGCGGGACCCAAGACAGTTGAATCGTTTCTCCGGACTCGTCGAGTTTCATTGCTCGGCGTTTTTCTGGCGGTCTCCACTGTTGATTCTGGCTTTCAG
The DNA here is from genome assembly GCA_037179545.1 of Sesamia inferens. Classification (NCBI taxonomy): domain Eukaryota; kingdom Metazoa; phylum Arthropoda; class Insecta; order Lepidoptera; family Noctuidae; genus Sesamia; species Sesamia inferens. The sequence continues at coordinate 14,365,634 of CM073928.1, read as the reverse complement.
GATTTGCAGTGGGTGGGATAAGTGTGGCGGGTTTTGGCTATCCATAGACAATAAGGTCGTTGTATCTTGCAGAGTCAGAGATTGGCTGATGGGCGGCACAGTAGACCGTTTCACCGTTTCTTGAGGAAGGCTTAGATTCTATCTATATCATTTGTCCACCCGCAAAGCCGGGGCGGGTCGCTAGTGTTAGAATAAACTCGACCTGGTTGGCAGTCGGCGCCTACGGTTGCCGGGAGTTCGATGTTGACTCCTGACTAAGGCGTCTCCTGCGGCGGCTAGAGGCGTAAGGGCGCGGAGATTCCCGCTCCCTCACGCGCTCCGCCTCCTCCTTTGTTAGCATCATTGCTTCGCAGAAGGAGGTAACGGCTTGCCATGCAATCTCGCTCCGGACCATGGCCTGGACCAGGGTCGGACGCGAGAGATTGCCCCCCCCGAGGACACGGCGATGCTCTACCCAAGCCGGGCAGACCACCGTGTACTCAGGGCGGTGCCCACAGTGGTGCACCCCGGCGTTTCCTCCCGCCTTATGCACGAATGCGACAATCGCATTCTCCGTTTGGTTTTTTTTTTTTTTTTTAATAATTATAAACTAGCGCTTGACCGCAATCCCGCCTGATGGTAAGCAGTGATGCGATCGTTGATGGTAAAGCGTGCTAGTTTATTAAGAGCCTATTCACTCAGAAAAACCGAGCGAATACGAAGGAAGACGGCAGTTGAGCGAGGTGATGCAATGTTAAACCCAACAACACGACCAACGATGCTGCGCCAAAGGGAGATTGATGTGAAGACCCTCCACGACCAAACTCCCAACACAACAACATTAGGCGCATCGTACTCGGCACACATCGCAACACAACTGCTCAGACCCGTCCTCCGTACGGCTTCACCAGACATCATGCCGGAACACGACAAATCGCTTGGCGGCAAGACTTTGTCTTGGTGGGTGGTAACTTCTGCCGGCGGTCTGTCTTCTTCTTCTAACAATTTTACGTCATAACCGAAATAACTTACGGTAAATAATTAGCTATCTACTTATTTATTGACACTAAATGATTTGAAATTGTGTAGGTACTTATCATATTTCGAGTGCCAATTTTCGATATTGCATAGGTATCAGTTTTCTATATGGTGTTTTTCTACCCATTTTTTGTAATAAAATCAATACCAGTTTTTATAAACTTGACCTTTTAGATAGCGCAAACGTGGGGGTGGGGAGGGTTTGCGGATAACACTGCTTGTGTCCGTCCTTGGTGACGTCTCGGCGGGGGCTAGTAGCCGACCATTGCGAATTTGCGAGCTTTTGAACGCTAGATTTTGTATATATGTAAATAATTGTTGCGTTTTCACCCAGCTCTAAAAAATAATCTTATCCTGATAATATGATCCTTTTATCCTGACTGGCTGGGTAAAAGACTTCCTGACTGAACGGTCCCTCCGAGTTGTTGTCGACGGATGCTCATCTGAGCCCATGTCGACTAATGCCGGTGTTCCTCAGGGGTCTGTTCTCTCTGCAACTCTGTTTCTGCTGCATATTAACGATCTGCTGATGCCCGGTATCTATGGGTATGCAGATGACAGCACAGTTGTGGAGAGATTACCTGTCGGATGCTCGGGCTAGTAGGGAATCAATCCGGTCCGAAAGAGAGGCCATGGTAGAGCGAACGAGTGTTGCACTTCAGGCAGTCACCGAATGGGGCAATGCCAATCTTGTAGCATTCAATGCCGACAAAACGCAGGCGTGTCTTTTCACCGCCAAAAGGAGCCCGTTCACCTTGGCTCCTACTTTTCGGAATGTATCCTTGGAGTGTACCGACCGCCTTCAGCTTTTGGGTGTTGAGATTTCCTCGAACCTAAACTTTGGGCGGTTCATTGAGTCCAAGGCCAAGGTGGCTGCCAGCAAACTTGGTGTTATCGCAAAGGTCCGGCAGTACTTCACACCAGGGCAGCTTCTAATGTTGTACAAAGCACAGATCCGTTCGTGTGTGGAGTACTGCAGTCACATTTGGGCTGGTGCTGCTAAGTGTCACCTGGCCACTTTGGATTCAGTGGAGAGGCGTGCGAAGAGGCTGATTGGTGACTCTGATTTAACTCGAGTTGGTCTCCAAAGCCTAGAGCACAGGCGTAGAGTAGCCAGCCTTTCGGTGTTCTATAGGATACATTTTGGAGAGTTGCACGATTTAATTCCCCCATCGGACGACCCGTCGTACGGCGAGTTTCCACCCTTATGTTCGAGGGACTGGAACAATCTGCCGGCGGCGGTGTTTCCGTCGAACTACAATTTGAGTGTCTTCAAGGCTAGAGTGAATAGGCTCTTAATAAACTAGTGCGCTTTACCATCAACGATTGCGTCACTGCTTACCATCAGGCGGGATTGCGGTCAAGCGCTGGATTATAAATTAAAAAAAAAATATAGTTAATTTTTACAGGTTTAACCATGTACCTAAGAAATTAGTCTTCAGGGTACAGGTTTTAAATAGCGATTTAGTGTCATCTTTATGATTTTCTTTTATCGAACCAATTACTTAAATTCACATTTTTATCTTCACACAGCGCTGGACAATATGTTCAACTTTCCTAAATATTTTGTTTTTACGCGAAATTTCAATTTTCCTGGATGCAGAGGTTTAAAAAAGTGAAAAAGTAGTCATCCTTTTTAGCAGCATATTGTGATTTATCTTGTCTAAAGCTTTAGTAAAAAGTAACTTTCCAAGGTGAAACCAACAAAGTGAGAGTTTTTGGAAAGCTAAGATGAGTGCCACGCTCATTTTTCTAAGGACTTTTCAATTATTTAGTGTCATTTACTAAATAAAAACGCATGATTTACGTAGTAAAAAGTGCATTCAGTGAATAATTCATAAAGAACATTGAAATACTTATTGCAGCGTAGTGGCCACAGTCATCATGACTTTGTTCCAAACCTTGCTCCTAGTGTCGGTTCACGCGGGAAACGAAAGGAGATAGGTTTTAGGTTAGGTTAAGTTAGGATATAAACTTACTCAAGATCAGGCTGTATCACTCTGTATCTTGCCTTTCTTTACGGGGGGCCAACAAAGTGAAATGGGAAGCACCAGCTATGAAATAAAAAAATAATCATCAAAATCCTACAATAAAAAAATAATCATCAAAATCCTACAATAAAAAAATAGTCTGTTAAAAAAGATATTTTTTGGGTTTTATGTGCTGCTATCATCGATATAAATTGTGTCATGAAAGTTCAGTTTAAGATGTATGATTTGCTATGATTATGTTTAATTCAACTAAAATGCATTTTGTGGATATGAATAATGTACTTGTTTTATATGATACAATAAAGAATATTTTCATGATAAATGATGACATGAGAGAGATGGGTATAATAACTTCAGTCGGTTATACGATTTTATTCATTTCAGGTTTGTGATTCATATACAACCATTAAATTTATTATAATAATATCTCATATTTACAACTCCAACAACAATTAGCATTGGATAATTGGATATCACAAATTGTCTAAGCTACTTTAAATTTTTTATCTAGATACAGTCAACCACTAAAGTAAAACATTGTAGGTATTTATGGTACCATTATTTAGGTAAAGGATGAAATGATAAGATGTCCCTATTGAATATTATCAACCAGATGTACGAGGGTCAAACTGAAAGTTCTTAGAACTGGCCACTTATAAACAATATAATAAAAAAATAATTCTAAAATTTGAAAATAGAACTCTTTGGCAATATTACTGAGTACGTATATATTTCATTCATTTTTCATTAGTTATACGATTTGGCGACAAATTGAAAATTGTCTGTGTCACGTCAACATGAATTTAACACGAGAAAATTTTCGTGCAATGATTTTTTATGACTTTCGATGTCATTTAAGTCAACAAGAAAGTTATGATAGACTACGATTGGCCTTTCACGATGAAGCCCCATCTCGTGCGACTGTTTACAACTGGTTTAATCAGTTTAAACGTGGTCGCACTAATCTCACCGATGATTTACGTGAGGGACGGCCTTCTACGGCGACGACTGAAGATAACATCTGTGTTGTGCGGCGTATGATAGAGACTGACAAAAGAGTGACCTATCAGAATATTCGGACAAGCTTAGGCATCGGTATGAGTCAAGTGCACAAAATCCTCCACGAACATTTAGCGGTCAGGAAGCTTTGCGCCCGGTGGATACCTCATAATTTGACTGAGGCTCAAAAACTCCATCGTGTGGATTGGTGCCGTAAAATGATTGAAAGATTTAACGGAGGTGACTCAAATGCTGTGTTCGACATACTAACAGGTAACGAAAGCTGGATTTACTGTTATGATCCTGAAACCAAAAGACAATCTGCTCAGTGGGTGTTTCCTTTCGAGGAGTTGTCAACTAAAGTGAAGAGAGATCGAAGTGCGGGAAAAAAAAATTGTGGCCTCGTTCTTTGGAAGGATAGGTCATTTCGCAACAATTGTGTTAGAGGATCAAAAAACAGTTTCTGCAGAATGGTACACTACCAATTGTTTGCCACTTGTCTTGGAAAAAGTTCGAGAGAAACTACCTCGCAGTAGGATCCTCCTTCACCACGACAACGCCTCGTCGCACACCGCCAAGCGAACGATCGACTATTTGGCGACATCAAACGTTGAATTACTGGGTCACCCGCCGTATAGTCCCAACCTCGCGCCTTGTGATTTTTATTTATTTCCAAAAATTAAAGAAAAACTTAAAGGAAAGCGGTTTATGAATGCTGAAGAAGCGGTGGCTGTGTATCGCGATGCCATTGAAGAGCCTAAGGACGAGTGGGCAAAGTGCTTTTCCCAGTAGTTCCATCGCATGCAACGGTGTATTGACGTGAATGGACAATATTTTGAAAAGACATAATAAAACTAATAACTGGCTAATGTTATCAGTTTTTGATTTTCTAAGAACTTTCAGTTTAATCCTCGTATGACATTGAAAATGGTTAGTCTAAACACTCTTGCATCCAACCAATTCACTGCATTATAGAGCACATAAAAGCTGGTTTCCAGAGTACTGCAAGGATCACTGTCTGGGCCAATGGCAAAAAAATATTTTTTTAACAAAATCATATACAGTAGCTATGTTAAGAAAACCCTGTCCGACCTAAATAATAAAGGTTAGGTAAACACACGACCAAATATAATATCAAATTTTACGTAATCATCATAGTACCAATACAAATGAATTTTGAAATAATCTTTTTTTCCCGCGAATTAATTCCAACTTCCCCGAAATTTGGTAATTTTTAAAAAGTGACAACACCGGTATTATTATGAGCGAGTAGCGATGCGACCACGTGCCGCGTGCCCTGCCGCCTGCCGCCTCCGCCGCCGCGCGCGGTTGTGTGGATAACACAGATTTATTAAGTTACCTCTTTTTGCGAAATATTATTTATTTTTTTAGGTGGATTTTTTTTATATTTAGCCTGGTTTTGTATGCATTAGTAGAATCAGTTATCGATACCTAACAACACCTTCACGGGTCGGACAGGGTTTTCTTAACATACTGTATTTTTTCTTCCAGCTGTAACTATTTTCCCACGCTGGGGGAGTGCCACTGTAAAAAAAAAATAACAATTAGTAAAAAAGCTATTGAAGAACATTATGTCATATTTCAGGTTATTGTAGGTTGGTGGGGCATGTCCCATACATTTCTGCCAGTCTTCCTTTAGCAACTAACATAAAAGCAAACTATCCCATAAAGATATCAATGCTTGTAAACAAAATAAAAATCCACACTTAGTCAGTTCAAAATATATCATTAAAAAAAAACACAATTTTAAATTCTGATTCAGCAGATACCTAAAGAAAGATATAAATTTCCATTACAGTAATACTAAGAATTACACTTATAGAATGCTTATATGATTTAAGAAGCAATAATTTAACTAAAAACTGTTCTCCGGTAAAGGTAGCCCTATGTCTCTTAGCCAATTTTGCCTTTCAAGGGAAATGTTAATACAGGTCCCATCACATAAAAAGAATACAACAGTTTACCTGGGTATCAAGATTTAATAATCAAATTATTGATTGTTATGATGTGTGCACAGGATTTTATATGAATAAGATGACTGGACTTTTGGAATGGAATAATATGTGTATTCATCATGACAGGTGGTCAATGGCAGCAAGTGGAAGGAACCGGTAACAATAAATACTCGTATAATTATAAGTCTTGTTATGTAAAAGTGGCATGAAGAGAGTGAGACACTAGTTAAGTAACTATGTATTATGATACTACAAAAAGACAATACACTTTTTATTATAAAACAATTGCCTAGTACTTTAGGATACTATACTGGTGCATTTTAACAAATAAATAAGAACTGCTTGTGAAAATTAATAAGTTATTATTTATAAGCAGAAATGAAAAAAAGCAAATTATAATGTACAAAATAACAAAGTGATAGGCTCACATGACAACCACAATGATATATAATCATAGAGGCCAGCATCAAAGATGCGTAGACTAAGTAGGTACTTTAACTCGAGAACTTTATGACTCTTTACAGGTTGTCAGTGAGGTATATAATATGCTATATATTACAATGCTATAATGCTAATACCACATATTTCCTACTTAATGAATAATTTTATACCCATTTAAGCTGCATCAATCAATTGTGTTCTTCTTTAATAGAGTTGTCCTGTTTTATAAAAACATCTGCATCATCAGCACCAAATAAAAATGTTTTAATTCTGAAATAAAATAATGTTGTAAGAATAGTACAAATATAACAAGATGAAATTATGAAATCAACTAAGTACCATGATGCAGAAGTCCACAACAGATTTTAGTCTCAGTTTCTCAATCTGTTCTTCGCTAAGGTATTACACAATATTATTGAACTATTCTGCTAATATGTGCGGTATTTATCTATCACATTATCATAAGATATATGATAAGTAAATACTGTAGGTACCTAAGACAACCACTGATCCTTAGGGTCAGCTTTTTAAATAGAAGAATTACATAAATAATGAGAGGTTCACCTTTTCCATTCAATTCCTAAACCAATAAATGTGAAAGTTAGAAAACCATGCCACATTGTGGTCACTAAAGGTATAGGTTGTCTTTTATGTCCAAAATTTTTGAAAGTCCTTTGACTAACTATTGTTGTAGTTTTGAAACACTGCAACATGATTTTTAAAAGCAATAATAAAACTTTTGTAAACAAACTTATAGGTACTGATTCAGAATTTCTGATGGAAGTTGAATATTTTGAATTATTGAAATTTCAGTTTACTCTTGACTTGATTTGATGAGAGTGACCCTTACTATACTCTTTGAGAGTGACAGTCAAGTCAACTAAGACAACTGAAAAATTTTGCTTTAACCATGGAATTAGTATGTACGGACGACAGCTGACAGCAGGTCAAACACAGAGTGCAACTCGCGCGAATTAACTGTGCACCTCGCTCTGTGACGTCATTCGGACGGTACCGTTTGTAAAGATCTCTAGGTACATAGTGAATATTGCATACTTGAGAATAGTATTGTATGACATTATTGTCAATTTATAACGAAAACTGTTTTTTTTTTTTGATATGGCATCTCGTAGTTGACCTTGAGAGGCCGTGACTACTTAACCGGACTTTCCTGTGGATGCCTTAAATGAATTTAAAGCCTCCAGCCAGGGCTACTAAAAGCTAAGCGACTACACGCTAAGGGCACCCCCTGTGGGGTACGAACCTCGGCTTAGGGTGTCGCTGGAGAAAACAGCAAGGGACGGCTGGATCGAATTATTTTATTTTTATTTCGGTTTGATGACCACGGCGTTTCCTAGTACTAGCTCTGAGAAGAAACGGCCGAAACAAACTCAGAGGTCATAGTCGGGAGTTTATATTTACTGGCTCAGCTGCGGCGCGGGCTGGCCTTCATCGGACAAGGGACGGGGAGGGCGATTACTACGTTGAACGCGTCGCGATGGACCTCGGCGGCGAGGTCGGTAGGTCGGTTTTTTGTATCTTGTACTAGTGGCCCTATTGGCCTCTTGGAGGAGGGTTATGGGGTCATCAGGGTCTGTGAGAACGTGCCTAGGTCGGCGAAGCTTACTTATTTTGGAGGGGGTGTACTTTGCTGCCGCGACAACCAGAGGGTTGTGATGTTCAGCGGCTGTGTCAAAGAAACGCTTGGATAGGCGTTTCATGTACTGCTGGATAGTGGGGATTTTGAGATCTAGATGGAGGATCTCATTTCGGACGAACCAAGGGGCGTTTGTTGCTTTGCGAAGAAAGCGGTTTTGGAGTGTCTGCATCCTATGGATATGACTGGGCTCGGTGTGTGCGAAGACTACACAGGCGTATGTCATGATGGGGCGTATGCAGGCTGTGTACAGGCGCATTTTGCACCTGAGGGACAGCTTGCTGCGCGGGTTGAGGAGAGAGTGGAGTTGATAGAGTGCGTAGGCGGCGCGCGAGCGTACCGTCCTTATGTGCTCTCCGAAGGTGAGGTGTTCGTCTAGGATGACTCCTAGGTATTTGGCTCGCTTTCCCCAAGGGATCGGCTTGCCAGACATGGTGATTGGTCGGTGGAGGGTGGGTTTGCTGCGCGGTTTGGAGTGGAGGACCGCTTGGCTTTTGTCGGGATTAACTTCTATTCTCCATTTTTTAAACCAGTCAGCAAGTGCGTTGACAGCGGTTTGGAGATTTAGTTTAATTTGACTGGGGCTGGTTCCTGAACGGCTGTGTCGTCTGCGAAGAGAGCGAGGTGGGCCTTTTTACTTTTGGGGATGTCGCTGGTGAACAGCGTGAAGATCAAAGGGGCCAGTACGGAGCCCTGGGGGACTCCAGCCCGGATGAGGTTGGGAGATAGCTCCTTCGGTTTTGTAGCGGAAGGTGCGGTTTGACAGAAAGTCTCGCAGGATGAGCACGAGACGGTCAGGCACGCCGAGTTGGTACAGCTTGTATATTAAGCCGTTGTGCCAGACTTTGTCAAAGGCTTTCGCTATGTCGAAGTAAATAACACCTGTCAGCCTACCACGTAGGAATCCTGCGTGGATGTGCTCGGTGATACGGAGGATTTGTTGGACACTGGAGTATCGAGAACGGAACCCGAATTGTTCGTCGGGAATGAGACCCTTGTTCTCGGCAAAGGCCCTGAGACGCTTGTAAATAAGCCTTTCATAGACTTTGCCGAGAACTTTTAGCAAGCTGATAGGACGGTAGCTCGAAGGCTCTGATTTTGGCTTGCCGGGCTTAGGAATGCCTATTACGGTCGCTTCCTTCCACGTTTGTGGGAAGATATTGTTGCCCATGGCTCCATTGAAGATGGTGGCCAGTAGGATAATCAGGTGGGCAGGGAGGAGTCGGATCACTTTATTGGTGATGCCGTCAGAACCGGGAGCTTTTTTAGGTTTGAGACCTCTGATAATATCCTGCACTTCGTCTGGTGTGACAGGAGGCAGAGGATCTTCAGGGTCTTCGACGGGTGGGAGGGAAGCTCTGCGTTCGACCTCTGCGTCAACCTTCAGAAGGTGAGCTGGGTCTACTGGTTGAGCGCTGGGGGAGCATTGGGCTTCAAGGCTGATGGCTAGACATTCAGCCTTGTCATCATCGTCAAAGGCGATGGTTTTATCCGGTCGGGTTAGGGGTGGAATGGTGACTTCTTCTCTGGATTTAAGGGTCCTTTGAAGATTCCAGAAGGCTTGGTGGTTTGGCTCTAGTTCGCTCAGCAACTTGTCCCAGCTGGCTTCACGCCACTCCGATATGCGTTTCTTTGCAGTTCGCTGCAAATGGCGCATATGGGCTTTGTTTGCTTCGCAGGGGAAGTTGCTGTAGGCCCGGACTGCTGCATTCTTCTCGTTCAGTAGTTCACGTATGTCGTCAGGGAGCTTCCCGCGGCGGTCATCCGTCGCTGAGATCTCCCTAGAACAGTCGTTCAAGACTGACTGTACGTGTTCCGTGAACGAGTCGAATGCGGCAGTCGTGCTCGCGACTGAGTCCAAAACAGCGGGAATGGAGTCTAAGTGGGGGGATCTGGTGGATTTCAGACTTTCGCCTACTTTCCTCCAGTCCGTTACCACTTTAGTCGTGGGAAGTTGGTCGGGGTCATTTAGGCCAACGCGGGGAGCCAGTCGGATGATGATTGGACGGTGGTCTGAGTTAAGCTCGTGGGACACTTCTATAGAGTCTAACCGTAGGTTGACATTCTTCAGAAGTGCCACGTCGAGGACGTCGGGGGTTTGTCCGGGGACAGCGGGGAAGTGAGTTGGGGTCAGAGGGCCCACAACGTCGAAGTTGAAGTGGGAGGAGAGGTCAAATAGGTGTCTGCCCCTGGTGTTGGTCCTGGTGCTGTTCCAGGCAGTGTGCTTGGCATTAAGGTCGCCCGCTATGATAACAGAGTCGCTCATGCCAAGGAGAAGGGAGATGTCGTCTGCGAGAAGCGCATAGTTTTCTGCAGAGCTGGTGGGGGGGAGGTAAACCGACACTATGGTGATCGGCTGGTGACCTGACATGCCGATTCGGCAAGCAGACACTTCAAGTCGTGAAAGGGGGGGTGGGTCCATAGGGATGCAGTATAGGGCCTTGTTGTAGTAAATTAGGGTGCCGCCCTTGTGACATCTTGACCTGTCATTACGTACTAGACGGTAGTTCGCAATGCGGGGGTCTCGATGATTGGGCTTAAGGAAGGTCTCTTGAACGAGAAGAATGTCAATTTGGTGGTCCCGGAGGAAGACAGAGATCTCAGGCTTCTGGTCTCTGATGCCGTTGGCATTGAAGTATGCCAACTTGAGGGATCGGGGCTTGGTTCGTTCGATTTTCCTGCTATCCATTATTGGGGGCTAGGGGTGACGAAGGAGTGGAGGGCTGTTAGCACCTCTGGGTATGCGTTGTATATCGCCTGAATGCGATACAAGTCGCACGCTCTTCTGGCGGCAACTAGCTCCTCGGCCATTTTCTTGGCCCGGGGGGTGAGGAAGATGAGGAAAGTGCTGGAGATAACATTGAAGGGATCAATGTTGCCAGCTGTCCTGGGGGGCGGGGGAGGCCTTTGGACCACTGGGGTGGCCTTGGGGGTGGGGGGGGGGGGGGGGGGTGGGGGGTGGCACCACTTTTTTTGCCGTGCCGGGGCGGATGCGAGGATCCTTCCAGGCGGCAGTGGGTGGAGGGGGTGGGGGTTGGGGAGCTGATGCCACGAGGGCTGGGAAAGCCTGCTGGTGGTTCAGCTGAGACCATGGGCTGGGTCTTTGGGGGCTCAGTTTCACTGGGCCCTGGGTCTGAGAGCACTGGGGGGACTCGCGCTGCTGGCGTGCATTTGCACGCTTTGTCAGCTTCGCGGAGGTTGACTTGGGGGCCTTGGGGCACCCCCGATAATTGGCCGTGTGGCCGGTCGTGCCGCAGAGGACGCAGCTTGGCGGCTCGGTGCAGAGCGCGCGGTCCTTGGGCCGAGGGCACTCTGCTGTGCCGTGGTCGCCCAGGCACTTGACGCACCTGGGTTTTGCGTGGCAATGGGCCTGGGAGTGCCCATAGAGCTGGCATCTGTGGCATTGGCCGACGACGCCGCTCTTGTGCGGTTTTTCTAATTGGATCCCGGTGAGGGAGCATATGCTCTTCACCTGAAAAATAGGGTGGAGGGTGGCTCCTTCGACAGGTGGACACACCACCAGCACCATGTCGTAGGCCACGTTTCCCCTGGCCTTGTGCATCCTGTGCACCTCTTTAACTGGAATGCTCTGTGCTTCCAGATCGGCCTTGACTTCTGATGTGGGGATCTCTTTAGGGATCCTTCGGATCACCACTCGGGTGAGGCGATCCTCCGGGAGCGAGTAGGTGTGGAAAGCCACACCTCTCTGCCGGAGGAGCCGGGTGATCTCCCTGTAGTCCCTGGAGGTAGGGAGGGAGACCTTTATCCCCGTCTGGGTGGTTCGGGCGCTGGTGAACCCGATTTTTAGCTCGGTGCACCATGCTGACACTTGCGTCCATTTCTCCTTGTCCTGAATGAAAACAGGCGGGGGAGGGGGGACTTTCCTCTGGGAAGAGGAGGGTGGCGGGATTTTTGCGACAGGGGGGGGGTGTCGCGGTTGGGGGGGAGCCTGAGGCTGGGACGGGGGAGTCCGTGCGGGGGGGAGGGGAGGGTCCGCCGGTGGGGGTGGTGGCAGCTGCCTTGCTGCTCTTAGGTGGCGGCTGCTTCTTTTTCTTCAGTCGGCGCCTTTTTCCGGCGGCGACTGTGAAGCTGTCGTCGTCTGAGGGGGGGGAGGAGGCCGCTGAGTCTGAGGAGGATATCTCCTCAGGCGACTCCTGGGCTCTTCTTTTTGACGAAGCTTCCTCCGCGTCCATAGACGCCGGAGGGGTTAGGACAGCTTCGGGAGGGGAGGGGGGGGGACCTCCTTGAAGAAATGATATACTACTTCGTCCATGGTGGACCGAAGTAGTAGAATTTTTTTTTTTTACAGCAGAGGGAACCTATCCCACCCGGGTGGATTGGCCCGGGGGTGTGTACCCTCCCTGTCGGGTATAGACAGGGAGGTGAGTGCCTAAGGGTGAGCCCTAAGCTTGTATTCCGTTGCCAGTCTCAATGTGCAACGGGGCCCTAACTGGTCTAGCGCGAAGGGTGTAGACACACCCTAAAGACGCTAGGTGTGTAGCTGGAAAGGAAAACTGTTACCCAGTTCCGACTAGGAGATCTCCCAAGGCCGGAGGTCTGGGACCCGTCCAATTGACTGCCTAGCCCTGAAGGGGTTCGGCGGGTGTATTGGGTCAACACCCCACTCGGTTTTGTTATCACCGTTAGGTATCGGCCGAGGACCACGAAACTGTGGATTTAACCCTGAAGGGGCCTAGTGACTCTAAAACAAAACGCGGTCGTCTGTTGAAGAAACAGGATAGTCTTGAAAAAGACTGATGTTAATTGTTTAGTAAACAAGCGGTCGAGTAAACAATTTGTCTACGTCCGACCGGCTTGTTTACTCATAAAGACCGGCGAGCACGGGGGCAGCGGGGCGCAGGGGGCACCTGTGGCGACGTGCGGGCGGCGTCTCGGACGATCGAGCAGCGAGGGGAGCGGGGCGCGGGGAGCGCTTGCGGCGACACGTGTGGTCGGAGCGAGAGCTATCCGCTGAGTCTGATTAACGAAAACTGAACTGAAAATCTTGTTTTATACTCTTTCAGCGTAGTTTTTTGTCGTAGTTGGGTTTTAGTTTTTTTACTTTTTGTACTATGTCGGTGTTAAAGTGTATTTGTGGCGCATAATATTAACAAAAGTTAAATTCATGAACTAAAAACTAAGTAGTTGACTTACGACATCTACACGCGCATATAACAACATAAGCCGAAAGAGAACATTTTTATGGGAGTTTTAGCCAGTTATCAAACTGTTTCCGCCTTCACCACGTGGAGGTACTCCCAGCTTATGTCGTTTTCATTAGTGCATTATATATTCTATTGTGGTAGCCAGCTGCTACACAATTCCGACGGGACACGACCCGACGGCCAGCTGCGAAGGGTTCCTATAAATCACACTAGGCTCGCGGAAATCATGGCGGGCGTTGCGACCGCCCATCGCGAAGTGCCTGTAAATCTCACCCAGGAAGCATATCTGTTGACCATCGTCGATGTGCGTGGGAAACTATAGCGAGCTGTCTTTCACGTGAACTGTAATTGGCGCGCTTTCTACACCGACCAATCACACGCCGCGGCCGCCTTCGATCAACGAATCAACATTGAGAACACACGCGCCAGCCCGAGGATTTCTGCGGCACAGCAAGCTGTTTTTCTATTGGTTACCCCACTATTGTGTAGATTTTGCATACTCTTGTACAGCTTGGCAAAAAAGAGTGTGGAATAATTGAGGTCACTAGTATCGCACCTGTGGCAACCCAGAATACTTACGGTCAACAAGTTTTGATACTTGTTATTTTTGGAGATGTGATCCCAATCTTAAGTGGGTGGTTCAATCCTTCAGACACATCAATGTCCAGTATTGACAATATTCATAGGGGAAGCCACGAAGCCCTGTAAGAAGGCTGTGTAATAAGTACCCACATACAGATAATCATGCCCCCGAGGGCAATCTAACAGTGGGATTGTTAGGAATTGACAAATATTACAGGATAATGAATGAACACATTTTGTTTGAAGTTTTATTTTAATACATAACAATTTAATCAGACAAATTGAAAACATTTTCATTTAAATATTAAATTCCAGAAAAGCTCACATTTTGGCTTAAGCTTCCTGCATCTTCAGAATCACTGGAATATTTTGATTGTGAAAAATCACTGTTACTGTCATCTCTTAAATTTATTATAAGTTAGTAAGTACCTCTGTCAAAATATTCTTATATCTATAAACCCAGAGTGTAATATCTTTCTGAGATGTTTACGGCTTCCACCATAACCCAAGTCCTCTCTAACTACCAGCGATAAATTTCTCAGTGTAGGTACCTGAAACATTGTATTTTGTATTAAATCTGCTTTTTTTAAAATCATGAAATCTGGAACAGTATAAGAATAAACCATACCTACTTTTTCAGTGTAAAAGAAATGAACCTTTTGTCTTGCACAAAAGCCTTGGCTTGCTAAACGTATTGCACATAAATCGAAATTATCTAAATCTTTTTTCGGACGACCTTTGCGATGTTTTCCCGGTGGTGAAAAAATGCCATTATTGTTTTCACCTTCCTGAACAATTTTTCTTATAGTATTGACAGATTTACCTAAAACAAAAAACATAATAACAACACTGTTATTAATTCCATTTTCATAATCTTCAAGTATCTATATTGGAGGATAGCGTATACGAGACTTGTTAAACTACAAAACATAACCTCAATTTTCAATTTGTATAAACAAGACTAAAAGTTACATAAATCTGGATAACCACAAAACTATGCATTGAATACATTTACAAAAACTTATTTAATGTATAATTGCTTATTTAAAGTACATAAATACCTGTCATATCGGCAGTTTTTTGATAAACATTCTCGATTATAGATAAAACTTGTCCCGCTTGAGATTCGGATAAACACCGCATATAGACGTGGTAAATCACTGCTCTGCCACTACTATGAATAGTTCTATTTATTTTAAATGGAAAATTATGCAATGATAATTTATAGTTTTTGGAAATTATAAAAAGATCGTTATGGTAAACGCACTGTTGACACAGAATGTACTAGCAATTGACAAGTGAGCAATGTTGCCTCAATTATCCATTTTTAGTTCCAACTGTCACCGCGTCAGACTCTTTTTTGCCAAGCTGTACATTCTTAAATTTATTCGTGTTCATATTCTGATACAGACTCTTGTACATATTTGTCTATACACTACATTATTATAGACATCATACACATTGTATTCTTTTACATACGTATTGTACACAACATTCGATTCATCTGAGTTTTAATTACGTGACACGCCCTACGCGCTACACTATTAGGGCCTTATCATACTAGCGGATTGCAAGCGTCTTCAAAGCGAAGCGGGCACGCAACGAACACGCCGCGCATGCGCTGCGAATTCATTGCGGACGCGCAATGAATTCGCCGCATAGCACTGTGGAAGTGTGGACACCATTTTGTACCATCTCGTACAAAAGCCCGCCCGTCCGCCCCGCCTCTCTTCAGTCAGTAACGAGACACGAATGTAAAAGGACGTATGTACCATCATGGCATCATTGGGAGATTCGGATATTGATACAGAGTTGTTTATAAGTGAAATTCAAAGTCGTTACGTAATATGGGATCAAAAAAGCAGTGAATTTAGAGATCGTAATTTAAAAATGTTGAGGTCGTGCTTTTTAATCAAACGATTTCATGAGTGTAAAAGTATATTATCGGATAAAAAACAACAAAATTATTTATTAGACAAACGTAACTAAGGCAACCATACTCGTATATGTACATAGATAAAATAAGAAAATTTTCAAAAAGAGTTCCTAGAACATTAACTCTAACATCCTCCCTTTTTGAATGTTTCTTTATTTTCTTAATCCCATGTGCTTTGCCATAGAAACAATTTTAGGCTGGTGCAGAGGTTTCGTTAGTATATCCGCTAACTGAAACTCAGTTGGTTTATACTGTACTGATAGTTCACTAGCAGTCACCAGTTCTCTGACATAGAAATGACGGATGGCAATATGCTTCGTTCTCCTATGTAACTCAGGATTGTGTGAGATCTTTATGGCTGCGTCATTATCAACCTTGAGCACAGGAATCTCCTTTAGGTTTGATATTTCTGCAAAAAGCCTTTTGATCCAGACTATTTCTCTAGCCGCTTCACTAGCTGCAACTAGTTCAGCTTCCGTACTTGAAAGAGCAACACATGTTTGTCGTCGACTCGACCAGGATATTGCTCCTCCTGAGTGTATACACAATATGCCTGATGTTGACCTGCCAGTGGTTTTATCGCCGCCATGGTCGGAATCACTGTAACAGTCTAAAATACCACTATTGTTGTTTTTCTGATATGTGATTCCATAATCCAAAGTTCCTTTGATGTATCTTAAGACACGTTTCAGTCTTTGGATATCGTCTTTGTTTGGGTTTTCTAGTGATCTGGACACTACACTCATAGCATACGCCAAGTCTGGTCTGGTTCCAACTGTTAGATATGCTAGAGCACCAACAGCTTCTCTATATGGAAAGTTTACAGGCTCTACTGAATCTTTCACTTGATTTAGGTGTCCATCCTGCCCATCCTTTAGAATAGGAGTAGTTGCAGGTTTACACTCAGACATTCCAAAGCGATCCAACACTTTTTGTGCGTAATGCTTCTGTGTAACCGTGATATCACCACTCACATTCATAATTTCCAAACCCAAGAAATATGAGGCATCCTTACTTGTGATTTTAAATCTTCGCTTTAACTCAGATATAAATCTAACACATTCTTTTGGATTTGATGCAGCTATAAGACCGTCATCAACGTATAGCGCAAGAATAATCTTATCATTTGAACGATTTCGAATAAATAGACATGTATCTGTATCGCATTGTTTAAACCCAATGGTTTTCAAATAATCAACCATGCATTTATTCCAGCATCGAGGGGCTTGTTTAAGACCATATAAGCTTCTTTTCAATTTACACACCTTCTTAGATCCATCATTATAGCCATCAGGTTGATTCATATAAATTTCTTCATTTAACGTACCATAAAGAAATGCGGTCGAGACATCAAACTGAGCGAGTGTCAAGCCTTCATTTGCGGCAATGCTTAATAGCGTTCTAACCGTTGTCATTTTTGCGACAGGACTGAACGTTTCATCATAATCAACGCCTTTCTTTTGTGTATAGCCTCGAGCTACTAGTCGAGCTTTAAACTTATCAAGACTTCCATCAGCATTTGTCTTTACTTTGAAGACCCATTTGCTGGACACTGGTTTACGACCCTTGGGTAGGTCTACCAAAATCCAAGTTTTGTTTTCCGCCAGTGATTTAATCTCGTTTTCCATAGCTTTCAGCCATTGTTCCTTTTGAGGACTATTAACAGCTTCTTTATAAGATGTAGGCTCAATAAACGTACTTATATCATCATACGCTGACATCGCATAGTCATGGAATCTTTGCGGAGGTTTCAGCTGACTTCTGTCTCGTAAAACCATTCTAGGACTATCATTTGCTAAGTCCTCTATGTCTTCTGGTGTGCCAGTATGATCATCACCGTCTTCGTCAGCTATAGCATCTTCATATCGAGGTGAGCTTAGTGGTGAAGCTTCTGGAAACTCTTGTAATGGTTCAGCAAAACCTTGAGATGTGGGAGGCACAGTTAAGCTTGGACTGTTGTCAGAGCTGTCTACGTTACGTATATCCTCCTTTGCATCACACATCAAAGGTGTAGTAATTGGATAATGAACTTCAACTGAAGGATATTCTTGATTATCTTCAGGATCGTCAAAACCAATTGAGTTTAATGCTGACTCATAAAACACGACGTCTCTGGATCTTACAAGAGTAGGCTTACCATTTTTATTGAAGCTTAACAAGCGGTATCCGTCATCACCTTCATAACCAATCAATACACATTTTTGAGCCTTTTTCGACAGCTTAGTTCGCTTTTGCTTGGGGATATGGGCGTAACTTTCGCATCCAATTACTCTTAAATGTTTTATAGGTGGTTTTCTATTTAACCAAAGTTCATAAGGTGACTTTCCATCTACGCTTGAAGTTCCTGTCCTATTTAGGACATATGGAGCTGTGTTCACTAATTCAGACCAGCAACTAACAGGTAATTCTTCATGAGAATGCATTAAACTGCGTGCAGCTTCAACTAACGTCCTATTTTCCCTTTCACTCGATCCATTTTGTTGGGGAGTGTAGGGCATAGTCATCCTTTGTTTTATGCCAGCTTCTTGCAAAACTTTCTTGACATTCGCATTATCGAACTCTCCACCATTATCGCTTAAAAGTTCTTTTATAGTATGACCAGCTGTTTTACTTTCTTGAAGAACTTGTTTGAGTTTTTCACAAACTTCAGATTTATGTTTCAAGAAATAGACAAATTTGTATTTACTGAAGTCATCTTTGAAGAGAACAAAGTATCTGTACTTGCTAAAAGAATAGGGAAAAGGTCCACAAACATCAGCATGCAGTATTTCTCCAGGTTCTTTAGCCTGCACTCTTGTTCCAAATTTCTTTCTATGTGCCTTTCCATAGTAGCACCCAGTACAAAATTCAGAATCGATTGGTACTTTAATACCAAGTTCATGTTCGATAACTTTCTTAACATGTCGTTTATTCTGGTGAGCAAATCTCTCATGATAAAGTTGAAGGCTGGACTTGGACAATACGTTCACTTCTTCAGTGCTATTGCCAGTAACTGTTTTTGCATCGAGCTTATACAGCCCTCCATTTTTAGAGCGTTCTCCTATTAGGTAAACTTGTCCCTTCACTTTAAGTGAGCAAGTCTCTCTTTCAGAAGTAAAGACACTGTTATTCAGTTTATCTTGGGCAGCCAGAACTGAGAAAAGATTCTTTTTAATTGCAGGTACGTACCAAACTTCATTAAGCATTATGTCTTGCCTTTTATTGTTGACAAAAGAGATCAGATGTACAGTCCCCTTACCAAGAGCACCAACTGTGGCTCCATTTGCAGTAGTCAAAGTATTAGTGTTACAGCTTTCGAAAGTAGTGAAAAAATCTTTTCGATTCGTGACATGATTGGTCGCTCCATTATCAATGTACCAACTGTCCACATCATTTTCCGATACTGCATTCACTTCTTGCTTGTCTTCAACGTACATCAAGACAGTGTTTACTTTGGCGTCGTTACTGGAAGGTGTAGGTTTTGGTGGTCTACCATCTGACATCCATTTATGACATTTCTTAATCTTGTGACCTAGTTTCCCGCAATAGCTGCATTTCTTTTTATTAAACTTTACATTACTGTTTTGTGTAGCAAAAGCTTCAGTAGACCCAGCCTGATTATGTTGATTTGTAATAGACTTTTCAAAGTTGCATAATTGTACAGTCAAATTTTCGATATTGCGATCAGCTTTTGATAATAGTAACCAGCTTGACTTAAACGGGAAAAATGATTCGGGTAGTGTGTCGAGAATTTTGCAAATAAGTAAAACTTCTGTTCTGGTAATTCACACTTGAACTCCTTCATCAGCTCAATTGTCAAGTTATGCCACAAATTCTTTAGTTTCGAAATATGTGTACCCATATCATGCTGCGGATCCTTGCAATAATGGAAAAAATCTAGTGAGTAGGTATAAGTTTTGTCGTCTGTTGAACGATCAAACAATCGATGTAGCTCGTCCCATACTTCTCTAGACGTCTCTAGTCTCATAATCTTCTGTAGGGTCGTATCCGACATGTTTGCTGTTAGATAATTTTAATGTCTTTGGCTGTTAGTAATAGCAAGGCTTTACTATCTGCTTCATTATACTTTTGTAATTTTTCCTTATATGATTCGATCTTGTGGGCTGGCGTTTTTGGGCAGGACAGGCTTTTTTAGTCTGCCTTCTACTGCTTCCAGTGCCCCAACAGTGCCCCTGAGTAGTTGCAAAACTTTATATCGCCATGTCGGCCAATTTTTATTGCCTTCTAAATGGCCGATTTCAATCTTGAAACTTTGCATATTTAGGAATATACTTTTCTCAAATCGTTTGGGTAGTACTTACTCTAACAGGAATAAACGTTTAACCACGCTCTGCTACCATGTTGAGGTCGTGCTTTTTAATCAAACGATTTCATGAGTGTAAAAGTATATTATCGGATAAAAAACAACAAAATTATTTATTAGACAAACGTAACTAAGGCAACCATACTCGTATATGTACATAGATAAAAAAAAAAATTTCAAAAGAGTTCCTAGAACATTAACTCTAACAAAAAAAAGGCATGGGAAGAGATTTGCAATTTATTTATTCAAGGTTTTACAGAAAAAACAGTCAAGGAGAAAAATGAAGCAGGTTTGGAGGAGGAATCTTCTTAGCTTAGGTATAATAAAACTTGCGTGTCCGATATGATCTGTGTATTTCGACTTCAAAAGCCCTGTTTATATCTACATTTTTTATGGCACAAGTTGTGGTATGACTAATTATTTACAATTATAAAACACAATATTATTACTACGATCTTTAGCACGCGCCGCGTCTCGGTGAGGGGCGCGGGGCGCCGTTGGCCCGCGCTGTGAGTCTATAAATATAGGTCGACGCACTGAGTCGTTCCTTTTCGTCGTGGGCCGCCCGCCGTGTCAAGATCTCCGCTGCGATGCGTCCTTCGTGTGCAGTCTTCGTGTACATATCTCCGCTGCGATGTAACCTTCGTGTGCAGTCTTCGTGTACATATCTCCGCTGCGATATACCAACTCCGTGTGTCAAAAACGTACTTACGAGTGATGTCGTTGAACCCACGCAACGCATCACGTATCATATTCCTTTGACAGTAAACGCCTTTTTCAAGGCGGCCTCTTGTTCCTTTCGACAGATGTGTCAAACGTATAGCGTCTCTCGCGAGGCGGCGTTGTTCGATTATTCCTGAATGGATGATGTCAAAACGTATTGGTAATAAGGTGTTGTTGGTATTGCTTGGTAACTGGTAACTGTTTAGAGGTAACTGGTAACTGTTTGGAGGTAACTGTTTGGAGGTACGGTAATTCTATGTGTGCTGTATGTATGTCTCTACATTTACCCCCCTCTTAAGCGAATCGTATATTCTTTTTAACGGTGCGTCCGGTGCGAGTGACGTAGGATTCGCGGGTTGTACTCGAGGTCGGCGGGGTCAGCGGCCGCGGCTCGTTATTATTAGCGCTCGATGTATGTGTGCGATGAGTGTCACATGCGTCTGTTGTTCCTCTAGGAGTAGGTTCTTCTTGCTTGAGTAAATGTGTCTCGTTTGAGTCTGTCGATTGTGATGACAGATGTTCGTAGAGGCATCTGAATGGTAAATCGTTTGTTGCCGCGATGTAGAACTTTGAATGGGCCTTCGTAAGGTGGAGTCAGTGGGCTTCGTACGGTATCATTACGCACGAAGACTTGAGTACACGTAGCCAAGTCTTTGTACACAAAAATCTTTCTGTTGTTGCTATGTGACTTGCTGTTTGGAGATAGTGTCGACATTGTTTCGGTCAGCTGACGGGCGAATTCATCGTTTTTTGGCTTTGTAGGCATGAAAAAATCTGACGGTATTCTTAAATGTTGACCCGTATGTCATGAGAGCTGGGCTGACTTGTGTATCTTCACGTAAAGCTGTTCTTAAACCGAGGAGTACGGTCGCTAGTTCCTCGCTCCAGTGTACGCCGGCGTTTCGCGCCATAAGTGCGGATTTCAAGGTTCGATGCCATCTTTCGACTTGACCGTTTGCTTGAGGGTGAAATGCGGTGGTTCGAATCCGTGTTATGCCAAATTTCTTCATCAGTGCGTTGAATAATGACGACTCGAACTGTCTGCCTTGATCCGTTGTCACACGTAAGGGGCAGCCAAATCGCGCTATCCATCCCTCGTAAATTGCCTTAGCAACAGTGTCGGCGGTGATGTCACGAGTAGGTATTGCTTCGGGCCATTTAGTGCAACGGTCGATCATAGTTACTAGGTATCTATAGTCATTAGACGGCGGAAGTGGTCCGACAATGTCTACGTGAATATGTTCGAAACGCGCTGATTTCTGAAACTCGCCGAGCGGGCTGATAACATGTCGCTGGATTTTCCCGCGCTGGCATCCGATGCATGACCTTGCCCACATACCGACTTCTTTATTCATATTCGGCCAAAAGAATTTAGTGACCATTATCTTTCTTGTCGTACGGACGCCTGGGTGGCTAAGTTCGTGTTGTGCTTTGAACGCTACAAAATGATAAGACGCTGGTAGGTACGGGCGTAAGTTGCCTGTTGATGTTTCGCATGTGATAGGTCGTTGACCTCCGGGCAATGTGATTTGTGCAAACTTCAGATTCGGATTGGACATGCTGATCCTGAGTTCGTCGTCGTTCTCTTGGTCTTTAGCGAGTTGATTGTAGTCGATCGTAGATTGCGACAAGTCGATTTCTTCTATACGTGATAAGGCATCGGCCGCTTCGTTATTATTACCGTGAACGTATTGAATTTTCGAGCAAAACTGACTTATGTAATGTAGTTGACGCTCTCTTCTCGGTGTATAGCTGGTACTTGGCGGTCTTGATAATGCATACGTTAATGGCTTATGGTCGGTGAATATTGTTACGTTGTTGCCTTCTATCAGCCGACGTAGGTGCTTAATTGAGGTGAACATTGCCCATAACTCGCGATCATATACGCTATATCTTCGTTGCGTCTCACTCAATGTTTTTGAATAGAATGCCAGTGGTTTCCATACGCCATCGACCTTTTGTTGTAATACAGCGCCGATGCTAGTGTTCGATGCGTCTGTATATAAACGTAACGTTGCGTTGGGAATCGGGTGCGTAAGTGTTGTGGCCTTGAGTATGCTTTGTCGGCATTTCTCAAAAGCTTGCTCGCTTTCTGGGGACCATTGTATCGGAGTTTTATCATTTTTCTTGCTATTGTGTAGGTATTTGTTTAATTCATGCTGATGTTCCGCTTGATGTGGTAAACAGCTGCGATAAAAGTTAATCATGCCTAAAAATCTTCTTAGTTCTTGTACTGTCTGTGGCTTCGGGTAGTTGACTATTGCTTGTATACGTTCTTGCGTGGGATTGATACCATTTGCTGATACTTGATAACTGAGGAACTCTATGTTTTCTTTATCAAACTCGCACTTGTCGATGTTAAGACTGACGCCGTAGGTATTTAGGCGTTCGAGTACTATTTGTAAGTGCTGGCGATGTTCTTCCTGGTTATTTGAATAGACAAGTAGATCGTCGACGAAACAGAATACGATGTTGTCCAGTCCTCGTAAAACTTCATGCATGAAACGTTGAAATGTTTGGCCTGAGTTGCGTAATCCAAACGTCATGCAGTTGAATTGGAATAGGCCGAAAGGTGTTATGATTGCGGTCTTCTGTGCGTCTTGTGCAGCTATAGGAATCCAAAAGTATGCCATTTTCAGGTCTAACTTTGAAAATACTTCTTGCCGTGTAATTGGTACGTACAATCCTGAATACGTGGAATGGGATATCTGTCCGGTACGGTGACTGCGTTTAGTCTCCGGTAGTCTCCACATACACGAAGTGACCCATCCTTTTTCTTGACGACGTGAAGAGGACTTGCCCACGGACTTTTTGACGGCTTGCATATACCCATCTCTATCATGCGCTCGAATTCCAGTTTTCCAGTTTTGCCGCTTTGTATTTGTCCGGCGGTAGAGGGCGCGGCCGTGAGTATATCGGCGGTCCTGTAGTCTCAATATGATGTGTGAAGTCATGCTTCACTGGAGTCTTGAGTGACATCGGCCGCAGAACATCAGGATATTTCTTCAATATGTCGTGATATACGTGGTCTCGGTTGACCATGTGTATAGTTTCTTCGTTGTCGTTTGTTTTGATGGCGTTCACGCTGAGATCGGTGACGCGGTCGATAAGTTTCCTCTGGTGCAGGTCGACTAGCAGTTTGTGGTATACTAGGAAGTCTGCACCCAGTATTGAGGTTTTTACATCGGCGACTACGAATGTCCATTTGAAGCTTCTTCGTAAACCTAAGTTAAGTTCAAGCGTGCGCTCTCCGTAGGTACGAATCTCTGTTCCGTTTGCCGCGAACAATTTGTAAGTATTCTTGGTCGGTTTATTTTTCTTATTTCGGACGGCTAATACCGATATGTCGGCTCCTGTGTCGACGAGAAATCTCTCTCTGTTGTTGATGTCGATCACGCATAGGCGGCGAGATGTGTGGTTTACATCGACACCCGCCACAGTCGATGTACTTTTTAGTTTTCCTGCTTGCTCTTGGAACACGGCGATTCGCATTTTCGCGCTTCGTCGCCGTATCGATAGTGATAACGGCATAGCCAGTCGGCGTCCCTCGGTGTACGCGCGTTACTAGCGGGCGCTCACGCACACGCGTGAGCGGCTATGTTGACGGCTAGCAAAGTGCGAGCGGGAACGACGATGTGATGCATATTGCTGATTACTACGTAGTTCGGCGACTTCGAGAGATAGCTTTTCGATTTGTTTGCAAAGCATGCTGATTTGCAGATTTGTGACGGAGTTCTGTTGTACTTCGTTGACCGATGCTGGCGGGGGAACTACGGAGACTGCGGCGACTGTTGGTTCGAAGTGTTCCATCATTTTGTCGGCCATCGCAGCTAGAACTTCGAGTGTAGATTCTGTGTTCACGGATAGTACTGCGCGAACTTGTGCGGGCAGGTGATTGAGCCACATGACCTTGAGCGCTTCGTCGGACAGAAGTTTGCCACTTAGGTCGCGCATTTTACGTAGCAGCTGGCTCGGTTTCTGATCACCGAGTTCGAGACCGCTGAGGAGTTTCTGAAGCTGGCGATGGTCTGATTCTTGATATGTGGAAATCAGTCTCTCTTTCAGTGCGCTGTATTTACCGGTGGCTGGCGGTTCCAGTATGATGTCGGCGATTTGTTCCAGGTCGCTGCAGCCGAGTATTGGGACGACAAGGTTGAATTTTTGCTCGTCACCTATCTTGCTGGCAGCGACGGCGGCTTCGAACTGCGCGAACCAAAGACGAGGATTTTGGCGCCAAAATGGTGGTAGTCGTGCAGGCAGTGATATTGTAGCTACGTCGTTCTTTATTGTTGTGACGCCTAATGCATCGCTGAATTCTTCGCTCTTCGACATTTTTTTTTATTTATATAATTTCTGCAGGGATTCAGGGTCTTGATATTTCTTCTTTTCTTCAGGGTCACCAATTTGGAGGAGGAATCTTCTTAGGTATAATAAAACTTGCGTGTCCGATATGATCTGTGTATTTCGACTTCAAAAGCCCTGTTTATATCTACATTTTTATGGCACAAGTTGTGGTATGACTAATTATTTACAATTATGAAACACAATATTATTACTACGATCTTTAGCACGCGCCGCGTCTCGGTGAGGGGCGCGGGGCGCCGTTGGCCCGCGCTGTGAGTCTATAAATATAGGTCGACGTACTGAGTCGTTCCTTTTCGTCGTGGGCCGCCCGCCGTGTCAAGATCTTCGCTGCGATGCGTCCTTCGTGTGCAGTCTTCGTGTACATATCTCCGCTGGGATGTAACCTTCGTGTGCAGTCTTCGTGTACATATCTCCGCTGCGATATACCAACTCCGTGGGTCAAAAACGTACTTACGAGTGATGTCGTTGAACCCACGCAACGCATCACGTATCATATTCCTTTGACAGTAAACGCCTTTTTCAAGGCGGCCTCTTGTTCCTTTCGACAGATGTGTCAAACGTATAGCGTCTCTCTCGAGGCGGCGTTGTTCGATTATTCCTGAATGGATGATGTCAAAACGTATTGGTAATAAGGTGTTGTTGGTATTGCTTGGTAACTGGTAACTGTTTAGAGGTAACTGGTAACTGTTTGGAGGTACGGTAATTCTATGTGTGCTGTATGTGAGCATTTCTCTTTTTTTTTGCCATTACACATTTGTGGAATGTCCCGTGATTTTGTAGATGAATAACTTTGGTGTAATCTATAAATTGCTAATACTGTTTTACTAAGAAGCACTACTGTAATTCAAATTTACAGAAAAAATGTTAGCAAATAATATATATATCATACTAAAATAAAAAAACAACTAAATATAAACTGTCGAAAATTTCAATGTATGAAAATTCGTATGTCCCAGTCTACCAATCGCAATTTCAAATTTAAATGTTTTGATATAATTCAAAGAAACTATTCTGAGATTTTGATTATAATCGTATTACAAGGTAAAAGGTTTTACGTAATATTACTTTCATGGTAATTTGGTTATAATTTTACGGTTATTAATTAATTTTAAACATGTCCCAGAAACAGTTCCAAAATGGATTTCAGTTTTTGTTACCCAATTTAGACATGCAAATTATTGAGAAATATCAATTTAGTTATATTTTTTGGAACTAGCAATAACGTAGATTTCACAAAATACCGCCATATCGATGTAATGCGTCAGTTGCTGTTCCGAAGTTTGAAATGTGTACACGTACCCGTTTAAGAGTGAATCTCATTCCGGCTTTTGTTATTGCTGTTTCAAGATAAGTTGGCAATATTTACCCACTATTTTTATCATAGTGCAATAGTTATTAGCTTCGTATAAAATTTAGTGTATAATAATAGACGTAACTGTAATTTCAACTACCAAAACAATATTTCAATAAAATCAAACACTAGTTTCGTTACTTCCTTTTTTGTTACTTTGGGGTAGTAACGTATAAGCAGAAAAATTAAGTAACAAAAACGGAATCATAAAGCTATGTTTACAATTTAACAGCACAACAAAATGCCACTAACTCCGGCAGAAAAAATGAATCGTAATAGAGAGAAATTAAAACAGAACCCGGATAAGTTGGAAGAAATAAGAAAGAAAAATTTAGAAAGAATAAAATCAAAATATAAATATAAAAATTATTGTCATATAAAATGGTTATACTATTAAGCTAAATATTTCCATTTTGTTAATTTGTTCTTAAATAACAAAATGACATAAGATTGTCAAGGTCTGGAATAATGTTAAATTTAAAAAAAGTGTCAAAATTACCTAACGGCGGGTCTGATTAGGTATATACAGTTTATTAAACGTTGATTATGATTAAGGATTAATCCATATTTTTATTTATTCATATATTTTTAGGGGTGGGTGACTCTCAATATATAAATGAAATTCATCTTGTACTGTTTCTATACTTTACTTTAACTTTTCCTTAATACACATATCAGAAGGATTACATATGTACGACCATACAGGGTGTCCGGAACCGACTGGCGTGGCTCGCCGCTGTTCGGCTGCGGCTCCGAGCGGCGGGGTTAGCTTACGTTGCAGATTCAACCGCTACAACATTCCCCCTTTTACAAAAAAAAATTTTACAATACAAGAATCTTAAAAATATAAAATATTCTGTGAGTGAAACCTGGGTACATACATTGTACGTCTAACAAAACACCTGCCACTGCACACGACACCGTTGCTATTTGCTTATTCAGCTACTTGCTCGTGTGTGTGCCGTGGTGGTCTGATTACTTGCTATCGTTCTATGTTTCTGCGAATTTAGTTTGACCTATTTAATTGTACTCATTATGAAATATTTATGGTTACATTATTATGAAAAAGGACAATTTACAATTACAACACACTTTACACATTTCATTTTTATAAATATAATATATATGTCTAAATTATCATGAGCTATGACTGAATACTCTTAATTATTTGAACTGTTTTTTTTTTTTTTTTTGTTATGTTCATTACACTGTTTGAGCCTGGACTTGTAGCTTAATGACTGTTCCTATTTCTTTTTAAAGATAGAAAGGATCAAAAATAATCATTTGGACAAAATATCTTATAACCAATACAACATAAAGTGACTCGCCCTTAGTATGCAAAACAATATTCCATGTTCCCATGCCCGTATTGCATTACGCGATAAGCGTGTTCAGCTGAATCGCCGTAAGTCTCGGGCCTTGTTTTGACTACGACAACGGAAACTGACTGCATAGCTTACAATTGATCGCTGTTTTACACATACTTAGTTATTAATCATATATCTTGTTACATTTGAAATACACCTTACAATATTATTCTTAACTAATCGGGCAAAAATCAAGCTCTATTTAACTTAGGTCTAAGATACACACAATACAAAACAATATTATAACCTAAATTAACACTATGATCACACTATGACGCACTTTATCCACGTGTTATTTCGAATTTCCGCCCTTATCGTACGGTAGGTAATTCGTCATTCCACGAGGTGTCTTCTTGCCTTGCCATTAGTGCCGCTTCTTGCTGCGATGCCACTTTTACAGCATCCCATGACTCTGTGGATGGTATGGGGTTGTTCTAAATCCACGTTTTAATTGCCGTCCCTGGTCGCTTGTTCTGCAAACCGGGGGGCCAAAACGACAACCCATACTTCGTCAAAAAAGTATCGCTACTCCCTCCGCCTGTTCCTTAATCTTGCGGGGCTGGGGCGCCTCCATCGCCGCCATCTGTGCTGCCGGTACCTATCTTCTGTCAAGGACTTTCTTCTAGGCGTTGCAGCTGTACGTCCTTCGCTGGCCTCATTACGTAGTGCACTTCCAGCGCCAGCGTATTCTCTCTTGTGGTATCTCCATTGCAACTTCCGGCGACCACGTGCTCTGTTGCCACGTGCCATTATATAACATCTCGCCGCTCTAATTTTCCTGACTCTGCCTCCATCAACGGGAGGTTCAAGAGCCTTCCTGTTTTACCTGCTTCCCGTTGTAAGGTACGTAATGCAGGGAGTCGTTTCCGGACACCGGGTTCAAAGTACACTTGTTTCTGCGTCACCACTGTCCAACACTTGTTCGCTCGTCATCACGTCGGTGTCACCACTTTTGGGATGTGGGTGACTCTCAATATATAAATGAAATTCATCTTGTACTGTTTCTATACTTTACTTTAACTTTTCCTTAATACACATATCAGAAGGATTACATATGTACGACCATACAGGGTGTCCGGAACCGACTGGCGTGGCTCGCCGCTGTTCGGCTGCGGCTCCGAGCGGCGGGGTTAGCTTACGTTGCAGATTCAACCGCTACATATTTAATCCTTAAAAATAAAACTGAAAAAGCACGTTCTAAAAACAATGTTGTTCAGAGGAAAGCCGTGGTCGTACCTATATGCCAATTTGCCCTAAAGTTAATGATCCCATAGTACTGTTAGGTGGGTTCTTAAGCGCTTTCGTTTGATACCTAACACGCCATGACTAAAAAAAATATACTATTTTTTATTCGTGACTTTTCGCCGTAGTCGAGTAAAAATAACCATTGTAGACGCAACCTTGTGTTTTTTATTTTGTTACTAATTACTCCTTTTTTGTTACTGTCCCAAACATCTCCCGTCTTTAAACTCGCTTTTTGTATTTATTTATTCAATATAAATGAACATTACGTGTATAAAATATCAATTTTGCTAAACATTTTTATAAAAAATAAGCAAATTCTTTTAATTTTGTATATTTTTCATATAATCAAAACTTTTAATTTACTTTAGGTTAAAGGTAACAAAAAAAATGTTAAAGCACCCAAATTGGAAATATTTGTCGCTATTCTTAGTAGTCCTTTGCGATGATTTTATCAAACTTATCATGAATTTTATGAAACAGAAAATTTAGCTACAGAATATGCAACTTCGAAGTTTTTTTTTACCAATTAAGGAGTAACAAAATAAGAACGCTTAGCCTACCTTGATTTAGTTTTTTATAATTTTAATACAATAATCTTAAATCAAACAGAATTCCTGTAGAAAAGTTAAAATACTCATAAAATAATTTATCTGATTTCATGACCAAAACAGGGATATAGTGTATTTTTTTTTATTGACGATTTTTTGAAAATATGGCAAAAAATAAGAGAAACGCTCATGTATGTCTCTACACAGGTAAGAAAAACACAATAATGTTTATAATATGTACTTATGCTGCCATGGTAATGCCCCTTTATTTGAAACAAAATAGTCGGCAAATTTATCTCTTATCGCATTACCCGAAAGTCTACAAACATTTCCATTAACGTGTGGTTGTCATAAAGTCCAAATACTTGTGGTACTTTCTTACGACGTCTTATTACCTTAACTTTAGATCGTACAAAATTATGCAATATACAACAAGTTTTAACTATTTCTTCGCCAATGTCTATTCCAACGTTTAATGGTCGATGAAAAATACGCCATTTATTAGTCATGATTCCAAAGTGCACTCTATAGATCTTCGTGCTCGGCTTAAATCTATAATTATATATTATGGTAAATTTGATACATAAACTTCATCCACTCGTTTTGTTATTTACGCTGATATACAATATTATATCAGTGACTCGTGATTGATTAAGCATTAAAATAACTAACTGCTTAGCTCAACATTTAATCAATGCATTTATTGTGATTAAACAATAAATAAAAATAAAACAATTTTAGCAGATAGTATAATCTATAGAATGGCAACACCGACGACATATTGGGTTAAATAATCAATATGGTCGATGCAAATTTTTCTTTGTCGTATTTTTAAGGTATCACGCTATTTTTTCGAAGGTTGAGGTAAAAATCTAATTTAAAATGACAAGAATTTGTTGTGTGCGAGGATGTAATAGTTATTATTACCCCGGTTGTGATCGTTCAATGTTTAGGTTTGTTTGTACCAGTTTGTTTACAAAATATATGGTGTAGGATGAGTATAATGTTCAGTAAAAAAGACAAGACAGCTAAACAAAGAACATCTTCCTTTTTTAAGTTTGTTTAAAAAGTATAGACTTACTAGAAACAAATTGTATATTTTCTTGAAAATTTTTATACCTAATATGTACTAAAGAAAATGTAACAAACAGCGTATCAGTGTATGTCAACAATCTGTATTAGCTATACCTACTTACCTTACACTTTTACGAAAAGTTTAACCTACTTGAATAACTAACCTAACCATTTTATTATTAATATATGTCGGAGATCGTCGATTAATTTTAATAGAAGTTGCTGATTTGATTTACGTAGTAGAGGGGCGAACGCTTGTGACGTTATTTTGTGATGGCGTCACATGGACAGAGTCGCTTTGGGAAGTGGGGTTCGTCGAACGGTCACTTTGCACCGAGACGCGGACCAAGGTACTTCTCCGAACCGAAACTGTCGGTTTGCCTATTCAAATTGTAATTATGAAGATTGGAGGGTATATCTACACGTCGTGCTTTAATTCAAAACTCACCTACGAAACGGAACCTGTACCACCACACCAAGATGATGTCGACCCTACCGCTCTGCTGTCGCTGTCTCCGACATCAGAAGTTGGATGAAGAACTACACTGCTCACAATCTCGTTATAAATCATTATCAGAATAACAGTCACTTTCTGCCAATATTTTTATAGTACTGGTGTGATTACTTGTGTGGTAGTTGTTCATTGCCTTTGTATGAGCTGGATGCTGGATGTCCTGGCAGCGAGGCTGGAAGTGAACGTCACGTTACGAGGTGCGCTCAATTGCTGACACAGAAGAGATCGCTCCGCGTGATAGTGCGCTGCAGGCGTGCAAGTGCCGGCTGGACGCGGCGCTATCGCGACAGTGCTGGCTGTTGCTTGGCGCGCGACAGTGCTGGCTGTTGCTTGGCGCGCGACAGTGCTGGCTGTTGCTTGGCGAGCAAGGTGCGCCTGCGGAGCGGGCAAGGTGCGCTTGCGGAGCGCACTTCTAGCTGCTTGGTGAATCGCATCAATGGCGTGTGGCGCTGCTGGAGCTGCGCGTGCGGCGCAGCCGGAGCTGCGTGGGTTTTGCTGAACGCCCAAGGTTTCAAGACTTGAGCATCTACTCTGCAGGCGATGAGAAGGTTTCAAAATACCCAAAACGTTTGTGGTAACGTAATGGGATTTTATGAGAGCTCCGAGATGTCTGGTGTGCAACGGTTGATAACTGCCAAGTGGCAGGGGTTTGCCAGAAATTGCCATAATCCGGTGAGTCGTACTATTTTTATTTTGATTCCGTGGTCGAATGTTCTCTTGTCAAGCAATCTGTAATTTCATTGGTGTATGTACACACGTGCCAGTATATATACAGTGTACAAGGTTGTGCCAGTGTGTTGTGTACTGCACCATTTCTTTGCGACATGATCATAAGAGTTATTTGCAAATTTTATTTTTTGTACTACCCGTATTCTTTGTTATAATGGGCTGAGAAATTTTAAATCAGAATTTTAAAATTATGTTTGGTTTGTCTTTATTTCGAAACTAAAGTTCACTGTGGCCTATAGTTACGAGCTCACTTGAGCTTATGATAGTATGTGTGGCTAGACTATTAAATCTTCTCAAGAGAACAAGCGGTAACGAACATAGAAATGAGTGCTATTTACGAAAAATCTAAATTTGATAGAAATGAGCTAAAGTAATGAAATGTAATATTGGTGAGTTGTTTGATGGCGATAATGGCGATCGTTACCTATTGAAATCGTTGATTGGAAACAGAACTTATAAGTACCCCACGATCGCATAGGTACGAAAGATTTTTCCAAGTAATGTCTGCTGAGTTAGATTTTCATAATGTAGAAGATGGCGAGGAGGGTGCCTCCGCCAGCAAATAGAACACGTATCATGGCTATGTGGTCGCGCTGCTCGCACTAGTCTGTAGTCGTAACTGCAACCCAGTGAGGGGTTGTTCAGGGCGCGATGGGCGGCTAGTGGTGTGGCGGGGACACTAGTAGGTATGGTCGCACTGCATGCACTAGTCTGTAGTCGTAACTGCAACTCAGTGAGGAGTTGTTCAGAGCGCGATGGGCAGCTAGTGGTGTGGCGGGGACACTAGTAGGTATGGTCGCACTGCACGCACTAGTCTGTAGTCGTAACTGCAACCCAGTGAGGGGTTGTTTAGGGGGCGATGGGCAGCTAGTGGTGTGGCGGGGACCTAGGTAGATATGGTCGCACTGCATGCACTAGTCTGCTGTCGTGACTGAAACTCAGTGAGGAGTTGGTCAGGGCACGATGGGCAGATGGTGGTGTGGTGGGGACCAGGGTCTCGGAGGAGACTATTAGATGTACGGTCATGTGTTGACCTGGGAGTCGTGGACTCTAGAGTTGGTCGTATCACAAGAGGTGATGACGATATGGGTGTCAACTATGAGTTGTCACTAGCTACTGTGGTAGCGGGCGATGATGTGTTTTCTTTTTGATGATTATGATTTTGATTTGATAATTATGAGGCTTGAAGGAACCTTTTGTGTTTTCTTTTTGAAATTTGATAATTAAGAGGCTTGGAGGAACCTTTTGTTTTCTTTTGAATTTTGATAATTATGAGGCTTGAAGGAAGCTCTTGCGTTTAAGTTGTTAAAATGATTAAACTTGTTTAGTTTTATAATAGTCATTGTAACTAAACGTGACGTGTGACGGTCAGGTTGGCCGAGCTCTCAAAAATGCTTCAAAGTCGGTTTTCTGTGTTTTTTTTAAATTTGTTACAGACATGCACGAGGAAGTGCAACGGGAAATATTGAAGTTTGGCCGGAATCGGCGGTTGGCCTGGTGAAGCGGATCCCGGACTCCAGGGCTGAGGGAGCTTCGGATGCGACTGGGATTGGCACTGGGATGATGATGATGATGATGAAGATGATGCACGAGGACGTGCAACTCATCAGGCTGGCCGTGTCGGAGATCGTCGATTAATTTTAATAGAAGTTGCTGATTTGATTTACGTAGTAGAGGGGCGAACGCTTGTGACGTTATTTTGTGATGGCGTCACATGGACAGAGTCGCTTTGGGAAGTGGGGTTCGTCGAACGGTCACTTTGCACCGAGACGCGGACCAAGGTACTTCTCCGAACCGAAACTGTCGGTTTGCCTATTCAAATTGTAATTATGAAGATTGGAGGGTATATCTACACGTCGTGCTTTAATTCAAAACTCACCTACGAAACGGAACCTGTACCACCACACCAAGATGATGTCGACCCTACCGCTCTGCCGTCGCTGTCTCCGACATATATATTATATATTTAATCTTTTTATAAATTTATAAACTAGTACTTCACCGCAATCCCGGCTGATGGTAAGCAGTGACGCAATCGTTGATGGTAAAGCGCACTAGTTTATTAAGAGTCTATTCACTCTAGCCTTAGAAACACCGCCGGCTGGCAAATTGTTCCAGTCCCTCGATGTACGCGGTATAAAGGATGAGGCGAAACGCTTCGTCCGGTTCGATATTTATTGATTGTTGGTGAACATAATTTTCTTGCAGTTTTCCAAGTGTTGATGGAATTCGAGAATAATGGGCTGAAGTTATTCCATTTGAACCAACAACTAAAACAAGGTTTTATACATTTGCAGTATGATGGTAGACATTTTTTTGTTTTTCAAAGTGTATTGTATTTGTATAAATAAATGTGTTGATTTCTTGAACATGGCTTTTTGTTATTTTTTAACTATATTAAGCAGCGTAGCGCGCCGCGTCGTCCACTTATCACAGCGGTGCGTGCGTGACTAGTGACTACTAGCTAGAGTACCGAAAGGGCACCCGAATCGAGGCGTGTGGGCGTGGGTATGACTTGCGTTCCAAGCGTTTCTATTAAGTCAACGTACTGAAAACCTTATTCACTAAATTCATTTTGCATATATCAATAATGCCTTTTAGAGCATGTAATTTAATAAATATTTTCGAAGATATTACAGAGACATAGAGGCTGCGGCGCACAGGGGCAACGCGAGCCTGTAAGTGTCCCTATGTATGTTTAGATCTTTAAAACTAAGTCACGCGATGCGCTTTTCTTTACTAGATAGAGTGATTCAAGATAAAGTTATATATACCTACCTAATATAATACATTTATTCGAGCGAAGACGGATCGGGTCGCTAGTATACAATATAAATATAGTTTAGGTTTTATTTTGTAGCTACCTCTTAAGTACTGTTATTAGTTTTTTACTCAAAACAATTTTGAAGTTTATTAAATGTCCCAATTTTCTTTTTAAATTTATTTATTGCAAGAAAATGACGTGAATTAATAATATTTTATAAATATTGTAAACTTTAAACTAGGTTTTATTCACCTTAATCAAGAATAAATAGGTTTTCTAATCATTGTCGATAGTGAAACACCGTTTGAAAAACCCATCCCTACAAAGTTAGTAATTTGTCACTCCCCACAGGCCACCGACTTGTATAGAAGTAACTCGGTGACGTCATAAGCGGACAGGTTTCAAGGTCATAGTGACTTTGTGCATTTTAGTGTAGTGCAATGTTTACAGCTTGTTGTTGTATTCAGTGGACGCACGTGTTTACACAAAAAAAATGTGACGGTGAATATGACGAATTATTGCGAGTTGTTCAAGTCTGAATCGGAATTTTAAAATAGTTCGTCGTCTTGACATTCCGTTAAGTCGTCAACTTCCGTTTCAGGAATTTTCTTCCGTTTTCTATTAGTTTGTACAAACCAGAAAAATAATTGCGAGTATTTTGCGAAACCATTAAAAATAGGTCTGTAACATAGGTAAAACAGTAATTTTAATAAAAAGAAATCGGCCAAATGCGTGTCGGACTCGCATACAAAGGGTTCCGTACCATTGATATATGAAATTAAAGGATTAAAGTTATTTGTATGAAAGATTACGCGGTAATAAGCGATTTACGAGGTATTAAAAAAAACTACTTACGAGATCTCGTTCAAAACAATTTTCGTTAGTAGTTTGTATAGTAATGTATGTACTTGTACATCATGTGTTTTTTTAGATTTTTCATTTTCTTGTTGTAGAAGTCAGAGGTAGGGGGGGACCAACTTTTTTCCACTTTGGAAGCGTTTGTCGCGCAAACTATTCGGTTTAGAAAAAAAATATTTGAGAAACCTCGATATCATTTTTGAAGACCTACTTATCCATACATACCCCAAACGTATGTTTGAAGAAAAAAATATTTTTTTTGAGTTTCAGTTCTAAGTATGGGGAGCCCCCAATCTTTATTATTATTATTTTTATTTTTGCATCAATACCTTAATACGGTTCACAGAATACATCTACCTACCAAGTTTTAACAGTACCTATAGATCATAGTTTCGGGAAAAAAATGGCTGTGATATACGGACGGACAGACGGACAGACAGACATGACGAATCTGTAAGAATCCATTTGGCTACGGAACTTTAAAAAATGTAGAAAACCACGTATTTAGCTTCTATTGATTGTATTTGTTGTAACTAAACGAAATAAATTATGCAGGAATCGGTTGAGTTTATGCACGTGTAACTCGACCACAGTGAATATAAAAATAAATACCATAGAAATACATCGACAAGAAATACGTCGACAAGACATCCTTATATCAGAAAGGATTTTGACGTGCCTCGAGTGCCAACTACTTGATATGAAGTAAAAGGATTACATTTGGAGACAAATAGGGATGTGAACTTCTAGAACACACGTCTAATAAATTTATAATTCTTTTCTTTATTATAGGAAATATATCCAAGTTTTCATATTGATTTTTTATGAAATAAAATAAAATATGAAAATACGGTTACAGTTTTTATTTAGCTTCGTAAATTGGTGAATAAACATTAATTTCAACGTTTAATATTATTTGTCGATAGGACATTAATCCCATCCCTACGTTTTACTATAGATACGTTATACATTTGTAGCGTGGCGCTGGAGGACACATCGCGTATTATATAGATTGGCGTTCAAAAGGCCAAAGGACTAGCCTTAAGCGTACCGCTTCAAACAAAATATATTTTGGTGGGGTGCGGGGGAACACGCTCACATATATAAGTCACAACCAGTACAACGGTATAGATACATCATTTAAAACATCGATTCAAAAAGTAGTGTTTTTTAAGTTATTAGATTGTTTGATCCACTAAAGTTGCAAAGGGGAACGCTCGTGCATGTCTAGTGCATTGGTTAAAAAGTGTAATAGTCTACAATATGATAAATATTTACCTAAACAGTAGTACTTACTTGCGGTAATTATTTAATTTCCCTGAGGGGTCTATAGTAAGAATTCTGATGCGTGAAATCTTCAATAGAAATTAGCTGTATGAATTTTATTTGCCTAAATTAATATATCTAGATTATATCTCAAGTCTCAAGCGCATACTTAATTAAAGTAACTACGTAAATAGTACCTACTTTGTCATAGTCAAATACATTTTAAAAAGTAGGTGTACAAAAATAATTGACCTTTATATTATATCGAAACAATAGTGTTATCACCTATACCAATTCAATACCGGTATTATATTGTAAATTTTGGGATGTTACCTAAATTATTGCACGGCCGCTTTTTTATAACTATCTGTTTACGCTAGTTTATCGGTCAAGTCCGATTGTTAGTTAGTCGAGTTTGATCGACGGCGCGACCCGTAGGGATGAGCGTAATTTAGTATTGTCTATGGTGACGCGCCGCCATTTCACACAACGTTTGGAGACCCCGTCGCGTACGGCGGTCGTTGCTTAAACTTCTTGACGAAATCCTCGCATGCGTGGCGTGTTTCGGACGAGTGATTTTCGGGAAAAGTACCACCGGCCGCGTTTTGTATAGTTTGTCGCGATTGTTGCCCGTGTTTTGAAGTATTTACTTGAACTATAAAACGTAACAGTGACGTCTGTAAATTGAGTTGAATTTGAATCGGAAACGTGGTTTCATTGAACGATTGTTTGTCGGGCGTGATTGACGCTGCTAAATAACGGTTACCATACGTTGGTGAGCTTTGGTGCCCTATTAAGGGAATTTAATGTGTCGACTGGTATGGGACAGTCGACGTATTTGAAGACATCGGACGTCATTGTAAAGTCGGCGCGCGCGTCGACTTCTCCGGACTTCACTTCGCGACGGAGCACACTGAGTCCCAGGTAAGTCCCGTAGATTTAACAGAGTGTGGTCGGAGAGTAATTTACTTGTGGTGTAGGCCGACCTTGTTTGTTGAATAAGCCGTGACAAATGCGCGGTAGATGTACGTGCTTTACTGGGGCGCCTACACTATCCGAACTTGGTCGGGTTATGTAGGTTTTCGAGATGCTTTGTCAGTATTATAATTGTTTTTCTTTAATTACTGAATTTAATGACATGAAATTTTGCATGTGAATAGTTGAATGAATATACTAATTATTAGCATACATTTTACCATGCAATTCCTTTAGAATGTCGTGATATTTGACTGCTTTGTAAACAGTGATTTTGACATGGTAAATTGTCCTATAACTCTTTAATTACTAAAGGAACATCATTGATACTTGACAATATGTTGCAGACACTTACAAGGTTTGTATAAACATGAAAATCTAGACCCCAAAGTGCATACTTTAAGAACTAAGACCCAATAAGCGTATTTTACGTTTATATTTTTATCTTTTAAGCCCTACGATTTTTTCAAAATCTGTTTTTTAACCTTTTGAACGCCAATCACTTCTATACAAGTTCGAGATTTTCGTGCCCTCAGCGCCACTACTTGATTAGAAGTAATCACAGTATAAAATTAATTTACGACTTTTACAAGATCTTTTATTTTGTTTTTATTGAAAATTGCCCTGTTATCAACCATAGTTTTTAACTTTTTCACGCATAATAAGTTCTTATTAGTTTTATTTTCAATAGAAACAAAAACGCCAGAAAATATTTTAATGCCCCCAGCTTGGCGCTGTACTTGATATCAAGTAAGCCAGTGATGGGACACAATGAAGACCTCGCTATATTTCATCTCGTCGAAATGATCATAAATACAACTATTGCAAGAAAATGACGCGAGTAAATAATATTTTATAAATATTGTAAACTATAAACTAGGTTTTATTCACCTTAATCAAGAATAAATAGGTTTTCT
This sequence comes from Sesamia inferens, assembly GCA_037179545.1. Classification (NCBI taxonomy): domain Eukaryota; kingdom Metazoa; phylum Arthropoda; class Insecta; order Lepidoptera; family Noctuidae; genus Sesamia; species Sesamia inferens. Next base: position 14,326,871 of record CM073928.1, on the reverse strand, counting down.
AATCATTGTCGATAGTGAAACACTGTTTGAAAAACCCATCCCTACAAAGTTAGTTATTTGTCACTTCCCACGGGCCACCGACTTGTATAGAAGTAACTCTGTGACGTCATAAGCGGACAAGTTTCAAGGTCATAGTGACTTTGTGCATTTTAGTGTAGTGCAATGTTTACATCTTGTTGTTGTATTCAGTTGACGAACGTGTTTTTACAAAAAAAAAAAAAAAAAAATTGTGACGGTGAATATGACGAATTATTGCGAGTTGTTCAAGTCTGAATCTGAATTTTGAAATAGTTCGTCGTCTAGACATTCCGTTAAGTCGTCAACTTCCGTTTCAGGAATTTTCTTCCGTTTTCTATTAGTTTGTACAAACCAGAAAAATAATTGCGAGTATTTTGCGAAACCATTAAAAATAGGTCTGTAACATCTGTGTAAAACAGTAATTTTAATAAAAAGAAATCGGCCAAGTGCGTGTCGGACTCACGTACAAAGGGTTCCGTACCATTGATTTATGAAATTAAAGGATTAAAGTTATTTGTATGAAAGATTACGCTGTAATAAGCGATTTACGAGGTATTAAAAAAAACTACTTACGAGAACTCGTTCAAAACAATTTTCATTAGTAGTTTGTATAGTGATCAATTTTTTGATGAAATGTCTCAGTATTGTAATGAACAAAATTGGAAGTGTATTGACGTAGAAATATTAGGAATGGGGTCGAGCACGTACACGTTTCTAAGTGAGGTCTACGGGTCTAAAAGGTGGCTTGACCATTGTTTAGTAACGGAAGCAGCCCTGGGGTCCGTTAGGAACGTGTATGTCCTACATGACGTTTTATGGTCTGATCACTTTCCTCTAGTCATCGAATGTTGTTTTGATACAATTTTACCAAAGAAACCTATGAAATGTGTTATCTCGAATGGCATTCTGTGGGGGGATAGAAATCCAAGTCAAATAAATAGATATCAAAAAGAATGTCTTGAAAAATTACGTTTAATTGACTTCCCTCAGGAATTAAGTAAGTGTTGTGATTATGTTTGTAACAACCCTAGTCACAGGAAAGTAATTGACATGTTATATTTACAAATTGTACGCGCCTTGAGCGAAGCAGCACTAGTGGGAAGGGTTGATAGCAACAGGACCTCTAGAAGAATTGTAGGATGGAATACCCATGTTGCCGACGCTCACAGGCATGCTCGGGAGCAATTTCTGCGGTGGGCTCTGAATGGAAAGCCCACGTCTGGGAATTTGTATACTGAAATGCGTGAAAGTAGAAGAATCTTTAAGTCACGTGTCAAATGGTGTCAAGATCATAAAGATCAGTTGAAAATGGATGTCTTGGCGTCATGTCATGCTAAACACGATTTTAAAAGCTTTTGGAAGCAGACTAATAGGTTGCACAGTAAAGCGGGTGTGCCTGTGAGCGTTGACGGCGTGAGTGATTCAAAAGAAATTGCCAACCTTTTTAAAGAACGGTTTTTTGTAAAATCGCCACTAGGACCGTCACGTATGGTGTTGGATGCTCAACCCGGAGTGGAAATACAGGTTAAAATTCATGCTACCGAGATAGCTAAAATTATAAAATCTATGACGCGAGGCAAGTCCCCTGGCCACGATGGGTTGAGCATTGAGCACCTGCAATATGCGGGTCCACATCTGCCGAGAGTCCTTGCTATGTTGTACAGCTTTTGTGTGAATCATAGTTATATGCCAGATGAGATGACGCGTACAGTTGTTGTCCCCGTTGTTAAAAACAAAACTGGGGACCTCGCAGACAGTGGCAATTATAGACCGATTTCACTAGCCACGGTGATGTCAAAGGTGTTTGACAGTATGCTTAATGCTCAGTTGAACTCTGTCATCAGCCTTAACGATAATCAGTTCGGATTTCGTTCTGGGCTGTCAACGGAGGCTGCAGTGCTGAGTCTTAAGCATACGGTCACGTATTATACTCAGAGGGGGACGCCCGTTTACGCCTGCTTTTTGGACCTTTCCAGGGCATTTGATCTGGTTTCATACAATAAGTTATGGCAAAAATTGGAAAACACTAACCTGCCAAAAGAACTCATTAACATCTTTAAATATTGGTATGGAGGCCAGGTCAACAATGTGCGATGGAATGGTGAGCTGTCTGAACCATATAGGTTGGAGTGCGGGGTGAGGCAGGGGGGGTTAAGTTCGCCCACGCTTTTTAACCTTTATGTGAATGAGCTGATTGAGGAGCTAAGCAGCACCAGAGTCGGTTGCCATGTGGATGGTGTCTGCCTCAATAATATTAGTTACGCAGATGATATGGTGCTGTTAAGTGCGTCGGTCTGTGGGTTGAGAAAACTTGTGGCCCATTGTGAAAGATACGCAGAACAGCATGGCCTGGCGTATAATTCCAAAAAGTCGGAAATCATGGTTTTTGAGGTTGGGGGAAAAAACACTGGTGCTATACCACCTGTTGCACTCAATGGAATGCCTTTAAAAAGAGTGTATAAATTTAAATATTTGGGCCACTTATTGACCCCCGACCTCCAGGACAATGACGACATTGAACGGGAGCGGAGAGCGTTGTCGATTCGAGCGAACATGCTGGCCCGTAGGTTTGCACGTTGTTCCCTTCAGGTGAAGATCACACTCTTCCGAGCTTACTGTACCTCTTTCTACACGTGTAGCCTTTGGGCTAGATATACTCAAAAGTCGTACAGCGCTCTCCGCGTTCAATATAATAATGCGTTTAGGATACTGGTGGGGCTGCCTCGCTTCTGTAGCGCATCGGGGATGTTTGCTGACGCACACATAGATTGCTTTTATGCTACTATGCGGAAGAGGTGTGCCTCTCTGGTGCGCAGGGTGCGGGCCAGCTCCAACAGTGTCCTGAGTATGATTGCTGGGCGTCTGAACTGCTCATACGTGAATCGTTGTTGTGCCGTATCTCATGGGGTGAAGCAGCGGTAACTCGTGTGAGTTGTTTGTTTGTATATTGTAATGTAATTTAATTTGTGAAATGTTACTAACATAGTTTTAAGTATTACTAACATTTTTGAGTCATGGTTACTTGAATAAAGAATTTATTATTATTATTATTATTATAGTAATGTATGTACTTGTACATCATGTTTTTTTTTAGATTTTTCATTTTCTTATTGTAGAAGTTAAAGGTAGGGGGGGGGGACCAACTTTTTTCCACTTTGGAAGCGTTTGTCACAAACTATTCGGTTTAGAAAAAAAATATTTTAGAAACCTCAATATCATTTTTGAAGACCTATCCATACATACTCCACACGTATGTTTGAAGAAAAAAAAAATTTTTGAGTTTCAGTTCTAAGTATGGGGAGCCTAATCTTTATTATTATTATTATTATTTTTGCATCAATACCTTAATACGGTTCACAGAATACATCTACCTACCAAGTTCCAACACTACCTATAGCTCGACGGACAGACGGATAGACAGACATGACGAATCTGTAAGGGTTCAGTTTTTTGCTATTTGGCTACGGAACTTTAAAAAATGTAGAAAACCACGTATTTAGCTTCTATTAATTGTATTTGTTGTAACTAAACGAAATAAATTATGGTGGAATCGGCTGAGTTTATGCACGTGTAACTCGACCACAGTGAATATAAAAATAAATACCATAGAAATATAGACATCCTTATATCAGAAAGGATTTTGACGTGCCTCGAGCGCCAACTAGGTACTTGATATGAAGTAAAAGGATTACATTTGGAGACAAATAGGGATGTGAACTTCTAGAACACACGTCTGATAAATTTACAATTCTTTTCTTTATTATGGGAAATATATCCAAGTTTTCATATTGATTTTTTTATGAAATAAAATAAAATATGAAAATACGGTTACAGTTTTTATTTAGCTTCGTAAATTGGTGAATAAACATTAATTTAAATGTATAATATTATTTGTCGATAGGACATTAATCCCAATCCTACGTTTTACTATAGATACGTTATACATTTGTAGCGTGGCGCTGGAGGACACATCGCGTATTATGTAGATTGGCGTTCAAAAGGTTAAACAAATATACACAAATACAAAACAACGTATGTAAAAATCTACAGCTCTCTATGTAAGCGCTTTATATGAAAACTAGCTAATGGCCAAACGTTCGCGCGGCTGAAACTTGAATATCTCCGAAGTTTATGCATGCACAAATTTTATTCATACATACACAATTACACACTAATTTTTGGACACATCTCTTTTTTCTAAAGTCAATGGATTAAAAAAAGTTCCGCCAGGACAACGTTCGCCCAGCGGAATCAGTTTTTGGTGAATTTCTCCAAAATGGCTGCGCGCACAAATTTTTTTTTACCATACACAATTATACGACGTCATACACTAAATATCTGCATATCTAAAATCTTTAAATTCAACAACATTCCGCTGCGCGAACGCACACCCTCCTGTTGCCATTAAAGTTAACGAAGAAAATATCTCACGGATGGATAATGTTACGCACTAATCTCAGGAACTATTGGTCCGATATGAAAAAAAAATTGCGTTGGATAGCACATTATACATTTGTAGCGTGGCCGCAGGAGGGCACACTGCGTATTATATAGATGGGCGTTCAAAAGGTTAAGTAGGTACTCTTGAGTTTTGTATACTTCAATATCAATGGGTCTTTTTTGGACTAAGAATATGAGAAAATCCATATTAATATCCTGCCGCTTCGTCTATTGTCCGTAGATAGACGTTTTAACGGTCGGTTTTATGACTTTAACCCTTAGATGCATGATTTTTTATATTTTTGTGAAAAAATATACATATTACGTAATGAGGTCCCTAAAAAACAGGAAAAATAATAAAAAAAATCATTTCAATATTTAAAGTTAATTATTTATCAAAAAACATGTATTATCATTTTTGATAAATTATGCAGTACGGGCATAAAAAAACAAAAATCAATTTATGTGGAAAATCCTGAAGCAGTTATTATTTCTATTGTCACAAAGTGACAAATTGCATTTCTCACACATTACTGACGTAAGTTTTTTACATTGGGCATATTTACACTGGTTCCTTTTCGAACCATACAATTTTTCATGACCGACACCGTCAAAACGTACGTCATCGGAAGGTAATGTTTGAGCACCTATCTTTGGTCTCTTTTGCTTGTTTACAGGGCCTGCAGCAGTATTCAAACTTGGGCGACCTCTTTTACTTTCCGATGTGCTGCCATATTTACACAAAGTTTCCGCTAGTTCGGTCCTGAAGTCAGCAAGTTTTAAAATACTCTTAGGGTTCGCACCATTCTTCAACAAAACTTTTTTATACAGAATCCAACTATTTGTCACAGACATATCTAGTAGGTGATAAAAGAGTCTGTTTGTCCATTTTTTGGATTTCATTCTGATTCTGTATCGACCCAAATAGCTATCCATAGTGTCGACTCCGCCCATACTCGCGTTGTATTCGCGGATAGCATTTGGGCAGGATATGGCAATGCTTTTCTTCTGCTTTTTGTCATATCTTTTTACTGTATTTACGGGTTCTGAACCCACATACGTGGAGACCAGTAAAACCTGCTTATTATCCTTCCAGCTAGTGGCCGAAAATTCAACCCCATCAAACACAGTAACGTTTTCATCATACGATCTTCTTGTCACTGATGGTTTGAGAAGATCCTTTTTATCAGGCAGTTTACAGGTTTTTCCCAGTCTATTCTTCTGTACTGTCCCCAAGCAATAAATACCCTCTTTGTATAAGTAATGGAATAGTGACAAACTTGTGTAGAAATTGTCAAAATATATTATATGATTTACATTCCTCAGAACTGGTCGAAGCAAACGTATGACTGTATTCGAAACTACTCCTAAGTCGGGTTCGTTTGGTAGTCTTTGGGTATTAGGAGCCCCAGAATAAATTTCAAAATTATAGGCAAAGCCCATTGGGCAACAAAGCACGTATAATTTAAATCCCCATTTGTGTGGTTTCTTCGGCAAATACTGCTTAATAAAATGGCCAATTTTAATGGAGAACATCTGTTCATCTAATGATAGGCAATGTTCAAACGGAACTGATATAAATCGGTTATGGAGACGGTCCACTACTGTACGTATTTTATGTAATCGATCGTGCTCAGGATGGTCAGGAGGAAGGTGGTTACTATTGTCGTGGAAATGAATTATTTGGCGAATCTTAGATTATCATAGTAATCCAGAGCATCTTCATCGATGTTTGCTTCATCCTCAGAGATGTCGCCATTTTCCAGTAGAGATAACAGTGTTTCAATATCTCTGTCATTCATGTTCTATGCCATACCAATAGAGATCTAAAACCATAATAAAACCATGCAACCCAACACCAAAAGACACAAAAATTGCTTCAAAAACATAGCATTGTATGAATAATTATGTACATCCATAGTAAGAAAAACTTACACCGGTAATGCATAGATTATCATTTTTGATAACAATATTCCAAAGCAAATTTAGTACCATGCCACAGTATTCAGTTGTAAAATAGATATATCAAAATAACATATAAATTCTTACCTTTCAGAAAGTATTTTTTTTGTTGTAAATAATCGTTAATTTATATTAGTTAAGAACCGATATAATTATTCAAATTCGTATCCATGTAAGTATTACGACCTTGCAGCTTGTAATTTCAAATTCAACCAATCACAGCCGAGATAGTATTTTGGCATGTTGACAGATTGTAAGAATGACATGTAAACAGTCGTCCAGAAACGTTTCGTTACTTAAATATATTTGTGTGCGTTCGCGCAGCGGAATGTTGTTGAATTTAAAGATTTTAGATATGCAGATATTTAGTGTATGACGTCGTATAATTGTGTATGGTAAAAAAAAATTTGTGCGCGCAGCCATTGTGGAGAAATTCACAAAATACTGATTCCGCTGGGCGAACGTTGTCCTGGCGGAACTTTTTTTAATCCTTTGACTTTAGAAAAAAGAGATGTGTCCAAAAATTAGTGTGTATTTGTGTGTAATTGTGTATGTATGAATAAAATTTGTGCATGCATAAACTTCGGAGTTATTCAAGTTTCCGCTGCGCGAACGTTTGGCCATTAGCTAGTTTTCATATAAAGCGCTTACATAGAGAGCTGTAGATTTTTACATACTTTGTTTTGAATTTGTGTATATTTGTTTAAAAAACAGATTTTGAAAAAATCGTAAGGCTTAAAAGATAAAAATATAAACGTAAAATACGCTTATTTGGTCTTAGTTCTTAAAGTACGCACTTTGGGGTCTAGATTTTCACGTTTATACAAACCTTGTAAGTGTCTGCAATATATTGTCAAGTATCAATGATGTTCCTTTAGTAATTAAAGAGTTATAGGACAATTTACCATGACATAATCACTGTTTACAAAGCAGTCAAATATCACGACATTCTAAAGGAATTTCATGGTAAAATGTATGCCAATAATTAGTGTATTCATTCAACTATTCACATGCAAAATTTCATGTCATTAAATTCAGTAATTAAAGAAATACAATTATAATACTGACGAAGCATCGAAAACCTACATAACCCGACCAAGTTCGGATAGCTATAAAAAAGCGGCCGTGCAATATATTTAGGTAACATCCCAAAATTTACAGTATAATACCGGATTGAATTGGTATAGGTGATAACACAATTGTTTCGATATAATATAAAGGTCATTTATTTTTGTACACCTATTTTTTTAATGTATTTGACTATGACAAAGTAGGTACTATTTACGTAGTTATTTTATTTAAGTATGCGCTTGAGACTTGAGATATAATCTAGATTATATTAATCAGGTTCAAATACAACAGCAAATGAATACGCGCGGGCCGCGGCTAATGAAAACATATTGCCCTCTCTTTTCTTCAAGGATGGAAGTACTGTTTCAAGCGGGAAGCCGCCTAACGCTCGTTGCGCGCAACGCGTTGTCTATTGTTTCACACTAGAATATTTTTGATCAATTCATAACTACAATAGTAAGGTCCGTATTACAGAACGTCACTCAAAACTCCAGCTTTACTTAAGTCTCGTTTGAAGCCTTTTGATAGGTTAAAACTAGTTTTAAGTAATGCTCAAGTATTACCTACTTAAAACTAGTAAGTAAAGCTTGAGTTTTGAGTAACGTTCTGTAATACGGACCTTTAACCAAAGACTATTTAACCAAAGGACTAGCCTTAAGCGTACCGCTTCAATCAAAATAATTCTGCATATTTTGGTGGGGTGCGGGGGAATACGCTCACTTATATAAGTCACAACCAGTACAACAGTAATCAATTAAAAAATCGACTGAAGAAGTAGTTTTTTTTAAGTTATTAGATTGTTTGATCCACTAAATTTGCAAAGGGGAACGCTCGTCTAGTGCATTGGTTAAAGTTAAGTGTTATAAGCTACAATATGATAAATATTTACCTAAACAGTAGTAGGTACTTACTTGTGGTAATTATTTAATATCCCTGGGGGTCTATAGTAAGAATCCTGATGCGTGAAATCTTCAATAGAAATTAGCTGTATCAATTTTATTTGCCTAAATTAATGTATCTAGATTATAGCTCAAGTCTCAAGCGCATACTTAAATAAAGTAACTACGTAAATAGTACCTACTTTGTCATAGTCAAATACATTTAAAAAAATAGGTGTACAAAATAAATGACCTTTATATTATATCGAAACAATTTTGTTATCACCTATACCAATACAATACCGGTATTATACTGTAAATTTTGCGATGTTACCTAAATATATTGCACGGCCGCTTTTTTATAGCTATCCGAACTTGGTCGGGTTATGTAGGTTTTCGATGCTTCGTCAGTATTATAATTGTATTTCTTTAATTACTGAATTTAATGACATGAAATTTTGCATGTGAATAGTTGAATGAATACACTAATTACACTGGTTAACAAATTTTAAGGTTTTGTTAATCCATGAAATGAGTTGTGCTAATTGCGAAAGAATACCTCTAAACATACATTTTGATGTAAGTTTTAAGGTCGAGTTAGCTCGCGTTTTTTGTGGAATCAAATAAAAATGTTTTGACTTAAGATAACATTATATTCATAAATCACATATTATAAAATTTAAAAATGTGTTAATATATTGCTTTTCCGTTTATAAGTAATATGTACAGCCTCTCTCTTCAACGTCCAGCAGTAGTCTGCTAACATAGCAGGACTCCATTTGCCCTGGTATCGCTCTTCCATGCCTGAAATATCCTGGTGAAAACGTTCACCATGTTCGTCGCTAACATCTCCCATATTTTCAGGACAAACGTCCAAATGTGAGTCGAGAATATGTATTTTGAGGGAATGCCAGCGCAATCTTAACGTTCTTTATGATGTATTAAATCTAGTAAAGTAAAGCCGTGCTGTAATAACGAACAAGTCGAAACTTGCGAGAGTGCGGCGAACGCAATACAAGATTAAACTTGTATAGCTCGATAACTCGAGCTAAGACACTTGTAATATTATAACTGATGATTAGTATTCACCAAGTACTGCCTATTTTTGTATTTCATCATTCATGGGCAAAACCATTGTTAACCAGTGTTATTGGCATACATTTTACCATGCAATTCCTTTAGAATGTCGTGATATTTGACTGCTTTGTAAACAGTGATTATGTCATGGTAAATTGTCCTATAACTCTTTAATTACTAAAGGAACATCATTGATACTTGACAATATATTGCAGACACTTACAAGGTTTGTATAAACATGAAAATCTAGACCCCAAAGTGCATACTTTAAGAACTAAGACAAAATAAGCGTATTTTACGTTTATATTTTTTTCTTTTAAGCCTTACGATTTTTTCAAAATCTGTTTTTTAAACAAATATACACAAATTCAAAACAAAGTATGTAAAAATCTACAGCTCTCTATGTAAGCGCTTTATATGAAAACTAGCTAATGGCCAAACGTTCGCGCAGCGGAAACTTGAATAACTCCGAAGTTTATGCATGCACAAATTTTATTCATACATACACAATTACACACAAATACACACTAATTTTTGGACACATCTCTTTTTTCTAAAGTCAAAGGATTAAAAAAAGTTCCGCCAGGACAACGTTCGCCCAGCGGAATCAGTATTTTGTGAATTTCTCCACAATGGCTGCGCGCACAATTTTTTTTTTACCATACACAATTATACGACGTCATACACTAAATATCTGCATATCTAAAATCTTTAAATTCAACAACATTCCGCTGCGCGAACGCACACAATATATTTCATTCGGAAGTTATGCGTATGAAAAAGTCAGTTATCATTTTTGATAAACTATGCACTTAAGGGTTAAAACGCCGCTTAGTTTTAAAGTCATAAAAAAATATATGCAAAACGACGCAACGCACTAATGGGATCTCGCTCTTACTTTGTAGTGGTAGTCTCTATATCCCCTGAAGATATAGAATAGTTAGATGGATAATTACTATGAACAAAGGCCCTCTGGCCTAGGTTCAATAATATACCAAAACCAAATCAACTTCAAAGTCAAATTTATTAAAAACCAGTAGATTATATCTGGTTATTGTCATCAATACTTACATTAATTTAGGAAAATAAAACTCCAAATAAATTATAACTTTATAATAAAAGGCGGGCGTAACGAGCCATTAGAAAACAAACTGTTTTACATTTAAAAAAAACGCAACATTTTATCTCTCGTTACTTACGTATTACATCTAGATATTATTAATTAGAATCTTATATAAACCTATGTACACAGTACGTAAAAAATAAGTCTATTTACATAAAGCTTAAGAAAATAATAATATTCAAAATCATTTCAAGTGTTCAGTGGTAATGTTAGAAATTCGTAAAATGGAAGTGTTGGCCCCAAAACTAAAAATCTAAATTATTGACTCCTTGACGCAAGTTGGGGAAAATAAAAAGGACCATTGTGTGATAAATTTCTTCCACTTGGGTCTGATTAAAGAACATAATAACTAGAACAATATTTAGCTTACTGGTTAACTTCAAATTCAATAAATTGTCGTATGTCGAAAAATATTATGTCGGCTTAAAATCATATCTTCTTAAACTAGGAAACATTTCACTAACGTAAAATTACCACAAACATAAAAACGTCTATAAAAATACCTATTGCAGATTCACTGGAACCAAACTCACTTGTGCACTACTACATAAGCAAATACAGGCGAATACATCAATGTAAACCCTAATTGGACTTAAATATAATAACTGGCAAAATATGGGTGTACTAAAAGAATGCCTCTCTGCCTAAACCTCGGTCTGAACAGATATTACATTAAAACTGACAGTAAAGGTCTGAATCTATTATGTTACGAAATTTCATAAATTATCTGCAATACCTTATGATATGATACCTTCATAGAAAGGCGGTTGAAATGCGTAGCAGCACGTCGAATTATCATCACTCGATTTTTGTTAAATAATGTGAACATTAGAAATAGTCACATTTTAAAAACACAAAAGGCTTTACACCTTACGTGCGCGAGTTAAATAATTTTAGTCTTCGAATCTTATTGAATGAACACCTGTATCAATCGCCCCGCCACGATATGAGCCCCTTTTTTTCTTAGTCTTCTCATGCTTAAACGACTTGCCACGTGTGTGTTTCAAGTCTTGATTAGCACGCTCACCCCATGATCCACGAGAACCACTCTAGAAAAAAAATTTCTTAATTTAATACTTGTAACAAGTAAAATTGTCTATCAAAACTTTGTAAGGAACAATTTAAAACAGTATGTCTTTAGTAATAAAATTATATTTTAGCCTCACCTATTTAATCAAATACTATTTTCTTGTTTTGAGAATCCCCACCCTCAAAACTTTTTCTGTCATTGAAACCTCCTTTGTTGAACCCTCCCCTGTCTCCGCCCCAGGAGTGACGGTCTCCGCGACCTCCTCTACCCCCGCGGTCTCCACCCCGGCCACCCCTATCGAAGCCGCCACGCCCTCCCCTGTCGAAACCACCCCGACCACCACGGTCAAAACCGCCTCGGCCACCCCTGCCCCCGCGTCCACCTCTATCATGGAACCCTCCGCGGCCTCCTCGATCCCCTCCACGGCCTCTGAATCCTCCTCTACCCCTATCATTGAAACCCCGGCCCCTATTAAATCCACCACGTCCACCGCGCTGGTTCCATCCTCCAGATTGATTGCCTTCGGTTTCCACGCCGTTTTCTTCGCCTTCTTGGCTTTCACCCTCCTGATAGAGACAAGCACTATATTATAACCAAGACAACCCTATGTGATGCTAATGAACCAGTTATTTCAGAAAAGTAAATGCCCTAAATGTTATAGCAAGCCATTGGCAATGAAGCCATGGGCTAAATGTCCAAATTAGGCATAACATGGAGTTGCCTTGGCTACTTAAACTTTGGGGCATTTACCTTGGCGTCGAATGAATTATCCTTAAGTCTAGGATCCACTTCTATAGCATTTGATGCCACTCGGCGGAAGGGAGCTGGCTTATCCAATTTATTCTCTTTTTCTTTGGGAGTTGACACACTAGCTGTACCCTAAAATTTATTTCAGTGTTAAAATTCGTACAATGCGATTCAGATAGGGATAATCTGGCCGCCATATGGTCAAAACAGCGCCTCATTTACTCATTTTGGAGCAAAAAGAATAAGTCATTTAATAATAAAAAAACCAATATCCTATCCATAATGGCAACGCCCAGGCATCCACCAAATATTAGTGCCTGGAAGTTTCCAATTGTAACATTGGAGAAAGTGTCACTCAAAATAATAATAAAATAAAGGATAAAGGCCTTTCCAGTTGCAAGTCGAAGCTCAGATCCTTAGGCTCTTATCTTATCCATGAATTACCAGCAAACCACTCCTTTACTTGAGTATTGTAATTTTAATTTTTACCTTTACAAAATTACTATAGGGTTTCTTGGCAGGTGCACCTGCATCTCCTCCTGACGCTTTCCTCTTTTTCCCTGGTTGAAATCCATTCTCAGCCTGGAACAGAATTCAATAGAATTAAGACAATGTTTGGCATACCAGCCGATTTATACCATTTTCAGGTTCTATACCATTGATTTATGAAATTAAAGGAATTTATTTGTATGAAAGATTACGCAGTAATAAGCGGTTTATGATTTACGAGGTATTAAAAAAAAATACGTACTAGATCTTGTTCAAAACAATTTTCGTTGGTGGTTTTTACATCGTTTTTTTTTAATTTTTCATTATAAACTAGCGCTAGTTTATTAAGAGCCTATTCACTCAGAAAAACTAAGCGAATAGGAAGGAAGACTGCAGTTGAGCGAGGTGATGCAATGTTAAACCCAACAACACGACCAACGATGCTGCGCCAAAGGGAGATTGATCTGAAGACCCTCCACGACCAAACTCCCAACACAACAACATTAGGCGCATCGTACCCGGCACTGTACACATCGCAACACAACTGCTCAGACCCGTCCTCCGTACGGCTTCACCAGACATCATGCCGGAACACGACAAAATGCCTGTGACATACGGACGGACAGGCGGACAGACAGACATGACGAATCTATAAGGGTTCCGTTTTTTGCCATTTAGCTATCGAACCCTAAAAACTACATTATTTTATTTATCGCTCAAAGTTATGTCTTTTAGAAAGCAATTTTTTACCTGATGATTGGATTCTTTCTTTGACACTTTAGCAGGAGGTGCATCCTCGTCACTATCATCACTGTCATCCGATGACTCTGCTTTCTTGGCTGCAGGTGTTTGTGGTTTTTGTTTTGGTTCATCCTCATCACTTGAATCGTCATCTGAGGACTCTTGCCTTTTCGCTGGCGGTTTAGGTTTAGCTGCACTAACAGGTGTCTTTGCAAGCTTAGATGGCTCCTCATCGCTGTCATCACTGTCATCTGAAGACGATGCCTTTTTAATTGGTGCTTTAGCTGCAGCCTTAGCTGGGGTTTTTTGAACTGTTTTAGGTTTTTCATCTTCACTGCTATCATCACTATCAGATGAAGACTCTTTTTTAGCTGAAGCCTTAATAGCTGGTTTCACAGGTGTGGGTGTAGGTTTCTGGAGGGCCTTCTGGGGCACTTTCTGATCTTCATCACTATCATCACTATCATCTGATGATGATTCTTGCTTTTTAGCAGCTGCTTTAGCTGGGACGGCTTTTGGAGTAGCTTTAGCAGGTGCCTTAGGTTTTTCATCTTCACTTTCATCGCTATCATCAGAAGAGGACTCTTGTTTCTTAGCAGGTGCTGGTTTGACTGGCGTCTTTGTAGGTGCGGCTTTCTTTGGAGGAGGTGCTTCATCATCACTGTCATCAGAAGAAGAAGATTCTTGTTTCTTGGCTGGTGTAGCCTTAGCTTGAGGTTTAGGTGCAGCTTTTGTAGCAACCTTTGGTTTTTCATCTTCACTGCTGTCATCGCTATCTGATGAGTCTGCCTTCTTTTTTGGAGCAGGTGCCTTTGCTGGAGTCTTCTGTTGAGGTTTTGGTTTTTCATCTTCACTGCTTTCATCGCTATCTGAAGAGTCTGCCTTCTTTATTGGAGCAGGTGTCTTTGCTGGAGTCTTCTGTTGAGGTTTTGGTTTTTCATCTTCACTGCTGTCATCACTATCTGAAGAGTCTACCTTCTTTTTGGGAGTAGGTGCCTTTATGGGAGCCTTCTGTTGAGGTTTAGGTTTTTCATCTTCACTGCTGTCATCGCTATCTGAAGAGTCTGCCTTCTTTTTAGGAGCAGGTGCCTTTGCTGGAGTCTTCTGCTGAGGCTTAGGTTTCTCATCTTCACTGCTCTCATCAGATGAATCTTGCTTCTTAACAAGTTTAGGTGCAACTACACTAGGTTTCACTGGTTGTTTTTTTGGTTTAGATGTAGCATTGTCTTCACTGCTGTCACTATCATCTGATGATTCTGCCTTTTTTGCTGGAGTTGCTGCTAATTTAGGCTTAACCTAAAATAAAAAATAAAAAGAAAATAAAATATGATCTTAATTTCCTACTTAATTTACCCAAATTTTTATTGTTTTCAGAGGTAGTGACGAATAATTTAAAGTATCAAATCATGGTGATTCATTCACAAATTTTCATCATTAAAGTGTTATATTTTAGGTGGCTGAAAAGGTTATGCCAACTTAGATATGCTGCCATAAAATATTACATATCAAATATGCTTAATACAGGTGGTCTACACATAAGATTGTTTTCGGTGTTTCAACCTTGGAGCTATCAATCTGAAGAGTCTTGCTTATTTTTGTGTTGGCAGCTTTGCCATTTACTTGTCGAGAATTATTCTTATAGATTAACTTACTTGTGTTTTGGGTTTTTCATCCTCCGAACTATCAGAGTCTGAAGACTCTTGTGGTTTTTTTGTGGTGACAGCTTTGCCATTAACATGTGCAACTGATTGTTTTTTTGGCTTCTCATCTTCACTAGAGTCGTCATCGGAACTAATAACAGAAAACTTAATTACAATACAAAGTACAGTAGTACTGTACTTTATTAAGACACTAGTTGAAAAATGAAAATTGAACTCATTGGTGTGACATAACCTGGCTGAATAAGAAAAAATTTGTTAGAACATATTACTCGTATATACTTTGGAGACAATGGCTCTAATAGAAGAGTGTCTACTTATTTGAATGTAATAGTTTATATTTTTAATCTTTATAATTCAAATCTATATGATGATAACCAAAAACATAAATTATTCAATCACCTCTCTGCTGCTACTTTTTGCGGCTTTTTGAATTTCATCCATTCCTGTATTATTTCTGTAATTGAAGGCAGTCCCTTGGCACGAGGTTTCTAAAAGATAAAGAAAAATATACATCAAATCATCGTCAAATTCAATAATGCTCTGCAAAAGAATTTTATCAAGAAAATATATGGTCAAATTTAAAAATGCAAAGCATTTGCTTTGGAGAACCTCAGGGGTCTGCATGTTACTGAAATGAATGTTTCAGTTATGTGCAGACTCAGATAATGCATTCACTGAATTTAATAGCTTATTTAACTAATTTTATGGCTTTTGCTTACTATATATACTTAATTAAAAATCTATGCTACAAAAAACTAAAATGGATAACTAAAGGTAAAACTATGCCGTAAGCGTGATATGCAATGTCTTAATTAACAAGACAACAATTAAAAGTACCAAAAAATGTGAAGTACTTTAATTACTAAACTAAATGTCCAAAACGAATGATGAAATTGACTAAAAAAAAAGTAAAACGCGATAGCAGAAACCTTCTTATAAAATTAAAATTAAGTTGAAACATGGGGAATGATGGAAAATGCTTAGTGCAGTGTCCACACGTAGTGCCTAATGGCGATATATAAATTGGTTATGAGTATTATATCACAGAAACACATCTGTTTGTCTCAGATATTTATTTGGAACTACATCATATTTTGAATATTACAATAAAGTCACGTGACAGATTATACACCTAACGGCCCGAAACGTTCTACAGGAACCAACCTCCATCAGGGAAAGTAGAGTTTTAAGTTGGACGTGATTATGCAAAAAGGATCCAGCCAGCAACTTGCTTTTGAGAAAATAAAGTTTGAAGTAAAAGTTATATATTAAAATAACATTACAGTAGATTTAAATTTCCTGTACTTTTTGGCGGCTTTGATATTTTTTGCATATACCAAAGTTGATGTGTAGATTTTAGACATTTATGACAGTAACTCAAAAAACGGTTTTTGTGGGTTGGATCCATTTTGAATAACTACATCCAGTTGTATCTAGTTAGGAGAAAACAAATAAATAAAATAGTATAAAAATAGACATATTTATACTACTTTAGATGTTCGTCTACCTACCTACCAGGCTAAACTTAAAAAAAAATCCCCCTAAAACATAAATATTATTTCGCAAAAAGAGGTAACTTCATAAATATGCGTTATGCACCCTTCCGCGGGCGGGGGGCGGCAGGGCACGCGGCACGTGGTCGCATCGCTATTCGCTCATAATAATATCGGTGTTGTCACTTTTTAAAAATTACCAAATTTCGGGGAAGTTGAAATTGACAAGAATAGCAAGGATCATTGTAATGGGATCCCCAGTGTATTTTTACAATTAAAATCACCCAAGAGAATAATGGGGGAGGAGGAATAGCAGAAAGCATAGATCTGGGTTCAGAAATGATGTTAGGAATAGAATGGGGAATATATTTATTATTGGGAAATATGTATATACATAGATAATAGAAATATCTGAAACTCTAGCGGCTACAACATGAAGACCAGAACCATGATTTGGTAAGGGAATTTGCGTGAACTTAACACACCTATTGACTAAAAGGGTAGAACCTGCCCTTCCATAATCTCTGTCATCGCGGAGATATGAGACGGCTGGTATCCTGAAATGGGAAAAGATCACATCCTGCTTGTTACATTGGATGCTTCTACAATTCCATTGTAGAATTTTGAGATCCATTGGGAAGATTGTGTCGAGATAACACTGATAGTAATTGTTCTAAAAGAACCGAGACATTGTATGGTAGAGTCTGAGAATTTGGAAAGCTTATTAATAAGGGCATACATATAATAGCAATAGAACATATTAATAATAGCTCAGCGAGCTATGGAGCGAGCTATGCTGGGCGTCTCTCTGAAGGACCGCATCAGAAATGAGGTGATCCGACAGAGGACCAGATTCACCGACATAGCTGAGAGGATTAGCAAGCTGAAGTCAAGCCTCCGTGGCGCAGCGGTCAACACGCCTGCCTGCGACGTGGAGGCCCCGGGTTCAATCCCCGGCCAGGTCATGATGGAAAACGATCTTTTCCTGATTGGCCTGGTTCTTGGGTGTTTATCTATTTATGTATATATTATAAATATAGTATCGTTGAGTTAGTATCCCATAACACAAGTCTCAAGCTTACTTCACCGACATAGCTGAGAGGATTAGCAAGCTGAAGTCGTCCTCAGTGGCGCAGCGGTCAACACGCCTGCCTGCGACGTGGAGGCCCCGGGTTCGATCCCCGGCCAGGTCATGATGGAACACGATCTTTTCCTGATTGGCCTGGGTCTTGGGTGTTTATCTATTTATGTATCTATTATAAATATAGTATCGTTGAGTTAGTATCCCATAACACAAGTCTCGAGCTTACTTTGGGGCTAGCTCAATCTGTGTGATTTGTCTGTATATATTTATATTTATTTTTTTATATATTTATTACCATTTCTGCATATCTTTACCGACCGATATGCTATCTCACTATGCATGTCGGTCCTGTGACCAGCCCTAATGGGCTGGTCACAGGACCGACATATGCCGCAGGACCGACAACCGTTGGGGTAAACGAGTCCTCGAGTGGAGACCGCGTCTCGGCAAACGTAGCGTAGGACGCCCTTGGGCGAGATGGAGTGACCACATCAAAAAGGTGGCTGGTAGTGGCTGGTGGAGAACTGCTCAGTATGGAGCTTGTTGGCGTACCATGAAGGAGGCCTATGTCCAGCAGTGGACGAGTAGAGGCTGATGATGATGATGATGATTAATAAGGGAGTAGAGGATAAGTTCAACCAGATTATCATTGGGAGTGGCAGAAGTAGTGGTTTCAATAGGAGAAACAAGTGCACAACCATTAGGTTGTAAAGGAGAGGCTACTATAGAATTTTGAGTGTAAGTATCATAGGACTTGCCTAAGACAGGTCGAAGGTGACGAAGAGTGACAACAGTTTTTTTGTAAGAAGGTACTAGAAAGGTAGGAGGTTGTAAAGGAGATGATTGCACATGTTGAGGTAAAGTATGGGATAGACGGGGAGTAGCAGCAGCCTCAGAGAAGAGACACTTTGGCTGGGGATACCTTACTGAAGCTTCCAGGTAGCTAATGTTTTCCTGAGACATGACTGTTTTAATGGCCTTCTGATGGGCATGCTCGGGGCATTTTCGGTCAATAGCTCTGTGATTGCCAGCACAACAAAGGAAACATTTGAGATCTGAGTCCTTAACAAATCAAGAATCCCCACTGTGGTTTTGGGGGCAACTATAGCAGCACGGCTGTGATCTGCGCTGATTAGCTATGTGACCAAAACAACAGCAATTATGGCATTGGAGGGTAGGAAGTTGGTATACGGAAACTGGAAGTGATGCATTATAGCAACATACTTTCGGGCAGATTTTGACCTATAAATGTAAGGACCAGAGTTAGAAGGGATCCAGGATGTGGAGTCATCCTTTCGGGAGTTTACATTTAAACGCCTAGCCCTGATCACCTCGCCAAAGTTTCCATTGCAAGAAATTCCTCCAACAAGCTCTTCAAGAGAGCATTCTGTGGGGATGTCTCTAACAACCCCCATCCAAAAAATTTGGAATTTTGGTAATTAAGCCTCGTACTTGTTGCTCTCCAATACACTAAGGGATATGAAATGGTTTGCACTGTCAGCTGACCTAAAGTCTATCGAAATTTTATTTCTTCCCATATTTTTAATGCCTTTTGACATTATTATTATGTAGGAACTGAGCAAACTTTAGAATTTTAAAAGGACAGACCTGTAGAGGGTTTCGACTCTGCCCTTGAAACAGACAGTGAAGGGCCCCTTATCTAATTGCAAATAATTTAATTTCACATTGGTTTCGTATCCAGGTTTGGTATACACAGACTGGATCGATTCTGCTGGAGACAGAGTCTTCTTAGCCTCAGAGCATACATTGTTAGTCTCGACTGAAGGTCTTTTAGAAGCTCTTGGTATATCGGGAGGTAAACCTCCACCCCCATCAGGCATTGTAAAAGAGACTTACCATTTGAAGTCCACCACCAAGACAAAACAAACACACAAGCCAAAAGATTTGACCCCTAAATTTAAACCAAAAAGCCCCATTTCAGAAACACCTAAAAATATGGAAGTCCTCAAGAGATAGAAAATAGCAAATAGAAGCTCAGTAACGCAGGAAATACACTATTTTGAAGACTACTTTACTTCATATATATCTCTCTAGATTTCTAAGTCCTAGTTTTACTACCTTGAAACACCGTAATCTCAAATGTTGTAAAAAAAAAAAAAAAGAATGAAAACACCACATTTACCGCCAATACACCACATTTACCGCCAATGTTCTTCAAAAAATTTCAGTGACATTGATGTTGAATGGTACAGACGACAGCACATCAAGCTATTACAATCTGTCAGATTTCTTTACTACATCCTACATTCCTGTCTGGGGTTTAGTAGAAAAAAAGTACCTATATCTTTTATTGTACTTATTTGGTATACATTATTAAAAATAGTTGAAAATTTGAAGTTTCATGAAACCGCCAAAATGAAATCATTATTTTGGCGGTTTTTAGGTTATTTCTTTTTTTTTAAATTATACATTTATCTATATCTGTAATACCTGTTTCATAATTCGGTACTGTTCTCTTCATATGTATATGCTCTGTTTAGAACTAAAGATTTGAAACTGTTACTTATTATCATAATTATATATGTACGTACGCCTTCCTGCACACTCATTTCCTAATGGGTAAATATTTGTTTGCCTTCCAAGGCAGCACATAGTGGCACAACATATTTTTGTTATTTAGTACAGTCCGGAACACCTATGTGTACAAATAATTAATTTTGAATTTGATCTTCGAAAGGAGAGATACCTATTATTACAAATTTACAAAATGTCACGATGAATAAAATGTCCGTCGACACGCGGCGATTGATTTATATATTAAATCATAGGTTAAACATTCTAAACTGCTGTTGAATTTCTAGTCGAACCTAACATTATAACAACAGTAATGGAAAAACATCGTCGCGAGGTTTTCGAGCACGTGTGACTGCCGGTCACACGTGGTTTTTTTGGAATTAGAACTTACCGCATTAGTTTTCTTCAAAAATTGTTGCGCTAGCGATTTGTCAATTGTTTGTATATATTGATGAACTAATGAAAGAGCCTCAGCTTGCACTTCTGCGGGGACACCCATTTTGCAACTTTAATATAAAAATCTATTTTAAATTGCACGACCACGCAACGACACCGTTCGTTACAGACAGACCGCCCCGCCAACAAGACCGTTCAAACTTCAAAGTCAATATAAGTTACTCTATGGTCAAACCAAAGAGTTTTTTTTTTTGGTTCACTTCTTTCTGTACTTTTGAACGGAAAAGGCAAAGGCATAGTACATCATACAGCCTGGACTTGAATAAATTTTTCTTGAGTAAAAGCCGGGAATACCCACTAAAACCACAGCGGCACATCGACATCGCCTCAGTGGCGAAGTCATAGAAAATAGCAGAGCCTACGCTACTAATCCCCCGCCGGCGATTCCCGCCTAACGGGCTGGGTACATCTTCTTGTGCGAGAAGACGCAGCAACCAAGGGTTTTTAGCAAGGTGTCCTTTCTCTTAGCCCCACACGTTTACCCGGAGGTAAACGGGGCCCCCAGCTCCTCTCAGTGAGGAGACCGGGTTGCCCGACAGTGACCCGGGGTTCTGGTCACGTCAGCCACCTGGAGTAGTGGCTGACCCGCCGCACGTGTGACCGCCGAAGCGGTCCCCACATCTGGTTTTGGTCTTCGCCGGTAAACCCTCGTATCTCGGTAAAACCTCCTATGGAGGGAGTCCGCCCAAATGGGAGCCCCATAAAGGGTCATACTCTTCAGTATGCCGGCGTGTAAACGCCGGCACCACATGCTTGGGCGTCCGCAGTATTCAGCAGGCGCGTCGACAGCCCGCTGAAATGGGGGCCGAAGCGCCACCTGCTGTCCAACATGGGGCCCAGATATTTCATCTGGGCCTCAACCCAAACCCTCACCCCCTCCACATATATGTGGGCGTCAGGTGGGGGGCGCTGCCGGAGACCGTGAAAGAACACGGCCTCCGTTTTGTGCTGCGCCACCCTTAAGCCCAGGGGGCGGATCCTTCCCGCCACTAAGGATCCGCCCGCCGACGCCAAACTGGCCGCCTCTCGGAAGGTGCTCCTGCGGTAAGTGAGGAGAGTGTCATCCGCGTAGCAGGTGACACTCGTGCCTCGAAGGAGGGTTCCCCGCAAGAGCCAGTCATGACCGACGTTCCACAGAAGAGGCCCTAGGACGGACCCCTTTGGAACGCCGGTTTCCACAGCGTGTCTCCGGAGCTGGCCAGCCCCGTCTACGAGGAGGACAGCATATATCTCCAGGTAGCTGGCCAGGAGGCCCCGCAAGTAAAGGGGCACTCCGTGGAACCGGAGAGCCTCCCGGATGGTGGAGTAGGGGATGGAGTTGAAGGCGTTGGCAATGTCGAATGACACAGCAAACGCTCCACCCCCCACTCCCACCGCCTCTGTCACGTGGCCCTTTAGACGGGCTAGGGCGTATACTGTCGAAGGGCCAGCTTGAAACCCGAACTGGGCGTCCGACAGGTCCGGTCTCGGTACCGGGGTACCAATGCGGCGCAGTTTGTTCCGCGCCGCCTTATATGGTCTCCCGAATGGGTCGTTGTCGAGACCCTCCAATAGCTCGACCCTCACCGCGTCCTTAGCGGCGCCGATAACCGACTTGAAGGCCGCCCTTACGCAACATACCCCGAGGGGCTTATGTGGGTCTCGCCAAGCCGTTGCCGGGAATACCCACTAAAACCACAGCGGCACAACGATATCGCCTGAGTGGCGGGGTCTTGGGAATTAGCAGAGCCTGCGCTACCAATCCCCCCATGTTAGTTCTCCCGACTGGGACGTGCAACGACACAATACGTGACTTCGCACCCGAGCAGCTAGTCCCAGAGTAAATTTGCAGCCGCATCAGCATTATGCCTAGCTGACCTCACGCTCTGCACCAAGCTCCAACTCCTTCCTTTTTCTGTGCCATTTGTGGGCGAATGACCGCAGTCTCCGGAAGCCCTCCGCATCCGCTACCAGCTGGTGGTAAACCGGACCAGTCTGGACCAGTCTGACAACATGGCCTCTCGCTCTTCCTCATAGAGGGTGCAGTCCCACAGGACATGGTCCCGAGTTTCGGGGAGTGGGACTCCCCGGGAGATAGCCTCCAGGTATACCCACTAAAAACCCCAGCGGTAAACTAGCAGAGCCTGAGCTACCTCTCCCCCGCCGGCGAACCCCGCATATTGAGGTGGGCCCTCATTTGCCCCTCCTAAAGAGGGGCCGTGGCTCCCGCGTGGTGAGCGGTGTAAGGCGGGCGCGGGCACCCCCGTGCCTCACGCCCGCCGCTCACCTCAGGGCGGGAGAAAGCGGGCGAAATCCCGCCTTCTCCTGACCCTACGCCGCCTGCGGAGCGCCGGAGCGAGGGGATCCTCCTCCCGCTCGCGCTCCGCGGCCTCCTTCTGCGACATCACGACCTCGCAGAAGGAGGCCATCGCCGACCAGGCCCCCTCGCTCCCCACCATCGCTCTGACGACGGCGGGCAGCGAGAGGTCCCCTCCTACCGCCGCGACAAAATCGGAGCGCGGCACGGCCCACGACGGGCACACCGCGAGGGTGTGTTCCGCCGTGTCCTCCGCCGCGCCGCAATCGTGGCACGACGGCGTTTCCTCTCGTCCTATCCGGTGCAGGTACCTGCTGAAGCAGCCGTGACCGGTGAGTACCTGCACCAGACGGAAGGAGAGGAACCCGTGACGCCTGCAAACCAGTCCTTCAGGACCGGCCCGATGGCGTCGAGGGTGCGACGGCCGAACACCGCGGAGGCGAGGTCGCGCGTCCAATGTTGGACGATGGCGTCCCTCGCCTCCCGGCGGACGGCCTCCCTCAACTCCGGGGCCGGACGCTCGCCCAGCGCCCTGCGCCCCGCCGTCCACTCGTACACTCTGGCGAGCACCCAGGCCTTGAGCTCCCAAGGCGGGGTGCTCGCCAGAGCGCATGCCGAAGCGAAGCCTACCGTGCGGTAGGCCCACGCTGCCCGCTGGGCGATGGCCCTTTGGGGCGCTCGAAGGGCGGTGACGTTCTCCCTCCTATGGAGGGAGTCCGCCCAAATTGGGGCCCCATATAGGGCCATGCTCCGGAGTATGCCGGCGTACAGACGCCGGCACCGCGTGCTCGGCCCTCCCATGTTCCGCATGAGCCATGAGAGGGCGTCCGCAGCCTTCAGCAGGCGCGTCGACAGCCCGCTGAAATGCGGGCCGAAGCGCAGCCTGCTGTCCAGCATGAGGCCCAGATATTTCATCTGGGCCTCAACCCCGACCCTCACCCCCTCCACGAAAATGTGGGCGTCAGGTAGGGGGCGCTGCCGGGGGCCGTGAAAGAACACGGCCTCCGTTTTGTGCAGCACCACCCTCAAGCCCAGGCGGCGGATCCTCCCCGCCACTAAGGATCCGAACCTAACCTATCCTTTTTTGACGCTGTGGGAATGCATTTACGCACCATACCCCGAAGGGCGTGTGTGGGACTCGCCCAGCCGAAGCCGGGAATAGCCACTAAACCCAACAGCGGCACACCAACATCGCCTTAGTGGCGGGGTCATGGGAAATAGCATGCCTGCCGACCAATCCCCCGCCGGCGATTCCCGCCCGAAGGTAGGCCCACAGTGGGCCCTCCATAGGGAGGGGCCCGGCTGGGTACGTCTTCGTGTGCGAGAAGACGCAGCAGCCAAGGGTTTTTCAGCGAGGTGTCCTTCCTCTTAGCCCCACTCGTTTGCCCGAAGGCAAACGGGGCCCCCAGCTCCTCTCAATGAGGAGACCGGGTTGCCCGACGGTGACCCGGACTTCGGGTCACGTCAGCCACCTGGAGTGGTGGCCGACCCGCCGCGCGTGTGACCGCCGAAGCGGTCCCCACTTCTGGTTTTGATCCGCGCCGGTAAACCGGTAACCCCCATATCTGGGGGCCGTTCCCCTATCCGTCACCTGGGGATGCGTCCGATGGCAGGCCAGAAACTGCGCACGGAAACCTTTTTTTTTTTTTTTGTTCTCGCTGGGGAAAATGTCAATTACGCATCCCCACCCGTCGGGGGACGGGAGGGGTATGTGGGACTCCCCGGGAGAGAGCCTCCCGGTATACCCACTAAAAACCCCAGCGCAACTCCGGCATCGCCATAGTGGCGGGGGAGTGGGAAACTAGCACAGCCTCAGCTACCTCTCCCCCGCCGGCGAAACCCGCCTAAGAAGGCGGGCCCTCATTTGCCCCTCTTAAAGAGGGGCCGTGGCTCCCGCGTGGTGAGCGGTGCAGGGCGGGCGCGGGCACCCCCGTGCCTCACGCCCGCCGCTCACCTCAGGGCGGGAGAAAGCGGGCGAAATCCCGCCTTCTCCTGCCCCTACGCCGCCTACGGAGCGCCGGAGCGAGGGATCCTCCTCTCGCTCCCGCTCCGCGGCCTCCTTCTGCGACATCACGACCTCGCAGAAGGAGGCCATCGCCGCCCAGGCCCCCTCGCTCCCCACCATCGCTCTGACGACGGCGGGCAGCGAGAGGTCCCCTCCTACCGCCGCGACAAGATCGCGGCGCGGCACGGCCCACGACGGGCACACCGCGAGGGTGTGGTCCGCCGTGTCCTCCGCCGCGCCGCAACCGTGGCACGACGGCGTCTCCTCTCGTCCTATCCGGTGCAGGTACCTGCCGAAGCAGCCGTGACCGGAGAGTACCTGCACCAGACGGAAGGAGAGGAACCCGTGACGCCTGTCGAGCCAGTCCTTCAGGACCGGCCCGATGGCGTCGAGGGTGCGACGGCCGAACACCGCGGAGGCGAGGTCGCGCGTCCAATGTTGGACGATGGCATCCCTCGCCTCCCGGCGGACGGCCTCCCTCAGCTCCGGGGCCGGACGCTCGCCCAGCGCCCTGCGCCCCGCCGTCCACTCGTACACTCTGGCGAGCACCCAGGCCTCGAGCTCCCAAGGCGGGGTGCTCGCCAGAGCGCATGCCGAAGCGAAGCCTACCGTGCGGTAGGCCCGCGCTACCCGCTGGGCGATGGCCCTTTGGGGCGCCCGAAGAGCGGTGACGTTCTCCCTCCTATGGAGGGAGTCCGCCCAAATGGGGGCCCCATAAAGGGCCATGCTCCGCAGTATGCCGGCGTATAACCGCCGGCAACGACTGCTCGGCCCTCCCATGTTCGGCATGAGCCATGAGAGGGCGTCCGCGGCTTTCAGCAGGCGCGTCGACAGCCCGCTAAAATGCGGGCCGAAGCGCAGCCTGCTGTCCAGCATTAGGCCCAGATATTTCATCTGGGCCTTGACCCCGATTCTGACGCCCTCCACACAAATGTGGGCGTCGGGTGGGGGGCGCTGCTGGGGGCCGTGAAAGAACACGGCCTCCGTTTTGTGCAGCGCCACCCTCAAGCCCAGGCGGCGGATCCTCCCCGCCACTAAGGATCCGCCCGCCGAAGCCAAACTGGCCGCCTCCCTGAAAGTGCTCCCGCGGGAAGTGAGGAGAGTGTCATCTGCATAGCAGATGACACTCGTGCCTCGCAGGAGGGTTCCCCGCAGGAGCCAGTCATAACCGACGTTCCACAGAAGAGGCCCTAGAACGGACCCCTGTGGAACGCCGGTTCCCACAGCGTATCTCCGGAGCTGGCCAGCCCCGTCTACGAGGAGGACAGCACGGTCCTCCAGGTAGCTGGCCAGGAGGCCCCGCAAGTACAGGGGCAGTCCGTGGAACCGCAGCGCCTCCAGGGTGGTGGAGTGGGGGACGGAGTTGAAGGCGTTGGCAATGTCGAATGACACAGCCAACACTCCATCCCCCAGTCCTACCGCCTCTGTCACCTGGCCCTTGAGACGGGCCAGGGCGTCCACTGTCGAACGCCCAGCTCGAAAACCGAACTGGGCGTCCGACAGGTCCGGTCCCACGCTCCGAAGATGACACTTCAGGCGGCCGGCGATGATCCCCTCGAACATTTTACCGACCTCATCGAGCAGAACGATGGGCCGGTATGCCGAGGGGGAGTCCGCCGGCCGTCCCTCCTTGTGGAGGAGGACAATTGGCCTTCCCGCCAAGGTTTCGGGAACCTTTCCGACGCGAAGCACGCGTCGAAGAGGTCCCGAAACCTTCCCTCCATCTCGGTGGCCGCGATGGCCACCACCCTGGCGGGAACGCCGTCGGGGCCAGGAGCCGTCTTTTTGGCGCGGAGACGGAGCGTCGCCGCGCCAAATTCCTCCTCTGAAACCGGAGGAGGAGGAGCTTCCTCCTCCGGTCCTTCCCTTGGCGGGCCCAGCGCTGGTGGGGTGAAGTGCGGATCCCTGCGCGGAAACAGGGACCGCACCACCCCATCCAGGAGCGCTGGTTCCAGGGTCTCGGCAACCGGGGCGCTGCCGACGGGGCCGCAGCAGACGGGGGCGGGGCCGTAGCCTCAGCCAGCTTCTTGTGAAGCTGGCTGACCTCCGCTTGCAGGCGATCCACCCTCGCCTGCAGCTGCCTCGTCTCTTCTGACGCAGTGCGCTGCGTCAGCTCCACTATTATCCCGTGCAGGCTGGTTGCACGGCATTTGAGGGCCTTCTGGAAGGTCCCCTTGAGGTTGGAGGACCTGGAGGCGACCTCGACGATCTCCTCCTTGTCCTCCTCCGCCAAGCGGACCAACTCAGCCACGGAAAGGCCATCGAAGCTGACGAGGGCCGAACCATAACCGGCCCTCGCCTTGGTTGCGCGCGCCTGCCTCTCCTTGGCGGCAACCAACTCCTCCAGTTCCAGCTCGGCCTCGGCCCGTCTGGCCAAGCCGAGCTGGCGCTGGGCGTCTGCCAAACCCACATCGTGGGTGCCAGCCTGAGAAGAAGTCGATGGCGAAGCATTCTTCGCCTTCGACTTCCTCTTGTTGGGCTTACCCTTGGCCGAGCCCGAGGAGCCCTCGGACCCGAGCCTCAGGTAGGCCCTCTTCAGGCTGCGCTCCGCAGCCACTCCACACACAGAGGACGACTCCCCGACAACGGACCCCATGTCCGAGTCGGAGAACTCGTCCTCTCCGCAGAAGCCCGTCGCAGAAGGTGCGCGACTCGCCTCCGACGCCGACATTTCGTCGGGGTGGCCCTGAGAAGGGCCTTTGGGCCTTTCCCCTATCCGCCACCTGGGGATGCGTCCGATGGCAGGCCAGAAACTGCGCACGGAAACCTTTTTTTTTTTTTTTTTTGTTCTCGCTGGGGAAAATGTCAATTACGCATCCCCACCCGTCGGGGGACGGGAGGGGTATGTGGGACTCCCCGGGAGAGAGCCTCCCGGTATACCCACTAAAAACCCCAGCGCAACTCCGGCATCGCCATAGTGGCGGGGGAGTGGGAAACTAGCTCAGCCTCAGCTACCTCTCCCCCGCCGGCGAAACCCGCCTAAGAAGGCGGGCCCTCATTTGCCCCTCTTAAAGAGGGGCCGTGGCTCCCGCGTGGTGAGCGGTGCAGGGCGGGCGCGAGCACCCCCGTGCCTCACGCCCGCCGCTCACCTCAGGGCGGGAGAAAGCGGGCGAAATCCCGCATTCTCCTGCCCCTACGCCGCCTACGGAGCGCCGGAGCGAGGGGAACCTCCTCTCGCTCCCGCTCCGCGGCCTCCTTCTGCGACATCACGACCTCGCAGAAGGAGGCCATCGCCGCCCAGGCCCCCTCGCTCCCCACCATCGCTCTGACGACGGCGGGCAGCGAGAGGTCCCCTCCTACCGCCGCGACAAGATCGCGGCGCGGCACGGCCCACGACGGGCACACCGCGAGGGTGTGGTCCGCCGTGTCCTCCGCCGCGCCGCAACCGTGGCACGACGGCGTCTCCTCTCGTCCTATCCGGTGCAGGTACCTGCCGAAGCAGCCGTGACCGGAGAGTACCTGCACCAGACGGAAGGAGAGGAACCCGTGACGCCTGTCGAGCCAGTCCCTTAGGACTGGCCCGATGGCGTCGAGGGTGCGACGGCCGAACACCGCGGAGGCGAGGTCGCGCGTCCAATGTTGGACGATGGCGTCCCTCGCCTCCCGGCGGACGGCCTCCCTCAACTCCGGGGCCGGACGCTCGCCAAGCGCCCTGCGCCCCGCCGTCCACTCGTACACTCTGGCGAGCACCCAGGCCTCGAGCTCCCAAGGCGGGGTGCTCGCCAGAGCGCATGCCGAAGCGAAGCCTACCGTGCGTTAGGCCCGCGCTGCCCGCTGGGCGATGGCCCTTTGGGGCGCCCGTAGGGCGGTGAGGTTCTCCCTCCTATTGAGGGAGTCCGCCCAAATGGGGGCCCCGTAAAGGGCCATGCTCCGCAGAATGCCGGCGTACAGACGCCGGCACCGCGTGCTCGGCCCTCCCATGTTCGGCATGAGCCATGAGAGGGCGTCCGCAGCCTTCAGCAGGCGCGTCGACAGCCCGCTGAAATGCGGGCCGAAGCGCAGCCTGCTGTCCACAATGAGGCCCAGATACTTGATCTGGGCCTCAACCCCGACCCTCACCCCCTCCACGAAGATGTGGGCGTCTGGTGGGGGGCGCTGCCGGGGGCCGTGAAAAAACACGGCCTCCGTTTTGTGCAGCGCCACCCTCAAGCCCAGGCGGCGGATCCTCCCCGCCACCAAGGATCCGCCCGCCGAGGCCAAACTGGCCGCCTCCCTATAACTGCTCCCGCGGGAAGTGAGGAGAGTGTCATCTGCGTAGCAGATGACACTCGTGCCTCGCAGAAGAGTTCCCCGCAGGAGCCAGTCATAACCGACGTTCCACAGAAGAGGCCCTAGAACGGACCCCTGTGGAACGCCGGTTCCCACAGTGTATCTCCGGAGCTGGCCAGCCCCGTCTACGAGGAGGACAGCACGGTCCTCCAGGTAGCTGGCCAGGAGGCCCCGCAAGTACAGGGGCACTCCGTGGAACCGCAGCGCCTCCAGGATGGTGGAGTGGGGGATGGAGTTGAAGGCGTTGGCAATGTCGAATGACACAGCCAACACTCCATCCCCCACTCCTACCGCCTCTGTCACCTGGCCCTTGAGACGGGCCAGGGCGTCCACTGTCGAACGGCCAGCTCGAAAACCGAACTGGGCGTCCGACAGGTCCGGTCCCACGCTCCGAAGATGACACTTCAGGCGGCCGGCGATGATCCCCTCGAACATTTTACCGACCTCATCGAGCAGAACGATGGGCCGGTATGCCGAGGGGGAGTCCGCCGGCCGTCCCTCCTTGTGGAGGAGGACAATTGGCCTTCCCGCCAAGGTTTCGGGAACCTTTCCGACGCGAAGCACGCGTCGAAGAGGTCCCGAAACCTTCCCTCCATCTCGGTGGCCGCGATGGCCACCACCCTGGCGGGAACGCCGTCGGGGCCAGGAGCCGTCTTTTTGGCGCGGAGACGGAGCGTCGCCGCGCCAAATTCCTCCTCTGAAACCGGAGGAGGAGGAGCTTCCTCCTCCGGTCCTTCCCTTGGCGGGCCCAGCGCTGGTGGGGTGAAGTGCGGATCCCTGCGCGGAAACAGGGACCGCACCACCCCATCCAGGAGCGCTGGTTCCAGGGTCTCGGCAACCGGGGCGCTGCCGACGGGGCCGCAGCAGACGGGGGCGGGGCCGTAGCCTCAGCCAGCTTCTTGTGAAGCTGGCTGACCTCCGCTTGCAGGCGATCCACCCTCGCCTGCAGCTGCCTCGTCTCTTCTGACGCAGTGCGCTGCGTCAGCTCCACTATTATCCCGTGCAGGCTGGTTGCACGGCATTTGAGGGCCTTCTGGAAGGTCCCCTTGAGGTTGGAGGACCTGGAGGCGACCTCGACGATCTCCTCCTTGTCCTCCTCCGCCAAGCGGACCAACTCAGCCACGGAAAGGCCATCGAAGCTGACGAGGGCCGAACCATAACCGGCCCTCGCCTTGGTTGCGCGCGCCTGCCTCTCCTTGGCGGCAACCAACTCCTCCAGTTCCAGCTCGGCCTCGGCCCGTCTGGCCAAGCCGAGCTGGCGCTGGGCGTCTGCCAAACCCACATCGTGGGTGCCAGCCTGAGAAGAAGTCGATGGCGAAGCATTCTTCGCCTTCGACTTCCTCTTGTTGGGCTTACCCTTGGCCGAGCCCGAGGAGCCCTCGGACCCGAGCCTCAGGTAGGCCCTCTTCAGGCTGCGCTCCGCAGCCACTCCACACACAGAGGACGACTCCCCGACAACGGACCCCATGTCCGAGTCGGAGAACTCGTCCTCTCCGCAGAAGCCCGTCGCAGAAGGTGCGCGACTCGCCTCCGACGCCGACATTTCGTCGGGGTGGCCCTGAGAAGGGCCTTTGGGCCTTTCCCCTATCCGCCACCTGGGGATGCGTCCGATGGCAGGCCAGAAACTGCGCACGGAAACCTTTTTTTTTTTTTTTTTGTTCTCGCTGGGGAAAATGTCAATTACGCATCCCCACCCGTCGGGGGACGGGAGGGGTATGTGGGACTCCCCGGGAGAGAGCCTCCCGGTATACCCACTAAAAACCCCAGCGCAACTCCGGCATCGCCATAGTGGCGGGGGAGTGGGAAACTAGCTCAGCCTCAGCTACCTCTCCCCCGCCGGCGAAACCCGCCTAAGAAGGCGGGCCCTCATTTGCCCCTCTTAAAGAGGGGCCGTGGCTCCCGCGTGGTGAGCGGTGCAGGGCGGGCGCGGGCACCCCCGTGCCTCACGCCCGTCGCTCACCTCAGGGCGGGAGAAAGCGGGCGAAATCCCGCATTCTCCTGCCCCTACGCCGCCTACGGAGCGCCGGAGCGAGGGGAACCTCCTCTCGCTCCCGCTCCGCGGCCTCCTTCTGCGACATCACGACCTCGCAGAAGGAGGCCATCGCCGCCCAGGCCCCCTCGCTCCCCACCATCGCTCTGACGACGGCGGGCAGCGAGAGGTCCCCTCCTACCGCCGCGACAAGATCGCGGCGCGGCACGGCCCACGACGGGCACACCGCGAGGGTGTGGTCCGCCGTGTCCTCCGCCGCGCCGCAACCGTGGCACGACGGCGTCTCCTCTCGTCCTATCCGGTGCAGGTACCTGCCGAAGCAGCCGTGACCGGAGAGTACCTGCACCAGACGGAAGGAGAGGAACCCGTGACGCCTGTCGAGCCAGTCCCTTAGGACTGGCCCGATGGCGTCGAGGGTGCGACGGCCGAACACCGCGGAGGCGAGGTCGCGCGTCCAATGTTGGACGATGGCGTCCCTCGCCTCCCGGCGGACGGCCTCCCTCAACTCCGGGGCCGGACGCTCGCCAAGCGCCCTGCGCCCCGCCGTCCACTCGTACACTCTGGCGAGCACCCAGGCCTCGAGCTCCCAAGGCGGGGTGCTCGCCAGAGCGCATGCCGAAGCGAAGCCTACCGTGCGTTAGGCCCGCGCTGCCCGCTGGGCGATGGCCCTTTGGGGCGCCCGTAGGGCGGTGAGGTTCTCCCTCCTATTGAGGGAGTCCGCCCAAATGGGGGCCCCGTAAAGGGCCATGCTCCGCAGAATGCCGGCGTACAGACGCCGGCACCGCGTGCTCGGCCCTCCCATGTTCGGCATGAGCCATGAGAGGGCGTCCGCAGCCTTCAGCAGGCGCGTCGACAGCCCGCTGAAATGCGGGCCGAAGCGCAGCCTGCTGTCCACAATGAGGCCCAGATACTTGATCTGGGCCTCAACCCCGACCCTCACCCCCTCCACGAAGATGTGGGCGTCTGGTGGGGGGCGCTGCCGGGGGCCGTGAAAAAACACGGCCTCCGTTTTGTGCAGCGCCACCCTCAAGCCCAGGCGGCGGATCCTCCCCGCCACCAAGGATCCGCCCGCCGAGGCCAAACTGGCCGCCTCCCTATAACTGCTCCCGCGGGAAGTGAGGAGAGTGTCATCTGCGTAGCAGATGACACTCGTGCCTCGCAGAAGAGTTCCCCGCAGGAGCCAGTCATAACCGACGTTCCACAGAAGAGGCCCTAGAACGGACCCCTGTGGAACGCCGGTTCCCACAGTGTATCTCCGGAGCTGGCCAGCCCCGTCTACGAGGAGGACAGCACGGTCCTCCAGGTAGCTGGCCAGGAGGCCCCGCAAGTACAGGGGCACTCCGTGGAACCGCAGCGCCTCCAGGATGGTGGAGTGGGGGATGGAGTTGAAGGCGTTGGCAATGTCGAATGACACAGCCAACACTCCATCCCCCACTCCTACCGCCTCTGTCACCTGGCCCTTGAGACGGGCCAGGGCGTCCACTGTCGAACGGCCAGCTCGAAAACCGAACTGGGCGTCCGACAGGTCCGGTCCCACGCTCCGAAGATGACACTTCAGGCGGCCGGCGATGATCCCCTCGAACATTTTACCGACCTCATCGAGCAGAACGATGGGCCGGTATGCCGAGGGGGAGTCCACCGGCCGTCCCTCCTTGTGGAGGAGGCACAATTGGCCTTCCCGCCAAGGTTTCGGGAACCTCCCCGAAGCGAAGCACGCGTCGAAGAGGTCCCGAAACCTTCCCTCCATCTCCGTGGCCGCGATGGCCACCACCCTGGCGGGAACGCCGTCGGGGCCAGGAGCCGTCTTTTTGGCGCGGAGACGGAGCGTCGCCGCGCCAAATTCCTCCTCTGAAACCGGAGGAGGAGGAGCTTCCTCCTCCGGTCCTTCCCTTGGCGGGCCCATCGCTGGTGGGGTGAAGTGCGGATCCCTGCGCGGAAACAGGGACCGCACCACCCCATCCAGGAGCGCTGGTTCCAGGGTCTCGGCAACCGGGGGACCAATGCGACGCAGTTTGTTCCGCGCCGCCTTATATGGCCTCCCGAATGGGTCGTTGTCGAGACCCTCCAGCAGCTCAGCCCTCGCCGCGTCCTTGGTGGCGCCGATGGCCGACTTGAAGGCCGCCCTCGCCTCCACGTATGTGGAGTAGAGGCGGTCCTCTTCGGCCTCGTCCCGTCGGCGCCGCCGACGCGAGCGGGTGTAAGCCCGCCGTGCCGCCACGCAGGTGGCCCGCAGCTCCGCCAACTCCTCCGACCACCAGTACACGGCGCGTCGGGGAGGTGGACGTCTCGACCGAGGCATGCTGGCGTTGCACACCTCGGTCAATGACCCCCTCAGTCGGGCCGCCGCCGCGTCCACGTCCAGGACGTCCCCGCCGGGACCTGGCCAAAGCCAGTCCTGGACGAACGCGGCCTCCCGTGCCGCCTCCCGATCCAGGTGGGTCAGAGCCCACCTTGGAAACGGGGAACGGCCCGACGATGAGGGGGTGCTGCGGCGCCCCCGTGGATTCTGGGGGGAGATCTCGAATCGCACGTAGCGATGATCCGAGATCGTCTCCCCCAGTTCCACCCTCCAATTTCGAATGCGGGCGGCCAGTGCGGGCGCGGCAAAGGTGAGGTCCACAATGGACCCGCCCTGCCGCCGCACGCACGTCTGGATGCTCCCCCTATTCAAGAGGGAGAGACCAGACGAGGCCACCCACAATTCGACCGCCCGACCGCGGGCGTCGGTGGCCGGGTTTCCCCAGACCACCGACTTGGCATTCAGGTCTCCCAACACGGAGACCTGTCGTGGCGCCGTCCTCCCGATGACCGCCGTCAGGACCCCGAGGAAATCCTCGAAGTCCTGGAGAGGGCGGTTTGGGGAGAAGTAGACCCCCACAAGGGCCAACCCTCCCCACGCGGCGGCCACGTATCCCGGTCCCCTCTCTAAGAGCGAGAGGGGAGGGGAGTCCGAGGAAGACCGCGCCACGATTGCCACCGAGCCGTCACTATCTCCCAGCCAATTGCTGGGAGTATAGTACGGCTCGGCCACCACTGCCACATCCACCAACCACTCGGCCATTGACTGCACCAGTAAGTCCTGGGCAGCCCGGCAGTGGTTGGTGTTTGCCTGCAGGATGCGATGGTCGATACCCATTATTCGACCATTGCATCACCCTCGGCCACCGCCGCTGATGGGACATCAGCGGGAGTGGTGGCAGTAGCGGCAGGACGGCTTATAGCCGCCTGCGGCTTGCCCTTCTTTGTGGGAGGACGACATGCGCTCCCCCCCATAACGTGGTCGGCGGGGCGGCCACTGTCTGCGCACGCCGCGCAATGCGGCTTGGCGGCATCGCACGAGGCCGCCATATGCCCCTCCTTCCCGCAGCGGAAGCATGTGTCCGCCCTATCCACTGTGGACGGACACATGGCTCGGGTGTGGCCAATCCCCAGGCACTTGAAGCAGCGCATCGGCGCTGCCTCAAGCACCCGGATCACGGCCCGGCTAAAGCCCACAAGAAGCCGCCCCTGGCATTTAGCCTGGGCGGCCAACACTGCGGCGACTGGGCACACCAGCCGGATAGTGCCCAGTCCACCGCGGCCGGGCCTAATGTCCCGAGCCTGGACCGCTGCGGGGTCGCAGCCTCCTGCCGAGGCGATGGCGGCCACCACCTCCTCCTTGGTGACCGAGTCATCAAGACCGGTCACCTCGACGGCCGTCGTCTTCACTGGCCTGGCGACCTTGGCCACGTCGGCAAGGACCTCCCGCACCTTGTTGGCAAGCAAATCGGCATTTTTGCCGCCGTCCTTCCCCGGAAACTCGAATAACCGAGCTCCGGTTTGGGTCCGACGGCAGGCACCGATTCCCAACTGGGCGGGATCCGCGACGGCTCGAGCCCGCCTCAAGACGGACTCGTAGGTTACCCCCTTTTCCGCGGCCTCGGGGACGATGGTCACCGTGACCGCCGCGGTTTTGGGGGCAACCAGCCTCGGAGCCTTTGCGGCTGCCACGGCAGCTGCCGGGGCAGCCGCCGGGGCAGCCGTCGGGGCAGCCGTGGCCATGGTCGCCTTTTTGCCCTTTCCCTTTCCCTTCCTAACCACCTCTGACCACGACTGGTTGGCTGGGGTGGTGGAAGGGAGGAGGGCGTCTCCCTGCTGAACCTGGGGGGGTGCCGTGATGGCAACCGGCCCCGGTTTGGCGCCCGCACTCGTACTGGGGGTAGGCTGAGCCCCCGGAGACTTTTTCCCCTTGCCCTTACCCTTTGAGGGCCTCGGGGCCTGGGGAACCGCTGTCGGCGCCTTGTCAGCCGCTAGCGGCGGACGGAGCCGCTTCTCCGGCAGCAGGCGGTCCTCTATGCCTGCGAAGCAGGCCCGAGTGAACGCCCTCTCCTCCATGATCACCTTGCGGAACAATTCCTCAAGGTTGGAGGAGGAGGGGGCGGTAACCGCTGCTGACGGGGCTGCTGCCGACGGGGGCGGGGCCGTAGCCTCAGCCAGCTTCTTATGAAGCTGGCTGACCTCCGCTTGCAGGCGATCCACCCTCGCCTGCAGCTGCCGCGTCTCGTCTGAGGCAGAGCGTTGCGTCAGCTCAGACACAATGCCGTGCAAGCTGTTTGCACGGCATTTAAGGGCCTTCTGGAAGGTACCCTTCAAATTTGAGGACCTGGAGGCGACCTCAACGATCTCCTCCATGTCCTCCTTCGCCAGCCGAGCTAGCTCCGCCACGGAGAGGCCCTCGAAGGAGACGAGGGCTGAACCGTATCCGGCCCTTGCCTTGGCCGCGCGCCTCTCCTTGGCGGCAACCCACTCCTCCAGTTCCAGCTCGGCCTCGGCCCGTCTGGCCAAGCCGAGCTGGAACCTAATCTGTTTTTTTTTTTTTTTTTTTTTTTTTTTTTTTTTTTTTTTTTTTTTTTTTTTTTTTTTTTTGACGCTGTGGGAATGCATTTACGCACCATACCCCGAAGGGCGTGTGTGGGACTCGCCCAGCTAAAGCCGGGAATACCCACTAAACCCAACAGCGGCACACCGACATCGCCTTAGTGGCGGGGTCATGGGAAATAGCATGCCTGCCTACCAATCCCCCGCCAGCGATTCCCGCCCGAAGGCAGGCCCACAGTGGGTCCTCCATAGGGAGGAGCCCGGCTGGGTACGTCTTCGTGTGCGAGAAGACGCAGCAGCCAAGGGTTTTTTAGCGAGGTGTCCGTCCTCTTAACCCCACTCGTTTGCCCGAAGGCAAACGGGGCCCCCAGCTCCTCTCAATGAGGAGACCGAGTTGCCCGACGGTGACCCGGACTTCGGGTCACGTCAGCCACCTGGAGTGGTGGCCGACCCGCCGCGCGTGACCGCCGAAGCGGTCCCCACTTCTGGTTTTGGTCCGCGCCGGTAAACCGGTAACCCCCATATCTGGGGGCCGTTCCCCTATCCGCCACCTGGGGACGCGTCCGATGGCAGGTCCAGAAACTGCACACGGAACCTAATCTATCCTAGCTTAACCTAAACTAACCTATCTCCTTTCGTTTCCCACGTGACGCCGACTAGGAGGGAATCCAATTAAAAAATGAGCGTAACACTCAGCTTGACTTTCCCTCCAAATCTCCTACTTGTACTTAGTAAGATTTAGTGTTGCCCTCATTTTAAAACTGTTAGTTTCAGAAACATCCATTTTAACGACTTTATAGATAAGCTATAATTCCCAACATGATAAATGTAATTCATTTTTAAAATCAGCGGTAAATTAAATCACCTAAAGTACCAAAACGCACTACAATATAGACCATATTTTAGTGCGTTTTGATACTTTAGGTGATTTAATTTACCGCTGATTATAAAACTTAACGTACTAACTTACATTTGCAATCTAACCTTTAATTGCGCAATGTAAACAATCCTCATTTTAGTTTTAAAATCTTTTACTTAGTAAAAACTTCTAGTAATTAGATAAAAACAAACAGTAACAAGATTACATCCCTGTTTTAGCAACTGTTCAAGCATAAATATCATCCACATTTGATCAAATTTGTCCAGCTTCGTGTTCTAGCAAATATC
Source organism: Sesamia inferens (assembly GCA_037179545.1). Lineage (NCBI taxonomy): Eukaryota > Metazoa > Arthropoda > Insecta > Lepidoptera > Noctuidae > Sesamia > Sesamia inferens. The sequence goes on along the minus strand of CM073928.1, from coordinate 14,289,482 downwards.
GCCGATACACTTTAAAAATTATTTCCCGAGTTCCACTTTTGTTTTGCTCATTTTTAATACGTTTCTTCGATGTTTATCCATGTAGATTGAAAAGCAATAATAAATGCAATAGATTCAATTCAATTCAATTCTTGATTAATGGCGTTTGTGAGAGAGACGCCACAATTTTGCCAATATCACGTCCGAACGATTAATAAACCATCAAACGCTGGAGAGTATTTAGCGCGAATTAAAACAATAATAATATAATTCTTGTTAGGTTAAAATAAAAAATATTATTGAGGTATTAACAATATACGACAGCCGATGACATTCGATTTACTATAATTTAGTGTTACCCTACTTTTATATTTTTTAGTTCCAGGAACATTCAATTTCACGACTATATAGACACACTATAGCAGTGGTAATGAAACCACTGCTGACTACTGAACCACCACGGCTCACAACTTTCTAAATAAAAATGAATATACATATTGTAAAAGATCCTATTTTGTTTGTTTGCTTAAAAATTGAGTAGTGAACTAATGCTCGTAATTTAGAACGTTCACAGTCTAATCTCAATATGTCTAAAATATAAATCACTAGCTTTCCGCCCGCGGCTTCGCCTGCGTGGAATTTGGTTATGTCGCGCTTTATAGATTTCCCTCGGGAATATCAATTATTCCGGGATAAAAAGTACCCTATTATTTAATTCGGACTTCTAACTTTACGTCTTCAAAATTTCAAAGCAATCGATTTAGTAGTTATGATTTAATTGATTGTTGCTGATGAATAATTTATTGAAGTGAAACTTCTTTACGCACGCTTGACTTGGGGAGTAAGCTGGCGAACGCGTGACGTAAGCGTTACGAAAAGTGATCGGGCAAGGCGAACGGAAGTTAAGTGGGGGATATAAGCACAGAGGCGCCCGTGGCGCGAGCTTGGTACTACAAGGTCTACGAGTTTTTTTTTTTTTTTCAATAAAATAAGAAGATCTATGCAAAAATATTAATTTACCAATGAAACAATGAAATAAATTTAAATATTTATAGAAAATTAATATATGTATATGTGTATACATGTATACAGTATGTTAAGAAAACCCTGTCCGACCCATAAGGATAATAAAGGTTAGGTAAACACATGACCAAATATAATATAAAATTTTACGTATTCATCATAGTACCAATACAAATGAATTTTGAAATAATTTTTTTTTTCCCGCGAATTAATTCCAATTTCCCCGAAATTTGGTAATTTTTAAAAAGTGACAACACCGGTATTATTATGAGCGAATAGCGTTGCGACCACGTGCCGCGTGCCCTGCCGCCCGGCCCCCGCGGGCGTCAGGCGAAGGGAGGTTATCGCGCATTTATTAAGTTACCTCTTTTTGCGAAATGATATTTTTTTTTTTTAAGTTTAACCCGGTTTTGTATGCATTAGTAGAATCAGTTATCGATACCTAACAACACCTTCACGGGTCGGACAGGGTTTTCTTAACATTCTGTATATTGTACACACACATATATATATATATATATATATATATATATATATATATATATATATATATATATATATATATATATATATATATATATACATACAGATGGAGCGAAAGAAGTTTCACTTCAGTCGTGTGGTCATAAGCACACTCGTTTTTTTTTTTTTCTGTAATTAGGTTTTACAGACGTAAACTCATCAAGCTACTACAAACTCTCAAACTTTCATAGATTTTCAACTTTATTTTTAAGTACAATTTATTTTTATATTTATTTAATTTTAACTTCTTTAAGCACGGTTGACTTGGGGAAAAGTGTGATCGGGCGAGGCGAATCGATGTTGAGTGGGGATGTTACATTTTTTTCATTTTGTTACATTTTTTTTCTTAATAATTTTGACGCACGCATTTTACGCCAACTCCCCGCGCCCAACAGCTTACGCCAGAGGTAGGGTTGCCAGCTATACTGTTTTTAACAGTATTATACTGTTTTTCACTAAATTATACTTTTTACTGTTTAACAAAAATAAAGTATCCAAATTACTGTTTTCAGCGTCAAAATGCAGACACATTAATATGCGTTACACATATTTACTTTCTTGACAAAGATTTTCTTGAAGAGAGTACTAGCCAAAAGTGGAGCCATTTATTAGTAAACACTACAGAAGATTTTTAAAACATCACTAAAATTATCTTATATCTACTTTATGTTCCCGCCACCTCAGCATTTACTGAAAGAGTTTTTTCAGTAACGAATGCTAAGGGGCGGGATGATAGAAATAGAGCATCCATCAATTAACAATAAATAAATAAAATACTGTTCGTTTTTCTAAAATACTGTTTTATAATCTTCATAGACCTGAATATAATCCGCCATCTTAACTGTATATAACCGATGCATTGCTGAAGGCGTTTTTCCTCGTAAATGGCGACGCGGTTTCTTACGAATAATACCAAAGTGTGTTGACAAACCACCGGATGATCCGAAGTCATATCGTCCTATCACACTTCTACCATCTTTGGGTAATCTTCTTGAGCGCCTCATCGTTCCACGTTTACTACCGAACGGTCCAAAATTCCATAATAATCAATATGGCTTCACCATAGGTAAATCTACAGTCGACGCGGCGCTTTCTGTCAGAAGAACCGTTAACCAATCTGAAAACAAGTACGTAATTGGGATCTTCCTGGATATTTCTGGGGCTTTTGATAACGCCTGGTGGCCTATGCTGTTGTTAAAATTAAAAACCCGCGGTTGCTATAGAAACATATATAATCTCGTTTACTCTTACTTTATAAACGGTTCCGCGGTACTTAAGCTCGGTCATTTTTCTAGTACTAAAACACTAACCATGGGATGTCCTCAGGGTTCAGTTGTCGGTCCTTATTTATGGAATTTGGGTTTTGATGACTTCCTCGCGATCCCGCTTCCTTGCGGCTGTTCACTTACTGGTTACGCGGACGATGGCCTACTGCTCATTCAGTCAAGTACCCGAGCTGGACTTGAGAACTTGGCCAATACTTGCCTAAATTTAATATCTCAGTGGGGTGATCGTAACCGCCTAGCATTTGCGCCACATAAAACCTATCAACTTTTACTAAAAGGTAATCTTAAATCATTGCCTACTATTAAATTTAACAACGTTCCCATTAAAAAACAGCAATCCGTATGCTACCTTGGTATGATCTTAGAAAGGAATTTTTAATTTATCGAACATATAAAAATAGTTGGTGAAAAAGCTAAAAAGAACTTTTATGCCCTAACTAGAATATCCAAAGCAACTTGGGGTCTATCATTCCTAACTTTAAAAACTATATATGGAGCTACCTACTTAGGATGTATGTGCTACGGTGCACCTGTTTGGGCCGATAGGGCCAGCATAGGAGCGGCACGACGTAAACTGCTTCAAAGCCAACGTTTGGCATTGATATTTTTATGCAAGGCGTATAGAACGGTCAGTACTGAAGCCTTACCGGTACTGGCAGGTGTACTTCCAGTCGACCTTGAGGTACAGCGACGTGCTTCAATGTACTACTCCGCGAGGGGGGAGGCCATGGACACTAATTTTGTTACGCAACGCGACTTTAATAAAATCTCTAGATTATTTAAACCTCAGACTGAAGTCTGGGAGGACCTCTTATCCGAATGGCAAAGTAGGTGGGATAATTCCATCAAGGGCCGGCACCTCCATCTGTTCTTTCCATCCGTTGGCGATCGGCTGGCTAAGACATGGCTGGTGGTTGACCACTGCGTTGCCCAATTTCTCACAGGTCATGGCAACTTTAAAAGTAAACTGTATTCTTTTAAACTTGTTCCTTCCCCTTTGTGTCAGTGTTCTACATCGAACTGTGAATTTGAACAGTCCGCACATCACATCTTGTGGGAGTGTGTTCTTTGGCAGAATGAACGCAATATTATGTTGGATAGTGTACAAGTTACATCCGGAGTCGTTTATTATACGGACCTTGTAGAAACTAGAACCAATTTCCGTGCGTTCAGGCGCTTTTGCCATACCTATTATTGGAATCAATTGTAACAGCTAATACCTACTTAGGACCCATTAACTTAATCAAATTTTATTCCGTGGTGTTTGGCAATCTGGGCTTCTCCCAGTTGCAATAATGTCCCTTTGTGCCGTTTGGCCTAGTTCTGTTCTGTCTCCTGCTTGTTATGGAGGGAAGTGGAAAAAATATCTTTTTTCTTACTCCTCCGCTATTCTTTTCTGATTAATTTCGTTGCGGGACCCAAGACAGTTGAATCGTTTCTCCGGGACTCGTCGAGCTTCATTGCTCGGCGTTTTTCTGGCGGTCGCCACTGTTGATTCTGGCTTTCAGAAGTTGCAGTGGTTGGGAAAAGTGTGGCGGGTTTGTCCCATAAAGACCTGAATATACTTTATTTCTTGTAAAGGAAGTTGGCAACCCTAGCCAGAGGTCAACACCCCGCTCGCCCGCCTGAGCGGATCCTGTACCATATTTTTGTTGGGACAGCCTAGTAGGATAACAAGCTTTGTGGTTTTACATGATATCTTTTTGAAATCTTGTATTATACATAGATTCTTTACTTAAAAATACTGGACACGTGAGTCCGGTTCGCATAAAGAAAAAATGTTGTATTAGTGTGTATATGGGTGCCCCAATGAAGTTTGGCATTCAAAGTTACACCCAAGAATACAATGTTATCTTCGGGTGGCAACCCTTCAACCTTTATGAGAACAATAGTTAATGTTGAGGTCGTGCTTTTTAATCAAACGATTTCATGAGTGTAAAATATATTGTCGGATAAAAACAGCAAAATTATTTATTAGACAAACGTAACTAAGGCAACCATACTCGTATATGTACATAGATAAAATAAGAAAATTTTCAAAAAGAGTTCCTAGAACATTAACTCTAACATCCTCCCTTTTTGAATGTTTCTTTATTTTCTTAATCCCATATGCTTTGCCATAGAAACAATTTTAGGCTGGAGCAGAGGTTTCGTTAGTATATCCGCTAACTGCAACTCAGTTGGTATATACTGTACTGATAGTTCACTAGCAGTCACCAGTTCTCTGACATAGAAATGATGGATGGCAATATGCTTCGTTCTCCTATGTAACTCAGGATTGTGTGAGATCTTTATGGCTGCGTCATTATCAACCTTGAGCACAGGAATCTCCTTTAGGTTTGATATCTCTGCAAAAAGCCTTTTGATCCAGACTATTTCTCTAGCCGCTTCACTAGCTGCAACTAGTTCAGCTTCCATACTTGAAAGAGCAACACATGTTTGTCGTCGACTCGACCAGGATATTGCTCCTCCTGAGTGTATACACAATATGCCTGATGTTGACCTGCCAGTGGTTTTATCGCCGCCATGGTCGGAATCACTGTAACAGTCTAAAATACCACTATTGTTGTTTTTCTGATATGTGATTCCATAATCCAAAGTTCCTTTGATGTATCTTAAGACACGTTTCAGTCTTTGGATATCGTCTTTGTTTGGGTTTTCTAGTGATCTCGACACTACACTCATAGCATACGCCAAGTCTGGTCTGGTTCCAACTGTTAGATATGCTAGAGCACCAACAGCTTCTCTATATGGAAAGTTTACAGGCTCTACTGAATCTTTCACTTGATTTAGGTGTCCATCCTGCCCATCCTTTAGAATAGGAGTAGTTGCAGGTTTACACTCAGACATTCCAAAGCGATCCAACACTTTTTGTGCGTAATGCTTCTGTGTAACCGTGATATCACCCAGTGGCGTAGCGTGGCTTTTCGCCGCCCGGGGCCATCCGAATATACGCCGCCCTTTATTTTAGTTATAAATAATTTAATGTTTTAATTTTATATTGAATGGACATCATGTCCATTATTCACCTTATTTGTTACAAGTCAAAATAAACTACCATGCACTGCTTCAGAAGGAAAATAAAGGGTTTTTCAATACAGCGCATAGCGGCATCTTGGTAATGAGATAGCTGTCAATTTTTTTTCCATTTCACCATGGAACGCTACACGCTTCAACAATGCGTAGAAATTATTAAAATGTATTATCAAAATCAGTGCTCTATTCGCCTAACGTTCCGTGCGTTGCGTCCAATTTATGGCGTTTATGGCCGTCCTGCAGAGTCCACAATTAGTCGTTTCATAAAAAAAATTGAGACAACCAGGTCGGTGATGTAGTTCCTGTACGTCAAAGAAACGCAAGTTCAATGGAGAATATTGTTGCCATTCGAGACAGTGTGCGAGAAAACCCCAGACAATTCGCGTCGTGCGCAAGAACTGGGTCTTTCTGCGACATCAACATGGCGAATTTTGCGCCGAGATTTGGGTTTTCTTCCATATAACGTTCAATTAACTCAAGAGCTAAAACCCAATGACCATAGACAGCGCCGTGTATTCGCTGGTTGGGCGTTAGAGCATCTGGCAGCTGATCCTGCTTTTGCAAAAAAAAAATCATGTTCACTGATGAGGCTCATTTCTAGTTAAGCGGCTTTGTTAATAAACAAAATTGCCGGATTTGGTGCGATGAAAATCCGCGAGAGATTCATCAGGTGCCTTTATACTCCGAAAAAGTGGTGTGGATTTTGATCCGGCGGTATTATCGGCCCTTATTTCTTCGAAGATGCGCAAGGAGCCGTACTCACCGTCAATGGCGACCGATATCGGACGATGATAACAATTTTTTGTGGCCTAGGGTAGGTGGTATGGATCTCACAAACGCGTGGTTCCAACAGGACGAGGCCACTTGCCATATAGCACGGGAAACATTAAATTTATTGAAAGAGAATTTCGAGGGCTTCGTCATCTCGCGTAGTGGCGACATCAACTGGCCCCCAAAATCACACGATCTCGGGGACTTAACACCGCTTGATTATTTTCTGTGGGGCTACGTGAAATGTCTAGTACGAGGGTGGATTGAAAAGTACTCGGCCTAACACAGATCCATTCAATTCTAAAAATCAAATCTACCCACATTATTTAGTTCAATTCAGACTAGTTCATTGTGTGAAGTTCGAAACGTGTGCGATAATTAGTTGTGATTTTATAAATTTATTAACAAAGTAATCGGACATAATTTCCGCGAATGGAGCAAATCGAGCAGCGTGCCGTCATTAAGTACCTCCATAAGAAGGGGCTATCATCAAAAGCCATCCATGATGACATGGTCAGTACATTAGGCGATTGTGCTCTGTCATATTCATCCGTCAAAAAATGGATAGCAGAATTTAAGCGTGGTAGAGAGAGTGTGAAAGATGAACCCCGCTCTGGAAGGCCTTCGACGTCAACTACTGACGAAAATATTAAAAAAGTACTTGATTTAATAATGGGAGACCGCAGATTAAAAATTAGAGAGATAGCCGAGATTATAGGCATCTCTTATGAACGAACTCAGAACATCATTGTCAACGAGTTGGGTTTCCACAAAGTGTCTGCGAGGTGGGTTCCGCGACTGCTTTCAGTCGAACAAAAAAGGACACGATTGACTATTTCACGCGACTGTTTGGAGTTATTTGAAGTCGATGCAGATGATTTTTTTAATCGTTTTGTTACTATGGACGAAACATGGGTTCATTACTGTACACCGGAAACAAAACAACAATCGAAACAGTGGAGAAGACCTGGTTCACCACCCCCTAAAAAGGCAAGTCGATTTTGTCGGCAAATAAGGTGATGGCTTCAGTATTCTGGGACTCGAAAGGTGTGATTATGATTGATTATCTTGAAAGGGGTCAGACTATAACCTCTGATTACTACTGCACCTTACTACGTCGTTTACGAGAGGAAATAAAAGAAAAACGTCGAGGAATGCTCAGAAGAAAAGTCTTGTTTCATCAAGATAACGCCCGTGCATTTTTTTTCAACGGTCTAAATGCTTGGAAGGGGATGTGTCAAAAGTGTATTGAACTTGATGGTGATTATGTAGAAAAATAAAAATATAATGATTTAGTATGTGTTTATTTTCTTGGTTAGGCTGAGTACTTTTCAATCCACCCTCGTATATGCAGATAAACCACATTCAATTGCTGCCCTAAAGGCCAACATAACCACTTTTTTTATTTCGGTCTGTAACAAGAGAAATCACGAAAGATTATCTGTGGCACTAGTTTTAGAGGGGTAAGTAAGCTCCTTAAATATTTTTGTTACTATTACTTTAAAAAAATAGATTAAAAATGTATCTACTCTTCGTGCTTTTTTCAAAGCAAAATCTTTTACACAATCGTCAATATCAAATTGTATCTCATTTTAAATTGCCAGTATAGCTAGATTTGTTAGCCTCAACGTAGACATAATCGACCTAAGGTAATTTTTTATCAGCTTTAGTTTAGAATTGCTGACGGCTGACGTTAAAAAATTCTCTACATAATTACATTGTTTGGCAAGCCATCTTCAAGTTTGGAGTCAATAATATATTTTAATAGTCCCAGAGAGCCAGACTTCATAGGCTCTTTTTTACAGTTTGGATTCGATGTGATTTGGAATAACTTTTTTTTTCTTGTTCATGCAATGTTTTTTCCTTATCCGCCGCCCCCTTTCATATGCCGCCCGGGGCCATGGCCCCCCCTGCCCCCCCCAAGCTACGCCACTGATATCACCACTCACATTCATAATTTCCAAACCCAAGAAATATGAGGCATCCTTACTTGTGATTTTAAATCTTCGCTTTAACTCAGATATAAGTCTAACACATTCTTTTGGATTTGATGCAGCTATAAGACCGTCATCAACGTATAGCGCAAGAATAATCTTATCATTTGAACGATTTCGAATAAATATACATGTATCTGTATCGCATTGTTTAAACCCAATGGTTTTCAAATAATCAACCATGCATTTATTCCAGCATCGAGGGGCTTGTTTAAGACCATATAAGCTTCTTTTCAATTTACACACCTTCTTAGATCCATCATTATAGCCATCAGGTTGATTCATATAAATTTCTTCATTTAACGAACCATAAAGAAATGCGGTCGAGACATCAAACTGGGCGAGTGTCAAGCCTTCATTTGCGGCAATGCTTAATAGCGTTCTAACCGTTGTCATTTTTGCGACAGGACTGAACGTTTCATCATAATCAACGCCTTTCTTTTGTGTATAGCCTCGAGCTACTAGTCGAGCTTTAAACTTATCAAGACTTCCATCAGCATTTGTCTTTACTTTGAAGACCCATTTGCTGGACACTGGTTTACGACCCTTGGGTAGGTCCACCAAAATCCAAGTTTTGTTTTCCGCCAGTGATTTAATCTCATTTTCCATAGCTTTCAGCCATTGTTCCTTTTGAGGACTATTAACAGCTTCTTTATAAGATTTAGGCTCAATAAACGTACTTATATCATCATACGCTGACATCGCATAGTCATGGAATCTTTGCGGAGGTTTCAGCTGACTTCTGTCTCGTAAAACCATTCTAGGACTATCATTTGCTAAGTCCTCTATGTCTTCTGGTGTGCTAGTATGATCATCACCGTCTTCGTCAGCTATAGCATCTTCATATCGAGGTGAGCTTAGTGGTGAAGCTTCTGGAAACTCTTGTAATGGTTCAGCAAAACCTTGAGATGTGGGAGGCACAGTTAAGCTTGGACTGTTGTCAGAGCTGTCTACGTTACGTATATCCTCCCTTGCATCACACATCAAAGGTGTAGTAATTGGATAATGAACTTCAACTGAAGGATATTCTTGATTATCTTCAGGATCGTCAAAACCAATTGAGTTTAATGCTGACTCATTAAATACGACGTCTCTGGATCTTACAAGAGTAGGCTTACCATTTTTATTGAAGCTTAACAAGCGGTATCCGTCATCACCTTCATAACCAATCAATACACATTTTTGAGCCTTTTTCGACAGCTTGGTTCGCTTTTGCTTGGGGACATGGGCGTAACTTTCGCATCCAATTACTCTTAAATGTTTTATAGATGGTTTTCTATTTAACCAAAGTTCATAAGGTGACTTTCCATCTACGCTTGAAGGTCCTGTCCTATTTAGGACATATGCAGCTGTGTTCACTAATTCAGACCAGCAACTAACAGGTAATTCTTCATGAGAATGCATTAAACTGCGTGTAGCTTCAACTAACGTCCTATTTTCCCTTTCACTCGATCCATTTTGTTGGGGAGTGTAGGGCATAGTCATCCTTTGTTTTATGCCAGCTTCTTGCAAAACTTTCTTGACATTCACATTATCGAACTCTCCACCGTTATCGCTTAAAAGTTCTTTTATAGTATGACCAGCTGTTTTACTTTCTTGAAGAACTTGTTTGAGTTTTTCACAAACTTCAGATTTATGTTTCAAGAAATAGACAAATTTGTATTTACTGAAGTCATCTTTGAAGAGAACAAAGTATCTGTACTTGCTAAAAGAATAGGGAAAAGGTCCACAAACATCAGCATGCAGTATTTCTCCAGGTTCTTTAGCCTGCACTCTTGTTCCAAATTTCTTTCTATGTGCCTTTCCATAGTAGCACCCAGTACAAAATTCAGAATCGATTGGTACTTTAATACCAAGTTCATGTTCGATAACTTTCTTAACATGTCGTTTATTCTGGTGAGCAAATCTCTCATGATAAAGTTGAAGGCTGGACTTGGACAATACGTTCACTTCTTCAGTGCTATTGCCAGTAACTGTTTTTGCATTGAGCTTATACAGCCCTCCATTTTTAGAGCGTTCTCCTATTAGGTAAACTTGTCCCTTCACTTTAAGTGAGCAAGTCTCTCTTTCAGAAGTAAAGACACTGTTATTCAGTTTATCTTGGGCAGCCAGAACTGAGAAAAGATTCTTTTTAATTGCAGGTACGTACCAAACTTCATTAAGCATTATGTCTTGCCTTTTATTGTTGACAAAAGAGATCAGATGTACAGTCCCCTTACCAAGAGCACCAACTGTGGCTCCATTTGCAGTAGTCAAAGTATTAGTGTTACAGCTTTCGAAAGTAGTGAAAAAATCTTTTCGATTCGTGACATGATTGGTCGCTCCATTATCAATGTACCAACTGTCCACATCATTTTCCGATACTGCATTCACTTCTTGCTTGTCTTCAACGTACATCAAGACAGTGTTTACTTTGGCTTCGTTACTGGAAGGTGTAGGTTTTGGTGGTCTACCATCTGACATCCATTTATGACATTTCTTAATCTTGTGACCTAGTTTCCCGCAATAGCTGCATTTCTTTTTATTAAACTTTACATTGCTGTTTTGTGTAGCAAAAGCTTCAGTAGACCCACCCTGATTATGTTGATTTGCAAGAGACTTTTCAAAGTTGCATAATTGTACAGTCAAATTTTCGATATTGCGATCAGCTTTTGATAATAGTAACCAGCTTGACTTAAACGGGAAAAATGATTCGGGTAGTGTGTCGAGAATTTTGCAAATAAGTAAAACTTCTGGTAATTCACACTTGAACTCCTTCATCAGCTCAATTGTCAAGTTATGCCACAAATTCTTTAGTTTCGAAATATGTGTACTCATATCATGCTGCGGATCCTTGCAATAATGGAAAAAATCTAGTGAGTAGGTATAAGTTTTGTCGTCTGTTGAACGATCAAACAATCGATGTAGCTCGTCCCATACTTCTCTAGACGTCTCTAGTCTCATAATCTTCTGTAGGGTCGTATTCGACATGTTTGCTGTTAGTAATAGCAAGGCTTTACTATCTGCTTCATTATACTTTTGTAATTTTTCCTTATATGATTCGATCTCTTGTGGGCTGGCGTCTTTGGGCAGGACAGGCTTTTTTAGTCTGCCTTCTACTGCTTCCAGTGCCCCAACAGTGCCCCTGAGCAGTTGCAAAACTTTATATCGCCATGTCGGCCAATTTTCATTGCCTTCTAAATGGCCGATTTCAATCTTGAAACTTTGCATATTTAGGAATATACTTTTCTCAAATCGTTTGGTTAGTACTTACTCTAACAGGAATAAACGTTTAACCACGCTCTGCTACCATGTTGAGGTCGTGCTTTTTAATCAAACGATTTCATGAGTGTAAAATATATTGTCGGATAAAAACAGCAAAATTATTTATTAGACAAACGTAACTAAGGCAACCATACTCGTATATGTACATAGATAAAATAAAAAAATTTCAAAAAGAGTTCCTAGAACATTAACTCTAACAGTTAAAACTAGTAAACTCTCCGGCCGACGTAATGATTCCCTTAACGCAAGAGAATTTAGTTCTCTATTTCGCCACATTCTTTTAGTTCCATGTCGGACTGTACGTCACTCATTTCTCTTATTTTTTTTTTATGTGAATCTGTACCTTTATAGTTTGCCTACTGGTTTATTATATTTATGTGATGACAAGTAGCAGCACCAGCACCGATAAGTTTGGTTGACGATTTATTTTACGAATTTTATTTCTATTATTATAATAACATAATTGCAGTGTGTTATGTAGCAAGGAATGTGAATAACCAGTCATCATCGATAGTGTACATACTTATTAAAATTGTACTTAACAGAAGTTACATACGAGATTGCGATGTGAGCTGACATGTTTTTAGATGTTTGCTTTGTCGATGTCCAATGTGATCCCAAGAAAATTTGTGAATGTGTAGGCTCAATTGAGCATTAAAAATATAGTATATCACAATGCCTGTTCAGCAAATTAATGTAAAAAACTCGTCGGATATTGAAAGTTGGGAATGGGGAGGTGGATGTGGCCGAGAGGTGATACGGACGGGGTCAGGGAGCAGCCGCACGTCATGTAGTAACTCCAGCGGAGATATTTGTCGCATATGTCATTGCGAGAGCGAACCTCACAACCCCCTACTGGCACCATGTTATTGCTCAGGTCAGTGAAAATAATTAAGTAAATATATTTACATCGTTCTTGTACTCACCTCACCATGAAGTAATACACGTAACGAGGATTGAACAAATTACACAGCTGTTCTCTGTTTACATAATGTTATTTGACATAGTTAAATACAATATAATATAAAGCCAAGAACTGAGCCTATTACTGTGAAGGGCAACTGCTAAGATGATAGAACAATTGAAAATTGATAGTACGAAAATAAGCAATATGAACAAAGTTAGTGGTACTTATATTTTAGAAGATAGTATTATCTCTATATCTAACCAATAACATACTATTTTACTGTACACATTCATTGATGAGTTAAATGTACCAACCAAGCATACTTTACTTATAAATAAGCTAAAAGTCAAGCTCATTAGACAAAAGTGGAAAGAGAGTAGAGAGAATTAGAGATAATGTTATGTTTTATATTATAGTGAAAAGGCATCCTGAGATACACACTCTTGTAGAGATTTCTCAATAATGTAATAAGGAAAACCTATAAAATAATGTTATTTCTTTTGACATAAATTTGTATAGAATTATTTATTATAATAATTGCTCTTAGTAAACTAGTGCGTTTTATCATCAACGATTGTGTCACTGCTTACCATCAGGCAGAATTGCGGTCAAGCGCTAGTTTATAATTTTATATAAAATAAAATTGTTATTACCCACTGTTTTATATTTACTACCAATAGGCAAATCTAATGAAAATATAAATTTCCCAATAGTGAATAATTTACAAGTTTTTAATTAAATACATTTGTGTACATCATACACATAAATTGTAATTAATTTCAATAAATTATCCTCTGCTGACTTTGCTTTCAAGTTTTTATTATTTATAACTGGTTTATTTATTTTTATTTTAAGTAATCGTTCTTACAATTAATATTATAAATGATAAAAGTTTGTGACAATATTATAAACATATACAATATATGTTTGGTATTCTTTCACTGAAAAACTATTCAATAAATTTTTATGAAATTTGGCATACAGTTGACTTATAACTGGGAATAATACATAAGATACTTTTTACCCTGATATTTGCACATGATCGAAATTTATGCAGGTGATACCGTGGGGCACAGCTAGTAATATTATAAACACAAATGGCACTAATGTTTTTCCTGATTAGTAACAGATTTGTATCCTAACCAGTAAAAAAAATTAGTGCTTTATGTTTTGCTTCCATTGTTTATTTCTTGGGAATATTTTTGAGAATGCATTCCTTCGGGTTGTGGAGGTCAGACGGCAATCGCTTCACAGAAAATATTGAAGTTTAGCCGAAATCAGCAAGTTAGACTGGTAAGGCCGACCCCAGACTCCAAAGCTGATAAAGCTTTGGATGCGACTCTGATTAACGCTGAGATGATGATGGCTTTTGAGAATGTTTTGAAATAATTTTACCACGTTTTCCAGGGGTAAATGTCGGATTAAACATTTATGTGTCTCAATTAAAATATTGTGAACAAAAAAGTGAACTTCTGTTGGCCCACACTGCCTCCGCTGGTTAAGCCTGATGCAACACTGGCTCATATGGCGAGAGAGAAAGCAGGTCTCTTTGCCCACAATTCGCGTCTTGATACTAGCAGTGCTACTCCACCGAATTTGCCTCACTTCTACACTTCAATGTCAGAGGTTCACATTAGGAACAAGGTGGTTCTGAGAGTACTGTGTCGTCTGGACGTGAATATGGCTAGTGGTCCAGATGGCATACCAGCAATTGTCTAAAGGCTTGTGCGCCCGAGTTGTCTAATAACCTCCATACTCTGCAAGATTAAGGAGCATGTCTCTTGGCATACCTGGTAGGTAACAATCTCCTCAGTGAGTATGGGTTTTGCTGTAATCGGTCAACGGACTTACTAGTGTTTGCCACTCACTAGTGGTGCGCGGCCCTCGACAATAATGGGGAAGCTATTGCCGTCTCTCTGGATATCTCGAAGACCTTCGACCGTGTATGGCACGCTGGCTTTTTGAGTAAGTTTCCAGCGTACGGCATTTCCCCTGGCCTGACTGGCCGGGTAAAACACTTGAATGAAGAATGAACGGCCAAAAGAAGGAATCCTGTTCACCTTGGCTCTCACTTTCTCGGACCCAAACTTTGGGCGGTTCACGAGTCCAAAGCTATCATCATCATCATCATCATTTCAGCCGAAAGACGTCCACTGCTGGACATAGGCCTCCCCCAAGGTTCTCCACGACGACCGGTCCCGCGCCTCCCGCATCCAGCGGTTTCCCGCGACCTTCACCAGGTCGTCGGTCCACCTTGTCGGGGGCCTACCCACGCTACGTCTTCCGGTGCGTGGTCGCCACTCGAGAACCCGTCGGCCCCATCGGGCATCGGTCCTACGGGCAATGTGTCCAGCCCACTGCCACTTTAGTGTTGCAATTCTTCGGGCTATGTCGGTTACTCTCGTTCTTCTGCGGATCTCCTCATTCCTGATTCGATCGCGCAGTGAAACCCCAAGCATAGCCCTCTCCATTGCCCTTTGAGTGACTTTGAGCCTTCTTATAAGGCCCATTGTTAGCGAAAGCTAAGGTGGCTTGAATTCATTGGAGAGGCGTGCGAAGAGGCTAATTGGCAACTGATTGATTTTGGAGAGTCTGCGAGGGAATTGCATGATTTAATTCCCCCATCTCCGTTCCATCATCGGACGACCCGTCGCACGCCGCGTATCCATCCTTATGTAGTTGACACGGACACCGCTACGATCCGGAGAAGCGCTTCGCCTCGTCTTTTATACCGCGGACATCAAGGTACTGGAACTGTTTATCAGCGGCGGTGTTTCCGTCTGACTACAATTTAAGCTTCTTCAAGGCTAGAGTGAGTAAGCCCTTAATAAACTATCGCGCTTTATCATCAACAACTGCATCACTGCTTACTATCAGGCGGGATAGCGGTCAAGCATATATAAACCTTAAAAAAATCAGTAAGAAATATTCAGAAAGAGCTGTAGGAGTATACATTATAATGATTCACTCTCAGACAAATTAACAATATAAAAAGTAAATATTGGTGTAGTAACTAAATCCACCCACCTATTACACATTTACAAAACAGTGACATAAAAATCTATACTGGTTATTTAATTGTTATTACACCATTATGTATTTTTATGTATTTGTAATTGATATGAGGCCAGTAATTAATGTACAATATAATTAGTAAAATTATGACCATTTGTTTGCTATATTCAGTATAGATTTTCTATGTCAAGCACTAGTTTGGGCACGCAACTTCCGCTTGACGCAGGTCCTCACCGGACTAGGTTGTTTCGGGAGTTTCCTGTTCCGGATAAGGCGGGAGGAAACGCCAGGGTCACCATAGTGTATCGTCCTGAGGATACGGTGGAGCATACTGTGGAGGTCTGCCCAGCTTGCGTAGAGCACCGCCGTGTCCTCGTGGCGGCGGACTCTCGCGTCCGACCCTGGTCCAGGCCATGGTCCGGAGCGAAAGTGCATGGCAGGCCGTCACCTTTTGAAAAGCAGTGATGCTAGTAAAGGAGGCGGTGGAGCGCGGGAGGTAGCGGACTAACCGCCGCAGGAGACGTCCTGGTCGGGAGACAACATCGAACTCTCGGGCACCGTAGGCGCGGGCCTGTGAGCGGTGAGCGGTGGCGGAAAAGACCAGGCTCGAGTCGACGGTGTGTTGTGTTTCACGCGCGCCTCAAAGAGATGTCAGCACATCGTGACGCGGTCCACGAAGACCGATGCCTCCTGGGCCGGGGTTGCGAGTTGGTTAAAAAAGAAACTGTAGCATTGGCGTACAGGCAAGTGAAGAAACACGGGTGGGTTTTAGTCACTAAAAGTCTGACACGCCCTTCCGCTCCGCCCAGAGCGGGAGAGATCATTTGATGATTGGGATCATAAACAAAAAAAAAAAGAAAAAGCACTAGTTTATCACATTTAAAAAATGGTGACTCTGAAATAGAAATTCCAACTAAACTATACATATAATCGTAAATGTAACTACAGATATATACAGCGTGGAATTTTAACGGTTGTTTTCCCGCAGCGAAACGGTTTTGTCTTAGTAATGCAATCGTTTCATTAATAAATAAAATATTAGAAACATGAAATAGCAGATTTGACATAGTGATAAAAAAAACTCGAAAGTGAGCAAGAAATAATAGTAACCTCCTGATAATCTACATTGAATGGCGCGGGGCCACTGACCCGCGTGCTTCAACAATTATCCATTCATACTTTTACGGGCTTAGGACTATCATAAATACTTTTTAGCTACAATTTACTGAACACGAAAATAAAATTATTATCTAAGATAATTGTTTGTAAATTTTGTAGACAACTTTATGTCGATGTTCACTATATATAGCGGCCTTTCGCTTTTCAACGCTTAGCGGTAATTTATTGTAAGTTATTTTATACCGTATGACACGCACATGACAGATTTTTTTGGTTTGAACATTTTTTTCTTTTGTCGGCATGGGGGTGAATTTATGGATTGTTGCCTACAAGCTATTTTATGCTGTATCACTATGCCCGGGAGCTTATTATGGTTTGAACATTAAATGCATTGCTTTCTTTTGAAGCCGTTTCATGTCCCTTCCGAGTAGTACCTACAAGTTGTATTTAGCGTAACTAACTTTTCTCACTTTTTTGAGTTGATGATTTTTTTCAATTATTTTTTATTATTTTATAACACAAACATTTTCATTTTTGTCTTTTACTCTATTCATCGAAAGTACTCCTTAAAGCAAATCGTTCTGCCGCGGGAAAACAACCATTAAAATTCCAGCGTGTATAATATATACAGGCTGTATCTGACATCGTAACGCAAACTTCGCGAAAAGGCTACATCGCATGCCACTAATAAAATTATGATAGTCATTTATGTCGTTAATGAGCGGTTACAGAAATTACTGTGTTTAAAAAAGTGTCGGCTCGGTCTTTGAACGATGCAAGTGTGCCGCCGCGCGTGTTTGTGGGTATAATGTTGACCCCTGATGTGAACTCTGTTAAATCAGCTGATAGGATCGTTTCTCGAGTTTCGTTCAAAATCAAAAATCAAAATCAAAGCATTTATTTCAAATAAACCAGTTACAGGCACTTTTGAATTGTCAGAAGGTCGGTCAGTCAGTAAGGTGAAGCTAGTCGCCCATTCCAAAGAGTAGGTACCTATGGAGAAGAACGGGCAAGAAACTCCATGGACACTCTTTTAAATTATCAAGCTGTTGATACAAATATTTGATTACATCATTCATTTTGAAATCAATCGTGTGAGAACGATGCAGAAATATATTGTACGCTGAGAGCGTCCATTATGGAAAAAAAAAACAACAATTCAGAAATTAAAATACGCCGTAGCAGCTAAGAGATGACCAGTCCCCTCTGACAGCGTCCGTTCACGAACATGACGTATGGATCAGCATCATTCAGCTCAACCATATTGAAGGGAACCTAATGATCCAACACACACGCCACCACCAGCGAGACATTTGAGTGAGCATGACATACTCTCAACAGCCATAGCACTATTAAGTCAATAAAAGACTAACCCAACAAATAGATGCTTTACAGCAAGTAGATCGTGCTCACACGTGTTCCATGCAATTATACAATACTAAGAAATTGAATCTACACAATGCAAAGACAGTTTTGTCCAAGGTTCAGCAGCTCCAACGGTGTTCCCGAATGCTAAGTTTAGCTCCTGTGTAGCTGCACCAGTGCCGAATACCCCTGTCAGCGATGCAATTCCGTAACGTACAATATGCTTGGCTACATAGTGTGTACTGGCTTTAAGTTAAAAAAAAAAAAACAAACCATTGCAAATTTAACTACAAGAGGAAAAATCAAAGAACAATCAGTGTAAGCATAGAAATCGGACGCAGCTCAAGCCCAAGCCTTTTTGTCGTCAATATAATCTTTAACACTATAAAATGCTTTCTGACACAACTTACGTTTAATGAAAGATTTGAATTTATTCAGGCTCAGATCTTGAACCACCTCTGGAAGTCTATTGTAAAAATGTATACATTGGCATCTAAAAGAGCCACCTATTTTCTTGAGCCTTGTTGTAGGTACAATAAATTTGTGCTTATTCCTAGTATTTATATTATGGACATCACTGTATTTTTTAAACAATTTTATATATTTATGAGCATACAAAAGATTTTCATAAATATATTCATATATTATATTGTTCACATTGCGCTTTGTTGTGTAATTAGGGAATTAATTATTTTTACTTTAAAATCTTCTTGGGTTTTAATAGTATAGCAATTACGAATGATCTAAAGTGAAAAAAACTGGTAAATATTTTCTTTAATCAAGAAAAAGCCGACGAAAAATTCAACCATTGTTCAGAATTATGTACTGGATCCATGGTACTCGTTAGTGCGTCGATGTCAGATACACCTTTATGTATATTACGTTGCCGTTTTACCCTTTTGGTACAGAACCGTAACAAGTACAACGTTCAAAGTATCGCCACATACCAAATTTCGTAAAAAATTATCCAGTAATTTCAGATATGTCTACAGTTCTTCTAATATAAGAAGTGCAATTTTACGTTTCATACTTTTCAGGACGACACAACTTTGTACATGCGTAACTCAAAAATTTACATTTATTTCTTCCGCAAAACCACGTAATTTTAAAGTTATTTTTATTTCATCACAAACTGCACAGTTCTTAATCTCTTAATTTACATTAATTTTTTTAAAATAATGTTGACAATAAATAGTATTTTTCTCGACGTCGTGTCAAAGTGACGTAGTAAGGAGTACCAACACTACGATATAGTAATACCGTAATGTTGTGACTCTTCAAATTCACTTGTATACTAATAATCGTTAAAAATTACCGAATAATAATGAAATGAAATGAAATGAAATGAAATCGTTTATCAAGCAAGTAGGATCACCGATCACTTTTACACGTCATGTTTTTTTTTTTCTTTTTTTTTTTTTTTAAACTAGATGAAGCCGGCATTTCCTAACTGACTACCTCTGAGAAGAAATAGCCGAAACAAACTCAGGGATCATCGTCTTTTTTAAAGTCCAGACATTAAAAATGAAAATGTTTACAATAATTTACGTTATAATTACGCATATTGCTTAATAACAATGCTTAACAGAGCGAGCAGCTCAGTCCCAAGCCTCTCTATCCTCTAAATAATCTGAGATTTTATAATACCCCTTTTTGCAAAGTTTGGCCTTTATATAGGTTTTATATCGTTTAATGGGTAAGTTTCGAATGTCCATGGGAAGCTTGTTGTAAAAGTGTATACATTGACCCATGAACGAGTTGCCTACTCTGTGGAGACGAGTGTGATGTACAGCAAGATTGTGTTTGTTCCTGGTATTTATATTATGAACTTCGCTTATTTTCTTAAAATTAGATATATTTTTATGTAATAGAACTTACTAATAACGATCGTTTTCAATGAAACCGTACTTTATTATTTAATTACTTTTTTTCATTTATTTATCCTCGTAACAATTATATATCGAATAGAGAACGAAAAACTTTAATATATTGTCATCTCCGTTAAAATTACGAAACTCAAAATGAATAATATATAAAGCAAAATTTATAATATTTAACATTGTATGCAATACACTGTTGCTTATGTTTGGATGGAACCAAAGATTTTGAGAATTTCTTTCATCTAAAACTCAGACATTTACAGTCATAAAATAAATAAATCTGTAACTTTAATCGATTACAAATTACAAAGAAATGAAATCAATATCTCGGATATTGTAGTAATCGATTTTTATGACCCAATCCCTATTCTCCAGTAAATTAGAAGTGTCAAATTGCACTTCTTATATTTGAATAACTGTAAACAGAAAAACATTTTTTTTGTCATAAGTACTGTGTACATATACGCCACATGTATTTAGTAAGCCTACTTTAATAGTAAAGTAAGCTTCATATGAAATTGACATGGGCCCCGATTCTGCTGTTCACAAACTAAATTAAATTTAAGTTCAGTGCATCCTTTTCTATGTATTTCAT
The DNA here is from genome assembly GCA_037179545.1 of Sesamia inferens. Classification (NCBI taxonomy): domain Eukaryota; kingdom Metazoa; phylum Arthropoda; class Insecta; order Lepidoptera; family Noctuidae; genus Sesamia; species Sesamia inferens. The sequence continues at coordinate 14,268,726 of CM073928.1, read as the reverse complement.
TAAAAAAAAAAAACGAGTGTGCTTATGACCACACGACTGAAGTGAAACTTCTTTCGCTCCACCTGTTTGTATATACAACGTGGTTCAGAAAGGTGAAACAATACTTTCAGATATTGAAGTATAGCTTATAAACTTCAACTTGACCTAGTCATAAATTTGAAATACTAAGATTTTTTTTTTCCTACAAAATAAATAAAAATATTTATTAAACATTTTGTCGACAACCCTAAACTTACGCTACAGCTGACGCTACGTGCCGACTAGCCGTGCCGTCTGCTAAATACCTACCGGCATCCATTATCCCTGCTGGTTCGCGTCAATAAAGACACTTACGTAAATATGTACCTACTCACTTATTTGTCCTTAAAAATCAGTCTTGTTTTTCCTACCAGTCAGGCACGTCGGAGATTCGCATTCAGGTAAAACTCAACAACGTGATCAGCCGATTAAATGAAATACAAACCAATAAGGGAAGAAAAAAAGATTAACAAAAAAAAAAAAAAAACAATTAACAGCCAAACTTTTAATATTACATTAAGTACTATGACACACAATAACATAGGTACATACCTACGCTAATAATAAACCACATCACAAATAATCCGATAAATAAATACAGCAATACAATTTTCAATGCAAGTAAATCAATTTTACTTTTACGCAGCATCGTACAGACGACAGCAGGTCAAGCTACCCGAAACTGTCAAATATTTCCAATCAACCTTGAGCCTTAATACTTAAGAGATAAAGTTGAAACTCCAATAAAGAAATCTGACAGATTGCAGTAGCTTGACGTGCTGTCGTCTTTACACAAAATAAAATAAAGTCTAACATTAGGCCTTCGGCAAACAGTGAATGTACCTACTCTGTAAACCTCTGCCAACACCTTCGGCTAGAGTAAGCCTGACGATGATTATGTTATGTGTTAAAATGAAAACAAAGATTGGTAGGTACTCCTAGCGCAACAAGTAACCCTACCCAGTACATTATTACAGGATAATTTGTTAGGTAGTTAACATTTTGAACACTCACTCATTCATTTCTTTGCAAAGAAGTGTTTTATGATTTGATGATATTTATGTAAGCCCTAAGGTACCTTACCGTGTTTTTACATTTTTGAACCAAATTACCGCGCTTGATCATGCATTACACACACTGAAATTGTACATCCGTGTAAGCTAGTAGGTCTATGAAGTCACTACACTTAAGATAATGTAGGTATTAGGAATTTAATATCACAAAAAGATCTTGGTATGATTTTATCAATCACAGACTTTGGGTCGTCGGCGTTTATAAAAAGGGTTCGAAATGACCACCTCCATTTTTCACACACAAAGATGTTCTACGTAATAAGGACGATCGAGTGTTCCTTAACATGTCCGGGGTTACCGAAGCAAACGCCGTTTCAATTTTAGATTTCATCTCGTCTGATGAACTACACACTTGCGAATAAACACAATTTTTTACGTAAACCCACAAAAAAATGTCCATTGGTGTAAGGTCCGGGGAACGAGGAGTCAGGATATGGGTCCTCCTCTGCCAATCCACTCGGTAAATTGTTCATTTAAGTAGTCTCGAACAGGCCGCGCGTAATGAGCTGGTGCACCATCATGTTGAAACACAATTTGACAGTACCTAAGTAGCCACAGGTAAGTTTTCGAGGGTCTCTTCCACAACTCTTGCAAGTACATTCAAGTATTCCTCAGCGTTGACACGTTGTGGCAACCAAATTGGTTCGATAAATTGGTCACCGAGGATGCCAGCCCAGACGTTGATACGCCACTGAGCCCACATGTGCTCGTTGTGCGTATTTATTATACCATTTCTAGTAAAGGAAGTCTCGTCCGTCCACAGCACCTTTGTTGGAAACCTTGGGTCGGTTTGCACCCGGTTGTTGTACCAAGTACAAAAGTTGATTCTTGGCGCGTGGTCTGCAGTTGTGAGTTCTTGGGTTCGATGAAAATGCTAGGGATGTAGACCGTCGCCCGTCGCCACACCAGTGTATGGTTCACATTAAATACAGCGGCAGCTCGAAGAGTACTAGTTCTAGGTTCGTTGCTAAAGTGCTCGATAATCTGTGTCTCCAAAACGGTGCCAGAGCGAGAACCAGGGTGTCCCTCACTCGCAGAACGATGGAAGGAACCAGTACTTTGCAGCCGTAGACACATGTTCCTGAAGCACGTATACGACGGCAGGCGTCGCTGATCAGCGGCGGGTTTCCCGTCAACAAACCGTTGCTGGTATAAATTTCATGCTCCATAGATACTATCTCCAGCAGCACCAACACAGAGAATCATAGTATTCACTGTTTGAATATTCTTCACCACGACGAGGTATTTTGAAAACCGTTGACAACACGTAACGCGGAACCGAGCAATTGCAAAGCAGCGACTTCACCTCGGGACGATTAGTATGCAACTAGTCAAGGTCAATTCGGGACTCGTTCGGGACTTGCAAAAAATTAATAAAAAATCAAGAATAGGTAGTTACCTAAACCTACGTACATTTTAGGGTTCCGTTTACCGAAAAACCAATAGTGACTGATATTCTTATCTACAGACACACCTATGCAACTAATTAAGATTTTTAACACTTAAATAAAAACAATAAGTATTCTTAATCAGTTTTGAATCTAAATACGGTAAGTCAAAACTTATTACGTTTGTAATTTTCTAACGAGAGGTTATTATACCCATTCCTTGCATAAGTTAAGGTATCAAGTACAAGCGAAGGCTTATTAAATGGGCATATTTTTACTAAAACAGGGCCCCCACATTGAAATAATTAAATAATATGAAATTAAAACAATATGAAAGAAGTTAGTTATTAAAACTATATTTTATACGGAACCATTTCATAATGATGCTTTTATTAGTGGGCGTGTCAAAGGCACCGCTGGTTACTCGCCGCTTGGCCGGCATTGGTCAATAATTCATTGATAAATACCGACAATCCACGTTGACTAAAGAGATTAAAAATACGTTGTAAAACAGACACGACATTGAAGTGTTTTCTTGCTTCTGAGAAGCTATCCAAGACTGATCTGAGCATGAAAATTAAAAGATCGTAATTAATTATTGAAAACAACAAAGTTAATAGTACCATTAATAGGGGTAGATGCAAGAAGTTTTCATTGAATTTACTTCACATTATAAAAACTATGTTTTTATTACACTGATTAGTTGAATAAGACGATAGGCATTAAATGTGCCGATACAAATAAGTCGACTCTGTTTTATAATCTTTAAAATTGAATTTTAAAGTTATTTCTAGGGTCATCACTGCGAAGTTTTCGCACTAAACTTCAAAGCAAAATAATTAAAAAACCCATGCACTTAGGTACCTCACACCGGTGCCATAGGTATACAACATACATATATTTTATATACTGAAAGTATTATTTCATATTTCTGAAACAGATTGTATATATACAATATACAGTATGTTAAGAAAACCCTGTCCGACCCGTGAAGGTGTTGTTAGGTATCGATAACTGATTCTACTAATGCATAAAAAACCGGGCTAAACTTAAAAAAAAATCCCCCTAAAAAAATAAATATTATTTCGCAAAAAGAGGTAACTTAATAAATGTGCTCTATGCACACCTATGTCCCATTCCGCGGGCGGCGGGCGGCAGGGCACGCGGCACGTGGTCGCATCGCTATTCGCCCATAATAATACCGGTGTTGTCACTTTTTAAAAATTACCGAATTTCGGGGAAGTTGAAATTAATTCGCGGGAAAAAAAGATTATTTCAAAATTCATTTGTATTGGTACTATGATGATTACGTAAAATTTTATGTTATATTTAGTCATGTGTTTACCTAACCTTTATTATCCTTATGGGTCGGACAGGGTTTTCTTAACATACTGTATACATGTATACACATGTACATATATTAATTTTCTATAAATATTTAAATTTATTTCATGGTTTCATTGGTAAATTAATATTTTTGCATAGATCTTCTATTTTTATTGAAAAAAAAGGGGGGGGGGGGGAAGTGGATTCCCTCGGGGCCAAAAGGTCGGGCTCTTCCTCCTGATTCAGGGGACCCCAAACTCGGGTAGTCCACGACCTCTGGTTCCCGAGATAATCCACGGGGGGGTGAGGTAACTAAAGGGGGTCGGGAGGGGGATAGGTTTCATGGGGATGCTTGGAGTGGATTCCCTCGGGGCCAAAAGGTCGGGCTCTTCCTCCTGAATCAGGGGACCCCAAACTCGGGTAGTCCACGACCTCTGGTTCCCGAGATAATCCACGGGGGGGTGAGGTAACTAAAGGGGGTGGGGGTGGGGGGGTTAGGATGCGTGGGGTTGCGGGGGGAGGGGATAGTGGATTCCCTCGGGGCCAAAAGGTCGGGCTCTTCCTCCTGAATCAGGGGACCCCAAACTCGGGTACTCCACGACTTCTGGTTCCCGAGATAATCCACGGGGAGGTGAGGTAACTAAAGGGGGTCGGGGGGGAGGTTTCGTGGGGATGGGGGGAGGGGGGTAGTGGATTTCCTCGGGGCCAAAAGGTCGGGCTCTTCCTCCTGAATCAGGGGACCCCAAACTCGGGTAGTCCACGACCTCTGGTTCCCGAGATAATCCACGGGGGGGTGAGGTAATCAATGAGGGGGGTCGGGGGGGGGGGGTAGTTTCGTGAGGATGTTAAGGTTTGAGGGGGGGGAGTAAGGGAGGGGGGATACAGGAGGGACTGTGAAGTAGGCGGTACCAAATTTTATGTTAACTGACCCCCTTAATGGTTGTCAGTCAACATGAAATTTAATGTGTAGTGTTAAGTGTAAATAAATAAATAAATAAGTGTATCCGTGTCCCAAAATTAAAAAAAAAAAAAATGCATAGATCTTCTATTTTTATTGAAAAAAAAAAAAAACTCGTGGACCTTGTAGTACCAAGCTCGCGCCACGGGCGCCTCTGTGCTTATATCCCCCACTTAACTTCCGTTCGCCTTGCCCGATCATTTTTCGTAACGCTTTCGCCAGCTTATGCCTCATACACACGTAACGATTTGTCGTAGCGATTTCAGACTGTGCAGATAAATCGAATGTTCCTATTGCCTCCACACGCCTCAGATATCGACGTCGATCAGGCAGTTCTCCGCAGAAGCTCACGCAAGACACATGTCAGTTACGATGGAAGACTATGACGCACTTGCGATATTAGGCCTGGTTATGTGTTTAAAGAAAAAAAAGAAGCGGAGTCTATGGTGTAAAGACTGGCTCATGAAAAGGAAGCAATTTTCTCATACCAACTTGTTAAATGAGTTGAAATTCATTCCGAAAGATTGGCATAACTATTTAAGGAGGAATGAGGAGGCATATTTAAATCTGCTGGCTTTAGTTTCTCCACTAATAAAGAAACAAGACACTGTGATGAGAGAAGCTATAAGTCCTCATGAAAGATTAACTGCTACACTGCGATTTCTAACTACAGGAGGTTCCTACCAATGTATGAAGTTTTCTACAGTGATATCACCGCAAGCTCTTAGCAAAATAATCCCTATACTGCCGAACTGAGCGATCGCCATCCACACGCAACGATAAAATTGTGCAAACGCAATCGACAACGATTTATTTAATGAAAATTGTAACTGCTACCGATGAACGATTATCGACAACGATTTTTCATACACACGATTGATAAAACTGCGCAAACTAGTCTGCACAGATTAATCGCTACGACAAATCGTTACGTTTGTATGAGGCATTACTCCCCAAGTCAAGCGTGCGTAAAGAAGTTTCACTTCAAAAAGGACAGAAGATAAAATGTCAGTTTAGACCTGTCAAATTAGTGTGCTCTTGACCACATTATAAAAATCATACAGTAGGTCGACGCCTTTGATCTCGTGTAAAATGCCGGCATCGTCTAGACAGTACCGCATCGGCCAGGGTTGTCACAAATAAACAATATTTATGAAATTATTTATTTATTGCAGATCAACATCGACAGCTATATTATATTTAATTAATTTGCTATTTTTTCTATGGGAACAACTCGAGACAGATATAATTTATTTAGATGGCATTTTCGTAACCAGCACCCCAATCCACCTCTGAATTAACACCCATATCACATTGTAAATATGTACTTATATTTAAATTGGCGTCCGCCATCTTGGATTTCAAAAAGGACAGCTTATTCGTAACAAGCACCCCAATTATATTTACTTAAAATTGACACCCATATTTAATAATAAAAAAATGACGTTCGCCATCTTGGATGTCAAAAAGGATGGCTTTTTCGTAACAAGTACCCTAATTATACTCAAAATTGACACCCATATCAGATAATGATATATAATTGGAGTGCTTACAATTAAACTCAATATTGAGATCCATAACTTTTTAATAAAAAAAAAATTACGTCCATCATCTCGAAATTTACCCATTATAAATAGTAAAAAAGTCCATCATCTTGACAAACACTTTCACATTTATATTATTAGTAGGATTTTCAAACACATGTGCGATAACCTATTAATTAATTAATGTTTTTACCGTGCGCAGGTTGGCCACTTTATTGGCGTTATAAATGTGGCACGGCATTACAAATAAAATTATTTATGCACTCTACAATAACAAAACAGATTTATTTACCTTTCTTCTATGCGTGGAAGCTGATGTAAACGCAGTTCTTTATTTATATGAGATGAAGATTTGCAATCACTCACAGCACACGTCGTATGCACCATTTTAAATAAACAAATAAAAAGACAAACACGCGTCAGCCCTTAATGATAGATACCGAGCTACGAACATCGTTTTGTTCGCAGTTCGGGTGTCGCTTACCCGCGTCCCGTCCCTCACACCCCGCACGATTGCTCTGTCTAGACGGCTTCGTTGGACGACTGTATGATTTGACTGTGCTCCTGACGTAAACAGGCGTACCTATTTTTAATCGCCGTGTTTATAATCGCGTCTAAACTGTCTATGGAGTATCTTGATTTGACAGGATTAAACTTAAATGTTATCTTCTATCCTTTTCTTACCGAAATGGAAAGAAAAAGATGCACATACCTTAAAATTAGTTGAGTTTGTTAACAATGGAATCGGCGCCATGGTCAGCATTATTTTGCTAAATTGTGCTAATTTGCATTAAAAAAAAACACATTTTACTGAACTCATTGCAAAATCTACACATATAAAATGAATTCTCAGCGAGAAGAGTCTCAATTAAATAATAATACTTTACATGATCTACATACTTAGTACCTACAACGACGGAAATGACATTGAATTAAAAATAACTTGTAATATAACTGTTTACATATTATGTCCAGTAATTATAATATAATGATGTGTGTTGTTGCAGGAAGCTTGAAATATGTTCATCAGAGCTGTTTGCAACAGTGGCTGACTGCGTCGGAGACGCGGTCTTGTGAACTCTGCAAGTTTAACTTTATCATGCATACCAAAATAAAGCCATTTAATGAGGTATGTACTATCAAAATCCATTTCCTTTTTTTTTTTTTTTTGTTACTAAATTTTTTGCTTTACCAGCCATATCTGTTTTAACCAATTAAATGACAAAAAAAAAAACACGTTAAACAGTAGTTAAGCAAACTTATTGGTATAAGTATATAATAAAAGAATGTACTTAAACTTAACATGTTAACAACGTTTTAAATTGCGACGAGGAATGAAACACTGTCGATAAATTATTTATCTATCACTGTGAGATTGTGCCGATTAATTCTCAACGAAAAATTATCGATAAGAGCATAACGAACTTTTCACGACACTATTCCTTTAGTGAGAGTGACCTGGCACGATATTATTCTCTGCTTTTCGTACACGTATATTATTGGAGGCAATAGCTGCGCCTTCTAAGAATATTCTACAGATATTTCGCTATATTTTGTCTGCCTAAAGTTACAACAATGCACAATGCATATGTAGTATGTATTTATTGTATGTTTTTGTGCAAACGCGTATCTGTTTTAAAACACAGAATATATCATTTACTATTGCCTTTTTATTTATTGTGTAAAAGATTGCCTTATTATTAAGATATCTGAGCTTGTACAGACAAGCCCTCAAATAGTCGATATATCCGAATAAACAAGCCGAGTCAATCTGCCACAAATATTAGACCTCTACCCATTAAGGGACAGGAAATCCCTGATATTGTGACTGCGTGGTCAGCGTGCCAAGGCCATGGAGTTCGTTGATGGACTCATGATCCACTCTGGTGCGTCACCAGAGTGCATCATCAGTGGTCACCAGTGGTGACCCATGCAATGACTATGTCAACACAGCTAAACGCTACGTGTTGCACAGACAAGGAGTACTCGGAATCAGGGTGAGAACTATAGGATAGTACATTTACGTAAGTCAGATGGATAGACCGCCGCAGATAAATTTATAAGTCCTTCGATAATTTACCGGTGGCGGTGTTTCCGTCTGACTATAATTTAAGTGTCTTCCATGGCTAGAGTGAAGTAGACTCTTAATAAACTAGCGCGCTTTACTATCAATGATTGCATAACTGCTTACTATCAGGCGGGATTAGGGTTTAGCACTAGTTTGGCCTAGTGGTATCGCCACAACTTATAAGTTGTAGGTCATAGGTTCGAACCCCCATAGGTTCGAACCCCATCAGGCGCTTTACTTTGTGTAAATTATTTTGTGACCGCTGCTCTCAAAACGGTGAAAGAAATCATGGTGAAGAAACCGGCATGTCCTGGAGCCAAATACTTCGAAGACATGTGACATCTACCAACCCGCACTCCATCGCATCGAGAGCAGGCTTGTGTCCCAACAGTGGGAACATTATAGGTTGACTATGTTACTTGTTTATAATATTAATTGTTTAGGGTCTGGCTATTTGTGTATGCGAGTTGAAATGTTTCTAAACGCAACCACGATACAGGAGAAATTCCTAGTGTGGGGGCAACGTTTTATTAAATATATATGTGGGTGTTATCCTGCCCATCCTTTTGGGGAATCCAATCTTGATTTTATCTTGTACAATGGATTAATTGTGTAAAAGATTTTGTGGCTAGTAGGTGGTGACTGAAGAGATCCTAACGCTACCTAAAAGAGAATGGTAATTAATAGATCTGTTTGAAATGATATGTCTGGTTCCAGTGGCGTCTGCTGGAGATGTCGGGTGTGGAGCGTCGCCGGTTGTGCTGCGCCGTGTTGTTCCACTGTGTGGCCGCGCTGTGCGTCATGTGGTCATTATTTGTTCTCATTGAACGAGCCGTCGAAGAGGTGAACCGCGGCATGATCGGTATGGATTAATAAATATATTTAAAGTCTTATCTATCTTTATCTATATTTCTATAATTATATACAACGTTATTTTTTGTTTATGCGGAACCTGAATATAGTTTATTCAGAATAAGCAACTGAATCAATTCCAATACTTTTTACACCATGTTATATTTTTTCTAAATACATTTAGAAATTGTTGCATTAAGGATACCGAGCGCGCGCACGCAGCTTACGATAGATCAAAGTACACGCGCGCGCAACAGCTGACGCCAGAGGTCAGAGGCCAATCGGAGCTTTGACCATATTTTTGTTGGATCAACCAAGTAGAATAGCAAGCTCATAACTTTGTGATTTTTCATTATATCTTTATGAAATTTTGTACATAGATTCTTTACTTAAAAATACCGGACACGTGTTTCGAATTTCGCATAAACATAAAATAATGTTTTATACTAATAATAAACCTGAAAGTTTTTTTTTTTTTTTTTTGATCTCGCAAATTTCTGGAACTATGTAATAGTTGGATTTAAAAATAATACTTTTGCATAGGCTAGCCCAATTCTCGAGGAAGGTTACAGACTATTTATTGTCACGATACCACTCTTAGGAGCCAGGCAAAAAGAAAGAACGCTCATATCTCAATATCACCAAGAGAATAACAAACCGAAAAATATTATTGTAAAGTTAAGCTCCCGCATACTAAGGGATAATTTACTAAGTTCATTCCGATTGGCAAAGGGCATCAATACTGACCAGCTGGGATTTTCGGGAAACATGCAACGTATCTACATGCATGAACATTTGACATTAAAAAAGAAGCTATTATTTCGTGAAGCCCGAGATGCGGCCAAAAAGTTCAACTTTAAGTACATATGGGTCAAACACGCTACTATTCTCGTTCGTGAAACTGATGCCTCTTCAGCGATGGCAATACGATCGTCAGAAGATATCAAAAAGATTAAGCCTGGTACTCGCCCTATCATCGGCAGGAATGATCAACAGTCTGAAAATTATAAGTCACAGTTACAGTAACTTGATTTTTAAAGCTTTTAATTTTATTTACGTTCTACACAATGGTATAGAAACTTATAATTTATGTATAAAGACGGTGATTATTAATGTTGTTAGGTTTATTATTGTCATGTCTTGGGCCTTTATTCATTCGTGGGTACTGAAGTATTTGTTATTGCACTATTCACTACTTTTATATTTCTTACCACTTAAGTGTAATTATGGGGATGCTTTCATACTCTTTTCGGAAGTTACGCATCTATTTATGTATTTGGAATATACTTTCATAAATCAATATTTTCATAATGTTAGATGACTTAACAGTCTATTATCAGAACTGCAGGGGAATACGAACGAAACTCAATATCTTATACATGAATATTTTAAGCAACTGTTATGATATAATTATTCTAATTGAGACCTGGCTTACTGCATCTATATTTGACCATGAATATATTGACGAGCGTTATGTGGTCTTTAGATGTGATCGTGATCGCATTGCTACAAATAAAAAGGAAGGTGGCGGAGTTCTTGTGGCTGTTCGAAAGAAGCTGAATGCAGTGTGCATACCGTATTCTACAAATCCCCATATTGAGCACATTCTACTGCAAATTACCAGTCACTGTCACGAGAAATACCACATTGCTGCGACATATATTCCGCCAAATTCTTCTGAAGAGACTTATCTTTCTCACTTCGAAAATCTACATAATACACTAGACATGTTAGGTTCCAGTAAATTTTATTTATTTGGCGACTATAATCTACCTAATATTGAATGGTTACCGATTGATAAGAACACATCTGAAGCACTGAACTGTAATGGTAACTCATCTATTTGTAGACACCTGGATAAATTTATGTCAGTACTCAATGCTTTTCAATTTAATAACTTGAAAAACGCTAAAGGACGTATTCTAGATTTAATAATTAGTAATGATGATTGCCATGTAGGCTCTCCATCCTCAATACTACTACCCATAGATAATTATCACCCTCCTTTAAGATGTACGTTTTGTTATAAATCTGAATTAACATTTACACGAGCGAAGATAACTAAATATAATTTTTACCAAGCTGAATACGAATTAATTAACCAGGACTTGAATAAAATAGATTGGGTCAGTGTTCTAAACCACATGTCAGCTGGCGATTCAGTAAATATTTTCTATGATATTATTTACCAAACTATAAAAGACCATACACCTAAAGCATCCATGCGCTCGTCAAAATTCCCCGTATGGTTCTCTAAGTCCTTATCACGTATTTTCAGGAACAAGAATAGAGCTTGGATTAAATGGAAGGTATATGGTAACATTTCAGACTATGAACAATTTTCTAAATTAAGGCAGAGATTTCAAGTAGAGTGTAAAATCTGTTACAATAAGTATATTGATTCAGTCGAAGAAAATATTACTAAAAATGTTAAATACTTATGGAGTTACATCTCTAATCGTAAAGCAGATACTAGCATACCTTCAACAATGTCTTATAAGAATCGTAGCTCGAGTAATTCTACTGAGATTTGTAATTTATTTTCAGAATTTTTTCACTCAGTTTACGAATTTTCTACCTTGAATGTAAATAATTGGTTACCTCCGCAAGAATTCAATGAAAATAGTATTCTCATTAACAGTGTTACCTTTAGTTATGAAAAAATTCTTAAAGCATTAAAATCACTTGATACTACGAAGGGTTCAGGGCCTGATGGTATACATCCGCTTTATCTTACAAAAACGGCAGATTCTATATGTACACCCCTCCATATTATTTATAATAAATGTATTTCAGAAGGTTCATTTCCTGAAATATGGAAAAGTGCTAACATTACGCCCGTTCATAAATCAGGTTCTAAACATAATATTGAGAACTACCGCCCTATCTCCATTTTGTCCGCTTTGTCGAAGCTCTTTGAAAGACTGGTTCACAACGAACTTTATCCTATTTTACACAACTTGATACTTAAGCAGCAGCATGGATTTGTTCAAAAAAGGTCCACTATAACAAATCTATTGGTTTTCACAGATTTTTTATTCAATAACATGGATCACCAAGTGCAAATAGATGCTGTTTATACAGACTTCCAGAAAGCTTTTGACAAGGTGGACCATGAGCTGCTTTTGACAAAAATAGCTTTCAATGGTATACGAGGTGATTTATTACGCTGGTTTGTATCATACGTTACTAATAGAACCCAGAAAGTGGTCATCAAAGGCTTTGAATCCACATCCATACATGTCACGTCCGGCGTGCCCCAGGGTTCAATTTTAGGCCCTCTCCTATTTGTTCTTTTCATTAATGACTTAAATCAATGTTTCAGATATTCAAAATTTTTACTGTATGCCGATGACCTTAAAATATTTAGAAAAATTCAAAATAAAAACGATTGTTCTTTATTCCAAGACGATTTGGATAGATTCTCGGCATATTGTATCAAAAATAAGCTAAAGTTAAACATCCTTAAATGCTCGTCTATAACATTCACCAAAAATAAAAATAGTGTAACTCACACATACAACCTAAATAACGCCCCATTGCATAGAGTTCCTGTAATCAGAGACCTTGGGGTACTTTTGGATAGTAAACTTCACCTGGACCAACACATTGATAACATTATTAGTAATGCGTTTCGCATGTATGGATTTGTGATGAGATGCATGACCGATTTTAAACGTACTCGCACGTACATTCATTTATACAAATCTTTAGTGAGATCACAGTTGGAGTATGCTGTAATGGTATGGAACCCCCTGTACAAAAAATACATAGACAACCTAGAAATCGTTCAACGTAAATTCCTTAAAGCCACACATTATCGTTGCTTCCGAAAAAAAACATCCTACGTTAATTTATTGAAATATTATAAATTAACTACTTTAAGTGATAGACGCACTTTTTTGGAAACTAAGTTTCTTTATGACCTGTGTAATAACAAATATGATTGCTCAGATCTGACAAACAAATTGTGCTATATAGTACCTAGAACTGTTGTGCGGCGTGGGGTGCGTGGTTGCCCGTTATTTGCAGTGTCTTCTTGTCGCACCAACGCGGGTGTCCGCGCACCTTTACGACGTTTAGCAAAAAATTATAATACTCTTTTTTCAGAATTAGATTTATTTTCATTGTCAGCTAATAAAATTCGCATTGAACTTCTTAAGATGATCGAGGGAGCGGAGGATTAACCGTGTCCCGTATGTATATGTGTATGTATATATATATATATGTACATTAGTATTATAAGATTTGTTCATTTTTAAGTTTAATTAGTAATGTTGTACTCGTGCTCTTCTATTCGAATATGTAATATGTGGATAACGTAGTTGGTTACGCACTGATATACCTATTTATAAGCCATTTTTAACTATGTAGTGTGTAATTGTTGGTTTTCCTTAATAAATAAAATAAAATAAAACGCTAAGCGAAGTAACAGCGCGGACGGGCGATGGGGTCCGACGCGGTGGGTTGGTGGACGGAATTTCTCGCGGACGAATTGGCGTGCAGAAGTTAGTTTATTTAAAAACTAGCTTTTCGCCCGCGTGCAATTCGGTTATATCGCGTTTTTAGATTTCTTTCGGGAATATCAAATTTTTCAATAAATGGTAGCCTATGTCCTTTCTCAGGGTCTAAAGATTGTCTGACCTGGAATCGAACCCGCGCACTCATACTTGAGAGGCTGGTGTTTTAACCATTAGGCCACCACGACATATATCCTTTTCTGTATGAGAGGAGACCTGTGCCCAACAGTGGGACGATAAAAAGGTTGATGATGATGATGATGAAATGAAAATGGCAAAAAACATGTTGTGCCGACCCTAAATAAATTGGGATAAATGCAGGAGAATGATGAGATAAGTAGAAGTGTTAAGAAGATTAAATAAAAACTTCATACGGCAGTACTTGATACTTACTAACGGTCCTTTAGGTATTTATGGTATAAACATTTAGTGACGTCTTTAAGTCCATCAATATTAAGAAGCGTTTGTCAATAAAGAAGAATAATATGTATCACAACGTAGTATAAAACAAAGTCACTTTCTTTTCCCTATGTCCCTATGTATGATTAAATCTTTAAAACTACGGAACGGATTTTGATGCGGTTTTTTTAATAGATAGAGTCAAGAGTGATTAAAGATATTTCGGATTTAAAAATTGCGGGACGTCGCGTTTGCGGCGGTACTGGCCAGGCGGGGCGGCTGGATCGGCCGGCCGCTGTTTTTTACACAACGTTCACAGTTTTTCTGTAGTATCAGCATTGCAACCGTGCGAAGCTGGGCCGGGTCGCTAGTTATTCAATAATGAACAGAAGGTATTCAGCTAGATCTTGTTATACTTGAAGTCGTCCACCTACATAGTCGGGAAAAGCACAATTAGATATATTACTATGGGCAGCTCGGCTCAATAATATCTGACTTCATGATTTATCCATTAATGTCTGTCGTCAAGATAATTCCGATTAAAAGTGTCCAGTCTGATAGTCTATACGTCATCCTTAAAGAGGTAACACACCGTTATAGCATATTCTGTATTTAGGATGGAAGCAATTTAGTTCATGATTCTTAAACCCCTAGCGTTGAAATTATTCGTTGAATACCGAAACACAGACTTTTAAATTCAAAACAGCACTTACAAGCGCACCTGGGTTTAGATTTTCCGTACGTGACTCCGCGGGGATAACTACTTTTATATGTCAATGTTTTTTAGTTTAGCCAACAACTTGTTTTCATGATGAACCTGTTTTAATAGGTATTATAAAACAAATGAATCACAGCCCAATTTAAATTAATGTATTAAAACTATTTAATTTATGATTTAAGCATAATTAATTAATTAGCCATATAGATAAAATTGTAACGTAACACCATAGTATCATTTCGAAAAGGTTATGGTCGGGCAATGTACTGGAATCTTCTATTGAGGATTATCGGTCCAGTTGTCACACTGTGCAGCACATTTTGCATTTCCATATAAGGGCGAAGATATAGTATAAGCCCCCGCACGTTGATATTGCGATGGAATCTTGTCACAATAACAGCTGCGTGACGTCATCCGTTGGAGAAAAGGGCAGCTAACAAAAAAAAAAAATTAAATTCAAAGTTAATAAGTTAGGGTAATGGGTTATTTGTATTTTATAATTTTATTATACATACACTATATACCTACTCATACTCATCCATATTCTGACAAATAAACTTTAATTTCATTATCGAATTTCAAAGGAACGAGTATCTTTTTATTACTATCTATAAGATTTATTTTCTAACCAGTTAATTTCTAATACTAATTAATTTCTTACTCATTTCTACGGGTAACAGGTAAACAAATTCAAGAAAAACAACCGCGAGTCGCAATATCAACTTGCGGGGCTTATAATTGGTTGTTAGACCCAATAAAGTGTGGTAAATATAAATAGTCCCAAATGAATTATTAACCTGACTATTACTGACCTAAATATATTATTTTTCATGTTTATTAATGTGTAATTTAACGATGACGTGTTTCAGCATGGCCTTTTTGGACTAAATTGGTAGTAGTAGCAGTGGGGTTCACTGGCGGCGCAGTTTTTATGTATATACAATGCCGTCAATATCTGCATCTTTGTAATCGTTGGCGTGCTCACAACAGGTATTTATGTCGCTACATTTCTTTATGATGATAATGTATTTTTTTTTTATTCAATTGAAAAGTTTTTCTTAAATGGTTTATTTTCTTAGAATATTGTTAATTCAAAACGCGCCAGAGAAGATTCCGATCGGCGGCGGGTCCCCGCCGGTGCGCGTGAAGCGGCGCGAGCGTAGCGCGCGTGGCCAGGTCGTGGCCAACATCGAGCCGCCGCCGCCGCCCGCCGCCTACCACGAGGAGGACGAGAGCGGCGGCTTCGAGACCTACCGCGGCAACCCGCACCGCCGGCTGTCCGCGCTGGGCGACGAGCGCCTGCGCGAGCACGACGACGCGCGCCGCTCGTCCGACACGCGCCTGCCGCCCGAGGTGAGTGCCCGGTGAGTGCGAGGTGAGTGCCGCCGCCCCGCCGCGCGCTCTGACGTTCCCGTGTCCGCAGGGCGGCGTGTACCACATCAGCGTGGACCCGCTGGAGGCCGACATCCGCTCGCTGCTGGCGCTGGAGGCGCGGCGCGCGGCGCGGGCGGCTCGCTCGCTGCCCAACCTGCGTGCGTCGCGCGAGTCGCTGCTGCCCGCGCCCGCGCCCTCCCTCGCGCCCGCTCCCGCTCCCGCTCCTGCGCCCGCCGCCTCCTGAGGCCCGCTGCTGCTGTACCTGGACGACACGGTGTACTAGCGGCCGCGTCCGAGTGTGCAGTGCGATGTGCGACGATGTCGCGTGTACATAGTGACGTGGATAATGTAAATAGTAATTATCATAATAATAGTTCAGGCGTCGCTCGTTTAAAGCCACCGTATGACCGCCCGTTACATACTTATTCCTTGCATTTTGTACCATTACGTCCATATGTGTACATAGCGTAAACAAATTTTACTCTGTGTTTTTTTTTTTCTTAATAGCTACGTAAGTACCTATTTAAGATTTGATAGTAGACAGCTTGCAAAATAAGGTATAATACTGTTGCCAGAGATAATAATAATGATCCCTATTAGAAAACTATCCATATACTTTAATCCCAACTATATATAATATTGTAAAGACACTCCAGCCTTCCAAGAATAATTTAATATTTTGAGCTCCACACAAATTACGAGTTGGTGACCCAAAATCACACAATATCCAAATACCGCGATACATGTGCCGCGAGGCCGAGAGATTTTCATTAGGACATGTACAGTTAAGTCTTTTATACCTTCGTCAGTTTTAAAATTTATTTCTTTTTCAAGTCAGAACACATACCAAGTAACTACGGCACTAAGTGGACTACATATAAAACTATATCAATCTTGATAACAAAGATTAAAATAAGAAGATTGTGGCTTACAGTTATTTGTTGAGATTAAAAAAAAAACACCGGTCTTTCTATAAGAATCACGTTTGTTGTATGGGAGCCCCCTTAAATATTTAGTTTATGTCATTGTAATAGCGGCAAAAAAAAATACATCATCTGTGAAATCTTCAACTGTCTAGCTATATGCCGCCAGACATGGTGACAGACAGATAGCAGAGTATTAGCAATAATCCCGTTTTTACCCTTAGGGTACGGAACTCTTAAAAAAAACTTTGAGATTATGTTGGAAACATTTTGAAGATACGTATTACGAGGAAAGAAGCAAAATTTAAGGTTTTGTGAAGTAATAACACACTGCTCTTGCTTCAAAAGAAGTCCGACGTTATAGCGCGAAGAAAATAACATATCTTCTTCTAGGAGAAAAAGTTTTATTTTTGCCTGTTACCTAAAAAAAGGTTACAATAACGAAAATTATTTCTTCATAAGTAAAATAATCATGAATAAAAACTCGACTTACTGCCGTTTTATAAAAAAGGAAATAAAGTTTATCTTTGAAAAAGGGAATTAATAGCTGGGATCTCTTCAGTAGAATGCGTGCATTACGTTGAGGCTATAGAAGAAATTAAAAAGAAAGACGTTACTTACTTCAAGGCATTCTGGCCACATGACTCGCGTTGTTCGTTTATCAACTAACATTAAAATATTAAGATAAAGTTATTTATAATCTTAATAAATTTGCTAGACTAACCAAATTAGATGTTGTACTGACGGTTTTGTCAAAGTGCATTTTCCAAGGTTTTTTTAAACGCGCCACACTTTTTCCCACCCACTGCAACTCCTGAAAGCCAGAATCAACAGTGGAGACCGCCAGAAAAACGCCGAGCAATGAAGCACGACGAGTCCCGGAAAAACGATTCAACTGTCTTGGGCCCCGCAACGAAATTAATCAGAAAAGAATAGCGGAGGAGTAAGAAAAAATATTTTTTTTTTCCACTTCCCTCCATAACAAGCAGGAGACAGAACAGAACTAGGCCAATCGGCACAAAAGGACATTATTGCAACTGGGAGAAGCCTAGATTGCCAAGCACCACGGAATAAAATTTGATTAAGTTAATGGGTCCTAAGTAGGTATTTGCTGTTACAATTGATTCCAATAATAGGTATGGCAAAAGCGCCTGAACGCACGGAAATTGGTTCTAGTTTCTACAAGGTCCGTATAATAAACGACTCCGGATGTAACTTGTACACTATCCAACATAATATAGCGTTCATTCTGCCAAAGAACACACTCCCACAAGATGTGATGTGCGGACTGTTCAAATTCACAGTTCGATGTAGAACATTGACACAAAGGCGAAGGAACAAGTTTAAAAGAATACAGTTTACTTTTAAAGTTGCTATGACCCGTCAGAAATTGGGCAACGCAGTGGTCAACCTCCAGCCATGTCTTAGCCAGCCGATCGCCAACGGATGGAAAGAATATATGGAGGTCCTTGGTGGAATTATCCCACCTACTTTGCCGTTCGGAAAAGAGATTCTCCCAGACTTCAGTCTGAGGTTTAAATAATCTAGAAATTTTATTAAAGTCGTGTTGTGTAACAAAATTAGTGTCCATGGCCTCCCCCCTCGCGGAGTAGTACATTGAAGCACGTCGCTGTACCTCAAGATCGACTGAAAGTACACCTGCCAGTACCGGTAAGGCTTCAGTACTGACTGTTCTATACGCCTTGCATAAAAATATCAATGCCAAACGTTGGCTTTGAAGCAGTTTACGTCGTGCCGCCCCTATGCTGGCCCTATCGGCCCAAACAGGTGCACCGTAGCACATACATCCTAATTAGGTAGCTCCATATATAGTTTTTAAAGGATTTTTTTTCCAAGGTTTCAAAAATTCGAAATGAAATGAGTTTATAAAGTGTTTAATTTTTTTTTTTTTAATATTAATACGTAAATTACCAGTAAGAACTTCAGGCATTCCAGTCGGGAGTTTGGTCCTGGAGAATCTCCTGACGACCTGTCTTTTTGTTCCATACTCTCTCTTTTCTCTTAGACCATTTCCGAAGTCACCCCGCCGCCGGTTTGGCTTAGTATATTCTGTTATATGTATTCCTGTCGCTATCGTAAAAGTGTCAGACTACAAATGTGAGATTGAGGCAGAATATCTAAGCATTTGCGAAGTAACTATTATCAGTATCGGTATCAAGTTTTAATCATCCTTATAAGTATTTCTGTCGCTTCAATATCCTTTCATGTTTCAGAAACTAAGAGATCTGACGGTAAACGGCGACTTAAAATGAAATCGCGTTTGAGGATCAGGCCGTAGGTATTTCACGTTAAGAGTAGAATTGAGTTTCTACCTCAATCCTGACGCATATTGTAGCTTATCACGATAAACCAAACCCAATTGGTGATAACTTATCACACCTGTCGGGTTATATCAATGCAAATGACCAAAAAGTACTTCGTAGGTATATGTATGTATTGACAGTGCTGGAACTAATTATAAGGGAACAGTGACTGTATTCCAATTTCCTAACCATCACTATCCGTTAACATGATGTTTCCTGGGTAAAAAAAAAAGACGTGTGGCACTCGGGGACTGCCGCGGTAAAGCTATTGCATAGCATTTTTTCTTTTTTTTTTATTTATTATTATTATTTTATTTTAATTTTTTAATTATTTATTATTTTCTTTTTTTTTCTTCATATTTATTTCTTTTCTTTTTTTTTATTATTTCTTCATTATTTTTTTTTTATTTATTTCATTTTCTTTTTATTTTCAGCTATTCGATGTTGTACATAAATACCTATACACCTATATACTTTCTCATAAACAGCTGCTTATGTATTCGTCCGATTTCGGAGCAGCTCGTCTCGATTCGTGCGAGTTTCGTAGAGTCGTACAATACGTCTAATCGCACGCACACAACGCCCAAGACTGCCGAACTGAAACGACGTTAGACGATGTACGGCCTTCAAGCCACACCTCCGTGCTCGTCGGAGTGGGGAGCGTGAGGTTTTTTCGTTACGGAATTTCTGGATTCGGTCCCCGCGCTCAAGGCCCGCGATAGAAGCTATGCAATAGCTTAAATATTCTATTTAGTCCGTCATTCAGATATAGAAAAATATTGGATACGTATATTTTGTTTTATCAAATCAATAAAAAATGACAAATATAAAAGGCATCAAAGATCAGGACACTATGGCTGGTAACGTTACTGCTCGCTAAAAAGTGTAGCGTGTCACTACGTGTGTGACGTCTTCATTTTTTGTTTATATGAAAAAAAAATACGTGTCTAGTATTTTTTGGAAATTGACTGACGGACTAATTAGTTTTTTTTTGTCAACTACCCTATTATATTGAGTAGAATTATTGGCAATGTTCACATTTACGACAGTATAGGTAGGTAAAGACAGTCTACTACAAAACTTTTGCCACCGTGGAAATCAGCGCGACTGCCAATCAAAATAAGGTACTAAATATTGTACATATTGAAAAGATCTACATAAAGTCCGCGATGGTATATGTCTTTCTCTTTTATGGATATCCCACAATATTTTTTTTTTGTCATTTACTTTTTACGACAAATACCGGCTAATTTTCGAAGCGATTTTAACCAATACAGCATTAATCCTCATCTAATTTAAAATCTTAAATACATTGTTGATTTAATATAGATCTATATTGCCCTTTACAGCATATGATTTAAATGAATATTATCATAGATATTACAGATTTAAAAATTGCGGGGTGTCACGTTGGCGGCCGTACACGGCACGGTGTTTTTATACAACGTTCACAGCTTTTCTGTAGTGTATTTATGTAGGATGATCAGCATTGCACCCGTGCGAAGCCGGGACGGGTCGCTGTAATATATAAATATGGAATCTCAATCAACTTGCTACATATAACTTAAAGGCATGGGCGTACTCATCTTCTTGGGGGCAAGTTAGGGCTAGGGGGGCAAGTCAGATTTTTAAGGTCCACTTAAGTCTTACAAACTACACAAGCACATCAATCATACAACAAGTATCTGACATCGTAACGCAAACTTTGCGAAAAGGCTAGACCGCATGCCACTAATAAAATTATGATAGTCATTTATGTCGTTAATGAATGGTTACAGAATTCGCAGGGTTAAAAAAAGTGTCGGCTCGCCTTTTGAACGTTGCAATCGTGCCGCCGTGCGGGTTTGCAGGTATGATGTTGATCCCTGATGTAAACTTATTAAATCAGATGATAAGATAGTTTCTCGAGTTTTGTTTTTATTACGCTTTTTTTGTGTAATTAGCGAACTAATTAATTTTTAATTTTATTGGGTTATAAAAGTATTGCAATTATGAACGGTCTAAACTGAAAAAAACTATTTTTTTTTTAAATCATGTAAAAGCCGACGAGAAATTCCACCACTGGGGGGTTCAGAATCATGTACTGGATCCATGGTACTCGTTTGTGCGTCGATGTCAGATACACCTTTAAGTAGTGTAGTGTGTAGGGCAAATAGACGTAAATGATCCTCTATAAGTGCCCGTTATATTTTGATTAGTAATTTGGGAAGGTCATACATGTTGCTGGCTGCCCCCACCTGCCCCCCCTTGGGTACGCCCATGCTTAAAGGTTCTAAATGCTCTCTTAAAATAAATATCTTTGAAAGTTCTTCTTTCATTACAAAATGCTCTATCATATCGTTAATCGGTAATGTTGACAGACAAGACATGCATGTGACATGCATGAATCATAAATCCCTAAGAAAGAAGGCCATAGATGTTGTTAATTTTTTTTTCTCAATTCTTAGGTCATATATTCGTTGATCCCGTAGAAAACCTTTGCTTTGTCTATTGCTATTACAGAGTTAAACACGCATTTGTGGAATTTATAACTACCGCAGAACATTCATTAGCTTTAAAATTACACATGTGTGAAAAGCCTATATTTAGGCTTTTGCAAATCTGCTGGGCGGATTGTCATAATCGCAAGATAAAAAACATGATAGCGCCTGGTGACTTTAGATAGTGTATAAATTTTTACCATATACATTATACATACATACGAACTTCCGTTTTACAGTACCCGGATTGGCACTATCTACTAGATACCAAAATAATAATACGTAATTTCAATTTGTATAGAATGATCTCCCAGATAAGTAAATCGGAACATATCTAGAGGTATATCAGGCCATTATATTTCAACTCGCATTGGTCTATTTACCGCCGATATGTCAATAAAAATGATTTATTTGAAAAATAAAAAAACGGTCAAGGGCGAGTCAGAATAGCACACGAAGGGTTCCGTACCAAGAGGTAATAAGGGGTAATACGGTCATGTTGGCCCTTTGGATACGGAAAAAAAAACATTCCTGGTGCATGAGAAGCGTCGCTTTTAAATTTGTTCTAGTTTAAAAATTTGCTATGCTTACGAGCGAGCCATTTCAAAGAGGCTCATATTTTTTAAAGAACTTATGGTGGCCCGAAAATAGGGAATGTAACTTGAAATAACAGAAGAATCATTTTGTGAATTGTCATCATAATGTTAATATTGGTTTTATAGTTAATGTTAATGACAATATTGTTTATTCAGTACTGCCTGTGCGAGTAATTAAGGCATTAATTTAAAGGTTAACTAATTTTAATTTCACTTAACTAAAAGAAGAAATAGAATTAATCACAAACTCGACCATGACACCGATCTGATAATTTGTTTGTGTTGTTAGTCTGATCCATGGTGTCAATCTCAAGCGATCTACACATACTAGCATTATTATAATTTTAAATTATTGACTATTATTTTGGTCTTAGGATGTTGTGTTTCTTTGACTATTTTAAATAGATAGTACACATACGATTATCATGTTGTTTTCAAGTCACTAAAATATGACTTGAGTTTTTAAAATGGTGCCATGTAAGTATCATCAATTTCCTTTTTTTTTTTCGCCAAATCATCTCTTTAACTCTCTGTAAAAGTTTTTTATTCGTTTCATCTTTAAATCATAAATTACTTAACGTTATCATCTAATTGTTACTTAGATCATAAAACAACTAAGATTTTTCCAAAAATATTCCTTTTGTTAAACATTCATTGGCGATGTTATATTGATTACTATAGTTAATCGAGTTTCTAAGTTTTAGTTTTTTTTAAGAGTTTACTTACGTCCAATTGTGTTGGACATAAGTACTACCCCCTATTAAATAACGAGTTCAAAAGAAACTAGAGTCTTTTAATACATACATTAATTAAAAAGTAAACATCGCTAATTGAATTTTAGATAGATAGGGTTTAAATATAATAGTTCGGACTTTGGTGCTAAATAAAAAATTAATATCAGTCCAAAATTAGGTAACATAATATTTTAGTACGACGAAAATAGTTGGTGAAATGTCATAAAGTCGTATTTTCCGTTATGTCGGTATTCATGACGACGTGTAGGTACATTCCCAGATTTTAACAAACGTACGTTCACTTTTATTAGAGCCGTGCGGACAATGAGCGTTACGTTATTTTTATATGATACCCTCGAAACAAAAACCCAACCGTTTACATTTGCGGCATACCAGTGCGCCATAACTACGCATTTCACTTATTTTAATTCTCCTAGTATCAACATTGAAAATACCTTGATTTACGTATGACTTTTCGATACAAATCTACAAACTAGTCGTTTCCATTGATATAATGTATTTGTATATACACTGCAGTTCTCTACTTCCCTGTTTCTGTTAATATTTAAATGTAAATTGTCTCTTTTTGTCTCAATTTTATTAGCTATTTTACTCATATTAATTATTCTTCATGTTGTATATTATAAATTAATTGTATAATGGCTAATAATAACTAAAATATGATGATGACCGGACAGTCTGTGGTGAGTAAATATAATAAGTGATTTTTTATAGGGTGCTTGGAGATGTTTCTTGATGTTACATGCAATTTATGCACTTAATTTCGTGTACTTACATTGTGTTTACATATCACATATTGTAAAATCAAAGTTTAAGGGACTAGATCATGTAAATATTCGCTTGAAAATTATAAATATACGATCTCAGAGCTTGTAACATGTATTCATCTCCATGAGGCTCTCGTGCTATGTAAGCTGATTCCAAAGAATTTGTTTCAAAATTAAATGAAAGTAGTGCCTTATTTGATGTTCATTGAAACTTACATATTTTGTTTAACGACTTTTGGTTGTGAAACATTATTTACTGGCTATTTCAGTGTTTGTTTTATCTCTGGAGCCATAACCATCTTTATGTATAGCTGTGTGCGCGGTTTTATGCTCATGGAGTGAGCACAATTTATTTAATTAGATTTAATTAACATAGCATGAGACGCCACCCTTGTCTGTATAATGTGATTTGTGATATAAGTTATTAGTGTTATTTTTTTGCTCAAAATTCCTTTCTTCTTTCGATCTGTGTACTTATGGTTCATGAAATTTGTAAGACTGTATTTTTTTGTTGTTGTGTAAACATCGTTAGTATACTTCGGGTTACGAATATAGTTATTTTGAAATTAATCTTGGTTTTATTTACCTTCTACTTTGTGTGTTAAAATCATTTACTTGAAAAATTGACAATTAATTAAAACATTCCATAAATTCAATTTCCAATTATATCATTTTTGATTTTCAATTAATTTCTCTGAAGGGATCAATAGGATGGTCCGTACAGTAAAATAAAACAACTATATAAATAAAAATAAATTATTTATTTAAGGTTGATCGAATTTCATTCTTGTAGGTACGACCGGAGCTCGGGTCGCAGTGACTAGACTGTACACTCAACATTTCTCATAAATATTCATAAACAATATATTTCTGTTCAAACAGAAAATCAACACTTAGTAATAAACATTACATTTCTACTTAATGTAAATATAAATTAAATCACTAATACTCGAGTATTAGAATAATTAAATCCACCGAAAAATAATATTACACACTGCCAGGAGCATTATTACAATAGCTTCCTAAAATTAATTTTGTTAGTCTTATTCGTTGCTAACCCAACAAGTCATTACGTCTATTATTATTTGGCGCCTCCAGCTAACCGCCGTAAAACCGTTCTAAATATCAGTTCAGTATTGATATGAAAAACTGCAATTTTGGTATCAAAGTCTACACGGAACGCAAGATATGATTGCGTGGTGTGACCGTGGGTGTTGCCGAAAGTGTCATGATTATACTTAAGCCTAAGTTGCTGACACATTGGGGGTATGTTTCGTAGATATTTGCCATAATGGTTCGAATATTCACTATGACGGCAGGTATCGAGACAGTGCTACGCCGCTAGAAATCAGTGTCACCGAGCACGTGGTACATGAGGCGTTTGAATGAGTTCGACTGTTGGATATGCTCTTCGTGTAAGGAGTTCACCTGCAAAAAAACAATATAAGGTCTTTAAGGTACTTTAGTGCACAAAAAATAGACACCTGCAAGATTGAATTGGCTTAGATATATAATAAATATGATGAGTAACACTTTTTTTTAAGAATCTGTATTTGTTCCGGTTCTGTCTGTTTGGAATTAAAAAACACTATACAGTGGAATTTGTTTATAATGACATCGAAGGAAAATAATAAACATATCATACTAAGCGGATGTAATACAAGCAATTTGTAGAAACGAAAGCGACATGCCACTATATTCGAAAACATTATAATGACTTCGTTATAAAGAATTTTATATGAAAACCCAACTTCACTTTCATAATAAGCAGGTAATCAATATAAGTGGAGTCGTAAAAATTAGTTAAGTTCAGTGCATCCTTTTCTTTCTATTTCATTAAGAAAAGAACAGAAGATAAAATGTCAGTTTAGACCTGTCAAATTAGTGCGCTCCTGACGTAAACGGGCGTATTTTTAATCGCCATGTTTCTTCTTTCTTTATTTTTTGGCTTCGCACGGTTTGTGCATTTAGCCAATGTCACGTAAATATGAATTATTAATGTCGAAAAAGACGGCAGCGTGACCCGACTCTTACGAGTGAGGTTTGGGGCAGTCATGATGTGGCCACTATGCTGCGATATTTCACTGTTCTTTATGAACTATTTACTAAATGCACTTTTTACTACATAAATCACGCACTTTTATTTAGTAAACAACACTATAAATAATTTTAAAAGTCTAATGAAAAACGAGCGTGACACTCAGCTTGACTTTCCCGCCAAAACTCATCGCCATGTTTATAATCGCGTCTAAACTGTCTATGGAGTATCCTAATTTGAGAGGATTAAACTTAAATGTTATCTTCTATCCTTTTCTTTACGAAATGGAAAGAAAAAGATGCACATAATTTAAAATTAGTTTAGTTTGTGAACAACAGAATCGGTGCCAATATCAGTGTTATAAAAGACTGCGCGGCAGACTACCTAATGTTTGAGAGCAATAGCAAAATACATTTTATGTTATGGTCACTTACGAAGGTCGTTTGTTTTCCTTTCGGTTTCTCTTCAGGCTTCGGTTTCGGAACCGGCGCTGGCCTCTGTAAATTAATATTACGTGAATTATTTTTGACGTCGTTTCACCACTGGTGGCGCTAGCAGCACAAACAGTAAACATTGTTTTCTCATAGCATCTGAAGTAGTTAGATTTTAATATAGGTATAGTTTATAAATTATTTTAAGATTCACAAAACAAAATTCAGGTTCGTTAGACCAAAACAAAAAGAAAACATTCCAAATGTTGATTTTTAAACCCAAAATAGAACAAACTAACAACTAGGTGAAGCAGTTTCAACGTGTGATAAATTTCTATTAAGTTTCACCTATCTGTAGATACCCGGCATAAAATATAAATAAAAGTCCAATTTCAACTTTTTTTTTTTTGGTTCAGTTGCTGAATGTGTTTCATGGGGTTTTTTTTTTGTACACAACAATGGCTAGAGGCATTTTTGTGAGACGTACCTTGTTGGTCGGCGCGGTGAACACCTTGGGGGTGACGGGCGTGGGCACCTCTTGCACGACGTCGCCCAGCCCGTCCTCCTGCAGCGCGCGGAAGGTCTCGGACTTGGCGGGGTCGTACAGCGTTGTGGGCTTGTGACTGTGTCGCGAGGTCGGCCAGGTGGGGCGTTAGGGTTTAGTCGGTTAGCGGGCGCAACACAATAATAGAGAGAAAATACATTAGATACGACTCGTATCACGTTAGAGGGACGCGGAAGCGGTTAGTACGAACAGAAGTTTAGTTTTGTTTGTTTTTCAGGAAGGAAAGGTCGATAAAAATACTAACATTAATCGTGGAGAATAAGTCCTCTACCTTAATTATATTATTTAGTTCCAGTATATAAATAACTTAAAAATTACTTTGTGTAATAGTGATCGCCACTCTGTGGTCACTCTATGTGTTCGTGAACGTGGGGCGCATGAGGAGCGCATTCATGAATGTTCGGCACTCCTGACAAAGAATAGCTGTCAACATGTCGACGTCGGCACCATGCAAGACGGTAAGAACTGAGCGTGTAGTGAAAGAGACCAAGTCGGCAAGATACGAAAAGAGCAAATAAAAAATAAAATAAAGCATTAATGCATCATGAGGATGGGCGTCGACTGTTGTTTTGGCGGCATTCTAGTAAAAGACTTGCCTCTTCATAACGTGTGGCCGCCCATAATGGCCGTTAGCGCTAAGTAAGCAGAGAAATACTTCATTATTATTTGAATATAACACCTACGCTATGCCTCCGGAGTATTTCATTTATTTGCAACTTTTCATGTAACGGGTATTAAACCACACTGAAAATACTATATCTGGAGATGTCATCCATCAAGTCTTGTTTGACTGCATTCTGTTGCGTTTAAGCAGGGGATATTTTGTTCCATATCATAATGTATTAAAGAAAACGTATTTACAGAAATACCAGTCACTTTGACAAATGGATTTTGTTATGTAACACTGGCTTTGGCATTCGTCCATGTTGTTGAAATTCATTGCCAAGATATGCGTAGTGTGAGATGACTGATGCTAGATTTACTTAACGTTAGTTATCTGAGAGGTAATTCACGTAATTTTAAAAACGTTCACAGTCTGATCTAAGTCTCAATCTGTCAATTATCCTCGAACTTCTCTACATTTTGACAAGTTTTTTTGTCATTTGTTTGTCGAGAGAGACTGCGAGTAGATTTTGAAAGTTTTGAATTACGGAAATTGACCTTCATTATTATTACCCCACTGCTGGGCAGAGGCCTCTTTAATTATCTCCAAATTCTTAGATCTGGGTCAGTGTGGGACTATTTAGTATTATTATCTAGTCTATATTTATTGAACTAATTGACTAAGTTATCAGTGCCTATGCAGATACTCACGGCAACGGCGAGGTCTGTTGCCTGATAGAGTTAGCGATGTTTTGCTCCGAGTATAGATTGATGGGGGAGTTGAACTGCTTGTGCGCCACCTGAAGCGATACGAACAATCATTTAGCATAATATACTTACATGGACTACTCGATAGCACAATAAATGTGTGAGAGAGCAGCTACTAAAGATCTCAGTCTAAAATAAGTTAAAACACCAATTATTTTATTGTTAACAGATAAGTTTCAAAGGAAAGGATTTAATTTTAGAATTTCTTTTAATTGTAGGCCGAAATCTAATTGATTACCAACGAGAAGGTACTTTTTTTGCATAATTCTTTAACGATTAATCGAATTTTAGTAATATTTCAACTGCTTCTAAAACCAATTTGATGACTAGCAAATCATAACATGCGAAAGCAGTTGACTCAAGGAACAAAATATTTCGGTCTACACTTAGTACAAAAAAACGGATAAGTAGTTACTCTCTTATATTTATTTGTGACAGAAAATAAACCCTTTCAAGTCATAAAAGCTCAAACAAGATGACGTATAGACATATGAGGACATGAGATCGACGACACTTTGCAAGAGATTATGACATAAAGAAACAATATTTGAACTTGTGTGGAGCAATAAGTATACAAAGTGTAACGAATAGGGTATATACCTACATATCAAGTCCCCGGCTGCTTTGGAAGATACCAAACGATATTGGAAGGCTTTCAAATCAAAATAACATACAAGAAATGATACAAAATTTTCGGCTTCTTTGGATCCTTAATTCAAATCATAACAAAAGTGTGACCATAGGTCGATAACTACACATTACATGCCAATATCACGATAAATCTTAAATCTCTACCGTATTTCTGCGTTCCTAGTCTATCCTATCTCAGTAGCCTACCGCAGGCGGTGTTCTTTTCTCATAACTTCAGAACATGTAGAGTTAGGTTTAAAATAAAAATTCTCCCAACATTGTTAGGTATCTTCCAAAGAAGCCTGATATGTATGTATATTACCCTTTTCGTTACATCCTGTAATTAATAATAATTTAGTATGAATACAATTGCAAGGTATCGTTTGTTGTGTCGACCGGCTTCGTAACAGAAGTTTGTCGCTGTCATGCTTGAAGCTAATACTGTTCACACAATCATTTAGAACACCACCTTGTTCGCTTCATCGCCAACCACTCGCTGCAGCACCGACTCTGCCACCTGAGTTTTTATGAAAAATACTATTGTACTATACAATCCGTGCGCTACGTTACATTAACGTTAATTTAATACCAATGTTTGTGGGACATAGAAGAATAAAAAGGAAGAACTTATTTATACGCATTTGTTAGAAAAATTTTGGTATTTTTGAGACTTCAAATTAGAGAAAATTAAAGAAATCTCAAAAAAGAATTTAAAACATTTAAATTCTTTGACTGATAATTTTTAATTTTATCTTCCTTATTATTTCCTAAGACATGAGTGTGTATTATTATTCTAAATTTGGATAATTCTGTTTTTAACAGTTTTAGTGTGTAGTAAAGTGAGTTGTATGCGTGCGTGCAATATTCGTGCGTGTTTCGTTTGTGCAACGTGCAACATCTAATGTATCTATAAAAATCTATAAATTATTTCTTTATAGGTTCTAAAGCAAAGAAAATTCTAAATTACTGGAAACCATCTGAAGGGACAATATTACTATATTACCTTCATTTTGCTACCTTGAAATATACCTTGAATAGTTTAATTACATATAAATGACCGCTGAACATACATGATCCACAACATTACTCATAGGTACTGTGCAAATAGCAATTAAATCAAAAATAAATGTAGCCCACATGTAGTACGTAACATATATTTTCAGCCATGCGTCGTGTAAAAATATCATTTGATTCAGCAGTCTAATGTTCTACCAAGTGGTATTTCCATTTCTAAAGTCATAAATATTTCCACATGTCTAGCGAGTAGCGAGCAAATGCTTTCAAAACTCACTATATATTTTTTTTTAAGATTTTAAAAGAAAGTTTTCAACAGGCTCATGATGAACGGCACTTCATTTATAACGCATGTTCTTTTGTGTATGTACTTGGTTTCTGTGTTTATTGGTTTCTGTTTGAATAATTTACAGTGAAATTTTACAAAAATGGTTTGAGCGTCAAATTTACATTGAAACTAGGTCAGCTACTTAGACTCACACTTCAACTACAAATCCCATGATCATAAATGTTTTATAAACTTTTATAAGAATTGCCTTATTGTAACTATAGAGTGACTAAGAATGGTTTCTTGTGGCATTCCTTATTTTAACTGAACCGCAAAATTTAGCTTAGAAAACCAACAGGACCTGAAACCACGGGAGTGTGCAGTCAAGTAATTTCAGAAACAACATTACATTACAGAGTAGTTAATTTTGTTTTAGAAGTATTAGCCACATTCCCTAGGTTCCACGTACTGGATGTTTAAAAGTAGTATTTGCTTGAAGATGTTACCCTCTGTCTCATAAGAGTGTCGCGGTAGTCGTGGCTGGGAGGCGCGCGCATGGCGGGGTTGGGATGGTGACGTAGATAGCTCTCTGTGGGTCCGGGCTCGCGACGGACCTTCGCGCCGGGAAGCACGAGGGGCGTCGTGCGGTACGGCTAGAAAAATGAAAGAAATAAACATTTTTTTTTTTTTTAATAATTAACGTAAGTATGTTTTTTTTTTCATATCGTTTGTACGGACGACAGCAGGTCAAGCTACCTGAAACTGACAAATATTCCCTTTCAAACTTGAGCCTTAATGACTTAGAGGTAAAGTGGATAATCTAATAAAGAACTCTGACAGATTGTAGCTTCATGTGCTGTCGTCTGTACAAGGTCTCCAAACGTATTAAATAATGCATGAATCAAGAAATCGCTATTGCTAGGCAAGTTCGCAATTTCTACGTGGTAATGGCCCTGATATTCTCGTTCACAAACAAGTGTACTTAGTAGTAACTTTTAGTGCATTTTATTCTTTCTATTACATTACGAAAACGACAGAAGATTAAATATTAGTTTGGTCCTGCCAGAAACCTTTTTCAACAAAGCAAACTTGATTTTTTTACTTGGATATGTAGTTATCTGTTATTATTTTGTTTAGTGATAGTTTCAATTCAATTGCGTATGTTATTTATTAAGTTTGTGAATTACTACGCTCAGTAGCAGTCTTTTCAAGACTATCTTAAGATTTTCTCGTAAGATTAAATAGGTATGTTGATGATTTTCATTCCAAATAAATATACAAATGTTTCATAAGAGTCTAACCCACATACCAACCAATTCCGTATATTACGTTACATATTTTAAGACATTCAATTTATATCCAGTGATACGATTGTAAATGGAAAAGACGAATGATGTTTGTATCAAATATACAACCATGATCTAGAATAGTTGGCTCACATCACACGCTAATAATAGTTCACGTGGTAGACGCATAAACTTCACAACAGAGTAAAACAAATGGTGTGAAACACAAATCGTAATTTGGTTTATTGCTTCGGCTAACTGAGGCTAGTTACATGGAAACATATATGTATGTTTGTCACATATAAATGACCTTTTCGAAGGCCGCAGACGAAGCAATCAAAATACCAACATCTTCCTCCGTACGGCACGAGCATACATCGGTCAGGGTCTTTACAGAAATCAGAGTTATTTCTCTAAAAAATGTTCGATATCTTCGCAAAGATTAGTCGCTAAACTCCGAGGCGTACTTTGCGTCGCGTCTAATTATAACACAAGGTTGTTCCATGTGGGTTATGATATGACTTCTAACACGATTCGCTTTATTTATACGGGTCTCTGATATTTGGGTCGTGGTCATGTTTCAGTCTTCGTAACTAGACTGATATGATGTATGGCAAGTGAAATCCTGTTACGGTAGCAACTGGCACCGTGGCTAGATTGAGGGCCAATGATAGTGTTTTAGGCCGTCATATCGATGATGCCATGTGGACCTAGCTATAATAAAGGCGGATAGATCTGGATTAATGACTCGACAAAACGTATTGGAGTAATATTTTGTCGGAATAGTCAGTACTTCAACGAAGCATCGTTAGTTTCGTATATGTTCCAATGAGCAAACAACAAGCTTCGTTTATTTGCGGCGATGTTTACAAAAGCGGGGGCTTTCGCCACTGACGCAACGTTCTATGTTGGTCGAACACGTTTGGTTTGACTCAAAGGCAAATATTTTAGTAATGGTTTCTATTCATTACTAAGGGATTTTTCCAACGCCAGATAATTTTATTGGAAGAAATTATTAACAACTTTCATACATTACTGTGCAATCTGCCCATTGAAAAATCAACTTATAACTTCAAATAATTAGCCCGTTTATGGCCCATTAAAGTCTATGTTCGATATTAGATTTTCGAACATCTATAAATGCCAAAATGACTGAAATCGGAATTAAATGGCAGGTAACCAATTCTTAAGTTATTGATAGATATCTAATTTAATACCGACACGATTTCGTTCTTAACGAATAATACTATTTAAAAAAAAATGCTATAATTAAACATTTATGTGTTATAATGTAGGCAGGTACAACGAGAATTCGACAGTATCAAGAAAATTTTGGTAGAGGAAAGACGGCCTGTGTTGTGGTGTAATCAAGCAACTAACAACTACGTTGAACAGTTAAAACATTTCTCGATGATAACAAAACAAAAGCTAATATAACCTGCTAGAATATTTAGGTAATAATAATATTTATCATCTAAATTCTTTGAGTTTAGGGCTTTGCTCATTTTACATTCAGCTTTAATACTATTACTTTTTAAATTTTGGCATGAAAACTTTATCTTCGTTAACATTACATATGGTAACAATCAAGTCATGTAATGCGTGTCGAAAAATCAAGTGGGTGTGAAAATATGACGCGACAATGAGGCCAAAATAACTTCACGGCTTTTTATTTAATATGAAAATGGGTCGACGAATCTTTGAGGATTAAAATGTAACTAAAGCATAATTTTGGAAAAAAATATTTTAATCTTTCCTTGTGAAATAAAAATTTTAAAAGTGACTATTATTCCTATAACCAAATCAGCCCCCTAATCGGCGGACACATTTTTGTCAAATGATTGCGACTAGTTGGAATCAGTTGGGATCGTTCGGGCCGCCCATTGGTCCGTTCGGTCCAAACGATCACAACTGGTCGCAATCATTTGACAAAAATGTGTTCGCCGATTAGGGGGCAGGTAGGCATACGTTAAAAGGTTATTTTCTAACTTACTTATACGGGCATGGACTTATCGTTAGTTTATGATGCGCAAATGAATATCAACGGAACATTGTACAGTGATAACAGCCCCGCGCGTCAGCAACGTTTTGGGTAGCAGTGTACATCAGAACAGACAGTATGTTACCGCTGTATATCTGGCAACCTTTCAGAGGCCTATTAAAATAAAAAGTTACTTTCATCAATAACATTATATAAAGCACATCTATGGCTTATGTTAATATAATGTTTTATAACATCATAAAACGCATATCCTGTTGTGAAATCACTCACGATTTTTCCGGAAAATTATATCGTAAAGCTTTCGTCTTAGATATTACATCACATATTTTGTAACACAGCGCGCATCTCAAGTGCTCCCAATTTAGATTATGCTTTAGCATCCAATGTAACGGTGGAAGCGCTGACATATTCACATCATTTGCAATTTAATATCAACTGCTATACCACAACACATTTTGGTAACGGTGATTTATGAAGATTTTAGTAGTTAGGAGGTTCTAGTGTTATTTGTAATAGTCGCACGCACCCAGTTGGTGATGACCTCGTCCTCAGGATGCATGGGATCCTGGTACCCGTTGGGGAAGAAATTAGGATTGACGGCCATCGTGGTAGCACTCAGTTGCGCGGACGTGTGCCGTGCAGAGTATGATCGCGGACTGCCGCTCCAGTCGTCCTCTCCCGAGTAAACAACGCGATTTCAATGCATTCTATTTTGGAAATATGGCGGGAAATTAGGCGTTGGCGTGGGCGAAAACCTCCCGAGTGGCCGCAGAACCTTGCGCTATATAAAATGTACATAATTTATATGATTTTTCCCAAAATGTTTTTAAGCAATAATAATTAGGATATGATGCTTTGCGCTCTATATGAAGTTGCGTGATTTCAGGAACAGAGTTTCACCGAATTACGCTTGGGGTCTGCTGGAATAAATCATATTCTAAACAATTTCGTTAATGTGTTTTCCGATACAAAAGAGTTCAATGACGATGAAGTCAGTGCCTACTTTCATTGCGAATTTTATAAGAAATACGCCCGCAACGATAGTCTATTCTTGTGATTCATGATTCAGGAAATAGATTTAGCCTAGCTCAGGAACATTCTAAAACTTCCATGAATTATTACTATATTTCAGCAACTTCGTTTCACTGTAGCTGTAAAATTTTGTATAGGTAATTTTGTCTGGTGTTCTAATCCGAGTGAATCTAATTAATAAGTTAACATCATTAAACGATAACATTTTGGCGGGTCTCCAAGATACGTCACGCGTTTGATATAGCATAACACTGTTAACCTATTTGTTGAAAATCAAGGATACATGTACCTACATAACGTCGACACAATTGTAGAATAATACTATCTAATAATATTAACAACAGATTCAATAAAGAATTTTCACGGTGCTTGAGGACTACGAAGTTATTCTGTTACATACTAAAAATGCAAGGCATTCCGATCTATAAGATTCAACGTTAGCACCGCGATGAAATTAAAAAGAAAACTGCCTACCATTTGGCAAAGCGTCAAAATAAGAATGATGTATGGTTTTAGATTAAAATAATTAGATAAGTACTCTTAATATATCTGAGATTAAGTTCCTCATTAAACTTGAAAGTCGATCTAAAACAAATCAATGAAAATTGAACTTGAAGTGTTGTTGTGTCGGGGTTTGGTCGTGGAGGGTCTCCACATCAATCTCACTCTGGCGCATCATCGTTGGTCGTGTTGTTGGGTTTAACATTGTACCATATCGCTCAACTGCCGTCTTTCTTCCTATTCACTAAGTTTTTTAAGTGAATGGGTTTAATAAACTAATGCGCTTTACCATCAACGATTGCATCACTGCTTAACATCAGGCGGGATTGCAGTCAAGCGCTAATTTATAATTACTAGAAAAAAAAAAAAAACCACTTCCAAAATTGTATTTACCTAGCAGATGTTTAGTCTCTAAACATATTACTACTAATAATGTGGACTTTGACGCAACACTCATACACGTTGAACAGTGTTTTTGTGGTAAGACCTTTTTTTAATAGATATTATTATTGCTTGACAGCGATTCCGGCGATAAGCAGTGATGTAATCGTTGATGGTAAATCGCGCTAGTTTATTTAAGAGCCTATTCACTCTAGTCTTGAAAGACACTGAAATTATAGATTTTGGCGAATAGGAAATCAATGAATGACCTTTCCCGATCTTGGCGGTGCGGAAGGGCGTGTCAAACTTTTACTGATTAAAACCCAGCCGTGCTTCATTTGCCTATGCGCCAGGCGCGACGGTATCTCCTTCGAACAACCCGAGGCCCTGGCAAGCATCGGTCTTCTTGGATCCCATTACGATGTGCTGATATAGCTTTGGGGCGCGCGTGGAACACAATGCGCCGTCGATCTGAGCTTTGTCCTTCTATATTGTCTCCCGGCCAGGGTACCTCCTGTTGTGGCTAAGATCGAACTACGATCGAACCCGAATGTGCATTCAGGACTTATCACGCTGTGATCGGTCATGGTCGGCGCGTTGAATGAATGAATGAATCCCATAGGAGCCAATGTCATGATTCGCGTGTTTGTTTGCTTTTCGTTTTGATTTATTGGGGTGGCAAGTTTTCTAGTGATTGAGAGCCTATCCAGTCAAATAAATACATATTGTGAGTATTATTGAGTCGCAAGTAATATTTTCTCTTAAATAAAAGATCATTTGTTGATAATTACTAATAAATGAAAATGTCGATCAGTGCTTATCTTTGAAATTAAATGAAATCGTTTATTAAGCAAGTAGGATCACATGTTAGCAGGGTGATCACTTTTACACGTCATGAATTGAACTAGATGAAGCCGGCATTTCCTAACTGACTACCTCTGAGAAGAAATAGTCGAAACAAATTCAGGGATCATCGTCTTTTTTAAAGTCCAAACATTAAAAATGAAAATGTTTACAATAATTTACGTTATAATAACGCATATTGCTTAGTAACAATGCTTAGCAGAGCGAGCAGGTTTTATAATACCCCTTTTTGCAAGAAAAACTGTCCACCCGACAGGGATCAACTCTACTCCATTCAGTTGAACATTGGTAGGTACTTAGCTGCCTGAAATTTGGCGTAGAAAATTTAATGACTTTAGTTTTTTAATGACTTTGTAATTTAATATGAATACTATTGTTTTCGTTTAAAAATATATGATTTTATAATCAGTCAGGCGTAATTACTACTGACAGATTATAACAACATTTATATTTCCCTCAAAATATGATCTTAGTAAGGAAGTTTCAGTTTTGGGTTAGGCCGAAATAGTGACCGTTGCCGAAATTCGGTTTCGGTAGTAAAACTAATTTCGATCGGACACTAATCGATGGTGCGGGTTTATTCAATTATTATCAGGTCAAATTATCTCAATCAACTACGTACCTAATATTCTTACATATGAAATTGTCGTTTTGTCGTACTGGCCACTTTGCTCTCAAATCTTTTTGGTTTAGAATTCCAAATTCAAATTTATACAGCTATTTAGTCATCAATTTGTGTCTCTAAACCGTATTTCGTTTGTTTTTTTTTCTTTTGGTTTTTCTCTACGTCATTGAGTTTACAAAATGGAAAATTTAAAATTACGCGTTATTTACGAATATGAGTTCCGCCGTGGCACCAGTGCTGCAGAAACGGCTCGAAGAAGTAATGATGTGTATGGCAGTGGTGTCG
The DNA here is from genome assembly GCA_037179545.1 of Sesamia inferens. Classification (NCBI taxonomy): domain Eukaryota; kingdom Metazoa; phylum Arthropoda; class Insecta; order Lepidoptera; family Noctuidae; genus Sesamia; species Sesamia inferens. The sequence continues at coordinate 14,231,350 of CM073928.1, read as the reverse complement.
CTAGAGAAAGCACAGTGCGTGTTTGGTTCCAACGTTTTCGTTCTAGAAATTTCAACCTAAAGAACAATCCCCGTGGACGGCCGGAGACCAAAGTCGACAATGAAGAATTGAAGGCTATTGTGGAAGCGGTTCTATCGCAAACTACGTCCGAGTTAGCTGCAGGGTGCGGTGTTAGTGATAAAACTGTTTTAATCCACTTGATACAAATTGGGTACCTCATGAATTGAATGAAGTAAACCGACAAACGCGCGTCGACTGCTGCGTTACATTACTGAATCGGCTCAATAATGAAGGGGTTTAAAAGCGAACATTACCTGTGATGAAAAGTAGATAATCTACAACAACAGGAAGCGCATACGGCAATGATTGAACCCTGGTGAACCATCCAAATTCTGCCCAAAGAAAAAATTGACTAGAAAAAAGTTATTGGTCAGCGTTTGGTGGACTAGTGCCAGTGTGGTGCACTACAGCTTCCTTAAATCTGGCCAGAAGATTACTGCAGATCTGTACTGTGAGCAGCTCCACATAATGATGGATAAACTAGCCGCTAAACAACCGAGACTGGTCAATCGCACAAGGCCACTGCAACTTCAGGACAACGCGAGACTACACACTGCACAACAGACTGCTACCAAATTAGAGGAGCTTCAATTGGAATGTTTAAGACATCCACCGTACTCCCCGGACCTTGCTCCAACAGACTACCATTTTTTTAGGAATTTGGATAAAGTTTTTGCAGGGGAAAAATTCAACTCCGATGAGGCAGTCCAAACCGCCTTCAAAGATTTTATTGATTCCCGTCCTAATGTTTTTTTTTAAGGCATAAACGAACTATACTATCCTCGGTGGTAGGCCATAACATCGGCTGCCGGCAGAAGTTACCACCCAACAGACAAAGTCTTGCCGCCAAGCGATTCGTCGTGTTCCGGCATGATGTCTGGTGAAGCCGTACGGAGGACGGGTCTGAGCAGTTGTGTTAAAATGTGTGCCGGGTACGATTTACCAAATGTTGTTGTGTCGGGAGTTTGGTTGTAGAGGGTCTCCAGATCAATCTCCCCCTGGCGCAGCAGCGTTGGTCGTGTTGTTGTGTTTAACATTGCATCACCTCGCTAAACTGCCGTCTTCCTTCTTATTCACTAAGTTTTTTAAGTGAATAGGCTTAATAAACTTGTGCGCTTTACCATCAAAGATTGCATCACTGCTTACCATCAGGCGGGATTGCAGTCAAGCAATAGTTCATAATTATTAAAAAAAAAATCTAACTACCTATGAGATAGCAGAAGTGCATAGATACCAATGGATCATGCTTTCATTAAATAAATAGCTACTACTAGTTATAACTAGCGGCCGCCAGCGACTGTGCACGCTACAATAGCGGCGTAAGTCCTGCGAGGCGCCACGGCGCCCGCACCTTAAGCTTGACGCAAGTTCTCACCGGACACGGTTGTTTCGGGAGGTTCCTATTCCATATAAAGCGGGAGGAAACGCCAGGGTGTCACCATTGTGTGGATCGCCCTTAGGACACGGTGGAGCAAACGGTGGAGGTCTGCCCGGCCTGGGTACACCGCCGTGTCCTTGTAGCAGCGATTGGCGGCGATCTCTCCCGCCGACCCTGGTCCAGGACATGGTCCGGAGCGAGAGTGCATGGCAGGCCGTCACCTCCTTCTGCGAAGCAGTGATGCTGGCAAGGGAGGAGGCGGTGCACGTGCGGCAGCGGGAATCCCAGCGCCCTCACGCCACTAGTCGCCGCAGGAGACGCCCTGGTCGGGAGACGACATCAAACTCCCAGTCACCGTAGGCGCGGGCAGCGAACAGTGGTCGCCAGATCGTCGCCCGGTAAGAACCAGGCCCGAGTCGACGGCGCGTTGTGTTTCACGCACGTCTCAAAGAGATGTCAGTACATCGTGAACTCCATGGGGTCCATGAAGACCGATGCCTCCTGGGTGAGGGTTGCGGGTTGGTTAAAAAAGAAACCGTGGCCCTGGCGCATAGGCAAGTGAAGAAACACGGGTGGGTTTTAGTCAGTAAAAGTTTTAAAGTCTGTAAAACGCCCTTCAGCTCCGCCCAGAGCTGGAGAGGTCATTTGATGATTTCCCATACCCATAAAAAAGGTGATCTATAACGCCCGCAGTCGTCGATCAAGCGCAATATACCTAGATATTAAATTGAATAGATACTGAATGAATAGGCTCGTAATAAACTAGCGCACCATCAACGTTTGCATCACTGCTTACACTCACTCAATAGTTTATAATGATTAAAAAAAAAAATGTTGTACTTAATGTAAATTTCAGCGTTCTGTTTTGTTCTCAGTAAAACCTAAAGCGCTGTTATTTTAAGATACTAATTATTAGGCATACGTGTGAACCGTTCATGACGTCGAGCGTTAAATTCGAGAAATGAAAAGGTTTTAGTATTAAAATAAAGACAGCGATGCACCGAGTGCGTATGTGCGAGAGCCTGAAAATCCATGAGGATCTTTTTTCTTGACATTTTCCATAAAATTTGAGTAGACAGATACTTATGAATCCTGCATTCGATTTTTTAGTTACTTTAGACTTTCGGGGACAAATAGTGGTAGAAGCGGGAAGCATATATATTATATACCCACTGACGCTGGACATACATAGGCCTATCAAACATCTTTACAAAGGCTGGCCCTGGGAATCTATACCCTAGGTACGAAATCCGAAGCTACGGATGTGTCCTACTCCGTACTAAGACTACAATGTGCTCCACGGTACGCATTCACAACTCCATTGCAAAACTTAAAATTTTTGGAGCAGTACTTACCTGGCTCTGGATGGACTCGTCAAAGGTTTCATCGGTGCGTACAGAAGACGGCGAGAGCAATAGCGTCCTGTACTCTCCCTCGATCTGCGGCGGGAAGGAGTTATAGTGCGGCAGGCCGGCAGGGCCCGCGGGGCCGTGTGAGTGGGGCAGTGGAGTGCGCGGGAGGGACTCCGGCCCACGCCAGCTATTCTGCGAGTCCATACCACGCCAGCTCTGCTGCGGACTTGGTGTCCTGAGAAACAATTAACATGTATCAATTATGAGTTTGTAAAGCAAAAATATGCTGATTTCTAGAAGAGCCGGTCATGGAATTTGGCCTGTTATATATATCGCCTAAACAGAATAGCCAGTGCAGACGAAAAATGTTTTTTTTTTTGTTTTATGTCGTGCAAAAGCTCTCAAGGATACGCTCCGTCGGTAAACTACTTTGCTGACCATCGTTAGCACAAACAGTAGGCCTTGTATGAGTTTTCATTACGATACTCGATCGTTGATATCGAGCCCGTATGGCGTTCTCCTTGGTTGAGAGTTCTTACGACCTTGAAGCGGCCCAATCGCTGAGTCAAACGCGCTCGATATCGACGATCGAGTTTCGTAATGAAAACTCATACTGGGCCTACAGACCGGGCATCGAGTATTTCATTGAACTTTTCGGCCCTATCTCTACTAGGCCTATGATGATCGGGGAAACACTTTTTCCCCCAACACCGTACACACCATTATAACGTAACCATTATATATGGTATCTACTATATCTGCATTCTTTGAAGTTTAAGTATAGATTTCTCAAAGGTCACAAATTCGCGGGATACACGGGGCTAGTTTTTTTAAAGCAAGGATAGCAAGTTACAACCGTATACTATCCTGGTTTTCTTTCCTGGCTTCACATGCTTATGCATGGATTAGGATTTAGAAGACATAAAAGCTTGGGACTGAGCTGCTCGCTCTGTTAAACATTGTTATTAAGCAATATGCGTAATTATAAGGTAAATTATATTGTAAACATTTTCATTTTTAATATCTGGACTTGAAAAAAGACTATGATCCCTGAGTTTGTTTTGGCTATTTCTTCTCAGAGGTAGTTAGGAAATGCCGGCTACAGCTAGTTTAAAAAAAAAAAAACCATTTCATTTCATGCTCTACGAGTTACAATAATACTTTTTCTTTTTATCCTGTTTACACTATACTATATAGCCCTCAGGCTAGGTGGAGCGACGATCTTCGCAGGAAGGCTGGTAATAACTGCATGAGTTGCCGAGAATCGAGTTGAATGGCGTGAAATTGGAGAGACCTATGTCTAGTAATGGACTTCTACAGGCTGATGATGATGTCATAGTACATTTGAAGCCAATAGCAAATCGATGACTTAGTCGGTAGAACAAATTGATCTGATTGGGAACTATATTCACCAGCCATATCAAGCTAGTAGGTACACGAGCAAGGATAGTAAAACACTAGCTCAAAAATTATCCTAGCTTGACACGCTAGCTCTATGTTTCTCACTAGTTTATTATTCTAGCTTCAAAAACTAGCCTCATGCATCCCCGAATAAAGAAATCTGTTATCAATATTATCTACCTTATGGCACATTGGTTCTGACATCCTTAATCATTACTGCGTCGGTATTAATCTTATTTATGAGGCCCGGAGACAGAAGATTATTGCATAACGCCTAACGAACCGATTTACAGGCTGTATTTAAATTACCTGTGGCGTCGAAGCAAGAATAAAAGTTACCCAGTCTAAAAATTGTTTAGACGGTGCGAGTGATTTGTAGCTTCCATTTGATTGTATGCCACAGGTAAGGAACTTGTATACCTAGTGTAAATGGGGCTTTATAATTAGGACTTAGGTGTGCAAGTTCTTAATTATATATTTAACGTTCCAAATTCTATCTCGTTCAGTCTTGGGGTCGACTTCAATGTTTTGTATACTCTGCTTTTAATAGAATCAATGAGAGACCGACCTTTGGCTCAATCTTTCAGCCGGGTATGCCGTGATTGTGTTTGGGATTTTATTTTACAGGGACATTTTCTTTGATGTTTACATCCATTCAATGAGATCTAATTTAAGGCTTAGTTGTCGAGGACATCAAGTTTATCGTGGAATTTAAATTCCTTCAGATAGGTCGTGTCATTGACTTTATATTTTTGGCAACTGGTTGCGATGCATCATAATTTTTTTGGGCTGTGATTGCCGTGTTTATATAACGTTATTTATTATCAGCCAGCTGTTGAGTTTAATGATAAGTTGATATTCTATACTAAAGACAATCACATTTGAACGGATGTGAGTGATAACATTAACAAATGGATGGTAAAATACTCTGGTTTTATATTTGTAGATCACCAAAGACTCTCTTCTTGAAAAGCCGGTTAAGTAGAAGAATCAGACGAGGTCTCGTGGCCGATTACTCTTAACTTTACAATATATATAGCGGAATAATGTGTATGTTACCTGTATGGTGGTGCTGCGAAGGGTATGGGCGAACGAGGAGCCCTCGCAGCGGCAGAGTCGCGCGGCGCCTCGCGATCCACGTCCCTAAACAGCATGCTACATGAATATGACTGGAATATGGAATTACGTCAATACGGTGCAGTGCCAACGTTATGATGTATTGACGACACCAAATATAAAATTATCGCCCCTGGACTGGTTCGAAAATAACCAAGAAATAGTTCATGGCTCAATTATAAAAATCTTCTAGTACATCCACTCTCAGTTACAATTTGTAGGGCAAGATTTTGCAACATGATAAAATCAAGTAACTACTAAACCTATAACTTCAAATAACTTAATTATTTTTGTTATCCTTTGTTGGGTTGCAATCGTTGCTCCTTAAAAAGTAACTAGTGAGTGACCTTTCGAATCTATCTCAGACTTTGTAATGTAATATATATGTGAACATATAAGGACGGATGCAATGCATTTAGTACAAATTGGTAACCTAGACACATAAAAAAGAAACTTTTTCTAACATAGAGACATGAATAGAAAATAAACCATAACATTAATAGGTACAGTTCATGCATGTACTATTGACGACAGCATACAGGATGTTACGTAGGTATGTATTGACGGAGTGTAAAACTGAAACTTGACATCTGTTTCGACAACAAATAGTTTTTCAAGGTGTACAAATATTACAGCTATTTGCAAAGATTGTTTACAACATCGATAAATAGCCCATGCTTAAATATTTGCGGATAAAGATTAAAAAAAAGAGGGCTAAATAAAGCCAAGCATACATTTGTAAAGTTTTACGACGAACTCTTTCAAAATGCAATGTGATACTGAATCATACGCTGTAATCTATACAGATTATTTTATTTAACATTTGTATGCAGTAAGGGAGAAAACGTTCTCCAAAATAGTTCGCATTATTTAGTATTTAAGTAAATTTGATGAAATAAAGAAATGAAAGTTTATTTTTCAATAATTTATACTATTGATATGATATAATAGCATATTTCATGAGCGCGTCGTGTGCATCTTATGTGATTGCAATAAGGTATAAATATATCTATCAAAACTAAGAGTCTTAAATGTTTTGACAAAGCTAGGTAATATAATTCCAGAAAATTCAGTATCACAGTCAGTAGCATAAATCGTAGGTAGTAATAATACGTAATAGGTGAAGGGCAACATGGATGACACCTGGTGCAAGTCTTACTCAGCGAGCTCGTGATAGAAGGTAGGCGTGGGCACACGGCCTACAAAGCTGCCCGGAGAGCGGGGCAACGAGTATAGGTGTGCGCTTGCGCCGCCCCTGTGGTTACACACCTTGCTTGTTTTTTATCAAGAAATTGGTTGGTTATACCTTGTTTGTTTTTATCAAGAAATTGTTTACTACCCTTTCGGAAGACGTCTGATTACAACAGTGTCAAGAAAATACATGGTTTGGTTGACTTTTAACTGATCTGGACGGATAAGTAAAAAAATGAGGTTTGATACTCATGAATAACATGAATTCGATATTTAGGTAAGCTTTATCTGCTGATGATGCTATTTATTTGTTTTGTTTACTGATAATGTTTTCAACAATAAAGATGTTTATATATTTAAGTATAATAATATTTAGAGTGGGAGAACGTCGCCTCAGTCATAACGACTCCATGTACCAGATTAACGTCTAGGTATGGTGAACCACCGGCCACAAATTAATTATCAAAGCAAAATCTTTAAACGCATAGGACTCATTACCTCTGTACTACCAACTTGATCTGTTGGTGCGCATTCCTGAAGAGATTCTGCGCGTCTTCGTGTCGCACGTCGCGTGTGTCATAATCGTCGATTTTAGCTATGATGTCTCCTCGGACCAACTCTCTGCCCGCAGGAGTGCCTGGCGTCACCTGGAAATTCAAACGTACTCTTAATATATGGATGTGTGTGTCCTCAAGTAGAGACCGCATCTCGGCAAACGTAGCGTAGGTCGCCCTTGGGCGAGATGGAGCGACGACATCAAAAAGGTGGCTGGTAGCGGCTGGCGGAGAACTGCTCAGGATCGAGCTTGTTGGCGTGCCATGAAAGAGGCCTATGTCCAGCAGTGGACGAGTAGAGCCTGATGATGATGATGAATGAGATATGCATGGATATTGGATATGCATAATCTTAGGATTGCAGCAAATTGAACGTTTTGTCCACCTTCATGCGTGAGTTTTAGCAGAATACAACTGAATTCGCTTTCAACAGCTAGTTGTTAAAACATCATACACGAAGCTAGACTATGAATACGTCTGGAAATGCATTTTGCACTACTTATTCTGAATTTAAAATCTCTTATATGCTGCCGTTCTATTAAAACTGGATGTAGCGTACCTACTGCCATCCTCCAGCCTACCGCACACCTTAAGTTTATTCCGAGAGTTCCGGTTCATTTCTTACATACCTATTATTCCTAAGAACATGCAGTAGGTACTGCAAAGAGAAGTTCAAAGAGCCAGTGTGTCAATCTCAACCCACCAATATTTATCCAAACTGAAAATAAGGTGTTTGAAGTCGCAACCACTGGGATTCTATGGAAAAACATCAAACACCATATGTTTGCTTTATTTTAATGGCTTAGGTACTTCAAAACTACGTAATGAGGTTTAATTTTTTTCCTAATGCGAACCGTTTGAAAAGTGTTAAAATATAAGAATTTGTAGTTAGTGACGTATGCTTAGGTGTTGCCCGTGTTATGATATAATGTTTACAGGTTATGCGACACATATAGAAAGCTAGCAGACGGGCCGTGACATTCTGAAGTGTAAACCAAGCGTCCATTCGGATCGGTCACCTTCAAGGGTAAGTCGTCAACATGTTTTCAGGCACTTTGTTTACGTTTCCAGAATATACTCATTAATATTTATTTTTGTTCTTGTTAGGAATTTAACTGTATCTACCTAAAGGAATTAAGCTGGTTGATCGAATGGTCCACACTTCGGAAGGTTGCATTGCTTGCAGTTGTGTCGTATGCCCCGATCTTCGACAGTGAGGGACGATGAAGAAGAAGATAGGTATTAAATACTAACAAATGAGTTTTACTTAACTAACTAAATAATTGCTGCATACATTTCAGTAGTGTAGGCAACAGTTAACAAACGCAGAAAAAAGAAATCCAGCTGATATAACATTTCGGAGGGCTCATAATGAAGGGTGTCGTATATTATACAGAGTATACTAGGTCGACCTTGTAGCTGGGGTAGAGGAGGGGAGGCGCGGGACGTATGCACTGAGTTTGGCCGATGGCCAGGCTAAATGCGTCCGCCGGCGACGCCGCGCCAACCTGACATTTTTTATTGAAAACAACCGACGGATCGGATGGAGGCCGCGTCGCATCGACGGCTCGACCTGCGCAAATCCATCACAAACTTCCTCGAGTCAATGGCGAGGACATACATCTATATTTACTCTTATCCATCACCGTGGGTCGTGAATTTTTTCTGACAACGTCAAACGCTCTACTTCTTTATGTTTGATGGATTTTTTAAAATGTTTCAGCTGGCTAATGTCCATCCGCATTACACTCATACGCAGGTGACGCGTACGCGCTTGCGTCACGAAACTATCCAGGTTGAAGAAGACGCATCACGGTAACAAACATTCTTAGAAACTATTTACGGTTTCGTTGCTAGTATAAACAAACCCAAATCAACATTAATAGAATTTTTATTAAGTCCATTTTTAAAGTTAATGTATTTAGATCTCAGTTAAAGGAAGTCGAATTCAGAAGCAATTACCGGTATGGAGAGATTTGAATATAATTTCTTCATAGCCAGATAACTGAGAAATAATTTTGAATTTTTGACAGAAACAAAAACTCTGAGACCAATTGTATTAATAAATCTCAGATCCTACAGGCGTTAAAAATACGTTTAATATTGATATCCGAATACCTCAGCTAACGTATGTCTCTCATATCATCTCAAGAACGTCTAGAAATGGCATTCATTCCGAATACGATTCAGACGTTAAATATTGTTGAAATCACATAAATCAACAGGTGCTGAGATTCTTTGCCAAGAAGTGACACGAGCTTAAAAGTTGCTAATTACTGAAATGTTTTTTTTTTATGTTTAGATACCTACATATTCTGTAGTGTAATTTTCTATATAAGACTGATTGACTCATCCTAGCCATATGGAAAGGAAGTAATGAAAGCGTTTTAATGGTTACGTCAAATAAAAGAACGAGCTCAAGGCTGTGTTTGCTATTGAAAGATTTATGGCAGCCAAGGTCAAGCGGAAGATTATTAGCTAAGTGCATTTCACGATCAGCGGTTAAAGGCGGGCAACAGATGCGAGATGTTATGTGGCCAGCCTGAATATTATGTAGGCCAAATATGACGTGCAGTCTAGAATAAACCGAGTCAAGATTCACTCAATATAAAATTTAACACATATGTATGAACATATTCATAATAAAAACATAATTTTGTGTCCGAAAATCATGACAGAATAAAACACATTGAATGACTAGAACATATTTTATCACATAGCTGCGTTTGTTTTCCAATTGCCAATAAAGGTAATAGCAAGCTTGTCGGTCGCTGCAAGGATCATGATGAATTCTGCCGGCGTAAATTGATTAAGAACCAAAATATTTTGTGAACTGTTTGTGGGGCGCTGTAACAGGTGAATTGCGCCTTCCAATGTTCAAAGCACAATTCCCTTTCCAAAAATTGCTTTCTCTAATTTAAGAAAAATAAGAATGAGAGTCCGGCCATCGTGAGAATGCGTTCCTGACACACGTGTGACAATTGTAGTAGCTAAATAAAATACAAATTCGCAAAACATTTATATCTGTTTGTAGAAATCTGACAGGTGTCCAGAACGCATTCTCTCGTCAGCTAGGAGTAATGAGGAATCATTATTGCTATGATAAAGTTCACATATAAATACTGTTCCACTTGGGTAGATGATCAGTAATTTAAAGGTGCATAAATCCTGTCTTAGGGCTGTCAAGAAAATGCCAAAGCGGTGCCAAATACAGGTATTGAAGATTATCGGTAGATAGTACAAAAATAATAAAAGTAGCGGAATTGATTTGATATTCTATTCCCTTTTTTCATGTAGGTATCCATGTTTATGATACATTAAAGGAGTTGGGCAGGAAATCTGGCAAGCCGCAGTGATGACAGGTGGCGTAAGGCAGTGCCCGAGGAGTGTCCAAGGACTGGGCGAAGATGTATCGGTCATCAAGCGGCGAGGTGAGAAGACGACGTTGTTTCCATCGCAGGTAGAGTAAGCATCACTTCTGTACCTTTTTCTTGTCTGTTATACAATATGTAAAGAAAACCCCGTCCGACCCATAAGGATATGTCCCAAATAAAATATGAAATTTTACGTAATCGCTATAGTAACAATACTAATGAATTTTGAAATAATCTTTTTTTCCGCGAATTAATTTCAACTTCTCCAAAATTTGGTAATTGTTTAAAAAGTGACAACACCATTTTGACGGTATTGTTATGAGCGATGCGACCACGTGCCGCGTGCCCTACCCCCTTCGACCGCCCATGTATTGCCTACCGCACATGTATTAAGTTACCTCATTTTGCGAAATAATATTTATTTTTTTAGGTTTTTTTTAAGTTTAGCCCGGCTTGTAGACATTAGTAGAAACAGTTATCGATACCACAGTAAACAGAACAGTAAATCATCATCATCATACAAACGGGCCGCTCTCGATTTGAATGTTTGCGTGCACGCCGCGCGCCGTGTCGGCACGCGATTTCACGCACACGCTAGCATAATATACAGGGGAATAACGTGGCGGCAGTACGGGCTGTGCCGCGTGACTGTGAGCACGCGTGTAAGTTACATGACCGCTTGCGTTCGTCAACTCTCGCCGGCCACTTACCATAATATTAATTTTTCGGCTTTCCGCCCGCGGCTTCGCTCGCGTGGAGATCGGTTATATCGCGCTTTTATATTTCACTCGTGAATATAATTTTTTTCCGGGATATAAAAGTACCCTATAATTTAATCCGGACTTCTAACTTTATGTCTGCAAAATTTCAAAATAATCGGCTTAGTAGTTACGGCGTGTAAGCGGAACAAACAAACAAACAAACTCACTTTCCGATTTATAATATTAGGATATTTGGTGTACACATACAAATATTCCAGTAATCTCCCTTGGGAACTTGATGTTTTTTAGGACCAAAACTGGCCTATGTTACTCTCCATCTTTTCAACTAACTGTATGCCAAAAATCAGGTCGTTTGATTGCTTAGCTACGGCGTGAAGGAAGGACAAACAAACAAACAAACACACTTTCACATTTATAATATTAGTATGGATTACGAGTAGCACGACTTCAAAAAGGGGAAAAAAATATTGTAGTGTTTTCGGGTGCCTCAATAACGATTTCGCAAACCCGAACTTGTCATTCTTTATAATTCCTACTGAAACAAAAATGCCTACTTATACTACAATCTTATTAGAAAATGTGATATTTGTATTGTTTCTTTCATAGTTTATTGGCTTTATTAAGAGCGTAGCCGAGTCGCATTTTTACATATAAATATATTCCCTTTACTTCCTGTAGAGCTAAAGTTTATTTTAAGAAGCCTAGTTTTCCTATAAAACAGAGGATTGAGTACGAAATATCGTTTAGGTAAACGTATTTGTCGCGTACTTATAGTGTAATAAGGGCAATTTTACAATAATAACTACTGCAAGTTACAATTTTTTTCTGTTGTCTTATGTGTTGTTTGATCCAAAAATGGCGTCTTAATCATAATATGTATGTAACTTAATAAAATTATAGTAAGATGTAATCGACTAACGCTTAAGGTTACCACCACTTTTACTTTTAGCTAAATGGTTGCGTAGAATTTGTAAAGTATTCAATCATAATATGCTTTTTATTACATAAATTTAGATTAAGTGCTGCTTGTTCGAAAATATTAAAAGTGTCAACCCTGGGGATCAACGCAAGAACGCTAACAACTCGGCGGGAGGCCTTAGATAACCTACTGTTCTGTTTACTGTGTCGATACCTAACAATACCTTCACGGATCGAACAGGGTTTTCTTTACATATTGATTAAATAAGAATCTAGATGAGTCTGGCTCAAGAGCCTGAGGTTCGGCACATGAAAAGAGAGGCCTATATGGTCAGCAGTGGGTGAAGTCAGGCTGTGGAAGGTGATGCAAATGACAACTGTGTGATTACTGTTGCAACTTTAATAGCTGAACTAATGAAATTGCAACAGTCAATGTCATTTCAGTCCGCACTGTAGATATGAATAATGATGCACGACAAAAATAAATGGTTGAGCTCTAGAGGGGTAGGTTGAAGTATTTAATCATTGAATTAATGTCGCCATGATTGTCTTGAGTGGTTATTGACTATTGACTGCTGCGCTGCGCTGCGCAGCAGTTCTATTCCCGCGTAGAAGAAATATTTTTATGATCTACAAGCGGTTCTTCCCGGTCTTGCTGTTTGTGTATATGAGTTAAAATGTTTGTAAACGCATCTTCGATACAGGAGAAATTCCTAGTGTGAGGCAGCGATTAAATAAAACACAATTGATATGAATATTCGTTGAACTGTAATCTATAGAATACTTTAGACTATTAAATTCACATGTGCTCTGTTATAGAGCCTAGTACTTGCTAAACAGAACAACTCATTTTCTTTGTTTTGAGCATTTGCTCCAGAAAGGACCTAAATTATTTTGTAGTCTATTTTTACACTCCTTATTATCCAGCTGTCGTAAACCGACAGCATCTACGATCTAGACATTTGTATTTTTATAATTATATCCCTAGAGTATCTTTTAATGTTTTACGATTTTGTTTGTCTGCGGGCGACCCAAAAAGTTATAAAGAAGATTGCGGTAAGTGCGCCTGAATCTTTAGACAAATATTACGCTCCACATACAAATGTAAAAATAAATGCTGCGAAGTGTAATTTCGTCGAAAATACATATAGCATAGTGGAAGTACATGATTGAATGTTCATTCAATCATGCTTATTACTTAAAAGTTTGATTAACTTTTAAGTAATAAGGATGGTTGAATGTTCTACCTAGTATGTAGTACCCACCTAGATTTTTAATGAGATTTTGTTTTATGGAATTTCATAAGTTTCTATATACTATTGGTTTACTATTAGGGAAGGAAAATGTAAAAAAAAACGCCACTAATATTGCGATTAACGTGACCACCTACTGAGCCCTAAATTTCATCGACATGAAATAGAGAATGGAATGCCATGGGTTTTGTTGTTTAGCAAAATCAGCTTGGAATACATTTTGGAGGTACTCTGATTTACTTGTACCAGTACCAAATCTGTTGTAGTGTAAAACTTCATAACATATAATCAGATTAATCAACATATAATGTTCCTACTGCTCAAACACAGACTCCCTTTCTTATATATACCACGCAGGACCAGTGCAGTTTGGTAGATGTAACATATCTTCGAATTTTTGGTTCTACGCCATGCCGGTTTCCTCGCATGTTTTCCTTATAACACGGTGCGATTTCATTGCTTATGCCATACGATATGCTGCAACAATTAATAAATACAAATTGTTCCTTTAAAACTGTGACCTTTTACCAGGAATTTGATTGTATACCAATAAACTTGCATCGTGTAAATAGGATTTCAAAGTAGTCCTTCAAAAATACAAAGAAAAACCTGTACCTGGTAAACTCACCAGATAGTCATCTCATCATCTATGACTCAGTAGCCTCCTACATCTTACTATAATTAAGTTGTGATGCACTCTCTCTTACACTCGTACGTCAGTACATAAGTACATAATTTGAGCAAGCCATAGGCCTAGTATAATATAGGTCAAGCATCCTGTTTAATTTTTCCACAGCTTGAAATATGAAATTATGTTTATTTCTTCGTTGAAATTTGCATCATAATAAACATCAACATACCTGTCGACATAACTCACAGAATAAGCGAGCTGAAGTGGCAATGGGCCGGCCATATTAACCGTAGAAACGATAACCGTTGGAGTAGACGTGGTCTTGAGTGAGGACCGCGAATTTGTAAAAGTAAGGTGGGAAGATCTTCCTTCGAAGATCATCGATGATCTTGGTAGGATGGCTGGTAGCAGTTGGATGAGAGTTACAGAAAGTCGACTTGAATGGCGTGAAATTAGAGAGGCCTATGTCCAGCAGTGGTCTACTACAGACTGATGATGATGATGGTGAAACATCAACACAAACAAAAGTAGCTGGGTATCTAATTAAAAATGGTCAATGTAGAGAGAGAGAGAGCATGCATGGGCGAGAAGAGGCATGGGCGTACCAGCTTCTGGCCTTGTTAAGTCAGGCCTAGGCGGGGGCAAGTCAAATTTTTAGAGTGGGTTTTCTTTGTGCGTTACAGTCGCACGCGGTTTTATGGCAATTTCACTGTACATTTTGTTAGTGTCTACAGCGTGGTTTAGTCATTAGGAGAGTTGATACATGTTCTGTGAGATTTCCATTGGGCGGGTGCCTCCCCCTGCCCCCACCTGGGTACGCTCATGAGAAGAAGTAAACTGCTTTGTTCCATTATACTACGGAGAGCTAGTGCATAAGAATAATTAAGAGAGATTTTAAATCGTTTATGTGGTATATTGTACAGGGTGGCGCAATAGAACGTGCATATTGCATCATCTTTTTTTGCGGGGTAGAAGGGGCGTGGGCGAGGGGAGATCGATATCGTTGGGTAGCGCGGTTCATGAAGTTTTAGTCACTATGAGTCACTTCGACGGGAAGCGTCGCGCATTTTGCGTGTGCGCATTTTACGAAAACTCTCGTTCGTACGTAGTTGTCAGGCGACTATTTTGTTCTGAGTATGGTGTACGGCAAATTAGGGAGGCTCCGAGTGCTAATTTAATTAAAATCTGGATAAAGCGGTTTGAAGAGACTGGATCGACGTTTAAACCACACGCAAAAGGTCGTCCACGCACATCTAGGACCGAAGACAATATTGAGAGTGTTAAGCAGTCGGTACGAGAAGATCCACAAATGTCTACTCGCAAGAGATCGTCTGTCCTAAACATATCGCGACGAAGTTTGCAACGAATTTTAAACTTGGATCTTAAATTGCATCCATACAAGCTGCAATTAACTCAAGAATTGAAAGACTCTGACTTCATAGCACGGCTCACATTTGCTAATGCTCAATCGGTTTTCAAATTTTGAAAACATCCTTTTCTCTGATGAGGCACATTTTCATATGAATGGGTTCGTAAACCGCCAAAATTGTCGTTATTGGAATAGTGAGAATCCCAGACTCAAACATCAAAAACCGTTACATAGCCCTAAAGTGACAGTTTGGGCCGCAATCTCTGCCAAAGGAATAATTGGTCCTTATTTTTTTGAAAACGCACGGGGGCAAAACATCACTGTTAATACCGAACGCTATGTTGCGATGTTGGAAGGTTTTTTGGCCCCAGAACTTGAAAATTCAAGAATAAAGAACTCTAGGACTTGGTTCCAACAAGACGGAGCTACCAGTCACACATCAAATGACTCCATGGCGGTTGTGAAGCAGATGTTCCCTGGCAAACTGATTTCGAAAAGAGGTGATATCCCATGGCCTCCGCGCAGTCCAGACTTGACGCCTCCTGACTTTTTTTTGTGGGGATACCTCAAACACAAAGTCTACACTAATAATCCGAGAAACATCAGTCAGCTCAAGGAGAATATTCGTGGTGAAATGGCAGCAATCACACCAGCACTACTTAAGAAAGTTTTCGGTAATTTCCGTTTGCGGTTAGAGGAGTGCCAACGTAGAGAGGGTCATCATTTAGATGATGTTATTTTTAAAAAATAAACTTCAGTTATCACTTAATAATTGGTTAGTTTTATTTTAACTATACCTTTTGTATTTATTTTTTAATAATTATTTTAAAAATGCACGTTCTATTGCGCCACCCTGTAGAAAAAACGTGTTTATTGTAAATCTCATAATTACTAGAAGTATTTTTAATAGGAACTGGTTGTTGAATGTCTACATAGGTGACAACATACATTGTTCGGTTATTTTTGCTAATTAAAGTATACTTTCTTGCACATTGTGCCGTTACAGACCATTACAGGTGAGACACCTTAGGGTTCGTTCCCCATTAACACATTTATAATGGAGAACGAACCCTGCATAAGCATCGACTTAGAAATCCTTGGTTCGGTTAGAAAAGTGACGAAATTGTTCGCACATCGTTCAAATGCGGCTCAGAGTATAAGGCCA
Organism: Sesamia inferens; assembly: GCA_037179545.1. Classification (NCBI taxonomy): domain Eukaryota; kingdom Metazoa; phylum Arthropoda; class Insecta; order Lepidoptera; family Noctuidae; genus Sesamia; species Sesamia inferens. The sequence goes on along the minus strand of CM073928.1, from coordinate 14,214,866 downwards.
ATATAATTAAAGTTCTCTTTTGCTTGTACTCGAAGATTCCGATATCTACCAATCAGCACTGGGACCGCGTGGTGTATTACAGCCCGTTGTCTCTGACAGATAACAGGCCTGTACCCCAGAAGTAAAAACATAATCAGCCTGTGTTATTGCCTAAAGTTCAAAAAAATTAAGTGACAATTTTATTAACAAATGAAATATTCCAAAGTAAAATGTTACCGCTTGTGGTTTGAGTCTAATAACGCCAGCAACAAGTTTACTTTTGCTTCAAAGTTTGTTATGGAAGCAAGGTTCTTTAGACTTTGTAAATATTATGAATACAAATTAAAGTTGATAGCTTTTGGTTTCCGTGTTTGGTTTACAAAAGCTTCATTACGGCATAGGTGCTAGCTACGAAGGTCAATGGTGAGGCGATCTATGGGGTTGGTTGGCATGCGAACTATATTAAAAATAAAGCGCCAAATAATCAGGCTGCGCTTTACACTAACAAATTACACAATAACTTTTAGGCTCTAGCTAAAAATATTAAATGAAAAAGATTCAAGATAACGGGGTCATGTCGCATCGTCGTCGGCAGCTGTCGAACGACACGATACATCCAAGAATAATATCGGTTATAGAGAGAGTTCGTTCACGCTTTAGATGTATTTTAATGATGTTGCTAGATAATGTTAAAACAACGGTCGTTTCCCGATATTTTAAAACGGCTCAGCAGATACTTGAATTACAAAAATAGCTGAAGTCTATCAAATTGTCGGCTTGCGGGTAAAGCCCCAGACTGACTGACAAGGCTATAAATATTTTCGTGTCCCGGATTTAATTTATAAAATAATCCAAGTCGGGTCTTCTAATATTTTTAAAGGAGACAATCTACGTCCAATGTTTCTTAATATAATTATAAGAAACTTATAGTTTAGGACGACTGGTATGCATTGATCGTTAACCTGGACAGCGTCTTATTTACAAACAGAGCGTTGACTGGAGCGCCGGCGTGTTTACACCGGCGCGCGAGTGACGCTGCCTACGCTAGCGTGCAGTTCGTGAGCTATACCCTGGTGACGATGAGCGGCGTGGCCAGGTCGGCGCCTCCGACCAGGCGCAGGCCCCAGTTGACATCCCGGGAGTCGCGGCGCAGAGTCACCACGAAGGTGTGCAGCCGCCCCATGCTGCTGAGTGTGGCACAGTGTGGCACAGTGTCGCACGGTGTCACTGCACGGTGCACGAGACGCGGTGTGAGCGCGGCGGGAACACGCGACGTAGTGCGCGCTAAATTAGCCTCACCGCAAACCCGCACCGCCCCCTGCCCCCCTATATCTGCACTGCATGTAACCCTGCCTTCGCAATCGACCTAATTCGATTTACGGAAACTCTGGGTTATATCGATGCCTGATTACCAAGCTATTCCGGCAAGTCTTCGGCTTGTTTGTTTACTCCCAATATATCGATGCATTAGGTAGACATAACCTACATTTGCCAAATGATTTTTTTCTCACAACATGATGTTGCGTGCTACTATCAACTAACGACATTACCATCACCAGTCATATTTTCTTAGAAAAAATACAACGTTCATTTAATTATCCAAACCTAGCTCTCTGAGGATAATTCACCAACTAAGTATGCAAGAAAGACCATCAATTACTAATCATGTTTCCTGCGTCAAACTTTTGGTATAAATAGGCACACAATGATTTCAATATTGGCATCATACTCGCATAAACTTATTGACGTATATTTAGCTCATTGATCATAATTAGTAATAACCAAAACATAGACGGAAATTGCATGTACCTATATGCATATCCTATAACATCTAAACATCGCCAGTAAATAATTTTAAATAGTTTGCAAAACTAATGACAAAATAAGGTAGTATATGATGTGTTAAGAACTAAAGCGATAAACAGATAAACAATTAACAAACATTTTGTGTACAATTAATTAAAGAATAACTAGTTTTTAATTCGGTCGTGCACTCAACAAATATTATGATAAATAAATGGATTTCTTTTATTTGAATGAAACCCGAGTTTTTGCAAGATCCAAAATTAGCATACAATTAACAACTAAGCAATCACTGCCAATACAATAAAATAACCCAAATTCTAACTGCTTACGTCATGAACCGCATCAATAGTTTAAGATGTAGGCATCACAAATAACTCTGTTTCGTAACACAACCACGGCTTCTAATTATTTAGAACCCTCATTCCAGTTGCATTCTACTATATCGGTATTATGATAAAGCAAAATATTCTTACTTTTCGCCTCTGGCCGAAATCCCTGGGCTCATTTTCAGGATCCATCCGCTGATGGGGCACTCGCCAAAACGGTGGCCGCTCGTACACCGGCATTGTCACCTTTCAGTACCGGTTCCAGGAAAAACTGACACAAAAATACTTTTATTACAATTCAGCTGCAGTACAAAAGCATTACACTTGCAGTGATAGTGCATAGGTACTATCACAATCTCTTTATAATCGGGCGTCAGTTACATTTCATAATGCATAAACGTAGGTGTTTGGCAACATTTCTATGCATTAATCACCTGTTATATGGCCAAGGACGGCCCACACGGGAAAAATTATTCGTTAGACGTTACGTGGGCGCAGCAGAGTGGGGGAAGAATTAGAATATAAGGGCTAACTCACCAGAGGGCGCGGGGCGTGATTACTTGCGCGGAGTCGCTCGACCAGTGCCGTTTTGTATTATCTCGAATAATTCCGGCGCAACATCAAACTATATCTATTTTTCGCGTCGCGGCGGGCGTCGGTTCGACGGTTCTTGCTTCGAGTGATTTACAAGTTTGAGTTTACTCGAGCTGTTTCTGGGCCAATCCAGAGATCCGCAACACTGCGGGAAGTCAGACGAGAAGTCGGGAACACTCGGCACCGGTTCAATGCACCCCGAATCCGTTTGTGTCAGTTCTCACAACGTTTCTAGGAGACCCAACACTTGTAACGTCAATGACTTTTAGATCGTTGACCTCATAAGTATTCGTGTTAAACCAAAAAAACACTGTATCCACATCAATACAATGTTTTTCATATCGGTGAAAGTCACCCAAAAAAATTCCAGCTCCAGGCTTAAATAAATGTAAACATTGTTAATTTACTTAACAATTAAACCAAAAGCAATTCTCAAACTCTATTAATGGTTATGGTGTTTTGACTGTTAAAAATAAACAATACTGTCAAAAACGAATTTATTATTAAAAATTTCATAACAATAGGTACAGGAAATTCTTAAATAGTTGTTCTATATATGTAAAAACATTACAAATAAATGCATTCGAGAAAAATGTGAGAAGAGAAGCTACCAAGAACTTGCCATGTTGATGCTATATTCATATAAATAAATATAATGTTTTTACAACAATAAACCCTAATTATTGTTATTAATGCATAACTAATATACAAATTATCCATTACTTGCTAAACATTATAAAAATGTCTAATACATATTTTGTGATTTGTGAATAAAATATTAAAAAGCAATAAAAACATGTGTTATAAAAAAACCACGATTGAAAAAAAACACTAGCAAAAATTGTTTATTTGATTGAGATAAAAGGAAAAATATCATATAAGTATACTGAGTTGTGATCAATATATTTGTAACAATATTAAACTGTACACATATAACAATGATAAACATTGTTTATTTATTTCACCATAAACTATTTAATACAAAATATCATTTTTATACTTAACATTTATAACTTTAATCTAAAGCAGTTGTGAAATTTGATAAAAAAAAAAACTGCATGATTGAACACAATAAAAACTAGAAAAATTGGTAACAGTTGAGTTAGACCCCAAATCATTTATTTAATAAAATATATAATGACCAGAATAGAGAGCTTAAAAACAACATAACATATATTTATATAGGATATAATTTAACCGATTTAAGAAAGATACAACATAAGAGGGTGAGGTGGCACAAGATAACCAATACTGTCTGCCAGAGCTGAGGGTTGTTTGAGAGAAATACAGTGGCCCTGGCGCACTGGCAAGTGAAGGAACAGGGGTGGGTTTTAAGGTGCTTACATAAAGAAACAGGTTTCCGGGACAGGCAAATCTCTGAGGGTCAGTACCGACCGGTGCAGGTATAATATTTACTTGTTTACTTATGCGCTCACTTATAAAGAAACTGGTTACTTGTACCTGTTTCTTTATGCAAGTTGTCCATGCACCGGTCGGTACTGACCCGCACAGATTTGTCTGTCCCGGAAACCTGTTTCTTTATGTAAGCACCCTAAGTCAGTAAAAGTCTGAGTCTGCCGTTCAGCTCCGCTTTGAGCGGGAAAGGTCATTTGATGATTTCCACCAACAAAAAAAAAAAAAATACACGATACCGTCAAACTTACCCAATCACCCTTGAACCGAAAGCTTTAGGGATAAATTTTGATAGATTGTAGGAGCTTGGTGTACTGGTTAAACGAGTAACCGTGAAGTTTCTTGCCAGTTTTACTCAAAACCACACTTTAGAGCTAGCAACTTGTTTCAACTTTATAATAAACTGACTCTTTGAAAATTCAAAAAATATATTATAAATTTACTGAAATATATGTATTGTAAATATAATGAAATTACGTTTATATATTCGTTACGCAAGAGAATAAGTTTTTATCTATGTATTTTTTATATTACCACTTACGCGGGTGAAACCGCGGGGCCCAGCTAGCAGCTATTAAATAAAAAAATGTTTTAAGTGTGAGATGATCTTTAATTGGCGTGCGAAAATTTGTGAAAGATATAGAATCCTTAAATTAACTAAAAAATGTTGACGAGATGTGATGTTTACGTAAAATCTGTAATCTATAAAATCACACATTGTCTGCATTTTAGTGATGTTCCCAGAGGAAACATCAGTATGACACAGATAATTATAGTAAAATGTGTCCACTGTTAAGAGTTAAGTCTTGCACCGTTGAGAGAAGTGAATAGAAGAGAATGAGAGAGTGGCTCGTATTCTACCACGCAAGCCCAGTGCGAGATTTAAGATGGCACATGTCTTCAAATTTTTGTTTCTAGGACACGCCGGTTTGACGTCATGACCTTTGCCTTTACCACCAACATACATCACGAGAATTAAAAAAAAAAATACGTGCCTGACGTACCATTTCATTAAATCGGTTAAATGCCTACATAAATAAACACAAATAAATTACGTCTGAAGAGTCTGCGGGAACAGTACAACTTTATAGGACGTCTGATCAAAGGGACATTCAACCAGTAGTAAATCTAGTTGTTAACATATTTCAGACATTTTGCTGATGTCTTTATATAACACGTTTGTCCTCGTATGATTGGTTAAATTATTTAGGATATTTAATATTGAGATTAATTTTCGTATTTATCGATTGGTAAGCTAATGTTGTATATATTTACATAAAGATCTTTTAATTATAGGAAACAGACCTTACAGTTTTAATCTGGAACATAATTGCGTAATACAATATCAACCACAATCTGAATTATATTGCTAATTCATTGCCTCGTATGTTCGAAAAATTGTCTGCCCAACGGTGTAAATAACGTAATGGATGTTTTTGAAGTGTCAAAAAGTAAGCTGCCTAGAGCACAGGCGTAGAGTAGCCAGCCTTTCGGTGTTCTATAGGATACATTTTGGGGAGTGTGCGAGGGAATTGCACGATTTAATTCCCCCATCTCCGTTCCACCATCAGACGACCCGTCGTACGGCGAGTTTCCACCCTTATGTTGTTAACAACTCTACGATCCGGACGAAGCGTTTCGCCTCCTCCTTTATACCGCGTACATCGAGGGACTGGAACAATCTGCCAGCGACGGTGTTTCCGTCGGACTACAATTTGAGTGTCTTCAAGGCTAGAGTGAATAGGCTCTAGTGCGCTTTACCATCAACGATTGCGTCACTGCTTTTACCATGTTTATAAATAAAAAAAATTTGAATGAAAAAAAAAAATTGGGACAGTGTGTTACGCAATTACCCCGCTTTTATTTCTACCACAAAACTAATTTGGTACTTGTTTGAGCGCTTTACAGTTTAAAGTCAAATACATCTAGGCTTAATAATTATTTCCAGAAATGTGTTATTTGCATTATCGATACACTATGAAAGTTTTAGAATTAAACTATATTTATTTAACAATACTAATGTGTTAAATAAATCTGTAGGTGAAAGCTAAAGGACCTTAAGTCCATTTTTTGTCATTTTGGTTTTTTCAAACATTCTTATTCAGTATTCCCGTATTGATCAAATGGTGAAAGACATTAAGTCCTACAGTCACTAATTGCGTAGATATAAAATTATAAACAACATTATGTCCTTAAGCGTAAAAAGGTAAACGATCGTACGATCACTGAATATTGTTTACTATTTTAAACAATAAATCGATTACATAAATTTATTAGTTTAATAAAACTCTATAATCATACTTTTTATTCTACAAAGATACAACTATTTACTTTTTATACACATCTTTAATGAGCTCTACTGAATAATTTATAAAATGTGACTTAAGGTCCTTTAGCTTTCACCTACAGAAATGTATTTTCTTTCAAAGGCACACTCCTTTTATTGGATGTATCATATGCAGTGTCGTAACCATTCAATCCACCAAATAATGATAGGTGTGACTTTAATACTATAATTGCCGTCAATGTGTGTAGATAGTTAACTTGCTAAAGGATCAGTTTCCCGGACTGCACATCGATTTGGTTACGGAGGGTGGGATTTCATGGCAGGAATATGACAACGCCCAGGGAGACGTATTTTTTTCTTATATATATTACATATCTCTGGTTAAACCTAGGTGTATGATAAAATGACTATCAGCTGAATCAGAGAGGGCCGTTGTTAACAAATTCTCATTAAAAGTCTAATATAGCTGGTTTGGTGTCTCTCGCGCATTTCATTAACGAATACATAAGTTTGACAAAACCTGTGTCCTTCGGTTTTTCAAGACCGCGAAGAAGTCTGTTTTTCATAACTGCGACGAATTCGCGGTTGCTGAGTTGTCCGTCCACTGCGAAAATAGATAAATTACATTAAAATCTTATTTCTTCGTAGGTACTTGGTTCAAAATATAGGCTATACGTGGGTGCGATGTATTTAAGTTACAACGTTATTTTTTGTATAGATATACGAAACCCGAAACACGTGTCCAATATTTTTATGTAAATAATTTATATATAATACATAATTTCAAAAAGGTATCATCATAAATCACAAGTTATGAGCTTGTTATGTAACCTGTCCCAACAAAAATATGATCAACGCTCGCCCGCCCACAACTGCAGCGACCTTTTGCTAATTGACGGTCCTAAGCCCGTGAAAGTATGAAGGGAAAATTTGCAACTTTGTTTATGATTGTGTTCAATGAACTTCGGTGGCGGGCTGTCGGGCGCAGCTACCGAGCGCGTACACACGGCGCGATGTCAACAAACATAATTTTTTTATAGATAACTTTGTGATGCTAAAAGAAAAAACACGTACTCAATGATTTTCGCCAAAGATTAATATAACAAAATTTGGACGGTTACTAAAAATTCTTCTCTTTCTGTATATATATGTGTATTCTAATGGAATATATACAACGAAACACAGAGGGGAAAGCTGAAGTCTTAGCCTTCAATGATAAATCAAAATATATGTATATAATTAAAAAAAAATAAGGTTAAAATTATACATACTATTCTCATCAAAAATAGTGAATACTACGTTGATGACATGAGGATCCAAGTCCACATGTGCTACTGTCCTAGCCACGTGTCTAAGTGTTGGCTGGTCGATGGAGGCGCCCGCAATGTGGTAGAACGTCAAGGCCGTGTCCACATCGTTGATGTTGTTCAGAAAGTGGAAGAACTTCAGGTAGTCATCCCTTGTTATACCTACGCCATGGTCACGGAAACTGGAAGTATAAAAATAAAGAGTATGAATCGTTTAAACAAGAATAAAAAACGGACTTCGTGTCCGACTGTCATTGGCGATATCCGCTATTATTGTGAATTAAAATTTTCAAAGAATTTCTATAATTTTTTACACGTGTTATTTGTCAAATTTGTGGTGTTTCTTCCACAGGGGCCACTGATCAAGAGAAGAAGAAGAAGAGTAAAAAACACAGTTCTGACTTAATTTAAAAGGTGAGTTAGAACTGGGCTGGTCAGGTTTATGTAATTCTATGAGCTTAAAAGATAGTATGTACCTAGAGTAAAAGTAACCTCTATGTAAAATACGTAAATAATTCGGTTATCTCGAATTATTTACGCAAGTAAAAACTGAACAATGGTCAACTCCACATATCGATGGTCAAAAGTTTACAACGTGAAACTGAAATGTATCAAAATTTACAGTAAAAGGAAAAATAACAATAGTTCGAAAAAAAAAAGAAAACGCCCACATAGGAATTTATTACATAATCAATACGTAGTAGTTAAAAGTGAACAAAAAAATCACTAACGTGTTAATATGTAGACTTTAACCTAAATAGGGAGATGTGGCGTTGGCCTTTATCCTACATTGTAATAAAGTCAGACTGATAGCAAATAATAGAGAAAGATGCCACGACATTTAATAAAAACACGTAAATGAAACCTTACGTTTTCTTGACACGTTTCAACATTCGCGCCTTCTTCTTGGCTGGATAACCTGCGTACGCCAACAGAAGTTCGGCAAAGTCTGCTTCAGTAATGCGACCATTTTCATCTGAAATAGTTTGGTTAGGGATTTAAGTAAAGCCAGTGGCCAATCTAACTTTATCTTTAGTCATTAGCCATCCGCGTCTCACTGTTGGGCAAGCTCTTTTACGCTTTAACATCACCCAACATCATAGTATTATATTGGGTGGTATTAAGTTGGCTTTATAACACCCAACTTAAACAGTATTTTCCTATATGTAGTACAATAGCGGTTCAATAAATATCGATGCCCAAAATAATTAATAAAGCTATCTATTTAATCCTTCTTGGTATATCATTTTTCCGAAAATTATAATCGATACCAACTCACCCGGTTGTTTTCGTTGGAATTCAAGAGACAGTATTTCCCTCTGAAGTTGTTGTTGGAAGTCTAAAAATTTTTCAATGGTGAGCTTCTGGTTGAGATTGGGTCCGAAGAAGTACGTCGTCAGGGCAGAGTTGATACCCTGTAAAAAAAAGACACCTATATAATACCTAACCGCTCCAGCTTTGCAAGGTTAAGATGATTTTTTTACAATACTTTGAATTAACTTTCAGCCATCGACACGATAAGAAAATAACAATTCAATTTCCTGAAAATCATGTTTTACCTTAAAAGTATTGCCAGTATTGGCGTGGTCTCGGTGCCTAGAGCCGATGCTACTTTGCTGTCGAATGAGGAGTGCCACCTTCTCAAACTCTTCGCAGTCGACGTCACCGTCACCGTTCAGGTCGAACATTCGGAAAGCGATCTCGAAATGGCGACGAGAAGCTAAAAATATAACGAGAAATAAAAATTCTCTATGTTAACTACCTATAGTGATGTTTTCGACCTGGGTCAGTTATTACCACATTATATTGTTCTACTCTTTGAAATTGCTAATTAATACATGACAGTGACCATAAATACAAAAATCGCGTTGGATCGCAAAAAATGATGTTGTTGGGAAGGAAACCAATATACTAAAACGAAGCTTCGAAAGACCTTTTTTTTTGTTCCGGGGTGGAAAATCCTCAATGGATGTCCGCCGCCCTAGGGTGGGCGACGGGGTCTGCCAGGCTCCTACTGACTAAAAACCACCCCGGTGTCTCTCCAGTCACGTGCGCACGGAGCCGCGGGAGTCCCTGGTTCTGCCGCGGCCCCACACTCTCGTGCCGGCCCGGTCTGTCCGTGCCTCGCCTCCTGCACGGGGTAGTGCATTGTTAAACTACCCCGTGCATCGCCTCTGAGGCGTGCGCCGACACTCGCGCGCGCGCTTCCGCCTCGGGGTCCAACGAATAGGGGGCGGAGACTTCTCCATGTCCCTCGCCCCTGGACCCAGTCATGGGGGCCAGAAGAGGGCGTTATCCGCCCTTCCTCGGCGCCCGGTGCGTCTTCTGCGGCCCGGGAAGGGAGTTGAGATCTCTCTCTCCCGTTCCGCAACTTCCTTCTGCGACATCACGTCCTCGCAGAAGGACACCACCGCGTCCCACGACTCTGCGCTACCGACCATCCTACGCACTACTGCCGGCAGCGTCAGATCGCCTCTTACTTCGTTTGTGAGGACACGGCGCTGCTCCTCCCAAGCCACACACTCGGAGAGCGTGTGCTGCGCCGTGTCCTCCCCACATTGGCCGTAGTGGTGGCACCGAGCGTCCGGCTCCCTGTCTATACGTCGCAGGTACTTGCCGAAGCAGCCGTGCCCGGACAGCACCTGCGTCACCCTGAACGACAGGGAGCCGTGCCTCCTCCCGAGCCAGTTATCGAGTACTGGCCGGATGGCCTCGACGGAAGCGAGGCGGTAGGGCGCATAAGCCTCTGCCGCCAGTCCGCCACCAGGACCTGACGGAGCTCCTCTCGGCGCAGCTCAATCCGCTGCTGCACCGGACTGGAGTCCCGTGTCAGCGCTGAGCGTGAAGAGCTTGAATTTTCGGATTTCGGTCGCGTATCTTTTTGGTTTGAAAGTTGCAAGATTTTGAATTTCTAAAATATCTTACCTAATAAATATTCTAAAATATTTTTTTGGTTTCAACACTTTTTTCTTTTGTCGGCATGGCGGCAATTTATGGATTGTTGCCTAGAAGCTATTTTATGCTGTATCACTATGCGCGGGAGCTTATTATGGTTTGAACATTAAATCACTTTTTCGAGTTGATCATCTTTTTTTCAATTATTTTATATTATTTTATAACACAAACATTTTTATTTTTGTCTTTTACTCTATTCATCGAAAGTACTCCTTAAAGCAAATCGTTATGCCGCGGGAAAACAACCATTAAAATTCCAGCGTGTATAGATATTTATTTAATCAAATGGCAGAAGTGCATAGATGACAATGGATCATCCATTGTTATCCAGGCACTTCTGCTACCTCATGGGTAGTTCGTTAATGCCTTTTCTAAAAAAAACCTTAGGACGAGAATCAATAAAATCTTTGAATGCGGTTTGGACCGCCTCATCGGAGGTATTCAAATTTCTAAAAAAATGGTAGTCTGTTGGAACAAGGTCCGGGGGGTATGGTGGATGTCTTAAATATTCCAATTGAAGCTCCTCTAATTTGGTAGCAGTCTGTCGACGCGTGTTTGTCGGTTTGCTTCACTCAATTCATGAGGTACCCACCTTTCGAGCTTTCTTATCTTCCCAATTTGTTTCAAGTGGATTAAAACAGTTCTATCACTAACACCGCAGCCTGCAGCTAACTCGGTCGTAGTTTGAGATGGATCCGCTTCCACAATAGCGTTCATTTCTTCATTGTCAACTTTGGTTTCCAGCCGTCCACGGGGATTGTTCTGTAGGTTGAAATTTCCAGAACGAAAACGTTGTAACCAAAAACGCACTGTGCTTTCTCTAGCGACACCACTGCCATACACATCATTAATTTTTCGAGCCGTTTCTGCAGCACTGGTGCCACGGCGGAACTCGTATTCGTAAATACCGCGAAATTTTAAATTTTCCATTTCTAAACTCAATGACGCAGACAAAAACCAAAAGAAATACGGATTTCGAGACACAAATTGATGAGTGACTAGCTGTATAAATTTGAATTTGGAATTCTAAACCAAAGAAGAGATATTTGAGATCAAAGTCGCCAGTACGACAAAACGCCAATTTCATATTTAAGGACCTAATACCAACATATTAATCTGTATTTAGAACGTTTCAATTTTGGTGAAGTGTTTTGTCGTCGTCAAAACGTCAAATATACCAGTTAGACCGTGTTTTACTAGCATAGCAATAAGTATTTTAAGTGTAGTACAGTAGTATTTCACATGTGCATAATTAAAGATTCCTATCGGGAAGTTAAGACAGTTTGTTATAAATTCTAAGAAATGACAATAATATTTACGACAGTCAACAAGTTAATATAGCGAACTAAAGCCACAGCCACATTACAGTGTCGTGTTGTATTATGGCTTTGGATTAAACAATCAAAAGAATATGTTTAGGACTACGTCAAATATAAAAGAGTTCTGATTTCCTACAATTGTGTCAGAAGGAGTCACATTACAACATAAAACAATAATATGAATCAGGCCTAATAAAGCGTTTTCTCCTATAGGCTAAACAGAACTGTAGTTGGAATATATACACCCTGATTTTATCAGTTATATTCCATGTAATAAGGGCAAGCTTATTGCCATCATCCAAGCTGACAACCCTGTACCACTTATTTCGGCCTGGGAATTTAACCCGGTATCTTATGGCTGATCCTGCTTACATCAGCGAGGCACAAGAAAACTAAAAAGTACGTGGCGTTGCAACGCCCTCTGGCGTTTCTGGTACTTTCTATCTCTACTTTGGCTTTTCCATTGTTAAATGTGTGTCAAATTTCTATTGGACATTTAACCTATAAATTATTTATTCTGTGCTATAATGTTCCTGTTCGGGCACAAGCCTCCTCTCGGCTCTCCGGCTACCTCTGTGCGGGTTGATAGATGTCACACATCTTCGAATATTTTGTTGTCTTTCGTTTCGTCCGTTTCCTTACAACGTTTTCCTTTAGCAGAGGTGTAGACAGCAGTATTATTATAACTTATTTCGAACTAAGGATCATCATCATCATTTCAGCCGAAAGACGTCCACTGCTGGACATAGGCCTCCCCCAAGGTTCTCCACGATGACCAGTCCTGCGCCTCCCGCATCCAGCGGTTTCCCGCGACCTTCACCAGGTCGTCGGTCCACCTTGTCGGGGGCCTACCCACGCTACGTCTTCCGGTGCGTGGTCGCCACTCGAGAACCCGTCGGCCCCATCGGGCATCGGTCCTACGGGCAATGTGTCCAGCCCACTGCCACTTTAGTGTTGCACTGTTGTGTTGTCTTCGGGCTATGTCGGTTACTCTCGTTCTTCTGCGGATCTCCTCATTCCTGATTCGATCGCGCAGTGAAACCCCAAGCATAGCCCTCTCCATTGCCCTTTGAGTGACTTTGAGCCTTCTTATAAGGCCCATTGTTAGCGACCACGTCTCAATTCCATAAGTCATCACTGGCAACACACACTGGTCGAAGACTTTTGTCTTCAGACACTGCGGTATTTCGGACGAGAAGATTCTACGTAGCTTCCCGAAAGCAGCCCAGCCGAGTTGGATTCGACGATTGATCTCTTTCTCGAAGTTGGACCTTCCTGACTGGATAGTTTGTCCGAGGAACACGTAACTCCATTTTAATGAAAACTAAACCTGCATTATTAGATTTTTTAAAAATTAATATTTCTAGCCAGGAATCAAACCTGTTGGCGTTGAGGAAAAACACAGTTTTATTATATTACACCACTGTGTCGTTATTATAGATCGAATTCTGAAAAGTTTTAATCTTGGATAAACTGCTTATTAATTGAAAGTATGTATTTATAACTAATTTCCCTAGACGTTCAATATTTTTAACATAATTTTGATTAGACATAGGTTAAGAATATTGGTCTCATGTATAGACTTTATAAACATTTATATTATACGTTGCCTGCAATGGGGTAACTTTCCTTTAGTGAAGACAGTCTGCCACATAAAAAAATAAAGACTGAGTTTAACATTATTTTAATTAGTTTAGCTTTTGATTTATTTGACACTTGCAACGGTAGAACTTAATCTCCTAGACAATATCGAGTCTTCTTAACAGAAAAGAACGAAAGCTTTGAAAGTTCCACTACGCTGTTAAATCTCGCGCCCGCAGAACAGAAAATCATTAGATTCGCTCATGCTCCGTACGATCCCCCAACCCCTCGGATGCTGCGTAAATATCTGTATATATATATCTAGCCGCCGATACGTAGCGACTACGAACTAACGACAATGAACACTTTTGTGACAATGTCTACAATCGGAATTATACAAACGTATAAGTTTACGTAAAAATATTTATTTTCTGAACACGTCAAAATGTTATTCTCAATTAAACGTTTTCGGTCGAGGATGAGAGCAAATGCGTTCGTATATTTGAGATGCGGTGCTAAAACCGCAGCTTTTCTGTTTTGGGCGACCCTTTACATGGTTGTTATGAAAATGACAATATTCAAAAGCAGTGTAAACTCCCCGGTGAAGGACTGGTCCATACTACCTGACAATTACAGCGGGTGGATGGTAATGTTTAATTTTCTAGTAGTTTTGCAGGCGAGAGTGTGATGATAGTTTTAACAGTGTCTTTATAACAGTTGCAGACCGCAGACACACTAGGCAAAGATGACTCGGATACGGACAGCAATGTTGTGTGGTCGGAGCCAGACAACGAGACTCTTCTAGAATTGGAGAGACGCACAGAAACAGTTCATCAAGTTTGTCACAAGAGGAAACTCCTCACACAACCAATTAATAACAAAGAGTTCTTTGTTGACCACGTACACAACCTAGTGTGGTGCAATATATTCAAAGCTGCTAGTTCTTCTTGGATGTACTATTTTAATATTTTAGGTGAGATATCCAGTGCAAGTTAAGTGGTTTTTGAGTTTAGAAGTCTAGGATTTAAATGGCAATGTTGTTTTTTATAGATGATGCGTGGCAATAACCTTTTATGGTGAAAACTTTCGTACACTTATAATGTAAGTAATGCCTAAAACAATAATTCATTTATTTTCCAGGTGGATACGACAAAAAGTTTTTAGAAAAAACTAAAGTACAACCTTTGACTTTAGCCAGACAAAAATTCCCTCGGCCGAGTGTGAAAGAACTAAAAGAAGCATTGAATACTCCAGGTGTAATATCCCTTTTAGTAGTGCGGGAACCTTTTGTGAGGTTATTATCGGCTTATCGTGATAAACTGGAGATTCTAATAAAACCCTATTATAGAAAGTTAGCGCGTGCGATAATTTCAAAATATAGGACGAAAACAAAAGCTCTTACCGGGGCGCCTAAAGCTTCTGGACCTACATTCCCAGAGTTCGTTAAGTATTTGATAGATCAACACAAGTCTCCACAATACGTGTTTAATGAACACTGGGCTCCGTATCATACATTTTGTTCACCATGTGCAGTGTATTTTAACGTAATAGCGAAAGTTGAAACATTGACAAAAGATTCAATGTATGTAATACAACAATTAGGACTTACTCATTTGTTAAGCATAAATTTTGGTGAACGAAGGAAGAAACAAATGCGTTCTTTAATGAATCAATCTCGTGATGGTAGAAATACGACTACCTTGTTAAAGTATTATTTTAATCAACTTGATGAAAGTTTGTTAAATCAATTGTTGGAAATATATGGTGTTGATTTTGAGATGTTCGGATATGATGCGAATGTATATAAAAGTTATGTTAAAAAATAAAGTTGTTAATTAAAGTAATTTAAACGATTGTTTTAATTAATTTAATTAAATTAGTTGCCCTATTAACTTAATTTTTGGAAATATATTAGTTAGAAGTTACCACAGACCAGATAAAGTCTTGCCGCCAAACGATTTGTCGTGTTCCGGAATGATGTCTGGTGAAGCCTTACGGAGGACGGGTCAGAGCAGTTGTGTTGCGATGTGTGCCAGTTATGATGCGCCAAATGTTATTGTGTCTGGAGTTTGGTCGTGGAGGATCTCCAGATCAATCTCCCTCTGGCGCAGCATCGTCGGTCGTGTTGTTGAGTTTAACATTGCTCATCACCTCGCTCAACTGCCGTCTCCCTTCCTATTCACTAAGTTTTTTTTAGTGAATAGGCTAAATAAACTAGCGCGCTTTATCATCAACGATTGCATCACTGCTTACCATCAGGCAGGATTGCGATCAAGCACTAGCGAGGGATTAATATTTATATATCAAGTATTTTTTTAATATAATTATTAAAAAAATACTTGATATATGAATATTAATCCCTCAATAAAATATCTCTGATAATGTAGGTACCAAACGACAATAACTAAAAGGGAGGACTGGATTTGTAGTTTTTAATCAATTTAAATACACAAAAATGTAAATGGCGAGTCATTGTTATTTTACGTTGAGATACTTTCAACAATAATTGTTTTCTTTTACAAAAAATAAGTTCTAGGTACTTTAGCAAGCGACCTACCAATTTACAGAACTTCAAGTTAACATGCTGCTTCAGGTATAGGTACCTACAGTTAATCAAGGTACCACCAGATAAGTTTGTGGGATGCATCTTAAAGGGCTAAGATTATTGACATCAAACTGAGCTCAAAACCAGACTCAGAGCTGCAACTAAGATACTCCCTAATGGATAATCGTGTAGCACTTTGAACGACTAGTAGAATCTTTAAGTCGGGCCCCAATGTTATCAACATTCAATCAATTCATCGCAGTCCAGTCGCGCTAGCGATGCGACAAGACCTAGGTGAACAAAATTGCCACAACAATGAACATGACAAATTAAGGCTCACTTCAGATAACTGCTTATGAAAGATTTAAAGGGGGCGTGACTGTATTAACAAGAGACTATACGGTTCGTTTCACGACTAAAAAGTGTAAAATAAAATATTTTACAAAAAAAAACACTACAAGGTGTAAAAAGTTTTTGTACACCTATTTGACAATGGGGCACAATCTAGACTGCGATCTGCTACTATAGCCTTTATCATGTTAAATGGAAATGTATATTATAAATTATTACTTACTTGACAATACAGTCAGAAGAAATATATAGTCGCTGAATGTGATGAGTCCCGAAGAGCCAAGTTTATAGAAAATGGAATCTTCATCGAGATCGAGGTTCAGACGTTGACTGATGCTCTGCGAGAAAACACGATGGTTAGAAGTGTAGCAGTAAAACATGGCAATGACAAGCTAGTTAAGTAGCGTCTCTATATGCACCAAAATATAAAACTAATAGCAACTTAATTATTATTACTGATTATTATTTGTAGATTTAAGAAATTAGGATTAAACTAAAATATTAATGTAAAAAACTACCACAAAAAATGATATTGTAAAACAGCTATTTTAATAAAGGAAGTAGTGCCAGCGATAAAAAATAAAAATCTAATAATTTTAATGCAATAAATATAATGATAAAATCTCGGCATGCTATGGAGAGAATGGTTGTGTATGCAACTGTTTTGGGGGTCTAAGACCCATTACGCCTGAAGTAGCTTAAACAGCGCAGAGCTTATGTCTGTAGCAGAGTGTAACATTGTGATAAAATAAGATCCTCCTAAAATCTATAGTGATCTAGACTAGATTGAGGCACGGAGTGGCCAACGGCAATGACATGAACATTGACAGGGACATATCCAAGTCAAAGAAGTGCACTTGAAATAATTAAAAATATTACGAAGTCGAGAGTAGTAGAGAAAGAAGAGGAGAAAGACAGTACCTCATCGACGTTCTGAAAAGACAAGAAAGTGATGTGAGTGGCTGAAGAGATGGTGCTAACTGTGCAAATGTCCAGTGACAGTTTAGGTTGCTATGAAGCAATAGGTAGAGCTAAATAACATCTGTGATTGGGTAATGTGTTCCTAAAGATTGGATATGTGAAAACATTAATATGGAAAATAAGTGAAATACTTTTTGTAAACTTTCTTTATTCTTCTTGAAGATTATCTGCTCCCTCTATAATATAAAGAAATCTTCCGTTAAAGTGCTATTTATATCTTTAATATTATTGTATGTACAGTCACATTCAACATTTTATAGTACATATTAGGAATGTAAAGTGAGAATCATAAAACAGCTGTGAAGATTAGTAAGATAAGTGCAAGTGCACATAAAAATAATGTTTTTTGCCACAATCAAAAATTCTATATATTTTATTGTAAGTATTATTTATTATAATGGATACAGTATTAGTCACATGGTAGTTTATGGACACCCTGTTTTTTTTTTTTATAATATCATTTATTTTTTATTAATGAAACATACCTTAGGGTCATATCTTCTATACTGGTCTAATCCCAAGCCTGTTAAAAGAGAAAAATAACATTAATTTTACAATTCTTAGTAGATCTATTATTTTGTATTTACAAAAAACTTATGGTTAAATTGTGCCTCCATCAGGACTGGAAAACATTCTTCAAGAATTTTTAGGCAATACGGGACGCCCTTTCAACTCCAGACTCCGAGTGGCTAGAGAATTATATGCCTGTGGATCGAACCCAGGACACCCGTGCTGTTTGGCGTGAATATACAGAGTGGTGCTGATAATACGACAATAAATGAAAACACGGACAAGTTGGTTCAGAGGAATAATCCCAAACCATAGAAAAAAAACCTAACAACAAAAATTAAAAAACGAAAATATCAAACAAACTAAATTGCATAAAAATTTAAACGGAATATAACATCCTTTAAAATATTGGTTCACTGACCTTAGACCGGCGACAGCACGGTACTGTATCGATTTGCTGTTTTCGCGCCATTATTATTAAAATTTAGTACCTAGTGCTGGATGCGGTGGCGGTCATCAACCTGTAAGCCCTCCTTATCAACATGTACTCATCATGTACAAAATGTCATCATTATCATCAACCTTTTTACCGTCCCACTGCTGGGCACAGGTCTCCTCTCATTCAGAGAAGGATTGAGCATAATCACCACAGTTGCTCAATGCAATTAAAGTTCAGGTTTCCTCAAGATGTTTTCCTTCACCTTTAATCATTGGTGTTCAAAGGTACATATAACTTTAGACAAGTTACATTGGTACTTGCCTGACTTGGAATCGAACCCGCACACACATACTTGAGAGGCTGGTGTTTGAAAATGTGAAATATGAAAAATAATTTCCTGTGACGAAACTAATGGTTATATTTAAAGGATTTTTTATGGGTAGACTGAGAATGTGTTAAGATACATGATGTTTCATTTATTGTCATATTGTCATCACCACTTTCTATATGAATAGATCAACAAAACACTACTAATACATTTTAATTTTTTTTAATAAATATTGTAAACTGCATTTGGGTAAGAGCAACCTAGGATCACATTGAATAATAAATTATTGGAAAGGCATGCAAAAAAACTGTGTTATAGATGATTTTACCATCAGGTTGTTTGACACCAGGTGTCATAGAGCGCAGGAAGTCATCAGGGGTCATGAATATCTCATGCTGGTCATGATGCTGTGCCTGAAGGGTGGCAAAGTATCGGAATACCTTATCTGGTGTGGAATAGTGACGCATACGGTTTTCATACTCAATAATCTATCCAGCAGCGTCCAGGATAAAAACATTACTTTTAATGCTAAATCAAAATTATATTTTAATAGTACCCATTTAGTATGCAATTCAGCAGTTTGTTATCTGTATGTTTATGCTTGGATGTTTTACTAGAGAAAAAATTAAAACAAAAATTTATAAGACTTCTCTACACAGATACATTCCAAGAGTCAGAGATGTTGTATCATACATCACTACTCTGTAGTCGAGTAACTAATACCATCTCTATGTATTAGTGTCTATGAATATAGTCTATTGTCTTGTCATTGTAACTTAGGATCTGACCTAGAAGAGGTCGTTTCCAATAATATAATTCTATAAGTGTAATAAACCAGTCTAATTATCTAAAGTCTTTAATATTTACCAACCGAACAATCATACTTGGTGTCAGAAGAGTGAAAAAACCCAATACGAAGAAAGAAAATTCATAAAATGCAAAAGTCGGATGGCGTCGGTGGCGGCCATGACACCGGAGCTGCAATGAACAGTGGCTTGAAGGCGCTTAAAATATCGTCAGATGCAACAAACAACAATTACGAAACCTGGAAGCGCTGGTGGCAACAGTTCGAATTATACTTGTTGGCAACGGGCTTGGACAAGTCCGGTGAGAAACGCAAGATCGCCATTTTATTACATCACATTGGTGAAAAATGCTTAAATATTTTCAACACATTCAACATAAATATTGGAGAAAGCACATTACATGACGTCAAAGCCAAATTCGACGAATTTTTTCAACCCAGAAAAAATATTACCATGTATCGTTACATGTTTTTTACCACACGTCAACAGAAATCGGAAAGCATCGAGGATTTCTTAACCGATCTCGAAAATAAGAGCCAAGATTGCGAATTTGGAACGCTCAGAGAATCTCTTATCAGAGATATTTTTATCGCCAACTTGAGTTTGGACTTAGCACATGTACGTCAGAGACTGCTGCAGGAACCTGATCTGACATATCGGAGGATGCGAGAGCTAGCTAGGACACTCATCGTCGCACAGCAGGATGCAGACCAAATTGTCAAGAGGTCCACTAGTCAAGAGTCTGAAAAAGTCATGCATCTGCGTCGGAGGAGCCGTGGTCGAGCGGAGCGTCAGCGACGGCGAGCTTCACCAGTCAGTCAGCAGGGATCCAGCGCAGGGAGGTCAAAGTCAAGTCCCAGTCCTGAGAAGCGCTCGAAGACGTGTAGCCGCTGTGGACAACACCACCGCTACAAATGTCCAGCGCAGGGAGCTAAATGCAGGTCATGTAACTCTTATGGTCATTTTGCAAAATTTTGTTACTCCAATAATAAAAAAGTCAGTCATTTAGAGTCTTTTAGTTCAACTGGTAGTCAAGATAATTTTGTTGGAATTTTAAATTGTCATAACTTCAGTCATAGTCATAAGTCTAGTCAATATAATTGTCATTTAGAGTCACAAAGTCATCACAATCAAAATCATTACAGACATAGCAGGTTGTCATACACACAGTCAGCTCCTAAGTTACAATCAACGGTCAGGTCGCACATAGGCCAGTCGCAGTCAATGTCTAAGAGATCTCATGAAGACTCATCTTGTCATAAAAAATATCCTGTGTCATATTTCTGTGATGAAAGTGGTGATAATGCCATATCTGAGAGGTCTAATAAAAAATGCCTCAGTGATGAAAAAAGGCTGGTGACTGATAAGTCTAAGAGATCTCATGAAGACTCATCTTGTCATATGTCATATCTCAATGATGAAAACACTAAACAGTCTGAGAGATTCACAGTCAAGTCAAAAAAGTCAAAAAGTCTTAGTCGAGATTCATATCTTAATGATGAGTACAGACACAAGTCTGAGGAATCTCACACAACAAACACTTGTAGAATTATTACAGCAAAGTCAACACATAGTAAACAGGTCAATACAGTCGAGTCAAAAGAAAACAAATACTATTCTAAACAGTCATGGAACATAAACATTTTAGTTGGTCATACACAAATTAATTGCATTATTGATTCAGGAGCTGATATCAATATTATGTCAAAGAAAACTTTTCAATCTTTGAAATGTCAAAGTCAAATGTCACTTGAGAAATGTCAAATAAACGTTAGTGGGTTTGGTGGTATATCAATACCCATTATGGGCAAAGTCAATGTAAAATGTAGTTTATCTTTAAATAATAGCACTATTAGTGTAAATATAGTGTTTATAGTCGCAGATTTAGTTTGTCCGAATGTTTTAGGTCTACCAACTTGTGAAAAATTAGGTATAATTCAAAGAGTTTTCTCTGTGTCTCAACAAAATCTTAGTGAACAAATTCTTACACAATACAATGATGTATTTCAGGGTCTTGGATGTCTACCTCAAGTCTGTAGCCTGAAACTCAAACCTGAAGCAGTGCCATGCGTGGATGCTCCGAGAAGAGTACCCTTCGCTTTACTGAACAAACTGCGCGATGAATTGGATCGCATGGAGAAAATGCAGGTCATTGAAAAGGTTTTTAAACCTACAGAATGGGTGAACAGTATAGTGATAACAGTCAAAAGCACGGGTCAGTTACGAATTTGTTTAGATCCTAGAAATTTGAATAAGAATATTATAAGGGAAATTTATCCACTAAAGTCAATAGATGAGATCAGATCTCAACTAGCAGGAGCTGTTTGTTTTTCTCATTTAGATGCATTTTCAGGATTTTGGATGCTTAAACTAGATGAATATAGTTCTGATTTATGTACATTTCAAACACCTTTCGGTAGATATAAATATTTAAGGTTACCTTTTGGTATTAATGCATCGTCTGAAATTTTTCAAAGAGTCATGATGAATTTGTTCGGTGATTTAGAAGGAGTTCTAATATTCATCGATGATATTTTGGTATATGGACCAAACGAGTCAGTACATAATGAGAGAGTACATAAAGTCATGCAACGAGCACGTGAAGTCAATTTAAAGTTCAATAAGTCTAAATGTAAATTTCTAGTTTCAGAAGTCTGTTTTTTAGGGTATGTTTTTAGTAAAGATGGTGCTAGGGTTGATGAAGAGAAAGTAAAAGCAATTGTCGATATGCCCACACCAAAAAATGTCAAAGAATTGCAAAGAATATTAGGTATGATCAATTATTTAGGTCCCTTTATTAGCAATTTGTCTCAAAAAACTCAAATTTTAAGAAATCTTTTGAAGAAAGATTCAGTCTGGACTTGGGATGAAAATCATAGTCAATGTCTTAAGAGTTTAATCGATGAAATTACAAATTCACCAGTTTTAGCTCATTATAATCCCAATGTACCATTAGTCTTGTCAGTCGATTCGTCAAAGTCAGCATTAGGAGCAGTCATTATGCAGAATAATAAACCTATTGCTTATAGTTCAAAAACATTAACTCAAACTCAGTCAAGGTATGCTCAAATTGAGAAAGAATTGTTAGCCATTCAGTTTGGTTGTGAAAAATTTCACCAGTATGTGTACGGTCATAAAGTAACTGTTCATACTGATCATAAACCTTTAGTCTATCTTTTTAAAAAGCCATTACATGATGTACCAGCAAGATTGCAACGTATGATGTTAACTTTACAAAAATATGATTTGGAAGTTATACATGTTCCAGGTAAAGAAATGTTTATATCTGACACTCTGTCTAGAGCAGCATTGAAAGAACATTATATACCTGAGAATGAGTCAGAAATATCTTGTCATGTCAATTTAATGCATTCAAGTCTAGCAGTCACAAAGGAGTACTGTACAAAATTGTTACAGAACACTAAGAAAGATGATACTTTGCAATTGTTAAAAAAGTATTATTATGAAGGTTGGCCAAAAAATAAAAATAATGTCAGTCTGTCAATAAAACCATTTTGGAACATACAAGCTGAAATTCATGTAGTCAAAGATTTGTTGTTCAAAGGGTCAAAATTAATAGTACCACAGTCAATGTATAAGGAAATGTTAGGTAAAATTCATGAAGGTCACCAAGGTATAAATAAATGCTTAAAACTGGCTAGAGAGTCTTTGTACTGGCCAAGCATGTCAGCTGATATTAAAAACTTGGTAGAACAATGTTATGTATGTGCACAATTTAAACCTAATAATCCAAAGGAACCACTAAAAAATTTTGAAATAAATAAATATCCATGGCAACAAGTAGGTGTTGATTTGATGTATTTTGATAACCTTACTTATTTAATTGTCACAGATTATTATTCTAAATTTATAGAAATAGCTTTGTTAAATAAAAACAGTACAGCAAAGAATGTAATAACACATTTAAAGTCCATTTTTGCTCGTCATGGAATACCTTTATCTTTAGTGTCTGATGGTGGTCCTCCTTTTCAGTCATTAGAATTTAAGAATTTTATGCATGAATGGGACATAGAACACATTGTAACTAGCCCATATCATCCACAGTCAAATGGTCAAGCAGAGAGTTCAGTCAAAATTATCAAAAATATGTTAAAAAAATGTAAAAGAAACTCATCTGATCCATACATAGCTTTATTACAGTATAGAAACACACCTAAGAATAATTTACCATCTCCAGCTCAATTGTTAATGTCCAGGAATTTAAGAAATAACATTCCTATGTCTTATAAGAAATTAAAACCTAAAGTGGTTACATTCAAAAATTATGAAGAATGTGTCAAGCAAAATAATAAAAATAAGTCTAAATATTATAATAGAAATACAAAGTCATTGTCATTACTGTATCCCAATGATCATGTATACTTTAAAAGAAAGCCTGATAGCAATTGGGAACAAGCCATTGTCAAGCTAAGGTTGGCTAATAATAGGTCATATGTCGTTGAGGATGTCAATGGAGTTAGGTATAGGAGGAATAGGGTTCATTTAAGACACAAATATTCTCCTATGCTATCCAATTCGTCGCAGGGGAGAGAGGAAGGTAACAGGCAGGAGTCTAGACCTCAAGAGCTCTCATCTCAATCCTCAGTCAGTCAACATGTAACTCGTTCTGGAAGAGTTGTAAAGCCAACCAGAAGGCTAATTGATGAAATAGATTAAGTAGAACATTGTATCCTAGATTAAGACCTAACCATAGTCTTAAGTCATTGTCTAAATTGTAACTAAGTCAGGTTTCTATAACATTGTTTGTCAAGGGTTAATTTAAACTTAAACAGGGGGGATGTTGTATCATACATCACTACTCTGTAGTCGAGTAACTAATACCATCTCTATGTATTAGTGTCTATGAATATAGTCTATTGTCTTGTCATTGTAACTTAGGATCTGACCTAGAAGAGGTCGTTTCCAATAATATAATTCTATAAGTGTAATAAACCAGTCTAATTATCTAAAGTCTTTAATATTTACCAACCGAACAATCATACAAGAGACACTGTAATAGATTGAAGTGAAATTTAGAAATAGAATCAAATTGTATCTGTATAGAGGAGCCTTAAAAAATAAATAAAATAAAACATAATTATACCATCAGGCTGTTTCATGCCAGGAGTGATAGCTCGCAAAAAATCATCAGGTGTCATGTAAATCTCTGTGTTTTCACCAAGTGACAATTTCACTGTGGCAAAATATCTGAATATTTTGTCAGGGGTTGAATATGATCTCATACGATTTTCATATTCAATAATCTGTAGTAAATAAATAAAAAAAAAAAATTACTCTTCACCATTACAAAAAAAAAAAAACGAAAATAAGAATGAATATAAAATATTTAAATAAATATTATATTAAAGCATTTTCAACACACCTTTCTGTCCCGAAATCCAATTTTTTCTTTTCTGTATCTCTTCTTCTTCGTGTCAACTTCACTATCAGAGTCAGATTCTGATATTTCCTCAGCAGCATTTATGGAGGGCAATAACTGGTACTGCACCCTATAATAGGTAACAATTAATTAGTATAATATATTTATAGTTTGTTATAGGACCATTTATAAAGTGGAGGACTGGATAAACCTGACAATAGTACATTGGTATTTTTCCCCAACAATGAATCAGCTGGACACTGTTACTTAAATTATGTATATATTCTATTTGAAATAACCTACGAGTTCGGTATAGAAGTTCTCAGCAGCAGTCGACTTCAGCTACACTAATTTTATTGTTTCTTTGTGTAATTTTATTGTTTTACACAAGTAAAACTCACCATAACTTATATGAAGTGTATGCGGCTGCACCAAATAATACAGAGTACCATAAATATTTATATGAATATCCTTTACAGTGCTTATCATAGTCTCTATTGGTATTATAATTCCGCTTTAAGTCGAATGTTTGATTTGATAGTGATACGAGTAACCTCGGTGTTGAACGAATACAAGTTACTTTACGTATCGTAGCAACTTCAGCCGGAAATTTTAGCAGACGTGAAGAAAGGCTGCACATTTTGGTATAAATTGAAAAACAATCAGATTTTCCGCTACTATAAATAACTTTTAAAGATATTCTAGCATTTTTGACAAGATCACAAGAACCTCTAATTTCTATTTTCTTCACTTCAGTTCCCAAATAGTCAATACTGACAATTGTGACATTGACAATGACATTACCGTTTGATGTTTTTAGCCTTTTGGTGAGGCAAAGATCGTAGGTAATACTGCCTCATCGTCAGTATTATATTCTTCTAAAAAGGATTAGCTGTAATTAAATTTTGATCTATGACGATGATATTGAGAAGTCGGAGAGCCAGACGAGCAAATCAAAACATAATATTTGACATGGATATAATTATACTTCAGTCAAAAAAGAATTGTTAAGTGCGTTAGCAGGAGATTCCTTCAGAAACACAAAGTTCGCACTTTTCTTTGAGATGAAATGTGCGTCGTAGCCGTAGGGAAACCTTTTCTTATGTTAAATTAAATGTCATGAAATTCTCTGCAACTATTATGACTACACTTTTTCTGAATCTTTAAGGTCCGTATTCCAGAAGGAATCTCAAGCATTGATCTCTGTTTAAGCATTACTTAAAACTAGTTTCAACCAATCAAAAGGCTTCAAACGAGACTTAAGTAGAGCTTGAGTTTTGAGTGACGTTCTGTAATACGGACCTAATTGGGGGGTTACTATAATTTGTTGAAACCATCATTATTCCAGTGTTGGACTAAGATAAAACCCATACAACGTACACTATTTTTCTCTCCTTCCACTTGGTATTCCATTCAAAGGATATCTGTAAATGATCACTTTTAGCAATAAAATCACGTATTGTGTCTCCCTTTGTAATTGTATTCTATCCCTTTTTAACAACGGGATGATAGTTTTAACTTGTCATGGTAGGGCCACTATTATTGAAGTACAACACACTGAGAAACGAAAAAGGACACTGAAAAAAATATAAGACGCCATGGCTTGTCACGCGACGTCAATATGCTGTGCTTACTAAGTCAGTGACCAGCTGCTGATTTCAAAATCTGACATTCACTTAATATAGTTCGTTTATCAAAATGTCATAAGCGATGGGTAGATCAATTTAAATAGAGGTTATCCACAATCTTTCTCGTGTTAACATTGTGATGCTATAATATAATTAGTCGGCCTGCAAACACGCGAAAGACGGGGAAATCATATTTGATCAATCGAGGTTTTGCGGCTCATTGGCAATTGACCCCATCAGTGGTATTACTTAATAGAGATTTTAGTGTACATACAAAAAGATTTTTTTTTGGTTCAACGTTTTCATCATTTCTATGCCCTTTGGGGTAGCGTATTAGCTCCATGTAAAATATTGATATTCAGCTGCATCTTGTTACACTCAACATAGTTTGGAAAAGGCTAGGCATATGATGATTGTAAACGGGCACATTCAAGAACTAACCATTCGCTTGAAACCAATGAAACTAAAAGGTCAGTACTACAACTGAGAATAATATCTGCATCGTCAGAATAATCGATACCTAACCTTCTAGCTGACTAGTAAGTAATAATCTGTGAACGGTGAACTTCAACTTTGACAGTCCACGGCTGCTTTCGAGAACAGGCGACTGGTAACTGACGGCGGCAGCGAATCAGCGAAAAGCATGAATTTTTGAATACTATTCTATCAATCAAATTTGACTGTGCTTGCCAGACAAGACAATTTACTACACATTCGAATAGTGTCGAAGGTAAATTATTGCTCGAGATAGAATAAACTTAGGGAATAGTAGCTAAACTAGTACGATGAAATAAGAAATATATTTTGAACAGTTTCTTACCGCAACATACCTGTCGCAAATTGGTACGTGAAAAGTGAGTTATATAACCTTGAATCACGAGACTTTAGTATTGATCAGTTTATTTTCTGTGAATTATACAAGTGAGGGTAAAACATATCAGGTATGTAATTATAATTTTTGTATCGTAAACGTAAATCCGCATTAAGTGACGCAACGACTGAAAAAAGAGGTTAGGAAAACTGGAGTACCATTCATACATATTGTAGTGCTAGATCAACAATATAAAGTAAAACAATCATTGTTACCTGATTTATGATTATATAATCTTGTCTGTTAATTAAACCCTCAAATTAGAAAGTAACAAATGTTCTTTAAGGCACCATGTCACAATGTACCTAATTGCAGAATTACATAGCTCCTTTCTATTCCTCTCTAATCTGACATCTGTTTTCTTTTTACTATTAAGTTATTTAATGAGGGGTGAAACAATTACCTACAATTACTTAATTTATACAAAGCTAGTGATACACAGTATTTTTTTCATTTCAAAAAGTGGGTTTTATACAGAATTCTGTGTGTCAGAGTTATGTGGTTATAGATTGCTAACTCTATGTTGAAATATATACCCATATAGGCACCTATTTAAAAAACATTTTTTTTTAATATTGAATGGAAAAAAATAGTGACATTACATTCCTTTACCTAATGCAAATCAATACATTCCTAGTTATTGGTTTAGTGTTCTAGAATCTAAATGTTAAAAACAATAATGTTTAGCTCTTGTAAACATCAGTAATTTCTTTGGTGGCCTTGAACTATTTAATCAGATCTATTAATAATTTTAGAGCATATGTATTATAACTATATAACAGTTTTGACTGCTTGCCAAATTTTGACAATATAGAAAGTGGATTGGAAAGGTAGTTATTCAATTATTGTCTTATCTGTACTACTTATATCTGTGTTATCAATATTTCTTCACAATGATACAAAATTGTAATATTGCAATAATGACACAAACTTAATATGTTGCAGGGTTGAAAAGGGAATTCATATTTATTAATCTTATGTTCTATTTGCTTATATTTAGAGCATAGTAATGTAATATGTGCTGAACTGATTAACCTTCTGGGTCAAAACTCTCTTAGTCAATACTAGGTAAAAATAAAAAGTAAATGTTTAATAAACATTTAATTGTGCCACTTAGTCTGATATTGACAATGCTGCATTCCAAATTCTCATGTAGGTGGTTCCATTTTATCTTTCTGTTGGTACAAGGTAAGGATTAATTATTTCTACAAGCAGTCTTAAATCACTTGACTTTTATATATTAAAATATAGGATTGTATGATCGATGTGTATTGTAAGCTTGTAAAACCCTGAAGCATTTAGTGATAGAATGAAGTAAGTTATTATGATGTATATTTGGTGTCCTGATGTGGATCTCGCTAAAGAATATAAAATTAAATTCTCTACTCTCGCTAAACAACATAATCAGCAATACAAAATTTAACGTAATTTTCTAAGGTGGTATGTTGTCTAAGGAGGATTCAATAACTTGCTGATAAAAATTTACTCTGTTAGGATACACACCAGCTCATCTGGATAAAGTTAATTGTTACATATATTTTTTGACAGCTTATGCTTATGGTACACATATGTACCAACATATGTGTGCCACAAGCTGTACATATTTATACAAATTAGTCCTTGAGAGGTACTGGTTATGAAACATTTTCTGAGGTATGTTAATAGCTAGCAACCTATTTTCGTAACTTATGTTTAAGGATTACAAAAATAACTTTCTAGCTATCCTCAAATTTTTTCCATAATTTTAAAATTGTATCTAATTGTATATAATAATGGCTGGCATTTCATTGAAATAATTCTTGTTTACAGATCTGACACTAGACTGAAACAAACATGCATCGGGCAAAATTAATTTTTCAACTCTCAAATAAAGTTGGGAGTAACGACAGATTTGCCTCATGGCTTCTCAACAAATCACAGGTAAGCTAACTTTTTATATTTTAATGAAAAACAAAAAGACCCTTTTTTAATGCAATATCGGTTATATAATGCAAATATTTAAAAAAGGACATAAAAATTATAATAAAAAAAAAAACTAATTTCAATAGGAACTAGGATAATGGGTCTTCCATTCCCCATTGAGCAAATATTTGTGAGACAGATATTTCTCACAAATATCACTTTCTGGCTGCTAAAAAAAACAGCAATGTTCACAACATTAAAACCACTTGGTTTCAAAAGTTCTTCCTTTAGAAGTAGAAATAGCATTCATAAAAAATTCGCATGTCAGCATTGTACTATTACCTGTTTTGTTCTCTGATCTCGTGACAAAAACGTACGCGTCAGAATGTTCGCAGGCCATTAAACAATAAGTTCAAGGTTTTGTGCGGCCATGGCCACAAAATGGTAACTTACGACCTTGTTCAATAAACGAATTGTCTGAACTGTTGGAAGTGTCAATATGAATACCAAAAAGAAATATGAATTAAAATATTTTTGTCATTTAATTGTCACCTGTGCGATACAGTAAACAAAAGAAGTATTTTAGGAAATGATAGGAGTTAGGTAGAAAAGATGACGGATTGAACGCACTATCACGAGGAGGCGTCACAACGACAATGTATGAGTCACAGTCATGTGTCGCGTGTCTGTGCATACTTGATTCCACTAGTTTATTTAACTGCTTTACGTAACATCGTAATTTTAGTGGACTTTCCCTAAAAAGATGCACTAAGGTATTTTGATTGTAAGGGTCCCTTTCAACTGGGCTTTCTTTTATTGATATCTTTTGAACAAAATCAAGTTGGCTCAACCTGATTATGGTCACCTTTTCATTTTTTTCTGTCAGTCTTCTTTCACATTTTCATTATCATCCATTCTATCCCAGATTACTTATCCATTCAAAGTTTAAAAAATCATAATATCAGACAGAGGCTATATCCAACTGGTAGGTATATATGGAATGAAGTAAAAATTAACATCAAATAGAAGTTTGCATATACAAACTTTTATTTAGCATCACCTTGTCAAATTAGGTGGCCAGTTTATTAAAGCTGGTTTTGTTAATTTTGGAGTAATTTGGCCTCACTATTAACCCGTCTTTCCTCAATATACCATGTTTTTTTAATCATGTAGTGACATATATTATAAGATAAAATCTTGAAAAAATTGAAACTCGTTCCTTCCTTGTAGTGCTGTATTATCCTTGTATGGCAGCCTTTTTATGCAAACTAATGTGCATCCCTGAAAACAAGCTTTTTACTTTTAAGACTGCAGAACAGAATATAAACTTCTTAAGAAGTATAATAACTATTTTGCAACCTTTTAAACCATCATTCATTATAATGATAATAAGTCCTATAATACACTTCTGGACACATCTGTTGCCCACCTTAGAGTTTAGGTTTCGATGGCCCCTACCGAAATATGATTGCTAGATTGAACAAAACTATTGATGCAGTTTTAAACCTGATACATTTTACCATCTTTTTCGATCGTATTGTTTTAAATTTGAATTCAGAATACCATACGACATGGAGCTACGCCTAACAAGTCGGATAGGCGCCTTGTTAAAGACAATTGATTTTTGAATAAAAAACGTGTTTTTATCAAATAAAGGTTTAATTTAATAACGCGTGTTGCCTCAATGGGCATCTACCACAGCTCTCATACGATTAGGTATACAGTTTATCAACCGCTCTATGAAATTTTGAGGGATCATCTCCCATTCCTCTTCTATGGCAGTTTTCAACTCCTGCATCGTCTGGGCAACTGGCTGACGAGCCCTTACACGTCTTTTTAGGTCGTCCCACATGTGCTCAATAGGGTTCATGTCTGGGCTTCTGGCTGGCCAGTCCATAACTGTGATATTCACATCCCGAAGATATCTCTGACGATGCCGGCCGTATGGGCTCTTACATTGTCATGCATAAAAAGGAAATTTGGGCCCACATAGTAGGCCCGCGTATGGTATCACGTGAGATTCTAAGCACTCACGAATGTACCTTTCAGCATTTAGTGTTGGCAGCCGTGGTCCTGTAACAACCTCAAGTTGAGTTTTGCTGCTCGCGGATATATAGCCTCAGACAGTCCATGAGCCACCGCCATAAGCAACCCTCTCTTCAAAGCAGCATTGTGCGAAACGCTCTCCCTTACGTCGGTAGACCTTCTTCCTTCCATCATTGCCATGTAACACAATTTTAGACTCATCAGAAAAGAGTACACGGCTCCAATCTTGCTGTGCCCAATTTAAATGAGTGCGTGCGAAATGAAGACGCGCTGTTCGGTGGGCTCGCGTTAGTTTGAGCCCATTAGCTGGCTTATGTGGTACCATATCGCGTTCTTTTAACCTTCTCCGAACAGTTCGAGCGCTCACAGATACTCCATGGAAGTCGTGAAGTTGGTTTTGTATCTCAATGGAGGTAAGGTGACGATTTCTCAAGCTGGTCGTCACGATGATTCGATCCTGCCTTTCAGTTGTGACCTGAGATCGTGGCCTTCCTTGGCGACGAACAAAGCCGCCAGTCTCTAGGTACCTCCGATAAACATTTTGGACCGCAGATCGACTTGACTTAAATTAAGTTGAGCACTCACATTTCTTTGGCTGTGTCCGGCCTGAATAAGTGCCACAGCTTGGGCGGCGACTTCAGGTGAAGTATCCATAGATTATAATTGATAGAACCTCATCTTAATGTTAAGAATAAGTAATGTTTGTTGCAAAACCAAAGATATCAATCACTTTTTCAAGAATTAAATCCAAGTAAACCAATAAACTCAAGTTTTCTTAGTATTCGATTGTTTGATATCAACAAACAGGCTCCAAATTGTCTTTTGTTTCTTTAAATTCTGTGTTCGAAATTCAAAAAAAGACTATTGAATCAAATTGTGAATGTGCCAGGTTCGAAACTGCATAAAAACTTTTTGCTGGATCTAATATAAAATTTTAGCTATGACCAAACGAAACTGAAAATGTAAGGTGGGCCAATACATGTGTCCAGAAGTGTATATTCTTACCAACAATAGTACGCTAGTAATAGTATAAGTAAAGTTGCTATGTATGTATTTATTTATGTAAAAAATATAGGAATAATTCTTTTAAATTGCATTTGTAACTGTATTCGGGAATTCCAGTGTCACTGATAATATCGACAGTGATATGTCTGAATGATATTATTTGATATATTTATCTGTTTCGAGAAATTTCAAGGTGATGACGTGTTCGCAAAACAATAAAATTCGCAGAGTTATGGGAAGTAGGTTCTAAATTATGTTTATTGGTCTTTTTCCCTTCATCCTTATCTCATCATGGATTTTAAGAAGAATTATAAATGAGGTCATTTAATTGAGGTCAAGTCAAGTAATTTTTGAGAATCGGTTACTAGTTAAATTAACTGTTTCATGGAAATTACTGTCACTAGCTGCAGACGTCTATTTCTAGCTTGCAATCGATCTATTCCTTCTTCGTATGTGTAACAGAAGTCTGTTGTGTTGCCGGTGTGTTAGTCGCGCCTCCATGTTGCTATACCTATCTGGTACAATAATGTATTATGACGAGACGGCCGAGCCCCTTTGTTACTTTGATAAACTTTGTTCCACATCGTTATCTTAACTGTACTTGTTTTTTTAACACGCAATTGCTCAATCTTTCATATTAATACATGATACATTAATTGGTGCGAGTAAAATGTGCGTAATAATTAACCCCTCGAGTGTCAGCCTCTGTGTATCTAAAACGCCCGAAATGTCAGCGTTATCTCAAGTACTTTTTCATTTTTGGGTAGGCCATCAGAAAAACGGAGAATTCGTCATTATACAGCCATTAACACGATATAAATGATACCTTCCTGGCTTCGTCATGAGTTTACCTAACTAGTCATATCATTTAATAAGCAAATAAAACTGACCTCATCTCACAGTGATGAGATATGTTTTCATTTTTATAATTTTCACTCATTTAACTTTTAACTTTATCACAAAGAAATCGAATTAACTCACAGATTCATCAAAAAACACTTTATTATGATAACACAATATGTGCAGGCAATGATTACATACTTTTATTCCAATTTGAAACAATAAATACACCATTATAACGATTTATCTATACATCGAAAAATCTCGTTGTATAGATATTTTCGTTCGGTTTCGTGGTGTTTCCTTTAAAATGTTACTAAAATCGGTCAAGTATGAATCGATTATTCGAATGATACAGTCAGACCGTTGCAAGTGCAAGTAAACCCTCAAATACCATCGTCCAATGGGGACAGTAGCCATGACAGTAGTTGTGTACCTATGAGGTACGGTTGACAATCCTGGCCATTTTTCTCATGTACCTATGGGGTTCATGTGACACTCAAGAGGTTAAATAACGATTTGAATATACAGTACTCTAATGTACATAGGTATATACAACAGATTTTGGCTTACAGAGATTCGAAAGAATTGGAGGTTCGCCAAAAGAAATACAATGCCAGGATAGAGATTTATTTTCATGTTGGAAATGTGTCTTAAAAACAAAATGGTATTCAGTGCATGTTGACGTCATAATAGCGTCACAAATCTTTACCCGTATTATAGTAGGTACGTCAATGAACAAATATTAATTGAAAAGTCGCAATTTTCAGCTGTATAGTCAGGATGGAAACGGCCATGACGTGCGTGATTGATATCTGAGGGGCAATTCTAGGAATTTTATGAAAGTTCAGACATTTCCATCTGTTTTAATCTGGCAAAATTGGAATTTGACTTCTGATATTTTTATTGATTAGTTTGGGAGTCTTGATTTACACACGTTTGATTGATTTTGAAGGAGGAGCCTATTTCCGGTGTAAAAAAGCAACTATATCTGACTTAAATCTAACTGGCAAAAAGAACTACTACCAGCCCTTCGGACGTATCCACCTGATGTTTAACGGATTTCCGTTTTATTTGTACAGGTTACTGCTGGACCAGCCATTGGTTATAGGCATAAAAGTTCGGCAGCCGCTGAACCGTTCCTCAATGGCTCCAGCTCTGCCTACGTGGAGACCATGTACAACACATGGTTGGCAGACTCCAGCTCTGTACATGCGGTGAGTTTTTATAATGTTATTTTCTTTCCTGAAGCCAAGCTTAAACTGAAACTTATTATTATTTGGTGATATACCTAAGTGATTTTGGAAGCTGGATGACTGCATCGGAGAAATGAATGGTGTTGAAATGTCAATATGAAAGCTAGTGTGAGTGAGTGCATCACACAATATAGTAAAAGCAAATGGCACGTGTAATATACTAAAGTTGACATAAACTTTGTATTTAGACAGTTTATTAGTAATAATAGCTCTTGAAGTCTATTGGCTTGTATCCTAAAAATAATTTAATGTCCGTCAGATAGCTTTATAAAAAATATTGAACACGTATTTTTTATTTTTTCTTTTATTCAAATACTTAGGAAGATATATTGATTTGAAATGTCGCCTGACGTCACGCCATGGTGCAAAATATAGAACGGCGTGACGTAATTAGCCCCCACTCTGTAACTTTAATACGCTATATCTCAGTAATTTTTGGTAATTACGACAAAATAAAAAATACGGGTCTTAATTTTTTCTATTATCTATGAGACGGACTAATTATTTCTTTGATTTTCATACCTTGGATACATCCCTATTGTCTCTCCAATGATACCTTGACATCAAAATTAATAGGCAGAGAAAATTGTAGCAGTGTGGAATTTAATTGGTCATAGATAATGATCGAGATTCTAGAGTGTAAATCAATTAAATTAATGTAAAAGGGTGCTTGCTTTTGTCTTTCGTATAAATAGAATATAATTTCTTGTACTCCAATAATGTAATACAGCTCTTACACACATATGGCATAGTTTATATAAATAGCAATAATTATATATTTTTACCATAGGTCGGAATAGGTAGAGTGATTTTTGGTACTTGTATCATAAATGTTCACAGAAAGAATAATATGGAAAAGCCACTTTCCCGGAATGTAATTCCGGATCCAAGCAAACATTGTTAATGTTGGTACTTCTTGAAAAATAAAAACAATCAAATTCCGATCGAAGCATTAATACATTTCAATATTTTATTTTTAGCCTCTAATGAAGCGTATGGCCAAATCAAACGGTTTTACGACTTAATATATTTTATACATATTTTTTTTTAATAATCAACGAATTCCGTAAATCCGGAGGGATGTCCATATTAATATATACGTTTCCGATCAATGACCCCAATTCACTGTACCTATTCCGACCTATGATTATTACTCATTTATTAATAGAAGGTTAATATTCCATAACTTAAATCGTCAAGTCTAACAAGCGTCAGAAATGGTAGAATGAAACCTCACGACTAATATTTTTCTCTTATCGGAAAATATCCTACGAACGATCCCGGGAGACCTAGGAACGATCTAACGGAATACAAAGTAACCTATGTATTAACCCATGTTATAAACTATCCGTGTGCCTAATTTCACCCAAATCCGTTTAGTAGTTTTGGCGTGAAGGATATCAAACTTACATCCATACAAATTCTCACGTTTATAATACATATTAGTAGGATATAAGAGAATCAACAATACTTTTTAAGTTATCATAAAGTAAATGTTTACTATAAACATTCAATTGTGTTAAGTAGAATAAATAGAATATAGAAGCGGATTTAGATACGTTTGTTAATCTTATTTTATATGTCTACCATATTATATTTTGAAGATAGCACTGCGGACATGATTTCCTTTATTTTCAGATAACAATATTTTTATCAAGTTTCCACATATTATCTCAGTTTACCATGTCTATCATACAATCTAAATAATATCGTATTTGATCAATGCGACGAGTCATTTGGAAACACTAAAATGCCAAAAAAATATGTCGAAACAGGAAACTAATGTCACGATGGATATTGCCTAACTTGTAAAGTAAATTATGGGATTATTACTACTCGTATTTATAAGTACATATTCGTTTCGTGTGAGGCAAATGTTCAGAATCTCTCAAATGTGTCT
Organism: Sesamia inferens; assembly: GCA_037179545.1. NCBI lineage: Eukaryota > Metazoa > Arthropoda > Insecta > Lepidoptera > Noctuidae > Sesamia > Sesamia inferens. The sequence continues at coordinate 14,178,511 of CM073928.1, read as the reverse complement.
CAATGTCATATTCAATCATATACGCCTTAATTCACACATGTACAGATACAGACATTGACGACCATCTCCATATGGACAAATTGTCAAACAAATAACCTCTTTACATATGTGAAACAATTGTCCATAGGATAGACAGTGATTTATGATGAGTAAGGATTGCACACCGTCTTAATTTTCAGTCCATCCGGATACGACCGGATTCCCATCAATCTCGATGACTTTCGCTTTTTAGTACAAAAGAAGTGAGTTAATAATGTCACTGCACTTACATGTATGCAGTTTATAAAAAATAAATCACAAATTTATTATAATTTATTTCCAAACCAGTCTTAAGGCAAATAGACAACTAGGCAAAAAAACAATTTAACTTTAGTAGTGTAGGTATCCTCTGTCTATAAAGTCGTGAAAATAAATGAGGGAGCTGCGGTCGTGCATATAGCAACCCTGTTAATGTGATTGAAATAATTTTGATACTAGCACATTATTTTGTACTAGAAGCAAAATTGGTTTTAATGAAAACACAAATCTATGGTCTCTGGCGTTTAAATAAAATGAGTAAAACAAAGAATACCATCATAAATATTTATTATCATATGTTTTGACGTGATTTTACTAATGAAACGTATTCCAAAACAAAATAATTGCTTTCATCATCTGATTCCAATTATTCTTCGTTAAAATTATTTTCATTGTCAGCCAATTCACTAACAACGTCTCCGCTACTGCTGTCATCAGCCTTCTATCTTCACTTAAGTGAATAACTAACTCATATACAGTATGTTAAGGAAACCCTGTCCGACCCGTGAAGGTGTTGTTAGATATCGATAACTGATTCTACTAATGGATACAAAACCGGGCTAAACTTAAAAAAAGAAATCCCCCTAAAAAAATAAATATTATTTCGCAAAAAGTGGTAACTTAATAAATGTGCGTTCAACCTTCCGAGGGCGGTGGGCGGCAGGGCACGCGGCACGTGTTCGCATCGCTATTCGCTAATAAAAATAACGGTGTTGTCACTTTTTTAAAAATTACCAATTTTCGGGGAAGTTGGGATTAATTCGCGGGAAAAAAAGATTATTTCAAAATTCATTTGTATTGGTACTATGATGATTACGTAAAATTTTATATTATATTTGGTCATGTGTTTATCTAACCTTTATTATCCTTATGGGTCGGACAGGGGTTTCTTAACATACTGTATATCTTGATAAAGGGTTTACTCTCACATTTTCCTAAAAGATTAAAAATAATAATATGTAATTTCTATCAGAAGATAGATAGCACTAATTTTAATTCCCAACATGATATAATTCATTTTTAAAATCAGCGATAAATTAAATAACCTAAGATATCAAAACGCACTACAATATGGTCTGCTTATACTTGCAGTCTAACCTATAAATGCGCAATGTAAACAATCATTATTTTAGTATTAAAATCGTTTACTTAGTAAATTTGAAACTTTTAGTAGATAAAAACAAACAGTAACAGGATTACATACCTGTTTTAACAACTGTTCAAGCAAAAATATCATCCATATTTGATAAAAATTTGTCCAGCTTGGTGAACATTGATGATAAATTTTAAAAATAATTTCCCGAGCTCCACTCCGGTTTGTTTTTCTTATATTTAAGACATTTTGTCGATGTTTTGTTTAAATAAAATTGAAAATTTATACAAATTTCAATAAATAACAAGACTACCGATGACATTCGATGTACTTGTACTTAGTAAGACTTAGTGTTGCCCTACTTTTAAAATTGTTAGTTCATGAAACATCAATTTTCACGACTTTATAGACAAGGTATAACTAGTAATAATTTTACCAAGTACCGAGTAGTTAAGCCTGTCTAGTTTCACTGTCACAGATCAATTTATAAGCAAGAATATTAATTAACGTTATGACGTTCTTCAATAGAAAAAAACCTTTTTAGTTGTTGACAACTATTTGAGTGATAAAGCGTACTACCTAGCGCTTTTCCAGTTAGGGAGAGGTGAATTGGATCGCTTTATCTAGATGAGGCCTACACAGTCGCAGGAATGGCTATTGCATAGGTTGAATGTGTGAGACATAAATGAACACTTGCTTAGTATTCATTAAAACAGGCATCTACATTTCTAACTAAAAGTACGCTGTTGGATTTACAACTTTCGGCACTAAACTGTGTATTGATATTGTAATAGCGCGCTTTTATTTAAGCGTATTTTTAGGTGTCGTCTAGTAGTTAAAAAAACGGGCAGTTGACTGACAATTGAACATGGTCACATTAAAATAACTTTTGGCATTATTAAGAATCACTTCGTTATATAATTTGAGTAAAAGAATAGTTCATGAAAGCTTGAATACGTATCATTGCTTCGAAAAAAATCCTTAGATTTATCTATACTAATCTAATTATAAAGCTCAAGAGTTTGTTTGTTTGAATGCGCTAATCTCCGGAACTACTGGTCCGATTTGAAAAAATATTTTTGCGTTGGATAGTCCATTGATACAGGAAGGCTTTAGGCTATATAACATCACGCTGCGACCAATAGGAGCGGAGCATACCTAACTCCACGCGAACGAAGTCGCTGGCGGCCGCTAGTATACGTATAAATGAACCGTGAAAGTCACGCCGCAAGGGCGCCAACGAAATAGTGTTCGTAACACAGGAGAAAAAGAGATGTCTACGAGTGTGAATTGACAATTCGCGCAATGCCATTTAGCTAGTGATTACTAAATGCAGTCAGTTGTGTCTTGTATAGAGTTATCTGCTTTGATCCGAAAAATCCTGAGTGGAACTGAGTCGCTAAAAGAGCGGACATTTCGCCTGCAGCTCAATGTGAAAATTAGTATCATCAGTATTGTTACAACAGCTTTGTTATAACCGGTAACTTTTTCATAAATATGGAAATTTTGAATGCAAATTTAATTTTTGTCCCGGAATTCGTCATTCGTTGTTTTTTGTCTAAATTTATGCAATCGACACAGTAATTGCATAACATACTATCAATTGGGATCTGAACCATTTTGAAGGTTACTGCTAATCTAAACCATGGCTTCTTATGTTAGAAAAATTTGTTACCTCAACAATTTAAATGCAAATGCCTGCTATTAAGGACGACCAAACTGATGTACTTTTTTAAAAGAAGGGGAAACCCACAATACTGATATTGTGGTAGGTACGTAATTACATCGCTGTTCTATGGATTCCTAAATTGACATAGGGTTTGACTTAAAACCCACAGTAGCAAAAAAAAAAAAAAAAAGATTTGATTTTGAATGTCTTTTCCTATAAAATGAAATGTGAATAAAATAAAAATAGAAATGGTGACAGTTAACATAGGCTGAGCTGATAATGCGTGGTCACTGTCAGACTTAACTTTGATTGATGACAATGATTCTCGATCAATCTTCAATGCAATCATAGTCAGGATCTATAATCGATAAGCTATACAACCCTCCAAGATCTTCCTCTACTAATGATTAAATAAAATGATTTACTCTATAAACGAAGCCTTATGGGAATAAATAATAAATTATTCTTAATATTCACTTCCCAATCATTTTCTGTCTCTTAAAAAAACTTCGTACAGGCTGAATAAAATATAAGAGCAAATAATGTAACATGACAAACCACCGATTGTAATTATCCATACTAATATTATAAATGCGAAAGTATCTCTGTCTGTCTGTCCGGCTTTCATGCCAAAACTACTGAACCGATTGTAATGGAATTTGGTACACAGATAGTTTAGAGCATGAGAAAGGACATAGGTTATATAACATCCCGTTATGACCAATAGGAGCAAAGCAGTAATAAAAAATGTTGCAAAAACGGGAGCGAACACAGACGTACATATTGCTCCCTTTATTTTAACAGGCGCTTATTTTATATCAACTGAGCTCTTTTAATTTACAATAAACGGGAACACCGCGCGCTGTAAACTGAAGTCCACGCAGACGGAGTCGCGGGCAACAGCTAGTTAACTATATAAATGTGAATAAATGATTTTGAATTTGGAGGCTGCTTTGCATAATCGCATGGTAATAAATTAATAACAAATGTATACATAGGTACTTTGTAGAAATCAATCATTGGTTATTTTAAATTAGTTAATAAGTTGGCGCAATGAATTGCAATGGCTAAGTTATTAAGATTTTTCCAATGACCAAAAGCAGAGTTGTTTCATTAAATTATAATATTAAAATCTTTCACGCTAATTGTTTATCACACTATCAATTTGAATCATTTTGAAGGATATTGCTAATCCATTGCTCCTTATGTCCGAAAAATGTGTCTACTCAACAAAGTAAATTACGAAATGAATATTGTTGAACTGTCAGAATGAATTCCATGTAAACTGATAGTGCATTACGCGATTTTCCCGCTGGTTTGATATTATATGTAGAAGGTTAATTGATTTTGGGTGTACAATTAAGCATACCTAATAATTATTTTCTTATTCAATAATCAACACTGGTAAAAGATACTCAATGAAAACATCGACGGAAGAACAGGAAAATAATGAAGATCTATGTCCTTGTAATAAGGAAGGTTAAGCTTTGCGTTTACCTAATTTCGTATGCAAGTGTAATCGATTTCATGGTTTGGGTTTTTCTCTGGCTGATTGTCGATTCCACTAGTTTGGAGAGGCAAAACACCTAGAATGTTATCGCTTTATGCTTTCTGGTTTGAAAGTAAACGTGTTTATTCAAGCAATCATAGTTTGAGGGATTTAATTTCCACCAATACCAATGTTATTTTATTCGTTATATGAAAACTTTGCTGCAATTACTAAATAAAGTATATGTTTTCTAGTCGTGGGATGCGTTTTTCCGCAATGCGACGGCTGGCGCCCAGCCCGGCACAGCCTACACGTCGCCGCCAAACCTGTCGCCATACAACAAGAATGAAGTGCCTCTAACATCGCTGGTACCGGCCGGCGCTGGCATGCCATCCATTTCTGCAGGTTCGTAGATTCACTTCAAGATAATAGTGGGGTTATTATTTTCAATTAATGTATTCTCTTTCTGTCTTTATCTTTTACATCACAAATGTGAATGAAAACATTGCTAGGAAACACGCGAGAGCTTTGCCATGCAATGGGACAAAAATAGGCTGGTATTATTATATTGATATAGGGTATTTTTGGCAGTTAGGTAGGATATTTTAACCGTTGTAGCTGTAAGGTCTTAGGAAACTACCCTTAACTAAGAAATGGTGAGCCACCAGTAAAACGCGCAGCTTTCAAAGAAATTTTTTATGTTTATATCGATCCAGTTACTCATAAGGATCAAATTCCATCGAACCAACGAACTTTGAGTCAGAAAAGTCGGAAATAGGAAAAAACTTGTTATTTGTGTAAAGTTCTTTTTAAAGCTTTGTTCAATCCAGCGTAACGTAACAGACCATTAATCGGAATTTACATCATTTTGGAGCAAATTTCTAAATCATTGCTTTATATATTCGAAAATTTTGACTACACAAGGCTCAAATAACGCAATGAATGTCGTTAACCTGTCAAATTGAAACCGATTCCGATTGATTATGTGTTACGTAATTGAACCGCAGGTTTCAGCAAAAGTATCTACAAAGTCGGTCTTCTGAGTCTTCTCAAACAATGTTTCATCAGGAGTACACAGATTTTTGAAGTATCTTCTTGCTTATATTAAATCAAACGACCACGTGATGATTTTGTTACGTGACCGCAAAATAATGTTTACGATATTCTTATAAGTTATTATTTAACATTAGATACATACATTTTTGTGATTTTCCACAGGATCTCCAATTAACGAGAAGATAATCGACGACCATCTGGCTGTGCAGGCCATCATCAGGAGTTACCAGGTGACGAATGTTCCTATCTTATCGGTGTTATGATTCTTGATAAACATTCATTATGGTTTGCACTTTTTTGCCCCTATTCGTGAGTTCGTGACTTGCCCAATGATTTAGAAGAGCTCAGTTACGGGAAAAATAAATCATCTGTTATTGGAGGATACTGAAAACCTGGTCCAGTGAAACTGGACTAGAAACTTTTAATTGTTTGCTGGGCAACCGCCATCATTCTAATTGTTTTGTTTGAATTATGAAGTGATTTATTATTCTTGTTACCAGCTCCCATACTAAACGTTTTCCCCCTCTTTATTTTATTCCCAGTTTAAATCATGTTGACTACAGAACTATTTATTGACATAAACATTTAGGATCGTCTAGGTAGTATATTATTATTTTACACATTTTTTCAATTATTTCTACACAAGCAGCTTTCGAGTGTAATGATTGTAGGTCGCGCACATAAGTAGGTAATTATTTATTAAGAAAGGCAGAATAGATTTGTCCGTATTTTTTTTATTTATTTGTAGAAATAGAATTACTTATGACATTTTTTATAAACGTGAAGTATATTATTTTGTTTTTGTTATTTTTATAAGACTAATTAATTAGAAATTGTCATAATTATGTGTAAAAAAAGTACTTTAAAATAGAAACAGTCATTGTTACTGCGTGTGGAACAATTGGCATAGCGGTTTCAAGACTACGTTCAACTAGTCTAAATTCTGTTACACGACCTAGCGACAGAAACATCTACTTACATAACGATGAGTCCTTGAATCACTGTATACTAGGCATCACATTAGGTGCTGTTAATAGCTTTGTATTGGGTACAATGTGTAGTTGTAGTCGCTTGGTCGTGGATGTTTGCAATTTGGGCTAAAATGTGATGTGGTGGCGGGTGCGTGACAGGCTCGCGGTCACCTGGCGGCCGATGTGGACCCGCTCGGCATCACCACGGCGAACCTGCCTCAACTAGGCATGCGCGGGCCAAGCTCCGAGCTCATCATGAGGAAATATTTCAGTTTTGGTACGCAGGAGACAGGAGAAATGTCGCTGTCGTAATTATGGACGCAACCACACTCGTGTATATCGTTTCGTTATTTATTTCAACATTGCATTGCGTGTCACTGTTTGTTGTGTTTCGTAAGCGATTTTATAACACACATACATATTTTTAACTAGTCATGGCTTCTGAAGAATGGTCACGAGTGTTCAGAAGTGACCTTGTCTGTGGATAGTTGTAGCTTTAACAGCACGCAAACCACTTCGGGGTTTATTTATAAACGAAGATGAAAGTTAAGTGACGTTTAAATGTCAAAAATGTATGTGTAAACAGTCGTTTATCGCTACTTAACTTTATGTAACGTTTATGAATAAAGGGTTTCATATAGACTTTAATGCATCATCTTTAATATATCACCGCAGTAATAGTGTTGTCCTTAAACACAAATTATTTGATTTATCGTGTATCTGACGTACGTGTCTTGATGTAGATAACACATTTTTATCAACTACACTGCTTGTGTATAGAAATTCATGTTAGGAAATTGTTCTTGCATATGCATGTGTGTAATAATATTCGCTGTCGATTACTATCAAAGATTTTATTTGCCTTAGTTTTTAATTTGAAGCAGTTTTTGTCACCAAACCTAACAATTAGAAGCAGTTCATTAATTGTATTTGAATGCAAATAATAGTATTGTTTTTCATGAAGACATAATATATCATTAAACCTTTGATTCATATAAATTAAACAGACCGACATAAAATGCTAGTCTCAAATGATACAAAAATGCAAATGTACCAATTTACTGCCTTTTTCTTCTCTATGTCGTATTTAACACATTTTTCAATATGGTAGGAGCTATACAAATGTTATGCGCGTTTATGGGAAGACAGATTAACATTATAATTTTTTCTTTTCTCAACCATTCGAGGGGAGTGCCAAAAGTCCACGGATTGGAATCAAGTGAATAAAATATCCAAACTATTTTTAATATAATCTCCTTGAGCTCAATACACTTTTTATTTCTTGGTACTAACTTTTCTAAACCATATTTTCTTTCTTTACTCTCAAAATGTACTAAGTTTGCTTCCTTCACTTCGTTATCATCTGAAAATTTTCAACAGAATCATTGTGGATTCACCGCCCCGCAACTCCCAAAAAGTTGAGACGCGATTGACTCGCTGTTGTTTTTGAGGCGCCGTGAGCTTTCAGAATACCCATCTGGCCATGACTTGTCATACAAAGATGGTCATACGGGATCCTAACAATAGGTGTAGATATTTGATACTCGATTAATGCAGATTGCTGTTTATTTTTCAAAAGAGCATTTTTTTAAACTAATTTTTCCATATTTTCAATATTTTCCAACATGGTAACCTAAGTAGGCGACCAGGGGCGGGAGTTGTGTTCAATGGATTTATAAACCACCGTTTTATTAGGATACTGATCCCCATAAATAGCACTCATTTATTTTAAAATGGTTTGAACCGTTATTCCTTGCTGGTTTAGGCTCTTTATCGCAGCATGAAATTCAATTTTCTCCATAGTTGCTATTGACTTCCCGATTTACTTTTGCATTGGGCGATAACTCGTAAAGAAATGGAGGTGTTATGTTGTAATTTCAACATTTATATGACGGTACGGTCAGCAACAGAATTCGATTAACGCGAACTTATTGGATAATTCACTTTTTGACATTTTATAATAGAAGCTAAGAGTTAAAGATGAGAAAGAGAGAATCAGAGTGCTGGTCTTTAATTAAATGTCACTTCGGTTTCGATTTTAATAAAATATTTTGCTCAGTTATTAAGATTTGGAAACTAAAGTATTGATCGAATTTTGTGGTAATGAAAAGTATTTCTACCTTAATTCCTTCAATTCTATACCGCGAACTTTTGGACCTCGTAATTATTCTGCGTAATTATAAATAATAATTTTCCTGTTTCTGAAATTACCATGATACAATTAATATTTTGTATATATTTTTTATGAGTAAAATATACTACAGATGTGCCTATCTATGTATTTTCGCTTTAAATGTTATATATCTGAAGGAAGGAAGGAATGTATGATGGGGCAGTCACTTGTTTTGTTACGAAGATTTTGTTTTACGTTGGATGTAGTCACGTGGTCACCTAGTGGCGCACTTAGACCCGCTGGGCATCGCCACCGGGGACCCGATATCGAGCGGCGAATGGCATGGCGGCTTGCGAGCCTTCGCTAACGAGGCAGTCATTAGAGAACACGTCAGATTTGGTATGGACGACTAAAATCTATCTCATATTCGATGGACCGATGTAGATGTCAATTGGACTTCGCAATTATATGTTATTAGTAGCATATGACTGATAAGATAATGAATGTATATGTGTAAACTAAATATCTAATTAATTAGTTTTCTACGTAGTAAAACTTCAGTCCAATTGACATCACACAGTTCAAGTGCTCAGTAATGCGTTACTAGCTACTTGTTCTTGGGTCCAGTAGGGGGGTTAGTTACGGTTTCACTCCTGGCACCGACTGTTTGCGGATATGTCCTTGCAAAAACACGCGTACTTTTACACTTACCTTTCTTGTATCGTATGTAGTTAGATGCTTTGTGGTGCTTGGTTTGATCAACTTTGTCTTAGGAGCTTAAACGGTAATGGAGGATGGATTTGAAATATAATATTCTTTATAGAAATAATTTCAACAAATATTTTTTACAGAACTTATAATTGAAATCAATTGAAACAAGTTACAATTGGAATGTAAATAATTGAGACTAGCTTTTTGAAGTTATCGGTCATAAAATTATCAATATTAAAATACTACATATTCATTGAATATGACTGATCTACCATTGAATGTTATAATGTGAATGAGCAATAATAATAATATTAATGATCATTAATAACTATTGGATGTTCTGCAGTTCTTGAACATCTCAGATGTTCAAGAACTGCACAGGACTAATTGCTTAATCATCATATTCCTTTACTAGATTTTGTGTATTACATAAGAATGTTTAATATGTTTTAAGTAAATGCAGTGAAATTAAGACATACACTTGCCTGTAACTTTCACAACGGCATGCAAGTAGTTTGCATGCCGTGTACCACAGCAACTTCAGATTGTGAAATTATACTTACTGGCATGTAAGGTACTACTGTATTTGTGAAAGATATGGGAATATGTGTTCCGGACTTTATAGCGGTATTTGTAACAGATAATGATGCGAACAAGTTAATATAGACATTTGACCACTATTATCTTGCACATACACAAATACACACAAAACTATGCTTTACTATGACATGACCACAGGTAATATATAATTGTGATAAGAAATAGGCATAATATGTTAGAAACAAGGAGTTTGTTAAAAATTCCAAGTTTATTATTGCATCCTACTAAATAACTGTCGTAATTTTTTTAATTCCTGTTTCCAAACTTGTTAGACTAATATGTGATTTGTAAGTGTTCTTTACATTGTAAATACTCTTTGATGGAGAACGTTTTTTATATGTATGTAATGTATAGTTTTTGTATAGTATAGAAATATATTATTTAACTATATCATAAGTTTCCAACTTATGGTTCTAAAAATTACGTTTCGGATAAAGAACCTTTTACATTTTCCAGTTTTAATCAATTAACAGGTTTTGACGTAGGATACAAAATTTAACAACTAGGTATCTTAACTGCTTTCCTTAAATTTTATACGACTCTAGCATCGCCATAACGATATTTTGTGTTGCTTCCTGATCAGCACTGTGTGTATATATTATATATTATGTTCTAACCAGTTGCTGAGAAGACTTGCAAAATAAATGACTAATCCCTTAAAACCTTTTATAATATTTGTAATGAAGGACAAGCTAGCTATATCTGAATAGTCAAAGACATGAATATTTATTATCTTTTCGCTTCTTATTTTTTTGTTTTGAAATATGACTAATCGAAGTATTGTCGGTTACTTAATACAAGCTAAATGAGAATGTTGTGCACTAAAAAACAGATTCGAGGACATCACATAGCCAATCTCGACCCCTTGGAAATAATGAACAGCGATTTGGTCGGTAAAAACAAACGGGAGGTGATTCACAACAGCTACAGGTTTGGTAAGGACATACGAGAACCTGAAATACTGATAGCACCGTGGTCGGTCGTTGGCTCATAAGTAGGTAGTTATGGCGGCGAAGCAATATTCCTAAACAATTTTCCATTTGCAACATATTCAAAAACTGTAGGTACCTACATGTCACTAATTGATATAATGTAATTTCAGATGGATTTCCCCTATATCAGTTTAAAATTATAGCCGGCAATTTAGTATTAATACGGATTGGCAGTAAACATTGTCTAAGGTTTATTATTTTGTTGTTGCAGTCGGATTATTTGGACTTTTTATGAACAGAATTTATTAACAAAGTTAAGACAATGTCAATTGATGTGTTTATTTTTATTTGCGTTTATTTTTTTATTTTAAATATACCTATCTGTTCGTAAATCGATTTGGAAGCTGGTAGCCATAACTACAAGGTCATATGAAATGTGGATGTAACGCACAAGGTCCTCAGTTCGCACGCACACTTGCTCTTCTCAGTACTTTAAATATTCATGATCTGCACGATTATCCATATGGTTTATATATTATTATTATTATTCCATTGATTGCATGCCTGTATGTACTAGATTGTATAAGCATTAGCATGTATATATGCATGAATTTGTACTTATTATTATTTATTTAATATCTATTTATTATATTATTGTATGCTCTTAAGATTTTAAAAATATGGTTTATACGACTACAAAAGTATATTGTTACTATTGTTTGGCACTGAAAGGTGCGCTATCTTTTCTTGGTCGGTGTTGGATAGTCGCCAGACTTCACTAAAGTATATAGCTATGTTAAAACCAACAACACTTTGATGCACTTCAAAGTTTTTTTTCATTTCTATATTGATGCATCGTATAAATATATAAATATTCATTGTAATGTGTATTTGTAAATGTCAAGTTGTAATTACTGTAAGGGCGTAAAATTGTGGGGTCATGTAATGTTGGCTGGAAAAATGTAAGAAATCCTAGTAAAGGGATATGATAAACTATTCGCTTTAATTTGTGCTTTATCTAAAGGCTAGACTTATTCTTAATGTTGCTAAACTAACTTGGGTATTTATTTGTAACGTTCGTACTCTGATTGCGCCTTATATCTTTTAGATGAAGCTGATATGGACAGGGTGTTTAAACTACCCTCCACTACTTTTATTGGTGAAAAAGAGAAAGCTTTACCCCTAAGGTAAGATTTGAACCATTCTTTTTATTAAGCGCTGATATCAACATTCAACAATCCTTCTTTGTATGAGAGGAGACCTGTGTCCAGCAGTGGGACGATAAAAAGGTTAATGATGATGATGACGATGATGATGATCAACATTAGATGGATTGGTACAGACGACCCTTAGAAGGTCTCAGAGGGAGAGAAAGTCGTAGGTAGCCGAGAGGCCTTTGCCCTGCAGTGGAAATGTCATCTGTCTAGCTGTAAGCTTGATTTTTTTTTCCGAGTGGAAATGCCTTTACGCACCCGCCCCTACGGGCGTGTGTGGGATTCGCACAGCAGAAGCCGGGAGTACCCACTAAAACCACTCTGTTCCCCTCGGGCCCTGCATTGTGAGTGCCACGGGATCTGCCCGAAGGCTTTGTCCCCGTGCCACTCCCAGAGCTTACCGTCCAGGCCGGTTTCCGCGCCAAGGGTGGATAACCCGGGGTACCGGAGTAATCCACAGACGTGGTGACCACTGCAATGCGCGTGCGGGGGCTACCCACACACGTTGGCCACACTCCGGGGCTAAAGGAGACGGGTTCGTCCCCCGCCTTCTTCGTCCCGCCCGTCTACGCCGGAGGGGAGCGGCAAGAGCATCCTCTTCCCGCTGCCTCCTTCTGTAAGAGGACGATCTCATAGAAGGAGGCGGCAGCCTCCCATGCACTCTCGCTTTCAACCACGGCTCGAACCACGGTTGCCAGCTCAGAGAGGCGTCAGCTTTATCCTACCTATGTTGGGGTCAAAAAGGTTGAATATGATGATGATGATGTTGGGGTCGGATTCCAGTCTTAACTTGATGCAGCTGAATATCAGTATTTTACATGAAGCGATCGCCTATCTGACCTCTATACTACAGTTACGTAAGTAGGTAAAGGCAGTGGGAATTGTTTGGCTAAGAATAAAATGTTCTAATAGTGATATTCATCTTTTATGTATATACCTATATAATTATTAACTAGTGCTTGACAGCAATTCCGCCTGATGATAAGCATCTCAGTCACAGCCAATGATACAGGTTTAGTCGATTCTGATAAAGACACGTTATCAATATTATTGTGTATCTAACCTTCACCTTTTCTTTCGTAAATACCTATAATTTATGATGATTAAAGTTTATTGATAACGATTGCCACAGCTGATTGGATCATTATCCGAGTAAATGAAACCATACAAAAGCGTAGCATTGTCACGATGATTTTTTCAGAAATAATAATTGCGTAGTATTAATAGTATATAGTATTGTATATAGCCTGTGTCCCAGGAGTGGGAATATTATAGGCTGATTCTGTTAATTGTATATAGAAGTAAGCATCTACTTACATTGTTTTAATTACTCTGAAATTAGTTCCACTGATTTATTCTGCATTTAAACAATTTGCTGCAGACATGTTGACGTATTAGAAAATTATGTAATCTACTTACATACATACTCTTCTAACAAGTATTATAGCAATTTCATATTGTGCTATGAATCTTTCATAATATGCTATGTATCTTATATATTATGCTATGAATCTTCGATGTATGAAGTGGTTGTTTATCTACAAGTAGCCACATATTAAATCTTTAAATGCGTGGAAATTATAAACGGTGTATGCGCTGCTTTTTCGAACATTTCATGTCCAATATCAAATAAGCATATGATAACAGCCTCTGTGGCGTAGCGGTAGCGAACGCGGCCGCTGCGTAAAGAGGCGCGGGTTCAATCTCCGCGCAGTGCAAATATTTGTATGTATGAATATGAATATTTACACTGGTCTGGTCGTGCCTCGGAAAGCACGTTAAGCCGTTGGTCCCGGTTGCCATACGAACATCTAGTGGCAGTCGTTATGGGTTGTTGGAGCCCTCAAAATTCCAACAATTGGTCTAACTGCATTGTTTCAATATCGCCTTCGGGTCGCGAAGGTCAGACGGCAGTTGCTTCACGGAAAATATTGAAGTTTAGGCAAAATCAGCAGTTAGACTGGTAAAGCGGACCCCAGACTCCAAAGCTACGGATGCGACTGGGATTAACGCTGAGATGATGATGATCAAATTAGCATATGATTTTCCCAAAGCTGGGACACAGGACTGCCTTTGAGAGAGAATAGGCCATATTCCGCCAGGTGGCCTAATGCAGATAGGCTCAAAATTTACCGCCAAATCAATGCTGTGAATATTTTAACTTTTTTGTTATTCTAGGGAGATCTTGAACCGCCTGGAGCAAGCGTACTGCAATAACATCGGCATTGAATTCATGTTCATTAACTCTTTGGAGCAATGCAACTGGATCCGTCAGCGCATCGAGCCGCCCAATGTCGGCAAGATGAGCCCCGACCAGAAGAGATTGATCCTCGCTCGTCTTACCAGATCTACTGGGTAAGTAAAACTCAAATTTAGTATACTGTAGGTTTTATGGCTATAAGAGATGGAGAAGACCAAAGAGGTAAATGAATAGACTGTAAAAATAAGATGTTATGCCTTGAAAGGGGATGCCTACTGATGAAGACCGACGGAGTGGTATGGAAAACAAACCCTGCACTGATCTCAAATAAATGGGTATTTTTTCTTTTGTAATTATAAATTAGTGCTTGACCGCAGTCCCGTCCGATGGTAAGCAATGATGCAATCGTTGACGGTAAAGCGCGTTAGTTTATTAAGAGCCTATTCACTTTAACCTTTACGACACTTAAATTGTGGTCAGACGGAAACACTGCCGCTGCGGATAAGATTTTATTTATGAAAAAGGTAATATCTGTTAACATGTCAAGCAGACAATACACTATTGACTATGCCAATGCTTCGATTGTAACGTACTATTATTGCCACTTCTTGTGTGTTACGCGATAAGTCTTACACGCGCTGTTCTTATTATCACAGTATTTTTATGTTCGGTGTTATAAAAGCTATAATATGTTCTGTTTTACAGCATAATAGAGATACGAAAGACAGACACACCTACTTTATTGGTTTGTGGTTACTTAAAATAGTATTGTTCCATAGTTATTAACCTACCTTATATCTACCTATATCTAAACATAAAGAAAAATAATCTTATTTTTGTCACAGAATACGTGCATATGAAATGAATTTTAAGGTCGATTTTTCAATCATGAAGTAACTAAATAAAATTGCGGTTTGACAGCTCTTGTTTAGAATATATGTCAAACCGCTATATTTATTCTACAGGTATAACATTTGTGGAGTATATAGTTACTTATAGACAAATAATATTTATACACATATTATATATGTATATAGTTAGAAAAAGACGATTAATGTACTTTGTTATGACTACATGTAATACCGATTACACTAATTACTCAAGACAGCTATCTCCTTTCCGTAATTGGAACATACACTTATTAATGTTGTAGCCATTATGCATTTCTCTGCAGTGTATAACCCAGCCTTAAATAATGGCCCAGTAATGAAAGCCTTGAGGGAGGGGGAGGCCATGAAAAGAAAATGTATAACTACTCTTACAGTCGTTCCAAATCACAAGGCCGTGGAATTTATTTTTTGTGTCATTAACATAAGGTTTAAATTGTAATGATAGATGCGGGCTCGTGGTATATAATAATAAGTGGTCTATTCACTCAGTTTTCAATTATTGCAAAAGCAAATATCGTGTGATTATATCAAGATTGGTTCCATTGTGCGTTTGAAAATGGTGTTAAGAGTCACTTATGCGCTAACTGATGACAATACAAAAATAAATAGGTTGAGATAAAAGAGGTATTAGAAAATGTTATTCATACTTTATACCAGACCTTGTGGAAAATTGATACTAAAATTAATGATCATTTGATTGGTTAACAAAAACTGGCTCTTCATTTTGTTGTTTTTTATTTTTGTATTTTACCTCAATCAATGGTTGTATGATGGTAGATTATTTTATTTATCTGTATTTAGAAGTTCTTTAAATATTACCACAAACGGTGGAGTCGATAAAAGCATTTGAACTTATAATTACCGTGATTTCATGACGCCCTCAAATGACTAAATATGACAATCGTCTTTTACTTTTGTTTCAATCTATCTTTCAAAGGACAAGTAACACATGCAAAAATAGCATTTTAAAGGTGTATCTAACTGTCTATTATACTTGTGTTGCCCGAGTTTATTAATAATAATCTACATTTTTTAGGTTCGAGAACTTCCTGGCAAAGAAATGGTCATCCGAGAAGCGTTTCGGTCTGGAAGGCAGCGAGATCCTGATCCCGGCTATGAAGCAGGTCATCGATGTTTCGACGCGTCTCGGCGTTGAGTCCATCATCATGGGCATGCCTCACAGAGGTAATATTATAAAATAAGGTTGATTTAACTAACTATTTGGCTAGCTATTCGACCGCGGTGTGCCTCTGGACTATGCAACGGTATTTAATGCGGTTTTCATTAATCAGAGAATTGATTGCGGAAGGTTTGTTTAAATAAATAAATTTCAACCATACAAATAAGGTGATAATAAAGACATTTCTTTGTTTTGTGAAGTCCTTAAAGCCGCTCGAAATAATGGCGAGTCAATAGTTCAAAATAAATAAAAACTTTTTATAGTTTTCTCGACCTTATTAAAACTCATTCTTTAATGCCGAGGCTTATTATACAGTATGTTAAGAAAACCCTGTCCGACCCATAAGGATAATAAAGGTTAGGTAAACACATGATCAAATATAATATAAAATTTTACGTAATCATCATAGTACCAATACAAATGAATTTTGAAATTATCTTTTTTTCCCGCGAATTAATTCCAACTTCCCCGAAATTTGGTAATTTTTAAAAAGTGACAACACCGGTATTATTATGAGCGAATAGCGATGCGACCACGTGCCGCGTGCCCTGCCGCCCGCCGCGTTCGCCGCCTCCCGGAAGGGTGGATAACGCAGATTTATTAAGTTACCTCTTTTTGCGAAATAATATTTATTTTTTTAGGTGGATTTTTTTTTTAATTTAGCCCGGTTTTGTATGCATTAGTAGAATCAGTTATCGATACCTAACAACACCTTCACGGGTCGGACAGGGTTTTCTTAACATACTGTATTATGCACATTCAGTTAAAGCCATTGGTAAAATTGCATACTGTATTTAAATAGTTAAATATTTATGTTGTTAGTCATTGAATACTCACGAACTTGTAATTCATGAGTATTAATATTCTCTTAATAGATCTTTTTTAACCGACAGCGAAAGTTGTCATGCATTTTGATGTCGTAATTTGCTTTTCTGGCAGTAGACAGGGACGAGGAAGAGGAGGAGAAAAGACGTGTAGTACTTGTTCGGTAGTAGGATGCTGCAGACTAAAAGTATGAATAAAATAACTTGTATCATTTCACAGGTCGTTTGAACGTGGTCGCCAACGTTTGCCGCAAACCTCTGCACCAGCTGTTCACTCAGTTTGCTGCACTCGAAGCCGAAGATGACGTAAGTATTTGTGTTCGATATTCCATACAATTTAAAATATTCTGAAATTAAACTGAAAGGTAGAGCAGAATTGAACGCATATCGATACAACTTAATACCTACTCGATTTAAAAGAATGCAATGAAATGTGAGCTTTGTGTCATGAGATGTACAGTAACAGAAATGGTTTGAACTGTCCTATGATCTGTTGGTAATTAGTTGTCCCGTGCGTCGTCAACCGCTGATAAACTGTTCGTGACTACAAAGCTATATAAAGCTTATATTTCAATGTTTTGTTTTGATTCAAGTTGTTTCAGTGTTCAGTGGCCATAAATGTACCGGGTGTACATTCAGGTATGAATCAGATAACAGCAAACAAGTTACACAACAATTATTTTAAACCTTTCAGGGTTCCGGTGACGTGAAGTACCACTTGGGTACATACATCGAGCGTCTGAACCGCGTCACAAACAAGAACATTCGCCTGGCTGTTTGCGCCAACCCATCTCACTTGGAAGCTGTCGACCCTATCGTGCAGGGCAAGTGCCGCGCTGAGCAGTTCTACCGTGGTGATAATGAGGGCAAGAAGGTGACGCATACTTTATTTATCTGAACTTTGATATTATTATTCTGGTGAAGACATTTTACAGAAACAACTAGCATGTTACTGTGTGGAAGTAAATCAATATAGCACAACAAGCTTTAGGTGTAAAATTTTAACGTAACGTAAAAAGTATAGCACTTGAAGGTTACTT
This sequence comes from Sesamia inferens, assembly GCA_037179545.1. Taxonomy (NCBI): domain Eukaryota; kingdom Metazoa; phylum Arthropoda; class Insecta; order Lepidoptera; family Noctuidae; genus Sesamia; species Sesamia inferens. The sequence goes on along the minus strand of CM073928.1, from coordinate 14,160,232 downwards.
TAAGTTTACTGATACTAGATAGCTTACAATCAGGTATCTACTAGGCTACTGTAATTAGAATACAGGCTTTACGCAATTCACACGGCACCGCGCACCGCCTCGGTAGGCGGTGAACCGGATCTCGTGTTGTATAGACCTCTATTAAATCCGTAGATCTAACACACATACACCGCGCGGTCTAGCGGTACTCTTTACTTAGCCGTCTGCGGTGGTACGCGGTGCCGTGTGTGAATCGCCTTAAGACTTATCAACTATGAATGTTGTATTGATCCCAGATACAGTTTAACGGTGGTAGGTTTTCCAATAACGTAATTCGTTGAAGTAGCTCTGTAGCTCAAATCTGTGCTTTTGTTACATAAAATATACCAATATTTATAATTACAATAAACATAAATACAATAGATTCTTCACTTCTTAGGGACTATAATCTCAATGCTATTTATTTATTTTTATGTATTTACAATTGACAGGTAATGTCGCTCCTCCTCCACGGAGACGCCGCGTTCGCCGGCCAGGGCGTCGTGTTCGAGACGATGCACTTGTCGGACCTGCCGGCCTACACGACGCACGGCACCATCCACATCGTCGTCAACAACCAGATCGGTTTCACCACCGACCCAAGGCACTCGCGCTCGTCTGCTTACTGCACAGGTTTATTGTATAAGAATACTGTTATAAAGTAAATAATAATAGTTTCCTACTGTGAACGCGTTGAAAATGGCGCTTTTAAAGTGAGCTCGGTCTAAACAAAATTCCGTTTTTTCATATTTTATACTCTGAAGCTTGTGCTTTTTTTGTCCCGCTACTCAGTATGCGATCAACATAGTATTAACAAAGAGTCCACAACTTTGGATTATTTTTATTATACATAATTTATACATTGCTGATATGCAGTATTATTCCTATTGCAGACTCTATTGGGTTTATAAACGAAATGATTATATCTAATATCCTTCTCAGGGCAATTATTCGAAGAATACAACGATTCTGTTATTCTAATGCAAGTACAATTCGGTTCCTTCCAGACGTAGCCCGCGTAGTGAACGCTCCGATCTTCCACGTGAACGGCGACAACCCGGAGGCCGTGATGCACGTGTGCAACGTGGCGGCCGAGTGGCGCGCCACCTTCCACAAGGACGTCGTCATCGACATCGTCAGCTACCGCCGCAACGGACACAACGAGATCGACGAGCCCATGTTCACGCAGCCGCTCATGTACCAGAAGATTCATAACACCAAGCCTGGTAAGAAAAGAAGGATACATCGTTTTGTAGAGTACTAGCTGCGTCCAGCGGTTTCGCCCGCTTAACAACTCCTATAATTTTAATCCTGCTTCAAAACCATCTGTGTGCCAAATTTAAAATCCGTTCAGTTGTTTTTGTGAAAAAAAGATTTACTTATTAATAGGATTTCACTGGATTTTTTATTTGAATACATATTTGAATTTCTCTTCTTATATCAAATATGGCGAACTTGCAATGTTTTAAAGTCTGTTTTAGACAAGACACTTTAAGGTAGATAAAAGCATAGCTCATTGGCCATTTCATTATATTTTTTATATCTTTTAATCTATAGTGCTTGAAAAGTACGCTGATCAGCTGATTGCCGAGGGCGTCGTTACCGCCTCCGAAGTCAAGGATGTAAAGGACAAATACGAGAAGATTTGCGAAGACGCATACACTCAGGCTAAGGCCGAGACCCACATTAAGTACAAGGACTGGCTCGATTCGCCCTGGTCCGGATTCTTCGAGGGCAAGGACCCTCTGAAGGTAATTATTTCATATTGATAACTGGTATTGGCAATTCATCAATTATTAATAATAATTATCGGCTTATCTAATTAGCTGATATTCTTGGATCTTTGACAGTTGTTACGGGTAGTCAGGACACCGAAAGTCTGATAAGCAGTAACTGGGTTGTGGACGTCAGATGCCGGCGATGTCGGCCATGTAAAATGAGTAGATTCAGCTGCATCTGATTAAAACTATAAGCCGACCCTAACATATTTGGGAAAATGCTAGGCAGATGAATGTAATTGAATTAACCTCAATAAATATTTGATGACCCATTAACCTTCACAGATGTCTTCTACCGGCGTAGTAGAAGAAACATTAGTACACATCGGCAAACGTTTCTCGTCTCCTCCCCCCAACGCAGCTGAGTTCGAGATCCACAAAGGTCTGCTTCGTATCCTGAAGGCACGCATGGCTATGGTGGAGAACCGACAGGTGGACTGGGCTCTCGGTGAGGCGATGGCTTTCGGTTCTCTGCTGAAGGAAGGCATTCACGTGAGACTATCAGGAGAAGATGTCGAGAGAGGAACTTTCTCACACAGGTATGCGTTTTTTCAACATTCGTACATCTTGCAAACACTATCTACTTAATTTGACATGCTGAGCTTGTGTATCGCAGAAGTAACTTTATAGAAAACTTCGCGTTGTGTGCATGTTCGACGAATGTGTAAGCTTGATTATAGTCTACAGGCACTGGAGTACTAGACTAGACTACTCCTTTGAAGCACATTTGTTTATGGTTTCCGATAGAGCATACAGCGCGTTCGGCGCGAACGATTCTGACAAATGTGCGCGTAGCTTGATTCTTGTCAAGTTTCTTATGTATCAGTGTAATTCCTAATACTTAAATTGGCTATCTAGCTTTATAAAATATGAATGTCAAACAGGTATGAGTGGGGCATGCTCTGGAAAGCTGGATTTGTTCTAAAACTTGCTTTATTGATTGTTGAGATGGCTAATGCCTGGCAATGAAAACATAATTTCAGTAATAACTTATTTGTTTTTGTGCAGGCATCACGTGCTACACCACCAGAAGGTGGACAAGGCGACGTACTGCTCACTGTGCCACCTGTACCCCGACCAGGCGCCCTACACCGTGTGCAACAGCTCTCTGTCTGAGTATGGTAAGTTCTTTTTTAACACCCTTGGTTGTAAAGCTGATGTAATTCCACCGGTTTTAAATATGTAAAGCGGGCCATAACAAACGTGTGTGTTATCAAAGCTAATAGTTAAGTAATAGTCCATACAAATTCCATAACAGCATTATTTGCCATTTCAAATAATTATGGAACTGATCGCCGGTCTAGCTAGTGAGCAGCGCGCTATTCCATATTATTTGAAATGGCAAATAATAATACTAATGGCGGGAAAGCATCAGTGTGCATTTACAGATTGAGTTTATTTAAAATAACGGATGTCCTATTTGAAATAAACAATTTTTTTTTCTGTTTGCTCGCAAGTGTGTTAAAAACGTCGTACGATATACGTTCGTATTGGTTATAACATGCTCGGCTCAATTACGCCCTCGCCTTCGGCGCGGGCTGAAATTCCGCCTCGCACGTTATAACCATCATTACGCACTAATATCATAATGTACTATATTGATGCCGGCTTCCCACTGCGCATGTTGTTATCAATGGTACCGCACCGTATTGATTTCTACGAGCAAGCACCCCGGAGTCAATGTTCGCTTCCTCAACCCGTACCATTTTTGCGGATGAGCGAGTCTTTTGATAACCCGTTTATTATTCTTCAATAATACGGGCACTACACTAGTATATTTGTATAAATATCAGTGTTTTCATTCATAAAACATTACCTTTTTTTTTTGGGTATATTTTGTAGTGTATTTTGCCCGTGGCTATTATAGATTATGTTTTATTCTGATCTATAAGCTATATAATTAAAGTTTCATCAAAACCCGTTCAGTAGATTTTGTGTAAAAGAGTGATAAACATCCATCTATCCACGCAAAATTTCTCGTTTTTAATAGTAGTAGGATTGCCTGAGTATATAGTAATAATGATTAGGCAAATACGTCAATCACACTGCCAGCTTAATAGTAGGGGAGCCTAAGAGGGGATTTACTAAAGCGCGGCAGATTAATATACTGTAAGATACCTTGTACTCGGCTCTTTACTTCCACCTGATATGAGCCTCATTTATAAGCACGCCCGTCAAGGATACAGGATCAGATTAGTAAAAAAAAATGTTTATTTGAAATACTCGGGCGCGTCACATTAAGGTAGAGTGAGTTAGGTAGATTCTAAATCGTGTGTGTTCCTCTAACCTGACAATTTAAGGGTGACCTAAACAAAGGGGAGGGCTCCAAAGTTGAAAAAACAAAAACTTCTTCTAGACATTCTTGAGCATGGTTAAATTTAGTTTTTAAAGTGAAGGGAATAGATTAAGTTTCACGAGAAATATATAATCTGACGATTTTCACAAGCCGAAGTAATAAAAAATAATCAATAAAGTTTAATTCGTGCAACTACGCGATGCCTGTATTCCCCTCTCTGCGCTTCTATTCCTCTCTCAGTTTTTCTCTATATATTGCTCTCTCATTCCGTCCTCACTCGTTTCTGTTGCAACAATACCGCACAAACTAGTGACTTGTTTGTACGTCTCCCGATACTATTGAAAATATTCAAAGTTTAGTATTGTACCCCATAATGTCGTGTTGTTCTATTCGGTGGTGTGGAAGAAACAGCAAGACATCGAAATATAAAACAGATGGAATCTCGTTTTATCTTTAAGCATCAATAAACTATGATTTAATTCACTTTGCATTAATTTATTATGGCTCAAGTAATACTGGTCAAGAAAAACCAAACAATAAACACTTGTCTATGCGTCTTGCTCTTACTAAGTGTAACCTATATTATGTCATCCTTTTTGAAGTGAAACTTCTTTACGCACGCTTGACTTGGGGAGTAAGCTGGCGAACGCGTGACGTAAGCGTTACGAAAAGTGATCGGGCAAGGCGAACGGAAGTTAAGTGTGGGATATAAGCACAGAGGCGCCCGTGGCGCGAGCTTGGTACTACAAGGTCTACAACGAGTTTTTTTTTTTTTTCAATTAAAATAGAAGATCTATGCAAAAATATTAATTTACCAATGAAACCATGAAATAAATTTAAATATTTATAGAAAATTAATATATGTATACATATGTGTATACATGTATATATTGTTGTACACATATACATACAGATGGAGCGAAAGAAGTTTCACTTCAGTCGTGTGGTCATAAGCACACTCGTTTTTTTATCGATTACGCGTTTTACTAGTGTTGCACTATGTTCCTCACATTGTGTACCAATATTAACCGAAAAGGGTAAACAAAGAAATTAGTAAATGAAATAAATTGAATACATTTCAAGGCAAAGTTTAATTATGTCGATTCAAAGGGAGTAATAGATAGTGAGTTATTAAAAAAATACTCACAAAAACTTATTTTTTTTGTTATTAATACATGTATTCTCCTAAAAGAATCCACACTTTTTAATTTACATGCTATTTCTTGAGCTTTTCAATTAATTAAGCTTTATGATTTAGAAAATGAAAAAAAAAGAAAGATATTTTAATTGTCAGATTAGGCGCATCCCTCCAGGTAATCGTCAGTTTATGAGACAACACGTAGGTACAGGGCATAAAGATGAACCATATACAGTATGTTAAGAAAACCCTGTCCGACCCGTGAAGGTGTTGTTAGGTATCCATAACTGATTCTACTAATGGATACAAAACCGGGCTAAACTTAAAAAAAAATCCCCCTAAAGAAATAAAAATTATTTCGCAAAAAGAGGTAACTTAATAAACGTGCGTTGAGCACCCTTCCGCGGGCGGGGGCGGCAGGGCACGCGGCACGTGGTCGCATCGCTATTCGCTCATAATAATACCGGTGTTGTCACTTTTTTAAAAATTACCAAATTTCGGGGAAGTTGGAATTAATTCGCGGGAAAAAAAGATTATTTCAAAATTCATTTGTAATGGTACTATGATGATTACGTAAAATTTTATATTATATTTGGTCATGTGTTTACCTAACCTTTATTATCCTTATGGGTCGGACAGGGTTTTCTTAACATACTGTATATATTATCTTAATCTGACGTGCTTGAGTAGTTCAAGATGGCGTTTTTTTTGCACATTCTAATAATGGCCACGAAATTGCGTCACATCTAAATCGTCAGATTATTATGTAATAGCTTTTTATGTTCGCTTAACATCCCCTTCAAAATACAGACGCGCTCGATTAATTTTTTTTTCATTTTCAACCCTTACGTACGACCACTCCCCATCATGGAAACAATGAGATTAATATACATACATTTTTTTAACTTTATACATGGATTCTATCCATATCTGACGCGCTCAAGTATGTCCACGCAACAGTTCTTTATTACGTTTTTGTAAATCCATAGCTACTCACCTCACCGATAAAAAGGTATCATATACATTTTTTTTCTTGTCATCTAAGCATCCAATAAGTCTCTATGACGCTCGACTAAATCCCGCTTTAGCACGGTGGGCTCCCCTACCATAATAATGGAAATCATATGCAAAGTTTCAAACTGTTAATATTTATATTATAACCTAGGTGTCCTCGGCTTTGAGGTGGGTTACTCCGTAACGAACCCGAACGCGCTGGTCCTGTGGGAGGCACAGTTCGGAGACTTCAACAACTGCGCGCAGTGCATCATCGACCAGTTCATCGCCAGCGGGCAGGCCAAGTGGGTGCGACAGTCCGGGCTTGTGTTGCTGTTGCCGCACGGCATGGAGGGCATGGTGAGTTATATGATGAGCTATCCAACATGTTGAGCTTATCTGATATACTAAATTGTTCAGGGTTGTATAGTTGGTCTTATAAGGAGTCATCCATACTACAGTGTTGGACAGTGAAAAGTAGATAGATAAAGAGATCGTTTATTTGCTTTACATTAAATCAATGTCAATGATATTACTAAATACCATAATTGTATGTTTTATGCAGTGTGAACAAAATATAGTAAAATTAAGTTAAATATTAGTGCACCGTACGCAGACCGTAAGGCCAATTCTCGTAATTTAAAACGTTCAAAATCTCTCTCGTCGCCAAACAAATGTCAAAGGCCTCGGTGGCAGGCCATAACATCGGCTGCCGGCAGAAGTTACCACCCACCAGACAAAGCCTTGCCGTCAAGCGATTTGTCGTGCATGATGTCTGATGAAGCCGTACGGAGGACGGGTCTGAGCAGTTGTGTTGCGATGTGTGCCGGGTACGATGCGTCAAATGCTGTTGTGTTGTGAGTTTGGTCGTGGAATGTCTTCAGATCAATCTCCCTTTGCCGCAGCATTGTTGGTCGTGTTGTTGGGTTTAACATTGCATCACCTCGCTCAACTGCCGTCTTCCATCCTATTTGCTTAGTTTTTCTGAGTGAATAGGCTCTTAATAAACTGGCGGGCTTTACCATCAACGATCGCATCACTGCTTACCATCAGGCGAAATTGCAGTCAAGCACTAGTTTATAATTATGTATTAAAAAAACTTGTCAAAATGTAGGGAATTAATTGGTTATTATTGACAGATTGAAACTGAGATGCTATTGTGAACATTCCTTAAACTACGAGAATTGTTCCTCTTATGAAATACGTTGAAGAAGGCAGGAAGATGATGACTATGTGAAACTAAGATTCTGAAATATAAACCAATTCAGTTTGTGATCATAAATTCATCAAATAATTCGCAGGGCCCCGAGCACTCATCGGCCCGGCCCGAGAGGTTCCTACAGATGTGCGCTGACGATCCCGACTATATGCCGCCCGAGAGCCCCGACTATGAAGGTTAGTTTACCCTAACATTAAAATTATGAGCTAGTTTAGCTATACAAATAACAGCGTCGACTAGTTTAGTCAAGAGTTGCGTTCTCCTTTCTTATTATTCGAACGTCGATAGTAACGTTCAATGTAAAAAAAACCTACATTTTAACCCACAGTCCGTCAACTACACGACTGCAACTGGATCGTGGCCAACTGCTCGACTCCGGCATCGTACTTCCACATCCTGCGCAGACAGATCGCTTTGCCCTTCCGCAAGCCGCTCATCCTCATGACGCCCAAGTCGCTGTTGCGTCACCCAGAGGCCAAGTCTTCCTTCGATGACATGAAGGACGGATCCAGCTTCAGGAGGTAAGTTGGGACCATGATGCTGGATAAAGAGTATTTATATAATGCTACACATACACATCTCACCCTGACCCATTCGGAAAACAACAAATATCATGCTTGTATTGACTTTTTATAATCATTCCTGACTTAATGGCATATGAAGACCAAACACAAAGAAAACTCTAAAAGTATGCGAAATACTTCTGCCCAATTTAGATATTGATGTCACAAAAGTCCACAATTTTGTATAAGAGATGAAATACAGACGACAGCACATTAGCAAGCTACTGCAATCTGTTAGATTTCTTTACTAGATTTTCAACTTTATCGGTAAAATATTAAGGCTCAAGGTTGATTGGGAATATTTGTTAGTTTCGAGTAGCATAATCTGCTGTCGTCCGTACAAGATCAGGATAAGACACAGAGCAGTAAGGATAAGTCAGTCTTTGAAGTTTTTGGATAATTCAAATAACACAACAATAGGTTATATAATTACGTGAACCTTTAGCAGTTGATCAGAAACAATCCTTTTAGTTTAAGTTTTTCTGATTGACATCTTCACGGTCTAAAGTTATTAGTCCAAGTTTGTATTTATATTGATTTTAATTTTTGTTTTTCTCAGAGTGATTCCCGAAGAAGGCCCTGCCGCTCAAAACCCCCAGGGAGTGCGCAAGCTTTCGTTCTGTTCCGGCCGCGTGTACTATGACCTGCTCAAGCACAGGCGGGAGAAGGGACTCGAGAAGGAGATTGCTATTGTCAGGTAATTACTGTGGAAAAGTTAATTTGAAATTTTATGATTATTTGGTACACTATGACTAGAGGTCGAATATTCGCGCTTAAATTCTTAAACTTGATTTGACGAAAGGAAAATATGACTTTCGGTACACGTAGTTAATATGTATGCGACTATAGGTTTTGTTTATAAATATTTCTAAATAATACGGACAGATGACGTATAAACAAGATACTTTGTCATTTTTGAAGGAAAATGTATGTATTTAAAAAATTAAAATATTTTTCACAGTTGTTAGTTAAAAGGTGTATCCACATTATTTCTTTCGTCGGCATTTTCTGGAAGTTTAGGTATATAAGCGCCGTAATTTTCGATCTCTGACTATGATTAAGACGTTATTAAAAAAAGCATGTTTAAGAAAAAAAAGTATAATATCCTATTTATAATTGTACTGTCAGTAAAATTGATTGTTTTACAAATTGATGTATTACATTTCATTTTGCAGTATTCTAGCCATTTCATAAGAAAGACATTTGTTATTTGAATTTACAACCGATTGAAAACGACAAACTTCTGGAATCAATAATTAGCTACATTTTTCTATCAAACTGATAAAGGACTGACTAGCTTGAAAGTGCCAAATAAAGAAAACCATTCAACAACATCTTCAGACAATCATTCTTCTAAGCGTGTCGAAGGAAATCTAAGAGTCGTCCACAATTTGGCTACGAGTTTGGCACTTTCAGCAAGCCTATTAACGTCTCATACAATATATAATTACATTATTCTTTCCCCAGAGTGGAGCAAATCTCGCCATTCCCATACGATCTGATCAAGGCCGAGGTTGAGAAGTACCCTAACGCCACCATCATATGGAGCCAGGAAGAACACAAGAACTCCGGCTACTGGCAGTACGTCGAGCCAAGGTTCCGCACCTTATTGCAGAACCAAAAGACCATTGCGTATGTATCAATTTAATTGTTTTTTTTCGACACTGATGCGCCCGTTTTGACTAATACTAAGTGACATCTGTGTAAGGTCATTGGCATTTATCTTTACGGTTAGCTAAAGAAACCAGGACCGTCCAAAAGTGCGTTAAGAAAACCATCCGGAATAAAAGAGAGAGGAGAAACACCCGGATGAGGGAGGTCCGGAACAGGAAAGGATGAGAAAAGGAAGAGGTCTATAATTCCCGACTGTAGGTGATTTCGGACTGAAATCATGATTAGCTTGACGTTAGACAAAACGGGCGTTTAGGTCAGTAATTATAAAGGGGTCCTATTTGGGCACTTATTTAATAAGTATTAGAGCTTTATTAATAAACACTGTATAAAATGATTGGCATAAAGAAATAATGCCGCTTTTGAGCTCTGGCCACATCCAGGTTAATTACACACGGGACGCGGGTCTCAACTATAGTTTTAATGATAGGGAGTCATGCAGTTATAGGTTCCAGTTTGGACATAGCCACTCGATCATCGATATCTGCGTAAGACTCATCGATTGGCCCGCTTCAAGGTTGTAAGAACTCTCAACCAATGAAAGCTTCAAACGCGGTCGATGCATATGATCGAGTCTCGTAATTAAAACTCATGGTAGCCACACTGTTGTCATATGCCTTATTACGAGGGTCAAACTGAAAGTTCTTAGAACTGGCCACTTATAAACAATATAATAAAAAAATAATTCTAAAATTCGAAAATAGAACTCTTTGGCAATATTACTGAGTAGTGAGTATATATTTCATTCTGCGCCTCCCGCATCCAGCGGTTTCCCGCGACCTTCACCAGGTCGTCAGTCCACCTTGTCGGGGGCCTACCCACGCTACGTCTTCCGGTGCGTGGTCGCCACTCGAGAACCCGTCGGCCCCATCGGGCATCGGTCCTACGGGCAATGTGTCCAGCCCACTGCCACTTTAGTGTTGCAATTCTTCGGGCTATGTCGGTTACTCTCGTTCTTCTGCGGATCTCCTCATTCCTGATTCGATCGCGCAGTGAAACCCCAAGCATAGCCCTCTCCATTGCCCTTTGAGTGACTTTGAGCCTTCTCATAAGGCCCATTGTTAGCGACCACGTCTCAATTCCATAAGTCATCACTGGCAACACACAATGGTCGAAGACTTTTGTCTTGAGACACTGCGGTATTTCGGACGAGAAGATTCTTCGTAGCTTCCCGAAAGCAGCCCAGCCGAGTTGGATTCGACGATTGACCTCTTTCTCGAAGTTGGACCTTCCTAACTGGATAGTTTGTCCCAGGTACACGTAACTGTCAACAACTTCGAGAACAGAGTCTCCAATCTTTATAGGAGTCGGTACAACATGGGCATTAGACATGACTTTCGTCTTGCCCATGTTCATTTTAAGACCGACTCGCTCGGAGGCTCTGCTGAGGTCTTCGAACCGGTCGTCGTGGAGAACCTTGGGGGAGGCCTATGTCCAGCAGTGGACGTCTTTCGGCTGAAATGATGATGATGATGATGATGATGATATATTTCATTCATTTGTCATTAGTTATACGATTTGGCGGCAAATTGAAAATTGTCTGTGTCACGTCAACATGAATTTAACACGAGAAAATTTTCGTGCAATGATTTTTTATGACTTTCGATGTCATTTAAGTCGACAAGAAAGTTATGATAGACTACGATTGGCCTTTCACGATGAAGCCCCATCTCGTGCGACTGTTTACAACTGGTTTAATTAGTTTAAACATGGTCGGACTAATCTCACTGATGATTTACGTGAGGGACGGCCTTCTACGGCGACGACTGAAGATAACATCTGTGTTGTGCGGCGTATGATAGAGATTGACAAAAGAGTGACCTATCAGCAGATTCGGACAAGCTTAGGCATCTGTATGAGTCAAGTGCACAAATTCCTCCACGAACATTTAGCGGCCAGGATGCTTTGCGCCCGGTGGATACCTCATAATTTGACTGAGGCTCAAAAACTCCATCGTGTGGATTGGTGCCGTAAAATGATTGAAAGATTTAACGGAGGTGACTCAAATGCTGTGTTCGACATACTAACAGGTGACGAAAGCTGGATTTACTGTTATGATCCTGAAACCAAAAGACAATCTGCTCAGTGGGTGTTTCCTTTCGAGGAGTTGCCAACTAAAGTGAAGAGAGATCGAAGTGCGGGAAAAAAAATGGTGGCCTCGTTCTTTGGAAGGATAGGTCATTTCGCAACAATTGTGTTAGAGGATCAAAAAACAGTTTCTGCAGAATGGTACACTACCAATTGTTTGCCACTTGTCTTGGAAAAAGTTCGAGAGAAACGACCTCGCTCCCTCCTCGGATCCTCCTTCACCACGACAACGCCTCGTCGCACACCGCCAAGCGAATGATCGACTATTTGGCGACATCAAACGTTGAATTACTGGGTCACCCGCCGTATAGTCCCGACCTCGCGCCTTGTGATTTTTATTTATTTCCAAAAATTAAAGAAAAACTTAAAGGAAAGCGGTTTATGAATGCTGAAGAAGCGGTGGCTGCGTATCGCGATGCCATTGAAGAGACCCCTAAGGACGAGTGGGCAAAGTGCTTTTCCCAGTGGTTCCATCGCATGCAACGGTGTATTGACGTGAATGGACAATATTTTGAAAAGATATAATAAAACTAATAACTGGCTAATGTTATCAGTTTTTGATTTTCTAAGAACTTTCAGTTTAACCCTCGTACTACTATAGACAGTCTATATAATTAATGTTTTTCATCATTCTCCTGCCCTTATACCAATTTGCTTGGGCCAGCCATTGTTTTTTTCTTCCTGCTCTGTTATGTTCTGTCTGTTCTGGCCATCTCGAGAGTTTTTATTTTTTAAATTTTTTTTTTATAATTATAAATTAGCACTTGACCGCATTCCCGCTTGATGGTAAGCAGTGATGCGCTCGTTGATGGTAAAGCGCGCTAGTTTATTAAGAGCCTATTGACTCAGAAAAACTTAAATTAAATTAATGTCTTACTAAAGACTATTTAAATATATTTTATTTGTTATTGGGTCCGTTCAAAGGTTATCTTTAAAATATCCCTCAATCGCTCATAGGGATAAGACCGCCCATTGTGTCTACCTTTGCAATATTTATGTCTGTAACTAGCTGCGCTCCGCAGTTTCACCCGTATAAGTTAGATCCCCTAGTAATCCCGGGTTCCCTTAACCACAAACTAAACTAAATATAAGTTCCGTGCATCTTTTTCTTTATACTTCATTAAGAAAAGGATATAGGATAATATGTTAGTTTAGACCTGTCAAAGTAGTCCCCGCCTGATGAATTGATGTATTTTTGGTCACCATGATTTTCATCATTCTCCTGCCCTTATAGCATAACTAAACTGTCTATGGAATATCTTAATTTGACAGGATTGAACTAAAATATTATCTGCTATCCTTTTCTTAATGAAATAGAAAGAAAAAGATGCACTTAACTTAAAATTGGTTTAGTTTCAAAACAAGAGGATCGGTGCCAATATCCGGTTTAAAACTAAATACACTTCCTGTGTACGAAATTTCATCTAAGTCCTTTTACGTTAATGATATTAGTAGGATTTATATGGTGTACATATTAGAAGAGTATTCTAATCTATACTCTGCTATTGTATTTTTTTTTTTTGGGATGTTGAATTTTTTTTTATTGCTAGATTGTAACTATTTTGTATTTCGAAAATGCAGCTTGAGTTTCGGTTAGATCATCAATTTAGGCTTGCATGGCTTCTAAATATGCATGTGTGGTCGTTCATTCGGTAACATTTCCGATCCTTATTTTATTCATTTTCAATCAAACAACAACGGTGATACTTCCTTAACACGTTGCGGTGACGCCACAATCTAACTAGCTATTGGTTGCAGTGTTAAACCTCGAAAGGGTAACTGGTTCTCCCAGCTTTTCGGGCAGGAAGAGAAGCCTGTGTCAGGTGACGATGAAACAGTGCCGCGCACCATTAGGTGAGATAACGGCATAAGGCGTCCCTCTCCTTTCCCGCTTCTATTCTTTCTTTCATGAATCCTTTCAATCCTATATCACTTGCTATCATAAAATCCAGCCTGAATCATTTCATTATTAAATTACTGCAGTTAAAAAAGTAATAGGGTGTTTGACTATATAAAAATGTTTCTAGAAGAAACATACATATTACGTAAAATCCAACATAAAATTGAAAACAGTAACATTATCGCATGCAATACAAATAAAACTTATTTTCAATAGTAGTCAAACACCTTGACTTCATTAACAACTAAATTCAAGGCAGAAAATAAAAACTTCCTTCACGCTGTATTAGTGCAGTATCAATGAACGATGACACAATCGTTAATTACTAAAACCGCCTTAATACTCTACTTGAGTTTGGTTCAAATAAAATTATAATTACATGATTATGTTAACACTGCATGCTTTATTTTTAAATTTGAAAACAATTAAATCACACAAATTAATTAAATTAAATTATTGTGTGTTTTTTAAACATACACATGTATGAGTCTTAATTGGGGCTTAAAATAAATGCATGTTTAATATACTTTTTTTTTTAATTAGTGACTGTTGGTTAGGTTGGGTTACTTATACTTCACACATTAGGCATAATACATAGTTTATATGTACTGAACGCATACCCTGTGTAGGCATTGACATTGCGCAGATGCTATGGAATGACTTTGTATCTATTAATGTTATATTTGCGTCATGTTGGCGCTTCGTCTACGCGGCTTATTAGCGACACATGCGAAGGCACTATAAAGCTCAGCTCTCACGGAACGCAAGCTGCAGAAACAGAATGTTCTATTATTATTATTAAGTTATTTTATGTTTTGTTGCAACTATAACATATGATGAACTGATTTCAAATTGTTCATTGTTTTGTCTTCTTCTAGCTACCACGGTCGTGCGACTGCCGCCGCCCCCGCCACCGGCTCCAAGGCAGCTCATAACAAGGAGCTCAGGAATCTTCTCGAAGAGTTCATCGCTCAATAAACGACTATATGTACACAAACATACACGTGGACGATCCTGATGGCTGGCTTATGCTCCAACACACTGTCTAATCATAGAAACAATTTAAATAGTAGCAGTCATTCATGGATCAACACCATCAACATAGGCGTATATAATGTAAACTAATATATACTGTTGAGATAAAGTCGACACAACAAGATTTATGCCATATTAAACACATGTAAAGAATCTAAACATTACGTAAAACTATCTCGAAACGTAATGTCCTTTAATCTTTGACTTGTTCATTTATATTTGTCGAACGAAATTTTATTTTTTATAATATTAAAAAATATATAATTTTTCTCCCTACTCTCAGTATTTTGTTGTAACTCTCTTCATGTTTAGGTAGATTAGTTAGATAAATTATTATTTATTTATTTAATGTAGCATACGTGATCTGTAGGACCTACATAATTTATTTTTATTGTAAAAGCAATATATCATAAGTCTCACGTAGTCTCCACTGTAAGATGTTGCGTACTAGATAATATTGACAGAAACAAAATAGTACATTAATTCAAAGTAGCGGCAATACGCAAGTTGTATTATGTTCATGTACATAATTTGATTATATTTTTTTATTATTCTTTATTCGATGTTTTTGTCGTTGACGGATTTAAAAATAAACACGTTCCTTTTGCTAGTCCGGGATACGTACATTGGTAATCATATTAAGTAGCACAGTAATTGCACTTCGCGAGCGATATTTATTTAGATTGTAATACATATTGTCTATTGGCGTAGTTGCTATATGAAAAGGTGATGTAGGAAGGATCCTACATCACTACATCGAGGGTGATGTAACTTTGTTCGATATTTTTGAACATCGGAGTGTATGGCGTAGTCGCCACTGACTTGTTACATCTACGTTTGTGATACTGTAGTGCTTTGCACTAAATCATACTTACATCGAGCTCACTTAATAAATGTATAAAGAATCTGTTAAGGCCAGCGTAACTAGTCCATAGTTCAATACATTTGGCGCTCCGTAGTACATTATTACCGCAGCTAGTTAATGTGACGTATTAGTTCTGACGGAATCTTTTATTCCGAGCTATAAATAACTGCTTTTTGATTGAATTTGTGAAAAGCTTGTATATTTTTAGGTTTATTGATTAAAATGTTGACAAATAGAAAAAGCTGGTTAATGTACAATAATTGTAATTTATCATCACTAAATGGTGGAGACGTTTCATGATTAACGTCGGTAATTTTGTCCTGTTACATTGGCCGTAACACTTCTGTTAGTTTATTCGCTTGCAAGTGCGATTGTTACCATTACAATAACATCGCTTAACAATACTGTACATGAGATATTATTAGTTAGTGAGTAAATGTCTAGTAACTAGGCACCAGATTTAAAATAAATTGCACCTTAGTACATAAAATGTATGTAGTAATTGGTAAACGTCATCAGGTGGTTTTAGGTTGCAACCTTCCGGCCCCTGCGCATAGATTTAGTTGGCTTATAGTTACCGCCGTTGTGAACGGCACAATGTAAGGAACAACACCAACATCCAATGCTTTGTATAAACAGACGCATACTTTATCTTTTCTGTAGTCAAGTCTTCGAATGTATGTATGGCGTTATCTAATATATATGTAGAGTTAAATAAATCATAAATATCTCACTATTGTGACCGTCACATGTAGAATGAAGCTTTATTCAAAATCCTAGTATTATGTACATTCAATCTTAACTCTTAATGCGATTGTGCTTTCTAACACTATTCGCATGTGTAGGTGCATTGTTTTATTGTTAAACTTAACATAATATTTTGATGTTCACGTATTTTCGATTTATTATAGGCTCAGGACGTTGCTGGAGATTTTCAAAGATTTGAACGGTAGATACATTTCTGGCAAGAACTACCTGAGTCATTTTATTGCTAAATGTTAGTTTTGATTTAGTTATTTACAAATAAATATACTATTAATTGATCAACATCGTTTTTATTACAAGTCATTCTATAATTCTTTGGCACGGTCCTACAACACTCACACCTACACACGATACACGATATTCATACATTTGCTGTCTACAATAGATATCTTTCTGAAATCTTAAATAAAGAATGCAAATATTCACGAACCTGTTGTGCCTTTAAACTTACACGTACCTTTTTTCCTACACGCAAATTGTGCGATATGGGTAAGGTACATACATAATATAATAAAGTTCATATTTGTATGAAACGCGTGCCCAAATTAGTTTCTACGAATATGAGAAAATAAATGATGCAACCTTACCGCTACTTCGTGAACGTACCATTTATAGCTACAAAAATCTATAGAAAATTATTTTAATAACTTGTAAAAACAAAAAAACCACCAAGAGATTCACAAATATGGAAGTGTGATGCAATAGATCACAGTGCCCTTGACGTCGAGTCGCGCGGCTCACCGCAGTCTTGGAGCATTTTCAAGATTTTTATCTCTCGCTAGTCTCATTTCAGCTCACAAAGCGGACTCTGTCCCCTATTTATAAATTGCTTGGCTTGCCTCGGACCATACCAAAAGGTGCGAAGATTAAAGATGGTATCAGTTACAAGTGCGTTTTACACGTCACGCTACCACCACTTCAAAGACGCGCTCTTTTGAATAAACGCATATTGTGAGACATTCTTTTTTTTCACGATGCGGGTCGCGATTATCTTTCGAGACTGCTTATGCGGGCTATATTCAAGTTTAATATTAAAGGTTTTAAGCTTTGTTTGTCCTTCACCGTGACTTTGTAGATTATTCGTGCAGTAGGGATGTTTCCTGGGTTAAAAAAAATGATTCTATTTAGTCCGTCATTCAGATTATAGAAAAATATTGGATACGTATATTTTTTTTATCAAATCAATAAAAATTGACAAATATAAAAGGCATCAAAGATCAGTAGGCCTAGTATGAGTTTTCAATACGAAACTCGTTCGATCGTATCGAGCGCGTTTGGCGCTCTCATTGGTTGAGAGTTCTTACGACCTTGAAGCGGGCCAATCGCTGAGTCAAACGCGCTCGATATCGGCGAACGAGTTTCGTAATGAAAACTCATACTAGGCCTACTGGAGTCGTGGCTGGTGACGTCACTGCTCGTTAAAAAGTGTAGCGTGCAGTGACGTCACACGAGTTTTCAACGCACTGTGTAGTTTTCATTTATTGTTTATATGAAAAAAGAAAAAATACGTGTCTAATATTTTTTTGAAATCTGACTGACGTACTAATTAATTTTTTAGTCAAATACCCTATTGGTGGTAACATTGTAAAGAAAGCAACAAAAATTCGAAGATCCGCCAACCACCCGCACCAAAACCCGTGTGGTGAATTATGGTCCTTTACTTCTCTTAGAGAGGAGGCTGGTGTCCCAGAAGTGGGAAAAATGTGGGCTAATTACTTACGCAAAACGACTGAACTATAGCCTCAGCCCTGATTCGGCCAGACCCGGCGATTTAGTGAGCGCTTGCCATCTTCGGAACACGGCTCGGAGACAGCACGAATGCCGCTCCCAGAAGGAATGTTTATTTTTTCTTCGATTTCGAGATCTGCCAGTTCGATAAGCCCGTTTGTTTTTGCCTTTGTTTCAAACGTTTCAGGTACCTATGTAGGTACTCAACACGGCAGTTTCCTCAGTGTTTATAACTGCGTGTTTTTCATTTTACAGGTGGAATTATTTGGTGTTTCTTATATCTTCATCTCAGCGTTAAATGTTAATCCCAGTTGTATCCGAACCTTTTCAGCTTTGGAGTCTAGGGTCCGCTTTACCGGTCTCACTGCTCATTTTGGCTAAACTTCGATATTTTCCATGAAGCGACTGCCGTCTGACCTCCACAACCCGAAGGCGATATCGAAGCATTGCAGTTAGACCAATTGTAGGACTTTTGATGGCTCCAACAACCCGTAACGACTGCCATTAGACGTTCGGCTTAACGTGCTTTCCGAGGCACGACCAGACCAGTGCAAATATTCATATTCATGCATACAAATATTTGCATTGCGCGAGGATCGAACCCGCGCCTCCTTGCGCAGCGGCCGCGTTCGCTACCGCTACACCACGGAGGCTGTCAAATTAATTAGTGTTTCTCATATATCGCGATAAAATAAAGTCCTACTAATATATATGAAAGATTGATGTTTATTTTGAAATTTGGTACACATTGGTTTATAATAGCAGCGGTTACAGTCGCAATAAAAATGGTCACCCATCCATGGACCAACCGCAGTAAGCTTAGCTTTGCCTGATTGATCCACCTGTGCAGCTGTTATTAGTCACAATTCCCTATAATACTAAATACTACTACTACCTGCCTTCATAAAATGCCGAAAACTATGATATTATCGAATCATTGTCTATCGATATAAATGATAAAAAATATCTCGTATCATTTTGGCTTACATTGCGAGTCAAGGCTTCTCTATTTAGGCATAGACATGCCTGTAGTTGAAGGCTCCACACTTTCCTTATATTATAAATTCATAAGCAATAAAAACAATAAAATGAAGGAAAACAAAATAAAATGCGATCAATTTTGGTGTGTCTGTGTGTGTGTCTGTGGCTGGCTAGTTGACCATTTTACATTATTTTAATTCTGCCAAGCCTTATCACGAACTTGTCACGTCGTTCTACCACCGCGAGAGCCCTGTTGACTATACCTACTTTGCTGCAACTATACAATATTAAAGAGACTTACATAACAGCCTGATTAAATGTCTTAAAAACTATTTAAGTAGGTACCAAAGTAGCAAAATAATCCGCAGGAGACGCCCTGGTCGGGAGACGACATCGAACTCCCGGTCACCGTAGGCGCGGGCCTGTGGGCGGTGAGCAGTGGGCAGCTCGCCACCCGGGAAGCACCAGTATCCTAATTACGTAAAACACCATTACTCTCAATTGGAATCATTTTGAAGCATATTGCTAATGCATTGCTTCATGTGTTCGAGAAATGGGTCTGCTCAACAACGTAAATAATGGATTGAATGTTGATAAACTGTCAAAATAAAATCCATTGGTACTCATAGTATGTTACACAAATACCCTACAGGTCCGAGTCGACGGCGCGTTGTGTTTCACGCGCGCCTCAAAGAGATGTCAGCACATCGTGACGGGGTCCAAGAAGACCGCTGCCTCCTGGGTCAGGGTTGCGAGTTGGTTAAAGAAACCGTGGCCCTGGCGCATAGGCAAGTGAAGAAACACGGGTGGGTTTTAGTCAGTAAACGTCTGACACGCCCTTCCGCTCTGGCCAGAGCGGGAGAGGTCATTTGATGATTTCCCATCTCAAACAAAAAAAAAAAAAGTAGCAAAACAAATCAGCTATGTAGGATTATGTCGTGCCGTTAACTATTAGATATTAATTTACGAAAGACGTGTGTTTTCCGGACGGATATACTTAAACGTTTTCGCGCAAAGAGATTTCTCTCTAAACTAAAATGTCATCCGTGAGGAGTACAATCCGCAGAAGTATCACAGCACTTTGTTGTTTCTCCCGGGGCTTAGTCCTTTGTTTTCTAAAACCTCCCCGAGCTCCTTTAATACTTTGTAATGGCGGGACAAATTCTGTGTGTCTTGCTCGCTGTCTGAGATGACTGAGTTGGGATGAGCTCTTGTGCCCAAGTGGGTACGTACGGTCCTTAGGACATGCAGTTTACAGACAAATATGAACGTTTCAGAAAAAAATACTTTATAGTGCATGCGTACGTAATATTAATGTGAATATCTTCGAGTGTGTAAAATAACGCTATTGGTTGTGATATGTTGTGCTTATTCTTAATCCACCCGGGGGTTAGCGTCGACTCATCGCGTATTTTATGAATATTTAACATAATACAATATTAAAATAATGTTTAAATAAAATATTGTTATTAATCATAAAATGAAGAAATCCATAAGTACCTACTACCTAATATTATAAATGCGAAAGTAACTCTGTCTGTTACGCTTTCCCGCGTAAACCTTTCAACCAATTTTAATGAAATTTGGCACAGACAATCTTTAGACCCTGAGAATGGATATAGGCTACCTTTTATTAAAAGATTTGATATTCCCGAGGGAAATCTAAAAAGCGCGATATAACCAAATACCAAGCGGGCGAAGCCGCGGGCGGAAACCTAGTACCTACTTATAGAAATAGTATTGAATTAATTTTAGATCAAGCAACAGATTGCATTAACTGTCCTTCGTACAGGTACTACATTTTCGTGAAGAAAGGTTGGTTGTCATTGTGTAGAAACTATATATACATATATATATGTATACATACAAAACATTTTCTTGACGATTTGATTGGTTATTGTGTCAATAGCATATCAAATAAAAAAGAAATGTTTTAATAAAAAATAATAAAATACCTATGCATTTATTATATTAATCGACTTCAAAAAGGAGGAGGCTACTCAATTCGACCGTATATATGCTTTTTTATGTTTGTTCGCGGATAACTTCGTCGTTTATGAAAAGATTTTGATAATTTTTTTTTGTTGGAAAGTAGACATTCCCAAGATAAGGACATCGGGGTTTGATGGTGGAAAACCAAAGACATCAAGGAGAACTTTCAAAAATTGTTGGGACGGCTAGTGCATTTCTAAGTTTTTTTATTAGGTACTTTAAAGCACTACAATTTAATAAAGGTCTGGAGTAGATCTGATGATGGTGCCGGGAGACAGGCGAGGGAACTCTTCAACGATTCACGGCAGCTAACCTGTGTTTGTGCTTGAATATTTTGTGTTGATAAACGAACATAACACACACAAAAGAACACAACACAAAAACCAAAGACGCCATGATCGTACACACGTGTAGGTATTCGTTATTGCCAGCGATTTTCACTTTGTAGTGTTTTTTTTTGGAAGCCGGTAGTTTTTTTTTTGTAAAAATGTTTTTATTAATTTCCGAAAATAGAAAGCTTGTTTGTGTGTAACTAATTAGTAATATAATGGTTTAGACATTGAATCCATGTCTAACGCATAGATTATCTACATTATAATATATCATTGTGAAAAGTTGGGTGAATCGAGTTTAGTATGAGCTATCAGTTTTTTTAAATCATAAACTAGTGCTTGACTGCAATCCCCCCTGATGGTAAGCATGATGCAATCGTTTATGCTAAAGCGCTAGTTTATTAAGAGCCTATTCACTCAAAAAACTGAGTGAATAGGAAGAAAGACGGCAGTTGAGAGAGGCGATGCAATTTTAAACCAAACAACACAACCAACGATGCTGCGCCAGAGGGAGATTGATCTGGAGACCCTCCACGATCAAACTCCCGACACAACAACATTTGGCGCATCGTACCCGGCACACATCACAATACAACTGTTCAGACCCGTCCTCCGTACGGCTACACCAGACATCATGCCGTAACACGATGAATCGCTTGGCGGCAAGACTTTGCCTCGTGGGTGGTAACTTCTGCCGGCTGAGAAATATAGTAGGTATCATCATCATCATCATCCTTTTTATCGTCCCACTGCTGGGCACAGGTCTCCTCTCATACAGAGAAGCATTGAGCGTAATCACCACGCTTGCTCAATGCGGGTTGGCGATTTCAGACTTAATGTCCAGGTTTCCTCAAGATGTTTTTCCTTCACCTTCAGTCATTGGTGTATAAGATATACTTAGAAAGTACTTAAATATAACTTTAGAAAAGTTGCATTGGTACTTGCCTGACCTGAAATCGAACCCGCGCACTCATACTTGAGAGGCTGGTGTTTTATCCACTAGGCCACCACGACTCATAGTAGGTATAATAGTGTCAATCCCTAACATTAGTTCGAAGGACGGCTCACTCCACGCTCACTTCACCTAAGTTGTCACGGTGAGGTGATTACAGAATCACACTGCAGATACTCTGCTAGATATATGTACTCCATCAGTTTAGGTGATTAACTAAAGTTTAGTAGGAAAATCACGTGAATTACTAAACCGACTAAACGTATGTATGTAGGTATGTAACAAATGTTTTTTCCGCGCGGGAATCGAACCCGCGATACGCAGCGCAGCAGTCGATTGCTCAACCATTGTGGTAGCCGTATCAGTATTGAAGAAAGTGTTAAAAGTTATTCGAGAAAATTTGCTCGAATTAAAACAAAAATAAATCTTATTTCACACATTCAAAGCACTCAGCACTCGTTTGTTTCATCTACGATCTTCAAGTAGGTAAATAAGCTATCTTAAGTTTCCCTTCGTGATCCAGATGGGGGTCCTAATCCTGCCATCATCGGGGATTTGTGGTAGTATCTACCGTCATACCCACATACCTATAGAGCTACAGCAGTCCCTTCGTAGATTTTAGAAGTAACAATGATACACGATGGCAACTGATTTTACTAAAATGCTAACAAAAAATTATTTAAGTGTGACCTGTTTGGAGTTTGTAATAATATCAAAATAAAAGATTTTTACTAAATGCATAGGCATGAAACCTAAGCATAAAAAACGGAATTTTTGTTTGACCGTTTCTTTCGGAATGGTTGGAGTGACTGTAATGAAATTTGTTATGGGGATACTTTAAACCCTCGAAAAAGATATAGGTTATATCGATCAATAACGTGGGCGAAACCGTCGGCTAGCACAATAACTAATTTTAGAAGTGGTGGTAAAAACGAAGATACATCTTCATGGTCATGGTTTCTTTGGTTTTTGTATATTCGTTTTTGCCACCGACTTCCAAAATTAGTTATTTTTCACTTTGTACTGTTTTTTGGAAGTCCTTTTTTGTGTAAAAAGTTTTTATTTTACAATATTTAGTTGTGAAAAGTACTGTTCAGCTGCATCCGGTCAGACTGGACGTTGCCGTCAATATAGTTGGGAATAGGCTAGTAAGCAAATTACGTAATTTTGTTTACTTGAATTTCATCCTTAATTTTAGTTTAAATACCAAACTACTTAACGGATTTTTATAAAATTTCTCTGGGACCTGACTGAATGGATGAGCATTGCTAGAGATGACACGATTACGCAACTTAAATTCAGTCTCTTAAAAATTTTTTATTGTCGCATCAGCATGACCAGTAGGTAGTGGCTGTCTTACGTTAAACTTCAATTCTGTAAATTCTTGAGGAATTCTCTCAAATTTCTCAAATTCCTCAAATTTCTTATCAATATAAATGAATTAAGTCCAAATACAAGATATCTACTGTAAACCGTTGAGGAGTTCCTTGAACTGTCCTTCGTCTTCATCATAAGACTCCTAATGACAATAAGAATACATCTAGGTGTAAAGCTCTTATCAATACAAAATAATCAAGCATAAACACAAGGTAGCTTCTGTGAATCGTTGAAACGTTCCCTCGTCTGTCTCTCGACTCCATTATCAAATCTACTGCAGAGCTTCATAATAACTCATATGGTTGCAATGTTCTCATCAATATAAATAAATGAAGTCCAAACACAACGTAGCTTTTGTGAATCGTTGAGGAGTTCCCTCGACTGTCTCTCGGCTCCATTATCAGATCTACCCCAGACCTTTATTAAATTGTAGTGTAAAATATCTATCAAAATGACTTAGAAATGCGCTATTCGCCCCTATAATTTTATAGTTCCCCTTGATTTCTCTGGTCTTCCACCATGAAATCCTGATGTCCTTATCATGGGACCTTGGAAACATCTTCTTTCCAACAATGCATTTAAAGCACAAATCAAATCCAAGCTTTGTTCAAAGGCATATTATTCCGTAAATGATTATTTAAATGATAAGAATAGCTGGTCGCTCTGATTAACTCAGGACAATGTTTGTGTTCTTTCTCCGAAATTAGCTTACTGACACGTTATATGAGTTCATATAATTCACTTTTTTTATAATACATAAATATGTAAGCTGTCAAGCCCTTTATGCCTGGGGCTTTTATTGAAGTAATAAGTTTTTAGTTATTTACATTTTCATTTAAATACACACATCAAAAGTGTCTAGGGATCAAGCATTTTTATGCGGATTTCTTGAGATTGAGATGTGGCTTTGTAATAAATTTATGATTTTATAAATTTATATGGATCCTTTTTGGGAATCAGGAACTGTGAATCAAATTCGAGTAAAAGATGAAAATCAGCTGTCAATATTTTCCCTATAAAAACATACAACGCATTGAAGACATTATTAGTGCTACTGTTTCCCTACTACTGATTAAAACCAACGTTATTATAGAGCGGCGACGTCATTTAAGCAGGGAAGAAATGCTCAGAGCCGTGGGAATGATAGAAGCTGGTTCCCGGCAACGTACTGTGGCTTTAGCTCTGAATACAAGTCAGAGTGTTATCAGTCGACTTTGGACACGTTACCGAAGCACTGGTACCGTGGCTGAGCGCCATGGAGGACGGTATCGCTGCACCACACGGAGACAAGACCGATACATTCAAATCTTAACTCGAAGAGCTCCAACAATAACCGCCATGATGTTAGCCGTGAGGCTTCATCACTCTTCAGGGAACTTAATTAGCGACCAAACAGTCAGAAACCGCTTGCATGAAGTGAACCTTCATTCCCGAAGACCGCTACGGGTACCACCTATAGCAATGCACAATCGTAGGATTCGATATCAATGGGCTCTTGAACACAGAAATTGGGCAGAAGAACAATGGCGTTTCGTGTGCTTTTCTGATGAGTCTCGTTTTGGTATGAGACCGGATACAAGACGTATACGACATTGGAGAACCCCTGGACGCCAACAGCGATTAAAATCCTGCCAGGAAGTCCATCCTTATAGTGGTGGAACCATCATGGTATGGGCGGGTATTTGGATCGGCGGAAGAACTGAGTTGATTTGGATCAGAGGCAACCTCAACGCTCAAATTTATGCTGAGACGATTGTATCAGACGTCATCGTTCCTCTACAAGTGCAAATCGGTCCCTTATTTCAGTTAATGCATGATAATGCACGACCGCACACCGCAAGAGTTGTAAGACAGACTCTCGCCGCAGCTAACATCAATGTCCTGCCCTGGCCTGCTCAGTCGCCAGACTTGAACCCGATTGAGCATGCATGGGATATGCTACAGAGAAGAGCTCTGCCGAATATGGAGGGTATCCAGTCGCAAGAAGACCTTTTTTTGTTGTTGCAACGAACATGGGCGGCCATTCCACAGCGTGATTTGGATGAACTCATTTTGAGTATGCCAAACCGATGTTCTTGTGTTGTTAGTGTTCGCGGTAGAAACACGGATTATTAATTGTTTAAGTTACCTAATAAAATTTTAGAGAAAACTGTTATTTCAGTCTTTTTTTCGAACTTTTGTGTTAGTGGTTCAAATGTCAAATATCCCTTTATTAGGAAAATGGCAAATTTCTTTATTAATGCAAAGGTGGCTTGGTTTATCGTTACTGTGACAAACGAAAACACTTTATTTGATGAATCCTTAAAGAAAATTTTAATTAATATCAACCAGGAGAAAAGTTATTGCAAAATATAGGTATGTTGATCCCTAGACACTTTTGATGTGTGTATATGTATATATTGTTTTGCTTTACTGGTATTTTGGCGTGGTAGCTGGCATATTTTCAATAATTTCATTGTTATTGTATTTTCTTGTGTTCATCACTATACATAGTATTGTATTAAGTCATGTGTTTTGAAGTGAAACTTCTTTACGCACGCTTGACTTGGGGAGTAAGCTGGCGAACGCGTGACGTAAACGTTACGAAAAGTGATCGGGCAAGGCGAACGGAAGTTAAGTGGGGGATACAATATATACAGAGGCGCCCGTGGCGCGAGCTTGGTACTACAAGGTCTACAAGGAGTTTTTTTTTTTCAATAAAAATAGAAGATCTATGCAAAAATATTAATTTACCAATTACAGATGGAGCGAAAGAAGTTTCACTTCAGTCGTGTGGTCATAAGCACACTCGTTTTTTTTTTTAATGAACAGACAGCTGTGCTGCTGGGGAGTTTCTCCCGCCACTTCTTCTTCTCAGCGAAAGCACTAGGAAGTGTTGATGGGTGGGCGTTTTGGGGGACTGTCTTATGTAATATTGACGTTCAAAAAGTGCTGATTCTCAGTCTAATTAGAATAAATCGACCGTAGCAATTAACATTGTCGTATCTACTTTTTTACGATTTTCTTTTTATTGCATTAAAGGTTTTAAAATACGTGTATAAACGTCCCCTTAAATTATTACATTTCTGAAATAAGCCGTCTCTGTTTTTCCAAGTTAAAAAAGTAGTGTGTGTTAAATGCACACGATTAATATTGTCGTATAGTACAATGAGACGTTATTTGCGGGGCATGGAAGGGGAAAAGACGCGAGCGCGCGGGACGGATCTGCCACTTCAGCCAATGTTAACGGGAGGAGCGTAAGCATTAATTTTGTAACTCAACGCGGAAATAGTTTCGCTAATAATATTATTAAACTTTGTGATTCCGTTATGTGGAGGTCAAGACGAATATTGGATATATTAAATCCAACAGTTCGGCAACCAAACGATCAAAATTATGGATTATCGGACACTTTAGAAACTCGTTTAAGAAGAAAGAAGAGAAAAAGTAAGTAAAAAATATGTCTTGGCATTTCACAATTTCTTGTCGAAACCTAATTAACAATTGTTTATTATGAACGCCTTATGCAGTTGTTTTATTTTTTAAATAAAGTTGAAAGCTGCTCTGAACGGACAATAATGTCGTATATGCCAGATACATCAATGTTTATGGTTTTCTATTTCGTTAACTTCGTCGGATGTGTCACATACTACATTATTGCTTGATCAGAAACTGTTTTATTTTGTCGGATATGGTACTACAGACTTTGTTGCATGCTCACGTGTGAAATAATATTGTAGGATATACCACTTCTTACATTATTAACTGCTGTATATATGAATGCATTTTGTCGGATAAGGCATTATCGACTTTGTTTATTGTTTAATTCTGGGATCTTGGTGGCGGATGTACTATATTCGACTTTATTATTCACTTTATGATAACAAACTAACTTTAAAAATGGCACTAATAACATCCTTGTTTCCTAAGGGCACTTGGTTTAATTTGCTGACCAACCCAAAACCGAACCTACTTCAAAAAGGGAGAGGTTAACACTCTTTGGCTAGCATTAACATTTAATTTTTTTTTAATTTTTAATAATTATAAACTAGCGCTTGACCGCAATCCCGCCTGATGGTAAGCAGTGATGCGATCGTTGATGGTAAAGCGCGCTAGTTTATTAAGAACCTATTCACTCAGATTAAGCGAATAGGAAGGAAGACGGCAGTTGAGCGAGGTGATGCAATGTTAAACCCAACAACACGACCAACGATGCTGCGCCAAAGGGAGATTGATCTGAAGACCCTCCACGACCAAACTCCCAACACAACAACATTTGGCGCATCGTACCTGGCACACATCGCAACACAATCCTCAGACTCGTCCTCCGTACGGCTTCACCAGACATCATGCCGGACCATCGCCTCTTCCTGCTGACTTTGAAGAGGAGCTCGTGCAACTGGTAGATCTGATTGGGGACGTTAGTGATGACAGTGCAAATAGCCTCATGGGGGCTTTTTGATGAGAATACAAAGAGCCTCGTGAACAATAAATAGCTGTCTAATCTTTTTCGGAGCCACTTGAATGCTCCTGACGTCATAGCAACATGAAGTGAATAGCACAATGAAGATTAAAGTTACACATAACTTAATTACATAGCAACAACACCGATGCCGTTCTCGAGTCCTACTTTTGGCTTCCTAACGATGGTGACAGTGTACATACAGAAATACTTAATTGTTCTGTGATTCCTTCCTACCCACGAGGTTTATGAAAACATGTGTACACCATTTCAGATCTCTTCTGTAAGTTATTTTAATGCTCCACTTTCTAGAACGAGTTACAAAAAAAGCGTTTAAGACTGATAAGGGAAAGAAGTGCCTTGCGCATAAAGAGAGGCTTGTAATTCCAAGAAAACTAAAAAATAAACAGCGTGAAAGAAATCGTGAACAAAAAAGGGAAGGTGGTCGAAAGTAAATAAGGATCCATGTAACGATAAGTGCAATTTAAAGTGTACCCATAATATTACTCATGAATATCGAAACCAAGTCTTTAAAGATTTTTGGCTCTTAGGTAAGAAGAAAAGTCAGTGGGAATTTGTTATTAAAAACACAAAGAAGCACGATAGACAGAACACTTATCAGAACTTTTTGTCGGATTCAGAAGAGAAACCCGGCAACGCGTGGTGAGCACAGCCTGGAAGAAATTTGATGGGGACACAGTGATGGACGAGGTCACAACAAAAGAGGTCTTTATGAACATGATAGACGCGTCTATAATGCTGACTTGGTCAAAAGTGGTTGCGATCACGTAGGATGTTTATCAATAGTTGAGGTTCGTTAAGTTAGTAAAAATTCAAGCAAGCTCTACCTAGAAGGTGTTCAGAGTTTATCTCGGATGTATAAACTGTACTGCGAATGGTTCGATGCTTCCAAATATTCCTGAAAAGCAAATACGAAAAGGCAGTATAGGGAAGTAGTTAAAGCAAATTTCAACCTGGCACTGTACAGACCTAAAGAAGATAAATGTGATGTCTGCCACGTGTTTGAGACGTGTTTGAGAACAAGCCAATGACTTTTATTTAATTTTACCCCATACCATCGCTTCTAATCTGACTCATGGAGAACTTGATTCAGAAAACGATTAGGTTAAAATCGATCAGCACCTTATTTGCGTAACATTCTAGAACTACCAATTTGAATAATTTTGAAGCATATTGCTAATTCATTGCTCCAATTCTTAGAAAAATGTGTATGGGTCAAAATGAAAGCCACTGATAGTGTGTTACACAATCTCTGCATGTGCAAGGTGTTTCTAGATTTGTGTTTTTCATAATATGTATAAAGGTAAAACTTACCATGTGCCATAAAAGTTTATGAATTTATATGAAGCTGTGGACATGGTTAATACTAATATAAACGTGGTAGCCTAACCGTATGAAAGTTCTTATTGAACAAAAATAAGTTCATGTCAAATGAGGCTGATCTCATAATATAACGTATAAGACTGTATTTTCATTAGTTGCTTAGTGTAGTTTCAGAAATCTTAATTCGTGTTTTATTGATTCATAAGTTAATTAGTAATTGCGTTATAAAACTCTGGATTATTACTTAGTTTTTCAATAAAGAATCTTAATTTGATTACATTACACAGTGACTTCTTCCTTCTTCATCTTCCTTCCTCCTTTCTTCTTCCTCCTTCCCGAGAATATGTAAGTTGTTTGACATGTATACCTTACATAAAATCCTGGCCATGTATAATTTAAAAGTACGACTACTCATATCTTGTGAGACAGCGTAGATAGAACCCGCGTATAGAAGTACATACATAGATATTCTGTCTGGACCAATACCTGTATCTATAAAAGAACACATACTAATTAACTGGTTCCTTATTGCCATCTTGCCTAAATCATTGAAGTTAGAGACTTGAAATTAGAAATATAAATGTCTTATAATAAATAATGCCCTTCTCTGTATAAGAGGAGACCTATGCCCAGCAGTGGGGCGATACACAAGGTTGATGATGATGATAATGAATAGACTCCTCCTAACAGGGAAATTCAAGTATTTTTCACGGGAAAGGTTTACGGTAGGCATTTACTTAATGGTGGACGGATTTGTAATCGCAGTGAAATATTACAAGTGAAAGTATTGTTTTTTCTTTACAATATAGACCTTGAGAGCTAGTAGGTCTTTCGTATGATAAGGAAATTAATATTTTTCAATTTACCATTTAAGTTAGTCGGTACTAGGTCATTATATTATGTGCAACTCACAAGTTATTACCCAAATCTACAGTAGTGTAAGTGGTATCTACATCATACATATTTATATCTTACGGGTAATAACATATTAAGTGGGACATCCGACTTAAATGAGCTTTTAAAGTCCAGAGAATACTGTAGGATGTGCTACTTTCGACAAAATTCATAAATCGTCGTCCAGTCAATAATATCGGATCTGCCATTTCCGACAAAACAGTTGCATAATTAGGCGGTTAATAATGTTGCATGTGCAGTTTTTCTTATTCCCGTTACATTTTTGATAAACTTGCTTTACTACCATGTCAGACAATAAATATTTATATATCATACCAAATTTGGTTCAGGTACAACGAGTATTGTTCACTTTATACAAATTTGAAACTTTGAACGACTGTACCCAAAAGTAGTGATTTTTCACATACGACTATATTAATTGCTACGGTCGAAATGACTTTTGATTTTGAACAAACAAAGAATTATCAAAATCGGTTCATAAACGACAAAGTTATCCGCGAAGAAACATAAAGAAAAAGCATATATACGCTCGAATTGAGTAACCTCCTCCTTTTTGAAGTCGGTTAAAGAAATATAACATGATATAAAAATTATTGGAATCGATTCAGTTGCTTATACTGTACAAACTATATTCAGATTTCGTATAAAGAAAACTAATGTTGCATGTGATTTTTTTTTAAACGTTGCCCTACACTAGGAATTTCCTGTGTCGTGGGTGCGTTTACAAACTTACAAACAAATAGTCAGTACTTGTACCTACAAGTAGTTGTTACGGGTCGATTCCCGCACGAAACATATATTTGTATGACCTCATACAAATATATGTTTCGTGCGGGAATCGAACCCGCGACACGCAGCGCAGCAGCCAATAGCTTAACCACTGCGCTAACCGTGCAGTCAAAATGTGATTGATCACCAGTCTTTTTGTAGTTAAGAACACCTTAGTCTAGGTGGCTGACAAGAACAGAATCTAATCGTGTAGCGTGTACAACTATCATCACACTTCCAGCTAAGGGAGATAATAGATATCCGTCTAATTATAACTGACGGAAAAACCCAATAAGATTTATAGGGCGCAGTAGACAGGTAGCTAGGCAGTATCTCATCCTTTGTATCCTTCTACACAAAAAGGGGAGAGGCCAAGTTAGTCGACGCAGTCGCGTGCGTGCGATGTCAGGATCCTCGCCGCGATACCATCTTTAATCTCCACTTTTCACACTGTTTGTTACTGAAAAAAGGTTTTTTTTTTAAGAAAAATCCTCACATAAAGCTTTGAAGAGAACGGAAAAAACACCCAGGTAATTACTTGGTTAAGCAGGAACATTCTAGAAGTATGTATATATCTATGTTCATTTGTATGGATGTATCTTTTTTAAAAAAAAAATATGGCCAAATGCGTTGCTAATCGCCAAACTCGAGAAGGTCACCACCAGTTTAGGTAATTTTTGTTTTTATATTTTCTTTAAAGCATAAGGAAGGTTGTTATGGAGAGAAAACGAACAAAAATTACGAGAAACAGTAAAACCGCTACCCGATCGCATTCGACAGGATAGTCTGTCCATGTCCGGGTAGCTAGTATGCTCCTAAAAGTGAATTGTTTATGATTTTATGATTTCCACGCGCTGTCCACACCATCTTTTGTCCTTTCGCAGGTATGCTAGAAGAGATTTCTAATGGAATAAGCATCTAGATCTGTACCTACCTTGCAAGATTATTATTGTACCTACGCACGGTTACACATCAAGCTATACATAATCAGAATAATGACTTCTGATTGTACGAAAAACCTATACAATGCCAGGGCAGCTAAAACTGTAAATGTACGTATTTTTCTGTCCCGTGTTTTTTTCGAGCTTTTTC
Organism: Sesamia inferens; assembly: GCA_037179545.1. Lineage (NCBI taxonomy): Eukaryota > Metazoa > Arthropoda > Insecta > Lepidoptera > Noctuidae > Sesamia > Sesamia inferens. The sequence goes on along the minus strand of CM073928.1, from coordinate 14,127,981 downwards.
TCTGTGTGTACCTGCATAAATTGTAAAATTATTATACATAAGCCGACGAAGTATCGGTAACAAAAGCCAGTTGAAGTGGTTAGGAATTAGGACTTATAACAGAGCCTCATATTTTTACTGGTTAGTGACTACCTGTCCATGCATACCTGTTTAAATATGTACACATAATAGACACCTACTTACAAAGAAACGGCAAATTGTGCATTTTTCCATTTGAAGTGCCTTCTGGCGAAGAATTTGTATCATGTATTTTCTTTATTCACTGTTCGTGGGTACAGCGACGACATAGCTGCCTCTATGAAAGCTTTATAAAAAGTCTACGTAGTAGCTACGCACGCCTCTGTGAACGCATTGAGCCATACTTTTATGTAGAAAAACACTATAGACGACAGGTGATGAACACTTTGATGTGTTTTTTAATTAGTTACAATATAGGATGTAAAAAAACTTTGTGGGTTAAAATATGCGGACCTGTAGGTTAACATGCATACAAATACATATAAATAATAAAACATATAATTAAAATTGAATTATTTGTTATGTCAATATAACAGCTTTAACTAAAAGCATGTAGTTATAAAAGTATATAACGTACTTATGACATAAAACCAATTTTATCTTTAGTTGCTCTAGCTAATATTCGCAATTGATGAACAAGTTTTCATGGGACGATTTTGACTGGAAAATTTTAGAACAGTAATGTGACACATGAAGTAGTTATCGGATCACCACGCGACTGTAGTTACAAACACAGTTACTTGAAGTATTTTTACTATGTACTGAGCCATATGCCGTATGCTGTTACTCGTATACTACAAAAGTAGTGAAGATTCAGCTTATTTACTCAGCAGACTCTTTTTAATAACACAACAGATAATTTTCTTTGAAATCCCTCAGAAGAGACATAAACAAGTTTTATAGTTGTGGAACGAAATCCAGGGTCGTCATCACACGTCGAAGTTGTATGATTGTCCCGTTGGTAAATATTAAAGACTTTAGATAATTAGACTGGTTTATTACACTTGTAGAATTATTACATTGGAATCGACATCTTCTCGGTCAGATCCCAAGTTACAATGACAAGACTATAGACTATATTCATAGACACTAATACATAGAGATGGTATTAGTTGCTCGACTACAGAGTAGTGATGTATGATACAACAGACGTAGGTATTCACATATGTAGCGGCCTCATAAAAGACCCAAATTGTCCTTTTTGTGTTCCGAATGAAGTATGGAATCGAATGCCAAACAGTTTGTTTTGTTGACTTGCGAAAACAAGGCGACGTGAGATTCTCAAACTGGGAATGGATTTTGTACTTTTTGCACATGTCTCTATACTTAGGTATGTATATTTATTTGCAAGTAGGTAGGTAATGGCACCGATTCTGTTATTCACAAATTAAACTAATTTTAAGTTAGGTTAATTTTTTTCTTTCCATTTCGTTAAGAGTAGGATAGAAGATAACATTTGAATTTAATCCTGTCAAATTAAGATACTCCATAGACAGATTAGACGCGATTATTAACATGACGACTAAAAATACGCCAGTTTACGTCAGGAGCGCACTAATTTGACAGGTCTAAACTGACATTTTATCTTCTGTCCTTTTCTTAATGAAATAATTAGAAAAAGATGCACTGAACTTAAATTTAATTTAGTTTGTGAACAAAGGAATTGGGGCCATTTACTTATTTTCGTACTAAAACAAAAAAAACTTTATTGTAAAATAAATAACTTTAATTTTGGAAGTTTCCATTATGCAGTGCTTTTTTAAAGTAGATTTTAATACAGTTTTTATTATTCACTGTTTAGCTGTGGTCCACCATACAAATTTGTATATCTTCTACTTGCTAAGTAAACTTCATCAGTAGTGAATAGTTTGTGTATACTGTATAGTCACAGGTTTTTATTAGGTATAATATTATCAACTGCATACACTAAGTAAAAATGCATGCTATTGTTAAACTAACTCTAAAACCATTCATTAGAATTTGGCTAAATTTATGAGAAAAAGCCTTCATACTCCACATTTTATTTGAAGCCGGTTAACAAGCTTAATTAAACCTTTAGGCTAAAATACGTCTAATCCCGGAATAATGCATATTTCGACGGACAGCACCTCCTAGGATACCTCCTAACAGAATATTATGTTTGGCTTCACTTTTAGTGAAGTTCCAAATGTTAAAGAGATCTCAAAACCTAACATTATGCCCGTGTTACCTCGCAGGATTTGACAGAGGAGTACCTCATCCATAAGTAACTACTTACATGATAACTAAACATATCTGTGCAGAAACAAGCCCGACTGTGGTTCATGATAATCATAACGAGCATCGTGAATAATCTTGTTTCAAAGACCCGCGTGAAATTCAACTGTAATCCTTTCTACAATAACATTACTTTGGTACTTATGACATGATATGGATGCGTTCGCCTCGGGCCAGGGTTGCGGCGTGCGGGGCGAGGGGTGAAAGTATGCCAGTGACATTTATCCCTATAGTTTAACAACAAAGGAGTCAGATTTGTTGCGTTATAATGTCGCTGCTCAAAGGGCCACTTTTGTTCCAGCGCTTGTTACATTGTGACACGTATGGGGGCGAATTGCTTTGATACTGTTTGTATTTTATTGTTTGTTTAGCTAATTCCCTGATTTAACGCTGAGATGCAGCTGTAAACGATGCTACGGATATTTCCCACGGCAGTCTAGCATTGGAATATTATTCGTTTCTAATTACATTACCTACAAATTATACCTATGTAAAGGAAATTGTTTACCTCAAAGTTCAAAAATACAATAAAGAGGTATCGTTGGACCCAAACTTGGTCCAGCCTGTATCTTGGGCCCTTTTTTTAAATATTTATAAACTAGCCCTTGACCGCAATCCCGCCTGATGGTGACAGTGATGCGATCGTTGATGGTAAAGCGCGCTAGTTTATTAAGAGCCTATTCACTCAGAAAAACTGAGCGAATAGGAAGGAAGACGGCAGTTGAGCGAGGTGATGCAACAACACGACGAACGATGCTGCGCCAAAGGGAGATTGATCTGAAGACCCTCCACGACCAAACTCCCAACACAACAACATTTGGCGCATCGTACCCGGCACACATCGCAACACAACTGCTCAGATCCGTCCTCCGTACGGCTTCACCAGACATCACGCCGGAACACAACAAATCGCTTGGCGGCAAGGCTTTGTCTGGTGGGTGGTAACTTCTGCCGGCAGCCGATGTTATGGCCTGCCACCGAGGCCTTTGACATTTGTTTGGCGACGAGAGAGATTTTGAACGTTTTAAATTACGAGATTTGGCCTTACGGTCTGCGTACGGTGCACTACTATATTTTGTTCACACTGCATAAAACATACAATTATGGTATTTAGTAATATCATTGACATTGATTTAATGTAAAGCAAATAAACGATCTCTTTATCTATCTACTTTTCACTGTCCAACACTGTAGTATGGATGACTCCTTATAAGACCAACTATGTGGGTGCCGGCGGCCGATGTTATGGCCTACCACCGAGAAAAATGGCCTACCACCTACACTTAATAATAGTAAATAGGTACTTATTGGTAATTTTAAATAAAATGAAATAAAATTAAAGTTGACAATGGCGCCGATTCTGTTGTTCACAAACTAAACTAATTTTAAGTATATGTGCTTCTTTTTCTTTCCATTTCGTTAAGAAAAGGACAGAAGATAAAATGTCAGTTTAGACCTGTCAAATTAGTGCGCTCCTGACGTAAACTGGCGTATTTTTAGTGGCCATGTTTATAATCGCGTCTAAACTGTCTATGGAGTTTCTTAATATGACAGGATTAAATTAAAATGTTATCTTCTATCCTTTTCTTAACGACATTACACGACAACGAACGACAACGAATTAGTTTAGTTTGTGAGCAACAGAATCGGCGCCAATGGCGCCGATTCTGTTGTTCACAAACTAAACTAATTTTAAGTTATGTGCATCTTTTCCTTTCCATTTCGTTAAGAAAAGGACAGAAGAAAAAATGTCAAAGTTCATTTTGTATAAGCTACCTATATAAAACAAATATTATGCACTTTCATCAAAGAACTCAACCGAAAAGTATTAATGTAAATTATAATGGACAGACAGTAGAATCTGTAACAAATTCAAAATTTCTAGGAATACATATTGATTGCAGACTTTCATGGACAATCCATATACACAATCTCACCAAAAGAATCAACAAAACCTCATTCGCTCTTTACAAGCTCTCCAAAATAGTTGACAAAGAAGCGATTTTAACAGCTTATCACGGTCTGGTAGCACCATTACTGAGATACGGCATTATATTTTGGGGTAATTCGGTAGACAAGGAATTTATATTTAAAGCTCAAAAGAAGTGCATTAGAGCAATGTGCCAAATAAATAGTACAATTAGCTGTCAACCTCACTTTAAAAATCTAAAAATTCTCACATTGCCTTCCCTATACATTTACGAAGCAAATATTTTTGTAAAATTAAATCCAAACTACTATAAGACTGCTGTCAAAAGCTATTATCGAAAATTAAGGGATAAAAAAAGGTTAGAGGTGCAGATACCCTATGGTAAAACGGCACTATTGAATAAAAGTATTTTATGCATGACATCCATAATCTATAATAAATTGCCTGATAACATTAAACAATTACCAATTATAGAGTTCAAAAAGAAATTACATTCATTATTAATAGACAAATGTTACTATGATGTCAGAGATTACTTGTGGGACAAAAATATTGTATTCCAATGACAGGAAAGGAAAAATAAGTATAAATATTGTAATAATTAATTATGACTAATATGACTTGAATTTGTATGTATTTATAATTTGAAATATTTTATTAATTTATCAAAAACTAATATGACTAATTTGTGTTTTGACATCTAATTTGTATTTATTTATTGTATGCCTTAACGGCGGGACATGGCTGAACTTCTTTTAATTATTTAAGACCTGTATCTATGATGTATACCCATAGTCTACAATAAAGATGATTTGATTTGATAAATAATACTTATGGAAAAAAAGAATTCGAATTTAAATCACACTAGTGAGGATTATAAAAATACAATGTTATTTTCAAATGTAATTTGTACCAGCAGCTCTCAAGTCCCGATGGAGTCTTTAAAATTCACATATCTAACCGGTGAAACGGCACGATGCACCGGGGCATTTACTGTGATCGGATTTATAGGTACACGAAAGTAGCTATATTGCAATGGCAAACTGGCTTAATCGATGCGCGACTTTACAAATATTTCACAATTATAACGAAAATATTTTCTTTTATATTTTTTATTTTCTATTTTTCTAGATATATTATGAAATTGAAAGTCCTGAAGACACATTACAGCCTAAGCCGCTGCTCCAGATACGTGAAATTTGGAGGATGCATTCTCCGTGAAGAGTAGATGTATACCCACTCTTCACGGATATGGATTGGATGGATACTAAGAAAGGGATTATTCTGCATAAAAATAGCTATTAATTCATGTGTATCTTATTCATATTGGGAGGTAGGTCCCCCATTATTCATTGTCCTTTTTGTGTAACTTTTTGAGAGACCTTTAGTGACAGATATCTGATGTTATGGAGATGACAGCCTCTGTGGCGTAGCGGTAGCGAACGCGGCCGTTGCGCAAGGAGGCGCAGGTTCGATCCCCGCACAGTGCAAATATTTGTCTACATGAATATGAATATTTGCACTGGTCTGGTCGTGTCTCGGAAAGCACGTTAAGCCGTTGGTCCCGGTTGCCATACGAACATCTAGTGGCAGTCGTTACGGGTTGTTGGAGCCGCCAAAAGTCTAACAATTGGTCTAACGCAATGCTTAGATATCGCCTTCGGGCCGTGGTCAGACGGCAGTCGCTTCACGGAAAATATGGAAGTTTAGCCAAAATCAGCAGTTAGATTGGTAAAGCGAATCCCAGACTCCAAAGCTGAAAAGCGACGGATACGACTGGGCTTAACGCTGAGATGATGATGATGATCTGATGTTATGGAGTGGCACAATATTATTTAAACACTTCGCATAGTGTTTGAAAACGGGTACAAAGGCGGACTATCTGGCTTAAAAGCACAGGTCCGTTCGCGTGTGGAGTACTGCAGCCACATTTGGGCTGGGGCTGCAAAATGTCACAGTGAGTGGGAAATCCTCTTGGAGGCCCAGAATGCTTCACTAGTGAACCAGTCTGGGCAGTGTCGGACTCTTACTGGCTAAAACCCAATCCTGCCTTTGCTCAGTGTCCCTCTGACATAATCAGAGACTTTGTTTGGCAATAGGTATGTTCTGTCTGTGGCCTCTTATTGTTGTGCCGTCGTGTCGTACGAAGAATTGCATAGCTTCAGAGTGTGCGAGGGAATTGCATGATTTAATTCCCCCATCTCCGTTTCACCATCGGACGACCCGTCTTATGGCTAGATTCTACCCTTAAGTTGTTAACACCACTACGATCCGGACGAAGCATTTCGCCTCCGCTTTTATACCGCGTGTACCGAGGGACTGGAACAATTTGCCAGCGGCGGTGTTTCCGTCGGATTACAATTTAAGTGTCTTCAAGGCTAGAGTGAATAGGCTCTTAATAAACTAGCGCGCTTTACCAATAACGATTACATCACTGCTAGCCATCGGGCGGGATTGCGGTCAAGCACTAGTTTATAATTTATATAAAAAAAAAAACGTTTTATAGGCATTTTTTTTGTCTTGGTAGCATTTTCCTGTAAAATGATTTCCGACATTCACATGGGCGAAACTGCGGGCATAAGCTAGTAATATTATATTTTTGAATGCTTGTTACTCAATCACGTAATAGCGGCTGATCGCATTTCGCATTATATTTAGCATATATATAGTTTGTAGTTTATGCATATTTAACACACCATTTTATTCCGGGAGTACGTTCCCGTGGGATAATTTCCGCTTTCCACCTGGTTAAAGCCGTGGGCAAAGCTAGATTTTTTACATAACTCTGATTCCTTTACAGTTTTTAATTAAAAGGAGATCCAAAACTTCACCCACCTTAAGTTTGATAATGTTGTATCAGTATCAGTGTGGGAGTGTCATTAGAATTCTCTTATATAAAATGCGGAAAACAACTTTAGGAACTTTTTTATTTGTAATTTGCCGAAAACTTCGTGGAGAACATCGGGACCGTGGGTTGGTATTTGTTCTCGTCTCATAAAAAAGTGGTAGATATTTGTTTTTAGGATTTCGGCAACTACTCAATCGTAAAAGAGTTTTTAACAACCTGGTAATTGCGGGTTTGTTATCTCTCAGAGTAATCTCCAAACTTTTCATATAAGTAAGATCTGCAAGTTGATCTCAACATCATAAAGCGCCTATCTATTTTGGTTCAAACGCGTATCTTCAAATATTTCGGATATCTCACAGCCTCTATAAAGTGCCTGTCGTGCAGGGTAGAGTGGAGGGCACTATACCACGCGGATGCTCATCGATGAGATGGATTAATCAAAATAAACCTGCAGTGCGTGACACTTTGTATGAGTACACAAAAAATTGCAGAAATCGGAATAAGCGACAAGAAATCATGTGGCAAACCACATCAGCCCCTAGACAAAAAACTAAACCACAATCGCTGTGACCAGAGTATTACGAAAACGAAGATCTGCAAGCCAGCAGTGAGTGTGGGAGGTTAAAATTTCAAGTAAGTAAGGTTTATTAAAGATATCCAGTAGGTAAGTCGCATTACCATAAATAATTCTCTTTGGATACTGTGTCCTGAAGATCCTCGTCGATAATTCAAGGTTTGAATAATTCAGTAGTCGTTTTAGGATAATTCCCAAATTGAAGGTTTCACGGTTACGCATCGGCTTTAATGAACTAAAGTTTTTCCTCCCATTCTTTCTCGTATTCCGGAACCTTCGCGTCGGGTATTTTATTTTGGTATAGGCGTTCTATCTTGTCCAATTGAAAGCGAATGTCGGGAGGCACGGATACAACGGACTCGTAGCTAAAAGGATTGTCAACTTTTAAACGTAACGTCAATTCTTATTTTTCGAGTGAATTGAAGAGATTTGTGAGGGTAGATGCGAGTATGTGGCAATAAACTAGGAGTAGACAGGCCGTTCACTCTAGTTCAATGAAACGACATGTTATAAATCATAAACTGGTACATTTTGAAGGATATTTTGTTAATTCATTGCTTCATAGTGTTTGAAAAATATGTGTGCTGAACAACATAAATGACGCAATTAATGTGGTTGGGCTATCAAAATGAAAGCCCGCAGGTGAATGCATTAATATGTCTGGTTACTTACCTCCCAGTCTTTTTGTGTTCCCAGTTTTTCTCATACAATGATTAAATGAGAACCGAAGCCCTTAATTATTAATTCAGATGAATAACTACGCCAACATCGATTTCCGATTCTGTAGACGATGGACGATGATGAGAACAGAATTTCGATTGAAAAGACTTAAATTAAATGTAAAGGAAAAATTATGTCGTCGATGAGAGATCTAATTAAAAGCGTAAACGGTTTTGTGTTCCTCAGAAAAAAGACAAAAAGACTACAAAGGTTGACGTCAATAGCGATTTGATAAAAGTATTAAATTTCAGTTACTTTTTATCTTTCCCTTTCGATCTTGATTTAACGTCCTTTGAGGTCATTACTGAGGCTCACCGGAATGGCTTCGCTTAATGAAGTCGTGAAAGAAAATTGAGTTTAGTTAAAGGGGCGAATTTAATTCGATTCCAAACTTTTTGAATGAATCTCGCAGTTTAAGAACGCCAGCATCATGAAACCCGCAAAATAAGATGGAAGCGAAAAATGGAACTCTTGACTTTCGTGGTTAATTAAAATAAATTATTCACTGGCCCCTTAAATAGATTGCTTGGCGTCTCCATTACAAATCGTTTCAAGTTAATTTGTGATTCCGGAGGAGACACCTAATGATGCTGATTAAGAAGTGATTATAACTGACGTTCATCAACGGAGTTCTAATTAAATACAAATAACGCTCTTTCGCGTGACTTTGGTAGTCACACGAAAGAGCGTTATTTGTATTTGCCATTAGGTAAATATAGTACTATTACCATATTATTAGGGACTATTACCATAATATTAGGAAAGTTCGCAATCTGATCTCAGTCTCCATCTGTCAAATTAATTCCACCTGTGCAATTTAGCTTCACTTTTCATGGACTGACCGACATTGATTATTCAAAAGCACCAACAGATGGTTAATTTGATATAAACAATTTTGATTTGATTTGATCTAAAACAGTTTTAATTTCTCTACCCTATTTTAGAAGTTTTTGACATTGATTGTTGCAGAGATGATGTTTATAATCATGGAAATTTACCTTCAGGTATCAACTTAATTAACTCAGAGGATGAATAATGAAGTTGGCAGATTTGCACGTATTTCTGAAAAAGACTAAGCTGACACGGAGTTTTCTCTCGAACAAGTCATTTACAATATGAGTCTAACGAGTAAGCAGCGCATCTGAAGTTGCCAGTGGCACGCAAACTTCCGACATTTTAACTAGCACAAAGCTGTTAAGCCCGCATTGATTTTATAAGAGGGAAGTCCGTGCCGTGTAGTCGAAGCCTTCAACTTAACCCGATAGCTTACCTTCGAAGAATGCCGACACTTCACAAAACTTAGATAGACTAACAAAAGTAGTTTTGTAAGAAGCACTTTCGTTTAGCGTTACATACTAGTTCAGATCATTACAACTTTATTTATGACCTACTGATTGTAGTTACTTACTCTTCTGTTGTCCGAACCACCCTTTATAGAATTGCGTTGTCAATAAACTTTTATTCAGTACTGAATGTGCGTCAAGAGTTAACAAGCAAAATCCTTTGGCAACTTCTCATCAAAATTAAATAAGCTGAAGGAAGTTTGTGTTTACAAAACTCATTGAAAGTACCAAAAAACTTTACTGCCATACCGCCGCCCAAACATTCTTTTTCAGCTTTACGGTTGTCCAGAAAAAAACGATTTTTCGAGATTCTTATACTTATGATGTTTATTAAACTTGTTAGAAATAAACTTACGTATGCTGGGGTACAAATGTTTGCTTGTAGTATATGCAAGCTTTTTATATCAATAAAAAAATATCAGCTACATGGAGTTATTAAACCTCTTTGTAAAATCCACTCTTGTATCACGTATTTCTATTCATCTGTGTTGCATAATAATTACGTTGTTTTAATTTTCATCAGATATAGGTACTCCTTGTGTATTTGAAATCGAGTAATTCTTTTATTTAGCGTTCGATTTTTATAAACAACATTGGTAATTACATCGAGCGTGTCATGTATAAACAATTTTAAATTGTTGATGGGTTTAATACGATCTTTATGATGGTAAAGTTTAGTGCTCTGAATGCATTTTATTATACATTTTAAAGTTTTTATCAACGGTTCACCACATTTCATAGTAATATGTAAAATTTTAAAATATGGTATAAAACAATCTTATGAGTTTATTGGCACACGGGCTTTATTTTGTACAGAATGCTACATTTACCAAGATCTTTACAATTGTGCAACCTTTTTGCTAATTACATAATTTTATTTGATAGATTAGCCTAGTCTTTTAAGCTCCCTAGCTACATTAATTCGGTGGGCTACGCAAACTGATACAATGTTACATTGTATCAGTGTGCAATTTAACTTTCCGCCCTCAGAGCTTAGCTGTGCATATATCCTTTGTGGATATATCCTCTCGCGAATTGTTACATAACATTGTGAATATCATTTTTAGTTATACGTCAGAGCTTCAGAGGAATGGGACGAACGATTTTCTGCAGGAAAGCGCGATGATCACAATCCAAACGGATTGAAACGTCCATTATTTTTAACCGAATTTAAAAAGGAAGTTCTCATGTAACTATTTTTTTTTGTAAATATTTCGCGATATCTTATAAAATTGTAGATATTGAAAATTCTTTTATAAGAGCGTAGCTTAATAATAACAGTTGTACAGGTCGATCGATGAGGTAAGATACGTCTGCCGCGATTGGTCTGTAGTTGGGTGGATTTTTTTATATACCGCCAAGCCGTTTGGCCCCGGCTGTCAATAGTAGATAGATATTTGATAACCTTTTTTGTCTTTTCGGGTTTCTGATGACGCATAACGACACGGGTCTTTAGATCTTCAGCCCGAAATTTTGACCTCCAGTCTTATCACGGGATATCGTATTAGGAACTGGGTTGTGGAGGTCAGATGGGCAGTCGGTCGATGTAGTAAATAATCGGGTTAGACTGGAAGCCGACCTCAATCAACATAGTTCAGAAAAGGATACGTAGATATAGTTGTTGATATGCCTCAGGTGTAGAACTACATAAATTTTATTAACTTTGCTTAAGTAGATTACAAGTTAGCTTCGATAATACGTATTTAATCCACTTTGTGTAACTTGTTGACGTTATAATATTTACTGTTACTGTTGTTTACATAGCAAGTACTGGTATACAAATTGGTGTGTGGTAGATATGAAAAGTATAAAATAAAAAAAAAGACTACCTCCTTTTTTTTCTAAAGTATTAAACGAAAGGACCCTTTCCTTCATTTGAGAATTTTTCAGATGTTTTGCATGCTTTTGCCGTTCGTTAAAACAATATCGTGAGTGCTGTCGACTTTTCAATGCTACGATATTTTGATACTTCAATAACATGGTCCCATTTCAGACTATGTCCTAACAATGTCTACGATACTTATATTAGGTCCTTACGTGTGAAATTGGCGTTTTGTCGTATTGGACACTATGATCTCAAATATCTCCTCTTTGGTTTAGAATTCCAAATTCAAATTTATACAGCTATTTACTCATCAATTTGTCTCGAAAAGCGTATTTCTTTTTCTCTATTTACAAAATAGAAAATTTAAAATTTCGCGTTATTTACGAATATGACTTTCTCCGTCGTACCAGTGCTGCAGAAACGGCTCGAAGAATTAATGATATGAATGGAAGTGGTGTCGCTAGAGAAAGCATAGTGCATTTTTGGTCCCAAAGTTTTTGTTATAAAAATTTCAACCTACAGCACTATCCCCGTGGACGGCTGGAGACCAAAGTCGACAATGAAGAATTGAAGGCTATTGTTGAAGTGGATCCATCACAAACTACGTCCTAGTTAGCTGCAGGCTGCGGTGTTAGTGATAAAATTGTTTTAATCCACTTGAAACAAATTGGGAAGATAAGAAAGCTCGAAAGGAGAATGAATTGAGTGAAGCAAACAGATAAACGCGCGTCGACTGCTGCGTTGCATTACTGAATCGGCACAATAATGACGGGATTTTAAATCATTACCTGTGATGAAAAGTGGATACTCTACAACAATAGGATGCGCACATCGCAATGGCTGAACACCAGTGAACTATCCAAATTCTGCCCCAAGAGAAAATGAACTAGAAAAAAGTTATTGGTCAGCGTTTGGTGGACTAGTGCCGGTGTGGTGAACTACAGCTTCCTTAAATCTGGCCAAACGATTACTGCAGATCTCTACTGTGAGCAGCTCCACACAATGATGGATAAACTAGCCGCTAAACAACCGAGACTGGTCAATCGCACAAGGCCACTGCAGCTTCAGGACAACGCGAGACTACACACTGCACAACAGACTGCTACCAAATTAGAGGAGCTTCAATTGGAATGTTTTTAGAAATTTGGATAACTTTTTGCAGGGGATAAAATTCAACTCCGATGAGGCAGTCCAAACCGCCTTCAAAGATTTTATTGATTCCCGTCCTAATGTTTTTTTTTAGAATAGGCATGAACGGACTACTTATGAGATGGCAGAAGTGCATAGATAGCAATGGCTCATAATTTGATTAAATTAATATATTATATTAAAAAAAGTAAACGAATTTTATTCCTCCCATACAAAATGCCAATTTCATATGTGAGGTCCTAATATATTAAAATGAAATTCCTGAGAAGATCACATATTTTTCTTAGCAATTTATCAGAAACAAATACCATTGGATTCCATTTATTTGACTTTTTACCATTTATGTGATTCTGTACCTTGACCTAATTCTAAGGGATTGAGATTACAGCAGCTTATTCTTTCTCATAACTTAAGCTTACTTCACATAATCTTTAACAGTGAACTTTTCACAGAATCGATCGACTGGTCATCTGGTGCTAAAAATGTACAGGTAAATTCGTACAGAAAGAAGAATAAACATCTCGTCTCATGAATATTTTAAAGTAACACCGAAACTGCTTTGCTTCACAAAATAGCTAGTTTATAAACCGATGCAGAATATGAGAGATAGAACCAACACCACAAAACAAACAAGTTTATTGAAAGCGTATCGATGTAGATTGTTTAATAACTAATGATAGGTTTGAATAAAGACTGGCCAGAGGTAGGACTAGGTGCGATATTGCTTAAAAGCTTACTCCCGGCTGCACTACAAAACAGGTGGCTGCGGTGTCCTTGTGAGCTATAAACTGTGTTCTATGCGCTTCTGCAATGGACACATTTTACTCTCTTTATTGTCTGATAAAGTTCGACAGTCCTTTGTTCTCTTGGCTGTTCTTGAAAATTTAAAAGCGGTCCTTGCAGAAAATTCGCGTTCAACGCGCAGCGTTGGTCCGAGATACCGGCCGATGAATAAATTATTTTCTAACACATGTTTAAGTAAATACACATACGGACACGGTAAGCATGCATACATTAGCTACCATTAAAATGCTCGGGCTATGTTGATTTTAGGCATAGCTAATAGCCCTGTAGCATACAATCATCCAAGATTATAGGGATGAACCTCAATCAGTTGTCCGCATAGCAGTATACCTTACTTGCGATTTTTGAATGAAATGGTCTAGTCTAAACCTCTTGTCTAACAATGTTTTCCTAGGATTTCATTTCGGATTCATCAGTCGTTATTTTTACAAGTTCTCAAACACTAATTCCTCAGTTCAGTGAAGTTGTCTTGTTTTCTTTTCATCTATTTTTTTGTGCTCGAACAAAAGTACAATTACTCGTTTGAATGTTTTTACAACAAAATTAAAAGGCTACGACTATTTTTCTCTTTTGCTCTACAGTGTCAAATAAATGTCGCAGGGTTATGATGGAAATAGACTTTACGTTAAATTTACTACACTTTTACTTAAGAATACTTTTCAAATATGTTCTGTCACTTTCTCCTAAATACAGGCACAGTACTAACTATATTAAGAAAGTTTATGCTTCTCCATTTTATTTTTTAACATTGCCATATATAGTCTTATTTAAAAATCTTACTAAATCGAGGTTTGTTGGAGGAGGAAGGTTCTTCGGCACAATTGTAGAATCCACTATACACATAGAAACTCACTCACTCGAATGATGACATCTTTTATGTGTGGATTTTCAGGGTATCCGTGAGCCAATCAGTTAAGACTACTTACATACATTAGACACTAGAGAGCTTAACATATTCTCCGAAGTTTAGAGGATTTAGTTCCCTCATCCAAATGTCTGTCGGACTAATCGTGGCTTAGCCGTATGCTCGTGAATTCGAATAATCGTGCCAATCGAATGTTCCGCATATTCATAGGTAAATCGGTTTGGGCAAAAATGTTTGCATATGGAACAGCAAACGTATTTGTACGTCAGGTTTTATGTCAGTTTAATCCCAGTAAAAAACTTGGTGAGATCTCCACAGCTTCCAGTGTTGGTGTCTGTCCAATGGAAAGGATGATAAGGACCAATACTCTCTGCGGGCTAGTCTGTTTGTGTTCTATTTAGCTTATGTTATGTCACGTTCAATACTATTTTCGCCTCGCAACCTTTTAGCTTTTGTTATACCTAGTCAATATTCTATTTTATGTGTCGGCGGTTTTTGCGCTTGGTGCTGTTTGTTTTCTAGAATATTTTGTTTAAGTCGATAAAACTAAACGACCCGGTTTATATATGATATCTTGCAAGTTTTTAGTTTTGGAATGAAGTTCTTAAGGTAGGAGTAAACTATTAAGAGATGGTTTCAAAATTGAAAAAGGGTTATATTGCTAATAGTAAGGTTAAAATGTAAATTCAAGCTGGCGGCTACGAAAACCTTCCAATTTTTGGTCATAGGTTACTTTAAATGGTTTTGGAGGTACTAAAGCCGATAGAAAGGGTCAAAATCTCGCAAGAAACTTTATCTCCTGACCACATAAGTAACCTTTTCAGAATTTGTATTTAAGTATCATTTCGTCACCTACGTCTACAATACAGCGATTCACTAGTGTTTATCTGATACATATTTGGAAGATATTCCTAGGACTGAAATAACCGGCCGTACATTTGCACCGTCCGGCTGGATGCCGTAACATAAAGTAAATATGTTTCCGCCTTAAACCCATAATACAAGTCGTATTTACCTGCGCCATCTTTATTTCTTCACTCGGAAGAGTATTTACGTTGGCTGCGGTCGGCTTTCACATTTATTTATAGTTAAAGCCAATATCATAGACCTGTTTACATAGTAAATCGAGACAGAAATAGTACAATATTTTTGGTGGAAACTATTAAAAACACGTCTTCTATGCCTGTCCGGTTTCGCAATATTTTGTTGACAATATTTCTCAGTAATTTTAGTTGAAAATATTATAAACACTCTTCAGATCTGTGTCCGATATTATGACAATATTATTGTATATTTTGGGTAGGAACTATTCAAAAGCATTTAATAACCACTATGTTCTTATACGAAACCAAAAAGCGATTGCGATCGAATTAAATTTCCTGAATGTGCATGTCTGGCTTAAGCCAGATAGATATGATAGACCACGTGGGTTTGAATCTGTTGCTTAACACACTATCAATAGCAATATGGCTAAGATATCTCAACAATATTCATTATATATTACTTATTAAGTAGACAAACTTTTCGAACATTTGAAGCAATAGCTCCTACTCATCTTTAAGCAGTTTAGGTAGGTACTTCAAAATTATTTAGCTTCCGACTGGTCGTGTTTTACGCAGTTGCTGATAAAGCAGGGCCGGGTAGTTTTAGTTATTATTAAGGTTATTTGTTAACAATTTAAACATAACTCATTCATCTTACTTTCTATTAATCCTACTAATATTATAAACGCGAACGTTTGTGGGAATGGATGGGTGAGCGTGGGATTTTGATGAAACTTTACAATTATGTAGCTTAAACACCAGAGTATCGACCGCGGGGCGCTGCTAGTCCTAAATATGTATGTACTCGTATAATAGTGTTGTCAGCATATTTTAGTGAAATTCGAAATTACTACGATTAGTTTAGCTCATAATCGGAAATGTCATACATATCTAAACCAAATCTGCATAATAATGCCGTTGACATTAAAATGCAGAACAGCCTAACTGAGTAACTGCGTTGATAATTCAAATATAATCAATGTGATTTAGTTAAACAGCTAGAATTACTATAGCAAAAGCCTCATAAACTAATTCTAGCTGTTTGACCAACTACATTATAGTTAAATTGGCTGCCTCGTTGGTCTAGTGGTAACAAGTGCTAGCCCTAGGTACGTTTTCCGGGTCTGACAAAGTGTTAATACTGGTTTCCACCAAGATTTTTTCAGTGGCAGTCAGGCTGATGGCAATTGGCTCGTCTTCAATTACATCGGGCTTAAGGCAATGTTGTCTGCGCCTGCAGACCGTTAAAACACTACCTCAATCTCCGCCAAAACAGAACGACGTATATGTATATTGTTACGTATGCACCATATATCAATGGCATAAGGTTCAATATTGCGAGACATTCCTGCTAACGGTATAGGTGTCATCAATATTGACAACGAGGGGTCGTCATAGAAATTACTAGAAATTCGTCTCCTGTGAAGTACCTGCAACTACCTGTTGAATGTACTGGAAATCAAGCGTTATTATTATTACTTCCAGACAGGTGTGAGTGTGACAGCGGATGAATCAGTCTGCATTTGACTATCGAAGCGAAACAAGCGAGAATTAAGAAGCGATAATGGAGAACATGTACAACGACAACTGCTACAAGCACTTCAAGGACTACGTGAAGTAACTTTTGTGATGTTGTTGTGTGTGTACGACACGGAGTTCGTGGACATAAGGGAATACTTCGGTATGACATATCGCATCGAAGTATTCCCTTATGTCCACAAAGTCTACGTTCTACTTGTCATTGCCTACTATCGACTGTAGGTACCATCGTGTCAAAAACTTGGTAACGCTTAACCGGCATTTTAATACCCCTAGTCTGTAACAATAATAACTATTCGCTGCCGATCATTTCACGAAAAGTCCATGCAACAGTATAAATATTTAGTAATTATTTAGTTAATCTACTGAATTAGTTCTGTTTTGGATCGATTTTTTCTTTCAGTACTTTTATGGTACCTGAAGTGTAGTGAACTAAATTTATTATGTGTGCACATACCTAATTGGCGAAGTGAGGGCGCACTTACTATGGTTATACCTCTTTCCAACCCTTCGGGGATAACAGGCGTGATACTATTTAATATAAAAAAGTACATATAACTTCAAGGATTTAACGATAAAAGTTTTGCATTAAATGTCCAATTAATCGTTCTGATAATACTGCCAAAACTCTGAAATATCTAACTTTAGGCCCAAATTGCGGCTGGTATTAGAGGATTATAATATTTCTGTAATCAATAATATCGATGATAGCGTTGTGCCCAGCACCGCCCTAGTTTGTGCTATAAAAAGAGATTAAAATTGCAGCGATGCAGCTGGCTGGCTCGACAGCTTAATTCAGGGCTGGTGAGTTCCAAATACCGAAGTTTTAGGGTAAGAGAGTTGCCTACAGGTGTTCATGTTTGAAATAATAATACATTACTACATATAACTAACTATAAATATATTACTGTAACTAACTGCGACATTAGACTGTTAGATGATGATGCAATGAATATAAAAGGTTATTTGTAAAAGATCGTTCTATGTGACTATTAATAAGACTGCCTATTGTGTCTTTGTAAAATATTCATATTTACTGTATTTTTTTATGGTGGACATAATAAGAGATATTATATGCAAAGATATGAGTGGAAGTAGATAAGAATATGTTATATAGATAAAAACACATTGCGGTTTTTAGCAATAATTTCTGAAATAAAAACTTTTTTTAGCGCGTAATGCAATTTTCGGTAGAGTTATTAAATTAGTTAATATAATTAAAATACATGTTATGTGTGTGAGACATTATTTCAGAGGTCTTAACATATGCTTTTTTAATTTATATTATTTTATTTTCTGATATTATTATGAAGCTATAATATTGTGAAGCGTCCGAACTAGTATAAACAGAAGTGTAAAGCAATAAGTGGAGTAAGTGGTCTTAGCAGCCCTAGTTTAGTGCTTATTCCCATAGATCGTGAATTACGAGTCTGACGTAATAGCACAAAACAACTACAAAACCTAAAATAAGTGAGTTTTAAAAAGTCTACTAAGTATTAAATGGTAAAAGTGAAATAAAGTGAAAGATATGAAAGCGATTTAAATAAAAAGTAAAGTAAAAATAAAAACATTGAAATTGTGATGTTTACAAACACCGGGAACTGTTTGCTTATTTATTTTTTGTGAATTATATACCTACTTTTTTAATTATTTGGGAGGTAGGTTAGGTTTTCAATCATCATATAATAACTAGAATTATAACAAAAAAATAGCTTCTGCCTGCGTCTTCGTCTGCGTGAAATTCGTTCTACCGACGCACCTCGTTTCCACATGTTGGATATCCTGCCTGTGCTATTTACTACGGTTTCGTTTACCGTACTTTCCTACTTTTTGATCAGCTCCTAAAAATGTAATAAGCAGATAGATGTAGTAATGCAAGATGTTGTAGCACATAGGATTTCTCAGCAATTGGTCTAACAATAAAAAATAATACCAATAAAAAAAATACGTGTTGTAGTCGGGGGGTGCCGGTAGAAGCAAACATTCCCGGCACCAGAATGCACAACGTTAATGTTCAAATATTCATATTTGACACGATGTGCATTTTTTAATAAATTGGAATGGTTATGGAATAATTTCGCACGGATCGCTTTATTTATCAGCATCAAAGTACTATCATGAGAGTTGATTTTCATCGAAATTTCAGCGTAGCAGGTTTTAGTATAAACACACAAGCACGCTCGCAAGCGCCCTGGACCGCTTAAATGAAAGAGCAGGATATTACTTCCTCTCCTATGCCGCGCCGGTCTACTCTCCTTCCATCTTACGAATTTTCGAGTAGGTCACGATACCTATTTTTTTTTATTAACTTATAAACTAGCGCCCTAATGGTAAGCAGTGACGCAGTCGTTGACGGTAAAGCGCACTAGTTTATTAAGAGCCTATTCACTCTAGCCTTGAAGACACACAAATTGTAGTCCGTCGGAAACACCGCCGCTGGCAAACTGTTCCAGTCCCTCGATGTTAGTGGTATAAAGGAGGAGGGGAAAAGCTTCGTCCTGATCATAGTGGTGTTAACAACATAAGGGTGGAAACTCGCCGTACGACGTGTCGTCCGATGTTGGAACGGAGATGGGGGAATTAAATCATGCAATTCCCTCGCACACTACCCAAAATGCATTCTATAGAAGACCGAAAGGCTGGCTACTCTACTTCTGTGCTCTAGGCTTTGGCTTGATGAGAGTTATTGACTTCTTGGTATAGAAGAGGCAAAAGGATAGGTCAGAAACTAGCTGCATGGTTCTAATTGGTCATTTTCTACGGAGAAGAGCGAGCAAGAAATCGTCTATACCATAAAGTAACACTAGGTCCACAATTAATTAAGACCAACCAGAAGCCATAGAAAGCAGCATATAATAACCACTTCTGACCTAATTTCTGTAATATCTATAAATACATTTATACACGTCGTATTCCGTGTATTATTAGTCTAATACAGTTGTAGGCCATCTCGAGCGCCATATTTTATCATTTACGAGCAGGTGTAAAGCGCTCCGTAATACGCGATGAAGAAAGCTCGTTGACAAATGATTCTGATACATAATGCGGCGGGCGATATGTTGTGAGCAATTTAAAAATAATCATGCGCTGGCTTTGTTGTCAGGCGCGCTATATTTTCGTTCCTTAGATATACGGGTTTGCGCGTGGCAGTTCTTTTGTTGTTGTTCAAATTATGAGGTGTACTAGCAGTTGAATGATGTTTGTTTATAGTGGTTGACTAGGATATTGGGATATCATAACGTTGGATAAGTCAGAATTTTAGAAAGGATAGAGTATTAGAATAAATTGTTTGTTTTTAAGCTATTGCATAGCTTCTATCGCGGGCCTTGAGCGCGGGGACCGAATCCAGAAATTCCGTAACGAAAAAACCTCACGCTCCCCACTCCGACGGGCACGGAGGTGTGGCTTGAAGGTCGTACATCGTCTAACGTCGTTTCAGTTCGGCAGTCTTCGGCACGGTATGTTTGTGTGCGTGCGACTACATCTTTTGAAAACAATTTATAGATTTTCAAAAAGAGCATGCATATTGCAGGGCGCGAACTCAGTTGTACACACTTGCCATGTTACTGATAGTCGCGATGTGCTAAACTTGCGATTAATTTTCTCTCTGAAATAGGTCTTCTATAGAGATATGTCATAGACGTCATCGACGTTGTCATGGCTACCTTAAAAACTTTTCATATAATTAATTATTAAGTACTTTTATTCAAATTAATTTAGTAATGTTATTATAAAATAGCTTTTTTTTTTTAACGGAAAAGCTAAGATGAATGTCACGCTAATTTTTCATTGGACTTTTAAATTATTTATAGTGTTGTTTACTAAATAAAAGCGCGTGATTTTATAGAGTAAAAAGTGCTCACGCGGCCGTTTTTTCAACTGTTATTGGCGATATCCGCCATTATTGTGAAATATTTTTTTAAAGAATTTCTATAATTTGTTACACGTGTTATTGGCAAAATTGTGGTATCTATCCACAGGAGTTGAAGAGATCAAGAGTTGAAGTTGAAGTTTTTATTAAATAAAATATTGCAGAAAGATGTCGGTAAACAATGTTAATACGAGTACATTTAAGTGTACGAGTTGTAAAATTGTTATCTCCGAAACGAAACAACGAAAGTTTAATAAAAATATGCTCGTCGGCTTTTTCTGAGGAAGACATTGATGAGGCAAAAAAGTTATTGTTTGTTTCTACGAAGACAAGACAAAAACATGTATCGAGGCGTAAGAACAAAAAGCAGAAAGACCTAAAATATACGATTACGGTGTTTATAATCACGGATCCCGAACAATCCCAGTTTTTGTGGCATATGACCTTCACAAATTGCCACCAGTTTGCTTTGACTACGTAGAACGTACGTAAAGAAGTTGATGAAGGATTTATTAATTCTACGGTCAGATGTTAACGCAATCAGAAGTGATTATGTTACTAAAGATCAGCTCGAAAATATTAAATTGATAACAAATAATTCGACACCGACGCCGTTCATCATCAACAACCTTTTTATCGTCCCACTGCTGGGCACAGATCTCCTCTCATACAGAGAAGGATTGAGCGTAATCACCACGCTTGCTCAATGCGGGTTGGCGATTTCAGACTTATAAAGCCCAGGTTTCCTCAAGATGTTTTCCTTCGCCTTCAGTCATTGGTATCCAAGATATACTTAGAAAGTACATACATATAATTTTAGAAAAGTTACATTGGTACTTGCCTGACCTGGAATCGAACCCGCGCACTCATACTTGAGAGGCTGGTGTTTTAACCACTAGGCCACCACGACAAAACAGTGCGGTATATTGAAAAAGAACCTCGGAGTCTTTGAGTATATTTCGTGGTGCTCCCTGTGCGCCGTTTCCGAGTCAACGAAATACCAGTTGGTGGAGTCATAAGGATACTATAGCTGTCTTGCCTGCCCCTCAGTGCCCGGCCGGTCTTGCGATTGCACCGAAACAGCACACAATGACAGAGATTATAAGTAATAGCATAGACAGACCCTACGGAGGAATTGCCCTATTGTAGAGGAAGTCCGCTTTCTCAAAGGTATCAGTGCTGTTGTGTAATAGTGATCGTTTAGTTCTCACACGGATCGTTCTATGTTAGTTTTCTCATTTTACATGCTTACTGACTCGAGTGAGTTCTTATCGGTCACCACGCTCAAAAAGTGTAACTTGAATTAATATCAAAGAAAAAGAAATACTGCATAAATAAAATAAATAAATAATTATAATTGCATAAATTGATACAAAATGCTATGCAATAGCTTTACCGCGGCAGTCCCCGAGTGCCACACGTCTTTTTTTTTTATGTCGTGGAGACTTCGAATGCGTAGCAAGCGTATGCTACGCAAGTGCTACGAGCGAAGGACGTGCGTAGGCGCAATAGCTTTTGCTCTTTCTTGAAATTCTGGCGCTACTTTTTCAAATTAATTATAATAATGTTTGTAGCAAATCAAATAGGTTAATTTTAATAATGTTCACAGACTCAATTTGTCAAAAAATAATTCTAATTTCCTTATAATTTGATAAGTTTTTGACATTTATTTGTCATCGAGGTGAGACTGCGATTAGACTTTGAACGTTTTAAAATTATGAGAATGAACCTTCAGTTTTCATAGCAATAAGTAGATAATGTGATGTCCCTCACTATTAAATACCATTCATCTCAGGTTCGTTTAGTTTAATGGAGGACCGGATTCTATCAAGATTGACCTGAATTGGTACTAGACACTGATATCGATTTCTAGATTCCAGTCTAGCAAATGTTTCCATTTAAGAGGAAATTACCTGAATGCTTTACTGTACTTTCACGACCATGTGCATAGAAATGGTAAATGATGCAACTATGGGAATTTTGAATTTATTTCATACATGCCTTTGCTAAAGGAGAAACAATATGTAATAAGTCTTATTAAAAATTATCTTCAAAAATTATTCTATATGTCAATCATGGTTATAAACCATCTGTGTGCGAAATTTCATCTATATCTGCCCAGTAGTTTTTGTGTCAAAGATCCATCCATCCATCCGTCTATCCACCTATTACAAACTTTCACGTTTATCACTACATATTATAACAACATCACTTCCTCTTTCCCTATGTCCCTTTGTATGATTAAATCTTTAAAACTACGCAATGAATTTTTTTAATAGATAGAGTGATTAAGAGGAAGGTTTATATGTATAATAACATCTGTTAAATTGTGGAGAAATGCTATTATTTCTGAGGTTTCTAATGTGATGTCGTAAATAATTACATTTTTTCCACATTTGCAGTGAAACGCAGGCTGAACCCAAATAGATTTATCAAAATAATGTACTAAATATTGTACACATTGAAAAGGTCTGCAAAAAAGTTCGTCTCTTACCTATATATATCTCAATTGGATATCCCACAACAATTTTTTTTGTCATTTACTTTTTACGACAAATACCGGGTAATTTTCGAAGCGCTGTTATCCAATTTAATACCTTAAATATATTCTTGATTTAATATAGATCTATAATGCCCTTTACAGTATATGATTTAAATCAATATTTTCGAATATATTACAGATTTAAAAATTGCGGGCAGAAGCGACCAGCCGGGGCGGCAGGAGCGGCGGCGGGCCGCTGTTTTTTATACGTTCAGGCCGCTGCCTCGAATCTTGCGGGCAGCGGAGCGGCGGCGGCAGCGGCGCAGTAGCCGGGCGGGCATCGAAGACCCGTTCTCGAAACTAGCGGGCAGATCGCGAGTCACTATAGCCGCGTAGTGTTGTGTTCACGATTGTGTCGACGAGATATTTGTTTTTATTCGCGAAAGAAATGTCTGAACAATGGCGGCAACATCTTTTTGATTTAAATTTATTTCTAACGCTCGATCACCGCTCGCTGCTCGCCCGCTGCCCGCAAGATTCGAGCGCGAGAAGTACACCGCTCGCTGCCCGCTGCCGCCCCGCTGCCGCGCCGCTGTTTTCGAGAACTGGTCCGTTTGATTTTAGGCATAAGATCCTGCCGCTCACTCGCCGCCGCCGCCGCCGCCCCGCTGCCCGCAAGAATCGAGGCAGAGGCCTCATAGTTTTTCTGTAGTGTAGGTATTTAGTATCAGCATTGCACCCGTGCGAAGCCGGAGCGGGTCGCTACTAATATTATATAGTAAAAGTCGGATTAGTAGGATGTTGCACGATTTTCACTAGGGGAGGGAATTAGATTGAGTTTTCCGTACAAAATAAATATGGCGAATAAAAAATATTGGAAAATGAAGCCCCATGTCAATCAAAAGTAAGATTATTTGATCGTTAAAACTGAGTGCAATATTTTAAAACACATTAACATGTTACATGCCACTCCGACGAGCTATCTACGAACATGAATGTTCGGTAGTTTGTAATTAGGTTGATGTGAACATCGACACTACTATTAACCCTTTGAAAGTCAGTGTGTATTTATGTCCAGGGGTGCATGGGCCGGAAGTCGACTGCAGTGCAGTCGGGGCCTTGGCAGAATTTATGGCTTGGCCTGGTAGCCGGGGACACAGAGTGATCGCGGCGACTGCCTCGATCCCTAATAAATAACTGCAGCCAACTTTCACAGTGTGCAAAGTGGCACATTGCTAGTTTTTCCGCGAATAAACAGCAAGCGCTGTCATTCATTAGATTCATTATCTTGATTTGAAGAAACATCACCGGAACTCGGTACTAGAATAAATTAAGAATTTATTTCCATATTCAATAATACCTAGTTCGAAAAACGATACATTTTATATCATGTGTTTATTTTCTTTATAACACGGTAATGGAGTCTTTCCCAGTGTATTTACGAAAGTAGAAGGCTACAATGCTTGCCTCCTTGTTGACATTGTTTTTTTTTCCGTTTACTAAACTATTATCGTAAGCGCGTCTGATAACATTGGAGGTTATAGTGTATCCTATTGCCTTTATTGGTGTCTCTCGCGTCTTATTTTTCTAAGGATGTGTTGTGAAAATAAACCGCAGAGCTCACGTGTAAACCTGGCTGGACCAAAGAGAATAAACTACAAAGATAACAAGATAATCGCGTCCGAAGTTTCCTATTGTAAGTTTAAGTGGACTAAGAGACACGAGTCGGGTGAGACAATTTAATCTTGTCGGCTTCATGGTCCCTTGGACCGGAGGATAGTTTTTAAACGGTTAGAGTTTCTTTGCCATCTATCTAGCGCAAGTCTAATTCGTTTTTAAAAACTTTTAACTACGTCGTGGATGGTTAATTAAGAAGTATTTCAGTGAGCCTGAAAGACAAGGTCTTTGTTTTTAACTATAAATGCGTGTTTAACTCAATTATGTTCCGGCGTTACCAGTATTATATAGCGTATCTTATTATACTCTACGGTACGAGGTAGAATGTGACTTAGTAGGTAAATACATATAACTGAAAAAGGTCAGACCTTCAGAAAACACTCCAGTAGCTCTCATTCTTCGAGTACCGTAGCTATAAAGGCTGCATCATAAATAAGTAATGTCAAAAACAAACTGTTCACTTTGTCGAACCGACTTTTCAACTTACGGAAATGACCGGTCAATACTTTTCAACATACACAATGTTGCCTTATATTTTAACCTTTTTCTTGTCTTTTTCATGTTATAGTGACGAGTTATCGTGCGTGTGTTATACGTTACAGTAGCAGATTATACATGTATATAACTACACAATTGTTTCATTGAAAAAATAATAAACACTATTATTTAAAAGCTAAGTACTTTCTCTAGGAAAGGGCAAGGGTGGGTCTTTGTATGAGTACCTACATACCATGAATGTAATCAGTGAGCAAGGAACGAGTATCTGTTACGGCGTTACATTACTGAGAGGGAAGCGGGCCCGGCAGAGCAGAATGTAGCGGAAAAGAATCCAACGGGAAATTCGATTAACTTACTAGGAGACGCTTAGTCGGGAATTAAATTTAGATTGAAACTATCCGCTAAAGTGGCCGCCCGTTTAACTTTACTTACATGTTTCAAACTATATTAAAATTGATTTCACGTAGTCTTAAATCCACCAAATTAGTTCAAGGTTTATTACAAATTAAATTAAAGGTTCGTTTTGAATAATGTTAGAGGCGAAGCGCGTAAGCCGCGCCCATACGCAATTATTTCACTTACCTACAAGAACCACAACTCACAAGTGAGGTAACACTTGTGAGTTGTGGTTCTGCAGACTTTATATTTAGATCAGAAACAACGTTTATCGGCTACACATAGCAGACTTGCAATCAAATCTTCATTAATGAGCATTGTGAATAGCTAAACTCGCAATCCAATAATTTATTAAAATTATTATAAGTAATAAATTTCAACGATCTCTTAAGGTAAGAATATACCTTTTCAATAATAAAGTCATAATATAAAAGTGATCTAATTATTATTAAAGAGAGGTCACGAAGCGTAGTGCCTAATGGAATGAGATGCTTTATATTAGTTCGACTACTTGCTTAAAGAAACTGAATTTTTTTTTTTAAACTATAAACTAGCGCTTGACCGCAATCCCGCCTGATGGTAAGCAGTGATGCGATCGTTGATGGTAAAGCGCGCTAGTTTATTAAGAGCCTATTCACTCAACAAACTGAGCGAATAGGAAGGAAGACGGCAGTTGCGCGAGGTGATGCAATATTAAACCCAACAACACGACCAACGATGCTGCGCTAAAGGAGGATTGATCTGAAGACCCTCAACGACCAAACTCTCAACACAACAACATTAGGCGCATCGTACTCGGCACGCATCGCAACACAATTGCTCACACCCGTCCTCCGTGCGGGTTCACCAAACATCATGCCGGAACACGACAAATCGCTTGGCGGCTAGGCTTTGTCTGGTGGGTGGTAACTTCTGCCGGCGGCCGATGTTATGGCCTACCACCGAGAAGAGACATAGAGCAATTCCCTGAGAATAAATAAATACGACAACTAGGCCATAAAATAATTAGGCACGTGTAATGAACATAGTTAAGGCTGGTCGTCTCAGGTGCATACCCACCGCCGCAAGGGAGGTTGATTAATTAGACCCTACGCGCAAACCCTTTGAATTATTCGCATATAAACGTTGCAAAGCTTCTTAACGTTGTGCCCTCAAGATCCTCTGTAGACTCGCCTTTGGTATATTCTTCAATTAATTAGCGAGTTACTTGTTATACCGTGCGGTTTAATGCTAAAGATTTTTCAGGAATAATACTTAAATGTTTCTAACATAAAGCGTGTATAACGGTGTCTAAACTTTTTGTTTTGTTGTAGAATTTAAAATGAAGAAATAACAGACTGTTCTTTTGATTAATAACTAATTTACCCTCATAGTAATTTATTGGGAAATCAAAATGAAGTCGGTAGGTTTTGTCAAAAAGAGATTGATACTCTAATTCTAATAACTTACAATTTTTTCCTAATTAGAACTGAGGCAATCTTGAAAGGAAATTAGATTCTCTCACCTACATCCTTCCTGGGTTGCAACTATGCTACAACACAGTCTCCGTAGGTTCCACAAGGCTTATTTAGTCTGTAATGATCAACCTGGTGGTGGCCTAGTGGTTAAAACACCAGCCTCTCAAGTATGAGTGCACGGGTTCGATTCCAGGTCAGGCAAGTACCAATGTAACTTTTCTAAAGTTATATGTACTTTCTAAGTATATCTTGGACACCAATGACTGACGGTGAAGGAAAACATCTTGAGGAAACCTGGACTTTAAGTCTGAAATCGCCAACCCGCATTGAAGCAAGCGTGGTGATTACGCTCAATCCTTCTCTGTATGAGAGGAGACCAGTGCCCAGCAGTGGGACAATAAAAAGGTTGATAATGATGATGATGATGATCAACCTTAAACACCTCGATCACTGAAGCAGTTTTTGTTCTAAACAATTTTGAGTAAGGATAGTTAAATTTAGTTACTTTTTATTTTACGATCGGGTTCCTACGTCACACTGCGGTTTAGCAAAATAATGGCATAAAATTTAAGCAATATAACGTTTTCACAGGCTCTCGGCTGATATTCAACTTTTAGACCTTTGCGTCAAAGACTCGTGGTCTCTTTGAAGTCATGTGCATCGGGGCATTGTTACCCTTTCTTGTAATAAGTTAGGTTGGTTTGCGTTTTAATAAAAGACTGTTTACTTTAACTTTTGAAAGAGCGGAGTAAGTGCGTGAGAACTTTGTTATGAAAAATTAATGTCTAATGTTTGAAGTTTCAAAATCAAACATCATTTATTCGAGTTTTATAAATGTCAAAATTACAAAAGTCGGACACCAAAACGGCCCGCCCTTCATCATTTCCTACCGCTTTCGCTGGGAATAAGAAGTGGCGTAATGTACTACCCAGCAGTATAGCTCTGTGTTCAGTTATAAAATACTTGATCTCACACAAAACGAATATTTTAATAATTTTGTTTAATGTTACACAGAAAATTTAATGAAAATAGATTCCATACGTCAGCGAACCACGCCAATATAACAATAAACACTATAATGTTGTCCAAGCAAAATATAATTAACTAGCGACCCGCCTCGACTTCGCAAGGGTGCATGTATTATACATATAAACCTTCCTCTTGAATCACTCTATCTATTAAAAGAAACCGCATCAAAATCAGTTCCGTAGTTTTAAAGATTTAAGCATATATAGGGATATAGATACAGAGAAAAAGACTTTGTTTTATACTACATAGCGGTCGCCAGCAGCTTCGCTCGCATGGATGTCTGTTACCGCTGCAAAACGCCTACCCAGGAAAGACCCGGACAGCAAAATGATTTCTAAGTCAATTCACAGACACTGACAGTAACATCGACTACGCAGTCATTATCCGCAGGCTGCATAGATTGTCTTTATGAGGATGTTAAATGAAAATATTTAAATGTAATTAATACTAAGTTTTCACATTCGCGAATTAAATTTCTTAAGGTTGGTACGATGATTGATCGCAAAGATAGCTGGTCTGCATCCGAAATAAAATATACAACGTGTAACATAAAGGGTATATACATACCAAGGGCACGGCATATTTACATGATATCAATCGATATTGGAAGGGTTTTTTAATCCTATCTCTTTATGTTAGGAAGTTACGAGAAAAAACACCGCCTAGGCGCACCACCATACTAGGCGCACAGAATTTTTGAAGATATTTATCGTGATTTTGCCAAGTAATGTGACGTGTAACGAGTAGTTATTAACGTATGTAGTGTGGTGCACGTTTGTTATGATTTGAATTTAAGAAACACACGGAACCGAAAATTTATTATAAATTTTTTGAATATTTTATTTTGAGTTGAAAACCTTCCGATATCATTTGATATCATGTTAAGATGCTATGCCCTTGTTATGTATATACCCTTTATGTTACACGTTGTATTTGTAAGAATTGTGGATTTTGGCCTGATGGTGGTAAAAGGCTACGAATATGATGATACACCCTGTCCGTCAATTTTAAAAGTGGACATAAAATTACCTACCCTAGTTTTTTGCGCCAAAATAATTCATTTGAAAAATACTATTGTATTTACGTATATTTATTTAAAAAATACCAGATAATGGATGATTATTAGTTCGAAGATTTTTTATTGGTTGTGGCGGCTACTGAAGGTTAGAAAGACAAACTATACCTGAAGCGCAGCACATACCATTAGGTTTGTCCGCCCATTTCTTGGCAGAGCAGTTAGAGCACATCTTATTCATGGCTCCGATTTGGACTGACGCTTGTTGTGCATAATCAACCTGCAGATAATATCTGAAAGCCAGTCTGTTGCTGTTTGCTAAAATTCGATTGCGAACTCTATTTGTGGACAACTGCTGTCTCTCTGCCTAAGCTCTAAGTCGCTGCAAACGCTCGACACTCGACTCTCGTTCGCGTAAGTCAGAGGTCCTTACATTTTTTTTCACGAAGACGCTGGAAACGCTCCAGCCTCGACTCTCGTGCACGTAACTCAAAGGTTCTCAGATTTTGTTGTGCAAGGCATTGCGAACGTTCGACACTCGACTCTCGTGTGCGTACCTGAGAGTTTCTCTGATTTTGTTCAGCAAGGCGTTGTGAACGTTCAGGTGAAGATTCTCCCATACGACATATTCTAGCTGCCCGTGCTTGAGAACTATGTTTAGAAAGTTGAGACCTGGCTCTCTTGGACATTTTCAAATATTTAAGAAAATGTTAGTAGCGTGTAATATTCTAGCTCTGAAAAGGACTGTTGTTTAGCCCTAAAAAGAAGTGATGGTTAGCCCTGAAAAGAACTGTTGGTTACCCCTGAAAAGAACTATTGATTAGCCCCGTAAAGAACTGTTAATTAGCTATAAGAAGAACTGTTGTTTAGTTCTGAGAAGAACTTTTGCGTAGGTGTAGTTTTAAAAACGAAATCTGAAAAAAATCGCACGTAAACTATTAGACTTCGCGCACCACCGCTGCGTAGGGACCCGACCTCGCGTTTGAGCCGCGCGGGGGACTTTACTCATAGATCTAAACTCCCCTCCCGCATGTGTCGAAAGAAATCGTAATATTTTAATTTCGCCATAACTTCAAAACTTCTATTATCTACATGAACTGTACCTAGTGATGAAATAATTTATTTTGATAAGGATAATATATAGCATGAGTAAAATAAATGCGGTTAAATGTAGTGAAAAAAAAAAAATTCAAGATTTTCAAATAAAAAGTCGTTGTTGTGCCTCACTCGACATAGATAGGTACAGTATGTTGTGGACTGTTTTGTAGATATTTATAAGATCTACAATTAATTATAACATTTTATGGTTATATCTTTTATAGTTTAGGCAGCGTACGCAAAGTAAGTAACTTTCCTGTTAGATTTTTTAATCTAACAGAAAAGTTACTTATTTTCTCTTTATAATATTAGTGTAGAAGTGTAAATTGAAAATGAAAATGTATATCATAGAAATGAATAGATTATATCAATAGCAGATTAGAATTAAACTGAATAAATTAACACAGTCAACACGCCTGCCTGCGACGTGGAGTCTCCGGGTTCGATCCCCGGCCAGGTCATGATAGAAAACGATATTTTCCTGATTGGCCTGGGTCTATATATGTATGTTGAGTTAGTATCTCACAACAAGTTTCAAACTTACTGTGTGGCTAGCTCAATATGTGTGATTTGTCCGTATATATTTATATTTATTTATTCATTCATCTTATCGTTTAAGTAAGTTGTCGTTGTTGGATAGTATGATTGTATACCTTAGATTAGGTTATCCCCTGTGTGGGCGATGGACCTGACGGCTAGCACTCTCGCTATTCTACGCAAACCGCAAAGGGCGAGGGCCGTCAGAGTCGTCTGTGGGTATCACACAATTTCATACGAGGCGGCTTGCATTCTGGCCGGAACCCCACTTTGGGACCTAGAGATGAAAGTACTCTCATCATTATACCGATGGCGCGACGAAGAGCGGGCACGGGGCTCGAGTCTGGTGCAGTAACAGATCGAGCTGCGCCGAGAGGAGCTCCGCCAGGTCTTGGTGGCAGATTGGCGGCAAAGGCTTCTGCGCCCTACCGCCGACCTCGCCACCGTCGCGCGTCGAGGCGATCCGGCCAGTACTCGACGACTGGCTCGGGAGAAAGCACGGCTGCCTGTCGTTCAGGGTGATGCAGGTACTGTCGGCACGGCTGCTTCAGCAAGTACCTGCGTTGCATAGACAGGGAGCCGGACGCTCGGTGCCACCACTGCGTTCAATGAGGGGAGGACACGGCGCAACACACACTCGCCGAGTGTGTAGCTTGGGAGGAACAGCGGCGTGTCCTCACAAATGAAATATGAGGTGACCTGACGCTGCCGGCCATAGTGCGGAGGATGGCCGGTAGCGCAGAGTCGTGGGACGCGGTGGTGTCCTTCTGCGAGGACGTGATGTCACAGAAGGAAACTGCGGAACGGGAGAGGGACATTTCGCCTCCCATCCCGGGTTACAGAAGGCACACTGAGCGCAGGGAAAGGGCGGACAACGCCCTTTTCCGGCTCCCATGAATGGGTCCAGGGTCGAGGGATTTGGGGAAGTACTGCGATGCACGGGGTAGTTAAACACCTCACTACCTCGTGCAGGAGTCGAGGCGGACAGACTGGGCCAGCACGAGTGTGGGGCCACGGAAGAACCTGGACTCCCGTGGCTCCGCTCGCAGGTGAGAGGAGAGTCACCGGGGTGGTTTTTAGTCATTAAGAGTCTGACAGACCTAGTCGTCCGCCCCAGGGCGTTGATCATGAGGATTTTCCACCCTGGAAAAAAAAAGTCAGGTTAGCCCAGTATCTAAATAATAAACACTTTTTTTTACGGAAACTCATCTGCCATGTAGCGAATAACCAAAACACTGAGTACTTGAAATAAATATGTTTTACCTCGAGGCAGGAATACGCGACAGTAATGAGTATGTACTTATGCTTTCTGTACAGCGCATGCTCTCGTCTAGCAATTAAGGTCGCCAAAAGCTTTAATAATCTTTGTTTAACATGTACGACAAAAAAAAAAACGCCAGGGCCGCATATATTAATGAATTTTCCAGTAAAATGCCTCAGAATAAAGACGAGAGCCGATCGTCCTCGTAATTTGAAAGCAATGAAATGAATTGGTATCGTAATAAAAACGTTAGTTCATTATCGACAGTAGGTTTGGCTCTCAATCCGGCTCGTTACCAAGACATAGCTTCATGAATAATTTACCACGAATAATGTTACTCCACGAAATATCTACTTGCATGTTTAAAACGTTGAGAATTTCTCCTTTTGATATTCGCGTGAAAGGAGAGCGATTTGAATGTGTTACGAGTAGGCGATGACTATGATATTTAACGTTCCACTTTGTTATACTAGGTTGAGATAAAAGTGAGTGGCTCAAAATATCTCGTGGAAAAACAGATTTTTTTGGAATTTCTATCCACTTGACACACCTATACACTCATTTTGTTTGTAAATAATACTAATTAATAATAAAAAATATTTTCTTTACAATAAAAAAAAAATGTTATTTCAATTCGATAAATATAGATACTTTACAAAACCGGTTACAAAGAATAGGGTGAAAAGACAAAGTTAAATAGGGTTACAAGTTGAACTCTGAAAGTTCTACAGAATCTGTGGTTTGTGGTTGAAAGTATAAATAAACTCTACTCCTTGTTAGTGCTCCCAGGATTTGCCTCATGAAATACCGATTTCGTGAAGGAATAGATTTTTTATAACTTTCTTTCAGGGCACAACAATAAAGGAGGTTTATTGTATTTCGTTGGAATTGTCTTTTATATGAAGCCCCAATTATTAATTAATTTAATTAAATTTATCTAGAGACATATAAATAAAGAAAAAAAAAGAACAGAAAAACCCTAGACCCTAGGCTCCAATATTTTTCGGCCAAAGCATTATTGGAGATCCCATCAGAAATTTCTCAGTAGTTGCTCGGGGTCTGGATTTGTGAAAGGTTGATAAGTTCGCCCACAGTCATCATCTCTCACTATTATTCATCATAATTTCATTTCCTCTCCCTCCCTATTGTTATCTTCAGAGTAATCTACGCAAACCATAATTTGTATTCGATAATGTAGACGAAACAAACTTCATTCTAAATGCACCCAGGTGATTCATTCTCTTAAGAATTATATATTGTACTCTATCTCTTAAAACACTACCTAAAACAACGGTGTAGTCACTTATCATGATTTTGGTATGAAATTATCTACTAAGGAACTAAAGGTTCCTTCCGCTTCAGGAGGCATTAAAACTTTTCTGTTACAATGTGAAACTATGCAAGAAATAGTATATCTGTAACCTTCGGTGTACCTAATTTAGTCACATATTATATTCTATTCTATTTTTGTTTTTGGCAATGGTGCCGATGTCGACAATTCTGCCAATGTCTAACAAAAAAACAAAGAAAAAAAAAACAATAAATAAAAAAATAAAATACAATTCTAATTCAATAATAATTTGATAACACTGTGTTCAATGTGAGACTTGTAGACAAGTGTTAGTAGGTACACTGAAACAAACAAACAAAAAAAAAGAAATAATAAAAATACGTTAAATATATTATGGTTAATTGTATTAAATATGAACATAGACAAACACACAAAAATAATTTTAAAATTTGAAATTTGATGTCATTAATACGGATAAAATTCATCAAAGCTCCAAATAGCATTGGGGAAGAATGTGTTAGTAAAGATGAAAGTTAGTTGGGACACATATTAAATAAAAATATGTGATGGAATCTACAGCACTTCATGCCACCTCACTCACTTAAATGTCACAAAATTCCTTTAATACGCACAAATAGATTTTACCACGCCACAGAACAGATCAAAAATATTTCTCTATTCCATGGTATAAACAACGGCCTGACATCAATATTGTCAGGTAGTAGCCGACTAGTTGATCGGAGGATCCTCCCCTTTCTATGGAGGATGTGTGAATATTTTATTGTATATTCTCAAGAACCATTTCTCCTTAATATTTGATCTCCTCCGTATCTCAGGAAAATGCAGAAATAATTCTGTCTGAAATAAAGGTACAGGTCTAAGTTCGAGCTTCACTCAAATATTATATATCTACTTTCGTAGGTTCCCACTTAAAATAAACCGTATCTATCTATAATCTAAAAATATAGACTTGTAATAGTGCTCTCGTTAAATAACTGCATAATTATTGCTCAATGATGATAAATGATACACTGCTCTATGGGATGCATTTTGGAGAGTGTGCGAAGGAATTGCGTGACTCGATTCCCCCATCATCGGACGACTCGTCGCTCGTACGGCGAGTATCCACCCTTACGTTGTTGACACCACTACGATCCAGATGAAGCATTTCGCCTCCCCTTTTATACAGCGTACATCGAGGGACTGGAACAATTTTACAGCAGCGGTGTTTCTGTCGGACTACAATTTAAGTGTCTTTAAGGGTAGTGTGAATAGGCTCTTAATAAACAAGCGCGCTTATAAGCGCGCGTATAAAAACATAGCGGCTCGCCGCTCCCGACGCCCCGGTTGACCGGTCCCGCAACAAACGCGACGCCTCGCAATTTTTTAATCTGTAATATCTTCGAAAATATCTATTTAAATCATATGCTGTAAAGGGTGATATAGATCTATATTAAATCAACAATGTATTTAAGGTATAACATTGGATGAGGATTATTGCTGTATTGGTTAAAATCGCTTCGAAAATTAGCCGGTATTTGTCATAAAAAGTAAATGACAAAAACATTTTGTTGTGGGATATCCATAAGAGATAGACATTTACCATCGCAGACTTTTTTGTAGACCTTTTCTATATGTACAATATTTAGTACCTACATTATTTTGATAAATCTCGTAGGGTTCAGCCTGCGTTTTACTGCAAACCCGGAAAAAATGTAATTATTTACGATCTACGAATCTAATGTATATATATAAACCTTCCTCTTTAATCACTAACTATTAAAAAAACTGCATCAAAATCCGTTGCGTAGTTTTAAAGATTTAATCGTACAAAGGGACATAGGGAAAGAAAAAGTGTCTTTGTTTTATAATAAGAAGTGATGCATATTAAAAAAAAGTCCATCCTGCTATATTCCCCACACTGGAAACGAATGGAAGGTTTAAAACCTAGATATGTAAAATAGTCTAGAAAGACATTGAAGTCCACTCACAAATAAAACGCTACTCGACGCGCCCACCGCTCACTTTCCATTCGCGAACAAAGCAAGCGTGTATGCTGGGCGTGTAAAGTAAATATGAATGATTATAGGGACAATGTCGGGGTGGGGTCATATTGGAGAGACAGCGGACTGCCTGGGGAGGTCACAAGTCGTTTATTTCAATAAGACAAGCTTACCTGCCACCTTGCTCGACCCTTTCCCTAGTGAGGCCTGTGACTTATGAGGTTTATTTATATTAATTAACGAAGAATTTATTAGAGCTTGTTAGTTATATAATATATGGCTATGGCTAGAATTTGTATGAATTAATTATTTGGCTAACTTACGTAACTAGGCAAGTGAATGATACTAATTAAGTATTTAAATGTGACGATGACAGACTATTCGACATAGGCTAGATGAAGAATCATAGGGAATCAAACCATTCCTTTCGTCGTTTCTTATATAAAGGCTGTATCTGACATCGACGCACAAACTAGTACCATGGATCCAGTACATGATTCTGAACCCTCCAATGGTGGAATTTTTCGTCGGCTTTTTCATGATATAAAAAAATATATATGTAGTTTTTTTTCACTTTAGACCGTTCGTAATTGCTATACTTTTATAACGCAATAAGAATTTAAACTTAAAATTAATTACTTCACTAATTACACAAAAAAAAACGCAATGAAAACAAAACTCAAAAAACTATCTTATCAGCAGATTTAATAGAGTTTACATCAGGGATCAACGTCATACCTACAAACCCGCACGGCGGCACGCTTGCAACGTTCAAAGGCTGAGCCGACACTTTTTTTAAACATTGTTATTTCTGTAACCGCTCATTAACGACATAAATGAATATCATAATTTTATTAGTGGCATGCGGTCTAGCCTTTTCGCGAACTTTGCGTTGAGATGTCAGATACACCCTGTATACATGTGCATATTATTTGAAGTCTATTAGTTTAAGCTTAGGTAGCTGTTATATCTTATGTAAATGTTAGTCTACAATAAGGTGTTTATTTCAAGACAAAGTTTTGATATTGTGTATTCAGAAATTCTATTCCTGTTTAATTACCGGTAGCGGAATACCTTTTGGAAGATTTTTTATAATAGAAACATATAAATGACGAACAAAATATAGACATCTATATGGAAAAGGTGGTAAACAGCAAAACACGTGTAAAAGGTCAAATACATACAATGTACACAGCTCTTACGTATCGCTCAGAGTAAATAGATCGAAACTTGTTAAACTTTTTTTAAATGTGTTGACGGACGAGTGGGCTAATGGAAAGATCCTGAGAGAGTTTATCGACACGTTGAACGAGGTCAAGCTCTTGTTTTTAAAGCAATTTCGCGTTCGAAGTCCTCACCTCTATAAAAGGAACTGCAAACATTCGAGAAATAATCGATTTAATGAAAGGGGAATCGAAGGGTCCCGTAGGTTTGCGTTTCAAAATTTACGACGAACTCTAGCATTTAATTGGAAATTCGTGCCGCAATAAAAACGACTTGATGACCTAAGATTAAAATGGGAACTCTTTAAAATGAAACTGGATGCTAAATAGCTCATGGCTTGCGATCTCACGTTTTCAAATGATGCTTTTACTTGGATTCGCTCGGATACATGGGTTGGTCGAGACTTATTTGAATAAAATGGAAATAACTAGAATGTGTGCAAGCTTCATGTTTGTCAGCTTTGGCACATAGTTATTTGCAAGGTGTCGGATAACTTTTGAGATTTGAGAAGAGTTCGAAAGAGTACCAGACTTTGTTAAAATAAAGTGAGTATTAAATTACAGGAGTGTGAGAAGTGAGTATTTAATTAAAGGATAGGAAGGCAATATATATGACGGAGGAAGAACCTCCTTGGTGTTTTTAAAAAGTGTGACGTCAGCATAGCTGACGTTGAAGATAACCTCTGTGACGTCAGCATAGCTGACGTCACAGAGGTTATCTTCACGATGATCACTCATTGTGGATCGTCCAAAGGAAACTTCACAAATTCCGCAACAACTTCTTTTATTCAACAAACAACGTAATGACGTCACAACTAGGTCCTTACTGTTCGGTGGCTCAGAACTGAATGCCCGAGTGCCGGTGGTGCGGTCGTATTTATAGTCATCGCCCCCACTCTCGTGCAAATATTACAATAACAAATATAGTGATTTGCTGTTTAACGTTAATTTGACATCGTAATAAACTGTAAAGTAATTAATCTACTGATTTTAGAACCATCAAATTATGAATGTTAATTATTTAAGTGATTAAATATTGTGATTGCGCCGACACGGCCATTCTGACAGGCGGTGCGCGCTCTGCACCAGCCTCGTTGATTCTCTGCGTGATATCTGTAAGAATAGAAAGAACTTCCTCTGAGTTGGATATCTGAGAGCAACTTGCGTTGCTTTATATTAAGTAGTTATGTAATAACAGGCAGCTGTTATGAAAATCTATGGAGGTTTCTCGGAGGGTCTAGGAGGGGTCTAGGAGGGTTCTCGGAGGGTCTAGGAGGGTTTTCGGAGGGTCTCGTAGAATCTCGTAGGGTCTCGTAGGGTCTCGTAGGGTCTCGTAGAATCTCGTAGGGTCTCGGAGGGTCTCGGAGAATCTCGTAGGGTCTCGGAGGGTCTCGGAGAATCTCGTAGGGTCTCGGAGGGTCTCGGAGGGTCTCGGAGGGTCTCGGAGATTTGCTACTACACTTGTTAGGCTATTTAAAATGATTGAATTTAGTTACTTACCCCTTACGAGTATTCTGGTGGGTCGCGTCGATGGTATAGGCTCGTTTTGTTGGATCTCGGCGAGTAGGTGATTCATTTTCGGCCGATACGGTCAACTGATCTCCAGGTTGAGGGGCAGGGCGCAGCTGGTCATGTGCAACCTTGAATCCGTGTACAGTAATGTGGGTGCTTCTTCTTGGAAGAAACTGGTTTGGATGTTAAGCATTCGATGATTGTGTTACGTGCTTTTTCTTGCTTGTCTGTCCATGTCCAAACTGCTTCTTGTCGATTCGTACAAAAGTAGCACACGAGAAAAGCCAGGAATGCATTTCCTAAGGTAACCAGGCCATTGAACTGCCTGGCCTGCTCGATAGTTTTGGATATTGGAGCTTTGATGCGAGTCTCTATTTTTCGCGAGCTTGAGTAAGGAGATTTGCTCTCACGAATTACATTATGTTTCAGAAGTTCTTGAATCATATTGCGAACCTTCTAACGTTTCATTGGGTTGAGACGGTATGATCTTCTTTAGTCTGATTTCATGGTCGCCAGTGTTGATCGTGTCTTTGGGTATTCACGTTATTGAAAATAGTCCATGTTAATGAAAATAGAAGAACTCTTACCAACGTACTGCTTGCTAGTTCATGTTTGAAGTTAACGAACGTTCACGTATGAAGCAAGTTTCATAAGTGTGGCCCGGTTTTTTGCAATAGGTACAAACGGGAGTGTTTGAGGTGATTGAATCTTTGTTGCTAGCTTCAGGTTTAGACTGCAAAGATTTGAATTTGCAATCATCGGTAGCATGGTTTGTCCTTTTGCATATACCGCAGCTAGATGTAGATGGTGCATTTTCCGAAAAACGAAGGCGTTTGTTTTGTGTTGTGGAACTGGAGCTTGGGTGAGTACGCTTCTTTCGTACGGATGTTGCAACTGAGATCAACTCAGGGACAGTGGTTGCCCTGGCATTCAATAGTTCCATACGTAAGCGCTCATCATTAACGCATCCTATTACTGCTTCCACAGCGTGTTCGTCCCTCAGTTTATCTTTGGTAACTCTTCTCCACAAGATCCAAGCTCGTGACAAGAACTCTGCGATGTCTTTAGTTGAGTCATAAACATGTTCTCTGAACATGATGATGTCCCGGGAATATCTATATTCAGGTTCGAACGTAGTAATGAGGTTTTTCTTCAACTCTTCCCACGTAGTAGTTGTGACCATCCAATCATCGATCCACATTTTTGCACGCCCCTTCAACAGGCTGCAGACTTTCATACGGATATCGAAATCGTCTAGCTTGTACGCTTCGATCGCTTGATCGATATGCTGGCACCATTCTCGTACACCGATATGAGTATCTGGATCAAATGATGGCAGGTAGACGTCCTTAATTCTTATTTTTGCTCCGGTTGGTGGAGCACATAAATACTCCGATATTTTCTGCATCATCTCCATCATTTGCATCATAAATTGTGGTGGTATACCGCCCATCTGCATTCCATAGTGAGGATACATTTGCGGTCTTGATTGGAACACAGGTTCTAATGGTGCATTGGTAACCAACCCGGGCTCGCGCTGCCGTGTGATAGTTGGTTCTAGTTGATCAGGTGGTGAACGATCTGATAAGGAAGTGGTTTGGGTAGGAGCTTCCTGCAATCCCACTTCTGATGACGGAGGAAGAACCTCCTTGGTGTTTTTAAAAAGTGTGACGTCAGCATAGCTGACGTCACAGAGGTTATCTTCACGATGATCACTCATTGTGGATCGTCCAAAGGAAACTTCACAAATTCCGCAACAACTTCTTTTATTCAACAAACAACGTAATGACGTCACAACTAGGTCCTTACTGTTCGGTGGCTCAGAACTGAATGCCCGAGTGCCGGTGGTGCGGTCGTATTTATAGTCATCGCCCCCACTCTCGTGCAAATATTACAATAACAAAGATAGTGATTTGCTGTTTAACGTTAATTTGACATCGTAATAAACTGTAAAGTAATTAATCTACTGATTTTAGAACCATCAAATTATGAATGTTAATTATTTAAGTGATTAAATATTGTGATTGCGCCGACATATACATCATAGTAAGATAATATTATGCCGGTAGGAAGTTGACGCGAACGCGCGCTCCGTTAGTAAGGGACTGCTCATCTCTAAGGTGCGTATTACAGAACGTCGCTCAAAACTCAAGTTTTACTTAAGTCTCGTTTGAAGCCTTTTGTTTGGTTGAAACTAGTTTTAAGTAATGGTTAAACAGAGATCAATGCTTGAGTTTTCTTTTGGAATACGGACCTAAGATGTCACAGCTTATTTTTATATCTGAATTGTTTTCATGTTTTCTATAACGGAGGTTTTTAATATACATATTTTTCTACACAGTTCTCGCATGGATAATTTCAACATGAATGATATAATCGAATATTTTGTAAAAAAAAAATTATGATTAGAAAAGTGTCCGTGGAATTTCTTGATCGTTCTGTTCCATATGTACCTACGTTTTGGAATGGACAACTAATACCCAAAATATAACAAATAGACAATAGGGCACATTATGTAAACCTCATAGAGGGCGCCACAACCGCATACAGTAAACAAAACGCCATTTTGCACAATCTCGTACCCTTGTCGTACTGAGTTATTTAAATATATGTACTGGGTATTCACTATTCTAAGAAGAAAATTGAAAGAAAAATTGATTGAAAAATTGTTAGTACTTTTGTATTTTAACTAAATATTATGATACCCTACGGCAAAAAAAAGTAAAAGCTTTTGATCTAAAGAAAACGGTACGAGTATGAAGGGAAAAAGGAGGTTTTGGTATAATGGTACGACAGTAATTAAAATAATTGAGGTGTGCAAATTTTTTTTATTTATTATTCGACTTAATATGAATAAATATAATTTAACAATTTTTTTTCCTTTCGGGCTTCGATTATGGACGATATTAATATTTTTTTAAGCGTAAAATAACGTAACCGTAACAGTTGTAAGCGATAATCAAAAGTTTATTAATGAAATATTTAGAGATATAAATGCAAGCATGCAACGCAAGCAATGCAAGCGGCGGTCTCTACTCCATACGGCCATTAAAAATGTTTTACTCGTGGTTTTACTGTATGCGCTAGTACTGCACTCTGGTGGCTGAATATTGTTTATATTTGTATGTAGTATTATCCCCTATCATAAAGTGAGTGTAGTTGAAATAAATGTTATTAAGGCATTAAAATGTCCGTTCAATTCTGAAAATTATAATAATCTTTAATAAAAGTTCATGTAAAAGAAAAAGTAAAAGCAAAAGCGGCCAAGTGCGAGTTGGACTCGCTGATATGTGAACAGGTTCCGTCTGGAATTTGGGTTCTGTATTACTGCTGAGTATTGGAACAGTACATATTAAAAATAAATACATTGGCCAAAAAAATACATTCGTAGAGTACATTCGTCATAGCGCCTAAAATATATAGTAAAATTCCCAAGGACATTAGAGACTGTAATAATATCTTTAAAATATATAGTAAAATTTCCAAGGAAATTAAAGACTAATAATGTCTTTAAATTAAAGAATAGATTATTTGAATTTATTATGTAAAGGAATTCTTAGACTTGAAATGTCTTGACTATGTGATTATATATTGTTGGTGTCTGATTGAGAGCATATAAAATAAGCGTGTTAATAAGTATTCTTTTCTTTTTTTTTGTTTTTTCTGTAAATTGTTATTGTTCAATGAATTTGTATGCCTGTGAGGCTTATCACAACAAGAACTCATTTTGCAATACCTGCGCATCACAAATAAACAATACGATTTGATTTGATTTGTAAAAAAAAAATAACGTGTCTTGTAAGATTGGTAGCTTCCTTCCATTTTCAATTTTATATTGTTTGTTGTAAGTATATCAATATACAGCCACTACGAGTAGTAGCTACTCGGTGAAAATTGCAAGAGCCTACGTATTATAATTCAAAGGATACAGTTCTGTGGCAAACAGACTGATGGGCGGATAGCAAAATTTTGGTGATAGGATCCCGTAGGCACCCACGGGGTACATAGCTCTAAATGAGAATAGTAATTAGATCCAATTCGATTGGTTGAGATATTGGTTTATAAGCTACGGTTCACGGTTTTGCCCCGTTTGGAACATAATACATATTTGTGTTTGTCTAGTATGCAGGATGTTGAGCAGTGGTGGCCTAATGGTATCGGTCGAGACTTACAAGATGTAGGTCATAGATTCGAACCTCGCCAGGCACTATACTTTGTTTAAATTATTTCATCACCACAGTTCTCAAAACATCGTGAGGAAACCGTTCTGGAAGCAAAACTTCGAAGATATGTGACATCTATGATCATCTATCAACCCGAACTGGACCCGGGTAGTAGATTATAGTCCACTCCTTCTCACCGAAAACATTATAGGAACATTATAGACTAATTATGTATGTTATGTTATGTATGTAAGATGTTTAGAGGTCTGTATTTTAAACATACTAAGGACAAAACTATCTTTGCATTGTGTAGATTCAATTTCTTAGTTGTATAATTGCATGGCACACGTGTGAGCACAATGTACTTGCTGTAAAGCATCTGTTTCTTGGGTAGTCTTTTGTCTTTTTTGTTGTTATTTTTTTTTTGTGTCTTTTCCATAATGGACGCTCTTAGCGTACAATATATTTCTGCATCGTTCTCACACGATTCATTTCAAAATGAATTATGTAATCAAATATTATTTTGTATCAATAGCTTGATAATTTAAAAGAGTGTCCATGGAGTTTCTTGCCCGTTCTTCTCCATAGGTGCCTACTCTTTGGAATGGGCGACTAGCTTCACCTTACTGACTAACCGACCTTCTGACAATTCAAAAGTGCCTGTAACTGGTTTATTTGAAATAAATGCTTTGATTTGATTTGATTTACTAATCATAAAAAACATCCAGACTCACCATAAATCAGTCCTATTTCTTACTTTCCGCTAATATTATAAACGTGGAAGTTTGTAAGGATGGATGCATGTTTGTTACTCATTTACTCAATAACCCGAAAGGGTTTGAATAAAATTTGAAACACAGATTGTTTGTGGTCTGAGCAACTTAAAATTTCTTTTTTTTATCCCAGCTGAACGTTCCTGTGGAATACAAGTCTGCACGCGGGCGAAGACTAAAAAAAGCTAGTGGTTAAATAAAAGAATTTTTAAAACTGCATACAATTAAAGCATACAAT
Organism: Sesamia inferens; assembly: GCA_037179545.1. Lineage (NCBI taxonomy): Eukaryota > Metazoa > Arthropoda > Insecta > Lepidoptera > Noctuidae > Sesamia > Sesamia inferens. The sequence goes on along the minus strand of CM073928.1, from coordinate 14,084,543 downwards.
TAGACGACATGATTGTCGCAGTGACTGAGCGATCGATGTTCGATGGCGTGGGTTCAATTCCCGCACGGAGGAAATATTTGTATGTGACTTTAATATGTTTGTAAAATTCCTAGTGTGGAGCAACGTTTTATTAAAAAAAAAAAAATAATAAATAAAAACAAAATTAATATAAAAAGAGGAGAGAGCTGCTTTAGAAGACTTTTTCGTTTCGCAACAAGAGCGCTCGCAACATATAAATTCTGCCTATAAAAGAACTTCCCGTACGTCTGGATAGGATAGTAAGGAAACCAAAAACGGAACTAATTTTTTTTAAAGAAATGAAATCTACATTCACCACAAAGAGCCGGATAATAATATAAAGGCTTTCCCTCTCTCGTAAATCTCTCTAACCAACGAATAGAATAGGGAACGAAAATGGTACAATCTTTAACTTTCTGACAGTTTAATAAGATAATAAAAATATAACCAAGAGAAAATAATTAATATCCCCACACTTTTCGCCATTTACTTACGTAAGTTTTGAAATCCTACAAAAACAATCTTTTTATCTTTTTATGAAAGTCCAACTTAAATGTTTTTAAACTTTTTCGTCTGGAATGGGGGCGTTGTAAGTGTATCTAGTTATATTATCAAGATCCAGGCGAGGCGTGATACGCCGAGGAAATTATGTCGAAACCTATAAGGTTAAGTAAGTAGCAGGTACCTTTTAGCCTAAAGGGCTTAAAGCTGCCGCACAGTTACACGATGTAACTTAGATCCCTTTGAATTTCGACGAGTTTTTACCGCAACATCAGATTTGTGAAGAAACTCCGCCTTTTGTTGACCTTTTTTTTTTGTTTGGGATGGGAAATCATCAAATGACCGCTCTGGGCGTAGCGGAAGGGCGTGTCAGACTTTTACTGACTAAAACCCACCCGTGTTCCTTCACTTGCCTGTGGGCCAGGGCCATGATTTCTTTTTTAACCAACCCGCAACTCTGACCCAGGAGGCATCGGTCTTCGTGGACCCCACGGAGTTCACGATGTACTGATATCTCTTTAAGGCACGCGTGAAACACATTTGCTTCACGTCACGATGTGCTGACATCAGCACATCGTGACGTGAGGGCGCGGGGATTACCAATCTCTCACGCGCTCCGCCTCCTCCTTTGCTAGCATCACTGCTTCGCAGAAGGAGGTGACTGCCAGGCACTCTCGCTCTGGACCAAGCCCTGGAACAGGGTCGGACGCGAGAGATTGCCGCCGATCGCCGACACGAGGACACGGCGGTATTCTACTCAAGCCGGGCAGACCTCCACCGTATGCTCAACCTTGTCGTCAGGGCGATCCACACAGTGGTAACACCCTGGCGTTTCCTCCCGCCTTATACGGATCCGAAACCTCCCGAAACAGCCTTGTCCAGTGAAGACCTGCGTCAGGAGGATGGTTAGGAAGCCGTGGCACCCCTCTAGCCACTCCTCAAAGAAGGGACTTACCGCTGCTATTGTGGCGTGCCCAGCCTTTTGTTGACCTTTGTGGACATTACATTATTTTCACTGGCAGTTTTGTAGGAGTTTCTTAATATTAATTATTTTTGATGTAATTTCTCAGTTATCCTCGTGAACCATAAAGAACTTCAAAACAGCGAAAGATGTATGTTCATGAAGTCGGTGTATACATACACACATCAAAAGTGTCTAGGGATCAAGCATTTTTATGCGGATTTCTTGAGATTGAGATGTGGCTTTGTAATAAATTTATGATTTTATAAATTTATATGGATCCTTTTTGGTGCATTTCATAATTTGAATCAGGAACTGTGAATCAAATTCGAGTAAAAGATGAAAATCAGCTGTCAATATTTTCCCTATAAAAACATACAACGCATTGAAGACATTATTAGTGCTACTGTTTCCCTACTACTGATTAAAACCAACGTTATTATGGAGCGGCGACGTCATTTAAGCAGGGAAGAAATGCTCAGAGCCGTGGGAATGATAGAAGCTGGTTCCCGGCAACGTACTGTGGCTTTAGCTCTGAATACAAATCAGAGTGTTATCAGTCGACTTTGGACACGTTACCGAAGCACTGGTACCGTGGCTGAGCGCCATGGAGGACGGTATCGCTGCACCACACGGAGACAAGACCGATACATTCAAATCTTAACTCGAAGAGCTCCAACAATAACCGCCATGATGTTAGCCGTGAGGCTTCATCACTCTTCAGGGAACTTAATTAGCGACCAAACAGTCAGAAACCGCTTGCATGAAGTAAACCTTCATTCCCGAAGACCGCTACGGGTACCACCTATAGCAATGCACAATCGTAGGATTCGATATCAATGGGCTCTTGAACACAGAAATTGGGCAGAAGAACAATGGCGTTTCGTGTGCTTTTCTGATGAGTCTCGTTTTGGTATGAGACCGGATACAAGACGTATACGACACTGGAGAACCCCTGGACGCCAACAGCGATTAAAATCCTGCCAGGAAGTCCATCCTTATAGTGGTGGAACCATCATGGTATGGGCGGGTATTTGGATCGGCGGAAGAACTGAGATGATTTGGATCAGAGGCAACCTCAACGCTCAAATTTATGCTGAGACGATTGTATCAGACGTCATCGTTCCTCTACAAGTGCAAATCGGTCCCTTATTTCAGTTAATGCATGATAATGCACGACCGCACACCGCAAGAGTTGTAAGACAGACTCTCGCCGCAGCTAACATCAATGTCCTGCCCTGGCCTGCTCAGTCGCCAGACTTGAACCCGATTGAGCATGCATGGGATATACTACAGAGAAGAGCTCTGCTGAATATGGAGGGTATCCAGTCGCAAGAAGACCTTTTTTTGTTGTTGCAACGAACATGGGCCGCCATTCCACAGCGTGATTTGGATGAACTCATTTTGAGTATGCCAAACCGATGTTCTTGTGTTGTTAGTGTTCGCGGTAGAAACACGGATTATTAATTGTTTAAGTTACCCAATAAAATTTTAGAGAAAACTGTTATTTCAGTCTTTTTTTCGAACTTTTGTGTTAGTGGTTCAAATGTCAAATATCCCTTTATTAGGAAAATGGCAAATTTCTTTATTAATGCAAAGGTGACTTGGTTTATCGTTACTGTGACAAACGAAAACACTTTATTTGATGAATCTTTAAAGAAAATTTTAATTAAGATCAATCAGGAGAAAAGTTATTGCAAAAATATATGTTGATCCCTAGACACTTTTGATGTGTGTATATTGACAAGTACTAGGCGAGCTGCTTAGATTTGTTAAACATAATAAAACTTGTGTGGCTATGTGTGGACGTATATTGAATGAATTACCAAGTACACTTAAAATAGTAAATAGTGACTAAATAGTGAAAATTAAATTATATATCTGGATAAATGAAAATGTTTTCTATACTGTTAAGGAATATATGACCACAAATTGTAACATGGACAACATAATTTTGCATGATTTAATTTTAAAGAAAACATGTTTGACCTCATTTTATATTGTAGCACCTATTTATAGCATGCTTTTCGCAAATAAATATTATTAATATTATTACATCAAATGTTGTTGAGTCGGGAGTTTGGTCGTGGAGGGTCTCCAGATCAGGGTCTCTTTTGCGCAGCATCGTTGGTCTTGTTATTCAGTTTAACATTGCATCAATTCGCTCAACTTCCGTTTCCTTCCTATAATAATATATAATATAATAGTTAGTGTAATAGTATAATATAATATATAATAGTTTATAATTATTAAAAAAAAATAGTTTGATAAATATTCTAAAACCTAAATTTGATTACTATGTGCTGCCTGAGACATGGTTCGCGTGACAATTATTTTATGAGATAATTAATTTTCCTTCTTATACATACCAGCTATCTGCCAGTGAAATTCCCATCAAAATAGGTCTACTTGCTTGTTTGAGAAACATACAAAATTTAAAAAAAAATGTTTTTTTTTTAAGTTGATATGTATACATGTTGTATACTTTTATATGCATTTAATCAAAAACTGATTTTGACATTATAAAACATGTTTGGTTTGTAATGTCAGAATTAGTTTTTATCCCTGTTATCCTAAAATAGGCGACTGTGAAACTCTGAGGCTATTGTTAGCTAAACCTTTATTAACCAATACAATACAATTATATTAATAGGTACATAACAAAGGACGCTCACATGAAATTTTTGTGCGAACAAAGAAGGTGAAGCAGAAATGGATGGCATTTATGTTCCATCATAAAACATGGAGACAACAATCTATATATATAAAAGAAAGTCGTGTTAGTTACATCATTTATAACTGAAGAACGGCTATACCAATTTGGCTAAAAATTGGTAAGGAGGTAGCTAAGAACTGGGAGAAGGACATAGGATACTTTCTATGCCGCTCCCCGTCGTTCCTGTGGGAATAAATGAACTTCTTTGTTTCGACTTCTTCCACGCTTTTATGCTACCCTGGTAACTTGAACGTCAAAAAAATATGCACAATAAACCTTCTTTCATGTATTATGATTATTTGATAATGATAAATGAATTACGTTTATTGTTTCGACTTCTCCTACAGTTTTGTGATACCCTGGTACCTTCCACGTCAAAAAAATATGCACAATAAACCTTTTTTCATGTAATTATGATTATTTGATAATGATGAATGAATGACGTTTATTGTTTCGACTTCTCCTACAGTTTTGTGATACCCTGGTACTTTGCATTTCCACAAACTATGCACAATAAAACCTCTTTCATGTATTATGGTGATTTGATAATGATGAATGAGCTTTTTTATTGTTTCGATTTCTCCTACACTTTTGTGCAACCCTGGTACCTTCCACGTCAAAAAAATATGCACAATAAACCTTCTTTCACGATTATTTGATAATGATGAACGAATGAGGTTTATTGTTTCGACTTCTCCTACAGTTTTGTGATACCCTGGTACTTTGCACGTCCACAAACTATGCACAATAAAACCTCTTTCATGTATTATGGTGATTTGATAATGATGAATGAGCTTTTTTATTGTTTCGATTTCTCCTACACTTTTGTGCAACCCTGGTACCTTCCACGTCAAAAAAATATGCACAATAAACCTTCTTTCACGATTATTTGATAATGATGAACGAATGAGGTTTATTGTTTCGACTTCTCCTACAGTTTTGTGATACCCTGGTACTTTGCACGTCCACAAACTATGCACAATAAAACCTCTTTCATGTATTATGGTGATTTGATAATGATGAATGAGCTTTTTTATTGTTTCGATTTCTCCTACACTTTTATGCCACCCTGGTACCTTGCACGTCAAAAAATATGCACAATAAACCTTCTTTCATGTATTACGATTATTTGATAATGATGAATGAATGAGGTTTATTGTTTCGACTTCTCCTAAACTTTTGTGCTACCCTGGTACCCTGCACCTCCACAAAGTAGGAAACACGTGTCCAGTATTTTTAAGTTAATAATATTATGTACAAAATTTCAAAAAGATATAATGAAAAACCACAAAGTTATAATAAGCTTGCTACGAGTATTCTACTTGGTTGTCCCAACATAAATATGGTCAAAGATCCGCGCGCGAGCGAACGCGGTGCGTTGACCTCTAGCGTCAGCTGTTGCGCGCGCACAATACTATGATGATGTATCGTAAGCTGCGTGACGCACTCGGTAACTACACTGTAACAATTTCTAAATGTATTTGGGACAAAATATAACATGGTGTCAAAATTATTGGAATCGATTCAGTTGCTTATTCACTATTTATATATAACTCAAGAACGGCTGAACCGATTTAGCTGAATATTGGTGGGAGGTAGTTAAGAACCCGTTCCCGTCGTTCCCGTGTGACGTGACATAAGACATGGTCCAACTCATTCAAAATGTAAGTCAGCAATTCATATACCAAAAATGGTAGAACAAAAAGCAAATGACAGCTGAGCATATTTAAAAAAAAGTCTAACCGGTTGAAGCAATCGTTTAAAGCAAAGAATATAAATACTCTCTGCTGGTTTAAAGTTTCTAATAAAAAACCACAAAGCCAACTTCAACTTCAAAATTTCTAATATTGTATTGCTGTGCCATTTATCATCAATAAAAATATCATGCCGTGACCAAGACCATCAAATCTTTCTCGAGCGCCACCTTACTATGACTCGACTTCGTGCTTCTCACTCACAAGAGCAAAGGGAGGCGGCAGTCCGTGAAACTGTTCCGTTGACAATGTGAAATCGGCGAACAAACCTCAGAGATCATCATCATTATCATCAATCTTTTTATCGTCCCACTGCTGGAGACAGGTCTCCTCTCATGCAGAGAAGGATTGAGTGTAATCACCACGCTTGCTTAATGCGGGGTGGCGATTTCAGACTTATAAAGTCCAGGTTTCCTCAAGATTTTTTCCTTCACGTTCAGTCATTGGTGTCCTAGATATTATACTTAGAGAGTACATATCACTTTAGAAAAGTTACATCGATACTTGCCTGACCTGGAATCGAACCCGCGCAATCATACAAGAGAGGCTGGTGTTTTAACCACTAGGCCACCACGACATCTCATAGATCAATAGCTAGATAATTTACGAAGCACAAGTAGAAATTCATTTCTTTCACAAGGTGCTACACTAAATAAATGACAAATAAAAAAATCATGGAATACTTTTTTTTTATTTATTTACAGTGTTCCTAATTTAAAAAGTAAAAAATGTGATCATGTGATATTTATTGCCTTTAAGGCGGAACAAAGTTCGCCGGGTCAGCTAGTATATTAATAAATGAAAACACTGATTTCGAAATCTAGCAGATTTCGAAATCAGTGAAATGAACTCTGACATCGAAATATTAAAAGACTTTTTTTTATCAAACAAACTAAGTATTGACTAGATGACCCGTGCAAAATATTTGCACACCCTTGATTTTCAATCGTAAATTTTCGATAAACCACTGAAATGTGAGAAAATTGTATATTTTTCCGGTGTAACGGTCTAGAAAAGCTTTAAGATGATGCCTGAATTATGTACATTGATAAAGTATGAAGGAAGTTATGACGTACCTACATAAATAAAGCCTTTGAGAAATAATATATAATAGGGTAGTTGACTAAAAAACACTGATTAGTCCGTCAGTCTAATCCAGCCAGTCCAAAAAATACTAGACACGTATTTTTAATTTTTTTTTCATATAAACAAAAAATGAAGACGAAACAGTTGAAAACTCGCGTGACGTCACTGCACGCTACACTTTTTAGCGAGCAGTGACGTCACCAGCCACCACGCCTGATCTTTGATGCCTTTTATATTTGTTAATTTCCAATATTTTTCTATAATCTGAATGACGGACTAAATAGAATATTTTTTTTTTACCCACGAAACATCCCTATTATGATGATGGTATCTTAGAATAGCTATACTTAGTGATTAAATACGGGATATATTTGATTGACTATCTGTATTCAGACTGGGAAAGTCATTACATATACATACGTAGTTTTATTTAATGTCATCTCCATCTCTTAAATGTATATCAGGTCACATACACAATAGATATAAACGTGATTGCTTAAAACGAGTGAAGGCAGCAATATAAAAGTGGCAGAGTACACAAACAACTTCCAATTGGAACGTTAGTGTCCGCACACATCGGACACTGTGTGTCCTGGGTGTGGCCGGATAGTCGGAAGTGTGTAGTTATGTGAGCAAATTGACGCGGACTAACGGCTCCGAAGTGTCCACAGTCCTGATGACATATACTTTTTTATATATGTACTTTGTTTTCTGTGATTGTTGCTTCTCTGTACTAAGATATCTACTAATCTTCCTGGGTATGTACATATGTAAGTATGATAATGACCGGGCTGCTCGTTTTAAACAAAATGTAGCACTTAGCACAGTCGGTGTGAATGCAGTCTAAAATAGTCTTACTTTACCGTATGAAGAGACGTAAGTGAAATTATAAAAAATATATTTTAGCTGTTCTCTTTTAATAACGGTTCGCTTTAGAAATGACGTCACCATAAGTTTCTATAAAAGTCTTTCAGAATCCTAATCGAAAAGAAAAGTTTATACTAATCGGTAATACTAAAGAAAAGTCTGATAGTTAACTGAAGTGCGATTCTGTCATCATCAGCTTGGAGTGAGATGATATTCCTACTAATGCTAAATTAACGCTATTGACAGCTTATTCTAAGTTCACTTCACCTAACTTTCCACGATAACATTTTACATAATCGATCGGCTGGAGACAAGCGACCAAGGCCACTGCGACACAGCTTACTTTCCGTTAGCCGCATGACACAAAATAACATTTTACATACATTATCAGCTTATAATGTTCCCATTGATGGGACACAGGCTTCCTCTCTCTCATGGAGTGGGCCGTAATTGCATGATTTAATTTCCCCATCTCCGTTCCACCATCGGACAACCCGTCGTACGGCGAGTTTCCACCCTTACGTTGTTAACACCACTACGATCCGGACGAAGCGTTTCGCCTCCTCCTTTATACCGCGTACATCGAGGGATTGGAAAAATTTGCCGGCGGCGGGGTTTCCGTCACACTACAATTTGAGTGTCTTCAAGGCTAGAGTGAATAGGTTCTTAATAAACTAGAGCGCTTTACCATCAATTATCGCATTACTGCTTACCATTAGGCGGGATTGCGGTCAAGCGCTAGTTTATAATTAATTTAAAAAAAAAATCTACCACGCTGGCCCAGTGCGGGTTGGTACACAAACTAACGACCGAACTCAATTATGCACCTTATCACCTGTTTTGGTATATTGGAGGTAAAAAAACCTATCTATGGTTTTACCATCTCAATAATGTATGTATATAAAAAGCGTAGAATTATTAACTATAATATATTAAATAATAATAGTGACTACTATTAGTAGCGATCTATTTTAACTGAAAATAGTTTATTGAGTTCGGCCGTATGTGTTACTCAGACGATAAACTTCCATAGAAGATAAAACGCCAGGAAAAAGTAATTGTGAGGGTCGATTTTTCTTTATTTATTAGTAAAATTTTTGCTCCGGTTTATCGAACTTAGAATGGTTTGAATGCTAGCCTTTTAAAGAAATTGGCCGAATGAAACAAGAGAGTTCTTTTATTTTCCACGAGTATTAAAATAACTGAAAATCTTATAATTTATTTTTACTTCTAATTACTATTCAAGTAAGTTGCTAATAATCTAATAATACAGACTTTTTTGGATACAAAAAAAAAATACACTCGGCAGACAACTTTAATTTTAGGAATACAAATAAAGTTATTGTATGGAATAACCTTCTGAATTTAAAATTATTCCTCGTATAAAATCATCGATCGATGATTGATCGCAAGGTTTGAGTTGTCAGATCAAGTGATATAGGATAGGATGGATGGATATATTAATGACTCCTGGAAATAATTATGTAAATGCTTTGGTTGTTTTAGATAGATAAGGTACTACGATACCTATAAAACCATGATTGTTGAATTTTCCATTTTAGTCGATTATTAAAATATTATCGTGTTATCAGTGCGAGTGTATAAATTTAGGTAAATGTAACCATAGACATACTTATACTAATGTCGATGAATGCAACTGCTGATTTCGTCGTATATAAACAACGTGGGATAGACGCTAACCTAGGTAAAGAAAAGGTCTTATAAATTTATAGGCTAGATATTCATAATATAAATACCAGGAACAAACACAATCTTGCTGTACATCACACTCGTCTCCACAGAGTAGGCAACTCGTTCATGGGTATACACTTTTACAACAAGCTTCCCATGGACATTCGAAACTTACCTATTAAACGATCTAAAAGCTTTAATATAAAGGCCAAACTTTGTAAAAAGGGGTATTATATACTCACAGATTATTTAGAAGACAATAAAGCTTGGGACTGAGCTGCTCGCTCTGCTAAGCATTGATATTAAGCAATATACGTATATTGCTTAATATCGATGCTTAGCAGAGAGAGCTACTAATTATGCTACAATTATGACATTTTAAACACTGTTTTTTTTAATCACGTAAATTATGGTAAACATTTTCATTTTAATGTCTGGACTTGACAAAAGACGATGATCTCTGAGTTTGTTTCGGCTTTTCTTCTCAATTGTAGTCAGTTAGGAAATCAAACCAATTAAAAAAAAAATCGTGTAAAAGTGATAAGTGATCCTACTTGCACAATAAACGATTTTATTTCATTTCATTTCATTTAATTTCACAAAATATTTAAGATACTCACTTTTGAAGTCTCAGATCTCGGGAAAATTCAAGTATTGACGTAATTTCTTCAACTACCACAATTTCCGTTAGTGCACTTTTAGAATATACTTCAAGCTGCTATTACAATTTATTTGAGAGGATATAGAAAATAAACTGCAAATCAAACTCTGAAGCAGGTATAAGAAAGTGATATTGGGCTGTTGTCATCAAAACCCATTGACAAATGAATACTCTGTTAATGCCAGGATTTATGTTCCGAGATTACTAGCCGGGTCGCATAGAAACAGCCTTCCTGCTAAAATGGATGCTCATCACCGTCTCGTTAACAGAAGTGAGGGTAGAGTCTATAAAGATTTAAAACTATGGTCTGCTCTAAAACTATTTTATGAAAACGTAAATAAATGGATCTTAATACGTACCTGTGGGTGCCAACTTTTGATTGCTTAGATTTGATTTATTGAATGGAATGAGATAAAATTGAAACCTATTTTTATTCACAAATTCCCTTTGTGAGAAAAAATAAAGAACTTAACCTGAACGCAGATTGTTGACACTTTATTAAAATAAATTTGAAACTGACTATACAGATAAGGATAAAGCAAAAGCGTTATCTTGTTGTCAATTAGTTATCTCTTCGGAAGCCCTTTCTTAATATATTAGATATAACAATACTTTTATTGTACTACTTAATTCCATTAATCAAAAGGTACCATTATACCCCAATTCTCCAAACACTGCAAGAAACACAGACAATTACTGGGCTCAGCCGTGCATGTCTGAAGCTGCGGAACAAACGCGTCAGATTACGTTCGTATAATTTCCGTTAAATTAACCTTATGGTGTGACATATTACTTCCGCGTCGATGCGAGCGACTCGCAAGGGGTCCTCCGAGTATAGGATTATAACTGTTCATTGTGTTACAAATGCCATCATCGTCACCGTTATAGGCTTTTCCCTCGAGTTTTGACGTACACTTTCAATTTAATACGGTACTGTTATAGTTATTATGTTATTTTTGTGTATAGGTGTTTTATACGTTAGGTATTACACTCTATATACGATTTGTGGTAGTTAACTAAGGGTAAACACTTAACTCGGTGGTAGGCCATAACATCGGCTGCCCGCAGAAGTTACCACCCACCAGACAAGGTCTTGCCGCCAAGCGATTCATCGTGTTCCGGTATGATGTCTGGTGAAGCCGTACGGAGGACAGGTCTGAGCAGTTGTGTACCGGGTATGATGCGCCAAATGTTGTGTCGGGAATTTGGTCGTGGAGAGTCTCCAAATCAATCTTCCTCTGGCGCAGCATCGTTGGTAGTGTTGGTCTTGGGTTTAACATTGCATCACCTCGCTCAACTGCCGTCATCCTTCCTATTCCTAAGTTTTTTAAGTGAATAGGCTTAATAAACTAATGCACTTTACCACCAACGAATGCATCACTGCTTACCATCAGGCGGGATTGCAGTCAAGCACTTGTTTATAATTATAAAAAAAAACATAATTACGCTGTGTAACGGTCTTGCTTTTCAATGAAGCAATGTTATAATTTGCTAATAATGTTGCTAAATCAGTTCCCGTGACCTAAGGGCTGGTTTTTACCTTAACCAGAGGGTAAGCATTGCCATACAATGTGACAATTTCGCCAGTCTTTTGGGTATTTTAACAGTCGACAGCGTTGCCGAGGAATTTTTCGACTCTTTATTTTAGTTGGTTATTAGTTTTAGTTAGGGTAGGTTATTTTTTTTTTTAATAACATGTAGTTTATTTAATATTACAAGTTTGTAAATAACATCTTTAATGTTGCTATATTGAAGAGTACAATTGTGACATAGCATGACAACTGAAGTGCAGTCACTTCAGTTGTCATGCTTTGTTAATTAAATAGTATTACGTTTAGTCAGTTAACTAAGTAACATGGTTTTTTATCCTGTGTATAGACCAGCGGTTATTGGTAGTCTTCTGATGGAGTATATACAGGTTAAAAATTTAACCAGTGCGTAAACTGAAACCATGAATTCTGTACCAGAATCTGATTTTGAAATTAAAAAGTTTTTCATACATTTTGACCGAGTAGGTAGGTATTGTAGGTACTTCCTAACAAAACAGCTGATTATTTTTATGATAAAACCAGACCAGATCAATCTCCGTCTGGCACAGCATCGTTTCTCGTGTTGTTGGGTTTAACATTGCGTCGAATAGGCTCTTTATAAACTAGCGCGCTTTACTGTCAACGATTGCATCACGATTTACCTTCAGGCGGTCTAGCACTAGTTTATAATTATAAAAAAAGAATAAAGTTTCATACAAAAGTGCAGGCATGGTCACAGTTTGAATTTATATAAATAATCATTTATTTTTCTGGAAATAAATAAGAACCACAAGGACTGTGTGTAGCGCAAATGTTTTATCTATACTCCAGTTACTCTACTCGAGTTACATGGCCTAGAAATGAAATAAAAATAAAATGCCTTACACAGTATAAATACTAAATGTAATGCTGTTGTGATACATATGCGGTGTATTTTGTGGCACACACTACAAGTTTCCGTTTCACTACAATTGTGTCAGGTGTGATCTATCCTGAAGGGCTGCCTGTTAATGCTTTCGTAGGTATCGACATCAATTGGCTAGCGGACCGGTAATCTAAATGACTACAGTTGACGTAGCTAGGCTCTATTCACATTGTGGGAGAGGCACTATGCAATAGTTGTTCACTTTTGTTTGGGAACTGTGTTGGTTTTTGCTGGCACAGAAACATGTTTATAGTATTCAAATTTTTTTTTTAAATATTTTAACTTTGTTAGCTTAGTTGTTCATATTAAACTGCATGCTGTGTGTGGCGGTGCTGGCCATGGTGGATGGTTTGAGTGAAGGAGTACACACTTAATAGCTAATAGAACTCTTTATTTATATGCCGTGTATTGTTTATATCTTTAGCTGGAGATCCTTAATAAATCCTACTTCCTACTAATATTATAAATGCGAAAATTGAAATTTGGCACAAATATAGTTTATATTTGGCATTAACATAAAGAATACTTTTTATACCGATATTCTCATGGGATCGAAACATATGTAGGTAAAACTGCGAGGCACAGCTAGTATTATAAACGTCAACTTTTGGTTGTGTATTTCTTATTCTTTCACGTAAAAAGTACTGCAATTTGGTACAAAGATAGTTTATAACCAGAAACAAAACAAAGGATAATTTTTATCCCGATTTTACAACTGAATCGAAACTTATGCGGGTTACAAAATGCAGGGCATTTTTTAAAATATTTCTAAAAATACGTGAGACTAACACTACAGGCAAAGAAGTCAAGTACAATTGCGTTGCAAGCTATAAAATGGTAATCCAGGATATGATTGGCACTAGTAAAATTTTCACAGCTCCCGTGTCGGTCGGCTGGCTGGCGCGCCACGATAGGTCAGTTTAATCGGATTCTTTATTCATGAGACCACCAGCACTGCACCGACGCTGTATTCAAAATTACACTTCGCATATTAACCGGAATTAACACCACTTTATAATATTTGAACGACTGCTAAATTTATGCGCGCAATTTGTAGAGTCTATTATCATGAATTAATCAATCAATATGTGAATTTCTATGCAGTATTTAGCCAAATAAATATTTGTATAAAATTTCTTGTTCGTAAACTCATCTCAAAGGTATAAAAAATCCGAAATATACGATAATCATCGATTCAGGGCAATGCATTCGAGATTAGATGCGGTACGTGCGCTGCGTGCATCATCGACGTAGACTTGAGAGCTAATTTGAACTCTCAGTTACCCTAATAAGCTACAGCAGGCTACAAGCACCTATTGACTTCACACATGCAACAAAGTGCCTTGTAACAAACGACAAAAGTAGGTTGTAATTTTTAGCAATATCTAAGTTATATAAGCCGAGTGGTAGGTTCACCATCGATAAAAATGAAAAAAGTTTTATTATTTATTATGTTTAAGTTTATGCTCTAAAAGTGATGAAAGGATTTAACAGATTTAAGGGACGAATTTTCATGAGGTATTTTTTGAATTCTTGTGCAAAATTTCATGATACTTTCTAGATTCAGAGATTTACGCTGTGTACGTTGATATCTGGGAGTAACTACATTGATTAAACCATTGTTTAATATGATTCTTACAACATAATTTAGTAGATTATCGTTTTACGGTGATAATTGACTTAGTAAAAACCGTTAGATATTTATGTTGTTTTCAGATTTAAGATAAACACATCAATTCTGTCATTTATCTGCAGACACATACATAATGTAGGCTCGGGCGAGTAGACGCGGTTCGATTTACTTCAATTTAAGCCCATGTCGTGTGGCGATGCGGTGGGTGCTGAAATTTTAATGCCACAGGCCTCTCGTTACTCTGTGTCAATGTTCGGCACCCAGTACATATGAAGGTATATTTATATTGCTTTCTCAGGCTTCGCGGAGTAGCTCGGCAGTCGGCTGTTGGGAGAACGTATTGCATTTTCTATGTAGTGGATTAATAGTCAATGTGTGGTATGGAAGTTTGCGTTGTAAGCTCTGTGTGGTTTTGTTTCAGTTGTACCTAAGTATTTGGTACGTGACGGCCTGAGCTCGCGTGGCCGCCTATCATATTTTATGCAGCGTTGTTTTTGTCTTATACATAATAACGGGGTTGGTTTATTTAATAGACGAAGTGCTATATTATAAACCTGGACGTATAGTTTTAATAAATAATAAGGAACAGGTAGGTTTTATGGCGACACATCAAGCTATACATTTTTAATATTAGATTATATTATAGGGATACGTTGTCTTGAGTAGGTACCTATATTGCGCATCTTATTCAAAATGGTGACCACTAAATGAACGATTCTCAAGCGAAAACAACATTTTAATTGGGTTTCTAACATCAATCGTACTTCACTATCAATTTACTAAACTGAATTTGTAGATAAAGTTATAATGAAATTTTGAAAGTTTAAATTGAAACGTTTGATATTTAACAAGCCTTTAAATAAGTCAGTCACTCATAACCACCGATTGGAAATGGATTTATGTTGCCGATTCATTTCAAATCAGTGTAGAAATAACATACCTAAATATCATAACTCAAACTTTTTGCAAAAGAATAAAATAAAACACTACAAAGTGAAAAAATAGCTGCATCCGGTCAGAATGATCGCTGACTCCAACTTAGTTGGGAACAGGCTAGCACACCAACGACGCAATTCCATTTACTTAAATTTTTACTCATAATATTGTCTAAAACTTAACTACTGGATTTCGCTAAAACTTCTATGACACCAAAGTTAAAGTACATCCTTTGACATAAAAAAGAAAGATCGAAATCGGTTAACGTGGTATTGACTTATTCATACGATTATCGTGCAGATACTTATATAATTTCATATGCATGTCAGTGTCAAAACTGAAACGAAGTGAAATAGGAATACCTACATAGGATGCACCAGTTTTCAAATGGATCAACAAATTCTTTTCAACCAATAGAATGTACTGAGGTAACAAATATATAAAATAAAACAAACAGTAGTCGGTTGAGGATATAATTTTATTTTATAAAATACGTAGGTTTCGATATGTTTTATTTTTATATGCTCTGCTCCATTGGTTGCAGTGTAATGTTATATAGTCTAAAGCCTTCTTGGATTAATGGGCTATCCAACGCAGAATTATTCAAATCGGACCAGTAGTTCTTGAGATTAGCGTGTTCAAACAAACAAACAAACTATTCAGCTTTATGTATTAAGTATTAGTATAAATTATCGAAAATAATTATTATATTTTATAAAGTAAGTAATAACTAATGGGTACGAAACTAACTTAAGGTCTTAAATGTAGGTAAGGCCAACTAAGGGAAACTAAGGCATTACATTAATAACTCTGTGAATGGATCGATGTTTCCAAACAACAAATCTACAAGTAAGAGTATGAAGTGCATGAAGCCTATTTTGTCCATCCAGCCGGTGAGGCAATGTTCATCTATGTTTCCAACTCGCTTTTTTTTTTGCTTTTGCCTTTTTTCTACAGGAAGGCAAAAGCAGAGAGTATAGATTTCTGCTGTCGTCACTCCCATCCATTCGTTTCGCTTGTCTAGCCACCTACCTACACATAACGTAGGTATATACATACATATCGGATCGTATAAATGTTAGGGTTCTTATTGCTTTTATGCGAAAGTTGGTTTTCATAGAAAGAATTACTTATAGGTGATAAGGTAATCTCCATTTTTAAAGTCGTGGATAAATTAAATAGTTTTAATCTAAACTTATGTCTTAAATTTTATCAAAGTAGCCGGATATTCAAGTAAATATATGCACTTTATAAGTTCTACATGGTAACTAAGTGCTTGAACTATTTTGTATCTACATTCTTTGTTGAATCTGACTGAAACGGTTGCTTTACCGAGGTGTTCGTAAAGAGAGGTATGCGGAACCCAATACTCTCCATTGTCTCTTTGGCACTCACTTAACGGGCTAATTGATTCTCTTTCATGCAGCGCTGAACAAGAAAACGCTGTTAAGATTTCTCTGCATTGTTCGTTAATTGAACTTGTTCCTGGTGCAATGCCATCAGCACGGCGCCGCGCGCCGCAGCGCCAGCGGTCTGCTCAACGTTTTCAGTGTTAAACAAACTAATCAATTTTAAATAATTACTATTCGACTTCCTCAAGTTACCCGCAGTGACAAAGAAGTAATAATTATTAAAAAAATCATAAAATTAAAAATTACACTAATATACATAGGTTTGTATTAGTATAATTTATTTTTCTTGTAAATATGTAGTATCTATTTAAGTACATAATCTAGCTAAGTGTTAAATGTTTAACGAATTCTTAAATTAATTATACCACTGACAAAAAATACTACACAGAATTATATGAAGACACTATTTTAAAACAATGAGTTTCATAATTTAAATATTTATTAGTCAGCTGGTTAAAAGGGGCAAGCGTTAAATCATGACATCGCTCAATATAAACAATAGGTAGGTACGGCCATAAAGATAACAAGGGTGGAAGGTGGCCCACATTAGTCTTCCCGTGGTGTAACGTTTGTTCGTCTGACAGTATTCATTAAGGCACAAAAGCGTTGTCTATCAGGCAGTTTCCGCGGCGGTCGTGTTCCTTCTTAACAAATTGGTGGAGTAATGTGCGAGGCGCTTGGACAATAGAGCGCGTCTCAACGGAACCGCCGAGGTTACTATTTACTTGCCTTCCTAGTCATGTGGCAGTTATATGTATAATTTTACTTAACAATGCCGCGGATTGTTTTACTTATATGATTCGCATTTTATAGTTTGCTTCACAAAAGCATAAAAAGTTTACGTATGTTCCCGTAGTTTGTACAATGGCGGTAAATTGATGCTTGTCATAGAGACATCATCAACAATGTTGTAAAAAAATGTCATAATAGTGAAAATGTTCTGTAACAATGTGAATATAAGTGGTATTAAATTAAAAAAATGCTGTGATTGATAGGAAAAAGTAATACAGTCCTGCATAGGTACGGTTCCCTACGCTAAAGGTGATAGACTACGATTGGCCTTTCACGATGAAGCCCCATCTCGTGCGACTGTTTACAACTGGTTTAATGAGTTTAAACGTGGTCGCACTAGTCTCACTGATGATTTACGTGAGGGACGGCCTTCTACGGCGACGACTGAAGATAACATCTGTGTTGTGCGGCGTATGATAGAGACTGACAAAAGAGTGACTTATCAGCAGATTTGGACAAGCTTAGGCATCTGTATGAGTTAAGTGCACAAAATCCTCCACGAACATTTAGCGGTCAGGAAGCTTTGCGCCCGGTGGATACCTCATCATTTGACTAAGGCTCAAAAACTCCATCGTGTGGATTGGTGCCGTAAAATGTTTGAAAGATTTAACGGAGGTGACTCAAATGCTGTGTTCGACATACTAACAGGTGACGAAAGCTGGATTTACTGTTATGATCCTGAAACCAAAAGACAATCTGCTCAGTGGGTGTTTCCTTTCGAGGAGTTGCCAACTAAAGCGAAGAGAGATCGAAGTGCGGGAAAAAAAATGGTGGCCTCGTTCTTTGGAAGGATAGGTCATTTCGCAACAATTGTGTTAGAGGATCAAAAACAGTTACTGCAGAATGGTACACTACCAATTGTTTGCCATTTGTCTTGGAAAAAGTTCGAGAGAAACGACCTCGCAGTAGGATCCTCCTTCACCACGACAACGTCTCGTCGCACACCGCCAAGCGAACGATCGACTATTTGGCGACATCAAACGTTGAATTACTGGGTCACCCGCGGTATAGTCCCGACCTGGCGCCTTATGATTTTTATTTATTTCCAAAAATTAAAGAAAAACTTAAAGGAAAGCGGTTTATGAATGCTAAAGAAGCGGTGGCTGCGTATCGCGATGCCATTGAAGAGACCCCTAAGGGCGAGTGGACAAAGTGCTTTTCCCAGTGGTTCCATCGCATGCAACGGTGTATTGACGTGAATGGACAATATTTTGAAAAGATATAATAAAACTAATAACTGGCTAATGTTATCAGTTTTTGATTTTCTATGAACTTTCAGTTTAACCCTCGTAGAATACATATTATGGCCGGTGGAAATGAATGATACATTTTCATTATTATGACATTTTTTGACAACATTGTTGATGATGTCTCTATGACAACCTTTTCATCAAAATTCTTGTTGGCCTGCTATTTTTCTTTCGTAATTGTCATCCGAACTCTTTTAATGTAAAATTATTTACCGTTCCCTCCATATTTTTGATTATTTAAATTTCGACTTGCAACCTTTCTCCGAGGTTTCTTTTGAAATCATCGCAGAGCAGTGGTCAGTTGAGCTCTGGCTTTCAAGTAAGCAGCTTATAAAAAAAAAATGTCGTGTAACGACAAGAAAACTAATTTAAAAAAAAGAGAGAAATCAGTAGTTTAGTAAATTTATCATAAAACAGTAAAAGAATTAAAAATAAAATAAAATAGCCAAAATATTTCGCCAAAGAGCTGAGAATGTAAGACACTAAATGAAGTGTTACTTTTGAATTTGGGAAAATTAAGGGGTGAAGGAAATTTTAATTGGGCGCCAAACTGTAAGCTGAATAATGAGTCTTGGTCTAGTAAAATGTTATCAGAACAGCGCCTCATAATACTGTAATGCGTATTATGACCTGCAGGAATGAATGATATATAAGTATGAAATAAATACATAAGTGTAAGTATATGTAGGTAAATTACATAGCACTACACTATCCAGCTATGCGCACGCGCCTAGTACTATGATCTACCCAGAGCTGTGTTGCGCGCTCGGTAACCTCACTGCAACAATTTCTAAATGTATTTGGGAAAAAATATAATACGGTGTAAAAATGAATGGTATTGATTCAGTTACTTATTCGGAACAAACCATATTCAGGTTTCGTATATACACTTCTGGACACATCTATTGGCCCACCTTGCATTTTCAGTTTCGTTTGGTCCTAGCTAAAATTTTATATTAGGTTGAGCAAAAAGTTTTTATACAGTTTTGAACCAGGCACATTCACAATTTTATTCAATAGTCTTTTTTTGAATTTCGAACACAGAATTTAAAGACACACAAGACAATTTGGAGCCTGTTTTTGATATCAAACAATCGAATACTAAGAAAACTTGATTTTATTGGTTTACTTGGATTTAATTCTTAAAAAAGTGACTGATATCTTTGGTTTTGCAACAAACATTACTTATTCTTAACATTAAGGTGAGGTTTTTTTAATTGGCGTATTTGTCGATACACACACAATGTGACAACTTATTTGAAAACTTAGTCAAACCTTCCGATAACATCTTCGCATATATACATCTGGGGTAATGTTCAAAGGCCATCAGGTCACATCCATATTTTTTTTTAATTTGCTTAAGAATTATATAAAATAATACATCTGAATATTTAAAATTTCAAACTTCATGTAACAAGACGTACGTAACGTTAACTTATATAAAATAAACCAAGACTACAATATTTTTTTGTAATATTCGTTTCTAGGACGACCAACTTATGGATAAAGTTCTGTGAAAGATAGAAGCCTATGAAGCTGTAGAGGGTGCAAAAGTCAAGGCAATTTTCCATTGGGCACGCCAAAATAACGGCGCTTAGTCCCCTCTTTGAAAAGTGGCTAGAGAGGCTTCACGGCACGTTCACCTTCCCCCTGATGCAGGTCCTGACCGGAAACGGTTGTTTCGAGAGATCCCTGTTCCGAATAAGGTGAGAGGAAGCACCAGGGTATAACCTATGTGGGGATTGCCCTAATGACACGGTGGAGCATACTGTGGAGATCTACTATCTGTTATCTATCACATCCGGCCCTGGTCCGGGCCCTGGCTTAGGCCACGGTTTAGTGCGAGTGTGCATGGCAGGCCGTCACTTCCTTCTGCGAAGCAGTGATGCTGGCAAAAGAGGTGGCGGAGCGTGATTGAACGGTAATCTCTCAAGCCTCTAGTCGCCGCATACTACAACGAGTGAACACCCTAGTAGCATCGAAGCCAGATAAAATTAGGAGCTAGACTCTGTGTATGAGGAGCAATATAGGATCGACGGATGCAGTTGCCTGTATCGTCGACACGTATCGATTGTATACACACTCACCGATTTTGACAGAACAAAGCATGTCCATTGCAATTCAAAAAATCGTCTGCTAAGCACGGGAATCATTAATGTCAAAATAGAAACGCTTTGTCTTTTAGTGTTACGTGATTACCCCACAGGACAGCATTCTCTAAAACCGTGCCTTGCACGAGTCTATGCGCTGGGACCCACAGTAAGTAATAATCTACAGGAATGGCAAGATAAGTCTTTCTCCGCTGTAATTCTACTGTCTGATCAATACCAATACCAAAGTCTTCATAAGCAGGTATAAATGACAGTACTATGAAACTGCCGAGTGGGGTCAAGAGCTGCTCCTTATTGCGCTAAGCTACTTACCTCTTTCTATAAACCTATTTCTGTTAACATTTTCAAGATGAGATCATGATGAAATTGCACAAAAGTACGTAAGTACTTAGTTTGTATGCCGTATCGATTTCTGATTGGTGAATACCATAATGGCATGCAAGGTACTTGCATATTTTTGTTCAAGTCACTCGTGTGTATTCCAAGGTTTACGGAAGCATGGCCTATATGTAATTATGTATGTTCTCAACATAAAATTCCAGTAACAACTTTAACACCTCACACAAACGCTAGTACGCTAGGCCACATCCAGGTCAAGGTACCGCCCAGCGCAGAAGAGGTGATTTCCTATCCAAAACAAAAAAAAAAGACCAAGGTATTATTGCTGACCGGCAGTCGACGGTAACTTGATTTAAAAAGGGAAAAGCCCACTTTGACCTCTGTTAAGGGTGTAAAAGTTTGATGGACTCTTTTAAGTGCATTTTCCTAAAACAACGGGGAAGATTATTCCTACTTGATCTTCTTTATATTTTGATAATATTAACAATAAAAGAAAAACAATAACACATTGAAATTAACATTAATTTATTAATTTTAATTATTGACGGTTGCTTGATTTGAACCAGTAGGGTAATTATGTAACTGACTATCAGTAGCAATGGGTTTCATTTTGACAATTCAACAATATTCATTGCGTTATTTACATAGACGACTAGACAGACAGAGACATTTTTCGAACATATGCACCAATGGACTAGCAATAAGCTTCAAAATGATTCCAACTGATAGTAATAGTGTGTTACGATATTAGGGTGGCGGTCGAAACTATTATTCTCCGATTTTAATAAACCTGAAAAATAAAAAAAATATTATTCACTGTGTAGAGAATAGAATACTCTTTATTTTGTACACCATATGGATTACAGAACATAAATATAAAGATTTTACAAAGGGTGACACAATGAGCGGTCTTATCGCTAAGGGCGATCTTTTACAAGCAAATTTGCAATAACATTTTTGGGTATTCAAGAAATACTATAAGTAGGAAAAATGCTTATTTCTTGTAGGTAGGTATATTACTTTAAAAATATCATTTAATTCAACTGTCTTTACTGCAAAAAAGACTGAAAGGTAAACTAGATTTACATCTCTCATATTCGGTAAGTAGGTCCTTATTACCTCCAAATGGGGCTCGTAGGTGACCAATTAGCGCTATAGGATAATAATGTAGCTAAAAAAGCCCTAAGGTGGTATGTAATAAAAAAAAACTTCACTCTTTCAAAAAGTTCGCGTACAATTCTAACCATCATACTGGCAATAGACATCATGCAATCAATGAGAAAAGAGGATGCTTCGCTATTCAGCCTTGTCTTCGTATGAGTATAATATTCATCAATTTTAAGGTCAATTTCGTTCTTGAAAAAATAATTAATAAAAAATTAGGAAAAAATTCGGGAATAGAAAACTTATTACTTTAAATATTGTTTATGCTTGTAATGCCGGTGTTTTCTACTTACCTTACAATCGAGATGTAAAGTAGAGTACTTAGTTAGCTCGGGTGTAAGCATCAATTGCACCCCGCTGCGCCCGTGCGAATATATATCTCGGGCTGCAATTGATGCCTTACAGCCCGTGGCTACACCACGCAGCGAAACTACAGTAAGTAAGGTATGTCGGAAAGAATTCCTCAAGATGTTTTCCTTCACCTTCAGTCATTGGTGTCCAAGATATACTTAGAAAGTACATATAACTTCAGAAAAGTTACATTGGTACTTGTCTGACCTGGAATCGAACCCGCGCACTCATACTTGAGAGGCTGGTCTTTTAACCACTAGGTCACCACGACATCAATACATAAATCTTAAATAATAATGTATGTAAATCGCAAACAACTGATTAATCGGATATAGAAGTTATTATGATTTTGGCTTTTTTTTTGTTCTCATTGAAGCTCTGCAATACAAAATATAATTATGTAGTTTGTTACATTTTACGTTGTTAAAATTTTACCTTGAGTTCCAGGATATTTTGTAATCCGATGCGTTAAAATTATTGAACAAACAAAATAATCGTTTGATCAAAATCAATCTGTTTTATTCAAACCAACGACAGTACATCAAGCTACTACAATCTCACAGATTACTTTATTAGATTTTCAACTTCATTGCTAAAGCTTTAATGCTCAAGTTTGATTGAAAACATTTCACAGTTTCGGGTAGGTTGACCTGCTGTCGTCCGTACAAACTTGTTTGTATTGTGGCGCGCCTAAATAATATTTGGAACTTTATGTCATAAACGAAATAATTAACAGTAAATAATTAGCTACTTATTTATTTACAGTATATAATTTGAAATTCGAGTGCCAATATTGTCGATATTGCAAAGGTATCAATTTTCTATATAGTGTTTTATTAAAAAAATTTTTGTAATAAAATCAACACAAGTTTTTATAAAGTTGAACTATTAGATAAAGCAACGCGTTTGCTTTGCTTGGGGGGATTTTTTCGGAAATGGCGGCGTACGTCCGACCACGGTGACGCCTCGGCGGGCACTGGTCAGCTGTTGCGAGCTCCTGAATGCTAGATTTTGAATATAATTGTTCCTTAGAAAAAAATAGAAGGGAAATTAAGAAATATATTTTCACAGAAGACTAAAAAATAATATTACCTATCTTTTGGTATAATTTTTACATGGTTTAAGCATTTAATTTTTTCAGGGTAAACGTTTTAAATAGCGATTTAGTGTCAATTTTGTGATTTCACAAAACTCTAGACAATGTGTTCAACTTTCCTGAAATATTTTCTTTTTCCCGAAATTTCAATTTTCTTTGGATTTACAGATGTTTAAAAAAGTGGAAAGTAGTATAACCTCGCCTTAACATGCCCTTAACCAATTGTGAATCATGCAATGTTGTCATTATTATGTGATGTTTGCCAGTTAGGTTAGCTTGGTTAGGTAACCTTAACTTGAGGTGGTGGCGGCCATCGCCTCGGCAGGAGGCTGCGAACCCGCAGCGGTACAGGCTCGGGATATTAGGCCCGGCCGCGGTGGACTGGGCACTATCCGGCTGGTGTGCCCAGTCGCCGCAGTGTTGGCCGCCCAGGCTAAATTCCAGGGGCGGCTACTGGTAGGCTTTAGCCGGCCCGAATCCGGGTACTTGAGGCAGCGCCGATGCGCTGCTTCAAGTGCTTCGGCATCGGCCACACCCGAGCCATGTGTCCGTCCACCGTGGACAGGGCGGACACATGTTTCCGCTGCGGGAAGCATATGGCGGCCTCGTGCGATGCCGCCAAGCCGCATTGCGTGGCATGCGCCGACAGTGGCCGCCCTGCGGACCATGTGATGGGGGGGAGCTCATGCCGACCCCCCACCAAGAAGGGCAAGCCGCAGGCGGCTATAAGCCGTCCTGCCGCTGCTGCCACCGCCCCCGCTGTACTCCCAGCGCAGGTGGCCGACGAGGGTGATGCGATGGTCGAATAATGGGTACCGACCGGGCTGGCCAGGACCTCCTGGTGCAGTCAATGGCCGAGTGGTTGGTGGATGTGGCAGTGGTGGCCGAGCCGTACTATACTCCCAGCAGTTGGCTGGGAGATAGCGACGGCTCGGTGGCAATCGTGGCGCGGTCTTCCTCGGACTCCCCTCCCCTCTCGCTCTTAGAGAGGGGACCGGGATACGTGGCCGCCGCGTGGGGAGGGTTGGCTCTTGTGGGGGCCTACTTCTCCCCTAACCGCCCTCTCCAGGACTTCGAGGATTTCCTCGGGGTCCTGACGGCGGTCATCGGGAGGACGGTGCCACGACAGGTCTCCGTTTTGGGAGACCTGAATGCCAAGTCGGTGGTCTGGGGAAACCCGGCCACCGACGCTCGCGGACGGGCAGTCGAATTGTGGGCGGCCACGTCTGGACTCTCCCTCTTGAATAGGGGGAGCGTCCAGACGTGCGTGCGGCGGCGGGGCGGGTCCATTGTGGACCTCACCTTCGCCACGCCCGCACTGGCCGCCCGCATTCGAAATTGGAGGGTGGAACTGGGGGAGACGATCTCGGATCACCGCTACGTGCGATTCGAGATCTCCCCCCAGAATCCACGGGGGCGCCGCAGCACCCCCTCATCGTCGGGCCGTTCCCCGTTTCCAAGGTGGGCTCTGACCCACCTGGATCGGGAGGCGGCACGGGAGGCCGCGTTCGTCCAGGACTGGCTTTGGCCAGGTCCCGGCGTGGACGTCCTGGACGTGGACGCGGCGGCGGCCCGACTGAGGGGGTCATTGACCGAGGTGTGCAACGCCAGCATGCCTCGGTCGAGACGTCCACCTCCCCGACGCGCCGTGTACTGGTGGTCGGAGGAGTTGGCGGAGCTGCGGGCCACCTGCGTGGCGGCACGGCGGGCCTACACCCGATCGCGTCGGCGGCGCCGACGGGACGAGGCCGAAGAGGACCGCCTCTACTCCACATACGTGGGGGCGAGGGCGGCCTTTAAGTCGGCCATCGGCGCCGCCAAGGACGCGGCGAGGGCTGAGCTGCTGAAGGGTCTCGACAACGACCCATTCGGGAGACCATATAAGGCGGCGCGGAACAAACTGCGTCGCATTGGTCCCCCGGTTGCCGAGACCCTGGAACCAGCGCTCCTGGATGGGGTGGTGAGGTCCCTGTTTCCGCGCAGGGATCCGCACTTCACCCCACCAGCGATGGGCCCGCCAAGAGCAGCGGCTCTACCGGAGGAGGAAGCTCGTCCTCCTCCGGTTTCAGAGGAGGAATTCGGCGCGGCGACTCTCCGTCTCCGCGCCAAAAAGACGGCTCCTGGCCCGGACGGCGTTCCCGCCAGGGTGGTGGCCATCGCGGTCACCGAGATGGAAGGAAGGTTTCGGGACCTCTTCGACGCGTGCTTCGCGTCGGGGAGGTTCCCGAAACCTTGGCGGGAAGGCCAGTTGTGCCTCCTCCACAAAGAGGGACGGCCGGCGGACTCCCCCTCGGCATACCGGCCCATCGTTTTGCTCGATGAGGTCGGTAAAATGTTCGAGGGGATCATCGCCGGCCGCCTGAAGTGTCATCTTCGGAGCGTGGGACCGGACCTGTCGGACGCCCAGTTCGGTTTTCGAGCTGGGCGTTCGACAGTGGACGCCCTGGCCCGTCTCAAGGGCCAGGTTACAGAGGCGGTAGGAGTGGGGGATGGAGTGTTGGCTGTGTCATTCGACATTGCCAACGCCTTCAACTCTATCCCCCACTCCACCATCCTGGAGGCGCTGCGGTTCCACGGAGTGCCCCTTTACTTGCGGGGCCTCCTGGCCAGCTACCTGGAGGACCGTGCTGTCCTCCTCGTAGACGGGGCTGGCCAGCTCCGGAGATACGCTGTGGGAACCGGCGTTCCACAGGGGTCCGTTCTAGGGCCTCTTCTGTGGAACGTCGGTTATGACTGGCTCCTGCGGGGAACTCTTCTGCGAGGCACGAGTGTCATCTGCTACGCAGATGACGAAGGTGGCGCTTCGGCCCGCACTTCAGCGGGCTGTCGACGCGCCTGCTGAAAGCCGCGGACGCCCTCTCATGGCTCATGCCGAACATGGGAGGGCCGAGCAGTCGTTGCCGGCGGTTATACGCCGGCATACTGCGGAGCATGGCCCTGTATGGGGCGCCCATTTGGGCGGACTCCCTCCATAGGAGGGAGAACGTCACCGCTCTTCGGGCGCCCCAAAGGGCCATCGCCCAGCGGGCAGCGCGGGCCTACCGCACGGTAGGCTTCGCTTCGGCATGCGCTCTGGCGAGCACCCCGCCTTGGGAGCTCGAGGCCTGGGTGCTCGCCAGAGTGTACGAGTGGACGGCGGGGCGCAGGGCGCTGGGCGAGCGTCCGGCCCCGGAGTTGAGGGAGGCCGTCCGCCGGGAGGCGAGGGACGCCATCGTCCAACATTGGACGCGCGACCTCGCCTCCGCGGTGTTCGGCCGTCGCACCCTCGACGCCATCGGGCCAGTCCTAAGGGACTGGCTCGACAGGCGTCACGGGTTCCTCTCCTTCCGTCTGGTGCAGGTACTCTCCGGTCACGGCTGCTTCGGCAGGTACCTGCACCGGATAGGACGAGAGGAGACGCCGTCGTGCCACGGTTGCGGCGCGGCGGAGGACACGGCGGACCACACCCTCGCGGTGTGCCCGTCGTGGGCCGTGCCGCGCCGCGATCTTGTCGCGGCGGTAGGAGGGGACCTCTCGCTGCCCGCCATCGTCAGAGCGATGGTGGGGAGCGAGGGGGCCTGGGCGGCGATGGCCTCCTTCTGCGAGGTCGTGATGTCGCAGAAGGAGGCCGCGGAGCGCGAGCGGGAGGAGGATCCCCTCGCTCCGGCGCTCCGCAGGCGGCGTAGGGGCAGGAGAAGGCGGGATTTCGCCCGCTTTCTCCCGCCCTGAGGTGAGCGGCGGGCGTGAGGCACGGGGGTGCCCGCGCCCGCCTTGCACCGCTCACCACGCGGGAGCCACGGCCCCTCTTTAAGAGGGGCAAATGAGGGCCCGCCTTCCTAGGCGGGTTTCGCCGGCGGGGGAGAGGTAGCTTAGGCTGTGCTAGTTTCCCACTCCCCCGCCACTATGGCGATGCCGGAGTTGCGCTGGGGTTTTTAGTGGGTATACCGGGAGGCTTACTCCCGGGGAGACCCACATACCCTGCCCGTCCCCCGACGGGTGGGGATGCGTAATTGTCATTTTCCCCAGCGAGAACAAAAAAAAAAAAAAAAAAAGGTAACCTTAACTTGTTTAGGTTATTGTATACTTTTTTTTTTATACGAAACCTGAATATAGTTAGTTCAGAATAAGCAATGAATCGATTCCAATCATTTTTACACCATGTTATATTTTTTCCCAAATACATTTAGAAATTGTTGCAGTGTGGTTACCCAGCGCACTACTCAGCTGACGTTAAATAATAGTACTAGGACAACTAGGTAAGATAACAAGCTCATAACTTTGTGATTTTTCATGATATATCTTTGAAACTTTATACTTAGATTCTTTACTTAAAAATACTGGACACGTGTTTCGATTTCAGATGAACAGAAAGCAGAGAAGAGACGAATCTTTTATAAATTATTAAAATGATTATACCCTTGGTGCAACTAACTGGCCAATATACGCGTAAGTACCTAACACTGGCAGACTCCGTTGAAAATAACGTTGGACTCCTCCAATAAGAAGAACACGAATGGATGGTCCGCCTTGAATATGCGTTTCCCCGATATAATAGCGCTCAAATACGCAATATCGAATTCTGAAACGATAACGGCGGAATTGGTGCTAAGAACACGTCCATATATATATAGTTAGGTGTGCTCATATTCTCCGCCCCAATTTGCCTAAGGGTCTAGTCTAACCGGATAAAACCATTGCCTTTGACGATGATGACAAGGCTGAATGTCTAGCCACCAGCCTTGAAGCCTAATACTCCCCCAGTGCTCAACCAGTAGACCCAGCTCACCTCCTGGAGGTTGACGCGGAGGTCGAACGCAGAGCTTCCCTCCCAACCGTCGAGAGGCAGAGAATCTTCAGACCCTGAAGATTCTCTGCCTCTCGTCACTCCAGACGAAGTGCAGGTTATCAGAGGTCTCAAACATAAAAAAGCTCCCGGTTCTGACGGTATCACCAATAAAGTGATCTGACTTCTCCCTGCCCACCTGATTATCATACTGGCCACCATCTTCAATGGAGCCATGGGCAACAATATCTTCCTACAAACGTGGAAGGAAGCGACCGTTATAGGCATTCCTAAGTCCGGCAAGCCAAAATCTGAGCCTTCGAGCTATTAGCTTGCTAAAAGTTGTCTTCAAGGTCTATGAAAGGCTTATTTATAAGAGTGTCAGAACCTTTGCCGAAAACAAGGCCCGCATCACCTAGCACATCCACGCAGGATTCCTACGTGGTATGATGACAGGTGTTATCTACTTCGACATAGCGAAAGCCTTTGACAAAGTCTGACACAACGGCTTATACAAGCTGTACCAACTCGGCGTGTCTGACCGTCACGTGCTCATCCTACGAGACTTTCTGTCAAACCGCACTTTCCGCTATAAGATCGAAGAAGCTCTCTCCCCGCCCCACCTCATCCGGGCTGGAGTCCCCCAGTACTCCGTATTGGCCCCACTGATCTTCACGCTATTCACCAGCGACACCCCCAAAAGTAAAAAGGCTCACCTCGCTCTCTTCGCAGACGACACAGCCATTTATTGTTCTGGAATCAGCCCCAATCAATTAAGACTAAATCTTTCTTGTTGACAGCGGTTTGGCTGTCAACAAACTTGCTGACTGGTTTAAGAAATGGAGAATCGAAGTCAATTCCGATATAAGCCAAGCAGTACTCCACTCCAAACCGCGCAGCAAACCCACCCTTCGCCGACCAATCACCATGTCTGGCAAGCCAATCCCTTGGGGAAAGCGAGCCAAATACTTAGGTGTTGTCCTAGATGAACACCTTACCTTCGGAAATATAAATTCCCGACTACGACCTTTGAGTTTGTTTCGGTCGTTTCTTCTCAGAGTGAGTACACGCCGCGGTCATCAAACCGAAATAAAACAAATTTCGATCCAGCCGTCCCTTGCTGTGTGTGCTCTCCAGCGACACCCTAAGCCGAGGTTCGTACCCCACAGGGGGTGCGTTTAGCGTGTAGTCGCTTAGTTTTTTGTTGCCCTGGCTGGAGGCTTTAAATTCATTAAAGCAATTACAGGATAGTCCGGTTAAGCAGTCACGACCTCTCAAGGTCAACTACGAGACCCCATAATAAATGAAATCGAGAAGGGGCATTCGCATTTCATTGTCCTATTCTTCTGGATCCTAATTTAGAAGTGAGATAAAGAACTGCTCACGCCCGTTTAGGCCAGTTAAAATTCATTTCATGTGTTTTTGGTAACGGAAACTAGGACTGAGCTAGATCGATTTCTCGTCCCCGAAAACCCCCACATATCAAATTTCAGCGAAATCGTTAGGGCCGTTCCCGAGATCACATGCTTTTTCAAGCAATCAGCGTCATCTGCCGGTCTAATTTGTGAATCTCAACCATCCACGGCGGCACTCAAACGCATACAGAAATAATCATTTCAATCGGCCCAGCCGTTTAGGAGGAGTTCAATGACATACACACGTACAGTAGAATTATATATATAAAGATATAAAGCTGAAGAGTTTGTTTGTATGTTTGAACACGCTACTCTCAGGAACTACTGGTCCGATTTGAAAAATTCTTTGCGTTGGATAGCCCATTAATTCGGGCTATATATCATCACGCTGCGACCAATAGGAAGCATAACTAACTCCACGCGAACGTTTGTTAAAAGTTTGACATCAAGTCGGCAAGGGTTATCGTTATCCGATCCCAATGATATTTTTTATTTTAATTATTAGAGTCATTTAGAAAAAATATAAAGGGTATTCATATTTAAAATCGAAAAAAAAAATCACCCTTATAAGCTACGACATCCTTGGTCACCCATACATAGATCAACTTTAGCAAATGATGCTTAACCTGATCGATCGAACCATGTAACTTAACCTGATCGATCAAACCATGTAACTTAACCTGATCGATCAAACCATGTAACTTAACCTGATCGATCGAACCATGTAACTTAACCTGATCTATCGAAACATGTAACTTAACCTGATCTATCGAACCATGTAACTGATATTTCATAGCCACAAGCCCCTCTTATTTATTAATTAAACCTTATATAATAAGGGGGATAAGGGGCAATAAATTTGCCTAAAATATGGTAATCATATTTATGATGTTCCTACTATATAACCTTTTTGATGCACAAAACTTTTTACATATTGGAATAAGAAGCTTAATGCAAAATATTCGTGCAATATCGTCATAAAATCAAATCAAAATGGAATGCGGTTTAGCCCATGCATAGTAAACAATAAAATTAAATACCTAAGAGTAAAGTACCCCGCTGAATAGTGGAACAGACGCGGTTTTTAAGATGTAAAAGAAAGGTCTATAAACATGGAAACGAACTGAATAAAATCTCGCTGATCGAGCATCGACTTCAAATTCTGAAAAAGATTGAACATTTTAACACAATCTGACTGTTTGGTGTTACAATCGGAATATAACATAATAGGTACTAGTGTACTCTTAACACTAGCAAATACAACTTTATTTTTTGTTTATGTGAAACCTGAATATAGTTTGTTCAGAATAAGCAACTGAATCGATTCCAATCGTTATGAAATATGATGAATATGAACAAAATCGTATACGATATGTTATATTTTTTTCCAAATACATTTAGGAATTGTTGCCGAGCGGTTACGATAGATCATAGTACTTGCGCGCGCGCTACAGCTGACGCCAGAGGTCAACGCACCGCGCTATATATATTTTTGTTGGGATAACCAAGTAGAATAAGCAATAAGGTGAAATAACAAGCTCATAACTTTGTGGTTTTTCATAATATTTTTTTGAAATTTTGTGCATACATTCTTTACTTAAAAATACTTGACAATTGTTTCGGGATTTGCATAAACAAAAATTAATGTTGTATATTTTTTTAAATTATTAAATTGCATTTTAACTTCAGAGATAATCTTTTATCTGTTATAACTAACAACGCAGTTTTCAAATCAATCGTAGAATTAGACTCACCATTAGCTGCATCTGCTTCCGCGCCTTCTTCATTTACGTCTATGAACGCTTTTTGAAAAGCTGCACTTACATACAAGTCCGGTCCTCCCTTTATCAAATTATCTAATCGAGCTTCGCCCTCTATGAATAACTTTGCAATATTCATCTGAAATAAATTAAGGGTATTAAATTAATCAAGCCGTGGATTAGAAGGGGATGAGGTCAGTCGAAGAGCGTCTTAAGCCGAGTGATTAAAAGTTTGCGCATTTTTTTCTGATAGTTATTAAAGATAGGTAAACTTCACGACAGTCTATCCAATTCCTTGAGTACCTTACATGCAAGCTTTTGAACCGGCGTAATGTTAATTTTATTCCGGTTTAAACAAAATATAAGTGCAAGAGAAGCGGTAGGTAAGTAATACTTGCTGTTTTATTGTTACACGTCTATACGTGTAACGTGGCAAATACCCAATACTGACCTTTTGGAGAACTTCTTTAAGATCAGTTGTAGTTTCAATATTAAACTTGGGAAGGTCAACTTGAACGTCGGTGGTATACATGCTTTCTACAGCCTTTGATAAAACGGATGGGTCCTTTAGTTTTTCAATAAGGGAATTGATGCCGTCGATTTCATTTGGAAGTACGATAAGAAGTGATGATTGATCACCTTCATAGGGTATTTCTAAGAGCTGTAATGATAGATAAAACATTACATACATTCTTTTAAAATAAATAATTAGCATTACAATCTATAACTTTTTACCTATTATTCAATATACCAGATGACCAAAATGGAGTTTTACATCAGATAATTATAATAATTAGTAGCGACCTATGTATATTATTATTATCATCACAATGATTTTATATTTTATTTACATAATATTGTTACGAATGCACCTTATGTCGAGGGCATAAGGTTCAATATCGCGTGACATGCAGTGCGCAACTTTTAAGCCCTATAACTCGAGACCTAGACATTGTACCTATAGGTGAAATATAAAAACGCATTTGCTAGACTTAGGGTGGCCTATCGAATGGTACAGGTTTCATCAATTTTGTCAACTAAGTGACAATATCGAAATTTCTAGAAACCCGTTTCCGGGAATTACCGTAGGTACCTACTGAATGTACTCGAAGTTATACGCTATTATTATTACGTCTAGACGATTCTGGAATGTTCGATCAGCTGGCCTATATATAGCGCCGTGACGCCAGCGAAGAGTCAGTCTGCATTCGACTAGCGATACGAAAACAGCGACAGTTAAGAAGCGATCTTTGAGAATACCTACTGCGACAACTGTAACGAGAACATTGAGTACTACGTGAAGAAACATCTGTAGTGTTATTTTGTGTTTACGACACGGACTTCGTGAACGTAAGGGAAGACCTCGGTGCAACGCCAGAAACATTCTACTTGTCATTGCCTACGATCGACTGTACCTTCGTTGCCAATAAACTTCGCAACCCTTAACCGGCGTTTAAGTACCCCTAGCCCGTAACAATATGTAAGTTCATCAAATCATAAGGAACATATTCCATATTATTTAATGTTTCTTATGATTTTATTTTGATGCCGTCAGTATTCTTTAATTATGTAGTATTTTGCATTTGATAATTATTTACCTTAGCCTCGAGTTCCTTACTTTCACCGTACTTAAGGCGATCATATTTGCGCATGGTAGGTTTTTTGATAGTTTTGTCTTTGCTTATATAGAAATCTCTAATAGCTGTTGCTTCGAATTGCTTCTTCCACTTACCCTGAAATAAAATAAATATTAGGTGGTACCAAATTTTAACCAAAATAAATATTAACGGTATTAAAATTTTATCACATTTAGATTATGGAGTAGATTTATCTTCTTGTAAGAAAGTTGTTTTATTACATCAATTCTAGTAACTAACCTTGAAGTAAATGGCGTTAACAAGGACGGCGGCTGTGTCTGAACTCAGTTTTTTTGCTTCTACCAAATCTTTTATCTTGTGGTTTGTGTTATCCTCAACCTGCAAATCAATAGTAGAATAGTGTTTATATAATTGCAGAACTATCAGTGCACTTAAATCTCTAGGAACATTAGTAGGTTGGCTTCTATAGTACGTCGGCGATGTTTGCGACGTATGTGCTCACAGCTTTGACGCAGAATAACCCAAGAAATATGGTCGTTACTTCGCAGGTTGCATGACAATTCCACCGTTATAGTGCATTTGTGTGTGTTTGACTCGGTTGAACAAGATCTGTTTAATTATTAAGTACTAGCATACGCTAAGTAAGATAGTTAGTGTAGACGCAATGGACCTCATTTGTAGTCTGAACAAATAAATGATTATTTTCATATAACATAGCAATCCATGTAATGTATAGATAGCTGCTATAAAATACAGTGAAATATTCAGTCACATGACGGAGAAACGTGAGTTAAAGATCAGTTATTCAGCGAAATTAGACCCATAGTGGTATTAGACCCCTAGCATTTCCTTGAATGAAACGTTAATATTAAACTTTACCCATGTGTTAATTTCCTGAGCAGCTTCAACATTATTAATGAAGTTAATATTCTTCACATCTGAGTTGAAGACATCCCTGGACACGACAGCATATTCGTCGTTCAACACTGAACCTTCACGGATATACACTCTGTTTGCTAGACGAAGTTCAACTCCCTTCACGGATCGTAGCTGCGTGGTCACGTCAGTGAAGACTTGCTTGGTCTGTACAATTCATAAATTGTATTAGTATTTTCGATTCAATAGTTACTGTTGTGAAACTATATAGGATTCACAGTTAGTTGTATATATCACTACTAGTTATAAAAATTGAAGAAATTTCGGCTTTGTAAAGCAACATTTCTGTCAATCAAATCTTTATAGTCTCTTTCTCAAGATGTCATATTTATACTAGATTACTATATACAATATACATATATATAAATCAAGTCTACTTACCACATTGTCATTGGGCAAACCGATTGCCTTAAGGATTTCGTCATGTGAATCTCCCACTGAAGCTACAGATAGTTGAGCTAGTGGGGACAGCACGGAAAATGCGGACATCACTACATTTTTGCCTGGATTGGCTTTCACTACCTCCTGAAGATTGATAATAATTTCAGTATTATGTATTTATTTAACAGTTTCGTAAAGAGAATTATAATTATAGATGATGCAATGGGTTCTTGTTCTGATTTTGTATGTAACATCAAATCAATACCTATCCCAGCACGTATAGGTAGGTGGGTAACATACAGTATGTTAAGAAAACCCTGTCCGACCCGTGAAGGTGTTGTTAGGTATCGATAACCGATTCTACTAATGCATACAAAACCGGGCTAAACTTAAAAAAAAATACCCCTAAAAAAATTAATATTATTTCGCAAAAAGAGGTAACTTAATAAATGTGCGCTATGCACACCTATGCCCCAATCCGCGGGCGGCGGGCGGCAGGGCACGTGGCACGTGGTCGCGTCGCTATTCGCCCATAATAATACCGGTGTTGTCACTTTTTAAAAATTACCATATTTCGGGGAAGTTGAAATTAATTCGCGGGAAAAAAAGATTATTTCAAAATTCATTTGTATTGGTACTATGATGATTACGTAAAATTTTATATTATATTTGGTCATGTGTTTACCTAACCTTTATTATCCTTACGGGTCGGACAGGGTTTTCTTAACATACCGTATACTAACATATAGATTGATTACGATGCATATAATAATAAAGAATTATATAATAAATAATAATAAAAAGGTTTTTGTTCAGAAAAAACATTTCAGTATTTCAATAGCACTAGCCTCCACACTAGGATTCCCTGTGTCGTAGAGAATAGTCTCCTTCGTCTATCAATATTATTAGGTAGGTACGGTAGGTAGGTTTATACATGGCATCAGTCGGCATGATTTTTGAGGCGACAATAATCGGTTGTTCTTCCAAACAAATACATTTACAAAATCAGTCTATAAAGTCATGAAGTTAATGTTTGAGGAACTAACATTATTCAAAAGTAGGGCAACACTAAATCACAGTACATAGAATGTCATCGGTGTCATCGATTTGTTGTGTGACTTGTTATTTATTGCAATTTATATTAATTTTCAATTCTATTTAGTTAAAACATCTAAGAAACGTGTTAAATATGAGAAAAACAAATCGAAATGGAGCTCGAGAAATGATTTTTAAAGTGTACCATCAATGTTTGTTAATACCAAGCTGGACAAATTTTATCAAATTTGGATGATATTTATGCTCGAAGTAGTTGTTAAGTCGTGGTGGCCTTGTGGTTAAAACATCACCAGCCAGGCAAGTATCAATGTAACTTTTATATGTTATATGTACTTTCTAAGTATACTTAACTTTCTGATCACTGATCACTTTTACTCGTCATATTTCTTTTTAAAGTAGATGGAGCCGGCATTTCCTAACTACGCACCTCTGAGAAGAAAAAGTCGAAACAAACTCAGGGATCATCATTGTTTTTCAAGTCCAGACATTAAAAATGAAAATGTTTACAATAATTTACGTGATTTAAGAAAAAAACAGTGTTTAACATGTCATAATTGTAGCATAATTACGCATATTGCTTAATATCAATGCTTAGCAGAGCGAGCAGCTCAGTCCCAGATAGCAGGCTGATGACAGCGATGGTAGCGAAGACTTTGTTAGTGACGCGAATGACAATGAAAATACTTTTTTACGAAAACTATTTGGAATTAGATGATGAAAGCAAATATTATGTTTTTGTAAAAAAAAAAACTTCATGGGTAAAAAAACGTTAAAACATATATAAATAAATAGTTATGTATGAACATTTTTTTGTTTTACTTATTTTATTTGAACGCCAGAGACCATAGATTTGTGCTATCTGATCGTTTATGCAAAATAATGAAGTTCGGAAGGAAAACCCCCCGTTTGGACACCTAGCATTATATATATTAATAAAAGTCTGAAATAGCCAACCCGTCTTGAGCAAGCGTGGTGACCAATACTCATGCCTTCTTGCTCCACTTTTATCAGTAATAGTCTGGTATTATTATTTATAACGAAGGTCCCATCATTGTCTATGCTTTCAGTATATTTATTTAATAAAATCTACGGACATGTCTGTCGTTTTCATTAAAACCAGGTTTGCTTCTAGTACAAAATAATGTGCTAGTATCAAAATGAATTTAATCACACTATACAGGGTTACTATATACACGACCGCAACGCCCTCATTTTCTTTCATAGCTTTATAGACACTGTATGTATTAACTGTGTGTGTATAATTTTGAATTTTAAACTTGTATGGTATACCGTGTATTGTGTCGATGTGTGATGAATGAGTGAGTTAAGATGGGTTTAGATCAATTGAAGTCCGAGTCATAACATCTGCTCTGGCATCCATATCATTTTTGTGACATAGTCCAGCAGAAGAACACTCCCACACCGTTTGAATTGTGGAGATCTGACAAAGTGGGCCAAAAAGTACTAGTTCGATGGGTTTAAATCGACCTTTATGTATTTGTGTGATGAATGTGTGCGTTGCGTTCATGTGTTAAGGAACTTCTCCGTGCTTCCATGGTCCATTCCTGCCAGAAATTTAGAGACATAATTTTTGCGCTTATTTCTAGTCATAGGTAGTTTACTGTTGTAGATAAACGGCCCCATATCATCTGCAATGCGTCAAAGTATCTGCGGCCTAAAAATAGATTACATCTAGGTTTATACCATTTAGGCTTATTTGCATTTCTAAGCGAGTGCTCTTCGGAGTATGTTACTGGCTGTGGGCATTTTTGTAGTACTTCAGTATCACTGCCATAATGTACAGTTGGCGTACACGCAGAGCACAAGTTTCTTGCCATTCATCGTTTCTTGTCTGTCAGTCGGGTAACGTACGACGTAACGTCGTGGTTTCTTAAAAGTTACTTTGAGAAGAGAACGTTGTGCACGTTCAATTTTAATTAAATGCGACGTATGTGTAATGCTATAGTTGAGAACGGATTTTCAAAGTGTATGGTACCTATAGCATTATTAAAACAATGCTGCCAGCCGGTTCATTTTTACATGCTTGATTTGTTTTGATCAATTAAGGTGCTGGTCAATGTACACGCGAGATACAACTTGATGGTGCATTCCTATCAAAGGAGTGTAATGTTACTGAGAGATAATCTGGGCAGGCCTAATGCTGGCACTAATATTCGCAATCGCTAAGTTTTCTCTATATTAAGCGTCACTAGATTGTGGGTAAGCCAATTGGAAACCAAATTTACACCCTTGTTAGCAGTCTCTTGAGCCCCTTCCTAAGCTTTGTCAAAAAGACTTGGGCGGTATCGTCAGCATAAGCGAATATTTTAGAACAGTCCAATTTCATTGTACAGAGGCTGTTTATGTACAGGATAAAAAGTGTGGGCCCGAGTACACTACCCTGAGGAACTCTGTAATTAAGGTCGGAATAGTTGCTATAGTTTTCTCTAATGTAGACCCTTTGCGTGCGGTCTGTTAGATAAGGTCGAAACCATTACAAAGCTAGAACTCTGGTGCCAATGCCTTCCAACTTTATGAGAAGAAAACGCATGGACATCGTATCAAAGGCCGAGCATTGCTAGATCAAATAAGACGCCCGTAAATTTATAACCGTTTTACACCTTTTAATGCTTGACCGCAATCCCGCCTGAT
This sequence comes from Sesamia inferens, assembly GCA_037179545.1. Lineage (NCBI taxonomy): Eukaryota > Metazoa > Arthropoda > Insecta > Lepidoptera > Noctuidae > Sesamia > Sesamia inferens. The sequence goes on along the minus strand of CM073928.1, from coordinate 14,046,189 downwards.
GTTAAGCAATGATGCAATCGTTGATGGTAAAGCGTGGTAAAACTCTAGCACTGAAGACACTTAAATTGTAGTCTAACGGAAACACAGTGTTTACACAGGAATCATGCCGTTTCTGTTTTCTTAATACGGAGCAAAGTCCTTTCAGCAAGAAAGAAAGCTGCTCACTTACTTTCGAGAAGTATTGATTTAGGTCGACACGACATGTAAAGTTGAAAAATCTTGTCCAATGAAGGAAAACATAAATCTGTATTGCATGTTCAATTGATAGCGCTTTGGTTTTCGTTTCCGTATGACGATTTGTTCAAGGACTATTTATAATCTTGAAAAGATGATTGGGAGTATTTACTTCTGTCGGGCACTACAAACTTCTTGGATACATAGTGAAATTGCAACATATTTCATTCAAAGTTGTATCCTACGACCCCGTATATTTTTAAACGACTGTAGGTTTTCTCTCCGCTGGGGTTATCTGTAAATTAACGGTTAAAATAAAAAGTTTCTTATAATGATAACTTGCCTTGACTTTTGAGGAATGAACTATGGATTGTGTATGTACATCGATAATGATTGCTAGCCTAATTTCAAATCTAATTTATTGTGACTTCTTTGTATGATCCCTCATCGCCATTGCATTCCATTAACGTATATTTATGTTGGGAACCTGCGCGTATTTCATGAGCTATGGCCAAATAAATGTTTATCTTTCTTTCTGCGGCCAATACTGTAGAAAATGAGATCCTTTATAGCAGACTAAATACCGTAAAGCGGTACCAGAAAAAAAAAATGTTTTAACGTAGTAAAATATGTATTTGTACCTATGTAGGTATTGGTCGTGTTTATCACTTAAAAACATTTTTTTGACCACGTAGTGTCGCTATCTAATAGGATAGATACTTCGTTGGTTTTAGGTTATCAGTCGGTTTGATTTTAGTATTAATAGTATTGGCTTTATAGACTCAACTCATGCTGTTTAACTCGCAACATATTTCGAATCGATTCAATTAAATATGATGAGGTAGGGCTTGGTGTTATTTTTATATAATAGTCTGCTGTGTTTACTTACTTGGAACATTTTAGCGGTAAAAACCTCATTACTTGATTTCGGGATTTGTGCGCTAGGCTGTTCATCCGACATTACTGTTGCCGCAAGGGCTAATACTGAAACATTACATGACATAATATTAAGTACGTACCTTTATCAAATAATTTTTAATGAAAGTTTTTAATATCAGCCACAGTATTTTTTTTTGTTTTCTTGATGAATTCCATTCCTTTATTTTAGTACTTTCGTCCTCATTCGCATGTATGGCAAAAAATATGCTATGAGAATGTATTACATTCAAGTTTTATGTCCTAACCCAGGCCATAGTCTATCTGTGTACCAAATTACAAGTATTTGTCTACTTAAGAAATCAACAATCAATAACTCGCAAAGTACACATAACGTTTGAAGATGATGCATATTCAAATGTTGCCTCGTGTATCCGTTCTACTCAATTCCACATCGTGTTTTTTTATTCACTGAAAAAATCATAGATAACAATTTTCAGCGAGCGACCAGTCTGATGCCTGATCGCGTCCCAGAGGGTCATGGCCATTCGGCTGGTCCGGGGATAGCGCACGGTCTCCGCTGAGGCGGCGAGCCTCCTTGCCGGATTGCTGCCATGGCATCTGGAGGCCAAAGCCTTCGCCCACATGTAGGAGTGGCGAGAGGAGGCAAAACGGGCATAACTCTGCTGCCGCGAGATATCGCAATACGGCGGCCAGAGCTTCGGCGGGATCTCATGGCGACATGGAAAGTGCGATTGTCGCGACCCAGTGCTGGGCACGCCATAATAACTTCGGTTAATCCCCCCTTTGAGGAGTGGCTACAGAGACGCCACGGAACCCTCAGCTTCCGCCTGACGCAGATCCTCACAGGACACGACTCTTTCGGGAGGTTCCTGTTCCGTATAAGGCGGGAGGAAACGGCAGGATATCATCACTGTGAGGATCGCTCTGAGGACACGGTGGAGCATACGGTGGAAGTCTGCTCGGTCTGGGTAGAGCACCGCCGTGTCCTAGTGGCGGCGATCTCTCGTTCCGGCCCTGGTCCAGGCCATAGTCCGGTGCGAGAGTGCATGGCAGGCTGTCACTTCCTTTTGCGAAGCAGTGAAGCTGGTAAAGGAGGAGGCGGAGCGCGCTATCGAGCGGGAATCCCAACAAACTGGTCGGGAGTTAGCATCGAACTCCTGGCCACCGTAAGCGCGGGCTTGCGGGCGGCGAGTAGTGGGCAGCTCGCCGCGCAGTAAGGATCAGGTCCGGGTCGATAGCGCGTTGTGTTTCACGCGCGCCTCAAAGAGATGTCAGCACATCGTGACGGGGTCCACGAAGACCGATGCCTCTTGAGGCCGTGGTCGTAGCCCTGACGCACAGGCAAGTGAAGGAACACGGGTGGGTTTTAGTCAGTAGAAGTCTGATAAGCCCTACCGGTCCGCCTAGAGCGGGAGAGGTCATTTGATGATTTCCCACCCAGAACAAGAAAAAGGGTACTTATTACCATAAGAAATGGGATTATATATTAGGAAGTCGCTAGTGTTTAATCAAAATGATTCCAGATGGGACAAAACTTTAAAATGATTTGCTTATCTGCGAAATTAAATTCGTATAGTAATCTCTAATTGGCTTTCTTATCTTCGGAGGAATGTTATAATGACTGAAGAAGGTTGATAATATCTCTAAAAATATCATAATTATTAAAGACTTACCGTATATAAAGATCTTCATGTTTGTGGCTGTGTCTCTCTCGGACGCTGGATCAACACTAACCGGTTAACGACATCGTGTTCTTTTAAATAATACAATTTGTTGACTATAGTCATGGGGTCACTACCTAATGCCATCTAGAAACTGAAGATACGTAGGACACTCAGAAAGTTATACGATAATAAAAAAAATGTTCTATAGGCATATATATTTTTATAACATCTTTTCAAAATATTCTCCACCAGCCTGTACACTAAGTTTCATGCGTGGGATACTAGGGATGTATTGGAGGTAGTTACATCGGAACCGAAACCGGAGTCAGGAGTTTTTAAATTTGATTTATCGAAGTCGGAACCAGTGTCGGAACCGAAGGCGGAGGCAGGGTCAAAAGTGGTGGTAGAAGGGAGATTTTTTTATTTTTAAACACAAAAAATATTATTTAGTCAACTTTTTCACTTAATTTTTTTATTACACTTAATATTAAACACCAAAAATGAAATGAAAATTGGCATGTGCAAATGAACAAGAAATTAAATGAAGTTAATTAAATCCCATAGTAGCATATTTTATTACATTAAATGAACAAAAGCTTTGAAACAGTTGACTCCAAAAGTAGTGAAAAATCAAAACAAATGTATATTTAAATAAATTCCAAAGTAGCATATTATATATAATAAGACTAGTGGTCCGGATGGTATACCAGCGATTGTTCTTAAAGCATGTGCGCCCGAGTTGTATAGTGCCCAAGTCCTGGAAGCTTGTTGATAACGTACAGCCCGTGCCCAAAAAGGGTAGTCGTGCCGATCCTACCAGCTATCGGCCGATTTCGATCACCTCCATACTTTGCAAAACTATGGAGCGTGTGTTGAACTCGCGCCTCTTGGTATACCTGGAAGGTAACGATCTCCACAGTGACTGACAGTACGGGTTTCGCCGCAATCGGTCAACTGGGGACCTAGTAGTGTAAGCCACTCACTTGTGGGGCGAGGCCCTCGAGAGAAATGGGGAAGTGATTGCTGTCTCCCTTGATGTATCGAAGGCCTTCGACCGGGTATGGCACGCTGGCCTTTTGAGTTAGCTTCCAGCGTATGGCTTTTCCCTTGGCCTGACTGGCTGCGTAAAAGACTAAGACTTCCTGAACGAACGGTCCCTCCGAATCCTTGTCAACGGATGCTCATCAAGGCCCATGTTGACGAATCGTGAATCGTGAAAAAATACAGTGATGTCCATAATATAAATACTAGGAACAGGCACAAATTTATTGTACCTACAACAAGGCTCAAGAAAATAGGTGGCTCTTTTAGATACCTATGTATACATTTTTTACAATAGACTTCCAGAGGAGGTTAAGATCTGAGCCTGAATAAATTCAAATCCTTCATTAAACATAAGTTGTGTCAGGAAGCATTCTATAGTGTTAAGGATTATATTGATGACAAAAAGGCTTGGGCTTGAGCTGCGTCCAATTTCTATACTTACACTGATTGTTCTTTGACTTTTCCTCTTGTAGTTTTAATTTGTAATTGTTTGTTTTTGTTTTTACTCAAAGCCAGTACACACTATGTAGCCAAGCATATTGTACGTTACGGAATTGCATCGCTGACAGGGATATTCGGCACTGGTGCAGCTACACAGGAGCTAAACTTAGTATTCGGGAAGACTGTTGGAGCTGCTGAACCTTGGACAAAACTATCTACTCTAGCGTTGTGTAGATTCAATTCCTTAGTATTGTGTAATTGCATGGCACACGCGTGAGCACAATGTACTTGCTGTAAAGCATCTATTTCTTGGGTTAGTCTTTTTTTTTGTAGATTTTTTTTGTGTGTTTTCCATAATGGACGCTCTTAGCGGACAATATATTTCGGCATCGTTCTCACACGACTGATTTCAAAATGAATGATGTTTTTCAAATATTTTTATCAATAGCTTGATAATCTAAAAGAGTGTCCATGGAGTTTCTTGCCCGTTCTTCTCCATAGGTACCTACACTTTGGAATGGGCGACTAGCTTCACCTTACTGACTGACCGACCTTCTGACAATTCAAAAGTGCCTGTAACTGGTTTATTTGAAATAAATGCTTTGATTTGATTCGTGTTCTTCAAGGGTCTGTTCTCTCTGCAACTCTGTTCCTGCTGTATATTAACGATCTGCTGATGCCCGGTATCTATGGGTATGCAGATGATAGCACAGTTGTGGAGAGATACCTACCGGATACTCGGGCTAGTAGGGAATCAATCCGTACCGAAAGAGAGGCTATGGTAGAGCAAACGAGTGTTGCACTACAGGCAGTCGCCAAATAGGGCAATGCCAATCTTGTAGCATTCAATGTCGCCAAAACACAGGGGTGTCTTTTTACCGTCAAAAGGAGCCCGTTCACCTTGGCTCCTACTTTTCGAAATGTATCCTTGGAGTGTACCGACCGCCTTCAGCTTTTGGGAGTTGAGATTTCCTCCAACCTAAACTTTGGGCAGTTTATTGAGTTCAAGGCCAAGGTGGCTGTCATGAAACTTGGCGTTATCGCAAAGGTCCGGCGGTACTTCACACCTGTGCTTCGTACAACATTACAAGCTGCCCTTCTAATGTTGTACAAAGCACAGGTCCGTTCGTGTGTGGAGTACTGCAGCCACATTTGGGCTGGTGCTGCTAAGTGTCACCTGGCCACTTTGGATTCGGTGGAGAGGCGAGCGAAGAGGCTGATTGGTGACCCTGACTTAACTCGAGACGGTATCCAAAGCCTAGAGCACAGACGTAGAGTAGCCAGCCTTTCGGTCTTCTATAGGATGCATTTTGGGGAGTGTGCGAGGGAATTGCATGATTTTATTTCTCCATCTGCGTTCCACCATCGGACAAAACATCATAGGGCAAATTTCCACCCTTATGTTGCTTACACCAATATAATAATTCTCATACACTATTTCAGCTCTACAACATTTTGTTTAATCCTAAAACCCCCTCTTATCTTAAAGAACCTTTCAAGTTCCTTCATGACACACATACTAGATATCTGAGGTCATCGGAAAAAATGATATTAGACATGCCGATGCATTCCACTAGTTTCTATGATAAATCCTTTACTGTACAAGCAGTTCGGCTATGGAATGACTTGCCCGTGTCCGTAAGGCGTGCTCAAACATTGTTTACTTTTAAAACTATGATAAAAAAGCACTTCCTCTCTCTTTAAACATATTATTATATTTTATGTGCTCTTGTATGATATTTATTAATTAGATGTATACATTTAATTAAACTAGTATGATACACTTAACGTATATATTTATTGTATAATCTATGTAAATAGTACACTGTAGACTACCTACACTATTTCTTTATCCTACCCCTTAGAATTCCATACAAAGGTTGTCTGTAAAAGATCGCTCTTAGCGATAAGACCGCCCATTGTGTCAACCTTTGTAAAATATTTTTATTTATGTTCTGTAATCTATATGGTGTACATAATAAAGAGTATTCTATTATATTCTATTCTAACACCACTACGATCCGGACGAAGCGTTTCGCCTTCTCCTTTATACCGCATACATCGAGGGACTGGAACAGTTTGCCAGCGGCGGTGTTTCCGTCGGACTACAATTTGAGTGTCTTCAAGGCTAGAGTGAATAGGCTCTTAATAAACTAGTGCGCTTTACCATCAACGACTGCGTCACTGCTTACCATCAGCCGGGATTGCGGTCAAGCGCTGGTCTATAATTTAATAAAAAAAAAGCTTTTAAATAAATTAAATCAAATAAGTTGACTCCAAAAGTAGTGGAAAATCAAAACAATGGACTATAACCTATGAATGTGTCGTGTGCGTAACAAAGTAACAACATGTGTAAAAATAATTGACGATAGAGTGCACGTAGAGTCAGGGGATTCCCCACGCGACATGTATGATATTGATATACATGTTCATAACAGTCGACAGACTGCCGCCGCCACCGCTATGTTATACTTTAACCTCCGATTAGAACCTTCGATTTAAAAGTATCGGAACCGAAGGTACGATAATAATCGGATGTTCCGACTTAACCGAGTCTGAGTGGCAGGTCTGTAACATCCCTAGTCTGAACCAGTTATCGAAACACTTTTTCCAGTCCGCCGCAGACACCTCGTTTAGAGCCTGCTAGAACGCTGACAGCGCATCATCCGGCGACAAAACTGATATCCCTTTGAGCTGATTTTTTATTTTTGGGCATAAAAAGAAGTCACACTGTTCAAGGTCAGGGCTGTAAGGAGGGTGACCCAGGAGTTTGACTGGTGTACTGTCCAGCGAGTCCTTCGTTTTGATTGCGGTGTTTTGTCGTGGTGACGCAGTAAACTGCGGAGCCCCGTGTTTGTTCGCTTGTTGTTCACAACAGAGAAAACTTCTATCAAACATTAGGTAGTATATCATTTAACGTTAATGCTTCTTTGGTTTCGTGGAGGAATTGAAAACAAGTTGCCCGTCAAACTGAAACAGCTTGCGATCAAAATCTTACCCCCGCTTCTAGATCGCTTCACTTTTGTAGGTGTTGATTCGTTTTGAAACACCCAAACCGTCGACGGGCGCTTCGTTTCTGGATCGTATTGATAAAACCAAGATTCATCACCTATAACGATATCATAAATACGCCAGGACAAGCCTGTTTCAAACTTGTCTATCATATCATGGCACTATTCCACCCGTGTCTATTTCTGAGCATCGGTGAGATTGTGCGGTACTCAGCGTGAAACTATCCTTCGCAACGGAAGATGCATGTATAGAATCTCGTGAAGGATTTCTGATGCAATCTGCATTTCTTGGTATGTAATTCATCTATTATCTTGGATCAAACTTTTCACTACTAGCATGTTTTCTTCTGTAACAGCCGTCAAAGGGCGACCACTTCTTTCTTCATCCCCCAAAATTAGTCTACCGCGCTTAAATTCATTATACTATCGATATACGGTTGCCTTAGAAGGTCCTTCATCCATGAATGTTTCGTCTGGTTTCAGGTGACATTTGAAATCGTAAAAAATCAGAGCACGAAAATGGTCTCGCCGCAAATCCATTTTTCAAAGAGTCACGATAATTTTAATTGGCTCGCAAAAAATGTGGAGGGATATTCCATCAAATGTTGTAAGAATGTTCAAATTACAATAAGGTCGAAAATATCAGTTCAATAGTAGTGGTGAAAAGTTTAGTAATCAAGTAACGTCATTTAAATATCGAAATACCCCTTACATTGATAACCACTACCACGGTGTTCTAATTACAAATTTGAATGTCAGTCAGTGACATTCAGTGTAAGACAAGAAAATTATATTAATACTAGCTGACCGGCAAACGTTGTTTTGCCATATAAATAATAGACTAAATTACTAAAATGGCTATTAAAAAATAAGGGTTGATCGTAGAAGGGTGAAAATTGGGGATTGTATGTATTTTTGTATGTTGTATCATAAAAAAATAGAAATTAAAAATTTTGTCTAAAAAATAAAAAAAAAAAAATTAGGGGTGGACTACCCCTAACATTTAGGGGGATGAAAAATAGATGTTGGCCGATTCTCATAGATACCGGTTAAGCACAAAAAATTTCATCAAAATCGGTCGAGCCGTTTCGGAGAAGTTTAAAGCCGAACACCGTGACACGAGAATTTTATATATTAGATTTAAAGTCTGCTGTAAAATAATATAATTCCAAGTTACACAAATATGTTTGCAGCTAGTCGTGACCAATTAATTAATACATCAAATTGTTGAGTTAAACGAACAGGGCGATTCACGAAATATCAATGTTAAATGTGACTAGAAACACAGTTCGCCGGTGGGTTCGATGATTCGGTGACGAAGGAAACCTTAATGACTTAAGGCAAAATAACTATCGCCCGCATGTTATAAACGGAAGAGCAGTCGCATGATGCAAAGGCAATATATATTGGATGGCTTTACTCCAACGAGACATTTTGCTGAAATGTTTGAAGTCCTCCCAATAACAGTTAGAAGGCCTACACACTATGGGCCTGCATCACAGGCAGCCTACAAAAAAAATGTTTCAATGCAAGCCCATAAAACTGCTCGACTTATTTTCGCACATCAATATTTGAATTTTGACTGGACGTCTACGACTTTCATCATGGAAAGACTTTTGCATCTTCGCAAACGGGCAGATTGCATTTGTGGCTGATTGACAACACGTGATACACGGAAGACCACATAGCTAACAATGCATCTGGTTGCATTACTTCTAATATTTCTGGCTAGATTAGTTGAGAACTTGTAAATTTACCAGCTCAGGATTATGTTGATTTATTGGATGAGAGTGTGCTTCCGACTGTACGAAAATATTATCCTGAATAAGAAGTTTCTAGAATTGATTTTGTGCAAGACAACGCAATAATTCATTCAGCAAGGATCGTTAGAAGGTGGTTTGAGTGATAACCGAGCGAATTTAAATGTTATTCCATGGCCTCCAAAAAGTGCCGATTTAAACCTAATCGAAAATTTATGGGGTTTGATGGTCGAGAAATAGTCTAATCGGAATAAAAGAACTAGAAAAGCACTTATAGATCACATATGTCAGGAACTGATTGGATCGATGCATGATCGGCTCCTGGAAGTAATTCAAAATCAAGGATATAAGTACGCGTTTTTGAATATTTTATGTAAAGAAGCTCACAGAGGCTCACAATGGGCCTCATACGAAGGCTCAGAGTCACGCAAAGGGCAATGGAAAGAGCTATGCTCGGAGTTTCTCTGCGTGATCGAATCAGAAATGAGGAGATCCGCAGAAGAACCAAAGTCACCGACATAGCTCTGCAAGTCGCTAAACTTAAGTGGCAGTGGGCAGGGCACATTGCTCGTAGAACCGATGGCCGATGGGGCAGTAAGGTTCTGGAGTGGCGACCACGTACTGAAGGCGCAGTATAGGGAGGCCCCCAACAAGGTGGACCGATGACCTGGTGAAGGTCGCGGGAAGCCGATGGATGCGGGCAGCACAAGACCGGTCAGCGTGGAAAGCCTTGGGGGAGGCCTTTGTCCAGCAGTGGACATCCATAGGCTGAAGAAGAAGAAGAAGAAGATGTAAAGAAGTTAAGGAGTTAAAATAATGTGTGTTATAATTGGGTTGTATCCTAAAAAATAATTTAATGTCCATCAGATAGATTTATAAAATATTGAACACATATTTTTAATTTTTTCTTTCATTCAAATACTTAGGAAGATATATTGATTTGAAAGGTCGCATGACGTCACGCCGTGGTACAAAATATACCACTGCGTGGCGTAATTAGCTCCCACTCCGTAACTTTAATAGGATATATCTCAGTAGTTTTTGGTAATTTCGACGAAATAAAAAATACGAATCTTATTCTCTATATCAATTTTTTTTATTATCTATAAGACGCACAATTTTTTTTTTATTTTCATACCTTGGATACATCCCTATTATTATTAATAATAAAAGTGAGAAACACTGAGTGACAGTTTATTTTGTTTAACATTTGATAAACACTGTTGGAATCCCATAGCAATATAATGAACTAACTTCTTTATTAAAATTATGGGATTCCAGCCACAGTATGCAGTAAATAATTTTGGGATCGCTCTTTTTTATTTATTTCTAAAACACGACTTGAACACGACCAACAAAACAATTATGGGTGGAGGGGGGAGCCGCCACCTTGTGACCACAAAAAGGCAAAAAAAAAAAAACATTTAAGGCTGATTTTTCAATCTTCTGATAACATTTATCTGAAGAATAAATAAATAGGCTAGTTTAAAGATTTTGATTAGAAAATATGTCAAACCGCCATTTATATTCTTTAAATAAAGTTTATCTGACTATTGAAAAATCGGCCCTAAGGCTAAGAACTCACGGAGCGGTTTACGCCCGCATCCACTGCGGTTGCGGGCCCGCAGCTTCTGTAGAATGCAGATATCACGACGTGTTTTACGTCCGCGGTGTGCGCGGTTTTTGCGGGTCCCGCAGCCGCGGCGGTTTGCTCCTGCGCGTTCTGCGATCGGTTGGCGGGTGACCCCGTCGGCAGCAGGGGGGTTTAGCAGAAATCTGACGCCATTCATGATTCAGTCAGTGACTTGTTATTACTCGTAGCGTAGTGAGTGACGCGTTTGTGTACGCTTGTCTACAAAATGGATAACGATATTGAAGTCAATCTTCTAATTACTTTGGTACAAGAAACTGGTCGTAGTCTGGAACTCAACTGATCGTTTAACCGCCCATCTTGCAACCTTGTCTTGCGATAATCAACCTCCAAGTTCGCGGGCGATAATCGCTATCGCGACGGCTGCGTAACCGCAAAAAACTCGGGTCTCGTAAGTTTTGAACTTAAAACTCCATTCCGCTACCGCGGCGGGCGCGGGTGAAAACCGCTTCGTGAGTCCTTAGCATTGATCGGAAAAGGTTGGACATGATAGTTCGCCTTCAATTCGCACTTGCGGTTGTTTAGGTTGTATATAAACAAGTTGTCAATAACAGTAATTAAGACTTAGCTCTTAAAGTCTACAGTTTGCTATGCGATATTCCACCATAAATTAAAGTTCGTGACTGTACCTATTAGTTATAAATAATAATATTTTTAAATAAACTATGACTGGCCAGTTACTCATATATATAAATTTTTTGTCGCAATACTTTCTGAGTGAAGAAGAAAGAAGAATAGAAGCAACAGGAATATGTAACGAAGAAATGTAATCCATACTATGATTTTAAAAGAGTGTCCATGGAGTTTCTTGCACGTTCTTCTCCATAGAGATCTACGCTTTGGAGCGTGCAATTTAGCTTCACTTTACTTGGACTGACCGACATTGACTATTCAAAAGCACCAACGGATGGTTAATTTGAAATAAACAATTTTGATTTGATTTGATTTGATGTGACCTGGTATACTGTATTGCAGCTGGACTGTTCTAACAGATTGCATGATTATGATCAGTTAATTAACATGTACCTATATCAAACGTAATACGTTTGTGTTCTTTCTCCGGAATTAGCTTACTGACACGTTATATGAGTTCATATAATTCACTCTTTTTAAAATACATAAATATGTAAGCTGTCACGCTCTTTATGCCTGGGGCTTTTATTGAAGTAATAAGTTTTTAGTTATTTTCATTTAAATATATACATTTTAAATAAATATATATTTTGCTTTGCTGGTATTTTGGCGTGGTAGCGGGTATATGGTCAATAATTTCATTGTTGTTGTATTTTCTTGTGTTCATCACTATACATAGTATTGTATAAAGGCATGTGTTTTTTTAAATGAACAAACCGCTGTACTGCTGGGGAGTTTCTTCCGCCACTTCTTCTTCCCAGCGAAAGCACTAGAAAGTGTCGATGGGTGGGCGTTTTGGGGACTGTCTTATTTAATATTGACGTATAAAAAGTGCTGATTCTCAGTCTAATTTGAATAAATGACTTTTGATTTTGTTTTTGAATAATTCTTATAATGCTTTTAGAGCAATTCTTTTTTTTCTACAATTTTACACCGTGATTATATGTGCCCCTTTCATTTGATTTTTTACGAAACTTAATAAAATAATAGGCCTCCTCCATGGCACGCCATACAAGCTCGATCCTGAGCAGTTCTCCGCCAGCCACTACCAGCCACCTTTTTGATGTCGTCGCTCCATCTCGCCCAAGGGCATCCTACGTTACGTTTGCCGAGACGCGGCCTCCACTCGAGGACTCGTTTACTCCAACGGTTGTCAATCCTGCGGCATATGTGAAAACGTGTTTTTGAAAATTTCATGACTTAACACTATTACATCGTAGACTTCGAACTTGGGTAGGTATTACTTATAACTAACAAAAATATTTTATATGGAATCCAAGTCATTATATTGAATGATTTATGTAAGTATAGTGAACTTTATCTAGATATTAAGCATACTTGTAATGGCATGCATTAATAAAGTATCATTATTAATTTTTGATATTTCTCTAGAACCTCATGTCCTGAACTTTTGGAAAGCCCGAACAAACGTGCCGAAGCCAAATCGCAGAGGCCTGTTACGCATTTTTAATTACCTAAATGTGGCCCTACTGACGATTATGACTGTTCACACCATTATTATATAGAGGCTAAAGTTTGAAATTGCCGTTTCGTTGCAATAGGTTCTTTGAATTGACTTAGGAATCTTCATGGTTTGAGGTTTTCTAATGAAACTTTTTTCACATGGTTTCTATGATGATGTTCTTTTGAAAAATATAAAACATTTGAAAATCGACGTTCAATTGTTTTTTTTTAGACAAGAAAGATGGATACTGCGAAAATTTGAGTGATTTTTGAATACGAGTTCCGACGTGGAAGTAACGCAGCAGAAACAGCCTGTAATATCAATGTTGCATTTGGAGAGGGGTCTATTAATATGAACGCACCGTGTGATTTTGGTTTAAACGCATTCGTGATGAAAACTTCGATTTGAAGAACGAGCCACGAGGAAGACCGGGTGGTCTTGCGGACATAGGTGAATAACGATGAATTAAGAGACATGGTCGATGCCGATCCTAGTCAAACTATCCAGCACCCTAATTGCGTAACAAGCTATTACTATTAAATGGAATCTTTTTGAAGTATATTACTAATCCATTGCTCCATATATTTGAGAAATGTGGCTGCTCAACAATGTAAATAACGCAATGAATGTTGTTGAACTGTCAAAATGAAATCTATTGCTACTGATAGTCTGCTACGCAATCACCCTGCAGAAATTAGCGGCATGGTTTAACGCTACCTTACGCGTAATATCGACTCATTTGCGTCAAATCAATAAAATAAAAAAAAAATAATGAAACGTATTGAAACTTGTATTGTCTTGTTGAATCGGTACCGAAATGGAGGAATGTTGGATCAAATTGTGACTTGTAATGAAAAGTGATTTTTTTATGATAGCCGTAAAATAAAAATACAATGGCTAAGCCCAGGTCAAACGCCACAACAGTGCCCTAAAGCAAAACTTACGAATAAAATGGTAATGGTAACTGTTTGGCGGTCTCAGCGTGGTGTTTCACTATAGTTTTCTCCGACCTGGTCAAGCAATAACGGTAGATGTCTACTGTGCTGAATTCCTAACAATGTTACCAAAACTAGCAGTAAAACAGCCCCGACTTATGAATCGATCCATTATTGCTTCATGACAACGCGAGACCTCATGAAGCACGAGAAATCATTTTGACTCTTCAGGAACTGCAGTTTGAAGCCATTCGTCATTCTCCGTATTCGCCAGACCTTGCTCCAACGGACTAACATTTTTTTCGTGATTTGGACAATTATTTACATGACAAAAAGTTTTCTTCCCAGGAGGCAATACAAAATGCTGTCACACAGTTTATGTAGTCTGAATCCTCAACGTTCTATCGCAGAGGCATAAATGACCTTCCTATTAAATGACAGCAATATATAGATAACAATGGTAACTATTTTAATTATATAAATTAGTTAAAAATAAAAAAAAAAATACATTTCAGTACACATCGGCAATTTCATACGTTAACCTCTATTATAAATAACACAAAATATTGTCAGTAAATTCTGAAAAAAAGAAGTATTAATAACTCAAGTTTATATATTATAGCTCATAATATTTACAGTGTGTGGGCAACTGGCTTGTGGTGTGAACTCATACGGAGTCTAATTCTGGCTGACAGTAACTTTTCAATAGATTTATGTATGTATTTAATATGTTTATCATAAATGTAAGAAAACATCGCCAGGAATGCATGTAGGGAAATTTGAGGATTTTTTGACAGATGACTAAGATTGGCCTGTGAACGTTCTTAAAATTACAAGAATTGTCTATGGGAGATGTGTATATGAGAACAGCACGTGCTCTTCTCACATATCTCAGTAGACGTAGACAGTATAATTCATGTGAATTACTGTCCGCGTCTACTGTCTACTTAGTACGTGAATTATATTGTTTTTGTTCCCAATCAACATAGACTGACTAAATTAAAACCTAATAAGCCGAGTCAAGTCCGAGCTCTTTTTTACACCAACACGAGTTAAAACAGCTAATAATTGCACTTGAAACACTTCTTATTCTATTATTATAGTTACACGTAAGATATTTGCAAAATGATCAAAGTTTCCAAGTTTACTACATTATGTTGTATGAATCACAACACTCTGGGCAATTACAGAGATAATACTAAAGAAAGTTTTAATGTTAGTGTAGTAAAATAGCCGATAAAGCCATCTTAACACTTTATTACAGTATTTTACTAGCGGCCGCGTGCGACTTCGCCCGCATATTTTATATGCTCCGCTCCTATTGACTGCAGCGTGATGTTATATAGCCTAAAGCCTTCCTGGATTAATGGACTATTCAACGCAAAAAGAATTCAAATTGGGCCAGAAGTTCCAGAGATTAGCGCGTTCAAACAAACTAACAAACAGACCAACTCTTCAGCTTTATATATTAGTATAGATTTATAATTTATACGGAAAAAGACCAAAGTTACAGATGCTCTAAATTTCTCGCAGAAATTAAAGTGGCGTTGGGCAGGACACGTGGCCAGGATGACCGAGGACCGATGCACTTCTCGACTGACGTCATGGCGCGGCCCTGCCGGTATAAGAAAAAGAGGAAGACCGGTAACTCGGTGGGAAAACGACATATTAAAAATTGTTGGAAAAAACTGGATGACAATAGCCAAAGATAGGGTCAAATGGAAAAGTCTGAAGGAGGCCTACATCCTCATTTAAAGAGGGGTTCTTGCATGCCTGCATGTTTAAATTAAAATAAAAATTAATTAATTAAATTAGTAAATTTAAATTGAAATTTAATTCGCAAATTAATTTTTTATATCTAAATAACAAATCTTTTATAAACATGTAAATTGTAATGTGATATTTTTTATGCAAGAAATAAAAGGCTTTTTATTTATTTATTTATTTATAGATTTATAAATTCACTAGGTTTTGTCAACGACTTCGACCGCGCCTCCAAGCCATCCCGTCGTGTCTTACTGGTCACCCGTGCTCCTAATTAGTTTTCGGTGAGCACTGTTTTCCTTTTGCTCGGCTTCTACGGTTGGTAGCGTGATGTTAAATAATAATAACCTAACTCAAAGATTAGGCTATCAAAATCAAAACCATTTTTCTAATCCGACTGGTAGGTAGTTCCGGAGATTATTTACTACATACAAACAACATATTTTGCCTCTTTTTAATATTAGTTTTGATTAGGTATTTGTTAATGTGTTTTTCATTTCAATTGTAAATAAATTTTTAATTTCAAGACATATTTCATTTAAACCATGTGGGTTAGCATCTGTCTCCTATGGGGTAGACTTCTACGTAGTTGGTATTCAGAACACGTAACACATTTCAGCTTCATCTTTATAGTTTCAACGTGATACGTGATGGGTCTTACGGTGTCGTGACGTTTCTCTGCAACAAATGTTGGATTCGTCTTTGGGATGTTTTTTTAAATTATTCATAGGTTTCTCTCAAAATATTTTATTTTCCTACACTGATTACTAAAGTTATGTTAATATCGTCATAAGACACTTTTGTGGTTGGAGACAAAATTGATAAAGGTGATCGATTTGTGGTGTGTTATTAAAAGGAGTAATAAGTAAAAATAGACAATTATTTGTACAAGGTCTTTTCTTAGAAATTCAGGATAACGATCAATTTTTACCAAAGGTTGCTTCATTAGATTTCAATTTCAAGGAATAAGAATTGTGCAATAGCCTCGAGGGATCAGGTGAAAGAGAATTTTGCGAGCATATGTTTCACAGCATATGTATGTAGTACATATATGTACATTCTGATAGGATTTTAACGCAAGAAATCGGAAAAACAAGTGATGGGAAAGTGCTTACCGAGGTCTGAAATTGGAAACGCGTTCGTCAGAGTCCGGAAATTGTTGGTTCGTCGACGGCGATGGCTTTAGGGCTGTAGCTGACGGGTCACGTGTGCTCATTATCGTGTCACGTGGCGGGCTCCAATTGCCTCCCGCAAGATGTCTCGCCACGCTTCTGTGCCGCGATGTCGCTTCTACAGTTCAATGTTATTATACAAACTTGGAAACCAAATCCAACTCCAAATTACTCCACGAGGAACTGGGAATGTTGCTAGGCATAATCAGTATAATGCTATTAGATGCGCCCCGTGTGAAAGAGTGACAAACGTAAATGACATATAATAATATAATTATACGTCCTCACAATTTTTCATAGGATAAGTAGGATGTTTTATGCTTGAGTAAGATAAACATCTTACTCTATTAAGTAAAGATAAAAATCATATTTCTATGAACTAAGTGCCATTTCAGATAAAAAAAGAAAATAGTTTATCTATGTACTATCACTATCAAAAGTCGAGTTACAATCTCACAAAACTATGGCCAAGCAATATTAGTTGTAGTTACGACCTTCTTCTATAATAAAGTTTGATACACACTCATACACTTTGACAACTTGCTGCCCGCTTATGATTGTTAGGTACTACTAATTTCAACGTTCACAGTAAGTGCCTCTGTGGCTAAGCGGTTTACGTCGTGATCAGCATTAAAGGTGGTTCGAGTTCAAATCTAATAACTTACAATTTTTATTAAATGTTTATTTGGGAGTTATCAATGTTGACAACAAAAATATGTGAAAATACCAATCGGCAACTTAACGATGATACTTTCTTTTAAGATTTTATCTATACTAGAGTCATTATAAAAAGATGAGGGTAGATTTGAAACAAAGTGAATCACTAGTTCACATAAAATATTTCACTACCTATTAGCTTTCATAACTCAAATAATATTACTTAGCTGTTTTTGGTTGGTGAACATATAGTTACGAGTTAGTGTTATTAGTTTTACTTTTTTGATTAATATGCAGGCTAATATTAGTATCAAAGCTAAGGCTAATATTGTGGCTTTTGTGTAAGTTGTTTTTATTATTATTTGGGTAAGGTGCAAACCAATCGCTTTTTGCGAGTGTTTTTTTTTTTAATAATTATAAACTAGCGCTTGACCGCAATCCTGCCTGATGGTAAGCAGTGATGCGATCGTTTATTAAGAGCCTATTCACTCAGAAAAACTGAGCGAATAGGAAGGAAGACGGCAGTTGACCGAGGTGATGCAATGTTAAACCAGACCACACGACCAACGATGCTGCGCCAAAGGGAGATTGATCTGAAGACCCTCCACGACCAAACTCCCAACACAACAACATTAGGCGCATCGTACCCGACACACATCGCAACACAACTGCTCAGACCCGTCCTCCGTACGGCTTCACCAGACATTATGCCGGAACACGACAAATCGCTTGGCAACAAGGCTTTGCCTGGTGGGTCAAGAGGTTGGAGGACGAAGGTAGCTTAAAGTGTTGAGAGAAGTGGAACGTAACGACAATATTTACCGTCGAATAAACCTTTAAATCGTGCGAAGAAGGGAGGTTGCATTTGTGGTTTAAAAATAAACTGGCGAGACTAGTGGAGACTTATCGAGCTAAACAAAAAAAAAAAAAAAAAAACAATTTATAACAATTACAATGCAGAAGTGTCCTACAGAGTGTTTTAAATATATAAGTGAATGCGAGTTCAAACTCCAGTAACAACAAATTACTTTTGGTAAATTATAAAAACAATAATTTCGGAATTCGAAAAGAAATAAGTTCGTTAACTATTGTACTAAGAAAGCGCTTGAACATTATAATTTCACGCCATCAAACTCCGAAAAAAGTCACTGCAAGATGGAAGCACTAGTAACATGCTATACACACAAAAATTGTAAATGTAAAAAGTACTGTTTTGTGTTTTATAGATTATTTTACGATTGTAATAATATTCAGGTTAAGCTTCAATGCTCTTTTCTTTAAGAAAATGAATAATTAAGCTATAACCTCTTTAATGATAACACATAATATTATCATTTTCATCTATCATCGAAAAAGCCCAAGTTAATAAGCAAAACATATGGATAGTTTTTATAGATCTAGAAAAAGCTGTCGATCGTGTACCAAGATCCATAATATGGCAGGCACTTAGTGAAAAAAAAAATACCAGAAATGCACATAAGACTGATTGCAGACATGTATAAAGATATCCAGCTGTTGCAGATATGCAGCTGAGCTATCAGATAGCTTTGATATTAGAGTGGGTGTTCATCAAGGAAGCGCCATGAGCCCTTGATATTCAACATCGTGATGGATTTACAAAAATCCACTCCGTGGAACCTTTTATATGCCGACGGCGTAGCACTAACATTTGATAACTTCCAAGATGTACAAGACAATTTAGAACAGTGGAGGGAGGCACGGGTTGCGCATCAGTAGACAATCAGTAGATCAACTACCCTATTTTACATTATATGAAACAACAAAAAGGTTTTGTCTTAATTAGGATTCGAACCCACAATCGCACGCATTTGATAGCACCATTGTTAAGTGCGGCCGCTAACTTAACTTCAACTAAAGTAACGAAATTTTGCATTACTTTAAAGAAAGACGAACACTGCGATAAAAAAAACGGTTTGCTACTATTGTTTTCCTTGTCTAGCATAGACTACATCTTTAATAGGGTATTTGACTAAAAAAAACTAATTAGTCCGTCAGTCAGATTTCCAAAAAGTACTAGACACATATTTTTTTATTTTTTCATATAAACAAAAAATTAAGACGACATAGTGCGTTGAAAACTCGTGTGACGTCACTGGACACTACACTTTTTAGCGAGCAGTGACGTCACTAGCCACCACACCTGATCTTTGATGCCTTTTATATTTGTCAATCTTTATTGATTTGATAAAACAAAATATATGTATCCAATATTTTTCTTTAATCTAAATGACGGACTAATTAGTTATTTTTAGTCAAATACCCTATTCTTCGTAGAGCATGCAGTTGATTGGTTGGAATATGACACACACGGATATAAAATAATGCGTTACTGTGCCGTGGCCGGCTTAGCGCAGTCGACAGTAGTCTTTAAGGTGGAAGGGGACTTCTACATGTGATAGTACAACGTTATTTTTACTTTATACGATACCTGAATACAGTTTGTTCAGAATAAGCAACTGAATCGATTCCAACCATTTTTACACCATGTTATATTTTTTCCCAGATACATTTAGAAATTATTGCAGTGTGATTACCGAGCGCACAACACAGCTGACAGTAGATTATAGTACTAGAAGCGTGAGCATAGGCGAGCGGTGCGTTGATTATCTTTTTGTTAGGACCACCAAGTAAGGTAAAATGCTCATAACTTTGTGGTTTTTCATAATTTTGTACATAGATTCTATACTGGACACATGTTTCGGGTTTCGCATAAACAAAATATAACGTTTTATAGTTTTATTTTAAACACATTTCTACAAGCAGTTTTTTTTCTATATTTATAGAAAATCAACAAGAAAAATCAATATCTTAACAGTATATCCGTTCATTTTTTAAATCAATTTGCAATAATGTTTATTAACCTTTATGAAAAACTGCCGAACGTCACCACCGATAAAACTGGAACATTCAGTAGGCCTAGTATGAGTTTTCATTACGAAACTCGTTCAATCGTATCGAGCGCGTTTGACTCCGCGATTGGCCTGCTTCAAGGTCGTAAGAACTCTTAACCAATGAGAGCGCCAAACGCGCTCGATACGATCGAACGAGTTTCGTATTGAAAACTCATACTAGGCCTACAGATAAGAAAATTGTTAACGAGTTTAGCGGCACGAAGAGCACGCTCAGCACCTCCGAACTCGATGCTCAGCTCCGCCTCAATGTCGCCAGTACCCAGCCTCACAGTGAGCGCTGTGACGATACCAACGCGGCAGCTGCGTCGGGCTCGAGCGACAAGTATGTCTGTCCTCCAACGGTGCCTACACTTTTACTTACGAAGTCAAAGACGCATCGGGTATTCCAAACCAAAATTTTGACGACACGTTTGGTGCAGTGTAATATGTTTCCCTTATAGATAAAGACTGTCGTCAATGTCGTTGGAACACCGTAGTAGATTTGGCAGAAGACGCCATATTGACTCAGAAAAGCGTCAACTTATGGCGCAAGGTTATGAGGAAAATGGCTTTACACCAACAAGAGATATTACGTAGAGTTGTTTGATAACACCGATTGGAAATGGATTTATATTGTCGATTCATTTCACATTAGAGTAGCAAAGTGGAATGGACTTCTCGGGATGCACCAGCTTTCAAATGAGTCAACAAAATCCTTTCAACAAGTGAAAAGTACTGAGGTAATAAACATAAAAAAACCGTAGTCGGATAAGAATTTAAATAGTTTTATTTTATAAAATATTATCGAAACTGATTAGCTACTTACCACATTCTATAAACCTATTTCTGCTAACATTTTCAAGATGAGATCATGATGAACTTGCACAAAAGTACGTAAGTAGTTTGTATGCCGTATCAACTTCTGATTGTTAAATACCATGATGGCATGCAAGGTACGTCCATATTTTTATAGAAGTCACTAGTGTGTATTTCAGGGTTAACAGAAACATGGTTTATATGTATTTATGTTCTCAACATAAAATTCCAGTAACAACTTTAATAACTGACACATAGGTACAATCAACCGTACGTCTGTATTAATAGTAGATTAGTAGCCAAGCGCTGTAAGGCATCAATTGCAGCCCGAGATATTTAGGCACGCGAGCGCAGCGAGGGCGCCTATAGTTCGAGGGTACAATTGATGCTTACACTCGAGCTAAGTACTCTGCTTTACATCTCGACTGTGAGGTAAGTACAAAAAAACCGGCATTAAAAGAATAAAATATTGTTAATTGCTGCTTCAGCTTCTATTTTCATTGAATCGGGAGTGCAGCTTATCTATATCTTCATCTCTTGCAGAACTCATGCTTTTCATAATTAGCAGGTAATAATAAAAAAATCCCAAAAACAAACAATATTTAAAATACAAGTTTTCTATTCCCGCCTTTTTCATCTTATTTCATTATTTTTTCAAGAACTAAATGTAACGTCAAATGGGACGGTTTCTCCCTCGGACTGCGTTCTCTTCAAAAAAAAAAAAAAAATATCCGATCGACCTTATTGCGTTTGCGATAGTCTTCTTTTAAATAAGAGACTTATGCAAGTTCACATTCTAATTTAGATATAATTTCCTTGGATATAATACAATAAACTAACATTTACTCATACGAAGACAAGGCTGAATAGCGAAGCGACCTCTTTTGTCATTGGGCTGAATGCATGATGTATCTATTGCCAGTACGTTGATTACATTAGATGTACGCGAACTTTTTGAAAGAGTGAAGTTTTTTTTAATAATTTACCGCCCTAGGGCTTTTCTAGCTACATTATTACCCTAGAGCGCTAATTGGTCACGAACAAGCCCCATTTGGGGGTAATAAGGGCCTACTTACCGAATATGAGAGATGTAAATCATTGTAGCTGACCTCGTACTCTATTGAAACTCCATAGTGGTACGCTAAGTCATCTCAAGGTCAAGGTATTATTGCTGACGTGCTGTCAACTGTAATTTTATTTAGAGAAGGGGCAACTAAACATTTGACTTCTGTCAAGAAGAGTTTGATAGACTCCTTTTTGTACTTAGAGTTATAGAGTTTGTTTTCCTAAAACGATGGGAAAGATTTTTCCTATTTGGTTTCTTTATATTTGGATAGTATACAATAAAAACAACGAATTGAAATTAACATTAATTTATTAATTCCAAGTATTGAGGATTGCTTGATTTGAACCCAGTCGAAATTATTATTCTTAGATTTTAATAAACCTGAAACATAAAAGAAAAATATTATTCACTGTGTAGAGAAATTTGCCATAACATTATTGGGGACTCATTAAATACTATTTACTATACTATTTACTATTTCTTGTGTATTTATTTCTTTTTACTATTTCTTACTAATTCAACTGTTTTAACTTAAAAAAAAAAGAGTTGAATGGAAAACTAGATTTAATAGGTGTAATTTGATTTAATTATTATAGCATTGTTAACATGCCAAATGTGAAACATGCAATGTTGTATTATTATGAGATGTTTACCAGTTAGATACCCAACCCTTTACTTTGTACTTAAGGATAGGATAGTAAGAGATATTTTACTAAACAATAAGTTTTAAGGTTTTCGAGCGTTATAATGTCACAAATACTATACGTTTAGCAACTTTTTTTTTATAAATTTACTTAATTAGTATTACATTTTAAGAGTTAAAGTTGGACTCTGTTAAGTGTTATTTAGAAGTGCACTGTGATGACACATGTGACTGCACTGCAGAAGTATCTAATCTAACCTTAACCTCATGCTATATTCACTATAATACATACTATAATTTAAATTGTTAGCTCACTAATATTCCAGTGAACGTATTTAATTTTCTGTTCAGTTCACTACTTTTACATAGTATCGCAAAAACAAACGGATGGTCTGCTACGAATTCAGCGGTCGATCTAAATGCGGCCCTGACATCAAGGCTAATATCTGAAACCATTATCATTTCAATTAATTTATGAATTTTTAATTAAAAAAAAAGATTTGCAGACTTGTACAAAATATAAACAAAATTAGACTATTACATAAAATTAATGATGAATCAATTAAACGATTATTGTCCAAATTAGAGATTTAACCGGAATTTTGCAACAACAGACCCATGCTCTTTTTTTTTTAAATGCCATGGATCGTTAAATGGGTAAAGGCTTACATTCAAGTTGACACTGTTCAGAAGATATTTACGAAGTGTAAAACTGGCATAAGTAGGTAGGTTTGATAAGCACTGCTCAGGCCAAGTTCCTAAAACTCGTAAGGTGACTACTTTAACTCGACAGCGCGACGCATAGAATGCTAATGTATTTATAGTATGTATGTGTTTTATTAATCAAATATAATTATTTTCTTTTTTAATTAGTTTTACATATAGGTGGTGAGTAAGATTATTGTTCAAGACAAGAAGTACACCTGCACCTGTATTGCAATGTCATGAAAAAGTATCTTGTTATTAGAAAAAGCGTTTTTATAGAAGAGATAAGGGGGTTTATTCATAAACAATGGTTAAAGTTATGTGATGTTTAAACAGTCACTAATCACTAGTTAACTTTAAGTAACGTTTATGAATAAGGGTTGGATGTTCAGAATAGGTATCATAAATACCAGATAAACGGTAAGCACAGAAGAGACGAAGCTTTTATAAATTATTAAAATGATCATACTATTGGCACAAGTGATGCGCCAATATACGCGTAAGTACCTAAGACTGGTAGACTCCGTTAAAGATAACGTTGGACTCCTCCAACAAGAAGAACACGAACGGACGGTCCGCCTTGAATATGCGTTTCTCCGATATAATAGCGCTCAAATACGCGATATTGAATTCTGGAACGATAATGGCGGAATTGGTGCAAGGAACACGTCCATATATATATAAATACATTTCACAGGTTCAATTTTACATGTAAAGGTGTGCACTTATGACACCTACTTATAATTGAATTAATATCTAAGTATGCACCTTTACACGATACTTATTATATCTACATTTGTATTAATCGTTACAGCGTTAAACTAACCAGATAACAAATTATTATTTAAAACGAAACGAAAATATGTTTGTAATTTTCAGCACCGTAATTGTAAAATTACGCATTATACATAAGAGATCGGTGTAAACTAAGGTGACCGGTGGCAATCTTTTTTTTGTAATATGCTTAACTATTTTTATAATTAATATTTGCAAATGTAGTGAGTCTCTTATACAAAAACTTTGTCTTCTGAACTATGTATGTGGCAATATAATAAGTTATTTTTCGAATTTGCCGCGGTCATTAAAGTCCCAAGTCTTGTTTTGAAGACATTCACTACTCTAGACAATAAAAAAAATATATACAGAAATGCCAAGAAAATGATATTGTGATGATTGTTGAGAGGAAATTAACCGCAGAAAAACACCAGGAAAGAACGATGGAGGGATGTGTGAAACCATAATGAGGTTTTAACCAGGTATTAAATATCTCATTATGTTTTCAATTCTATAAAAATAGACCGTTTAAACCTAGGTGCAGAGAGCTTGGAATTAGCTGTGTCCGTTAGTGTCAATCCTTAATACCACTGCCCTAATTCACTATCACCAATTAATGTTTCCTTATTTCGAAACTACGTCATTTCACGTATTCTCTGAGACACAGTGATGGAAAACGCTAAAATTCCATATTGTGCATACTGTTGACATTTGATTCATTGCCGTTTCTAGGTTTTCTACATGATTTAAGTCTTGGTATTGACGTGGTGGACCCACTGCAAGCTCGGATAAAGACCCTAGAGCTAGGGTTACCCGACATCATACTGAGGACATCCCGGACATCAGCTTGTACAAGGCTACGGTTGCCCTCAAACTGCTGAAAAATAACAAGGCGCCGGGTGAGGGCGGAATCGTAGAAGAGCTTCTGAAAGCGGGCGGAACGCCGGTACTAAAAGTCCTTCGGAGGCTCTATAATTCAGTCTTTGAGAGTGAAGTGTGAGGCGTGCTACAGGAACGTGGTGGACGTGTTCTTTAAAAAAGGTGATAATACCCAATTGAAGAACTGCAGGCCAATCATGCTCTTGAGTTACGTCTACAAGCTGTTTTCTATGGTGATCATGAATCGTCTTGTAATCAATCTCGATATGCCTTCCAGCCTCGCGAGCAAGCCGGGTTCCGTAAAGGCTCCATAGACCGCATATATACGCTGCGGCTGATTATACAGACGACCATTGAGTATAACCTGCCACTATGCTTGGCCTTTATGGATTATGAGAAGACCTTTTCGCGATCGCGTCGAAACCTGGGCTGTGCTCAAGTCTCTCCAGCGATGCCGCATTTACCAACATTGCTTATACAGCAACGCCACCATGACAAGCCAAGTACAGGAGTAGAGTAAGAAGGCTATTCCACTACAGAGAGGGGTGGCGAAGAGAGACGTTATATCTCCGAAACTGTTCACCGCTGTACTGGAAGATGCCTTCAAGTTCCTAGAATGGAAAAGGCGGGGCATCAATATCAATGACAAGTATATCACTCACATTCGATTTGCCAACGATGTTGTCATTATAGCGGAGTCGCTGGAGAACTTGAGTATCATATTTAACGAACTCAATTAGGTTTCCCAACATGTGGGTCTTAAAATCAACATGGACAAAACGAAGGTCATGTCGAATATCCATGTTGAGCTATCGCCAGTTTATGTTGGGAGCTGCATCCTTGAAGCTGTAGATGGGTATGTATATCTGGGACAGCTGATACAGATAGTTCCGGCTGGGTAGCGTTCGGGAAGCTCCGTAGTATCTTCTCGTCCAAAATACCTCTATGCCTAAAGTTGTCTTTAACCAATGTGTGTTACCGGTGATGACATATTGATTAGAAACGTGGTCCTTAAATTTGGGCTTCATAAGAAAGCTCAAGGTCGCACAGAGAGCCATGGAGAGGGCTAGGTGTTTCTCTAAGTGATCGAATCAGGAATGAGGAGATTCGTAGAAGGACAAAAGTCGCCTACATAGCCCAGCGGAAGCTCTTTGAAGTGGCAGTGGGCGGGGCAAAGAGCACGTTGAGTCAATGGCCGATGGGGCAGAAAGCCTCTTGAATGGCGACCACGTACCGGCAAGCGCAGCGTCGGACACCCACCGACTAGGTGGTCGGATGACCTGACCAAAATCGTAGCGAAGCGCTGGATGCAGGCCGTGTCCAACCATTCTTTTTGGAAATTCTTGGGGGAGGCCTATGTCTAGCTGTTGACTTCATAGGAGATGATAATGATGTTTGACGTGGTTTGTACGTAGTAAGATTACGCGGGGAATAAAAAATGGCCAGAAGGCGAGGTAGTGGTAGTATAGGTACATATGTATGACTCAAGAATCCCAATTAGTTTACATTAACAAAGGTGGGTACTGAAAGCACATTGGACTTGAAATTTTTTATGAAAAAAAAAATTCAAATGAAATGACACCAGCCACCACCCACCCACTTAGTTTATAAAACATTTTCAGTATAATCTTTGTCAGGTTTTTGAAACAGGACAAAGATAACACTAAATATGTAGTGTGTGACTTTTAAATTAATACTACTAGATATTTTGTGTTTTTTTTATGCCATGTACGCACGAGCGAAGATAAACATGTTGTTCGCACATGCGTATCACTAATAAACATAATATTTGATGTTCGCAAAAACGATGTTCGTGTTCACCATGTTTTGTTTGTTCGTGCGTACAAGCTTAATAATGTGTATACCTACATATTAAAGGACGGTCGTAAAATACAAATCCGTTAACTATTTGAGAACGATGCCATTGAAGGTGATTACGTTGTCAATTATCAGTGTAAAATAAAATGGCCGGTCAATTGTAAAGAATTTTTTAGTCGGGTTATACGCGGCTCCGACACCATCGAATACTGAAATTGTAAAAAAAAAAACGATTATAACTTTAACGAACTTGTCCCAATAAAGATTGCTATAAACCGGTAGTTATGTATTATAGAATATAAAAAAAACAAATTAGTTTGATCTAAGACGAAAAGAAACTTCCACATAAATAAGGGAATGCATTTTGGTGAGTAAAAACGTGCATTTTCTAACTAATATTTTTAGGTTGGGTTGTATTGTGGTTGCTAAATATCTTGTGAAGTGAATAGTCCATTATTTGGGTTGTTAGACCCAATTATTCTGGCTGATAAGGTTGTGTGCACAAGTCCATTGTAGTATCAATATTACGAAGGTCTTAATGTCGTAAGCTTTGGCTAGTAGACATAGAGATAGAGATAATAAAAAAGTATAAAGCAATAAAAAAAGCATGCTTTTTTTATAAAAGCAAAATAAGTTGCTTTTTTAAACGCAGATTCAACTTTTTATGATGGTAATCCTACCAATATATATACGACTCATTAAGTTGGAAGTGCTTTTGCGGAGCAACTTTTTCGTAATTTCGTATAACTTTTCTTTCACTTATGCTTTATGCTTATTTATTTAGTTGTTTTGGTTTTCTGCTTTGGCAGATTCTTCGAATCAGTTCAACTTATTGAATTAGTGAATTATGTTTTTTAATATGGATACGCTTTTGGTTATTGTTTTGTGACTATAGTGTGTTTTTAAATTGTGAAAGACTATAGGTACAGACTATATTGAGTGGAGTTTAATTAAAAATGTATGTGCATTTTTAGGTTAAGTGTAAAATACTTTGTAAAAATATTATTTCATTTAGACTTTTAGAAAATATCTCGCAATCGTATTAATAACGAGATTTGGAACTTTTTTTAAAAAAGACACTTTCTGACAAAGTCGCGGAATGTAATATTTGTAAAAAATCTTTTTCGTATAAATCGTCGGTTACCAATATTCGTGTTTAATAAAAAAAGCATAAATAAAATAGCAAACAGCAATCAATAAAATATACTTTTTGCACTAGAAATAGCTTTCAAAGTTTATAAACAAATAAGCAGACAACAAAAGCTGCTTTTTGAAATAAGTAAAAAGCGTAACTGCTTTTTTACTTTTAAGCACTTAGTCCCAAGTCTACATATAGACAACATAATGACGTGAGACTTTATGAAGTGGTAGAGTGCCTGTGAATATGAATCACAATACATAACAGAGCCGAGACCAAAAGTTCAACGTGCTTTCAGAGGCACTGAGGGGTCTTAGTGTGTAAAGATCGCCACTCATACACAGATCAACCGCGGCAAGCAAAATTTAACCTGATCGATCGAACCGTGTAGCTCTTGTTTCTTAGCCATTATTTATTTTTTAAACCTTATGTGGATAATAAGGGGTAATAAATTTGCCTAAAATAAAGCAAACATTTTTATTATGTTCCTATTAGTAATCTTATTGATGGACAAATCTTATTACATATTAGAATTAAAATATACGTGCAATTTCCTTATAATTTCCAAATGGAATGCGGCAAGCTCATGCATAGTACACAATGAAATTAAATACCTAAGAGTAAAGTACCCCGCTGAATAGTGATACAGACGCGGTTTTTAAGACGTAAAAGAAAGGCCTATCAACGTGGAAACGAGTTTTATAAACTCTAATTGACCGATTACTGACGGCAAAACCTGCAATACAATGAACAATACATAAGAATATGACTATTTTATTATATTTAAATTTAACATTATTATGTTTTGATCGTAATTATTTTTATTGTAACTATTTTCTAATTGTAACATCAATTTAAAACAGAACAAAGATAACAAACACTAAAGATGTGTTTAGCTTTTAAATTATTAACTGCTAGATTTATGTGTTTTTCTTAAGCCGCGTATGCACGAACGAACAAAAACATAGTACCTAAACACGAACAACAAGCATTTTGTTCGCATGTTCTTACGCACGTGCGAACAAAGTGCTCGATGTTCGTGTTCACCATGTTTTTTTTCGCTCGTGCGTACATGGCTTGGAAAAACACAGTATATCTAGTAGTAATCAATTAAAAGTTAGAAACATCTTTATTGTTATCTTTTTCCTGTTTCAAAATATATATTTGCCAGTGTTAAGAGTACACCAGTACCTTACTTGTAGTTGGTACCCATTATATTTTATTCTGATTGTATTACCAAATAGCCATATTGTATTAAAATGTTGTCGATGTTCGCGTTCACCATATATTTGTTATTTCGTGCGTACATGACTTAACAATATACCTACATACAAGGTGCAGTTTTTCATCTTCAAAAATAAAACGACAACTTGTATATTTTAAACCATAT
Source organism: Sesamia inferens (assembly GCA_037179545.1). Lineage (NCBI taxonomy): Eukaryota > Metazoa > Arthropoda > Insecta > Lepidoptera > Noctuidae > Sesamia > Sesamia inferens. The sequence goes on along the minus strand of CM073928.1, from coordinate 14,016,777 downwards.
TTACGAATGATTTGCAATGCAGCAAAGCCGATGAATAATAAAATACAATACTATATTTTTACCTAAGTGTAAAGTACGCCACTGAATAGTGTTGCAGAGCTGGTTTTTAAGGCGTAAAAGAAAGGCCTGTCAACCTTGAAAGGCATTTTGAGTGAAAGTTTAGCCAGCCTATTTATAAAAAACGCTGCAATATATGAAAATAAAATAATCACAATAAATTTTGTTAGAATCAGAACGGTGAACTCTGGAATAGATTTTGCAAACTGTGTAAAAAACACATTGTTGTTCAACTTTCAGAGTGACACCAATGCAGAAATATTAATATTAATAGCTGCAATATAAAAATAACAGATACCAAATTATTATCTAAAATCAAATGTGAAGGTAATGAAATAGCTATTCACTATAATACTAACCTCCGGCGCTGGTATTATTAAGGTAATGGTTAGAAGACTCACAGTTTGTCACTCTTACACTATGACCATACAACTACGTACTAAAACTGTGTGTAAAAAGACAACATAATGATTTACATTTAGGTAATCGGTGATGTGCGTTAATTTTACAGGTGTGTTTATATCTCGTAACTCTAGGGTATGAAAAAGATCATATCAAAGAATCCACTACTGCTAATAAGCTATTTATAACGTAGTGGTAGAGTATCATTGGTAATGGGATCACGTAAATCACAAGCCATAAGTAAACCTGATCTAGTTAACTAGATAATGTTGTATTATCGATTCTAAAAGAAGAATGCATTATATAATTTCCACAAACAACCGATTAGTTACCTAGTTCTAATATTTCGCACGAAATTCGATTTGATTCACGAAAAATGAGTGTATAAGGTATGTTATTATTTTGTAATTACAATTATGATATACATAATTTATATCATAATTATTGGTTTAAGGTATAAATTAAGTATATCATATAAAGTACCATACCACCATGGAATGCCGAAAAGCCCATGCATAATAAAATACAATACTAAATACCTAAGAGTAAAACACGCCGCTAAATAGTGTCGAAGTGTTTGATTTTAAGGCGTAAAAGAAAGGCCTGTTTACATTGAATGTCATTTGTAATACCAATGATTCAGCTATGATAAATGCTGCAATATAAGAATTAAAATAGTCATAATAAGTGGTGTAGACTCAGAAAAAAATATTGTATAATCGAACACAAACTGTTGCTGAATAAAAATATCGAACAACTTCCTGGCTGAAATCTATGAATATGCAGTTGAGAATTAAAAATAAGCAAATATCCAAACACTATCTAAAACTAAATAATTGGGTTGTAAAATTGTTGTTAATATGAGTGGTTGAAAGTTATACACGATATAGAAACCACTAATTTTAGCCATGGTTAGAATAAATTATTACTAAGGCGGCATGGCCATACCTACAGATAGACTAATTTGAACTTACAGGGCCCTCTACTAAAATTTATATGCATATGTTTGTTATGTGTACGCAACAAGCAGTGTTACTCTTAAATTTAAGAATTAACAATACTGCTACATATTATGGAGCTCTTTCAAAACAGGTTACCTGTATACATACACGGGAACGCATTTAGTTATAAAAAATATGCTCTGAAATACCAGTATCTGATCTAACTCCAGACTTTTGTTTTGTGTCTAAATCGGATGTGACCATGGTTGTCTACGTAAAGTGAATCTACGGTCTACGGAAAATGATTACACTGAATAATTATTTTGCTGATATGGCTCTGCGGCAAATCCATCAAAGTGTAAAATATCACAAATTAACATTCTACAACACTACTTCCTTAACTAACATTGGTTGTCTGGCTTTCGCGATTCTGAAAGCTGCTCTTAACGACTGTCAAAAATATATAAATGGCAGCCGGGACCAATAATTTAACGTGCTTTCCGAATCACGGAGGTGATCCATCCATAGATCAATCTGGGTAAATGATTTTTAACCCGATAGATCAAACCATGTAGCTGATATATCTTAGACACGATCCCCTCTTATTTATTTATTAAACCTTTTGTGTATAATAAGAGGTAGTAAATTTGTCTAAAATATGGCAAACATATTTATGATGTTCATACTAGTAAGGTTTTTTATGCACACAACTTATTACATATTGGAATAAGAAGCATAATGCAAAATATACGTGCAATTTCCTTATAATTTTCAAATGGAAAGGCTAAGCCCATGCATAGTAAAATTTGAAATTAAATACCTAAGAGTAAAGTACCCCGCTGAATAGTGGTACAGACGCGGTTTTTAAGACGTAAAAGAAAGGCCTATCAACGTGGAAACGAGTTTTATAAATTATAGCTGAATATTTTCTGATGACAAAATCTGCAATACAATCAAAACACAAATTTAACACAATGTTTTGGTAGTAATTAGTATAACGATTAGTAGTAATGTCTTGTTTGATAGTATTACAATCAGAAAGTTATTATGTTCTGATTGTCATACCAATTTGAAACAGGATCAAGATAACATTAAAGATGTGTCTGATCTTTAAATTATTACTACTAGGTATTTTGTGTTTTTCTTAGGCCGTGTACGCACGAGCGAACAATAACATGGTAAACACGAACATCGTAGCGAGCAACACGAAATTTGTTCGCATGTTCTTTCGAACAAATATTTTAAAAGTTAGAAATAACTTTACTGTTGTCTTTATCCTGTTTCAAAATATGTATTTGCCAGTGTTAAGAGTAAGGTCTTACTCATAGTAGAAACCTATCATATTATGTTCTGATTGTAATAACAAATAGTTAAATACATTGTATTAAAATGAAAACACAAAAAAAAAAAATGTGGTAAACATGGGCAACTATGTTCATCATATTTTTTTGCGTTCGCGTGTATTTGGCTTAACAATGTACCTACCTACTCGTACAAGGTGCAGTTTTCATTCTCAAAACTAAAACGATACTTGTATACCTTGAACCATATTTGCGAATGATTTTCAATGCAGCAAAGCCAATTAATAATAAAATACAATACTATATTTTTACCTAAGAGTAAAGTACGCCGCTAAATAAAGTTGCAGTGGTGGTTTTTAAGGCGTAAAAGAAAGGCCTGTCAACCTTGAACGGCATATGAAGTATAAATTTGGCCGTCCTAGTAATAGAAAAGAATCCTATAAAAAAAAATCACATTAATTGTTGTTTGAAACAGAACATAATATTACCTATACAGTGTATAGCTTCAGTTATAGATTTTGAAAATTTTAATATAACACAGTGCCTCTTGAATTTTAAGAGTGAAATCAATACTGAAACGTCAATGTACAAATGAACAGATAGTAAATTATTATCTAAAACCAAATGTGAAGGTAATTAAATAGCCATCAGTAAAATACTAACAACCAGGGCTGGTTAGATCAAGGTAATGGTAAGAAGACATCGTTACCTACTCTTACGATATGATTGTACAACTACCTACTGACAATGTGTGTAAAAAGATCCGTTGACTCGTGGTGGTGGACCAGCGGCATAAAAGAAAAAGAAACCATGAAAGTGTAACCGAATTAATTTACATTTTGAAAATAGTATTACAGAATTGTGTACTGAATCGGTTTCTGTAATTTTTTAATAAAATTTAAAAAAAGAAATTAAACCTATATAGATTTTTAGCGTAGATTTGTGATGTGACCAGTAATAAAAATTCCATATTTAAAACATAATAATTAAAATTTAGTCTATGGATTATAATTATAACAACATGATCTACATTTAGGTGCTCGGTGAGGTGTGTTAATTTTAAAGGTGTTTTTATATTTATATATTTAGTGTAGGCATGAATGAAATCATATCAAAGAATCAACTAAAAATAGGATTAAACATTAAAATTAGGATTGATTTTCAATAAATAACTAAACATATGGATCAAATTTATCGGGTTAATCAGACGAATGATCTATGATCGATTCCATAAAATGACATATAATAATTCGTACGTATGTTAATCCACTCAAGATTAATACGAGTATAGATATATTATTATTAATATAGAAAATTGTAATAAGGTGCTCCTGAAACCTTGAACAACATGATATAATAAATAAATAAGTTATGTGGCTACCACCATATTTGCTCATGACTTTCTTTGCGTATGGTTTGGTTTGCAGCAAAACTTATGCAAAGTAAAATACAATACTATAAGTATACCTAAGAATATATTACGCCACTGAATAGTGTTTCGGAGTTGTATTTTAAGGCGTAAAAGAAAGGCCTGTCGACCTTGAAATTAATAGTTGATAAAAATGTAGCCGACGCGGAGGTGAGTGATATCAAAAATCCTGCAAGAAATTAAAATAATCACATTATGTTTGAAACATAACATACTGTAGAAGTACCAACTTTTTTCCACTTTGGAAGCGTCTGTCATGCAAAATTCAATATCATCTATCCATAGATAACCCACACGTATGTGTTTGATGAAAAAAAAAATTTTTGAGTTTCACATCTAAGTATGGGAAGCCCCAATATTTATTATTATTTTTTTATTTTCGCATCAAAATATTAATGCGGTTCACAGAATATATCTACCTACCAAGTTTCAACAGTATACCTCTTATAGTTTCGGAAAAAACTGGCTGTGACATACGGACGGACAGACGGACAGACGGACAGACGGACAGACAGACATGACGAATCTATAAGGGTTCCGTTTTATGACATTTGCCTACGGAACCCTAAAAATGAAGTCCCCGCCATTCGGATGGGTGTCACAATGCAACAGGTTGAGTCGAGGGATGAAGAAATTTCACACAGAAGAAGTCACGGACAAAAGTTACTGGACAACGTGTTAACATAAACCCTGTGACGTGCCGTTGATGTTGGCGCTGGACAATTGACAGAACAGTAACAGTAACTAAGAAAAGCGTAAACGTACTGCGTAAATTTATTTATAAGTGTAAACGATTCCGTTAAAAATAAACTTGTTGTCAGTTTTCAATGCAATATAAAATGGCCGATTAACTGAAAAGTACTTCGGGGAATTAAGTATGTTTGGTACGCTGACCAACATTTGAAATGCTTTCCGAGGCACGGAGGGGTATATAAATATCGTCACCCATACATAGATCAACCTCAGCAAATAATGCTTATCCTGATCGATCGAACTTTTTAGCGTATGTTACTTAGCCACAAGCCCCTCTTGTTTATTTATTAAACCTTTTATGGATAATAAAGGGTAAAAAATTTGGCTAAGATCATGCATAGTAAAATATGAAATTAAATACCTAAGAATAAAGTGCCCCGCTGAATAATGGTACAACGCGGTTTTTAAGACGTAAAGGAAAGGCCTATCAACACGGAAACGAGCTGTATAACGTCTCGCTGACTGAAAACCGACGAGAAAATGTGTAATAGATCAATATTATGACACAATCTGACTTTTTGGTGTTACAATCAGAAAAAAAAATTTTTTTTTTAATTATTAAATTGCTTTTTACTTTAGATAATAATCGTTTATCTGTTACAACTAGTCCAATTGGTCCAGGCCATAGTATCCGGAGCGAGAATGCATTGGAAAGCCATCACCTTCTGCGAAGCAGTAATGCTGCAAAGGAGAGGGCGGAGCGCGTGCGGGAGAGGCAATCTAAGCGCCCTCACGCACGTAGCCGCCAAAGGAGAAGCCCTGGTTGGGAGACAGTATCGATCTCCCAGGCACCAGAGGTGCGGTCTTGTGGGCGGCGAGATCCGGTAAGGACCAGGCACAGGTCCACGGCGCGTTGTGTTCCACGCGCGCCTCAAAGAGATGTCAACACATAGTCCACGAAAAGTAATGCCTACCAGGGCACAGGCAAGTGAAGGAACACGGGTGGGTTTTAGTCAGTGAAAGTCTGACACCACCACCCATTCGCTCCGCCTTGAGCGGGAGAGGTGATATGATGAATTCCCATCCGAAAAAAAAGTCGATGCAAAGTAAAATATTAAATTAAATACCTATGAGTAAATTGCTCCGCTGAATAACAGTAAAGAGGCACTTTAAAGATATAAAAGAAATGCATATTAACATTGAACATCTTCTCATAAAATTCTGATCGATCGATGACAAAATTTGCAATACAATCAACATTTTGCATGTGATTGTTTGGTGTTACGATCAGAACTTAATACAATAATAGGTAGCTACTAGTAGTAAGGTACCAGTGTACACTGTTAGTAGTAAGGTACAAGTATATTGTTTAAATTAATAAATGGCATTTAACTTTAGATAATAATCTTTTATCTGTTCTAACTAACAGCGCAGTTTTCTAATAAATCGTAGAATTAGACTCACCGTTAGCTGCAGCTGCTTCTGCGCCTTCTTCATTTACGTCTATGAACGCCTTTTGGATAGCTTCACTTACATACAAGTCCGAGTGTCCCTTTATCAAATTATCTAATCGAGCTTCACCAGCAGTGAATAACTTTACAATATTCATCTGAAAAAAATTAATCAAGCTACTAATTGGTAGGGGATGAGGTCAGTCGACGAGCGTCTTAAACAGAGTGGTCAAAAGTTTGCGCGTTTTTTCTGATAATTAAAGATAGTTACTAGATAAACTTTGCGGCACTCTATTCAATACGTTGAGACACGTAAGCTTTTAAATCAAAGTAATGTTAACTTAATTCCGGTTCAAAAGCTTTAAACAAAATATAAGTGCAAGAGTGTTTGATGTGGAAACGGTAGGTAGGTAGGTAATACTTGCTGTATTTAACCGACCTCAAAAAGGAGGTGGGTTACTCAATTCGACCGTATATATGTTTTTTTATTGTTACACGTCTATATGTGTCACAAGCCAAATAACTAATACATACTGACCTTTTGGAGAACTTCTTTAAGGTTAGTTGTAGTTTCAATCTTAAACTTGGGAAGGTCAACTTGAACCTCGGTGGTATACATGCTATCTACGGCCTTTGATAAAACTGATGGGTCCTTTAGTTTTTCAATAAGGGAATTGATGCCGTCGATTTCATTTGGAAGTACGATAAGAAGTGATGATTGATCACCTTCATAGGGTATTTCTAAGAGCTGTAATGATAGATAAAATAGTACATGAAACACTTTTTAATATTAATAATTAGCATTACAATCTATAGCTGTCGACCTATATGTATAATGTAACAAATGGCAAAGATGGTGTTTTATATCACATATAATAATTTAATTAGTAGTAATTATTTAAATCCTACATAAATTTATCACAATGATTTTACATTTTTGTAGCGGTTCATTTACATATGCAATATGTTCCTTATGATTTTATTTTTTTTAGTTCCGGCATAAGTATCCTTTAATTATGTAGTATTTTACAAATATTTGATAATTATTTACCTTAGCCTCGAGTTCCTTACTTTCACCGTATTTAAGGTCATCAGTTTTGCGCATGGTAGGTTTTTTGACAGTTTTGTCTTTGCTTATATAGAAATCTTGATCAAATGTCGCTGCTGCGTCGAATTGCTTCTTCCACTTACCCTGAAATAAAATAAATTTTAGGTAGTACCAAATTTCTATCAAATTAAATATTAGTGATTATTAAAATTTTATCACGATTATGAGAATAGATTATGGAGAAGAATATCTTATTTTAAGAATCGCGTTTTATTACACTAAATCTAGTAACCAACCTTGAAGTAAATGGCGTTTACGAGGACCGCGGCTGTGTCTGAACCCAGTGAGTCTGCTTTTACCAAATCTTTGATCTTGTGGTTTGTGTTATCTTCAACCTGAAAATCAATGGCAGAATAATAGTGTTTATATAATTGCAGAACTATATCAGTGCACTAAATCTAGAAAGATTAGTAGGTTGGCTTCTACAGTACGTCGGCGATGTTTGCGACGCATGTGCTCACAGTTTTGACGCAGTATGGCCCATGAAATATGGCTTATTATTTCACAGGTTGCATGAGAATCCCAACATCATTGTGCACTTGTGTGTGTTTAATCCGGTTGAACAAGATCTGTTTTACTTATAGCCTATACTAGTACTTATACTAGTACTGGCTTAGGTTAAGTAAGATAGTTTAGTTAGTGTAAACCCAATGGACCTCATTTTTTGTCTGAACAAATAAATGATTATTATTTTCATATATCATAGCAATCCGTGTAAAGTATAGACAGCTGCAAAAAAAAAAAAAAAATACAGAGCAATATTCAGCCACATGACGGAGAAAGGGGAGTTAAAGAACAGTTATTAAGAAAAATTTGATCCATAGCGATATCATCAAGTGACTTAACATTTCCATAAATGAAGACCTGAAAAACGTAAATATTAAATTTTACCCATGCATTAATTTCCTGAGCAGCTTCAACATTTTTAATGAAGTTAACATTCTTCACATCTGAGTTGAAGACATCCCTGGACACGGCAGCATATTCGTCGTTCAACACTGAACCTTCACGGACATACACTCTGTTTGCTAGACGTAGTTCAACTCCCTTCACGGATCGCAGCTGCTTGGTGACGTCAGTGAAGACTTGCTTGGTCTGTACAATTCATAAATTATATTAGTATTTTCGATTCAACAGTTACTGACAAAACTATATAGGACTCACAGTTAGTTGTTAATATATAGCACTACTAGTTATAAAAGTTGAAGAAATTTCGACTTTGTAAAGCAACATTTCTGTCAATCAAATCTTTATAGTCTCTTTCTCAAGATGTCATATTTATACTAGATTACTATATACAATATACATATATATAAATCAAGTCTACTTACCACATTGTCATTGGGCAAACCGATTCCCTTAAGTATTTCGTCATGTGATTCTCCCACTGAAGCCACAGATAGTTGAGCTAGTGGGGACAGCACGGAAAATGCCGACAACACTACATTTTTACCTGGATTGGCTTTCACTACCTCCTGAAGATTGAAAATAATTACAGTATTAGGTATCTGTTTAACATTTCGTAATGACTTCGGACGGGTGAAATTCTGATACTAAATACTCTACAGAAAAACTGTGAACGTTGTATAAAAAACATAGCGACCCCGGCCCCGCTCCCGCCGCCGGCCGGTATCACAGAAAATGTGTCGCCCCGCAATTTTTAAATCTGTAATTTCTTCGAAAATTTTCATATATTACATATGCTGTAAAGGGCGATATAGATCTATATTAAATCAACAATGTCTTTGAGGTATTAAATTGGATAAGGATTAATGCTGTCGCTTAGAAAATTAGCCGGTATTTGTCGTAAAAAGTAAATGAAAAAAAATGTTATTGTGGGATATCTATAAGAGATGGACATATACCACCGTGGACTTTTTTGTAGACCTTTTCAATGTGTACAATATTTAGTACATTATTTTGGTAAATATCGTAGGGTTCAGCCTGCTTTTCACTGCAAACGCGGTAAAAAGTAATTACTTACGACATCACACCAGAAACTTCAATAATAAAAAAATTTCTCCACAATTTAATGGATATTATTATACATATAAACCTTCCTCTTTAATCACTCTATTTATTATAAGAAACCGCATCACACACAATCTGTAGCGGAGTTTTAAAGATAATATCATACTAAGGGTCATAGGGAAACAGAAAGTGACTTTGTTTTATAAATGTAGTGATATCTTAAAACGGGTTTTTGTTCCGATATTGTATGTAACATCAAATCAATACCTATCAAAGCATGTGTAGGTAGGTAGGTGATATATAGCAACATATAGATTGATTACGATGCATGTAAAATGGACAAATCTTGTCCAATAAAGAAAAACATAAATCTATATTGCGTGTTCGATTGATTGCGTCATGGTCTTTGTTTCCGTATGACGATGTGTTCAAGGACTATTTATAATCTTGATAAGATGATTGGCAGTATTAGCTTCTGTCAGACACTATAAAATTCTTGAATACATAGTGAAATTGCAACATGTTTAATTCAAAGTTATATCTTACGACCCCGTATATTTTTAAACTACAGTAGGTTTCCTCTGCGCTGGGGTTATCTATAAATTAACTCATAAAATAAAAAGTTACTTCGATAACTTGGCCTTGACTTTTGAGGAATGAACTATGGAGTTTGTATGTACATCGATAATGATTGCTAGCCTAATTTCAAATCTAATTTATTGTGACTTATTTGTTTGATTCCTTATCACTACACTGGAAACCTGCGCGTTTTTGTTTGTTTATTTGTCGTTTTGAATAAATGTTTATCTTTCTTTTCTTTCTGCGGCCAATACTGTAGAAAATGAAACCCTTTATAGCACCCTAAATACTGTAAAGCGGTACTAGAAAATAAGTCTTTGAGTAATAAAATATGTTTTTGTACGTATTGTATTGGTCGTCTATGAACATGACCAAAACATACGTGCAAATGTTTTTAAGAGATAACAATTAAAAACATTTTTTGCCCACGTAGTGTCGCTATCTAATGGGATACTTAATTGGTTTTAGGTTATCACTCGGTTTGGTTTTAATATTAATAGTTATTAATAGTGGTTTTATAGATTCGGCTAATGCTGCTTTACTAACAACATGTTTCGAATCGATCGAATCAATCAAATACGATGAGGTATTTTTATATAATAATGTGCTGTGTTTACTTACTTGGAACATATTAGCGGTAAAAGCCTCATTACTTGTTTTCAGGATTTCTGCGCTAGGCTGTTCATCCGACATTGCTGTTGCCGCAAGGGCCAATACTGAAACATTACATCATATAATATTAAGTATGCACCTTAAACACGTACTTTTTTATGAAAGTCTTTTTTTTTTGATAAATTCCATTTTTTTTTATTTTAATACTTTCGTCCTCATTCACGTGTTTGGCAGAATTTATTGCACAGGAATGTGCTAACCAAATAAAATTTTTATGTCCTAACCGGCCTGGGTTAGTCTCTCTGTATACGAAATTTGATCGAAATGACCGTTCCGTCATCTTGGCGCGATAAGACGAACATACAGCGAGATAGTTATTTTCTCATTATTTTTGTTATAATAATAGCTTATCGATGCTTACTCATTCATGGACAACAAGTAATGCAGAACAAATAATAGGTATTAAAAAGATAGGAAACAATGCACCATTGATGATAAGTAATTGAAAAAATCGTTTTGTGTGGACTCTTCAAGAGAATCGTATAATATTTTCCACTATACAGTGGGCTAATGTGTTTCGCTAGTTTTTATACAAGACTACCATAACTAGTTTTAACCATACACTCGAATATTTTTGGCATAAATGAAAGCCAAAAGTATAGGTATTTATTACAATATTTAAGTTTTTTATTATAGAAAACTGAATGCGATCAACTGTAATACAACATTTAAATCCCATTATTAAAATCATCTAGCATCTAGCAGAAGTAGAGTCAAACTGGAGAAAGTTGGGCCGTGGTTCCCTGTGAAAAGAGGGGTAAGGCAAGGAGATCCGATATCCCCAAAGCTATTTATAGCTACACTGGAGGCCATAATGGGGCAACTGGACTGGAGTCGATACGGCATAAAGATTGGAACGAAGTACCTAAACCACCTACGATTTGCGGATGACCTAGTTCTTATATCAGAATCTGGGAAAGATCTCCAATCCATGATAGATTCCTTGAACAAAGGCAGTAAAAAAGTGGGCTTAGAGATGAATCTATCTAAAACTATGGTGATGACAAACAGTATCAGGAGAACAGTATCAGTTGGCAGCGCACCTCTGACATATACAGACCAGTACTTGTACTTAGGTAAGCAAATCAGCTTCACACGCGGAAATAACGAACGAGAAGTCGAACGAAGGACACAACTAACATGGAACAAGTACTGGAGCCTAAAAGAAATATTCAAAGGCACCTTACCAACCAAAATAAAAACGAAGGTCATGAACTCTTGCCTCTTGCCCTGCTTAACATACGGCTGCCAAACGTGGATATTCAACAATAAAGTTAAAAATAAGATAGTAACATGTCAACGTGGAATGGAGCGCAGCATGTTAAACATACAAAAAATTCAAAGAATACGTCACACAAAAATAAGAGAAACAACAAATGCCAAAGATGGACTACAACAAGCGTTGACTCTAAAATGGAAATGGGCCGGACATGTGGCACGCTTAAAAGACCAGAGATGGACTAAAATAGTTACAGCTTGGAAAGGTCCACTTGGCAAGAGGAGAAAAGGAAGACCCTGTGCAAGATGGGAAGATGACGTTGTTAAAGTCGCCGGTGAAAATTGGTATCAAATAGCCAAAACTAGAGAAGACTGGTCATCCTTGGAGGAGGCCTTCACCTGCAGAGGGGTTCTAGCAGAAGAATAATAATAATAATAATAAAAAAATATAGATTATAAATTAATTACTTTTTCACTTAATATTTTGTTGGTTTATTATGTTACCTTAACTTTTTTCTAATTCATTACTATTAGCTAACTTACCTTCTGTCTAGAAATAAAAGGCTTTTTTATTTTTTATTTTTTTATTTTTATTTATTTATTAAAATCATCCCATTATTAAAATCTGCCTTGTAAGGTAAAATGATAATTTAAGATAAAGTTTATCATCAATGACTAAAATAATTTGTATTTAGACCGAGTAAAATATTACTCAAACAGTATGCATAACATACACAGTAAGCCATAAGGAAAACCGGTTGTAAACTTGAACGTTGATCACAGGGAATCCCAGTCAACATTTACTGGTAAAAAAATCAAGTTTCACGATAATATTAAAACTAGATGACATCACTAAGTATTTGTCTACTTAACAAATCAACAATCAACAACTCGCAAAGTAGGTAGTTATAACATTTGAAGGTGCTACATGTTGAAATCTTGCCCCGTGTATCCGTTCTATTCAACTGTTTTTTTATTCATTGAAAAAATCACAGATAACATACAAAGTTCATCTTTTAAAGTGCATAGGTTAGGTGCATAACTTTGTAAGACTTCAAGGGTAACATTACTACCATAAAAAACGTGATTATATACATAAGAAAGTCGCTATTGTTTAATCAATATGATTCCAGATGAGACAAAGAGTTAAAAACTATGATTCTGCTTTTTGATTCTTCGGAGGGATGTTATAATGACTGAAGAAGGGTGATAATATTTTTAAAAATATCATATTTATTAAAGACTTACCGCATATAAAGAGCTTCATGTTTGTGGCTGTGTCTCTCTCGGACGCTGGATCCACACTAACCGGTTAACGACGCGGTATTCTTTTATATAATACAATTTGTTGATAGTCATGGGGTCACTACCTACTGCCGCCCAGAAACTAAAGATATAGTGGGTTTATAATATGCAATCACAGTGCGCTGAATTGTTTGTCTTTGCCTAATTATAAATTTTAGGACACGTTCTAAAGGTCCCCGAAAATATTAATAATTGCATTGCATATCAAACACGTGCCTAAAAACGTATTCTTAAAATTTGTAACGAAAGCCATACTATGAACATTATATATTATAAAATATAAAACGATTTATGGCGGATTGCATGGAAATACAAATGAATAAAGACAGACAGTCAGAAGATCATAGCTTTTGTAACAAGAAGTACCTACTTGCATACAGTTTAACATACAGGCTAAGATACAGGTTTTCACAGCTTGGGAGATAACTGTTTCTCACTGCTAAAATTACCCTTATTATATTATTATATTAGTTTTACATAATATTGCACTCTAAGCTTAAATGTATGCTTTCACTAAGTTACCTTTGTGTATATTTAGTATATTAAATTGTTCTTAAGATTGATTTAAATAATTCTTGCGTGAAAGTATTGGTAGTGGGAGGAATTATAATACTTAGTATGTATTTAGTACAGTCTAGAATAATTTATGTAACTATTTTTTTTAAATATACCTATGTAGGTAGGTAAAGACGCGTCCTGCCCGTGTAAAAGATGCCAGGTGATTTACTTCAATTTAAAATATTTTATTTCACATAAACATGTAGGATCAAGTATGTGAAATACTTATAATATATATTTTGAATTTCTGCATTTGTGATGGATGGCTCAGAAGCTAGGTGCATGGTTCCAATAAATCGTTCGTTATATGGAGTAGAGCCGATAAACAATTCTACGGTTACTTTCTTAAAAATAACTGGATACGACAATGTATGTCCATTGTATATATTATGTATTCTATATGATACAGGATGAATAGCGCTATCCTTTTTTCATACCGACATAAAGATAGCGTTAACGCGTACTACAATGGCTCTTGGAGTATCTATCAATACTATAACTGACTAAACTTAAATCCCCCTTATTCATAAAAGATGTTTAAAGTTAACTATTAGGGAATATTTCCGGCATGATGTCTGGTGAAGCCGTACGGAGGACGGGTTTGAGCAGTTGTGTTGTTGTGTTGGGAGTTTGGTCGTTGAGGGTCTTCAGATCAATCTCCCTTTGGCGCAGTATCGTTGGTCGTGTTGTTGGGTTTAACATTGCATCACCTCGCTCAACTGCCGTCTTCCTTCCTATTCGCTCAATCTGAGTGAATAGGTTCTTAATAAACTAGTGCGCTTTACCATCAACGATCGCATCACTGCTTACCATCAGGCGGGATTGCGGTCAAGCACTAGTTTATAATTATTAAAAATAAAATAACTAGTGATTAGCGATTCTTTAACCATTCAATTTTGACCTTTTGACGTCACTTAACTTAAATCATCCTTTACGAATATACATCACAGTGTTTAAGGGGTTTATTCATAAATTAAGATCAAAGTTGAGTAACGTGCAAACATCTAAAATGTATAGGTAGTTAAAGAATCGCTAATCACTAGTTAACTTTAAACATCTTTTATGAATAAGGGGGAATATTTATATATTTTAAACTACCTTTACGACGCCGCGCGGATGTTTTTTTTCGAATCGCCCAAAAGTCAAGGTCTCGAAATCATAAAGTTCAGGTATGGTGATGATAAATTATGTAAGTATAAAATGCCAGTTAACTTACGATGTATGTAATATTACTGTCCATTATATTTAATTAAACAAGTTGAATGAAGGTTTTTCCATTCAAGAAAATTCATGTAATATTTATTGCTGGAAAATCAATTTTGTATTATATATTTCCAATCATTTTAACAACTTTAAATTTTGCGAGCAAAAATCGTAAAAACTACTTCACTAATAATAACTATTTGTTTCTGAATTTACTGGCAACTTTGAGTGTTATTTGTACTAGTAATAAGGAGTAACGTTAGAGGGTAGCGATATGATATGACAGCCTCCGTGGCGTATCGGTAGCGAACGCGGCCGCTGCGCAAGGAAGCGCGGGTTCGATTCCCGCGCAGTGCAAATATTTGTATGCATGAATATGAATATTTACACTGGTCTGGTCGTGCCTCGGAAAGCACTTTAAGTCGTTGGTCCCGGTTGCCATACGAGCATCTAATGGCAGTCGTTACTGGTTGTTGGAGCCCTAAAAGTCCTTTTTCGTTTAATCGTTTAACTGCAATGCTTCGATATCGCCTTTGGGTTGTGGAGGTCAGACGCCAGTCGCTTAACGGAAAATATCAAAGTTTAGCTAAAATCAGCAGTTAGACTGGTAAAGCGGATCCCAGGCGGACCCCAGGCTCCAAAGCTGAAAAAGCTTCGAATTCGACTGGGATTAACGCTGAGACGATGATGATGATGTTAGAAGGTAGCGATATGCGTGAATATAAAGTTAAATTAAATAAGCTGGCGATACTTCACAGCGGAGTATCAATATCTAATGAGGATAACAAAAAAATATTTTAAGATTTTTATTTCATGAATTTGAAATAAAGTAAAAAAAAAAAGTAAAGTTTTCAGTTGATTGAAGATTTCGTAATGGCCTGGCGTCACACACGTTGAGTTCTAATTTTGGCTGGAGCCAATGTAACTTTTCAATACATTAGTATGTGCTTTTTATGTTTATCATAGATGTAAGAAAACATTGTCAGAAAACCTGCAGGTTTTTTTTTCAAACCTCTAGTCATTTAAAACATTCAAAATCTACTGGCAGTCTCATTTCGGTGACGAATAAATGTCAATGTGAAATTTGAGAATTTTTTGACAGATTGAGACTTTCTCGAAATTACAAGAATTACCCCACAATTCTCGTAAATGAAGGAGCGTCTAAAGTCAGTAGATGTTCTTAAATTTACGAGAGATCTCCAATGGACTTATAATTTATATTTATAAGTCTAAAATTTGACCACACCTTGATCAAGGCTCCTTCCTGCCTCTTCTCATTCAAAGCTGTATAAGAGCACGTGAACTTCTCATATATTTCAGAAGACCTAGACAGTAAATGAAGTGTGTAATTAGTCACGTGAATTATATTGTCTTTGTTCCCAATGATCTTATACTGACTACATTAAAACCAATAAGTCAAGTCACACCCAATCAACTCAAAATAGCTCTACTTAAACCAATCCATAAAAAGAACTCTAAAACAGACCCAACTAACTATAGACCAATTTCCCTTCTTCCGACAGCATCCAAAATATTTGAAAGAGCAATGTGTGATCGCGTCTATTCTTTTTGCGAAAAGTATGACATTTTCGATGACTGCCAAAATGAGTTTTGCAAAAACAAATCTACACTAGCTATATATAAATACATCCAAGAGGCAATAAATATTATAAACAATAAGCAATAGGGATAATATTACTTGATATGACTAAGGCATACGACAAAGTGCAATTTAAAATATCATTAAATAAACTGTACGGAATAAAAAAGGAAGAAAGCCCACGACTGGTCATATCATATTTAAAGGTAGAGAACAAATAGTTGAGGTCGAATATTTTAATAAAAAACAAAAGAAGCACAACTCATAAGATCTGATGTTAAACCAGTACATGCTTCATTTCCCCAGGGAAGTGTCATAGGTTGCTTGCTTTTCCTCATATATATAAACGACCTCCCTAAAACCATTGACGGTCCATGTATACTTTTCGAAGATGATACCTCTATCCTGACCTCATGCCAAACAAATGCCAATTTAAACGACAGACTTTCAACTATTCTTGAATAGACTATAAACTGGATGACAGACTATAATCTCGAAATAAATTTCACCACAACCAAATTAATAGCTTTTCACCCCTGGCAGAAAAAAACAAATAGATATAGACTTTACTTTTAAACAACATAAATTAGGTAGAAACAGTAAATAATTTCACTCTCCGCTTAACAATAGACATACACATAAACTGGAAAACGCACATACAGACAGTAAAATCAAAAATTTCAAAGTTCTCATATGCTCTCGCGAAATAAAAAAGACCACAAACCTACAAACCGCACTAAGTACACAATACGTACGCCCATGCTTGGTTTAACTATGGCATCATCTTATGGGGAAATAATAGCACAGACGCTCCCTCCCTATTTACCCTGCAAAAAAAAGCTAGTAAGAATAATCACAAATACTGAGAATCAACAGACAGTTGCAAGCCTTACTTCCAAAAACACAAGATTCTTACCTTAGGTAGCATTTATATTTTAAAATTATGTAAACTAGTCCGCAAATATCCAGATTCTTATAAGACATTGGGAGATATACAAACAAATTATACGTTGCGTCATAAAAACAAATTAAATTTACCCCCATCCAACCTAAAATTGCACTCATCTAGTCCATATTCTATGTCAATAAAAATATACAATAAATTACCAGAAGACATTAAACAACAGAATAAAATTAGTATATTTGTAACTAAATTAAAGCAATACTTAATTAGGAAAAGTTACTATACATTACAAAAATATTTAACAGATAAATTCAATAAAAAATACATAACTGTAAAGAAAGGTATATTTACAAGCAAAAAAAAGAAAACATTTAATATAATAAAATACTTAATTATGTATACCACATTTATAATAATGAACAAATTTTAATCGAGTACCAAATAAAAATAATATCAATATAATTAAAGAAATTGTTAATGAATGAATAATTAATATAATATCTATAATATAAAGAGATAGCAAGAGAATAAATACTCAATAGCAATACAATTAATAAAAAAAAATGAATAGGAATTAAATAAAACTAAATAAATAATAAATTGATAGATGGAAACATGAAGCGCTCTTCCTTCCTTCTCTACTTATTTAAAACTTGCTGTGCCCAACAGGGTCCATAATTGTTTACAATATTATATTATTATATTTACCACCTGTAACTGTACATTATGGATTGCAATAAACGATTTTGATTTTGATTTCACAAGCTCTCTCTTGCGCCCACATGAGTTAAGACAGCTAATCATTGCAATTGAAACACTTCTTGTTCTATCGCATCTTGCAGGTATAGTTACTTGTAAGATATTTGTTATCACTGTGTCGAGTTAAATCCTACTTATAAACGTAAAAGTTGCTTGCTACTATTTCACGCAAAAACCTCTAAACGGATTTGGCACACAGAGATGGATCACTATGATTAACATATCATCATCATCATCTCAGCGTTTATCCCGCTTGTTCTGGCTCAGCGGAGGCGCCATGGTAAGATAATTATTACCCATGTAAACATGCCTGTTTTCGTAAGATGTGGCCGTACCAGCGTAGGCGACCCTCCTGCAGTGTGTCTGCTATGTCACGGACATGAAGACTACTTCGGATGCGGGAGTTACTGATGCGGTCGTACCGCGTAACTCCACACATCCACCGCAGCATATTCATCTCCGTGACACGCAGCTCCTGCTTGTGTCGCTCAAGCACAGGCTACGCAGTAAGCCATACAGAAGGACAGGTCTAATGATGGCCTTATAGGCCTGTTTCTTAACCTTAGCCGGCATTTTGGGGTCACAAATGACACCCCACACCTCACGCCATTTTGCCCAAGCTGCAGAAATGCGTGCCCTGACGTCACAATCAATGTCACCGGACGCGTGAAGGACAGACCCCAAGTATTTAAACTGGTCTGTGCACTTGACCATGTCTCCGCCTATGCGCACAGACATGGTCCGTCGTGTTACTGGCCATGTACACGGTGTTCGCCACATTGAGTTTCAGACCTCCGAGCTCGAACGCATCCGCCAGCGCGATATCGTCAGCATACGTGAGCAACCAGGGAGGTTGCTGCAGCGTGATGTTATACAGCCTAAAGCCTTCCTGGATTAATGGGCTATCCAACAAAAAAATATTTTTTCTAAGGCCAGTAGCTTCTGAGATTAGCGCGTTCAAACAAACAAACTCTTCAGCTTTATGTATTAGTATAGATATGGAATTTTATAATTTTTAAGCGGTAATGACAAACTTACCATATACATGTCCAGTAGATAATTGAATTAATAGTTTCTTTATTATATAGGCTGAAATGTTTCAAATAATTTAAACGAATTCATTTATCGATGGGTAACCAAAACGTCTTATTTAGTTCTTATATTTACAAAACGCAGTTACGTATTTTTTACGCACCTCCCCTATTTACTTCTCTAGAAAAACTTGCTGCCAAGCGAAATTTGGGTAAATTAATTGTAGCCTCCTGTTCTGGGGTCATAAAATGTTCAGTTATACATATTACATCCATGGGTGTATTCTTTAGTTCAAATTCTTTTAAATGTACTGTGAGAATGTCAGCTTTGGTTAGCAGACCAGCAATGTTCTGGTGTAAAATGTGTATATTATTGTAGAAGAAAAAACTGTGAGTTTTGCTTGTTTGTTAGTATCTACATAAGGAAATAACCTTAAGTCAATTTTGATCCTCTCCATAATATTTTTAAATATGAAGCTTATTCCAGATTTATTTAGTTTCCCAGTTCTAACTGAAAACATGTCAAATATAGATACTAGGTCATTATTTGAGTCAAAAAGTATGCGTATTTATGATGTTCTAGGTCCATGTAAAGTAAGTGATAAGTGCTTAAATATATCCACTTTACAGTTATATATAGGGGATCCCCGTACGTACGTAGGTGTGCATATTATAATATTTGTGTGAGTCATTTGTCTTAAGCATTCATTAATTACTTTCACGGTAACAATATAGAGTTATTGTCAGTTTTAATATCTGAATCGCCTAATAAAATTATTTTGTTATAATATTAGTTAACTGATGTCTTATTTTTGAGTTAGGCATTAAATAGCTACAATAATTAAAGTCATAAGAAAAAAAATCTTCTAACGCTTGTAATATGCTTCTACATAGAAGCATATTACAAGCGTTAGAAGATTTTTTTTCTTATGACTTTAATTATTGTAGCTATTTAATGCCTAACTCAAAAATAAAAGTAATTAATGTGTAAAAGTAATTAAGTAATTAATTAATGTGGTAGTAGTACCGTGAAAGTAATTAATGTGTAAAGTAGTTAGAAGAATTTTCGCGATAGCCCCCCTGTACACATGTACAGGGGGGCAATCGCGCTAAATAAAACAGTAAAAGTTCAACTCGTGTTCGTATCTAATCCAGTTAAAGTTATGGTTTAGTTTCGATCACATTTCGTATCGCGTTAAAGTCTTAACTTCGGTTGAAGTAAAATCAATGTAGGTATGAGTGATACATTTCATCAGATATAATAATTAAAACTAAATCAATTATAAGTAAAACTAATCGAATAGACGTAATTTTGACATGGCATAAAAGTTAGGTTTCTTTCAACTTTTTCATTTGACAACGGTTACGTTCCAATTGCGATCCAGTTATGGTTAAACCGTTAGCGCGATACAAAACATAACAAAAGTTATGGCTTGGTTGCGATCCAATTCTGTTTTAGTTGAATAATTTTAGCGCGATTGCCCCCCTGTTACTTAATCTGCACAGTTTTCTTTGCTTGGTATCATCACGAACTCTTGGTCTCGTAGTGTTCTTTTTCGGTGTCAAGTTATTTGTGTGGTTTAAGTTTAATTTAGCTTTAGTTTAGGTTGACTAGTTTAGGTGGTCCTTGAATTGTTGACCGAAGTATCTTTACTCGGTCCTTTCGCGTCGTCAGTCTTGAAGGGTTGAGCGGAGGCATCGTGGGTTTGTTGCTCATTGGAGATAAGACGGGATTTCAATGCTTGAATTTCAGAGCCCTGCTTTATTGGACATCCGCTATCGGTAATATCCTGGTCCTTATTACTAGTGTTTAGTTTGGAATATGTAGATTGAGTTGGTGTAGAGCAACGTCGTCTTGACAATGAAGTCAAGCATCGGCTATCTGACAGAGCTTTTATAAGCTTGAGTTGTTTGCAAGCTTTTGTTCAAATCACATTTTAAGCCATAGTTTACCAGGTTTAAAATTCTCAATTTCTGCAGGAGCAATATCTAATTCTCTACTTAGACTCTCAATCTTTTCTCTTAAGTCATAAATTGTTTGGCTATCATTTAATGACGTGTTCAGTAAACTTGTCATAGTAGCATCGAATAAATTTGCGTCTGTGTTCGAAACATCATTTAAGGAGAGTGTGAGATGAGTTTTTCTTTTGCGTAAGGTAATATTTTCTCGAGATCCATATTTTTGTATTTTCTACCAAAAGATTTTTTTAAAATTCTCGTATCACAAATAGTTTTGTAGCAACACTTTTCTATTTTCTATAATGGTAAAATTGTAGATGGCGCTGTTTGGCGTGAAGTATTTGTTATTTGCAGTTGCAACCCTTATATTAATATCAATTTGTATACGTTAATGTCAATATTTGTTTCGCTACTCACTACTAGTGGCGCCACTTATGGTACAAACTTCACTTTTTAAAATAAAACATTATACTTAACCGTTTTATATATATTTGTTAGTAATAAATTCATCTCTTATTCTGTTTTTTAAAAGTTCTACTGATAAGAGTACATTTTTCTAGGTTCAAATACACTTGTTTTGTCCGTGATTAGCATTTGTTTGAAGCACAATAAAGTTTAAAAGTTCAAATATTAAACACAATGTTTCTAATGCCTGTCTTGGTTTATAGAAGTCAAGAACAATTTCACTTATGTAGTTCGACACGTCTATTAAGAATCGCTACACTACACATTACTTGTACTATGATTTTCTATTTATTTCGAGTTTTAAATACGCGGGCGATGTTTATTTAATGCTGTGTTGCCAGTAAATCTTGATTCATGATGCCCAGTTCGGTTTTCGGACAGGGCTGTCAACGAAAACGGCCATACTTAATTTGAAGCATGCTGTTAAGTTTTACACGGATAGACAGACTCCAGTCTACGCCGTGTTCCTGGACCTATCCAAAGCTTTCGGAGCCATGCAGACCGGAGTCAGACAGGGGGGACTTTATTCGCCCTTACCCTTCAGCCTCTATGTGAATGACTTGGTCGAGCGACTCAGCAGCATGCGTGTCGGCTGCTATGTGGACGGAGTGTGTTTTAGTAATCTGAGTTGCATGGACGACATGGTGCTGTTAGCTCCCTCGATCAGTGCTCTCCGAAGGTGGCTGTGTGTGAATCGTACGCGGAGTCTCATACAACGCCAAAAAGACAGAGTATATTGTCTTCGAGTCTGAAGCCATGTGCCCATCTACGGTCCCTCCTCTGTTCCTTAAAGGTCATCCAATAAACAGTGTGTTTAAATTTAAATACTTGGGCCATATGGTAACAGATACCCTGAAGGATTATATAGATTTGGAGAGGAAACGCAGAGTGTTGTCGGTCCGGGCGAACATGCTGGCCCGCAGGTTCTCTCGATGTGCAGTATCAGTTAAAATAGCCCTTTTTTAAGGCGTATTGTACATCACTGTACTCGGGGGCCCTGTGGTTCAGATATACCCTAAGGGCTTGCAACGCTTTGCGTATCCAATACAACAATGCGTTCAGGATGCTGTTGTGACTGCCGCGCTTCTGTAGTGCGACGGTGATAGCGGATGTATGGCGCAAGAAATCTGCCTCGTTACTTCGCGGGTTGCGTGACAGTCCCAACATCATTCTGCACTCGATAGCGGCCCGGGCAGATAGTCCGATTGTGTGAGCATTAGCGGAGCGTAC
Organism: Sesamia inferens; assembly: GCA_037179545.1. Taxonomy (NCBI): domain Eukaryota; kingdom Metazoa; phylum Arthropoda; class Insecta; order Lepidoptera; family Noctuidae; genus Sesamia; species Sesamia inferens. The sequence goes on along the minus strand of CM073928.1, from coordinate 13,993,941 downwards.
AAAATCGGTTTTAGTTATTAAGTACTAACATAGATTTAAGTGAAATTGTTACTAACACAATGGACCACATGTAGTCTAAATAAATAAATATATAAAATAAAAAAATATTCATGGCTCTTCTCAGACAGCTGTTATATTTTAACAGAGATATATGAGACGAGTACGTGCTCTTCTCATATGTATCTCTGTATGGAAAAAATAGATCTCAGTAGACGTAGACAGTATAATTCTCGTCAATTATACTATCTGATGTCTCGTGTCGTTTCATTGCTACAAATGTCGGATACGTCTTTGGGGTTTTTTTTTTAATTATTCATAAATTTCTCCCAAGACATTTTATTTTCTTTAACTGATGAATAATGTTTTGTAAATAACGTCATAAAAATTTTATGGTTGGAGATAAAACTGATAAAGGCGAACGATTTGTGGTGTGTTATCAGAAGGAGTAATAAGTAAAAATAAATAATTATTTATAAATAAACGCGCGATAAACGAAGGTTTACCGGTAGCGGCAATCCTCTTAGATATGAGTAAGGCGTTCGATTTTGTAGACCATGAATTGCTTTTATATAAGTTACAAAAATACGGAATAAGAGGAAAAGCGAATGACTGGATAAGAAACTATTTAAAAAACCGACAACAATGTGTAGAAATCTCCAGAATCAGTAATGGTAAAAAAGTGGCATATAGAAGCGAGTACCAGCAAAATAATTTCAGGGTGCCACAGGGAAGTGTATTGGGGCCTTTTTTATTTCTTCTCTACATCAATGACCTTCCAAATATCACTCGCCACTCAGTGATTTTATTTGCTGATGACACGACTCTTGTCGTGAAGTGTGAGAGAGCCGACACCTACCAGTATGAGATAAATGAAGCCATCAAAAATGTTATAGACTGGTTGAATTCCAATAACCTACATATAAATATGGAGAAAACAAAAATGATCCAATTTCAAACATACAGGAGAAACCCATTAAATTTGAATATTAAATATAATGACACTACTATAGAACAAGTAGAAAGTGCGGGATTTCTGGGCATACAATTGGATCAAAATTGCGACTGGAAAAAGCATGTCGTCTATATTTGTGACAAATTGGACAGATTCATCTATGCACTAAGACGGTTAAGAGACACTGTCTCAACTGAAGCGGCTCTATGTGCTTATCACGGATACGTTTCCTCCGTTCTGTCCTATGGTCTCTTATTGTGGGGTAACTCGGTGGATATCAATAAAGTATTTATAATACAAAAAAAGTGTGTGCGTGCTATCTGTAGAGCGGAGTACATGGATAGCTGTAAGCCTCTTTTTAAAAAGTACGATATATTACCTTTAGCATGTATTTATATTAAAGAATTGTGTCTACTAGTACGACAACATCCTGAAAATTTTATTAAGCATAGAGATATAACCAAAAGGAATGTTGCTTCTAGAGACAGACATAGGCTCTGCTTGCCACAATGCAAGCTTAATTTGTTTAAAAGAAATTCCTATGTCATGGCTATTAAGGTATATAATAAATTACCAAACGCATTTAAAAAACTGCCTTTGCTTATATTTAAAAAGAAATTGATACAGTGGCTAAAAGAAAAACAGTTTTACACGGTAAATGAATTTTTGACTTATGTTGAAAGAAAGTAATGTCAATAAATTTGGTTCTTATTATATTTTATTTATTCTAATTTGACATTGACTTAATAGCATTAATTTTGTTTTGACATTATAATATCTAATAATTATGGACATTTCAATTATTATATACAAGCTGACATTTTATAATTTCTTTTAGTAGCTAATATATTGTGACGAGTTTAACATTTTTTAATTATGTAAATTTAAATATTTGCACACCACATCTATTGGTAGAATGTAAATGGGACACTTATTTTTATGAACAGCTTACTATTTTGTACACCTACATTCTTGCAAATAAAGGATTATTATTATTATTATTATTATTAAAAGGTCTTTTCTTGGGAACTCAAGAGAACGATCAATATTTACTTAAGAATGCTTCATTAGATTTCAATTTCAAGGAAGACGAATAATTGTACTTACAATAGCCTCGAGCGTTCAGGTAAAAGTGAATTTTGTGAGCACATGTTTCACAGCATATGTGTACCTACATTCAGATTGGATTTTAACGCAAGAAATCGGAAAAACAAGTAATGGGAAAGTGCTTACCGAGGTCTGAAATTGGAAACGCGTTCGTCAGAGTCCGGAAATTGTTGGTTCGTCGACGGCGATGGTTTTAGGGCTGTAGTTGGCGGGCCACGTGAGCTCATTATCCTGTCACGCGGCGGGCTCCAATTGCCTCCCGCAAGAGGTCTCGCCACGCTTCTGTGTCGGTGTGTCGCTTCTAAAATTTAATGTTTATATATAAACCTGGAAACTAGATCCAACACCAAATTACTCCACGAGGGACCAGTCCCCAGGTACGTTATACTGATTATGCCTAGCAACATTCCCAGAATGTTGCTAGGCATAATCAGTATAACGTTACTACCTGCACCTCACATGAAAGTCGTACATACATGTACGTATATATACTGTTAGCGATCAAAAGTGGTATTTATTTTAAAAAAAATCGGGACGTTCCAATGTTCGTGTATTATCCATTTGAATTACAATTACAACCAGAACTTATTAATTAAGATAGGAACAGAATAACAATCACTGAGTACACAATAAAATGTAAAACGATAGCAATCAGCTATTAATTAATTAATACGGAAAATATAAGTCTCACAGAGTTCGCATGATGTTACTGGTCCGGGTGCCGCTTGTAGAAAGAGGGCAAGATCGGGTAGACCGTGCCTTTTATAGTAAGCTTTGAGGTGGGGTACCGCTCTTCGTTAACACGGCCGTTCCTGACAATCTGATGTGCTCCTCAGATTCAGAAAATGATTCCGCCTGATCTGTAGTAGTGCCTTTAAATAAGACACTCGAGTCTTCGCTATCTCCACGTAGCCAGCAATATCTTCATCTGAAGCACTCTGAATCACGTCGAGAGTCTGCTCGCCAAATTCATCTGGAGGAGTGGCGGGCACATTCGAAGTACCAGAGGGTCCAGCAGTAGTATCTCCTACTCGGACTTACGTGAGGCATAACTTTGCGTGTGCGAATGGGTTCATATACAAGCATGTTTCTTACCAAACACCATAGTTGAAGACCATCCCATAGCCCATGTATACCACATTTCTAGGATAACATGTCCGATACCACCACTTCAAGACTATATGACTATATGATACTATAGGTCCGATAAAGTTACTCCAAGACCACACAGGTCCGATACGGCTACTTCAAGACCATAAGTCTGATAAGGCTACTCCAAGACAATGCATCTCTTCATGAGATGTTCCCAAGGCACGTTCCATATACTTGGTACCATATCCGATCCACTCCAAGACAGAGGCTCATCCAATAACATGAAACCGTACCTCACTTGAAGTGTATCCGTCAATTTGAGATAGCTTGTCCGATTCGCTCCAAGACAAGCACATTTCAAATTGCAGACTCGACTTCCCTTCAAGACCATTTAGTATTATTCACCCCAACAAGACAACACTGATAAGCTTGACAGAAATCTCAAAATTTACAAATAACGAAATCAAATATATAAGTCAGGATCAATTAAGTATACTACTTACATAGAAATAAGCAAAAGTCATACACAAAGGCAAACGGCTCACTTCTCATTGCCTGCAGAGTAGATGCTCAAGTCTCCGCGGCAGTACCGAGTGCCACACGTTTTTTTTTTTTTACTTTTCGTTGTATTCAGGGGCATATTCTAATTTTGAAAAAACTACTACCCCGTTAAATAAAAAAGTATGCTGTTCATAATTTATGTTCTTATAAAAAGAATCCAATAGTAACCCTTATCTACAAGTATCTGAGAAATAAGCAAGTTTAAATATATTGTATATTTAAAAAGCCTTTCAAGATTGGGAGTAAATTTTGGAACTCCATCGAATTCTCATTAAGAGGCGAGTTTCAAAGTTCAAGAGAGTTATATTTTGATTCAAATTAAGAGGGATTGCTCCTTTAATTTGTTTCAGGATCATTATTAAAATGACGTTAATTGATAAATAAGGTTGTTTCGATAAATTGAAACATAAATATGATTTACACTAATAAATAAAATTAAAGCGCCAATTGCATTCAATTTCATTAATATTAGCTATTGTTTAGCTCGGCACGCAAACATTAACGACATCATTCGACGAGCTCTTGTCACTGTCGGCGTTCCAGCTGTATTAGAACCTAATGGCTTGGTGCGCGATGTTGGCAAGAGACCGGACGGCATGTCCTTATTTCCTTGGAAGATGGGTAGGCCTTTAGTGTGGGATGCAACTTGCGTCGATACTCTTGCGCCATCCCAACTTCCTGGATCGACGTGCTGTGCTGGCGTTGCTGCTGCGGCTGCAGAAAACCTCAAACGGCGAAAATATAACAACCTTATCGGAAATTATATTTTCGAGCCGTTTGGGGTTGAAACTCTTGGGCCGTAGGGTCCGAGTGCTCTTTGCCTTTTTAATGAACTGTCCAAACGGCTTGTTGACACTTCCCTGAGACGTAAGTATTGCCATTCAACGCGGCAATGCTGCCAGTCTCTTGGGTACATTACCGTCGACAGCGATGACGAAGAATTTTTTGATGCTGTATTGTAATTTATTAATAGTTTTAATTAGGGTAATAGCTTTATTTAGTAATTTGTATTTATTTAGTTTTATAAGTTTGTAATTATTAAAAAAAAATATTTAATAAAATTCTTGATAGATTTTTAATGAAATTATTTATTTTAATTTATTATCGTTATGATTAGCTAATTTAAAGATGTAAATGATTTCAAAGATTAAATTATGCTAAAGTGTGTTAATGAATTTATTTTACAAACTAATTTTATCTGTTCCGGTTATATTTTCATTTTAATTTTAGTTAATGTTTACTATTTTTAATCTTTGGTTATTAACATATTTTAAGTATACCAACATGAATATAGATCCCTGCGTCTGAGTTAAATCCTACTGCTATTACCTAGGGTTCAAATTTGTAGATGAATGGGTCGGTTTTGTTTTTTAAATCGAAACAAACGTGTGTCTTCGGAGGTGAGTTTATTACGATCTGTTGTAACACAGACAAACGATATTATTTAAAGGAGTGGACACCTACTAATAAACGTGAAAGTTGTTTGCTACTCTTTAAAACGGCGCGCAGGAGCCTCGCCCGACTCCTGTGACCTGTGGGCTAGGGCTACCGTATCAGAGGCGGACACGGCAGAAGAAGAGAGCCCTAACCAGAAAAATCCGTTTCGCGTCGTGGAACGTTGGCACGATAACTGGACGTGCTAGAGAACTGGCCGAAACTCTCCACAGGCGGATGGTGGTCGTGGCGTTCCTGCAGGAGACTCGGTGGAAAGGCAGCAGATCTACACGGGTGCACCTAGTGGGAGGAATGGGGTGGCCTTGGTGTTGTCTGAAGACCTCCAGGATGGCGTCCTGGAGGTGAATCGCATCAGTGACCATTGATGTCGGTGCGGGTGCTTGTCAATGGGGTTATGACCCAGTTGATAAGAGCCTACGCTCCGCAGGCCGGATGTGGTGACGCCTAAGGACGTTGTTCTGGAGCAAGCTCGAAGGACTGCTTCACGGAATCCCGTTGCCCCAGGGAGTCGTTCTGGGTGGTGATTTGAACGGTCATGTGGGTGAAAGGTGCGACAGGTTCGAGTGTGCACACGGTGGCTTTTTGTACGGTAGCCGCAACGCGGAAGTGGACAACATTCTCCGAACTTGTGCGGCCACTGACCTTGCAATTGTGAACACCTATTTCCAAAAGAAACCAGAGCACCTTGTTACCTACTGGAGCGGGCGAAGCGCTACCCAGATCGACTTCCTACTAACTAGGAAACACCACATCGGTAATATAGCCAATTGCAAAGTCATACCCAGTGAGAGTCTCACTGCACAACACCGCCTCCTTGTCAAAGATCTCTGCGTAAAGGCCCAACGTAGACGTGTAGAGCGCTACCGGCGCCAGGTCCGGTGGTGGCTGCTTGATGAAAATAAGTCTCAGGAGCTCGCATCGGCTATCGGCGACAAGTGCGCTGGTATCGATGGCGAAACTGTTCAAGACCACTGGGACAGGATCCAGGCAGCTATTTCTGGGGCGGCGCGGGTGGTGCTCAGCGTCTCTAAGGGAGGTCGCAAAAGTGACAAGGAGACCTGGTGGTGGGATGACACAGTCTAGACGGAGACTAGGGTGAAGAATGCCCTCTTGCCCTATATCGCAACGAATATGAGGTTGCCAAACGTGCTACTAAAAGGGCTGTAGCCAGAGCCAGACGAGACCACTTGCAACCGCTCTACGAGAAGTTAGAGTCGCCTGAGGGGCAGAAGCTCATTTACAAGTTGGCACGTTCCAGGGTCAAAGCGGCACAGGATATATCCAAATAAAAAAGACCCTACTGGCATCCTGCTATGCGAGGACCTCGCGGTGAAGGAGAGGATTTCCACGAGCTGCTGAATAAGGAGCACCGAGAGGTGCAGACACCAGAACTCCCTCCAAATCTTGGATTAGTGCTCCCGATAACGCCTGAGGAAGTCCAAACGGCTCTTCGCCGCATGACGAATCGGAAAGCTGTCGGAGCTGACGGAGTCCCCATCAAGGCCTTGAAGGCGATGGGTTTTCGCGGTGTGGGCATGTCAACTAACCTTCTAAACCACGTGCACCTGACTAGCAAAATCCGGAGCCAATGGCAACTGAGTATTATTAATCCAGTCTTCAAAGGCAAGGGCTCGGTACAGGAGTATGGTAACTATCACGGTATAAAGATCATGTCCCACACCATGAGAATCTTCGAGAGGATTATAGACTCCCGGATCCGGCAGGAGTGTGCTGTCTCGGGGTGTCAATATGGGTTTCGTCTAGGGTACGGAACCATCGATCCTATCCTCGCACTAAGGATCACCACGGAGAGAATCGATCGAAGAAAATCGAGATCGAAGAACTTGCCTCTGTATATGTTCTTTTTAGATATGCAGAAGGCCTTCCACTGTGTCCCTCGTGGGGTGATCTGGTGGGCACTGAGGTCCAAAAGGGTACCAGAAGCCTATATTGACATTATTCGAGATATGTACCTCAATTCTGTTTCAGTCGTTAGGACCGCTGTTGGCGACACTAAACCCTTCCCTATCATCGTCAGAGTCCACCAGGGATTCGTCCTTAGTCAGTTTCTGTTCACCGTGATATTAGATATCTTGTCGGACAGCATCAAGGATTCACATGAGCAACCTCCCTGGTTACTCATGTATGCTGACGATATCGCGCTGGCGGTCGCGGACAGGGAACGGTTGGTGCGGCGTATGAATGCCTGGAAGGACTCGCTCGAGTCGGAACGAGAACGGAGGTCCGAAACTCAATGTGTCGAAGACCGTGTACATGGCCAGCAACACGACAGACCTCATGTCTGTGCACATAGGCGGAGACATGGTCGAGTGCACAGACCAGTTTAAATACTCGGGGTCTGTGCTTCACGCGTCCGGTGACATTGATTACGACGTCAGGGCACGCATTTCTGCAGCTTGGGCAAAATGGTGACCCCAAAATAGTTGTTAAGCTTCTGTGCTTGAGCGACACAAGCAGGAGCTGCATGTCACGGAGATGAATATGCTGCGGTAGATGTGTGGAGTTACGCGTAACCACCGTATCAGGAACTCCCGAATCTGGGGCAGTTTTCGTGTCCGTGACATAGCAGACAAACTGCAGGAGTTGGAGGCCGTACCAGCGTAGGCGACCCACGCTGGTACAGCCACGTGTTACGAAAACCAGCACGTTACGTGGGTAACAAATGTCTTAACATGGCGCCTCTGCCGGGACGGAACAAGCGAGGTAGACTAAAGAAGTGCTGGCTTGACGTTATAAGAGATGACATGCGTGCCAACAATCTCTCATCACAGGATGTTACAGATCACGCGAAATGGAGGAGAACGTGCAGGAAAGCGGACCCTGGGCTCCATCGCCAAAGCCGCGGTAGCAACCGGGACAAACGCTGAGATGATGATGATGAACTAACTCCACGTGAACGAAGTCGCGGGCGGCCGCTAGTATAGAATACTTTTTATCTCGATCTTCCCACGGGATCAAAACTTATGCACATGACACCGCGGGCCATAGTTAGTAAATAATAATAATCAATAATTATACGGCAATTATTAAAAAAGATGTTAAACCAGTTTTAAAATGTTTGTTTCGGATAATCTCCCAAACAGCTGAACCTAATTTATAAAATTTGATATGGAATGTTAAAATTTTAAGCATTAATGACATTCATAGCGAGTATATAATTGAATTAATAGTTCCTTTTATAATAAAGGCTGAAATGATCCAAATAATTTAATGAATTCATTCATCGACGCATAAGCAGAACGTCTTATTTAGTTCTTATAGTTACAAAACGCACTCACGTATTTTTGCTTCATCTAGTTTAATAGGAGTTTAATTTTAAACAAAACTTTTAGAGACGTATATTTAATTCGTATATCGTATATTAATTAACGCGTTTCGTACATATTCTGGTATAATATAATACAATATTATAAAGGTTCTAAGCAAAGATCAAAGCACATTTTCGTAAAGGACTAATTGAAAGGGATGTTGGCTGCAATTTGATCTTAAGGAAGGGAAATTAGTCGAACAGGATCTAACAAAATGTGTAATTAAAACCAAGAATCCAAACAATAGCTAAGACAATCGAGCGAAGACTTATAAACGACGCCGATCTTAAGTTTCGACACGTTTCTTGGTAGAATTAATTACCCAGGAAAGTACTCGTTTAGCTTGTAGTTATTGTTATAATTACTTACTAAAATATAATGTTAGTTTACAAGCAACTTATTTAGTTAGAGAAATGAAATCGTTCGACTTACATTTTTATATGTATATGCATGCTAATGTCCGCCATGCGTTGCAATCATATTATATACATTTTGTTTTTCCTTCTCCGGTACACACACAACAACTTATCCAAGTTTTATCACAATCTGTCGAGCCATTTTAGAATAATGGACAGCAGTTTAACTTAACTTACACAAATGAAAATAAATACACAAATGAAGTACCTACATTTTCTTTTTCCTTCAAAACTTGCTTCGTGGTATCGAGTAACCAAAAAAAAAAAAAAAATGTTATTAAAAAAAAAAAAAAAAACTAATGTAGCCTTGACATTTTGTGGCGAGTCTCACACGAAAATATAAATGCCTGCATAGAGCGCGCTCTTGGATTATAGAACACTAGCTGCGTCCCTCGGTTTCACGCGCGTAGGTTTCGATATGTGTTTTTTTATATGCTCCGCTCCTATTGGTCGCAGCGCAGATGTTATATGGCCTAAAACCTTCCGAGATCAATGGGCTATCCAATGCAAAAATAATTTTTCAAATCGGACCAGTAGTTCCTGAGATTGCCGCGTTTAAACAAACAAACAAACTCTTCAGCTTTATATATTAGTATACATAAGTGAGTGTGGTTTACAAAGCAAACAATCATGTAGTTAAGTTAACCCAGTCTAGATTAAAAAATGTTGCATTATCAACTATTAAGTTGTATCGAGGTAATTAACAGAGTTTGAAATTTAATCAGACCTTTTGTTTTATAAATAAGATAAGCCGAAGAAGTTTTGGCAGACTGACCTTTGGCAGGCAGTTCACCATTGTACATAAGTATCAGAGCCTTTGAACTTACAAATAGATTATGAAATTTCAATACTTGCCGAGTTTCATACAACTGTGATACTAACTTTCCTTTGATTGAATGAGCCCAGGCCTATTCAGGCATTCGGTACCTACTTTGTTAAACTTGAATATTCGTGTAATAAGGAAGAAGATTTTACAGTCTTTAATTAAGAACATTTCAGCCTATAGAGGTCCACTGCTGGACAAAGGCTTCTCCCAAGGCTTTCCACGATGACCGGTCTTGTGCTGCCATTGGCTTCCCGCGACCTTCACCAGGTCATCGGTCTACCCTGTTGGGGCGCTGCGTTTTCCGTTACGTGGCCGTCACTCCAGAACCTTACTGCCCCATTGGCCATTAATTTTACAAGCAATGTGCCCCTCATGTTAGTTATGTCAGTGATTTTGGTTCTTCTGCGGATCTCCTCATTTATGATTCGATCGCACAGAGAAACTCCGAGCATTGCTCTTTCCATCGCCCTTTGTGTGACCCTGAGCCTTCGTATGAAGCCCATTGTGAGAGACCATGTTTCAGTTTCGTATTTAGTCAATTAATCTACTATAATTGGCTGACACTCTGTAACTATAAAGAACATTCTCGTATATACTCAAACACATATAATCTTGACATGCGCAACCTCGGTAACAACAAAACAGAATCAAATTCAGCTGCCTATTCTAAACATTCCATAAAATCAACCAGTGCGGATAAATTCTGCACTAGACATCTTGCTAGGCTAGTAAGTCGAAAACAGTACTCGCATATATCCAAGTCGCATTTAATCTATCACAGGGAATGGTGACTGAGAACTGGCTGAATAGTTCTGTCGCTACCATCAGTTCGGAGTACTCAGTTGGGCAAACCAGCGGGCAATAACATGGCTACGTCACTTGCATATGCCGACGTAACTGTCATAGATTTAATAGACCTCAGAGTTGTGCATAGGTATTAATGTAGACTAAAGTATATATTAGAAATATAAATAGATACTTCTTGATTTATGTGAGGTTGCGTTAGGTTTGTTTGCACTTAAGAATGTTACTTTTGCTGTCAGTGTTACTGGCAGTAAAAAAAAATTAAATAACTATTAAAACTGTATGCCTACTTCGTATTATCTATAATACCAATTATTATATAATATATTGAGATGAAACAAGGTTACCTACTATCATACCTAATCTGCAATCGCGTCTTATTTGGCAAAAATATTAGTAAATATAAGACTATGGATAAATAACTTGAACTCCTCATATTACTAAAGTTCAGTTACTGCAACAATTTCATTTTTAATTTTTCAAGAGAACTAGTCACTCCATAATTAATTTAATTTCGATTGAAATGAAGTAGATATTTGTTTAATATAAAATAACATCCATTTGAAACTTTTGGAATAGACTTAACTTTATTATGTCTTCCGTTTGATCAAATAAATTTTCGGTGGTAGGCCATAACATCGACAAAGCCTTGCCGCCAAGCGATTTGTCGTGTTCCGGCATGATGTCTGGTGAAGCCGTACGGAGGACGGGTCTGAGCAGTTGTGTTGCGATGTGTGCCGGGTACGATGCGCCTAATGTTGTTGTGTTTTGAGTTTGGTCGTGGAGGATCTTCAGATCAATCTCCTTTTGGCGCAGCATCGTTGGTCGTGTTGTTGGGTTTAACATTGTATCGCCTCGCTCAACTGCCGTCTTCGTTCCTATTCGCTCAATTTTTCTGAGTGACCTATTCACTCTTAATAAACTAGCGCGATTTACCATCAACGATTGCATCACTGCTTACCATCAGGCGGGATTGCGGTCAAGCGCTAGTTTATAATTATTAAAAAAAAAAAAAAGGATTTAGCTTACTGCTACTACGTATGGTGGTTAGCGTAGCTCATTTCCACTATGATTTCCAGTTCGACGCCTTTTTATAAGTAGGAAATCATTAAATAACTCCTCCCGCTCTCGGCAGAGGATGTGTTAGAATTTTGTTGACTAAAACTCACCTGTGTTCCTTCAGTAGTGCCAGGGGCTACGGTAACGCTTTCGAACAATTCGCTACTCTGGCCCGTTCATCTCCTCAGTTGAAGAGGTTACATGAAGATTCTGTAATTAAATAAACCGTTAAAATAGCATCAATAATATAATAAATATTATCGTGTCCCAAAATTTAACGATAAGTCGGTACCAAAAGGTGGGCCTGCTCATGACTACTCGTGGAAAACTGGGTCTGGTACACTGGTATTTTCAAAGACTGTCATAGATAGCAGTAATACTTAGGTTGCCGATAAAAAAAAAAAATCAGAAATATTTGATGAATTATGGTCAGGTTAGTCAATAATATCATAAGGGGTGTAAATTGTCGAAGAAATGTTATTTTTTCTAATATTTTTTTTTTTCGTATTTTTCGAAGAGTAATCATGAGCAGGCCCACCTTTTGGTGCCGGCTTATCGTTAAATTTTGGGACACGTTGTATACAATAGATTATCTGTATTAAAGAAATATTTATTTGTTCATCTGCATGGAGTCATAGGCATTCCATGCTATTCCGGCGAAAAGATCACATAGGAAGGTTAAAACATTTTTGACGTGATAACGTCTATTAAATCGGTATGCTGGGAGTCATTCGCGAAAACTGCGTAACGGCCGAATCTGACGCTACACGGAGTCCACGCCTACTAAAACTAACCTTAGCCTTGTAGCTTTAGAGTGCAATATTATTTACCTAAAAGCACGGTTGTAAACAATTAGTAGCAGTTTTTCGCATACATGATTAAAGCATTGATAGCCGAGTGGTGAAACGCTCGGATTAATATCGACTCACTCAAGAGGTGCCGCGGATCGATTCCTGACGGCAACGGGCGTTTTTTTTTATCCTTTTTAATTTTTAAATTTTTTCTTTTTAATTTTTCTTTTTCTTTTTTCTTTTTCTTTTTGCTTTTTTTTTTATTTTTTAGAAAATTTAAACAAACTATTAAATAAAAATATAAATGTTATCATTACTTTATTTTAAATAATTTCATTGCACCCAGAAAAAATTACCATGTAATAGACGTTATCACGTTCAAATATCGGCAGTAGACGGAGTTCTACAGACAGCCAATTTTTTTTATGATATTGCAACGCGTAACATCTGAATTAATACTTTGGTAAAGTTACACATTTTTATTCACTCACATTCCCTCTGCACGTTTTATAATCTTTGACCGAATAAATGTAACTAACTGGTATTGCGCTGATGGAACGGACAGACGACGTTGATATACAAGTTATGTGCAGTTTATTACTGGTCCCATTCCGTTAATTACAATAACAATTTACGAACACATTTAACAACAACCAATTAGGATTGAAATTCTCACCAGTTCTACATCATGACTCCAGGCAAAGTCACTACTTCCCACATTTGCAACGTTAACAGTACATTAAAATAATAAATGATTATCGTACCTATTAAACTTACTAAACAAAATTCGTTAGAAACAGTAAATTCAATACAGAACTCGTTAAACATATTATCGGAAATTACAGATTTTTTTTTATATAGTAATTTTTTTTTTTTTTTTGGTTTACTTCTTTCCGTTCAGAGGAACGGAAAAGGCAAAGGCATAGTACGCCATACAGCCTAGTCTTAAGTAACTTTTTTTCTTCAGTTTCTATCCTAACTTATCCTTTTTTAAAGAGGGGCCTCCTTTTCCTCTTAAAGAGGGGCCGTGCCTCCCGCGTGGTGAGCGGTGCAAGGCGGGCGCGGGCACCCCAGTGCCTCACGCCCGCCGCTCACCTCAGGGCGGGAGAAAGCGGGCGAAATCCCGCCTTCTCCTGCCCCTACGCCGCCTACGGAGCGCCGGAGCGAGGGGATCCTCCTCTCGCTCCCGCTCCGCGGCCTCCTTCTGCGACATCACGACCTCGCAGAAGGAGGCCATCGCCGCCCAGGCCCCCTCGCTCCCCACCATCGCTCTGACGATGGCGGGCAGCGAGAGGTCTCCTCCTACCGCCGTGCCACGGTTGCGGCGCGGCACGGCCCACGACGGGCACACCGCGAGGGTGTGGTCCGCCGTGTCCTCCGCCGCGCCGCAACCGTGGCACGACGGCGTCTCCTCTCGTCCTATCCGGTGCAGGTACCTGCCGAAGCAGCCGTGACCGGAGAGTACCTGCACCAGACGGAAGGAACCCGTGACGCCTGTCGAGCCAGTCCTTCAGGACCGGCCCGATGGCGTCGAGGGTGCGACGGCCGAACACCGCGGAGGCCAGGTCGCGCGTCCAATGTTGGACGATGGCGTCCCTCGCCTCCCGGCGGACGGCCTCCCTCAGCTCCGGGGCCGGACGCTCGCCCAGCGCCCTGCGCCCCGCCGTCCACTCGTACACTCTGGCGAGCACCCAGGCCTCGAGCTCCCAAGGCGGGGTGCTCGCCAGAGCGCATGCCGAAGCGAAGCCTACCGTGCGGTAGGCCCGCGCTACCCGCTGGGCGATGGCCCTTTGGGGCGCCCGAAGAGCGGTGACGTTCTCGCCCAAATGGGGGCCCCATATAGGGCCATGCTCCGCAGTATGCCGGCGTATAACCGCCGGCAACGACTGCTCGGCCCTCCCATGTTCGGCATGAGCCATGAGGGGGCGTTCGCAGCCTTCAGCAGGCGCGTCGACAGCCCGCTGAAATGCGGGCCGAAGCGCAGCCTGCTGTCCACAATGAGGCCCAGATACTTCATCTGGGCCTCAACCCCGACCCTCACTCCCTCCACAAATATGTGGGCGTCGGGTGGGGGGCGCTGCCGGGGGCCGTGAAAGAACACGGCCTCCGTTTTGTGCAGCGCCACCCTCAAGCCCAGGCGGCGGATCCTCCCCGCCACTAAGGATCCGCCCGCCGATGCCAAACTGGCCGCCTCCCGGAAGGTGCTCCCGCGGGAAGTGAGGAGAGTGTCATCCGCGTAGCAGATGACACTAGTGCCTCGTAGGAGGGTTCCCCGCAGGAGCCAGTCATAACCGACGTTCCACAGAAGAGGCCCTAGAACGGACCCCTGTGGAACGCCGGTTTCCACGCCATACCGCCGGACCTGACCAGCCCCGTCCACGAGGAGGACGGCACGGTCCTCCAAGTAGCTGGCCAGGAGGCCCCGCAAGTACAGGGGCACACCGTGGAACCGGAGCGCCTCCAGGATGGTGGAGTGGGGGATGGAGTTGAAGGCGTTGGCAATGTCGAATGACACAGCCAACACTCCATCCCCCACTCCTACCGCCTCTGTCACCTGGCCCTTTAGACGGGCCAGGGCGTCCACTGTCGAACGCCCAGCTCGAAAACCGAACTGGGCGTCCGACAGGTCCGGTCCCACGTCCCGCAGATGGCGCTTCAGGCGGGCGGCGATAATCCCCTCGAACATCTTACCGGCCTCGTCAAGCAAGACGATGGGCCGGTAAGCCGAGGGGGAGTCCGCCGGCCGCCCTTCCTTCCGGAGGAGGCACAGTTGGCCTTCCCGCCAAGGTTTCGGGAACCTCCTCGACGCGAAGCACGCGTCGAAGAGGTCCCGAAACCTTCCCTCCATCTCCGTGGCCGCGATGGCCACCACCCGAGCGGGAACGCCGTCCAGGCCGGGAGCCGTCTTTTTGGCGCGGAGACGAATAGTCGCCGCGCCAAATTCCTCCTCTGAAACCGGAGGAGGAGGAGCTTCCTCCTCCGGTAGAGCCGCTGCTCTTGGCGGGCCCATCGCTGGTGGGGTGAAGTGCGGATCCCTGCGCGGAAACAGGGACCGCACCACCCCATCCAGGAGTGCTGGTTCGAGGGTCTCGGCAACCGGGGGACCAATGCGACGCAGTTTGTTCCGCGCCGCCTTATATGGCCTCCCGAATGGGTCGTTGTCGAGACCCTCCAGCAGCTCAGCCCTCGCCGCGTCCTTGGCGGCGCCGATGGCCGACTTGAAGGCCGCCCTCGCCTCCACGTATCTGGCGTAGAGGCGGTCCTCGTCAGCCAGATCCCGTCGACGCCGCCGACGCGAGCGGGTGTAGGCCCGCCGTGCCGCCACGCAGGAGGCCCGCAGCTCCGCCAACTCCTCCGACCACCAGTACACGGCACGTCGGGGAGGTGGACGTCTCGACCGAGGCATGCTGGCGTTGCACACCTCGGTCAATGACCCCCTCAGTCGGGCCGCCGCCGCGTCCACGTCCAGGACGTCCACGCCGGGACCTGGCCAAAGCCAGTCCTGGACGAACGCGGCCTCCCGTGCCGCCTCCCGATCCAGGTGGGTCAGAGCCCACCTTGGAAACGGGGACCGGCCCGACGATGAGGGGGTGCTGCGGCGCCCCCGTGGATTCTGGGGGGAGATCTCGAATCGCACGTAGCGGTGATCCGAGATCGTCTCCCCCAGTTCCACCCTCCAATTTCGAATGCGGGCGGCCAGTGCGGGCGTGGCAAAGGTGAGGTCCACAATGGACCCGCCCTGCCGCCGCACGCACGTCTGGACGCTCCCCCTATTCAAGAGGGAGAGACCAGACGTGGCCGCCCACAATTCGACTGCTCGTCCGCGAGCGTCGGTGGCCGGGTTTCCCCAGACCACCGACTTGGCATTCAGGTCTCCTAGCACGGAGACCTGTCGTGGCGCCGTCCTCCCGATGACCGCCGTCAGGACCCCGAGGAAATCCTCGAAGTCCTGGAGAGGGCGGTTTGGGGAGAAGTAGACCCCCACAAGGGCCAACCCTCCCCACGCGGCGGCCACGTATCCCGGTCCCCTCTCTAAGAGCGAGAGGGGAGGGGAGTCCGAGGAAGACCGCGCCACGATTGCCACCGAGCCGTCACTGTCTCCCAGCCAATTGCTGGGAGTATAGTACGGCTCGGCCACCACTGCCACATCCACCAACCACTCGGCCATTGACTGCACCAGCAGGTCCTGAGCAGCCTGGCAGTGGTTGGTGTTTGCCTGCAGGATGCGATGGTCGGCACCCATTACTCGACCATCGCATCACCCTCAACGGCCACCGCCGCTGGGATCACAGTGGGGGTGGTGGCAGCAGCGGCAGGACGGCTTATAGCCGCCTGCGCCTTGCCCTTCTTTTTGGGAGGTCGGCATGCGCTCCTCCCCATTACGTGGTCCGCAGGGCGGCCACTTTCAGCGCATGCCGCGCAATGCGGCTTGGCGGCCTCGCACAAGGCCACCTTATGCCCCTGTTGCCCGCAGCGGAAGCAAGTGTCCGCCCTATCTACTGTGGACGGACACATGGCTCGGGTGTGGCCGATCCCGAGGCACTTAAAGCAGCGCATCGGCGCGGCCTCAAGCACCCGGATCACGGCCCGGCTGAATCCCACCAGTAGCCGCCCCTGGCATTTAGTCTGGGCGGCCAACACTGCGGCGACTGGGCACACCAGCCGAATAGTGCCCATTCCACCGCGGCCGGGTCTAATATCCCGAGCCTGCACCGCTGCGGGTTCGCACCCTCCTGCCGAGGCGATAGCCGCCACCACCTCCTCCTTGGTGACCGAGTCGTCGAGACCGGTCACCTCAATGGTGGTGGTCTTGGTCGGCCTGGCGACCTTTGCCACATCGGCAAGGACCTCCCGCACCTTGCTGGCAAACAAATCGGCATTTTTGCCGCCGTCCTTCCCCGGAAACTCGAAGAGTCGAGCTCCGGTCTGGGTCCGGCGGCAAGCACCAATCCCCAATTCGGCGGGGTCGGCGACGGCACGAGCCCGTCTCAGGACGGACTCGTACGTGATGCCCCTCTCGGCGGCCTCGGGGACGATGGTCACCGTGACCGCCGCGGTCTTAGGAGGGACCAGCTTCGGGACTTTTTTGGCTGCCGAGGCAGCCGCCGGGGTAGTTGCCGGGACAGCCGGGGCCTGGTTCCCCTTCTTCCTGCCCTTTTTCACCACCTCTGACCACGGCTGGTTGGACGGGGTGGTGGAGGGAAGGAGGGCATCGATCTCCTGAATCTGCGGGGCGGGTGCCGCGATGGCAACCGGCCCCGGTTCGGCGCCCACACTCGTGCCGGGGGGAGGCAGAGCCCCCGGCGACGTCTTCCCTTTGCCTTTGCCCTTGCCCTTTGAGGGCTTCGGGGCCTGGGGAGCCGCTGTAGGCGCCTTGTCCGCCGCTAATGGCGGACGGAGACGCTTTTCCGGCAGCAGACGGTCCTCGATGCCGGATGGCCCGGGCGTTTACCCGGATGGCCCGGGTAAACGCCCTCTCCTCCATGACCACCTTGCGGATTATTTCCTCAAGGTTAGAGGAGGAGGGGGAGGGAACCGCTGCCGTCGGCACCTCCGGGGGCGGGGCTGTAGCCTCAGCCAGCTTCTTGTGAAGCTGGCTGACCTCTGCTTGCAGGCGGTCCACCCTCGCCTGCAGCTGCTTCGTCTCTTCTGACGCAGTGCGCTGCGTCAGTTCTGACACAATGCCGTGTAAGCTGGTTGCACGGCATTTCAGGGCCTTCTGAAAGGTACCCTTCAGATTCGAGGACTTGGAGGCGACCTCGACGATCTTCTCCATGTCCTCCTTAGCCAGTCGAGCCAGCTCCTCCACAGACAAGCCGCCGAAGGAGACGAGGGCCGATCCGTATACAGCCCTCGACTTCGCCGCGCGCGCCTGTCTCTCCTTCGCGGCAACCCTCTCCTCCAGATCCAGCTCGAGCTCGGCCCGTTTGGCCAAGCCAAGCTGGCGCTGGGCGTCCGCCAGACCCACATCGTGGGTGCCGGCCTGAGAAGAAGTCGAAGGCGAAGCAGTCTTCGCCTTCGGCTTCCTCTTGGGCTTACTCTTGCCCGAGTCCGAGGAACCCTCGGACCCGAGCGCCAAATAGGCCCTCTTCAGGCTGCTTTCTCCAGCCACCTCACACACGGACGAGTCCAAGACTACGGACCCGATATCCGAGTCCGAGAACTCGTCCGCAACACTCGTACAGAGGCTCGCCACAGACGGTGCGCGGCTGACCTCTGACGCCGACATCTCGGAGTGGTCCTGAAAAGGTCCTTTGGGTTGGCCCTGAGAAGGGCCTTTTGGTTGGCCCTGAGAAGGGCCTTTTGGGGCGAAACGCCCGGAGGCGTTTCTCTTATGTTTCGGCATAGCGTCAACCACAAGATCCACAGTAAAAAATAAAACAACAATAGAACGAAACCCACAATAAAATAAAACCTACGATAGAATCCACAATGTACGCAATCGCCCTCAGAATACAATAGTAAGATCGCGTAGGTCACAGCGCTCGTTAGCCACCGGTTTGCCACTCCGTTACGGTGGTCAGACACGGCGTTGCCCGGGGAACACTACGTGGAAGTCAGCGCTGTGGGGGGGTCCCCCATCCTAACTTATCCTTTTTTTTTTTTTTTTTTTTTTTTTTTTTTTTTTGTTGTCGCTGGGGAAAATGACAATTACGCATCCCCTCCCGTCGGGGGACGGGAAGGGTATGTGGGACTCCCCGGGAGAGAGCCTCCCGGTATACCCACTAAAAACCCCAGCGGCGCTCCGGCATCGCCATAGTGGCGGGGGAGTGGGAAACTAGCACAGCCTGGGCTTCCTCTCCCCCGCAGGCGAAACCCGCCTAGTAAGGCGGGCCCTCATTTGCCCCTCCTAGGAGGGGGACCGAAGCTCCCACACGTGGTGAGCCCTGCAAGGCGGGCGCGGGCACCCCCGTGCCTCACGCCCGCCGCTCACCTCAGGGCGGGAGAAAGCGGGCGAAATCCCGCCTTCTCCTGCCCCTACGCCGCCTACGGAGCGCCGGAGCGAGGGGATCCTCCTCCCGCTCGCGCTCCGCGGCCTCCTTCTGCGACATCACGAGCTCGCAGAAGGAGGCCATCGCCGCCCAGGCCCCCTCGCTCCCCACCATCGCTCTGACGACGGCGGGCAGCGAGAGGTCCCCTCCTACCGCCGCGACAAGATCGCGGCGCGGCACGGCCCACGACGGGCACACCGCGAGGGTGTGGTCCGCCGTGTCCTCCGCCGCGCCGCAACCGTGGCACGACGGCGTTTCCTCTCGTCCTATCCGGTGCAGGTACCTGCCGAAGCAGCCGTGACCGGAGAGTACCTGCACCAGACGGAAGGAGAGGAACCCGTGACGCCTGTCGAGCCAGTCCTTCAGGACTGGCCCGATGGCGTCGAGGGTGCGACGGCCGAACACCGCGGAGGCGAGGTCGCGCGTCCAATGTTGGACGATGGCGTCCCTCGCCTCCCGGCGGACGGCCTCCCTCAACTCCGGGGCCGGACGCTCGCCCAGCGCCCTGCGCCCCGCCGTCCACTCGTACACTCTGGCGAGCACCCAGGCCTCGAGCTCCCAAGGCGGGGTGCTCGCCAGAGCGCATGCCGAAGCGAAGCCTACCGATCGGTAGGCCCGCGCTGCCCGCTGGGCGATGGCCCTTTGGGGCGCCCGAAGAGCGGTGACGTTCTCCCTCCTATGGAGGGAGTCCGCCCAAATGGGGGCCCCATATAGGGCCATGCTACCGCAGTATGCCGGCGTATAACCGCCGGCAACGACTGCTCGGCCCTCCCATGTTCGGCATGAGCCATGAGAGGGCGTCCGCGGCTTTCAGCAGGCGCGTCGACAGCCCGCTAAAATGCGGGCCGAAGCGCAGCCTGCTGTCCAGCATGAGGCCCAGATACTTCATCTGGGCCTCAACCCCGACCCTTACCCCCGCCACATAAATGTGGGCGTCGGGTGGGGGGCGCTGCCGGGGGCCGTGGAAGAACACGGCCTCCGTTTTGTGCAGCGCCACCCTCAAATCCTAACTTATCCTAATTTATCCTACCTTATGCTAGCTTAACTCAACTTAACCTATCTCCTTTCGTTTCCCACGTGAGGCCGACTAAGAGGGGTTTGGGGTAAAGACATGATGTGACCACTATGCTACAATATTTCACTGTTCTTTATGAATTATTCACTGAATGCACTTTTTACTACATAAATCACGCGTTTTTATTTAGTAAACGACACTATAAATAATTTAAAAGTCCAATGAAAAATGAGCGTGGCACTCATTTTGGTTTTCCCGCCAAAACCTCATATAGTCATGTTTAGCGCGTTCGATTTTCATTTCTTTTTTTCCATTTTAAATTTCGAATTTGCGGAAAGTAGACCAATGCCTGATTCCTAGTGGTGAAATGCAAAATCAACTTTTTTTTCATTTATATTCTTTTTGTTGGATATAAAGAATGCAAATATTACTTACAAGATTTTACTGTTGCGTAAAATAAATTTAACAAAACTCTTTTTACATGCTTTTTATTAGCTTCACTTGTATGTTTGCTTGCTTGCTTGTTTGTTTGTGTGTCTCTAACTTAAAATTTTTTTCAACCTTACCTTACATTAATTTGTGCAGGCAAAGTATTTTTTAGTTTAGATTTAATTTTAGACTTATATTTAGTTACTTGGGTAACGCATAATTACGAATTTTAGCACTTGCTATTCTGTCTGTTGGAGATCAAGAAAAGTTTGGTAAAAACAAATGAGCACCACTTAAGCGTTCCTGTTATCCGTGTAATATTTAAAAAAAAGACCAAAAAAAAACATGCTTTTAAAGAATATCAAACTGAAAAGTTAAAAATAATTTTAAAATTTAATTTATGACAATAGTAAGTATATAAGCAATACTAGTAAAATGAGAAAAAAGCGTGAGGCGCATAATATTATAGCACAAAGCGCCTCACGCTTTTTATCCATTTTAAAGCATGTTTTTTTTTATTTATTTTTTAACTATATTTATATTTTAATTGAAGATGGCAAAAGCAATAAAATGGGTATCTACTTCTTGTGCAAGATATATTTTAAATAAAGAAAAAAGGCCTAACTAAACGACATGCTAAATGTAGTGTAATCAATGAATAAATAGACCTAGCATGTAAAACAACATGATCAAAGACAACCCCTCCTCGAAAATTAATTAACATGAAAGATTTTTGTTCAAAGAAATCTTTAATATAGATACTAATTGGTCCATTTGCATTGGTACCTCGATACGTTGTCGAGTGGCGAGTACTGGGATGCACTTGCGGTTGCACTCTGGTCCTAGCAACGTTGGTCTCAGTATAAACGAGATAGGACACGATCTAGCCGTGAAGTGACTCTTGACATCTTCACAACGGAGCATTGTACTCCGTGTTTTCTTTTTAATTGTACGAACATGAATGCGATACGGTTACGTTTTGTAATGATGATGTTAAGTTCTATCGGTATGATTTTATTTTTAGGACTTGCTGGGTCCTTATTTCGTTTTGTTTGATGATCAAAGGTAACAATGCATTGTGGGTAGGAAAGTTTTTTTTTTTTGTGTTTGGTGATCGTGACCCGGGAATTTTAATGATGTAATATACCTACTATGGTATTGTAGATGTTTTAAGATGATTGCAGGGTATGTGACTTGTGACGTTTTGTAGTTTTTGCTCACCTAAATAAAAAAGCCGCATACATACTGAGTAACAATTCACTATATTTTTCGAACCTCGTCCTACATTAAATTAAAACATAAAAATTCCCACAATTTTACATAGAAATTTTTATGTTATTAATATTATATAAAATTTCCATGTCACAATGTCAGTTAGCGTACCTTTTTTTAATAATTATAAACTAGCGCTTGACCGCAATGCCGCCTAAAATATAAAATTGATAGCTTAATATTAAAAATGTATTTATGTAGGATGCGTAAAGATAATTCAGTTAACTGGTTAAAATTCCAATACCAATCAGTAACATGATAGTGATACTTTGGGAACACCAGTTGTAGGTATTCCTGCATTGTGACGTCACTTCCACCAAGATTGCCTTTCCGAATCTTGATGAGACGGCGCGGTGGCGGCTCGGTCAGGTTCACTTCCGCCGCACACTACACCTACTCCTTAGCTCATAGCACCGAGGCTGGTTTTCCTAAACAATGTATTCTACACTAATCAATATTGTGCAATTGAGTTAGATAGTTAATTATCGAGATAAATCAAAGACGTTCAATAAAGAATTGCTTGTGTATATAAGTTTGAATGTTTGTAAACGCACCCGTAATACAGGACAAAATTACAAGTGTGGGGCAACATTAAAAAAAAAGTGTACGGAGGGGATAGTTTAAAATTCGAACGAAAAGAATTTTCTAAAAAATATGGTGTCTAATCAAATCAATCATCAAGTCGTGGTGGCCTAGTAGTTAAAAGGCCAGCTTCTCAAGTATGAGTGCGCGGGTTCGATTCCAGGTCAGGCAAGTACCAATGTAACTTTTCTAAAGTTATATGTACTTTCTAAGTATATCTTGGACACCAATGACTGAAGGTGAAGGAAAACATCTTGAGGAAACCTGGACTTTAAGTCTGAATTCGCCAACCCGCATTGAGCAAGCGTGGTGATTACGCTCAATCCTTCTCTGTATGAGAGGAGACCTGTGCCCAATAGTGGGACGATAAAAAAGTTGATAATGATGATGATAATGAATCAAATCAAAACTGTTCTTAGCTTGAATATGG
Source organism: Sesamia inferens (assembly GCA_037179545.1). Lineage (NCBI taxonomy): Eukaryota > Metazoa > Arthropoda > Insecta > Lepidoptera > Noctuidae > Sesamia > Sesamia inferens. Next base: position 13,970,829 of record CM073928.1, on the reverse strand, counting down.
TACATAAAGGTGTTATTGTATTTTTTGTAGCATATCTTGCCATATTATGACGTGCAAAGGTATTCACTTTCAGCGATGTCAATTAGTCGAATTTACAAATTACAGATTCTAGTTATTTGTCTTCTAGATCATAGTTCATATCGACGCTGGAAAGCGATTTTGTCGTATTTGGAAAAAAGGCAATTTTGTTTTATTGCATAATTGAATTCAGAAACCGATCGAGTCCGACGCAGTATTTTTTTCTGAATTCAATTATGTAATAAAACAAAATTGCCTTTTTTCCAAATACGACAAAATTGCTTTCCAGCGTCGATATTAAACATTGTCAGCGATCATCATCATCATCAGCCCCCCCCCCCAAGGATTTCCAAAAAGAACGGTTGCACGCGGCCTGCATCCAGCGTTTCCCTGCGATTTTGGTCAGGTCATCCGACTACCTAGGTCCCGTCAGCGGAAAGTCTAGTAAACTACATATTTGATAAATGATTGTATATAATAATCGACATACATTTCACATTTTTTTAAATACATTTAGTTTTATTGGCAGCAGCTGAAGTCTATTTTTAGGCAATGTTCGGCTATTTGACCTGTCAGTGTTAATCTCAAATAAATTGTAGTTTCTCTTAACAAAAATACATAAGTATGTAATTAAAAAAAATATAGCATAGCAGAGAATTGTAAGTTTTTGAAAAAGTGGCGGTTTGAACAAGTGATTTGTTTGAATGACGTTTTTCCTGACATAACTAAATGCTATTTCTAAGATGTAAGTAACAGATTGACTAGTAGTCTTTACTTTTTAAAAATTGATTTACAACTCGGCACCTTAATTATTGCTCGCAAGCATTTTTTTTGCGCTATAAAAGTTCATTGTACAAATGTGATGTACCCCGTAGGAGTAATTCATATTCAACACAGACGCTACGTAGCCGTGATAGGCGTTGAGTGCAGCTTCTTCACTTTCTGTTTTGCTTCCTAGTGCGTACACAAATCTATTACATATATCTTCAACGTGTAATCAAACCTTAATTAGGGAATCCTAACAACAATGTTTATGTAATGTTAAACTCAATTTTTTTATTTTTTTACTTGGTTATTATGATTTAATATTTTTTTGGACCGTTTTGTTTATAATTCGCAATTGAGTTAATTTTGTTTTAGTTGTTTTTATTTAGCCAATTAATTATATCGTTGCAAGTTTGATTTACTTCTTGTTGATGTTATACTTTATTATTGTGTGGTATCATTACTGACACTTCGTCTGCAGTTAGTACGCACTTATGATTTGTGATATTTGGTAAATTTTTGATATAATCGTGGTTATCTTATTAAAAAGCTAAATCTAACTTTTGTTCTAGCCTAATACTTTGAGTCAGTATTTGTATTTTGAACTTTATTTAGATTCATGCAAAGTTCTTAATATCTTCTAAAGTAACAACTTAGAATCGAACTGAGCTGTCATTTCTATATAAAAAAACTGTATTTCTACAAAGCTAAGGTTCATAATTCAGTAACTATTTAAATGGTTCCAACCTGGTCAAAACAAAATCCTTGTTTTTTGATAAGAGTATGTGGAATGTGTCTAAATACAGATTTCATTGCATAAAATTTCATCAGTACAGGATACTTCAATTCATTGTTGTCTAATGCTGATATAACTTACAGCCATTCTATCGAGAGTTATGACTTTTGAAACTGCGACTAAACTTTGAAAGTTTTAAACTACGACAATTAGCCTTGGGCTGAGGTCCTTTTAATACCTACCTTAGTGCTGAAAACTCAATTCAAAGTTTAAAGAGAAATATTTAGTCAATTTCCTTTAAAGCGACGGCAAACAACCTTTATTCATTGCAACAAGAGGAACAAAGAAGTAAACCAGATTAGAGGAACGTACAAGAATGTAGTTACGTGCTCTATAAATTAAATAATGTATGTGCTACGTACGTTGTCGAGAGACTGAAGTTTGTAGTTTCGAGAAATTATTTGATTTAAACTTTGCGGACGGACGGCATTTGCAGTCATGATTTTGCTCATATAAGTTTTATGTACATCACAAAGAAGATTGTACGGAATTTTGGACATCAATTACCTATAATTGGTAAGTACGTACGATTTTAGTAAGGTATAATTAAACTCGAATTTCGTGTGTTTGTGTGGTCGCTAAACTTAAGTGGCAGTGGGCGGGGCATAATGCACTTAGAACCGATAGCCGATGGGACAGTCAGATTCTGGAGTGGTGGCTACTTATCGGAAGATGCAGCGTAGGGAGCCCAACAAGATGGACCGATGACCTGGTGAAGATTGCGGGAAACTGATGGATGCGGACAGCACAAACACGCGGGCGGGCATTGTGGTAAGCTTCTCCAAAGGCCATTGTCCAGCAGTATATATAGGGTCAGAAGAAGAAGACGAAGTGTGGTCATATTGATTCTTGACTAAACCACGCAATCGATTTTTTTTCATCATGTATAATTTTTATGTTTACTTAATACATACATTTAACACGAAATACTAATCTCGATGCTCTTTTAAATAAACATTATATGCTTGTAAAAATGTCCGTTTATTTTCATTGTAAAACCTACTTCTTCCTTTTGTTTTTATTTGCTTAACAAATATATTTACCAATTCGTTAATTGTATTAAACAGAACCCATTTTCCTTGTCTTTACACCTTTTAAGCATACACAAAACACTGTCTATATACATTTTTGATGTCGGAAATTCAAGACAAGCGTTTATTTCGGGCCGTGTTCCGCTATGTCACCGCTGGGCCATATTACAAGGTATTTTATTTTGGTACTGCTTAGTGTAATGTTTACGTTTATTATTAGAAGCCTCATGAAGATGATAGCTTTTTTCCTGTTTTATTTGTTTAAGGTTTAAAGTTACAATAATTGTTTGGTAAGAGAGTGGACAAGTGTTTGGACATTTTTTAATGGAAGCTGGCTTAGTCAAAGGTAAACAGCGCTGTTTTATTTATGCCTGGTATAGCCCAATTCAAATTTTATGGTGGTTCTATAATGAGCACCTCGCTGCTCAAAACCTCAACAGTAGTGATACCCTGGCGTTTCGTTCCAACATCCGCGTTCGGTGAGGACTTGTGTCAGACGGAAGGTGATAATTACCAAACGCGTCTGTTGGGAGGAAACGCCAGGGTGGCAGCACTGTGGGGATCGTCCTGAGGACACGACGGAGCACGGCTGTATCCTCGTGGTGGCAATCGGCGACGATCTCTCGCGTCTGGCCCTGGTCCAGGCCATGGTCCGGAGAGATTGTATGGCAGGCCGTTACCTCCTTCTGCGAAGCAGTAATGCTGGCAAAGGAGGCGGCGGAGTGCGTGGAGGTGGATAGGGAGCGGGAATCCCAGCGCCCTCACTGGGAGACAACATCGAACTCCCGGCCACCGCAGGCGCGGAATTGCGGGCGGCGAGCAGTGGGCAGCTCCCCTTCCGATAAGGACCCAGCCCAGGTCGACGGCGCGTTGTATTTCACGCTCGCCTCCAAGAATGTTAGTACATCGTGTCGGGGTCAACGAAGACCGATGCCTCCTGGGTCAGGGTTGCGGGTTAGTTAAAAAAGAAACCGTGGCCCTGGCGCACAGGCAAGTGAAGGAACACGGAAGGGTTTTAATCAGTAAAGGTCTGACACGCCCTTCCGCTGCGCCCAGAGCGAGAGAGGTCAGTAAATGATTTACCATCAGACGTGTGCAGCGCCTCTTAGTGTAATCTAGGAGAAACTTATTATTTTCGTTTGGTAAAGTAATCGGGTCTAGGGATTAAACTGCAAAAATTAAGTTAGTTTTTACTGTACTACTTTTCCGGAATAAAACGTACTCAGTGTGGTGCCCAGGATATTAAAGAATAATTATGCTAAGTTTCATCTTAATTGAACCGGCAGATTTTGCGTGATGCCTGAAAAAACAGACTGACAGAGAATACTTTTTTTAAATTACATTATTGGATTCGGTGTCGGTCTAATAACACCCCTTGCCATTTATTTTTTTGATATTATCAATGTACAGAATTTATACTTCTACAGATTTATTATAAGTGTATATGTGAAATTTGTTACTACTCAGTGACCGACCTTAAGTTCCGAGCCGCCATAGAGTTTGAATCAGCAAGGTAATTGCGTAACCCAGTACCAATAACAATGGATTTCATTTTTACAGTTCAACAACATTCATTGTGTTGTTAATGTGGTTGAGCAAACAAATTTTCGAACACAAGGAACAATGGATTAGCAATATGCCTCAAAATAACTCAAATTGATATTAATAATATGTTACGCAATTAGAGTGAGGGTCGTATAAATTACCTATACACTATGTAACAAAAACCCTGTTGTTCCTTTCAGGAACATATAATTTTAGCTACATGCACATCATTAATGAAGTCATAATTAGAAAACAGTAATCATTGTCTAGTCGAGGGGTCACAATCAAATACCTATTTAAACCGACAAATTCGATTTCTTTTTTTAGAATATCTGATTTTATAAGTTAAATAAATTGGCGGGAACGTTCTACTTATGTCTAGTTTCTTCATGCAGAATTGCAGAGCTAAGAAATCAGTTACAGATTATAAATATTAATAATTAAACCATTTATTTTAATTATTTTTGTTGAACAATTTTTGTAAATTACTTGCTTTATTACGTCCATATGCCGATTCTTAAAACGTAGGTTGAAGGAACAACAGGGTTTTTGTTACATATTGTATATACTTTAATATCTACTAGCGGCCGTAGTACCTACTAGCGATCTTGACAGACGTTGTCCCGTCCGAAGTTTGTACAAAATCCACATAAAACAAGAATGTTCAGTTGTTTCCAAATTAAAAAACTTATGGGAAGCTTTCCCAGGCATTTTATAAATAATAACCTAATTCAGACTATTAAACAAAATATAATGAAGAACATTCGTTTAACTAATCGTAAGTTTAAAAAAACAGTCGAAAAAATGTGAAGTTTTTGAAGTCGGTTAAACATAGCTAAAACCAACAGCAGCAGACAGCTTATTTTGTATTGTTAATTACATGTAGCGACTGCCTATTTGAAGTCTAACACTGTTACTACCCAGCATCTAACGAGAGAACACGTTCATGTTAATAGATGAGTTAGCACTTTATCTCGGGCAAAGTTTTAGTCCAAGAAAAACTGCAACATCTTACCAACGAAACTATAAGTACCTAGTACATATCTATACCTGTTTATAAATAATCTTCTTCTTCTCAGTTTATAGAGGTCCACTGCTGGACAGAGGCTTCCCCCGAGGCTTCCATTTCATTGGGGGGAGGGGGGGGGGGGTGTCATATTCCCCTTGATTGGCAGGCGGGTTGGAGATCGCAATAATTTGAATTATTGGAAGAAGCGCTGCTGCCCGCTTCCCTGGTGGGAGTTCCCTTAGTCACCTCTTAGGTACGACACGCACGGGAGGATATGGGTTGGTACTATTCTAAGCTCGGTACCACACGGGACAATAAATAATATACAGGATTAACTATCACATGACTGTAAAAACTTCCATATATACATTCAACACCACTCAGATATTAACTGTTAATCATACATAGTAATTTAGCCGAAGTAACGAATCAAAATCAGACCATAGTGTTGCGTCATTAGAGCTCATGAACTAAAATGATGCACGATGAGGAATATGCAATAGAAACCGGCTAAAGGCCGCTTTGACACACTTACAGTAAAAATGAAAGCACAAATCGTAAAACAACATCGTCATCATGAAAGATTAGACAGAAAGACAAATGGCAGTACCTACGGGCATAACACATTGTACACACTGTATTGTTCTCAAAGAGACGAGAATGTTCTTTTTTCTGTGTCTTTTTTTCCTTTTTTATCGCTCCATTTGCGCCAAGCTTGCCTTGTCTCTGTATCCCAGCGTTCCCTATGGTACGTAATTAGGGTAGACCACACGACTAATTGAATAAAAACATTGCATAATTAACGAAGGGCGCAATGCTGTTGTTTCCGACTATACCTTGGGTTCAAAGGGTGTTCAAAACTTTGTCTTTTCTCTAACACCTTCAATTTAATAAATGACGAAATGTTGTTTATACAGTCAGCGAACTCCCTCGCAACATCTTTTGAAGTTAGCAGTAAAATTACGTGCGTTAAAAAAGTGTATTTTATGAACTTGCTTTTCGTTTGTAAATTCTGACGAATTTTTCGGCTTGGACTGTCATGTAGTAATAAAATTTAATTAAAAGAGGTACCTTTATGAAAGGCTTACTATTTTATTGTAGGTAATAGCCAGTTGCAAATTTGTATCTGCTGTTGGCAGTCATTCAATACGTTAACAATACATGATAAAATTATTCGCAGAAGCGTATATCACAATGGTTCATCGAAACAGGTTAACAATAAGCTTGTTGCTATAAAACACCACCGAACCATACTTTATGAAGTAATAAAATCCAGCGGCGTGGTTTAAAGTTCAGGGAGGCGGCCGTAATGAATTAAAATACTTTGGGCACAGGTCGTTTACGGAAAGTTGATGTGCTTATACAAATGCCCTGCCCGAAACAGGACCCCCTGTAATCATACATTTAATGGTTTCCATAATGACCTCGTAAAGTAGTAACTGCCACAAGCCGTTTCATAAATACTGAACTTTGCCTGAAACTTTTAATTTTTCTCACAAAGTTAGATTTATAACACGCTTATTTGACGCATAACATGCATGAGTAAAGGGTTCACGGAGCTCATTGAATTATCAAATTTTATTTCAAATCTTCAAAAGTTTTTCGCCAGTTAATAAAACTAAAATTGAATAGTTAGCCTCGGTTTTCAATATATATATATATATATACTATCCTCAACTTTCCTATATATATATGACGGGGAGAAAAACCGCTATTAAGCCGGGGCCGAAGTTCCGGATAGTTGAGGTGTCTTCTCAACCGCAAGAGCATCTATCGTGGGCAGTATTTCTAGAAAACGTTGAACAATAACTATAGTGTGATGTTCGATTCTTATTATTTTAACTATACAGACACTTATATCACTTTAATATTAAGGGATTACAATGATAGTCTCAGATTAAAACAGATAAGAGCCAGTAGGTTTGAGTATGACCAACCCACTCGATCGAAGCTTGAGCTCGCGTTAACGGTCGTTCGCTATGTCAAACGCAACTCCAGTCGGTGTTACCATTCGCTTCATGGTGTTACCCGCTCTTAATAAAAAATCATAATTTATCCGAGTACCGACCGATTAATCTATTTCAAAAAATAGTAGAGTAATTTACGGTCAATTGATACTGATACGATAAAACAGATCACAATATTCAAAATTAACTAGTAACGCGCCGTCGTATATATTGACGTCAACTAGTGACGTCAACAATTTTTTTTTAGATTCCTCCAACCTGGGGGTATCCAAAAATACCCTACGTATGTTCTGCGATATTTCTTAGTCTTATAACACGCTTATTTGACGCGTAACATGAAAGAGTAAAGGGTTCACGGGGCTCATTGAATTATCAAATATTAAAACACCAGCCTCTCAAGTATGAGTGTGTGAGTTCAATTCCAGGTCAGGCAAGTACCAATGTAACTTTTCTAAAGTTATATGTACTTTCTAAGTATATCTTGGACACCAATGATTGAAGGTGAAGGAAAACATCTTGAGGAAACCTGGACTTTAAGTCTGAAATCGCCAACCCGCATTGAGCAAGCGTGGTGATTACGCTCAATCTTTGTCTGAATGAGAGGAGACCTGTGTCCAGAAGTGGGACGATAAATATGTTGATAATAATGATTCCATATCTTCAAAAGCTTTTCGCCAGGTAATAAAACTAAAATGAACATAGGCAGCCTCGTTTTTCAATATATATATTTACAATATATATATATATATATATATATATCGCGCTCTCTCACTCCTGGGCAAAGCCCTCCCTCTTCGCTCTCGTTTCATCTTTTGCGAGCCCACCCGCTTTCCAGTTTTACCGGAACCTATCCAGCTTGCCTCGCAATCTGCAACATGGTGTCCCTTGACTCCGCCTCGATGTCTCGGGGCTCCAATACTATATTATTTGGGCCTACAGTTTGTCCGTTATGCGGCAGACATTTCTTGTTCAGTTCCATGTATTCCAAATATTTTAGGGAACAAATAAAAGGTATAATGTATGAAATTCCCTCTTTAGATATCTATCCTGCAGTGAATACTAATACTGTGTAATTATTATTCTGTGTCATTTGCTTGTTTTCTTTTGTATAATTTTAATCAATAACGGTACAAAAACTATATGAATTATTATCTATTTTTTTTAATAATTATAAACTAGCGCTTGACCACAATCCCGCCTGATGGTAAGCAGTGATGCGATCGTTGATGGTAAAGCGAGCTAGTTTATTAAGAGTGTCTTCACTCAGAAAAACTGAGCGAATAGGAAAGAAGACGGCAGTTGAGCGAGGTGATGCAATGTTAAACCCAACAACACGACCAACGATGCTGCGCCAAAGGGAGATTGATCTGAAGACCCTCCACGACCAAACTCCCAACACAACAAAATTTGGCGCATCGTACCCGGCACATATCGCAACACAACTGCTCAGACCCGTCCTCCGTACGGCTTCTTCAGACATCATGCCGGAATACGACAAACCGCTTGGCGGCAAGACTTTGTCTGGTGGGTTAAATTGGGTAACTTCTGCCGGCGGTCGATGTTATGGCCTACCACCGAGATTATATATGGTATTTATCTTACATAAAGTTGCAAGTTCCGTTCTCGTGTTACACAGGGACTGAGTTTTATTTCTCACGCAATCTATTACCTACTGAAAGTCATGAAAATATTCCTTATATAATATTTTCCCATCCGTGTTATGCTACTTGCTTTCTGAATGAGGCTAATTTTAAAAGAGGTAATCTCGGACACTGCGCTGAATATTAAAGTGAAATCACTTCCCCTAATAACTCACATTAGTCCAGTGGGGCCTTAACGGGTCAATTGTTACCCTTTTAAGATGATGAATAATTAATAGCAGATGAAAAATACTTTTATGTTAAAAAAAGACAAAAAATTACTGAACGGCAAACCGAGGTCGTGGTCATCCGTCGCTGTTGTATGTGAGATCGTTGACAGTTAACACAATTCCTACATTACCACAGACCAGCCTCTGCTATTTTGATTAATACAATCCTGGCAGAACCGGTACGATGTGACCCTTTAATCCATTTATCTTGTACAGTCACCTTTTGTACCCGTTTCCCCATTTTAAATCTATACACCGATAAGATTTTTAGGGTTCGCAACATCAGCATTCTAAAACCTTTTTTGTTTAAAAAAAGGATATGTCAATTACACGAATTAAGAACACGTGACACGTAAGCGAAATAGCTTTTTTGGAACAATGGATTGATAAATGAGTCGTATTTGCGTGGGAAGCACAAAATACCAACCGTATCTTCGTATTTATCAAACAAAGATCAATGTTTGGATTTATGTTTATTGCTTCTATGTAAAGTTTGTGTGATAATGTCAGGAAATTAAAGGATTTATCAATCTATGACTCGACTGGCCAAATACAGCTAGAAGTATGCGAACAGTGTGAGAAATGTGTGTATATTGTATACTTTGTACATAGCACGTACTACTAGCTACTATATGCTACATGTTTCTCATCAATCTTTTAATCGTCCCACTGCTGGGAACAGGTCTCCTCTCATACAGAGAAGGATTGAGCGTAATCACCACGCTTGCTCAATGCGGGTTTCCTCAAGATGCTTTCCTTCACCTTTAATCATTGGTGTCCAAGATATACTTAGAAAGTACATATAACTTTAGAAAAGTTACATTGGTACTTGCCTGACCTGGAATCGAACCCGCGCACTCATACTTGAGAGGCTGGTCTTTTAACCACTAGGTCACCACGATTTACTTGAGATGCTACATGCTATATTATGTTATAGCCTTAACGCAGGTATTATAATTGTTCACAGCAATAAAATTCACTCTTTTTACTTAATTTTAATCTTCCATTGCAGTTTTGAACAGAGAGTTATTATTAAATTGTAATGCGCATAGTAGATTTAGATCGACTAGTTACATTTTAGAATTACATCTGTTGGCAAAGCTACTGTAGTAGCATTGATGGTAAAACGTCAAGTTCTGATATGTGGAGGCGGATGGGCTGGATCAAAGGAGTCAGTTCGTCCAGGTTCCGCGTTTCGAATGATCAGAAGATTGAACTTCTTTCGAACCTCGCTCCAGACTATGTCCAATCAAGACTCCAACAGTTAAACTCAAATAATATGTTACTCGAGGCCAATTTCACCTTACAAGAAATGTGTAATTGCTTGAAACGAAAAGATACAGCACCCGGTATTGACGGGATTACATATTCACTCATATATCACTTACCTTCGGCAGGCAAACTATACTTACTTAAGTTATACAATTACATTTTAAATACCGGTGATATTCCAAAACAATGGCGTGATATATTAGTGGCACCAATACCAAAACCTGCACCTAACGGTGGTACCAAAATTCGACCCATCTCTTTAATCTCTTGTGTTTGCAAAATCTTTCATACAATGTTAACAAAAAGACTGGAGTGGTATATAGAGAAAAATAAATTTTTATCCCCGTTCACCTCGGGTTTCAGGAGAGGACAGTCATGTCAAGACTGCCTAGTCAAATTAGTTAGTCAAATTTACTTAAGTTTTTCGCTTAAAAATTTTACTGTTGCGTGTTTTTTGGATATAACTAATGCATATAATAATGTTATAATAGATGTATTGATTAAAACTTTAGACGAAATAGGTGTTGGTAAAAAAATATGTCAGTATCTGTGGATGTTTTTAAGTGAACGGCACCTTATTATAAAAGATGATTCCGATCAAAATAATTATTTTATAAGATATACAAATCGTGGTTTAGCACAAGGTGACCCGATTTCACCTATATTATTTAACATAATTACAACTAAATGTTTTGATAAAATTACAAACGTCACGATGTGTCAATACGCAGATGATTTTGTCCTATATTCTTCTTCCAGAAACATGAGAGAAAGTCAAATAGAATTTCAAACAGCGTTAAATGCATTTTGTCTCATTATGGATGAATTGGGGTTAGAGTTATCAGCCCAAAAATCGAAGGTTTGTATTTTTAGTAGAGGTTTTAGAAGATTACAAATAGACCTTAAATTAGACAAGGACAATTTAGAAGTAGTAGACAGTTATAAATATTTGGGTACGTGGTTGGACAGATCGTTGCGTTGGAGTAAGCATATTAACATGACTGTAGAAAAGGTGCAAAGCAGTCTTAATTTACTTAAGGTTTTGGCAGGTGCTTCCTGGGGCTTACATCCTAAACACCTAAGACATATATATATTGCATTAATCAGAAGTCGTATAGACTATAGCTGCTATTTATATGATACGAGCGCAAAATGTCACCTAGATAAATTAAATAAGATTCAAAACCAAGCTATGAGGATTATAGGAGGTTTTATCAAAACCTCACCGATACATGTAATGGAAAGTGAAGTTTGTGTAGTGCCGCTGTACTTACGAAGGAAATATTTAGCTTACAAATTTTGTCTAAAATCAAAAGCTATAGAAAATAATTTAACTTCTATGTTGTTAAAGGATCTCTACGCTCTTCGACAAAATTGTTATTGGAAGAATAAAAACATACCTCTATTAGCATCAGTTATGAATGAGATAAAGGAGTTGCAGGTAGCTTCTTCCTATCCATTATTAATGTATACTTTACGAACATGGATAACTAATATTAATGTAAAAGAAATAATTAAAATAAATTTAAAATCAATTAAAACATCTAAACGCTCCTACAATAGTAACATTTTAAAATATGAAGTTATTAATGAACTATATACAAAGTATAGTGGTTGGTTTTTTATATTTACAGATGGGTCGAAGAGTGGAGAAGGTCATGGGTCTGCATATTATATACCTAATTTAGATATAAGAACACAGAATAACTGTTTTAAAATAAGTGAACCTACATCCATAATGACGTTGGAGCTCATTGCAATCTCAGAGGCTTTGACTTACACACTTAATTATTGTAGTTCTAAAAATGTTGTCATTTGTACAGACAGTAAAAGTTCACTACAACATATAGCTCGATGCGCCTCTGGATACAGAGGTGCATCGATAGCTTATGTTATCTTATCTAAAATTGATGAGATTACTATAAAAGGCATCAAACTGAGATTGCAGTGGGTCCCATCGCACATTGGGTTGCGGGGCAATGAAGAGGCTGACACATTGGCGAAATTAGCGGCTAGAAATGGAAACGAAAAAAAAATTATGTTAGATTATTCGGAGTTTTTACCAAAATTTAAAGATATTTGCTATGGTTATTGGAAAGAATATTTTAATAAACGGTCGTTAGAGAAGGGTTTATGGTATAAAACCATACAGTGTGAGCCTCTTCGTGTGCCCTGGTTCATGAACAGTGACGTTAGTAGAAAGCTGATTGTTACTGCTCTTAGACTCAGATCTGGACACATTCCATGCAAAAAATTTGCCTTTATGATGAAGAAAATTGTTTCCCCCAATTGCGAGGAATGTGGAGTTATCGAGGACCTACAACATCTATTGATGGAATGTGTCCAGTATGAGTCTAGTAGGAATAATTTAGTGAGATCATTGAATTTGAACAGAACTGATGTAGGTATGTTCCATACAATTCTGTCTCAACCAAATGGTGACGATGCAAAAGTTTTGTTCAAATTCATGGCCCACGTGTTGTGAAAGTGTAATTGTTTAGGTTACGATGGGACTGACATACGCTATGCGTAAAAGTCCCTATAAATTAATAAAGAGAAAAAAAAAAAAAAAAAATTACATCTGTAGTAATTGTTATTAGGTATGCTGTTTTTTTTTACAACCAAAGAATGCATATTCTAATTTTATAATCAACCTTTTATAGATCTAAAACTCTGTAATCAGCAAGCCATTTTGAATGCATAATATCTCCAAAGGGTTGTTTAACAGTGGGCAACGTAAGCTGTTTTGTACACTGAGCCGCATACCGCATACAATTATTACAAAGATTTTACGATAATATCATTTGTTCACTTCATCCCTCTGAAGGGAAAATAAATAAGGAAAACTGGCTTGGCAATAATTTTTGGCTTGTTAATTTATAGTCTTAAATATAGCCCCGGCTTTCTTTGAATTATGCGGAGAACATCTTCTGAATACGCATTATTTGTGGTATTATTTTCTGTTGAGGCTTTTATTTCATCTGTGATATTATTTTTGGTAACAGAGGTTTTGCTGAGTATGGATAAGTATCATCATCAACAACCTTTTTTTTATCGTCCCACTGCTGGGCACAGGTCTCCTCTCATATAAAGAAGGATTGAGCTTAATCAGCACACTTGCTCAATGCGGATTGGCGATTTCAGACTTAAAGTCCAGGTTTCCTCAAGATGTTTTCCTTCACCTTTTAAATAGTCATTGGTGTCCAAGATATACTTAGAAAGTACATATAACTTAGAAAAGTTACATTGGTACTTACCTGACCTGGAATCGAATTCGTATACTCATGCTTGAGAGGCTGGTGTTTTAACCACTAGGCCACCACGACTGTCACAGGATACACGATAGGATAGGACACTGGATAGGTATCATTATCATCATTGCCAACCTTTTTATCGTCCCACTGCTGGGCACAGGTCTCCTCTCATACAGAGAAGGATTGAGCGCAATCACCACGCTTGCTAAATGCGGGTTGGCGATTTCAGACTTAAAGTCCAGGTTTCCTCAAGATGTTTTCCTTCACCTTCAGTCATTGGTGTCCAAGATATACTTAGAAAGTACATATAACTTTAGAAAAGTTATATTGGTACTTGCCTGACCCGGAATGGAACCCGCGCACTTTAACCACTAGGCCACCACGACTTAACGATAGGTATAACTAAATACAAAATAACATAATGTTTATGCAGGATGTTAAACGATCATTTTATTCATGGTTTAAGTTCTAACCACATTAAATAATTACTTTGTTTGTTCATAATTTAAATGACAAAACTGCAGACACCAGCTACCGAAAAGTATTTTTTTTTTCCATTCAAACTTGAACTTGATGCTTAAGGGATAAAATTGAAAATCTATTAGAGGAATTGAACAGATTGAAGTGGTGTCATATACTGGCGTCTGTATATAAATAACATACACATATCAACAAGGTTGAGGGATAATACTAGAAAGAATTCTTAATTTAATTTTTTTTTACAGTATAAAAGAGTTTGTGTATAAAATATTATTATTTGTACTAATATATAAAATTCTCGTGTCACAGTTTTCGTTGCTATACTCCTCCGAAACGGCTTGACCGATTTTGATGAAATTTTTTGTGCTTATCCAGTATCTATGAGAATCGGCCAACATCTACACACATCAAAAGTGTCTAGGGATCAACATATATTTTTGCAATAACTTTTCTCCTGATTGATATTAATTAAAATTTTCTTTAAGGATTCATCAAATAAAGTGTTTTCGTTTGTCACAGTAACGATAAACCAAGTCACCTTAGCATTAATAAAGAAATTTGCCATTTTCCTAATAAAGGGATATTTGACATTTGAACCACTAACACAAAAGTTCGAAAAAAAGACTGAAATAACAGTTTTCTCTAAAATTTTATTGGGTAACTTAAACAATTAATAATCCGTGTTTCTACCGCGAACACTAACAACACAAGAACATCGGTTTGGCATACTCAAAATGAGTTCATCCAAATCACGCTGTGGAATGGCCGCCCATGTTCGTTGCAACAACAAAAAAAGGTCTTCTTGCGACTGGATACCCTCCATATTCGGCAGAGCTCTTCTCTGTAGCATATCCCATGCATGCTCAATCGGGTTCAAGTCTGGCGACTGAGCAGGCCAGGGCAGGACATTGATGTTAGCTGCGGCGAGAGTCTGTCTTACAACTCTTGCGGTGTGCGGTCGTGCATTATCATGCATTAACTGAAATAAGGGACCGATTTGCACTTGTAGAGGAACGATGACGTCTGATACAATCGTCTCAGCATAAATTTGAGCGTTGAGGTTGCCTCTGATCCAAATCAACTCAGTTCTTCCGCCGATCCAAATACCCGCCCATACCATGATGGTTCCACCACTATAAGGATGGACTTCCTGGCAGGATTTTATTCGCTGTTAGCGTCCAGGGGTTCTCCAGTGTCGTATACGTCTTGTATCCGGTCTCTTTGTAGAGATAGAAAGAGATATAGATAGAAATAAATCTAATAGAGATAGGTAGAAATCCGCATAAAAATGCTTGATCCCTAGACACTTTTGATGTGTGTATTTTTCATCCCCCTTAGTAGGTAGTCCACCACAAAATTTTTATTTTTTAGACAAAATTATTTATATGGCAAAACAACGTTTGCCGGGTCAGCTAGTTTGTATATAATATACAGGACTGTTTTCTTCAAAACATCTCTACGAGACAACCCAATATTGCGGCTGTGCAAATGGTTCAAAGGCTAAAAATCTGACCACCAATGGTTGGTTAGTGATCAAACTGTAAGAAGAAGATTACATGAAGCTGATCTTAATTCTCGGTTTCCATCTTTGCGGTGTGTGCGGTGCAATCACGGGCGGAGACCATTGTGGGTAGTTTTACATTTCTGTCAATCAAATGGGTGACGTACTGTTCTCCTTGCTAGGCTATGAAATAGCCTGTATTTAGAAGTAACAGTGCCTATCCCCTCGAGTTGGGTAGTAACAATTTTATTAAAAAAAAAAAAACTTAAACAACTTACGTAAAATGCTTAACAAATATTATTATTTTTGTATAACAGATATTGTTTGTGTGTGTATATGTGTGTGAGTGTGCGTGTGTCGTGTATGGTGAATGTGTAAGTGTATGAATGAGTAAGTGTGCGTGCGATTATCCCACATCATCATCATCATCGTTTCAGCCGAAAACCGTCCACTGCTGGACATGCCTATGTGGACAGCAGTGGGAGGCTTCTCACCCGAGGATCTCCACGACGACCGCTCCTGTGCCTTCAGCGGTTTCCCGCGACCTTTCACCAGGTCGTCAACAATGTGCCCGGCCCACTGCCACTTTAGTGTTGCAATTCTCATGAAATGTGTAAATATGTCTCCCATACATCTATTATTCCACAGAGGGTTCACAAATTTATTGTTTCTACAACAAGGCTCAAGAAAATAGGTGGCTCTTTTAGATGCCAATGTATACATTTTTACAATAGACTTCCAGAGGTGGTTCAAGATCTGAGCCTGAATAAATTCAAATCCTTCATTAAACGTAAGTTGTGTCAGAAAGCATTTTATAGTGTTAAGGATTATATTGACGACAAAAAGGCTTGGACTTGAGCTGCGTCCGTTTTCTATACTTACACTGATTGTTCTTTGATTTTGCCTCTTGTAGTTTTGATTTGTAATTGTTTTTTTTTTCTCAAAGCCAGTACACACTATGTAGCCAAGCATATTGTACGTTACGGAATTTCATCGCTGACAGGGGTATTCGGCACTGGTGCAGCTACATAGGAGCTAAACTTAGCATTCGGGAACACTGTTGGAGCTGCTGAAACTTGGACAAAACTATCTTTGCATTGTGTAGTTTCAATTTCTTAGTATTGTATAATTGCATGGCACACGTGTGAGCACAATGTACTTGCTGTAAAGCATCTATTTGTTGGGTTAGTCTTTTTTGTTGTAGTTTTTTTTTTTGTGTGTTTTCCATAATGGACGCTCTTAGCGTACAATATATTTCTGCATCGTTCTCACTCGATTGATTTCAAAATGAATGATGTAATCAAATATTTGTATCAATAGCTTGATAATTTAAAAGAGTGTCTATGGAGTTTCTTGCCCGTTCTTCTCCATAGGTACCTACGCTTTGGAATGGGCGACTAGCTTCACCTTACTGACTGACCGACCTTCTGACAATTCAAAAGTGCCTGTAACTGGTTTATTTGAAATAAATGCTTTGATTTGATTTGATTTGAATGGGTTAGGAGTTCCAACTCATGCACGATCGTGTACATACGGCTGAGCTGATATCAACAGTGCTTAAGAAACTTGAAGTCAGGTATATGGACTGGCCAGCTCAGTCTCCCGACATAAATCCTATTGAACACGCATGGGACATGTTACAACAAATAGCTACCTATAGTTAATTCTTTTCCAACTCTGATAACAGAATTTTTCCTGCACTTGAAAAGAACCTGGGAGCTAATACCGAATAAATCGTTTACGAATCTTTTTTATATGGGTATTGCAAGCATAAGTTATTAAATAAAGTTTAATAGCATACATAATTGTTTTAATAAAATATTTACAGAATTTTGTAAACAAGGTAAAAATGAAATATCCCTGGGTATTGATGATGTGTGTAGTAAGTATACCTGATAATTCAAATAAAAAAAAAAACACTATTATTAATCTAAAATATAATGTCGATCATTTCTTTTGCGTCGATTGGTATTCTATCCAAGAGAGTGGTGGCATTGCCATTTTTATGGCACGGCTTAGTTACGGCAAACAAGCGACTGAGTTATGGCGTGGCTGGTTTAACTCAGCCGCTTGTTTTAGAATAATCGAAGTTCCTTCTCTCCTCTGGGTAGAGCAGAAGGAAGTTTCAACCATTTACTCACTCTAGTTCCTTTATTTGTCTGTGCCACCATTACCTGATTTGCTGGCAAGCTCACGCCTGGTCCTTACCGCCTGCAAGCCCACACCTATGGTGGCCGGGAATTTACTGTTGTCTTCCGACGTTTAGGGCGTCTCCTGCGGCGACTAGGGGCGTGAAGGCGCAGGTATTGCCTCTCCCCCTCGCGCTCTGTCTTCTCCTTTACCAGCGTTACTGCTTCGGAGAAGAGATGGTGGTCTCGCATGCACGGAAAGCGTTAGCCGCCTTAGATTAAATTGATCACTCGCACAAAGGGATTAACATCAAACGATTGTGTAACAATTAATAACAACAACATTATTTACAATGAGCATAAATTGGTGAAAGTTAATTTTTTCTTTAATATTATTTATACTTTTGTCTCTAAGTCTTTTCTCGGCGGTAGGCCATAACATCGGCTGCCGGCAGAAGTTACCACCCACCAGACAAAATCTTGCCGCCAAGCCATTCGTTGTGTTTTAGCATGATATCAGGTAAAGTCGTACGGAGGACGGGTCTGAGCAGTTGTGTTGCGATGCGAGCTGGGTACGATGCGTGCCGGGTACGATGCGCCAAATGTTGTTGTGTCGGGAGTTTGGTCATGGAGTGTCTCCAGATCAATCTCCCTCTGGCGCAGCATCGTTGGTCGTGTTGTTGGGTTTAATATTGCATCACCTCTCTATAATGCCGTTTTCCTTCCTATTCACTTACTTTTCTAAGTGAATAGGCTCTTAATAAACTAACACGTTTTACCGTCAACGATTGCATCACTGCTTACCACCAGGCGGTATTGCAGTCAAGCACTGGTTTATAATTATAGAAGAAAGTACTGTTTTACTGACTAGCGAAACATTTGTTCAATGCTATATACCCGTTCCACTATTCAATTCATGAAACAAATCTTTTCAAACCAATATATTGTAAAGGTAAGGTGAGAAATCCAGACTTATATCAATATTAAAATTCAAAGCTTCAGTTATCCTTCGGCCTACATAAATTCGGTGAGGATAAGACACAACTAATACAATAACTTCGCCTTTTACAGTTGGGCGATCTCGTCGTGATTCTACCAGAAAGTTTCAGCATAAACGTTCTCGATTCATTGACTTAGAAATCTGTTTTCCGTTAGTGGACCACCCTTGTATTCACTGCTTTGTTTACTTTCGTGGGGAAATGTTTTGACAATGTAGTGAATGGTGTTCTGGGTTCTAGCGTTATTAAATTATAAGCAATGCTGTCAGCTGGAAATGTTAACGGTCAGAGACGATGACGTCACGCTTCCGATTATGCTCAGCTGAGAGGATTTTGTTTGAACAAATTAGATATACGTAACATTTGGTGATAGGGAAATTATTTAATATTTGGTTACCGGCCACCGGTTGTTGTCCAATTGAATGTTAGTTATTGTTGTTAATATAAGGTGTCCAACTTAGCTTTATTGGTACTTTTGCTTCCTCTTACGTATGAAACGGCACGTGTTGTTTACAGTTCTTATTGTAATATCCATGACGTTTAATTTTCTCCTTGTTTAAAGTTAGCTAAACAATAAAGAGCTCGTTTTATGAAGAAATTAACATAACGATATTCAGTTTATTTTCATCATTTCTTTTTCTGGCTTTTGCACCGCACTTGAATGTCTGTCCTTCTAAGAAAGTCCTATAAAATGGTCGTTTAATAGGGGATGACTTTGACGGATAGAGCACGGAACACTTATCATGCAAGGCTTGACTTACGCTTGCCCACATTTTATTTAATCCTTTTAAAGTGTCATCAATTTTCTTCACAACAACTCTTTATATTAAGTGGATAGCTTTAAGTGAAACAATTTATAGCAAAGCAAGCTACTTGATTTTAATATAATTTTGAAACGAAGGGATACTGAAAGAGTTTAAAGACAGTTTGAAAATGTTTTGCTCCGTATCTCGTTGATTACTTCCGAAGCAACGATAGAACGGGGTAACTCTGGAAATGTACACCGCCAAGTTTAGCCGTGTTAGGCAGCCTCATCGCTTCAGTGCATGTAAGAGTAGTTTCCGAACTCCTTTCAGAGTATGACTTAACGAGATGAATACTATAAGCTGCATGAAATGTCAGCCATCCAACTTGAAATTCTTAATGAAACTTCAATGTTTGGAAGTATTGTTACGCAGAACTATTGCCAATAAATTTATGATCAGGAATACGACTGAGACGGAGCCTTTGTTTGCGGTCACGCAGAGTTGCCCGTGGGAAATTAGGGACCGATTGATACGGATTGAGGCGGGTCGGAATACGGTAGTGTACGCATTCTTTCGTACACCGTTAACTGTATTAAAATACGCTTGACCCGTACGGATGTCGGGTCCGGGATATTGACACAATCAATTCGTCTATGGGTTTAGGTGCAAATCTGAAGTGACGGGATTGTGAATTTAGTGTTGCGATATAAAGAGAATGTATAAAACTGGAAAAGGGAATTACGATGCATATTTTATACATAGCAGTACAGAGATGAAAATTTCTCTAAATGTTTGTTCTCTGACCTGAATTCTATATTAAAGTTTGTTGATTTGTTTTTTAGGAGAACTTTGAATATGTAGGTATTTTAAAGTTTTTAAATCTAATACAAGCTTTTTCCGGGATTTCATTTTGGTAATTTTTTATCCGTTTGAAAAAAAAGGCTCATAAGAAATCGAATCATTTTTTAACAAAACATTATCGTTAAACCAATTCAGACGGGAAAGAATTGAACTGTGCTTATCTTTATGAATATCTTACGGAACACTGAACCGTTACCTTTCCTGAACAAGATAACTTTTTGTCTTGAATCAAAAATCAAGTCAATCGGAACAGTGGCTGCTGTGTTTAGATTGTGAAACAAATATAAAATATGATTTTTCACGAGCTCCAGCGGTCACGCACAGCTTTAGGCGTTTCTTTTTATTACTCAAGAAAATTCTTGTTCCTTTTATGTTAACTGGTGCTTTATCGTGTTGCATGCCACTGAACCACCCTGGTTGGTGGTGGGGCTATAATAACAGCGGGTTGAAACTTACATCATTGTAATGTGGCATTCACCACCGCTAGTGGTAGTCGGGGATGATAGATAAATTTCATTAGGATATTGATAGGACATGTACACACTTACCCGACTTGTTGGTTAAAACCAGTTTAGTGTAGATAATAATACACAGCCAGATAGTAATTGAAAGCCTCGGTGGCGTAGCGGTAGCGAACGCGGCCGCTGCGCAAGGAGGCGCGGGTTCGATCCCCGTGCACTGTCAATATTTGTATGTATGAATATGAATATTTGCACTGGTCTGGTCGTGCCTCGGAAATCACGTTAAGCCGTTGGTCCCGGTTGCCATAGGAAAATCTAATGGCAGTCGTTATGGGTTGTTGGAGCCCTCAAAAGTTCAACAATTGGTCGGACTGCAATGCTTCGATATCGCTTTTGAGGTTGTGGAGGTCAGACGGCAGTCGCTTCACGGAAAATAATCGAAGTTTAGCCAAAATTAGCAGTTAGACTGGTAAAGTGGACCCCAGACTCCAAAGCTGAAAAAGCTTTGGATGCGACTGGGATTAACGCTGAGAAGATGACGAGTGTAGGTAATACATTTAGGTCATTCTGAAATAATCTGGAGTAGTTATTAGTTGTATTTGTTTGATGTACCTACTAACATTGTTTTTTTAACAATGTTGGTTGTCATGTCAATCACCTGGCAGTTTTTTATAATGAATAACTTATTAGAAATATTTGTTAAACGTATATATAGATACGTGCTACTGCCATAATTTTAATCTCATAAGTAAGGTATAAGTAATTTTTGAGCATATAATCAGAGAAATTGATTATTGATAAAAAAAAATCCAACATGAATTGTTGTCTGTAGGTATATTTGAATCAGGAGGTAATGATAATAACTGCTGGGGTCGAACGAAGTTGTTGCGGTCGGTTCGTGCCTCGATAAGCACATAAAGCCACTAGTTCTGAGCTATTATTCGTAGATCTTTGACAGTTGTTACCGTGACCATCAGTTCAGCAGCAAAGAGTTTTGGGACGCGGTGGTTTCCTTCTAAGGAACAGTAGTCTTGCATGCTGCGGAAGAGAAGAGAGAGATTTCGATCATTACTCTGCTCGACAGACTCGGGGACGTCTGTCTCCAAACTTAAGGACTCGAGCTGAGGGCGCGAAGTGCTTTACGCACGCCCCTGTTTGACGTCGCGGAGAGATTCAAATACGTCACTCCCTCTGACCTAAAGAGAGCCAAGGGAGCGAGCTAACCACCGAGGTGGGTTTTAATCGACTTCACAAAGGAGAAGGTGACTCAATTCGATCGTATATATGCTTTTTTATGTTTGTTCACGGATAACTTCGTCGTTTATGAACCGATTTTGGTAATTCTTTTTGTTTTAGTCAGCAAGAGTCTGACAGACCTGGGCTAGGAAGATTGATTAAGGTATGTATATTCTAATCACAACTGCCATGTCGTTAACAACTGTTTATTTCATTATGAAATGACTTGTGAAATTTTAAACAATTAATTTTCCTTTACATACCTAATTAGTGAAACAATGATGTCATATTTTTGTCTTAGTACTCCATATACCAGCTTAAATCTAAACAGGTTGCTAAAGTGCTCTAGTCTAAGGGCCACACGTTCAGAATTACTCTCGCCGGGAAGGGCGGTACATATTTATTTGTCAGCAAAATCGCGCCTGCCCATTAGGGTCGGGAAATCGTGGGCACGCAATAAGGACTTTTTGGAAGTTCCCTCTATACAACATAGTGCCCCACGCCTAATGTTTATTTCATAATATATACGGTAGCTTTCTTTGAATGAAATACTGAATTTCAGACGTCACTTGTTTTTTTTTGGAGGTTTAGGATTTCTTTTGTTACGATATTTAAACTTTTTGCAAACTAGCATTTTCTTTAGCCGCGTGAAGGTTGGGGTTATTAAAATATAAAACTTTTAGACTTTCAGATTTATAGCTAATTAAGCCATAAAGTAAGAAATAAATAGATAGTCTTATCAAGGGTACCACATTACCCAGTAACTGGGTTGTGGAGGTAAAATACTAAGTCGCTTCATCTAAAGTATTGTGTACAGTGACCATCATCTTCATCATAACCTTGTTTTTTTATCGTCCCACTGCTGGACACAAGTCTCCTCTCATATAAAGAAGGATTGAGCGTAATCACCACGTTTGCTCAATGCGGGTTGAAGATTTCAGACTTAAAGTCCAGGTTTCCTCAAGATGTTTTTATTCACCATGTAATCAGTCACTGGTGTTCAAGATATACCTACTTAGAAAGTACATATAACTTTAGAAAAGTTACATTGGTACTTGCCTGACCTGAAATCGAACTCGCACATTCATATTTGAGAGGCTGGTGTTTTTACCACTAGGCCACCACGACTTGCTAGGCCACCAGGAGTTCTAGGCCACCATGATTTGAACTCGAATGTCATGGTGATACTGGAAGCTAACTCCAACATAGTTGGTAAACGAAAAAGGCTACACACATAATAATAAGCAGGAAGCAAGATTATAAAAGTACGTGAACTTTTGTAGATTATACCTACATATTCCCAACTTGCCATAACAGTAAGTAAATGGTGACTAGCTCTTATTTTTCCTTTATGAAGTGCCCCAGTTGGAGATACTTTATTTACATTACAATCAAGCCTAATATAGTAATTTTAATAAATGCTGGCTGACTGTGGTTAAAATCTTCTGAAAGACTCGTATAAGAAAAAATAATGTACTGTCAATATTATAGGTTACCTAATGGTCGTTCTTATTTATTTTTTAAATGTTAAAGCACGATGCCTTTTAGCTTCGTATAGGAGATTCTGATTATTTTTTCAGACTTTTTGTTACTTTTTTATATGATTCGATTTTTATTTTCAATTGTGTTCAGTTGAGTTTTATGGTTTACCTATATGAGTCACAATAAAGTAATAATTTATCTTTCTTTCTATTCTTTTAATTAAAACTGAATGAAAATACAAAATTTTACGGACAATTAATAAAAAAGAACATAGTAATGTTATGAGTACCTAAGTACTATAGCATTTATGAAGCAAACGATACTGTTATAGATAGTTATTTTATTGCTGAGAACTGCTACCTCACTAACAATCTCAGTACGACAATGGACCTTTTATAATGTTGTCATAATAACGTATCGAAATACTTTAGAAGTGGAGTACAATATGGTAACAATAAAATAGTTTCTTTATTGTGGAGGCAGGTGAACCTCGAGGGAAATTAACGATAGATTGCAACGTCAAAAAGTTGATCACATATTGTACTCGATTTCCTTCAAGTATTGCTCGATGTTGGGTCGACGCACGTATTATATTACTTTCACTACCTATAATCATTTCTATGAACACACGCTAAGGCTCCCACAGACAGGTGCGACGCGACATAGTAACTTTATGGGGTTGTTCTACTAAAACTGCGCCTGTCAGCGGGAACCATTTTAGTGACGCGCACACGATCGCGTGTAACAATGGTTAATCCGCGTTTTACTCAACACGAACGCGCGTTAGGTGCACACATTCAAAGCGACAAACATTTAACACCAACCGAATAGCAATGAACTGTTAAACTCTCTAAAGGTTTCAATGAAAACATTTGATAAAATATGTAGATCTCGATTATTATCCGCGACTCACATGAACAGACAAAGTCGTCACGTGTCATGCGATATAATAGTCCAACGAGCACGTGTGTACCCACCCTTTTTGTCAGATCTCCGAACGTTTGTAGTATCCGCCTGATTTGCGGGAGAATCAACTTTATTTATGTGCAGACCTTATTTACTGATAATCTTGGTTTTATTACGAGGGTAACTGTGCCTACTCATGAATACTACTAAAAGTTACGGTCTGCAAACAAACCAGTAAGTAGTCGAGGCAGAAAAATAGGACTATTTGGTTTATGTGGGCAATACGTTTTGTTTTTTTCTAGTACCTACAGAATGATGTATCTTCGTGATTTCCACTAGATAGGGACGTAACTGCAAATATTATTTTATGACATATTGTTATTTTACCTACGTAGTCCAAAAACTAGTATGCGAAATATTTTCATAATGTGGATTTTAGACCGAAATTCCTATGGCAGGAGGTCGTGATATAAATACAGCGAGGCCTAGAAAAATAATGGCTAAGCTAACTATATTCGCAAGTCCCACGCAATGAGCCCATCTCTCGTTTTACCTGATGAAATATGTAGGTTAAATTTGCGAGTTACGCAACTCGTAATAAAAAACGTCCTTTCCGAACATATTTTGTTAAAACTTCTGTATTCCGTAGGAATGTACTTTTGAAAAGTTTCTCACATCGTTTTGAGATCGTGTATATTTATTTTGTTGTATTTCAGATGGTTTGCGAGTATTGTGACATGAAAAGCATACGTAAATGTCGTATTTTATATAATTAAAGTCACACATACACACTTATTAGAAAAGATCAAACAAATAATAGAATATATGCCCTTTTTATAAATAGTAAAATAAAATAATGTTATTTTTAAGTATAATCTATATATTTTTTAAAATTTTGTCTTAAAAAAGACTATAAATGATGAAGCTAAATGACGAACCGTGAATTTTACATTGCAGCAAAATAAAAAGAAAATATACTTTGCTAGAACATCATCATCATCATCATGTCAGCCTAAGACGTCTATTGATGGTCCAGTGCCTCTCGCATCTGCGGTTTTCCGCTACCTTCACCAGGTCGTCGGTCACCTTGTCGGGGGCCTACCCACGCTTCGTCATTAGGTGCGTGGTCGCCACTCGAGAACCCGTCGGCGTTGGCCCCATCGGGCATCGATCCTACGGCTAGTACATATACGTTTTTTTTTTATATTTGTATAAAAAACTACAATAATCAAATATAAAATGAACAATCATGACACTTTCTTACGTATGTTTTAAAATAAAACGGTATTTCTGGTTCAACGAAATTCTACCAATGAGGTTGTAGATATATTAATTACTGTGTGGCTGCTTTGAAATATTTCATTTTAATTTCAATTATAAAAATATCGATTATTTTAATACTGAAACGTATCATTGTTTAATTAATGCTACAACATCTGTTACATGCTTGGTTATGTGTACCTAGGAAGATTTTATTGTTTCTTGGATATTAACTTCAGCTTTTGGCAGAACAAAGTAATATATCATGCTCTTACATGCACTGTGCAGTAATAAAAAGTGTTATCCATACATACGGTCTAAAATTTGAAGCTATTATGAAAAATATCATCAAAACATTTCTCGAAACACTACTAAAAGTTTAAGTACTCCAAGATGTACCTCTCTTTATACAGGAAACTGATTACCAATTTGAATAGACTGTATTCGAATCACAACTGTTATTGTTTGTTTGTTATATTCAAAGGCAACATGACGTGTCGTTTTCATGTTTGTAAAACAACCAGATAAATTCGTCAGATTTATCCCTGTATTTTTCATAGAATATCTTTTCATAACCTTTGTAAAGAATACTTAACAGACTATGGAGTAAGATCACGATAAAGGGTTTTAGCGATGAGCGGCCTCGTTGGTCTAGTAGTCTTGTGTGCTATTGCTGAAAATGATCATTTAATATATACGGATTAATATATATGGACAAATCACACAGACTGAGCTAGCCCCAAAGTAAGTTCGAGACTTGTGTTATGGGATACTAACTCAAAGATACTATATTTATAATAGATACATATATAGATAAACATCCAAGACCCAGGCCAATCAGGTAAATATCGTTTTTCCATCATGACCTGGCCGGGGATCGAACGCGGGGCCTCCACCAGTACCAGGTACCAGGGTACCAGGTTAGGCTAAGTATTACAGAGTTTTTCCGTCATGATATCCTTAATAGCACTCTAAAGTTTGTATTTCTGATCGGCTGATGGCATGTGACTTAAACGTAACTGATGAATCCTGGGTCTCTACTTAAACTTTAAACAAGACGTGTTATTATGCCTCATCATAGCAAATTTGCTGACCAAACATGGCACTACCAACCCCTATAAATCCATTATATGCTGAAAACTTATGTCTTAAACAGTCACCTAGGTTTAAAGTGTGGTAACTTGTTTCAAGAGGTCAGACAATAGTCAAACCACGTGCAACCAGTAACTTGCTACATGAAACAATAGTTCATGCGCTTAGTATGTAGTTAGAGCTCACCAGTTGCTTTAATCAAAAGGAACTAGTACGATAGCGCGCGAAATCGTTGGAATACGGAACAAGTTTTCACTTTCGAAGAAGTTTCTCTTTATCTGCTGCAAGTTAGTATTCTGACAGGTGAGCGTCCGATGCATTCCTACAAATTACAGGTGATATAATTACATTGATTACGCATGGTGCATTTGTATCTATCAAACTCAACATCCGGGTCATCAGAATGACGTCAGAGTGAGCTATCAATGGAATGGTAGCTGACTACACCTTTAATGGTAATTTAATAGACCGGTAGGTGGAAAATACATACTCCGCATAATATTATAGAAAAAGAATCACACGGAATTGTCGTAGCCTTTTTTTTGGCAGATCTGTGTGTTTGTTCTCTGTGGTAGGCCAGAATATCGGCTGCCGGCAGAAGTTACCACCCACCAGACAAACTCTTGCCGCCAAGCGATTTGTCTGGTGAAACCGTACGGAGGACGGGCCTGAGAAATTGTGTTGGGATGTGTGCCGGGTATGCACCAAATGTTGTTGTGTCGGTTGTTTGGTCGTGGAGGGTCTCCAGAACAATCTCCCTCTGGCGCAACATCGTTGGTCGTGTTGTTGGGTATATATACATTGCATCACCTCGCTCAACAGCCGTCTTCCTTTCTATTCGCTAAGTTTTTTAACTGAACGGGCTTAATAAACTAGCACACTCTACCTTCAACGAATGCTTCACTGCTTTCCATTAGGCAGGATTGCGTTCAAGCAGTAGTTTGAATTTATTAAAAAAAAAATAAACCGAAAAAATGCGTATCGGACTCACGCACAAAGAGCTCCGTAGCATTGATTTATGAAATTAAAAAAATTATTTGTATGAAAGATTATGTGGTAATAAGCGGTTTACAATTTACAAGGTATTAAAAAAAACTACGTACTAGATCTCGTTCAAAACAATTTTCATTGGTAGTTTTTATAGTAATGTACATCATATATTTTTTCAGATTTTTCATTTTCTTATTTTAGAAGTTAGGGGGGAGGGGCAACTTTTTTTCCACTTTGGACGCGTCTATCACGCAAACTACTTGGTTTAGAAAAAAAAAAATATTTAGAAACCTCAATATCATTTTTGAAGACCTATCCATAGATACCCCACAAGTATGTGTTTGATGAAAAAAAAATTGAGTTTTAGTTCTAAGTATGGGGAGCCCCCAATATTTATTATTATTTTTGCATCAAAATCTTAATGCGGTTCATAGAATACGCCTACCAACCAAGTTACAACAGTATAGCCCTTATACTTTCGGAAAAAAATGGCTGTGACATACGGACGGACAGACGGACAGACAGACACGACGAATCTATAAGGGTTCCGTTTTTTTCCATTTGGCTACGGAACCCTAAAAAAAGACAATTAACGCTTCCCGTGGTTGGTAACTGTGGATGGGTGACCATCTTTACATACCGAAACTCCACGTTTTGACCTCGGAAAGCACGTTGGACCCGACTGTCATTCGTAGAACTTTGACAGTCATTACGAGAAACGCAAAAGCAGTCTGATAAGACGGTAGATCGGTTGATAAACCGATATCGGATTAACCAGTAACAAGATTGTGGAGGTCATTCATCCGAATTCATTTAGGGTGAAAGCCGACCACCACATAATAAGGTAAAGGCTAGGCAGAGGCTGAAGTGTCGCTAGATTGAGGTTCCTTCGGCAATATTCGTCAAACACGAACTTACGAAATAATTCAACTTGAGGTTAAGGCAGGAATTGATAAAGTTATGAAAGTTCATGAAACATGTGTGTGGAGCGAAAGTAAATGGTTGTTGTTACCATTTTGGTGTACATTGCTGTGGCAGGGACATCGTCAAATTGTAACGATTAATCCATCACATGCTTAGGCCGCCAGACCATACGGTTTCGTAGATTAAAAAAGTCTGTTGTTGCTTAGAAAAGTGTAAAACTTAGACGTTCTAAATATAGGGTACAACATTTTTAGGGTTCCGTAGCCAAATGGCAAAAAACGGAACCCTTATACATTTGTCATGTCTGTCTGTCCATCTGTCCGTCCGTATGTCGCAGCCATTTTTTTCCTAAACTATAAGAGCTATACTGTTGAAATTTGGTAAGTACATGTATTCTATGAACCGCATTGAGATATTGATGCAAAAATAAAAAAATAATAATAAATACTGGGGGCTCCCCATACTTAGAAGTGAAACACAAAGTCTTTTTTTCATCAAACACATACGTGTGGGGTATCTATGGATAGGTCTTCAAAAATTATATTGAGATTTCTAAACAATTTTTTTTCTAAACCGAATAGTTTGCGTAACAGATGCTTCCAGAGTGGAAAAAAGTTGCCCCCCCCCCTCTAACTTCTAAAATAAGAAAATAAAAAATCTAAAAAAAAACATGTGATGTACATTACTATAAAAACTACCAATGAAAATTGTTTTGAACGAGATCTAGTACGTAGTTTTTTTAATACCTCGTAAATCGTAAACCGCTTATTACCGCGTAACGTTTCATACAAATAACTTAAATCCTTTAATTTCATAAATCAATGGTACGGAACCCATTGTGCGTGAGTCCGACACGCACTTAGCCGGTTTTTTTTTTAATAAACGACGAAAATTTTTACTTAATCACGAAGGGAAAGTTCAGCATCATGTACCAAAAAAAGAAAAATAAAAGGTGGTGCATCAAATCGCTGCCATCAAAGTTCTTATCTGCTCGGCGCCTGCCACATACATTACTTTCTACACTACTGTCTACTTTCTTTTGGTCATTCGATTAGATACTAGTTACTAGTTAGTGCTACTAGTATGTACTAGTTACTAGTTATTTAGCGCAGCTTGGAAGTTACAACGACAGAACTTATAAGATGCGCTTAGTAACTAAAATACTTTCAATAAGAAATACGAGTTCACAAAGCTTGCATGTAGTTTCAGAGCCGTTCCTTCCCTACTTAAGTAGTGCTTTTAAGGGAACGAGGAAAAGCAATTACCTTCACACTGGGTAATTACAATTACGACAGTGTTCGCGTCATGCTAGTTAGATTGCATGCTGTCTCCTCGTCCACGTACAGTGCAGTGATCCTGCTACGTTGTAGAGCGCCTAGTTCATTGGTTTACTCAGTCGTGAATGAGTTTCCTTGATTTATTCACTTTATAACGTCTGTTTGTTTAAAGTTAAACCTTGAATGGCACTTTACTTTAATTTTCAGATGATTGTTAGGCGTCATTATCATCATCATTTCAGGCGAAAGACGTCCACTGCTGGACATTGGCCTACCTCAAGGTAATCCACGACGACCGGTCCTGCGCCTCCCGCATGCAGCGGTTTTCCGCGACCTTCACCAGGTCGTCGGTCCACCTTGTCGTGGGCCTACCCACGCTACGTCATCCGGTGCGTGGTCGCCACTCGAGAACCCGTCGGCCCCATCGGGCATCGGACCTACGGGCAATGTGTCCAGCCCACTGCCACTTTAGTGTTGCAATTCTTCGGGCTATGTCGGCTACTCTCGTTCTTCTGCGGATCTCCTCATTCCTGATTCAATCGCGCAGTGAAACCCCAAGCATAGGCCTCTCCATTGCCCTTTGAGTGACTTTGAGCCTTCTTTAATGCCCATTGTTAGCGACCACGTCTCAATTCCATTAGTCATCACTGGCAACACACACTGGTCGAAGACTTTTGTCTTGTGACACTGTGGTAATTCGGACGTTGTTGTTATGCATAATGGAGTAGAAAATAAAGGCTGTAACTGTTTTGATAACGTAATGCCAATTCTGAAGGGACTTTTATGTATAACGGTTTAATTGTGACTTTGACGACCATTTCAAGCTATATAAACACCTTATAAATATAAAGTTCTGACAGGCTGAAAGCAGGGTACATTTATATTAAACTTTATAAACTAATGCTTGACCGCGATTCCGCCTGATGGTAAGTAGTGATACAATCATTGTAAAGCGCACTAGTTTATTGTCTTATCATTCTAGCCTTGAAAACATCTAAATTGTAAGGAGACGGAAATACCACATTCACAAAGGTTTCATAGCATTTCTTACTAGGTGCGGTTCATGGGCAAAAACGATCAGTTTTCATATAGTTTCCATCCTGACACAAAATTATGCGTGGAGATCTCAACCTACGTATTATTTTATTTTTATTGACATCAATTCTCTATTCTTCTTGTAACTTGATGAGAAATGGTAAACATAAATAGATCGTTATTTATTATAGTAGTTCTATCTCACGATGAAGGTTTGACTTTGGTTGTAGTAGTGGCGTATACAGATAGGTGCGTTTGTTCGTGTAAACTCGAGGAGCGTTAGCATAGAAGTTTGAAACGCATTATTAAATTGTTTTAATTTTTGTTCTTTAATTAATAATGAATATTTATCAAACTTTAATTTATAGGGAGTAAATGTGGTAAATTGCTTGATAGAAACAAAACAAGTAAACGTAAATTGTTAAACATTTTTAATTAGTAAAAAAAGTATAAATACAAGGAACAAAGTTGTCATTATCGTCATTTTTAATCACTGTCAAATACATGATTTTCGGATTCTGATTCGCTGTCATCCGAATCATTTTGCAGATCAATCACGAACTCAAAATCTTGGTCAAAGTATTTCAAGTATTCTTTTTCTATTTTTTCGACATGACTACAGGTTTTATGCCACGTTTCGCTGTTAACCTTATTTAAGCTTTTATTGATTATTTTTTTATTCTAGTCATATTTTGTTCAACATTATTTGAAGCAATATAATTTTTTACAATTCCCTCAAATGTTTTCAATTGCATTTAATTCTGGGTGATAGGGGGAAGGCGTATGACATCAAAACCTCTGCTCTTAATAAAGTGATTGATTTTATATGTTATGTGTTGGTCTTTGTGTTTTTTTTATTATATCATACAATTCTAATTTACAAAGCGATTGTTCAAATGTTATGCCTTTGTCTTTGAGCCATTGCTGCATATCTGCTTTCTTTGTTGTCGATATCGGTAGTTTTTCAGCCCGTGTATTATGATAAGAAGCATTATCTAAAACAATGACAGAGCGTTCAGTTAAATTGTGTAAAAGTTTTTCGTTGAGCCATTTAATTTAATTATCATAGCTCATATTCGCATCTTAATCGCCAGCTGTAGAGTTGGCCTTGTAAACCAAAGAGGGATTTTCAATAAACCCATCCTTTGTTCCCGCGTGCACAATTATATAACGAGTTCCTGTGCTAATCTTTTTTAGAAATAGCGTGCTTTCTTTTTTGGTGCCCAGGTATTGTTTCGCACGTGTATTGAAAGGACATAACTATCATCGGTGTAGATAATTGGTCGTCCTTGAGATCGATATTATATTATCGATATATATCGATATCTTTTTTAAATATTCTAGACGCTATATCTTGTAACCTAATTTCAGTAATAACTTGCGAAACGTTTTGAGACAACATTGTAAGCCAATTTTTTCAATTCAAACTTTTCTTAATTTTGTCAACGTTGAAATTTCTTTATGGACGACATGGAAATTTTGTATCGTACTTCGAATAACATCGGCTGTGAAATTATCTATTTCTATCTTATTATCTCTTCTTCTTCTTTTCTTCATCGGAGAAGTAAAGTTTGAAGAAGTGCATGGCAATTCCTCCTTCTCTTCTTTTAAAATCCGTTGGACGGTTGAAAGCGAAACACCTGTGGCCTCAGCTGTACGTTGTGTAATATTTCGTATATTAGACAAATCACAGTTAGGCTCCATAACTGATTTCGTAAATTCTTACTCCTCTTTCAGAAAATGGTAAACGCTAGCTATCATATGACCCTAAAATAAAACCAATCCAAATTAGTAACTTCTAATTCTACCAAATTAAATGTAAATAAAAAAAAATACGTTATCTCACTGCGGATGACTTTTTTGCGTTTAGTTGCCTTGCTAACGGTACTTTGTGTAGACATCTTGCGCGGAATCCAATACACTAGTGACTCGGACTGCGTTGCGATCGTGACTGAGCGCTCCCGAGGTTACGCACACTAACACAAAGTATAAGTGCACGGTTAACACAACCATGGTAAAACCTTCATCGTGAAATAGAACTACTATACTAGGTATGATTTTCTAGTAAGTTTACATCGGTAGTCCGGACAAAGGGAAGTAGTGGTGGCTTAGTAGGTTTTATAGCTCACCCCCTCTCATAGCGAGAAGGCCTGGCTCTCTGCAATGGAACCTGATCATGAGTCGGAGCAAATACCACAAACGACCAATAAAAGGTCCTTCAATTTTCTAGAATTTCACAAAAATATATTCTGTAAACAAGACCAATATTATACCTATAACAAATTGTGTATCCCAAAAACATAACAAATACGGAAGAAAATCAATGTACAAATAAAAAGAAATACACAACAACCTTACGCGGGACGAACCTCTATGTATTGTATTTGTTATATCCACAATAAATACTGGTCGTTGAGTATAAAATAAAATAAATTCATCGGTTTGTTCCCGTAAGGTGTAACGGCAGCATAAAAATGCGGTTGACTTGTAATTGGGTTATGATCGGGCTGTGGTCAGGGGAGGCCCAGGGGACACTCTTTTATTACCCTGGATATATTTTCGGCCCGTTACAGATGTAGATCCAACGAGTATTTTGTGAGAATGTGCTTATACAGCCTTTCTTTTAGCTTACGGATTCAGAACTACTTGTGACAAACAAATGATGCTTGTCTTACTTAGGATTCTTGGGAATCATAAGTTTTTGTTGACGAAATAGTTTTGATTGAATTAGTGGGCCTTATAAGAAGGCTCAAAGTCACTCAAAGGGCAATGGAGAGGGCTATGCTTGGGGTTTCACTGCGCGTTCGAATCAGGAATGAGGAGATCCGCAGAAGAACGAGAGTAATCGACATAGCCTAAAGTGGCAGTGGGCTGGACGCATTGCCCGTAGGACCGATGCCCGATGGGGCCGACGGGTTTTCGAGTGGCGACCACGCACCGGAAGACGTAGCGTGGGTAGGCCCCCGACAAGGTGGACCGACGACCTAGTGAAGGTCGCGGGAAACCGCTGGATGCGGGAGGAGTAGGACCGGTCGTCGTGAAAAACCTTAGGGGAGGCCTATGTCCAGCAGTGGACGTCTTTCGGCTGAAATGATGATGATGATGATGATGATTTAGTGGTGAATGAGCTACGTTTTTCTCGTACTTAGAGACAGAATAACAGACACATGGGTCGACCAATTTGGTTACATTAGTGAGTAAAAAATGTGCATGTCAAATCCTTCGATGCGTAGGAAGGCACGTTAAGCCGATACAGGTAGTCAAAAACCTGAAAGTTTTACCATAGGACAACACTGTTTGAGCAGTGGTGATTGACTGCTGCGCTGCGTATTACATGTTCTATTCACAAACGGAACAGGTCTGGTTGCTTGTGTTTGTGAGGGTAAACGTTGAAATGGAGAAATTCCAAGTGTGGGCAACATTAAAAAAAAAAATACCCAGTACCTGGGTTCTGCAGGTCAGATAGGCTGTCATTTCAAGTAAAATACTGGCTTTCTGTTGCATGTGGGTAGATAAGGGGTGGGTAGGTAAGCTTACTATAATAGAGTTGGTTATTGGCTAGACAGAGTAACTTAGACAGTAATGCAGCTGTTATATACAAATATAGATCCATACTAAATAAAATATCCTATCGAAACGAATACCGATATTATTAATTAACAACCGTCATTTATATGTTTGTAAACGCATTCACGATTCAGAAGAAATATCTGATGTAGGGCTACGTTTATTGAAAAAAAAGTTTAGTTTCAGCTTGTTAGAAGCAAATTAATTTTGAAAAACTCTCCCTTTAGAAATAAAACACCTATCCGACGTTAGTAACCCTTACCTGCTAGAAAGCCTGTTATTACCATCACGTCCCAACTCGTCAAACGCATACGGTGTTCCGCAACTATTAATAACAGTTTTAATAATACCTATTACAAAACGTTTACGTTACAATACTCAAATGTACCAAGCATAAGCTCGGACGTGTATTTTTTATCGATTTCTCATGTTGCGTTAAAAGGGCTCATTTGGTTTTATTGTATGAAATGGATGGAAGTATAATTTGCATTGAGCCTGTGGTCACGCACGCGGGGGGCGTTTCCTTTTTTATTGTTCGGGGTCTTAGGCTTTCGTCGTAGCTTTAATGCGGGGGGTGGTCCCCCCACCTGGATAGAGTTGCGAACGGTTAAAAGCTGTCAACTATATATGGGTACTTTGTTTCAGTGAAGGGTAGGTATTATTTCTAATTGCTTCATTTTGGAAACACTCTATTTTAGGGCAGTTCGCACAGAAACTTTGTCCGTGGACTTCATTAAGAGTTTTTTGAGGGAGTCAAAGCTTAGAGAGTTTAATGAAGATTTAACATATCTGTTTGAAACTTTGGCTAGCGACTACTCTACTGAAGAACATTTATTAGGTAGCCTGGTTATATATATTTCCATAATAACGCAAATAAAATCTGTAACGTACGAAGCGTACGTTTTTCTCGGTGGTAGGCCATAACATCGGCCGCCGGCAGAAGTTACCACCCACTAGACAAAGTCTTGCAGCCAAGCGATTCGTCGTGTTCCGGCATGATGTCTGGTGAAGCCGTTCGGAGGACGGGTCTGAGCAGTTGTGTTGCGATGTGTGCCGGGTACGATGCGCCAATTGTTGTTGTGTTGGGAGTTTGGTCGTGGAAGGTCTTCGGATCAATCTCCCTTTGGCGCAGCATCGTTGGTCGTATTGTTGGGTTTAACATTGTATCACCTAGCTCAACTGCCGTCTTCCTTCCTATTCGCTCAGTTTTTCTGAGTGAATGGGCTGTTAATAAACTAGCGCGCTTTACCATCAACGATCGCATCACTGCTTACCATCAGGCGGGTTTGCGGTCAAGAGCTAGTTTATAATGATTAAAAAAAAAGCGAAAGTAGTAAACTGTAAGTACTTGCAAACATATAATTAAAAATCTAATAATATTAATATCCTGTTCTAAAAATATTATTAAATATTTTTTAAATTGTTGTACAATTAAACTCAACTCCGTTTTATAAACTTAACCTAACGGTTATCTATTAGCAGAAGACCAAACTTCTGCCAAGAAAAAAACGCCCCTGTGATTTTTTATCTCATATCTGCTAGCTAATCCGACCGCGGTCCTATCTCAATAAATACAAAAATACCATAGATAAAAAGCACATTAAGTTTTTCCTCAACTCCATTTTTTAGGGTAACTTTTCCCATTTATCTTCCACCAAAAACTTTTTAGATTATCCCAAATAAACATATTTTGAAAAATTTATCTAAATCTGTCCTGTTGTTCTGTTCTTAAGCGCGCTTACCAACGAACAACTTTTTTTTTCTAAATACATAAATAGATTTTCTCCTGCCAGCACAACTAACCTTATTATTTACGGATTATGGTAAACAATACATTACAATATAATCAGAGATCAGCGAATCCATAATATTCCGTATATCTAATAAAAGCAATAATAGGTAATAACGCGGCATTAGCTACTTATTTATCAAGGGTGAGCCCACTAACATGGACGTCACGATTCCGAGGAAAAACTCCGGATAAGTATTGAAGAAAAGAGGAAGAAGCCTCATTAGACGTAGACGAGGAAAAAATATTGGAGAGGAAATGTCGTTATTACGCTCTCAAAGATTGCACCTTATTTATTATCCATTTTGCGACAAATGTTGATTAAAATGATTGAATATTGATTATTTTATGTTAATTAAACACTACATAATGCACATTTTCGGCATGCTTAGACGCCTTAGTATGCCTTGTTTAAGGTAAAGAAGTTTTACTTAACTTTATTCATCATCCTCATCATTTCAGCCGAAAGACGTCCACTGCTGGACATAGGCCTCCCCCAAGGATCTCCACGACGGCCGGTCCTGCGCCTCCCGCATTAAACGGTTTGCCGCGACCTTCACCAGGTAAACGATCCACATTGTCGGGGGCCTACCCACGCTGCATCTTCAAGCGTGGCGATTATGGCAAATGATTGACACAATATTATTTTATTAAATAAATAAAATAACATCACACTTTTGATCCCTGAACGGTAAGGTAGAGATGTGTTTTCAGAATGTACATGAATATTACGACAGCCATATTTAAATTCCTTGTAAAAAAAGTTGCCATAATCCAGACTGCGGGCTGCTACTGAAAAAAAAAATACAAATGGTTTCCAAAACAAACGGTGAATAATTTGAGAGAGAACGACTTTGTGAACTCGCCTTTTGATACATTTTTTTTTATTTTATTGGGTCGATTGTTATTAGTATAAATCTTAGCATGTACCACGGAATAGATGAGTATCTAAGATTGGAATGGTAATGTGGGCGGGGCAGGAGGGCCATAAGTGTGAGATGAATATCGTAGTTCGACCGAAACATGTGTTCACCGCGTTTAGTAATCTTCAAACTACGTCAGAGATGAAGTTCTGCTATTAAATGCCGTATTGTGCAATTATAACATGCAAGGTAAAAAGTTAGACCTCAAGTATAAAGCGAAGACGTATATCTTTCGTCGAAAATAACATTTGGCTACAATTTGATTCGTAAAATACACAAAAATATGCTGATAACAATGATATTCCAAATATTGACGATATTATCGCATCAAGGCAGAAAAAATACATTTCTCGGTTTGTATTCGGTTTGTCAAAACAATGGAAAAGTCCGCTTACAATGTAGTGAATCCAATGCGTCCTCTACGCTTTACTCATTATCATTTCGACCTTTGCCCTGATTGGCTGAAATGCAGGGCGCCATGTTTATCGATAGTGAGCCGTGAGGTGACCAAGTGGCTAAATACGAGTATAATTATTGAATGATTTTTTTTTTAAACGTGGCTACACTCTACGAATTTCTCCTGTATCGCGGGTGTGTTTACAAACATATAACTCACATAAACAAACAGCCAGACCCGGGACAACTACTTCTAGGTTATACAAATATTTGTTCCGTGCGGGAATCGAACCCGCGACACGCAGCGCAGCAGTCAATAGCTTAACCACTGCGCTAACCGTGTGAACAGGAGTATACGTATGATAAACATAATGTTTGAATTATTTTATATTAATTTAATTAATGATATTATATTTTCAGTTTTACATATTTAAACAATATATGTATTACTCATTGAATAAATGAAATAGAATGATATAAAGGGCCATGTCAGCTATGACTATTTATTATATTTTAGTATCATAATCTAAGGTAAATGCAATTGACTCATGTAATAAATTATAAATTTTAGGTTTCCTAATGAACCTAAGTTATTTTATAAAGTAACACCTTAATTTAAACCATTATTATAGAAATAAAAAGCTTATAGGAAAAATCATTTAAAACACACAAAGTTAAGGACGAATTTTCATTACACTTTTTTGGTTATACGAGTATCTCGGGAAACTAACTAAAAGTCCTATCAACTCAAAACTTTTTGTAAAACTGTTTTACACCTACACCTTTCATTTAAACCTAATTTTATGTGTAGCACCACAAACAAAAATAACATTTTCAAGTTACGTAAATTATTAGTGAAAAATATTTTTTTTTTGCTAATATTTTTTTTCCTTACAAATTACGAAATAGTCGTATAACACGAATCTTATGTAAACTTATATATAAAGAATACTTTTATTTCTTAAGAAACTACATAATTAGAACACAATCAATGCTTTTTTGTCAATCTTATCGATATAAACTACTGATATAAATATCGACCTTTTGGTCGCCATAGCGATTATGAGGTGAGTGTAAGAGTGAGTGTACGTCAAATGCACTGCTTAAGTTAGTGTGATTACTAATTGCAAACTTATAATCTAAGTGCGAGTATTTCTTTGTGTGTGTAGGTGATGCGCTTCCGTATTCGTCTCTTCTCTCTCTTACAATGGAGTTAAAAAATTCAAATTCAGAACTATTTCCAGTCTAATGTCTGTTATCTGTTCTGTGGCATGTACCTAGTTCCCTCTTACCGAGAGGAGGCCTGCGTCTGTACAGTGGGAAGATTATAGACTGATTATGATATATCTAGTACTTTTTTAAACATTATAGTACTTGACCGCAATCCCGCCTGATGGTGCAGTAGTGATGCAATCGTTGATGGTAAAGTGCACTAGTTGGTTAAGAGCCTATTCACTCTAGCCTTGAAGACAATTTTCTCCTTCCTCTTATTGGATGCCAAGAAAAGAAGATATTGTTACGAGTGCACCTTATGTCGATGGCATAAGGCTCAATATTTCGTGACCTACCTACGTTATCTTTACAATGCGTAGGTTCAGACCTAGGCATTGTAAAGGTACGATCTAATGCATTATTACTAGGCCTAAGGTAACCTATCCAATGTTATAGATTTGATCAATATTAACATCATTATCAACCTTTTTATCGTCCCACTGATGGGCACAGGTCTCCTCTCATACAGAGAAGAGAGTTCAGGTTTCCTCAAGATGTTTTCCTTCACCTTCAGTCATTGGTGTCCAAGATATACTTAGAAAGTACATATAACTTTTAGAAAAGTTACATTGCTATTTGCCTGACCTGGAATCGAACTCGCGCACTCATACTTGATAGGCTGGTGTTTTAACCACTAGGCTACCACGACTTACAAATATGGACAACGAATGGTTGAGATCGAAATTAGTATAAACTCGTCTCCTGTAAAGTACCTGCTGAGTGTACTGGAAACCAAGCGTTATTATTATTACTTCTAGACTTGTATATACAGTAAGATTTTTTAGTCACCGTCCAAATTTTTTCTAGGCATTAGTTATCATTCACTAATTCCATTTTTGAAAAAAAAAATCGATACGTAAAATTTTCATATTAAAAAATTTTCTCGAAAGAATTATCCGCTCTGCGCGGTCAATGATTTAAAACGATTATGTTCAATGAACTTTGGGGCGGAGAGTGGGGTGGCTTAGCCGATGGCACGGCGCGATGTCAACAAACATCAACTTGTTATATATTTTTTTATCAAATTTTGATAACATTGTGATGTGATATCACAATATTTTTGAATGCTATATGAAAAAACACGTATTTAATGATTTTCGCCAAAGATTTATACAGTATGTTAAGAAAACCCTGTCCGACCCATAAGGATAATAAAGGTTAGGTAAACACATGACCAAATATAATATAAAATTTTACGTAATCATCATAGTACTAATACAAATGAATTTTGAAATAATCTTTTCTTTCCCGCGAATTAATTCCAACTTCCCCGAAATTTGGAATTTTTAAAAAAAGTGACAACACCGGTATTATTATGAGCGAATAGCGATGCGATCACGTGCCGCGTGCCCTGCCGCCCGCCCCCCGCGGAAGGCTGGTAACGCACATTTATTAAGTTACCCCTTTTTGCGAAATAATATTTATTTTTTTAGGGGGATTTTTTTTTAAGTTTAGCCCGGTTTTGTATGCATTAGTAGAATCAGTTATCGATACCTAACAATACCTTCACGGGTCGGACAGGGTTTTCTTAACATACTGTATATCGAAATTTGGACGGTTCTTAAAAACTCATCCTGTATAAAGTAGTGTGACTCAGCGGATGAATCAG
This sequence comes from Sesamia inferens, assembly GCA_037179545.1. Lineage (NCBI taxonomy): Eukaryota > Metazoa > Arthropoda > Insecta > Lepidoptera > Noctuidae > Sesamia > Sesamia inferens. The sequence goes on along the minus strand of CM073928.1, from coordinate 13,930,368 downwards.
TCTGCATTTGATTATCGAAGCGAAACAAGTGATAATTAAGAAGCGAAAATCGAGAACATTACAGCGACAACTGCAACGAGCACTTCAAGGACTACGCGAAGTAACTTCTGTAGTGTTGTTGTTTGTATACGACGACTTTGTGGACATAAAACTTCGGTGCAACATCAGCAACGTTCTACTTGTCATTTTGCCTACTATCGACTGTACCATCGTTGTCAATAAACTTCGCAAACCTTAACCGGCATTTTAATACCCCTAGCCGCAAGAATATTAATATTATATTATTAAGAATATTATTTTATTATTATTATTAACCTTAATATCTATACCTTTGCTGTAGTCGCTCTTACTTTTTCATGTCTGTAATAAGGTAGGTACACTGTATGAAAGTGGTGCTGAAACCTAAATGTAAATCGGTGACTGATATCCTATAAATCAAAAATATTACTATGAAAAATCCTTCGCAGTTGATGAGTTCTAAAATGAAAACTAGGCCATTTTCTAACTCGGGCACAAACATTCCAAAAATATTAAACAATTCTGAATGACTCAGAAAAGGCAGTAGGTCAAAGACGAAGCATTCACAAATAAGTTGAAACTCCGATGCTATCTATAAATGTCAATATGTTCAACATCGAGCAAACATTTTAGTTAAATGTACTTAGAATTTGTTAATATAACTTAAGTTATGATATAATTAAGGGCTCGGTAAGAAGCAAAATTTTAAATAAACGAAAATAGCGCGTCCAAAACCGCGATGTATTGATGTCAGTTAAATAACATAACATAAACACTCTATAATGTTAAACTCCTAAAGCGACAATCTACCAAATGGGCCTAGTGCGGGTTGAAAGATGTAACATGTTTTCGAAGTTTTTGCCTCTAGGATATAGTTTTCTAACATCGTTTTTGTTCACAGTTTTTAGAGCAGTGGTAAAATAATTTACGCAAACTAATTTGCTTGGCGGGGTTCGAACCTACAACTTGTAAGTCGCGGTCCATACCAATATACCATCGCTGCTCTATGTGTATTTTAATTGAAACCAAAAACATGTAATGTGTAATTCAAAAATAAATGCACTACTCAGTGGAATAATTTTTAGGTATCTCTTTAGTTGATTAAATTCCCTTTGTTTACCATTGCGTAAATTACGATGATTAACGCTCGAAATGTTGTGATTTAACCGACGAAAAATATTTTTTGAGCTCGACTTTACGATTTTTATCGTAAAACTGTTCTATTTATTTTTTTTTTACCAAATATTCAGTAATACGTCTTTTCTTTGATCCTTTTACAACGCACATTTTTTTCTTGACTTGTTAATTATACGCCTAGCTGTGCGATATAAAACTGAACGTTTTAGGGTATCCTAAAAATGCCATGATTCGTATCAGTTCAATAGTCCTTACTTAAAAAATCATATGTAGGGTACTAAATGAGTTAAGTACCTATTGTTTATATTACTAAACTGAACTAAATAAAACTATCAATATAATTACTATAAAATAAGGTCGCTTCTAACTTTATGTTTTAGAACCACTAATGTATTGTAGTTTTATAAGTTTTACTGTGTGTAGTTAAATATATAAATGATAGAATAAATAGATTTTGTTGCGCTTCTTACCATATTTAAAAGAATTATTTTATTACGGACACATCTCCTCAGTAAGCGTTGGGGTAGAAGTGTTCTTGAGTGCATACCACGAATCGGCAAACGTTAGGTAGGACGCCCTCAGGTTAGGTGGTCGGATGATCTTCACAGAATGGCTGATAGCACCTGGATGAGAGTAGAAAAAGATATTTTATTTTGCTAATAAATTAAAAATTTTGTTAATACAAACAGTCATATTTCTTCAATTACAAGGCACGCAAAATTAAAATGCGCACAAAATAAAAATACACAATCTATACATTAAATAATATAGTTATACTACATCGTCTGTTTAATTATATAATTTCATCAATTAAGACAATAATTCTGTTTAAATTTTATCAGTCAATAATATAATTAATGTCAGTTTCTAATAATTATCTATTAAAATATGTTGTATAAAATAGTCAACCAAAATCTTTCTCCAACAAAAAGTCTGCAACACTATAATAAGCCTTGTCTACTAAAAATTACGAAGTCTTTTCTTAAACAACGACAAAGTAAGGTCCTTCCAACAACCTGGTATTTCAGCAGAAAATGGAACTGAATATGAGAGGCTATTTTTTGTTATAATTTATTTGGTGTACATAATAAAGAGTATTAAAAAAATAATTGTCCTAGTAACCTATGTCCAGCAATGGACAACCGTAGGTTGATAATGACACCCATACCTCTAAAATATTTATATTAAATTTCAATACCTGTAATAAAAATACGTCAACGTATTCAATCATCATTGAGTACCAACATTTCATTGTATTTATACCTATATGAAACTTTGAAATCTGTTAAATAATGTTCATAAGTTCACTCAAATTGCTAATGATACGTTTCTCTCAGTGCTCTATATAAACCTCTACAAATCCGGCTTCAATTATCAGTGGAACTAATGTGCGACTTTTTTGGCAGTAGTCCCAAAATTCGTGGCAGGCACCGCAGTCACCCTGCGTGAAAAATTTCTTTAAAAATCTCAGAGTTTTACAACATGGTACGTTTTTCACATGAAATATGTACCCTGTTTATGTATTTTCATTGGGTTCTTGAAACTATAAGGTTCATACTCAAGTCTAAAAAGAGCAATTTCAGAATTCAAAAATTCAAAATTCTGAATATCAGAAGTAACGTTGACTATAAACATGCAGGTAGGTAGCTAACTAACAAATCCTCTCCGTTATAAATGTAGTTTAGACGCCGAAACAGACGAAAATTTCTATTGTGAACTTTTATTAAACATCCGGGTTGGATCAAACCGTTAAGCGGCTTGGCAGGTAAATAAAATATTAATCCCTCAAATTCACTCATGGAGATACCTAAAGCTTGCAGGTTCATGTTCCAATTATCCATTACAATGTTACAAAATATACCAAAAAGATTATGACTTATTAGCTCTTTACAAAATTATGAAAAAAAAAAAAATATGTAGACGTTATTAACCTCAAAGCAAAGCCTTACTAAGCTGATTATTGCTCGCTGACCTTTTAAATATAAGCTTAACACCGAAATCTGACCTGAACGAGAATTAATAAGGCAGATAATTATTACTTTGTATGACAAAATCACAGGACAAAAGAAAGGAAAGTCAAATTAGTTTAAATACCCGAACGTCTGAAGATTTCTGATAATTGTCCTCAAACGAATATTTCAGTAGCTGAAGGTAAATCGTCACTTATTAAATGGTAGCAAAAACAATTACCTATTAAAAATTAGTGGGTATTTTAGTTGATTGGAAGGTTTTTGTTTTCATGGAAAATAATATTGTACTAATTATCTACTTGATCATTTTTATACTTTTATAATTCGTGAACTAATTGGGTGTGAAGCGTCTTTTTTCTTTATTTTTTCTTTTTGATGGGAAGTCATCAAATGACCTCTCCCGTTCTGGGCGGAGTGGAAGGGCGTGTCAGACTTTTACTGACTAAAACCCACCCGTGTTTCTTCACTTGCCAGTGCGCCAGGGCCACGGTTTCTTTTTTAACCAACCCGCAACCCTGACCCAGTAGGCATCGGTCTTCGTGGACCCCGTTACGATGTGCTGACATCTCTTTGTTGGTGTTTGGTGCACCTGACAAACAACTTGCCGTCGACCCGGTCCTGGTGCCTGGTCCTTACCGAGCGGCGAACAGTGGGCAGCTCGCCGCCCGCAAGCCCGCGCCTACGGTGGCCGGGAGTTCCAAGTTGTCTCCCGACCAGGGTGTCTCCAGCGGCATCTAGAGGCGTGAGGGCACTGGGATTCCCGCTCCCTCACGCACTCCGCCTCCTCCTTTGCCAGCATCACTGCTTAGTAGGAGGTGACAGCCTGCCATCCACTCGCGCTCCGGACCATGGCCTGGACCAGGCGGACCATGGCGAGAGTCCGCCGCCGATCGCCGCCACACCTACCTTTCACCTAGCATCAGTGGCATTACTGCTGTAAGTATATATTTATTGTCATATATACATTGTATATGTTAAAAGATGATCTTTTAACTAGCTAATTATTATTTTACTCATCTCACAATTTTTACGCACACGAAAATTCGGTCAATCTGCAAGAAACAATGAACAAACCAAATTCCAACACATATAATTCAATTTCACAGATCCCATTTTAACAGCAGTTGGAGCACAAAACAAACGCAGTAAAAGTCATTATGATCACATCGCATCGCAGATTTTTGCCAGTTGGCAGAGCCTTGCTTTATTATAAAACGAGACCAAACCCCGATTGTTTTGCTCACAGGAATTATACGAATGTTTTTAAATATCTCTCGAGGTGCTCGTGTACGTTCATGTTGAAACGCGTCAAGGTACCGGGGGAGCATTATTTCAAAGAGTTTGCGAACAGGGTTGTAAACCACTAACGACTGCCCGACCGCGATAATGAATTCACTGTACACTCCAAACACCACCGCACATTTGAATCTAACGAGGAGCTCAAAATATTTACGAAATACGGTTGTAGGCATATTTCACTAGAAAAGTACCGTCCAAATGGTGCCCAACAAATTAGTTTGTAAACACTACACGCATAATATATAGCTGTAATTATGTACTTTAAATTGTTAAATTACTTTTTGAGTAACTATTATATAAAAAGGAACAAATACTTCTGATTTGTACGTATTTTTACGTCGTGTAATTGGTTACTAGATTTTTTTTTAGTTCAATATTAGATTATAATAAAAATGGTTTCAAAACTATCAATAGAATAGGATAGCACATTTACTAATTTTATAGATTTTTTTGTACTAAGCTTATGTTATAATAGATATTATTGATTACCAAACGTCTGATTTGGTTACCAAATTATTTAGGAATATGTGTACGTCCACTGGAATAACATTTTTATTTTTATATACCATTATTATTGCAACTATGTCAAAATAATTAAGCAACGAGTTATAAGTTTACTCATTAACGCCAGAATAATATAGAAACATTCACATTTTATGACTGATCTGATACAAATATATTTTGATCACTGATTGAATATCGTTTGGTATGGTGGCGCCACCTGGTTGACTGTGATAGACGGTCCAGTTACAGTCCAGTCTTGTTGTTAGTTATTGGAGTACCTATACTGATTTGAGGATATTACTACATCATTGAAAAAAACTAATACAAATAGTTAAGGATACATGCTTACTTACCTACATGTATAAGTTTTTGTAAACCTAATACGTTTATAACGAAATTGATCACATGAAGGGATATATAAAGATCAGTTTTCAATTCGACAATTATTCTCGTATTGAAAAATGATCAAAATATATTCGCAATCTCATCATAGCGACAAACAATGACAACAGCTTCCCATAAATGTAAGAAATTTATATGTTTTTTTGACATATGAAATTAGGACATGAACGTTCTTAAATATAAGGAAAATGCTCTACTGTACTAAAACACGAATAAAAACTTATACTTAGGTATCTGCCAAAATACCGTTTATTCGCTCCGTGAATCAGAATCTATCACTGCACCTCCTGCTGAGCTCATATATCATAACGTAATAAATATTACAGTGACATGAACCTTTTTCCTTAACAAAGAGTACCTACATATTGCTATAGATGTCGGAAAACTAATGAATTTATATGGGAACCATGGGCGGAAACTGACAACTACGATTTTATTAGAGACAAAATAACTTTGTGTATCAAATCGACATTGAGGAAACTAGACACTATTTTCTATAGATTTGATACGCTTTTTGTTCAAACTTTGTAACAAGGCAGTAAACGTAGCAAACAAAACGCGACCTAAATGCTATTTAAATTATTTAGTTCTATAACGTTTCACGTTCGACCGTTTAGAGCTGTTGTTTTTTACTGGTACGAAGTTAAAAGAACAGCTCTAATCGGTCCTAACACGGCTGGTCACGTTCTGACTTACGTGCGAACTCAAATATAAATGTTTAAAAGAGAGCTGTAATCTTTGGGTTATATTTTTGGAAGCAGAGGCTTGGTTCGTTTTCTAAATAATTTTTAAATGAATTAGCATTGCTATTCAACGTGGCAGTGTTGCCAGTTTTCTTCACGTTTTCAGATGACAGCGATGGTGAGAAGTACTTCGTAGGTAGTTATTAATATGTTTTATTTATTTAGTCATACCAATAAGTACAACATTTTACCCATGTATTAAACAATCTAGAAAATATAATACTTAACTGCATTATTTTTTTCAAATATGTATTCTTTCCCTTTACCTTTGTGCTTCCGATACAAATATTTCAACCGGCACGTTCTAGTAACAAAAATGTAAGAACATATGACATTAACCAATTCACCAATGTGGATTACGGCCCAGTCCCTCCCACCTAGAGGAGACCCGGCAGTGGAAACATTTTAGACTGATTACGTTTACGCTGCTGTATATTTCGTTAGAAAATAATTTAATTAAGTAATCGTATAAGTTGTTAGTGGCGTAATGTACGTTAGGCTTCCCGTCTGATGACAATTATTTAAGTGTCTTCTAAGCTTCAATAAATTGACTTATAATAAACCAGTACGCTTTATCATCAATGATCGCATCACTGCTTATCATCAGATGGGATCGCGGCCAAGGCCCATCCGTACATTTAATAAAACCGTAGAAACTGCCTGAATATAATATAATACCTTCAAACATTAAATAGTAGGTGATACAATTGTCGTTAAGTACGAAAATTATTTTTAAATTGCAAGTTGAGGACCGGTTTTTGACAAAATATGTAATATAAAACCAGTTTTTTGCAAGCAGGCTTTTGCCCTAAAGGGGTGCCTTGGTCGGACACTCCCCTTGGGTCAAATTACGCCTCGTTGAGTTTTTAACGGGAAAAACCACTATCAGTACATTTTATCATTGCTAATTCAAAAAATTGTTACAAAAGATGTGTACGTTCCTGTGAAGGGTCCGGGTGTATTTTCTTTTATTAAAAGAAATTTCATTATGTGTTCACATAATGGATGTCCTGTTCACTCTTTGTTTCGCTCGTGAGTTCGGTGCGATTGTTCAAAGGTTCTTATTTAAAGCAGAACCACATAGCTGGCCAACAATCAACAGCTTCGCCTTCATTAAACTTTTATTGTTTTGAATTTAAAGTCGTATGGTAAATGAATTCTTAGAACACAATTTAAAAGAAGGGGTGCATATTTATAAGACCTTTCTTGTTTAACTTTCATAAAATTTAAATTATTTTCCAGTTTTAATGAAAACTTTAATATTTTATATGACATTTTCCTTCCCACACTCTCTAATTACCTGAATATTTTGCGGAAAAAGTAATTAAAAAAAATTGAAACGGAAAATTCTGTAATTTTTCCGATGCTTTTGCAGAAAAAACTGCGTTCTACGCGTCGGAAAAAAGAGCACCCATTATGCAGTTAAACCCGCAGATAAACTTGTTACATTTTAAGGGGTGTTCAAATTCTGACGACTTATGAACGATGCGATGTGCTATTTTCACGGAACTCTTTAAAAAGTACCCGTATATTTTATATCAAAGCGACGGTCGATTAATTTCTATAAAACCTACATTTTCAACGTATATGTAGTGATTTTTAAGCTAATTACGTTGGTGTCGGGCGACCTACACTAATTTAATGTGTATTAACATAGTAGGTAGGCTCGAATAGCAACACAAACACGTGAAATAATTTGCATGAAGCATTTTCTAGTTTTATAGCTACGCTCACGGCATCTGTAATGACTAAGGTGGCGACGCCTTCCTCACTGTAATTAGAGAGTCACGAATAAAAACGGCATAAAAGCCTTTAAAATTCAGTCAAGTGTGTACTCGTTCACCTTTCACTCTTTGTGAGGGAGAAAAACTAGTGGTACTCAGTGGAACGAAATGGTGTTCGACATTTTACTTCTTGTTCTGAAATGACGCATCATTAGTGCAGCGGTCCGATCACAAACTTAACGTCTATTTTTTTTCTCTCTGGACAAGTCCTATTAGTAGCCCGAGTAAGAAGAAATGGCCGCAGCCGGGAATGTTCCCAGTATCTAGCAATGTTATTGTGTCTGTTCTTCTTGTTTAATGGAAAAAAGTTGACGGTATACCTTTTTATTTTTTTATCATAGATACTCTCCGTCTGGCCAAAAGAAGGGTATATCTGACTTATACTGCCTAATACCCCACTATTCCTTCCAGTACCACGAGACGGGGGTCCATTAGATACTTGTACCCCCGACTGGTACAGCATGCCCTAAAAAGTTGATGGTATACCTTAAAACTATAGGTGTCGTTCGTCGCCTCCAGACATGTCCAAACTTTTTCCTTTTATATACTTCTACTTCAATATTTAAGCGGCGGTACTTCACACCTGGGCAGCTTCTAATTTTATACAAAGCACAGGTCCGTTCGTGTGTGGAGTACTGCAGCCACATTTGGGCTGGTGCTGCGAAATGTCACCTTGCCACTTTGGATTCGGTGGAGAGGCGTGCGAAGAGGCTGATTGGCGACCCAGACTTAACTCGAAACGGTCTCCAAAGCCTGGAGCACAGGCGTAGAGTGGCCAGCCTTTCGGTCTTCTATAGGATGCATTCTGGTGAGTGTGCAAGGGAATTGCATGATTTAATTCCCCCATCTCCGTTCCATCATCGGACGACCCGTCGTACGGCGAGTTTCCACCCTTACGTTGTTGACACCACTGCGATCCGGACGAAGCGTTTTGCTTCCTCCTTTATACCGCGTACATCGAGGGACTGGAACAATTTGCCGGCGTCGGTGTTTCCGTCACATTACGATTTGAGTGTCTTCAAGGCTAGAGTGAATAGGCTCTTAATAAACTAGCGCGCTTTACCATCAACGATCGCGTCACTGCCTATCATCAGGCGGGATTGCGGTCAAGCGCTGGTTTATAATTTATAAAAAAAAAAAAAAATTATCATCGTCTGCCTAGCCTTTTTCCAACTACGATGGGGTCAGCTTCCATTCTAACCGGATTTGGCTGAATACCAGTAAGTAACTTACATGGAGCGGTTGCCTATCTGATCTCTACAACCCTGTTACCGGGTAATACGATACCCTTTGGTAAGACGGGTGGTCAGACTGACGACCCTTACGACTGTCAAAGATTTACGATTGACAGCCGGGAGCACGGAGGGGTCTCGGTATGTGAAGATGGCCAACTATCCATAAACCAACCGCGGCGAGTGTAGCTACACTTACACTGGTATATCTTAATCAACCTTTTATCGTCCCACTGCTGGGCACAGGTCTCCTCTCATACATAGAAGGATGCACGCTTGCTCAATGCGGGTTGGCGATTTCAGACTTAAAGTCCAGGTTTCCTCAAGATGTTTTCCATCACATATTAATCAGTCATTGGTGTCCAAGATATACTTAGAAAGTACATATAACTTCGAAAATTTACATTGGAACTTGCCTGACCTGGAATCAAACCCGCACACTCATACTTTAGAGGCTGGTGTTTTAACTACAAGGCCATCACTACTCGACCTGTATGGCTGTTATTATTTAGCCACGAGATCCTCTGTATAAAACATGTTAATTAATCCTACTAATATGTTTTTTTAATGCTCCTATATATATAATTATACCTTAAATTCCTCTAGGTAATGAAAATTATTCAATTGAGTAAACTACATATTTTATATGTTATTGATCATTTGACTACAATTGTTTCCGAAGGTGGGGCGCTGATACCCATAATTACAAGATATTAAGTTGTCTTAGCTTAGGTATTTGCAACTCTAAAATACAATTTTACTTACCTGAGGTTTATTTTTATTGTAAAACATTTGCTTGTGTTTTTCTTTACTTTAAGGTGCATAAATGTTTTTTTTTATATTTTATTTCTATTTGTCACTCTTTTACGCAGACACTACTGAACGGATTTTGATGAAACTTATAATAAATAGCTTATGCAGATACTTATAAATATAATATTTTTTATTTTGGTATTTCCACAGGATTGACAATAATGCAAGTGGAACCGCGGGGCGCAGCCAGCAATAACTAAATATTTTCAATATAAGCGAAATTAGAATTCTGTCTAAAACGTTATGCGATTGATTTCGATTTTTTTTGATTGAAAATGTGTTCAACGTTATCTATATTTTAAATAAAATTGTCATATAGTGATACTTTTACTTTCACAAGCTGAAAGAATATACGTATAAATAAAAGTCTGAGATAAATGGATGTGTTTTTATGGTATAAAATAACCAATTATATGTAGATACCGGCATTAGGAACTGCGTGTGGACTCTGCACGAACCAGGAATGAAATTAACAATACATATAATTATACCTAAAAGCTTAATTACCAAGTCAAACCGCTGCAGCTGTATTTTTTAGATAAAAATATGAATATTATAGAAACAAAGAAAAGATATTTATTGCTACTTGTACAGTATATAAACTAAACACGGTAAAGAAAACAAATTAAGAATAAGGGGTAAGGCTAGTTTAAACTTTTAAAATATTAACGTTCAGACTTAACATTTAATATGACTGGATACTATCCACAAAAAATAAATCTAAACTAATTTATACGTATCCAGTGGATAGATATAAATTAGTTTAAATTTATTTTTTGTTGTCAGTTTGCTTCTTTTCAATGTAGATAGCTAGGTTAGGATTTCAGGTTACTTTGATAGCAATCCATAATTGAAGGTTTATCCAAACTGAGGTTTAAGAAAATAGTTATCTATAATTAATTAATTTCATGATTAATAAGCGACATGCGTTAGTTTGATAATGGATTTGGATTAATATTTGTTTACTGTTGATCACACGAAAAAGCATGGCGCATGTTTTAAATAAATGTTTACATGTGATAATACTAGGTGAGCGATATATGGTTCGGAATTCTATAGGCAAGTAGGTATATAAATAATGTAATAAGTAATATTCCAAGTATCAATATGTATGCAACTTGTATACAGATTGATACTTGGAGCTATATTCGACAACTTTTAATTTCTTGTATCTGAGCGATGCATGTAATTTGCAGCTTTAATTTGATTGTCGACCAGACAAGAAATTCGTATCGCATAAATCGGATCATACTATATTTACCAGCTTATAGCTAAGTCTCAGGCAACAGTACCTACTTTTGAAATATTATACCAGTATAATTGTACATTCTAAAACGTCCCTTTATGGAACATTATTTAGCCCCAGGTTAAGACCAAACCGAGGGGGACTGGGTACCCAAATGGTGCTTGGATATGGCCCAGAACTAGAACCTTCTGACCTATTTGTTGTATCTAGCGGTTCAGGCCCGTTACAGTACGGCCGTTTGCTCGGAATGTACGATATATCGCATTGTAATTACTGTGCTGTTCACTGAGCTAGAGTAAGGGGGCGAATTTAGTGTGTTAAAGGTCATTGAGGTCATTTCTTTAGGAGTGGATGGAGACGACCATCACGTTAAAGGTCTAACTAAAACCTTTAATAATGTGAAGGTATGTGGATAGTTACAGACCTTGATATTCTAGGACAGGATTTAGAATCGGTACCAAAAGTGTATTCTGTTTCGGTTCCAAATTCAGGTAAATGCTGCGTACACAAATCCTGTATTTGAGATTTTTTTTCTCTAATACGCATTACCTATACTTTTTACTTTCTACGTATCTGTGTTCTCTATCCCACTTACAGAAATAATTGGCTGGTTTTGGTACAAGTCCTATACTGATTAGAAGTATCAATATTGAGTTACGTCTGAGATCGGTATTAAACCAGTATAAATACTACAGTTGGCATCGGTATCAAACCAAGTCTGAGGCATCGGTTACAAAAAAAACAGCTATTTCAAACCCTGTGATGAAGAACTGTTTCAGGTCTTTCGATCTTATTTTGTAACATCATCATAATAACATTATGAAAAAATTATTTTCGTTTGAGAAAGCCAACAGTTATGTGTCAATATAATCTTAAAAAGTGGAAACATTTACAAGCAAGTAAGTTATACATTTTACACTTTGCCGTGAAACAAATAAAGATGTTGTTGTGAGAGAAGAGACGCTTCCGATAAACCTAATTGCTAGAAACTTCTACTTCATTACGAATAAATAACTTTGTTTCTATACTATGTTTAATGTACACTTAAATCTCGGTAGAAACTGTTTTCTTGTCTTTATTATAAAGACCCTTCATCCCTTACAAGAGTTTTCAGGAAAACAATTATAACGTAACGTCAATATCAACGCCGTAGCTTCTCAGGAACAAAGCTCAAAGAAACACAAAAGGTATTTATGTTATAAAATAGCTTTTGCCCGCGGCTTCATCCTCTACGATGTCTGGAACTATCCACGGGACGGGATTGAAACTATATGGAATGGACCGCAGAGTATCAATGTAACAACGTTCATTGATTGTGATCATAATGTCCTATATGTTAATCAAAATTATAAATTAAAAGTTTGTGTGCAATATTTAATCAACGTTTTTACGAACATGCATCCAGACAAACAAACAGACAAAAATTATTCGTTACAATATTGTTATTTTATTATTATTTTTTGTTATCCCATTACTCGTAGTTATAGATTATACTATATCAAATAATCAAGGGCTGATTTTTTTTTTGTTTTTTTAAGCGATTTCAAAAAAAGTTACTCAAATCATCGAAATCGCGCCTTGACGCCAGGGCTTAATTTGTAAAATTCTTTTTTTTTTTTTGATAGGGTATACTTCTCAGGTGGTTCCATAGTCATCTGATGATGGAAGACCAGAGAAATCAAGGGGAACTTTCAAAAATCGTAGGGGCGACTAGTGCATGTCTAAGTGTTTTCATTAAATATTTTAAAGCACTAAATTTTAATAAAGGTCTGGAGTAGATCTGATGATGGAGCCGGGAGACAGTCGAAGAAACTCCTCAACGATTCATAGCAGCTACCTTATGTTTACGCTTGATGGATTTGTGTTGATAAGAGCTTTATACCTATATGGATTATAATTAAAGAAAGAAAGAAAAAAAAAAAACGTTTATTTGCGGTAAACATGACATAAAAGTGTACAAAACAATTGAGTGATAATATTTGACATGCGTCACATCCACGCAAAACGGCTATCGCTCAGCATTATGCTGCGACCCTATGCAAAGCAGAGTCCAGTGCTGGTTTTCAGCGACGAAGGACAGTTAAAAGGAAACTCCTCAACGGTTTATAGTAGCTACTTTGTTTTTGGGAGTTAATTGATGAATATTGATGAGAACTTTGCACCCATAAGGTTTAGAATGAAGGTCTGCAGTAGGTCTGATGATGAAGACCATCGATAGTCGAGGGAATTCCTCAACAATTTACAGCATTGAAATTTATCATAAGATAACAGTTACCTACTCGTCATGCTTATGCAACAATCAATTAAAATTAAGAGACTGAATGTAAGTTGACCTTTTTGGGTCATATTTCCCGTAGCCGTAGTGACTCCATTGAGCGTCTCGTTGTGCAGAGAAAGGTTCAGTGTACCAGACCACGTGGTAGATCTACCACGTGGTCTGGTACACTGAAACTGAGCACTTGCTCCGTCCATCTCCTTGGTGATCACCAAGGAGATGGACGGAGCAAGTGCTCAGTTTGTGAATGTACCCGGAAGGCTGCAGCCCGTGTTGAATGGCGCCCCATAACTAAAAGCATCACTCATCCTGATCCATAATCATGACCACGCCCACTCTAGCGAGAGTGTATCGACTAAGAAGAAGAACATTCGCATCATCTCTAGCAATGCTCATACTTTCATTTTGGTCCCATAGGAATTTTATAAAAATCGGTTCAGTTGGTTTTTAAACCAAATTTACGGGTAAAAATTAATGCAAAAAATTTCGTCGTTTCCTTGAGTATTGGAGCCAGTAAGTACTATTCAGCTGCATCCAGTCTGGTCAAATTGTTCTGACCAGTACTTTTCATAACTAAAAAGTGAATTAAAAACTTTTTCACAAAAAAAAAAGACAACCGACTTCCATAAAACGGGCTTTGGTTATCGTATATTTCGTATATTCCTTTTTGACACCTACTTCCGAAATTGGTTATTTTTCACTTTGTATTGTTTTTTTGGATGGCGGTTGTTTTTTTTTTTTTGTAAAAAACTAGCTGACCCGGCGAAAATCCTACCGCCTAACAGTCAATGAATGTCGTGTTACCTTTTAGCTGAACTAATTTAGGCTTTAATAAACGTAATACAATGATACAAAATAATATTAATATAGATAAAAGTATTTTATTATGATGAATTATGATGAAAACATACAGAATGAGAATAAAAAAAAAAATGATTAATTACTTCAAACTCATGTAAAAAAAGGATTGAAAACTATGTTGTGCAGATTGGGATTTTCATTCAAGCACCTTGTGGTAAACGACATTCTTTGTTTTCTGGGCAGGCGCAAGAACAAATAAAGCGGATAGTTTGCCGACACGTGAGCATGCTACGTTCAATTGACCATGAGAAAAATATGCATTTTCTAGATTGAGGCCACAAATAGTCAAGGATTGGCCCTGTCATTTGTTGATCGTCATGGCGAAGGCAAGACGAATCGGGAATTGAATTCGTTTAAACTCAAAGGACACATCCGTTGGGATCATCGGAATCCTTGGAATAAGAACTTATTCATCTTTAAATTTTTCTTTAAGTATCGACGCGTGAATCACATTGCTCATCAGTTTTCTTATCATCAAACGCGTTCCATTGCACAGTTTTGGTTGGTTTAAATTTCTAAGCATAATGACTACCGAGCCAACCTTAAGTTGTAAATTGTGCGGTGGTAAACCAGGCACATCCAAGAATTTTGTTGGATAATTAGTTGAAGCAACTAATTCTTCTTCGTTTGTTACACAAACGATAGATTTGAATGAATACAGAGTACCTACGATTTGATTTTGAATTGTGGAGGCATGAGGAACAGGGAGTAAAGCTCACTCATCCTCCATAGAAAAGGGAGGATCCTCCGACCAGACGGGTGTTATGTCTGGTGGGCACTTGCCCCATGGTTGAAATTAGCAAGTTGTATGTATGCTAATTGCACGGTAAACTCTGATTGCGAGATGTAGAATTCGTGTGACGTCACTATGACGCGTCGTTTATTTTTGTGACGTTTGTAGGTACCGCTACATCACTCCCCTCCGGAGACCGGAGGTCGATAGTGGGCTGAGTCTTGTATCTTGTGATTCTTGCTAGGCCAGCTGAGGTTCCAGTGAGTCGGAACCGGTTGCCGCGTAGTTCACGGTGAGTCGGAACTGTCTTTGAAGATTCGCCAGTGAGTCGGGGTGGTGGCGCTGCGTTATACTCCAGTGCGTCGGATGTCGTACAGCGCCGGGTTGAGGCTGGCTGCTGCGTCGACCAGGAGAGAGGGCTCTGCTTGTTGACCGGCCGAAAGTGCAGTGTGCTGTGCCGAGGTTGCTGATGTGGTTGAGGGTGATGACCAGGTATGCGCGGTCGCTGCATGCTTGTGGTCAGGATACCCGTTGAAGAAGTGGGTGCTGGCTGGGTGGGTGATTCGCCGATGAAGCTTGCGTGAGTGATGATGATAACGTCACGCTCAAGTTGTTGCACGAAGGCTGCGCTGACGTTCATGCTCGGGGTCACCATTGTGGAGGCATGAGGAACAGGGAGTAAAGCTCACTCATCCTCCATAGAAAAGGGAGGATCCTCCGACCAGACGGGTGTTATGTCTGGTGGGCACTTGCCCCATGGTTGAAATTGGCAAGTTGTATGTATGCTAATTGCACGGTAAACTCTGATTGCGAGATGTAGAATTCGTGTGACGTCACTATGACGCGTCGTTTATTTTTGTGACGTTTGTAGGTACCGCTACAGAATTATAAAATTGAGGTCATCTACATCTTTATTTTTAGCGGCCAAAATTGCTCGCTCACTTAACCATTTAGTATTTTTATGGTTAGCAATGATATCTGGGAATACTTTGTTGATAAGCTCGTCTTTTGATGAGACGAAATTGCAAAAATTTGGAGGAAATGAAATCAAACCGCTCGATTTGTCAACAGGAACACGGCCATTACCGATAGTCAGCAATTGCTTCGAGAAATCATCAGCAGACAGATCGTTCAACAATGCAACTCTCATATTTACAGACAGTTGAAGTTTGTTTACATATCGCCACAGATTTGATGCTTTGTGACAAGCGTTTATTTCGTCGGCAGCAGTAGATCTTGGATTGACTGGTAGTGTTTGTCGGAAATCAAAATCATTGCACCACTAAAACATCTCGAGTTATTGCGCAGATCTTTTAATGTTTGGTTTAGTGCTTTCCGCCATTTGCATCATCAATTGCATTAATCAGTGTGACTTCCCTCTATGTAGGATTCAACAGAGGTACATTCGTTTGAACTGATTAGATTAGTTCATGTGGATCATATTCACGTTCACGTTCCAAATCTCTATTAAATGCGTCATTCATTCCGCGATATAGCGCTGGCATTCCTAACCTCAGAAGTCGTGGTGGCCTAGTGGTTAAAACAATTACCAAGGCAAGTACCAATGTAACTTTTCTAAAGTTATATGTACTATCTAAGTATATCTTGGACACCAATGACTGAAGGTGAAGGAAAACATCTCGAGGAAACCTGGGCTTTAAGTCTGAAATCGCCAATCCGCATTGAGCAAGCATGGTGATTACGCGCAATCCTTCTCTGTATGAGATGAGACCTGTGCCCAGCAGAGGAACGATAAAAGGTTGATAATGATGATGATGATGATTCCTAACCTAACTATCAAACTGCCGCACCTGAGGTAAAACATACCTTCGATCAAGAACAAACTCTGGTTATGCATCTTCTCATTCACCTTAAGATCGGAATTTCTTGAGCTGACGCGAAATCGATGTAAAATATCTTCTGAACATATTATTTTTGTATATGTTCCACAGGTCACGTGGGTTCGATGGGAAGCATGTCGAAATGATGATAGCAAATAATATGTGTATATCTGACTTGGAGATGAAGAAATAATTGCTTCAACGATTGTCGTGTCCCAATGAGTATCGTTTTCAAGCAAATTCAGCTCCTGACATGCACGAAATGTGGGGCAAACTATACTTTTAACAGTTCGTAGTGATTCGAATGATGTTGGCCCTCGAACGTACCAGCAACAACCGCAAATAGAAACATTAACTAAAAGCAAACAGAATAATATGTACATATATCAAGTTAAAATGAAAACATCAATATTGATCTTACCATTCAATGGATTAATCATTTTGATATTAAAGTGATATCCACCATCTCCTTTCCAAAACATCAGCGGATATTGTAACGCATCATATGAACGGTGTGTTTCATATATTCTTTGTAGTTGACTAGTATTACGTCATGTAAGTACAATATCACGTGTTTTCAAGTTTTCGCCAACAATCAGGATTGCCACTTCATTGATTTTTGGAGCATTAAATATGTGTTCATGTGTTCCAGCTGGTCTTTTATCTGCTCTGATCACAACTTTATAGCCATCACTTGGCATGCGCTCTAAAGCAGTTTTGAACAGTCTGACCAATGCATGATGTTCATGAAGCATTTGCTGCAGATTTTGGAGAATTGCTTTTTTCGTAACTGTGATCCCTTGACGCCGGTCAAGTTGTTCTTCCACATTGCCCATGAAGTATATTTGCAAGAATTTATGCTGTTCATCTTCTATAGGTTGCAATGATCCAATGCTATGGCAAATCTGGCCTTGAATCTGTAAAGTCAAAGCTATAGTCATAGTTAGATTTACAAACACTTTTTTTTTCTAATAATAACATGCCATTTTTATTTCAGAGACAAATACAGAAATCTAACAAACTACATTCCAGATTTTTTTTACAATCATAGAAAATAAAGTTTTTAAAGTAAATTACTTTAAATGTCGGATTATATGCGTGTTCTTCAATAATTTCCGCCCCAAATGAAGTCATTTGGAAACAGACATTGTATTTTTTAGTGTTCGCTAGAAAATATCGTGATTCTAGTGTTTCGCCATAAAGCAGGGAGCACAATGGCTCTGGTGGCGGGACCAATAATGGCAATTTCACTAATTACCACTAAGGCAGCACAAACCAGGCGTTTCACCAGCAAAATTTAATGCTACACAACGCTGGCAAAGAACGTCCATTGGATCAATGCAAACTAAACGATGCAAGCTGTAGTCGATGGTGCAATCATATAGAAATGCTGCTCGATTCTAATCATTACTTGAACCATTTCTTCTTGCATTTCGAAAATTATTCCTCTGTTCATCTGTATGATAAGCTCGACGATTTTTCGTTTCTAACCTAGCCGTTTCACGGGCTGCCTCTCTTTGCTCTTGTGTTTGAGAACACGAATTAAGGCCCTTCTTTGCTCCTTACTAACGCGGCGCTCTTCTCGTGCAATTTCTCGTTCTTCATCACATGATTGACTCGCGATATTCCGTTGCCTAGTTGCATTACGGCTCCGCTGGGAAAGATTAGATCTTCTAGGACGCGGCATTGTTGTTAAGAGTAATACTGAATGTGCACTCGCATAAAACCACCAAATATAATAACAGTACCTGAACTTTCAAGACGGACAATAGCTCAAAGAGTATATAACCACTACGTATGAATAGCTTATTAAGAAAAATCAAAGACAACATATAAAAGGACATTTACATTTTTGTTAACCTGTAGAATAAATCTTAGGTATCTATTATTTTCGGAAATTAAAAATTTAATAATTAATAAATAATTTACACAAATTAATGTCTACAACAAACAAATATAACAGTACTTGAACTTTCGAGATATTTTACAAAAATAAATTTCTGAACGCACACATGAATAGTTGTTACAGTATTGGACAGGATTGGACAACAAATGTTTGACATAATGAACAAATCAGCATTTATTGAAATGATTAAGTATTCCTTACACATATCGAGTTTTCAATGTTTTTAAGATCTATTCTGCTATTCGGGGCGAAAACAAATCCAACGAATCACCATGAAAATTGGTTCAGCAGATCTCGAGTTATAAGTGTTGTAACAAACCTGTTTTGTTGTGTGTTGTTTTACATATGTAGATAATACGACAGTCACGATTATTTTTAATGTAAAACACTCTTACGTGAAATATGGCAACGTCGCCTTTTATTATATAATAATAAAACAAGAATTGGTTACAAAAAAGTGTTTAGTACCTTTTTTTTTTGTTTGATATGGTAAATCATCAAATGAGCTCTCCCGCTCTGGGCGGAGCAGAAGGGCGAGTCAGACTTTTACTGACTAAAACCCACCCATGTTCCTTCACTTACCTGTAGGCCAAGGCAACGGTTTCTTTTTTACTAATTTATATAATAAATATAACAGAAAATCGCGCAGTCTACTGAAAGGTTTTTATTGACAAGTAAGGAAGTGTCCAAAAAAAAAAACAAAATCCAAAATATAAAATTTGTACATGGTGTTCTTAGTGGCTAGTATTAATCTTTACTACAGAGTTTTAACACCCCCCCGCAATAAGAACACCCTATATACAATATTATGGATAAGGTATATAGACATATCAAAGTTAACTGTACACTTAACACTAATACATACTTACAAAAAATAGACACATTGATATACACCGACCTATCACTATCTTTACACAACTACTATACACCTGCAGAATAATAACAACATACACCTAAACCTGTAGTGTACCCTACACTGGAGGGCCGCTAAGAGGGTTCTACGGTACCTGAAGGCTACCAAAGATCTAAAGCTTCAGTACACTTCAAAAGGTCAGTCATACCCAGTCGGATATGTTGATGCCGATTACGGGAACAACATTATTGATCGACGTTCATTTACTGGATTTACCTTTTTCATGTGTGGTGCACCAATCTCATGGGAAGCACGCAAGCAGCGCACAGTCGCGCTTTCAACCACAGAGGCCGAGTACATGGCTCTAGCTGAAGCTTGCAAAGAGGCGATTTACCTGAAAACTCTCATACACGAAGTCTTTGCCGTCTCTCATCCCATCACCATACATACAGACAACCAAAGTTCTTTAAAACTGGCACACAGCAATACATATCACTCACGCACAAAACACATAGACATTAAACACCATTTCATACGAGACTCGCTTTCACAACACTGCATACGTCTTCAATACAAACCCACGACAGAAATGATTGCAGACATTTTGACCAAACCTTTGCCGAGACTGAAGCACTGTAAATGTGTACAGTTGCCTAAAAAAAACAAAATCCAAAATATAAAATTTGTACATGGTGTTCTTAGTGGCTAGTATTAATCTTTACTACAGAGTTTTAACATTTTTAAATAACGCGCAACCCTGACCTAGGAGGCATCAGTCTTCGTGGATCCCGTCACGATGTGCTGACATCACTTTGAGGCGCCGTGAAACACAACGGCCTCGTCCTTATCGGGTGGCGAACTGCCCACTGCTCACCGCGCCCAAGCCTGTTCCTACGGTGGCCGGGAGTTCGATGTTGTCTCCCGACCAGGGCGTTTCTTGTGGCAGTTAGAGGCATAAGGGCACTGGAATTCCTGCTCCCTCACGCGCTCTGCCTCCTCCTTTGCATGCATCACTGCTTCGCAGAAGGAGGTGATGGTCTGCCATGCAGTTTCGCTCCGGATCATGGCCTGTACCAGGGTCGGACGATAGAGATCGCCGCCGATAGCCGTCACGAGGACACGGCGCTGCTCTACCCAAGTCGGGCAGACCTCCACCATATGCACCACCGTGTCCTCAGGGCAATCCACACAATTCCTCTCTAGCCTCTCTAGCCACTCCTCAAAGAGCGGACTTACCGCTGCTATTGTGGCGTACCCAAAGTGTTAAGTCCCTGACTCCTGTGCTAGGTGATGGTAGACCTGCATGAATTGTGTTCTGAATTTGCTTTGATGATTCGTTCACACGATACTGAATTACCTACTCGTATTTATCAATGAAGCCTACACACCGTTATCTTCGAAACTACGAACTTTTAGGACCTCATATTCATGGACTTATACATTACTTATAGAAAATAACCGCAGAGTTATGTTTTTAAAACATACGTTTTAGTATTTTTGTGATAGTGTCTCAAATGTTTCTGCAATTGACTACTCTTTAGTGATATAGTTGATAACGGGTAGACACACCGGACCGGTAAGGATCAGCAAATATCCGGCTTCACTGGCGTTTATTACAAGGCTCGTTTTCCTGGTTATTTCAAAAGAGATTTTTACCTTTTCGAGAAAAGATTTGCCTTCCACCACTCGTCGTAAAGTCCTCTCTGGTCGTGTACTTAAAAGCTTTATGAATATTGTTTGTGGTTTTTACAACTACAACACAAATAGAGATAAAAATACAACAACCTAATTTGCTTTTTCAGGATTTTTATCAGAAGATAAAGTTGTAGGCACAAAGAAATTAAGAAACAGAAAAACTTTAAAAAAATATAAGAACAAAGAATATGGGTCTGTGCTATAAATATAACAAAACTCACATTCATAGGGTGTCTATTCGTAAAAATCGTTCAATAAAACTTATCTGAACAATTCGCTCGTAAACTTCCAATATTGGTTTCATAAGATCCATTTCCAGTTCTATGGATAAACCTTATAAAACATCCATATATATGGTACATATGTATCTAAAACTTTTGAATGCTCGTTATTCATTAATTAGTATTAGTACATTGCTTGTTATTGCAATAGGGATGTATCCAAGGTAAGAAAATCAAAAAAATAATTAGTCCGTCTTATAGATAATAAAAAAAAATTAAGAACCGTATTTTTTATTTTGTCGAAATTACCAAAAACTATTGAGATATAGCGTATTAAAGTTACGGAGTGGGGGCTAATTAAGTCACGCGGTGATAGATTTTGTACCACGGCGTGACGTCATGCGACATTTCAAATCAATATCTTATATCTTCCGAAGTATTTGAATGAAAAAAAAAAAAAAATACGTGTTCAATATTTTTTTATAAATTTATTTGATGGACATTAAATTATTTTTAGGATACAACCAAATTGTTGCGAATAATTAATAAATTAAATATTTGTGGTCGTAATAAGATGAACATCAATTTTCTATGGTTTAAGACTAAGGCTCAGCTGCACCATAAGTCATTAAATGCGTGTGTGTATGTATAACAACATTCCGTCTATGTCATCTTAAAACAAATAACAGAATGTAGAAGAAGAAATATTTTAAATACGTTTAGCATTGAACTGAACGAATTTTGTGATTTATGTATGGTGCAAGTGGACTGTCATGTCAAATCAAATCAAATCGTTTATTGCAATCCATAATGTACAGTTACAGGTGGTAAATATTTTATTATAATATTGGAAACAATTATGGACCCTGTTGGGCACAGCAAGTTTTAAATAAGTAGAGAGAGGAAGAGCGCTTCATGTTTCCATTTATCTATTTATTTAGTTTTATGTAATTCCTATTCATTTATTTTTATTATTTGTATTGTTATTGAGTCTTTATTCTCTTGCTATTCTTTTTATTATACATATTATATTAATTATAAAGTATTAGTTTTTTAACAATTTCTTTAATTATATTGAAATTATTTTTATTTGGTACTTGAT
Organism: Sesamia inferens; assembly: GCA_037179545.1. Classification (NCBI taxonomy): domain Eukaryota; kingdom Metazoa; phylum Arthropoda; class Insecta; order Lepidoptera; family Noctuidae; genus Sesamia; species Sesamia inferens. The sequence continues at coordinate 13,907,733 of CM073928.1, read as the reverse complement.
TAAAATTTGTTCATTATTATAAATGTATTATATACAATTAAGTTTATTATTATATTAATTTTTATTTTGTTTTATTTTTTTTTGTTTTCCTTTAACCTTTCTTTACAATTAATAATTAATAATTGAATTTATCTGTTAAATATTCCTGTAATGTATAGTAGCTTTTCTTAATTAAGTATTGCTTTAATTTAGTTACAAATATACTGGTTTTATTCTGTTCTTTAATGTCTTCTGGTAATTTATTGTATATTTTTATTGACATAGAATATGGACTAGATGAGTACAATTTTAGGTTGGATGGGGGCAAATTTAATTTGTTTTTATGACGCGTATAATGTGTTTGTTTATCTCCCCGTGTCTTATAGGCATCCGGATATTTGCGGACTAGTTTGCTTAATTCTAAAATGTAAATGCTAACTAAGGTAAGAATCTTGTGTTTTTGGAAGTAAGGCTTGCAATTGTCTGTTGATTCTATATTTGTAATTATTCTTACTAGCTTTTTTTGCAGGGTGAATAGGAAAGGAGCGTCTGTGCTATTTCCCCATAAGATGATGCCATAGTTAAACCAAGCATGGGCGTACGCATAGTATGTACTTAGTGCGGTTTGTAGGTTTGTGGTCTTTTTTATTTCACGGAGAGCATATGAGAACTTTGAAATTTTTGATTTTATTGTCTGTATGTGTGTTTTCCAGTTTATGTGTGTGTCTATTGTTAAGCCTAGGAGAGTGAAATTATTTACTGTTTCTAATGTCATCGATCACATCACAGAATAAACCTACAACAAGTAGTTTTCGATCTTAAAGGGAGAATAATGCGTTTTATAGAAATACTAGCTTTCCGCCCATGGCTTCGCCCGCGTGGATTTCAGTTATATCGAGCTTTTTAGATTTCCCTCGGGAATATCATTTTTTTTTTCAATAAAAGGTAGCCTATGTTCTTTCTTAGGGTCTAAAGATTGTCTGTGCCAAATTTCATCAAAATGGTTCGAGAGGTTTAAGCGGGAAAGCGTAACAAACAGACAGACAGACAGAGTTAATTTCGCATTTATAATATTAGTATGGATAGCAAACAAGCTCAGCTTTCACTGCCAAAAGGGGTAACATCACAATGGCAGTTTGACATTCAAACACTATTGTTTCGTCAATAAGCCGGGAAGAGACACGATGCCCCGGGCTACTGGCCACACATACCCTCACACGCCCCACAAAGGTCAGCGCACACACAACTTCGAAATAACATATTCTTAAAACATACACACATCAGTACTACTCGACGTCTCTTTGACAATGATATAACGTTTCCCTGCGCCAGCAATATGGGCTGTTATACTAAATTACTTCATAAGGCTGAGTTGACTTCGAATAACGGCAGTTCACGGAGGTAAGGATCATAAATATCGGTCTATTGTTTTACCCACAAAGCGAACACTTCTTTTTATTATTTGACCCTTTTGTGGGTTAGTAATAAAATGCGGTCGAAAGTGGTAAATAATAATCTGGTTGGCGTCGCTCCGTTGAGCTTGAACCCGCGGGACCAATAAATTGTTGTAAGAGAACAATATGTACTCATTTTGATATTTTGTATTGATTAAAATAAAAGCATTTCAGGATGTTGTGCTTGTGTTCAATTCTCATGAGACCAAATGGTAATTAGGACAAATGTGTATTTATAATCATGCGAACAAAATTCAGAACAAAACACACATATAACATTCAGGTAAGGCTGATATTTATGTAAAAATGGACCCGGGAGACAGTAGAATATAAAATAATGTCCTCCAGATATTACATAGGAAGTAATACTTTTAAATGACCCGATATATATTTTATTCTCGTCTACCAATAAAATGAGAAAGGATACGTGGGCAACTTTCAATTATTTCTGGATTTATAACATTACTTATCTAAACGTTATGTATTTGGCCCTATTAGCTTCTAATTTGGTCACGTTGAGGTACTCAACCATCTAAGAACAAGACAATGACAGACAAGAGCTGTGTAATACAATGCGAACAGTAGGTGTTCTTAGTATCTCAAATTAAACTATACCGTTTAATAATATTACATCAGTAACAGTAGGTAAACAGCCTCCTTTAACGACAACGTGACCCCAATTATTTTTATAACAATGGCTGTTCTGTAGGCTGGATTCAACGGCTTTCCAGAAATTTGCATGACATTGCATAATACCAAATACGATTTGTTTTGTGAATGCTCAAGTGAATTGAATCGTTTGGTTTTATTAATTTTATGTATGGGTATTTTCTGCTCATTGAACTTATTACCTGAGCGCAGAAGTTACACGTGTTTGATTTTACGTTTTTGAAAACTGGGCCAAGGATATCAATTGATTTAATATTATTACAAGGTTCCATACTTAGTGTCGCGAAAAAAATCTCTCTTGTGAAATACTGTCGACGCGGCAGGACGTTATTTGTCCGAAAAGAAATAAAAAAGGCCAGTTTTAGTTAGAGAGATTTATACATTGCTTGTAACTTTATCTATGGCACAAGTAAGTTATGGAGCCTAAGGTCAAACTAATGTCGATTTTTTCCCCATTTAAATAACGAATAATGTTCAGTAACCGTTAACCGAGTAGAGCGGCCGTATCTGTGCTCACTACATAAATCAAATATAAATAAAGGACCTCATAAGCTGTCAACGTAATGCCATTCAAGCCAGGCCTGGGTGCGTAATATCGTCGAATAAATCATGTTCAGCTAAAATATGCCTCAATACCCACTGTTGAATATGAAATCACTTTCAACCATTTAGTTTGGTAATACCTAATTCAGAAAAATGTATCAAAGTTAATATGGAATATTTCAGACTTATGCGCCCTTTTGAGTGGCCCTATGTGTATTTTTTTTTTAATTCTATAGCCATTCGCAATTATATAAAAGCGTGCGTGATTAGGAGTTTCACCATAAGTGAAACAATAAGTGTACACACATTCCGTAAACACTATAAAGGTAAATTTGTATTATTTTTGCCTGTCATTTATTACAGGTTACAAAAGTAATACGAATGTCATGATTAAGAGACCATATACTTTAAAAAACTAACATTAAATCAACGTATCATTAAAAGTTCAGTAGATACGAAACCAATCAACCCCTTTTCTGCCTTCAAGGGTAGATTTTTCCTTTAAATGGGACCAAGCACGAGGTTCTTTCAAATAAAAAACCCATCATTAAAATCAAAGTACGCTGTCAAAAGATATTTTTTCTTTATTTTAAAATGAAAAAAAAAAAAAAATGTTGGCTTGACAAAAATTAAGAGAAAAGGTCATCATATCAGCAAAATTCAGCACATATACTTCAGGGTATATGTTCCAAATCCGCATACAATTTGATATTTATCCTCAGCAACTAACGTTCAAGGAAAACATGGCACGTCGAAGGATAAATAAAAATGATAAATTCTCAACGCGTGTTATGACCCCGAGCTGCCTTATATAGGGTACTGCTGTATATAGGGGATCTGTCTGTCACTATGAGAATATTTATAGAGTACTGGCGACGACAGCTTGGGTTTAAATCCATGCTTGCCCTTAAATGGGTGTAGTCTTGATGATATTTAACTGTCTTACTACTACAAATTAAAAGTATGTAATAAATAATAATAAATTAAGTTCTTGTGGCTATGAAAAATTTCAAGTAAGAAAGAAAATACATTTATTTAGCACAAACACATAAAATACACACAATACAACAAATATATGCATCAGCTAGAAAGAAATAAAAATTAAGAACAAAATGTAAAGTCCGATGTACTAAAATAGCAAGACAATGTACTATCACGACCAAAAGTCGAGTTACAATCTCACAAAACTATGGCCAAGCAATACTAGTTGTAGTTACGACCTTTTTCTATAATAAAGTTTGATACACACTTTGACAACTTGCTGCCCGCTTATGATTGTTAGGTACTACTAATTTCATCGTTCACAGTAAGTCTTTCGATGGCAAAGCGGTCCCCGCCATGATAAGCAATTAAAGTGGTTCGAGTTCAAATCTAATAACTTACATTTTTTTTTTTAATATTTATTGGTGAGTTATGAATGCTGACAACATAAATATGTAAAAATACCGATCCGCAACTTAACGATGATACTTTACTTTAAGATTTTTCTATGTTAGAATCATTATAAAAAGATGAGGGTAGATTTAAAACAAAGTGAATTACTAGTTCACATAAAATACTCCACTACCTACAATAACACAAATATTATTACTTAGCTGTTGTTGGTTGGTGAACATTTTTAATCAATATGCCATGACATTAGTATCGAAGCTAAGGCAAATATTGTGGCCCTATATACGAATGGACTCAATATATCTCAAATATCATATGAAACCGGCTTTTATGTAAGTTGTTTTTATTATTATTTGGGTAAGGTACAAACTAATCGTGTTTTGCGAGTGAGTAATAAAATTGTTATTGTTTTAGAGAAATACTGTAAGCCGTTGGGTCAAGAGGTTGGAGGACGAAGGTAGCTTAAAGTGTCGAGAGAAGTGGAACGAAACGAAAACATTTACCGTTGAATGAACCTTTAAATCATTCGAAGAAGGGAGGTTGCATTTGTGTTTTAAAAATAAACTGGCGAGACTGGTGGAGACTTATCGAGCTAAACAAAAAAAAAAAATCAATTTATAACAATCACAGTGCAGAAGTGTCCTACAGACTGTTTTAAATATATACCGTTGTATATCTTAATAACGGATCTACCTAAAAAAACAAAAATTAATATTGCAAAAATAAAAATTACTACTCATCAACAAATTTAGCTAAGTGACAGTAAGTGAATTTTTATTTATTACATTTGTAAAACAAACAAAACAAAAACATCGAAAACAAAAAATGCAAAAAAAAACCTCAATCCCGCTTCAGTCTCTACGACACTGAAGTGGCGTAAGTGTAGCCATTCTTGCGAATATTGTCGCAACAAGTCCTTTGAAGCGCCCCACTTTACCGACAGTGCCCCGATGCTACATCGTCTGCGCACGAATACACTGCGTTGCAACGATGTAACGGCCAATATTCGGGCTATGTATTGTGGATGTATGTGGATACATCGCCGTAGCCCGCCAATGTAGCCAAAGCATTACCGGTGAGCTGCCCATAGCTCGCCGCCAGTAAGCATGCGCCTACGGTGGCCGCGAGTCCGATGTTGTCTCCCGACCTGGGCGTCTCCTGCGGCAGCTTGAGGCTTGAAGGCACTGGGATCGTTCCCGCGGGATCACACGCCTTGCATCCTCCTTTGCCAACTAAAGAAAATGTCCTCACGGCAGAACCAACAAGGCATAGTTCAGCAAAAATGCCAGACTGAAAATGCCTGCTTTTGATCTGAATCTGATGTGAGAAGCGAGGTGACGAATGTACTTGAAAATTAGTTACAAACAGTCAGTGTTGTTATCATTCGCTTCACTTTAATCACGATGTTATTAAGTACGAAAATGACTTGTTCGACATAATAATTGCTGTAACATGTCATGTACAGTAAGTAGTATTAAGCTTGTGGAAGTAAACTATTATTTATTGTTACTATTAATAAAATGGTGTTACTTATAAACTCACGCCCTGCGCTTGTTTGAGTTAAACACATATGTCATACACTGTCGGGCGGCAATGGAGGTGGATGGTAATGAAAATAGACTTTCCAGCCTTTGTGCGCCAGTGATACAATATACAGTAGCTTTCATGAGATTTATTTCATAAGTTTGTCACAATCTACTATCTACCGGGTCGAGTGTTTTTATTCTTAGTTGGCATTTTTAATATTTATAGATATGTTGACATAACAGTCATCAGTTGTACTTACAACTCCATTACGAATGAGTGATGTATCTCTGAATAATTAATGTGGTCTATTGTTTATATTATGGGAAATTGATTTATGCTTGAGAATGTATGTTTAGATGGGAAATTACCTAACATACTAACCATAGCAATGACTTTCTTACTTTGAAAATTCAACCACATTTATTACGTTATTTACGTTATTGTGTATTGGTGCTAGGACAAGCGGGTTTCCTCATGACGATGATGATGATGAATATCTACAAATATTCGACGAAGCATCTACGATTCAATTCACACCCACGACACACCTTTTTTTTATAAATTATAAACTATCGCTTGACCGCCTGATGGTAAGCAGTGATGCTATCGTTGATGGTAAAAAGCCTATTTACTCTAGTTTCACGGGAACACCGTCGCTGGCGGTTTGTTCCAGTCCTTCGATGTAAGCGGTATAAAAAAGGATGCGAAACGCTCCGTCCGGATCGTAGTAAAAGTAACACCTCGTTTGTTGTGGAAGTTACCACAAGGCAACTACAGCTTCAATCGATGGTATGATATATTTCTTTTTATCGCAAAACACTAATTATCCTAAGATAGGACATACCCAGTTTAGGAAAAAAAGGGTGACATGATATTTATGGATTCATGTAGATATTTCATATTATATCGTTCATCTGAATCATGAGTGTTGTCATAATAAACATTATTATTATTAAATTTAAAATAAAATTCTGAGGTTACACCTTCTAACATCAGCTAAATACTAGTGAAAGTCCCATCAAAAACTAATTCCGTCTTCAATGCACCTAACTACGCAATGTGCATAGTCAGTCCACCTAAACTGTTGAAGAGACATTGCGATTACGTGAAGTCAGTCCGCATTCCCTCTAGTCGTACGTGAGTTACCGGCTCTTATAGCCTACAGCTTAACTAACTAGAGTCTGTGTTAAAGACACGGAGGAAGAAGAAATGAAGTGCAACACGTAGACATAATCTCTCCATTACGTTCGCCCGCGTTCTGTTGCCGGCCACTACCGTGGCAGACTGAGTGTGGAAGATTTATAAAATCGTACTGATACTTATTTCATTCATAGATGATTGATTATGTAATCTACCTGCGGGGTTTCGCTGCTAAGGCACAGGCTTCTCTTGGCGGCTGAGAACACTAGCCTCCTCGGGGGTGTTCTGCTATCTACCACCTAGGCCCATTTGCGGGTTCATCTCTCTTATCCTCACGAATCCTTAAGAAAATTATTAATTTTAATAATTAAATAAAAATTATTTACTACCTTCTTATTAGTACTCCATTTTTGTATCCTTCATGACTCTGATTTGCATAGGTTTGTAGCTATGTACCCGCAATGGGCATGTATTTCACGATTTCGAGGAAACCATGATTTCAGCCGTAAATAACATATCATGTCATTATTAGAGATGGAAATGGAATGGAATAGTGTTAATTGAGCACAGTACGCTATAGTACATATTATAGGTACGGCTAGTACCTACACAGTTAAAAAAAAAAACTGCTGTTCTAGCCTGCTCCACTATCAACTTTATGAAGATTCAAGTACTTATTGAGTTTTTGGTAACATTTTGCGCATCGCACAAACTTGTTCTTTTTGAGGTATGAAGCATCAGGCAGCACCATATTGAGTTTATTATAGTTATTGTGTATTTTGGAATTAATATGGCCTGCATGTCTGCCTAGACGCATGTTGTAAAGTGGGTGCATAAGTTAGTTCCGTCATTTGTATATTTTCGTATATAAAGATGGAGTACGTGTAGGTATGTGGATCAAGTTTCACAAATATAAAATCATCTTACACAATCTTTTGTTTTTATCATAATTTCTCTACCGTTTGGTGGGGGAAAACAGGCATGTTCTAGAGGCAGAACTTCGATTACATGACGCATATCTACCAACTTGCTTTGGGCCCGCGTGGTAGAATACTGCCCACTCACTCTCAGTGTGTGTGAGTTACAGGCTGGGTCATTTGCCATCCAGTTAAAAAAAAAAAAAATTAAAGGCTCTATAATCTTTGTTTTAATTTTTGCGTCACTGTGATTCTATTTTAGGCGTCTTATATTTAACATTACTAAAATAAAAAAGCGAACTTTGAATGAATTAGAAAGAGAAATTATCATGCATCATTGTGACGCATGATCTTGTTTGAAACATCCTATATGCGAGCGCAGTCCGACTCCTGCAAGAGCACTCGGACATCAGCGGCGACATCTTTACCAGAGTTCATACACCCTAGCTCAAAAATTATTAATATTTGATATTCTTATACATTTACAAAAATCAAATTTAAATCTTCTTTACGAGTTTGAAGTAGAAAAGGTATTAATGTTTAATTTTCTATTAACAATATGGTGATCGTATGGCGTGAGGGCCATCACACCATACGATCACCAGGGGTTAAGGCCTCGCTTCCTATGATCGGGATTCTGAGTTCAAATTCGGGTAAACTGTTCATTATACCTACAGATTTTTTATCTTGGACATCACTGATCTAAGTTAAGGAAAATAATTTAAGTAAACTTTAATTTAACCTACTCATTACTATACCTCAACTGGACATACAAAAAAACCCAAGTGCATAAAAACTGTCTAATATACCCAAATTTCTGATTTTCCCAGATACTTAGCAAATTTGCCGTATAAACTATTGGGATTATTATGAACATCTTTTTTGGCTGGATCGATTTGGTCCAGCCGATCCAAAGGGATGTACTAACCAACGAACAGCATTTCATTTTATTAGATATTTATAGATAAGTCTAAAATTGCCAACGCGGCCTGGGCAAGCCTAGTGATCAATGTTTGTGCCAACTCTGTCTGAGAATAGATTTTTACCTTACGTGAATCCCTAATAGGCAGGTTCTTCAAATACCTAATACTCAAAATTACGTAGACAAATAAATTTAAGTTTAAGTTCAAACATCTAAATACTTACAAAATTATTCAATACGTCTGAAATGATTGTGTCAAAAATATTTCAAAAGCATTCACTTAACCTTTTAGTTGTGTGATGACATCATTACACAATTCTGTTTCTTTCGAAGTGCGGAATGTGGCACATATTGGAAAGCCCACAGTTTTTCAATTAACAGCGCGGTTGTTTGAAATGTATCGCGGTGCTGCAGCGGTCTTCCAAATTTTAGAACCGACTTGAATTGAGTGTGACTAGATTAAAGCCTATATTCCTCAAATAAATTCAAAGCCATTTTTTTTTGGTTAAAAATCCGTGATAGGTTTTTCTTTGTGTGGGTTGTATTTTGAGGACATTGGAATGGTTTTTATATTTCACTGTTTATCTATAACTTACATACGATCAAAACGCGTGGCTTCAGGTGTCATTGGTGGGTAAGGTCTTTGTATTATTAAGACGCACGCGTTTATTATAGAAAATAAAAACAAGTATAACAATTATTTAGGAACACTGGCATACTATAAAAACACACACGATGGCATACTATAAAAAAACTTGTTCATTATTCAGATTCTGAAATAAGTTCAAGCTTTCACATAAAAATATGAATTTTATCAGTGTGTAATGTTCAATTTATTTATTGTGCTACTCTATTATACATAACTATTATACATAATCCAAGAGTGCGCTCTCTGTAGGCGTATATTTATTTGTCACCCAAACGGGCACAAGTACACTATTCAAGCATCGGGATGTATTTTGATATATATACCTAATATATTACGATACTTACCATGTCTACTCAATATGAACCATATTCAGCATTGGCTAGGCATAGGCTGGTGAACGTGTATTATAATTTCAATTCATTTAAGAATTTTCGGTTTGTATTTATATATATATATATTTATTTTCTTTAATTCTGTTTCCATCAGGCCGATGTTATGGCCTACCATCAGGTCAGATCGACTGCCGGCAGAAGTTACACCCTTTTATTTATTCGTTCTTTTTTTTCATCGTGTTCCGACATGATGTCTGGTGAAGCTGTATGGAGGACGGGTCTGAGCAGTTGTGATGTGTGCCCAGTATGATGCACTAAATGTTGTTGTGTCGGGAGTTTGGTCGTGAAGGGTCTCCGGATCAATCTCGCTCTGGCGCAATATCGTTGATCGTGTTGTTGGGTTTGACATTGCATCACCTCGCTCAACTGCCGTCTACCTTCCTATTCACTTGCCGTTTTGTTGATGATATCGAGGTAGTTCGTTGTGCGTATTGTCAACAATTCGGTCATGTTAAAAAGCATTGCGCTAATAAATCACCAACCTGCGCTGTCTGTTCCGAGGCTCACGAAACCAATGTTTGCCCGCATAAGGGCGATTCAAATTTTACCCCGGTTTGCGCGGCGTGTAAACGTTATAAAAAGCCCTTTGAGCATCGTTGCGGATCTGAACAGTGCGGTACCTATAAATTAAAACTCGAACAACTTATCCTGCATACTAATTACTAATTAAGATGGATAGGTTAAACATAGGGCAATTAAACCTTCACAACGATAAGGTGGCGACATCAGAGTTAGATAAATTAATTATTGACTACAACTTAGACCTTGTACTCATTCAAGAACAATATCAAAACTCACGTTTACGTCACAGGGTAGTGCAACTGGATTGCAAGGCACGAGCCGGAATTTATGTTGCGCGATCTTCTAACTTTACGGTAACGTCTTTACGTGACCTCATGACGCCACACTGTGCGGTTGCCGAAGTATCATCAGCTTCTTTTAAAGTATTCGTTGTAAGCTGTTACTTTCAATATTCAGATCCTGTTACTCCTCATATACATAATCTCCGTCATGTCTTGCGGTCACTCGCGGGCTGCAAAGTTATCGTTGGCGCGGATGTCAACGCGTCATCGTCTCTGTGGTATGGCAAGGTTCGGGCCACCGATACCGAACGACGCTGCGCTGTTGAGGATTTCATTGCTGAGATGAACCTATCGATTCATAATACCCCTGATGCACCACCTACTTTCTGCAGCCAAATGGGCGAATCTTGTATTGACGTCACACTTTCAAGTGCGGACGTACGTTTGGATAGGTGGCGTGTCCTACCGGACGCGTCTTGTAGTGATCATCGCCTGATCGTGTACGAATTTGTTCCTGGTTATATTCAGGGTCCGTCTCATATTCCCGGTAATTTCAGATATAGATGTAAAGGCGCGAACTGGGAATTTTTCGGCTCGCTTTTTGCGTGTCACGCCAAAGAATTCACTCGGGACGGGCTGTCAGCCGAAGAAAGTGCTGACATTATGTCAGAAACCTTTACCTACTGTGCTGACATTGCCATTGGTCGCGGATCTATGACCAATATTCGTAGATGTGACTGGTGGAGTGATTACTTAGTTGAACAGCGTAAAAGATATCGCAGAGCGCGTAGACAGTTAAATAAACTCAAGAGCCGAAAGATTACTGGAGATCTTCTTACGTTCGCTTTAAATGCTTTTAGAGTTGCCAAGTCACGCTACAAAGCATCGGTGGAAAAATCTAAGGGTAACTTGTTGCGAAAAATCGTTGATAAACTTGACAGGGAGGGTCCGTGGTCTCCCTTATATCACGAATTTAAAGCTAACAGATCGGTCGACCTTGCATACGTTCAAAACATTAAAGTCAATGATAAGCATACCACAGGCATAGAGGAAACAACAGAAGTACTAATTAATACACTTATCCCTGATGATTCACCGGCTAACGATAGCGACTACCACCAACAGATTCGAGCGTTGGCTCCTGTGCTACCTGAATCACCAATGCCAGACGTACCATCTAATGACGAATTTATAAATATTGTTAGAAAACTACCGGTCAACAAATCATCAGGTGAAGATAAAATATCTAATAGGATGATTAAAGAAGCGTGTAAAACAGCGGGTGATGCCATCTTAACTGTATACAACCGATGCATTGCTGAAGGCGTTTTTCCTCGTAAATGGCGACGCGGTTTCATACGAATAATACCAAAGTGTGGTGACAAACCACCGGATGATCCGAAGACATATCGTCCTATCACACTTCTGCCATCTTTGGGAAAACTTCTTGAGCGCCTCATCGTTCCACGTTTACTACCGAACGGTCCAAAATTCCATAATAATCAATATGGCTTCACCATAGGTAAATCTACAGTCGACGCGGCGCTTTCTGTCAGAAGAACCGTTAACCAATCTGAAAACAAGTACGTAATTGGGATCTTCCTGGATATTTCTGGGGCTTTTGATAACGCCTGGTGGCCTATGCTGTTGTTAAAATTAAAAACCCGCGGTTGCTATAGAAACATATATAATCTCGTTTACTCTTACTTTATAAACGGTTCCGCGGTACTTAAGCTCGGTCATTTTTCTAGTACTAAAACACTAACCATGGGATGTCCTCAGGGTTCAGTTGTCGGTCCTTATTTATGGAATTTGGGTTTTGATGACTTCCTCGCGATCCCGCTTCATTGCGGCTGTTCACTTACTGGTTACGCAGACGATGGCCTACTTCTCATTCAGTCAAGTACCCGAGCTGGACTTGAGAACTTGGCCAATACTTGCCTAAATTTAATATCTCAGTGGGGTGATCGTAACCGCCTAGCATTTGCGCCACATAAAACCTATCAACTTCTACTAAAAGGTAATCTTAAATCATTGCCTACTATTAAATTTAACAACGTTCCCATTAAAAAACAGCAATCCGTATGCTACCTTGGTATGATCTTAGAAAGGAATTTTTCATTTATCGAACATATAAAAATAGTTGGTGAAAAAGCTAAAAGGAACTTTTATGCCCTAACTAGAATATCCAAAGCAACTTGGGGTCTATCATTCCTAACTTTAAAAACTATATATGGAGCTACCTACTTAGGATGTATCTGCTACGGTGCACCTGTTTGGGCCGATAGGGCCAGCATAGGGGCGGCACGACGTAAACTGCTTCAAAGCCAACGTTTGGCATTGATATTTTTATGCAAGGCGTATAGAACGGTCAGTACTGAAGCCTTACCGGTACTGGCAGGTGTACTTCCAGTCGACCTTGAGGTACAGCGACGTGCTTCAATGTACTACTCCGCGAAGGGGGAGGCCATGGACCCTAATTTTGTTACACACATTATTTAAACCTCAGACTGAAGTCTGGGAGGACCTCTTATCCGAATGGCAAAGTAGGTGGGATAATTCCATCAAGGGCCGGCACCTCCATCTATTCTTTCCATCCGTTGGCGATCGGCTGGCTAAGACATGGCTGGAGGTTGACCACTGCGTTGCCCAATTTCTCACAGGTCATGGCAACTTTAAAAGTAAACTGTATTCTTTTAAACTTGTTCCTTTCCCTTTGTGTCAGTGTTCTACATCGAACTGTGAATTTGAACAGTCCGCACATCACATCTTGTGGGAGTGTGTTCTTTGGCAGAATGAACGCAATATTATGTTGGATAGTGTACAAGTTACATCCGGAGTCGTTTATTATACGGACCTTGTAGAAACTAGAACCAATTTCCGTGCGTTCAGGCGCTTTTGCCATACCTATTATTGGAATCAACTGTAACAGCTAATACCTACTTAGGACCCATTAACTTAATCAAATTTTATTCCGTGGTGTTTGGCAATCTGGGCTTCTCCCAGTTGCAATAATGTCCCTTTGTGCCGTTTGGCCTAGTTCTGTTCTGTCTCCTGCTTGTTATGGAGGGAAGTGGAAAAAATATCTTTTTTCTTACTCCTCCGCTATTCTTTTCTGATTAATTTCGTTGCGGGACCCAAGACAGTTGAATCGTTTCTCCGGGACTCGTCGAGCTTCATTGCTCGGCGTTTTTCTGGCGGTCGCCACTGTTGATTCTGGCTTTCAGGAGTTGCAGTGGTTGGGAAAAGTGTGGCGGGTTTTGTCCCAAAATAAAAAAAAAATACCTTCCTATTCACTAAGTTTTTTTAACTGGATGGGCTTAATAAACTAGTACGCTTTACCATCAACGATTGCATTTCAGCTTACCATCAGAAGGGATTGCGGTCAAGCACTAGTTTATATTTATTCTTCTTTGTCCTAGCCACTTCCCATTATTTGGGGTCGGCCCTCGTCGTTCTTTTGCGCCAGGATGATCTGTCCTGGGTTGTCGAGATTTTTAGTTGGGCACGCTCTAAGTCCTTGGCCACTGTGGATCACCAGGTAGTTAGTGGGCGTCCTCTACCTTTTTTGTTATCTGGCAGTGTTAGGGCCCGTTTCACGACATGATCTTCGGGGCGTCTCATGATATGACCGAACCATCGTAGGGATATTATCATAAATATGTATGTATTCGTCTTAAATAAATAACTATCATTTATATGTTCGTGTGAAACTGGCCACAAAATGTCAAGGTTTCTTTTTCTTTTTTAAATAAAAGGGCTATAGAGTAAACAATAAAAGAACTACTTTAATAGTTCTGTTATTGTTTACCCGATAGCTTGATTGGCGAATCCGCTAACTCTTTATAAGCAAAATTTTCAAGAGATGCTTAATTAAAACTTTATATCTTTTATACCATTTTTTTAAATCACTTAAGGAAATCTCTAAAAAAAACGTGGTAGATAATATCCTAAGCTAGTATTTTTATAATGTGGGATCCTTTGTCTCCTTTCCATTAAAATACTATCGTGTTTTTAGGAGCTAAATTATAAAAAAAAAAAAACTAAATGTAAAGTTTGCCAATAAAGGTATCGCTGTCATTCACCAGACCGTATTGTGGCCATGGTAGCCAATGTCAACAAAGACTAGTGACACAAACCTACTTGTGTATGCGTATATAGGTACACTCTCTTGTGTCCTCACTCTCATAATACAATGGAATGGCAATTCGATAGGACCAAAAAGAGATCCGCAGGGTAGTTGCGTAATACACTGTCAGTGGTAATAGGTTTCATTTTGACAGTTACACAACATTCATTGCGTTATTTACGTTGTTGAGGAGATACATTAGTCAAACATAATGGAGCAATGGTTTATCAATAAGTTTCAAAATGTGTTACACAATTAGGGAGCAGGTCTGCTGAGCGTGGGTGCGATGTCCAGGTCGGGAGCGTTATTGGATTTTATTGCGGTAGGAATTTCTTTGTAACAGCCTGAAGTTTTTTTTTTTTAATAATTATAAACTAGCGCTTGACCGCAATCCTGCCTGATGGTAAGCAGTGATACGATCGTTGATGGTAAAGCGCGCTAGTTTATTAAGAGACGGCAGTTGAGCGAGGTGATGCAATGTTAAACCCAACAACACGGCCAACGATGCTGCACCAAAGGAAGATTCATCTGAAGACCCTCCACGACCCAACTCCCAACACAACAACATTAGGCGCATCGTACCCGGCACACATCGCAACACAACTGCTCAGACCCGTCCTCCGTACGGTGTAATATTTAATGTAGATGTGCTTGTGTAGTTTGTAAGACAAAATAGCCGGGAATAATTCGACCCCAAAAATCTGACTTGCCCCTCCCTAGCCCTGACTTGCCCCTCCCTAGCCCTGACTTGCCCTTCCCTAGCCCTAACTTGCCCTCCCCCTAGGCCAGAAGCTGGATACGCCCGTGCCCCGATGCCTCGGAAAGCGCTTTACAATGGTTGTATTAATTATCACAAAGTTATGGAAAGAAAAATAACCTGCAAAATAAATAAAATAAAGAAAAACAACAGCTCTAAACGGTCGGACGTGAAACCTTATAGGACTAAATAATTTAAATAGCATTTAGGTTACGTTTTGTTTACTACGTTTACTGCCTTGTTACAAAATTTGAAGAAAAAGCGTATAAAAAATCTACGGAAAAAAACTTTTTACAAAAAAATACCGACTTCTCTCGTGTCTTGAGGTTTCTGTTGCTTAGCTCGCCATCGACTTCTAGAGCCATGACAAAAGTAAAATACTTTTTTCCTTTTAACTGCTTTTTTGAAGTCGGATTCAATTTTTTTGTAAAAAGTTTTTATCTCATGCTTTTCAGTCCCTTAGTCGAAATTCGAAAATTACTTTTTTCACTTCATAATAATAGTGGCAGCCATAACCCATGTTAGAATAAGTTCTATATAATACGAAAAAAATCCCTAACTCAAAAACTACTGAACCGATTTTGATGAAACTTATAGTATTCTCTAAGTTGAACAATACATAGTACAATAAAAAAAAATTAAATCGGACTTGTAGTTCCGGAAATATGCGAGCACAAACATAAAAAGCTACATACATACAAACACTTGAAATTTGGCTTACATCTCGATTCGATACGCACAGTTATTTGTCTTTAATAAAATCGTAGTTATCAGTTTCCGTCCATGGTTCCCATATAAATTTATTAGTTTTCCGACATCTATAACAATATCAAATCATGCGTTCAGTACACTGTCACTAATCCATAGGAACCCACTAACAAAAAACAATCATGTCCAAAAAAATCAAACACATACATTTACAGCTAAAACAAGACTGAAGTGTCGAAATCATTCGAGCACAACGTACAAGGCCAAAAAATCTCATTTACCTGGCACACGTTGATAAAAAGGTTGAACATTAATCACATTACCATCAACGACGCCCCAGGTGCGTCCAGAGGCGAAACACCCTGTTTTATTAGCCCTCGTGTTATATTCAACTCGTTTGTCAACGTAATTAATGCTGTACCTATGTTAATATGTATTGTTTATAATAATTTTTAGCAAAAATATTCGGCTGAGGTTCACTTTTTACAAAGAATTTATTTTTTGTGTTCAAAGCAAATGAACGCATGTAAATAGACATGTAATTAATTTAATTTAGGTTAGCGAAGACAAAGCTTGATTTTTTTTGTCTTTACACACATATTTAATTTTTTACTGCTATGCTTTAGGTACGTATACAACTCTGTCTAACAATGTTTATTTAATTAGAGAATGTTTCCAGTGATCCTCATTACAAAACTGTTTATTGAATCATCTACAGAAACTTACCTATTCTATACCACAAAGTATTAATAGAGAAGCGTCTATTTTAGTTAATGTCATGTTTAAAAAACATTACGAACAAGTCAGACATCTATTCCCCAATATCCTGTACGTGATAAGTAATTAACTACATCGGTATTGAGGTTTTAGTCACGTCTCCTAACTCGTCTGACACTGCCTTGCCAAAACACTAATCACATTGTATACACAGTTCAAAACCATTGTAAACGAGCCTACTTCCTAACAAAAGCAAACTCCATTACCATCGGCATTATGAGCATTTCAAATAGAATCCAATAATAATAAATGTCAAAATATAAATGTGAGATTTATTCTTCAAATCAGAATAATGTATAATAAAGATGATCAAAATGAAACATCAAAAATACAATAAAATCGCAAACATTGCGATCGCATTTCTCTTGTGATAAGGCACAGGCAGATATATTGTTGAGTTACGCTCTATACTATTTACTCATCGATATTCTCCCTTGTGAAAATCTCTTAGATGCGATCATAAATCGCTTCGGTTGACATAATAGCGTAAAGGGAGCGGTCTGGATTTATGCATGTTTGATTTAGAGGGAGGTGAATGTTGTCATTTTACCGACGTTCGCACTAAAAATATTGTGCGTTTACTTTCACGAATATCATTCTCAAAGGAGACACATGCGCGTTTGCACTGTTTAAATAAGTATATTATTATGAATTTTCATGAACGAATTGGAATACCGCATACGTAATAAGGCGCTCTAAATAAAATAGGGGACATAATGCGTGTGTTCCGAACCGAGCTCTCCACTCAAAAATCGAATGTACAAAAATGGTCTTCAAACAATTTGTGAATTATCCTTCGCATGCTTACCTCGCCAGATATCGTAAACTTCGTTTCTTATGCGCGTTTTCGTTTTATGATTTATTGTTAGGGTTCTTTTTGATGATTGAATAATAAAAACTGCTCGGTAGGCTACCACATTTACATTTGACTTTCATTTACCACGTGAATTTTAATAAGATTCCTAATAAAAGCAAAATATTTTTCACAACGATGATAAATTCGTTAGAAACAATTTTGACGAGTACTTTTTATTTAGAATTTATCAGATAACATCTCAGTGGGAATTTATTTAACCTGGCGATTGCAAAGGAGGGGCTGACTATTAAATTTATTTGAGAGCCGGTCGTCGTTTATTGCGTTTCGGATTGGAATATCCAGACAGAACAGATTAACAATTTTCGAATTCTAAGGACAGCCTGTGTTCTAAATTCAAGACACGATTCAAATTAAGTGATAAAGCGTTGGGAGTACGCCGCCTGTGCCCGGTTGTCACCCGGTAATACCCAAAGAAGAGACGTGCCCCCAGCCCCATTACGGCAAGCTGCATTGCAACATTTCGGGAAGGAAATTTTCAAAGTGTATAAACAAATGAAGTGGTAATTATCTCAAAATCAACTCCTAAATAAACACCGACAGTACATTAAGGTGTTCGCTGTAATGTTTGATTAGGAGCTGAGGAGCTGCGACCGTTAGTCTGTGCAAGGAGCAGTTTGCGGGTTAATGACACTCTAGAATCGTGAAGACAGTATCAGAACATTTGATTACTTTGAGAGTAATTTAAACTTCGCCCTTTTCTATTGAAAATATAGACAAAACTAGTGGTAATTAGTAATTATCATAATATTATTGTGTTAATTATATAACTTTACAACTAAACAATATTTAAAAAAAACAATTAGAAAGGAATCAAAAAAGGTATTTATAAGCAGGAATATCGTAAAAATGCTCTTCTTATTATTTTAAATTTCACTGTGTTTCACAGGGTTCACAATTGTTGCTATTAATTAATGTTTTCCACCTATACGTATACATACTCTTTGAATAAAGATTATAATTTAAATGACATCCTAAGCATAACTATATCTACCTACCCAAACATCAAACAACACAATAACAGTCATATAAGGATTATATGGCTCTTAACATGTTGATTATCAGAACATATTATACGATCTGAACAAAGCCAAGAACATCTCAATACATCTGACTGTTTAATAACAAGAGATGATCGAATAATCAGATCACGTATTGAACACCAAATTCATAATCGCCCATTGAACGCAACCCCAAGGAATTTGTAAGGGATAACGCGAAAACTGAAGGTGTTTATGATTTTATGATGCTACTCCATTCTCGAATAAGGCCGTACAATAACGATAAAGTGTTACGACCTATCCGATGAGGAGGAAAAAATGTCGTACAAGTCTCGTTTGTGGGGGGCCTAATGTTATTTTACTTTAATAACAACAAACGTTAGTATTTAATATGGGAAAATAAGCCATTGTCCGGAAATGAAGTGCTTTTCTTGAAAATAATGTATTTAAATGAACGAGAGAGATAAACTCCAACCGTATTAATATTCTCTCTTTATGTTAATGTTATGATGGTAACTGATAACTGAAGTTGAAGGAAACTGAACCTACTATGTTAGAATAAAAGTAATTTTAGAACTGGGCTCCACTTTTAATTAACACGAAAAAGAATTTAAGGTCCTTATGTTAAGAAACCGTGGTCCTGGCGCACAGCCAAGTGAAGAAAGCACGGGTGGGTTTTAGTCAGTAAAAGTCTGACACGCCCTTACGTTCCGCCCAGAGCGGGAGGGCAGAGGTCATTTGTAGACCTGTGACAAACCGTATGTATTCGTTACTGAGTAACGGGTGCGCTATCTAGTATGAAGTAACGAAACGTTACACTCGAATGCATTTCGTTACTCGTACTTTTCGTATGAGCACCTACACTGTTTCAGTTCACGCTAGTATAATGCATCAGAAAAGTCATCATATAGTATAGTATCAAAACATCGTTACTACTTTAAATTTCCTAGTAGTATTTGTTGCTTTTTCTTTAGTATAATCGATGCGTAATGTATTGTGATGTACAGTCGTATGATATATATCGAATTCTGTCGTATTGCGCACTCGTACAGTACGCGTTAGGTGTCAGAAGTAACGAGTAACGTAACGATACGATAGTAACGAGTACTGATTGTTAAAGTAACGAATACATGCGGGTACACTTTTTTTCGTTACTTTTACACCTCTGGTCATTTGGTGATTTCCCATCCAGAAAAAAAAGGTCCTTATGTTAATTATTGTTTCAGATACAATGGCATAGTTATGTTGTTAAAACAATTATAAGCAAGAACAGACGTTTCAATCTTTGCTACTTCATAGTGGCAATCAATTTGAATAATTTTGAAGCATGAACAACGTAAATAAAGTAGTGAATTTTGTTGAACTGTCAAAATGAAACACATTGCTGTTGATACTTGTAGTTATGCTGGTGGTCCCTGTTGATCTTAAGAACAAAACAACAAAAATATAAAACAAGTATGTTGTCAAAATTTTATGTAAGCTTCTTACTGTCAGAGTATTCACATTGCTTAGATATGTTACAGAGGTTTCTAATGTTTCTGTAGGGTAGTTTAATAAGTAAGATATCCCATCATCATCATCATTTCAGACGAAAGACGTCCACTGCTGGACATAGGCCTCCCCCAAGGATCTCCACGACGACCAGTTCTTGCGCTTCTCGCATCCAGCGGTTTCCCGCGACCATCACCAGGTCGTCGGTCCACCTTATAGGGGCTACCAATATTATTAAAGCATTTTATAGTGTTAAGGATTATATTGACGACAAAAAGGCTTGGGCTTGAGCTGCGTCCGATTTCTATACTTACACTGATTGTTCTTCGATTTTTCCTCTTGTAGTTTTAATTTGTAATTGTTTGTTTTTGTTTTTACTCAAAGCCAGTACTCACTATGTAGCCAAGCATATTGTACGTTACGGAATTGCATCGCTGACAGGGGTATTCGGCACTGGTACAGCTACACAGGAGCTAAACTTAGCATTCGGGAACACTATTGAAGCTGCTGAACCTTGGACAAAACTATCTTTGCATTGTGTAGATTCAATTTTTTAGTATTGTATAACTGCATGGCACACATGTGAGCACAATGTACTTGCTGTAAAGCATCTATTTGTTGGGTTAGTGTTTTTTTGTTGTTGTTTTTTTTTGTGTGTTTTCCATAATGGAATAATGGACGCTCTTAGCGTACAATATATTTCTGCATAGTCCTCACACGGTTGATATCAAAATGAATGATGTAATCAAATATTTGTATCAATAGCTTGATAATTTAAAAGAGTGTTCATGTAGTTTCTTGCCCGTTCTTCTCCATAGGTACCTACTCTTTAGAATAGGCGACTAGCTTCACCTTACTGACTGACCGACCTTCTGACAATTCAAAAGTGCCTGCAACTGGTTTATTTGAAATAAATGCTTTGATTTGATATTATCATAGACCCATCATACACGGTTTAACAATATGCATTTTCTTATTTCTTTCTTTTCTTATAACAATATAAAATTAGAATTTATCTTATTTACTTTGGAAATTGTCGTGTTACGAAAAATTTCTTGTTCAACTTGTTTTGTTAAGTACGATAAGGCCATATTAGCCTCAGCACTATTGTGAGCTAGGCTAAAGTCAATAATGCTTATATCATATTCGATTTTGTTTGTGTTTAATTTGCTAGACTATTAAGACGATTTATTTATAGCTTAGGCAGCGTTAAATACACGTTAAATAGGACTGTGTGGTGGTTAGTAATTATTGAGTTAATTACAGGCGTTATATATATATGACAGGTTGGTTTTAATCATCATATAATCGATACAGGAACCGCTCTGATGGGTAGGCAATATGTAAGCGGTATGTAAGCTTATACGATATAAGCAATATTAAGGTATAATCTTGGGTTCCTGCATCGCAATTTTCGGATCCAATATTTATATTAAAATTAGCTATTGCTATTGAACTTTTCTTTCTGCAAACAATGCGCTCACGTCCCACAGGACTCTTGAGTCGTCGAATTCGTCTCTTTTAGACATTCGGATAGGTCTCGAGCTACCGTAATAGTTTAAAGAGGTATGGTTTCAACGGCTTTTTGATTCAACTATTAGTATTGAACGGCCATATGCTAAATTCCCTGTCCAATTTTTCAGCACAGATTGTTAAGTTTTAGCCTCTGTTCTGTGCTGAGCTTACCATCAGAAGTAAAAAGCTTTCAACTTATATAGGCACTGCTCGATTGATGTCCTCCAGGTCTGGGTCTCTGGATTGTACATTATTTTAATTGTATTGATCCTGTCGGCTGTCGGTTTCGGTATTGGGATCAGCAAAGATGAAGGACTGAATCATATCATATCGCTCCCATTAAAGACGCTGCTTTTCATATAATTGATATCTTGTTTAAAATAATAATAATAATAATAATAATAATAATAATAAATTTTATTGTCAGACCATGGTCCATAGAAATAGCATATAAGAAAGCAACAACATGAAAAAGATTCATCCAAAATTAAAATCAAAATTGTGGAAGTTAATATTAACAATAAAATAAAATAAAATCAAAAATTAAAACAGAATTACAATTAAAGTACAGAATTTAAATTTAACAATAAAATTAAAATAAAATGAAACTGCTTAATCCATGAATAAAAAAAAAATAAAAAATAAAATAAAATAAATAAAATGTCAAAGAATTATGAATTACAATACAATAAAATTTAAATTAATAAAATGTCAAAGAATTATGAAATACAATAAAATTTAATTTAAATCAAAATTGGAATTAACGTGTTAATGTAGGTATGCATTTAAATTAAAACAAACACAGTTAAAATAAAATTAAACTTAAAACTATTCAGTCCACGTAACAGTATGACGCTCGGTGCATTGTCATCCAGTGCCACATTATTGGGCTGTCCATCCTGCCGGCTATTACAGAGACTAGGCTGTTGGAGCTATCGCGTACTCGCCGCATCAAGGATGCTATGCGTGTACGGATTAGTGCATAAAAATCAGGCACACCTGCCTCCGCGAACATCCCCGACGCGCTGCAAAATCGCGGTAGCCCCAACATAACCCTGAAGGCGTTATTGTACTGGATACGCAGAGCATTATACGAACTTTTTGTATAATTGACCCATAGGGCACATGTGTACAGAGATTGGCAATATGCTCTAAAAAGCGTAAGTTTGACCTCCCTCGTACAACGCGCAAACCTACGAGCCAGCATATTACACTTAACTGCCAATGCCCTGCGTTCCCTCTCCAAGTCTAAATCGTCAGATAGAGTATCAGTGATCCAATGTCCCAGGTACTTAAACTTAGTTACTCTGGTAAGCGGAGCGTCCCCTAAGGTAACAGGTGGGACCGAGTCATAACCTTTGTTCCCCGCTTTAAAAACCAGGAGTTCACTCTTGACAGCGTTGTACCTGAGACCGTGGGCCACCGCATACTCCTCACAAATACGAATCAGCCTTCTAAGTGCGCCGATAGATGGGCTCAGCAACACCATATCATCTGCGTAGCTGATATTATTGGCACAATGCCCATCAATGAAACAGCCAATATTGGTGTTGCTAAGCTCACAGATTAGCTGATTAACATACAGGTTGAAAAGCTTAGGCGAGCTGAGTCCCCCCTGCCTCACCCCACAGTCCAACCTATATGCATCCGACAGGACACCCGCCCACTTAACGTGATTGTATTGGTTGTTATACCAATACTTAAGCACCTCCATGAGATCCCTAGGCAGGCCAGTGTCAGACAGCTTCCTCCATAGGCAATCGTAAGACACCAGGTCGAAAGCCCTGGAGAGGTCCAGAAAACATGCATAGACCGGAGTCTTCCTACCAGCGTAGTATTGAACAGTTTGTTTAAGACAGAGAATAGCTGTTTCCGTGGACAAATGCGGCTTAAACCCAAACTGGGCATCATGTGAGGATAAATGCTTATCCAGCTGCCGGTCAATCAAACTGTCCAACACCTTCGCAATAATAGTAGCCAAGGATATAGGCCTATAATTGCTCTTGTCACTCGCATCTCCGGTCTTATTTTTAACTATGGGTACTACAATTGTTTTCACCAGGTCAGCCGGAAGATAAGAGTGACTCAAACAAAAATATACAGTTAAAAAATGTAGTAAAATATGCAGTTTTAATGTAATTAAAACTTGATGCGTAAAATATTTCTCTTAAAACACGCTAATACATTAAAACTAGGTTAACGTTAATTTTATTATTAATGAACTACATTGATGAGCATGTTTGTATTTTTTTTATAATTATAAATTAGTGCTTGACCGCAATCCCGCCTGATGGTAAGCAGTGACGCAATCGTTGATGGTAAAGCATGCTAGTTTTGTACGAGTCTATTCACTCAAGAGAACTGAGTTAATAGAGAGGAAGACGGCAGATAAGCGAAGGGATGCAATGAGAAACTCAACAACACGACCAACAATGCTGAGCCTGAGGGAGATTGATCTGAAGATCCTCTACAAAACTCCTGACACAACAAAATTTGGAGCATCGTACCCGGCACACATCACAACATAGACATTAGCCGGAATATGACTATTCGCTTGGCGGCAAGACTTTGTCTGGTGGATGGTAACTTCTGCCGGCAGCCGATGTTATGGCCTACCACCGAGAAACTTTAAATGCCTGAGTAGTAGAGCAGAAAAGTGATATCGTTTATACAAACAGTGAAATATTTTTAGACAATGTCAACAAAACAGGCTTTGCTGTCTGATGAGTCAGTAACCTTAAGGACTCAATATAATAAAAGCCAAAAATCAATAATATTTCAAACAAAAGTCAAAAACCCCAAACAACTAGAACTTTGTAGTTATACCTTTTACGGTACAACGATTTATTGAATGTAATTGTAATCAACACAAATAAATTACAGGCTGGCGAACGATAATTGAATCGTCTTTAGAAATATTTCAATTTACACAAGCTATAAGCAAAAGAAATGTTTGATAACTATCAGTCTGGAACGTTGGAAAAACAGGCAGTTATTAACAGATAAATGACCAATGTGACGAATACAAAAGAATGGAAATTGAATTCTAAATATTACTTTTTGATGTCGTTATCAAGAATTATCACGTAAATATGGCAAAAGTGACTGTTGATTATGTTCAGATATTTTTTTGTTGATTTTTTTTTTTACTACGTAGGGAACTTCTTTATAATTTGGAACTTTACTATTTGAAAGCTATTTTGCTAGTGGTAGTAGAATATTAAACCAATTTTTACTACAAAAATAATCTAATGATAAGTTTGGAACAAGCAATTATCTGGTAAAACTTATACCACGAAAACCTGCACTATACAGTCTTTTTAACAGAAAATTGGAACCTGTCACCTCCACTTAAACTTGTAATAACATGTTCTCGACTCACTAAATCTAGTAGTCATATTTATTAGTAAAAGCGATTATCGACTTGCCCCATAAGGTCACGAAAATTGTAAGCGGTGACCCCAGATGGGCGAGGGGCGAGTAACTACGAACGTGAACAAACGGAGAGAGGGAACTCACTTCAGTCGTGTGTCAACCGCTGAGGACGCCGGTCGTTCGCGTCGCGCTTGCTACCAAAATATTACGTGAGCTTCATTATAACTCGACTCAAGTCTCCGATTGAAATGTTAATTAAAACCGTGTGTGAGTAAAGTGCTTACGGCAATATATGGAGGGATAAATCTTTGTGATATGTGATGGAACTGTTTGTTTAAAAACTTAATGAGGATGTATGTCTTATTGGCAGTATTGAGTTTACTTATAAAAGGTAATATCATTTATGAGAATGGACTGTGTGCTTTTTTTTAATATAACTTGTCTATACAAATAATTTTCAGTGTGTATTATATAATTGTATACATACTTTACAATGAATAGGACTCATTTCTCGAGTCCCACGCTGGGCGACAATAAGCGGCAGTGACAGTTACGATATTTTAATGCATCCCCATTTTCAATTTACGAATAAAATTGCATAAGGATATTATTCATGAAGAACGAGGACGCTTTTATAATAAAAAGCTATTCATCTTAGAGTGACATCATAAGAAAAAGGTTTCTTAGTTAAAGTAGGTTATCAAGAGATAGGTATTTATTCGCAAAGATAATAAACCATTTTAATCCTCCAGAAACTCTTATTTAGATAAGAATTGATATTTTAAATCGGGGTTAAATGTTGTTCCTGTTCTAGTTGTTTTTGAAACGAGTTTAATGAGTATCGAAATGAAACTTTTGAAACCAACTAAAGTGGCCTTTTAATAGATAGCTGAAAACAGAACCCCCAATTAAACCGTCAGTATATCTTTTATCTAGAGGGGCTCTCAGTTAGATTTATTCAGGCTTACTCCCTACCCGGGTCGCTAAAAGCAAATTGAGCCTTAAAAATACAAAGTGTATCTCTTTTTTAATTTTTTTATGGAAATGACTGAGAAGTCTTCCATAATCGATATTCAATTTATCGGAAACTGGGTTCCAACGACGAGTATATTTTAGCTTACTGAAAGTTGTTTATTAAGATACTAGAGGGGCTTTACCGTAAATGAAGATACGTTCTCACCTCGACGGCTTCCAATCTAAGTCGTACTTTGGAGAGTGTTAAAATTATATCTAGGCCGGACACCCTGTCCACTAGGTAATGCGTTTGTTGACAGATAGATTTAGTGAGTCTAGCAATACACAATAAGTTGATTGCTATACGTACGGTATTATAAAGTCTCTAAAAAACCATAAACAATTCAATAAGATAAGGGAGTTTATACATCTGTTTTATTATGCATTTTAAAGTTAACTTTTATGTAATCTG
This sequence comes from Sesamia inferens, assembly GCA_037179545.1. Classification (NCBI taxonomy): domain Eukaryota; kingdom Metazoa; phylum Arthropoda; class Insecta; order Lepidoptera; family Noctuidae; genus Sesamia; species Sesamia inferens. The sequence continues at coordinate 13,881,293 of CM073928.1, read as the reverse complement.
GAATAAATACGTCCTAAGAGAGCGGTAAAAAAACTTAAAGAACATACTATTAAAAGTTATCTACAAACCTAGAAAGCAGTCGTCGTAGCTATTGCTTCTTATTGGTATTTTATACGTCACAAATCAAATAGATTTGTCAATCCATCAAATGGATGGACATTATTGTAGTAACAAGATATAATCACAATCAATGGATGTCTAGTATTGAACAAATTCTTGCTTCATTGGTTATCCATTACTGTTTGTGTGAATAACATCCGTCTTATTTAAAGACATATAAAATTATTTAAAAAAAAGTCATAGCCAACTTTCTTATATCCATTCAATCTTTGGACTTAAATAGATTCTTGGATATATTATGTATTTTTGATATCTCTAGATATTTTAGCCAGTTCGCTATAATATTATAAACTATTTAACCATCAGACGCCTTGAGTTTTTAGTGTCCAGTCTTACAGATTTATTTATCTAATAAGTGAATAACAAACAGAACTTTGCATTAGAGGTTATAATTTGATCATCACAAACCATTCCGTTTCAACCAAACTCCGTTTTTTTTTTAATCTCATAATTGAACATTTATTGTAATTAAACCATGTACATGCACTTTTGAATAGTCAAAGGGTTGGTTCAGTCAGAAATATCAAGCTAGTTATCCATTCCAAAGTGTAGCAGGGTTGAGAAGAACTTTCTAGAACTCCATGTTTTGAACTTATACTGTTGAAATTCTTCATTAATGTAGAATTTATAATTTTAAATTTAAAAATCATGCCTTTACGTAAAAAAACTTAGCCATTAAAGTACTGGCTGTATAATCTATACATCTATATATACTTCTATCTCTCTATTCATTCTTTTCGTGTCGGTGATATATAATTATTTTTGTTGTTGTGTGCTGTTTATGTGTGTGAGTATAAATGTTTGTGAACGCACTCACGATACAGGAATAATTCCTAAGTATCGCGACGCATCTGCGGAACGTATCGCGCCGAAAGTTCGGCTAAATACACTCGCAGTGTATTTCAAGTACTCTATGACACATCAGCCGCAATTACGCCGCGTTCGGCGTAGGGTCTAACCTTCCTTCGGGCGGAGCAATGCTTGCGCGACCGAAAATTCGTCGAAAAGTCGAAGAGCGGCAACGTCTTCTAAGCCCTCTATAATAGCTAATATTCTAATCAAATCCATTTTTCTGGGCAATTCAGGTACGGCACAAAAACCGCACATCATAAAGTGTCGACACAGACAGACTGACGATGACGCCACGTAACTTTCTGTCGGGTAGTGCGCTGAACAAGAGCCGCGTTTTAACCGTTTGGTTTGTCATAACAACTGAATATTGCGACTGACACTTAAGCCGCTGACCTAGCGGGGCCGTACGTTCCGCAGATGTGTCACTACACTAAAGTGGGGATATTGGCCGTTAGTAATTACAGTATATCGCAGCTATTTAAAACTACGCTTCTGGTTAAAACCCGGTAGTCACTTTTACACTTCCCCTGAGCAATAATGGAGTGGTCTATTTGCACTTCAACACAGGGAAGTTACAATAGCTGTAAATAAGTTGGGTCAAGTCGATATTCACCAGCTAGAGCAAGCAGTTGACTTACTTGGTTGCCTTTATTACTTTTTTGTGAAATATAAAAAGTTCTTATTTAATGTTACAAAAAAAAAAAAAAAACAAAATGTTGCTTCAAAAAGTTTCACGTTTTCGATACGTAGGTACCTGGCACATGAAGACTTGTAGATTTATCATTACATATTCTTGAATTTTGTTTAGAAAGTTTAAAATTACCCGTACGAGTAAGTTAGAACAATATTATTATACTTTGAAACGATTTCCAGAAACGGAATACAACTTTTTATTTGTTTTGTAGTCTCAAACGAAGTGTATACAATATGTAAACAATTCTTAAAAAACTAAACTCAAAGTTGGAAAAGTTGTTCAACCGATCCATTCTCTAAAATGTCACCGTGATAATTTGGATTTTTTTTATTCGGTTCCTTTTCCAATGTAGTACATTTGCAGATTTATAAATACTTATCAGTACCAAGTTTCTTTTTTAATTTTTATATAAGAACTAGTTTCATTTTATCATTTACTGTATGTAGTATCATATTTTGAATAGAGTTTAAAGCGAGCTGTCAATTTGACATCTCTCATCACGCTAACTCTCACTTCACCTAACTTTTTATGATGTAAATATTAACAAAATCTACCAGCTGTATCTCCATACCGACTTTGTATCTATAACTTTCGATACCCACAACTTTATCGCACTTTGATTAGATGATGAAATTATAATGGCATCATCAGACATAACCAAGTATGATGTGCCAAATTGGTGAATTTACCCTTCCTATTCTTACAGAGCGTAGATACTAATAGTTTGTTCTAATACAACTGACATTTTTCCTATGTATAAAACAATAGTCATCATAAAACAACTTCACGAAGGTTTAGAAAGATAGATATTTACATCGTAACAATGCATTTAGAACTAAATACACTGTTCATTAAAATTACCTAACATTGTTCATTAACTTGTGTTTTGTTTTATTGGTTATTTATGCCTGATGCTTGATATTGGGCCTTGAACCTTTACCAATAATGAAGCAGAGACCTCCCATATAAAAGTAGATATCATAATTGCGAATCTTTTTGTATGCCCGTTTTCACAATGCTACCATTGACAATGGAAACGATTCGTTTTTGCATTTGGCAACATTAAAACCAGTAATACTTCGTAAATGAATAAATACTCTCTTAAAGCTCCCGAATGAAACTTAGGAATTTCATGAAAAACTTTACTATTTAATTGAACACTAAAAGCAAGAAAAACCATCAAACGCTATCTGGAAATAGTCTCATATTTATTAAGCTATTTGTAGAACTGGATGGTAATTATAAAAAGATCCTGACGTAATAATATAATTCCACTGTTTACGTGGACTATTTGACAAGCCAGGCGGTCTTGAATTAGCGTTAGGATACTACAGGACACCTTTAACTAGTAGTAAAGCATTTAACGCTAAATAAATAAAAAAATGTAGATAAAAGTAAAAGGACTTTAATTAGATCGTAAATTCATCGTAACACAGTTTGGAACTCAAAAAGGATTTTAATGCTTAGGTTTTATCCGATTCGTTTTAGTTACCAAAATAAACAATATAGTGCTTTACTGTTAACAGTTTATAACATCTACAAGGAATATAGGCTCCTTTTTCATAGTATTTCAATATTCAAGTCATTTATTAAAATTAGGCTGAGAATAAGCACTATTTGAAAGTCAATATTACATAAGACAGTCCCCCAAAACGCCCGCCTTTCGCCACTTCCTAATGCATTCGCTGGGAACAAGTGGCAGAACAAACTCCCCAGCAGCATAGCTGTCTGTTCAGTTAAAATGACACATGACTTTATACAATACTATGCATATATAAAGTAAGTAATATAACAGAACACAGAACATTAATAGTAGTTTATGAAACTGTTACATAATGAGGGATATTATGCACGAGTGTGAGTTTAAAAAACGATCGAAGCGAGTTTTTTAATAGTATCACACGAGTGTAATACCTAATTTTGTACAGTTTCATAGACTACTTTATCTAATCTCATACATTGTATTGAATATATATGAAATAAAAGATAGAGATTGATACTTGACATTTTAAGAAACAATAATAATCAATTATCCCCCTTATTCATAAAAGTTGCTTAAAGTTAACTAGTGATTAGCGATTGTTTAACCATTAATTTTAACATTTGAACATCACTTAACTTTAAAAATCGTTTATGGATAAGCGCTCTTCTCGGTGGTAGGCCATAACATCAGCCGCCGGCAGAAGTTACCACCCACCAGACAAAGTCTTGCCGCCAAGCGATTTGTCGTGTTCCGGCATGATGTCTGGTGAAGCCGTACGGAGGACGGGTCTGAGCAGTTGTGTTGCGATGTGTGCCGAGTACGATGCGCCTAATGTTGTTGTGTTGGGAGTTTGGTCGTGGAGGGTCTTCACATAAATCTCCCTTTGGCGCAGCATCGTTGGTCGTGTTGTTGGGTTTAACATTGCATCACCTCGCTCAACTGCCGTCTTCCTTCGTATTCGCTCGGTTTTTCTGAGTAAATAGGCTCTTAATAAACTAGCACGCTTTACCATCAACGATCGCATCACTGCTTACCATCAGGCGGGATTGCGGTCAAGCGCTAGTTTATAATTATTAAAAAAAAAAAAAGCCCCTTAATCAGTGTAGTGTTTTTTATTTATAAACGATGATTAAAGTTATGTGACGTTAAAAGGTCAAAAATGTATGGTTAAAGAATCACTAATCACTAGTTAACTTTAAGCAGCGTTCATGAATAAGGGGTTATGTATCCAGTGAAACACAACAACGACTTGCAATGCAAAGAAACGTATTTGGCGCCAAAATTCTGCACCCTGCATCACCGCGCACGCGCCAAAGCGCGCGCAGCCACAGATAAAAAATGAAATAGTGCTGTCTATGGTTTGTAATTTGTACGGTAATGAAAAAAAAATTATAACACTATTTTGTTAGAGAAATAATGTTATAATTTAATTTATCTACTCTCATGTCAAAAAATTAAAAATATAAAATTAAAAAGAAGTTTATATAGACGTACTTTACCCATAGTATATCGAAAGGAAATTACGCTAAAATGCGTAATATAACGCTTTAAAATGCGTTATATTACGCATTTTAAAGTAAATATTTTGCTATCCCGAAAATGTGTGGTTTAAGACAGCTGTTAAAAAATGGTTAAACTAATGGAGAGGGTATAGTGCGGTAGTTCAAAATTGACGGATAATACTCCAAAACTTTGAAAATTCGTCTAAAATCACTTCTACGTAAGCCCCTAAATGTGGGTGTATAATTCGTCATATTAAAATTTGGGCAATTATATCCTGATGTATCTATTTAGCTACAATAAGAATCTGCTCATTGCAGCCTTCTATATTAAAACATGTACATGATAAAGTATTTTAGAACAATATCAAGCCCGATATAATTGCTATATTTTGTCCTTATCGTTGACCTTTAACATTGGTCAATGAGTATTTTGGTCTAAAAGCTGAATTTACATTTTCTAGGTCATAACGTCTCGGCAACATATTTGATTACGCTCAATCCTTTTCTGTATGAGAGGAGACCTGTGCCCAGAAGTGGGACGATAAAAAAGGTAGATGATGATGACGATGAACATATTCGAGCCAAAAGTAGGATACATTAGTAAATAAAACAATCTTGAAAGGCCTTTAGCTTTTAGAAAACTACCTTGTTAATTCGTAGTAATGCTAGAGAATAAATTAAACGCTACATTTAAGTATTTTTCCGTATTAAGCTTGTTTGGGTACTGTTAACTTTGAAACTACGAAAGAGTGATTCTTTAGATTTTCTCTGTGTATGACTGACTCTCCGTTGCTAAATCTTTGGTGTTTCATACAATTAAGTTCAGGAGTTTCCTTGTTAATTATATACAACTTTTAAACATATGGAAATTTTGCTCCGTTTGGGAGTTAATGGATTAAATAACGGTACAAAGAAGATAATATTATTACATCGTAATTCTCTCTCCAAACAAACCTGGCAAGAGTAGATACCTCAATAAAAGGGCTACGTTATTACCATAATGAATTAAAAATCGTTTTAAGTGTCTTTCAGGACTAAAGCCACAATCCCACTAGTGCGGCTATAAACTCAGGGTTTACAACCATAAACCACGGGAACTTATGACCCTCAAGCGACCCATAGAAAGTTAAGATGTCCCCGAAACGTAGCGCGGGAAAATTCTTCCTCAATTTACAAGAAAGAGTTCAAAATCGACGAACCACCATAATTTATTAACTCAATAAATTAGGTTACTATGATACCTTTCTAGATTTTAGCCTGAACTTTGTTCGTGCTACGCGTAATGTTAATTCAAGTAAGAAATAGTTTCCATTTCCAAGCCAGTGATATCCATAAAATCTTTTACGTTACATTCGCGCTGCCTGCAGTTTTATTAGAAATTGTTAAAAGTGTGAAGAAAACTAGCGAATGAGCACGACAACGTACCTCGCCACTAATTAACTGACTTTTAACAATAAAGTTGACTTAGTGACGTCTTAGTATCACGTTGAAGGAGAGACTTTCAAAGATTAAACAGTACAAGTTTGTTACGGTTTAACAAGGTCTCGCTTCTGTTAGTCCCGAATGATTGTTGTAAAGTCCAGTTTGCTTACCTCCAGGGAAATAAAGCGAGATGGATATACACACAAAACGAACTTCTCTTTCGTCTCGTAGAAAATTATAATATTTTATTAAAGTCCCGGGATCGTTATTTGGTTCTGGAATTAATATTTCAGACGTCTAACTTTTAGACTTTCCATACATCTTGCTTACGTAAGTTGGACGGTTTCTATCTCCTTGTTAGGTACTTTTTATTCCGCACGCAACGCTGTTCGGTAATAACTTTGAAATATGGTAATTAATGAAACTATGTTTAATACGAAAAGTATTTTAATATTTGTAGTTGAACTATTGACATATTTCAATAACAAGCGTCTAAAATATTGATGGTACGTTAGAGATTCATAAAGTGTACGAGATACTCTATTATGTAGAAATACGTCATATGTACAATGTTTTAATGATAAAGTTACAGGCTAAAACGGGATCAAGTTATCCTTATAGTAAACAGTATATTACGGTTGAATGAGTATTAGTAAAGAGTCAAAAACTCTATATTGGTATTTGTTTTTAAATTTCTTTGACACATCTCGAGACCCTTGCTTGGGTCCCAAATTTTTGGAACGCGTACGGCTAAGTCAGGTAGAGGACTAACAATTCTCCCTTATATATTTTAAAATGTTAAGGAGGCAACAATGCGTAGGAATAATGCGTGAAACTCCTTCGGAAGAACTCAAGAGAACTGGTTTACCACTAAATAATTTTTTAGACTCGCAACATCTTAGTAACAACTACAACAATAAGACAGATGTGAATTACATAACTCATATAATGCAGCACATGCCTAATTCAAAACAAACTCAAAAGCCATTAAATACATATACATTCAGAATTATGAACAGGATAGCAAATCAAATAGCGATTTAACGCGTAGGAGACATGTAATTTATAAATCAAGTGTTCGAAGAGGACAGCAAGGAGTTGATAGCAAACTTCGGTAAGTTAGTTATAGGGAGGTGCGAGTAGTGCGTGCTGGCTCTAAACTGTTGTGGTACACACACACAGCATAGTTGTGCTTGCTGTGGCAATTAGTAATTGTTTATTTAGCAGTTGAGTAGGAACTGTGGAGTTTATTGCCCATCTTTTTTTTAGCGAAACGACCTTTTGGAAGTGTTACCTACAATCAATTCTATGTTCTTATTAATTTTGATGTGTGATAAATTGTGATTTGGTATTGAGTTTTTCATTCTACCTATAAACTGAACAACCGCCATACGATATGTATGCCAGCGATACCGTTAACATGTAACAACATTACGATATGTAATAGTCCAAATTCATATATACATAGATCCTTCATGTGATGAATCTTTTCACGGCCACCAAAAATAATAATATAGATAAGTTTATCTGTAACAAAACTGACTGACTGTGTTTGTTCATGATTTGATTGTGCCGTCATTGGGCCTGAACGGATATATCTATACATTTCCGGGTTGAACGTGCATACTCATCATCAGTCGAGTATTTTCCTAAATATGTTGGGGTCGGCTTCCAGTGTAACTGGAAGCAACTGAATACTCAGTATTTTCCCACCTGATGGTAAACAGTGATGCAATAGGGATCTTTCCTGGGTAAAAAAATGATTCTATTTAGTGCGTCATTCAAATTATAGAAAAATATTGGATACGGTTATTTTGTTTCAACAAATCAATAAAAAATTACAAATATAAAAGGCATCAAAGATCAGGAGTCGTGGCTGGTGACGTCACTGCAGGCTACACTTTTTACCGAGCAGTGACGACGAGCAAACACGAGTGAACACCAGTTTTCAACGCACTGTGTCGTCTTAATTTTTTGTTTATATGAAAAAAGAAAAAATACGTGTCTAGTATTTTTTGGAAATCTGACTGACAGACTAATTCGTTTTTTTAGTCAAATACCTTATTGTTGATGGTAAAGCGCGCTAGTTTATTAAACCTATTCACTTAAAAAAACTGAGTGAATAGAAAGGAAGACGGCAGTTGAGCGAGGTGATGCAATGTTAAACTCAACAACACCACCAACGATGCTGTGCCAGAGGGAGATTGATCTGGAGACCCTCCACGACCGAACTCCCGCCACAACAACATTTGGGGCATCGTTCCCGGCACACATTTTAACACAACTGCTCAGCCCCGTCCTCCGCACGGCTTCACCAGACATCATGCCGGGACACGATGAATCGCTTGGCGGCAAGACTTTGTCTGGTGTGTGGTAACTTCTAACGGGTAATGCGGAACACCTTGGTAAGATTGTGTGATCTGACTGTGTGAGACTCTGATCGTAAAACTGACAAGCAATAACGACAGCCAAAAATCCAGGAGTGATAACCGGCACAAACAGCTTAAGTTACTTACTTATTGGACAAGTTAGGTCAGTCATCCACGGACGAACTTTGGCAACTGCAGCTTAACCTGATCGATCGACCCTCGCGTGCAAACAGATTTCAAAACTGGTAATACTTTATAAAATACTTCTGCCTACGAGTACCACGTAGTGGTCTGTAGGTAAGTATTTGCATGAAAAATGTAGAACTGCGCAGTAATTGCTACATATAAAATGATTATTGATTGCAAAGAGTTTTTAGTCACAGTTCAACCTTGTTCTTTGCGGTATTTACGCCGTTCAGCGGTTTTTAAGTACTAATAACTAATGAGCTTCAAAAGTCTAATTGTAATCCAAAATGTTTTTCCCAATTATTGGAGTGTCGTACACATTTGCAACTTTCTTCTTTATTTCCTGACGGACGCTGCACTGTATTCTTTATATCCTGAGACGGATACACTGCACTTAATTATTTATTTGATTTTAATTATGTATGATATACTATACAGAGTTATAGAATATTATGTAAAACATTAATAACCTTGAAGAACTGGGTTACTAACATCTTACTTGACATCTTTTATTGTACGATTTTTTACAAAGTATGCTTCCTTCAGAGTTCTACTTAACCCCCGCTCCCTTGAGCTTAGTATTGTACTAGATACCTACGATGGTTAGTCCACCTATTAGCGCTTTGTTTTGCTTTGCGCAGAGTTCAACAACTCTTTCGAGTCTTGAGAGGTTCTTAATGTTCAATCAAGGAATTTGTATACCTTTCAACTTTTAAAATATTTTTTTTTTTACTATAGGTAACCTTTATTTTTAAATTGCTAATTATTTACTTAATTGGTTGTCAAAGAATTGTGAATTGTTGAATTGTGTTTTCGGCATTAAATAGTAGTTTATGAAACTGTTACATAATGAGGGATATTATGCACGAGTGTGAGTTTAAAAAACGAGGGAAGCGAGTTTTTTAATAGTATCACACGAGTGTGTAATACCTAATTATGTACAGTTTCATACACTACTTTATCTAAACTCATACATTTTAAGAAATAATAATAATCAATTATGTGTCCAGCGAAACACAACAACGACTCGCAATGCAAAGAAACGTATTTGGCGCCAAAATTCTGCACCCTGCATCAAAGCGTACACAGATAAAAAAATGAAATAGTGCTATCTATGGTTTGTAATCTGTACGGTAATGAAAAAAAAAATTATAATAACATTATTTTGTTAGAGAAATAATGTTATAATTTAATTTTTTAATTTCCTTTTGATATACTATTGGTAAAGTACGTCAATATAAACTCCTTTTTAGTTTTATATTTTTAATTTTTTGATATGAGAGTAGATAAAAATATATATCTCTTAACTATCTATAATATATTGAACACTCACCTTACTACTGAGCTTGTTAGTTCTCGATGATACAACTTGTTAGTGTTTCTACAAAGATATTATGCGCATGTCAACATCACAGAGCTCGTTCTGACTTGAGAGAATTATACTTCACAATAATAAGAGACGCTTTTACTGAGAAGGCATTATGCATCTGCTGTTGTGGTGACATGAGCAGAGAACTTTTATCACTACAATATCAGTAGCAAGATTCTACAAAAATCTCCCGTGAGAAGTTAGGCGCAGCCAGCTCTCAATATATATAAACAGTGATGCAATCGTTGATGGTAAAGCACGTTAGTTTATTAAGAGCCTATTCACTCACAAAAAAGAAAAACTACGTGAATAGGAAGGAAAATAGCAGTTGAGCGAGGTGATGCAATGTTATACCCAACAACACGACCAACGATGTTGCGCCAGAGGGACCTTCCACGACTAAACTCCCGATGCATAAACATTTGACGAATCGTACCCGGCACATATCGCAACTCAACTGCCTAAACCCGTTCTCCATACGGCTTCACCAAACATCATGCCGGAACACAACGAATCGCTTGGTGGCAAAACTTTATCTTTTGGGTGTAAACTTCTGCCGGTAGCCAATGTTATGGCCTACCACCGTAATCCAATAGTGGTAATTCCTAATGTCATACGGATTGACAGCTCACTTAACCTTACTTCTCACGGGAGATTTTTAAAGAATAGACCAGTGGATACATTATGTGTTCTGAATGTGAAAAGGGTAAAAAAGTGACTGAGTGAGAATGTAAAATAAGTAATATAAAGGAAATATTTTTTTACTCTCACTCTATTGCATTGTCACAAACCCCCAAATATTTGGACCGACCGGACAAAACCCTTGTTATTTAAAATGCTATACTTGTCGCAACAATTGAGATATGATATTTATTCTATTCAAAATATCCCGAATAATATTTATAGAGAAGAAATATGGAAAGTATTACAAGAACTGTCTTCTATTGGATTTACGACATTTCAGCGGCTTTTCGATTCCATTTATGTTCATATGATAATATGAATTTGTTGTTTGATTAATACGACATACAATTGGACGATACCAAATGGTTTTTTTTGTGATTGTAGGTATGAACGCTTGATCAGATGCGATTGATTGATGGATCAGGGGCCTAGTCTACTATTTCTATAAATTTGACATTCCAACATGATTCCATTGTTATTGTGCTGAAAATTCGTAATCTGCTAAATGCATAATTATCGGTCTGGAATTAATGAAATGGTAATATAATGACATTGCCGTATTGTCAATATTATAAAACCGTTAGTAGAGATAGTTTTCTAAAAACGACTACTCAATTTGAACATTTATAAATATGGAGTGGATACTTCACTACGTGATTGACCACTGGAAGGTCATATTGACGCCAATTTGTTACCAGACGAAACTTGTTAAAAATGATCATTATGAAATAACTGATATACTATTCTGACACTATTGTAATAACAGACTAGGGCCCTAGTTTTCTTGAATGATTACCTATCGTATATGTTTCCCTCATTCATAAAAAAATATTTTTGTCTTTATAGAAAATACGTATTCTTTCGCGGTATGGGCTAATTGTCACGAGATTGTACACGGAATATGAATCATTCACTGTACTGTTCGTTTAATGTTTGTATTACTCGCCTATTCAGTGGAGACTTCTGTGCTTTGATGATAAGGCACTTAGTATTGTTAGAGGATACCGATGTTTATCTTATCGTAATAATCAAATTAAAATCTTTTATTTCGGAGCTATTCGTGTAGTCCATTTATAATAATACTCATTATAAACTTTCTCGAATTTATCATTCATTCTTTATATAACGCCATATTCATCAATCCCCGAAGGCTTCGGCAGGTATATACTGTAGTACACCCACACATCGCTAGTTATGCTTTAAGTCCCATATAATAGAGAGCGTGCTTTTTGTTATTAACTAGCCCCGGGTTGGGACTGAGAAATTCTTGAGAGAAAAACGCTATGACACTTTTTTAATTATTTGTCATTTTGGTAATAGCCGGGAAGTAGCGAAGTCGTGAACAGCGATGTCCCGTAGCAGTAAAATTACGTAGCAGCGTAGTCGCGCAGTAACTTAGTTGCGTAGCCAATGTCATCGCAGCATTAGTGGCATACTTTTTGAATTATTTTCTAAATACCTTTATGCCATTCTAGGAAATTGTTTTTTCAGTATTTACAAGAAGTAAATTTATTGCAAACGCTTTTCGAGAGAAAAATGCTGTAGCTTGATTTCATAAATATTTAATAACAAAAAAAATTACAAATGGCTGATTTTTCCATCGTCAGTTAACTGGTATTCATAAAATGAAAATAACGTTTGATAGTTTTGGTATGAAAGAACTTGCAAAATTTCAAAATTATTCCTCGAAGAAAGTTATCACATGATTGAAGAAAGTGCCTCAAACCGATTTTTTTTTGCCATCAAATTTTACAAATTCAGAGCAACACGAAAACAAATGACAGCTGCCATGTTGTTAGTTTTATTGAATCATTACATAGGTATCATTTGAGTTTTGAAAAGCACATGAGTTGCTGATGATGTTTTAGTAGATTTTGGCACTTAAAGTATGTTTGTGATGCCTGATCACGATAAAATGTTACTTTATATTCACTGTGTCGATACATTTGAATTTATATCAGTTCATATAACATTCCAATTCTATGAATTCATACCCAATTTATGAGTTTGGTGGTTAGGTCTGAGTACTCAGGACTAAAAGTTTTTTAATCAATAATTTGTATACTGTTTTTTAACCGACTTCAAAAAGGAGGAGGTTACTCAATTCGACCGTACATATGCTTTTTTTATGTTTGTTCGCGGATAACTTCGTCGTTTATGAACCGATTTTGATAATTCTTTTTCTGTTGGAAAGAAGACATTCCCAAGGTGGTCCCATGATAAGGAAATCAGGGTTTGATGGTGGAAGACCAGAGAAATCAAGGGGAACTTTCAAAAACCAGTGCGTTTGTAAGTTTTTTCTTTAAGTATTTTAGCGTCAGCATCCAGTCTAACCGGACGAAGCTGAACAGTACTTTTTACAACTAAAAAGTGTAAAATAAAAACTTTTTAAAACCACCAACTTCCGAAAAACACTACAAAGTATAAAATAGCTAATTTCGGAAGTCGGTGTCAAAACCTAATATACAAAACCCAAAGATACCGACTTCCAAAATTAGTTATTTTTCACTTTGTTGTGTTTTTGGAAGTCGGTTGTTTTTTTTTGTAAAAAAAAAAGTTTTTATCTATGACATCTTTCGATAGCACACAAGTTACACAAAAAAGGTTTTATAAAGAAGTAATAAGTAGGTACCTATATATAGCAAAACAGCTTGGTATGCAAAGAAGAATTAAACTGCCTGACGAAAGCAATTTTCATTTTCAGTTTCATAAACTCAGACATGCTTAGGTAAACCCTAACCTATGTAACTTATTGTTCGCATCGCATATAAATAATAGCGAAAAAGTGTTTTTATTACTAAATAAGACCCTAAAAAGTGGAATGATCTTTGGGTATACTACAAGCCGACACTATTCTAATTTTAAAAATAAATAGTCACGTAGTTTATTAAGGGAGCATTTCCCAAATAATAAACAATAGATGTCATCAGTAAATCTAACCGCGTTCAAACACTGCTATGGTCAATTGAATATGGTTTAGATGTGCTGATCGCTTTCAATTTAATTGGAGAAATCCACCATGTGTAAGATAAATCAACATCATCATCATCATCCTTTTATCGTCCCACTGCTGGGCACAGGTCTCCTCTTATACAGAGAAGGATTGAGCGTCATCACCACGCTTGCTCAATGCGGGTTGGCGATTTCAGACTTAAAGTCCAGGTTTCCTCAAGATGTAATCAGTCATTAGTGTCCAAGATATAATTAGAAAGTACATATAACTTAGAAAAGTTACATTGGTACTTGCCTGACCAGGAACTCGCACATTCATACTTGAAAGGCTGTTTTTTTAACCACTAGGCCACCACGATTTACACACAGATAAATAATTCTAATGGTTCTTCTATACTAGGGTCATCATCATTCTCCCAGCTTTATCTATATCATTTTCGTTCATATATCTCTATTGAACTCGTCTCGGTAGGCCCTCCTTTTCTAGCCAGATCATTCTTTAATTTTCTCCTACTCTGGTCTATCAACATGCACAATCATAATTCCCTGACGACATTTGCCTCACTACTGACCTGACAATCGATTATTACACAATTTTTCAGTCAGCGGTGCCGCTTTCAGACTTCCCCTTCTGTATTTACCACACCACACGCATCCGATTCTTATAAAATAGAATAAAAAACTTTTATTTCAGACGGGAGTTGACAAGTTTATAAAAAAGGTAGTATAAGGTTGTAAAAATAGGTTATTAATTAATAGTTTATAATCCGTTTTTTATTAATAATGAACCTTAGTTAAGTCAGCTGTTATGTGCAATGTCAACAACACACATGCTATATAGCATTCACTGTCCACTATCGTATACAAGGTGATACAGCTGTCGTAACATCACTGTGCGAGGGACTGGCAATTTGCCACAGTACTGCCTTAGTGCCGTCGAGCCTGCCATGATATTGTAGTAATCTACGTGTTATTAGTTATGTAGGTTGTGTCTTGTAGGTACATGTAATTTTTTTTATTTGCTCATGTACCTACGTCATACATTTTACAATAAATAACGGTCGGTTTTTATACCTAAATAAATGTGTTATGTTTATCATAGAAGCTGTCAAGTTGACAGGCGTGTAACAGCTCTTCGATATCAAATCATATATTATTATGATAAGTACTAACTATGAAGTATTCTTGTAATGAGGTATCATTATCTAAAAGTATTTTCGAAATGATACCTCATGACAAGAATACTTTTATTACGAAATCGTAAGGCTCTATATACACGCAACGGTTACTTTACTGTAAAGCGTATAAATCGTACAAAAAACGTGTCTGTCAATAAGCATCCACAAAATTCTATAGAATACTGATAATCGTGGCTACACACCGCGAATAAACCGTCGATTTTCACGGCAAGGAAAATGTGTGTATACAATGGGCCTAAGCCTGTCAGATTATAATCGAACTGACTAATGATTTATCCAATTATGAAGACATTATATGTGAATGTTTTGACCATAATTGTTATGAAGCTACAGGATATTACAGGGTGGCATGTCATCGATATCGGCGCTTAAAATGTAATAAAAATACCAACCATGTTATAGAAAAGTGTATGTTTCAAAGCAGCGGGTTCAGAAACATGTAATGAATCTATGCTATATATCTAGACAGGTTGCGGGTTGCGGGGATAGTCTAAAACTACAAAATGCCACCTACTACAATCCTTATATACTCCTAACTCTCCTTTGTCGTTACGACTATGTTCGTACATTGGCCATCTTATTTATAAATTATCTCCATGTGTCACAGCTGTCATACCCATCTCATCACTATTCGTAGTGGCAAACACACAAAGTTTGTACACCCGATATAGTGGCGACTAGAGATCCGAAAATAACCGAGACTGCTGTGAAAGGTTTTCCGAAGTGAAACTTAGAAGCCGTCATAAAATTCTGTGGTGCCTCGTAACACAATAAAATATTAACTATTTTTATCCTACGTTTGAAAATAGGTCATACCTTTAGCTATAGTTCAAAGAAATACGTGTCTTAAATTGTGATGTAGTACACATTTTATTTTGAAAACGTTAGCTATTACATAATATACTAAAACCATAAAATATCGGAATAGTTTTTGCTAAAAAAAACTTGCTGAATTTTGTTTTCTTACGCACACAAATGGAGTCCCATTTTGTAGATGGATGTGGGTAACGTTTTCGCATTATCAATAGCAGGCAGGTCTCTTATATTTTCGGACGGTATCGGCGGGAAGATTGAAGACTAGCTTAAACATCTAAATTGTGTTATTATGTTCTTTGGTAAGGTTATTTATTATACCAACCAACCTATTTAAAATAAGATTTAAAGAGAACCACAACAATATTGCAGATTTCAGTGTCTTGGACATATTCAACCTTGTTAAAAAATAAATGTTATACACCTACACTTATATTGCAAAGCATACTTCCAAATATCATTTGTAAAACTTTAATGGATATTTGTTTGGCTTTGCGTATATATATTAGCCATGTGTACATTTTATTGTGTTTATGATTCTGATATAAAGGGTGTAAAAAGAGCTTCATTTTTATGAGAGATCATTTTTGTATAATGGACCATATCTGGGAACGTTTTGGTTATTTAGCTCAAATCCAAGGCTGTGGAAAGGGAAAATTAAGTTTTTTTTAGGAAAACAAGTTTAATATTTAATATCTTCATTTTTTTTAAATTATAATCTAGTGCTTGACCGCAATCCTGATGGTAAGCAGTGATGCAATCATTGAAGCTAAAGCGCGCTAGTTTATTAAGAGCCTATTCACTCTAGCCTTGAAGACATTCAAATTGTAGTCCGAAACACCGTCGCTGGCAAATTGTTCCAGTGCCTCGATATACGGTATGAAAGAGGAGGCTAAAAGCTTCGTCCGGATCGTAGTGGTGTTAACAACATAAGGGTACAAACACGCGGTACGAAAAATTGCACGACAGTAAAATTCTACTAAGTTTGAATTATAGACTGCGTAGTTGACGGTTGTGTGGTGGATCTAGTTACAACAGGTATGACCGTATAAAATAAACTGTATTTTCCTTGTTTCAGAGTCTTTACTGCTAAAGATAGTCCGAGTGTCAGTCCCCACATACAGAGTGAGAGGACAACCTGCCCAGTTCGAATGCGACTACGAGCTGGGCGAAGACAAACTGTATTCCGTTAAATGGTACAGAGACAATGAAGAGTTCTACCGGTTCATGCCTAAATTTGATCCCCCGAAGCACGCTTACAAATTGGAAGGGATCAAAGTTGATGTAAGTTACTTGTTTAAGTTTTGACTAACTTCTAAGCCTACTGGGCGGCCACGTGTAATGTATAGTGAAACGTTGCCAAATATATGGTACCTAAACTTGTTGAAGATGTTTTGAACATTTTCTTCGTAGACAGGTCAACAGCTTTTGGTTGGTCTGCTGTGTCAAAATTTCTCTTATCTAAACTGAATACTATAAAGAGAGATTTTTGTAATGTTTTTGCAATCATGATAAACATAATATTGAGCATTGGGTGCAGGTGCCTGTGCATGAGCCTAGTGCGTCAAGTGAGCTTTCCAGAAAAAAAATGTGTTATATAAAGGACCTCGGGCACTTTCCATACATTGTAGGTCCAAAAAAATAAAATTGCGCGGCCAGACCTAGAATTATTTCCAATATCTAGATCGTATTAAGACCTATAAAAAAATATATGACTTAACCCTTTAGCTGCATATTCTGAGTAGGTAGTTATTTAGTTAACAAAAAATATAAAAAGTCTTAAGTCCTCAAACTCTGATATACTGACATAAGTCTGAATTGTGCTCGTCTTCTGTTGTAGTAGGCTATTTGACTAAAAAAACTAATTAGTAATAATCAGAATTTCAAAAAATACTAGACACGAATTTTTCTTTTTTCACATAAACAAAAAATGAAGACGACACAGTGCATTGAAAACTCGTGTGACGTCACTGCACGCTACTAGATATTGGAAAGACTCCAATGTTTGGCCGTGAAATTTTTTTGTTTGGTCCAGTGTGCCTGATGTCCTTTGTTACATACTAACATAGTTAATAAGCGTGTTTTAATAATATAATAATACTATGGATCAAGCTCTGAAGTAAAGCATTGTTATTATTTTTTTTATAAAAGATGAAATTTGGCAAATGGTTAGACTAGCACCCTAATTGCGTAACACACTATTATATTAATCTCAATTTAAATAATTTTGAAGCATGTTGCTAATTCATTGCTACATAAAATGAAGATTCTCCCTAGAAAGTAAGATTTAGTAAATCATTTTTACATAAGCCTTAATAAAGTCAGTCACCTTAATTATCATTCTGACGGAAAGACAACTTCAGGCAAATTTTTCTAACCATATCAATAGTCAGCGCACTAGTTTCCTTAAGATGTTTCCTAGATTTTTGGAGAGCATTGGTGATAAAACAAATTACACAAAATAAATGCCTGTTTGGGTACAAATCCTCGATCTTCAACTCATTGGTGTTGGCCATTACTACTGATCCACAACATTGGTGACTTAGTAAAGAGCAGTTGCTCCAATCCACCAATGCACCAATGAATCTTAGCAGAATTATACAGAGAACAGATAGTAAAAATTCTTAAAATTACGACAATTTTCCCTTAATTTTATCTCATTTTCAAGATATTTATTACAACAGGCAAAATTATTACTTATGTAATCTTAATCTGATACGGTACTTCTGTGAAAGGGGATCATCTTATATCTTTAGTAATCTGTTACCGCAGATTACCTACTGAATATAATTAAACCTCTGTAAATGATGCCGGCTAATTTGAAGAAGTTAACCACATTGTCTGTAGCACAACGTCTTATGAGTCCCTTTGTAATGTTGAGAAGACGACTCAAATATGTCTACTTTGATATTCCGTTAACGGTTTTATTGTAAATAATTTTGACTTTGTATTTGGAAAGCTATTTCGAATTGAGGTTTATTAAGATTTCGTGGGCGCTGTAACCGAAAAACTGAATTTCACGTTCAGTCGAAAACCAGCATCAGGCACTAGTTGTCTGGCATTTTTGGTCAACTGGGCCGATTTAGTGTAGCCACGACGAACACTTTTCTGCTACCTTCTTACATCCCTCTTCGCACGCTCTATCAAATTTTTATTTGTTGCTATGTGATGTATGTATTTGGTGTATTGTGAATCTTTTAGTTAATGCCAAATAAATGTATTTTTTGCTTACTAATCTTGATTACAAACCCCTGAACTGATGTTTTTGGTTAAAAATTTCCTGTTTCAAACATTTTGACCGTATAGGTATTGGACTTTTTTTATGAAACAGTAGATGTCTCTTTGGTAATCCTTTACATAGTTATAGGGGTTCTAGAATCAAATACTGAATTCTGCTAATAGATTGTGTTGATGTTCCTACCACATCATGTTAAGTATGAACCAACAAAAGAATCAGCCAATTCTCGAAGTTCAAAACATTCAAAACTAAGTCATTATCACATTTCAGCAACAATCAATTTCAAAAACTTGTGTAAAAATGTAGGAATGGTTTTTGGCAGATGAGACTGTGAACGTTTTAAAATTCCGCAAATTGACCCTTAGATCAATGTCAACTTAATAGGAAACGGTTGGTATCATTGCCTTGGTTTATAAAACGCGATATAAAAGGCAAATCATCGTGTAATTTGAAAGGTTTTTTCAGAATCTCATTCTTTAAAGAGGTTATATATAGGATAGTTATCTATTGGGACTACACAATAGGGGACGCTGTCGAACACTGACAAAAGATCGGGATAGAAATGAGCCGAAGCCACACAATCCATACGAGACCATTGAGGAATACTATCGGCTAAGCTAGTGGAAACGTGCTCAACAAAATTACTTGTAGTGGGTGATTTGGTAAGATTCAATCCCCTTTATTGATCACGGTACAACAGAAATTTCTGCTCATTCTTTTTTGTTTGAGAAAAAACCACATAGTTGTGATTGGCGTTGCCATTAGAAGAAAACTTCATGAAGGAGCATGTCCTAGAATCCAAAATGAAAAGGTTTATGATGATGTTGATCAAATTGTAACCAGGGCGTAAATTCGTGTCCCAAGCTGATTTGAATACGTAAGCAATGTCTAAATCTCGTGACAGTCAAACGTTATTTATTTAAACTTGTACAAGCCACAGGAATTATTGGGTCGAAAACTTTGCTCCGAGGATGCCAATACTTTGACTTAAATCTTTGGCACTATGTTTAAACAATTTAATAAGGAAATTGCAACATGAAAGCAAAGTTGTCGAGGCGGTGAAACATTTCAAGTGAGCAATTTGAAAATATCGCGCAGTAGATATAGTTGAAGAAATTCCTGTTGGGAATGAGGTCGTCCGCTAAATGGCACAACTTTTGTGACTTCTTGTAATTAGCTCATTATATTGTTTTTCTTGGTAAATGTAGTTTTCCCTGTACCGATCTGAGGAAAAGGGAAATTAAAATATTAATTTATTCTCAACTTTTACTTTTTAGTGTTCTCTACCAAATCACTTTTGTAATATAACTTACAATATTTTTTTTTTAATAATTATAAACTAGCGCTTGACCACAATCCCGCCTGATGGTAAGCAGTGATTCGATCGTTGATGGTAAAGCGCGCTAGTTTATTAAGAGCCTATTCACTCAGAAAAACTGAGCGAATAGGAAGGAAGACGGCAGTTGAGCGAGGTGATGCAATGTTAAACCCAACAACACGACCAACGATGCTGCGCCAAAGGGAGATTGATCTGAAGACCCTCTACGACCAAACTTCCAACACAACAACATTAGGCGCATCGTGCCCGGCACACATCGCAACACAACTTCTCAGACCTGTCCTCCGTACGGCTTCACCAGACATCATGCCGGAACACGACAAATCGCTTGGCGGCAAGGCTTTGTCTGGTGGGTGGTAACTTCTGCCGGCGGCCGATGTTATGGCCTACCACTGAGAAAACATTTCATAACATTTGTGTTTCATCTTAGTAATTATGCTCATCTAAATAAAGTAGCAAGTATAATAGAGAAAGTTATTTTACAAGGCTGTTGATTCTTAAGAGTACAATGAACAGTAGCAAAGAAACTATCCTTAAAGTGAACTCAGCTGTCATGTGTGTTTTAAAATATGCATACTTATCAGAAACCTTTTTGCTAACAGTTACAAAAGTCAGACGACAGAAGAGTCATCTTGCACCAGGTGACCCTCAAATCTAGTGGACTATACAGATGCGAGGTATCTGCTGAAGCGCCAAGTTTTGCATCAGCTGCTGGTGAAGGCAGAATGGAAGTCATATGTAAGTTTACAACTCCTGTTTACTAGGTTCTTTTAAAAGGTAAGGAACACCATTGTAAGCAATTTTTTCTCAGAAAATTACCGGTATCCCACAACAAAAATACTATCTTTGTCGCATTGCTACCTGCGCGCACATATTTGCAAATCCGTAGACTTGATGTGAGAGACAAATAACCAATCATTGCTGAGAAAAGTTGCTTGTGGGTGTCCTTACTTGGGTATTCGAGTGACCGCACATACATAATTTAAAGGGGAACTCATTTGTTTTTTAAGTACATGTTACCAAATTCGTAACGAGACAACGATTGAATGTCGGATTGATGTTACCCGTTTGGTTCTGGTACAATG
Source organism: Sesamia inferens (assembly GCA_037179545.1). Taxonomy (NCBI): domain Eukaryota; kingdom Metazoa; phylum Arthropoda; class Insecta; order Lepidoptera; family Noctuidae; genus Sesamia; species Sesamia inferens. The sequence continues at coordinate 13,859,986 of CM073928.1, read as the reverse complement.
TCACCGTGAAAACATGTGAAGTAAGCTGTCAATAATGCCAATCTCTAACATTAGAAAGAAAGAAATAAAATACGTTTATTTGCGGTAAACAAGACGCAAAAAGAACATAACACGATAAAAAATAAGGCCAGCGTCACATCCTCGCAAAACGGCTATCGTTTTACATTAGATGAAAAGACGGCTCACTTGAACATACGTTTGTACTGCAAAAAAAAAAGGAAGAAAAGAAATAGGATTTTTGTACGCTACTCACTTTTCTCACTCATTTATTTATTAATTTTACTACACAATTAAATACATGCGGATATGACAAAATTAAAAACTGAGTACAAAAGTTGCTTATTTCTTAAGAAATTTCATCCAGCAGACCTGCGAAAGGAGAAGTAAAATAGAAATGTAGACAACATTGTGCAAGAACAAGAAGAGAAAAATATGAATCTTTTAAATCTAAAACTTAAAAAAAAACATAAATATCTATATATAATACTAATATATATATATAAATATGTGTGTTATATTTAAGACTTATACTTAAGAATACCTAAGTACTAAGTAGTAGTTTACCCTATACCAATAAACTGGATTAAAATTATCACTACTGCAATCTCCCAATTCAAAGGTTTCGATCTTCAATTGAGAATTTTGTAAAGGTAAGCCCAATAACACTTTGACCGACCCTAAGGTCAAACCAGTACACCTCGAGTCAGTCTGATTAAAAATCGGATAAAAATTTACCCTCGGGTAATGTATTATACATTGAAATGCCCGAGGGTAAATTTTTGTAATAAATTATTCGTTATAAAACAAGTACCAGTAAAATTACTGCGCTGTTTTTGCTTGTTATGGGAATTTCTGTGACTGGATTCGACAGTTTAAACTAGACGGGCCTTGGTTACTAATTTTCTTTACCTATTTGAGAATGACCATAAGAAACCTGGCCACCATAAATCGTTTGCTACGTATGGGTTTGTTATACTTATAAGCTTGTTGAGTGTTTGAATTATAAATATGTAGGTATGCTAGTACTATACTTAAGTGAGCTGTTGTCCTACATGATGCTAGGTATTGATAGTGTCCGGGAGGCATCCCGTTATCACCGGATGTCTACCTATATCTGTCTAATGGTCGAGGCTTATCTGACGGACAGGGCCGTCATCTACACTGCTCACGAAGAAGTGTGGAACTGGCGAGAGTTGTCGTGCGGTGTCCCACAGGGATCGGACCTGGGGCCGCATTTGTAGAACATCGGGTATGGTCTGGTTTTGCCACAAGGGAGAAAATGCATCGACCCTCGGAGTTGCGACAATCGTCGCGAGGATCTGGCATTTGGGACTCAAGTGCGAGGCCATGTGCTTTCATGGACCTCGGAACGTGCCACCGTCGGTTCCCTCATAACGGTAGGAGGGGTTCAAATCGGCGTCGGTTGAGGAAGTGACCAATCCGACGCCTGATCGCGTCCCAGAGCGTCATGGCAGTTCGATTGGTCCGGTGATGCTGAGACGGCGAGACTTCTTGCTGGATTGCCGCCATGGGATCTGGAGGCCTAAGCCCTCGCCCACGTGTGAGAGTATCGAGCCCCTCTCGACACAAAACGCACGGCAAAACGCCGGGGCATAACTCCACTACGGTGAGAAATCGCGGTACGGCGGACAGAACTCCGGCGGGATCTCCTGGCGATTTAGAGAGTGCGATTGTCGCAACCCAGTGCTGGGCACGCCACAGTAGCGGCGGTAAGCGAAAGGTGAGAGCGCCGCAGCGTCCTCACCTTCCGCTTGACGCAGGTCCTTACCAGACACAGCTGTTTCGGGAGGTTCCTGTTCTGGAAAGACGGGCGGAAACGCCAGGGTGTCACCATTGTGGCGATCGCCCTGAGAATACGGGGGTTGTAAGTTGGTGAGCATAATATGGTGGAGATTTGCCCGACTTGGGTGGAGCACCGCCGTGTCCTCGTGTCGGCGATGGTCGGCGATCTCTCGCGTCCGGCCCCGGTCCAGGCCATGGTCCAGAGTGAAAGTGCATGGTAAGCCGCCACCTCCTTCTGCGAAGCAGTGAAGCTGGGAAAGGAGGAGGCTGAGAGAGTGGGGGAGCAGGAATCTCAGCTTTCTCACGTCTTTAGCTGCCGCCGCAGGAGACGCCCTGGTCGGGAGACAATGCCGGACCTGCGGGCATCGAACACTAGGCAGCTCGCCGCTCGGTATGAACCAGGCCCGGGTCGACGGCGTGTTATGTTTCACGCGCGGCTCAAATATATATCAGCACATCGTAATGGAGTCCACGAAGACAAATGGCTCCTGGGTCAGGCTTACAGGTTGGTCAAAAGAGAAACCGTGGCCCTGGCGCACAGGCAAGTGAAGGAACACGGGTAAGGTTTAGTCAGTAAAAGTCTAACACGCCCTTCCGCTCCGCCCAGAGCAGGACAGGTCATTTGATGATTCCCATTCAGACCAAAAAAAAAGGTATCGACAGTATTGTCAGCTCACTTCTCATAAGTTATCATTTTGAAATTTTGACAAAATAGCTCTAAAATATCGACTTCTTTATAGTACCTAATGAAAGTCGAGAACTCCCTAACATCATATTCTTTAGTCGCTTCATCAACAAATATAATATTCCTTACAGCCGACTCAAGTCTTAATAATCTCGAACATTTCTGTCTGTTTTCTTCGCAAATTCACGATCTATTTACGAGTTTAATTTCACAAAAATTCCAATTTCATTCCCTTTGAAGCGAGGCATACGTCACAGAACGAAGCCATTATTTCAATTTGGAGTTTGTCTTACAACCGCAGTTTCAGTGTAACTCCCGGATCTAAACATGATGGACCATCATCTTTTGTTGCTCAATTATTTTACATTTTCAACTCTTTGAGTTTGCTACTAGTGTTTTACTCCAAATTGGTGATAATGATGTTAATTTCGCGTTTTTGGATCCTTACTAAAATAGTTATAATAGGACTTGCTTGCAAACTCTCTTTAGTATTAGAGAGTTTGCAAGCAAGTCTTATTGTAGCTATCTATATATTAAAAGATTGTTTTTCCCCCAGATTTACCGAGGGAAGGTCCAAGAATAACAGGCAATGAACAAGAGAACCGGAGAGGGGACTCCTTATTTCTGAATTGTACGTCGGGCCGGTCGTACCCCGCGGCTGTTCTCAGTTGGGACATTGATGGAGAAAAGGTACTGTTAAACATTTTGAACGAAAAAATATTGACATTAACGAGACAGGCGATGTTTTCGATTTCAGTTTTGATAGCGGTAATATTTTTCTTTGTTTGCAAGACCCACATAAAAACAGATCTATTTTACTGAAGTGACAATTGGACAGGTTTTTGGGATAAATATACTTTTGGTGCAATAAAAGTATTTTAGCGTCTATCTATTCAAGTCAAGAGCAATGACTTTTAAGAAAATTGATTAAGAATTTAAATTGTTTGTATTTGTACGAATCGCAACATTCATGCTTTCACAGTTTTATAAAATAGCTATAATACCTATAATTGACTATGGAAACATACTTTCTTCATCAATTTGTCGTGTTGTAGCCAATCGTTTACCTAACTTACTTTTACCTTCACCATCCTTCTTATAAAACAAATATAAATCCTTTGTCAATATGTCGTGTTATATACAGTATGTTAAGAAAACCCTGTCCGACCCGTGAAGTTGTTGTTAGGTATCGATAACTGATTCTACTAATGGATACAAAACCGGGCTAAACTTAAAAAAGAAAATCCCCCTAAAAAATAAATATTATTTCGCAAAAAGAGGTACCTTAATAAATGTGCGTTAAGCACTCTTCCGCGGGCGGCGGGCGGCAGGGCACACGGCATGTGGTCGCATCGATATTCGCTCATAATAATACCGGTGTTCTCACTTTTTTAAAAATTACCAAATTTCGGGGAAGTTGGAATTAATTCGCGGGAAAAAAAGATTATTTCAAAATTCATTTGTATTGGTACTATGATGATTACCTAATAGTAGTTTATGAAACTGTTACATGATGAGGGTTATTATGCACGAGTGTGAGTTTAAAAAACGAGCGAAGCGAGTTTTTTAATAGTATCACACGAGTATGTGATACCTAATTATGTACAATTTCATACACTACTTTATCTAATCTCATACATTTTAAGAAATAATAATAATCAATTATGTGTCCAGCGAAACACTACAACGACTCGCAATGCAAAGAAACGTATTTGGCGCCAAAATTCTGCACCCTGCATCAAAGCGCACGCGCCAAAGCGCGCGCAGCCACAGATAAAAAAAAATGAAATAGTGCTATCTATGGTTTGTAATCTGTACGGTAATGAAAAAAAATTTTGTTATAACATTATTTTGTTAGAGAAATAATGTTATAGTTTAATTTTTTAATTTCCTTTCGATATACTATGGGTAAAGTACGTCAATATAAACTCCTTTTTAGTTTTATATTTTTAATTTTTTGTTATGAGAGTAGATAAAAATTTATATTATATTTGGTCATGTGTTTACCTAACCTTTATTATCCTTATGGGTCGGACAGGGTTTTCTTAACATACTGTATAGCCTTTCAGTCATCTTACGATACTTTATTTGGCTACTTTTATAGACGTCGTGCAAACATAAAACAGTATACATTAAGTTCAATATTCATATAATTCCAAAACAACAATCATTATTCGTCTGCTCCTACACGATAGTCCAACCGAGGACATCGTGAGCGGACATAATGCATTACGCGTCCATTATCTACCGTACTGGCAACTAATCCTCTCGTTCTGGATCACCTACTCACATCAATCAATCTTCTAGATGCAGCGTGCATTACCATTGCTTGCACAGTGCTCTTGTATTTATGTTGTTAATTTATTTTTTCTGTTTTTATAAAGTTGATTTCTTAGAAATATACTAATCATAATGTACATGGTTTTTTTACGGTACGGAGTGTAAATCGTGCCGTGAAAAAGAGAATCTGCGATGAAGCTTTCATAACACCCATATAACGCTGACAAGCCTAGTTATACACGGCGAATGAAATGTAGTTTTTTTAAACTCGTGCGTTCATACGGTCTAATTGTTGTGGCGAGGATGTAAGTACCCAGATAATTTTCACTGTTTCCGTCTCGGAGGCAGTGATTTATTTCAATTAAAATAGACGTTGAGGTAATAAAACCCTGATTATAGTACTATATTAGCACGCACTATAAAACCTTTAAGTAAAATGGTACACAATAATTAACAATAAATTAGTATTTGAGTACACTTGTGCATCGTTTTCGTTTTATTGCTTAATTGTAGGTATGTACTTGTTGTTCTAGATCTATCCATAATAAAAGAATAAAATTTTAACGAACTCTCCGTGAATGCCTATAAACGTTAGTTGAAGTTATAAAATAAATACACCATTTTATTTGCTCAATTACGGCCTAGCTTTTGAGTTATTTTATGGTGAAGATAATATAAAAGTGTGACCACGGGATAATTAATGTACAACCATTAACTGCGAGTTAATTGACTTGTTTTAATTTTGATCGGTCCAAAATATTAAAGGTATCAAGAGTTTTAATTTCTGCCCACGATTCTTAAAATGGTTCGTTGGATATTTGACCCTTTTCAACGAGTTTCTGTAATTCAACTCTTTCGTCCAATAAGGTTTTTTTCAAATTTTAACTTATTAAAGTGCGGGCTCGTATTTATCTTTTATTCCTGATTTGGCTGGAGTTTGTTTTTGTTTCGAACAACACTCGAACCGAACTCGTAAAATTCTTTTTATTTGGGTAGAACTTGAAGCAGTATACAAAGATATACTGGCTTAAAGTTTTCTATACCATTTGTGAGTATTTTGTATGTTTTGGTGTTTTTAATGATGTCTGAATTTTTGTTTTAGTCTTGTCTGTATGAGTCACGAGTTGTATCTATGTTCTTTGTTGTGGGTGAATTCCTGCAGCCCTCTGTAACTGGTTGAAAGGGAAGGAGACTGGGTTTTAGTGCACAGTATGACGTGATAGATGCTCTACTAGCTTAAGCTCATCAGCTGCGTGGGTACCACGTGATTCATTGTGTCCTTTTATCCATTGCAATATCATTAGGGTACTTGCTCAAGTTCGTTAAGAGTCACTTGGATTTGAAACTTTTTGTTGCATTCCTGTTACATTACAACTTTTTCCGCATTACTTTGCAATTTGAATCAGTCTATAGTAAGAACAAAGCTTTAAAACAACTGAGTCATTACTTATTGGGATCTCTCTAAGACATCTAAGAGAAATATTGAATCAATATCAAAATTGGAAAGCAAACTGACGTCATTAAAGGAGATTAAACCGTTCAGAATACATCTGCCACTACGGATACATGGTAGCAAAGATACAATTAGAAGATTGCTGCTCACAATGGTTAGTTACCAAGAAATTTATGATCAATTAACAATTGAAGTGATCTGAATCAAAAGCTATAAGTCCGGATGTGTTTTTGAACTACTATGGAACTCTATTTGTGGCCATCCCTACGCTCTATTGATTAATTAAAAGCTTAAAACAATCCGTATTTACGGCAGTGATGGCGTAAATACGTATGTAGTAAACATAAGACGTGCCCTTCGGTTCTGATTTTAGAACAGCTTCTAACCGAATGGTTAATAAGGAGTCTGGTTGGACAATAGAACATTATTTGAACAATTAACAGCAGGCTCTATTTATGTCACACTGTATATTTATTCATTAAAACTTTTGCACAAAAGAGGTGTAAAGGCGGGCTTAATGCCAAAGACATTCTCTACCAGTCCACCAAGGGCGAAGAGATTAGATGGCAGATGCTTTGAACAATAACAACCGACAGCCTTCAGCTTTTGGGAGTTGAGATTTCCTCGAACCTTAACATTGGGCGGTTCATTGGGTCCAAGGCCAAGGTGGCTGCCAGGAAGCTTAACGTTGGTGCGAACCAGGGTAGCTTATAATGCTGTACAAAGCACAGGTCCGTTCGTGTGTGGAGCCACATTTGGGCTGGAGCTGCGAAATGTCACCTGGCCACTTTGGATTCGGTGGAGAGGCGTGCGAAGAGGCCGATTGTGACCGATATTTAATTCGAAACGGTCTCCAAAGCCTAGAGCACAGTCGTAGAGTAGCCAGCCTTTCGATATTCTATAGGATTCATTTTGGTGAGTGTGCGAAGGAACTGTATGATTTAGTTCTCCCTTCTCCGTTCCACCAACGGACGACCCGTCGCACGCCGCCTTTCCACTCTTACGTTGTTAGCACCACTACGATCCGAACGAAGCTTTTCGCTTCTTCTTTTATACCGCGTACATCGAGGGACTGGAACTATTTGCCAGCGGCGATGTTTTAGTCACAATACAATTTGAGTGTATTCAAGGCTAGAACGAATAGGCTCATAATAAACTAGTGCGCTTTACCGTCATCGATTGCGTCACTGCTTACCATCAGGCGGGATTGCGGTCAAGCACTAGTTTTTAATTTATAAAAAAAAATATACACACATACTTATACTACATACACTTACACATATACTTATAAAATAGACAATATTAATTAAATTAAGGGAGAGAGGTGTTGTGATGACTCTACGCTATGTACTCTGTTATTTTCGCTTAAATGAAAATCGACTGGTGACCGTTATGATAGTGTTTCCCTAGGTAATTTAATTTGAACATAATCATTATTATTACAATTTTGCTACCTAGCTGTGTGTACAATTCCTTAATAGTAACGTCTCACCAAAACCTATTTATAAACTTCTAAGAGTTGCTCGGAAAAGGATTAAAAAGACTTGAAAGAGGGCTAGCTAGTTAGGAGTTCACTTCATGGGGTGCCTCGAACATACTCACAAGCTCTTATAGGGCTCATTAAATGCACCGAAACCTTTTCCTTTGTAAAGTCTTCCGACACATATCCTAATTGGCATTTTACAATTGAACAAATTGACAGATCTTATTTGGATTACAGCCAGTTCATTGAGCTTAATTGTCCGGAATTGTAGGACATTATTTTTTGTCAGAAAGGAGACGTTTTATGAGGAAGTACTTACAATTGGTTGGCTTTGTTGTATAAATTGGTTTACTTATATGTCATAGGTATAAAGGGTGTCTCTGACATCGCCGCACAAACGAGTACCATGGATCCAGTACATGGTTCTGAACCCCCCACAGGTGGAATTTTTCGTCGGTATTTTCCTGATTTAAAAAAAGTTATTTGAAGTTTTTCACTTTAAACCGTTCATAATTGCTATACTTTTATAACCCAATAAAATTTTAAAGTAAAAAATAATTAATTCGCTAATTACACAAAAAGCGCAATATGAACAACACTCGAAAAACTATCCTATCAGCTGATTTAATAGAGTTCACATCAGGGATCAACGTCATACCCACAAACACACGCGGCGGCACGCTTGCAACGTTCAAAGGCCGAGTCGACACATTTTTTTAAACACTGTTATTTCTGTAACCGCTCATTAACGATATAAATGACTATCATAATTTTATTAGTGGCATGCGGTGTAGCCTTCTCGCGAAGTTTGCGTTACGATGTCAGATACATCCTGTATATTATAAACATAATAGGAAGGTGTTTGACATAGCCAATTTTTATTTACTAACTGTTGCCAGCGACTTTGTCCGCAACTCCGGATGAAAAGTAACATATATCCGTTTTTAGTTCTGAGGCAACCTATCTTTAAATTTTATTTAAATATAATTGTCGTGAAAATATTAGTTAGGATATGTCTGTAATGAGTAATTCTTTTTTATTCAATTTTTAAAATCTTTTATATATACAACAACAACACGTAATTGTAATTGCCACAACAGTAATTAGACTACTAATTACTACGTGTACGAGTATATATCTAAAATATGAACTAGGACTTATGGAAACAATATTTTTTGAAACATAGAATTATTTATAAATAACGACATGCCCCAGCTAGGTTTATTAAACCTGTGATTCGGGAACTGCTATAATGATGCCACGTTACTAGTAAACTGGATAAAGTGCCTCAGCAATACCTGAAACCCTCAAAGTCATTTATAGAACGAATATAGCTATTTCATTCAAGTTAATATTATAAATATCGACATTCTTGAAATGTGTGTAGCCAGAGAACAGGGTAGTCAGTGAAGTAAACAGGTTTGGTTTTACTGACCTACTTGATACAATAACGGATGTATCCGAAATATCCGCAGCTGGAATTTAGGCGCAGATTTAATTGGAAACTGTATGTATGTACAGTGTTATGAATTAAAATGTAGGATACCTTATGTGATTGGGGGTTTGCTAGGAGAAAGAATGTATGAGAGAAAAAATCCCTTTTAGTATAGAATAGAATACTCTTTATTATGTACACCATATAGATTCTACAACATGAATACATATATTTCACAAAGGGTGACACAATGGGCGGTCTTATCGCTGAGAGCGATCGGGCCAGAGCCCATTCGGCCCCTAAGATTCGCACCCTGTGCCCACTCCTCCTCTGGTACTTTTGAGGGGCCCATTCGTCCCCTGAAGAATATTTATTTTTATTCATTCTTCTAATATAGCGCCACAATAGCGGCGGCAAGTCCCCTTTTTGAGGTGTGGCTTGAGAGGCGCTACGGCGCCCTCACCTTCCGCCTGATGCAGGTTCTCACCGGACACGGTTGTTTCGGGAGGTTCCTGTTCCGGATAAGGCGGGAGGAAACGTCAGGGTGTCACCATTGTGTGGATCGTCCTGAGGACACGGTGGAGCATATGGAGGAGGTCCGGCTTGTGTAGAGCACCGCCGTGTCCTCGTAGCGCCGATTGGCGGCGATGACCCTGGTCCAGGCCATGGTCCGGAGCAAGAGTCCATGACAGGCTGCCTCCTCCTTCTGCGAAGCAGTGATGCTGGCAAAGGAGGTGGTGGGGCGCGAGAGGCAGCGGAAATTCTAGCGCCCTTACGCCACTATCCGCCGCAGGTGACGCCTTGGTTGGGAGACAACATCGAACTCCCGGCTACCGTAGGCGCGGGCCTGCGGGCGGCGGGCAGCTCGTCGCCCAGTAAGGGCCAGGCTTGAGTCAACGGCACGTCGTGGTTCACGCGCGCCTTAAAGAGATGTAAGCACATCGTGACGGGGACCACGAAGACCGATGCCTCCCAAGGCAGGGTAGCGGGATGTTTAAAAAGGAGACCGTGGCCTTGGCGCACAGGCAAGTGCAGATTTCCTATCCAGAAAAAAAAAAAAACAAAAAAAGGCCTATCGAAAGGTTATATTATTATCATGACGGATTATCATTCTTCATTACTCTTTTCTCAATGATCTCTTATGATTTATTAAATTAGTTCCGTTAATAAACTATTCACAAGTATACCTATATTAACCGTTTCTTATCTATACTAATATATATTGCTAAAGAGTTTGTTTGTTTGAACGCGCTAATCTCAGTAACTGCTGGTCTGATTTGATTTTTTTTTTGCGTTGGATAGCCCATTAATCCAGGAAGTCTTTAAGCTATATAGCATTACGCTGCGACCAATAGGAGCGGGGCATCTAAACAAAATCGCAGGAGAAACCGCGAGGTGCGGCTAGTGTAAACTATAGCTAATTTTATCTCAGGAGACCAATAGGCACTTGAATAGGTGCCGAATCTTTAACTTATACTGTATATTATATATATTAAAGGGGACGAATGAGTACCTTAAAAATAATATTTTTTATTAAACTATTAATTGGTCGCTTACCAGGTGACCAATGGGTATCTATATAGGGGCCGAATCCACAACTTTTATGCTGGGGGACGAATTTTAGGGGACGAATGGGCTCTGACCCGAGAGATCTTTACCAGACAACCTTTGTGCAGTACCTATCTAATACTCAGGGAAAGAAGAGAGAAATAATTTAGACAGTCTACAGTTTAGTATTTACATAGATAAATATGTACATAAAGTGTATCATACTAGTATAAAAAACTACTATATCTATATATATAAAAGAAAGTCGTGTTAGTTACATCATTTATAACTGAAGAACGGCTATACCAATTTGGCTAAAAATTGGTAAGGAGGTAGCTAAGAACTGGGAGAAGGACATAGGATACTTTCTATGCCGCTCCCCGTCGTTCCTGTGGGAATAAATGAACTTCTTTGTTTCGACTTCTTCCACGCTTTTATGCTACCCTGGTAACTTGAACGTCAAAAAAATATGCACAATAAACCTTCTTTCATGTATTATGATTATTTGATAATGATAAATGAATTACGTTTATTGTTTCGACTTCTCCTACAGTTTTGTGATACCCTGGTACCTTCCACGTCAAAAAAATATGCACAATAAACCTTTTTTCATGTAATTATGATTATTTGATAATGATGAATGAATGACGTTTATTGTTTCGACTTCTCCTACAGTTTTGTGATACCCTGGTACTTTGCATTTCCACAAACTATGCACAATAAAACCTCTTTCATGTATTATGGTGATTTGATAATGATGAATGAGCTTTTTTATTGTTTCGATTTCTCCTACACTTTTGTGCAACCCTGGTACCTTCCACGTCAAAAAAATATGCACAATAAACCTTCTTTCACGATTATTTGATAATGATGAACGAATGAGGTTTATTGTTTCGACTTCTCCTACAGTTTTGTGATACCCTGGTACTTTGCACGTCCACAAACTATGCACAATAAAACCTCTTTCATGTATTATGGTGATTTGATAATGATGAATGAGCTTTTTTATTGTTTCGATTTCTCCTACACTTTTGTGCAACCCTGGTACCTTCCACGTCAAAAAAATATGCACAATAAACCTTCTTTCACGATTATTTGATAATGATGAACGAATGAGGTTTATTGTTTCGACTTCTCCTACAGTTTTGTGATACCCTGGTACTTTGCACGTCCACAAACTATGCACAATAAAACCTCTTTCATGTATTATGGTGATTTGATAATGATGAATGAGCTTTTTTATTGTTTCGATTTCTCCTACACTTTTATGCCACCCTGGTACCTTGCACGTCAAAAAATATGCACAATAAACCTTCTTTCATGTATTACGATTATTTGATAATGATGAATGAATGAGGTTTATTGTTTCGACTTCTCCTAAACTTTTGTGCTACCCTGGTACCCTGCACCTCCACAAAGTAGGAAACACGTGTCCAGTATTTTTAAGTTAATAATATTATGTACAAAATTTCAAAAAGATATAATGAAAAACCACAAAGTTATAATAAGCTTGCTACGAGTATTCTACTTGGTTGTCCCAACATAAATATGGTCAAAGATCCGCGCGCGAGCGAACGCGGTGCGTTGACCTCTAGCGTCAGCTGTTGCGCGCGCACAATACTATGATGATGTATCGTAAGCTGCGTGACGCACTCGGTAACTACACTGTAACAATTTCTAAATGTATTTGGGACAAAATATAACATGGTGTCAAAATTATTGGAATCGATTCAGTTGCTTATTCACTATTTATATATAACTCAAGAACGGCTGAACCGATTTAGCTGAATATTGGTGGGAGGTAGTTAAGAACCCGTTCCCGTCGTTCCCGTGTGACGTGACATAAGACATGGTCCAACTCATTCAAAATGTAAGTCAGCAATTCATATACCAAAAATGGTAGAACAAAAAGCAAATGACAGCTGAGCATATTTAAAAAAAAGTCTAACCGGTTGAAGCAATCGTTTAAAGCAAAGAATATAAATACTCTCTGCTGGTTTAAAGTTTCTAATAAAAAACCACAAAGCCAACTTCAACTTCAAAATTTCTAATATTGTATTGCTGTGCCATTTATCATCAATAAAAATATCATGCCGTGACCAAGACCATCAAATCTTTCTCGAGCGCCACCTTACTATGACTCGACTTCGTGCTTCTCACTCACAAGAGCAAAGGGAGGCGGCAGTCCGTGAAACTGTTCCGTTGACAATGTGAAATCGGCGAACAAACCTCAGAGATCATCATCATTATCATCAATCTTTTTATCGTCCCACTGCTGGAGACAGGTCTCCTCTCATGCAGAGAAGGATTGAGTGTAATCACCACGCTTGCTTAATGCGGGGTGGCGATTTCAGACTTATAAAGTCCAGGTTTCCTCAAGATTTTTTCCTTCACGTTCAGTCATTGGTGTCCTAGATATTATACTTAGAGAGTACATATCACTTTAGAAAAGTTACATCGATACTTGCCTGACCTGGAATCGAACCCGCGCAATCATACAAGAGAGGCTGGTGTTTTAACCACTAGGCCACCACGACATCTCATAGATCAATAGCTAGATAATTTACGAAGCACAAGTAGAAATTCATTTCTTTCACAAGGTGCTACACTAAATAAATGACAAATAAAAAAATCATGGAATACTTTTTTTTTATTTATTTACAGTGTTCCTAATTTAAAAAGTAAAAAATGTGATCATGTGATATTTATTGCCTTTAAGGCGGAACAAAGTTCGCCGGGTCAGCTAGTACTAGTATAAATAAATATATACATGGCAATCAATAAACATCACATAAGAGTAATTAAAATAATTATAATGATATGTTTATAGAGAGAGGAAGTGCTTTTTTTATCATAGTTTTAAAAGTGGACGGAGTTTGAGCACACCTTACGGACACGGGCAAGTCATCCCATAGCCGAACTTCTTGTACAGTAAAGGATTTATTATAGAAACTAATGGCATGCACCGGCCAATAAAAAAATGGTAAATTTCCTGCGTTGGGGTCATTGTCTGTCATCTATCTGTACATACAATAAAATTATACCAGAAGCTAATTACCAATTACCGTGCGCGGGCTTGCGGGCGGTGAGCAGCTCGCCGTGCGGCAAGGACTAGGCCCGGGTCGACGGAACGTTGTGTTTCACGCGCGCCTCAAAAAGATGTTAGCACATCGTAACAGCGACCACGAATACCGATATCTCCTGGGTCAGGGTTGCGGGTTCCTTAAAAAAGAAATCGTGGCCCTGGCGCACAGGCAAGTGAAGAAACACGGGTGGGTTTAAGTCGGTAAAAGTCTGAAACGACCTTCAGACCCACTCAGAGCAGGGGAGGTCATTTGATGATTTCCCTTCCAGAACAAAAAAAGGTCAATACCCGTAATTCAAAATTTAGTCACACTCTCATAGCGGCGACAAAAAAATGTCACGTGTCAAAATGTAAAGGAAATTTGAAATATTATTTGACAGCTTAAGACCGAGATCAAATTGTGAACGTTCTCGAAAATACGAGAGTTACGCCTCAGATATAAATGGTGAACGCTGCATTAGGGTAACATTTTGCGGCTAATTTCTTGCCTGGAGCTAACGATCAATTTGCTGTATTGGAGATTTTTTATTCCTGCCACTGCCTTTACTTATAAACGTGCGATATCCAATATATATATATATTTTGTTTCACATATACCTTTATAGATACTTCTGAAGCGTATGATGCAGGAACTTTCTGACGCAAGACTGAAGTAACTCTTCGGTTACTCTTTTAAAAGACTAGAAGAAGACTAGAAGAAATATTTTTAGAAGACTTAATTAGACCTTTTTACTGATAGTTTGTTTCAATTGAGGTCTAGTAATAGTTGTTCTTTTAATAGACTATTCAGTCACATAAATTTCGTTAACGGAGATTCGAACCATTCCTCACACATTGATTGACGTAAACTGAGTTCACTAACGAAACATCTCTCCTCCAGGTCACAGACCCTCTACTTCTCGTCGAGTACCCCCCGACGCAGCACGCCCACGGCCTGCTGTCCACCGCATTAGGGTTGCGAGTGCCCGTCGGTAAGACGATGCAGGTCCGATGTACAGCGCGCGTCGCACCAGCCTGGCGGGAAGGTAGCGAGGCCGTCGTTGGGAACAGCCAGCTTGCAGACAGCAAGGAGGCGATGTTATTAGGTAATTTCATAAAGAAATATTACACGCGTTGGTTTCACAAAACGAGTACCTGTTACAGCTCATTTACAGTTATTTTTTACCTCTGATTTTGCATCATTGTTCAAATGAAAGTGATCTCTTTATCTATTATACTCTTTCCAAGAAGGTTACTGTTGGATTGCTCTCACTGACATGTGTGTCAAAATTATTGTGACTTTTATACTCGTTAGAATAAGGTTGCTGGTTTCAGAAATAAAATAACTGTAACCAATCTGTAAGTAGCGACTGTTACTCAGCTACGAGTATGCATTTAAAGCTTAAATTAATATGTTTTAAGTTGACTTTCGAATGACCATTTGTATTAAAAAAGTTCTAGTAACTTTTTGGTAACAATGGAACTTGAACTTTGTCATATATGTCACTGAGTTTTTTGTTCTATAACTTAAAAAAATATCTAAAACTCCTGGCGCTAATATAGAATGATTTTTGTTTTTAAAAAATCGATTTGCAAGATTTGCCGTTAGGTCAGACTCGTGATAATGTTTGTTTGTTTTTTATAATGAAATGAATTGGTCTACATAATACGAGATATAACCACTTATTCCTAAGTGTGTTCAGTGTGCTGTGTGTGTTATAAGATCTTCTACTAAAACGGGCTGTTATATATAAGCGCAAAATAATTTCATGGAATAAATTTAAAGGCGCAAAATTACACGAGATAGACATAGGAACTGAATGTGTTTTATATACGACAGTCTGTAAAATGATAAAATAAGTTGCATTATTTTTATCTTAAACTTTATATAAATTCAATGTTTGGCACAGCAGATCCAATGTCACCTCAGGCCCAAATTCTTATTATACCAAAAATTCACGCACGATTTGTATGAAGTGAAGTCATGCAAATGATGCTCTAAAACATCACGGGCCGTCGAAGGGTTATGTTATTTTAAGTTTAGGATCCTTGGATAAGTATAGAAAGTCTTTCTAAAATTCGAACCGAAGGCCTTTTTAGGGCCTTAGAATACCTGTGTCGAAAACAGAATGACGGCAAACCGCTTCGAAAATTCCAGTAATAACTATATTGTGTCGCGATTCGAGAAGTGACACATCATGAGAGTCATTAGTGTTTTATCACTAGGAGCCAAGTAGTATCAGTTTTGATTTAAGAATAGCATGCCTTTCAAGTTTTGTTGTATTTAGAAAAAAACACAACGAGAACCTTACAGTACTTTTAAATTGCTTTTCAAAGTATTCACCGCGTAGCTTAATTAATACGCTTTTACTTTCCCTCAAACCAGTTATTATAACATTTATTCGACCCTAAAGTGAGGGTGTTCAAAATGGCTGACTTGAAAGCGTCGACTGCTTTTTCATCGGACTGGAACCTTTAACCACTTTTCTTAATTTTAGCAAATGTAAAGAAACTCTGAGGAAAACTGTAAGGAGGATAGTCAAGAATTCCTAATTTTTCCTGCTTCAAACACTCAATCGTTTGACGAGCACTGTGTGATTTTCGAAGTTCTTGATCATCTCATCGGCTCTGGACCATGGACTGGGCTAGGGCCGGATGCGAGAGAACGCCGCCGTTCGGCACTACAAGGACACGGTAGTACTCAGCCCAAGCCGGGCAGACGTCCACCGTATGCTCCACCGTGTTCTCAGGGCGATCCTCACGGTGGTGACACCATGCCTCCTGCTTTATACGGTACAGGTACTTTCCGAAAAAACCGTGTCCGGTGAGGATCTGCGTCAGCCGGAAGGTAAGGACGCCATAGTGCCTCTCTAGCCACTCCTCAAAGAGGGGACTTACTACCGCTATTGTGGGGTTGCGACAATTGCATATCGCCATGAAATTTCGCCGCCGTACTGCGACCGTGAGCTCTGTCCGCCGTACCGCGATTTGCCTCCTCTCGCCACTCCAGTCACTGAGATGCCGAATAGAGCCTCTATCCCTCGATTCGTCACATGACGGTCTTCGAGAATAAGTTGTCTCACAGCAATGTGGTGCACTTCAGTAAAGGCAGATTTTAGGTGTCCTTTGCGAGATTTGTCACTAACACTAGTATGTCCACGCTGAAATTCTAAATACCAGCGTTCGACAGTCCACTGACATGGGGCTTTATCACTGAACACAGATGTTAACTCTCCAAAACACCGAAGAAGCATCAGTTTTATATTAAAGTTGTAGAAAATTAATGCACGAAGATTTTCCTTAGAAAGATTCATTTTCGTATGTAACCTGACAGATTCCAATCGACGCTGTGACTAAACAATAGAATTAATCCTAATACTTTCAAATGTTTTGAGGTAAAAAATGTAAAAATATTAGAATATAGAACAGTTCCAAATTCAAAATAAAAAAAAAGTATGGAAACGACAGAACGTTAAAGGCATGCCTTGTAAGTTTAAATGATAATGAAGTTTGTTAAATATTTGGACATAATAAAATGGTGTCTGCGCAAAATACCGCCACGTTTTACCAATTAGAGTTGTTTAGTGCCATTCAACGATGCATCAAAACCAATTGTTTAAATATTCTACGATGCATCGAAAACAATTGTTTTAATTTTCTGTATAATCTGTTTTATGAACTCCACATTTTACATATTACTTTCATAACAAAATGGCTCATGAATCGTGTTGACTTGTATCGAGTGTTTCTTATCGTAGAATGACCCTAGTCTTTGTTTTTAAGGTATTGGGGAGGAGAGCATTTTTTGTAAGTAGAATTACTATTTAACTTTTTATTTTACTAGCTACCCGCCCCGGCTTCGCACGGGTACAATGCTGATACTAAATACTCTACAGAAAAAACTGTGAACGTATAAAAAACATAGCGGCCCGCCGCCGCTCCTGCCGCCCCAACTGACCGCTCCTGCTCGCAATTTTTAAATCAGTAATATCTTCGAAAATATTCATTTTAATCATATACTGTAAAGGGCAATATAGATCTATATTAAATCAACAATTTATTTAGGATATTAAATTGAATAAGGATTAATGCTGTATTGGTTAAATAGCTTCGAAAATTAGCCGGTATTTGTCGTAAAAAGTAAATGACAAAAAAAAATTATTGTGGATATCCACAAGAGATGGACATATACCAACGCGGAATTTTTGTAGACCTTTTCAATGTGTACAATATATTTTAGTACATTACTAGCTGACCCGGCGAACTTTGTTCCGCCTTAAAGGCAATAAATATCACATGATCACATTTTTTACTTTTTAAATTAGGAACACTGTAAATAAAAAAAAAAAAGTATTCCATGATTTTTTTATTTGTCATTTATTTAGTGTAGCACCTTGTGAAAGAAATGAATTTCTACTTGTGCTTCGTAAATTATCTAGCTATTGATCTCTGAGATGTCGTGGTGGCCTAGTGGTTAAAACACCAGCCTCTCTTGTATGATTGCGCGGGTTCGATTCCAGGTCAGGCAAGTATCGATGTAACTTTTCTAAAGTGATATGTACTCTCTAAGTATAATATCTAGGACACCAATGACTGAACGTGAAGGAAAAAATCTTGAGGAAACCTGGGCTTTATAAGTCTGAAATCGCCACCCCGCATTGAGCAAGCGTGGTGATTACACTCAATCCTTCTCTGCATGAGAGGAGACCTGTCTCCAGCAGTGGGACGATAAAAAGATTGATGATTATGATGATGATCTCTGAGGTTTGTTCGCCGATTTGGCATTGTCAACGGAACAGTTTCACGGACTGCCGCCTCCCTTTGCTCTTGTGAGTCAGAAGCACGAAGTCGAGTCATAGTAAGGCGGCGCTCTGCACGTGCAATTTCTTGCTCTTCTTCAGTGCTTTCATTCAGAATGTTTCGATTTACTCTTGCATTACCGCTTTGTCGAGAAAGATTTGATGGTCTTGGTCACGGCATGATATTTTTATTGATGATAAATGGCACAGCAATACAATATTAGAAATGTTGAAGTTGAAGTTGGCTTTGTGGTTTTTTATTAGAAACTTTAAACCAGCAGAGATTATTTATATTCTTTGCTTTAAACGATTGCTTCAACCGGTTAGACTTTTTTTTAAATATGCTCAGCTGTCATTTGCTTTTTGTTATACCATTTTTGGTATATGAATTGCTGACTTACATTTTGAATGAGTTGGACCATGTCTTATGTCACGTCACACGGTAACGACGGGGACGGGTTCTTAACTACCTCCCACCAATATTCAGCTAAATCGGTTCAGCCGTTCTTGAGTTATATATAAATAGTGAATAAGCAACTGAATCGATTCCAATAATTTTTACACCATGTTATATTTTGTCCCAAATACATTTAGAAATTGTTACAGTGTAGTTACCGAGTGCGTCACGCAGCTTACGATACATCATCATAGTATTGTGCGCGCGCAACAGCTGACGCTAGAGGTCAACGCACCGCGCTCGCTCGCGCGCGGATCTTTGACCATATTTATGTTGGGACAACCAAGTAGAATACTCGTAGCAAGCTTATTATAACTTTGTGGTTTTTCATTATATCTTTTTGAAATTTTGTACATAATATTATTAACTTAAAAATACTGGACACGTGTTTTATATTTTGTGGAGGTGCAGGGTACCAACCAGGGTAGCACAAAAGTTTAGGAGAAGTCGAAACAATAAACCTCATTCATTCATCATTATCAAATAATCGTAATACATGAAAGAAGGTTTATTGTGCATATTTTTTGACGTGCAAGGTACCAGGGTAGCATAAAAGTGTAGGAGAAATCGAAACAATAAAAAAGCTCATTCATCATTATCAAATCACCATAATACATGAAAGAGGTTTTATTGTGCATAGTTTGTGGACGTGCAAAGTACCAGGGTATCACAAAACTGTAGGAGAAGTCGAAACAATAAACCTCATTCATTCATCATTATCAAATAATCATAATTACATGAAAGAAGGTTTATTGTGCATATTTTTTTAACGTGGAAGGTACCAGGGTAGCACAAAAGTGTAGGAGAAGTCGAAACAATAAACCTCATTCATTCATCATTATCAAATAATCGTAATACATGAAAGAAGGTTTATTGTGCATATTTTTTGACGTGCAAGGTACCAGGGTAGCATAAAAGTGTAGGAGAAATCGAAACAATAAAAAAGCTCATTCATCATTATCAAATCACCATAATACATGAAAGAGGTTTTATTGTGCATAGTTTGTGGACGTGCAAAGTACCAGGGTATCACAAAACTGTAGGAGAAGTCGAAACAATAAACGTCATTCATTCATCATTATCAAATAATCATAATTACATGAAAGAAGGTTTATTGTGCATATTTTTTTGATGTGGAAGGTACCAGGGTATCACAAAACTGTAGGAGAAGTCGAAACAATAAACGTCATTCATTCATCATTATCAAATAATCATAATACATGAAAGAAGGTTTATTGTGCATATTTTTTTGACGTTCAAGGTACCAGGGTAGCATAAAAGCGTGGGAGAAGTCGAAACAAAGAAGCTCATTTATTCCCACAGGAACGACGGGGAGCGGCATAGTAAGTATCCTATGTCCTTCTCCCAGTTCTTAGCTACCTCCTTACCAATTTTTTGCCAAATTGGTATAGCCGTTCTTCAGTTATAAATGATGTAACTAACACGACTTTCTTTTATATATATAGATTTTGATAAATCTCGTAGGGCCTGCGTTTCACTGCAAACGCGAAAAAAATGTAATTATTTACGACATCACATTAGCAACCTCAAAATAATAGTATTCCTCCACAATTTAATGGATGTTATTATAAATACAAACCTTTCTCTTTAATCACTCTATCTATTAAAGAAAACCGCATCAAAGTCCGTTGCGGAGTTTTCAAGATTTAATCATACAAAGGGACATAGGGAAAGAAAAAGTGACTTTGTTTTATAATATGTAATGATTTAGGCTCATATTCGGTTAGTTTCAATCCTTCACCCTAATTGAGTCACACACTATTAATCTCAATATGAATCATTTTGAATTATACTGCTAATTAATTGCTTTATAATGTTTGAAACAACACAACATCTGATCAACAATTTAGGTAAAAACACAATGAATATTATTGAACTATCATTTTGAAAGGCATTTTTAATAGTGTGTTACGCCATTATCCCGGTGAACTTAATCAAAATCATTGCAATAGATAGTAACTGCTAATGGGATGGTATATAAGTTTGCGGTATTGATCCGCATAAATCAGCGGGGTAATTGCGTACCATACTATTAGTAGCAATGTTTTTCAATTTTACAGTTCAACAGCATTCATTGCGTTATTTACGTTGTTGAGCAGATACATTTTGAGGACGGGTCTGAGCAGTTTTGCTGCGATGTGTGCCGGGTACGATGCGCCAAACGTTGTTGTGTTGGGAGTTTGGTCGTGGAGGGTCTTCATATCAATCTCCCTTTGGCGCAGCATCGTTGGTCGTGTTGTTGGGTTTAACATTGCATCACCTCGCTCAACTGCCGTCTTCCTTCCTATTCGCTCAGTTTTTCTGAGTGAATAGGCTCTTAATAAAGTAGCGCGCTTTACCATCAACGATCGCATCACTGCTTACCACCAGGCGGGATTGCGGTCAAGCGCTAGTCTATAATTATTAAAAAAGAAAAAATCGAATACCTGGCTCAATGGATTAGCAATATGCCTTAAAATTATTTCAATTGGTAGTAATTGTGTGGATGGGGACTGGATTGGGAATTGCGATGAGAGTTCTTGTCGGAGACGACTACGAATCCATTAATTCTGAAACATATCTAATAATCTTTGGTATTTTTGGAAGAACAACACAAACGGATGCTTTTAGATATTTATAAGAAGGCGTTTAAAGCGGTGCTAAACCGTTTTCAGACACATTAAATTAATAAAGTTGAAGTACTCAGTTTCAGGGTTCTCAACCCGAAAGATACACGTGGGAGTTAAAAGTTATGTACTTTTACGCGACTTTTGAACGCCTGCCATAAGTTTATATGATGTCGTTGACATTACAAGCCGTAGGTATGTGTGTACAAGATCACAAAGTACAGCCGACAGCAAGTCAACTACCCGAAACTGTCAAACATGCCCAATCCACCTTGAACCTTAGTACTTCAGTGACAAAGTTGAAAATCGAATAAAGAAATTTGACAGGTTGTAGTAGCTTTATGTGGTGTCGTCTGTACTGTAATTTTAGCCACGCACCAAAAGCGTGGCTAAAATTGGAATAACACTGCCATCTTGCCTTGTTAATACAATTTCTGCGCTAAAACGTTTATTCGTTTAAAATGTTTAACCAACAATGTTCTCCGTCATTGTCAGTGAAGCTCTAAAGGATCCTTGTAACTCTCTATGTATCTACTTAAATTAAGGGTCATTAAATATCTCTTGCAATCGTCTTGTTAGATAAGCAACATAATTTTATATCGTCTACAAACAAACATGGAATCTTTAAATAATAGGACAGTCAGAGTTAACTTGTTACCTACTTGATAAATATGTAATCTACGCCAGAATGGGAGTAAGTACAATTAAAAGAATATAACATTAATGCAACTATGTGCACTGACACACATAAATAGAATATAAGTGTTTGTAATGTCATAACAGTTTTTCACAAAATGCATATGTCAATATATATAGTACGTATAATAGATATAAAAAAAGAATTATTATAGTTTATAGTTGTCCGTATATTATATTTTGATTTCGGCTCATCTCCGCAAAGGTTGAACCGATTTCGACGACATTTGATATGAGGGTACTTTAAACCCTGGAGAAGGATTGTAAAGGACTTTTTTATCGACATACCACGTTTCCCCTTTAAGCGGGCCGAAGCTTGTACATAATAAATGAGAGTTTGTTATTTGGCAACAGCTTTACTTAATACTATCTACCTATGTAGAATAGAAATTCTTAAGTAACAGTTACTTACTTATTTGGTCGTCACAATAATCAATTCTGATCTTTATTAGTTATTCAGTTAGTTTACAGTAAGGGTCAAATATGCATTACCACTTTTGAACTTTATTGCTCTAACAATAAGTGTCAAAAGTGGTACTCCACTTTAGAACCCTTACTGCACCTCCAATAGTTTCAATATTTATTCGGCTGTAGACATTTTTGACCTAGTATTGAGGAATTTTGGCTTTCCCCTATTGAAATTTTAAATACATAATAATCAGTTGTCTCTTATTATTAATGAACTTGTCTAAAGACATAAAGAAGCCTGTATATCTAATTGAAAGGCATTGAAAAATGTGTAACTGTGGAATACCTTGCCTATTACATACGAATCAACATTTGCAAAGGGCAAATACAATCAATTTTATCTACTCTTATATCAAAAAATTAAAAATATAAAACTAAAAAGGAGTTTATATTGACGTACTTTACCCATAGTATATCGAAAGGAAATTAAAAAATTAAATTATAACATTATTTCTCAAACAAAATAATATTATAATAATTTTTTTTTCATTACCATACAGATTACAAAACACACTATTTCATTTTTTTATCTGTGGCTGCGCGCGCTTTGGCGCGTGCGCTTTGATGCAGGGTGCAGAATTTTGGCGCCAAATACGTTTCTTTGCATTGCGAGTCGTTGTTGTGTTTCGCTGGAGACATGATTATTATTGTTTCTGTATGAGATTAAATAAAGTAGTGTATGAAACTGTACATAATTAGGTATTACACACTCGTGTGATACTATTAAAAAACTCGCCTCGCTCGTTTTTTAAACTCACACTAAATAAATAAATAATAAATAAATATAAATAAATATATACGGACAAATCACACAGATTGAGCTAGCCCCAAAGTAAGTTCGAGACTTGTGTTATGGGATACTAACTCAACGATACTATATTTTATAATAGATACATATATAGATAAACATCCAAGACCCAGGCCAATCAGGAAAAGATCGTTTCCCATCATGACCTGGCCGGGGATCGAACCCGGGGCCTCCACGTCACAGGCAGGCAGGCTCATTATGTAACAGTTTCATAAACTACTATTATATTTCTGCTAGTAAATTTTGATGCTCTAAAGTGTCTTTTATGTGCTTAGGTGCTAGCGATGTGACTTCGATTTTTTTAGAAATGTACAGACATTTCTGAAACGCGTGAGTACCTCGGCATGTCCTAGGGCCAAACTTGAATGACATCTGACATCTACCAAAACGCACTGGGCCAGCGTGGTAGATTACAGGCCACGCCCTCTTATCATGAAGAGGCCTATGTCCAGACGTTTTTGCAGAATACTTGCGTGCGTAAAAATGTCCAAAAAAGGCCTACATAGCAACAAGAAATTCCTACATAACTAAAAAAGAAAACGTAACATTCTATCAATGTAAAACCTAATAATAATTAAATATTCCCGTTACTTTTAATTACCGTCAGCTTTCGCAAATGAAAGGTGCAAGCGCACTGCACCAATAAGGATTGTGGGGGGTTCCTGACTCTAATTACACCATGCAAACCTACCGAACATACGTATCTGTTTAATTAAGCACTGTTAGTTCCGTAACTTCGTATATTTTGGTGAATGCGGAATGAATTCCTTCTATCTCAGCTTTTATAATTGTAAGTGATGTTTTAGTGTTTTATCTAATTCTGATATTTGTATGAATTACTTTTATTTACAATTCAGGTCTACTTCAATCTTTAGGAACAGACATACGTAGCTTTTGCTTGGCTTCTAAGCATTCTAGCATGATGTTAAGTCGACTAAAGCCAAACAATAGAAACAAATTCGAATGATACTTTCAGAGATTACTGAATTCAAAGAAACAAACAAATTCTTTAGGTTTACTTTATAGGAATATCAAACCTAGCTTTATTTTTATACAGGTGCCGAACCGAAAAGTAAAGTCTCACATGATGCCCGAGCAAACTATTGATCGACTAAAACCATTCCGTAATAGAAAAAACGCTCATAGAACGAAATTTCAATCGAGACCCAAATGTAGCGAGAAAGTAAACGATTTTCGATCCGTGAGTATTTTGAGAAAACATTGAGTAAGTAATTTCGTCGTTACTCTGTTGTAAATTAAAGATTTTCAATACCAACTTTCCATTTCTATAAATAGAAATATTAAATAAATTATCCAAGAAACAACTATTCTGATTACCGGCGACTGACAATTGGACTTGTATTATGTACTAAAGGCAAATTTCGGTCATTAAAATATTCAAAATCTAGTTGAAATCTCATCTCAGCCACAATGTGAAAAACTTATCAAAATGTAGGTAAATTTCAGGTATTTATAAAAGTTTGACACTGAGATCAGACATTTAACGTTCCTAAAACTGCTCTTTTTTTTATTAAACTTTTAAACTAGCGCTTGACCGCAATCCCGCCTGATGGTAAGCAGTGACGCAGTCGTTGATGGTAAACCGCACTAGTTTATTAAGAGCCTATTCACTCTAGCCTACACTCAAATTGTAGTCCGACGGAAACACCGCCGCTGGCAAACTGTTCTAGTTCCTCGATGTACGCGGTATAAAGGAGGAGGCGAAACGCTTCGTCCGGATCGTAATGGTGTTAACAACGTACGGATGGAAACTCGCCGTACGACGGGTCGTCCGATGGTGGAATGGAGATGGGGAATTAAATCATGCAATTCCTTTGCATACTCCCCAAAATGCATCCTATAGAAGACCGAAAGGCTGGCTACTCTACGCCTGTGCTCTAGGCTTTGGAGACCGTCTCGAGTTAAGTCAGGGTCGCCAATCAGCCTCTTCGCCCGCCTCTCCACCGAATCCAAAGTGGCCAGGTGACACTTAGCAGCACCAGCACAAATGTGCCTGACCTGTGCTTTGTACGGCATTGGAAGCTGCCCTACTCACTGTTATTTTGAGGAATTGTAAGATATTAAACGGGTAAGTTTAATATATTACAATTCCTCAAAATAAAAGTGAAAATCTAATTTCCACAATTGCAAGCTGATATCTACATAAGAATGGTTGTGACCATTTTATTTTTTGATAAAAAATATCGTCAAATTCTTCTTATGCTCTGGATGGAGGGGAAAGGTACTAAAATCCGCCCGTGTTTCTTCATTTGATTATGCGTCAGGTGCCACGGTATCACTATGGTAAACTCGCGGCTCTAGCAGACAGTCAGCTTGCCAATTTGTCTCAAATTCCAAAAAAGAATAACTATCGAATAATAAAATATAAAAACGTACACCAAATCCTTTAATAAGAAGACATAATAGAGCCACAAAAACCTTTAACTCGCCATCGCAAATCTCAAGTTATAACAATTTAATATCCCGACCCGCCTTCCGTAAGAATGTTATAAAATGATGTCGATCGCAAATCGCAATATCTTGCGATATTATCAACGGAACAAGCCTATTCAAGTGTACTCCTATTATATTCGATGTATCGGTACCATTATCGATACTATCAAATTGATTTGTAATTATAAATGTTCCGATTAATTAACAGTTTCATTGGTGCTACTCTATTTAAACGTAGGATTTGATTGAGGAGTAAGACTGACGGATTGGATACTCCTGGTTTCTGTTAATACGTTATTAGTAGATATGCTTGATTGGTTGAATGGCAAGATGATTGATGTGATAGATTCCGAAAACTGCCTTTTGCAATACGACTCTCAATAATTTTTGACGTGGTTTGCCGTAGAAGTAATCTGGTATGAATTGTCACAGAAATAAAAAAAGAAATTTATGTAAAATATATTATTAGACATAAAATTTCATGCTTTTCGAGGATTCTAAAGTCAATCATTATTATAATCTGCTTATAATGTTTCCAATATTTGGATACATGCCTTTTCTCTATGAAAAGGAGTGGGCAAAAAACTACCACGCGGGTGCAGTGCGGTTGCTAGATGTTACATGTTCAAATCTCTTGTAATTTCCTTACGACGTTGTTTCCACCGTTAAGACTTCGTTCTTCTTTTATTGAAGTCAATAAATAAGACAAAAAAAAAAAATAAGTCAATATTAAGGACAAAATAATAATCCAAGATGGCGGCTGCATTTATATTACATTTTTTCATCTTGGGTTCATGGTCGATTTCATATTGTGTGGTCAAAATGGAAATCCAAGATGGTGACAAGTTTATAAGAGTTTCCAAAAACTTAAACAAGAAGGCAACGGAAGGCGAAGGGGTATTGAAAACGTGTTTTGAATTCTTCTTGACCGTTTCTTCTGGCCGTCTCTTTCGTGCAAATATCGAGTAAAGAAATTCGTCACTGCCAAAGATCTACGATTTACAGCTGCAACTCAATCAACTTTTCAAGACAGGAAAGGGTCTTGAATAGCCTTTATATGAGAAATATGGCTCCTACCTACGGACCAACATCGGTAAGCATGGCTTAACTTAATCGATGGGCCATTATGGCTGTTATTACTTAACCACAAGCTCCTTCAATAATACACACATCAAAAGTGTCTAGGGATCAAGCATTTTTATGCGGATTTCTTGAGATTGAGATGTGGCTTTGTAATAAATTTATGATTTTATAAATTTATATGGATCCTTTTTGGTGCATTTCATAATTTGAATCAGGAACTGTGAATCAAATTCGAGTAAAAGATGAAAATCAGCTGTCAATATTTTCCCTATAAAAACATACAACGCATTGAAGACATTATTAGTGCTACTGTTTCCCTACTACTGATTAAAACCAACGTTATTTTGGAGCGGCGACGTCATTTAAGCAGGGAAGAAATGCTCAGAGCCGTGGGAATGATAGAAGCTGGTTCCCGACAACGTACTGTGGCTTTAGCTCTGAATACAAGTCAGAGTGTTATCAGTCGACTTTGGACACGTTACCGAAGCACTGGTACCGTGGCTGAGCGCCATGGAGGACGGTATCGCTGTACCACACGGAGACAAGACCGATACATTCAAATCTTAACTCGAAGAGCTCCAACAATAACCGCCATGATGTTAGCCGTGAGGCTTCATCACTCTTCAGGGAACTTAATTAGCGACCAAACAGTCAGAAACCGCTTGCATGAAGTGAACCTTCATTCCCGAAGACCGCTACGGGTACCACCTATAGCAATGCACAATCGTAGGATTCGATATCAATGGGCTCTTGAACACAGAAATTGGGCAGAAGAACAATGGCGTTTCGTGTGCTTTTCTGATGAGTCTCGTTTTGGTATGAGACCGGATACAAGACGTATACGACACTGGAGAACCCTGACGCCAACAGCGATTAAAATCCTGCCAGGAAGTCCATCCTTATAGTGGTGGAACCATCATGGTATGGGCGGGTATTTGGATCGGCGGAAGAACTGAGTTGATTTGGATCAGAGGCAACCTCAACGCTCAAATTTATGCTGAGACGATTGTATCAGACGTCATCGTTCCTCTACAAGTGCAAATCGGTCCCTTATTTCAGTTAATGCATGATAATGCACGACCGCACACCGCAAGAGTTGTAAGACAGACTCTCGCCGCAGCTAACATCAATGTCCTGCCCTGGCCTGCTCAGTCGCCAGACTTGAACCCGATTGAGCATGCATGGGATATGCTACAGAGAAGAGCTCTGCCGAATATGGAGGGTATCCAGTCGCAAGAAGACCTTTTTTTGTTGTTGCAACGAACATGGGCGGCCATTCCACAGCGTGATTTGGATGAACTCATTTTGAGTATGCCAAACCGATGTTCTTGTGTTGTTAGTGTTCGCGGCAGAAACACGGATTATTAATTGTTTAAGTTACCCAATAAAATTTTAGAGAAAACTGTTATTTCAGTCT
This sequence comes from Sesamia inferens, assembly GCA_037179545.1. Classification (NCBI taxonomy): domain Eukaryota; kingdom Metazoa; phylum Arthropoda; class Insecta; order Lepidoptera; family Noctuidae; genus Sesamia; species Sesamia inferens. The sequence continues at coordinate 13,831,426 of CM073928.1, read as the reverse complement.
TTTTTTCGAACTTTTGTGTTAGTGGTTCAAATGTCAAATATCCCTTTATTAGGAAAATGGCAAATTTCTTTATTAATGCAAAGGTGACGTGGTTTATCGTTACTGTGACAAACGAAAACACTTTATTTGATGAATCCTTAAAGAAAATTTTAATTAATATCAATCAGGAGAAAAGTTATTGCAAAAATATATGTTGATCCCTAGACACTTTTGATGTGTGTAGTTTGCTATATTCATCAACAACATATTCATTATCCAATGTTTTCATAGTGGAAACATCATTAGGTACTTTCTGCCAAAAGTATTTAAAAGAAAACAGTAGCACACCTCAAATTAATGACCGAAACCAATATTTCTGCAATTAAAACCAAATCTTGTAAAATACAAAACGGTATCGATTGGAAACTAAATATTTTCGATGCCTGTACGAGAATACACCGACGTTTACAAGCAATTACTCGTAAGTACTTTAAGCAAAAAAAAAAATAATGCAAAGGTTTAATAAGTCCGAAGACCACCACAAACAATTTTTGGAAATATCTGTCATATACGAATTGGATTTCAAGTTCTTCGAGTTCCGAGCCAGCAATAGTTCTGAAAACAGTTTGTTTTTAAAACTATATTGCATATACAACAAATAGTTCTAAAGACAGTTTGTTTTAGAACTATATTGCATATACAACAATATAGTTGCTATATTGCTTTATATACTGGGGAGTTTCTTTAGTTACTTCTTCTTCCCAGAGAAAGCACTATCAAGTGGCGAAGGGCGGGCGTTTATGGGGGACTGTCTTAGTTATATAAGACAGTCCCCCATAAACGCCCGCCGTCGATATTATTATTGACGTTCAAAAAGTGCTGATTCTCAGCCTAATTTGAATAAATGACTTAAAGCGCGCTAGTTTATTAAGAGCCTATTCACTCTAGCCTTGAAGACACTCAAATTGTAATGTGACGGAAACACCGACGCCGGCAAATTGTTCCAGTCCCTCGATGTACGCGGTATAAAGGAGGAAGCAAAACGCTTCGTCCGGATCGCAGTGGTGTCAACAACGTAAGGGTGGAAACTCGCCGTACGACGGGTCGTCCGATGATGGAACGGAGATGGGGGAATTAAATCATGCAATTCCCTTGCACACTCACCAGAATGCATCCTATAGAAGACCGAAAGGCTGGCTACTCTACGCCTGTGCTCCAGGCTTTGGAGACCGTTTCGAGTTAAGTCTGGGTCGCCAATCAGCCTTTTCGCACGCCTCTCCACCGAATCCAAAGTGGCAAGGTGACATTTCGCAGCACCAGCCCAAATGTGGCTGCAGTACTCCACACACGAGCGGACCTGTGCTTTGTATAAAATTAGAAGCTGCCCAGGTGTGAAGTACCGCCGGACTTTCGCGATGACGCCTAGTTTTCTGGCAGCCACTCTGGCCTTGGACTCAATGAACCGCCCAAAGTTAAGGCTCGAGGAAATCTCAACTCCCAAAAGCTGAAGGCGGTCGATACACTCCAAGGATACATTCTGAAAAGTAGGAGCCAAGGTAAACGGGCTCCTTTTGGCGGTGAAAAGACACGCCTGTGTTTTGGCGGCATTGAATGCTACAAGATTGGCATTGCCCCATTCGGAGACTGCCTGCAGTGCAGCACTCACACGCTCTACCATGGCTTCTCTTTCGGACCGGATAGTTTCCTTACTAGCCCGAGCTTCCGGCAGGTATCTCTCCACAACTGTGCTGTCATCTGCATACCCATAGATACCGGGCATCAGCAGATCGTTAATATGCAGCAGGAACAGAGTTGCAGAGAGAACAGACCCCTGGGATGAATATCCGTCGACAACAACTCGGAGGGACCGTTCAGTCAGGAAGTCTTTTACCCAGCCAGTCAGGCCAGCGGAAATGCCGTACGCTGGAAGCTTACTCAAAAGGCCAGCGTGCCATACCCGGTCGAAGGCCTTCGAGACATCAAGGGAGACGGCAATCGCTTCCCCATTTTTCTCGAGGGCCTCGCCCCACAAGTGAGTGGCATACACTAGTAGGTCCCCAGTTGACCGATTGCGTCGAAAACCGTACTGTCGGTCTCGTCTCACTGAGGAGATCGTTACCTTTCAGGTATGCCAAGAGGCGCGAGTTCAACACACGCTCCATAATCTTGCAGAGTATGGAGGTTATTGAAATCGGCCGATAGTTGGTAGGATCGGCACGACTACCCTTTTTGGGCACGGGCTGCACGTTGGCAAGCTTCCAGAACTTGCGCACTATACCAGTCCTAAATGAGAGGCGATACAGGCGCGTCAATACAGGAGACAACTCGGGCGCACAAGCCTTAAGAACAATCGCTGGTATACCATCTGGACCACTAGCCTTATTCACGTCCAGACGACACAATACTCTCAGAACCTCCTTGTTTCTAATGCGAACCTCCGGCATTGAAGTTCCGCAATGAGGTAAATTAGGTGGAGTAGCATTGCCAGTGTCAAGACGCGAACTATGGGCAAAGAGAGATGCAAAGAGACCTGCTTTCTCTCTCGCCGTATGGGCCAGTGCTCCATCAGGCCTAACCAGCGGAGGCAGTGTGGGCCGACAGAAGTTCGCCTCGACCGATTTGGCTAGGGACCAGAAAGATCTGCTACCGGAAGGGTGTTTTGTATTTCGTAATGTTATGCATTTTCCACAGTACTGTATACAATCAAGTATTTTTTAAATAAACGGCAAGCCATGTTGCGCTGTAAACACGGGCGTTAAGGGGGATTGTCTAATTTTGACATTCATCAAATGCTGAATCTCAGCCTACTTGGAATAAATTAGTGTCGATTCTAATCTAAACATAATCTAAAATAAAGACGATTTTGTCTTCTGTATAACTGCGTTGTTCTTCTAAATTACGCAAAAGATTTTAGTACTGTTTTCATTTATGGAATCGTATCCGCACAGTCATACTAGATAGGCTGGTGTTGTAACCTATATGTACTTTCTCTTTTTTTTTCTTGACTAGTTATATATACTTACTATCTTGGTCATCAATGATTGGATTATAAGGTTAGCAGAAAGCATTTTGAGGAAACCTGAACTTTCAAGTCTGAAATCGCCAACACTCATTGAGCAAACGTGGTGATTACACGATAAACTATGCTCAGCAGTGGGACGATAAAAGGTTGATGGTGATAATATAACTAGCTTCGTGACGGGGAGAAACCAATGGCTGCCAGAGCCATGGGATGTTCGAAAAAGATACTGCGCACTAGCAAGTGATCAAGGGATCCGCAAAAAAAAGAGCAATTAGCTTATGCTAGCGTATCGGTTTCCGAGGTACCGCATCGCATTTCACCGCCTATCACTAATACTTCAATTTCGCTCTGCATTCTTTCAAACTTTTGTTATTCATCTGCTCGATTCCAAAAGGTCCCAGCGTGGTGAGGTAGCCTAGGTATTTATAGCTTTTTATAATCATTGGGCTATCAAATGCGAAAATATTTTTCTAATCTGAACTGTTCCAGATATGTGTACATGTTTAAATGTAAAAAAAAAAACTCCTAAACGTTATGATAAGTAGAGATATAGATTTATATTATAAAGAAATCTCGGTGAATAGTCAAATCGTAAAAGTCTTGCGAATCAAGGGCCTAGTATTTGATAACTTTGATAATTATATTCTGTCTGTCTACTAAACGATCCAAATAATTTTTAGTTCAGGATAAGCGCAAAACTACTTATCATGTGATCTAAACGATTTAGAATATCTAAAAGTTAGAATTAGTTCTGAAGGATGAACTGATGTGCCAAACATAATTCAATGTCTTTAGACGGATTATTTTTTAAGTCTTTTGTAACTATTTCTTGCGCAATTAAATATTTTATAATAGCTATTCTGGAATCGAAGAAAATTAATTTTACGAGGATTAGCATTGGTATTTCAGTGGCATTTGCGGAGTTAAACTGTCTGCACGCGATCTAAAGAAATATCCATGTAAAACTAGGCAATAGGCTATTAAATTTGGCAGTATGAAATTTTTTGTGATTATTTGCTTTAAATGCACAAAATGAGGGTTCTTTATGTCATTTACATGAGTATTAATAAAAATATATCCAAAAACACAAAAATTTGTTTGGCTTTTTGTTTCTTGCCCCTCATATGGTAAAACGAGCCGGATTGGCTAATGTCAGGATGACGTCATACGCGCATAAGCACTTGTTGTCGTTCTGTGTTATCAGGTGTTTTAGCATTTTTAGAAGGTTTTTGACGATATTTGGAGCGATTTGTGGTATTTTTTGTTTTCTGACTTTTGTTTCTTACAAATCCTGGTTTTTTACGAATTTACTGATTTTTTGGCAAACCAATAAACAGTTTTAAAAATATTTTTATTTTTAATTTAAATACGAAATACGTATTTAAATTAAAAATAAAAATACTTTCGGTGAACTTCTTAACCGCAACCAAGTAATTAAAGATAGAAATTATAAATCTGTCAAATAGCCTTTTGGTGTGGTTTTTGATTGCTATTTAATAAGAATTGAAAAAAGCAACATAGTAAACTTTTTGTTTTATTTAAAGAGTAGTTATTTTGATATTATTATAATAGCCACATCAACTTAATTTATGGATAATAAGGATGTTAAGAATGTTCACGTTCGCAATCGCATATGCGCAATTGCACTCGCATCATTTTATACAATGGTAGGTATCAATACCAACTTTCGCATCAAACAATAAAAATGAAAAAGCGAATGTTAGTTTATGCAAGTCGAGATAAATCTAACCAAAATTATTCATTTACCAAAAAATACAAGTACGAGGCAAGTAGAAGAAGGCGAAGACATCACCGTGTGTTTGTTATTTTGTTTAAATAGTTGTAAACTGTCGTTTAATAAATAAACAGGTACTATGATGAAGTGGGTTTCACAGTTTCTAGTTTGTTGTTGATTTGGATTGTGTTAATTATACAAGAAAACCCTGTCCGACCCGTGAAGGTGTTGTTAGGTATAGATAACTGTTTCTACTAATGGATACAAAATCGGGCTAAACTTAAAAAAAAATCCCCCTAAAAAAATAAATATTATTTCACAAAAAGAGGTAACTTAATAAATGTGCGTTATGCACCCTTCCGCGGGCGGCGGGCGGCAGGGCACGCGGCACGTGGTTGCATCGCTTTTCGCTCATAATAATACCGGTGTTGTCACTTTTTTAAAAATTACCAAATTTCGGGGAAGTTGGAATTAGTTCGCGGGAAAAAAAGATTATTTCAAAATTCATTTGTATTGGTACTATGATGATTACGTAAAATTTTATATTATATTTGGTCATGTGTTTACCTAACCTTTATTATCCTTATGGGTCGGACAGGGTTTTCTTAACATATTGTATACACTGTATAATGATAAATATAAAATCGAAGATTAAGAGCATAATTTGATAAAAAAAATTTGCCCTTCTCAGTATTTGCATTCGCACATTTGCCGTTCAAATACTTACATTCGCATTCACGTTCGCTAATGTCTAAAATATGATATTCGTAACATCCCTGATTTGTGTCGTTGTATTAGACATTATGATAAAGTTGGTAAAAAAATACAATTTTGTACTTATTTCTATTCCAGTTTTAATCCATATTTATCTTAGTAATTTGGATTTAATACTGACTGTCCAATTAGTTAAGTATGTGAAATACCTAGTATAACTATCAATGCTACCTTTGGGCCACGGCTTCGCCCGCATTGATGCCGGAATCCCACAGGAGTCGACTTACCGTGAAACTGAAATAAGCATGGACGGTGCTGTCATTCCAACTGACGTTAGGAATTTTCATTATTGACAGATCACTCTAAGTTAATTTCCCCTTACTTTTAACGGTGAAATTGCAAAGTGTTTTTTTTTTTTTTTTTTTAATATATAAATCCTAATCAAAAGATAAAAAATCATAGATTGACGTTTACGAAACTAAAACGTCGGGCAACTTTTGTTAGTGGCTTCGCCCGCATTGACATCGGAACTTAAAATTATCCCACAAGAACTTATTACCCGTACATACGTATCCCATGTGTTAATTCATGCCATCGATGTCCCAAATTAGTCTATTAATGTGATAGTTCCAATCAAGACTATTCTTATACCTTAATATTTATTTAAGTTCTGTACAAACAGCCTCAAGCTAAGGAAAACTCTTGTCTAAAACGCAGTACAAAGTAAACGTCGGTACATTAATTTTTGCAATGTCCAACTTTTTACTGACTCCCTGGGGAGTCTCATCATTTAACTCGAATAACAAAGCTTGTTTGTTTCAGTGAGGAGTTCAAGCGAGGCGTCTGCGCTAAGTGTAACGCTGTTAACACTTTCCCTCGTCCTCTTCCTCAGATCCCTAATGAAATCAGAAACGTGATAAATTATCTCAACTTTTTTATCATCCAAACGTGATTTAGACTCAGGCAAAGCAAGGGATGTTCCAAGGAATAGACCCACTACAATGTTCTTAGATATAATTATTTTATTTTTTTTTTATATGAAAATATTTTGTTCTTAAACTTTTATTATTTAAATAATAATGTACAATTTTGGTAGCTAGTAAATACTTAATGTTTTATTGTAAAATATTTAATTAAGTCTTCGATACATATCTCGGTCTTAATTGTTAGTAAAATAAAATTTTGTTTAAACTTTCTGAAAAGTGAAGTGTTATCGTTAGAGACAAAATTTATATTTTTGCAGCAAAGGCTATTTGTATTCAATTTTTGATTTGAAAACCTATCTTTAGAATTCAAAATTATATTGTAAATAAAAGTTTAGAATCGCCTTCTTAGATCTACTGATGTATATAAAGTTATAAAATTAGTCGACATCTTTTTTTATAAGAATAATTATAAAAAATTCGGGAACTTATCTACGTACTGGGAATGTTGACGTTATGTAAAAATGAGGGATTAATATAAAAAAAAATAAATTAAAAAATAGAGATGTAAACTGCTTTTAAGAATCCTAATTTTTGTAACAAAGTTTTCTAAGTACCTACGAAAAAGTATCACTGCTGTACTATATAGTAAATTAATTGAACGATGTTCAAAATGTTCATACCGCTGTTTGTATACAATCATTTGAAGCGAACTACTTGTCAGTACATATCTTGGATTGCTAATATCACAATACCAGTTGTACATATCAGTCTAATAACACATATGCTTTCATTGTTAATGTGTACTGTAATAAGTATTATACTGGCATGACTTTTGTTGAAATAAAAAACAATTTGTTACACGTGTTTTTTTTTGTTCTATCCCGGGGCTCTTTTAGTAACTTGTTAAATGATCAAGCTTCAAAACATACCTACTTAACATATTTTACACTACAACAGTTCACCATCTGATCATGGCGAAGTAACAAGGTAAAGTTGAGAAATTTATCAGATTTACATGTCCTTAATTACTTGACTAGTGAAGAATTTTTTTAATAGAATAAATAGCTGGATTTATCTTAAAGAAAGACGTAATCAATAAAAATGAGCATGTTTTCAAGAGTTTGTTTTGAAAGTGTGCATTGCCCATGTTTTTGACATGCAATGAACATTACAAAACGCTTGCGCTTCCTTATGTATAGCAAACCAACAGGATAATGAACGTACATACATAAATAAGCTCATGCCTTCTTTGCACCAGATGGGCAGAAGCTGCAGAATGATTGTTCACACACAATGGACGTAGTTTGCGAATATTTCTTCCTTTCTGTAATTACGGGTATGTATGGGGCCTACTTCTTATCCGAATCTGGAAATATCTTTATTGGTACCTAGAAATAAGAGGTATATGATATATTATTTTTAGATAAATTAATAATCCATGATCAAAAGGATATCATGCTTAAGTAATTTGTAATTAGTAAGGCTTTAATTTGGAGCAGGTTTCTTAGACTAATTAATTTTCATTAATACCTACAAAGTACCGTAATCTCCCAGTGGACTAATTTTCTTTTATAATCTTGATTGAATTTGCAACTTTAAGATATTTTTTCATATGGAACTCAAAATAATTGTTTAAAAATATTTTTTTTTTACTTTTATCAAGAGACCACATGCGACGACGACGGATGCAAATACATTCTCCCATATCCGTCCACGCATAGGCGACTGCTACATAGGTGGTATTTCCTCGGTGGTAGGCCATAGCATTGGCTGCCAGCAGGAGTACCACCCACCAGATTAAGTCTTGCCAGCAAGCGATTTGTCGTGTTCCGGCATGATGTCTGGTGAAGCCGTATGGAGGATGGATCTGAGCAGTCGTATTGCAATGTGGGCCGGGTAAGATGCGCCAATTGTTGTGGTGTCAGAAATTTGGTCGTGGAGGGTCACCAGATCAATCTCCGTCTGGCGCAGCATCATTGGTCGTGTTGTCGGGTTTAACATTGCATCACCCTCTTAAAAGCCGTCTTCCTTCATATTCACTCAGTTTTTTGAATGAATAGGGTCTTAATAAACTAACGCACTTTACCATCAACCATTGCATCACTGCTTACTATCAGGCGGGATTGCGGTCCAACACTAGTGTATGATTATGAGAAAAAAAACTTAGAGTACCATGCTAAAATATATAGGCAGCTACTACATTGACTAACGTGCTCAAATACACTATCAGCGTGTTGTCGACGGCTGGAGTTCTCTCTGTCATCGAAGCGTGTCGCACGTGGGGCATACACATGTGCACTAAGGAATGAAGTAAGTATAAACCAAGGTCTTGGTGCTCGTGATGGGGTCCACGAAGACCGCTGCCTCCTGGGTCAGGGTTGCAGGTTGGTTAAACAAGAAACCGTGGCCCTGGCCGTCGCAACAGGCAAATGAACAGAGCGGGAGAAGTCATTTGATGATTACCCACCCATACAAAAAAAAAAAATTGTTCGTGGTCGCATTTCTAATAGAAGTTGCACATCGCCTGTCACGTATCGTTATCATCCAGATCTTATTGAGGCACAACTAGATAAACTCTAGCGACTTCAAAACTTTTGCATACGATTTATATTTGGCCTGCGCAAATATAATCACATAGGTATCTGAATTTCTTACAAAGCTTAAGTGGCTTCCCATCCTACGTCTTCGCCGGACTTCTCACATCCTATTTCAGCTCTACAGCATTTTTAATAATAATACCCCTTCTTATCTTAAAGAACGTTTCAAGTTCCTTCATGACACACATAATAGATATCTGAGGTTATCAGAAAACCTGATATTAGAGATGCCGATGCATCCGTGATAAATCCTGTACTGCACATGCAGTTCGGCGATGGAATGACGTCACTCTTAAAACTATGATAAGAAAGCACTTCCTCTCTCTTTAAACAGATCATTATATTTTAATTGCTCTTGTTTATTAATTAAATGTATTTATTTATTTATATTAGTACATATACTTTACGTATATATTTATTGTATAATCTATGTAAATAGTATACTGTAGACTACCTATATTATTTCTCTTTCCTTCCCCCTTAGTATTCCATCCAAAGGTTGTCTGTAAAAGATTACTATTAGCGATAATACCGCCCATTGTGTCACCCTTTGTAAAATCTATATATTTATGTTCTTTAATTTATATTGTGTAAATAACAATGACTGTTCTATAAATATATAAATAGTGTTGCCAAATAAATCAAGGGCATAAAATTCACGAATTTTAAAGAATCAATCCCTCTTTACCGGCCACGAAGCATCCTTTATTCCTGACCATCTCGTACAATTATTTGAGGTTCCAAACACCTTTTTCAGCTACCTGATACACTTGTCTACGAGCACTTTATTATTATACTCTCTTTCTAAATTTGACTTCCACTCAAAGAAATAATATGATTTTTGCCAGATGACAATATCGAGGAATATACCTATAATTTTACAAATTGAAGAAAGTTTATTGGAGTTATTGCATACAATATGGAATACACGTACTCTAGAACGAAATTTAGAACTTTTATCTAGAAAACATCCCTGTATTGTCTGAAAGAAGTTCGCAAATTTAACATCGCACGTCTCCTTCACCCATGGCAGGAACGTTGGCTCATAATCTGCTACTATGGATTCAGTACTTACATGATTCTTGGATGTTCATACCACTTGGAATTTTTCTATACACACTCATATATATTAGTGACAGCTTCCGTGGCGTAGTGGTAGCGAACGCGGCCGCTGCGCAAGGAGGCGCAAGTTCGATTCCCGCGCAGTGCAAATATTTATATGCATGAATATTTGCACTGGTCTGGTCGTGCCTCGGAAAGCAAGTTAAACCGTTGATTCCGGTGGTCATACAAACATCTAATGGCAGTCATCACGGGTTGTTGGAGCCCTCAAACGTCCAACAATTGGTCTAACTGCAATGCTTCCATATCGCCTTCGGGTTGTGGAGGTCAGACGGCAGTCGCTTCATGGAAAATATCTAAGTTTAGCCAAAATCAGCAGTTAGACTGGTAAAAGCGGACCCCAGACTCCAAAGCTGAAAAAGCTTTGGATGCGACTGGGATTAACGCTGAGATGATGATGATAGTTAGATAACATTTATACATTTCATTTGTCTATATCATAGTATAATTTACACTCAGAGTTATTTAGATTTTCGACAAAAGGCTTATAATAGTTATAACTTGTCGTCCTCCGTCGCGCAGCAGTCAACACGCCTGCCTGCGACGCGGAGGTCTCCGGCCAGGTCATGATGGAAAACGATCATTTCCTGATTGGCCTGGGTCTTGGATGATTATCTATATATGTATCTATTATAAAATATAGTATCGTTGAGTTAGTATCCCATAACACAAGTCTCGAACTTACTTTGGGGCTAGCTCAATCTGTGTGATTTTTCCATATATATTTATTTATTATTTTATTTATAACTTTTGTTAAAGTTGAGAAATATCTATCCCTTTTTACTGTCAATCTCGAAAATCAATTACAACATTAATAAAAAAAAAAAATGGTGTAATATCTACTCTAGGCGATGTAGAGTCATGTACTTAATTTATGATTCCAGTTTGCCATCTTGTAGAGACTTATAAACCTTAATCAGTGCAGTAGTAACAATAACGTGCTAGCTTAACTCAACACTTAGTATAAAAAGGATATAAAGATAGAGTAACCACGAAAACAATATGTTTTTAGAACAATTGTTTCTAGAGCTGTCCGCATAAATTAGGGATTGCGTGCTTGAAAGTATTAGGAACCTACTGGTGCTAACCCAGACTTAGGCCGATAACGTTGCTACGTACAAAGACATGGTTAAAGCAGTCTTAAAAACAAAGGAAATGAGACGGAATAAATTCCTTTGTTGTACCCATTAAGGTTAATGTGCAAGAGATCAGTAGTAAGTTCTCACTATCTGAGTGAAACACGTCAAACAACAACCTTGCTTACATTTTTAATAAGTGGTAATGTTAAACTAAGTCTTATATCCACCAAAACTCCTACCAAGTGCAGCAAATTGAGAATGAATAATTGTAATGAGGGAGTTGCCTGTGTCTGTAACACAGTTTATACTAGCACGGACACAGACGGTCACTCTGTCTCAAAATGCATAGCGTTGTACTTAATTGTTTTCTTTCTTTTTTATATCTGATTGAGATGGAAAAAATATATTTGTTTTTTGAAATAAAGATTATTATCATTATGAATGATGATAGAAAAGTGTAATATAAGTATAAAAAAGAGCTTCTGCTCTGGGCTGCGATCGCTTGATCTTCGGAAATTTTCCCTTCACAAAGTACTATCGAGATATAAAGCATTTGTCTTATGTTCCGAAACAATTCATGGCCAACTAGTGTGCCAAAAAGCCTTGAAATATTCTAAGTGACTTTTCCAAACCTTTATGCAGCAAGATGTACAAAGCATAAACAAGTTTGGATCTTACGTGCGTAAAGCATTTATAAAGGTACGTACGTATCCACGAATGAAGCCACCATTTTGAAAAAATAACAAAATGGTGGACAGTCGGTACGTCAGGCTCCAAATAAAAATCTTCAAAATTTTACTTCTCGTTTATAACAATAACTGCTTTTAAAGTATTTCTTTATGAAGTTGTTTCTAATAAGGATGACAGAGTATCACTCAACCTTTACAAATATTTTAGAATACCAATGATAGTAGATTGACTAAAGTAAACATGATTGTCCTTTCATCGGAAAGTTATAACAAGTCGGTGACACTTGGGCCTCAGATCCTGTCCATCATCATATTAACGTCTCCGACACAGTCGTTCCGTCCGGATGGCATTAAACAACAATGGCTTATGATTCCCTGTCAACTGGATGGAAGACAACACTTTAATGAAAACGTCACAGTTACTGAGTTGAGGAATTTTCGCTTATCAAAGAAAGTACGATATGACAGCGGAAATTCATTTTGTAGTAAAATGGATAAAAACTCTTCGGTAGAGAAATAAAAACTTCGCAAAACATACTGTAAGAAAGTTGTAGAGGACATTCTTTTACCTTTCTTAATGTTGGACTATGAAAGTTGGGAAGACTTTTTTGTTAAAGAAACTTTTTATGTCAATGGCGACATATATCACTATCTCATCATCAGATCGTTATAAATGAATGATGACGTAATCATATAAAGAATCATCTGCCTAGCCTTTTCAACTATGTTGGAGTCGTGGTGGCCTAGTGGTTAAAACACCAGCCTCTCAAGTATGAGTGCGCGGGTTCGATTCCAGGTCAGGCAAGTACCAATGTAACATTTCTAAGTTATATGTACTTTTTAAGTATATCTTGGACACCAATGACTGATTATAAGGTGAAGGGAAACATCTTGAGGAAACCAGGACTTTAAGTCTGAAATCGTTAACCCGAATTCACATCACAAGCGTGGTGATTACGCTCAATCCTTCTCTGTATGAGAGGAGATCTGTGCCCAGCAGTGGGACGATAAAAAAAGGTTGATGATGTTAATGATGATGGAGTCGACTTCTAGATTAACCGGATTCAGCTACATACCAGTTCTTTACATGGAGCGGCTCCCTATCTGACCTCCACAACCCAGTTAATGGGTAATACGATACCACTTGGAAAGACTTGTGGTCAGACCTTTGGAGTTCTGACGACCCGTTACGACTGTCAAAGATCGACGAATAGCACCCGAGACCAACGGAATAATGCTTGAATGCTTTGCGAGGTACGAAAAAGTCATCATCATCTCAGCGTTAATCCTAGTCGCAACCGAAGCTTTTTCAGCTTTGGAGTCTGGGGTCCGCTTTACCAGTCTAACTGCTGATATTGGCTAAACTTCGATATTTTCCGTGAAGCGACTGCCGTCTGACCTCCACAATCCGAAGGCGATATCGAAGCATTGCAGTTAGACCAATTGTTGGGCTTTTGAGGGCTCCAACAACTCGTAACGACTACCATTAGATGTTCGTATGGACGAAATAGTCTCGGTATGTGATGATGGCCACCAATCCACAGACTTAAGCTTAACCTGATCAGTTGACCTATGTTCTCTGTTCTATGTTACGGGTTTAGTTTCCGCACTCAGTCCCTCCAGAAGCCCATCAGGTCTCCTAGCCTGTTGAAAACATCTGTGTAAGATCTTGGTGCTCCTATGGTTTTGTTTCTAATTTGTGTAACGTCTGTATACTCAAAGAGTACATGCGCAACTGTCTCGTCAGCCTCTATGCAGGCTCTGCACAGAGGGATGTCCGTTATGCCTATTGTACAGAGATGCTTATTCAGCGAGCAGTGGCCCGTGATGATCCCCATCATTAATCGTAGTCCTTTCCTATCCAGGTGCAGCAGCAGATCAGTTTACCTATATAAATCGCAATCATATTAAGAATGAAGAAAGAAAATTAAATCACCGGTGGTCAGAGCTGGAAAGAGGTTCCTTTAAAATTATTTAAAAAAAGACTCCGCAGCCTTTTAGTTATGAAAACGTACTATAATATAAATGAGTACCTACCTTACTGAAAAAGATTTTTTTTAAGTTAGAATAATGTAGTTTTGAACTGTTTTCATAAACTGTATTTTCCAGTTTTAAGTTGAATGTTTTAAAAAAAAATTTGCATGCCTAAATGGCAAAACATGGCTGAACTTGTCATTATATATACATTTATTTTTTGTCATCTTTTTTACCCATGTTTGTAATATAAAATTATCTTTATCTCTATTTTTATCAGTATCTTTATTTGTATACCTACAGGTAGATTTATGTAAGTATGAATTTGCGTCGTGAAAAAAAAAAATCAGCGTCGTAGGGGGAAATTGCCTTTGTAGTAGGTAGGATGTAGATTTTTAGTATAAATCTTACATTGCATTATATAAGTTATTATCAGACGATGTTCCCATTCCTGAGACTTACATAGGCCTGCTCTGTTAAAGAGAGTGGATCATACTCAACCAAGTGTATGCGGGCTAGTTTGCGGGTTGAACAATGATGGTTTAATAGTTTACACAATGTAAAGCGCCTTTTTTGGGATGGGAAATCATCAAATGACTTCTTCCGCTCTGGGCGGAGCGGAAGCGCGTGTCAGACTTTTATTGACTAAAACTCCCTCGCTCTCGTAAATCGTCTTGTGCTACATTTAACCGTTCTGCCAATTGTTTTTGAGTATGGGTTGGGTCTTCATCCAATAACTCTTGCAATTCCGCGTCCAGATATTTTTTTGATCTGCGAACGTCTACTGTCTGTAAATTAAAGTCCCCACTTTAAAATTTTCGAAACCACGTCTTATAAGTCACTTGGAGCATGTTCTCCGTAAGTTTCTACCAGCAAACGATGACTTTCAATGGCCTTTCCTTTTGTTGAAATAAGAAAAGCAATGCATGTCGCAAATTCTGTTTGTCAGATATGAAATTCGACATATTCACAGAGCACTATGACACGATTATTTAGTCAGAATGTACATAAGTAGTTATTGAAGGTTAATGACAGGATAATAAAATTACATTAAAATTAATTATTTCATTCCATACTGACGATTATCGGCCATCTTTCAGAAAAACCGGTAAAAACTTTCCAGTATACCTGATATTTGAACGTTTTAAATTACGGGAATTGGCGCTCTACTTGCGACCTAAAACGTAGTCGCGGCCGTTACCGTACAGCGTTCAATAATCTTAAAATACAGAATTTTTACTTCACTTGCTAGATCTACATGGGGTTTTCCCCAAGTGACCTATTTTGTCAGGTTCAGCGATCAACCAAATATTATTGGACCATATTTTTATCTGGATCGGATTTTATTTTGATTCGTTCGTCTATCTTATTTCTGGTCTGTTGATGCGTAAAAAGTGCCTCCACGCGGGGTCCTGATAAAATCGGGAACAGATTAGGGTGCCCTTACACTACAGTTTTTTATTCTTACTTTATTCAAATACGACACGAGGGAACCGACTGGGTGTAAGGACTGATAGGCCAGTAGTTTAGTGCCAAGTGTCGGTTGATAGCTGAAAAGTGGTCGTCATTGTCCAGAGTCACATCTGATTACTGTATACTCGTATTTTGTCACGCAATATTACCCTCAGATAAGTTTTAGTGAGCAGTTAACCTCACTGTATAAATACTTGTGCGGCTACTTTACGTTTCGGGAAGCTTCTCATTAATGATTCGTCAAAATTACCACCCGGGCTGTGTAATTATGTGATATTACTTCTGTATAAATTCGTAATGTATGTGTTATTATTGAAAAGCGTTGTTAAAAAAGATAATGACATGTATAGGTTATAAATACCTAGGTGTGAAGCTTGATACATGTGTTGTTTTACATATTATTATTATGTTTAAGTTGAGCTGCGTGGCGTGTAAGTGGCTTGAATTGTTTTGACAGCCGTAGAAGTAGCCGTGTTAGAAATATAATATTGACTAGATAGGTACGAAAGCAGTAGTTAAGGGCTTGTTTTGTTTGATAACATTATTATAACCTAATATAAAATGTATTGTAAGTACGGAAAACAGCAGGACAAGCTACCCGAAACTGTCAAATATTCCCGATTAATCTTGAGCCTTAATTCTTCAGAGATAAAGTTAAAAATGTAATAAAGAAATCTGACAGATTGTAGTAGCTTGAGGTGCTGTCGTTTGTACCTATTCGTTTTTTCTGAACTTATCGATAGTAAGACAAATAATGCATTAGGTACAAAGCGCCGCGCAACGGCGTGCAGATAACGCACCACCGCGCGTGAATTTTTATATATCCGCGCGAGGTGTTTGAAAATATTTATATCCGCCTATATTTATTGGAACAAAAATTTGCTTCTATTTTTAGTATGTTTTCTCTCTTGATGTTTTCCTTTACCGTTTAGAGAGTATAGAGGTGAAGAAATATTTACACAAAGTAAAGCACCTGACGAATCGCTAAACTTAAGTGGCAGTGGGCAGGGCACATTGCTCGTAGAACCGATGGCCGATGGGGCAGTAAGGTTCTGGAGTGGCGGCCACGTATTGGAAGACGCAGTGTAGAGAGGCCCCCAAGAAGGTGGACCGATGACCTAGTGAAGGTCGCGGGAAGCCGATGGATGCGGGCAGCACAGGACCGGTCAGCGTGGAAAGCCTTGGCGGAGGCCTTTGTCCAGCAGTGGACATCCATAGGCTGAAGAAGAAGAAGAAAGCACCTGACGGGGTTCGAACCTACGACCTGCAACCTGTAAGTCGCGGCCTATACCACTAGGTCGCCACTGCTCGCTCTATACTAGTAAATTTTAAGATATGAAAATAAGATAGGATGTATATTTATTATAAGACTATTATGATACATTTAAGGTACATATTTATTATATAATCTATGTAAATAGTACACTGTAGACTCATTATTATCTCAGCGTTAATCCCAGTCGCATCCAAATCTTTTTCAGCTTTGGAGTCTGAGGTCCGCTTTATCTGTCTAACTGCTGATTTTGGCTAAACTTCGATATTTTCCGATACATACATATACTCTCCTTCCCCTTCGTACTCCATCCAAAGGTTGTCTGTAAAAGATCGATCTTATCGATAAGACCGCCCATTGTGTCAGCCTTTGTAAAATCTTTATATTTATTTTTCTGAAATCTATATGGTATACACAGTATGTCAAGAAAACCCTGTCCGACCCGTGAAGGTGTTGTTAGGTATCGATAACTGATTCTACTAATGGATACAAAACCGGGCTAAACTTAAAAAAAAATCTCCCTAAAATAATAATTTCGCAAAGAGGTAACGTAATAAATGTGCGTTAATCATCCGTCCGCGGGCGGCAGGGCACGCGGCACGTGGTCGCATCGCTATTCGCTCATAATAATACCGGTGCTACCACTTTTTTTTTAAATTACCAAATTTCGGGGAAGTTTGAATTAATTCGCGGGAAAAAAGATTATTTCAAAATTCATTTGTATTGGTACTATGATGATTACGTAAAATTTTATATTATATTTGGTCATGTGTTTACCTAACCTTTATTATCCTTATGGGTCGGACAGGGTTTTCTTAACATACTGCATAATAATGAGTATTCTATTCCATAAAAAATAAGATAATATTGTCACAAAAATCTTTTATGTTTAACATTGATTCGTTCGGAATAAAGGGTTTACATTCGTTTATTCCTCTACGCTTAGGTACAGAAACCGATCTTCGCACATTCTAAAAAGATATTTGCTCTACGCTCGAAATACAATGCTACCCAGCAGGATATCCACAAAGAACGTAATTCGTCGCAGCTGGCGGTGCCACAAAGAAGTGAATATTATCGAGAGTACGTCCCGGATAGCCGGCCAGATTACAATATGTGACATTTTGTGTTACATCTTCACTTGTGTTACGCTAATAATGTTGTGATATTAAATTCTAAACGGTCACGTCACGGACAGCCTCCGTAGCGTAGCGGTATCGAACGCGGCTGCTGCGCAAAGAGGCGCGGGTTCGACCCCCGCGCAGTGCAAATATTTGTATGCATGAATATGAATATTTGCCCTGGTCTGGTCGTGCCTCGGAAAGCACGTTAAGCCATTGGTCCCGGTTGCCATACGAACATCTAATGGCAGTCGTTACGGGTTGTTGGAGCCCTCAAAAGTCCTACAATTGGTCTAACTGCAATGCTTCGATATTGCCTTCGGGTTGCGGAGGTCAGACGGCAGTCGCTTCATGGAAAAAAAAGAAGTTTAGCCAAAATGAGCAGATAGACTAGTAAAGCGGACCCTAGACTCCAAAGCTGAAAAGCTTCGGATATGACTGGGATTAACGCTGAGATGAAGATTCAATTCTAAACGGTAAAGTTAATTTATTTTAACAATGAGCTCAAGAGAATGGCCTATGCACAGTATAAAATTAAATTAGCTATGTACCTAATCAGCTAGCAGATGAAATGGGTATCGATTTTTTGATTTTGAATTTTTATTTATATCTCACATTTGGCTTCGACATACTCGAAAACTGTGACACCTACCTCTCTGTCTCAGACTTAATACATTTTTGTTCGGAGGCAATTTCCACATCAGCTGTCGGCAGAAGTTACCACCCACTAGACAAAGTCTTGCCACCTAGCGATTCGTCGTTTTCATGCATGATGTCTGGTGAAGCCGTACGGAGGACGGGTCTGAGCAGTTGTGTTACGATGTGTGCCGGGTACGATGCACCAAGTGTTGTTGTGTCGGGAGTTTGGTCGTGTAGGGTCTCCAGATCAATCTCCCTCTGGCGCAGCATCGTTGGTCATGTTGTTGGGTTTAACATTGTACCACCTCGCTCAACTGCCGTCTTCCTTCCTATTCACTAAGTTTTTTAAGTGAACGGGTTTAATAAACTAGCGCGGTTTACCATCAACGATTGCATCACTCCTTACCATCAGGCGGGATTGCAGTCAAGCGTTATTTTATAATGATTAAAAAAAAATGTTTTTATAATGTTTTTTAAGCGATGAGCTGGTCAAATCATACAGTTAGTGGCCCTGTTTCGATTTTTTTTAAATTATAAACAAGTGCTTGACCGCAATTCCGCCTCATGGTAAGCAGTGATGCAATCGTTGACGGTAAAGCGCGCTAGTTTATTAAGAGCCTATTCATTCTAGCCTTGGATACACTTAAATTTTAGAACGACAGAAGCACCGCCGCTGGTAAATTGTTCCAGTCCCTCCATGTACGCGGTATGAAAGAAGAGGCGAAACGCTTCGTTTGAATCGTTGTGGAGTCCAAAATGTCCAAGGCTAATGTGTGTACACCGGATCAAAAAAGCTGGAAGTCACGTGAAAAGTAACTATGTGGAACTTTTTTCTGAAAATAGCCTTCACGATCCAGCTATTGCTGTTTATATACTTTTAGTATCCTGAAATACAACAGTATCAGCGAAGTATTTCTTACTTCGACACAACTAAGCTTCGAACAGTTTTAAAGCTTAGATAGCTTTACCTAACACAGTGTAACATAAAAGTGTTAAATTATTTCGATTTACATTGAAACTTTCTTTGTAACCATTTTATAAACAAGTAACTACGCCTTGCAGTTTTTTTTTAAACGTTGCCCCACGTGGTATTTCTCTTATATCGTGGGTGCGTCTACAAACATATAAACTCACATGCACTAACATCCTCACTCGAAACAACTATCTGTAGACCATACAAATATTTGTTCCATGCGGGAATCGAACCCGCATCGCTCCGCATCGTTTCGCTCGCATATGTTTCGATTATGTAGAAAATTGCGATAAAAATATCTTATAGTGATTCTGATCATAAACTATCTGTGTTCAATTTTATCTTACCCCAATAAGCTAATACGTTTATAATAATATTAATTGAAACCCTTTGTTAAGGGGTCTTCAGGCTTCCACCAGTGTTTAGTTGCTGCACTTGTACTAACGAAGTTTTAGGACAAATAACAAGATTCCATAACTTCTTTGGAAGACAAGTTAAGAAAAATAGTATAATAAAAACAGAGAAAAAGAGGCCGCGCGCGACTTCGTGCGCGTTTTGTATATGCTCCGCTCCTAATGATCGTAGCGTGTTATATAGTCTAAAGCCTTCCTGGATTAATGGGCTATCCAACGCAAAAAGAATTTTTCAAATCGGACTAGTAGGTCCTGAGATTAGCGCGTTCAAACAAACAAACTAACTAACAAACAAACTATTCAGCTATATATATTAGTATAGATTCTGAGTAAATAATAATATCAAGCAAATAGGTTACGTTTATCTGTATTAAACTTTTTATCGTCCCACTGCTGGGCACAGGTCTCCTCTCATACAGAGAAGGATGGAGCGTAATCACCGCTCTTGCTCAATGCAGGTTGGCGATTTCAAACTTAAAGTCCAGGTTTCCTCAAGATGTTTTCTTTCACCTTGTAATCAGTCATTGATGATGATGATCTGTATTAAGGTGTGTTCGAGTGTGTCGTGGTGTCGTGAGAAGTAGTTATATGAATGTACGATATACATATTTGTCTCAGCCATGTGGGTAATCGAGAAACTATGTATGTGCACCTATCCCTTCGAGGAATACAAGCGTAAAGTTATATATTCTGATAAATCACTACAGATTATAAAACAAAGTCACTTTCTTTTTCCTTTCTCCTTTCTATGTCCCTTTGTATGATTAAATCTTTAAAACTGCGCAACAGATTTTGATGCGGTTTCTTTTAATAGATAGAATGGTTAAAGAGCAAGGTTTATATGTATAATAACATCCATTTAATTGTGGAAAAATACTATTATTTTTGAGGTGTCTAATGAGTTGTCGTAAATAATTACATTTTTTCCGCATTTGCAGTGAAACATAGGCTAAGTACGAGATTTATAATGTACTATATATTATACACATTGAAAAGGTCTACAAAAAAGTCCATGATGGTATATATATTATTATGTCTATCTCTTATGGATATCCCACAATAACATTTTTTTTTGTCATTTAATTTTTACGACAAATACCGGCAAATTTTTAACCAATACAGCATTAATCCTTATCCAATTTAATACCATCAATAAATTGTTGATTTATTATAGATCTATTTTCCTTTACAGTATATGATTTAAATGAATATTTTCAAAGATTTTACAAATTTAAAAATTGCGGGTATAAATTGTATTTAGTATCAGCATTGTACCCGTACGAAGCCGGGGCGCGTCGCTAGTATTATATAAGAATCATCATCGATTTGCCCTAATCCCGATATCGTTTGTGGTCGGCGCAGCATATCATCATTTTCATAATTATACTCTTTTATCCTTCAGCCCTGGATTCACCCCCTTTCTACCTTTATCATCTTTCACACAACCGATCCATCGTTTCTTGATAATCCTTAGTCTTATTACTAGCCGGTTAGATATCGCAATAGGTGTAGTAAAATTCATGAAACTTCGAGGAAGTAAGAAACTTAGTGTGGATAATACCATCTAAAAAATCCAGGAATCATAAATATGATGATAAACTCTAAGGATTTGAAAAAAATATGACGAAAATAATTGAAGCACACAAACATAACATGATGTTAGGGTTCCGTATGAAAACCGTTAAATGAAAGTGTTTTGTTTTATATAAAAAAAAAATCTCGAAAAGTTGACTGTTTTTTTTTTTCCTTTGGCAAGTCGCTATTTGCGCAATGCCACTAACAAAAAAGTTGACTGTTTATTGTGAGTAATAAGAATGATTATTAAAAAATAAAAGATTTACTTACTTACTATAACATAAAATTTTTCTTGTCAACACTACATACCTACTTAAATTACCAAAATAAACAGATAATTTTTTTTTCCAAGAAATAAAAAAAACAACCGACTTCCCACAAACACTACAAATTGAAAAATAACTAATTTCGGAAGTCGGTGTCTTTGGTTTTTTGCTCATAATAAACTAGCGCGCTTTATCAACGATTGCATCACTGCTTATAAGCGGGATTATAGTGTTCCCACAGCTGGGACACAGCCCTTCTCTCTGTGAGGGGGAGTGGCGGTAAGCTAACGCGCGGGCCCACTGTGGGTTGGTAGATCATCATCATCATCATCATCATCATCATCATCTTAGCGTTTATCCTGGTTGCATCCGCGGCTTTCCCTTTGAAGCCTGGGGTCCACATTTTTGCTCAATTTCATCCATAGATGGTGGATGTTGATTACAATGGTAGAAGTCAATATAAAATAATTTCATCACCATTGCTACGGCAATTAAACGGTACTTATTACGGAAATTATTTTATTAAGCTATTGACAATATTATAAAGCGTCTATCTGGAATTGATCCCACAAACTACAACTTGTAAGTCTGCCGCTTTGATTCGGCTAGAATACAACGCTAACAAGGGAGAAACTTCAATATTCGTTAAAAACTTTATTAAGTAGCCAAGTTTAAAAACTTCATACTTACCTATCAAGATGTTTTGCTCTGATGCGAAGAGCGATTCTTCTTTCTGATCTATTTCTAGACTAATCCGTCAGTTCGCTGTTTCCGTCCAAAGTGGAAGAATAGATAAATCAAATATAGCACGATTTATTACCCATGAGTGTTTGTAATGGTTTCAATTTATACGCGGATGAAAATTTGATTGATCGTCCTGAGCGTACGTCATAGTTTTAGAACGGATTTTCTTATTGAAATATCAATGTAAATATGAACGGAAACTTTACGGAATCCAAAATTGGAATCTCAAATATATGAGCCCATTGTTTAGGTAATATATGATTCTAGACCAGCTTGCCATGAAACTTTTCTTCAGGTATTAAAAAAAAATACATATTCCATTGATTTTAACCGCGTAGGTTGGCATTTTTTAGCAATCAATTTATCTAGGTATAAGTACGCTACGAAAAATGTCTATGTGCGTGAAATTTCTAGGTACGTGTGTGAACCCAGCACATGCTGGCGCATCGATATAACTGCCTCTATATTTACAGCTATAGACATAAGTACCTATGTTTCTTTGTTCACAATAAACGTTAGGTTATGTACACATGCAACCAAGGCCCCGGTTTACTATAACCACTTAAAGATTCCTTACTTCGAAATCACGTCAATTCCGTAGCAAATCCCGTCAATCTCAGGTACTTTTAGAGCGGTTTCGTTCATTTTAGAGAATAACTCCCCTGATAAAAAATGGTTCTTGGTTTTTCCGATACGTTCCCCAACCTTATAATTTCTTGAGACGTTTGAATTTTAAGCCTAGCAAGTTTGAATTTAAATAAGTATTCGTTTTGCCATCTATAAACTCTATCGAAGAATGTTTTGATTACATTCGCGTCCACAGATTCCTTAGTAATGCTACTTGACCTCAGAAATAGCTATGGTGAATGGACTTCCAAGAATGGGCCTTTAACAAGAATCTATAGCAATGCTAAATCATAGAATATTACTTTTCCAGATATAGGAAGGCCTTAAGTTGGTTTTGTTACGTTTTATTATAAAAATAAGAGCAGGTCTTTGTCCAGCAATGGACTTCTATAGGCTGAAAATGCTTGGAGTTCTGGGAAAAAGTGTTACTTATTAGGTTTTAAATTAGAAATTTCTTAGGAGCCAACCTAGTTTGATGGGAGTTTTGGCGGGAAAGTCAAGCTGAGTGTCACGCTCGTTTTTCATTGGACTTTTAAAATTATTTATAGTGTTGTTTACTAAATAAAAGTGCGTGATTTATGTAGTAAAAAGTGCATTTAGTAAATAGTTTATAAAGAACAGTGAAATATCGCAGCATAGTGGCCACATCATGACTTAGTCCCAAACCTCACACGTAAGACTGGGCACGCTGCAGTCTTTTTCTACATGAATAATTCATAATTACTTGACATTGGCTAAATGCACAGACCGTGCGAAGCCAAAAAATAAAGAAAGAAAGAAAGAACCTAGTTTGATTTAATTTATTTTGATTTTGAAAATTAGTAAAGACGCTGGAATATATGAAGGCCAGTCACTTCAAAAATTCCAGCGTCTTAATCGGGTTTTTTGATTACAATTACCTATCGGTTTTAAAATCTAAACTATGTAAACATAGATGTTTGAGTTATTTGGTCCGGTAGTCTGTAAACACATCGAATCTCGCTAAATTGTCTGAAAATCGACGCGCGGGCCATTAGAATAATTTACTAGCATCTAAATCTAACCAATTAATACAATTAAGACCGCTATTTTACTGTTTTCGTCAAAATGGGAAGCATTAAATTTAGGCCTGAATTAGAAAGAAAATTGGTTTATTTGTCTTAGAGACACGTGCTTACAAAAAGATAATTAGTTAGCATAATTAAGAACATTGGAAACAAAACAGATGTACCAAAACAACATACATTAAAAAAAAATGTCGATACCTTCATAATTTTAAAATCATCACAACACAAGGTGCGTGGTAATAAACTTTATTGCATTTAAATTTATGAGAACTATATTGGATCAGCCAGATACTCATAAAATATTCAGGCTTTAATTTTCGTTGTAACTTGAGACCTACTACGGAAACAAATCGAGTCAAGTTGTGAATTCTTCACTTCGAAGTAGAGAAGTAGAGCCGTAACATATGATAAAATAAATTCTAAAAATTCTTTTGGATGGTATGACCCTGATTGTAGGGAGGGAGCATGATAGACGCACATGAAAAGTGCCTAAAATCGCGTAGACCGTTAACTTATTCCAAGGTGGATGTTTCGTGTGAAAAAAAATGTCCTTCGTGTTGTATTTCTTAAGACCGGTGATCAATGGGCAATGGTCACGCAGCGAGTGGCACGCGAAACTCGGCCAGCTCATACCTCAGCCGGCCTTCTGACACTTCGTTTTCTAGATTACAAACATAAAAATACCGCCGTGCCTCTTCATTACCGACCACTTAATTTAATAGAAAGTACCTTTTAATTCCGCGGTGGATCGTGTGTAATTGAAAGCCTCATTTGTATGTATTTCTGGGTTGTTATAAGAGACTTATGAGTAAGCGGTGTCTGCAGTGCGGAGCGGGAATGTAAATACGCGCTTATATTTTGGGGCAATTTATATGTCGAGTGCTTTTTACTGAACACAAAAACGGAATACAGGTTATTAAAATTGTTTTTTTGATGCTGTATTTTAAATAAATGTGGGAAATATGTTCTGAAATTTTGTCGAAATCCTTCTGAGTGCTTATCGATTCTAATATATGATTTAAGCATACATCACAGAAACCATATTTTTCGATCGTAAAATGAAGAAAAATTTGCTGCTAATAAATACTCGTGAAAGTTTCAATATTTACAAGGTTCATTTTGTAATATTTTTGAAGTTACAAACAGTATAACACAGATGTTTTCTTTTAAATTAAGGCTAGCGGTGCTTACAACTTCACTTACATAAGAAGGATGAAAGAAATTTAGACGATGCTATTTATCGATTTTTATTTTGCAGTTTTGGGTGTACTTACAGAAGGCGGTAGAGGAAGGTCAAATAAACAAGGAAGTCACTACAGAGATGACAAGTATTAGAAGGGTAAATATAGAATATTGGTTTTAAGAGAACAGAATATGACAAGGCAATACATTTTATTTTGAGAATAATTATGATTATGTAGGTATCGTAATACAATTATATATTATTATTTACAGTCCAACTAAATGGACATTTTAGTGAAGTTTAAGAAATAATCTTCGAATTTATGAACAAAATTAACACCACAAACTATATTAACTACAGCATTAAGTTCAACAACGCGTGTGTAAAACAAACGGAAAAGTCTGAAATTCAATATAAAACACCAATCACAGTTCGAACTTTAAAGACATCCTTATCTTTTTCAATAAACACGAGAGGAAATCCCCGCTATCACAGACTTTATTATGAAAACATAATCTTTGTCGTGTTCGCTCCACATCGTACAACCGCATAACCATCGGCCATAGAGTATGAATCTTGATAGAAGCGTAACTAATGTGCAACCAGAAATTTACTTTATTTCATTTACAATAAAAGTCTTTTATTAAAATATTATATATACTACAAATTAACATTACGATATATATTATGTACAAGTATATAGTCATTGGGATTTAAATATTTTTCTTGTTTCAAAGCTGACCACATTTATAGTCTTCAAAAAAAATAAAGAAAATATTCCTCTTTAAACTACTATAATTTTACAGAGAAATCAAAAACACAGTTACACGAGTTCTTGAGCAGGAAATGTCCCTCTTAATTGCTTTTTTACAGCTGTATACGCGACGGCGTCCAGAATTTAGTTAAATTCTGCATATTACTTCTATAGACTGGGTAAATATGCGACATCAGTACTTTAACATACGAAAATTACTGCTTTTACATAAAGCTGGCTTAGGCTTTATTGCCTTTAACAGCTCCGCGGCTGACTCCCGGCCCAGGACCGTTGCCGAGGGAATGGAGCGTCAATAATGGCACAACTCCGTTTCCTCTAGGGCAACATCAATCATTGCGCCAGAGCTCAGGACCTTTTGTTCCAGATCATGGCGCAGTGGTCGATCCAGGCGGCTGTGGTCGCCGAGCCGTATTTCATCCCCGCCCGTAACGGCTGGCTGGGATGTGTTGGCGGTTCGGTGGCCATTATTGGCGGGACTCTGATCGACCCGTCTCGGGTCCCTGGCTGGGTTGCTGCGGTCTCGGGCGGCATCGTCATCGTGGGAGCGTATTTCTCGCCCAACAAGAGTTCCGCCGACTTCGAGGGTTTCCTTGTCTAGTTGGGCGTCGTCGTAGGCCGCTATTACCCTCGTCCCGTTCTGGTGCTCGGGGATCTCAACGCCAAGCCATCGGCGTGGGGATCGCCGGTCACTGACCCTCGGGGCGAGGTTCTAGCCAAGTGGGTGAGACGACCGGTCTGGTCGTCCTGAATCGGGGTTCGAGTACACGTGCGTGCGGTAGCGGGGCGGGTCGATAGTAGACGTCTCTTTCGCTAGCCTCTCTGTCGCCAGCCGTATCCGTGACTGGCGTGTCGCTGTGGAGGTAGAGACATTGTCGGACCATAGGTATATCCAGTTCGATGTCCCCGCCCAGACCGCGAGCGGCTGCCATCCAAGAAACCCGATTAACGACATCCCGCGTTGGGCGCTTAAGCGCCTCGACAGGGAATTACTTGAAGAAGCTGCCATAGCCCAGTCCTGAATTTGGGAGTCGGCGACAGACGGCCCCGTCGACTTCGAAACGGTGGCGATGACGCAGATTTGTGACGCGTCTATGCCCCGCGTTCGCCAACAGTTCACAAGAAGGCGCCAAGTGTACTGGTGGAACGACGAGATTGCGCAGCTGCGCGTCGTTTGCGTCGCGGCTCGCCGCCAGTACACGCGGTACCAAAGACGACGTCGACGGGACCCCGTCGACGAAACCGCGCGGTATGAGGTGTACCGTGCGGCCGAGGAGACTCTGTGGCTGGCCATTGGCGACTCTAAGTCGTGGGCCAGGGAAGAGCTGCTGGGGTCCCTAGATCGGGACGCGTGGGGGCGCCCATAGCGTTGGGTACGGGGCAAGTTGCGTCCCTGGGCGCCCCCACTGGTGCAGAGTATGGAGCCCCGGCTGTTAGAGGCGGTGGTTTCGACCCTCTTCCCTGAGCGAACGGGGCACGTTCCCCCGGCGATGGGTTCACCCTCAGCCACAGACTCTCTAGAAGAGGTGGGTACCGATGTCCCCGAGGTGACGCAAGCAGAGACGGGAGCGGCCGTGTCGTGGCTCCGGGCCAAGAACAAAGCGCCCGGACCCGACGGAGTTCCTGGCCCAGCTCTCGTCCTGGCTCTGAAGGAGCTAGAGCCCCAGCTGAGGGGGCTCTTCACGGCATGCCTCGAGCGGGGTCAGTTTCCCAGTGTGTGGAAGGAGGGGAAGGTGGTCCTGCTCAGGAAGGAGGGGTATTCTGTGGACTCGCCGTCCGCGTATCGACCCATAGTGCTGCTCGACGAGGCGAGCAAACTTTTTGAGCGTATTATTGCAGATCGCCTCGTCGGCCACTTGTGCAGAGAGGGGCCGAACCTGGACGACAACAAGTTTGGTTTTTGTCGGGGGCGCTCCACTATAGACGCTATCATGCGCATGAGGGCCCTGGCGGAGGATACGGTGTCCCGTGGTGGGGTGGTGTTGGCGGTGTCCTTGGACATCTTTAACGCATTCAACACCTTACCCTGGAGCTGTATTAGGGAGGCTCTGAAATACCATTGGGTGCCTCCCTACCTCCGCCGCATAGTAGGGGCTTATCTGGAGGATACATGCGTCATCTATCGGGACGTTACGGTGCCGCTCGGCACCAAATGTCATGCGGTGTTCCACAGGGATCGGTCTTGAGACCGCTCCTGTGGAACATCAGCTACGACTGGGTGCTGAGAGGCAAGCTCCCGTCGGGCGCCGACTTGATGTGTTATGCTGATGACACGCTTGTCACTACACGGGGGAGCTCGCACAGGGAAGCGACGTTGGTAGCCACGGCTGCGGTGTCACAGGTGGTGAACCGTATCCGGCGCCTGGGCCTGGAGGTGGCCCTTGACAAGTCGGAGGCTATGGTATTTCATGGCCCCCGGCATGCGCCAGCGCCGGGATCACATATCGTGGTCAGCGGGGCCCGGATAGCTGTCGAGTCCACCATGAAGTATCTGGGACTGGTGCTCGACAGCCCCTGGGAATTCGGGCCTCACTTCCGGCGGCTGGCGTCCAAGCTGATGGGTGCAACAGGCGGGCTATCAACGTTGCTTCCCAACATGGGGGGGCCGAGCGCCGCCTGTGGGTGGTTATACGTGGGAATCCTGCGGTCCATGGCCCTGTATGGGGCCCCTGTGTGGGCGATGGACCTGACGGCCGGAACTCTCGCCATTCTGCGTAAACCGCAGAGTGCGATGGCCTGCGGACCCTGACGGTCGTCCGCGGGTATCGCACGATTCCCTACGAGGCGGCTTGCGTCCTGGCCGGATCCCCGCCCTGGAACCTAGAGGCGAAAGTACTCGCGTTATTGTACCGATGGCGCGAGGAAGACCGGACACGGGACTTCAGTCCGGTGCAGCAGCAGATTGAGCTGCGCCGAGAGGAGCTCCGTCAGGTATTGGTGGCGGACTGGCGGCAGAGGCTTATGCGCCCTACCGCCGGCCTCGCTACCGTCGAGGCGATCCGGCCAGTACTCGACGACAGGCTCGGGAGGAGGCACGGCTCCCTGTCGTTCAGGGTGACGCAGGTACTGTACACGGGGTAGTGGGGTGTGTGTGACACCTCACTACCCCGTGCAGGAGGTGAGGCCCGGACAGACCAGGCCGGCACGAGAGTGTGGGCCCGCGGCAGAATCAGGGACTCCCGTGGCTCCGTGCGCACGTGACCGGAGAGACACCGGGGTGGTTTTTAGTCAGTAGGAGTCTGACAGACCCCGTCGCCTTCCCCAGGGCGGCGGACATCCATTGAAGATTTTCCACCCAGGAACAAAAAAAAAAAAAGCTTTATTGCCTTGTAAAGTGGATTCGCTCCTAAAAGGTTGGCAGCGTTACCATGTAAGATGGCTATGCTGATTTTTGTGTTAAGTCAGATGAAGAGTCGACTAACTACATGGTGATGTCCCAAAATACTCCATGAGAATAGGCCATAGTGTTTCTACATTAGGGCCTTGCATTATTTGTTATCCTGTGCTAGGTACTGCCCGTAATCTCGTCAGCGTAAAATTTCTTGTCCCCTCGACCTACCCCGTCGCATCGCATCATCTATCTACTCTTTTACCGTGTTCTATCTCTTGTTCTTACTTATTCTGTATTTTCTTCGGCTGCTAAGTTTCTTAATGCGATGTATATTAGCTTATATAGTCTTTCTCGAGAATTGGACAGCTCGACTGGTAGTTCGAGAGATGAGTGTCTAAAAACAAACCATGTCTTCAGCATTACATTAGTATAGTTATATAGATGTATCAGAAAGCCGTTGTCAAATTTAAGGGTGAATAACTTTATCCAAGGGACCCAAATCGTTTATCAATTTTGCCAGTGGTCGAGTGCAAAATGCGTTAAGCGCGAAGTAACCAAAGTAACCTATCTGTAATAAGTATAAATAAAATAAAACTTAGCTATAAATTAATAATAATATGCTGCTTAATATTTCCACACTATTTGCCATAGAAAAATAAAATTTTCCCGGTAAAAAAACATCACGCTATTACCTCTAATTTTTTCTGGTTTTATGCAAAAAAAAAAACTGGCCTTTTTATCTTGATAATGTGTTTAAGTCCGCCTTTGAACCTTTGTGAGAAGACTCATTGAATAAGTAAATAATGTAGGTATGTATTAAGGACTTGAAGCAATAGTTTGTTTTCCGAACGTACTTATTCTGTGTTCCGGGTAAAAAGAGTACCTCCCTCTTCTCATTAAAAACGTCAACAGAGCAAGCACTGTCTCCCTTACGAATGCATAGTATCATGTGAAGTCATTAGCCAGTAATCACGTGACGTGCAGCTGTCTTTTGTTTGTTTCTCATCCAACCGTATACATGATAAACTTTTGTCCTCTGTAGAACCGTGGCATTACCGGGACATGTAAACTTTAATCCCGTTTTCCTGATGTTCATTTGTATCCATTTCAACATCATAATGGGGGCTCGGCTAAATAATAACAGCTTCACGGGTAGATTGATGGTTGAGCAACGCTTACCAAGGTCGGTCCACAGATGGGCCATCCGTGACATACCGAGACCTCTCTGTTACTCAAGACGCATGTTAAACCGTTGGTATTTTCTAGAACTCAGGAGCCCGAAAGTACAAGGGTCGGGATGCCCAATAATAGGGGTTTTTTTGCCTATTGGGTTGTAGAGGTCAGATCGTATAAAATACAAGCATTTAATTGCAGCCGGTTAGACTGGAAACCGAACTCAACATACTTGGGAAGAGATTTTACAGAGAATGACTGATGTCACGATGAATGGGTTTTCCTTTTTCCCTAGATTTTGTTCACATGTTTTTATACACTAGGCTAAACGAGTTTGGGTCAGGGTTGCGAGTTGGTTAAAAAAAGAAACCGTGGCCCTGACCGTCGCACAGGGTGGGTCTTAGCCAGTAAAAGTCTGACACGCCCTTCCTATACGCCCAGAGCGGGAGAAGTCATTTGTTAATTTACCATCCTAACAAAAAAAACGTGCAGCTGTCTTTTGTTTGTTTCTCATCCAACCGTATACATGATAAACTTTTGTCCTCTGTAGAACCGTGGCATTACCGGGACATGTAAACTTTAATCCCGTTTTCCTGATGTTCATTTGTATCCATTTCAACATCATAATGGGGGCTCGGCTAAATAATAACAGCTTCACGGGTAGATTGATGGTTGAGCAACGCTTACCAAGGTCGGTCCACAGATGGGCCATCCGTGACATACCGAGACCTCTCTGTTACTCAAGACGCATGTTAAACCGTTGGTATTTTCTAGAACTCAGGAGCCCGAAAGTACAAGGGTCGGGATGCCCAATAATAGGGGTTTTTTTGCCTATTGGGTTGTAGAGGTCAGATCGTATAAAATACAAGCATTTAATTGCAGCCGGTTAGACTGGAAACCGAACTCAACATACTTGGGAAGAGATTTTACAGAGAATGACTGATGTCACGATGAATGGGTTTTCCTTTTTCCCTAGATTTTGTTCACATGTTTTTATACACTAGGCTAAACGAGTTTGGGTCAGGGTTGCGAGTTGGTTAAAAAAAGAAACCGTGGCCCTGACCGTCGCACAGGGTGGGTCTTAGCCAGTAAAAGTCTGACACGCCCTTCCTATACGCCCAGAGCGGGAGAAGTCATTTGTTAATTTACCATCCTAACAAAAAAAAAAAAAAAAATGGCTAGATCAGTTGTTTATAACGCTTCTATCTTTACATGCCAGATGATGTAGTGCTGATTAATTATTACTCTTAATATGCTCTTAATATAAACAAATCGTAAAGTACATATCCTTAATTAGAAACTCCTGTATCCGTGGCGATCTTGGTGTCTGTGACATAGCAGACAAACTGCAAGAGGGTCGCCTACGCTGGTACGGTCACGTCTTACGAAAACCGGCATGCTACGTGGCTAACAAATGTCTTACCATGGCGCCTCCGTCGGGCCGGAACAAGCGAGGTAGACCAAAGAAGTGTTGGCTTGACGTCGTAAGAGATGACATGCGTGTCAATAATCTCACACCACGGGATGCCAGAGATCGTGCGAAATGGAGGAGTAAGTGTAGGAAAGCGGACCCTGGGCTCCAACGCCAAAGCCGCGGTTGCAACCGGGATTATACGCTGAGATGATGATAATGATAAACGAATCGCAAAGTACATATCCTTAATTAGTTACGTTAAGCTGCTTGAATTTCTAAGGGCCACTTTCATCGATGAAAATAAACTAGTTTAAAAAAATGTTTATTTGCAGTAAACATGGAAAAGTACACAAACAAAAACGAAATTTTGAGACAAATTGGGCGAAAGGTATATCATGTCCATGTTAAACGGCCATCACTCAGTATACTACGATCATGAGAGCAGTGAAGCAGAGCATGGGGCAATAACTAACTACTACCTAACTACAACACACACACACATAACTAGTTTTAAATAATTCATATGGTAACATTCCGAGTAACAAAACTCGCGTTTTTAATAATTCTGTGCAAGCAAATGTTACAAAACTATAGGTTTGACGTTGTCACACATAATCAGCTTATAATTTTCCCACTGTTAGAACACAGGCCATCTCTCGGTGAGAGGAAAGGGGCTGTAATCTACCACGCTGGCCCAGTGCAGGTTGGTGATGTTTTGACACACTGCAGAGTAATTGTGTCTAACTACTTCTATCAGTAACAGTAACAGTTTCATTTTGACAGCTCAACGACATTCATTAAGTTATTTATGTTTTTGAGCAGACACGTTTTTCGAACATATGAAGTAACGAATTAGCAATATGCTTCGAAATTATTCAAATTGAGACTAATAGTGTGTTACACAATTAGAATGCTAAATACCTAATAATTAATACATCTAAACTGCGTTCAAGAGTTGTCAGTGTTAATATTATCTGTTTAATGTGTTAACAATGATGGCACTGACAGCTCTTCAAACCGTATGTGTTAATATAACATTCAGTTTAACCGGTGAAATACACCCTAACACCTACAAGATGTTTTTCAATTTTGTCCTAATGGCGACTCGTGTCTTGAAAATTGACTTTCCAAGCGCTCGAGTTTCTACCAGGATTACGATGTGAACAGCCCTTAGTTATTGACCCAAACTTAACTTTCAAATAAAAAGTCGCCTTTACAAACCACTCCAATTGCGTTTCGTGAAACGATTTTAATATTCGCTTTAGATTAAGTATCATTGATAATAAAAAGTTAAACGAAAAACGCGGCAAGTTTTATAGTTACGTTGATAGTGAAAAACTATTAACGTTCACAACGTAAGGCTTCCTTAATGAAGGCCACGATAAGTTTATTGAATCACTTAGTAAAATCAATAAGACAGAAGTTGGTGGCACACGCAGCGTGGGCTTAAGACGCCTAGCTAATTCCGTCGACTCCGCAAATCTCTAGCGAATACGGATCACATGATCATTAAGATATCTAAGAGACGAGTCCTCAAGACACTGCTTACTCTGCGGAGCTTTTGTGATCTACCGTAATTAATAGGCTTAATATTTCATACACTTCCTGCGGATTTTCGCTAATTTTCTCCGTCGACGATACGTTTACGTAGAATTACCCTGTGCTTAGCAGGGACTCCATCAGTCAAGATTAAGAAGAACTGAAAATAACTGCCGCTCTTTAAAAGCGTTACCTTGTTCCGTCGGCTCATTAAGGTAACTTCGTTACTATAATAAAAGTCATCTTGAACGTTATTACGTTTTAGTTAGACAAACGTGTTCCTTGATTGTCGGCGGTTTAAGAAGTTTGCTTCATAATGTTTTCTTTTACTAAAATGTTTTTTTCATTAATTTTTCTACTTCTAATTGCTTGCAACTCGCAAGTGTCAGGAGATTGAAATGACAGAAGACATTTAAAAATAAAAGTACGTCATGCCGGTTCTCTTTTTAACATCAGTCATTTTAGTTTTTCTCTGTGAAAGTATGTCAGCTATGTTGCTTGAAACATGGTAGCCCTCTATGGGCGTAACGTTTTGGACCACTTGCATACATATGTGTATGTATATAATAGATGGTTACAGGAAGATCGCCACGAAACTTGTTACTATGAATATTATGTATATATATATAAATATGTATATGTAGTATCGTAGCCTTCATTATTCATTAATTTCTTACTTCATTATTTTGACATAAAAATGAAACGCGATGGGACTCAGAGTATTTTTGGTTGCGTGTAGATGTTCACGTATATTTGAGTAAAATCTGGGGAATTTTTGGAAAGTAATAGTAACTGGCTACCAATTTAGATATCCGTACATTCAAAACAAAACTGCCATTTTTTATTCATTGGGTGACAGTTGTAATAATGTAGCCAATTTACACACCTATCAAAGCATGGCAGCTATAACAAGGCAAAGCGACGTAGGTTGTCAATTTTCTTAACAATTTATTATCGTGTATGTACCTATAAAAAAAAAAAAATATGTACGGACAAATCACACAGATTGAGATAGCCCCATAGTAAGTTCGAGACTTTTGTTATGGGATACTAACTCAACGATACTATATTTATAATAGATGCATATATAGATAAACATCCAAGACCCAGGCCAATCAGGAAAAGATCGTTTTTCCATCATGACCTGGCCGGGGATCGAACCCGGGGCCTCGCCTTGCCGCAGACAAGCGTGTTGACCGCTGCGCCACGGAGGACGTCAAACATTGACAATAGTACAACTTTAGTACTTATGTACCTTGCATTAGAAGTCATATAGCTACGTCACTGCATATATTTTTCTATTACAGTTCAAGGATATTCATTGCATTATTTACATTGTAGAGCAAACAATTGTTTTAAACAAATGTAGCAATGGATTAGCTTCGAGTATCATTTGCTAGCCTAGCCTTTTCCCAACTACGTTGAAGTCGACCAGCAGTCTGACCTCCATAACTGCTAACACACTGCAATTACTGGTTAATACGATACAATGGCTATCGTATGAAGTTAAGGCTAGAAAGGGGTAAGACTAGTTGTCAGACTTTTAGGCTTTTGACAACTGTAACGACTGTGGAAGATATACGAATGACAGCCAGCCCCAACAACTTAACAGTTAACGTGCTTTGCGCGGCACTGAGGGGCTCCTATGACTAGGGGTTTCGTATGACCTACTTCACCTATCCAGTGACCAACCGCGGAATACGCAGCTTCACCTGTACGGCTATCTACGAGTTTATCTTTGAAATGATTTAGATATCATATGTTACGTAATTAGGGCATTGGTGAATATTTCCTTCGTGAAGATGAGTGGGACAGAGTCAACCAAAAGTCCATAGGCAATCTAACAAAGCAATAGCTTCATATTTAATTTGATTTACGAAATATACACGTGTAGCATTGTCGTCAACAAGTGACTGTACTGCATAACTTCAAAGTTTTGTTACGAGTTAAAATGACCTAACGGCTAGGCGCTTGCAGATAGACTTACCTTTAATTAGTGAGCTGTGAGTTCAAATCTCACATAATACAAGTTTTTACTCGCTTGGAAAGAAATAGCTAGGAATATAATATTCTTTATGTTATTCGCCTAAATCATAAATTTCGTAAAGATTGAAAGTAAGACGTTTATAGTAAATCAAATAAAGAATTTAGATTTCTGACAGGTAGACACGAGTTAAGAATAGTTATTAACTTAATCGGAATGGACGTCGTCGTTTAATTGTAGCCAACAGTTCTACTTATGTATTAAGTATTAGATGATGTCATGATACCTATTGTGTGCAAAATTTGCCCGGTTGATGAGTTGACACGAATAGCATTTGTCCAGGATAATTGTCCTATTCACTGGGCGAACAATGTGCGGAAGTGGTTCCGCAATGATCCCAACATAATAGTTGTTTTATGTCCAGCGCGACCAACCGACCTCAATCCCCAGAGTAACTAAATATTAAGTAAATACATATTAATATATCCGTAATTATATACCTAATGAAATTAAATTGAGGTTTAGGATTCATCATCTTTTTTCAATAAAATGAACACTTACTCCATTATAACATAACGAAATCTAACTTTACTTCTAAACTTAAACTTTGAGTCAGTATTTGTATTTCGAACTTTATTGAGTACAAGACAAAATTTTTAATACTAAAGTGACAACTTAGTGTCACTTTAGTATTAAAAATTTTGTCTTGTACTTGAACTAAGCTGTCATTTTAATAATTATAAAGAACTGCATTTCTATTATGGTAAGGTGCATAATTTAATAAC
This sequence comes from Sesamia inferens, assembly GCA_037179545.1. Lineage (NCBI taxonomy): Eukaryota > Metazoa > Arthropoda > Insecta > Lepidoptera > Noctuidae > Sesamia > Sesamia inferens. The sequence continues at coordinate 13,795,258 of CM073928.1, read as the reverse complement.
CATTTAGGTGATTTAAACCTGATCTAAATAAAATCCATGTTTTGTAATAAGACAGTTAAGCTAAATACATTAATTATGAAAAACAACGATAATATTCGTAATTATCTTTTTTTTTTTTTTTGGTTGTTTTTATATGTATACAATAAAAAATGTTAACAGCTGTTACAAGAGATCTTCTTTTATCTAAGCAGGAATGTGACTTTACATTTTTTTTTAAATTTTATGAATATTTAGTTATAGGAAATATGAACCTTTTTGAGCGGCTCGGCCGAGGAGGCCGAGCGAAGGCTTCTAGAAGTTTTCATTTAAAATTTATGACACGCGCCCCTTTTGAAGAGACGTTTGACGACTGTCAACGGGGCTGCGCACCGATACCGTGCATAATTTTGCCAATGTTAAAAGTTTAAGTAAATTTTATTGGCTGTATTTATAAACCCGAATGTTATAGCTTGTCTATAAAGTCGTTAAAATGGATCTTTCTCAAACTAACAACTTTAAAAGTAGGGTTTACTAAGTCATAGTAAATACAAGTACATCGAATGTCATATTTTTGTTTTGTGACTTGTTATTTATTGAAATTTGTATAAATTTTCAATTCTATTTAAACAAAACATCGAAGAAATGTGTTAAATATGAGAAAATCAAACCGGAGTGGAGCTCGAGAAATTATTTTTAAAGTTTATCATCAATGTTTTAGGTACACCAAGCAGAACTATTTACTATATTTATGCTTTACCAGTTGCTAAAACAGGTATGTAATCATGTTACTGTATGTTTTTATCTACTAGTAACTAGAAGTTTCAAATTTACTAAGTAAACGATTTTAAGACTTAAGTGAGGATTGTTTACATTGCGCATTTATAGGTTAGATTGCAAATATGTTTGTGTATGATTTGCAAATGTTGATACTTTAGGTGATTTAATTTACCACTGATTTTAAAAATGAATTATATCATATAAATTGCATATTATTATTTTTAATCTTTCAGGAAAATGTGAGAGTGAACCCTATATCAAGATATAGATGAGTCAGTTATTCACCTAAGCGAAGGTAGCAGGCTGATGAAAGCAGTAACGGAGACGTTGTTAGTGAAGCAGTTGATAAGGAAAATACTTTCTAACGAAGAGTATTTGGGATGAGATGATGAAAGCAATTATTATGTTTTGGAATATTTTTCATTGGTTAAAAATATAATAATAAATATATATGATTTTTTTTTGTGTTTTACTCGTTTTCTTTAAACGCCAGAGACCACAGATTTGTGTTTTCATTTAGACCTTCTGCTTCCTTCTGCTTCTAAAGTAATGTGCTAGTATCAAAATGATTTCAGACAAGTCAACGGGGTTGCTATATGCACGACCGCAGTGCCCTCATTTATTTTCAGGACTTTATAGACAGACTATAAAATATAATAAAAGAAAATACGAATAAACATTTTTATCATCATGACCACGATTTTTTTATTTCCACCATAAACATATGTAAATTCAAAGTCAATAAACATTTCCGATAAATTATAATACTTAACAAGTTTTAACGACAACAGACTTAATGATAGTTTATTAATGTGTTATATATTTTGGAACGTTGAGACATCACCCATACATGCACACGCACATGCACTGGATGGCGTACTCACACAGTTTAAAGAAATGTAGCCCTTATAATGCCACTGGAGTTTTGAGCATTTCCTGTAAATTTTCGCATGTTAATTAATTTAAATCAAACACTACTACTGTTAGTTCGAAATGCCAGAGTGGCGTACCCAATTAATTAGTAAAACATTTATGAAAGTTCGTGACACGTTAATTGACTGTTATTGTTAAAATAACGAATTCAAATTAATTATGCTCGCCGTTTATCTCTTAGACAGCGATTTTAGAAAGAGATTAAACGTTTGGCAAAATTACTAGATATCAAATAACTGGTGTTTATTTAGGTAACTTCACTGTTTGTGGATTCAAATTTGATCGTTAAGTAGCGTGTTGATGATTTATTTATTTTTCAATCTGCACTAATAATGAAGTCGAAAAACTGGCCTGTTTGAAAACGGTAATCTATGGGACTCGTTGTCGGATTTAAAGTAAAGTTTTAACGTTTGATAATCCAATTCTTAAGAAAACCTGTAGGTTAGAAAGAAAACAGACAATTAGATTGCTTAGTGACTTAAAATGGGGAACAAAAATGTTATCTGCTATACCTTATATAGTAATTACATAACATAAAATCACGCCTGTAATATTCGAAGGGTCAGATAGATGTGGACCTAAGATACGCGTAATAAGGGGCGAACCTAATTCTTTATTCATTTATTTCAGGCGACGCAGGCCTTATGATGATAACCTTAACCTATACATATAGATTCTTAATAATAATTGTATCTCACTAGCATATTCGTATATTGTTCTGTGGTACTTTTCCGCGGCAGTGACGATACGCTACGTCCTGCATCCCGAAGTGTAAAGATCCACGACGTAGTAAAATTGGGAGGACCCGGTACCCCGGAAAGGCAGGTGACGAAAGCGTATGTGGCTTTTTAGCCGGTAAGAGTCCGGCACTCCCTTCCACGTCCCCGAGCGGAGGATAGTCTATGAGGATTTTTCCACCTTCGCGAAAAAAAGGACGGTTCGCGAACACCTTGAAGTTGAAGTTACGGAGCAGCTCCAGTGTATACGCCCTTGGCGTGTACCTCTTCTTCTGACTCACCAGGGCACAAAGCAAGCCTATGGGTTGCTACAAGAAACAAAGAACTAAATACATTAAGCGCGGCTCAGATAACTAAACGCACGCCTAAACTGTTTCAACAAATAAATAATTTAACTTAAGTTTCTCTGGACCTAATGTTTGGGGGGCGACAGACGGCCGATGACGAGTCTGTCCCTCCTGGATCCATTTAGGGGGGCTGGAAGAACGTATTATCCACCCTCCTTGCTGTGGACCAGGTAAGTGGACGAGATCTCCTTTGACCTTCCGTCGAGTCGTCGACTGTTTCGCAAAAGGAAACCAACGTATCCCAGCACTCAACGCTGCCGACCATGGAATCGATTATGGCCGGCAGCGACAATTCACTGTCTACAGCTGATATAAGGGCACGAAATAATCATACCCCGAGTGCATCTATGTCAACCGATACGTCAGGGACCCGTGACTTTTCTCGAGCTAGTCCGCCAGTACCAGCTCGATCACCCGATGATGGCTGGCGTTAGGGCGTGAAAGCCTGTCTCACCATTACGCTACTAACACCACGCGGAGCTTGGATCGACGGTGCAAAAGCACTAGGAAGTGTCGATGGGTGGGCATTTTGGGGGACTGTCTTATGTGATGGGGGACGTTCAAAAAGTGCTGATTCTCAGCCTAATTGATTTGAATAAATGACTTTTGATTTTGATTTTGCTGCTCAAACTACAACGATCATGCGACCCGCACTCGCGCCTCTTCACGCCACTGGTATACCTAAACACGGTACAGCCCACACCGGTACCGCGAGGAACTTCGCCTCCATGTCCCAGGTCGGGGATCCAGACAGTAGGTTAACTAACTATCTACAACTATCGAGCCAACATCTACGAGATACCCGTAACAGAATCTTTTATCAAAAACAACTTGTTTAGTATTAACTCAGAAATATTCTCAAGTCAATGAGTCCTAGATCTTTTTATATACCTACATTGTTTAGGCAATTTCAGTTCCCTACAAACTTATTGACCCAATAACATATACTTTCTCTTCCCAAATCGTTGAGCTATCCGAAGCCCTTGAATTTATCTCAATAACAGAAAACTAAACGGGCACGGTATCACATCCGGCGTCGATACGACACGCGACGTAACAGAAACGCTGATAAGATAACGTTCCGAATTAAAACCGGGATATACTAGTTTGACATGAAAGGGTAGCGGGCTTATGGACACTTGAATAGTTTCAGGTAGGGACACAAAAGAATATCGCTTTTTATCTTAATATATGCTTGGCCAGAGCAGCGGTGGCCAAGTGGCATCGGCCGCGGCTTATAAGTTGTTGTACCCCATCAGGCGCTTTACTTTATAAGAATTATTTCATCACCACTACTCTCAAACGGTGAAGGAAAATATCCTGAGGAAACCGGCATGTCCTTGAGCCAAAAAACTTCGAAGTTATGTGACATCTACCAACCCGCACTGGGTCAGCGTAGTGTATTACGGCCCACTTCTTGTCACCGAGAGGATGTCTATGTCACACGATAGGCCATACCATAGGCCGATTATGTAAATGCTTAGGGTTTTTTCTTTAGCCTTTACAAAAGTGATTCTACCAGGAACATGTTTCCTATGCCTTCTCGAACCAGCCTTCAGACTACGCCTCCGAGCGTTTCGCAGCCGCTTTTCGGGTCGATCTCAGCGCTGCCGTCCACCATCACCACCAAAAAAATCGCATCAAAATCAGTTGCGGAGTTTTAAAGATTTACGCATATATAGGCATATAGGGACAGAGAAAGCGACTTTGTTGAAACTAATTGCAAGTTTAGCACATCGCGACAATCATTAGCTTGTCAAATGTGTAGAACTAAGTTCGCGCCATGCAATGTGTATGCTCTTTTTGAAAATCTATAAATTGTTATCAAAAGATGTAGCCGCATGCACACAAACTCACTGTGCCGAACTGAAACGACGTTAGAGGATGAGTGGGGGGTGTTAGGTAATTTTCATTACGGAATTCATGGATTCGGTCTCCACGCTCAAGGCCCGCGATGGAAGCTATGCAATAGCTTAAAAACTGATAAAGCATCATGCTTGCCGCGATTGGTCCGTGAATTGGTGACAATCTTTAGATACTGAGTCCACTTTGAGTTCCAATTTAATACAAATTGTATTAAAGAGGCTATCGAGCGGAACAAAGGCTCCAAAGTGTTCGCACGAGATTTGTCTGTTGGACAGAGCCTACTTGCAAAGCTGATGACTGGGGATGGTAGGATCGTCACTTCCAAGCCCAAGATTTTGGGTGAGATTGAGAAATTCTACGGAGAGTTATACACATCAACACACGCACCTGTTGTAAGCCTGGCTAATGATCCTAGAGCCAGACTAACCCGACACTACACCGACGATGTCTCGGACGTCACCCTGTACGAGATTAGTATGGCCCTGAAAGAGCTCAAGAACGATAAGGTGGCTGGAGTTGATGGAATTACGGGTGAGCTTCTGAAAGCGGTTGGCAAACCGGTTCTTAAAGCGCTTCAGAAGCTATTTAATTCCGTCATTATTAAAGGCGAAACGCCTAAGGCGTGGCACGATAAGCTACGATACATCTTCTCGTCGTCCAAGATACCACAGTGTCTCAAGACTAGTCTTTAACCAGTGTGTGTTGCCAGTGATGGCTTACGGAACTGAAACGTGGTCGCTCACAATGGGCCTCGTACGAAGGCTCAGAGTCACAAAAAGGGCAATGGAAAGAGCTATGCTCGGAGTTTCTCTGCGTGAGCGAATCAGAAATGAGGAGATTCGCAGAAGAACCAAAGTCACCGACATAGCTCAACGAGTCGCTAAACTTAAGTGGCAGTGGGCAGGGCACATTGCTCGTAGAACCGATGGCCGATGGGGCAGTAAGGTTCTGGAGTGGCGGCCACGTACTGGAAGACGCAGCGTAGGGAGGCCCCCAACAAGGTGGACCGATGACTTAGTGAAGGTCGCGGGAAGCCGATGGAGGCGGGCAGCACAACCGGTCAGCGTGGAAAGCCTTGGGGAGGCCTTTGTCTAGCAGTGGACATCCATAGGCTGAAGAAGAAGAAGAAGAGTCCACTTCGTGACCCTGAAAGCACGTTAAGGTGTTGCCGACGGCTGCAATTCGTGGATATTGGAACTTCTTTACAGACCATCTGAAGCTCGAAAGTTTGACAGTAAATATTAGTGAGAATTTATTTATTATCCAGTAATTGGGCTGTGGGTGGTTTCAGGTAGGCGGTACCAGTTACTTTATGTAAAATAATAGTAGGTAGTAGGCCATAACATCGGCTGCCGGCAGAAGTAACCACCCACCAGACAAAGTCTTGCTTCTAAGGAATTCGTCGTGGCATGATGTCTGGTGAAGCCGTACGGAGGACGGTTCTCAGCAGTTCTGTTGCGATGTGTCCCGGGTTGAGAAAAATGTTGTTGTGTCGACAGTGCGATCGTGGAAGGTCTCTAGATCAATCTCCCACGGGCACAGCATCATTGGTCATGTTGTTAGGTTTAACATTGTATCACCTCGCTTAACTGCCGTCTTCCTTCCTATTGAATCAGTCTTTTTGAGTGAATAGGCTCTCAATAAACTAGCGCACTTTACCATCAAAGATTGTGTCACTGCTTATCATCAGGCAGGACTGCAGTCATGCACTAGTTTATAGTTAAAAAAAAAAAAAAAAACAAATGAATTCGTGTAGCTATTTTAGCGTGGCAGCATAAGCAGCAACAAACAAACCCACTTTCAAATTTAAAAACATTAAAGATGTTTTGTTTTTTATAAACAAGGAAACATCACACCTTAGAAGTGAGCAATGCTCCACAAAAGAGTTTGTTAAGCCAATTGAATAAAACAAGCAATATAGTGCAATTAAAAACCATCTCCCGGTTTGTAGTTATTTATCTAGGTTGAAACATGGTTTAAACCCTATAAAGCTCTTGCAAAGGATAGCATCGTCTGTGTGGCCCATGAGTGTCGTTAAATAAATTCATTTGCTTTTTTCTGAACGCAATTACTCGGTTCAAACACGTTTTCGCATTAGTTGGTTAACATGCTAATTGGACTACGTCAACATATCTTATTAAGTATTTTAAAGCTCCGTAAAAGACTTAACTTAGATTTTTTGTGCCTTTTTGGGCGAGGTCGTGGTTTTGGCACAAATAAAAGACTAAGGATTTCTTGACCTTTCACCAACTTTTAGACGTTGTTACGTCCTCGTTATTTCTTTAACATATTTTTGTTACACACGAGCGACTCGCATCAACGGCAAAGGCAGCGGCTTATGACACGGTTTGGGCAGAGTCACGGTTTCGGTTTGTCCGGTACGGAAAAAATATTTGTATGATCTGCGGGCAGTTGTTCCGGTTCTGGCTGTTTATGCATGTGAGTTTAAATGTTTGTAAACGGATCCACGTTACAGGAGTAATTCAATGTTTTTAAACAAACAACATTAAAAATAAAACTGCCGGTGTAGTCGAGTGTCGATGGCTGCCGTCCCCAGCTGCAGTAGACACGTGGCGCCTCATAATACAAGATTTTTTTTTGTTTATGCAAAACCTGAATACAATTTGTTCGGAATAAGCAACTAAATCGATTCCAATCATTTTTACACCATGTTATATTTTTTGCCAAATAGATTTAGAATTGTTTGCAGTATGGTTACCGAGCGCGGTACGCAGCTTACGGTAGATCATTGCCCGCCCGAACTTTGCGTGGACCATATTTTTATTGGGACAGCCAAGTAAGATAACAAGCTCATAATTTTGTGGGTTTTCCCGATATCTTTTTGAAATTTTGTACATAGATTCTTTACTTAAAAATACTGGACACGTGTTTTGTGTTTAGCAAACAAAATCCTTAGAACAATAATGCAGTTGGTTGACTAAATTGCAATATTTGTTTATCTGCAGGTATTTTCTCACGACACGACAGATGATATCCTAGTGTGGAGTATAGCGTTACCTTATTGCATCACCTTATGTTATTATCATTATTATTTTTATTTTAGTATCTTTTGATTGTTAAGCATAACAAAGGTCATTAAAAAAGGCCTGGATTGTTATCACATATTTTTTTATTATTAACTTATTAACCCGCGAGACGATTGGATAAGACATGGCGGCAAGGACATACCTCTGTTACCTATTACTATGAATTTAGCATATGATTCTGTATCCCCCTTTTTTGAATGAGAAATTATCAAATAACTTCCCCGGCTCTTGGCGGAGCGGAAAGGTGTTTCAGATTTTTACTGACTAAAACCCACCCATATTCCTATACCTGCTTTGTACCAGAGGCGACGGTATCTCTTTCCATCATTCTGCAGCCCCCGCTCAAACACAATAGTCCCCTGAAGGACCAAGAACGGAAACCAAAATTGTACCATAGACATCGGTACTAGCGGACCTCGTTACACTGTGCCCAATCCCTTTGCAATATTTATTGCTAATAATCAACGAAAAAATTTCAACACTAGAGTTCAGGAGTCATGTGCTGAAGTCATGGTAATGGTTTGCCTGTCACCCCGTAAATTTGGATATTGATATAAGGTGAACTAGAAGGCTCAGCAAATTAGCGATCGGACATATGAAAATGGCTCGCAATTGCATTAGAAAACAGCTGTGAAAATCTAAATTTAACCAGTATATGGACAAGGTGCAATGAAATAAAATAGCACTACGATCCGGGTGAAGCGCTTTGTCTCGTCTTCTATACTGTGTACTACATCGAGGGACTGGAACAATTTGCCAGCGGCGGTCTTTCCGTCTGACTACATTTTAAGTGGCTTTAAGGCTAGAGTGAATAGGTTTTTAATAAACAAGCGCGGTTTACCGTCAACGATTGCGGCCAAGCATACATACTCTAACTGGTCTATTTATTTTGATTCATATTTATGATATTGGTTTACTTATGCCTGCAATCGGAGAATCCACTGAATGCATACGTAAACCACATTTACAAGTTACTCTAAAATTTTCTGCAGTACAGGTTCAAACGTCATACCTAGACAGCTTCTAGCCTCATACATTATTTAGGCATAGGCAGTCACGTATTTTTCGAGTAGTTCCAGTCCGCTTTTGCTTATGAATAAATGAAGGAAAAAATGTCGGTAGCAATAGCCGGGAGATTCAACGGTGAAATTTTCTTGTAAATTTTCCTGGTTTAAATAAGGATTATATATGTGATTTTTTTCCATGTAAATATGAATTTTCCAAAGAAATTATGATAAATAAAACGATAAATGTAAAAAAAAAATGTGAAATTTACTTTCAGAATCATCGTGACTCTGCATCTTTTTTTGTCTAACGCATTTTCTGAGTAAACATTTTTATGTTACCTAAGTTTTAATAAATACATAATTTATCTACACGACTCAGTCGAAAATCCAGACAAGCAAAGCACACAGTAATAACTACAAAATAAATTAAAATTTATGCCAACCAGTCAGCCAACTTCATGGTTATGAAATTAAATTCGTTTTACAGCAAACATGCATACATTTTGTACGCAACGACAATAGGGCACTTCACTGTTTTACTTCGTCGTAATAAAATCAAAATTATGTAAATATTCCAGCTTATTCACTCAAGTATACCTAAATATTTTCCAGCACAAAATGCAAGGCTACATTGAAACAAATCTTCCTTTTTATTAGAGCCATGAACGTGGAGATGTATTTTATTGCAGCTTTGAAATATGCCCGAGCATTTCGGTCGAAGTTTCCAGAAACTAAATTCTCTTCTTAGTTGAAAGATCAAAAACGGGGTTTGCTGTTATTCTACTTTATGTCTGAAGAGTATAATTTTATCCAATTGGTTACTCATCCTTAGCAATGATCCCCAGTTTGGAATGTTCCGTCGAATGTAGAGCAACAACTGGCTATGATATTCGGATTTTGTTACGGGAATGTGAATGCAAATCCGTTAAACCTGATAATGGCCAACTTTTTATTGGTTTTGGCAACAAAAAATGGAAATAGTGAAGTTAAAGTTCTGCTTTAAGACTTGGGTAGGAGATCTGCGATGAGTAGTGAAGGCGTAACTCAGAAGAAGGAGGAAAAAAGACCGAATTAGCCGTATATGCTAGGTATGTGTTCCACAAAGTATCCGTGCCGTAACTAATGTTGTCTAATTTGACAGGCTTGGGTTCACAGCAGAAAAACTCGGGACAGGGGACGTAAATCCGGACGACAACATTGCCAGGGGTGTCCCACGAACATTCTTACAAATTTTTGCAACTGTAAACGTATTTTAACTTGACTCTAGCGTAACATTTACTTTGTTCTCCCCAAAGCGACGATAATGAGAGGAAGTGAATTTTAGCTTTGTCTACTGTCTACGGTGTTCGTTAGACTGTGTTGAGTCGGCGGAATTAAGAATGAAATAGATAGACAATATTGTTGAAATAAGATCTTTATAATGTCTTTCTTTTCAGAATGGTGAATTTTAAAACCAGGAGACTGACATGACGATCCTGGAACGAAATATCCGACAGCGTGTAACATCTAACAGTCCGTACTGGGTCCGCGTGGTAAATTGGAGCCCACTCCCCCTTGAACTCCTGGGACCAAGGTCCCAATAGTGGGCACATTTCATTCTGGCTTACATATGTTATGTTTATGTATTAACTTACGCAATATATTTAATGGATATTATTTTAGGGATATAGGTAAGCGCTATTAGTAGTAGCTAACTTCACAACAAACAATCCTTTTTCTGATATACCACTACCGTGTATTTGTGTCACACATCAAACGTCAAATTATGTATCCATTTCGCCACGTAAAAGAATATAGTAATCTTTCGCACTCCGGCAGTCAGCAACGCATATGGAACAGCATTTCTTACTATAAACAAAAAGGTACATCAATCATTCTTATACCCTCGAGGCATCGGTAGTGGTTGTAGTTGCTAGGTAATAACAATCGGAAGCGGTAGTCTGTTGAATTACAGGGGCGGGCCTCCCTCTATTGCCTTCCAAGCAAACAAAGTTGCAATAAACCCGACCAAGACGACTGTAACGTTCGTACTATCTTAATAGCGCTTTTATCCATCGGGCTGGGTTACACATGTCGCTTTGTGAAGGTCTAGAGACTTTGTCTACTCCACTGCATTTTATTTTCAGCTTATCTGTTTCAGATATTGGCGATAAGGCCCAAAGCTTCGAGTATTGGGTGTTTTATTCGCTTCCTATTCTTTTCTAACAGAATAATGGACAGCATTTGGACCAGGAACTTGCATTTGGATTTGGACAGAAAATTATTGGAAGCCTGTTTATTCTGGTTATTTTATAAAATACTTCGCAGTGAATAGTTTTTTCTAGAAAGACGTTTTAAATAACTTACCGTGTAGAAAATAAGTAATAAATGTTACTTATATCGGTATTGATAGCTAGTTGGAGCAATAATTTCAATGCATCTTTTCTTTGCTTTATCCTTTAATGTAAAGAAAATGGATAAAAAATGGTGATTCCCGAAGCCAAAGCCACAGATTGCATATATATATGGATATGGAACCCACGTTTCGCCATTTTGATGTGTAAATTAGTAGCTTTCTATTGATGACTTCGCTCTCATGATATAGAAATATATAGTCTATGTCTTTAGTTAGATTTGAAGTTTGGAGTTTAGCCTGAACAAACAGACCAGGCAACATGAAAACAAAAACGTCTTTCTTATAAGTACGCTATATACTTTCATATTATGAATTAAGTAAAAAGCTATTATTTTGACATTATAAACAGACACTTCAATTTCATTTATTCTTGTAGATATTATGTGTTTTAAATTATGTAGTGGAAGTTTTTAAAATTACAAAAGAGGTTTATTGTGATAATAAATAGTTGCGTCCGAAACGTTGGACATCCAAAGTATTAGCCTTCGCTAACAATATTTATTAGTTTTGAACTACACCTAATTTAATAAAACTTCAATGAAAAGAACAAATTTACTAAATACTGAAGAAGAAAAAGAAATCGGATTCTTCAGTTTTCAGTAAATTTGTTTTTGGTTGGATATAGATTCTTCTTCTTCTTTTGGCCTATAGAGGTCCACTGCTGTACAATGGCCTCCCCCAAGGCCACCCCACGCTGAGTCCACAATAATCGGTCTTGTGCTACCCGCATCCATCGGTTTCCCGCGACCTTCACCAGGTCATCGGTCCACCTTTTTGGGAGCCTCCCTACGCTGCGTCTTTCTAGACGTTGAATTAGGATTCTAATGGACATAATATAGTACTTCGTCAAACTTACATAATATTATAAATATTTTCGGCTTTTATTTTCGAAAAACACGGATTTCTTCGGTTCCTCATAGCGTTTTTTTTTTCTATAGGAATCGACCATTTGGAGCTGTCCACATAGCTTCTGATGTTTCATAAGTATCCATGTTGGTTCATTTGAAATAAAATATTTTGATTTTGACAGTTTAATATTTCACAATCCAAGTCCAAGTCCACATAACAATTAAAATAAAAATAATTATTATTTTAATAATTATTATTTCTATATGTTTGATTATAAAGTATTTAAAAAAGATAATGTAGTGTTAAAATTTAACATTACACTTTTTATTGTACAGTATCTTTCCATCTGCGAATTCAACTTGGACTAGTAAGAATATTACAAAAAAGCGACCATATCGCTTATTATCTAATATTCCTACTTGTGTAGCTATAGCTTTGCTTCTTAGAACAATTATCTACCTATATATTTTAGCAATGGCTATATTATCTCAGGAATTAATTAGACAGGACTATGTATCCACGAAATAAAAAAAAAGTGACGATTCCAACTTGGGAGTTACAAATTTTTTAACCCAACAAATTTATAAATTTCACTTATACATACATGAGAATCCATACAAATAAATTTGTCAGTCTCTGCCGCTCTGGTACTTTCTCACACCCTATCGGTTTTCGATGAAATTAGAGCGAAAGCCAATTAGATATGTCTTTTAAGACAATACACCAGATACACATACATCAGATGGTAATAAATAAAAATTAAATAGAAAATGTAAAGTCCGATGCGATTGGTAGGAAAGAGCGGTTTACGCCAGCATCAAAAAGCCCAAAATTCAGCATACTGCTACCACCATAACCATGCTCTCTATCAGCAATTCCTGCCCGTGGGACAAATTTTCGCCTTCACGTGGGTGGCGACGTGGGCAGAAGCTAATTTTAAATGAATTAGTAAAAGATGCCTTTGAACTCAATTCCCTTGAGAAGTGACTTCTTGTTAAATCCTTGTTTGATTCTTCGTGACGATGCATAACATATGCTGCTAAAGAAACACGTAAACAGGAGATATCAATAAAAGTTTAACTTGAGACACGAACTTAGGAATATGGAACGGAAAATTATAGCGATATTTTGTGTAACCTTTATTGAGATGGGTAATTTTTTTTCTGTTTTTGTTTTATTTTATTTTTAATTAGTTTATTTGTCTAAAAATCGTTATGCACGACCTTAATGAACTTATGTGCTGTTTATTTTTAAATTAAAGCTTTCTAATATTTAATATTTGCTGCTCACCATTACATTTTTATGAAACTTGGTACTTGAAATAAGGTGATTGTTTTTTACTGTTATGATTCTGTACTTTCTACATTTTCATTTTTATTCTGGATTCAATGTAATATTTACCTAAACATCATAAATGAGATATTTTAACCAGTACGCCTATAAATAGCTTTTAATATGTCTTCATCAGAAATGGTACTATGTGTGAAACAATGATATTATAAGACCTCGGTGTACCGTAATACCGCGTTCACGTATTTATATATTTATATAAATAAATACACACACGAATTCAGTATTGAAAGTACATTGATATTTAATTATATTATTTATGTAATACATTAAATAATAAATACATTCTGGCAAATAAATAAATTTGAGTTTGATTTCGGATTATTGGACTGACGTATGTTTTCAATTTTTGATAAAACGATTTCATATACATTCATAGCAACGAAAAAAAAATTGAAAAAACACATTAAATAAATTACTTAACTATTCGATCAGTTCCATCAAATCATTTCATGTTGAAACTAATAACATTAAACCAACACTAACCTTTCGATGTAAGCAAATAAAATACCTACGTTACTCTTTGTATAGCCACCGCACTTCATAATGTAATTACTTCCACTGCGGGGTCTTACAATATCGTGTCCAAGACGGAAAAAAGGAAGCCCGAAGCGGAAAATTTACTCTCCCTTAGCCAGTGATTTTTATTTGCTTCAGATCCGTTCCCCAGCCAGCGTGTACTTGATAGAAAGAACCACTAAACTTTTCCCCACAAGCAATTATTTTAAACTTAACATTTCGATACAAATTGTACGGGCTTCGCTTTTGTTTTGCCCTGAACTTTTAAATGTGTGTTTGATTTTGTTTCCTTGTTTTTGTTTTAGTTAGGCCACCGTGGCTTGTAGAAACTAGGTTAACATGTTACACAGAAGGTTACTGTTACTTTAAACTGTTAGGTTTGTGTGAAAAGAATAAGTACGCCAGTGAATTTAACTTTGTAAGTATGTGGTGATCATCCTTCACGGATTGTGATTAGCATTAAAAGGTCGATTTGTTAGACGGAGAAATAATATAAAATATGATAATAATGCTAGCTCTGTTTTGTTTTGTATAATATACATATTATAATGTAGAGTATCAAATATTTATAACTAATATTATCATAGAAAATGAGCTGAAACTAGTACAGAAATGAGTGTCAATCGCCACGATAATGACCAACCATCGAACGGCAACTGCCACCAGACAGCCGTCTATTCCATGTAACAACGCTATCTTATAATTTATATAGAACTGTTTGTATCAAATAAATTACTGTTTGGGAACGTCCGACAAGTGTTGGGCGGGACAGTTTTTCTTACCGTATATTAATGAAGCCGGCTATACAATCTCAGACGATATCTAAATAATTTATTGCTTCACCAGGTGTCGCGCCAAAGACGAATTTACATAACGTACAGCGGAGAATAGGGTGTAATTTATCGCTGCGTGTATTTTGTTCACAAGAAAACGATGAGATCCTGATAATAAGGACAAACTTTGTTTCGAGACTGTACCTACTTCTTACTTGAAAATTTGTGACGCAAATTAGATACTGTTTGATGTATTTGTGCGTTTTAGGGATCATCAGATCAGATGTTGATAACGTTACGATGTTACTAGCTGTGCCAGCGACTTCACATGTATGTCGGAAATAGTTGGATTTAATGTTTCTTTATTTGCCAAAGTTACTCCTTAAAACATCAGTTATTTCCCTATGAAAATCGTTTCAACTCTCTCGAAAGTTACCCGGAACAAACAGACAGACATTTGTTTGTTAAACCTTTGCAGGTTTAATTAAAATTTTTCCACTGCAGAGCAAACAGTAAGTTACCTTTAATATAATATCTAACTGTCGTTCCCAGAGTACCTAGTTACAGGGTAATTATACTAGTTACAGAATACTTTAACAGTAAATAAATAACCTTATTAAACACAATCAAAACTCCATCAAAAGCACAAATAGAATATGAGACACAGTTTGTAAACTACATAATTTACTAGTGTTTTGAGCTATTCTGGGCGTTCCTTGTAAACTTGTTATGGTACTCCCTGAGGATCCAAGGTCCGTTTCTGTGAAGTATGACGTTGTTGACAGCATGCTCTGTTTAAAGGTCACGAGATAATTTAGCCACGACGTGTAGGGTTTTAAATGCTTTCAGTTTAATTTGCAACATGGTCACACATCAAACAGATTTATTTGTGTCTTAATTTTTCATTGATACTAGTCACTGCATCGCACAACTTTTACGACTTGCAAAACATTGAGATATTTATTTTATTTATTGGTCTATATACAATTATTACACAATAACAACAATACCATACCAGCAACATATAAACATAGTGCACAATATGATGCGATAGGCACAGCATGCAAATACAAAATAATGATACAATTAAAAGTTACAAAAAGTGCAGAAATAACTTTACAGCAAACAATGTAAATTTAGCAAAGAGAGAGTAAAAAAAAAAACAAAAAAGTCAGTAATATTGTTATTTGTTTTTTAGGACTTGGCGCTTGAATTTTAGAAGTGTTGTGGTAAAGAAAGATATCAATCAAGTCATTTGAATTATCAAAGAGTCTGTAAATTTTAGGGATGGGCGAATTGGATCCTGAAACAGTTTTGCCGAAAGGGAGCCGGAATAGTTTGATAGGGTGACGCGGATAACTGTGGGGAATGGTATATTTAAGCATACATAACAACTGGGGGCAGTCTATTTTACTCTGTAGTATTTCGAACAGAAAAATTAATCTATACTGTCTCTTCTTTTTTCAAGTGAATTCATACCAACATTTTCAAGACGTTTCGCGTAGCTTGGAACCTTTTTATCCAGTCTCATAGAATAGGCAAGATGTTATAAAATCTTTTCCAGATCCGCTCTAACCTGAGACTATGAGTTGCATAGTGAGGACGACACACAACCACGCAGTATTCAAAATATTACGGACAAGACCGTTGAAGAGACCACTCCTCCGTTAATCCTATTCGCCGATGATATTTGAAAATAGTCCGCACTATAGATTCTCAAGCCGATTCAACATTACTTCAGAATGACTTGAATAAATTTCAAAACTGGTTTAAGAATAATAATATGCTGCCCAGTGTAGAAAAATGCTCCAAATTTACATTTACTCGAAAGTCTAACTTCGTGGATTTTAATTACACTATGCATGGCACATGCTCGTACCTCAATCAAGTTGATGTTATCAGAGATTAGGGAGTCCTTCTTGGTCGTAAATTAACCTTTATTCTCCATATGGATAACATAGTTAAAAAAGGCTTCTAAAACACTTGGTTTTGTGTTGCGTAATTCTAAGTGTTTTCGCAAGTCTAAGACCAAGATTTACCGGAGCCATAAGGAAGGTCGTTAATAAAGATAATAAATAACAGGGCCCAGTGGGAACCCTGCGGAACGCCGGATGTTATTATCATAGTTTCAAAATTATAGCCATTAGCTACTACGTGAAAGGATCTATCTGTCAGGTAAGAGTGCAGCCACTTAAGAAGGAAATCAGCAAAGTCGTATGCAGCAAGTTTTTGAATCAGCACTTCATGAGAAACTTTGTCAAAAGCCTTACTGAAATCAGTATATATGACGTCAGCCTGCTGGTTTGAGTCAAGTGAAGCTACAATAACTTCAACAAAATCTACAAAATTACTGCAGGTAGATCTTGTAGTAGTAAAGCCATGCTGGTGGTCTGATAGATATTTCTTGAAATAGCTTTGTATGTCAGGACATACTATTGCTTCAAACCTTGGCAAATGTCGGAAGGATAGATATAAGACGATAGTTTCCTACCAAATCATCGGCACCTGATTTGTGAATCGGTACTACTTTGCCAGCTTCCATTTTTTTAGGGAAAATACCAGTGCTGAGAGATTTCTTAAAGATCAACCATAGAGGTGCTGCCAGTTGGTTAGAGCAATTTACTATAAAGTTAGGGGGGATTATCTAAGCATTTGAGACGTTTAGCTACTTTATCATTGAGAATCTGGATCATGGAAAAGCTATCGGAGTTAGTAAGAAGATTCACAAAGAAAGGTGAAGCTTGAACTGCGCTGGGGGCATGAATATCAGGACTGTATACTGAAGA
Source organism: Sesamia inferens (assembly GCA_037179545.1). Classification (NCBI taxonomy): domain Eukaryota; kingdom Metazoa; phylum Arthropoda; class Insecta; order Lepidoptera; family Noctuidae; genus Sesamia; species Sesamia inferens. The sequence continues at coordinate 13,777,893 of CM073928.1, read as the reverse complement.
AAAGTAGGTCCCGAACATGTTAAACATCTCTTTGCCATTACAGGTTTTGATAACGCCATTTGACATTGAGGCTGGGTAGGCATTAGCAACACCCCTTTTCGACTTAATGAAGGACCAAGAAAACTTGAGATTTGTTGTTATTTTCTGTTCAATATTATTTATATAGGAGTTGTAACATTCTCTTGCCAATTTATCGTAATATATCTTATCCATAGGGTTTTTATACGTACCATACCTTCTTCTTATGCTGTCTTTTTGGCGCACCAAACTCTTCAGCTCTTTTGTATACCATGGTGGACGTGTGTTACTTTTTACTAAGGTCGATGGGACAAACCGCTCTATGATCTCATAAAGTATTGAATAGAACCATTCCAACATTATACTGGGGTCATCTGTATCTGAGAATAATGCACACTAGTCGGTACTTTCAAGTTCTGATTTAATAGCCGAGTAATTAACTTTTCTGAAGTTAATCCAACGTTAGGTTCTGGTTTTAAAGTATTATTAACTTTGAGGCGTAGGGAAATTTCAAGAGGAGGGTGAAAATGATCTATCTTCGACAAACTATTGTGAGCTTCAGTAACCCTATACTCAAGAAGTTCAACAAGAACCAAGTCCAAGATCCTATTTTTAATATTACATATATTGGTATACTGATTCAGGTTATGCATTAGAATGAAGTCCAAAAGAGCCTGATTTAATTTCGAGTTAGTCCTTGAAAAAGTGAGGTCGGAGTGGGCGGAGCCGCTGCTAATGGTTTGTTTCCAATCTATATAGCTCATATTAAAGTCACCAATAAGAACAGTACAATAATTATTTCATTTTGCTGCAGCGTTATAGCTGTCTAAGAAGTGCTCCAAATTTGAGTAAAGTACTGGTGAGGGCAAATAAAGAGCACAAATAGCTATTTTAAAGCCACTTGCAATATTTACTGTGACCCATAAATCTTTCGCACCCACTCTCTCAAGAACTTAGCCTACTAGCAGCGTACTTTCTCGATATAGCAATGTTTACGCTAGTTTATCGATCGGGTCCGATTGTTAGTTAGTCGAGTTGTTAGATCCCCGACCGGTACGGGCTAGCGTAATTAGTATTGTCTATGGCGACGCGCGGCCGCCATTCTTGAACAGACAACGTCTTGAGACCCCGTCGCGTACGGGGTCCGTTGCTTGAACTTTAAATTAAAAGACAACGTTTTGCGACCTCGCCGCGAAGGGTCCGTTGCTAAAATCTTGACGAAAAGCTCGCGTGCGTGGCACGTTCGGACGAGTGAATTTCGAGAAATAAATACCACCGGCCGCGTTTTGGATAGTTTGTCGCGATTGTTGCCCGTGTTTTGAAGTATTTACTTAAACTATAAAACGTAACAGTGACGTCTGTAAATTGAGTTGAATTTGAATCGGAAACGTGGTTTCATTGGCGATCTTTGTCGGGCGTGATTGACACTGCTAAATAACTTCTTACGTTGGTGAGCTTTGGTGCCCTATTAAGGGAACTTGGTGTGTCGACTGGTATGGGACAGTCAGTGAATTGAAGACATCGGATGTCATCGTAATCGACGCGCGCGCGTCGATTCTCCGGACTTCACTTCGCGACGGAGCACACTGGGTCCCAGGTAAGTCCCGTAGATTTACCAGAGTGTGGTCGGAGATTGATTTACTTGTGGTATAAGCCGACCTTGTTTGTTGGATAAGCCGTTCCAAACGCGCTGCTAGATGGGCGCGCTGTACTGGGGCGCGCCTACATCCGTTTGGTAGCAGAGTGCGGTTTCTAATTACTAATTTGATTAATTAGAGTATCATTCCAGTATTTTGGTAGCCTTCAGAGGCTAATTTGAAAAAAATTTGATTTTTTATTTGTTGTTGTCGGTACTCGTAAAATTATATCTCTGACCACCTTCATACATTGTGTGGATCCGATATTTTACAAAGTAAGAAATGTAAAAACAATTGTAGGTAGATTGTTTTATTTTTGGTTCATTTCTTTCCGTTCAGAGGAACGGAGTAGGCTAAGGCATGATACGCCATACAGCCAGTTATGTTTACGAGTAATGTTTTGTTATTGTTGACTCGATTATCTTGTGTATTTGTCCGAACCAAATAGTTCGCTTTGTTGTTGAATATTGAGCTACGGATAAATAATTACGAGTTATTTTTATGACTAATGTTTTGTTATTGTTTTAGTCAACTCGTGTATTGTACGAACCGAATAGTTCGTGATTGAATGTTTTGATTTAGCTCGTAATTCACAGTCGTAATTTTGTTGATTTAGCTCGTAATTCACAGTCGTAATTTTGTTCTGTTTGTTGTTGATTTATTACATAATTCACAGTAATAATTTTATTCTGTTTGTTTGTTGATTTATTGTGTAATTGGTAGTAATAATTTTGTTTTGTTAATAAGTTTGGATCTGTGTCGCAGTTAAGTTAGGCCGTTTGCACACTGATATTTGTATGTATACTTTGTAATATTTTTTATTTGTACATGTTAGTGTTTTGTTTGTAACGGTTGCCCTTAGCTTTGGTCCCCACACGGTCTCGCGGAAATTTATTGAGTTATTTACGCTTGTTTTTGTTGCTTTCCGCGCGTTCTTTAATTGAATTTAATTTGTTGATTTGAATTTGTGGCTTTCATTTGAAATGGCTCCCAATCCGCTTACTAAGACTAAAGCAGAAGTTCAAGCCGCATTGCGTTGGCTCGCGGGTGCGGCTGCCCTGATTGTTCGGCAGGATCGGGTTCAGGCATTGTTGACCAATTACGAAGGGTTGCCTGCGCGCATGCAAGGGTTGGAGCGACACGTTGTCGACTTCCATGCCTACGTTTTGGAACACCCTCCAGCGGATGACGCCATAGTGGAGACCTTTAAAAGGGATGTCGACCAGGCGTACGAACTGGCCAACCAAATTACGGAGTCGGCAGAAGGGCTCCTGGCTGCCCGTAGGGGAGAGCCGACTTTGAGCGGGGAGGTTAAACCGACCCCGCCGGTTTTGTTAGGGAGACTGCCCACATTGGAGATTCCCCACTTTGACGGGGACCTCACGGCTTGGATGGGCTTCATCAACCTGTTCGACAGCTTGGTGGACTCCAGGGAAGATTTGTCCCCCAGCCAGAAACTGGCTTATTTGCGCTCCGCCCTCCGCGGAGAAGCCAGTGCAGTGGTCCAGCACCTAATAGTTAGCGATGCTAACTACCAGGTCGCGCGGCAGTTGTTGCTGGACCGCTACCAAAACGTCCGCTTGCTAGCGGACACCCATGTGGCAGCCATTTTGGCCTTACCGAAGGCAACGCGGGTTTCCTCCTTGCGGAAGGATTTGGTCAACCCGCTCTTGACCGCTATCCACTCGTTGCGCCGTCTGGATTTGCCGGTCGACCAGTGGTCCTTTCTTCTTCTGCACATCGTCCTAACGAAATTGCCCGCAGACGTAAAGGGGCGATTTGAGCAAAGGTACGGGGGCAATAGCGCCTCGTATCTCCCCCCCTTCTCGGACTTGCTTCGTTTTTTGGAGGACGAGTGCAGAGTGGTGGACCAGCTGAGCGACCCCACACCGGGAACGAGCACAGGTCGTCCGGTGGCGGCGAGGGCACAACCCCGCCGTCCGACCAAACAATACTCGGCTGTCCGAAGGGACTCCCCCCCCGCACCAGGTAAACGGTGCCGGTATTGCCGGGGGGACGGACATGATGTGCGTGCTTGCGCGAAGTTCGGGGGCCTCCGGACTGCGGGACGAAGAGCCCTCGCCAAGCAACGCGCCTGGTGTTACATGTGCCTGGGGCACCACCTCCAGTCAGGGTGTCCCCAGGCTAAGGCTTGTCCACATTGCGGCGGGAGTCATCACGCTCTCCTGTGCTTGAACCGAAAGGGACCCAGATTCCCCGCGCACGGGCGGGGGCCCCAAGGGCGGGGGCCCCACGGGCGGGGGCCCCTCGCAGGATGTAGCGGTGGCCGTCGGAGGCTCGGGGAGGCGGGCGGTACGCTGCTCCCCCCCCTTGATGGAATACCCTCGACTGGGGCGTTATGTTCCCCCGTATGCGGCCCACGGTTATTGCCCCACACCTCGGAGTAGAGTTGGAAGGAGTCCCTACATTGCGGAGTGGGACCCTCTCGCCTACTGTCGGCGATCCCCTCCGATCTTGTCGACTCAGTTCAACCGGGGTCCAGGGGGGCAATCACCCCCCTCGGATTTTCATTAATGCCACTGCCGGGCGCAACCCCCCACCGGAGTTTGTGCTGTTGCCAACAGCCTCCGTGCGTGTTTGGGGCCCCAAAGGTGATTTTGTCACAGTGCGTGCCCTCTTGGATTCAGGGGCCCAGGGTTGCATAATTTCTACTTGGCTCGTCCGACAGTTGAGCTTAAATATTGTGCCGCATAGGGAATCGGTACGGGGCGTTGGAGACCTGCGGATTTCGGATCCGATCGGTCGGGTTTCGTTCTCCTTCTCCCCCCACTCCTCCTCAACGCCGAAAATCGATACTTCGGCGATTGTTTTTGAAACGGTGGTCGGGCCGCTTCCGCAAGTGCGAGCCCCACACGCCGCCGTTAAATTGTCAGCTGGATTGGCTCTGGCTGATCCTCACTTCCACCGACCTGGCCCGATCCATTTATTGATCGGTGTGAATGTTTTACGTCGTTTGCTGCGTGGAAGTAAACGAGTTTTGCAGGCAGCCGGTTTTATAGCCATGTCCACCTCTTTGGGTCATGTAGTGATGGGATCGTTTAGGGACGGCCCAGACCCCCCTTCGGCAGACAGCGACCTCGCTGTTGGTTCTGCCTTGTCACACATCCTCCAACGCTTTTGGGAGGTGGAGGAGCCTCCGACCGCAAAACGAGTGGTCCCGTTGGACGAGGAGTGCGAATTGTTCTATCAGAACAATACTGGTCGCCTCCGCTCGGGTCGCTTGATCACTCGCTTGCCCTTTTTGTCAGTTCGCCCCCTCTTAGGCAGCTCCCGGCCACTGGCCGAAAAAAGGTTGTTGTCTATGGAGCGCCGAATGGCGAGGGACCCCGCATTAAAGCAGAAGTACATGGACTTCATGCGGGAGTATGAGGAACTGGGGCACATGTCGCTTTCGCACCTGGATTGGCGAAATGAAGAACATTATTTTCTTCCCCACCACGCGGTTTTGAAGACTTCCAACGGGAAGATACGTGTGGTCTTTGATGGATCCGCACCCACGTCAACCGGAGTGTCGTTGAACCAGTGTTTGCACGCCGGACCGAAGTTGCATCACGATGTGAGTGATGTTTTGACCAACTTCCGTCGACATGCTGTCGTTTTTGTGACCGACATTCGCATGATGTTTCGGCAGACTGTGATTCACCCGGAAGACAGGAGATACCAGCTTGTGCTTTGGCGAGAGGATCCCAGGGATCCAATGCTGGTCTACGAGCTGAACACCAACACCTATGGACTACGATCGAGTCCTTTTGTGGCGATCCGTTCGTTGTGGGAGCTCGCAGAGCGCGAACGGCTGCGCTACCCCCGCGCGTCTGTCCTCATAAAGGAGGATCTGTACGTCGATGACGTTTGTACAGGCGCCTCGAGTGTACGAGAGGCCCTGGTCTTGCGAGATGAGTTGATCGCTCTCCTAAGAGCTGGTGGCTACGAGTTGAGGAAATGGGTGTCCAACTCGCCCGAACTCTTGGCAGATGTACCCAAGGACCACCAGCAGGAGCCTCATCTCTTTGAAAACCCTGATACTCCAGACATGCTGTCTGTTTTGGGAGTACAGTACAAACCAGTCCAAGATTTGTTTACCTACAGATTGGAGCTTCCGAGCCCAAAGGTCTGGACTAAACGCACAGTGCTGTCTACTGTAGCTCGCACCTTTGATCCGAATGGTTGGCTTAGTCCTGTAGTGTTCGCGATGAAGTGTTTCCTACAGGAACTATGGGCAGCGGAAGTGACCTGGGATGAGCCCCTCTCCGGCGGCTTGCTCCGAGACTGGGTGCGGTTTGTCTCATCCCTCCCGGAAGTCAACCGTGTTCGTATCCCTAGGCACATATTGCCTGAGGGACAGTTTTCCGCTAGCCTACACGGCTTTTGTGACGCGTCCGAAAGCGGATACGCGGCAGCCGTGTACATTCGAACGGTGGACGCACGAGGTGTTGTCGCCGTTCATCTGGTTACGGCTAAGAGTAAGGTTGCCCCACTTCGGACCCGATGGACCATACCGAAGTTGGAGTTGTCTGGCGCCACTCTATTAGCCCGATTCCTTAACCACGTCGTCGACACCTTGGGTGCTAGTGTCGACTTTAGGTCGATCTTTGCATGGTCTGACAGCCAAGTCGTCCTTTGTTGGCTGAAAAGTTCAGTCCATACCCTCGAGGTGTTCGTGGCCAACCGGGTGTCTCAAATTCAGACATCGAAAGCCCAGTTGATTTGGCGCCACGTGCCTGGCGAATTGAACCCCGCAGACTGCGCTTCCCGCGGCTGCGAGGCGCCCGAACTTGTGAATTACCAGCTGTGGTGGGGTCCACCATGGTTGTTACAGCTGGAGGGTTCTTGGCCCCATAACCCCGCAGTGGTCGGGGCATCTACGCCAGGGGTGCATGTTCACGCCACCGAGGCTGTAGCGGCTCCAGATCCGGAGTTTTTGCTTGAGCGCTACAGCTCTTTGGATAAATTGCTCGGCGTCACCGCCTGGATACGGCGTTTCATCCACAACTGTCGTAACCCTCGTGGCAAATTTGAGTCTCCGGTCCTCTCACCGCAAGAGCGCAATGACGCTCTGCTGTATTGGGTGCGGATAGTTCAAGAGAGAGAATTTGCATCGGAGTTGAAAACCCTCCGTCAACGCACATCCAATCTGAAGGGACCCTTGGGGCGCTTGAATCCCTTCTTGGATGATCAGGGTTTGATGCTAGGTCGGCTTAGAAATGCTAAGCTCCCCTATGGGGCTCGTCATCCATTGTTGCTCCCCAAGAACGGCCCCTTGGTGAAGTTGTTGATCGCAGACCGCCATGTGAAAAATGCACATGCCGGATGCAATGCTCTTACTGCGATCCTCCAACGGGAATTTTGGATTTTGTCTGCGCGGAGAGTGATCCGATATGTTATCTTCCGTTGTCTCCCGTGCTACCGCTTGAAAGCGGACATCGTGCAGCCCCAAATGGGGGATTTACCTGCCGATCGAGTCACCGAATCGATGCCCTTTGCTGGAGTTGGTACGGATTTTGCCGGACCATTCATTGTAAAAGCTTCGCGTCTCCGTAACGCTAAGACCGAGAAGGCTTACTTGTGCGTTTTTGTGTGTTTAGCTACTAAAGCGGTCCACCTCGAGGTGGTTAGTGCTCTCACGACAGAGGCGTTCGTCGCTGCTCTTGGCAGATTTGTTTCGCGTCGCGGACTGCCGTCCTTAATTCGATCCGACTGTGGGACCAACTTTAAGGGTACCGATCGTTATTTGAAGGAAGTTTGTGAATTTTTAGATAAACATAATGTTGTGATCTGATCCACACTCTCCAGCAGAGGGGTACGATGGCAGTACTCACCGCCGTCCTGCCCCCACTGGGGAGGTATATTTGAAACAATTGTAAAGGCCGCGAAAACTCACCTTCGTCGCGTTATTGGAGATAGTATCCTAACTTTTGAGGAGCTCGCGACCGTTTTTTGTAAGGTTGAGGCGGTCCTCAACTCGCGTCCGTTATGCCCTTTGTCATCCGACGCGAATGATTTGGAGGCCCTCACGCCGGGCCATTTCTTGATAGGTAGACCACTTAACGCCCTGCCTGAATATCCTTATTTGGACATTAACTCCGGACGGCTCTCGCGATTTGAATTGCTTCAACAGCTTACGCAGAGTTTTTGGCGCCGTTGGCATCTGGAGTATTTGCACATTTTACAACAGCGCGTTAAGTGGTCAGACAAGACGAACCCACCAAGAGTCGGAGACCTCGTTTTGTTAAAGGACCCAAACCTGCCACCCCTCCGATGGCGTCGTGGACGCATTGTTAAATTGTATCCGGGGTCGGATGGTGTTCCCAGGTTTGCCGAGGTCCTGGTGGGGGACTCTGTCTTGAAGCACGCGATCGCCACACTCTCTCGCCTGCCCTTAGATTGAATTGTCGGACCGTTTGTTACTGTCCGGGGCGGGGGGATGTTTACGCTAGTTTATCGATCGGGTCCGATTGTTAGTTAGTCGAGTTGTTAGATCCCCGACCGGTACGGGCTAGCGTAATTAGTATTGTCTATGGCGACGCGCGGCCGCCATTCTTGAACAGAGAACGTCTTGAGACCCCGTCGCGTACGGGTCCGTTGCTTGAACTTTAAATTAAAAGACAACGTTTTGCGACCTCGCCGCGAAGGGTCCGTTGCTAAAATCTTGACGAAAAGCTCGCGTGCGTGGCACTTTCGGACGAGTGAATTTCGAGAAATAAATACCACCGGCCGCGTTTTGGATAGTTTGTCGCGATTGTTGCCCGTGTTTTGAAGTATTTACTTGAACTATAAAACGTAACAGTGACGTCTGTAAATTGAGTTGAATTTGAATCGGAAACGTGGTTTCATTGGCGATCTTTGTCGGGCGTGATTGACACTGCTAAATAACTTCTTACGTTGGTGAGCTTTGGTGCCCTATTAAGGGAACTTGGTGTGTCGACTGGTATGGGACAGTCAGTGAATTGAAGACATCGGATGTCATCGTAATCGACGCGCGCGCGTCGATTCTCCGGACTTCACTTCGCGACGGAGCACACTGGGTCCCAGGTAAGTCCCGTAGATTTACCAGAGTGTGGTCGGAGATTGATTTACTTGTGGTATAAGCCGACCTTGTTTGTTGGATAAGCCGTGACAAATGCGCGGTAGATGGGCGCGCTGTACTGGGGCGCGTATACAAGCAATCAAAACACCACCCCCGTCTTTTTTATGATGAAAACCAGATGATTCTCTGTCACGTCTGAAAACCCTGTACCTATTATAAAAAACCTCGCTGCTAAGTATAAAATTATTGAGCCAGGTTTGTGTTAACACTATTGCGTCAAAATTTGAACAAACTAAATTACAATAAAATTCTTGTGTTTTAGATCGTAATCCACGAGTGTTGTGGTAATAAATATTAAATGTAGCGAATTTAAAATTTAGATTAACCCACTAACAGCTTTTAGTTCTGCATTGCACATAATACAATTGAGTGAAGCGAATCCATACCTTTTATAAGCTTACTATCCGAATCATCATGGGTCAATGTATACACTTTTACAACAAGCTTCCCATGGACATTCGAAACTTACCCATTAAACGATATAAAACCTATATAAAGGCCAAACTTTGCAAAAAGGGGTATTATAAAATCTCAGATTATTTAGAGGATAGAGAGGCTTGGGACTGAGCTGCTCGCTCTGTTAAGCATTGTTATTAAGCAATATGCGTAATTATAATGTAAATTATTGTAAACATTTTCATTTTTAATGTCTGGACTTTAAAAAAGACGATGATCCCTGAGTTTGTTTCGGCTATTTCTTCTCAGAGGTAGTCAGTTAGGAAATGCCGGCTTCATCTAGTTAAAAAAAAAAAAAAAAAAAAGAAAAAATAAAAAAAACATGACGTGTAAAAGTGATCGGTGATCCTACTTGCTTAATAAACGATTTCATTTCATTTCATTTCATTTCATTTCATTTCATTTCATTTCATTTCATTTCATTTCATCTGATTTTCTTACATAAATACGTCCTCCACTGATCTAAACATAACGATACCCTTTTTCTTTAGCTCTGAGACGTGTAGCCATATGTAGCGCCTTATTAGCCGGGCTCAAAAGTTCCGTCACGAAGATCGCAGACTTTGCACCATCAAACTCGAGATGAGAGGTGTTGAGGTGGCTTTGATTTATTGAAATTTATAGAAGCTGCTAGAAAGGAATCTCGCAATCTGGGAGTGGCAAATTGTACAACAATTAATTTTGGGCGAATTGTGGTGTTGTTGAGCTACATCACACGAGTACAATTACTGATGTTTTCCTCTTTAATTTCACAACCTATTGTTTTCCCCAGCTGAGTTACAATATTGAGAAGGTTTTCAGATGTCTTCTGAGGCACACATTGAATCTCAATATTACTTGAACGAGCGTGTTGTTCTAAGGAGTTCAAACGATTTGGCATGTCTTTAATTAATAATAATAAATAAAAAATTGTTTATTTTTCAACTTTGTACATAATTTTTATAATGATTTTCTTAATTCTAAATAGCACTGATGTATAATTTGCCTGAACTAGGTAGAACCTGTGCTTCAGGCGTAAAAGTGCTTATTATAAATTTTTATTTTGCAATAAATTAACAATAAAACAATAAAAGTAGTACGTAAAAATCTAGGACACAACGGAAGTATACAGTGTTATTATTAGTATCCTATTGCTTACATAGTATTATTAGTCTGTTAAAGTAATGGTTATTGCTAAATTTGTTTACATATTGTAAGTAGGTCTTCAGTCTACTCATATGACAAACCTTGTAGATAATTAGAAACAACATTCTTACAGCTAAAATAATTCAAATTATAAATATTTAATACTCTATTTAATCTATTGTATAAAAAGGGCCCTAAGAACGTACAGAATTTGTGTGTAAATGCATATTTAGAGATAGAGGTTCAGCTGCACACTATATCATTCCGCCTTTTGTTGTAATTAAAAATAATATTAGCGTTGTAAGTAAGCGTAGCATGCTGTTTTAGTATTATGTGCAGTATATAAATTTGCCGAACTGACTAAACTTTGCAGGGCCGGTAATTTGCTACTTTTAGAACAGCTCTTTTTTTCCCCTTCAACATGTCGTCATATTGGTTGCTAAGAAATTCCACGGACCTCCTAAGGTCAGTAACTTCTTCATGTATTTCCGTTAACTCCCTGTTGAGCAGGTTGCTCATGGTTAATCTAATTTTTTCTAACAGTGAATTTATTATCGATTCCATGACATTTTTGATAATGGCACGAATACCCTCCTCAGTGACGGGGGTAGTTATTGGATTTGGTGGGGATTGCAATGTTTTTCGCTTCAGACGGTTTTACCGTGCATTGAGGACAGCACCACGATTTTAGGTCGCGTGTTGATTCAAGTTAAGACACTCCTGATGGAACGCCTTTTCGCAAACTTTACAACGAATAAAGCTTTGATCAGTGAGTTCCAGAGCACAGCAGCCAAATTTTGGCGGTAATGCAGTCAACATTTGTTTCGAATAATAATAATGGCTGCAAAAAAAAAAATGCAAAACAAAAAAGCACACGAATAAAGGTCCACGACACATTCGAGTTAAGGCCGCCGAGGGTACTTTGCAAAAAGTTTAGTTATTGTTTCGTAAATAAGTCTTATTTATAATGTTTATGTGTATTTTTTCAACTCACAAATAGTTCGATAGTCCAAAAACACATATATCACCAACACTGAACAGAAACTTTGTTAAAACTGTATAAAAATAATTTATTATTAAGGAGCGTTATAACTGCAACTGTACACTAATGGCCGTTGATATTAAGGTTTCCTTACTGTACATTTGCTTAGTATTAAGCATATGAAAATTAATGATGAAAACCGCGTCAAGTACCACTTTTGGACCATAAGGGCTACCCTTGTTATAGCTATATTACATACCTGGGTGGATTGAAAAGTACTCGGCCTAACACAGATCCATTCAATTCTAAAAATCAAATCTACCCACATTATTTAGTTCAATTCAAACTAGTTCATTGTGTGAAGTTCGAAACGTGTGCGATAATTAGTTGTGATTTTATAAATTTATTAACAAAGTAATCGGACATAATTTCCGCGAATGAAGCAAATCGAGCAGCGTGCCGTCATTAAGTACCTCCATAAGAAGGGGCTATCATCAAAAGCCATCCATGATGACATGGTCAGTACATTAGGCGATTGTGCTCTGTCATATTCATCCGTCAAAAAATGGATAGCAGAATTTAAGTGTGGTAGAGAGAGTGTGAAAGATGAACCCCGCTCTGGAAGGCCTTCGACGTCAACTACTGACGAAAATATTAAAAAAGTACTTGATTTAATAATGGGAGACCGCAGATTAAAAATTAGAGAGATAGCCGAGATTATAGACATCTCTTATGAATGAACTCAGAACATCATTGTCAACGAGTTGGGTTTCCACAAAGTGTCTGCGAGGTGGGTTCCGCGACTGCTTTCAGTCGAACAAAAAAGGACACGATTGACTATTTCACGCGACTGTTTGGAGTTATTTGAAGTCGATGCAGATGATTTTTTTAATCGTTTTGTTACTATGGACGAAACATGGGTTCATTACTGTACACCGGAAACAAAACAACAATCGAAACAGTGGAGAAGACCTGGTTCACCACCCCCTAAAAAGGCTAAGTCGATTTTGTCGGCAAATAAGGTGATGGATTCAGTATTCTGGGACTCGAAAGGTGTGATTATGATTGATTATCTTGAAAGGGGTCAGACTATAAACTTACTCTGATTACTACTGCACCTCACTACGTCGTTTACGAGAGGATATAAAAGAAAAACATCGAGGAATGCTCAAAAGAAAAGTCCTGTTTCATCAAGATAACGCCCGTGTTCACACGTCAGTACAGTCAATGGCTGAAATTCACAACTGTGGCTTTGAACTGTTACCGCATCCGCCGTATTCACCTGATCTGGCACCATCAGACTTCTTTCTGTTCCCTAACCTAAAAAAGCACTTGGGAGGTCAAAGATTTTCGACAAACAACGAGGTCAAAGCAGCTGTAGACGCATATTTTGACTCTAAGGAAGAATCATTTTTTTTCAACTGTCTAAATGCTTGGAAGGGGAGGTGGCAAAAGTGTATTGAACTTGATGGTGATTATGTAGAAAAATAAAAATATAACTGATTTAGTATAATATGTTTATTTTCTTGGTTAGGCTGACTACTTTTCACTCCACCCTCGTGTATACCTTTGACATTGACATGCAATGATACAAATGAATATATTTCTTGAACCGGTAGGAATTTACAGTGCAAAATTTCATACTTATGTATACTAGTTTAATGATTGCTATTGTGAAGACTATAATGGATCTTCCTTCTCTCCCAGTTAGATTTAATGATGATCTAGTAGTTGGAGTACATTATATGGCCTGCTCAAATGCCCTTTCTTTGATGTTCTTGAGTTGAGTTGAGTCATTAAGCTCCTTAATTCGAGTTGAGCTTCACGATTTCTGCCTTTGCAGGTTCACTCGAATATGAGTATTTCGTCCATCAGAAGATCTTTTCAGGCGTTTGTGTACATGATCTTTGTATAATCTGATCATGTCTGACCTTACAAGAGACTTTTACCCATGAGTGCTTTTCAACACGAAATGTTGACTCAATCGATTTTTGTTTTTACAATAATATGACGTGTGCTCGTAAAAGCAGCGGTAGCCTAATGCTATCGACCGCGATTTACAAGTTGTAAGGTCGTAGGTTAGAACCCCATCAGGCGCTTTATTTTGTAAGAATTATTTCATCACCACTGATCTCGAAACGGTGAAGGAAAACATCGTGAGGAAACCGGAATGTCCTGGAGCTAAAAACTTCGAAGACATGTGACCAGCTCAGTAGATTACGGCCCACTCCCTCCCATCGAGAGGAGGCCTGTGTCCCAACAGTGGGAACAATATAGGCTGATTATGTACGGAGGACGGATCTGAGCAGTTGTGTTGCGATGTGTGCCGGGTACGATGCGCCAAATGTGGTTGTGTTGGGAGTTTGGTCGTGGAGGGTCTTCAGATCAGTCTCCCTTTGGCGCAGCATCGTTGGTTGTGTTGTTGGGTTTAACATTGTATCACCTTGCTCAACTGCCGTCTTCCTTCCTATTCGCTCAGTTTTTCTGAATGAATAGGCTCTTAATAAACTAGCGCGCTTTACCATCAACGATCGCATCACTGCTTACCATCAGGCGGGATTGCGGTCAAGTGCTAGTTTATAATTATAAAAAAAATGTATGTACCTTTAGCTTTCTCATAAGTGTGCTAAATATCCTATTTATATAATAAATATTTTCATTTTATTTTTGAAGTGTAAACTTCTTTGGCGACGTTGAGTACTTTTGCTGGATGGGGGTAAAACATTGAATTCGCGTCAGCGTAACGAACCCAACACGATGATTGTTTTTTTTTTACTTTTTGTGTATTATGTGTTTTTAGGGTTCCGTAGCCAAATGGAAAAAAAACTGAACCCCTATAGATTCGTCATGTCTGTCTGTCCGTCTGTCCGTGCGTATGTCACAGTAATTTTATTCCGAAACTATAAATATAATTATAGCTATACTGTTCAAACTTAGTAGGTAGATGTATTCTGTGAACCGCATTAAGATTTTGATGCAAAAATAAAAAATATATTGGCGGCTTCCCATAATTAAAACTGAAACTCATTTTTTTTTTTTGATTAATGACATACGCGTGGGGTATCTATGGATAGGTCTTCAAAAATGATATTGAGGTTTCTAAAATATTTTTTTTCTAAACCGAATACTTTGCGTGACTAACAAAAGTGGGTCCCCCCCCCCCCCCTTACTTCCAAAATAAGAAAATTAAAAATCTAAAAAAACATATGATGTACATTACTATAAAAACTACCAAGGATAATTGTTTTGAACGAGATCTAGTAAGTAGTTTTTTTTAATACCTCGTATTTAGTAAACCGCTTACTACCGCGTAATCTTTCATACAAATAACTTAAATCCTTTAATTTCATAAATAAATGGTACGGAACCCTTTGTGCGTGAATCCGACACGCACTTGGCCGGTTTTTTAATGATTTCAGTTTTCATTACTGTCGGTCAGTCCCAAAAATGCTAATTTTATTTTCTTTGTTGCCTATCTACCGACTATAACATAGAAATAAGTCGAATCAAAAAGTCCGTAAGTCAGTTAAAATATAATAATGTATGAAAGACCTCTGCCTATTCATTCTATGCAGTCTTCTTGCAGGAATATAAGTTCGGCCAAAATATGCAAAACTTGTTAGAACTTGGAAGTTTTTATTCTGAACCAATTTAAAAGTTAACAATTGTACGGGCATCCTTAGCGGTGTTATTTATTAAAGTCGTTTCGTCCATTACGAAACAGTTACTCTACTAAAGAAAACGTAGCAAGAAATGAAAACTTTCAAGTTTACCCTACTTTATATAGATTTAGTAGCAATTTTACATGTTCTGTAATAGTTTCCCTTAAACTGTGTTGTTGTTATTACAATATTTTAATTAATTGCAGGTAACATTTATAATTATAAAAATATAAAAAATATATACGGACAAATCACACAGACTGAGCTAGCCCCAAAGTAATTTGTGTTATGGGATACTAACTCAACGATACTATATAATATATTTTTTATAATAGATACATATATAGATAAACATCCAAGACCCAGGCCAATCAGGAAAATATCGTTTTCCATCATAACCTGGCCGGGGCCTCCACGTCGCAGGCAGGCGTGTTGACCGCTGCGCCGCGGAGGACGACAAATTAAAACAGTGACAGAAATCAAATTAAAAAGTCAAATTATGACAGTGTTTATCAAAAACGCCTAAATTACTTGCTTGCTCTAACATAAGGCATGGTCTTAAATGAAGGTCTGCGGAAGCAATGTTCGTTCTCATAACCTCTGGCGTAGGTGTGAGATAGAACACCGAGGTGATTTTTAGTCAGTAAGAGACTTACAGACCCCGCCTCCGATCTCAGGGCGGCAGACTTCCATGAGAATTTTCCACACAAGAAATAGAAAGTCTTACATTAAGGCACAAGTTAACTACATACCTACATATACACCTACTGATACCTGACATAAATTGTGACAGGTATCGCATGTCGCCAGTCGGGTTCTAGACCTAAAATTTGTAAGCTTTTTCCATAGTTTTCTACTTTGTTTAAAACCGATTTAGTCTGCTTCTTGCAGCCCCCAGCGTCGCCTAAGTCGAGGTCCGTATTCCATAGGGGATGCCTTTAGTATATATATATATATATATATATATATATATATATATATATATATATTTATATTATAAACTAACGCTTGACCGCAATCCCGCCTGATGGTAAGCAGTGATGCGATCGTTGATGGTATAGCGCACTAGTTTATTAAGAGCCTATTCACTCAGAAAAACTGAGCGAATAGGAAGGAAGACTGCAGTTGAGCGAGGTGATGCAATGTTAAACCCAACAACACGACCAACGATGCTGCGCCAAAGGGAGATTGATCTGAAGACCCAACACAACAACATTAGGCGCATCGTACCCGGCACACATCGCAACACAACTGCTCATACCCGTCCTCCGTACGGCTTCACCAGACATCATGCCGGAACACGACAAATCGCTTGGCGGCAAGGCTTTGTCTGGTGGGTGGTAACTTCTGCCGGCGGCCGATGTTATGGCCTAGAATAGACACCGAGAATAGTTCTTATAGTCCTTTCATTTTTTTTTTGTTGGCACAAGGTCGCAACTTCTTATGGTGGCCTACGATTTACAATTTACAAAAAAATTTCGGTGTTATTGTCGAAATTTTATGACAAATAATTATGTCGAATTGTCAGTTTAAAAATAATATTTAACTAACTAAATTCAAACTTAATTTTGTCCGTGGCTTAGCGCAAGTAGGTTACCAAGGCCTGCAGGTGGTCGCTATCTGCGAAATGTGGCACAAGGCTAATTTCAGTATATCACGGGCATCTGCTGCCTAATTAGTTGAAGAGCGAATTATCTAACAATAATTAGGTAGATCATACGGTAATTGTACTTTGATAATGCTACTTGTGTCTAAATACGAATATATCATATAAAATATACGGTACGTCGATGTTTCATTATAGGTAATATTTAAGTTATAAAAAAACTAATGTCTTGCAAAAAAAGTACAGTTTTTTTGGCAGCGTAAACATCAACAGGTACTAATAACATTCAAGATATGAGGAGGTAGCCATAAAATTAAATTGTTATGATGCCCAAAACTACAGTTCTATAAACATTCGAAAAGTTTCGAAAATTAGGTAAAACCTTTACAAAAATATTCGCCTTTACACAAAATCAAAAGTCATTCGTTCAAATTAGGTTGAGAATCAATACTTTTTGTATGTCAAAATTACATAAATCAGTCCCCTAAAACGTCCGCCCTTCGTCAATAAAGCTAATAAATAGCCTTAACAATTCAAAGTATAATTACAATAATAATTCAATCGAATTTTCCAGATAACAATTGAACCCGTATACGAAACAATAAAATGGTCTGTCTTCATAATTTCTCCTTTTCATCATTCGTATCAACATTTAAAATGTTAATTTAGGATATACAAAGGATAATTCCGTTTATACCAGGTATAAAAATTAATAGCTTATATCTCGTGAACCGTAAATCTGTTGAACTGGACATGAGACAAAAGCGCGTGTAAATCACTTGTTTGTTATTTTGTTAAATTTGGGAAAAGATAAGCTGAAAATATGAGAAGAAAAAGGTTCGTAAATAACAGACAGATTAGCGGAATTATGAACGGTGAACGATGCTTTGATAAGCGTTGAAATCCTTTCAGAATTTACGTTGTAGATATTTTTATTGAGTTGAGGGGTTCGTGGCTAAATAAGAAATGCATGGGTCGATCGAAGTTTATGCTTACCGCGGTCAGTTCATGGATGACCATCCATCACACATTTATTCCTTCCCCGCCTCATAAAGCTAACCTTGCATAGTTTTATACAGGTTCCTCGCTAGGTGTTTGCGTATATTAGATTCGTATATAAAACGTTTCCAACTACATACACTGTCTGAACTACTGCGTTGGAAAACTCCTGGAGTACCACTCCTGGCGGCGTAAGGACCATTTTGTTCGTCTTAGGAACGTGGCAAATAATGTTTGCATGTATGTTATTTTCAACGTATATTTTAGAATATTTTGAAACTGACTGGGTTTTAAATTAAATTGTAATAGATAATACGGGCTAGTGTCCGCAAATTTACGACAATGCGTTAGATCCGTTTTCTTCGTCAAGTATTCAAAAAGGAGGAGGTTCTCAATTCGATTGTGTTTTTTTATGCGTACACAGAACTTTTGACTGGTTGAACGGATTTTGATGATTCTTTTTTATTTGAAATTGCGGTCCAGTTCTGACCATGGAGCAAATCGTTTTGATAATGGCATCCAAGAAAACTGCAAAGGTCTTAAAGAAGATCATTCATTTTGGGCCCAAAAGTCAAATTACGGGGCAACAAAAATAAAAGTGTCACCTCTATTGCGGAGGCCATTCGGAGTATTTTTTTAATATGGCAACAGGTCTCTTCGTATAATACTTGAAACGTTATTTGAATTAGAAAATGTAACGTTTCATGAAATATTAAAAAAAAAAAATTGATAGTTGCTGAAAATATTGGAAAAAAAAAAATGTAACACAAGCTCATTGGGATGATGAACTTCTATACAAAATGACTTGGTCCACTACTAAGCATGATTTATTCGATTATAGTATACAACGAACTTACTTAATTCACAAAAAAGAGCAATGCTCACGGTCGTACCCTTCGATCGATTCGATTTTTCGAGCGCTGTTAGTGACTCCATATAGGTAATACCTATAGGTAGTCACCATGTTAAGCGCTGGCATCGAGTTATTAATATAACTCAATGCCTGCGCTTGATTGATCATCATCCTGTGCTATCGATTATGATTTTAGTTCTTATTTCATGATTCGGCTAATGGATACTATACTTATTTTCTTTCTGTAGGTCAGTTTTTTAGGGTTTCTTAGCCAAATGGCAAAAAACGGAACCCTTATAGATTCGTCATGTCTGTCTGTCCGTCTGTCCGTCCGTATGTCACAGCCATTTTTTACCGAAACTATAAGAACTGTTGAAACTTGGTAGGTAGAAGTATTCTGTGAACCGCATTAAGGTTTTGATGCAAAAATAAAAAATAATAATAAATATTGGGGGCTCCCCATTTTCATCAAACACATACGTGTGGGGTATCTATGGATAGGTCTTCAAAAATGATATCGAGGTTTCTAAAATATTTTTTTTTCTAAACCGAGTAGTTTGCGTGACAGACGCTTCCAAAGTGGAAAAAAGATGCCCCTCCCCCCCTCTAACTTCTAAAACAAGAAACTGAAAAATCTAAAAAAAAAAAAAAGACGTGTGGCACTCGGGGACTGCCGCGGTAAAGCTATTGCATAGCATTTTGTATCAATTTATGCAATTATAATTATTTATTTATTTTATTTATGCAGTATTTCTTTTTCTTTGATATTAATTCAAGTTACACTTTTTGAGCGTGGTGACCGATAAGAACTCACTTTTTTTTTTTTTTTTTATAAATTATAAACCAGCGCTTGACCGCAATCCCGCCTGATGGTAAGCAGTGATGCGATCGTTGATGGTAAAGCGCGCTAGTTTATTAAGAGCCTATTCACTCTAGCCTTGAAGACACTCAAATTGTAATTTGACGGAAACACCGACGCCGGCAAATTGTTCCAGTCCCTCGATGTACGCGGTATAAAGGAGGAAGCAAAACGCTTCGTCCGGATCGCAGTGGTGTCAACAACGTAAGGGTGGAAACTCGCCGTACGACGGGTCGTCCGATGATGGAACGGAGATGGGGGAATTAAGTCATGCAATTCCCTTGCACACTCACCAGAATGCATCCTATAGAAGACCGAAAGGCTGGCTACTCTACGCCTGTGCTCCAGGCTTTGGAGACCGTTTCGAGTTAAGTCTGGGTCGCCAATCAGCCTCTTCGCACGCCTCTCCACCGAATCCAAAGCGGCAAGGTGACACTTCGCAGCACCAGCCCAAATGTGGCTGCAGTACTCCACACACGAGCGGACCTGTGTTTTGTATAAAATTAGAAGCTGCCCTGGTGTGAAGTACCGCCGGACTTTCGCGATGACGCCTAGTTTTCTGGCAGCCACCCCGGCCTTGGACTCAATGAACCGCCCAAAGTTAAGGCTCGAGGAAATCTCAACTCCCAAAAGCTGAAGGCGGTCGGTACACTCCAAGGATACATTCTGAAAAGTAGGAGCCAAGGTAAACTGGCTCCTTTTGGCGGTGAAAAGACACGCCTGTGTTTTGGCGGCATTGAATGCTACAAGATTGGCATTGCCCCATTCGGAGACTGCCTGCAGTGCAGCACTCACACGCTCTACCATGGCCTTTCTTTCGGACCGGATAGTTTCCTTACTAGCCCGAGCTTCCGGCAGGTATCTCTCCACAACTCGAGTCAGTAAGCATGTAAAATGAGAAAACTAACATAGAACGATCCGTGTGAGAACTAAACGATCACTATTACACAACAACACTGATACCTTTGAGAAAGCGGACTTCCTCTACAATAGGGCAATTCCTCCGTAAGGTCTGTCTATGCTATTACTTATAATCTCTGTCATTGTTTGCTGTTTCGGTGCAATCGCAAGACCGGCCGGGCACTGAGGGGCAGGCAAGACAGCTATAGTATCCTTATGACTCCACCAACTGGTATTTCGTTGACTCGGAAACGGCGCACAGGGAGCACCACGAAATATACTCAAAGACTCCGAGGTTCTTTTTCAATATACCCCACTGTTTTGTCGTGGTGGCCTAGTGGTTAAAACACCAGCCTCTCAAGTATGAGTGCGCGGGTTCGATTCCAGGTCAGGCAAGTACCAATGTAACTTTTCTAAAGTTATATGTACTTTCTAAGTATATCTTGGACACCAATGACTGAAGGCGAAGGAAAACATCTTGAGGAAACCTGGGCTTTATAAGTCTGAAATCGCCAACCCGTATTGAGCAAGCGTGGTGATTACGCTCAATCCTTCTCTGTATGAGAGGAGATCTGTGCCCAGCAGTGGGACGATAAAAAGGTTGTTGATGATGAACGGCGTCGGTGTCGAATTATTTGTTATCAATTTAATATTTTCGAGCTGATCTTTAGTAACATAATCACTTCTGATTGCGTTAACATCTGACCGTAGAATTAATAAATCCTTCATCAACTTCTTTACGTACGTTCTACGTAGTCAAAGCAAACTGGTGGCAATTTGTGAAGGTAATATGCCACAAAAACTGGGATTGTTCGGGATCCGTGATTTTAAACACCGTAATCGTATATTTTAGGTCTTTCTGCTTTTTGTTCTTACGCCTCGATACATGTTTTTGTCTTGTCTTCGTAGAAACAAACAATAACTTTTTTGCCTCATCAATGTCTTCCTCAGAAAAAGCCGACGAGCATATTTTTATTAAACTTTCGTTGTTTCGTTTCGAAGATAACAATATTACAACTCGTACACTTTTATAAATGTACTCGTATTAACATTGTTCACCGACATCTTTCTGTAATATTTTATTTAATAAAAACTTCAACTTCAACTCTTGATTTGGTCCCTGTGGATAGATACCACAATTTTGCCAATAACACGTGTAACAAATTATAGAAATCTATATATATAAAAGAAAGTCGTGTTAGTTACATCATTTATAACTGAAGAACGGCTATACCAATTTGGCTAAAAATTGGTAAGGAGGTAGCTAAGAACTGGGAGAAGGACATAGGATACTTTCTATGCCGCTCCCCGTCGTTCCTGTGGGAATAAATGAGCTTCTTTGTTTCGACTTTTCCCACACTTTTATGCTACCCTGGTACCTTCCACGTCAAAAAAATATGCACAATAAACCTTCTTTCATGTATTTGATAATGATGAATGAATGAGGTTTATTGTTTCGACTTCTCCTACACTTTTGTGCTACCCTGGTACCTTCCACGTCAAAAAAATATGCACAATAAACCTTCTTTCATGTAATTATGATTATTTGATAATGATGAATGAATGAAGTTTATTGTTTCGACTTCTCCTACGGTTTTGTGATACCCTGGTACTTTGCACGTCCACAAACTATGCACAATAAAACCTCTTTCATGTATTATGGTGATTTGATAATGATGAATGAGCTTTTTTATTGTTTCGATTTCTCCTACACTTTTATGCTACCCTGGTACCTTGCACGTCAAAAAATATGCACAATAAACCTTCTTTCATGTATTACGATTATTTGATAATGATGAATGAATGAGGTTTATTGTTTCGACTTCTCCTAAACTTTTGTGCTACCCTGGTACCCTGCTCCTCCACAAAGTAGGAAACACGTGGCCAGTATTTTTAAGTTGATAATATTATGTACAAAATTTCAAAAAGATATAATGAAAAACCACAAAGTTATAATAAGCTTGCTACGAGTATTCTACTTGGTTGTCCTCCGTGTCGTCCTCCGTGGCGCAGCGGTCAATACGCCTGCCTGCGACGTGGAGGCCCCGGGTTCGATCCCCGACCAGATTCATGATGGAAAACGATCTTTTCCTGATTGGTCTGGGTCTTGGATGTTTATCTATATATGTATCTATTATAAATATAGTATCGTTGAGTTAGTATCCCATAACACAAGTCACGAACTTAATTTGGGGCTAGCGCAATCTGTGTGATTTGTCCGTATATATTTATTTATAAATATGGTCAAAGATACGCGGCGAGCGAGCGCGGTGCGTTGACCTCTAGCGTCAGCTGTTGCGCGCGCACAATACCTATGATGATGTATCGTAAGCTGCGTGACGCACTCGGTAACTACACTGTAACAATTTCTAAATGTATTTGGGACAAAATATAACACGGTGTCAAAATTATTGGAATCGATTCAGTTGCTTATTCACTATCTATATATATAAAAGAAAGTTGTGTTAGTTACTCCACTTATAACTCAAGAACGGCTCCATCGATTTTAAGTTAATAATATTATGTACAAAATTTCAAAAAGATATAATGAAAAACCACAAAGTTATAATAAGCTTGCTACGTGTAATTCTACTTCGTTGTCCCAACATAAATATGGTCAAAGATCCGCGGGCGAGCAAGCGCGGTGCATTGACCTCTAGCGTCAGCTGTTGCGCGCGCACAATACTATGATGATGTATCGTAAGCTGCGTGACGCACTCGGTAACTACACTGTAACAATTTCTAAATGTATTTGGGACAAAATATAACATGGTGTAAAAATTATTGGAATCGATTCAGTTGCTTATTCACTATTTATATATAACTCAAGAACGGCTGAACCGATTTAGCTGAATATTGGTGGGAGGTAGTTAAGAACCCTTCCCCGTCGTTCCCGTGTGACGTGACATAAGACATGGTCCAACTCATTCAAAATGTAAGTCAGCAATTCATATACCAAAAATGGTATAACAAAAAGCAAATGACAGCTGAGCATATTTAAAAAAAAGTCTAACCGGTTGAAGCAATCGTTTAAAGCAAAGAATATAAATACTCTCTGCCGGTTTAAAGTTTCTAATAAAAAACCACAAAGCCAACTTCAACTTCAAAATTTCTAATATTGTATTGCTGTGCCATTTATCATCAATAAAAATATCATGCCGTGACCAAGACCATCAAATCTTTCTCGAGAAAGCGGTAATGCAAGAGTAAATCGAAACATTCTGAATGAAAGCACTGAAGAAGAGCAAGAAATTGCACGTGCAGAGCGCCGCCTTACTATGACTCGACTTCGTGCTTCTCACTCACAAGAGCAAAGGGAGGCGGCAGTCCGTGAAACTGTTCCGTTGACAATGCGAAATCGGCGAACAAACCTCAGAGATCATCATCATCATCATCAATCTTTTTATCGTCCCACTGCTGGAGACAGGTCTCCTCTCATGCAGAGAAGGATTGAGTGTAATCACCACGCTTGCTCAATGCGGGGTGGCGATTTCAGACTTATAAAGTCCAGGTTTCCTCAAGATTTTTTCCTTCACGTTCAGTCATTGGTGTCCTAGATATTGTACTTAGAGAGTACATATCACTTTAGAAAAGTTACATCGATACTTGCCTGACCTGGAATCGAACCCGCGCAATCATACAAGAGAGGCTGGTGTTTTAACCACTAGGCCACCACGACATCTCAGAGATCAATAGCTAGATAATTTACGAAGCACAAGTAGAAATTAATTTCTTTCACAAGGTGCTACACTAAATAAATGACAAATAAAAAAATCATGGAATACTTTTTTTTTTATTTACAGTGTTCCTAATTTAAAAAGTAAAAAATGTGATCATGTGATATTTATTGCCTTTAAGGCGGAACAAAGTTCGCCGGGTCAGCTAGTTCTTTAAAAAAATAACTCACAATAATGGCGGATATCGCCAATAACAGTTGAAAAAACGGCCGCGTGAGCACTTTTTACTCTATAAAATCACGCGCTTTTATTTAGTAAACAACACTATAAATAATTTAAAAGTCCAATGAAAAATTAACGTGACATTTATCTTAGCTTTTCCGTTAAAAAAAAAGCTATTTTATAAAAACACTACTAAATTAGTTTGAATAAAAGTACTTAATAATTAATTATTAAGTAATCACTTATATGTAAATACTTTTTTATGGAAGTCAGTTTTTTCAGTTTGAATAAAATCAAAAATAAAAAAAATGTTTTTCTTTAGAATTTTTTATTTTATTTTAGAATGCCTGTTATTCAGTTTGTGATCTTCCTATAGTTTCAGAGTCACAACAAATACTTTCTTTAATTAAACGAACCAAAAATAATCATCCCAAATTATACTAGGAACATTATACGCCGCCCGCCGTGAGGTAATTAACTATGTTTGTAATTTTAATAATACCGTCAAATTAGGAACTAATAAACGTTTTGATTTTAAGCAGAACCTTAATTAAACATTTTCTTAGGTATTTCGAAGTAGAAGTCCTCTTTGTTACTTATTTTTAAAGAAATCTAAAAAAGAAGGTTATTAACCGTTATCTTCCATAAAGTTGAGCCATTGTCACCGCCTGTTATATTATTGAATCTTTGACAGATGTTACGGATTGCTGTACATCACACTCGTCTCCGCAGAGTAGGCAACTCGTTCATATGTCAATGTATACACTTTTGCAACAAGCTTCCCATGGACATTCGAAACTTACCCAAGACCAAACTTTGCAAAAAGGGGTATTATAAAATCAAGGATAATTTAGAAAACAAAAAAGCCTGGAACTGAGCTGCTCGCTCTGTTAAGCATTGTGATTAAGCAATATGCTTAATATTCTAACGTAAATTATTGTAAACATTATCTTTTTTAATGTCTGGACTTGAAAAAAGACGATGATCCCTGAGTTTGTTTCGGCTACTTCTTCTCAGAGGTAGTCAGTTAGGAAATGCCGGCTTCATCTAGTTTAAAAAAAACACGTGACGTGTAAAAGTGATCAGTGATTCTACTTGCTTAATAAAAGATTTCATTTCATTTCATTGTCATCATCATCATCATCTCAGCGATTTTCCCAGTTGCATCCATTGATTTCTTTTTTTTCAATTTGATTATTTTACATTTAGTTGCATTTTTTTTATTTCACTTATTTGCGTTGATATTATAGGATTGGATTTTATATATTTTTTAATATGTGATTGTAATTATAAGTACATATCCTGTTTTAAACAGGTTTGGGTAGTTCAATGAATTTATGTATTTACACAAGCAAAAGTCTACCATTACCTATATTTGTCAGTATTTCTTTTCTTAGTTTATTTATTATTAGTTTTTAGCAATATTAGTCAATCTCACACTATTTTTGTACATACTCATAAGCATTTCTATTTATGTAACACGTATTTATTTTTATTTAAGTATGCATACACGCGCTATGCTGTTTGTATAAAACTGATTCATATCCGTCACCTCACCGCAGTTGAAAACCAGCGTCAGGCACTAGTTGTCTGGCATTTTTGCAGAATTGGACCTTTTTGGTGCAGCCACGAGGCACTTTGCTGCTATTTTTAAACAGGGATTTTTTACTTTTTGTTTAGTTTCTTATTTCAATTTTTTATTTGGTTTGTTTTTTTATTATTTTGTTGCTACCTGATGTATGTTTATGCTAGATGTATCTATTGTGTGTCTTTAAGTCTGTGCTGAATAAATGTATTTTCTTTCTTTCTTTCTTTATGTCACCAAAAGTCTCTTACTCGGACATGCAAACAGCCAAACTATAAACAAAGTTGATTGAATGTCAAAACCAGGGTCATATACCGTAGACATTAGACAGCACCAAGAATTTTATAACAACACTGGATATAACGCCAAGTATAAAGAACTGAAGCCTAAAAGAATGACCTTGAAACAATTCATTTATGTTTTGCGTCTCTTTCACCAGGGTGACAATATTTTTACTTACTCTAGGACATTTTGTGAAATTATTTATATAAATTGAGAAAATTAGGTACAGACGACAACACATCAATCTACTACAATCTGTCAGATTTCCTTTTTAGATTTTCAGCTTTATCTCTAAAGCATTAAGGCTCAAGGTTGATTGGGAATATCTGACAGTTTGGGGTAGCTTGATCTGCTGTCGTCTGTAATCTATTAATATTATTATTCTAAAACTGAAGTTTGTTTTTTTAATCGCGCTAATATCAGGATCTACTGGTACGATTTGAAAAAATCTTTTACTGTTAGATAGCCCATTTACTGAGGAAAGTTATAAAATCACGGTGCGACTAATAGGAGCGGACCAGTGAACAAAGATGCGGGTGAATCCGCGGGGTACCTAGAGCTAGTTTATTATAATGCATTACTAATGTAAACAGACGACTGTGTATGTTAGCAGTAATACTCTGATATCTGTCTACGTCCGTCGGTTTAGGTACAGTGCAATTCGTGAGTTATGGAATGCGTGAAGTTAGCCGCTAGCAACTTTAACGCTTGTGTACTCGTAAATAAATCAATAGGTTAATAAAATAAATACCGTTAGCTATGGTTATTGCTATTATCAACTGTTATTGGTATTTATTTTTTCGTAAACTGTACTGTAGTTAACTAAAGGTTAAAAAATCATATTATGTATGTGTTTTTATTTTATGAAAGTCGTTTAAAAAATACACAAAGGTTATTTAAATTTAGTTTCTATCCTAACATAGAATCTTTGAAAACTACATAATTCCAGATAGGCTGTTTATTATGTAGATTTACAATATACCAAATTTCATACTCTTGACCCAGGTACATACATTACATAAAAATCTATTGCTCTGTATATTTGTGTTTAGCTGCTTTTTACTTCTGGCGATTTCGAGGTTAATCCAACTTATTTAATTGTTTAACTAAACTTGTACAGCACTTACCCAGACAGTGGTTGCTGCATATAAAGATATATAACATATCCTGCAAGCTGGCAGGATATGTTAAAAAAAAACATTTTCATTTAAACAACTTTTATTAATAACAAATAATTTTTTTATCACACATGTGAAATGAAACGCTTTTGTATAATTTCTGCCTTCTGGTGCGAATGTCACCCAAAAGCATATGGGTATGATTTTTAAGATAGAATGAATTCTTATTTTAAAGAACATATTTGAAATAAATTTTATTATTTCAGTTTCATGTAAATCCATGCAAATTTCATTGACTGGATGTTTCGGAACAAATAGTTCCTGCAGTAATATCTGGAATTTTTCTAAAACTGCTAACACCAATTTTGATTACAAATTGCAAATTTTGCAATTTGTCTTCAAGAGCTTCAAATAGTCTTTAAGAGCTATAGTCATTAACTATGAATATTAATATTCTAATGTCCAACGATAAGATACTCGTATAAGTATGTACGTACAATGTTTTCACTGTATGTGATGGGCACGTCCTTTTCAAAGTAGCTGTTTTTTTATTCTGACACAGAGGAACAAGTATCAGTTTTAGTTATTATCATTACATCAGGTAAAGCTGAGCACTTGAATGGTGTTGTACATTCCTGTAATTTGAAATAAATTGTTATCAACATTGCTGGGTTTGTAAGCAGCATACTATTACCACAGAAACATAATTGTACAGAATAAACTGGTAGGTACTGCACTAATTAAAAGTCGTTTCGGTCTTGGTGGATCATTTGTATGATGTACATGAATTTAAAGTGTAAGCTACAAATCTTTGCTGATTCATAAAACTTTAATTTTACTGGTATATTAGATAACAATTTTTGCCTTTTATCCAAGTCCTTTGAAAAACTGAAACAGAAAATTAGTTGTATTTCCTGAAACCAAGATAAAAGATATACATCTGTTATCTTGGTTTCAGGAAATACAACTAATTACTCAAAGTTTTAGGTTTCAATACTGAAACCTAAAACTTTGAGTAATTAAATTAAACTTTATTTTAATGACATGCTTTTATTAAAATTTAAATAAATTTTAATGAAAGCATGTTTATTTAAACATGTATTACCATTATTAGTATATATCTTATTTTCCAGTAACCTAGACTCTCTCATCTCTATGCTAGGTGAAATTAATTACATGTTTATTCTTTACTTGTGTAAATGGCCACAGATTTTTCATTTGTTCTTTGTTTACAAACATGCAATTTTGACGTTCAAGATTTTATACGTAACAGTTTCAATTTTCATACACGATTTAAACATATAACTGCCTGAATGATGACATTAATTATTAGAAAAACATTACTGAGACAGTTTTAAACGAGAAATATTGGCGGATCTTTAAAATTTGGCTTGTATTATGTAGAGTTTGTGTGTAGTTTAAAATCTGGTATTTCTGAACTTACCAATGAAAGGTAACAATTGATGTTGTGTTCCACACACTTCCACAATCTTTAACTAAACAAGACATTTTTTAATAACTATTAAAATATTAGGACCTTTAAGACCTGTATCTAGATTTCACAATATATTAAAAAAGTGAGTTTCTATGTTTTTCTCGTACATTTATGATCAGGTAACTAGGAAAACTTCATTTTATTTTAGCAACTTTTAATTTAAGTGTAAGCGAGATGGAAAACATAACAAAGATGAATAACCTTGGCTTCAGTTATTTCTTCTAGGTGTAACATCCACTGTTCTAAAATTCTTGGACAGCACACATTATTTGACAATTAGATTCGAACCACCTGTCATCCGTAATGCGCCCGGGACCACTGGCTAATGACAACAAACCAGACGACATTGTAAAAGCAATAAAAATATTGTAACAATGTAAATATAAGAGGAGAGTTTTGACGGGAAAGTTAAACATAGTGGCCACATCACGACTTTGCCTCAAACCTTCCTCATAGACGGTTCACGCGGCCGTCTGAAGAGTTGAGGTTAATTCTTACCTTGAAAAAAAAAAAAAAGTAAAAGAACAAAGTAAAAATACAAAAAGACAATTGCAGAGAGGAGAATTTAATTAATTGTGTTACAAAACAAATAACAGTTTAACTGTGCAAGAAAAGGTCATTGCTCAGCAAAATGCTGTTACTTCAGACGAACCTATTGACACAGCACTGAATTTCAGCAACTACCTCTCTGATGACGTAATGACGTCCCAGCTTGTGAGACAATGAATCGGGTAAGTGTAATTTTTCCGCAGGAATAATAAGTGAAAAACTAGATGAGGATAGTATATAAATATAAATAAGACATAGAAAAATATGTATAAATATTGTGTATAGTGTGGTGTGTTTTCCTATTGGATACAACTTTGTATTATTGCATTTTTAGACTTCACCATGGGCACCGATGGCCGCCATTTGTACAACAGCATGTCACTGGCAAACGACAACTATGCTTCTTGGACACACCCACCCAAGGAATTGAAAATCATGACAAATTAGACTTAAGCATGGTGGATCCAAAACCACTCGCACTGCCGGAAAGCCACATCAATTGCCTAAAGGCCATTTCCATTACCTTTGAGGTGAGTACCTACAGAAAGAGCAGCCGTGGATATAAAATTTTCATTTTAAGCTTAGTTGTCTGTTGTATATGCAAGAAGTATTTTCTTTAAGATATTTAAAAAGTGCTTCTTGGTTCTAAGGTCTCTTACTGGTAGAGGGAGGTTATTACAACAGTGGGTGGCAGCATTCTGGAAACTCCCCCTGAAAGCTGAGTGTATGATTGTTCGGTTGGTAAATATCAAAGACTTTAGATAATTAGACTGGTTTATTACACTTGTAGAATTATTATATTGGAAACGACCTCTTCTAGGTCAGATCCTAAGTTACAATGACAAGACAATAGACTATATTCATAGACACTAATACATAGAGATGGTATTAGTTACTCGACTACAGAGTAGTGATGTATGATACAACATCCCCCCTGTTTAAGTTTAAATTAACCCTTGACAAACAATATTATAGAACCCTGACTTAGTTACAATTTAGACAATGACTTAAGACTATAGTTAGGTCTTAATCTAGGATACAATGTTCTACTTAATCTATTTCATCAATTAGCCTTCTGGTTGGCTTTACAACTCTTCCAGAACGAGTTACATGTTGACTGACTGAGGATTGAGATGAGAGCTCTTGAGGTCTAGACTCCTGCCTGTTACCTTCCTCTCTCCCCTGCGACGAATTGGATAGCATAGGAGAATATTTGTGTCTTAAATGAACCCTATTCCTCCTATACCTAACTCCATTGACATCCTCAACGACATATGACCTATTATTAGCCAACCTTAGCTTGACAATGGCTTGTTCCCAATTGCTATCAGGCTTTCTTTTAAAGTATACATGATCATTGGGATACAGTAATGACAATGACTTTGTATTTCTATTGTAATATTTAGACTTATTTTTATTATTTTGCTTGACACATTCTTCATAATTTTTGAATGTAACCACTTTAGGTTTTAATTTCTTATAAGACATAGGAATGTTATTTCTTAAATTCCTGGACATTAACAATTGAGCTGGAGATGGTAAATTATTCTTAGGTGTGTTTCTATACTGTAATAAAGCTATGTATGGATCAGATGAGTTTCTTTTACATTTTTTTAACATATTTTTGATAATTTTGACTGAACTCTCTGCTTGACCATTTGACTGTGGATGATATGGGCTAGTTACAATGTGTTCTATGTCCCATTCATGCATAAAATTCTTAAATTCTAATGACTGAAAAGGAGGACCACCATCAGACACTAAAGATAAAGGTATTCCATGACGAGCAAAAATGGACTTTAAATGTGTTATTACATTCTTTGCTGTACTGTTTTTATTTAACAAAGCTATTTCTATAAATTTAGAATAATAATCTGTGACAATTAAATAAGTAAGGTTATCAAAATACATTAAATCAACACCTACTTGTTGCCATGGATATTTATTTATTTCAAAATTTTTTAGTGGTTCCTTTGGATTATTAGGTTTAAATTGTGCACATACATAACATTGTTCTACCAAGTTTTTAATATCAGCTGACATGCTTGGCCAGTACAAAGACTCTCTAGCCAGTTTTAAGCATTTATTTATACCTTGGTGACCTTCATGAATTTTACCTAACATTTCCTTATACATTGACTGTGGTACTATTAATTTTGACCCTTTGAACAACAAATCTTTGACTACATGAATTTCAGCTTGTATGTTCCAAAATGGTTTTATTGACAGACTGACATTATTTTTATTTTTTGGCCAACCTTCATAATAATACTTTTTTAACAATTGCAAAGTATCATCTTTCTTAGTGTGCTGTAACAATTTTGTACAGTACTCCTTTGTGACTGCTAGACTTGAATGCATTAAATTGACATGACAAGATATTTCTGACTCATTCTCAGGTATATAATGTTCTTTCAATGCTGCTCTAGACAGAGTGTCAGATATAAACATTTCTTTACCTGGAACATGTATAACTTCCAAATCATATTTTTGTAAAGTTAACATCATACGTTGCAATCTTGCTGGTACATCATGTAATGGCTTTTTAAAAAGATAGACTAAAGGTTTATGATCAGTATGAACAGTTACTTTATGACCGTACACATACTGGTGAAATTTTTCACAACCAAACTGAATGGCTAACAATTCTTTCTCAATTTGAGCATACCTTGACTGAGTTTGAGTTAATGTTTTTGAACTATAAGCAATAGGTTTATTATTCTGCATAATGACTGCTCCTAATGCTGACTTTGACGAATCGACTGACAAGACTAATGGTACATTGGGATTATAATGAGCTAAAACTGGTGAATTTGTAATTTCATCGATTAAACTCTTAAGACATTGACTATGATTTTCATCCCAAGTCCAGACTGAATCTTTCTTCAAAAGATTTCTTAAAATTTGAGTTTTTTGAGACAAATTGCTAATAAAGGGACCTAAATAATTGATCATACCTAATATTCTTTGCAATTCTTTGACATTTTTTGGTGTGGGCATATTGACAATTGCCTTTACTTTCTCTTCATCAACCCTAGCACCATCTTTACTAGGTTTAAAAACCTTTTCAACGACCTGCATTTTCTCCATGCGATCCAATTCATCGCGCAGTTTGTTCAGTAAAGCGAAGGGTACTCTTCTCGGAGCATCCACGCATGGCACTGCTTCAGGTTTGAGTTTCAGGCGACAGACTTGAGGTAGACATCCAAGACCCTGAAATACATCATTGTATTGTGTAAGAATTTGTTCACTAAAATTTTGTTGAGACACAGAGAAAACTCTTTGAATTATACCTAATTTTTCACAAGTTGGTAGACCTAAAACATTCGGACAAACTAAATCTGTGACTATAAACACTATATTTACACTAATAGTGCTATTATTTAAAGATAAACTACATTTTACATTGACTTTGCCCATAATGGGTATTGATATACCACCAAACCCACTAACGTTTATTTGACATTTCTCAAGTGACATTTGACTTTGACATTTCAAAGATTGAAAAGTTTTCTTTGACATAATATTGATATCAGCTCCTGAATCAACAATGCAATTAATTTGTGTATGACCAACTAAAACGTTTATGTTCCATGACTGTTTAGAATAGTATTTGTTTTCTTTTGACTCGACTGTATTGACCTGTTTACTATGTGTTGACTTTGCTGTAATAATTCTACAAGTGTTTGTTGTGTGAGATTCCTCAGACTTGTGTCTGTACTCATCATTAAGATATGAATCTCGGCTAAGACTTTTTGACTTTTTTGACTTGACTGTGAATCTCTCAGACTGTTTAGTGTTTTCATCATTGAGATATGACATATGACAAGAGTCTTCATTGGATCTCTCAGACCTATCAGTCACCAGCCTTTTTTCATCACTGAGGCATTTTTTATTAGACCTCTCAGATATGGCATTATCACCACTTTCATCACAGAAATATGACACAGGATATTTTTTATGACTAGATGAGTCTTCATGAGATCTCTTAGACATTGACTGCGACTGGCCTATGTGCGACCTGACCGTTGATTGTAACTTAGGATGTGACTGGGTGTATGACAACCTGCTATGTCTGTAATTATTTTGATTGTGATGACTTTGTGACTCTAAATGACAATTATATTGACTATACTTATGACTATGACTGCAGTTATGACAATTTAAAATTCCAACAAAATTATCTTGACTACCAGTTGAACTAAAAGACTCTAAATGACTGACTTTTTTATTATTGGAGTAACAAAATTTTGCAAAATGACCATAAGAGTTACATGACCTGCATTTAGCTCCCTGCGCTGGACATTTGTAGCGGTGGTGTTGTCCACAGCGGCTACACGTCTTCGAGCGCTTCTCAGGACTGGGACTTGACTTTGACCTCCCTGCGCTGGATCCCTGCTGACTGACTGGTGAAGCTCGCCGTCGCTGACGCTCCGCTCGACCACGGCTCCTCCGACGCAGATGCATGACTTTTTCAGACTCTTCACTAGTGGACCTCTTGACAATTTGGTCTGCATCCTGCTGTGCGACGATGAGTGTCCTAGCTAGCTCTCGCATCCTCTGATATGTCAGATCAGGTTCCTGCAGCAGTCTCTGACGTACATGTGCTAAGTCCAAACTCAAGTTGGCGATAAAAATATCTCTGATAAGAGATTCTCTGAGCGTTCCAAATTCGCAATCTTGGCTCTTATTTTCGAGATCGGTTAAGAAATCCTCGATGCTTTCCGATTTCTGTTGACGTGTGGTAAAAAACATGTAACGATACATGGTAATATTTTTTCTGGGTTGAAAAAATTCGTCGAATTTGGCTTTGACGTCATGTAATGTGCTTTCTCCAATATTTATGTTGAATGTGTTGAAAATATTTAAGCATTTTTCACCAATGTGATGTAATAAAATGGCGATCTTGCGTTTCTCACCGGACTTGTCCAAACCCGTTGCCAACAAGTATAATTCGAACTGTTGCCACCAGCGCTTCCAGGTTTCGTAATTGTTGTTTGTTGCATCTGACGATATTTTAAGCGCCTTCAAGCCACTGTTCATTGCAGCTCCGGTGTCATGGCCGCCACCGACGCCATCCGACTTTTGCATTTTATGAATTTTCTTTCTTCGTATTGGGTTTTTTCACTCTTCTGACACCACGTATGATTGTTCGGTTGGTAAATATCAAAGACTTTAGATAATTAGACTGGTTTATTACACTTGTAGAATTATTATATTGGAAACGACCTCTTCTAGGTCAGATCCTAAGTTACAATGACAAGACAATAGACTATATTCATAGACACTAATACATAGAGATGGTATTAGTTACTCGACTACAGAGTAGTGATGTATGATACAACACTGAGGTCTTATGTGCCATTGTACAAAGACGTTTGATAGACAAACGCGACAAATATTCATACATATACTTGAAGTCGTGGTGGCCTAGTGGTTAAAACACCAGCCTCTCAAGTATGCGTGTGGGTACGATTCCAGATCAGGCAAGTACCAATGTAACTTGATATACTTAGAAAAGTTATATATACTTTCTAAGTATATCTGGGACACCAATGACTGATTAAAAGGTGAAGGAAAACGTCTCGAGGAAACCTGGACTTTAAGCTCGAAATCGCCATTCCGCATGGAACAAGCATGGTGATTATGCTCAATCCTTCTCTGCATGAGAGGAGACCTGTGCTCAGTAGTGGGGTTATAAAAAGGTTGATGATGATGATACTTGAAGTTCTACGTGTAAATAATACACCGGTAAACGAGTTATGCAACAATGACGGTGCGGTGGAGCAATAAAGTGAGCGATTGGTGTCTAAGGGTTAAAAGACGTAATCTGATGACGAGATTGGCGGACATCATTTTTATCATCTCGGTCGTCCTCCGTGGCGCAGCGGTCAACACGGGAAGGCCCCCGATGTGGAAGTCCCGGGTTTGTTCCTCGGCCAGGTCATGATGGAAAACGATCTTTTCCTGATTGGCCTGGGTCTTGGATATTTACGTATCGTTGAGTTAGTATTCCATAACACAAGTCTCGAAATACTTTGGGGCTAGCTCAATCTGTGTGATTTGTCCGTATATAATTGTTTATTTATTAGCACCACAGGAAGATCTCCCAGATGAGTCTAGCAGAGCGGTGTCGGGAATAGCATTTGAATAGAGACGCTTATACTCAGGCTAAATAAACGTCGCGATTCCGTTTTAATTTACAAACTTGCGGCATCCTGTCTGCTTACCGAAGATTTAGCTCTTTGCATAATGTAATTACAGAAAAAAAAAAATCATTGATTTTCGTGTGGATTCACGGTCGGCTTACGAAAGGTTAGATTTGCTTTAATGCGTAAAAAATGGCAAAAGACATCCACTGCTGGAAATAAATGTCCCTCAAGCACCTCAAATTCGACCAGTTCTGTACGTACCGCATGCAGTAGATTCCATCCAACACTCCGCCTGGTACGCGGTCGCCCCTTCAGAAAGTTTTCTGCATCTGTACTGTGAGGAATATGAGCTGCCACTAATGTTTAACAACTTTGACTATGTCGGTTACTCTCTTTAAAGTAATGGTTAAATTTAAACATAAATGGGATGAATAATAAACTCTTACTAATGTATTTAATAAAACCGTAATTATATGCAAACACGTCCAATAACTAGTTAAATAAACGAAAAATTAATTAGTTTATAAATCCCTCTTTTACAAACATTCCTAGTAAAGTGAGGTCTCCATTTTCCCTATGGTCTCACCCGGGTTATATCATATCTTATACAGGTTGTATCTATAAAATGTGATCTTATTTAAGAGGGAACTCTAGTGGTACTTTCTCTGTACAAACGTATTCCGCTGATTTCTTCGTGGATAATGCTCGGTGGTAGGTCATAACATCGGCCGCCGGTAGAAGTTACCACCCACCAGACAAAGCTTTGCCGCCAAGCGATTTGTCGTGTTCCGGCATGATGTCTGGTGAAGTCGTACGGAGGACGGCTCTGAGCAGTTTGTGTTGCGATGTGTGCCGGGTACGACGCGCCTAATGTTGTTGTGTTGGGAATTTGGTCGTGGAGGGTCTTCAGATCAATATCCCTTTGGCGCAGCATCGTTGGTCGTGTTGTTGGGTTTAACATTGCATCACCTCGCTCAACTGTTGTCTTCCTTCCTATACTCAGAAAAACTGAGCAAATAGGCTCTTAATAAACTAGCGCGCTTTACCATCAACGATCGCTTCACTGCTTACCATCAGGCGGGATTGCGATCAAACGCTAGTTTATAATATTTAAAAAAAAAATCTACAATTTTACACCGTGATTCTCTATCATGTGATTTTTTCCGAAACTTAATTAATAAAAGAAATACGACACTTCAAAATCGAGAAAAATAACCCATTTTTACCGTGATGTTCATATGACTATTAAACAGACCTGATAAGTTTTTGACAAAAAAGAAAATAAAAGCAGCATAGGTATACTTTTCCTCTAAATTGTGATTTAAAAATAATTTAGATCTGTCGTGTTTTGAAAACGAACAGCGAAATACGAAACGTTTTTTGGTTAACTTTTTTGTAGGTAAAATCAGCCTGAGCTGCAACTATCCTTTTCGTACTTTACCGTGAGAGGTTGGAAGCAGCGCGACGGCAATAGTTTCTTCAAATACCTATTTTCCAACTTCTTCGGCACATCGAGTCCCGTCTTAAGGGTATGGTACAGTAGCTCTATCTAAACCGCTTCCTTCATATGACCAACATATACTACGTATATTAACAATAGTTTTCATATCATTGTTCCTCTTAACCATAGCATCTGCCATCTAATCTCTTCCTCATCGTCAAGTCATCAAGTGCCTTTTTCTGTCCGTTAAAATAAATATTGTATACGTGAATAAGTTATGAGCTGTCCTTTACGTGTGGGTCGAGTAGTTAGTTATTGACGTTTTGAATGAGACAGCTGGTATTTCTTATTATTTTGACGTTGGCCTTATGAAGAACAGTTGCCCGACACTAGAAATATATAAAGCTGAAGAGTTTCTTTGCTTGAACGCGCTAATCTCAGGAACTACTGGTCCGATTTGAAAAAATCATTTTGCGTTGGATAGCCCATTAATCCAGGAAGGCTATATAACATTACGCTGCGACCAATAGGAGCGGAGCATATAAAAAAAACATATTGAAACCTACGCGGGTGAAACCGCGCGGCGCAGCTAGTCCCTTATAAATCTAGTTACATGTAATAAATATGTTTACTAATATTTATATTCACATACACAAACGACCAGACTTGAAACAACTGTAG
The DNA here is from genome assembly GCA_037179545.1 of Sesamia inferens. Taxonomy (NCBI): domain Eukaryota; kingdom Metazoa; phylum Arthropoda; class Insecta; order Lepidoptera; family Noctuidae; genus Sesamia; species Sesamia inferens. Next base: position 13,740,489 of record CM073928.1, on the reverse strand, counting down.
GCATTTGTTCTGCGCTTACTTCTATACACGCTGTATACTCATTTATGAACTCTTTGGAGAGAAAATACTGGTCTCATTTCTGAATAAATAATTGCCAAACCCAAGCAAACAAAACCACGGCCAAAAGCTAAAGAACTTGCATTATATTCATAAAATAAATCTGCAGATTTTCCAAGCTTTGTGCACAAGTGAGATAATAGCAAAACCACGTTTTCAAATTTAATTTATACACAACTATAATCCTATGTTCGCCCGTTTGTGTAATATTTTCCTATTTGTTTCAGTGTTAATCTCTTAAACGGATTAGTACCATTTCAATAATTGAAAACATGGTCTCATCAGATTGGATTACAATAGTGAAATAAATATAGGAGTACATTTCTAATAGACAGAGATTTTCATTGCTTGGATTATCACAGGCGTGATAATCCAAGGGGTCTTACAAACGAGTAACTGTATCTCATCTCAGCGTTCATCCCAGTCACATCCGAAGCTTTTACAGCTTTGGAGTCTGGGGTCCGCTTTACCGGTCTAACTGCTGGATTGGCTAAACTTCGATATTTTCCATGAAGCGACTGCCGTCTGACCTCCACAGCCCGAAGGCGATATCGAAGCAATGCAGTTAGACCAATTGTTGGAATTTTGAGGGCTCCAACAACGTAACGACTGCCACTGGATGTTCGTATGGCAACCGAGACCAACGGCTTAACGTGCGTTCCGAGGCACGACCAGACCAATGCAAATATTCATATTCATGCATACGAATATTTGCAGTGCGCGGGGATCGAACCAGCGCCTCCTTGTGCAGCGGCCGCGTTCGCTACCGCTACGCCACGAAGGCTTTTGCATAACTGTATACCTGAAAATTTATTTTTTTTGGATCATAGTGAAAAATTATCATCTAAATCGCGAAAAAAGCCAGTTGATTTTTATCGTGAATCAATAGTGAGTTCTGTATATAATGATGAACGAGTACAATTTATTTTTTATTTATTTTTAAATAAAACGTTGGCCCACACTAGGAATAACTTCTCCTGTATCATGGATGCGTTTACAAACGTATAAAGTCCCATACACTACCAGCTGGCTGTTTCCGGGTCTGGATCCGGAACAACTAATTGTAGGCCACACAAATATTTATTCCATGCGGGAATCGAACCCTCGACAAGCAGCGCTGTCGATTGCTCTGCCACGATGGTCACGTCACAATGGTAATAAGTGGTTTCCAGTCACTTCAAGTACACCTTAAATAAGCAATATTATTTCTCCTCAACATTATACTCATGAATATCGTAGATATAATGATGTTCCACTTCTCATACTTTGAAAGTTTTCTTGTGGTTTCGTAGGACCCGACGGAGATTGAGTTACGTCATTCATCTCTGTTACATGTCTACGTCACAAGTTTCTCTCCAACTTTATGAAACTGAGTTATAGAGTTGAGTTAAATTTGAGTAATATAGCAACACCATGTAACAGTGAAGGTCAAAAAATATGTCATCATAATCAGCTTATAATGTCGAATTCTCTCGGTGGTAGGCCACATCGGCTGCCGGCAGAAGTTACCACACACCAGACAAAGTCTTGCCGCCAAGCGCAAACTCGTCGTGTTCCGACATGATGTCTGGTGAAGCCGTACGGAGGACGGGTCTGAGCAGTTGTGTTGCGATGTGTGCCGGGTACGATGCGCCAAGTGTTGTTGTGTCGAGAGTTTGGTAGTGGAGGGTCTCCAGATCAATCTCCCTCAGGGTTTAACATTGCACTACCTTTTTTTTTCCGGGGTGGAAATCCTCATAGGATGTCCGCCGCCCTGGGGTGGGCGACGGGGTCTGTCAGACTTTTACTGACTAAAACCACCCCGGCGTCTCTTCTATCATGAGCGCACGTGGGGCCGCGGGAGTCTAAATTCTTCCACGGCCCCACACCATCGTGCTGGCCCGGTCTGTCCGAGCCTCGTCTCCAGCACGGGGTAGTGGGGTGTTAAACTACCCCGTGCATCGCCTCAGAGGCACGCGGCGACAGTCGCGCGGGCCTCCGCCTCGAGGTCCATCAATAGGGGCCGGGGACTTCCCCATGTCCCTCGCCCCTGGACCCATTCATGGGGGGCGGAAGAGGGCGTTATCCGCCCTTCCTCGGCACCCGGTGCGTCTTCTGCGGGCCGGGAAGGGAGTTGAGATCTCCCTCTCCCGTTCCGCAGCTTCCTTCAGCGACATCACGTCCTCGCAGAAGGTCACCACCGCGTCCCACGACTCTGCGCTACCGACCATCCTCCGCACTACTGCCGGCAGCGTCAGGTCGCTTCCTACTTCGTTTGTGAGGACACGGTGCTGCTCCTCCCAAGCCACATACTCGGAGAGCGTGTGCTGCGCCGCATAATTAGGATTTTCTTCAGTATTGATTGAAAATATGAAGTTTGGATTTCCTGTATATATTTTTGCTGTTCAGATAGTTTACATATAGTAACTAATAAAGGTTTAGCTGCAGGTTCAGTATACAGAACGGTATTATCATTGAAATAATAGTTAACTTTGGATTATGTACGGTAGTGTTTAGAAAATAATGAAAGTCTGTATAATATCACAAACATTTAATGAACTAAAACAATATACAACATAATTATGTACATTAAATTTTATTGTCTCTATACGTAACTTGTTTTAGAAAATCTTCACTTGGAGACTCTTTTTTTTTTTTTTTAGTAATTATAAACTAACGCTTGACCGCAATCCCGCCTGATGGTAAGCAATGATGCGATCGTTGATGGTAAAGCGCGCTAGTTTATTAAGAGCCTATTCACTCAGAAAAACTGAGCGAATAGGGAGGAAGACGGCAGTTGAGCGAGGTGATGAAATGTTAAACCAACAACACGACCAACGATGCTGCGCCAAAGGGAGATTGATCTGAAGACCCTCCACGACCAAACTCCCAACACAACAACATTAGGCGCATCGTACCCGGCACACATCGCAACACAACTGCATACCCGTCCTCCGTACGGCTTCACCAGACATCATGCCGGAACACGACAAATCGCTTGGCAGCAAGGCTTCGTCTAGTGGGTGGTAACTTCTGCCGGCGGCCGATGTTATGGCCTACCACCGAGAGAACTGTACACTGTCTCCGTAACTGACTGACCAATAAGACGGGCTGTTATTGTTCATAATTTGAAATTTCCACTATTTGAATACTGAAATGAGCGCGTTTCTATGATTGGTTCAACCAATCATACGGCGCGGGTCTATGAAACGGCGGGTCCTATCAGAATACCAGCGTTGCGACATTCATTTTTAGGGTTCCGTAGCCAAATGACAAAAAATGGAACCCTTATAGATTCGTCATGTCTGTCTGTCCGTATGTCACAGCCATTTTTTTTCCGAAACTATAAGAGCTATACTGTTATACTGTTGAAACTTGGTAGGTAGATGTATTCTGTGAACCATAGAACTGAAACTCAATTTTTTTTTCATCAAACACATACGTGTGGGGTATCTATGGATAGTTCTTCAAAAATGATATCGAAGTTTCTAAAATATTTTTTTTCTAAACCGAATAGTATGCGTGACAGACGCTTCCAAAGTAGAAAAAAGTTGGTCCCACCCCCTCTAACTTCTAAAATAAGAAAATGAAAAATCTAAAACAAACATATTATATACATTACTATAAAAACTACCAACGAAAATTGTTTTGAACGAGATCTAGTAAGTAGTTTTTATTAATACCTCGTAAATCGTAAACCGCTTATTACCGCGTAATCTTTCATACAAATAACTTAAATCCTTTAATTTCATAAATCAATGGTACGGAACCCTTTGTGCGTGAGTCCGACACGTACTTGGCCGGTTTTTTAAATATAGAAATATCATGCTGAGAAGAAAGCCTTTTGGTTTAGTGTAGGACTTCCTGATATTTTGTTACTTTTTTAATAATATCTTTTATTTTTGATTGTGCTAAGTTTAGTTTTTTCTTTCTATCATCTAGAATCATGTACTGAATTCATGGTTACAGTTAATATTTTTCTGAATACGTGTATGAATAATATGCATAATATATTTTTGTAAGTAATTTTGACATGGAACTTGCTTTTGAATGTATTTACCTGCATATTATTATTGCTTTTTTTTGTTGTACAATTACGATCTCTCTGATACGAATTTGAAGATTTGACCTTAACCCTTGGCAATACAATACGTCACAGGTTCAAATAGGAGTTGATAATGAAAAACCTATGTCATCCTTATAGTAGTCAAATTAAACAGAGAGTACGACATTTTTAAAAATGAAATAGTTTTGTAAGTATAATATCATCATAATTACTTTTTAAGGAAATCTGCATTGAATTTGTGTCTGGTTCAGTGGCGGATTTGCAAATTTTCTAAGGCTGTAAGGATTTTGCCGCCCTTTTGCTTCTACAGCTGACAAGCCTTATGATTTTTCATCTTTTTTATAATCTAACAATTTCGTTACTCTTGCACATGAATAATTTTAAATTATATTTTGGACCAAAGCTGAATCGTATACGATTGAATAGGCGGGGTAATGCATGCTACTTACATACAACCAGTTAAAAATAATCAACTCACTTTATATATAAAATTGTATAAAATTTGTTGCACGATTTTTCGTTGAATTTCATCGATGATGTTATCGTTAGCAATTATTGTTCATCAACCACGACTCTATACACGAGAGAGCCAATAAATCGTATAGTTTTTCCTGTGTCAAGGTTGATCCCCGATATTTTTTTTTATCCCTTATAAGGCAAGAAAAACTTGTCACCCGAATAATTTATCGGTGATGTACATAAAGTACACAGCTTTATGAAAGAAGAGAAGAGAAGAACGATATATTTTCATAGCAAAAAAAAAAATATTAACTCAAATTTGCCGTCCAAAAATCTGCCGGCCTAAGCTCAGCCTGCTGATAAATCTACCATTGGTCCGGCTTGCTAGTTTGTGGGACTTAAACAGAACTGACGATATTTATTTACTACGTCCTGCAACCAAAAATCTTCTTCCTTGATGACTGGCAGATAATAATATAATTCTTTTAACGCAACACGAATGCCTTGAAGTTGCCTTTGCAGGAGAACTGTAGTAACTCTGGTGTTTCCTCCTTTGGACTTTCCGAAATCCTCATCTTCTGTAATATTCGGTGCCTTTTCTGGCAGAGGTCTTGGAGTACCTGGGGCATACGCGGTGACGCTACCGAATTCCTTTTGTGAGGCATCATCAGGGCTGTAGATACCGGCAAACGCGGCGACGGGACGGGGCGACCAGCTCGGTAGGCGCTGCGTGGAGGTACCGCGATGACAGGGCTACAGAGCACGCGCTTGTGGCGCTAAGCAGGCTCAACAAAGGACAGGTGCATTATCTATGAAACTGCTGATGCGAAATTTGATGACGATATATCGAGATCGACTCTCCGACACATTTTACGTAAGGTGCATCGACTGATCATCTACATAGTTACGGCCACAATGTTGCGAAAATCTAAATGCGGAAATAAGTGGGTGTATTATAAATAAGCTTCTATCTATTCCTACGGGAATACTGTCGTTTGGTCATTAAGAAAATAAACAAAATGAAATGTTTATTTAGGATTGAGGTAAATAATATTAACTAAAATAACTATAACAAGGGTTTTGCATTTTACAGTTCAAGTAGTGCAGTTCTTGAATACCTTGCTCGTATAAGGTTATGCTGTAATCAAAATTCTGGCAAATATGCATATACAAAGTTCCGCGCTCAACCGGTTGCCCATTTAATTTTTTTTCTGTATATCTGTTATTTTTATGATGTAGATAATATTATATGCATAGTATTGATGTTACATACGAAAGAACATATTTGTATTGTGTGATTTATATAATAAATAAATAATGGCGTGAAGCTCGAAACGTTGCAAAACATTATCACCATTTCTTGTGAACTAGAGTAATGTTGGACATCGCGTTATCATGTTACAACAAAGAAAGTAGCGGATTGCGCAATAAAGATCATGCGATCGCGCTATGATAAGTCCAGTTCGCCTCAAAGCTCTGAACCTTTCCTACTATATTATTATACCTAATTTTTGACTATGCGCACGCGCGCCGCTTAGCGCCAAAACGTAAACCGACTGTTTCTTTTTTGAACTCCCGCCAAAACATGCTATATGCAACATAAAGCTATATGTGTACATAATATTATAGTTTAATCTAATCATAAATCATAATAATTTGATCCATACTAATATTATAAATCCGAAAGTAACTCTGTCTGTCTGTCTATTACGCTTTCCCGCTTAAACCTCTCGACTGATTTTGATGAAATTTGGCACAGACAATCTGTAAACCCTGAGAAAGAACATAGGCTACCTTTTATTGAAAAAAAAAATGATATTCCCGAGGGAAATCTAAAAAGTGCGATATAACCGACTTCCACGCGGGCGAAGCCGCGTGCGGAAAGCTAGTAATTAATAAAATAATACTATATCATTAGCATAAACAGACTATATTTTAATTGTTGGCATACAGGCGCCCTTTACAGTCCACCACATGGGCCCTGTGCGGGTTGGTATACGTCACCATGCATTCGTTGCTGAAATAATTTATACAAAGAAATGCGCCTCTCTTGGTTCGAATCTATGACCTGACTTGTAAGTCGCGGTGGCGGCCACCCCTGCTTCGCTCAATCCTGGCGTCATTAAAACTGCTTAATTAAAAAAGGGAATGTGCATATAGGTTTTGATGTACATAACAGGTACAAAGTAGGAAAAAATCTGGATTTTAATACTATTTTAACGCTTTGCATGTTCTATGTTTAAATATAACAAAATTGTGATGTGATGTCATCAAAAAACGAAAGGGTACTTTAAACGAAGCTTTGATAAAATCAAACACATTAAATAAATTACTCAAACAAAACCAAAATTGGGATCTGAAATTCCGTGAAAATATGAATAAACCCATTTTCGTTACTAAAAAAATTCCGTGACCTAGCCGCTTTTACTGAAATAGTACGGTTACAAACAAATCTGTTAAGTGAATAAAACCAATAAAACTAGCCTGAAAAAATATCGTGGCGTACCTGTGGTGGGAATTTAAGTTATGAACCGAAGCATAGAAGCTCATTACTCAGCTCTGTTGGACCAGTCACTCCATAGGTGCCTGTATTTTTTTGCTTAATGCGGCCCGTGCCTGCGGTGGACGGGAGTTCGATAGTGTTTCCCGCCCGAGACGTTTCCAGCGGCTACGGGCTTAAGGTCGCTGAGATCGCCTCTTCCTCACGCGCTCTACCACCTCCTATGACAGCGTTACTGCTTCGCAGAAGAAAGTTGCTCTGCTCTGTTTATTTATTACACTAAATGCCCGTGACATCACAGCGAGTCAGCGAGATTTGTATTTCATAAAACACCCAAGCCTTCAAAAAGCTTCTGATGTGTGCTATTTCGATCAATAATATATATCAAGTAATTTAATATCAACTTGGTAATATGGACTCGATAAACAAATCAAAGATTTTGAAAAGAGAAGATGATACAAAATTTGACTATACATCGATAGTTGTATTCGATTCGAATTAGCAACCTACCTAAGTACATATTGATATGAAACTACGTAAAGTTAACAAAAACAAAACAATGTTAATGTTCTTTGGCGTTATAAATGAATCGTGACATAAATTATGACATGGGTGTGGATTTAATTAATGTAAGTAATGCAAGTCTATGAATATATTGTTTCGGAACAGTTAAAATTACATGGGAATGTTACCAAAAAATCCACAATTTTTTTTCTCTGATGAGCTTGTGGTCACCTAAATCCAAGATCTTCCGGCAGATATCTACCAGAAATAGCACCAAAGACCCGAAATTATGAAACATTATTTGGTATTTAATTAATAAACTGAAGAAAACCTCATCAAGCGCTTTACTTTGAGTAAATTATTTCATCACCGCTGCTCCCAAATTGCTGAAGAAAAACAATGTCAGGGAGCCGGATGACCTCGTGACAAAACTTCGACGACATGTGACATCAACCAATCCGTACTGGGCCCGCGTGGTACCTTTTTTTTTTGTTGGCATGGGAAATCATCAAATGACTTCTCCGGCTCTGGGCGGAGCGGAAGGGTGTGTCAGACTTTTATTGACTAAAACCCACCCGTGTTTCTTCACTTGCCTGTGCGACGGCCAGGGCCACGGTTTCTTGTTTAACCAACCCTGCACCCAAGCAACCCTGACCGAGGAGGCATCGGTCTTCGTGGACCCCGTCACGATGTGCTGACATTTCTTTGAGGCGCGCGTGAAACACGACGCGCCGTCGACTTGGGCCTGGTCCTTACCGGGCGGCGAGCTGCCCACTGCTCACCGCCCGCAGGCTCGCACCTACGGTGGCTGGGAGTTAGGTGTCATCTACCGACCAGGGCGTCTACTGCGGCGGCTAGTGGCGTGAGGGCACTGGGATTTCTGTTGCCTTACGCGTTCCGCCTCCTCCTTTGCCAGCATCACTGCTTCGCAGAAAGAGGTGACGGTCTGCCATGCACTCTCGCTCCGGATCACGGTCGGACGCGAGAGATCGCCGCCGATCGGCGCTACGAGGACACGGCGGTGCTCTACCCAAGCTGGGCAGACCTCCGCCGTATTCTCCACCGTGTCCTAAGGGCGATCCACACAATGTTGACACCCTGGCGTTTCCTCCCGCCTAATAGGGTACAGGAACATCCCGAAACAACCGTGTCCAGTGAGGACCTGCGTCAGGCGGAAGGTGAGGGCACCGTGGCGCCTCTCTAGCCACTCCTCAAAGAGGGGACTTACCGCCGCTATTGTGGCGTGCCCAGGTCCGCGTGGTACCTTACGGCCCACTCTCTCTCACCGAGAGGAGGCCTGTGTCTCAGAAAAGGGAACATAGGCTGATTATGTTGTATGCAATACAACGGAAGTACCCTTACGCCTACGGAAGTGTCTACTGTATAGGAGTTAAGATTTAAGCTTAATGAGTATGATTATTTACATGTATCAATTTAAATTATAATTTAAATTCACGACACTTCTTCTTCTTTTTCAGCCTATGGATATCCACTACTGGACAAAGGCCTCCCCCAAGGCTTTCCACGCTGACCGGTCCTGTGCTGCCCGCATCCATCGGCTTCCCGCGACCTTCACTAGGTCATCGGACCACCTTGTTGGGGGCCTCCCTTCTTCCAGTACGTGGCCTCCACTCCAGAACCTTGCTGCCCCTCGGCCATCGGTTCTACGAGCAATGTGCCCTGCCCACTGCCTTCTCATTTCTGATCAGTGTAGGTGGTGCGACAAAAATAGAACGATAAAAATGAGATAATGTCGAAAAAGATCGAGATCGTTTCGAGAACCCTTTCTTGGAGCACTTCTTAACTTTAAGAAATATCTTTCCTGTTAGAATGAGTGGTGTCTATACGTTACAATGTCAGTTTGATAAGTTTCAGTACTCTAACTACTTACTTGATACAAACTTTGTTAAAATTATTGCATATAGATTAATTTTGTTCCTGATTGTAATAAAAGAGAAATAATATAAGTTAGTCTTGAAATATTTATTGTAGTCATTACAGATAAAATTACATTGTACCTTTGTATTTATCCGACTGTAGCCTATAAGGTTGGTTTCTATTGTAATGTAATGTATATACGATTTGTTGACATAAGAAAACCCATTACCGTAGCGGCACCTCAGATTTACGACTGTTTGCTTCTGGGGGAACTCTCCAAACTTATATGTTTTTCCTTTATACGAACGTGAATTCGGGTTTTTAATTAAGGATTGCCGTCGCGTTTTATGTACACACTTGGGATTCGTAATACACTTCATTTACGAGCTTTTCTCGCTTTTTTTTTTCATGTATTTTGTCACATTTGAATCCGTGTTAGGAATTTGTAATTATGAGTAAGGTGTAAGTAACCAGTGTCCAACTACTTGTGGCGTACCTATATTATGTTTAAAAGTCCATGGAAAGAGTAAATCCTCGCTCAATGTGTCCGTAGGCAAAAGGGATCTTCAAAATATGTTCTTTTTTTAGATGGCCCATTAATCCTTGAAGGATTTTAGGTTATATGCTACTATTAGGAACGGAGCATATAAAAAAATATATCGAAGCCTACGCGGATGAAACCGCGCGGCGCAGCTAGTCATAAATAATATTCCTGATAAAATTCTCATATTAAAACTGACGATAGTTTGAAAAACGGAATGAAATATGAATAGAAAACAATTTGCCATCTGCTTGCTAATAATTTTTGTTCTTATTTAAAACTAGCTGCGCCACGCGGTTTCACGCGTTTTTTTTAAATTGCTCGTTCCTATTGGTCACAGCGTGATGTTATACAGCCTAAAGTCTTCCTGGATTAATGGGCTATCCAACGCAAAAAGAATTTTCTAAATCGGACCAGTAGTTCCTGAGATTAGCGCGTTCAAACAAACAAACTCTTCAGCTTTATATATTAGTATAGATTTTAATATGTACGTGTTTTTGTTAAAAAAGTATGATATTGTTTTAGAAGAGTATACTATATTTCATTTCAGTTTTCAAACTCATTATTTCATGATAAAAACTTGTTATTGTTATACTTGGGAGTGCCAGTTTAACAAAAACAACTTTATTTACGCTCTAGGCCATATTAAGGAAAAAGTAGGTATCCTTTATTACTAAATTTGTTACAATCCCGTGAAAAAAGTGCGTGTCACATAAAAACTTATAAAGGTCATGCCACGTCCAATAATGTAGCAAATATGTCAGCTTTGATCTCTATCTATTGGACGTCAGCTAGAGAACCACAATAAATCGAACATTGCGTGTTACCATAGTATAAAATGTAACACCTCCTGAGACATTTATTTTCGTTAGCAACACTTCTTATTAGTGCAGATAGAAGGCAGACACGCTAACTAATAAAATGTTAATAGGGAAATGTGGTTTCTTGATGAATAAACAGAACTTTGTTTATTATCAGTAATAAAATGAATTTATTGTTAACATTTTGTTAGGCACACCTGGATCTGATTCATTTTGATTATTTTTATTGTAATCTTTATCTATTAACCATCGATTCAATAACTGATATAAATTAAAACAGCTCTACTGCTGTTAAAATCTTAATTTGATTATGAAATCGTATTCGAACATATAGTTAGGTCTCCACCTAAGCACATTTATTAACGATGTATCTTGCGAATGGCAGCTGAAGTGGTAGAATTACAGTGTTTGTACCGATCATTACAATATGGGATAGGTATTATGATGTCTGTACCTAATTAGGTAAAGACATCACAATACATATCCCATCCAACTCTCTCCTCGCTCCGCATTGAATTAACCCTACAGGGAGGGAGAATAATGAATCCAGTTCATCATAGTAATCAATTACCAGCTCCGTAACACACTATTACTATGAATTTGAATAATATTAAAACATATTGTTAATCCATTGTTACATGTCTTTAAAATTTTTTCTGCTCAAGAACTTAAATAGCCAATGAATTTTTTTTTTTATTATTATAAACTAGTGCTTGACTGCAATCCCACCTGATGGTAAGCAGTGATGCAATCGTTGATGGTAAAACGCGCTAATTTATTAAGAGCCTATTCAAAAAAAAAAAAAAAACTAAGTGGATTGGAAGGAAGACGGCAGTTGAGCGAGGTGATGCAACGTTACTCATCAACACGACCAACCATGCTGCGCCACAGGGAGATTGATCTGAAGACCCTTCACGACCAAACTCCCAACACAACAACATTAGGCGCATCGTACCCGGCACACATCGCAACACAACTGCTCAGACCCGTCCTCCGAACGGCTTCACCAGACATCATGCCGGAACACGACGAATCGCTTGGCGGCAAGACTTTGTCTGGTGGGTGGTAACTTCTGCCGGCGGCCGATGTTATGGCCTACCACCGAGAATATTGGTGAACTGTCAAAACTCATTACCAGTGCACTGGTGGTGTGTTGCGCAATTCCCTTGCAGAACTATTAAGTTCAATTTATTGGGCTAAAGACCTATGACCTGCGGCTACAACTGATAGGATATAGTCGACTGTAACATTGGTTTTTGTTTGAGCCTTGTCATGCCGATGTTACATGGTATAAAGTAAAAATAAAACGTCAATATTAACTACATCAACACTGCTCTCAATACGGTAAGAGAAAACATCCTAACCGCCACACACATTCATCATCATCATCATCATCAACCTTTTTATTGTCCCACTGCTGGGAACAGGTGCTCCTCTCATACAGAGAAGGATTGAGCGTAATCACCACGCTTGCTCAATGCGGGTTGGCGATTTCAGACTAAAAGTCCAGGTTTCCTCAAGATGTTTTCCTTCACCTTCAGTCATTGGTGTCCAAGATATATTTAGAAAATACATATAACTTTAGAAAAGTTACATTGGTACTTGCCTGACCTGGAATCGAACCCGCGCACTCATACTTGAGAGGCTGGTGTTTTAGCCACTAGGCCACACACCTTATTAGAAGCAAAAAAAAATCGAGGATATATAACATCCATCAAGCCACACAGGGCCCACGTGAGTATCCCAGGATTGGGGTAGTTTTAGTTTTATTATGCTTAATTATTCGTATGAATACTCATTTTTTTATACTTTTTTATTCACCGCTTTGAAAAGCGTAATAAAAAGCTTGCTATCGGAGTGCGTGTGTGTGTATACCTACATGGAGTGGATTTCTGGACCAGTTTCAATAAGAGTAAGTAAACATATATTTTTCTTTTTATCAGTTCCTATGAGACACGCAAGTGCTGTGGTATTAGAGCAGTGATAGCAGTAGAGGAACATTATGTGGGGCTGTTAAATAATAAAATATTACTTATATTTATTTCAAGGAAACTTGTTTCCTTCTACGCGCCTAGTATATCATTGTTGTTTGTACTAAACAAAAACCTAATACCTACCTGCATGACAGAAGGTCATGACATCACAACCTTTATAGTATCTAGAGCAAGATTTTTCCTTATGAAATTTTGTCTTATCCATAAATTCGATAGTGTAATCATATGGTATTACATTTCAATTTTTACCCCCCACGGCAACCTATTTATCAATCTTCTGTTTCAACTATTAATACCATCTGCTTGGCATCCATTGTTCTCAATTAGGGATGCATATCGTGTGTAGTTGAGTGTTTGATTCCTTGAACGTGAACTCGATCCAAATTCCAATTATCTGCGTTTGGATCCCCTTGAAGAGAAATCGATCTTCTGTTTGTTAGGGAGGCCGGTCTTCGGCCAAGCCAAATTACGACCACTACCGGACGATACTCTATTTGATTGTATCTCGGTAACTGACGCAGTTAGTGTTAATTTAGAATTTAGTGAGTTTTTGGGCGTTTAGATTTAATTTTATCAATATTTTTGTAACCTGGGATTATTTTATTCTATGAAATACTAGGAACAGCTGTCAGTTTCGTTCATACAGTTATACTGCTTCATCTGATTGGATGAAATGCAAATGGCGAAAGCTTTTGATAAAGGAATAGTTTTTATTGTCAAAAAAAAAAACCGTAATAAAAACATTTTTATAACGATAGCTTGTTAGTTGTTATAAGAAAAACTCGTAACTTTTAAAACTCTTTTTCCATTGTCTTTTTTAGTTAACGAAGGCTTACATTTTTACTTATAATAAACTGCAAGTAGATATAGTTAAATTAGCATAAAGATAACTTTTTGTATTTTTGCAATCATACGGTGTTGACAGCACTACGATCCGGGCGATGCGTTTCGCCTCGTTTTTTATACCGCGTACATCAAAAGACTGGAGCAATTTACCTGCGGCGGTCTTCCCGTCTGACAATTTAAGTGTCTTTAAGGTTAGACTGAATAGGCTCATAATAAACTAGTGCGCTTTACCATCAACGCGTGACTGTTTACTATAAGAAGGGATCGCAGTTAAGTACCAGTTTATAACATTATAAAAACATAAATATTTAATATATATAATTTGAAAACAATATTTATTTTAGGCTTTTTTCCGCAGATACTTTGGAAATTACCGGGACAGGTCCAACACGATCCACTCTGGGACACCACCGGCGTGGTGGTGTAGCCCTAGAATGAACGGCCACGTGTTGGCAAGCGTAGTCTGTTACGCTCCTCGGCTAGATGGGGCTGGGAGAGACTGGATGCGGAAGGCAGAGGATAGGTGTCATCGTGGCGCAGTCTGGGAGAGACTTATGTTCAGCAGAGGACCACGATAGCATTTGTACAGCGATTGTTTAAGTATTTTTTTAAGTAAAATAAATGATGGAATTGGTCACTTTAAGCCTAGGGGACAGGCGTAGAGTAGCCACCACAGAAATCGTAATAACAATGTTATTGCTTGTTCTATAGGATGCATTTTGGTGAGTGTGCGAGGGTATTGCATGATTTAATTCCCCCATCTCCGTTCCACTATCGGACGACCCGTCGTACGGCGAGTTTCCACCCTTACGTGGTTAACAGCACTACGATCCGGACGAAGCGTTTCGCCTCCTCTTTTATTCCACGTACATCGAGGGACTGGAACAATTAGCCAGTGACGGTGTTTCCGTCGAACTACAATTTGAGTGTCTTCAATGGTAGAGTGAATAGGCTCTTAATAAACTAGTGCGCTTTACCATCAATGATTGCATCACTTCTTACCATCAGGCGGGTCAAACGCTAGTTTATAATTTATAAAAAAGAGTGTTGAACCTTAAAAAATAAAATGATTAATTTCTTCTGAAACGTCCAACACCCACACGAAACTTCAAACTTGTAAATATTTTAGAGTTCTCGACAGATGTGCAAAAAACAAACGCACATCGTTTTGTGTACAGTCGGCAAATAAATCAGAGGTACAGGAGCCAAATTTCAAAAGTTTATGATTTATCATAATCCGGATTTCCATTTGGCGAACGCCTGGTCCATTATTCTATGTCACAGACACGACAAGGGTGCGTGCTTGGTGAAAAAATAAACGCATTTATCCCTACCAGGCTTATTTCTAAACAATAAAAAAAACTTTCCGATATATTTTTGATCAAGATGGCGCTTGAAGGGGTTAAGCGATTGATGGTAGACTATTTTAAGAAAATGATTTTCATCCAGAGTTTATTTTTGAGTTTAAAAAGAGAATACTAAAAATTTAGGTGCTGTGACAAACGCTACAGCTACATTGTCGCGATAATGCGAACAAATGTTAAATGTTGGCGCAATTTGTCTGCTGCGCTCCATTCAACATCTTGCTGTAAAAATGAGAGAGAATGAAGTAAAGTTTGTGTTATTGAGAATAGAGAGCCATTTAGAAGGTAAAATTGTAATTATACGTCATCATTATCATCTCAGCGTTAATCCCAGTCGCATCCGAAGCTCCGTGGCGCAGCGGTACACGCCTGCCTGCGACGTGGATGCCCCGGGTTCGATTCCCGGCCAGGTCATGATGGAAAACGATCTTTTCCTGACTGGCCTGGGTCTTGGATGTTTATCTATATATTTATCTATTATAAATATAGTATCGTTGAGTTAGTATCCCATAACACAAGTCTCGAACTTACTTTGGGGCTAGCTCAATACTTAAGTGTAATTTGTCAAAAAAAAAAAAATATTTCATCTTTGGAGACTGGGGTCCGTTTTACCAGTCTAAGTGTTGATTTTGGCTAAACTTCGATATTTTCCATAAAACGACTACCGTCTGACCTCTACAACCCTAAAGGCGATATCGAAGCATTGTAGTTAGACCAATTGTTGGAGTTTTGAGGGCTCCAACAACCCGTAAAGATTGCCATTAGATGTTCGTATAGCAACCGGGACAAATGGCCCATAGATTTTAAGAGATCATACATAGTTGGAAGAAGGCTAAGTTGATGACTTTATTGCAACGAAATCGATCATGTACTAAACTTCTTTCTCAAAAAGAGTTTGATATAGTTTTCTTGACGCCCGTCGACTAGGTGGTCGGATGACATGACCAAAATCGTAGGCAAGCGCTTGATGCAGGCCACGTTCAACCGGTTTCTTTGGAACTCTTTGGGAGATACCTATATTTAGCAGTGGACTTTCCGTGACTGGCATGATGAACATTAATTGGAATGAAATAGCAAATTATTGAAAATAACTGAGTAAGTAATAACGATAATAAATAAAAACTTACCACGCATGCGTACTACCTAAAACACAGCCATGTTTGGGAAATCAGAGTAATAAAATAGGCAAGTAAGCAAATGCAATATCGAGGTGAGGTATCACATTCTCAACATAGACGTCATAATAAAGGAGCAGCCACTTAAATTACAAACCGTATAAAATATGCGTTACCGCCGGGAAATCTTCTCTGTGCCAGAATGTAGTCGCCTCGTAAAGCCATCTAGTAACGAAGGCCCCATGAGAGAACATGCTGTATTTTATTCTCGTCAAAAAAGGACATCTACATATCGCACGGTTGGTACAGCTGCTTCTACGAATGTTATGGCATCGACATTTGTTTATTTTTCTTTTTCTGCTCGCCTTATTTGACCGGTCAATATGTGCCAGTGTTCTATGGTGCCAAAAAAATGGAAGAATGGAATATTAAAGAGGTATCAAACCTAATTGATTAAGGTGTGAAATCTTTTTTGTATTACAGTTTTATTAATTCTTAATTTTAAATATTTTACGTCTTCATTTATTTTTTTTAGCTTCAAAAGCTTAAACAGCTTATAATATTAAAAATTTATTTGTTTGTTTATAACAAAATTGAAACAAATATTATAGAGTGATATTTAATGTTTGCGACTCATTTTTCAGCGAAAGACTCAAAAAATATCGCCATAAAAGTACTTTTATGGCGATATTTTTTGAGTCAACATATTGATATTTGATATTGATACAACATGATAGTACTGTACTTAGTGTTGTATCAATATCAGCAAAGAGCGACATTATTTATCAGACCGCTCCTCCACGTCTGCTACTAAAATAATGACACAAAAACACGGTCCATCTCTTTCTGTATACGACGGTTAATAAACTCTGTATATTAGCAGATAGTTGTATTATCGTAAATTACTTTCTACAAGAGCTCCAAAAAATAATACTTTGATTTCCCAAAAAATATACAGTAGTGATACCAAAAAACTATTTTGTTTAACTGAATATCTAGTCCACCCACACAGCACTAGCCACGTTTTCTGTGTTTATTTTTCGACAAAACACAGTAAAAAAAACAACAATAGGCTATTAAGTCGTCGACCAATACCATTAAGAGACACAATCGGCCCAAGCAATGTCCCAAACTACGTGTTCTACAACCTCTATCTCTGGCAATAAAAACATTTATAAAGGAAAACTTAATAGAATGCGCCTACTTTAAAGTGCAGGCAATATCTCAACCTTTCAAGTAAACAATAAGAGAATTCTTAATAAACTAATTATAAAAGGTAGGGGCACTTAAAACAAACTTTACAAACGTCATGAATAATATCACCAGCTGTTTATTGCAGAAATTTATCGTCCAACTTTGTGCCTCAAAAACTCTTAACTGAAAGCATAAACAGGGGATTATAGCAGAAATAAAATAATTAACTACCCTTCAGAATTCAAGTTAGAGTACGAACCCGTTATAATTGCGTTGTTTTAATGATACACGCCATTATAATAATGTGACATCGGTTTTAGTGGGAATGATTTCGTGTTATTTGTTGATTTAATAGGGAATCAACTCTGAGGACTCAACTATGGAACTCCACCACAACACTTTAATAACCTACCCTAGGTTATTAAAGTGTTGTGGTGGAGTTCCATAGTTGCCAGTTATATAGTTACGAGAGAATAGTATCTATTAAACAAGTTTTAAATTGAAAAGGAATAATCATCATCATTCATCATTTTGAATTGTTTTATTTTATGTTTTTTTCTATTCATTTAGGGGCATTTGTCTTCATGGACATGGACAAGGAAAATAGTCATTGATGTAGAACTGTATTTTATACAATAGACTTTGTAGCATCAGGTGCTGGTTTCGTATCGTATTTCGAATAAACTGGATAATTAGAGCTCATTTCTCCTCCTACATGTAGCATGTCATCCGATACTAAGTGAGCAACTACTAAGGAGGTCTAATTGTACCATGGACTTATTTTAAAATTTTGCATCTAGGTAATTCGGGAGGCTTATTTATGCAAAAATTTAAAAATTAATTTCTTGCAGAATGTGCTGCTCGTCTTCTGATGTTGCACGTGATTCTCCAAATATCTATCAATCTTTCCCATTTATATTGACAATCTATATATATATTATTTATATATTTAGGCATAAGCATAGAAGCTGCTCTCATACAGAGAAGGATTGAGCGTCATCAACGTAATGGATTATTACCCTTGTGTATTAGAAACTTTTTAAACGGAGTATGGAGGATCCGGCTATCTAACAAATTACAACTAAGTTTCTGAGTAATACAGTACCCTTTGGTAACACTGCTTGTAAGATTTTGGTGTTTCTGATGATCTGAAACGACTATCAAAGGACCACGAATGACACCCCGGCATGGTTAATTTGCTTTCCGAGGCACAGAGGGATCTTGGTATGTGAAGATGATCACCCATCCACAGACCAACCGCGGCAAGCATAGTTTAACCTGATTGATGAACTCGATAGGCCAATAACAGCTTATAAGCACTACTAGCGGTCGCCAGCGACTTCGTTCGCGTGGAGTTGGTTATGCTCTGCTCCTGTTGGTCGCAACGTGATGTTATATAGCTTAAATCTTTCCTGGATTAATGGGCTATCCAACGCAAAAATAATTTTTCAAATCGAACCAGTAGTTCCCGAGATTACCGCTTTCAAACAAACAAACATAGAAACTCTTCAGCTTTATATATTAGTATAGATTAGCACCCCAGTCCAAGCAGAGACTACAGTACTATTAATTTAAACTGCCACTAAGCAGTGAGCATTCTCTATTGGTTTTATAAAAACTTGTTTTGTTACGGTACGATGGGGCTGGCATATCCGTATTTAGATAAAAGCCTCGTAATAAAACCTAGAATAAAAAAATACTTACTTTTATTGCCGATTACTGTTGATGAAAATACGCTCCCTTTCTATTATATAGGACTTAAAACATACCAAGCGATGTGTGTGTGTGTACAAAATGTATTTGCGAAACCAACTTATTTATCATTAAATTCTTGTGATACTAGCGACCCGCTCCGGCTTCACACGGGGGCAATGCTGATACTAAATACAGTACAGAAAACTGTGAAGGTTGTATAAAAAACATAGCGGCCCAATGCTCCCGCCTCGCAATTTTTAATTCTGTAATATCATCGAAAATATTCATTTAAATCATATGCTGTAAGGGGTCATATAGATCTATATTAAATCAACAAATTATTTAAGGTATTAAATTGGAGAAAAAATCATGCTGTATTGGTTAAAATTGCTTCTAAAATTAGCGAGTATTGCCGTAAAAAGTAAATGACAAAAAATGTTATTGTGGGATATCCGTAACAGACAGACATATACCTTGGGCTCTTTTATGAACCTTTTTAATGTTTGCAATATTTAGTAAATTATTTTGATAAATCTCGTAGGGTTCACTGCAAACGCGGAAAAAAATCAATTATTTACGACATCACATTAGACACCTCAAAAATAATAGTATTTCTCCACAATTTAATGCATGTTATTATACATTCCTCAGTTGAAAGACGCGTAAAACAGGGCGATCTGCTCTCGCCTCTACTTCTTATAGCGATCCTAGAATCAATAATAAACAAACTTGACTGGAAAGAATGTGGCATAAAAATCGAAAACAGATACCTAAATCACCTCCGTTTCGCAGACGACTTGGTTCTTATATCAGAAAAAGGAGTAGAGCTAAGTACAGGGTAGACACCTTAAATAACGCCAGAAAACTGGCAGGGTTACAAATGAACCTCGCGAAAACCATGTTAATGACCAACAGTACCATGGTACCAATGCATGTAGACTGTGAACTTCTTAAATACACCGACCAGTACATCTACCTCGGCAAAAAAATAAGCTTTGATGGCTCAAACAACTACCAGGAGATACAGCGCAGGGTACAGCTAACATTGAATAAATACTGGAGCTTAAAAGAAATATTTAAGAGCACAATGCCTGTTAAAATAAAAACTTAAGTGTTGAATTCGTGCCTTATACCATGCCTGACCTATGCTTGCCAAACATGGAAATTTAACAAAAATGTTAAAGACAAAATTATAATATGCCAACGTGCGATACAGAGATGTTTGTTAAATATGAAAAGGAAACAAAAAATACGACAAACAAAAATTAGGAAAACTACCAAAGCAACAGACGGTCTGACTCTAGCTCTAACACTGAAATGGAAGTGGGCCGGACACGTAGCGCGTCTTCAAGACCAGAAATGGACAAAATGTGTCACAGCGTGGAGAGGTCCGGCAGGCAAAAGAAAAAAAGGAAGACCTCATAAAAGATGGGATGACAAGATTAAACATGTAGCAGGACCAAAATGGATGCTAATTGCATACTCCAGAGAAGTTTGGCACAATTTGGAGGAGGCCTTTACCTGCAAAAAGGTTCTTGCAGACAAATATTTATTAGATAAATACTGTAAATAATAAATACATACTAACAAAACTTTAAATATCAAACTCCTAACAAACTATGTAACACTTAACTGTTTTGCGAGAAATATAGGCTTTCTATTTATTTATTATACATATAAACCTTCCTCATTAATCACTCTATCTTTAAAAAAAAACCTCATCAAAATCCGTGTCGCAGTTTTAAAGATTTAATCATACAAAGGGACATAGGGAAAGAGAAAGTGACTTTGTTTTATAATGTAGTGATTTGCTTGACTCAAAAAATAGCAGTTTGAAATGCTAGTCAGGTTTTTAGTAGATACACGACCACCTAACCCCCGGGGAACACTGGCATGGTGCGTATATTTTATTGAATTTAATCATTCCAGTTTTATGTGGAGTGTCTGTGGCTCTCTAAATTTGTTGATATAGGTATGCCCGCTTTTTGTCTCCGTCGTCGCCTCTGGCAGCTCACAAAAAAACGTTCAACTTAAATCGATGTCCCAGCTAATGTTGACGGCTGAGGTCAAGACGGTATACAATGACACTTTTTATTTCAGTTCAAGTCAACTAACTTAATGTGGACAATATGAGCTACGTTTTTGTTTACTTAAGATTAATTTAAGATCAGAGGGATAACCTTATAGGTATATATGTATTTTTTTTAATAATTATAAACTAGCGCTTGACTGCAATCTCGCCTATGGTAAGCAGTGATGCAATCGTTGATGGTAAAGCGCGCTAGTTTATTAAACCCATTCACTTAAAAAACTTAGTGAATAGGAAGAAAGACGGCAGTTGAGCGAGGGGATGCAAATTTATAAACCCAACAACACGGCCAATGATGCTACGCCAGAGGGAAATTGATCTGGATGGACCATGATCAAACTCCCGACACAACATCATTTGGCGTATCGTACCCGGCAAGCTTCACAACACAACTGCTCAGACCCGTCCTCCGTACGGCTTCACCAGACATCATGCCGGAACACGACGAATCGCTTGGCGGCAAGACTTTGTCTAGTGGGTGGTAACTTATGCCGGCAGCCGATCTTATGGCCTACCACCGAGGATATTTATATTATATTATTTATATATATATAGTATATTATTTCTCAAGGGTTAAGCCCTTGAAAAATAATATAATTTATAATATAATTTTGTCAGTACGTCATAACATCCTTTGTAGTATACGAATATACACAATGAATGTGCGAAATACGGGTCACCCTGTTGTCGTCATTTTAAGAACGTTCACAGTTTCATCTTAATCTCAATTTGCCAAAAATACCTCTAAGTTACCTATATTTTTGATTTTGATTATCGCTGAGTTAAGATTGGACTGAATCAATTTTACCTGTTAGACAAAAACTATAAATAAATATATATAAATAAACAACGAAGAACATTACCATTAACAAAAAAGGACAAAAAGACTTTCCTCTTCTTTTAATACAGTGTTACATAAGGTAAAACTTTTATGGATTATTACATTTTGAAACTAGTCCTTATTTCAAGGATATAATATCTTAGTATTATTTTGGCTTATTTACGACGAAGGCTTTGGCATAATCTAAGACTGATTTCCGATGTTCCCAATCTATCCCAAAGTTACCATTACCGTAATCTATTTCCAAGTGGTCACAATACCCCAGCATTGAGCAGCATCCGGCGATAGTCTATTCTATCTCCGTTTCCGTAAATGGCCGGAAATGAATTCAAAACACCCAGCAGCATCCGATCTCTTGTAGGATCGCTGCATTCACCGGTATCCCTGAACTATCTGTCTTGTATCTGTCCTAACAAAGGCATTGATTTAGTTGAATTCGAAATAATATCTTAATGGCTAAGTAATCTGTATCAATGGTACTGAGAATTAGGGAACATAAAAAGTTTTTGATTTAGAATACTTTTAAGACTGTTTACACTTGGTCTCCAGTATGTAAAACCTGATTCACTTATACATGACTAATAAACCCGAAGGCAGCCATTATCCATCAAGTACCGTTTAAAAAAATATTTACTCTACAATGAAATTAAGCTGTAAACTTATGTCGTATTTTTTGAGACTCACAAGTGAATCAAAACCCCAGTGCTCTATAATCATAAAATTTAGGCAGGGATGTGAAATGACCTGACTTTCCCAGTTATATAACAAACAAAGACATAATCACTAGATTCTTATGTACTTTAAATAGCTACAAAGAAAATAACCAGAATCTAACAGGCACTAAAGCAAAACTACAACAATTTCATATTTCCAATTCCTCAAACGGCACATTAAAAAGATAAACCAGTGTTCAACAAAGATAATAAAACGCAAAATAGCAACACCAAACAAATTCACAGTCGAGATCCTTCCGACCGGACACCCGTTACGTGTGAGATAAATTTGACAACAGATAGACAGGGCAGACAAGTGACGCAAAAGCAGATAAGTATTTCAGGAGAAGTTATTTTTCACGTAATCCACGCTCGACTTGGCTACAAGGGCCTGATCACACGTACCACAACACTACACCACGAAAACAATTGAACGGGCGCCACATTTATCCGTGATGATGATGATGATGATTGTTTACGCTAGTTCGTCGGCCGAGTCCGATTTTTAGTTAGTCGAGTTGATAGATGCCCGATCGGTACGGGCTAGCGCATTTAGTATTGTCTATGGCGACGCGCGGCCGCCATTATTAACACACAACGTCTTGTGACCTCGCCGCGAATGGTCCGTTGCTTGAACTCTTGACGAAATCCTCGCATGCGTGGCGTGTCTCGGACGAGTGAATTTCGGGAATAAATCCACCGGCCGCGTTTTGTATAGTTTGTCGCGATTGTTGCCCGTGTTTTGAAGTATTTACTTGAACTACAAAACGTAACAGTGCGTCTGTAAATTGAGTTGAATTTGAATCGGAAACGTGGTTTCATTGGCGATCTTTGTCGGGCGTGATTGACACTGCTAAATAACTTCTTACGTTGGTGAGCTTTGGTGCCCTATTAAGGGAACTTCTTGGTGTGTCGACTGGTATGGGACAGTCAGTGAATTGAAGACTTCGGACGTCATTGTAAAGTCGGCGCGCGCGTCGACTTCTCCGGACTTCACTTCGCGACGGAGCACACTGAGTCCCAGGTAAGTCCCGTAGATTTACCAGAGTGTGGTCGGAGATTAATTTACTTGTGGTGTAGGCCGACCTTGTTTGTTGAATAAGCCGTGACAAATGCGCGGTAGATGTACGTGCTTTACTGGGACGCCTACATCTTTGTGGTAGCAGAGCGTGGTTTCTAATTACTAATTTGATTAATTAGAGTATCATTCCAGTATTTTGGTAGCCTTCAGAGGCTAATTTGCAAAAATTTGATTTTTTATTTGTTGTTGTCGGTACTCGTAAAATTATATCTCTGACCACCTCCATCATTGTGTGGATCCGATATTTTACAAAGTAAGAAATGTGAAAACAATTGTAGGTAGATTGTTTTATTTTTTGGTTCATTTCTTTCCGTTCAGAGGAACGGAGTAGGCTAGGGCATGATACGCCATACAGCCAGTTATGTTTACGAGTAACGTTTTGTTATTGTTCACTCGATTATCTTGTGCATTTGTACGAACCAAATAGTTCGCTTTGTTGTTGAATATTGAGCTACGGATAAATAATTACGAGTTATTTTTATGACTAATGTTTTGTTATTGTTTGGGTCAACTCGTGTATTGTACGAACCAGATAGTTCGTGTTTGAATGTTTTGATTTAGCTCGTAATTCATAGTCGTAATTTTGTTGATTTAGCTCGTAATTCATAGTCGTAATTTTGTTGAATTATTACATAATTCACAGTAATAATTTTATTCGGTTTGTTTGTTGATTTATTGTGTAATTGGTAGTAATAATTTTGTTTTGCTAATAAGTTTTGATCTGTGTCGCACTTAAGTTAGGCCGTTTGCACACTGATATTTTGTATGTATACTTTGTAATATTTTTTATTTGTACATGTTAGTGTTTTGTTTGTAACGGTTGCCCTTAGCTTTGTTCCCCACACGGTCTCGCGGAATTTATTGAGTTATTTACGCTTGTTTTTGTTGCTTTCCGCGCGTTCTTTAATTGAATTTAATTGTTAATTTGAATTAAAGGCTTTTATTTGAAATGGCTCCCAGTCCGCATGCTACGGCGAAGGCCGAGGTCCAGGCCGCATTGCGTTGCCTCGCGGGTGCGGCCGCCCTGATTGTTCGGCCGGATCGGGTGCAGGCTTTGTTGACCCGTTATGAAGGGTTGCCTGCGCGCATGGAAGGCTTGGAGCGACACGTTGTCGACTTCCATGCGTACGTTTTGGAACACCCTCCAGCGGATGAAGCCATAGTGGAGACCTTTAAAAGGGATGTCGACCAGGCGTACGAATTGGCTGACCAAATTACGGAGTCAGCAGAAGGGCTCCTGGCTGCCCGTAGGGGAAAGCCGACTTGGAGCGGGGAGGTTAAACCGACCCCGCCGGCTTTGTTAGGGAGACTGCCCACATTGGAGATTCCCCACTTTGACGGGGACCTCACGGCTTGGATGGGCTTCATCAACTTGTTTGACAGCTTGGTGGACTCCAGGGAAGATTTGTCCCCCAGCCAGAAACTGGCTTATTTGCGCTCCGCCCTCCGCGGAGAAGCCAGTGCAGTGGTCCAGCACCTGATAGTCAGCGATGCTAACTACCAGGTTGCGCGGCAGTTGTTGCTGGACCGCTACCAAAACGTCCGCTTGCTAGCGGACACCCATGTGGCCGCCATTTTGGCCTTACCGAAGGCAACGCGGGTTTCCTCACTAAGGAAGGATTTGGTCAACCCGCTCTTGACCGCCGTCCACTCGTTGCACCGGCTGGATTTGCCGGTCGACCAGTGGTCTTTTTTGCTTCTGCACATCGTCCTAGCGAAATTGCCCGCAGACGTAAAGGGGCGATTTGAGCAAAGGTACGGGGGCAATAGCGCCTCGTACCTCCCCCCCTTCTCGGATTTGCTTCGTTTTTTGGAGGACGAGTGCAGAGTACTGGACCAGCTGACCGACCCCACGCCGGGGACGAGCACGGGTCGTCCGGTGGCGGCGAGGGGACAACCCCGCCGTCCGACCAAACAATGCTCGGCTGTCCGAAGTGACTCTCCCCCCGCACCAGGTAAACGGTGCCGGTATTGTCGGGGGGACGGACATGACGTGCGTGCTTGCGAGAAGTTCGGGGGCCTCCGGACTGCAGGTCGAAGAGCCCTCGCCAAGCAACGCGCCTGGTGTTACATGTGTCTGGGGGACCACCGCCAGTCAGCGTGCCTCCAGGCTAAGGTTTGTCCACATTGCGGCGGGAGACATCACGCTCTCCTGTGTTTGAACCGCAATGGTGGCGGGTCCGAAAGGGGCCCAGATTCCCCGCGCACGGGCGGGGGCCCCAAGGGCGGGGGCCCCACGGGCGGGGGCCCCCCGCAGGATGTAGCGGTGGCCGTCGGGGGCTCGGGGAGGTGGGCGGTACGCTACTCCCCCCCCTTGATGGAATACCCTCGATTGGGGCGTTCTGTTCCCCCTCCCCCGTATGCGGCTCACGGTTATTGCCCCACGCCTCGGAGTGGAGTTGGAAGGAGTCCCTACGTTGCGGAGTGGGACCCTCTCGCCTACTGTCGGCGATCCCCTCCGATCTTGTCGACTCAGTTCACCCGGGGTCCAGGGGGGCAATCACCCCCCTCGGATTTTCATTAATGCCACTGTCGGGCGCAACCCCCCCACCGGAGTTTGTGCTGTTGCCAACAGCCTCCGTGCGTGTTTGGGGCCCCAAAGGTGATTTTGTCACAGTGCGTGCCCTCTTGGATTCAGGGGCCCAGGGTTGCATAATTTCTACTTGGCTCGTCC
Source organism: Sesamia inferens (assembly GCA_037179545.1). Classification (NCBI taxonomy): domain Eukaryota; kingdom Metazoa; phylum Arthropoda; class Insecta; order Lepidoptera; family Noctuidae; genus Sesamia; species Sesamia inferens. The sequence goes on along the minus strand of CM073928.1, from coordinate 13,714,078 downwards.
GACAGTTGGGCTTAAATATTGTACCGCATAGGGAATCGGTACGGGGCGTTGGAGACCTGCGGATTTCGGATCCGATCGGTCGGGTTTCGTTCTCCTTCTCCCCCCACTCCTCCTCAACGCCGAAAATCGGTACTTCGGCGATTGTTTTTGAAACGGTGGTCGGGCCGCTTCCGCAAGTGCGAGCCCCACACGCCGCCGTTAAATTGTCGGCTGGATTGGCTCTGGCTGATCCTCACTTCCACCGACCTGGCCCGATCCATTTATTGATCGGTGTGAATGTTTTAGGTCGTTTGCTGCTTGGAAGTAAACGAGTTTTGCAGGCAGCCGGTTTTATAGCCATATCCACCTCTTTGGGTCATGTAGTAATGGGATCATTTAGGGACGGCCCAGACCCCCCTTCTGCAGACAGCGACCTCGCTGTTGGTTCTGCCTTGACAGACATCCTCCAACGCTTTTGGGAGGTGGAGGAGCCTCTGACCGCAAAACGAGTGGACCCGTTGGACGAGGAGTGCGAATTGTTCTATCAGAACAATACTGGTCGCCTCCGCTCGGGTCGCTTGATCACTCGCTTGCCCTTTTTGTCAGTTCGCCCCCTCTTAGGCGGCTCCCGGCCACTGGCCGAAAAAAGGTTGTTGTCTATGGAGCGCCGAATGGCGAGGGACCCCGCATTAAAGCAGAAGTACATGGACTTCATGCGGGAGTATGAGGAACTGGGGCACATGTCGCTTTCGCAGCTGGATTGGCGAAATGAAGAACATTATTTTCTTCCCCACCACGCGGTTTTGAAGACTTCCAACGGGAAGATACGTGTGGTCTTTGATGGCTCAGCACCCACGTCAACCGGAGTGTCGTTGAACCAGTGTTTGCACGCCGGACCGAAGTTGCATCATGATGTGAGTGATGTTTTGACCAACTTCCGTCGACATGCTGTCGTTTTTGTGACCGACATTCGCATGATGTTCCGGCAGACTGTGATTCACCCGGAAGACAGGAGATACCAGCTTGTGCTTTGGCGAGAGGATCCCGGGGATCCAATGCTGGTCTACGAGCTGAACACCAACACCTATGGACTACGATCGAGTCCTTTTGTGGCGATCCGTTCGTTGTGGGAGCTCGCAGAGCGCGAACGGCTGCGCTACCCCCGCGCGTCTGTCCTCATAAAGGAGGATCTGTACGTCGATGACGTTTGTACAGGCGCCTCGAGTGTACGAGAGGCCCTGGTCTTACGAGATGAGTTGATCGCTCTTCTAGGAGCTGGTGGCTACGAGTTGAGGAAATGGGTGTCCAACTCGCCCGAACTCTTGGCAGATGTACCCAAGGACCACCAGCAGGAGCCTCATCTCTTTGAAAACCCTGATACTCCAGACATGCTGTCTGTTTTGAGAGTACAGTACAAACCAGTCCAAGATTTGTTTACCTACAGATTGGAGCTTCCGAGCCCAAAGGTCTGGACTAAATGCACAGTGCTGTCCACTGTAGCTCGCACCTTTGATCCGAATGGTTGGCTTAGTCCTGTAGTGTTCGCGATGAAGTGTTTCCTACAGGAACTATGGGCAGCGGAAGTGACCTGGGATGAGCCCCTCTCCGGCGGCTTGCTCCGAGACTGGGTGCGGTTTGTCTCATCCCTCCCGGAAGTCAACCGTGTTTGTATTCCTAGGCACATATTGCCTGAGGGACGGTTTTCCGCTAGCCTACACGGCTTTTGTGACGCGTCCGAAAGCGGATACGCGGCAGCCGTGTACATTCGAACGGTGGACGCACGAGGTGTTGTCGCTGTTCATGTGGTTACGACTAAGAGTAAGGTTGCCCCACTTCGGACCCGATGGACCATACCGAAGTTGGAGTTGTCTGGCGCCACTCTATTAGCCCAATTGCTTAACCACGTCGTCGACACCTTGGGAGCTAGTGTCGACTTTAGGTCAATCTTTGCATGGTCTGACAGCCAAGTCGTCCTTTGTTGGCTGAAAAGTTCAGTCCATACCCTCGAGGTATTCGTGGCCAACCGGGTGTCTCAAATTCAGACCTCGAAAGCCCCGTTGATTTGGCGCCACGTGCCTGGCGAATTGAACCCCGCAGACTGCGCTTCCCGCGGCTGCGAGGCGCCCGAACTTGTGAATCACCAGCTGTGGTGGGGTCCACCATGGTTGTTACAGCTGGAAGGTTCTTGGCCCCATACCCCCGCAGTGGTCGGGGCATCTACGCCAGGGGTGCATGTTCACGCCACCGAGACTGTAGCGGCTCCAGATCCGGAGTTTTTGCTTGAGCGCTACAGCTCTTTGGATAAATTGCTTGGCGTCACCGCCTGGATACGGCGTTTCATCCACAACTGTCGTAGCCCTCGTGGCAAATTTGAGTCTCCGGTCCTCTCACCGCAAGAGCGCAATGACGCTCTGTTATATTGGGTGCGGATAGTTCAAGAGAGTGAATTTGCATCGGAGTTGAAAACCCTCCGCCAACGCACATCCAATCTGAAGGGACCCTTAGGGCGCTTGAATCCCTTCTTGGATGATCAGGGTTTGATGCGTGTCGGAGGTCGGCTTAGAAATGCTAAGCTCCCCTATGGGGCTCGTCATCCATTGTTGCTCCCCAAGAACGGCCCCTTGGTGAAGTTGTTGATCGCAGACCGCCATGTGAAAAATGCACATGCCGGATGCAACGCTCTTACTGCGATCCTCCAACGGGAATTTTGGATTTTGTCTGCGCGGAGAGTGATCCGATATGTTATCTTTCGTTGTCTCCCGTGCTACCGCTTGAAGGCGGACATCTTGCAGCCCCAAATGGGGGATTTGCCTGCCGATCGAGTCACAGAATCGATGCCCTTTGCTGGAGTTGGTACGGATTTTGCGGGACCATTCATTGTAAAAGCTTCGCGTCTCCGTAACGCTAAGACCGAGAAGGCTTACTTGTGTGTTTTTGTGTGTTTAGCTACTAAAGCGGTCCACCTCGAGGTGGTTAGTGCTCTCACAACAGAGGCGTTCGTCGCTGCTCTAGGCAGATTTGTTTCGCGTCGCGGACTGCCGTCCTTAATTCGATCCGACTGTGGGACCAACTTTAAGGGTACCGATCGTTATTTGAAGGAAGTTTGTGAATTCTTAGATAAACATAATGTTGAGATCGGATCCACACTCTCCCGCAGAGGGGTACGATGGCAGTACTCACCGCCGTCCTGCCCCCACTGGGGAGGTATATTTGAAGCTACTGTAAAGGCCGCCAAAACTCACCTTCGTCGCGTTATTGGAGATAGTATCCTAACTTTTGAGGAGCTCGCGACCGTATTTTGTAAGGTTGAGGCGGTCCTCAACTCGCGTCCGTTATGCCCTTTGTCATCCGACGCGAATGATTTGGAGGCCCTCACGCCGGGCCATTTCTTGATAGGTAGACCACTTAACGCCTTGCCTGAATATCCTTATTTGGACATTAACTCCGGACGGCTCTCGCGATTTGAATTGCTTCAACAGCTTACGCAGAGTTTTTGGCGCCGTTGGCATCTGGAGTGTTTGCACATTTTACAACAGCGCGTTAAGTGGTCAGACAAGACGAACCCACCAAGGGTCGGAGACCTCGTTTTGTTAAAGGACTCAAACCTGCCACCCCTCCGATGGCGTCGTGGACGCATTGTTAAATTGTATCCGGGGTCGGATGGTGTTCCCAGGTTTGCCGAGGTCCTGGTGGGGGACTCTGTCTTGAAGCGCGCGATCGCCACACTCTCTCGCCTGCCCTTAGATTGAATTGTCGGACCGTTTGTTACTGTCCGGGGCGGGGGGATGTTTACGCTAGTTCGTCGGCCGAGTCCGATTATTAGTTAGTCGAGTTGATAGATGCCCGATCGGTACGGGCTAGCGCATTTAGTATTGTCTATGGCGACGCGCGGCCGCCATTATTAACACACAACGTCTTGTGACCTCGCCGCGAATGGTCCGTTGCTTGAACTCTTGACGAAATCCTCGCATGCGTGGCGTGTCTCGGACGAGTGAATTTCGGGAATAAATCCACCGGCCGCGTTTTGTATAGTTTGTCGCGATTGTTGCCCGTGTTTTGAAGTACACACATCAAAAGTGTCTAGGGATCAACATATATTTTTGCAATAACTTTTCTCCTGATTGATATTAATTAAAATTTTCTTTAAGGATTCATCAAATAAAGTGTTTTCGTTTGTCACAGTAACGATAAACCAAGTCACCTTTGCATTAATAAAGAAATTTTCCATTTTACTAATAAAGGGATATTTGACATTTGAACCACTAACACAAAAGTTCGAAAAAAAGACTGAAATAACAGTTTTCTCTAAAATTTTATTGGGTAACTTAAACAATTAATAATCCGTGTTTCTACCGCGAACACTAACAACACAAGAACATCGGTTTGGCATACTCAAAATGAGTTCATCCAAATCACGCTGTGGAATGGCCGCCCATGTTCGTTGCAACAACAAAAAAAGGTCTTCTTGCGACTGGATACCCTCCATATTCGGCAGAGCTCTTCTCTGTAGCATATCCCATGCATGCTCAATCGGGTTCAAGTCTGGCGACTGAGCAGGCCAGGGCAGGACATTGATGTTAGCTGCGGCGAGAGTCTGTCTTACAACTCTTGCGGTGTGCGGTCGTGCATTATCATGCATTAACTGAAATAAGGGACCGATTTGCACTTGTAGAGGAACGATGACGTCTGATACAATCGTCTCAGTTCTTCCGCCGATCCAAATACCCGCCCATACCATGATGGTTCCACCACTATAAGGATGGACTTCCTGGCAGGATTTTAATCGCTGTTGGCATCCAGGGGTTCTCCAGTGTCGTATACGTCTTGTATCCGGTCTCATACCAAAACGAGACTCATCAGAAAAGTACACGAAACGCCATTGTTCTTCTGCCCAATTTCTGTGTTCAAGAGCCCATTGATATCGAATCCTACGATTGTGCATTGCTATAGGTGGTACCCGTAGCGGTCTTCGGGAATGAAGGTTCACTTCATGCAAGCGGTTTCTGACTGTTTGGTCGCTAATTAAGTTCCCTGAAGAGTGATGAAGCCTCACGGCTAACATCATGGCGGTTATTGTTGGAGCTCTTCGAGTTAAGATTTGAATGTATCGGTCTTGTCTCCGTGTGGTGCAGCGATACCGTCCTCCATGGCGCTCAGCCACGGTACCAGTGCTTCGGTAACGTGTCCAAAGTCGACTGATAACACTCTGACTTGTATTCAGAGCTAAAGCCACAGTACGTTGCCGGGAACCAGCTTCTATCATTCCCACGGCTCTGAGCATTTCTTCCCTGCTTAAATGACGTCGCCGCTCCATAATAACGTTGGTTTTAATCAGTAGTAGGGAAACAGTAGCACTAATAATGTCTTCAATGCGTTGTATGTTTTATAGGGAAAATATTGACAGCTGATTTTCATCGTTTACTCGAATTTGATTCACAGTTCCTGATTCAAATTATGAAATGCACCAAAAAGGATCCATATAAATTTATAAAATCATAAATTTATTACAAAGCCACATCTCAATCTCAAGAAATCCGCATAAAAATGCTTGATCCCTAGACACTTTTGATGTGTGTATTTACTTGAACTACAAAACGTAACAGTGCGTCTGTAAATTGAGTTGAATTTGAATCGGAAACGTGGTTTCATTGGCGATCTTTGTCGGGCGTGATTGACACTGCTAAATAACTTCTTACGTTGGTGAGCTTTGGTGCCCTATTAAGGTAACTTCTTGGTGTGTCGACTGGTATGGGACAGTCAGTGAATTGAAGACTTCGGACGTCATTGTAAAGTCGGCGCGCGCGTCGACTTCTCCGGACTTCACTTCGCGACGGAGCACACTGAGTCCCAGGTAAGTCCCGTAGATTTACCAGAGTGTGGTCGGAGATTAATTTACTTGTGGTGTAGGCCGACCTTGTTTGTTGAATAAGCCGTGACAAATGCGCGGTAGATGTACGTGCTTTACTGGGGCGCCTACAATGATACATAGTTGACCCGTGTGGATGACACCGATGAGCAGCGGTGGCAAAGTGGTAACTGCCGCGGCTTAAGAGTTGTGGGTTGTAGGTTAAAACCACCACAGGCGCGTAACTTTCTGTGAATTATTTGATCACCACTGCTCTCAAAACGATAAAGGAAAACATGGTGAGGTAACCGACAGGTTCTAGAACCAAAAGGAGATGTTTCAGAAATGTATGGAGTCTGGGCCAGTACTATGTACACTTAATGTAAATATTAGTATACACCATAGTTAACTATTTTTTATGTTAATTCCCTATATTTAGGCTTACTTTTTATATAAATTCAATTTAACTCGGGCAAGGAGTGCAACACAACTACTTATAAATATGGTGGTCAGCAATAAGCGAAATAAGATTTTGACAGTGACATTTGATTGACGGGTCAGTATTTATATTTTATACCATATGACTACGAAAAACAACAAAACATGAATTTCGAACATACGGCACACAAAACAAAAAGAACCACTAAAAGCTCCGAAACACAATCAACTCAAATCAACACGTACCACGAACACAACGGGAAAATAGAACTGTCAAAGTCATCAATCAAACGCCATAACCACTATCATGGCTACCTTAAAAAAGTATTATCTCACTAAAAAACGTTTCAAATAATTAATTATATCTACTTGTATTTCTATTTAAATTAATTTAGTAGTATTTTTATGAAAATCTATTTTGTTTTTATCTATGTATGTATGTGTGTTGTGTGTATGTGGTGGCCCAAAATGAATTATCTCCTTTCGAAGATATGTGATATCTGCCTATACGCGGGCCTGTGTGACTGATTAGGGCCCACTCCTTTTCACAGGGAAGATGCCTGTATTCTAGTAGTGGGCACATTATAGGCCGATTATCAACAATACTGAACACATCAAGGTTACGTGGTAGTCACAACGCCACCACACGCCACGTAATGGCGGCCGGTCAGATCGTTAACATAATGTGACATCGAACCTTTCATTTTTGTGGAACAAACCTATCCCAAGATGCCCCAGTGACACTATTAACCACGGCTGGAACAACACTACAATATTGTTACGGGCTAGGGGTACTAAAATACCGGTTAAGGGTTACGAAGTTTATTGGCAACGAAGGTACAGTCGATTGTAGGCAATGATAAGTAGAATGTTGCTGACGTTGCACCGAAGTCTTCACTTACGTCCACGAAGTCCGTGTTGTAAACACACAATAACACTACAGATGTTCCTTCACTTAGTACTCACAGTTCTCGTTACAGTTGTCGCAGATCGCTTCTTAAGTATCGCTTGTTTTCGTCTCGGTAGTCAAATGCAGACTGACTCGCGCTGGCGTCACGGCGCTATATATATAGTCGAGCTGATCGAACATTGCAGAATCGTCTAGACGTAATAATAATAGCGCATAACTTCGAGTACATTCAGTGGGTACCTATTGTAATTCCCGGAAACGGGTTTCTAGAAATTTCGATGTCGTCACTTAGTTGACAAAATCGATAAACCTGTACCATTCGATAGGCCACCCGAAGTCTAGGAATGCGTTTTTTTATATTGCACCTATACAGTGTCTAGGTCTCGCGTTATAGGGCCTAAAAGTTACGCACTGCATGTCACGCGATATTGAACTTTATGCCCTCGACATAAGGTGCATTTGTAACAATATTGTGTGGTTGTGATGTGATCAGGCCCTAGTAGCCAAGTCGAAGTGGTTGACAGCCGACATAAAATTGCAGCGGAAACTTTCGGTCGAAAGGAACGAAACTAAAAACGTCATGGAGTGTTAATTTTCTTCTTTTGTTTTGTTCGCTTTTAGGAACAGAGCTGTGTTTAAATTAATTCGCAACTGTTTAATTATGAGCTATTTTTAGGATATAAGATGGTTATATTTTGTCATGGAAAATGGAGGAATATTGTAGGTATTCTTTAACTGTAGTAGTAACTTAGAAGTGAAAATAAAATATTTTATAGTATCAAACCTTGCCTTACACTATTCCGACTCGTGGTTAGCCATCCAACGTACAGTTGCGGTGCATTTGATCAGAATATGTTCTGCTTGCCTGAATGCCCTTTCATTTGTACCACGGATTACCTAAATTATGATGACAGAGATAATGATTACCTCAATACCACTGATGGCACAATCAGTAGCCACCTCCCCTCATCTCAGGACTAGATGCCGAACTATAAGTCGACCTCCAACGAGATGCCGCCTACATTGTTACCATCGTGGTAGAACTTGGGTGAGGTTGACACAGAAGTGTGGGGATGGCGACATGAAGAGAGAGGCCCACGTTCAGCAGTGGGTAAAGACGGGCGACTTGATGATGACTTCTGAGCTTAAGCGGTTATAAGAAACAGGGTGTCAATTTCAAACATCTCTACATAGTATGAAACAAAGTCGCTTTCTCATTACCTATGTTCCTATGTATGATTAAAATTACGCAACAGATTTTGATGCGGTTTTTTTAATAGTTAGAGTGATTAAAGAGGAAGGTTTGTATGTATAGTAACATACATTACATAGTGGAGATATTATTTTTGAGGTTTCTATACTATTATTTTTGAGGTTTCTTTACTATTGTTTTTGAGGAAATGAAATGAAATCGTTTATTAAGCAAGTAGGATCACTGATCACTTTTACACGTCATTTAACCTTTCTTTACTATTATTTCGAGGTTTCTTTACTATTATTTTTGAGGTTTCATTATTATTTTTCTCCGCGTTTGAGCACATTGTTTGTACACATTAAAAAGGTCTAAAGAAAAGTCCGCGATGGCATATGTCTATCTCTTATGGATATCCCACAATAAAAAAATTTTGTCATTTACTTTTTACGACAAATGTTGCCTAATTTTCACTTAATATAGATCTCTATCGCCATTTACAGCATATGATTTGAATGAATATTTTCAAAGATATTACTGATTTCAAACTTGCAGGCCGTCGCGTTTGCGGCGGTACGAACCGGCTGGAGCGGGGGCCGCTATGTTTTCTATACAACTTTCAAAGTTTTCTGTAGTGTATTTACTTATTTAGTATCCATTGAGCAAGTAATCACTAAGTAATATTAGTATCAGCATTGTACCCGTGCAAAGCCGGGCCGGGTCGCTAGTCCTCCATAAAAAAAGAAAAATCCTCCGACGTAGTGTGGTCTGGTGGCCAATTAATCGAAGATGATGTCGGACATTAGGCATATACATATTATATATGTATAATAGTTGCGCGGAAAATTTTGCTGGCAAGATGTAGGATTTGACGTGACATCATTGTGATGTATAGTTCGCAGGTGGTGATGAAGATACCGCTATAAATATGATGATGAAGTTCGTGTAAATTTCTATTCCTTACATTGAATGAAATATTAATCTGTCAGACGGTCAATAACATCATTTAACACGTCTAAGCCGCGAACTGCAACTTCCCACTTTGTTCTTGATCGTGTTAACCAAGTGGCTAACATTCAGAACTCCAAGTCTTTAGCGACATTAACTTCGTCCACCGTACAAAGTCGTGGCTAATCTAAGCTTTCCCAGCCAAACTTTGGTTTTCTATTAGACAGAATCGATTTCTGTCTTCGGGTTTAATCTGTCAATACGTCACTCGGGAATTGGTAGCTTTAGATAAATGTGATTTCTTAACTGCTTTATAAAAAGGCGAAGGAAAACTTTTGATAGATTCATGATTCAATGTATTCGATTTCAAGAAGTTTGCCTGACGCAGATCTTTTCGTATCATGTGTTACAAGTCTTTATCTAAAATACACGAACCATAGGAGAATGTTTTACGGAATATATACAAATGAAGCTTTAAGCTCTTCTGAGCCGACTTAACGGTCTGTGAAGATAGGAATAAGAAGCAACTGAATTGACTGAAACTAGAGCTAAAAATAAACTCAACTTGAAACACGAAACCTTTTCTTGTAAAGTCGGGATAATTATTTGTTAACCAAAACGACTATGGATTATAAGGAATGGTTTAGATTATGGTGTTATTTTATAGAATAAGTTTCTACCGGATGCTTTCGACCACAGTTTTTTTATATTCGGATGTGTTAGAAACCTTAAAAAATAAAACCGGCCAAATGCGTGTCGGACTCACGCACAAAGGATTCCTTACCATAGATTTATGTGTATGAAATTGTTATTTGTATGAAAGATTACGCTGTAATAAGCTACTAGATCTCGTTCAAAACAATTTTCGTTGGTAGTTTTTATAGTAATGTACATCATATGTTTTTTTTAGATTTTTCATTTTCTTATTTTAGAAGTTAGAGGGGGGGGGGGACGACCCAACTTTTTCCACTTTGGAAGCGTGTGTCACGCAAACTATTCGGTTTAGAAAAAAAATATTTTAGAAACCTCGATATCATTTCTGAAGACCTATCCATAGATACCCCACACGTATGTGTTTGATGAAAAAAAAAATTGAGTTTCAGTTCCAAGTATGGGGGGAGCCCCCAATATTTATTATTATTTTTTTATTATTTTTGCATCAAAATCTTTATACGTTTCACAGAATACATCTATCTACCAAGTTTCAACAGTATAGCTCTTACAGTTTCGGAAAAAAATGGCTGTGACATACGGACGGACAGACGGACAGACAGACCTGGCGAATCTATAAGGGTTCCGTTTTTTGCCATTTAAAATGTATTGGAATTGAAATTGTCCATATACAGGTGGCCGAGACATGGACGCACCAAAGGTGTCCATGGATTTAGCACTTGATTCTAGACACCTTACTACAGAATTCTTTAGTCGGTTATTCAAAAAGTAATCTGTAATTATTTCATAGTTTTTTATTTTTTACGAAACATGTACCGAAACCATAGTTTCTGATTGCCACCTCGTATGCAAATCACGAATACATAAAAGTCATTCTTTGAAAGTTATATGGAAAAGCTAAAACACGCCAAATTGACGTATTGCGTCTATTTACTTAATAATTATTTTCCCTAAGTATACACATCCCACCTAACTGAACTTTCAAGAGAAACAAGAGCTGGCTCTCCTACGGCTCAAATACCTAGCAGAGTAATTTGCTCGTTTACGTGAACTTTTTTTTATCAGAGACCTTTATGACATTAAAGTTTTTATTACGAAGCCGGCTCGAGTAGGTAATCCATGCAATTTGTTTTACTGTTCCACGTATACAGCATGTTCTTAATAATACGTGATGTTATTATCTTGGGCTTACTAAAGTGGTGGCGATGTACGGACTATGTACTGCGTTCTTAATTTCTTATGACTTTTGTAGTAAATAAATATAACATAAGCCGAAACTGTTGGTGCAGTGGCTGAGCGATCGACTGTTGCACTGCGTGTCGCGGATTCGATTCGTTTGGCCTAAAGGTAGTTTTTCTAGGTCTGGCTGTTTGTGAGTGTGAGTAAAACTCACATACACAAAATACACAAACAATGTTTGAAAACGCACCCACGATACAGGAGTAATTCCTATTGTGCGGCATTTTTTTTAAACCAAATTTCATTTACTTTCCATGAGGGCAGACAGAAAGTACAAAATCACTGGCTACGAATACCGCGCCACCTGATTTTTGTAGTAATGTATGTTTGTGTACACTTTGCAAGAAGTGGCTAGTGATTTAGTACATACATAATAACAGCTGTGTAGGTCGTTCGCTCAAATTAAGCAAATCTTGACGCGATCAGTTCGCATCCGTTAGACCAGGATGGATGACCATATTTATCTCTTTTTTTTAATAATTATAAACTAGCGCTTGACCGCAATCCCGCCTGATGGTAAGCAGTAACGCAATCCTTGACGGTAAAACACACTAGATTATTAAGAGCCTATTCACTCTAGCCTTGAAGACACTCAAATTGTAGACCGACGGAAACACCGCCGCTGGCAAATTGTTCCAGGCCCTCGATGTACGCGGTATAAAGGAGGAGCCCAAACGCTTCGTCCGGATCGTAGAGGTGTTAACAACGTAAGAGTGGAAACTCGCCATACGACGGGTTGTCCGATGGTGAAACGGAGATGGGGGAATTCAATCATGCAATTCCCTCGCACACTCCAAAAATGCTTCCTATAGAACACCGAAAGGCTGGCTACTCTACGCCTGTGCTCTAGGCTTTGTCTCGAGTTAAAACAGGGTCACCAATCAGCCTCTTCGCACGCCTCTCCACTGAATCCAAAGTGGCCAGATGGCACTTAGCAGCACCAGCCCAAATGTGGCTGCAGTACTCCACACACGAACGGACCTGTGCTTTTTTTTATCTCTTCGTAACCTGGAAAGCACATACGTTGAGTCGTTGTCCAGCTGTCATCCACGGTGCTTTGACAGTCATAAGGGGTCATTGAAAGCCAAATGAAATGAAATGAAATGAAATCGTTTATTAAGCAAGGAGGATCACCGATCACTTTTACACGTCATGTTTTTTTTTTTTTTTAACTAGATGAAGCCGGCATTTCCTAACTGACTACCTCTGAGAAGAAATAGCCGAAACAAACTCAGGGATCATCGTCTTTTTTAAAGTCCAGACATTAAAAATGAAAATGTTTACAATAATTTAACTTATAATTACGCATATTGCTTAATAACAATGCTTAACAGAGCGAGCAGCTCAGTCCCAAGCTTTTTTGTCTTCTAAATAATCTGTGATTTTATAATACCCCTTTTTGCAAAGTTTGACCTTTATATAGTTTTTAAATCGTTTAATAGGTAAGTTTCGAATGTCCATGGGAAGCTTGTTGTATAAGTGTATACATTGACCCATGAACGAGTTGCCTACTCTGTGGAGACGAGTGTGATGTACAGCAAGATTGTGTTTGTTCCTGGTATTATGAATATCGCTTATTTTCTTAAAATCCGATATATTTTTATGTACATACATAAGATTTTCAAATATATACTGTGAAGCTACAGTCAGAATGTCCACCTCTCTGAATTTTTCTCTAAGAGAATCTCTAGGACCAAGGTTGTAAATGGCCAGAAAGTATAATAACCATTATTACTACCATTACTTGCTAAATTACCCAGTAACTGATTGTGGTGGTCAAATGAGCAGACTTTACCCTAGACAGATTATGATGATTTGTGAGCACTGTGAAGTGCTTAAACAGGTACGACGAATTACGTATGGACTTTTGACATAGAACATGAAAGAGTTGTATGATTCTTGTATTGGTAAATATTAAAGACTTTAGATAATTAGACTGGTTTATTACACTTGTAGAATTAACACATAGGGATCGACGTCTTCCAGGTCAGATCCTAAGTTACAATGACAAGACTATAGACAATATTCATAGACACTAATACATAGAGATGGTATTAGTTACTCGACTACAGAGTAGTGATGTATGATACAACATCCCCCTTGTTTAAGTTTAAATTAACCCTTGACAAACAATATTATAGAGACCTGACTTAGTTACAATTTAGACAATGACTTAAGAATATGGTTAGGTCTTAATCTAGGATACAATGTTCTACTTAATCTATTTCATCAATTAGCCTTCTGGTTGGCTTTACAACTCTTCCAGAACGAGTTACATATTGACTGACTGAGGATTGAGATGAGAGCTCTTGAGGTCTAGACTCCTGCCTGTTACCTTCCTCTCTCCCCTGCGACGAATTGGATAGCATAGGAGAATATTTGTGTCTTAAATGAACCCTATTCCTCCTATACCTAACTCCATTGACATCCTCAACGACATATGACCTATTATTAGCCAACCTTAGCTTGACAATGGCTTGTTCCCAATTGCTATCAGGCTTTCTTTTAAAGTATACATGATCATTGGGATACAATAATGACAATGACTTTGTATTTCTATTATAATATTTAGACTTATTTTTATTATTTTGCTTGACACATTCTTCATAATTTTTGAATGTAACCACTTTAGGTTTTAATTTCTTATAAGACATAGGAATGTTATTTCTTAAATTCCTGGACATTAACAATTGAGCTGGAGATGGTAAATTATTCTTAGGTGTGTTTCTATACTGTAATAAAGCTATGTATGGATCAGATGAGTTTCTTTTACATTTTTTTAACATATTTTTGATAATTTTGACTGAACTCTCTGCTTGACCATTTGACTGTGGATGATATGGGCTAGTTACAATGTGTTCTATGTCCCATTCATGCATAAAATTCTTAAATTCTAATGACTGAAAAGGAGGACCACCATCAGACACTAAAGATAAAGGTATTCCATGACGAGCAAAAATGGACTTTAAATGTGTTATTACATTCTTTGCTGTACTGTTTTTATTTAACAAAGCTATTTCTATAAATTTAGAATAATAATCTGTGACAATTAAATAAGTGAGGTTATCAAAATACATTAAATCAACACCTACTTGTTGCCATGGATATTTATTTATTTCAAAATTTTTTAGTGGTTCCTTTGGATTATTAGGTTTAAATTGTGCACATACATAACATTGTTCTACCAAGTTTTTAATATCAGCTGACATGCTTGGCCAGTACAAAGACTCTCTAGCCAGTTTTAAGCATTTATTTATACCTTGGTGACCTTCATGAATTTTACCTAACATCTCCTTATACATTGACTGTGGTACTATTAATTTTGACCCTTTGAACAACAAATCTTTGACTACATGAATTTCAGCTTGTATGTTCCAAAATGGTTTTATTGACAGACTGACATTATTTTTATTTTTTGGCCAACCTTCATAATAATACTTTTTTAACAATTGCAAAGTATCATCTTTCTTAGTGTTCTGTAACAATTTTGTACAGTACTCCTTTGTGACTGCTAGACTTGAATGCATTAAATTGACATGACAAGATATTTCTGACTCATTCTCAGGTATATAATGTTCTTTTAATGCTGCTCTAGACAGAGTGTCAGATATAAACATTTCTTTACCTGGAACATGTATAACTTCCAAATCATATTTTTGTAAAGTTAACATCATACGTTGCAATCTTGCTGGTACATCATGTAATGGCTTTTTAAAAAGATAGACTAAAGGTTTATGATCAGTATGAACAGTTACTTTATGACCGTACACATACTGGTGAAATTTTTCACAACCAAACTGAATGGCTAACAATTCTTTCTCAATTTGAGCATACCTTGACTGAGTTTGAGTTAATGTTTTTGAACTATAAGCAATAGGTTTATTATTCTGCATAATGACTGCTCCTAATGCTGACTTTGACGAATCGACTGACAAGACTAATGGTACATTGGGATTATAATGAGCTAAAACTGGTGAATTTGTAATTTCATCGATTAAACTCTTAAGACATTGACTATGATTTTCATCCCAAGTCCAGACTGAATCTTTCTTCAAAAGATTTCTTAAAATTTGAGTTTTTTGAGACAAATTGCTAATAAAGGGACCTAAATAATTGATCATACCTAATATTCTTTGCAATTCTTTGACATTTTTTGGTGTGGGCATATTGACAATTGCTTTTACTTTCTCTTCATCAACCCTAGCACCATCTTTACTAAAAACATACCCTAAAAAACAGACTTCTGAAACTAGAAATTTACATTTAGACTTATTGAACTTTAAGTTGACTTCACGTGCTCGTTGCATGACTTTATGTACTCTCTCATTATGTACTGACTCGTTTGGTCCATATACCAAAATATCATCGATGAATATTAGAACTCCTTCTAAATCACCGAACAAATTCATCATGACTCTTTGAAAAATTTCAGACGATGCATTAATACCAAAAGGTAACCTTAAATATTTATATCTACCGAAAGGTGTTTGAAATGTACATAAATCAGAACTATATTCATCTAGTTTAAGCATCCAAAATCCTGAAAATGCATCTAAATGAGAAAAACAAACAGCTCCTGCTAGTTGAGATCTGATCTCATCTATTGACTTAAGTGGATAAATTTCCCTTATAATATTCTTATTCAAATTTCTAGGATCTAAACAAATTCGTAACTGACCCGTGCTTTTGACTGTTATGACTATACTGTTCACCCATTCTGTAGGTTTAATAACCTTTTCAATGACCTGCATTTTCTCCATGCGATCCAATTCATCTCGCAGTTTGTTCAGTAAAGCGAAGGGTACTCTTCTCGGAGCATCCACGCATGGCACTGCTTCCGGTTTGAGTTTCAGGCGACAGACTTGAGGTAGACATCCAAGACCCTGAAATACATCATTGTATTGTGTAAGAATTTGTTCACTAAAATTTTGTTGAGACACAGAGAAAACTCTTTGAATTATACCTAATTTTTCACAAGTTGGTAGACCTAAAACATTCGGACAAACTAAATCTGCGACTATAAACACTATATTTACACTAATAGTGCTATTATTTAAAGATAAACTACATTTTACATTAACTTTACCCATAATGGGTATTGATATACATTGTTTGTCGAAATAACACAAAGACGTAGATTTAGTTTATTAATATAAACAAGTAAAAGCTGAATACAAACAGCAAATTGCGTTACATTCTATTCCTATCAGTTGGAATAATTTCGTAGCTTACCACATAAACCGGCGGGCAAAGTGGCCCGCCAGACAACCAGTCTGGTCGGAGGATCCTCCCTTTTCTATGGAGGATGAGTGAACTTTACTCCCTGTTCTTCATTCCTCCACACTGGTGACCCCGACGATCCCGAACCGATCCCGACCCGATCTCGGTCCAATCCTGAACCGATCCCGACCCGATCGATCTCGATCCGATCCAGAACCGATCCCGTACTGATGCCGACCCGATCCCGAACCGATCCCGACCTTATCTAGAACCGATCCCGTACTGATGCCGACCCGATCCCGAACCGATCCGGACCTTATCCAGAACCGATCCCGTACTGATTCCGACCCGATTCCGAACCGATCCCGACCCGATCCCGGTCCGATCGACGAACCATACCGATCTCGACCCGATCCTGGCCCGATCTCGACGAAAAATCAAAAAACCCTCAGACGGAGGGGAATAATGTAGCGGTGCCTACAACGCAACATGCGAACAACGCGTCATACTGACGTCACGCGAATCCTGCATCATCGCAATCAGAGTTTTCTGTGCAACTAGCACGCATACAAGTTCACCACATAAACCGGCGGGCAAAGTGGCCCGCCAGACAACCAGTCTGGTCGGAGGATCCTCCCTTTTCTATGGAGGATGAGTGAACTTTACTCCCTGTTCCTCATTCCTCCACAAATGCAAGAAATAATATCCTCTGCCCCTGTACTTATTTACATACATCCAAAGTCACTGTGCCATAATATAAATGTTCTTCCCTGGTAACCTCTGTCTATCTCAAGATTGTGCCACACTTGCGAGCAGCACTTGTGCATAACACTTGCCTCACATACCTTTTTGCCAGCTCTGTCACTTGTGTAAAAGTTTCCCAAAATTTGGTATCAGTGACAGAGTAACTTTTCTTAATCTATCCACTGAGGCGGTTGAATGCCACACATTTGTGTTAAATACAACAAAATAATTTATGAACGTATTAATTAAAATTTCATGTTAAATAACCTTTTATATAGCGTACATCGAAGGACTGGAACAATTTGCTTGTAGTGGTCTAAAAGTAAGATTATAATTTAAGGCTAGAATGAATAGGCCCATAATAAACTAGTGTGCTTTACTATATCAACGATTTTATCGTTGATTAATAAGACAGGATCACAGTCAAGCACTGGTTTATAACATTAGGAAAACTGTGAAAAAGTGCTTTTTTTTCTTATTGTTCAAGCGTATCCTTATAATCTTTCCTTGGTAGATGGTCAGTCTCCTCTGAGATAGGCCGTCTTCTCTCAAAAAATCTCATTAACATTATAATATTAACGTGTAAACATTTTAAACTCATATGCCGTAAAATGAAGAGTATGCACATTGGACGTGAACGTGTCGTGAACTCGCTCTAAAAGCCAGATTGAAATGCAAATAAAAACGAATCAGCTTTCAGAATTACATATCTAAATTGCTAACTACGTTCACCAATAACTTCCTTTTATATAACATATCCACTAAATCACAACTGGATCTAGATAAAACATTGACGACATTATTTATATTTTGAGGAAAAAAGGGAAAATTAAAATCAATTTTGATCGGCATCAATATTTCAATTTCCATTCGTTACGGTAGAATTCCGATAAAGAGATTTTATTGTATAAATTACCGTTCATTAAAATATGTTTAACGGAAATTCTGGTTGAAGCACTGCATTTATTAAGCAGAAAATTGTTGTGAGATAATCTTGTGCTTAACGCTGTGCCAGCAGCGCTTTCTTTCTTAATTCACTTTATATAAACAAGCGCCGATCGAGCTAATAATGCAAACAAGAATTGCTAGCCTAGGGTATTGATTCCTTCCCACGTGCTTTTACAAGCGAGCCTTTAATTAAAACTGAAATCGTACACAAGCAGCTTTCCAGAGCAGATGCTAAAAGAACTTTAGAATTCCGTTACTTCAATGTTGTTGTACATTAATAAAATGTTCAAAGCGTTTCTGTTTACTTTAAAAATGTGTCACAAAGAACGTACAATGAATAAACTGGCATACTCTGCGCCTTCGTTGTCAATGCAACTATTGGTTTTGCTGTCTCTCGTCTCAATAAATTTATTCACGGAATCACACATTATTTTGGAATATCGTCATTGTCGTCGGTCGCGGAGAGCGTACGTGAGGGTAATGTAAACAGAGACTGGTATGCCTCAAGACATGTTTCGTCACTTTAGCTGAAAAGGCGAAACATCGGGGGCTGAGACGCCCCGTTTCGCCAACAAATCTCTCGGATAACCTTCCCCATTCATACACGTAAATTGTTTGGCAACACCACTGACAGCGCGCTGAATCGCAACGATAGCAATATTATGTTTGATTATAGCTTTAGAACTAGAACATCATTTTATCGTGTTTGTATAAAACGTTATGTTTCATACTGGAAATATTATGGAACTTGAGTTGGCATGAGTGCGAGTGAGTAGAACTAACAAAAGTAGCTGTATATACATTTATATATAGAATTATAACTACAAATAAATGAACACATAAACGGCTATAGCAAAAACACACTGTCGAGCGTCTTTTCGAGACCCACACGTTTTTAACTCTATTATTTTTAAAGTAGCAAAATCTTGTTATTCTGCGTATGTAACCACTCGGAATAATAAGATTTTGCGGACAAATTATTTTTACAACTCCTACACAACATTTACATAAACGCATAAAAAATCTTCTTTTAATAGATGTTTAGAGCCAGAATTAAGTACACCAGATGTTTTTCCACATTTGTTTACCCTCTAATTGTGTTAGTTTTATATAGTAACGAAGCTAAAGTCAGAGAGATAAAACAGATGTAAATTTTATTCATATAAAGACGTCTCGCGTCCGACCATATTTGCTAATGAATGTTACAGAAAAGATTCAGCAAGAACCTTATATTTCAGATTAAAATTTTATACCCGTAGGCATGCATAAATATATTTGTACCTATAGCTAAATTTGATGTTTCGTGTAAAAAAAATTAAACATTTTAAATTTCCGGTGTGAATTATTTTCATTACAGTATGTCATGGCAAAATGTGTGCGTTCATGCGTATAATACACTTATCACTTCGGGGCAACACACAAAAAATATATTCAGCAAGTTTAAGCATAAATCTGAAATCAAACATAAAAAAATTAGGAAAAACAAACGCAGTAATTTCCATTGGATTTTACTACGTAACCAACATCGCACCTGTATTTCCGAAATTATAGGCACAGAAGATACTTTAAATATAGAATACAATGCGTCCGTCGTCGACCCGGGCCTGGTCCTTACGGGGGAGAGCTACCTATTTCTCTTCGCCTCCAAGCCCGCGCTCACTGTAGTTTAGAGTTTGCTTCTGTCTCCCTACGTCCCCATGGACGATAGACACCATTGTCTCTATGATATTATGATAAGAGCGCTAATATTGCCTCACTCTCACGTGCTCCACCTCCTCCTTTGCCAGCATTATTGCTTCGAAGAAGGAGGTGATGACCTTTTATGCAACCTCGCTTCGTATCATGGCCTGGACTAGGGTCAGAAGCGAGAGATTGCCAACGCCGATGACCTCTACGAAGCCGCGACGGTGCTCCACTCAAGTCGGGCAGACCTATCCACCGTGTCCTTCGGGCGATCCACATAGTGGTTTCCTCCCGCTTTATCCTAAACAGAAACTTTCAACCAATAAAACGACCGTATATGGTGAAGACATACCTTAGGAGGGAGGTAACGGCGCTGTGGCGCCTCTCTAACCATTCTACAAAGAGGGGACTTATGCTATTGTGGTGTGCAATTTACATACTTCAAAATAAATTAGAAAGAAATGGTTTACATGATTTCATTTACAAAATTTACTTTCCTGTAAATAACCTATCTGCATATAATGTCACCTCTAAGTACATCGTTACCGGTATAAATGTACGTTCAGGGAGTAAGTGACTGCATATACGTAACCGACGGAGATCTTGACACAGCAAACACATTCGCTCGGTGAAACGTCTCGATCTGTCGCCTAGATATGCGAGAATAAGTACCCAGTGAAATAGTTCTGCTGCAATTACAGATATCAGACTACGTTTGTGGAAGATTTTGAAGGAAAAGTGCGGTTTTTTGTGAGAATATGTTATAAAGACAAACGTTTTAACTAAAAAAAAATACAACCGACTTCGAAAAAAAAAACACTACAAACTGAAAAATAACTAATTTCGGAAGTCGGTGTCTTTACTTTTTGTATATTAATTTTTGACACCGACTTCCGAAATTAGTTATTTTGGAAGTCGCTTGTTTTTTTTCCTAAAAAGTTTTTTTACACTTTTTAGTTGTGAAAAGTACTGTTCTGCTGCATCCGGTCAGTTTGGACGCTGACGCTAATATAGTTGGGAAAAGGCCTGCAAGCAAACGACGTCATTTTGTTTTCTTTAATTTTTACCTGTTTTTTTTTTTAAAACCAAACTTCTCAACCGTTTTCTATAAAATTCCTATGGGATCAAAATTAAAGTATGAGCATTGCTAGTGATGTAATTACGCAACTTCAGTCTCTTGATTTTAATTGATTTTTTCATAAGCATCACGATTAGGTAGTGGTTGTCCTATGTTAAACTTCAATGCTGTAAATTATTGAGGAATTCGGAAGGTGTATGGTCTTTATTATCAGATCTATTAAAGACTTTCATTATAACCCATATGGGTGCAAATTTCTTTTCAAGATAAATGAATTAAGTCCAAACACAAGGTAGCTACTGTAAACCGTTGAAGAGTCCCCTTAACTGACCATCGTCTTCATCATAAGATCCCTAATGACAATCATAGTCCATCAAGGTCTTATATAATACAAAATAATCAAGCACAAAAACAAGGTAGCTGTTGTGATTCGTTGTGGAATTCCCTGGACTGTCGATGGTCTTCATCATCAGGTCTATTACAGATCTTTATTATAATCCATATGGGTGCAAAGTTGTGTCCTAGATTTTTACGCGCTACTTTAATTGTTAATTTATTGCAAAATAAAAAATTATAATTAGCACTTTTACGCCTGAAGCACAGGTTCTACCTAGTTCAGGCAAATTATACATCAGTGCTATTTAGAATTAAGAAAATTATTATAAAAATTATGAACAAAGCTGAGAAAATAAACAATTTATTTATTTATTTAAAGTTTTCATCAATATACATAAATTAAGTATAAACCCAAGGTAACTATTATAAATCGTTAAAGAGTTCCCTGAACTGGCCTATGAAATGAAATGAAATCGTTTATTAAGCAAGTGGGGTCACTGATCACTTTCACACGTCATGTTTTTTTTTTTTAACTAGATGAAGCCGGCATTTCCTAACTGACTACCTCTGAGAAGAAATAGCCGAAACAAAGTCAGGGATCATCGTCTTTTTTCAAGTCCAGACATTAAAAATGAAAATGTTTACAATAATTTACGTTATAATTACGTATATTGCTTAATAGCAATGCTTAGCAGAGCGAGCAGCTTAGTCCCAAGCTTTTTTGTGTTCTAAATAATCTGAAATTTTATAATACCCCTTTTTGCAAAGTTTGGCCTTTATATAGTTTTTATATCATTTGTGTTGTTATGTATCTATGTTTTCATCATTAGTTACAACCCATCTAGGTGTAAAGTTCTTATCTATACAAATTGATCAAGCACAAACACAAGGTGCTGTGAATCGTTGAGGAGTTCCTTCGACTGTCTGCCAGCTCTATTATCAGATCTATTGCAGACCTTTATGAAATTATACGGCTTTAAAATACTTACAAATGCGGTAGCCGACCCTATGATTTTTGAAAGTTCCCCTATTGTTATATCAATATTATTATTTTCAAGTAGTATCTGTCCTTTTTAATTCTTCGTCAATATTTATTGACTACAATTTAAAACAACAAATACCTATTTTACAATATATAATATTGCAGTAGTTATTATGTAACTCACAAGTATAAAATACAAAACACGGAATTCAAACAAAAATGCCGAGGTATGCTAAAACCAAATTAAGATATCTATGCAAAACCTTTGCCACAAGCATTTTAATACTTTATTTCACAGATGCTCCGAAACAAATTCCTTATAAATCTCTCATAACCCTTTGTTCACATAAGAAAACTTGATTAAGTATAATACTTTTACATCCACGTTGAAATCTATTATGAGTTTACAAACTTGCGTAACCAACTGACAAGTATTTTCTTGAGTAACCAAATATGTAAGAACTTGCTCCGTTCGTCAGACTTGCGCTATTGTACCTTAGTTTCTGTTGGTTTCATTATCTTCAGACTTATTTTAGGAGATCCTTTTATTACTCACTATTTAATCATTACGATCACATCGATTGCTATTTTTAGTCGAATATTTTGACGATACTACTTTACCGCAGTGAACGAGTGCTTGGCTGTGAGCATGAGATTTCATGTGTCTTGTAACTTGTAATACAGTATGTTATCGACATGCACGCGAATTAAGTCAGAGGACACAGTGAATCTAATATAAAAGTATTTACAAAAAAGCTTTAAAACACAATTTTTAAAAACCAACAAGGTCATACAGAAAATCAAAATATTTATTTCAAATTGGCACATTTGAACATCATAAACTAGAGACAATTTCGAACGTCAAAAGATAAATCCAGCTTCTTAACATTTGCATTCAATACAGTCCAGTATCAATATTCTTAGAACGTTTCACTACAAATTAGTAGCGGTATTAGTAGTAGTGTTTGGTATTCAGAGTCAGAAGACAGTACAGGCGATTGGCGAGCGGCTAGAGAGATTAATTTGCATTCACGACCAAAACGGATCGTGAGGCTATTTCGTCGGCATCTCTCCCATTTCCCGTATACATGTACATACAGACGTATACAGTGGAACGAAACCGTTTCAGCCGTTAGCACCGCCTATGCAGACATTAAGTTTCATCATGAACGTTTGCTTGTGCTTAAATATGCAAGGAGTATTTAAGGTTGTATTTTGAAGTGTTGAACATTGTAAAAGTTTGTATTTTAGACTTGAATAAAATGTTGAAATTAGTTGATTTCGGTTGGTACTTTTTAATAAACGCTGAAAGAGTCATTCAGTTTCCACTCAGTCGCTTAAAACAGAACGCATTGTTGCAAACTCAGTCACTCACATATCAGTGGCCTTTTTGTCGATCGGCATTCATTGTCCATTAATAAAACATGTATGTAGTGCAAAAATGAAAAATACAAACATACGCGCATACTTTCAAATATGACTGCAATTGATAGCAACAAAGTTGCCAGAATCGTAATATATCGCCGCCAGGAAACGAAATGTAGCTGAAAAGTTATTGTAATATAAAAACGAAACTGTAATAATTTACTGTTGAGCTTTCATTCACATTTATAATTAATGCATTCTGTGCAGAAGTCGCCACGATATCCGAACCGTTATGAAATGCACGTAGTATATGATCCGACCAATATTTTTTGTGGCACGCTCCGACGTTATAGGCACACACAGTGTAAATTGGAAACAAATCAAATATGCATCGTTCGTCCAACCGTGAGATGGAAAGCTCGCATTAGCGATATATTCGAATATCAGATCTATTCCGAATCCGCTGCCAGATAGAATTGACAAGTTATAGGCACCATTTTTGCTGTTTGTTTTTTTTTTCTTGAATTTTGTACGATCGCCTTATTTCTGGGTGGATTTAGTGTGTAGTCTTATGCTGTGTTTTACACAATTATATTTAATCCTCTTTAGACGAAAAGCCGAGTAATTCATCATTTTATCAATTACCATTGTACACTCACACAGCAATCCAAAATAAACAATTTTATGAATTGTCTGAGTCACCCAGAAACAGCGCCTTACTACTACCGTATAGATGAAGAAGTATGAAAGAATAATACACTCACATTTATATATAATGCTCGCAATTTGAAAAGAAAGGGTAGAGGTATTTCATCAGAAAAATGTTAGAAACATTTAGAAGATATCTTCCGAAATAAGCGACCGCACAGCTTTAAAGTGCACTTACTGTGATTGTATTTTATTTGTCGTTTGTTATTTTTGTGGGTCGTAACCTCGATAGATGTCAAAGAAATGGTATTTGTGAAGAATGAGACAGTGTATAGAATAGTGGGAGTAAATGAAAATGTTGTCTTGCTGTATAAACCGGGCCATACATATTTGTACGCTGAGAACAAAATGCGATTGTCTATTGCAGCTCGCTCTTGTCCCGTGCGGATTTATGTTTTACAACGTACTTACCGTTTGCATCTTCAATGCAATTTTGAAAGATCTTCTAGGATTTACAAATGGCTGCCAGTGAAAGTACATGAGAGTTTTTCTTTTGAATTCTTTATGCAATATAAAAATATGTGATTTCATTTTTCTTTATACTAGGGTAGAACGATCACCAATGTTTCTTATACAACGTCATGCTCAAATTTCAGTTCTAGATCGCTTCGAACATAGATACCGACAGAGACTTTTTTAGTCGAGGGTCGCATAAGATTTTAGACCTAAATAATCTTCCTACTTGTCCAATATTACGACGTTAATGTCGATGTTAAAACTTAATTATCCGTTAATTCTTCTTGTTGTATTTGCTGGAGTGCTATTTGCCGAGATAAATTAAATTCAACTTTGAACTTGTCAGTGGCAGACGTCAAACGCATTAAGTTTAAAGGCGAGCGTTGAGAGCCCCATCGTTACATTATACTGTTTAAAGGTAGGTACTTTGGTTCTGGAAATTTTAGCCCCAGGGTTGTCAAGCATCTCTGACTAGACATTTGTTTGTCCCATAAAGAGGTGTCACTTAATTAAACGTTAATTACTATTACCGTATACTAAACCTAATGAAAACCCGTTGTACTTAATTAAATTTGTGCTGGGCAGGGTGAACGTTGT
The DNA here is from genome assembly GCA_037179545.1 of Sesamia inferens. NCBI lineage: Eukaryota > Metazoa > Arthropoda > Insecta > Lepidoptera > Noctuidae > Sesamia > Sesamia inferens. The sequence goes on along the minus strand of CM073928.1, from coordinate 13,688,738 downwards.
GAGAAGAAACATGATTTGTTGCTTTAATACACGCAATGCCAACGGTGTCGTTCTGTAATCATGCCAACTTGAAAAAAGAGGTGTAGCGAATGTGGAGTGTGCTGTCGTCGTTCCTAATATTACTAGAAGGATTATCAGTATTGACAGCCCACTTTAAGCGCACTTCACCTTACTTTTCACTGTGAGATTTTTACAGGATCGATCGTCATTATTATTCCGTAACACACTTTCGATCACAATCCGAGAGTTTTTTTCTCGGTGGTAGGCCTCAACATTGGCTGCCAGCAGAAGTTACCACCCTCCAGAAAAAGTCTTGCCGCCAAGCGATTCCTCATGTTCCTTCATGATGTCTGGTGAAGCCGTACGGAGGACGGGTCTGAGTAGTTGTGTTGCTATGTGTGCCGGGTACGATGCGCCTAATGTTGTTGGGTTTGGTCGTGGAGGGTCTCCATAACAATCTTCCTCGTAGCATCGTTGGTCGTTTAATATTGCATCACCTCGCTCAACTGCTGTTTTCCTTCCTATTCATTCAGTTTCTTTTTTTGAGTGCGCGCTTTACCATCAAAGATTGCATCACTGCTTACCATCAGGCGGGATTGCGCTCAAGCACTAGTTTAGAATTATTAAAAAAAGGATATTGCTTATCTTGTGCTTCTTATATCTGAAAAAAGAAAATCTGTTCAGCAATATAAATAGGTAACGCAATAAACGAGGGTGAAGTGTCAAATCGAGTTTCATTACAATCAATTGTCATTTTGTCAATGTTGCGCAATCAGCCGATGTATGCAGCTAAGACGGTCCCATATGACTAGTAGAACGCAGAATTAAAAACGTAGGGCTTTATAACCGATCAGCGTGCTTTTACACCGCGAAGCTGATTAATGAACGAATTTTAGTTAGGTTTGTGTGCGTGAGTGAAATTGTTGGCAAGCTAATGGTGTGGCAAGCGAACGGACAGGCGGCTTTCGGGTTGAGTGGTCGAATGCGCTAATTTGCAATGCGACTACGGTACTTTTCATCGTCCCTTGTCGTGCATTGTGCAAGCGGGTGCTTTCGACAGCTAAAGCGGTAACATTTTCGCTTGTTTGTTTATTTTCGCAGTCCTTTGTGAGTTGTGTTCGTTTGTGATGACTTTACAGGACGTGGAACGTAAGCCTTGAGGCACGATGTAATTGGATTATAGTGGTTGTTCGAGAACGTTTCCAAGTGAATTAAAGAGTAGTATTAATGTTGTAGTTGACTGTGTTTAGACATTGTGTCGTACTTGTTTAAGAAGTTACGACGTGCACCTATCTATGTAGTTATATCTTTAATATTATTTTACTTTGAGCTATCCGTCAGAGAGTTTGTGGTATGATAAACTTTTAAAATTGTGTGGGTTATGGCTGCTACATGTACTTATGTTGTAAGTCGCTCTGTTTATGGAATACCGTGTTCTCAATAGATTTTAGCATAAGTTCACATAGTGGAACTTATGGTGATACGATGGTGATCAGACTAAGATATTTGAAGGCATCACCTGTAACAAATGAATCAGCCACTCGACCGCTTCATAACTGCACTATTTAGCTAGTCAATCATTCAAATCTAATTTAGGCAGTCCGCATTCGTGGCGCTAGTCGGTTATAAATCACAGAATATAAGTTTGTCGCCTTGTCGAGCCTCGATTATCCATTTTGTTAATTGAAGAGTCGGGGTCACGCGAGGGCCTGATTAGGGCATAACTAATACAACCAGATGTCCCTTAAACGACGGGACAGTCCCTTTCAGTACCGGAAAGAGCAAAATGCTCCTTTAGCTATGTCGGCTTTACCCTCATAAGGCCCCGTGAAGAAGGTAAGCTAGCGTAATACTGAAATAATTTGGAGATTTAGTTTTCAGTAACGTACGGGACTTGAGTGACATATAAGGTTAAAATGTAGAGTGAAGAGGTAAATAAATACTTTCGATCGAGGATTAAATGTTTTATTTTCGTTCCGACGTCAATTGTTGAATTTCGTAGCAAATTCGTAGCAACACATTCCTTTGTAGCCGTAGCCTCGTAGCCAAACGTAGCACTTTGCTACGCTTTGTTATTTCTAAAAATAAATCAAACTGTTGAGTCATTCTTCATCGTTTATTTCGGAATTCATCAACTAATAGGTATACAAGGAAATCTAGCAGGCCATTAATTATGTTTGTGATAATAAAACAGAAAATATATATCTCTATTAATTTTATGTGTAAACTGTAGGTAGGATTGTTGTATCTATCGCGTGTCCTACTGAGCTTAAAATATTTGGTCACGAGATTGTAACACAGTGTCTCGCAGACCTAATTTGAGGGGTGCCGCTCACGAATTCATAATGATGGACGTCGATGGTCCAATCTGGGAGTGGTAAATTAAAATTAGTTGATATACTGTTAATTGGCTTTAAATAGGTTCATTTACCCTGATATAAAATTAGAGAACCTTTATAGCTTATTCAATAAGATGTTTAATTTATTTGAAGATGGTTCAGAAAGCAATAAATAAAAATAAAGAAATATATAATCGGCATAGGATCAAGTTAAGAAAACAGCGGAGAAAGTGGTTTAGAGATCTTACTCACACTCGAAACCTTAAAAAAACTTTTCTTTTTATAATGCTTTCGTATAAGGACTCCCAAATACAAGTGCCCCACAATTTCAGTGGAATAATTTCCATAAAAGATTTTATACGAATTGTTCTACCAGAATCGCAATGCGCTTTTCGTGTCGCATCTGCCGCACATATTTTGATTTTTTAAGAACAATTTTTTTTTTTGTTTAAGGGTTTACTAATCTAGGAATTACTCCTATGTAGTGAGTGCTTATAACAGTTGCTACAGATATTTCACACATGGCGATACTTCGACATTTTCCGTGAAGCGACTGCCGTCTGACCTCCAAAACCCGAAGGCGATATCGAAGCATTGCAGTCAGACCAATTGTTGGACTTTTGAGGCACGACCAGACCAGTGCAAATATTCATATTCATGCATACAAATATTTGCACTGCGCGGGGATCGAACCCGCGCCTCCTTGAGCAGCGGCCGCGTTCGCTACCGCTACGCCACGGAGGCTGTATATTTGATACTTACACTGTTCAACAATAATAATTGTGAATGGATAAGAAAGGATAATAAAATGTGTAAAGGAACTTTTAAAAATAAATTAAAGACGATTCTCCTTAAGGCAGTGGATACGAGCTGTGAAAACAATGCTTACTAGTAAATATTAGTCTTTTACTTATTTCATTTCAGTTTCAAGCTAGATACCTCGATTGCCTTTGAACTAAGTATTTCAAGTAAGCACTAATCCCACCGAAAAACTGTTACGCAGTTTGGTGGGTTTATTTTAATGTAAACAGTTGTTGGTCGAAATAAAGCATTTATTTATATATCCTAGACCTGTATTTCGTTATTTTTGATTTGAAATTAGCCTTTCTTATTTCATGAAATTGTTATTGAAAATATTCTTTTTCAGCCTATGGATGTCCACTGCTGGACAAAGGCCTCCCCCAAGGCTTTCCACGCTGACCGGTCTTGTGCTGCCCGCATCCATCAGCTTCCCGCGACCCTCACCAGGTCATCGGTCCACCTTGTTGGGGCCCTCCCTACGCTGCGTCTTCTAGTACGTGGCTGCCACTCCAGAACCTTACTGCCCATCGGCCATCTGTTCTACGAGCAATGTGCCCTGCCCACTGCCACTTAAGTTTAGCGACTCGCAGAGCTATGTCGGTGACTTTGGTTCTTCAGCGGATCTCTTCATTTCTGAGCAGAGAAACTCCGAGCACAGCTCTTTCCTCTTTCAGAGTCATACAAAGGGCAATCCCTTTGTGTGACTCTAAGCTTTCGTATGAGGCCCATTTTGAGCGACCACGTTTCAGTTCTGTAAGTCATCACTGGCAACACACACTGGTCAAAGACTTTAGTCTTGAGACACTGTGGTATCTTGGACGACGAGAAGATGTATCGTAGCTTCCCGAAAGCTGCCCAGCCGAGCTGGATTCGACGAGACATGCATTGAAAATATTACGGTAAATAATTTTTATTTTCAGTGTATCACCGTTTGTCTACCCACCGCCGTCAAAAAGACGTCAGCGTCAACGAGATATGAGATTATTCGAACAGAGCGTGGCATCTCCGTGAACACGCGGTACGGAGTGCGGTGGACATGCGGCCATAGTAAATACATGTATTACTATTTGTTGCCGTCATCTCGTTCTTGACTAGGATAAGCAAACTCCATCGCATCCGGATGGAATTGATTGAAAATTCCTGCCGAATATTATCGTGTGACGCCTTTTTAAACGTATTTTGTAGTCTATATCTTGTTTCCTTAGATACACTCATATTTACGATGGTGGATTTAATATATGCGTCCCACCATTTACCGGTATACTCTGGCCTTAACTCGACAAAATGTAACGAACAGTTGCTTTTCGTTGTTCGGAGATTTTAGAGATTGTGACACAACCTTGGAATAACGAAGAGAGGAACATCGTATTTTTTTAAAATACCGAAGTTTGTTGTAATGGTACGATTGCTGGGTAAGCTGCGATGTGTTGCGACATCACAGCGTTTGTGTGGCACTCACTGCGTCGAAATCACTGCGTTGCGATGACGGACCACATTTTCAACGCTCGTGTGGCATCGCTCTTTTTAACATTTGATTTCATTTTTAAATGCATTTTATTGCAATTTCAGTACATTTTTAGAGTTTATCACCATTGTTATTGTATTACTGTCAGTACTTAAACCAAGTTTACTACAAATATAAACTTGTTATGCGCGGGACTCCCTACATAACCTAATCAAAAACTATTCTATGGCATCATTCGAGTCGGTTTGTTTATTACGTGATAAAATTTGCGGAAAGCCGGTGCTTCCGTGTCGGCTATAACCCTTGTGTTTATGACTCTTATAATGTGGAATATTAATGTGCAATCTTTTATCATAGCTCACTGTGTCATCCGGCTGGGAATAAAAAGATTAATAAAAAAGGCTGAGTTTAGAACTACTGTAGCTGTCGTGTTTTAGCGTGAAAATAGCGATATTTGATCCACCTATATTTTTTTTCAATTAGTTATTTAAAATGCTGAAATAAAGTCTGTTAACATCCTGGATTGATATTTGCTGTTTTTTAACTTGTTATATTAAGAAAAAAGCTCTCAGCTTTGTTGTGTGAGTGTTTACGGGGATCGGAATTAAAATGCTAGAAAGAAATGATGAATAAATTAAATTTTATTTTTGCAACAATATTTTTCTGACGACCAGTCTTATAAAGGGATTGTGGAAGTCAGATAGGCAATCACTCCAAGTTTACTGGGACTCAGCTGCATCCGGTTAGCTTGGAAGCTGATCCCAACATATGTAGTTGTGGCTTTTTCCCATCAGGGAATGGCGAGCTTGTAAGTAGACCCCTATCTTGAGGTCGACTCCCAAGCTCAATGATGATGATGATTTTTATATATGATTTGACATATTTACTCGGTGGTAGGCCATAAATATTAAAAAAATATTTAAAAAAAATGAAAATATTTGTGATTTCGAAAGTTATGTAAGATTATGTGCACACGACTAAATAATTACATTTTCAGTTTGTATTATAAGCTTAATATGTTTTGTTCTCACCTTAACCATGACGAAGTTTTTCACATTTGTTACAGGGACGATTAAAATAATATTAACAAAAGATATATACTTGAAAATACGAAGTCTGTAGTTTATTTGAATGCTTACTCTCTTTTACGAATTGAACTGGAAAAACCTTAGTACTATTTGAAAGTATTATTGTTTTTGTATTCTATGGCACAATTAGAAGTGTTCAGGCATCAAAACAAAAGTTGATGAACTCTATACATAATATAATCGAATAAAATTACTAACTTCCAGCAGGTACATTCTGCCACAGTCACTCGTGTCAATAGGTTAATCTCTGGGTTTCACGCACCATTGACATAATCCTTCAATTTCCACGTGCCTGATTGAGTTCTCAGATATATTCACCCACCTAGAACATAGCATCATAGCATATTATGAGGTATATAAACATACAAGGTATACATGATGTCTCAATCATATGGTTTAGGTACCATATAGTTTAGGTACCCTATCAGTATGTGTCAGTGTTTCTATTGGTAAGTGTTGAATTGGATTTAATTTTTTTGTTTATTTGATTTTTCCATTCAATTTGTTATTATTTTCATTTATTTTCTTTATATATTTTTTCAATTTGATTATTTTGGCGTAAAGGGCGTGTCAGACTTTCCAGAGGTGACCGAGGCAGAGCTGAGAGCAGCAGTATGTAGGCGGAATGCCAAAAATACCACCCCAGGACTTGGCGGCTTACCTGAAAAAGCTTGGGGTTAGGGGCTCTCGGGCATCGACTAGGGGGGCCACTAAGCACATGCTTGGAGAAGGGCCAGTACCCACTTCGCTGGAAGACGTAAAAACTGGTCCTCGTAAAGTAGCCAGTGCGCAATGCAGACTCTTCGTCCACTTACCGGCCCATCGTGATGCTCGACGAGGTGGGCAAGTTCTTCGAAAGAGTAATTGAAGACCGCCTTTCGGGTGACTCATGCGAGCGGGGCCAGATGCTGTGGCCCCGGTGTGGTTGTCTTGGCGGTGTCTATAGAGATGGCCAACGCCTTCAACACCCTACCCTGGAGTTGCATCAGGGAGGCATTCCGGTATCACCGGATGCCGACCTATCTCTGTCAAATATCTGACGGACAGGGCACTTATCTACCTCTGTCATCAAGGTGTGTGGATCTGGCGAGAGATGTCGTGCAGTGTTCCACAAGAATCGGTGCTGGGGCCGCATCTGTAGAACATCGGGTACGACTGGGTGCTGCGTGTCGAATCGGCGTCAGCGTAGTTTCCTAGCTTGCCTTGGGTAGAGTACCGCCGTGTACTCGTGGCGGCAATCGGCGGCGATCTCTCGCGTCCCACCCTGGTCCAGGCTATGCTTCGAGGCGAGAATGCATGGCAGTTCATCACCTCCTTCTGCGAAGCAGTGATGCTGACAAAAGGGGAGGCGGAGCGCTTGAGGGAGCAGGAATCTCAGCGCCCTCACGCCTCTAGCCGCTGCAGAAGATGCCTTGGTCGGAAGACAACATCGAATTCCCGGCCACAGTAGGTGCGGGCGAGCTGCCCATCGATCGCCGCCGGGTAAGGACCAGGCCCGGGTTAACAGCGCTTTATGTTTCACGCTCGCCGTAAAGAAATGTCAGCATATCGTGATGGGGTCCACGAGGACTAGGATTGCGGGTTAGTTAAAAAAGAAACCGTGGCTCTGGCGCACAGCCGCACAGGTTCTCTTTCAACCAATCCGCAATGAATTCTTGTGTTATAAAGATTTATTATTTTTAAGCTATTGCATAGCTTCTATCGCGGGCCTTGAGCGCGGGGACCGAATCCAGAAATTCCGTAACGAAAAAACCTCACGCTCCCCACTCCGACGGGCACGGAGGTGTGGCTTGAAGGCCGTACATCGTCTAACGTCGTTTCAGTTCGGCAGTCTTCGGCACGGTATGTTTGTGTGCGTGCGACTACATCTTTTGAAAACAATTTATAGATTTTCAAAAAGAGCATGCATATTGCAGGGCGCGAACTCAGTTCTTCACACTTGCCATGTTACTGATAGTCGCGATGTGCTAAACTTACGATTAATTTTCTCTCTGAAATAGGTCTTCTATAGAGATATGTCATAGACGTCATCGACGTTGTCATGGCTACCTTAAAAACTTTTCATATAATTAATTATTAAGTACTTTTATTCAAATTAATTTAGTAGTGTTTTTATAAAATAGCTTTTTTTAAACGGAAAAGCTAAGATGAATGTCACGCTAATTTTTCATTGGACTTTTAAATTATTTATAGTGTTGTTTACTAAATAAAAGCGCGTGATTTTATAGAGTAAAAAGTGCTCACGCGGCCGTTTTTTCAACTGTGATTGGCGATATCCGCCATTATTGTGAAATATTTTTTTAAAGAATTTCTATAATTTGTTACACGTGTTATTGGCAAAATTGTGGTATCTATCCACAGGGACCAGATCAAGAGTTGAAGTTTTTATTAAATAAAATATTACAGAAAGATGTCGGTGAACAATGTTAATACGAGTACATTTAAGTGTACGAGTTGTAATATTGTTATCTCCGAAACGAGACAACGAAAGTTTAATAAAAAAATTTGCTGCTAAATATGCGTCGGCTTTTTCTGAGGAAGACATTGATGAGGCAAAAAAGTTATTGTTTGTTTCTACGAAGACAAGACAAAAACATGTATCGAGGCGTAAGAACAAAAAGCAGAAAGACCTAAAATATACGATTACGGTGTTTAAAATCACGGATCCCGAACAATCCCAGTTTTTGTGGCATATGACCTTCACAAATTGCCACCAGTTTGCTTTGACTACATAGAACGTACGTAAAGAAGTTGATGAAGGATTTATTAATTCTACGGTCAGATGTTAACGCAATCAGAAGTGATTATGTTACTAAAGATCAGCTCGAAAATATTAAATTTATAACAAATAATTCGACACCGACGCCGTTCATCATCAACAACCTTTTTATCGTCCCACTGCTGGGCACAGATCTTCTCTCATACAGAGAAGGATTGAGCGTAATCACCACGCTTGCTCAATGCGGGTTGGCGATTTCAGACTTATAAAGCCCAGGTTTCCTCAAGATGTTTTCCTTCGTCTTCAGTCATTGGTGTCCAAGATATACTTAGAAAGTACATATAACTTTAGAAAAGTTACATTGGTACTTGCCTGACCTGGAATCGAACCCGCGCACTCATACTTGAGAGGCTGGTGTTTTAACCACTAGGCCACCACGACAAAACAGTGGGGTATATTGAAAAAGAACCTCGGAGTATTTGAGTATATTTCGTGGTGCTCCCTGTGCGCCGTTTCCGAGTCAACGAAATACCAGTTGGTGGAGTCATAAGGATACTATAGCTGTCTTGCCTGCCCCTCAGTGCCCGGCCGGTCTTGCGATTGCACCGAAACAGCACACAATGACAGAGATTATAAGTAATAGCATAGACAGACCTTACGGAGGAATTGCCCTATTGTAGAGGAAGTCCGCTTTCTCAAAGGTATCAGTGTTGTTGTGTAATAGTGATCGTTTAGTTCTCACACGGATCGTTCTATGTTAGTTTTCTCATTTTACATGCTTACTGACTCGAGTGATAACTGTACTTGTAAAATTTGTGTATAAAGTGTTTTGAATATGAATGAACAAAGTGCATTTATTATTTATTTATTTAATAAAAGAAAAATTTGTTTTCTTATCGGTCACCACGCTCAAAAAGTGTAACTTGAATTAATATTAAAGAAAAAGAAATACTGCATAAATAAAATAAATAAATAATTATAATTGCATAAATTGATACAAAATGCTATACAATAGCTTTACCGCGGCAGTCCCCGAGTGTCACACGTCTTTTTTTATTTAAATAATTATTTTTATCACCATATGATTAGGAACATTGTTAGCTTATTCATCTCACGAGTTTAAAAGTTATCTGAAAACTTTTAACTGCAACAAACCATTTACAATTCAACGCATTATTTTTCGATAGCAAATATTAGTTCATAGCATATTGATAGGTTATAAACTAGCTCTTTCAAATGAGACACAACTTGCGCTAATAAAAAAGCAATTAACTGCGACCAAAGAAGTTCAGCTCACCAGCAGCTGCCGTGCACGCTCGTTAACAGGTACAATCTAACATAACAGTTGTTATCCCGATGGAGAGTCCAAGACCGACAAAACAGGGATGCTTCACAATTTTATGGGTGATAAAAACAGTAATGTGCACTTTATGTCGTCTTTGATTTGTAAACTAAAGCCGTCTTATTACAAAACGAAATCTAATTTTAGTTCCTGCCTTAGGTAGTCTTTGAGTCAGTTTTTTATTCGAACTTTGTTTAGATTTATGCAAAGTTCTTAATACTAAAATAACAACTTAGTTCCGAACTAAGCTGTCATTTTATATAAAGAACTGCATTTCTGTGACGGTTAGGTTCATGATTCAATAACTACTTCATCATCATAATCATTTCGGCTGAAAGACGTCCACTGCTGGACATAGGTTTCCCGCAAAGATCTCCATGACGACCGGACCTAATTGTGGTTAAATATCATTTAAACAAAATACTTATTTTGTAATAAGGAGGGTAGTATTCACAAACATGCGGTAACATATTTCTATATTACTAATCATAAATTGCGCGCTTAAACAACAATTATAATGTGATTTCGGAATTCATTTATTTATTCTTTCGCACATAAATTGTACAGAGGCGGACTTAATGCCTTCCTAAGGCATTAAGTCCGCTTCTGTACAGACACGTATGGAACTGTACTGGTAGAAAATGTCTCATTCTCTACCAGTCAACCATAGGTGGTGAAGAGATTAATAGCAGGTGGTTTAATTGAAAACATTATATTGAAAAAATACTGTTAACACTATTTAAATAAATACTTAAATAAGCTATATACACATACATACTATTACCAAAATATATACTTATAATATATACATACAAAACTAAAAATTTGGGAGAGAGGTGTTGAAATGACTTTACCCTAACTGTTACGAAAATAACTCTGCAATGTCCGCTTAAATGGAAACCGACTGGCGGACATCCTGATAGGAAGCGCATTCCATACAAGATTAGATTGAATATGAAATGAAGAGTGAACAAAGTCAGACGTATGTGAAGGACAGAGTAAGAGAAGATTGTTAGAAGATCGCAGATTCTTAGTGTGTGAAGAACATAAATATTGGACACTTCCTATCTCTTCTTCAGTCTCAAGATAAGAAGGAGGAGTGGGTGACTTAAGAAGGGAGAAAGACGTGGTCAAGGCGCGCAAATTTCTTCTCTGGCTAATGGGCACGAAATAAACAGTAATTCATTCAAATACTTCTAGTATCTGTATCATGAACTATATTCGTTAATTAAAATACATAAAATAACAATTTCTAGAAAAATTAAAAACATTTATTGAAGCAGAGTTCTCTACAGAATAGCGCATACAACGCAATTTCATTGTGTTATGCCAACTAACGGTTTTATTTATTTTCTCTGGACAAATATATATTGAAACATGCTGACTGCCGCTGCAAATAATTGGAATGGAGCTCGAAACTAACTTTTATAAAATTAAATATTCTTAACAAATTTTGTATTGAAAACGATCATAAATAATGCAGCATACAGTGTAGCGATCAGGTTGTTACATTAATTAAAACAATGTAGGTATTCTACATTACGTAGATACGTAGATAGGTTTAAATGTACATTCACATTTAAACTATTTCTGACAGACAAAGCAACCTTTTTTATCTAAAAACATCAAACGTAATTCATCATTGTACTGCGCGGGTTTAATGTCTTATTATCAAGGGTTGCTCATAACGTGTAAAATTAAATTAAACCTAAATTATTTCACAATCATTAGACTGTGAACCTTCTTAATAAATTAAAATAACAAAAACGTGAGGGACCTCATAAATTATTATGAAAACCATTACCAACTAAACCATTTCATAAATAAAAAAAATCACGTTTTAAATAATTTAAAACTAATCCGGAATGAAATTAGCGATTTCTGTAACGCAGCACACAAACGGTACCCCTCATGAATAAACCACCTGCCCCCACTCTTCATTCAATTTACGGAAATCAGACTTAGTCCCAAATCTGTTTTGGGTATCAAACCATTTTGATCCGTTCGCGCACATCGCGGTCCAGATACATAAGCAGATTAACAAAAGCATGTTTGTGCTGGACAGACTCCAGGAACTTACACACATATCGTAACAGAAAACGGCCTCTTTAATCACCACGCTACATCCTTTTCATCCCATCTACGGGAGAGAGAGACAGGTGATAATCCATCGTCGGTTAGGAGCATGGTAGCCCATTGCCGGGCGTGCGGCATAGATTCAACGGACCGCAAATTTGTCGGAACTACCAATGAAATCGGATTACTTATAGAGTTCGTGGCAAGGGAGAGCTAACGAGCGAGAACACCATTACAGCCGTCAGTGGCGTCTTCAGACGCGAATTAGATTTGCCGCCAAACTCCGAAATATTGGTTGTGATCTTTGATAAATATTGGCGTCGCTAGTATATATAGGTTGCTGGTGAACTCAAGCTTGAAACGACTTTATAATGTTGACGCTAACTTTCTATTGAATTTTAAAATAATATTGTTTGATGTTGATGTAAATTTATGCGTAGGTGACCCATTAAATCCAAAGCACGGTTATTGCGGGTTGACAAAACAACTTTTAATATATATGTATGTACTTCTGAAAATTTTACGAATATATTCATTGAATCATTGTGAAAACTGAATAAATATAATATAATAGTCGTTTAGTCTACCAGAACAATGTATCCACACAGACACATTTTTGTGTCTGTCTGTATTGTTCTGTTAGCATTGTTCAATTCTGTTTTGCTAGAAATATAACATTTAACATGTGTAAATATATAAATACATATGTTAAATATCAGTAGTTATCTATTTCATATTGCTCTATTGAATAAAATAAAGTGTTTAGATATTTACAGGTCAAAGTATGCACAAAGTTCAATATATTTTGTAGGACAAGCGTTCAAGGGTCAGATTGTGAGCTTATATTGTGTTAGCTGGTCGAATAATTATCGCGAACATTTATCACTTTCATATTGTTTTGTGTCAGTTTGGATCATTTATCATGTCCCGAGTGGGTAATGGTGGTTCAAACACTGGACTTGAGTTCTGAGGGATATAGAATATTTTAATAATGCTTCATTATAGTTAATTGGCGGCAAGCGAGGTGCATTTAATTTTGATTGGGCCTTTGCTTTGATAAAACAAACAGTTTTTATTCTATGAAATACAGTGGCTACCTGGATTTATAAACTACATAAAGCTCCAGAAATCCATATAGACAGTCGCATTTCATTCTATCTCGCCATTATCGCGTTTCATTGAAAATTTTAAAGTCCTTTATTCCCGTATATTTCAGAACTGCTCCATTTCTAGTTACTTTACGATTGTGATTGGAATCCTATTATTTGTGCCGTTGCATTTACGACCTTATGTCAACGATAGAAATAGTGTGATGCTAAGTGAAAATACTTCAGTGGCTATAAACTTCTTTTATATTGTAACATGTTTGCGATGCGAGCTTTCGACTTACTAGGTCGTTAAAATTAAATGTATGTCTTTGGAACCTTTCAGAATTCTTAACTGAGTTTCCCTACGTAAAGTATATAGGCTTGTCTTTACATAACAATGTGAAAACATGTACCTATGTGATTGTTGATATGTAATAATTACAATCACTTGTGGTTGTAATTTGATACATGGATGGGCGATAAAACGAAATAAAATAATTTATTTATTTATTTATTTATTTTTTCCTCACACTGGAACGCCATGCAGCAATTACACCAATGGGGCAAAGACAATTCATGTGCTTCTTTCCATCCATCATGCGTACAGTGGACATCGAAGGATTTACGATGGATGACGCTTACGCAGTATGGTAGTGCTGTAACTGGATTTCTTCTGCTTCTTCTCCAGTAGCTCATCAGAGTCTGTGTTGGATCCCACTAGCCTTGCCAGTTCTATGACTCCGTCTCTGCTATTTTCAATCATCTCGTGATGGCCTTTTGTTCTTTCTCTGTCGCGCCTGCGCGACTTGGACCTGATCCTCCGTCCCCTGCCGTTGGTCATAGTTTTGGTCCTGCGAGCTGTGGAGCATCCTTGAAATATCCTCTGAGCGCAGCTACAGCAAAATATCACCCCTTTGAAAACTTCTGCGTTCAGGAGGTTGGTTTCGCTGCAGACATAGCACTTGTGGCATTTCTTGTGGTAACTGAAGCCCTCTCGTATTGTGATCTTATCATCTTTGTAGATAGGACTTTGACAGTGCTCACATAACTCGCATGCCATAGTTTTTCAATTTTTTGTTACTATATCTACATTTTATAAAGACGAATGTCTACACAGATTTTTAATTTTGCACCAAAATTTTAGACATGTTTTTTTATTGACAATTGATGACAACTGATAATAATGGTACGCATTATTATTTTACATCTTGTTATGAGCTATTATCGTCATAACATCATTAGCCTATAGCAGTCCACTGCTGGACACAGACCTCTCCTATTTAACGCCCATTCAACTCGATTTACGACTATTCTTATGCAGTTACTACCAGTACAGGTACTGCCACCTATGATTTTGATTTGATATTTTGAGGCTTGAAGGAAACTTTTGTCAGTCATTGTAATTAAACGTTACGGTCAGGTTGGCTCAGTGCTCAAAAATGCTCCAAAGTCGGTTTTCTGTTTTTTTGTTTTTTAATTTTGTTATGCACGACTTATTTTTTGATATTATGGTTTCTCGTAGTTGACCATTAGAGGCCGTGACTACTTAACCAGATAGCTATGCACGAGGACATGCAATGGAAAATATCGAAGTCTGGCCGGAATCGGCAGTTGGACTGGTGAAGCGGGTCCAGGACTCCGGGGCTGAGGGGGCTTCGGATGCGACTGGGATTGGCGTTAGGATGATGATGATGATGCACGAGGACGTGCAACTCGTCAAGCTGGCCGTGAGATCATTTGAAGAAAAGTTGCTCATTTGAGTTACATAGTAGTGGGGCGAACGCTATGACGTTATTTTGTGATGGCGGCACATGGAGAGAGTCATTTTGGAAAGAGGGGACTGTCGAACAGTCACTTTGGATTGAGACGCGGACCAAAGCAATTCTCCGGACCGAAACTGTGGGTTTGCCTATTCAAATTGTTATTGTCAAGATTGGAGGGTATATTTACATTTTCACCTACAAAATGGAGCCATTAGCACCAAACCAAGATGCTGACGACCTACCGCTGCGCCGTCACTGACTCCGATATGTATACCTATATAAAAAAAAAAAACATAAAAAAAATAGTAGCCCACTGGTATCAGGAATAGAGTGCAAGATACCGGTGGTCAGAGCTCCAGAGAGAGGAACCTCCTGATAATGCGAGCCGTGTCTAGAAGTACCGCTTTCTGAAGCAATCCTGCTGCCTAACGAGAGCCTCCTGAGGTGGTGATAGAGGCTCTTGGCTATTAAGTCACTGGCTGTTACGACTATCGGTATAATGATTGTTGAAGCCACATCCCACATGTCAAAAATCTCGCTAGGCAAGTCAAGATACCTGATTTGTTTATCTTTCTCGGCTTTCAGGAGGTTCTCATCATGCGGATGGTTATGTCAACAATCATTGCAAGCCGCTTTGATCCATCAACCATCACTATATCGGGGCTTATTGGCAACAATAGTCCTAGCAGAGATGATTGATCGATCACACAACAATCTGATATTGCTATATTGGATTTTATTTTTTAATAGTGTAATTAATTCTACTTACGAAAACCTTTTATTTGACACTCATATTGAAGGGGTAATGAATAGACAAATAAATCTGAAATTTTGTTGGCGGCCATATTGAATTTTTTTTTTTTCATTGAGATCTCTATTGTTAATATCAAACATCATCATCATCTTGGATTTACAATGATAGGTACCAAATACATTAAATTTTACTGTCATCAAAACTAAAGGTGTGTACCAAATTTTAGATCAATCCATGAACAGGAAGGGGGTTAAAGCTCAATTACAAGATTTAGCCGAAACAAATAAATAAACAGGGCAAGTTAAATAAAACCGTTCAGAAAGGCCGCTCTTCCCACAGAAAGGGGGCCTGTATACAAACACTGGGAGCATTATAGGCTATGTTGGATGTTTTGCCATTTTATTTTGTAATATAAAAGTAAATGAATTAACTTGTTTCATTTCATTCATTATTTATTTTATTTTATTTATTATTATTTTTTTAAACTTTGACTCGCACTGAGAATTTCTCCTGTATCGTGCGTGCGTTTACAAACATAAAATTCACATGCACAAACAGCCAGACCCGGAACAACCACTTGTAGGGCATAAAATATTAGTTCCGTGCGGGAATCGAACTCGCGAAACGCAGCGCAGTAGTCAATATCTTAACCACTGCGAGAACTATGCAGTCATCATTAACTGTATACCTATTAGATAACATATTCCACTTTGTAATTAAGCCTTCTCGAATGACTACAACTTAATAACAATTACAAAACTGTTCCCCAAAGTGATTTAACAACAACGTGCCCGAACTCCACAAAGATTTATACAAGACTTTATTACAACAAATTATTCAGCGCATGCACAAATTTCATTTACGGGAGCCTGATTCATATTTTATTCATGTCACATACACACTTAATTAATAAGCGAGTAATAAGTGGGATACACGATAAGATTTGTCACAAGAGAAAAAGCTTTACAAAAGAGGATATTCTTCTATTAATAATGTAGTTACTCCCAACCTATTACTTTCTGATTAATTATGTCGCTCGCAAACTCTATTATTTCTTTCTATGTAATTCTCTTTGGTGGAAGTCTTGACGCTTCATTCATCAATGATTAGTCAACTATCCGATTGAATGGTTGACTACATCTCTAAAGGTTTTGCTGATAATTGGTTCCGTCTGATTGGGTAAAGTGTATTAACTTATTAACACGTCTGTTGGGACCGATATTAAATTAAGGTTTGTTCCTTTTATGACATGGTCTTTGTAATCTTTTTACAGGTGTTTAGGGGATGGGTTTTCCTATAACCAGATGTGACCTCTTGCCAGTGTGTGTTTTAGATGCTACGACCTGATCTGGCTTAATCCAATTTTTGTGCAAGGATGACTGGACAATTTTTTTAGTTCCATACTTATAGAGTTAAAACAAGACTTTATTACTAATAAATTGTTACTAAATATAAGATAAATATTGGCGTAGTGGACTGCTGCCCTGCGTGTCACTGGCAGTGTACTTACCTTCAAAACGTGTAATCAATGTATCATATAAGTGAATAATAGGTTTTTACATTATTATATTATATCTACAGTGTACCTATATATATCCTTTAACGTACATTCTAGGCAAAAGTTTTAATAAGGAGAAAGAACAAAAGGATGTTTTCTACTTTTTAATATAATTATGTACTAGTGTTAGACTGCAATCCCGCCTGATGGTAAGCAGTGATGCAATCTTTGATGGTAAAGCGCGCTACCAATGTAACTTTTCTGAAGTTATATGTACTTTCTAAGTATATCTTGGACACCAATGACTGATTATAAGGTGAAGGGAAACATCTTGAGGAAACCTGGATTTTAAGTTTGAAATCGCCACCCCGCATCGAGCAAGCATGGTGATTACGCTCAATCTTTCTCTTTATGAGAGGAGACCTGTGCCCAGCAGTGGGACGGTAAAAAGTGGATCAAGACGATGATGAAAGCGTGCTACTTTGTTAAGAGCCCACTCAATCTGGCCTTGAAGACACTGAAATTGTAGTCAGACGGAAACACTGCCGCTATCACATATTTCTAGTCCCTCCATGTAATGTACGTGGTATAAAAGACAAGGCGAAATACTTCGTCCGGATCTTAGTGGTGTCCATAACATAAGGGTGTATACTAGCCGTACAAAGGGTCGTCCGATGATGTAACCCAGATGGGGGAATTAAGTCATCAGCCTTTTATTTTTCGGATTATGTTAGGGTCAGCTTCTAGTGTAACTGGATGCAACTAAATACCAGCATTTTCATAGAGTTGGCGAGGCTGCCTATCTGACCGCACAACCCAGTTACAATATCCCTTGGTACTAGTTGTCAGTATTTCACGCTTTTGACTTTTTCTCGGTATGTAAAGATGGTCGCCCACCCATAAATAAACTGCGGCAATCGTAACTTAAACTATCGATCGACCCGTGGGGACCTATTATTATAAATAATAATTCATTTTTTTTTTAGGTTTGGAATTCAATATTAATGGCTATTCGTGGTCATTTTTGAATATGCTAATTTATTCATATCGTGACAGAAGGTTTGAAATTATGAGCAAGGTTTATGTCGGTAGTTAAGTCTTCACAAGTCCTCGTAACTAAGTTAGTTATAAACGCTTCATAACGTCAGACGCCGTTCACTAACCTTAGTCCTTTGAGCGAATAATTTAATATTTGCTATACAAGTACCAGTAAGCATGTACTTAAATTCATAGATAGATGTGTGGTCTAGTAGTACTATCCCTAATATACCGGTTGTAGAACGGTAATGTGATTCTTTGAGCATCTCAAGGTAAAAACTTAGGAGGAGCGAGCGGCTTAGTACAAGAACGTGAACGTGGATCGGCCACACTTGGTGATGGTGCCCACTAGGCATGACGCGGACGAGCTGATACCAGACAGGGGTGTGATCCCCCGGATCACAGTGTCCGACACTGTCCGACACTGTCCGACATAACCCTACGTTAGTGCCAGACGGAGGGTATAGGTGCAGAGTGGTGCTGATAATACGACAATGAATGAAAACACGGACAATGCTCGTTTATAGGAATAATCCTAAAGCATAGAAAAAGCCTAGAATGAAAAAAAAGTAAAAAAAAAAATCAAACAAACTAAATTGCATAAAATTGGAAACAGAATAGAACATCCTTTAAAATATTGGTTACCTGACCTCCGATCGGCGACAGCGCCATCTTGTATCGACTTGCTATTTATTGGCGCCATTATTTTAAAGTTTAGTACCGCTGGATGCGGCAGTCATTAACTTGTAAGCGCTTCCTTATCAATACGTAGATGTAGAAAATGTGAAAAATTTAAAATGATTTCCGGTGACTAAACTAATGGATATATTTATATGATTTTTTATGGGTAGACTGAGAATGTGTTGAGGTACACGATGTTTAATTTATTGTCGTATTGTCTTCACCACTTATAATATGATTATATCCACACGAATAAAAAAATAGGTGAATTGGGCGTCGAGGAGCTGTCGATCCAACTAATGCTAGGTATTGACACTATTGAATGTTCACTTTACCTTGTGAGGTTCACTCTGAGGACACCGTAGAGCATACAATGGATGTTTGCCCGGCTTGGGCAAAGCAACGCAAGATGTCAGCACATCGTGACGGGGTCCACGAAGACTGATGCCTGCTAGGGCCGTGGGTTGCTCAAAAGAGAAACCGTGATCCGTTGCGCACAGGCAAGTGATGGAACACGTTTGTTTTTTATTCATTTAAAGTCTGACAGGCCCTTCCTGTCCACCCAGACTGGGTGAAATGACCTCTATTTGATGATTTCTCTTCTTCAAAGAAAATGCGAAGTAATCGCCTAACTTTTCAAAATGAGTTTTTTTACAGAATCGATCCACTTTGTAATAGTTTCTTTACTATAAACAGAAAAACAACGCGAGGAAACTGGCATGTTCTAGAACCGAAAGTTCGAAGAAATGTGACATCTCATGGCTTCGAACCCAACATGGCGGATTATTACTACAATTCGAAGAGAAATCTTTGTTCCCAATAGCGGGAATATTAGAGGTTAATTGTATTAGGTAGGTAAGTTCTTGTATTATTATTTTTAAATAATAATGATATTTATTTATTTTCTCACGACAAAATATCCTTATAAAATAATGTTACGGACTAGGGGTATTAAAACGAAGTTTATTGGCAACGAAGGTACAGTCGATCGTAGGCAATGAGAAGTAGAATGTAGCTGACGTTGCACCGAAGTCTTCCATTAGGTCCACGAAGTCCGCATCCTAAACACACAATAACACTACAGATGTTACTTCACGTAGTACTCAAAGTTCTCGTTACAGTTGTCGCAATAGGTATCCTCAAAGATCACTTCTTAACTGTCGCTTGTTTTCGTATCACTAGTAATGCAGACTGACTGGCCGCTGGCGTCACGCCGCTTTATATAGGTCAGTTGATCGAACGTTCCAGATTCGTCTAGACGTAATAATAATAGCGCATGACTTCAAGTACATTCAGTAGGTACCAACGGTAATTCCCGGAAACGGGATTCTAGAAATTTCGATGTCGTCACTTTGCTGACAAAATTGTTGAGACATGTGCCATTCGATAGGCCATCCTAGGTCTAGCAATGCGTTTTTATATTGTTGCTCTGTAATACCTAGGACTCGAGATATAGTGCTTAAGAGTTATGTACTGCATGTTACGCAATATTGAACCTTATGCCATCGACATAAGGTGCATTCGTAGCAATAATAACAAAAGAAAAACAATGGTATCCAGTTATGGGCCTGTAGAAAAATATTTTGGGAGACTGGTGCCTAAGCTAAGCCGAAGCCTGTATTTCAGGCCACCAGGTACCTACGGGTACGTGAAGGTAGTTTTGTTAAGCGTGCAATGGCACGCTTAACAAAACTACCTTCACGTACCCGTAGGTAAGTAAGTAATGACTTTCTAATTAATATTCTCTCCCTTGAAAAATATTTATATATACTTTTATTGCTTACTAATGAATGAATATCTAATAAAATGACAGTTTATTTTTTAGTCAAAAATTTTCTGTCTTCAATCACTGAATTAGATTTGACCGTTACAGAACACCGGCAAGTTCACGAATGTATAAATCAATGCAGCAGAGAAATACCTACATGTTTGTTATTTTTTTTTCACGATATTTTACTACAAACATAGTAACTAAATTACCAAATTAAGTCAATATTATGTATATAAACGGAAATGTTCTCTGTGTTTTAGTTTGAAACTCTCGGAGCAGTTTTATTCAAAACAATTCTCCAACTAGTTTGAATTCAAAACATTTGAAGACTTCATTATCATGCGGGAAATATGTGGAGATATACCGTAGATAAACATGGTAACCTAAGTGGACCTTGAACGAAGATTAAAGTAATCAAGCATTGTTTGAACTTTTGATTAGTTGTCAAGATATTTTAAAGATGAAAAACAGTTGTAGATCGCTGATTAGCTTATAATGTATACATATGATGTAGTTTTTTTTAATTCTAAATCATAAATATAAATAAAGTAATGCCAATATCATTGGGGCCGCAGAAACGACAGAACGCGATATTATTACAACAAGTTTTCAGTCACTTCGTAAGGAGTTATAGTTTGATCCTGTTAATCCTGTTAATCATTAAATAAACACTAATTCTGAAAACATGAAAAAAAAATGCTGACTATTTTTGCTTAAGTCAACATGAATCAACTGTTCCTTTTTCTTACGATGAATATAATCAGCGAATTCTGGACCCATTAGTAATCAAAAACTTATTAATCCTAATAATTTAATAAATGTGAATCTTTGTGAGGATGTATATAGCTTTATAGATTTTTGTTACTTTTTCACGCGAAAACATTGAAGGGATTTGGTTGAAATTTGGCACACAGATGACTTTTAGTCCGGATTAACATACAGAAAACTTTTTATTCCTACAGGTTTGAAAATCATGCGAGTGAAACTGCAGTGCGCAGTTAGTAAGTAAATAAGAGAAATGAAAAAAATAATAATTGAATAACTGTACCTCACTATCATATCTATTACAATAGGTATGTTTCCTGGGTAAAAAAATTGATTCCACTTAGTCCGTCATTAAGATTATAGAAAAAATTGGATATGTATCTTTTGTTTTATCAAATCAATAAAAATTGTCAAATATAAAAGGCATCAAAGATCAGGAGTGGTGGCTCGCTAAAAAGCGTAGTGTGCAGTGACGTCACACGAGTTTTCAACGCACTGTGTCGTCTTAATTTTGTGTTTATATGAAAAAAGAAAACATACGTGTCTAGTACTTTTTGGAATCTGACTGACGGACTAATTATTATTATTTTTTTATTAATTTATAAACCAGCGCTTGACCGCAATCCCGCCTGATGGTAAGCAGTGACGCAATCGTTGATGGTAAAGCGCACAAGTTTATTAAGAGCCTATTCACTCTAGCCTTGAAGACACTCAAATTGTAGTCCGACGGAAACACCGCCGCTGGCAAATTGTTCCAGTAAATTAGTTTTATTTTAGTCAACTACCCTATTTTCTCACACAGCTTGAATTATTAAAGGAAGTCGGAAAATCACATTGCCAACCACATTTTATTTGCCGTATCGCTTACAGTTTCCGTATACAACGCTGTGGTCAAATTGTCATAAATTATTTACGTTCATAATATGACAGAATTAAAGCCTTCGCGCTAACTATAACGGCTTTCCATAGTCGAATGATTAAGGCAACAATTTATGTATGCCTTTAGTCCTGCGGAGGAAGTGAAAACAATTTGTTATACGAAAATATATTAATTATACGATAGGTGAGACCCTGTATTATGTTTGATTTACGATTTGATACTATCACTTAGTTCGGTGTGGTATTTTAGCGTATTTATACCTTTTGTTGCTATTATTAGAGATGTGTTAAGCTATTTTCATGGATTTAGTTAATGCTTCTGAACTCCACTCATGCCGATGAAAGAGATACCGTGGCTCTGGTACATAGGCAAGTGAAGGAGCTCGTGTGGGTTTTAGTCGGTAAAAGTATGACACGCCCTTCCGATCTCAGAGCGGCAAAGCTCATTTGATGATTTTACATCAAAAAAAGACCCTACTTATCGGTTTCAAGAAAAAATATTGACTGTTCCATACACATTAACCATATAAGTTAATTGGGTTGTATCCTAAAAAAAATTTGATGCCCATCAGATGGATTTATAAAAAATATTGAACACGTATTTTTTATTTTTTCTTTCAGTCAAATACTTAGGAAGATATATTGATTTGAAATGTCGCATGACGTCACGCCGTGCTACAAAATATACCACGGCTTGATGTAATTAGCCCCCACTCCGTAACTTTAATACGCTATATCTCAGTAGTTTTTGGTGATTGCGACAAAATAAAAAATACGGGTCCTAATTTTTTTTTATTATCTATAAGATGGACTAATTATTTTTTTGATTTTCATACCTTGGATACATCCCCATTGACCCTTTTATGTGAAATAGGTAGTATTTTCCCACAACAGACGACAAGTATCTAAGTTTATACATCTTGTCATAATAATCAAAGATAATACTTTTCTAACAGATTTTAAGAAGTAAATATTCTTGATCGAGTAAAAATTTATTTTAAAATACGATTAAGAATTACAAAATAAACTGCGTTATCTTATTGGATTACCTTATTTATGGCTTTTAACGTACATTATAATAGCGGATAATTAAAACGATTTTACTAATAGACAGGATAATAGGATCGAGGACCTATAGTTTATTGTATATAAAATAGTTATAAACTTGTGCTTGACCGAATCCCGCCTGATAATCAGTGATGCAATCGTTGATGGTAAGGCGTGCTACTTTATTAAGAGCCTATTCACTCTAGCCTTGAAGGCTCCTAAATTGTAGTTCGACGGAAACACTGCCGCTGGCAAATTGTTCCAGTCCCTCGATGTACGCGGTATAAAAGAGGAGGCGAAACACTTGGTCCGGATCGTAGAGGTGTCATCATTGTAAGGCTGGAAACTCGCCGTACGACGGGTCGTCCGATGTTGCCACGGAGATGGGGTAGTTAAATCATGCAATTCCCTCGCACACTCTCCAAAATGCATCCTGTAGAACACCGACAAGATGGCTACTCTACGCCTGTGCTTCAGGCTTTGGAGACCGTTCTGAGCTAAATCTGGGTCACCAATTAGCCTCTTCGCACGCCTCTCCACCGAATCCAAAGTAGCCAGGTTGCATTATGCAGCACCAGCCTAAATGGCTGCAGTACTCCACGCACGAATGGACCTGTGGTGTGTATAACATTAGAAGCTGTCCTGGTGTCCCAGTGGCGTGCCAAAATTGATGCCATTATCTATAGCATATACATTTTAGCTAGGTTAAACTGAAATTGAAACTACGGGCAATAGTTAGAATACAAAGTATTGTTACAGAATGCTCTGCATAAAACTAACGCTACCACTGTTATTTCCATGAGGCTGCAACGATATTGAACGTTAAATCTGGCGCATGGGCAGCATTGTCCTTTACCGTTTTCACTTTATGTATCTACAATATACCTTAGGCCATTCGTCTCTGAGGATCATTTATATATCTTTCGGCCTTTGTTATCTTAGCGAGATGAATTGTTCGTTTATATAAGTATGAAGTAAGATCTTTTCGGACCGTTTTTATACTGAATACTCAATAATTTATTGCATTACATAATAACGGGTTTTTCAATAGGGACGCTCGAACTTTGAAACTTTGACAGCGCACAGCGGCCATCTTGGTAATGGGATGGCTGTCAAATTTGGCATGAATATATATTTAGTCGTGACATTTCACCCTGGAACGCTACACGCTTCAACAACACGTAGAAATTATTAAAATTTATTATCAAAATCAGTGCTCTATTCGCCTAACGTTCCGTGCGTTGCGATGACGATCGATATCGGACGATGATAACAATTTTTTTGTGGCCTAGGGTAGGATAGGATGGCGCCACTTGCCATACAGCACGGGAAACATTAAATTTATTGAAAGAGAAGTTCGAAGGTTTCGTCATCTCGCGTGGTGGCGACATCAACTGGCCCCCGAGATCGTGTGACTTAACACCGCTTGATTATTTTCTGTGGGGCTAACGTGAAATCTCTAGTGTATGCAGATAAACCACAGTCAATTGCTGCCCTAAAGGCCAACATAACTCGCGTTCTTCCTGAAATTGAGCCCCATTTATGCGAAGACCTTCAAAATTGGTCAACCAGAATACACCATCTACAGCGGAGTCGCGGTGCCCATTTGGCTGATATTATTTTCCACACATAATTTCATTGAATATTCTTTAAAATGTAATAAAAATTGTGGTAATATCACTTAAACAGATTGTTTTATTTCATTTCAATGTTCGAGCGCTCTTAATGAAAAACTCTGTAGTTCGTATATAATAATAATTTGATTGCGCCGGCATTTTCTAGTTGAATGATCTCAAAGCAGAAATGCCGAAGCAAACTCAGTAGTCATAGCCCCTTTGGAAGTCCAAATATTATATTATTAGGATTGTATGTCACATTACCTAACCTAGTATACATGCAGCAGTTATCATATTGCTCAACCCTATTTTAGAGAGCTCAACGAGAGGAAGCTGAGCTCAAATATGTACACCAATAATATTTCCGTAGTAAATAAAACAAGTCAATCTTACATTTTAATTGTAATTCACGGTCGTTGTACGTGTAATTGAGCAGTAATAAAGATTTATATTTTCTATTATTATCCCAAATTCCATCTCTATGTTTTATCTTCGTTTGCATATTAAATAATAATAATAAATATATACGGACAAATCACACAGCTAGCCCCAAAGTAAGTTCGAGACTTGTGTTATGGGATACTAACTCAACGATACTATATTTATAATAGATACATATATAGATAAATATCCAAGACCCAGGTCAATCAGGAAAAGATCGCTTTTCCATCATGACCTGGCTGGGGATTGAACCCGGGGCCTCCACATCGCAGACAAGCGTCCCTGCGTTCAGCACTTCGGTCTAATACAAATAAAAAAAAAAAAAATTACATCACGTTTGATAAATAAATGAAACACAAATCGCCCACATACCGTCTCTTATTTAAATGTTCTAAGTACACAATGAGCCCAATAACTAATGGTGACTGTCAGCGGTAAGCTTTTCGGTATTAACAGACGTTAACATCTTAATCTAGACGTGAACGTGGGCGTTTGCGTTTCACTTGAAATCAGCTAACAAATGAGTGACAGACGAGTTTAATTTGTGGGTCTATTTTTATGTTTGGTAATTTAACAGGAAAATTATAGCTAAGTTATTTAGAAAAGATTAGTAAAAGTTTAATTATTTTTTTTTTTATTTATATCTGTGGAATTTTTTGTTTATCGTGTGCCTCTGTCACTGTCTCCTTGTCGAGATTTGGACTATGCGCGAACGCTATGTTTTTCGTAAAATTTTGTTTGACAACTGGAATGCCAGCAACTTTTTGCCGCCGTGTGCGCACTTGCTTGCAACCAATAGACGGACGACATTTTGAAAACCGGGGATAGCAAAAAAATAATAATAATAATAATAACTTTACTATTTCCGACAGGGTCCACAATTGATTCTATTTTAATATACCAACTATTATGTCCACATTATGGAATGCAATAAATTATTGAGAATTGAGTAAAAATGCCACCCTACTGTCATTTGGCTATATACACGTACTTGCATAGAAACCAGGATGCATTGAAATAGATTTTTTCTGAAAAACAAGTTGCGGAAACAAAATTTCCTGGTCACCCTTCCTAAGGCCCCGCCCAACCATAGGACACCGCAAAACGCTTTGAATGTTCAAAGAAAAGACAAATTTTAGTGCCTACAAGAAATGTCCAGAGGATAATATAGAACAACATTCTATTTTTTCAACATTTACTTTTAACAGAAATTTAGAATTATGAAATAACCAGGAATCCAATTAGGCTAATGTCTTATTGGATTCCTGTATCGCCTTTTATTACAGAACAGCTGCGCCGCGCGGTTTCACCCGCGTAGCTTTCGATATGTTTTATATGCTCCGCTCCTATCAATCACAGCGTGATGATAGCCTGAAGCCTTCCTGTATTAATGAGCTATCTAACGCAAAAAGATTTTTTCAAATCGGACTACTAGTTCCTAAGATTAGTGCGTTCAAACAAACAAACAAACTATTCAGCTTTATATATTACTAGCTTTCCACCCGCGGCTTCGCCCGCGTGGAGTTCGGTTATATCGCATTTCCAAGAGAACTCTTCAAAAGTCCGGAATCAAAACTATCGTGTTATTTCTTAAGGTCAACTCTATCTTTGTACTAAATTTCAATAAAATCGGTTTAGACGTGAAAGCGTAACAGACAGACAGACAGAGTTACTTTCACATTTATAACATTAATATAGTAGGGACTATAGACTGAAGGATCAGGATCAGGACCATAAGCTGTATGGTGCTGTGCGTTCTTTATTTTCCAAGTACCTATAAGTAATTGTTTTAACCTCTTGCATCACATCCACAACCAGAACATAAAACTACCCACTACACCTCAGAAATCAATACCGGTAAAGCACAGCCACTATTTTGACGTAGTTTATTTTTAAGCACAATAAACGAGCACTTCCGTGCCGGGTTGACGGGTGACGCGGCTCAACACCGGTTAAATTTCCCACAGGACGGGACCGCAACCCATTACCCGCGACCGCTACTGACTTATAACAGAAGGATCTATTGGATTCGCTAAACAAAGGCACATTCAATGGCCTGAAAAGACTTGTAGGCTTTTCCACTTGTGGAGCGTTCGTGTGTGATACCACAAGTTAACTTGTTCGAAGCGTGAATATTTGTGTTTATTTTTATTTTACAGTTTGAGATTTTGGCTAACTGAGGCAAATGCTGTTCTATATTTTTAGATAAGATAGATAACTGTTTGGTAGTTTTAAATGTCTGTTTCTGTTTCTTGTAATATTAGTTACTTTCATGCCTAGTATTATATACAGTCAGGTGTTTTTTAACCAAAGAGACAGCTGTATTTGCTGGGCAGTTTGAACGTTTGTACCGCCACTGCTTCTTCTCGGCGAAAGCACTAGAAAATGGAGAAGGGCGGGTGTTTTGGGACACTGTCTTTTGTAATTTTGATGTTCGAAAAGTGCTGATTCTTACCCTAATTTGAATAAATGACTTTTAATTTTAATTTGATTTTTAACTTTTCCATTATCGTGAATCGAATGACATTTTGTCTAATCCCAGCAGGGTGCAATCCAACAGTTGGAACAATTTTACAAGATTTAATGCATAATTTACGTTATCGAGCAGACGACCTTTTCAAGCATATAAATAAAACAATGGATTAGATATTTTCCTTCAAAATCCATCGACTTTTGAAAGACATGTTATACAAATGGGGCGCAATTTAAAGAACTATACTCAAACTACTGCAAATCGTTACACTGTAAATAATTCCCGGTATTAGTTTCAAGTGATCTACATAAGTGTTAAAATTTCCACTTCTTGTTGATAGGTAAACAAAGAGCTATTAAAAAGACGCAATATAAAAAATATTTGGTATCTTCGATAAACCAAGTTTAGCTATGAAAATTAATAAAGGGTTGTTAAGCACTTTCAAAAGAAAATCTGTGCTAAAGGGAAAGTTGAATGGAAAAAGTTTATTCAGATTAAAACTTTGTTTTTCTCAGTCGGTCACCGATACAAAACGTTGTTGAAATATTTGAACGGAGCTGTTAAATACGTTGACATGGAGAAGGTCTCTTAAACGGTAATTGATCGTGAAAATTTCAAAGGAAATTAAGTCGAGCTTAAGGCAAGGGGTGCTGGTGTATTCAGGCAAGCTGACATAGTAATGACAATGTTTGATTAGCATCCAACATCTGTCATGACTATGTCAGCTTGTCTGTTTCATATTTTGTCGTACTTGACTTTTTTGACCAATCATTCAAAACTGTGCAGTTAACAAAATTCAAAATTCAGATATTTTTCATTTTTTCTTACATTGTGATACTTTCGATATTGTTATAATATTCACGTGTTATTGCCAAAATTGTGGTGTCTCTTCCACAAGGGCCATTGATCAAGATTTGAAGTTGAAGTTACTTTTTTGACAATTTAATAATCTAACATTTAGCAATCTAACATGGCGTCAAAAAACTAAAGTACGACAAATATGAAAATACATCACGGTTTTGATTCACCAATATTTTTTTCGCTTGCTTGACAAACTGGACAGATAAAAGCAAAATCTTTTGAAAATTCAGTGAAGACAGATCAGATATCAATAAAATTTCTTCTTTTTGAATTAATTTAAAAAGACATACTATTTTTGTTCCTGGTGAAATCTGATGACATTAATATTCAAATGACATAAAGAGAAATTTTCTTATTACCTACATAAGATTTATGATGAAAAAATCTTGACAAAACATTAGGTATCTTTAGATTATACTAGCACTAGTTTCAAATACCACGATTTCCAAATTCTACTCGGTCAGAGCAGTGACCACAAATGGATTGCTAGTATGGTCTAACCGCTACTGATGTTTACGGTGCACTGGGAATTTCTGTTTAGCTAGATGATCAGGGTTTCAGGTTTCATACTTAAATTATCCATGATATTGCTAGTTCCTATAGTAAAACTAAGTAATAAATCGAAGGTTCATCATAATCTCAGCGTAAATCCCAGTCGCATACGAAGCTTTTTCAGCTTTGGAGTCTGGGGTCCGCTTTACCAGCCTATCTGCTGATTTTGGCTAAACTTCGACATTTTCTATGAAGCGACTGCCGTCTAACCTCCACAATCCGAAGGCGTTGTCAAAGCATTGCAGTTAGATCAATTGTTGGCTTTTGAGGGCTCCAACAACCCGTAACGAGTGCCATTAGATGTTCGTATGGCAACCGGGACCTACGGCTTAACGTGCTTTCCGAGGCACGACCACACCAGTGCAAATATTCATATTCATACGTACAAATATTTTCAGTGCACGGGGATCGAAACCGCGCCACTACGCCATGGAGGCTGTCAAGTAATAAAACTAAGGTTATAGACAACAAATTCATTTCTTGTCCGTGTGAAGATATATCTTTTGAGGCCGACTATTATCATCATCTCCCCAGTTTTTTTCCCGAATATGTTGGTGTCGGCTTCTTTTCTAGCTGGAGGAGCTGAGTAGCAGTAATTTACATGGAGCAAATGCCAACTGACCTCCACGATTGAGTTGCTGGGTAATAATCCAAAAGCTATTGGTAGACTTTTGACCTTTGGTCAAGCTTTTGGGTTGGACGTCTGTAATGACTATTCTTTGATAGTCACATGGAGGGACCTTGTTATGTAAAGATGGCCACGCACCGACCGTGGCAATCGTGGTGTAACCTGATTGTTCGTGGCGGAGAGCCTTGTCTCTGGGCAAGGCTGTGTCGTTGTACTGGGTCAAGGCCCATGCGGGACTCCCGGAGAACGAGCGTGCTGATGATTTGGCTAAAGAGGCGGCTCTGGCATCGAGAAGGAAGCCTGACTACGACCAGTGTCCCATATCGTACGTGAAGCGGCTTATACGTCAGTCATCATTGGATGAATGGAACAGTCGGTCGGTCAATGGACACTGCATCGGTCACTAAGATGTTCCTTCCCGATGTCAGAGTGGCTCACCGCTTTGTACTCAAGGTTAAGCCCGAGGGGAAACTCACCCAGATGCTGTTGGGGCATGGTGGATTCTCCCGGTACTTAAGCCGGTTTAAGTTAAATGAGAGTCCATCATGCATCTGTGAGCCAAACACCGTAGAAGATGTCGTGCTCATTCTTGTCGACTGCCCGGTTCATGTATTGCAGATGTTCAACCTGGAACAGAGTTTACAGGTAAGAATAGGTCGGCAAAATTTGTGCGAT
Source organism: Sesamia inferens (assembly GCA_037179545.1). NCBI lineage: Eukaryota > Metazoa > Arthropoda > Insecta > Lepidoptera > Noctuidae > Sesamia > Sesamia inferens. The sequence goes on along the minus strand of CM073928.1, from coordinate 13,658,378 downwards.
TTACTTACAAGTATGAATAGCTAAATTATTAAATAATAGAAAAAAGTAGATATATAAGTTTGTTAAACTATATATTTGAAAATATATAAAAGTTAGCAAAGTGTTGTTATTAGATAAATAATTAAGTAGAAAATAAGTGTGTAGAAATAAGTAATAGTAAGTGAGATTGTAGTAAGTACGATAGATGAAACAGAAAAGTTGAAATTGTTAGATTAAGAAGTACGTAATATTACATACTGTTAGTATAATTGTAAGTGAATAAAGAAAGATGTAACTAGAAGTAAGAAAAGAAAAAATAACTGTCATGTAGTACTAGTATATAAGATGTATATGTTAAAAATAAATAAAGATAAAGATCGGGCTAGCCGAAAAAGAATAAAATAAATAAAGTTAGGAGATCCATCCTCTCATCCCTTCCCGTAGTAGTATAATCCTTGAAGGAAATCCGGGTTCCCCAACTAGGTTAGCTCATAATGCCCTGTGATGGCGGGTGCATCCAATCCAACACCCATACATAAATAAAAAAAACGTTCGCCGCGTGCGGCTGTTATAACTAACAACACAATAAAAAAATAACTGTACATTCATACAAATTGAATAATTTTCTGGTAGATCAGCCCATCAGTATCAATCTTTTTATCGTCCCACTGCTGGGCACAGGTCTCCTATCATACAGAGAAGGATTAAGCATAATCACCACGCTTGCTTAATGCGGATAGGTGATTTCTGATTTGTCCAGGTTTCTTCAAGATGTTTTCCTTCACCTTATAATCGGTCATTGCTGTCCAAGATACACCTAGAAAATACATATAACTTAGGAAAGTTACATTGGTACTTGCCTAGCCTGGAATCGAACACGCACACTCATACTTGAGATACTGGTGATTTAACCACAACATTAAGCCTATTATAATCACGTCATACTGAACACAAAAGAAAACACTTAGGAAATATAAGCTTTATTAGGATCAATACATTAAACTTGTACAAACAATATTAATAAGTTTTCCAGAAATAAGGAAAGAAAACTTGTTTACATGCACTTCTATAAATAAAAGTAATCAAGTTTATGAAACTTCAAAAACAAAAGGTAAACGTGCCGTCAACAATAATATGGAAACGAATTTAAGCTTGTTTTTCTGTCATAAATAAGTCGGAGACGACTTAATTACCACTATACCAGCGTAGGGAGGCCCCCAACAAGGTGGACCGATGACGTGGTGAAGGTCGCGGGAAGCCGATGGATGCAGGCAGCACAAGACCGGTCAGCGCGGAAAGCCTTGGGGGAGGCCTTTGTCCAGCAGTGGACATCCATAGGCTGAAGTAGAAGAGATACCCCCCTAGCAAAACTTATTAGATTATTGGGCTTCTGCCTTCCCAATACGACTTTTGAATATTTAAGAATGAAAACCAGGACCAAAGACTTAAAGTGGTTTCTGAGGCATGCTGAGGTCTTGGTTTATGAAAAACTCACCTCATCCATCCACACACAGACCGCAGCAAGGGTACTAAGCCTTCCATGACCCTGTGCGGCTGTTTTTAATAACAGTGAGCCTATTGAAGCTATACTTTTTAGAAAAATACTGGTTCAAAGGGATCCTCTCTTCTCCGTGCTTCGGAAAGCACGTTAAGCGAAAATTCGACGAGGCATATTTCTCGTGTTTTATAGCAATATTTCGGGCTACGATGATAAACACACCTGTCCCGAGAGAGACAGCCACGGATCATCGATTCTAATGTAGAGGATGCAGATCATATCCAGTTAATCATAATTTAACGACCTTGTATACATACGTATCGGAGGATATTCTAGCACAAATTCAAGTTTATTTCCCTTGTGAGTTTATATTCTGAGATTACCCAAGTACGTGTGCAGGGGGTTTACTATGACGTAATAAAACTATCATTATTCCAGTGTCAGACAAGGATGGAGCTAAACAGTATGAATAGCGCTATCCTTTTTACACAACCGAACAAGGATGGTTTTAACACGTCATAGTATAGTAAGTGATTATATGGTAAGTGGGTTAGTGATGTAGAATAGGGTAAGTGATTTAAATAAGTTCTAATTTCAAAATAAAATCGAGCAGAACGTTTGACATTTAATGCATTCGTTTGTATATTTGCTATTTTGAAACTTCTTTTTCTGCTTACCACCAGGCGTGGTTGATGACTTCTTTAGCAGGACCTAAATGGGAGGAATTAATGTTTTCCAAGCCAAACCACCAACACTAAAACCGTATTAAGAAAAGATGAACATCGTAGCGAATGTGGATATTAAATAAATATTAAGTTAAGGCAGTAAACAATAACCAAATTAATTTGCGTTCCCTTTTGTTTTTGTTCGAAAGATTAGCTATGTTTTATAATGCACGTACAGATTGCTAGGTTCAGATTAGTAAAATTTAACATCAAATCAAACACATTGAAACAATTTGTATCCTAGTTAAAAGTGTAGAGAGCTGTGGTGGTCTAATTGTATCGGCCGCAATTTACAAGATGTAGGTCGTAGGTTCGAACCTCGCCAGGCACTTTCATCATCATCATCATCATCATCATCATTTCAGCCGAAAGACGTCCACTACTGGACATAGGCCTCCTCTAAGGTTCTCTACGACGACCGGTCCTGCGCCTCCCGCATCCAGCGGTTTCCCGTCGTCGTCGTCGTCGGTCTACCTTGTCGGGCGCCTACCCACGCTACGTCTTCCGGTGCGTGGTCGCCACTCGAGAACCCGTCGGCCCCATCGGGCATCGATCCTACGGGCAATGTGTCCAGCCCACTGCCACTTTAGTGTTGCAATTCTTCGGGCTATGTCGGTTACTCTCGTTCTTCTGCGGATCTCCTCATTCCTGATTCGATCGCGCATTGAAACCTCAAGCATAGCCCTCTCCATTGCCCTTTGAGTGACTTTGAGCTTTCTTATAAGGCCCAATGTTAGCGACCAAGTCTCAATTCCATAAGTCATCACTGGCAACACACACTGGTCGAAGACTTTTGCCTTGAGACAGGCCAGGCGCTTTACTTTGTATAAATTATTTCATCAACACTGCTCTCAGAAGGGTGAAGGAAAACATCGTGAGGAAACCGACATGATCTGGAAGCAAAAACTTCGAAGACCTACCTGCCCTAGGCCCGCGTCTTATGGCTTACTCTGTCTTACTGAGAGGAGGCCCGTGTTCCAGGAGTGGGAACAATATAGACCGATTATGTTATGTTATATATTTTTTTTTGAAGTGAAACTTCTTTACGCACGCTTGACTTGGGGAGTAAGCTGGCGAACGCGTGACGTAAGCGTTACGAAAAGTGATCGGGCAAGGCGAACGGAAGTTAAGTGGGGATATAAGCACAGAGGCGCCCGTGGCGCGAGCTTGGTACTACAAGGTCTACAACGAGTTTTTTTTTTTTTCAATAAAAATAGAAGATCTATGCAAAAATATTAATTTACCAATGAAACCATGAAATAAATTTAAATATTTATAGAAAATTAATATATGTATATGTGTCTACATGTATATATTGTACACACATATATATATATGTCGGAGACAGCGACGGCAGAGCGGTAGGGTCAACAGCATCTTGGTGTGGTGGTACAGGTTCCATTTCGTAGGTGAGTTTTGAATTGAAGCACGACGTGTAGATATACCCTCCAATCTTTATAATAACAATTTGATTAGGCAAACCGACAGTTTTGGTTCGGAGAAGTGCCTTGGTCCGCGTCTCGATGCAAAGTGACCGTTCGACGAACCCCACTTCCCAAAGCGACTCTGTCCATGTGACGCCATCACAAAATAACGTCACAAGCGTTCGCCCCTCTACTACGTAAATCAAATCAGCAACTTCTATTAAAATTATATCGACGATCTCCGACACGGCCAGCCTGACGATTTGCACGTCCTCGTGCATCATCATCATCCCAGCGCCAATCCAAGTCGCATTCGAAGCTCCCTCAGCCCCGGAGTCAGGGATCCGGTTCACCAGACCAACCGCCGATTCCGGCCAAATTTCGATATTTCCCGTTGCACGTCCTCGTGCAAGTCTGTAACAAATTAAAAAAAAAACACAGAAAACCGACTTTGAAGCATTTTTGAGAACTCGGCCAACCTGACCGTCACACGTCACGTTTAGTTACAATGACTATTATAAAACCAAACAAGTTTAATCATTTTAACAACTTAAACGCAAGAGCTTCCTTCAAGCCTCATAATTATCAAGATTCAAAAAGAAAACAAAAGGTTCCTCCAAACCTCATAATTATCAAATTTCAAAAATAAAACACAAAAGGTTCCTCCAAGCCTCATAATTATCAAATCAAAATCATAATCATCAAAAAGAAAACACATCATCGCCCGCTACCACCTCTTGTGATACGACCAACTCTAAGAGTCCACGACTCCCAGGTCAACACATGACCGTACAACTAATAGTCTCCTCTGAGACCCAGGTCCCTGCCACATCACTAGCTGCCCATCGCCCCCTGAACAACTCCTCACTGAGTTGCAGTTACGACTACAGACTAGTGCATGTAGTGCGACCATATCTACCAAAGTCCCCGCCACATCACTAGCTGCCCATCGCCCCCTGAACAACTCCTCACTGAGTTGCAGTTACGACTACAGACTAGTGCATGCAGTGCGACCATACCTACTAGTGTCCCCGCCACACCACTAGCTGCCCATCGCGCTCTGAACAACCCCTCACTGGGTTGCAGTTACGACTACAGACTAGTGCGTGCAGCGCGACCACATAGCCATGATACGTGTTCCATTTGCTGGCAGAGGCACCCTCCTCACCATCTTCTACATTATGAAAATCTAACTCAGCAGACATTACTTGGAAAAATCTTTCGTACTTATGCGATCGTGGGGTACTTATAAGTTCTGTTTAAAATCAACGATTTCAATAGGTAACGATCGCCATTATCGCCATCAAATAACTCACCATTATTAAATTTCATTACTTTAGCACACTTCTATCAAAAGATTTTTCGTAAATAGCACTCATTTCTATGTTCGTTACCGCTTGTTCTCTTGAGAAGATTTAATAGTCTAGCCACACATACTATCAGAATCTCAAGTGAGCTTTTAACTATAGGCTACAGTGAACTTTAGTTTTGAAATAAAGACAAACCAGACATCATCATTTTAAAACCCTGATTTAAAATTTCTCAGCCCATTATAACGAACAATAATCGGGTAGTACAAGAAATCAAATTTGCAAAAATAACTCTTATTATCATGTAGCAAAGAAATGGTTCAGTACACAACGCTGGTACTACCCATACCCTGTACACGTACTATCGCGTGTGTGCGTTTACCAATGAAATTACAGATAGCTTGACAAGAGAACATTCAGCACCGAAATCAAAATAAAAATAGTACGACTCACCGAATTCTGGCAATTTCCCACAAACACCTGCCGTTGGCAGTTATCAACCGTTGCACACCAGACATCTCGGAGCTCTCATAAAACCCCATTACGTTACCACAAACGTTTTGGGTATTTTGAAACCTTCTCATTGCCTGCAGAGTAGATGCTGTCCTGAAATCTTCTCATCGCCTGCAGAGTAGAGGCTCAAGTCTTGAAACCTTGGGCGTTCCGCAAAGTGCACGCAGCTCCGGCTGCGCCGCAAGCAGCTCCAGCAGCGCCACACGCCATTGATGCGATTCACCAAGCAGCTAGAAGCGCACTCCGCAAGCGCACCTTGTTCGCTCCGCAAGCACACCTTGCATGTTCCGCAAGCACACCTCGCTCGCCAAGCAATAGCCAGCACTGTCGCGCGCCAAGCATCAGCCAGCACTGTCGCGCGCCTAGCATCAGCCAGCACTGTCGCGCGCCAAGCAACAGTCAGCACTTGCAAGCCTGCAGCGCACTCTTGCAGCGAACCATCACGTGGAGCGATCTCTGCGCCAGCAATTGAGCGCACCTCGTAACTTGACGTTCACTTCCAGCCTCACTGCCAGTACATCCAGCATTTACAGAGGTCATACAAAGGCAATGAACAACTACCACACATGTAATCACACAAGTATCTACTATAAAAATATTGGCAGAAAGTGACTGTTATTCTGTTCCTTGATTTATAACGAGATTGTGAGCAGTGTAGTTCTTTATCCAACTTCTGATGTCGGAGACAGCGACGGCAGAGCGGTAGGGTCAACAGCATCTTGGTGTGGTGGTACAGGTTCCATTTCGTAGGTGAGTTTTGAATTGAAGCACGACGTGTAGATATACCCTCCAATCTTCATAATAACAATTTGATTAGGCAAACCGACAGTTTCGGTTCGGAGAAGTGCCTTGGTCCGCGTCTCGATGCAAAGTGACCGTTCGACGAACCCCACTTCCCAAAGCGACTCTGTCCATGTGACGCCATCACAAAATAACGTCACAAGCGTTCGCCCCTCTACTACGTAAATCAAATCAGCAACTTCTATTAAAATTATATCGACGATCTCCGACATATATATATATATATGTATACATACAGATGGAGCGAAAGAAGTTTCACTTCAGTCGTGTGGTCATAAGCACACTCGTATTTTTGTTTTTTTTTTTAATAATTATAAACTAGCGCTTGACCGCAATCCCGCCTGATGGTAAGCAGTGATGCGATCGTTGATGGTAAAGATGGTAAAGCGCGCTAGTTTATTAAGAGCCTATTCACTCGGAAAAACTGAGCGAATAGGAAGGAAGACGGCAGTTGAGCGAGGTGATGCGTTGAGTTGTGATGTTACATTTTACATTTCACCAATCTGTACCAGGACTTATTGCAATACAAAGTAGATTTCTCTTATGTAGTTAAAGCTATCTATATTTATTAATTTATTTATGTATTCTTTATTGTACACCAATCAAACATCGAGCAAAAACATACAATGGGCGGCTTTATCGCTATTGCGATCTCTTCCAGGCAATCAAAGAATGGACAGATTCTCCCGAACCACAAACGGGACTGTCTTTGGTGTAAATATTATTACTACAATTTTTTTTTTATATAATTATAAACTAGCGCTTGACTGCGATCCCGCCTGATGGTAAGCAGTGATGGAATCGCTGATGGTAAAGCGCGCTAGTTTATTAAACCCATTCAGTTAAAAAACTTAGTGGATAGGAAGGAAGACGGCAGTTGAGCGAAGTTGTGCAATGTTAAACCCAACAACATGACCAACGATGCTACGCCAGAGGGAGATTGTTGTGGAGACCCTTCACGACCAAACTCCCGACACAACAAAACTTGGCGCATCGTACCCGGCACACATCGTAACACAACTGCTCAGACCCGTCCTCCGTACGGCTACACCAGACATTATGCCGGAACACGACAAATCGCTTGGCGGCAAGGCTTTGTCTGGTGGGTGGTAACTTCTGCCGGCGGTCGATGTGGCCTACAGTGGTAGGCCACATCGACCACCGGCACCGGCACCGACATCGGCTGCCGACTTTTATTATATGATGTTATTATTTTAATCAGTGGATTAAAATAATAATATCATATAATAAAAGTAATATAATATCTACTTATTAATAAGTTTTTTCAAAGAATACTGCTCGTTCCTCTGTATGTTGGATAATGTAGTATGGCTCCACTTCGTTTGTTATTATTGCGACTGGTTAACGAGGTCTAAAGGTAATTAATGAACCTATGATTTTATCGGGAAGCATGTTCGAACACACGCAACGTGGTAGTAATGAACTAATTAATATGTACTACTAGGGTTTCCTGCAATAAAACTAACGTTAAGCCTGTAGTAGTTATGAAAAAATCATGCACTTTTACACCCTACTTCATATTTGTGGCAATTATGCGAAAGAAATGCAGTCTTGATATCGGTAGTAATTTTATTAGTAGTTATAACATATGGACACACATTATGTTTTTATGAACAGTTAAAAAGAACGAAGACTGTATTAATAAGTAGGTATGTGTAATATTTTCGGAGTGCCTATACGTGTAGGTCTATTTAATATTTTAGTTGAAAAGCCGATTATTTATTCATGATATGAAATGAACGTCTGACACATTATTTTTTGAAGTCATTCTCACGTTTCTTATGTCAAAAATTGAAAATTGTTCTTTTAGATAAAATTATTTGCCGTTCGTAAAATCTTGCCTTATTCCTAATACATATATTCTTCTGTTCTTATTTTCATACATTATTTTCTGAATTTCATTTTCCGTTCCTTTTTCGCTTGTCGGCTCGAAGTTTATCCAGAAATTAACAGAACCTTTTGTGTTGCCTTCGTACGCAAAAGTATGTATTTTACGGTACTTAAGTAAATAAAACAATACATTGTGAAAGATGGCATGTCAAAATATTGAAGAAGCATGGCGTCTATCAACCCGTACTGAGTTCGAGTGGTGTACTACAGCCCGCTCTCCCTTACAAATCATGCCTCTATCTCAGTACTGGAAATGCCATGCTTAATAGTAGATTAGTAGCCAAGGGCTGTAAGGTATCAATTGTAGCCCGAGATATTTAGGCGTGTGAGTGCAGCTAGTGCGCCTATAGTTCGAGGGTACAATTAATGCTTACAACCGAACTAACTACTCTGCTTTACATCTCGATTGTTAGGTAAGTAGAACAAAACCGGCATTACAAGAATACACAATATTTAAAGCAAAAGTTTTCCATTCCCGCCTTTTCTCATCATTTTTTAAATTATTTTTTCAAAAACGAAATTAAGCTTCGCCGTTCGATATTTAAAATCGATAACTATTATACTCATACAAAGACAAGGCTGAATAGAAAGCGAAGCGACCTCTTTTGTCATTGGGTTGAATGCATGAAGTCTAATGCCAGTATGATAATTAGATGTACGCAAACTTTCTGAAAGAGTGAAGAGTTTTTTTTTATTACTTACCGCCCTAGGTCTTTTCTAGCTACATTATTATCCTAGAGTGCTAATTGGTCACCTACAAGCTCCATCTGGGGTAATAAGGGCGTACTTACCGAATATGAGAGGTGTAAAAGTTATTTATGTGTATAATTTGTTGAAGGATACAAAAAATCAATGGCTCAGCTAATTATGTTGCCACTGCTGGGTGACATAGGCCTTCTCTCCCAGAAAGAGAATTGCCTAATAATCTATGGAACGTGGGTCCATTGCGGGTTGGTAGATGCCACATGTCTTCATACTTTTGGTTCTAGAACCTTTCCTCACGATGTCACGATGTTTCCCATCACTGTTTTGAGAGCAGTCGTAATGAAATTATTTGACAACCCATGACTGACAACTAGTATGTCAGGGAAATTATCACTGAGCCACTTTTGCTGTCGTGATTATAAGTAACCATAATATCATAGCGGGAAGACAGCCTCCGTGGCGTAGCGATAGCGTAGTGCAAATATTTGTATGCATGAATATGAATATTTGCACTGGTCTGGTCGTGCCTCGGAAACCACGTTAAGCCGTTGGTCCCGGTTGCCATATAAACATCTAGTCGTAGTTTTACGGGTTGTTGGAGCCTCCAAAAATTGTCTAACTGCTATGCTTCGATATCACCTTCGAAGACGCCAGTCGCTTCATTGAAAATGTCGAAGTTTAGCCAAAATCAGCAGTAAGACTGGTAAAGCGGACCCCAGATTCCAAAACTGAAAAAGCTTCGGATACGAATGGGATTAACGCAGAGATGATGTTGATGATCATAGTGGGAAGATTTCATTACTATTCTGCATGCTTCTATTGCGGAACCGTCTCTCAATACGTAATAACTCCGCGGATGCACATTGTAAACAGTTCGCGGATGACTATTTGCCTTGAGTAAGCGCCCGATGCTATTGTGAATTGAGCGTTCAAACTACGCATACAATCTGTAGTGTACGTAATCTGTGGCATTGCCAAGTTATTCTAATTGATTAACAGGTTGGAGAACAATTTGCTATCTATAGACAATCGCTACACGGTTTGAAGCTCAGAGTCGGTAAGCTAAAAATGATTCGCCAATCGTTTGCGTGATGCGGTTGTGACATTGGAATTTAGATGTTATTGATTATGACATAGTTACTGTATCTGTGACAAACCTCGTTGTAAGTTTTAGTAAAAATACCCGTAACGAAGCCGCGAATCTCGTTTTCATCTCGGTATTCCTCCTAGTAAAGCGTTTTCAAAACTGCTTTGGGCTAAAGGTGCGACATGAAGGTTTACCAGAAATTATTTTTGCACAAAACTAATTAGTTTCATATTCCGAATGCGTAGATGATGGCGTCATAATGGGTCTATTGAGTCTGCTCTCAGGCCCACGACCCCTCACATGTTAAAATTCCAAAAAAGTTATTTGTATATATTTTCTAATTGGGAGTATGTTTATTTATGCCGGTACTATAAATACGACATCTGTCGTACCGTAAAGCATTTAGCCGCAAATAAACTCGTTCCAAATAACGTCACTTTGAATTGAATTTGGAACACTCTAGAATTCAAATGGATGTCGGGATGTCTCGTTTTGTTTCCACAAAGTATTTATTTAATTCATTTATTTTGTATGAAATGTGCACGTGAAATGCAAAGGTATTTTTGTTAATCTAGTTGGAGTACAAAAGGATTGAAGAAATACCTTGCCCTAGACTAGGAGTTTCTCTTGTATCATGGGTGTGTTTACAAAGTTATTTAACATTATTAAATTATTATGTTACGTTTTGTTGTGTCTAATTCATTTTAAAACGGTCGAAGCAGTCTTTATTCGCCGATTTAGAATTATACGCCGAATTTAGAAACAAATCTAAATTGTTGTGTGTGTGTCCTACTTCTTGGCAAAGATTTCTCCCAAGTACTTCCAGGATCTTGCTTAACGGTACGTCACCTCGAATTAGCCAGAAATATTTTTATGGCTAACTTAATTAGTCCGCATAATCAAATCACAACTATCGTTTTAATGACATCGTGTTTTGAATTTGGTATGATGTCTATAACAAGCGCCGACAACACGGCCGTGTCCTTATGGTGGCGATCGGCGGCTATCTTTCGCGTCCGCCCTGGTCCAGGCCATGGTCTGGAGTAAGAATGCATGGCAGGCTGCTACCTCCTTCTGCGAAGCAATGATGCTAGCAAAGGAAGAGACGGAGTGCGTCAGGGAGCGGGAATCTCAGCGCCTTCACCGTTCAAGCCGCCGCAGTGATCAGCTCCAAGTCCGGGTCGACGGTGCGTTGAGTTTCACGCGCGCCTCAAAGAGATGTCAGCAGGTCGTGACGGGGTCCACATAAACCGATGCCTGGGTCAGGTTTGCGGGTAAGTCAAAAGAGAAACCATGGTCCAAGTGAAGGACCACGGGTGGGCTCCGCCCAGAACGGGAAAGGTCTTTGATGATGTCTTATCCACACAAAAAAGGTGCTCAATAATATATTTTCTGGCTTTACAATCCTTACCTGCGAGAAACATAATATTTTTACTGTACTGACTCTGATGAAGGGTTTTTTAATTACCGACTTCAGAAAGTTATATTATGTTTCGTAATATTTGTGAGAATTTCCACAAATTCTGTGGTTTAAACACAAATCCACATTTGTGTGGATTTGTGTTTAAACCACTTTGTGCATCTTGATGATGTTATGATACCTTCTCTCAATTTAAATGGCAATTAGTGATGATGAATTATTGACATGGCCAACAAATGTTTTACAAAAAAACAAAAAATCACTATTATGTTAAAAAGAACGTGAATTTGGGAAGACGGCGGCAAAAACCTTGAATATGATCCAAAGACCGGTACTTCCGACACCGGGATTATTTTTACATAGTGTCATATTTTTCGGAACACAGCGTTAGAAACCCTCCCATGAGGTGGGCGACGACCTTGTAAAAGCCACAGGAATCAGTTGGATGTGAGCAGCATAGCACTGGACGAAATAGGGGTGTTTGCCGGGAGGGATATGCCCAGCAGTCAACATCTTTCACCTGGAATAAGGATGTTGAGTGTTGGTTTGGAAGACGATTGTTTTTAAATAACTGTATCATCTATAGGGTAAAGAACACGTAATTGGTCTTTTAAGAGAAACCGGGACCACCCACTATCCTTATATAGAAATAGTGATCACCGGGAAAATTTTAGTCAGTTGAAAATCCCACACCCCGGACCTCGCTCTCCAGAGGTCGGGTGCCTTTTAAAGATTTCCCTCTCGAATGAAAATAAATATAGGCTATGAGCAGCGTAGTAATACTAATCTTGACTTCCAGTCCAGACAAGGCGAAGTAGTTACTTCGCCGTGTCTGGCTTGTCTGAAAGTTAATCACGAACTTTATCATAAGCGAAACAGTTAATAGTCTACTGCACACAGCAAGCATGGAATTGCTTTTATGCACTTTGAATTAAATTAAATTGTCACTTTCTTCACAATACAAATGTCTGCGTACCTACGTACAAACGTTACCTGAAATTCCCTTTAGGGCCATAGTACTGACTGCACGATTCAGTCATTTGTTTCCCTCTTTTGGAAGGCAAACTTCACAAGGTGAAAGACTTTATTATGTCTTGTACTTTGGACAAAATAAGGATTTTAAAACAAAGTCAATAAATGTCAGGTTATTGTAACTTGCTTCTTTTAAATCGAGTTTTTTTTTTATAATTCTAAACAAGCGCTTGACCGCAATCCCACCTGATGGTAAGCAGTGATGCAGTCGTTGATGGTAAGGCGGGCTAGTTTATAAGAGCCTATTCACTCAAAATGACTGATTAAAAGGTGAAGGAAAACATCTTGAAGAAACTTGGACTTTTAAGTCTGAAATCGCCAACCCGCATTGAGCAAGCGTGGTAATTACGCACAATCCTTTTCTGTATGAGAGGAGACTTGGGCCCAGCAGTAGTACTATAAGAATGTTGATGATGTTGAGTCACTCAAAAAAACTGAGTATATAGGAAGGAAGACGGTAGTTGAGTGAGGTAAAGGTAATCATCGTGAAAAACAAGCGAGTTGTAGAACCTAAAATTCGAAGACTAGCTAGTAGCTCCGCACTGGGATGATTATTACTTATATTGGCTGATTACATAATCAGCCAGTATGCAGTATAACTGCACATAACATAACAACATTATTAGGTTATGTATTTTTTTTTTTTTTTTATAAATTATAAACCAGCGCTTGACCGCAATCCCGCCTGATGGTAAGCAGTGACGCGATCGTTGATGGTAAAGCGCGCTAGTTTATTAAGAGCCTATTCACTCTAGCCTTGAAGACACTCAAATCGTAATGTGACGGAAACACCGACGCCGGCAAATTGTTCCAATCCCTCGATGTACGCGGTATAAAGGAGGAAGCAAAACGCTTCGTCCGGATCGCAGTGGTGTCAACAACGCAAGGGTGGAAACTCGCCGTACGACGGGTCGTCCGATGATGGAACGGAGATGGGAGAATTAAATCATGCAATTCCCTTGCACACTCACCAGAATGAATCCTATAGAAGACCGATAGGCTGGCTACTCTACGCCTGTGCTCCAGGCTTTGGAGACCGTTTCGAGTTAAGTCTGGGTCGCCAATCAGTCTTTATGTGAACATAGATAAAGCAATAAAATAAAACAGCACCAGCAATGCGTCGTACTTGAAATAAAATTGTTAGCGAGAATTTTGTCGTATTGTTTTTATTGCTGAAGATAGATCCGAATTAAATTGCAGTTACCTACAACGTATAAAGCGAGCCATTCCTTAGAACTGGAATAAATACCATTTAGGAAGAGAATTTCAGAAACGTTTTCAAGCTAAAATTATCCCGATATTCCCACGGAATCAAAACCAATGCGGGTGAAATCGTGGGGCGCAGTTAGTATGCCTATATACACTTATTTATAAAAAAGGCAATTATGATGGTGCGTGGCGAAAGTTATTAAAGTATTGCGTGGTGTAAGTTCACAGGACCCTGACCATGGAATGGCAGACGCGACTATCGAAAGTGGAGCACAGTGTTATAACCGCAACTCATCATGGGGGCGTGCCACTGCCCATGGCTGCTTGATGGTGCAATACGATCTGCGACCTCCATAAGAGGTGGCCTGCCAGCAGCGGAGTAGGGGCGTCCGTCATTCAATCAAACAGGCTCAAATTAGCGCCGGTGTACTATGAGGCGATAACTTGTACACGCAGATTCGAAAGTAGCCGCCTGGTGAGGTGGGACACGTTGAAGTTGAGGCCTGTCAGGGGATCAGTGAATGCATCCCGGCCATAGGCAGAGGTTATTTTAAGCCGGTAAGAACTCAGCATACCCCTCTGTCACCTCATGACGGATGAAGTTAATGAGGATTTCTATCACATAACACAAAAAAAGGGAAAAATAGAAAGTACTGTGCTTATCGGGGGTGGGATTGTCGACAGAAATACATCAATTTGTGCCCAACTTTTTTTATGTTCACATTACGCAATCGAATTATTTGATATTTAAATTAACTTTTAAGTTACTCTAACAAAAAGCGCAGTAGCTAGCAGCTAAATTAGTCGCGTGCATCGAATCAGTGTCCCCACGACACATAAATTACCGTATCCACGACAGCAAGTAAACACTGCAATGGAATCCCAGCGTGTAATACATGCTGTAATTGGTCCACGCTCTTTGATTGTTGTGATAAGTACAGACTATAAAATGATAGAGGTAATACCTCACACATTACGAGTGACTCGTTAAAGCGGTTGAATGGAAACAGGCTTAGTCATGTTGATCCGTTTGTTTGGAATGTCTGATTAGTTGTTTTGGAATAATGTTAATATATTGCTTATTCACTACGTTAAGCAGTTAAGAGACTGCATTATACTTCATCATTATTATCTCGCTTTTTTCTTTTTAATTGCATACGCTGTCCCACCCCTGGATAACAGTTCCCTCTACTAAATTGTTCTATAGCTCGTGAACTTAGAGAGCATCCTTATCGGTTTGACAGAACCTATTCAGATCGGTTCGTCTCTTATGTGGTTTCCTGCAACCCCATCTTACTGTTAGTGTCTCGGGGCAGCAGTTCTGTGCTATTGGGGTTCTTTGCCCTTATTTATTTGGGCTGAAAAACGTGCATTTTTCCAAAAGTGTATAGCAGATGGAATACACTTTTGCTATGATAATTCACAGCTCATTCTTTACACTTCGCGCTTTATATAATACCTACTCGTGTATATTCTATATATACTGCATATATTACTGCATATATTATTAAGCACAAATAAAATCCAAGCTTTGTTCAAAGGCATATTGTTCCGTAAATTAAAATTTAAATGATAAGAATAGCTGGTCGCTCTGATTAACTCAAGACAATGTTTGTGTTCTTTCTGCGGAATTAGCTTACTGACACGTTATATGAGTTCATATAATTAACTTTTTTACAATGCATAAATATGTGAGCTGTCACGCCCTTTATGCCTGGGGCTTTTATTTAGGTAATAAGTTTTTGCTTATTTATATTTTCTTTTTTTGCTTTGCTGGTATTTTGGCGTGGTAGCTGGCATATGGTAAATAATTTCATTGTTGTTTTATTTTCTTGTGTTCATCACTATATTGTATAAAGTCATGTGTTTTTTTTAATAAATAGGCAGCAAAGCTGCTGGGGAGTTTCTTCCGCCACTTCTTCTTCCCAGCGAAAGCACTAGGAAGTGTCGATGGGTGGGCGTTTTGGGGGACTGTCTTATGTAATATTGTCCTTCAAAAAGTGCTGATTCTCAGAATAATTTGAATAAATAACTTTTGATTTTGATAGCAATTATTTTCTTTCTATTTAAAAATTTTATATATTATAATAAAGCTGAAAGGTTTTTGATTGCTTGAATGTGCTTATCTCTGTAACTACCAGGCTGATTTGAAAAAGTCTTTTTGTTTTTGATAGCATAATTTCACTTTTTTATATATTAAAAACCCTTGCCCCACATTAGAAATTACGCCTGTATCGTGGTTGTGAAGCGTAATTATTCTATGGGCTATTTAACATCACGTTAAGATCTTTAGGACCTGAACAAAAAGAAAAAACAATTCAGAAAGAATGCTAAGTGAAAATTAAGTAATACCCGGACCGGCTATGCGTTGCGACGGAGCAGGTCTGGGAAACGAAGTTTCATGCAGACGAAGTCGTTAACTAAAGCTAGTGTTAATTAAAGAACAGTTCTGTGATAATTTATAATTCTTTTTTTTTTCTGGTGTCGACTGTACTTGGAGCGACCGTAAATGATTTAATATACAGTATGTTAAGAAAACCCTGTCCGACCCGTGAAGGTGTTGTTAGGTATCGATAACTGATTCTACTAATGCATACAAAACCGGGCTAAACTTAAAAAAAAATTCCCCTAAAAAAATAAATATTATTTCGCAAAAAGAGGTAATTTAATAAATGTGCGTTATATACACATCCGCGCGCGGCGGCGGAGGCGGCGGAGGCGGCGGGCGGCAGGGCACGCGGCACGTGGTCGCATCGCTATTCGCCCATAATAATACCGGTGTTGTCACTTTTTAAAAATTACCAAATTTCGGGGAAGTTGGAATTAATTCGCGGGAAAAAAAGATTATTTCACAATTTATTACTATTGTTTCTATGATGATTACGTAAAATTTTATATTATATTTGGTCATGTGTTTACCTAACCTTTATTATCCTTACGGGTCGGACAGAGTTTTCTTAACATACTGTAAAAACCAGGTACATATTTTAAATAATTATACTGCTTTTAAATAACAGTGGAATTAAGTAGATTTAATACCTTTCCATATTTCAGTAATGATTTTTATGATGAAAAATTAAAGTACATTTTCAACTCAATTTATCTTAAGATTGCATATGGTTCACGCAATTATTCAATAAAATCGTTTCAGTAAGTGCATAGTTGGAGGATTACTGCATTGATGCGGGGTTAAGCTGGAATTCTGCGGGCGCAGCTACTTTTCATTAAATTCGACTTAAATGTGGGTAGAGCCGAGGGCGTAGCTAGTCTAGAATGTAATTGTGGTTCAGCATTTTTTAAACTAGATTTTTTATAAGCTTTAATGTGACTTCAGTTGATTGCGATTGAGGTCTACTTACCATCCTTGCGCTTTGATCTTTGAAACGAATTCTTGAATATGCAGAGAAAAATTGTTAGAATTAGTAGTAGGTATAATATTTATACATAAATTGTCATTGTAATGATAAAAGATTTATTTGCTCTATGTAGGGTTGTACAAACGATTTCAAGTCATTACTTGACATTGTTCTTAAAAGTCCAGATGTACCTGAGATCCAGTGAGATCTAAGTGTAGGAGAAAACCAAAGAAACGATGGATGTACTGGCGGCTGTGCCCTGCAGGGTAATTGTGTAACATACTATCAATAGCAATGGGTTTCATTTTGACAGTTCAACAACAATCATTGCGTTATTTACCTTGTTGAGTAGACACATTTTCCGAACATATGGGGTAATGGTTTAGTAATTGGCTTCAGAATCATTCCAATTGATTAAGTAGTAGAAGAGTGCTACGCAATTAAGGTGCTGTTTAATTACCTAATTTTATCCTTTGTAATAATTTCCTCACAATGCTTCCAATAACAACACAATTGAATTGTTTATATGTTTATACATTGTATCACAATGTTACTAAACTAATAAATATGACGTCACCAATGCAGGCACTAAATGTATCTCAGCATACGTCTGATGTCATGAATATACAATTATATGGTAAGCAAGGAAATAAAAAGGTTACGCAAAGTAGGCTCTCGACGAAGTTAAAAGCTTTCCTAATAAGAAATACGATTTACGAAAGGTTTACGTAAGAGAAGCCGAAGGAAATAATATAAACGTAGAAAAGGTAATTATCATTTGTCATTCTCCTGCTATTTTTCTAATTTAATTTGGGATCATCGCAACATTTCTTGTTCTCTTATGCTTCTCTATTAGTTGTAATTTTAGTAGTCCTCCCCTTTTTCACTATATTGTTACGGGCTAGTGGTATTAAAATGCGGTTAAGGATTAGGGTCGTACACACAAAACAACACCACAGAAGTTACTTTACGTAGTCCTTGAAGTGATCGTCGCAGTTGTCGCTGTGTATATTCTCAATTACCTATCACTTCTTACTTATCGCTTGTTTCGCTTCGCTAGTCAAATGTAGACTGACTGACGCGATTTTCTTTTTTTTTTAGATATGGCATCTCGTAGTTGATCTTGAGAGGTCGTGACTACTTAACCGGACTACCCTGTGGCTGCCTTAAATGAATTTAAAGCCTCCAGCTAGGGCGACTAAAAACTAAGCGACTACACGCTAAGGGCACCCCCTGTGGGGTACGAACCTCGGCTTAGGGCATCGCTGGAGAGAACAGTCAGAGACGGCTGGATCGAATTTTTGTTTAATTTAGTTTGATGACCGCGGCGTTTCATAGTACTAGCTCTGAGAAGAAACGTCCGAAACAAACTCAGAGGTCATAGTTGGGAAATTATATTTACTGGCTCAGCTGCGGCGCGGACTGGCTTTCATCGGACAAGGGACGGGGGATGGGGCTACTACGTTGAACGCATCGCGATGGACCTCGGCGGCGAGGTCGGTAGATCGCTCTTTTTTTTGTGTGTTGTGCTGGTGGCCCTATTGGTCTCTTGGATGAGGGTTATGCGGTCATCGGGGTCTGTGAGGGCATGCCTTGGGCGGCGAAGCTTTGAGATGGCGGAGGGCGTATAGTTAGCAGCCGCTACTATCAGGGGATTGCGGTGCATGGCGGCAGTGTCAAAGAAGCATTTGGAAAGACGCTTCATGAACTGCTGGATACTGACGCGATGCGTTACGCCGCTTTATATATTCAAGCCCATCGCACATGCCAGATCTATCTAGAAGTAATAATAATAATGCGTTTCTTGTAAATTCAGCAGGTACCTTGTTAAAAATACTTCACAGGAGACTATTTTCTAGTAATTTCAACGTCGACCCGCCAAGGATTTTTAGATCGTACCTTTACAATACCTAAGTCTCAAGATATAGGGCTTAACAGTTACGTAATGTCACGCAGTATTTAATCTTATACCATTAAAATAAGGATCGCATTCGTAACAATATTATCAACACACACATTATATAATATTCTAGGTCTTCCCCACTCTTATCAGTCACTGACATTCACACTCGAAACTTTCCGCGCGACATTTTACTGACATGATTATACAATAACAACAGATTTACACAAAACTTTACAGTTTGCTTTTGTTAAACTTTAGCTATTAAATCATAATAAGCTGTTTATATTATCTATATGTTGGATATGATAAACTACCGACATACTTAGCCCAGCGGATTAGCTCTTTGAAGTGGCAGTGGGCGGGGCACATAGCACGAAGAACCGATGGCCGATATAGCAAAGGCTCTTGAATGACGACCACGTACCGGCAAGCGCAGTATCGAATACCCACCGAATATGTAGTCGGATGATCTGACAGAAATCCCAGGGAAGCGCTGGATGCAGGCCGCTTCAACCAATCTTTATGATAATCTTTGGGAGAGGCCTATGTCCAGCAGTGGACTCCCTGACATGATGATGATGATATTGATCAGGAGTGCCGAGTGATTTATATATCTGAAGGGTTTGGAGTTCCCATTTTATTGAGATGAACAAGACAGAATAAAAAAAAACACGAAGATTTGTAGTAGTAAACAAAAAAAAAACACAATAAAAGGTAAATAGTAACAATATACTTACTCTAACAAACTTTCCAATGTCACAGTGCCTATAGCCGCATAAGCCACCCAAATACATAGTGTATTTACTCTATATCTACATGTTGATACAGCTCTGTGAAACACGCAGTGCTTGCTATACTGGGGAAACCGACAGTTATGTCGGGAGTACAGGCTCTTTAATGAATCGAATCCGAAGATCGACCCTCTAACATATTGAATGCACGCTCTTTTATAGAAACTGCTTGAAATCCTACCCCAACAACTCGGTCTGTTGACGCACGGAAGTAAATCACGTGTTCACTTGATACTAAACACTAAAACATGCTAAATCTAATAACACTTTCATCAAAAAGTCATCAAATATTTCGTACTAATATTATAACTTTGAAAGTGAGTTTGTTTCTTTGTTCCACATTCACGCCTTAACTACTAAATGTATTAGGATGTAATTTAGCACATACATAAATAAGAAGCAGGAATAACACATACTATACTTTTTATCTAGATATTCCCACGGAATCGAAACTTATGCGAATGAAACCGCGGGGCGTAGCTAGTATATGAATCATCATCATCAACAACCTTTTTTGTCGTCCCACTGCTGGGCACAGGTCTCCTCTCTTACAGAGAAGGATCGAGCGTAATCACCACGCTTGCTCAATGCGGGTTGGCGATTTTAGACTTTAAGTCTAAAATCGCCGACTCGCATTGTGTCCAGGTTTCCTCAGATTTTCCTTCACCTTGTAATCAGTCATTGGCATCCAAGATATACTTAGGAAGTACATATAACTTAGAAAAGATACATTGGTACTTGCCTGACATGGAATCAAACTTGCACACTCATACTTGAGAGGCTGGTGTTTTAACCACTAGGTCACCACGACATACTATATATAGTACTCGTATATCAATAATTTACTCTAACTAAACATTTTTAACAAAAACATTTTGTTTTTATTAAGTATATTGAGATATTTCATTACTCACCACATCAGTGAAGTTTCTTGTAAAGGTAGGTATATATTATATACCTTTTTAAACAGGTATTTCGAATAGGGTCATCAATCGCTAGCGTTTTAAAAGTAAAGGGGTAAACGCGATTAATGACACCAATTTTTTTCAGTTCTAAACTCATCGCATTTGTGGAGTTTCACCAGTTAATTTAGTATGACCCTGTATATGACCGTACATCGCAGAAAATATTATTTTAATTCTGAGGAACAGCTGACGTTGGACATTCTGGAAATAATTAGTTCAAAAGAAAACTTATTTTGAAAACCATACAAATTTGTTCTAAGATATCAATCTTGTATACAACCTAACACGAACCTATGTCTTGAACAAAGTCCGTTAGATAATACTTCAAGAAATTCGATATTGCGTGCTGCCCTAAGTTCACTTACTTGCTCGCTTTAACACGGCAAGCATGTATGTATATTGTGGACCATAGGCAATCTTGCAAACCAATAGCTTGATGTTTATATTTGACTAAGTCCTTTTAATTTCAAGAAAAAATACCTATGTTTCATTTTCGTTAACACACATACAATATTTAAAGAAAACCCTGTCCGATCCGTGAAGGTATTGTTAGGTATCGATAACTGATTCTACTAATGCATACAAAAACGGGCTAAACTTTAAAAAAAATGGCCCTAAAAAATAAATATTATTTAGTTAATAAGTGATTACATAATCAGCCTATACCTAATGTTTCCACTCCTGGGACATAGGCCCGTTGAGAGGGAGTGGGCCGTATTGTACCACGTGGGCCTATTGTGGTTTGGTAGATGTCACATATCTTCGAAGTTTTACCTCTTAGACACGCCGCTTTTATTTTTTTTTTAATTATTATAAACTAGCGCTTGACCGCAATCCCGCCTGATGGTAAGCAGTGATGCGATCGTTGATGGTAAAGCGCGCTAGTTTATTAAGAGTGAATAGGTCACTCAGAAAAACTGAGCGAATAGAAAGGAAGACGGCAGTTGAGCGAGGTGATGCAATGTTAAGCCACGGGGCGGCCTGCGTGCTAGCAGGCACACCCCCGTGGGAAATTGATGCCCTGGTGCTCTTCCAGGTGCATGAACCCCGTGTCGCAGCCCGGGAACGGGGGGAGCGACCCGCCTTAGACGAGGTAAGGCGGGTCCGAATAGCGACCCAGGAGAGGCCCTGAGCCGCTGGAGCGAGGCGCTCCGCACACCAGCTGCCGGCCACCGGACGATTGGAGCGGTTCGTCCGGTGTTGGAGGGATGGGTTGGGTGCCGGCATGGCAGCCTCACCTTCCGCATGGTGCAGGCACTGTCCGGGCATGGGTGCTTCGGGCATTACCTGCATAGAGTCGCCCGTCGGGAGGAGTCGCCGCGGTGTTACCACTGCGACTCTCTCGACGAAACGGCCGAGCACACCCTCGTGGAGTGCCCGGCCTGGCGAAACGAGCGCCGCGACCACGTTGCGGCGCTCGGAGGCGGACGCCTCTCCCTGGCAACCATGGTGCGAGCCATGGTTGAAAGCGAGAGTGCATGGGAGGCTGCCGCCTCCTTCTGCGAGACCGTCCTCACGCAGAAGGAGGCTGCGGAGAGGGAGCGGGAAGAGGATGCTCTTGCCGCTCCCCTCCGGCGTAAACGGGCGGGGCGAAGAAGGCGGGGGACGAACCCCCGTATCCTTTAGCCCCAGAGTGTGACCAGCGTTTTTGTGTGTTGTGCTGGTGGCCCTATTGGTCTCTTGGATGAGGGTTATGTGGTCATCGGGGTCTGTGAGGGCATGCCTTGGGCGGCGAAGCTTTGAGATGGTGGAGGGCGTATAGTTAGCAGCCGCTACTATCAGGGGATTGCGGTGCATGGCGGCAGTGTCAAAGAAGCGTTTGGAAAGACGCTTCATGAACTGCTGGATACTGACGCGATGAGTTACGCCGCTTTATATATTCAAGCCCATCGCACATGCCAGATCTATCTAGAAGTAATAATAATAATGCGTTTCTTGTAAATTCAGCAGGTACCTAGTTAAAAATACTTCACAGGAGACTATTTTCTAGTAATTTCAACGTCGACCCGCCAAGGATTTTTAGATCGTACCTTTACAATACCTAAGTCTCAAGATATAGGGCTTAACAGTTACGTAATGTCACGCAGTATTTAATCTTATACCATTAAAATAAGGATCGCATTCGTAACAATATTATCAACACACACATTATATAATATTCTAGGTCTTCCCCACTCTTATCAGTCACTGACATTCACACTCGAAACTTTCCGCGCGACATTTTACTGACATGATTATACAATAACAACAGATTTACACAAAACTTTACAGTTTGCTTTTGTTAAACTTTAGCTATTAAATCTTACACTATATATATATATATATATATATATATATATATATATATATATATATATATATATATATATATATATATTTTATTTCATGATTAGAGCATAATAAGCTGTTTATATTATCTATATGTTGGATATGATAAACTGCCGACATACTTAGCCCAGCGGATTAGCTCTTTGAAGTGGCAGTGGGCGGGGCACATAGCACGAAGAACCGATGGCCGATATAGCAAAGGCTCTTGAATGACGACCACGTACCGGCAAGCGCAGTATCGAATACCCACCGAATATGTAGTCGGATGATCTGACAGAAATCCCAGGGAAGCGCTGGATGCAGGCCGCTTCAACCAATCTTTATGATAATCTTTGGGAGAGGCCTATGTCCAGCAGTGGACTCCCTGACATGATGATGATGATATTGATCAGGAGTGCCGAGTGATTTATATATCTGAAGGGTTTGGAGTTCCCATTTTATTGAGATGAACAAGACAGAATAAAAAAAATACGAAGATTTGTAGTAGTAAACAAAAAAAAAAAACACAATAAAAGGTAAATAGTAACAATATACTTACTCTAACAAACTTTCCAATGTCACAGTGCCTATAGCCGCATAAGCCACCACAAATACATAGTGTATTTACTCTATATCTACATGTTGATACAGCTCTGTGAAACACGCAGTGCTTGCTATACTGGGGAAACCGACAGTTATGTCGGGAGTACAGGCTCTTTAATGAATGGAATCCGAAGATCGACCCTCTAACATATTGAGTGCACGCTCTTTTATAGAAACTGCTTGAAATCCTACCCCAACAACTCGGTCTGTTGACGCACGGAAGTAAATCACGTGTTCACTTGATACTAAACACTAAAACATGCTAAATCTAATAACACTTTCATCAAAAAGTCATCAAATACTTCGTACTAATATTATAACTTTGAAAGTGAGTTTGTTTGTTTGTTCCACATTCACGCCTTAACTACTAAATGGATTAGGATGTAATTTAGCACATACATAAATAAGAAGCAACAATAACACATACTATACTTTTTATCTAGATATTCCCACGGAATCGAAACTTATGCGAATGAAACCGCGGGGCGTAGCTAGTATATGAAGCATCATCATCAACAACCTTTTTTGTCGTCCCACTGCTGGGCACAGGTCTCCTCTCTTACAGAGAAGGATCGAGCGTAATCACCACGCTTGCTCAATGCGGGTTGGCGATTTTAGACTTTAAGTCTAAAATCGCCGACTCGCATTGTGTCCAGGTTTCCTCAGATTTTCCTTCACCTTGTAATCAGTCATTGGCATCCAAGATATACTTAGGAAGTACTTATAACTTAGAAAAGATACATTGGTACTTGCCTGACATGGAATCAAACTTGCACACTCATACTTGAGAGGCTGGTGTTTTAACCACTAGGTCACCACGACATACTATATATAGTACTCGTATATCAATAATTTATTCTAACTAAACATTTTTAACAAAAACATTTTGTTTTTATTAAGTATATTGAGATATTTCATTACTCACCACATCAGTGAAGTTTCTTGTAAAGGTAGGTATGTATTATATACCTTTTTAAACAGGTATTTCGAATAGGGTCATCAATCGCTAGCGTTTTAAAAGTAAAGGGGTAAACGCGATTAATGACACCAATTTTTTTAACATGTTTAGTGTTCTAAACTCATCGCATTTGTGGAGTTTCACCAGTTAATTTAGTATGACCCTGTATATGACCGTACATCGCAGAAAATATTATTTTAATTCTGAGGAACAGCTGACGTTGGACATTCTGGAAATAATTAGTTCAAAAGAAAACTTATTTTGAAAACCATACAAATTTGTTCTAAGATATCAATCTTGTATACAACCTAACACGAACCTATGTCTTGAACAAAGTCCGTTAGATAATACTTCAAGAAATTCGATATTGCGTGCTGCCCTAAGTTCACTTGCTTGCTCGCTTTAACACGGCAAGCATGTATGTATATTGTGGACCATAGGCAATCTTGCAAACCAATAGCTTGATGTTTAATTTGACTAAGTCCTTTTAATTTCAAGAAAAACTACCTACGTTTCATTTTCGTTAACACACATACAATATTTAAAGAAAACCCTGTCCGATCCGTGAAGGTATTGTTATGTATCGATAACTGATTCTACTAATGCCTACAAAAACGGGCTAAACTTTAAAAAAAATGGCCCTAAAAAATAAATATTATTTAGTTAATAAGTGATTACATAATCAGCCTATACCTAATGTTTCCACTCCTGGGACATAGGCCCGTTGAGAGGGAGTGGGCCGTATTGTACCACGTGGGCCTATTGTGGTTTGGTAGATGTCACATATCTTCGAAGTTTTACCTCTTAGACACGCCGCTTTTATTTTTAATTATTATTAACTAGCGCTTGACCGCAATCCCGCCTGATGTAAGCAGTGATGCGATCGTTGATGGTAAAGCGCGCTAGTTTATTAAGAGTGAATAGGTCACTCAGAAAAACTGAGCGAATAGGAAGGAAGACGGCAGTTGAGCGAGGTGATGCAATGTTAAACCCAACAACACGACCAACGATGCTGCGCCAAAGGGAGATCGATCTGAAGACCCTCCACGACCAAACTCCCAACACAACAAACATTTGGCACATCGTACCCGACATACATCGCAGCACAACTGCTCAGACCCGTCCTCCGTACGGCTTCACCAGACATCATGCCGGAACACGACAAATCGCTTGGCGGAAAGGCTTTGTCTGGTGTCTGTTTTGCCCACGATGTTTTCCTTCACCTGATATCGATAAAGATACAAGCATAATCTACCTTGGCATACCTTGGCCTTTAAAATTAATTACTTTCCCATAAAATACTTTGAACTAATTTAAAAGAGTCTAATAACTTTTAGGTTTTTTTTATAAATTATAAACTAGTGCTTGACCGCAATCCCGCCTGATGGTAGCAGTGATGTAATCGTTGATAGTAAAGCGCGCTAGTTTATTAAGAGCCTATTTACTCTAACGAAGCGAAACGCTTCGCTCGGATCGTAATGATGTTAATAACATAAGGGTGGAAACTTGCCGTACGACGAGTTGACCGATGGTGGAACGGAGAAGGGGGAATTAAATCATGCAATACCCATGCACACTCACTTTTAGGTTTCTAGATTCACCATCATCATTACCATTTCACGTCCACTGCTGGACATAGGCCTTCCCCAAGGGTCTCCACGACGACCGGTTCTGCGCCTCCCGCATCCAGCGGTTTCCCGCGACCCACGCTGCGTCTTCCGTGCATGGTCGCCAATCGGGAACCCGTCGGCCCCATCGGGCATCGGTCCTACGGGTAATGTGCCCGACCCACTGTCACTTTAGTGTTGAAGTTCTTCGGGCTATATCGGTTACTCTCGTTCTTCTGCGGATCTCCTCATGTCGGATTTGATCACGCAGTGAAACTCCAAGCATAGCCCTCTTCATTGCCCTGTGTGTGACCTTGAGCTTTCTTATAAGGCTCATTGTTAGCGACCACGTCTCAGTTCCATATGGCATCACTGGCAACACACACTGGTCGAAGACATTTTTCAAGAAAGAAGGTCCAATTTCGACGAAGAGGTCAATCGTCGAAGCGAACTGAGCTGGGCTGCTCTCGGAAAGCTTCGTGTAATCTTCTCGTCCGAAATACCGCAGTGTCTGAAGACAACTACTTCTTTCTAGTTTACTATACTTAATTTATCGTAACGTAAGAATAGTGGGTAGTAGGTAACTACCAACCCGTACTGGGCCAGCTTGGTAGATTACGGCCCACTCCCTCACACCGAGAGGCGGCTTGTGTCTCAACAGCGGGACCAGTATAGGCTGATTATATAACAAAATTTTCTCGGTGGAAGGCCATAACATCGGCTGCCGGCAGAAGTTGCCACCCACCAGACAAAGTCTTACCGCCAAGCGATTCGTCGTGTTCCGGCATCATGTCTGGTGAAGCCGTACGGAGGACGGGTCTGAGCAGTTGTGTTGCGATGTGTGCCGGGTATGATGCGCTAAATGTTGTTGTGTCGAGAGTTCGGTCGTGGAGGAGCTCCAGATCAATTTCACTGTGGCGCAGCATGATTGGTCGTGTTGATGAGTGTAACGTTGCATCACCTCGCTCAACTGCCGTCTTCCTTCCAATCCATTTAGTTTTTTTTTTTTTTTTGAATAGTCTAAATAAATTAGCGCGCTTTACCATCAACAATGCATCACTGCTTACCATTAGGCGGGATTGCGGTCAAGCACTAGTTTATAATTATTAAAAAAAAAAAAAGAAAAGTAACGGTTGTATTACTTTCGTTATTTCTATATAAACGTAAATTAGGTTACGTTTTTAACGATAAATGCAAAGCAATGTTATCTATTCACTATTTTCATTGAAAAAAAAGAACAATAAAAAATCTGTTTAATATAGTTGAAACGTCTACATCATTTCAACTATATTAAATCTTTACATCATTTCAACTGCATTGTACAGTAACTATTGTCATTTCAACCTTATTTTTCATGAACGAGGTATGTCATTATGTTTCACATACTTATATCAAGTCCACCTACTCGTGAAGCTAATAGATATTTAAGATTTCATTATAACCATTTACAATATTAAATTGGCATAAAATGCCATAAAACGTTCGCTATATTGCAGGGAGCCACAATTTCCTTACACTTTTTAAATTGTCGTGTAACGACAAGAAAACAAATTTTAAAAAAAGAGGGAAATCAGTAGATTATTAAAACAGAAAAAGAATTAAAAAAAAAAAGAAATGAAAATGAAATGGTAATGAGTGAGGTGAAAAAAAAAGAATGGTAAAGCAGAAGCAGACGCTGACAGCAGGTCAACAGCAGCAGCGGAAGAGCGGCGTCGGCAGTAGGAGCGGTGCCGGCAGCAGAAGCAGACGCCGGCAGTAGGAGCAGTGCCGGCAGTAGGAGCGGCCCCGGCGGCGGAGTGCCGGCAGCAGCAGCGGAGGAGCGGCTCCGGCGGCAAAGGGCCGGAAGCAGCAGCTGAGGAGCGGCGCCGGCAGCAGAAACGACGCCGGCAGTAAAGGGCCGGCAGCAGTAGAAGGCGCGCCAAGTAGCAGAGGCGGCACCGGTAGCGAGTACACCTGAAAGGGCTCTGGAGGCAGCGTTGATCTAAGAATTAATAATTGAAGCTGCTTATTTGAAAGCCAGAGCTCAACTGACCACTGCTCTGCGAGAATTTCTAAAGAAACCTCTGAGAACAGTTGCAGGGCGAAATTTAAATATTCAAAAATATAGACGAGGGACCGGTAAATGATTTTAACTTCAAAGAGTTCGGATCACAATTCCGAAAGAAAAATAGCAGGCCAACCAGAATTTTGATGAAATGGTTGACATAGTGACATCATCAACAATGTTGTCAAAAAATGTATGAATATGTATTATCATTACAAAATATGGCGTGTTGC
This sequence comes from Sesamia inferens, assembly GCA_037179545.1. Lineage (NCBI taxonomy): Eukaryota > Metazoa > Arthropoda > Insecta > Lepidoptera > Noctuidae > Sesamia > Sesamia inferens. The sequence goes on along the minus strand of CM073928.1, from coordinate 13,629,997 downwards.
CGCAAATTCCAGTAGCAGTACGAGCGTGAGATTATTGCAAAGATATTGTAGTGATAGGTGTAATGCGAAACATCATGACACGATTTCACGTCTTTCACTAATGTTAAAAGTAGGGCCGTCATCATTTTCGCGATTGGCGTAACTAGCCGCACCGTCAAACTGTATTTCCGCTAAAGTGGTGAAACAGTAATTTATTTTGTTAAATAATAAATTTGATCTGAAGAAAATCCTCTACTTGACCTTTCTGCTACTAAGTTATGTTTTCGATGCTTGTGCTTGAGTCCAAAAAGAAATACTACGTCGTGTATTTATTTTCCTGAACTGTCGTTGCTTGGAATTATAAATATAGACTCTGTAATATTCTGATCTCAATGTCGAATAAAAGACATGTACACAAATCCGCACGTAAAATATAGATCTATGCGTATAACCTTATATTACACCAAAAGTTCTAAATTAGATCGGGACAATGCCAAACCAAAAAAGCCGCAGCAAGTCCTACGTTATTCGCTGTAAAAGATTTATTGGAATCGAGTTCTGCGACAGCTATAATATATTCAATATGTGGAATAAGCTTACCAAGAATAGTCGCGCACCTCTATCTTAAGAAGAAATATGGTACTGACTGGTTGGGAGCTTAAGGTGGAAAGTTCAAGGTTGTTCAATAGGAACATCCAACCACAGGAAGGAGCGATAACGGCCACTTTGTCCTCTTGCTAAGTTCAATACTTAGCATTTAGTTCGGAACTTAGAAATGAGGAACAAACTTTCTCAAACAACCACTTATATGCTTACCTACATATTACATTTCGGGGTGTTTCAATATGTTACTAAGTATCTCCATGTATTATAAAATATTTATTCACTTTTCGTGAATCAAATGACGAATTTCATGAAGATTTCAAGGCGAGGTTATACTACTTCTTCACTTTTTTAAACATCTGTAAATCCAAGAAAAATTGAAATTTTGGGTAAAAAGAAAATATTTTGGGAAAGTTGAATATATTGTCTAGAGTTCTGTGAAGAAAGAAACGTGAATTTAAGTAATTTGTTCCATAAAAAAAAATCACAATGATGACACTAAATCGCTATTTAAAACGTTTACTCTGAAAAAAATAAATGCATAAAACATGTAAAAATTATACCAAAAGATAGGTAATATTATTTTTTGGCGTTCTGTGAAAATACATTTCTTAATTTTCTTTTTACTTTTTTCTAAGGAACAATTATATTCAAAATCTAGCATTCAGGAGCTTGCAACGGCTGGCCAGTGTCCGCCGAGGCATCACCGAGGTCGGACTTTTCCAAAAAAAATCCCCCCCCCCCTCCCCGCGTTTGCGTTATCTAATAGGTCAACTTTATAAAAACTTGTGTTGATTGTATTACAAAAAATGTTAATAAAACACTGTATAGAAAATTTATACCATTGCAATATCGACAATATTGGCACTCGAATTTCAAATCATTTACTGCAAATAAATAAGTAGCTAATTATTTACCGTAAATTATTTAGTTTATGACGTAAAGTTCCAAACATTATTTACTACAATATTTTTTTAGGCGGGCCACAATACAAATGAAGTTTGTACGGACGACAGCAGGTCAACCTACCCAAAACTGTGAAATGTTTTCAATCAACCTTGAGCATTAAAGCTTTAGCAATGAAGTTGAAAATTTAATAAAGTAATGTGTGGTTTGAATAAAACAGATTGAACTTGATCAAACGATTATTTTGTTTGTTCAATAATTTTGATGTATCGGATGACCTTGAATTCACATGAAATTTTGTAAATATCATGTGAATTCAAGGTAAAATTTTAACAACGTAAAATGTAACAAACTACATATATTTTGTATTGCAGAGCTTCAATGAGAACAAAAAAAAGCCAAAATCATACTAACTTCTATATCCGAATAATCAGAGGTTTGCGATTTACATACATTATTATTTAGGGTTTATGTATTGATGTGATATAACTACGGAGTTATATTGTGTAATTACAATACCATTATCTGTAAGTATACATAAAAAGAGGAGAAAAAAATAGAGAAATAACTTATAAATGATGAAAACAGATTTAGGAGAAATAAAAAATAATTAACATGTCAAAGATGATTCATAACTATTACAACAGTTTAAAGAGGATAAAAATAAACACTGAGAAAATAAATAATTATTTTCAGGGAAAAAATTACATTACTGTCAAATCGAACAAACGTATTACATACAATTGATTAGAATAATAATCATTTCACGATTAATTGGACAAAAGTGTATTTTAAGGTGGTTAAATTCTTTTCGTATTTTGATACGAAATGTAAAATAATAATGTTAATTTGATTACAAAACAAAAAGCAATTTTATTTTCTTTTCTGACATACCTTACCTACTGCAGTTTCGCTCCTTTGTGGCATGTTCAACTCTAGCATCGGCTAGCTTGATTATTTAGCGGGGGGTGAGACAGCGTGTTCATACCTACACACCGCACTATAAGAGGGCCTTAAAAATAAAATACTACATAAAGATCATCAGACTTGACATTTCTACAAGCAATCGCGTAAAGTTAAAAATTTTGTTATAAACATTTTTCCTACCATATCTGAGTGTTCAAAACCCACTCGCTTGGCTGGTTTTTGAAATCATGAGCGACGATCAAGATATCAATAGAACAATGAATGTTTATCAGCTGTTACAAAGTAATTACGAGAGCCTCCGTGGCGTAGCGGTAGCGAACGCGGCCGTTGCGCAAGGAGGCGCGGGTTCGATCCCCGCACAGTGCAAATATTTGTATGCAAGAATATGAATATTTGCACTGGTTTGGTCGTGCCTCAGAAAGCACGTGAAGCCGTTGGTCCCGATTACCATACGAACATCTAGTGGCGTTACTGGTTGTTGGAACCCTCAAAAATCTAACAATTGATTTAACTGCAATGCTTAGATATCACCTTCTGGCTGTGGAAGTCAGACGGCAGTCGCTTCACGGAAAATATCGAAGTTTAGCCAAAATTAGCAGTAAGACTGGTAAAGCGGACCTTAGACTCCAAAGCTGAAAAGCTACGGATGCGACTGGGATTAACGCTGAGATGATGATGATGACAAAGTAATTACGAGTGGGCAATAGCAATTTAGAATAGGTATATACGTGATTTAGGTAATCTGATATTTTATTATTGCATCATATTGATAATTAATTATCCTGATTACCTACATGAAATCTCCGAAGTGATTGGATAATCCTTTTGTTCCCACATGGAAAATAAAAATTTCCGGATGGGAAATCATCAAATAGGCTGTCCCGCTGTGGGCAGAGCGGAAGGGTGTGTCAGACTTTTACTGACTAAACCACCCGTTTTCCTTCACTTGCCTGTACGCAAAGTCCACATTATCTCTTCGAACAACCCGAAGCCCTGGCAGGTATCGGTCTCGATATCGATGTGCTGACATCCCTTTGGAGCAAAACGTGCCGCCGACTCAGGCCTGGTCCTTACCAGGCGGCAAGCTGCCCATTTTTTGTAGATATAAAGGTCGACGGGGTTCGTGGCACCGTGGTAAAAAAATATTTTAAAGGAAAGATATTGTTCGGTGAAAAGTTTATATTGAAGTAAGCGCTAAGGTAAACAAGGCTTTCAAATAAAATAAAAATAGAATAGAACACAATGAAAATAATAAAACGTGCCAGTAGGCTCTAAGGCCTGGTTTACACAGCTGAGATTAGGCATAATCTACAACAGCCCCACATAATCGAAGCTGTGAAACAAAAAAAAAATCTGCACAGAAAAAATTAAATTAAACCTAAACCAGCTACACATCTCTTGTGTGCTATAGGCCCCAGTGTTTTAGTGAGAACATCTGCAGGCATATCACAACTCTGAAGATATTCTAACTTAACAACATTAGAAGAGACCTTTTCTCGAATAAAATGATGTTTCGTATCTATGTGCTTCGTCCTGTTGTGGTGTACAGGATTGTGAACGAGATTTATGGCACTCTGACTATCTGAATACAGCTTAACTGGCGTAAGTTTACCTGTTATTTCATGGATAAAACGGCGTAAATAACAAGCTTCTTTAGTAGCGGACGCAAGCGCCATATATTCGGCCTCTGCAGAGGAGAGCGCTACCGTGGGTTGTTTTTTCGACTCCCATGACACAGGTGCTCCACCTTGTACAAAAACATAACCTGTGTATGACCTTCTGTCGATGGTACAGTTTGCCCAATCAGCATCACAGAATCCTTTTAAGAGTTCTCCATTTTTTCTATAAACCAATGAGTAGTTGAGAGTGCCTTTCAAGTATTGTAAAACTCTTTTTGCAGCATTCCAATGCTCTTTAGTATAACACGTATTAAATTGACTGAGATAGCTCGTCGTATACGCGATATCTGGTCGTGTGTTTACAGACAAATACATAAGAGAACCAATAAGAGTTTGGTATGGAAAATTCTCACTAACCTGATCATCACAACGCTTTTCCATCGATTTCTTTACAAGTGGAGTATTTACCGTCTTACACTCTATCATATTAAATTTTTGTAGTAGTGAACTTATGTATGACGATTGATTAATTTCTATAACATTTTCCTGTATATTAAAATTCAGGCCTAAATACTTTTTCAAAAAACCCAAATCTTTTAGTGAAAAATTACTCGACAAATCCTTTTTGACAATGTCTAATGTCATTTCAGAGTCAAAAAATACTAAAAAGTCATCGACAAAGACACTAAGAATAACGAGTTCCTTATCAAAAAGTTTAGTGTATACGCAAGATTCAGAAGGAGTTGGAACAAAACCTATTTTTAAAAGTGTTTCATTTAACTTTTTATTCCAGGCACGCGGTGCCTGTTTTAGGCCGTAAAGGGATTTCTTTAATAGGCAAACCTTACTTTCGCCACCCTTTTCTATGAAACCAAAAGGTTGTTCCATATAAACTTCCTCTTCCAAGTTTCCATTTAGGAACGCGGTATCTACGTCCAAATGTTTTATTTTTAAACCAATTTCTGCAGCCAACGCAAATAAGGCACGTAGGGAAGAATGATGAATTACTGGCGCAAACGTTTCGTCGTAATCCACTCCTTTAACTTGCTTAAAACCTTTTGCGACCAGTCTAGCCTTGTATTTCAGTATATTTCCACTAGCGTCCTTTTTCAGTTTATAAACCCACTTGCATGGTATTACTTTCTTGTTTGGTCTGTCAACAAGATCCCAGGTCTTGAGCTTCATAAGAGAATTGTGCTCATCTTGCATAGCATTTTGCCATTTTTCGGCATCGTCAGCATGAACTGCTTCATAGTATGTCGTCGGCTCATCCAAATCATCAGACAATACATTATAAGTAAGAAAATCTGGTGGTTTCCTGTTTCGTGAGGGGTACCGACGCTCCTGGATAAATGGCTGCTCTTCCAAACTAGCTGGTTCTTCATCAAAACGCTGTGTGTTTATTGGTGAAGACGTTTCAGCTATAGGGTCGATACTCTCAACACAATCGTGAAATTCAATTTCATTTTCATCTCTTTCAGCATTTTCTTCAAAAAATAAAACTGAGTCCGACTGTACCTCAGGTTCATTCTGCTTTCGTTTCAAAAATGTAAAGCAGTTTTCAAAAAAGGTTACATCCCTAGATTTTAGGATTCGCCGTGGGTTAGAAGGATCTCTAAAAATATAACTATTTGGATCTTCAGAATAACCCACAAAAATTGCTTCTTCAGCTTTCATGTCCAACTTTTTTCTATTACATGAAGGTATATGGACAAGGGCTCTGCATCCAAAAATTCTTAGATGACTAAGATCACATCTTCTGCCACACCATTTATCATAGGGTATATCCCCACTTAAGGCTCGATGAGGGGACCTATTTTTTAGGTATACAGCTACGCGAAATGCGTCTTCCCAGTAAGCCTTAGGTAGTGAGCTTTCAGCCAGCAGCGATCTCGCCTTCTCGGTTATAGATCGGTGGGTTCGCTCTGCAACTCCGTTTTGTTGAGGGCTGTAAGGCGTCGTTGTTTGATGCGCGATACCTTTTGATGAAAGATAATCAACAAAAACTTTATTAACAAACTCTGTGCCGCCATCAGTCCTAATCCTTTTTATTTTAAAACTTAATTGATTTTCAACTAAAGTTTGAAAATGACAAAATTTATCTTTTACTTCGGTCTTTGAACTTAAGAAATACGCAAAAACTTTTCGGGTATAATCATCAACTAAAGTTAACATATATTTATTACCTTGAAAAGAGGTTGTAGACATAGGTCCACACAGATCACAGTGGATCAACTCTAAAGGTGAAGTTGCTCTATTAAAAGCTATCCTTTTAAAAGGTTTTCTTGCTTGTTTGCCTTCTACACAAGCGATGCAACTTGATTTATCTACTACGGAAAATTCTACCCCTACCTGGTGATTCTTCAACCGATTCATGCCTATTCGACAAAGGTGTCCAAGTCTCTTATGCCAGATTTGATACCTATCCTGACAGTCAGAGTGCTCATCTTTTGTTAAATAATTATCAGCCACAGTGTTGGAAACATTTGTAGAGCCATTAAGTACATACAATCCACCACAAGGCGAAGCATGAAGAAGCGAATCACCTGTAACACAAAAGGTATCATTTTTATAAAAGTTACATCCATTTTTATTAAAAACACATATAAAACCCTTATCTACAGCTTTTTGTACAGATAGCAAATTAGCATTTAAGTCTGGTACATAAGCAACATCAGAAATTGTATTTATTTTATTTTTAGGTGTCGAGATCGAAATATCTCCTAATCCTAAACATTTGATCTTTTCACCATTTGCGACAGTTACGGTTCCTCTATCAGTCAACTTTATATGTTGAAACCAATCACGCCTTGAAGACATATGTTTAGTTGCACCTGAGTCTACATACCAAACATCCTTGTTTTCAGATCCAGAAGTATTCAAAGCAGTAAATGAGGAGTCATTTGTACTCGTAACATTACCCTTTTCCTTCTTCTTTTTCAATGGACAGTCTGGTCTTTTATGTCCGGGTACATTACAGTCATAACATACTACTTCCTTCTTCTTTTTGGATTTAGGTTTCACTTTTGCTTGAAATACCGAATCCGTCGTTAATGTGTCGCTTTTAGACATTTCATTAAGGAGTCTCGTTTTTACCAGGTCAGTAGTTACATCAACATAGCAAATTTCAAGCGCCATAATGAGGGGCTCATATTTTGGAGTGAGTCCACCTAAAAGTATAGCGGCAATCGACGTATCTTCTATCACCTTCCCAATATCTGCAAGATCCTGTGCAGTTGAAGTAACTGCATTTATGTACTGTTCAATGTCTGCATAATCTGCGAGACTTAAGCGGTACAACTTACGTTCAAGAGCTATTCTTCGTCCTATACCGTTATCCTCAAAAGCTTTCTGTAATGATTTCCACGCTTCCGATGCAGTCTTTGCACTTCTAACGTGAGTTATAGCTGCACCATCTACAGTTAGGCAAATCTTAGCAAGAGCTTTTGTATCGTACTTTACCCTTATAGCCTGAGGAGTTGTGTCACCTTCTGGGTATCCAGTAACGGCAAACCAGAGATCCTCGTGGAGTAGGTAGTTTCTCATTTTAAACTTCCACGTCGGATAACCCTCCTTGTTTCTTAAGCCAAAGGTTGGTAATGACGAAGAGCTTGACTTCGCCACAACATTACTATCACCAGTATCATGTGACATGTTTACGCACACCAAAAAATACAAAAAACAATATTTTCCAAAAAAATACACTTTTGTATATATTTCACACACGGATTTTATACTCCACAATTTCGTGCTGATAACGTTTTGTAGATATAAAGGTCGACGGGGTTCGTGGCACCGTGGTAAAAAAATATTTTAAAGGAAAGATATTGTTCGGTGAAAAGTTTATATTGAAGTAAGCGCTAAGGTAAACAAGGCTTTCAAATAAAATAAAAATAGAATAGAACACAATGAAAATAATAAAACGTGCCAGTAGGCTCTAAGGCCTGGTTTACACAGCTGAGATTAGGCATAATCTACAACACCATTGCTTGCCGCCATGGTTGGATGACGCTGTATTAGCATTATAGCGAGCGATTATACCTTTTCATCATTTTTGTATTTTTATTATTTCGCGTCTCCATCCTACTAGTAATTCATGTGAATACCCCCAGGGGTAGTAAATATAGCAACAAGACGTGCGTCGGCTTATTATTTTGTTTCGTGTTTTATAATACGATTTCAAACATAATTCCTGAAACCCTCCTGGAGGATTCACTTTAGCACAAACGTAGTGCTGGTGATCCTACAGGAGAGTCCACTAAACTCGCAGTACCTATCTATGGCGACATGGCGTATGAATTATATGAAAAGTCAGTGTAGTCGTTAGTAATAATTTCGGATGGATACTAAAAAAATCCTTATTTAAAAACTCATTAATACTGCCCAACACGGAGATCGACCTTGCGACCAACAGGGCACTTGAACCATACAAAAATGTAAAAAACACAAAAGTCACTTCACACATCTTTACTCTTATTTTATTAGAGTTCGTTACAACAATATTAGATACATTTCAGCACAAAATATAACATGTCTCAGCGGTGTTAGCATAATCGGAATGATACATATTGACTTCGATAATCCCTTTTCGATATTCCGAGTACCGTCCAACACCAGCAGCAAATCGTTAACCTGTTTAGAATAATTTCATTGACGTACCACAGGGGTTTGGGGTGACTATGGTACTTAAGAAAACATGGAGAAACAATATACATATGCTCAAGTCGTCCCTCCGAAACGTACTGAGTGAGCACTCAGAGGTTAAGTACACAGGTAAATTACTCCCTACTCTATCTTTGAGACATTTTTCCTTGTTATGTGAAGCCGGAGTGAAATATTATAATTTAGTGCTGCTCGTTGGAATTTGTCGGTGTAGTTTTTTGCAATATTAGATATTATAGTTACTATAAAAGGAATGTAAATTAAAGTCAACATTTCTAAGTTTTACTCATATTTGGTCAATATCCAATTGCTTATAGTGGTGTAATTAATATACTTATTCTTTTAAAATACCTGTCATCAAAATATTCAGCGACGATATTTATAGAGAAACTCTGCCTGGAAAGAACGTAATAAATATTTGAATCCTCGCCGCGAAAGGTACAATTTAAAAATAACTTTCGGTGTTTCCATTTCCAAACATTTGAACGTCGAGCGTTTTGCGAATGGCCGAATGTGGCTTCTTCTTTTACTTTCTTAGGAATACTTTTAAGAGGTAACTTTTCAAATAAATCAGTAGGCATTGCAGCTAGACCTCGCGGCTGCGTACTTACTCTTTGTTATCTGTGAACTGCCGGAGAAACTTTTGGTGACTTATTTAAAATTCCATGTGTTTTAAAAACCTTTTCTGTGCTAATATTACGATCGTACCAGCTGTTGCACTTTACTCTTTGACGTGTTTTTTTTTTCGAGTAATAAAAAGTTACAGCAATTTTTTTTTTTTTTTATATATATATTATAAACCAGCGCTTGACCGCAATCCTGCCTGATGGTAAGCAGTGATGCGATCGTTGATGGTAAAGCGCGCTAGTTTATTAAGAGCCTATTCACTCTAGCCTTGAAGACACTCAAATTGTAATGAGACGGAAACACCGACGCCGGCAAATTGTTCCAGTCCCTCGATGTACGCGGTATAAAGGAGGAAGCAAAACGCTTCGTCCGGATCGCAGTGGTGTCAACAACGTAAGGGTGGAAACTCGCCGTACGACGGGTCGTCCGATGATGGAACGGAGATGGGGGAATTAAATCATGCAATTCCCTTGCACACTCACCAGAATGCATCCTATAGAAGACCGAAAGGCTGGCTACTCTACGCCTGTGCTCCAGGCTTTGGAGACCGTTTCGAGTTAAGTCTGGGTCGCCAATCAGCCTCTTCGCACGCCTCTCCACCGAATCCAAAGTGGCAAGGTGACATTTCGCAGTACCAGCCCAAATGTGGCTGCAGTACTCCACACACGAGCGGACCTGTGCTTTGTATAAAATTAGAAGCTGCCCAGGTGTGAAGTACCTCCGGACTTTCGCGATGACGCCTAGTTTTCTGGCAGCCACCCTGGCCTTGGACTCAATGAACCGCCCAAAGTTAAGGCTCGAGGAAATCTCAACTCCCAAAAGCTGAAGGCGGTCGGTACACTCCAAGGATACATTCTGAAAAGTAGGAGCCTTGATTTGTTGGTGAGATTTCTATATTTTTTTATTGTGTGCGTTAACGAAGCATTTGAAAACTACATTTATTTTAGTTTTTAAGTAGTTCAATAGCTGGCTGAATATTTTTACTAAACCCGCGTGTTCTATACAGAGTGGAACAAATGCTGGTGAGACAGCTTTTCTTAGCTGATTATTAGAAACGTACAAATCATATTAAACAAATCTAGATATTTTCGCTCTTAACCAGAACAAATTTAGAAAAATGGCTATTGATTTACTTTCTGGTAATCTATAATGATGATTACTTCTTGCTGATATTATGGTGTGACCTGATTGTGCCCACAGACCATATCTGGACGGGGCACGCTATCTTGAGTTGGATTGTATGAATTTTCAGGTTATTATTTTTATCATTAATTATTTTCTCTCTGTCCCTTTCTCTAAACGTCCGTTTCCTTATTTCTTTGTCTTCGTGTGTCTGTGTTGTTTATGGGTTTATTTACTATTATACCTTAGCCGACTTAATATTGTAACATAACTGTTTTTGTCCCAAATAAAATACATAAATAAAGTACCTAAAACTTTTTCATGTTTTCCATAATATTAACATTCATCTGAAAATAATACCTACGCTATCAACTACTAATTATCTTTTCGAAGGCATCAACTTAATTATCAGTGAAGTTCTTTGAAATCCAGAGGTTTCAACTGAAATATGGTTTTGATAAGAGGTACTTATTAATGAAAATATACCTAGTTTAGAAAATATTTCTAAGAAGCTCGGAGAACCTCATGAGAATATTGTAGTTTCATGTTTATAAGCGTTAAAATTCTGAGATAAGGCCGGTTACGGCACTTGATACAATCTATGACGTACTTTTTCATTATCTATGCTGAATGCTTACAGTAAGAAAGCACATTTTGAAAGCCGTATAATAAAGATTATCATATCTGGGATTCTCACAAAGATTTTATCAATAAAATATCCAGACGGGGTCCCAAGTGTGTGTTTCCCACTATTCGGCAACAATTGACGGGATCTAAACGAAAGCAAATTCCAATTTCATACAGAAAACGGGCACAGATCCTCAGAAGCTTTTATTGAATAAATTAACTTTTATTAAAATCCTGTTTGCGACCCCGTCCGACGCCCCCAGCCTCGGCTTACCAACTTATTTGCAAAATCAGATTACGCTTTGGTAAATAAAAACTGGCACTCCCGACGACGTTATTGATCCAACAAAATTATAGAGGACGAGACAATAAGTAAATTACTGTGATGTACTAATTATTATGGTTTAATTGGTTTAATAACAGTGGAAAAGGATTTTGCGTCACCTGACAACAGATTAAGTACCTAATTAATTAGTTCATAAGTTCATAAATAATTTGATAAGTTTAACTGCGGGTATTGTATTAATGGGTTGAAGGTCAGTCGATGTATTTAATAAAAAATGACCTTGAATTGTTAAGTGAACTGTTGTTTCGCCTGATGCCAGGCACTATTGACAGCTCACTTTAAGCATTTATCACAAAGTTTTTATGGTGATATATTTGTAGAATAGATCACTAGAAAGGTAGGCTCTATGATAATATTCAGCTGCGTAATATTAGATCTTCGAGTCGCTAAAATTAAGTGGCAGTGGGCGAGGCATATAGCTCTTACAACCGATGGCCGATGGGGCAGTAAGGTTCTGGAGTGGCGGTCACGTACCGGAATACGTAGTGTAGGGAGGCCCTCAATAATGTGGAAAGATGACCCGGTGAAGGTCGCGGGAAGCCGATGGATTCGGGTAGCCTGATGACTTACCTCATCACGTGAGGGATAATCACAACACAGAAACCCATTGCTACTGATAGTGTATTAAGCAATTAGCTTGCAGATCATAAATCAGATAGCTCGCCACCCACGCTAAAAATAAAATACTATACCTATCTATTAGCTGACTTTCATTATGAATGTCGTCTTAATCTAGATGTAGCTCTAGCTGTATTTTGTTATCAGATTGTTCAGTAACACAACGAAGGAAAATAAACAAAACAAAGTGCGATCGTTTCCATTTCACTAATACGATTTGCTTTGTCGATAACAAAGGAAATTGGTATCTTTGGTTGTGTGTATTTTAGTTTTTTGTCACCGACTTCCAAAAAGTAAGTTACTTTTCACTTTGTAGTGTTTCTTTTGGTATACGATGTATGGTTCTTAATCTTTCTAATCTAGTCCGTTGTTGTTTGGGTTTCAATATAGGGTTTAACTTTTCTTTTTAAGCTGTGGTTATTGGTGTATGTCAAACTACTTAATATGTCAACAATTGTGACAGTTTTATAATATCACACATCATGAAGTATTTATTGGTGATGATGAGAAATCATTAACCCGGCGTCTGTATGGTAGAAAATTGTTACACCGACTGTCAAGTGGGTCAAAATTACCCTGAAATGTAGAAGCCTTTATTTTGTTGAACTTTAAATATATAATAAATATATGAGTATATTTTAGTTAGAACACTAATTTTTAGGTTATGCAGCAGAAATAAAAGGCAATTTATCTAATCGTAGCATCTTTGTTTGAGTTATGAAAAAACATACAAAAATAATCAACAAAAATAGACATCCTCAGTCTCGTTACTATAAAATAACATAAATGTTCACTTATAATCTTACAATTATCGTTTTGGTGTAGTTGAAAACGAGATCTTTCAAACTTAAATCAAAATAAAACAGTCCTAAGTTAGTCTCATTCTTGCAACATATCACAGCACTCTTTGCAGTACGGAACAATATGTTCGGGACAAATAAACTTGTGACAGTTTGTGCATGTATATGTCATTTTGCGATCTTTTTTGGCTGGGCAAACTTGACACCTTTTCCGTACACCTTGTACTTTTGCAGGTGGCTCCTCAGATGGTTCTCCATCAAGAAAATCTCTGATTCTCTTTCGCGTTTCTCTCGGCAACTGCACGACGTCTTGGCGAGTATTCAAGTGGTTATTTACGAGAGCAAGGCCTAACTTTTTGAGGAATTGGCGCCGTTTTACAATTTGATTATTATTTTTATTATGTATTATATATGCATTTATTGCAGACATATTCAGCACAGCATAAAATATTGTTTTAGGCCATTTCTTCGTGTTACGGCTAACGTTGTATGTGGAACAAAGTTCGTCAGCAACATCAACCCCGCCTTTAGTCATATTGTAAAAGGTGTTAATTTCAGGTTTACGCTTTTCTGCTGTCGACTCATCAATTGTTGCATCATGATGAAGACTGGACATAAGTAATACCACTTTGTTTTTTTTAGGGATATGAGATACAATCGTAACATCATTTTGGAAGCTCGCTTTCTAACGAAATTCCACTTTTCTCTGAATCAGATTGCTCTAAAATTGCTAAAATACGCTGCCGCTCACATTCATCACGATCAATTTTAAATTATAACCTACAAATAACAGAATACGGAAATTATAATCTTTTTACACTAACTACTAAAATGGCGCATAATTGTTACATTGACTGTATAGTTGGGTCATATTTACCTTTTTGACGTTTGCGCACGTGTAACTCCCGGTGCAGTCGCACGACAACTAAACTGTGGCATAAAACAAGAAAGGTGATGTCTTAACTCCAGCTACTGAGAAGTACGACAACGTCGCGTTCGATTCTTAAAAGATACAAACAATTGAAAATTGCGCGGGTCATATTGACCCAACCATACAGACGCCGGGTTAAATCATATAGAACCTCTGCCTTTTGAATCTCGGTTAAGTAAATATAAGGAACCATAGATATCTTCCAATAATTCATTCTCCATCTCTATTCCATAAAATGAAATCTTTAGTTACAGTTTGTGAATCATATTTACTAATATTTACTAATATGATTCACAAACAGTAATAGTAAATAACAATAGTATTAGGGGAGGGCCGTGCTCAGCAGTGGGACATCAAAAAAATTGTATTAGCTAATGTGCTCGATGTTATGGCCCACCAGACAAAGCCTTGCCGCCAAGCGATTTGTCGTGTTCCGGCATAATGTCTGGTGAAGCCGTACGGAGGACGGGTCTGAACAGTTGTGTTGCGATGTGTGCCGGGTACGATGCGCCTAATGTTGTTGTGTTGGGAGTTTGGACGTGGAGGGTCTTCAAATCAATCTCCCTTTGGCGCAGCATCGTTGGTCGTGTTGTTGGGTTTAACATTACATCACCTCGCTCAACTGCCGTCTTCCTTCCTATTCGCTCAGTTTTTCTGAGTGAATAGGCTCTTAATAAACTAGCGCGCTTTACCATCAACGATCGCATCACTGCTTACCATCAGGCGGGATTGCGGTCAAGCGCTAGTTTATAATTATTAAACAAAAAAATTATATTACTATTCATTTTTAAATTTATAAAAAAGCTCATTTTTCTCACTAGTAATATCATGAGGACAAGTTATCTATCTACTTTGAAAATAAAGAAAAAACATTTAATTCATAGGTGTGATCGCGTTACACACTTACAGAGGCAGTGATTTAATTTTAAAGCTCATCTACATGCATTGCGTTCATTACTTTGCTAGGTAGACTAATTTTCGAAGCATATGAAGCAATAAGTTAGCATTCTAGAATATTGCAGTGTGATATGGAGACCCCACTACGCAACCCACTCGCTGCGAATAGAAAGAGTTCAAAAAAGGTTTATTCGATACCTAGGGTAGGTACTCTAAAGGAAGGCAAAGCGTCAGGGCGGTTTCGCCGCGTACCTGCACAAGTTCAAATTGAAGGACAGTCTAGCCTGTGTGTGTGACACACAGGCATCAGAAACTGTACAGCATTTGCTATTAGAATGCCCGAGGCACAACCGCGACAGATACGACCTGGATATAAGTACAGGAATAACTTTGTCGGAAACAACCATTGCCGGTATTATGGCAGACAAGCACTCCAGGCCGTATCTGGAGCGGTTCTGCCTCAAAATCGCAAAGATAGCCATTGAGAAGAATAGAACGAGGGGCAGCGCAACCACACGACTGCCATCGGCAAGAATCGACTAAAAAATGTAAAATGTATAGGAATAAGATATTGTATAGTAATAAGATTAGTATAAGGAATGATTTAAAAAATGATATAAATGTCAAAAAGAAAGATGACAACAAAAGAATTCATAGACACAGTGGAAAAAAGTAACCCACGACAGCCAAACCCGCAAAAGAAATAGCGGAAAAAAGAGTAAGCTGGAACAAATAAAAATAGACAAGGATTCTTGCCAAGCAAGAAGAGAAAGACGGCTATTTACAAAAAAAAAAAAAGGAAGGCAATTCAAATATCTCCCATACCTTGACAAGTTGGCCTGCTACAAAATGAGTACCCTGGAAGCTCGAAGGGAAGTCTTGGATTTGAGATTCGCATATAAACTGCATAATAACGTCATTGACTGCCCACAATTGGTATGTAGGTTCAACTTCAGAGTACCACGTAGACCACCTCGTATACCCATAACACCCTTAACTCCACTTCTTCGCCATACAATTTCTGGTGCTAATTCACCTGTACCTCGCATGTGCAAACTGTTAAACGAACGCAGCGACCTGGTTGACGTCAACGATTAAATATGTCAGACGTCATTAGTGTGTTAGTTTTGTTGAGAATCCAGTCTGGTTAGATTATAAGCAAACTAGCTTTCCGCCCGCGGCTTCGCCCGCGTTAACTTCGGTTATATCGCGCGTTTTAGATTTCTCTCGGGAAAATCAATTTTTTCGGGATAAAAAGTACCCTATTATTTAATCCGGACTTCTAACTTTACGCCTGCAAAATTTCAAACACATGTGAAAAAAAGATTTATTGAGTAGATAAAGCGTGAAGAAAACAGTTAAAGAGGTAACAGTTAAAGAGGATCCCGCGGGAACAGTAGATACTTTCTTCCGGGATAAAATGTATCCTATATCCTTCTCCGTACCACAGACTAAGTTAAAGAGGTAACAAACATATAAATAATTACACTGTTAGTAGCCCGCCCGTGTTAATTTAGATCCCACGGGAACAGATAAAAGGTGTCCTATGTCCTTTCTCGTTCCGCAGACTATGTGTATGCAAATATTAAATATTATTAAATAATTATATTGTTATTTCTTGCCCGTGGCTCCGCCCGTCGTTGCTCCGTCCGCGTTAATTTCGATCCCACGGGAACAGTAGCTACTTTCTTCCGGGATAAAATGTATCCTATATCCTTCCCCGTACCCTAGACTATGTGTATGCAAATTTTCGTGATGATCGGTGCAGTAGTTTAAGCGTGAAGAGGTAACAAACAAACAAACAAACAAACACACTTTCGCATTTATAATATTAGTTATACATTAGTAAAATTACAAAGAGCACTTAGCATGTGGTGTTTGCCTGTAATTGGTTGTGCAGTTAGATTTAAGTCAATAATTTGTATGTATTTGTAATGTGTGAAATATCTGTAGCAACTGTTGGCGAACCTTAATTAAATAAATAAATATTAAGGATTGTCATTGAAAGCGAGCTACTCAATAAGGAACAGTAAGTCGATTCTGTATAAATCTCAACGTGAAATATTGTTACTTTTCGATTCAGCCGTCCCTTGTTGTCCTCTCCAGCGACGCCCTAAGCCGAGGTTCGTACCCCACAAGGGGTGCCCTTAGTGCGTAGTCGCACTGTAGTTCTTAAGTGCCCCTGGCTGGAGGCTTTAATTGTATTTAAGGCATCCACGGGATAGTCCGATTAAGTAGTCACGGTCTCTCATGGTGAACTACGAAATGTCATAACAAAAAAAAAAAATGTATGATGTGGGCATAGTAATGACAATCCATACCATTAGTTGTAAGGAGAGCATATGCTACGTTCATTTCATATAAATTTTCACTCTAATATATTTACAGAAAAGTATTGTTGGTCATAGGTAACTCATTCGTAATTTAAATTCTTGGAAATCTCTAAACAAGATAATTTGGTAAAATATAGCAAATAAACCTAACTTCGTTGGAGAATTTATAAGGTCAGATAAATTTTCTTTTCTTAAAACAGCAGTAAGTAGGTGAACAATATAAGCACTATGTTTTATCCGCATTACATACAATGTGTAAGATGTATTATTCTACATGACATAACACAATTTCTGTTACAGGCAAAAATCGACGTCAAAAATCATAAAACCGTACATCGAAACCCCTACATTTCAGGATTCCCCAACAAAAGAGCGACGCACTACGATTATGAGTTTCAATTGCACTGCAATATGGATCCGGTAGTCGTGCAGATAAAATTGAATTGAACATGTGCCCGTTCCCACAGGGTTTTCACCACCCAGATTAGAGGGCTATGCTTCTCAGCTTTACAGGAAACCCGACGACTGCTAAATGAATTTTAATGAAGTAGTTAAGTGCAAACCCCGATGGAAAACTTATAGCAACTTTAAGTAATATCTGGAAATCGTGGACGACCGCAAAAATCTGAAGAAGTTGTTAGTTAGCTTCAATTTTAATCCGAACTAAGTTTTTTTTTTTTTACATAAAACCTTCGTAAGTACTTATTAGACCAATATTATTCAAAATATAGACTATCTAAAAATACATTTGAATTCTTGAAACCCACTAATTGACACTGCGAATTTGAATAAAAGCTCTATTGATTGATGAATTGAATCGACTTATACAATGGCAATTTATCGGCGTAATAGAAGCTCGTCTTAAGTAGGTCAGGCGTATTTACACTTTCCCAGAAACAATTATGTTACCAAATCGAGATCACTTAAGCAGCAGCTACGATCAGAAAAAATTACAATGAGATATCAAAGAAGCAACAGTTTGTTGTTAAAAATGTTCACCGTGAGTCCAACAGTAGTTACAGATGTGATCATGAAACAAACAAACTCGCCGAAGAGCCGAAGAGGACCCGGTAACTCCCACCACTTTTACAAAGAAGCTACTCCACAAAGTTTCACTTGACGTGGATTCCGAACGAATGTCGCTGGAGAGTCGTTTGAATAAAGTTAGGCCACTGATTTATGTGAAAACTTCTAGTACCGGGTCCCCAGAATATGTGGCCCAGTGTATTGTATGTACTTATCTTTCGGTGTTTATTCTGTAGTTCTGTTATTGCTTAATTCCCAGCGGCATGGACGTCGGCGTACGAGCCTGTATTGTAAATAATGCTCCCAACTTACTAACTACGGGAAATAAGGACAAGTTTTACCAAAAATATAGTGTGTTATATTGAGAATATTGCGTTTTGTTTTATCTTAATGCCTTTTATTAATAGGCATTTATAACATTTTTGGTCGCGATTTCGTACGCGTGGAGGTCGAAAACATCTATAAACCTGTCTCCATATCAAATACTTCTAAGTAAGTATGTGCCTTTTATGGTGATTGGTCAAACGATGTCATAGTCTTGTAACCCGAAACTAGGTCGTCTTTGGTTAAAGAATCATCATTGTTATTATACATGGCAAAGCTGCCTGTCTCCTGTATTTATTTGTATAGTTAGTTATTTAAGTTTTTATTTAGTGTATTGTAATTTTGTAAGTCTTTGTGAAAAAACAATAAGGCATTGTAACCGTACCTCTGTACTATTTTATGTTCTGTTTTTTCTTGTCTGCTTACATAATTATGTGTTTACATAAACAGTTCAATATATAAATAAAAATATATCTTAAGCAAAAGTACCAATATCTCAATATGGATTTTTAATATTTATAGACACACAAATGATATTTATTTGCATTAAACATGGTATATGATATATGTAGTTTGTTAAAAATACATTATAGAACATAGGTACATAGATGTTTTGCTTACCTATATCATCATCATCATCATCTCAGCGTTTATCCCAGTCGCATCCGTAGCTTTTTCAGCTTTGGAGTCTAGGGTCCGCTTTACCAGTCTAACTGCTGATTTTGGCTAAACTTCGATATTTTCCGTGAAGCGACTGCCGTCTGACCTCCACAACCCGAAGGTGATATCTAAGCATTGCAGTTAAACCAATTGTTGGACTTTTGAGGGCTCCAACAACCCGTAACGACTGCCACTAGATGTTCGTATGGCAACCGGGACCAACGGCTTAACGTGCTTTCCGAGGCACGACCAGACCAGTGCAAATATTCATATTCATGCATACAAATATTTGCACTGTGCGGGGATCGAACCCGCGCCTCCTTGCGCAACGGCCGCGTTCGCTACCGCTACGCCACGGAGACTGTCAACCTACTTAACTATATCATAAGCTTGTAAATATTGTAGCTACAAAATGTTGAGCAGAATGTTGTTGATGTTATTGTTTGTATGTTGTCACAAAATTCATCCCGGCAATAAATTATTTTGCGCTGTAAAATTATTAGTAGGTACTCAACCATTTAAGTAGTACAGATAGAATATCAAAATATGATACTCCAACAAATTCTTCCTCTCAATAGAACCATTCCACGAAGTTATATTTTCGTAAATCGATCCTTTCAATCGCCTCGCACTTTTTATACGATATCAAAAACCTCACGTGTCTTCGCACACACCCCAATAAAGAACAACTTGGATAACGCTACTCACGTTGGAGATCCGCAAATCGGGATTGGGCCAAGGGTCTTGGCTAAATCGAAATAAACAGGGGCATCATCGAATTCCCATTCCGTCCTTTACATTTGATTTATCTGCTGAGTGGGATCAACTTGAGGCGTAATTTATTGCAACCGAGCGTGGAGGCCTCTTCCGCCGTTAATTCTGGGGACGGCTAGATAACGCTCTTGACACCTTTGTTTAGGATACATACGGGCTAGCCGAGACGATGGGAAAATCTTTCGATATATGACCTCATATATATTTCGAAGTACCTTCGATGAGTCCTTATAGCATGATATTGTGGATTAACCACATAACTACTTATAAGGGAGTGATGGGGGTGATCAGAAAATATGTAGACATAAATGTCGTACTACTGACCTACAAACTGTGGTAATCAACTGTATAGGGTGAGTTTTAATTATACGTAATATGTGTCACATCCAGGAAGTGATAGTTAAACATGGTATTCGAGAAATTATGAAAATACACTATAAGTAGGTACCTACTAGTAATCACATATTTTATTAATTTCTTAACTATTATTCTGATTTTTTTTTAAATTATAAACTAGTGATTGACCATAATGCCGCCTGATGGTAAGCAGTGATGCAATCGTTGATGGTAAAGCGCTCTGGTTTATTAAGAGCCTATTCACTCTAGCACAAATTAAGTGTCTTCAAACTTAAATTGTAATCAGACGGAAACACCGCCGGTGGTAAATTGTTCCAGTCCCTCGATATTCGCGGTATAAAAGAGGAGGCGAAACGTTTCGTCCGGGTCGCAGTGATGTCAACAACGTAAGGGTGGAAATCACCGTACAACGGATCGTCCGATGATTGAACGGAGATGTGGCGGATTTAAATCATGCGATTCCCTCGCACACTCTCCAAAATACATCCTATAGAACACCGACAGGCTGGCTACATTATAGGAAATTTTCAAATATTTTTCGGACTCATTCGTACCTATTAAATATTATTTGGAACGCCAGCACCATCTCGTGGCATGACTGAGTCTAGCCAAAGTACGGTTACAAGACCGGTGTGAGCAGAGCGCTCTAGATGATGGAAACTTTAGGACCTCAAACGAACAATATGTGCATAGAAACTGTCTTGCGTTCCTTATCGTTGAGTTGTATATTTATGTGATTCGCTAGAGTAACTGACTTGGTCATAAACTATAGTCTTACTCTAACTGTAAACCGTGCTTCTATTGTGCTGTAACATAAACGGGTAGTGTTGGTTATGCGCTTACAATAGTTGAAATGTACGTGATGATAACGCTCTTTGATATGATCACGTACATTCCATACGATCTCCGACATAACTATGGTATGTTTGTCTCTCATTTAAAACAAATGGCCTTGGCTTGGTGGTTAACTTTTTTTTATTATGCTGAATAACATGTGCTTTGGCTAAGCCTTTCAATACTGTCAAATTAGAAAACCTTTTGAGTTAAGCTGACTCGGGACAAAAAACAACTCCTTTCGTAGCCGCTTGAGTTTCGGCAAATACTTTCATACTATTATTTATTAATACTACAAGCTATTTTTTCAGACAACCTGATTTCTTACAGTCGTAAAGACTTGCCCTAATTCGTCATACAGTTTTAGCAAATGTATTACTAACTAGCAACCATCGACCTCTGCTTCGCGCGTGCGTACGTTATGTAAGATATTCTTTGTTTTGGGTTAGAGAACAACAAGACATTAAACCTATAATTAAAATAAAGAATATTTAAGGATGAAAGTTTGATTATATTTCACATTATACAATATGTAAAGACAACCCTGACCGATCCGTGAAGGCATTGTTAGGTATCGATAACTGATTCTACTAATGGATACAAAGCCGGGCTAAACTTAAAATAAAATCTCTCTAAAAAAATTAATTGTATTTCGCAGAAAGAGGTAACTTAATACATTTGCGGTAGGCAACCCTTCCGCGGTCGACAGGGGGCAGGGCACGCGGCACGTGGTCACATCGCTTATAATAATACGGTCCAAATAGTGTTGTCACTTTTTTTTAAATTAACAAATTTCGGGGAAGTAGGAGTTAATTCGCGGGAAAAAATATTATTAATCAAAATTCATTAGTATTGTTACCATAATGATTACGTAAAATTTTATACTATATTCGGTCATGTGTTTACCTAACCTCTATTATCCTTATGGGTCGGACAGGGTTTTTCTACATATTCTATACCTACTAATAATAAAACGGTTTGTCTGGTTCGAATGCCAATTTCTGGAACTAACAATCGAATTTTATATTGTGTCACTCTGTAAAATCTTTATATTTGTGTTATGTAATCTATATGGTGTACATAAAAAAGAATAGTTGTTCTATTCTATTCTGTTCTTTACTCCTGATCAGGCCTCCTCTCTTTGACAGGGAGTGGACCGTATTCTACCACGTGGGCCTAAGGGTGCGGGTTGATAGATGTCATATGTCTTTGAAGTTTTACTTCTAAGACATGCCGCCTCACAATGTTTTGTTTCACCATTTTGAGAACAGTGGTGATGAAATAATTTACCCAAAATTTAAGGCGCTTTACCCTGATGGGGTACGAACCTACGAGCTACAAATTAGTCGCAGCTGATAAAACTAAGCCATCAAGTTGCTCTCAATTACTTTTTGCAATTGACAGTGTAATTCTTGAGGGAGGCTATTTATCATCACACTAACACCAGAAAGAGCTGAGAAAAAAGGGTCTAAAATAACGTTACCTAAACGAAAATTAAGTAATAGCGGGGGTAAATTTTATAATAATGTAGCTGTTATTATAGTATAGGCATTGTTCATTGAATGAAGGTAAAAACGGGGTTAAAATTCGTCATGTGGCGTAAAGGAACAATACAGCTGGTCACATTGACAGACATGAAAATCGACTCCAATCCATAAATAATTATAATACTAGTAATATATTTTGAAACAGATGTGGTGTGATCTATAATGTTTATGGGGCCTACATTGCCAGAGATCACCCAACAAGTAGAGGTATGCCCTTTCCAAGCAGTGAGAAACAAAACTACTTGGTACTAATCGGACTATTTGGTATTAAGTACTTTTTAATTTTTGATCTAATGTCAATGAAAACAACCGATTGTCTTATGACAGTCTCAACCCATCTAGGTGTAAAGTTCCTATCAATACAAATGAATCAAGCATAAACGCAAAGTAGCTCCTGTGAGAAATTTAATGAAAATACTTAGAAATGCACTTGTCGGCCCTACGAGTTTTGAAAGTTCCCCTTGTATTCTTTGGTCTTCCATCATCAGATCGTGACTTGGTGACAATGGGACTACCTGTGAGGCATACCCTTTCAAAAAAAAAAACTTTTTTTGAAATAGATCTTAGCATCTTCGAATAATCGGGGAACATACATAAAAAATAAAACATTTCGACGAATTGAGAACCTCCTCCTTTTTTTGAAGTCGGTTAAAAAGAAACAATTCCTTACTTGATTATAGCAACCATCATATTATCCTGTTTACTGTTTTTATTATTTTCTTATTCAACAATACTAGAAATTACACAGAGTCCCACAAATATACGGAACGAACTTAAACAATATAATTGCGGTGTTAGGAGTTTACTAACATAATTGTTAAGAAATATTGTTTAAAAAGTCCATTATTACTTGATATTCCTAGTATATATAAATAAAATATAGATATATGAATAAAAGCAATAAACGATACATATATTATATATTAGGAGGTGGTATCACGGAACAAGATGCATCTAGGGCGATATTAAGATATTATTTAACAAATACTAAAATTAGCTTTCCCGCGGTAACACATAATTGAGAAATAGAATAGAATAGAATAGAATAGAATACTCTTTATCATGTACACCATATAGATTACAGAACATAAATAAAAATATTTTACAAAGGGTGACACAATAGGCGGTCTTATCGCTAAGAGCTATCTTTTATAGACAACCTTAGGATGGAATTGTAGGGAGATGGATAAAGAAATAAGGTAGGTAGTCTACAGTGTACTATTTACATAGATTATACAATAAATATATACGTTAATTGTATCAAACTAGTTTAAGTAAATTTATACATCTAATTAATAAATATCATACAAGAGCACATAAAAGAGAGAAAGTGCTTTTTTTATCATAGTTTTAAAAGTAAACAGTGTTTGAGTACGCCTTACGAACACGGGCCAGCCATTCCATAGTCGAACTGCTTGTACAGTAAAAGATTTATCATAGAAACTAGTGGAATGCACTGGCATGTCTAATATCAGGTTTTCCGATGACCTCAGATATTTATTATGTATATCATGAAGGAACTTGAAATGTTCTTTAAGATAAGAGGGGGTTTTAGGATTAAACAAAATGTTGTAGAGCTGAAATAGTATATGAGAATTCCGGCGAAGACGTATGGGAAGCCACTTAGGCTTTGTACGAAATTCAGATATGTGATCATATTTGTGCAGGCCAAATATAAATCTTATCCAAAAGTTTTGAAGTCGCTCAAGTTTATTTAGTTGTGCCTCAGTAAGATCTGGATAACTGACATCTGCGTAGTCAAGGATGGGAAGTAGAAATGATTGTGAAAGCGCAGTTTTAGTGGCAGTAGGAAGAAAGTTCCGCAACCGTCTCAGAGACTTACCAGATGCAACATTTTTGCGACTGTACATCCTGTAGCTGTGGATCCCAGGAAAGATGCTTGTCGATCCAAACCCCAAGGTTCTTAACCTTCTCACTGAATGGAATAGCAGTACCATTAAATTGAACTTGGGAAAGTTGCGACCAGTCTATCCTGGGGAATGTCCTTGAACTACCAATAACATTGACCTGAGTCTTCGATGGGTTAACATGCAACCCATGTACCTCACTCCACTCACAGATTGAGAACAAATCCTTGTTGATAATTTAAATGGCATCAGGTAGATCTGAGTCGCCAGCTTGTTTATAAATCTGCAAATCATCTGTATAAAGATGGTAGGAGGAAATAAGGTTTTTGGTGATGGAGTTGATAAATATTGTGAAAAGTAAAGGAGATGAAACGCCGCCCTGAGGTACACCGGCAGAAGTATAGCCCACGAAGAGCAAGACTCTTCTATGCATACATATTACATTATAATCTAATGTAGTATGTATGTTAGGCCGATCAGTCGATTAATGGCTCAATTGAAAGCCGGTTACACCGTCAATTGATTGTAATCAGTGAGGTAAAGCGATGTGTTGCATGTCGTGAACATCTAGGGCTTATCCTTCGTATACCTGAGACACATAGATAGGAGAGTTAATGAGGGTGTTTAAACATCAACATGTCTAAACATGCTCATTAACTCTTGTTAGCAAATAATATTAAATATATTTTTATTTGGAAGAATTGTAGTCGGTATACACATTAATGGTGGTTTGATTTCTTATACAATTGCAAATGCCTTATACAATTCGCTGAAACTAGCATCATCATCATCAACATCTTTTTTTATCGTCCCACTGCTGGGCACAGGTCTCCTCTCATACAGAGAAGGATTAGGCGTAATTACCACGCTTGTTCAATGCGGGTTGGCGATTTCAGACTTAAAGTCCAGGTTTCCTCAAGATGTTTTCCTTCACCTTCAGTCATTGGTGTCCAAGATATACTTAGAAAGTACATATAACTTTAGAAAAGTTACATTGGTACTTGCCTGACCTGGAATCGAACCCGCGTACTCATTCTTGATAGGCTGGTGTTTTAACCACTAGGCCACCACGACGTTACCATATTAGTTTAGACCATCTATTATAAATATAGTATCGTTGAGTTAGTATCCCATAACACAAGTCTCGAACTTACTTTACGAAAATCGACTCGATCGATCTATACTCGAAGTCGAGTTACTTTGCTAGCTCAACCTGTGTGATTTGTCCGTATATATTTATGTATATTAAAATATATATAGGAAGTATCTTAATTTGACAGGACCAAAATAATATGTTATCTTCTATCCTTTTCGTTATGAAATGGAAAGAAAAGGATGATCTGAACTTAAACTTAGTTACTGAACAAGAAATGCAAACATCGCTTTCTCGGTGGTAGGCCATAATATCGGCCGCCGGTAGAAGTTACCACCCATCAGACAAAGTCTTGCCGCCAAGCGATTCGTCGTGTTACGGCATGATGTCTGGTGAAGCCGTACGTAGGACGGGTCTGAACAATTGTGTTGCGATGCGTGCCGAGTACGATGCACCAAATATTATTGTGCCGGGAGTTTGGTCGCAGAGGGTCTCCAGATCAGTCTCCCTCTGGCGCAGCAGCGTTGGTCGTGCTGTTGGGTTTAACATTGCATCACCTCGCTTTTCCTTCCTATTTCCTAAGTTTTTTTTTAAGTTAATAGGCTTAATTAACTAGCGCGCTTTACCATCAACGATTGCTTTACTGCTTACCATCAGGCGGGATTGCAGTCAAGCACTAGTTCATAATGTTAAAAAAAAAGAAAATCGGCACCAATACACTTCTATGAACATTATAGGTTGATTAGGCATAGCGATTGATTGGCAGCGCTTTTTTTAAACGTTGCCCCATACTAGGAATTACTCCTGTATCGTGAGTACCTTTACAAACATTTAAATTCACATTCACACACAGCCAGACCCAGAACAACTACCTGTAGGCCATACAAATATTTGTTCCATGTGGGAATCGAACCCGCGACACACAGCGTAGCAATCAATCACTCAACCACTACGGCAACCGTGTCGTCGCTTTGCAATTTGGTTAGTTTTTATATCATTATTAACATTGAAATCAACTTCTGTAACAACTTATCTTAACTTTTGTGGTGTGTGCATGTGGTTTATCATTAAGGGGATAATTAATCTATTAGTGTTATCTTATTTTGTACTTAATAAATAATTCATCATCATTTGCCTATTTTTTTCGCAACTTTGTTGGGTCGGCTTTCAGTTTGACCGGATGTAGCTGAATCATCTAATAACTTGAGTAAATAAGTAAATAGGTAATCTTATTTCATCATTTACCTTCTAAGAAAACATGCGTCATATTGTTATGAAGTGTTTTTACCTTTAAAGAAAAAGAGAGAAACAACACAACAAAATAAAACTTTTTAAGAATATTCAAAGTAAACGTGATTATTCGGTAAAACTTAGCAAATGATGAAAGTATTTCAAGCTTCTTTGGAAATACGAAAACAGAAAGTGCTTGTTTACTGTAATTCTTAACGACCTACTCGCGTAGTCAAAAGATTGCTCCTACGCGCCTCTTTATGCTACAGAATAAGCTACGGCGTAGCACTTCGTACAACAGTCACATAGCCTCTACGCCTAACAGATTATATATTCGGGATATCAGAGACTTATTCTAAGTTCTTTTTCAACAACCTTAATTACAAAAAACTCTTAATTTCAAGAAAGCTTATAAGCTGTGCCTAAGTTTTAATCCAACAAAAAAGACAAACCTTTTTGTCATAATATGAAATAATGATTAATATATAAAGTTAAAATTACAAATCTCTCTTAAAATCACAAACTAGCGATAGACTTAACGTCTTGTTTTTCGTCAGACATTCAAATTAATATTTTTTTAGAATCTAACCACTACAGCAATCAAACCTGTAATCACAGGCATATGACACAATATATCTCTAGGCTGGCAACACAAAAAATATCCGTAGTTGTTTGGAACAATTTCCCATTAGTTGAATTTCCTGCATATCCAAGAACCTAAAACAAAAAAAACCGGTCAAGTGCGTGTCGGACTCACGCACAAAATGTTCCATACCATTGATTTATGAAATTAAAGGATTTAAGTTATTTGTATGAAAGATTACGCGGTAATAAGCGGTTCACGATTTACGCATTAAAAAAATTATTTACGTATTAAAAAAAAACTACTTACTAGATCTCGTTCAAAATAATTTTCTTTGGTAGTTTTTATAGTAATGTACATCATATGTTTCTTTTTAGATTTTTCATTTTCTTATTTTAGATGTTAGAGGGGGAGGAGGGCAACTTTTTTCCACATTGGAAAAAACCTCA
Organism: Sesamia inferens; assembly: GCA_037179545.1. NCBI lineage: Eukaryota > Metazoa > Arthropoda > Insecta > Lepidoptera > Noctuidae > Sesamia > Sesamia inferens. The sequence continues at coordinate 13,602,255 of CM073928.1, read as the reverse complement.
ATATCATTTTTGAAGACCTATCTATCCATAGATACCTCACACGTATGTGTTTGAAGAAAAAAAAAAATTGATTTGAGCCCCCAATATTTATTATTATTTTTTTTATTTTTGCATCAAAATCTTAATGTGGTTCACAGAATACATCTACCTACCAAGTTTCAACAGTATAGCTCTTATAGTTTAAAAAATGGCTGTGACATTCGGACAGACAGACGGACAGACACACATGACGAATCTATAAGGGTTCCGTTTTTTGCCATTTGGCTACGGAACCCTAAAAACTAATATACTTAACTGACCCTAAGTTAAGTTTCAGATGACGTCACTGCATGAAACGGAATTTGTGAATGTAAGATGGTTATCTGATAGCATTTCATTTTGTGTATTTAATTTAATCACCACTGCTCTGAAAACGATAAAAGAAAACATAGTGAGTACCAGCATATCCTAGAACAAAAAAAATACGAGTGTGCTTATGACCACACGACTGAAGTGAAACTTCTTTCGCTCCATCTGTATGTATATATATATATATATATATGTGTGTACAATATATACATGTATACACATATACATATATTAATTTTCTATAAATATTTAAATTTATTTCATGGTTTCATTGGTAAATTAATATTTTTGCATAGATCTTCTATTTTTATTGAAAAAAAAAAAACTCGTAGACCTTGTAGTACCAAGCTCGCGCCACGGGCGCCTCTGTGCTTATATCCCCCACTTAACTTCCGTTCGCCTTGCCCGATCACTTTTCGTAACGCTTACGTCACGCGTTCGCCAGCTTACTCCCCAAGTCAAGCGTGCGTAAAGAAGTTTCACTTCAAAAATTGGGAGACTTGTGACATCTACCGCCCTGCACTGGGACTGCGTGGAGGATAACGACCCTCTCCTTCTCGCAAATTAGAGGGCTATTTCCCAGTGGCGGTAATAGGCTGAATATGTATGTATGTTGTAAAGTCAAATAACGGTACCATAATGGGGATTTGTCATTTTTTTTAATGTATGCTATTGTGCATTTAAAAAAGTAAAATATTCACGGATTATTGTTATTTATCACTAAAAGTTCCATTAACCTCTAATTACGTTATCTTTGGCTCAAGAGCGACAATTCCTTTGCCATTTTATATATAAGTATGTTATGGAGGGAAATGGAAAAAATATCTTTTTTCTTACTCCTCCGCTATTCTTTTCTGATTAATTTCGTTGCGGGACCCAAGACAATTGAATCGTTTCTCCGGGACTCGTCGAGCTTCATTGCTCGGCGTTTTTCTTGCGGTCTTCACTGTTGATTCTGGCTTTCAGGAGTTGCAGTGGGTGGGAAAAGTGTGGCGGGATTTGTCCAAAAAAAAAAAATAAGATGATGAAGGTGTGTGTGAGCGTATGTTATAACATACGCTCACACACACTTCTTTGTCACTGTCAAGTGTGACAAGATATAGAAACAATAAATATAACCTCTGATTCTACAAACATTCGATTATTATACTGAGCGTCTAGCGAAATTACCAGCAAATAAAGATAGAATATAGGAAGTGATTCGTTCCAACCAGGAAAAACGACTAAAAATAATCCAGATAAAAATTTTGTTTCTATTGTTTACTGTTTACACTAATGACCGATACTGACATGACACTATTTACCTTTGTCTAACGTCAAATAAATTATTTAAGTTAAAAGGGCAAAGGCACGTAAGTATGATGCCAATGCGTCATCATTGGCATCATAATTACATACCTTTGCCCTAATCGTTACGAAGTTACTCCTAATTTTAAATAATTCATAGAAATATAAAGACTACATATTAAAAAAATATTCAAATTAGTTTCTAAGAATGTTCTATATTATCGACATTTTAAATAAAAAATGAGGGTTCAAAAATTGTCCAATGCTCATTGTCATGACGACCATCACTGCAGTCTTTTTAAGTCAGCCAATACGCTTCTACGAAAACTTAGCGAACACAATCCACTGAAATCCATAACAACTTCCCTAGTATTAGTATCATACGTACATAAACCAGATCCCATCAACGGATAAGCGTTATTCGTGACGTGATCCGCGAAACGCGTTACGATACTAAAAGGACAATAAATACGGATCATACGCGTCATTTGTTGCCTATTGCAAATAAACTAGAGGTAGCAGTTTATCTTGATGAGGCAAACTGAAATGTGCTAGAGTTTGGTTTTAAATGTTTTAGTTATAACTTTTGTTTTTCAGTGGCCTTTGGTTCGTTTAAACTCGAAAATGAATTTGCAATCGCAGGCGGTATAACAGCGGGAGATAGGAAAGAAGAAGGGAAAGAAGAAGCATATAATGGCGCTGATTCTGTTGTTCACAAACTAAACTAATTTTAAGTTATTTGCATCTTTTTTCTTTCCGTTTCGTTAAGAAAAGGATAGAAGATAACATTTTATTTAATCCTGTCAAATTAAGATACTCCATAGACAGTTTATACGCGATTACATAAACATGGCGACTAAAAATACGCTATTTACGTCACGAGCGCACTAATCTGACAGGTCTAAACTGACAATTTATCTTATTATCTTATTTAACTTAGTTTAGTTGAATCGGCGCCATTATCTATTTTTATTTTTTATTTTTATTTATTTGGAAAAAAAAACAGTTACATGTTACAATATTAACAGTCGGCTAAGGTATAATACACAGTAAACAAACATAACCCACACCAATGTCCACGGAATCATATTGATTGTACAAGACATAAGGAAACGGACGTATACAGAAGGGGATAGTGAGAAAGTAACGAATAATAAAACTAAAACTAAACCCAAAAAATCACACAAACCAATTTAAGACAGTGTGCCCCGTCCAGATATGGTCACAATCACGTCACACCAAACATCAGCAAGAAACAGTTTTTTTTTTTTTTTTTTTTAATAATTATAAACTAGCGCTTGACCGCAATCCCGCCTGATGGTAAGCAGTGAAGCGATCGTTGATGGTAAAGCGCGCTAGTTTATTAAGAGTGAATAGGTCACTCAGAAAAATTTAGCGAATAGGAAGGAAGACGGCAGTTGAGCGAGGTGATGCAATGTTAAACCCAACAACACGACCAACGATGCTGCGCCAAAAGGAGATTGATCTGAAGACCCTCCACGACCAAACTCCCAACACAACAACATTAGGCGCATCGTACCCGGCACACATCGCAACATAATTGCTCAGACCCGTCCTCCGTACGGCTTCACCAGACATCATGCCGGAACACGACAAATCGCTTGGCGGCAAGGCTTTGTCTGGTGGGTGGTAACTTCTGCCGGCGGCCGGTGTTATGGCCTACCACCGAGAGTAAGAGTTAAGGATTACCAGAAAGTAAATTAATAGCCATTTTTCTGATCTATGTTAACATTATGTTTCTCATTATCATAATCAATCAATCAATCTCCTGCATAACATACATACATAATTCAGCCTATAATGTTCCCACTCCTGGGACACAGACCCCCTCTCGATCAGAGAGAGTGGACTGTAATCTACCACACAACCCAGTGCGGGTTGGCAGATGTCACCTGCTTTCGAAGTTCTTGCTTCTAAGACATGCTGGTGAACATGTCTTACGGTTTGGTTTCCTCGCGATGTTTTCCTTCACCGTTTTGAGAGCAGTGGTGATGAAATATTACAAAGTAAAGCGCCTGACGGGGTTTGAACCTACGACCTTCAACTTATAATATATATAACTTATAGTATATAATGCCGATACCACTAGGCCACCGCTGCTCTCATTCTCTTGCACTTCATCATCATCATCATCATTTCAGCCGAAAGACGTCCACTGCTGGACATAGGCCTCCCCCAAGGTTCTCCACGACGACCGATCCTGCGCCTCCCGCATCCAGCGGTTTCCCGCGACCTTCACCAGGTCGTCGGTCCACCTTGTCGGGGGCCTACCCACGCTACGTCTTCCGGTGCGTGGTCGCCACTCGAGAACGGGCATCGGGCATCGATCCTACGGGCAATGTGACCAGCCCATTGCCACTTCAGTGTTGCAATTCTTCGGGCTATGTTGGTTACTCTCGTTCTTCTGCGGATCTCCTCAATCCTGATTCGATCGCGCAGTGAAACCCCAAGCATCTCTGCACATGCACTTGCCCCAATTTATTTTGGGTGGTCACAACCTATCTTTTTCTTCAAAACTTTTTCGTCATCTTCTCGGTATTCGTATTTGTCGTCCTCCGTGGCGCAGCGGTCAACACGCCTGCCTGCGACGTGGAGGCCCCGGGTTCGATCCCCGGCCAGGTCATGATGGAAAACGATCTTTTCCTGATTGGCCTGGGTCTTGGATGTTTATCTATATTGACTTAGTATCCTATAACACAAGTCTCGAAGTTACTTTGGGGCTAGCTCAATCTGTGTGATTTGTCCGTATATACTTATTTATTTATTCACTAACTATCTAACCATCATTCACGCAGTCCATCCACCGTTTCTTTCATCTTTCTCTACTGATATAGCTGTCAACATTCATACTCAGAATTTTCCTCACGACATTTTCCTCATTCGTCCGTATCACATGACAACCGATTTACCCATAACTTTCCAGTTAGTCTTTATTAATGATGGTCATAATTCACATAGGACATCCACTTTTTCGCTGGTCTTTCACTGCTCTTATATATTATATATATGATTTAGTTGTCATGACTATGGTATAATACCTAATGCACTTGAAAAAGTATTGTGATAATATGAAAAACGCTCAGTGCTTGACCAGACTGCAAACGCGGGCGCGGGATGGGCGCGGTGCGCCGTACACAAACATATGAAACTTAACACCAGCGTCCATAACTCCATAGTGATCACGCAGGCGCGGCGAGAGGCGCGAGCGACTTAACGCGAGGAGCTCGCGTGCAACCATAGTTCGTTCATGTAAGTGTCCGCAGTGAGTGCGCGGGCGGCAAGCGAGAATCTGCGCGGTGAGCGGGGTCTCAAACCGTTCCGCGCGCGTCGACAACATGGTGTGGTCATTCGACTATTCTGAGGAATATAGTCAAAGGTATCCATAGACATTATCAAATATTAATTTTTCATACAGTGTGTAAAATTCTCCTTCATTTTCTCTAGTTAAATTAATTTCATTAATTCCGTCCTTCATTTGAAACACTTGCCATTTCAAGTAAGAATTTTCAAATAAAAATAAGTCTTCTTCATCCATATTCTATTTGAGTAACACTGGACACGACACGTCTAGAACGAAAGCCGCGCTTGACTGCGGACAGACAATTCGCGCGCGTCCACGCTCCCGCGCCGCTTTTTCAGTCTGGCCAAGCACTCACAGTTGGTAGCGCCCAGAATAGATGCAATTGATAAAAAATATTGTGTTGTAAGGCCTAGGTCACACACACCAAAATCTGGAAGTTCTGAAAGACATCACTAATAAGGTTGCTATCCCCCTTATTACAAAACAAGAACTTTGAAATGCAATTCTTTATAATAAAAATGACAGCTTAATTCGGCACTAAGTTGTCATTTAAGTATTAAGAACTTTGATTAAATCTTAATAAAGTTGGAAATACAAAACTGACTCATAGGCTAACCTTTGGGTCAGTATCTCAACGAAATGTAAGTTACATTTAAGCCAACGATACACTAGTACAGGCGTAGAGTAGCCAGCCTTTCGGTCTTCTATAGGATGCATTCTGGCGATTGTGCAAGGGAATTGCATGATTTAATTCCCCCATCTCCGTTCCACCATCGGACGACCCGTCGTACGGCGACTTTCCACCCTTACGTTGTTGACACCACTACGATCCGGACGAAGCGTTTCGCTACTTCTTTTATACCGCGTACATCGAGGGACTGGAACAATTTACCAGCGGCGGTGTTTCCGTCACACTACAATTTGAGTGTCTTCAAGCCTAAAGTGAAAATGCTCTTAATAAACTAGCGCGCTTTACCATTAACGATCGCATCACTGCTTACCATCAGGCGGGATTACGGTCAAGCGCTAGTTTATATTTATATAAAAAAAAAGTTATCGGCGACATGTCAAGCGAAGCCGGCCGATTACGCCTGACAAATATGGCGACAACGTGCGACTTACATCTGCAGCGACCAGACATGTCGAACGAAGTCCGGCAACGTCGTGCTACTTCACCCAACGTCGCTGGCGACACGTGTTGCACGACATTTGTCCCCTAGTGTGTCCATGGCTTTGGTTTTGCAATAAGACTGTATATTTTGTCTTAGGCTGTTGTTTATTTCTACTTTATCAATATATTTAAAAATGGATACTTATGAGAAAGTTGTACAATTTAGTTTCGGTTTTCATTGGAACATAGAAATGTATTTCATTAAAGAGGAGATGATAAAATACAAAATTTTATTTTTTAAATGGCAAATTAATCTCACATCATAAAATGAAGACATAACTTATTCAAATACTCGTGCAAACCTTTAAGTATTTTATACTTGAAAATTCCTTCAGCAATTCAATTATTTAAAAGAACAAAAGAAAAGTTCTGTCCCGTAACATGGGATCATAAAATGGAAATTGCTCGTAAAATCAGTGTACGCAAGTACAGTTTAACGACTACTTTTCACTTCAGAGACGCAACTCTTTAGGTGTGATTTTTAAGAGTTTCTTTTGTTTTCCTTTTAGTAAAGGTAAAGAATATTCTTAAAATATATAAAAATAACTAACGTCCATGAAACTTCTACAAACAATGTATCATATTATCTGATCTGATATACAATACAAAAATAATACGGCTCTATAGTCTCCCAATAATTTGAAAATGCCTGGATCGATTGCGATGAAACTCTGGCAAGTTGATAAGTTTCCCTTTAAAAATAAAGGAGGCATTTTAATGCATTAGCAAGTTTTATATAAAACCTTGTAAAATCACTTATCTTCAACAATAGTTATCTGAAAATCTTTGAGTTTTGAGTGTAACAGAATGACTTAGGTAGGCATCTTTGGCAGTATCAAATCTATAAGTTTTGCTACTACCACAGACGCTAAACATATTTTTTGAGTTTTTACTATTTTATCTACTTTGAAAATTACAATCTGTGTCATGGTTCTTTTTTTTTGTTCAAAAGAACGATATTGCTCACTTATTTTTTGTTCATCTTGATTACGTGTATGAAAAACCTATTCATACTTAAATGACATTCGAAGCCATGCCTAATTTTCCGAATGATTTAGGTCCATAGCGAAGGTAGTTGGAATCCATTGGCTCATCTGAGTTAGTCGTCGAGTCTCGTTGTATATATTAAGTGCATTCATATGGGTTCTGCTTATGTGAATGGTTCTTATGACACATACAACATTATCCAGTACCTATTATTTCTCACGTCTGTCAACGTTACTTCTAAAACAAGACTGACCTGCCAATGATGGGAAATATAAGGGCAAAGTAATCTCATTGCTAAGACAATGACCTCCTTTCAATAAGAGGGAGTAGAATACACGACTTGATTTCAAAGTTATTAATATATTCAATAGCTTATGAATATCAAAGGCGATATCTTTACCTATTTTCTGCACCACTCCCTCATTCAAAATAAATCCGTCTTAAAATTCGACTGCAAAATCTTCTCACTAAAATCTTGACACCATTCAATAGAAATTGAAGGTAATTGTCTAGAGGGAGCCACAATAGTATAATTAGTTGGTTTCTCTTATACTGAAATGTTAAATAAAGGAGTAAGTTTGAGGGACAATTTACGATGGAGCTGGGTGCTATCACCGCTTAATTCCGTGCCGGGAAGCCAGATAACAGTCTTGTAGTGTCGCACTCGATTTATTACTTTAATCAAACGTTGTATGTTTGTTGACAAAAACTACGCACTTAATACCTTATTTAGGGCAAGATTGGGAGTAGCCGATGTGGTTTGTTTCTTGTTTTTGTTACTTTTGGAGTACTGCAGCATATTTATCTATTCGTAGAGGGAGTAGGCGATGTCAGGTCAATTATATATTTATTTCTTTCATTCTATTTCTTTAATATTTATACAAAAGAATACACGATTGTTCAAATATTCATGTTAAATGACAAAGTATTAAGATTTAAACGTAAATTATATCTCAATATCGAACTATACATTGAAGCATTTATTTGTTTGCATTATTGTCCTTATATTTATTAACCATCTTTAAGTCTTTAAATTTAAATATATTAAAATAATTCCTACGTTATACATAAATTTTATTTAATATTTTTATGCATTAGCTAGCTCTTTATTTATTTATTTGACTGTACTGTTATTAAATTTTTAGGTAGTTATAAATTATTATAACTACCTAAAAATTTAATAAATTAAAGCAATGGCCGAAAAATAATCAAAACCAAATTGTTTAAATTGAAAATAAAATGAAATTCGTCTTGTGTGATAATTCAACCCAGTTCATGAGGTAGGTATACATCCGGGTGATAGACAAACTGACAGATAGACAGTTGGAGTATTACCCTAACAAATAACACAGTTCAAATAAGGTAAAACTGTTTCGAAATAACAGTATTTAAATAAGAATAATAAAGGTCATGGGCAAATGGCAAACTGTCAACCCTTAAAACCTTTCAACCAAATCAAAACATTTCTAAAACTTTATTCACAAGATCCACAAACCCGAAACAATGCGTAGCTAACAGTTATCAAACCCTGTGTGCGGAAATTAGCGAAATTTAAATAAAAAGGCAGAGGGCACGCGTAACGTGTATGAGATTTTATTCATTGTGTGTAAGACATATCAGTGTAGCGGGTACACAAAAAAACATAACAATTAATAGTACGGAACACTTGAAGCTACGAATAATGAAACAGGCGCTTCAACATGCCCCCGGGCGTTGAAAGTCGTGCTTTCAACCAGACTTCGATTCTGAATAAACAGGTAATGGGCATATTCTATTGAAGGCCCTCCGGATGACTCCAGTAGAGGTCTTGATATCTGCGACACGGGCAATTCCATCAGTACCTGGATGCACAGCGATGACTCTTCCTAGTCTCCACTTTAGAGGTGGAAGATTCTCCTCCTTGATGACTACCAGGGCCGAGAACGCCACTTTGTCCGTTGCTGTAATTCGGCAATATACTCCTTAGTCCATCTAGTCCAGAAGTGTTGGCGAAGTTGCTCAATACGTTGAAAACGACTAAGATGGGTGGCAGTTTGCTCTTCACAATTCTTCTGTGGCAACGAAGTGAGTGACCGACCGATGAGGAAATGACCAGGAGTCAATGGAGTGCAATCGGCAGGGTCTGAAGACAGCGGCGTTAGTGGGCGTGAATTTAAGATTGCCTCCATTTGGACTAACGTGGTGTTAAGTTCCTCAAAAGTTAAGTTACATTGTCCCAACACTCGCTTTAGGTGATATTTTACTGATTTGACACCCGCCTCCCAGAGACCGCCAAAATGTGGAGTGTACGCGGGAATAAAATGAAATTTGATTCCATCATTAGCTATGCCTTCACTTAATGCATCAGAATTATCTTTTAAAAACTTAGATAGCTCGTTATACGCACCAACAAATGAGGTACCGTTGTCGGAGTATATGTGAACTGGCTTACCCCTTCGTGCAATGAACCGATACAAGGCTAATAAATAATTGTGGGTTGTCAAGTCACTCACAAGCTCCAAATGCACAGCCTTTGTGGTAAAACAGATAAAAATTGCTATGTACACCTTGACGAGTCTACATCCACGACCTTGGCGACTAGCGCTCATAATAGGGCCCGCATAATCAACACCGGTACATTCAAACGGATACCCCCCTGGAAGAAGGCGCTGCCGTGGCAGGTTACCCATCAAAGGAGCAACAACCTTGCCCTGCATACGTTTGCACAAAACGCATCTATGGTAACATGCTTTAGCTAAGTTACGTCCTCCTATAGGCCGATAGGTTTCTCTAATGGATGCTAACAACAGTTGTGGGCCTGCGTGCATTTATCTTTTATGTTCAAAATCAAATAATAATTTAGTAAAAGTATGAGTGGACTGTAAAATTATAGGGTGTCGTTTATTATGTGTAAAATCTGAATTATCGAGACGTCCTCCGACACGCATCAGATTATTTTCATCTAAATAGATATTAAATTTTAACAGGACGCTCCTTTTCGGTAAACTTTGTTTATTTAGAAGTAATTTATATTCAGGAAATGATTCTTGCTGACTCTGACAGATTAAAACGTTTAATGCTTTCTTCAATTCGTCATCAGATAGGAATTTTTCGTGTGACGATTGGTATTTACACATATTAATGAATCGCAATACATATGCCATGGAACGTAAAAGTCTTAAATAATTCGAAAAACGATTAAAATCTATAATTAATGCCTCATCGTTAGTATCAAGGACAACATTTAAAGTGACATCATTTCGAGTTTCAGGGAGTAAGCTTAAGTCTAAATATTTGACTTGCGAAGGCCAACTACTTGAGTCTTGTTGGAGAAACTCAGGACCAGACCACCACATATCTAAACCCTGCAGATGCTTGCTATCCACACCACGTGATAGTAGGTCTGCTGGGTTTTCATTGGTTGGGACGTGCAGTCACATGGCTGAAGTTTCGAAGGCAATATTTGTAGCCAATGTAACACGATGGTGGAGTCAGTCCAACAAAACACGCGTGAGAACTTTAGACGAAGTGAGTTTGACACCTTCTCATACAGACGAGCTCCCACTACAGCGCCACACAACTCCAATCTTGGAAGTGTAGTAGGTTTAATTGGCGCCACACGACTTTTGGCTATGAGTAATCGAACGATACATTCACCTGCCTCACTAATACTACGAACGTAAGCGCACGCACCGTATGCGCGCTCAGATGCATCACTAAATATATGCAGTTCCAATTCCTTGTATGAATGACTGACAACAATTCGAGGAATACGAATTTCATTTAAAGAAGGCAAAGTTTTAACAATGGCCTGCCATTGTAATTTAACTTCAGGAGTCAGTGGATCATCCCATGATAATTTATCCAGCCACATTCTCTGTAGCAGCATTTTCATTGTGATTACACATGGTGACAACAGCCCCAAAGGATCGAAGATCTTTGCAATCACAGAAAGCAAATCACGTTTGGTGTCACTATTGCACGACACAGTTGAGTTTATGGCGAACACTAGTTCATCTGAACGTGCGTACCAACCTAGCCCGAGCAACTTGTCAGGCTCGCCAGAACCCATATTTAAATCAAGCGAAGATTGACCAATTTCAGACAATACTTGTCGGCGAGTGGCCTACGTGTGTATCCTCGCATACTTTCTTAGCGGGAATCTGTGCCTCAAACCGCCACTCGACGAAAGGTTTTGGTTATGAGGGTCAGTAGATGCGTGCCTTGACTTACCTAGGTTGATCCTGTTTCAACTGGTGTGCAATGGATGTAATGATCTGCTTCGCTTTGTGACACGATGTATGCCCTCTGAGTTAAGCCCACGCTCGATGTTAACCTCTCCATTCTTTAGTCTGTAGGGATTAAGCAATCATCATTTGCTTGTTATGGAACTAAGTGCACAGGGCCAACCAGACATTATATTATATTGATTAATTTCATATTAATCGATATCTTTCTATAATTATACAAAGGAGGGATGGTCTAATGCCACGCCGTGCTCTACGACATAGCGAGTCGTACTAATCGGCTTTAACATTGGATGTCCTGTATAGTGTGACTCGAGCCCACAGCCTCGAGTTTCGTTTGTTTTAGTCAGAGAACCCACGCCCACGGCGTCGAGCTGTATTCTACTCCGACGGATCTCGCCCTCAGCGACGATCCACTTTCACCTCCCTTCAGAGGCCCAACCGTTGGATTTACACACACGATCTCGCCCTCAGCGACGATCTAATTTCACCTCCATTCAGAGGCCCAACGCTCACAGCGCTGGTTTTACACACACGATCTCGCCCTCAGCGACGATCTAATTTCACCTCCATTCAGAGGCCCAACGGTTGGATTTACACACACGATCTCGCCCTCAGCGACGATCTAATTTCACCTCCCTTCAGAGGCCCAACGTTGGATTTACACATACGATCTCGCCCTCAGCGACGATCTAATTTCACCTCCCTTCAGAGGCCCAACGTTGGATTTACACATACGATCTCGCCCTCAGCGACGATCTAATTTCACCTCCATTCAGAGGCCCAACGCTCACAGCGCTGGTTTTTATGCACAGTTCTATAGGACATACAACGATTAATATACTTAGTGTTACATGAATCCAGTAACTTGATTCTGATCAATTATCATAGTACATTATAATGAGATTGATATTAAATAGTTAATGAATTAACCCTAGGCACTTAGCTTTCGTCAACTGGAGTTCCTCCCAGCTGTCCCGGCACTCACACAACACTCAGAACAATACTTTACATATATTTCATTACTTAAATTACTGATAAAGATGGCGGCAACCGACGCTACAGGAATGAACCTGTCGCGTTGGTTCGTTAGGTAAAATAACCATAGACTATAAATGACCAAGTTATGGTATTGTCTCTTACCTTATGCAAATTTGTCTATGGTCTGGTGAGAATGTCTTCTCTTATAATATTATGAGTGATTTCGCGATAAGTCGCGACAATACTTGCGGTTCGTTAGATTTCCACTTACGCAATGCCATGCCAGCTGATGAAAGTACATTTGTGACTTCCTGACGGATAAACGTAACCTCATCCTAATCATCACCGCCAGATAAAAGGTCATCAGCATAGAAATCGTGCTTTATTACCTCAGCAACCTTCTGATTTTTACAATCTAACCCTAGTTGATGAAGGCACCGAAAGGCTAAAAATGGTGCACTAGCTGTACCATAAGTGACGGTGTTTAATTTGTAAAATTGCACAGGATCAGATGCCTTACCTCGCCAAACTATCTGTTGCAGATATCTGTCAGACGAATGGACGACTATTTGTCTATACATCTTCTCTACGTCTGCCGAGAAGACAAACTTATGCTGTCTGAAACGAAGAAGAATAGACAACAGATCGTCCTGAATGGTAGGACCAACCATCTGTAAATCGTTTAATGAAACACCAGTTGAAGAAGGGCAACTTGCGTTGAATACAACTCGAAGTTTCGTAGTGCTGCTATTTTCACGTAATACACCGTGATGCGGAATAAAATATCCAGAAGGGCCTGAATCGGATTGTTTGCATTCAGTCATGTGACCTAGTAACTCATATTCAGACATGAATTCGTGATACATTTTACTAAAATCAGATTTCGTTTTCAACCTACGTTCTAACGACTGTAAGCAATGAGTGGCTTTATTTATTGAATCACCCAAAATCGAAGGATCTTGTTTGAGAGGAATACGTACACAAAAACGACCATCAGGCAATCTGCTCGTATTATCGACAAAATGCTTTTCACATAACAACTCTTCCGGCGAATAAAGAGAAGACTTCTTATTTACTTCTTCTAACTGCCAGAAGCGAGTCAGATCACTTCGAATTTTATCGAAATCGTTGTTAGTTGAAGAATTGACTTTAGCAAAGTTACATCTAATATTACTAGAATGCAATGCAACATAATTACGACTGATTGGACCGGAGACGATCCAACCTAACCTGGTTTCACATACAATTGGCTTACCAGTACCTAATTTAATTGTTTGTGACCCAATCAAGTCCCAGAAGATATCAGCACCGATTAGAATATCTACATCAGCGGGCTTGTAAAAAGTAGGGTCTGCTAAACAAATATGAGACGGAATGTTCAGAATAGATAAATTTACTTCACGACATGGCACATCACTAGTTATTGATGGTAAAACGAAACAATAAAGCTCAGAGCTGAAACTATTGTCTAATGACGTCATATTAATACGACACGTTTTACCTACGTGAGAAGTCACGTTATTAATGCCGAATATCGACCTGTCTATCTGCCTAGTCTTTAAACTTAACTGTCGACATAGTCTTTCCGTCACAAAACATGATGTACTACCGCTGTCAAGAACTGCACGAACAACATGTTCTCGACCATTACGATCATGTAATTTAATTAATGCGGTTGACAATAACACATCATGACTCATACTACTGTGCGAAGATGTGACGTTGGCCGACAATGCGACATTGTTCATCTCAGACGTAGAAGTCGTCGAAGACGATGGTGGCGATAAGTTATCACACGAATTATTTGAAATATTATGACTATTTGCAATCGGTTTAAAATCAGCGACATGGATGAGGGTATTATGTTTACGTTTACACAGCTTGCAACCTATCTTTTTACAATGATTCGCAAAATGACCAGAACGAAAACAGTTATAACACACTCTAAAATTTGGCAACAATTTAATCCGTGCTTCGTTACTTAGTGTAAGAAACTGTGCACACTCACTCAAGTTATGGTCACCTTTGCATTTAGGACAGACCTTTGTACCTGACTCTGAACTTAAATTACCAGGTTGGACGGTAACCATAGACTTCAGCTTAGACCCTGACATATTAGCGGATTGAGGCTGGTTATTACGGGACAATTCCAAAGTTTCAATTATCTCAGCGCGCTCACGTATGAATTTAAGAAATGCATCGAAGGTAATCTTATCATCTTTGTCAATACGACCTTTGTACTCTTCCCACTCACGGAACGTTCTGCTATCCAACTTGCGAGTAATAATGTAAATTAAAACGGTATCCCAATACTTAACAGGCTCACCTAAGGTGTCTAATGCTCGTAAGTGTTTATTTATTTGATCAATTAAATTCTTTAAAGTAACGGAGGATTCCTTTGTAATTGCTTTCAAATTAAAAATAGCCGAAACATGGTTGTGAATTAATATTCGCTTATTATCATACCGCTCGCATAATATTTTCCATGCCACAGGGTAATTAGTAGCCGAAAACTCGATCGACTGGATTACCACGGCAGCGGATCCCTCCAAAGACGTTCGAAGGTAGTGGAATTTGTTGATCTCGTCTATAGCATCATTTGAATGAATGAGACTCGTAAAGGTGTCGTGAAACTCCAACCAGTTATTGTAAGATCCACTAAACTTTGGCAATTGGATTGTGGGTAACTTAACTGGCTTATAATTACCACCAAAATTACTTTTATCACTACAAACAGATTCATGATCTTTGTTAAAGTTATTTACAAATACCTGAGCCTTAGCCATTGATTTAAAATATAGGGACTCAAATTCAGTACGATCTGAAAACTGTGCCTTGATATCATCAGCAATACACTCCAGACGTAACTGTACCTCATCATACTGTTGGCATAACAATTCCATCTTGCCTATACGCAGCTGTAATTCCGTTATATTGGAACTAGATAACGTTTTATCATGCAGCGAGTCCAGATAATTGACAAAAGCTGTTAATCGGCCTTTGAAGCTACCTCGCTTCTTTATTAACTCCTTTTCCTCGGTCATTCTGGGATTCGAGCGTAAATCTGGAATTTATACAATAAAGTTTAAGCAATAGTCTAACTACGTGTGTCTTATGATTCTATCTAAAGATGATACCTATATGAACACGGGCACTAATTAGTACCACCCACAATTAATAATGCAAATAGGTTACTCTTTTATAAAACTCAATAAACTAACAATTACTTGTATAAGTACAACAGAATAATAACAAAATAAAACAGTAATTACATTAACATAACAGTAACATTAACTAACAATATCTAACACTCTTAAATTAATTTGCTCCTAACTACCTACTACCTATGCAAAAATACATAACGTGATTAGTAATTACCTTGGCAAATACTGAGAAATTAAATCAATATAATGTAATATAACAATATTACTACACTATTAAGTGTGATATCTAATTTAATTACTACAAATACACAATAAGGCCAATAAAACTATCACAATACAAATGGTAGGGTAAAACGAATACAAAATACACTAGGTAATTATAAAGACTAACCTTACAAATCCTTAATTGGCGTTATATACTACCTGATTGAGTGTTGGGTGAAGATATTATTAATACATTAGACTTAACACCGTTTTATTTTATGTACTTGATTCACATACCACACTGCCGGTCAGTTACAACTTTGCACTAATAAATTAATATTCGCTAATCTCACGATTAACTTCTTGATCTTCATATATTAATAGCAGATCCTTGCTATTTAATCAATCCGACTCGTAATGGACCAATATGTGCGGAAATTAGCGAAATTTAAATAAAAAGGCAGAGGGCACGCGTAACGTGTATGAGATTTTATTCATTGTGTGTAAGACATATCAGTGTAGCGGGTACACAAAAAAACATAACAATTAATAGTACGGAACACTTGAAGCTACGAATAATGAAACAGGCGCTTCAACACCCTGTATTGTTTGATCTCTCATTTAGTAACTTGCTAATTAACAATCAGGCCCTTTGGTGTACTCAAATTGAAACGTTATTAGTAACCAGATTAACAGAAGCGATATCGCAGATAATATCGTTTATTGATAGGGACTCATGAGACCTTTCTGTGGACTTTAATTAGTATTTGTAATTATTGGACTAGCTAAATAGCTACATTGTAATATAAATAAAGTTTTTTTTTGAGAAGTAAAAATTTCTTTAGCGATGTGATGAACCAACCCGACACCGTGATCGCTACAGCTAAATATACATATTTCCTTCGCTGAGGAACATGATGAGGTGGAGGGCGTATGAGGTCGTCAGTAGAGATATACATTCCTCCAAAATCCACTACACTATTGTCATGGGGGACTTTAACGAAAACTGGGCATGCGAGAGGCGCACGAGACGAAAGTGGGGCAATTTGGAGTTAGAAATTGGAATCCCTGAGGTCAGATGCTAATGGATTTCATGGAAAAGGAAGGACTCTTTGTGATGAATTCTTTTTTCAAGAAACCCTTGCATCGCAAGTGGACCTGGATTAGCCCCGATGGTCAGACCAAAAACGAGATAGACTTCATAATGTCAACGAGAAGGCCACCGTATTGTTACAGGCATCGTGAACCTCAACATTAGGCTCGAACGCTCTTGACTAATAAAGTCTACGCTTCGTCCAGCGTCAATCTAACTCCAGAACCCCGAAAGCTTTCAGATCGAACTGCAAAATCGCTTCAAATGCCTCGGTGAATGTGCAGATGTGGACGACTATAACAACAGGTTTGTGGAAACTCTCCAAACGGAAGGGACCAGGTTTTACAAAATCCTCCATTCAAAAGGATAGAAGAAGATCTCCGGTCCCACCCTTCGGCTAATTGAAGAAAAATTGACGATGCTTCGCGTATAATATGCCTTAACAGACAAATCTCAAGGATCAAGACTCGAAACCGATCCAACTGCAGCGTGTAGTGAGACACGGAGATGTCATACGTCTTCAAACTCCTGGTCTGGAAAGGACTTGGCATTAACATCAACGGCGAGTACATCACTAATCTCTTTTTTTTCTGATGATGTCGTGGTCATGGCGTAGATCTTGGAAGACTTGAGCAAAATAATGACCCCAGCAGAGCTTCCCAACAAGTGGGTTTAAGTCAAACTCTCATGTCGCACTCACTCCAATTCTAGTTGGTTGCTCTTCACTCGAAGTTGTTGAGACCTGGGACAAACAATTCAACTAGGTAAGTCCAACTTCGAGAGAGAGGTATCTCGTCGAATCTAGCTCGGCTGGGCAGCGTTCGGGAAGCTAAACTACATCTTCTCGTCGTCTAAGATACCACAGCGTCTCAAGACTAAAGTTTTTGACCAGTTTGTGTTGCCAGTAATGACTTACGGAATTAAAACGTGGTCGCTCACAATGGGCCTCATACGAAGGCTCAGAGTCACACAAAGGGCAATGGTAATGCTCGGAGTTTCTCTGCGTGATCGAATCAGAAATGAGGAGATCCGCAGAAGAACTAAAGTCACCGACATAGCTCTTCGAGTCGCTAAAATTATGTGGCAGTAGGCGGGGCACATTGCTCGTAGAACCGATGGCCGATGAGGCAGTAAGGTTCTGGAGTGGCGGCCACGTACTGGTAGATGCAGCGTAGGGAGGCAACAAAGTGGACTGATGACCTGGTGAAGGTCGCGGGAAGCCGATGGATGCGGGCAGCACAAGACCGGTCATCGTGAAAACCCTTGGGGGAGGCCTTTGTACAGTAGTGGACATCATAGGCTGAAGAAGAAGACCTTTAGGCTATTTTTATAAATAGATAAAAACTGTAATTTGATTTTATTTGCGTATAAGGTCCACAATAGAATCTATACCTTACAAACTAACTTGATAAAAGCTACAGTTATTATTCTTTTATGGTTGGAAATCATTAAATTTATTTCTCACGCTCTAGGGCAGATGGTCGTGTCAGAATTATAGGGTGTTAACACTAAACTTAAACACATGTTTATAGTATGTTTAGTGTCAGTTTTTCGTTAAAGTTCATATAATAATGACGTGTTTGCTTGACCGCAATCCTGCCTTATGGAAAGCAGAGCTGCAATCGTTGACGGTACAGCGCGCTAGTTTATTAAGCCTACCTATTCACTCACAAAAATTGAGTAAATAGGAAGGAAGACGGCAGTTGAGCGAGGTTATGCAATGGTTGCTGGAGGCGGTGGTATCCACCCTCTTCCCTGAGTGGGCAGGACATGTTCCCCCGACGATGAGGGCGAATGGGTTTCACCCTCAGCCACAGACTCTCCAGAAGAGCGGGGCACCGATGTCCCCGAGGTGACGCAAGCAGAGACGGGAGCGGCCGTGTCGGTGAGTGTGTGTGTGTGCGAGTGTCGGTGCGCGCCTCTGAGGCGATGCACGGGGTAGTTTAACACCCCACTACGCCATGCAGGAGACGAGGCCTGGACAGACCGGGCCAGCACGAGAGTGTGGGGCCGTCGAAGAATTTAGACTCCCGCAGCCCCACGCGCGCTCGTGATAGAAGAGACACCGGGGTAGTTATAGTCAGTAAAAGTCTGACAGACCCCGTCACCCACCCCAGGGCGGCGGACATCCTATGAGGATTTCCAACCCGGAAAAAAAAAGGTGATGCAATGGTAAACCCAACAATACGACCGCCGAAGATGTTGCGCCAGTGGGAGATTGACCTGAAGACCCTCCACGACCAAACTCCTGACACAACAACATTTGGCGCATCGTACCCGGCACACACCGGAACACAACTGCTCAGACCCGTCCTCCGAACGGCTTCACCAGATATCATGCTAGAACACGAGGAATCGCATGGCAGCAAGACTTTGTCTTTTTGGGTGGTATCTTCTACCGGCAGCCTACCACCGAGAAACTTCAAAGAATTTTGAGCGTAAACATTATTTTGTAATAGTAAGCTTACTGACCAAAACCTACCCGTGTTCCTTCATTTGCCTGTCCCAGGGGCTTTCACTACAAAAATCATTTTGTAGAATATTTAGTCCACGAGTGGCACGTCTGGCAACTGCAGTCGTTGGCTACGCATTCATATCACATATTGATGTGGCATGATTCACATTTCAATAATAATGAATTAATGTAAATTATACAAATTGAAGCATGATCAATAGTAATAAATTCGTGTATTACTAAAATATTCACAATAATATTATATGTCATACACATCATGAATAACTATTCTTTATGAACAGTAAATATTAAAGTAAACCACGGGATAATATATTGTATTAAACGTTACCGCTAGTAAATTATTTAATACAATTCCGCTTACTTATGTCACTATTTAAATTGAGGTTATATAATAATGAGAGAGGTTTAAAGGGTAATAATTAATTAATTATTTAGTGTTATCCACAAATTCCTAATTAAAAATCTGCAGCGTAGGGATGCCCCCAACTAGGTGGACCGATGACCTGGTGAAGTTCGTGGGAAGCCGATGGATGTGGGCAGCACAAGACCGGTCATTGTGGGAGGCCTTTGTCCAGCAGTGGATTTCTATAGGCTGAGCTTCTGCTGCTCCGCCGACACATGCTGTCTGATCTCACCTGGGCTCGCCTATTACCCACTTTATTTTTCTTATAGTTCTATCTGTCATTTGATTATGATTGTTCAAAATTCTGTTATCTAGCCCTCCTCAAGTATTGGCCTAATTAATGCAAAAGAATTTTTCAAATCTAAATGGTAGTTCCAGAGAGAAGCACGTTTAAATACACCAACTAACTTTTCAGCATCATTCTACATAAGTATCTATATATAGACGTTATTTTTTGTATATGCGAAGCCTGAATTACGTCTCCAGAATTTTTATATTTTTTTTTTTTATAATTATAAAGTAGTGTTGACCGCAATCCAGCCTGATGATGAGCAGTGATGCAATCATGGACGGTAAAGCGCGCTAAATTATTAAGGGCCTATTCACTCTAGCTTTGAAGACACTTAAATTGTACTCCGACGGAAACACCGCCATTGGCAAATTGTTCCAGTCCCTCTACAGTCTCCAGTACATCTAGTTCTCCATTATATCTACTAATACTGCTGAAAATGGGCTTTTATTGTCATAGCTCGTTGCCTACTTATCCAAAACTGAAAGCCCAAATAATTGTGTTCGTAAAGAACGCTAATCATTCAGGTAAGCATTATTTCACGAAGAACTTATTGTTTTTTTATGTCCATAGAATGATTGGGGATATTGTTTGTCCAAATATTTTTTTTTCTTAAGTTGCCCCACACTAGGAATTTCTCCTGTAATATGGGTGCATTTACAAACATGTAAACACAATAGATCACAAGTCTGTCAATTTTATTCGTCTTACAAAGACAGCTAGAAACTTCTTCTATCCAATATCTACTATACAGTATGTTAAGAAAACCCTGTCCGACCCGTGAAGGTGTTGTTAGGTATCGATAACTGATTCTACTAATGCATACAAAACCGGGCTAAATTAAAAAAAAAAAATCCATCTAAAAAAAATTAATATTATTTCGCAAAAAGAGGTAACTTAATAAATCTGCATTATCCACCCTTACGCGCGCGGCGGCGGAGGCGGCGGAGGCGGCGGGCGGCAGGGCACGCGGCACGTGGTCGCATCGCTATTCGCTCATAATAATACCGGTGTTGTCACTTTTTAAAAATTACCAAATTTCGGGGAAGTTGGAATTAATTCGCGGGAAAAAAAGATTATTTCAAAATTCATTTGTATTGGTACTATGATGATTATGTAAAATTTTATATTATATTTGGTCATGTGTTTACCTAACCTTTATTATCCTTATGAGTCGGACAGGGTTTTCTTAACATACTGTATATAGGTAAAAAAATAACTTTTATTTATTTAAAAATGATATATGAATAATAGCATGCACTTACAATTATGAAAGATGACGTAATTTGAAATAGCCGCATATGTAAGCGCAGTCCGAGCTTTACGTGCCAAGGGCACACGTAATGCAGCGGCGACATCTTTACCAGAGTTCATTCACCCTAGTCCAAAAATTATTACCTACTTAATAAATTTTTCAAAAATAATTATTTTATAAGTTTTTAATGTGTGTGTCTTAATCAGATTTTTAGATATTTCAGATATGGTCAATTACCTCCATGCTCTATAATAATGGCTGCGTACCTTACAAAGTTTATCAAGTTTGTTCTATTTTTCCTACCTTTAACATCACAAAACCTGCAACGCAATAGCATCAGAATTCCATTAGATCTACATTACATTTGAGCGCCAACCCTCCCGCGCTGCGGTCAAACGCACCCGTAGTAGCGATTAGACTTACAAACGGCACACGTAATCCGATAGCGAATACATAACGTCAGCAGGTCCATTTGACCTACCGTGCTCGATTCGGTCAATGAGCATTATTGGGAATATATTATTTCGTTTCATAAATCGAGGTCATTTCAGGTTCTGTTGAATTAGGTATTTACAGAATCCGTAAATATTGCATATCCAGCTTTATCCACATTAGTATAAAACGTTCGGCTTTGGCATTTCCATATTATTTCTGTACCATTTACGGTTTACGTAGGCCAATTTTTTTCTAAATCTCGATTTGCTACATTTATGACCGACTTCAGTAAATTAAAATATCCCATCAGAAACATAAATGTAAAAAATGGGTTCACCGGCAAAAGAATTGAGATCTAAATGGGTGCCAAGTTCTGATTATGATCTTGAAATTAATTTATGAAAATGTGTAACTTTCTTAAATAAATTTAAAACATACTGCCGTAAAAATATCTTCTTTCTTTTTTGCTACAATAATGTTCGATATTTATAAATGACATCTTAAGTTTGAATAGTCTTTTTAATATATAATTATTAACACAAAGCAAATAACTTATGTTCAATTAAACCTTAACATTTAACCTGGCTAGTTTTCTATTAGAAAACTCAATATTTTGATGAGAGGAACCTTACTATATAAAACAATAACATGCGTACAACATATAGTAAGTCGATTGGCCCAATAGTATAAAATGACTAGTAGGTACGTGAAAACTAGCCAACTTTTGATTTTTTTCGTTGTATATACAGAATTACTTAGCTGGATGCTAAGTTTGAACTTTCTAGGCCTTCTGGAAGTGGGTTAGGTTTTTAATCTATTTGTCAGTCACTCAGAAAAAAAAACAACACCTTTCGGACGATTATCTAAAGAACCGCTTGAGATATGTCTATAAAATTTAGATTACTAGTTTATCTAGCGGATCTAAAAATGTGTGCGTTATATTAAATAGGTTTTAATTTGGAAGGGGAGAAAGTGGCTCCAATGGTTTGTGTAAACATACACACTGTGCTGCTAGCCTACTTGAACTTAGCTCACACACTATCTCGTGTCTAGATCTGCAGGAAAACCATGTTGACAGACATAGCTCGAATCATTGAAAGAGCACACATTGCTAGAAGAACAGAGTACAGTTGATGAATAAACGAAGGAACGAAAAGTTCAAACGTAGTGTTAGGAGGCCTCTCAGAACGTTGAATTACCTTGTGAAGGCCACAGGATATTGCTAGATGTCTGATGATCATAGAACTGGTCAAATTGGCGAAGCTTGGGGACTTGGGGACAGTACAGTAGTTGACTTCTTTCGACTGAAATGATGACTGTATATTACGCTCTTAGGGCGGGTTGTTTCAAACGGTTGGTTATCGTAACATACGTACGTCAAAAAGTTACGTTAACGGCTGATGTTTAACGTTCGTTAAATAAGAAGTGTTGTTTCAAAGTGTAGGGCGGGTTATTTGACGTTCACTTAACGCATGCGTAAAAGTTAAAAATGGTGCTAACTATCGTTAAGTCAAAAAATGAGTTGTTTCACAATACGTAAACGTTAACGCACGCAAAAAATTACGATTACGTTAACTGATGGTCTGAGCACTGGTTAACGTAACTTGTGTCAAATTGTCAAGTTGTGTTTAGTCCGCCGTGGTGTCAAATAGTAAAAACAACATGAACTCCCTTTTGTATTCGCGAGTTTGGTCTTTAATTGACGATAGTAGTTCATCTGATGATGATACTAGTAGCGTAGAAAGAAAGAGGCAAGGCATTGGACGCGGGACCTCGCCTCCGCGGTGTTCGGCCGCCGTACCCTCGACGCCATCGGACCGGTCCTGAAGGATTGGCTTGACAGGCGTCATGGGTTCCTCTCCTTCCTCTCCGGTCACGGCTGCTTCGGCAGGTACCTGCACTGGATAGGACGAGAGGAGACGCCGTCGTGCCACGGTTGCGGCGCGACGGAGGACACGGCGGAACACACCCTCGCGGTGTGCCCGTCGTGGGCCGTGCCGCGCCGCGATCTTGTCGCGGCGGTAGGAGGGGACCTCTCGCTGCCCGCTATCGTCAGAGCGATGGTGGGGAGAGAGGGGGCCTGGGTGGCGATGGCCTCCTTCTGTGAGGTCGTGATGTCGCAGAAGGAGGCCGCGGAGCGGGAGCGAGAGGAGGATCCCCTCGCTCCGGCGCTCCGTAGACGGCGTAGGGGCAAGAGAAGGCGGGATTTCGCCCGCTTTCTCCCGCCCTGAGGTGAGCGGCGGGCGTGAGGCACGGGGGTGCCCGCGCCCACCTTGCACTGCTCACCATGTGGGAGCCACCGCCCCTCCTTAGGAGGGGCAAATGAGGGCCCGCCTTATTAGGCGGATTTCGCCGGCGGAGGAGTGGTAGCTCAGGCTCCGCTAGTTTCCCACTCCCCCGCCACTATGGCGATGCCGGAGTACCGCTGGGGTTTTTAGTGGGTATACCGGGAGGCTATCTCCCGGGCAGTCCCACATACCCCTCCCGTCCCCCGACGGGTGGGGATGCGTAATTGTCGTTTCCCCAGCGCAAACAAAAAAAAAAAAGGATAAATTAGGCTAAAACTGAAGAAAAAAATTACTTAAGACTAGGCTGTATGGCGTACTATGCCTTTGCCTTTTCCGTTCCTATGAACTGAAAGAAGGGCGACTGTCATTGTGCTATATCTAACCTTCATTGTTTATTGTTGTGGAAAAGAATTTTGTGCTATTTTTATAAAGCTATACTTTGACGAAAAATGGATACATATACACCAAAGTAAGTAAATTACCAGACCATCATCATCATCAACCTTGCTAAATGGGGGGTTGGCGATTTCAGACATACAAGTCCAGTAAACATTGTAATCTAACAAAACTCGTTTAAACTATAATTTAAACATTTTTTTTCAGAGAACGGTCTACTAATTTTAACAAAAATGAGAAAGATCGCTTTCAATCTTTGATTGAAAAATATAAAGACGTGTTGTTCTGCAAAAAAACAGACAACACAAGTAATTAAAAAAAAAAAAAACAGAACTTGGGCTGTAATACACGCAGAGTTTAATGCATGTGGAGAACAGCCAAGATCATTACGACAGTTGAAGGTAAAGTTTGATAATATGAAACAGACTGCTTGTAAGGTAATAAACATTATTATTCATTATGCACAACTTGTCCACACACTTTCGACATTGATCATTATTGTAAAGTTGAATATAAAATATTAAGAAGTTG
Source organism: Sesamia inferens (assembly GCA_037179545.1). Lineage (NCBI taxonomy): Eukaryota > Metazoa > Arthropoda > Insecta > Lepidoptera > Noctuidae > Sesamia > Sesamia inferens. The sequence goes on along the minus strand of CM073928.1, from coordinate 13,577,399 downwards.
CATGGTTCGTTTTAGGACGCCAGTCAAGAAAGACTGTCCAGAATTAGAACTGGGGGTGGACCATCTGCTCCTCCTGTACAGCCGGAACTTTGTCTGGTGGGTGGTAACTTCTGCTAGCGGCCGATGTTATGGCGTACCACCTATAAAATAGTTATAACATTGTTTCATTGTATTAAGGAGATTTTATTAATAAATACTCACTTCATTTTTTGTTCCAGGAATTCATAAAAAGCGAAAAAGAAACTTGTCAAGACCTTAAAGCTGAAGTGCTTAAAAAAACATAGAACAAGGAGATAGAGATAAAACACATGGAGGAAAGAAGAAAAGAGGAAAAGGCATGATATGAAAAGGAAATGGAGATATTAGAAATAAAGAAAAAGAAACTTCTTTTAGTAATAAGTTTATTGGAAAATAAATAATTAATTTTGCTTTCAGTATTATAGTTCTCTGTAGCTGTAATACTGGAAACAATAAATTATTCTTAAATAAATCACTAGTTAGTATAATTTTCCGCTTTTTAATATCCTTGACATCCAATTGAATCAATTTATAGCCATCACCAGGTTCCCAAAAATTATGTGAATTTAAAAGTTCATTATTAAAAAAAAAATATAATTGACAAATTAATTTAAAAATAAAAGTAAGTACTTAACCTACAAATTAAATTAAAATGCCAACAATGCTGGGTTAATGATAAAAATCTGATGGGTTGTCTATTGTGGTAGGTTATCCACTTTTCTGTAGCCAATTTTATCTCTTCTTCAATTTGGCGTGTTAACAATATAGCTACTTCCTTTGATATTCGGTACCTTGCAATAAATTTACGATCATCCCAAAGGCATAAATTATTAATAGGTACGTGTTTTAAACACTTTTCTTTTTCTCTCTACGCTACTAGTGTCATCTTCAGATGAACTACTATCGTTAATTAAAGACCAAACTCGCGAATACAAAAATTCATGTTGAATTCATGTTTCTTATACATAAATTCATGTTGTTTTTATTATTTGTCACCACGGCGGACTAAACACAACTTGACAATTTGACATAAGTTAGGTACGTTAACCAGTGCTCAGACCATCAGTTAACGTAGTCGTAATTTTTTGGCATGCTTTAACGTTTACGTATTGTGAAACAACTCATTTTTTTGACTTAACGATAGTTAGCGCCATTTTTAACCTTTACGCATGCGTTAAGTGAACGTGAAACAACCCGCCCTTAGTAATTTTTTAAATTTGATTTTTGTTGTAGATTATGCCTAATCTCAGCTGTGTAAACCAGGCCTTAGAGCCTACTGGCACGTTTTATTATTTTCATTGTGTTCTATTCTATTTTTATTTTATTTGAAAGCCTTGTTTACCTTAGCACTTACTTCAATATAAACTTTTCACCGAACAACATCTTTCCTTTAAAATATTTTTTTTACCACGGTGCCACGAACCCCGTCGACCTTTATATCTACAAAACGTTATCAGCACGAAATTGTGGAGTATAAAATCCGTGTGTGAAATATATACAAAAGTGTATTTTTTTTTGGAAAATATTTTTTTTTGTATTTTTTGGTGTGCGTAAACATGTCACATGATACTGGTGATAGTAATGTTGTGGCGAAGTCAAGCTCTTCGTCATTACCAACCTTTGGCTTAAGAAACAAGGAGGGTTATCCGACGTGGAAGTTTAAAATGAGAAACTACCTACTCCACGAGGATCTCTGGTTTGCCGTTACTGGATACCCAGAAGGTGACACAACTCCTCAGGCTATAAGGGTAAAGTACGATACAAAAGCTCTTGCTAAGATTTGCCTAACTGTAGATGGTGCAGCTATAACTCACGTTAGAAGTGCAAAGACTGCATCGGAAGCGTGGAAATCATTACAGAAAGCTTTTGAGGATAACGGTATAGGACGAAGAATAGCTCTTGAACGTAAGTTGTACCGCTTAAGTCTCGCAGATTATGCAGACATTGAACAGTACATAAATGCAGTTACTTCAACTGCACAGGATCTTGCAGATATTGGGAAGGTGATAGAAGATACGTCGATTGCCGCTATACTTTTAGGTGGACTCACTCCAAAATATGAGCCCCTCATTATGGCGCTTGAAAATTGCAATGTTGATGTAACTACTGACCTGGTAAAAACGAGACTCCTTAATGAAATGTCTAAAAGCGACACATTAACGACGGATTCGGTATTTCAAGCAAAAGTGAAACCTAAATCCAAAAAGAAGAAGGAAGTAGTATGTTATGACTGTAATGTACCCGGACATAAAAGACCAGACTGTCCATTGAAAAAGAAGAAGGAAAAGGGTAATGTTACGAGTACAAATGACTCCTCATTTACTGCTTTGAATACTTCTGGATCTGAAAACAAGGATGTTTGGTATGTAGACTCAGGTGCAACTAAACATATGTCTTCAAGGCGTGATTGGTTTCAACATATAAAGTTGACTGATAGAGGAACCGTAACTGTCGCAAATGGTGAAAAGATCAAATGTTTAGGATTAGGAGATATTTCGATCTCGACACCTAAAAATAAAATAAATACAATTTCTGATGTTGCTTATGTACCAGACTTAAATGCTAATTTGCTATCTGTACAAAAAGCTGTAGATAAGGGTTTTATATGTGTTTTTAATAAAAATGGATGTAACTTTTATAAAAATGATACCTTTTGTGTTACAGGTGATTCGCTTCTTCATGCTTCGCCCTGTGGTGGATTGTATGTACTTAATGGCTCTACAAATGTTTCCAACACTGTGGCTGATAATTATTTAACAAAAGATGAGCACTCTGACTGTCAGGATAGGTATCAAATCTGGCATAAGAGACTTGGACACCTTTGTCGAATAGGCATGAATCGGTTGAAGAATCACCAGGTAGGGGTAGAATTTTCCGTAGTAGATAAATCAAGTTGCATCGCTTGTGTAGAAGGCAAACAAGCAAGAAAACCTTTTAAAAGGATAGCTTTTAATAGAGCAACTTCACCTTTAGAGTTGATCCACTGTGATCTGTGTGGACCTATGTCTACAACCTCTTTTCAAGGTAATAAATATATGTTAACTTTAGTTGATGATTATACCCGAAAAGTTTTTGCGTATTTCTTAAGTTCAAAGACCGAAGTAAAAGATAAATTTTGTCATTTTCAAACTTTAGTTGAAAATCAATTAAGTTTTAAAATAAAAAGGATTAGGACTGATGGCGGCACAGAGTTTGTTAATAAAGTTTTTGCTGATTATCTTTCATCAAAAGGTATCGCGCATCAAACAACGACGCCTTACAGCCCTCAACAAAACGGAGTTGCAGAGCGAACCCACCGATCTATAACCGAGAAGGCGAGATCGCTGCTGGCTGAAAGCTCACTACCTAAGGCTTACTGGGAAGACGCATTTCGCGTAGCTGTATACCTAAAAAATAGGTCCCCTCATCGAGCCTTAAGTGGGGATATACCCTATGATAAATGGTGTGGCAGAAGATGTGATCTTAGTCATCTAAGAATTTTTGGATGCAGAGCCCTTGTCCATATACCTTCATGTAATAGAAAAAAGTTGGACATGAAAGCTGAAGAAGCTATTTTTGTGGGTTATTCTGAAGATCCAAATAGTTATATTTTTAGAGATCCTTCTAACCCACGGCGAATCCTAAAATCTAGGGATGTAACCTTTTTTGAAAACTGCTTTACATTTTTGAAACGAAAGCAGAATGAACCTGAGGTACAGTCGGACTCAGTTTTACTTTTTGAAGAAAATGCTGAAAGAGATGAAAATGAAATTGAATTTCACGATTGTGTTGAGAGTATCGACCCTATAGCTGAAACGTCTTCACCAATAAACACACAGCGTTTTGATGAAGAACCATCTAGTTTGGAAGAGCAGCCATTTATCCAGGAGCGTCGGTACCCCTCACGAAACAGGAAACCACCAGATTTTCTTACTTATAATGTATTGTCTGATGATTTGGATGAGCCGACGACATACTATGAAGCAGTTCATGCTGACGATGCCGAAAAATGGCAAAATGCTATGCAAGATGAGCACAATTCTCTTATGAAGCTCAAGACCTGGGATCTTGTTGACAGACCAAACAAGAAAGTAATACCATGCAAGTGGGTTTATAAACTGAAAAAGGACGCTAGTGGAAATATACTGAAATACAAGGCTAGACTGGTCGCAAAAGGTTTTAAGCAAGTTAAAGGAGTGGATTACGACGAAACGTTTGCGCCAGTAATTCATCATTCTTCCCTACGTGCCTTATTTGCGTTGGCTGCAGAAATTGGTTTAAAAATAAAACATTTGGACGTAGATACCGCGTTCCTATATGGAAACTTGGAAAAGGAAGTTTATATGGAACAACCTTTTGGTTTCATAGAAAAGGGTGGCGAAAGTAAGGTTTGCCTATTAAAGAAATCCCTTTACGGCCTAAAACAGGCACCGCGTGCCTGGAATAAAAAGTTAAATGAAACACTTTTAAAAATAGGTTTTGTTCCAACTCCTTCTGAATCTTGCGTATACACTAAACTTTTTGATAAGGAACTCGTTATTCTTAGTGTCTTTGTCGATGACTTTTTAGTATTTTTTGACTCTGAAATGACATTTGACATTGTCAAAAAGGATTTGTCGAGTAATTTTTCACTAAAAGATTTGGGTTTTTTGAAAAAGTATTTAGGCCTGAATTTTAATATACAGGAAAATGTTATAGAAATTAATCAATCGTCATACATAAGTTCACTACTACAAAAATTTAATATGATAGAGTGTAAGACGGTAAATACTCCACTTGTAAAGAAATCGATGGAAAAGCGTTGTGATGATCAGGTTAGTGAGAATTTTCCATACCAAACTCTTATTGGTTCTCTTATGTATTTGTCTGTAAACACACGACCAGATATCGCGTATACGACGAGCTATCTCAGTCAATTTAATACGTGTTATACTAAAGAGCATTGGAATGCTGCAAAAAGAGTTTTACAATACTTGAAAGGCACTCTCAACTACTCATTGGTTTATAGAAAAAATGGAGAACTCTTAAAAGGATTCTGTGATGCTGATTGGGCAAACTGTACGATCGACAGAAGGTCATACACAGGTTATTTTTTTGTACAAGGTGGAGCACCTGTGTCATGGGAGTCGAAAAAACAACCCACGGTAGCGCTCTCCTCTGCAGAGGCCGAATATATGGCGCTTGCGTCCGCTACTAAAGAAGCTTGTTATTTACGCCGTTTTATCCATGAAATAACAGGTAAACTTACGCCAGTTAAGCTGTATTCAGATAGTCAGAGTGCCATAAATCTCGTTCACAATCCTGTACACCACAACAGGACGAAGCACATAGATACGAAACATCATTTTATTCGAGAAAAGGTCTCTTCTAATGTTGTTAAGTTAGAATATCTTCAGAGTTGTGATATGCCTGCAGATGTTCTCACTAAAACACTGGGGCCTATAGCACACAAGAGATGTGTAGCTGGTTTAGGTTTAATTTAATTTTTCTGTGCAGATTTTTTTTTTGTTTCACAGCTTCGATTATGTGGGGCTGTTGTAGATTATGCCTAATCTCAGCTGTGTAAACCAGGCCTTAGAGCCTACTGGCACGTTTTATTATTTTCATTGTGTTCTATTCTATTTTTATTTTATTTGAAAGCCTTGTTTACCTTAGCACTTACTTCAATATAAACTTTTCACCGAACAACATCTTTCCTTTAAAATATTTTTTTTTACCACGGTGCCACGAACCCCGTCGACCTTTATATCTACAAAAATTTTGACATAAACAAGATGGCACTTGTGCTGTTTTTACGCTTTACCCTTAACACTTTATACTTTTCTGTAATGATAAATGATTTCTTTTCTATAAGCGGACTACTAGCAACTTCTTGAGTACGCTAATTGACGGACTCAGCAGCATCATGCAGTACACTGATGGACCTTTTCAATTGTGCCAAACATACATCATACTTGATTTCACCTTGATGTAACTATTACGGAACATAGATTTTCAAATATTTTAACCATAATTTTATGGAACACATTTAATTTCAGAAACACGTTAATCTCATTAAGGTCCTGGCTTCATAATGAAAACAAACGGTAAATAATATGCAACCGCTCTATATTAACTTCTGCAAGCAAAGTTTCGCATCATTAGTGTGGATTCAGGCGAGGTTACTATTTGGCTCACTGGCTTTTCAGACGAGTTTTTACTGAATGTCGGTCTTACATTTTAAATACTACGCGGATGACGTACTTACTAAATGTCAAATAAATGTAAGAAAGATGTGAAAGGATTTTTTGGCGCGTGGCTTTAATTCAGAACCAACACTGCCATCTTTGTTTTCAATGCAATTTCACAAATATTTACTAACTATGCCACCTTGTTAATTCCGCAGAAATGCACAAAGGCCTCTGTAGCCACCATCCTAATGTTGATGACAGCATTACGATCCAGCCGTAATATTTCGCTTCGTCGTTTATACCACGTAAATCGAGAGACTGGAACTATTTACCTGCAGCTGTGTTCCCGTCCGATTATAATTTAAGTGTCTTGAAGGCTAGAGTGAATAGGCTCATAATAAACTAGCGGGCTAGTCCATCAACAATTGCATCACTGCTTACTATAAGGCGGAATCGCAGTGAAGCACTAGTTTATATCACATAAAAAATAATAGCTATTATAAATGTGAAAGTTTGTAGAGATGGATATATAAATCTGATACTGTTTCACGTAAAAATATATATTACGGCTGGTTAATTTTGAATATTGTGATCTGTTTTGTGTCAGTATCAACTGTCGAGTTGAATGGCATGAAATAGGAGAGCCCTATGTCCAGTAGTGGGCATTGCTGGACATAGGGCTCTCCTATTTATTTAGGCCATAGTACATAGGCTACAGGCTGATGATGATGATTTTAATAAACTATTGCGCGTTGCCGTCAATGATTGCATCACTGCTTACCATCGAACGGGATCGCGGTCGTCAAGCACTAGTTTATAATAAATCTAGTTGTGCCATTTATTATTGGGTCCGTCGGCGGGAGCAATCAGAGAGTAGCTTAAAACGTGCGAGGCCTACGCTGCTGGTTAATTTATAATGTAAAAAAATGTGAGTACATGGTCTTTGAGGTCGGCGGGAAATGCCGTGGAGAAGGACCGGAGTTGCTGCTGAACGGGTCATCAATTAGTAGGGTTACAACTTTTAAATACCTAGGGCATCTTCTTACCGCTGATCTCAAGGACGATGCAGATATTGAAAGGGAGCGCAGGGCACTTGCGGTCCGGAGTAATATGTTGTCCCGTAGTTTTGCCAGGTGTACAGACCAAGTAAAAATAAGACTGTTCAAGGCTGATTGTCAAAGTCTGTATACGGGCAGTCTGTGGGTCAATTGTACTAAAAGATCGCTGGACGTCCTGCGTGTCTAATATAATAATGCTTTCAGGATGTTGTTGAGACTACCTCGTTACTGTAGTGCGTCGGAAATGTTTGCGCAAGCCCGTACCGACGGTTTTCAAGCAATCATACCCAAAAAGACCGCGTCGTTGATGAGAAGAGTGAGGGACAATCGGAACAGCATCCTGGAAACTGTAGCTGAGAGCTTCGGCTCTCCAATAATTAAAAAAATTGTGCACACTTTAATAATTACTAACACTAGGCAATAAGTTTTTGTTTTCTTTGTATGTTACGTTAGTAACATAAAAATCCATAAGAATGTTAACTGTTATGGATTTTTATGTCCGAAATAAAAATGATTTATTATTTATTTTATTATTACAACGAAAATACATTTTTTTGGGAAAATTCAAGACATCCAGGTCTCCAACCACCAACCAAAAATATCGATAAACGATCACAGGTACGATATAAATCTGCAATTGTACACGTCAATTACAAGTAGGCCATTCCTGCCTTTTCATTGCGAACTAAATTAAATTGAGATAGTTAATTGACTGTCAATCGCGGTGATCGATGTTTGACTCGATACATTTGCATCGGATCTACCATTTACGTACGTCGATTGAATACCTTAAACTGTTATTTGGTCTACTGTATTTTTTGTATCTTATGAAGGATAAAGCTTTGGAAACATGTAAATCTATTGCGATCCACCCTGCCTCGCATGATTTTAATGGCCTGAGAAAACATTCAAATTTTTAATACAAGAAAGTTTTATTATTATGTAAAATACACCTTCAACTTACTTATTTTATAGGAACAGGTCTAGGATGAGGAATTAGACCAAGAGAAATACTAAATACGCAGGGCCGCATGTGGCTTATTTGGATAATATTTTCAACAGAATTTCACGGTTCTATCTTTGAATTGCAGCCATGGCAAAATAATTGTAGGTATATTTAAAGTTTAGGTGAAAAAGTTTCCTTTGAATGGTATAACATCAGTTCATTACGGCGCATTCACAGCGCGTCAGCGGCTCTAACTGACGTAGACCGACGCCGCAATTCGTTTTACATTTGACCTAAATTCTACCTATAGATAATATAACAGTGAATGGGGCACAACCTTTTTGGGTAAACAAAGTTGGTGAATTGTTTTTTTTTTTCGTTTTTTTAAAGTGTTGATGCGGTATGGGGAATTCATTGTGGTTGGTTTTATTAATGCATCTCTGTCTGTCCTTAGCTTTGGATATGATATTTTTACCAGATTTGGTGAAAATTAGCCTTATGTTTCACTACCTGTTTTGGGATGCTGCAGAAGGCTTGCCCTATTCCATGCAGTGCCAGTACGGGTTGGTAGATGTCACATGCTATCGAATTTTTGGCTAAAACATTCCTTTTCCATTCAGTATCCTTATTATTTTCTCAAAGTATGGTGCCTGTCTGGGTTCCAACACTAGACCTTCAACTCGTAAGTCCTATTTCCACTGAACTACCTACTATTGGTAGCAAATTTCCGAAAAAACCCAGGCTGGTCGGCAACTTATCGTGCTCATTTCGACGAAGTATCGATGTGAGGGACTCCAGTCTCATCATCATCATCTCGGCGTAATCCCAGTCGCATCCGAAGCTTTGAAGTCTGGGGTCCGCTTTACCGGTCTAACTGCATATTTTTGAATCGACTGCCGTCTAACATCCACAGCCCGAAGGCGATATTGAAGCATTCGGGGCTCCAGCCTATATTCATCAAATACTGTAATCAGGTAACCAGCCAGTTATTCCCGTAAAATACTCGTTCGTACGTAATTCCGTATTCTCAAGAAAAAACGTGTCGTTAGTTTGTTCTGTGTTAGTATAGAGTATACAGTTGTTTAATAGAGGAGCATATCCAAAGGATGTCAAAGGAACCATGTCGAACGCATTTTTGCTATCATCATTTATTTATAGCATTCCGACTGTAGGAGCCTCTGGGGTATAGTCTTCAAAGCTGGAAATAAACATGGATTACACAAGAGACATAATCGCAACTGCATATTATGAGTGCAGTCTGTTTGCTGGCTGTAGAAGGACAGTTGCACATTAGACGTAAAATTTTTTGACAGCAATGTCAAATTGTGGTGAGTGTAAATGTTTATTCTGTAAAACGCACAATGTGCAGCAAAGCATATGTTGGCGAATTGAATTGCTGATAAAAATGTTTGGCTAAGCGCTGGTCATGCTCCACAAGGGCTCATATACTAATTAACTAGCTTTCGAAAACATAGTTACAACTGTAGAATATTGAAAATACTTGTAATTTTATTATTTTACAATAAAAATTGAATCTTTTTATTGTATAAATTGAATCTTTTTATTGCATAAATTGAATCTTTTTATTGTATAAATTGAATCTTCTTACTTCGTAAATTTAATATGTTTATTGCATAAATTCAATCTCTATGTACTTTTAGACTGCACGGCTAGCGCATTGGTTAAGCTATTGACTGCTTCGCTGCATGTCGCGGGTTCGATTCCCGCATGGAACAAATATTTGTATGACCTACAAGAAATTGTTCCGGGTATGGATGTGTGTGTATGTGAGTTTATGTTTGTAAACGCATACACGATACAGGAGAAATTCTTAGTGTGGGACAAAGTTTAAAAAAAAAATGACAACTTCGGCTTGCGGCTCCGTCCGCATGAATATTTCACCACGACACATCGCGTCGCATCCAATCGTTCTCTCGTCGTTCGACATCGACATCGTATGCGCTTAGCATTTTTTCTGATTATTTCTCCTTTTGCTCGACTCCTTAAGGTCTTACCGTGATTTTAAATGGTCACTCAAATGCTACGCTGGTGGTAGCGTGTGCATTGGATCAATAGGTTTCCATCAAAATGGTGGAGCTGAATTGTTCGTGAACGGGCGCCATCAATAGGAATCATCATCGTCACCTCTTAGCCGCCACTGCTTAGGTATTTCAATTATTCCAAATTTCTGAACTTTTTTTATTGTACGACCGTTTTATCGTCTACATCTTTGACCAGCATTCTAACATGTTTAATTTCACCAACAATTAATTTATTGACACGATTTTACGTTTTAAAAGAATGACCATGGAGTTTTTTGCTCGTTCTTATCCATAGATACCTAAAACACTTTAGCCAAAGGCAACCAGTATCATTTTTTCTTCTGACTAACCGACCCTTTGACAATTCAAAAGTGCCTGTAGGTAATGGTTCATTTGAAATAAATGCCTTGAGTTTGAATTTGTTTAAACTTCGTTATATTCCATTAATTGAGAATTAACAGCATAATTGAACAACGCTTAATTACTATCCTTAGCTAACAATGCTCTCTAGTATCGACAATAGGTACTTACACGCAAAATAATAGATAGGTAGGCAGTGAAGGTACCAGAGTTGATTATCCTGATATAATTGAATCGTATTGTACTCAATACAATGAAGTCTTTTGTATACGGCAAGGTTTCTCTACGGTACGGCGAACGTGCTGTAGAAAAAACGTATCTATCAACAAGCTTTCGTAGTGAACCATACATCACTGACGACTATACCTACACACTGCGACTGAACTTATGTGTACAAAGAGTGAAAGAAACTACAAACAAATGAACGCAAGTACGTAGTACCAACTATAAGCGTAGTATAAGAGCATTGTTGTGGTGTCTTACTGGTAACAAACTTGGATTCCGAAGTCGATGCAGTTTGATCAAAACACATACAGAGACCACAATAGGGTATTTGACTAATTAGTCCGTCATTCAGATTATAGAAAAGTATTGGGTACGTATATTTTGTTTTACCAAATCAATAAAGATTGACAAATATAAAAGGCATCAAAGATAAGGAGTGGTGGCTGGTGACATCACTGCTCGCTAAAAGGTGTAGCGTCCAGTGACGTCACACGAGTTTTCAATAAATCTTAATAAACAAGCGCGCTTTACTATCAACGATCGCATCACTGCTTACCATCAGGCGGGATTGCGGCCAAGCGCAAGTTTATAATTTATATTAAAAAAAATACGTGTTTAGTATTTTTTTGGAAATCTGATTGACGGACTAATTAGTTATTTTTAGTCAAATACCCTATTGCTATTTGCGTCCACCGGTTTACTAGCAGGCTTATTGGTTTTACCAATACAATATAAAATAGGCTTAATGTTTTCTATATAAGGTCTTATCTATGAAATTGCCCATTTTTTTAATGAAAAAATGTAAACGAATTTTTTTCATGTATTTATTATTTGTATTAATCGAAGTAATCACACATGCAATCAATGCATCTCTGTCAACAGTTGTTAGTGACAGTTTATTGATACCCTTCTTAAAGAAATCAGCTGCACGTGAGGCAACAAATTCTTAAAATACTGCCTCTCGGGTATTGAGTTTCTTTTCCCGCCAACAAGTTATCCAAATTCTGGAAAAAGTAGTGGTCTGGAGGCGAAAGGTCTGGTAAGTAGGGCGGATGATAGAAAGCTTCCAACGCAAGTTCTTGCAACCTGGAGACCGTCTGCTGTGCAGTATGAGGTAACGCGTCATGCGATTTCTGTCATACAGGAGCGACGGAGAGGAGCGATTGACCAATGCTGGTTGGAGATGTGCCAGTTTCTCCAGCATTGTGTCCATTTCTTCACAGTACATATCTGCAGTAATGCTCATACGGTTTGGTAAGAAGCTGTGATGAATCATACCGGCGCTACACCACCAAACAATGACCATTACTTTTCTAGGGGTAAGTTTTCGTTTAGGGCATTATTTAGTTTAGATGCTGGAGCAGGATCCAACCAACTTGCTGAGTGCTTGTGGTTATAAAACAGAATCCATTTTTCATCGCAGGTATCAATGTGGTGCAAAATTCCTTCATTTGTGTGTCTATTAAGCAGTGCAGGACACGTCTCGTCACGCGCTGGCGATTTATTGAGTTCGTGGGGCACCCATTTGTCAAGCTTTTTTACCTTGCCAATTTGACGCAAATGGACCAATTTTGTTTTTACGTTAACGTCAAAAGCTTCTACTAATTCAGTAGACAATCTGTGTATCATCAGCTTCCACAATCGCCTTTAGTTCGTCATTGTCGACCAAAGTCTTCGGCCGACCGCGAGGTTCATTTTTCAGGTCGAAATTCTCAAAACGGAAGCGAGCAAACCTTGAACCATAACCCATAGGCCCGTTATTGAACCATTCAAAAGAGTTCGCAAATCAAATTTTCTGACGGACAAAAACACTTTCGTCGTAGAGATAAATGTCAAATCGTGCTTTCGACCATTCTTAGTTTGGAATCCTAACTAATCTTATATTCCTAAGTGATTCATTAGGTTTATCTAAAATCAAAAATTTTTGGACGTGTCTCATTTTTATAACTCGGATTATTTTATTCTATAGGATATATTTTGGAGAGTGTGCGCAGGAATATCATGACATAATTCTGCCATCACAGTTCCACCATCGGACGACCCTTACGTTGTTGAGACACTGGAACAATTTGCTTGAGGTAGTCTTTAAGTATGATTATAATTTAAGTATCTTTTAGGTTAGAGTGATTGATAATGTTAATAAATTACTGCGATTTGACATCAACGAATACATCACTGCTTACCATCAGGCGGGATTGCGGTCAAACACTGGTCTACAACGCTTAAAATAAAACCGCTCTGGAGTTGTGTGGTACATTGGAGAGGGTAACCCGCCTCCAATAGAGAAGAAGCCCTGATCGATAATTGGTACTTATTAGTACACCCGCAAGTTATTTTCAACTGTCGAAAAGTCAGTTCAGTCAGAATCCAACAACAATAAAAAGTAAGTTTCGTATTGACTCAGATCCATTCTGATCCTCCCGATACGTGATCCAATCAAGAAGGGGACCCTTGAATGTAGTTAATTAGGCAAATAGAAAGTTTTCAGTGTTCACCAACTAGAACCCATTCGCTGCAAAATCGTTTGTTTTCAAACATTCCCTGGATTTTCGGATTTATTGTCTTTGCCTCTAGAAATTTATTTATGGTACTTTATTTTTTTTAATAATTTGAAACTAGCGCTTGACTGCAATTCTGCCTGATGGTAAGCCGTGATGTAATTGTTGACTTAAAAAACTTAGTGAATGGGAAGGAAGACGGCAGTTGAGCGAAGTGATGCAATTATAAACTCAATAACACGACAGGAGATTGATCTGGAGGCAGATCAGCACAATTGTTTAGACCCGTTCTTCGTACGGCTTCACCAGACATCATGCCAGAACCATGACCACCGAGATAGTAGTAGTAGCACTCGGTGGTAAGCCACATCGGCCTCGGCAGAAGTTACCATCCACCAGACGAAGTCTTGCCGCCAAGCGATTCGTCGTGTTCCGGCATGATGTCTGGTGAAGCCGTACGGAGGACGGGTCTGAGCAGTTGTGTTGCGATGTGTGCCGGGTACGATGCGCCAAGTGTTGTTGTGTCGGGAGTATGGTTGTGGAGGGTCTCCAGATCAATCTCCCTCTGGGTTTAACATTGCACTACCTCGCTCAACTGCCGTCTTCCTTCCTATTCACTAAGTTTTTTAAGTGAATGGGTTTAATAAATTAGCGCGCTTTACCATCAACGATTGCATCACTGCTTACCATCAGGCGGGATTGCAGTCAAGCGCTAGTTTATAATTATTAAAAAAAGAACTTGAATACATCGTTATCAATTAAAAAAATAAATAAACGTTGCTCCACACTAGGAATTTCTCCTGTATTGTGGGTGCGTTTAGAAACATCAAAACTCACATACACAAATATCTAGACCCGGATCAATTACTTGCATCATCTGCCTAATGGTCATAATGGTAATTGCGTGATGATAAATAGCCGATATCCTTCTTCAAAGGTTTCCAAGTATCAAATGCTTACTTTTTTTGTTAGCTCTCTCCAATCTGATTAGGTTTAACTAAATACTACCATTTTACATGGATCGATTGCATATATTTTTTTTTTATATAAAAAAGAAATACTTGCTCCACACTAGGAATATCTCCTGTATCGTGGGTGAGTTTACAAATATATAAAACTCACATACACAAACATCCAGACGCAGCAGAACAAATTGTAGCCCATAAAAATTTGTTTCGTGCGCGATTCGAACTCGCGACACGCGGCGCAGCAGTCGATCGCTCAGCCATTGCACCAAACGTATCGACAATCCAATCTCACAAATCTGACCTGTAAAAGCCAATTACTGGGTAATAGGATACCCCTTGGTGAGACTGTCATACTTTCCGACTTTTGACTACTCCAACGCCTTAATGTATTTTAAGAAGCACGGAGGGTTTTGATATGTAATCATGGTCACCCATCCGCAGACCAACCTCAGCAAGTGTATCTTAACCTGATTGATGGACTGTGAGGTTGATTATTTAGCTACGGGCCCTACTTTTTCGCTCTTTAGTATAGATAGATCAACATCATCTCAGCGATAATCCCAGTCACATCCGAAGCTTTTTCAGCTTTGAAGTCTTTACAGTCTAACTGCTGATTTTGGCTAAACTTCGACATTTTCCCTGAAGCGACTGCCGTCTGACAACACATGATATAACCCGAAGGCGATATCTAAGTATTGCAGTTAGACCAATTGTTAGACTTTTGAGGGATCCAACAACCTGTAACGACTGCCCCCGTTGGTCCCGGTTGCCATACAAACATTTAGTCGTACGGCAACCGGAACCAACGGCTTAACGTGCTTTCCGAGGCATGACCAGACCAGTGCAAATATTCAAATACATACAAAATTCATACTCGTATTCATGCATACAAATATTTACAATTTGCGGGGATCGAACCCGCGCCTCCTTGCGCAACGGCCGCGACACTACCGCTACTCCACGGAGGCTGTCGAAGGCTCTTTAGTATAGATATTTATGTCTAATATAATATACCTGCTTAAAGTCCAGATTTCATTTATAATACTAATCGTTTTACCAGGGATCATGTGTGGCTTTCACACTTCTCCATAGTTATGGAGTGAATTCTTTTCACTTCATTGCTATCAGTCTATAGCTTGTTGACACAGGTCTCTCCTCTGTACGAGGGGACTGGACGATTAGCCACCACTTAGGTCTACTGTAGGTTGGCGCAATTCACATGTCTGCGAATTTTCGGTTCTTATCCATGCACAAAGACAAAGTAAACTAACTACTTGCTCCACGAACAACTCCACTGGGCCCGCACTGGCCTCAGTAGGCCTCCACTAGGCCAGCAGTGCTCTACTGGGTCTTCCACTGGTCTCACTGGGCCAGAACTGCTCCAATAGAGCCCCCACTGATCTCAGTTTATCTCAATTGGTCCCAAACAGCTCCACTGTTCGTCCCACTGGTCTCACTGAGCCTCTACTAAGCCACCGCCGCACAACTGGGCCCTCCACCGGTCCCACTGAACAATTAAATACACTGTGTTTATTACAAACACTCAAGCTTATCTCTTCGAATATCACAAACATGACGTACATACCTTCGGGGAACTATAATGGTACCAAATCACTCTCAACAAGACACATCAGCAACGAGATCATTTACGACTCTCAAGATTTTGCTTACATACACAATAATCCCTGAACACTAATTATTATAACGACATCGTCGCGCAAACAAGAAACTGACGGAGTCTAGTTAGCTTTTAAAATAAATTCATAGTGTAGACAGATATCTGGCTTTGTCTAGAACGGTCCCATGATACGTGAGAGAAATTCTGAATATTGACATGAAATATTTCAATACAGAAGCCTCACTTCACTTCACTTACCGCGTCAATGATCTCACTGATTTGACTGACTCAAAGACGCTACCGACTGAGCGCAACATGGCTAAAAGCATGCATCCCACACCTGCAAATAAGATTTTTACTTAGCTTGAGTGACGGTACCATGCTTTCTGGTCTCAATATTAAGCCTTCTGCACTACATCACTTTAGCCTATTATGTCAACCCACGCTTTCGCCAGTCGCCTTCTTATAAGGGTGCTTTCATATATACGCGGTTGCTGCGACACAGACGCGAGTGTAATAGGAGGCAATTTAAATAATGTCGCTACTGAGTACGACTTTGTTGATGACTCCATGAAGGTTTGTGGAGTAGTATAGCAACTGCAATTATGAAATAATAATTATAATGAGCTAGTTAGTAAATATTACAACACCGAGAATGAAACACAGAATCTGTTTAATTAAAACTAGAATTATAATCTGCAAAATTCCATTTGTTTCAGTAGAGAAAGCTTAAATAATGCCTCACCACGTTCCAGTTTCCACACCGCAACTGGAACAAACACGTTAGTAGTGCTATGAATAAACATAAAATTCCAAAACAATCCCAAAACAGTGTAATTACACGTACCTTAATAAAGAGTCCATGTCCACAAGCTCGTGTAACAGGGATGTGTACATCACGCGGCATCAGCGGCAATTTGTAGCGCGCCTGTGTGTGGCGGCCAAACGGTCTCGACTCCAGCGCTTTCATCAGTAATGTGCATTGCAGTGCTTCGTACAAAAACAACCTTACCTAATGGTCATTTGTTGAACCTGTAACGTTGAAACGCTACAAAAATATGTTTTTATGTTTATTACAGTTCAGAACTAATCCGAATAATATAATTGAGAAAAATATTTCTTTATTGAAGGCACGGTTGCACATGACGCGGGGTCGATTGCTGCACAGAACGAATATTTGTATTACCTACAAGTAGTTGTTCTGGGTTTTGTTGTTTTGTCTATGTGAGTTTATATGTTTGTAAACGCACCCGCGATGTTGTGGGGCAATGTCTTCTTTTTTTTAAATAGGTGTAATTAATTATAAGTTGCACAATGCTTGCTACGTTCAGGCTTTCATGAAGGTATAATCATTTTAAAGCATATAATGTATAATCTGATTGTGAGCGAGCGTACGATGAATACTGCTTTTCCTTACATATTCAAATATTTGGATCACGATTTGTGGCAATATGGCATACTGACTTCATCATGCCAACACTGGAGCTCATATTGAGCCTGCCCATAATCGGCGGCTGACTATACATCATCAACCATTTACCGTCCCACTGCTGGGCACAGGTTTTCTCTCATACAGAGAAGGATTGAGTGTAATTACCACGCTTGCTTATTGCGGATTGGCGATTTCAGACTTAAAGTCCAGGTTTCCTCAAAATGTTTTCTTTCAACTTTTAATCAGTGATTGGTGTCCAAAATATACTTGGAAAGTACATGTAACTTAGTAGTACTTAAAAGTTACATTGGTACTTGCCTGACCTGAACTCGAACCCGCACACTCATACTTGAGAGGCTGGTGTTTTAACCACTAGGCCACCAAGATTATACGTTTGGCGTGAACTCGATCGTTGTACGCAAAACATTTGAAACGATCATTATATAATCAATTACAATAGTTTTGGGGCAAAATAAGAACTATTTCACTGAGTTCTACGAATTCCAGACTTATCTTCACGCGCTATTTCAATTAGAATGCCAAGGCGTTGGCGGCCATAATGGTATTTTTGCAAGAAATAATTGAGTTTACATTGCATGTTCTATGTGCTTAAGAGTTGTTCATCACGAATATCAAACAACAAAGTCAAACGAATTCTTTTACTAAAACATACGTAAAGTCTCCTGAATAATGTAGACATAAAAAATATGATATTATTTGATGAAAACGACACATAATTGGGCTTGCCATTGTATTATTATTGGCAATATATAATCACCACGCTGGCTCAATGCGGGTTGGCGATTACAGACTAAAAATCCAGGATTCCTCAAGATGTTTTCCTTCACCATGTAATCAGTCATCGATGTCCAAGACATACTTAGAAAGAACATATAACTTAGAAAAGTTACAGTGGTACTTGCCTGACCTGGAAGCGAGCCCGCACACTCATACTTGGTTGGCTGGTGTTTTAACCACTAGGCCACCACGACTTCTCAATATGAGAAAGATCAATCCTTCTCTGTATGATAGGAGGCTTGTGCCTATCAGTGGGACGATAAAAAGGTTCATGAATGAACATGTAATTCAATTTGTAGTTTTATTAAGAATGTTTATTCCGCAATTTTCATGATTTGTCTGCATCGCGGTCAAGCACAACCTAGTTTATAGCGTTTAAAAACACGCAAACTGACTGGTACGGCTTTAAATCGGCCTTTGTTTATTTATGTGCTTGAGTATTAAATAAATAAACATTGAATGGATTTTTCGTATAAACGAGGAATTTTTACTTTGTATGATGCTGACATTCCGGGAGTAGGTATATGGGATTTCAGTGACTTCACTTTGCGTTTTATTAGGTCTTTGTCTGTTGAACGCATACTTTTTGACTGCTTTAGACATTCTTGTTACGAAGGACAAGGTGTTGTGGCCCAGTTTCTCAGTGACCTAAGGCTATGTTGATTGATCGAAACTTTCATTTTGTTTTTGTGTATTTTGTCTACATAAAAGT
Organism: Sesamia inferens; assembly: GCA_037179545.1. Classification (NCBI taxonomy): domain Eukaryota; kingdom Metazoa; phylum Arthropoda; class Insecta; order Lepidoptera; family Noctuidae; genus Sesamia; species Sesamia inferens. Next base: position 13,558,575 of record CM073928.1, on the reverse strand, counting down.
ACCTACTGTATTTTTATCTCTTGAAGCGTTGCATGTTTGTACTTATAGATACAAGGATTACAATATATACATAAAATTGCTCCACCAGGTTACTTCGCTTCATGACTTACTGGCAAATTTGATATCTTGATGTCTTAGCATTAAACGAACTCGATCTCTGAATCTGTACACGATCCTTTTTTCAAAGTAGTTAATAACTTTGATATCTATATACTAATTAATTTGCATTAATGTCCAATTAATAACAATCTTTATACGCATTCGAGTAAGGTATCTGTTACGTGATGGTCACAGAGAAGTCTATCAAAACCATATAGCTATCTTTATTCTCGTTATGATAAAGTTGTTTGGTTTCTGATAGAAATAAAATAAATTTGTGTGATTTGCTAAATGTATAAGTGTACATTGTAACGCATTTTCAAAGGAAGCAAGGAGGTAGCGACGGTCGACCCTTGCAGGTTTTGTTGGAAGATGTCAAGGCAACACATTTTGATAGAATATATATCTATAGGAGAGAAGGCTACCAACCTCAAGGAGGATTAAGCGGTGTAATTTTATGAACATATACACATATACTCACACCTATTATATTTTGTCTTCTTCTTCATCTCAGCGTTAATCCCAGTCGTATCCGAAGCTTTTCAGCTTTGGAGTCTAGGGTCCGCTTTACCAGTCTAACTGCTCATTTTGGCTAAACTTCGATATTTTCCATGAAGCGACTGCCGTCTGACCTCCACAACCCGAAGGCGATATCGAAGCATTGCAGTTAGACCAATTGTAGGACTTTTGAGGGCTCCAAAACCCGTAACGACTGCCATTAGATGTTCGTATGGCACCGGGACCAACGGCTTAACGTGCTTTCCGAGGCACGACCAGACCAGTGCAAATATTCATATTCATGCATACAAATATTTGCACTGCGCGGGGATCGAACGCGCGCCTCCTTGCGCAGCGGCCACGTTCGCTACCGCTACGCCACGGAGGCTGCCACTTATTATATTTTGTACTCATACTTTTACAGTAGAGCCTCTATAAGTCGACTATGAGATATATGACAAGGGAGACGCCAAAAAATTCGAGTTATAGAGTTTTTGACTTATAGACAATATTTCACTCTACGATTGCTTTGCTAAAATTCAAATGAAATAAAAACTAATAAAACTAAACATCTGACACCAAGCAAGTAAACACGTGTTAACGTAAGTAATAAATTCGTGGCAATTCTATTCATTGTATTAAAATGAAACACGTGACACCAAGCAAGCAAAAACGTGTTAATGTACGTCATAAATTCTATTCATACTCTAAAATTGCTTTCTACAAAACACTTACACTGTTGGCGAATTCTTAAAGTTGGTAACTTATTTTTATTCGAACTACAGAGGTACCAAGTACCAAGTATGTACCAAGTTTCAAATAATTGAGTTGTAAAATAAAACATAGCAATGTTTTATTTTACAACTCAATTATTTGAAACTTGGTATTTTACCTCTGTATCTCGAACATAGCAATGTTCGAGATACAGAAGTAAAATTTAATTTTTCGAGTTATGGAGCTAACTATTATTTCGACTAATAGAGGGCCGAGATTTCATGTAATGGAAGTTTTGGTGTTTTAAGGGAAGGGAACAAAACATTTTTTCGAGATTTTGAGGTTTTCGACTTATCGAGGTTAGACTTAACGAGGTTCTACTGTATTTCATTTATTCCTATAGGCCATATTCCAGTAACATGAGGCGCTGTTCTGATCAATTTTCACTACACCAGGGCTTATTATTCAGTTCACAGACACAGCCTTCACCTTTAACCCTAAGTTTCGGACTTAGTGACATCTTAGCGTGACGTGGTGGGGGAAAAGAGTTCGCGGAAGGATTTGGGAATATAAAAGTAAGTTAAGATAAAAGTAAGAAGATAAAAAGCAACCGAAAAACGAAACTATAGAGAATAAAATTCCTATTTTAGAACTTTTATTAATACTTTGTAAAAGTACATAGATGGCTGAAATATGTAGGTACACCAGTATATAAAAAGAAGTGAAAAAGCAGTAGGCGTCAGAAAAACAAAATAATGAAAGACACAGAACCAAAAGGAATGAATTACTGTAGTAAAATGACAAACTGTGCTGTTATTTATTCGTTCCGGTACTGGGAAAGTAAAGTCCGTAAAACTCTCACAATACCTACATGTTGTTTAAACACTAGTAAAATTATTTTTTACATGCTTTTTATTAGCTTCACTTGTATGATTGCTTGCTTGTTTGTTTGTCCGTCTCTAAATCTTTGGACTACGAATAAGCGACACATTACTGTAAAATGTCCCACCGTTTTCAATACGTTCGATGGCCGACCGGTCTAAGGCGCGCGTCTTCAGTGACGTCAGCGTTCGGATTCAGCGATCGTGGGTTCTACTCCCAGCCACGCAGAAAAAAAATGTTGTATTCCGGCAAATGCTAAGATTTTATTCGTACATATAACTGTAAGTGATTCTGAAAAACTTTACCATTTCTTTGTGACGCTGCAACTCCAAATAGTTATCATAGATGGTAACAGATAGCGTCGGTAACTCGTTTCCCTATGATAAGTAGGGGATAGTAGAAACTAACATTAGTTTCTGAGTCGTGCATGGTTTAATGTTTGAGGCAAACAGAGCCTTAGATTTTGATATGTTGAAATATCAGTATCAACAATTAGAATGGAATTGTATATTTGAAAGCGAGCCAGGTATTCAAATTTTCAAATTTTTTTCAATTTTCATTAATTTGTGCAGGCAAAGTATTTAGCTTAGATTTAGATTTAGTTACTTGGATAACGCATCATTACGAATTTTAGTACTTGCTATTCTGTCTGTTAGAGATCAAGAAAAGTTTGGTAAAAACAAATGAGCACCACTTAAGCGCTCGTGTTATCAGTATATTATTTAAAAATAATATATCGAACTAAAAATTTGAAAATAAATATAGTTTAAAAAACTAAAAAAACATGCTTTTAAAGAATATCAAACTAAAAAGTTAAAAATAATTTTAAAATTTAATTTATGACAATAGTATATAAACAATACTACTATAAATGAGAAAACAGCGTGAGGCGCTTAATAAAAAAAATTATGGCAAATAGCGGTAAGTACACCATTTCATTCCTGCCCAAAGTATGAAATGGTTAATGATTATTCAAATAGTTCTATTTTAATGATTTTAATTATATTAGTTAGTGCTAGTTGTACATCACATAGAGCTTGTGGTTGTACCGCAAAAACCATTGCTCGTTTTCCAACACTGCACTTAATAAGCCCGATTTAAAAAACAGAAAAAATAAACGTGAACGTAGTTCGAAATGAAACTCTAAAATGAAGGTTGCGAAAAAAAAAACAAACGTTTGAAAACTTTTGCAGCCAAAAAAGCCTTACGCCGAAATTAAAATCCAAGATGACAGATTTTCATTTTGGTATAACGCTTTTTTGTTACATAATTATTTCTCGCATTTTTATCCTGATACAAACTCCTTTAAAGAACATTGTTTATAAACAAACGTCTGTAGAAATTCCTATAAGATTTACCACCTAGGTTTGAATTTCCACACAATTTGTTGAGTACATGTAACCGTTTTGTGCAAACTACGTACCGTTAACGTAATGAGCGTTGCGTCTTAAGATCATTGACTTGCAGCGGGTTACTGCACTGTGCAAACAGAGTGATGCCACTAAATAGGTTAGTTACAGTAATGCTATTCTGTTAATTCTGAAATTCTTAAAAGCCTGACTGGAATATAATAGATGCGGAAGGTGGAGGATAGAGTGTCGTGGTGAAGCCTAGGGAGAGGTCTAGGTTTAGCAGCGGTAGGCTAAGTTACCTAATGTTCATTTTTTCTCATAATTTATTTATTTATTTATCCATTTATTTCAGGCATCAAGGCCCATATAAACATATACAATACTATATTAACATAAACCTTAAAATACTATAAATGTATATAACATAATTGACTACACCTAATGTAGGTACACTAAGTGTCGGCGTCGTGTTTCGCTGACTGGTGTCACATAGTAGGCCAAGAAACCGGCAGTACACAACACCTTTCAGCCAGAACACTTCTTTGAGGGACTTCTCTAGAATAATAGCTCTGCTCAAAATTGTTTTGTAGTCGAATAATCTTTAGGGGTTCGCGTATGCTCGCGGTTTAACCTTAGAGTGAGCGCGACTTTTTGCAAAACGTCAATAGGCGCGTGGGGAGCATTTTGCCGCCCATTTTCTTTGACCATTTCGACTAACATACAACAATTTAATATTTTTTTCCTCAGAATTTAAATAAGACACCAATAAGTAACAATAAATTAATATATTTATTAAATTTCATTTTAAGAATTTTGGTGTATAAAAGATTATAGGAAACATGACATTTTGATTGACTTTTCTTTTTCCTTATCCTACATAATACTTCATAAAACTTTCAAAAATTGAAAAACATAAAAAAATATATATATCTTCTAAATCTGAAGGATATATTTTATTAAAACAGTCTTCACAAAGGTATGTGCAATGTTCGTTGCGCAGTAAAAAAAAAAACATTTACCACTTTGGGTATCAGGAACTCCTTTCTTTGTGAGCCTGTTTTTCTTTGAGGGACGTTTACTGAAAATCAGTTAGTAACTGATAGCAAGAGGTATCGAAGTAAATGTACCCATAGTGATGTTGCAACCAGTGTTGAGGATATTTTGGGATAATCTTTGTACTAAAGCGTTTGCTGAATTATCAACTTCCCTTGATCAGATGTTTTTTCTATCCAAGATAAAATTTGAGCTTCCATTTTTTTTTATTAATTTATAAACCAGCGCTTGACCGCAATCCCGCCTGATGGTAAGCAGTGACGCAATCGTTGATGGTAAAGCGCACTAGTTTATTAAGAGGCTATTCACTCTAGCCTTGAAGACACTCAAATTGTAGTCCGACGGAAACACCGCCGCCGGCAGATTGTTCCAGTCCCTCGATGTACGCGGTATAAAGGAGGAGGCGAAACGCTTCGTCCGGATCGTAGAGGTGTTAGTGTGTTAGTTAGCCAGTCAGGCCAGCGGAAATGCCGTACGCTGGAAGCTTACTCAAAAGGCCAGCGTGCCATATCCGGTCGAAGGCCTTCGAGGCATCAAGGGAGACAGCAATCGCTTCCCCATTTCTCTCGAGGGCCTCGCCCCAAAAGTGAGTGGCATACACTAGTAGGTCCCTAGTTGACCGATTGCGGCGAAACCCGTACTGTCGGTCACTGAGGAGATCTTTACCTTCCAGGTATGCCAAGAGGCGCGAGTTCAATACACGCTCCATAGTTTTGCAAAGTATGGAGGTGATCGAAATCGGCCGATAGTTGGTAGGATCGACACGACTACTCTTTTTGGGCACGGGCTGCACGTTGGCAAGCTTCCAGGACTTGGGCACTATACCAGTCCTAAATGAGAGACGATACAAGCGTGTCAATACAGGAGACAACTCGGGCGCACATGCTTTAAGAACAATCGCTGGTATACCATCCGGACCACTAGCCTTATTCATGTCCAGACGACACAGTGCTCTCAGAACCTCCTTGTTCCGAATGCGAACCTCAGGCATTGAAGTACCGCAGTGGGGTAAAATAGGTGGAGTAGCACTGCCAGTATCAAGACGCGAATTATGGGCAAAGAGAGATGCAAAGAGACCTGCTTTCTCTCTCGCCGTATGAGCCAGTGTTCCATCGGGGCTAACCAGCGGAGGCAGTGTGGGCCGACAGAAGTTCGCCTCGACCGATTTGGCAAGGGACCAAAAAAATCTGCTACCGGAAGGCTGCGCAGATAACCATTCTTATTTTTTATTATCAATTAAAATATTAAATGCTAAAACGAACATGTTTTTTTTTAGTTTTAGGCATAAATCTATACTAATGTATAAAGCTAAAGAGTTTGTTTGTTTGAACGCGCTAATCTGAGGAACTACTGATCCGATTTGAAAAATTCTTTTTGCATTAGAGAGCCCATTAATCCAGGAAGGCTTTAGGCTATATAACGTCACGCTGCAACCAATAGGAACGGAGCATAACTAACTCCACGCGAACGAAGTCGCTGGCGGCCGCTAGTGCACCATAAAATATATTCTACCTTTCAAGCTTCTAAAAAATACGTTATATAACATAATTTTACGTACGTGAGTGGTCGCGTGGTGAGCAATTTGCCGCCCAGTAACACCTGGTGGTAACGACTTTCTCCTCAAGCGGTCCCCTGTGCACTGACGGCTTCCAGCTTGTCGGCGCACGTTGCTAACGAGAATAGGGTCAGAAAAGCGCAAGCCTAACGGACGGTTGTTTTAAAAACTGTTAACGTTTTTTTCGCGCGGGTGTTAAAATGCTCATAGCGCGCCCACTCTAGGGTTAAATATACATTATTAGTCTGTTTTAATGACAAAGTGAAGATAAAAGAGAAAAAAAAAATATTTCCCTGGGACCTCTGCCAGGATCGAAGTTTCGTACACGAATATTTATAATATAAAAAGACAGAGAAATCTGGTATAAGTTTTACGAAGCTCTCATTATTTGGATTTTCACTATGATTTCACATTTTGACGAGTATTTTTTTTATATTTGTTGGATTTTCAGTTTGATCTTACTATTTTAACTTTTTATCCCTCAAAAGGAAAAAATAAAAACAAAATGATAAGAGAAAAAGTTATGGAGAGGGAATAGGTATTGTTTTTTCATTACGTGGCGATTTCTATCACTTAACTGGCACCGTCAGCTGCGGTAAAGAACATCATTGCAATAAAAGTACATAGCAAAACAAAATGCGAGTTAAAAATAAAATGTTAATTATATATATACCACGCTTTGGGCGGTACATTGTCCAAACATTGTTCTCCCCAGGGCATCAAATTGTACCAATATACCTACATGTTTGTCACTGGATTATTGTTGCATCAATATACCGAATTGTTGCTAAACATTATCTGTGTAAAGCTGTATATTTACCAAATAATTATTTACCTCCACCATATTTTTTAAACAAAATAAATTAACAGGGATTAGTTGCTTTTTTTTGGATGCCTTAGAGGAAAAAAGTAACAAAATTATTACTAAGCCTACTTTATCCGCCCATCCGTCTACCCGTCCGTCTATTACAATTTAAATTGAAATGTTCATATACCTTAATGGTGTATTTCAACGGCCGCTATAACAACGTAAAATATACAAAAAATGAAGTAACGATATAAAGAGCTTATTTATGCAGGAAACGTGTAATTTTCGGCTTTTTTGTCTCGTTTTAAGGGACCCTTCGTCTGCCTCTTCGGCTCGCACTTGGTCGCTTTTTCAATAAAATCAAGCTGGATTTGATCTATCAATTTGTTTGAAAAAAAAAAATAACTGATTCTCCTTATTACAGATTTTTTTTTTTTTTATAAATTATAAACCAGCGCTTGACCGCAATCCCGCCTGATGGTAAGCAGTGACGCGATCGTTGATGGTAAAGCGCGCTAGTTTATTAAGAGCCTATTCACTCTAGCCTTGAAGACACTCAAATCGTAATGTGACGGAAACACCGACGCCGGCAAATTGTTCCAGTCCCTCGATGTACGCGGTATAAAGGAGGAAGCAAAACGCTTCGTCCAGATCGCAGTGGTGTCAACAACGTAAGGGTGGAAACTCGCCGTACGACGGGTCGTCCGATGATGGAACGGAGATGGGGGAATTAAATCATGCAATTCCCTTGCACACTCACCAGAATGCATCCTATAGAAGACCGAAAGGCTGGCCACTCTACGCCTGTGCTCCAGGCTTTGGAGACCGTTTCGAGTTAAGTCTGGGTCGCCAATCAGCCTCTTCGCACGCCTCTCCACCGAATCCAAAGTGGCAAGGTGACATTTCGCATCACCAGCCCAAATGTGGCTGCACTACTCCACACACGAACGGACCTGTGCTTTGTATAAAATTAGAAGCTGCCCAGGTGTGAAGTACCGCCGGACCTTCGCGATGACGCCTAGTTTTCTGGCAGCCACCCTTGCCTTGGACTCAATGAACCGCCCAAAGTTAAGGCTCGAGGAAATCTCAACTCCCAAAAGCTGAAGGCGGTCGGTACACTCCAAGGATACATTCTGAAAAGTAGGAGCCAGGGTGAACGGGCTCCTTTTGGCGGTGAAAAGACACGCCTGTGTTTTGGCGGCATTGAATGCTACAAGATTGGCATTGCCCCATTCGGAGACTGCCTGCAGTGCAGCACTCACACGCTCTACCATGGCCTCTCTTTCGGACCGGATTGTTTCCTTACTAGCCCGAGCTTCCGGCAGGTATCTCTCCACAACTGTGCTGTCATCTGCATAAACCATGGGCGAGCCGAGCCACCGATGGGCACGTCACTGAAGGGGATAAAATACTCCATAGCTTGACGCACCACGTCGGTTATAGCGTCCGCACAACTCGATAGATTGCTAGAAGAGAAGCAGATCTGCTGCCAAGGATAAGATGCAAAGAAGTGGCGCATCTCATCCCAATCTGCTGACTTGTAACGCCATATTCGCCGCTCACCACGCGAGTCGCAATCAGGTGGGGAGAAGGACGTCACAGACTTCACCAGACAGTGGTTTGAAGTTCCTAACGGTGAGGAAACTGTAACAACACATCTGTCCGGATCAGTGGTCAGCAGAAGGTCCAGACAATTGGCGGTATGACCAGCCACATCAGGCACCCTAGTCGCTTCTTCCACCAGCTGGGAAAGGCCCATTGATAGCGCAAAGTTTCGCGCTTCTCTCCCAGCGTGGTCGGTCCTCTGGTATGGGAAAAGCCAGTCTTGATGGCAGGCATTAAAGTCCCCCAGAGCGACGAACTGTGCGTCAGGGTACCGATGCAGTGCATTGTCAGCAGCCACACTGAGGTGGTCAAATAGTCGAGTTGTCTCCTGGTCACCGCTGTGCGATCGGTAGACACAAGTGTAGACAATTTTGTCCACACCAGTGTCAACCAACAGCCATAAGGACGATAGATGAGAGTCTTCGAGGTGACGGAGACGCCGGCAACAGATGTCATTGCGGACATACACACAGACCCCGGCACGCTGCAGGAAATGATGCTCCAAAGAGTATCCCGGGTAGTTGAGGTATGCCGCATCAGACGGACATCTATTCTGATCTGGGTCTCCGTCAAGAAAAGTAGGTGGGGCTTTTCAGTCTCAAGGTGGTGATGGACTGCATCGATATTGGAGTGCAGACCTCGAATGTTTGAGAGGTGCACTTTAAATGAGAGGACGTGCGCCCGCTGTGCACACCTACTTTTCTTTTTAAAACTTTTCATTTTGATAAACTGAGTGAATAGGAAGGAAGACGGCAGTTGAGCGAGGTGATGCAATGATAAACCCAACAACACTACCAACGATGCTGTGCCAGTGGGAGATTGATCTGGAGACTGCGGGGACGCCCGAACCCCCCAGGGATCGCCATCGGGTCCTCTCGTCCGGTCGCCAACCAGCACGATGGGGCCGGGCCACCCTGGGATTTTTCACAGTTGGCGGGGCAGCCTTTCGTGTGTGGCTGGCACACTACTTGGGCCCCCAACTACCTGCGGTCGGCCAGCGGAGCACCGTGCTTCTGATCCCGCTACCCTCCACGACCAAACTCCCGACACAACAACATTTGCCGCATCGAGCCCGGCACACATCGCAACACAACTGCTCAGACCCGTCCTCCGTACGGCTTCACCAGACATCATGCCGGAACACGACGAATCGCTTGGCGGCATGACTTTGTCTGGTGGGTGGTAACTACGCCGGCGGCCGATGTTGTGGCCTACCACCGAGGCCAAATCTATATAAGGCTAAAATCAATCGATCGTATATCACACAATAATGGAATCTAGTCAAAAATATCACTTCTGCATCTGTTTCTCTTTCGGGCAAATTCTCCCTCATGCAACACAATCCTTGGACAGCTATGTTAACAGTTTAAAAATTCGAATTCTGAAACTAATATGAACTCACAATATACAAAGTGGTGCTGACAATACGACAATAAATGATAACACGAACAATGCTGGTTCATAGGAATAATCCTAAACCATAGAAAAAACCTAGCATCAAAAATAACAAAAAATAAACATTTCAAATAAACTAAATCGCATAAAATTGCAAACAGAATAGAACACCCTTTAAAAATATCGGTTCACTGACCTCCGATCGGCGACAGCGCGATCCTGTATCGACTTGCTTTTTTCGCGCCATTTTTATTAACGTTTGGTACTGCAGGCTGCGGTGGTCATTAACCTGTAAGCGCTTCATTATCAACATGTAAATCATGTATAAAATATGAAAAATGAAAAATAATTTCCTGTAACTAAACTAATGGACATATTTATACGATTTTTTATGGGTGGACTGAGAATGTGTTGAGGTGCACGATGTTTAATTTATTGTCGTATTGTCAGCACCTCTCTGTATAATAATTGAAAATATGTTAACACTGAACTAATTTCAGCAAAATTAATCATTTAAGTTATGAATTTTGTGCAGGCAGAATTAATTACGATAGTAAGACTTAATAATCGTGTTTATTGATTAATAATTAAATAATAATTTTGTTTCTTAATTAAGGTAGATATTAGGGCAAAAGTTTCATATGCATACAGTAAAAATTAAAGTAATCTTATTATATTACTATTTAGATACAATATTGTAAGTAGAAATTGCGTAGTTCAATGTTTTACTTCATAAAATTGTTCTTTATGAGAAAATAAACACGTTTAGTAACCCAATACGTAATGATACTTGCCATTATAGTTTTTAATATCCAAAATAATTATAGTTCTTGCAATTTACGAGCGCGCGTGAGTCTTGCTTGTGGTATGTTGTGTACATGCACAATGCGTTAGTGTGTGTGCCTGACGGAGCGTTCAGTAGCGAGCGGTCGCCCGCTCAGGTCAGTTGTGCTTATTGTTTTTACGTCGCTATCCGCCACGAAGTACCGTCAGCATGTCAAATACCGATAAAAAGCGAAAAATTATTCGTAGTGAGATGAGTTATTTAAATATGCATTTATAGCGTTAATTTAATATTAAACTATTTGTATGGATCAACGATCATGAACGTTGTATTATCTTTATTATTTGTAGGGTCGTGCAATTATCGCCCGAGTTTTTCAATTTCTTCAAGAATATAATTTCATGAAGGCGAATAATAATGATAATTGTGATTTGAGTCCTTTGGCTAACGTAAGAAAACGAACCGCCGAAGCAACAGGGGTTAGTGATCGTACTGTAACTTCTATTTTGAAAGAAGAAAAAGAGATGCCCTCTACATCTGCCAAGTTTCTTTCACCAATGAAAAAACGTCGTAAAAGAGGTAACAAATTTGATTTTGATAATTTCGACACTAATTTGATTCGAAGTACAATTCAAAATTATTACATCGAACACAAGGAAATTCCAACTTTAAACAAAATTCGGTCAGTTCTCAGAGAAAAGATAGACTTTGACGGGTGTCTAAGCACTTTACGTTCATTGCTCATAAAAATTGGTTATAAATGGCGAAAGATTAGCAGTGACCGACGAGTATTACAAGAAAGGCATGATTTACAACTGTGGCGTTTAAAATATTTGAAAAAGATTTCTCAGTGCCGTGCAGAAGGACGTCCTATTGTTTACACTGACGAAACATATGTTTTAACGTCACACGTTCGACAAAATACATGGGGCATAAAGGATAAAGATACTCCATTTATGAAGAAATTAGGTACTGGGAGCCGGTTTATTATAATGCACGCAGGTACTAAAGATGGACTCATTCCAAATGCCTCATTGGTATATAAAGCATCCTCCACAACTGGAGATTATCACTCAAATATGAGTTTCGAAAATTATAAGAAGTGGCTAGAAGAGAAGCCTATGCCAAATTTGCCAGAACGGGCAGTTATTGTGATGGATAACGCGTCCTATCATAACGCCCGCAGCAGTGAAATTCCTACGTCCAGTTCAAGGAAGAGCGATATGATAAAATGGCTAACTGATAACGGAATTTTATGTGACGAACGATTAAAAAAAATCGAACTCTATGATTTAATAAAAAATAATAAACATCGTTTCATAACATTCAAAATCGACGAAATAGTTAAAAGCAAGAATTTTTAAATATTACGTTTGCCGCCCCATCACCCTGAGTTGAACTGTATCGAAAATATCTGGGGAATTTAAAAAAATAAAATTGCAACTAAAAATATCGGGCAAAATATGACTATTTTACAAAATTTAATAAATGAGTGTTTGAACGATATCGACAATGATACCTGGCGTAAAACTTGCAAACATGTCGAAAAACTTGAAGAAGAATATAGAAAATATTTCGATTTGGATTTCGAGTTAACGATTAATGCAGAATCAACTGATAGCGACACTGAAGAGTTTGAAGATAGTAACACTTCTGACGATGAATAATAATTAATTTTAATAAAACTTACTATTAAAATATTTGTTTTATTATAATTGTTGGTTTCAAAGAAAAAATAATTTTAACATTGATTATTTGTATGCTAACCGTAGCGCGTCTACGCGCACGCACACATTTACACGTATACAGATACGACTTGAACACAACTAAGAGCCACGCGCGTTCGTGAATTGCAAGAACTATACTAAGAAATAAAAATATATTTATATACAAGTATACATAAATTATTTTATTTTCGTATAAATTTCCGAGTACTTACTATAGCGACATCTAAACCAAACCAAACAAACCAATTGGTATATTATCTAATTGACCACAGATGGCGTAGATCATAAATAATAAAGAATTTCATTCACAAGTTGGCTCTTATTTTCGTATTCTTTGGTAGTTAGATCAATAGCTTAACAGAATAACAAAGCTCGGATCACAGGGCACAGGTTTGAAACCCAGTTGTCAGTCGACCTTTTGCAAATTTAATTTTATATAATTTTTATCAATCTATATACTCGTACAATATGTAAAGAAAACCCTGTCCGATCCGTGAAGGCATTGTTAGGTATCGATAACTGATTCTACTAATGTATACAAAGCCGGGCGAAACTTAAAAAAATAATCCCTCTAAAAACATTAATTGTATTTCGCAAAAAGAGGTAACTTAATACATGTGCGGTAGGTAACCCTTCCGCGGGCGACGGGGGGCAGGGCACGCGGCACGTGGTCACATCGCTTATAATAATACAGTCCAAATGGTGTTGCCACTTTTTTTTAAAAATTAACAAAATTCGGGGAAGTTGGAGTTTTATTACTATGATGATTACGTAAAATTTTATATTATATTTGGTCATGTGTTTACCTAACCTTTATTATCCTTATGGGTCGGACAAGGTTTTCTTTACATATTGTATATTTATCTATATAATATATAAATAAATATTTATCTAGATATATTTTTCATACAGATTAAAATTTACTAAGCTTAAATTCCGCAAAGGATAAGAAATAAAAATATTTTTTTAGTGATATTGTAGTTGACATTTACTGCTCAAAGAAGAATACAATTTATTTCGTTTTTTCTTATACAGTATATAACCTAACCTAACAGCTTGTTATGACTATAAAGGTTCTTAAGTATTCGTTTCAGAACAAGAAAGAAATCGAAGCTAAACCTCAAATCAATAACAGTTGTAAGATAGGGATAGCTGTTTATAATAAATAGATTAATTTATTGCATATATTGGAAAGGAATCTATATTTATATTGTTTTTATTTTAATTTTTTATATTGTATAGAAATTAAAATCATTAGTGTAATAACATTTTGTTGTTATAAAGTAGTGAATAAAATCCCACTTACAATATGTTTGAACTATGTAATTTATCAAATAAGTTATAGCTACTATTATTTTATTATTTATACTATTATTTTTTAAGTGACTCGAGTGTCCGCCATTTTGATCGAAATACAGTTTGCATGGAGTTTATTCATTTTTCACATAAATTTTGACCTCTTATAGAATCCCATACCTGCATGCAGTGAGTACTCAGTGATTCTTTAATACTTTCATTTCTATGGTCTAACCTATGAACCATAACGCCCCATAAATTTTCAATGGGGTTTAGATCTAAAAAATGATTTTCCAGGCCAAGGAATAATCCGTATGTCTGATTGCTGGTTAAACCACTCTTGCGAATGGAACGGTGTATAGGACAATTATTGTCCTGCACAAACGTTATCACCGGCACGTCTTCTACAGGAGAAACATTCCGCACGGAGGTCAACATGACATCATTCAGCACATTTATGTTACACTGTTTACACGACGGTGTATTACAGTAAGCTCTTTGGGTCCTGCAGCACTTTACGGTATACGACCGGATTCACAGTAAGGAACAACGTGATCACTATCATAACGCGTAGGTTATTCGCACATCACAATATAACTCTCCGGAGCTGGCTAGGCTTGAAAGTCTTTTCGTCTCAGAAGATGACGTTGCTCCACTCGAAATTTCTGTATTTCAAAGCGAACTCCAATCGTGCTCTTTTATTAGCTTCGGTTAGCAATGGCTTTAATAGCATGTCGACGATAATGCAGACCTTCACTTCACTATGAAAGGTATCAAACAACTCTGCGTAATATGTATCTCGTTGGTGTAAATCCATTTCCCTTATAACCTTGCACCATAAGTTGACGCTGGTCTGAGTCAATATGGCGTCTTCTGCCAGATCTACTACGGTGTTCCAAGGAACCCTCTTCTTGAAACCGATTTATGTATAAAGTGGCAGTCTTTACCTATAAGGGAAACATTAAGTTTTATTATTTTCATGTATCAATAAATAACCATGGATAATGAAATGAAATTATATTACTATTAAATGAAATTTATTAAAAAAATATAGATCAACAATGCATGTATAAAATGTATGTTTGTATAGTAATAAAATAACGAACAGTGATTTTAAACATTACTTACGTTTAAGCCAGTTTCTCTCGAAATTTCAGGATATTTGAGCCTTGATTAAGCAATGCTATTATTTGGGCCCTCGTAGCCATGTCAATATTTGAATGCGAACTCATGATTAAATATTAAAAACTTGTTAAACGCAGTCATAGCTGAAATCACTCAAAGATAGTAAAAAAGGTTATAATTGACCAAAACGATTAAATTTTTATACAGTCAATAGTAAACTACGCTCAATTTTTTTTAGATTTAAGATAAGGGTTAAAGTCACTAAACAACTACAATATAATAAAGAGTAGGATAGGCAGTGGCTAATAGTATCAGTAAATTTTATGCTACCGAGTTCGAATCCTAGGTTTTTTTTTTTTAAATAAATTATAAACTAGCGCTTGACCGCAATCCCGCCTGATGGTAAGCAGTGATGCGATCGTTGACGGTAAAACGCGCTAGTTTATTAAGAGCCTATTCACTCTAGCCTTGAAGACACTCAAATTGTAGTGTGACGGAAACATCGCCGCCGACAAATTGTTCCAGTTTCTCGATGTACGCGGTATAACCGCGGTTATTACGTGCTTTGCTTTAAACTTAAACATTAAAAGCAATCACGTTAAATGTGATTGCTTTTAATGTTTATATATGTAACTGTGACGGGTTGTGGATCAACGCAGCGTTTCCATCGTGTAAGCGTTGCGTAAGTTCACTAAGTGCTTGTTTACATTGACAGGCGTAAGCGGCGGTGACCACGATTTAAGCTTGATGTACATAGTGCGTAGGGCTCTTTGGAGGAGGTCTATGTCCAGCAGTGGACCCGTCTTTCTGCTGAAATGATGATAATGATGATGTACTATCAAGACCAAAACTCGAGTTACAATCTCAAAAAACTATGGCCAATACTAGTTGTAGTTACGACCTTCTTCTATAATAAAGTTTGATACACACTCATATACTTTGACAACTTGCTGCCCGCTTATGATTGTTAGGTACTACTAACTTCAACGTTCACAGTAAGTCTTTCGATAGCCAAGCGGATAACGCCGTGATTAGCGTTTGAGGTGGTTCGAGTTCAAACCTAATAACTAACATAATTTTTTTTAAATGTTTATTGGTGATTTATGAATGCTGACAACAAAAATATGTAAACATACTGATCCACAACTTAACGACGATTCTTTCTTTTAAGATTTTTCTGATAGGATAGTTTTTCTTGTATTGTTCACATTGCGCTTTTTGTGTAATTAACGAATTGATTAATTTTTACTTTAAAATCTTATTGGGTTATAAAAGTATAGCAATTATGAACGGCCTAAAGTGAAAAAAACTGCATATCATTTTTTTTAATCGGGAAAAAGCTGACGCGAAATTCCACCACTGGGGGGTTCAGAATCATGTACTGGATCCATGGTACTCGTTTGTGCGCCAATGTCAGATATATTCGGAATTAGAAAAGAAATAAGTTCGTTAACGTTAGTTCAATAAACTAAGAAATTCATGTCTGACAAAGCTCTCTAAATTAAAATAAAAAGAAACCTGGATGAGGTTAGCACAGGAGCATCGTGATTGGTACATGAAAAGAGTCGCCTATGCTCGGCAGTGGAGGTCAGGATGTGGATGATGATGACAGTGATACCATTTAATTCTCTAAATATGCTGGAGATGTGAGTGCTATCAGAGGTAAAGAATTCTTTCTTTACCTCTGATAAATACGTTTTTTTGCCGCCGCCCGCACCGCACCGCCCCGCAAAATATGTAAGTGTGTATGTGTTATGTGCTCTCGTTACTCTCATTCACGCATACACTCACAAAATATTGTAAGTAATATACACATAATATTTGTACACTAGAGTAACAGAAAAAAGCCCGCTATTTTGTGGAACCAAAATATACTACAAACAATAAGTCTTGCGTCATGTAATCTTGCATTGGGCTTAAAATGTTGTTTGAACTATAACAAATTCTGGAAATATGTTTGGCATAATCATCTGGGTCAACTATAGCGTGAATAATACCAAGGAGTCTGTTCCTTTCCAAAATTTAAATTCATATTTCTGTAGAAACTGGGAGAAAGTATAACTTGACTTATTCCTCATAGATTCACACTTGCCACCGAGCCCGCAACCGCGTGCTAACGTGAACGAAATCTTAGAGTATTTGTCCCGAAGCATTCCAACTCACGCAGACAGGACGTGATACGGACATGACATGATTGTTCGCCGGGCGGTCCGCGTCCGTTACTTCTATGCGTTTCGTGTAATATGACACGTAGTAATGTGCGGATTCGACCTACATCAGTACGTGCATGAAGGTTAAATTGTCAGTGTGTGTCACTTTTCAAAAACATCATCATCATCATCATCATTTCAGCCGAAAGACGTCCACTGCTGGACATAGGCCTCCCCCAAGGTTCTCCACGACGACCGGTTCTGCGCCTCCCGCCTCCAGCGGTTTCCCGCGACCTTCACCAGGTCGTCGGTCCACCTTGTCGGGGGCCTACCCACGCTACGTCTTCCGGTGCGTGGTCGCCACTCGAGAACCCGTCGGCCCCATCGGGCATCGGTCCTACAGGCAATGTGTCCAGCCCACTGCCACTTTAGTGTTGCAATTCTTCGGGCTATATCGGTTACTCTCGTTCTTCTGCGGATCTCCTCATTTCTGATTCGATCAAAAATATGTCTTACTTTTGTTTGTATAAAATGTGTGTCGTGTGTATTGGCATTGTCACTGTAAGCCGTCATTTTTTTTTTTTTTTTTATAAATATAAACTAGTGCATTCCCGCCTTATGATAAGCCTGATGAAATCGTTGATTGTAAAGCGCGCTGGTTTATTAAGAGCCTATTCACTCAAAAAAACTGAGTAAATAGGAAGGAAGACGGTAGTGATGCAATGTTATACCTAACAATTTGTTAGGTATAACATTGCAGCACCTAGTAACAACACGAGCAACGATGCTGCGCCATAGGAAGATTGATCTGGAGATCCTCCACGACCAAACTCCCGACACAACAAACAGGTATCATACCGGATCAAAATATTCTACAATTGAAACTTATGTTGCATAAAATAGGTTATTTATAGCAAAATACGCCGATGAGCCATATAAAAAGCTACTAGCAAACTGCAGACACAAATCTGAGTATCTGCTAAACAACACAAATTAGTAGTATGAAATAAATAAATCTTGGAAACTATCCCTGGAAAATGCAGTTGTCGGAAAATGGGAGTAAGTATATTGTTCAGCATTTGCGCAGGAATCTGGTACTGCGTGTAGAAGTCGTATTGAGTGAGAGTACGTGCAAGCAATACAAAATATTTAATGATTTTGTTTAAGTTGCATGTTATCACCTACTACTTTAAGGGGTCTTTTTTCTCCATATTTTGTTTAAAATTTTCCTTCTTCTAATTCTTTCGACAGATTTCTGACACGTACTAGTATATTTATCTACATATTATTATTTTTCCTTTTAACTTGTTTTTATACATAGCTTAACTTTTTTTTTTGGATGGGATATCATCAAATGCTTTCTCCCGCTTATGTGGAGCCGACTTTTTCTGGCTTAAACCTAGCCGTACTTCTTAGCCTTCATTTGTATGTGCCAGGCTATTTCTTTTGAACAGTCCGCGGCACTCGCAGCCATTGGCCTTAACGGACTCCATCGCTCGTCGTCTGAAAATATATACTATATACTAATATACAGAGTGGTGCTAACAATACGACAATGAATGAAAACACGAACAATGCTGGTTCATAGGAATAATCCTAAACCATAGAAAAAAACCTAGCATCAAAAATAAAAAATGAAAATTTTAAACCAACCAAATCGCATAAAATTGCAAACGGAATAGAACATCCTTTAAAAAACATTGGTTCACTGACCTCCGATCGGCGACAGCGCGATCCTGTATCGACTTGCTTATTTCGCGCCATTATTATTAAAGTGTGGAACTGCAAGGATGCGGCGGTCATTAACCTGTAAGAGCTTCCTTTATCCATATTTACATCGTATAGAAAATGTGAAAAATGAAAAATAATTTCCTGTGACTAAACTAATGGACATATTTATATATTTTTTTATGGGTAGACTGAGAATGTGCAGAGGTACACGATGTTTAATTTATTGTCGTAATGTCAGCACCACTTTGTATAAAGCTGAACAGTTTGTTTGTTTGAACGCGCTAATCTCGGAAAATACTTGTCCGATTTAAAAATTATTTTTGCGTTGAATAGCCCATTAATCCAGGTAGGCTTTAAGCTATATAACATTACGCTGCGACCAATAGGAGCGGAGCATATAAAAAAAAAAACATATCGAACCTACGCGGGTGAAACCGCGCGGCGCTGCTAGTATAATAATATACCTTGATTTCTTTTATTCTTAATATTATCTCAGTCAACGACCTCTGTCAGAATGATGCAGTCAACTCATTTTTAATATCTACATTTTGAGGTTTAAACCCACAAACTCAGTGTCATAATAACTACACCAGCTGCAATAATTAGGTGTTCCTAGCTAGGGCAATATTGCATAACTGACGTATGAACTAACTACTGTATGTACATATCCGTATCATTATGCGCCTAATTAAGGTTTAAAATCACTACTGTAGTTTACACTCTCTATTAGGAATTCAGGTACTATGTATGTTAAGTAGGTGTGGTATGGATATGTAGGTAACTTGGGGGGATTGGTAGCCGTCACATGTCTTCAGATGTTTGGTATGCCTGAGTGCAAACCTACGATCTTACGTATTTGGGGCCATTACCAATAGGCTACTGTTTTAATTGGCTTGAACCAAAATTAAACACGTTAAAAGTAATTAATTAAAAAATACGTAATCTAAACGGTCTCAGATCAGCCTATGATTAGTCGCATATATTATGAATGCCGAATGACTTTCGGTCACTTGTTTAAGAAGCGTTTTTCATATTTTTTTTTTAATAATTATATACTAGCGCTTGACCGCAATCCCGCCTGATGGTAAGCAGTGATGCGATCGTTGATGGTAAAGCGCGCTAGTTTATTAAGAGCCTATTCACTCAGAAAACCTGAGCGAATAGGAAGGAAGACGGCAGTTGAGCGAAGTGATGCAATGTTAAACCCAACAACACGACCAACGATGCTGTGCCAAAGGGAGATTGATCTGAAGACCCTCCATGACCAAACTCCCAAAGCAACAACATTAGGCGCATCGTACCCGGCACACATCGCAACACAACTGCTCAGTCCCGTCCTCCGTACGGCTTCACCAGACATCATGCCGGAACACGACAAATCTCTTGGCAGCAAGGCTTTGTCTGGTGGGTGGTAACTTCTGCCGGCGGCCGATGTTATGGCCTACCACCGAGAAAAAAAAATTGTTTGTATTCCAATATGGGTGCTTATGCACTGCCCCCATTAATTGAATGCCCACGAGAACGAAATGATGGCACCGAAGTAGCAATACATACCTTTAAATGGCTGCGTATCACCGCACACGCCGTTAACATGCCTTCACGCTTGGTTCGAATGATCTCGTTTCTCACGTCGAAGTGCCATTGATTGAGGCGGTTGGACAAGCAGTGTAAAAGTTAATAAATCTTTAATGCACCTTAAACAAGCTTGGTGATCAATGAAAAGAGAATTCCGTCTGTGGGATAAGAGAATTCATTTATTAATGTTGCTTAGAAGCTAGGTCTGCCCAATAAGCTGTGACGTGACGAGTTGGGTCAAACAACGATCAGCGGTCTACTTTAACCCTGGATCGAAAGAGATGGAAGTCATGGGGCCTTACCCAGATTTAGAATGATGTAGAGTTGTAGACTAATAGTAACAGTAAAATTAAATTATAATTAGTGAGATTTTTACCAAAAACTGTGACGTTTGAATGCCTTTTGACTTTAGGCAACGCTTATAAATAAACGGCTCAGTTAAAATGACTATGAAGGTAGAAGATAGAAGGTCCTTGATTTATTTTGTTCATAATTACACAATCCAGGCATTACATCACTGATTACAGACATAATGACGCTAATAGCCTCAATACTAGGTAAACAAAACATCGCCCTTAAAACAAAACTCATTAGCTGCTACCCTCATTATACTAATATATTACGAACATCATGTCTGGGAATTCCAGGAAGGGTAGAACAAAGCTTTTGTACCAACGATGAGGCTGTAGACGTATACTTTTCATTACTCTAAAGTCTACTTTTGCAGACGATATAGATATGTGCGCATACGATAAACGACTATTCCTTGTAGGACACCGGTACTTTTGGTAGTAGATAATATGGTGTGATAGCTAAAGTATAAGGGCTCAAAAATACAACGAAATGTATGAACACCATTTTTCAGTTCACTTAATACAATGTTATTTTTACTTTATACGAAACCTGAATATAGTTTGTTCAGAATAAGCAACTACATCGATTCTAATATTTTTTACACCATGTTATATTTTTCCCAATTACATTTAGAAATTGGTACAGTGAACTCGGCGCGTGAGACAGGCGCGCCGCTGCAGGCGCGGCCGGGCAAGCGGTGCGTTGACCATATTTTTGTTGGGACAACCAGGTAATATAACAAGCTATAGCAAAATAATAAGTGTTAGGTTTCGTAATAATTACGCCCACCCGTAGAGGAACTGCTCGCAGTGCAGAATCAAGCAGTCGCAGTCGTAGTCGCGTACGAACTCCGAATCAAAAACGGGGACGTCACAGTGTGCGAAAACTAGAACAGGAGTTGGAACGTCATCGCGAGCAACTACGCGCTCTGGAGGGCGAGCTAAGCCGGGAACGCGACCTCTGGCGACGGGGTACACCGAAAGTCGGTGTTGATCGAGGCAATTATCGCGCATCGATGAACAACGAACAGGACGGGTTGCGGGCGCGAGATAGAAGCTTGCCTCGTGAACGGAGCCCTACAGTGTGGAGATCCCGTGAAGCAAGTGCTGCCGCCGAGAACGCACCGCCGACACCACGGAATGAACGGTCAGGCTGTCCAACTTTTAGCTCTCTTGATATTGTGAATATTTTAAAAACTATTAGTAACAATAAGCGCACATCTCAGCCGTTAACAGTGGCTTCTCCAATACATAGTCCTAACCACCAGAATATTTTACCTAATTTTGATCCTTCTTCACAGGGTCAACGTATTGATATTTGGCTTAAAAAGGTCAATGAATGTGCCACTGTCTATGGCTGGGATGAAAGGACGCTCATACATTTTGCTATGCAGAAACTACAAGGATTGGCCAAAACGTGGTATGAGAGTTTGAACTCTATACTATTTAGCTGGGATGAGTGGCAACAAAAATTAACAAATGCCTTTCCGTTCGAACAAAATTATGGCCAATCCTTGGAGGACATGCTTAGGAGAAAGACTAGGTTTAATGAATCCCTGGAGGTCTATTATTATGAAAAATTGGCTCTCTTGAACTATTGTGATATCGAGGGCAAGCGTGCAGTGGAATGTATAATCCATGGTTTAAGCGACAAAACAATGAGGTCTAGTGCTAACGCGATACGTTGTACCCAACTCGAGCAATTATTACAATTTCTTATGTGTAACAAGGAAACACAACATTTTAGACGCACAAATTTTGAAGGCCGATCTTCCTCTGCTTCAGAGTCGACAAATATTAACACCATGAATCGATTCAAAAGGGCTGATAGTAATCGCGCTCAATTTTGTTATAATTGTAAAGGAAAAGGACATCAATATTACAATTGCACTAAGCCCCTAATTCGATGCAGCAAGTGCAATAAAATTGGTCATAAAATTGAAAATTGTCGAGATAAGTTCAGCACCGATAAAAACCCCGACAATCCCCAAAAGACAATGCGTATATTAACGTCGAAGTCAAATTCAAAATTCATTAAACTAGGTAGAATAAACAACGTTCCTATAAAAATTTTCATAGATTTCGGGAGTGAGGTCACGCTTCTGACGCAGTCCGCAGCCTCAGCGCTAGGCCTTACATGCGATAGTCCTTCCATACCTTTAATAGGTTTTGGTAACGACGTAATACAATCCAAAGGTGGGGTTGATGTGGAATTGGACATTGATAGTGTTAGTGGTCGCGTTTTGTGTCATGTAGTAGAGGACAAACTTCTTGATTTACCCTTGCTTGTAGGACAGTCATTCACAGAACAACCTCATGTTATCGTGTACAAGACTGCGGAGGAATTAATTTTTTTTAATGGTAATATGGAATTAGGTTTTCCACTATTAGATATAGGTGATAACACATCTGCTACCGTAACGGTCGCTTCTGATACCGATATATATGGTCCAGCCGCAGTTAAGGCTCGAGTTAATATAATTCAAGATGGAGATATTCTGTTAAGCGGGAAGGTTATGGGAAAGCTCCATCAACAGTTCACCGTAAACGGGGGAGTATATCGGGTCAAAGACGGTTTATTACATATTTATATAACGCCATTGTCAAAAATTTGTCAATTACGAGAGACTGGGATTATTGGAAGGGGTACTAAAGTCCAGATAGTTAATCGTATATTTACGTCAGCGGATTCTTTCAATATCTAGCCTGATAATATTGATGATCAAGTGAAAATAGATACCATAATCGACGAGTCCCAACGACAACAATTGATTAATATACTCTGTAGGTATAAACATTGGTTTACGACATCTTTGAAGGAACTAGGATGCACGAGTGTTGCCAAGATGAGTATTGAACTAAGTAGCAATCGTCCTATTGTATATCGACCGTATAGATTAGCACATAAGGAACGAGAAGAAGTAAGGGAGATGATAGGAGAAATGTTAGAGTGTGGAATCGTGAGGGAATCCGTGTCAGAATATGCTAGTCCTATTATATTAGTTCGTAAAAAGGATGGCAAGCAGAGATTATGCGTCGATTATAGGCTTTTAAATTCTGTAACCGTGAAAGAAAGGTACCCAATGCCAATCATCGAGGACGAGATTGCCAGACTATCAGGTCAAGTATTCTTCATTACTCTGGACATGGCTTCTGGTTACTGCCAGGTACCGATAACCAAGGAGTCAAAACCGTTAACGTCGTTCGTCACCCCGGACGGGCAGTACGAATTTAATTGTATGCCATTCGGTTTGGCGAATGCACCCGCCGTCTTCCAGCGGATGATGAATAGGGTACTAGGGTCTGCTAGGTTTACGGAGGCGATGGTTTACATCGATGATGTACTTATTTACGGAAAGAGTGTAGAAGAATGTTTAGAAAGATTTGAAAGAGTGATGCAATTATTGGAGAAGGCTAATTTAACCCTTAACTTGGCGAAATGTAATTTCCTGCAGAATCAGATCACTTATTTAGGATACGAAATAAGTGCTGCCGGTATTCGTCCTGGTAGTAAGAAAATTCAGTCTGTCCAAGACTTCCCTTGTCCAACCAATTCGCATTCAGTACGACAGTTTCTTGGATTGGTGGGCTATTTCAGAAAGTTTATTAGGAACTTCGCTGCTTTGGCACACCCATTGAATAGGCTGCTTAGGAAGGATGTGGATTGGGTTTGGGCAGAGGAACAAGAGGTGGCTTTTAGGGCACTTAAAAATAGGCTGGTTGATAGGCCGATATTAGCGATTTTCGAACCATCCGCTGAGACAGAGCTACATACAGATGCAAGCATTCTAGGGATAGGCGGGATTTTACTACAGCGTAAGCGGGCCTCTGACCCTTTTCAACCAGTGGCATACTATAGTCGGCAAACCTCTCCAGAGGAAAAGAGATTTCATTCTTTTGAACTTGAGACCCTGGCCGTGGTTTGTTCACTCAAGAAATTCCGAGTTTACTTGTTAGGCCTAAGTTTTAAAATTGTCACGGATTGCAGCGCTTTGCGATCTACATTTTCAAAACGAGACATGACTCCACGCATAGCTCGTTGGTGGCTCCTGCTACAAGAATTTCAATGCAATACAGAGTATCGTGCTGGTATTAAAATGGCACACGTGGACGCTTTGTCGCGGAATCCTATCGAATTGGTAGATGACACTGTTGAGATTGACCAGTATCCGAGTGTTATGCTAATCAGCAACGATGACTGGCTGCAAACCTTACAGATGGGAGATTCGGGACTCCCACGAACTCGTGACATACTCACTGCGGATATGGATGCTGACAGTTTAGAACATATAAAAAAATAATTATTTAATTAAGGATAACAAACTTTTCAAATGTCTGAACGGTAATAAAAATAATTTACGATGGGTGGTACCAAAGGGCGCAAGGTGGCAACTCTGTCGCATGAATCATGATGATATTGGTCATTTTGGTTTAGAAAAGACATTAGAACGCATCAAGAAAACTTACTGGTTCCCTAAAATGTCTCGATTTATAAAAAAATATGTTCAAGCATGTCTTGAGTGCGCTTACTCAAAGAAAACCGCGGTTGATACAGGTCATTTACATCCAATCATTAAAATAGAAGTGCCTTTTTACACCATTCATGTTGACCATCTTGGGCCCTTTATTCGTTCGAAGTTGGGAAATTCTTATCTTTTCGTGATAGTGGACGCATTCACAAAGTTCGTTTTTGTTAAACCGGTGCGAAACACGAAAACGCAAATCGCTATTAAAGTTCTAGAAGATATTTTCTATACGTTCCGAATTCCTGACAGTCTCATTAGTGACCATGGCACATGTTTTACATCCCATGCGTTTAGACGTTTTTGTTTATATAAGGGCATCCGGTATATTTTGAATTCGGTTGCTAGTCCGAGATCAAATGGGCAGGTAGAGCGATACAACCGCACCATATTGAACTCATTGACTGCCCAGAATCTTAATTTCAATGAAAAGATTTGGGACGATAAAGTTGGTAGAGTCCAGTGGGGCATTAATAATACCCGCCAAAAGACCACGGGTAGGACACCGGCTGAAGTCGTGTTCGGATTAAAAAAATGAACGCTGAGATAAATCCTATGCTTAATGAATTAGTACGGGAAACTAGGGAGGAACTAGATACAGAAATTTTACGCGAATCCGTCAAAGACAAAATTGACCTTGAACAGGAAAAACAAAAATTAGCTCATGACAAAGATAGACTTCCTGCACGTGTGTTTGGCGAGGGCGATCTTGTAAAAATTACAAGAACCTCGTTTGCAAATGATGGCAAAAGCAAAAAAAAACTAATTCCACCCCATGTGGGACCTTATCGGGTTATTGCTGCGTTGGGTTATGACCGTTATAGACTAGCCGCTATACCTGGATTATCTAGCACCAAAAATAAACGCATAACCACCGTATCTGCCGATCGTATGTTACCATGGGTTCATGTAGCTGCCTTAGATGTAAATGAGGGCAATGATGATGATGATGTAGATGATGAGACGAATAGCTGTAATGATGAAGACACAGATGTGTGAATTTGTACATTTTGTAGGGTCTTTGTTTTTTTTTATTATGACTGTCATGTTTAGACTAACATTAATAATTATCGTTAGTTTACTATTTCTACTCGCCAGAGGATTTGATAAACTGATTGAATGTTATTGTTAATCGATATGAGAAGTGAATACGAATAAGTTTTAGTACAATAATTTTAGTACATATTTTATAAAATCTTTAAACGTACATGATTCAATGAGTAGATTGATTGCTTTAGAAGATATAGAAAAGTGCCAAAAGTCTTATAGTAACCGATATTAATTAAAAATTGTTTTCAGTGAACTGTGAACTTCTATGACCATCGTAATTATAATTTGGTTCGAATAATCACACCTATATATTTATGTATTCATTACTTGTGAGAAGTCAAGGGTTCGCAAAGAATCTTGGATATGATACACATATGTTTATACCTCGTTTATGTTAAAAAGCACATCAATTGATATACATGCTAGGCAACGGGGCTGGGTTCGTCGTGTTGTTAACTTACGTTAACATCACGAGCGAGCTTATATCCAGGGGCATGTATTTCAATTCAGTTGTGGATATTAAAGAGCACATCAATTGGTATACAAGCTAGGCAACGGGGCTGGGTTCGTCGTGTAGTTAGCTTACGTTAACCTCACGAGCGAGCTTAACATATATCCAGGGGCTTGTATTCCAATTCAGTTGTGGATGTTAGAGAGCACATCAATTGGTATACATGCTAGGCAACGGGGCTGGGTTCGTCGTGTTGTTAACTTACGTTAACATCACGAGCGAGCTTATATCCAGGGGCATGTATTTCAATTCAGTTGTGGATATTAAAGAGCACATCAATTGGTATACAAGCTAGGCAACGGGGCTGGGTTCGTCGTGTAGTTACTTACGTTAACATCACGAGCGAGCTTATATCCAGGGGCTTGTATTTCAATTCAGTTGTGGATGCTAAAGAGCACATCAATTGGTATACAAGCTAGGTAACGGGGCTGGGTTCGTCGTGTATTTAACTAACGTTAACATCACGAGCGAGCTTATATCCAGGGGCGTGTATTCCATTTCAGTTGTGGATGTTAGAGAGCACATCAGTTGGTATACAAGCTAGGTAACTGGGCTGGGTTCGTCGTGTAGTTTACTTACGTTGACTTCACGAGCGAGCTTATATCCAGGGGCATGTATTTCAACTTAGTTGTGGATTTTAATATAAAGTATACGTAAGTAATTACTAACCTTGTATTAATTTATTTTATTATTTATGTATACACAGTAAACTGTTTACAGGTGTTTGTATTTTATGTTGGATGATATACATGTAGCATACAAGAACGATTTACCTATCCGCTTTAATATAAATGGTTAATAATGATAGCTCATAAGGTTCACAATTCATTTGTATACTATAATAAATCACACACATTGTAAAACTTTTGCAAATAACGCATAAATAATTGTGAGCTGAATTCGATGCTGCCACCATGATTGCTGACCGAGTGTTAGGTTTTAGAATCTAAGTACCTTACGCGCTTACGTGCATGGGGACATGCACGGTGTCAGGATGGTCGAGTGTTAGGTTTCGTAATAATTACTAAATCCATAGTTTGTCTTTGTCGATCATTATGACATTGAGTTCCATTTACTGGCAACACAACCAAAAAAATGGCGGCAGGGAAATGACGGTTGGGAAGGCGGGAGGAGACTCTGCCTATTTGCTCGGGGCCAGCATCGAAGGCGGACGTTTGGACTTGTTGTAGAATAGACCGTTTATTTGACCACCTCAGTGAGGCTGCTGACAATGCACTGCAGCGGCACCCTGACGCACACTTCGTCGCTCTGGGGGATTTCAATGCCTGTCATCAGGACTGGCTTTTCCCGTACCAGAAGACCGACCACGCTGGGAGAGAAGCGCGAAACTTCGCGCTTTCAATGGGCCTTTCCCAGCTGGTAAAGCAAGCGACTAGGGTGCCTGATGTAGTTGGTCATACTGCCAATTGTCTGGACCTTCTGCTGGCCACTGATCCGGACAGGTGTGTTGTAACAGTTTCCTCACCGTTGGGAACTTCAGACCACTGTCTGGTGAAGTCTGTGTCGACCTTCTCCCCACCAGGTCACGACTCTGGTGGTGAACGGCGAATGTGGCGATACAGATCAGCAGACTGAGATGAGATGCGCCATTTCTTTGCGTCTTATCCTTGGCAGCAGGTCTGCTTCTCTTCTAGCAATCCGTCGAGCTGTGCGGATGCTATAACCGATGTGGTGCGTCAAGCTATGGAATATTTTATTCCCTATAATGACGTGCCCGTCGGTGGCTCGGCTCGCCCATGGTTCAATGCCGATTGTGCCCAAGCTGAACAGCGTAAGCACACGGCATTTCTCACCTGGGTTGACGCTCGTGACCGTAGAGCTCCGGATCTAAGCTCAAAGAAGAGAGCCTTTAACCGTGCTGCCAAGTCCTACAAAAAGGCGCTAAAGAAGGCTCGCTTTGACCGTATTACCCATATTGGCAACAAGTTATCTGCGCAGCCTTCCGGTAGCAGATCTTTTTGGTCCCTTGCCAAATCGGTCGAGGCGAACTTCTGTCGGCCCTCACTGCTTCCGCTGGTTAGGCCTGATGGAACACTGGCTCATACGGCGAGAGAGAAAGCAGGTCTCTTTGCATCTCTCTTTGCCCATAATTCGCGTCTTGATACTGGCAGTGCTACTCCACCTATTTTACCCCACTGCGGTACTGCAATGCCTGAGGTTCGCATTCGGAACGAGGAGGTTCTGAGAGCACTGTGTCGTCTGGACGTGAATAAGGCTAGTGGTCCGGATGGTATACCAGCGATTGTTCTAAAAGCATGTGCGCCCGAGTTGTCTCCTGTATTGACACGCTTGTATCGCCTCTCATTTGGGACTGGTATAGTGCCCAAGTCCTGGAAGCTTGCCAACGTGCAGCCCGTGCCCAAAAAGGGTAGTCGTGCCGATCCTAACAACTATCGGCCGATTTCGATCACCTCCATACTTTGCAAAATTATGGAGCGTGTATTGAACTCGCGCCTTTTGGCATGCCTGGAAGGTAACGATCTCCTCAGTGACCGACAGTACGGGTTTCGCTCCAATCGGTCAACTGGGGACCTACTAGTGTATGCCACTCACTTGTGGGGCGAGGCACTCGAGAGGAATGGGGAAGCAATTGCTGTCTCCCTTGATGTCTCGAAGGCCTTCGACCGGGTATGGCACGCTGGCCTTTTGAGTAAGCTTCCAGCGTACGGCATTTCCCCTAGCCTGACTGGCTGGATAAAAGACTTCCTGACTGAACGGTCCCTCCGAGTTGTTGTCGACGGATGCTCATCTGAGCCCATGTCGACTAATGCCGGTGTTCCTCAGGGGTCTGTTCTCTCTGCAACTCTGTTTCTGCTGCATATTAACGATTTGCTGATGCCCGGTATCTATGGGTATGCAGATGACAGCACAGTTGTGGAGAGATACCTGCCGGATGCTCGGGCTAGTAGGGAATCAATCCGGTCCGAAAGAGAGGCCATGGTAGAGCGAACGAGTGTTGCACTTCAGGCAGTCTCCGAATGGGGCAATGCCAATCTTGTAGCATTCAATGCCGCCAAAACGCAGGCGTGTCTTTTCACCGCCAAAAGGAGCCCGTTCACCTTGGCTCCTACTTTTCGGAATGTATCCTTGGAGTGTACCGACCGCCTTCAGCTTTTGGGTATTGAGATTTCCTCGAACCTAAACTTTGGGCGGTTCATTGAGTCCAAGGCCAAGGTGGCTGCCAGAAAACTTGGTGTAATCGCAAAGGTCCGGCAGTACTTCACACCAGGGCAGCTTCTAATGTTGTACAAAGCACAGGTCCGTTCGTGTGTGGAGTACTGCAGCCACATTTGGGCTGGTGCTGCTAAGTGTCACCTGGCCACTTTGGATTCAGTGGAGAGGCGTGCGAAGAGGCTGATTGGTGACCCTGATTTAACTCGAGTTGGTCTCCAAAGCCTAGAGCACAGGCGTAGAGTAGCCAGCCTTTCGGTGTTCTGTAGGATACATTCTGGGGAGTGTGCGAAGGAATTGCACGATTTAATTCCCCCATCTCCGTTCCACCATCGGACGACCCGTCGTACGGCGAGTTTCCACCCTTATGTTGTTAACACCTCTACGATCCGGACGAAGCGTTTCGCCTCCTCCTTATACCGCGTACATCGAGGGACTGGAACAATCTGCCGGCGGCGGTGTTTCCGCCGGACTACAATTTGAGTGTCTTCAAGGCTAGAGTGAATAGGCTCTTAATAAACTAGTGCGCTTTACCATCAACGATTGCGTCACTGCTTACCATCAGGCAGGATTGCGGTCAAGCGCTGGTTTATACTTTAATAAAAAAATAAAAAAAATCTTCCTATAAGTAATTGTTATGAGATAATAATTATACGCTACCCATAATACGTGTGAGTATTATTTTATTACATAAGCATATCTTTTTCAAATTTTGTACATAGATTCTTTGCTTAAAACGTGTTGCGGGTTTCGCATATAAAAAAAATAACATTGTAAATAACACGGCTGTAATTCCCAAAGGGCTGCACAGATGTGTATCCTATAGGTACCTACTCCCACATTTAATCACTTGCTTAAGTCCCATGTAATGAGGGCAACCCTTTTTTCAACCTGACACAGTTCTAGACTCTTACTACATGCTACTTATTTTTAAACATTATAAACTAGTGCTTGACCACAATCCCGTTTGATGGTAAACAGTGCCCGGCTTGGGTAGAGCACCACCGTGTCCTCGTGGTGGCGATCTTCGGCGATCTCTCGCGTCCGACCCTGGTCTAGGCCACGGTCCGGAGCGAGAGTGCATGGCAGGCCGTCATCTCCTTCTGCGAAGCAGTAATGCTGGCCAAAGAAGAGGCGGAGCGCGTGAGGAAGCGGGAATCCTAGCGCCCTCACGCCACTAGCCGCCACAGGAGACACCCTGGTCGGGAGTCGACATCGAACTGCCAGCCAACGTAAGCGCGGGCCTGCGGGTGATGAGCAGTGGGCAGCTCGCCGCCCGGTAAGGACCAGGCCCGAGTCGTCGGCGCGTTGTGTTTCACGCGCGCCTCAAAACGATGTCAGCACATCGTGATGGGGTCTACGAAGACCGATACCTCCTGGATCAGGGTTGCGGATTGGTTAAACAAGAAACTATGGCTCTGGCCGCTGCACAGGCAAGTGAAGAAGCACGGGTGGGTTTTAGTCACTAAAAGTCTGACACGCCTTTCCGACAAAAAAAAAGGTAAGCAGTGATGCAATCGTTGACAGTAAAGCGCGCTAGTTTATTAAGAGCTTATTCGTTGTAGTATTTAAGACACTTAAATTTTAGTAACATGAAGAGTTCCAGTGCTTCGATTTGTGCAGTATAAAAGACGTGGTGAAAAGCTTTGTGCCGATCGTAGTGGTGTCACATAAGGATGAATACTCGCCGTAGGATAATGAAAACGAGATGGCGGTATTAAGTCATGCAATTCCCGTGCTCATTCTCTAAAATGCAACCTATAGAACACCGACAGGCTGATTAATCTACGCCTGTGCTCCAGGCTTAGGAGACTGCTTTTAACCAAATCTGGGTCGCCAATCAGCCCCATCATATGCCTCTCCACCGAATCCAAAATTGCCAAGTGGTATTTTGCAGTACCAGCTGCTGTGCTTCATGTTGCGGCTGTACAAACGGACCTACATTTTGTATAATATTAGAAGCTATCCCGGTGTGAAGTACCGTGAGAAAGCCGGACCATTACAGTAACACCAACTTTCCCAGTAGCCATACCAGCTGTAGAATCAATGAACAGCCCAAAGTTTAGGTTTGAGGAAATCTCAACTGACTGAATCAAACTGAAGGCGGTGGGTGTGCATATTTAGCAATAATGCCTTACAATTACTGTATCAACGAGGTAGGCATTTTCTTGATAAATACATCAGAAACTACTTATACTAAATACAAGCATTCTACACAAGTAGCATCCCAT
This sequence comes from Sesamia inferens, assembly GCA_037179545.1. Classification (NCBI taxonomy): domain Eukaryota; kingdom Metazoa; phylum Arthropoda; class Insecta; order Lepidoptera; family Noctuidae; genus Sesamia; species Sesamia inferens. Next base: position 13,526,366 of record CM073928.1, on the reverse strand, counting down.
ATGATCGCCAGAGCGTACAATGGAAAACGAATGTCAATACAACACAGTTCGGTCTTATGTATCATGCTGACTTTACTGGAAGAAAACATTTGTCCACACACATAGTTAGCTCTGGGAACAAAAATCTAATTAGGTATGGTATTGAGAATAGATCCAAAATGTTTCACAGCTTACTACACATCACGCCGTGGTGTTTTCTCAGCTAAATATACTTAACAAACAAACATTTAAATGTAAATGTCATGCACGTACATTTTTAAATTATATTGACACAGGCATCACGTAAAGCGGTATCCTGGATTAAAACCAGCCCTGTGTCGAGGCTCCATGCCGCTTACAAAAACCTCCCAGTTCCTTTGTTGTGCAAAGGAGGGTGGAAAAAAAAATAGCGTTCCGCAACTTGTAAGAGAAAATCAAGCAAATTGCTGCTACAATTTTTCAATGGAAATAAATAAAAAATTGTACTGAACTAGGAGGCAATTATTTGCAGCGCTATTGTAATCTGTCGGTAATCAAATTCCATTGTTATTTAGTTTAAATCTTGTTTATGGAGGAATCTTTATCATAAGGGAGTGTAAAGAGCCCACTAATCGGACCCTGGAAGTGGCGCTTTTTTTTTAATAATTATAAACTAGCGCTTGACCGCAATCCCGTCTGATGGTAAGCACTGATTCTATCGTTAATGGTAAAGCATGCTAGTTTATTAAGCCTATTCACTTAAAAAACTTATTGAATAGGAAGGAAGACGGCAGTTGAGCAAGGTGATGCAATGTTAAACCCAACAACACGACCAACGATGCTGCGCCAAAGGGAGATTGATGTGAAGACCCCCCACGATCAAACTTCCAACACAACAACAATTGGCGCATCGTACCCGGCACATATAGCAACACAACTGCTCAGACCCGTCCTCGGTACGGCTTCACCAGACATCATGCCGGAACACGACAAATCGCTTGGGGGCAAGGCTTTGTCTGGTGGGTGGTAACTTCTGCTGCATAATCAAGGGACGAAACAGCCCTCGATAAATGGTGGGGTGTCTTTGAAACTTTATTAAATATAGGGTGTATCTGACATCGTAACGCAGATTTCGCGAAAAGCCTACACCGCATGCTACTAATAATATTATGATAGTCATTGCGTTCATATCGTTAATGAGCGGTTACAGAAATCACAGTTTTAAAAAAAAAGTGTCGGCTTTGTGTGTTTGTGTGTGTGTGTGTGTTTGAACGTTGCAAACGTGCCGCTGTGCGGGTTTGTAGGTATGACGTTGATCCCTGATGTGAACCCTATTAAATCAGCTGATAAGATTTTTTTTCGAGTTTTGTTTTAATTGCGCTTTTTTGTGTAATTAACGAGCCAATTAATTTTTACTTTAAAATCTTATTGGGTTATAAAAGTATAGCAATTATGAATGGTCGAAAGTGATAAAACGGCATATATATATTTTAAATCGACGAAAAATTCCACTACTGGGGGTTCAGGATCATGTACTGGATTCCATGGTCCTCGTTTGTGCGTCGATGTCAGATACACCCTTTACAAACTTAAAATTAAACGTTATTAATGGGCACAAAAATATTATACGCGGAATCACCACATTTGTCTCTTTTGCTTGCATGGCACAATAAGATGATGCTTGCTGTCCAGTATAGAAGGCCATTCAAATTATGCCTCAATCGACGTAGGAAGGTTAAGGAAATTTATTTAGCCATGCACTTATGGACGACTTCCATCCTAAACCGCCGGGATTATAAGCCCGCATATAAGTGATTAAGCACAAGAGCACACTATAAAACGAAAATCGACACTATGGAAACATTTTGGCAAATTCGCCTCTTACAGGGGATTGTATGGAAATTCCTCATTTTGCCAATGGGAAATGGTACGGCTTTTAAAAAGTTTTTCTAGTTAAAGTAATAAGTTGAAAGAAACAGTACTAATAAATCAAATAGAAACTCTACCTCAAAACACAACATCTTTCATCAATATTCAATGAACTAACTATATACACTTACTCTTTCACACTTATTATATAGCCAGGCCGAGTTATGCCGCAATCTCAATGTAATAAACATTCAGTTGGGTGGCACGTGCCAAAGACTGGCCTTTCTGCCTCTGCTCTAGATATAAAGCATACAAATGTGGCTAAGAAACAGAACTAAAGCTTGGGTATAGACAGACATTAGATGTTTGCTGTGCTTGTATGTCGCCCACTTGCGCGTGCTAAGTCCTACGTGCCACGTATTTTGACCGCACTTAATGATCTCTTAGAGTCTAATCCAACAAACGATCTGAACAACGGACGTATTGATGAAGATTATGTCGGCATGTCAAAAGTATTGTGAGAGGGATAAATGAACGTGTACTTGAAAAGATAAAAGATACACAAAAGATATAATCAAAATATCTTTTACTTTATCTTGTGTTTCGTGGTATGAAGTTGGTTTTACTTTAATTTCTGTAGTTGGTTTTTAACTGATTCGATTAAAGAAATAAACAAATTATCTAAAGTAATATTTACTCGCGATGTAAAGAGAAATGATTTGATTTTTTGTAAGCTTGTTTGTTAGCTTTCGCGTTAAAACGGCTGAATGGATTTGAGTGAAAGTTGGCACAGGGGTAGATTAGGATATGTGGGATTTTTTAATATAATATTTATTTCCACAGGATCATGACTTATACTCGTAGTAATGAAACCACGGGCGCAGCTGCTGATGCTGGTAAGCAATCTATTGCAAAAAACCGTGGAGTAGTAGACAGAAGTTAGTAGTAGTAAGTATATAAATAGTATACCCACATTTTACTTTTTATACTTTTAAAAAAATATGCAATTATAATATAATTATTATATTTTTAATATATTTCGACTTACCTTCGTTTTGAGGATTGTACAATTTGAAATGATTATCCAAAATAATTAGCCTTCATAAAAGAATGACATTTAACTCCTATCCTAATAGATAATATAAATTATATTCACTCTAAAGCTACCGACGACAGCTACAAATGGCAAGAATTACCTTTTTCTTATCTGAGGTTCATACGGTTACGCAGAGATTCAGACGTAAACCTAATCCTGTCATAATTAACGTCCCATTTTTAAATAATTTCAACTGAAATAACACCCCTTTTAAGCCGTAAAGCTAATAACACGCTCACCCAGATTATGTGAATATTATTATTTCAGAATCTGCTAAAGTAAAATTACTTCCCTGTTATGCCTATATATGTATAAAAAACCATATGAGTATGAACCACTCATCACGATTTCTTGGAAAAACTCGGGATTGCGGTCAAGCTCTAGTTTATAATTTATAAAAAAAACCTTCTGAAGCTATTTCTGTAGGGATTTTGTGCACTTCTTATGTTCTACGTTACCAGTGTAGTGGCAAGTGGCAGTGGGCGGGGCATATAGCTCGTAGAGCTGATAGCCGATGGGGCAGAAAGGCTCTCGAATGGCGACTACGTAGGTACCGGCAAGCGCAGCGTCGAACGCCCACCGACTAGGTGGTCGGATGATCTGACCACAGTCGCAGGGAAACGCTGGATGCAAGCCACGTCCAACCGTTCTTTTTGGAAATCCTTGTTGAAGCGTATGTCCAGCAGTGGACTTCATGTGGCTGATATGATGATGATGACGTTACCAGCGATAAAGCTGAGCTATATCTGGTGTTTTTCACTTTACCAGTAACAGCCAATAGGGTATTTGACTAAAAAAAAAAACGAATTAATCCGTCAGTCAGATTTCCAAAAAAATTCTAGGGGACACGTATTTTTTGTTTTATCAAAACAATAAAAATTGACAAATATAAAAGGCATCAAAGATCAGGAGTGGTGGCTGGTGACGTCACTGGTTGCTAAAAAGTGTAGCGTGCAGTGTCGGCGCACGAATATTCAACGCACTGTGTCGTCTTCATTTTTTGTTTATATATTTTTTGGAAATCTGACTGACGGACTAATTAGTTTTTTTTAGTCAAATACCCTATTATCATTAAATTATATAATGGCCGTTTCCAGCTAATCAATTTCCGTAACCATGCCTGTAATATTGCAGAGGCTTACATTCTATGTGCAGACCTTAGTGGTAACAGGAGCAGTACGTGACGTATCATGTGGGTTCCACGTAGCACTCAACACAATATGCAACAAATGTGCAATGTATTTCTCACGGGAGAATATCGCAACAGCTACAGTAGTGTTTGCGGTGCAGCTAGACCGTCAGCTACAAACGGCTAACTTCTGAGATTGATTAAATTTTAGTAGCTTTACCTCGAGTGTATTATATTGAATGATTAGGAACTTTATAAGTGAGTTTATTAAATGTTTGTGGGCATACGTAAATTGTATACAAGGCTCACCTCCACAGCGGGTTGTTATTGGTCGATAATATATGCCATAATCCCCATGCTTGGCGGGCGGGTTGGGAATCGCAGTAATTTTATATTCCACAGAAGAAGCGCTGCTGCCCGCTTCCCTGGTGAGAGAGTTCCCTTAGTCGCCTCTTACGACACCCACGGGAGGATATGGGTTGGTACTATTCTAAGTTTGGTATCACACGGGTCGTATATCGAGTATTAACTTTACTACTGTGTAGATTATTAATAAGAGTTTTTTTTTTATGAATTATAAACCAGCGCTTGACCGCAATCCCGCCTGATGGTAAGCAGTGATGCGATCGTTGATGGTAAAGCGCGCTAGTTTATTAAGAGCCTATTCACTCTAGCCTTGAAGACACTCAAATTGTAAAATTGATTGTTGTGTTTAATAGTATTATTCAGATATTGAGATACAGCAATAAGTGAGAGGCAGACTGATTACTTACGTTATTATTTTTATTTATGTTATGCCCTTGTCTTAAAGAAATATTAAGAAAAAGAACTTATGAAGGGATTATATTTATTTTTATTCTTTATTTTTTGTTTTGTTTGAATAAGCTAATGAGTATTAAGTTTATTTTGGTGTATGGTTCTCTAGGTATAAGTAGATCTGTAATGTATCAAAATACCTTGTTATCGCATTGGGTTTTAATAACCTGTAATGTTAACAGTGAAAGGAATAATAAATAAATAAATTCTTTAGAATAGTTCCATAATTTCATTTAGTACAAATAGTACTAAAAATTACAATGAATACAAAAAAATATAACTAAATGTGATTTTAAAAATAAAATCACATTTAATTATATTTTTCATTTTATGTATTATTATCAAAACTAAAAATCACCAAATACTAGGCTCTAAGTAACTTTAAAATCCGGCCGGATCCGTCCGGATCCGGTCGGATTGGCTTCAATCCGGTGAAATTCGGCCGGATTGAAAATGATACCGGATTGCAATCCCTAGCAATAACGTATCCGATATTATGGAACGTTAATAACTCGCCTGTGGGAAAGGGCATTTATTGTTGTGCAGGCTAACTTGTCTGCTGCTGACAAATATGTAGAACTAGCTATATACCGCGGTTTCAACCGCGTAGGTTTGGATATGTTTTTTTTATATGCTCCGCACCTATTAGTCGCAGCGTAATTTTATATAGTCTAAGCCTTCCTGAATTAATGGGCTATCAAACGAAAAAATATTTTTTCAAATCAGACCAGTAGTTCTTGAGATTATCGCGTTCAAACAAACAAACAAACTCTTCAGCTTTATATATTAGTATATATAATTTAAAAGCTCCACATCATATAACTGAAACCCAAACACAGAACGATAGGTTCCAGTGCTCATGAAACTCGTATCCGTCGTGTACGAGTTTAATGATCATTATGCTGTACAAGTTGCATTGAAATAAATGAGTATGCCAGGTGTTGTACTGAGTTAACTTTGTTTGGGGTTTTGAACCTGTATTTATAAAATGACCCAGGTTCCATCAACCATAATCTGAATCGTTTTGATGTATATTGCTAATGCATTGCTTTATATTGTAGCGGTTTTTGTGGCCTACAAACGCGTCACAGGAATTCTACATCTCGTAAGCAGGATTTACCGTACAATTAGCGTACATACATACATACAACTTCCTAACTTTAACCGGACACTTGCCCAAAGTGCCCGCCAGACATAACGCCCGTCTGGTCGGAGAATCCTCATTTTTCTATGAAGAATAATTGAACTTTACGCACTGTTACACATGCCTTAACAGTATGTTTGATTTTATTATTTTTTTATATAAATTATGAACTAGTGCTTAACTGCGATCCCGCCTGATGGTAAGCAGTGATGCAATCGTTGATGGTAAAGCGCGCTAGTTTATTAAAAGCCCATTCACTCTAGCCTTGAAGAAAATTAAATTACAGTCAGACAGACACACCGCTGCTGAAAAATTATTCCAATACCTCGATGTAAAAAAGAAGTGAAATGCTTCGTCTAGATCGTATTGGTGTCAATAACGTAAAGGATACTCACCGTACGACGGGTCGGCCGGTGATGGAACGGAGGTGGAGGAATTAAGTGCATGCTCTCCAAAATGCATCTTATAGAACACCGACAGGCTAGCTACTCTTCGCCTGTGCTTTAGAGACCGGTTTGAACTAAATCTGGGTCACCAATTAGCCTCTTCGCACCCCTCTCCACCGAATCAAAAGTTGCCAGATGACATTTTGTAGCACCAGCCTAAATGTGACTGCAATACTTTACATACGAACGTACTTGTGTTTTGTATAATATTAGAAGTTGTCATAGTGTGAAGTACCGACAGACATTTACAATAACGCCAAATATTAATACAACGCAAATAACACAACGAATAATGCAAGAATCTTGAATCCACTGAATGGTGGTGAGGAAAGGCGGCGATGCTTATATGAACAGCAACCATATGATATAAATAGGTACATACTAAAAACTTTGTTTTAAGAGATTGCAATGGACTATAAACGCATTTTCCCACTGCTATTCTATAGAAAACTTCCCAATTGTAACAATGTCCAACAACAATCAATCATTCATTTTGTTAAACATAATTGTGGTTACTTACTTATTGTTCAATGCGTTATTGAAATAAAATGGCAATGAAGATGGCAAAACAGTACCTATTTATATTGTAAATGTGTTTTCAAATTCACTGACTTACCGAATCTTAGTTACTTACTAGGGATCCATACCTAAATGGTGCCAACGGCACTCTTAGTAATACTCGTATGAGGCACCAATGTCCACCCATCCATCCGTCAGCCACAGGGCTGTGTCTGTAGAACCATAATAAGTAGACACTATAAATTAGATGTACTATGAAAGAGAAAGCGTTTCTCTTACAATGAGAGCTGTTAGAAAAAATAATTTAACATAAGGGCCAAATATGTTTTTTCATTTTTTTTTATAAAGATTTCATCTGTCTAGCCTGTTCCCTACTGTCAATGTGGTATTGTTTTCTACAAAGGATTTAAAAACACTATGTAGTGTTAAACTTTGTACGGAGGTACGAAATTCCTTGTGTGCATGTTCAACTCGCATTTAGCAGCTTTATATGATGTCATCACATGAAATACGAAATATGACTATGATAGCCGACCTAAACTTTATATCTTCTTAGAATCAATAGGACGGAATTTACTTACAATGCTAATATAATTAACAAATGGCGGATTGATATAGTGTGCAGCTCAACCTCTATCTTTAAATATGCACACAAATTCTATACATTCTTAGGGCCATTTTTATACAATAAATATATAATTTGAATTATTTTAGATGTAAGAATGTTGTTTCTAATTAATCTACAAGGTTTGTCATATGAGCAGAATGAAGACCTACTTACAGTATGTAAATAAATTTAGAAATAATCCTTACATTAACAGACTAATAATACTAAGTAAGCAATAGGATAATAACAATGTATACTTCCGTTGTGTCGTAGATTTTTACGTACTACTTATATTGTTAATTTATTGCAAAATAAAAATTTATAATAAGCACTTTTAACCATACAAAAACTACCATTCTGAATAGGTAACTAGAATCATTGTTAAGGTCGTACATCTCCTCATGTGCATCTGGCTAGGAGGCCTCCTAAACTATGCTTTCTGATACGTGGTCACTACTGCAGCATAGTTTAAAGTTTCCTTTTTTTTTTAGGTAGTTAGTGTATTTAACTTGAACCACCATTTTATCTGACAATGCGTCGACGTGAGCTTTAGGTACTTCTCATAACTAAATTTGTTCTAAACAAGTAATACGCTGTGATTCTGGATATCAAGTAGCGTCAGCAATACTCGCAGTCACAGATACAAGTTTCTAACTTTGCTATAATCTCGAAGGGAGCCGAAAGCTTTGCGTTTATATACATACCTGTTTAAAGCGTGTTTGTTACATATAGTTAATATACGTATATTAGTAAGTGAAGCGCGCGTCGTTGCGTGAGTTAAACAGATTCATACTGTTTTATTTGGTTTCTATAAATTTCTATTTATCATAGCACTCTAAGGAAACATAAGTCAATTACATTTGATCCTACTATATTAACAAAAAGACGTAATTACGAAGTAACTAAAACAAATGCATGTAGAACCTACTTTGCTTGGCATCAATTTTCAAATCAATCTTCGCATTTATTTCATTCTATTAACAAAATTCTTAAAATATATACAAAACTACTTTGGAATGTAAAGTGATGGTGACAGAGTGGCTAAATAAAACTCTAGACTATGAAGATACTGAAAATATGATTGTCCATATTATTAGGTGGTTTCCTTGTTATTAATAGGTAGTCATATTTCATATATCAGGTGCACGCTTGTTTGCATTGATATAAATATAAGAATAATAATAATGAAAAAGTAAACACATAAAATCAAAAGTTAATTCAAATATAGGTACGTCCAAAACAAAATGTAATATACTATATAATACATAAATAGATAAATGGTTATACACACACATACATACACACACAGTTCAATACGCAAATACAGACACACCATACACTCAAACTCTTAGTCACGCTTGCACATACACGTGCTTAGTTTTAGTTTCCGCTTAAATAAGTAGATTTATTTCACACTTTTATTTCTTAATTATTGGTTTCAATTTAAATAAGTTGCTAAGAAACATGTAATCAAGTTAAGGGAGAGCGGCCTCTCCTGGCACAAGTGTTTCACCTCTGTCAACCTCATTTTTTTTTGTACCAACTTAGTTTTTGAATAAAATATTTTTAAAACTTTTCAAACAGTCTATGACAAAACTATTTTCATATCAAAATCTTTTGATATAAATCCGTTGCACCTGCTAGGGTAAGAAAGTGCAGTATTAAAAGCTTTTATAAGTATTATTTGAAAACCTCTCAAGTAACTGTCGGACCAACGTCGACGTGTGTTCCTTTTCTCGGCTAAAGCGGAGTACACATATGGCTACGTTACACAGTTACGTTTTCCGAGAAATTCTCAGAAATCGAATATAACACAACATTCGTTGGATTTTTCTAGGTAAAGTAATCAAGTATTGCTATTGTAAATATAAAAAATTGTAACTCAAGAGTGGATGTCTGTAAGGTTGTATTGGTCAAATTGCGTGCCGGGAACCCGAAAAATAATCTTGAAAGGTTGATCGTGATGAGCAAGGTAGATGAGAAAAGACCAATTAACCAGTTTCACTGGACTCTGTTACTACCACCGTGAGAGAAGCTGAGCTAGCTGAACAAAGTTTTTTTTTTTTTGGAATAATTATAAACTAGCGCTTCACCGCTTTCCCGCCTGATGGTAAGCAGTGATGCGATCGTTGATGGTAAAGCGCGCTAGTTTATTAAGAGCCTCTTCACTCAGAAAAACTGAGCGAATAGGAAGGAAGACGGCAGTTGAGCGAGGTGATGCAATGTTAAACCCAACAACACGACCAACGATGCTGCGCCAAAGGGAGATTGATCTGAAGATCCTCCACGACCAAACTCCCAACACAACAACATTAGGCGCATCGTACCCGGCACACATCGCAACACAACTGCTCCGACCAGTCCTCCGTACGGCTTCACCAGACATCATGCCGGAATACGACAAATCGCTTGGCGGCAAGGCTTTGTCTGGTGAATGGTAACTTAGTGGGTAGTAAACCTGGACTTTAAGTCGGAAATCGCCAACCCGTATTGAGCAAGCATGGTGATTACACTCAATCTTTCTCTGTGTGAGAGAAATGAAATGAAATCGTTTATTAAGCAAGTAGAATTACTGATCACTTTACACGTCAAATGTATTTTTTTTTTATTTAAACTAGATGACCATAACATCGGCCGCCGGCAGAAGTTACCTAACTTCTGCCGGCGGCCGATGTTATGGCCTACCACCGAGAGAAAAAAGAGTAAAAGAATATTCTAGTTACCACTAATATTATAAACGGTAAATTTAGTGAGGATAGATGGTTGTTTGTTACACTTACACGCAAAAACCACTGGACAGATTACAGTAACACATGATCAACAACATCAACCTTTTTATCGTCCCACTGCTCGGCACAGGTCTCCTATAACTAAAAAAAAAAACTGGCGATCATTGGGGTTTGTCATTATATACTGTAGCTTCAATAATAGATGTTATTGCACCTTTTTTAGCAATTGTTTTTAATTCCTGTGTCACATCTGGTATATTTCCTGATTTGATGAAACTTAGCAAAGTATTTCCACTGTTCAAATCTGGTAGTACAACTGATCCCACGAATTTTCGGCTGATTTCGATATTACCAACTTCGAGCAAAATTTTTGAAAAATTAATATTGAATAGTTGTTGAGACACTTCAACTTATATATTTTATTGCACGTGAAACAATTTGGTTTTACAAAGGGTCGTTCAACTACAGATGCGGGCGTGGCGTTGCTAAAGAACATATTTGGGGCTTGGGAGGAATCTCAAGATGCTCTTGGTATTTTTTGTGATTTTTCCAAGGCCTTTGATAGCGTACATCATGATACTCTTATTAGGAAATTGTACCATTATGGTTTAAGGGACAGAGTTCTCGACCTTCTGACTTCTTATCTGAATAATCGAATTCAGAGGGTTGATGTCAATGGCAACAAATCTGCAGGCTCTGTGGTCACCATAGGCGTTCCGCAGGGCTCAATTCTAGGTCCTTTCTTGTTTTTAATTTATATTAATTACTTTCCTGACCTCTTTCTCGAAGTTGGACCTTCCTAACTGGATAGTTTGTCCCAGGTACACGTAACTGTCAACAACTTCGAGAACAGAGTCTTCAATCTTTATAGGAGTCGGTACAACATGGGCATTAGACATGACTTTCGTCTTGCCCATGTTCATTTTAAGACCGACTCGCTCGGAGGCTCTGCTGAGGTCTTCGAGCATTGTACTCAGGCCCTCCGCGGTCGCAGCCATGACTACGATATCATCAGCAAACCGAAGGTGTGTCATGTACTCGCCATTGATGTTGATGCCCAGTCCTTACCAGTCCAGAACCTTGAAGTTATCCTCCAATGCAGAGGTGAACAATTTCGGGGAGATAACATCTCCCTGTCTGACACCACGCTGCAGAGGTATTGGTTTCGAGGTCTGGTCCTGTATTCGGACTGACATGGTGGCGATTACGTACAAACCCTTCAGCGCTTCAATATACCGACAGTCTACTTGGCACCGCTGGAGAGACTGCAGTACAGCCCAGGTCTCGATCGAATCAAAGGCTTTTTCGTAGTCCACAAACGCCAAGTAAAGGGGTAGGTTATACTCCTCGGTCTTCTGTATAACCTGCCGTAGCGTATGTATGTGGTCTACTGTGCTGAAGCCCTTTCGGAAACCGGCTTGTTCGGGTGGCTGGAAGTCGTCGTGCACCGGAAGACGTAGCGTGGGTAGGCCCCCGACAAGGTGGACCGACGACCTGGTGAAGGTCGCGGGAAACCGCTGGATGCGGGAGGCGCAGAACCGGTCGTCGTGAAGAATCTTGGGGGAGGCCTATGTCCAGCAGTGGCCGTCTTTCGGCTGAAATGATGAATGATGATGATGACTTTCCTCATCACGTGAGGGATAATCACAACATAGTATTGTTCGCGGATGACACTTCTCTTATTTTTAAAGTCAAGCGTTAGCTAACAAATTTTGACGAAGTTAACTATGCACTTTCTAAAGTTGTCCATTAGTTTAATGTAAATAACCTTCTTTTGAATGAAAAAAAAAACTAAAGTCATTAAATTTTCTACGCCAAATGTCAGGCAGCTAAGTACCAATGTTCAACTGAATGGAGTAGAGTTGATCCCCGTCGAGTCGACAGTTTTTCTTGGATTAACTATTGACGCCAAGTTACATTGGGGTCCTCACATTGAGAAGCTGTCGGGTAGACTCAGTTCTGCCGCCTTTACTGGTAAGAAAATTAGACAGATAACTGATGTGGATACAGTCAGAATTGTTTATTTTAGTTATTTTCATAGTCTTATGACTTATGGGATTCTTCTCTGGAGAACTTGTGCGGACATCAATACCATCTTTGTTTTACAAAAAAGGGCTGTTCGAGCCATTTATCGAGGCATATATTCAATGATGTCTCAGTGATCAACTCGCTCAAATGCGGCAGCGATCACCGTATGGTCAGAGGCACATTGAATCTGAACATAGTGTCCGAAAGATCTCGCCTGATGAAGTCCACGCTCCGGCCAGCACCCATTCAGATCCACAACTCCGAAGGTTTCCAGCTCGAGCTCCAAAATCGCTTCGAATGCCTAAGTGGCGACGTGGACGAATATATGACGGGTTTGTAGAAGCTGTCCGTACGGTCGGGACTAAGTATTTTAAGACCCGCCGTACAAATAGAACTAAAAAGCTCTCGGACTACACTCTCGAGCTCATGGAGGACAGACGTGAGATGATTTTGCGTTCGTCAAGTGATGCTTGCAGATACCGGCAGCTCAATAAGCAGATCTCAAAGTCTCTGAAGCGCGACCTACGTCGGTATAATACCGAGCGTATAACGGAGGCTATAGAGCGAAACAGAGGCTCTAAAGTTTTTGCTAGAGATCTGACTATTGGGCATAGCCGGCTAAGCAAGCTGAAGACTGACGACGGCAGGATCTTAACGTCCGGGCCCGAGCTTTTGAGGGAAGTCGAGAATTTCTATGGACAGCTCTACACTTCAACGACAAGACCCGCATTAAATCTTGCTGAAGACCCTAGATCAAGATTAACCCGACACTACACTGAAGATATCCCGGACGTCAGCCTGCAGGAGATTCGATTGGCTCTGAAACAGCTTAAAAACAACAAGGCGCCAGGCGATGACGGAATAACGGCAGAGCTACTGAAGGCGGGTGGTGAACCGATCCTTAGGGCCCTTCAGAAGTTATTTAATTCCGTCATAGATAAGGGAAAAACGCCACAGGCATGGCACAGAAGTGTGGTGGTGCTCTTTTTCAAAAAGGGTGACAACACCCTTTTGAAAAACTACAGACCCATCTCACTTCTGAGTCATGTCTATAAGTTGTTTTCAAGAGTCCTCACAAATCGTCTCGCCTGCAGGTTCGACGACTTCCAGCCGCCCGAACAAGCCCGTTTCCGAAAAGGCTACAGCACAGTAGACTACATACATACGCTGCGGCAGGTTATACAGAAGGCCGAGGAGTATAACCTACCCCTTTGCTTGGCGTTTGTGGACTACGAAAAAGCCTTTGATTCGATCGAGACCTGGGCTGTACTGCAGTCTCTCCAGCGGTGCCAAGTAGACTATCGGTATATTGAAGCGCTGAAGGGTTTGTACGAAAACGCCACCATGTCAGTCCGAATACAGGACCAGACCTCAAAACCAATACCTCTGCAGCGTGGTGTCAGACAGGGAGATGTTATCTCTCCGAAACTGTTCACCTCTGCATTGGAGGATGTCTTCAAGGTTCTGGACTGGAAAGGACTGGGCATCAACATCAATGGCGAGTACATGACACACCTTCGGTTTGCTGATGATATCGTAGTCATGGCTGAGACCGCGGAGGACCTGAGTACAATGCTCGAAGACCTCAGTAGGGCCTCCAAGCGAGTCGGTCTTAAAATGAACATGGGCAAGACGAAAGTCATGTCTAATGCCCATGTTGTGCCGACTCCTATAAAGATTGGAGACTCTGTTCTCGAAGTTGTTGACAGCTACGTGTACCTGGGACAAACTATCCAGTTAGGAAGGTCCAACTTCGAGAAAGAGGTCAATCGTCGGATCCAACTCGGCTGGGCTGCTTTCGGGAAGCTACGTAGAATCTTCTCGTCCGAAATACCGCAGTGTCTCAAGACAAAAGTCTTCGACCAGTGATGACTTATGGAATTGAGACGTGGTCGCTAACAATGGGCCTTATAAGAAGGCTCAAAGTCACTCAAAGGGCAATGGATAGGGCTATGCTTGGGGTTTCACTGCGCGATCGAATCAGGAATGCGGAGATCCGCAGAAGAACGAGAGTAACCGACATAGCCCGAAGAATTGCATCACTGAAGTGGCAATGGGCTGGACACATTGCCCGTAGGACCGATGCCCGATGGGGCCGACGGGTTCTCGAGTGGCGACCACGCACCGGAAGACGTAGCGTGGGTAGGCCCCCGACAAGGTAGACCGACGACCTGGTGAAGGTCGCGGGAAACCGCTGGATGCGTCAGATGCAGGACCGGTCGTCGTGGAGAACCTTGGGGGAGGCCTATGTCCAGCAGTGGACGTCTTTCAGCTGAAATGATGATGATGATGATGAGCCATTTACAACCTTGGTCCTAGAGATTCTCTTAGAGAAAAATTCAGAGAGGTGAACATTCTGACTGTAGCATCACAAAATATATTTGAAAATCTTATGTATGTACATAAAAATATATAGAATTTTAAGAAAATAAGCGATAGTCATAATATAAATACCAGGAACAAATACAATCTTGCTGTACATCACACTCATCTCCACAGAGTAGGCAACTAGTCCATGGGTCAATGTATACACTTTTACAACAAGCTTCCCATGGACATTCGAAACTTACCCATTAAACGATTTAAAAACTATATAAAGACCAAACTTTGCAAAAAGGGGTATTATAAAATCTCAGATTATTTAGAAGACCAAAAAGCTTGGGACTGAGCTGCTCGCTCTGTTAAGCATTGTTATTAAGCAATATGCGTAATTATAAAGTAAATTATTGTAATCATTTTCATTTTTGTCTGGACTTGAAAAAAGACGATGATCCCTGAGTTTGTTTCGGCTATTTCTTCTCAGAGGTAGTCAGTTAGGAAATGCCGGCATCATCTAGTTTAAATAAAAAAAAAAACATTTGACGTGTAAAGTGATCAGTAATCCTACTTGCTTAATAAACGATTTCATTTCATTTCTCTCACACAGAGAAGGATTGAGCGTAATCATCACGCTTGCTCAATACGGGTTGGCGATTTCCGACTTAAAGTCCAGGTTTACTACCCACTAAGTTACCACACACCAGACAAAGTTTTGCCGCCAAGCGGTTTGTCGTGTTCAGGCATAATGTCTGGTGAAGCCGTACGGAGGACGGGTCTGAGCAGTTGTGTTGCGATGTGTGCCGGGTACGATGCGCCAAATGTTGTTATGTTGGGAGTTTGGTTGTGGAGGGTCTTCAGATCAATCTCCTTTTGGCGCAGCATCGTTGGTCGTGTTGTTGGGTTTAACATTGCATCGCCTCGCTCAACTGCCGTCTTCCTTCCTATTCGCTCAGTTTTTATAAGTGAATAGACTCTTAATAAACTAGCGCGCTTTTCCATCAACGATCGTATCACTGCTTACCATCAGGCGGAATTGCGGTCAAGCGCTAGTTTATGATTATTAAAAAAAAATGTTTTCCTTCACCTTAACACATCTCTACATTGAATAATATGTAGGGTACTTTTTATCCTGAGTCTCTCAAGGGATTGATAATAATGCGGGTGAAGCAGCGCGGTGTAGCTAGTCGTACAGAAAACCATGAAAGGCTTTCTTTAAAATGAAATACACAATCTAGAAGAATGAAAGTCCCAAACAAACCCAATGGTATATAAAACCAAATTTCCAAGACATTTTTGGCATCTATCAACACGCACGGGGCCCACGTGATTGATTACGGCCCAATCCTTCACAAAGAGCGGGCCGATGTCCTAGTACAGTTACGGAATTCTATTATTAAACATACATTGACTGTACCTGGAGTCACAATGTCATCTCAGCGAAAATGAATGTCAAAAACGTAGGTAAATTACAAGTATTTCTGACAGATTGTGAACATTTATAAAATTACAAAAATTGCTTCTATTGTTAGAAGTTGATAACGTTGAGATGGTAGAACTTTTTAATCGTAATTGGTAGCCACTTAAAAAGTTCTCAGAGTATTTGTACTCTTGCTAGCTCATACAATTACTTGTTATTAATTTAACAATAACAAAAACAGTTCTTTCTATTCCAAATGACTAAAGTAGCTAAATATCACAGAGAAAGAATAAATATTCCCGGAATTTAATCATCGTTCGCAGAATCTAGTGAAAAGATAATATAAATCATAAAAGGTAGGTATCTAGAAGGAACAGGGCAACTGGTATTTTGGCAAAAATCCGTAATATTTACAATGTAATACATACTAGACTTAAGTAAAAAAGTCCCCTGAGAATGCTATCTCCGTCAATCCTGTATGATCTCTGACATTTTGATTGCCAACAAAATGTCAATAAACATGAACAATATTTGGTAATAAGCACGACACGAGAATTTTATAGAAAAGATATATAATATAAAAGTATATTAAATGAAGCATTTAATATTATATGCAAATTGTGCTGTCAATTAATGATGTCTATTGTAATATTTTCCAGGTCAGGCAAGTACCAATGTATCTTTTCTAAAGTTATATGTACTTTCTAAGTATATCTTGGACACCAATGACTGAAGGTGAAGGAAAACATCTTGCGGAAACCTGGACTTTATAAGTCTGAAATCGCCAACCCGCATTGAGCTAGTGTGGTGATTACGCTCAGTCCTTCTCTGTATGAGAGGAGACCTGTGCCCAGCAGTGGGACGATAAAAGGTTGATGATGATTGTAATATTAGTCTGTAAGCTTTCTCTTTATGTATCAAAATATTATTTTTAGACATTATATTCTTAAAAAAATACAACCTTTTTATAGAGTTATCATGTGAATACCGCCTTACCCCTGTTACCGACATAAAAAGCATTGTCAATGCGTTGTCAAACTGTCAATTTTGCATTGAATTATGTCACTTTGTTTGGAAGCGTCGAGTTACAGTGTAAGTGTGGATTCACACTTGTCGTTCAGGAAAAAGTGAAAATAACTTACTATCTGCCGGATATATCGTGCTAATAAGCAGCCATATTTAAAACTGCAATAATTCGAGAACATTTTTTCCCGGAAATGTTGGAAGATTCTGGTAGCATTTTCTCTGCCTTGTGGTAAATAAGGCAATCGATTACTCATAATTAGACAATAGGCACAACCTACAAATTGTATGTGGGTGTCTTTGGTCAAGCGCGTGCTATCAATCAACTCCCACTATCGTAGTCCATAGCTGACATGGCAAGGCCTCTCGCAGGCCTCGCTACAACACCTGATTTCTCACCTTCCGCATCTATGGTCGAAACGCGCAAAATTCTATTTTTAAATCCTCACGCAAATATTTTTATACGTTATATTTTTACGGATCCACGATCTAACCACAAAACCATAAACACTTGTGCCGATTATCAATGTCACGTCAAAGTCCTTATAATATAAGAATGTCGTGTTTAAAACGTGTTTAGTCTAAACAACTAATAAACCTGGTTTTATGATAGTAAGGTCAGAGCCTTACCACAAAAACTTAAATACTCGTTCAACGTGTGTCTAGTGTCAGTGTTACGTCAGAGTAAGATAGCGGCGGTAATTCCCCTCTTTGAGGAGTGGCTAAAGAGGCGCCACGGCGTCCTCACCTTCCGCCTGACGCGGGTCCTCACGGGACACGGCTGTTTCGGGGGGTTCCTGTTTCGGATAAGGCAGAAGGAAACGCCAGGGTGTCAATATTGTACGGATAGCCCTGAGGACACGGTGAAGTATACGGTGGAGCTCTGCCCGGCTTGGGTAGAGCACCGCTGTGTCCTCGTGGCGGCTATCGGCGGCGGTCTCTCACTTCCAACCCTGGTCCAGGCCATGGTCCGGAGTGAGAGTGCAAAGGAGGAGGCGGAGCACGTGAGGGAGCAGGAATCCCAGCGCCGTCACGCCTCTAGCCGCCGCAGGAGAAGTCCTGGACGGGAGACAACATCGAATTCCCGGCCACCATAGATGCGAATTTGCCGTAGACTCGGGTCTGGTCCTTATCGGGCGGCAAGTGATGGACAGCTCGCCGCCCGGTAAGGACCAGGCACGGCTCGAAAACGCATCGTGTTTCCCGCGAGCCTCAAAGATATGTCAGCACATCGAGACGGGGTCCACGAGTATCGATGCATCCTGGGCCAGGGTTGCGGGTTGGTTAAAAAAGAAACCTTGGCCCTGGCGCAAAGGCAAGTGAAGAAATACGGGTGGGTAAAAGTAAAGTCAGTAAAAGTCTGACACGTGCATCCACTCCGTCCAGAGCGGGAGAAGTCATTAACCGACTTCAAAAAGGAGGAGGTTACTCAATTCGACCGTATATATGTTTTTTTTTAAGTTGTTCGCGGATAACTTCGTCGTTTATGAACCGATTTTGATAATTCTTTTTTTGTTGAAAAGAAGATATTTCCAAGGTAGTATCATGATAAGGACATCAGGATCTGATGATGGAAGACCAGAGAAATCAAGGCGAACTTTCAAAAATCGTAGGGGCGACTAGTACATTTCTTGGTATATTAAATAAGTATTTTAAAGCACTACAATTTGATAAAGGTCTGAAGTAGATCTGATGATGGAGCCGGGAGACAGTCGAAGGAACTCTTCAACAATTCACAGCAGCTACCTTGTGTTTGGACTTGATTAATTTGTATTGATTAGAACTTTACACCTTGATGGGTTGTGACTGTACTCCTCAACGGTTTACAGTAGCTACTTTGTGTTTGGACTTAATTCATTTATGTTGATGAGAACTTTGCACCATTGGGTTAAAATAATGGTCTGCAGTAAATCTGATGATGAAGACCATAGACAGTCGAAGGAATTCTTCAAAATTGCGGGTAAAAATTAAATTAAACAAAATTACGTCGATTCCCAACTATATTTGCATCAGCTTCCAGTCTGAGCGGATACAACTGAATACATGAAATGAACGAAGATAAGTCGAAATATATTAAAAATATAATAATAATATTATAATTGCATACTTTTTTATTAGTATATAAAAACTTTTTTTAAAGTGAAAAATAATTAATTTCGGAAGTTCGTGTCAAAAACGAAAATATAAAACCCACAGACACTTTTTTTTAAAGAGTTCCCATCCAAAACAAAAAAATAAAAGAGTGAAACTTATTATGCCTCATTAGAATTCATATATCAAAGACAAAACTTATTGAATACGGTCATACCTATGTGATTATCATTAGAATAATGTTATTCCACAACATATCATTTTCTTGTCCAGTTTTTTAGGGTCGGCACAACATGTCTTTTGCTTTCATACTTCTCTATTAGTCATGATATTAGTGGTCTTTACTTTACGTTACAATATTTACCAAAATAAGGGCATGATAACATGTAGTAAAAGTATAGTGTAGTGAAAATATTATTAGTATTTATTTAGTACTAGCTGCCGCTAGCGACTTCGTTCGCGTGGATTTAGTTATGCTCCGCTCCTATTGGCCGCAGCGTGATGTTATATGCCTAAAGCCTTCCTGGACTAATGGGCTATCCAACGCAAAAAGACTTTTTCAAATCGTGCCTGTAGTTCCTGAGATTATCGCGTTCAAACAAACAAACACACTCTTCAGCTTTATATATTAGTATAGATAGATAACGATTTTATACATAATATATAGTAGGTACAGCTACATACATGATATATGTACTGACGTACATACATGTAGCGATACCTATAAACGCCACATACAAACTTCGCACTGACCTCATACTGATGTCACACGGATTCTACATCTCGCAAGCAGTTTATCGTGTAACTAGGAGTCTTATATGCAACTTCCTAACATATACCTTCAGGCCCACCAGACACGACTTCAGTCTAGTCCTACGACTGCTATGGAGGATGGGTAAACTTTACTCGCTGTTCCACATACCTCTAAAGAGATTGCTTTGGTTTGTTCTTCTATCATATTTTTATTTGTATATATCCTTGCGTAGGTAAGATAGCTTGATTTTAGGGAAGTAGATATTTAGTAGAGTAAAATCGATCTATATTGTTGATTAGAAAGTATACATATAGTACAATTAGGGAGGTGCTCGAACGTAATTCTTTGTTTTCAGGTAGGGTAATTGTATCGATTATAACGAAATGAAGCATTGTTTATACAATGCTTCATTATTCGATAGTGAGATAGACTCATGATAACAAGTGGATGTTCACTCATGATGTCTGGTGAAGCCTTACGGAAGACGGGTTTGAGAAGTTGTGTTGCGATGTGTGCCGGGTACGATGCGCCAAATGTTGTTGTGTCGGGAGCTTGGTTGTAGAGGATCTCCAGATCAATCTCCCGCTAGCGCAGCATCGCTGGTCGTATTGTTGGGTTTAACATTGCATCACCTCGCTCAACTGCCGTCTCCTAGGAAGGAAGTCCCTTAGTTTTTTTGAATGAATAGGCATCTCTGCTTACCATCAGGCGGGATTGCGGTCAAGTACTAACTTATAACTATTAAAAAAAATCTGTATCATTTTCTTTAAATGGTTAATGAATAAAATATAAAAATAGTATATTACCTAAGAACCAACTTCTACCTGCAATTTCATTTGCGTTCAATTTCTTGTTCTTCCAATCTACCCTAACTCAGCAGATTAGCAATAAATAGCCTTTAAGAATTGGGCTATCAAAAGCAAAAAAAAAAAAAGAAAGAAACTGAAATCCGACTAAAAGTTTCAAATATAAATTACAATAATGAGTTCACACAAACTTTCAGCTTTATTATTACTATAGGTAATAGAAAAATCGACTATCAATAGTGTACTTCGCTTTAACAACGTTACCTCTAAGAATTTAAATAAGTTTTCTGATAAAACAACGCTAATTCGCCAGAAAACTCATGTTGCTTCACAACCATCCTTGAACTTTAAAGAAATATATATAACATTTTAAAACTACATTCTGCAATAAATCTTCTGCGTCCTTTCTTGAATGCCGGATAGTTCTATCCCGCATTCTGGTCAGGAATGGAATGTTTTCTGTATTCTGCTGAGCATTGTATTCTAGTTATCATTTCACTTGGCGTAGTAAATCTTAATTCGGAAGAAAATTGTTTTAATATTTCGAATCTATGAACTATTTGAAAATAATTTATAACTAACTTTCCGCTCGCGGCTTCTCCCTCTTGGAATTCGGTTATATCGCGCTTTTTATATTTCCTTCGGGAATATCATTTTTTTTTCAATAAAAGGTAGCCTATGTCCTTTTTCAGGGTCTAAAGATTGTCTGTGCCAAATTTCATCAAACTCGGTTGAGAGGTTTAAGACAGACAGACATACAGAAGGAGTTACTTTCACATTTATAATATTAATATGGATTTCTTTGCTTGTGAAACTGAAAAGGTTAACTAATTACGCCCCGTGGATTTACCTGCGTAAGTTTCGATCCTGTAGCAATATCAAGATAAAAAGTATTCTATGTGTTATTCATGGTTATAAAGCATCTGTGTGCAAAATTTCTTCCTAATCGGTTCAGGGAAATCGCCCTAAAATAATTCGATCAATTTGTTTTCGTCTCCGTGGCGTAGCGGTCACCACGCCTGACTGCGACGTGGAGGCCCCGGGTTCGA
This sequence comes from Sesamia inferens, assembly GCA_037179545.1. Taxonomy (NCBI): domain Eukaryota; kingdom Metazoa; phylum Arthropoda; class Insecta; order Lepidoptera; family Noctuidae; genus Sesamia; species Sesamia inferens. The sequence goes on along the minus strand of CM073928.1, from coordinate 13,504,566 downwards.
TCCCCGGCCAGGTCATGATGGGAAACGATCTTTTCCTGATTGGCCTGGGTCTTGGATGTTTATCTATATATGTATCTATTATAAAATATAGTATCGTTGAGTTAGTATCCCATAACACAAGTCTCGAACTTACTTTGGGGCTAGCTCAATCTGTGTGATTTGTCCGTATATATTTATATTTATTAGAATTGCATCGCAACAAAACTAAAACTTTAGTTATGTTTCGTATTGCGCTAACCTTTTCACAGATGGTTTTACCATAACCAGCACCCTACTCACGTCATCATCAAGTTTTTATCGTCCCACTGCTGGGCACAGGTCTCCTCTCATACAGAGAAGGATTGAGCGTAATCACCACGCTTGCATGGATTCCGATTTCAGACTTAAAGTCCAGATTTCCTCAAGATGTTTTCCTTCGCCTTGTAATCAGACATTCGTGTCCAAGATATACTTAGAAAGGAAATATAATTTAGAAACGTTACATTGGTACTTGCCTGACCTGGTATCGAACCCGCACACTGATTCTTGAGAAGCTTGTGTTTTAACCACTAGGCCACCATGACTATAACAATACCTAATTACGTAACACACTATTACTCTCAAATTGAATAATTATAAAGCATATTGCTCCATATGTTCTCGAAGTTGTTGACAGCTACGTGTACCTGGGACAAACTATCCAGTTAGGAAGGTCCAACTTCGAGAAAGAGGTCAATCGTCGAATCCAACTCGGCTGGGCTGCTTTCGGGAAGCTACGTAGAATCTTCTCGTCCAAAATACCGCAGTGTCTCATGACAAAAGTCTTCGACCAGTGTGTGTTGCCAGTGATGACTTATGGAATTAAGACGTGGTCGCTAACAATGGGCCTTATAAGAAGGCTCAAAGTCGCTCAAAGGGAAATGGAGAGGGCTATGCTTGGGGTTTCACTGCGCGATCGAATCAGGAATGAGGAGATCCGCAGAAGAACGAGAGTTACTGACATAGCCCGAAGAATTGCAACACTGAAGTGGCAGTGGGCTGGACACATTGCCCGTAGGACCGATCCCCGATGGGGCCGACGGTTCTCGAGTGGCGACCACGCACCGGAAGACTTAGCGTGGGTAGGCCCCCGACAAGGTGGACCGACGACCTGGTGAAGTTCGCGGGAAACCGCTGGATGCGGAAAGCAGGACCGGTCGTCGTGGAGAACCTTGGGGGAGGCCTATGTCCAGCAGTGGACGTCTTTCAGCTAAAATGATGATTATACTAACAAAGTAAAAAACAACGATGTTGTTGAACTCACAAAACGAAACCCATTGCTACTGATAATATAATTACCCTCCTGATCATAATTGAAACGTTACCAGTGTCAAATGAAAAAGTTGAAACAAAGCTAACTTTTTCTTGCCATTTGTCAAACTAACGTCTAAACGATGGGATTTACTTATAATTTCATAGTTTTAATTATTATAACAGACGAAATGTATCACTCATACATTGATTTTAGTTCAATCGAAGTTAAAACTTTAGCGCGGTACGAAATGGGATGAAAACTAAACCACAACATTACCTGGATTAGACACGAACAAGAGTATAACTTCTACTAAAGCAGTAGCGCAATACAATCGCGCTAAAGTATTTAGCGCGATTTCCCCCTAGGAGTTATGCGTAACAAACATCCATCCATACATCCTCACGAATTTTCGTATTTATAACATTATTAGTGTCGGCAACCTCACCTCAAGCTCACTATAAAAGGCGCGGCTTACCCGCACCCGCTCTTTTTTTAGAATCGTCACTTGAAGCTGTAACATCGCCGAAACTCTTTGAGACCTATATTTTCCGTATTAATTAATAGCTGATTGCTATCGTTTTACATGTTATTGTGTACTCAGCGATTGTTATTTTGTTCCTATCTAAACTTATAAATTTTGGTTGTAATTGTAATCCAAATTGATAATACACGAACATTAGTGGCTACCTCCTGATTTGTTTTTTTGATAAACACCACTTCTGATCGCTAAAAATAGTATATAAAACATTATACTCTTTTAGTATCACATTTTATAAAGTACTAGCGACCTGCCCCAGCTTCGTCATCATCATCTCAGATCATCCCAACGTATAATCCTGGTTGCATCCGCGGCCTTCACGTTGAAGCCCGGTGTCAGCTTTCCTACTAATATGTCTCCATTTCGTACGATCTCTGGCATCCCGTGGTGTGAGATTGTTGGCACGCATGTCATCTCTTACAACGTCAAGTCAGCACTTCTTTGGTCTACCTCGCTTGTTCCGGCCCGGCGGAGGCGCCATGACAAGACATTTGTTACCCACGTAACATTTTTTTTTTCCGCCGGTTTTCATAAGACGTGACCATACCAGCGTAGGCGACTCTCCTGCAGTTTGTTTGCTATGTCACGGACACGGAGATTGCCCCGGATGCGGGAGTTCCTGATGCGGTCTTCCCGCGTAACTCCATACATCCACTGCAGCATATTCATCTCCGTGACACGGAGCTCCTGCTTGTGTCGCTCAAGCACAGGCCACGCCTCACTAACATACAGAAGAACAGGTCTAATGATGGTCATATAGACCTCTCCTTTAAACTTAGCCGCCATTTTGGGGTCACAAATGACACCTATCACCTCACGCCATTTTGCCCAAGCTGCGGAAATGCGTGCCTTAACGTCGCGATCAATGTCGTCGGACGCGTGGAGCACAGACCCCAAGTATTTAAATTGGTCTGTGCACTCGACCATGTCTCCGCCTATGCACACAGGCATAGGGTCTGTAGTGTTGCTGGCCATGTACACCGTCTTCGCCACATTGAATTTAAGACCTCCGTTCTCAAGCGAGTTTTTCCACGCATTCACCCGCCGCACCAACCGTTCCCTGTCCGCGTCTGCCAGCGCGATATCATCAGCATACCAGCAACCAGGGAGGTTGCTCATGATACTGGCTGACAGGACGTCCAATATCACGCTGAACAGGAACGGACTAAGGACGGATCCCTATTGAACTCCGACGGTGATGGGGAAGGGTTTAGTGTCGCCAACAGCGGTCCTAACAACGGAATCGGAATGGATACCTCCATTCTCGAATTATGTCAACATAGGCTTCTGGTACCCCTTTGGACCTCAGTGCCCACCAGATTACCCCCCGAGGGACACAGTCGAAGGCCTTCTGCACATCTAGAAAGAGCATATGCAGAGGAGTGTTCTTCGATCTGTACCTCTCCATTGTGATCCTTAGGGCGTATATATGGTTCCGTACCCTGGTCGGAACCCATATTGCCACGTTGAGACAGCACACTCCTGCCGGATCCAGGAGTCTAGAATCCTCTCAAAGATCTTTATGGTGTGGGAGTTACCAAACTCCTGTACAGGGCCCGTTCCTTTGAAGACTGGAGTGATAATACTCAGCCTCCGTTGGTTCGGGATTTTGATTTTGCCGGTCTGGAGCACGCCATTCAGAAAGTTCGTTAACATGCCCACACCGCGAGACCCATTGCCTTCCAGGCCTCAGTCTCCGTCAGGTGATTCGCCATGTGACGAAGAGCCATGTGGACTTCCTCAGGCGTTATCGGAGGCACTAATCCAAGGATCGGAGGGAGTTCCGGTGTCGAGTACGAGTACGAGCGCCATCTATCCATCACCACGCGATCCTCGCAAATCAGGTTGCCAGAAGGGTCTTTTACACAACGGCACTTGGATATATCCTGTGCCGCTTTGACCCTAGAACGTGCCAACTTGTAAATGAGTTTCTGCCCCTCAGGCGATTCTAACTTCTCATAGAGCGGTTGCAAGTGGTCACGCCTGGCTCTGGCTACAACTTTTTTAGTGGCACGTTTGGCAACCTTGTATGCGTCGCGATCTTCAGGAGATCCGGTCGCCTGCCAGGCTTTGAAGAGGGCTTTCTTCACCCCTGTCTACCCCTGGATTATGTCGTTCCACCACCAGGATTCCTTGTCACTTTTGTGACCGCCCTTAGACACGCCGAGGACCACCCACACCGCCCTAGTAATAGCTGACTGGATTTTGTTTTAGCAATTTTTAAATCTGTAATATTTTCGAAAATATTCATTTAAAGCCGCGCCGAGCGCTCGTAAAATCGTTATATTCTTCTTATTTTTTAGCAGAAGTCTATTAATGACTAAATATGAACTATTTTTCCGGGTTATTTTGTCATGTTTTAAGATATTATATCAAACAAAAACTTGACGAAAATCCGGCACACAATGAGCCATGAACAATCATTTCATCGTCTAATTTAATACTCGTAAAGACAACTTATCAGACATTGGATACGTGTAAGTATTTATACATATTCAGAAAGAATAGGTAAATCTCGACAATTATTTTAATATGTAACACTAATAAGAGTCCGATAATAAAAATTAATTTATTGCTCTCATTTTAATCGCAGAACTCAGTGCCACTGTACAAAACTGCGCTCACCGTTTATAAACTATTTCGTTCTCAAGCTCTGCTACGTGTTAGGAGATTGAGGGCTTGAAATGAATAGGCGACAATAGGAATTCCTTAAAACTTGACTTTATTTCGAGTATAACAATGAAATAATGTGTGAAGTATATGTGATACGTAGCGTGTACAATGTACAACAGTATTTCTAGAAGAAACGTATTTTTACAACAAAACCGTTAACGCGTAGCTCGGTGGCTATTGGTCGATCGCATGCGCATGCTGTAAAGGAGATGGTAGCTCCAGTTCTTAAGGCCAAGTTCATCTATTAAGGCCAAGTCTGAACATGCCCCCGGGCTTGGAAGTAGGTACCGACGTCCAACACCTTCTCTTCATCTTCATCATTCAACAGGGGACAGGTTCGAGGAAATGCACGTCTGATGACTCCTGACTTCGTTTGGATAGCAGCTACTCGAAAGATTCCATCCTTTCGTGGTATTGTTGAGATGATCCGCCCCAAGCTCCATTTCAGTGGTAGCGTGTTGTCCTCTTTGATGACGACCAGTGTGTTTGGCTTCAAATCACGCCCGTGTTGTCTCCATTTGGTCTGGGTTTGCATTTCTGCTATGCACTCTTTAGACCATCGTATCCAGAAATGTTGTCTGAGCTGCTCTAGCCTCTGGCAGCATGTCAGTCGGTGAGCAGGGACGTCAGTCAGCTTTGGTGTTGCAGGTGCTGTTAGAAGACGACCAACCAGGAAGTGAGAGGGACACAAAGGAAGGAAGTCGTTAGGATCTGCGGATAAAAGACTAATAGGGCGGGAGTTGAGGACAGCTTTGATTTTCGATAACACAGCGCTATATTCCTCGAATTATAGGTGTGATCCAATGACTCGTAACAAGTGGTGCTTGCACGACTTTACTCCCACTTCCCACAATCCACCAAAATGAGGTGCATAAGGCGGGATTAAAGAGAATTTAATGTCCTGACTAGTCGCATATTCAATTAAATCGGCGGAGCATGTGGATAAAAATTTAGAAATTCATTGGCGAGACCTACAAAGTTTCCACCGTTATCTGAAATTATTTCGTCAGGTTTACCACGTCGGGAAATAAATCTGCTTAACGCAAGTAGATAAACATCAGAAGAAAGGTCACTGACAAGCTCTAAATGTATTGCGTGTATAATCAAACAAACAAATAGGCAAATATAATCTTTAATTAATTTAGAGCCCCTATCCTTACGATTCAGTACGAGCACTGGCCCAGCGTAGTCTACACAGGTACGTAAGAACGGAAAGCTTGGAGTGACTCTCTATTTGGGTAAGTTGCCATAAGCAGCCCAACACAAAGCATTGTGTTGGGCTGGCACATAATTTTCTATGAAAAAACTATGTGATTAAATTGACAGCGTAGTGATTTGCGTACTTTATTAAATAGCCTAGCACCTAGCAAAGCTCCGCATAGTTCTAGCCTAGGTATGCTCACAGGATTTAATGGCGCGACCTTGCTCTTCGCACAGCACAACCTGACAGACACCGGGGAGTCCTGATTTATAGTGCGAACATAAATATATGTCCTGGATTCCGATGCATCGCATACGCCTATGACGTGTCGCGGTACACTTATAGTGTTGAGTACTAGCAGAGAACTAACAAAGGTTTCCCAAGTGATTTTGACGTCACTGGGAACTTCATCGTCCCAGCCAAGCTGTACCAGCCATAATTTTTACAGTAGGGTTTTAGCCGTTATTATCACAGGGCTCAATAACCCTAACGGAACAAATATCTGTGAAATTGTTGACATCATATAACGCTTGGTAACTAATTGATTAGAGTTGATCTTAAATTGTGTATTAAAATAAAAATTATCGTTCATATTATAATAGTGTAGTAATATTATGCCAACCCAATCAATAAAGTTTTAGCATGGACGTTATCGCCTAATGATAATTCCCTGACTAAGTCGGATTCATTGTTTTCAATGTTGAAATTCCACTTATGAAGGGGAAAACAACCTGATTTTAAAACGTCTGAAACGTTTTTGCAAACATCTAAAAGTTGCTGTTTATTATCACACCCGTAATCATATCGTCAACGTAAAAGTCTTCATTAATGATTCTTGTGACGTCACGATCCGTGCAATTATCTGCCAGCTGTATAAGACACCTACAACTTAGGAACCGTGCGGACGCGGTGCCGTAAGTGACCGTGTTCACTCGGTAAATATCCAGTGGCTGTGATGGCTCATCACGGCACAATATCAGCTGAAGATCACGCTGGTCTTCGTGAATAAGACATTGCCGATACATTTTTTCAATGTCTGCGCAAGCCATGTATTTATGTTTCCTAAATCTTATTAAAATAGACAACAAATCGCCTTGTATCGGTGGACCTACCATTTGTATTTTGTTGAGCGAGATGTCATTGCTTGCTGCGGCGCTGGCATCAAACACCACGCGTAGCTTAGTGGTGCTGCTGTGCTCACGAAATACTCCATGATGCGGTAGGAAATAGTTAGGTTGCCCGACGCGCTCAACACTACTCATGTGACCTAATCGAATGTACTCGTGAATGAAATCGGAATAAAGTTTTTTTTTTTTATAATTAGGGTTGCGTTATGCCTGTGAGTAAGTTTCATCTAAGGTATCGGTTGATGATTTAAAAGAAATGCGAACCATGAACCTTCCGTCACTGTTGCACGTAGTAGTATTGACGAAATGTTGTTCACAAGTACGCTCCTCATCGGTGCGCGTATCACGATACGCAAACATGTCCTCCAACTACCAGAATTTGCGTAGCTGGGACTCGATAGACTGAGAAGTATTACACTGAATGTACCCATCATAACGCGTAAGACAACAACTTGGGCCGGAAACAATCCATCCCAATTTTGTGTCTAATAAGAAAGGCCCACTAGGTAATCTTATTTCATTAAAATTAATTAAATCCCAAAATTTATCCGCACTGATTAGGATATCTATATTTTGAGACTCATTAAAATTCGGGTCTGCCAAAACAATATGGTCGGGTATATTGAGCTGTCCGCTTGGTTGCGACGAAGCAGGCAACGCCGACGTAATGTTAGGCGGAACAAAACATTGTAAGCGGGTAGTGTATGGATGGATGCGCGATTTTAACTCGATGTCACATATTTGCGTGGATTTTGTGACCGAGTTCCCTACACCACGAATTTCTTGAGTGGACTGTATTACTGGCGCTTGAATTAAATTGCATAAAGTTTGAGTTATGAAACAGCGTTCACTAACGCTGTCAAGGAGTGCGTGTGCTAAGTGATAATTCTTACAACTATCAGCTACCTCCACTAACGCAGTCGATAGTAGAACCGGTTTCAGAACAGGTGATTGTGTGGATGTGTTTATGTGCGCTTTATTCGCGTAGATCGTTGTAAATTCCGTAGAGGAGGCGGACGATGCCGGTGTGGCGGACGCGGGAAGGGGCGGAGGATGCGCTGCCGCAGACGTGGCCCTCGTAGTTGGCGGCTCGTTAGCGTGCGCGACATGCAATACTACAGATTGATTAGTATGATTATCGAAATGTAGTAACGAATCATGTTTTTTGTTGCATAATCTACACGGCCCGGACCTACAACTATCTAAAGTGTGATCCAAACGTAAACAATTGGTGCAAAGTTTCTTTTCGTGAACAAAATTAAGTTTAGAATCTAAATTAAAATCAAGAAATCTTTGACACGCTTAAAGTGGATGATTTGAGTTGCACAATAAACAAAGCCTTTTATTTTTTGTGGATTTTTGTGACTTTTGATCCAGTGGCTCATTGGTAGAAATATTGCAGTGAACTTTAGACTGATTAATTTTAGTGTTTTGATTTTTATTATCTGTATTTCGTTTGCTATGTGTCATATGCAATGTTTCCAGCACGTCAGCTCGGTCTTTAAGAAAGTTCAACATATCATCCAGTTTAAGTTTTCGCTTAGATCCAGAATCCCCATTTCTAGACAATCCTTGCGCACGTTTGTATTGTTCCCATTGTTGTTCGGTGACCGCATTAAATCTAAACGTAATTAAATAGATAATTAATGTCATGCGTCAGTTGGTTCGACAAGCATTTTTAATGCACGTAAATTCTTTAACACAGTATCTATTAACTGTCGAATTAGATCAGTCGATTCAAGTTCGGCATAGTGAACAAAGACATGACGTGATTATGCACTAACAATTCGCTATTATTGTATCGATTGAGAAGTGAATCCCATACAACCGGGTAGTTGGCACTAGAAAATTCTACGGCATTAATAACCAGCTCCGCGCTTCGCTTCAATGAGGATTTAAGTTAGTGAAACTTTTCTATATTGCTTAAATCATTAGAATTGTGCACCAATGATAGAAAGTTTCCCTAAACTCTAACCAACGCTCGTATGTACCGTCAAAGGTGGTCATAGAAATTGTGGGTAATTGAACGGCCGGTCTGTGATGATTACTACATTTAGTAGAACCGTTAGTAACCTCACTCGAATTTAAAAGGTATTCAGCTTAAGATAATAGAGTGTAATATTTGTTTTCCATTAGTTCTCTTTGCGTTCATTGCTCATCTACGTCGGAGATTGATTCCTCGATTTGTCTTTGTATGTCACTAAATTCATCGAACAATTTAGCGGCTTCCTGAATCCGTAATTTGAGATCTAACACGTATTTGACTTGACAAAGCTCCATCAGCAATGCTAGACAAGAAATTTGAGCATTTTGACAATCTGCCTTTTAGTATGCCACGTTTTTTAAACCAGTTCCCTAATCACTTATTAGGGAACTGGAACAGGAACAATGAAATAATGGGTGAAGTATACGTGATCCGTAGCGCGTACCGCGTAGTATAACCGTTAACGCGTAGCTCGGTGTCTATTAGTCGATCGCATGCGTAGGCGACCAATTGCTGTAAAGGAGATGGCAGCTTCAGTTCTTAAGGCGAAGTCTGAACATAAACAAACTTTTTTTCCGATGTTATGTATCAGGTGGGGCACTGTTTTATACATCCGAGAATCGTTGTTTAATACAAAACCATCTAGTGAGAAGTTGATGAAGGTCTTTGATACATATCATAAATAAAAACTCGTTTAAGGTATACATGTCAGTGAGGCCACCATGGTTGCCTGAACGCTTAACGACAAAAATTTTTAGGCAACTTTGTTGTCCCGGACGCTTGAGTGGTCTCAAAAATAATAATATTTTTCCACTATTTGATGGATGGTTATGATACATATAAACCTTCCTCTTTAATCACTATCTTTTAAAAAACTGCATCATAATCCGTTGCAAATGTTTAAAGATTTAATCATATTAGGGACATAGGGAAAGAGAAAGCCACATTGTTTTGTACTATGTAGTGAAGTACAACAGTAACACTATTGTACACACAATTACTAGCATTGGCTATCAATTTGATAATTCAACAACAATCATTGCGTTTTGTAGATCAGACAGTTTAGAAATAATATTAATTTCCTTTTCTTTATTAATTGGTGCTCGACCGCGATCCCGCCTGATGGTAAGCATTGATGTAATCGCTGATGCTTAAGCACACAAATTTCTTAAGGGCCTAAATAAATTAGTGCGCACATTGCCCGTAGGACCGATGCCTGATGGGGCCGAAGGGGTCTCAAATGGCGACCACGCACCGGAAGACGCAGCGTGGGTAGGCCCCCGACAAGTTGGACCGATAACCTAGTGAATGTCAAGGGAAACTGCTGGATGCGGGAGGCGCAGAACCGGTCGTCATGAAGATCCTTGGGGTTGGCCTATGTCCAGAAGCGGACGTCTTTCGTTGTTTATTATATATGTTGTTACGTAATTAGGGTGCAAGTTTGATCCAACATTGTGTGTTAAAATTCAGTACTCATAAACAAGATGAAGCCAATGACAATCATAATATCTATGTACAACGCAATTTATTCAGGGATACATGTTCATGTAAATAAAGGATCATACCCCTTTCAACAAACAATTTCTTATAAAATGACACTTGATATTTTGCAAACGGGTGAGGTGCGAATGTAACCGATAAATTGCCGAATTCCCGTAGCTAATGCATCTGTCACCGATTGTTACTCGAGCGAACTGAATACATTTTCATATCAGGTTATGGTGCAATTCATAGAAGGTTAGGTTTAGGTCAGTTATGTAATATTTATTAGCTAAAATATTGACTAGGCATTCATGTCTCTTTTTTTCTATCGTTATACCACTAAAAAGATAACAGTAGTAGTTCTCAACCAAAACGATAAAGTCATCAGTCACTAATAAAGTGCTGAACAGCAGTCTTTCTCCCTCTCCGTTTCTCTCCTGTGTCCTCAAATCTTCAATGAGTCTTTTCTGTAAATTAAGCTCAGCCGTTCGATTCTGTAAAAATCTGACCGCAAAAAGTTAGACTAAGTGAGCTTAGAGTGAGATGTCCGATGTTAAAGTGAGTGTTAAGTCGATTTAATAATCTGCTGTTTCATAGAAAACTGAAAAACTATGCGGTCAAAATGTACAGAACGATAATTTAAAAAAGAAACCTTGGAAAGATAGACGCACTATTATGTTAGCTCGTTTAGAAAACGTGTCCTGTATGTAGGGTAGCACACTAAACTAAATACATGGTATGTTAATCTTTGTTCGTGTTGGTAATTGAAGTAGATGATTCCTTTAAACATGAACAAGAAATTTATGATATGACAAGTCAAATTATTTGGCCTACAATTTAACTCATTAAAAAGGCATGCTAGATACTTACCAACTTATAACACAGTATTGGCGCTAGACAGCAAACTCACAACATAGATGTTTATTCTGTGCTGACGTGAAAAACACAGGTTGAAAAAACAGGTTGTGAAAAAACTTAATAGGTACTTTCCCTTTAGCTGTCAACAAACAAGTCAAATATGATTATCGTGATGCCGTTTTTACTACCTATCATAGCTACATAAAACCTGTTCTGAGATATGGAGTATTTTTTTGGGGATAAAAATGACTTGCTGATTACACAGAAAAATAGGTACGCAGAATATGTAACGGAGATATTATTCGTTAAAACGAACTCACGGATAGCCTAACAATTTGAGTGTCTTCAAGGCTAGAGTGAATAGGCTCTTAATAAACTAGTGCGCTTTACCATCAACGATTGCGTCACTGCTTACCATCAGGCGGGATTGCGGTCAAGCGCTGGTTTATAAAATAATTAAAAAAAAAAATTCGTAGCCGAAAAGTATGTCACACTTTTACTGACTAAAACCAACCCATGTTCCTTCACTTGCCTGTGCGACAGGGATACGGTTACTCTTTCAACTAACCCACAAACCTGGACATCGGTCTTCCTTTGAACACAACGCACCGTCGACCCGAGTGTGCTCCTTACCGAGCAGCGAACTGCCTACTGCTCGCCGCTCACAAGCCTGTGCCAGTGGTTGGGAGTTTGATGTTGTCTGCCGACCAGGGCGTCTCCTGCAGCGGCTAGAGGCGTGAAGGCGCCGAGATTGCCGCTCCCTGGAGATCCGCCACGACTAAACTCCCGACACAACAACGTCCGCCGTCTGCCGCATGCCTTCACCAGGCACCATGTCGGAACACGAAGAATCGCTTGGCGGCAAAACTTTGTATGGTGGGTGGGAACTTTTGCCGGCAGCCGATGTTATGGCTTACCACCGATTTTTTTTAAACTAGTAAATGTTATTACATTGCAACTGAATTTAAGGAGAAGTATTAATTTTCTTTTTATTGAAAAAGATGACATTTACGGGCATTTAAAATTTTTCTAAATTTAAAGCAATGTTTTTTAACAGTTTGGATGCTTGAGAGCAGAATGCAATACACTATACTCACCTATGTATATTTTGACAAATAAAACGATTCCATTTGATTTAACAATGTATTGTGATATAAACATTTATTATTTTTTTTAATAAATCTAAAAGCATCACAGTAAAAACTGACTTTAATGCAGATCCATTAAAAATACCAAAAAATACGAGTATAACCTTCACAGATGATAATAGAAACAAAACAAAAAAACGCTTTCCATTCAACCCTTGCGTCATCTCCGGTCCCAAGCGTGCTTCACTCCTTAAGCTCCCATAATTGGCAAGTATTCGGATCACGTATTAAAAGCCGTGTCGGTCCCAGACACAGTCCGATAAGAATTCTGTGAGTCGATTCATATTCACGAAAAGAATTCACCTTCGGAAAATTAAATATTAAAATTTGTAAACGTCTGCGATATTTCCCGGAGTGATTTTAATACATTTGGTGAAAAATGTATCTCTTTTGTTGAGGTTAATGAAGTAAAAACGATTTATTATTCATTGATACTACTTGAGGAAATTTAAATGAATAGGCCCTCGTATATATTATATATAAAACGTAATGATGTTTTTTTTTTCTTTTTAATAGAGCTTGCTTATGTATTGACAGCGTATTTGGGTTTTGTTAAGTGCACTACAAAATCAAGAATTATATTATTCATGAAAATAATGGGATGATGGTACTATTCAACGCATTGGTATTTTTGTACTGTTTATTTCCGCTACGTGAGTTATTCACAAACATTTATATGACGGCGTCACAATAAATTGTAAATGGCAGGGGCAGTGGTTCGAGTGACGCATTGTGAGTGGTGCATTACAATGGTGAAGCCGTCATAATTACATAATATAGCAAACATATACAGTAAAATATTCAATCGGATTGAAAACAAATTCAGCAGCTTTTCTTATAAAGGTTTTCTTTGAAATTCAGCCTTTGTCCACAGTAATATTACAAATGAAAAAGCAATAAAGCCTTTGTTTATCATTATAAACTAGTGCCTGACTGCAATCCCGCCTGATGGTAAGCAGTGATGCAATCGTTGTTGGTAAACCGAGCTAGTTTATTAAGCCTATTCACTTAAAAATCTTAGTTAATAGGAAGGATGGCGGCAGTTGAGCGAGGTGATGCAATGTTAAACCCAACAACACGACCAACGATACTGCGCCAGAGGGATGTTGATCTAGAGACCCTCCACGACCAAACTCCCGACACAACAACATTTGGTGCATCGTATCCGGCAGACATAGCAACAAAACTGCTCAGACCAGTCCTCCGGAGGTATGGCTTCACCAGACATCATGCCGGAACACGACGAATCGCTTTTACACATACCTACATTTTTATACGTTACTCAGTCATTATTTCTGCTCTTTGGGTTATATGACCATTTTTAAAATTATATAGGTATATGCAATTGGTACTTATTTTAAAGATTCTGTAACCAAAGGGTAACAACATGACTTTATTATTAAGACTCCACGATCGGTCTGTCAGTCACCAGGCTGTACATATTTCATGAAACGTGATAGCGGGAAATTGAAATTTGAAACCCTCTTGCGCGAATCCGTCTTATACTTTGGCTTGCAGTTTTCAACTCAAAAAACAAAAACTAAATAAACATATTTAGTTTTTGTTTTTTGAGTTGAAAACTTCTTTACTGACGTTGAGCACTTTTGTTGGATGGGGAAAAAGCTTTGAATTCGCACGAGCGTCACCGACCCGACACCGTGATGGTGTTTTGTTTTTACTTTTTGTGTTTTCTGTGGTGGTTTTTAATGATTTCAGTTTTCACTTCTGTCGGTCAGTCTCACATATGATATTTGCAAAGGTTGTCTTTAAATATAGTTTATATTCTGATGAAAAACTAACCTAACCAAATAACTCTACTGTAAATGTTTAACATAATATAATCCGCCTAAAATTTTCCCACGCCTGGGACACAGGCCTCCTCTTCGGTGACAGAGAGCGGGCCATAATCTACAACGCGGGCCCAGTTTGAGTTGGTTAATGTTTAATTGAAATTAATACTTTGAAATATCAGTATGGATACTTTTCTCTTTCAATAGAACGTAAATGAAACTTTGAAGAATTTTTCAGAGACTACAGAAAGCTATGGCATACGCAATGCATTATACCTCGCCTGATCTTGGAACACGACAGCCTATTGCTATGCATGACGTCACTCAGTGCCAGCACGTACGCCTTGATACTGTTTGGAGATCTCCTAATCTAACGGGAGAAAATACATAGATAACAGCCATTCCTATAGTCCCTGAAGACGTTGGCAGAGATTAAACTCCAAAATTCAACGGTTTCAAATGCGAGCCTATTATTCCGGGTCACTAGATACACTATTTCGAGCTCTGTCCAATTTGACATGGTTCCAATACTTCAATAAACACCAAATACGATATTATTTTTTCTACATATATACGTCTGTCCATATACCAAATAAACCATGAAGGGACAAAGTAGACATAAATAATATTTTGTACTACAGGAAATTATAGGAAAATGGATCGCAGTAATTAACAGCAAGATTGATTTATCTGACACGTCATTAATTGGCTAGACAGGTAACTATGAGGATGATCGGGCGATAGTTAAGTTCTCATGGTCCACAGACATTCAAGGCTGCAGTAAATATTCGTAGTTAAAGTCGATCGTTGCCAGAAAGAGAATACATTTATGTAAATAGGTACAGACCGCATCTAGGGTGAGTGGTGCCTCTAGGCCCTGCTTAATCTTGCAAATTTATGCAAGTCGACGACAACACGTCAAACTGTCTTCGCAAGAGGACGTGATCCAAATCCGATTCAGCGCGTCATTTTGGTCGTAAAACGCTTTAGGAGTTGGCATTTGTCGCATAATTCTGATCTCCGGAGTCCAATAGCTTCTTGTGATGAACCCGATTATTATTCAAAGCTGATCCGTTTGCGTGCGTGTCAGTGGGGTGCGTTGTTCGAATGTTAGTTTATGTCGGAGTTAGCGGCAGTTGGGGCATTGATCCTGGGATACATTGTTCATTATTACTATGGGTTATTAATCAAAGCTTCGGGTTTCGTGTGTATGTGTACTCTGCAGAAGTGATTTGGAACTATATAGACATATTATTTGCTCCTTGTTATGATTTTGCAAAAATATTACATAACACTAAAACCTAACCTTTTATAGAGGGGTCTATAAAAGGTTAGGTTTTAGTATTCTATTACGTAATTAACACGTCATGAGCGGGTTTTGAGGGTCTCATTAAAAGGTTTTATTATGCTTGGCCTCGGGTAATTACGCTACAAATCTCTCCTGTACCACAGAAACGCGATTGGCGAACAGGAGTCTAGATTCATTAAAAAAAATCTTTATTAACCTTCAACTCGACAATTGTATTCCCCCCACCAAAATATTACGTCAGGAATTTCTGAACTATGGTCAAGAAAGTGAAATATATAAAAAGTGTTGCATGACCCAAAAAAGTACGATCTCTGAGTAAAGAAGGTTATTTGCCTGGCTAATGATATTTAATTAGATATAAAACCATAGCTATATTTGATACGCAATGTAAAACCATACTTTATGGCAAGAGTACATTTATTATGACGCCTAAAATATATGTATAGTAGTAAATTCCCAAGGGCATAAGAGACTGTAATAATATCTTTTAATTAAAAAATAGATTATTAAATTCTTAATAAAAAACATTTTATTCAGTAAAGTAGTTGTTTATAAAGATTTTTTTATTGAAATGACTGAATAAAGCTACTTCTACTGATCAATAGATATATAACGTGTATGTATAGACTGTATAAAGTGTTTATGTCTGATTGACTGCATGGAGACTTATAAATAATTATTTATATTAACCTATACTAATCCGTGGCCCTGGCGTACATGCAAGTGAAGGAACACGGGTGGGTTTTAGTCAGTTAAAGTCTGACAAGCACTTCGCGGGACAGGTCCTATCCAGAACAAAAAGAAAGGGGGTTAAACGAGGGTGCAAAAGTTAGTGTGAAGCTTTGCCGTTTTTGAAGTTATTAAATGTAATTCAGTATGAAGGTTCCTTATTGAAAGCTATGAAAACATCTACTTAAATTATTTTTTTAAATCTTTTTTTTTATATATAAATTATAAACTAGCGCTTGACCGTAATCCCGCCTGATGGTAAGCAGGGACGCAATCGTTGATGGTAAAGCGCACTAGTTCATTAAGAGCCTATTCACTCTAGCCTTGAAGACACTCAAATTGTAGTCCGACGGAAACACCGACGCTGGCAAACTGTTCCAGTACCTCGATGTACGAGGTATAAAGGAGAAGGCGAAATGCCTCGTCCGGATCGTAGTGGTGTCAACAACGTAAGGGTGAAAACTCGCTGTACGACGGGTCGTCCGATGTTGGAACGGAGATGGAGGAATTAAACCATGTATCTTTTCTAAGGGTTCCTGTACACGACGCGGACACGGCGCCGCCGCGTTTTTACACTATACATACGAGTCGCGCGAAGACCGCCACCGCGCCGCCGCCGAGCTCTGCCGCGCCGCCACCGCCCGTATTACCACCCCTGTCTGCTTGATTCATTCTATTACCGGCCGCGTACGAACGTGTTCGACGCGAGCTCAAATGTGACGCAATCATGTCTAAAATAACGAAAAAAAGAAGTATGTTTGAACTTACTATAAAGGGTGTATCTGACGACGCACAAACGAATACACAACACTAACTTTGACCTTGACCTCGATCTGAAACTTGACCTGGAGCTGGATCTTGACGTGGGCCTTGAGCTGGATTTTGACCTAGACCTTGACCTGGACCTGAACCTAGATTTGGAACTTGACCTTGACCTTGGCCTTTGAACTTGCGATTTGCGACTAACGACTTGCGACTAACGACTTGTGACTAACGACTTGCGACTTCCGGCTTGGACTTGAACTTAAACTTGGACTTGGAATTGGACGTTGGGCCTGGACCTGGTCCTTGACCTTGACCTTTGGACTTGCGGCTTGTGACTTGCGACTAGCGACTTGGATTTGGACATTTTTCTCTTATATCGTGATACAGGAGAAATTCCTATGTGGGGTAAAGTTACGGGTGCCTTTGCAAACATTTAAACTCACATATACAAACAACCAGACACGGTACAGCTAACTGTAGGCCATACAAAATCTTTGTTCCGTGCGGGAATTGAATTCGTAACACACAGCGTAGTAGTCGATAGGTCGGCCATTACGCCAGCCGTGTCGTAAAGTTCTAGACACAGTTCGCATTTTCAGGAGGTTCTTCTGCCTGGAGCCCTGACCACCTGTATTTAGGATTATGTTCCCGATACAGATCCGTATGGTGAGATATTAAACAATGCTTTGTTCCACAATCGTTTACTTATATTTTTTATACCTAAAAATCTGAAAAGCTCTACTCATATTTCTGGGTTATACAACGTTATTTTTTGTTCATATGTACGAGTATATGCGAAATCCGAAACACGTGTCCAGTATTTTTATGTACAGAATTTCAAAAAGCTGTCATAAAAATCACACAGTTATGAGCTTGTTATGTTACCTGGTTGTCCCTCCAAAAATATGGTCAACGAGCCGCTCGCCCGTTTGCGCCTACAGCGCCGCGGCGCGGCGGGGCACTAGGACGCTATGGTCGGTTGTGAAATGTGTTGTGCGCTCGGTAACCACACTGCAACATTATTCAAATATATTTGGGAAAAATATAACATGGTGTAAAAATTATTAGAATCGATTTAGTTGCTTATTCTGAACAAACTATATTCAGGTTTCGTACGAAGAAAAAATACCTTTGTATGTGTTTGACAGCAAAAGAAAAAATTATCGATGACTAATTAGGTATAATTAATTTGGTTTTTACTCCTGCC
This sequence comes from Sesamia inferens, assembly GCA_037179545.1. Taxonomy (NCBI): domain Eukaryota; kingdom Metazoa; phylum Arthropoda; class Insecta; order Lepidoptera; family Noctuidae; genus Sesamia; species Sesamia inferens. Next base: position 13,486,482 of record CM073928.1, on the reverse strand, counting down.
ACGGTCCCATGGTGTGCGTGGAGTGGGCGTTCAGGTGTTTGTCGTGGTTGGCTGGTAGCACTTTCATCAAGCGCGTCCCGTAAGTAACAAGACACACGAACAAAAGCACTGGGTTTAACACTATACACACACATACACCAGGCGGCGGGAGTCGGGGGCTCTGTTGTAACAGTATCCATTGCTACAGCATGTTTTTCTTCAACAAAACTAACTTTTGACTATTCTGTTTTAATTTATAAATTATTATGTTATATACTTACATTTATCCTATATTTGTATGTCACTACGGCCCAATACGATTGATGTATAATGTATTATGATTACTTACATGCTCCGTATGTTTGAGTAAATAGCGTTAAATTTCCTTATTATCATTATATATATATTTTTTTAACTACAATTATTTCCTGCTCGCCTTATATTTTTATAGGTTTGTCTGCTACAAATCCTTTACCTCTTCGTCACTGTCAAAAACAAAGTAATCTTTATTTTAGGCTAGTATTGGTCTTGGGTTGTTGCCACTGACTAGTCTGTCAAAATCTCAGTAAGCTACTCACGTATCAATAAGGTAGTATTTGGGTTGGTGCTGTCAGATGTGAAATAACAGAGAGCAAAGTGCCTTACTTTGCGGAAACAAAAAAGCCATCATCATTATTCCAGCGTTAATCCCGGTGGCATCCGAAGCTTTTTAGCTTTGGAGTCTGGGGTCCACTTTACCAGTCCGACTGCTGATTTTGGCTAAACTTCGATATTTTCCGTGAAGCGTCTGTCGCCTCCACAACCCGAAGACGATATCGCAGCAGTTAGATCAATTGTTGGACTTTTGATGGCTCCAACAACCCGTAACGACTGCCATTAGATGTTCGTATGGCAACCGGGACCAACGGCTTAAAGTGCATTACGAGGCACGACCAGACCAGTGCAAATATTCATATTCATGCATACAAATATTTGCACTCCGCGGGAATTGCGCCTCCTTGCGCAGCGGCTGCGTTCACTGCCGCTACGCCACGGAGACTCTCAAAAAAGTAACCAAAAAAGTACACACAAGTAAATCCTAAAATCCATATCAATTGCTACCAAGCTAATGTAAATAAATAAACCAACGTCCATTCTATGTCTCAGATATTTTTACGTTCGTTTCTAGATGTGGCATGGGAATTGAGCGTACATATTTCAGCATAATGGGTGGTTTCGGCAACAATCCGCCCACGGATTTTACGAGGCCTCCGGAAGGTTCAGGATGTTGATATATATTTAAAAGGCTTTGGTTGCACTGTGTTGGAAGGACGGGTGGCTTTATAATAATAGCCGCTTGCGTTGATTAAAGGTTAAGTTATGAATGTCGCTAGCTACGGTTGGTTGGTGAATAGCTCACCATTCGTCACATATTGTCACTCGCTTTGAAAAGTACTTTCTTTCTGGCTGTCATTCCCAAAAGTCTAACACCTACAATACTGCCACATAATCTCTTCACTACCCTTTTTTTGTGATGGGAAATAATGAAATGACCTCTCCCGTTCTGGGTGCAGCCGAAGGGCGTGTCAGACATTTACTGACTAAAATCCACCCGTGTTCCTTCACTTGCATATAGGCCAGGGCCACGGTTTCTTTTTTAACCAACCCGCAACGTTTACCCAGGAAGCATCAGTCTTCGTGGACCCCGTCACGATGTGCTAACATCTCTTTGAGATGGGCGTATAACACAACGCGCCGTCGATTCGGACTTGGTCTCTACCGGGCGGCGAGCTGCCCACTGCTCACCACCCTCGCCTTCGTTGGCTGGGAGTTCGATGTTGTCTCTCGACCAGGGCGTCTCCTGCCGCGGCTAGAGGCGTGAGGGCGCTGGGATTCCCGCTCCCGCACGAGCTCCAAGTCCTCCTTTACTAGCACCACTGCTTCGCAGAAAGAGGTGACGGCCTGCCATGCACTCTCGCTCCGGACCATGGCCTGGACCAGGGTCGGACGCGAGAGATTGCCGCCGATCGCCGCCACGAGGACAAGGCGGTGCTCTACCGAAGCCGGGCAGACCTCCACCGTATGCTCCACCGTGTCCTCAGGGATCTCTTCACTATCCTTGATTGACTGGTAGAATATGCTTGAGGTATTAAATTCGTCTTTCCATCTTTGTGTGAATAGTTTAAATAAATAAAACTTACCGAGGGATATCGTGTTATTTAATACCCAAACGGGTTGGTTGCGGTCAGAGAGGCAGTCAGTATTTAGCTGCAACCGGTTAGATTGGAAGCCGCCCCTAAAGTAGTAGGGATAAGGCCAAACAGATTGATTTTGCTTTGGCTAAAATGGGTTAGAGGCAGGCTATAACACATATTTGTTTAAATTGCCAATTTGCATAATCGACCACGAAATTACACACTTTTTTATAAATATAAACTAGTGCTTAACCGCAAACACGCCTAATGGTAAGCAGTGATGCCATCATTGATGCTAAAGCGCGCTAGTTTATTAAGAGCCTATTCAATCAAAAAAACTGAGTGAATAGGAAAAAAGACGGCAGTTGAGAGAGGTGATGCGATGTTAAGCCCAAAAATACGACCAACGATGCCACGAAAGACGACGATTGATCTGGAGACCCTCCACGACGAAACTCCCGACACAACTACATTTGGCGCATCGTACCCGACACACATCGCAACATAACTGCTCAGACCCGTTGTCCGTACGACTTCACCAGATATCACCAGAGATCACGACGCAATACTTTTAATAATCAGTTCCTTCCATGATCTCACTGATAGCAACGTGTAGGTTGGTTTCAGCTCTAGGACATGCCGGATTTCTCACTATGTTTTTCCTCACCAATTTCAGAGGATTGATAAAGAAATAATTAAATCATGTTAAAAGATCTGTTTCGCTTCGAACCTACTACCTAGCGGCTAGCGACAGTATTTTTAGTGACATAAAAAATCCTTATCTTGTGGTTACAAACATAAGGTCACATACACAAATGACCATACCCGGAACAAATTAATTGTAGATCATATAAATATGTGTTCCGTGCGGGTATCGAACCGGCGACACGCAGCGCAGCAGTGGATCGCTCAGCTACTGTGCCAATCTAGGAGTCTAGGGTCCGCTTTACCAGTCTAACTGCTCATTTTGGCTAAACTTCGATATTTTCCATGAAGCGACTGCCGTCTAACCTTCATAACCCGAAGGCGATACCGAAGCATTGCAGTTAGACAAATTGTAGGAATTTTGAGGGCTCCAACAACCCGTAACGACTGCCATTAGATGTTCGTATGGCAACCGGGACCAACGGCTTAACGTACTTTCCGAGGCACGACCAGACCAGTGCAAATATTCATATTCATGCATACAAATATTTGCACTGCATCTAACCCGCGCCTCCTTGCGCTGCGGTTGCGTTCGCTACCGCTACCTAAACTGTCTATGGAATATCTTAATTTGACAGGATTAAAGTAAAATGTTATCTTCTATCTTTTTCTTAACTGTAGTGTATGCGTTCTATCATTAACCACCGACAACACTGTCACTGTCAGACAGAGAGCATTGTCTCGAGCGCACCACGTCGAGCATTCTTACGAGAGCCACAGGCGAGAGTAGACGTGTCGGTAGTCTGTCCGTTAAGTGCCTGTGATATTCAACAATTGTAAGGGTTTTACAACTGGCGACGAGCAAAAAGGTATTTTGATGAACAATAATAATAATAAAAAAAAGGAAAAATACGAAATAGTGAGTAGTTTCACATTCTCTTGTTTTTATTGAATTATGGAGTAATTTAATATAAAACGCATACACTACATTAACGAAATCGAAAGAAAAATATGCACTTAACTTAAAATTAGTTTAGTTTGAGCACAACAGAATTGGCGCCATTATCATGCTAAAGTGTGACGACTATAGCGTTGTATCAATGTTTTCTCCATGTATATTAAATGTGACGATATTAACTTTTTAAGCAATAGCTTATGACAGTATTTTGCCGTAATCACCAAAGAGAGAGCCCCGGCGGGCAGCCTATGAAATATTTAAAAGCAAAATGACGTCATTCTTGTTATCACATTATGTGATTTTCACGCAAATAGCCAGGTGCTTAGCGTTTTTATACGTTACAGTGGGAATATTTTTATGTGGGTGCTTTTGTAATGATAACAAGTTGATTGGCATCAGCACATTCATCATTCGTAATATAAATAGATATAATGGTTTAATAACAAAGCAATTATGCTTTATACCAAAACATTAGGTTTATTTGTGTGTACTAATATAAAAATGAAACCAAAATAATTATGCTGTTTTTGGGATATTTATAACCTGTCGACGTCAGCGACGGCAGAGCGATAGTATTGTCAGTATCTTGATGTGGTAGTAAGGGCTCAATTTCATAGGTGTCGGTTTGAATTAAAGCAAGAAGTGTAAATATACCCTCGAATCTTGACAATAACAGTTTAAATAGGCAAACCGACAGTTTCGGCTCAGAGAAGTGCCCTGGTCCGTGTCTAAATTCGAAGTGACCATTCGACAGTCCCCACTTACCAAAACGACTCCGTCCATGTGCCGCTGTTAGAAAAAACGTCACAGCGTTTGCCGCACTACTACGTAAATCAAATGAGCAACTTTCATCCAAACGACACCGTCATCCACGACATATATATTCATAATTTACAATAATAATATTACAAAGGACTGGAATTATGTATAAGATAGTAATGTTATTGACATTACTATCTCAGTAGAAATGTAACACAAAATATTGACTAACAATATAAACTCTAACAATAATAGTAAGCAGAGGACTTCCATAATTTTGTTTTCTTTGCTTAAGAGATTTATTCATGCCTGAAAACAGATAAAAACTTGTTCAAAGCAACAAATTCGAATTGAAAAACTTGATGATTATATTTTTCAGCATCGCTGCGTAAGTTTGTTATTGGAAAATCTCTTAAAAGTCCGCGTGTGCTCACGGTCCGCACTCCCTAACTTAGACGAACCCAAAGTAATCTAAAACAAATAAAGATGAGTGGGACCCCACAGACGTTACGTGCATATGGAATTCCCCTTTATGTTCATATGAATAATAACAAATTTTGTATTCACAGTTAGAGACTAAGAACTTTTGTTGAAGGAAATTGTTTCCCCGTTTGTCGTCAACTTGGAGTTCAATATTAAATCTGCGTTGGGATCAATCATAAAGCTGTAATTTGGACGCCGCTTATCTTTCAAGCGATCTCTCGTCTCCAAATGTGAAACTTTCTTGTTGAGTTCTTCGCAATTTTTATGTATAAACTTCAGATTACAAATTGTTTCGTATTTTCGTTTTTACATTTGTATATACTCATGATAATGAGATGATTATGAGAGTGACTTGTGAATAATTAAATAAATAAGTCGTACGCGTTAAAATCGAAATGAAAAAGCATTTATTTGAATTCAACCAATTATAGGATAACACCCTTGAAATGTTGAAATGCTTAGTCAGAAAGAAAGCTGGATAAAATTGATTTAATATACAGGATTACATCATGGATATTGAACAAAAGAAGAAAAGGAACCACGTGAGAATGAGCAGAAAATGTGCACGTACAAAGCGTCTGTTATATAAAATGAAAACAAAAAAGGAAAAATCCGGAAATTATAATAAGCCGTGGTAGCCAACAGATATTAAGAAGAACTGACAAGAAAGAACTGACAAGAAAGAACTGACGGCACCCGCACCTTTTTTTTTCATCATTATCAACCTTTTTATCGTCCCACTGCTGAGCACAAGGCTCCTCTCATTTGGAGAAGGATTGAGCGTAATCACTACGCTTGCTCAATGCGGGTTGGCGATTTCAGATTTAAAGTCAGGTGTCCTCAAGATGTTTTCCTTCACCTTCAGTCATTGGTGTCCAAGATATACCTACTTAGAAAGTACATATCGACCTATCCGTAGAACAGAGTCCTATGTGATCATAGATCAAAAACGAGTTAAATAGCTAGACGAGATAAGGAATACGAACTCCACAGACCTACGTTTTTAGAATTTTCGAATCTTGTTTAATTTAGGAAATATAGAATCGAATAACGATCAATCTGACTTTACCTCCGCATAAAAACGCACGGAGTGATCAACCGACGCCGCGCGGTGAGCGAGGGCTGCGCGGGCGTCCCGTCCGTTCTTCAGACCGGCCACTGTTTGTTGGAGAGAGAACGTTTTTATGTCATGCGCTTAGCTTTTTTGCGGTTTCATGAAAAAATATATACTTTTAAGTTTTTTTGCATGAATAATCATATTTTTAGCGATGTTGCTTTCACGGGAAATGTTGGTTATGCTTAAAGAAGAGGTAGAAATGCCTGAGCTTATTTTAACATATTCAAATATTCCTGCTGATATTGTTTATAATATGAAGGAAATTGTAAATACTGGTAATTTAACGATTTTAGTTGTATTACTTCATGATATACACTAATAAGTTCTTAAATTAATAAATAATAGGTCTAAATTGCGTTTTTTCCCCCGGTAAACAGTTTTGGGCGATCTATTTTAATGTAGGACGTTTTTTGACGGAGAGGTATAAAAATTAAATTTTAACGCGAAAATACTATTTGCCTCGTGTTTAGTCATAAGGTAATCATATATCCTGAAATAATAAACAGCAAAAACAAGATGTCTTATGAAATATTAGAACGATATTATACGAACATTATTGAACTTCTAAGCGTTTCATGTGAATATAGGACGTTATTCTCAGATGACTTGTTTGTTGGATATTGAGATCAGACGTTTTTGCGGGGATAATGAAATCAGTTAGGACATTGTTCATTTAAAAATACCGGGAAATACATTGTTTTTTACATAATATTGTTATGAATACCTATAATAATGTACAGTTTTTTTATTATATGAAACAACAAACGTCACCTTTGCCTCCTGATACAGCAGAAATCAGTCAGCAGCTAGCTGATATATGGGGAGATTGTAGGAAGATGGTGGGACCAAAGAAATTTCCTGTAACAGCTAAATACCAAATGTCATGTCTGATCCGTCTGCCGAGGACATTTACAGCGAACAAACTAGTACACTGTCTTTGGAAGTGCCATCTAGTTTTGAAAATTAACTGAATTTAATTTTAAAAAATCAATTCAGTTTAATAAAGCTTGAAGAGCTGTTGGCAGTTTCTAACCATAGATTTTCCCCGGTTAATAAGAAACTGTCTGTGCCAACTTAAATGTCAACTCCTACTAACAAACATTTAATCCGCGACAGCACATTCTGCTCTAATCATATTGCACACAAATGCTCTGATAAAATATCTCACCAACATCGTTGTATTGCTTCGCAAAATTGTGGCAACTGGGAGATCGAGCTATGCAGTGGATTTTCATCATCAAATATTACGATAAAATTAATGTCACGTTTTCCGATTGAAACTAAAACCCAACAGACCAAGAGAAATAAACTTTTCAACAAAACCAGATTAACAATAAGGATGCAAGGGATTTAAAAAGCCAAGATAAAAAATACGCAAAGGAATCAAGTGATAGTTACTGATTTTGAAAAAGTATTACAGTGTCCTCATGTCAATATAAATATGTATATGTTATTATAAGGGAAAGCTATGTTCTTTTAACTTCACTCTTTTTGACTTGGAAAATAGAAAGGCTTTTTGCTTATATGTGGGATGTATTAGTGGCAAAACGTGGCGCATATGCGGTAAGCAGTTGCCTCTTAGATTTTATCCAGGCTAATATTGACCAAGGGGTCAAAGAGTTTTACTTTTCGTTAGACAATTGTGTCAAAATCGTAACCACTTTGTGTTATCATAGTACAGACAACAGCACATCAAGCTACTACAATCTATAGTCAGTCAAAAAAAGTTCAACATATGCATAACACACCGGTTTTTACAGAAGGCGCACACACAAAATGAGGGGACAGTATCTATTCGGTTATCGAGAGAGCTTCTCAAACCAAAACTAACTATACCCCTCATGAGTGACGTTTATTAGTAAGATGGGCCAAGAATGAAGGAAAACCCTATATTGTCCGTAACATAAAAATGACGTGTTTTACTTTAAATGCCTGGTTAATAATATGATTTGGATGAAAGATATCAAAGGCAAGAAGATTTACTTGAGTATTATAGTATAGTATTCGCGAAGTTCATGGAGACAGTAGAGATCCCAAAAAATCGTGTTTTAAATATGACCTGGCTCCACGTGTTTATAATATTTTAGTGAATCGTGGTAACACGAGTAACTCAGTACCCTACAAATTGAACTGAAACCTGTATATTCTGAGCCTATTTTAGTCCCTGCTGCTAAACATAAAGCCTTAGTGGACATGTGCCGCTCAGATGTAATTCCCTTAGAGTATCACCCATACCACACCCATACTTAAACTCTTTGCTACATCACACCGCTGTTGCTGCTTCTGATGAATTGGATGATGACCTATTGGAATAAGAAATATTTTAAACGTTACAACTAAGTAATTTAATGTTATACTATGTACAATTTCGTTACTATTATGTATTTACCACGTCTAGGTCACTATGTAAGACTGATTTATAATATTAATGCAGGCAGTTTGATATAAGATAGAGTTCCGATTGTCTGCTGATAAGATAGATATTAACGTACTTACGTTAAAAGTTAAGACTGCTAGTTTAAGTTCATGCGGTAGTAGTGGTCATTTAGTTACAATAGTGTGATATGATGTGCCATTTCATTATTATTTTAAATTTCAACTACAACCAACAAAGGAGTTTTTGGTATACTTTCCGCCCGCGTTGCTTTTAACTAATAAAATTATAAAGACTGACCGAATGTAAATTTGCAAAAAAAATATTGTGATTTTATAACTATTGCGATGCTTATTAATCGTTTCGTTCTAAAACGAAAAGAAATATTTAAGTTTTAGATTGTACTAATTTAAGTCCGTACCTAATTGACATGTGATGGCTGTCCAATATGAAGGCACAAATTGCCTTTTTTTGACTATTTTGGGATTTTATAAATCAATAAACGATTTAAAAAGTAATATCCTCTTTTATTTATTTATATGGGATGGTAGTCATAATATGGCTAACATAATGTTTGCATGTTTTAATGTGGTTATTCACAAAGGACTCTTAATGGATAGGTTGTAATTGACAACAAAAAATGACCTATGGCAATATAGAACGTCACTAAATTCAAAAGTCTCCGTAAAACAACGTATAATGTTCACTACCGACCCCCGCTCTTTCGCAATAAAATGTTCTATGTTGATATGGGACTCACTATCTCGTGAAATAAAAGGATAACAAATATACACTACATAGCATTTAACTAGGCAGGGGCGTTACTGTAACATACCAAAAAATCTAAATGTCAAGTCTCACCGTTTAAAAGTTACACTAGTCAACAACTTCTCTGGCCTCTACTGAAAACTATCAATCCTGCAGATCGGACTTTGTTCTACGGATGAGTCGATATAACTTTAGAAAAGTTACATTAGTACTTACCTGACCTAGAATCGAACCCGCGCACTCATACTTGAGAGGCTGGTGTTTTAACCACTAGGCCACCACGACTTTAATAAATAAACACACACCACTTTTTTTTTTTAATAAATTATAAACTAGTGCTTGACTGCCATCCCACCTGATGTTAAGCAGTTATACAATCGCTGAAGGTAAAGCACGCTAGTTTATTAAGAGCCTATTCACTCTAGCCATGAAGACATTTGAATTGTAGTCCCTAATTGCGTAATACTATTAATATCAATTTGATTCATTTTGCAGCACATTGCTAATCCATTGCTTCATATGTTCATAAAATGTATAGCTGCTCAGTAACGTAAATAACGCAATGTTGTTGAGCTAATAAAATTACCCGATTGCTAAGATAGTGTTTTTCGCAATTACCCTGTGGTTTATGAATGTGTCGTATGGATCAGCGTCATTTAACTCGACCATTTTGAAGGGAAATGTAATCATGCAACATACACGCCACCACCAGTGAAATAATAATAAATAATACGGAGGACGGGTCTGAGCAGTTGTGTTGCGATGTGTGCCGGGTACGATGTGCCAAATGTTGTTGTGTTGGGAGTTTGGTCGTGGACGGTCTTCAGATCAATCTCCCTTTGGCGCAGCATCGTTGGTCGTATTGTTGGGTTTAACTTTGCATCACCTCGCTCAACTGCCGTCTTCCTTTCTATTCGCTCAGTTTTTCTGATTGAATAGGCTCTTAATAAACTAGCGCGCTTTACCATCAACGATCGCATCACTGCTTACCATCAGGCGGGATTGCGGTCAAGCGCTAGTTTATAATCATTAAAAAAAAATTGAGTAAGCACGCCATACTCTCAGCTGCCAGAGCATATTCGAGTCAATGAAAGACGTACCTAAAATGTTCGTTTTATAACACTTACATGTGTTCACGCATGTGCAGTTATACAATTCCAAGAAATTGAATCTATGCAAACATAGTTTTTTTTCATGTTTAGCAGCTTCGATAATGTTTCTGAAAGCTAATTAGTTTATGAGCCTCTGTGGAGCACCATTATAAAACTTATAGGCAGGTATCTTGAAGGATAGAGTAGATATTTTCATAATCAATCGTTGCATCACTACTTACTATCAGAAGGGGTCGCAGACAAGCACTAGCTTCATCATTAACCTTTTATCGTCCCCTGCTAGGCCCAGGTCTCCTCTCATGCAGAGAAGGATTGAGCGTAATCACCACGCTTGCTCAATACAGGTTGGCGATTTCAGACTCAAAGTCCAGGTTAAATCAAGATGTTTTCCATCACATTGTAATCAGCCATTGGTGTCCAAGGTATACTAAAAAGTACATATAACTTAGAAAAGTCCCATTGGTACTTGCCTGACCTGGAATCGAACCCGCACTCTATAGAGAGGCTAGTGTTTTAACCACTAGGTCTCCACGACTTTAAGCAAGCACTATTTTACAATATCTTAAATAGATGGATGAATGGATCTGTTATTCTTTCACGTTAAAACTAAAATGGATTTAGATGAAATTTTGCTTTTCGATGGATTATATACTATGATATACCATCAAAACCTAGTCTTTTGCAATCTGTGTGATTTTTCCGTAAAAAAAAATTGGGTTCGGGTTTCAGTCTTGTCAGTGGTAGCTAAATTCTAGAATTTTAATTGAAGCGACTGCCTATGTGACCTCTGCAACCTGGTTAACTGGTAACACAAAAACTACTACTTCCTTCTAAAAATGACTTACTACTGTAGTTTTCGCTAAAAAACTGAAAAAAACAAGGAGCATAAAAACCGACAGTGGTACCGGAGCCAGCCAGCCATGAAGTTATAATGAAGTTTTTAAATGAACGCACTGGCTTCATAAAGTGGCTTCAATGGTCTTCTTTTAATTTACAACGCTGGGCTCCTATTTTACGACAAATTAACTAAGAGAGGAAAGGGAATGAAAACTTCGCTATTGTATATTGTATTAAACAAAGTTACTCTAGGACGCCAGGGTTCGCCCTCAGAAAACCCACAGGTTTCAGTGAAAAACATATATAATTAACGTTATAACCTCACTGTCATTTTCCACACATTTCGCCAGTTATTAGCTAATATCAATGTACAGTGGCTTCACCCGAATACAACGCGCTATCAACTATTCTACATGCATATAAGTAGTTATTCTGATGATTAAAAAATAATTTAATGTATACTCTATAACTTTAGTTTGTTTTTTGGTATAGGTACTTCCAAAAACAAAATAAATTGGTCATGTGTCAAAAATAGATGAAATTGAGTCTATTCATGTTTCAAACCCATCGATTTACTTATTTTCAATGGCCTTAAAATAGTTTTCGTAGAATTCTGTGCAGATTCGTGAAAGAGAAAATATATCGTTTTTTTCAAGACACATTTTATTTTGTTACACACTTTCAATGACAATGCCTTTTCAAACAAAATCCCTTGTTATGTACGTTGTCAAACGAACGTATTTTTGAACTATAAATTTAATTTAAAATTCATTAACAGTCACGTCATACGAATAGCACAGCAAAATAATATAAAAGACTTCTGATTCGTTGAGAACTATCTCAGCTTGTGTGGATCTAAACACTAATCGCTGAGCAGCGCGGTAACATACATAATTGTATGACAACGGGGGTGAGGGGCGGGGCCACACACCGGAAGACGCAGTGTGGGTAGGCCCCCAACAAGGTGGACCGACAACCTGGTGAAGGCGGGAGGCGCAGGACCGGACTCTGTGGAGATCTTTGGCGGAGGCCTACGTCCAGGACAGGAGGAGTGGAAGTGTTTCGGCTAAATTAATGATGATGATGATAATGGGTGTGTTTGATATCGGCTTAGAATAGCACCAACCCATATCCTCCCGTGGGTGTTGTAAGAGGCGACTAAGGGAACTCTTACCAGGAAAGCGGGCAACAGCTGTGGAATATCAAATTACTGCGATCCCCAAGCCGCCAAGCGTGGAGATAATGACACACCGGCATCTCAGTGTCGCGACACATCTGTGGAACGTACGTCGCCGCAAGTGCGGATAAATACGCTTGCAGTGTATTTCAAGTACTCTATGACACATCAGCCGAAAGCCTTACGCCGCGTTCAGCGTAGGGCCTAACCTTTCTTCGGGCGGTTTTTTCAGCTAAAACGCATTTAATGTATTTTGCATAGCAAGCGACACAATACGCGATGCGTTGCGCGACCGAAAGTTCGGCGGGTGTAGCTGAACATTCGGCGCGAAGAGCGGCAACATCTTCTAAGCCCTCTATTATAGCTAATATTCTAATTAAATCCATTTTTCTGGGCAATTCAGGTACGTCACAAAAACCGCACACTATAAAGTGTCGACACAGACGGACTGACGATAACGCGACATAACTTTCTGCCGCGTAGCGCGCTGAACAAGACGCCACGTTTTGACCGTTTGGTTTGTCATAACAACTGAATATTGCGGCTGACACTTTAGCCGCTGAGCTTTCGGCGCCGTACGTTGCGCAGATGTGTCGCGACTATTATAGTCCTGTGAATGTAAACTGTACAGGTTCGTTTACGTTATATATAATAATAGCGACCCGTCCCAGCTTCGCGCATGTGCAAATACACTGCAGAAAAACTGTGAACGTTGTATAAAAAACAGAGCGGCCCGCTCTCCACTATTTATTGGATGTTATTATACATATAAACCTTCCTCTTTAATAAGTTTATCTATTTAAAAAACCGCATCAAAATCTGTTGCGAAGTTTTAAAGATTTAATCATACATAGAGACATAGGGAAAGAGAAAGCAACTTTCTTTTATACTACATATGTAGTTGATACGTCAGCACAAATTACGGGGTATTATTAAAATACGCATCAATTTGTAAAGGCCCATCTACTATTCTAACAAAATAATATTCGTTTTTCAACGTTCACACAGCCATTTATTTCCATTGTTTTCCAAATAGGACATAACTAGAAAAATATTGGCAGCACACAATTTGGCTTTGGTGGAGCGATTGTGTTTTTTTTTTTTGTATGAATAAATTAATATCACTACCAACCTCTATTAATATGTATGTTTTTATTTATTATAGGCTTAATCTTTTTTTGTTTTACATATATTTTTTTTTATTTAATTATCAATTCTGAACTATTTATATTATGTACATACAAGTATACAATAAAAATAGGACACTAAAGGGACTCATACATAAACCTCGTAAAAATTCATCTGCGTAGGTACTGCTGGCTGCATTGCCACGTTGGATGGCAATGCTGATTCCTTGACCATCCCTCTGGTCACATGGTCTGGTGTTTAATCCAGTCTCAAATTTTGTAGTTTGAACTGTACCTACTGATTCCGTACCTGGGGTCACGATGTGTTTAGAACAACCCGCGGCCCTAACAGGCATCGGTTTTCGTGGACCCCGTCACGAGGTGCTGACGTCTCTTTAAGGCGCTTGGAGCACAATGCGCCGTTGACCCGGGCCTGGTCCTTACCGGGCAGCGAGCTGCCCACTGTTCATTGTCCGCAAGCCCGTGCCTACGGTGGTCGGAAATATCATGTCATCTCCCAACCAGGACGTCTCTTGCAAATGTAATAAACACCTCTGTTTTAAGAGTAAAGATAGCTCACTGTGCAGGGTCCGCATGAGTGATGACAAGTTTTTTTTTTAATAATTATAAACTAGCACTTGACCGCATTCCCGCCTGATGGTAAGCAGTGATGCGATCGTTGATGGTAAAGCGCACTAGTTTATTAAGAGCCTATTCATTCAGAAAAACTGAGCGAATAGGAAGGAAGACGGCAGTTGAGCGAGGTGATGCAATGTTAAACCCAACAACACGACCAACGATGCTGCGCCAAAGGGAGATTGATCTGAAGACCCTCCACGACCAAACTCCCAACACAACAACATTAGGCGCATCGTACCCGGCACACATCGCAACACAACTGCTCAAACCCGTCCTCCGAACGGCTTCACCAGACATCATGCCGGAACACGACAAATCGCTTGGCGGCAAGGCTTTGTCTGGTGGGCATGTGCTTCAAAGTTCTCTGACAACCCAGGTACCCTACCTGAGACTGTCATTAACATCAAGGTGTTGCTGGCCTTCCTTGAGCAGCAGCAGTGGATCTAAAAATCGATTCGCCAACTCTTTAGCAATATACCTACGCGCATTGAGTTGCGGACACCAGCCTATATTATCTACCAATACTGTACTCACAACATATAGTACCAATAATTACTACACCTTTTCCACTTCCGTCCCTTTATCTCAATTCTATCTGGAGTAAGATCTTCCTGACGATCTGTCCTGGGTTGCCATAAGAGTTAAATAAGTTAGTTGCCAACACTTTTTTTTTAAATAGTAAACTAGTGCTTGACCGCAATTCCACCTAATGGTAAACAGTGATGCAATCGTATTCACTCTAGCCTTAAAGATACTTAAATAGTACTCAGACGGAAAGACCACCGCTGGAAAGTTGTTTCAGTACCGCGATGTACGTGGTATAAAAGGCGAGGTAAAACGCTTCGTCTCGGTTGTTGTAGTGTCAACTTATTATCATTTTTATATTAAGAAAACGATGGATTAAGAACCCTATTCTTTATTGAAGGCGATTAAAAATAGTAAACACTTAAATTTTTATTTTCTGTGCTTCCCATTTTTCTCAACATAGGTCTACATATATTATATATACAAACGTATATATGTATATGTTCAGAAATATGTGAAGCTCCGTGGAATAAATGAGCCAAGTTTTAGACAAGTCAAAAGACAAATAGAAACTACCTGACATAAAAACTGAAAATGATGTCCCCTGAGTTATAAAAAAACAGAGACCATTCCCGGTCCCTAAGTTCGTAATATTATGACATCAAGAAGAGTGATCTCTTACCCCTTATCACTTGGTTCGCATCTCTCAACTTAATATAATGAAACACCTGATTCATGAATGACTGCTAAAGCCTTTTGTCTACCAATTTTTTCTGCAAATATAAACTAGGTTTTAATTAAAGCATCGTTCTTGGATTATTCTTAAATTAGATTTACTGTGAAATTTAAAAAGGGTTTTTAGAGATTTTTTATATTAAACTAGTAATCCACACCCGCCATGCACACTTTTTATAACGCTAACTTTTCAAACAGCTATACAGAAAAAGCAATTTTAATATAAAATATAACACATATTTATATAGATTAGGGTGCTAAAGTAGTAGGCTTTTACAAGTAATATTACAAATAACTTATAGAAATATAGAACTCTAAGTAACAAGAATTTTATAAAAAAATAATACATCTTGTTAATGTTTCTGTGACAAACGGTATAAGCCATTTAAGTTCCATTTCGGTAGGAACATTTTGTACCTTAATGATATGGAACCCTATAAAGCACAGAAACAAAATATTGTTCAACGAGTTTGTACATAAGATAGCTTTAGTTTCTTCGATGATATTGATATACAAAATACAAAACTGTCGTCACAACATTCGGCAATTCTACGCTCATACTATAAAGAATTTATTGCAATTTTAATCCTACGCAGATTGCTTAAAGTTGTATTAAGCAAGCAGTGTACAGAAATAATAAAATTTTACGATCTTAGTTAGCCGGTAGAACAAGACCTAGAGTGGGGACGAATTTTTTATTTTTATTTTTATGGACATTGGGTAAGTTTTAAAGAGTTTGTTCTCAACAATTATTTATTTTAATGTGTGTATCAGTAAAGAACGTTTCATTGAAAATAAGTAGGTACCTTAACACGCGAAACTTAAAAATTTCAAGTGTCAGAATGTCAAAGTCAAAGTATTTTATTTGTGAAACATAGGTAATATGGTACATGTTTTGCCTTGCAAGGTGTAAAAAATATTTAAGAACAATATTAGTCATTTAAATTAACAATTGAACATTTCGTTATTTTATACTGTTATCATCTAAAAACTCATTGATGGAATAGTAAGCTTTGTCAAGCAATAATTTTTTAGTTGTGATTTAAAACTATTTATGTTAGTCATACTTTTTAAAGTTTTTGGTAGTTTATTAAAAATTTTTGGACCCATGCCGAGACAACTCTAAGAAAAAACTGCAGTGCTGTGTTTTGTTTTTCTTTAGTGTGTTTTGGTGACGTCTAGTATTAAGTGGTTGAAACTTAGACACATTCTCCTTAAAAAAAAAATAATTTTCTCCAAAGCCTGGAGCACAGGCGTAGAGTAGCCAGCCTTTCGGTCTTCTATAGGATGCATTCTGGTGAGTGTGCAAGGGAATTGCATGATTTAATTCCCCCATCTCCGTTCCATCATCGGACGACCCGTCGTACGGCGAGTTTCCACCCTTACGTTGTTGACACCACTGCGACCCGGACGAAGCGTTTTGCTTCCTCCTTTATACCGCGTACAGTTCCGACTCACCGTGATCTATGCGGCAACCGGTTCCGACTCACTGGAACCTCAGCTGGCCTGGCAAGCATCGCAAGATACAAGACTCAGCCTACTATCGATAGAAAAGGGAGGATCCTCCGACCAGACGGGTGTCATGTCTGGCGGGCACTTGCCCAATGCTTGAAATTGGGAAGTTGTATGTATGTTAGTTGCATGGTAAACTCTGATTCATCATCATCATCATTTCAGCCGAAAGACGTCCACTGCTGGACCTAAGCCTCCCCCAAGGTTCTCCACGACGACCGGTCCTGCGCCTCCCGCATCCAGCGGTTTCCCGCGACCTTCACCAGGTCGTCGGTCTACCTTGTCGGGGGCCTACCCACGCTACGTCTTCCGGTGCGTGGTCGCCACTCGAGAACCCGTCGGCCCCATCGGGCATCGATCCTACGGGCAATGTGTCCAGCCCACTGCCACTTTAGTGTTGCAATTCTTCAGGCTATGTCGGCTACTCACGTTCTTCTGCGGATGTCCTCATTCCTGATTCGAAACCCCAAGCATAGCCATTGCCCTTTGAAAGACTTTGAGCCTTCTTATAAGGTCCATTGTTAGCTACCACGTTTCAATTCCATAAGTCATCACTGGCAACACACACTGGTCGAAGACTTTTGTCTTGAGACACTGCGGTAATTCTCGACAGCCCTCAAAGCTCGGCCCCAGACGTTATGATCTTGCCGTCGTCAGTCTTCAGCTTGCATAGCCGGCTATGCCCAATAGTCAGATCCCTAGCGAAAACTTTAGAGCCTCTGTTTCGCTCTATAGCCTCCATTATACGCTCGGTATTATACCGACGTAGGTCGCGCTTCAGAGACTTTGAGATCCGCTTATTGAGCTGCCGGTATCTGCAAGCATCACTTGAAGAACGCAAAACCATCTCTCGTCTATCCTTCATGAGCTCGAGAGTGTAGTCCGAGAGCGTTTTAGTTCTATTTGTACGGCGGGTCTTAAAATACTTAGTCCCGACCGTATGGACAGCTTCTATAAACCCGTCATTGTATTCCTCCACGTCGCCACTTAGGCATTCGAAGCAATTTTGGAGCTCGAGCTGGAAACCTTCGGAGTTATGGATGTAGAATTCGTGTGACGTCAGTATGACGCGTTGTTCCATGTGGAGTTTGTAGGTATTGCTACACAATAAGACCAGTATTACGATTTGCAACCTTGTTTAAATTGTGTAAAACATAACAGAATTGATGAATCTTTTTTATCATAATCTGTGCGTTTTCCATGTCATGTGTTCATCTAGCGAAATTCCTAGAAATTTGGTTCGTACCGTTTTTATAATTTTTCTTTGGTCATAATTAATGTCAAGATTTGTAGGATTAGTTCTTTGTTTAAATGTCATTATTTGAGTTTTGTCAAAATTTATCTGTAAATTTATGTTTTTTTTTTTTGTTGGTTATGTTAACTACCTCCATATCTGGTATGAGGATAGGCGATGAATTATTTTGTGTATTATTCATTTGTTTTGTATTATAGGTATTTACATTTTTTGTCGACTAATGCCGGTGTTCCTCAGGGGTTTGTTCTCTCTGCAACTCTGTTCCTGCTGTATATTAACGATCTGCTGATTCCCGGTATCTATGGGTATGCAGATGATAGCACAATTGTGGAAAGATACCTGCCGGATGCTCGGGCTAATAGGGAATCAATTCGGTCTGAAAGAAAGTCTATGGTAGAGCGAACGAGTGTTGCACTACAGGCAGTCTCCGAATGGGGCAATGCCAATCTTGTAGCATTCGATGCCGCCAAAACACAGGCGTGTCTTTTCACCGCCAAAAGGAGCCCGTTCACCTTGGCTCCTACTTTTCGAAATGTATCCTTGGAATGTACCGACCGCCTTCAGCTTTTGGCAGTTGAGATTTCCTCGAACCTAAACTTTGGACGGTTCATTGAGTCCAAGGCGGCTGCCAGGAAACTTGGCGTTATCGCAAAGGTCCGGCAGTACTTCACACCAGGGCACCTTCTAACATTGTACAAAGCACAGGTCCGTTCGTGTCTGGAGTACTGCAGCCACATGGTGCTGCTAAGTGTCAACTGGCCACTTTGGTTTCAGTGGAGAGGCGTGCGAAGAGGCTGCTTAGTGACCCTGATTTAACTCGAGGGGGTCTCCAAAGCCTAAAGCACAGGCGTAGAGTAGCCAGCGTTTCGGTGTTCTATAGGATGTATTTTGGTGAGTGTGCGTGTGTTTTTCGGAGTGAATAGGCTTTTAATAAACTAGCGCGCTTTACCATCAAAGATCGCATCATTGCTTACCATCAGGTCGGATTGCGATCAAGCGCTAGTTTATAATTATTAAACAAACAAACAAACAATTGCATGATTTAATTCCCCCATCTCGGTTCCACCACCGGACGACCCGTCGTACGGCATGTTTCCACCCTTACGTTGTTAACACCATTACGATCCGGACGAAGCGTTTCGCCTCCTCCGTTATACCGCGTACATCGAGGGATTGGAACAATTTGCCAGCGGCATTGTTTCCGTCGGACTACAATTTGAGTGTCTTCAAGGCTAGAGTGAAAAGGCTCTTAATAAACTAGTGCGCTTTACCAGCAACGTTATATGTACTTTCTAAGTATATCTTAGATCAATGATTGATTACAAGGTGAAGGAAAACCTCTTGAGGAAACCTGGTCTTTAAGTCTGAAATCGCTAACCCGCATTGAGCAAGCGTGGTGATTACGCTCAATCCTTCTCTGTATGAGAGGAGACCTGTGCCTAGCAGTGGCGCATTTCATAAAATGAAGGAATAAAAATATTATGAAATATGTGTAAAAAATCATAAAAACCATGAATATTATTTTATCAGCCTATACGTACATCACATCTACCCTACCTATTTTAATGCGTGTGCGGACCTCCATAACCCAGTTACTGGGTAATACGATACCCCTTGATAAGAGTGGTTGTCAAATCTTCGGGCTCCTGACTTTACTTTTTTCTTTTTAATAATTAGAAACTATCGCTTGACCGCAATCCCGCCTGATGGTAAGCAGTGATGCGATCGTTGATGGTAAAGCGCGCTAGTTTATTAAGAGTGAATAGGTCACTCAGAAAAACTGAGCGAAGCGAAAGAAGACGGCAGTTGAGCGAGGTAGTGCAATGTTAAACCCAGAGGGAGATTGATCTGGAGACCCTCCACGACCATACTCCCGACACAACAACACTTGGCGCATCGCACCCGGCACACATCGCAACACAACTGCTCAGACCCGTCCTCCGTTCGGCTTCACCAGACATCATGCCGGAACACGACAAATCGCTTGGCGGCAAGGCTTCGGCAGTCGGGACCAACAGCTTAACTTACTTTAACACTACACCGCTGCGATCCTCGTAGCGGTGTCGAAAACGTAAGGATCTACCCCTTTTTTTTTGTTTGGGATGGGAAATCATCAAATAACATAGGATAGGGTAATAATATAGGTCCGGCAGTACTTCACACCAGGGCAGCTTCTAATGTTGTACAAAGCACAGGTCCGTTCGTGTGTGGAGTACTGCAGCCACATTTGGGCTGGTGCTGCTAAGTGTCACCTGGCCACTTTGGATTCAGTGGAGAGGCGTGCGAAGAGGCTGATTGGTGACCCTGATTTAACTCGAGTTGGTCTCTAAAGCCTAGAGCACAGGCGTAGAGTAGCCAGCCTTTCGGTGTTCTATAGGATACATTCTGGGGAGTGTGCGAGGGAATTGCACGATTTAATTCCCCCATCTCCGTTCCACCATCGGACGACCCGTCGTACGGCGAGTTTCCACCCTTATGTTGTTAACACCTCTACGATCCGGACGAAGCGTTTCGCCTCGTCCTTTATACCGCGTACATCGAGGGACTGGAACAATCTGCCGGCGGCAGTGTGTCCGTCGGACTACAATTTGAGTGTCTTCAAGGCTAGAGTGAATAGGCTCTTAATAAACTAGTGCGCTTTACCATCAACCATTGCGTCACTGCTTACCATCAGGCGGGATTGCGGTCAAGCGCTGGTTTATATTTTATAAAAAAAAAAAATCAAATAACCTTTCCCGCTCTGGGCCAAGCGGAAGGGCGTGTCAGCCTGTTGCTTACTAAAACCTTGTTTCTTCACTTGCCTATGCGCAAGGGCCACGATTTCTTTTATAAACAACCTGCAGCCCTGACCCAGGAGGCATCGGTCTTCATGGACCCCATGGAGTTCGCAATTTAATCTCTTTGAGGCGCGCTTGAAACACAACGCGTCGTCAACTTGGGTTAAGGATCCACCTTTACGTTGTTGACACCGCTCGCGCGCACGCCGTACGACGGGTCGTACGATGATGGAATTCCTGATATGCAATAATGTAAATTTAAATAAATAAAATCCATTAGTATTTTTCAATAATAAGTTTTACAAAATTCTCAAAAACGAGCAAATTCGCATAGGTTTTATTGGAAAAAGAGTTTTTTAAAGTAAAATACAATAATTCGTTTATATCACATTAAATAAAATAACAGTAAAATGATAATTACAACCTTTTCGTACAACTTTTTCAAGAAAAATACGAATTGCTCTTCCATCTCTTTTTGCTGATTCAAACTTTCTGCCATGAAATAAATAAAATGAAGTGCTCACATATTTAATGGAAACCCTCAAATAATTTCCATTATGCTTTTCTAAAAATATAATAGAACTCTCTAATTAGAATTCCGCCTCTTTGTGTGAACCCCAAACAATACTAATAACAATACTAATCAATTGTTAGCCTGAGGTTCTCAAAAATCACTTAAGTAACTGCAGCTAACTTGGATGCCAACGTTGGAAATTCAATTCAAAACGATTTCAAAAGTTCATTCGATTAAAAATAGGTCCATTATCAGAACAGCTTTAAAAGGATCAGTCAAATATTTTCAGTTATTGGTGCAATGCATTTCTTAATTAATTCATTAATTTGAAAACAATCTCTATTATTAAATAATTATCCTACAATTTACCTTTAATTTAATTAAGTAGTCATTAAACGATGTTTACTGTCACTAAATCAGTATAACGAAAAAGATTTCTCCGTTTTATAAAACAGTACAAATCACCTAAGCTGAGACATCAACATTTTGGGAACAAATCATTACCAAATAAACATAAGAAATAGAATATCTTTTGTTTTCTCAAAAGATCTTTTGAGTCCGGATCAATCACGTCACATTTACGTCTTATTTCCGAAAAAGGGACTCTCACACTTTTTGCGAAATGTCTCACTCAAGCCGTACCGTCCTTTCGCGCATTATCACTCCATTTTCTCCCTACTTCGTGCGCCAAGCCTTACTTCCACAGTTTAATCAGCGGACTGCCGAGCTTAATTTCGTTTCCGTGTCTTCTTTTTATTGTTCATTAATCGGCACAATCGTTAAACTTAAGTTCCTTATTAAATTCTCAATCTTAATTCATTATAATTTTACTCTAATAGTCATTTGATTATTGTTCACTGATAAATTACTACTATTTCTATAAACTATATAAAAAACACATACAACACATTCATAAATAATTATAATAAAATAATGGTTAAAAAAAATAACTAGCTTTTTTATTGTACACTTTTCAATTGTAAATAGTACCGGTATCTGCATCCGGTCAGACTGGACGCTAACCCTAACATAATTGCGAAAAAACCCAAACAACTAAACCGATTTGAATAATAATTCTATTGGACTAAACGGAAAGTATGTTCTTTCACATAAAAAAGAACCATCAAAGTATGATGATGTGACATTTAATTATTTGTAAAGCTTTAAAACTTACACCGTTTACGGGATCAAAGTAAAATGAGAACTTTAAAAAAAGAATTATCAAATTACGTTACAACAAAAAACAATCCATTCGAATTGAGAACTTCCTTCTCTTTTGCAATCGTTTAAAAATAGTAGCTTTCGCTGCCTCTTGACTATTTTGATAAGAAAGACCAAAACAAACTCGGAGGTCACAGCCTCCTTTGAAGCGCTGACCTAACCTCGGCTAGGCAATATATTTGCACTACTTAATATTAAGTAAAAATTAATTAACTCAACATTCCTAATAATACCAATTTAACCAGTTACTGTCAGCACCAGATAAAATTTATAACCAATAGATTACACAGATTTTAATATCTCTGTAATTTTTAATTAATATTGCCAAGCCGAGACTATAAAAATCTGTGTAAACTTTTTAATTTTGTTTTCATTTTAATTAAACATTGAGATTTGTATACCAAAACCCTAAATTTGGCTCAACGTGTCTGCTTATTAAACTTTTAGCTGATTTTCATTTTAATAATTAAAGACTATAATGTTATTAAGTTAGAAATGAATAATTTTAATTATTTTCTGTCGTCTATTGATATTAAACAGTTATTGTAAGTATTAATATTTAAACAGAGCATTAACAGACGTGTATAATTGTCAAAGTTATTCATTAGTTAGGTATGACTTTGGCTTTGACATTTTTGCATTTATATTTACAGCTGCTTGTGATATAATGTTATTTGTATAATCTCTATGAGGGGTAAGGTAAGGTGGGTCGTAATCCACTACGCACAGAATATTGTTACATAATACCAGCCTATTATTATCTCAATTCAGGGTAAAGGCTTTCTCGAGAAGAATAGGCATGCGTATTGATCTCTACGCTTGCTCGGGAATGGTTTTAGATTTAACTGGAAGGAACAGTCCCAGACGGATGGAATCCATGAAGGTTTCTCCTCGACAAAAAAAGTGTTCTGACGACGTTTTCCTTAGCCGATGTTAGTATTTTCAATATGAACCCCAACAAAGCAAAACATTCAGACTGTTCTGAAATATCCAAATGATTTTACTTAAAAAAATCTCTCTTCTCTCCTTTCCAATCTCTTACTCCTACTTTTCAACCTCTCCGATCTAACACAATAAATGCAGCTTTTTAAGTACTATAATGGCGACCATGTTAATATCATGCAGCTCAGCAGATAATTTTAACATTGAAATGGGATTAGGAAGAAACCGCTGGGCGTAGTTAGCATAATTTTCAAATTCTCTACTGTCAAAGAAATTTATTAATGCTCCATGCAAGTTAGCTCGTGCAACCACGAGAGCTGCAAAAACATTACTAAGAGGGATAACTCTATAAAATCCGACAAAATGTACGATTTGTTCGTATGAAACGGGAAATGGTACGTAATCCATGTACTAAAGTGCGTCAGTTGAAGCTTTGTTGGGCTTTTACGCAAAATCCTGTTGGAGTTCCTGCAGTGTTACTTCGGTACTGAATATTGAACTAATCTTGATAACGTGTTTTGGAAGAGGCACTTGAATCTGTATGTTTTTGTGACTTAAAACTTTTGAAATTAACGGCGATTTCCTTGAGCCCTTATCGTTTAACCAACTCTAATCCATTTTCCCTAATATAAACGTAGTTTTTAGTCCAAACGTATTTTGTGCATGTACCACTAAGTAAAATTAACTCCAGCAAGTGTTAAAAACATCTTTAAACTTTAACAAAATACAAAATTATAATAATTTCGTTACCAAATTTTACATTTGGTACACGCCGACATTATTAAAGAAAAAAACACTCGAAGAATATAGAACGCTTATGTATTTTATTCCTATTTTTCTGTAGCAAATGTTCAGGAAGCGAACGGTGGGGGCGGAGTGTTTTCGTTTAATTTCCCAGTAAAATGGTCTACCCTCTTCAACATAATTACAGACGAGCTAACTGAATGTACGTATCGCTTCATCACCGTCTCATCTTTTCACAGAGTGTTTTTGCATTTTAAAAAGCTTCTTTCATATTTCTTTTGATGGTAATTTTTTGGATTCGAAGCTTATTATAAATTTTGGTTGCACTTTATTTACTGCAAATTATTCTCATTAAATTAATTCGATATTTTATAAGACCTATTTAAGTAGATTAGACTGATAATGTATATTCTCGCAGTTTTAGGATAAAAGAAACAAAGTTATCCAGGATATAACTTGCACATTATATGGTACATGCCGAAGTGGCAGGACGTTGGCGATGTGTGTCAAAGCACCGATGCCGTAATGGCCTGTAGATCAGACGAGTCCTCGAGTTGAGACAGCGTATTAGCAAACTTAGATGGACCGACAATCCTAAAAGGGTGGCTGGGATAGAATAGATGCGGAAGGTGAAGGAACGGTATTATGGCGTATCATAGATAAGTACAGTGTTCAACAGTGGATTGCATGTTGTGGATAAGCTAATAGTTTTTCAAGTAAGTTTCATAGATATGTAAATAAATTAAATAATAATTTACAGTATTTTTCCTTCATTGATAAAGTGTTGGTAACACCGGGGCTCAGGATAACACCGGTGATATGCGATTTCTTCATCATCCCGGTTGCATCAGAGGTTTTAGCGATGGAGCGCTGGTTCCATTTTCCTGTTCATTCTCCTCCATTTCGTGCGATCCTGTGGTAAAAGATTGTTGGCACGCATCTCATCTCTCACAACGTCAAACATGGAGATGAATATGCTGCGGTGAATGTGTGGAGTTACGCGGAAAGACCGCATAAGGAACTCCCGCATCCGTGACATAGCAGACAAACTACAGGAGGGTCGCCTACGCTAGCACGGCCATGTGTTACGCAAACTGAAACAAAAAAATGTTACGTGGGTAAAAAATGTCTTGCCATGGCACCTCCGCCGGGCCGGAACAAGCGGAGTAGACCAAAGAAATGCTGATATTTGATTTATTGTCTATAATTATATACTAACTGCGCCCCGCGATTTCATACTCAAGTTTAAGTTTCAACCCCGCGGGAATATTGGGATAAAGTGTATCCTATGTAGTTTTTCTGGTTGTAAACTATCTGTATGCCACATTTTTCCCGTTTAGAAGTTTTTGCATGAAAGAGTAACAAACAGATATACATTCTCACAAAATTTAGTATTTATAATATTCATCATCAACCTTTTGTCGTCCCACTGCTGGGCACAGGTCTCCTCTCATACTGAGAAGGTTTTAGCGTAATCACCACGCTTGCTCAATGCGGGTTGGCGATTTCAGACTTATAAAGTCCAGGTTTCCTCGAGATGTTTTCCTTCACCTTCAGTCATTGGTGGTTACATTGGTACTTGCCTGGCTGGCATACTTGCGAGGCTGCTGTTTTAACCACTAGGCCACCACGACATTTATAATATCATGCAGCTCAGCAGCTCAGCAGCTTTTAAATAAGGTCTAATGGTACTAGACCTTATTTAGTAAGAATAATAAAGCCGCGACAATATCATACCACATCGGTTGCTTTGGTTATATATTTGGTTATATAATAGATTGTAAAATGGGCGCATATAAGATATATTGAAACTGAAAATTGAAATACGGAGAGTAACCGTGAGAAAGCACACGGGGGCAACTGACGGGGGGCTTCAAGCGATGTACTCCTGGTGTGCTGAAGTGAATAGAGGCCTCCATTAGATGTTTGCTTAGCCGCTAGACGCTCACCCACCGGCTGGTGGCGGTTTGGATTTCGGTTACTTGATGTTGTTCACAAACCAGGGTTCCGGAGAGAAAAGCAAAAATATACTGACGGGTGAATGGAAAAACTTCGTAAGTTTTGTTCGTTATCCATTTCTTAACGCTTATTGGATGCTCCGCCAGGCAATGAAGTAATATAATATTTGAATATACCTACTTGCTTATTGATGTATTTAATTGTTATGTGCATTAACATCGGTGTCATCCCTATATGACAGAATAACTTGAAATTATCGAGAACATACAACCAAGACCTTGGTCTCTCCCTTTATTACAAAACGTACTTCAACTTTAGTTCTAGACTTAGCTTTTGCGTCAGTATTTGTATTTCGAACTTTATTGAGATTAAGTCAAAACTCTCAATATGTACAAAAGTGACAACTTAGTACTATCGAACTAAGCTGTTATTTTCGTATAAAGAACTGCATTTTTGTGCATAATTTAATAACTATTTAGTTGGTTAAAACAAAATCCAAATTTTGTAATAAGGGGGTGAATGGTGAAAACTGATAAACGTATTGCTCCTTCTTTAGCATTATTAGATTTACCTTAATAAACCAATATTAACGACAACCCATTGTTAAGATTACCAAACTTTAATAGGCGTTATTTAAATTGCAGACTTTTCTCTCATTGTTTGGTCACCTATTTGCATTAATCTCGTTAATTAAAAATATAACTAAAGCATTCATTGTTAATGCTATATTCAATGGATAAAAGGAATGCTTTAGTCAAAATAGCTGCCGGTCCTCAATGGATAGCTGCTCAGTGAAATCGATGAGGTATTCAAAGTATTTCTTTTTGTACTTACATTATTATGATAATTCACATGAGAAACCTCCTTTGTTGCTTATGTATGCTGACGATATTGCGCTGGCGGAC
The DNA here is from genome assembly GCA_037179545.1 of Sesamia inferens. Classification (NCBI taxonomy): domain Eukaryota; kingdom Metazoa; phylum Arthropoda; class Insecta; order Lepidoptera; family Noctuidae; genus Sesamia; species Sesamia inferens. The sequence goes on along the minus strand of CM073928.1, from coordinate 13,459,244 downwards.
GCGGAAAGGGATCGGTTGGTGCAGCGTGTGAATGTGTGGAAGGACTCGCTTGAGTACGGAGGTCTGAAACTCAATGTGGCGAAGACCGTGTATATGGCTAGCATCACGACAGACCCTATGTCTGTGGGCATAGGCGGTGACATGGTCGAATGCACAGACCAGTTTAAATACTTGGGGTCTGTAATCCGAGCGTCCGGCGATATTGATTGTGACGTCAGGGCACGTATTTCTGCGGCTTGGGCAAAATGGCGTGAGGTGACAGGTGTCATTTGTGACCCCAAAATGCCAGTTAAGCTTAAGGGGCAGGTCTATAATACCATTATTAGACCTGTTCTCCTGTATGGCAGTGGGTCGTGGCCTATGCTTGAGCGACACAAGCAGGAGCTGCGTGTCACGGAGATGAATATGCTGCGGTGGATGTGTGGAGTTACGCGGGTGGACCGCATCAGGAACTCCCTGGCAGTCTTCGTGTCCGTGATATAGCGGAAAAACTGCAGGAGGTTCGCCTACGTTGGTACGGTCACGTCTTACGAAAACAGATGTTACGTGGGTCACAAATTTCTTGCTTCCGCCGGGCCGGAACAAGCGGGGTAAACCAAAGAGGTGCTGGCTTGACGTTGTAAGAGATGACATGGAATTGAGGAAATTAAGCAAGAAAGCGGACCCCGGGCTCCAACGCGAAAGCCGCGGATGAAACTGGGACAAACGCTAAGATGATGATGACATTATTATGACAATTAGTCCAGCCTTTTCAAGCGGTATACCATTTATATATCAATATAGATACGCTATAAAATATGTTTTTTTTAGAAAATCTTTGCCCCACTCTAGCAATTTCTCTTGTATCGTGGGTTCGTGTACAAACATTTAACACGACCCCGTCACTTCGTGTAGTGTAGTTAATAATGTTTTATGTATTTATAGTATTTTAAGTTTTTATTTTCTTATATTTTTATGTTATAGTATTGTATATGTTTATATGGGTCTTGATGCCTGTTACGTATCGGTACCAACACATGTCCCCTCAACGTGACCAGCACCTTGTCACGAGGCCCAAATCAGCCGAATCAGGATATTATACCTATTTTCATGCAACTGAAGCTATGCGGAGTATTACAACATCCCAACGGCTGAGTCGTCTCCTCGTGTCGCCGCCTCGTGCCCAGCCGCGAATCGCTAAATCATCAATCACCCCATTAGACGTCACCACTATAAAACACATATATAGAGGAATCTCGAGATGCAGGGGCGATTATTAAGCGTTAGACATAATGTAGGATAGTAGAGTGTAGCAGTGTCGTCCTAACATCGGAGGCATTCGCACTTAGGTTAAGTAGATTTAAGAGTTACCATGTAATGTAACTATAATAAATGTAGTATAAGTGATTATAGTTTCCATTTGCACCCTCCGTCGTGGCCGAAAATGTAATTGGCGCAGTCGGTAGGATACTCGCGGGCCGGTTCGCGAGCGCGTTAAAATTATCTAATATCGATATTTGTGATCGCGAGCTACCCGGGTCGCTATCAAGCACCGTACGAGTATCCAGAATCTACGTGAAGCCACAACAGAGGATATCCACACATCGATAGCGCAATTGGAATCAAAAATCATCCAACGTAAAAAAAAAAAGCATAAAAAAGAAAATATAGTAATATATTATAATTAGAATAATTTAGTACGCAGAATAACTACCCCGCCGGCGCAGGCCCATCATACGGCGCAGCATCCAGGAAGTCTTCCTCCTCCAGAGCCACCAGAAGCAGATGACACCGATAAATATGAGCAAGGCCCAAGGCATTCGCGAAAAGGTGCAGATCAGCAGCAAGCTACCCAGGAAAGCCTCTTATAGCCATTATCCTCCGAATTAGAAAACTGGCGCAACTGAAGACGTATCCAGGCATCTATACAACGAAGAAAACCATGTTTAAAGTAAGTCCTTGAACCCTTCTTCAAGTGATGCTACCTTGTCCTTCCTTTTACCTATATTATATTTATTAAGACAAGATTTTTCATCCGCAAGAAAGTAGGAAGAAATCTGTCTCTTTCAGACAGATAAATATTACTAGGGAAGTGGATTCTAATAGGTCAATAGATTCAGATAACTTAGAATAAAAAAATATTATTCGATAGCGACAAAATGACATTGGACCCCGATACATCTATAAAGCTTTGCGTACAGTCCCCGATTTTGATGGCAATCTGAATGTTGTCACACGATCTATTAAAATATGCGATCAGCTCGTATTACAATAAGTCAAGAATAACACGGATTACAAGTTAACAAATCTTTGCCTCATAAAAACTATTTTAAATAAAATCACAGGTTCCCACATTAGCCACTACCATAGAAGCAAAGCGCGACCTTTATAAAAAGTTAACTTAACAATCGTACGACAAAGGTCTTAAAGAACCTTTAGGATCCCGTACCCGATGTATAAGACCCGAAACGATTGAAAAGGCACTGGAATTTGTACAACAGGAATTAAATGTTATGTACCTACAGCAACGTAACGAGAGTATTCCCGAGTGACGTAATCCAACACAGCAAACCTTTAGAATGTCACCTGCTGTCTCTACGACCACACCGAAAGCTTTTAGTTTCCCTAACGCAGGTCCCAACTGGCGTAAACCTATGCCTATGCAGCAGCAGCAACAGGGGAGGCCGCCATTCTAACATAACCAGATAGGTCATCGTGTCCCTAATTAATTTATGCATACTCAGCAAATGTTTCGCGCACCCCCGCCGATTTATAATCCGCAAAGTAACGTGTTTAAATTGCCAAATAGTAACTCTCCAGCGCAGTATACCGGTCCGAAACCGATGAGCGGTGTTAGTCATTTTGCTCCAGAACCTCTAGGACTTCTGATACATGACTGGACTAAGTCAGGGAACTCACTACCCAGCAAATACTCTAAGACACATGAAATGAATTATAACGAGATAACCGACAATGACAATACTTATAATCACGCTGACTATTACTACGAACAACCCGACTATTATTACCAATATGACCCTTACTACTATTCTGAGTATTACAACCACGATCAAAACGACCCAAATTACCAATACGTACAGGATAACTATCAATTTAACGCTAAATGCCTAGACGCTCCACAACCATATACTTCTTCTAAACCCAATCAGAATATCTAGTCTATGCTCGCGTAACTAGTAAGCATAACCAGTCTATTACTATCCCGCATTTTAGTGAATTTAAAAACCCTGTAAATGTTAAGTTGTTCATCTATAGATTCCATAATTATTTCGATGGTCTAAAATAGCTTACCGGAACACAGATTACAGAGTTGCTACCATACCTACTCATACGTTTATATCAATATGGAAAACCTAATTATCAAGAAACCATTCCCGTAATTATGTTCCGTGTTCTGCCTACACCAAATCAGCTGCATAGCGACATGATAGCCATTTACGTCAAACGGATGTTTCCACATAAAACTGCAACCATCGCACTCTGCTGACTTGACGCCTCGTGTCGCCGAACACCTACTTCCGTCGCGCTGACACCGCATCCCGTTTCAAGTTAATTTTTGCAATCGATCATTAAAACTGCAATTATAAAATCAAGTTTTAGCCTAGGTTAATAATTAGTTATTGTAAATCTTGAATAAAATTAATTAATATTCCTACTTATAATCGAGACAGCGATGTTTCGATTGCTCAGCAATACACTATAATTGCATTACTCGCGTTACCGATTACACAGGCATGGTAGAAATTAAAAACCCGATGGAATACGGCATAAATATTACGTTTGACCATCCTTTATACGCCAAGATACCTAATACTGAGTGCACTAGCACCGAACAAGACCTTAAGCGCGTTAAAAAGGTTCTATCTCGCTTGCGTACAGTTCATTGAAATGTCGAGAAAAAGACTAACTTAATGACATCGTGTGTCCGATAACTAATTTAGTTCTACCTGGAGCTCCCCTATTTGGGTTGTCCTAAAGACGGCTGACGCCTCAGGGAGACAGAAAGGGAGGCTAGTAGTAGACCTCCGAAAGCCAAACGAAAAAACCATTGACGCTAAATTAGGTAGTCACTAAAATTAGGCAAAATCAAAATCAAAATCTCAGTTAAAAACGCTAGAGTCAACCAATTGAAACTTAGGCTCAGATATTCTGATATCATACGTATATTAATCATTAATATTCTTTTAAGTCTGCTTAAAGGAGTATTATAAAATGAAGCTATTATTATACAGATAAAATATATCTAATATATAAATGTCTCGTGTCACAGTTTTCGTCGCCATACTCCTCCGAAATGGCTTAACCGATTTTGATGAAATATTTTGTGCTTATCCGGTATCTATGAGAATCGGCCAACATCTATTTTAGTAGGAAATTATTTATATGGCAAAACAACGTTTGCCGGGTCTGCTAGTAATACTTATATAAATATATAGTTATAATTTTTTCCCAGTAATTTCCCCTGATAAGTTTGAATTATATAGGTTAGCAATAATTCCCAATAGACATATGTACACCTTATTCCTCCCTATCCTTTCACTGCAACCAATGGAAAAGTCTTCAAGTACATAGAGACAGAATTCCCGAAGTTCAACCAGTATCATCTCTGCGAAGAAGGAGTCAACCATGAACCAACGACAGGACATCTGTACTGTATCCAAGGACTCATATACAGCCAAACTCTGAAGAAATCATGCCGACCCACGAAACTCACGCTGACCGAAGAAGCCATGGAACAATGTCACAGTCAATGAATTAGAATCCTGAAAATCATAATCCTGAAAATCATCGAAATGAAGATGCAGAATCAACCACAGATAAGAGACATGTACCAGCAATATTCTCGACGTTAGTCTTCGAATAGTTGCTGTTCTGAGGGTGGAGATGTTACGTATCGGTACCAACACATGTCCCCTCAACGTGACCAGCACCTTGTCACGAGGCCCAAATCAGCCGAATCAGGATATTATACCTATTTTCATGCAACTGAAGCTATGCGGAGTATTACAACATCCCAACGGCTGAGTCGTCTCCTCGTGTCGCCGCCTCGTGCCCAGCCGCGAATCGCTAAATCATCAATCACCCCATTAGACGTCACCACTATAAAACACATATATAGAGGAATCTCGAGATGCAGGGGCGATTATTAAGCGTTAGACATAATGTAGGATAGTAGAGTGTAGCAGTGTCGTCCTAACATCGGAGGCATTCGCACTTAGGTTAAGTAGATTTAAGAGTTACCATGTAATGTAACTATAATAAATGTAGTATAAGTGATTATAGTTTCCATTTGCACCCTCCGTCGTGGCCGAAAATGTAATTTGCCTGAAATAAATAGATAAATAAATAAAACAAACATACACAAAAAGCCAGACCCGGAACAACTACCTGTAGGCTATATAAACATTTGTTTCGTGCTGAAATCAAATCAGCGACTCAGCCACCGAGCCAACCGTGTCGTCATTGATAGAATGATATTATAGCATCTACTGGATACAGTGCCTGGGTTGTGGAGGTCAGATATGCAGGAGTACCATGTAAAAGTCTGACAGATTGTAGTAGCATAATGTACTGTCGTCTGTATATTTTTAATATTATGTAAATTTAATTATTATTATATAAATTTGTCGTGGTGGCCTAGTGGTTAAAACACCAGCCTCTCACCAATGACTGAATGAAGGTGAAGGAAAACATCATGAGGAAACCTGGACTTTATAAGTCTGAAATCGCCAACCCGCATTGAGCAAGCGTGGTGATTATGCTCAATACTTCTCTGTATGAGAGGAGACCTGTGTCCAGCAGTGGGATGATAAAAAGGTTCAAAATCAAAAGTCATTTATTCAAATTAGGCTGAGAATCAACACTTTTTGAACGTCAATATTACATAAGACAGTCCCCCAAAACGCCCTCCCGTCGATACTTCCTAGTGCTTTCGCTGGAAAGAAGAAGTGGCGGAAGAAACTCCCCAGCAGCACAGCTGTCTGATCATTTAAAAATAACACTTGACTTTATACAATACTACGTATAGTGATGAATACGATAAAATACAACAACAATGAAATTATTTATCATATGCCAGCTACCACGCCAAAATACCAGCAAAGCAAAACAAATATATATTTAAATGAAAATGTAACTAACTAAAAACTTATTACTTAAATAAAAGCCCCAGGCTTAAAGGGCGTGACAGCTTAAATATTTATGTAATGTAAAAAAGTAAATTATATGAACTCATATAACGTATCAGTAAGCTAATTCCGGAGAAAGAACACAAACGTCCTGAGTTAATCAGAGCGACCAGCTATTCTTATCATTTAAATAATCATTCACGGAATAATATGCCTTTGAACAAAGCTTGGATTTGATTTGTGCTTTAAATGCATTGTAAGGCAAGTCTAGCAAAGCAGAGGGTATCTTGTTATAAAAAGCTAAACCAAGCCAAAACAAAAGAGTTATGAATCTTTTGAAGTCGGTGAAAAGGGGCTCGCAGTTTGTCCTTATTTCTGGTGTTAATATTATGAATATCACAGTTTTTGGTGTACACGTAAATATTTTGCCTAACATATAAGATGTTGGCTAAGATGAATTGCGAAGCAACCGTGAGAATACCAATATCTTTAAAGAAATTTCTCAGAGAAAATCTGACACCGAGCTGGTAAATTGCTCAGACAGCTCGTTTTTGGAGCATAAATATATTTTGTATGTCAGCGGCTTTGCCCCACAGTAGAATACCGTAGGACATAATGGGGACATAAAGGTTGATGATGATATAAATTTGTCCTAGTTATACTAAGCTGATTTGTTTTCTCCCAGATACAACATTATAGTGTTTTTATCTCGAGTTTTAGGTTGAGGGGCTCATGGCTAAAAAAAGTAGCCGTTCAGGTCGATCGATCAGGTTAAACCATGCTTGTCGCGGTTGCTTTGTGAATGGGTTACCGTCGTGTCTCGGAAAGTGCCTGAAGCCAGTGGTCCCGGCTGTTATTTGTAGATTTTTGACAGTCGTTACGAGTAGTCAGAAGCCCGAAATTCTGACCACCAGTTAAGACTGCTGGTCAGATTTTCCAAAAATATGAAGTCAATTATCGTTCCGTTTTGCCGCAAATGATGGTCAAACCAACTTTATGATATAAGTCTAGATTCTCAGTTCAGTAAGGATTGTTTATTTCTTTATAATATGCAAAATTTAATTTGTTTCGGTAAATCCTTTGTTTTGTCCTGTCGGTCTCCAAAGCCTGGAGCACAGGCGTAGAGTAGCCAGCCTTTCGGTCTTCTATAGGATGCATTCTGGTGAGTGTGCAAGGGAATTGCATGACTTAATTCCCCCATCTCCGTTCCATCATCGGACGACCCGTCGTACGGCGAGTTTCCACCCTTACGTTGTTGACACCACTGCGATCCGGACGAAGCGTTTTGCTTCCTCCTTTATACCGCGTACATCGAGGGACTGGAACAATTTGCCGGCGTCGGTGTTTCCGTCAAATTACAATTTGAGTGTCTTCAAGGCTAGAGTGAATAGGCTCTTAATAAACTAGCGCGCTTTACCATCAACGATCGCATCACTGCTTACCATCAGGCGGGATTGCGGTCAAGCGCTGGTTTATAATTTATAAAAAAAAAAAAAAAAATGGTAAATGAGAGAAAATTTCATAATTATTATAACTAGTTTATTGTGATTGTATAATTTAATTTGGCTGTTGATAAAGCTGACTGGGTCGCTAAAAAAGCAGTATAAAAATGCGGCCATAATTTTTTGGCAACCGTTCTCTGATCTTTTGGTTTATCCATTGGGATTTTTTTTTATAAATTATAAACTTGCGCTTGACCGCAATCCCGCCTGATGGTAAGCTGTGATGCAATCGTTGATGGTAAAGCGCATTATGGTATGCTCAAATTGTAGTCCGACGCAAACACCGCCGCTGGCAAATTGTTCCAGTACCTTTTTCAGTATTAGCTCGGAGTGTGTGCACCCCAGTTCCTCGAAAAGCAAATAAAGCCGTCGGTCCTGTACCAGATCTATCCCATGCCGTGTCGTATTGTTGTTCTACGGAATAATGAATACCAGTCAATACCGTACCTACTCTGTAGGATTAATATTACGCACCGTGTAATTTAAAAAAATAATATTGTTTCCTATCATTAGATATCTAATGATAAGAGGTACATTTTTTTTTAATACTTATAAAAGCGTATTAATATGTGTGTAAAACGTATGTGACAGTAGAATACTTTAACAAAAAATAAGTAGTTTACTATAATTTTAAACCTTGTTGCTATGTTAATGAGAAATAAACAAATTGTCAGAGTCATTCGTTTGATTGTTCAGTACTATAGTTCGGGCTCTCGATAGTTTAGTTTGCAGCGGTGTGAGCAGAGCTCGCTAAATCATAGAAACATTGGATGTCGAACGAACAACATAGGGTAGTTGACTAAAAAAATTAATTAGTTCGTCAGTCAGATTTCCAAAAAAATACTAAACACGTATTTTTTCTTTATTCATATAAACAAAAAATGAAGACGACACAGTGCGTTGAAAACTCGTGTGACGTCACTGCACGCTACACTTTTTACCGAGCAGTGACGTCACCAGCCACCACTCCTGATCTTTGATGCCTTTTATATTTGTCAATTTTTACTGATTTGATAAAACAAAATATACGCATCCAATATTTTTCTATAATCTGAATGATGGACTAAATAGAATCAATTTTTTTTTACCCAGGAAACATTCCTATTGTCTCGTCATCCTTATCGGTATATAAGTGGACGTCATTCATCTGACTGTTTTTTTTTTTAATACTTAGGCCTTCTCTTGGAATAACGTGTAGCGAGGATGCGCTTACAAATATTTAAAATCAAACTCACATACTTACACAGACACCCAGATCCAGAACAACTACCTGTAGGATACAAATATTTGTTCCGTGGGGGAATCGACCCCTGACACGCAGCGCAGCAGTCGATCGTTCAGCCACTGCGACAAACGTATCGTCAAATGAAATGATAATGATTACTGATTTTCAATCTGGGACTAAAAGAAATAAAATAGGTTCACATGAGGTAAACTAAAGTAAAAGCGAACTTAATAATTTGTTTGAGCATGCAATTATTGATTTAGGTGCATTTTCGATTTATGAATTAGTTGCCTTTTGAGTCCGCATATGACAATTTATAATAAATAAGCTTCTTTCCGCGACTCGTGAAACGTCTTGTTTCCCCAACCTAACCCGACGCATCGCATCGCCTGCTCGCGCTAATACTTCGTTTTCCGTTACCATTCTTCCTGATTCCATTTCATTTAGCCCAGCTCTTAAAGGTTCTTGCATGATGTCACTAATTGCTCCTCGAGATTGGGCTATAAAACACCAGTCAGGTTAAAAAAAGTTTACTTTTGTAAAATTTTTTTAACCTGACTGGTGCTTTTAGACATTAAAATTAAATTAAAATCGTGATCTGCTAAAAATAACCTTATCAGCTTTATCATTAGTATAAATTCTTCCGAGATCCTTTTACAAAACATAAACGAATGCGCTTTAAAAATGTGAAAACACAACAAGAAATAAGACAATAAACTTGATCTCCACTTTACAGCAAATAAACGTCTCATTCCGACAAAAGCGATAAAAACAAAAAAAAAGCAAACGTTCTCATTCAAATTCAGCCTCAACTTTCACTCTTTTAATTAATAACTACGAGCCTCTGAAATTTGTAAACGGAGGGAAGCAACGACAGAAAGCCTAATTGAGATTGCACGACACATTTTCTTAGTAACCGGTAATTGAGACTGAATACAAAGTACTGCCAAAGACTCGGAGCGACTTTTAATAAAGTTTTCTTTTGGTTAACCTCTTTTTGAAGTGTGAGCGAGAAACTTTGTAGTATAAGGTACGTTAAGTATTCATTTTTCACGAGAGCATTGGGTTTTATAGAAATAGAAAACCGAACACCAGACCAGACGGAATGACAGTAATGCCTTGGAAGGTAGATAAGCCTTTGATATGGGATGCAATGTGTGTCAACCCATCTTCCAAATACGATGAGCTGTTCTGCGGTGGCTGCTGCAAGTGCGGAAAGCCTCAAACGGCGCAAATACTCAATCTCATTGGAACTTATATGTTTGAGCCGTTTGGGGTTCAAACACTAGGGCCATGGGGTCCGAGTGCATACATACTATTTCAAGATATTGCCAAGCGTTTAGCTGACTCTTCACGTGACCAGGGGCCTGCGCTATTTTTTGGCCAAAGCTGCTAGCCTATTTAGGCACATTTCCTGTTGACAGCGATGCGGATGAATTTTTGAATGACGTCTAATTATTTCCATTCCTACTTTATAGACTGGTAAATATTATTATTTTTAAACATTTTAAACTATTTAAATATATTTCATATCTAGTTTATGTTCTGTAACAAATACTCTTGATTTATTTTAATTAAATCCTTTCTTTACCTATGGACATTTTTGAGATGAAGCTTCGCACATAGATGTTCGGACACTCTTTTGAATGAAAATATTGTTATATAACATTGTTTACATCATTTATATTAAAATTATACATACAGAATCTATGAAAAACCTCGTAACTTAAGTAATAAAAAAGATAAAAAAAATACAGTAAAACAAAATTAAAATCTGTACGTATACCGAGGAAATAGTCGTGGTGGCCTAGTAGTTAAAACACCAGCCTCTCAAATATGAGTGCGCGGGTTCGATTCTAGGTCAGGCAAGCACCAATGTAACTTCTCTAAAGTTATATTTACTTTCTAAGTATATTTTGAACAGCAATGACTGAAGGTGAAGGAAAAGATCTTGAGGAAAGCTGGTCTTTAAGTCTAAAATCGCCAACCCGCATTGAGCAAGCGTAATGATTACGCTCAATCCTTCTCTGTATAGGAGGAGACCTGTGCCCAGCAGTGGGACTATAAAAAAGGTTGACAATGATGCTACCGTGGAAATGACCTGTGCTTATCCGTCCGGTGTATGTTTACGAATATGATGTATGAATCAGCACCATTCAAACCAATAATTCTAAAGGAAAATTATCGAAAACACACCTGCGAGACATTTGAGTGAAATCGCGACATGTTTTTTTTTTAAATGTTGAAGCATGATGCTGACATTTTTTTTATAATACCTACCCTGAGTCTTGAGAAACCGTGGCCTTGACGCACAGGCAGATGAAACAAGGGTGGGTTTTAGTCAGTAAAAGTCTGACACGCCCTTCCGCTTCGCACAGAGCGGGACAGGTCATTTGATGATTTCTCATCCCAAACAAAAAAATGGTAAGCAATGATTCAATCGTTGATGGTAAAGCGCCCTAGTTTAATAAGAGCCTATTCACTTAGAAAAAAAATGAGCGATTAGAAAGGAAGACGGTAGTTGAGAGAGGTGAAGCAACGCTAAACTCAAAAACACCACCAACGACGCTGCGCCAAAGGTAGATTGATCTGGAGACCTTCCATGACGAAACTCCCGACACAACAACATTTGGCGCATCGTACCAGGCACACATCGCAACACAACTGCTTAGAATCGTCCTCCGTACGGCTTCGCCAGACATCATGCCGGAACCCGACGAATGGCTTGGCTGCAAGACTTTTGTCTTGTAGGTGGTAACTTCTGCCGGCAGCCGATGTTATGGCCTACCACCGAGAATAGAGCCTACCGAGATTGGAACCTTTAGGCCTCGCATAGGTATTTCTGATTAATTCTGATTTTCCGATTTCTTGTTATTGAACCTTTTATTTTTGATTGCATTTAGTTTTATAATCTTCGTATACGAGTCACAATAAATACTTTTTGTTTTCTTTCTCTCTTTCTAAATTGGGTTGAGAACTTGAACCGGTGAATTTTTAGTGTGCCCGACAAAATTCTCAATTTTCTTGAATAAAACCCGAGACAAGTTCGAATTTTGTGTTTGACTAGTTAGCCAATAAGTTTTCTGTCATCATCATCATCATCTAGCGTTTATCCCGGTTGCATCCGCGGCTTTCGCGTTGGAGCCCGGGGTCCGCTTTCTTGCTCAATTTCCTCCGTGTGAGATTGTTGGCACAGCCACTAAGTTTTCTTTGTTGTCTGTATTTTAATGAGCGTAAGTTGCATGAAAATCTTCTCCATATTGTACTATAAAATTAATGAATGATTGTAGATGTTATATCCAGCAACAACCTACGATTACAGGGGCCTTTAGAATCATTAAAAATATATATCAAACAAAACATTACCTAACAGGTTTTAAAGAAGTCAAAAAGAAACGTTTATTTTTTATAACCTCAATTTTATTCATTTGATAATGACATGCAAATTACACTGCAGCATATTAACTATAACATTTACGTTACGTTATTTGCAGTACCTAGCCGTGTGCCAGTTTCCCTTATTAAATAAAAAAAATTGTTCACCATTTCCAAAGATCGTTGTAAGGCGTTCAACACGCGAACCGTCGATCAGCCGCCAATAGGTCGACTCGAGTACCGGAGTCAATCGAATTTATTCAGTAATTTCCTTCGACGAACGACCTTCCCGAATCACCAACTTGTACAAATGTGTTTCGCCAAGCGGAAACTTTGTACACACTCAATGTCGAACACGTCTACAGCAAAGCCTTCTTTCATGCCTTTCGAGTGAAATAAACCATAGAATTATAATGTATGAATATTTTAGTTCAACCCACAAATAGCCTCGTCGTCTAAATGGGTTTGCCAAACGGAAAGTTTTTACACAAGGTGTGTCGAAGTAAGCCTTTCATGTTAGCGTGGCCGCACTTTTGAAGGTAAAATTATAATAGAGCGAATATTTTTTGCGAAAACCTCATAACGACTTGAAACGACAGACTTTATAAAAAGTTGACTTTGAATTAAGCTTGTGATAGCGGTTGAAATAGGGAAAAACGATGTGAGGTTGTTTCTATTTCATTACTTTAAGTTTGTTTAGTTTAACCGGCTGTTTACATGATTGAGAGTGTGTTATGCTATTAATTAACAAAATAATAGAGGGGAATTTAAACGCTCCATCTGTGAGCCCAAGTGCTACTTTTTTGGGGCAAATTTTTGGATGACAGTAATGCGGACGAGTTCTTCATCATCTAAATATTCTTTTGTATATTTTGTACTGGTTTTTGCTGTCTCAGACACTATACGGCAGTGCTGAAAGACGTCTTCCGAAAGGAAAATACTTCGAAAAGGGCATTATGGTCGACAAAAAGAGATTATCCATCCATCCATATAAATTTTGCCGACGATATTGTAGATACTTTTTTCATCATCAACCTCCGAGTTTACTCGATGCTAGGCGATGATAACACTGCTAGCCTAGAGGTGACGAACACAGTGACGGGTTCAATAGAGATACTGTGGCCCCTGGAGCATAGCCAGGTGAAGGTACACGGGTGGGTTTTAGTCCGTAAAAATATGATACGTCCTACCGCTTCGCCCAGAGCGGGAGAGGTAATTTGGTGATTTCCCGACCATTTGGTCGGGAAATCACCAAATTACCTCTCCTTTTATTTAAAAAAGTCTAAAGGTCAAAGAAGAAAGATGACGCACAGCGCACATCGCAAAATCATTAGGATAATGGATAATTTCTAGGCAAATCACTTGTTGATTTCAAGTATAGATAAAACAAAAATTGCAAGAAGCGCAGAAAATACCTGGAAGAGTTATTGGGCCATGAAAGATCTATGGAATAATGACCTTCCTTTGTCCTGCAAGAAAAATCTTGATACAATGATTGACGTGTGCATACTATCCATCCTCACATTTGGTGGACAAACATGGTCTTTGAAAAATCAGCAGAAATACAAACTCAAGGATTGCCAAAGGTACAGAGTATTTTTGGTATCTAACTAACCGAAGAATAAATTATTCTTTATTATGTACGCTAAAGACAATACAGTATATAAATAAAGATTACACAAATATGAACACACTGTGCTAGAAATACGTAGAACCATTCCACCACGAACGTAACTAATTTCACTTGGAATGCAAGACAAATGGGTCCATCTTAATGGCAAGCGACATCGTGTTAGGCCCAGATGTATATGGTGAGATCAGCAAGAACTGGTCTATAGAAGTTTTATACAGAGATAAGTGGAAGAAGAGTACAGGCAAATAAATAATTTCATATTAATTTATATAGTAAGGTTTCATCGGAATAAACATATTAATGTTCAGAATATCATGATAAAACGCTGGCATTGTCAGTGCGTGGGAATGTAGAATACACGCTGCAGCCGCTTGTGGGTAACCAATCAAATAGCAGACTTACATAAATGCTGGAAACAAAAAACAGCTGTTCATATAAATAAAACCTTTTAACTCAGAAAAGATAATCGTCAAATCAATGAGTTAATAATAAAAAAGGAAACCAACACAAGCATTATCCACTTCTGGTACCATTCTTTGTTTTTATTTTAAATCTGCTATATGTTAAAGTTTATAAGCCTAAGTTAATCTTTTCCGTTCTGAACCCATGCACCGTGTCACAGACCGAAAGTTCAGAACCTAATTAAACCAATATTATTCATATATACACAATCTTGCTAACATCACACTAGACTCTTACAAAATCAATTTGAAACTAAATAATTATGCAAACACGCCCCTGAATCGAACACTTGCAATATTTTTGAATGGCCTATTTTGTACTAAACGTCTAAAAGCCTCTGGAATAAGCCATGGACATAGATGGATGGACATGGTGAGGGCATAAGAGTTCTCTTCTTTTTTATGTTCTATAAAAGGAAGGGCAAGGGATATATTGTTGGATTGAAGGAGAATTTCTCATAGTCACTGACTTAAAAAATACCTTGCTACATAACTGCTACGCAAAGGCTACGCCATAGCATTGCTACGGTGCTACGCAGTAGTAGCAATTAGTCGATCGATTCAGTTGTATGTTATTTTATTTTTAACCGACTTCAAAAAGGAGGAGGTTACTCAATTCGACCGTATATATGCTTTTTTTAAGTTGTTCGCGGATAACTTCGTTGTTTATGAACTAATTTTGATAATTCTTTTTTTGTTGGAAAGAGGACATTCCCAAGGTCCCATGTTAAGGACAACAGGGTTTGATGGTGGAATACCAGAGAAATCAAGGGGAACTTTCAAAAATTGTAGAGACGGCTAGTGCATTTGTAAGTTTTTTCATTAGGTATTTTAAAACACTACAATTTAATAAGGGTATGGAGTAGATCTAATAATGAAACCGGGAGACAGGCGAGGGAACTCCTCAATGATTCACAGCAGCTACCTTGTGTTTGTGCTTCAATAATTTGTATTGAAAAGAACTTTACACCTAGATGGGTTGTGACTGTCATTAAAGGGCTGATGTAGAAGGCAAAGGTCAGTTCTGGGAACTCCTCGACGATTTACAGTAGCTACTTTGTGTTTGGACTCATTTCATTTATATTAATGAGAACTTTGCATCAATATGGGTTGTAATGAAGCCGAGGGAGAGTCAAGGGAACTCCTCAACAATTCACGGCAGCTATGTCATGTTCGTGCTTTTGTATTGATAATAACCTTACCTACGTCTAGATGGGCGGGGAACTCATGATGAAAACAAAGGTCAGTTCAGGGAACTCCTCAACAGTTTACAGTAAATAACAAGGTATTTACTGTAAACTGTTGAGGAGTTCCCTGAAGTTCCTGTTTGGACTCAATTCACTTATATCGATGAGAAGTTTTAGATCTGATAATAAAGACCATAGACAGTCGAGGGAAGTTTATAGCATTGAAGTTTAACGTAGGACAACTACTAGCCACTGCTACTCGCCATGCTGATGCGGCAATCAAAAAAATCAAGAGACTGAATTTAAGTTGCTTAATCGTGTCATCTCCCCCAGAGAAATTTTATAAAAATCGGTTCAGTAGTTTAGTATTTAAACAAAAATTACGGGTAAAAATTAAAGTAAACAAAATGCGTCTTTTGCTTTTTAGCCTATTTCCAAATATGTCGCGGCAGCGTCCAGACTGACCGGATGCAGCTGAACAGTACTTACTTTTTGCAACTAAAAATTGTAAAATAAAAACTTTTTTCCAAAAAAAAACAACCGACTTCCCAAAAAAAAACACTACAAAAAGAAAAATAACTAATTTCGGAAGTCGGTGGCCAAGAAGAAAATACAAAGACCAAAGACACCATGACCTTTATGGTCATATATTCGTTTGACGTTTGAGTTTTTATAACGTATTTATTCCAATGAAAATTATATCTATCCTTCAAAATGTTCATTCAACTGTCGATCTTATCATCTCTCACACAAAACTAACATGTATGTATTATATTGTACATAAATACAAAAGTGTTACTAATACTCGCCCAGTTATTATCCCTCGTCAGTCGTAAGGAGGGGTTGTGACAGCTGATATCGTATAACAGAATATCTAAAAGCTTATACATTTGATGTTTCTCAGTAAACAAAAGGATATTTAACATAGCTTCGCGCCTTTGTGATTGTGGTAGAGGTATGGAGTATAGTGAATTTTGTAGTTCACTTGTTTTATGTTCTGTATTTAGTAATGCCCTGTTTGTCAAAGACGATACCTTTATGTATTGTGCTAGTTGTGTTTTGTGGGATTTACACACTTGTTTAAATCGCACTAGTGTTTCGCGAATATCTTGCGGCTATAGTCAAGTGACTACACACAACTTTCGCGAACACTGCACGTTTAACCTATATCCTTTCCAAGAAGAGGTAACAGGCGTCTTCTGTACCAGTTCTTCCGATCAAAAACCTATGCCTAGATTACCATCTGGCGTGATTGTAGTCAACAGCAATGACTCAGAAATAAAAAAAAAATAAACAAAGAAAATAGATTAACATGATGTATAAAAAAAACTAACACAAAAAAGAAATTCTAAGTTGGAGGTAATAATACGGCACATCTATATAAAATGTCCATCGCTCAGCACAAGGCTAAGACCCTATACGAAACAATTATAATCAACGGCAGCTGCATTGACCCGATGACGTCAACTACAAGTACAGCGTACGATTAACATAAATAAAAACAAGGATCAAAATATGAAGTGAAATAAATCAGTGCAGCATAGACGCACCTACATACATATATATATGTGTGTTCTCAAATATTTTTACTTATTGATATCAATTGCAGCATACTAAGATATTTCTAAAACATTATTCAATGTAAGTTCCATATAATGTAACTTCCTAATTATTTTTATGGGGATGACTCACACTAGTGAGCAGTTTTGAAGGTTGAAAGGATTCCATGCATTTACTGCCACTTACCCAGCCAGATACCCTCCTGATGCTTTTCTTTGTTTAGTCTTATTTCATTCATATATTTTTTTTTAATAATTATAAACTAGCACTTGACCGCAATCCCGTCTGATGGTAAGCAGTGATGCTATCGTTGATGGTAAAGCGCGCTAGTTTATTAAGAGCCTATTCACCCAGGAAAACTGAGCGAATAGGAAGGAAGACGGCAGTTGAGTGAGGTGATGCAATTTCAGCCGAAAGTCGTCCACTATTGGATATGGGCAGGAACCCCATGTTCAAGCACTGCCACCACATCCAGCAGGCTTCTGCCGCCTTCCCAAGGTCACTGTTTCACCTTGTGGGAGGCCTATCAACTCTTTTCTCTTGGTAGACTGGCTCGGGAGAAGGCACGACTCCCTGACGTTTCGGATGACTCAGGTACTTTCGGGGCATGGTTGCTTCGGAAAGTACCTGTATCGCATAAATAGGGAGCCGGACGCCCGGTGTCACTACTGGGTCGACTGCCGGGAGGACACGGCACGGCATACGCTGACAGAGTGTGCCGGCGCTGGAGCTGCGCTGTGCCCTCATCTCTGAAGTAGGCAGTGACCTGTCGCTGCCGGCCGTAATCCAGTCAAAGGAATGGTCGGCAGCAAAGAGTCCTAGCATGCGCTGGTTTCCTTCTGCAAAATAGAATGAATATCGCACACTGACGTAACTGACTATTGCGAGAGGACACTGGACACTACTTTCTTCTACATTCGCATAATTGCGTCCACCGTGAAGTCCCCATTTCGAAAACTAAACTGGTTATCTGAGAGGTCTGGACCCATCCCAGATAGATGTTGCACGAAGCAGTCTGCAACTACTCTCTCAAAAAGCTTGCTCAAAAGTCAAAACCTGTTCATACCTCTCCGTCACTTCGCGCCTTAATATTGGTCGCATACAATAGTACAACATCTCTAAAACAAAGGAGGCGCGTGCCATGGCGACCAGTCAAAACCTGTC
This sequence comes from Sesamia inferens, assembly GCA_037179545.1. Lineage (NCBI taxonomy): Eukaryota > Metazoa > Arthropoda > Insecta > Lepidoptera > Noctuidae > Sesamia > Sesamia inferens. The sequence continues at coordinate 13,441,009 of CM073928.1, read as the reverse complement.
CACATTGCACTGCTATCGATCGTGGACTAGGTGCATAAAAAATACGCATTGATAATAAAATTAAGCACCCTGGCCAAGCACTTATTATGAACCATTTAACGAGAAAATGCCACACTTTTTTTTATAAATTATAAATTAGTGCTTGACCGCAATCCCGCATGATGCCGTGATGCAATCGTTGGTGGTAAAACGCACTAGTTTATTAAGAGCCTGTTCACTCTTTCCTTGAAGACACTTAAATTGTAGTCCGACGGAAACACCGCCTCTGGAAAATTGTTCCATTCTCTCGATATACGCGGTATAAAAGAAGAAGCGAAACGCTTCGTTCAGATCGTTGTCTTGTCAACGACGTAAGGGTGGAAACTTGCCGTACGATGGGTCGTCCGATGATGGAACGGAGATGGGGGAATTAAATCATGCAATTCCCCTCGCACACTCCCCAAAATGCATCCTAGAGAACACCGACAGGCAGGCTACTCTTCGCCCGTACTCCAGACTTTGGAGACCGTTTTCAGCTTAACATGGGTCGCCCATTAATGCCTCTTCCTTGCCTTTTCACTGAATTCAAAGTACCCAGGTGGTGGCACTTAATGTTACAATGTCAGATATAATATCAAAACGCCACAAATAATATTAACACCATACTTAATATTAAAATACCATAATAAATTAACTATTCTATATAAAAAAAATAATCAAATCAAATCAAAAGTCATTTATTCAAATTAGGCTGAGAATCAGCACTTTTTGAACGTCAATATTACATAAGACAGTCCCCCAAAAACGCCCACCCATCGACACTTCCTAGTGCTTTCGCTGGGAAGAAGAAGTGGCGGAACAAACTCCCCAGCAGCACAGCTGTCTGTTCATTTTTAAAAAAACATGTCTTTATACAATACTATGTATAGTGATGAACACGATAAAATACAATAACAATGAAATTATTTACCATATGCCAGCTACCACGCCAAAATACCATAAAAGCAAAACAATATATTTATATTCAAATGAAAATGTAATAAACTAAAACTTGTTACTTAACTAAGAAGCCCCAGGCATAAAGGGCGTGACAGCTTACATATTTATGTAATGTAAAAAAGTAAATTATATGAACTCATATAACGTATCAATAAGCTAATTACTGAGAAAGAACACAAACATTGTCCTGAATTAATCAGAGCGACCAGCTATTCTTATCATTTAAATAATCATTCACGGAATAATATGCCTTTGAACAAAGCCTGGACTTAATTTGTGCTTTAAATGCATTGTAGGGCAAGTCTAGCAAAGCAGAGGGTATCTTGTTATAAAAAGCTATACCAAGCCCAACAAAAGAGTTATGAACCTTTTGAAGTCGGTGAAAAGGGGCTCGCAGTTTGTCCTTATTTCTGGTGTTAATATTATGAATATCACAGTTTTTGGTGTACACGTGAATATTTTGCCTAACATATAAGATGTTGGCTAAGATGAACTGTGAAGCAACCGTGAGAATACCAATGTCTTTAAACAAATTTCTCAGAGAAAATCTAACACCGAGCTGGTAAATTGCTCGAACAGCTCGTTTTTGAAGTACAAATATATTTTGTATGTCAGCGGCTTTGCCCCACAGTAGAATACCGTAGGACATAACGCTGTGGAAATAACTAAAGTAAACTAAACGAGCTGTATCAACGTCAGTATATTGTCTTACTTTCCTGACGGCGTAGGCGGCCGAACTGAGCCTTCCTGCTAGGGTTGATATGTGTGGTCCCCTATATATTATTACTCCGACGAATAATTACTCCGACGATCATAAAACCACGTTTCTATGTGTTTTAACATATTTATCACATGTATTTTTCCCATGGGGTAGACAGAAACACACCACACTTTTGTTTCATTTACGTTCATAATGGGGTTATAAATTATATTTGTGGGTGTGAGTTTTGTATTGTTTTATAATATGCCCAATGTTAGTTCTATCTTTCCAAACTTAAACAAAAGTTGTTTCGAAATTCAAACCGTAAGCAAACAATTACATAGCCTGCGTTTAAGAACAAAAAGCATTTTAATCGTTGTATCGCGTGTCGTCGGTACCGGTTGTGCTCTTGTACGTGGTTACTCGATAAGAAGGCGTAGTTAGCTGAACCTGTGGCACTGTGGCACTGTTATTTATGTTTTTAATCTACACTAAGAGGTGCGATGACTGTTTCCAAAGTGCCGATGCCGGTAATACAGGCGTTTTGGGCCTTTTACTTCAATGTGGCTGTATATGTATATGCAGTAGGGCTTATTTTTTATATGTTGGAGTGGATGAAATGTAGGGTATGAAATGTGCGAACTATCCGCACATTTGAAGAAAAGACTTTTATAAAACTGATTAAAGGAAAGTTGGCGGCTGTGTTATTAATTTAATAACTAGCCCAAACCTATAAACCGCTTCATGCTTCCTGGCGGTCGATACTTATTTAAAATTGAGTTATCAAACTTCGCATCGCATCCGAAAAGTTAAATTGAAAACCATTAAAATCGAATCATTGGTGAACTTTTTGGGCTTCAATGTCTTCCATCAAATAACTTTGAATCCGCGACTATCCATTACTGGGAATAGCGTTTTCAAAAAAACGTCAAGGAGGTGAAACTGAGGCAATATATCAAGCGTTCGTGCCCCGCGACCACGTCCCGCGTGAGTGATGTCCCCCACTCATTTATAAATTGACCTCACTTTGGCTTCGAGGCAGTTAAAGATCGGGCCCATATGCCGAATTTTTTCCATCTTGCCATTGATATAATAAAATTATTGATTCGTTTATGAACACATAATCAGGTACAGAATTATGTAGACATAATTATGTCGAAGGCATAATTCAGCCCAATGATAACAATAGACAGGCAAACCTTCTTATTGTAATTACCGTGGAAGTATTTTGGTAGTATTTTTTTTTTTTTTATAATTTATAAACCAGCGCTTGACCGCAATCCCGCCTGATGGTAAGCAGTGACGCAATCGTTGATGGTAAAGTGCACTAGTTTATTAAGAGCCTATTCAATCTAGCCTTGAAGACACTCAAATTGTAGTCCGACGGAAACACCGCCGCCGGCAGATTGTTCCAGTCCTTCGATGTACGCGGTATAAAGAAGGAGGCGAAACGCTTCGTCCGGATCGTAGAGGTGTTAACAACATAAGGGTGGAAACTCGCCGTACGACGGGTCGTCCGATGGTGGAACGGAGATGGGGGAATAATAAATCGTGCAATTCCCTCGCACACTCCCCAAAATGTGTCCTATAGAACACCGAAAGGCTGGCTACTCTACCTTGGACCAACTCGAGTTAAATCAGGGTCACCAATCATTGTTCATTTTTAATTTTTAATGTAGATTCAATAAGCTCAAAACTTACGAAGGTACACAACTCAACGTTACGCGAGACAGTTACTTTTTTTTCCGGGATGGAAAATCATCATGCATGTCCGCCGGTTGCGAAAACGAACACTGCTTCCACAACCCACGATTGGTGCTGGCCCGCCACTGTGACCAGGGGGAGAAGGGGAGTGAGGTGTATGTCTCCCCCGTGACATCTAAGAGTGCCGCGCGTGGAATACTTCGCCGCCACTTCAGGTCCTGATGTTTGGGGGGCGACAGATGTTCCCGGGTCTTTCGCCCCTGGACCCATTTAGGGGGGCTGGAAGACTGCGATATTCTCCCTTCGTCGACGTGCGCGCCGGGTGAGAGGACGAGATCTCCCACTACCTTTCCACAGCCTCGACGTGCGAGACGACTGTTTCGCAGAAGGAAACTACCGCATCTCAAGACTCTTCGCTGCCGGTCATCGACTCGATTATGGCTGGCAGTGACAGGTCACTACCTATTTTAGAGATGAGAGCACGGCGCAGCTTCTTCCAAGCGGCACGCTCTGCCAGCGTATGCTGCGCTGTGTCCTCCCGGCAGTCGACGCACTGGTGACACCGGAGTTCCGGCTCCCCTTTTATGGGACACAGGTTCTTTCGGAAGCAACCATGCCCCGAGAGTACCTGTGTCACCCGAAACGTCAGGAAGCCGTGTCCTCTCCACGCGAGACAGTTCCTAGCACATGTTGTTCGTTTCGATGTCAAATGCTTCGAATGATTTTGATAGCTCTGCTCACACCGCTCTTGTAGGTAGCTGCCTTTCGTCCCTACGAACGCTGGCAATATACTGCACGATCAAACGTTATTCTAAACCGGCTAGCTAAACTCCGCAGAAGCGGAGAGTATCCACATTTAAAAATGATAAAACAAATAATAATGAAAATTTATTTCATGATATTTATGTGGGTCATGACGACACTGCGATGTCATCACTCGAATAAAAAAATATCAGTTTAGCTAGTTGTTTGTTTTCGGTGTTCTATAGGATGCATTTAGGGGAGTGTGCGAGGGAATTGCATGATTTAATTCCCCATCTCCGTTCCACCATCGGACGACCCGTCATACGGCGAGTTTCCACCCTTACGTTGTTAACACCACTACGATCCGGACGAAGCGTTTCACCTCCTCCTTTATACCGCGTACATCGAGGGACTGAAACAATTTGCCAGCGGCGGTGTTTCCGTCGGACTATAATATGAGTGTCTTCAAGGCTAGCGTGAACAGGCTGTTAATAAACTAGTGCGCTTTACCATCAACGATTGCGTCACTGCTTACCATCAAGCGGGATTGCGGTTAAGCGCTAGTTTATAATTTTACAAAAAAAAAAATGGTATATTAAAAGTTTTTCTCAATTCATACTTCAATAATAAAACGAATAGCGGTCGTTGACACCGAAAATAACAGAAAAACTTTTAATATTGAATTTTATAGTATCGATAATCTTGTACCTGTGTACTTGTTTACCTTAATTCAAATGAACAGAATGTTTTTACAAAGTAAAGAAAACTCTAGTGAACAAATGTTGTGTTAATGCAGGGAGCTATAACGAAAGATTCAAACAAAGCGAGCTTGGACGTTTGTTCACTGAAAGAGAACCATATTTACATTACAATTTTATGAAAACTTTTCATTGAAATACGAGTCTTTTTGAACAAAACTAACTGCATCACCATAATGATCTCATGAACTCTGTCAATGTTTTCTTTTCTACGCAAAAAAAAACTTATAAATAAAAGCTTTGTAAGACTAGTTGTCTATGAAATTATTATCTCTAGATTCAACAATCAATTTGCCGAGCCATGCCGGTAATGTTGATTAGATAGCTATTGAAATGTTGATCGCATCCTTTCCCTTTAGAGAATTCGTACCAAATCGCGCGTATCGTTCAGTTATAAATTGCCATTACATCGTAGACGACAAAGCATTGAAATTCTACCAATAAACTTGACTGAACGGGATCCGCCGCCAAGTCCCCTGTCGATACGCCGATAGATCCCTCGGGACTGAAAGATGTGTTCCACTTATTTCAGAATTGACTTCGTTTTATATCCCCCTTCCTTTTATTTGACGTCACTCTGATGTTTTACACTGCGTGTGGCTATCTAAATAGTCGCAAATTTTTGTTTCCTCATAATAAATTCAGTATAAAAAAATTGAAATTTATTGCTAGCATTTTCTGCCTAAATACGGCAAGCCACACAGTTAATGGTGCCATCAATCATAAAATATAGCTTTGTGTGTGGTCAGCTCGGTGTACGTAGATGGATATTTATAACAACAACAAATCAGTTGGCAAACGTGGATCACAATAATTCAGAATTATTATCTATTTGGAGAGGAAATTATTAAGGTTTGTAATTATTATTACGGTGATTAGAACTTGTAATTAATTGCTTGCGTTGAGGATTGATAGCCCTGCCTCACGTAATTGTGCTTGAAAATACGATATTGGTTTACCTTATGTATATATGTTCCTATCTATATCGTAGGACGATATAGACAGGAATATATATGCATTACTTTCTGTCTTCTCCGATAACGGTGTTATGTATGAAATGGAAAACGTTGAGTAGGAATTATCACAAAATTAATCTTAATTGCAATTCTAAGAGCGAGCAGCTTGCGAAAGAAAGAATTAGAAAATTTGATGGAGGTACCTATACAAAATATATACAGCAGCGGTGCGATTGCTTAATGATTGAAATGTCTTGTATTTTGAAAATATATCGATATTTATTGACTTATGTTTATCTTTTTCACTCTAAAAACATAGTAATCTTAAACATAGCTTTACGTATATCTCGTGATTATTTTCAAAAAGCTCGTAAACTTGTTTGAAGGCATTTACATTGTGTAATTAAATTATGTACTACATGAATAAAATAATCTACTCATAATTTTATATAGAGGCTAGGCCCTCTAGCACTATACTTACTAAACCTTTATTAAAAAATCATCGAATGACTTCTTCCGCTCTCTGCGTATCGAAAGGACCCATAAAAAATCCACTCTTGCAGAAGCACAAGTGGATTTTTAGTCAGTAAATGTTTGCCCCTGATACAGGCAAATGAAGGATCATTTGCCTGTGTCAGGGCCCTGGCAGACAACGGTACCAGTGGACTCCGTCAACCATACAACTTCAAAGCACTTTATGAGTTTCTATCTAGGGGGAAATACAGATCTGATTCCAAAATTTATCGCCGTGTGCCGTAAACCTATTATATTTTTAATGTTAAATATACAGTATGTTACGAAAACCCTGTCCGACCCGTGAAGGTGTTGTTAGGTATCGATAACTGATTCTACTAATGCATACAAAACCGGGCTTTACTTAAAAAAAAAATTCCCCTAAAAAAAATAAATATTATTTCGCAAAAGGAGGTAACTTATTAAATGTGCGTTGACCACCCTTCGCCTGCCGACCGCGGGGGGCGGGCGGCAGGACACGCGGCACGTGGTCGCATCGCTATTCGCTCATAATAATACCGGTGTTGTCACTTTTTAAAAATTACCAAATTTCGGGGAAATTGGAATTAATTCGTTGGAAAAAAAGATTATTTCAAAATTCATTTGTATTGGTACTATGATGAATACGTAAAATTTTATATTATATTTGGTCATGTGTTTACCTAACCTCTATTATCCTTATGGGTCGGACAGGGTTTTCGTAACATACTGTATAATGTTATTTTATCTACTCTCATATCAAAAAATTAAAAATATAAAACTAAAAAGGAGTTTATATTGACGTACTTTACCCATAGTATATCGAAAGGAAATTAAAAAATTAAATTGTAACATTATTTCTCTAACAAAATAATGTTATAATAAATTTTTTTTTCATTATCGTACAGATTACAAACCATAGAAAGCACTATTTCATTTTTTATACGTGGCTGCGCGCGCTTTGGCGCGTGCGCGGTGATGCAGGGTGCAGAATTATGGCGCCAAATACGTTTCTTTGCATTGCAAGTCGTTGTTGTGTTTCGCTGCACACATAATTGATTATTATTATTTCTTAAAATGTTACGTAACAATGAAGAAAATTTGACGCCGCCCGATATTTTAGAGGCTGCGACAGCAGTCAGTCTTAATTTACTACCAATTAAGCCAAGAAAATTATACGATAAATGTTATCAAGATTTTTTAACATAGAAAATTAATAAAAGTGCTACTTCATATATTCAATACAATGTATGAGATTAGATAAAGTAGTGTATGAAACTGTACATAATTAGGTATTACTCACTCACTCGTGCATAATATCCTTCAATATGTAACAGTTTCATAAACTACTATTTTGTTTATGTTAAACCTGAATATAGTTTGTTCAGAATAAGGAACAGAATCGATTCCTATCATGTTTACATCATGTTATATTTTTTCCCAAATACATTTAGAAATTGTTGCACTGTAGTTACCGAGCGCGTACGGTAGATCATAGTACTCCGAGCTCGCGCAACAGCTGGCGCCAGAGGTCAACGCACCGGGCTCGTCCGCCTCAGAGGATCGTGGACCATATTCTTGTTGGGATAGCCAAATAGAATAACAAGCTCATTACATTGTGTTTTTTCATGATATCTTTTTGGAATTTTGTACATAGACTCTTTACTTAAAATACTAAACATGTGTTTTGGGTTTCGCATAAGCAAAAAACAATGTTAAAAAAGAAATATGTTACGGTCGAATTCGCGGATAGAGTCTAGTTGACAATAAAGACGGCCAATAATAATAATAATAATAAATTGTTTATTTCTCAGCTTTGTACATTTTTTTTTTTTATAATGATTTTCTTAATTCTAAATAGCACTGATGTATAATTTGTCTGAACTTGGTAGAACCTGTGCTTCAGGCGTAAAAGTGCTTATTATAAATTTTTATTTTGCAATAAATTAACAATAAAAATAGTACGTAAAAATCTAGGACACAACGGGAGTATACAGTATTATTATTAGTATCCTATTGCTTACATAGTATTATTAGTCTGTTAATGTAATGGTTATTGCTAAATTTATTTACATACTGTAAGAAGGTCTTCAGTCTGCTCATATGACAAACCTTGTAGATAATTGGAAACAACATTCTTACAGCTAAAATAATTCAAATTATAAGTATTTAATACTCTATTTAATCTATTGTATAAAAAGGGCCCTAAGAACGTATAGAATTTGTGTGTAAATGCATATTTAGAGATAGAGGTTGAGCTGCACACTATATCACTATATTTGTTAATTATATTAGTGTTGTAAGCAAGCGTAGCATGCTGTTTTAGTTTGCAAATTTGCCGAACTGACAAAACTTTGCAGGATTTAAATAACTGGAGTGTAGGGAAAATGAAAGGCAGAGAATTTGCTACTTTTAGAACAGCTCTTTGTGCACGTTCCAGGGAGAGAAGGATAGATTTTGATGTTCCACCCCGTGAAGTTATGCAATACTGAAGTATAGATTGACATAGAGCAAAATAAACTTGATGAATGATTTCTATTTGTTTTTGCTTAATACCAATTTTTGTTTTTTTTATGTTGTGTGTTCATATTTTTGTGGCATTTTGGGGTTTCAACAAAATAAATATTGAAGCGGCAAAATGCAAATAAACAGTAAAACGGGTAAAATGATATTGATTTTATTATGTGTGTAATTCAATGAATTAAAACGTAACTTATATTTCATTTGTTACTTGCCAATTAAAATTAGTCTGCGCCTTTGTCTGCTGTTGGAACGTTATGGTTTTAAGTTTTGATAGTTAAGCACGCTAGTTTATTAAGAGCTTGTTCACTCTAGCCTTGAAGACAAATTGTAGTCAAAGTTGGAAGACCGCCGCTGTCACTTTGTTCCAGTTTTCGATGTACGCAGTATAAAAGACGAGAGGAAACGCTTCGTCTGGATAGTAGTGGTGTCAGCAACGTAAGACTTTCCATACGAAAGGGTCGTCCGATGATGGAACGAAAATGAAGGAATCAAGTAATGTAACAGGCTGGCTACTCTACGCCGGAACTCCAGGCTTTTCAGACCGTTTTGAACCAATTCTGGGTCGCAAATAAGCCTTTCCGCACGCCTCTTCACCAAATCCTAAGTTTCCACATAGAAACTGCAGCCACGAACGGATCTGCGCTTTGTATAATATTAGAATCTGTTCCAGTGGGAAGTACCGCCGGACCTTTACAATAATGTCAAGTTTCCCGGCAGCTACCTAGGCTTTGGACTAAATGTATCGCCTAAAGGTTAAGAACTATCTCTGTGCCAATTCATCGCTTAACCACGACATAATATATCTATAAAAATATTTTCGTCGTCAGGCTTGTACATACCCGAACCATTTTTTTCAAAATTTTTCAATTCAATGTATAGTTTTTACTTCGTTGAGGAATAAATATAAACCATTCCTCAATATAATCTTTAATACTATTAATACTTAGTATCGTTACATAAAGGATATTAATTCGCTATATATTCAGCCCGCATTTTTCTATGAAACTCTTAGAGATCAGAATATTAAATTTTGACAACCTATAAAAGATTTGCTTTTACCCCAGGGGGTCCCAAAAACATAATGCTGAATTCAGTTAATACATTGCGCAGCACAGATTTGTAATACAATTTCCTGGCTATATTGTAAATGTAGGTTTACTAAAATAAGCATAATACCTACTTAACTACATTTTCTATTTAAAGAACACGAGGCATAAACTTATCACTATCACTACATAGTAAAAAACAAAGTCGCTTTCTCTTTCCATATGTTTTTTTTTTTATATAAATTATAAACTAGCGCTTGATCGCAATCCAGTCTGATGGTAAGCAGTGATGCAATCGTTAATTGTAAAGCGCGCTAGTTTATTTAGAGCCTATTCACTCTAGCCTTGAAGACACTCAAATTGTAGTCCGACGGAAACACCGCCGCTGGCAAATTGTTCCAGTCCCTCGATGTACGCGGTATAAAGTAGGAGGCGAAACGATTCGTCCGGATCGTAGTGGTGTTAACCACGTAAGGGTGGAAACTCGCCATACGACGGATCATCCGATGGTGGAACGGAGATGGGGGAATTAAATCACGAAATTCATTACGGTGTAATTAGTAGCCCTCTCGAGTGTCCAAAGATACATTTCTAAAAGTAGGAGCCAAAGTGAACGGGTTCCTTTTGGTGGTGAAAAGTCACGCCTGTGTTTTGGCGGCATTAAATGCTACAAGATTGGCATTAGCCTATCTTTTCGACTGGATTGCTTTGCTACTAGCCCGAGCAACCGGCAGGTATCTCTTTACAACTGTGCTGTTATCTGCATAGCCATAGATACCGGGCATCAGCCGATCGTTAATATGCGGCAGAAACAGAGTTGCAGAGAGAACAGACCCCTGAGGAACACCGGCATTAGCCGACATGGGCTCAGATGAGCATCCGTCGACAACAACTCCAAGGGACCGTTTAGTCAGGAAGTCTTTTACCCAGCCAGTCAGGTCAGGGAAATGCCGTACGCTGGAAGCTTACTCAAAAGGCCAGCGTGCCATACCCTGTCGGTGGCTTTCGAGACATCAAAAGAGAGACAGCTATCGATTCCCCATTTCTTTCGACTTAAGTCTCTATGTCCCTGTACGCAACAGATTTTGATGCGGTTTTGTTTAATAGATAGAGTGTTTATAGAGTGTTTTTCCACTATTTAATGCATGAGCATTAAATAGTGGAAAAATACTATTATTTTTGAGGTTTTTAATTTAATGTCGAAAATAATTAATTTTTTTCGCGTTTGCAGTGTAACGCAGGGTAAACCCTACTAGATTTATCAAAATTATTTACTATATATTGTACACATTGAAAAGATCTACAGAAAAGTCCATGATGGTATATGGCTATCTCTTATTGATATCTCACAATAACATTTTTTTGTCATTTAATTGTTATTTCAAATAATGGCTAATTTTCACAGAGATTTTAACCAATACAGCATTAATCCTTATCCAATGCAATACCTTAAATACATTGTTGATTTAATATAGATCTATATCGGCCTTTACAGCATATGATTACAATGAATATTTTCGAAGATATTACATATTTAAAAATTGCGGGGTGTCGCGTTTGCCGCTATGTTTTTTATACAACATTCACAGTTTTTCTGTGGTGTATTTAGTGTCAACATTGCATCCATGCGAAGCCGGAGCGACACGCTAGTAATAAACATGACCTTGTCCAACATGGAAAAATATTTAAGAATGAAAAACTTAGAAAAAATTTAATGGATTACCGCACAACCATAGCAACAAGAGTAATAAATCGTAACAGGGGTACATAAAAATATGCTTTTAATATATACATCTATATACAGACAAAGCATATAAGAAATATTTAGATGATAAAAACAGTGAATTAAATTACAAACTTAATGCAAATATTAAAAGTAAATAAATAACGCAAGCAACAATAAAACTATTATAACCCATATAAATCAGTGAAGTCATTAGAATTATAAAGCAAAAAAAAAATAGATACATTCCAGAAAATGTCTCTGACTATCTCAGGGGGACACTTATAGAGGCAGGAGTGGGTTTTAGCGGGTAATACTCCGGCACTGCCTAGACTGCCTCACTTGTGAGCCAGTCTGGGCAGTGCCAGAGTCCATGAGGACTTCCCACTCCTGCCATTTAAAAAAAAAAAATGTCCTTGTCCCAAAAGACACACATAAGGTCGTTTCTCAAATTCATGTTACTATTATTATTAATAGAAAAGAGTAATCCCATTATTTACAAATTTTAGCTTTTATTATTTCAAAAAAGTGTGGTCCTTAGAGGCGAAACAACAATGTTCGGAACGTCCAAAGTTTATTTAGCTGCGGAGGAAATTCGCCAAAATACATTTACTGGATCCAACAGCAAATGGAAAGTAACCCACTGAGGAATACTGTACATAGTCCATGAAGATAATATTTACTTATTTAGGGTCTATATATCTATACATATTAATATGTTCTATTAATTAAAGTGGATTTTTGCGTCAATCTGTGAGACCGTGTTATTCTTCTAAACTAAGTAATGGATTGTGAAGCATCATTAAAAGATTGAATTCAGTTCAGTACATTACCATTACAGACAGTCAACTATTGACGCCAATACGCCTGATTAGCGTGCCGCATAAAGACTTTCAACGTTGTCATTGACTTACCATGTTACGGTAATCACATGAAGGTTGAAAAAGTGGAGCAAATAATTCATCATCGTACAATGTTAACTCGGATATCATTATGCCGAATGCCGTAACTGCTAATGAACTGATGGCTGAGTGTCAACTTCCAGATCTACATTCTTTGAGACTGGATCAGGGGCACAGTGTTCATCATCATCATCAACCTTTTTTTAAATCATCAATCAGAGAAGGATTGAGCGTAATCACCACGCTTGCTCAATGCGGGTTATCGATTTCAGACTTAAAGTCCAGGCTTCCTCAAGATGTTTTCCTTCACCTTTAGTCAGTGGTGTTCAAGACATACTTAGAAAGTTCATATAACTTTAGAAAAGTTACATTGGTACTTGCCTGACCTGGAATTAAACCTGCGCACTCATACTTGAGAGGCTGGTGTTTTAACCACTAGGCCACCACGACTATACCACCACACTAAGCCACTGTTGGCAGGCACTTATCTAGAGGAGGTTCCTGTTTCTGAAGCCCTAGCCTCCGATAGCTAGGTTCCTGCTGCTGATACGAAGCAGACCACAACTTTATTATTAATAAAAAATATATAAAAATGCAATAAATAACAAGCCACAAAACAAATCTATGACAGCCGATGACATTCGATGTACTTTGATTTAGTGTTGCCCTACTCTGGAGTAATGTTAGTTCCTCGAACATTAATTTCATGACTTTATAGACAGTTTATATAATTATCACGATAGTCAAATTAAATTAAATTAAAATTGAAATATAGATCTATCTTTTAAACACATAGGTATGTAATTCATATCGTGAAGCACTTAGAAAATTAACGACGTACCCTGTAATTACTGGTTATAAGTGGGAAAGGGTCTGCGGGGGTTTAATAAATATCGATCAGATTGGTATCAGACCTCTAGTCGGCGCTGATAATACATTTGATATCCTTACAATATGTGGAGGGTTTACTAATGAAAAGGTTACACGAAGGGAGAGATTATCTTAGCCAAATATGGTTTCGACAAGAAATCAATGATGCGTGAACGTTACTCAGCTAAATTATCTTATGTTATGTTGAGTGGAATTTACTGTGAAGTATTTCCTTCTGAAAATAAAATGAAATATCGGTAATATTGTTATTACTTGAGTTCATAATTAACAGATATTTAAAGTGTAAAATAATATTTTAATTTACACTATAAAACGATCAATTTTTAAGCGGGTAAATAATAAAGCAACATTTAAAAAAAATGTAATACTAAAAATAATTAAACATTTAAAAACAACTCAATAGGATATAAAATAAAACGGGCCGAATAACTTGAGTTTAAGGAAAATTTAACAAGCTCTCTTTCTCTCTCTACTTATTTAAGATTTTGTTGTTTTTGTCGGGGTCCATAATAATTATGGACTTTGACAAAAACGGCAAATAAAGTTAGCAGATTAAGAACAAGTTAAGATGACATGAGTTTATAACATTTTAAAAATAAACATAAAACAAGAGTAAAGAAAATATAGTGTAGATATTTAAGAAGAGAGAATTTTGTTTTTTCACATTATTTCAAAACTGCACATAGATGAGCAGTCCTTACTGACATAGACAAGTCATTCCATAACCGTATTGCTTGAACAGTAAATGATTTGTATATGACAAAAACAATTGTCTATGACAAAAACGATTGTCTATGACAAAAATGCTTCTCTATGACAAAAACTACTGTCTATAACAAATCGTTTGATACGGTGAAATGCATCGGCATCTCTAGTCTTAAGTTTTGCAGTGACCTCTGATATCTAATACGTGTGCCATAAAGGAACATAAGATATTTAAGAGAGGTCTTAAGAAAAAGAAACAAAAATATATTGTTTTTTTTTTCAGGATTTTTATTTCTAGTGTTTTTCCAATTTAATTAGAGAAAAAAGTTGTTTCAGTAACGTAGACACCGAAACTCTGTTAAAACAGAAAGCTTACAAAAGTGAAAAACTCAAAAAAGGAGGTGGTTCTTAATTCGTCGGAACCTTTTCTTATTATATTATTTTCGAACGTTTATAATTACTACACACATCAAAAGTGTCTAGGGATCAACATATATTTTTGCAATAACTTTTCTCCTGATTGATATTAATTAAAATTTTCTTTAAGGATTCATCAAATAAAGTGTTTTCGTTTGTCACAGTAACGATAAACCAAGTCACCTTTGCATTAATAAAGAAATTTGCCATTTTCCTAATAAAGGGATATTTGACATTTGAACCACTAACACAAAAGTTCGAAAAAAAGACTGAAATAACAGTTTTCTCTAAAATTTTATTGGGTAACTTAAACAATTAATAATCCGTGTTTCTACCGCGAACACTAACAACACAAGAACATCGGTTTGGCATACTCAAAATGAGTTCATCCAAATCACGCTGTGGAATGGCCGCCCATGTTCGTTGCAACAACAAAAAAAGGTCTTCTTGCGACTGGATACCCTCCATATTCGGCAGAGCTCTTCTCTGTAGCATATCCCATGCATGCTCAATCGGGTTCAAGTCTGGCGACTGAGCAGGCCAGGGCAGGACATTGATGTTAGCTGCGGCGAGAGTCTGTCTTACAACTCTTGCGGTGTGCGGTCGTGCATTATCATGCATTAACTGAAATAAGGGACCGATTTGCACTTGTAGAGGAACGATGACGTCTGATACAATCGTCTCAGCATAAATTTGAGCGTTGAGATTGCCTCTGATCCAAATCAACTCAGTTCTTCCGCCGATCCAAATACCCGCCCATACCATGATGGTTCCACCACTATAAGGATGGACTTCCTGGCAGGATTTTAATCGCTGTTGGCGTCCAGGGGTTCTCCAGTGTCGTATACGTCTTGTATCCGGTCTCATACCAAAACGAGACTCATCAGAAAAGCACACGAAACGCCATTGTTCTTCTGCCCAATTTCTGTGTTCAAGAGCCCATTGATATCGAATCCTACGATTGTGCATTGCTATAGGTGGTACCCGTAGCGGTCTTCGGGAATGAAGGTTCACTTCATGCAAGCGGTTTCTGACTGTTTGGTCGCTAATTAAGTTCCCTGAAGAGTGATGAAGCCTCACGGCTAACATCATGGCGGTTATTGTTGGAGCTCTTCGAGTTAAGATTTGAATGTATCGGTCTTGTCTCCATGTGGTACAGCGATACCGTCCTCCATGGCGCTCAGCCACGGTACCAGTGCTTCGGTAACGTGTCCAAAGACGACTGATAACACTCTGACTTGTATTCAGAGCTAAAGCCACAGTGCGTTGCCGGGAACCAGCTTCTATCATTCCCACGGCTCTGAGCATTTCTTCCCTGCTTAAATGACGTCGCCGCTCCATAATAACGTTGGTTTTAATCAGTAGTAGGGAAACAGTAGCACTAATAATGTCTTCAATGCGTTGTATATTTTTATAGGGAAAATATTGACAGCTGATTTTCATCTTTTACTCGAATTTGATTCACAGTTCCTGATTCAAATTATGAAATACACCAAAAAGGATCCATATAAATTTATAAAATCATAAATTTATTACAAAGCCACATCTCAATCTCAAGAAATCCGCATAAAAATGCTTGATCCCTAGACACTTTTGATGTGTGTATAACGCATGCCTCTAAACAAATAAGTCTTAATAATTAAATTTTGTCCCAGATTTCTACCAGATTTAAGATTTTTTTATTGGTAGAAATCTGGGGCAGAATTTAATAAAAACATTCACGTTTATATTACATTTATTTGTTTTCTAAATTCATTTCATTAAAATACCAAAAATTTTATAAAAAAATGTAAAAGTTACTTAATATAAAATCATATATAATAATATGTGTCTAATGCCCATGTTGTACCGACTTGTCTAATGCCCATGTTGTACCGACTCCTATAAAGATTGGAGACTCTGTTCTCGAAGTTGTTGACAGCTACGTGTACCTGGGACAAACTATCCAGTTAGGAAGGTCCAACTTCGAGAAAGAGGTCAATCGTCGAATTCAACTCGGCTGGGCTGCTTTCGGGAAGCTACGTAGAATCTTCTCGTCCGAAATACCGCAGTGTCTCAAGACAAAAGTCTTCGACCAGTGTGTGTTGCCAGTGATGACTTATGGAATTGAGACGTGGTCGCTAACAATGGGCCTTATAAGAAGGCTCAAAGTCGCTCAAAGGGCAATGGAGAGGGCTATGCTTGGGGTTTTCACTGCGCGATCGAATCAGGAATGAGGAGATCCGCAGAAGAACGAGAGTAACCAACATAGCCCGAAGAATTGCAACACTGAAGTGGCAATGGGTTGGACACATTGCCCGTAGGACCGATGCCCGATGGGGCCGACGGGTTCTCGAGTGGCGACCACGCACCGGAAGACGTAGCGTGGGTAGGCCCCCGACAAGGTGGACCGACGACCTGGTGAAGGTCGCGGGAAACCGCTGGATGCGGGAGGCGCAGGACCGGTCGTCGTGGAGAACCTTGGGGGAGGCCTATGTCCAGCAGTGGACGTCTTTCGGCTGAAATGATGATGATGAAATGATGATGATAATAATATGAAGAATGCATTTTGTAAAAAGCTATTATTTAAACAATAGAAACAGACATTTCAGTTTTATACATACTTTAGATAGATAAGAATAGATAATATAGGCGCCCTAAGAATATTGAAATCATATCTCTCAATAAACACCAATCTGATACACCTAACCGTTATAAACCCGTTGCAGCCACAAGTCTCAGAGATAAATGAACCTTCCGTTTTAATAATAGCACAGAGAGGAACCACGGCTCCCTGCAATAACTCAGGGTGTAAGGCCTCATAGTCGGCCCCATGTCAACAACTGATCCCCCTTGATTGGATCATCGACCCACTGATAAATTTATCACCCGTCAGTTGGATTTAAGCAGTCACATAGTCTTCCATGTAATGTTAGCGGTCACTACTGTAATCATAGGTTTCAAGTTATCTGAATTGGTTCGATGGGAATAGTATAAAATTAGATTGGAAATTGATTTGATTGTTTTGGGTGTCAATGTATATATGTCTGGCGCTAAAGATTTAATGATAAAAGCTGTGATAATGTATGATATTCAATATTATAGTTTATGTGCATATTTTTTTTATATAACGTTATTTTTGTACATGCGAAACCTTAAACACGTGTCCAGTATTTTTAAGTAAATAATTTTTGTACAAAGTTTCAAAAAGATGTCATGAAAAATCACAAAGTTTTGGTCAAGGCAAAGCTCGCGCGCCCGCGCGGTCTGACAACCAGTCTTCACAAGGGGGGTATCGTATTACTCAATAAGTAGGTTGTGTAATCAGAAAGGCTATCGCTCCATTTAGTAATGGTAATTTATTATATATAATATAATATAATAGTCAACTACATCCGGTGGTGCTGGATGGCGACTCCCAAATAGTTGAGAAAAGTCCAGTGTTTTTCAACGTGTAGATCGCGACCCCTTAGGTAGTCGCCAACCAGTGATTCGGAAGGTTGCAGTTTCTTTACAATTATAGAAGGTTCAAACACTTCAAAATTTCAGTGGTTGATTATGGGAATTCTGTTTTTCAAATATATTGAAATATAAGTTAGTAACAGCGGAGGAAAAGGGATTGTGAAATATTTTTCAACAAAAAGGAGGCCGTGCAATGAAAAAGGTTGAAAACAACTGGGCTAGGCAAATAATGATGAGCTTTTACCATCCTGTTTAGTGAATTGAACGTACAGAGGGCCATTGCCGCGCAAACAACGAATTCCGCACGTGATTCTAAATCTCTTTTTTTGGGTCTTTCTTCAAAATACCATATTAGATATTAATCTACATGTTTTCACAAGATACGTCTAAGTTGGTTGCAGCCTTCCTTTTTAGAGTAGTCAGACAGGAAACGACGACATAATATGAAATGTAAAGTTGATTTCAATTTCCAATTTACAGGATAAACAGTTTACAGTTTAGTGTATACAACTAGGTGTATAAATCTGATCACAAACACAACATAATATTCTAAAACTTGATGAGGTTAAGTAAATAATTTGCACCAAAATATACTGATACATTGATGTTATTAAATGCACAATTGAAATAATTAAACGTACTTATAGCAGGACCGATTGCCAAAAGTTGTGATATAAACCATAATAATTATATACTTCTCATCAAAAAAATCGAAACAGCTTACGAGTTTATGTTATGTAAGGATTTTCAAAAAGATATAGATATTTAGAAATATATGTCATATGTCGTTTAATAGTGAATAAAAAGAGGTTTCAAAATCCTAATGTTAATGTTCTAAATTCAAATAAAATTTTCATAGAATTCGTATTTAGTAACGAGGAGGTAATTTTTGCCCTGTATGGAGCATGAAGGATATGAATTAAAAAATACATGTAAATGAAAAAGAAAGCTTAGTAACTGGTATTCCCTCTCCGAGCTCTTATGACTGCTTCCATGCGGTTCTTCATGGATCGGATGAGATTGACTATCAAATGTTGAGGCATTTCATTCCATTCTTCGATCGCATGCTGCAGCTGGCTGAGTGATTCCGAGGCCAGATTTCTGGCACGAACACGTCTCTTTAACTCATCCCATAAATGTTCGATGAGATTCATGTCCGGGTTTCTTCCGGGACATTCCATAAAGGGGATACCGACTTTGGTAAGATAATCTCGTACGACGCCCGCGGTGTGCGCCCTAGCATTGTCGTGGATGAATATGAAGCCGTTGCCAATAAAATGTGCATAGGGCATCACGTGAGGTTCAATACACTGTTCAACGTACCGATGATAGTTTAGTGCAGGCAAAAGTGGCCCAGACACGAACAATACCTCTATCTTACTTTCGGCGCTGATTCCTCTCCAAACCGTCCACGAACCGCCACCGAAGCTGACCTTTTCTTCAATACAACATTGTGCAAAGCACTATCCATCTCTTCTTTAGACCTTGTTCCTTGCGTCGTTACTATATAGAAGAGAGGAATTTGCTCCATTGGACGTATGACCAATTTAGGTGCTCACGTGCAAAGCTAAGCCGTGCTCTCCGATAGTCTGCAGTTAATTTCGGCCCGTTTGGTGGTTTGTGCGGTACCACACCACGTCCCTTCAACGTTCTTCTAATTGTAGTCACTTACAGCCACACCACGTACAACCTGAAGCTGTTGCTGTAGTTGAAAAGTGTTAAGGCGTTGATTTCGTATAGAAGTTGTTACAATAAATCGATCATCTCGCTCCGAAGTAACGCGATTCCTGCCAGATCCTAAACGGAGCGTGAACAAAACAGTCTCCCGATAGCGTTTGTAGACTCTATGAACAGATGACAAGCTTAGATGCAATCTTTCAGTTACAACACGCTGACTAAGTCCAGAATACAGTAATGCCACCACTTGGGCGGCCTCTGCCGGTGATGTGTCCATATTTTACAAAAAATAAAAACTTTTTCAGACGTGCCGAAGTCACAGCAAAAACTTTCAAGATAAACGCACAATTTTTGTTTGCAAAGGTGAAATGTACTCTAACTCTAAACACACATTTGTTTCAAAACAGTGATACATTTCGTTTGTAGATAAACAAATAAAATTCTAATTTTGAATTTAAAATTTTTTCTCGCCTTTTTAATGGCTAAACTACCAGCTAATATACCTTTTTCATGGAATAAGTACTCTTTTGTCTAAAATTAGGATAGAAACTATAAAAAAGGGAAGTGTTTCGTTTTTTCTGATGAGAAGTGTATATACATTATATATTGCATTCTGGAAATTGTGGTTGCCTGCTTATTGTGCAAATATTTTGGGGAATGTTCTCTGTGATATGAATGCGTGAGTAGGTAAATTATGGAATGAGTCAAAATTTAGGTAAAAAGTAATACCATAAAGTGGTACTAAGAACTTTTGGTTAGAATGACGTTGGCAAGATTTGTGCAATGTCTTGAAAAAACAAAATGGCTGTGGTAGATTAAGATTTGCAAAACCTTGTAGGTATAGCTATATTTCATACGTAGTTTTCCAATTCACATTGATCACCTACTGTTGATTCCGTCAATATTTTCAAAATTCATCACAAAAATGAATTGAAACAATAAAGATTTTTTTTTCTTTATATGGTGAAGAAAGTGACAGTATAGTTGAGGGGCTCGCTGAAAGGTTACGTGCTACCCAGACATACATATAATGGTTGGTAATAATCGCATACTTTTTTGTGTTTTGGTGTTCAAGAAAAAAAATAAATTAATAAATGGCCTTTATTATTGTTTTTATATCATTCGTTATTTATTTCTGTAAATACGTTTTTAAAATCACTTCTACAACTGAAACACATTTTTTTTACATACATTTTTTAAATTGACTGATTCCGCTATTTCCTATTTATCTACTTTAAGAATAAAAGCCGAATTAAACTCATTATTTTTAAAGTTCAGATATAATCTTAGTCAAATATGTGGAGTTAACCTAGGTTGGTGTATGAACTGGTCTTTTGAGGAACCATATAGATTAAGTGGATCTATCAAGCCAGTACACGAATTTGTCAAAATTCGTGCAGCTCAATTCAGAACTTGGGACCTCAACAAGTCAAAGAACATTACCAGACAAAGGACATTCGGGTAGACCGCCTAAATTAGGTACCCACTTAGTTCTCACGTTCACTAAAATATATAATACATCATAAATAAATATTATATGTACTGTACATATATCTAATATTGAATGATGTAAATTTGTATTGAAAAATAGAAACCTCCAAAATCTTTAAGTACCGTGTACATTGGTGGAAAAATGGTCTTTTGAGGAAGAAACACAATTTTATTGGACCAGTCAGTTTAACTTAGTAAATTATTAGTTTTTTGTATTTATGTCCATTTTGTTTTTGTTGTGCATTGTATAAAGTTTATTTATTTATTTAGTCACGAAGAAGATCCTAGACTGATTGCATCTCCAAATCCCATATATCACATAAAGTGATTAACTGACAATCAGAAGCAACATGAAATAGCAAAGCGTCATAGATGCAAAACCTCAAACGTGTTAGAACCTGGCAAACCACAGAAACCTATTTCAATTCCATTTCCCATACTAATACTCTGCATGATGGAGTAAAACATACTAATATAGGTGCACTGATTCCAAAAACCTATTTGTATACCTACGGAATTCAAACGAAATTAAAATATAGACAACTAGCGGCCCGATACGTGCTTCGCTATGTATAAAGTGAAATAAGAAAAACAAATTTATTGGATCATCAAAATAATTTATTCAAACATAAAATATTTTTTTAATTGCTAGTAATTTTATAACTTAATACAAAACATTTAGATTATTAAACAAACGACGGGGGGTACCGACTCTCGAAGGGTTAAGTGCAAGGCAACATAAAGTTGGCGATTTGCAAAACATGATTCCTCCAAATTCAGACCACCAAAGTGAAATAATTACCCTTGGGCTTTACTGATAGACATAGCAAATGATAAACGCACAGGATATTTTAATCGTTTGAACTCAAATGGCATATCAGTTGGGATCACAGGGATACGCGGTATCAAACAAACTTCTCCTTTTGATTTACCAGTGACGATCGTAGCCTCAATTAAATTTGGCAATAAGTTTTACACTGCCAATCTGGTGCAATTACTCAGTTTTGGTGGATTATAAAATTACAAAGAAGGTGGCATTGATTTTTATATATATAGATGAGATGAATGTCCAGCGTTCATTGAATTTATTTGTTACAAAAAATGTGATAAATGAAGAACCGCTGGACCGATTTTGTTTAAACTTCACATAAACCATCTACTAATTAGTTAAAACAAAGCCTGAATATTTGGTTTGGATATGTAAGTCCGTTCTTGAGTTATAAAATTACAAAGAAAGTGGCATTGAATTTTATATATATTGATGAGATGATGATCCACCGTTCATTGAATTCATTTGTTACGAAAAATGTGATAAATGAAGAACCGCTTGACCGATTGTGTTCAAACTTCACATAAACCATCTACTAATTAGTCAAAACAAAGCCTAAATATTTAGTTTGGATAGGTGAGTCCGTTCTTGAGTTATAACATTACAAAGAAAGTGGCATTGATTTTTATATATATAGATAAACTATTCTGCGAATCTTCGTTTACGAACTGTATCTTTTCAATAAGCTAAACTTGCACTAACTTAATTTATTTATGCAATTGGCACATTTTGAATTTTATGCTACGAACTTAAGAAAAAAATGCACGTTTTATACATAATATTGAACTTAGTTCTGTGCACTTTGTGTCCGTTTTTCAAGATTATTTTTTGTGTATGCGAAACCTGAATATACTTTTTTAACCCGGAAAAACGGAGTAACTGGTAAAATAAGGAGCTAAGTGTATACGTACACCATATGAAGTATTCTTTTTTTATTTAATTGCCTATTAAAATAATAATTGCAATCTACATAAAAAAAATCCTTAACTTTTACACATCATAATATTGACAAAAGCAAACAACAAAAAGTTTTTTTATAGCTTCAGTAACAATCACGATTAATGTAAAACATGCTTCAATTTCGTGAACTTGATGTCTCACAAAACGGGAGCAGCAGAGTCAAATTCACTATAATAGGCACATCAGCCGTGACAGATATAATTAGCCAGGCATCCCTCGACTCGCTCGGCACTCCTCGCTCTGCTCAGTGTAACTGTAACATATGACTTTCGGATGTAGGTGACAACAGTAAGGCTGTGTGAGAGGACGGGATAGTTTATAGTCTGATATTTTGGCAAGGTGCCTCTAAGGTAAAAATGTACACAAAGAGAACCAAGGCAATGTGGATGTAAAGGAAAATTTATGTCTGCTATAAAGATTGGTGACATATTAGACTTACTATAGAGATTATAGTCTATTTAGAAACACCCAGGATTTTAGTCAGTAAAAGTCTGACATGTCCTTCCGTTCCGCCTAGGAAAGTACATTTCATTTGATGATTTCCCATTCAAGAATAAGGTAATCAAAAATAGTATTAATCTTTACTCTTTTTTAGAATAATCGAAAAAATTAACTTCTCCATACTTTAAAACCGAACTTTCAACTTTCTATTCGATCCAAGTGAATCGATATCATTGATTAGTCTTTTGGTTATTGTACATCAAAAACCCTTCCTCATACGATCATTTTGTTGTCCGTCCGTCTGTCAACTTGACTGGATATCAAGATTCTATTTCTCAGAACCGCATGCGAGTATCGAGTTGTAATATCATATATGAAAAAATATGGACGTCTGCTCTAGGACAATTTAAAAAAGCCTATACATAATGTTGTTATAATGTGATTATTCGAAAAAATGCTTTCAGTGTAAGGTCCTTCCATCTTCTTAAACTCAACTTCTAAATCAACGCAGTGAAAGGAAAATGTTAATTTAAAATAAGTCCATCTTTTTATTGAATTGTCTTAAAAGCTTTATTTTTGCGACATATTTTGATGCTCGCAAATAAATCAAAACCTACAGGGAGGGCACTTCCCATTGACCTAGAATCATAAAATTTGGTAAGAAGCAATCTTTCGCACCACAAGTGAAGGAAAAAGATTTTTTATTACAACCTTTTCAGTTGGTGAATTGACCGTAACTCATACCGACGTTACGTGACATCGATATTCATCACGTGTATATTAGGGAATGCAATCCCGATCTCGCGAGATCACGTTAATTTTTTCGGGATCAATCCCTAATCATACATAATATGACGATATCCTATTCAAGATTGATGGGACTGGGAGGCAATGGTCAGCGATGCTACACCCATCCGCACTTGACATCAACACATAGCTCGGAACTTGGGACGCAGGTTTTATTCTATTTAGTAATATGATTTTTTGAAACTAGGCGAGATCCTGAAAATTTCATGGTTCCTGAATTTACGACCTCGAGTCGGAATTGCATTCCCTAGTTTATATGGACGTTTTTTCAACTACAATCACTGAAATCCTAACAATAAGACAATTGCCTTATTAGCAAGATTTATGTAACTACAATGTTACGTTTTTTTCGGTATAAATTCATCTCTACAATGGAATCCTTCATCGTGGGTGGTCCAACACGCAAATAGCTTTGTTGTTTTTTTTTTTTTCGCATAACTCAATTCAAAAATGTAATCCACTCAACAGTGTAAACAGTTCTTTATCGTCCCTCAACATTTTAATTGATGCTAAAACTTCCATAAATGTATTCACGACATACTTTAACATAGCTGTTATTTTTAACTCCATTTGCCACTGTTTATTGTGAGCCGTATGAATAGAAAAGTTTGTTGTTTTTTCTCTATTGCTTTCACTCTTTATATCGGCAGCATGTGTGTGTACAAACTCACTGCATTGAATTGCATCCAACCCGAAGTTACAATGTTAGTGTTTAATTTAAAAAAAAATGGATTATTGTTATTGCTACTCTAGCGGGATTACAACGCCAGATGCGAACAATGCACCATATTGACGTCACTGAAATCTCGCAAGCACAGAGCACAGAGTTTATGGAACAAAATAACATATAGGTATACTAATCTATATCAATATAACAATCAACTATAGAAATCCATCGAATCTGTTGGACAAGTGTCCACCAGACACATCATCGGAGCTCTCATCGTACGGCGAGTTTCCACCCTTACGTTGTTGACACCAATACGATCCCAACGACTTACGGCTTTTCACTTACTGGTTACGCGGACTATGGCCTACTGCTCATTCAGTCAACTACCCGAGCTGGACTTGAGAACTTGGCCAATAATTGCCTAAATTTAATATCTCAGTGGGGTGATCGTAACCGCCTAGCTTTTGCGCCGCATAAAACTTCTATTAAAAGGTAGTCTTAAATCATTTCCCACTAGTAAATTTAACAACGTTCCCATTAAAAAACAGCAATCCGTATGCTACCTTGGTATGATCTTAGAAAGGAATTTTTCATTTATCGAACATATAAAAATAGTTGGCGAAAAAGCTAAAAGGAACTTTTATGCCCTAACTAGAATATCCAAAGCAACTTGGGGTCTATCATTCCTAACTTTAAAAACTATATATGGAGCTACCTACTTAGGATATATGTGCTACAGTGCACCTGTTTGGGCCGATAGGGCCAACATAGGGGCGGTACGACGTAAACTGCTTCAAAGCCAACGTTTAGCATTGATATTTTTATGCAAGGCGTATAGAACAGTCAGTATTAAAGCCTTACCGGTACTGGCAGGTGTACTTCCAGTCGATCTTGAAGTACAGCGACGTGCTCCAATGTACTACTCCGCGAGGGGAGAGGCCATGGACACTAATTTTGTTACACAACGCGACTTTAATAGAATTTCTAGATTATTTAAACCTCAGACTGAAGTCTGGGAGGACCTCTTATCCGAATGGCAAAGTAGATGGGATAATTCCATCAAGGGCGTCCATCTTTTCTTTCTATCCGTTGGCGATCGGCTGGCTAAGACATGGCTGGAGGTTGACCACTGCGTTGCCCAATTTCTCATAGGTCATGGCAACTTTAAAAGTAAATTTTATTCTTTTAAACTTGTTCCTTCGCCTTTGTGTCAGTGTTCTACATCGAACTGTGAATTTGAACAGTCCGCACATCACATCTTGTGGGAGTGTGTTCTTTGGCATAATGAATGCAATATTATGTTGGATAGTGTACAAGTTACATCCGGAGTCATTTATTATACGGACCTTGTAGAAACTAGAACCAATTTGCGTGCGTTTAGGCGCTTTTGCCATACCTATTATTGCAATCAATTGTAGGGAAGGAAGAATTGGAGGGAAGTGGAATAAATATCTTTTTTCTTACTCCTCCGCTATTCTTTTCTGATTAATTTCGTTGCGGGACCCAAGACAGTTGAATCGTTTCTCCGGGACTCGTCGAGCTTCATTGCTTGGCGTTTTTCTGGCGGTCTCCACTGTTGATTCTGGCTTTCAGGAGTTGCAGAAAAAAAAAGATCCCAACGAAGCGTTTTGCCTCTTTTATATCGAGTACATCGAAGGACTGGAATAATTTACCAGCAGCAGGGTTTCCGTCGGACTACAATTTAAGTGTCTTCAAGGCTAGAGTGAATAGAGTCTTAATAAACTAGCACGCTTTACCATCAACGATTGCATCACTGCTTACCATCAGGCGGAATTGCGGTCAAGCACTAATTTATAATTAAAAAAAATAGAAAGCAATCAAATAGTTGAGTAATTAAAGCATCTCATGATAAATAAATTTTGAAGTGTTTGTTTTATGTTAATAACTACTTTTTACTACAAGCATAAGAATGTACGTGTATATGATATGGTACATAAAACAAAACATTTTTTTTTCGAAGCTATTGCATAGCATTTATCGCGGGCCTTGAGCGCGGTGACCGAATCAAGAAATTCAGTAACGAAAATAAAACTTCAGACACCCCACTCCGACCGGCACAGCGGCGCGGCGTTTAAAGCCGTGCATCGTCTAACGTCATTTCAGTTCGGCAGCCTTTGCCACGGAGTTTTTACTTGCGTGCGACTAGACGTATGGGTGTAAACTAGCTACTAACTGCTCATAACTGATTATATCATTTTAGACGCGACGCTAGATGAGACAGCGCCCTTTTTGGCCGCGTCCAGAAGTGAAGGTCCAAATATACTATCAAAATGTGTTGTGTCGACACCCGACGCTTGTCGTGCACATAGGCAACACGCCACACGATGCTACAACACGTATCGTGTAGTGTAGTCTCTCACGAAATGCTGAAGTGTATTGACGTGTCACATGGCCATGGATTCGATTCTGCTTGAAGACGAGTTAGTTATGAGGATTTTGAAGAAGATTTATTGCAGATTTTGGGCATATATTTTGTACAGAAACAGTTAATAAAAAACGACTACTCATATCATATAACAATCCAACATTTCAAACCAATTTTTAAACAAAACTAACAAAAAATATCTTTTCTTTTATCATACCCTTAAAAATTTTCACGAAAGACTGACGCGTGGCGTCGGGTGTTAACTAGAAACACGGCGTTTCCCCCCCTTCTTCCGGCAACACGCTGATCCAAATCGATTGGATGTTGCAGCATGTGGTCACGTAGCGTGTTGCCTATGCGCTTCTGACCATATTAAATATATGGAATTGATACGTACTCACATGCGTCGGGTGGCGTGGCGTCGTGACAAAATTTTAGTAGTATGTTTCGACCTTTAGTTCGGCCCGCGACTAGTTGAACCTTAACATGTATTTATGTAGGTATATGGTATGAGAGTTTTTTTTTTGCCTAAATAAAAAAATATATAATTGCAGAGTGCGTTTTGAAGTTTCCGCCGTATTTTGAACATGCGGATGAGCATTATCACGTAAGAGAATAATTTTGTCATATCTCTTCCTTCTAGCTCTCTCCAATAATGCTTCCAATTCCGCGTCTTTGTACAATTTCGGTCTTCCACCACGTTCTTCGTCTTCACAGTTTCTAA
This sequence comes from Sesamia inferens, assembly GCA_037179545.1. Classification (NCBI taxonomy): domain Eukaryota; kingdom Metazoa; phylum Arthropoda; class Insecta; order Lepidoptera; family Noctuidae; genus Sesamia; species Sesamia inferens. The sequence goes on along the minus strand of CM073928.1, from coordinate 13,413,044 downwards.
ACTTTTGAAACCACTCACGACAACTTCCCTTTCTTAAAGCAGCTTCACCATAAGCTTCTACAAGCAATCGATGGACCTCAGCTGTAGATTTCTTCAAATTAAAGACGTAACAAATGTTCCGGCAAATGACGTTTATTCGGCACAACACTTGACATTTTTGTACAAAAATAAATATGTAATACTGATACAGAGTTACTAATACTAATACTGCTAAGAGTTATCAGATATCCGAACTTACGATATCACATTTTACATCTGACAATTTCAACGAAACCTTTTAGTGAGGACATCTTTTGTTAAACAGCGGAAACTTATTTGTACACCTAATACATTTTTGTGTTCCGTTTGTTCCGCGCTACAAACCGATTTCAATGAATTTTGGTAATACCATGCTTTGAACACTGGGATGGACATAAGTTACTTTTTGTCCACATTCATTGACAAAACTGTGGGCATTCTACGCAACAATCAAAGCAAAGCTTCAGAATTCCTTGATACATTCTACATATTCCAATATTCGAAAGCTAATAATAACCTTTGTATCTACAAAGGTTTGTGTATCTACACAACTACGTTTCGCACACATTTCAAACATATCGGTTTACCAAACAAGATACATCAAAGTAATCTAACAATGGAGTTGAATGAATGAAGTCTGAAGTGATTCCTGCAGCCTGCATCGTGATGTAGTTAATAAATATTTGTTTGGCGGGTAGTTGGTCCAGCTCGAGTGTTGGCGCATGTTTGTTGATTCTGTAAAGTGTTCATTACGGTATTAATGTTCGGTAACTTGTTTATTGTTAGACTCACGATTTTATACTTAATTTCATCATCATCATCAACAACCTTTTTATCGTCCCACTGTTGGGCACAGGTCTCCTCTCGTACAGAGAAGGATTGAGAGTAACCACCACGCTTGCTCAATGCGGGTTGGCGATTTCAGACTTATAAAGTCCAGGTTTCCTCAAGATGTTTTCCTTCACCTTCAGTCATTGGTGTCCAAGATATACTTAGAAATTACGTATAACTTTAGAAAAGTTACATCGGTACTTGCCTGACCTGGAATCGAACCCGCGCACTCATACTTGAGAGGCTGGTGTTTTAACCACTAGGCCACCACGACTTCTTAGTCACTTAGAAAATTAGTGATTTTATGTAATGTTTAATAAATATTGTCAACATAACATCGAGCCCATTTTGCTGAAAGGCAGAGGTGTTTCTTAATAACAATAGTTACACTTACATTTAACTATTTCAACACAGTATAGCATTAGGTATGCACGATGATATATACCAAGCCAAACATCTTCAGTAAAGCCGACTGCGCAACGTATAAAAAAAAATATCAAGCTACACATTTTACCATATTGTACAGGTTTTTATACAATGATAACACTGTTATGTTATATGTATTTAAAGTATTTTTAAGTTTTATTATTTGTTTTTATTGTATAATATTATCATATTTTATTAGTGGTCTTTGTTGCCTGAGCCAAATAAATAAATAAATAAAACTATTGCCGTATTATTAGGTACTACTGATTTCAACAGATTGAGTTTTTTTGTTTAGAGCTTTTAAATATTCCAGTCACCATAATAACTTTTATCTAAATAAAGGGTGTATCTGACATCGACGCACAAACGAGTCCTATCAGCTGATTTAATAGAGTTCGCATCAGGGTTCAACGTCATACCCACAAACACGCACGGCGGTACGCTTGCAACGTTTAAAAGCCGAGCCGACACTTTTTTAAACACCGTTATTTATGTAACCACTCATTAACCACATAAATGACTATCATAATTTTGTTATTGGTATGCGGTCTAGCCTTTTCGCGAAGTATGCGTTTTTTACATTGTATTTTTGCGTATTTTCTTCATATAAAGAGAGACATATTTGAATAAATATGTCACTTTGATGAATATCAAAGAGAAGTTATCCGACTACAATAAAATCCGCCCTTATCGTTTACGAATACAGACTTTTATATTATTGTTCGTAAACCTTTGAATTCCTAGCGCGTAAGCGTCTTTGTGAAAAAACTGTCATTTGCATCAACTTATAACTGATAATATTTGGCTTTGATCTTAAACTCCCATATGTCACCGACCTATCCAAGGGTATCAATATTATATTAGGGAAATATGTGTGACCTTAAAATTCTCAATAATAGAAGCAATCAGAGTTCAAAGAATTCCTCTGACGTGTTCATAGTATACATATCTACAGGAAAACGTCAAGGGCATTTTTTGTGAGATATTTCTATAAAATGCCGAATAAAAAATCTCGAAATTAATTTGTAAGTAACACAATAGGAACACAGGCACTGTATAAGGTACATATAAAATGTTATAATTGGCAAAAGTGGTCCGCAATTAATTAATTTAAAGTGTCATAAATCACAGTATTAAAACTGAGTTATATGCACAGTTTATTTATTTTAAAAATGTTTATTTCTCACTTCTAGGTAATCTTGTCAGACAAGAAATGTGCTTTCATTGCAAGACTCTATTAAAACGAACATTAAGATAAAAAAATCCATAAAAAGTTTAATTAAAACCTGAGGGTCTCTAAAAATGGTTGGTATTACGCTGCTCGGTGGTATATTCAAAAGTTGGTAACTCGGCACAATAACGTGGGGAAAGTTTAAAGTGACGTGTTTTTCTAGTGGCCGGGTAGTGGAAATAGTACAAACTTTAGCCGGCCATATGCCTTCATAATAACACCCACTCTCTGCTAGCTGTCCCGATCCACTGACTGGAACTAATGGCAAATAACACATTGAAGCAATGAGCAACAAAAAAGAATGCAGTAAAGTTTCTAAAACGTATCTCTGACGTTTAATGTCTAATGAAAACAACACAAAATTTAATATTTAGAGTTATTTCACGAGCCCTACAAAATTATGATTACTTACAGTGTTATTAATCTGTTAATGTTGCTGTGTGAGTACAATAGTATGTGTATAAGGAGTACCACAACACATGCATGCAAAATGAAAAGGATAAAAGTTAAAAAAAAAAAATCATTGTTTACATGAAGCTGCACATTATATTCGTCATTTCACAACACCAATTGTTTGCAACAATAGTAGGCATTAATTAAAATATTTAATAAGCTTTCGCAGAAAGCCTGTTATAGAACAAAGGAGGGATTACTTTAGAAAGTGATGAAATAAGTTAAACAATAATAATTTTAAAGAGAAATGTGGTTTGCGCTTTTGTTTTAATAAAATTTAATTAAGCGTAATCATATTTTACCTTTCTCGTCTGGAAGATGTATCAGAGTAATCTGTGAACGATGGTCTCAATGAAATTAAATGTAGTTGGTAGGTACACTATTGCTCTCTGGTTTTGTTATGATAGAAACGGGCTGAAATTGACGTTGTAAGAGATGACATGCGTGCCGACAATCTCTTACCACAGGATGCTAAAGATCGCGCGACACGGAGGAGAATATCCTACTCGGAAAGGGAACCTGATTTCCAACGCGAAGGCCGCGGCTGCAACCAGGACTTAACGCTGAGATGATGACGATGAGAGATAGGCAGAGAATTTCACACTCTCTTGTTCCCTATACCTTTATTATTTTCACTCTATCTCCCATAACCAGTTTACAATTTTCGTAAAATAATTAGAAACATTTATATCAAAAGAAGGGGAAAGAATTACAAGGACTTTAAAAAGTTCGCCCTCTCACTTTTACTTACAAAAGTATCCAAAAAGCTGGCAGCATTGCCACATTTTATGCCTATGTTGATTCTTTGGGCAAAAATAGGCCAGGGCCTTTGAAAGAGTCGATGACCCATATACGGCGTGATTCAGAAAGGTGAAACAATACTTTCAGATATTTAAGTACACCTTATAAACTTCAACTTGACCTAGTCATAAATTTGAAATACTAAGATTTTTTTCTCCCACAAAATAAATAAAAATATTTATTAAACATCTTGTCGACAACCCTAAACCTGCACCTAAACCTATGCTACAGCTGTGGCCGACTAGCCGCGTCGCCTGCTAAATACCTACCCATATGATAAATTATTCGTGTGGCTGACTTGAACTACTAGGTGACCGTTGTTCAGTTGATGAAGACGTACGTGCCTCGATGTGTTTAGTGATGTCTTCAGACAAAGGTGATTGTTCTAGGTGATTGTAGACATCCCAGAAAAATCTCTTCTTCACCATCTTTTTCATAAGCTGGACAGCCTCAAGGTGGTCTTATTTCAAGAAACCGTGGCCCTGGCCTAGAGGCAAGTGAAGGAAAACGGGTGGGTTTCAGTAAAAGTCTAACTCGCCCTTCCGCCCGTTAGAGGTCATTTTTGTTCATTCCCATCCCAAACAAAAAAGTGGTCTCAGAGCAGTTTTCTTCGTCACTATTATCAGCAATTAACAGGTGACGAATCATTTCTAAAATAAAATATGTATATACAAATAAAAATAGTGTAGGTACTTATTTCAATGTAGGCAAAATAAGTATAAAGTTTACAAAACACTAAAATAGTTAAAACACGAAATAATAATATAAAATATTTTTTAATGAATGGAAGACGCAGCGTAGGGAGGCCGCCAACAAGGTGGGCCGATGACCTGGTGAAGGTCGCGGGAAGACGATAGATGCGGGCAATACAAGACCGGTCAGCGTGGAAAGCCTCGGGGGAGGCCTTTGTCCAGCAGTGGACATCCATAGGCTGAAGAAGAAGATTATGTTACAATGTCAATACTAACCGCTGGTTCGACGACTCATGGTGGCTGGAATGGTGAGCACAGGGCCATTAGACGTTGTTGAGAGTTGCAGGTCGACTGAGATTAGCTGGAATTTGAAATGCGTACGACGACGCAATCATAATTTATACCACTTTTTTAAAATCCACGTCGCCGTTTCGACGAAGGTTAGTGATCTAGGGTTCATGGTATTTACGTGACCTGACCATGATTATGTCTGGACTTTAAAAGAGACTGACCTCTGAGTTTGTTTTAGGCTTATTTAGTGTTCTGTAATCAACTAGGAACCCTTTTGCTAATTCTATCTGTCGCTCCGTCCGTGGATAATCTCAGTGATTGTTAGGATTAGAGATATTAAATTTGATAGGTACCAATATGTATATCAATCACGCCGACAAAGTACAAAAATTAAAAGTGGAAAAAATGTGTTATTACCTAGGGATTTTTTAGGGGATTTTTTTTTTCATTTCCGCCCTCAGTCACGTGTGGTATATTGTTAGATAGGTATTTAGAAAGTGAAGTCGACCACGCGATTTTTGCGTTTATGTTTAAAAACGGCAAAAAATCACGTTTGTTGTATGGGAGCCCCCATTAAATATTTTATTTTTAGTATTTGTTTTTTTATAAGTCGTGGTGGCCTAGTGGTTAAAACACCAGCCTCTCAAGTATGAGTGCGCGGGTTCGATTCAAGGCCAAGCAAGTACCAATGTAATTTTTGTAAAGTTATATGTACTTTCTAAGTATATCTTGGACAGACTGAAGGTGAAGGAAAACATCTTGAGGAAACCTGGACTCTAAGTCTGAAATCGCTAAACCGCATTGAGCAAGCGTGGTGATTACGCTCAATAGAATAGAATAGAATAGAATACTCTTTATTATGTACACCATATAGATTACAAAACATAAATAAAAATATTTTACAAAGGGTGACACAATGGGCGGTCTTATCGCTAAGAGCGATCTTTTACAGACAACCTTTGGATGGAATTGTAAGGGGTAGGATAAAGAAATAGTGTAGGTAGTCTACAGTGTACTATTTACATAGATTATACAATAAATATATACGTTAAGTGTATCATACTAGTTTAAATAAATTTATACATCTAATTAATAAATATCATACAAGAGCACATTAAATATAATATTTTTAAAGAGAGAGGAAGTGCTTTTTTATCATAGTTTTAAAAGTAAACAGTATTTGAGCACGCCTTACGGACACGGGTAAGTCATGCCATATCTGTATGAGTGGATTTGTTTTTATAGCCGCAACAGAAACACATTATCTCTGAAAATTTCAACTGTGTAGCTATTAGGGTTCATGAGATGGTGACAGACGGACGGACGGACAGACCGACAGACGGACAGATGGACAGCGAAGTTTCATGAATAGGGTTCCTTTTTACTTTTAAGATATGCAACCCTAAAAATTATTAGGGGTTTACTGAAATCATTTTTTGATTTTCGATAATAATCGTTCCAGAAGAAAAAAAAAAAGCGCAATGTGGGGGACATTGCGCCTCTCTAATTTTTGTACCATAAGTTTAAAAAATATGATAAAAATCACCTTCTAGGAAATATTTTATACAGGGAAAAGTTTAATATTGGATCAACAACGTTTGTTTACTTAAGCCCACATTTTGGGTGGAAATTGAGTAATGACTGTTATAGTAAGTTAAACAACGTCTTATGCTAACAAATAATAATTATACGTATGTATAGTAAGTGCATACAAAAGGGTGCCGCTCCTGTCACACTCGTTGATCTCCAAAGTTGTCGTGTTGGCGGTTGCAACCACAGAACGGAAAAAAGTGTCTCTATTCCGTGGTTGCAGCTGCTCCTGTCGATACGCGTGTCGCTCGTTTGTTCAATGTCTCTTGATTAGTTCAGTAACAGACAAACAAAAACTTCATAGTGTATTGCATAAGAGCTCTAAAATTCGTAGCCACTGTTCATAGGTTATGTAGGAATTATACTTAGTAGGCACATCGCGTCTACATATGTTATACTCGTACATGGCGTTATTCACAGATGCATACATACCTATAATTAATTTTGTGAATCTTTTTTATTTGTAACACTTATTTTTGTCGAATAATCTTAATCTCCGTTATTACATACATAGGTACGAGTATGCAATAACATGGAACTCTGAAGTCATCAGGTCGGAGTGCCTAGTTGGTGTTTCGAGACATTGCCAAGCGCTTGGTTAACTCTTCAGATGACCATAGGCCTGGCCTATTTTTTTTACCTGACTCATTGCCCAATATTATACAATCGTAGAATGTGCTAATACTGTCAGCCTTTTGAGTGCTTTTCCTGATGACAGCGATGAGTTCGAATTTTTTGATGCCCTATTATGAATCTCTTGCTTGATATATATGTACATATTAATACTACTAGATTACTATTAAAACTGTTAACTTTATAATAATGTTAAAGTAAAACAATAGAAAACGTACAATATAGTAAACGTCTTGAAAAATTGTAATGTCTTTCAAAAACTCAAGTGTCAAAAAAAATGATTGGTACAGGGAAACCTTTTCGCAGCTAATTAATTATTTCTTATCATTTACTAATTATTATTATTATTATATCACAAACTTAGAACAGCTACGTCATATCATCACCTACTTATAATGTTCGTATCTCCGGTCACCAAATAACCGGACGATTAATCTAGTAACATGCGATGTGTCAAGCGCTTCATTGTTACCAGGTGCTGCCCGTGATTAATTATCTGACAAAATTGTGCCACATTAATAAACAATTAGTTGCCATACGGGTCCTGTTTTATTTATGCAAGCTCGTTATAATTATGCTGTTGTAAAACTGAATATCGAATATTGAAGTGATGAGTAAAATTTGTTTTTATAAGTACTTATTTTTCTTTGTAAACTGTATGTTCGTCGGCTCTTCCTTAATATCTAAACTATTCGTCATATTTTGGTAAACGATATCCTTGAAAGCGTCATGTTATTGCCATATTACGCCATTATTACATGACGTATGACTAAGGATTCTTCATTTGTCCGCCTGTTCAACGTCGGAATTATTTTCATTATGGAGTTTACAGCTATGCTTCCTAAAGTACGATCTTATAAAGTTGGCTTGGACAGACTAGATAAAGTTGGCGGATTATAGGATATTGTGCAATTGGGACAGGGCTTAGTATGTCCAGCAGTGGACGAGATAGGTTGAGTTAATGGAAGAACGGTTTTTGACAAAAGTGTGACTGCAGTAAACGTCTCGTGGCAGCGATTGGTGGCAGCGAACTCTCGCATCCGGCCCTGGTCCAGGTACGGACCGAGAGTGGATGAGAGGTCGTCACCTCCTTTTGCGAAGCAGTAATGCTTGCAAAAGGAGAAGGAAGAGGCACGCGAGCTCTCTCTGCTCTATGCTTTGCATGTCATGTTGTGTCCCACAACATCCAATTCCCAGACCCTGTTGACGCAGGATTGCGGGCAGCGAGCAATGTATGATATTGCCGACTAAGCAATACTTTTTTATATTATTTAGAACCTTTTTTATAACATTGTTGTTTTTTATATGTTTTCTTTTTTTTTTCTTATAAAAATGATATATCATTGTAAAAAAAAGAATAAAAAATTGCTAAGTTCGAGTCTGTTCGTTTTTATATATATTCAACAAATTATTTAATTTAAAGATTCGGACAGCAATATCTGGCCCTTGCATATGGGTGGCGAGCTACGCCATTCGCCACGATCAGGACAGGGTCAAATGCGAGTTGCATTGCACGCGTGCCTTCAAGAAATGTCACGAAATCTGACGGAGTCTAGTACGGGTTGTTTGAAAGAGATACTGTGGCCCTGGCACAGCAAGTGAAGGAACACGGGTGGGTTTCAGTCAGTAAAACTCTGACAAGTCCTTCCGCTCTGCTCAGAGCGGAAAAGGTCATTTGATGATTTCATTTTGATAAGAGAGTATTTAAGATAATAAAGACCTTTGGATTATGGATTAGGTTATCATTCAGGTAACAAATGTAGTGCGAAATGCAATAAGAAGCACAAATAAATATCGAGACACTCCCCGTTACTTATGTTCTTACTATTCTCAATTATAGGGGCTTAGTTTATTGAGTGGATACTTATCGTGAGAAGGGTTTTCAAAACTCTTTATCTAAAATAACTGCTATCAATAATTTCAGTTACCTACATATATATATATAAATAAGGGGTGTATCTGACATCGACGCACAAACGAGTACTATGGATCCAGTACATGATTCTGAACCCCCCAGTGGTGGAATTTTTCGTCGGCTTTTTCATGATTTAAAAAAACATATATGTAGTTTTTTTCTCTTTAGACCGTTCATAATTGCTATACTTTTATAAACTAATAAAATTTTAAAGTAAAACACAATTCTTTCGGTAATTACACAAAAATGCGCAATTAAAACGAAACTCGAAAAAGTTAATAGTGAATTTAATAGAGTTCGCATCAGGGATCAACGTCATACCTACAAACCCGTACGGCGGTACGCTTGCAACGTTCAAAGGCCGACCCAGCACTTTTTTTTAAACACTGTGAATTCTGTAACCGTTCATTAACGATATAAATGACTATCATAATTTTATTGGTGGCATGCGGTCTAGCCTTTTCGCGAAGTTTGCGTTAGGATCTCAGATGCACACTGTATATATAATCATAATTAACGGTACCTAAACGCCACTCAAAATAAGTTTAAACATTTAAATACACCTTTTTTACAGTCCGATCAACCGATTTTTACTTTTATTGCGCTGATGGCATGACAAATGATAACTGCGGTAAAATAATATTTGTTATTGTAACCACTTTTTTTACTTTTGATGCCGTCCTTATGCCAACGAAATAAATGTCAAAATTGATTTAACGGACTGTAGAAAATATTTGTTTATATTTCTAATCTTATTTCGAACGGAGTATAATTGGCAAAATGTTATTTAGTTTTACTATTTGTAGGGTAATTGCGTAATACAGGTCAGGTAGCATTGGGTAGTATTTTGACAGTTTAATTGCGTTCATTGCGTTATTAACTTTTTTGAATAGACACATTCTTCGAACATATGGAGCTATGCTTCAAAATTATCCCAATTGATAGTACATAATATGTTTGTTACGCAATAAGAGTGCCGATCTTTCTCAGTGGATTTATGCTGGTTGATTGTAATAGGCTTACCCCTTAATACCTACATTATCACCAATCGCAGTTAAAATAGGCCATTTCACAACACTGTATTCGATGGCGCTAAGGTTCATATATACCCAAAGAACTTTCGACGCTCTGCGTATCTAATACAATGGTGCGTTTAGTATGCTTTTGCGACGGCCACGCTTCTGTAATGCGTCGGCGATTTATGCCGACACGGGCGTTGATAATTTTGACCCAGCATTGCGCAAACAATCTGTTTCGTTTCTGCGCAGGTTCTGTTACAGCCCCAACATCAGTCTGTACTCGTTAGACACCCAGGTAGAGAGTCTGCTTGGTTCGCGTTGGTGTATCATATGAGGTCTGTTTTGGTTATTAAGTAGAAGATTGTTGGAGTCACTCATATGTAGTCTGAACAAATAAATTATTGTAGTAGTAAATTTTATATCGCATTTCAGACCCGACCTACTGCGTTGCATCTAGTCACTCACTCGATCTGCTTCTTCGTATGAGTTTATTATTTTTGTGAACTTTGTTTACCTAGTTCCGGAGATACATACATACAAACAAATTTAATCTCTTTATAATATAAGTGATGACTTCTGGCAGTCTGACATATTTTTTTTTTTATTCCGTTTGTTTTAGCTGTAAGTTTTCCATAGTTAATAAATATATATATATTTTTTTTTATTATTTTATAAACCAGCGCTTGACCGCAATCCCGCCTGATGGTAAGCAGTGACGCAATCGTTGATGGTAAAGCGCACTAGTTTATTAAGAGCCTATTCACACTAGCCTTGAAGACACTCAAATTGTAGTCCGACGGAAACACCGCCGCCGGCAGATTGTTCCAGTCCCTCGATGTACGCGGTATAAAGGAGGAGGCGAAACGCTTCGTCCGGATCGTAGAGGTGTTAACAACATAAGGGTGGAAACTCGCCGTACGACGGGTCGTCCGATGGTGGAACGGAGACGGGGGAAATAAATCGTGCAATTCCCTCGCACACTCCCGAAAATGTATCCTATAGAACACCGAAAGGCTGGCTACTCTACGCCTGTGCTCTAGGCTTTGGAGACCAACTCGAGTTAAATCAAGGTCACCAATCAGCCTCTTTGCACGCCTCTCCACTGAATCCAAAGTGCCCAGGTGACACTTAGCAGCACCAGCCCAAATGTGGCTGCAGTACTCCACACACGAACGGACCTGTGCTTTGTACAACATTAGAAGCTGCCCTGGTGTGAAGTACTGCCGGACTTTTGCGATATCGCCAAGTTTTCTGGCAGCCACCTTGACCTTGGACTCAATGAACCGCCCAAAGTTTAGGTTCGAGGAAATCTCAACACCCAAAAACTGAAGGCGGTCGGTACACTCCAAGGATACATTCCGAAATGCAGGAGCCAAGGTGAACGGGTTCCTTTTGGCGGTGAAAAGACACGCCTGCGTTTTGGCGGCATGGAATGCTACAAGATTGGCATTGCCCCATTCGGAGACTGCCTGAAGTGCAACACTCGTTCGCTCTACCATGGCCTCTCTTTCGGACCGGATTGATTCCCTACTAGCCCGAGCACCCGGCAGTTATCTCTCCACAACTGTGCTGTCATCTGCATACCCATAGATACCGGGCATCAGCAGATCGTTAATATGCAGCAGAAACAGAGTTGCAGAGAGAATAGACCCCATTAGTCGACATGGGCTCAGATGAGCATCCGTCGACAACAACTCGGAGGGACCGTTAAAAAAATGATAAAAAAATAATAATAATTATAAATAAATAAATAATGCTCTCCATGCGGTAATCGAAAACATCGTGAGGTAACCAAAAACTTGACGTCATCTACCAAACCCCACTGGGTCTGAGTGGTGGATTACGGCTCACTCTCTCTTTTAACACAAGAGAAAAATGGTAATTATTTGCATCCGGTTAGACTGGAAGCTGACTGCAACATATCAAGGAAAAGTCTAGACAGATTTACCTCAAACACTTTATTTAAAAAAAAAATGGTTTACTACATAACTGTCATTTATATATAGACAAAATCGTCGAGAAAGAAAGATTAGAAGAACAAATGCGGCTAAAAGGTACCTAAATTGATGGCCGTTTTGTCCAAATCAGTTGATACAGTGGCAGGAAAATAAACCACTACATGTAGTGAAGTATATACATCAATGTTTCTCGCCCAAACATTATCCTCTATGCCTATGGCTTCGCGGATGTCGAGAAATAAATGTGGCCTCAAGTGTTTTACTACCACTTCGGGATAAAAGGATTCGCTGAAAATAAAAACATATACATTAACATAATGTTTTTGTTTGTGTGTATCTTTATACATGTAGGAAGCGGAGATGTTTTTCGTGAGAGTCATGGCAAACTGACTACCTACCATTTATTCTGTTATCTTTGGATACCGGTAGCTTGCCATCATCTGCCTAGACTTTTCGCAACTCTGTTCGAGTCTGAAATCGCTAACCCGCATTGAGCAAGCGTGGTGATTACGCCCAATCCTTCTCTGTACCAGAGGAGACCTATGCCCAGCAGTCGGATGATAAAAAGGTTGATGATGATGATGATGATGTTCGGATCGGCTTCCTATATTACTAACTGGATACATCTGAAAACCAACTTCCATCTATTCTAATTTAAATAAATCCTCCTGGTCTTTTGGGAGCATAAATATCGCCACATATGAACTAAGCAACACACTAATATCCGGCAAAAATCCTCTATCGTGCTGGCAGTGTTGCATTGGACTGGCATTATAACGTCCTGATACCGTCTTCGGGGAGTAGCTCAACACACACAGCATCCGTCGTAAGATCTTCCCTTTTGTTTGGAAGCCGAATGAACTTTACACTCTGTTCCTTTTTCCTCTAAAGTCTGTACTAAAGTCTCTAAATGGTTGGTTGACACTTCTGGTTACCCACGGGGCTGACCTTGACCTTAACCAAAGGCTAAGGACAGCTTTACATAATTTATATTATTTATAACCTGGCAATTTTGTTAGTATCTACATTATCAATCATAGCCTTGCGGATGAATTTGAAAATTTTCTGACACTTGATTTAACTGAGATATTATAATTAAAGTTAATTATTTAATTAGACGTAACCTGTTATTTATGTACATATATTACATTTTAATTCTGATGAAATGTAGATAAGGCTTCATGTTAATTACAAACATATTAAGTCGCATTAGCTGGTAATCATTTAAAACGAAATTTCATGAGGTACGAAGGTCCACAAATAACCATTTTAGCCAAATATAATTTAGAATCTGTTGGTCTCTGTATTTTTTTTTTAAATATCCAAAGTAAGGGTTCTGGTTTTTAACAATTTGCTTTGATGTCCTCTTTAAGGATATTATATCTCAGCGCTGTGATCAAAAAATAAGTTTCAATGTCATGAAAAAAGTATTTAAATCACGTTTTCATTACTGGTAACAATAAAGAATCTTTATTCGTGTATAAACATAAATATTGTAATCTAACTTCGGCCTGCGACCTCTACCGCGTAAAATTCTAATTTATAATTCAACCATAATTCGAAAGACATGTGGCGCTATACATTTAACAATGTTATTGTTGTTGTTTAACGAGATTTTTTATGGCATTAAAGGTAAGCTATTTATTTTATTTTAAGGATGAGAAATCATCAAATGACCTCTTTCGCTCTGAGCGGTGCGGAAGGGCGTGTCAGATTTTTACTGACTAAAACCCACCAGTGTTCCTTCACTTGCCTGTGTGTCAGGGCAACGGCATCTCTTTCAATCAACCCATTTCCGATTCTTGACTCTCAAAAAATAACACATGTCCGAAAAGAGATCCTAATCATAGCAACCAGCTTTTATGAAAACTTATATAGTGCCCCAATGAGTCAAGACATATACCAAAGTGAATCAGAAAATGATGAAAATGATGTAAAATAAACCCAGTGAATGATGCAGAAGATATGATGGGAATCAAAAGTCTAAAAGGTGAGAAGAACCCAGGAGCTGACATAATAACATACGTAGCCATAAAAATAGATGGTGCTTATAATATCCTCTGGTACATTCATTTAATTTGATATTAAGTTCCTCCAAAACCTAAACAATGCGTCAAATATTATTCTGTTGTTTACAAAAGGTGATCCAAAAGCACAGGCAATTACTGATCCATAAGCCTACTTCCACCACTTTACAAATTATTTTTGTCAACTATTGAGAAGAGAATCAGTACTACGCTCGAAAAAGTCAACCGATCGAACAAGTTTTTCACAGTAGACGACATCCACTCTTTGAAACTACTTGTTTTAAAATATCAAGAGTACCAACGTCCCCTCTAAATAGGGTTTGTAGACCACCAGAAAGTGTTTGGCACAATACTACATCTCTCAATATGGATTGCTTTACAGTCCCAAAAAGTGGAAAAAAAGGAGGCCCTAAAATACCCTTACGAGAACAACACTAGTAGAGTGAAGTTAGAGACCGTAGGACCAACTATTCTTATCAAAAGAGGAGTACGGCAAGGCGACTCCCTATCGCCCCAAATCTTTAAATTCAAAATTGGATATTTTTAAAAATTCCGAATTTATTTTTTTTAAGTTATACCTTGTTCAAATGAACCCTTTTATGAATTGAGCACCACTTATATGCTATAACATATTATTCTCCCTTGTCGGAATCAATGCGGTACAGCTCTGACATTACCTAACATACTGCTGCGTTAGCACTACCAACGACGATGCTCTATGTGTCCAGACTACACCACTCCACGAAAATTGAGGAGATCGAGGAGTATCTGCGCGTCAAGACCAACTGGACTTTGAAGATCGAGAGGTTGGAGCCACGTCATAGCACGAATTTCAAGTCATTCGTGATGCATGTTCCGACACATCATCTTGAGAAGTTCCTCAAAAAAGAGTTCTGACCGAAAGGTGTTGTGTACCGCGAGTTTCGTGGCCAGCTACGTGACACCAGTCAGCGAATCATGACGCCAACACTTAGTATACATTAGGCGTAGTTAATAATGTTATATGTATTTATAGTATTTTAAGTTTTTATGTTAATATAGTATTGTATATGTTTTAAAGTTATTTATTTCAGGCACCTACTACTACATAGGTAATTAACTATAGGAGATGCCTATCGCGATTTTTCTAAGTGACCCGTTATTTTTGCGGCCCAGAATATCATAAGTTAGACGTGCATATAGGATGCTCAAAGCGTAGGTAGTGAATGTTATGGCTCACTCGCAAAATTTTATGAACAAATAGGTTGTAAACATCAAGTTTTAGTAAGACGTAACGCATTTAGAATTAGGATTAAAGTCACTTTTCGTGGCTGTCTGTGTGACCAAATTTTTTATGGTTCTGTATCATTTGTTTAATAATTTTAAACTAGTGTTTGACCGCAATCCCGCCTGATGGTAAGCAGTGATGCAGTCATTGATGGTAAAGCGTGCTAGTTTATTTAGCCTATTCACTAAAGAAAACTTAGTGAATAGGAAGGAAGACGCAGTTGAGCGGGGTGATGCAATGTTAAACTCAACAACACGATCAACGATGCTGCGCCACAGGAAAATTGATCTGAAGATCCTCCACGACCAAACTCCCGACACAAAAACATTTGGCGCATCATACCCGGCATACATCGCAACACAACTGCTCAGATCCGTTCTCCGTACGGCTTAACCAGACATCATGCCGGAACACGACAAATCGCTTGGCGGCAAGACTTTGTCTGGTGGGTGGTAACTTCTGTCGGCAGCAGATATTATGGCCAACCACCGAGAAAAAGGACCGAGTCTGTCCACCGAGGAATCTACCCAAGATTAAGAACGGGATTCTCTTACTAAAACTTCACAGTCTATTTATGATCAGCATACCCTGCTGATTACGTAACATATTATCAGTATCAATGGGTTTCGTATTGACAGTTCAACACATTTTTAAATATTTATGGAGCGATTCATTAGCAATATCATTATTATCTCCCTTTTTATCGTCCGACTGCTGGGTCTCCTCTCATGCAGAGAAGGATTGAGCGTAATCACCACGCTTGCCCAATGCGGGTTGGCGATTTCAGAGTCCAGGTTTCCTTAAGATGTTTTCCTTCAACTTATAATCCGTCATTGGTGTCCAAGATATACTTAGAAAGTTCATATAACTCAGAAAAGTTACATTGGCCTGGCCTGGAATCGAACCCGCACACTCATATGGTTGGTGTTTTAACCACTAAGCCACCACGACTTTTTTAAACTGATATTAATAATAATATATAGATACATAGTTAGGGCACAGGCCGTATCCCAGTAGATGCGATGGCTATAGACGTTGAAATTTTCACAGATGATGTTTTTTGACGACTCGGTTGGTCTAGTGACTGAGCGATCGATTGCTGTGCTTGAAACAAATATTTGTATGGCCTATAACTAGTCGTTTCAGGTCAGGCTGTATTTATATGTAAGTTTAAATGTTTGTAAACGAATCCACGATACAGGAGTTATTCCTAGTAAAGGGATTTTTTTATTTTTAAATAAATAAATAAAAAACTTATATTCCGTTTTTGCTATAATAAAAAAACTACGAAAAATAAATATACAAAGGGGACCTCTTTATAACAGACTTCTTCTAAACTACATTAGTATATATGTAATGATTTTTGATACAGCTATTAATTAGTTTGCATAATATGTAGGTATATTTGACGTCCTCCGTGGCGCAGCGGTCAACACGCCTGCCTGCGACGTGGAGGCCCCGGGTTCGATCCCCGACCAGGTCATGATGGAAAACGATCTTTTCCTGATTGGCCTGGGTCTTGGATGTTTATCTATATATGTATCTATTATAAATATGGTATCGTTGAGTTAGTATCCCATAACACATGTCTCGAACTTACTTTGGGGCTAGCTCAATCTGTGTGATTTGTCCGTATATATTTATTTATTATATTAAGATTATTGAATCATATCATATCATATTAATATACTACAGAAATCATTATGTTTTGTTGTTGTTTTCATATGTCGTCTTATACGTGATTATTCCCAACGTAAGTGCGGGTATAATCTACCAATCCTTACTTTGCGAATAATCGTAATTATAGTATACTATCGTATTCAATATTAATAAAAGTGTAGTCTCTAAAAATCGTGTTCATATAGTTTCCACAATATCCATCCCAAACCTACACATTTCACAATTTTGTTCTGAAAAATGGTGTCAGAACAAAAATATCGAGTGAAGCCGCATTGGCACTAAAATGACAATTTACACTAAACTACCGTGTTGTGCAGTAGAGCGGCGGGGATTTGAACTCGAATCACTGGATACGTGGACGGACAGCGAATTGAACATTTTGTCGAAAAAAATAATCACAGCTAAACATCGAAAACAGATTGCGTGTCTTTTTAATTGAACATAACCCTAAACTAATTTAATTTAACTCCCTCGGTGGTAGGCCATAACATCGGCCGCTGGCAGAAGTTACCACCCACCAGACGAAGCCTTGCCGCCAAGCGATTTGTCGTGTTCCGGCATGATGTCTGGTGAAGCCGTACGGAGGACGGGTCTGAGCAGTTGTGTTGCGATGTGGGCCGAGTACGATGCGCCTAATGTTGTGGGAGTTTGGTCGTGGAGGGTCGGCGGGATTGCGGTCAAGCGCTAGTTTATAATTATAAAAAAAAACAAATTCCTCATTAAATTATTCCGTGTTTTAAGTAGCAGATATAATAATAAAGTATTAAATACGTAGCAATGAATGTGCAGTGGCACTAATGGCAATAATTTATTGATAGTTATTTGTCAAAATTAAGAGTCTCTTACCAGTAATAAAGGAAAGATTTTGAAATAGTAAACATCAATTGACATCTAATTTCTAAACGGAAAATTTTGTTCCATTTTGTATCAACCTTTTGTGGCGACTGTATGTTTTTTTTTTATATACTAGTGCTTGACCGCAATCTCACCTGATGGTAAGCAGTAATGCAATCGTATGTTAGTAAAGGGTGCATCGTATCCGGCACACATGGCAACACAACAACTACTTAGATCCGTCCTTAATATGGCTACACCAAACATCATGCCACGGAACACGACGAATCGCTTGGCGGTAAGACTTTGTCTTTTTTTGAATTGAAACAGAGACTTTTCAATTCAAAAAAGACAATGTATTATATATATTCTGTATCTGGTAATTACTTTTAGCGGCTAGTAAAAGTTGTTAAACTTTAATTTAAATCTATCATTTATCGACCATCAAAGCCCTCGTAGTCATAACTTTTCGTTGTACCCTCCTATATGAATGTTACCACAGGTAAAAATAACAATCCGATTCTATTTATATGTCCAGTTTGACAGTAAATAATTCTACCGTTTTATCATCTAAAACGATCATTTTTATTAACAAAAATAGAATAGAATAGATCGTTTTTCTTTACAGGTATCGAGCTTTAGTTATGACTAGGCTAATTAGTGTGGAGAATATGGAATTCTAAAGTCACGTAGTACATAACCCGTTTATGGACTCGTTATCATAGCATTAGCATAATCCTAATAATATAATTATTATAAATGCAAAAGTTAGTGAGAAATTAGTGAAGTAAGTTAGTGAGTTTATTACTCTTTTACGCAAAACCCACTGAATGGATTTAGATGAAATTTAACTCACAGATGGTTTATGAACACGTAAGATAGTTTTTATCTTTATCCCGACATTCGAAACTTCCGCTGGTGAAACCGAGGCGCGCAGCTAGTCAGGTTATAAAGTTCCCAATGCTGGGATAGGTCCTCTTCCCTGTAAGAAGTAGGCAGTGTAAATTGGTAGAGATCTTGCCTTCGAATTTTGTATCTGGGATAATGAACAAAATATTTTATACGAACAAGTCAAGCACACACTCTAATTCATTGCCATGTATTTAAGAATTTTCCATAATTTTCACCCAGGTTTATAAAAACCTCCGTGAGACACTAACAAAATAAATTATCACACTGAACGACGTAGCAACTATACCATAATTGAAGGAAAATACTTCGAGCGTACCTTTTTTCAAGGAGCATGTTCATTAATTACAGGGGCGTATTTTTGTCCCTGTCCATTAGAGATACGTCAGCCCGCCGTTAACCTGAGATTAATGACGTGTCTAGCTACATTCTAGCATTATTTTAAACATTTTAGTCCATCACTCGACTGAAAATTTCGAGTTTTTGATCAAGTTTAATTTGTAAAGCTAGTTAGGCTTTCGGCTCGATGCATTCGTGTGAGCTTAATGATTAACTTTGTTTAAACACTACTTTATTATAACCACTTTATTATTTTAGTACAAACATGTTTGTTTTAAGCCGTGTACGCATGAATGAACAAAAACATGGTAAACACGAATATTGAACACTTTATTCGCACTTGTATACGAAAAACTAAGGAACACAGTATTTGATCTTCGTTAGAGGTACGCACTTGAGAGAAAAGGACTGAATGTTCGTGTTCATCATGTTTTTGTTCGTTCGTGCGTACATGGTTTTAAATGTTTTGACCATTAATAATTGTAGTAGCGGTCACAAAAGGGTCAACTTTGAATGTTGACGGGCTTATAACAGAATTTCGGATTCATAATATATCTAAGGAGCTGGAGTTGTCAAACTCGGTAAATAATTGGGAATTACAGAAGAATCAGAATTATGATATGGGTATAATTATTGACTTGTATGTGAAGTCTTAATATATGACTGTCCAAAGAAAAAGTATTATTTTTTAGAATTTATGCATGGAGGTCATAAAATATTTCCAATCAAAATTAAACCTTAATGCGTTAGAGATAACGTTGAAAATCTAATGAAGTTTGACAGATTGTAGTAGGTGGATGTGGTGTCGTCTGATTATGTTGGCTATGCCACAATTGCGATGAAATCCCCTGTTAAAGTAGTGGCTAGTATTTTATGCTGAACAGCGGTGGCCAAGAGGTATCGGCCACGACAAACAATTTGTAGGCCGTAGGTTTGAACCCCATAGGCGCTTCACTTTGTGTAAATTATGTCATCTACATACCACTGGTCTCAAAACAGTGAAGGAAAACATCGTGAGGAAACCGTTCTAGAGGGAGATGTCCTAGAGGTAAAAAAAACGAGTGTGCTTATGACCACACGACTGAAGTGAAACTTCTTTCGCTCCATCTGTATACACATATACATATATTAATTTTCTATAAATATTTAAATTTATTTCATGGTTTCATTGGTAAATTAATATTTTTGCATAGATCTTCTATTTTTATTGAAAAAAAAAAAAAAAAAAAACTCGTTGTAGACCTTGTAGTACCAAGCTCGCGCCACGGGCGCCTCTGTGCTTATATCCCCCACTTAACTTCCGTTCGCCTTGCCCGATCACTTTTCGTAACGCTTTCGCCAGCTTACTCCCCAAGTCAAGCGTGCGTAAAGAAGTTTCACTTCAAAACTTCAAACCATGTGACATCTACTAACCCGCATTTCACTCCCTCTCTTCGAGAGGAGGCCTATATCCCAACAGTAGCAACATTACAGGCTGATTATGATGTGATTATGTAGTATTGTGATTATTAGTCAAGTCGTTTTTACAACTAGGCCAGTTGTAAAAACACCAGCCTCTCAAGTATGAGTTTGCATGTTCAATTCCAGGTCAGGCAAGTACCAATGTATCTTTTCTAAAGTTATATGTACTTTCTAAGTATATCTTGGGCACCAATGACTGATGACAAGGTGAAGGAAAATATCTTGAGGAACCCTGGACTTTAATTAAGTCTGAAATCGCCAACCCGCATTGAGCAAGCGTGGTGATTACGCTCAATCCTTCTCTGTATGAGAGGAGCACCTGTGCCCGGCAGTGGGACGATAAAAAAGTTGATGATGATGATAAACTTAAACTACTCCAACAAAATATGTTTCATTTAAACGGAAACAGGTATGTAACAGTGGAATAAATACTCAAAACGAACAGAACAGACTTTTACCTAGTCCTCGCTCGTGATTGAAAACAATATAAAGGCATCTCAGCACTTTATATGATAAAAAATTCTAAGCCGTACTACCTGAAAGTATCCAATATTGAAACAAAAAATCCAGGATAGAAAGAGATGAAGCACCACCGAGTATCCACTTCAGAACATATCTCGTTAGCCATCCAATTAGTGTTCGGACCGACAGTTGAATATTTTATACATCACAGTTACATTACCGATATGCTTTTGTTACTTGTTTATTCAATATTCGGAGTTATAATAAATCTTTTATAATGAATAGACTGTTCGATCATTATTTTTTCCTTCTTTTGTTCGATTGATTAACTGGATTATTTCGCAAGGCATTGTACACGACAATATGCTGAAAGGCCTGATCTGCATGTCCTTTTTTCCGCTTTTTGTGTAGGTATTGTATATATGTAAGTCGCATAAAAGAATTCTTTGTATTAACAGGGTCAGCCATTTGTATATATACATACATAGGTACCTATATCACTTTTTGGCACGAATATGGCTAAGTGCGAGTCGAATTCGCACATGAATGATTCCATACGTAATATAAAAAAAATATGTTTTTGTATGGAACCCCATACAGAAATAATAATACAAAAATTTAATATCATCATCATCATTTCAGCCGAAAGACGTCCACTGCTGGACGCAGGCGTACCGAAAGGATCTCCGCGATGACCGGTCCTGCGCCTCCCGCATCCAGCGATTTCCAGCGACCTTCACCAGGTCGTCCGTCCACCTTGTCGGAGGCCTACTCACGTTGCGTCTTCCGGTGCGTGGTCGCCACTCGAGAAACCGTCGGCCCTATCGGGCATCGGTCGGGAAATTTAATATGAATGATTAAAATGAAACGACATATCACTGAATGTGTATATCTGTCACTATAGAAATACACAATCAATGATAATGTCAACAGTCCACCTATTACTGTCCTCCGTGGCGCAGCGGTCAACACGCCAGCCTGCGACGTGGAGGGCCCGGGTTCGATCCCCGGCCAGGTCATGATGGAAAACGATCTTTTCCTGATTGGACTGGGTCTTGGATGTTTATCTATATATGTAACTATTATAAATATAGTATCGTTGAGTTGAGTTATAGTATCCCATAACACAAGTCTTGAACTTACTTTGGGGCTAGCTCAATCTGTGTGATTTGTCCGTATATATTTATTTATTTATTACGATTCAGCCAGCCCAGATAACGCCCGCTGACAGACAGACGGATGGACATTGGAGGCTTAGTAAAAGTATGTATTACGTTGTCACCTTTTGGGTACAGAGCCCTAGAAAGCAATTCAAGCAATCTTGAAACAATTTTTTTTCCTAAACAGAACAATAACAAGAACCCCTCCAGTATTTTTGTTTTTATGTTGTCTGTGCTTTAGCATATTTTTGCCAAAAAAAGTTTTTGAAACTATAACTTATCGTGTTGAAGTATTGATATCCACTAACGTATATCCTCATGCCTCCACAGATTGATGGATATTGGTTACTTTGTAAAACTACAAAATGGTTTAAGATAAAATTTGGTATATACCTAGTTAGTAGAAAGTTTATTAAATTCTTACGAGATCGAAACTTATGCGGATGAAACCATGTGGGGTTCAGCTTGTTTATAATAAAACACATAGATAATTTAAACACCAACCAATGGTACTTCATTGGTAACGTAAATTAAACTTGTACAACCCCGACCACAAGTTTCGACCGGCGCGGCGACAACGAAATGGTCCTTAACATTTTTTGGAATCGTAACTTCGCTACGAATGGACTTACATAAATAAAACTATGAAAAATGAATGGCTCAATTCCTTTATCCCTATTTTTTCCCCCATCGGACTCCAAATAACGCGCTCGTTTGCCGTCCAGGGTCATAAATTCGGCATCTCTCAGGCCCCACGACCCATTTGCAATTGAAAGCGTTCTTTATAACAGGATATGTCCGGTCTCACTTTTACGATCATCTTGTAAATGCAAGGACGGTTGTACTAGCATAACACTAGTTACTTTCCTATCGACCGAATGCACGGATATTTTGCTTCGGTACTTCATTAGCACATTATTTTGAGAAAGCCTTTACCTATACAGCTTATCGTTTCTTCAATGGCGATGGTAAACTTACAGTCGAGTTAAAATGTGAATTTTGAAATGGGTGAGTTTATTAAGGCACGTTTACAGTATGGCTTGCCAAACAACAGTGGAGAGCAGGGTATTCGATCCGGCAAATATACGGACCATACTCATAACAATATACTGCAATCCAAAATACAGATAACTGACATTGCTTTATAATGTGAATTTTGAAATGGGTGAGTTTATTAAGGCACGTTTACAGTATGGCTTGCCAAACAACAGTGGAGAGCAGGGTATTCGATCCGGCAAATATACGGGCCATATTCACAACAATATGCTGCAATCCAAAATACAGATAACTGACATTGCTTTAAAAGCCGCTAAGCTGAAATTTGACTCGGCTGACCAGATCTACCATAATTATGTGAAATGAGCTGTGGGAGTAAATAATCACTACCTACGTGGTGACTTGGTGGTATCGCGGCAGACTCTGTGGAAGATGGTGGGGCTACCTGAAGAAAACAAAAGGCTAGTAGTCAACTTTGACTCTGAATCAAAAGAGCTATAAATCATGTGTCTTTTGTCTAGCACTGAGATAAACAGTAACAATATCGATGTTTGTGATACTGAATTATTTAATATTCATACTGCACACATAGTCTGATAAATTATTTATAAATTTATGCCCTAACAGGAAGGCTTAATATATTAATGAATATACAGGATGGCCCGGATAGTACCCAACAACCTCCTTGACTAACCTGCGAGATGCCAAAGAAAGGAAACAACATCGTCTGCCAGCTTGACGAAAGAAATAAATACAACCAAAACTAGATTGTTACCTTAATTTGTTAACTTTAAGATAAGAGTAACCGAAGACGAATAACCAAAAGAACTTCTCAATTAATTTGATAGGTAGTAAAAAACTAGTACAGGTCTCCCAAAGTGATAATGCACATAGAAATCTTCGTCACTGTTCGGCAACGGTCGTATTCCCCGAGCGTTCGGAAGAAGATATGTATATAGAGTGGTGCACTTAACCCCTTTTTATGCACTTAACCACCGCCGAACAGTGACGAAGATTTCTATGCGCATTATCACTTTGGGAGACCTGTAATATTAATATAAAAAACCACAGCGTTTAATTCCCTAAAATTCTCATTCAAAGATTCTATCAGCACCTTTTTTTATGGCAAAACCTTAAACAGCCAAATTGAATCTCAAGCGATTGAGCATTCTAATCATACTAAACCAGATGAACAGCTTAATCTCTCACTTATCTCGCTAAAACCGCTATAAACAATCGTATTCCGCGTGAACATTATGGTATAATTATGTGAAAATCCAATCGCCTAAAATGCTATAAATAAAAGCCCATTGTGGCGGAATCCGATTGGATTTGGTCATACCGCATGGGCCTACGCAACGGGAGAAGGATAGAATACGAATAACGAATCAATTGGATTGCATACATCTACTAATTGATTGCTAATCCGTCACGAAAGCTGATTGGTCAAAGGGTTCCGTTAAAGGGTCTGATTTACAGTTTTCACTTATAATCAATAGTGTGACTAATCGGTCTAGCTCTCGATTAGACTATTTCAAAATGTTCGATAATCGATACGACAATAGGTAAGTAGGTGTTTATGTACATGGCTATGTTCACATGTATCACAAACAACGTAACTGAAATCGGAAACAGGGTGTAGTATTGATTTATTTTTAATAATTATAAACTAGCGTTTGAAAATGCAATGTTAAACCCAGCAACACGACTAACGATGCTGCGCCAGAGGGAGATTGATGTGGAGGCCCACCACAACCAAACTCCCGACACAAAAACACTTGGCGCATCGTACCCGTCACACATCGCAACACAACTGCTCAGATCCATCCTCCGCACGGCTTCACCTGACATCATGCCGGAACACGACGAATCGCTTGGCGGCAAGACTTTGTCTGGTGAGTGGTAACTTCTGCCGGCAGCCGATGTGGCCTACGACCGAGAGGCCAACTGATGCCTCTGGTCAACCCATCAAGGATTATAGGTGTGATGTTATGTAATGTAAATTAACTAAGTCAAACGTCTAACGATGCATTATCATGAAATTTGGGAACGGGATTGAGGCGGCTTAGAATAAACGTAAATATGCGCATGTAACGCCACTACTGTATGAAGTTGTTTTCAATCAGAAGAGATAAAATATTAGTAACATCTAGAAACTAGGATCAAATTATGAATATATAACGTTACTTAATTTGGAGCCGCCAATAAATAAAATGCATAAAGCCAAAACATTAACAAAGCGCTTCAGACTTAAGCGTGCCTTACCCACGCATTTTATCGAAAAAAAAATAAATAACAAACTTAATATAACTTCCAGTTGGTAAGGTATTATTCTACTAACCATTGGATAATTGTTGTATAAATTAAATAAATATACTAATATATAAATATACTCTTCCCATTGAGAAATAATACTAAAAAGCAGTCATTAATGTAAGCAGAAATAAAATGAAGTAAAAGACAAATATAAAACGAAACACTGTCGTTCAACATACTTAACAACAACTTCCACTAGGAAGACGACTCAAATCTCAATTTCATTAATAATTCATAAGACAAACTGAAATGTATTATGAACTTAACTTGTAATAAAGAGTTGATAGCAGACAGAAGACTTAGAATTCTCAGAAATATTCAATGAAAAACAAAGAATTTCGTCTATTTTCAGTCTCGTCTACTCTCAGTTTATATTTCAAAATACACTTAGCTTTTCGAAAATTTATGTTAATTGATCATACGAAATTTAATGATTATTATTTGTTTACAAAAGTTTGGAGTAAGGGAATCATCACCCTGACCCCGGCGGCACTTTCTGGTATATTTAAGACGTAGGTATATAAGTACGCTTATTTATATAATTAATATACACAGTAAATTGAGTTAATACATGTAATGTACGGAGCTGACTTGGATATTTCATTTTCGCCCTTTGCAGATTCTACCAAACAGATTTTGATTTAGACTACTAAATTACTGATTATATTAAATTCAATCAAGACTACTTATATTTGATATTTACGAAGTCAAACAGTTTTATTTCAATTAGGCACAAAGGCTCTTTAACGGTCAAAGTTAACAAAAAAGAGAATTCATTCTAATCTCTTCCAAAAGGTAGTTTAGTGCGGAGAAAAATGGACAAAAAACTTCACATTTGCTTTTTAAAATGCTTTACAAGTCGTATATTTGATTTTATTTATATACATTCAATATACAGAATGGCAATTAGGTTATCACATTAAACAGTATAGCAGTTATTACAAATCCTTATCAATACCTTAACTTAATAAAATATACAATTTTATTTTACTAAAAATAGAAAAACAAATTCGTCGAATAGCCCTGAGGCACACGAACAGAGCGATGGTTCAACCATAAATACAAATAAAATATAATAGTATACTAAAACTAGCTGACCCGGCGAACTTTATCACATGATCACAATTTTTACTTTTTAAATTAGGATGATTGTAAATAAAAAGCAACGAATATAAATCCTCTCTATTTATATTCCTTGCTTTAAACGAATGCCGGTGAGACTTTCTGTTAAATATGCTCAGCTATCAGTTGCGTTTTGTTATACCATTTTTAAGAAATAAACCGCTGACTTATATTTTAATTGAGTTGTTTTGTTATTCCATGTCAGTTGCGTTTTGTTATACCACGTTTTATGTCACGTCACACGGGAACGACGCGAACGGGTTCTTAGCTACCTCCCACCAATATTCAGCCAAATCGATTCCGCCGTTCTTGAGTTATAAATAGTGTAACTAACATGACTTTGTACAACAAAAAACACAACAAATAAAAAATATCGTTGTATATAAACAATGATATTTTTTGTTTCTTGAAACCTGAATATAGTTTGTTCAGAATAAGCAACTGAATCGATTCCAATCATTTTTACACCATGTTCTGTTTTGTCCCAAATACATTAAGAAATTGTTGCAGTGTAGTTACCGAGCGCGACACGCAGCTAACGATACATCATAGTACTTGCATGCGCGCAACAGCTGACGCTAGAGTTCTTGCTCGCCCGAGCGGATCTTTGACCATATTTTTGTTGGGACAACCAAGTAGAAAAGCTTATGACTTTGTTGGTTTTACATTATATCTTTTTGAAAATTTTTACATAGATTCTTTACTTAAAAATACTGGACACATGTTTCAGGTTTCGCATAAATAAAAAAATAGTGTGGAGGTACAAGTTACCAGGGTAGCACAAAAGTGTAGGAGAACTCGAAACAATAAAGCTCATTCATAATTAACTAATGTTTCTCTACGCTAGATATTAATTCTGGACACTGTGAATTTCGCTCGTAACGTAGATGGCTTGCACGCTCACTGCGTATCACATATACGCCTCGTGAATGCTACGCTGCTTTCTATGCTTGTTGCGTACTACGTAGGTATACGCCATGGAACTTTACGCTGACATATTTCACTCTCTTACACGTCAGTGCAACGTCCAACCGGCGTACAGCGTACGCGTACACATGCATATTATCGATGATAATGCATTTACAGTATTCATAAAAATTAACAACTGGTGTGATTGAAAATACCAGTTTTCGTTTTAATTTTATTATTAAACATTTTGCGATTATACCGTGTTCATGATCCCTAATGAGCTTAACGCATTTATAATCAATGCAAAACAATTAGGTGCACTCCACATCCGGCTTAAATATGACGTGTGCTGGATTAAAGGTTTGTTATATTGCAGTAAACATGGTCTGTTTGTCAGTCCTTTGATAAAGTATTTTAATTTCGACCTACCTATAGTAGGTAGGTACTATAGAAATTATAATATGCACGGTTTCCGGCGTGCAAATATGCTTTTTGGAAATCTGTATCACTACATGTTATAAAACAAAGTCACTTTGTCTTTCCCTATGTCCCTTTGCATGATTAAATCTTTAAAACTACGAAACGGATTTTGATGCGGTTTTTCAATACATAAAGTGATTAAAGAGGAATGTTGATATGTATAATAACATCCATTAAAATGTGGAGAAATACTATTATTTATAAATATAATTTTAAAGGGAGGAGGTGTTTGAGGATTTTAATAATTCTAGGAGCTCCTTGCTGTTCTCCTCATCGCTGTCACTGTGGTGCAGATGTCAACAGCCTCGGACACCACGGCCTGGCTTGCAGCCGAAGTGCTGGTCGCTTAGCTCGGCACGCAAACATTAACGACATCATTCGACGAGCTCTTGTCACTGTCGGCGTTCCAGTTGTATTAGAACCTAATGGCTTGGTGCGCGATGATAGCAAGAGACCGGACGGCATGTCCTTATTTCCTTGGAAGATGGGTAGGCCTTTAGTGTGGGATGCAACTTGCGTCGATACTCTTGCGCCATCCCATCTTCCTGGATCGACGTGCTGTGCTGGCGTTGCTGCTGCGGCTGCAGAAAACCTCAAACGGCGAAAATATAACAACCTTATCGGAAATTATATTTTCGAGCCGTTTGGGGTAGAAACTCTTGGGCCGTGGGGTCCGAGTGCTCTTTGTCTTTTTAATGAACTGGCCAAACGGCTTGTGGACACTTCCCGTGACCCAAGGGCTGGCTTTTACCTTGGCCAGAGACTAAGTATTGCCATTCAACGCGGCAATGCTGCCAGTCTCTTGGGTACATTGCCAGTCGACTGCGATGACGAAGAATTTTTTGATGCTGTATTGTAATTTATTAATAGTTTTAATTAGGGTAATAGCTTTATTTAGTAATTTGTATTTATTTCGTTTTATAAGTTTTTATATATGAATATGTTGAATAAAAAGAAATACTATTATTTTATATTATAATGTGATGTCGTAAATAATTACATTTTTTCCGCATTTGCAGTGAAACACAGGCTGAACCCTACGAGATTTATCAAAATAATATACTTAATATTGTACACATTAAAAAGGTTTACAAAACAGTCTACGATGGTATATGTCTATATCTTATGGATATCCCAATAACATTTTTGTCATTTACTTTTAACGACAAATAGTGGCTATTTTTTAGTCAGTTTTTATAAATTATCTTTGTGTTTCATAACATCATGCTACGATCTTAAGGAGCTAAGCAAAAGTATAAAAGTCAGATGAAATGCTAAATGAAAAGAAAGTGAAAGCGCAGACAAAGATTTTTAACACTCAATAGTTCAAAATCTAGTTAGTCCCAGTCACAGCGACAAACTAATGTCAAAACTTTGTCAATATGTAGGAAAATTTCAAGGATATTTTGACAGACGAGAATTGCCTCTGTGGTGATGCGATACGATATGGTAGATCGAACAAAACATTTTACGCGGTCGAAATCGTGGATAGAAGGCAGTTATAAAATAATGGCTTAACATCAAAAGATAAACACCAATACTATTTACCGTCAGTCAGCCGTCAGTTTGACCGACAGGCTGAGTGAAATGATAAAACAGTAAAAAAAAAAACATGAAACTGCAGCGTATTGATTATTTTATCTGAAACATGTTGTTTATTGACAAACGGACGCTAGCAGGTCAACTTAACCAATGCTGTAAAATTTCCCCAATCGTAATGCCTTACCGATAAAGTTGAATCTATTTTAAGAACCATATTGTAGGAGCTTGATATGTGCTTGCGTGGCCTTTGAACTTCTCCTCCAATACCTAATTACTACAGGCCTGAAACGCAGATTTAATAAACCTTGTCGGCATGTCGCTATTTTACATGATTCCGTTCCTTATGACTTAAATTTTACCTAACCTAAATATTTTTAATCACACATATATCTAGTTATTACTTAAGCAATAACATATGTATATATTTGTATAAGAATATTTTTGTAGCATATATGTTACAATGTTGTATAAAGTTTGAATAAAAGATTATTATTATTATAATATAATTTATATTTAAGGTTAAATGTACCTAATATTATTCGGACTTTTTACAAAACCTATTTTCGTATCTAACATGATATGCTTATATTTTACATCGCGTGGATATTTTTTGTTTAAGCTAATAGAAAAAGAATATATTTTTTTATTTAGACAATGGACATCTCACTAAACTACATGATAATAAATCTGAAGAAAATAATTTATTTCTGTGAACGCACCAATCTCCGGAACTACCAGATTTAAAAAAAACTTGTTGCTATTGATAGCCCCATTTTTGAGAAATGAATGAATGAAAGTAAGAGAAGAAAAAATATTTTGTTGAGTCTCGTACTGGAAGATAACGAAACATTCAAAAATTAAAAAAAGATTACTTTAATTTAAAAAAGTACAAAAATTCATAAAAAAAATAATTAGTAACAAGGCCAAACGCCTCGTCCGAAGTTCTATGTCATTTCATATCATGCTCGCATAATTAGCAGCCGAATAATAGGAAATAAAGTCATAATAAACACGAAAATGAAATAATAGCACAGGCAGGCGATGCAATATTACTGGATATTTAAAAAGAAAAAAAACATATACATATTCTCACGGTATCAAATGACCGTATTTCTTCCTTTTTTGCCGGCACAACACAGCGATTTGGATTCTCGATTCTGGGTAATACGAAAAATAGGAAATTGTATAACATATCCGCTTAAAGATGTCTACATAACTAGCGAGTGGTTTTAAGCCTTTTATCGTTGTTCGGCAGTAGAGTCGGTTGAAATACGAGTTATAATGCTTTCGCCGGTACTAAATGATACTTTATGTATTGTTTATCTTTTTTTGAGATATCCAAGTACGAGGAATCTATTGTTCATTCTACAATACGATTTATCTTGGATTCCTTTCCTAACGACCTTTAACGGAAAGATTATTAAAAACCCGCTAAAATTTGTCATTCACATTAACGTTATTGATGAGATTTAGATACTGATACTGTGAGTATACAGCGGTAAGTCCCCTCTTTGAGGAGTGGTCAAAGAGGTGCCACGGCTCCCTCACCTTTCGCCTGACGCAGATCCTCACCAGACACGACTGTTTCGGGGGTTCCTGTTCCAGATAAGGGCGGAAGGAAACATGCCACGGTGTCACAACTATGAGGGTCGCCCTGTGGACACGGTGGAGCATACGATGGAGGTCTGCCCGGCATGGGCGGAGCACCGCCGTGACCTCATGGTGGCCCTAATCCAGGCCATGGTCCAGAGCGAGAGTGCATGGAATCCCGTCACCCCCTTCTGCCAAGCAGTGATGCTGGCAAAGAAGGAGGCAGAGCGCATGAGGGAGCGGAAATCTCATCACCCTCACGTCTCTAGCCGCCGCAGTAGAAGCCCTGGTCGGGAGACAACATCGAACTTACGGCCATCGTAGGCGCGGGCTTGCGGGCAGCGATGTGTGCACATCGTGACGGGGTCCCCGAAGATCGATGCCTGCCAGGGCCGCCGGTTATTCGAAAGAGATCCGTGGCCCTAACGCACAGGCAATTGAAGGAACACGGGTGAGTTTTAGTCAGTAAAAGTTTGACACACCCTTCAGCTTTGCACAGAGCGGGAGAGATCAAATGATGATTTGACGCACTCTAAAAGAAAAGAAACGGTGAATGTGAGTTATCATCTATTAGAGGAGAGACGACTTGAGATTATAAGTCTATTTAAAAATACTGGAATCCCCCGGCTAAAGTATCATAAAAACACTTAGCCCTTTTCCAATATATTGGGGTCAGCTTGCAGTCTAACCGAACGCAGCAGAATATCAGTATTTTGTATGAAGCGATTGCCACACACACATCCCACTTTCTAATAAAAAAAATAATAATGGAATGAGGTACGAATGATATAAGGGTGATAGAAGAGACAAACAGCAACAGCGGAGTATGACGACATCTATGTCTTCTCAGAGGCCGCGGGAGGGTCCAAAGTCAGCAATGGCCTCTGAGAGGCCACAGGAAGGTCTGAAGTCAGCGGCAGCAATTCCTTCTAACTTGAGTTCCTAAAATAATAGTCAATACCAATACTAAATCTAGGAAATAAATTTCCGTAGCAACGTACATATGTATGTGGGCATAGTAATATGATGCCTAACCCACTCCCAGGCTAGCCTGGTTGTTTTTTCTCCTACATCTTTTGCTGTAATACTCGGAATAAAAAATAAAATAAACAAGGAACTTGGGAAATGTTAGAAGAATGATCAAAGCAAAGAAATTAAACCTTTTCAGTACCGTTTCTTCAACAATTAGCTCGCAATTTAAACATTCAAGTAAGCCAGTACAAAACTTTTAAAGGATAATAAAAACGAAAGTAACACAAAAAGAAAATACATAGTTTTGTTTGGGCAACGACTGTTTATTAGGGTTTAACTGTAACTAAAGTGACAAATAAAAAAGACAATTTCATGAAAAGGTTTATAGTATGATTGACGTTTTATGTTCGTTCTCCTGTAGGAACTGTTGACTATTTAGCATTTAATATCAGCTAGTTTATCTTGTAGTTTGACAGCCCCCGTAGTGTAGCGGTAGCGAACGCGGCCGTTGCGCAGGGAGGCGCGGGTTTGATCCCCGCACAGTGCAAATATTTGTATGCATGAATATGAATATTTGCACTGGTCTGGTCGTGCCTCGGAAAGCACGTTCAGCCGTTGGTCCAGGTTGCCATACGAACATCTAGTAGCAGTCATTACTGGTTGTTGGAGCCCTTAAGAGTCCAAACAATTGTTCTAACTGCAATGCTAAGATGATGATGACTTTATCTAAAAGCGAGAGAAACAAAAAGATTAAGGTTCAGAAGAGTTTAGGCTGTGTAGCAACGATACTGATGTAAAATACGTAATATTTTTTATAGGAATGACTAACAGCAGCACGCGGTTTCACCAGCGTAAGTAGTAGTAATACAAACAATAGATAAAAACCTATTCTCATGCCTAACGAATGTGGTTCAGCCGTTTTGGTGGAGTTCGGGGACAAACAGTATCACAGAAGAGTTTTGTATAATAGAAGATTATGGAAAATAAATATTGTTTGACTCGTATAGACTTTATACTACTGTTTATAAACAAGAACATAATAAGAGAGTTGATTAGATAGAAAAAAATACCCGTTTATTTTGAATGACGATTCGGTTAGTGCGGTGGTTGAGTGAACAACTGTTGTGTTGCATGTCGAGGGTTCGATTCCCGAAGGAATAAAATTAATAGGCCATACATATTTTGTATGGTCTACAGATTGTTCCGGGTCTTGCTGTTTGTATTTGTAAGTTTAAATGTTCGTAAACGCACCTACGATACATCGATACTGCTGTCAAGTTATTCAAGGAGAAAAATTAATTATAGGCCTTCGTTGTAACATGTCCCATGCGTGTTCAATGGGATTCATGTTGGGGGACTGAAACGAAATGAAATGAACTGAACACTTTTACACGTCATTTTTTTTTAACTAGTTGGAGCCGGCATTTTTCTTTTCTTTTTTTTAATAATTATAAACAAGCGCTTGACCGCAATCCCGCCTGATGGTAAGCAGTGATGTGATCGTTGATGGTAGAGCGCGCTAGTTTATCAAGAGCCTATTCACTCAGAAAAACTGAGCAAATAGGAAGGAAGACGGCAGTTGAGCGAGGTGATGCAATGTTAAACCCAACAACACGACCAACGATGCTGCGCCAAAGGGAGATTGATCTGAAGACCCTCCACGACCAAACTCCCAACACAACAATAATTGGCGTATCATACCCGGCACACATCGCAACACAACTGCTCAGACCCCTCCTCCGTACGGCTTCACGACAAATCGTTTGGCGGCAAGACTTTGTCTGGTGGGTGGTAACTTTTGCCGGCGGCCGATGTTATGGCCTACCACCGAGAAATGACTATCTTTTCAAATTTACAATTTCCTAACTGACTACATCTAAGAAGAAATAGCCGAAATAAACTCAGGGATCATCGTCGTTTTCCAAGCCTAAATAGGCCAGTCCATAACCCTGACTTCATGTTCCCTAAGCACAGTAAATATCAGCTCAGCCGTATGTGCATGAGTATTAACGTGCATAAGTTGGGACTCTTGACCTATTTGTACCCTGTGTGGAATAATCGATGGTTCCACTACCTCATTACGGTGTTTCAATGCATTCATGTTCCCTCTTATCGAAATGAGATTGCTTCGCGCACCCATACGAATACCAGACTTCCGCCCTGATATGAATGGACTTCTTGTGGATACTTGAGACGGCTTCGTCTACCTGGAGCTCGCAAAATCCGTAATCATCGTGAATCCGGATGAAATCCAAACCGAGGCTCAACAGAAAAATGCACCACGGACCATTGCTCATCATTTCATGCGAAATATTCTCGAGCCCACAATAGTCTCCGCCCACGATTGACACGCCGCAAACCTGAACCCGAAATGCTCTGCGAGAATGATAACCAACATGATATAATCTTCCCCTTACAGTTTGGTCACTAACCAACAATTGGTGTTCAGATTGTAGGCTTTGAATCATTGGCATAGCCGTAATATTGTTGTCTTCCAGCCCTGTCTAGGAGTGGTGATTCGATTTCTGCTTGAATACCGTTCAGCAACATCGCCTGTTGTACAAAAACTTGGAGATTATATTTTGGCCGATTTGCAGGGTTTTGGGAACCATGCATTGTATAGCATCAGCTTCCAATGCCTATAACACTAATCTGCTCTTCCCTTGTCAAATGTTGACGCGATACAACAATAAATGTACATAACACACATTTAAATTACAATAAATAAAGTGTGTAATCGCTTTTAATTTTTCATCGATTTACATGGTGCATTTTAATTCGTATGGCTTTAATTAATTTGAAGCAACAATACAAGTTGCATTGTCTAAACATCATTTAGACGACGCAAGTCATTTGTTGAATGAATTTTATTGTATGCCATAGGTAATTAAATTGCTCCGTGTAAATCAGTCTTTAAACTGTAAATCCTTACTTATATTATAAAGTGAGCTACTGAACCGATTGCTTTGAAATTTTACAGACGTAAACTTAGAAGTTTGGTTAAAATAATGGAGTACTTTTATATACCAGAAAAAAAATTATATTCTAGAGGGAAGACAAACATATTGTTAGCTTCATACCAGTTCAGTGATAGATGGCGTTGTGTGTCGTTTAAAACAATATAATATATTGCAAACGAATATGCACATATAACCTTAGAAGCTAAATGATACGATAATTAATCCGCGAAAATGTGGAATCTGAAAAGCGCCATATAACGAAATTCCACGCGGGCAAAGCCGCGGGCGGAAAGCTAGTAGGTTATAACTTAATAAGTCTTTCATGTAATATCCCTAGATATTGTTGTGTATGTATACCTATGCTTGAGACTGTACCTAAAGGTAAATAGTAGAAATTAACAAAAGACTCAAGCAAAACCTAAGTACCAAACCATTTTCCTCTACCTTTTAATATCCGCCAAACATAAAAAAAAAACATAAACAAGCCAACAGTGTTGAAACTCTTCCATTTCACTAAAGTCGTTGACTCTGAAACGAGTTGTTACCTTAATACTCATTTAAATATCGAATAAGACAGTACAGAACACTGCAGTCGAGATAAGCGCCATAATTAATTAATACCATTAACCCTATGCCAGGTTTACACGGAAAGTTCGCAGTAACTATAGACAATGAATCTTAATAAGGTACGTACGACGCTGCTTGCTCGGTCCTTCAAGCTATTAGTTACAAGTAATGGGGAATAACTCGGAAACAAAGACATACACTACCTTTGTTATAAAATTATCTGTGACAATTTCATACGACGTTTTTCTAACAAATGGCAAACTTTATAAGTAACAGCTTATGTTTTTCATTGTGCAACGCCTTGAGTGACAAACGAAACCGAGTAAATTTTGTTGCATGTAGTGTTTTGATAAAAGAGGTGCTTCTTGTGTCGTGGTGGGTTTTAAATTATAATAGTCCAAACATTGTGGAAAATACACAATTTTAAATGGATATTATTGTTACGAATGCATCTTATGTCGAGGGCATAAGGTTCAATATCGCGTGACATGTAGTGCGTAACTTTTAAGCCCTATAACTCGAGACCTAGACATTGTATAGGTGCAATATAAACACGCATTGCTAGACTTAGGGTGGCCTATCGAATGGTACAGGTTTCATCAATTTTGTCTACTAAGTGACGACATCGAAATTTCTAGAAACTCGTTTCCGGGAATTACCGTAGGTACCGACTGAATGCACTCGAAGTTATGCGCTATTATTTTTACGTCTAGACGATTCTGGAATGTTCGATCAGCTGGCCTATATACGAGTATAGC
This sequence comes from Sesamia inferens, assembly GCA_037179545.1. Classification (NCBI taxonomy): domain Eukaryota; kingdom Metazoa; phylum Arthropoda; class Insecta; order Lepidoptera; family Noctuidae; genus Sesamia; species Sesamia inferens. Next base: position 13,376,835 of record CM073928.1, on the reverse strand, counting down.
GCCGTGACGCCAGCGCAGAGTTAGTCTGCATTCGACTAGCGATACGAGAACAAGCGACAGTTAAGAAGCGAATACTTACTGAGAATACTTACTGCGACAACTGTAAAGAGAACTTTGAGTACTACGTGTAGTAACATTTGTAATGTTATTGTGTGTTTACAATACGGACTTCGTGGACGTAAGTGAAGACTTCGGTGCAATGTCAGCAACATTCTACTTGCCATTGCCTATAATCGACTGTACCTTCGTTGCCAATAAACTTTGCAACCCTTAACCGGCGTTTAAGTACCCCTAGCTCGTAACATTATCTTTTCACTTTGGGCTAGTGAAAACAAGACATGCAAGGTATTTGCAAGGCACAACATGTATCTCAATACATTACACATATAAATACTTACATAATCAGCCTCATAATGTTCCTCCTGAGACACAGGCCTCCTCTCAGTAAGAGGGACACGTGGGCCCAGTACGGGTTGGTAGATGACACACATCTCCGAAGTTCTGCCTCTAGGACATGTCGGTTTCCTCATGATGTTTTTCTTCATCGTTTTGAGAGCAGTGGTGATGTAACAATTTACACAAAGTAATGCGCCTGATGGGGTTTGAACCTACGACCTACAGCTTGCAAGTAGCGGCCAATACCACTAACCGCTTGTTCCTCTCTCTGTGTCTGAATGGTATTATCAAAATGAAGGGCGTCTTGTGGTTCCTTCTATCAAACAGAACAGCTTTCTTTATAGAATTAACATCATATGGACATGGATAAAACCTTACTTATCTATTCCGTGATATGGACAATAAGCTCGCTTCCTTATTACTTGGGATATATATGGTTTACGTCAGGTTATATGATGATCAAACCCAAAAACACTACCACCAACCACCACCGCCATAACCGTTTTTTTAACAAAAAAAAAAAAACCGACTTCCTAAAAACACTACAAACTGAAAAATAACTAATGTCGGAAATCAGCGTCTTTGGTTTATGTATATTAGTTTTTGACACCAACTTGTTTTTGTTTTACACTTTTTAGTTGTGAAAAGTACTGTCCAGCTGCATCCGGTTAGACTGGATGCTGATGCTAAAATAGTTGGGAAAAGGCATATAAGCAAACGACGGAATTTTGTTTACTTTAATTTTTACCCGTAATTTTAGTTTAAAAATGGAGCCACTGAACCGATTTCTATAAAATTCCTATGAAACCAAAATGAAAATATGAAAAATGCTAGACATGACGCGATTACGGATTAAATCCAGTCTTTTGATTATAATTGATTATTGCATAAGCGTGACGAGTAGGTAGTCCTATGTTAAACTTCAATGCTGTAAATTTTTGAGGGATTCCCTCAACTGCCTATGGTCTCGTTCATCAGATTTATTGCAAATCATCATTTTAACCCATAAAGGTGCAAAGTTCTCAACAATATAAATGAATTAATTCGAAGCACAATGTGGCTACTGTAAACCGTTGAGGAGTTCCCTTAACTGTCCTTTGTCTTCATCATAAGACCCCTAATGACAATCATAATACATCTAGGTGTAAAGCTCTTATCAATACAAATTAATCAAGCACAAATACAAGGTAGCTTCTGTGAATCGTTGAGGAGTTTCCGGGCCTGGACTTTATCTTCATGATCAGAACCCTTATGATAGTCACAAACACCGAGGTGTAAAATTCTTCTCAATACAAATTAACCAAGCACAGACACTAGGTAGCTGCTGTGAATCATTGAGAAGTTCCTTCGACTGTCTCTCGGCTCTATCATCAGATCTACCCCAGACCTTTATTACATCGTAGTGCTTTAAAATACTTAGAAATGCACTAGTCGCGCATACGACTTTTGAAAGTTCCCCTTGATTTCTCTGGTCTTTCATCATCAGATCCTGACCTTGTGACTATGGAACCAACTGAAAAGTATCCCCTTTCAAACAAAAAAATAATTTTGTAAATCGGCCCAGGCGTCTTCGAGTAATCGGGGAACATACATAAAAAAATAAATATTTCGACGAATTGATAACTTCCTCCTTTTTTAGAAGTTGGTTAAAAAGAGTTTGAAATTGATCGATGAGATACCCTCTAGTCATCCTTTTGTCCGTCTTGTAGAGGGAGGAGTTTGTTTTGGAGAGTCACCCTGTCTCTGAATTGCATGACTTAATCTGCAATCTCCGTTCCATCATCGGACGACCCGTCGTAAGGCGAGTATCCACCCTTACGTTGTTGACATGACTACTATCTAGACGAAGCGTTTCGCCTCGTCTTTTATACCGCGTACATCGAAGGACTGTCACATTTGCCTGCAGCGGTCTTTCCATTTGACTAAAATTTAAATATGGCGGGATCGCGGTTAAGCGATCGCGCCAAAGGGAAAAGTGATTGCACGTGCGTCTACGCACTTGTGCATAACATTTCCATCACCGAAGGTTCCGTTGAGGTTCACCGTTATGGCCAAAATACGGTTCCTCAAGTAGGGTGAGTGAAGGTGAAAAGAAAGTGTAGTAGCAAAAGTAAAAAAAATACTAACCTAACCACCTGCTCTTAAAAAGAGCCTAAAGCAGTACATTCCTATCCAAAACCGACAAGTCAAGTTATATTAGTAAAGGATGAAAAATATAACTAATTAAGACTTTATTCAGCGAGAACTGTCTCTGTTGTATAAAGGAAATATGCAAATAAAAGCTTGGAATTGAATTTAGCGCATCGACTCAAATTACATTTAGAGTGAGGTCAGACGGGGTCAGCTTGTTATCGAGTGAAACACAATCGCTCGAGCCTGGCCTCGTTCCATACTGAGCAGCTATCTCAGTGCCCAAATAACTTAGGGAAAAATAAAGTAATTTACTAGGGAATTAGTGTTAACGTCTGACACGTTTTTCTGGGGACCTATAAAGTATTTTTTCAGGCCTAATTTAGATCTAATTATAGTGATATTCGATACCCATTCTTCTTTCTAAAATATAGTGTATTTTGTTATTTTAATCAAACTAACAATAAAAGATTGGTTATTCTGCACAAATTAGACGTAAATTACAAAATACACATACCATTAAAAATAAGCCAAAAGCCCTGTATTCAAAACCTTAACAGTTAAAACATTGAGTCTATTGCTTGATATCGCATACATAACTCGCCTGTTTCCCAAGGGGAGGTGAGTTAACTCCAGCATATGTACATAAAATAAATTCTCAGAAGAAAATGCATTTCCCTATCAGGTTTACTTCAAACAAAACTGGAAAAGGAAATCAACTGATTTTTATAAGAAAAAACCTACATAGGTACACAGTACGAATATTTATGCTGGACCAAAAACTCCATCTGTGTAGGTGCTTTTTCAAAGAATTAAAAGTGTAGATTCCACTCTCACCATATTCACGTTACTAGGTTCTTTACCAATTTACCTCCTTACAGGTTAAATCTGAATAGTGTTCGTTACATTTGAGTGATCTAAATCGAGCTCACTTCTTCCGACCGTTGACTGCTTTAATCTTGCTTTGAAGTGCCAGTTTCAACGGCTAACTTTTTTCAAACATTTAAATACCTAAAGTAGACAGCTTCCTGAATCTTATTGTTTTCTCTAGCAGGTGTAAGACTCGTTTTTCTCCCTGGATCTGTGTGAGTTTCATCCAGGTCTTCCCCATGATCTTATGTAGACTGTCCACCCATCTGGCTTATGGTCAGTCGTGGCTTCTTCTACGGATTCTCTGTCATCATTTCGTAACAGCCTTACTCAAACAGCCATTGCAACATCTAACCAAGTCTTTTGCTACATCATACTCCAAAGTCATTTATTTAAATCAGCCTGAGAAACAGCACTATTTAAACGTCAATGTTACATAGCACAGTCCCTCGAAACGGCTGCCCTTAGCCACAGTGGTGCACTGGGAAGAAGAAGAGATGGAACAAACTCCCCAGTAGCACAGCTGTCTGTGTTAAAGAAAGTATCTGATTGTATACAAATTATGTAAATACACTCTTTATCTATCATCATCTTAGCTTTAATCCCAGTCGCATCCGAAGCTTTTTCAGCTATGGAGTCTGGGTTCCGCTTTATCAGCCGAAATGCTGATTTTGGCTAAACTTCGTTATTTTCCGTGAAGCGACTGCCGTCTGACCTCCACAACCTGAAGGCGATATCGAAGCATTGAATTTAGACCAATTGTTGGACTTTTGAGGGCTTCAACAACCCGTAACGACCGCCATTACTACTTCGGATGGCAACCGGGACCAACGACTTAAACGACCTTTCCGATGCACGACCAGACCAGTGCAAATATTCATATTCATGCATGCAAATTGCGCAGCGGCAGCGTTCGCTACCGCTACGCCACGGAGGCTGTCATAAATACACGCTTTACTATAGCGTGTTAGTTCAATAACAAAATAAAATAATGAAATATATTCCAACTTTTACGATTGACCGCTCCTGGGCCCTTAATACTACAATTTCATTAGACGAGATTATTCGCCCATGCTAATAGGATGGTTTTATAATAGTTAGTCCAGACACGAATCATCCGATTGGCGGACGGCTAATCGGATTACTAATAAAACTTTCGCTTTGCTACGTCATAATACGGATTTCGCAGTTTGTCTTTTGTCTTAATTTCTATGACTACAGGGTGTTTTGTTTATTATGGATTTTGCTAACTGTGGTCATTGAAAAAAATTAGGATAACAAAATATTATATTGGCGCTGATTCTGTTGTTCACAAACTAAACTAATTAAGATATTTGCATCTTTTTCTTTCCATTTCGTTAAAGAAAAGGATAGAAGATAACATTTTAATTTAATGCTGTCAAATTAAGATACTCCATAGACAGTTTAGACGCGATTATAAACATGGCGACTAAAAATACGCCAGTTTACATCAGGAGCGCACTAAATTTGACAGGTCTATACTGACATTTCAACTTTTCTAAAGTTATATGTATTTTCTAAGTATGTATATCTTGGACACCATTGACTGAAGGTGAAGGAAAACATCTTGAGGAAACCTGGACTTTATAAGTCTGAAATCGCCAACCCGCATTGAGCAAGCGTGGTGATTACGCTCAATCCTTCTCTGTATGAGAGGAGACCTGTGCCCAGCAGTGGGACGATAAAAAGGTTGATGATGATGATGATGAAATTGACATTTTATTTCCTGTCCCTTTCTCAAAAAAAAGGGAAAGAAAAACTGTACATAACCCGTGAGGGAAATCAAAGAAAAGATGCCTAATAATAATTTCACTAGACTGGTTTAACAAGACAGCAGCGTAATTGCTTAACACATAATCAGTAGCAATGGGTTTAATTTTGACAGTTCAACAACATTCATTGCGTTATTTAAGTTGTTGAGCGGACACGTTATCGAACACATGGAGCAATGAATTAGCAATATGCCTCAAAATGATTCCAATTGATGGTTATAGTGTGACACACAATTAGGGTGCTGATTAACAGTTCATGCTCGTGTTATAATAATACTAGTTGTAAATTTATGAACCTCTTTATTAAATAAAAAAGTGTTTTTTTTTTTCTAAAAAGGCTTCGTTAAATTCATTAATCTGCTTAATTTACCAAAAAGTATTTTTTCGTTGATTAGTAAATTTCTTTCTTAAATTGTTACCAGTCTAAATATTTCCATTTAATTGGTTAAATACTGACGGAGTTCACGGAATAGGTCAATATTATATGTCATCATCAGCGTTTTTATCGTCCCACTACTGGGTACAGGTCTCCTCTCATACAGGATTCAGCGTAATCACCACGCTTGCTCAATGCGGGTTGGCGATTTCAGATTTAGAGTCCAGGTTTCCTCTAGATGTTTTCCTTTACCTTGTAATCAGTCATTGGTGTCCAAGATATACTTAGAAAGTACATATAACTTAGATATGTTACATTGGTACTTGCCTGACCTAGAATCGAACCCGCACACTCATACTAGAGTGGCTGGTGTTTTAACCATTAGGCTACCAGGACTTAACGTACGGTCTGCCAGTATTACATGACATGCCCGTTCAACCTTAATAAAAAAAATAATGGGCTTAATTTGATGGGTTATTTTTTACACACGGATTCCAAATTGTTTTTCTAAAATAAAAGAAGCATGAGTTTAAAAAGATCAAATGTTTACCTCTCAAATTAAATAATGATTATCATGGTATAAACGGGTTTATTTCTGTAAAGTGCTCGGTTTCAGCGTCGAATAATGAATGCTTTTATTTTTCACCTCGCTTTTAAAAACTCAAATCCTACTATATAGAAAAGAGAAAGTTTAAATTTACGTTTGTTACTCTTTCACGCAAAATCTACTAAACAGATTTGGATGAAATTTGGCATATTGTACTTGATTTATAACTAGCATTAACATATAGCATACATTAAAATCCGATATTTCAACGGTTTAAACGTACGTAAGTGAAATCGTGGGGCGCAACTAGTAATGTCATACAATGTTGTCTTACTTAACTCTGATTCAATACAATTAATTAGTCGACTAGAAAATTCTATTATTGTAATAGTTTTTAACCAATGTATGTTATCGGTGATGTAATATGGATCAGAAATGTGGTACCTCACTAATGGGTCTCATAAGAAAGCTCAAGGTCGCACAGAGAGCTATGAAGAGGGCTACGCTAGGTGTTTCCCTACGTGATCGAATCAGAAATGAGAACTAAAGTCGCCGACATAGCCCAGTGGATTAGCTCTCTGAAGTGGCAGTGGGCGGAGCACATAGCTCGTAGAGATGATGCCCGATGGGGCAAAAAGGGTTTTGAATGGCGACCACGTACCGGCAACCGCAGCGTCGGACACCCACCAACTAGGTGGTCGGATGATCTGACCAAAATCGCAGGGCAGCGCTGGATGAAAGCCGCGTCCAACCGTTCTTTTTGGAAATCTTTGAGGGAGGCCCATGTGCAGCGGAGGACCTCATGTTGCTGAGATGATCATGGTGATGATTATAATCTGCTGTTTCCACCCTTACGTTGTTAACACCACTACGATCCCGACGAAGCTTTTCGCCTCCTTTTTTATACTGCGTACATCGAAGGACTGGAACAATTTGCCAGCGGCGGTATTTCCGTCGAACTACAATTTGAGTGTCTTCAAGGCTAGAGTGAATAGGCTCTAGCGCGCTTTAACATCAACGATTGGTATCATGTGGGATTGCGGCAAAGCACTAGTTTATAATTTATAAAAAAAAAAAAATAGTTTAATTTGCTTCTATAAATACAAATACATCGTTTTCTTGATTATATTCTTGATAGGTATTATCAACATACGTACACTTGGCTAATGAAGCTTACGAATTATAACATCAGTTATCTGCCACTGAGAGTCCCACCAAAAGTACACTAGCCGTTTCGTAAATTAACCTGTACGAACAAAAAAATAAAAGAAAATAAAAAAAAAAATTATAAGTATTGTAGGCACTTGCATATGCATTTAGCTATTTTGTCCATAAAACAGACAACCCAAATGAATTTACTTCATTATCAACCTTTTTATCGTCCCACTGCTGGGCACAGGTCTCCTCTCATACAGAGAAGGATTGAGAGTAATCACCACGCTTGCTCAATGCGGGTTGGCGATTTCAGACTTAAAGTCCAGGTTTCCTCAAGATGTTTTCCTTCACCTTCAGTCATAGGTGCATAAGATATACTTAGAAAGTCCATATAACTTTAGAAAAGTTACATTGGTTCTTACCTGACCTGAAATCGAACCCGCGCACTCTTACTTGAGAGGCTGGTGTTTTAAGCACTAGGCCACCACGACTTCAACCACTAGGCCATCACGACTTCAACCACTAGACCACCACGACTTCAACCACTAGGCCACCACAACTTCTCATCGCACTTTGAATTTACTTGTCTAAATATATTAAAGATTATAAACATGCTTGTGTCAAACAATCTGAACTAATCTTTGACGACACGTTTGGTACAGTGGTTGAGCGATCGACTGCTGCACTGCGTGTCGTGGGTTCGATTTCCGCACGGAATAAATATTTGTATAGGCTACAGGTAGTTGTTCCGGGTCTGGTTGTTTGTGTATGTGAATTTAAATGTTTGTACGATACAGGAGTAATTCTTAGTGTGGGGTAAAGTTTTTTTTTAATCTTATAAATCTCCTCCCCCTTATAAATCTCTCAGAAAACCCTTTTTTATAATCATAAACTAATGCTTGACCGCAATCCCGCTTGATGGTAAGCAGTGATGCAATCGTTGATGGTAAAGCGCGCTAGTTTATTATGAGCCTACTCACTCAAAAAAAAAACTGAGTGAATAAGAAGGAAGACCGCAGTTGAGCGAGGTGATGCAATTTTTAACCCAACAACACGACCAACGATGCTGCGCCAGAGGGGGATTGATTGATTGTTGTGACACAACAACATTTGGCACATCGTACCCGGCACACATCGCAACACAACTGCTCAGACACGTCCTCCAGACCAGACATCATGCCGGAACACGACGAATCGCTTGGCGGCAAGACTTTGTATGGTGGGTGGTAACTTCTACAGGCAGCCAAATGTTTGTGAAAACGTATGTACCTAACACACGTTTTTACAAACATTTTGTTTACCTTTTCATTTTATAGCTATAGAACTTACTATATTATGCTCTTTGTACAAAATACATGTCATATTTCACATACGAAGTACATGTCGCCGTCATCCTCCTATTTAAGCTTGCGTGCGGGCTATAAAGTCTAGATCACACAGCTGCGGAATTTATGTCGCAACTTGTGCATATGCTTGACTAATAAGTTCTGCGTGTTATCATTGAGATGTGAACAGTGTATTAGCATAGTTCAGGATGTCAGATGTTAGTTTTAGATTAATCTCAACTTATTAATTTATTAGTTGCGCCCAGTGCTTTCAACCACGTAAGTTTCGATTAGGGTTTCTCAATATTGTCGACCTTTCTATTTCGCGGAGAGCGAGAATTGTAGACTACAATTTCCCGGGAATTCCCGGGTTGTCGAGAAATATGGAAATTTATTTAAAATATGTGTGATTTAACAATAAAACTACGCTTTTTATGCAATATTCAATAGGTAACATTATCAATCAACAACATTTATTTTTAGTTTTATGTGACTTTCACTTAAGCAGGAATATAAAACTTTAATTGAGCGAAATAAACTCTAGCGAGATCTTTTGTCATAAATAGTCGTTTTCTTTGTAAAAAAAAACAAATGGAATATCTTCTAAAAACAATGTCACCATGTCACCACAATAAAATTTAGTACCTTACATACTAAATAATTTACCTTAGTCCCTGTCTGTACTACAAAACTTTTCAATTATGTAGGTACCTAACATGAAGCGACAGTTTTTCAATTATATAGGTACAAAAATAACAATTAGACTAGCTTAATAATTACGAATCACAATAAGGTACAGGTAACTTAGTCTAGACCAACTTTTAAATATTTGTTATAAATTGAGATTTTCCGTTACGTAAATAAGCATAAGAACCTAATAAATAATTGATAATTTAGATTAATGACAATCAAAAGCTAGCCCACTGTCTTGGAAATAAGCCTTTGAAAATACGAGGCCATTTATAGCATCATCTGACAATCGGTTTCTTATTTTCGTCACAAAGTTTCTAGACAAGGAGAAAACCCGTCCATTTTCTGTCGAGGTAGGCTTTATTCGATTCATTTTTTTTTTATATAATTATAAACTAGCGCTTGACCGCAATCCCGCCCGATGGTAAGCAGTGATGCGATCGTTTATGGTAAAGCGCGCTAGTTTATTAAGAGCCTATTCACTCAGAAAAACTGAGTGAATAGGAAGGAAGACGGCAGTTGAGCGAGGTGATGCAATGTTAAACCCAACAACACGACCAACGGTACTGTGCCAAAGGGAGATTGATCTGAAGACCCTCCACGACCAAACTCCCAACACAACAACATTAGGCGCATCGTACCCGGCACAAATCGCAACACAACTGCTCAGACTCCGTACGGCTTCCCAGACATCATGCCGGAACACGACAAATCGCTTGACGGCAAGGCTTTGTCTGGTGGGTGGTAACTTCTGCCGGCGGCCGATGGCCTACCACCGAGAATAAGAATGAAATTTGACAAATTTCATTTAAATCCGTTCAATAGTTTAGACGTGCATCAACAAACACTCGAACTCACACACACACACACACACACATTTATAATATTAGTAAGTGCTTTCGCTAATGTTATGCTTTGCGTATGTGCCAATTTATAGTGTCACCAAAAGTGTTTTAATTTGACAACTCGAATGGATCCTATTAAAACGAAATTATAATTTTAAACTACCATGAAGGTATTTTTGATTTACCATTCGAGGTTAATTCTATAGATAACCTTGATAATAGTTGATAAATTTTGAAAAAACAAACATATAATATATTGTTGGAGGAAGTGCTAAAATCGATCGATTTAAATCCTTTGTTAAATATGTCTTTTTTTTTTTTTTTTTTTATTAAAATATAAACCAGCGCTTGACCGCAATCCCGCCTGATGGTAAGCAGTGACGCAATCGTTGATGGTAAAGCGCACTAGTTTATTAAGAGCCTATTCACTCTAGCCTTGAAGACACTCAAATTGTAGTCCGACGGAAACACCGCCGCCGGCAGATTGTTCCAGTCCCTCGATGTACGCGGTATAAAGGACGAGGCGAAACGCTTCGTCCGGATCGTTGAGGTGTTAACAACATAAGGGTGGAAACTCGCCGTACGACGGGTCGTCCGATGGTGGAACGGAGATGGGGGAATTAAATCGTGCAATTCCCTCGCACACTCCCCAGAATGTATCCTATAGAACACCGAAAGGCTGGCTACTCTACGCCTGTGCTCTAGGCTTTGGAGACCAACTCGAGTTAAATCAGGGTCACCAATCAGCCTCTTCGCACGCCTCTCCACTGAATCCAAAGTGGCCAGGTGACACTTAGCAGCACCAACCCAAATGTGGCTGCAGTACTCCACACACGAACGGACCTGTGCTTTGTACAACATTAGAAGCTGCCCTGGTGTGAAGTACTGCCGGACCTTTGCGATTACACCAAGTTTTCTGGCAGCCACCTTGGCCTTGGACTCAATGAACCGCCCAAAGTTTAGGTTCGAGGAAATCTCAACACCCAAAAGCTGAAGGCGGTCGGTACACTCCAAGGATACATTCCGAAAAGTAGGAGCCAAGGTGAACGGGCTCCTTTTGGCGGTGAAGAGACACGCCTGCGTTTTGGCGGCATTGAATGCTACAAGATTGGCATTGCCCCATTCGGAGACTGCCTGAAGTGCAACACTCGTTCGCTCTACCATGGCCTCTCTTTCGGACCGGATTGATTCCCTACTAGCCCGAGCATCCGGCAGGTATCTCTCCACAACTGTGCTGTCACCTGCATACCCATAGATACCGGGCATCAGCAGATCGTTAATATGCAGCAGAAACAGAGTTGCAGAGAGAACAGACCCCTGAGGAACACCGGCGTTAGTCGACATGGGCTCAGATGAGCATCCGTCGACAACAACTCGGAGGGACCGTTCAGTCAGGAAGTCTTTTACCCAGCCAGTCAGGCTAGGGGAAATGCCGTACGCTGGAAGCTTACTCAAAAGGCCAGCGTGCCATACCCGGTCGAAGGCCTTCGAGACATCAAGGGAGACAGCAATCGCTTCCCCATTTCTCTCGAGGGCCTCGCCCCACAAGTGAGTGGCATACACTAGTAGGTCCCCAGTTGACCGATTGCGGCGAAACCCGTACTGTCGGTCACTGAGGAGATCGTTACCTTCCAGGTATGCCAAGAGGCGCGAGTTCAATACACGCTCCATAATTTTGCAAAGTATGGAGGTGATCGAAATCGGCCGATAGTTGGTAGGATCGGCACGACTACCCTTTTTGGGCACGGGCTGCACGTTGGCAAGCTTCCAGGACTTGGGCACTATACCAGTCCCAAATGAGAGGCGGTACAAGCGTGTCAATACAGGTATGTCGTTGTATTTATGCAATATTTTTAAGTTTTTTTTAAGCTATTGCATAGCTTCTATCGCGGGCCTTGAGCGCGGGGACCGAATCCAGAAATTCCGTAACGAAAAAACCTCACGCTCCCCACTCCGACGGGCACGGAGGTGTGGCTTGAAGGCCGTACATCGTCTAACATCGTTTCAGTTCGGCAGTCTTCAGCACGGTATGTTTGTGTGCGTGCGACTACATCTTTTGAAAACAATTTATAGATTTTCAAAAAGAGCATGCATATTGCAGGGCTCGAACTCAGTTCTACACACTTGCCATGTTACTGATAGTCGCGATGTGCTAAACTTGCGATTAATTTTCTCTCTGAAATAGGTCTTCTATAGAGATATGTCATAGACGTCATCGACGTTGTCATGGCTACCTTAAAAACTTTTCATATAATTAATTATTAAGTACTTTTATTCAAATTAATTTAGTATGGCCTACAATTAGTTATGGTAGCAATTTACATTTCTCCGAATCCAAAATTGGACGAGGTAGAGCATTTTATTCATCGCACTTTACTGGAGTACACTGAAGAAGGCTCAAAAATACTTGGTACAAATGGTAATAAATTTCCACTTATCTTGGCTGGCGATTTCAACATTAACTTCGCTGATAAAAAATCAGAGCGGTTGACAACTTTTCTATCAAAAACATTGAATTTGAAAATGAATAATGATCCACAAGAGTCCACAACAAAATATGGGACCACCATTGACGCGGTATTTTCTAGGTATTTAGAGGATATTAAGTCGCAAACTTATGTTTCTTATTTCAGTTATCATAAACCTATAGTTTCAATGATAAATATTCCTGAATAACCAACAGCTACTGTAAGGTAATAAAACCCACATGTATTGTAAAATAATAAAAATATTTTAAATAATATTAACTTTTTATTTATTTAATAAAAGAAAAATTTGTTTTCTTATCGGTCACCACGTTCAAAAAGTGTAACTTGAATTAATATCAAAGAAAAAGAAATACTGCATAAATAAAATAAATAAATAATTATAATTGCATAAATTGATACAAAATGCTATGCAATAGCTTTACCGCGGTAGTCCCCGAGTGCCACACGTCTTTTTTTAACATGTGTCGCACATTTCTACAATTGGCTTGTATCTTAAAAAATAATTTAATGTGCATCAGATGGATTTATAAAAAACATTGAAAACGTATTTTTTATTTTTTCTTTCATTCAAATACTCATGAACATATTATATTGATTTGAAATGTCGCATGACGTCACGCCGTGATACAAGATGTAGCACGGCGTGACGTAATTAGCCCCCACACCGTAACTTTAATACGTTATATCTCAGTAGTTTTTGGTAATTACGACAAAATAAAAAATACGGGTCTTAATTTTTTTTAATATCTATAAGACGGACTAATTATTTTTTTGATTTTCATACCTTAGATACATCCCTATTTGACATTTTAGAAAGAAAAAAATAACATAGTTTTCCGGTCCTGATAATTTGTTGCAATTGACTGTTAAAAAAACACTTTGTTAGTTATCCTTACTTATATTATAAATGTGAAAGTGAGTTTGTTTGTTCCTCTTTCATAATTAAACTACAAAACAGATTTGGATAAAATTTGGCTTATAACCGGGAATAACACTTTTTATTCCGATTTTTCCACGGCGTCGTAACTAACGCGTGTTAAATTGCGGGGGTAATTAAATATACCCCTTTGTAAATAAGGTATCTCTTCACCTAGAAAACGCCAATTAAATCAGTTCTACTAGTATGTAAAATAACAAATTTTCTGCAGAAAATTTGTTGTTTCATAACATCAAAAAGCAATATCCGGGCGCAGTGCTTCCAATTACCGGAGTTTGTGGTGTTGCTCGTTCTACTGTAGTCGAGATGGAATTGTCAGACCATAGGCGTGCCTACGATTGGGCAATGCCCAGCACACACATCGGTAATGCAAATTTACATTATGTACGGTTGCAATTGGTTATTTGCCGTTAGATGTAAATAAATGATGATTTTGAACGCGAATGTACGTCTCGTTGATTCTATTTCGTTGTTTTGTGCAATGGTAATAGTTATATTGCTAATTAACTATAAAGTAGTCAGAGATAATATTATATTGGTTCAAATTATTTGAAAAACTTAAATTATTCCACTAATATATCCCTTTTAGTGTCATAAGTTACACAGTTCGAAATAAGAAAAAAATGCTCCTGCTGTATAGTTTTAGATACTCAAGGGGATGTAACTAGCTCAGACACGCAATTTCACCCGCATAAGATACGATCTCGTGAGAACATTGGAATAAAAAGTATTATGTAAGTGAATATAATGTGTCAAATTTCAGTAGTATAGTCTGTCAAATTTCTTCTAAATTCGTTCAGTTGTTTTTAGTGAAAGAGTAAGAAATATTCATTTGTTCTCACAAACTTTCGCATTTATAATATAAGCAGGATTTTAAAGTTAGAATAATAAAAATAAAGTTGTTTGTAACTCAATAAAGTAAAAACGGCTGAAGGGATTTGGATGACATTTAGTACAAAGCTAGTCTGTGATCTGGATTAACCCACAGGATAGTTTTCATTCGGGTTGTATGTTGCCGTGAGTTATTTTCTGCCACGCGAGTGGAGCAACAGACACCAGCCAGACGTAATGTTTTTTCTATCGCCATTAATTAATTTCTATGGCCTACCACCATTCCTCGGTGGTAGGTCATGACATCGGCCGCCGGCAGAAGTTACCACCCACCAGACAAAGCCTTGCCGCCAAGCGATTTGTCGTGTTCCGGCATGATGTCTGGTGAAGCCGTACGGAGTCTGAGCAGTTGTGTTGCGATGTGTGCCGGGTACGATGCGCCAAATGTTGTTGTGTCGGGAGCTTGTTCGTGGAGAGTGAACCGGGTTTTAAAGGATTTTGAGAATAAATCCCAAGAATGCAGAAGGGATGATATGCATTTTAATGGCGGCAATCGGCGGCAACTTAACGACTAACTAGTTTTACATCTGACAGATGATACATTTTTTAGACTAAGGAAAAATATTCATACAGCCAATTTCTTATTCCAGCAGAAAATCTCCAGATCAATCTCGCTCTGGCGCAGCATCGTTGGTCGTGTTAGTCTTGGTTTTAACATTACATCACCTCTCTCAACTGCCGTCATCCTTCCTATTCCTAAGTTTTTTAAATGAATAAAAACTTACTTACTTTCTCTCATGGACTACTTGAATCGTGTTTATTTGCACATTAATCTTATTGGTTACTCGTTCGATGTTGGTTAGACCGACTTACACATACCAAATCGTATATACTTCCTGTTCAGTGATTTAGATATTTACCATTCCAAAGTGAATATTTAGAAGCCACTCTTGTAGATTAGAGGGAATAAAACATTAGAGGCCGTATGTATAATGTATATGCGATGTTGCTAAAGATATTCGACAAACATTATGGCTTAGTCATTATGGCTGAGCGATAACGGTTTTGCGTGGATGTGACGTATGTTTATTCATTTTTGTATTTTTTTTAAAATTTTGTGCGTCTTGTTTCGCAAATAAACGTATTTGTTTCTTTCTGTTTTTCTCAAAATAATGTTTTGACATTCATTCGCATGGTTTTTGAACATATTTACCTGTAAATAATGTAAAGACCTACCTACTGTTAAGCATTTGGGAACACGTTTGGGAAAAGGCTAATAAGGACTTTTCCCAAATGTGTTGAGGTCTGTAGGCTGTATATCTGACTTCCAAAACCCAGTTACTGAAAATTATGACACCTTTTTGTAACACTGGTTGTCTGAATTTAAGGTTTTTGATGACCCGTGCCGACAGCTAAAGATCAGGAGTGACAGCCGGGTATCAACGGCTTACTCGGTATCGGACGCAATCGTTGATGGTAAAGCGCACTAGTTTATTAAGAGCCTATTCACTCTAGCCTTGAAGACACTTAAATTGTAGTCCGGCGGAAACACCGACGCTGGCAAATTGTTCCAGTCCCTCGATGTATGCGGTATAAAAGAGGAGGCGAAACGCTTCATCCGAGTCGTAGTGGTGTTAACAACGTAAGGGTGGAAACACGCCGTCCGACGGGTAGTCCGATGGTGGAACGGAGATGGGGGAATTAAATCATGGATTTCTCGCCGATGACGATACTCCAGAGTTGTTGTGTGTAGGTAAGTGCGTCACACTAAAACTACTAGTATTGAGCCGCACTTGTTGTATTACCACCTTACCGCATGGCGGAGGTATAGTTACGACTGAAAAACATTCTCTTCTTCTTCTTCAGCTTATAGATGTCCACTGCTGAACAAAGGCCTCCCCCAAGGCTTTCCACGCTGACCGGTCCTGTGCTGCCCGCATCCATCGGCTTCCCGCGACCTTCACCAGGTCATCGGTCCACCTTGTTGGGGGCCTCCCTACGCTTCGTCTTCCAGTACGTGGCCGCCACTCCAGAACCTTACTGCCCCATCGGCCATCGGTTCTACGAGCAATGTGCCCTGCCCACTGCCACTTAAGTTTAGCGACTCGCAGAGCTTGACATTGATATGTTCATAATACAAAATGTATTTTGCTGTATGATCATCATCATTGGCTATGTAATTATGGTCACCCATCTACGGATCAATCGCTTAACCTGATCGATAGACATATGTATTTGTTATTATTTGGCCATTTGTCCCTCAGCGCCTATTGTTGTTATTATACTTCATGAAGCAGTGAAAATGCCTACTTCAATTGAATAATTTTTCGGCTATCAAACCTATATTTCAGTTAAGCTAAGACACATGAAACGAGGAGCGAGCCCATTGTTATCAAAGCACAAATCAAGACTACGGGCTACTATGAGAATTTAAAAATAAAGACAGTCATGGAAGTGACAGAAGTGAAAACACAGAATATTCAAAAAAAGAACAAAAATGTTATAGCCGTGACGCAATCTATACCATTGTATACACTCTACATACACAGTATACATTTTATTATGTACCCACATATATCTCGCTGTAGTGATCAAGGTGTCGGGCCGGTCACGCACTCGCGTATTTAATGATTTATCCTATACAACAAAAGTATTCCTTATCGCTAAAGAAGTTTTTACTTCGAAAAATAGTAAACCGAAATAGCCAAATTGGCTTCTTACTAGAAGCCTGTGTCGCATCAACATTCATATCAAATCAAACGTGCACTATATTTTAACCGTGTGAGATGTTCAAATATATTTGTTAGGACCAATATGATTAACTAACAATGGCCCTTATAAGAAAGCTCTCTCTTCTTCAACCTATAGACGTCCAATGCTGGACATAGGCCTCTCCCAAGGCTTTCTACGATGACCGGAGAAAGAAAGAAAATAAGAAGGTCACTCAAATGCCAATGGAGAGTGCTATGCTTGGGGTTTCACTGTGTGATCAAATCAGAAATGAGGAAATCCACAGAAACACCAGAGTAACAGTAATAGCCCGTAGAATTTCAATACTTAAGTGGCAGTGTGTTGAGCACATTGCCCGTAGGACCGATGCCCGATGGGGCCGACGGGTTCTCGAATTGCGACCATGCACCGGAAGACGCAGTGTGGGTAGGCTGCCGATAAGGTAGACCGATGACCTGGTGAAGGTCGTGAGAGGCGCAGGACCGGTCGTTTTGTAGATCCTTGAGGGAGGCCTATGTCCAGCAGTGGACGTCTTTCGGCTGAAATGATGATGATGTTGAATATGATAAATTTTTCTTATTCAGGTTACTTATTAAATAACTAGCTTTCCGCCCGCGGCTTCGCCCGCGTTAACTTCGGTTATATCGCGCTTTTTAGATTTCTCTCCGGAATATCAAACTTTTTCGGGATAAAAAGTCTTCTAACTTTACGTCTGCAAAATTTCAAAGCAATCGGTTCAGGAGTTACGGCGTGAAAGTGGTACAAACAAACTCACTTTCCGATGTATAATATTAGTAAGGATATATTTGGTGCACACATACAAATATTCCAGTAATCTCCCTTGGGAACTTGATGTTTTTTAGGACCAAAAGTAGCCTATGTTACTCTCCATCTTTTCAACTAACTGTATGCCAAAAATCAGGTTGATTGATTGCTTAGCTACGGCGTGAAGGAAGGACAAACAAACAAATAAACACACTTTCACATTTATAATATTAGTATGGATATTGTCATTGAGAACTTAAATGGTTAATTATGATACACGTTACAATTAAATATTCACTTTTTACGCCGATTATTCTAGTTAATGCCTAAGTACTAGTATCTATGTATTTATGTATGTACATGTATGTATTTGTGTATGTACTTTAGTATATTGTAATAATGATGTTTGCACCAACGACAGTCCCATTTTTGGTTCAGGAGAATCTGTCCATTCTTTGGTTGTCTGGAAGAAATCGCATTAGTGATAGGGCCGCCCATTGTATGTTTTGTGTTCAATGTATTTTGTTCTATGTTTGATTGGTGTGCAATAAAGAATAAATAAATAAATACTAATGGAAGTCTGCATACAGGCTCCGGCTTCCGGCTGAAGCAAAAAAGAAACCTCTTCAGGTGGAGATTCATAGACGACTCTGCTTTGAAGTGTAAATATGTTGCTATTCTACAAACGATGGGACACTTAATAACGTGTGCTGCGTGTCCTGTCAGCTGCACGTTAGAGGAACTGATGGACACTAGTGATGGCGCCAAACAAGTGGCTGAGTCCATTTGTATTTCTAACGACACGCTATGAAGTAGTATGCACATCATCATCAACCTTTTATCGTCCCCTGCTGGGCACAAGTCTCCTCTCATGCAGAGAAGAATTGAGCGTAATCATCACGCTTGCTCAATGCGGGTTGGCGATTTCAGACTTAAAGTCCAGGTTTCCTCAAGATGTATTCCTTTACCTTTTAATCAGTCATTGTTGTCTAAGATATACTTAGAAAGTACATAAATATAACATAGAAAAGTTACATCGGTACTTGGTACTTGCCTGATCTGGAATAGACCCCGCACACTAATACTTGAGAGCCATCACGACCAGTATGTACATTCAAATCTACAATTAAAATATTGTTATCGTTACTCGTGGCATCTCTCAACGTAATTAAAATATCTTGTCTGAAACATAAGTACCTCCTAAAATGTACTGAAATACGAAACAAAGTAACTTAGTGTTTTGAAAAACAATTTAGATGAAACACACAAAGGCAGTCAATGTCTAAATGTCAGAGAGCTTTGTTTGAGACGA
The DNA here is from genome assembly GCA_037179545.1 of Sesamia inferens. Lineage (NCBI taxonomy): Eukaryota > Metazoa > Arthropoda > Insecta > Lepidoptera > Noctuidae > Sesamia > Sesamia inferens. The sequence goes on along the minus strand of CM073928.1, from coordinate 13,357,644 downwards.
TACAAGTCAAACAAAGCTTTAGCAATATTTCTTCGTTTGTTTCCCGCTAGGTACTATTACAATGAAATAACAAAACAATTGTTATCTTAATGACAAGCAATGGATGTTAGATGAAACACACAAAGGCAGTCAATGTCTAAATGTCAGAGAGCTTTGTTTGAGACGATACAAGTCAAACAAAGCTTTAGCAATATTTCTTCGTTTGTTTCCCGCTAGGTACTATTACAATGAAATAACAAAACAATTGTTATCTTAATGACAAGCAATGGATGTAGGCCATATAGATGTTCAGTAGAGGACAAAAAAGAAATAGAAGAACAAGTTGCAAAACTTCTTGACAAAAAGCTAATAGAAGAATCTTATAGTCCTTTTGCAGCACCAGTAACGTTAGCTTTCAAAAAAGAAGACAATAGAAAATCAAGATTATGTATTGACTTTAGAGACCTGAATAAGATAGTCGTTCCACAAGCTCAACCATTTCCAGTCATTGATGATCTAGTAGTTAAGACAAGAAACTCAAGATATTTTACGACACTTGATATCAACTCAGCATTTTGGTCAATCCCGCTAAGAATTGGAGATAGAAAGAAAACTGCGTTTGTGACACAAGAAGGTCATTTTCAATGGACGTGTTTACCTTTCGGTCTGAAGACGTCACCAGCCATATTTCAAAGGATACTTAGTAACATATTAAGGAGATATAAACTCACTGATTTTGCAGTTAATTACATCGACGATATTTTAATATTTTCAAAAACATTTTCAGAACATATTGAACATATTACACAATTATTAGATGCTATAAAAACAGAGGGATTTAGACTTAAATTTACAAAATGTACATTTGCTTCAAATTCAGTGAAATACCTCGGTCATATAATACATAACAATACAGTACGCCCAATAAGAGATAATTTAATATCAATTAGAGATTTTCCAATACCAAGATCACAAAAAAATATCAGACAATTTTTAGGAAAAGTAAACTTCTACCACGAATATATTCCAAATAGTACTATACTTTTAGAACCTCTACATAAATTACTAAGAAAAAATCAAAAATTTATTTGGTCTGCAGAGTGTCAACAATCATTTGAAAGTGTAAAAAAATTATTATGCTCACAGCCTATATTAGAAATATTTGATCAAAATTTGCCAATTGAAATATATACAGACGCATCTTTAAATGGTATTGGAGCAGTGCTAAAACAAACACAACCGAACGGAAATAAAAAACCAGTTGCTTACTTTTCAAAAAAACTAAATGAAACACAAAAGAAAAAGAAAGCAGTTTATTTAGAATGTTTAGCAATAAAAGAAGCCATTAGATACTGGCAATATTGGCTAATAGGTAAATCGTTTACTGTATATTCAGACCATAAACCATTGGAAAATTTAAATATTAAGTCGAGGACAGATGAGGAATTAGGAGAATTAACATTTTATTTGTCACAGTATGATTTTAAAATTAAATACGCACCAGGGAAAGAAAATATAGAAGCAGATTGCTTAAGCAGGAACCCAGTTTTATATGCTAATGAGGATACAGATGAACAATTAAAAATTATAAATATGATAACGTTAAATGATATAATTACAGATCAGGGAGATAATGAATACATACAAAATAATAAAACAAAATTAGTGTTGAAAAATAATGTCTTTTACAAAAAAGGGAAAAAACAGGAAAAAATAATTTTAACAGAAAAATACAGCAAAGAATTAATAAAAAAAGTTCATGAGAATATGTGTCATCTAGGTGTAAAACAAATGCAAAACAAAATTAGTACGTCATATACAGCAAATAACTTAACAAAAAATATAACAGAATGTTGTAAAACTTGTGATATATGTATTAAAAATAAATCAAGAGGACAAAAAAATTATGGTTTAATGTCACAATTAGGTCCGGCCACAAAACCTTTTGAAATAGTCTCAATAGACACGATTGGAGGTTTTGGAGGGTCACGATCAACAAAAAAATATTTACATCTTCTTGTAGACCACTTTTCACGATATGCTTATATTGTTACGTCTAAAACTCAAAATGCTAATGATTTCATAAAATTAATTAATAGTGTACCAGATTCAGATTCAATTATGTATCTACTCTCTGACCAATACCCGGGAATCAATTCTAAGGAATTTAAAACTTTTTTAAATGAAAAATCAATACAAATGATCTTCACTGCAGTAAATACTCCCTTTTCTAATGGTCTAAACGAGAGACTAAATCAAACGCTTGTAAATAAGATAAGATGTAAAATAAATGAAAGAAAAAATAAATTAGCTTGGACTACTGCTGCACACATTTGTGTGGAAAATTATAACAACACCGAACATACAGTTACAGGTTTTGCACCAAAATACATTTTGGACGGTACAAATATTTCATTACTGCCAGAAGAACTAAAAAAAGATATATCTGAAGATGAATGGATTAGGGATAGGAAAATAGCATTGGAAAATTCAAAAATAAACCATACATATAATAAATTGTTCAGTGATTTAGATATTTACCATTCCAAAGTGAATATTTAGAAGCCACTCTTGTAGATTAGAGGGAATAAAACATTAGAGGCCGTATGTATAATGTATATGCGATGTTGCTAAAGATATTCGACAAACATTATGGCTTAGTCATTATGGCTGAGCGATAACGGTTTTGCGTGGATGTGACGTATGTTTATTCATTTTTGTATTTTTTTTTAAATTTTGTGCGTCTTGTTTCGCAAATAAACGTATTTGTTTCTTTCTGTTTTTCTCAAAATAATGTTTTGACATTCATTCGCATGGTTTTTGAACATATTTACCTGTAAATAATGTAAAGACCTACCTACTGTTAAGCATTTGGGAACACGTTTGGGAAAAGGCTAATAAGGACTTTTCCCAAATGTGTTGAGGTCTGTAGGCTGTATATCTGACTTCCAAAACCCAGTTACTGAAAATTATGACACCTTTTTGTAACACTGGTTGTCTGAATTTAAGGTTTTTGATGACCCGTGCCGACAGCTAAAGATCAGGAGTGACAGCCGGGTATCAACGGCTTACTCGGTATCGGACGCAATCGTTGATGGTAAAGCGCACTAGTTTATTAAGAGCCTATTCACTCTAGCCTTGAAGACACTTAAATTGTAGTCCGGCGGAAACACCGACGCTGGCAAATTGTTCCAGTCCCTCGATGTATGCGGTATAAAAGAGGAGGCGAAACGCTTCATCCGAGTCGTAGTGGTGTTAACAACGTAAGGGTGGAAACACGCCGTCCGACGGGTAGTCCGATGGTGGAACGGAGATGGGGGAATTAAATCATGGATTTCTCGCCGATGACGATACTCCAGAGTTGTTGTGTGTAGGTAAGTGCGTCACACTAAAACTACTAGTATTGAGCCGCACTTGTTGTATTACCACCTTACCGCATGGCGGAGGTATAGTTACGACTGAAAAACATTCTCTTCTTCTTCTTCAGCTTATAGATGTCCACTGCTGAACAAAGGCCTCCCCCAAGGCTTTCCACGCTGACCGGTCCTGTGCTGCCCGCATCCATCGGCTTCCCGCGACCTTCACCAGGTCATCGGTCCACCTTGTTGGGGGCCTCCCTACGCTTCGTCTTCCAGTACGTGGCCGCCACTCCAGAACCTTACTGCCCCATCGGCCATCGGTTCTACGAGCAATGTGCCCTGCCCACTGCCACTTAAGTTTAGCGACTCGCAGAGCTTGACATTGATATGTTCATAATACAAAATGTATTTTGCTGTATGATCATCATCATTGGCTATGTAATTATGGTCACCCATCTACGGATCAATCGCTTAACCTGATCGATAGACATATGTATTTGTTATTATTTGGCCATTTGTCCCTCAGCGCCTATTGTTGTTATTATACTTCATGAAGCAGTGAAAATGCCTACTTCAATTGAATAATTTTTCGGCTATCAAACCTATATTTCAGTTAAGCTAAGACACATGAAACGAGGAGCGAGCCCATTGTTATCAAAGCACAAATCAAGACTACGGGCTACTATGAGAATTTAAAAATAAAGACAGTCATGGAAGTGACAGAAGTGAAAACACAGAATATTCAAAAAAAGAACAAAAATGTTATAGCCGTGACGCAATCTATACCATTGTATACACTCTACATACACAGTATACATTTTATTATGTACCCACATATATCTCGCTGTAGTGATCAAGGTGTCGGGCCGGTCACGCACTCGCGTATTTAATGATTTATCCTATACAACAAAAGTATTCCTTATCGCTAAAGAAGTTTTTACTTCGAAAAATAGTAAACCGAAATAGCCAAATTGGCTTCTTACTAGAAGCCTGTGTCGCATCAACATTCATATCAAATCAAACGTGCACTATATTTTAACCGTGTGAGATGTTCAAATATATTTGTTAGGACCAATATGATTAACTAACAATGGCCCTTATAAGAAAGCTCTCTCTTCTTCAACCTATAGACGTCCAATGCTGGACATAGGCCTCTCCCAAGGCTTTCTACGATGACCGGAGAAAGAAAGAAAATAAGAAGGTCACTCAAATGCCAATGGAGAGTGCTATGCTTGGGGTTTCACTGTGTGATCAAATCAGAAATGAGGAAATCCACAGAAACACCAGAGTAACAGTAATAGCCCGTAGAATTTCAATACTTAAGTGGCAGTGTGTTGAGCACATTGCCCGTAGGACCGATGCCCGATGGGGCCGACGGGTTCTCGAATTGCGACCATGCACCGGAAGACGCAGTGTGGGTAGGCTGCCGATAAGGTAGACCGATGACCTGGTGAAGGTCGTGAGAGGCGCAGGACCGGTCGTTTTGTAGATCCTTGAGGGAGGCCTATGTCCAGCAGTGGACGTCTTTCGGCTGAAATGATGATGATGTTGAATATGATAAATTTTTCTTATTCAGGTTACTTATTAAATAACTAGCTTTCCGCCCGCGGCTTCGCCCGCGTTAACTTCGGTTATATCGCGCTTTTTAGATTTCTCTCCGGAATATCAAACTTTTTCGGGATAAAAAGTCTTCTAACTTTACGTCTGCAAAATTTCAAAGCAATCGGTTCAGGAGTTACGGCGTGAAAGTGGTACAAACAAACTCACTTTCCGATGTATAATATTAGTAAGGATATATTTGGTGCACACATACAAATATTCCAGTAATCTCCCTTGGGAACTTGATGTTTTTTAGGACCAAAAGTAGCCTATGTTACTCTCCATCTTTTCAACTAACTGTATGCCAAAAATCAGGTTGATTGATTGCTTAGCTACGGCGTGAAGGAAGGACAAACAAACAAATAAACACACTTTCACATTTATAATATTAGTATGGATATTGTCATTGAGAACTTAAATGGTTAATTATGATACACGTTACAATTAAATATTCACTTTTTACGCCGATTATTCTAGTTAATGCCTAAGTACTAGTATCTATGTATTTATGTATGTACATGTATGTATTTGTGTATGTACTTTAGTATATTGTAATAATGATGTTTGCACCAACGACAGTCCCATTTTTGGTTCAGGAGAATCTGTCCATTCTTTGGTTGTCTGGAAGAAATCGCATTAGTGATAGGGCCGCCCATTGTATGTTTTGTGTTCAATGTATTTTGTTCTATGTTTGATTGGTGTGCAATAAAGAATAAATAAATAAATACTAATGGAAGTCTGCATACAGGCTCCGGCTTCCGGCTGAAGCAAAAAAGAAACCTCTTCAGGTGGAGATTCATAGACGACTCTGCTTTGAAGTGTAAATATGTTGCTATTCTACAAACGATGGGACACTTAATAACGTGTGCTGCGTGTCCTGTCAGCTGCACGTTAGAGGAACTGATGGACACTAGTGATGGCGCCAAACAAGTGGCTGAGTCCATTTGTATTTCTAACGACACGCTATGAAGTAGTATGCACATCATCATCAACCTTTTATCGTCCCCTGCTGGGCACAAGTCTCCTCTCATGCAGAGAAGAATTGAGCGTAATCATCACGCTTGCTCAATGCGGGTTGGCGATTTCAGACTTAAAGTCCAGGTTTCCTCAAGATGTATTCCTTTACCTTTTAATCAGTCATTGTTGTCTAAGATATACTTAGAAAGTACATAAATATAACATAGAAAAGTTACATCGGTACTTGGTACTTGCCTGATCTGGAATAGACCCCGCACACTAATACTTGAGAGCCATCACGACCAGTATGTACATTCAAATCTACAATTAAAATATTGTTATCGTTACTCGTGGCATCTCTCAACGTAATTAAAATATCTTGTCTGAAACATAAGTACCTCCTAAAATGTACTGAAATACGAAACAAAGTAACTTAGTGTTTTGAAAAACAATTTAGATGAAACACACAAAGGCAGTCAATGTCTAAATGTCAGAGAGCTTTGTTTGAGACGATACAAGTCAAACAAAGCTTTAGCAATATTTCTTCGTTTGTTTCCCGCTAGGTACTATTACAATGAAATAACAAAACAATTGTTATCTTAATGACAAGCAATGGATGTCTAATGACTCAATTATTGAGAGCTTAAGAGAAATTGATGAAGATTTCATCGAAGAAAACGTTACAAAATAGTTGGAATAGTAAGTTTCATACACACAACTAACTTCGACAGGCTTACAATCGCACAAGTTGGTGCAAAAACTGGAGCCAGTGAACTTTGCTGTGAAAACTTGCGAAGTTGTAAAGGCGGTAAAAACTCGTTACGCCAAATCGGCTACTAAAACTCGCGAAGCGAAAATTCTATCCAACTTCAATTTATTTTTATTGTTCTTACTCTTCCTATTCTTCGAAGCAGAAAGTTTTTTTTTTTTTTTTGCTTACGTTTAAGAGACTAAACACATTTTTTTTATACCGATTCAAACCAACACAGCGTCAAAATTTCACGTTTGAAATTTTCCTTGTTTCACTGTATCAAAGGAAATGGCAGAATCTCATTCCCACTGTAATGTAAATAATCTTTATTTGAATTTCGCTTTCAGTTTTCAGTCTTCCCACGCAAGTAAGGGCGTCGGTGGTATCTTCGCAAATAAGTATGTTAAAACGTTTGACTACGTATAGAAATATGAAATTGAAAACTCACAACTAATCTATATTTTCAACTTATAATACTAAATAAATTATTAAAATATATCTAATATATATATATCCGTATCTAACTAAAACTATTAGAAAAAACTAAAATTCTTATTTTTAAACGTTCAATTTATATACATCAATATTCTTATAAAATTTTATTGTAATAGATTATTTTCAAAATAATATAGCAATCATTTTAAAACGAATAGAATTTCTTGCAAAAAAATTGAAGTTTCTTATAAAGCCTTTTGAGTGACAAGATATATGAAAGTAAATGCTTTTAATAAATAATATTTAAATATAGATCTAGCTTTTGAGGCTTTAATGTATTATATCCACATCAATGACATCAAATTATGATGATTTCATTTTGCTTTATTTGTGTATCTCCATATTTTATAATATAATATATTTACAAAACAATATTTTTTATTTGTTCCTATAGAGTAGGTACACTCGTGAAAACTTTAATATTACATAAAATTATTTATTAATCTAATAGTATTAATGGCATACGACTTCATGGAGACTCAGGTGGAGATAACAGGATGACTTGAACGCCTTAACAAGAACTGGTCCTTAGCAGCCATGAACCGAAAGGAGTGGAAAAAGAACACTAACTTTGCACAAAGGAAAGCCTTGCATTGCGACAACACAGGCTAACGAATTGGATTAAGGATCTTAGTATATTTTTTCTTCTTCACAAGTTTACTCATATCTCATCTGACATTAGCAGAAATTTCGACATGACCATAGAGATTGAGCACGCCACAATAGCGGCGGTAAGTCCCCTCTTTGAAAACAGACTAGTAAGGCTCCACGGCGTCCTCACCTTCCGCCTGACGCGGGTCCTCGCCGGACACGACTGTTGTTTCTGTTTCGGATAAGGTGGGAGGAAACGGCAGGGCGTCACTGCTGTAGGGATTGCTCTGAGGGCACGGTGGAACATACGGTAGAGATCTGCCCGGCTTGCATGGAGCACCGTCGTGTCCTGGTGGCGGCGGTCGGTGGTGATCTCTCGCATCCGGCCCTGGTCCAGGCCATGGTTCAGAGTGAAAGTGCTTGGCAGGCCATCACCTCCTTGCAAAGAACGAGGTGGAGCGCGTGAGGGTGTAGAACATTCTAGAAGTTCCCTTTAAAAATAAATGAAGCTAACTCTTTTGTTTTTGACAGGAGTCGCCTGACGTCCGCCAATAGGATTGTGCACTGAAAATGTATTAAATTTTCGTCCAAAACCCTAATTGCGTACCGTGCATCGTGTAAATGTTAAAAAACATTATTATATATATAAGACGTTTTAGGGAATTGTACAATTTAAAAGATTGTGTTGCTCTGAAAACAAAGTTTTTATTTATTTTGTTAATTAGCACTAATATACAATGTAATTTCACTGTTCAACTTAAAACTATTAACCTCACCTGAAAACAAAGAAACGACATTCAAAGTTTATTATTTAAATTGTCAATTCCTTTTTAAAATCTTTACAATAAATTATTTCTTGCAAATCACGTTTATTTCCATAAGACCTGATCTGACACATCAGTGTCATTTACAGAAGAAGATCGTGAATAATAAACAATAGTCGCGTTTACGAAGATAGTCAGTAATTAAGAAACTAGTTTCTTTACATCTCCGCCCCACGACAGAGAAAATTTTTGCTAAAATTTACATTTACAATAAAGATTAATAAGCTAATACCTATGTTACTTATATATATATTATGTATCTATTTTATACTTATTTACTTAGTTTTTGTTGGTATTGGTATAATCTTTGAAATGTGAAAGAGGTTTGATTCTGTCTTTTTATGTCCTGAATCAATTTTGTATAATGAATTTGATATTTTTTCGATTATTTTAAAGGGACCAATTTTTAGTTCATCTAATTTTTTTCTATTGAGTTTATTTCCATTTTCAACATATACCATATCTCCTATGTGAAAATCTATTTGTATTCTATTTTTATCGAATAATTGTTTATTATATGTATGGTTTATTTTTGAATTTTCCAATGCTATTTTCCTATCCCTAATCCATTCATCTTCAGATATATCTTTTTTTAGTTCTTCTGGCAGTAATGAAATATTTGTACCGTCCAAAATGTATTTTGGTGCAAAACCTGTAACTGTATGTTCCGTGTTGTTATAATTTTCCACACAAATGTGTGCAGCAGTAGTCCAAGCTAATTTATTTTTTCTTTCATTTATTTTACATCTTATCTTATTTACAAGCGTTTGATTTAGTCTCTCGTTTAGACCATTAGAAAAGGGAGTATTTACTGCAGTGAAGATCATTTGTATTGATTTTTCATTTAAAAAAGTTTTAAATTCCTTAGAATTGATTCCCGGGTATTGGTCAGAGAGTAGATACATAATTGAATCTGAATCTGGTACACTATTAATTAATTTTATGAAATCATTAGCATTTTGAGTTTTAGACGTAACAATATAAGCATATCGTGAAAAGTGGTCTACAAGAAGATGTAAATATTTTTTTGTTGATCGTGACCCTCCAAAACCTCCAATCGTGTCTATTGAGACTATTTCAAAAGGTTTTGTGGCCGGACCTAATTGTGACATTAAACCATAATTTTTTTGTCCTCTTGATTTATTTTTAATACATATATCACAAGTTTTACAACATTCTGTTATATTTTTTGTTAAGTTATTTGCTGTATATGACGTACTAATTTTGTTTTGCATTTGTTTTACACCTAGATGACACATATTCTCATGAACTTTTTTTATTAATTCTTTGCTGTATTTTTCTGTTAAAATTATTTTTTCCTGTTTTTTCCCTTTTTTGTAAAAGACATTATTTTTCAACACTAATTTTGTTTTATTATTTTGTATGTATTCATTATCTCCCTGATCTGTAATTATATCATTTAACGTTATCATATTTATAATTTTTAATTGTTCATCTGTATCCTCATTAGCATATAAAACTGGGTTCCTGCTTAAGCAATCTGCTTCTATATTTTCTTTCCCTGGTGCGTATTTAATTTTAAAATCATACTGTGACAAATAAAATGTTAATTCTCCTAATTCCTCATCTGTCCTCGACTTAATATTTAAATTTTCCAATGGTTTATGGTCTGAATATACAGTAAACGATTTACCTATTAGCCAATATTGCCAGTATCTAATGGCTTCTTTTATTGCTAAACATTCTAAATAAACTGCTTTCTTTTTCTTTTGTGTTTCATTTAGTTTTTTTGAAAAGTAAGCAACTGGTTTTTTATTTCCGTTCGGTTGTGTTTGTTTTAGCACTGCTCCAATACCATTTAAAGATGCGTCTGTATATATTTCAATTGGCAAATTTTGATCAAATATTTCTAATATAGGCTGTGAGCATAATAATTTTTTTACACTTTCAAATGATTGTTGACACTCTGCAGACCAAATAAATTTTTGATTTTTTCTTAGTAATTTATGTAGAGGTTCTAAAAGTATAGTACTATTTGGAATATATTCGTGGTAGAAGTTTACTTTTCCTAAAAATTGTCTGATATTTTTTTGTGATCTTGGTATTGGAAAATCTCTAATTGATATTAAATTATCTCTTATTGGGCGTACTGTATTGTTATGTATTATATGACCGAGGTATTTCACTGAATTTGAAGCAAATGTACATTTTGTAAATTTAAGTCTAAATCCCTCTGTTTTTATAGCATCTAATAATTGTGTAATATGTTCAATATGTTCTGAAAATGTTTTTGAAAATATTAAAATATCGTCGATGTAATTAACTGCAAAATCAGTGAGTTTATATCTCCTTAATATGTTACTAAGTATCCTTTGAAATATGGCTGGTGACGTCTTCAGACCGAAAGGTAAACACGTCCATTGAAAATGACCTTCTTGTGTCACAAACGCAGTTTTCTTTCTATCTCCAATTCTTAGCGGGATTGACCAAAATGCTGAGTTGATATCAAGTGTCGTAAAATATCTTGAGTTTCTTGTCTTAACTACTAGATCATCAATGACTGGAAATGGTTGAGCTTGTGGAACGACTATCTTATTCAGGTCTCTAAAGTCAATACATAATCTTGATTTTCTATTGTCTTCTTTTTTGAAAGCTAACGTTACTGGTGCTGCAAAAGGACTATAAGATTCTTCTATTAGCTTTTTGTCAAGAAGTTTTGCAACTTGTTCTTCTATTTCTTTTTTGTCCTCTACTGAACATCTATATGGCCTTTTGCTGCAGTATTTGTCCATTAGTAAATCAATGCGTGCTTCATATTTTTCTACTGTACCAATATCATATTTATCTTTTGCAAAGATTGATTTATATTTATCTATCAGTTTATGTATTTCTGCTTCTTGTTGTGTATTCAAATTTCTCATACTTATTTTGAAATCTTCTTCTTTTATATGTTCATTGAAATTCACCGTACCTGGGTTTTGGTATTCTTTATTTTCCTCTTTCTTCTGTGTAATTTTCATATTCTCATCTTGAATCAATCGAAATTGCTGTATGAGATTTAATCCAATTAGGAAATCATATTTGAAATCTTCTCCGTCTATAATATAGACATCTGCATTATCTTCTATATCAAATATTTTTATTTTAATAGTTGTTAAGCCAATTGTCTTTTTAACACCATTAATCGTGATTAAACTATCTCTTTTTGAATCATCTTCTTCTTCTCCACTCCATCTTACTAATTTTGAGTTAATTATAGAAATATTTGAACCAGAATCATATATTCCGGATATTTCTAGTTGTGAATTTAATAATAGTTTTATTTTAATTAATGGTGTTACTACTCGTTTTTTTTTTCTTCATTACTTAGTTCCACATCTAATACTGTATTGTTTATGGTTCTACCACTATTTCTCTTTTGATTATATTCTTCTGTTTGTTTGAACCAGCATTTTTCTTCCGGATGAAATCGAGAACCTTTATTTAATTTTTCACATATCTTGCATGGTTTTTTTTCATTCTCCATCTTTCCTTTATATTCATAATTATTCTTTTCGTATGTATTCTTCCTGTAGTTGTTGTTGTATTTCTTTTTAATCAATGATTCATGTTTCCCTATTTCATTATAAAGGTTTTCCGTTGTTTTAATAGTTTCTTTATCAATTTTGTCCATTACATAATCTGGTAATCCTATGACAATAAGAGTTATCAGGGTTTTCGTGTCAATGTTCTTATTGGCCTCTAATAATAGCCTTTCCTTTTTTGTAGCATATTCTAATAAAGATCCACTCTGATATTTAAAAATAAATGCGTATTTAATTTGGGACCAACCTTTATTACCATAAGTTTCACAAAAGGCATTCTTCCATTTTGCCCAGTCAGAATTCATACTCATCTTTATTAACATACTGGCATACCAATCCAAACATTGTTTTTCTAGGAGGTGTTTAAGAATCCCAATTTTGTCTTCATCGTGTCGAATTTGGAATCTTTCACATTCACTCTCGAAATCATTTATCCATTGGTCAGTGCTGGATGATTTGTTTGAAAATTTTTCGATTACAAACCGTTCTGCAGCAAAAACCTAGGAAAGTTTTTATTTTCTGACATACTAGAATTTTTATATGAAGCATTTGCCTCTCCTGTGGTCTCATCCAAATATTGGTTCCCAAATTGCACATTTTCACCCTCATCTAGATATGTTTTTCTCAGTTCCGTATTAAGAGGGATCCATAAGGATCGTGTCTGATGTCTCTTTTTAAGCGTATTCTTAATTTTCGTAAATAATTCCGTAGTTAATATGACATTGTGCTTACTTGCTGGTTTTAACTCGTCTGGAATCTCGTAAACACGGCCGTCTGGTGTCTCGATAGAGGTTATGCAGATCACATTGGTTTTTCCATCTGCCGACCCTTGAACTTCAAATTTAAATCGTAGTTTCTCCATATTTATCTTATTTCTAACTATAAATGTCGTTTTATAAGACGTTTTAGGGAATTGTACAATTTAAAAGATTGTGTTGCTCTGAAAACAAAGTTTTTATTTATTTTGTTAATTAGCACTAATATACAATGTAATTTCACTGTTCAACTTAAAACTATTAACCTCACCTGAAAACAAAGAAACGACATTCAAAGTTTATTATTTAAATTGTCAATTCCTTTTTAAAATCTTTACAATAAATTATTTCTTGCAAATCACGTTTATTTCCATAAGACCTGATCTGACACATCAGTGTCATTTACGAAGCCAGTTAAATTTTATAATACTGACATTTTAGAAGATCGTGAATAATAAACAATAGTCGCGTTTACGAAGATAGTCAGTAATTAAGAAACTAGTTTCTTTACATATATATAAAAAAATACACAGCTAGATAATGTTTGTTTAAATACATCTTCTCTAAGAAATATTCTTCGTCATGCTTCGTTTCCTATACACGTGATGGGAATCCCCTTTCGGAATTGCATTTGGGTGATGTATTATTATCCATTTTGCGTACAAATCTGCGCTTCAACGTAATCAATCAGGCTTTTACGAGACATAAATAAACCGGGATGTGTGCTGTTAAGTTGACAAATGTGTTAACGTTAGCAACAACTAATTCTACAATCAAACACAGTTTTTGACTTAGATTTAGTATTTTAGACTTTAGCGGAAGCTTGCGTGTTAAATTATTCTAATTAAATAAGCAACTAACTAGTTTAAAAAACAACTAACAGCCACGGGACTTTTTGTACCTACCTAAGAAACTGGCTTAAATAATTATATTTATTTGTTTCATTATTTAGTTTTATAACGGTTTCTAAGGAGTTCATGAGTTTAGTCTTTTAATTATAAAGAAAGGTAGAAGATTGAGGAAGTCGTTCGTGGTGCGCGTTCCGATACATCATCTCGAGAAGTTTGTGGAATATTTTATGTGAACTAGCGATTCACTTTGTTTCAATTCTACCCTCATCTTTTTATAATGTCTCTAATATAGAAAAAATCTTAAAAGAAAATATCATCGTCAAGTTGCGGATCGGTGTTTTTACATATTTTCGTTGTCAGCATTCATAACTCACTAATAAACATAAAAAATATTGTTGTAAGTTATTATATTTGAACTCAAACCACCTTAAATGCTGATCGCGACATAAACCGCTTAGCCATAGAGACACTGTGAACGTTGAAATTAGTAGTACCTAACAATCATAAGCGGGCAGCAAGTTGTCAAAGTGTATGAGTGTGTATCAAACTTTATTATAGAAGAAGATCGTAACTACAACTAGTATTGCTTGGCCATAGTTTTGTGTGAGATTGTAACTCGACTTTTGGTCGTGATAGTAACTACAAGTAGTTATTCCGGGTCTGGCAGTTTGTTGATGTGAGTTTGAATGTTTGTAAAAGCTCGATACAGGAGAAATTCCTAGTGCGTAAAAAAATCTTATAACTATGTGGTCCACAACGACTTATCTAGGCTATTGTCTGCGACTAATGCAATACTTACTTAAGTTAGCACTATACAATACTTACTTAAAGTAGTAGTGACAGCCGACGTGGCGTAGTGGTAGCGAACGCGGCCGCTGCGCCAGGAGGCGCTGGTTCGATCCCCGCGCAATGCAAATATTTGTACGCTTGATTATGAATATTTACACTGGTCTGTCTGGTCGTGCCTCGGAAAGCACGTTAAGCCATTGGTCCCGGTTGCCATACGAACATCTAATGGCAGTCGTTACGGGTTGTTGGAGCCCTCAAAAAGTTCAACAATTGGTCTAACTGCAATGCTTCGATGTCGCCTACAGGTTGTGGAGGTCAGACGGCAGTCGCTTCACGGAAAATATCGAAGTTTAGCCAAAATCAGCAGTAAGGAAAAGTTAAGGTACGAGTAAACCTTGCAATAAACGTTATTGAACTGTCAAAATGAAACCCATTGCTACAGATAGTTTATTATGCAATCATCCTGCGGGTTCATTTCTCGAAATATGCCCATTCAAAACTATACTATATTTATTTAAATAATTTCGACAAATATATTTAGATCATGGCAAATCACCGTTTACTGTACCATTTTTTTTTTTACGAGTGGAAATGCCTTTACGCACCATACCCGCCGCTAGCTAGGCGACGAGCGTGTGTGGGACTCGCCCGGCCGAAGCCGGGAATACCCACTAAAACCACTCGGTTACCCTTGGGCCCTGCGTTGAGAGTGTCACGGGATCGGCCCGGAGGCCTAATCACCGTGCTACTTTCAGGGCTTACCGGCCTTGTTAAGGCCGGTTTCCGCGCCAAAGGAGATTACCCGGGTACCGGAGTAATCCCCAGACGTGGTGACCAGTGCAATGCGCGTGCGGGGGCTACTCACACGCGCTGGTCACACTCTGGGGCTAAAGGAGACGGGGGTTCGTCCCCCGCCTTCTTTGCCCCACCCGTCTACGCCGGAGGGGAGCGGCAAGAGCATCCTCTTCCCGCTCCCTCTCCGCAGCCTCCTTCTGCAAGAGGACGGTCTCGCAGAAGGAGGCGGCGCTCTCGCTTTCAACCATGGCTCGCACCATGATTGCCAGGGAGAGGCATCCGCCTCCGAGCGCCGCAACGGGGGTAGCGGCGCTCGTTTGGCCAGGCCGGACAGTCCACTAGGGTGTGCTCGGCCGTGTCGTCGGGGGAGTCTCAGTGGTGACACCGCGGCGACTCCTCCTGACGGGCGACCCTGTGCAGGTAGTAACCAAAGCAGCTATGCCCGGTCAGTACCTGCACCAAGCGGAAGGTGAGGCTGCCATGCCGGCGCCCAACCCATCCCTCCAACACCGGACGAATCGCTCCAATCGTCCGGTGGCCGGCAGCTGGGACCGTTTACTGTACCAAGTATAACTACATTAATAATTTTGTATAAAGTTTAATGTTAAAATTTATATATCACGTGATAAAATAACATCAATCATATTCCATTGATCGTTGATCGATCGAATAAGCTTAAGCATGCATTTAATAAGTGGCTAATCGTTCAATCGCGTGTTTTCCTTAACAACCACCAACCCTTAACATTATACCGCGTACAATGTAACAAAACTTTGAATTATGACCCCGTGTATTCGTTTAATCTAGGTGTAACATTCGAATAGGTTAATTGCTTTTGTCAAGGACTTTTTGTTATGAAAATAATGTTGTTATTTTCAAGGTTAGGATGTTTGGATTCAAATGGCTTGAATAAATAAAATAACAAGAGTAGTGTTTATTCTGCTTCTAAGGTTCTCATCATCATCAACATTTTTATCGTCCCCCTGCTGGGTACAGGTCTTCTTTCATACAGAGAAGGATTTAGCGTAATCACCGCGCTTGCTAAATGCGGGTTGGCGATTTCAGACTTAAAGTCCAGGTTTCCTCGAGATGTTTCCCTTCACCTTTTAATCAGTCATTGGTGTCCAAGATATAAGGTTTTCATTGCTAGGATATAGGTCTCCGTAGGATAGGAGGAGGAAGTTGGCTGTAATCCACCACGTGGGCCCATTTCTTTGAATTTTTGTTTCTAGGACATACCAGTTCCTTCACGATATTTTTCTTCACTGACGAGAGCAATAATGATGCAACTAAATACACAAATTAAAATCTCTACTTGGCTTCGAACCCATCGCCTACAGTTCCCGTGGAACGGATACTATTGAATGTCCACTGCACACATAATAGTAGTAATTTGTTATTATTATCAAGACTGCCGCTGCAGCCTTGAGGAAAATATGTTTTTACTCTTCATGTTCAAGAAGATTGTCATTATAGTGAAACAGAGCGAGGAAAAAATAGCTTGTCTTCCTCTAGGGGAAAAAGCTTTATTTTTTATTTTTGTGTGTTACCTAAAAGACTATAAAAACGAAACGTATTTATTCATAAGTGGAATGATCATAAATAAAGACTCGACTGTTTGATTAAAAAATAATATTTTTAATTTTTGAAAATGGAAATAAAAGCAGCGATCAATCTAGAATGCGTACATTTTTTTTTCAAATGCACTGTGCAGGCTATGGAAGGTCAAAATACCTACCCGAGACTGTCAAATTTTCGCAGTCAACCTTGAGTTTTCATGTTTTAGCGATAAAGTTGAAAATGTAATTCGATTTTATTCTAATTCGTCACCGTACATTAGTTAGATAGTATTGTGTTGGATTATTTTATGTTCTCATAATCGTGGGGAAAAGTAGATTTAAACATGCGACGAATAAAACCCAATAGAACTTGGTTTCTTTTCAAGCCTTTACTAAAAGCTCAATCAGTCATTCAAATCAGTCATTATAGGCTCTTGTATTTTCCTTGTGTCATCTTCCTGGCCTTTTCTAACTTAGGATGGTATGCAAGGTCAAAGAGCGACTTCCACATATTTATCATCCTCCTTGGTGGGAAGGCGAATGGTTGTTGCTTGGCACGGAGAGAATTCCAACACTCCAGAAATCTCATCAGACTACAATTCTAAACAAGCTTTTTTCTAGCTGAATAAGCTTGCTTGGTGGAATTACTAACATTGAAATGAGAAATTCGTTTAAGACGGTTTAAGAATTAAAATGGGCTGTAAATAAGTATAGGCTTATGATTGAGAGGCATATACTGCATACTGAAAGTTCTGTATCACGTAAGAAATACTTAACCTAATAAAACATTATGTGGTTTTTGTTATACTGTTTTAAACATTTTAAGGTACATAGATAGCGAGTCTTTCGGTCTTCTATAGGATGCATTCTGGTGAGTGTGCAAGTGAATTGCATGATTTAATTCCCCCATCTCCGTTCCATCATCGGACGACCCGTCGTACGGCGAGTTTCCACCCTTACGTTGTTGACACCACTGCGATTCGGACGAAGCGTTTTGCTTCCTCCTTTATACCGCGTACATCGAGGGACTGGAACAAATTGCTGGCGTCGGTGTTTCCGTCACATTACAATTTGAGTGTCTTCAAGGATAGAGTGAATAGGCTCTTAATAAACTAGCGCGCTTTACCATCAATGATCGCATCACTGCTTACCAGCAGGCGGGATTGCGGTCAAGCGCTGGTTTATAATTTACCTATAAAAAAAAAAATACATGACAAATATAGTAATTTTTTCCTTTGTTTTAAAAATAAAAGTGTAATATTAGTGCCCTTTACACAAATCTTCAAAGCTTTATTATAACACCTACCACCTGTTTTTTACTGCTGAAACCATTTTACACATACAATCTGCAAAATTTCTGCCCGGTAACTAACAGCTGGTTGAAATATTCGTCCACAGACTAACTTTGTTCAGCACCAAGAACGTTAAAATGAACTATAGTTTTTTTTTTCTGCTTTATGGCTATGACCGATGTCTTTAGCCAATAATCAAAATAATGCACTATAGTTTTCACGTGTAAGCATAGCATTAGCGGTCATTGTCTACATTTTCGAACACCTACTATTTTAAAAATGGAAATAAAATCCGTTAACGTCTTGAATCAATACGAGTATTTGTCGTGTTCTTCAACATGTTCCAATAACGCAAATCCAAGTATGTTATATTGTTATTTGGGTTTAGGGATTTGTGTCAGAAATCCAAAAAATACATGCAAATTAAATCGAGCGAGCGACTTTATGGTTGTAAATCATTGGTTTTGATGATCCGAACATTGCGTTAATCCTGAAATAGAATTGTCGATACGTTAGTATAGGATTGATGACTCGTACCGACACCGGACACATATCGACCACTTACGGTCACAAATGAAGTTACGTTATGTAAGAGGCACATTGTTACTAGCCATTATGTTAGCATTAGCCCCTGTCGCAATGACCCCGAACCCCTTGTTTACAAACTAACTAAAATAAAATTAAGTTCATTACATCTTTTCGTTCCTATTTCATTAAGAAAAGGACAGAAGATACAATATTAGTTTAGTACTGTCACATTAAGACACTCTTTAGACTGTTTAGAGGTGATTAAAAACATGGCGACTAAAAATACGTCAATTTACATCAGGCGTCGACTAATTTGATAAGACTAAACTCGCAATTAATATTTGGTATACGTCGGTTGATCGTAGTGGCCTAGTGGTTAAAACACCAGCCTCTCAAGTATGATTAAAAGGTGAACGAAAACATCCTGAGGAAACCTGGACTTTAAGTCTGAAATTGCCAACCTCGATGCTTCTCTGTATGAGAGGAGATCCGTGCCCAACAGTGAGAGGATAAAAGGTTGATATGACACGTGTTTCTACTTATTTTTAAGTTAGGATTACAATCTCATCCAGCCATTTTTTTTTTTGACATGAAATACATTTTTATGTTTTGGGTTTCGTACTGTATAGTAACGCAAAAAGTCGCACCGACACGAAATCGTGTACTTAGTAGCGCTTGTACCTCGGCAACGGACGGACGTATCCGGTATTGAATTAGTGCTAATTGTAGAGTGTCTCGGCGCCATCAAGAAAATATATAAAAACTAGCTTTCCGCCCGCGGCTTCGCTCGCGTGGAGATCGGTTATATCGCGCTTTTAGATTTCCCTCGTGAATATAATTTTTTTCCGGGATAAAAAAGTACTCTATTATTTAATCCGGACTTCTAACTCTACGTCTGTAAAATTTCAAAACAATCGGCTTAGTAGTTACGGCGTGAAAGCGGAACAAACAAACTCACTTTTCGATTTATAATATTAGGATATTTGGTGTACACATACAAATATTCCAGTAATTCATGATGTGCGCAGCATTCATTGCGTTATATAAGTAGCTAATTGAACAGTCATCTTTTATTTTTGGAACATGTGGAGCAATGCATTAGCAATATGCTTCGAAATAATTCCAATCGATAGTAATAGTGTTTTACGTAATAGGGATGTTTCCTGGTTAAAAAAAAAAAAAAAAGATTCTATTTAGTCCGTCATTCAGATTGTAGAAAAATATTGGGTACATATATTTTGTTTTATAAAATTAATAAAAATTGACAAATATAAAAGGTATCAAAGATCAGGAATGGTGGCTGGTGACGTCCTCCTCGCTAAAAAGTGTAGCGTGCAGTGACGTTACACGAGTTTTCAACACACTGTGTCGTCTTAATTTTTTGTTTGTCTTAACATTGCATCACCTCGCTCAACTGCCGTCTTCCTTCCTATTCGCTCAGTTTTTCTGAGTGAATAGGCTCTTAATAAACTAGCGCGCTTTACCATCAACGATCGCATCACTGCTTACCATCAGGCGGGATTGCGGTCAAGCGCTAGTTTATAATTAATTTAAAAAAAAAATACGTTCCTAGTATTTTTTGGAAATCTGACTGACGGACTAATTTGTTTTTTTAGTCAACTACCCTATAATGGTGCTGCACCATAATTATGTCACACAATCGCAATCCTTCATCTTACAAAATGATTTTGAAAGATAATATTTTTTTATCCATGGTTTCCAATAATCAATTTTTTTTTTAATCATCCTATTTCATAATTTGAAACGTATGTTGTCATCCAAGCGTGGTAAGCAGGTAAGAAATATTTTTTTCAGGAAAAAACATAGCAACGACAATCGACCGATATCCAATCAATAGCAAACAAAAAAGCAAACTTTGTTCTTAAAAGCATCTGTCACAGCGTTTTCTTATTCACACACCACCGTCTCACTTGACTTTGCATAATAATGCAAACTATATTCACGACGGCACAGATTTATGGTAGTACGGGGTGTTAGGGGACGAATAAATATCTAACAGTGTCGCCAGCTTATATTTACTTGCTTTAGTGAAAAACAGTGCAGATGTGTCTGTTAACGCCTCGCCACAGGCTGTTTGTAGATTGTTTCAGTTTTTACAGAATATAGTTCATAATTTGCCGGCGGCGGTGTTTCCGTCACACTATAATTTGAGTGTCCTCAAGGCTAGAGTGAACCATCATCATCATCAACCTTTTTATCGTCCCACTGCTGGGCACAGGTCTGCTCTCATAAGAGAAGGATTGAGCGTAATCACCACGCTTGCTCAATGCGGGTTGGCGATTTCAGACTTAAAGTCCAGGTTTCCTCAAGACGTTTTCCTTCACCTTCAATCATTGGTGTCGAAGATATACTCGTACTTAGAAAATACATATAACTTTAGAAAAGTTACATTGGTACTTGCCTGACCTGGAATCGAACCCGCGCACTCATACTTGAGAGGCTGGTGTTTTAACCACTAGGCTCTTAATAAAGCGCGCTTTACCATCAACGATCGCTTCACTGCTTACCACCAGGCGGGATTGCGGTCAAGCTCTAGTTTATAATTTATTTAAAAAAAATAATTAAAATCCGGTTTGTAATTTTTTATAAATTTTTGTTTCTTCTTATCACGACTATTGCAAGAACATAAATAAGATAAGTTTGGAATGAAGCCCGTTAGGCCCTTCCCCCAACGGGCTTCATTAATTTAAATGAATTACAAATGCTGGTTTCGCACATATTACTATTTTAGTTTTAAGCCTTTGTTCATATACTAGCTTTCTGCCCGCGGCTTTGCCCGCGTAGAGTTCGGTTATATTAGGCTTGCTTTTTAGATTTCCCTCTGGAATATAATTTTTTTCCGGGATAAAAAGTACCCTATTATTTAATCTGGGCTTCTAACTTTACGTCTGCAAAATTGCAAAGCAATTGGTTCAGTAGTTACGGCGTGAAAGCGGAGCAAACAAACAAACTCCTTTTCCCATTTATAAAAAAAGAAAGGATGTGAGTGTTACTCATTACTGACACTTATTGTTGCATAAATACACATAATCGCTTATTCGAAGTGACGTTCACGTTGCATGTTCGTGTTAGGCCCACAGACCCGTGGTATTTTTATTTAATAGGCACTTGCTATGTAAAATAATAACTAATCGATTTTTATTTGCGTGTGATATCGTGTGTTTATATGTTTCTAAGTCCATTTATTACCTACTAATTAACTCCTTAAAGTTACAAGAGCAACTATTCAATGTTACAGATAGATACCAGTATTACCCATACAAATCCCCCGAGCTACGTAGTGCGGCTACAACTCGAGTACAAAGAGGTTATATTTTAAATTGTTTATGGCAACCCCGCGCTGAATGTCAGCCTAATGTTACTAGGCCAGGTCGGAGGCCAAGAACAGGAACTTTAACTAACATACACGAAAACAAACTTACTCAAAATAGGGGTTAAACTTCCCAGTACTCAATTATACATTAATCAGATAAACTTGAACAACACGTCACGACTTATCTACTAACAGAATCTAATTTGCCACTTCGTTTTCAATAGCGGAATTAGGTTTATTGCTTGTTTGTTTTACCCGAAATCACAAAATGGAAATTCATAAAGCATAGCATTGCGGTTTCACTAATAAATGAGCTTTTATAAAAACAAACAAAATGCTGAAGTCGGGACACGAACAAATTGAGGGCGAAGCAATTTGTATCTCTTGTCATACTTTTTAATTTCATCCCGAGGAAAACAAATTAGTTTCGCCTGAACACTTTGCATATTTACAAATCTTGAACGATGAGAGCGAGTTTTCTTTCCTTTGTTGTATTTTTAATCATTTTTAAAGCTTTATTAAAAATAAGACAATGAAGGAAATCGGCTTAAGACCTCGCTAAAATCTAAGATATTCTTTTTCCTTTATATTTTATTTTCATTTTAACCACTTATCCTTTGTACATTACTCAAAAATGGAGTGCCAGTCATGCGCTTTTGTACTTTCCCTAATATGGACCTTGTAACTGAATAAAGAAACATGAAACAAACACAGCCTTGTGTACATATAGATAGCGAATGAATCTTACACTGTCCTTGAAATGCGAAACGAAACGCGGGCGTACTCGTTCCCGATAGCGTAGACATAAATTGCCTGTGACAGGAAAGCTTTAGGCTCATTTAGCTCGCAGAGGATAAATGGCAATAAGCGGAATAAACTTTCATCTAGAATAGAAAATGCTACGAAGTCAGATAAGATAAATTGAACACTGACATTTTAATATCTAGGAAGGTAAATTAGAAGCAGCCAGTTTTTGTTTTTATCACTAAATAGTAGAAAACAAAGTTGCTTTTTTTTCCCTATGTCCCTATGTATGATTAAATCTTTAAAACTAAGTAAAAATACTATTATTTTAGAGCATTCTAATGTGATGTCGTAAATAATTACATTTTTCCCGCGTTTGCAGTGAAACGCAGGCTGAACCCTACGAGTTTATCAATATAATGTACTAAATATTGTACACATTAAAAAGATCTACAGAAAAGTTCGCGACGCTATAGGTATGTCTATCTCTAATGGATATCTCACAATAATATTTTTTTGCTGCGGTTTCTTGTTTAACCAACCCGCAACCCTGACCTAGGTATCGATAACTGATTCTACTAATGCATACAAAACCGGGCTAAACTTAAAAAAAATCCCCCTAAAAAATAAATATTATTTCGCAAAAAGAGGTAACTTAATAAATGTGCGTAACGCACCCTACCGCGGGCGGCGGGCGGCAGGGCACGCGGCACGTGGTCGCATCGCTATTCGCTCATAATAATACCGGTGTTCTCACTTTTTTAAAAATTACCAAATTTTGGGGAAGTTGGAATTAATTCGCGGGAAAAAAAGATTATTTCAAAAATCATTTGTATTGGTACTATGATGATTACGTAAAATTTTATATTATATTTGGTCATGTGTTGAACTAACCTTTATTATCCTTATGGGTCGGAAAGGGTTTTCTTAACATACTGTATAAAGTTCACAGTTTTCCTGTAGTGTATTTAGTACCATCATGGCACCCGTGCGAAGCCGGGGCGGGTCGCTAGTTACTTATAATTTATCCTTCCACCTACGTAAATGATACTATGAATTTTGTTGAATTATCATAATGGAAACCATAACCGTTAGACCCACTTAAATAAATAAAAATAAATATATACGGACAAATCACACAGATTGAGCTAGCCCCAAAGTAAGTTCGAGACTTGTGTTATGGGATACTAACTCAACGATACTATATTTATAATAGAACATATATAGATAAACATCTAAGACCCAGACCAATCAGGAAAAGATCGTTTTCCATCATGACCTGGCCGGGGATCGGCCCCGGGGCCTCCACGTGGCAGGCAGGCGTGTTGACCGCTGCTGAATTAATAAATGTGTTTGTATTCGGAGTTAAGTTATTACGACTGAGTATAAAACAGTGAAAAGCTGTAAGCATAAACGCTGAAATAAGTCGCTCAAACACCAGTAAATTGAGTAGAGGATGTGGCCCACATGCTGTCCTGTTAAACTGCTTAGCACATAACATAGGTGTTTCTAGCCAGACTTACGCGTACTGAACTGACGTCAGTTTCCTGTCAACACGCCGCCCTGTCGTACTTACACATCCGACGTCAACAAAAACAATGCGAAATGAAGACTAGCGAAGCGCTGTTTACACGGCGCTTTGTTGAATATCGACTAATTAGTGATTTTCAAGCTAGTAACTACTGAAGTATTATAGGTATTTGTTCAATAAATACATATGGGTCCATGTGCCCGGTAAGTACCTATTATAAGTATTGAATGACCAAAAGTTATAAAACCATGTTCGGTACATACAGTATGTTAAGGAAACCCTGTCCGACCCATAGGGATAATAAAGATTAGGTAAACACATGACCAAATCTAATATATAAAATTCTCGTGTCACGGTGTTCGAACTTAAACTCCTCCGAAACGGCTCGACCGATTTTGATGAAATTTTTTGTGCTTATCCGGTATCTATGAGAATCGGCCAACATCTATTTTTCATCCCCCTAAATGTTAGGGGTAGTCCACTCCTAATTTTTTTTTTTTAGACAAAATTTTTAATTTCTATTTTTTTTATGATACAACATACAAAAATACATACAATCCCCAATTTTCACCCTTCTACGATCAACCCTTATTTTTTAATAGCCATTTTAGTCATTTAATCTATTATTTATATGGCAAAACAACGTTTGCCCGGTCAGCTAGTATAATATAAAATTTTACGTAATCATCATAGTAACAATACTAATGAATTTTGAAATAATCTTTTTTTCATCGTTGATCGTGTTGTTGGGTTTAACATTGCATCACCTCGCTCAACTGCCGTCTTCCTTCCTATTCGCTCAGTTTTTCTGTGTGAATAGACTCTTAATAAACTAGCGCGCTTTACCATCAACGATCGCATCACTGCTTACCATCAGGCGGGATTGCGGTCAAGTGCTAGTATATAATTATAAAAAAAAAAAATGTATAGTAAGAAAATAGTTTCTTATAGTTTTGTGATATCGCGCTCGCTGTACGAGGACTAGATAACTTTGTTTGTGATTCTAAATCTAAAGGCACGTTTACACTACGAGCAAATAAATGATTTTTGTTATTTTAATTAATTACTTTATGACTTTTTAAGATGTGGCATTTTAATAGTTTTTTGAATAGTAATAACGATTGTGTATTTTTAATATCTTTTGGTAGTGAGTTATAAAGTTTTGCTCCCTCATGTATAACTGTTTTTTTCCATAGTTAGTTCTAGTATTAGGAATGTGTAAGTCTAGTACTCGCCTCAGAAATAGAAAGAGTAAGTTACTGCAATAAAATTAAGTTTAATTTGTAAACAAGGCATTAACGAGCAAACTGTGACCAGGAGTTCTGTAGATCATACATAATTCTGAACGCCCGTAACAAAATTCTGCCGGTTATTGAAAAAAATACCTACGCGGTTTAAATATAGGGTAGAATTTTCATTTTTTGGAATTAAAATCACGTGCTGAATTCATTGATAAAGTCGCACGTCGATGTGCATGCCACCCTTTATAGGAAAAATTACTCTTTGTGTCTTGTGTAAGCGCAAGATATTTACACTCGTGCGTAAATACAGGGTACGGGTGTGTGTAAACGAGGCTTGGTTGGGGTTGGGTGAGGCAGGAGTGAAGCCGCTGTGTTAGCTAGAGGAGCGTTTCGATGTGGTTTTGTGAAAGCAAACATTTGTGGTTACTCCCGATTAGTTTTGACACTTAGACGTGAATCGCCTTTGAACGTACATAGTTACGTTAGTGTATCCTGTGCTGAAATTCAATTGAATAGTTTATTTTTTCTTGTTCCATCCAGAGTTGTATCTGTGCAATTATCACAATGTAAAATGTTAGATTGATAATTATGTATATAGATGGATCTCTTTTTATTTAACTCATTTACTATGAAATTATCGCAAAGGTTAGATCAAAATAGCTCTAGATGCCGGAAATAATTTGGGGGAAGCATTTGATGCGTTGGAATAGGGGCTAAAAATATTATTTATGTGTGCTTTTGAGTTTGAGATTACTTTATAGAGAAGAGTTGCATTGATCGATCGACATTATGTTGTTTGACACACCATTAAAACCGATGAATCGATGTGTGAATACTGAACCGTGTTAGAAAATGTCATAAATTATTTACAAGAACCACACAGAACAAAATAATTATTTAAAAAAAAACATCAATTTTCACCAATAATTTTTTCCCCTAAATTTGAAGAGGACTAAAGTTACAATGCCGACAGATTTGACCAACACACAGAGTCGAGGCCCTAAAAATTAACAGAGCATTACACTTTGAGCGGCGGTCATTCATTCATCTCAACGTAACGGCAGTATGACGTTTCTCTAATGGACCGGGACAAAGAGGGGCTGAGGGTAATTATTAATGCATTAATGTCAGCCACTGGCAAAGTGCAAGGCATCACGTCGATAAGTTTGTGATCGTGTTGTTGTTGAGATTTATTTTAGTCACTACAGGAAATGGATAAAACGAAGGTGAAGACTATTTTTTCTTCTTATGTTAGCTTATTTTGTGCCCTACTGATTAAATCAAATCAAATTTATTACTGATCCAAAAAGTTTGAAATTAGTTGGTGATTGGAGTCTCTTGTTAAGAAAGTAATGCCTGTGTTAGGAGAATCCGCTCCTCCACAGCAGCATATTATAAATTGTTCAGTATATGTACTAAATTGTACAGGGTACTGTAAGAGTATGCGTGTGTGAGTGTGTGTGTATGTGTGCATGTGAACTAAACTAATTTTACGTTCAGTGTATCTTTTTCTTTGTATTTAATTAAGAAAAGGACAGAAATAAGTATTAGTTTAGTCCTGCAAATTAGCCTTATTCGTCTGGCGTAAATCGACGTATTTTTCTAGACTATCTATGATGTATCTTAGTTTGATACATCATAGATATAGCCTAATGAAATGAAATGAAATCGTTTATTAAGCAAGTAGGATCACTGATCACTTTTACACGTCATGTTTTTTTTTTTTTTATACTAGATGAAGCCGGCATTTCCTAACTGACTACCTCTGAGAAGAAATAGCCAAAACAAACTCAGGGATCATCGTCTTTTTTCAAATCCAGACATTAAAAATGAAAATGTTTACAATAATTTACGTTATAATTACGCATATTGCTTAATAACAATGCATAACAAAGCGAGCAGCTCAGTCCCAAGCTTTTTTATCTTCTAAAAAATCTGTGATTTTATAATACCCCTGTTTGCAAATTTGACCTTTTGGTATATAGTTTTTAAATCGTTTAATGGGTAAGTTTTGAATGTGTAATTTTATGTCTTTATCCTATTTGGCCATGTTGACCCTGTAATCCTCTTAGATATTCCCACCACTTTCGAAGTGACCTCGCAAAACAGATAAAAGACGTATCTATCTCGACAGCGATGTCTTCATAAAAAACTTAACAGACAGAAAAGATAAAAGAACAGTGGGGTATTAAAATTCACAAGATGCCTTGTGACAGCTGTACAAAACGTTTCTTGACTATCAGTGAAATTTATTTTGAGAATCATATTATAGCGAACTTTACATGCATGAAGAACGAGAGTAGCCGACATAGCCCGAATAATTGCAACACTAAAGTGGCAGTGGGCTGGACACATTGCCCGTAAGACCGATGCCCGATGGGGCCGACGGGTTCTCGAGTGGCGACCACGCACCGGAGGACGCAGCGTGGGTAGGCCCCCGACAAGCTAGACCGACGACCTGGGTGAAGATCGCAGGAAACCGCTGTATGCGGGAGGCGCAGGACCGGTCATCGTAGAGAACCTTGGGGGAGGCTTATGTCCAGCAATGGACGTCTTTCAGCTGAAATGATGATGATGATGATTACATGCTTCATTGGGGTGTAATTTAATGATGTGTCAACAATAAATCGGAGGTTTTTAGGGATCCGTAGCCAAATGGCAAAACACGGAACCTTCATAGATTCGTCATGTCTGTCTGTCCGTCTGTCCGTCCGTATGTCACAGCCATTTTTTTCCGAAACTACACTGAAAAGGCTACACTGTTGAAACTTTGTAGGTAACTGGATGTATTCTGTGAACCGCATTAAGATTTTGATGCAAAAAAAAAATAATAATAAATATTGGGGCTCTCCATACTTAGAACTGAAACTCAATTTTTTTTTTTCATCAAACACATACGTGAGAGGAGACCTATGCCCAGCAGTGGGACGATAAAAAATTGATAATGATGATGATGATGACATACGTGTGGGGTATCTATGGATAGGTCTTCAAAAATGATATCGAGGTTTCTAAAATATTTTTTTTCTAAACCAAATAGTTTGCGTGGCAGACGCTTCCAAAATGGAAAAAAGTTGCCCCCCCGCCCCCCTAACTTCTAAAATAAGAAAATGAATAATCTAAAAAAAACATATGATGTACATTACTATAAAAACTAATAACGAAAATTATTGTGAACGAGATCTAGTAAGTATTTTTTTTTTTAATACCACGTAAATCGTAAACCGCTTGTTACCGCGTAATCTTTCATACAAATAACTGAAATCCTTTAATTTCATAAATCCGGGGGTTCCGTACCATGGAACCTTTTGTACGTGAGGCCGACACGCACTTGGCCGGCTTTAAATAATGATATGATGTAGAAGTAGTTTTAACTGGTTGACTGCAGTAATTACAGAAACAATTAAAAAGCCATTGTGTCCCGCGTGGATCCAAGTTACGCACGTTTGCGTGAATACGGAGGGTCAGGCACCAAAAACGACTATATACAGTATGTAAAAAGAACCCTGTCCGACCCATAAGGATAATAAAGGTTAGGTAAACACATGACCAAATATAATATAAAATTTTACGTAATCATCATAGTACCAATACAAATGAATTTTGAAATAATCTTTTTTTCCCGCGAATTAATTCCAACTTCCCCGAAATTTGGTATTTTTAAAAAAAGTGACAACACCGGTATTATTATGCGAATAGCGATGCGACCACGTGCCGCGTGCTCTGCCGCCCGCCGCCCGCGGAAGGGTGCTTAACGCATATTTATTAAGTTACCTCTTTTTGCGAAATAATATTTATTTTTTTAGGAGGATTTTTTTTAAAGTTTAATCCGGTTTTGTATGCATTAGTAGAATCAGTTATCGATACCTAACAACACCTTCACGGGTCGGACAGGGTTTTCTTAACATACTGTATATTGACTTTTTCAGTATCCGTAAGTATTATTATTTTCATTTTAAGCGCTAAGAATTCATATTATTGTAACATTTACTGTATTATCACTTTACATTTATTTTATTTTATTTATTTGGAACAAAAAACAGTTATCCATTACAATAATAATAGTCAGCTAATGAATAATAGTAAACAAACACATAACCCACACCATGTTTTGGCATTATCGGATAGGTTTGGAGTGAATTTTTTTTTTTTGTTTTGCCTGAAATAAATCGGTTGAAAATATACGATATGTCATACCTGCGTTCTTAGAGGGAGAAATTATGTTAATTTTAAGAATGTTTACAGACAGAAATTAATTTTCGCAATTTAAAATATTAAAAAACCGGCCCAGAGCATGTTGGGCCACGCTCAATGTAAGGTTCCGTAGTTTTAGTTAGTTTTTAGTTAAATAAGCCTACTTAAGATTTAAAAAATAGGCTATTTGTTACATTAAGTTGACATACTAAGTACAGAAGCCTAAAAACGGGCTTTCAAAGAACGGTGATAACTAAAGAAAGAGTTATTGTTAACTTCCTACTATTCTATAGCTGAATCCCATCCTGACTGCATCAACTTAGAAAAAATCTTCAATCTTCTTCGAAATAAAAAAATTGGGTGATTACTTTATACAAATTAGACGGTATGTCATATTTTCGGTGGTAATTTTGAATTGCCTGAACCAATGCTTGCACGTATTGTTAATTTACAAACTTATTTCAGAATACATTTTTTACATTTTTTTAAAAACCTTTCAACGCATTAAGTTCTATTTAATTTTTCTAGGAAGGTTAAAGTTCTACTTTTAAATTCTTCTTTTAGGATTTTTCGAACGTATGGTTCAAAAGTTAGAGCGCTTGTATTTTTATTTTTGGGGGATATTTTCCAAAAATATTAACATTATCAAAAAATTATTCCAATATTAAAAATATCCAAAATTCTATTAGTAAATACCTATCCAACAATCTATAAAAACAAAGGGTAGAAATTAAAAACAAATTCGCTCCCCACTTTACGTTATGGGGTATTATTTTCTGTAAATTCATTATTTTCTAACAAAACATCCTTTTAGCCCCCCAAAAGGATGTTTTATCAGAAAATAATGAATTTTTAAAACTTAAATAAATTAAATTCACTTTTTATTTTTGTCATTTGACAAACAAAGAGACTTGGCGAAACTATAAGGGTTCCTAGTTTACTACAGAACCCTAGAAATCTATTCGTAGTCTCGTCTCACCTACGCAAAAATGTCAAATATTAAATTATCAAACGTAGGGAAATTAGAAGTATTTTTTATTAGATTGAGACTGATTTCAGATAGCGAACGTTCTTTAAATTACGAGAATTACCCCTCTGATCTCAATCTCAATATCTAATCCCTACATTTTTGAAAAGTTGTTAAAATTGATTGTGGTTGAGGTGAGATTACGATTACATTTTGAACGTTTTCGATTACAAGAAAAATGGCCGTCAGATTTCTTCTGCTTAAATCATATCAATTGTGGTTTATCCATTATACACTTACCCGATTATGTATATTCTATTTTTAGATGATTGCTGAAATGGTTTTGCAAGATCTCTTGAAAGTACAGCCATTGAAAATTCTCGTCTCAGATACAAATGAATGATTCAGCTGGTTTAAGCTACCTACATTAAGATTCACCTTTTGAGTAATCTAATAGAACTTGTGAATTAGTTCTCCGAGATCTATTAACGTTACTTAGAAGGTATTTTGCTAAAGTGTTTTTCTTGCCACTGGCGCAGAACTGTCAAACGAAATATGGGAGAGTGTCTATGTAAAAGCAAATGGTCGTTGTCAAACCAAATGCTAAGTAACGTTTATTTATGAGAGCTTATATTATTTTCGCAATGGTTTTGATCTAAATTCTTTATTTATGACTCTTTTGACGTGCACATTTTCTATGTCGTTATCAAATGTAAGATTTCTATATAAATGTTGAAACCAATAATATGATTAGTTATAGCAGTACAGTATAATAACGCATTCAGGATGCTCTTGGGGTTGCCGTGGCGTTGTAGCGCGTCAGGGATGTTCGCGGAGGCGAGGGTCGACGGGTTCAGCGCGATCATGCGGGAACGTTGTGCTTCCATGATGGCGCGATTGCGCTCCTCCTCCTGGCATCCTGAATGTGTTTTCAGATCGGTGGGACTGGCCCCTCTTACGCAGGTGGATGGCACCAGACCAGACCCACTTTAGTTAATTTATTACTAACATTAGGCTAAGCTCTACTTGTACTAACACTATATGGATATTTATGTTTTTTTTAATCCGAAATAAAAATGTTGAATTTGAATTTGAATATCAACTGTATATTTTAAACAATTGTTTTTTTTTTCTTGGTTTCTTTATCGTTCTTTTCTATATTACCTACTTCGCTTTGGAACGGATTGCTAGCTTCTGTCAGTCAGAAGGTTAACTGACTGAACTCTTGTCAATTCAACAGTGGCCGTTTCTGGTTATTTGAAACAAATTGCTTTCAATTTTAGACTTTAAAACAATTCCTTTAAAGTCTAAATCTCAGTTCTGATATTTTTTTGTTGTATCAATTACCTACTATTGTTTAGACATCCTAATTAATGTTTTATTTTTAAAATCCTGTTTATGTCATGGTAATGCTTTACAGTATTAAACGAAACTCTTGACAAGCATGATTGCTTTGATAAGCTCATTAATTTGAATGCGAATGGTGATTATAGAGATATTTTTTCAGCCATTAATGTCAGAGAAGGATAAAGATCTACTATAATTTAATTGAAATTACAAAATGCCACGAACAATCCTAAAATCGAGTAAAATGTGGTTGGGCTTTTCCATCAGGAAATGTTATTTAGCCGCCTGAAATCTGTAATCATCATCATCAACCTTTTTATCGTCCCACTGCTGGGTACAGGTCTCCTCTCAAACAGAGAAGGATTGAGCGTAATCACCACGCTTGTTTAATGCGGGATGGCGATTTCAGACTTAAAGTCCAAGTTTACTCAAGATGTTTTCCTTTACCTTTTAATCAGTCATTGGTGTGCAAGATATATTTAGAAAGTACATATACCTTAGAAAAATTACATTGGTACTTGCCTGACCCGGAATCGAACCAGCACACTCATACTTGAGGCTGGTGTTTTAACCACTAGGCCACCACGACTTCGGAGTCTGTAATTGTACCAGCTGCGTGGCAACAAGCTTGGCCGCTATTACATGGAACGTAAAATATAAATTAGCGATTAAAATAACACGCCACTCCCAACCCTCCAGCAAGTACGCATATTTTATATTTTTAAAGAATTTAGTTCCCACACTCGTAAACATAAGTCATAATCGTAAATGCAATGTACGACAACACTTTGCACTTTCCAAGTGCCAATAAAACTCTCTTTACTCCTTCGCACTGAATGCGACATTCTTAAAGAGATACTTAGAATATAAAGAACCACGTCTTGTTATACAGCAGCAGTAATTGCATTTTCTCTGTAATACCAGAAAATTGTTCTAGTTTCTTGTTTCAAAAGGATGTTTCCAAGAATATCGTTTTCTAGAAATTTTATTTAAACTAAGATATATATTGTGCAAGATAATGCATTTTGTTTTATGTATCACTTGCTATTCCTCGGTCTTCGGATATCGGATATCGTGACGCTGTAACGCTATTTCATAACGTTAACAGGAATATTTTACAGGGAAGCTGTTTTTGTTTACTTTTATAAATTGAAAAAGAAGCAATGCTAAGGTCCATGGATGGGTGACCGCTTATAATATACACAGTCTTCTCCATGCCTCGAAAAACAAGTTAAGAAATAGTTTCTGGCTGTCATTTGCGAATCTTTCACGAAAAGTCAGAATCCCGAAAGTCTTTTAATCAGTCTTGGCAAAGGGCACCGTGTGACCCGGTAGCGGCAACTGCTTTATAGAGGCCAGAACCCCAGTTGCTGTAAAAAACTGACATCTAGCTACATCCAGTTAAAATGGAACCCGAAATCGATCTAGTTGGGGAAAATTCTAGGCAGCTGAAATTGTTGGTCTTACGCTACGATGATAGATCTACTACGTCAGTGCTACGCTTTTGCTACAAATCTCCTACGGATGATATCAATGAGTTTTGTCACTATTGTATGCAAGTATTAAATCTACTATGTATTTAGACAAACCATCTTTTCTAATGTTAAAATAATCTGCTAGTAATATTAATCCTAGCACAAGTAGTACATTATTATTCATCATCCACCTTTTTATCGTCCCACTGCTGTGCAGAGGTCTCCTCTCACACAGAGAAGGGCAAAATTATATCTTCCATAACCATTATTCGAAGGCCGTATCAAATTGCCTGTTATGTTTTGTTTCTCCTTCACTCTGACGTCGATTGTTAGAGAATGCTCAAGTTCGCCTTTGTACGGTTAATATTACGTCTTGTGCATAAAGTTTAAATAACAACAACAGACAATGACAACAGTTTCTTGCTAAAAGCATGATGAGAGTATAAACGGTACATAAAATAGTTGTCTGACTATTTTTCAGTCTATTTGTACTTGCTAATCTCCGAATCGGCTGCACCGATTATAACAAGGTTGAGATTTGGATGTGCTTTCACTGGTAGATAGATATATGAGAGGCAATTCTCGCAATTTCATAGTCTGCTTTTGTGACAATACGTTCAAATCCGTCAAACATCCCTCAATTTTCCCCACTTTTTAACAAGTTTCTGACGCTTAATTGTTACAGAGAGACTGTGCGACTAGATTTGGAACATTTTCAATGCAGAGAATTGGTCTTCTAGGTTTATTTGAATGAAGTCGCGTACACAGGTAGTGAGTACATAATAAAATATGCAAGAATTCATACTACATACCTACATACATAAAAAAAACTCATCATTTCAGCCGAAAGACGTCCACTGTTGGACATAGGCCTCCCCCAAGATTCTCCACGATGACCGGTCCTGCGCCTCCCGTATCCAGCGGTTTCCCGCGACCTTCACCAGGTCGTCGGTCCACCTTGTCGGAGGCCATGAGGACCCATGCCAGGACCCATGCTACGTCTTCCGGTGCGTGGTCGAAACTCGAGAACCCGTCGGCCCCATCGGGCATCGGTCCTACGGGCAATGTGTCCAGCCCACTGCCACTTTAGTGTTGCAATTCTTCGGGCTATGTCGGTTACTCTCGTTCTTCTGCGGATCTCCTCATTCCTGACTCGATCGCGCAGTGAAACCCAAAGCATAGCCCTCTCCATTGCCCTTTGAGTGACTTTGAGCCTTCTTATAAGGCCCATTGTTAGCGACCACGTCTTAATTCAATAAGTTATCACTGGCAACACACACAGGTCGAAGACTTTTGTCTTGAGACATTGCGGTATTTCGGACGAGAAGATAAAAAAACTCGAGAAATATAAAATGAAGATCATAATTATGGATAATGCTTACTCCATGCTCTTTTATTTTATATCACACGACTTTTTTTTATAAATATTAC
Organism: Sesamia inferens; assembly: GCA_037179545.1. NCBI lineage: Eukaryota > Metazoa > Arthropoda > Insecta > Lepidoptera > Noctuidae > Sesamia > Sesamia inferens. The sequence continues at coordinate 13,322,711 of CM073928.1, read as the reverse complement.
TTAGTGCTGGACCGCAATCCCGCCTGGTAGTAAACAGTGATGTAATCGTTGATGGTAAAGCGCGCTATTTTGTTAAGCCTATTCACTCAAAAAATTGAGTTAATAGGAAGCAAGACGACAGTTGAGCGAGTAGTACAGTCAATCTGCAATTTGAGCTCCGAAAAATGACAAACCGGAATTTGACTTGATGAATCGTTAGAGGGGCGAGTAATAAACTTAATGTTAGATTTCCGAAGTCCCTCCTCCTGCTGTTTTTGAGAAAATCCAAAAATATTTTGAAATTGATTTATCTCAGCAACTATAAGGGTTAGCGACCTTTTTTTTTTTTTAAACTGTTAAGGACACTTAGGACTACATTTTCTTTCATTGAAGTGACATCGTCCGACTTAAACTGCAAAAGCTAGATGGCGCTAAAGTTTGAAAAAATTGGTTTTTTGCCATTTTCATTATGAAATAACAATTTTTTTACAATAATGTAAATGAGAAAGTTGTTTGTCACAAAATTAGCTACAACTTTTGTTTAAAACATTTTTTCGTAAAACTTACCGTTTCCGAGCTATATAGGTGAAGAAGTGCAGTGAGCAGAACAACGGTTCTTTTGTCACTTTCACCGAATACGTGGGCATAGTTTGGACAATGGACCGGTTTCTAACATCTGCCAGATGCTCTAAGAAGCGTACAAAAAAAAAAAAAAAAAAAAATTATTAAAAATTGAAAATTATGTAAACATTTCAATTCATTGATCTATCCATGAATTGTGTGACAAACACCCTACAGCAAGGCACATAATGTACGATTTGTACACTTCAACAAGCTTCAGCTCGGAAACGGTGAGTTTTACGAAAAAATGTTTTAAACAAAAGTTGTAGCTAATTTTGTGACAAACAACTTTCTCATTTACATATTGTAAAAAAATTGTTATTTCATAATGAAAATGGCAAAAAACCAATTTTTTCAAACTTTAGCGCCATCTAGCTTTTACAGTTTAAGTCGGACGATGTCACTTCAATGAAAGAAAATGTAGTCCTAAGTGTCCTTAACAGTTTAAAAAAAAAAAAGGTCGCTAGCCCTTATAGTTGCTGAGATAAATCAATTTCAAAATATTTTTGGATTTTCTCAAAAACAGCAGGAGGAGGGACTTCGGAAATCTAACATTAAGTTTATTACTCGCCCCTCTAACGATTCATCAAGTCAAATTCCGGTTTGTCATTTTTCGGAGCTCACGGCTTTTTTTTCGACATATTGACTGTACTAGAGGTGATGCAATGTTAAACCCAACAATACGACCAACGATGCTGCGTCAGAGGGAGAGTGATCTGGAGACCCTCCACGACCAAATTCCTGACACAACAACGACATGGCACACATCGCAATACAAGTGCTCAGACCCGTCCTCCGTACAGCTTCACCAAGCATCACGTTGGAACACGACGAATCGCTTGGCAACAATTATCATGATCGCGATTAAGAGGTTCTATATCACTTTTTTTCTTAAATTTGAACCTTTTGTACAGCACACGCAACCTAAGCCGTCAAAGATGAATAATTTTCCCTGTGTTTTCCACATTATCCACTGATTCTTCGCTTCTATTGGTCGCAGCGCATGTTAAATAGCCTATAACTTTCCTCGATAAAAAAAAAACAATTCAAACCAGTACTTTCTGAAATTGGCGCGTTTAAACAAACAAACTCTTCATCTTTACAATTTTAGTATATTATCCATACTAATATTATAAATGTGAAAGTGTGTTTGTTTGTTTGTTTGTCCTTCCTTCACGCCGTAACTAAGCAATCAATCGACCTGATTTTTGGCATACAGTTAGTTGAAAAGATGGAGAGTAACATAGGCTACTTTTGGTCCTACAAAACATCAAGTTCCCAAGGGAGATTACTGGAATATTTGTATGTGTACACCAAATATCTTAATATTATAAATCGGAAAGTGAGTTTGTTTGTTTGTTCCGCTTTCACGCCGTAACTACTAAGCCGATTGTTTTGAAATTTTGCAGACGTAAAGTTAGAAGTCAGGATTAAATAAAAGGGTACTTTTTATCCCAGGAAAAAATTATATTCACGAGGGAAATCTAAAAGCGCGATATAACCGATCTCCATGCGAGCGAAGCCGCGGGCGGAAAGCTAGTATTACATAGTTATATAAAACGGATGCAATGAATCTCACTTGCATATAAATAAACCGGAACTGTGAAGTCCAATTACAAATAATGTTTACTAAATCCAGCTTTGCTTAGAACGTGCCGACGGATTTAGTGGTGAATATTCTCCTTTTCCACTAAAATTATGGAGAATATCAGAGATCGTGAAATATAAATTCATATTTCTGTTATGTGGAGCAAATCGGTGGGTGCATATTTTTATTCCTTTTTGGTGCATCAGCGTTAGCATTGAGATACGTGTTTGAAATACCAATTCTTCTATGACTAGTGTTTTGGTTATTACCTACCTTCATAGAAAATCCCGCACCAAAAACCGATAACCGAGCATAAAAACCTGGGGTTGATGTTCAGGTCCAGAAAATTGTTACGGTTTATCAATTAGGAAATTGTCAATTGCAGACCTCAGTCTGAATTTATTTGAACTTGAACGCACTTTACTTACGCACTCTCTCCTAACATACGTAGTACCCGAATAGGCACCTTGTTTCCTGTCAATACCTATCAAATTAATTCTGGTTTGTGCTGCCCTATCCGTCGAATGGTTGAATAATAGTAACTTTGCTAAGATTTATATCTTTGTATGCTCAAAAATTGAAATTGAACTTTAATGTTATAAAAAGTATTATTGATAATCGTAACATTAGTCAATATTATTAGGAATGTAAGCTGAGCCAGATATATTATTTATTTGTTATTTAATCATCATCAAGCTTTTATCGTCCCATTACTGGGCACAGATCTCCTCTTATACAGAGATGGATTGAGCGTAATCGCCACGCTTGCTCATTGCGGGTTGGCGAGTTCAGACTTAAAGTCCAGGTTTCCTCACTATGTTTTCTTTCACCTTGTAATTAGTCATTGGTATCCAAAATATACTTAGGAAGTACATATAACTCACAAAAGTTACATTGATACTTGCCTGACCTGGAATCGAACCCGCAGACTCATACTTGGGAGGCTGGTGTTTTAACCAGTAGGCCACCACTTCTACGCGTTATTAATGTTTATTATTTATTTGTTACTAATGTTAATTATTTTTATTACTTTCTATTTCCGCAGCAATCGAATTTGGAATTTCTTTTTAGCATGATGTAATAAATATTTTTGATTATTTATTAAATAATTGTTAATTGATTATTCTATGTTTTTTAAAACTGTTAATGACTTATCACCTATATAATGGTACTCATGATCATATTTTTTTTTTAATAACTGGATAATGTAGGCTATAAAATATTATAGCCTACATATACTATATATAATACTACATATAATATATATAGAAGAAACATAATACATAATATTGGCAATAGCCAATATTGTGTATCATCTTTCTTCTGATATAACACATAATGTAGCTATTTATTTTCCCAGAATAAATAAAATAAAATACTTCGTGTGAATACTACCATAATGGCGAAAGTAAACATCGTGAGGGACCTGAGATTTCCTAGAACCAAAAATTCGCAGATAATTACCAACACGCACTGGGCTGCGAGATGATGGATTGCAGCCCAATCCCTCTCACAAAGAGGCTCGTGTCCCAGCAGTGGGAACGTTAACAATAATACAGTTTATTATGGCGTTAAATAATGCTTTTATATTACGCCAATATATAAGCTACTACCGAACAATATACAAAATCTTAGTAAAATCGATTGACTTTTTTTTTGTAACTATAGGTAGGTACTAGAGCATCGATTATATCATATTCTCTAACGCAAATGCTGAAAGTAGAAATTTGAATTCAAATTCCAGGTGCAGCTAAAGGATTACAGATTCAATGGAACTACTTCCACTACCAGACACGAGCCTACGCTATTTATATATTTTAGTATTATGTATTTATTTAAGTAGTATACTTATTTTTGGTTTATATGTTTAGGTATATTTAATATTATTACTTTAATAGTTATCATATTCATATTTCATTTCTGTTTTACTTCTCCTTTCGCAGGTCTGATGGAAGAAATTTCTTAAGAAATAAGCAGCACCTTTGTCCTCAGATCTTATTTTTGTCCTATTTTTATGTATTTTATTGTGTGTACATAAATAATAAAATAAATAAATAAAATATGATGTACATTACTATAAAAACTACCAACGAAAATTATTTGAACGAGATCTAGTAAGATTTTTTTTAATACCTCGTAAATCATAAACCGCTTAATACCGCATAATCTTTCATAGAAATAACTTAAATCCTTTATTTTCATAAAAAAAATGGCACGGAACCCTTTGTGCGTGAGTCCGACACGAACTTGTTTATTATTATTAATATTTTTTTTTTCTACTTTTGTTTAGGGACATTTATAATCGCAATGCGTATGTCAGTCCCATCAATAGTTTATTGATCAGTCCAAGAATTACAAATTTCTTCTAGTCTAAGATATACAAAATCATGGCAATGAATACATACGTATTTATAAGAGATAACGTTGACGATTATACTAGTATCTATAAACTGTGTCACAGTCGTCAGTGATATTAGATTTTTCTTTATTATTAGAATGAATGACTCTTAATTTGATCAAAATCAGGAGCTATCTAGTTTCTAGTAGGATTTTAGGAAGGGGTTTATCTAGATGCTAGCAGTACAGTATAGGCTCACAAAAAATACTGATTTGATTATATATTATATTGCAAATGTTTCTGTAACAAAAAAGCTAATTTTTATTTATCGGCCGCCGGCAGTAGTTACCACCCACCAGACAAAGCCTTGCCGCCAAGCGATTTGTCGTGTTTCGGCATGATGTCTGGTGAAGCCGTACGGAGGACGGGTCTGAGCAGTTGTGTTGCAATGTGTGCCGGATACGATGCGCCTAATATTGTTGTGTTGGGAGTTTGGTCGTGGAGGGTCTTCAGACCAATCTCCCTTTGACGCAGCATCATTGGTCGTGTTGTTGGGTTTAACATTGCATCACCTCGCTCAACTGCCGTCTTCCTTCCTATTCGCTCAGTTTTTCTGAGTGAATAGGCTCTTAATAAACTAGCGCGCTTTACCATCAAAGATCGCATCACTGCTTATCATCAGGCGGGATTGCGTTCAAGCGCTAGTTTATAATTATTAAAAAAAAATGTATTTGCCTGCACACCTCATCCTTAGTAAAATACAGACGTGATAATAGGCTGTCTATTTTAGAATGTTTGTAGTGTATTTCATAGTCTAAGAGCAGCCTTAACGAGTACAATCTTATCTAAAGCTGAATTTCCGTAACTTTAGCCCGCAATTCAGCTGAAATAATGTTTTAAAGAATTCGCTTTATATTCACAATGTTTTCTCTTTGTACAGAGGAACTCTATTTAAAACAAGACTGCTTTTTAAATTTAGTTAATTTGTTCCAATTTAACATTGAATGGAGGAAATTATATATGCGAACTTTTAACGAGATGAATTAAACATCCAACAGTTTTTGAATTTAGGTATTTGATATCATTCTTGTCACACAAATGGACACATGCGTAAAATTGTAATGAAGCATTTTTACCTGTTTGTCTTGATGTTCCAAATTGATGCAAAAACGACTGAAGGAACCTGGATTGTCACATAAGGTACACTTTTAATCCCGCCGCGGGTAGTAATTAATGTAACCAACCTGAGATTATTCCAAAACGGTAAACCAGAACGAAAATCTACAAAGGAATGAGAAAAGAAAAGAAAAAATTTAACAGCGGCAAAGATCAATATTCTTTGAACAATAAAAACACAAAACAAAAGATGTTCGAACTTTTATCGTAAAATGCAAACGTTTTCGATCTAACGATCCGTCTCATTAACCGCATCTTATTTCGCCAATTATTTTCCAACAAATCACGTTCAAAGTTACCCCACAATCGATCATCATTACCGTGCCCTCAACACATTTATTCACTGTGTATATTTTCCGATATGATTTATCAGATCCAACTTTGACAGCAGCTGTCAAAACCATAATGTATTGTAAGGAGGATTTTCTCAAGTGTAAAAATGGCCGTTATATTATTTTTAATATTACCCCATGTGTAGGCAGAATTCGTTTGTTTTTGGAGTGTGATAACAGATTTATTTTGAAATAGGTATTAATGTTATACTATAAATATTCTATCAGAATGAACATTTATTATTCGTATCAATAAATACATTTATATCCATGATATGTATTTATTGCTAACATTTTAATGTTTACATAATTTTACATTTAGAACGAGAGCTGTTATCTGTAGTACCTACAGAGTAAACTGAAACCTTTGAAATTATAATGGTTCAATAGTTGAATTCAAAATTATAATTTCTTGTGCCGTAGTAAGCGAAATAGAAATATACAAGGAATCTCGTGAATTTCTGTTACAGAGATTTGATGAAGCCACGTGTTGAAGATAGACATCCCCCAAACATCGCCATTTCGACCAGTTCTTTAAATCTGAAATCCAGCGGATCCTTCACCTGTAGGCCTAGTATGAGTTTTCAATACGAAACTCGTTCGATCGTATCGAGCGCGTTTGGCGCTCTCGTTGGTTGAGAGTTCTTACGACCTTGAAGCGGGCCAATCGCTGAGTCAAACGCGCTCGATACGATTGAACGAGTTTCGTAATGAAAACTCATACTAGGCCTACAGGTCTTCAGATTTCGACAACACGGTTGGCGTAATGGCTGAGTGATCGACTGCTAGCTACCTTGTGTGTCACGAGGTCGATTCTCGCACGGAATTAAGATTTGTATGGTAGTTGTTCCGGGTCTGGCTGTTAGTGTATGTAAGTTAAAATGTGTGTAAAGGCATCCATGATACAGGAGAAATTCCTACTATGGCAACTCTATTTTTTTTTAAAGAACTTGTGGAAAATTTGGAAAAGATGAACTATGGAGAACTAATAAAAAGACGTGTTTTTTATAACTCTTATTTAAAAGTAATGTCGCTCTACACGCGAAGTGAGCACGGGCGAAGAGTAGCCAGCCTATATGTGTTTTATAGGATGCATTTTGAAGAGTGTGCGAGGGAATTGCATGACTTAATTCTCCCATCTCCGTTCCATCATCAGACGACCCGTCGTACGGCAAGTATCCATCCTTACGTTGTTGCCACTACTGCGATCCAGACGAGGTGTTTCATCTCGTCTTTTATAACCTGTACATCGAGGGACTGGAATAATTTGTCAGCGGCGGTGTTCAGTCTGACTACAATTTAAGTGTCTTCAAGGATAGAGTGAATAGGCTAAACTGGTGCGCTTTACCATCAACGATTTTTCAGTGCTTACCATCAGGCGGGATTGCGGTAAAATACTAGTATTTAATTATAAAATAAAACAGATACTGTATTATTTTGTTAAAATTTCAGTTCCGAGATCCACGAAGAACGATGTCTCCTGAGTCAGGGTTGTGGGTTGGTCGAACGGGGGGAACGACCCGCCTTCGAGGAAGTAAGGCGGGTCCGAATAGCGGCTCAGGGGGAGGCCCTGAGCCGGTGGAGGGAGCACTCCGCTCCCCAGCTGCCGGCCACCGGACGATTGGAGCGATTCGTCCGGTGTTGGAGGGATGGGTTGGGCGCCGGCATGGCAGCCTTACCTTCCGCTTGGTGCAGGTACTGACCGGATATGGCTGCTTCGGTCACTACCTGCACAGGGTCGCCCGTCGGGAGGAGTCACCGCGGTGTCACCACTGCGACTCCCCCGACGACACGGCCGAGCACACCCTCGTGGAGTGCCCGGCCTGGCGAAACGAGCGCCGCGACCTCGTTGCGGCGCTCGGAGGCGGACGCCTCTCCCTGACAACCATGGTACGAGCCATGGTTGAAAGCGAGAGTGCATGGGAGGCTGCCGCCTCCTTCTGCGAGACCGTCCTCTTGCAGAAGGAGGCTGCGGAGAGGGAGTGGGAAGAGGATGCTCTTGCCGCTCCCCTCCGGCGTAGACGGGTGGGGCGAAGAAGGCGGGGGCAGAACCCCCGTCTCCTTTAGCCCCAGAGTGTGACCAGCGCGTGTAGGTAGCTCGCGCACGCGCATTGCACAACGGTTACCACGTCTGGGGATTACTCCGTTATCGGGTAATCCCCCTTTGGCGCGGAAACCGGCCTTAACAAGGCCGGTAAGCCCTGAGAGTGGCACGGCGCCTAGGCCTTCTGGCCGGCCCCGTGACACTCTCAACACAGGGCCCGAGGGTAACCGAGTGGTTTTAGTGGGTATTCCCGGCTCCGGCCGGGCGAGTCCCACACACGTCCGTCGCCTAGCTAGCGGCGGGTATGGTGCCTAAATGCATTTCCACTCGTTAAAAAAAAAAAAAAAAAAAGGGTTGTGGGTTGGTTAAAAAAGAAACCGTGGCCCCGGCCGTCGCGCTGGCAAGTGAAGAAACTCGCGTAGGTTTTAGTCAGTAAAAGTCTGACACGCCCTTCCGCTCCGCCCAGAGCGCGAGAAGTCATTTGATGATTTCCCATCCCAACAAAAAAGGTGGGCCAGAAAGAAGAAGGTGAGATAAAAGTACTCACAAGACTAATTCTTTTTGTTTTTAAATGTAATACGAAAAACTAGTAATATATTAATAAATTAGTAGAGATATTATGGAAATAGATGTGTGAACTGGAAACATAAATTTGATACATGGGTTTAGACCTAAAAAATGTTCATCGGTTATAGAAATCACAACCTTCTGTTTGGAAGAAAAATGCAATACCTACGCTATTAAACAATTGTATTGCTTTATACTAAGCGTATATTTTTTACCTGATATAAAATATTGAATTTATAAATTTGAATATACTTACTGAATTAATGGTAATATTTTACCCGTCGATATCCTAAACGCTCTGTATATTTATTCACACATAACCAAGCGTATACCTACTTGTAACGTTATCTTATACTTTGATAGCGATGTCTTTGGGAAACTAATCCGGATTACCGGACTAAGTGGCCGCTAAGTAGTTACACATCACCGAAAACACTTACAGCACATTATTACGGCTTAATGTGCCGTTTCTTTATATATAACAAAAAAAAACTTGTATAAGGCTCAGAATATTAGCAGGTTTCTCCGCCTAATAAGAGAGAAACCTAGTAGATTATATTAAGCTTGTCTGTAAAAAGGGAACCTAACATTAAGCAACACCCACTTTAATTGCGTAACGTATTGTCAATGAAAATCTGACTCAATTTGAACCTTATTGCTTCATACGTTCGAACAATATTTATCCTTGGCCTGCGTCGCCTGAAATAAATGAATAATAATAATGTGAGCCAATTATTGGACTATTAAGGGTTGATTTTTTAAAAGTCAGCTTTAGAGCTGACTTTTAAAAAATCAACCCTTAATAGTCGCAGGTAATGCACTTAGGTGCATTACGTGTACACCTTACATACCCCAAACACTTTCAAGAGGTGACTTTTCAACGCCATATATGCAATAAATAATTATAAATCATTATCAATCTTTTCATCGTCTCACTGCTGGGCACAGGTCTCATTTCATACAGAGAAGGATTGAGCGGATGTTTTCCTTCACCTTCAGTCTTTGGTGTCCAAGATATATTTAGAAAGTACATATAACTTTAGAACAGTTACATTGGTACTTGCCTGACCTGGAATCGAACCCACGCACTCATACTTATGAGGCTGGTGTTTTAACCACTAGGCCACCACGAGTTACTTACTTAAATTTAATTAATTGACTTACAAGGTCAGTCGTTAATCTTATTATCTGTAAAAATCAAAAGCCATAAAAATAAAAATTATATGAACTCATATAACCTTTATAAGACTCATATAAGATTTTGCTTAATCAGGGCCAACCAAGTCCCAAAAATGAGCCTTGAACCTTATGAGGATGGTATAAGGGGGTTTGTAGTTTGTCCTTATTAAGATTGTGCATATGTGTGTGCTGTTTTTAGTGTAAAAGTGAAAGGTTAATTGTGAAGCAGTGAGAATACTGATTGTATCTTTGAGGATTTTTTTTTTTAGATATACTCAGGCACCTAGCTGGTAACTTGCTCGAACAGCTCGTTTTTAAATACAAAAAGAATCTGGATATCAGCGGCGTTGCCCCCGTTGAGTCCTAGATTTCTGTATGTAATTCGGTAAAGCGAATATCACAGATTTCGTTTTCAGATGCCATTTATAGCCAATAGAATGGTAAATCATTGATACTAAAAACAAAAATGAAACCAGAATAATTAACCTTTGCGGTACTCTGCGGTACACTTAACTGAACTTATAGCCCAGAAGAGTTCACATACCATTAGTATCTATTTATATTGGAACCTATTATGTGAATGAAATAAATTACGTTGAGAGATTAAAATTATAAATAGTGCTTGACCGCAATCTTACGTGATGATAAGCAGTGATGCAATCATTGATAGCAAAGCGCGCTAGTTTATTAAAAGCCTATTCACTAAAAAAAATTGAGTGAATAGAAAGGAAGACGGCAGTTGAGCCAGGTGATGCAATGTTAAGTCCAACAACACGATCAAAGATTCTGTGCCAGAGGTAGATTGATCTGGAGGCCCTCCACGACCAAACTCCCGACACAACAACATTTGGCGTACCATGCCCAGCACACATCGCAACACAACTGCTCAGATCCGTCCACCATACGGCCTCACCAGACATCATACCGGAACACGACTAATCGCTTGGCGGCAAAACTTTGTCTGGTGGGTGGTAATTTCTGCCGACAGCCGATGTTATGGCCTACCACCGAGAGATATGGATAAGTTTGTCACAGCCCATGCAATGAAAGGCTTTGGAGAGACCATAGAAAACTCCAATAGCATTTTGCGAGCTCTATCATGGGTTAAATACATTTGCGTTTCAGAAGAGCAACACCCGCATCTATAGTCGAACGCCATATTTTTAATTATGTAGGAAGCTATTTATATTAAAATGTTGTAGCAACTGCTTCTATGTTATTTTTTCAAATATTTTTCTAAATACAGGTAAGATAGACATGGCATTGAAATAGCCAACGTCGTTACCTGATTTAATAATTTCTTCTTCGTGAGGTTGAAAGAAGTCCCCAAGTCACCTGTCCCAGTAATCACAGGTATTTTTTAGACTTTATTATACCAACATTAACTCCATCACCTAGGGTTATGTATTGGAAGTTAAATAACCAACACTACGATACACTTAAATGCATTACCATGCAATAGGTTTTCAGCTTTAGACGGGGACGAATTCAAGGAACGAGTCGTAGCTATAGGCTATAGGCCAACACCCACGATATCCGTGGGTGTTGGCAAAAAACTCATTAAATGCCTCAACTACGAAAGCGACTTTATTAACTTATTTGCTGTCGACCATAATCCGGTTTAACAGATTTACTATTTTCATTATTAATAATTTTCAGCGTGGTTTTTAATTTATTATTAAAAATTTTAATTGAATCGCGTAGAAAATTTTTATATAGCAAGCATGACTGCACTATTTCTTTTTGAATACTTTTTGAGATACACTAGAAAAGAAGTATCGAATCAGTATTTTTCGTGCCATATAACTATCTTATATTTCCCTTTTTCCGATTTTAGCCTAGAACAGAAAAATTCTTCGGAAGTTGGTTATGATGATGTTGACATTTAAGATAGGGTATTTGTCTAAAAAACACTAATTAGTCCGTCAGTCAGATTCAATAAAAAATTGACAAATATAAACGGCATCAAAGATCAGGAGTGGTGGCTGGTAACGTCACTGGTCGCTAAAAACTGTAGTGTGCAGTGACGTCACACGAGTTTTCAACGCACTGTGTCAGTCTTCATTTTTTGTTTATATGAAAAAAGAAAAAATACGTGTCTAGTAATTTTTGGAAATCTGACTGACGGACTAATTAGTTTTTTTTAGTCAAATACTCTATTGTAAAAGAATTTTGTATTGATTGTAAAAAAAATGAAGATGAGATGTAAAAAAATGTTTAACTTAGAAATTAACTAAATGCACGCAGCCTAGGCCATACAAAATAGGTTAGCCTATTTCTAGCCCGGCCATAAACAACGCAGGTTGCCTAACGATAGCAATGATGGACGTTAAAATACTTCCAACATGAGCAATTTTGTTCCAGAGCAATAAAAAATGTTTTAATAGCTCTCTTGCCCACGTTTTAGTGGTCATTAAGTACTCAATGTACTTTAGTTTACTTTGTGACATTTTTCGAATAAATTAAGGAATTTTATATTGAAAGCCTGATGTTTGTATTAATAAAATTCACATAAACAGTTTAGAAGCGCAATGAGCTAGTTTGATAGTGCGAACATTGGTAAACAGTGACTTCGGGGGCTCATTAGCCGACGAGAGAAAACGCCAGGGTGTCACCGATGTGGGGATCGCCCTGAGAACACGATACGGTGGAGATCTGCCCGGCTTAGGTAGAGCACCGCCGTGTCCTCATGGCGGCGATCGTCGGCTATCTCTCGCGTCCGGTCCTGGTCAAGAGCAAGAGTGCATGGCAGGCCGTCACCTCCTTATGTGAAGCAGTGATGCTGACAAAAGAGGAGACGGAGCGCGTGAGGGAGCGGGAATCCCAGCGCACTTCTTTTATATGTATTCTTTTATACCGCGTACATCGAAGGACAGGAAAAATTTGCTTGCGGCAGTGTTCCCGTCTGATTACAATTTAGGTGTCTTCCGGGCTTCACTGAATACGCTCTTAGTCCTAGAGGGGGCGCGTTATGAGCATTTTGCCGCCCGCGCGACAAAAACGTTAATAATTTTTAAAACAACTGTCCGTTAGGCTTGCGCTTTTTAATAGCTGACTTTAATCTTGTTAGAAACGTGCGCCGAAAAGTTGGACGCCGTTAGTGCGCAGGAGACCGCTTGAGGAGAAGGTTGTTACCAGCAGGTGTTGCTGGGCGGCAAATTGCTCACCACGCGCCAACTCCCGTACATAAAATTGTGTAATGTATGTATATATTTTATGGTGCATTATAATATTTATCATAATACTAACACCAGAAACAAGGACATACTGCGAGCCCCTTTTCACCGACTTCAAAGTCTGCTTTGCTAGACTTGCCTTACAATGCATTTAAAGCACAAATCAAATCCAAGCTTTGTTCAAAGGCATATTATTCCGTAAGTGATTATTTAAATGATAAGAATAGCTGGTCGCTCTGATTAACTTCGGACAATGTTTGTGTTCTTTCTCCGGAATTAGCTTACTGACACATTATATGAGTTCATATAATTCACTTTTTTTTCAATACATAAATATATAAGCTGTCACGCCCTTTATGCCTGGGGCTTTTATTGAAGCAATAAGTTTTTAGTTATTTACATTTTCATTTAAATATATACAATATGTAAAGAAAACCCTGTCCGACCCAAAACGATAATAAATGTAAGGTTGTTACATGACTAAATAAAATATGAAATTTTACGTAATCATCATAGTGACAACACTAATGAATTTTGAAGTATTCTTTTTTTCCGGGAATTTTTTCCAACTTCCCCATAATTTGGTAATTTTTAAAAAAGTGACAACACCTTTTGTGACGGAGCGAATAGCGATGCGACCACGTGCCGCGTACCCTGCTCCCCTTCACCCGCGCACGCATGCCTAACGTGTTCCCTACCACGCATGCATTAAGTTACCTCGCTTTTTCGAAATAATATTAATTTTTTTAGGGGGATTGTTTTTAAGTTTTGCCCGTCTTTGTAGGCATTATTAGAATCAGTTATCGATACCTAACAATACCTTCACGGATCGGACAGGGTTTTCTTTACATATTGTAAATATATTGTTTTGCTTTGCTGGTATTTTGGCGAGGTAGATGGCATATTTTCAATAATTTCATTGTTGTTGTATTTTCTTGTGTTCATCACTATACATAGTATTGTATAAAGTCATGTGTTTTTTTTTTAAATGAACAGACAGCTGTGCTGCCGGGGAGTTTCTCCCGTCACTTCTTCTTCCCAGCGAAAGCACTAGGAAGTGTCGATGGGTGGGCGTTTTGGGTGATTGTCTTATGTAATATTGACGTTCAAAAAGTGTTGATTCTCAGCCTAATTTGAATAATAATGACTTTTGATTTTGATTTTTTGATTTTGATTTTATAGAGTTTACGTTGTCACATTTTTCGAATAAATTAAGGAATTTTATATTGAAAGACTGATATTTGTATTAATAAAATTCCCATAAATAGTTTAGGAGCGTGAAATGTAGGATAAGGAAAAAAAGTCAGTTAAAATATTAAGTTTCCTATAGTCTTTTATACACCAAAATTCTTAAAATTAAGTTTAATAAATATGTTGATTTATTATTACTTATTAGTGTCTTATTTAAATTCTGAGAAAAAAAATTAAATTGCTGTATTACTAGTTAAAATGGTCAAAAAAAAAAAAAAAACGGGCGGCAAAATGCTCCCCACGCGCCTACTAATGTTTTGCAAAAAGACGCGCCCACTCTAGTGTTAATAAACTAGTGCGTGCGCTTTATCATCAACGATCGCATCACTGCTTATCATCAGGTGGAATCGCAGTTAAGCTCTATAATATATGTATATATAACGTTAAAAAAATATAATTCCCTAGTTAGATTTCGACTTGTAATAAGCGTTAAATTTTATAAATAAAAGACAAAACACTATGTATAGGAAAATCACAGAACACATCTATTCAATATATTATAAGATGCATCCCTTCGCAACAAGATGACAAATGTATCCAATCTATGGATGATTTGTCGCCCCACTAATGTCTGGGTGAATGCGATAGTACATACCACGTGATGTGTCGTAGCTTTAATCTGGAACAGTGGAGCGGCCATTAAGATATATTAGGTCAGGGTAATAATTATACGTCAGGTTGTATTTTAGCTATGGATATAGAAATGGTGGCAATAGACGGCTTCTTCCGAAATAACAAGCGTGGTGATTACGCTCAATCTTTCTCTGTATGAGAGGAGACCTGTGCCCAGCAGTGGGACGATAAAAAGGTTGTTGATGATGATGATGATGATGATATAGAAATGATTTATGAATGAATGTGATAAGTACTAATTATATACACAACTTGTGGTTTTAACAAAGAGAATGAGCAATTATATTGTATTGAGGAACTTATTTGAGAACTGTCCTTTGTGTCTTTGTTTATTTTAGGATCGCCAACAAAAGGTATAATGTGAAAGTGAAACACTTTACTTCTGATAGTGTGTTTACACAATTTCCCTGCATGACTTTTTTGTTCGATAGAAATGTATGAATTTATGCTCCACTTTCTTCTCGCTTTTCTTCTTTTTTCTTTTGTTGTTCTACTTCTTTTTTTCATTTTCTGCGGCCGCCGGCAGAAGTTATCACCCACCAGACAAAGCCTTGCCGCCAAGCGATTTGTCGTGTTCCGGCATGATGTCTGGTGATGCCGTACGGAGGACGGGTCTGAGCAGTTGTGTTGCGATGTGTGACGGGTACGATGCGCCAAATGTTGTTGTGTTGGGAGTTTGGTGGTGGAGGGTCTTCAGATCAATCTCCCTTTGGTGCAGCATCGTTGGTCGTGTTGTTGGGTTTATCATTGCATCACCTCGCTCAACTGCCGTCTTCCTTCCTATTCGCTCAATCTGAGTGAATAGGTTCTTAATAAACTAGCGCGCTTTACCATCAACGATCGCATCACTGCTTACCATCAGGCGGGATTGTGGTCAAGCACTAGTTTATAATTAATGAAAATAAATTAAAATTGTATATTTCTTTCTTCGCTGAGATGGCTCTGGATCAAAAACTTACGATGGCATTGCATAAAAACACTGTCAGTACAGCGGCTATTATAAATTATTTTTAGTTCAACAACATTTATTACGTTATTGAAATAAATTTTTTGAACATAATAATATGAAGCATTGTATTAGCGGGATCCTTCAAAATGATTAATTAAGAGTTAGTTTTTTTAATGACATCATCACGAAATCAATTCATTTAATTGATCTATTACGTTGATAGTGTGCTACATAATGGTGTAGCAAATGATTATCTGGCGGAGTAGCTTAAGCGAATCCCACGTTAGATGCCAAAGACTGCAGAGGTTTTGGGTGATAAGATTCTATAGCCCTCTGTCACTCGAGTAAGTCCATGAATTTACACCGCGAAACAATAAAAGTGTGTTAAGCAAGCAATACGGGTGTTGCATATGACTCTATGCATATTTTTGAGACAATATATGTAAAACAATAGAACAAAATCTTTTTTGATACCTTCTAAAAATTTAGCCCCACACTAAGAATTTGTCCTGTATCGTAGTAGCATATATAAACATATAAATAAACTCACACACATCCAGACCTGGAAGGGCTAGGTAAGTCATTCAAAGATTTGTTCTGTGCGGGAACCGAACCCGTGACACATAGCGCAGCAGTCAATCGCTAAAACACAGCACCAACCGTGCCGTCGATTCACTGATATCTATAGAAAATTAACTTTATAATTTGAAGCCACAAAACACGGGGTAAATGCATAACAATAAAAAATCATTCCTAATCTCGACGTCAATTTTTAACAATTCATCTTGAGAGAAGCGACGTTGAAGTAGCCGGATTTCAAAAGTCATTTTTCAACCGTTATGACGTAATCGCTTATAAACTCTTAGCTTTTTTATTTGGAGAGTAGGGGATTTTTCATATTCAACGTTTTATAAGCTTATCCGGGAGAGGTGGACCGCCGGTTGACCCTAGATTTTTTGATGAGGTGAATTAAAGTTGTATGATAATTAAATATAATGGAGTAGGGTGGAATTTATTTCCATCTAAGTGTAAATAAATGATGTTCTTTGGTATTCACATCACTTGAGAACGTTTGAGCCGATATGTCTTTTTTGTTTTAAAATGTGCGAAATTTTCATTTAGGTTTTTGCGGAAAAACAAATGAAAAGGTTTCCGGAAAAAGGAAATATTGTATAATATAGAGAAAACTGAACATTTTTTTCTTTAGGTTTTTTTTTTTCAGGTTTACTAATAAAGTAGATATTTTAAGAGGAAATCTTAACATGGAGGATCTTAATTATTTTCTTAAACACTGCAGTGATTAATAAACATACCATCGAGCCTACTAGTAAACATTTTTAGGATATTGTTGGAGCTGTACCTGTAGTCAACCCACCAGGAATGCACATGTTATTCAGATTGTTGCATAAAAACAAAGCAAAGACGGGGCAGTCTCATCAACACCCTGAATGCATTGTTACATTGGTTTTTTTATGACTGCATTTATAAGATAAATGCAAATACAACCTGTGAATAGAATAAGCCAAAGTACGGCGAAAAAAACAGAGCCGTTCAAAAGTGCGCTGGACTGACAATCTCGTCAAAGTTACGAGAAACACTTGGATGAGAGCTCACAAAACTATATGTACAATATAGCAGATGACAGGGGTAGCCTATGCGTATAGGCTGCCTCTGTCATCTGCTATAGCAGTGGGTGAATCGGGTTGATGATAATGAGGCGTCAGATTTAACTGACATTAAATAGGTTTTTAATTTAAAGATGATATATCACCCACCAGAGTGCAGTACTACTAAAGAATGTTTTAAGTACCGATGCCTGCATTCAGATCTTAAAAATTATTAGAAGCGTCATATACTTAATTTAAACCCGAAACGTATAAACAATGAAATTATATTTATTAATATTGAGTTGAATGATATTTAAAAAAATGTACAAGTCAGTTATCATATTCATATTTTTTCAACCTATCATATTCATACCATTTTTTTATAAGTTATAAACTAGCGCTTGACCGCAATCCCGCCTGATGGTAAGCAGTGACGTAATCGTTGATGGTAAAGCGGACTAGTTTATTAAGAGCCTATTCACTCTAGCCTTGAAGACACTCAAATTGTAGTCCGATGGATACACCGCCGCTGGCAAATTGTTCCAGTCCGATGTACGCGGTATAAAGGAGGAGGCGAATCGCTTCGTCCGGATCGTAGTGGTGTTAACAACGTAAGGGTGGAAACTCGCCGTACGACGGGTCATCCGATGGTGGAACGGAGATGGAGGAATTAAATCATGCTATTCCCTCGCACATAACTTCACTTATACATAAGTTTTGTTTTCTCTGTAATAAGAGAAAATTTTAAATTCCCCATTTTGTACCTGGCAGAATAGGCGCAAAACCTATGCGCGGAAAATAAAAAAAAAAACCTCATTTGTTTAGTCTGTGGCCGATTGCAATGCGCGCGCATAGGAAAACTGATTATTTTTCCCGCCACAGTGAAACATTTTTCACAACTCGATTTCAATCTTGAAATTAATATTATAGTTATTTATTAATTAAAATGTCTACAAGTACTAGTTGTGAAGAAAATGGTTTATGTTGTACACCGCCCGATATAAGATGTGAAGCCCTTAACGTTATGCAAAGTTTACTACCTGAAAACTCCAAGGAAAAATATCTAATAGCCTACCAAAATTTCATAAAATGTCAAAACAGCAAAAATACGCAGTCTTTTTCAGAAAATGTGTTCATGGCGTACTTTAAAGAATTATGTATCTTCTAAGTACAAACCTAGCTCTTTATGGTGTTTATACTCGATGTAAAAAGTACGGTGCGAACAAAGAATGGAGTGGACTTGAAAACATACTCTAATTTGTCAGCATATCTAAAGAGACTATCCGATGGATTTAGAAGCAAGACATCAAAGGCTTTATCATTTGACGATATTGAAAAAAATATAAAAGAAGCTCCAGATAACCAATATCTGGGTACTAAAGTTAGTTAAATTAATTTTAAATATCTACGCGACTTCAGCCTGTGTTGTGTGTTGAACTTAATTATTGTTTCTTTTTTTCAGGTTGCTTTAATATTTGGTGTCTGTAGGATACAAGAATTAACAAATATAACCGTAAAAACATAGAGAACCATGGCCAGATGTTCTAGTGAAGATACCTATCACGAAAAATAAAATAACGAGGTTATTCACCATACAAGGTCCATTCTATGAAATTGTTATGAAGTGTGAAAGTTTACGGTCACCAAAAGCAAAAAGTCACCGTTTCTTTCTAAATTACCAGAATAGTAAATGTACCTGTCAGCCTATAGGTATAAACAAATTTGGTTTTGTGCCTAAATAAATCGCTATGTTTTTAGGTTTAGCAGATGCAGAGAGCTACACTGAACATAATTTCACAAGAACTTCAGCTACATTGCTGGCTAATTCAGGAGCTGATATAATGACTTTGAAGCGTCATGGTGGGTGGCGATCTAGCAATGTAGCAGAATCATACGTAGAAGATTCCATACAAAACAAGAAGGAAATTTGTGCAAAAATCACAAAAAGAATTAAACTTGATTCTGAGGCGCTTCCTACTGATGAAGCCGTCGGGGCTTCATCAGTAGGAAGCGCCTACATGATGCCCCTACATCAAATGATTAGATTTCACCAACCTACACAAATAATGAGCCATCTCAACTATCTCATAGGACATGAAAATATTTCAATAAATAATCTTTCTGATAAGACCGCTATGCCATCAAACAGTTATTTACAAATTTCCTGACTGCACATTTACCAAATGTTTCTCTAAATATTTTTTTATGTACTAAATAAAATGAGTTTTTGTTGTTATTTTATTCACAAGTATGTTGAAAAACGTCGTAATACATGTGTGTATTGATGATTACCGTCCTCGGCTCTCTTAAGACCCTCGCCTACGGCTCGGATCTCAATAGCGCCTCGGAGGTAATCACCAATGTTACACACTAGTACCATAATGTACTATTATTGTCGTGTCTTCCCACTCTTTCCCACCAAATCCTTCTTTTTTCCCTTTCAAACTCCCACCACATTCGTGAAGCAGTTTCTATACATCTTTTAAATAGCTGTGGGATGCCATAATGTATAGTCGAATACAAAAATAATAAACATTTTAATATGTCTTCACATGTCTTCACGTTCCTCAAAATAGTGTTACATTAATTAATACCGTGCGTCAAGGATAAGAGATTGTGCAATATGGTGGTTTGCTTCTTACATGTGCTTGTGGCGCCATCTGCGCACAGTTTTGCTTAATGTTTCCAATCACTTATGTTTTATAAATATAATATAATATAAATCTATACTAATATATAAAGCTGAAGAGTTAGTTTGTTTGTTTGTTTGAACGCGTTAATCTCAGGAAATACTGGCCCGATTTCAAAAATTCTTTTTGCGTTGGATAGCCCATTAATCCAGGAAGGCTATATAACATCTCGCTGTGACCAATAGGAGCGGAGCATAACTAACTCCACGCGAACGAAGTCGCTGGCGGCCGCTAGTATTATTTACCCGCTGTTGACGATAGGTTCGTCCGAAGTCACAGCATTTTACTGAACAACCACCTGTTCTTGCACAGATGCGACGCACTGCTAATTGTTGTTTGTTTTGTAATACCAGTAGTTAATTCTCAACTCTCTTTGAAACTGGTATTTATGTTTTTGTTTTGATTGTTGTTGTTTTGTTATCATCTGCCAGCGTCGTGGGCGGATTGTTATTGTCAATGTCAAATAAAGTGTTGTCCTTAGCTCTGCCCCTAACATCAACAGAGAAAATATCATAATGTAATAGTAATAATAATTTATTCAATTCTCCTCACAATGTTTTGTTTATAGCTAAAACGACACAATTACTCAGTCTAGTCCGTGTTACATATGTGAGGAGCTCGTGTCTGTGGAAGGCGTGAGATGCCACATTGTTTATGCTTAAGTACGAGACTTTAGTAGTTAAAAGACTCGATCATAAGCTACTGTTAAAAAAAACAACATAAAATACAATAAATATATTGTATTTATTGTTATTAACTTTTATATTCGATTGTCCGTTTTGTTTGTGCCACAAGCACATGTAAGAAGCAAACCACCATATTGCACAATCTCTTATCCTTGACGCACGGTATTAATTAATGTAACACTATTTTGAGGAACGTGAAGACATGTGAAGACATATTAAAATGTTTATTATTTTTGTATTCGACTATGCATTATGGCATCACACAGCTATTTAAAAGATGTATAGAAACTGCTTCACGAATGTGGTGGGAGTTTGAAAGGGAAAAAAGAAGGAATTGGTGGGAAAGAGTGGGAGACACGACAATAATAGTACATTATGGTACTAGTGTGTAACATTGGTGATTACCTCCGAGGCGCTATTGAGACCCGAGCCGTAGGCGAGGGTCTTAAGAGAGCCGAGGACGGTAATCATCAATACACACATGTATTACGACGTTTTTCAACATACTTGTGAATAAAATAACAACAAAAACTCATTTTATTTAGTACATAAAAAAATTATTTAGAGAAACAATTGGTAAATGTGCAGTCAGGAAAATTGTAAATAACTGTGTCTGATGGCATAGCGGTCTTATCAGAAAGATTATTTATTGAAATATTTTCATGTCCTATGAGATAGTTGAGATGGCTCATTATTTGTGTAGGTTGGTGAAATCTAATCATTTGATGTAGGGGCTTCATCAGTAGGAAGCGCCTCAGAATCAAGTTTAATTCTTTTTGTGATTTTAGCACAAATTTCCTTCTTGTTTTGTATGGAATCTTCTACGTGTGATTCTGCTACATTGCTAGATCGCCACCCACCATGACGCTTCAAAGTCATTATATCAGCTCCTGAATTAGCCAGCAATGTAGCTGAAGTTCTTGTGAAATTATGTCCAGTGTTGCTCTCTGCATCTGCTAAACCTAAAAACATAGCGATTTATTTAGGCACACAACCAAATTTGTTTATACCTATAGGCTGACAGGTACATTTACTATTCTGGTAATTTAGAAAGAAACGGTGACTTTTTGCTTTTGGTGACCGTAAATAAACAGACAGCAGTACTGCTGGGGAGTTTGTTCTTGTTCCGCCACTTCTTCTTCCCAGCGAAAGCACTAGGAAGTGGCGAAGGGCGGGCGTTTATGGGGGACTGTCTTATGTAATATTACCGTTCAAAAAGTGCTGATTCTTAGCCTAATTTGAATAAATGACTTTTGATTTTGATTAATTTTTTGATTTTTGAATACACTATGTGTATAAGGGAAAAATACAGAAAATAGTTTATTCATGGAATAAACTATTTTCTTTTTTTTTAAGCTATTGCATAGCTTCTATCGCGGGCCTTGAGCGCGGGGACCGAATCCAGAAATTCCGTAACGAAAAAACCTCACGCTCCCCATCGTCTAACGTCGTTTCAGTTCGGCAGTCTTCGGCACGGTATGTTTGTGTGCGTGCGACTACATCTTTTGAAAACAATTTATAGATTTTCAAAAAGAGCATGCATATTGCAGGGCGCGAACTCAGTCCTACACACTTGCCATGTTACTGATAGTCGCGATGTGCTAAACTTGCGATTAATTTTCTCTCTGAAATAGGTCTTCTATAGAGATATGTCATAGACGTCATCGACGTTGTCATGGCTACCTTAAAAACTTTTCATATAATTAATTATTAAGTACTTTTATTCAAATTAATTTAGTAGTGTTTTTATAAAATAGCTTTTTTTTAACGGAAAAGCTAAGATGAATGTCATGCTAATTTTTCATTGGACTTTTAAATTATTTATAGTGTTGTTTACTAAATAAAAGCGCGTGATTTTATAGAGTAAAAAGTGCTCACGCGACCGTTTTTTCAATTGTTGCAAGAATTCAAAAGACTGTCTTTAAATAGTGTTCAGACGATTGCTCAAAGTGTATTAGATTTCATTAGTAATAGAAATGGCATTTCAATAATGACTTTCAACTGCCAGTCTAAATAGTCATAAATACGATTTACAAGATTCAGTTACGAGACAAACAAATGTGTTACTTCTTACCGAAACTTGCATGACGCATGATAATCCAATTGAAATACCTAATTTTAATTGTATTGTTCAGTTCAAACGAGATACTGTTTCAAAAGGTGGGGTAGCTATTTACCAAAATAAAAATGATATTACTAATATTATGACTCCGAATATTGAAATAAATATTGCACACGTTAGCGATGTTAATGTTAGGCGCTCAGTTGTTGGAGATATTTGTGCGTGCTTATGCAAACTTAGAAATGGCCTACAAATAGTTATGGTAGCAATTTACATTTCTCCGAATCCAAAATTGGACGAGGATTTTATTCATCGCACTTTACTGGAGTACACTGAAGAAGGCTCGAAAATACTTGGTACAAATGGTAATAAATTTCCACTTATCTTGGCTGGCGATTTCAACATTAACTTCGCTGATAAAAAATCAGAGCGGTGGACAACTTTTCTATCAAAAACATTGAATTTGAAAATGAATAATGATCCACAAAAGTCCACAACAAAATATGGGACCACCATTGACGCGGTATTTTCTAGGTATTTAGAGGATATTAAGTCGCAAACTTATGTTTCTTATTTCAGTTATCATAAACCTATAGTTTCAATGATAAATGTTCCTGAATAACCAACAGCTACTGTAAGGTAATAAAACCCACATGTATTGTAAAATAATAAAAATATTTTAAATAATATTAACTTTTTATTTATTTAATAAAAGAAAAATTTGTTTTCTTACCGGTCACCACGCTCAAAAGTGTAACTTGAATTAATATCAAAGAAAAAAAATACTGCATAAATAAAATAAATAAATAATTATAATTACATAAATTGATACAAAATGCTATGCAATAGCTTTACCGCGGCAGTCCCCGAGTGCCACACGTCTTTTTATATACTTAATTTCTCTCCTTATACATAAACAAATAAACAGTCCTTTATTTCTTCATCCTGATAATATGACATGAAGCTTTGACAATAACACAAATATTATTTCATGTTTATGATTCCTATCTATCGTGTTTATTTTTCCCTTATACACATAGTGTATTATTTTACTAGAAGTAATTTAGCATCAGAACAACGAAACGTTTATCGTAGTCATTATTTCCGTCATAATAATTCACAAGTTTACAAAATTTTACTTTTTATTTATACCCCGAACCGAATGTATGTCAATATGTTAATCTACCTTCCCTAAACCTAAAAGTGTTAGCAGAAATATTTTATCACGTCGGAATTTTTTTCTGCAGTCAAATGTTTTTTTTTAACTACCCGACGTGGTGGTGATATTTTATTGTTTATTCGTTCGCTTCAAACGACAGTTACTTTGCTTTGGATTAATTTAAAATGGCTAGCAGAAAGTGCAAACAAAGTTCTGACCGTTTTTGTTATGTTTGTGGACAGTTTATATTTTCAAAAAAGAGAAGACCTATTGTAGATTCGTTAAAAACTGCATACCTTCATTATTTTGGATTTCCTGTTGCAAATCAAGATAAAAAGTGGGTGCCTCACGTGTTTTGCGAAAGCTGTAGAATGAACATTAAACACGAGCTGTTGGTCGATCCAAATAACGTCACCTTACCCACTTTACACATCAAACTGGGGCTCATGAAAAACTTTGTAAAGGCGCTTCGAGAAAAACAGTGATGCTTTCCGGTATTTGCAAAAAATATTTCCAAACATTACAGAGGCAAAACTGAAGGAGGGTATATTTGTTGGTCCACAAATCCGTAAAATTATGAAAGATTCTCAGTTTGAAAACCTTATATCGGTTAAAGAAAAGTCTGCTTGGAACTCATTTAAAATGCTTGTAGAACATTTTTTGGGAAATAAAAAAAGTGAAAATTATGAAGAAATTGTCAACAATTTATTGAAAAACTTTCATGATATGGGAGTAAACATGTCATTAAAGATTCACTTTCTACACTCTCATCTGATTTTTTTTCCTGAAAACTTAGGAAGTATGAGTGACGAACAGGGTGAACGTTTCCACCAAGATTTAAGGACTTTCGAAGAACGACATCAAGGATTTTGGGATGAAAATATGTTAGGGGATTATCATAAGAAAAACTGATTCAAATAACTATAAAAAGAAAGCAAAAATTAGTCATTTTTAATTTATTTTTGTATTAATCCTAAAATTTTTGTATTTCCCTTCAAGATAATAAATATTTTTTAAACCAGACGTGACAGAATTTTTTTATTATTTTTTCTGGATAGTTCTACCTGAACACAAAATAAAATAACAACTTTCAGCTGGGGTAAGAAAACCGTGTAAACTATATTAAAGTCTTTTAATTCCGAAGCTGCCTCGTAATTTTCTAAAACAGACATCTTGTTGTCCTGAATACATTTCTAATGGCATATTTGGAATTTAAAAGCCTTTGTTCTCAGTTAAGCGGAAAGCACCAGGGTAGCCCGCATGCATACATATTTTTGAAAGTGATATTCAAAAATCAAAAAATTAATCAAAATCAAAAGTCATTTATTCAAATTAGGCTGAGAATCAGCACTTTTTGAACGGCAATATTACATAAGACAGTCCCCCATAAACGCCCGCTCTTCGCCACTTCCTAGTGCTTTCGATGGGAAGAAGAAATGGCGGATCAGGAACAAACTCCCCAGCAGTACTGCTGTCTGTTCATTTAAAAAAACACACACGATATGATCGTTTTGTTATGGTCATGTCATCGAAAAGATTAATTCAGTCATAAAAGTAAGACTGATCATTGTTCTTTTATCACACAATCAATCTTTTATGTGTCATTCACCAAATACACCACAATATTTTTTTAAATCTTTTTCTGAACATCTTTTCACCACTCATTCATCTTGTTTCATGAACTTTAGAAACAAGTTTAATAACTAAGATTTATATATCAATATTATAATTCACTATTACCAAACATAACTTTCTGGCTTCTCAACTAAATACACGAAAAGTAATTCATAAGTTTTGTTTTAAAAGGATGTTATTCGGAATGGATAAAGTTTTAAGTGGTTCAGAGGAATATAAGAGAGCTGGTATGAGGTTAATGTGAAGATTAACTGCGCGAGGTGATAATACGTTACTTTCATCCTTGAAGCTATATTTTATCAGTGCCACAACGGATTTATTATCACAATATACGTTAATACGGCAATTGTGGAAGTTGTCTGCTATAAATTTTGTTTCTAAACCATAAAACTTTGCCTCTTTGCATTCCCATACTAGAAACTGGTACAATGGATGCTATTACAAATACTAATCATATGCATAACTCTCTGAGCAACTTTGAGCATCTCTTAGAAAGTATAAAACGAGATCGCGGTTTAAGTGTAAGAGAGCTAGAGGATCTCATTTGCACGTCTTTGTGTTTTATAAACATTATAGATTATTAGATATAACTTGTAATATTTAAAGACGGCACTTTATCACCCGATATTTTTGTAGTTTTCTTTTAAGTGAATTTTATAGGTACCTACTGTACAAATGCTGATTCGGAAAATCTGAAAACGGCCTTCTTTTATCTCGTACAAATAAAAGCATCGCCACATTTCTTCCTTTCATCTTCTATTAGGCTCATTCAGTATCCGCGGAAATATTTCTTTCGCTTGATTATATTTCAATAGATCTTTGAGAGTTGGCGAAAATACTCAAGAGTCATCGTTACTAATGAAAATTACAGCGATTCGTATTGAAGGTAAAGTGCAAACGCTACCAAATGAGACGGAACGAGAGCGGCACGGTGCCGATAATTCAGCTTGAGTTCCCTCTGACTCGACGAAATTCATTCTCACGACGCAATCTGATTTAGGTCATAGATATCTACTAGTATTATTAAATAAAATTTATGCTTTTGAAATGCTTTCTACTTTGGTGTTCCAATTTATGTCTGTCGGCGGTGTTAAAGTGTGTAATTTGGGAAGTATTCCAATTTTATTTTATCGCGATTATTCTTGGGTACGGAAAGACATGGTTAAACCCCGAAACGGAATCTATTTAAGGCAGAAATACAAGGTGATTCAATTTAAACATTATTGGGTTTATGTTCTTTTCTTATAATTTATAATTACTTTTAACCAGAGAGGCTGAGAGGCCTGAGAGTCTCCCTTTCGGACACAACTTACCGTGTCCTGGCTGGAAAATATTAAATAGACTTCGTACCTAAGTAGGCTTTAGCAAAATCTACTTCCATTCCACTTATGCCTCTTATGCCATGCAGGATAGAACGAAGTCTGGTTTTTTTCTAACTTGCATGGCATGCCCAGTTACCGCCGCAAGTGAGGGCTCAAACAGTATCAGTGTTGCTGAATTTAGGGCCAAAAAATAAGAAAAAAAACGATATATCTATATTCGTGTTATTTTTATCATCGACACGCTATGAAAAAGAAAAATACATTTATTAAAAAAAATATTATAAAGTATTTTTCTATTGTTTAATGTAATTTTCTTTTTATTTTAACTTTCAGGAATCAAATTACTTGCCGGGCTAATTGGCGGTTAAATGACAACAGCCTCGGCGTACGAGTTGCAGGTCGAAAGTTCAAACCCATCATCATTTCAGCCGAAAGACTTCCCACTGCTAGACATCGGCGTCCCCCAACAATATCCACGACGACTGGTCCTGCGCCTCCCACATCCAGCGGCTTCCCATGACCTTCACCAGGTCGTCGGTCCACCTCATCGGGGGTCTACTCATGCTCCGTCTTTCGTGGTCACCACTCAAGAACCCGTCGGCCGCATCGTCGGTCCTAAGGGCAGAGTGCCCGGCCCGCTGCCACTTTAGTGTTGCAATTTTTCGGGCTATGTCGATTAAACCAAACCCATAAATAAGCTCTTAATTTTTTTTTAATTATTTTAGCACTACTTTTCTCAAAACTGTGAAGGAAAACAACACAAGGAAATAGGCACGTCCTAGAACCAAACCTTTGGAAGACATATCACATCTTTCTCCATTCTGGGCCCGCGTGGTGGATTAGGGCTCACCCCTCTCAGAGGAGGCTCTGTACCCCTGTAGTGAAAATATGACAGCATGATTATACTAAATCACTTTCCATTCACAATTTCTTAGGTCCAACTTAATAATTAAAAGAAACTATTATTTTTATTCATAAGCATTTAATTTCTACGTAGTATTTCAATAGCATCTCACAACCTACAAAATCACTTCAACCTAATTAAGCCAGATATTACAGATAATTTGTTTAGCTTCGACGCCGTGGATTATATTCATTTGATATTATGTAAATGCGCTCAATGTGAACGTGCCTCAAGAAACTTCATACCTTACGCGCCGTAACATCTAAATATGTTAACGATGTCACATATACATACATACATGAACTTGAATCTGGAATAACATGTTACCTACTACTTTTACTTGTATGAGTGATATTTCTCATTTTGATGCGCGCCTAGCTGTGAAAAGGCTCGAGTCTCTCAAGTAGAAGATAACGCAAAATAGTAATGTTTTGGTAATATTATGTGGAAGGAAATGTTTTGATAATGATAAAGGGATTCTCTTTCAAGTCTGCGGTTAGAAATCAATGCAAGACCACATAATAAAATAATTAGGGGCGTCTATATAAAACAATTAGTCAAATTTCAGTCTTATAATCGTGCTGCAGTTTTAGAAATTAATTAAATTAAATAGTTAAATATCGTGATATAAAATAATGTCGTGGTGGCCTAGTGGTTAAAACACCAGCCTCTCAAGTATGAGTGCGCGGGTTCGATTCCAGGTCAGGCAAGTACCAATGTAACTTTTCTAAAGTTATATGTACTTTCTAAGTATATCTTGGACACCAATGACTGAAGGTGAAGGAAAACATCTTGAGGAAACCTGGACTTTAAGTCTGAAATCTCCAACCCACATTGAGCAAGCGTGGTGATTACGCTCAATCCTTCTCTGTATGAGAGGAGACCTGTGCCCAGCAGTGGGACGATAAAAAGGTTGATAATGATAATGAATGAAATAGTTAAAAAAATTGGGTCAAATATGTGAATAAGACATGGAGATATGGACACACATGGATGATACAGAGGTAACAGACGCCGAAAAAACACACATTTTATATGAAGCCCTTTAAGGTTTAATTATTTTTTTATTTCTTATTAAAGTAGCAATAGGAATGCACTCTGTAATCATTTCAACAGTTCCGCTGTTAGAGTTTATGAGATACAGCATGTTGATAGACAAACGGTCAGTTGAAGCTTCATACCTTATTAACCATATTTATTATTCCCATCGCGTCATACTGACGTTATACGAATTCTACATCTCGCAATCAGAGTTTACCGTGCAACTAGCATACATACAACTGCCCAATTTCAACGGTTGGGCAAGTGCCCGCCAGACATAATACCCGTCTGGTCGGAGGATCCTCCCTTTTCTATGGAGGATAAGTGAACTTTACTCCCTGTTCCTCATGCGTCCACACACCATAATTGGATTCCGTTAGCACCCTTTGCATACGACACTCTATCAACCCTTTGGGATGAGTAACAAAGAAGAGCATGTAGGTATTCTTATGATGTTCAATAACCGTCAAGTAGCATGTTATCGTTTTAAGGATACCTTGTATGTATTTAACATAACTTACGAAAGTCTTATTTTCAAATTCACCTTTGATTAAATATTCTTATCTTAAAGAACGTTTCAAGTTCCTTCATGACACACATAATAGATATCTGAGGTCATCGGAAAACCTGATATTAGACATGCCGATGCATTCCACTAGTTTCTATAATAAATCCTTTACTGTACAAGCAGTTCGGCTATGGAATGACTTGCCCGTGTCCGTAAGGCGTGCTCAAACACTGTTTACTTTTAAAACTATGATAAAAAAGCACTTCCTCTCTCTTTAAACATATTATTATATTTAATGTGCTCTTGTATGATATTTATTAATTAGTTGTATAAATTTATTTAAACTAGTATGATACACTTAACGTATATATTTATTGTATAATCTATGTAAATAGTACACTGTAGACTACCTACACTATTTCTTTATCCTACCTCTTAGAATTCCATCCAAAGGTTGTCTGTAAAAGATCGCTCTTAGCGATAAGACCGCCCATTGTGTCACCCTTTGTAAATATTTTTATTTATGTTCTGTAATCTATATGGTGTACATAATAAAGAGTATTCTATTATTATGCTATATATGTCTTAGTGTATCCGACTCATGACATAGGGTTAAGTACACAGAGAACAATCATAGAGCCTCCGTTTCTGTTTTCCACTCAACTCGAACCTAAGCCAAAATGGACGAAACCCTCATATAGGCATCAAGTTTGCCCCCAATGTCTGGTCTGGTCTACTGCGATACCGTTAACCGTTTTCAGAAACCCTTGGTGTGGCAAACCACTCTGGCTCAGTCACGATATTTTGTTAAATAATTATAAACTAGCGCTTGACCGCAATCCCGCCTGATGGTAAGCAATGATGCGATCTTTGATGGTAAAGCGCGCTAGTTTATTAAAAGCCTTTTCACTAAGAAAAACTGAGCGAATAGGAAGGAAGACGGCAGTTGAGCGAGGTGATGCAATGTTAAGCCCAACAACACGACCAACGATGCAGCGCCAAAGGGAGATTGATCTGAAGACCCTCCACGACCAAACTCCCAACACAAACAACATTAGGCGCATCGTACCCGGCACACATCGCAACACAACTGCTCAGACCCGTCCTCCGTACGGCTTCACCAGACATCATGCCGGAACACGACAAATCGCTTGGCGGCAAGGCTTTGTCTGGTGGGCGGTAACTTCTGCCGGCAGCCGATGTTATGGCGATGGTATGGGCCCAGTTCCATTTCAACTTAGCTGCTAATTAGGTGACGTCTGCGATTTGTGTCTTAAAACACCGTATCCAGTCGGTAAGTTCAACTCCATTCTTTGGAGTACACTATCAGTCACCAGAAAACCTCGAGCTTGGTCCTTCGCTTATATGTTAAAGATTAGGTTTGGGAGACGTATAATGAGGATAAAGAAAATGCACTGGTCCAGTAATTTGTGTCCATGGCAAATTGGTAGATTTAGACCTCACAAAGTTTTTTTTACATACGTTTAGTAGATATTCTCACTAGCCTTTTGATCTTGTGATAGGGATATTAATTAAGTTATTGCATAGCTTTTACCGTGGGCTTTGCGACCGAATCAAGAAATTCCGTAACGAAAATAACCTAACACCTCGCACTCCGACCGGCACAGCGGCGCGGCGTTGAAAGCCGTGCATCGTCTAACATCGTTTCAGTTCGTCAGGCATCAACACGGTATCTTTGTGCGTGCGACTAGACGTATGCGTGTAAACTAGCTGCTCATAACTGTTTTTTTTTATATTTATAAACTAGCGCTTGACCGCAATCCCGCCTGATGGTAAGCAGTGATGCGATCGATGATGGTGAAGCGCGCTAGTTTATTAAGAGCCTATAGATTCTATCTCTTTTAGACACAATGCTAGATGAGAGTGGCTTTGGGCCTCGACAGCTCATAATGAATAATGCCCTTCTAATCCCACCACATACAAAGCATCACCTTGTAACGAGTTAACATGGGTTTTATCATAGTCTGTGAAGCCTGACTGGCCTCTGACCACGACCTTTTTCACATGTTCTTATCGTACGTGATCCACATTCATCGCCAGTTATCAGCTTCTTAAAAAATGGTCCGGTTTCATTACGTCATAATAAAGAATCACAAATAGTAGTGTTAATAACGTAAGGGTGGAAACTCGCCGTAGGACAAGATGGGGTAATTAAATCGTGCAATTTCTTTGCACACTCACCAAAATGCATCCTATAGAACACCGAAAGGCTGGCTACTCTATGCCTATGCTCCAGGCTTTGGAGATCGTTTTGAGTTAAATCTGGGTCGCCAATCAGCCTCTACACACACCTCTCCACCCAAAGTAACCAATGTACCAATCGAGAACATAACTCAATTCTATTATTTAAAACAAACATATATCACTCAACAGTAACAGGTCTACAGTCAATCTGATCGGTGTGACTGCAACGAGGTATCCGCAGGCTACATTATTCCCAGAATCCGCAAGAGAGCAATATTTTCACAGATAAGTAAGATATGTGGAGCAATGCACTTGAGCAAATGCTAGATGGATTTTAGATAGTTTCCTATATATTCTCACATAAACTGCCTCATACTGAGAGTTACGAGATTTAAGAAGGCAAACTTTATGTAGAACGGTCGTGTGGATATTTTTGGGAGAATAGTGTCGCCGAATTTAAAATAACTATACAATTATGTATTCATGTGTAAACAATGTTACAATGATAATAATGACATTCTGATAAGTTGGTGGGTTGACTTTTAACACTACACGGAGTTTATAACCATTTTTAGGGTTCCGTAGCCAAATGGCAAAAAATGGAACCCTTATAGATTCGTCATGTCTGTCTGTCCGTATGTTCCAGCCATTTTTTTCCGAAACTATAAGAGCTATACTGTTGAAACTTGCTAGGTAGATGTATTCTGTGAACCGCATTAAGATTTTGATGCAAATAATAATAATAATAATAAATATTGGGGGCTCCCCATACTTAGAATTGAAATTAAATATTTTTTTTCATCAAACACATACGTGTGGGATATCTATGGATAGATCTTTAAAAATGATATCGAGGTTTCTAAACCGAATAGTTTGCGTGACAGACTTTTCCAAATTGGAAAAAAGTTGGTCCCCCCGCCCCGTAACTTCTAAAATAAGAAAATTAAAAATCAATGCATATGATATATATTACTATAAAAAACTACCAACGAAAATTGTTTTGAACGAGATCTAGTAAGTAGTTTTTTTTAATACCTCTTAAATCGTAAACCGCTTATTACCGTGTAATCTTTCATACAAATAACAATTTCATACACCTAAATCAATTGTGGTATGTAATTCAAACAATCTGCACCCGGATCGTACCCACATAAATCTCGATCGTATCTGAATAAAAAGCATTACATAATATATGTCCAAATCCAGAACATAGTCTACCCAAGTGCCAAATTTCATCCACATCAATCCACTTATTTTAGTGGGAAAAAGTAACATACAAAAATTCAAATATTTTCACTTCATAATTTTAGTTTAGACACGCAACTGTTTACTGTTAAAATACCAGCACATTTACACGAACAAAACAATGCCCATTTAACACGCGAAATTTGCCCAATAAATGTATACTCTAACAGGATCCGCGGTACAATTTATGAATTCTCTTATATATCCCCGATATGACTAGATATTGCCTGCTAGAAAACTACGAAAAGCAATAAGCTCACAATAAGAACAAATGTGTTGACATGCCTGAGATTATTCCTTACCATGCGCATACCGCACTGCGGAGTACTAATAACTCCTGCTAAAGTATGAATCATAAATTCCATATAAAATCTTTAAGTGGAAGCTCCAGTAGGTCGCTATTATTGTGAACTTGAAACGTGGATACCATAATTTTGTATTTTTGCACACTAATGTTATGGGCGACATAAAAATGTGATTACGACATTGACTTGGTTGCCGAAAGGCTGAAATATCCGTACGTAATGTAACGAGGCGCGGGAATTTGGCTTTATGTAAAATATGCTGCATATGTAAACGAGCCGTCTAACCTTCTGTTTCGCATGTTTACGAAATAAGTTCTCGTGACGTCATCTGGTTTTCAGCTACATCGTACTTTTGATTTCGTCCGACAGCTTTGGGTACGAAATGTTTTCTCAATTTACTTGTTCGTGTTTCGTTTTTCACAATAAACTACGAAATTGAATGAACGTATTTTCATTAATTCAAGCTGGTTTATTTTTATGCAATCATGAATTCAGCATTGATTTGAAACTTCCCCGGAACATGTAAAAATATTTTGTCTGTCAAAAAAAAAAAGAATTGTTTGTCATTTTATTTTCTATGAAACGGCAGATTTTATTTTGTAATCGATGAAATGTTTTTACGTCATGAATAGTAGGTATGTGAAGTGGTGAAGCCGTACGGAGGACGGGTCTGAGCAGTTGAGTTGCGATGTGTTTTATTGTGTCGGGAGTTTGATCGTGAAGCGTCTCCAGATTAATCCACCTCAGGCGCAGCATCAACATTGCATCACCTCGCTCAACTGCCGTCTTCCTTCCTAATAACTAAGATTTTTAAGTGAATAGGCTTAATAAACTTGCGCGCTTTACCATCAACGATTGCATCACTGCCCACCATCAGGCGGGATTGCAGTCAAGCACTAGTTTATAATTATATATAAAAAAAAAAATCAGCATACCTGAAGTTCACTACTGGTTACTCACTACACTACATTATTTTTTCATGGTTACAGTTTCTTCCTTGGTTACATTTTATAACTTGTATAATCGAAAAGGTTTAAATATAAGTCTTAGTAAATTTCTAAGATATATTTTTACAATTAAACTAAATTGAAATTAACTAAGTAGCACTAATAAATAAAATAGCTAACTAGTGTACTATTGACTAACTCACTGAGAGCTTAATAACTGCAAACAATTATTTGAATATTGAAATAGCTCACCGGAAAGACGTTGTATTCTCCAATCTTCAATAAGTAAATCAAACAATACTCCTATTTCTATAGAAAATGCACATTTTTCTCCACCACTTATCTAATA
Organism: Sesamia inferens; assembly: GCA_037179545.1. NCBI lineage: Eukaryota > Metazoa > Arthropoda > Insecta > Lepidoptera > Noctuidae > Sesamia > Sesamia inferens. The sequence goes on along the minus strand of CM073928.1, from coordinate 13,288,213 downwards.
TTTCTATTAGGGCACATTTTTCTTGTCGTGAAAAAGTACGATTTATTCGTCGTCTCTGGACTCAGTTCACTATGAAATATTCTGGACAGAAACGTTTAACGTTCACCGTGACGTGTACTGGCAAAGGATTTTCGAACCGATTTCGGACTCTTACGGATATTATAAAACCTAAAATATCCATCGTTCTCAATTGATAGCCTTACAAATGAACAGTAATAGTTTTATTTAAAATGAATACGACCAACTTTTATTCCATAAGAAAATACCATAAGATACACTTAAAAAAACAATACAAGAACTCTTAATTCCACCTTCATAGACGTTTTTATGTTTGTTATTTGCAGAAATCGTTTACATTGAGATCCTTAAATAAAACCAAAAAGTTCTGAACTAGGGTTGTAGCGGAGGCGTTCTTAGCGAAAGCGGAGCTGAAAACTAAAGAAAAAATGTGACGTTATCAAATCTCAAAATAGTTTAAAAATTTTGTAAATCCCGAAGCTTGTAAAGATTTCTCAGTGGTTCATAAATTGAACTGGCTTCATTAAATAATTGCTAACAAAACATGAAACTTAGCATGATATACCTACCGCATTATTCACTACCAAACTTGGTTTTAACAAATCTCCTCCATTAAAGAGGCGACGTCGGAAACCTAGATGTGATCTTCTGGCAGTTCCGCATCGCGAAAGCATAGGGAAAGTTCTGTTACAGCCCTATTCGGAACGTCTAGTTCAATGCTAAGAGGATTCCGCAGTCGGAGTCTTGCATGGAGGCACCCGCTTATTAGGTAACAAATTGTCTGTAAGCGAATTTCGAGGAAGAGAACACCGATTTTGAGGTGATCTGTGACGCTTACGAACTTTTGAGGCATTGAATCTGTTTTTAGACATCGTACATAGTGGTTTAACCACGAGTAAAAATATTAGTGCATATAGGAGAATATTACCGGGTCTTGAAGGCTATGCATGGCGCGGTTGGCTCGTGGATGGGTGAACGTCTTTACATATCAACACACTACGTTTAGCCGTAGGTCCAAAAGGACAAAATCTGACCTGGAAACCAGTCTGGCCAAGGGATGTCGTATTACTTATTAGTTCTGATAGGCTGTTGCTTCATGAAAAATGTTGGTATTTAGCTGCATCCCGCAAAACTGGTGGTCAATTCCAGAATACATGGGAAAAAGTAAGCAGATGATTAGAGAAAAATGTAATCATCCTAAAAAAGTAATAAGTACATTTATATTAATGACATAATATGCTTTCATCATCATCATCATCTCAGCGTTAATCCCAGTCGCATCCGAAGCTTTTTCAGCTTTGGAGTCTGGGGTCCGCTTTATCAATCTAACTGCTCATTTGGCTTAACTTCCATATTTCCCATTAAGTGATTTCCGTCTAATCTCCAAAACCCGAAGGCGACATCGAAGCATTGCAGTTAGACCAGTTGTTGAACTTTTGAGGGCTCCAACAACCCGTAACGACTGCCATTAGATGTTCGTATGGCAACTGAGACAAACGTCTTAACGTGCTTTCCGAGGCACGACCAGACCAGTGCCAACATTCATATTCATGCATACAAATATCTGCACTGTGCGGGGATCGAGCCCGCGCCTCCTTGCTCAACGGCCGCGTTCGCTACCGCTACGCCACGGAGGTTATTTCGCAGGTTGAATATTATAAAATTTTCTTAGGGCGAAAAAATTACTACGCTTTCTTCTCGTAAAATAATACAATATTGGAAGAATAACCTACGTCGTAAGTTTCTAGGTCTTGACCTTGATTAATTAGTGAGAAAATTACTGAGTATGCACTACATTTTGACTACGTTTACCGCCGATATATAAATAGGAAAGTGCCATAAGCCGGGATAGATGGTGTTGCTATGGACATAGCATTTTAGAATGTATGTATGTATTCTGCAAAAATGTCATTATTGTTGAAAAAAAATCTCTGTAACAGACACGTGAACCGTAGACGGGCCTAGCAATGTATCAACAATACATTAAGGTATTCTTTTTGCTAAGGAATTGGCTTGTATCCTAAAAAATAATTTAATGTCCGTATTTTTTATTTTTTCTTTTATTCAAATACTTAGGAAGATATATTGATTTGAAATGTCGCATGACATCACGCCATGGTGCAAAATATAGAACGGCGTGACGAAATTAGCCCCCACTCTGTAACTTTAATACGCTATATCTCAGTAATTTTTGGTAATTACGACAAAATAAAAAATACGGGTCTTAATTGTTTTTATTATCTGTAAGACGGACTAATTATTTTTTTGATTTTCATACCTTGGATACATCCCTATTCTAAAAACAACTGTATGCACATCAATGCAAACTTTGCAGAAGTTATTGAAAGAAATAACGATGTTCGTTACATAATACGGTTGTACGATTTGAACGCAAGAATGTTAGGAATAAAAGTGTGTCGTACTGTGTAACCAACTATTGTTATGAAGAGGAACAAATCTCTACCTACCTAGGAAGCGACTAGCATTAAACGATTTTCTCACTCATGAAACTTACAAAAACCTAAGGGTCTCTGTGTAATTTAACATGTAAAAGTGACTGTTTACATCTTTAGCAGGTACTCATTTGTACAGCTACAAGAACTTTGAATTAAAAAATACAGTAAGGTACAAATACAAGTCAACAAACGCAAAAAATAAATAAAAAAAGTTACAATACTTTTTTTATTTTATACGCGACGCTCGCTTTTCTGGCAAGACATTCGCAGAGTGACTAACGCTTGGTACTTAAGGATACCAGCAAGTAATCGCTCGTCGCCGTCGTGAAAAGATGTCATACGTCCATCTATATTAGACTTTGTATTGTTTATGGTCCGTATGACGACTGCGACGGTTTGGGTTTACAAAGTTGTTGGGGATTGTGATTTTTGTTAGAGAGAAGTTATAGGAATGAAACTATAAAAAAGACGTTGTAACGATTAAACAATCTTTTTACTCGTAAACGAGGTAAGTAGCGATATCTAGCGACAAACGGGAATAAATTATAATTCGTACCATATAAGTTCAAATAGATGGCGTTACTTACAAATCGATTCCTTTAAAAATAATCAATTAAACTAGAGGAAATGAACAATAAATGCTTTAATTAAATTTAAATAACCATAATTAGTTTTTTTTTTATATGCAATAAATGTTAGATAGACTTTATTCTTTTCAAAATAATAAATTATTATTATTTTGAAAAGAATAAAGTCTATGGTAAAGGGTGGACATGACGCTTGAAAGCCTGACCGTTCTTTTCATTTTGGTAAGACAGGTTATCCTTAACCTCTTTGTTTGGAGAAACCAATTAGAAATTAAATAGTAAATGTCGCGCAGGAGGCGAGGAATCGGCATCAAGATGAAAGCCTGTGATTTGTATTGAACCACGGATGTGTACGTATTAAATTAATTTAACTCGTCTTAGCACCATGCGGTTACAAACATGTACATTGAGAAACTCACATTGTCTTTCATTGTTAACTAGGCTAAATAGTCTATTTAATTAATATACTTAAAAAATGTCTTCTCAAGAAAAGCATACTCGTATAGCCCCGTATAGGTCCTTTGATAGGGTGCAACTTTAAAGCAAGCCATCTGGCTCTGAACACATGTGGACACGAAAAGTCTCTACGGACCACACAGACTGGAGATGGACGGCAGGTCCAAAGACTGACCTAATTTAGGGTAATGTGTAATACCCATTGTAAGTGTTCACAATTACTTAATATTTAATACCAGGATCTTGGCAACCGCTGCCTATTAGTGTCATACGCGAATGCGCAAAATATTTAATTAAAATCCTTGAGAAGATTTAATCACATTTGTTTTATTCCAATCAATACTTCATGCACAACATACCCTAGTCTTATGAATTGTTGTCGCTGTGACCATTCCAACGTTAATATATAGTAATTTTTATTATTACAAACATAAGTTTCAACACACAAGAGCAAATATACTATAACAAATGTACAATCTATTCGAAACTTCTATATATCTATTCGAACGGTTTAGCGATAAAGTCGAAAATCTAATAAAGCAATTTGGCAGATGGTAGTAGCTTTATGTGCTGTAGTCTATAAAATATAATATAGAATACTTATGTACACGAATATAGACAGACCATGTCATCATGTCCCCTAAACTGCTCTTAGCTGTATTTTAAAAGACAGAAAATTGAGCTTGGGTTCTGTCATTCTTTGATTTTTCGGAGGAATATTGTGTCAGAGTGAGTGCAGTGCTTCTGAACTTACCATAAAGGTACCATTTTCGGGAGTACATATTTTAAACGTCTGTACATGTTCTGTAAGATGTATGCCACAGAAACCATAGTCATGTGACCACCTACTGGGGTCAAACAAAATAAAAATGACAATAATCAACAGAAAAGAAAAACTCATAATTGTCGAATATTTGTTTTTTTTTTTTTTACTTTTTACTAGCTTAAGTCCCCGTGTGTGGTAAGTTGGTAAAAAATCACGTTCTCGAATTCTTTTTTTTTTTTTTTTTTTTTATTAATGTATAAACCAGCGCTTGACCGCAATCCTGCCTGATGGTAAGCAGTGACGCAATCGTTGATGGTAAAGCGCACTAGTTTATTAAGAGCCTATTCACTCTAGCCTTGAAGACACTCAAATTGTAGTCCGACGGAAACATCGCCGCCGGCAGATTGTTCCAGTCCCTCGATGTACGCGGTATAAAGGAGGAGGCGAAACGCTTCGTCCGGATCGTAGAGGTGTTAACAACATAAGGGTGGAAACTCGCCGTACGACGGGTCGTCCGATGGTGGAACGGGGATGGGGGAATTAAATCGTGCAATTCCCTCGCACACTCCCCAGAATGTATCCTATAGAACACCGAAAGGCTGGCTACTCTACGCCTGTGCTCTAGGCTTTGGAGACCAACTCGAGTTAAATCAGGGTCACCAATCAGCCTCTTCGCGCGCCTCTCCACTGAATCCAAAGTGGCCAGGTGACACTTAGCAGCACCAGCCCAAATGTGGCTGCAGTACTCCACACACGAACGGACCTGTGCTTTGTACAACATTAGAAGCTGCCCTGGTGTGAAGTACCGCCGGACCTTTGCGATTACACCAAGTTTTCTGGCAGCCACCTTGGCCTTGGACTCAATGAACCGCCCAAAGTTTAGGTTCGAGGAAATCTCAATACCCAAAAGCTGAAGGCGGTCGGTACACTCCAAGGATACATTCCGAAAAGTAGGAGCCAAGGTGGACGGGCTCCTTTTGGCGGTGAAAAAGACACGCCTGCGTTTTGGCGGCATTGAATGCTACAAGATTGGCATTGCCCCATTCGGAGACTGCCTGAAGTGCAACACTCGTTCGCTCTACCATGGCCTCTCTTTCGGACCGGATTGATTCCCTACTAGCCCGAGCATCCGGCAGGTATCTCTCCACAACTGTGCTGTCATCTGCATACCCATAGATACCGGGCATCAGCAGATCGTTAATATGTAGCAGAAACAGAGTTGCAGAGAGAACAGACCCCTGAGGAACACCGGCATTAGTCGACATGGGCTCAGATGAGCAACCGTCGACAACAACTCGGAGGGACCCCTGACCCCCTGATATTAAGATGATAAATTCAAGATACCTGTAATTTATATTAGCATTGCCACATTGTATAGTATGACGTTTTAAGTCACCAATACCATAAAAGGTTAAAATTCAGCATCTATTTTGATGATATCAACAGGCTAGGAACTTTGAGTTCAGGCAATCAACTGTTGAATTGAATTGCTAAAACTTAAACATCAAAGGCTATATTTGGACATCTGAACATAAATAACGATATTTTAGAACATTTTCGATGATTGTGATGTCTCTTCTTTGTATTGGTTGTAAATGTACGGTCACCAAGGGTATAAGTAGTCAGATATATAGGTAAAGTTTTGTAAGTAACGGTTGGATATTTTTGAATAAAATTTAATTTTAATTAATAGAAAAGAAATAATTCATTTATCAATATAACTGTATATTGTAAAAGTTTGCTTTTAGCGATAATAGGGACGTGACCAAGGTATGAAAAAAAAATAGTCCATCTAATCTACACTAATATTACAAAAAGGAAAGATTTGTATTTTTGTATGTAACAAATAAACTCATAAAGTACTGGACGGATTTAAATAATTCTGTTTTTCATTAGAAGGCTACATTATTATTAACTAAGTAACATAGGCTAAATTTTATTTTAGAAAAAAATAGGGTTTCGTAAGATTTTTAAGTTTTTTGAACACAAGGTGTAAAAAATCAACCAGAAAAGTTACTTATTTTGCGTACGCTACCTAAATTATAAAAAATAGAACCATAAAATGTTGTAATTAATTGTAGATCTTATAAATATCTACAAAAAAGTCCAGGACACACTATACCTATCTATGTCGAGTGAGGCACAACAACCATTTATTTATTTAAAAATCTTGTATTTTTTTTGGACTATGTTTAAACGCATTTATTTTACTCATGCTATTAATCCTTATCAAAATAAATTATTTCATCATCAAGTACAGTCTATTTATGCAGATTGTATTTGGTATGTGAATGATTAAAATTGGACTACCGGTTTTAATGTTATAGCGAAATTAAAATATTACGATTTCTGCTGCATGGCCCGTACGAAGTGAGCATTACCAAGGGACGCAGTGCACTACCCCCAGGAATTTTTAAATTCTCTGAACCCCGCTGGGCTACCTTTTCATGAACTGTCATTAAAAGTTGGCACGCTGATAATGCTTCTCACAAATTCAAGCCGGGAAGGCTTGAATTTCAACATGTGTGATGGCACGAGACTTCTTATAAAGGAGCTAAAAGATAATTTAATAGTAGCGAATATTATCACCGGCCCTGCACCTGGTGAATTAGCTCATATACCACGAATACCCATGATTCCTACTGATTTGTCTATACCCTTCAAAAGGCTAAAATTTCCATTAAAATTTTCTTTCGCACTAACGATAAACACATCCCAAGGCCTAACATTCAAATGAGTAGGAATTGATTTACGAAAAGAATATTTTACGCATGGGCAACTTTACGTTGCCTTATCACTACGGGGCTCCCGATCATCAGTAAATTTAGTAATAATTACATTTAAATATTTTTATCATTAACAACTTGAACATCCGCATAAAGACAATTTATGCAGCCTGAGGATAATGACTGCGTCGTCGATGTTAGTGCCTGTGTCTGTGAATTGACTTGGGAATCATTTTTCTGACCGTGTCTTCCCTGTCATTACCAAGCGCTGCATGCAAGTTGGGTGTCTCCAAGTACGCCTATGAATTAATTTATCAATTTCACTTTGACTCCCGTGTTGCCAGAGCTCTTATGAAAGTGATTATATTACAGTAAATAATGTGTTATTTTTTATCTTCTCGCGAGTGCTGCCGGGTTACACCTGTCACATAAAGAAAAACCCAAAAATACCCTCACAGGTAGTCAAAAAATCGTGACAAAGTAGTTATATTGTACTGAAAAAAGAAAATAATATCATCGACGCGTTAAGAAACATGAAGATATCACTTACGCGCCATTACCTCGAATGTAAGATGATATTCATACATAAAAGAGCACCGATGGAGATGACTATAATTGTATATACGAGTAATAAGACACGAGTACTTTTGGAGTTCCGTAGGATAATGATAAACCTCTTAATGTCGCTGTCAGGCCGTTTGTCACAATCATGGACTTAAAGCGGGTTGGTAAATGTCACATGGTTTCTTTAGTTCTAGTACTTGTCGATATCCTTACGATGTTTTCCTTCGCCGTTTTGTGAGCAGTGGTGATGCAATAGATTACACAAAGCAAAGGGTCTAACAGACTGTAGGGGCTTACCCATGACCTGAAATTCATAAGTCAAGGCCATAATCACGTTGCCGGTTGGGCAACAGAGCAACCGTGGCCCTGGCGCACAGGCAAGTGAAGGAACACGGGTGAGTTTTAGTCAGTAAAAGTCTGACACGCTCTTCTGCTCCATCCATAGCTGGAGAATGTATGTAATCATTACTATCTGTGTGCTTATATATCATTCAAATACGTTGTTACGTCACTCCGGAATATGACAAACAGACCGCTGTTGTTTCGGCCAAACACCATTTAAACATGACATCATTATACAAATTTTTACGTACACTGACACTATTATAATCATCATCAGCCTTGACTACTCGTCCACTGCTGGACATAGGCCTCTTTCATGGCACGCCAACAAGTTCGATCCTGAGCAGTTCTCCGCCAGCCGCTACCAGCCACCTTTTTGATGTCGTCGCTCCATCTCGCTCAAGGGCGTCCTACGCTACGTTTGCCGATACGCGGTCTCCTCTCGAGGACTCGTTTACCCCAACGATTGTCGGCCCGGTGGCACATGTGACCAGCCCATTGCCACTTCAGCTTGCTTATCGTCTCAGCTATATCGGTGACTTTGGTCCTCTGTCGTATCACCTCATTTCTGATGCGGTCCTTCAGAGAGACGCCAAGCATCGCTCCATAGCTCGCTGAGCAGCTTTAAACTTATGGACTAGTCTGACTGTTAGTGTCCACGTCTCGGCTCCGCAAGTCATGACAGGTAGGACGCACTGGTTGAAGATTTTAGTCTTCAAACATTGGGGTATGGGCGACGAAAATACCCGACGAAATTTACCAAATGCCGCCCATCCTAGCTGGATTCTTCGACACTGACACTAGATACTCATTAAACAAGACGTGTTTAAGTTTTTGTGGTAAGATTCTTCGTTTCTGTTTCGATATGTTACATAATTATGGAAGGAACCTTTCTTTGCGACAAAAAACAAGCTTGCCAAATTTCTCTATTAAATGAATTTACATGTTATTGCTTAAAAACATTATTTGCTAGACTAACAATATTACAGAGTATCCCTCCCCCTATCCTCTACTGCAATATCATATAATTGGAGCTTAATACTCTGTTAATTGGCAGATTCGAACATGTCTTCAAATTTTTGATTGTAGGATAAGCACGTTTCGTCACAATATTTTGAAAGCAGTGGTGAAGAAATTATTTACACAAAATAAAGCGCCTATCTGGATTACACAGGACTTCCAAATCATGTCTCGGCTGTTACCACTGGGCGTACCTATATATGGTATTTTATATATAGTTACAGACACATCAATCGGGACCAAGGACAGTTGAATCTTTTCTCCGGGACTCTTCGAGCTTCATTGCTCGGCGTTTTTCTGGCGGTCTCCACTGTTGATTCTGGCTTTCAGAAGTTGCAGTGGGTGGGAAAATGTGTGGCGCGTTTCCAGCATTTCCAGCCTGTGTGATACTTATTGACTTAGCATGTGCCTGTTGCCTCACCTCATTGATGCAAACTTTCAATAGGCCTACACGCGAGGAGACCTTATTTTCTTTAAAATATTTATATTAAAATATTAAAATAGTTAATTGAATCACATCGTCGTCCAATCTCTAACACTGTTCTTCATTTTAGAAGAGATTCCTTTCCTCACACGCGACATTTAGTATATTTTAAACTTTAATTAAATCAGAGTTTATAAAAAAAAAACTACTCCTCCAAAACCAGCATGCAGCCCTCTGCTTTTCCTCAAATTCTATCAACATCACGTCTCCCCGATCACGGACTATACATTTCACAATATTAAAATTCTACACAAATTACTTTTCAAGAAAAAACTTCTTAGTTATTTTATTCTTATAATTAATTAATCCATCTATAATCTATTTCTTCTAATTTAAATTATTATTTTCTTAAAAAAATCGATTAGTAAGCAACGACATCTATACAAACCTATGGCACCTATAATTAATTCATTCTTTAATTTGCCGCTAGATGTCGCTGCTTATATCTTTCACCAGTTTTTCCGATTTTATAGCTACAAGTTTATTAAGAGCCTATTCACTCTAACTTTTAAGATACTTAAATTGTAGTCGGGGACACCGCCGCAGGCAAATTATTCCAGTTCTTCGATGTACGCGGCATAAAAGACGAGGCGAAATGCTTCGTCCGGATAGTAGTGGTGTCATAACGTAAGTCGTAAAGGTATAGGTAATATAGAATACCGGCAGGCTGGCTTCTCTTGGCCTGTGCTCCAATTTGGAGACCAATTTAAAATATTGTTAATTTTTGAGCTAAGGTGAATAAACTCTGCTAAAGATGTAACCGCAACATTCCTCGTGTCCTTGGAACCCACTGCTCGCATATACAGTATGTTAAGAAAACCCTGTCCGACCCGTGAAGGTGTTGTTAGGTATCGATAACTGATTCTACTAATGGATACAACACCGGGCTAAACTTAAAAAAAAATCCCCCAAAAAAAAATTATTATTTCGCAAAAGGGGTAACTTAATAAATGTGCGTTGAGCACCCTTCCGCGGGCGGCGGGAGGCAGGGCACGAGGCACGTGGTCGCATCGCTATTCGCTCATAATAATACCGGTGTTGTCACTTTTTTAAAAATTACCAAACTTCGGAGAAGTTGGAATTAATTCGCGGGAAAAAAAGATTATTTCAAAATTCATTTGTATTGGTACTATGATGATTACATAAAATTTTATATTATATTTGGTCATGTGTTTACCTAACCTTTATTATCCTTATGGGTTGGACAGGGTTTTCTTAACATACTGTATAATAGGGTCTTTTAACGATGTCATGAGTAAAAATAATGCATGATATTTGATGTTTTAGTTAATTACTTATTCAAAATTGTATTTTTTTACTCACGTTTGTAAAACGAATAAAATGAAAAAAACAAATTGTAGAGTATTTAAACATATTGTGACAGTAATGTACAAGTCCCATATAAACAGGGGCAAGCCTTTTTCCATGGCCATAATCTACCCTCCGGGCTACTACGGAGAAATGTGTGATGGAAAACCTAATAACACTTTACCTGGCATGGAAAGCGAACCCAGTGCCTCAGGCCTTTCCGTTTTAATGTTCAATAAAATTGAAAACCAATTCAAAAGCCCGAAATGGTAGCAAACAATTTCCCTGTTACGGAAGATACGTTCATCGTTCCTATTGATTGGATACTAGCTACAGCCGCTTACTTCCACATCCACGTCTACATTTTTTTGTCCTGACTCACTCCGTCGCGTCACAAGCGAAAATGAAGTAATAGTCTGCCTGACGTAGCTCAGGCAGACTACCACTGATACTTTATTATCGCTCAATATTCTTTCTTGATTTTTGACAAAAATTCTACTGATATCATAAATGCCAAAGTTTGTGAATATGGATGGATGTTTTTTACTACTATTGACTTCATTATTGCTCACAATCCTATTTTGCTTTTCGACAAAAATCGTACTAACATTATAATAGGATATTTGACTAAAAAAACTAATTAGTCCGTCAATCAGATTTCCAAAAAATACTAGACACGTATTTTTTCTTTTTTCATATAAACAAAAAATTAAGACGACACAGTGCGTTGAAAACTCGACCAGTCACGTCACCAGCCACCACTCCTGATCTTTGATACCTTTTATATTTGTCAATTTTTATTGTTTTGATAAAAAAAAATACGTGTCTAGTATTTTTTGGAAATCCGACTGAGGGACTAATTAGTTTTTTTAGTCAAATACCCTACTGCGAAAGTTTGTGAGTATAGTGGGATGTTTGTTACTGTTTCACTCAAGACCTGCTCAGCTTGAGATGAAATTTGGCACAAAGATAGTTTATACCAGGAATAACACTCAGGATGCTTTTTAGTTCGACTTGCCGGCGGGGTTGTAACTTACGCGCGTGAAACCGCTGCGCGCAGCTAGTAATTTATATTATGGAAGAAGGCGCCATTAGCTTTATAATAATACCTAATAATAGTTTATTGATCACTCCAAGAATTACAAATTTCTCTTAGTCTATATACAAAATGGCAATGAATACATACGTATTTATAAGAGATAACATTGACGACTATACTGGTATAAATTGGCTTGTATCCTAAAAAATAATTTAATGTCCGTCAAAAAATATTGAACACGTATTTTTTATTTTATCTTTTATTCAAATACTTAGGACGATATATTGATTTGAAATGTCGCATGACGTCACGCCATGGTGCAAAATATAGAACGGCGTGACATAATTAGCCCCCACTCTGTAACTTTAATAAGCTATATCTCAGTAATTTTTGGTAATTACGACAAAATAAAATATACGGGTTTTAATTTTTTTTATTATCTGTAAGACGGACTAATTATTTTTTTGATTTTCATACCTTGGATACATTCCTATTGTGTCGCAGTCGTCGTGACTTTCTTTCAGTATTAGGCTATCAGACTACCAAATGCTCTTTTTTTTTCAAATCTCATTTCCATCATCTCAGCGTTAATCCCAGTCGCATCCGTAGCTTTTTCAGCTTTGGAGTCTGGGGTCCGCTTTATCGGTGTAACTGCTGATTATGACTAAACTTCGATATTTTCCGTGAAGCGACTGCTGTCTGAACTCTACGACCCGAAGGCGATATCGAAGCATTGCAACTAGACCCATTGTTGGACTTTCGAGGGCTCTAACAACCCGTAACCACTGCCATTAGAAGTTCGTATGGCAACTGGGACCAACAGCTTAGCGTGCTTTCCAAGGCACGACCAGACCAGTGCAAATATTCATGCAAACAAATGTTTTCAATCCGCGGGGATCGCGCCACCTTGCACAGCGGCTGAGGCTGTCTTTTTTCAAATCTGACTGGTATTTTCAGATATTAAGGCTTTAAAACATCATTTAAACAAACAAACTCTTCAACTTATATGTAGCTTCTGCCCGTGGCTTCGTCCGCATGAAATTCCAGCCTCCGACCCACCGCATCGCATACCACCGACGTTTGCCTGCGATTACTTCGTTTCCGCAGGGTAATTGCGTAATTCAATATCTGTAGCAACGTGTAGGGTTTCGTTCTGATAATCCAACAACGTTCATTGCGTTATTATTGTTTGTTAAGCAGACACATTAATCGAATATATGGAGTAATGAATTAGCAATATGTTTCAAAATGATTAATTTTTGAAGTGAAACTTCTTTAGGCACGCTTGACTTGGGGAGTAAACTAGCGAAAGCGTTACGAAAAATGAAAGGAAAAAAAATGATGAAGGCGAACGGAAGCAGAGTATAGTCCTATTTCGTCTGTAATACAAACAAGGAGTTGGCTCATGTAAATATTGCATGACCTGTCGAGTATGAAGTTGTGAGTTCGCATCTCGCCGAAGGCAATATATATTTTTTGGATCTTTTTAAGATTTGTTAACAATTGAGTCGAGTATGAAGTTGTGAGTTCGCATCTCGCCGAAGGCAATATATATTTTTTGGATCTTTTTAAGATTTGTTAACAATTGAGTCGAGTATGAAGTTGTGAGTTCGTATCTCGCCGAAGGCAATATATATTTTTTGGATCTTTTTAAGATTTGTTAACAATTGATTACCTAAGAGCACAAATAAATTTATAAATTTCGTTCTGTTCTGGCCTTTATATTGTTTTATATATTTTTGCTGAACATTTCTGATATACTTAATTGAAAGTATAGAAGCTTTAAGATATCGTCACAATACGATAATTGGACACAAAGTACAAATTGCTTTCGAGCCTCATAAGCTCAATTATTAAGCTAAGTACCTTGATTGATTAAGAACTATGAATTTCTTCGAGAACATGACGCTGCGAACACCCCCCGACCCCCCTCTTTGATTACCTCACCCCCCCGTGGATTATCTCGGGAACCAGAGGTCGTGGACTACCCGAGTTTGGGGTCCCCTGAATCAGGAGGGGGAGCCCGACCTTTTGGCCCCGAGGGAATCCACTCCCCCCTCTCCCCCTCCCCCCTACCCCCCGCAACCCCAAGAAATCTACCCCCCCCTGAGTTACCTCACCCCCCCGTGGATTATCTCGGGAACCAGAGGTCGTGGACTACCCGAGTTTGGGGTCCCCTGAATCAGGAGGAGGAGCCCGACCTTTTGGCCCTGAGGGAATCCACTCCCCTCCTCTCCCCCTCCCCCTCCCCCCCGCAACCCCACGAAACCTATCCCCCTCCCCGACCCCCTTTAGTTACCTCACCCCCCGTGGATTATCTCGGGAACCAGAGGTCGTGGACTACCCGAGTTTGGGGTCCCCTGATTCAGGAGGAAGAGCCCGACCTTTTGGCCCCGAGGGAATCCACTTTTTTTTTTTTTTTTTAAATTGGAGGTCTATGCAAAAATATTAATTTATAAATGAAAGCATGAAATAAATTTAAATATTTATAGACAATTAATATATGTATATGTGTATACATGTATATGTTGTACACACATATATATATATATATATATATATATACATACAGATGGTGCAAAAGAAGTTTCACTTCAGTCGTGTGGTCATAAGCACACTCGTTTTTTTTTTTTGTAAGTTATAAACCAGCGCTTGACCGCAATCCCGCCTGGTGGTAAGCAGTGATGCAGTCGTCGATGGTAAAGCGCGCTAGTTTATTAAGAGTCTATTCACTCTAGCCTTGAAGACACTCAAATTGTAGTGTGACGGAAACACCGACGCTGGCAAATTGTTCCAGTCCCTCGATGTACGCGGTATAAAGGAGGAAGCAAAACGCTTCGTCCGGATCGCAGTGGTGTCAACAACGTAAGGGTGGAAACTCGCCGTACGACGGGTCGTCCGATGATGGAACGGAGATGGGGGGATTAAATCATGCAATTCCCTTGCACACTCACCAGAATGCATCCTATAGAACACCGAAAGGCGGGCTACTCTACGCCTGTGCTGCAGGCTTTGGAGACCGTTTCGAGTTAAGTCTTGGTCGCCAATCAGCCTCTTCGCACGCCTCTCCATTGAATCCAAAGTGGCAAGGTGGCATTTCGCAGCGCCGCCCAAATGTGGCTGCAGTACTCCACACACGAGCGGACCTGTGCTTTGTACAAAATTAGGAGCTGTCTTGGTGTGAAGTGCCGTTTTACGCAATTAAGGGCTCTAACATGATGATAATGTAATCTGTAGCGTCAAGATTGGGGCTTTCAAATGCATAAATATTTAATAATATTTACTACTTTATGATTTCCATGGATTAGAGCAATCGAATATACTCTCAACTTTATTATTAACTAGCTTTCCGCCCGCGGCTTCGCTCGCACGGAGATCGTTTATATAGCGCTTTTTAGATTTCCCTCGGGAATATCATATTTCCCGGGATAAGTAGTACCCTATTATTTAATCCGGACTTTTAACTTTATGTTTCAAAAATTACAAAGAAATCGGTTCAGTAGTTACGGCGTGAAAGCGGAACAAACAAACAAATTCACTTTCCGATTTATAATCTTAGTAAGGATATAGTTAAAGATATGTACTTAAAAACACCCAAACGCCCATTGTAAAATCCTTTTATTTATTTTCTGTAATCTATATGGTGTACATAATAGAGAGTATTCTATTCTATCTTTAGAGAGACTTGTGGGCAAATACCTAATAATGCCATTTTTTTCCGTATCATCAAATGTCCTCTCCCACTCTGGGCGGAGCGGAAATCGTGTCAGACTTTCACTGACAATACCCACCCATGCTTCTCACTTGCAAGTGTAGCAGGGCCACGGTTTCTAAATAATAATGTCTTTAAGGGTCGATCAATCAAGTTAAGCTACGCAGCCGGCGGAGGGTTTGTGGATGGATGACCATTTTCACACATCAAGACCACTGCCTCGACAATCATGTGACGTTATTCCCGGGTGTCATTTATAGATATTTGATAGTCGAAACGGGTTGTCTGTAACGAAAGTCCGAAAGTCTTCCAACCAATCTTACCCGCTAACTGAACTAAAGTCGCCGACATAGCCCAGAGTGACAATGGAAGTGGCAAGTGAAGTGAAGTGGCAATGAGCGAGGCACATAGCTCGTAATGCCGATGGCCGATGGGGCAGAAAGGCTCTTGAATGGCGACCACGTACCGGTAAGCGCAGCGTCGGACACCCACCGACTAGATGGTCGGATGACCTGACCAAAATCGCAGGGCAGCGCTGGATGAAGGCCGCGTCCGCATTCTTTTTGCAAACCCTCTGGGGAGGCCTATGTTCAGCAGTGGACTTTATGTGGCTGAGATGATGATGATGGGCTGTTGAGGTCAGATGTACATGTAAAATTATAGTTTTAAAAAGGCTTGGTAAATGATAATCATGATAGGTACCTTGTGTAAAATAATATATTAGTTTTAGATACGTGTCAGCTGTTCAGAAAATGGATTGTCGCAGCCCGAAGTGATTGATATGCCGCCCACACGATGACATACAATTTATCTTGTGAAATTTTTACAACAAAACCTGGGGGTAATATAGTGACGGTTACGTGCATATTTTAGACTTATTTTCTGGTTCAGTAGGGTCATTGCGTAACAAACTATCCAAACTATAACACACTAAATGGAGTCCTTGAACAGACAATTTTTTTCCAACTGTAATACAAGCAATGGATTGGCATTAGCATAACACATCAGATCGAACGAGGGCTGGCAGAGATCAAAAATGCGGTCACAAATATATAACCCACTACCAGTGTCCACGGAATCATATTGATTTTCGAAGAAATTTTAATACGATGTACTAGGTACCTAATTGAAAGAGCTTAGCTCATTTAAAACTATTGTCATGTTTCATTGTGTGTATTCTTTTTTTGGGTTCTCTTTCAATCTCGAAAATGAGATACAGAATTATAAACGAAGTAGGTACTGATTCTTTGAAAATAATGCAGGAAACTACAAACGTAGAAAGTATGCGAAACTGATTAGATGTTATCGTTGGGTCATTATAACACTAGGCTATGGGGTCGGAATGTCCACTTGGTTTTTTGAGATATTGTCAAGCTTTTGGTCGAATCTTCACGTGACCAGAGAGAGGGCTTGCCTCTTTTTGACCTATGAATCAGTATTCATTGGTCAAAAAGAGGCAATAATAGTGATTATCATGCAGCGTGCTAACTCTGACAGTCTTTTGGGCACTGGTTCTATTGACAGAGACGTGGACCAAGTTTGTGAAGCTCTAAGATTCTTCTGTTTTTTTTTTCAACCACACATTATTATTTTAAGACAATTATAATATCAATACTTAAATTTATTTCTATTATAATTGGTCGATTTTCAGTCTTAATAGATGCAGCTGTATAGATGCACCAGTATTTCACATTCAGTGACTGCTTATCTAACCTCCACAATATAGTTAGGTAACAAGAAACTCCTTTACATGACTGGTGCACAGACTTTCGGGCTTCTTACTACCCGTTACGACTATCAAAGATTTAGTAATTATCTAGGCTCTCATTTGCAAATCAACAGCACAACGTGTTTTCAGAGACAAAAAGGGCGTCAATATTACATAAGACATTCCCCCCAAATGGCCTGCCCTTCGCCACTATCTAGTGCTTTTGCTGGGAAGTGGCAGAATAAACATCCCAGCAGCACAGCTGTCTGTTCATTAAAAAAAAAAACACATGACTTTATACAATACTATGTAAAAGGTTTTGCGTAAAAGATCGCTCTTTTTTTTAAATAATTATAAACTAGCGCTTGACCGCAATCCCGCCTCAGGTCACTCAGAAAAACTGAGCTACTAGGAAGGAAGACATCATTTGAGCGAGGTGAAGCAATGTTATGCCCAACAACACGACCAACGATGCTGCGCCAAAGGGAGATTGATTGAAGATCCTCGACCAAACTCCCAACACAACAACATTAGGCGCATCGTACCCGGCACACATCGCAAAACAACTGCTCAGACCCGTCCTCCGTACGGCTTCACCAGACATCATGCCAGAACACGACAAATCGCTTGGCGGCAAGGCTTTGGTCTGGTAGGTGGCCCTTTGTAAAATCTTTATATTTATGTTCTGTAATCTTATGGTGTACATAATAAAGAGTATTCTATTCTGTTCTTTTCTATCTAGGTACAGTTCGATGGAACAGCTCTCGATGTTATGTAATTAAAGGACCCATTAATTAAATAAATCATCCGTATGTATAACAATGTCGCCGATTCCCTTGTTCACAAACTAAACTAAATTTAAGTTTAATGCATCTCATTAGCACAAAAGCTTATAAGAACCTAGAACTTGTTCTTAAGTCGAGTAATGTATTTAAAAATATTGAGGCTATTAAATTTCTATATTTTGCATATATGCGCAGCGTGTCAAATCTGTAGGATCAATAGTAATGGGTTTAATTTTGACAGTTCAACAACAATCATTGTGTTTACATTATGGCGTACATAATATAGAAGCATAATGAAAATCACAAAGAAAAATCCAACAAAAATACACTAACCATCTTAATTATTGCTTTTGTAAACATCCGATGTCCTATGAAGAGAGCTGTTAAACAGGGTCTGTTAACATTCGAAGAAAGGGGTGGACATATGTTTGCTTTATGATATACTTAATGGACGCCTTGATCGCACAGATAAATTTTTAACACTTCTCTACGGAGATCACGTCATACGTCAATGTTGCACGTTCCTGTTGCACTCGACTAACTGCTAACTGCGAACTGTCTACTAACTCGCATTGCACGAATTTATAACTCGAAATTCCCGAAAGTCGATTTATTGTACTGTAATAAACTGACACTGCAAAACCGAATAGTAAAAACTATGGACAAATAACAAGCAGCTTATTTTCTTCTTTTTCTTCTAAGATAGAAGAAAAAGAAGAAAATAAGCTGCCGATCGCCGCCGATCTCCGCTACAAGGACACGGCGGTGCTCTACTAAGACCACCTCCGTGTGCTCCACCGTGTCCTCAGGGTGATCCACACAATGGTGACACCCTGGCATTTCCTCCTGCCTTATACGGAACAGGAACCTCACGAAACAACCGTGTCCGGTGAGGACCGGCATCAGGCGGAAGGTGAGGGCGTGGTGCCTCTCTAGCCACTCCTCAAAGAGAGGACTTACCGCTGCAATTGTGGCGTGCCCAGCACTGGCTTTGCCACAATCGCACCCTCCATGCCGCCGTGAGATCCCGCCGGAGCTCTGTCCGCCGTACCGTGATTTCTCGCGGCATCGGAATTATGCCCGGCCTTTTGCCTCCTCTCGCCATTCCCACATGTGGACGAGGGCTTTGGCTTCCAGATCCCATGGCGGCAATCCGGCAAGGAGGCTCGCCGCTTCAGCGGCGACCGTGCGTTATCCCCGGATCAGCTGAACGGCCTGGTCCTCTGGAACGCGGTCAGGCATCGGGCTGGTCGCTTCCTTAGCGGTCGCGTAAAGGGCCATGAACTGCAGGGTCCCCAAGTAGAGCCTCCGCCAGGAGACGTTTGGTCCCCCTAGATTGGGGAGGAGCCAAGAGTCCCCTAAGGGATAACAGCAAACCCCCAGCATGCGTCCACTCACAGAACTCTGCGAACAGATTGCAAGTGAATCACGCATGCGAATCCCTATAGGCCAGGTTCCCTTCAACGACCATCGAAGACGATCGGTGATAGAAACCATGACCCTTCCCCGTGTAAAGATTTGCCGTCAGACCCAAGAGTCCACCAGAACGCAGTGGGCAGTTGGGACTGACGTTGCCCAAGGTGCGTCACGAGGAGGCTCTTCGTCTGCACCCCTCCAACCCTATTCTTTTAACTATTTTTATTTTAAGTCATGATATCGATTATAACTTTTCTTACGTATTTTTGCATTTTAATTTGGAATTATATGGCTTTAGTCCGTTCAATGTTTTGTAAATGAATATCCCAGTTACACAGGATAACCTAACCTGTAATTAGACATAAACTATTTAATACCGATAATTTGTAAAATATTTTGTGTATCACTGTTTCTTACCTAAATAAATAAATAAACCTTTTTCTTGTTGTTTCATTTTGAAAAGGAAAGAAGAAGGGGAGAAATTAGTTTAGTCCTTTCAAATTAGTTAGCGCTTGATTTATACTTTAATTGATATTCCTACGGGATTTACACTTATAAACGTCATACGGTCCGTCGTGTTCCTGTATAATGTCTGGTGAAGCCGTACGGAGACGGGTCCAAGCAGTTGCGTTGCGAAGTTTTCCGTGTACGATGTGCCAAACGTTGTTGTGTCGGGAGTTTGTGAGTAGTGCAAGGTCTCCAAATCAATCTCCCTCTGGCGCAGCATCGTTGGTCGTGTTGTTGGGTTTAAAATTGCACCATATCGCTCAATTACCGTTTTCCTTCCTTTTCACTCAGTTTCTTTTTGAGTGAATAGGCTCTTAATAAACTAGCGCGCTGTACCGTCAACGATTGCATCACTGATTATAACCATCAAGCGAAATTGCGATGAAGCACTAGTTTATTTAACCTTTTATCGTCCCACTACTGGGCACAGGTCTCTTCTCATACAGAGAAGGATTGAGCGTAATCACCACGCTTACTCAATGCGGGTTGGCGATTTCAGACATAAAGTACAGGTTTCCTCGAGATGTTTTCCTTCACCTTGGTATCCAAAATAAACATAGAAAGTACATATAACTTAGAAAAGTTACATTGGTACTTGCCTAACCTGGAAACAATCCGCACACTCATAATTGAAAGGCTGGTGTTTTAATCACTAGGCCACCACTTACTTTTTTGTATTAATAAAAAAGGTAATTCATAAAGGTTATAAACTGGCTGAAATATGATGATGTCGGAAAAAGTTCCGACTGCAATTTTAATGGCCGAGTAGGTACCAATAGTTAACATAAACGAAATAATGGTAATACTTTTCCATGGGATATCTTCCTACATCAACGCGGGCGACTCCACGAGCAAAACTTTTTTATTACTAAATGGTAACTGTCTCTCTTTCACGTCAATTACAATTAGGTAAATTAAGTTCACAAGTAAGCGCTGGTTTAATCGACAGCTGGTTATTATTAGTGGTATAAAATTGAAGTCTATTAATAAGAAATATTGGTCAAAAATAATTCTAAATTATTCTTCAGTTATTTTTTTTGTGGAGGTGGAAACACAGAAAACATTAGACTGACGTATTCTTCGGAACTAGAAACAAAACGATCGATTTTAAGCATAAAGAACTGTCTCAACTCAGCAGATAATTAGAATATCAAAAGGATTTCAAGCGTAGTAGGGACAGCCATTGTTTCTTTCATAATATATAAAATAAAAATGCCAATTTTTATAACAAGAAATTGTAACTTCTCTGTGCATAGTAGATGTGAAGTGAGCAAATATATGAATATATTTTGAGATTCAGAAACGGTAAAGTGGGATTATTCCTCTTGGAGCTATTAAAATTATAGTTTTTTTACCTTATTTTTTCTTCATATTTTTAGTATTGGTTAACACGATAAACCTACTAAGTTTGACTATCAGATTTTCAGGCTATATATATCTACCTGTTACGAGTGTCAAAGATCCTTCAATAACAGTCACGAGTTCACGACCATGAGTGGTTAGTCAGTGACACAGTGTCTCGATATGTATTGGATAATCACCCATCCATAAACAGATTGCAGCAAGTGCAGCTCAAAGTTTTCTCATTCCGTGCGGCTATTTTCAGGTGGCCACAAACCACTCGTAATCTATCTTTTTACCAAGTTATTCCAAAATATTAGATTCAGTATAATCGTTTCTAATATAAAATATAAAAGTAAGTTGATGAACAATGAATTCGAATTGCTCTGAAATCTCTGCAATGCCATCCATCAAATAGCTTTTGGTAATCGGATTGACGAAATTCATCCAATCTATTTTCATTTCATATAAAAAATTAAAATAAATCGCTCAACTATAGATAGCATTTTTTCGTCCCTATATTTTTTCCATCATTTCACAAGGTGATTCGGCGAAAGTTTTTGGCGAACTAGAAAATCTATTTCTACGAAGAGTTCTACACAAATACTTTTTCTCAATGTTTCAATAGACAATATTAAATTTATAACAAACACCACGTCGTTGATTAATATGCCTATTCGTAAAATGTGAGACTTTTTATCTAGATTATAATACTTATTCTCAATTATATTTTATGTCCACAAACTCATTAATGTACAAAATTAAACTATTTGCTAGACTTTATGTAATCTAATGTTAACACAGAAAGCTAATTCCTATAATTAAAAACGTTAAAAACCTAATAGCTATCTCACCTCAGTGACAGTCAATGTCAAACACTTGTAACAAAAATGATGAAAATTACAGGTATTTTTGGCAGATTGAGATTGTTATCACGCTGTTAAAATTTCGAGAGTAAACTGCTAAGTTTATGAATAAATGAATATTTTGGTATCTCGAAAAGTTGATGTAGAAATAGATATTGCAAGGTATATGCTCAATTCTTCTCTGTATGAGAGGAGACCTGTGCCCAGCAGTGGGACGATAAAAATTGATTTTGATGATGATACCGGGTAAAGTATCGTGAGAGTCATCATTATTTCTCAATTATATGGGCTCTGCTTACAGTCTAGCCGGTATTTTACATGCATTGACTGCCTATCGTGCCTTCAAAACCCAGTTACTGCAGATTCAGTTGAATACCTGCCTCCTAAACGGTGAACACATTTTTGTCAAATGATTGCGACTAGTTGGGATCAGTTGGGATCGTTTGGATCGCCCATTGGTCCGTTCGGTCAAAACGATCCGAACTAGTCGCATGCATGTAAAATACTGCCCGTATTTTACATGCATTGACTGCCTATCTTGCCTCCAAAACCCAGTTTCTGGATAATACTTTCGGACTTCTGACAACCCGTAACGACTGTCAAATGTCAGCCCTGATAGTATTATATTTAAAACGTTTTCTCTCGGTGGTACACCTTAACATCAGCTGCCGGCAGAAGTTACTACCCACCAGACAAAGTCTTACTGCCAAGCGATTCATCGTGTTCCGGCATGATGTCTGGTGAAGCCGTACAGTGGACGGGTCTGAGCAGTTACGTTGCGATGTGTGCCGGGTGCGATGCGCCAAATGTTGTTGTATCGGGATTTTGGTCTTGGAGGGTTTCTACATTAATTTCCCTCTGCCGCAGCATCGTTGTTCATGTTGTTGGGTTTAACATTGCATCACCTCGCTCATCTGCTATTTTACTTCCTATCCAAACAGTTTTTTTTTATGAATTGCATCACTGCTTACCATCAGACAGGATTGCGGTCAAGCCCTAGTTCACAATTATAAAAAATGCCTGGATTTGGGTGCGGGTTGCAAGTGGAATAATACAACCATAAAGTGTCCCCTTACAAACATTCCAAGAATCTCATTTAAAGTTCAGCATACTCCAAAAGTCAGAGTCAAGAGTATTATGTGCACGTTCACATACTAACTTTTGCTCTTCACATAATGCAAACAGCTTTAGTGCCTACATTGAGGCCATACTGCTTTAGTTGTTGCACATTGTATGCTTAGTTGGGCTGCATTAGGCGCTATTGCTTACATCGCTTTTTGTTTTACAGTTGTAGTATGTAGAGATTATGTGACCAGGGTTTCTAGTTTAACGAATGTACTAATGTTCTTAATTCAAGTTTTGCTATTCATTTGATGTTATTGATATAATTTCAACTTGCTTTTGTCGCATGCTCTTCTCTTGCTGAAATAAATTAATATTGTCGATCACCACGATTCTGATATTTGACGGTACTTTTTTCTGCAGTTTGTTAGTATTTTTAAAACTTTTAAACATAGATAAATAATTTATGAAATTCAAAAAGGTCCGATGGAAACAAAGTATTGTCTAGCCTTTTTTTTTTGTTTAAGATGGGAAATCATAAAATGACCTCTATCGCTTTGGGCGGAGCGGAAGGTTGTCAGACTTTTACTGACTAAAACCCACCCGTGTTTCTTCATTTGCCTGTGCGCCAGGACCAAAATATCTTTTTTTTTAACCAACCCGCAACCCTGCCCCAGGAGGCATCGATGTTTATGAACCCCGTCACGTGATACTGATATCTCTTTGAGGCGTGAACTACAACGCGCCGTCGTCTCGTGCCTGGTCCTTACCTGACGGCGACCAGAGCGTCTCCTGCGGCGGCTTGTGGCGCGAGGGTACTGGGATTCCCGCTCCCTCACGCGCACCGCCTCCTTCTTTGCCAGCATTACTGCTTCGAAGAAGGAGGTGACGGCCTGCCATGCATTCTCGCTCCGGACCATGGCCTGGACCAGGGTCGAACACGAGAGATCGCCGCCATAAGGACACGACAGTGCGTTGACGTTTTCTGCCGCCTTATTCGGAACAGAAACCTCCCGAAACAGCCGTGTCCGGTGAGGACCTGCGTCAGGCGGAAAGAGAGGGCGCCGTGGCGCCTCTCTAGCCATTCCTCAAAGAGGGGACTTACCGCCGCTATTGCAGCATGCCCAGCACTGGGTTGCGACAATCGCAATCTCCATGTCGCCATGAAATCCCGCCGGAACTCTGTCCGCCGTACCGCAAGATCGGCTTCAGGTAACCTGAATACGCGTTGGCGATGTCTAGAGACACCGCCAAGGCTCGCACCCGCATGATCTAAACTGGCTCTCCGCCAAATTCGAGCCCGTTCGCCTGAGTTGGCTGACGAGGAGGTCTGCAATGACTCTTTCGAAGAGCTTGCCCACCTCGTCAAGCAGCACGATAATGGGCCGGTAAGCAGACGGAGATTCCGCAGGGCGCCCTGGTTTCTTTATGAGGACCAGTTTCCCCGTCTTCCAGGGAAGTGGGAACTGACCTCTCTACAAGCATGCGCTCAGTAGCTCCCTTATTTGAGGTCCGAGAGCCCCTAAGGCCAGAACCCAAGGTTTTTCAGGTAAGCCGTCGGGTCCTGGGGTGGTATTTTTGACATTCAGCCTAGTACCGCCACTCTCAGCTCTATCTCGGTCACCTCTGGAGCATTGTCGTCGTCGTAGGTGCGGCCCACATCAGGCACCGCAGGAGGGGGAGCCATGGGTGGAGGAGTATGTTCCCCTCGCGAGGGAAACAGAACGTTCACCACGTTCTCCATGAGATGAGCCCCGAGACTTTGCGTCAGCGGGGGAGCCCATGGGTGGAATTTATCCCACACCATTTTGCAAGGGCATCCCCACGGGTTTCTGTTCAGAGTCCACAGCAACTCCTCACGGGCCAGCCCTTTGGCCCGCTGGATCTCCGCTCGGAGGGCGGTCTTGCCACTGTATGCCTCGTAAAGCTCTGCCTGTAAGGCTTCCTTTTTTGGTGGACGAATAAGAAGCCTGCGATGTACCGGTGTCGCGCTGTTTCGCTCATCTTACGCAAAGACGTCAGTTCCGGCGACCACCAGTACACCTACCGCCGGGCGCGTCCGGGATGGACATGGCCTTCCGGAACGACTCCGCGTTGTCGTTAGTAGCAGCAGGCCTGTCCGGTGGTGACACTGAGGCCTGCACGATCGAAGCTTCCAGGAGGAGCTCCCGGGCGCCCACCGCGGACCACAAGGTCTGGCCGGAGACGTCGAATCGCATATACCGGTCGGAATAGGAAGTATTGTCTAGCCTTCTAAATCTTTTGAACATGCAGATATAAGGTCTTAAATATTAAGCGAACTAATTCAGGTCATGGTCTATGATTGGTTTAGTTTGTGAATGTAACAAACAAAATAAAAGTATAATATTAGTTTAGAAAATATTTTTTTCTAAACGTTTAATAGTGGTGTTTTATGGCTTTTAATAAAAGCTATCTACTTTTATTAAAAGCCATAAAACACCACTATTAAACGTTTAGAAAAAAATATTTTTTAAGTCTTGAGTTTCAATGGTTTAGTATTTTCCAAACATTATATATTTATTGGTAAACATATGCGTGCTGCTATATAAATAAAGTATTAGCTATTTCCCTACATTTTCTGAATATTTATTCTACATACCTAGTCTGTAATTTTTCTAAAACTAATAAATACTATACGTCACAAATAATAAAAATAGATTTTAAATTTCTTATATAAGTGAATTAAAATTGTTATGGGAAATAAATATGTACATCATTACCCGTAGTCCTTCGGTTACCCTTTATGATTTTCAGAACAATCTTTGGCTCAAATAATAATTCCCGGCTAGACGGTTTTCTGTCCAGCTATTAATCTAAATTGACAAAAAAATCTCATTCTAGGGGCCCATTGTGTGTTTATTCACACGATAGACACAATTTTGTTACCTGGATTCAGTTACCTGGATTACCCAGGTAACTAATTCCAAGGTTTTTCGTCTCTTACCAAATATTTTTTTTTAAACCGGACATGTTTTTATGTCTACCTAATGCTAAAAAATATTTTGTTGTAAATATTGCGTAAACTTAAAAGTTTTTGTAATGTCTACTTATTTTATTACTAGAAGAGTATTTCGGCTGAGAAATAACGTTGCGATCGTTCAGGTTGTAATGTTATGTACATACAGGTTGTATCTGACATCGTAACGCAAACTACACTAGAAGGCTACACCGCATGCCATTAATAAAATTATGATAGTCATTTATATCGTTAATGAGCGGTTACAGAAATAACAGTGTTTAAAAAAATTTGTCGGCTCAGCCTTTAAACGTTGCAAGCGTGCCGCCGCGCGTGTTTGTGCGTATAACGTTGACCCTTGATGTGAACCCTATTAAATCAGCTGATAGGATAGTTTTTAGAGTTTTGTTCACATTGCGCTTTTTTGTGTAATTAGCGAATTAAATGTTACAACACAAACACAACAATTATAAACGGTTTAAAGTGAGAAAAAACAGCATATTATTTTTTTTAAATCAGGAAAAAACCGATGAAAATTTCTACCACTGGGGGTCCAGAATCATGTACTGGATCCATGGTACCCGTTTGTGCGTCGATGTCAGAGACACCCTTTATAACTACACATATATTCACACTTGTCATTTGTATTCGCACTAATATTCATTCATTCTTACAAGTCATAATACGCATTCCAGTACTATGAGGCGCTGTTTTGATCATATACTTACCACTACACCAGGACTCATTATTTAGCTCACAGGCACGTGAGGGCGACAGCGGCAACGGCCCCTCTAACAGGCACGGAAGAGACCCAGGCAACAGTACCGGCTCAGCGTCCTTACCCCTGGATGGGTTCTAGAGGCAGTATCGTACGAAGACTTAATTATTTCAAGTTACTTACTTGGAAGGTAGACCTCAAATCCCCCTTGCTCTGCGAGGATTACCTAAGAAACCTCGGAGAAAGTCTTTAAGGCGAAATTTTAAATTTATAAAATCATACTAATGGAAAGCTAAACAATTTGAACTTGAAGGAGTTCGGATGACAAATCCAATAAAAAAATAGCAAGCCACCAAGAATAGGTTGTCAATAAAAACTGTTTTTTACAAAAAAAACAATCGACTTCCAAAAAACACTACATAGTGAAAAATAACTAATTTCGGAAGTCGGTGTCAAAAACTAATATACAAAAACCTAAGACACCGACTTCCAAAATTAGTTATTTTTAGTTGTGAAAAGTACTATTCAGCTGCATCCGGTTAGACTGGATGCTGACGCTAAAATACTTAAAGAAAAAACTTACAAACGCCAGAGCGTTTGTAAGTTTTTTTACCCCTACGATTTTTGAAAGTTCCCCTTGATTTCTCTAGACTTCCACCATCACACCCTGATGTCCTTATCAAGGGACCGCCTTGGGAATGTCTTCTTACCAACAGAAAAAGAATTATCAAAATCGGTACATAAACGATGAAGTAATCCTCGAACAAACATAAAAAAATGAAATGAGTAACCTCCACTTTATGAAGTCGGTTAAAAAAACAGTCATAATAATGAAAATGTTGTTTGTGTAATAATTTAATCGTAAGTGATATTAAATTAAATTGAAGTAGTTCTGCGTTTTCCTAGAACAGTAAAATATGGGAAAAAGAACTTTTTATACGAAGGGGTCCAGTTATATAACAAATTGCCAAATGAAATCAAGGAGTGTAGAAGCATAAATATTTATAAAAGAAAACTAAAAGAATATATTACGCTGAACGTAAGTTGTACATAAATACCCTGGCAACATACTATGAAATACTTGGTAAACTAATAAAGTATTAAATACGATTACTACTATCTGTAAATCAATAAAATTAAGCATAAAAAACATGTACTTATTTAGATATATTTAATAATAACTACACTTAAGTAATAATTACAACATAAAACTAACACACACATTATAGCCAAAATTATAAAATGAAACACATAAACAATCACCGGTCTCTGAGACTATAGTTTGCTGCATACATAACCACATCTACACAATAATTTGTTCAAAAGTAAATAATCAGTAAATGAGAGGGTACCTCGGTTTCTAATTGGCCAGCCGTATTAACTTGTTTGTAATGTACTATGTAACTACCCACACTTTGGTTTTTGCTTTGTTATCGTTTTACCTATTGTGTATCTGCATGCTGCGTCACTAGACGAAATAATCTGTGCATTAAATGTGAAATCTCATATAAGTGAACTGTATTATGTTCTTTTTGAGAAAATAAAGTTCTTTAAACATAAATTAAAAAGTGTTGTATTTAGGCATCATCATCATCATTTCAGCTGAAAGACGTCCACTGCTGGACATAGGCCTCCCCCAAGTATATTATATAAACCAGTGCTTGACCGCAATCCCTAGCATCACTGTGTCTCCAACTACCTCAGAAAAATATTGTCTAATATAGATAATATTTCCTTTGTTGTTTCGCAATCAATAATTATGCTCACATATGTATTTCGCATTTATAGAGTTGATTATGATATACCTGGCTTTAGCATCCATACAAATGTACTCTTCTGATGATTTTTTTGTTTTTCGGTGACATGTTTCAACAGTAAATGAGCAAAGATACAAATTTAATTTCTTGTTCCAAATTGTACAATCCGAATCAATGTCTAATTTTAATAATTCTTCTGCCATTTTATTTTTCTACGTACCTAATACGTTACAAGATTTCCAGACGACCTCTTGAAGTTATCGGGAGTCGATAAATAAAAGGGATAAAATTGGTTGTCTGTAGAACTCCGTCTACTGCCGATATTTGAACGTGACAACGTCTATTCGCTCTAGGGGTGGGGGTAAAGTAGGCGTGGACTCCGTGTGGCGTCAGATTCGGCCGTTACGGTGTTTTCGAGAAAGACTCCACGCCGTACCAATTTAATAGACGTTGTCACGTCACGTTAAAGGAAAAGAAAAAAAAATAAAAAAAAAAAAAAAAAATAATAAAAAAAAATTAATATTAATAATAAAAAAAAATTATTAAAGAAATAAAAAAAAAATTAAAAATTAAAAAGGTTAAAAAGCATCCGTTGCCGTCAGGAATCGATCCACGGCACCTCTTGAGTGAGTCGATATTAATCCGAGCGTTTCACCACTCGGCTATCAATGCTTTAATCATGTATGCGAAAAACTGCTACTAATTGTTTACAACCGTGCTTTTAGGTAAATAATATTGCACTCTAAAGCTACAAGGCCAAGGTTAGTTTTAGTAGGCGTGGACTCCGTGTAGCGTCAGATTCGGCCGTTACGCAGTTTTCGCGAATGACTCCCAGCATACCGATTTAATAGACGTTATCACGTCAAAAACTGTTTCAAAACACACATAACTTTAACTAAAACTACGCGTTACATAATTACATTATTCTTGCCAACGAATTTGTACAACGAATCCATCAAAACACATGTTGTCACAAATAAATTATCAGATCAAGTGGCATAATTATAAAATCTTCAATAGTTTAGTTGTCAAAACCCTACGATTCTCATTTCAAATACTTAAACCTTCCTTACCTTTGTCATAGACAATAATATAAACTAGTTATAAAATTATATTTTACTACTGTTTGGACTATGTATTTGGTATTATGTACTTTTTAATTTTTGAAGTAAGTAATGTCAATGAAAAAAGAAACAATTTCATTATTTTCAACACTATTCCACAATACTAGAAATTACACAGATTTCAATACATTCTTATCAAGGGGGATCGTATTAACCAGTGATTGGGTTGTATAGGTCAGAGAGGAATTCGCTCTACAATTCTGGCATTTAGTTTCATCAGGTTATACTGGGAATCCTTCTCTGTATGAGAGGAGACTTGTACTTTTTAATTTTTGATGGAAGTAATGTCAATGAAAAAAGAAACAATTTCATTATTTTCAACATTATTCCACAATACTAGAAATTACACAGATTTCAATACATTCTTACCAAGGGGGATCATATTAACCAGTGATGGGGTTGTATAGGTCAGAGAAGCATTCGCTCTACAATTTTGGCATTTAGTTTCATCACGTTATACTGGGAATCCTTCTCTGTATGAGAGGAGACCTGTGCCCAGCAGTGAGACGATAAAAAAAGGTTGATGATGATACTGGAAGCTAATCCTAACACTTTTGGGAAATGGCTAGACAGGTGATCGCTATAAAACCTATTTATTAAAGATGTTTTTATATTCTATTCACCTGTGTTCTAATATCTACCCAGCGCAGCGTGAAAAGACCTATTATAATGACTATCAACACAACGTGTACGAGTATTATAAATATTTGAGTGTATCTAAGTGTCCGTGTATTCGTCGGCAAAATTTTAGTTCAAAAGAGGCTGAACTGATTTCATACTTTTTCTCTTTCGTTCACAATGTTTAATAACACATTCGTCCATCCAAAAGAGATACATAATCAGGTGTAGGGATCACCGAAGTTTCAGCAGGCTCATATCGATGACCGACCGACCGTCGAGCGCAGGCCCTCTGAAAAGTCACGAATGTATCACTGTTTGTGAAAACTTAGGTGAAGTAAGAGAGGAGTGAGCTGACGTTCCAACTAATTCTAGATATTGAAAAGTCACTCCAAATTCACCTTTTTCTTTTTTTGTTCCGTGGTGGAAAATGCTCATGCATTTCCGACGCCCTGGCGTGGGCAACGGGGTTTGTCAGACTTCTACTGACAAAAACACCCCGGTGTCTCTCCAGTCACGTGTGCGCGGGGCCGCGGGAGTCCCCGATTGGTCCGGTCTGTCCGGGCCTCGCCTCCTGCACGGGGTAGTGAGGTGTGAAACTATCCCGTGCATCGCACTGAGGCGCGCGCACGACTCTCTGCGCGCGCCTCAGAGTCCAACGAATAGGGGACTGGGACTTCCCTATATCCCTCACCCCTGGAACCATTCATGGGGCCGGAAGAAGACGTTGTCCGCCCTTCCTCAGCGCCCGGTACATCTTCTGCGGCCCGGGAAGAGAGTTGAGATCTTCCTCTCCCGTTTCGTAGCTTTCTTCTGCGACATCCAACCCTCACAGAAGGACACCACTGCGTCCCACGACTCTACGCTACCGACCATCCTTCGCACTACTGCAGGCAGCGTCAGGTCGCCTCCTACTTCATTTGTGAGGACACGGCGCTGCTCCTCCCAAGCTACACACTCGGAGAGCGTGTGCTGCGCCGTGTTCTCCCCGCATTGGACGTAGTGGTGGCACCGAGTATCCGGTTCCCTGCCTATGCAACGCAGGTAACTGCCGCCGTGCCCCGACAGTACCTACGTTACCCTGAATGACAGGCAGCCGTGCCTTCTCCCGAGCCAGTCGTCGAGTACTGGCCGGATCGCCTCGCCGGTAGCGAGGCGAGCGAGTCAGGACCTGTCGAAGCTTCTCTCATCGCAGCTCAATCTGCCGCTGCACCTGACTGGAGCTCCGTGTCTGCTCTTTCTCGCCCAATGGTACAATGACGCGAGTACTTTCGCCTCTAGGTCCCAGGGCGGGGATCCTGCCAAGACGCAAGCCGCCTCGTAGGAAATCGCACGATACCCGTGGTCGACCCTGACGGCCATCGCCCTCTGCGGTTTGAGCAGAATGACGAGAGTTCCGACCAACCGTTCCACCGATGGTAAATTTTTTACAGAATCGATCGGCTGTAGTAAGTTGTTCTACTGAGTTGACGCAATTGATTACTTTAAAGCTAATGCCGAGATCGTAATACAGTGTTCTCTTCTTTACATAGTATACTCGTATGTACATATGCAGCCTATAATGTTCCCAATTCTGGAACACATCCCTCCACTCTTAAAGGGGTAGTGGACCATAACCACCCATGCGGGCCCTATGCGGATTAGAAGAGGTTATATTATGTATACGAATTTTTGGTTTTAGGACGTTATTTACGATTTTTTAACGTTTTTAGAGTATGTAGTAGTGATGAAATAATTTACACAAAATAAAGTACTTGTCTAGGTTTGAACCTACGATCTACTTTAAAGTAAGTCAAGTCGTATTATACGGGGTCACTACTTTGCTATTATACTGTGCCAATTCCTAATATTGAGCTCGCGTGACCAAAGGACGGAAGCACATGTTATTTAATAACCAACTCCGTATTTAGGAAACAATGAATTACTTACTACTGCTTATATAACAAATCTCCCGTCAAATTATAACTTAGGTAATAATTATGTCCTTCCCCGCTTTACGTGTTTTGTTGAATTATAATCATGAAACGAGCAAATTATTAGTTAATTGTTCAATCCGTCATTTTATAGTACAATTTTTGGAAATATTTGTGGTTTACTAAAGAAACGATGATATAGTTCAGAAGGGGTCACCCCCTTCTGATGGAGATGCCGTCTAATAAAAAAAAGAAATATAAAGGATGTATCTGACATCGACGCACAAACGAGTACCATGGATCCAATACATGATTCCCCCAGTGATGGAGATTTTCGTCGGCTTTTCATGATTTAAAAAAAACACATTGTAGTTTTTTCACTTTAGTCCGTCCATAACTGCTATACTTTTATTACCCAATAAGATTTTAAAGTAAACAATAATTAATTCGCTAATTACATAAAAAAGCACAATGAAAACAAAACTCGAAAAACTGTCGTGATGATGATGATGAGTTGATTAAATAGAGTTCGCATCAGGGATCAACGTCATACCTACAAACCCGCACGGGCGGCGGCTCGCTTGTAACGTTCAAAGCCCGAGCCGACACATTTTTTTAAACACTGTGAATTCTGTAACCGTTCATTACCGACATAAATGACTATCATAATTTTATTAGTGGCATGCGGTGCAGCCTTTTCGCGAAGTTTGCGTTACGATGTCAGATACAACCTGTATAATATAATAATATATGGAAGAAAAAAAAACAATAAGGGCAGAATGATGAATGATGAATGGTTTATTATTACAAATAGGTACTAAAAATAAAATTAGACCGAAGCTACGTTTGAATGGTAATTGGAAAATTGGCAATTAACTACAGGACTGATCCTTTGCGTTAAACTTTTTTATTACCTTAATTATAACTGAGAGCTACTAAATATAAAATTACCTACTTCGCAGACTATAACCGGTTATAAACTAAAGTTTATAAAATTTTTATTAATTCTTAAAGCTTTTACTTTCTTAGCTTTTCGGTCTTTTTTCTGTAAACTCATAGGCATCTATTCACAGTAAGCACCAGGTAATTATTTGTCATGTTTTTCTGTCTGAAGCAGTTTATTTCTTACCAAATATAAAATTACCTACTTCGCAGACTCATCATCATCAGTCGCATCTGAAGCTTTTCAGCTTTGGAGTCTGGGGTCCACTTTACCAGACCAAGTTTGAGACTTTGGCTAAACTTCGGTATTCGAAGCATTGCAATTAGACCAACGTTAGACTTTTGAGGACTCCAACAACCTTAGACTGCCATTAGATGCTCGTATGGCAACTGGGACCAACGTTTTAACGTACTTTCCGAGGCACGACCAGAACAGTGCAAATAATCATATTCATGCAAGCAAATATTTGCACTGCGCGGGGATCGAACCGGCACCTCCTTGTGCAGCGGCCGCGTTCGCTACTGTTACGCCACGGAGGCTACTTCGCAGACTATAACCGGTTATAAACTGAATTTTATATAAAATTTCTTAGGGCGAAAAAAACACTAATTACTAGTTGTTTATAACTTTATACTCGTTATACTCGTTCCTTTCGTTTATACTTTCTTTGCTCTTCGGTCTTTTTTCTGTAAACTCATAGAAAATATTCTATTCTTTATCTTAAAGTTTGTGCTTTCATTGCTCTTCGGTATGTTTTCGGTAAACTCGTAGAAAATATTCTATTCTTTGTCTTAAAGTTTATGCTTTCTTTACTCGTCGGTCTTTTTTCTGTAAAGTCATAAAAAAGATTCTATTCTTTGTCTTAAAGTTTATGCTTTCTTGGCTCTTCGGTCTTTTTGGAATGGAAATGGAATGGAAAGATAATAATAATAAAGCCACTTTATTTCCAGTAGAAAAAAAAATACATCTCTTAAAAATCTATTTTATAATTTCTCATTAATCTGTCGGAACCCCAGAATGGGTGAAGGCCTCCTCCAGTGACGCCCAATTATATCTGTCTTCAACTGTTTTTCTCCAGTTTTGCTTAGCTACTGCTTTAATGTCATCTTCCCATCTTGTAATTGGTCTACCTCTTGATCTTTTGCCCAGTGGGTCCTTCCAGAAAGTTACCTTTTTGGTCCATTTGTGATCAGTTAGCCGGACAATGTGTCCTGTTTACTTCCATTTCAATTTTTGTGCGTAGATTAAAACATTTGTCACCTTCGTTATTTTTCTTCTTTTTGTATGACGTATTTTATCCAATTTCCTTATCTTTAGCATATTTAGTTTGAGTCCTCTCTGGCAGACTGTTATTTTTTTTCTTGTTTCAGCAGCAATAGAAAGATAGCACTTGGTAATTTTGTAATTATGTGTCACGTTTTTTATATATAAAGTAGCTTATATGCAAGCGTGGCTTTTAGGCGCAGATTTTGTTTACACAATTTATGAAATACCTAATATGAAACGTGTTACTTTTATATAAATTTTTATGGTAGCTGTTTTTTTAATATGATCTATATTAAGAAAAGAACAACCACCTTACTGATTTTTTTTTTATAAGTACACTAGTGCTTGATCGCTATCCCACCTATGATAAGCAGTGATGCAATCGTTGATGATAAAGCGAGCTAGTTTATTAGGAGCATTCACTCCAGCCTTGAAGACAATTAGATTGTAGTCCGTCGGAAACACCGCCGATGGCAAATTGTTCCAGTCCATCGATGTACGCGGTATAAACGACGACGCAAAACGCCTCGTCCGGATCGTAGTGGTGTCAACAACGTAAGGGTGGAAACTCGCCGTATGATGGTTCGTCCGATGATAGAACGGAGAAGGGGGAATGAAATCATGAAATTCCCTATTAAACTTTTACACAGGGGAATTTTATCTATTATAAAGTATGTTAAGAAAACCCTGTCCGACCCATAAGGATAATAAAGGTTAAGTAAACACATGATGATATTACCAATACAAATGAATTTTGAAATTATCTTTTTTTCCCGCGAATTAATTCCAATTTCCCTGAAATTTGGTAATTTTTAAAAAGTGACAACACCGGTATTATTATGAGCGAATAGCGATGCGACCACGTGCCGCGTGCCCTGCCGCCCGCCCCCCGCGGGTGGCAGGAGAAGGGTGGTTAACGCGCGTTTATTAAGTTACCTCTTTTTGCGAAATAATATTTATTTTTTTAGGGGGATTTTTTTTTAAGTTTAGCCCGGTTTTGTATGCATTAGTAGAATCAGTTATCGATACCTAACAACACAACAAGACAGGGTTTTCTTAACATACTGTATAAAATTCCCCTGTAACAGTGTCCTCGAACTCCTCCAAAACAGCCAAACCGATTTTAATGAAATTTCGTATATACATTTGTTAGGCATGAGAATCGGTTTATATCTATTTTTTATATTACTACTACTTACGCGGGAGAAACCACAAGGCACAGCTAGTATAATATAGAAGAATAGAGAGCTTATTCTCTATCGGGTTAGGTAATAAACTCAAGGCAAACAAAACTTAAACAAGAGTTATATTCAGATGAGAAGAGTTATATTCCTTTCTTGTCTAAAAATACGTTAATTGAATTGGCATGATTCAATTTCTTTTCCTCGTTTATTTATAAACTTTACCATTTATTATATTTATTTTTTTATATCTTAAAATAGGTATTCTTTGTAACTGCGTAACGTAGGCGTAAGCACATTTCTTGTGATATTAATAATGATTATATAATAGTTACTTAGCTTTTCCCGGGGTTTTCCTAGCGTTAAATTCGAGAATGGTTTCCCTTTTCCCAAATTTTCATCCCCTATTTTAGAAGCTGAGGAAAGGTTGCCAAAAAAGTCTGTGTATCAATTTTTGGCTTCCTACCTTGAAAACTGTGAAGGTCCATATAAAATTTCGCTCCATTCGGGGCGGAATTCCATAAAGAAGATGCAAGATTATTTCTTACTCATAAAAAGTCCACATACCAATTTTAACATTACGGCTTGCTGTATACAAATGTCGTGGTGGCCTAGT
Source organism: Sesamia inferens (assembly GCA_037179545.1). NCBI lineage: Eukaryota > Metazoa > Arthropoda > Insecta > Lepidoptera > Noctuidae > Sesamia > Sesamia inferens. Next base: position 13,251,937 of record CM073928.1, on the reverse strand, counting down.
GGTTAAAACATCAACCTCTCAAGTATGAGTGTACGGATTCGATTCCAGGTCAGGCAAGTACCAATGTAACTTTTCAAGTTATATGTACCTACTTTCTAAGCATACTCGTATCTCGGATACCACTGAATGATTACAAGGTGAAGGAAAACATCTTGAGGAAATCTAGACTATAAGACTGAAATCGCCAACCCGCGTTGAGCAAGCGTGGTGATTACGCTCAATCCCTCTCTGTATGAGAGGAGACCTGTGCCCAGCAGTGGGACGATAAAAAAAGGTCGATGATGTATACAAACTTCCACCCCCCATATTAGGGAAGTGGGGAGTTAGAAAGAGACAACAGTACTCTATCAGTCACCACTTCTTCAACTATCGCCACTTAAAAAATCACGTCAATTCGTCGCTTCTTTTTGCCGTGGATGAAGAACAAACAAACAGACACACACACTTTGCCATGTATGATTAGTATGATCTCTTTAACTACTACATAGCATGACAACTGAAGTGACAGGACAAGGTAAAATGACGTTTAGTAGGATTATTTTGTTTAGTACAATACATAAACTCAAAAAATTGCCAGTTATCATGTGAAACTTTTGTCGTTTACATTTAAATTGCCCATTTTATAAAATAACTTCGTTAACAGTGCGTGTGAATAGCCTTTAGTGAATTTTCACAGGTAGGTACCTATGCTTCTAGCGCTGTATCATAAATAAAATAATTTGTAATGAAAATTTGTAACGGAAGTTTTAAACACCCATGAATCATGTATTTTTTGTTTTGTTCACATTTTATTAACAACCGTAACCAACTGTATCATAACTACTATGCTATACTGTAAAGTCTACGTAATAACTAAACGCGGTCTCAACCACTAACAACCAGTAAAATATAGAAACGCGCAAACCTCACTATAATTCACTCAAGGAATCCATAACGCTATTTTCCACTTGTTACGTGGTCCCCGGTCTTAACCCAATAATGTACAAACACTGTCCCACTGGGCCGTTAAGTCAGATTTATGTCCGTAACTTAGGGACAGTATAGTGAGGACAGCAACGACGGGTTAACTCAACCGGGTCATCATAACCTTGTTTATGAGCAGATAAATGACTTAATAACAATGACAAGGAACTATTGTTATCGTTTGAATTCTGTTTGTTTTGTTAAAGACGGTATATAGGTGAATGCGGTACTTCCAAATGGGTTGTGTCCTAAAATATTATTTAAAGTCCATCAGATAGATTTACAAAAAATATTGAACATGTATTTTTTTATTTTTTCTTTCATTTAAATACTTTGAAAGATATATTGATTTGAAATGTCGCATGACGTCACTCCGTGGTACAAAATATATCACGGCGTGACGGAATTAGCCCCACTCTGTAACTTTAATACCTCAGTAGTTTTTGGTATATCTCAGCTATATCTCAGTCGTTTTTGGTAATTGCGACAAAATAAAAAATACGAGTCTTAATTTTTTTAATTATCTAAGACGGATTAATTATTTTTTTCATTTTCATACCTTGAATACATCCCTATTGTGTGTGAAGTGGATACATAATTGTAGTTATTTTTCTATATTTTTCCTCTTTTTGCTATTTAAGGAATAACGTTGCCTATTGTACGTTTTGTAGTATTAACCATATTTTGTAGTGTATTTTCTGGTGTACAAATACACTTATAAAAAACAAATAAATAAGAGATACTCCGTGCAATCACGAAACTATAGTGACTCCTAATTTTGGTCACTAACGCCATCTATTGAACTTTTCAGGCAACTTTCCGATCCTGTGATAGTTTCCAGTGTAACTATTATAATATATAACAAAATTCATAAAAAGTTACATAAATTTGTTAGAAATTCTGTTTAAAATTACTATGTACATAGGTACTGCTGCTTTTTGTATTAAATGTTTTGTCAAACTGAGCAACAAAGTTTTCAACTACATACTTACGACATATAAAATTATGTCCACACAGACAGCTAACTATTTTATTAAAATGTGCTTTGCAGACTGATAAAAATCCTGTTTCTTGGTTGATTGTACATTGTGATTTTGATTGCAATTGAAGACACGTATTTTTTTTTATTGTTTTTTTATTAAAATATAAACCAGCGCTTGACCGCAATCCCGCCTGATGGTAAGCAGTGACGCAATCGTTGATGGTAAAGCGCACTAGTTTATTAAGAGCCTATTCACTCTAGCCTTGAAGACACTCAAATTGTAGTCCGACGGAAACACCGCCGCCGGCAGATTGTTCCAGTCCCTCGATGTACGCGGTATAAAGGAGGAGGCGAAACGCTTCGTCCGGATCGTTGAGGTGTTAACAACATAAGGGTTTGCGGCGAGTTTCCAAACTCGCCGTACGACGGGTCGTCCGATGGTGGAACGGAGATGGGGGAATTAAATCGTGCAATTCCCTCGCACACTCCCCAGAATGTATCCTATAGAACACCGAAAGGCTGGCTACTCTACGCCTGTGCTCTCGGCTTTGGAGACCAAATCGAGTTAAATCAGGGTCACCAATGAGCTTCTTCGCACGCCTCTCCACTGAATCCAAAGTGGCCAGGTGACACTTAGCAGCACCAGCCCAAATGTGGCTGCAGTACTCCACACACGAACGGACCTGTGCTTTGTACAACATTAGAAGCTGCCCTGGTGTGAAGTACTGCCGGACCTTTGCGATTACACCAAGTTTTCTGGCAGCCACCTTGGCCTTGAACTCAATGAACCGCCCAAAGTTTAGGTTCGAGGAAATCTCAACACCCAAAAGCTGAAGGCGGTCGGTACACTCCAAGGATACATTCCAAAAAGTAGGAGCCAAGGTGAACGGGCTTTTGGCGGTGAAAAGACACGCCTGCGTTTTGGCGGCATTGAATGCTACAAGATTGGCATTGCCCCATTCGGAGACTGCCTGAAGTGCAACACTCGTTCGCTCTACCATGGCCTCTCTTTCGGACCGGATTGATTCCCTACAAGCCCGAGCATCCGGCAGGTATCTCTCCACAACTGTACTGTCATCTGCATACCCATAGATAGCGGGCATCAGCAGATCGTTAATATGCAGCAGAAACAGAGTTGCAGAGAGAACAGACCCCTGAGGAACACCGGCATTAGTCGACATGGAGGGACTGGAACAATCTGCCGGCGGCGGTGTTTCCGTCGGACTACAATTTGAGTGTCTTCAAGGCTAGAGTGAATAGACTCTTAATAAACTAGTGCGCTTTACCATCAACGATTGCGTCACTGCTTACCATCAGGCGGGATTGCGGTCAAGCGCTAGTTTATATTTTAATAATAATAAAAAAAAAACATGGGCTCAGATGAGCATCCGTCGACAACAACTCGGAGGGACCGTTCAGTCAGGAAGTCTCTTACCCAGCCAGTCAGGCTAGGGGAAATGCCGTACGCTGGAAGCTTGCTCAAAAGGCCAGCGTGCCATACCCGGTCGAAGGCCTCCGAGACATCAAGGGAGACAGCAATCGCTTCCCCATTTCTCTCGAGGGCCTCGCCCCACAAGTGAGTGGCATACACTAGTAGGTCCCCAGTTGACCGATTGCGGCGAAACCCGTACTGTCGGTTTAATTCACCTTACTCGATATAGTTTCTGGTGGCGCTGACCAGACAAGTCAATCAGCTGCCTTTCCAGAACAATTCAAAGGTTTATAATTTTTTAAGTTTTATGAATGCTTATGAAATTTTTATTTCATGATCAGTGAAATTGTCACAACGTAACGAATATTGGGCAAAATACCCATTTCATTATTCAAAACCTTATTATGGAATTAAAAAAATACTACTTTTTGATTCAAAATTGCAAAAAAGAAATTTCTGTTCCATAATCCGTTTATGTCCAGAAGGTAAAAAATTCAGTCGAGATAATTATAATATGCTGCGACAAGTGAATCAAACCCATAGTAGGTATCATTTCTTGCTATTGATCGCGAACCAAACAAAGCTGAAAATTATATTTCCGGACACAGCGATGATCTAAATTTGATTAAGAGTTGTTTCATCGTAGAGTTATCTCATTATTAACCTCGAGATTAAAGCAGCGAAGTCCTAAATATTATTAAACATCAAATGAATTATTTTGCATTTTCAAATTATCTGGCGGAGTAGAATATCATGGACAAAAGACGCTATAAAGCGAACGAGGTAGCTTAATATAATAAAGGCATTCGGAATTTTGTGTTAAGCTTTTCTCTCGGTGCCAAATGTTTCCAAGTCGACTTACGAGTTAAATTGCCGGGATTCGTCTTAATTCTTCAGCTATTACGACTCTCATGACGCGTACACGGCAGGTGCTTCTGAGATAATTTTGCAGTTAGTTTTGTTCATGATCTCTTGTTGTCGAGTAATTAACTTGCTAAAATCTACTTGCGAACTTACCTCATTTTTTACCGTGGAGCACTAAGAGCTCTTAATGAACGCGACTAGGTGAGGCTTTTAACGCTTTTATCTACGACACAAGAAAGTACGAAGAGTTACTTTGTATACAATATATGATGCTACAGTCGGTCATTCTTAATGTCTAGTTTATCGCGTTGTAAGTCGACTGCTTAAAGCAGTTTCAAAGCCATTTCATGTCTCCGCTGACGGGTTAATGGGTGAAATTACTGTTAAAGCCGTAGTGATTTCTATACCTGTGTGTGTTCTTACGTCCGACGATTTAACGAATCATAATAATTGTTTTAATATCCAAACTAGATTTTATAGAGCATAAAACTTGGACGGAGCAATAAAAGAATTTTTCGTCATAAAAACGAAGGGTAAGTACCATCATTAATACAAACTTTGTATTTCCATGATTTGTACCTCTTGCTTTGTTGTATTGTAATTTTTACGGTTTGGGATGCCTGCGCTCGCGTGGCTACGCTGCGTAATCGTATTTTATATCAACAATGGCCCTTATCTGTAAAAACGTATTTGAAATTCATGGGTCTGCGTCGTTGAAAAATTGTCTACAGTATTTTTATATTTAAACCTCTTGCGGTGATGATAAAAAGTCGGTGTTACCTGTTCAGACGCACGGAAAGTTGACGGTTACGAAATTAATAGACGACCTTTAAGGGTCTTTTTGGAGGTCAAAAATACTTTGTTACTAATGTTTTAAGAGGAAATAAAAATGATGGTTTCTCGCTAGAACTAACAAGAGGGTGAAGTTCTAAGCGTTTCCTTTCTCGCCTTTTACGATATTGGTTTGGAGTGAAATATCGGCGTCCTTAACTTATTTATCTCTGGCAGCCAGCCTAAGACGTGCGTGCAATGCTAAGTTAGCGAAATATCTTTCGAATGTAAAACGAGCTAATTTAAAGAATGTTCACAGAACGTTCGCGATGATCAGAAATAATTTAATAAACAAGTTCCTAGTTATAGGATTCTTGGAATAAAATTAATCAAAGCAGGGCTCGCTGCCTCAAATAAAATATGAAACGTGAAAATGTTTGCTATAAGTTACCTGATTTTACTTCAGATAATGAACTTGAGTTATGACCAACTGAATTATTCATGTGTACTTAAAATATAACCTTTTGAATTTTTTGTCCTATTTACATGAGTACATAAGTACCTACATAACAATAATACATCCTTACTAATATTATACATAAATGTGAAAGTGAGTTTGCTTCTTTGTTCCGCTTTCACGCCTAAACTACTAAACCGATTTGGGTGAAATTTAGCACACAGATGGTTTATAGCATAAAGGATATTTTTTAATCCGATATTCTCACGGGGTCGAATCGAAACAAACGAGGGTGACAACGCGGTGGTAGCTAATACTTAGTAATTATTGTTAAAGCTATACTTGTTTGTATTTCTACATTGACATAAAAAAATGCATTTTTTTAATAATTATAAACTAGCGCTTGACCGCAATCCCGCCTGATGGTAAGCAGTGATGCGGTCGTTGATGGTAAAGCGCGCTAGTTTATTAAGAGCCTATTCCCTCAGAAAAACTGAACGAATAGGAAGGAAGACGGCAGTTGAGCGAGGTGATGCAATGTTAAACCCAACAACACGACGCAACGATGCTGCGCTAAAGGGAGATTGATCTGAAGACCCTCTACGACCAAACTCTCAACACAACAACATTAGGCGCATCGTACCCGGCACACATCGCAACAAAACTGCTCAGACCCGTCCTCCGTACGGCTTCACCAGACATCATGCCGGAACACGACAAATCGCTTGGCGGCAAGGCTTTGTCTGGTGGATGGTAACTTCTGCCGGCGGTCGATGTTATGGCCTTTTATTTAAGTAGCAATGTTTTTTCCGGTTACTACCTAATTTAGTTACATTGTGAGATGGCAGCGCTTATACAGCACCTTAAATACGTACTGTGATTGGCAAAGTTAAGTAATGGCTTTACGTCCTCAATTACAGCACTACATTGTTCCTTTATTATGTTTGATTCACATACTTGCCCACAGACTTTACTACAGTTAATTATTCTTTGATATTTAACAAAGACTTCAGAATAGCCACTATTTATCTTGATGTTCTGAAATATAAAACATTTCGCCATACTTCCATGAACAGAATAGATAATAACTTTAAAGCTGCACGGTACGAAACATACTATCAGTAGTGTAAAACCTTTACTATCGTTGAATATCACAGGCTCGCACACGCACTTAACGGACAGACTACCGAGACGTCTACTCTCGCCTGTGGCTCTCGTAAGAATGACCGACGCGGTGCGCTCTAGACAGTGCTCTCTGTCTGACAGTGACAGTGTTGTCTGTGGTTAATGATAAAACGCATACACTACAAGTAGCAATAGGCTTTATTTTGACAGTTCAAAATATTAATTGCGTTATTTACTCTGTTGAATAAACAATTTATTCAAATATATCCATTGCTCCATATGTTTGTAAAATGTGGTTGTGATTGGTACTCTCAATTTGAATCACTTTGAAGCCAAAGTTATCCAAATTGAGAGTACTTATTATAATAGAGTGTTATACAATAAGAGTGCTGTTCGCATATCAACGGCAATCAGTGTCAAAAATATGAATTTAAAATTAATTTCTTATTGTGATTTAGAGGTATTTTGACCAATAACTGTGAAAAGTCTTTCTTTTTATTAGAATTATAAACTAGTGCTTGACCGCAATCCAGCCTGATGGTAAGCAGTGATGCAATCGTAGATGGTAAAGCGCACTAGTTTATTAAGAGCCTTCTTCTTCTTCTTCTTCAGCCTATGGATGTCCACTGCTGGACAAAGGCCTCCCCCAAGGCTTTCCACGCTGACCGATCTTATGCTGCCTGCATCAATCGGCTTTCCGCGACCTTCAACAAGTCATCGGTCCACCTTGTTGGGGGCCTCCCTACGCTGCGTCTTCCTGAAGGTGGCCGCCACTCCAGAACCTTACTGCCCCATCGGCCATCGGTTTTGCGAGCAATGTGCCCTACTCAGTTAAGTTTAGCGACTCGCAGAGCTATATCGGTGGCTTTGGCTCTTCTGCGGATCTCCTCATTTCTGATTCGATCACGCAGAGAAACTCCCATCAAGAAAGCCTATTCATCTTAAAATTACAAGAATTTCCCTTGTGGTCAGCCTGCAAAGACATAAATTATATCACGTGAAAATCTAATTGAACACCTTCCATCTCGAGGAGTTAGAGGGATTTGTAGATTTTCCGATTAAAACCTCACCTACGTCACGACGTGTCGTGGGATTTCAAAAAACAAGGCCACGAGTATTCTGGTGGAACGCAACGCAAAAAAGTACTACCCTATGTGAGATATAGTAAGTAGTTTTTATAGTAATGTGTATGTATGCTTTTTTAGAAATGTTAGAAAAAAATAGTTTAAAAACCACAATATCATTTTTGAAGACCCATCCATAGATACCCCACACGTATGTGTTTGATGAAAAAAAAAATGAGTTTCAGTTCTAAGTATGGGGAGCCCCAATATTTATTATTATTATTTTATTTTTGCATCAAAATCTTAATGCGGTTCATAGAATACATCTACCTACCAAGTTTCAATAGTATAGCTCTTATACGGACGGACAGACAGATATGACGAATCTATAAGGGTTCCGTTTTTTGCCATTTGGCTACAGAATGCACGTATTTTTATGCACTCGCATGAACCACGTCTACGGAAAGTTTTAAATACTCCCTTATAGATTCCTCGTATGTAACCCGAACACACAAATTACCATATCATAAATAATAATTATTTAAACTAGGTAAAGTTCAAGTCCACCAAACTCCGAAATGAAAACGGAACAATTTCAAAATGCTCAGTCTCGCCGAATATACTAAATGAAATTTTTCTGAAAAGCGAATTTAACTCCGCGAAGTGAACTACGAATTCAAAAAGGAATTAATTAAGCTGATGTATTTAAAACTCCGCACACGAGAGTTATAAATTTTAGTGAGTAAGTCACGACCTCGCTACGTATTTATGTATTCGCAAGAATTTACTGGAACCACTTCAGTCCACACGTGAGCTTCATATGCAAAATTAGCCTTCTTGGAAATAGTGGTGGTTATTTATTAAATGGATTGAATTGGAGCTTCGGCTTTCGCAGTATGGGATGGTAAATGTCTGGTGAATCTATTAGATTTACTACTACTGTTACTTGTAAAGCCATAGCCTTGTTTTCCTTTGATAGAATATTGTCGTCTACTTTGTAATTATTGTAATATATAGTAACTAAGCCTTTTTTTTGATGTGGTATCTTGCTCGGCCCTCTTGCACGTCCAACATTGTCAAGTTCGTGTTAGTAGCTAGAATAGTTGTGAAACCATAGCTTTGTTTTCTTTTGACAGAATGTTATAGTTTACTCTATAATAATTGTCATATAGGTAGATAGCAGCTAGGTCTATTTTTTGATGTGCTATCCTGATCGACCCTCTTGCACGTCCGAACTATCATAGTTTATGCTATCCTGATCGACCTTCATGCACGTCCGGACTAGCTTTGGTATTAAAACCATTAATGACCAGACAACAGTTGGAAAACAGTTCTTAATCAAAGTGGTGATGTTATTATTCTAAGAGCAGAGGTAACGTGTGATGCTTGACACTGCCTAGTGCCATAATTTTGAGTGCTATTAGGTATAAAAATACGTTTCCGCCGTTTAACAAAAGAAGACCTCACTAAGGTTTCGTTGAAACTGTCAGATTTAAAATGTGATATCGTAAGTTCGGGCATCTGGTAATAACATACACTTAGAGTGTTAGTGACTCTGTATCAGTTTCACAAATTTATTTTTGTGCAAAATTTCAAGTTTCATGCCGAAAAAGCGTCATTTGCGCGAACTTTTGTTAATTCTTTAATTTGAAGATATCTGCAGCTGAGGTCCATCGATTTATTCTAGAATCTTATGGTGAAGCTGCTTTAAGAGAGAGAAGTTGTCGTGAGTGCTTTCAAAATTTAGAAATTGTGAAAAAAAGGAAGACCGAAATCGTACGCAGACACAGAATTGGAAGCATTATTGGAGGAAGAAGAGAAACGCGCCCATTACTACTCCAGATATGACAAAATTATTCTCCTACATGATAATTCTCGTACGTGTGTCCAAAAACTCCGGAAACTTATTTGAACACCTATTATTAAATTCAAAAAATATTCAATTTGTTTGCATCATTGTAAGATCTACAGATTAGGATCAATCCGTCTGCCTAGCCTTTGAAGCAGCTGATTTCTCTGACCTCCACAACCAGGTCATCGGTTGCCCACTCCATACCTATACAAATATTCTTAATTTGTTTTGTTAGTTTTTATACATGACTAGGTAAATATTTTATTATGTACAGGCGACAGCACATCAAGCTACTACTGTCTGTAATCTGTCAGATTTCCTTATTAGATTTTCAACTTTATCTGTAAGCATTAAGGCTCAATGTTAATTGGGAATATCTGAAAGTTTGGGGTAGCTTGACCTGCTGTCCTCCGTACAACAGTGTCAGACGAAGATTTTTTTCTATACACGCTTCGCATGCTTTTCTATTCATTTAGACATTACGTAAATGTAGTATGATTATTTATTGAAAATTGTAAAAAGTTTATATTTCATTTTTATTTCTTAGTATTTCCCAATACATTTTCCTAGTTCATTTGTTTCCATATCGCGTGAGCGAGTGGGAGTCTCAATAAATTCTGTTACCTGCATCTTTATTAGTGGACCATAGACACATAAAATAAGAATTAAGTGGTCCAGCAGTGATATTCAAACAAAACTTCATAAAAAACATATAAACAACAATACTTTTAAAAAAATTGTTATGAGTTGCATTTTTTTTTTATAAATTATAAACCAGTGCTTGACCGCAATCCCGCCTGATGGTAAGCAGTGATGCGATCGTTGATGGTAAAACGCGCTAGTTTATTGAGAGCCTATTCACTCTAGCCTTGAAGACACTCAAATTGTAGTGTGACGGAAACACCGACGCTGGCAAATTGTTCCAGTCCCTCGATGTACGCGGTATAAAGGAAGAAGCAAAACGCTTCGTCCGGATCGCAGTGGTGTCAACAACCTAATGGTGGAAACTCGCCGTACGACGGGTCGTCCGATGATGGAACGGAGATGGGGGAATTAAATCATGCAATTCCCTTGCACACTCACCAGAATGCATCCTATAGAAGACTGAGAGGCTGGCTACTCTACGCCTGTCCTTTACTGCAAATGAAACACATTTACCAACCCGCACTGGATCAGCGTGGTAGATTAAGGCCCACTCCCTTTCTTCGAGAGGAGGCCTGTGACCCAAAAGTGAGAAAAATATAGTCTGATTATAAAGATATCTCAAACCTCGATTATGATGATATGAAACACAAAATATATTGGATGGATGGAGCGATTCGTCGTGTTCCGGCATGATGTATGGTGAAGCCGTACGGAGGACTCAGCAGTTGTGTTGCGATGTGTGCCGGGTACGATGCGCCAAATGTTATTGTGTTGGGAGTTTGGTCGTGGAGAGTCTCCAGATCAATATCGCTCTTTCGCAGCATCGTTGGTCGTGTTGGTCTTGGGTTTAACATGGCATCACCTCGCTCAACTGCCGTCATCCTTCCTATTCCTTGAATAGCCTTAATAAACTAGTGCGCTTTAGCATCAACGATTGCATTACTGCTTACCATCAGGCGAGATTGCAGTCAAGCACTAGTTTATAATTATTTAAAAAATAAAAAACAAAATAGTAAATACAAATTATAAAATAAATAATGAAATAAAAACATTTTCACAGTAATTTGGTCCTGCATTCCTTTTGTCGACGTCCAATTGCCCACATAATTCGCAATACTGCGTTACATAAATTTTGTCAGTTTTGTTCTCACGAATTGAAACGAATTTCCATAAAACATTGTCCTTTCATACATTGAGCGTATTAAGTTCGGTTAAATTAGCCTATTTTCTGAATTTAAATGTCGTGTAGTACCGCTTAATGTAGAGTAAATACATTGCTGTGTGTTTAATATGTAATATATGATTTTTAAAAGTTCATTGATTTAACTGATTACTAAATAGTCGTTATTGCAGTGCAAAGTGTCATAACATAAAAAAAAATGTATTGAATGCATTTTTTTACCAAAACTTTTTGTCATAAATCTTTCTGGTCTCAACAGAATGTGGAACAAAACGTTGATGTTAGTTTAATGCGAAACCGATAAGCAGTTTTTTATTTGTTTGTCACATACAAGGAGAGGAAACTTTTAGTTATATCTACGCATAGTTATTATATCATATAAACCTACATCAAACAGTTACAAGTCTGAAAATCGTATTTAAAGGGTACAATCACACATGTGGTTGGTTTTTATTGTTCTGTTGACTTCTCCCTCCGGCTGTCGAGCTCCAATCCTGGGATTGGATTTGGCTGTTGAGTGAGTTGATGCAATGTTGTACCTGGTACAACATTGCATCAACTCACTCAACAGCCGTCTTCCTACATCTTCACTCAGTTTTTAGAGTGAATAGGCTCTTAATAAACTAGCACGCTTTACCATTGCATCACTGCTTACCATCTGGCAGAGTTCTGGTCAAGCACTAGTTTATAATAGGGTATTTGACTAAAAAAAAAACTAATTAGTCCGTCAGTCAGATTTCCAAAAAATACTAGACACTTATTTTTTCTTTTTTCATATAAACAAAAAATGAAGACGAACAGTGCGATGAAAACTCGTGTGACTTCATTGCACGCTATACTTTTTAGCGACCAGTGACTTCACCAGTCACCACTCCTGATCTTTGATGCCTTTTATATTTGTAAATTATTATTGATTTATAAAACAAAAAATACGTGTCCAGTATTTTTGGGAATCTGACTGACGGACTAGTTAGATTTTTTTAGTCAAATACCTTATTATATTATAAGAAAAACATCAGTGGTAGATGTCACACGCCTTTGCATTTTTGGTTCTAGCACATGTCGATTTCATTCACCGTTTTGAGAGCAGTGATGATGAAATAACTTACAGAAACTAAAGCGCCGGTCGGGTTCACACCTACGACCTAGAAAATTTTAAGTCTCGGTCGTTAGTTTTGGCACTATTCTAACATAAGTGGTAGAAATTTGAACCAACTTGTGCCTGAGAGAATCAGTGGGTAGTCAATTTTCTTTAGCGATGTCTGACTTTACTTAAAAGATTTGTAAATATTATAATGCTTAAACTTTAAGTGAAAATAATAATAATAATAATAATCGTTTATTTGGAACAAATTTTAGGACATAAGGTTACAAAGAGAAAAGAAGATAGCTACAAAAGTTAAAACTGTGGCGCAGCTATCGACGCCTAGCTCAACAATATGTTACTTTATTTCCAGATTAGTAATAAAGAAAGTTAATAATTAAACTACATCCATATGTGTGTATGTGTATGCGTGTGTGTGTTGCGTGTGTAGTATGCTAGTATTGCGCGTAAGTGGAGGGGTGGAAGGTATTCAAGTAATTAGATTTATGTTATGGGAATTAGGAATGTAAGTATTATGTAACCTTAAGTTGTTCTGTTGCTTCGTAGGAGAGGGATTTAAGCAATTCTGAGAGAAGACAAATATATAAGATCTTTTTGTATGGTTTTATTATAATATAGTTGGAAGCCGGCTACGCTTTCGATCTTTCAACGGCATAACTTAGCCATTACAGTATAGTTGGACCTTAGAAGGAATGCTGCAGTATAAAATATTAGAGCAGTTTCAAAGCTTTTACACATATTATTTATTCAAAATAAGAGCAGGAACTACCTGGAGCTGCCCTGGATACTTGAATATCTATTCTGTACATATCTCGATGTGATAAGTCATACATGACACATTTTTATCAGATTGAGCCTGAGATCGACTGTAAATGTTTCCAAAAATGAGCGTATATCATCCTAAGTTTTCATGGTGATTTATTTACTAAATGGACCGAAAGATAAATATAAAAAGATGAAAAAAAAATATTTGTATAAATTGAATAGAATACTCTATATTATGTACCCCATATAAATTATAGAACATAACCATATTACAAAGGGTGACACAATGGGCGATTTTATTGCTAAGACCAATGTTTTACTGACAACCTTTGGATAGAATACTAAGAGGAGAGAGAGACAATTTAGGTAGTGTACCTACTATTTATTTATACAAACCTACTTATAGAAAATAAATGATTTATTTATTAATATCCTTAAAATATTACCTACTTTTAGATGTTTTTGATTTACAAATACACAGGCTAAAAATTCCAGAAAACATAAAAATATGTTTGAATTATTTAAAACAGTAAATATACATACATGTTTGTTAATATGAACGGGTAATTAATTTATTTCAAATAGATCTATAAGTATCTAGATATCAAACATAACTGTAAGAAGATGTTAACATAAAATGTTTTCGAGTAAAATATTTGTGCTACATATGAAATTGGCTTTTTGTCGTACTGGCCACTTTGATCTCAAATATCTCCTCTTTGGTTTAGAATTCCAAATTCAAATTTATACAGCAACACAAATTGATGAGTAAGTAACTCATCAATTTGTGCCTTGAAAACCGAATTTCTTTTGTTTCTTTTTTTTTTGGTTTTTTCTCTGCGTCATTGAGTTTACGAAATGGAAAATTTAAAATTTCGCATTATTTACGAATATGACTTCCGCCGTGGCACCTGTGCTGCAGAAACGGCTCGAAGAATTAATGATGTGTATGGCAGTGGTGTCGCTAGAGAAAGCACAGTGTGTTTTTGATTCCAACGTTTTCGTTCTGGAAATTTCTACCTACAGAACAATCCCCGTGGACGGCCGGAGACTAAAGTCGACTAGGAAGAATTGAAGGCTATTGTGGAAGCGGATCCATCGCAAACTACGTCCGAGGTAGCTTCAGGCTGCGGTGTTAGTAATAAAACTGTTTTAATCCACTTAAAACAAATTGGGAAAATACGAAAACTCGAAAGGTTGTACCTCATGAATTGAGTGAAGCTAATCGACAAACGCGTGTCGACTGCTGCGTTACATTACTGAATCGGCACAATAATGAAGGGATTTTAAATCGAATCATTACCTGTGATGAAAATTGGATACTCTACAACAATAGGAAGCGCACGTCGCAATGGCTGAACCCCGGCGAACCATCCAAATTCTGCCCCAAGAGAAAATTTACTAGAAAAAAGTTATTGATCAGTGTTTGGTGGACTAGACTACAGCTTTCTTAAATCTGGCCAGATTATTACTGCAGATCTCTACTGTGAGCAACTCCACATAATGATGGATAAACTAACCGCTAAACAACCGACACTGGTCAATCGCACAAGTCCACTCCTGCTTCAGGACAATGCGAGACCACACACTGCACAACAGATGGCTACCAAATTAGAGGAGCTTCAATTGGAATGTTTAAGACATCCACCGTACTCCCCGGACCTTGCTCCAACAGACTACCATTTTTTTACAAATTTGGATAACTTTTTGCAGGGGAAAAAATTCAACTCCGATGAGGCAGTCCAAACCGCCTTCAAAGATTTTATTGATTCCCGTCCTGATGCTTTTTTAGAAAAGGCATAAACGAGAAAAGGCATCTATGAGATGCCAGAAGTGCATAGATATACAATGGATCATACTTTGATTAAATAAATATTAAAAAAATAAACGACTTTTGTTCCTCCCATACAAAACGCCAATTTCATATGTAAGGACCTAATATTTTTATATCCTACACTAGCCGAGCCCCGCGGTTTAAAATGCCGCCACAGTTTTGTTTATAAGAATAATGGTTTTTGAGATTTTTTTAACTTTTTTTCTTTTTAATCGGCTCCTAAGGTTCCTAGAGCGACGTTAAGCAGTCAATAGCCTTCCTCAAGAATCCATCAAATCATCATCATCATTTTAGCCGAAAGACGTCCACTGCTGGACATCGGCCTCCCCCAAGGATCTCTATGACCACCGGTCCTGCGCCTCCCGCATCCAGCATTTTCCCGAGACCTTTACCTGGTCGTTGGTCCACCTTGCCAAGGTGGTCGCCTACCCACGTGGTCTTCAGGTGCGTGGTCACCAGTCGAGAACCCATGTTGTACCTACTCCTATAAAGATCGGAGACTCTATTCTCGAAGTTTTTGACAGTTACGTATACCTGGAACAAGCTATCCAGTTAGGTAGGTCCAAGGAAGAGGTCCATCGTCGAATCTATCAAATGCCATCATGTTTTTGAAGTGAAACTTCTTTACGCACGCTTGACTTGGGGAGTAAGCTGGCGAAAGCGTTACGGAAATTGATCGGGCAAGGCGAGCGGAAGTTAAGTGGGAGATATAAGCACAGAGGCGCCCGTGGCGCGAGCTTGGTACTACAAGGTCTAAGAGTTTTTTTTTTTCAATAAAAATAGAAGATCTATGCAATTTTTTTTTTTTCATTTTGATACACGGATACACTTATTTATTTATTTATTTACACTTAACACTATACATTAAATTTTATGTTGACTGACAACCATTAAGGGGGTCAGTTAACATAAAATTTGGTACCGCCTACTTCACAGTCCCTCCTGTATCCCCCCTCCCTTACTCCCCCCCTCACCCCTTAATATCCCCAAGAAACATAAAAAATAATTTCCTGTGTCTAAACTAATGGATTTATTTATATGATTTTTATGGGTAGACTAAAAATGTATTGAGGTACACGATGTTTAATTTATTGTCGTATTGTCATCACTACTTAGTATAATTATTAGCCTGTACAAATAACACTGGCAAGTGTAATAATTTTTTGGGCTGTCGCAACGTTCGAAGCAAACCTAGTGTTACTATATTCCAAGTACAAGAAGTAGCACATTCTCCCCATGTGTTCACATATGTATTTGACTAAATAAATCAGCCTCCCCCAAGTGGGATGAAAAACTGTCTGTTTTGAAACACCTGGCATGTTAAATGGTTCCTTAATGTTGTTTTGTTTGCTACCTGTTGATTATGTAACACCATTATTTCTATTCATATGTATCGACGTTGAAAATATGAAGAAAAACATGGTTTAGAAACCAACATTGATCCTATACAGTTAACGATGGGTTTTAGTTTAGAATAAAGTGTCTATAAAAAGTTTTTTTTTGTATATGCGGTACCCAAAACACGTGTCCAGTATTTTTAACTGACTTCAAGAAGGAGAAGTTTACTCAATTCGAGCGTATAAAGGGTGTCTCTGACATCGACGCACAAATGAGTACCATGGATCCAGTACATGATTCTGAACGCCCCAGTGGTGGAATTTTTCGTCGACTTTTTCATGATTTAAAAAAATATACATGTAGTTTTTTTCTCTTTATACCG
Source organism: Sesamia inferens (assembly GCA_037179545.1). NCBI lineage: Eukaryota > Metazoa > Arthropoda > Insecta > Lepidoptera > Noctuidae > Sesamia > Sesamia inferens. The sequence continues at coordinate 13,235,178 of CM073928.1, read as the reverse complement.
TTCATAATTGCTATAATTTTATAACCCAGTAAGATTTTAAAGTAAAAATTAATTAATTCGCTAATTACATAAAAAAGCGCAATGAAAACAAAACTCGAAAAACTATATTTTTAGCTGATTTAGTAGAGTTCACATCAGGGATCAAAGTCATACCTACAAACCCGCACGGCGGTACGCTTGCAACGTTCAAAGGCAGAGCCGACACATTTTTTTAAACACTGTTATTTCTGTAACCACTCATTAACGATATAAATGACTATCATAATTTTATTAGTGGCATGCGGTGGAGCCTTCTCGCGAAATTTGCGTTACGATGTCAGATACACCCTGTATATCTTTTTCAAGATTTTTCGCGGATAACTTCGTCGTTTCTGAACACATTTTAATAGTTCTTTTTTGTTAGAAAGAAGATATTTCCAAGGTCCCATGATGCTGATGATTGATGGTGGATGGCCAGAGAAATCTAGGGGAACTTTCAATGACTGTAGGAGCGACTAGTGCATCGATAACTTTTTTCATTAGGTATTTTAAAGCACTACAATTTAATTAAAGTCTGGAGTAGATCTGATAATGGAGCTGCGAGATAGGCGGGGGAACTCCTCAACCATCCACAGTCGCCACCTTGTGTTTGTGCTTGGATAATTTGTATTGATAAGAACCTGTTTTTTGTAGATGGGTTGTGACTGCCATTAGGGGGATTATGAGGACGAAGGTCAGTTCAAGGAACTCATCAACGGTTTACAGTAGTTACCTTGTGTTTGGACTTAATTTATTTATATTGATGAGTATTTTGCACCCATATAGATTATAATGAAGGTCTGCAGTAATTTTGGTGATGGAGTCGAGAGAACTTTTCAACGATTCACAGCAGCTACCTTGTGTTTGACTAATTTGTGTTGATAAGAGCTTTCCACCAAGATGGATTTTTTTTATCATTAGGGGTCTTATGATGAAGACGAAGGACAGTTCAAAGAACTCCTCAACGGTTTGGAGTAGCTACACAACACAACATTATATGTGCTGAGTAAGAGGCCTTTGAACATGTTGCATTTTTTATTATTTATATTGTATTTTAATCTTTTTAGTCCGCGTTTGGTTAGTGTAGATAAACTATTTTTCTTTTCTTTTTTTTTTAGTTTTAGAGACTAGCCCATTTAAACTCAAGTTACAATATTAGTATACAGGGTGTATCTGACATCGTAACGCAAACTTCGCAAAATGGGTGGACCGCATGTGACTAATAAAATTATGATAGTCATTTATATCGTTAATGGATGGTTACAGAATTCATAATGTTTAAAAAAAGTGTCGGCTCGGCCTTTGAACGTTGCAAGCGTGCCGCCGTGCGGGTTTGTAGGTATGAAGTTGGTCCCTGATGTGAACTCTATTAAACCAGCTCATAAGATAGTTTTTCGAGTTTTGTTTTCACTGTGTTTTCTTGTGTAATTAGCGAATTAATTAATTTTTACTTTTAAATCTTATTGGCTTATAAAAGTATAGCACTTATCAACGGCCTAAAAACTACATTTATGTTTTCTTTAAATCATGAAAAAGCCGACGAAAAATTCCACCACTGGGGGGTTCAAAACCATGTACTGGATCCATTGTACTCGTTTGTGCGTCGATGTCAGATACACCCTTCATACAATTAGGAATCCTTAATATTGTTGTGACTTGTGAACAATTGTGTTCCCAATATACATACTCCTGGGACACAGACCTCCTTTCGGTGAGAGGGGTTCCTGATATATTAAATCCAAATGTACAGTAGTCACTCATAGACAACTTTAATAGCATAGTAATTGTGGTATCTTGTTTCCACCCCATCTAAGTTATCAATTACTATAAGTAATACGAGCTAACGTCACACCACTTTCCAAATTCGCTTAGCAAGAACAATGATAAACCGGATACACGCAGAGCTATAACCGGGGATAAAGCACCCTTTGTTTGAAATAAGGGATGTATTATAACGACCACTAGCAAAGGACACTCAACCCATTAGAGATAGTAATGAAATTCATTGAGGTAATAAAATAAATCAGCTCACTTATACGTGAGGGGACTCCATGGTTTCCGCTAGTTTGAAATTATTTAAACAATCTTCTGAAGCATCTTCGTAAATAAAGTGAAATTGTAAAACAACAGCTAGATCAATATTAAACTGTATTCTTTTAAACTTGTTCCTTCGCCTTTGTGTCAGTGTTCTACATCGAACTGTGAATTTGAACAGTCCGCACATCACATCTTGTGGGAGTGTGTTCTTTGGCAGAATGAACGCAATATTAAGTAGGATAGTGTACAAGTTAGTTCCGGAGTCGTTTATTATACGGACCTTGTAAAAACTAGAACCAATTTCCGTGCGTTCAGGCGCTTTTGCCATACCTATTATTGGAATCAATTGTAACAGCTTATACCTACTTAGGTATTAACTTAATCAAATTTTATTCCGTAGTTTTTGGCAATCTGGGCTTTTCCCAGTTGCAATAATGTCCCTTTGTGCCGATTGGCCTAGTTCTGTTCTGTCTCCTGCTTGATATGGAGGGAAGCGGAAAAAATATCTTTTTTCTTACTCCTCCGCTATTCTTTTCCGATTAATTTCGTTGCGGGACCCATGACAGTTGAATCGTTTCTCCGGGACACGTCGAGCTTCATTGCTCGGCGTTTTTCTGGCGGTCTCCACTGTTGATTCTGGCTTTCAGGAGATGCAGTGGTTGGGAAAAGTGTGGCGGGTTTTGTCCAAAAAAAAAAATAGATCAATATTCTGAAATGTGAGTTCAAACGAGCTTCTGTCAGATGCTAAAGAACATGTAAATAGGTACAAAGGTACATACATACATAACATAATAAGCCTATAACGTTCCCACTGCTGAAGTGGGAGTGGGAACGTTCCTGCCGAGCTCCTCCGTAATCTACCACGCGGGTCCAGTGCGAGTTGGGCCTGTAATGAGTAAGTATCTAATGTCTGCACATGGGATCAATATTATTTTCTTTACAAAGTATTTAACAAAGAATGAAAGCAGTCTGCTTAGCCTTTTCCATGTCATGTATTTATGTTGGGATCAGTTTCCAGCCCTACTGAATGAATCAAAAGTCATTTATTAAAATTAGTCTGAGAATCAGTACTTTTTAAACGTGAATATTACATAAAACATTACCCATAACGCCCACCCTTTGCCACTTCGAAGTGCTTACGCTGGGAAGACACAGTGGTGGAGTAAACTCCCCAGCAGCACAGCTGTCGGGTTATTTAAAAAACACATGACTTTATGCGGAGTCTAGGGTCCGCTTTACCAGTCTAACTGCTTATTTTGGCTAAAATTCGATATTTTCCATGCATCGACTGCCGTCTGACCTCCACAACCCGAAGGCGATATCTAAGCATTGCAGTTAAACCAATTATTAGACTTTTGAGGGCTCCAACAACCCGTAACGACTGCCACTAGATGTTCGTATGGCAACCAGGCCCAGCGGCTTAACGTGCTTTCGAGACACGACCAGACCAGTGCAAATATTCATATATGCATACAAATATTTGCACTGCGCGGGGATGGAACCCGCGCCTCCTTGCGCAGCGGCCGCGTTCGCTACCGCTACGCCACGAAGGCTGACAACTTTATGTAACACTATGTATAGTAATTAACACTAGAAAACAGAACATTAAATGAAATTATTTACTATAATGCCAGCTAGCCACGCCAAAATACCAACAAAGCAAAAAATTAATAAAAAAATTATTAAAATGTGAATAAGTAAAAACATACCCTACATAAAAATCCCAGGCATAGAGGGTGTGTCAGCTCACATATTTTTGTACTGTAAAAAAAAGACTATTATATGGACATACTATACAATATGTAAAGAAAACCCTGTTCGATCCGTAAATGTACAACAATACATTGAATAGTCGGTCTCCGTGGCGCAGCGGTCAACATGCCTGACTGCGACGTGGAGGCCCCGGGTTCGATCCCCGGCCAGGTCATGATGGAAAACGATCTTTTTCTGATTGGCTTGGGTCTTGGATGTTTATCTATATATGTATCTATTATAAAAAAAATATGGTATCGTTGAGTTAGTATCCCATAACACAAGTGTCGAACTTACTTTGGGGCTAGCTCAATCTGTGTGATTTGTCCGTATATATTTATTTATTTTAATACATTGAATTTGGAAGTGATTCTACTCATACCTACAAAGCCAGGCTAAACTTAAAAGAATCCCCCTAAAAAATAAATATTATTTCGAAAAAGCGAGGTAACTTAATACATGTGCGGTAGGCAACACGATAGGCACACATGCGCAGGCGAAGGGGGGTAGGGCACGCGGCACGTGGTCGCATCACTCATAATAATACCTACTGTTTTTTTTTATTTTTTTAATAATTGATTTCATGACCATGGATACAGCTCCTTCAGTCTAATACATATATGGACTTTAACTTCGTAACTTATCCTAACTTAATTTAACCTAACCTATCACCTTTCGTTTCCCGCGTGAGCCGAATAGCAGGGGTTTGGGGTAAAGTCATGATGTGACCACTATGCTAAAATATTTCAATGTTCCTTTTAAATTATTCACTGAATGCACTTTTTACTACATAAATCATGCACTTTTATTTAGTAAACAATACTATAAATAATTTAAAGAGTCCAATGAAAAATGAGCGTGACACTCAAGTTGACTTTCCCGCCAAAAAACCTAATTTCGACTGTCTAAAATGGTGTTGTCACTTTTAAAAAATTACCAAATTTTGGGGAATTTGGAATTAATTCGCGGAAAAAAAGATTAGTTCAAAAATCATTAATATTGTTACTATGATGATTATGCAAAATTTCTTTTTTTTTTTTGTTCATAGGAATAATCCTAAACCATAGACAAAAACCTTGCATCAAAAATAAAAAAATGAAAATTTCTAACAAACTAATTTGCATAAAATTGCAAACGGAATAGAACATTCTTCAAAAATATTAGTTCACTGACCTCCGATGGGCGACAGCGCGATCCTGTATAGACTTACATTTTTCGTGCCATTATTACTTAAGTTTGGTACCGCAGGATGCGGTGGTCCTTAATCTATAAGTGCTTCCTTATCAACATGTACATCATGTAGAAAATGTGAAAAATGAAAAATAATTTCCTGTGACTAAACTAATGGATTTTTTATGGCTAGACTGAGAATATGTTGAGGTACACGATATTTAATTTATTGTCGTATTGTCAGCACCAAGTATTTTATATAGAGTGACTGCCTTTCTGGGTCCCGCAACCCTCTTTTTAGTTAACAGGATACCCCTTACAAAACCTATACAGGTCCTCCTTACAGATTTTCAGGCTTCTGACGACACGTAACAGCTGTTAAAAATCTACGGACGAACAGTCGGAATCAACGGCTTTTCGAGCTTTACGAGACATAGTTCCTACGTGACTAGTTATGCAACGAATCACCCATCCAAGAACCAACCTCGGCAGCATAGCTTAGCCTTCTTTTAACAACGCACCTGTTATGATTTGGCTACGAGCCTGTTAGAGATTTTATAAAGATTATGGATAGCATATATTCATTCAGAGGAATTACGATCACCAATCCATTTGCGAGGGTAATTTATACATTCAACATGACAACGGCATTGATATAATTTATTAAATCCTTTCAGATACTGAACTACTCCAAATAAAAAGAAAAATAAGACTGCAATAATTAAAACTTTGAACAATTAGTAGACAATGAGTGTAAAAATAGGGTTAATCTCTTTCACAGTGTAATTTTCAATAAATAATTCAAATAGAGAGGAGTCCCTAGAAGGGCCTGTAATTAATGGAGCATCGTTTAATTTACATTGTTTTAATCGTCCTTTGTACTTCGTGGTACATTATCTGAAGACAAGTGCTCGCTGAGAAATTTATGTGTGAACCAGAATTTGGGTTGCTTCCTTTGATTCGATCTGATTTGTTTTACTTCGAACTCGCGTATTTCGTGATATAAATTATATTTGGCTTGTTGTTTACGGTTAAGTAACAATATATACATTATTTAGAAACTAAAATAATAGCAAGAAGTACAAGTAATTATAAAAAGGAAATATTCATAATAAAAGGGCATTAACAAATTGGTCCACTTCGTTTGTCATCTGGAAAAATGCTCAAGAGGCTGTGTTGTTGTCTGTTGTTGTATGGCTGTTGCTACTCTTCCTTTTTCCAAGTGACCACACGACCCATTGTCTCATATTCAAAAGGTAACCCGTAAGGTAAGTACCAAAAAAATGTTTTCTCTAAAATAAATACATAACACAAATGACCTACTTTTATAAGTCCGTAAAAGAGCAATTAAGTATTTTATGTCTAAAAAGCTAAAGTTTTTAAAAAACTAAATTAATACAAAACCTTGTTGTGAATATTTTAAAGAACCATGCACGATATAAATTAGCTTGATGCACGAGCATTATGGTAACCTATTTAGATAAGTCAACGCTTCAAGCTTAGTACATACAGGAAAAATAAAAAGCGCTACTTAGTTACCGATGTCAGATTATTATTTTTCTTTGTGTTTGCAGAATTTCATTAAATGCTGTTTCTGTGGTGGCAAGTGCAGGTTTAGTGTTAGCAGTTGAGTAACTAGTTTATATTAGAATTTAATTATACGTTTTTTTTTTTAATTTAAACATTGCCCCACATTAGTAATTTCTCCTGTATCGTGGGTGCATTTACAAACATTTAAACTCACAATCAGAAACAACCAGACCCCGAACAACTACTTGTACACCATACAAATATTTATTCCGTTTGAGAATCGAACCCGCGACATGCTATGCAGCAGTCGATCACTCAGCCACTACAATAACCGAGTCGTCAAATATTATTATTACTTACCTATCAATCTAAATACAGGTCGGTAGAAGGAGCATCAACGCGAGCGTATTCCCATGATTAAAATCAAATCAAAGCATTTATTTCAAATAAACCAGTTACAGGCACTTTTGAATTGTCAGTAGGTCGGTCAATTAGTAAGGTGAAGCTAGTCGCCCATTCCAAAGAGTAGGTACCTATGGAGAAGAACGGGCAAGAAACTCCATGGACACTCTTTTCAATTATTATCAAGCTATTGATGCAAATATTTGATTACATCATTCATGTTGAAATCAACCGTGTGAGAACGATGCAAAAATAGATTGTACGCTAAGAACGTCCATTATGGAAAACGCACAAAAAAAAAAAACAACAATTAAGAAATTAAAATACACCGTGACAGATAACAGATGACCAATCCCCTCTGACGGCGTCCGTATACGAACATTACCTATGGATCAGCATCATTCAGCTCAACCAGGGAAGGGAACCTAATGACCCAACACACACGCCATCACCAGCGAGACATTTGAGTGAGCATGACATACTCTCAACAGCCAGAGCACAATCAAGTCAATAAAAAAGACTAACCCAACAAATAGATGCTTTACAGCAAGTACTAGAAGAAGAAAAAGAAAGAAAATACATTAATTCAGCACAGACTTGACACACAATACAATACATCTAGCATAAACACGCATCGGGTAGCAACAAAAAATAATTAAGTAAAAATAAAAAACAAAAAAACCAAATAATTAAATAAAATAAAAAAGTCAAATAAAAAAAAAAAAACCCTTGTGTAAATACTAGTTATTTACATGGAGCGACTGCCTTATAACCCAATAAGACTGGTGGTCGGTCTTTCGAACTTCTGACGACCAGTAATGACTATCAAAAATCTACGAATGACGGCCGGGAGCATGTTAACCCAAGGCCTTAACATGCTTTCCGAGGCACTTTATGCAATAACTAGCGGCCGCCAGCGACTTCGTTAGCATGGAGTCAGTTATGCTCCGCTCCTATTGGTCGCAGCGTGATATTATATAGCCTAAAGCCTTCCTGAACTAATGGACTATCCAACGCAAAAAGATTTTTTCAAATCGGACTTGTAGTTCCTGAAATTAGCGCGTTCAAACAAATAAACTCTTCGGCTTTATATATTAGTATAGATAAACTAGCGGCCGCCACCGACTTCGTTCGCATGAAGTTAGTTATGCTCCGCTCCTGTTAGTCGCAGCGTAATGTTATATAGCCTACAGCCTTCCTGTATGAAAAAGATTTTTTCAAATCGGACCAGTAGTTCCTGAGATTAGCGCGTTCAAACAAAAAAACAAACAAATAAACTGTTCAGCTTTATATATTAGTATAGATAATTGTAATAAAAAATACACGTTTTTGCTCTCAACTGTACCTTATTTTCGCGAGTGTTTTTCTTTTTAGCTAAAATAATGTTTAATATTTAGATTATTTATGAGTGTAATGTTTGATATTACATTACTTGTACATAATGTTATTGGTAAGATAGCGCTGTTATGAACACACATAGGTATAAATTTTGGGAATTACATTTTATCGCGTGAGAGTATTCTGTGTTATAATGTAAATTATAAATGTAGTGTATATAATGTACGGGTTTATAGTGTATTAGATAGAACTTAATAAGTATTGGGTTGAATCTTTGAAAATAATTTATTGTCCATCAGATAGATTTAAAAAAAATATTGAACACGTATTTTTTATTTTTTCTTTCTTTAAATTACTTAGGAAGATATATTCATTTGAAATGTCGCATGACGTCACGCCGTGGTACAAAATATACGGCGTGACGTAATTAGCCCATACTCCATAACTTACGCTATGTCTTAGTAGTTTTGGTAATTTCGACAAAATAAAAAATAAGGGTCTTAATTTTTTTTATTATCTATAAGACGACCTAATTATCACTTTTTCGATTTTCATTCCTTGGATACATCCCTATTGTCAAGCTGTAATAGGTGTCGTGTATTATGTAAGTACATATTTTTCGGGATATTTTATGAAGCGATAAAAGAAAATGAGCTTATAGATTTTTTATGAATCGAACGCAGTATGCCGTAAGCTACTTCAAACAGAGAAAAGATTTGTTTGTTTTTCTGTTTGGCATGACAATGGCAGTAGGTTTTCAATTTACGACTAAAAAATGCTATCTAGAAAGACACCCCAACTTACTTTCATAAAACCCATTTTTTATGATGAACTTAAAATTATGAGTAATTCATTTACATTGTGTAATGTGTAAGTTCAGGCATTTCACATATTAAGTACATTGGTTCTAAAACTAACTTCAATGCAGATCCACAGCCAGTTTGTCGCTCGGCTGCTGCCTTATACAAAGTTTTATGCATTAAAGCGATTTATGAATGTTAACTTTACAGCTGAAGTAGTCATCGCTCATGGCCCTTCTTAAGATGCAGAAGCACATTGTGCACCTAAAATATGCACGGAGCTTCTTACGTCATCGCTTTTTATAGATTTCTGGAAAACTTGTGAGTTGCTGGTTTTGAGGTCGGTTTATAACGTACTAACTGTATAAGGGATTCATGATATTGTGCTAATTTTAAAATCAATACAGTCGATTCTCGTGATTACAAACTATATTAATTTTAAGCTAAATGTATCTTTTTCTTTCTATTTCATTAAGAAAAGAAAAGAATATAACATTTTAGTTTAATACTGTCTAATTAAGATACTTCATAGACAGTTTAGACGCGATTATAAACATGGCGACCAAAAATAAATCGACTTACATCAGGCGCGGACTAATTTAACAGGCCTGAACTAACATTTTATCTTATGTCCTTTTGTTGCTTGTTGTTGTTGTAGTTTTGTTTTGTTGATGTTGAAGGTTTAAATTGTTTCATTGGTAGTCGTAACTGCAATAAAATATTGTTTAACAAAGCCAAATTATGCATCAGTCGTTTATTTGAATATCTGAAGAACAGCAGTTCGAGTCTGTAACCTTGTCCCTCCTTAAGTCCCTAACCTAACCTTTTTTTTTTGGTCCGGAGTGGAAAATCCTCATCAATGTCCGCCGCCCTGGGGTGGGCGACGGGGTCTGTCAGACTCCTACTGACTAAAAACCACCCCGGTGTCTCTTCGGTCACGTGCGCGTGGGGCCGCGGGAGTGATTGATTTTGCCGACTTGATTCTGCCGCAGTCCTACCACTCTCGCCCGGTCTACCCATATCCTTTTTTTTTCGGGGTGGAAATCATCAAAGGATGTCCACCGCGCTGGGGTGGGTGACGGGGTCTGTCAGACTTTTACTGACTAAAACCACCCCGGTACCTCTTCTTGGGGCCGCGGGAGTCTAAATTCTTCCACGGCCCCACACCCTCGTGCTGGCCCGGTCTGTCCGGGCCTCGTCTCTTGCACGGGATAGTGGGGTGTTAAACTACCCTGTGCATCGCCTCTGAAGCGCGCGCGAGTCGCGCGCTCCTCCGCCTCGGGGTCAATCAGATAGGGGGCGGGGACTTCCCCATGTCCCTCGTCCCTTGACCCATTCATGGGGGCCGGAAGAGGGCGTTATCCGCCCTTCCTTGGCGCCTGGCGCGTCTTCTGCGGCCCGGGAAGGGAGTTGAGATCTCCCTTTCCCGTTCCGCAGCTTCCTTCTGCGACATCACGTCCTCGGCCTGGTCTAACCAACCTAACTAATATTAGGGATTAACACTATTGACAGCTCACTCTAACCTTTTTTTCTCGGGGGTAGAAAGTCCTCATAGATATTCATCGCTTTCAGGAGGGCGACGGGATCTATCAGATTCTTACTAACTAAAAACCGCCCCGGTGTTCCATCTCACACATACACCGGGGGTTGCGAGAACGGACACTGCTTCCACAAACCCCGATTGATGCTGTCCCTTCACTGTATGCCTCCTCGAGTCAGGGGGTATAACTGTTTTTATATACTACACTAGCGACTCACACCGGCTTCGCACATCTCATTAAAATCGGTTGTGTAATTTTAAAGATTTAAGCATACATAGGGATATAGAGACAGAAAAAGCGTCTTTGTTTTATGCTACATAGCGGTCGCCCGTAGCTCCGCCCGCGTGCGCGTGCGCGTATAAAATATATTTGTAAGAATTGTGGGTTTTGGCCTGATGGTGATAAAAAGCTACCAATTAGATGATACACGTAGTCCTTCAATTTTAAAAGTGGGCATAAAATTACCTAGCCTTATTTCTTTTGCGCCAAAAAAATTAATTTGAAAAAGACTATTGTATATATGTGTGTGTGTTAAAAATGTCCAGATAATAGATGGTTATTGGTTAGAAGATATTTTATGGTTCTGGCGACTTCTGAAGGTTACGAAGTCTAACTTTACCTGAAGCACAGCACATACCATTAGGTTCGTCCGCCCATTTCTTGGCAGAGCAGTCAGAGCAGATCTTATTCATGACTCGGATTTGGATTTCCGCTTGTTGTGCTTAATCAATCTGCGGATCATATCTGAAAGCCAGTCTGTTGCTGTTTGCTAAAATTTGATTGTGAACTCTATTTGTGGACAACTGCTGTTTCTCTGCGTGAGTTCTAAGTCGCCGCAAACGCTCGGCAACTGAGAGGTGCTTACATTTTGTTCATGAAGACGATGATAACGCTCCAGCCTCGACTCTTATAACTCAGAGGTTCTCAGATTTTATTGTACAAGGCGTTGCGAACGTTTGATACTCGGCTCTCTTGTGTGTACCTGAGAGTTCTCCGATTTTGTTCAGCAAGGCGTTGTGAACGTTCAGGTGAAAATTCGCCCCTACGACGTATTCTTGCTGCCCATACTTGAGAACTATTTTGTAGAAAGATGAGACCTGGCTCTCTTAGACATTTTCAAATGTTTAAGGAAAATGTTTGATAGCATGTAATATTTTAGCTCTGAAAAGGACTGCTGTTTAGCCCTGAAAAGAATTGTTGTTTAGCCTTGACAAGAACTGTTGTTTAGCCCTGAAAATGACTGTTGGTTAACCCTGAAAATAACTGTTGGTTAGCCCTGAAAATAACTGTTGGTTAGCTCTGAAAAGAACTGTTGATTAGCCTGAGAGGAACTGTTGTATAGTTCTGAGAAGAACTTTTGCGTGGGTGTAGTTTTAAGAATGAAATCTAAAAAAAATCTAACAAAAAACTACATACAGACCTCTCGCATGACCGCTGCGTAGGAAGCCGACCTTGCGTCTGAGCCGCGCGGGGGACCTTGCTCATAGATATAACGTTCAATTAATATTATTCAAAGACCAAATATTATCTATATAAACTGTACTTAGTGATGAAATAATTTATTTTGATAAGGATTATTAGCATGAGGAAAATAAAAACGTTTAAATGTAGTCCAAAAAGACTCAAGATTAAAAAAAAAATGGTTGTTGTGCCTCACTGGACATAGATAGTTTGTCGCCGACTTTTTTGTAGATATTTATAAGATCTTTTATAGTTTAGGCAGCGTACGCAAAATAAGTAACTTTACTGGTTAATTTTTTACACCTTGTGTTCAAAAAATCTAAATATCTTACGGAATCCTATTTTATTCCAAAATAAAATTTATCCTATGTTACTCGTGGATAATGTAGCTTTCGATTGCTGAAAGAATTTTTGAAAATGGTGCAGTAGTTTTTGAGCCTATTCATTACAACCAAAGAAACAAAGTTTTCCTCTTTATAATATTAAGTGTAGATATATGAAAACTATAAACTATAGTTATTTTTTTTTTTTGTCTATCTGTATGCCCGTGTCGTTTGTCTTTACTACGCAAAATATTTTGACCAGGATTTTACCGTATCAACAACAACACATGCCATAAAAAAAACACATTTACAATTTTTAACAATGACTAACATTAACTCAGGATCTAAAGAATGGCCCTTAGTGTTGCCAGGTAATGTTAAGAAATACGTTACTAATAAACTACACAACATAATGACGAAATCTAGATGATTAGTTAAGTCGTAAAATAATCGCTAGGACGAGAAGGGCCAGTAGTCTATTTCTTAATAGAAATAGGCGTAAATTGCTGGAACCTAGCATGTGATACAAAGACGAACTAATTTAAACGTAGTTACAAGCCCCCTTAGCTTCTTATTCGCGTTTAAATTCCGCCGGCGACGCTCACGTACGCCGTAACGTCTCTACTTTCCTAGATTTATTGGACACCAGTATTTATTAACGCATCTCCTAATAGCTTTAAAGAGTTTACCGCGGCCATTTTAACGTTGCGTGTTATTTAATTTGGTAATTAACAGGTAACTGAGCGGATTTTTTCTTTGTTTTATTTTATTTTATTTTATTAGGTTCACCAACAATTGATTACACAACAACAATCAAATAATACATTCCCAAAGGTAAAATAACAGTGCATCAATTACTTATAGGTAAACACAACATGCATAAAAATGAATTATGGAGATAAGCTAACTTACTTAACAATAAGCGCTAATATTGATAAATTTATAACATTGGCATAAAATTCAAAAAATTAAAAAAGCAAAAAATTGTGGTTTTTTTAATTTATAACATTACTAGAATTGAGTGAAATAAAAATAAATTAGATGAAATTCTTAATAAATTATAAGTAATATTAAGTAAATTCAAAATAACAACAATAACTTGATTTCAAGAAATTGATAATATTAATATATTTAAATAAAAAAAAATAACATGCAAAATTAACAAAATAATAGTGGTAAACTTGACACATTCCTAATTAAATCAAAATCAACTAGAATTAGGGGTTGCTCGGTAAACGATACAGAGTGGCTTTCTGTTTAGCAAGAGAGTCAAAGTGGAGATCTATACAATCACTGTAGCCATTCACTGCCTTACACATTCTTGCGAAGGGTGAATTGGCTCCCAAAACTGTTCTTCTAAAAGGTAGACAAAGGGGCGTGATAGCACTGCGAATATACATAAGAATATACATATCGTGTAGAAGAGCTTCATTACTTTTCCTAAACATACCCTTAAATTTTATTTTTTAGCTAAGTTGGTATATGTAAATTGTTTGTAATTTTTCGGTAGGTCAGATAAATCCTGGAGTGGGTCTCTCCCCAACTTGATGGACGGTAAAGAAAGTAGGTGGGACAGACTGCATGTTGCATGTGGACAGGATGTTGTGGCGACAGGGAGAGTTAATTGAGGTATACGAGTATGTTACTGAACGGGAATTCCAGCGCCCTCACGCCTTTAGTCGCTGCAGGAGACGCCCTAGTCGAGAAACAACATCGAAATCCCGGCCACTGTAGACGCGGGCTTGCGGGCCGCCTCGCCCCTCCGCGCCTTCGCGGGTTTAGATTACACTCTAGGGCTAGGGCAGACAAGACTACGTAAACTCGGTTTTGCAGGGATTCATTTCTATCACTAACTTTTGTAGCACACACACAGTTCTAAATAAACTTTATGCTAAACGAAATTATGCAAAATTGTAACTCTGGCAAAGGTAATTATGCCCAATACAATTCTGCCATCTTAAAAGTCCTATTTTAAATTCGGACATAAAAACATTAGGCCAAAATCAATTATATTAAATATTTTTTTATACATTAACAATATTCGTTTAAAAAAGTTTATGTCAAGTGAGTTATGCCAAATAGGTTTCAGAGCAACAAGTTTCTGCCAGATAGAGGGCACCCTATTTTTTAACTTAATAGTTACATATGTAAATACATATATGTCGCATCTATATCCATTTTACTGTGTGTTGGTATAAACATGATAAAGTAAATATAATAACCACGCAAAGTTGTCAACATTTGGGACAAGGACTCTGCAAAAATTGTATCCATAATCGTTAGAGTAAATGGCCTATTAGCGGAGAGCCAGGTGTTGTAGAATACCACAGGAAGCTCTCAATGCGCAGTTGGGTCAAGGACTTGATTCAGAAAGCAGTACACATATAGTGAGGAGAATATTTTTTTTTTTTTTATATACGGACAAATCACACAGATTGAGCTAGCCCCAAAGTAAGTTCGAGACTTGTGTTATGGGATACTAACTCAACGATACTATATTTTATAATAGATACATATATAGATAAACATCCAAGACCCAGGCCAATCAGGAAAAGATCGTTTCCCATCATGACCTGGCCGGGGATCGAACCCGGGGCCTCCAAGTCGCAGTCAGGGGTGTTGACCGCTGCACCGCGGAGACCGAAAAATATTCCACCGGCAGCTTAAACCTTGTTTCTAATTTCATACTCACTTGTTTATACTTTTAGTGATTTTTCTGAAAAAATGTAATCAAAAGGTAAGATGCAAATAATATAAATTGAATAAAATATAAGTAAAAGGTTTTCTATTCATCTTGTCATTATCTATAGAGATTTAGCTAATAAAAACCTGACTGATAAATTTAATATTCATAAAATATGCACGGACGGCGTCGTTGTTATTTTGATTAGGACCCGTCATTTTTTATCCAATTAAAACTGAATCAATTCATGTCGAATTCGATGAAAAGAAAAATATTTCACATTATTTCTTTATATTAACAGGAAATATACAACGTAATTTTTTCTTCATAAGAAACCTTAATGAAGTTTGTTCAGGATGAGCAAAAAAATTTATGCTATAATTTTTACACCATGTTATATTTTTTCCCAAATATACCTATTTAAAAAAATGTATAGTGTTTTTTTAAGTTCCTTCATGACACACATAATAGATGTCTGAGGTCATCGGAAAACCTAAAAATATTAGAGATGCATTCCACTAGTTTCTACGATAAATCCTTTACTGTACAAGCAGTTCGGCTATGGAATGACTTGCCCGTATCCATAAGGCGTGCTCAAACTCTGTCCACTTTTAAAATTATGATAGGAAAGCACTTCCTCTCTCTTTAAACATGTTGTTGAGGTGGACTGTATAATTATTTATGTTTAATGAAAGTATAGAAGTGTCTCACATGGTTTAATTCGCGGTACAACTAGTACCGCAGTCCCAGGCGGCTTGCTGCGGTGGTGGACGAGTGACAAAAGAGGCCAGAAGCGGCAAGCCGCCGATCTTTATACAAGGCCCTGAGGGGGCGTAACAGGTAGCGCCGTGGGGATGGGATGTGTCTGACTTTCGTCTCTTTCTTATCCACTTCCCTTTCCACGACGCCTTACATTATTATCTTACTCGCTAGGTACATCCTATAATAAATCCTATGTCCTAATTAACACATCTCTATAACTAAGCACTCATGTCCTACTTATATCTAACACTTGAGTCTTGTCATAGTACACTTAATCACTTATTCGTCTATCATAGTCAATAGTTCACTTTCACTATCACTATTTGTCTTAACACAGCGATGTCGTCCGTAACATCCTCCCCCCGGCGCAGGGCTACCGTAGCCTAATCTTCCACGCAGAGGACGGCGAGCTTTGTGACTGGACGCCGCAGGACGCCCGCTGTTGTTCTGACGTCGGCCGACCGCACCTTGCCATCTGGACCGCTGTAGACTGCTTCCACGACGCCTCGAGGCCACGTGCCTCTCGGGAGCGATGGGTCGACAACTACGACCAGGCTCCCAGCTTGAAGCGGTCGTCGCTGGTCATCTGATGTCCCTCGGGGCACCAACGTCGGCAGATACTCGTCCACCCAGCGCCGCCGCGCCGCCAGAAATGATCGGCGAGCGCCTGGGCGGTTCTCCACTGCTTGCGGCCAGCCTCCTCACAGGGCCCGGTACTGGGAAGCCCAGAAGAGGCCCCAATGAGAAAGTGGTTAGGCGTGAGGGCCTCCGGATCCTTAGGATCGACAGAGACGTGGGTCAGAGGCCGAGAGTTCACAGAGTGTTCGGCCTCTGTCAGCAGCGTCAGCAGCACTTCTTCTTTCAGCGCTCTCTGATGCAGGACCGCACCCAGCGCGGTCTTAATAGAGCGAACTAACCGCTCCCATGCTCCCCCCATATGCGGCGCTCCCGGTGTGATGAATTTCCATCTCAATCGGTTCTTTAGGCCGAAGTCGACGAAGCTTTTCTCCCACTCCTTGTAAGCCGCACGTAGGTCGGCGTCTGCGCCTCGAAAGTTGGTGCCATTATCTGAGTAAATGACTGTCGGCCAACCTCTTCGCGCCGCCATTCTTCGGATCGCCATCAGAGCCGAGTCGGTAGACAGACTCGACACAAGTTCCAGATGCGCCGCCCTCGTTGTCAGGCAGGTAAATAATGCTCCCCATCGCTTCTCGTGTCGTCGTCCAATGACCACTGTCATCGGACCAAAGTAGTCGACTCCGCAGTGCGTGAAGGGCCGCGATACCTCCTTTACCCGTTCTACAGGTAAATCCCCCGTAGTGGGTGTCACCGGCGTAGCCTTCCTAATACGGCACAGCTGGCATTGTCGTGCGATAGCTCGCACCGTAGGGCGTAGGTTAACCACCCAGTACCGCTGTCTCAGGTCGTTGACTACTCGTTCATTGTTCCCGTGACCGGCTCTCTGGTGTGCATCTCCTACCAGTAGTCGCGTGAACGGGTGTTTGCCGTGCAGAATTACTGGCGTCTTCCTCGCGGCTATAGCTGTCGCGTGTCCAATTCTGCCCCTTACTTTTAGTAAGTTGTCATCCAAGTACGGGTCTAATTTATATAGACTGCTGGACTTCGGTACCGGAGATCCTTTCTGAAGCAGTCTTATTTCACTGGCGTAGTCATCGGTCTGCGCCTGCTTCAGCCATAGTTTCTCGGCCTTCTCTATCGTATTCTGAACCACGTCGATCGCCTTCTGGTCCTCCGGCCTGACTTTCTTCGCTAGAGAGACTCCTAGAGCATCGATACTGTAGTGCGACTTACTCAACTCTTCCACACGACGTACATCATCTGTCTGCTTTCCTGCAGACACGTCGTACATATGAAGCACTATCTCTTCTCCTCGTTGCTCTAGCGTGGCGCGTGGTGCAGTGCCGTGGATCACCCATCCCAGCTGGGTGTAGGAGGCCGCGGGTTCGTTCTTCCGGCCCATGCGTAGCTCGCGTGTAACTATTAGGTGCCAGTTGTCGGCGCCTATCAGTACTTTCGGCACAGCTTCTCCGTAACAGGCGTCCTTACTTATGTCGCGGAGATGTGGATAATTACTTAGAGTTGATCTATCCACCGCCTGTCTATGAAGCTGCAAGTTCCTCATCGTACGTGCACGCAGCTGCTGAAATTTACTGTTGTGGCCGCGTATCTGTAGTTCAACCGCTTGACTTAGTTCTTCGCGCCGCTCTGAGGCCACACCTTGTATACGTAGAGTGGAGACCGATCCAGCCACGTGTAGACGGCGTGTTATTTCATCATCGACGAGCGACACGGTCGAACCCTCATCTAATAGGGCGAACGTAGATATTTGTCCGCCGGGTCCTTTTAGTATCACGCGACAAACTTTCAACAATACACGCTGCGGCTGGCTTTCCGCTGAGACGGTCATCACGGCTTCACGTGGTCGTTCATTCTCGTCGTCGGGCGTGCGTGGCTCTTCACTCTGCGATGCTTCTGTCACGTTTCGGTCCACGTGGAGCAAGACGTGGTGTGGGCGACTGCAGGTCCCCTGACCGCACCGTTTTGCCTTGCAGTGCTCGCGACGATGGCGCCTCGAGATACAATTGAAGCACACTTTGTTGGCGCGGGCCCAGTCCCATCGTTTGTCGGAATTCAACTTCAGGAACTTCGCACACTTAGGCACTTCATGTTCGCCGCCGCAACACAAACACTCTTTCTTCATTTCTTCCCGCTGTCCCGACGTCGCGTACACTATTTCGCGACCCGGCTTTCGTTTCGCGTCGCTCAGGGTCATGCTTCGCGTTTCTTTCCTCGGGGCATGTGCGGGCGTCGTGTTTGTGTAGGCGTACCTCATTGCTCGGTTGGCCTCTCGCATCAGGAACCGGGACAACACTATCACTTCCGGTTCACGTGTCGATTCTACGGCTTCAGAGGCGTAGTCGCACCATCTTGATTTTAAGTGCGGGCTTAACTTTTCTATAACTTCCCGCACTAACATCGGGTTCCAAATATACCCGCGGGTATCCATCTTGGTCAGCACGCACACTATATTTTGTAACTTCACTGCGAACGAATTCAAATCCTTGGCCGCGCTCGTGGGTCGAGGTAATTTCTTAAGGTCGACCCACGCTCGATCCATGAGAATCTCCGGCCTCCCGTAATATTGTTCCAGCGTGTTCATTATTACCTGCGGGTCGGACGCGGTGTACAGGAGCGCCGACACTGCATCTCTTGCTTCTCCCTTTATGCAGTTGCGCAGCCTCGCTAGATTTTCAACCGTAGTGAATCTACACAGTTGTGCAGAGTCGACGTACGCCGCCTTGAATGGCAACCACTCCGTAGCCGCCCCTGTAAATGTGGGCAGCTCAATCGCTTGACGTGGCGGCGTCCGCACGTGGCATATTCTTTCCAACGTGTCGGCCAATTGTTCCATTACTCTTTGTTCTCGTCTTAGAGGCGACCGAGAGGTCGATCTTTGTCTCGTTCGGTCCCTTTTTGACGGGAAGGCGTCGACACGTGCGGCAGGTTCAACGTCGTTTTCGGCGGCGGCGTCGGCGGCGGCATGGATGGTGATCGGACGCGGTGGCAGTTCCTCCTTTAGCCGTTCCGCGTCTGTGGGGTGACTTCGGTCCATACTTTGAAGCCACTCATCCATCCTGTCTTCGCTCATGTGTACTGAGCCCGCTTCTCGGGCCTCGGCTTCCGCTTCGATCGTCGAAATTTCGAACTCTAACTGTTTAGTAACGAGCGCCTTTTCAATTTCGAGCTGCTCGTTCCTAATCGCTGCGATCCTTTTCTGCGCCTCGTACTCTGCCTTCTTCACTCGTGCCACGTCACTATTGTTTGATCTACGGGAACGTGTCATACTTCCTGTATCCCGTATATCACGTGCAGCTATCATTGTTCTAGCCGAGTCCTGTAGTTTCGATGTGTTCGTCAGACGGCTTGTCATCGATGGCGTGGCAATCGATTCACTGTAGCTGGACCCCGTCGCGGTGACTCTTCTCTCAGGTAGCTGAAGGGGCAGCGCGTAGGACGCGCTATGCCTCCTGTTCGGCGCAACACTCCCCGCTGCAGGGGTGGCGGGGGCTACGGACGCAGGCGCGGGTGCGGCCCCAACCACGTGCGCGCCTCTGACCACGTGCGCGCCTCCAACCACGTGCTCGCCTCTCAACACGTGTTCGCCTCCAACCACGTGCTCGCCTCCAACCACGTGTTCGGCCCCAGCCACGTGCTCGCCTCTGACCACGTGTTCGGCCCCAGCCACGTGCGCGCCACGTGGGATGCGCGGAAACGCGGACGCGACGGTCGACGGCGACCTAGGTGAATCTTCAGACACGTGGTGTTGCCGGCTATCGTAGCCTGCTCCTGACCATTCCTCCCGGGTGGTGACGCGGCTTGACTCCGACTTTTCTTCCCGAGCGGTAACACTCCTAGTTTTCATTTTCGATTTTCGATGGCTTCTTGCTGGATACTTCCTTGAAATCTTGATCCGGCTTCCGAAGGACCAAACTGTTGAGGTGGACTGTATAATTATTTATGTTTAATGAAAGTATAGAAGTGTCTCACATGGTTTAATTCGCGGTACAACTAGTACCGCAGTCCCAGGCGGCTTGCTGCGGTGGTGGACGAGTGACGAAAGAGTCCAGAAGCTTTTTTTTTTTTTTTTTTTTTTTGATATGGCATCTCGTAGTTGACCTTGAGAGGCCGTGACTACTTAACCGGACTTTCCTGTGGATGCCTTAAATGAATTTAAAGCCTCCAGCCAGGGCTATTAAAAACTAAGCGACTGCGCACTAAGGGCACCCCCTGTGGGGTACGAACCTCGGCTTAGGGCGTCGCTGGAGAAAACAGCAAGGGACGGCTGGATCGAATTATTTTATTTTTATTTCGGTTTGATAACCACGGCGTTTCCTAGTACTAGCTCTGAGAAGAAACGGCCGAAACAAACTCAGAGGTCATAGTCGGGAGTTTATATTTACTGGCTCAGCTGCGGCGTGGGCTGGCCTTCAACGGACAAGGGACGGGGAGGGCGATTACTACGTTGAACGCGTCGCGATGGACCTCGGCGGCGAGGTCGGTAGGTCGGTCTAGCTTTGTGTGTTGTGCTGGTGGCCCTATTGGCCTCTTGGAGGAGAGTAATGGGGTCGTCGGGGTCTGTGAGAGCGTGCCTTGGGCGGCGAAGCTTGGAGATGGTGGAGGGGGTGTAGTTAGCAGCCGCTACTATCAGGGGATTGCGGTGCTTGGAGGCAGTGTCAAAGAAGCGTTTTGAAAGACGCTTCATGAACTGCTGGATGGTGGGGATTTTGAGATCGAGGTGGAGGATCTCGTTACGGACGAACCAAGGGGCGTTTGTGGCTTTACGCAAGAAACGGTTTTGGACTACTTGCATCCTATGGATATGACGCGGCTTGACGTGTGCGAAGACAGGACAAGCGTATGTCATAATCGGGCGTATGCACGCTGTGTACAAACGCATTTTGCACTTGAGCGACAGTTTGCTGCGCGGGTTGAGGACGGGGTGGAGTCGACCCAGAGCGTAGGCGGCACGTGAGCGGACCGCCTTAATGTGCTCTGAGAAGTTGAGGTTGCGGTCGAGGATCACACCTAGATATTTGGCTTGCTTCCCCCAGGGGATCAGCTCGCCAGACATGGAGATGGGTCGTGGGGTGGGGACGTTTTGTCGCGGCTTTGTGTGGAGTACCGCTTGACTTTTCTGGGGGTTAACTTCGATCCTCCATTTCTTGAACCAGTCAGCCAATTTGTTGACTGCGGTTTGGAGATGGTGTCGAATTCGGTCAGAGCTGAGTCCCGAGCAGTAGATGGCGGTGTCGTCTGCGAACAGTGCGACTTGGGCCTTACCACCTTTCGGGATATCGCTTGTGTACAGCGTGAAAATAAGGGGGGCTAGCACGGAGCCCTGGGGAACACCTGCACGGATGGGGCGGGGGGAGGAGTGTGCTCCTTCGATTTTGTAGCGGAAGGTGCGGTTTGACAGGAAGTCCCGTAAGATGAGAACGAGACGGTCGGGCACTCCGAGTTTGTACAGCTTATAGATTAAGCCGTTGTGCCAGACTTTGTCAAACGCTTTCGCTATATCGAAGTAGACTACGCCTGTGTACATACCACGCATGAACCCTGCGTGTATATGTTCAGTGATGCGTAGGACTTGTTGTGGACAAGAGTGTTGGGATCGGAACCCGAGTCCAGAAGCGGCAAGCCGCCGATCTTTATACAAGGCCCTGAGGGGGCGTAACAGGTAGCGCCGTGGGGATGGGATGTGTCTGACTTTCGTCTCTTTCTTATCCACTTCCCTTTCCACGACGCCTTACATTATTATCTTACTCGCTAGGTACATCCTATAATAAATCCTATGTCCTAATTAACACATCTCTATAACTAAGCACTCATGTCCTACTTATATCTAACACTTGAGTCTTGTCATAGTACACTTAATCACTTATTCGTCTATCATAGTCAATAGTTCACTTTCACTATCACTATTTGTCTTAACACAGCGATGTCGTCCGTAACACATGTCAATATATTTTATCTGCTCTTGTATAATATTTATTAATTAGATGTATATATTTAGTTAAACTAGTATGATACATTTAACGTACATATTTATTGTATACTCTATGTAAATAGTACACTGTAGACTCCCTACACTATTTCTCTCTCCTTCCCCTTAGTATTCCATCCAAAAGTTGTCTGTAAAAGATCGTTCTTAACGATAAGACCACCTATTGTGTCACCCTTTGTAAAATCTTTATATTTATGTTCTGTAATCTATATGGTGTACATAATAAAGAGTATTCTATTCTATTCTATTCTATTCTAGTGTGGTTACTGAACGCAGAACACAGTTCACAGCGAATCATAATATCCTAGGGCCCCCGCTGCGCCGCGCTGCTGCAGGTGCGATTGGGCGAGCGGCGCGTTGACCATATTTTGGTAAGGACAACCAGGTAACAAGCTCATAACTTTGTGATTTTCATGATAGCCTTTTGAAATTTTGTACATAAATTATTTACATAATAATACTGGACACGTGTTTCGGGTTTCGCATATACCTATTAAAAATAATGTTTATTATCACCAATCTTCAGTCTTCAAAAACATGTACAGAAATATTTTTGAGATAACCGACATCAAACCGATTTTATCAACCTAATAATTTCGGCTGATTAATTCATTGAAATTTTAAATTAGGTAAAATGTATTAAAGGACAAAAGTTGAGAAGCACATCTGAGTGCAAGAGATTTGTTGAAATAAATTATATTACATTTTTTTTATTAATTATAAGCTAGTGCTTTTTATTTATTTATTCCAGATAGAGATGGCAGAATGAGCTGGACTCCTTCAATAAAAATTGATCCTTGGCTGCTTCGGACAGAGATAGAGATAAGTGGGAAGAGATTATGGAGGTCTTTGCCCAGATTAGGTTACATAACCAGCCTTTAATGTCCCACTCCTGGGACACAGGCCTCCTGTCGGTGAAAAGGAGTAGGCCGTAATCTACCACGATGGCCTAGTGTGGTTTGGTAAATGTCACATGTATTCGAAGATTTTGGCTCTAGGATATTCGGTTTTCTCACGATGTTTTTCTTCACCGTTTTGAGAGCAGTGACTATGAAATACTTTACTCAAAGTAAGGCGTTTGACGGGATTCGAGCCTATGACCTACAGCTTGTAAAGTAGCGGGTCTCAGCATATGGTTATTAAAGACTAAAAACAAATACTCTTTGACATATCAAGGTATAAATTTTTATTGTTAGTTGACTACACATTGTTTAGATTTTTCGTACTATCAGTGGTCAACTTATACTGGTTATAAGTATCCCTATAGCTTGATTTGAGTAACCGTGGGCAGACACAATGAAAAGTATACAAGTATGACATATGTACTTAAAAGCGTAAATCTATACTAATATATAAAGCAGAAGAGTTTGTTTTTGCGTTGGATAGCCCATTAAACCAGGAAGGCTTTAGGCTATAGAACATCACGCTGTGACCAATAGAGACGGAGCATAACTAACTTCACGCGAACGAAGTCGCTGGCGACCGCTAATGTATAATAAAATTGGCAATTATTCTCATAATTTTAAGAACCCTGAGAGTCTAATCTCTGTCTAATCTGTTAAACATACCTCTAATTTTCTACACTTTTGACTAGTTTTTGACATTAATTGTCGCTGAGATGAAATCATGACTAGATTTTGAACGAAAATTGGGCTTGTGTATGTCATCAGCATATATTAGTCCACTACTGGGCATAGGCCTCTCCTATTGCACGGCATTCTCAACTCTCACCCAGCGACCAGCCATCCTGCGAAGACCGTTGCTTTAACTAGCCTGACCCTCCTTAAGTCTTACTTAAGTCCCTCCTTAAGTTTACTAATTTGCGGTCTCCAGTCAAGAACACGTCAAACACACATTGCCACTTCAGTTCTGTGATGTATGTCGACAACTATCTTCTGATTCACACACCAGAAGGCAGTTGTCGACATACATAAATGAAGCAAAGAGTATGCAAGGGTCGTACCGTACCATTCTGTAATCTCTGCCTATGGGTTAAACCGTCGGTATGTTTATAAAATTTTCTATTAATGTTAATTTAATTAAAAGATTTTACTACATAAAATATTGGATAATTTAAAACCTGAATAACATAGGTCGAGGATACTTATACATAAAATTTAATTAATATAGTGCAATGGCGCGAATTGATTGCATTTTCTACTGCAGTGATTGTATAAACAACCAAATAAAGTCTTTTATTGTTTCATTCGCCTGTAAAAATATTGCCCGTGGCTTAGCACAATGGATATTATTTCCACAGAGTGGAGCACAGTTTTGGTTCAAATGTTTTTTTCACGTGAGTTACCACCGTTGAATGAATTTGAAGCATCGGAAGCATCAATATCCACTGAACATTTTCATTGATTTTTACACTGTAAAAAGTTTATAACTGCAGTTTTGGACTACTGCAGGTTGAGTTATAAAAAGTTTGTTGATTGCCTAGCCTCGTGTATGAAATTTTTATACGCTTTTATCCTATATGCACGGCTGTTACTGATGCTGTAGAATTGTTTACTGGTGCGGCCCTAGATAGCATTGCGTTGACCACTTTTATGGATGGTATAAAATGCCTTCTTTTGAACGGTTTATAGCTTATTGTTATCGATAGTAAATGACCGACCGCAGGGCAAGCCCAGAAAGAAATGGTGAGATTTGCTGAAATACTTCCTAAACTTCCTAAAGTGTTGGACCACAAACATAGTAGAGAGGAAATAGTGATAGAGGGATCTAGCACGTCACTTGTAATGTTCACTAAACTTGTTACATGTTGCTACATGTTTGACGAATATGATTTCAGAATAAATAAATACATTTTATAATATATGATAATTATATATTATATATAAAATGCATTTATTTTTGAGGAAATAAATGTATTTTATATGATGTACATTATAAAATGCTTTTATTATAGATCCATGCTAATTTGTTCGTGACTGGTGTGTGAAAACTTATCATATTCATTTCCCCAAAGGGCGGACATCAGTCAAAGAGTGAGAATATTTATGTAAATAATATATAAAATAATTATCTAGAATTTATTATATAGATATATATAATAAATTCTAGATATTCTAATTTATTATATAGATATATATAATAAATTCTAGATATTTTCTTAAAAATATATTATAGGATTATTATGATATTATTGAAAAATACTTACAGCAAAAAGGTGCTATAATCATTCTTCAGAAAATATCTCAACAATTAGAAGTTTTTGGCTCTACAACAACGCTTGTTCCGGCTAAAGGCGTAATTTGAACCTGCAACAAACGAGCAACACAATCACAACAGTGATAGCTGTAATTGTATGGTAGAAGTAGACATGATGGCGTCATTAATCTTTGTGTAATGACCGCCGAAATGCGACGCGGCCGTCATGGCACATTTGCTAAAGTGAGACAACGTTAAGGTATGAATATGCTGTAGAGATCAATGTGTGTTTTCGATTTATGGTTGATGCCAGTGAAAAAATAGTTATTCTGTTGTCTTGCATAATGTGGGTAAGTAATAATGATAGGCAAAATCGTTGGGGCATACAGTATTTGCCGAAAAAAAGTTTAAGGTGAAGAAGCTAGAAATATTAGTAAATGGATCGAAGTCACGAGCGTAACTCCCACCTCACGAAATAAAGATGAGGAAAAGAGAGAAGAGCTTTAGGTTATATAATTATAATAATGAAAGTAATCCTTTATTTAAGTGTATCTACGTACACCTTTTTTGCTTTTTTTCTTTTGTTTCGTGGTTTAAATCCATATGGACTTCCACCGTGGGAGTGACATCACGGTGTTTCACATCTACCTGTGCCCAAAGTGCGGGGTCCGACCGACGGGACATCGCCCCGCTATTACTCAGTGGGTCCCATCATCCCGTGTGATCATTTGCCCAATGGTCGTGAAACAATGTGGCGCTAACTCAGGCCTGTCTGTTCGGATGACGGACGTCCCCAGCACGCCGCCCGCAGACCAGAGGATCTCGTGTAGGTCGGAGATCATTTTGCAGCCTACTCCGGTGCTCGGTACGTTTACTGTTCGCGGCACAAGTACTAAGCAAAATAAAGTGGCGACGAGACATCTACGTCATTACGACAAGTTTACACATGCCAAACTAATTTTATACGTTATTTCAAGTCAAGCTCATCATATGGTTCTACCCCATTTGTTGCAAGTCATTCGATTACATTTTTTACTATAGTTGGTACCCATAAGTAAGGCAAGAAAACCGCTAATTCGTTTACATTAAGCCTTTGATTCAAACTTCTGAGGTACCAATTCAACATCTCCAAATGGTAAGAGCGATTTTCGTAGAGCTAGTTACCATTGATTGCGGTTGACTACAGAGTTAATAGTTTGTAGCTTGTCTAAATCATACTCTTTGTTGCTTCCTTACATTGTAGACCATTGAACGCAAACCGGACGGACAATTCTGGTACTTAGTTCCCTTTGTTAGTTACTATCTACACTAATTCGGTGCTAACTAAGTTTCTTAGTTAATATTTCTTATCTGTTAATGCACATAACTATTATTTATTATTATATATACTTAGGCAAAGGTTTTAAAATAAATAGGTAAGGTAAAATGTACTATATCTACTTTTATGTTTGAAAGATTCAATATTTTCCCTTTTTGCAAAATCAACAAATCGTTTCAGCTAAAAGAATGAAAAAAATTTCACAAAAAAATAAAATACTGTAAAGTCAGCAATGTTTACTATATACGATACAGAAAAACTTTCAAATACAAAAATACTTACGTGAACAGATATAAATAGGATCATTGTATCGAGCTAAAAAGGTCCCTTAGAGCTTTTAAAGTCAACGGGGCCGGAAAAAATCCCTTACAATTTTTTTCAAGGATTGTTCAGAAAGTTTGAAACATTTTGTTACATTTTTGACATCAACATTTTTTTACCCTTTTT
The DNA here is from genome assembly GCA_037179545.1 of Sesamia inferens. Lineage (NCBI taxonomy): Eukaryota > Metazoa > Arthropoda > Insecta > Lepidoptera > Noctuidae > Sesamia > Sesamia inferens. Next base: position 13,207,854 of record CM073928.1, on the reverse strand, counting down.
AACACGGGGACGGCAGATGGTTTGAGAGCCAATTTAGAGCACAGGCATGTTTAGACTGGGAGTGTTTCTAACCGGTGATCGTGGAGAGAATTTCTGTGTCTCATTCAAGTCAGCATACCACGGTCCCCTGTTGAACATAAGCCTCTCCGGTTACGGTCTCTTGTCTCCCCTGAAGACTCCCCTCGGGGAGACATCAGGATTTTTAAATCATATTGTCTCCCCGAGGCAGGGGAGACATTAGAACTTGCTAAAAAATTATATTATTTCGATCTCGTGTGCCCCCTGACGGCTCCCCTCGGGGAGACATCAGGATTTTTAATTCTTCTTGTCTCCCCTAGGCGGGGGACAGATTCGCTTTACGGCAGAAGTACAGGCAACTGGTAGTTGTGAAATTTTTCCCACCTCAGAATCGGCAGGAGGCAAAATAACTTTTGAAGACTTTTTTCACAAATTCCAACAAAAACATACATAATACATATTTTATTTCTGAAAGTTACTAGTGCCGTAGAAGTAAAAAGGAGGTAAAATCATTATTAGATTTATTATTTCACCAGTGCCAACAAAAATATCTATATAATACGATTCTGAGGTGTGAACTACTAGTTAGCTGTACTTCTAAATCGTAAATCGAATCTGTCCCCTATCTAGGGGAGATAAATAAGATTTAAAAATCCCGATGTCTTCCCGACGGGAGCCATCAGGGGAGATACGAGACCGAAATAATATAATTTATTAGCAAGTTCTGATTTCCCCCCCACCTAGGGATGACAATAAGATTTAAAAATCCTAACATCGGCCGCCGGCAGAAGTTACCACCCACCAGACAAAGCCTTGCCGCCAAGCGATTTGTCGTGTTCCGGCATGATGTCTGGTGAAGCCGTTCGGAGGACGGGTCTGAGCAGTTGTGTTGCGATGTGTGCTGGGTACGATGCGCCTAATGTTGTTGTGTTGGGAGTTTGGTCGTGGAGGGTCTTCAGATCAATCTCCCTTTGGCGCAGCATCGTTGGTCGTGTTGTTGGGTTTAACATTGCATCACCTCGCTCAACTGCCGTCTTCTTTCCTATTCGCTCAGTTTTTCTGAGTGAATAGGCTCTTAATAAACTAGCGCGCTTTACCATCAACGATCGCATCACTGCTTACCATCAGGCGGGAATGCGGTCAAGTGCTAGTTTATAATAATTAAAAAAAAAGTGCATTTAGCTAGGTCCATACTACACTTTCCGATATGCGGTCTACAGTCTAATATTCTACTACTTTTCCGGCAATCGATCTTCTAGAACTATAGCAAGTCTAATGCCACTTCAGTTTAGGCTATATTTGTTACTTCAGTCCTTTTCCAAATCACTATATTATTGATTATATCATTCAATGAAACTCTGAGCATAGCCTTACATACCATAATGAAACCTGCCAAGCAATTATCGCCTGAATGTTTATCAAGCGTTAAATCAAAACTCGTGTACAAATAATGTCGAACACTGTTTAGATCCCTCATTAACCTCACCAGACTATTTCCTAGAAGTGAGATTTGTCATGTTGATTTGAATGTTGTACAGAAGGCCGATTTTTATCTTCCGTTAAGTAGGTTACTCTGTTAACCGCCTTTTAAGTAGGTACACAAGTATAAGTCATGACAGTAACTGTCATCATAAGTAAACTTTTTTATCTGATTTAAGTAAATAAACCCGCATATAAAATATACGATTGAACGAGGAGTTGCGGATACTAAGCTCGTTTATAGTTTAATTTCACACAAGGACGTTAACTCTCCATATGTAAACTGGCACTTGATTCTTGCATTATTATGCTCAAATAACACAAACTGCATTCTTGCATCAATTATAAAAAAAATAAAATTAGATCTTTTAAGCATTATCATCATCAACACAGGCCTTTCTTTTGCATACTATTTAACTCGATTTTCGGCAACTCTCATTCGGCTGCTGCCAGCCACCATGCGAAGATCGTCGGTCCGCCTAGCCTGAGGGTGTTCCACCTTACATTACAAATCAGGCGTGTTCTTCACTCAAGAACACGTCTACCCCAATGATCATCGGTTCTATGCCACTTCCACCGCTGTTACCACTTTAGTTTACTTATTTTATAAATTGCATCGACAACTTAGGTTCTCTGTCAGAGCACCTCGTTGCGTATTAGATCCTTCAGATAGACTCCAAGCATAGCCCGTTTCATAGCTTGCTGAGCGATCTTGAATATATTGAACACCCGTACCGTGAGAGTGGATTGCACAATTAACTGACAAAAAAATCTTCCCAAATGTTGCCCAGCCCAGATGAACTCGTTAGCCTCTTTCTGAACAATATTCTTACCAAGCTGCAGAGTTTGGACGAGGTAAACATGTTCTTCAACAACCTTCAGAGTGACAGTGTGGAGGAATGAGGAACAGGGAGTAAAGTTCACTCATCCTCCATTGAAAAGGGAGGATCCTCCGACCAGACTGGTTGTCTGGCGGGCCACTTTGCCCGCCGGTTTATGTGGTCAACTTGTATACGTGCTAGTTGCACAGAAAACTCTGATTGCGAGATGCAGGATTCGTGTGACGTCAGTATGACGCGTTGTTCGGCTGTTGCGTTGTAGGCACCGCTACAACAGCATTCAGTCCTGGGGTAACGTACCAATTTGTTGAATATAACCGTGCGTGTCAATAGCTAAAAAAATACTAAAACATATACCATATACTGTATTTTAAATATGATTCTCCCATACTTCAACAATACAAATTATTCGCTGACGCAGTCAGTAATTAAGACCTTCAAGCCATGATTAGATTAAATTAACGTTTTCATAACTATTTAAACACATATACTTTATGTTATTATTTACTTAGGTCATCGACTTCGCTAAACTTAACCAACCCGCGAGTAATTCTCTCAACTCCCGAACAGTTTGTAAACTAGTTGCGATGACGCCACAGATTCCTCTCTCACGCCCTGTGGCTGACACTGTTTAGGGTAAAGCTATAGTTAGCTATCATTTATGTTCAGTCCTCTAAAGTGAGCGCATTGACAACTTACTAACTTAGCTCGTTAGTGGTGGCATAACTATTTGAAGCATTAAAAATGTTCTTGAAGTGCTCTTCGAGCATCAAATGTCAGGGGCGTTTATAAACGTCCTGCATTTTTTAAGATGTGTCCAAGTATCCACTTGGAACATATGTCACACGTGACTCGCGGCGCAACACTCATGTGTCATGTGTCAATATATTGAAATATCTTTGCTACATCTAAGTTATAGTATATGAATGAAATATATACAGGGTGTCTCTGACATCGTAACGCAAACTTCGCGAAAAGGCTAGACCGCATGCCACTAATAAAATTATGATAGTCATTTATATCGTTAAAGAGAAATCACAGTGTTTAAAAAAATGTGTCGGTTCGGCCTTTGAACGTTGCAAGCGTGCTGCCGCGCGTGTTTGTGGGTATGATGTTGACCCCTGATGTAAACTCTATTAAATCAGCTGATAGGATAGGTTTTCGAGTTTTGTTCACATTGCGCTTTTTAGTGTAATTAGCGAATTAATTAATTTTTCCTTTAAAATCTTATTATGTTATAAAAGTATAGCAATTATGAACGGTTTAAAGTGAAAAAATTACATATATATTTTTTTTTAATCTGGAAAAAACCGATGAAAAATTCCACCACTAGGGGGTTCACAATCATGTACTGGATCCATGGTACTCGTTTGTGCGTCGATGTCAGAGACACCCTTTATGTATGTAATTGCTAAAGCCAAATTGTAACTACACTTAGTTTTAGACTAACTAGTTTAGGTTAAGCTTAAGTATATCCTATCTAACTTCAGTCGTCAGAACTAGCTGTAACCTTCATCATAACGGCTATAACTAAGTACAGCTGCACACCGATGGTTAAACTTAGCTAAAATAATAAATAAATATAAAAAATAAAAACTTTCTGTTTGTAATTATAAACTAGTGTTTCACCACAATCCCGCATGATAGTAAGCAGTATGAAACCATGGCCCTGATGCACAGGCAAGTAAAGGAACATGGGTGGGTTTTAGGCAAGCGTGGTTTGCCTCGGTTGGTACCTTGACATACCAAGACCCCTCTGTGCCTCGGAAAGTACGTTAAGACGTTGATCTCGGCTGTCATTTGTAGATCTTTGACAGTCGTTGCGGGTCGCCAAAAGTCTGAAAGTCTGTCCACCAGCCTTCGCAAGGGCTATGTGCTAGTGAAATACAATGCGCCGTCGACCCAGGCCTGGTCATTACCGGGCGGCGAGCTGCCCACTGCTCACCGCCCGTTCCGCAACCTGCAGTCGCGTTCGGTGAGGACCTGCGTCAGGCGGTCACTACTTAATCAGGCGGGATTGCGGTCAATCAATAGTTTGTAAATAATTTTATTATAAAAAAAACAACAACAAATATGAAAACCAACTACCAGGCTGCCAGAAGTCTAGAAGATATGAACATACTTTGAAGTCACGTCCTTATGTAATGTGACGCGTAACACGTAGATACCAAAGTAACTAGTTTTGGGGAAGAGTGTTCCTTTATAGTATCTCTTGATAGGTTGTTAGATTTTGGCTAGCCTACAGTTATATAAAGATGTACATTATAATACAGAAAGAATGTCTATAATTTCCATTAAATATTTAGTTTTGTAAAATTACTGAATACAAGGAGACGTAGATTGTGATAGCGTGATAACTAATCAATTTAAAACTTGATTATTACAATACAATCATGAATTTGATATCTAGTTAAGAATCTCGTAAATATTTGTTAATAAATATTACAGATTTGAAAAAAAACTGTAGATAAAGCAGAAAAATACAAACTTGCCTAATTTATTTATTGTGCCTAATTCTTATTTTCTCTTGCCCACAATTTAATTACAAGTAGGCACCTCCATAGTAAGAATTATTATGATGAATGTGTGCCCAGGGACGAGCAAAAGAGAATAAGACTAAAAGAAACTAAACAAACCCCCGGGAGGTACGGCGTCGGCTCATAAGTAATAGGCAGTTGCCAACTTAGTCAGGGTTCCGTACAAAAATGCGGAAATGTTATTTATTTTTTTGTTATAAAAGTATTAAATGTGTTTAGGGGTAAAACCTTCGTGGCATTGGGTTCGAGTGCTCATGGTCTTTTTCAGGAAGTTTCGAAATGTTTGGTTGTCACTTTCCGTAACCCTGGCTGGTTTTTATGTTGACCTCCATTGCCTGACAAAGTGGTAATGTTGCCAATCTCTTGGGCACATTAACAGTCCGCAACTATGCGGATAAATTTTTCAACGCTATATTTTTGTTTGTGTAACATACCTATTAAAGGGAGGGGCTTTCATCTTGACAATTCAACAACACTCTTTATGTCATTTACGTTTTGATATTTTTTTTGAAAAAAGTATTGATTTACAATGTGATTAATTGTATTTTTATGCAATTAGGGTACAAATCATTTTTGTTTTTAGTACCGTATTAATTTAATTTCTACCATACACAGGCATTTTTTCTTCCCCTATCGATCTCCATTTGTTAGGGTGAACTAACCTTGTTTTCGGTATACTCAAAGTTGGTCCCATCGGTTTCTTGTCAGTCTACTAAGATACTACTAGCCGTATTTAATCCCAGACGGTAAAAGAGAGGTGTTTCCAAAACTGCGCACGGATTTTGTTTTGTTCTGTACGATATACCTATAGTAACTTACTTAGCCCATGATTTATCTGACATACAACACTCGTACTAAATCCGAGTTTCAAGCAGATAATATAAATTGAAATGCTTCTTAAAAGAGATTGTTGAAATGAAGATACGACATGGGATATTGCTCTTGATTTTCTTAAGGAAGGATCTCTGGCAGCAATTATTTAAGCAAAAAAAAAATATTTGGATAAACGCGGGGCACTCTTCGTAAACATTATTCTCAATGATTGATAGGCGGCGCACATGCGAGAAACTGCTTTATATTCTATTTGTCTTAGAAACTTTGGCAACTATTCCCGACTGATAGGCAGAAAGAAACCCTGGCTTAATGTAGAAACTGCTCGAACGAATACGTACCTAACGCGTAAATATTATGTCGTCATGAATATCAATCAATACCTATTCAATGTCAATTCTTGCAGAATGACTGAGTAGTCCTAATAATCCAGTAATAATAATTAACTTTTATAATGTTTTCGAATAACAGTGCTATCGGGTATGGAAGGAGAGCGTGAGCCTCTCAATAAGTATGTACCTACAAAATATGTAGTACCTTATAACATACCGCGGGCCTGCGGGCAGTGAGCAGTGGGCAGCTCGCCGCTCAGTAAGGACTAGGCCCGAGTCGACGGCGCGTTGTATTTCACGCGCGCCACAAAGAGATATTAGCACATCGTGACGGGGTTAACCGAAGCCGAACCGTAGACCGATGCCTCCTGGGTCAGGGCTGCGGGTTAGTTAAAAAAAACCGGCGGCCCTTGCCATTGCACTGGCAAGTGAAGAAACACGGGTGGGTTTTAGTCAGTAAAAGTCTGAGACGCCCTTTCGCTCCGCCCAGAGCGGGAGAAGACATTTGATGATTTCCCATCCCAACAATAAAAAAACCGGCCATGCTCAAAGGGTTCCGTACCATTGTTTTATGAAATTAAAGGATTATAGTTATTTGTATGAAAGATGACGCGGTAATAAGCGGTTTACGATTTACGAGGTATTAAAAAAAAACTACTTACTAGATCTCGTTCAAAAAACAATTTTCGTTAGTAGTTTTTATAGTAATGTACATCATATATTTTTTTTTGATTTTTCATTTTGTTATTGTAGAAGTTAGAAGGGGGGAGGGCAACTTTTTTCTACTTTGGAAGCGTCTGTCACGCAAACTATTCGGTTTAGGAAAAAAATATTTTAGAAACCTCGATATCATTTTTGAAGACCCAACACGTATGTGTTTGATGAAAAAAAAAATTTTGAGTCTCAGTTCTAAGTATGGGGAGCCCCCAATATTTAATTTTATTTTTTTATTTCTGCATCGTCGTGTAGTCCTGCAAGTCGTGGTGGCCTAATGGTTAAAACACCAGCCTCTCAAGTATGAGTGCGCGGGTTCGATTCCAGGTCAGGCAAGTACCAATGTAACTTTTCTAAAGTTATATGTACTTTCTAGGTATATCTTGAATACCAATGACTGAAGGTGAAGGAAAACATCTTGAGGAAACCTGGATTTTATAAGTCTGAAATCGCCAACCCGCATTGAGCAAGCGTGGTGATTACGCTCAATCCTTTTCTGTATGAGAGGAGACCTGTGCCCAGCAGTGGGACGATAAAAGGGTCGTTTTGATGATGATTTCCGCATCAAAACCTTAATGCGGTTGACAGAATACATCTACCTACTAAGTTTCAATAGTACCTATAGCTCTTATAGTTTCGGAAAAAAATGGCTGTGACATACGGACGGACAGACGGAAAGACAGACATGAAGGGTTCCGTTTTTTGCCATTTGGCTACGGAACCGTAAAAAAGGCTTACTACGTCCTAACGTTAACAAAACAAAAAAAACCTATTTAACATGCTAAACATGATACATGACTCAAATCAAATCGTTACACAATCTTACTAGACACACAAAACCTAGCTAATTTCAAAGGCCGCGGCTGAAATCTACGGAAATAGGAGCCATGTCGGCTTGTTTCCGAGATTGTGTCTGCTACGTCCAACTTTAAGCATTGTGACTGCGTACAGAACTGGCAAAGCTATCAAAGTTTATAACTCTCTAATACAATGCTATATGCAAACGCAGCGGAACTTTGTCGCGAGATATATTACGTTTGAATCGTGTGCGGGGATCATAATGAACTCGATATATTCGTACAGCAGAATTCCTCTTACTTTTGGAAGTTGGCTGAAAATGGAATAAGGTTTTGAATTCTTTTTTGCTGTCTGTATGTGTTTGGGAACTTTGAGAGTCTTGTGGTACAAATTTGAAAAGGTTTACCTAACTTAAAATTATTTGATTGTATTAGCTACCTGTTGTTTAGATTTTAAAAGTGATTCGATATAAGTCTGTAGTACGACATTATTAGTAATAGCAGTAGTCTTTTTGGAACATTTTTGAAAAGTGCAAAATTAAGCTATTGCATAGCTTTTATCCCAGGCCTTGAGTGTGGAGACCGAATCCAGAAATTTTGTAACGAAAATAACCTAACACCCCCCACTCCGACCGGCACAGCGGTGCGGTGTTGAAAGCCGTGCATCGTCTAACGTCGTTTCAGTTCGGCAGTCTTCGGCACGGTGTGTTTGTTGTGTGCGTGTGACTTAATCTTTTGATATATCTTTAATAACAATTTATAGATTTTCAAAAAGAGCATGCATATTGCAGGGCGCGAACTCAGTTCTATACATTTGACAAGTTAATGATTGTCGCGATTAATGATGTGCTAAACTTGCGATTAATTTTCATTCTAAAATAGGTCTTCTATAGATATAGAATTATAAAATAGAAAATAGTTCGTTACGACGCGCTACGCGGCCAACACCAATTTTACGATATTTCGACATGGGTGTCGTTACAGGGGTTTTCGCGGGTACATATCACGAAAATGAGATCATTTTTGAAATCCAAGATGGCCGACATCATATTTCTAGATATTTTCACATGGGTGTCGTGACAAGTGTTTTCAGGGGCGCTGGTCACGAAAATGACATCCTTTTTGAATTCCAAGATGGCAGTCTCCTGTTCCATGATATTTTGGCATGGGTGTCGTGACAAGGGGTTTCGGGGTGCTGATCACGAAAATGACGTCATTTTTGAAATTCAAGATGGCCTACATCATATTTCATGACATTTTGAGATGGGTGTCGTGTCAAGGGTTTTCGAGCCCGCTGATCACGAAAATGGCATCATTTTTTAGCTATTGCATAGCTTCTATCTCTTTATCAAAGTCGAACACACAACATTGAATATAATTTAGTCGCTAAGTCGTCACCATTTTTCGCACTCATTTGGTGACGTTACTGGTAAAAAATAAATAAATAAACTAATTACAAACAAGAAAATGACTTTAATTAATATCAAAGAAAAAAGAAAAGAAAAGAAAAAATACTGCATAAATAAAATAAATAAATAAGTATAATTGCATAAGTTGATCAAAAATGCTATGCAATAGCTTTAATACTGTGATGGCCTAGTGGTTAAAACACCAGCCTCTCAAGTATGAGTGTGCGGGTTCGATTCTAGATCAGGCAAGTACCAATGTAACTTTTCTAAAGTTATAGGTAAGTATATCTTGGACACCAATGAGTGAAGGTGAAAGAAAACATCTTGAGGAAACCTGGACTTTTAAGTCTGAAATCGCGCAACCCGCATTGAGCAAGTGTGGTGATATCTTACGCTCAATCCTTTTCCGGAGACCTGTGCCCAGCAGTGGGACGACAAAAGGTTGATGATGAGGTATTCAATGTGTTTAGGGATAAATCCCTCGTACCATTGGGTTCGAGTGCTCATGGCATCTTTACCGCGGCAGTCCCCGAGTGCCACTCGTCTTTTTTGTGTATTCTGTGTGTTATGTGTAATGATTTCAGTTTTTACTTCCTTCAGTCAGTTCCACTACTGATATATATTTTTTAATTGTTATCAATTCTGTACTTAAGGTTATGTCGGAAATAAGTTGCGCCCAGTTGCGCCGATCCCAAATGACAGGATAAGGAAAAAAAAACATTATGGTGCTGACTAAAGTCAGTCTCTAAGGGCTAAAGGTACAAAATTGACGTCTTCAAAATATATTATCAGGTTAAACATATTTAAAGTAGATAAAGGACAACAGGCAAACTGGTCCAAAAAAAAATGTGCAACCAGACCTAGGATTATTACCAATATCTAGACCTTATTAAGACCTTTAAAAATATATGGCTTACCTAACGCTGTAGCTGCATATTCTGAGCAGTAAAATCCTATACATACCTACTATAAAGTATACTTATAATATACATGCATACCTATACAAAATCAAGAAAGAGAGGTGTTGAAATGACACTACGCTATTTGTTTCGAAAATAACTCTGCAATAACCTACCTCAATAACCTAGTGACACGTAGTTTTTTAACAAAAAGCAATAAAGGAAGGAAGCATTCTTCATAACCTCTACATTTTGCGTTTACGTGCTTCACAGGCGCTACTCTATTTAAGTTATCTTGTTCTGTGGCACGTTCTTTATCTACATAAATATACGTCTGTCTTCCTGAAAGATTACTCTATATTATTCATCATTTTTGGAAGTTGAAAATGCTCAAAAGTCGGTCAACTTATATGTCAAGCGAATACCTACTCAGTCATATGCATAAATATTCCAGTCATAAGTGAATGACTAGGCATAAACCTAGTAATAAAAAAATACCGTCAATCTTCCGTGATAACTAATTGCGTAACAAAATATAATCTTGGTTCATTGTTAATGTTTCCTACGTTTGTTTAAACCATATAATTAACGATGATATCATCACAACGCGAGCTCGTGAGCAACATGATTATCGGGGAATCAGAGGTAGATTAAGTTATCAGAATCAACAACCGGGTTAAGCAGATAAACTGGTGTTACATAGGCTAGTTTTTCATGCTAGGATTGCAACAAAATGCTAGTCTGAAATAGCGATCGGAAACGACTAGCGGACAACGAACAACGCACTTCATTAGAAGTAAAAATAGATATAAGAGGCGCATTTATTAAAAAAAATGACAATAAGTTTATAGAGCATCTATTTTTTTTTCCATTTTGATGCGAAAATTTCTGTAATTTGAAATTCGAAAAAGCGAAAGTAAAAACAGACAGTCGCATACATTCATATGATTTTGCGAGGGAGAGAAGCACATCATTAATGATATCATAATTAGAAAAGAGTAATCATTGTCTAGTCGAGGGGTCACAATCAAATACCTATTAAAACCGACAAAATAGTTTTTTTTTTTTAATATCTGATTTTATAAGTTAAATAAATTGGCGGGAACGTTCTACTTGTATCTAGTTTCTTCATGCAGAATTGCAGAGCTAAGAAATCAGTTATAGATTATAAATTCTTCTCGGTGGTAGGCCATAACATCGGCCGCCGGCACAAGTTACCACCCACCAGACAAAGCCTTGCCGCCAAACGATTTGTCGTGTTCCGGCATGATGTCTGGTGAAGCCGTACGGAGGACGGGTCTGAGCGTGCGCTGTGTTGCGATGTGTGCCGGGTACGATGCGCCTAATGTTGTTGTGTTGGGAGTTTGGTCTTCAGATCAATCTCCCTTTGGCGCAGCATCGTTGGTCGTGTTGTTGGGTTTAACATTGCATCACCTCGCTCAACTGCAGTCTTCCTTCCTATTCGCTCAGTTTTTCTGAGTGAATAGGCTCTTAATAAACTAGCGCGCTTTACCATCAACGATCGCATCACTGCTTACCATCAGGCGGGATTGCGGTCAAGCGCTAGTTTATAATTATTAAAAAAAATAATATTAATAATTAAACATTTATTTTAATTATTTTTGCTGAACAATTTTTATAAATTACTTGCTTTATTACGTCCGTATGCCGATTCTTAAAACGTAGGTTGAAGGAACAACAGGGTTTTTGTTACATATTGTATATTATAACTTGCATTCGTTATTATCTTGAAACTTTAATTTTCGATGGATTCACTTCTACCACGCGTGAATTGTACATAGTGAAGTTGTGTATTTAGTACAGCGTGCTATTGATTATGTGGTCCTCCTCAATATACCACACAGGTCTTCACCGTGTGATAATTTTCGCTCACAGTTAAACAGGCATTCGACAGCCATGGCCAGCCCTCTTTAGGTTAGCGACTTTATTCAACACTTCTCACGAAATGTTTGATAAGGGTTTTGTTTTTTCTTTTCATTTTGGGAAAAAGAAAATGTCGGCCGTAATAAATAGCTAGTCGACAATACTGGCAAAATAAAGGATTTTGTTTTTCAGGTTTCCGAAAAAAACGCGAGGCTGGCAAAACTTGGAGGAAATACCACTTCCTAAAACGGTGTCAAACTGCTTGTTATTTATTATTCATCTTAAGTTTGCTCTCAAAAACATTAATCAATATATTTTTGTATATTATACAAGAAGAGACTACTACAACTGTAAGTACAAAGTCTTTGACAGCCTCCGTGGCGTAGCGGTAGTGAACGCGGCCGTTGCGAAAGGAGGCGCGGGTTTGATCCCCACACAGTGCAAATATCTGTATGCATGAATATAAGTATTTACACTGGTCTGGTCGTGCCTCGGAAAGCACGTTAAGCCGTTGGTCCCGGTTGCCATACGAACATCTAGTGGCAGTCGTTACGGGTTGTTGGAGCCCTCAAAAGTCTAACAATTGATCTAACTGCAAGGCTTATACATCGCCTTCATGTTGTAGAGGTCAGACGGCAGTCGTTTCACGGAAAATATCGAAGTTTAACCAAAATCAGCAGTTAGACTGGTAAAGTGGACCCCAGACTCCAAAGCTGAAAATCTACGGATGCGACTGGGATTAACGCTGAGATGATGATGATGATCAAAAGTACAGAGTCTGTGCGCTGGGGATGGATGTACTAGTGGTCCTTGCCTCTTTGATACATGGGTAGCGGTTCCAAAGAAATACCGGTCCATGAGGGATATCAGTACTACCATTTAATTAGTACCAAATTGAGGTGCCCGGGCATGTTCCATATATCTTATATGTATGAATTTTATGGATAATTATCTGAAATAATCAATAATTTTAAAGTTTTCTCATAGTTTGCTCGTTTTGACGTAGTTCTCTAGAACAAACTCTATAGAAGTAGAAACTACGTGATTAATGACTTGTATCAATCAGATACGTGACAGAAATGGTCCAAGAATTAGACCCAGCGGGACTCCCATGGTAAAAACTTGCCTCAGTACATACTATAGTAAACTACGAAGTCTCTGGAGGCTGACCATGTTTGATAAAAGTCCCATACTGCAACACAAGCACACTGAAGATGTGTGATGAAATGATTTCTAGGGTGTATATCATGGAGTAGAATGATGCATTTTTATCCCGATACTCCTACGGTATAACAGTGCGCAGCTTGTAGCAGATAATTATCTGGGTTGTTCTTTTGTAATTTAACTAAATTATAAGGTTATCTATTCAAACGTTTTTTGATAGTGATGCGGTAAAACCTGACAACAAGATGATAGTCGATATTTAAGTACGATTACATGACAAGATATATGTATAAATAAGCATCCTGACCTTGTTTTTATCAGTAGTTGTGTGATACACGTTGAGTTACTATCGTGTCGGAGTTTTTTTTACGTAATTGGATAAAAATGTAAGTATTATATAAAATGGCTGTTTTGATTTGTCGCTTAGAAATCGTTAATAATACAAAATATATATAGCAAGGCACACAATACATACAACTGGCGTTTTCATTACTTTGTAATCATGCGTTTTCACATGATGATAAAGTAATATTTGACTTCTTTCTACATGCATCTCAACAAAAAAAACACGAAAATGAATTGGGAACTAAGTTTTATGCTATACGTAACGTACCGTGTAGGTTATTGTGTAGTATATCAATAAAATATATCTGAGTGTAATTATCATACCGAAGTAGTTAAATACAGAGCTGTTATGTACATCAGACCATTAAGCTACTTGAAACTGTTAAATTTTTCCAATGAACCCTGAACCTAATGATTTAGCGATAAGTTGAAACTCTTCAATAAATTAGAGATAGTAGTAACTATATTAAATTTTTTGAAGATTTTCAACTGACATATAGGATCAAGCCGTGGTGGCCTAGCGATTAAAACACCAGCTTCTCAAGTATGAGTGTAAGTTCGATTCCAGGTCAGGCAAGTACTAGTACTACAAGTTATATATACTTTCAAAGTACATATATCTTGAGGAAACATGAACTTTAAGTCTGAATCGCCAACCCGCATGAGCAAGCATGGTGATTGCGCTCAATCCTTCTTTTATGAGAGGAGACTTGTGCCCAGCAGTGGGAAGACAAAAAGGTTGATGATAATGATGATGATGATAGGATCACAAGAAAATCAACATATTTGCTATTTGACGTGATCGCGCCTATAGCCAAGGTCATATTGCCTAAATTACAAACAGAACCAATTCTATTAGGTAAATATTTGCTATATTTATATTCAGATGGGTGTCAAATTGTATACATTGGACGCGAGCCCGCCAGTGCGTTCAGCTATGATGGCTTGTGAAGCATTGAACGTTCCTTTCGAGAAGATAGCAGTGGATCTTCTAAAAGGGGATCATTTAACACCGGAGTATTTAAAAGTAAGTTATATATGTATAAAATAAACTAAAATTAACAAAGCAAGATCTCATTTCGTTGACAATCGGCACCAGTTCTAGTGAGTTTAAATGTTTGGGTTTATATTTCACTAGCTTTCCGCCCGCGGCTTCGCCCGCGTTGAATTCGGTTATATCACTCTTTTTAGATTCCTCATTTTCGGGGATTAATTACCGTATCATTTAGCTTCTAAGTTTATAATAATAATAATAATATATTGGCGAACGAAAATGGCCATATCACATTGTACTGGGATCGATCCATCATCACTGACAGGACTATTGTTGCCAATAAGCCTGATATAGTGATGGTGGATCGATCAGAGCGGCGTGCAATGATTGTTGACATAACCATCCCGCATGATGAGAACCTCGTGAAAGCCGAGAAAGATAAACAAATCAAGTATCTTGACTTGGCTCACGAGGTTGTCGACATGTGGGAGGTGGATTCAGCAATCATTGTGCCGATAGTCGTGACAGCCAATGGCTTAATAGCCAAGAGCCTCGACCAACACCTCAAGAGGCTCTCGTTAGGCAGCTGGATCAAAGGCTTGATTCAGAAAGCTGTACTTCTGGACACGGCTCGCATTGTCAGGAAGTTCCTCTCTCTGGAGCCCTGACCGCCGGTAGCTTGGACCCTGTTCCTGATGCCGGTGGGCTACTATTTTTTATATTTTTAATTATTTTTTTTTATATATTATTTATAAAGAAATATTTAAAAATGTAATTTATATGTATATACAATCAAATAAAGGAATAATAATAAAGCTTTATTTGAAATTTCTTACAATAAGGTTAAGTGTTACTTATGAGCTAATGTTTTAGGTACTATGATTAATATGTGACGTTATTATATGAACCTCCTTCGGGTAAAAGCCTCCTCCAGGGTATTCTATCTCTCTCTATCTAAAGCAGTATTCAGCTTCAGACCAGCTATCGCTACTATGTCGTCGGCCCATCTGGTGCTTGGGCGGCCTCTAGCTCTGGTGCCTTGCGGCCCATTCCATCTTACCGACCGTAAGGTCCATCTGTCGTCTGTGTATCTTGCTAAATGGCCGGCCCACTTCCATTTTCTTTGTAAAGCAAAGGTTAACGCGTCGGCTTCTAAGTTTACATCTGCCTATTCGTTTGCAATATATTACGTCGTTTTAAACGATACACAGCGCCATATATCACCGAATTGGTATGTAGCTAACAATATTTTTGTTTTTCCTCGGCAATATCAAATATATCCGCAATAACAATGACCCTATTATTTAATTTGGACTTCTAACTTTACGTCTGCAAAATTTTAAAGCAATCGGTTGAGTAGTTACGGCGTGAAAGCGGAACAAAAAAACAAACAAACTCACTTTTCGTTTTATAATATTAGTAAGGATTTAACATACATTGCAGAAGTAAATGCTACTATGTGAGGTAAAGTATGAAAAGTAAAAACAAAAACTGACCGATATCATAAGTGCAGTAGAAAACGTAGGTAAAATAAAATAATTATGTTCATGGTTTTTCTGGGGTACCAACCGCAGTAAGCGTACTAGTGACTCGTATCTTCAAGGTATAGATTTTACTGTGTAAAAACAGACGTGATGGTTTTGATATCCTAAACAAATGAAACAAAAGAATACAGTTTTTTTTGTACTCAAACGTTAAGCAACAAATTTACATGCGGTCGTAAACCACAAAACTACATTAAATATTTTTTTCTGTTCTGTCTGTTCTCAGCGTAAAAAAATATGTGAAGTAAGATTAGAGTGAGCTAACAAAAGTGGGAATCCCTTAAAATTTGTTGGAATGATAACTCACTCCACACTCACTTCACCTAAATTTACAGGATAAGCTGATGCTTAAAGAATAAAACTGCTGTATCATAAGTGCGTTAACAAACATTTAAACTCACGTACACAAATGGCCAGACCCTCCTTATCGTGTTGTCGTATTTAAAAATGGATAGCTACCTCGTCTGCAGAGTTTAGGTAGCAAATTTTATTTTCTTTATTATTTTTTTCATTTTCTATTTTTTTAATAACTTATGCTGATTTCCTATACAATATGTAAAGAAAACCCTGTCCGATCCGTGAAGGCATTGTTAGGTTTCGATAACTGATTCTACTAATGGATACAAAGCCGGGCTAAACTTAAAAAAAAAATCCCCCTAAAAAAATAATAATATTTAGCAAAAAGAGGTAATACATGTGCTGTAGGCAACACTTCCGCGGCGACGGGGGCAGGGCACGCGGCACGTGGTCACATCGCTTATAATAATACAGTCCAAATGGTGTTGTCACTTTTTTAAAAATTAACAAATTTCGGGGAAGTTGGAGTTAATTCGCGGGAAAAAAGATTATTTCAAAATTCATTAGTATTGTTACTATGATGATTACGTAAAATTGTATATTATATTTGGTCATGTGTTTACCTAACCTCTATTATCCTCATGGGTCGGACAGGGTTTTCTATACATATTGTATAAATTCAACAATAGGTTTAATGAATTAAAAGTATAAGTTGTATGGACGGCAGCACGTTAAGTTACCCGAAACTTTCTAATATTCCTTATCAAGCTTGTGCTTTGATGTTTTAGAGATAAAGTAGAATATCTAATAAAGAAATTTGACAGATTGTAGTAGCTTAATTTGCAATCGTACTATATTTGTTATGTATTATTATTTTTTTTTTTAGAAAAATCCACTGCACACCGTTCCTGTACTAGAAGACGGAGACATAATTCTGCATGACAGGTTAGTTATTTTACACATAAAATAGCAACTTCCCATAAGTACGCATAAGGTTACTGAATTAAAACCGTAGTAGTGCTGGTTAATCATTTACTTGCTCGAAAATTTCGCTGCTCTGTTTGCGCTAACTTTTACATTGATAGGAAACTTGGGGGTGCCTAAGGATCACTAAGCCTCCACTGTCTGACCATCTATCAGTTGTCTGTCAGCGGACTGATCACATCAACAGTAATAGATAGACAGTTGAAATGTTCATAGAGTTAGCATTTTGTCAATAATCAGTGCGTATTAGTTGCTGCTATATTGTATGCGATTTATTAATGTTGTCAATCTCTAAATCAAATCAAATCATTTTATTTGTTGACACAGGTAAATAGGTATAGGTCTTATACATATAACAAGGCACTGTGCCACGCAAGTGGGCGTATAAAAACATGGTGTTCATCTGTCTCATGAGAACAAAATTTATCCTAAAAATATGTTTCAAATCATGCGTTAGTTTACAATTAAAATGACACGGCCCAAATTAGGAACTATTTCTTTACAATTAATGTCAATAAAATCTAAGTCAAATGATTACAATTTCAAAAATTCCAATCATCAATATAATCATGCATAATTCACTTCACATAGCATCAGATGTAATGAGAGTTTAGTATAAACTCACTTCAAGGATGTTTTACTTCGAGAATGTTCATGGTCGTGCCCAGCTTCTGGCTCACGGAGGGCAGGTCAAATTTTTAGAGTGATCGCACGCGGTTTTTGCAATTATTCCCTACATTTTGTTAGTGTCCACTGCGTGGTTTATTTCAAAATTAGAGATAAGTCCTCATTTATACTTTGTTTAGTAATTAGGGGAGAACATACATGTTCTGCGAGACTTCTAGGGGGGATTTCTGCCCCTCCCCCCTCCCCCTGGTAGGCCTATGAGAATGTGACGGTATGGTAGTGCACTGGGTAGTCTTCAGCCTCGTATGTATGTGTAAACCATAGAGCATTTCCGAGTCACGAAATTTATTTCGACACTTTTGGTGGAGTTTAACAACTTTCTATTGAGAACATTACGATTCGATCATCGAAATAAGGTTTGAAAATGTTAAAAAAATGCTATAGAGCTTGGAACTAAGTTAAACTGGTGTTGTTGTAGTTCTGTTTGATTATCTTCTACACTATGTACTAGCGTACTGCATTTAAAGGCGTAGTTTATTTTAAAACAATAGTTAAATAACCTCTCTCTCCTTACCTAACCTCTCATCTTATTCTCTTTTTCAGTCACGCTATGCTTATGTATTTGGCTGATACCTACGGGAAAGACGATTCGTGGTACCCAAAAGATGTCAAAAAAAGGGCACTGGTCAATCAAAAACTTTTCTTCGATACATCTATTCTTTTTCCTAGGATACGAAATATAACTGTAGGTAATTTATGAGTATATTTTACCTATAAATCATACTTTTTTGCCACAGCTCCAAAGAGCAAAAACAAAAAATTAAGTATGAGAGTTCATGTTTGTAAACGCACCCACGATACAGGAGAAATTCCTAGTGAGACTACATTTTTAAACAACAAAATGAACAGTTATCCTAAGTGGTTTCTTATAACCCAGTAACTGGATTGTGCAGGTTACCTGACATCAATAGTCTCAGCAGTCAGCCAGTTGAATCCAGTTAGACTGACAGCTGTCCCAATTAAAGGAAACCCACGCCAAAGTTGAAAAACACATTAACAGGCATTGATAAAGGTTTTGGGATGAGTAATCATCAAATAACCTCTCTCGCCCTGGGCAGAGCGGAAGGGCGTATCAGACTTTTACTGACTAAAATCCACTTATCTGTACGCCAGGAACACGGTTTCTTTTTCACGTAACGATGTGCTGACATCTCTTTGAGGCGCGCGTGAAACATGACGCGCCGTCGACTCGGTCCTGGTCCTTACCAGGCGGCGAGCTGCCCACTGTTCACCGCCTGTAGGCCTGCACCTACCGTGGCCGGGAGTTCTATGTTGTCTCCAGACCAAGGCGTCTCCTGCGGCGGCTAGTGGCGTGAGGGCGCTAGGTTTCCCATTGCCTTATGCGCCCCGCCCTCTCCTTTGCCATCATCACTGCTTCGCAGAAGGAGGTGACTGCCTGTCATGCACTCTCGCTCCAGACCATGGCCTGGACCAGGGTCGGACGCAAGAGAACGCCCCCGACCGCCACCACCAGGACACAGCGGCGCTCTACCGAAACCGTGCAGACCTCCACCGTATGCTCCACCATGTCCTCAGGACGATCCACACAATGATGACACCCTGGCGTTTCCTCCCGCCTTATTCGGAATATGAACCTCCCGAAACAGCCGTGTCTGGTGAGGACCTGCGTCGGGTGAAAAGTGAGGGCGCCGTGGCGCCTCTCCAGCCACTCCTCAAAAAGGGAACTTACCGCCACTATTTCAGTAGCAACGTTTTTAACCGTGCTTAAACTCCGTATAGAGTATCTTAATATGACAGGAATAAACTGATATTTTATCTTCTATCCTTTTCTTATTGAAATAAAAAGAAATAGATGCATTGAGCTTAAATTTAATATAGTTTGTATATACAAGGTAATCACAACCATTATCTACCTATTTGGTAGAAACAATCAATCAATAAGTAAAAGAAAAACATTTCTTTTTTAAGTCTCAATCATTGTTTTTAGTTATAAACATCCGCTTATTGTTTTTTTTCTTTTTACAGTATCTTTTATTAATTGAAGGAATTAAGAACGTAGACCAAAAACGGTATGATGACATTGCCGAAGCATATGGTTTTCTTGAAGAGTTCTTATCTCGAACAAAGTTCCTTGCCGCTGATCACATCACAATTGCCGATGTGGCTGCGTTAAGCAATGTGACATCTTTGGAATTATTACTGCCAATAGATGCGAAAAAGTAAGTGAAATTTCATCCATGCATTAATTATAATATTAGAGTTCCGCACGGAACTAACGTTTGTAGGACTCCAAGTTGTTTCGGGTCTGGCTGTTTATGTATGTGAGTTTATATATTATTTGTTAAGGCACCCACAATATATGAAAAAATCCTACTATGGGTCAACGATTCCTCTAAAAAAGTCAATAAATATCGTACAGACGCCAGCTTCATGTAAAGCTACCCGAAATTGTTAAATTATCCCAATTATTTTTGACCCTTAATGCAACCATAAAGTTAAAAATCTATTAAAGAAATTTAAAAGAATGTAGTAGCTTGATATGCGACAATGTAGAGACTCACAGTAATACGAAAGGTATTCCCTTTATATAGATACTGAATAGGATTTTGCGATTCACTCCCAGCCTAGATCCTCTTCAGTTTAGCGACTATATTCCTAGCAACTCAAGAAATGTCAGATCAGGGAATTTTCACGTTGAATGCTTTTTCTCATCACAGCTAAATTAAAGCCAAGTGCGAGTTATTTGGTATCTTTCTAACCGAAATATTGTTCTATATAATTTAACGACTCATTCAACAACTTTACTATCTCGGGCTGCAATTGATGCCTTACAGCCCTTGGCTACTAATCTACTATTATTTTTCAGGTTTCCAAGAACTACCGCATGGCTGGCAGACTTGAAGAAGACACCATTTGCTAAAAAACAGAACGAATCAGGAGTTGCTATGTTTGGGCAAATGATAAAGAAGTATTTAGGAGCATAATATTTTAGGCCTTTTAACTGCCTATGATATGTGTTCTGACTTTGCCCGAGAATTTTGGACGAATTGGGGATGCATTTTATATAATAAATGCCTAATTTATCCGCTTTCGTTAGGCTTATAACCATCAATTGTTGTAATAAACGAGTAAACGCCTAGTATATGTTTGGTGGTGGACTGTAAATAAGTCTACACAGAGATTCTGCTAGTTAATCCCCACTACAAACATTATTATGCATACATGAATTGTGTGACTATGTCTATGACAATTAAATAAACTACATTAATTCAATTTCTTTTATTTACATTACACAATTCCGTTTTCTATAATTTGCATATTTATATTACAAGTGAACGGTTTAGTTTTTTAAAATCATTAAGATACACAAAGAGAACTTAATAGTTATTTAAACTAGCCAAGCAAAGTTTTGTACGTGGCCACCATTCACGCTTCTTCTACCACCTGAAAATAATGAATAAAACTGTCCACAACGATTGACATAGGTTTACTTAATAAAACTACGTACAGATGCTTACATACTCTCGTTGAAGACGGGTAAAAATCAACCTCATTGAATGCAAAGAGTTTGTAAGTAAATACTTACCACAAAGGTTCTTCTTTGTTTATTTTTGGCTTCGCATGGTTTGTGCATTTAGCCAATGCCAAGTAATTATGAATTATTCATGTAGAAAAAGACTGCAGCGTGACCCGTCTTACGTTTGAGGTTTGGGGCAAAGTCGTGATGTGGCCACTATGCTGCGATATTTCACTGTTCTTTATAAACTATTTACTAAATGTACTTTTTACTACAAAATCACGCAGTTTTATTTAGTAATCAACACTATAAATAATTTTAAAAGTCCAATGAAAAACGAGCGTGACACTCAGTTTCACTTTCCGGTCAAAAAAACACCTACAGATATTATATCTGTCAAACTGATAAGAATTACTATACTGTGTAATTAAAATACTGTGTTGTTGTCATCTGCAATTACAAGGCTAGATTTTCTTTCAATCAAGATCAGAGTCACGCGCGTTTTTCAATGGAATTTTAATTTTTTTTACAGTATCGTTTACTAAATAAAAACGCATGATTTATGTAGTAAAAGTGCATTCAGTGAATATTTCATAAATAACATTGAAATATCGCAGCATAGTGGTCACATCATGACTTTCTTTCAATACTACTCTCCCTCATAGACAGTTCATGCGGCCGTCTTTTTCAATTGTCATTGGCGATATCAGCCGTTATTGTGAAATAAAATTTTCAAAGAATTTCCATAATTTGTTACACGTGTTATTTATTGGCAAAATTGTGGTATCTATTCCACTAAGGCCATTGATCAAGAGTTGAGGTTGAATCTCACCTTGAAAAAAGAAGTTGAAGAAGGATTTATTTCAATCAAACCATTTTCAGGCAATTTTAAATATTTAAAATTAAAAACAGAAAGTTGAAATCGGAAAAAAAAATAATAACCGACATCGCAAATATTTCCCGCCTACCTACTATTACTTAAGTGTATTATTTTACATCATCATCAACCTTTTTTTATCGTCCCACTGCTGGGCACAGGTCTCCTCTCATACAGAGAAGGATTGAGCGTAATCACCACGCTTGCTCAATGCGGGTTGGCGATTTCAGACTTAAAGTGCAGGTTTCCTCAAGATGTTTTTCTTCACCTTCAGTCATTGGTGTCCAAGATAAACTTAGAAAGTACATATAACTTTAGAAAAGTTGCATTGGTACTTGCCTGACCTGGAATCCAAACCCGCGCACTCATACTTGAGAGGCTGGTGTTTTAACCACTAGGCCACCACGACGTTATTTTACATACTAATGCTCAATGCAATGTAAAGTATATGTTACGATTCATTCGCAGAATTCCAAGAAAAAATAAGACGTAAAAATCAAGTTTTAGTACTACTGCTAAAATGTAAAAGTACCTACGTAGGCTATTAGGTACAGTGGCAATAACCGTTAGCTGCAGTTAACTGGCCATTACTACCCTTGCAGACAGAGCTTTTACAACATGTCACTCAGGAACATGGTCCTACAGATAACTTGTGTAATAAACCAAGAATAAGCAAAACCGATGGATGGATGGACGATGGATGGTCACTGTGGAAAGCCTTGGAGACGCCTTTGTCCAGCAGGCGTCTTCTACTTCTTCCTCTCTCTATAGGCTGAAGAAGTAGAAGAGCTCAACAAGTTCTATCTATTCGTTTTGCAAGATAAAGGATATGAGCTGATGAATGAGATATGGAATACGAGTTCTGCCAAATCTAGTAAACATTGATGGTCAACTAGAATCGGCCCTGATTTAGGTAAGATCCAATCCAGAAAGGCACATTTTTGTGTATTTGCTCTTAAAATATGATGGAAAATATCATAAGAAAATAGGTTTCATAATATTGCAATATTCAAGAGATGCATAGTCAGCAAAACAGATAATAACCGGAAACTTTGGATTTAGAAGAACTTTAAAAAGAAACCAATGGATGTTTTAAAGTAAAATTAAATATGATAAATGAACTGTTTTTTTTTTAATAATTGTAAACTAATGCTTGACTGCAATCCCGCCTGATGGTAAGGAGTGATGAAATCGTTGATGGTAAAGCGCACTAGTTTATTAAGCCTATTCACTTAAAAAACTTAGGAATAGGTAACACAACCAACGATGCTGCGCCAGAGGGAGATTGATATGGAGATTCGCCGTCCTCCGTACGGCTTCTCCCGACATCGTGCCGGAACAAGACGAATCACTTGGCGGCAAGACCTTGTCTGATGGGTGATAACTTCTGCCGGTAGCCGATGTTATGGCCTACCATCGAGTAAAATGATTAAAATGTTATGGCTAAATAAATGAGACTGTGCACGGGAATTTTATGACTTAATTCCCCCATCTCCTTTCCATCATCGGACGGCCCGTTGTATGGCGAGTACGTTGTTGACACCGCTACGATCCGGATGAAGCGTTTCGCTTCGTTTTTTATACCGCGTACATCGAGAGACTGGAACAATTTGCCAACGGCGGTGTTTCCGTCTGATTACAATTTAAGTGTCTTTAAGGATAGAGTGAATAGGCTCTTAATATACTAGGGCGATTTATTATCAAGGATTGCATCATTGCTTACTACTATAAAATAATTAAATAAAGACAGCCCGATCACGATAGGTAAGCTGTGGTGACCGCGGTTGAGATGGGTGACAATCTTTACATCTCAAGACCTATCCGTACTTCCATGCAGTGGTCCCAAGTAAAATTACAGGTATTCAGCTGTATCTGGTTAGTCTAGAAGCTGACCACAAGATAATAGGGAAAAGGCTAGGCAAATGATGGGTTCAGTAAGGTTTCACCTAGTGTTAGTACAATTAGACAAGTCGCTAAGTAAAATCTCCATGATATCAGCAATAATTATATTCCATATAGACAAGATAATCGGTACCAAGGTTCATTGTTGACCATTCAACTTCATCAAACACTTTTACATTCGGCCTCAAATTCTGCCAAATCTACAACTCAAACAAACTCTTATTTTATCACGGTGTTTTGACACGGCTTATCACGTCCTAATATATTACACAATGTACAGAGTAAATTGATTTTTTTACCTCTCTGATGGATATTTTGCCTTTAAATCTGATCAGTTTTCACCCACCTATTTTGATTTCTGTTTGCTGCTGCCTGATGTGCAGATGCCAGCACATCAAGCTACTACAATTTGGAAAATTCCCAAATTTATGATGGTTGATTTTGAATATTTGACCTGATGGTGTCTATAACCATGGCTTGCGAGCTGCCTACTGTTCGCCGCCCGGTAAGAACCAGTCTCGGGTCGGCGCGCAGCGCATTGTGTTTCACGCGCGCCTCAATGAGGTTACACGAAGACTGATGCCTCCAGAGTCAGGAGTTCGGGTTGGTTAGTAAAGAAACCGTGGCCCTGACGTACAGGCAAGTGGAGAAACACGTTGGGATTTTAGTCAGTAAAAGTCTTCACTTTAGCTCCGCTAAGAGCGGGACAGGTCATTTGATGATTTCCCATCTAGAACAAAAAAAAATATTGTCTAAGGTGCGTTGGGTAAGATCAGCGCTGGGGTAAGAACGTTCAAATCAAATATCGCATTTATTTGGCTTTATTTTTAATGCTAGCTACATTTAGCTAAAATAAATATGTAGGCGCCCCAGTAAAGCACGTACATCTACCGCGCATTTGTCACGGCTTATTCAACAAACAAGGTCGGCATACACCACAAGTAAAATTAATCTCCGACCATACACTAGGAAATCTACGGGACTTACCTGGGACTCAGTGTGCTTCATCGCGAAGTGAAGTCAGGCGAGGTCGACGCGCGCGCCGACCTTACAATGACGTCCAAAGTCTTCAGTTCACTGACCGTCCCATACCAGTCTGCACACCAAGTTCCCTTAACAGGCACCAACGCTCACCAACGTAAGAAGTTATTTAACAGTGTCAAACACGCCCGACAAAGATCGCCAATGAAACCACGTTTCCGATTCAAATTCAACTCAATTTACAGACGCACTGTTACGTTTTATAGTTCAAATAAACACTTCAAAACCCGGGCAACAATCGCGACAAACTATACAAGACGCGCCGGTGGTATATCTAATTTCCCGAAAATTATTCGACCGAACATGCGACGTACGCGAAGATTATTCGTCAAGAGGTTCAAGCAACGGCCCCGTACGCTGCGGGGTCTAATCACGTTGTTATTTTCAAGCAACGACCGCTGCCGGCGCCAAAACCGTTGTTATATTTCAAGTTCAAGCAACTATCTCCGATAACGCGACGAAGGTGAGTTTTCGCGGCCTTTACAATTGTTTCAAATATACCTCCCCAGTGGGGGCAGGACGGCGGTAAGTACAGCCATCGTACCCCTCTGCGGGAGAGTGTGGATCCGATCACAACATTATGTTTATCTAAAAATTCACAAACTTCCTTCAAATAACAATCGGTACCCTTAAAGTTGGTCCCACAGTCGGATCGAATTAAGGACGGCAGTCCGCGACGCGAAACAAATCTGCCAAGAGCAGCGACGAACGCCTCTGTTGTGAGAGCACTAACCACCTCGAGGTGGATCGCTTTAGTAGCTAAACACACAAAAACGCACAAGTAAGCCTTCTCGGTCTTAGCGTTACGGAGACGCGAAGCTTTTACAATGAATGGTCCCGCAAAATCCGTACCAACTCCAGCAAAGGGCATCGATTCAGTGACTCGATCGGCAGGCAAATCCCCCATTTGGGGCTGCACGATGTCCGCTTTCAAGCGGTAGCACGGTAGACAACGGAAGATAACATATCGGATCACTCTCCGCGCAGACAAAATCCAAAATTCCCGTTGGAGGATCGCAGTAAGAGCGTTGCATCCGGCATGTGCATTTTTCACATGGCGGTCTGCGATCAACAACTTCACCAAGGGGCCGTTCTTGGGGAGCAACAATGGATGACGAGCCCCATAGGGGAGCTTAGCATTTCTAAGCCGACCTCCGAAACGCATCAAACCCTGATCATCCAAGAAGGGATTCAAGCGCCCTAAGGGTCCCTTCAGATTGGATGTGCGTTGACGGAGGGTTTTCAACTCCGATGCAAATTCACTCTCTTGAACAATCCGCACCCAATATAGCAGAGCGTCATTGCGCTCTTGCTGTGAGAGGACCGGAGACTCAAATTTGCCACGAGGGCTACGACATTTGCGGATGAAACGCCGTATCCAGGCGGTGACGCCGAGCAATTTATCCAAAGAGCTGTAGCGCACAAGCAAAAACTCCGGATCTGGAGCCGCTACAGTCTCGGTGGCGTGAACATGCACCCCTGGCGTAGATGCCCCGACCACTGCGGGGGTATGGGGCCAAGAACCTTCCAGCTGTAACAACCATGGTGGACCCCACCACAGCTGGAGATTCACAAGTTCGGGCGCCTCGCAGCCGCGGGAAGCGCAGTCTGCGGGGTTCAAATCGCCAGGCACGTGGTGCCAAATCAACCTCCCAAAAGCGTTGGAGGATGTCCGACAAAGCAAAACCAACAGCGAGGTCGCCGTCTGCCGAAGGGGGGTCTGGGACGTCCCTAAACGATCCCATTACTACATGACCCAACAACAAAGGGGTGGATATGGCTACAAAACCGGCTGCCTGCAAAACTCGCTCGCTCCCACGCTGCAAACGACCTAGCACATTCACACCGATCAACAAATGGATCGGGCCAGGTCGGTGGAAGTGAGGGTCAGCCAGAGCCAATCCAGCCGACAATTCAACGGCGGCGTGTGGGGCTCGCACTTGCGGAAGCGGCCCGACCACCGTTTCAACAACAATCGCCAAAGTACCGATTTTCGGCGTTGAGGAGGAGTGGGGGGAGAAGGAGAACGAAACCCGACCGATCGGATCCGAAATCCGCAGGTCTCCAACGCCCCGTACCGATTCCCTATGCGGTACAATATTTAAGTCCAACTGTCGGACGAGCCAAGTAAAAATTACGCAACCCTGGGCCCCTGAATCAAAAAGGGCACGCACTGTGACAAAATCACCTTTGGGGCCCCAAACACGCACGGAGGCTGTTGACAACAGCACAAACTCCGGTGGGGGGTTGCGCCCGACAGTGGCATCAATGAAAACCCGGGGGGGGTGATTGCCCCCCCAGACCCCGGGTGAACTGAGTCGACAAGATCGGAGGGGATCGCCGACAGTAGACGAGAGGGTCCCACTCCGCAACATCGAGACTCCTTCCAACACTACTCCGGGGTGTGGGCCAATAACCGTGGGCCGCATACGGTGGAACATAACGCCCCAGTCGAGGGTACTCAATCAAGGGGGGGGAGCAGCGTACCGCCCGCCTCCCCGAGCTCCCGACGGCCACCGCTACAATCTGCGAGGGGCCCCCGCCCGTGGGGCCCCCGCCCTTGGGGCCCCCGCCCGTGTGCGGGGGACTTGGGCCCCTTTCGGACCCGCCACCATTGCGGTTCAAACACAGGAGAGCGTGATGTCTCCCGCCGCAATGTGGACAAGCCTTAGCCTGGCGGCACGCTGACTGGAGGTGGTCCCCCAGGCACAGGTAACACCAGGCCCGTTGCTTGGCGAGGGCTCTTCGACCTGCAGTCCGGAGGCCCCCGAACTTCTCGCAAGCACGCACGTCATGTCCGTCCCCCCGGCAATACCGGCACCGTTTACCTGGTGCGGGGGGGGAGTCACTTCGGACAGCCGAGCATTGTTTGGTCGGGCGGCGGGGTGGTCTCCTCGCCGCCACCGGACGACCTGTGCTCGTTCCCGGTGTGGGGTCGGTCAGCTGGTCCAGCACTCTGCACTCGTCCTCCAAAAAACGAAGCAGGTCCGAGAAGGGGGGGAGGTACGAGGCGCTATTGCCCCCGTACCTCTGCTCAAATCACCCCTTCACGTCTGCGGGTAATTTCGTTAGGACGATGTGCAGAAGCAGAAAAGACCACTGGTCGACCGGCAAATCCAGCCGGCGCAACGAGTGGACGGCGGTCAAGAGCGGGTTGACCAAATCCTTCCTTAGTGAGGAAACCCGCGTTGCCTTCGGTAAAGCCAAAATGGCTGCCACATGGGTGTCCGCTAGCAAGCGGACGTTTTGGTAGCGGTCCAGCAACAACTGCCGCGCAACCTGGTAGTTAGCATCGCTGACTATCAGGTGCTGGACCACTGCACTGGCTTCTCCGCGGAGGGCGGAGCGCAAATAAGCCAGTTTCTGGCTGGGGGACAAATCTTCCCTGGAGTCAACCAAGCTGTCAAACAAGTTGATGAAGCCCATCCAAGCCGTGAGGTCCCCGTCAAAGTGGGGAATCCCCAATGTGGGCAGTCTCCCTAACAAAACCGGCGGGGTCGGTTTAACCTCCCCGCTCAAAGTCGGCTCTCCCCTGCGGGCAGCCAGGAGCCCTTCTGCTGACTCCGTAATTTGGTTGGCCAGTTCGTACGCCTGGTCGCCAACCCTTTTAAATGTCTCCACTATGGCATCATCCGCTGGAGGGTGTTCCAAAACGTAGGCATGGAAGTCGACAACGTGTCGCTCCAACCCTTGCATGCGCGCAGGCAACCCTTCGTAACTGGTCAACAATGCCTGAACCCGATCCGGCCGAGCAATCAGTGCAGCCGCACCCGCGAGCCAACGCAATGCGGCTTGAACTTCTGCTTTGGTCTTAGTAAGCGGATTGGGAGCCATTTCAAATAAAAGCCTTTAATTCAAATTAACAAATTAAATTAAATTAAAGAAGGCGCGGAAATCAACAAAAACAAGCGTAAATAACTCGATAAATTCCGCGAAACCGTGTGGGGACCAAAGCTAAGGGCAACCGTTACAACAAAACACTAACATGTACAAATAAAAAATATTACAAAGTATACATACAAAATATCAGTGTGCAAACGGCCTAAATTAAGTGCGACACAGATCAAACTTATTAGCAAAACAAAATTATTACTACCAATTACACAATAAATAAACAAACAAACAGAATAAAATTATTACTGTGAATTATGTAATAAATCAACAAAATTACGACTATGAATTACGAGCTAAATCAACAAATTACTACTACGAATTACGAGCTAAATCAAAACATTCAAACACGAACTATCTGGTTCGTACAATACACGAGTTGACTAAAACAATAACAAAACATTAGTCATAAAAATAACTCGTAATTATTTATCCGTAGCTCAAGATAATCGAGTCAACAATAACAAAACATTACTCGCAAACATAACTGGCTGTATGGCGCATCATGCCCTTGCCAACTCCGTTCCTCTGAACGGAAAGAAATGAACCAAAAATAAAAACAATCTACCTACAATTGTTTTTACATTTTTTTACTTTGCAAATTATCGGATCCACACAATGTATGAAGGTGGTCAGAGATATAATTTTACGAGTACCGACAACAACAAATAAAAAATCAAATTTTTGCAAATTAGCCTCTGAAGGCTACCAAAATACTGGAATGATACTGTAATTAATCAAATTAGTAATTAAAAAACCACGCTCTGCTACCAAACGGTGTAGGCGCCCCAGTAAAGCACGTACATCTACCGCGCATTTGTCACGGCTTATTCAACAAACAAGGTCGGCATACACCACAAGTAAAATTAATCTCCGACCATACACTAGGAAATCTACGGGACTTACCTGGGACTCAGTGTGCTTCATCGCGAAGTGAAGTCAGGCGAGGTCGACGCGCGCGCCGACCTTACAATGACGTCCGAAGTCTTCAGTTCACTGACCGTCCCATACCAGTCTGCACACCAAGTTCCCTTAACAGGCACCAGAGCTCACCAACGTAAGAAGTTATTTAACAGTGTCAAACACGCCCGACAAAGATCGCCAATGAAACCACGTTTCCGATTCAAATTCAACTCAATTTACAGACGCACTGTTACGTTTTATAGTTCAAATAAACACTTCAAAACCCGGGCAACAATCGCGACAAACTATACAAGACGCGCCGGTGGTATATCTAATTTCCCGAAAATCATTCGACCGAACATGCGACGCACGCGAAGATTATTCGTCAAGAGGTTCAAGCAACGGCCCCGTACGCTGCGGGGTCTAATCACGTTGTTATTTTCAAGCAACGACCGCTGCCGGCGCGGTTCCAAAAACGTTGTTATATTTCAAGTTCAAGCAACGGACCTTCCCCGGCGAGGTCGCAAGACGTTGTGCCAGACGTTGTGCCAATGGCGGCCGCGCGCCGCCACAGACAACACTAAACGCGCTGGCCCGTGCGATCGGGCATCTATCGACTCGACTAACTAGCAATCGGACCCGATCGATAAAACCAGCGCGAACAAAATAAAATAAGGCCATGCTAGCTAAATGTAAAAAAATATCCCATTTATATAGCTTAATGTTTTAAAGCTACCATTCGCCGCGCCGATCTTCCCCCAACCCACCTTACACCCAGCTGACGCTTATATGGAACTATATGAAAACACATCCAAAAAACTACAAAAGAAGGTAGCTTGTCAATTAAAAACTATTATTCGAATCTGCCATACTTTTTCCGACATTAAAAAACATAACTGTTTTTTTTTTTTTTTTTTTTCATTATATCCTAACTCCTCTAAGAGATGTCAGCAAATCGCGACGGCTGCGCGTGACCGAGGGCTGCCAGGGCCGCAGGTTATTCGAAAGAGATGCCGTGGCCCCTGGTGCACCAACATTTATGAAGGAATACGAATGGGTCAGCTGTATGCTCAACAGTAAAAGTCTGATAGGCCCTTCCACTCCGCCCAGCACCCTAATTGCGTAACATTCCATTACTATCAATTGGAAGCCAATTGCTTAACCATTGCTCCATGTGTTCGGATAGTGTATATGCTCAACAACGTAAATAACGCAATGAATGTTGTTGGATTGTCAAAATAAAACCCATTTATACTGATAGTATGTTACGCAATTACCTTGCAGGAGAGGTCAATTGACGAAGATCGGCGATTCAAAGTACCGAAAGACGCAACGTAGGAAGGCCCCCAACAAGGTGGACCGATAACCTGGTAAAGATCGCGGGAAGCCAATGGATGCGGGCAGTACAAGACTGGGCAACGTGGAAAGCCTTGTAGGAGGCCTTAGTCCAGCAATGAACCTCTATGTATAGAGGTTCATTGCTGGACTAAGACGATCTTTACCAGGTTATCGGTCCACCTTGGTTAAGCAATTGGCTTCCAATTGATAGTAATGGAATGTTACGCAATTAGGGTGCTGGGCGGAGTGGAAGGGCCTATCAGACTTTTACTGTTGAGCATACAGCTGACCCATTCGTATTCCTTCATAAATGTTGGTGCACCAGGGGCCACGGCATCTCTTTCGAATAACCTGCGGCCCTGGCAGCCCTCGGTCACGCGCAGCCGTCGCGATTTGCTGACATCTCTTAGAGGAGTTAGGATATAATGAAAAAAAAAAAAAAAAAACAGTTATGTTTTTTAATGTCGGAAAAAGTATGGCAGATTCGAATAATAGTTTTTAATTGACAAGCTACCTTCTTTTGTAGTTTTTTGGATGTGTTTTCATATAGTTCCATATAAGCGTCAGCTGGGTGTAAGGTGGGTTGGGGGAAGATCGGCGCGGCGAATGGTAGCTTTAAAACATTAAGCTATATAAATGGGATATTTTTTTACATTTAGCTAGCATGGCCTTATTTTATTTTGTTCGCGCTGGTTTTATCGATCGGGTCCGATTGCTAGTTAGTCGAGTCGATAGATGCCCGATCGCACGGGCCAGCGCGTTTAGTGTTGTCTGTGGCGGCGCGCGGCCGCCATTGGCACAACGTCTGGCACAACGTCTTGCGACCTCGCCGGGGAAGGTCCGTTGCTTGAACTTGAAATATAACAACGTTTTTGGAACCGCGCCGGCAGCGGTCGTTGCTTGAAAATAACAACGTGATTAGACCCCGCAGCGTACGGGGCCGTTGCTTGAACCTCTTGACGAATAATCTTCGCGTGCGTCGCATGTTCGGTCGAATGATTTTCGGGAAATTAGATATACCACCGGCGCGTCTTGTATAGTTTGTCGCGATTGTTGCCCGGGTTTTGAAGTGTTTATTTGAACTATAAAACGTAACAGTGCGTCTGTAAATTGAGTTGAATTTGAATCGGAAACGTGGTTTCATTGGCGATCTTTGTCGGGCGTGTTTGACACTGTTAAATAACTTCTTACGTTGGTGAGCTCTGGTGCCTGTTAAGGGAACTTGGTGTGCAGACTGGTATGGGACGGTCAGTGAACTGAAGACTTCGGACGTCATTGTAAGGTCGGCGCGCGCGTCGACCTCGCCTGACTTCACTTCGCGATGAAGCACACTGAGTCCCAGGTAAGTCCCGTAGATTTCCTAGTGTATGGTCGGAGATTAATTTTACTTGTGGTGTATGCCGACCTTGTTTGTTGAATAAGCCGTGACAAATGCGCGGTAGATGTACGTGCTTTACTGGGGCGCCTACACCGTTTGGTAGCAGAGCGTGGTTTTTTAATTACTAATTTGATTAATTACAGTATCATTCCAGTATTTTGGTAGCCTTCAGAGGCTAATTTGCAAAAATTTGATTTTTTATTTGTTGTTGTCGGTACTCGTAAAATTATATCTCTGACCACCTTCATACATTGTGTGGATCCGATAATTTGCAAAGTAAAAAAATGTAAAAACAATTGTAGGTAGATTGTTTTTATTTTTGGTTCATTTCTTTCCGTTCAGAGGAACGGAGTTGGCAAGGGCATGATGCGCCATATAGCCAGTTATGTTTGCGAGTAATGTTTTGTTATTGTTGACTCGATTATCTTGAGCTACGGATAAATAATTACGAGTTATTTTTATGACTAATGTTTTGTTATTGTTTTAGTCAACTCGTGTATTGTACGAACCAGATAGTTCGTGTTTGAATGTTTTGATTTAGCTCGTAATTCGTAGTAGTAATTTGTTGATTTAGCTCGTAATTCATAGTCGTAATTTTGTTGATTTATTACATAATTCACAGTAATAATTTTATTCTGTTTGTTTGTTTATTTATTGTGTAATTGGTAGTAATAATTTTGTTTTGCTAATAAGTTTGATCTGTGTCGCACTTAATTTAGGCCGTTTGCACACTGATATTTTGTATGTATACTTTGTAATATTTTTTATTTGTACATGTTAGTGTTTTGTTGTAACGGTTGCCCTTAGCTTTGGTCCCCACACGGTTTCGCGGAATTTATCGAGTTATTTACCTACGCTTGTTTTTGTTGATTTCCGCGCCTTCTTTAATTTAATTTAATTTGTTAATTTGAATTAAAGGCTTTTATTTGAAATGGCTCCCAATCCGCTTACTAAGACCAAAGCAGAAGTTCAAGCCGCATTGCGTTGGCTCGCGGGTGCGGCTGCACTGATTGCTCGGCCGGATCGGGTTCAGGCATTGTTGACCAGTTACGAAGGGTTGCCTGCGCGCATGCAAGGGTTGGAGCGACACGTTGTCGACTTCCATGCCTACGTTTTGGAACACCCTCCAGCGGATGATGCCATAGTGGAGACATTTAAAAGGGTTGGCGACCAGGCGTACGAACTGGCCAACCAAATTACGGAGTCAGCAGAAGGGCTCCTGGCTGCCCGCAGGGGAGAGCCGACTTTGAGCGGGGAGGTTAAACCGACCCCGCCGGTTTTGTTAGGGAGACTGCCCACATTGGAGATTCCCCACTTTGACGGGGACCTCACGGCTTGGATGGGCTTCATCAACTTGTTTGACAGCTTGGTTGACTCCAGGGAAGATTTGTCCCCCAGCCAGAAACTGGCTTATTTGCGCTCCGCCCTCCGCGGAGAAGCCAGTGCAGTGGTCCAGCACCTGATA
Source organism: Sesamia inferens (assembly GCA_037179545.1). NCBI lineage: Eukaryota > Metazoa > Arthropoda > Insecta > Lepidoptera > Noctuidae > Sesamia > Sesamia inferens. The sequence goes on along the minus strand of CM073928.1, from coordinate 13,173,827 downwards.
GTCAGCGATGCTAACTACCAGGTTGCGCGGCAGTTGTTGCTGGACCGCTACCAAAACGTCCGCTTGCTAGCGGACACCCATGTGGCAGCCATTTTGGCTTTACCGAAGGCAACGCGGGTTTCCTCACTAAGGAAGGATTTGGTCAACCCGCTCTTGACCGCCGTCCACTCGTTGCGCCGGCTGGATTTGCCGGTCGACCAGTGGTCTTTTCTGCTTCTGCACATCGTCCTAACGAAATTACCCGCAGACGTGAAGGGGTGATTTGAGCAGAGGTACGGGGGCAATAGCGCCTCGTACCTCCCCCCCTTCTCGGACCTGCTTCGTTTTTTGGAGGACGAGTGCAGAGTGCTGGACCAGCTGACCGACCCCACACCGGGAACGAGCACAGGTCGTCCGGTGGCGGCGAGGAGACCACCCCGCCGCCCGACCAAACAATGCTCGGCTGTCCGAAGTGACTCCCCCCCCGCACCAGGTAAACGGTGCCGGTATTGCCGGGGGGACGGACATGACGTGCGTGCTTGCGAGAAGTTCGGGGGCCTCCGGACTGCAGGTCGAAGAGCCCTCGCCAAGCAACGGGCCTGGTGTTACCTGTGCCTGGGGGACCACCTCCAGTCAGCGTGCCGCCAGGCTAAGGCTTGTCCACATTGCGGCGGGAGACATCACGCTCTCCTGTGTTTGAACCGCAATGGTGGCGGGTCCGAAAGGGGCCCAAGTCCCCCGCACACGGGCGGGGGCCCCAAGGGCGGGGGCCCCACGGGCGGGGGCCCCTCGCAGATTGTAGCGGTGGCCGTCGGGAGCTCGGGGAGGCGGGCGGTACGCTGCTCCCCCCCCTTGATTGAGTACCCTCGACTGGGGCGTTATGTTCCACCGTATGCGGCCCACGGTTATTGGCCCACACCCCGGAGTAGTGTTGGAAGGAGTCTCGATGTTGCGGAGTGGGACCCTCTCGTCTACTGTCGGCGATCCCCTCCGATCTTGTCGACTCAGTTCACCCGGGGTCCGGGGGGGCAATCACCCCCCCCGGGTTTTCATTGATGCCACTGTCGGGCGCAACCCCCCACCGGAGTTTGTGCTGTTGTCAACAGCCTCCGTGCGTGTTTGGGGCCCCAAAGGTGATTTTGTCACAGTGCGTGCCCTTTTTGATTCAGGGGCCCAGGGTTGCGTAATTTTTACTTGGCTCGTCCGACAGTTGGACTTAAATATTGTACCGCATAGGGAATCGGTACGGGGCGTTGGAGACCTGCGGATTTCGGATCCGATCGGTCGGGTTTCGTTCTCCTTCTCCCCCCACTCCTCCTCAACGCCGAAAATCGGTACTTTGGCGATTGTTGTTGAAACGGTGGTCGGGCCGCTTCCGCAAGTGCGAGCCCCACACGCCGCCGTTGAATTGTCGGCTGGATTGGCTCTGGCTGACCCTCACTTCCACCGACCTGGCCCGATCCATTTGTTGATCGGTGTGAATGTGCTAGGTCGTTTGCAGCGTGGGAGCGAGCGAGTTTTGTAGGCAGCCGGTTTTGTAGCCATATCCACCCCTTTGTTGTTGGGTCATGTAGTAATGGGATCGTTTAGGGACGTCCCAGACCCCCCTTCGGCAGACGGCGACCTCGCTGTTGGTTTTGCTTTGTCGGACATCCTCCAACGCTTTTGGGAGGTTGATTTGGCACCACGTGCCTGGCGATTTGAACCCCGCAGACTGCGCTTCCCGCGGCTGCGAGGCGCCCGAACTTGTGAATCTCCAGCTGTGGTGGGGTCCACCATGGTTGTTACAGCTGGAAGGTTCTTGGCCCCATACCCCCGCAGTGGTCGGGGCATCTACGCCAGGGGTGCATGTTCACGCCACCGAGACTGTAGCGGCTCCAGATCCGGAGTTTTTGCTTGTGCGCTACAGCTCTTTGGATAAATTGCTCGGCGTCACCGCCTGGATACGGCGTTTCATCCGCAAATGTCGTAGCCCTCGTGGCAAATTTGAGTCTCCGGTCCTCTCACAGCAAGAGCGCAATGACGCTCTGCTATATTGGGTGCGGATTGTTCAAGAGAGTGAATTTGCATCGGAGTTGAAAACCCTCCGTCAACGCACATCCAATCTGAAGGGACCCTTAGGGCGCTTGAATCCCTTCTTGGATGATCAGGGTTTGATGCGTTTCGGAGGTCGGCTTAGAAATGCTAAGCTCCCCTATGGGGCTCGTCATCCATTGTTGCTCCCCAAGAACGGCCCCTTGGTGAAGTTGTTGATCGCAGACCGCCATGTGAAAAATGCACATGCCGGATGCAACGCTCTTACTGCGATCCTCCAACGGGAATTTTGGATTTTGTCTGCGCGGAGAGTGATCCGATATGTTATCTTCCGTTGTCTACCGTGCTACCGCTTGAAAGCGGACATCGTGCAGCCCCAAATGGGGGATTTGCCTGCCGATCGAGTCACTGAATCGATGCCCTTTGCTGGAGTTGGTACGGATTTTGCGGGACCATTCATTGTAAAAGCTTCGCGTCTCCGTAACGCTAAGACCGAGAAGGCTTACTTGTGCGTTTTTGTGTGTTTAGCTACTAAAGCGATCCACCTCGAGGTGGTTAGTGCTCTCACAACAGAGGCGTTCGTCGCTGCTCTTGGCAGATTTGTTTCGCGTCGCGGACTGCCGTCCTTAATTCGATCCGACTGTGGGACCAACTTTAAGGGTACCGATTGTTATTTGAAGGAAGTTTGTGAATTTTTAGATAAACATAATGTTGTGATCGGATCCACACTCTCCCGCAGAGGGGTACGATGGCTGTACTTACCGCCGTCCTGCCCCCACTGGGGAGGTATATTTGAAACAATTGTAAAGGCCGCGAAAACTCACCTTCGTCGCGTTATCGGAGATAGTTGCTTGAACTTGAAATATAACAACGGTTTTGGCGCCGGCAGCGGTCGTTGCTTGAAAATAACAACGTGATTAGACCCCGCAGCGTACGGGGCCGTTGCTTGAACCTCTTGACGAATAATCTTCGCGTACGTCGCATGTTCGGTCGAATAATTTTCGGGAAATTAGATATACCACCGGCGCGTCTTGTATAGTTTGTCGCGATTGTTGCCCGGGTTTTGAAGTGTTTATTTGAACTATAAAACGTAACAGTGCGTCTGTAAATTGAGTTGAATTTGAATCGGAAACGTGGTTTCATTGGCGATCTTTGTCGGGCGTGTTTGACACTGTTAAATAACTTCTTACGTTGGTGAGCGTTGGTGCCTGTTAAGGGAACTTGGTGTGCAGACTGGTATGGGACGGTCAGTGAACTGAAGACTTTGGACGTCATTGTAAGGTCGGCGCGCGCGTCGACCTCGCCTGACTTCACTTCGCGATGAAGCACACTGAGTCCCAGGTAAGTCCCGTAGATTTCCTAGTGTATGGTCGGAGATTAATTTTACTTGTGGTGTATGCCGACCTTGTTTGTTGAATAAGCCGTGACAAATGCGCGGTAGATGTACGTGCTTTACTGGGGCGCCTACATATTTATTTTAGCTAAATGTAGCTAGCATTAAAAATAAAGCCAAATAAATGCGATATTTGATTTGAACGTTCTTACCCCAGCGCTGATCTTACCCAACGCACCTTAGACAATATTTTTTTTTGTTCTAGATGGGAAATCATCAAATGACCTGTCCCGCTCTTAGCGGAGCTAAAGTGAAGACTTTTACTGACTAAAATCCCAACGTGTTTCTCCACTTGCCTGTACGTCAGGGCCACGGTTTCTTTACTAACCAACCCGAACTCCTGACTCTGGAGGCATCAGTCTTCGTGTAACCTCATTGAGGCGCGCGTGAAACACAATGCGCTGCGCGCCGACCCGAGACTGGTTCTTACCGGGCGGCGAACAGTAGGCAGCTCGCAAGCCATGGTTATAGACACCATCAGGTCAAATATTCAAAATCAACCATCATAAATTTGGGAATTTTCCAAATTGTAGTAGCTTGATGTGCTGGCATCTGCACATCAGGCAGCAGCAAACAGAAATCAAAATAGGTGGGTGAAAACTGATCAGATTTAAAGGCAAAATATCCATCAGAGAGGTAAAAAAATCAATTTACTCTGTACATTGTGTAATATATTAGGACGTGATAAGCCGTGTCAAAACACCGTGATAAAATAAGAGTTTGTTTGAGTTGTAGATTTGGCAGAATTTGAGGCCGAATGTAAAAGTGTTTGATGAAGTTGAATGGTCAACAATGAACCTTGGTACCGATTATCTTGTCTATATGGAATATAATTATTGCTGATATCATGGAGATTTTACTTAGCGACTTGTCTAATTGTACTAACACTAGGTGAAACCTTACTGAACCCATCATTTGCCTAGCCTTTTCCCTATTATCTTGTGGTCAGCTTCTAGACTAACCAGATACAGCTGAATACCTGTAATTTTACTTGGGACCACTGCATGGAAGTACGGATAGGTCTTGAGATGTAAAGATTGTCACCCATCTCAACCGCGGTCACCACAGCTTACCTATCGTGATCGGGCTGTCTTTATTTAATTATTTTATAGTAGTAAGCAATGATGCAATCCTTGATAATAAATCGCCCTAGTATATTAAGAGCCTATTCACTCTATCCTTAAAGACACTTAAATTGTAATCAGACGGAAACACCGCCGTTGGCAAATTGTTCCAGTCTCTCGATGTACGCGGTATAAAAAACGAAGCGAAACGCTTCATCCGGATCGTAGCGGTGTCAACAACGTACTCGCCATACAACGGGCCGTCCGATGATGGAAAGGAGATGGGGGAATTAAGTCATAAAATTCCCGTGCACAGTCTCATTTATTTAGCCATAACATTTTAATCATTTTACTCGATGGTAGGCCATAACATCGGCTACCGGCAGAAGTTATCACCCATCAGACAAGGTCTTGCCGCCAAGTGATTCGTCTTGTTCCGGCACGATGTCGGGAGAAGCCGTACGGAGGACGGCGAATCTCCATATCAATCTCCCTCTGGCGCAGCATCGTTGGTTGTGTTACCTATTCCTAAGTTTTTTAAGTGAATAGGCTTAATAAACTAGTGCGCTTTACCATCAACGATTTCATCACTCCTTACCATCAGGCGGGATTGCAGTCAAGCATTAGTTTACAATTATTAAAAAAAAAACAGTTCATTTATCATATTTAATTTTACTTTAAAACATCCATTGGTTTCTTTTTAAAGTTCTTCTAGATCCAAAGTTTCCGGTTATTATCTGTTTTGCTGACTATGCATCTCTTGAATATTGCAATATTATGAAACCTATTTTCTTATGATATTTTCCATCATATTTTAAGAGCAAATACACAAAAATGTGCCTTTCTGGATTGGATCTTACCTAAATCAGGGCCGATTCTAGTTGACCATCAATGTTTACTAGATTTGGCAGAACTCGTATTGAACATGCTAGCTAAATGTAAAAAAATATCCCATTTATATAGCTTAATGTTTTAAAGCTACCATTCGCCGCGCCGATCTTCCCCCAACCCACCTTACACCCAGCTGACGCTTATATGGAACTATATGAAAACACATCCAAAAAACTGCAAAAGAAGGTAGCTTGTCAATTAAAAACTATTATTCGAATCTGCCATACTTTTTCCGACATTAAAAAACATAACTGTTTTTTTTTTTTTTTCATTATATCTTAACACTTCTAAGAGATGTCAGCAAATCGCGACGGCTGCGCGCGACCGACGGCTGCCAGGGCCGCAGGTTATTCGAAAGAGATACCGTGGTCCCTGGTGCACCAACATTTATGAAGGAATACGAATGGGTCACCTGTATGCTCAACAGTAAAAGTCTGACAGACCCTTCCACTCCGCCCAGCACCCTAATTGTGTAACATTCATTGCTATCAATTGGAATCATCCTGAAGCCAATTGCTTAACCATTGCTCCATGTGTTCGGATAGTGTATATGCTCAACAACGTAAATAACGCAATGAATGTTGTAGGATTGTCAAAATAAAACCCATTGATACTGATAGTATGTTACGCAATATCCTTGCAGGAGAGGTCAATTGATGACTTCCAGTCCAAAAAACCGAAGATCAGCGACTCAAAGTACCGAAAGACGCAACGTAGGAAGGCCCCCAACAAGGTGGACCGATGATCTGGTAAAGGTCGCGGGAAGTCAATGGATCCGGGCAGCACAAGACTGGGCAAAGTGGAAAGCCTTATAGGAGCAATGAACAAGCAATGAACCTCTATAGTATAGAGGTTCATTGCTGGACTAAGGCCTATAGAGTCTATAGGCTGAAGAAGAAGAATCCAAAAAAGGTATGTCTGTCTTAATAATGAAGAAATAAAACACACCTGAATATATATTTTTTACTCGGAACCAACCTTGTTTAATCTTCGTTACCCGAGTAACTGGGTAATACCTTCATTTTAGGGTAAGACCGTTCATCACTTTTAAGTTCATCGTCGTCAGATTGCTACACAAATTTAAGGTCGCTCAACGAGCTACGGAGCGGGCTATGCTTACGAGTTTCATATAAGGACTTATATAACGTTATTTTTTCCTGATATGAAACCGGAATATAGTTAGTTCAGAATAAACAACTGAATCGATTCCAATCATTTTTACACCATGTTATATTTTATCCCAAATACATTTAGAAATTGTTGCAGTGTGGTTACAGAGTTCGCAACACAGCTGGCATCATATCACTATTTTATCATCATCGCGCCACCATAGGCGAGGGCGGGCGAGCGCTACGTTGACCATATTTTTGTTGGGACAACCAAGTAAGATAACAAGCTCAGAACTTTCTGGTTTTTATGATATCTTTTTGAAATTTTGTACATGTAGATTCTTTGCTTAAAATTATTCAGCACGTGTTTCGGGTTTCGCTTAAACAAAAAATAATATTGCATGGAATAGGAGGGCACAAAATCATAACTAACTAAAATTATTATATTATATCAGTATGAGAGTGTAGCGTCAGAGTAACTTCCATAACTTACTAGTTCTAGGTCGTTGTAATTTGTACAAAGTAAAACTCCTGGCTGAGTTCGAACCACTAATTTATATAATAAATATAACAGAAAATTGCGCAGTCTACTGAAAGGTTTTTATTGACAAGTAAGTAAGTGTCCAAAAAAGAAACAAAATCCAAAATATAAAATTTGTACATGGTGTTCTTAGTGGCTAGTATTAATCTTTACTACAGAGTTTTAACACCCCCCCGCAATAAGAACACCCTATATACAATATTATGGATAAGGTATATAGACATATCAAAGTTAACTGTACACTTAACACTAATACATACTTACAAAAAATAAACACATTGATATACACCGACCTATCACTATCTTTACACAACTACTATACACCTGCAGAATAATAACAACATACACCTAAACCTAAACTAAGCCTAACAACTGTACACATTTACAGTGCTTCAGTCTCGGCAAAGGTTTGGTCAAAATGTCTGCAATCATTTCTGTCGTGGGTATGTATTGAAGACGTATGCAGTGTTGTGAAAGCGAGTCTCGTATGAAATGGTGTTTAATGTCTATGTGTTTTGTGCGTGAGTGATATGTATTGTTGTGTGCCAGTTTTAAAGAACTTTGGTTGTCTGTATGTATGGTGATGGGATGAGAGACGGCAAAGACTTCGTGTATGAGAGTTTTCAGGTAAATCGCCTCTTTGCAAGCTTCAGCTAGAGCCATGTACTCGGCCTCTGTGGTTGAAAGCGCGACTGTGCGCTGCTTGCGTGCTTCCCATGAGATTGGTGCACCACACATGATAAAGGTAAATCCAGTAAATGAACGTCGATCAATAATGTTGTTCCCGTAATCGGCATCAACATATCCGACTGGGTATGACTGACCTTTTGAAGTGTACTGAAGCTTTAGATCTTTGGTAGCCTTCAGGTACCGTAGAACCCTCTTAGCGGCCCTCCAGTGTACCCCCCCGTAATGTGCATTGAATTGGGAAAGATACGACACTGAGTGTGAGATGTCAGGTCTTGTACATATAGCAATGTACATTAGCGAGCCGATAAGTTCCTGATAAGGAGCTTCAGTTTCTTCTTCCTTCGAGGGAAGAGTTAGTTTCAGACCAGGTTCTAAAGGAGTTGATATAGTTATTGCATCATTCATCCCAAACTTTGTAATAAGTTTCTCTATGTACTTGGTCTGATCGAGAGTAGTGCAGCCTTTGCTCTGTATGACACGCATACCGAGACAGTCTCTAAGAGGACCAAAATCTTTAATTTTGAACATTTTTTTAAGTTCTTTTTTAAATGTCTCTCTCATGAGATCATTGCTGCTCAAAACAAGGAAATCGTCGACAAACACGGCAACGACTAGTATGTCATTACCATCTCTTTTAATGTAGAGACAGTGTTCGGATGGAACTTGAGTAAGCGACAAAGTGGCAAGTGCTTCGCACACTTTTTTATTCCATTGTCGTGGAGCTTGCTTCAAGCCATATAGTGCTTTTTTCAGTAAACACACTTTCCTTGGATCTTCAGAAAAACCTTCCGGTTGTTCCATATATATTTCCTCATCGAGATCTCCATTTAGAAAAGCAGTTTCTACATCTAGATGATGTACTTGTAGATTGTGATGAACTTCATATGCCAAAAGAAGTCTTACAGAAGAGAGTCTAGCAACTGGTGAAAAAGTTTCTCCGTAGTCTACTCCAGCCACTTGAGTGAAACCTTTTGCTACTAGTCTCGCTTTGTACTTTGTTATTTGTCCACTTGTATCTTTTTTAATTTTATAAACCCATTTGCATTTAGTTGTTTTCCGATCTGACGGTCGGTCGACTAGAACCCATGTTCCGTGATTCATTAAAGAATTGTATTCAGCATTCATTGCTTCTAACCATTTATCCTTTTGTGGATGTTGTGCAACTTCTTTGTAAGTCTCAGGCTCCATATCTGAAGTAAGGTAGATATTACAACCAGCTTCAAATCTATCAGGTTGACGTCTGTCTCGCTGAGGATATCTGCGCTCTGGCGATGGTGATTCTCTAGCTATAGCTTCATTTGGAGGAGGACTGGAAGAAGTTGAGGGTTCATCCAAAGGTACTTCCTCTGATGGTGGTATCGTCACAGGCTGAATGTCTCGCTGTTGCTGAGATACAGATTGTGGAACAGGTCCGTCTTCAATTGGTTCAGGATCAAGGGGTACAAGAACTTCTACTGACTTTGGAGGATCTGTTGATTCTAAATCTGGTTTTCCAGATTTAGTGTTGGCATATATTTTATCCTCTATGAAGACAACATCTCTTGCAATTATAATCGTTCGAGGATTTTCAGGATTTATAAGGCGGTAACCTTTGCTTTCAGTTGTATAGCCAACAAAGATACAACTTTCTGTTTTGGAATCCAATTTCCTCCGTTTTTCTTTCGGGATAAGGACATGAGCTTTACATCCGAAGACTCGCAGGTTAGAGAGGTTAACTTTCTTCCTGGTCCATAATTCTTCTGGAATTCTGTTATTTAGGGCTTGGGTGGGCATACGGTTTTTAAGGTAAATTGCCGTATTTACCGCTTCTCCCCAATATGCTAAAGGTAAATTCGAGTCTTTGAGCATGCATCTGGCTTTTTCAATTATAGTCCGATTAGCACGTTCACTAACTCCATTTTGCTGCGGTGTGTATGGTACGGTGGTCTGATGGATGATTCCATTCTCCTTTAAAAAATTAGACAAATCCGTATTTACATACTCGCGACCATTATCTGAACGTAAAACCTTAATTTTTTCGCCAGTTTGGTTTTCAACTAAATATTTAAACTCCACAAACTTACTAAAAACTTCGGCTTTTGATTTCAAAAGATACCCGTAAGTTTTTCGACTGTAGTCGTCGGTAAATGTGAGAAGATATAATGCTCCGCCCCAAGAATGCGTACTCATGGGTCCGCATAAGTCCGAATGGACTAATTCTAGGACTTTACTTGATTTACTTTGAGATTTTGAAAACTTTTTCTTTGACAGTTTGCCCTGTAAACATGGAACACAAGTTTCATTACAGTTCCCGCTAAAATTAACGCCAACTCGTTTATTTTTTAAAATATTCATACTCCTTGCATTGAGGTGACCAAGGCGTCTATGCCACAACATAGCAGTCTCTTTGGTGGTAGAGCAAAGAGCTTGAGAACTCTTTACATCAAGTTTAAACATGCCTCTGTAGTGTGAACCTGAAGCAATGACATTACCTGTCACTTGACAACTGCCACTCAAAGATATGGTAGCCCCTTGTGATGTAAATAAAACATCATACCCCTTATTTACTAATTTACTGACTGATAGTAAATTAGTTGCAAGGTTGGGAACGTATAAAACATCAGAAACTCTATTTACATTGTCAGATATATTAATATTTACAGTACCTCTGCCTTGACTCAGGAGTTGCTCTTTATTAGCAACAGTGATTGGAGTAATATGGGTGGACAAAGTCTCAAACCACTCTTTGTTATTACTCATATGTGTGGTTGCACCAGAGTCTAGGATCCAATCCTCTGAACCTGAAAAAGGGATGTTAGAAAAACAAGATGAAAGTGTAGAGTGGGATGTATAATTTGAATTACACTTTGCCGAAACTGAAATCTTATTTTTCTTTAACTTCCTACACTGTGATACGACATGCCCGGTTTTTTTACAAAATGTACAAAAGAGTTTCTTCTTCTGCTGCTCGTTAGTTTGCAATGCCGTCGTGCTAGGTTCTTTAACTCTGGTAGGTAAAGATTTCCTGGAGTCTTCCTTCAATAGGGCTGCTATAACATTTTCTGACGTTAGTTTGGTGTTCGTGTGTTCTAATGCCATTACTAGCGGTCGAAATTCTTCAGGTAGGCCTGCTAGTATGATAGTAGCGAGAAACTCGTCTTCGACTGCCTTGCCAATTGCCTGTAGCTCTTGTTGAATGCTTGTTGCCGCGTTTGTGTAGCTCTGGATGCTACCAGTGTACTTATTGCTTAGCAACCTTTGCATAAGTGATAATCTTCTGGTTAAGCCGCTATCCGCATATGCTTTTCTTAGCCTGTTTAGTACGTCAAAAGCTGATGTGGCCGGTCGTATAACTGGATATACAGACTCGTCGCAAAGTAGGCATATTTTCGCTCGTGCCTTCTCATCTCGCCTTTTTTGTACTGGATCACTGAGGTTGGGCTGACTTGTAGTAATCTCCCAGAGGTCAAGGTCGACTAAATAGCATTGTATAGAAAACATCCAATTAGAAAAGTTACTGCTACCTCTCAGCTTGTTTATGAGCTGCGATTGTGCCGGTAGTTCTGCCGTTGACGTGGTCTTCGACCGATCACCCGATGGTATATTTTCCATAGCACTTGCTCATAAAATACTTGCAGAATACGTATTTCTTACTGTTTTAACTGTATTCGTTATTCTTAATGGCCCATAACCACTAATTTGTATAATAAATATAACAGAAAATTGCGCAGTCTACTGAAAGGTTTTTATTGACAAGTAAGTAAGTGTCCAAAAAAGAAACAAAATCCAAAATATAAAATTTGTACATGGTGTTCTTAGTGGCTAGTATTAATCTTTACTACAGAGTTTTAACAGAACCTATGACGAAAATATACTCAAAATTCCTTTCTAAGTAGTATTTTGCTAATTCTTTTTTAGTAGGGGCAATTTCTACATAGAATTATTTTCAGCAGTGGCGTAGCTAAGGGGGGGCGGCGGGGGCGGCCCGCCCCGGGTGTCACCCGTTTAGGGGTGACACCCGAGCCCGACTATGACCATCAGTTATAGTTCTTTCTATTTATAAAAAATCGTAAATCTGCGGCAGAGAGCATAACCGCCACTAATAAAATTATCTAGGTAACTATAATATCGTACCACGAACATAATAATTGATATTAAAAAAAAACAATGTGCAGAGTGTCAATCGATCAGGGATTCCCCCAAAATTTAATACCCCGTTCGCGCATAACCAACGCTAGTCAGGGGATTCCCTCGATATAGCGCTCGTCACTTGTATTGTGGATTGGGCTTCTTTTGTTTCCGACCGCATTCATTTCAATATTCGCTTACGTGAACGTGTGAAAGTCTAGTGCAAAGTCCCCCCTAAACGGGTGACACCCGAGCCCGACTATGACCATCAGTTATAGTTCTTTCTATTTATAAAAAATCGTAAATCTGCGGCAGAGAGCATAACCGCCACTAATAAAATTATCTAGGTAACTATAATATCGTACCACGAACATAATAATTGATATTAAAAAAAAACAATGTGCAGAGTGTCAATCGATCAGGGATTCCCCCAAAATTTAATACCCCGTTCGCGCATAACCAACGCTAGTCAGGGGATTCCCTCGATATAGCGCTCGTCACTTGTATTGTGGATTGGGCTTCTTTTGTTTCCGACCGCATTCATTTCAATATTCGCTTACGTGAACGTGTGAAAGTCTAGTGCAAAGTGTTTGTTAATTATTAGATATTATAAACAACATTTTTTGTATAAAAGTCGATTCTTGAAGAAAATAAACAAGGTAAGTGAATTATTTTTGTTATTACAGGTAATACTTACATTTTTTATCCATTTAGTTTCTAATAGCAGTATCTTAGATTATTTTGAAAAACCCTTCAATTTTATTCTCTTTTAATTACTGTGTATTTTAAACTATATTATTGAGACGTCCTAAATGATAAATAGGTACCTAAAGAAGGTATTTCAGACGGATTGCAATAATATTTTTTTGTTTAGCCTGGGCAAGTATTACTTATCTACTAAAGGTATTTATTTATTAAAATAGGTTTTAAAGACTTTGCTGGTGTAAAAAGATTTTACTTATATTTCTACACGTTTTACGATATTACTTTAGGAAATAATGTTTAATTGTAAATAATATTCTTATTTATTATTAACTTACTTAATATTTTCCTATCTAATAGCAATGGGATTTGTTTACAAAAACGGAATACATTAAGTTTAGATTTTTGATTGAAAGTAAACGTACGCGAAGTTGTATGATATGATTATGATATAATCATATCATACAACTTCGCGTACGTTGATTTTGCTCCGAGATGAGCAGCTCGACCACTCGTGGCACGGATATCACAATTAACGGTGGAGTTTTTAACTAATATTTTTCTAATAATACTTAAAAACATATTTACACCCAGACGCAGGATTGTTAGGTAATATAAATTAACAATTCTGCGTCTGGGAAAAATATATTTCACAAAGCTAGTTACGTAACGTGTAGGTGTTTATTTACTGTTATAATTAGTTTATAAAATCAACGTTTCACTTACTAACTAAAAATATTTTTTAGAATACCCAGAACGAAATATGCCTCGGGGAATTCATACTTCGAAAAGACAAAGCGGGTTTCAACAGAGAAAAGCCAAAAAGGCTAAAATGGATGAAATTCAGAGCATGTCCGGTTCTCTTTACAAATATGTCACAAAAGCAGATAGCGGCCAAAGTTCAAGTAAAGTACCCGAGTCTCCTGCTGACGAAAGTAATGATTCACATCTTGGAGACTCACATTCAGATAGCAACATCGACAATACAGAATCAATGAAGACGACCCAGGACCTTGACGGAATCAAAATAAATAATGAAAATGACGCCGTTAATGCTACTTTCGGAGATAGCATTAGCTTTGAAGAATCAGTTCAACACTTGAGAGATGTTTCACATTGGAGTTTACCGGTACCTGATAATGTTCGCATTGACATAATAAAAAAGGGCAGTGAACATTTCTAGAACAAAGAAGGACCGTTTCCTACTGTATCTCGTCATGGTTCAAAGATTAAAGGTGATTCTCGTCATCTTTCACAGGAATGGTTTTATAAACCGATGCCTAGTGGTGAAAAAATTCTACGATCATGGATGGTATTTTCTCCTATATCAAATAACCTGTACTGTTTTTGCTGTCGTTTATTTGCTATCAGTAACATACAAACAACATTTACAACTGGATTTCAGAAGTGGTGGAAACTAAATCCTAAAGTATTGGACCATGAAACTTCATGTGAACATTTAGAAAATTTCGAAAAGTGGAAAACTTTGGAAATGAGATTAAAATCTCACACCACAATAGATGATGCAGCCTTGCAATTAATGAATACGGAAAAACAGAAGTGGAAAAAACTTTTATCTCGATTATTAGATATAACAATGTTTTTGGCTAAACAAAACCTAGCATTTCGTGGACATGATGAAACCAAAGGGTCGTCTAATAAAGGTAATTTCTTAGAACTAGTTAAACTGCTGTCAAAGTATGATTCAGTACTCAAAGAACATATACTATATTTGGAGCAGGAAAAATCACCTAAAGTAACATATTTATCGCCAGAAATACAAAATGAGTTCATAAATGTTTTAGCTAATCATGTAAAATGTCAGCTTGTAAACGAAATTAAATCGGCCAAATATTTCGGAATCATGTTTGATAGCACACCTGACGTTTCACATGTTGATCAAATGTCTGAAGTGATTCGTTATGTAAAAATTAATAATAGAAAAGTAGAAGTCAAAGAAGTATTCTTAGGATTCTTTCCTTTACATGGAAAAAAAGCAGCTGACTTAAGCGCTGAAATACTAAAGAAGCTTGAAAACGATGGCTTAGATATTATGATGTGTCGTTCTCAAGGTTATGATAATGCTGCAGTTATGAGTGGTATACACGGAGGAGTACAAGCTATTATAAAAGAAAAAAACAATAAAGCAATTTTTATTGGTTGTATAGATCATTCAATTAATTTATGCGGCCAACATTCGTTCGCACAAAATGTGACTTGTGTTACATTTTTCGGAGCAGTAGAAACAATATTTAACTTTTTTTCAACTTCCACAAGCCGTTGGGAAGTGCTCCTCGATCACAGCAAAGCATCTGTTAAAAGACTTTCGACAACGCGATGGAGTGCTCATTACGGTGCAGTAAAAGTATTGGCTGAAAATTTTGATGGGATAATATCTGCAATTGAGGAACTATGTGACCAAGACGTAAATTTAGAAACTAGAGGTGCTGCACAAAATCTTATGCCTGCTGTGTGCAATTTCTCATTTCTTTGTTTTCTTTTCTTTTGGAATGATGTGCTAAGGGAAGTGAACAATGCTCAGATTGCATTACAAAGTAAAGGTTTATGTGTTGATGAAATAATCATAAAACTAGAAGCACTTCGTCTATTCATTGGAGAGAAACGGTTGCATCTAGCAGAAGAGGCAATAGATTTTGCTGTACAAAAATCGGAAAAATACAACATTTCGATGGAACGACGAATTCGTCGCAAGAAACGCATGCCCGGTGAGTTAGCGTCGTCCACAGATGCTGGACTTACACTTAGAGCGGAACTTCAAAAGGACATGTTAGAATGCATTGACAGATTCAATATTGAATTCGAAACAAGAGTAAAGTCCATTAAAGACGTAGCTTCATTGTTTGAGGTTGTGCAGTCAAAGACCTTGCTTTTGGCAAACACTGAACAGTTAAAATTAGCTATATCAAAATTTACTAACCTTTACGATGAAGTATCAGAAACAGAACTCCTTTTAGAAATACCAAGATTGAGAAGACATTTAAAAGCGGCTAATATTACTGTCTCTAATTGGGTGATACTGGACTTTTTGAAATTTATTGTGGAATGGGATTTTACAGAATCTCTTCCGAATCTAACGGTAGCACTAAAGTTATTTATAACAATATGTGCATCAGTAGCTTCATGTGAGAGAAGTTTCAGCAAATTAAAATTAATTAAAAATTATTTGCGGTCTACAATGACCGAAACCAGATTAAACAATCTTGGTATTTTAACGATAGAACATGAAGCAACACAAAATATAAATTTTGAAGACGTGATTTCGGAGTTCGCTAGTGTCAAAGCTAGAAGGAAGAAATTTTAATTTTTAACAAACTAAATTTGTTTTACATAATAAACAAATATTTGTAATAGGTACTCATATTTTAATAAAACGTAAATGATTATAACTTCTTTTTATTTTAACAGTTTCGATTGAGTTTTACAGTTTACTGTTACAGTTTTACTGACACCTATAAAATCCGCCCCGGGTGCCACCTATGCTAGCTACGCCACTGATTTTCAGAGTCTACGCAAGTCGACCTTTATTAACATATCCCATTTCACACTGTTTTATACGGTAATACGGTAAAAAATCCTAATTATATATAGCGTGAAGGTATGTCTAACTAAGTATCTACTTACATAAATAAAACGTCAGTTTGTCATAAATCTTGCTTTTATTGTCACAATCGCAACACAATAATTATCCTCAACACGCTTTAGATGATGTAATCCAGAATTTGCTTACTGACACATTATATGAGTTCACATAATTTGTTTTTTTACAATGCATAAATATGTGACTTGTCATGCCCTTTATACCTGGGGCTTTTATGTAGGTAATAAGTTTTTTTTTGTTTTGTTTTGCTTTGCTGGTATTTTAACGTGGTAGCTGGCACATGGTAAATAATTTCATTGCTGTTGTATTTTCTTGTGTTCATCACTATATAAATAGTATTGTACATAATGTCATGCGTTTTTTTTAAATGAACATTCAGCAGTGCTGCTGAGAGTTTGTTCTACTTCTTCTTCCCAACGAAAGCACTAGTAAGTGTCGATGGGAGGGCGTTTTGTGGGACTGTCTTATGTAATATTGACATTCAAAAGGTGCTGAATCTCAGCCTAATTTGAATAAATGACTTTTGATTTTGATTTTGAATCATAGACCAACCAAAAAAATAAATAAATGAATATGTTATAATACAATACTTAGTTTAATTTGTATTTGGTTTTTGGTTATTTGCATTGCACATTATGGAAGGTGGCGTAGACAAAATAGATGACCAAATGGCATACTTAGAACAAGAGTGGGAATCAAAGATTTCCCCAATTTTTATCTCTTCGTATCTTTTCTTCTCTTCTTTCCAGCAGTTAATGACATTCGTTCTGAATACACACAATTCACAATTTAAACGTAAAATACACAAACATGTAGTAATTATTTTAGTACAAATTACTTTGCTATATTTTCTTCTATATCAATTTGGATTAAAAGATACTGATTTTCTTAAGAATGTTGAGTGAGAGAAAGCTGGTCTACATCGTGTTCACATATAAAGAAGCACTTCATCCCGCAGTCGATTTGGTTCAGACGTCCGGTGTAGAACATAGCTCCACACTGGTCTT
The DNA here is from genome assembly GCA_037179545.1 of Sesamia inferens. Taxonomy (NCBI): domain Eukaryota; kingdom Metazoa; phylum Arthropoda; class Insecta; order Lepidoptera; family Noctuidae; genus Sesamia; species Sesamia inferens. The sequence goes on along the minus strand of CM073928.1, from coordinate 13,156,691 downwards.
CACACCCTTCGCAGGGTTGGTTGCCCCACCATTCAAGAGTTTCACTTAAATCTGCACCTGTAACATATTAAACAATTTTTTCCCTAAGACAATGATCGATCAATCTCCTCAAATACAAACTAAATTCCTTGATGATAAAATGAAAGGTTGTTGTTACAAATGCTTGTGTTTGCTCTAATTTGGGGCCAAGAAATTGGACAGTCTGACTTAGGTCATTCGAAAACGTTAATAACTTTGTGAATTCGAATCGCAGATCAGTTTTATCAATTATTCCACTAAACAGTTTTTCAGTTGCTACTGAATGTACTTTGAATCCAATGCGATAAAGATAAAGAAAGAGTAATGATGGCTGTCTGTACGAGCCAGTATCTGATAGCCCGCCGGTTCGCGCGGTGTTCGGATGGTGTGAAGATCACGCTCTTTAGCGTACTGCACATCCCTGTACGCGTGCAGCCTTTGCGTGAACTATACTGACAAGGCATACAGTGGTCTCCGTATCCAGTATAATAACGCATTCCGGGCAGTGTTGAGGCTGCCCCGCTTTTGTAGTGCATCAGGGATGTTCGCGGATGCGCGCATGGATTTTTTAAACGCTACTGCGCGGAAACGCGGCCCGTCCCTGGTGCGCCGGGTGTGGGCCAGCTCCAATACCATCCTGGCAATGATCGCCGACCGGCTAGACTGCCCTTATATCCGGCATAGCTGTGGCAGACACGTCGCTGTACAAATGCCCACTAGGAAATTATAGTTTGACATTATTGTAAAACTTCTGTATGTCTATTCAATGGTATTGTTATGTATTTTAATTATTATTTTATTTTATCTTTATTTTCTTTTGGATTTATTTAATTCAATTGTTGTTTAAATTTAAATTTAATTATTTGATTTTCTTTTTGAATTATTTTATTGTGTAATTGGATTTATGGACTAAAACATTGTCTGAAATAAATAAATATATATAAATTAAAACTTCCATATTCAAAAAAATATATATACATACTGACAAACCTTTAATTGTCTTCCAGCCCTCATTAAATCTGTTATGAAAGCCTAAGTGATATATGCCTCTTATGTAGCTCCTAGCAACCTTGTTTGTCGGTGCGGTGTCTGCAAGCTTCACAAGTTCATCCACTTCTACCCAATTGTTGATCACTGCTAGATAAGATTGCTCCGCGCTGCATACATTGTAAGCTTCAGTCCAGTTCAATGGCGTTGAGTGTAACTTGTAACAGCTGCTACTATTCGCGTTGAAAGTGTAATCTGCAGAAGAAAAATATTTATGTGACAGATAATACCAGCTACTCTTCACAGTTTCATCCGCATTAATTTCAATCATCATGGGAATATGTGTATAGGGTAAAAAGTATCGTATATGAAAAACCACCTGTGTGCCATATTTCAATCAAATCCGTTCAATAGTTTTTGTATGAAAGAGTAACAAATATGCATCCGTACATCCTCCCAAACTATTCACTATATTATTAGTACAACATAATATTAGTAGGGTTAGTAGAAAAAGAAAGAAAAGAAAAAAAAAAACGTTTATTTCCAGTAAAAAATGACGCAAAGGTTTACAAAAACACAAAAAAAGACATAGTTGAGGGAATCATGAGTCACATCCACGCAAAACGGCTGTCGCTCAGCATAAAGCTGCGACTCTTGCAAAACAGAGCCCAGCGCTGGTTTTCAGCGACAGCCGACGCCGACGTAAAGACGTCACCCAGTGCAACAAGCAATTAAAAGTGGCATCGAGACAGTAATACAGTAAAAATAAAAACATAAAAAGTTAATCCAATTGTAAATGGTGAGAGAACAGTTTCAACAAACACAAACAGGAATATAAAAAATAAAAACAGAATATATAAAAACTACGAGAACATCAACCTCAAAAATGACATACTTTTCATATAGGTAATGGTACTTCACGCCAAGGCAGCATCTAATTTTGTACAAAGCACAGGTCCGCTCGTGTGTGGAGAACTGCAGCTACATTTGGACTGGTGCTGCGAAATGTCACCTTGCCACTTTGGATTCGATGGAGAGGCGTGCGAAGAAGCTGATTGGCGACCCAGACTTAAATCGAAACGGTCTCCAAAGCCTGGAGCACAGGCGTAGAGTAGCCAGCCTTTCGGTCTTCTATAGGATGCATTCTGGTGAATGTGCAAGGGTATTGCATGATTTAATTCCCCCATCTCCGTTCCATCATCTAACGACCCGTCGTACGGCGAGTTTCCACCCTTACGTTGTTGACACCACTGCAATCCGGACGAAGCGTTTTACTTTCTCCTTTATACGGCGTACATCATGGGACTGGAACAATTTGTCAGCGTCGGTGTTTCCGTCACAATACAATTTGAGTGTCTGCAAGGCTACAGTGAATAGGCTCTTAATAAACTAGCGTGCTTTACCATCAACGATCGCATCACTGCTTACCATCAGGCGGCATTGCGGTCAAGCGCTGGTTTATAATTTATAAAAAAAAAATGGCAATATTAAGAAGCGTCCGGTTTGACAGTATTTTCTAACATAGTCTATGGTATGTCGCACGCGATCACGCGCATCCAAACATGCATCAATGTTTACATTATTTGTACTATTACTATTACCATTTATATTAATATTAATTATTAACACACAGAGTTACCAAATGCCCATATGTATAATGTTACGAAAAGTTATGTTTTTATCTGTGCATCAGACTTCGCGCGAAATTCTAGGCTATACCTTTAGTGGAGCAATGTCAGGATTGAGCATTTTTAGGTTTAATCGTTGCCAGTAGATGTTATTGGATCTGCCAATACTATACATTCTACATAAAAATATTAAACATAGTTAAATTATGTTTAAAAAAATAGTTTTATTGCCAAAGTATGTTTTTAGTAGTTAGGGTTGACAAAATATTATCGAGATGTTTGTAGTAAATATTCTATTAAAATATTTTCTTAACAAAAACTTACCCAAATCTGGCAAAATACACTGCTGGTTCCATTTTAAAGATTGTAGGGTCTTTTTGCAAAAGAATGGATACTTTTTGTCACATTCTATGTCAATCATTTGGCCATTTGCAAAAAGAACGACACAGTCTTCTTTGCCCAAATAATCGTTCGGCTCTCCTATGCGCCAATTGTGGTATACGTCCTCTATTCTTTTACCTGTAAAAATTAAGTAAATAATAAATAACCATGAATTCAATTTTGTTGTAATAGTGTACCCTGGGTAAAAAAATGATTCTATTTAGTCCGTCATTCAGATATAGAAAAATATTGGACACGTATATTTTGTTTTATCAAATCAATAAAAACTGACACATATAAAAGGTATCAAAGATCAGGAGTGGTAGCTGGTGACGTCACTGCTCGCTAAAAAGTGTAGCGTGCAGTGACGTCACACAAGTTTTCAACGCACTGTGTCGTCTTCATTTTTTGTTTATATGAAAAAAGAAAAAATACGTGTCTAGTTTTTTTTGGAAATCTGACTGATGGACTAATTAGTTTTTTTTTTAGTCGACTACCCTATTCTAGTACAATGCAATGGCCTCTTAACATTCAACGAAGGTATGTAAGTATTTGATGGCCATACTTGCTCAACGGGGTTGGGTGATTTCAGACTTATTTCATTTTTATGCACTAGTGAGCCGCCCCTGCTTCGCATGATTTATACAACTTTTCAAAACTTCGAAAATTCTTGAGTGATACGCAAAATTCCAGAATAAATTCTGTAAATGGTGGTAATGTAATTAAGAACATCAACGCATTCACAATAGAAGTTAATAGCAAGATAATAGGATGTAAATTTCGATGTCTCACCATCAATCGTTTCGTATACTCCTTTTACTAAAAAGTCAGATATTCCCACAGACAACGTCCACCACGTGGGCTGGGTACTGTTCCAATAAGATATCACAGCATTCGCTTCTTTCTGGTTCTCTGGATACCACAAACCGGCTCCTTCCCAAGAACAAGTTCTTTTGGCTTCAGAAAAAGTTTTTGGTAAAGAGTGTACCTTATAGAAACTTTCTGTTGCTTCTAAATAATGATAGTCATTTCGAAAAAACTTTTTTTCCTGTTGTGCACCTGTAAAAATATCATAAAATATTGAAAACATAAGTTTAGTCGTTACTTCATTATCATCGTTATCGTGTACTTCACGGACGATACAGAGTCGATAATTATTTACACGGATTTTGCTTTATTAGGTGAATAACCACTTTGATAAATACAACTAACACTTTGCCAGAAAAAGATGAAATTGCAGTAAGGGTCAAAAGTGCATTACCACTTTTGAACTTTATTGCAATAACAATAAGTGTCAAAAGTGATGCTCCACTTTTGACCCTTACTGTATATGAACAAGGTATCATTTTATTTAATTCCTTTGTTTTTGTCATTGTATTCACCGTAGAACTTATATCTAATATAATATAATAACTTATATCTTATATCTAATCTAACTAGCCTGTTTGCACTTACTGGTTTTTCCACACAATTTTGTCTTACTTGATTGCCAGCTAGTCCTACGTCCTAGTACGTAGGAGTCAAGTTCATCCCACTATTTTCATTTTGGCCTATTTATTTATTTATTCTTTCGAATGAATTGAAATGAATTAAACAAAGGCGGACTTACTGCCTTAGGGATTGTCTACCTGTTAACCACAGGTGGCGAAGAGATTAGATAGCAGGTGCTTTAGTTAAGAGAATTATTAAGAAAAAAAATCTCAACACTATTTAAATAAATACTTAAATAAGCTATAGACACATACATACTATTACCAAAATATATACTTATAAAATATACATACATAACTAAAATTTGGGAGAGAAATGTTGAAATGTCTCTAGCCTAATTGTTAGGAAAATAACTCTGCAATTTCCGCTTAAATGCAAACCGACTGGCGATCATCCTGATATCAAGAGGAAGCGCATCCACAGAATCCATGTCCAGCCTCGTCGTACTTTAATTTAGCGGTTTTTTGGTGAGCATCTGTTAGATATATTGGTTTTGATGCACAATATTGTAATTCATATACGGTCAGAAATTCAAAATATACAGTATGTTAAGAAAACCCTGTCCGACTCATAAGGATAATAAAGGTTAGGTAAACACATGACCAAATATAATATAAAATTTTACGTAATCATCATAGTACTAATACAAATGAATTTTGAAATAATCTTTTTTCCCGCGAATTAATTCCAACTTCCCCGAAACTTGGTAATTTTAAAAAAAGTGTCAACACCGGTATTATTATGAGCGAATAGCGATGCGACCACGTGCCGCGTGCCCTGCCGCCCGCCGCCCGCGGAAGGGTGCTTACGCACATTTATTAAGTTACCTCTTTTTGCGAAATAATATTTATTTTTTTAGAGGGATTTTTTTTTAAGTTTAGCCCGGTTTTGTATCCATTAGTAGAATCAGTTATTGATACCTAACAATACCTTCACGGGTCGCACAGGGTTTTCTTAACATACTGTATAGTATATACAATTATTTTTTTTCAATAAATATTTTATTTACAATACATACACACTACGACTTAAACAATTTTCACAGACAGGATGCAGAACGAAGTAAACGAGACTGACAACGTCTTATATTGACCACACAGCGTCTTCCAGGACTGAAGCGAATGAGAGTAGTGTGATTTTGTAACCAACACACCATCTAAACGTAAATGAAGTGAGCAGGTGAACTGTTATTCCAACTAACTCTCCAAGCTCATTTTACCCAACTTATCAAGGTGAGAATTTTACAGAATCGATCGGCAAGTCTAAATTTGTTTAATATCAAAACAATATCATTTTTGTTCTCTTCATTTCATGCATGATATTATCTGGTGGAGCCATACGGCGTCCTCCGTACTTGTCTGAGCAGTTGAGTTGCGATGTGTGCCGGATACGATGCGCCAAATGTTGTTGTGTCGGGAGTTTGGTCGTGGAGGGTCTCCAGATCAATCTCCCTCTGGCGCAGCATCGCTGATCATGTTGTTGGGTCTGCCGTCTTTCTTTCTATTCACTCAGTTTTTTTTTTAAATTAATAGGCTTTCAATAAACTAGCGCGCTTAAAAATCAACGATTACATCACTACTTACCATCAGGCGGTATTGCGGTCAAGTACTAGTTTATAATTACATATAAAAAAATGCCCGAAAACCCTGACGTTACTTGCCCGTGTCACTATTTGGTGCTGACTGCAAATAAAATATGTAAATAAAACTCACGCGATAGTTTCAGTGCGAAGCACACGATTAGAACAACTAATATGTTTTTATAAAACATGTTGTTGAAACTCCAAGCGTCTTGGTGGACCCAAACACAACGAATAATATGAGAAGCTTGATATGAAATGTTGCAAAAGTCAAGACATTTAGATACGTTTTATCAAATGTATTATTAATATACATAATATTATCTGTAGTAACCATACGAGTATTGTAAATGCAAAAGTAATTCTGTCTATACGTCTGTCTCTTTATGGCGTTCCATTCCGTTAAGGCGTGTCTAGGTAACATACACCTTAACGGAATGGATTTCGATGTAGGAGCTCAAGTGGACTATTGCTCCCAAAAAAGCACTTAAAAAGTGGCAAAAGATGGACATTTTTGGGGACTATCATTTCTAATTTTGACGTTGCACAAGTCAGCCCTAATTTGAATAAAAGACTTTTAATTGATTGATTGCTTTGGTTAGGACATAATAGTTATCGCATGCTTTCAGATCACTATGTGGGCGAAGCCAATGCAAACTACATAATGTGTATCTATAATGATACATAGTAGGGTATTTGACTAAAAAAAACTAATGAGTCCGTCAGTCAGATTTCCAAAAAATACTAGACACGTATTTTTTCTTTTTTCATATAAACAAAAAATGAAGAGGACACAGTGCGTTGAAAACTCGTGTGACGTCACTGCACGCTACACTTTTTAGCCCGTAGCGACGTCACCAGCCACCACTCCTGATCTTTGATGCCTTTTATATTTGTCAATTTTTATTGATTTGATAAAACAAAATATACCTACGTATCCAATATTTTTCTATAAACTATAACTAATAGTTTTATATCTGAATGACGGACTAAATAGAATCAATTTTGTTAACCCAGGAAACATCCCTATAATGATTCACCGAGATGTATCTCGGACATGTCCATATGTTTCTATGGTGGGAGATAATATACTCTTGTTTATATTATTAGGAAGTTTTACGCGATATAACGCAAATATCACGGTCCAAACCTTAGGTCTTTATGCCCTAGATTACACCAAACAATCGGCCAAGTTTCATTTTGACATGGTTTACTTATATTGATTTGATTTTTGGGTTTTGATGAGAAAGCCAAGATGAGTGTCACGCGAATTTTTATTTGAATTTTTAAATTATTTATAGTGTCGCTTTTAAATAAAAGCGCGTGATTTATGTAGTAAACAGTGCATTCAGTAAATAATTCATAAAGAACATTGAAATCGCGGCATAGTGGCCACATCATGACTTTCCCTCAAACCTTCCTCATAGACGGTTCAGCCATTATTGTGAAATAAAATTTTCAAAGTATTTCTATAATTTGTTACACGTGTTATTGGTAAAATTGTGGTATATATTCCACAGAGGCTATTGATCAAGAGTTGAGGTTGAATCTCACCTTGAGAAATGAAGAAGAAGTAAACCATTGATTTGATTTGACAATGTGTATGACAATGTATATCGAATGAGACTTTCCCAATGTTGGGTTAAACTGTTTGCATGCCTAATATAAAGCAGTTAGCAAAAGAATCTAAAACTTATCATTTATATTTTGTAGCTACTTTCTGTGCAAATAAAGAACTATTCTATTCTAATCTAAGTTGTGTATCAAGCCACACAGAATGAGCGCTTCTATAAAATAAAATAAAGAAACTTAATATTGTAGGGGAAAAACATTTTCATACATCGAAAAATGTCCAGATCTACTTTCCAAGTACAGAGGTCAGTTTGTTATTGCAAAAAAAAAATGTGGCATACCTAAAAATTATCAATTTTCTGGGTGGCTAGGAGAGTTGTGAGTAGACACATTGATAGACAGGTAGACCACAAAATTATCTCATAATCGTTTAGTTTATTGCTTTTGTGGTACAAACCCTAAAAATGATATAACTATGGATTTATCCATAAATAGTTAATGATGCAACTTTTATAAATATTCTGTTTACATACCCCAACTTTTATAAATATTCCTTTATATAATCAATCTAGGTAACTTTGATTGGTTTGGGTAACATTGACAGTGGGACACACAGTTTTTCTTGGATTAACTATTGACTCCAAGTTACAATGGGGTCCTCACATTGAGAAGCTGTTGGGTAGACTCAGTTCTGCCGCTTTTGCTGTTAAGAAAATTAGACAGATAACTGATGTGGATACAGCCAGAATTGTTTATTTTAGTTATTTTCATAGTCTTATGACTTATGGGATTCTTCTCTGGGGAACTTGTGCGGACATCAATACCATCTTTGTTTTACAGAAAAGGGCTGTTCGAGCTATTTACAACCTTGGTCCTAGAGATTCTCTTAGAGAAAGATTCAGAGAGGTGAACATTCTGACTGTAGCTTCACAATATATATTTGAAAATCTTATGTATGTACATAAAAATATATCGAATTTTAAGAAAATAAGCGATGTTCATAATGTAAATACCAGGAACAAACACAATCTTGCTGTACATCACACTCGTCTCCACAGAGTAGGCAACTCGTTCATGGGTCAATGTATACAATTTTACAACAAGCTTCCCATGGACATTCGAAACTTACCCATTAAACGATATAAAACCTATATAAAGGCCAAACTTTGCAAAAAGGGGTATTATAAAATCTCAGATTATTTAGAGGACAGAGAGGCTAAGTAATATGCGTAATCATAACGTAAATTATTGTAAACATTTTCATTTTTAATGTCTGGACTTGAAACAAGACGATGATCCCTGAGTTTGTTTCGGCTATTTCTTCTCAGAGGTAGTCAGTTAGGAAATGCCGGCTTCATCTAGTTTAAAAAAAAAAAAAAAAAAAAACATATGACGTGTGAAAGTGATCGGTGATCCTACTTGCTTAATAAACGATTTCATTTCAAACCATGAACCAGTTTCATTTTTTTTTTCGTATGATACCAACTCAATTATAAGTCTACGGGTTCGATTCCAGGCCCGGCAAGTACCAATGTAACTTTCCTACATTATATGTACTAACAATATCTTGGACACCAATGACTGATTATATGGTGAAACCTAGACTTTCAGCCTGAAATCGCCAACCCGTTTTGAGCAAGTGTGACGCTCAGTCCTTCTCTGCATGAGAGGAGACCTGTGCCCAGCAGCGGGACGACAAAAAATGATGTTGATACCAACACAATTTACAAATACTTCTTGTAGCTTTGTATTTTTAAACTAGCACCGGAAACGTTAAATATTTTTTGTTAATATTATTTTAGTTCTTTTCTACTTAGTTATGCAAAAAATTCTGTCTCAAACGTGTTTTAAAGGTTTTTATATGCTCATTAAAAATTTGTATAACAATGCCAAACGTCTTAAATTGATCATTGATTATTTTATAAAATATATAAGACAAAACTGGAAATTAATGATTTTATTTCGTCAGTTACTCCCATTTATAAGAAAAACGTAAACCAATGTTACCCAAATTAATTCAAAATAAAATTATTATTATTTTCTATGTGTATCAGAGTTACCTATGTAATGACGGAACTTTGACAGACTAGAAAACTCAGGTTTTTTTATGGACAGATGAGTTTTTAGATAATTCCATTAATCTTTACGGATGTATTGAGAGCACTAACAAAATAAAATACATTTCTGTGATAGGGTTAAAATTTTAAAATATTGTGTAAAATACCGCATTTATCTGTCAAAGTTACCCAGATTGAGGTAACCATTTTTTTAAATGTTTTAATTTGAGTATCCATAATAAACATATTTGTTATTTTAAGAAGAAAAAAAATTATTCGTTTTTAATGCACTATTTATCTTTTCTCAGTATGTTTTAGTAATTTGGGCGAAAAAAAACGTTATAGAAGAAATGGCAAATGTTTGCTTATAAATTTTCTGGGTTCCCTTAACACTAGAGGCCAAATTAATGAGTAATATAAACACCATACTTTTCAGCTTTTTTTTTAAGCTCTTTAAATAATAGTTTAACATTTTGTTGTAACTTAATTACAAATCACTATCATATCAGTAGGTTTTAAAATATCTCTGTGATCTTCCTCCAGTTCATCCTCCATTTCGATATACAAGCAAACAAACTTACTGAAAATCGGAGCAGAACTAGCGGTCAGGCGAAAGATTAGAGAGGCACTTACCTATTAGACTTATTAATAATCTAACTAACAAGCAACTTTTTTTATTATAACTCCGGTCAGAATTATGTGCTTAAAATAACCTTGGGTACAATGTTAAAGATAGGCTTGTTTTCATACAAAATTTTGTTCGTTTATTAGGTATCACTACATACCAATAGCCTCGTTTTTCTGCTAATGTGAAAAAAGTATGTAGGTATTGCGACTCGCAAAGAAAAATTTCAAAATAAACTAAACACCTCTATATTTAAAAAAAAAGGAAATTATATAAACAAGAGCGACTGATAATCACGAATCCATGAAATTCAGGTCACACAGATTGTTATTAGGTATAGCAGACATTATGGAGTAGGTAGCAACCCGGAGACTAGATTTGTTGATTGATGGATTTAACTAAGCTAAGTTTCCATTTTTTTATCAAACAACAATCGAAATAAAAATCTTTCGTTTTTCAATCATTGTAATTGTGTAGAAAATACAAACATGTTACCTACAAAGTGGGTGACGATGCAGGGGTAAATTGGGACGAAATTTTAACATTAAAACGAAAAGTTAACATTTAACGAAATTTTAACATTAAAAATAATGATAGTTTATTTGCGAACAATGGTACTTAATCGTTTATTATTAACACAGTAAACACATCTGAGTTCTTTCTGTATAACATATTTGTATTTTAATTAAACTTTTAGGTAGGACGCTTTCAGGCTAGGTGAAGCGACAATATTCGTGGAATGACTGGTACCAGCTACTGAGCTCTGCCCAGCAGTGGACTGCTATATGCTCATGACGATAAAAGTATTTACATTTTTGGCACAGTAACATATTATTTAAATATTACAGTTTCGTGCCGATTAACCCCTGCATCCTTATTCATCCCATTTGACGGAAGTATATTATTTACAATTTCTTTGTAATATTTTCTTAAGATTGTTGGGTTAAAGAAAGCTGGTCTACATCGTGTTCACATATAAAGAAGCACTTCAGACCGCAGTCGATCTGGTTCAGACGCCCGGTGTAGAACATAGCTCCACACTGGTCGTCACACTCTGCCCCGGTCGGAGGGTTGCCCCACCATTCAAGAGTTTCATTCAAGCATGTACCTGTAAAATATTAATCATATTAACCGCATATACCTATGTACAGTGTACAAGTGGAGTACCACTTTTGACACTTATTGTTAGTGAGATAAAGTTTCTAAAGTGGTAATGCACTTTTGACCCTTACTGTAGATCCTAATTATCATCATCATCATCATCATATCAGCCGAACGACGTCCACTGCTGGACATAGGCCTCCCCCAAGGTTCTCCACGACGACCGGTCCTGCGCCTCCCACATCCAGCGGTTTCCCGCGACCTTCACCAGGTCATCTGTCCAACTTGTCGGGGGCCTACCCACGCTACGTCTTCCGGTGCGTGGTCGCTACTCAAGAACCCGTCGGCCCCATCGGGCATCGGTCCTACGGGCAATATGTCTAGCCCACTGCCACTTTAGTGTTGCAATTCTTCGGGCTATGTCGGTTACTCTCGTTCTTCAGCGGATCTCCTCATTCCTGATTTGATCGCGCAGTGAAACCCCAAGCATAGCCTTCTCCATTGCCCTCTGAGTGACTTTGAGTTTTCTTATAAGGCCCATTGTTAGCGACCTAATCCTAATTATGTAAAAATGAAAAAAGGAATATATCCTTGTTTAGTATTGAATTGGTAAAATTAAAGGTGCCAAATGCCTACCTATATAATAAAAGTGTACGTCATATTATGTACATAATTCATCATCAACCTTTTATCGTCCCACTGCTGGGCACAGGTCTCCTCTCATACAGAGGAGGATTGAGCGTAATCACCACGCTTGCTCAATGCGGGTTGGCAATATCAGATTTAAAGTCCAGGTTTCCTCAAAATATTTTCCTTCACCTTGTAATCAGTCATTGGTGTCCAAGATATACTGAGAAAGTACATATAACTTAGAAAACATACATTGGTACTTGCCTCACATGAAATCGAACCCGCACACTCATATTTGAGAGAATGGTGATTTAACCACTAGGCCACCACGACGATGTACATAATTGGTGTCAATAAATACCATTCTTTTTTTTTATAAATTATAAACCAGCGCTTGACCGCAAACCCGCCTCATGGTAAGCAGTGATGCGATCGTTGATGGTAACCATAGTCTAACTTATATTATTCGCAAGCATTACCATAGTATGGGTAGAAGGTGTTCCTAAATTTAATACATCCTAATTACGTAACACACTATTACCATCTACTTGAATCATTTTGAAGCATCTTGCTAATCCATTACTCCTAATGTTCGAAAAAGTGTTTTGCTCAACAACGCCAAAAACGCAATGTATGTTGTTGATCTGTGAAAATGAAATCCAGTGCCGCTGATATTTTTCTCTTTCCTTTTTCTCTATTTTTCCTCTTAACAGTTTTTCAGTTGCTACTGGATGGACTTCGAATGTATTACTTCAATGCGAAAAAAAAGGGTAATGAACGATAATTTTCATAGCTAAAATATTTGACTCGAGTCAAATACTCCACTTCGAGTCGCTAAAATTAACTGACAGTGGGCGGGGCACATTGCTCGTAGGACCGATGGCCGATGGGGCAGTAAGGTTCTGGAGTGGCGGCCTCGTACCGGAAGATGCAGCGTAGGGAGGCCCCCAACAAGGTGGACCGATGACCTGGTGAAGGCCGCGGCAAGCCGATGATGCGGACAACACAAGACCGGTCATCGTGGAAAGCCTTGGAGGAGGCCTTTGTCTAACAGCGGACCGCTATAGCTTGAAGAAGAAAAAGAAGAAGAAGAGAATATTTGTTAGACACACTTACAAACCTTTAACTGTCTTCCAACCTTCATTAAATTTGTTATGAAAGCCTGAGTGATATAGGCCTCTTAAATAGCTCCCAGCAACCCTGCTCATCTGTGCTGTTTTTACAAGCTTCACAAGATTGTCCACTTCCAACCAATTGTTGATCACTGCTAAGTAAGATTGTTCTGCGCTGCACACATTGTAAGCTTCGGTCCAGTTCAAAGGGGTTGGGTGTAACTTATAACAGCTGCCACTTTCCACGTTGAAAGTGTATCCTTGTAAAGAAAAATATTCGTGAATAATATGTCGTTGATATCAAAGCTGAAGATTTGACGGGAACTTGAAGTCTATGTCGTTCGTGGAGAAACGACAGTTTGTGCTACTGGATATATTAATACTTTGCACAACACAGGCAGCATGATTTTTTTTTTTATAATTAGTAACTAATCATCATCATCATTTCAGTCGAAAGTCGTCCACTGCTGGACATCGCCCTCAAGGATCTTATATAAACCAGCGCTTGACCGCAATCCCATCTGATGGTAAGCAGTGATACAATCCTTGATGGAAAAGCGCGTTTAATTAAGAACCTATTCACTCAAAAAAACGGAACACGTGAATAGGAAGGAAGACGGCAGTTGAGCGAGGTGATGCAATGTGAAACCCAACAACACGACCGTCGATGCTGCGCCAGGGGTAAATTAATATGAAGAACCGCCACGACCAAGCTTCGGACACCACAACAATTGGCGCATCGTACCCGGCACACATCGCAACACAACTGCTCAGACCCGTCTTCCAACGGCTTCACCAGACATCATACCAGAACACGACGAATCGCTTGACAGCAAGATTTTACTGGGTGGTAACTTTTGCTGGCAGCCGATGTTGTTGCAGTAAAAATTCACCAAACAAAACAAAGTACTCATACAAATAAAATAAATCCCAGAACTCTCTGATAAGCAAGTAGTTGAAGTTGACAAAATTCAAATGTTCAAGCCGTTTATTATACATTTATATATATAAAGGCGCAGATTCACTTTTTCACAAATTAAATTTAAGTTTTTTTTTTTTGGCGGAAAAGTCAAGCTGAGTGTAACGTTCATTTTTATTGGATTTTTAAAATTATTTATAGTGTTGTTTTCTAAATAAAAGCACGTGATTTATGTAGTAAAAAGTGCATTCAGTGAATAATTTATAAAGAACATTGAAATATTGTAGCATAGTGGGGACATCATGACTTTATCCCAAAGCTAGGATAAGTTAGGATAAATTAGGATAAGTTAGGATATAAACTTACTCAAGAAAAAACTTACTCATGTCCAGGCTGTATGGCGTACTATGCCTTTGCCTTTTCCATTCAGAAGTATGGAAAGAACTGAACCAAAAAAAATGTCTATGGAATATCTTAATTTGAAAGAACTAAACTAATATGTTACTTTCCTTCTCTTATTGAAATAGAAGGAAAAAGACGCACTGACATTTTGTTTTGTTTGTGAACAATGAAACCGGGATCTTTGTGTTTGGTTGAAAACATACCCAAGTCAGGCATATTGCATTTATGATTCCATTCCAAAGACTGCAGGGTCTTCTTGCAATAGAATGGTGCCTCTCTGTCACATTGCACATCAACCATTTCGCCATTCGGGTGCAAAACTATACAGTTTTCAATGCCCTTATTATTGTTTGGCTCTCCTTTGCGCCATTTGTGGTATACGTCCTCCACTCGTTTACCTGTGGAATTATGTAATAAATGAATAAGTCAAGTCGTGTGTACGACTCAAGCGAAGCGTCGTTTATACAACATTATTTTTTGTTTATGCAAATCCCGAAACACGTGTCAAGTATTTTTAAGTAAAGAATCTATGTAAAATTATCATTAAAAACCATAAAGTTATGAGCTTGTTATTCTACTTAGTTCATCACCATCTCAGCGTATGATCCCGGTTGCATCCACGGCTTTCGCATTGGAGGCCGGGGTCCCAACAAAAAAAATTGTCCACGCTCCGTTTGGACGGGCGAGCCGGGTGCATTGACCTATGGCATCAGCTGAGGGCGGGCATGCGCACGCGCAAGCTGCGCAGCGCGCTCAGTAGCAATACTGTAATCATTTCTAAATGTATATGTGAAAAAATATAACATGGTGTAAAAATTACTTGAACGGATTCAGTTTCTTATTCTGAACAAACTATATTCGGGCCCCGCATTAACAAAAAATAACGTTGTATAGGTCCTAGCGGTAGCGAACGCGGCCGCTGCGTAAGGAGGCGCGGGTTGTATCCCCGCGCAGTGCAAATACTTGTATGTATGAATAAGAATATTTGCACTGGTCTGGTCGTACCTCGGAAAGCACGTTAAGCCGTTGGTCCCGGTTGCCATACGAACATCTAATGGCAGTCGTTACGGGTTGTTGGAGCCCTCAAAAGTCCTACAATTGGTCTAACTGCAATGCTTCGATATCGCCTTCGGGTTGTGGAGGTTAGACGGCAGTCGCTTCATGGAAAATATCGAAGTTTAGCCAAAATGAGCAGACTGGTAAAGCGGACCCTAGACTCCAAAGCTGAAAAGCTTCGGATACGACTGGGATTAACGCCGAGATGTAGACTACGCTACCCCTTAAAAGAAAGACTGGTAGTCGGACTTTCGGTCTTCTGACGCGTAAGAGCTGTCGATATAAATGACAGCCGGGATCAACGACTCAAGGCGCTTTCCGAGGAACAGAAGAGTCTCAATATATAGAGATGGTCACCCATCCACAAAACAACCTCGCCAAGCACAGTTTAACCTAATCGATCGACTTGTGCGGCTATTATTATTCAGTCACAAGCGTAATATAATTGAAGTATCTGTTAGTGTTCTATCAAAAGCTAAGTGTAATATCAAAAAAAGTAGCAGAGTTTACTAAATGCTTATTAAAATATATACGTAGAAAGAGAGAAAATATATACTTAGACTGATAAAAAAAAACATGTTGTCTGTCTGTTTATTGTGGCTAATATTTGAAAAGACTGGACCGTTGTTGACGGGACGTTCACTGATAGATAGTTGATATTATAGAGCCTGAAGTTTTTTTTATTAATTGTCGTGATTTAAACTTTTTACACACAAAAAAAGGTTAAAAGTGGGGCCATAATGCCTCAATAGGCTTAATATGCTACTTTTTTTTCCCGTAAAATGTTCCTGTGTGATAATTCCCGACATCCGCATAAGCTAAGGCAGAAGCTAGATTCCAGACACTAAATCCCATTCTCATTTTATTGTATTCCCGAAGGGAAACCAGTCGTGATGTTGTATTTCAAACATTGAGTAAATAAATGTAAATATTATTAATTTGCAATAAACATCTACTCCAAGACTTACCGTCAAGAGTCTCAAACACTCCTTTCGCTAATAAATCGGTTATCCCTACATGTATCCACAACACAGGCTGGGTTCTGTTCCAATGGGATATCACAGCATCATATTCTTTCTGGTCCTCTGGGTACCACAAGCTGGCTCCTTCCCAAGAACATGTTCTTTTGGCTTCAGCAAAAGGTTTTGGATAAGAGTGCGTCTTATAGAAACTGTGTGTTGCTTCTAAATAAAAATAGTCAGACCGAAAAAACTTTTGCTCCTTGTGTGCATCTGTAAAATATATCGTAAATTATGTTTTGTCAAAAAATTAAATATTTTGCTAAACGGATTCTTGTTTTATTAGGTCGATTTTTCAATTTAAAGTCATGTCAAAATGAACAAAAAACGTAAATTATGTTTTGTTAAAAATTACCTAGTTTTACTAAATATTGTTTTTAAGTCGGACTTTTCAATTTAACGTGTTAAAATATACTATGAGCATAATTTTAAATAAGTATCTAGATTCTAGTGTAAATGAAAAAAAAAACAAACTTACGAATCGGAGAGAGGTTGGATGCTAAGTACACTATGAGAATTACTAATATTTGCTTAGGAAACATTGTAACCACATGCAGCCTGCTGGACACAAACTAAACTATTGATATGCAATCCTTGACAATACTTCACTTTATTTTATATTCCTATCTCCTATCCCTTTCCGGGAAACTACCGTTCGTTGGCATGTGAGCAAGATGGCTATACTAAGTGGTTAGCTATACCATTTAAACGAGAGAAAAAATACGGCGAATCGTGTAGGTATGTTCAAAAAACGACGCTGGCGTTACTCATGTGTTCAAACTCGAAGAAACAAGTTAAACCGCATGCATAGCGTATCAATGATAAAAACAAGCAAATAGTTGTTATATAAAGAGTACTTTGACACACTTGCCACTAATAGCGGCATACGAATATTCATATGATAAATTTTTACCATGTGAACCTAATGTTCAAAATAAAATCTGTTTACATAATACTTATATAATAAATAATGTCCACCACTTAACACTTATACTTACTGTGAACATTGCTTTTAATATACTATAAAACACAACAATACCATTTCTGTCATACAGTGTTATAGTAAATTATAAATATCCTTTAAAGTCTTAGAACCGTATTACAGAACTTTGCTCGAGACTCAAGCACTATTCAAAACTAGTTTCAACCAATCAAGTGGCTTCAAACGAGTTTTGAGTAATGCTCGAGTTTTGAGTGAGGTTCTGTACTATGAACCTAACTATTGTTTTATCGTCTAATTTCTCTCTAAACGGTAATTGTACGATTCTCTTGTTAACAGACTTTCACCTTCTTCTTCAACCTAAAGAGGGCTGGACAAAGATCTCTCCCACAGCTTTCATCATTTGGGGTTTACCATGCTTGACAAGCGGTTTGTGGATCGTAGTAGTTTGTTATTCCACAGGAGAAGTGCTGCTGCCCGCTTCCCTGGTGCGAGAGAGAGTCCCCTTAGTCACCTCTTACGACACCCACTGGAGGATATGGCATGGCACTATTCTAAGCCCTTTAGTCCTGTCGAATTAAGATATTCCATAGACAGTTTAGACGCAATTATAAACTTTGCGACCAAAAATACACCAATTTACGTCAGGCGCGGACTAATTTGTCAGGTCTAAACTAACACATTATCTTCTGTCCCTTTCTTAATGAAATATAAAGAAAAAGATGCTCTGAACAGACAAAATCGGGGCCAATATCTACCATTAGATATCACATATTCGCACACCCACTCATATAGCCATAACCAGGATGTGTGTCAGTTTTATATTAAGATAATTCATTTCCTCCTGTTTTTAAAATACCGATTGGGGCCTGGGACATACCCGATTACTAACGCAGATATCGAGAGGTAGGTACTCATGTTTGAAGAATAAACATGGTTCGCCTTTTATCCTTAGTACACGCCATCGACAAACGTTAATGAACTTTGTTTTTTTTTATAACAGAAGTTACGTATCAACATGGTCATTTTTTGTTATTTCGTAAATGTTTGTCCGTACACATCACACACCGAACACTAGTGTGCCGGCTGTATGTGTGGGACTGGTGCGCAAGATGCTCGCCCGCGTGAACCGCGTGAGTATATCTCTGCCGAACCCTTTGAAAAATACAGGTGTGAAACTATGTTTATGTTACTAGATATTTTCTAATCAATCTTATAAATGCGAAAGTAACTCTGTCTGTCTGTCTGTTACGCTTTCCCGCTTAAACCTCTCGATCGATTTTGATAAAACTTGGCACAGACAATCTTTAGACCCTGAGAATGAACATAGGCTACCTTTTATTGAAACAAAAGAATGATATTCCCGAGGGAAATCTAAAAACCGCGATATAACCGAATTCCACGCGGGCGAAGCCGCGGGCGGAAAGCCAGTGATAGATAATTGTTCTCCAGGCCAGTTTTGGCGGTCAGTCTCAGCGGTAACTATTCATCGACGCGGAAGATAATATAGTGCATAGACATTATACACACAGATGCACTTTGCCTTCCATCGTTACCATAAATCGATGTTGGATGCTGGTGGTGGTGGTGGTAAAGATGGTGAATGATGATGTTGTTGGTTCCTACATGATCGTAAAATGATTGGTCACAGTACAAACAGCTTAGCGTATTTTCCGAAGTAAGGAGGGATTCACTTTCGAATTCCGGTTTCATCATCATCATTTCAGCCGAAAGACGTCCACTGCTGGACATAGACCTCCCCAAAGGATCTCCATGACGACCGCTCCTGTGTCTCCCGCAACTAGCGGATTCCCGCGACCTTCACCGGGTCGTCGGTCCATCTTGTCGAGGGCATACCCACGTTGCGTCTTCCGGTGCGTGGTCGTAACTCGAGAACCCGTCGGCCCCATCGGGAATCGGTCCTACGAGCAATGTGAATTCTGGTCGGAAAAACACAATAACAATTTGTCCGACCTGATAATAGGAAGCGGATGCTATGGTCAGCAGTCGCTTATGTTATCACAATATCAACTTTGTTATTGGGAGTTTGCCATAGTAAGGAACTGTCTATCAATTTCATGAAACCTATGTATTTCTTTTTCCACGGGTTTTCAGAAAGAAGCCAATGGTGCAAAGACATGAAGGGGGAGCATTATTGTGTAAACTACATACTAATCCATCCGCGGAGCTACCTTCTTATTCCTCTGCTTCGGCCTATAGAGTTCCACTACTGGATAAAAGCCTCCCCCAAGACTTCCCACGATGACCGCATCCATCGGCTTCCTGCGACCTTCACTAGGTATACGTTACATTCAGTAAAATCTATACTAATATACACTATGTAACAAAAACCCTGTTGTTCCTTTCAGGTACATATAATTTTACCTACAAGCACATCATTAATGAAGTCATAATTAGAAAACAGTAATCATTGTCTAGTCGAGGGGTCACAATCAAATACCTATTAAAACCGACAAATTCGTTTTTTTTTTTAGAATATTTGAGCTTATAATTTAAATAAATTGGCGGGAACGTTCTACTTATGTCTAGTTTCTTCATGCAGAATTGCAGAGCTAAGAAATCAGTTACAGATTATAAATATTAATAATTAAACATTTATTTTAATTAT
The DNA here is from genome assembly GCA_037179545.1 of Sesamia inferens. Lineage (NCBI taxonomy): Eukaryota > Metazoa > Arthropoda > Insecta > Lepidoptera > Noctuidae > Sesamia > Sesamia inferens. The sequence continues at coordinate 13,136,545 of CM073928.1, read as the reverse complement.
TTTTGTTGGACAATTTTAATAAATTACTTGCTTTATTACGTCCGTATGCCGATTCTTAATACGTAAGTTGAAGGAACAACACGGTTTTTGTTACATATTGTATAAAGCTGAAGAGTTTGTTTGTTTGTTTGAACGCGCTTATCTCAGGAACTACTAGTCCGATTTAAAAAATTCTTTTTGCGTTGGATAACCCATTAAACCAGGAAGGCTTGAAGCTATTTACCATCCCGCCGCGACCAATAGGAGCGAGGCATATAAAAAAAAAACATCATAAACAACACCTACGCGGGTGAAACTGCGCGGCGCAGCTAGTGAGTCATATTCATCAACTTTTATTGCAATACCACAAAAAAAAACTTGTTTTTAACGTTTATTTAGTTAGACACATAATTAATTTTCTTCTTAGTATCGTTGATTTTACTAAGCTTCGACTAGAATTCGGTCACATTGCAGTGTTAGCGTTGCAATAGCAGGTGTTCTTGTATAAGTAATTTATTTTCATTAAATTTATGTGTATTAATTAGATTTCATTTAAATTTATACATGTGCTTACAAATGGCTGTTATTTACATGAAATTTTGAAAATTTTAATTTTATTCGTGGCACGAGGTGCGGCGTCGCTTGTGATGTGGCTCCACCACACACACACACACACACATGGCCACCGATTGTCTTGTACAGAAGCTAAACAAATTTTAAGTTTAATGCATGTTTTCTCCCTATTTCATTAAGAAAAGGATAGACGATAACATTTTAGTTTAATCCTGTCAAATCAAGATATTCAATAGACAGTTTAGACGCAGTTATAAACATGGCGACCGAAAATACATCAACTTACGTCAAGCGCGGACTATAAATTTGACAGGTCTAAACTAACATTTTATCTTCTGTCCTTTTCTTAATGAAATAGAAAGAAAAAAATGGACTTAACTTAAATTTAATTTAGTTCGTGAACAAGGGAATCCGTCCCGTTGTTATGATTTCTGTTGGCTCCACAAGCGTACTTTGGCTCGTCGAAGAACCCTCTTCTGACTTGTACCAAGAGCTACCTGGCTTTATTTGTCATTTCTAAATGGTCCTGTGGGCGCTTTTCTGCAGGATCAACATACTCAGTTGAAGTTAGATGTTTATGCAGCCAAGATTTCAGACTATTAAGCTATCGAGTTTGTATTATCATGGAACAGTTGCCTCGTTATCTCGATAACAGTCGTAATGAAAGTATTAAATTACTGCATATACATAGTAATGTGGCAATGACAATATCTATCACTTTAATTATGTGATAAATTTTCAATCACAATCACAGTAATTGTGAAGAATTTTGTAAAGTTCTAAAATTTTCTCTGTTTATTACATTAGAAAGCACAGAGGAAGTTGTTGAACTGTCAAATTAAACCCCTTAGTTAGGTTACCTAATGTTATTCATTTATTTAAATGTCGTAAATAACGATATCATTTTAATAAACGTTGCTCATTTGACTTACATTGTAGTGGGGAAAATGCTGTGACGTTATTTTGTAATGGCGGCACTTGGATAGAGTCGTTTTGTGTGGGGATAGTCGAACGGTCACTTCGTATTGAGACGCGGACCAGGACACTTCTCCGGAGCGAAACTGTCGGTTTGCCAATTTAAATTGTTACTGTCAGTTAATATTTCCTTTCATGAGGAATTCAGGGTATATTTACATTTCGTGCTTTAATTCAAAAAGCCACCTTACGATATGGATTTTGTAGCAGCACACCAAGATAGTACTCCGCCGTCGCTGCCGTCGTCATATGCAGTATGTTAATTAAACCCTGTCCGACCCGTGAAGGTGTTGTTAGGTATGGATAACTGATTCTACTGATGGATACAAAACCGGGCTAAACTAAAAAAAAATCCCCCTAATAAAATAAATATTATTTCGCAAAAAGAGTTAACTTAATAAATGTGCGTAGGCACCCTTCCGCGGGCGGCGGGCGGCAGGGCACGCGGCACGTGGTCGCATCGCTATTCGCTCATAATAATACCGGTGTTTTCACTTTTTTAAAAATTTCCAAATTTCGGGTAAGTTGGAATTAATTCGCGGGAAAAAAACATTATTTCAAAATTCATTTGTATTGGTACTCTGGTGATTACGTAAAATTTTATATTATACTAGCTGACCGGCAAACGTTGTTTTGCCATATAAATAATAGATTAAATTACTAAAATGGCTATTAAAAAATAAGGGTTGATTGTAGAAGGGTGAAAATTGGGGATTGTATGTATTTTTGTATGTTGTATCATAAAAAAATAGAAATTAAAAATTTTGTCTAAAAAATAAAAAAAAAATTTAGGGGTGGACTACCCCTAACATTTAGGGGGATGAAAAATAGATGTTGGCCGATTCTCATAGATACCGGTTAAGCACAAAAATTTTCATCAAAATCGGTCGAGCCGTTTCGGAGGAGTTTAAAGCCGAACACCGTGACACGAGAATTTTATATATTAGATTTGGTCATATGTTTACCTAACCTTTATTATCCTTATGGGTTGGACATGGTTTTCGTAACATACTGTAGGTATATACCTACTATATTGTACAACAAAAATATACGTTACATAAAAAATAAATTCAACACTACAAAATATACTATGGGCGACCTCGTCGCTAATGCAATCTCTTTCAGGCAACCTTAGAATGGACAGAGATATTCCAGGACATTAAATGGGGCTGTCGTTGGTGCAAATATTATACATGTCGGAGACAGCGACGGCAGAGCGGTAGGGTCGTCAGCTTCTTGGTGTGGAGGTACAGGTTTCATTTCGTAGGTGAGTTTTGAATTGAAGCACGACGTGTAGATATACCCTCCAATCTTCATAATAACAATTTGAATAGGCAAACCGACAGTTTCGGTTCGGAGATGTGCCTTGGTCCGCGTTTCGATGCAAAGTCACCGTTCGACGAACCCCACTTTCCAAAGCGACTCTGTCCATGTGACGCCATCACAAAATGACGTCACAAGCGTTCGCCCCTCTACTACGTAAATCAAATTAGCAATTTCTATTAAAATTATATCGACGATCTCCGACACGGCCAGCCTGACGATTTGCACGTCCTCGTGCATCATCATCATCATCATCCCAGCGCCAATCCCAGACGCATCCGAAGCTCTCTCAGCCCCGGAGTCCGAGATCCTTCACCAGGCCAACCGCCGATTCCAGCCAAACTTCGATATTTCTCTTTGCACGTCCTCGTGAATGTCTGTAACAAATTAAAAAAAAAAGCACAGAAAACAGACTTTGAAACATTTTTGAGAACTCGGCCAACCTGACCGTCACACGTCACGTTTAATTACAATGACTATTATAAAACCAAACAAGTTTAATCATTTTAACAACTTAAACGCAAGAGCTTCCTTCAAGCCTCATAATTATCAAATTTCAAAAAGAAAACACAAAAGGTTCCTCCAAGCCTCATAATTATCAAATCAAAATCATAATCATCAAAAAGAAAACACACCATGGTTCGCTACCACAGTAGCTAGTGACAACTCATAGTTGACACCCATATCGTCATCACCTCATGTGATACGACCAACTCTAGAGTCCACGACTCCCAGGTCAACACATGACCGTACAACTAATAGTCTCCTCTGAGACCCAGGTCCCCGCCACATCACTAGCTGCCCATCGCCCCCTGAACAACTCCTCACTGAGTTGCAGTTACGACTACAGACTAGTGCATGCAGTGCGACCATATCTACCAGAGTCCCCGCCACATCACTAGCTGCCCATCGCCCCCTGAACAACTCCTCACTGAGTTGCAGTTACGACTACAGACTAGTGCATGCAGTGCGACCATATCTACTAGTGTCCCCGCCACACCACTAGCTGCCCATCGCGCTCTGAACAACCCCTCACTGGGTTGCAGTTACGACTACAGACTAGTGCGTGCAGTGCGACCATACCTACTAGTGTCCCCGCCACACCACTAGCTGCCCATCGCGCCCTGAACAACCCCTCACTGGGTTGCAGTTACGACTATAGACTAGTGCGAGCAGCGCGACCACATAGCCATGATACGTGTTCTATTTGCTGGCGGAGGCACCCTCCTCGCCATCTTCTACATTATGAAAATCTAACTCAGCAGACATTACTTGGAAAAATCTTTCGTACCTATGCGATCGTGGGGTACTTATAAGTTCTGTTTCCAATCAACGATTTCAATAGGTAACAATCGCCATTATCGCCATCAAACAACTCACCAATATTAAATTTCATTACTTTAACTCATTTCTATCAAATTTACATTTTTTTGTAAATAGCACTCATTTCTATGTTCGTTACCGCTTGTTCTCTTGAGAAGATTTAATAGTCTAGCCACACATACTATCAGAAACTCAAGTGAGCTTGTAACTATAGGCCACAGTGAACTTTAGTTTTGAATTAAAGACAAACCAGACATAATTTTAAAACCCTGATTTAAAATTTCTCAGTCCATTATAACAAACAATAATCGGGTAGTACAAGAAATAATATTTGCAAAAATAACTCTTATTATCATGTTGCAAAGAAATGGTTCAGTACACAACACACTGGCACAACCTTGTACACTGTATATACTGGCGGGTGTGTACGTATAGCAATGAAATTACAGATTGCTTGACAAGAGAACATTCGGCTACTGAATCAAAATAAAAATAGTACGACTCACCGGATTGTGGCAATTTCTCGCAAACACCTGCCACTTGGCAGTTGTCAACCGTTGCACACCAGACATCTCTAAACTCTCATAACATCCCATTACGTTACCACAAACGTTTTGGGTATTTTGACATCTTTTCATCACCTGCAGAGTAGAGGCTCACGTCTTGAAACCTTGGGCGTTCCGCAAAGCGCACGCAGCTCTGACTCCGCGCCACACACCATTGATGTGATTCACCAAGCAGCTAGAAGCGCACTCCGCAAGCACACCTTGCATGTTCCTCAAGCGCACCTGGCTCGCCAAGCAACAGCCAGCACTGTCGCGCGCCAAGCAACAGCCAGCACTGTCGCGCGCCAAGCAACAGCCAGCACTGTCGCGCGCCAAGCAACAGCCAGTACTGTCGCGCACCAAGCAACAGCCAGCACTTCCGCGACAGCGCCGCATCCAGCCGCACGTGCACGCCTGCAGCGCACTCCTGCAGCGCACTATCACGCGGAGCGATCTCTGCGCCAGCAATTGAGCGCACCTCGTAACTTCACGTTCACTTCCAGCCTCACGTTATTCTGTTCCTTGATTTATAACGACATTGTGAGCAGTGTAGTTCCTTATCCCACTTCTGATGTCGGAGACAGCGACGGCAGAGCGGTAGGGTCGACAGCTTCTTGGTGTGGAGGTACAGGTTTCATTTTGTAGGTGAGTTTTGAATTGAAGCACGACGTGTAGATATACCCTCCAATCTTCATAATAACAATTTGAATAGGCAAACCGACAGTTTCGGTTCGGAGATGTGCCTTGGTCCGCGTCTCGATGCAAAGTCACCGTTCGACGAACTCCACTGTCCAAAGCGACTCTGTCCATGTGACGCCATCACAAAATGACGTCACAAGCGTTCGCCCCTCTACTACGTAAATCAAATTAGCAATTTCTATTAAAATTATATCGACGATCTCCGACATACATAAATACACTGAATTAGATACACAGTCAATGTCGTGGTGGCCTAATGGTTAAAACACCAGCCTCTCAAGTATGAGTGTGTGGGTTTGATTCCAAGTCAGGCAAGTACCAATTTAACTTTCCTAAAGTTATATGTACTTTCTAAGTATATCTTGGACACCAATGACTGAAGGTGAAGGAAAACATCTTGAGGAATCCTGGACTTTAAGTCTGAAAGCGCCAACCCGCATTGAGCAAGCGTGGTGATTACGCTCAATCCTTCTCTGTATGAGAGGAGACCTGTGCCTAGCAGTGGGACGATAAAAAAAAAAAAGATAATGATGATGATGAGATACATAGAGTTAGTATATCTTACTTATGTCTTACTTACTTATCATCTAAACGAGTTTTAGTTCGTATTAGTCAATCGAGTAGTTTTGTTTCCTAATTTCCTTTTTCCTTTCTACGATGACCAGTCTTGTGCTGCCCGCTTCCATCAGCTTCCTGCGACCGTCACCAGGTCATCGGTCCACCTTGTTGGTTCTCCACCCTACTTTATGTTATAGATATTTAGAACCGAACTTTGTTATCTTTTTTTTTTGCATATTTTTTTTCTTTCTTTCTTTTTTATATAACGTTGGAATGTCTCCTGTAACGTGAGCAAATACTTGTTTCGTGCAAGAATGGAATACCGCAACACGCATCACAGCAGTCAATAGCTTGACTACTGCGCTAAGTGTGCAGAGTATAAGAACACTGTTTTTATTAGTTGTAAGTTTCCCGAACAGAAAAAATAAATAAATTACCCTGCTGGATAAAAATTTTGTTTCAACAAACACCTGTCTGATAACTATGGCAGGATGTATCTGACATCGTAACGCAAACTTCGCGAAAAGGCTAGACCGCATGCCACTAACAAAATTAAGATAGTCATTTATGTCGTTAATGAACGGTTACAGAAATAACAATGTTTTAAAAAAAAGTGTCGGCTCGGCCTTTGAACGTTGCAAGCGTGCCGCCGTGCGGGTTTGTAGGTATGACGTTGATCCCTGATGTGAACTCTATTAAATCAGCTGATAAGATAGTTTTTCGAGTGTTGTTTTCATTGCGCTTTTTGTGTAATTAGCGAATTAATTAATTTTTACTTTAAAATCTTATTGGGCTATAAAAGTATAGCAGTTATGAACGGTCTATAGTGAAAACACCTACATTTTTTTTTTTATCATGAAAAAGCCGACGTAAAATTCTACCACTGTGGTGTTCAGAATCATGTACTGGATCCATGGTCCTCGTTTGTGCGTCGATGTCAGATACACCCTTTATATTCCAAACAACACCCGACGAGATTGGATTGAAGTGGGCCGTGTGCCAGTACACGTCGATACACAACCTACAGCATGATATTGTGAATAAATCGTAAGCTGCGCTCTGACCATGATATATGCTGGTACAAATTGGATTTATTTCCCGCTTTCCCTTCCATTGGTACTGAGCAGAAACTGTTATTGCACGTATGAACGATGAGGTGTCATGAATAAAATATTCTGTAGCGAACACGTCACCTATCCGACGCTTTCGATCTCGATTCCAACGTGATACACCAATCACGCGACACCGCGTACAAATGATTTATCGCTGTTGTCCTCATAAGTATAACTTGGTTTGACACGTGCTCTAATAGAATTATTGTTCCCAAGCGTTGCAATACAAAAACATAACAAAATATACAACATTTAAATTAATCAACGTACTTCCTGAAAATAGGAAGTTCAGAATCGTTTACTGAATCGGGTCATATCATTTTTAATATAGGTAATTTTTATCTCTAAAATAATGAAAACTTTGGAAATTAGTGTCATATTATCCCCGTTGTTTGTGCAGACAAATCGCAGTTTTACCTACTTATATTCATACAAATTTAATCATTTAAAACAAAATAAAGAAAAAAAACCTTATTCCAAGAACGTAAAAGTGTTCGTTCTCCAAGAATTTGTATGACTAATTTAATAAATAACAATGCACATAAAAGGGAAATTAGAAATTCAGTGTATGTATTACGATTAGAACATAATATTCTAATTGGGGTGATTGAGGGTGTGCGTTAATTACATAATATGTTGTAAATATTCTCCGTATTCAATGACGACACAGTTAGGTAGCGCAGTGGCTGAGATCGACTGCTGCGCTATGTGTCGCGGGTTCGATCCTCGCAAGGAACAAATATTTGTATGGCCTCGAGATAGTTGTTCCGTAAGTTTAAATGTTTGAAAACGCTCCACGATACAGGGGCAATTCCTACTGTGAGGCAACGATTTAAAAAAAATATCTCGGAATACAGAAGTGCCGGCTGGCATAAAACGGGACATTTTTAAATGTAAAAATGGGATCAAGTTTAGGATGTAATAATTATTCCATAGGTATCCACCGTTTGCTGTTTCTGTGTTTTGTTTTTTAGAATTTACTTATAATAACAGTTGTTAGTGAAAAGGAATACAATATACATAGTCACACAAGATAAGATTATAAGATCCTTTAAAATCTAAACTCAGTCTAATTCTGTCACCTCACCTAATTTCATTACATATTTTCCAAGTAACATTGATTGTCGCTACGATGTCACATTTAACGTTTAACGTATGAAAAGTTTTAATTATATCTTTACAGGTGACAATTTGGAAACGAAATTCATAATCCGTAACTGAAACATTTTCCTTATGATGAGGGAGATACGTGTATATCTGTGTAGAAGTTTTCAAAGACCGCGGCAGCCTGAAAAACCGATGATAATTATATTATCATCAATAGCAAGGCTTTAGTCACTACTTCGGTTACATAACCTTACCGTTTTGCTATTAATGACTTTCTAAATCGTTGTAATAATGTCGCTACTATTTTAAATGTTTATACTGAAATAACGAGACTTGGCCACACAAGAAACTTTTATAAATATTATAGAAAAATTATTATCATTATCATCCTTTCCGCCGAAATTATCGTTTCTAAATATCTATAACATAAAGTAGAGTAAGCCCCCGACAAGGTGGACCGACCGACGATCTGATGAAGATCGCGGGAAACCGCTGTATGAATAATGAATAGTTATTTTTTTAGTTTGTATTAATCGATCGAGTAGTTTTGTTTCCTAATTTCTTCTTACTTTTCAGTCTATAGAGGTCCACTTCTGGACAAAGGCATACTCCAGGACTTTCCACCATGACCAGTCTTGTGCTGCCCGCTTCCATTGGCTTCCCGCGACCGTCACCAGGTCATCGGCCCACCTTGTTGGCTCCCCACCCTACTTTATGTTTCAGATATTCAGAAACGACAATTTTGATTATTTTTAATTTCAGGAATTGGTCGTTAGAAGTGTACACAAACGAGGCAAAAGGAATACGTAAGGCCTGTGGTAGGTGGTGTTCTGTCATTTCTGCCTACCACGTGGAAAAAAGGCGTGATTTTATGTATATACAATAAATCAATAAAAAAAAAACCAGCTTGCAGCACTCTTACAATGTTACAACCAAGCAGGTACCTAAGTGAGGCCAGTAAAAACGTATTTATATTTACATAATACAATCAATGACCCCTTATCGGAGTATTTAGCTACATATTAAAGTAAACGGTACATTTTATTACGATAGCTGGTTCAATAAAAACTATAGTCATGCAAATGAACTCAAATTTAAAACACCGTATGCTTTAAATATACCTCATAATATAATAAACAAAACAGTGTATTCATAATTAAATACTTAAATAAGAATTACGTAGTTACAGTTTTTTAAAGACTACATTCCGCAGAGTAATTATTGCCTAATAAACTCATCATCAATCATCTCAGCGTTAATCCCAGTCGCATCTGAAGCTTTTTCAGCTTTGGGTTCTGGGGTCCGCTTTACCAGTGTAACTGCTGATTTCGGCTAAACTTCGATATCTTCCGTGAAGCGACTGCCGTCTGACCTCCACAACCCGAAGGCATCATCGAAGAATTGTTGAACTTTTGAGGGCTCCAACAACCCGTAACGACTGACATTAGATGTTCGTATGGCAACCAGGACCAACGGCTTAACGTGCTTTCCGAGGCACGACCAAACCGGTGCAAATATTCATATTCATGCAAACAAATATTTCCACTGCGCGGGGATTGAACCCGCTCCTCCTTGCGCAGCGGCCGCGTCTTCTCTTCTTTTTTCAAATCTGACTGGTATTTTCAGAGATTAAGGCATTTAAACGTCGTCCTCCGTAGTGCAGCGGTCAACACGCCTGCCTGCGATGTGGAGGCCCCGGGTTCGATCCCCGGCCAGGTCATGATGGAAAACGATATTTTCGTGATTGACCTGGGTCTTGGATGTTTATCTATATATGTATCTATTATGAATATAGCATCGTTGAGTTAGTATCCCATAACACAAGTCTCGAACTTATTTTGGGGTTAGCTCAATCTGTGTGATTTGACCGTATATATTTATTGCGTAAACACTATCAGTAGCAAAACCAAAGTTAAAGTCAATGTCAAAGTCAAAGTCAACGTCGACCCCTCCTCCTATTCTGATATATTCAGCCTTTATAATAATTAGAAGATAATAATTTGTGTTTAAAATATAATTTTAAGCAGAACTAAATCAATAACAGTGATCCAAAACCATTTTTAGTAATTCCAGATGATTAATCATCCGAAGACATAACTAAATTGACAGATCATAAGTATTGCCACAAAAAAGTTTATAGAATTTGAATTTCGAATTATTCATGACAAAAATGTGTAAATACTTTTTAGTGTTAAAATATAGAGTGCATGCTTAAAGAAGACCGTATGGCAATTATTCCGTTGCATCGTTCCGGTTACGCGCCAATTAAAATTTTTGACACACTGAAAAATTTGAATATAACCAAAAGATTCGTTTTTCGTTCCATCAATCGATACAATGTTGATTCTAATGTAGATGACAGGCCAAGAAACGGTCGTCCTCGCTCACTTAGGACTTCAGTCGTGGTAAAAGCTGTGAAGGCGTGAATTCGAAGAAATCTCAAACGTGGGTTTGAATAGAAGCACAGTGAAGGCATATCGAAAACAAGCAGGACATCGTTTGACCTCTTTAGACTGAAGGAGAAGAAAAAAGAAAGAAACGTAACGCACGTATAAAAGAAATATGTTGGGGGTATACTATATGCGTCACATCCACGAATTACGGTCATCTCTCAGCATAAAGCTAAGATTGCTTACTAAACTAAGTCTTAGTATTATTCTGAGCGATGGCTGTTTTACGAGTCAGAGCAGCTGTTGTTAACGTGACAAAAAAAAAAAAAAAACAAGAATAAAAATCGTATAAAACTCAAGACTACATAGTTACACATGTACATAAATAAACTAAACTTTTAGCAGTAATATTAATCGGTGGCCTAGAGGTCAAAATACTAACCTCACTAGTATGAGTGTGCGGGTTCGATTCCAGGTCAGGCAAGTACCAATGTAACTTTTCTAAGTTATATGTACATTCTAAGTATATCTTGGACACCAATGACTGACCTGAACTTTAAGTCTAAAAGTCGCCAACCCGCATTAAGCAAGCGTGGTGATTACGCTCAATCCTTCTGTGTATGAGAGGAGGCTTCTGCCCAGCAGTGGGACGATAAAATAGGTTGATGATGATGAGAGGTGAAAACGAATCCAGAGAATCAGCTCTGGAAATTTTGACCAACTTCTGGCCGTACAACTATCGCCGACTAGTAGTCATTATTTATTCATAAACTAATTTTTCGTCCTTATTAAGTTTGTTTGTCGATCTTCGCAGGAGAAAGCCTGGTATAAGCTATAGGTATGTTCTCATCCAGCGGCGCCAGTAGGAAACGCGCATGTCGAGCAATGAACTGCTTAGCTGACGATAAAGATGATCTATATACTAAGAAAGCTATATAAGCATTACACATAGATACAGATTACTACTACGTATCTTAAACTCACAAACATTCAAAACATATAGCCAGGCATGAGACATTAATGTCTTTCTAGTTTATTCCTAGATCCGCATCAATAGTACCTACCTCGCTAAGAATAACTCCACAATGATCCAACCCTTAGTAATACCGCAATGAATTGTATTCGGTACTTCTGCATGCAAATGCCATTTGTTAGATTTATGCTTCAATGCAAAATTACTCATTCCTATTTTGCTTTCCGTTTTATTTGAGTATTACCGTAATACCCATTTTTGTTGTTTTTCCATTGTTGATCAAATTACGCACACGAATTTATACCGTGTCACAGCTTTATACGGTGTAATCTCGTTTGTAGATACAAAGCCCCGCAACGGTGTATTGTCTTTTGGGACATATATTTCAATAACTCTGCTGTGGTATTGCGTATAAATCGTTCTTTTAGACATATGACAATAATTTACGTCAATAATTTGCATCGGAACAAAATATGCCTTTATTAGCGTATAGTTGAGATATATTTTCTACAGGACCTCATTTATTTATATTTAATGAGCACATTACGACTTAATGACTTTTCGAGGTAACATTAATTTATTCGGTTTTTTGGTTGTGCGATTCGAATAAAAAAACGCTCTGGCTGCTATTGAATAAATGATGGTGGGTCTGGCTGTTAATGGCATTTAAACCTATTTTAAAATTAGCTTATTTTTGAAAAGGATGTGTGGATGACGGGGGAGTCCAGTGATGCGCATTAGCACGGACCTTAGGCGGGCGTTATTTTGTATAAATAATGCCCACTTTGACGCAACATTGGGAACGTTGGGTTCAATAAGTTTGACACGTTCCTGACAGTGTAGTCGACCTTTTTTGTAAGCACGTACAATGGCTCAAAGGGCGTTTCAGCATCCATTTCCAAAAATATCTCGTGTTCCTACCATCCGTATTAAGAATAAATCAACTAAGAATCGTATTTCTTTTTAAAGTCTATTGAAAGATTTTTTTTTTTTTTACGATAAAAACTAGCGAATTTTCGAATCGATTTCAACCAATAAAGCATTAATCCTTATCCAATTTAATACGTTAAATAAATTATTGATTTAATATAGATCTATATCGCCCTTTGCAGCATATTATGATTTAAATGAAAATTTTCAAAGATATTCCAGATTTAAAAATTGCGGAGCGTAGCGTTTGGAGTGGCGGCGCACGGGCCGCTATTTTTTTTTTTTTATACAACGGACACAGTTTTTCTGTAGTTTTATAGTATAATTCTTGCAATTTACGAGCGCGCGTGACTCTTGCTTGTGGTATGTTGTGTACATGCACAATGCGTTAGTGTGTGTGCCTGACGGAGCGGTCAGTAGCAGTGTTGCCGTTTTAGCGACTTTGTCGCTAGATCTGGCGGATTTTGGATGTGCTTAGCGACTTTTTTTATCATACTAGCGACTACAATAAATTTAGCGACTTCTAGTGACTTTTTGTATGCAACGTTGATTAACACCAATTCCCAGTAGTGGTAATGAAATTAGAAGAAAACATAGACATATTTTAGTTTAAATTTAACTGTGGTTACTAGCAACACTACGAATACTGCTATTGGATTTTCTGGAAATCCCCTCCCAGAATGACGTTGAATCTTTAAGTTCATCACTGTTTACTATTTCTTTCTTCTTCATTTCATTCATTCATTAACAACGTTCATAGAAAGAAGGGAATAACCAGGTTTTACTTTTTCATAGAATAAACTTGTTTGTATGTGAAAGGACGAATAGTGGCTTGTTCAATTGTCGTATCAAAATGACGCAATAAATACCGAAATTTTTTGCTTGTTTAAACCTATTGATTTGATTACTATGATTAAATACTTTATAATACAAATTTCCTTTTATTTACATCATATTTTGTAACCATGAAATATTTAGCGACTTCTAGCGGATTTTTTATTCGTCTTTTTTTCAAAATCTAGGGACTTTTGCTTCGAGGTCTAGGGACTTTTTATTTTCCTAAACGGCAACACTGGTCAGTAGCGAGCGGTCGCCCGCTCAGGTCACTTGTGCTTATTGTTTTCACGTCGCTATCCGCCACGAAGTACCGTCAGCATGTCAAATAACGATAAAAAGCGAAAAATTATTCGTAGTGAGGTGAGTTATTTAAATATGCATTTATAGCGTTAATTTAATATTAAACTTTTTGTATGGATCAACGATCATGAACATTGTATTATCTTTATTATTTGTAGGGTCGTGCAATTATCGCCCGAGTTTTTCATTTTCTTCAAGAAGAATATAATTTCATGAAGGCGAATAATAATGATAATTGTGATTTGAGTCCTTTGGCTAACGTAAGAAAACGAACCGCCGAAGCAACAGGGGTCAGTGAACATACTGTAACTTCTATTTTGAAAGAAGAAAAAGAGATGCCCACTACATCTGCCAAGTTTCTATCCCCAATGAAAAAACGTCGTAAAAGAAGTAGCAAATTTGATTTTGATAATTTCGACACTAATTTGATTCGAAGTACAATTCAAAATTATCACATCGAACACAAGGAAATTCCAACTTTAAACAAAATTCGGTCAGTTCTCAGAGAAAAGATAGACTTTGACGGGTGTCTAAGCACTTTACGTTCATTGCTCATAAAAATTGGTTATAAATGGCGAAAGATTAGCAGTAACCGACGAGTATTACAAGAAAGGCATGATTTACAACTATGGCGTTTAAAATATTTGAAAAAGATTTCTCAGTGCCGTGCAGAAGGACGTCCTATTGTTTACACTGACGAAACATATGTTTTAACGTCACACGTTCGACAAAATACATGGAGCATAAAGGATAAAGATACTCCATTTATGAAGAAATTAGGTACTGCGAGCCTGTTTATTATAGTGCACGCAGGTACTAAAGATGGATTCATTCCAAATGCCTCATTGGTATATAAAGCATCCTCCACAACTGGAGATTATCACTCAAATATGAGTTTTGAAAATTATAAGAAGTGGCCAGAAGAGAAGCTTATGCCAAATTTGCCAGAAAGGGCAGTTATTGTGATGGATAACGCGTCCTATCATAACGCCCGCAGCAGTAAAATTCCTACGTCCAGTTCAAGGAAGAGCGATATGATAAAATGGCTAACTGATAACGGAATTTTATGTGACGAACGATTAAAAAAAATCGAACTCTATGATTTAATAAAAAATAATAAACATCGTTTCATAACATTCAAAATCGACGAAATAGTTAAAAGCAAGAATTTTGAAATATTACGTTTGCCGCCCTATCACCCTGAGTTGAACTGTATCGAAAATATCTGGGGAATTTTAAAAAATAAAATTGCAACTAAAAATATCGGGCAAAATATGACTATTTTACAAAATTTAATAAATGAGTGTATGAACGATATCGACAATGATACCTGGCGTAAAACTTGCAAGCATGTCGAAAAACTTGAAGAAGAATATAGAAAATATTTCGATTTGGACTTCGAGTTAACGATTAATGTAGAATCAACTGATAGCGACACTGAAGAGTTTGAAGATAGTGACACTTCTGACGATGAATAATAATTAATTTTAATAAAACTTACTATTAAAACATTTGTTTTATTATCATTGTTGGTTTCAAAGAAAAAATATTTTTAACATTGATTATTTGTATGCTAACCGTAGCGCGTCTACGCTCACGCACACATTTACACGTATACAGATACGACTTGAACACAACTAAGAGCCACGCGCGTTCGTGAATTGCAAGAACTATACCAGCATTGCGTTATTTATTATTGTCGATGGTAGGCCATAACATCGGCCGCCGGCAGAAGTTACCACCCATCAGATAAAGCCTTGCCGCCAAGCGATTTGTCGTGTTCCGGCATGATGTCTGGTGAAGCCGTACAGAGGACGGGTCTGAGCAGTTGTATTGCGATGTGTGCCGGGTACGATGCGCCTAATGTTGTTGTGTTGGAAGTTTGTTCGTGGAGGGTCCAATCTCCCTTTGGCGCAGCATCGTTGGTCATGTTGTTGGGTTTAACATTGCATCACCTCGCTCAACTGCCGTCTTCCTTCCCATTCGCTCCGTTTTTCTGAGTGAATAGGTTCTTAATAAACTAGCGCGCTTTACCATCAACGATCGCATCACTGCTTACCATCAGGCGGGATTGCGGTCAAGCGCTAGTTTATAATTATTAAAAAAAAAAAAAAAAAAAATTGCACCCATGCGAACCCGAGGCGGGTCGCTAGTTTTTTATCAAAATCAAAATCAAAATCAAAAGTCATTTATTCAAATTAGGCTGAGAATCAGCACTTTTTGAACGTCAATATTACATAAGACAGTCCCCCAAAAACGCCCACCCATCGACACTTCCTAGTGCTTTCGCTGGGAAGAAGAAGTGGCGGAACAAACTCCCCAGCAGCACAGCTGTCTGTTCATTTTTAAAAAAAACATGTCTTTATACAATACCATGTATAGTGATGAACACGATAAAATACAATAACAATGAAATTATTTACCATATGCCAGCTACCACGCCAAAATACCAGCAAAGCAAAACAATATATTTATATTCAAATGAAAATGTTATTAACTAAAACTTGTTACTTAACTAAGAAGCCCCAGGCATAAAGGGCGTGACAGCTTACATATTTATGTAATGTAAAAAAGTAAATTATATGAAATCATATAACGTATCAATAAGCTAATTACTGAGAAAGAACACAAACATTGTCCTGAGTTAATCAGAGCGACCAGCTATTCTTATCATTTAAATAATCATTCACGGAATAATATGCCTTTGAATGAACAAAGCCTGGACTTAATTTGTGCTTTAAATGCATTGTAGGGCAAGTCTAGCAAAGCAGAGGGTATCTTGTTATAAAAAGCTATACCAAGCCCAACAAAAGAGTTATGAACCTTTTGAAGTCGGTGAAATATTATACATTTTTACATACATACAGTTATACATTATAAACTAGTGCTTGACCCCAATTTTACCTGATGGATTGGTAAGCAGTGATGCAATCGGGGATGGTAAAGCGCGCTAGTTTATTAAGGGCCTATTCACTCTAGCCTTGAAGACACTCAAAGTCCGACGGAAACACCGCCGCTGGCGAATCGTTCCAGCCCCTCGATGTACGCGGTATAAAAGAGGAGGCGAAACGCTTCGTCCGGGTCGTAGTGGTGTTAACAACTTAAGGGTGGACACTTGCCGGACGTCGGGTGGTCCGATGGTGGAACCGATATGAGGGAATTAAATCGTGCTATTCCCTAGCGCACTCACCAAAATGCATTCTATAGAACACCGAAAGGTTGGCTACTCTACGCCTGTGCTCCAGGCTTCGGAGACAGTTTTGCGTTAAATCTGGGTCGCCAGTCAGCCTCTTCGCACGCCTCTCCGCTGAATCCAAAGTAGCCATGTGACATTTTGTAGAACCAGCCCAAATGTGACTGCAGTACACGAACGGGCCTGTACTTTGTACGGTTGTCGGCTTCTAGTCTAACTAGAAAGAATTGAAACCTGTATTGGAAGCGTCTGCCTGTACAACACAATTACTAGGTAATACGATACTCCTTGCTAAGTCTGGTTATACATATGTACCTAAATAGACACATTATTGAACTATAATTGAATCTATTTTCTAGAAATGAATTCTTTTTCAACAAAGCATCCTACAAGCGGTCAAGGGTACTCTAAAGTCAAACTAAAATCTGGTTTTCAGTAATGAAACATTAGTTTTTGGTTCAAAGATTAGCATTAAATCCAAAGCTTATCGCTAGAGAAACATTTTGCTTACGTCTTTGTTATGATGTCAACGTCACAGCTAGTGTGACAAGGGTCGTTGTCATGTCACAATCCTCTTAAGCAGTGTTACTAAAAGCATTGCTAGCTAGCCCAGTGTTAGAGTATTTTGGTTTTTCGTAAACTTCCATCATGTTGTGTTTTACAGTATGTGACTATTCATCACATCAACTTCATGTGGAATTTTATTCTGATACCGTCTAAGCTCGTGACTTTGTTCACGTACATGTAGAAGTGAGCAGATATGTTAATATTATCACAACAAAATTAAAACACCAAACACAAAAAACCAATACATAATCGGCCGCCGGCAGAAGTTACCACCCACCAGACAAAGCCTTGCCGCCAAGCAATTTGTCGTGTTCCGGCATGATGTCTGGTGAAGCCGTACGGAGGACGGGTCTAAGCAGTTGTGTTGCGATGTGTGCCGGGTACGATGCGCCTAATTTTGTTGTGTTGGGAGTTGGGTCGTGTAGGGTCTCCAGATCAATCTCCCTTTGGCGCAGCATCGTTGGTCGTGTTGTTGGGTTTAACATTGCATCACCTCGCTTAACAGCCGTCTTCTTTCCTTGTGAATAGGCTCTCAATAAACTAGCGCGCTTTACCATCAACGATCGCATTACTGCTTACCATCAGGCGGGATTTCGGTCAAGCGCTTGTTTATTATTATTAAAAAAAAAAGAATTTAAAAAAAAATATCAAAACATATCAGCTATCAATCAATGAAAGTCCCATCAAAATCGATCTATTCGTTTCGGAGATTAGCTGTAATAAGCAAACGGACAGACAGTGTCTTCTTCTTCTTCAGCCTATAGAGGTCCTCTGCTGGGCAAAGACCCCCCACAAGGCTTTACACAATGACCGGTCTTGTGCTGCCCGCATCCATAGGCTACCCGCGACCTTTACCAGTTCATCTTGTCGGAGGCCTCCCTAAAGTGCGTCTTCCGGAACTTAGCCGCCACACCACAACCTTATCCCGAACCTTATTCCGAGCATAGCTCTTTAAATCGCCCTTTGTGTGACCTTGAGCCTTCGTATGAGGCCCGTTATTAGCGACCACGTTTCAGTTCCGTATGTCATCACTGGCAACATACACTGGTCAAAGACTTTAGTATTGAGACACTGTGATATCCTGGACGACGAGAAGATGTAGCGTAGCTTCCCGAACGCTGCCCAGCCGAGTTGCATTCGTCGAGACAGCTCTCGACCGATTACCGATGTTGGACCTACCTAATTGAACTGTCTAACTCAGGTATATATACTCGTCAACAACTTCGAGTGCAGGGCAACCATCTAGAATTGGAATGGATGCGACAAGGGAGTTCGACATGATCTTAGTCTTATCCATGTTCTTCTTATTGGCAAGCTCTGCTGAGGTGATTGTGCATCTTGTCCAAGTCTTCCAGGGTCTCCGCCATGACAACAATATCATCTGCAAATCGGAGGTTAGTGATGTAATCTGGGAGATATAACAGCTCCTTGTCTCACTCCACGCTGCAGTTTGATCGATTTCTAGTCCTGATCCTGGAGACAGACTGACATGGGATTTTTTACCCGCACTTTATCACCTCAGTGTATCGATAGTCAATTGGGAACCACTGGAGAGACTAGCACCACCCAAGTCTCAACTGAATCGAAGGCATTATCTTATACTCTTCGGACTTCTGCATAACTTGCCGCAGCGTATATATGAGGTCTATGGTGCTGAAGCCTTTTCGGAAACCTGCTTGTTCGTTTTGCTGGAAGTCGTCGAGATTCGTAATGACTCTTGTAAACAGCTTATAGACATGGCTCAGGAGCGATATAAGTTTGTAGATTTTCAGGAGGATATCAAAACCTTTTTTGAAAAACAAAAACACCACGCTCCTGTGCCATGCCTTAAGCGTTTCGCCTTAGAGAATGACGGAATTAAATAGCTTCTGAAGTGCTTTAACTACCGGTTTACCATCCGCTTTCAGAAACTAAGCTGTAATTCCATCATCTCCAGGCGCCTTATCGCTCTTGAGCTGTTTCAGGGTCTTACCAATCCGGAACAGGCTGACGTCCGGCATATCGTCGGTGTAGTGTCGGATTAGTCAGACTCTTGGATCATTGGTCAGGCTTACCTTACAGTAGGTGCATGTGTTGATGTGTATAGTTCTTCGTAGAATTTCAAAATCTAACCCAAAAGCACCGGCTTGGAATTCACGATCTAACCATCCCCAGTCTTCAGTTTCGCAAGTAGGATCTGTCCAACAGACAAATCTCTTGCGAATTCTTTCGTGCCATTGTTCCGCTTAGTAGCCTCTTCAATATAATTTGTATTAAATTATAGTATATCGCGAGTAAAAGACTTTGAGAATTGTCTATTAAGGCGTCTGATACGCGAAGCGTCATCAGTCGAGAGTGTTCGAGCTTAATTTTGAGGTTCAAGATGCCTCTTATGATGCGGTTTTACTTTCAGTTTTAACATGGATTACGGAGACATCGTTGAACATTTTGCCTTCTCGTTAACATTATGAAATCTATCTTGGTGTAGTAAAAGGTACGTTACCCGAGTCGACAAGTTCCCGACTTTAACCACGTTGTTCACGAGGGACTTGTGGACAATAAGCCCGACACCACCGTGGGATAGCTGGTCGCCTTCCCGGATATAGAGCTGGTTGCCAGCCTTCAGACTTATCTGGCCCTCTCCATCTCTTCGGACTTTAGATAACCCGACAATGTCACAAACAGACACAGTGCAACAAAAGTTAAAAAAGAAAAATATTATGAATGCCGCTCTTTCACTTTGACTATGGAAGCAGTCAAAATCAAAAAATCAAAATCAAAGCATTTATTTCAAATAAACCAGTTACAGGCACTTTTGAATTGTCAGAAGGTCGGTCAGTCAGTAAGGTGAAGCTAGTCGCCCAGTCCAAAGAGTAGGTACCTATGGAGAAGAACAGGCAAGAAACTCCATGGACACTCTTTTAAATTATCAAGCTATTGATACAAATATTTGATTACATCATGCATGTTGAAATCAACCGTGTGAGAACGATGCAGAAATATATTGTACGCTAAGAGTGTTCATTATGGAAAACACACAAAAAAAAAACAACAATTCAGAAATCAATAAAAAAGACTAACCCAACAAATAGATGCTTTACAGCAAGTGTGCAGTATTTTCGAAGAACCTCAATATACGATCTAACTTATGTTTAGGTTATACATCGTGTTTAGTTAGGGTGTACTTCGTGTTGGGTATACCTCATGATTAAGGTGACAGCATCCTCGCCTAACATTTGTACATGTAACAGTACATGTTACACTTAGTACACAAACACAAGTTAGATCGTATTTGCAAGACGAATACAGTACGTCATTCAATTACAAGCTAATGTTATGTCCTATATACAGTATGTTAAGAAAACCCTGTCCGACCCATAAGGATAATAAAGGTTAGGTAAACACATGACCTGTGTAACAGAACATGTGTCTGTCGCCTTCTTAGATACTGTTCCCTTGTTGTCTGACTTCCACCAGTCCTATATAATATCGTACTTTATTTTTCCAATGCGTATTTCAAGGAGACGATTCTTTTTGGCATCTCGGAGGGTTAGAGTCGAATTTTCCCGCGGTGACAAGCCGTGCTGGGTGATCGAGAGGGATCGGTGGTGATTGCTATGCTATGGGCGTGCTTTGGTTTGAGCATTGTGCAGTTGCAGCTTGTGTTCTAGGCGGCGTTTTCTCTTGGGATGTTAATGTGGACTTTTTAATAAAAAAATTATTCATATTATTAGTTTTGCTCATTTTAGTGCGTTGCTTTGTATTTTGTTGTCCTGTTTTATAGTTTGAGTTAGGTTGTATTTCTGGCGACGTGGATAGTGTTCTTTTTTTAAGAGCTTGTTTTTGCTTCTCGTTTTCTGGGTTTTTGTTGGTAGGTACCACAATTTTATCGTATTTAATAAAGGCTTTTATTCCCTGCTTTTTCATAATTTCTACTTCGTTTTGAAGTTCTCTTCGTATTTTTAAAACATTTAAGGGATAATCTTCCTTTATATAGTAAGGTGTTGATTCAAGCTTTTTCTTATTTTTCTGAACTTGTATTTTTATTCCCATAGTAAGAAAAGTCACTACAATAGGTCTGGATTTCTCATTCTTTTTTCCCACTCTTCTGACATATTCTATGTCGTTTTTCTCGCATTTGACTTTTTGTATGTTATTTATAATATCACGTATCTTTTCTTCCAGGCCCCTGTAGCTATATTCCCCTTCCCCGACTCCAAAAAATAGTAGGTTTTTTCTTCGCATGTATCTTTCAAAATTATTGATCGACGTTTGTTGTATGTCTATTTTTTGCTCAAGCTTTTCATTTTGAGATTCAAGGGATTTAATTTTTTCATTTATACAAGTACTGATAGTGTTTTTTATATCCTCTTTCATTTCTTTCAGATCCAGTTTTTGTTGTTTCATTTCCTCCTGCATGAATCGCAACATATCTTTAATTTCGTCCATATTGCGCCCTCTCTTAGTTCCAGGGCTAAGCTGATTACTAGACGCACTAGCGACCTCTTTTAGTACCTTGTAGAACTATGATCACTTTATGAGATTTCCACTGTTATCGATATTTATTTGTTTACGAAAAGGTACGTCAAAGTATCACTAGATGGCGCTCTTAAAGCTTTCTGTAGAGGTTTTTATAGATGGATGATTCAGCAGAAAATATTGAGGTTATATTCTTTGAAACTTTTAACACTGTTATTTTTATGTTGGATATAAGCCTTTTATGTCTTCGCTGTAACATAAATGCCTAACTCGCACTGCTTTTATTAGTTCACACACAATTCATTACACTTTTTTAGCCACTATAGTCAAGTGATATTTTCAGATGTTTTTATAATTATTTTTCACTGTTTTAAATACTCGCTTGTTTATTTCACTCCACTGTTTCCTTTAACTGCTTCACTGGTATTTAAATCTTGATATTTTCTTTGTTATATTTTTTTAAAAACAATATCTAGCACGGAGCGTTTGTTTACTATGGCTGCCTTCTACCCTCCTCTAAAAGTCACTACGGTTTCGGATTCCTAATTAATATATATATATGTGTGTATGTATATATGTGTGTGTATATATGTATGTATGTGCATGTGTACATGTAGGTATATATGTATATATATATGTATACAAATTTACACAAGAATATCAGGTAGTCTGTTTGTTAGCGATAACATAGTAAAGACCGCAGAAAGAGATTGACAACAGATAGGAAAAAAAGGCACTTGGAGGAGGCCTATACCGAAAGGGGCCATGAATTGTAAGGAAATCTAACTCTATTTATTTACTATTATTTTTTTTTATTGTTTTTTTATTGTTTCCTTTTTTTCGATATACTTAAATTATGTTATGAATTACTTAAGAAATTCATGGTTAAATAAAGGCTTATTATTATTATTTATTATTATAAACACATGACCAAATATAATATAAAATTTTACGTAATCATCATAGTACCAATACAAGTGAAACTTTTTAAATTAATTTTGTGGTAAAAAGTGTATATTGTTGCAATAATATACTGTCAAATTAAAGCCCGTGTAGTGACCTATTGACTTGTGCAATTCTTATGTGGTTATTGTTCGATCAGCTATCATAGTGCTGCTCGACGTTCACCGGTTCTATTCTCATAAAGTGGACATTGGTTTTATGCTACATTAATTGCTGACACAACACTGAGGAATCAAAGATATGAATTTCTTTGACAATATTACTCTTCGGCGGGCGCGGACCCGTACTAAATCACTCAACGAAAGTATAGTGGAACCAAGTAATAATTCCAGTAACTCGTCCATAGATGGCACCACACATAGTTTACCTATTATATCGGATGATGAAAACGATGAAATCGCGCAGTTAAAACAACAAATAGACCGACTCAACTCAGAATTGCTGGCGGCCCATGAAGAAATAAACAATATATCATGTGAAAACGCCGAGTTAAAGAGAACGATTGAGTCATTAAACAACAAACACAAACTTGTACAAAAGGTAACTAGGAGGCTAATTAGTGACGTTGGGACGCCTATTAAAAGCCAAGCAACTCCTATTCGGAAATCAAATCCACAAAACAAGAAACTGGAAAGTTCTACGATAACTTTAACTTCAAAAAATGTAAATACCGTCGATATGCAACAAATTAATAAAACACAAAATAGTTCTTCGCCCACCCTCATACCAGACATGGAGGTAGTTAACAAAAAACAACAAATAAAACATAAATTGTGTATACTAAGTTCTAATAAGACAAACAAGATCCTATCAATTACAGAAAAAACATTCCCTAATTATAATATATGCCACTACATTAAGCCATATTGTGGAATAAAGAATCTCGTCAACGGTATTGACAAAAAATTAAGTACCTTTACGACTGACGATTACTGCATAATCTTCATCGGAGAAGAGGATTTTACCACCACAAACAACTATCACGATTTAGTTCATCACTTACGTGAAACACTTGTAGCTGTTAAAAACACAAATATTATTATATGTTTACCTACGTATAAATTCAGCTATTACTCAAATATGTACAACTTAAGAGTGGAATTGTTCAATAACCTGTTATACAATGACATTCAAATTCACGACTATGCATTTCTGTATGACTCTAATTTCGATCTACCCTATGATTATAGAATGTTCTCTATGTTTAATGGTGTGATTAATAATACTGGTATGAACAATATTTTCTGCAATTTAAAATATAATATTGACATGATTTCTAATAATTTTCTATCCAATTCTAATATAAATACAAACAATGTTTCTAATGAAATAGATAATGCTGAAACTGTGAACAATCAACATTTTTTTCTTGTATGATCACATTCATGTTATTCACCAGAATACTAACGGTTTAATAAGTAAATCGGACTTATTATGCTTGCATTTAAATGATCTTGCTAGCCTTGGTAAACATGTGGATGTACTTTGTGTTACAGAACACAATATGACAGAAGAGGACCATTTCAATCTTTGTATTCCTAATTACACACTTGCTACCCTCTATGCAAGAAAGTCTCGGAGAGGGGGCTCATGCATATTAGTAAATAATAAACATCCGTATATAATTATTAACATCAAAGAATATTGCAGTCCTTGTGTCTTAGAATCCTGTGCAATTGAACTAATCGAGCATCAAATGATTATAGTCTGTATTTATAGATCTCCCAAGAATAATATCGACTCGTTGACTTCGTTTTTCTATAACTTTGATGGACTCTTAAGGAAAATAAGGCAAAATTCAAAGAAAAAAGTGCTGATTTGCGGAGACTTTAACATCGATATTTTAAAAAACACGAAAATGTCAATGAAATTTCAAAACCTCTTACATAGATTTAATATGAAATTGGGTGTGCGTGAACCAACCCGGCTAGATAGCGGTACATGCATTGACAATATTGTACATAACGTAAGGGGAAGTACATGTGAGGTAGTGGAGCTTGCCGTGTCTGATCATTCAGCTCAGATTATAAAATGTTCCGTCAAAAAGACCTGCACGCTTACACATTGGTACTCTTTTAGACGTGATTTTTGCCAGGCAAATCTCGAAAAATTTAAAGAGGCGCTCCAAAGTCTTAGTTTTAATAGTGTGTATAGCAGCAAAGATCCAAACAATGCATTCATAGAATTTCACAGCTTATTCAGATTATTTTACGATCTGTGCTTCCCATTAAAGAGAATTAAAAACGTCACTACTAAACCACAGAAATGGATCACAAAAGGCATTAAACTGTGCTCAAAACGTAAACGTGAGATGTTATGGACCTTAAGGTGGCATCCAAACGTAGTCAATAAAAAAAGATATAATTCTTATTCCAAACGTCTAAAAAGAATTATCAAATTAACCCAAAAATCGCAAAATAGCTATTTTATCAATAACGCTGAAAATAAAATTAAAGCAACCTGGAAAGTTATAAATTCATCAAAATATAACTTTCCGAGAAACACTCCTTACAAACTCTTTATTGACAATAAATACGTTACTAATCCGTCTGACATAGTAGAACTATTTAATAATCATTTTATTGACCAAGTACAACCCGCAAACATTTCTGACCATAATATAATATTAACAAATTCAAACCTAAATTCAATATTCTTATCACCCACAGGACCACTTGACATTTTTAAAATAATTATGACTCTGAAAAATACGAATAGTTCTGGCTTTGACAACATTGAGACTAAGATACTTAAAAGCGTAGCTGCAGAAATTTCACCGGTCTTTAGCTTTATTGTTAACCTATGTATAGATCATAGCGTTTTTCCCGAGGTCTTAAAGCTGTCCGTAATAAAACCTCTACATAAAAAGGATGATCCTCAAAATATACAAAACTATAGACCCATTGCTCTTCTTTCAGTATTTTCCAAAATTATTGAAAAAGTAATTTATAACAGTATTTACTTCTTTCTCGAAAAAAATGACATCTTAACTAAGGAGCAGTATGGTTTTAGAAAGTGCAAAAACATAAATATGGCCATTTATGAATTGATTGATGAAATAGTTACAAATATGGACCAAAAAATACCTGTGACAGCCTTATTTATGGACATGACTAAGGCTTTCGATTTTGTGGACCATAAAATCCTTCTAAGAAAGCTATGTAAATATGGCATTAGAGGCAAAGTATTAAATTTAATAAAGTCTTACCTCACTGGCAGAAAACAGGTAACTAGTATTACAGCAATTGATTTCCGAACTAAACTTGAAGGTAATTACCAATCGAGCGAGAGGCCAATATATTATGGCGTGCCTCAGGGTAGTGTACTTGGCCCCTTATTATTCTTATGCTATATAAATGATCTTCCGAAAACCATACAACATCCTATGACCCTGTTTGCTGATGACTGTACTGTAGTGTTTTCTGGTAAGGATAGTGACTCGTATGAAAATGACATAAACAGTAGCTTAAGTCTAATAATTCAATGGCTAAAGAATAATAACTTACAGATTAATTTTGACAAAACTCAAATAATGACATTTAAACAAAGAACTAATCCTACAATTCTTGACATTAATTATGACCAAAGAAAAATTTCAAAAACGGTACAAACCAAATTTCTAGGAATTTGGCTAGATGAACATATGACATGGAAAACTCACGTGGATATTATGATAAAAAAGATTCATCAGTTCTGTTATGCTCTACACAATTTAAACAAGGTTGCAAATCGTAATACTGTTCTCATTGCATATCATGCATATGTCTCCACAGCTCTTCGTTACGGCATAATGTTTTGGGGTAACTCTACCAACAGAGAAATGGCATTCAAAGCCCAAAAACAATGTCTCCGAGCCATATGCTTGTTAAAAACCACCGACAGCTGCAAACCATATTTTGTTAGTTTAAAAGTACTTACGCTGCCATCCCTCTATATTTACGAAACTTCAATATTTGTTAAGGAGAATGTGTCTAAATTTGAAAAACTTAATACTAGACGTCACCAAAACACACTGAAGTCAAAAAAACACAGTACTGCACTTTTTTCAAAGAGTTGTCTCGGCATGGGTCCAAAAATTTTTAATAAACTACCAAAAACTTTAAGAAGTATGACTAACATGAATAGTTTTAAGTCACAACTTAAGAAATTATTGATTGACAAAGCTTATTATTCCATCAATGAGTTTTTAGATGATAAAAGTATAAAATAAGAAAATGTTAACTGTAATGTCCAATACTGTTTTTAATCAATTTGTACGCCTTGCAAGGCAAAACATAGTGATACAACACAAATTTTATACCATGTACCATATTACCTATGTTTAACAAATAAAATACTTTGACTTTGACTTTGACTTTGAATTTTGAAATAATCTTTTTTTCCCGCGAATTAATTCCAACTTCCCCGAAATTTGGTAACTTTTAAAAAAGTGACAACACCGGTATTATTATGAGCGAATTGCGACGCGACCACGTGCCGCGTGCCCTGCCGCCCGCCGCCCGCGGAAGGGTGCTTAACGCACATTTATTAAGTTACCTCTTTTTGCGAAATAATATTTATTTTTTTTAGGACGATTTTTTTTTAAGTTTAGCCCGGTTTTGTATCCATTAGTAGAATCAGTTATCGATACCTAACAACACCTTTGACAGGGTTTTCTTAACATACTGTATATAGGTTTGCACATACCAAGATTGAAATCAGAGAATAATTTTAAAGGATATTGTTTCGTATGTTAGAAAAATGTATTCGCTCAGCAACGTAAATAACGCAATGATTAGGTATTGTTGAAATTCCAAATTGAAAGTCATAGTTACTGTGAATTTGTTACGCAAATACCTCGCAGTTCTTTCAAAATTGTGAGTAATAATAATTAGGATGAGTGTCTAACGGCAAGATTATAACCAACTGAAAGGTTTTCACATTATCATAATACATTAACCGTTGTTATTATCCCTTGAGTTGTTAACACGGACAAGTGCCGATTAACATAATCTTCGCTTAGCAAAATCAATGGGTCCCTAATAGTTTCGTATAAGTAGATGGATGAGAATGTTTTAAAGTAATTATTAGGTATTTAATTTTAATATATTTTATTTTATTCTAAGGTTTTCTATTTTATACAATACATAAAGTATACAATATGTAAAGAAAACCCTGTCCGATCCGTAAAGGTAGTGTTAGGTATCAATAACTGATTCTACTAATGGATACAAAGCCGGGATAAAGTTAAAAAAAAAATCTCCTAAAAAAATATATATATTATTTCGCAAAAAAGACGTAACTTAATAAATGTGCGTTAAGCACCCTTCTGCGGGCGGCGGGCGGCAGGGCACGCTGCATGTGGCCGCATCGCTATTCCCTCATAAAAATACCGGTGTTGTCACTTTTTTAAAATTTACGAAATTTCGGGGAAGTTGGAATTAATTCGCGGGAAAAAAAGATTACTTCAAAATTCATTTGTATTATATTTGGTCATGTGTTTACCTAACCTTTATTATCCTTATGGGTCGGACAGGGTTTTCTTAACATATTGTATATAGATAACAAAAAAAAATGAGTCTGTTCATTGTTGTTGTAAAAGCTCGCTCTTAATGACGAGACCGCCATAGTAAATCATATTTATGTTCTGTTATTGATATGGTGAACACAATAAAGAATATTTTATTATAAGACTGAAGAATTACGAGAATTACCTTCTGCTCTTATCGACATGTACCTAAATAAATGTGGGCTGAATCATCAAATCAGCTAAATCGTCTGTTAGGTAAAAGCAATTACTAGAAATAATCCAAATACGAATAAGAGAACTTATAAAAACATCTAGAGTCGCTGTTTTTCACCATCGCATTCGTGTTTTCCATAGTCAGTGGCACAGGCAACTGATATAACAGTTACAGTCAGTAAAAATCTGATACGCCTTCCGCCCCAGCCAGAGCGCTTGAAGTCATTTAATGAATCCCTAACAAAAAAAAGCTCATTCACCAGAACACAAATCCATCCAATAACATGTTACTTGACTTAGCCATCTCGGAGCCAGAAACTCACAAGCTTGCGGCCACTCGAGCAACGAAGAACTTTTTACTTAGCATAATCAGCCTCCTAACGTTCCCATTGTTAGGACACAGGCGTCCTTTCCGTGCGACTTTTAACATATGAGACTAATATTTGAAATACACCACCTGTAAGTAAGTACGTCATGTACTTCCAACGCGCACGTTGCGGCCTACCCATCAAACTGTGGAACAAAGCCGGCTAAGTCTTGTATTATGCAAACAAGCATCATGTAAGGCAAGGATTTATGAGGCAAGTTCGTTGCGAAAATCGCGAGCGCCACCCGTGGGAGTAACCGCTCACTATGGCTCCATATATTCATATTTAGGGTTAGAAGGCTCTAGGCGACCGCCCTCGGGAACGTCGCACGCATGAATGACAATCATACGTAATTGAATTGATTAATCATTCTACATTCATTAATTTATTCATATTCAATGATGTAGTGTTGCATATGGAATACTTGAGTTTAGTCTCATAATAGGGTTGTAGAATAATGTGTCCAAAGAACAATAATTTGGATTTGGATTCAGTGGAGAGGCGTGCGAAGAGGCTGATTGCTGACTCTGATTTAACTCGAGTTGGTCTCCAAAGCCTAGAGCACAGGCGTAGAGTAGCCAGCCTTTCGGTCTTCTATAGGATACATTTTGGGGAGTGTGCGAGGGAATTGCACGATTTAATTCCCCCATCTCCGTTCCACCATCGGTCGACCCGTCGTACGGCGAGTTTCCACCCTTATGCTGTTAACACCTCTACGATCCGGACGAAGCGTTTCGCCTCCTCCTTTATACCGCGTACATCGAGGGACTGGAACAATCTGCCGGCGGCGGTGTTTCCGTCGGACTACAATTTGAGTGTCTTCAAGGCTAGAGTGAATAGGCTCTTAATAAACTAGTGCGCTTTATCAACGATTGCGTCACTGCTTACCATCAGGCGGGATTGCGGTCAAGCGCTGGTTTATAAACTAAAAAAAAAAAAAACTAAAAAAATATGTTGGCTAAAGACTTGTGGTTCGATCGCAGGTTAAGCTACGCTTACCACCGTACGTGGATGGGTGAACCTTCCGCATAGCTCTCCGCATAGATCTGTGACAGTGTTAATGGGTATTCTGAAAACCAAAATTCTGACAAACAGTCTTAGTAAGGGGTATCGTGTTACCCAGTAACTGAATTGAGGGAGTCAGATAGGTAATTGTTCCTTATCTACGCTGGTACGGTCACGTCTTACGAAAACGGCCTGTTACGTGGGTAACAAATGTCTTGCCATGGCGCCTCCGCCAGACTGGAACAAGTGAGGTAGACCAAAGAAGTGCTGGCTTGGCTTGTAAGAGATGATATGCGTGCCTACAATCGCACACCACGGGATGCCAGAGATAGTGCGAAATGGAGACGATATAGAGGAAAGCGGACCCCGGGCCAACGCGAAAGCCGCGGATGCAACCGGGATTATACGCTCAGATGATGATGAGATAGGTAATTGTTCCACATATAATACTGGTATTCAGATTTTTTTTTTAATAATTATAAACTAGCGCTTGACCGCAATCCCGCCTGATGTTAAGCAGTGATGCAATCGTTGATGATAAAGCGCACTAGTTTATTAAACCCATTCACTTAAAAAACTTAGTGAATAGGAAGGAAGACAGCAGTTGAGCGAGGTGGTGCAATGTTAAACCCAACAACACGACCAACGATGCTGTTGTTGAATGTTGTGGAGACCCTCCACGACTAAACTCCCAACACAACAACATTTGGCGCATCGTACTCGGCACATATCGCAACACAACTGCTCAGACCCGACCTCCGTACGGCTTCACCAGACATCATGCCGGAACACGACTAATCGCTTGGCGGCAAGACTTTGTCTGGTGGGTGGTAACTTCTGCCGGCAGCCGATGTAGCCTACCACCGAGGGAATGATGTATCCAGTTAGTTTTAAAATTAACCCCATCAGAGAGAGCACATAATGGCATTTACATCACCAATTGCGAATAACATATAACACTTTTGTTGCTGGAATAACACCCCGACGGCCGCCATGCCGACGCACAATGGTCCATTGGAAGGACTAAGGTCCGTATTACCTACAGAACATCACTCAAAACTCAAGCTCTACTTAAGTCTCGTTTGAAGCCTTGTGATTGGTGGAAACTAGTTTTCAGTAATGCTTAAACAGAGATCAATGCTTGAGTGACGTTCTGTAATACGGACCAAAGTGCGGAAACCAAACCCGAAAAACACAGAATATACACATCACACGTCACTCAAAATCTTGCATCTCGCAAGTAAAGTTTACTGCGCAACTACCATAATTATGTATAAAGGTACAACGTCCCGACATCAACCGTGGAATAGTTGCCCGCAGGATACGGCTAGTCGAAGGATCCTCCCTTTTCCTTGGAAGACTTAACACTCTGTGATGCCTCACAAGGCGTTTTATAACAAAATTGGACATTAGTTAATTTTTAATATAGTTGACTATAAAACCGTTTTTCAATACGATAAGCAATGGAAATAAAAGAAGGTTATAGTTTTAGCACACAATTCAAAACACCATCACGTTTCAGATTTTATTATGACACAGGCAGCTTTCTTTTTTCACCAACCCGCAACTCCGACCAAGGAGGCTTCTATCTTCGTGGACCCCGTCACGATGTGCTGACATCTCTTTGAGGCGCGCGTGAAACACAACGCGCCGTCGATTCGGGCCTGGTCCTTACCGGGCGGGCAACCCCCTTACGTCATAAGACTTGCTTGTAGAAATATCGCTATATACCTACTTATTCATCAACAACAAGGTAAATTTGTTTCATTCCCCTACTAACGTCACAAGATATAAAAAGGTCCAATTTATCTATAGTTTTTATTATTTTTTATGTACACTCTTGCTTCTCAAATCCTCTTTTGACATTAGCAGAATAGTCGATATTGGCTTCACTTGCCATTAATAAGAATAGAATAGAACATAGAACAAGGTAAATAATATGCCTTTTGAACCAGGAAATCATTTACAGATTTTAAAATACACTTTAATGATTTCCTAGCTCAAAAGGTATATTATTTCATTAAAGATATGTGGATATATATATATATATGCGTTATAAATTTTAGTTTTAATTTCTAAATATATTTTAAATTTAATACTCATAAGTAAATAAACAATGTTGTTTGCAATATTGTTACCTAAGTTTGTTTTAGAATATCTGTTATAATATAAGTTATCTTGTTATTTAAATTTAAACAAAATTCAATTGTAATATGTACTTATACTTTACTAATATTTGTACGCCATTAACGGCAAAATATTAAACTATTTTTATACCTATATTTAACAAATAAAATCTTTGACTTTTACTTTAAAATAATGGCCTTTCAGTAAGACGGACTTTAGTCGTGAGTTGTGGCCGAATGATGGACTAATGAATGCAACGAATTATGAACGTCACTATAGGCATTACTTCTATATCGTAGGTGCGCTTACAAATAAATATTTAAACTCACATAAACACAGCCAGCTCCAGAACAACTACCTTTAGACAATATAAATATTTGTTCCGTGTGGGATAAACCAGCGACACGCAACGCAGCAATCGAGTGGTCAGGTTTTGCGACAACCGTGCACGCCACGCAGGGCACGCCCTGTTGCCCACTACAACAAGAGATCTACCATTACGTCCAAGGAGGTGCAGACTTCAGTCAGGCTCTTTGTTGCCCGTTGAACTCGCCAAGCACGCAGTCAGTGAAGCACCAAAGCCGTCACCAAATACACCAGCTCCAAGTAAGCGGGCGATCAGTCAGTGGGCTAACCAAGAGCTCCCGAAACTCCTGCTGTCTCAACGCTGCCACCTCTTGTCTGTGTCTGCGTACAGTGTCAAACCCAGTGCTTTTATTCGTGTGTCTTGTTAACTGGGGTGTTAATTGTGTTAGTGCCATCGTATCGTATGTATGTACTTACGAGACGCACAAGATGCACGCACTACGAGCAAACCACGACAAACGCCTGGACGCGCACTCCACGCGCACACAGTGGAACCGTGGCGGGAGTAAAAACCAAAATTGACGATTTCTAAGACATCTCGTTAAAGTGAATTATTATAAAACCCCTTATTACGTCAGATTATATCTGTCATATATGGTATATAAAATAAAACATTGCCTACTGCCTACGAGTTCATCAGAGTAAAATTCTTGTTCCGCCGACACACCCCATCGCATCGCATCGCCTGCTTGTGTTACTGCGTTTTTGCTTAGCGTTCATTCTGAATTAGTCTTTCAGCTCGGTTTCAAAGTGATGTTGAATAACCTTCTTTAGATTTTAGTCTTTCACGCAAAAATGCTAAATTAATTTCTACGAAATTTGACTCACAGGTGGTCTATAACACGAATTAACTATAGAATAGATTTTATTCGAATATTCCCACGAGATCGAATCTCGGTGGTAGGCCATAAAATCGGCTGCCGGCAGAAGTTATTACGCACCAGACAAAGTCTTGCCGCCAAGCGATACATCGTGTTCCGGTATGATGTCTGGTGAAGCCGTGTACGTGTACCGGGTACGATGCGCCAAATGTTGTTGTGTCGGGAGTTTGGTCGTGGGGTTCTCCAGATCAATCTCTCTCTGGCGAAGCATCGTTGGTCATGTTGTTGAGTTTAACATTGCATCACCTCACTCAACTGCCGTGTTCCTTCCTATTCACTCAGTTTTTTTTATTGAATAGTCTCTTAATTAACTAGCGCGCTTTAGCATCACTACACACCAACAGGCAGGACTGCGGTCAAGCCCTAGTTTATAATTACAAAAAAAAAAAATACGGGATGAAACCGCGAGGCGCAGCTAGTGCTAAAATAGTTTATCTACCTAATCCAAGTGATAGGTTCAGAGATTAACGCGTTCAAACAAACTCTTCAGATTTAATATCAATGAAGTTTATAACATAAGTAAAATGTGGAATGGAGGTTGTCTGTAGGTTGTTTGAAAAGGCACAAAAAGTTTGCCTAAGTTTGGAACGCGTTCGTATGTGTCTGAATCATAAATTAAACAGATACTTTCCAAAAACACGTTACTGAAATTTATAATTTATATGAATTTCAACTTTAGTACGTGTTTTGGAAGTATTTTAGTTTTAAATCGAATTTGATACCTTTCAACTTCGACTTGACCCCTTAATTACACATTTCGATCTAAAGTTACTGAAGTTAAATTCATATAATGGTTAAAATATGTACTTGTAGCGATATATTATACAAATGCCACTTGCCAACAACGTATCATACTGACGCATACAGATCCTGCGTCTCACTAGCAGAGGTTTCCGTGCAGCATGCATATATACAACTCAACCGATGGCTTAGTGCCCACCAGACAAAACACTTGGGTGGGAAGATCCTCCCTTTTCTGTAGAGGTTTTTTTTTAAACATTATATATTTATGCTTGACGTCGGTTGATGCAGTCGCGCGCAGTGAGGCAGTCGTTGATGGCAAAACGCGCTATTTTATTATAATATAAAAGGCGTATTCACTCCACCCTTGAGGACACCTAAATTGTAGTCAGCAGTCAAAGTCGGTTGAACAGTCAACATGTTGGTTGCCATGTAGACGGAGTATGCGTCAATAATTTGAGCTATGCTGATGACATGGTGCTGGTCATTGGCGATATCCGCCATTATTGTGAAATAAAATTTTCAAAGAAGTTCTAATTTGTAACACGTGTTATTGGCAAAATTGTGGTATATATTCCACAGAGGCCGTTGATCAAGAGTTGAGGTTGAATCTCACCTTGAAAAAAGAAAAAGAACACATGGTGCTGCTGAGCGTATCGGTCTGCGGTCATAGGAAATTGTTTTTGGACCTGTGAGGAGTACGCCTCAATCCATGGGTTGAAATATAATAAGAATAAGAATAAGAATAAGAAATTTTATTTGCCCAAACATGTGTATACATACAGAATACAAAACTCATGCATGTAGGATCTTGAGAAAGAGTGGCTCACGACATGTCTGCCACTTCTCATGGCGTGCAAACATTTTAGGTATATACATAATGCAGGTAAAAGTAAATTAATTGTGTTTGGGGCTAGTTTGCTGAAGAGTGTGCCTCCTGTGTTTATACATAAAGCACCGCTTGAGAAGGCGAGGCAAGTTAAATCATCATCATCATCAACCTTTTTATCGTCCCACTGCTGGGCACAGATCTCCTCTCATACAGAGAAGTATTGAGCGTAATCACCACGCTTGCTCAATGCGGGTTGGCGATTTCAGACTTAAAGTCCAGGTTTCCTCAAGATGTTTTCCTTCACCTTCAGTCATTGGTGTCCAAGATATACTTAGAAAGTACATATAACTTTAGAAAAGTTACATGGGTGCTTGCCTGACCTGAAATCGAACCCGCGCACTCACCCGCCTTGAGAGGCTGGTGTTTTAACCGCTATGCCACCACGACTCAAGTTAAATACTTACGACGAGACAAGTTAAATTTTAGGTCATATTCTTACAGCTGTCCTGAAAGACGATGTGGACATTAAGCGGGAGCGGTGGGCGTTGTCAGTTAGGGGTAATATGATAGGGTGTAGGTTTGTGCGTTGTTTGAGGGAGGTAAAGATAACGCTCTTTAGGGCTTACTGTACGTCCCTTTATACGTGCAGCCTGTAGGCTGGTTATACTCGTACGGCATACAGCGCCTTACGCGTTCAGTTCAATAACGCGCTTAAGGCGGTGCAATGGCGCCCCGCCATTGCAGCGCCTCGGAGATGTTCGCCGAAGCTCGTACCGACTGCTTTCACGCGACAATGCGGAAGCGGCAAGATCACCGTCCTCGCGATGATTTCAAACAGACTGGATTGTCTTTATATCCAGCAACGCTGCGGCAGACATGTTGCTGCTGTGTGAGGTTGTTGTTGTTTTTTTTTTTTTCAATTATAAGTATTTCGTATTTTTATTTGACTTCTGTAAAACCTATGGACATTTTCATATTTTAGATATTTTAATTACCGCGCACAATACGAAATGCTACTATACAAATGCTACTCTACGCCTATGCTCCAGGCTTTGAAGACGGTTTTTAACCAAATTTGGGTCACCAATCAACTTCTTCGCACGCTTCTCTACGGAATTCAAAGTTATCAGGTTGAATTTTGTAGCACCAGCCCAAATGCGGTTGCCTTACTTCACACATGAACAGACCGTTTTAGATGAGTGAACTTTTCAGCCTGTTCCTCTCGTCAACTGGAGTCAACTTTACACTCTACTTATACTTGCTACAGCACATGAGATCTTTCGATACCTGGGACGGGATGTACGCTTTCCTCTCAAGGTCAACTCTTTGGGAATCACCGGAGATTATACTCACAGCTATCGTCTCGTCTGTGTAATCCTAACCAATATAATAAATACAAAAATTTATTTATTTATTACGCTTTCACGCTAAAACGACTAAATACATTGGAATGAAATTTAGGACACAGTTAGATCATAAGCTGGAAAATAACATTCGTTATTTTTTATCCTAGATCGCAGATGAAGTAGCGAGTAATAACTAGAAGTTTATAAAAATATTTTTTTACTTATTTATCGATCGTGGAGATGACAAAGGGGTATCTGGACTCTTATCGGCTAATATCACCGCGGTGATATACCTTTACTTATGGCAGGGGATGCGGGTTTCGCATAAGCATGCACCACAACCCCGACAGGCCTCGACAATCTTAGCTTCAGCGGGTTCCATCTCCCCGTGAGAGTTTGCGCTCATGAAACTGCGGCGCCAACTCGAGCCTGTATATTCAGACGACGAATGCCCCAATTCAGCCGCCACCTGTTAAGGCTTGACTTTACTTATAGGAGTACCAGAAAAGCCAGACCTTTCAATTTATAGTGAACATGATATAGAAGTGCAACAGGCAATAATTAGTCCGTCAGTCAGATTTACAAAAAATACTAGACTAGTATTTTTTGTTTTATCAAAACAATAAAAATTGACAAATATAAAAGGCATCAAAGATCAGGAGTGCTGGCTGGTCGTCACCAGCCAGCACTACACGCAGACGCTACACTTTTTAGCGACCAGTGACGTCTCACTGGTCGCTAAAAAGTGTAGCGTCTAGTGACGTCACACGAGTTTTCAACGTACTGTGTCGTCTTCATTTCTTGTTTATATTTGTTTATATGAAAAAAGAAAAAATACGTCTCTCGTCGAAATCTGACTGACGGCTAATTAGTTTTTTTTAGTCAAATACCCTATTTTATGTCGTATAGTAAATTAATAAAATGTCTTATGGATACAATTGCACCTACTGATAGGGACAAGATACTGCACACACGAGTGATTTAATTAAAATGCTTAACTCTATTTGTAGACATTTTCTACCTACTATTTTACTTTATTGAATTTATCACCTTAACTTTACTTAGTCATCTTCTTCTTCATGGCATTGGCACGACTGTATTTATTTATTTATTCTTTCGCACATAAATTGTACAGAGGCGGACTTAATGCCTTAGGCATTTTAATCTTGTTTCCCCAAAAAATAATAAAAATGTTAGTTATGGGTTTTGAACGTACTTATAAAAAATCTATTAATATTATAAATGCTATTATTATAAAAGCTTTTGTAAGACCTCAAAGTAGTGTCCGGACTGTCATGGCCAAAGGAACAAGGACGGGTGTTAGTCAGTAAAAGCCTGACATGCTCTTCCGCTCCGCCCAGAGCAGAAGAAGTCATTTCATGATATCCCTTTTGTCATTATTGTTCAATCTTGTGTTAACATTTAAAGTTAAAAGGCTGATAAAGGAGCTTCGCCCTGGGAAAATCTCGAGCGATGTCGTAAACAGATTTGAAGATGAAAAACAAAAGTATTTTAAGCCTTTCAGAATCAGCGGATATTAAAATAAGAAAAGGCGAAAGAATTGATGAGAAATTCTTCAAAAATTATCTTCATAAAAAAGTATTTTTGTCATAGGAAGCTTTTCAGTTCAATAATGACGTAATAATGTTTTCACATATTCTTAACACATTCTGTATGTTTTCTTTATAAGTTTCCTTTCAACTGGACTAATTTTAAGCAAATATGTGTATTTCAAATACACACCGGCCGCCGGCAGAAGTTACCACCCACCAGACAAAGCCTTGCCGCCAAGCGATTTGTCGTGTTCCGACATGATGTCTGGTGAAGCCGTACGGAGGACGGGCCTGAGCAGTTGAGTTGCGATATGTGCCGGGTACGATGCGCCTAATGTTGTTGTGTTGGGAATTTGGTCGTGGAGGGTCTTCAGATCAGTCTCCCTTTGGCGCACCATCGTTGGTCGTGTTGTTGGGTTTAACATTGCATCACCTCGCTCAACTGCCGTCTTCCTTCCTATTCGCTCAGTTTTTCTGAGTGCATAAACTCTTAATATACTAGCGCGCTTTACCATTAACGATCGCATCACTGCTTACCATCAGGCGGGATTGCGGTCAAGCGCTAGTTTATAATTATTAAAAAAAAAAAAAGAAACCTAATGCATGGCCGAATAACAAAACCTAATTGGGCTATCGCAATCCACAGATTAACACAGGACTCTACCAGGCTGCCACGCAACACTTCGACCTCCATCCTTGGCACCCAGTCTGTCGCACATAAAAAAGCCCACAAAAGCTTTAATAGAAACTCATTATTATACAAGAACTTCAACCCCATCCCGACTCCTAACTCCACGGTAACTCATTCTCTGAATTTCGGGAGTATCATTCGCCATGTTGGATTAGACGTGACGTCACGTAGCTCAATATGATACTGCCAAATAATACGAATCTAACGACTTCTCGTTTACTCAAATCGGTGAAGCGGCCTTTTGGTCCCTAGCTCCTTGGATACTAATAGACCAGCCCGTATTTCCCCGAATCTGTTTTGAATGATGACTTAGGGAATTCACAGCATAGATAGGTATGCAAGCGACAGTATATTATAAGCTTCCCTGTGGAAAACATATACTTTTCCAGAATAGATTGCTGTAGTATTTTGTTCTATGAACTCGAACAATTATCGTAATTTTAAGAATGTTCACAATCAAAGGACCAATTCTATTTTCAATCTTTTAACAATACTTCAAATTTCGCAAAATTTTTGGTATTTTTTTTTTATTGTTTGTTGTTGAGATGAGATTGCAACTATATGTTGGACTTTTTTAATTACAGGAATTGAATTACTGGTTTTAGTCTGCATCTACCACAGATATCTGTAATTTCCATTGCTTTTTAAAAGTGTTTTGGTTTTTGTTTTGTCGCCGGATACACAGGAAACAGGCCTTCTCTCGGTAAGAGGGACTGGGCTATTATCTACCACGCAGGTCCAGTCCCATTTGGTAGAAGTCGAAGACAAACTTTTTTTTTTAAATATGCTGGTTACCACATGATGTTTTCCTTCCATAAAGTAACTACAAACACTAAGGCACTGTTGATCTCATGCACCTACTTACCTATTTCGTTACGACATCAATAAACATCAAACTTTTCAACTAAAAAGTATGATCTACCTACATCTACAATCGCCAGCCTTTTTGTTCAATAGAAATACATAAACGTCAAGTCGTAATTGTTCCCCGGTGTTGTTGTAAGGCTTGTCAAGTGAAACTTTCGCAATAATAAAAGTAGCGAGATACTCACAAAGTTTTTTCCTGTTTCACAACGAGTCTGGCAACATTTTCAGATAACATTCAATTAGCTTTTTTGTGCAAAACTTTCAAATGGTTGGAACTTTTCTGTACTTGTAAGTATTTTTTTGATAATCAATCATCGTTACTTACGAGTATAATATTTAAAAATGTTGACATTTTATAAAAGAAATTGTTTACTTGTCGAAACACTGGGATTTTCTACATTATATCCGCTTATAATTCTTCCGGTGCTGAGACACTGGTCACCTTTTTTCAGAATGGACTGAGCTGTAATCTACTACGGGCCTAGTGTGAATTGTTAGATGACTTGAAATTTTCGGCTACAGGACATAACGGTTTTCTCATGTTTTAATTTTAAGATTAATGCTGGAATTGAGGAAATTATGCATTAACAAAATACAAACTAAGAACTGAAAAGAAATACTGCAGAATTGTTTCCTTCAGGAATCGAAGCCACTATTAATACACTCTAGAAATATGCCTCATCATCATCAGAGTGTACGAATTTATTTTAAAATATTATATACACCAAAGTGGGTAGGTAATACTCGCTTCCGAGTAAGGTTCATGCATACTTCATATCTTAGAACCTCCTTTAGCCATGATACCCTCAATATAGTTTTATCTGATGGAATATCAGAATAGGAAATTATAGCCCCGTACTGAAGCGCATAAAAATGCTATCGATATGGTCTAAAAACATGAAAAATGGGGCCGGTAGAATTATAAGCAACATTTTTGATTGGTGCGTACCTTAAATACACATTTATTTGTTATCTAATTTAGGTAGGTACCTACTTAGGAACAAGTGCTTTTTTCCATAGCTCTTTAAAAGATGCAAAAATGAAGAATGAATCAATGGGTTGAAGAAGAAACATTGAATACAATAAAATCGATATCAATTTCAATGTTGGTACATAAACAAGCACTAAAAAGTAAATCCTTTAAGCAACTTTATTTATACAAAGAACCAATTCAAAAAAGATTCGAACTTCGGCACCCCACGCCTTCTAATCCGTCCGTAATCTTCTAAGTTTTCCCACAGTCACAATGTAGTCTCGTTAAAATCAAGTAGATTGCGATACGACACTGAGGGGACAGGATAAAATTGTTTTGGTACAGAAACGGTTGACAGCTTCGCAGCTGGCTGTTGACAACGGTCGTCCAGAGTGACACTGTAATCTATTACGCGGAACACCCGGCCCGCGCTTGTTCCCACTGTTTAGTCGGACAACTAACCATTGGCTATTTCGGTGTAGTAAAAAAGTCATCGCTGTAGGTACGCGTGCCCGACAATCGGTGACAAATGATGGATGAATTACCGACCTATGTTCCTCTCTTGACAAGTCTTGACCACGTTGGTGAAATTTTGCGCTTTGGGGCCAACATCAAATAATTGTTCCGGGGCTCCCGTAACAATTATACAACTGCGACCACGACGACCACTGTCGAAAAGCAATTTTGCAATATCTGTTTACATTACGTAATTTGTACTGACAGTAACACTCTGAGCCATCATATTTCTT
The DNA here is from genome assembly GCA_037179545.1 of Sesamia inferens. NCBI lineage: Eukaryota > Metazoa > Arthropoda > Insecta > Lepidoptera > Noctuidae > Sesamia > Sesamia inferens. The sequence continues at coordinate 13,095,519 of CM073928.1, read as the reverse complement.
GTTTACGCTATGCGCTGTAAGTTTTTTCTGAGTCAGGATGGAAAAAGCACTCTCATACATCTTCGGATTAAATATAACTTCTAACATACGTTGCTCAAGCCAGGCGAGAGAATTGATACTAATACTCTGCTATTCCGTTCCGCTTTTTATAGAACAATATCTTTCTGAAGTAGATATCCAGACGAGAAATAACTAAAAATCTTGGCCAAGACATATTCTTGGAATTCGTATGTAAATTACATTGCTTACGTATTGATTTCCGAAAATATGTAGTCCGTCAGGGAAGGGCTTCCGATCTCCATCTAAGTTATAGTCGTTTCCGCCCCATACCCTTGTTATGTCCGCTTTTATGAGAAAATTTATTCTTACCCAGTTTTCTTCCGCGAGCGTACCGTCGTACCTAACTTATATACATACATGTAAAATATTGCATAACTAAAGTTTTTATGATACATATCTTCGTATGTAATAATAATTTGACAAATTTGTGGATAGAAATAGACTAGTATACCTTGTGAACGAAAAAGGTTTGAATAAATGGATAACTTAATAAGTTAGGCAGTCATAGTCAATCGACTGGCAACATTACTAGTACTGAGCATTTGTAGACTTTCACTGGTTTTTTTTTTTCATTTTGGGACGACGTGTTTGAAAGTGCATATTTCCTAATAAAAGCTTTGAAACATTTATGTTCTAGCACTCTGAAGAAGAAATTTATATTCATGGTGACCTCATAGGTGGCTACGTTAGTCATTTTAAGCGACTTCTTTTTTTAACAATATTCTGATTGATGTAATTTTTTCCCTGTCTAACCCGAAGGGGAGTACGCGTGAATGTTAGGTGTGTTTTTCTTTGTTGAATTTATTAGGAATTTCATGGAACCTTGTAAAGAGCAACTTTCACATATGTGTTTGCAAATAAAAAGCATGTGTGCTCTTCACACGTGGTAGAAGTGAAACTTTCAAAACATTTGGTTTTCAAGTTAATGGCACGAATGTAAAATTTTCTGTCGCTTTTTCGTTTTATCGACTTTCAAACCACAATCATGCTTAGCAAGTTTCCACTTCCAATTTTTTTTTAAATTATAAACTAGTGCTTGACCGCAATCCCGTTTGATGGTAAGCAGAGCTGCAATTGTTGATGGTAAAGAGCCTTAGTTTATTAAGAGCCTATTCTATTCTATATTTTTTATTATTTTATTATTCACTCTAGCCTTGAAGACTCTAGCCTTAAGTTATAGGGTTAGACCGTGGCCTGGACAAGGGCTGGACGCGAGAATCGCCACATCGCCGGTGGCGTTCCGCCCAAGCCGGCAGTCCTTCACCGTATGCTCCACAGTATTCATAGGGCGATCCCCATAGTGGTGCCAACCTGGTGTTTCTCTCGGAATAGAAACCTCCCGAAACAGCCCTGTCTGGTGAGGACCTGCGTCAGGCGGAAGGTGAGGACGCCGTCGCGTCTCTCTAGCCATTCCTCAAAGAGGATACTTCCCGCCACCGTCGCTATTGTTTATAACAACAACAGCTAAATGAACCTCGTATACTATTGTCTGCAGATCGGTTGTTATACACATACTGCAAGTGTTTGCGTCGATATTGTACGCTGTGGATAATGAACGAATTTTAACGACCAACGAGGGACCTATTCAATAATTGAATAGCTCATACCCGTCCCGACCCCACCAACTCAGGAAAACAGTCACAGCGCGAAGTAACCCAAAGTACAGCGCCATCTATCGCGGAATTGAGTTACTAATTTACAGAAACTAGAGGGGTTACGTATGTTGGATTTTCGGCGGTCATTTTGTCAATCCAAAATTACCACCAATACAAATTTTAATAGTTACTTTTTTATTTGTAAGACAAAACGTTCAGGATCACAAAATACTCGTATACTAAACTCATCATTATCAACATCATCTCAGCGTTAATTCCAGTCGCATCCTAAGCTTTTTCAGCTTTGGAGTCTGGGGTCCGCTTTACCAGTCTAACTGCTGATTTTGGCTAAACTTCGATATTTTCGTGAAGCGACTGCCGTCTGACCTGCACAACCCGAAGGCGATATTGAACATGGCAGTTAGACCAATTGTTGGAATTTTGAGGGCTCTAACAACCCGTAACGACTGCCATTAGATGTTCGTATGGCAACCGGGACCAACGGCTTAACGTGCTTTCCGAGGCACGACCAGACCAGTACAAATATTCGTATTCATGCATACAAATGCTTGCACTGCGCGGGGATCGAACGCGCTCGCTACGCCACGGAGGCTCTCCATACTCTCCCACCTCCACCTCTGTCCTACCACTCGTATACGAAACTAATGTAAAAAAAAAAATGCTTGCGTATACGATTAAAGTACAAACTTAATTCAGAAATTATTATGTACAAATGTTCAAATTATAGACAGACAAGCTCGGTTAAGCAGACTAAGCAAACCCATAGGTAGAACTTCGAGGTTCCATTCCCTAAAAAATTAACATTGATCCCAATCTACACGTTTGAGTCAACCATAGCGAACAACTCTTTAAAGTCGATCGTATCGTAAACGAATGAAGATTGTTGACGAATAAAAACGAACAATCGATAGATACCACATTATTTATTCAGATCGTTTCCTTAATTTATGGAATATCTATATTTAGAAAGAACCTTTTCCGGGTTTTATTTAAAAAACTAACGACTTATTGCCAAAGAGCGTTCAAAGGCCATTTCACAGAATTGACCTTATCGTAAGAGCGCTTCGAAGAGAAATAGATTTACTGCGTACATTTATTTTTATGTCTCAGCACAGATGACGCTAACAGGCTTATCTTATCGTACCTTATCTGGCGCGTAGAGGACTTTCATCGCAAAGGGTGCGACGTGGAATCTAGGAAAACTGTTATTATTTTCATCGAGGTGTTGGATCATAAGATGTTAATGTAAGCCCTATCGCTTTAAAATGTACTTATACCTACGTGATTTTTTTATATTTTTTAAATAGTATAGATCAACCAACGCAGTCGAAATGTATAAAATAATTATTTTAATTTATAACCGACGAATTTCAATGTTAAGAAGCCTAAAACACATGATTTTTATGATCAGTTTGGTTTTTGATTTTGCGTCCACTCCAAATAATAAAATAACTATTCCCATGTAAGTATGTTGAGGTCAGCCTCCATTCTCACCGGATGCAGGTGCCGACTAACGAAAAATCCGCCCGCGGATCTCCTCTTTTTTGATTCAATCGCGCAGAGGAACTCCGAGCATAGCTCTTTCATTGACCATAATTATCCTTGCTCATAGAACCGATCGCTGATGATTGGATGAAGGTTCTGGAGTAGCGGTCACGTACCAGAAGACGCAGCGTAAGGAGGCCTCCAAGAAGGTGGACCGATGACCTGGTGAACCACCAGAAATCGTGGAAAGCCTTTGTCTAGCAGTAGACTTCTATATGCTGAATAAGAAGAAGGGTGAATTATAATAGTGTATTTATTAAAAAAAAACTAATTAGTCCGTCATTCAGATTATAGAAAAATATTGGATACGTATATTTTGTTTTATCAAATCAATAAAGATTGACAAATATAAAAGGCATCAAAGATCAGGAGTGGAGGCTGATAATGTCACTGCTCGCTAAAAAGTGTAGCGTCCAGTGACGTCACACGAGTTTTCAACGCACTGGACTTAATTTTTTGTTTATAGTAAAAAAGAAAAAATACGTGTCTAGTATATTTTGGAAATCTGACTGACGGACTAATTAGTTTTTTTTTTTTTAGTCAAATACCCTATTATTTACATATTGTTTTGAAAGACTTATCAGACTATTTCTCGTAATTTTAAGAAACTTCACAGTCTTAGCTCAATCTCAATTTCTCAAAAATACGTATAAATTCCCTACATTTTTACTAGTTTTTGGTATTTGTTTGTCACCAAAAAGGGAGTGCGACTAAATTACGAACGTTTTAAATTACAACAATTGGCCATCTGGACTCTTACAAAAAGCATACAGATATCATCTTCGACGCGCAATGTCATAAAAAATAATGAAATTAATTACTGTAATATTTACAAGTCGTGGTGGCCTAGTGGTTAAAACACCAGCCTCACAAGTATGAGTGCGCGGGTTCGATTCCAGGTCAGGCAAGTACCAATGCAACTTTTCTAAAATTATATGTACTTTCTAAGTATATTTTGGACACCAATGACTGAAGGTGAAGGAAAACATGTTGAGGAAACCTGGACTTTAAGTCTGTAATCGCCAACCCGCATTGAGCAAGCGTGGTGATTACGCTCAATCCTTCTCTGTACGAGAGGAGACCTGTGCCCAGCAGTGGGACGATAAAAAGGTTGATGAAGATGATGATGATGACTATAATATTTAGATCTTAATATTTTAGTCTTTTAGGTAGGTACGGCTTTCGGTAATTTTCTTTTGGCACTCAGACATTTTATAGGCAAGATTCGTAATCAGCCTAATATTAATCAGCCTATATTAATCAGCCTATATTAATCAGCCTATATTAATCAGCCTATATTAATCAGCCTATATTAATCAGCCTATATTGTTCACATTCTTGGAAAACAGGCCTCCTCTCGGTGAGACGGAGTGGTCTACCACGCGGGCCTGGTCCGGGTTGGTAGATGTCACATGCCTTCCAAATGTTGCCTCTAGGACATGCCGGATTCCTCACGATGTATTCTTTCACCGTTTTAAAAGCACTGACTGGTAATGACATAATTTACACAAAATAAAGCGCTTTACGGGATCTGAGGCTACGACCTGCAACTAGCAAGTCGCTGCCGATGCTACTAGACCCCCATGATCATAGTACACAGACAATATATGTAAAGAGTACACTGTAGACTACCTACATTATTTCTCTGTCCTTCCCCTTAGTATTCTCTCCAAAGGTTGTCCGTAAAAGATCGCTCTTAGCTGACACCGCCCATGTTCTTTAATCTATGTGATGTACATAATAAAGAGTATTCTATTCCATTATATACACACATCAAAAGTGTCTAGGGATCAACAATTTTTGCAATAACTTTTCTCCTGATTGATATTAATTAAAATTTTCTTTAAGGATTCATCAAATAAAGTGTTTTCGTTTGTCACAGTAACGATAAACCAAGTCACCTTTGCATTAATAAAGAAATTTGCCATTTTCCTAATAAAGGGATATTTGACATTTGAACCACTAACACAAAAGTTCGAAAAAAAGACTGAAATAACAGTTTTCTCTAAAATTTTATTGGGTAACTTAAACAATTAATAATCCGTGTTTCTACCGCGAACACTAACAACACAAGAACATCGGTTTGGCATACTCAAAATGAGATCATCCAAATCACGCTGTGGAATGGCCGCCCATGTTCGTTGCAACAACAAAAAAAGGTCTTCTTGCGACTGGATACCCTCCATATTCGGCGGAGCTCTTTTCTGTAGCATATCCCATGCATGCTCAATCGGGTTCAAGTCTGGCGACTGAGCAGGCCAGGGCAGGACATTGATGTTAGCTGCGGCGAGAGTCTGTCTTACAACTCTTGCGGTGTGCGGTCGTGCATTATCATGCATTAACTGAAATAAGGGACCGATTTGCACTTGTAGAGGAACGATGACGTCTGATACAATCGTCTCAGCATAAATTTGAGCGTTGAGGTCGTATACGTCTTGTATCCGGTCTCATACCAAAACGAGACTCATCAGAAAAGCACACGAAACGCCATTGTTCTTCTGCCCAATTTCTGTGTTCAAGAGCCCATTGATATCGAATCCTACGATTGTGCATTGCTATAGGTGGTACCCGTAGCGGTATTCGGGAATGAAGGTTCACTTCATGCAAGCGGTTTCTGACTGTTTGGTCGCTAATTAAGTTCCCTGAAGAGGGATGAAGCCTCACGGCTAACATCATGGCGGTTATTGTTGGAGCTCTTCGAGTTAAGATTTGAATGTATCGGTCTTGTCTCCGTGTGGTGCAGCGATACCGTCCTCCATGGCGCTCAGCCACGGTACCAGTGCTTCGGTAACGTGTCCAAAGTCGACTGATAACACTCTGACTTGTATTCAGAGCTAAAGCCACAGTACGTTGCCGGGAACCAGCTTCTATCATTCCCACGGCTCTGAGCATTTCTTCCCTGCTTAAATGACGTCGCCGCTCCATAATAACGTTGGTTTTAATCAGTAGTAGGGAAACAGTAGCACTAATAATGTCTTCAATGCGTTGTATGTTTTTATAGGGAAAATATTGACAGCTGATTTTCATCTTTTACTCGAATTTGATTCACAGTTCCTGATTCAAATTATGAAATGCACCAAAAAGGATCCATATAAATTTATAAAATCATAAATTTATTACAAAGCCACATCTCAATCTCAAGAAATCCGCATAAAAATGCTTGATCCCTAGACACTTTTGATGTGTGTAGTATATCCTGATATTTCCAAGGAATTGAACATATGCGCGTAAAACCAGGCTACCAGTCAGTCTATTCCGTAAAAATATCACCGTGAAAAGTTAGGCGAAGTGAGTTTATAGTGGCTGTCAATGGTAAGGGAGAAACGCAATGAAATGGACGCGTTGTGAAACGGACACTGACTGATGTTTGGTTATTGGCAACACTGATGAATATAAACAAACCCACAATAATGACGGCTCGTGGCAGCCATTACTTGCCTTGATTATTTTCGTACAAAAATTCTAAGACATCAGTCGGTGTCCGTTTCACAACGCGTCCATTTCATTGCATGTTCCCCCCTATAAATCTTTAGAATTATTTGAAATAAGAGCTCAATCGACGCTCCTTTTACCTAAGTTTTCTCACCCATTAACCAACCATCACACATCACGCTTTTTTTTTATAAATTATAAACCAGCGCTTGACCGCAATCCCGCCTGATGGTAAGCAGTGATGCGATCGTTGATGGTAAAGCGCGCTAGTTTATTAAGAGCCTATTCACTCTAGCCTTGAAGACACTCAAATTGTATTGTGACGGAAACACCCACGCTGGAAAATTGTTTCAGTCCCTCGATGTACGCGGTATAAAGGAGGAAGCAAAACGCTTCGTCCGGATCGCAGTGGTGTCAACAACGTAAGGGTGGAAACTCGCCGTACGACGGGTCGTCCGATGATGGAACGGAGATGGGGGAATTAAATCATGCAATTCCCTTGCACACTCACCAGAATGCATCCTATAGAAGACCGAAAGGCTGGCTACTCTACGCCTGTGCTCCAGGTCACACACACTTCATGGTGAGAAGGATACAAAATCACCCCACAGTTAGCTATATATCAGTTTAGCCTCTAAAGTTATAAACACAAGTCCTATAAGAACTTCATACCGCTTTGAATGGAGAAAACAGATGATACATACTACAAATATCCTTTATATCGTAAAAATAATACACATCGAACAGTCACATTCAGTTTGTATGTCCCGTGAGAATGAATTTGATACGGGCCCATTGTTTTCCTATAATGGATATTTTATGCAACTCTGTGTGGGTAGCCGTTTCGACTCCAATGCTAGTAGAAGCGATGTATCAATTGTTATGACTATAATAAAGATAGTACTTGTGCCATCCTCTTTTTTATTGATTTTAGATCAAGTCGGAATTGGAAGAATTGGTTCTGTTAGTAGATAGACGACGAGCCGTACCAAGGCTTATCCTATGAGCGTATGACCCAGTAACTGTGATATGGAAGTCGGATAGGCGATCGCTCAAAGAATATTTTATTTTATTTTTATCATTATTGTTACTATTATGTCTCGCTGGGGGGTAAAGACCTCTCTTTACTCTTTCTACATTTCCTAGTTTACTGCAATTATGGGCCGTTAAGGAAGTGTAAAAGTCAACCCGCCATCTTTTTCTTTCTCGTGGCGCGGTTTTTTATACCACTTGTAAACGTTAAGTGTAAGTTTTAGGAGCCAAGCCGCTATGTTCTTACATCAGTTTTTATAATTATATTTGAATTACAATTGTACTGTGTCTTTTAATTTGTGCTAAATAAATGTACACTGTACATAAATATACGCCGGGACAAACGGTCCAACTAGGTAGGTCTAACTTCAAGAAAGTGGTGTCTCGTCTAATCCAGCTCGGCTAGGCAGCGTTCGGGAAGCTATGCTACATCTACTCGTCGTCCAAGATACCATAGTGTCTCAAGACTAAAGTCTGTAACCCGTGTGTGTTGCCAGTGATGACTTACGGAACTTAAAACGAGGTGGCTCACAATGGGCCTCATACGAAGGGTCAGAGTCACACAAAGGGCAATGGATAGAGCTATGCTCGGAGATCTCTGCGCGATCGAATCAGAAATGAGGAGATCCACAGTAGAGCCAAAGTCACCGACATATGTAGCTCTTCGAGTGGCTAAAATTAAGTGGCAGTGGCAGGGCCGAGTAAGCTTCTGGATTGGCGGCCATGTACCGGAAGACGCAACGTAGGGAGCCCCCAACAAGGTGGTCCGTTGACCTGGTGAAGGTCGCGGGAAGCCGATGGAATCGGGGAGCACAAGACCGGTCATCGTGGAAAGCCTTGGGAGAGGCCTGTGTCCAGCAGTGGACCTCCAGAGGCTGAAGAAAAAGAAATAGAAGAAATAAATGCGTTGTCTTTATCTTTTTTCTTTCCTAATCTAATTTTTCTATCGTCCTTTTATATTTATTTAGCTCATCCACGGCAGAGCATTATAACACGGTGATCAATCACAGGTTTAAGAGTGCTTCGATAAAAGTTAAAAAATACCAAAATCAAAACAGACAAAGACATTCTTAACTAGAAATTTAATAAAAGGGTAGACGAACTAACAAAGGAGACACAGCATCTAAAAGATTAATCTAAGCTGATTATTTCAGCAACGCGGTGACAAAATAACTGCCAGAGGTCAAACAACAATAAAATTTAATCAAAATGTAATTTATGAAGATTAGCGTAACGCGGCGTACAAAAGGATCGTATATTGGAAAGAGAACAATGCTTCCGATGTCGGCGGTTCATTCCCGGGAAATAGTTAGTAGCTAGAAAGGCTTTGTGGGATTAAAATTGTTAGTATCCAATTTAAAATGGCGCAGAAAAAGCAATCACGTCGAAAAGTTCCGATAATAAACCTTACTTTCTGTAATAGATCATCGCAAAAACCAAAACAACTTACGTATTTAAGCTTCTTTACGCCCATATTTCACAATAATACTCCACACTCATGCAGTGACGTAGCATTATAAAGAACACTACACGGCTCTTTCATATCAAATTGTATAGAAGTACTTATCTAGATTCTTTAGTTCATTGTATCCGATGTTGAATAGGCAAAGTGCGGCCAGAAGCCGAATAATAAGAGGCAAATGGTACCAACGTACAAGAGGCACCGATTTTCAAAAATCAATCACTTATGTAGCTGGCACTGATTGAACGGAGCGACAAAGCGATCCGATGTACGTACATACCCAGAATTAGTAGAGAAAAGTTTGGCTTGAAATAACTTCGTGAATTGGCAAATAAATGAGACCTACTATGTCGTGAAACATCATAATTTATTATAGTTTTATGTGTCCAAGTTCCATATAGGTACGTAGTACCCACCGTGTACGGTGGCCACGGCCACGGCCTGTGAGTAGATTGTAAGTTCGAAATTCAGAATCACTGCTCTCAAAACTTCTACTTCTTTAGCTTATAGAGGTCCACTGCTGGACAGCAGTGCAAGAAGCCAAGAAATCCAGAAAGCCAAGGCTTTCCAAATTGAGGACTTTGCTGTAATCCCCACACTTGGGGCACGCCCTGTGTGGTATCGCGCTTAACATAGTACCATCCTATATCCTCCTGTGGGTGTCGTAACAGGCGACTAAGGAAACTTTCACCAGGGAAGCGGACAGCAGCGTTTCTCCTGTGGAATTCCAAATTACTGCGATCCCCAACCCACTCTCAGAACAGCAAAGGAAAGTCAAGTAAAGAAACCGGCATGACATTCAACTAAAACATTCGAAGAACTGTGACATTTGCCAACCAGCTATAAGTCCGGTTGGTAGATTACATCCGAAAGGAGGCCGTATACATTTATTAGCTGAATCAACATATAATGTTCCCAAAATTAAACGTTGATTACGTTGTTATGTTTCCAAGACGTTAAATAACTGGTTAACTGCTTCCCATGATGCAACCATTGGCTTTTACCCTAGCCAGAGGTTAAGCATTGTCATACAACGAAGCAATGTCAAAATCAACGTCAAAATCAAACAAACAAACTCTTCAGCTTTATAAATTAAGTAAACAGGGTGTATCGGACATCGTAACGCAAACTTTGCGAGAAGGCTACACCGCATGCCACTAATAAAATTATGATAGTCATTTTTATCGTTAATGAGCGGTTACAGAAATAACAGTGTTTAAAAAAATGTGTCGGCCTTTGAACGTTGCAAGCGTGCCGCCGCGCATGTTTGTGGGTATGACGTTGACCCCTGATGTGAACTCTATTAAATGAGCTGATAGGATAGTTTTTTCACATTGCGCTTTTTTGTGTAATTAGCGAATTAATTATTTTTTACTTTAAAATCTTATTGGGTTATAAAAGTATAGCAGTTATGAACGGTTTAAAGTGAAAAAACTGCATATTATTTTTTTAAATCATGAAAAAACCGACGAAAAATTCCACCACTAGGGGGTTCAGAAACATGCACTGGAACCATGGTACTCGTTTGTGCGTCGATGTCAGATATACCCTTTATATTTGGACGTTAGAAAAGTTAATTTTTATCCTGTTTTGAATATTTATTTTTTTGATTTACGAAAAAACGGTGTCCCTGTGTGACATTTCCGTATTGCCATTATTAACAAACCCGTTAGTAGAAATGTTTTTTTTAAACTTCTACTCAATTTTAACATTTATTATTATGGAGTGGAGTGGCAGTGACTGACCACTGGCACTTGCCAGCAAGCACAAACAACATGCCACTGCGTCATCATGAAGTCATAATGACGTCATTTTAGAAGTTGCATGTTAGTAGATTATCATATATCAGTCCTTTTTTCTATGCCCAGCAATGGGACGATAAAAAAGTTGATGATGATGATGAATAATTATATTGTGTCTTCATACATGATAAAATAAAATAAACATATACATAGGTATGTATAACGGCAGGTTTCTTCATAACAAGAAGTAAATTCATGAAAACCAAAGTAACTTATTTAAATTAGGCTAAGAATCAGCACTTTTTTAATGACAATATTAGTTATAGGTATAAGACAGTCCATCAAAACACCCGCTCTTCGCCACTTCCTAGTAGACTCAATTAAAATCAAAAAATACTTGCTTATTAACTTTTATCCTAGCTCTTCGAGCTCGTAAGGCTGCATTACGAAATTGAATGAAGATACAAGGCTGTAAGGTATTTAAATAGTTCAGCCATTAAGGCTCTGGCAACCGTCTAGACAGGCCCACGTTTGCTCAGTTCTCATGCAAATGGGCATAAAATTTACTGGCATAATTTGTGCACATCCACTGCCCTTATCGTACCTCGCCTCACAATTAAAATTTATTATGATGGAGGTAAAGGATCCATATAGCATTTTTATTGTCTCTAGTTTAAAAGTACACTTTATTAAGACTCATAAATTGCCTTCGTGGCGTTTATTTGGCGATTTATTAAACGAAATTATTAGCAATTTTAGTACAAAATCTAATCTATGTTGTGATTAATTTTCATTATTGAACTGTTATGAGCGTTCAACTTAAATAATTATAGCTATTAAATTAATTTATTTTTTTCTCCTTTAAATGTTCAAAGTGAGTTGAAAATCACGGCTATAAATTAAGGAATATTTTTTAGAAAATTGTATATGAATTTACACACATATTGTAATTATTTCGTTGGGTTGAGGTTACGCATCCGTCAATGCATATTATTAAAATATGCGGGCATGTCGGAAAATATCCCACGGGAATGTACTACTGGAATAAAAAATACCATATGGGTTAATCCAGGTTATAAATTACCTGTACGCCAAATTTCATTCAAATACGTTCTTGCCCCAATCCGGAACATGCATTCATCTGATAAATATACAATTTATGTTAAATTTATATGGACGCTCTCAGCGTACAATATATTTCTGCATCGTTCTCACACGGTTGATTTCAACATGAATGATGTAATGAATATTTTTTTTTTAAATTATAATCTAATAAACAATTAGATAATTTAAAAAAAAAAGCATTTCAGTTAAGCATTATGAATCACAAAGCTTTCTTAATAATCTAGTTTAACACTATTAATGGGAACTAGAAAGATGTTCTATTTTTTGTAAGGAAAAACAATTTGGCTGTTACGCACTTAATTAAGAATGACGTTACAATACTTATGAAATTTCTAACACAAAGCTCTTTGTCTCTTTTTATGAAGCAATAGGAACAGTAAATTACCTTATGTTACTTAAAGCTGAAGTATTAATGGTGTTCATAAGAATTATAAAGGCAATACCTACTTATAAAAACAGTGCCGGAGCCAACGTGATATCGCTTCAACAGCAATTCATCAAACGTACAGGGTACCTACTATCGATCACGCCAGGGCTGTTAATGCACCGACAAATTAATGATTTCTTCAAAACACTGCTCGTATAATTACCCTAATGAAATTCCACTATCGAAGCAAATTATCACGTAGGTATTACTCCAGCCACGCAATAGTGTGTTTAAATTACTTTTCAAACGTTAACTTTAATGAAACCGAAAAATTACTCATTAAACTTACAATTAACCGATTTTCGGAACAATAAAAGTTTTTAACCGTAATTAAGCCTGTCTGAGGTCTTGTTTTAATTAGTTTAATGCTGTCTTTGAAACCAATTTTCACGAACATTTTCTGAATAATAAGACTGCACGGCTGGTAGGTATTCTTCAGTTCTCAGTTTGCCTCTAACTGAAATTAATAATTATAATAAGATTTCTAATATTATACTATCTTAATTAAACGATAAAGATTTCTCTTCAAAATGTTTTCTACTATCTAGTATTCATTTGAAATGTTTAATTCATAAGCCTTCGTATTTGCTCTAATTAAATCATATTTAGAGAAACATTTCTTATCTAAAAGTCAAAATACAACTTCAGATTTTCACTATTATGAATTATTCAATTTTTCACGCGATAAGGCGCTAATAAAATATTAACTCGCCCCTAATCTAATTCTAAATAATAGTCTTACTAACGATTTCTTTGTCCAACACTCGAAATGTAATTTGATTTATTTTTTTCATTTCCGTCAGTTCATTTATTTGATGGAAACAGAATTATGTTGTAGAGCATTTGTACCAAGTTAATGGCAGCAGCATATGCCTACGGTGGTCCGCCCCTCGATTCATTCCCCCTATCTGATTCAAGCACGCGCTTTCTGAATCAACGGCTGCTTCGCTGCACTCGTCGTAAACAAAATCACGAAAACCTGTAATTTTATTATGTTTTTATGGCATAGGTATAATTTAACATTTTAATGCCAAGTGGCACGATTATGAGGATTGCAAACATTCTTGGCAATTCTGTTATTTAAAGAGACAAGGTTAAAATAATATATACACAGTCATTTTTTTTGTTTATGCGAGACCTGAATACAGTTTGTTCAGAATATAAGCAACTGAATCGATTCCAATCAGTTTTACACCATGTTATATTTTTTTCTCATATTTTTGACCATATTTTTGTTGGGACTACTAAATAAGATAACAAGTATAGCTTTGTCGTTATTCATGATATCTTTTTGAAAGTTTGTATATATATGGTAGGCCATAACATCGACCGCCCGGTGGAAGTCGCTAGTAGTGCCAATGCAGCGCTCGCCCATGCTCAGAGCTGGGGTGTCAGAAACAAGATGAAGTTTGCACCACACAAAACTTGTGCCATGGTCATTACTAACAAGCTTAAGTATGACACACCAGCGCTTAGCATGGCCGGGGTCGACATTGGCATGGTCACAAAAGTGAAGCTTTTGGGGTTGGTTATAGACCAAAAGCTGACCTTCAGCGAACATACAGTGAGCGTGTGCAGGAAAGCGGCTGACATATATAAGCGGTTGTCACATGCGGCAAAGGTCAGCTGGGGAGTCAACCAGGAGATTATACGCACAATCTACACGGCCACGATCGAGCCTATCATCATGTATGCGGCTGGCGCCTGGGCTCCTGCTACGAAAAAGCTAGGTATACGAAAGAAGTTAGGCTCAGTCCAACGAGGATTTGTCCAGAAGCTCTGCAAATCTTACCGTACAGTCTCTCTTGACGCGGCTCTGGTTTTGTCTGGGATACTTCCTCTAGACCTCCGCATACAAGAGGCAGCTGCCTTGTATGAGGCAAAGAGAGGGTCGTCTCAGCACATACCGGGAGACCGGGACGTGGAGTGTATGGTGAGGTTTGCAGAAGCCCCTCACCCAGCTCAGCAAATGGATCTGGAGTTCACTTGCCTGGCAGACCAACAGCTTGTAGACACTAATAATGTGCAGACAGTGCGAATATTCACTGACGGCAGCAGGATTGAGGGGAAGGTGGGAGCCGCATTATCCTTGTGGGATAATGTTGGGGAAATCCAGAGCCTCAAACTTAGCCTCGCCGCGTACTGCACAGTCTACCAGGCGGAACTACTAGCCATTTGCAGAGCGACCGACATCATCCTCAAACGCAAGGAGGCGAGCTATGTATTGTTCAGTGACTCAATGTCCGCACTGCAGACACTCACAAGCCATGGCTCGCTTCATCCCCTGGCAGTGCAGGCGCGCAGAAACCTAGCTCAGGCCTCGACGCAGAACAAAGCTGTGTCTTTGTTCTGGGTAAAGGCCCACGCAGGCTTGCCAGGAAATGAGCGGGCGGACGAACTGGCCAAGGGGGCAGCATTGTCGTTGCGGAGGAAGCCGGACTATGACCGGTGTCCGATTTCATTCATCAGACGCCAGGTCCGAATGGAATCGCTCGATGAATGGAATCGGAGAGATGTGTCTGGAGCGACGGCCTCGGTGACGAAGATGTTCTTTCCGGATGCCATAGCGGCCTACCGTATAGTGAGACAGGTTCGCCCAACGGGTACGCTCACGCAGGTATTGACGGGGCACGGTGGATTCTCCGAATACTTATATCGTTTTAAGTGTAAGGGGAGTCCATCGTGCGTCTGTGATCCAGGCGTGAGCGAATCCATACCGCACTTGATTGTGGAGTGTCCAGCTTATGCCGCAATGCGGTATGATCTGGAGCAGCAGCTTGACGTGAACCTGAGGAAAAACAACATTGCAGAAGTCATGCGAGGAAAGAATAGAAAATTGTTCTTAAACTATTGTGTAAAAATAGCCGAAACCGCAATTAATAGAAATAAATTAGTATAATGATACTATGTTTACTAGATATTGTGTATATTTATTTTAAGCATAGGGAAATAGACTACAAATAATTAATTATAAGTAATAATAGTTTAGAAATAAAAATTATGTTATGTAGTAATAATAGTGTGTTGTAGTGCGTATAATAAGTTAGAGGTAATAAATAAATATTGTAGTTTATAATTATTTTCCCAAACGAAATAAATAAGTAGAAAGTTCGACAGTAAAATGGGAGTCCCACCCATTAGAATAAAAGACGATGAATGACAGAAAGATAAGTAGTATGCGGAATAAAAGTGCGAGAGGAATAATAGCGAGAACTGGTATGAAAGGGTATAGTTATAAAAAAGGCTCCAATAACGTTGGAGGTAGCTAGTATAAAAAAAAAAAATAAAAAAATAAAAAAAAAAAAAAAAAACATCGACCGCCGGCAGAAGTTACCAACCACCAGACAAAGCCTTGCCGCCAAGCGATTTGTCGTGATCCGGCATGATGTCTGGTGAAGCCGTACGGAGGACGGGTCTGAGCAGTTGTGTTGCCATGTGTGCCGGGTACGATGCGCTTAATGTTGTTGTGTTGGGAGTTTGGTCGTGAAGGGTCTTCAGATCAATCTCCCTTTGGCGCAGCATTGCTGGTCGTGTTGTTGGGTTTAACATTGCATCACCTCGCTCAACTGCCGTCTTCCTTCCTATTCGCTCAGTTTTTCTGAGTGAATAGGCTCTTAATAAACTAGCGCGCTTTACCATCAACGATCTCATCACTGCTTACCATCAGGCGGGATTGCGGTCAAGCGCTAGTTTATAATAATTAAAAAAAATCCTGGACTCGCGTTTCGCGTTTCGCATAAACAAATTCTTTAGTTCCAATTTTATTCGTCGCTTAATAGTTTATTTTGTAAGTAGGGAGATATGTAGTAACATGCTTTAACACGTCAATCATATTTTTAAGTGAGGTTGGGATGAGGACCTCATCCTAACCTTGGTTTTAAAATACAATACCTATTTGAAAAAAAAACATATAAAATAAATATGTAGATATTGGAAACAGCTCAATTCAAAGCTTTGTTGTCCTCCGTATAATGTTTAACTGTATAAAAGGCTTTTTGGCACAACTTATCTTTATTAAATGTTTTAAATTTATTCATCTTAAACGTGGTTTGGAAGTTTGTTCTAAACGCGTATACGTTGGCATTAGGTATATAAAAATAGCTTAAGTTGGTACTCTAAACGGACTATCTTTATATCAATTAAATTACTATTTTTTTTAACAGCGTATGATGCGGAATTTAGCTTTTTTAACAATTTATCTATATATGTGGACCACACTGAAGCTTAGCATTCAAAGTTATGCATAAAAATACTGTGCTGTCTCTAACATTCAATTCTTCGTCAATATCAACACATTATTTTCAATTTCCTAACACTATCTCAGTAGCGTAAACATAGAAGTCGCTGGAGAGGCGCTACGGATATACGGTTGTTTCAGGAAGTTTCTATTTAGGAGAAAGCGGGAGAAAATGCCAGGGTGTTACTACTGTGTGGACTGCCCTGTGGAGCAAACGGTGGAGGTCTACCCGTCTTGGACGCGCCGCCGCCGCGCCGTGTCCTCGTAGCGGCGATCTGCTGATATTAATATAATACTGCCGATTTGTACCTATTTAGTAAGAATAATCATTCTTACGAAGTACGACAAATCGGCAGAACAAGAAAGGACTACGAATAGAGCTCTGTGGAACTTGTAGGTATTATTACTAAAGATCCGGGAATTATTTTTCCATATACGTTACTGAAAGTAAATTACTTGCTGATAAACCATACCTACCAGTGGCGAAGAGTCCATACAAGCCGATTCCCACCGGGTTACCTTTCAAAAATTCAAAAATCAGTTCCATATTCATACAAAAGTATTTACATTCTATTTCATTAACAAAGTATTATTAATCAAATGCCTGCGCGATTTACAATAGCAATAGTAATTCTTAGCAATACCCTAAGTATCACATTTCATTTTATAGTCGTAAATTAATCAGCGCTTCAATTTTTCGTACATTACATTGAAGGCATTTTTTTGGACCGGCTTCCCTTTGTCAAAATTTCACCCTTCGCCACTGATACCTACATATTTGATAATTAATCGTCTAACAACTTTAAGCAACTTTTAGAGATAAACCCCTAAAATATCTAAATTATTACCAAAATGTGAATTATAAATGGGCATAATTTAGTTCTATCATGAACTAAACATTTAACAAGGTTTTCATGAAAACCTAACAGTATTAACCGCATATCGTTCTGAAATTCCTCACATAGGCTTCATCCGTTTTGCATGTCTATATAGGATAGCTAGGCTATCTACCGGCCCACTATTTCCATTAGCTACGTTCGCGTTGAAGCGATTCTGATTGTCGAAATGATTAGTGAGTCATGTATATACATAGATTGTTTACAAATGAATTGATAGGGAGGCGAGCTGGATAGCTAAAGTTCAATTGTGCGTTCCTAATGCAGGTCTGTAACATTTCTATGAGTGTTATTTTGGTGATAAGTGAGTTAAATATGAAGCAATTTTAACTCGAAGGAATTGTTTAATATAGCAATTATAATATGTACATGTACAACTATATAAAAGGGGAGGGGAAAGGTTTATAAAAGGTATCCAAAGGTTTATCCGCAATGAAATCAACAGAAAAGTGACCAAAAGGCTGGTAATGTTTCCGTCACGCGAACAGTTACGAAAATACTCTACTAGTGGCTACTCAGAACATATTTTTTTAGCTCAACTAAATAAGTGTAGTACATATGTATAAGTATACTAGTATCTATTAGTATACTCAACCTCAGTTAGTGTTCAAATTGTTCAAATTGTCCCGTTTTTACCCTTACAAGTGCGGGGTGGTCACATGTCTTAGAAGTTTTGATTCTTAGTTCTTCGGTAATGCCGATTTTAATTATCACGTTTTTCTTCGCATTTTAAAATCAGTAGGTACCTTGTGATGAAATAATTTACATACAGTAAATTACATGTCGTATCTAATAAAATTTAATTGTTTACTCAAACAGTTTTAGAGCCCTGGTTTACCTGGTAAAAGAACACGAAGATCTCAAAAGAAAAAAAAAAAACTAAAAATGTTCCTGAAAATTCACCTCAAGCTTTCACAGTTCCTTGAACATCAATCAAACTGCTTCCAACTATGTAATAGCCGGATAGGCAGCACTTCACACAGAAAACACTAACAAGTCGGCACGAACTTTACTTGCACGTCAAAGTGAAGAGACAAGCCGTGGAGTCACGTACACTCACTGGGTTCGTAAATCGAATCATCCCGTATTTCTATTTTCGTATAGTGGTTTTTAAACAATTCTGAATTAGAATGGGGAACAAATGATAGCAAATAGCTATTTTTATTGCCTGACTGGCCTGCTCTTGACATCTATCTCACCTGATGGATGGTGATAGATAAGTTCTACGCTGGAATAGTGCCCAGAATAAACCTGTACGCTATTGATTTGTAGACTGATGTGTTATTTACGTATGTACAGATGCTGACGGAGACTTTCACATACGGGCCATGCACTTAATCTCCCTCTCATCTCATACACGCAACACAGACACGAACACACGCATGCACACAGTGACACATATACACTCACAACACTTATAAGCACTGGCTCAAACAATTACCTACACTTCTAGCGTCGTTTAGTAATGAATTATAATAAAATAAAATAAATAAAGAAGACCTGGAATCCTGAAATACAGGACTACCCTAGTTTAGGGTGGGTTCACTCTATTTATTTTTATTTTTTCTGTACCTCCTTTTGATTATTGCGAAAAAATAAACGAATTTTTCCTTACTTTACATAATAACTATGTAAGACTAGCGCTTAGTATTTTTCACTAGTCATGATGTCATTCATCAGTTGCAATGGGTTTAATTTTGACAGTTCAACAACATTCATTGCGTTATTTAGGTTGTTAAACAGACACATTTTCAAACATAGGGAGCAATGGAACACCAATAAGCTTCAAAATGATTCCAAGTTATAATAATAGTGTGTTGCGTAATTAGGGTGCAGTTCCTAGTGCAACGTAGCCTTATATGATGACTGCAAAACTACACAAAAGCTTCTTCTTTGACATATCATTATTCAGTAAGGTTCTGGAGTGGCGGCCACGTACTGGAAGACGCAGTGTAGGGAGGCCCCCAACAAGGTGGACCAATGACCTGGTGAAGGTCGCGAGAAACCGATGGATGCGGGCGGCGCAAGACCGGTCATCGTGGAAAGCTTAGAGGGAGGCCTTTGTCCAGCAGTGGACATCTTTAGGCTGAAGAAGAAGAAAGAAGAATGTTATCTACATACTTTAATGTCTGTAAGGTCGGTTTATTTAGGAGTCCAGGGGTGTACATATTTCACGTCCACTTAACCAGAACACAACAGCGATAAATGATTTCGTTTCATGGGAAGTACCTATTCCTGAAACAAAGCGGCAAAGTTTTGGCAGAGCCATTTACCTACAGTCCATTATTAGAAAACTTTAAAGATAAACGCTTGCACATAAACATTAATATGAATGTTTTGTGGGACCTGGGTAATGGCCGGCTGTCGACTTGTGCTTTTTTTAAAAGGACTGTAAACAATTTTTCCGTGATGTGTTTCTATGTCCCATAGGCTGATTATGAATGAATGCAGTCTCAGTAGTGGTAGCCTAGTGCAGCCGCGACTTACAACTTGTAGGTCGTAATTTCGAACCCCCTCACGCCCTTTAATTCGTGTAAATTATTTCAGCACCACTGCTCTCAAAATGATGAAGGAAAACATCGAAAGGAAACTGGCCTGTACTAGAGCCAAAATCTTCGAAGACATGTGACATCTACCTACCCGCACTGGGCCAGCGAGAGGAGGCCTGTGTCCCAATAATGGGAAGAAGAAAGGCTGATTATGTTTATGTTTTATGAATGAATAAAACAATTTTCGCTGTAGGATGAAGTTGATATAATGATGCTGACATTAGTTATCTGTATTATTATATTTTATGAATGAATGAAACAATTTTCGCTATAGGATGATGTTGTTATAATCATGCTGAAATCATGTTATCTGCGTTATTATATTTTATGAATGAATGAAACAATTTTCGCTGTAGAATGATGTTGATATAATCAAGCTGACATCATGTTATCTGTGTTATTGTATTTCATGAATAGATAAAACAATTTTCGCTGTAGGATGATGTTGATATAATCATGCTGACATCATGTTATCTGTGTTATTGTATTGTATGAATAAATAAAACAATTTTCGCTGTAGGATGAAGTTGATATAATCATGCTGACATCGTGTTATCTGTGTTATTGTATTGTATGAATGAATAAAACAATTTTTGCTGTAGGATGATGTTGATATAATCAAGCTGACATCATGTTATCTGTGTTATTGTATTTTATGAATGAATGAAACAATTTTCGCTGTAGGATGAAGTTGATATAATCATGCTGACATCATGTTATCTGTGTTATTGTATTTTATGAATGAATGAAACAATTTTCGCTGTAGGATGAAGTTGATATAATCATGCTGACATCATGTTATCTGTGTTATTGTATTTTATGAATGAATGAAACAATTTTCGCTGTAGGATGAAGTTGATATAATCATGCTGACATCATGTTATCTGTGTTATTGTATTTCATGAATAGATAAAACAATTTTTGCTGTAGGATGATGTTGATATAATCATGCTGACATCATGTTATCTGTGTTATTGTATTTTATGAATGAATGAAACAATTTTCGCTGTAGGATGAAGTTGATATAACCATGCTGACATCATGTTATCTGTGTTATTGTATTTTATGAATGAATGAAACAATTTTCGCTGTAGGATGAAGTTGATATAATCATGCTGACATCATGTTATCTGTGTTATTGTATTTTATGAATGAATGAAACAATTTTTCGCTGTAGGATGAAGTTGATATAATCATGCTGACATCATGTTATCTGTGTTATTGTATTTCATGAATAGATAAAACAATTTTTGCTGTAGGATGATGTTGATATAATCATGCTGACATCATGTTATCTGTGTTATTGTATTTTATGAATGAATGAAACAATTTTCGCTGTAGGATGAAGTTGATATAATCATGCTGACATCATGTTATCTGTGTTATTGTATTTTATGAATGAATGAAACAATTTTCGCTGTAGGATGAAGTTGATATAATCATGCTGACATCATGTTATCTGTGTTATTGTATTTTATGAATGAATGAAACAATTTTTGCTGTAGGATGATGTTGATATAATCATGCTGACATCATGTTATCTGTGTTATTGTATTTTATGAATGAATGAAACAATTTTTCGCTGTAGGATGAAGTTGATATAATCATGCTGACATCATGTTATCTGTGTTATTGTATTTCATGAATAGATAAAACAATTTTTGCTGTAGGATGATGTTGATATAATCATGCTGACATCATGTTATCTGTGTTATTGTATTTTATGAATGAATGAAACAATTTTCGCTGTAGGATGAAGTTGATATAATCATGCTGACATCATGTTATCTGTGTTATTGTATTTTATGAATGAATGAAACAATTTTCGCTGTAGGATGAAGTTGATATAACCATGCTGACATCATGTTATCTGTGTTATTGTATTTTATGAATGAATGAAACAATTTTCGCTGTAGGATGAAGTTGATATAATCATGCTGACATCATGTTATCTGTGTTATTGTATTTTATGAATGAATGAAACAATTTTTCGCTGTAGGATGAAGTTGATATAATCATGCTGACATCATGTTATCTGTGTTATTGTATTTCATGAATAGATAAAACAATTTTTGCTGTAGGATGATGTTGATATAATCATGCTGACATCATGTTATCTGTGTTATTGTATTTTATGAATGAATGAAACAATTTTCGCTGTAGGATGAAGTTGATATAATCATGCTGACATCATGTTATCTGTGTTATTGTATTTTATGAATGAATGAAACAATTTTCGCTGTAGGATGAAGTTGATATAATCATGCTGACATCATGTTATCTGTGTTATTGTATTTTATGAATGAATGAAACAATTTTTGCTGTAGGATGATGTTGATATAATCATGCTGACATCATGTTATCTGTGTTATTGTATTTTATGAATGAATGAAACAATTTTTCGCTGTAGGATGAAGTTGATATAATCATGCTGACATCATGTTATCTGTGTTATTGTATTTCATGAATAGATAAAACAATTTTTGCTGTAGGATGATGTTGATATAATCATGCTGACATCATGTTATCTGTGTTATTGTATTTTATGAATGAATGAAACAATTTTCGCTGTAGGATGAAGTTGATATAATCATGCTGACATCATGTTATCTGTGTTATTGTATTTTATGAATGAATGAAACAATTTTCGCTGTAGGATGAAGTTGATATAATCATGCTGACATCATGTTATCTGTGTTATTGTATTTTATGAATGAATGAAACAATTTTTCGCTGTAGGATGAAGTTGATATAATCATGCTGACATCATGTTATCTGTGTTATTGTATTTCATGAATAGATAAAACAATTTTTGCTGTAGGATGATGTTGATATAATCATGCTGACATCATGTTATCTGTGTTATTGTATTTTATGAATGAATGAAACAATTTTCGCTGTAGGATGAAGTTGATATAATCATGCTGACATCATGTTATCTGTGTTATTGTATTTTATGAATGAATGAAACAATTTTCGCTGTAGAATGAAGTTGATATAATCATGCTGACATCATGTTATCTGTGTTATTGTATTTTATGAATGAATGAAACAATTTTTCGCTGTAGGATGAAGTTGATATAATCATGCTGACATCATGTTATCTGTGTTATTGTATTTCATGAATAGATAAAACAATTTTTGCTGTAGGATGATGTTGATATAATCATGCTGACATCATGTTATCTGTGTTATTGTATTTTATGAATGAATGAAACAATTTTTGCTGTAGGATGATGTTGATATAATCATGCTGACATCATGTTATCTGTGTTATTGTATTTTATGAATGAATGAAACAATTTTCGCTGTAGGATGAAGTTGATATAATCATGCTGACATCATGTTATCTGTGTTATTGTATTTTATGAATGAATGAAACAATTTTTCGCTGTAGGATGAAGTTGATATAATCATGCTGACATCGTGTTATCTGTGTTATTGTATTTTATGAATGAATAAAACAATTTTTGCTGTAGGATGATGTTGATATACTGACATCATGTTATCTGTGTTATTGTATTTTATGAATGAATGAAACAATTTTCGCTGTAGGTTGATGTTGATATAATCATGCTGACATCATGTTATTTCTGTTATTGTATTTTATGAATGAATGAAACAATTTTCACTGTAGGTTGATGTTGATATAATCATGCTGACATCATGTTATTTCTGTTATTGTATTTTATGAATGAATGAAACAATTTTCACTGTAGGATGATGTTGATATAATCATGCTGACATCATGTTATCAGTGTTATTGTATTTTATGAATGAATGAAACAATTTTCGCTGTAGGTTGATGTTGATATAATCATGCTGACATCATGTTATTTCTGTTATTGTATTTTATGAATGAATGAAACAATTTTCACTGTAGGATGATGTTGATATAATCATGCTGACATCATGTTATCTGTGTTATTGTATTTTATGAATGAATGAAACAATTTTCACTGTAGGTTGATGTTGATATAATCATGCTGACATCATGTTATTTCTGTTATTGTATTTTATGAATGAATGAAACAATTTTCACTGTAGGATGATGTTGATATAATCATGCTGACATCATGTTATCTGTGTTATTGTATTTTATGAATGAATGAAACAATTTTCGCTGTAGGTTGATGTTGATATAATCATGCTGACATCATGTTATTTCTGTTATTGTATTTTATGAATGAATGAAACAATTTTCACTGTAGGATGATGTTGATATAATCATGCTGACATCATGTTATCTGTGTTATTGTATTTTATGAATGAATGAAACAATTTTCGCTGTAGGATGAAGTTGATATAATCATGCTGACATCGTGTTATCTGTGTTATTGTATTTTATGAATGAATAAAACAATTTTTGCTGTAGGATGATGTTGATATAATCATACTGACATCATGTTATCTGTGTTATTGTATTTTATGAATGAATGAAACAATTTTCCCTGTAGGTTGATGTTGATATAATCATGCTGACATCATGTAATTTCTGTTATTGTATTTTATGAATGAATGAAACAATTTTCACTGTAGGATGATGTTGATATAATCATGCTGACATCATGTTATCTGTGTTGTTGTATTTTATGAATGAATGAAACAATTTTCGCTGTAGGATGAAGTTGATATAATCATGCTGACATCATGTTATCTGTGTTATTGTATTTTATGAATGAATGAAACAATTTTCGCTGTAGGATGAAGTTGATATAATCATGCTGACATCATGTTATCTGTGTTATTGTATTTCATGAATAGATAAAACAATTTTCGCTGTAGGATGATGTTGATATAATCATGCTGACATCATGTTATCTGTGTTATTGTATTTTATGAATGAATGAAACAATTTTCGCTGTAGGTTGATGTTGATATAATCATACTGACATCATGTTATCTGTGTTATTGTATTTTATGAATGAATGAAACAATTTTCGCTGTAGGATGAAGTTGATATAATCATGCTGACATCGTGTTATCTGTGTTATTGTATTTTATTAATGAATAAAACAATTTTTGCTGTAGGATGATGTTGATATAATCATGCTGACATCATGTTATCTGTGTTATTGTATTTCATGAATAGATAAAACAATTTTCGCTGTAGGATGATTGTGCACGACAGACATGCAGGACCATTTAGTGGACGTATGCGGTTGCACTCTGCACGTTCTGATGCACACTCTGTTGCTGGGTTGGTGGAAATAAGTGAGACTTCGGTGTGTAGACTTACTTGGTTTATATTCTTCAAATTATTAGCGGAGTCACTATTTAACTTATACTACTATTGATTTTAACTATTACTTCTTGACTGTTGATTCTGTAGAGATCTTGTAGGGATCTTGCTGTTGATCTGTGCTGTAGCTATTGACTTCTCGAAGATGAAGATGAATGTGTCTTGTTACTGTAGCTGTAGACTCCTTGATGTCGAAGACGAATGTGTTTAACTGTAGCTATTGACTCCTTGAAGATGAAGATAAATGTGTCTCTTCTTACTGTAGCTGTAGACTCCCCAATGGTGAAGATGAATGTGTCTCTTCTTACTGTAGCTGTAGACTTCCCAATGGTGAAGATGAATGTGACTCTTCTTACTGTAGCTGTAGACTCCCCAATGGTGAAGATGAATGTGTTTCGCTGTAGCTATTGACTCCTCGAAGATGAAGATGAATGTGTTCTTCTTACTATAGCTGTAGACTCCCCAATGGTGAAGATGAATGTGTGTTGATGCTCAAACGTGGGGCCTTTTTATACTGTGACAAGGGCGCAAACTGTGGGAAGGGACGAGATTGTCTTACGCACGTTTTTGGGCTGCATCCTAAACCTGAGGGTCTGCACTTTATAACGTCCATTACAAGGGGTCATTTTATTGCGCCTATCCCAAGGAACCAAGGACAAGGGATTTTATGGCGCCCACCTTTTTGGTGTTGTTATGTTCAGCCAGATGTGGGACAACTATTTCTAATTTTATAATTTTATGTCTGCTGCATTTTATGACAAGGGAACACTTTATGACGGTTAACTTTTGTCACTGATATTTTACCAAATGTTCCCAGTCATTCCTATCATAATTGCCGCCTTGCCAGATGTGTACAACCATTCCTATCACAATGAATGATCGTCCATCTTACGCTTTCTAAATTCTTACGCACAAATGTTCTTTTCTAAGTAATTACAATAACAGTATACACTGTTCGTAACACTATTCCTAATTAGTTCCTATATGCTATTTAAAACTATTCGTCCCGCACATCACTCCCGCCGTGCGACCGCGTCGCAGCTATCTCCGGTGCGGGTTTGTCTTCCGTTTGGAGAGGCCGGACTACTAGCTTCCTCACCGGCTGTCGTAGCACACCTCCCTTGGTTCGGACGTTCACTGTTCGCACGATGTCGTCGGGGCCCGGATACGTCGCTATGACTCTGCCACGCGGCCATATATTGCGCGGCAGGTTGGGGTCGACAACCTGTACCTTGTCGTCGACTTGTATCTTCGGTCCTCTTCCATGTAGCTCCCGCCGGTGTTGCAACTCCGGGAGGTACTTCTGGAACCAGCGCTTCCAGGAAAGGTCGGCGAGCCTCTGTGCTGCTCGCCAACTGGATCTCGATGCGGCGTCTTTTTCGTCGAATGTGCCCGGTTGGGGCACTCGTCCTGAGCTTCCCAACAAGAAATGGTTCGGGGTCAGGGCTTCTGGGTCCTCTGCACTGACTGACACGTGTGTCAGAGGGCGGCTGTTGATGGTGTATTCCACTTCTGCGAGTAAGGTGGTGAGTACTTCTTCTGTATGGTGACGCTCGTGTAGCGTCGCGGCTAGTGCTGTCTTCACTGAGCGTACCATGCGTTCCCAGACTCCTCCCATGAACGGGGCGCCCGGTGGAATGTAGCGAATTGGAGAATCTTATTGGATCGGGTAAAGCTTCTCCTAAACTTAGTCCCTTTTTATTGGACACGTGGCATATCTTATTTTCCCCGGACGGTTCTGTTACCGATGTAGAGGTGTCGGGTGGTCTCGTGGGGTTGATGCGAAGGGCGTTCATCTCAACGCATTGCTTCGCCAATACTTCCTGACTGTCTTCTATTTTCTCAGTGACATGAGACACAAAGTCGATATTGTGCCTGGAGGTCCGGATCTGTTTGCCGTGTAGTACCCAACCGAGTGGCGTGAGAGATGCCACTGGTTGGCTACTGTTGCCTCTTCTGACCTCCGATGTCAACAGGAGCTGCCAGTTGTCTTGCCCAATCAGCACTTTAGGCTTGGCATCAGCGTACGTGAGGTAGTCGCGGATGTCTGCCAGGTGCTTGCATCCCGTTACTGTTTCTGACGGTACCCGCTGAGACGAAACATGCAAGTTCTTCACCGTGCGTGCATGTACTTGTTCTTCGTACCCGTTGAGCCCTTTCAACTTGATACTAACTCGACGCGAATTTGATTCAGACGCCTTCAGATCGTTGATAGTTTCTATTTTCAGTGGGTCGACGGGGCCTGTTGCTCCGATGCTGTTTGCCACGCTATCGTCAACTAGCGTGACTGTTGACCCGTAGTCCATTAACGCGAAGGTGTCGACTGTACCCTTTGGACCCTTTATTTGGATCGGTAGGATTTTCAAGAACGACTGTTTCTTACTCTCGGCCCAGGCTGAGTTGATGATTACTGTAGCTTCCTTCGATGCCTCTTCTTTAGCCTCCTTCTTCTTAGTGTGGTGTAACAGCTTATGATGTGAAAATCTGCAGCTGTTGACACCACACTCACGAGGACGGCAACTGTGAGTCTTGTTTCTGTATCGAAGACATCTGAAGCATAGGCGTTTGGACTTGGCTGCGTCCCATCTGCCATTTTCATCTAACTTCGTGAATTGTTTGCAGTCGATCGCTGTATGACCGCTCTCGTTACAGACCGGACAATTCGACGTATTCGTCCTTTCTGTTACTTTGTGGACCTTCTGTGTTCTCTTCTGTTGAGTGGCCGCTGTACCTATATTTAGTTGTTCAGGTACAGCGTACGGTGCGCACAAGTCTGCTTCCCTTTTGAGGAACTTGTCTAGCTTCACTAAGTCTGGATCTTCACTCGGTTGTACGGACGAGAAATCGTAGTATCTGTAGCGAAGCGTAGGCGTCAGCTTGTCTACGACGGTCTTTGACACTTCTGGGTTGTACAGATAGCTGGGTTGTACAGCTTAGAGTTTTCAGTGTCGCTACGATGTTGGACACTTTTGTTGCGAAGATGCAGATGTCGCGCGGTGATTCGGTGAGGCGTGGTAGGGCACGGAGCGCGTCCATTTCCATCATGGCGATGGATTCCGGTCTTCCGAATCTTGACTCTAATGCCTTCATTATGTCTGCTGGATCCGTGTTGGTAATCAGCAAAGAGTCCACTGCTTCTTTCGCTTTGCCTTTCAGTGTTCTTCGTAGCCTGTTTGTGTTTTCAAACGGCGTGTATATATTTTCTGTTTCGTAGTAAGCGGCGCGGAACGGTAACCACTCTTGATGTGATCCACTAAACGACGGTAGCTCTACGGATCTCGGTCGTTGAGCTGAATTGACGGCACTTGTGATTGCGTCGGCGAGCGCGGCGAGGTCGGATTGACCTCCCGCCGGTAACTGTAGTACGTTATGTACTTGACGCTTCTGTTCTGTACTGGCTGGGACGCTATTCTCTATGCGCGTGATCACCGGTTCTGCTGTAGGTTGTTTCTGTTGTACGGCAACCACGGGCGTTCTGTTCTGTTGGTCCTCTAGCCAGTTGTCTACTCTTCGATCTGTTTCTTCCTTAGAGTAGATAGAGACATCATCTTCTTCATTGTCGGAGTCTTCATGTTCCAAAGTAGCTAAGCGTGCGGCGGCTAGCTCCACTTGCAGTCGCAGTAAGTCTTCCTTTGCCTTCGCCAACTTGTATGCCTTTGATTTACTGTAGGTCGATCCCCCCGCGCCCTTCCTGGCGGGGGTGAGGGGGTCTTGTAGTCCGCACGGTAGTGGCAGACCATCTGTATTCTTGACCCGCTTTACTGTTGATTTTTCTGTTGCGGGTCGTGTTCCTTTGTTGCTGTGGCACACAGTTGTAGGCGGGTTCATCGTTGTAGCTGTTGACTGTATCACGGAGAGAGTAGTAGCAGCGGCGGCGACAACAGCGGGGGACGACACAGCGGGCGGGGCGGCGGCGGCGGCGGGCATTGATACGGCGGAGATCCCTGTGGTTGTCGAGGTACCAGTATATTCCGTGGTACCCGTTTCTGTCGTCTCCCTCGTGGTCGCTGTCCCTGTGGTAGCCGTCCCGGTAGTAACTGTTCCGGTTTCTGTGCACGTTCCCATTGTTGATTTGCTAGCGGCTTTTCCCTCTGATCGTGTGACCGGCATATTGTTTATCGATAGCCGTCAGTCTACGACGCGAACTTATCTTGTGGCGAGGACTTGAGAGTCTTCACGTTTCTTCTAGCTGGATGCGTTCTTCACTTATTTTCCACTAATCCGGCTCGAAGGACCAAATTGTGCACGACAGCCATGCAGGACCATTTAGTGGACGTATGCGGTTGCACTCTGCACGTTCTGATGCACACTCTGTTGCTGGGTTGGTGGAAATAAGTGAGACTTCGGTGTGTAGACTTACTTGGTTTATATTCTTCAAATTATTAGCGGAGTCACTATTTAACTTATACTACTATTGATTTTAACTATTACTTCTTGACTGTTGATTCTGTAGAGATCTTGTAGGGATCTTGCTGTTGATCTGTGCTGTAGCTATTGACTTCTCGAAGATGAAGATGAATGTGTCTTGTTACTGTAGCTGTAGACTCCTTGATGTCGAAGACGAATGTGTTTAACTGTAGCTATTGACTCCTTGAAGATGAAGATAAATGTGTCTCTTCTTACTGTAGCTGTAGACTCCCCAATGGTGAAGATGAATGTGTCTCTTCTTACTGTAGCTGTAGACTTCCCAATGGTGAAGATGAATGTGACTCTTCTTACTGTAGCTGTAGACTCCCCAATGGTGAAGATGAATGTGTTTCGCTGTAGCTATTGACTCCTCGAAGATGAAGATGAATGTGTTCTTCTTACTATAGCTGTAGACTCCCCAATGGTGAAGATGAATGTGTGTTGATGCTCAAACGTGGGGCCTTTTTATACTGTGACAAGGGCGCAAACTGTGGGAAGGGACGAGATTGTCTTACGCACGTTTTTGGGCTGCATCCTAAACCTGAGGGTCTGCACTTTATAACGTCCATTACAAGGGGTCATTTTATTGCGCCTATCCCAAGGAACCAAGGACAAGGGATTTTATGGCGCCCACCTTTTTGGTGTTGTTATGTTCAGCCAGATGTGGGACAACTATTTCTAATTTTATAATTTTATGTCTGCTGCATTTTATGACAAGGGAACACTTTATGACGGTTAACTTTTGTCACTGATATTTTACCAAATGTTCCCAGTCATTCCTATCATAATTGCCGCCTTGCCAGATGTGTACAACCATTCCTATCACAATGAATGATCGTCCATCTTACGCTTTCTAAATTCTTACGCACAAATGTTCTTTTCTAAGTAATTACAATAACAGTATACACTGTTCGTAACACTATTCCTAATTAGTTCCTATATGCTATTTAAAACTATTCGTCCCGCACAATGATGTTGATATAATCATGCTGACATCGTGTTATCTGTGTTATTGTATTTTATTAATGAATAAAACATTTTTTGCTGCAGGATGGTGTTGATATAATCATGCTGACATCATGTTATCTGTGTTATTGTATTGTATGAATAAATAAAACAATTTTTGCTGTAGGATGATGTTGATATAATCATACTGACATCATGTTATCTGTGTTATTGTATTTTATGAATGAATGAAACAATTTTCGCTGTAGGTTGATGTTGATATAATCATGCTGACATCATGTTATCTGTGTTATTGTATTTTATGAATGAATGAAACAATTTTTGCTGTAGGATGATGTCGATATAATGATGCTGACATCATGTTATCTATGTTATTGTATTTTATGAATGAATGAAACAATTTTCGCTGTAGGATGATGTTGATATAATCATGCTGACATCATGTTATCTGTGTTATTGTATTTTATGAATGAATGAAACAATTTTTGCTGTAGGATGATGTCGATATAATGATGCTGACATCATGTTATCTATGTTATTGTATTTTATGAATGAATGAAACAATTTTCGCTGTAGGATGATGTTGATATAATCAAGCTGACATCATGTTATCTGTGTTATTGTATTTTATGAATGAATGAAACAATTTTCG
This sequence comes from Sesamia inferens, assembly GCA_037179545.1. Classification (NCBI taxonomy): domain Eukaryota; kingdom Metazoa; phylum Arthropoda; class Insecta; order Lepidoptera; family Noctuidae; genus Sesamia; species Sesamia inferens. The sequence continues at coordinate 13,064,129 of CM073928.1, read as the reverse complement.
CTGTAGGATGAAGTTGATATAATCATGCTGACATCATGTTATCTGTGTTATTGTATTTTATGAATGAATGAAACAATTTTCGCTGTAGGTTGATGTTGATATAATCATGCTGACATCATGTTATCTGTGTTATTGTATTTTATGAATGAATGAAACAATTTTCGCTGTAGGTTGATGTTGATATAATCATGCTGACATCATGTTATCTGTGTTATTGTATTTTATGAATGAATGAAACAATTTTTGCTGTAGGATGATGTCGATATAATGATGCTGACATCATGTTATCTGTGTTATTGTATAGCATGTATAATTTACATAGTATGACACCTTTACATTTTCTTTAGATAACGCATCTTAATGCCCACGCCACCATAATCATATACAACACTAGCGGCCAGGTACGTGCTTCGCTACGTATAAAGTGAAATAATAAAAAAAATAATTGGACCATGAAATGAATGCGCTTGACCGCAATCCCGCCTGATTGTAAGCAGTGATGCGATCGTTGATGGTAAAGCGTGCTAGTTTATTAAGAGCCTATTCACTCAGAAAAATTGAGCGAAGAGGAAGGAAGACGGCAGTTGAGCGAGGTGATGCAAAGTAAAACCCAACAACACGACCAACGATGCTGCGCCAAAGAGAGATTGATCTGAAGACCCTCCACAACCAAATCTCCCAACACAACAACATTTGGCGCATCGTACCCGGCACACATCGCAACACAACTGCTCAGACCCATCCTCCGTATGGCTTCACCAGACATTAAGCCGTAACACGACAAATCGCTTGGCGGCAAGGCTTTGTCTGGTGGGTGGTAACTTCTGCCGGCGGCCGATGTTATGGCCTACCACCGAGAAAACGAGTACCAACGAGAAAAGGGTCGTTTTGGAAAGTGGAGATTGAGGAACGGTCACTTCGAATTAAGACGCGGGCCAAGGCACTTCTACGGAGCGAAACTGTCGGTTTGCCTATTTAAATTGTGATTGTCAAGATTGGAGGGTATATTTACACTTCGTGCGTTATTTCAAAACTTCACCTACGCAATGGACCCCTTACCATCACACCAAGATGCTGTCGACACTATAACTCCGCCGCCCCAGACTTCGACATATTTTATTAATTGATAAGTATTTTAAAATTTAATTCAAAACATTTGTATAAACAATTTTTTTTAATCCATTTTGAGCATAAATAAACAAAAGGCTGGGGTTCCGACTCTCGAACAGGCACCATAAAGTTATATAAGTGCTAAAGTGGGGTTTTTTCTCAACTAAACATGATTCCTGTAATTCTGAAGATTATTTGCAAAAACGTATTCAATCAATACCTCTATCGATTGCGCCGTTGTACAAAATTTCTTTGGTTCAGCGATCAATCCGTTGGTACTATCAATTTGTATATTGCCATCATCAATTTCTAAGAATTGTTTTGAATACTGGTGGGCAGCTGGATCATTTTGAAGGTGAATACGCCGCATATTAATGTTCAGTATAAATTTTTGTACATATTTCCAAATAACTGATGACAATGGTTCAAAAAAAAAATGTTTACAAAAAAAAACAACTGTCTTCCAAAAACGTAGTGTTTTTGGAAGACAGTTGTTTATTTTTGAGTGTGTGTGAGTTATTTATTTAAAGTGAAACATAATTAATTTCGGAAGTTGGTGTCATTGGTTTTTGTATATTCGTATTTAAGAGTTCCCCTGGGTTTCTTTGGTCTTCCGTCATCAGATCTTGACCTAGTGGGGCTGACTAGGGGACCACCTGGGAAATATATCCTTTCAAACAAAACAGAATTTTACAAATCGGTCCAGGCGTCTTAGAGTAATCGGTGAACATACATAAAAAACGGTTTCGTCGAATGGGGAACCTCCTCCTTTTTTTGAAGTCGGTAAAAAATTAACATCGGATAATCTGTTACAAAAGAATAAAACACCCGTATGCACACATTTTTTTTTTATAATAAACAACTACACAGACATATGTACATGCCATCCACTTCATCAGTGCAAAACTTACCGTTTGTGTGAATGCGTTTGATAATTTAATTAAAATAAAATCTGTAAACGATATGAAACACTCGCTCAAATGCGGCAGCGATCACCGTATGGTCAGAGGCACATTGAATCTGAACATAGTGTCCGAAAGATCTCGCCTGATGAAGTCTACGCTCCGGCCAGCACCCATCCAGATCCATAACTCCGAAGGTTTCCAGCTCGAGCTCCAAAATCGCTTCGAATGCCTAAGTGGTGACGTGGACGAATACAATGACGGGTTTGTAGAAGCTGTCCGTACGGTCGGGACCAAGTATTTTAAGACCCGCCGTACAAATAGAACTAAAAAGCTCTCGGACTACACTCTCGAGCTCATGGAGGATAGACGTGAGATGGTTTTGCGTTCGTCAAGTGATGCTTGCAGATACCGGCAGCTCAATAAGCAGATCTCAAAGTCTCTGAAGCGCGACCTACGTCGGTATAATACCGAGCGTATAACGGAGGCCATAGAGCGAAACAGAGGCTCTAAAGTTTTCGCTAGGGATCTGACTATTGGGCATAGCCGGCTAAGCAAGCTGAAGACTGACGACGGCAGGATCATAACGTCCGGGCCCGAGCTTTTGAGGGAAGTCGAGAATTTCTATGGACAGCTCTACACTTCGACGACAAAACCCGCATTAAATCTTGCTGAAGACCCTAGAGCAAGATTAACCCGACACTACACCGAAGATATCCCGGACGTCAGCCTGCAGGAGATTCAATTGGCTCTGAAACAACTTAAAAACAACAAGGCGCCGGGCGATGACGGAATAACGGCAGAGCTACTGAAGGCGGGTGGTGAACCGATCCTTAGGGCCCTTCAGAAGTTATTTAATTCCGTCATAGTCAAGGGAAAAACGCCAAGGGCATGGCACAGAAGTGTGGTGGTACTCTTTTTCAAAAAGGGTGACAACACCCTTTTGAAAAACTACAGACCCATCTCACTTCTGAGTCATGTCTATAAGTTGTTTTCGAGAGTCCTCACGAATCGTCTCGCCTGCAGGTTTGACGACTTCCAGCCACCCGAACAAGCCGGTTTCCGAAAGGGCTTTAGCACAGTAGACCACATACATACGCTACGGCAGGTTATACAGAAGACCGAGGAGTATAACCTACCCCTTTGCTTGGCGTTTGTGGACTACGAAAAAGCCTTTGATTCGATCGAGACCTGGGCTGTACTGCAGTCTCTCCAGCGGTGCCAAGTAGACTATCGGTATATTGAAGCGCTGAAGGGTTTGTACGAAAACGCCACCATGTCAGTCCGAATACAGGACCAGACCTCGAAACCAATACCTCTCCAGCGTGGTGTCAGACAGGGAGACGTTATCTCCCCGAAATTGTTCACCGCTGCATTGGAGGATGTCTTCAAGGTTCTGGACTGGAAAGGACTGGGCATCAACATCAATGGCGAGTACATGACACACCTTCGGTTTGCTGATGATATCGTAGTCATGGCTGAGACCGCGGAGGACCTGAGTACAATGCTCGAAGACCTCAGCAGAGCCTCCGAGCGAGTCGGTCTTAAAATGAACATGGGCAAGACGAAAGTCATGTCTAATGCCCATGTTGTACCGACTCCTATAAAGATTGGAGACTCTGTTCTCGAAGTTGTTGACAGTTACGTGTACCTGGGACAAACTATCCAGTTAGGAAGGTCCAACTTCGAGAAAGAGGTCAATCGTCGAATCCAACTCGGCTGGGCTGCTTTCGGGAAGCTACGAAAAATCTTCTCGTCCGAAATACCGCAGTGTCTCAAGACAAAAGTCTTCGACCAGTGTGTGTTGCCAGTGATGACATATGGAATTGAGACGTGGTCGCTAACAATGGGCCTTATAAGAAGGCTCAAAGTCACTCAAAGGGCAATGGAGAGGGCTATGCTTGGGGTTTCACTGCGCGATCGAATCAGGAATGAGGAGATCCGCAGAAGAACGAGAGTAACCGACATAGCCCGAAGAATTGCAACACTAAAGTGGCAGTGGGCTGGACACATTGCCCGTAGGACCGATGCCCGATGGGGCCGACGGGTTCTCGAGTGGCGACCACGCACCGGAAGACGTAGCGTGGGTAGGCCCCCGACAAGGTGGACCGACGACCTGGTGAAGGTCGCGGGAAACCGCTGGATGCGGGAGGCGCAGGACCGGTCGTCGTGGAGAACCTTGGGGGAGGCCTATGTCCAGCAGTGGACGTCTTTCGGCTGAAATGAATGAATGAATGAATGAATGATATGAAACACTAACAGCTTGCTTAAAATTTAGAAAAATACACGCACACAATATATTAAAAGAGAACATAACAACCTACATTTGAACAATTCAAGATTGACCGTTTGTATGATGGCACTCAACAATATGTTTAAAAATATAAACACAAAGCAATAATAATTATCGATGACTATTTGCTTTACTTCTTCTTCTCCTGCCACTTCAAAACGGTGTCATTATGTCTTATGCTGATGACACAGCTCTCGTGTTTTCAGGTAAATCTAAAGATGAGGTCTATGCACTAGCACAAAATGGTTTCAACATAGTGTCTAATTGGCTTCATAATAATCTGCTGACACTAAATTCAGATAAAACCAATTACATGTTATTTACTATGAGAAATACTAACATATGTACTACTAACCTTAACATTTATGCTCACAATTATCATATGCGTATGTCCGCTGACACAGCATGCACTTGCCCTACATTGCAAAAAACTAACCATATAAAATATCTAGGTACTCGTATCACAATTGATGATAATCTTAACTTCCGTAAGCATGTTGACTTATTATGTACTAGAGTACGTAAATTAATATACGTTTTTAAAAATTTGCGCAACATAGCAGACTTTACTTTAATTCGGCAGGTGTATATGGCTTTGTGTCAGTCCATTCTTACCTATTGTTTCAGCTCCTGGGGTGGTGCCCCAAAAACTATACTTCTGTCCTTGGAACGAGCCCAAAGAGTAATCCTGAAGGTCGCTAGCTTTCGTCCTTTCAGATTTCCCACCCACCAGCTTTACAGTGAATGCAAAGTGCTAACAGTACGCCAGTTATTTATTTTGAATATAGTACTACTCCAGCACGCTGATATTGGTTTAGCCCTGTACCTTCTGGCAAGAAAAGAAAGGATTTAGTTTGCACTAACTCACGGACGAAACATGCTTTTACTAACAGATTTTACTTATTTCTCGCACCATATTTATATAACAAATGTAACAAACTAATAAAGATATACAGTGAAAGCTCAAATAAATGTTGTGTGGTGCTATCTGAATATCTACAAACCCTTAGTTACACAGATACTGAAAAAAATGCTGGAGGTATTAAAATAAAATGAGTAGTTTAGTAAGTTATGTTATATAGTAATATATAAGTAGAGTTAATGTATTATTTAAGTTTTTAGGACAATTTTTCATTGCTTAGTCTTAAATACTTTTGTCATATGTTTATATTATAGCCATCAAATATCCTTGCTGATGATAGTCTGAAACACAGGTTTAAATAAACCTAGTTCGGGTGGTCCCAACATTAGTTTTAGATAGTAACTTTAAATATTTATATTATGTATTAGACTACAGTAAGTTAGCTTTTACGATTGTTATTATTAAGATTTTTATTACTATACAAACAGACTTTTTGTACATTCATTGTTGTTCTATGTTTTTTTTAATAAATTTCATTTCATTTCATTACTTCTTTTTTCAAGGTGAGATTCAAATCTCACCTTGAAAAAAGAAGCCATTGATCAAGAGTTGAGGTTGACCTCAACTCTTGATCCCTCTGTGGAATATATCTTGAGCCTCTGTGAAATATGTACCACAATTTTGCCAATAACACATGTTACAAATTATAGAAATTCTTTGAAAATTTTATTTCACAATAATGGCGGATATCGCAAATGACAGTTGAAAAAGACGGCCACTTGAACCGTCTATGAGGAAGGTTTGATGCAAAGTCATGATGTGGCCACTATGCTGCGATATTTTAATATTCTTTATGAATTATTTACTGAATGCACTTTTTACTATATAAATCACACGCTTTTATTTAGTAAACGACACTAAATAATTTTAAAAGTCCAATGAAAAATATGCGTGACACTCATCTTAGCTTTCCCGTCAAAACCGACTATTTGCTTTAATCGAAGCATGTCCAAAATGAAATTACGGCATGGATGACATTACAATATGCTGGTACTGTCAACACTGAAAAAAGTTTCAATTTGACACCACAATCCCCATCTCAAAAAATTTTCTATTCAAATTGGTGGATAATTCATATTATTCAATTCATTTGTTACAAAAAATGTGATAAATGAAAATCGCTCAATCGATTTTGTTCAAACTTCACATAAACCATCTATTAATTAATCAAAACAAAGCCTGAATACTTAGTTTGGCTAGGTAAGCCCGTTCTTGAGTTATAAAATTACAACTAAAGTAGTTTGATTTTTATATATATCTATAGACTATAGATTGTTTTTTGTTTATGCGAAACCCGAAACACGTCTCCAGGATTTTTAAGTAAAGAATCCATGTACAAAATTTCAAACAAATATAATGAAAAACCACAAAGTTATGAGCTTGCTATTCTACTTGGTTTTCCCAACAAAAATATGGTTCAAGGTACGCTCGAGTGGGCGCGGTGCATTGACCTCTGGCGTCAGCTGTTGCGCTCGCGAGTACTATGATCTAACAGCTGCATTCGCGCGCTCGGTATCCACACTGCGACAATTTTTAAATGTATTTGGGAAAAAATATAACGTGGTGTAAAAATGTTTGGAATCGATTCAGTTGCTTATTCTGAAGAAACTATGTTCAGGTGTTGCATAAAATAGAAATAACGTTGGATAAGTCTATAACGATTCAACTGTTGGGACACAAGCTCACATCCCGGATTGTGAGAGAGGTAGAGATCATAACGAAGGCACTAAGAAGTGGCGAAGGGAATTTCTTATGTAATATTGACATTCAAGAGTACTGATACTCAACCTAGTTTGAATAAATGATATTTGATTTTGATTGACGTAATCGAATATAAGACATATTTTTTCTTGATGTTTTCCTTTATCACTTTCGAAAAACAAATTACATAAACTAGAGCGTTAACACCGCTTTAAACTGAGTCACCAATGTTTCCCGACAATCCAAATCTACAATCTGACTGATTTTAAAGGATATTGCTAAAGCATTGCTCCATAATGTTCGAACATTGTTACTGAGAAACAACGGAAATAACAAAATAAATGTTGTTAAATGTAAAATTGATGTTGTTAAATGTAAATGTAATTTTTTTTAAAAATACAGTTCAACAACTGCCATTTTTTTTTAATTTATAATCTAGTGCTTGACTGCAATCCCGCCTGATGGTAAGCAGTGGTGTAATAGGGTAGTTGACTAAAAAAAAAAAAATTGTCCGTCAGTCAGATTTCTAAAAAATACTAGACACGTATTTTTTTCTTTTTTCATATAAATAGAAAATGAAGACGACACAGTGCGTTGAAAACCCGTGTGACGTCACTGCACGCTACACTTTTTAGCGAGCTGTGACGTCACCAGCCACCACTCCTGATCTTTGATGCCTTTTATATTTGTCAACTTTTATTGATTTGATAAAACAAAATATACGTATCCGATATTTTTCTATAATCTGAATGACGGACTAAATAGAATAATTTTTTTTTTACCCAGGAAACATCGCGTAAAGCGCGCTAATTTTAAAAGGCTATTCGCTCAAAAAAAAAAACGGAGTGAGTGATGCAATGTTATACCCAACAACACGACCAACGATGCTGCGCTAGAGGGAGATTGATCTGGAGACCCTCCACGAGCAAACTCCCAACACAATAACATTTAGTGCATCGTACCCACACACACATCGCAACACAACTGCTCAAACCTCCGTACGGCTTCACCAGACATCATGCCGGAACACGACGAATCGCTTGGAGCAAGACTTTGTCTGGTGGGTGGTAACTTCTGGTGGTAATTAAAGCCATTGTTATTGATAGTGGTTTACGCAATTACCCATCTACATTGTTACCCTGCAGGCATACTGAGTCACAAGACTCAGTATGCCTGCAGGGTAATTGCGTAGATAAAGATAAATTAAGTAGATAGACACCTACGTACAAACGTAGGTATCTATCTACTTAAATGCCTTGCGGACGTTAAAGGTTGAATAACATTCAAATTCAAAAGAATTTGCAAATATAGGTAAACAACGTGCAGATGTTTTATATTGAACGTGTTATTATTGTATACACAGTAGTGTCCCGCCATATGCAGGTATTTTCGGATACTCAAAAAAAAAGAGTATGAAATTGAATTATTAAGACAAGTTTAAAAATAAAACTTTTAACATACGTACATATGATGATACACATTTCACAATTAGGGTTTTAAGGCCGATGATAGAGTCTTTGTAAATTTCAAATACATTTAATTACATGTATCTGAAATCTCTTTGGTTAGTCTACACAATACATTATCGGTGAACAGCCCTATTAATGGACGTCAGACGACTTGTGACAAAAAAGGAGGGTGCGCGTCATATCAAGGAAAGCTTCTGAAATGTTCTACAAGCTTCTTTTAAAAATCATATATCACGTATATTACTATACAGTATGTAAAGAAAACCCTGTCCGACCCATAAGGATAATAAAGGTTAGGTAAACACATGACCAAATATAATATAAAATTTTACGTAATCATCATAGTACCAATACAAATGAATTTTGAAATAATCTTTTTTTCCCGCGAATTAATTCCAACTTCCCCGAAATTTGGTAATTTTTAAAAAAGTGACAACACCGGTATTATTATGAGCGAATTGCGATGCGACCACGTGCCGCGTGCCCTGCCGCCCGCCGTCCGCGGAAGGGTGCCAAACGCACATTTATTAAATTACCTCTTTTTGCGAAATAATATTTATTTTTTTAGGGGGATTTTTTTTTAAGTTTAGCCCGGTTTTGTATCCATTATTAGGATCACTTATCGATACCTAACAACACCTTCACGGGTCGGACAGGGTTTTCTTAACATACTGTATAAAAGTATATTACTTCTAGAATGTTCTAGAAGATTCGAATCGCCGTCATTGGCCGAGTGGAGACGAGATAAATTTAAAATATTTTATACTGCAAATATTCAAAAACATAGCTTTATTTGTCGAAAAACATTTTATTAAATAAATCAGGCGCCTTGCACGTTATTTGTTTTCATAAATCTGTCTTTGGAAACATACAGATACACTTTAGCGAATTGTACCAATTTACTGGGATATTCGTCAAAAGCACGCACAGGGTCTACTTGTACATGACAAAGAAGAAATCATTGAGCAGTTAAAACCCTCTGATTTAAACCCAATTCCATTCTTAAACAGTTTTAAAATATTTAGCGGAACTCTACAGACGTAGTGTTATGAACATCTAAACACAATAAAATAAATTATTGAATGAATTAAGTAAATCTGTTTTCTTCAGTATTGTCGTGTTTGAATATAATACCAATTAATTTGTGGAGCTTACACAAAAGAAAAACTGTTTTGTAAACTGATGACTGTGACTTTGGGCGGTTCAATGAGTGTCAAGCCAAGGCGGCTGCCAGGAAACTTGGTGTTATTGCAAAGGTCTGGCGGTACTTCACACCAGGACAGCTTCTAAAGTTATACAAAGCACAGGTCCGTTCATGTGTGGAGTACTGCATCCACATTTGGGCTGGTGCTGCAAAATGCGACCTGGCAACTTTGGATTCGGTGAAGAGGAGTGCGAAGAGCTAAATGGTGACAGATTTGGTTCTAAACAGTTTCCAAAGCCTGGAGCACAGGCGAAGAGTAGCCAGCCTCTCTCTGTTCTATAGAATACATTCTGGACATTGTGCGCGGGAAAGGCTTGTCTCAATATTCTCCCATCTCCGTCCCATCATCCGACAATAGGCCGTACCGCGAGTATCCACCCTTACGTTGTTCACACCACTACAATCCAGCCGAAGCGTTTCGCCTTGTCATTTATACCGCATACATCGAGGGACTGGGTTAATTTGCTAGCGGCGGTGTTTCCTTCTGACTACAATTTAAGTGTCAAGGATAGAGTGAATAGGCTCTTAATAAACTAGTGCGCTCGTTTGCGATCAACCACTTTTTTTTTTATAAATATAAACTAGTGCTTGACTGCAATCCCGCCTGATGGTAAGCAGTGATGCAATCGTTGGTGGTAAAGCGCACTAGACTATTAAGCCTATTCACTTAAAAAACTTAGGAATAGGAAGGATGACGGCAGTTGAGCGAGGTAATGCAATGTTAAATCCAAGACCAACACGACCAACGATGCTGCACCAGAGAGAAATTGATCTGGAGACTTTCCACGACCAAACTCCCGACACAACAACATTTGGCGCATCGTACCCGGCACACATCGCAACACAACTGCTCAGACCCGTCCTCCGTACGGCTTCACCAGACATCATGCCGGAACACGACGAATCGCTTGGCGGCAAGACCTTGTCTGGTGGGTGGTAACTTCTGCCGGCGGCCGATGTTATGGCCTAACACTAGTTTATAATTATTAAAAAAAAATTAGGCGGCTGTGTTTTTAACATACATAGGCCTGGCCTGATTAGCCTGGGTCTTGGATGTTTATCTATATATGTATCTATTATAAATATAGTATGGTTGAGTTAGTATCCCATAACACAAGTCTCGAACTTACTTTGGGCTAGCTCAATCAGTGTGATTTGTCCGTATTTATTTATTTTTATTTATTTATATTTAAAAAAAACAGCCTACTAAAAATCACCAAATTTTTTTATAGCATCCTCTATCGTGTTGAAATTTCGATGCCCATCAAGTCTATCTTTTTTTACGTAGCCAATTTAAAATAATTACACTATTGTAGACTATAGAGAAAAAACTGAAACCAAATAAATACTTAAAGTATTCGCTATTCAAGTACGCAGCAAATAAATCTTAATAACCATCCTACTACCAAAATGATTGATAAACTCGCTGCTAACATATTGCAGTACATGAAGTGTTATGTGAAATTACTGAAGTAGATTGTGCACTTATACTAATTGCGTATTACGCATTAGCAAGCACTGACCGGACTATAAACAAACCACGCCAGCCATCGAAACCGCTTTTAAGCTGTCTACACACCGAAGCCGGCATAACCGTTACCGCACGAACGTTTAGTGTCGGCGGGTGGACCCGGTGACTTTAGAAGTTGCGAGTCGAACAATTTTCTTGACGGCACGACAGTCGTGACATGCAGGCTCACAATTAGTGCTTACCAAGTACACAATTAGTGCATACCGACGGGCAACTGAAGATCGTAGATCGCGAGGACGCAAGCCGCCGCCGGCAAGATCGTTCAAATCTGGTCTTGCCAGTCTGGAAGCCGGATTCGTGCCTGCGCGTCGGCGGCTTCGGTTTACATTTTACAGCTTATTACGTAATAGTGCGCACGCCTACATATCAAGCTATCATCATCTCAGCGTATAATCCCGGTTGCAACCCCGGCTTTCGTGCTGCAGCCCGGGGTCCTCTTTCCGACATATACGCCTCCATTCGCACGAACTTTAGCATCCCGTAGTGTGAGAATGTTGGCATGCATGTTATCTCTTACAACGTCAAGCTAACACTTCTTTGATCTACCTCGCTTGTTCTGGCCCGGCGGAGGCGCTATAGCAAGACATTTGTTACCCACGTAACATGGGTTTCGTAAAACGTGACCGTACCAGCGTAGGCGACCCTCTTGCAGTTTGTCTGCAATGTCAAGGACGCGAAGACTGCCACGGATGCCGGATTCATGCCGGCGCATCGGCGGCTTCGGTATGTAGACAGCTTTACATTTTACAGCTTATTACCTAGTAGTGCACACGCCTAGACATCATGTTATACATAACCGACACGGTTGGCGCAGTGGCTGAGCGTTTTACTGCTGCGTGCATATCGCGGGTTCGATTCCCGCTACAAATATTTGTATGGCCTATAAGTAGTTTCTCCAGTTTTAGGTATTTCTGTATGTGAGTTTAAAGGTTTGTTTTATAAAAGAGACATTGCTAGAGTGTGAAAAGGTGTTTCTTTAAAAAACAAATCAGTATATGCTGACTTCTGGATGTGCAAAAATCCGTGTGTGTACATTGCATTTTTGTGTTTAAAAAGAGTACATAGTCTTATTTTGAGTCTAGATAGCAAAGCCCCGTGTGGTACCGGGCTAAGGCCCCGTGTGGTACCGGGCTTAGGATAGTACCAACCCATATCCTCCCGTGGGTGTCGTAAGAGGCGACTAAGGGAACTCTCTCACCAGGGAAGCGGGCAGCAGCGCTTCTTCTGTGGAATATCAAATCCTGCGATCCCCAACCCGCTTGCCAAGCGTGGGGATTATGGCAAACCCCCCCCCCATAATGTTGCACACGACTAAGCCAAGGCCCCTAGTCCCCGGCAGCACCGCTATTCCTGGTCATTGTGGTAGCGGCCAAGGTAACGGCGGGGCAAGGGGTGCGAAGAATCTCCGGAAGAGATCCGGCTACCACAAACAATGACGGATCGACCTGGCAACACTGAACGTGCGCACACTGCGGACCGACGAGAGGGTTATTGAACTGGAGGAAGAATTGAGCAGGTTACGATGGGGTGTCCTGGGATTATCTGAAGTCCGAAGAGAGGGTGAGGACTCGATAATCCTTAAATCCGGTAACTTGCTCTATTTCCGGGAGGGCGATCATCAGTCCCAAGGTGGTGTCGGGTTCCTCGTCCACAGGTCCCTTGTGGACAATGTAGTGAAGATCGAGAGTGTGTCGACCAGGGTGGCGTTCCTGGTACTCAGAATAACCAAACGGTATTCGGTGAAGGTCATTCAGGTATACGCCCCGACCTCGACACACTCCGACGATGAAGTAGAGACTATGTATGAGGACATCTCTAAAGCCATACATAGCTCAAAAACTCACTACAGCGTTATCATGGGGGACTTCAACGCTAAACCGGGAAAACGGAGCGGTGAGGAGCTCGGACTGGGAAATTTTGGATTTGGGCGTCGGAACTACCGAGGCCACATGTTGGCTGGCTTCATGGAGAGGGAGGGACTCTTTATGATGAACTCCTTCTTCAGGAAGCGTGAACAGCGGAAGTGGACTTGGATCAGTCCCGACGGGGCCACTAAGAACGAGATAGACTTCATTATGACGACAAAAAGGCACATATTCAATGATGTCTCAGTGATCAACTCGCTCAAATGCGGCAGCGATCATCGTATGGTCAGAGGCACATTGAATCTGAACATAGTGTCCGAAAGATCTCGCCTGATGAAGTCTACGCTCCGGCCAGCACCCATCCAGATCCATAACTCCGAAGGTTTCCAGCTCGGGCTCCAAAATCGCTTCGAATGCCTAAGTGGTGACGTGGACGAATACAATGACGGGTTTGTAGAAGCTGTCCGTACGGTCGGGACCAAGTATTTTAAGACCCGCCGTACAAATAGAACTAAAAAGCTCTCGGACTACACTCTCGAGCTCATGGAGGATAGACGTGAGATGGTTTTGCGTTCGTCAAGTGATGCTTGCAGATACCGGCAGCTCAATAAGCAGATCTCAAAGTCTCTGAAGCGCGACCTACGTCGGTATAATACCGAGCGTATAACGGAGGCCATAGAGCGAAACAGAGGCTCTAAAGTTTTCGCTAGGGATCTGACTATTGGGCATAGCCGGCTAAGCAAGCTGAAGACTGACGACGGCAGGATCATAACGTCCGGGCCCGAGCTTTTGAGGGAAGTCGAGAATTTCTATGGACAGCTCTACACTTCGACGACAAAACCCGCATTAAATCTTGCTGAAGACCCTAGAGCAAGATTAACCCGACACTACACCGAAGATATCCCGGACGTCAGCCTGCAGGAGATTCGATTGGCTCTGAAACAACTTAAAAACAACAAGGCGCCGGGCGATGACGGAATAACAGCAGAGCTACTGAAGGCGGGTGGTGAACCGATCCTTAGGGCCCTTCAGAAGTTATTTAATTCCGTCATAGTCAAGGGAAAAACGCCACAGGCATGGCACAGAAGTGTGGTGGTACTCTTTTTCAAAAAGGGTGACAACACCCTTTTGAAAAACTACAGACCCATCTCACTTCTGAGTCATGTCTATAAGTTGTTTTCGAGAGTCCTCACGAATCGTCTCGCCTGCAGGTTTGACGACTTCCAGCCACCCGAACAAGCCGGTTTCCGAAAGGGCTTCAGCACAGTAGACCACATACATACGCTACGGCAGGTTATACAGAAGACCGAGGAGTATAACCTACCCCTTTGCTTGGCGTTTGTGGACTACGAAAAAGCCTTTGATTCGATCGAGACCTGGGCTGTACTGCAGTCTCTCCAGCGGTGCCAAGTAGACTATCGGTATATTGAAGCGCTGAAGGGTTTGTACGAAAACGCCACCATGTCAGTCCGAATACAGGACCAGACCTCGAAACCAATACCTCTCCAGCGTGGTGTCAGACAGGGAGATGTTATCTCCCCGAAATTGTTCACCGCTGCATTGGAGGATGTCTTCAAGGTTCTGGACTGGAAAGGACTGGGCATCAACATCAATGGCGAGTACATGACACACCTTCGGTTTGCTGATGACATCGTAGTCATGGCTGAGACCGCGGAGGACCTGAGTACAATGCTCGAAGACCTCGGCAGAGCCTCCGAGCGAGTCGGTCTTAAAATGAACATGGGCAAGACGAAAGTCATGTCTAATGGCCATGTTGTACCGACTCCTATAAAGATTGGAGACTCTGTTCTCGAAGTTGTTGACAGTTACGTGTACCTGGGACAAACTATCCAGTTAGGAAGGTCCAACTTAGAGAAAGAGGTCAATCGTCGAATCCAACTCGGCTGGGCTGCTTTCGGGAAGCTACGAAGAATCTTCTCGTCCGAAATACCGCAGTGTCTCAAGACAAAAGTCTTCGACCAGTGTGTGTTGCCAGTGATGACATATGGAATTGAGACGTGGTCGCTAACAATGGGCCTTATAAGAAGGCTCAAAGTCACTCAAAGGGCAATGGAGAGGGCTATGCTTGGGATTTCACTGCGCGATCGAATCAGGAATGAGGAGATCCGCAGAAGAACGAGAGTAACCGACATAGCCCGAAGATTGCAACACTAAAGTGGCGGTGGGCTGGACACATTGCCCGTAGGACCGATGCCCGATTGGGCCGACGAGTTCTCGAGTGGCGACCACGCACCGGAAGACGTAGCGTGGGTAGGCCCCCGACAAGGTGGACCGACGACCTGGTGAAGGTCGCGGGAAACCGCTGGATGCGGGAGGCGCAGAACCGGTCGTCGTGGAGAACCTTGGGCGAGGCCTATGTCCAGCAGTGGACGTCTTTCGGCTGAAATGAATGATGAATGAATGAGCAAAGGAAAAATTCGAAAATTCTAAATTTTACATTAAATAAAAACATTTTAATTCTTTTGCATACCTACAAATTTGTACGTAACCTCGAAACATTCAGGCGCGCTGAAACTTGAAATACTATCTCCAGAAACGAAGAAAATTAATCAAAAAGTTCAGTCGTTTGCCAAATTATATGGCATAATTAATAATCTGCATGAAAGTAAATTTAAGCAAATACAATTCCTATGAACCACTGCACAGTTTATTGGCTAATTATAAAGTTGTAGAGCTCAACTACAACTTTAAAATATTATGGTGCATTAAGCGATTTACGTACTAGTAACTTTTTGCTGTTCGGAAGCGTAATTTAGATCGTTTTCAGTGAATGTTAGTAGTTAAAGCCAGGGTTTCTGAAAGTTTTACCTTTATGGATCTATACGAAGTGCCCATTACCCGATTTCCCTTACAGTTGAATTTATTATGAAAACTACAACATCTTTGTTAGTGCAATGCCACACGGACATTGCCATTACGTTGCGTCGGTACACTTACGTGGTGCGTAGTACTACATAATTTGAACGTCAGGCTAGACGTTGCGTTAAAACGACGTGTCGTAATGGAAAATGTAAGAATCGGAAAAGAGGTCCTCCGGACGCGCTATCATCGGGATCCCACATAACGGTAGGAGGGGTTCACATCGGTGTCGGGTCAACGATGAAGTACCTGGGATTTGTCCTCGACAGCCGGTGGAAATTCGAGGAGCACTTCTGACGTTTGGCTTCCAGACTGGACCGAGCTGGGGATGCCCTGAGGCGTTTCCTCCTCAATCTAGATGACCAAACGCCTTCTACCGGAGGCTTTACGCAGAGGCCGTGCGGATCATGGCCCTTTACGGGGCACCGGTGTGGGCGCGGTCTCTGAGGAAGGAACGAGCTTGATGCCTGACGGCATCCCATCCCATCGCCGTTCGCCTGATTCGGGGATACTGCACGGTCACCGCTGAGGCGAGGAATAGCTCCGCTGCCACGAAAAATCACGGTATGGCGGTCAGAGCTCCGGCAGGATCTTATGGCGACATGAAGAGTGCAATTGCCACAACCCAGCACTGGGCACGCCACGACCGTGGCGCTTCTCAACCCACTGCTCAAAGAGGGGTCTTTACCTTCCGCCTGGCGTAGGCCCTCATCGGACACGGCTGTTTCGGGAGGTTCTTGTTCCGGATAAGGCGGGAGGAAACGCCAGCGTATCACCACTGTGGAGATCGAACTGAGGACATGGTGGAGCAAAAGGAGGTGGTCTACCCGGTTTGGATAGAGCACCGCCGTGTCCTCGTGGCGGCGATCGGCGGTTATCTCTCGCGTCCGACCATGTTCCAGACTTTGGTTTGGAGCGAGAGTGAATGGCAGAACGTCATCTCCTTCTGCGAAGCAGTGTTGCTAGCAAAAGATGAGGCGGAGCGCGTGAGGGAGCGGGAATTCCAGCGCCCTCACGCCTCTTGCCGTTACAGGAGATCCCTGGTCGGGAGATAACATTAAGCTCCCGGCCACCATAGGCACAGGCTTCGGGCAAATTTAGGAGATGCTAAAATTGTACATTTATTATACATCACTTAAGGAAAAATCTAAAATACCGTTCTTAGGTAATATCATAAGCTAGTATTTTTGATAATGTAGACTACATTATACCTATTAATTAAAATACTATCGAAGCCAAACAAAAAAAAAAAACTAAATATGTAATACATCAAACTCCCGGCCACGTAGGCGCGGCCTTACGGGCAGAGAGAAAAAAAAAGCATTGGAGAAGGGGACGAGAAAACGAAGCAGGGAGAGATACTGGGGTGAGATGAGAAAGCGACAACGAAGCGCAGCACAGTATTTTTTAAGATATCGGAAATGGCCGTCCATCGGTCACGTTACGTTACGACAACGCAGGGCTCGTGTGGCAATATCTGCGACAAAATCACTGCGCTGTGATTACGCAACGCATTATCAACGCCGTCGTGGAATGGCTCTTAATATCCCACCACAATCGATACCTACATTGAATCACTTTCTAAAAGGAAGTCTTTTTACACTAAGGATTTATTTATTTAAACATCTGCGTCCCAACATACGAATCGACTGGGACAAAGCTTTCAAGGGAGGCTATTTGACCCAGTAAAATATAGTGCGTTGATACCAAACGACGGTCAAGTAAGATATTTCTTTCTTAATTCCATTGAATTATTTACCTGAACCTCTTTTTGGTTCTGTGGATACACAAACCAAGTTTCTTTATTACAGCCCTTTGGTCATAAAGTTCTTTATGGCTTATTTAATTCGATTTATTTCACTTAGATTCCCTTGAGTTCTGTTGAAAGAAGATCTAGATGTCCGGTAAAAACAGAAACCCAGACTCTAAAGCTGGTTCTCAATTCGTCATAATCTTTTATTTTTATTTTTTTATGTGTGTTCACCGATTACTCTAAAACGCCTAGACCAATTTGCAAAATTCATTTTTTGTTTGAAAGGGTATACTTTCCAGGTGGTCCCATAATCACCATGTCAGGATCTAATGATGGAAGACCAGTGAAGTCAAGAGAAACTTTCAAAAATCGTAGGGGCGACTAGTGCTATTCTAAGTATTTTCATTAGCTATTTTAAAGCGCTACTTTGCAAAAAGGGGTATATGCAATAAAGCTTGGAACTGAACTACTCGCTCTGCTAAGCATTGTATTTGATAGCAATTGTAACATTATAAACACTGTTTTTGAAATAACATAAATTATAGTAAACGTTTTCATTTTTAATGTCTGGGCTTGAACAAATACGATGATCCCTGAGTTTGTTTCGACGTTTTCTTCTTAGAGGTAGTCAGTTAGGAAATGCCGGCTCCATCTAGTTTAAAAAAATATGACGTATAAAAGTGATCAGTGATCCTACTTGCAAAATAAATGATTTCATTTCATTTCTACAACTCAATAAAGGTCTGGAGTAGATCTGATGATGAAGACCGTAGACAGTCGCAGGAACTCCTCGACGATTCACAGCAGCTACTCTGCGTTTGTGCTTGATTAATTTGTATTGATAAGAACTTCACACGAAAGATGGGTCGTGACTATCATAAGGGAACTGATGATGAAGACAAGGTCAGTTCAGGGAACTCCTCAACGGTTTGCAGTAGCAACTTTTGTGTTTGGACTTAATCCATTTATATTGATGAGAACTTTACACCCATGTGGGTTAAAATGAAGATTTTTTTTTTAATAATTATAAACTAGTGTTTAACCGCAATCCCGCCTGATGGTAAACAGTGATGCGATCGTTGATGGTAAAGCGCGTTAGTTTATTAAACACATTCACTTAAAAAACTGAGTGAATAGGAAGGAAGACGGCAGTTGAGCGAGGTGATGCAATGTTAAACCCAACAACACGACCAACGATGCTGCGCCAGAGGGAGATTGATGTGGAGACCCTCCACGACCAAACTCCTGACACAACAACATTTGGCGCATCGTACCCGGCACACCACGCAAAACAAGTGCTCAGACCCATCCGCAGTACATCTAATAATGAAGACCCTAGACAGTTGAGGGAGCTCCTCAACGATTCACAGCAGCTACCTTGCGTTTATGCTTGATTAATTTATATTGATAAGAACTTTACACCTAGATAGGTTGTGACTGTCGTTAAGACTCAGTTGATGAAAACAAAGGCCAGTTCAGGGAACTCTTCAACGGTTTACAGTAGTTGCCTTGTGTTTGGACTTAATTCATTTATACTCATGAGAACTTTGCAACCATATGGATTATATTGAGCCGAGAGACAGTCGAGGGAATTCTTCGACGATTCACATCAGTTACCTTGTGTTTGTCCTTGTTTAATTTGTATTGATAAGAGCTTTACCCCTTGATGTATTGTGATTGTTATTAGGGTCTTATGATGAAGACGAAGGACAGTTAAGGGAACTACTCAACGGTTTACAGTAGCTACTTTGTGCGTGGACTTAATTCATTTATATTGATAAGAACTTTGCACTTATATGGGTTATAATAATGGTTTGCAGTGAATGGGATGATGAAGACCATAGTCAGTCGAGGAAATTCCTCAAAAATTTACAGCATTGAAGTTTAACATAGGGCAACCACTACCAACTCGTCACGCTTATGCAACAATCAATTAAAATCAAGAGACTGAATTAATGTTGCGTAATTGCGTCATGTTACTTTCATTTTGGTCCATAGAAATTTTATAGAAATCGGTTCAGTGGTTTCGTTTTTAAACCAAAATTACGGGTAAAAATTAAAGTTAACAAAATTACGTCGTTTGCTTACAGGCGTTTAAAAAAACTACCTACTTCTTAAAAAGACTACAAACTGTAAAAATAACTAGTTTTGGAAGTCGGTGTGAAAAACGAATATACAAAAACCAAAGACTTTTATTTTCCAGTTTGTAGTGTTTTTTTAGAAATCGTACGTATTTATTGTAAAAAAAATATTAGCTACAAATTTCTAGTGTGTGTATAAACACACAGAAGAAATTAGTCTATACGTTATGAAGAAGTATGAAGATAGTAATTGTAGAAATTTATTCATAAACGTTACCTATTTAAATTAACCAGTGATTAATGTATATTTAACCATTTAAATTTTTGACGTTTGGACATTCATCATTATCACCCTTTTTATCGTCCCACTGCTGGGCACAGGTCTCCTCTCAAACAGAGAAGGATTGAGCGTAATCACCACGCTTGCTCAATGCGGTTTGGCGATTTCAGACTTCAGAAGTCCAGGTTTCCTCAAGATGTTTTTCTTCACCTTCAGTCATTACTAAATTGGACATTACTAAATTGTAATCATCGTTTATGTATAAACCACATTATGTATAACGCCAGCATTCTCTGCATTTTACAACATGCGACTTACATACAAAATACCTATACCCGTGGAGACCCAACACGGTAAAAATTACGATGCCCTTATACACCTTATTGTATTGCTTGTTGTAGGGCATAAAACGCGTAATATAATTGCTGAAAGAGCTCAAAGGCACTGCTTATTAAAAATAAATTACTATAAGACCGAGGTATTTTTCCACTACAGAGCTCTACAGGGAATGTGAGCTAATAAGCGTACGTTTGTACTAGCTTTAATTAAGAGACAGCATCCCTGTGTCCAGTCAATTGCCCTGTCTTAAACAGAAATAAGAAGGAGAAGACGATCTGTGGGATGAACCTGCAGAATAAATTTTGCTTCAAAAATTCAACATTCGTTGATACAAGATATTGATTTTGCATGATGTCTAGTGAAGCCGTACGGAGGACGGGTCTGAGCAGTTGTGTTGCGATGTGTGCCGGGTACGATTCGCCAAATATTGTTGTGTTGGGAGTTTGGTCGTGGAGGGTCTTCAGATCAATCTCCCTCTGGCGCAGCATCGTTGGGTCGTGTTGTTGGGCTTAACATTGCATCACCTCGCTCAACTGCCGTCTTCCTTCCTATTCGCACAGTTTTTCCGAGTGAATAGGCTTTTAATAAACTAGCGCGCTTTACCATCAACGATTGCATCACTGCTTACCATCAGGTGGGATTGCAGTCAAGCACTAGTTAATAATAATTAAAAAAAAAACACACCATATAAATTACACAACTTAAAATTGAAATGAAATAGGTATTACAATTTTATTTTAACAAATTAATCATATATTAATATTTCGATGTCAGTCCATGGCGAAACATGTAAGACTTAAGCTCTATTTCTAATACTTTAACATAACCATGTTTTAAAGCAAATAAATATATTTTATTTTATTCTATTCAGCTAAGAGGAGGCAAGCCTTTGTATAAGATTCGATTGTTACCCAGGGTTAGAAAGCTGCAGAATACGATACCATTCCTTGGTATTATAGTTTCTGAAATATCGGGTACATACAGAAAATATCCGCATTCAGTTTTATGGCATTCCTTTAATATCGTCTTTGTATTCTGTGCAGTTTACTCTAACTTCAACTAATAAAATAACAAGTTACAACATATGTATTAAGTTTATGAGAATAATTTATTTTGTAGTACTCTTTGTGTTGTTAACATTAGAGTTAATTTGCTTTTGCTGTTAGAAAACTATACGCATTTTTTTGCAAACAAATCTCCTTCAATTTAATTTGCCAACCAGCATTATTACCACAAACTTTTTCCTCACCAAGTGTTTTGTTATGTCAAGCGCGGTGTTGAATAAAAAAGGCTTAATTTACAAACTCACTACCAGAACGGCAACTTAGTCGGTAGCTATTCGTACACCAACAAGTTTAACCGGGTAGAATGTAATTTTTCCCGGGTTGCCACTGTGTGTTCACTTTACATACACAGCCGACAATTGGGATCTATATTACTCGATAAAAAACTTTATTGTTCGACGCAGTTGGTGAACTGGACAACGTGGAAAAGGTAAATGTGAGAAGATTTGAATTGGTGAAAAAATACATTGCCAAAAGTTTTGTGAAAAAAATTGGGTAGGTAATATGTGTATTGTGTAGGTATCAGGAAATTGAAATGATGGTTGTATCAGAGATGGGTACATATAGGGTGTATCTGACATCGTAACGCAAACTTCGCGAAGAGGCTAGTCCGCATGCCACTAACAAAATTGTGACAGTCATTTATGTCGTTAATGAGTGGTTACAGAATTCAAGGTGTTTAAAAAATAGTGTCGGCTCGGCCTTTGAACGTTGCAAGTGTGCCGCCGTGCGGGTTTGTAGGTATGACGTTGATCCCTGATGTGAACTCTATTAAATCAGCTGATAAGATAGTTTTTCGAGTTTTGTTTTCATTGTGCTTTTTTATGTAATTAGCGAATTAATTATTTTTTACTTTAAAACCTTACTGGGTTATAAAAGTATAGCAATTATGAACGGTCTTAAGTGCAAAAACTACATATATATTTTTTTAAATCATGAAAAAGCCGACGAAAAATTCCACCACTGGGGGGTTCAGAATCATGTACTGGATCCATGGTACTCGTTTGTGCGTTGATGTCAGTTACAGCCTTTATAATATGACGACTCACAGAGTAAAATTACATCATCATCATCATCCTTTTTATCGTCCCACTGCTGGGCTCAGGTCTCCTCTCATAGAGATGGATTGATGATAATCACCACGCTTGCTCAATGCGGATCGGCGATTTCAGAATTAAAGTCTAGGTTTCCAGATGTTTTCCTTCACCTTGTAATCAGTACATACATGAATTGAAATTTACACCATGATGGTTTACACTATTACAGATGAGGTGATACTTAACATGTTAATATTTAGTCCAAAAAGAAACAGTCCCTGAGATCCTTTAGCTCAACGGATTAATGTGAAATTTCAATAAATTTTAAAACCTATTCAACCTCAAGTATGTTCCTAAGCTCCAGTGTAATGAAATGGTTAATTATTTAGCAGACGCAACGTTCTACGAGTGAAGTGGAAATAAGATAACGTAAACGAACGCTTATAAATTTTCGGCATCTTCAATTACCGTACAAAGGACTTTTACATTTCAAGGCGATTTTAAGCACAAGATTGAATGATTTTATGACGTCTAATAGATATTTTTGGTAGATTAACAGAAATATATGAAATTTCTTAAATGATAAAGAACCAGTGATAAGAGACAGGGACTTATAATCTATCTCTTCACTGACTAGAAATTAATATAATTGAGATCAAAGAAGAATTTAAATTCGGTTTGTAAATTTCGTACGATGTACCAAGGCAACCAGCGTTTTAATTGATGGGAAAGCATCATTACGTGTTGTGTTGTGATTATTTAGTTTTCTTTCCGAGATCTTATTTTAGTTTTTATTTATTTTATTTTTGTTTATTTTATTTTTGTTCTCAAATTTTTATCAATTTATAAGTTTTTTATTAATAGCCCCTAAGTAGTTTATTTTACCTGTGCATGTTAGATTCAGATCTAGTAGGTGTCAATCAGATGTATTATGTTATGATTAATTTTTTGTATGCATGATTGTACACCAGTTTTGTGAATTATATTAAAAAAAAAAAATACGCTTTCCCATCAAAACATACACAGGTACTTAGTGGAGCCATTCCTCCACTGTGTAAGTTTTTCAGATATACTGTAGATAGTCATAAGCCTGAAAGTGTGACAACCAGTCATACTGGAGGATAACCCAGTAACTTGATTGTGGAGATCAAATAGGCATTCAGCTGAAACTTAACCCCAAAGCAGTTAAAAAAGGCTCCGCATTAATTCCATTTTGATTTAAATTAAATTTTCTTTTATTGTTATTTATGTTTTGTCGACATTTCATATTTTTATTTTTGATTCGTGGATTGAGTAGTTTAATTTTATTTGAATTATGTTGCTTAAATTTAAATTTTGTAGATATATACATTAATTCTAATTCTGATTTCAGAGTAGAGAGAGGAGGTTCTCAATTCGTTGGAATATATATATGTCGGAGATCGTCGATATAATTTTAATAGAAGTTGCTGATTTGATTTACGTAGTAGAGGGGCAAACGCTTGTGACGTTATTTTAAGATGGCGGCACATGGACAGAGTCGCTTTGGAAAGTGAGGTTCGTCGAACGGAGACTTTGCATCGAGACGCGAACCAAGGCACTTCACCGAACCGAAACTGTCGGTTTGCCTATTCAAATTGTTATTATGAAGATTGGAGGGTATATCTACACGTCGTGCTTCAATTCAAAACTCACCTACGAAATGGAACCTGTACCACCACACCAAGATGCTGTCGATCCTACCGCTCTGCCGTCGCTGTCTCCGACATATATTTTTATGTGTGTTCGCCGATTACTCTAAAACGTCTGGACCGATTTGCAAAATTTGTTTTTTGGTTGGTTATACTTGCCAGGTGGTCCCACAGTCATTAAGTAAGGATCTGATGAGACCAGAGAAATCAAGGGGAACATTTGAAAATCGTAGTGGCTACTAGTGCATTTCTAAATATTTTCCATAGACCCTCATTACTCTTCCCATTTGCACACAATGATTGTTCTAATTAAATACATTTAAACGTAAAATAAAACTATACATTTTGAGCTTTTGAGTATCTAGGTAATATAAATATTTTATACCGTTATTACCCCTATATCGTTTTTGCCCTCTGGACAAAAACCTATGGCACATAATATTTCCTTTTTACCAAAAAACCTTAAATTAACTACTTCTCTCACCCATTCTCCATTATCAATAACACTTCAAGCGAAGGATTGAACTTAAAAACTTAAAACGATTTTATTTTTTATTTGAGAAATAAATATTGTATACCATATGTGTCTACTCCGTTCGTCTTTTACACCCTAATTTGTCTAGATGGTAAAAAGTCAGACGGCATACATCTTGATTTATTTCTAAACTACTATTATGTTGAAGCGAAATCTTGAAAATTACTCATGAATATGTCCCTTATGTCCATTTATATGTAGTATATTGTCCATTTTATGTATAGACTTAACTTCACAAACTCGGTCACAGCTTGTAAGCACAGATGTGTCATGTGGTTTCATAGGAAGGGAACACAAAGCTGTAAATTGAAACACAAATTGATGGTTTTCTTCATCAGATACATTGTAGCCGATTTCCCTTATTCACAACCTAAGGTACTTAATGTTTAAGTTAAATGCATCTCTTTCTTACTAATTTTATAATCAGTCTTGTCTAATTAAGATATACTCTATAAACAGCTTAGACGCGATTAAAAACATGGCTACGATAAATACGTCTTCATACGATTAAACTAATATTTACATATTACTAATATTGATATAGTGAAATATAAAGAAAAAAAATGCACTGAACTGAAATTTAGATAGTTTTATAAACAAGGGAATCAGGACCATTCATTAATAAACAGATAGGAATGGTGAAAACAATTATAGTCCATGTATACAGAAAAATATGCGTACTATTCGAGAAATATTCTTTATAACATTGTTAAGTATAAGTAGCAAAAAGCCCTATTTTATTCATTTTATTTTTTTAGAACAAATACTACAGTTTTGCAGGATTAACAATTTACTCCTCCAATATCTATAATCCCTTAAACAGCTTGTCCAAAGTCTTGGTAGAATCGATGCTGTGCCAATCTGGTAGAGGTTGGAACATATCCAGCTTTATGTAAGATGGCTGCAAGACATGCTAGAAAATATAAGCAAGAAAACCTTTTGATTTAATAGCGTCTCCATTGAAAAAGAAATTTCTTGTTAGAACATTCTTCAAATTACTAGAATTGGAGGAGAGGTACTTTTTGATTGTCTGTTATTTAATTGCAAGTTGAAGTATTTTCCGTTATCTAGTTATTGTAACCAACTTGTTCAGTGCTAGCAGAGTACGAGTCAGGAAGATGCATGTATGAACATTATAAATGTGAACACCGAGAAAGACAAATGTGTTGGATTGTAGTGCTATATTTGAACTAACAATTTCTACCCTTACAATGGTAGACGTTATTTATTTGTTAAAACGTTTTGAATCAAGTCAGTCCTCTTGATAAACAGTTTAAGATTCTTGCTATCTCGTTGGAGCAATGGTAGAAAGTCATGCTTTATTCTGAGCTCGATCCTTGGGTAGAATCTCAGGGCAAGCAAAGTAATGATGGGTATTTTCTTATTACATTACATTCATCATCATCATTGGCCTCTACTCGTCCACTGCTGGACATAGGCCTCTTCCACGGCACGCCAACAAGCTCGATGCTGAGCAGTTCTTCGCCATCCACTACCTGCAGCCACCTTTTTGATGTCATCGCTCCATCACGCCCAAGGGCATCCTACGCTACATTTAGTACATTATAAACAATGAATTCATTCTTCTAAAATTACACAAACACAAAAAGGATTTTCTATATGCACCGCCATGTCCTCAGCAGATCTGTTCCGATACCTAAATGGCGTTTAATGTTTGAAAAATATATTGGATTATCAGAATGCAAAGCCTAATGCCGATGTTTAATCTGATACTACAAATCTATTGTAGAGTCAGTCATTAAATTCAGTTAATTTTTCAATAATCCCACGGCGCATGGTTCTTGAATATATTTTACTATTATAGAAATTTGTTTTATTGATGGCAAGGGCCAGATCATTTGCATAGTCTACTTTAACTGGTAATCTTAACAAACAAGATAACTAATGACCACGGAAAAATCTTCTTTTGATATTTTATAGTAAAGTATACATATAAAACTTTTATTTTTAAAAAAGTTAAGTTTTTATGCGTCTCTTTTGATCCAAATTGGATCTAGCGTTCTGTATACATCGTTATGTAAAAAGAAATATTTACTTTTTCCTGTATATTATACGTCATCTTGGGCTTTTTTTTTTCTTGTGTACAAGAAACTATTTTTTTTTTCTTACTTCACACTTCAAACTTCTACCAACTTACTTCTATAATAATTTTCTTAAAAAAAAATTATTTTATTTTAGACTTTTACAATGATATCCACGTCACCTGCACTGTATTGTGCAAAACTAGCAAAGGAACACTGTAAATCTGCTCAGTGTAAGTCTCTGTCAGTCTGTCGTTGTACATGTGAGGTTTTTCTAAATATTAGTGCAACTTGGGAACTTGAAGGAATCGAATTGACTGAGCTTTGCGCGACCTAGCCTCAATGGCACGCAATAAGATCGCCTTTCAGAATTCTATTTTATATTCTGTTATAATTTATTTCAAGGGTCAGCACGATCCTAAGGAATGCCCAAAATAAAACAAAAACGATATAATGGCGTTAAGTAAAGTGTTAGGTATCACTTGAAATAAATTTCCCAAAGGATTCAATTTTTTGTGTTTTTAAGTTCATTTATCTTGAAGACAAATTACCTTTCCGGGTTTATTTAATATTTTGTGCATATTTTACAGGAAAATTTCTTTCGACAGTATTATACTTTAAAAAATATTCGAGGGATCTTGGTACAGACGCAGCACGTCAAGTTAACCGGCCGGAACTGTAAAATTTTGCCAAACATCATTGAACCTAATTCTTTAGCGATATTACTAGCAATCTATTTTACAGATTATAGTTCCTATCCTGATGTATATGGTCTCATCTATACTTAAAACCTGTAGACCTATGTAATAATTATTTTTATCTTAGAAAATAACGACAGACCAGAAACGTCTTGTAGTTTGGTTAGTGTAATAATTGGGTTATATCCTAAAAAAATATTTAATGTCCATCAGATAGATTTATAAAAAATATTGAACACGTATTTTTTATTTCATTCAAATACTTAGAAAGATATGTTGATTTGAAATGTCGCATGACGTCACGTGGTGGTACAAAATATACCACGGCGTGACGTAATTAGCCCCCCTCCGTAACTTTAATGCGCTATATCTAAGTAGTTTTTGGTAATTTCGACAAAATAAAAAATACAAAAACGGGTTTTAATTTATATTATCTATAAGACGGTCTAATTATTTATTTGTTTTTTTTTTAATTTTTTGTATGGCATCTCGTAGTTGACCTTGAGAGGTCGTGACTACTTAACCGGACTATCCTGTGGCTGCCTTAAATGAATTTAAAGCCTCCAGCCAGGGCTATTAAAAGCTAAGCGACTACACGCTAAGGGCACCCCCTGTGGGGTACGAACCTCGGCTTAGGGTGTCGCTAGAGAGAACAGCAAGGGATGGCTGGATCGATTTTTTTTTAAATTGAAAATCCATTACGTAGGTACCTACCCAATATTTTCATAAACTATGCAATGTTAAATGTAAGACAGCTCTAATGCCTAAAAGTTTTCTTGGCAACGCTCCAAAAATTTATAACAAAATACCAAATGACATTAAAAATATGCCACTGATACAATTTAGAAACGCTCTTAATAAATTACTTATTGAAAAATGTTACTACACGTTAGACGAATTCTTGAATGATGGCTCAATGTAAAGAAAGTAATATTGTATATAATTATGATTTTGAATTCAA
This sequence comes from Sesamia inferens, assembly GCA_037179545.1. Lineage (NCBI taxonomy): Eukaryota > Metazoa > Arthropoda > Insecta > Lepidoptera > Noctuidae > Sesamia > Sesamia inferens. The sequence goes on along the minus strand of CM073928.1, from coordinate 13,035,792 downwards.
AATTGAAATTTTAATTATTATGACTTAAGATTTTTTTTTTTTTTGACATTTATGTAAAAAGAAATAGTTCCTCATTTGGGTCTGACATTTTAATTTAAACAGTAATTATGCATGATTTTATATTGATGATTTTGATTATTTTGACTTAGACTTATTGACATAAATTAAGAAGAAATTGTTCCTCATCTGGGTCTGTCATTTTAATAGGGATGTATCCAAGGTATGAAAATCAAAAAAATAATTAGTCCGTCTTATAGATAACAAAAAAAATTAAGACCCGTATTTTTCATTTTGTCGAAATTACCAAAACTTACTGAGATATAGCGTATTAAAGTTACGGAGTGGGGGGTAATTACGGCACGCCGTTGTATATTTTGTAGCACGGCGTGACGTCATGCGACATTTCAAATCAATATATCTTCCTAAGTATTTGAATGAGAGAAAAAATAAAAAATACGTGTTCAATATTTTTTATAAATCTATCTGATGGACATTAAATTATTTTTTGGGATACAACCCAATTGGAAATAGTAATTGTGCATGATTTCTAAAAGTATATTCTTAGTGCTTAAATTTTTGTTATAATGAGCCACATGAACACTATATTTTTGTACGCCTACTGGTATAACACAGCGCGTTATTCTATGTAAGATCTGTAAATATTTACCTGTGTTTACAAATAAAATGATTTGATTTGATTTGCTTTCGACCAATTGTTATTTTTATTACTTATCTGCCATATGATTTTCTATCGCTATAGAGTGTAGTGGTACCTACAACACTACATGCGAACAACGCGTCATACTGACGTCACGCTAATCCGAGTTTCCTGTGCAACTAACTAGCACGCATACAAGTTCACGACAACAACTGGTAGGATACCAGTGGTGGATTCCAATCTGGTCGGAGGATCCCCCCTTTTCTATGGAGGATGAGCGAACTTTACACGCTGTCCCTCATGCCTCTAACAAAGAATTTCAATATTCTGGTTTGCAGAGTATAGTTACCGCTATAACCACATGACAAAATCATTTTAACTATGTATCTGGGTTGCACAAGCGGTGTGAAAATACTCTTGTCATAATACTCTTAGTGAAACTGAGTACCGAGGACTTTTAAGAGCCAAGTATAAAGTGCAGACAGAACTCTTGAAAGTATTTAATCTTTAGGTCAGTTACATGTTACGTAACTGATCTTCGCCATCAAAATCGTCATCATACAGCCGATAAACGACACTACTGCTGAACATAGCCCCTTTCCTTTCTCAAAATCGTCATCATTCAGCCGATAAACCACGCTACTGCTGAACATAGAACCTTTCCTTACTCAAAATCGTCATCTTTCAGCCGATAAACCATTCAAAATCTCTTAACAAAACACTTTCCGAAAGCAGAACTTTCTATTGCATTTTCTTCATCTTCACAGATGTACATGGCCAGGACCAGAGCGGGGTACCACGAGTATAAAGCAATAGGTAATATTTCTCGATACTCGATATCGACGACGTAAATTTTTTGTATGGCAAGTTTTACTGGATAAATTTAGAACTAAAATCGGTAGTATGAGTTTACAAGTAAATACCTGTTGAATAGAAACTCACTAGCGTGTTTTTAGCAGTTTCATAATGAAAATCGGTATCATGGGTAACAAATTTGACAGATTCTATCGAAATAAACTGTTACTACAGAAGAAAAGTACTTAACTCTAGCTTCCTGCACTCGATCTTTATTTACGTTATCTTTGAATTTATTATTATCAGTTATTTAAAGTCACCACTTCTGAGTGGCAGTCCGTTTAGCATTACTTTTGCTGGGGCAGATTATGATATAAACTAACTGACTTTTTAATTTAATAAATTTACTATATAGATATCTATTTATGTACTTAAAAAGGAAATATTTAACAAGTCGACAACTAAGGGCTTTGACTCAAAGAAACCGCCATAATGTTTAGGCAAAATCCTACAAAAGCTAAACTACGTTAGCGAACATGAAATGGGAAACAAATAAGACGTCGATAAGTTGTTACAGTGAGAAAATTTCACCAAACTTTTATACATGGAAAGAGTAAATAATAATAGAGTGGATAAAATAATATATAAATTGTAGATTAAGCAAAATGATGCTAATAATCTCCGTATATATTTTATTTATCATTAAATTAAATTGCAATATAATTATATTATTTTAAGATATTCAAACAGAGTTTCCTCTCTCCTGTTACCCTATTTTGCTGTGCCCTACAGGGTCCATAATTGATCTCACATAAATTGTTACCACCCTTATATGAACTTATAGTAAAGCAATAAAGATATTGATTATTGAGTAAATAAATCCTGGGAATAAATATTTAAATATTTCAGTTTTTCCTATTAGAACTCTCGGTATTATCAGCACCCTAATTCCGTAACACGCTATTACAATGGAATCATTTTGAAGCATATTGCTAATACATTTCTCTCATCTTCGAAAAATGTGTCTCTGAACAACCTAAATAACGCAATTATGTTGTTGAAGTGTCAAAATGAAACCGATTGCTACTGATTGTGTGAAAAAAATAAAAGTACGTCAATTAACGGAATTAAATGTAAATTTTCCATTACGTATATCGTGTCGATAAGTACCTGCATACAGTAATTTGTAAGTTATCAAATGCGTCAATAGCAATAATTTATTGGTATGTTATTTCATTGTTACACACATATGTTTATTGTACAGTCTAGAATTGGCAAAAGGTATAGAATTAATTGAAAGATAATTTATTTAAAATACACGCTTGAATGAGTGGAGGAAAAAAACCAGCCAAGAGCGTATCGGGTCACGCTCAGTGTAGGGTTCCATAGTTTGCCGTCTGTCACAATAAGTGTCTCCGCCTAAGTGTCAAATAAGAGTAAGAAAAATTTGCTAGTTTTTACATTAAGTTGATAGTACGAAATCCTAAAAACGAGCTCACAAAAGACGGTGATAATTAAAGAAAAAGTTAGAATTTTCAAATATTCTATAGCTCATACCCGTCCTGACCCCAAAAGCAAATAAGCACGAAGTAGCCCTAAGGCTACTTCGCGCTTTTGGGGTCAGGTCTCAGGCGCCATTTCTCACTACTTTATACGGTTACCATTTTCCAGTCCTACCATACCATTTTATACGATTTTTGGTGATAATTCTGGATGAAGAGAGATTATTTTTATTTTTCTCTTTTTTATTAGATCTTTAAAATATGAATAAAATGAAAATATGGATAAAATGCTTGCTATACGTAGGTATAACAAGCATTTAGCAACTAAGTTCATAATTTAACCGTAGGGTTACATTATGAACTTAGTTCAGAAATTATAAGTAATAAGTTTAAACTAATTTTCCTAGTCTTTAGGAAGTTCTATTTTTAAGAATTTTTTCATATTTTTTAAACTTGTGGTTGAACATTCATAAGAAAGCGATCACAGTTTTTGTTACATATAGAGCGAATATTCCTGAAAATATTAACATTTATCAATAAATAATTTCAGGAAATCCATATCCATTTTTAAATACCCAAACAACAATATATCACATGTTAGGGTAGAAATGAAAAACTAGATCTCGTTCAAAACAATTTCGTTTGTAGTTTTTATAGTAATGTACATCATGTGTTTAGACTTTTATTTTCTTATTTTAAAAGTAAGAGGGGGGGGGGGACAAACTTTTTCCACTTTGAAAGCGTCTGTCACGCAAACTATTCAGTTTAGAAAAAAATACTTTCTAACCCTCGATATCATTTTTGAAGACCTATCCATAGATACCCCACACATATGTGTTTGATGAAAAAAAAATGTTTGAGTTTCAGTTCTAAGTATGGGAAGCCACCAAAATTTTTTTTTTTGTTTTTGCATCAAAATCTTAATGCGGTTCACAGAATACATCTACCTATCAAGTTTCAACAGTATAGCTCTTATAGTTTCGGAAAAAAATGACTGCGACATACGGACGGACAGATGGACAGACAGACATGACGAATCTATAAGGGTTCCGTTTTTTGCCATTTGGATACGGAACCCTAAAAAACACTCCTCACTTTACGTGTAACCCTAATGGTACCGTGGTACCCTAATAGAATATTTTCTTCCACTTTTATTTCACCCCTTTGGCGGTTTGATATACATATTGGTACCAGATTTCAGCTTTCTAGTGCTAATAGTCACTGAAATGAGATCTTGAGGTCAGACTTGGCGAAACTAATAAGGTTCCTAGTTGACTACGTAACCTTATGAAATTAATAAGTATATCATAATTTTCTTATGTTACTATTCAGTTTTCCGTATAGCTGGAGTTATTCCGCATCTACCCAGTCTTGCAATTACACATACTTTCAAAAAAGGAACGTGCCCCACACTAGGAATTTCCCCTGTATCGTGGGAGCGTTTACAAACATATAAAGTCACATACACAAACAGCCAGACCCGGAACAACTACTTGTAGGCCATACAAATATTTGTTCCGTTCGAGAATCAAAACCGCGCACCAGCGCAGCAGTCGATTGCTCAGCCACTGCGTCAATCATGTCGTGTCTATTCTGATGATAAAACATAAATATTGTCTTGAGTTCTTCTGCGGATCTCCTTTTTCCTGATTCGATAGCGCAGTGAAACCTCAAGCATAGCCCTCTCCATTGCCCATTGAATGACTTTGAGCCTTCGTATAAGGCCCATTGTTAGCGACCACGTCTCAATTCCATAAATCATCACTGGCAACACACACTGGTCGAAGACTTTTGTCTTGAGACACCGGTATTTCGGACGAGAAGATTCTACGTAGCTTCCCGAAAGCAGCCCAGCCGAGTTGGATTCGACGATTGACCTCTGTCTCGAAGTTGGACCACGCACCGGAAGACGTAGCGTGGGTAGGCCCCCGGCAAGGTGGACCGACGATCTGGTGAAGGTCGCGGGAAACCGCTGGATGCGGGAGGCGCAGGACCGGTCGTCGTGGAGAGCCTTGGGGGAAGCCTATGTCCAGCAGTGGACGTCATTCGGCTGAAAGGATGATGATGATGATGATGTCTTGAGTTAATGAGGGCAACGAACTAGTCCTATCGTTTACCAGTCGATCGTTATCCAGTTTATCGAGTACCATGGATCCAGTACATGATTCTGAACCACCAAGTGGTGGAATTTTTCGTCGTCATTATCATGATAAAAAAAAAATGTTTTTTTCACTTTAGGCCGTTTATAATTGCTATACTTTTATAACCCAAAAAGATTTTTAAGTAAAAATTAATTAATTCGCTAATTACACAAAAAAGCGCAATGAAAAAAATACTCGAAAAGCTATCTTATCAGCTGATTTAATAGGGTTCATATCAGGCATCATCGTCATACCTACAAACCCGCACGGCGGCACGCTTGCGACGTTCAAAGGCCGAGCCGACTCTTTTTTTTAAACACTGTGAATTCTGTAACCGTTCATTAACGACATAAATGACTATCATAATTTTATTAGTGGCACGCGGTCTAAACTTTTCGCGAAATTTGCGTTACGATGTCAGATACACCCCGTATTTGTTAATGGAATATTGAATTAGACTGACAGAATGGTAGTTTATTTACAGTAGGTAATAAACTATTCGTACAAGCGCTACCACATCAAGTTAATACAATCTGTCAAATGTCTTTAATAGATTCGCAGCTTTATCGCTACAGCATTACATCCAAACTCGATTGCAATATTTTGATTAAGTTCTTGTTAAAACCTATTCAAATACAGAGAAAAGAAATAGGAGATATAAATATAAGATAAAGAATACATTTTACTAGCTGTATTAATGTAAGTTTTCTTTCCTACAAACCTTTTCGCATTAAAACCTTTTTTCCAGAGAATGGAGGGTCAGTCGGACTCCTGTCGCTTAAACCCAACGATTCTGACTACTACTTACCAATGAGTGGGGTCCGGGAGCTACATGTACATTCGCGGCAGCCTCAACTAGTATCATTAAATTGTTTATTTCTGTAAAGGACCTCTGTACTTTTAATGAAATACTATACCTATAGGGTCTTAAAGAAAAAATAAGCATAAAAAATATATTAAAAGCTTCTTCTTTTCTTCTTCTTCAGCCTATGGATGTCCACTGCTGGACAAAGGCCTCCCCCAAGGCTTTCCACGCTGACCGGTCTTGTGCTGCCCGCATCCATCGTCTTCCCGCGACCTTCACCAGGTCATCGGTGAAGGCGTCTTCCAGTACGTGGCCGCCACTCCAGAACCTTACTGCCCCATCGGCCATCGGTTCTACGAGCAATGTGCCCTGCCCACTGCCACTTCAGTTTAGCGACTTGCAGAGCTTATGCTTTTAATATTATTATTTTTATTATGATATTTTTTCTCTCCCTCTCTGTCTCTCTTTCTCTCTTTAACACTTGCCTGTGCGCCAGGGCCGCGGTTTCTTTTTTAACCAACCCGCAACCCTGAACCAGGAGATATTGGTCTTCGTGGACCCCGTCACGATGTGCTGATATCTCTATGGTCATTACCGGGCGGCGAACTGCCCACTGCCCGTGCCTACGGTGGTCGAGAGTTCGATATTGCCTCCCAGACAATACACACACACACACACACCCACCCTCCTCAGTCAGTTCAGGCCGCCTCGGTAAGAAGGAGTTTTTTTTTATATATTATAAACTGACGCTTGACCGCAATCCCGCCAGGTGGTAAGCAGTGACGCAATCGTTGATGGTAAAGCGTGCTAGTTTATTAAGAGCCTATTCATTCTAGCCTTGAAGACACTCAAATTGTAGTCCGACGGAAACACCGCCGCTGACAAATTGTTCCAGTCGCTCGATGTACGCGGTATAAAGGAGGAAGCGAAACGCTTGATCCGGATCGTAGTGGTGTTAACAACGTAAGGGTGGAAACTCGCCGTACGACGGGTCGTCCGATGGTGGAACGGAGATGGAGGAATTAAGGGGAGTGAGCCGTAATCTAGCACACGGACCTAGTGCGGTTTAGTAAATGTCACATGTCTTCGAAGTTTTTGACTCTAGCACATGTTTTCTCACGATGTTTTCCTTCACCATTTTGAGAACAATGATGAAATAATAGGGTATTTGACTAAAACAAAACTAATTAGTCCATCAGGCAGATTTCCAAAAACTACTATACACGTGTTTTTTCTTTTTTCATATAAAAACAAAATGAAGACGACACAGTGCGTTGAAAAGTCGTGTGACGTCACTGCACGCTCCACTTTTTAGCGACCAGTGACGTCACCAGCTACCACTTCAGATCTTTGATGCCTTTTATATTTGTCAACTTTTATTGATTTGATAAAACAAAAAATACGTATCCAATATTTTTCTATAATCTGAATCACGGACTAATTAGTTTTTTTTAGTCAAATACCCTATTTACACAAAGTAAAGCGCCTGACGGGGTTCGAACCTACAATCTACAACTTATAAGGCGCGGCCGATACCACTAGGCCACAGCTGCTCACATATGCTGCTCGTACATAGTTTGGGATAACTTTTTTATTAGGTAAAACAGACCCTGAGTTAAGATTCAAAGGTTAAGAGGCCTTAGCTACAGAAACTTGACCACGTGACTCGGCATCCTAATTGTGTAACACACTATTACTATGAATTGGAATAGACCAGACAAAGCCTTGCCGCCAAGCGATTTGTCGTGTTCCGGCATGATGTCTGGTGAAGCCGTACGGAGGACGGGTCTGAGCAGTTGTGTTGCGATGTGTGCCAGGTACGATGCGCCTAATGTTGTAGCGTTGGGAGTTTGGTCGTGGAGGGTCTTCAGATCAATCTCCCTTTGGCGCAGCATCGTTGGTCGTGTTGTTAGGTTTAACATTGCATCACCTCGCTCAACTGCCGTCTTCCTTCCTATTCGCTCAGTTTTTCTGAGTGAATAGGCTCTTAATAAACTAGCGCGCTTTACCATCAACGATCGCATCACTGCTTACCATAAGGCAGGATTGCGGTCAAGCGCTAGTTTACAATTATTTAAAAAAATTAAAGCGTCTTGCTAAACCATTGCTCCATATGTTTAAAAAGTGTGTCTGCTCAACAATTTAAATAACGAAATGAAAGTTGTTGACCTGTCAAAATGAAACCCATTGCTAATAATAATGTGTTACGCAATTATCCTGCAGGGCTACGGCAAATCACACAAAACATACAAGTTTTAATCGGCTGACACAGCGTCAACAAGCATCACCACACAAAATCAGACAGTGATAATTATACATCTGGCTTAAGGAAAAAACAACCGATTTAAAAGTGAAGGTTGGGTTTTTTATTATAAAACGCTTGCTAATTATTACTCAAATCTTCGAATCGTGTACCGTAAAAAATCGATACTACAATCATTCACGAATTCAAATAACTTATCGTATGCTAAATAAAATAAATAATAGCGTGCAATCAGTCTAATTATTAGCTTGAATTAAAGAAATGAATAATAACAATAATGTATTTCTAACTTATCTTGTTGTATTTTTTCCCATTTTCATACAACCCAAATTAAATAAAATAACCACCGTTAAATAAAAACAATTGTTTATGGTGCATGTTTTTTATTTAACGATAAAATAATTTTATTTGACCATTTAACTGCGACAGTCACACTAAACAGTTATTAATCATTGAATTGTTCACGTACATAATAGAAACATGAAAGGGGGTTTGAATTTATGCTGTTCTGATTGCAAAACAACATACTTTGCTTTGCTTGTTACTAAGAACTTTGCGAATTAAACCGCCTCCGTCAACTGCAGAGTGACGGGATCTTAAAAGTAGACAACACTGTCATGTAGACATGCTCCACACACATCTGGCTGATACACCTATCCGGTTGGTTGCGACACCATTTTTGGTCCAATTGTATAATTGCACCAGGGTATCTCCGACCATTACTCCATCTTCCCCAACGCCCAACCCTCCACACTCCATCCTACCCCCATAAACACACCTCCCACCTCAATTGTCCTCAACTTCATTCTTTGCCGAAACCTCTGTGGTGATCGCGGGCTCACCTATCACTAAAATCAGCTAATGCCGGAGAGAAGGAGTGCTGGGGTGTTGAGTCGGTTGGATTTCGTTATAAGAAAACACGTCCCTTTGGTCTGGATTTCAAATAAAACCGTGCGCCTACGCAACAGTCGGAGTTAGGGAAATGGTCTTGGTGTTCTTTCAGAAGGCCACAGGCGAGGTGAATGAGATCTTCTGAGATCGTTTTCAGACGACCAAAGCTGTAAGTAATGGTGTAAGCCAAGATTGATCAGTTCATTGGGGAATTCCCTCCCTCCCCCTTCTCCTCCTCCTCTTCCTCCCTTTGAACCTTCCAAGCTAACCCGATCGAGCAACCAATGTCGTGCTGTAGATCAGCCCTAGGCACCTATATCTCTCTGGTAGTCCTAACGCTCTAGCTTTTTTGTAACAAGACGTTCCCAGGTGCGAGGTCCACGGAGGATGGGAGCCAGAGAGATGAAATTTTGAACCCAAATTGGATTCAAAATTTCATCATCAACACGAACAATTTGTGGCCATTTAAAATACTAAACATCGAAGTGGAGTACAGCTGTGGTGAGAACCATAACCATGACTAAAACAATAAGGTCCCAAAACGAAACGAAAGACCTCGGCGCTGACAGGATCCAGTAAAATCCTTATAAAACAGATGGGAAGACCCAGGCGACGACTAATATCACTGCCGATCTGACCCTCACCTCACAGAACCCGGCACCAGGTCATCTCAACACAGATACTGGTACCTATATATATACCTACAGATACCTACTTCTAATATGGCTCCTCAGGCCTCACCGGTCAAAAAAAGACACGGGTGACATTCAACAAGCAGAATTCTTTTTTTTATGGGAAATCATCTAATGAACTCTCCCGCTCAGGGCGCACTATGTGCTGACATCTTTTTAAGGCCCTCGTGGAACGCAACACGTCTTCGATTCAAGCCTGGATCTTACCGGGCAGCTTGCGCCTACGGTGGCCTGAATGTTGTCTCTTGAATATCAGGGCGTCTCCTGTGGCGGCTAAGGGCGTGAAGGCGCTGAGATTTCATCTCCCTCACGACCTTAGCCTCCTCTTTTGAGAGCATTACTACTTCGTAAAAGTAGGTGACAGTCTGTCATGCACTTTTACTCCGGGTCATGGCCTAGACCAGCAACGGATGCAAGATCTCTCCGCCGCCGATCGCCGCCACAAGAAGAAACGGCGGTACTCCACTCAAGCCGGCCAGTTCCACAAAATGGTGACATCTGGCGCAAAGTAAGGTGCGCCGTGGCGCCTCTCTAGCTGCACCTCCAAAAGGGGACTAAGCCTGCAATTACCCTCCAGGTCTTTGAAAAAAAAAAGTTCTGCCAAATAGAAAAGCGGCTAGCTGAATTTAGCCGCCGGTAATCGGTCATATGGAAGAGCTGGCTCAAGTCGAACAACGCCCAGTCAACCGCAACTAGTACTCTCAATGAGACGTTATCACCTCGAAGAGTTGTTGCCGCATCTGGATCAAGCAAAAGTAGTCCCTCAAAGGACCAACGCCCAGGCACCCAGTACACCCTTTGACGTCGCGACTACCTGCGACGGCACGTGTTTGTGACTGTATTACTCAGCAGGGAATTATCAAACTATGTATGTTCTCGCTGCCATCTAGAGGTAGAGAATCTATGAGAGCAGCTACCTTATAACAAAAACAGACCGATGTTCAATGCCAAACCTCTAGTTATCAGAAGTGTCTTAAAACTGTGTCGCGGTAACGACCATGCTTTAGCCTGACTAAAGAAGACGAGTCTCGCGGGTCGTCTAAAGGCAATCGAAGATATAAAAACGAACATGATACGGAATTGTGATCCAAGACGAACAGAAAGTATTTGGATAGTCAAGAAATATTGGGTGTGCTCTCAGTTACCAGCAGCGGCGTATGTATTACTAAACTGCCCAGTGCAGGGTGGCCACCATGTACATACGTACAGAAATAAAGTACTTCGGTAATCCAAGTCTTCTGCGTGAGACAGTCATAAACGTCAATCCGTTGCTGACCTTCCTTGAGGGGCTGTGGTGGATCGTATGATTGAATTTCCCACCCGTATGCAAAATACGCGCGATGTCGTAGAGTTGTGGACACCAGCCCGTATCGCGCATGTGTTAAGTATACAATAAAAAATAAAACAAAAGATAGAAAAAGAAATGCATTCTATTATAATAAAATGGTGACTGTATATTATTGTTTTATACCATCCATATTGAAACAAGTGCACGAAGTCGTTTGAGGAGGTATATAAAAGGTATATAGCCTTGATAAGCACCCCAGGCAGTATAGTTGGTGATAATGTGGAAACCAGTTGTGGTACTAGCCATAATAGCGAACTTCGCTTTCATAACGCCCTCTGAAGGTACGGTCTTTTTCATAACTCTTAAGTTCAGTTATATGAACTCCCATGGTTATTCCCAGTATTAATATGAACTTCAGTTCATTAAAAACTAACTTTTTAAATTTAGAAACAAATTGATATTATTAATATTATATTATGGACAAAAGCAAGTTTAAACATGTTTTGATATATGTTAATTAGTTAATTATATAAAAGTGGAATGAATTATATAGTCATAAAAATAAACTTCAATGAAAAAAAATGGTTTTTAAATTGATATTAATTAAATTATTGACGTAAACCACATATTTAAATTTTATTAAGTTGATTGTATATGTTGTTAGTGAACGATTGATCATATTATCCTTGCTTAAGTAACTGGCAGCACGATCGTCATACTCCCTTAGATGTCACTGCTCGTAGGAGCGTCAAAGATTACCTCCTCCCCTCAAATATGGCGAGCGGTAATGGCTGATCTTTGCATTATGCTCGTGACCGGCTGCTGCTTGTTGTGACCGGTCGTCTTACTGACCATAGTTTTATTGTAGTTATTAGTATTAACATGTGTTTAACTTCGAGAATCCTAGTATATTCATTTGTGACTTCAAGTTATACCTTCGTGAACAGAATTGAGCAATGTTAATAATATGTAAAATGTCACGCCTTTTATGCCTGGAGGCAAAGTAAGTTTTTATTTATTAATTTTATTGCCTTGATATATTGGCGTGACGGCTTACATAGATATGACAAATTAAAATATAATTTTCATATGTCTTGTATTGTTAATGTTTTACATACATAGTATTGTATAAATCTCTAACTGAACAGATAGCTGTGCTACTGGGCAATTTGTTGCGCAACTTCTTCTCAGCGAAAGCTCTAGAAAGTGTTGAAGGGCGGGCGTCTTGGGTTTGTCTATATTAAACGTTCGAAAAGTGCTGAATCTCGGCCTTATTTGAATAAATAATGACTTAAGATTTTGATGGAAAAAATATAATACACTTATTTAAATAGGTACTTTGAACGAGTCATAATCCAAACTGAGAATAATTTAGGAAAAAAATCTTTAAGAGAGACAATTTACACAAATCTTTTTCTTTTAGGAACCAAACAACCTGACTTATCTTCTAAAAAAGGCTGTCATGATAATCGTAAGTAAACTCAACTCAATCTATTAGAACCACGCTATTTCGAAACGAAGAATTTATATTGTATGATAACAACAATATTATCTGGTGTAATAAAATAAACAACACTAACGTAAATACAAAACCTTAAAAACCACAAGACGAATAAATTCATCATGTTTAACTGTCTAAATATAGTTAGTAAAATAAAGAAACCGGATTATCTTTGGTATTTGTACAATATAGTCAATTTTAGTTTGTTATGCGTCGACAAGGAAGTCCTTTGCAAATAAACTCATATTTATTCAAAATTTCAAATACATTGAACAAAATTATTTCTGGTTGAACGAAATACCGAAAATGAGGTTAAATTTGCTACAAAAGAACGTCGATTGTGTGAAAATTTAAACGTACCTACTACGTTTAGATTTTCTTCTTGCTAATGCTGCACTGACAGGTAAACAAATATGATATAATTTGTTCTTACCTACTTATATACACTTCAGTCACTATCACTACATATTATAAAATAAAGTCACTTTCTCTTTCCCTATGTCCCTTTGTATGATTCAATTTTCAAAACTCCGCTACGGATTTTGATACGGTTTTTTTTAATAGATAGAGTGATTAAAGAGAAAGTTTTATATGTATAATGACATCTATTAAATTGTAGAGAAACACTTTTATTTTTGAGGTTTCTAATGTGATGCAAATAATTACATTTTATTCGCGTTTGCAGTGAAACGCAGGCTGAATGAACCTACGAGATTTATCAAAATAATGCAAAATAATGTACTAAATATTGTTAACATTGAAAAGGTCTACAAAAAAGTCCGCGATGGTATATGTGTATCACTTATGGATATCCTACAATATTTTTTTTGTCATTTACTTTTTACGATAAATACCGCCTAAATTTCAAAGCGATTTTAACCAATACAGTATTAATCCTTGTCCAATTGAATACCTTAAATACATTGTTGATTCAATATAGATATATATCGCCCTTTACAGCATGTGATTTAAATTAATATTTTCGAAGATATTACAGATTTAAAAATTGCGGGGTGTCGCGATTGCGGCGGGTTCGTGGCGGTTTTTTATACAAAGTTCACAGTTTTTCTGTAGTGTCTTTAGTATCAGAATTGCACCCGTGCGAAGCCGAGCGGGTCGCTAATAATAAATATAATACGATTGAAATAAAAAAAAAAAACCTAAACATAGGATTTTAAAACCCAAATTGTTTGTTTCCAGCTAACAAAAAATGTAAGAAACCCAATGAAATTTACGATCTCTGCCCGAATCCATGTCCGCCAAAGGAGTGCGGGGTCAACAAAGCTCTGATTCTTTGTGCCCCTGCTCCTAAACCTGGTTCTAGTGACTGCAAACCTGCTTGTAGGTGTGTAGACGGCTTTCTTAGAAACAGAGCTGGTATTTGCATCCCCGAGAATGATTGTAGTGAGTATTTTATAATTTTTCGTATGGTTGTTAAAAAAAAATATACCAAAATTTTTTTTGAATTTCAAATCAAATTCGACTTAGAATAGAATACTTTTTATTAAGTACACCATATAAATGGCGGAACATAAGTATGAAGATTACAAAAGATGACACAATGGGCGGTCATATCGCCAAGAACAATCTTTTACAGACGGAAACTTTCGTTTTGATTCAGATAATTCAAGAATTGAAAGCATGTGATATTTTTAAGACTAATAATTTCCATTACAGAATACGATTGCGCCAAGAATGAAACATTAGACCCATGTTTCTCTGCTTGCCCACCCCGTATATGCGGCGTGAATATAGCTGCAGTATCATGTCTGGCAATAGACGAATGTGATTGTGAACCCGGCTGTCGATGTAGTGACGGATACTTACGAAATCCTGAGGGAAACTGTGTACTTGAAAATGACTGTCGTGAGTAGAAAAAATTGACCATAATATCAATTTTATTATGAACTAGCGGCCGCCAGCGACTTCGTTCGCGTGGAGTTAGCTATGCTCCACTCCTATTGGTCGCAGCGTGATGTTATATAGCCTAAAGCCTTCCTGGATTAATGGGCTATCCAACGCAAAAATAATTTTTCAAATCGGACCAAGTAGCTCCTGAGATTAGCGCGTTCAAACAAACAAAGAAAGAAACTCTTCAGCTTTATATATTAGTATAGATTTCTTGATGATGTCTCCCCACAAGCAGGGTTCCTTCTGAGTAGTCTCAGTGCTTGCCTGTTTGACTGGAGCCTTTTATTTTTTGGATGGAAATCATCATGTGACTTTTCCTGCTTTTCCCGCATCAATGTTACTGACTAATAAAACCTACCCATATTCCTTCATTTGCCTGTGCCTCAAGCTAATGTTACGTAAGATCACGAGGGTCATGTCAGATGTATACAGACATAATCATTCACGTTCCTCCTATTACCTTTCCTTTCAAAATAGGATTGTAACTAAATTTACAAGATCTTGTTTTGAAACTAATTAGTGGTCGATCCGTATTTGAAGCGAAACCTTTTTTAGCATCGTTGTTAATGGAAAGTCGATGAAACGAAAAGGCGGCAGTAAAAACAGAGGGACATATAAATTCATAAGGTTTAACATGGGAGAAAATGACTAAGCAATAGAAACTTGATACAGTGTTTCTTAATTTTTTCTCATTATCTTGAAACCAACATTTTTGAAGGATTCACTTCCACCATATATGAATTGCACACACGATATTTTTTTCTTCCACGTCTCTTCAAATTTACCTCGACCTGCTGATGGTTTTGTGCGAAACCGTGATAGAATTTTGTATTACGAGATATCAGTGTCACGAGTGATTTATTTTTCCTGAATCTGGAAGGACAAAAACTAAGATGTATTTTTAAATGGGTAATGCATGAGAGAATTCAGTTATTTAATATAATTATTAAATAAAGTTAAAAAGTTAGTTCTTTAATTGTTAAAATAAGATTTAATCCTGTTTCATAAAATTAAACATTTGTAAAATGGATTTCATATTTTCATAGCCATTCTGAGTTAAATACTTTTTTGACAGGAGCCTTTTTTGACGTAGGAGTATTGATTTTTTTCGTGAGTCACTCTTGACCGTTATCAGCCCTGGCGTATTTACTTCATAGGTCAGTCCAAAAAATAACACTGTTTTTTTTTGTACACCAGCTAAATGTACGGAACCAAATGAGGTGTATGACGCATGTCCCGCTCTTTGTCCGCCTCAACGATGCGATGTAGACCCGCGTGTAATCAGATGTGCGGCTCCCCCAAAGCTTGGTGGCCCTGATTGTCAGCCAGGATGCCGATGTATTGATGGATACGTGAGGAATAAGGATGGCAAATGCATACCAAGAGATCAATGTCGTAAGTGAATCCCTTTTGTAAACTCAATATGAATGAAAAGTACTTACGTAATTATATCTTCTATTTTGCTAGGCGTCGTAAGAAATAGTGTTTCGCGAGACAATTTACTGTTTATTATTAATTTTATATTGTTTACATTGAGAGCAGTGGCCCAGTGGTAAAGCCGCTACTTACATGTTGTAGGTTTTAGGTTCGAACCCACACGGGCGTTTTACTTTATGTAAATTTTTTCATCACCACTGCTCTCAAAACGGTAAAGGACAAAACATCGTGAGGAAACTGACATGTCCTGAAAAGAAAATGTAGAAACCGTGATATCTAATAACCCGGAACGGGTCCATGTGGTGGATTACAGCTCATTTTCTCCCAATAATAGGAGGTCTATGTCGTTATAGGCTGTTTATATACAGGGTGTATCTGACATCGTAACGCAAACTTCGCGAAAAGGCTAGACCGCATGCCACTAATAAAATTATGATAGTCATTTATGTCGTTACTGAACGGTTTCAGAATTTACAGTGTTTAAAAAAAAGTGTCGGCTCGGCCTTTGAACGTTGCAACCGTGCCGCCGTGTGGTTTTGTAGGTATGACGTTGATCCCTGATGTGAACTCTATTAAATCAGCTGATAAGATAGTTTTGTTTTCATTGCGCGTTTATGTGTAATTAGCGAATTAATTAATTTTTACTTTAAAATCTTATTGGGTTATAAAAGTACAGCAAGTATGAACGGTCTAAAGTGAAAAAAAAACTACATACATATTTTTTTAATCATGATAAAGCCGACGAAAAATTCCACCACTGGGGGGTTCAGAATCATGTACTGGATCCAATGGTAGTCGTTTGTGCGTCGATGTCAGATGCCCTTTATGTGAAATTGTTCACTTCTTGTGGTCTTATAGTAGGTAAATAATTTTTCAATATGTTTTAATAATTCAAGTTTATAATAGTAATAAAGTAGTCATAAGGCTCTTGAATGGCGACCACGTACCAGCGAGTGCAGTGTCGGACGCCCGCCGACTAGGTGGTCTGATGATCTGACCAAAATCGCAGGGAAGCGCTGGGTGCAGGCCACGTCCAACCATTCTTTATGGAAATCCTTGGGGGAGGTCTATGTCCAGCATTGGACTTCACATGACTGAGATGATGATGATGAGTTTTTAACATCATTTCTCAATAACAAAGTGCGCACCTCCACCAACTCCTCACTCCTACTTACTTCCAGCACAAAACTGCAAAGGGGAGCACGAAATCTACTCTCTCTGTCCAGCTTTGGCTAACCGACCATTGAACTGTACGCAAGTAGGGTACCCACGCCCACAGATAAACCCTGGACCTGATCCATCACGTTGTCCAGGGAGGCCAGGTTGCATTTGTGAAAATGGTTACGCTAAAGACAGCAACGGAATATGCATCCCTATAAAACAATGTCGTGAGTAATAAAAAAATATTTATTATACATTAAGACTAATTGTTTTTACGTGAAAAGTGTATAATTTTATAGTTATATTTTTTGCCATATTTATTTGTACGATTCAATTTTTATGTTACTATTCTCGCCATAATAACTACAAATAACTGCCTTAACTGTAATGTAAGCTCAATATCTAGTTTTAATGTAATTCTGTTTTGTATTTCGTCTCTCCACACCACCGATCACCTCCACACGGAGTAATGTTATAAATTTTCCAGCTTCCTGCGGTGGGGATTCTAACGCGGTATCGGGATGCGGTGTGAACTGCGGTAGACATTGCTCCGATCTCAAAAACAAACCTGCACCATGCAACAAAAAATGCAAAGATAACGGTTGTGATTGCCGCAAAGGTTTCTGGTATGATGACTACATAGGAAAATGTGTTCTTCCTGAAGACTGCAGTAAGTTTTCATAACATAATATACCATCTACAACGTAATTTTTTGTCCACTATAATCTACCGTGAAGTGTGTTGAGCGCTTGTTAACCACACTGCAACAATTTCGAAATGTATTTGGGAAAAATGTAACATGGTGTATAAATGATTGGAATCGATTCAGTTGTTTATTCAGAACAATCTATATTCAGGCTTCGTATAAAGGAAAAATAACGTTTATACATTTCTCATGTCACAATATCAGTTCCGAAACAGCTTCACCGATTTTAATGAAATATTAAATGCATATTCAATAGGGCTGAAAATCGGCTACAATCTATTTTTCAATCCCCTAAGTAATAAGGGTGGTCCACCAGTAACATGTATTTTTTATTTTTAAGTCAATATTTTTTTAACGTAGCATAAAAAATCACCCTTCTACGATTAACACTTGTTTTATAATCACGATACCAATAAAATTTCCTAGAAATAATGTACTTTTAATGTATATGGCAAAACAACGTTTGCTGGGTCAGCTAGTATACTGTTACTATGTACTAATGTTATTTTTTATATATGCGAATCCCGAAACACGTGTTCAATATTCTTAAGTAAAGAATCTACGAGTATGTACAAAATTTCAAAAAGATATCATGAAAACCCACAAAGTTATGGGCTTGTTATTTTACCTAGTTGTCCCAACAATAATATGGGCAACGTAAGCGCAGCGGTGTGGAGCGGGGGGACGGTGCATTAACCTGTCTCACACGTCTAGTACTGTGATCGCTCGCGAACCACACTGCAACAATTTCTAAGTGTATTTGGTAAAAAATATAACATGATGTAAAAATGATTGGAATCGATTCAGTTGCTTATTCTAAACAAACTATATTGAGGTTTCGTACAAAGAAAAAATATCTCTGTATATAAATATAATATTTATATTTTGGCATGACAAATCGTGGTATTAATTTGGAGCAATCAAATCAAAATCAAAGAATTTATTTCAAATAAACCAGTTACAGGCACTTTTGAATTGTCAGAAGGTCGGTCAGTCAGTAAAGTGAAGCTAGTCGCCCATTCCAAAGAGTAGGTACCTATGGAGAAGAACGGGCAAGAAACTCCATGGACACTCTTTTAAATTATCAAGCTATTGATACGAATATTTGATTACATCATTCATTTTGAAATCAATCGTGTGAGAACGATGCAGAAATATATTGTACGCTGAGAGCGTCCATTATGGAAAAAACAACAATTCAGAAATTAAAACACGCCGTAGCAGCTAAGAGATGACCAGTCCCCTCTGACGGTGTCCGTTCACGAACATGACGTATGGATCAGCAACATTCAGCTCACCATATTGAAGGGAACCTAATGACCCAACACACACGCCACCACCAGCGAGACATTTGAGTGAGCATGACATACTCTCAACAGCCATAGCACAATCAAGTCAATAAAAGACTAACCCAACAAATAGATGCTTTACAGCAAGTAGATCGTGCTCACACGTGTTCCATGCAATTATACAATACTAGGAAATTGAATCTACACAATGCAAAGACAGTTTTGTCCAAGGTTCAGCAGCTCCAACGGTGTTCCCGAATGCTAAGTTTAGCTCCTGTGTAGCTGCACCAGTGCCGAATACCCCTGTCAGCGATGCAATTCCGTAACTTATAATATGCCTGGCTACATAGTGTGTACTGGCTTTGAGTTAAAAAAAACAAACAAACAATTACAAATTTAAACTACAAGAGGAAAAATCAAAGAACAATCAGTGTAAGCATAGAAATCGGACGCAGCTCAAGCCCAAGCCTTTTTGTCGTCAATATAATCTTTAACACTATAAAATGCTTTCTGACACAACTTACGTTTAATGAAGGATTTGAATTTATTCAGGCTCAGACCTTGAACCACCTCTGGAAGTCTAAAATATGATTGATTACTTACGTACACTGTGGCATTTATAGCTGCATACACTGTAAACACGAAATCAGGACATGATTTTAGACCCCTACCACCAACAACAAAGTTCAACTCAGAGGGCTTTCCGATCAATATACTGAATCTATGGATACAAGTTGCACGTCGATGGTCAGCCTGCATAGCTCGTAATTTTTCCCATTTCGACGTGTCAAAGAGGTTAATCCTCTTTTTCACTAATAGTTACCTTACTGTACGCTGTTTTATAAGCTATAAAAACTACTAAAGGTTTCCTAGTAAACACGTGACCGCAACTTTTGGCCGTAATGTTCAAATAAAGAGCGATTATGGAGTTTAAAGTACAACATCGTTTCGCCAATTATTAATGAGTTAAAATGGGAGTTCTTTGTGCAATAATGTACTGTTGATTTTGGCATTACCTAAACAGCCGATTCTTAAACAAAAAAATAATGATAATTACTCACAAAACACGATCATATGATTTACGACACGATTGGTGCAGTGGCTGAGCGATCGACTGATGCACTGCGTGTCGCAGGTTCGATTCCCGCACGGCCCACAGATATTTGTTCCGGGTCTGGATGTTTGTGTATGTGAATTGAAATGTTTGTAAACGCACCCTCGATACAGGATTTATTCCTAGTGCGGGGCAACGGTTTTAAAATAATAATAATAAAAATAAAAATTATAATAATACTGTAAATATAGTATTTTCGCGTTTTGTGAGTAATTATCACTATTTTTACACGTGTAACGATAAATTGCATAAAATCTTAAAACGACCTTTAAAATTAATTATTCTGTTATGAATGTACTTATATAGGTAGCTGCTATTTATATACGAAATTGCGATAACCGTCACGGAAAATGGTTTACATGTATAACAGGTGTTTTACTAAAAAAAAAATAAACACTTGTTTACTTACACATTTTTTTACATTACTGGAAGACCCAGCGTAGGGAGGCCCCCAACAAGGTGGACCGATGACCTGGTGAAGGTCGCGGGAAGTCGATGGATGCGGGCAGCACAAGACCGGTCAGCGTGGAAAGCCTTGGGGGAGGCCTTTGTACAGGCTGAAGATGAAACATTTGTTATAATAATAATTATTGTTATTATTTATTTCAGATTATTCATCCATATAATTTTATAACATAAAAATTAGTATTAAGATGTTATTATTTAGACTAGAGGGACTCCCCAATGACGCTATCAGTCGCTATTTAACAGCGTGCAGCCGTATCCACAGTGCCAACATCTAAGAATCCCACCGGCCCACCAGTGTGGCCAGGATGATGTTGGGACTACAGCGCGTGCGGCGCAGGATTGAAGCGTAACGTTTGCGCATAATTGCCGCAAAGCTATCGGTCTCAGTCGCCGCAAACATCGCGGAGGCGCTGCAGTAGGGCGGCAGTCCCATCAGCACCCGGAACTTGTTGTTATATTGGATGCGCAGATCGCTGTATGTCCGCTGCGTATGTGGACTAATTAGTTTTTTTTAGTCAAATACCCTATTCTCCTAATTTAAAATGTAGTCTCCTATCTCTGCGACAAACGTCAAAGACTTGTCAAATTGTAGATTAATAGGCTATTTGACAGATTTATAATTTCTATCTTGAATTACTTGGTTGCGGTTAAGAAGTTCACCAAAAGTTTTTTTTTTTTTATATTTAAAATACGTATTTCGTAAGAAACATGCAAATAAAAATTTAAATAAGCTAGCGAAACGCTTTATTCAGCAATATGGCGTCGCGATTTGTAAGTGACGTCACAAACTTATAAACGATTTTCGGTTCCGCAGTGGTATTCGTGTTTATCTTTTATTTGTCAGTCAGAAAACAAAAAAATACCACAAATCGCTCCAAATATCGTTAAAAATTTTCTAAAAACGCTAAAACACCTGAGAATACATAGAACGACAACAAGTGTTTATAATTAGTAATTAACCCACAGATAATAATAATAAGCAACCCACCCCATAATCACATTTTAACACAAATTATGTAGATTGAATATAATTTTGATATTGAAATATTATTTCTACAGCACCAGTATGCGGAAAGGATGAAGTCTATTCAGCCTGTACTAATGGCGATTGTCAACCGAAGAATTGTTCGCAGTTAGGATACCCAATAGCATGTCCCAGAATTGACCCCGCATATTGCATCAAAGGATGTTCTTGTAAAGCGGGATATGTACGAGATGCAAATGGCACTTGCATTCCGAAAGAAAATTGTCGTAAGTACCTACCTATCTATGAAAATCAATTTTTTATATATATATTTTTTATACAGAGTGGCTCAATGCAGGTTTTGAAATATTTCATCAGTTATCAGTTTTTAACATCAAGCTAGGATTTACTCCTGTATAGTGGGTTACAACCATTTAAACTCACGTACACAAACAGCTATTGTGTGATTCGATATCTCTGCTAACCTATATAACATGGTCGATATGACACATGGGAACAATAGGGAATCGCACGTCATCATTAACACTTTCACAACGAAATCTCACATAAAGAATTTTATCATGTGGATCGCTGCTTATGGACACGCTGCTAACTCTATAACAAAATATCGATTAAGTACCAAATATGTTCATCCGAAGAGTAAAAGAAGAAGTCGTGGTGGCCTAGTGGTTAAAACACCAGCCTCTCAAGTACCAATGTAGCTTTTCTAAAGTTATATGCACTTTCTAAGTATATCTTGGACACCAATGACTGAATGTGAAGAAAAACATCTTGAGAAAACCTGGACTTTAAGTCTGAAATCGCCAACCCGCATTGAGCAAGCGTGGTGATTACGCTCAATCCTTCTCTGTATGAGAGGAGACCTGTGCTCAGCAGTAGGACGATAAAAGGTTGATAATGATGATGATGATGTTGATCCTGGTTTCTTTCTTACAGCTTCATGCAGAGGAGATCCAAACGCGGTTTCAGGTTGTGGACAGAACTGCGGCAGACGATGCTCCAATTGCAATAGCACAAAACCCATAGTTTGCGCAGATATATGTGAATTAAACGGCTGTGACTGCAGAGAAGGTTATATATTGGACGATAGCACTGAAAAATGTATTCGACCAAATCAATGTGGTAAGTAGCGTCATTTGAACAGCCTCTATAGCACTATACAACAATAAAACATCCAAGTTATATATTTTAAATCTACCTGCTACCATTCCTGGTCAATGAAAGAATCCAAGTCATGATTCTTGCCTAACCTTGCTAGAGCAGCTTTGATAGCGACGTCCATCTTTAGGCACCCACTGTTTACCAACCCACTCAATCACTGCTTACTATCAGGCGGGGTGGCGGTCAAGCACTAGTTTATAATTTATAAGAAAAAACCCTGTCCTATCTCTTCCGAAATGTTTGGTCGATATTGAGGAAAAAAATCTTCCATAGAAATTGAGTAGAAAGAAAGTTAATAAAGTTTCGTTTTAATGCAGTTTCTTGTGGTGGAGACTACAATGCCAAACCTGGTTGTGACAAAAACTGCACCAAACGCTGTCCTGGTCCCAAACCAGCTGAGTGCAAATGTTACAAAGATGGCTGCGTTTGCAAAGACGGTTTTGTTTACGATCCCAAAGTCAATAAATGCGTACGTCCAGAACAATGCAGTAAGTGGGACTCAATCATTTTATAAATCGAGATTTTAATTTGTAAATCGGCTAACTCCATGTAAGCAATTTTTTAGGTGAATTTATTAGGAGATTCTTATTTTAACTGTATATTTTTTATACATTTAAGGAAACATCTATAATACCGTTGTTAGATAATATTGTAATTTAGTATTTTTGATAATATAGACTCCTTTATACCTATTAATTAAAATACTGTCATGTTTTGGAAGTTAAACAAGACGGCTAACTTAAAATTTAGTGAAAAAAAATTTTTTTTTTTTTACTAATTGTGGAGTTGTCAGATTTGCAAATTAAGGTATCGAAATATTATATGTTACAAAACATAACATTAATAAACAGACGTTTCTTAGTAATTTGATTGCAGAATGTTACTTTATTTGATGTACAGAATGACTAGATACGGCTTTGTGAATGGTTTTTTCAAAGGCTTTATAAAAAAACGACTTTCTTAGAAATTTAGCTTAAAATACTTACCTATAAAATTTGTTTAGCTCCACCTTGTGGCAACAACGAAGTCCTCTCAAATTGCAGCAATGGTGGATGTGGGCCCTGGCGTTGTACGGACGTAGGAATTCCTACAGGTTGCGTTAAAATGGACCTGAAAAATTGCATCGTCGACTGCGTCTGCAAAGAGGGTTATGTGAGAGATGACAAAGAAGTTTGTATTCCGATAACTGCTTGCCGTAAGTATATGTCAGTTGTTATTATTTATGTTACTTGTAAGCATTTTGTCGTGGTGGCCTAGTGGTTAAAACACCAGCCTCTCAAGTGCGCGGGTTCGATTCCAGGTCAGGCAAGTATCAATGTAACTTTTATAAAAAAGTTATATGTACTTTCTAAGTATATCTTGGGCACCAATGACTGATGGTGAAGGAAAATATCTTGAGGAAACCTGGGCTTTAAGTCTGAAATTGCCAACGCATTGAGGAAGCGCGGTGATTACGCTCAATCCTTCTCTGTATGAGAGGAGACCTGTGCCCAGCAGTGGGACGATAAAAAGGTTGATAATGATGATGATGAAGCATTTTTTATAAAAACAAATAGATACAGCACATGCAATGTTATTTTCAATGCTGCCAATGATCAACCTTCTAAGTAATGTTGATAATATTGTATACTTCAACATTCCTATGTTCTCTTTGAAGATTTTCCAGTATTGTTTTTTGTTAATACAGCTGAGTGTGGTGGTGACCCAAACGCAGTGGCAGGTTGTGGTATAAACTGTGGAAGACTTTGTTCAAACTACAAAAATGCAGAAAATGTATCCTGCATAACTGAATGCCGTGTCAACGCTTGCGATTGTAAAGATGGATTTGTAATGGATGGAAATACAAATAGATGTGTCCTGCCTAAAGACTGCAGTAAGTTTTTTATTATATCTCTGTTCGTTCATTAATTATATAATTATGTTTAACAGAGATTTATTGACTGTCACTTCAGTTCAGGTAAAGTTTTAGCTGCTTTTTGAATTAGGGAATCGACGCCAAGTTTTAATCAAATCACGTGATTAATATAGTCTTCAGAAAACTAAAAAGCCCTTTGAGGTCAGTAATAAAGTATTTGTCTAAGAGGAATTTTGTCATTCACAGCACCAGTTTGTGGCAAGAACGTAGTGTTCTCCCCTTGTATTAATGGTGGTTGTGGCCCCAAGAACTGCTCACAGATAGGGGAACCAGTTGCATGTGTTAGACCTGCTAAATGTAAACCAGGATGTCTTTGTGCTGAAGGTTTCCTTAGAGACGCCAATGGTAAATGCATACCAAAAGACAAATGCCCACGTAAGTATATATTCAGAATTGAGTACTGTTTTGAAATAAGAAATGATAAAATTATTTTTAATAGTGTTATCTACGTTGAGTGGTACTAAACTTCAAAGTCAAATTATTTAAGTTCAATGTGATCAATCAGTAATTCTACAATGTAAAAAGTACTAACTATGATATGTTAAAACAAACATTTATTTTATTCCTGCAGCACAATGTAAAGGTGCAAATGAGATCTACGATACATGTCCACCAAGTTGTCCGCCACAAACTTGCGAAAGTATCGGACAAAAATACTCCTGTCCACTGATGCTTACTAACGAAACTTGCCACGGCGCCTGTCGATGCAAACCTAACTTCTTTAGAAACAAACTCGGGAATTGTATTTCATTAGAGGATTGTCGTAAGTTTTTTTTTCTGTTTTATAACTTATGTAAGATTCATATAGCTTAAATTATTGTTGATTTCTTTTATTGTTATAAACTAGTGCTTGACCGCGATCCCACCTGATCATTCATCATCATCATTATCAACCTTTTTATCGTCCCACTGCTGGGCACAGGTCTCCTCTCATACAGAGAAGGAATGAGCGTAATCACCACGCTTGCTCAATGCGGGTTGGCGATTTCAGACTTATAAAGTCCAGGTTTCCTCAAGATGTTTTCCTTCACCTTCAGTCAATGGTGTCCAAGATATACTTAGAAAGTACATATAACCTTAGAAAAGTTACATTGGTACTTGCCTGACCTGGAATCGAACCCGCGTACTCATACTTGAGAGGCTGGTGTTTTATCCGCTAGGCCACCATGACACCAGAACCATCACCAGAAACCACCACACCACATGAACCACCCCACCTGATGGTTAGCAGTGATTCAATCGTATATGGTAAAGCGCACTAGTTTATTAAGAGCCTTTCACTCTAACATCTATAAGTTTTTGACTCCTAGTACCTCCTCTTGAAATATGGCAAATATATAATGGTTAGTATAGCCCGCATTCTCTCAAAAGTTAGGCAGTGGTATATCTAAAGTAAACCTAAATCTCGCCAATTGTGTATTATCCCATGTATAATTCCTATTAGATTCGGAGATGCTCAAGAAGTCATTAACTGAGAAATTTCAAGTTAAAAACAATACACTCTTTGCCGGACCAGGCATTGAATTGTATAATGGTGAATATTTAATATATGGCAAATTTATTTGTTAATTACAGTGAAATGCAGGGGTCCTCATGAATTCTTCTCATGTGGGGGTGCATGTGACAACGTCTGCGAAACGTTGGACAAACAGAATCAGACTCGTTGTCCCATCATCAATATCAAGTGCAATGAAAAATGTTATTGTGAAGATGGATACGCCAGAGATAAAAATAATATTTGTATTCCTATAAGTCAATGCCCAGGTAATTCAAGTCAATTCGTCAAAGTCAAAGTTTTTTATTTGTAAAACATAGGTAAGTATAAAATAGGTGTTATAATAATTATGGTGATCTCTATGTTTTGCCATGAACGGCGTACAAATATTAGTAGAAATAGGTATACAGGTACATGGTACAAATAAATTTAACTGAAATTTAAATAACAAGATAACTTATCTATATCTATACTAATATATAAAGCTGAAGAGTTTGTTTGTTTGAACGCGCTAATCTCATGAACTACTGGTCCGATTTGAAAAATTATTTTTGAGATTTGAAAAATTATTGTAGCAGCCGCCAGCAACTTCGTTCGCGTGGAGTTAGTTACGCTCCGCTCCTATTGGTCGCAGCGTGATGTTTTAAAAGAGTTTTTCAAATCAGACCAGTAGTTCCTAAGATTAGTGCGTTCAAACAAACAAACAAACAAATACACAAACAAACAAACTCTTCAGCTTTATACAGGGTGGTGCTGACAATACGACAATAAATTAAACATCGTGTACCTCAACACATTCGCAATCAACCCATAAAAAACCTTATAAATATGTCCATTAGTTTAGTCACAGGAAATTATTTTTCATTTTTCACATTTTCTACATGATGTACATGTTGATAAGGAAACGCTTACAGGTTAATGACCGCCGCATCCTGCGGTACCAAACTTTAATAATATTGGCGCGAAAAAAGCAAGTCGATACAGGATCGCGCTGTGGCCGATCGGAGGTCAGTGAACCAATATTTTTAAAGGATGTTCTATTCCGTTTACAATTTTATGCGATTTAGTTTGTTTGAAATTTTCATTTTTTTTATTTTTGATGCTAGGTTTTTTTCTATGGTTTAGGATTATTCCTATGAACCAGCATTGTTCGTGTTTTCATTTATTGTCGTATTGTCAGTACCAATCTGTATATTAGTGTAGATTTATAGCGTGTATAGAGATATGCTTATATAGAGAACACGCAGGCTTAGTCAGACACCTCAGTCACATTGTCTAAGCAGAATCCGCATGAAAGCCCGTATTACCTTAGATTCGACTTTATCAGCGACTACGTTCAGGATGCTGTTAGTGCTGCCCCCCAAACTACGTAGCAAGGAGGCGATTCTCTTACGTATAGTATGAAAGCCATCAACACGAGTTGACGACTTAGTATAAAAATGCTTATAAATAATATTATGTAATCTGCAAGTCCTCCGTACATTACACATACATACACAGCTGATTCTATAGGCATCGCAAATAACTTGAGACTCCAACAACGTCCTCTATTGATAGTATCGAAACCCCAATTACGGGTTTGTACCAGAGTTCTTGGTCTTCCATCATTATTTTTCATTCATCATACCAAGTACTCTCATTAAACCATATCATCTTTGACACTATAAATCCATTGTTTCTTTGACATTCCCATAATATACTTTATTGTTTCATAGGAAAATGCAGTGAAAACGAACGATGGGAAGAGTGTCCAGCCAAGCTTTGCTCGCCGCAGTCGTGCAAAGATTTGGGCTTTGAAAAACCTTGTCTTAATGCAGAAAATTCAACTTGCCCCGGGCCACCGGGATGCGTCTGT
This sequence comes from Sesamia inferens, assembly GCA_037179545.1. Taxonomy (NCBI): domain Eukaryota; kingdom Metazoa; phylum Arthropoda; class Insecta; order Lepidoptera; family Noctuidae; genus Sesamia; species Sesamia inferens. Next base: position 13,007,759 of record CM073928.1, on the reverse strand, counting down.
GACTACGACTATGTCAGAGATGAAAATGGAAAATGTATCCCTAAAAAAGAATGTCGTAAGTCTAACTTCTGCAATTACATAACATGTACAGACGCCAGCTGCACATTAAGCTGTCTGTCAAATTTCTTTATTAGATTTTCACCTTTATCTCTAAAGCTTTAAGGCTCAAGGTTGGTTGGAAATATTTGAGAGTTTCTAGTATTTTGAAGTGCTGACGTCTGTAGACCCCGGCAATCGACAATCATAAAATAGATTTTCTAAGGCTGGCTGGTAACATCTGAATGAGGATAGTCCCAGGGTCAAGGTAAATGACCAAGACAATAAACTGCTTTTATCTGTTGAAAGCGATAGGTGATGTAAAAATGTAATAAATACTAGAGTTGAATTATTTCCAGCATCGTGTGGAGGTGATCCGAATGCCGAAGCAGGTTGCGGCTTAAACTGTGGAAGACTTTGCTCCAATTACAATAAAGGACCAGTACCATGTCCTAGGATCTGTAAATTCAACGCTTGTGATTGCAAAAAAGACTACGTATTCGACCAAAACATAAAGAAATGTGTTCTCCCCAAACAATGCAGTAAGTGATCATGTCCCTCTGTTAGTAAACGTCAAAAAATGTGTTGTTAATTATTATATCCTTAACCAAAATAATAATAATGTCTTGTTATACAGACAAAATACTCAAAAATCATATTGTTTCTAGCACCAGTATGTAAAGAAAATGAAGAATATTCCGAATGTACCAACGGTGGATGTGAAGCTAGAAATTGTTCCCAGTTAGGAAATCCAGTACCTTGTGTAAAACTGGATCCCAAATCTTGTATCAAAGGTTGTATATGCAAAGAAGGATATTTACGGGCAAGGAATGGTACTTGTGTTCCGATAGAAAAATGTGACAGTGAGTATTATCTACATACCAGCATAATCGATTATAAATCCTGGTCCTTTATTATTTTCCCTAGTCTTGCGATGCTAAAAAAGGGTATTCTTCTAAAACTATAATTTGAAAGGAATATTTTTCTATTCTCCTTACAAATTAAATTCATTATTAGGTATTGTTTAAGTTTTATAAGTGGTTTGAGGTATATCTCAAACTACTTTTATTTTAGATTCACAGACAACAAAAGCAGTTTTACTTGTTAATTTCCTACAAAGATAAGCCTTTGATCTGACCATCTAAAACCCTATTTTCTATTAGATTGCAACAAACCCCACGAACATTATGAACCTTGTTCTCCATCATGTCCACCACAAACCTGCGAGAGCATCGGTACAAATGCCCTATAACTGCTGCAGTTTGTAAAGGAGCTTGTCGTTGTGATAAGGGATACCTCAGAAACAAAAAAGGAGAATGTATACGTGAAAAGGATTGCTGTAAGTAAAACTTTATGACTTTACTATCAATGATTGCATCACTGCTTACCATCAGGCGGGATTGTGGTCAAGCACTAGTTTATGATTACAGAAAGAAATATATGAAATTGAATAAGTGTCTAACGTAAATAATTGAAATTGTGTATACAGTAGCTTTGTACTTTTACACACAAACACTCGCACACACACGCACACCAACATGCACGCATACCTCACACACTCACACATACAATTAATCGTATTTTGTTATGTATTACGGGAAGAGAGTAGCCTTCAAGTACAGGCATTTCTATGCCTAAATGGAGACTCCTTGACATGTTATTTAAACCAAATTTATATGAAATAAACTTATTATTATTATCTTTTATTTTATTGTTATTTCCTTTATTTTATTATACATAAATATAAATTACATTTTTAAATATTACCATATGAACATATAAAAAGTTTAAAAACAGTAACCCCGGTGGGTTACTGTTTTTAAACTCGGAACAGTATCGGGAACAGTGTCCAAACTACGGGTGGTCAGGGCTTCAGAGAGAGGAATCTCCTGACAATGCGAGCTGTGTCCAGAAGTAACAATTTCTGAATCAAGCCCTTAATACAGCTGCCTAACGAGAGCCTTCTAAGGTGTTGGTCGAAGTTCTTGGCTATTAAGCCATTGGCTGTGATTTTGCACGCAATCATTGCATGATTGCTGAATCCACATCTTACATGTCGACAACCTCACGAGCCAAGTCAAAATACATGATTTGTTTGTCTTTCTCAGCTTTCACGAGGTTCTCATAATGCGGGATAGTTATGTCAACAATCATTGCACGCCGCTCTGATCGATCCACCATCACTATATCAAGCTTATTGGCAACAATAGTCCTGTCAGTGATAATGGATCGATCCCAGTACAATGTGATATCGTCATTTTCGAGAACTGGGTCGGGCATATACCTATAGTACGGCCCCTCCGATTCCACAAGGTTGTATTTGAGAGCAATTTGCTGATGAATAATCCTGGCTACGAGGTTGTGTCTATGCAAGTGTTAACGGAGAGTGTTAGCCAGACGAGAAGACCTGGAGATAATATGCCTTCTTGATTCCCCCATCGCGTCGGGTGACAAGCCCGACAGATGTCAACTGTGCCATCTTTTACAATAAATCCCAGCTAATTTTTCGTCATCATACCCTCGTCCATAATGGTATAGACAAAACCTTCGTTTTCACCAAAAAGGTAACCGAAACGTAGCCAAGCTACGGACGCTCGGAAAAAGCGTCCATGAAGCTCCTTGCTATGCCATACCTCTATGCCATCGCTAGTTTCAAGCACTACTGGTTAGCGCCAGTTCTCTTTAGCCAAGGAGAGCGGAGTGACGCGTCAACGCCTTCAGTTTTTAGGAAATATTGCCTGAAACTGCACATCTCGCGATTGTAGAGGGTCTTAGCATTTAAAAAGCTTCAACCTCCACATTTTCAAGGGATATACAGCCTCTTAACCGATGACCGTGGGTGATGCAATCGATTTGCTGTCAGCAACGTACGGATCCCCTGATCCAGGGCGTCAAGTTCGGTCTGACTCCAATTGAGTATGCCGAAAGACTACATTAAAACCGGCATAACCTCCGTTTCCGCCTGATGAAAGACTATAAAGTACTTTTTTCAGGCGGACAAAGAAGCATTCCTTCAACGTTTGCTTCATATCAATAACATTGATACCCAATGCTTGCGACATACCCAAATACTTATAGGTTTCGGATGCGAAGAGGGCTCTAAGGTTTTTGGAACCAGTGTTCAGTGGAAAATCAGCAGTTAGACTGGTAAAGCGGACCCCAGACTCCAAAGTTGAAAAGCTTCGGATGCGACTGGGATTAACGCGGAGATGATGACGATGATATCTTCTGCTTAAGAAAGTCGATACGCTCTGTGACGTGGTACAAATAGTCTCGAGAACTAATATCAGTCCCCGAGAACTACTGAAGGTACAGTTGATTTTGGTCGTGCAGCTCTGTCACTGTCTAGGAATTTGACATGAACCACACGACATATCGCAACAATTCCACAGTACAAGATTGAATGTGTTTCAGTCAGATCTTTGCTGTCCCTTAAACAATTATAATTAGACATGCGAGAGTCTAGAGCACACACCAGCGCCTTGTTTTTTTCATGCATGAGCAATCGAGGTTAACTTGGTCTAAGTTCAGGCGGAGTAGAGCGGTACTCACGGAAAGATTCCTCCAAAGCGCTCCTCAAGTTTTCATTGCTCTGGGGACTCACGGATATAGCACTTTTTTGTTTTGTTTTCTGTGGGAAACCTCCAAAAGGCACCCGACCCCCGAGGAATGAGGTCGAGGTAATGTGGGATTTTTACCTCACTAAAACCACCCCGGTGATCACCATCTGCGCATACGGGTGGTGCCGCTTCCTCTTAAAAGACCAATTCCCCTGCCCAACGCCTGTAAGAGGAGACCAGGGGAGACTCTAAGAGGGTCTCCCCTAAACCTCCTATGCCCGGTAACACGTGACCACTGTGCCACCGTCTTCCCTGGGGTCACTTAGTGGGCAGGCGGAGTCCCCACTCTGTGTGCCCGGGACCCCAAAGGTCCACTTACCTCGATAGGTAGGCGGGTTTCGGCGTATCAAGCGCCAAAGTGGATGCCTACCCGACGCTTCCTTCTCCGAGCAGGATCAGCCTTCTCTCGATCCCGTTCAGCGGCTTCCTTATTGGCCATCACGGTCTCACAGAAGGAAGCCACTTCTGTCCAATTCTCTGACTTTGCCAGCATAACCCTCACTACTGCCGGCAAACCGATATAGCCCTATCATCATCCTCTTCGTCAACGTGGTTGGGTCGCCGTGAAACATTGTTCAACAACAACGTCACCGGCACCGGCGCTGCACACTTCTACCGGCAGCGGGAACCCTATCAGAGGCCGGTGGGCCTCGGGGTCCCAAGCAGTCCGGCCGGTGTCCTCGGTGAAATACTCGTCGCTCGAGCTCGACGCAACTGCCGCGGCCGGTGTCATCACAGCGTTCACAGTGGGACTGGAGACCGGCGGCGGCGAGGCGGAGCTGAGCAAAGAGTCCGGAGGTGGTAGGCGTGCACGACGAGCGGCAGATCGTGTCAACATCTTCAATTCTTCATAATTATGTACTTTTCTTCTCCTTTTCTCATTTTTGCATATCGGTATGGAAGTGACATGACAGGTGTCATTGACAATTTTGTAGGTACGACTTGAAATTTTGTTTTAAGCTATTTTCTATTAGTGATTTCTTATGAAAAATATTTTTTTTCTGTATTTTTTTTTTTTTATTTACGTTAAAAATAACTGCTATTAATAATTTTATATATATTTTGAATATTGAAAGGAATCAAAAGAAATGTTGACATTGACGTTGGTGTTGCCAGTTTCTTATTATTATTATTTGTAATCCTCATTATCCTGATAATCGTTAGATTAGAAAGATATTGATTTGAAACGTATTGATTTTCATTTTGTGCTTTTAGTGAGGTGCAAAGGTCCCCACGAGTACTTCTCTTGTGGCGGTGCATGCGACAATGTATGTTCAACATTATACAAACAGAACCAGACCAACTGTCCCATAAAAAATATCAAATGCAACAACATGTGCTACTGTGAAGAGGGATACGCTAGAGATAGCCATAATGTTTGCATACCCATCAATAAATGCCCAAGTACGTACAATATTTTAAAAGTTATCATTCCATATTTCTGCCGTTAACTCATTTTTTTTTATCTGCTCTTTTATTCTATAATTCTCTATTAATTGCAGTATTCCCGCTGTTGCTGCAATTGTCTGCATAAGCTATATGGCTAGATAGGGATAATTATATCTGTCTAGCAATATCGTCATTCTCACAATACGTACATGATTTATTTAGTCTTCCTTAGCTCCTAAACTCATACCGTAACTACCATTTAGAGCTCACTTCTTTGTTACGGCCGCCATTTCAATCTTCATTTTACCTACGCATATCATCAGTGTATTTATACTTTAGCAATGAAATATAATTTATTACACTTCATTTTTAGAACCAAGGTGTGGAGTAAATGAAAGATTGGAACAATGTCCACCTGCGTTGTGCACGCCACAGAAATGCTCGGAGTTAGGCTTTCCCTATGCTTGTCCTGATTTCCCTCCGTCCGGCTGTCCTGAACCACCAGGTTGCGTCTGTATCGATAACTACGTGAGAAATTCCAGAGGAAGGTGTATACCAAATCAGAATTGTCGTAAGTAGAAAAATTCTTTTCAAACATTATTTAATGTTATAATGACCTTCTGGTCACTTACCACCGGCCAACCTCATCGGCAACCATACATGAGACTAGGGTATGCTGTGCATGAAGTACCTATTGATTGCAATAAAACAAATGAAAGTGAGTCTTCTCAAGAATTTTCCTTAAACACTTTGCGCACACGCGCCTGACACTATGATACAGCAGTTGCTAAGAGACTGGTGTTGGATAATATGTAACGATGAACACTTACAATAGGTTTATCACATTACCCTAAATTAGGTCAATCCATGGACCCGCTGTCGCAGCCAGCATCTCCAGCCTGTGTGATCCTTAGAGACTTCACATGCACGTGTGCTCAAAACCAGTTGGCATGGTGTTAAGAGTTAAATCAATGTTATACATACACATCGTGGTCCAATATCAAACACTGGTTTTCATCTTCGTACAGGTTCCTCGCCTCTCGTCCGATATTCAATATATTTTAGTACTTAATCGGATTCTCCAAGCTCAGAGGTTATGAAAAAATACTCCGCTCCTAAACAGAGTACCACTCTAAGCTTTCTTCAAAGTTCAAACTTCATGTCTCACTATGACCATAGATTTCCGTTTCTTCACAATATAAACACAACACGCCTAACAGCGACGTGGAGGCCCCGGGTTCGATCCCCGGCCAGGTCATGATGGAAAACGATCTTTTCCTGATTGGCCTGGGTCTTGGATGTTTATCCATATATGTATCTATTATAAAATATAGTATCGTTCAATTAGTATCCCATAACACAAGTCTCGAACTTACTTTGGGGCTAGCTCAATCTGTGTGATTTGTCTGTATATATTTATTTATTTATTCAAATTTAATTTATGCACGTATTATACATTTCCTGTAATTTAAATTATTATTTTAAAAGAAATCGATTTGTAAGCAACGCCATCTATTCGAACTTACTTGGTACTGATTATAAATTTATTCCACCATTTGCCGCTAGATGTCCCTACTTACCTCGTTTGCGAATAGAGATGGGCATTTACCCGGTAAAAATTCCAATTTTGGGTAAATACCCATTTATACCTATTTTTACCTACCCATTTTTAATTTTTACCGGGTAAAAATTATAATCAGTTTAATTTAGGGTAGATCCGTAGTTACATCGTTATTATTATCGCAGATCATATTTTGATCAAGTTACAACCTGAAACTGACCAGTAAATTGCAAAAAATTCGAGAAAATCTGAATTACACAGGCTGCTACTACGGAACTATCATTTTTTTGTTCGGGACGGGAAATCATCAAATGACCTCTCCCGCTCTAGGCGGAGCGGAAGGGCGTGTCAGACTTTTACTGACTTGTTTCTTCACTTGCCTGTGCGCACGGCCACGGTTTCTTTTTAAAAAAACCGCAACCCTTTTTTTTTGTTTCCGGGGTTAGAAATCCTCATGTGATGTCCGCCGCCTTGGGGCGGGCGAAGGGTCTGTCAAACTCTTACTGATTAAAAACCACTCGGTGTTTCATGATGGGGAATAGTTTAGTCTCGCCAACAGCGGTCCTAACAATGAAATCAGAATTAAGGTACATGTCTCGAACTATGTCAACATAGGCTTCTGACCCATGACCCTTTGGACCTCAGTGCCTACAAGATCACCCCACGAGGCCACGAGGCCCACAGTAGATGGCCTTCTGCATATCTATGCATGCCTCTGCATAATTATGCTCTTTCCACACTCTCTCACTCACTGGGAGTCTATATTCCTCTCAAAGATCTTCATGGTGTGGGATAAGACTTTTATACCGCGATAGTTACCATACTCCTGTAGCGAGTCCTTGCCTTTGAAGACTGGAGTAATAATTCTCAGTCTCCATTGGCTCGAGATTTTGCTGATCAGAAACACGCGGTTCAGAAGGTTAGTTAACATGCACGCACCGTGTGGACCCATAGCCTTCCAGGCCTCAATGGGGACTCCGTCAGTTCCGACAGCTTTCCGATTCGCCATGCGACGAGGAGCCGTTTGGACTTCCTCGGGCGTTATCGGGGGCACTATCCAAGATTTGGAATGAATTCCGGTGTCTGCACCTCTTGGTGCTGCTTATTCCGCAGCTCGTATAGGTACAAGCGCCATATCTCCTTCGTCGCGAGGTCTTTCCATAGCAAGTTGCCAGTAGGATCTTTTACACAACGGCACTTGGATATATCCTGTGCCGCTTTGACCCTGGAACGTGCCAATTTGGAAAAGATCTTTTGTCCCTCAGATGATTACAACTTCTCGTAAAGCGGTTGCAAGTGGTCTCATCTGGCTCTGGCTACAGCTCTTTTAGTAGCACGTTTGGCAACCTTATATGCGTCGCGACCTTCAGGAGATCCGGTCGGATGGCACGTTTTTAAGAGGGCTTTCTTCACCTTAGTCTCCCTCTGGACTGTGTCGTCCCATCATCACGTTTGCGGCCGCCCTTAGAGACGCCGAACACCAGCCACGCCGCCCTAATTATAGCTGCCTGGTCCTGCCCGAATCGTCTTGGACATATTCTCCTCAATCGGTACCAGCGCACTTGCCGCAAAGATCTATGACAAGGAGGCGGTATTTTGTAGTGAGACTCACCGGGCATACCCGGTGAGAGTCAACTGCAAAGTCATAACTTTGCAGTTGGCTGCTTTGCTTTGAGAATGTTGTTGCCTTCTGCGGTGCGGTCGCCGTACCCAAAGCCGCCGTGAATATGCTCAAGCCCGTCACTCTTCTCACCCACATGGCCGTTCAAATCACCACCTAGAACCACTCGCTGGGATAACGAGATCCCGTGGAACAGTCCTTCGAGCTGGTTCAACGTGGCGTCACTGCACTTGGAAAAGCAAAACGGATTTTCCTGGTATGGACTCGCTTCTTCAGCCGTGTCCGCCTCTGACACGGTAGCCCTAGCCCACAGGCCACAGAAGTCGGGCGTAGCTCCTGCGCGCCGTTTTGCAGCCGCGCCCTAACTGTGTCACGTGCATTTCTTCCTTTCCTGTTCAGAATAGTTTGACTTGTTTTGCTTTTACGAGTGCGACTGCCGTCAGACCACCCAGCCCAGCGAAGGGAAAGTTGGCATCAGCACCCCGTCCGTAAATCAGCAGGTGCACCGTCTTGCAGGTGGGGTTGACTTGGGTCCCAAAGACCGCAGGACCTCAAAGCACTTCAGTACCTGATCGTTGTATTGATTACGAAGCCAATTAAATAACAACTCATTTTATACCCGGTATTTTTTATAAATACCCGGTAAAAAGGGTATTTTTTCATTTTTACCTATTTTACCCTTTCTTACCAATTTTTACCTTCCCATTTTTTACCCACCCGCCCATCTCTATTTACGAGTAGTTAGATGTCAAATTGAATTCTGTCGGCATGACTATTACTAAAAACTGTATATTAAGTATTTGATAAGCAATCTTATTGGTCAATAATATTTGTATTTTTAATCAGCAAGACACCCCGTTCAAAACTAAACTATTTGGACTACGTTTTTATAAAACATAATGTACTATCTCACACCGTATGCGATTGTTTTTTTTAATATTTTATTTATATATAGGCGTGACATTTATATATAAGCTCACTCATCGCTCGATAGAGGAGGATTTCTGACCACTCTGTTTCTGGTGAGGTACAGCCCAGAGATTGATGTCAAGGAGTTATATTTCTACTAATAGCGGGATGAAGTATTTCGTGCTACATCAGTGTAATGCGTAGTTTGCATGTGTTGAAGTAGATGCCACCACAATACTATCAATAAATACATTCATTCTAGTTTCTAACATTGAATGCAAATAAATTGCTTTCAGCTTCTTGTGGAGGGGATCCTAACGCAGTATCAGGTTGTGGAATAAACTGTGGTAGAACATGTTCCACATACAACAGAACAGATATTGCTTGCGCGGCAGTTTGTTATTTCAATGCTTGTGACTGCCGAAAGGGATTCGTATACGATGAAAATTTAAAGAAATGTGTCCGGCCTAAGGACTGCAGTACGTATACTTTTCTTATTTTTGTGAATACTCTACAAATTTTAATAATTTGATAATGGGGATACCCTAAATTAATATTTCTGATAAATTATTTTTATACTCAATTTGAGGTAAGCGCAGCATTACTATCATACATACTGCGCTGACTCCGCGTATATCATCATAAAGATGTCTCTGATATACGCGTTTACAGGTCTTAACTTTGAGTAATCTATTTCATAATCACTGTTCTCGAAACATTAAAAGGCAACTATTTTGTTAAATATGTTGCCCTCTAATATTTATCCTCCTTTTTTGTTACATTAACCAAAAGTTCGAAGACATGTGACCTCTACCAATTACACCTTAACTACTCCCACCATATAAAGTAAAGTTTGGTAAAGTGAAAAAGTAAAGTAAAGTCAGAAAATTAAGAAATATCATAATGAAATCTCATATTTTTCCGTAGCACCTATTTGTAAAAGGCACGAAGTATATGATTCATGCGCCAATGGCGGATGTGGAAAATGGAATTGCTCACAGTTAGGACAGCCTGATATTTGCATTGATGTCATTGAATGTATCGGGGGCTGTGTTTGTCAAAAGGGATACTTACGAGCGAAGAATGGTACCTGCGTACCAATTAAACAATGTCCAAGTAAGTTTTATTAAGAGATTAGCTTCGATTAAGGGTAATGACTTCTCCCGCTCTGGGCGGAGCGGGAAGGCATGTCAAACTTTTACTGAATAAAACCCACCCGTGTTTCTCCACTTGCCTATGCGCCTAGGCCATGGTTTCTTTTTTAACCAACCCGCAACCACGACAAAGGAGGCATCAGTCTTCGTAGACCCCGTCACGATGTACTGACATTTCTTTGAGGCGCACGTGAAACACAACGCGCCGTCAACCCGGGCCTGGTCCTCACCAGGCGGCGAGCTGACCTCCTTTCCCTCTTTCGTATTTTGTATGTGTGCTCGTCACAAGACAAACGAGAACTATATTCAGATATTCAGTTTAATCCTCTATCTTCTTTTACCCATCCGAGAAGTCGCTTTTTATTAATTTAAATCGGTTATGAAAATCATGCCTCTTGCTACTGATGCGCTACCGGTACCCATTTATATATATTATAAATTAAAGTCCCTTTTCGTATGACCACTTGGATTATATGCACAGCGGCATTTGATGCAGTTTCCTCCATATTTTGGAGAATCAATTACGAAAGATTTATAAACAATAATAAACGTACAAAAATCTTGATGTTCTGTGAAGTGGTAAACGTGGGTAGACTGCGCGGGTCGCTAGAAATCGTAATATTTTAATAAAATCTGAACTTATATCCAACATTTCTGTTACAGAACCATCTTGTGGTAAGAATGAAAGGTTCGAATTTTGCCCAGATTCCTTATGTGAACCACAGAAATGCTCAGAGCTAGGCTTCCCTGTAATGTGTCCAGCATTGACAGGTGATTTTAGCTGTCCAGGACAACCGGCTTGCATCTGTGATAAAGGTTTTGTGAGAAATGATGAAGGAATTTGCATACCTAAGAAGAAATGCTGTAAGTATTTTAGTAATGTTTTCAAAGATACAAAAAAAATTTTTATTACATTAAATTGACGAAAAGGTCATTGTTTTTTGCCTAATTTAAAAAAAAAAATTTTTGGGGCAAACATTTTCATAACGATACTGATTTATTTGATTGAACTTTATTTTTATAAGATTATTTACCTTTGCAGCATCATGCGGTGGAGATGAAAACGCGGAATCGGGCTGTGGTATAAACTGCGGTAGACTTTGCTCCAATTACAACAAAAAACGTGTACATTGTCCTAAGATATGTAAACACAATTCTTGCGACTGTAAAAAAGGCTTTGTATTTGATACAAATACCCGTAAATGTGTACGCCCCGAACAATGTAGTAAGTGTCAATGTAAAATTAAAACATAGTTTACATTTTTTTTTTTTAATTCCGTCCCCGAAACCGCATCAGTTCCCAATGCTTTCATTGGGAAAAAAGTAGCACAATAAACACCTCAGCAATAATATAATGTCGTCTACAAATTCCGTCACCATCGAGTAAATTTGACAATGTATTATTTTACCCTTTCAGCTCCAATATGCGGAAAGAATGAAGTGTATTCGAAATGTATCAATGGCGGATGTCAACGCAAAAATTGTTCTCAATTAGGAAAGCCAGTCCCTTGTGTAAAAATGGATCCAAAATATTGTAAAGAGGGATGTCTTTGCAAAGAAGGATATTTGAGGGAAACGAATGGCGTTTGCGTGCCGGAAAAAGAATGCGGACGTTAGTAATTTCTAATATAATATAATGTACTTAATTAAATATCCTAATTCATCGTCTACCTAGCCTTCTCCAAACTATGTTGCTGTTGGCTTCCAGTATAACCTGCAGAGTAATTTGAAGACACGGTTGGTGCATTGGATGACCGATCGATTTCTGAGCCACGTGTCACGGGTTCGATTCCCACACTTAACAAATATCTACAGGTAGTTCCGGGTGTGGCTGTTTGTGTATAAGTGTTTGTAAACTCACCCACGATACAGGAGTAATTCCTAGTGTGAGAAAACAAAAATTATACGTAAAAACATTAATTTCGTTATTTACTTTGTTGATCATCCCTTAATCGGCAAACACATTTATGTCAAATGATTGCGACTAGTTGGCATCAGTTGGGTTCGTTCGGCCCGCCCATTGGTCCGTTCGGCCCAAACGATCCCAACTAGTCGCAATCATTTGACAAAAATGTGTTCGCCGATTAGGGGGCAGATAATTTTTCAAACATATGGAGCAAGATATTAGCAATATGCTTCAAATTGATTCAATTTGATAGCAATAGTGTGATACGCAATTGGGATGCTGATGCAGCTGAATTAGTATTATACATGGAGCGATTGCCTATTTGAGCTCCATAATCCAGTTATTAGATAATATGATACGCCTTGGTAAGACCAGTTGTTCGACTTTCTGTGGCTTTAGTCTGATATTACAATAGTGTCAAAATAGTCGATCAGTGATCTCATAATGATCGGTTTTGACAAATTTCGTAATCTACTAAAAAATTACGCCATTATGACTTTCCAGTAGTCAGTCGCTGACACTGCACTCCATATTAGTAAATGTTCAAATTGAATATTGGTTTTTAGAAAATCATTTTATTAACGTGTTTTATAATAACGGTAATACAGCAATGTCATTTTATCACCATTCCATTACGAGATAACTGAGATAATTTAACTTTTAAGCACAATGACAATGGAATCGTGTTGGAATGACTAATTTATAAAAATAGCAGACTGGGCTCCTGCTGACTCGTAACGACTGTCTATCCACTAATGACAGCTCGGTACATTGGTGGTCCCCAGGGGGGGCAGATGGGGGCAGCTGCCCCCCCCCCCCCCCACCCCCCACCTTCCCCTCCTCGGAAATCTCGCAGTTCACGTTGCATTAACTCCTCTAAATCTAAATACTTATCAAAGTATAAACGGGGACTTATACAGGATCATTTTTGTATATTTGCCCTGCATACTACACTACGAGTACCTAATGTTTCATCTAAATGTCTTCTATAGTTCTATAAATCTTGTATAGTTTGTAAGACAAAATATCCGGGGTTGATTCGACCCTAACAATTTGACTGCCCCCAACAGTAGGCTACAGTCTACATGTTCAAGTGATTTTACCGAATATTACGACAGCCCACTGTGAGACATAGCCTTCTCAATAAACACCATTCAATTTGACCTTTGACAATTCATATTTAACTGGTTCAGGCCACCTTACAAATAATTGATGTTCCACCTCCTATTCTGAGAATCACATTATTTTTTTTCTTTTGCTCATCTTCCGGTCTCTTCTGTAAAATAATTATTACCTTATTGATAATGATAAACTAGTGCTTGACCGCAGTCCCGCCTGGTGGTAAGCAGTGATGCAATCGTTGATGGCAAAGCGCGCTAGTTTATTAAGAACCTATTCACTGAAATCGTTTATTAAGCAATCAAAAAATATTAAGATTAGGATCACCGATCACAAAAAAAAAACATATGACGTGTAAAAACGCCATATGTATTTTTTTTTTTTTTAACTAGATGAAGCCGGCATTTCCTGATTATCTCATATCTATATATATCATCATAACTGACTATCTCTGAGAAGAAATAGCCGAAAAAAACTCAGGGATCATCGTCTTTTTTCAAGACCTGACATTAAAATGAAAATGTTTACAATAATTTACCTTATAATTACGCATATTGCTTAATAACAATGCTTAACAGAGCGAACAGCTCAGTCCCAAGGTTTTATGTCTTCTAAATAATCTGTGATTTTATAATACCCCTTATTGCAAAGTTTGGCCTTCATATAGTTTTTAAATCGTTTAATGGGTAAGTTTCGAATGTCCGTGGGAAGCTTGTAGCCTTGAAGACACTTAAATTGTAGTCAGACGGATACATCTGTCAAAAATAGTACAAGACTTGTGGAGAAGTCGGCTTAAAGTGAGCTGTGAATCACTCGAATAGTATCAGGTGGAATAAAAGATCACTTCAAGCTGACTTTAATTGTTATGTTTGAATGCGTGCTAAAATTCCCTTTATTTGCAGGAAATTGCTTTGGGCAAAATGAAGTCTACGATCTCTGCCCACCTATTTGTCCACCACAAACTTGCGAGAGCATTAACAGGACGTACCATTGCCCTCTTATAAAAATTGATGAGAAAAATTGTAAGCCTGCTTGTAGGTGCAAGAAAGGTTACTTCAGAAATAAAATTGGAGAATGTATTTCAAAGGCAGATTGTCGTAAGTAACTTACTACAGGCAACTATTCATAAAAAAAATATGTATTATTAATTTTGAGCTAGGGTAAATGAATATAAAATGGATTAAATCTACTGAATATACCTACAAAAATTACAATTTAATTTTTTTTATTTACGAACATTATGACACTAGAATTTTACATACATACTACATAATATCAAAAAACGTAGATAATAAAAAACGTAACTTAACATTAATCATCAATCATTAATAAATCCAACTAAGTATAATTAAGAAAATACATATATCCAAAAAGAACGCACTCGAAGCAAGCGCGTGCGTCTATATGTTCATGCAACTGTTACATATAATTTGAATTTATGATATAACTAATTTCTTTTACTTCTAGTGAAATGTACGGGTCCTAACGAGTATTTTTCATGCGGTGGCGCTTGTGACAATGTGTGTGCAAACTTACGCGAACAGAACCAAACCAACTGCCCCATTATCAACATCGTATGCAATCCTATGTGCTACTGCGAAAAGGGATACGCTAGGAACGATAACAATATCTGCGTACCTATTGACAAATGTCCACGTAAGTGACTATCATCAGCAACCTTTTTATCGTCCCCCTGCTAGGCACAGGTCTCCTCTCATACAGAGAAGAATTGAGCGTAATCACCACGCTTGCTCAATGCGGGTTGGCGATTTCAAACTTAAAGTCCAGGTTTCCTCAAGATGTAATCCTTTACCTTCTAATCAATCATTGGTGACCAAGATAAAATTAGAAAGTACATATCACTTTAGAAAAGTTACGTTACGCGCACTCATACTTGAGAGGCTTGTGGTTTAACCACTAGGCTACCACGACTCGTAAGTGACTATGGATCTAGTTTATTGAAGAACCTTGCTATAAATGAAATTGCTAAAACCATTACTGTGCCCTTGTGAAAATGGGATGGGGCTATTCAGCTAGCATCCTAATTGCGTAATACACTATTACTAACAATTGGAATCATTTTTAAACCAATTGCTAATCCATTGCTCCATCAGTTAACCACTCAGTTGCTATATGTGACTCGAGTTACACGAAAAAAATTCGTCGCCGTGCTTCATGTAACTCGAGCTACATTAGTAGTGCTCCAGGAAAATGAGCTCTAATATTTTAGTAGAAGGTATATTTTGCCCTTTTTGAATGTAATTGAACGGATCATAGACAATACTAACAACCAAAAAAACTAGAAGCGAGAAAGAAGTAAGTAAGAAAATTCGTTAACAGTGACCTTTCTTAGGTGTGGTGTGTTTTGTGGTCAGCATGGACGAGTGAGAAATTTAAAAAAAATCAACACGCCTCCCTGCGACGTGGAGGCCCCGGGTTCGATCCCCGGCCAGGTCATGATAGAACACGATCTTTTCCTGATTGGCCTGGGTCTTTGATGTTTATCTATATATGTATCTATTATAAAATACAGTATCGTTGAGTTAGTATCCCATAACACAAGTCTCGAACTTACTTTGTGGCTAGCTCAATCTGTGTGATTTGTCCGTATATATTTATTTATTTATTTTAAATATAAACTAATAAAGAAAATAAATAAAGTATAAAACACATTTTACCCATTTAGATTTTAATGTATTTAAAAAAATCTATAGGTACAATACGTTAATATTCCGCATGCGAATTTTGATCACTGTTAGTTAATTATTTTAACCCTACCGAAACGCATTTAAAAATTGAATAGATAGGTCGTTTGATCAGCTTCTCAGGACAGTTATCTGTTTTTTAAAGAACCACTCCATTGAGTCATAAATCGTGTTTTAATCGCAAGCGGCGAGCTCCTAGAAAAAGCGCGCGAACTAAAGCACGTGACGATCGGCGCCCGAACAGGCGTATGCAACTGAGTGGTTAAGAAAATGTGTCTGCTCAACAACGTAAATAACGCAAAGAAAGTTGTTGAACTGTCAAAATGAAACTGATTGCTACTGATAATATGTTACGCAAAAACCCTGCTGTACTGTGTATATACGTATAACTCCATCTCTTTCTCATACGAAAACTATTATGGTTCCAATCCGTCTGAGTCCAACAGATATTTTTATTTGTAACAGAAAAATAATGGCCGCCCTGGTCTTTGATTTAGTTTACTTGCTAATCTTATAATCTAAAGGGAACATTACGGGTTAAAATTATTTAGTATTTCAATTCTATTCATGGTGTAAATATCAACATTTCAATGATTCCGTGGAAGTGTAGAATAGATTTACAGAACATAAATAAAAATATTTTACAAGGGTGACACAATGGGCGGTCTTATCGCTAAGAGCGATCTTTTACAGACTAACTGTTAAACTTAATATTTCCTAAACACTTTTTTGTTTTAAACCACGTAAATTATTGTAAACGTTTTCATTTTTAATATCGGGACTTGAAAAAAGACGATGATCTCTGAGTTTTTTTCGGCTTATTCTTCTCAGAGGTAGTCAGATAGGAAATGCCGGCTCCATCTAGTTTAAAAAAATATGACGTATAAAAGTGTTCAGTGCAGTGTCAGTTGCTTAATAAACGATTTCATTTCCTAGATTAAAGATAGATATTTTTTTCTCTGCAGCGCCTAAATGTGGAAAAAACGAGAAACTGCATAATTGCCCGGATAGTTTGTGTATACCGCTATCTTGCTCCCAACTGGGCTACCCAATAAATTGCCCGGCAATAGCCGATAACTCCAGTGGCTGCCCAGGAAGACCAGGCTGTATCTGTATCGATAACTATCTTAGAGATGAAAATGGAAAATGTATTCCTACGAAGGAATGCCGTACGTATAAAGCCATTTTTTTTTATTTATTTATTTTATTATGCATGTACACATGCACAGTAAAATACACAGGTACTTGAGAAAATCCCGCCTTTGCACCTTTTTTGTGTACAGAACGTTTAAATAATTTAATATTATGTTACACCATGGCATCAGCTCCCTAAGGCTAAGAACTCACGGAACGGTGTTCACCCGCATCCGCCGCGGTTGCGGGCCCGCAGCTTTTGTAGAATACAGATCTATATGTAAAAAGTTAAAGCACATTTCACGACGCGTTTTACTCCCACGGTGTGTGTGGTTGTTTCCGGGCCCCGCTGCACCGGCGGATATCTTGCAACTGCGTCTTGCGATAATCAACCGCCAAGTTTGCGGGTGTTAATCGCTACCGCGACGGCTGCGTAACCGCACAAAACTCCGGTTTCGTGAGTTTTGAAAATAAAACTACATTCCGCCACCGCGGCGGGCGTGGGTGAAAACCGCTTCGTGAGTACTTTTTTTTTTTTTTTTTTTTTTTTTTCTCGAGTGGAAATGCCTTTACGCACCATACCCGTCGCTAGCTAGGCGACGAGCGTGTGTGGGACTCGCCCGGCCGTAGCCGGGAATACCCACTAAAACCACCCGGTTACCGTCGGGCCCTGTGTTGAGAGTGTCACGGGGCCGACCCGAAGGCCAAGTACTCCGTGACACCCTCAGGGCTTGCCGGCCCTCCCCTGTAGGGCCGGTTTCCGCGCCAAAGGGGGATTACCCGGTAACGGAATAATCCCCAGACGTGGTGACCGTTGTGCAATGCACGTGCGGGAGCTACCCGCACGCGCTGGTCACACCCTGGGGCTAAAGGAGACGGGGGTTCGTCCCCCGCCTTCTTCGCCCCACCCGTCTACGCCGGAGGGGAGCGGCAAGTACGTCCTCTTCCCGCTCCCTCTCCGCAGCCTCCTTCTGCAAGAGGACGGTCTCGCAGAAGGAGGCGGCAGCCTCCCATGCCGTCTCACTTTCAACCATGGCTCGTACCATGGTTGCCAGTGAGAGGCGTCCGCCTCCGAGCGCCGCAACGAGATCGCGGCGCTCGTTCCGCCAGGCCGGGCACTCCACTAGGGTGTGCTCGGCCGTGTCGTCGGGGGAGTCGCAGTGATGACACCGCGGTGACTCCTCCCGACGGGCGACTCGGTGCAGGTAGTGACCGAAGCACCCATGTCCGGTCAGTACCTGCACTAGGCGGAAGGTAAGGCTGCCATGCCGGCGCCCAACCCATCCCTCCAACACCGGACGAATCGCTCCAATCGTCCGGTGGCCGGCAGCTGGGGAGCGGAGCGCCTCCCTCCACCGGCTCAGGGCCTCCCCCTGAGCCGCTAATCTGACCCGCCTTACTTCCTCGAAGGCGGGTCGTTCCCCCCGTTCCCGGGCCGCGACACGGTGTCGATGCACCTGGGACAGAACCAGGGCATCGACCTCCCACGGGGGCGTGCCCGCGAGCACGCAGGCCGCCCCATGACTTACCGTGCGGTATGCCCGCACGGTCCGTGTCGCGATGACCCTCTGCGGCCTCCGCAGCAGGGCCACTGTTGCCCGGGAAAGGCGCTCCGCCCACACCGGGGCTCCGTAGAGCGCCATCGACCGTACCACTCCCTGGTACAGCCGACGGCACGCCGAATTCGGCCCCCCAAGATTGGGGAGGAGCCGTCCGAGTGCGGCTGCGAATGAGCACAGCCGCGGAGCGAGGAGCCTAAAGTGCTCCTCGAAACTCCAGCGGGGATCCAGGATCAGGCCGAGGTACTTTATATGCACCTCGACGGGAACCCGGACCCCCTCCACTCGGATACGGAGACCCGGTGGGGTTCTGCGTCGTGGGGCGTGGAAGGTCATGGCCCTCGTCTTCTCGAGAGCCACTTCCAGCCCCAGGAGGCGGATGCGCCGGACGACCAATGAGGTGCCGACCGACGCAAGGTGAACCGCCTCCTCCCAGTCACGCGCCCTGGCCGCGACTAGGGTGTCGTCCGCAAAGCAGACGACGTCCATACGCGGCAAGAGCGCGCCACGCAGAACCCAGTTGTACCCCAGGTTCCAGAGCAGGGGACCAAGCACCGATCCCTGGGGTACTCCTACTGACACGGCCCACGACTGGACGCGACCCTCTGCGTCCTCGTACAGCACCCTCCTCTCACGGAGGTAGTCCCGCACGAGGGCGCAGAGGTAGAGGGGCACTTCATGGTACTTCAGTGCCGCCTCTATGCATTCGTGGGGGAGGGTGTTGAACGCGTTCGCGATGTCTAACGACACCGCGACTACACCCTCACCCCTCGCTGTGGCCGCCTCAGTCCACCTCTTGAGGCGAGCCACCGCGTCCATCGTGGACCGGCCGGTCCGAAAGCCGTACTGGCAGTCCGCCAACTGCGGCCCACGGCTTTCCAGGTGCTCCTGGATGCGAGAGGCGATGATTCTCTCAAAGCATTTTCCGCTCTCATCCAGGAGCACGACCGGCCTATAACCCGACGGTGAGTCGGCAGGACGTCCGTCCTTGCGAAGGAGGCAGAGCCTGCCCACCCTCCACCTCCTGGGGAAGCGGCCCGTCGCGATGCATGTGTCCATAACCGCGCGGAACCGGTCCCCCAGGGGCTCTATGGCAATTGCCATCACCTTCGCAGGGACGCCGTCCGGGCCCGGAGCCTTGTTTTTGGCTCGGAGCCTCTCCCTGACGGAGTCCAACTCACCGTCGGATACGGGAGGCCCATCGGTCCACACCTCCAGAGTGGATGTACTGGAGGCGGGCATCCTGGGGGGCGTGAAGGGTCCCGGGTTCGGAAACAGAGTTTCCAGGACCCTTCTCAATAGGCCCGGCTCCATACAGGATGTGGGGGGTGCCGCTCCCTGCAGCTTCCCCCTCACCACCCTGTAGGGCCTTCCCCAGGGGTCGCTGTCGAGGAGTGCGAGGAACTCCTCAGCGGCAGCGACCTTTGCCCTGCATATGGCGGTACGCAGGGCTCGATGAGCCTCCCTGTATGCCCGGCGAAGACCGTCCTCTTCGCCGGGCGCCCTTACGGCGCGCCTCCAGCACCTCTGGTAGGCGCGCCGTGCAGCCATACTGGCGGCACGCAGGTGAGCGAGTTCCTGCGTCCACCAGTATGTCTGCTTTTTTCGGCGGGGTCCCTGGGCCCTCGGCATGGCGGCGCTGCAAACCACTTCCAGGTCCTCAGCGAGTAGGTCCGCCATGCCGTCCGCGTCTCCAATGAGGTGGGCCGGTGGTTCGGCCCACGCTCGGAACGTCGCCACCTCCTCGGCAACGTCCCTCCGGAGATGTGCAAGCGCCCACCTCGGGAACGAGGAGGCGCCTGCCGCTGGGCCCAGGTGGAGCGGGGCCGCAGGCCCCGCAGTGGAGATCTCGAAGCGGACGTACCTATGGTCCGAGATCTCCACCGCCGTCTCTACCCGCCAGTTCCGAACTCGGTCGGCTAGGGTCGAGGTGGCCAGGGTGACATCCACTATTGATTCACCCTGCCACCTCACACACGTCGGGGTGTTGCCCCGGTTGAGGACCTGGAGACCCAAGCAGTGGGCCCACTCCACCAGGTCCTCACCGAAGACGTTCGTGACGGGAGACCCCCACGCGCCATGCTTGGCGTTGAAGTCTCCCGCCACCAACACGGGGCGTGGAGCCGCCCTCCTGACCGTCCCCTCGACGGCTGCCAGGAGGCGCTCGAATTCGGCCCGGCTGCGATTGGGGGAGAAGTAGGTCGAAATGACCACCACTCCCCCCCATTGAACCGCGACGAACCCCGGACCCCTCTCCCTAAGAACGAGAGGGGGGCCGGTGCTCGCGGCGGGTCGCGTGATCGCAGCCAGGCCGTCCGACGACCCTAACCAATTGACCGAGTTCGGAACAAAGTATGGCTCTGCCACCACCGCCAGGTCTGCTCCCCACTCCGCCATGTCCTGACACAAGAGGTCCTGTGACGTGGCGGAGTGGTTGACATTAACCTGTAGAATGGCACCGTTGGACCTACTGGGCATTAGCAGTGTCCATCGGTGTCCCTTCCGTTGCGGTGGTCGCAGAGCCGGCCGCTGGTGGTCCCGCTGGCGGTCCCACTACAGGGCGGCCTCGGACCGGAGGGGCTCCGCATGCGGCGCCGGCCATTCTGTGGCCGCTGGGCAGGCCCCTGTCTGCGCATAGCGCGCATTTAACAGGGGCCTTACAGACCGCAGCCATGTGGCCCTCCTTGCCGCACCGGAAGCAAAGCCGGCTCCGGTCCTTGGCAGAGGGGGGGCAGAGCGCCGCAGTGTGCCCCCTCGCTAGGCACCTGCGGCAGCGCATGGGGCGCTGCTCCAAAAAGTGGATGGTGGCCACACTCCAGCCCACCACCACCTTGCCCCGCTCCGCCAGCCCCTTTGCGGCCTCTATGGGGCACGAGACCCGGACCGAGCCCGTGCCCCGCGCCCCCAGGGCTATGGTGCCCACCCGAAGTTTGTCGGGCGGGCACTTGACCGCCTCCGCCAGGGCCCCCCTCACCTCCTCCTGAGTGAGGGACTCATCGAGGCCCGCCACGCGGATCTCGGCAATTTTCGTGGGCCGGGTAATGTCGGCCACCTCCCCGACCACCTCAGCCAATTTCTTGGCCAAGGCGTCGGCCTGGGAGGGGGAGGTCTCTTTTGGGAGCTCGATAAGCCAAGCTCCCGTCATGGACCTCCTCGCCTTACCCGGCCCAACCCCGATCTCCGCGAGGCTGATGGCCGCCCGCGCCTTCCGGAGGACGTCCACGTACGTGGCGCCCTCCTTCACGGCCGCGGGCTTGAGGGCCATCAGTACGGCGGGCCTCTTCGGCGCCCTAGGTGCCCTCTTGGCTGCCTTTTTCGGGGCCGCCGATTTGGGCCCCTTAGGCTTCTGCGCCGGAGCGGGAGCCGTGGCAGTAGTGGCCTTCTTCTTCTTACGGACCACTGTCGCCCACGTCTCCCGCCCCTCCAGCACCAGAGGCTGCACCTGAGCGGAGCCTCCGGCGATCTGCTCCTGGGCCCGTTTCTGCTCAGGGGCAGGGGCTTCTGCCCCTCCGCGCCCGCTCGGACCCTTCGGCTTCTTTTTTGCCGCCGGCCTAGCCTTTTTAGGCATGTTGGCGGGCGGCATCAAAGTCGCCGGCTCAGTCTCCCGCCGCTCCCTCTCTTGGGGCTGGCTCGCTCGCCTCTCGGCCGCCAGCGCGGGGCGATGGGACTTGGCCGGCAGGAGCCGACCATCCTTATCGAGGCCCTCCAGCCGCGCTGTGATGACGCTACCAGCGTAGTTCATCAGCTCGCGCTGGAGGACCTCCATGCCCCGGGCAAAATCGTCCCGCGTTATGCCCCCTACAGGGAGGGGCTGCGGGACCGGCGCCGGGACCGGCTCCTTGGGCCGTTTCGTTTTGCTGCGCGGGCTTCCCCCTTCGGAGAAAGCCCTGCGCAGCGCCGCCACCTCTTTCTGCAAGGCTGCGAGCTGCCCTTGCAGGCGTTTGTTGTCCGCCCGCAGCCTTGCTACTACCTCGTCCTCCTTCCGGGAGGCCAGGGAGTTGACCGCTTCGAGCATTTTGCTCGATGCCTCCCTGATCTCCCGGATGCAGGTCCCCTTCAGGTTCCGGGACTTTTTAAGAACCCCCTCAATGGCCGCTGCCCCCTCCTCAGCCTTCGCCCGAAGGTCTTGAGGTGCAGCCACCGAGGAGGCAGTCCCTTTGCCCTTTCCTTTATTTTTGCGGGATACCGTCTCGGAGTCTGTCAAGGTGGACTCCGAGTCCGACGGACCATCCCGCAAAAACCTCCTGGCCTGGGAGAGCCCCACCGAATGGTGGGACCCGCCCCTGCCAGCTCCCGTCTTCAGGGTCTTGGAGGCCGGTCTCTCCGGGGTTCCGGATCCAGCCTCCTCACCTTCCGACCCGCTCTCTGTCCAGTGTTCCCGTGAGGCCTTCCTACTTCCCCTCACGGAACCACCTTCGGCAGAGTGCGTGTCGCGAGCCCCCTCGCTTGATTCCACCGCTACCACCGACAGTCGTCCGGTGGCACCGGCGGAATCAAGCGCCATCATTAGCCTACCAGCGTCGCCAGGGTCCTCGGTAGTGACCCCCATGTCACTTTCCGCTTCGCTGGCCGCCGGAGCACGCATGAACCTCCCCTTGGCGTCCCTCCGCTGCCGCGAAGCAGTAACTCCCCTGGGGTTTTGCCGACCTCTCCTCGCGGTCGGCACCTTCGGGGCCGGCAGGCCCTCCTCCCCAGAGGTCAGCTCCGCCGACCCACTTCCCTTCTGAGCATGGCCGCGTGGTCGCTTCCTTACGGAAGCCGGTCCACGCGGCCGTTCGTCCACATCTCTTCTCTCATCGTCGCTGCCAGTAATATTAACGACAGCAGGGGCCTGGTCGCCTACCCCTGCGCGTTCTTCGGAAACCAATTTAACATTCGCAGGCCCGGACACCTGCGAACGCCGGGCGTCAGCCGGATCGCAAGACAAAACAACATTCATATTCGACATTTCCATTTACGAATTGGGTGATACGCACATCGCTTCCCCAAGGCGATGCGGCCGCTCTTTTTGGGAGGGTATTAATCCTCCCGAGGCCCGCGGATGCCTCCGGTGCAGGATATACCGCCCGCTATTCGGTATCTAAACCTAAGTAACTAAAACTAATTTTTTTTTTTTTTTTTTTTTTTTTTTTTTTTTTTTTTTTTTTTTCCCCTTTATTAAAATAAAAGAAGTAAACCTAAACCTAACTCTAAACCTAAAACTAACCTAAACCTAACCTAACCTACCCACCACCCGGCACCGTGGCCGTAAACCTCCAATGGCCACTGATGCCCGTAGACCGCAGGTTGAGGAGAAACCCACGGTCTTCTCCAACTCGGTCACGCGACGTGACCCCTAGACCGTGGACTGTCAAGACGGCCCGCGGTCCACACCACCTCACTCCCTATTCGTGCGCTCCGCTACAGAGATGCAGAGCGCAGATAGGGAGCCCTCGGGAGCGCCTCCTCCGCTCCGGCAGAAATTCGCCGTGGACAATAATCTCCTCCTGCACAGTACTCACGAAGAGATTGCTGCCCACGCCCAGGGTGCACCAGCCCAGCGTCTGCTCGTCCTCGGGTCTCAAAACCAGAGGACCAGCAGGCACTGAGCACTCGGGGAGGTTTTCTGCCACGCACCCCTCGTGAGTACTTAGCCTAACACTGAAAGAAATGTCATAACCGGTCCATCCGTTTCGAAGATTAGCCGAAACAAACACACATACAAATCAATCGGTTTTTAGGATTAAATCGGTTATTTTGCTATTGCAAACAGGACATTTCAATTTTATCTATTTCCAAAAAAACTTTGGTCGCTAACTTTTAAATAGTTACCCTTATTTAAAAGTTAGTGTCCCGTTGAACTGGAAGGCGACCCCAAAATAGTTGTGAAAAGACTCTGCAAAAGTATTTTATCCTAATCTATTTTTTCTTTGTACATTAGGGTGGAGCGTACAAGTAGAGCAGATTTTTTTTTCTCAAATTTTGACTTCTAATAGTGCGTAAAAGATGCATTATTATGAAATATTGCTATAGCTTTGTTTCGTAATTTTAAAAGGAAGTTTAATGTCTCCGCATGGACTTCGAAAATTATTGAAAATATCACAAAACGTATATGTTGGAAAGGGTTCAAGTGCCTCAGTTATAGCTACTCGTATATTCTTAAATTTAATGTAATTAAACCCGTGTTTAAAAAGCAGATTTTAATAAACATTAACAAAACTATGAATAGGAAGTTGTAAAATTAAAGAAAATTAGCATTTATTCGACCTTAAAATCTCTCTTTGTTTTAAATTTGGACCTGATTGCTCGTGACTCTAAACTTTGATTTTATCAACTCCATTGTAGCTTTTCTTGTATAAAGAGCATTAGGTGCCTTTATAGTTACCTTTACTGCTCGTTCTGTAGCTTGTATGTAATACGGAATTTGTAGACAATCTAAATTACCTTCTCCACCATTGTCTATAAAACACGGATTTCTTGCTCTATCAGATGTTTCAGTAGTGGTGGACCGATAATCTCACATTGCAAATAGTGCCAATCGTTCAAATTTATGTAATCCGATGCGTCAAATTTATAATTTTCTGAACCTTAAATCACTTTGGCATTATCGATGAACTTATGGAACGTGACTTCAAAACTCACCGAACATGTTTTCTTTCATCCGTCAACATAGCGAGGAGCATATTTTCGTCATGAAAGAAATAACACAGTTTCACGAACATCAGAGCTCTGAAATCGTTGTACGAAGCGCTTGTAAAAAGTCATCTGGAATGTAATGCGGTTGTCTGGTCGCCACAGGCGATCAAGTACAAAATAGATGTTAGAACACATACAAAACAAATTTGTTAGGTTCCTGTATTTAAAACAGTATGGTGTGTACCCGGAATATCCACTGTTGTATCCTACTTTGTTTTTACTTCGCATGGTAGGCTACTATAAATTAGAAGTGAGGAGGGAAGTAGCTCTCGCTACTAACCTATTAAAAGTTATGCGTGGTGAAATACACAACCCAGGTATTCTGCAGTCGGTTGGCTTGTTTGTGCCTGATGGGTACATGGGGAGGCGGTGGCGGCCCTCGCTTCTGTGGGTGCCGCCAGCGCGTCCCAACCTGCTGCAGCACGCGCCGCTTACGCGTGCGCTGCGCGCGCTCAATGCGGTGTCACGACAAGTCGACATCTTTAGCTGTACTCTGAGTGTATTCACACGGGCTGCTTATTGCAACTTAGAAGATATTTGTGCGTAATATGTATAATTATTTGTAGATGTTTTTAATTTCCAGTTGTAGAATATTAAGTCTTACACTATTGTATTAGGTTCACCTGTGAGAATAGTTGTACATTGTTAAATAAATAAATAAATTAACTTTCTCTTTGTGCTACATCATCTACAATTTTTTCAGATTTTCGGACAGATATCTCGAATGTAAAATCAGTTTGAAAAGGTGACGAGCTCCGTCTTTACAGCTTGAATAGTTTTTAATATCGAACGAAGTCGGTGCATAAACTTTTACTACAAACGTTGCTAACACATTAATTTTTCATCGTGTAACGCATATTCTCGATTTTCGCGAGTCAGCCACGTTACATATGAAAGATTTCCAGGAGATTTCTGAGCCAAGTCATCCGGAACAAACCCACTTATTACAGCTGATATTATTTTGTACAAGTAAAGTTGGTCTGTACTCAAACCACAAGTTTTTACACTTGCACTATGATATATTCAAAAGAACACATTTTGTCGTCTTCGTCGTCGTAAGTCTTTGCTAAGGTGATACGCTTTTAACATTCGTATTATGCTTGTATGACTTGCTGTCGGAATGGACGTAATTTCCCAAACTTCGATCTTGGAAGCCACTATTTTGGCTTTTTTAGAGAACGAGGGCTCTTTGTGCTTTTCTTGCTGCGATTTTAAATGATATCTCATCCAAACGTAAAATTTCATAACGTTTTCAAACGTAGGCAAAACATTTAGTTTTAGTTCACTCATGTCACCAAGAGGCGAACATTTCCAGGAGCTACGCGTCTCCATATTTTTAACAGTTTTATTCGAAATGTCGTGGTAATTTCGTAAGAAATAGTAAAACCTTTCTTCACCTTCACTAGGTAACAAAAATGCACTAGCGGGCGTGTCGCTCACCCACGTAATTGGTCCCTTAATAATTCAGGAATGGCAGTACTTTATATTATAAATATATTTTTATTTACTACTTGACTTTATTACCGTAATGTTAAATAATATAAAAAGCTATTTTAAAGCTCTCACATGTTAATGAAATATACCATAAAAATTACTTTTTTTGTAAATCTTTGATGATATTGCGGAGGCTTAGACCGAATTTATTACAGAATTTTGCATGTGATAGATTGATTCATAATGGCAACTTTTTGTCACTAATAGAAAGAATAAAACGAAAAAAGTATATTTCGCTCCACACACCTACATACATAGCACTTTGTCCGCAACTTCATCCATGTGGATTACATACTTTCTCCTATTTTTTTAAGACACCCGTCACCCTTCAAGAGGCGGCTTAGTAGAATAATTATTAAAATATTATAATTAATTCAAAAAATCATCCAGTTTTTTTTTTTTAATAATTATAAACTAGCGCTTGACCGCAATCCCGCCTGATGGAGCAGTGATGCGATCGTTGGTGGTAAAGCGCGCTAGTTTATTAAGACCCTATTCACTCAGAAAAACTGAGTGAATAGGAAGGAAGACGGCAGTTGAGCGAGGTGATGCAATGTTAAACCCAACAACACGACCAACGATGCTGCGCCAAAGGAAGATTGGTCTGAAGACCCTCCACGACCAAACTCCCAACACAACAACAATAGGCGCATCGTACCCGGCACACATCGCAACACAACTGCTCAGATCTGTCCTCCGTCCTTGTTTTTGTTTAAATCATTTGGTTATTTTCAATTATATTATTTGACAAAAACGTACGTTTTTGTGCAATGTCTGAACTGTCAGGATGATGATGAAAGTGTGTTTTGCAATTTCCCTGCTGTTGATTTTTTCTTTTATTTCGTTTACAGCATCGTGCGGAGGGGATCCTAATGCTGTATCAGGGTGCGGCTCGAATTGCGGTCGACTGTGTTCCAACTACAAGAAAAAGAATGTTGTTTGCACGTTAATGTGTAAATTGAATGGCTGTGACTGTAGAGAAGGCTTTGTATTCGATAGCAACTTAAAAAAATGCGTCCGGCCTAAAGATTGCAGTAAGTACTCGGTGGAAGATTTAATACTAAATTCAGGGTGTGGACATCGGACATCGACGTGCACGCTGAAACCATGAATTCCGCACATGGTTCTACATGGGACACTCAGAAAGTTGTTGCGATAATAAAAAAAAATCATCAACATCTGTTCAGTACACTCCACCAGTCTATATACAAAGTTTCAAGACGCAAATCTATTCTTTAAAGAGACACGATCATTTTAATT
This sequence comes from Sesamia inferens, assembly GCA_037179545.1. Lineage (NCBI taxonomy): Eukaryota > Metazoa > Arthropoda > Insecta > Lepidoptera > Noctuidae > Sesamia > Sesamia inferens. The sequence goes on along the minus strand of CM073928.1, from coordinate 12,979,617 downwards.
AGCTTGCAAAAAATGTGGAGGGAAGTTTTGAATTTGGAACGTACCTATTATTATAACTGGCCAGTATGTCATACATAAAAACTTTTTGTAGCAATACTTTCTGAGTGACCTGGTATATTCTATATTTTTTGTTGGTTATCAAAAACAAAATGCAATACCTACCTACGCTTTGAAAATATAGAACAGAATAGCTTTTGACTATCTACACAGAATCTTGTGCTTACTGAATCCATGATAACACATTGAGCGTAGATGTATTCTCGTACAACATAATCAGCTTATACTGTTCCAACTGCTCGAACACAGGGGTCCTCTAGATGAGAGGAAGTTAGTCGTAATCTACCATACGGAGCTAGTAATTGTCGTCGATTCACATGTCTTCAAAGTTATGCCTCTAGGTCCTAGAAGCATAAATTTGAAGACATGTGAATCGACGACAATGTGAAATCGGCATGTCCTAGAGTCTAGGACATGCTGATTTCGTCACGATATTTTCTTTCATCGTTTTGAGAGCAGTGGTGAAATAATATACCTATACAAAATAAAGCGCCTGAAGGGGTTCTGAACTACGACATACAATTTGTAAGTGGCGACCGACACCACTAAACCACCACTGCTCAATTCTGTATTCTGATGTCTGGTGAAGCCGTACGGAGGACGGGTCTGAGCAGTTGTGTTGCGATGAGTGCCGGTTACGATACGCCAAATGTTGTTGTGTCGGGAGTTTGGTCGAGGAGAGTCTCCAGATCAATCTCCCTCTGCCGCAGCATCGTTGGTCGTGTTAGGCTTAGCGTTACTTATAGGATTTTTACATGAGAATATCTCTATAGTAGCCGGCATCAGATTATGTGTCCGGTTGATGACAAAAGGCTTGCCTCCTTTAAAATGGGACATAAACACATCTGGAAAACCGTGGGGGTAATATACTTATTAACTCCACGTTTTGCCAGTTGTGTTTATGTTGCTACTGCAACACCCCTGTCGCTTCAGGCTGACATGTTTAATGTAAAGTTATGTGATGCTAAAGTGAATAATATAAATGCAAAAGTTTGTGAGTTGTTTGTTACTCCTTAAAGCAAATCTACTCAACGGATTTTAATGTATGGCATCCAAACAGTGTATTACCAGCAATAACTCGGTGGTAGGCCATAATATCGGCTGCCGGCAGAAGTTGCCACCCACCAGACAAAGTCTTGCCGCCAAACGGTTCCTCGTGTTCCGGCATGATGTCTGGTGAAGTCGTACGCAGGACGGGTCTGGTCAGTTGTGTTGCGATGTGTGCCGGTTATGATGCGCCAAATGTTGTTGTGTCGGGAGTTTGGTCGTGGAGGATCTCCAGATCAATCTCCCTGTGGTGCAGCATCGTTGATCGTGTTGTTGAGTTTAACATTGCATCACCTCGCTCAACTGCCGTCTCCCTTCCTATTCACTAAGTTTTTTTTTAGTGAATAGGCTAAATAAACTAGCGCGCTTTACCATCAATGATTGCATCACTGCTTACCATCAGGCGGGATTGCAGTCAAGCACTCGTTTATAATTATTAAAAAAAAAATTATAACACATAGAATATTTTTTATCCCAATTTTCGCACGGGCCAGAAACTAATGCGATTGAAACCTGGTATAGTATAGTACCAGCTTGTATAGTATATTTTGTATTATAGTATATTATATAACGTAAATAATTCGATTTTTAGCGAAAGTCTGCGGTTTAAATGAAGTCTACGATATATGTGCAAACGGTGGATGTCAAAAGAGAAACTGCTCCCAACTAGGACAACCTACTCTATGTATAGACCCAATAAAATGCATCGGAGGATGTGTATGCAAAAAGGGATTCTTACGAAGCAAAAACGGAACTTGTATCCCTCAAGACAAGTGCCCTCGTAAGTATTAACTTTTCAAATATGTATTATAATAAATATAGTCGCCAAAAGTAGAGAGTAGCGGACCCTGGGCTCCAACGGGAAAGCCGCGGATGCAACTGGGACTACACGCTAAGATGATGACGATAATAAGTCGCCAAAAGTCGTTAGTAAGACAGAAAAACGTTTAGTAAGAGATCAACGAATTTTTGTGAGTGAAAAAATGTTTTTAAACTCTTTTTTTTTTATACTCTGTAATTTATATGTTTTTGAAATACGGAAAATATACAATATGGTGATATTTAAAATGACGTGGAAAGCTTTATATTATGTACATGATATCTTTTGTAAGATAACACGCACATTACTGAGCACAGCGGATTAGTTTTCTATACAAAAGCAGCAGCTTAGAAAAGATAACAGGGTAGATATGTTTTTTGACACTAACTAAGTATAATATTATTTATGTATCTTCAATAGTACAATGCACAAAACCTCACGAAGTTTACGACCGCTGTCCTCGCACTTGCCCTCCACAAACATGCGCGGCCATTGGTGTTGCCTACCCCTGTCCATTTATACCTGACAACGGAGAATTCTGCGAGCCAGCTTGTCGCTGTGAAGAGGGCTACTACAGAAATTCTGTTGGTGAATGTATATCAGAAGCGGATTGTTGTAAGTATTTTTAGCTAATACTAGACTAGTTCCCTATGCATAAGAACTTTTAACATATGACACCGGAACTTCACATTTTTTCGCCTCTGTGGTACCGAGACTTCAAAACTCGCAACCGCGGCGACGCCGTTTATGAGGATTTATACAAATCCAAGTGTGACTAATACAGTTGAGTGGCACCGCGGCAGCATTGGTATGGCTGCAGTAATGTGTAAACAGATTTCCTTTTGTTTGACTTCTCCTGCTCTAGGCGGCGTAGAAATGCGAGTCAGACTCTCATAGACTAAAACCTACCCGTGTTCCTTCATTTGGCTGTGCCAGGGTATCTCTTTCGAAAAAGTCACGGCCCTGACGTCAATCCTAGTATACTCGGTCACGTTGTTCCGACATCTCTTTGAGGCCCGCGTGGAACAGAACGCGTCGTCAACCCGGGCCCGGTCGGCGGCGAGTTCGCCGTCCGCAATCCCGCGCCTATGTTGGCCGGGAGTTCGCTGCTGTACTTATCTCCTGACGTCCAAGGCTTCTCCTGCGACCAATGTAAACCACTTTATGTTCAAAGATCTACTCATAACTTTTAACCGTTTATTTGTTCTAACTCACCCCCCCTTCATTCTCTCAAGTCACCCTTGTAGGCTTTCAGCTACTTTAAATATAAACATCCTGTGATGCCTCCAGCTAAAGTATAAACTTATTTCAGGCGACTCTTGGGCGAAATTTCTTGTTACAATCACAGTGTTTTTTTTTTTAATTTAATGATATATTTTTTAATTTTGTTTTAATTAAATACAAGTACATAGGTATGTTGTCATTTTCATCGTTCAACGTAATACGTTTTGTCCACAGTGAAATGTACAAAACCCAACGAACACTTTTCTTGCGGCCCGGCTTGCGACAACGTATGTGCTGAACTAGCAACTCAGAACCAGACAAACTGTCCCATCAAAAATAAGAAATGCAATAATAAATGCTATTGTGATGAAGGATATGCTAGGGATGATAACGGCATGTGTATTCCTATTGACCAATGTGGAGGTAAGGACATCAAAGAAACAACTAGACAGACAAGGACGGTACCTACTCACTAATTACAAGTATTCGTTTTTAAAAAAATCATTACATCCTTTGTTACACAGAGAAACAAATATTCGCTAGAGATAATTTGAAATCATAGTATATTCTTTTTTCGTATTTGAATTCACTTACCAAACCCGCGAAAAAAAAAACCCGCGAAACGAACCTCTACGAATTCGCCAAGTGAATCGTCGTGGCAAGTACGGTCCTTTGTACAAAAGATACTTAGAGAAAGTATTTTTCCTTTTGTTTATAAATTCTGGGAAGAAGAAGAAGCAACATATATCAAAGACAATTCGTTTTGGTCTGAAAAACGGATGGGGTTATTACAAGACGAATAGGTAATATCATTATCCGTGATTAGGACGGGATAGGATACTACGACCTATACAGCAGCTTTCGAAGTGGACTCATAAAGGTTTTTAAATCTTATTTTACAGTATCTTGCAATGGAGATCCAAATGCTGTAGAAGGATGTGGCAATCACTGCGGTAACCGTTGTTCCACCTACAATAAAACACCGACTGCTTGTCCACTATTCTGTCTGTTAGGTGGTTGTGATTGCAAACCAGGCTACATTTTTGATGAAAATTTGGGCAAGTGCGTGCTACCTAAAGATTGCAGTAAGTATCATCATCATCATCAACCTTTTTACCGTCCCACTGCTGGGCACAGGTCTCCTCTCATACAGAGAAGGATTGAGCGTAATCGCCACGCTTGCTCAATGCGGGTTGGCGATTTCAGACTTAAAGTCCAGGTTTCCTCAAGATGTTTTCCTTCACCTTCAGTCATTGGTGTCCGAGATACACTTAGAAAGTATATACAATATGTAACAAAAACCCTGTTGTTCCTTCAACGTATCTTTTAAGAATCGGCGTACAGACTTAATAAAGCAAGTAATTTATAAAAATTGTTCAACAAAAATAATTAAAATAAATGTTTAAATATTAATATTTATAATCTGTAACTCATTTCTTTCATTTCTCAATTCTGCATGAAGAAACTAGACATAAGTAGAACGTTCCCGCCAATTTATTTAACTTATAAAAACAGATATTCTAAAAAAAATCGAATTCCTCGGTTTTAATAGGTATTTGATTGTGACCCCTCGACTGGACAATGTTTACTGTTTTCTAATTATGACTTCATTTATGATGTGCTTGTAGGTAAAATTATATGTCCCTGAAAGGAACAACAGGGTTTTTATTACATAGTGTATAACTTTAGAAACATTACATTGGTACTTGCCTGACCTGGAATCAAACCCAAGCACTCATACTTGAGAGGCTGGTGTTTTAACCACTAGGCCAGCACGACATTAACGTCACGAAAGTTCGTATCAGTATTATATCCTAATCAAATGCAGTAAGTATGCTAAGTTGCATTAAAACCATAGCAATTAAAATTTATTTTATTTTATAATCAGAAGTATAAAAAAAAAGACTAACTCTGTACAGTACCGCTGTAAACACTTTTCTACCCTTCAAATGTCCTTTACTCATATTAATATTATGAATTTGAAAGTCACTTTCTATGTGTTACTCGTACCTTTTCTCATCTAAAAAAGTTTTAATAAATATCAAATCAATGGTCCGACATCTATAAAAGGTTGCTAATTACAGATCTATAGATTTTAAATAAAGCTGGGCTACTACGACTTTCTGTGGGTCTCTCAGTCTAGGTCAGCTTCACCAACCATAATTAAATTATTTTTAAAAAGATAAATTATCCAGGCACTTGTTTAGATATCATAGCATTTATCATCATCAAATAATTATATTTGACGTCTTCTTTTTAGCACCAATCTGCGGTAAGGACGAGGTGTATAATACTTGCATCAATGGTGGATGTCAAAAGAAGAATTGCTCTGATTTAGGACGCCCCGACATTTATATAGATCCTGTAAAATGTATAGACGGCTGCCTCTGTAAGGAAGGCTTCTTAAGAGCTGAAAATGGAACTTGTGTGCCGATCGACAAATGTCCTAGTAAGTTTTAACATTAAACCTTAATTCAACCGCTATTTCTTAAAACGTATTGAGAAAATCTGCTATCAGATCTCATATTATTATGACATTCTGACTAGTTGATCTTTGAAAAAAGATTTAAGTACTCAATGGAGAGGAAAAGATCTCATAATACAATGTTTTGTTAACAATCGTTTACTTTTTAAAAATGATTAAAATTATCAAAAAAAAAAGTTAAGCTTTATTTTGACAGTTCAACAACGTTCATTGCGTTTTCACGTTGTTGCGCAAACATATTTTTCGAACATACCTATAGAGCAATGGATAAGCAATATTCTTTAATTTTTTTCAAATTGAGACTAATACTTTGTTGTGTAATTAGGGTGCTCTGGTTATTCTTAATACAAATCTATAATTGATTTCAGCACCCATTTGTCCTAAACACGAAGTATTTGATAAATGTGCCAATGGAGGATGCAATAGAAGAAAATGTTCGGAATTAACAGGTCCAATCATTTGTAAAGATCCTATCAAATGTATAGGAGACTGCGTTTGTATTAAAGGATATTTGCGAAATGAAAATGGTGTTTGTGTACCAGAAAGGAAATGTAACCGTGAGTATCAATTTTCTTATATTAACGCGTCTTTTTTCTATCGAGAGATCATCGCCGTGTCCTCGTGGCCCACGAGGACACGGCGGTGCTTCGCCCAAGCCAGGCAGACCTCCACCGTATACTCCAACGTGTCCTCAGGGCATTCCCCCAAGTGATGACACCCTGGCGTTTCCACCCGCCTTATCCAGAATAGGATCCTCCTGAAACAGCGGTTTCCAGCGAGGACCTGCGTCAGGCGGAAAGTGATGACACTGTGGCACCACTCTAGCCACTCCTCAAAGAGGGGTTTTACCGCCGCTATTATGTCGTGCCTGTTAATTATCAGGCCTTAAGGCTTAATAACTTTGGAGGACCCTGGGACACTATTATTACCTAAGTGTTAATAATCATCAGACATATTCTGTGCCGGAAACGGGATGGAGTACTTGGAGCCTTTAGAGCCGTCTTTACCACGCACAGTGACACACAGTTATATGATATGTCACCTCTGGTTGTCATTTACTAATGATTTGTACCAATTTACTCGCCGCGGGAGAAAAACCTGGGGCCCTAATCTGCTATTAGAATAGTATCAGAATGGTCGATCAGATCTCATAATGATCGATTTTGACGAGTTTCGTAATCTACTAACAAAGTGGCATCATTATAACTTTCCAGTAGTCAATCACTGATATTCCACTCCATATTAATACAGAACTCTTCTTTGAGGAACTTCTCGAGGTGATGTGTCGGAACACGCACCACGAACGACTTGAAATTCTTGCTATGACGCAGCTCCAACTTCCCGACCCTCAAAATCCGGTTGGTCTTGACGCGTAGATATTCCACGATCTCCTCAACCTTCGTGGAGCGGTGCAGTCTGGACAAATAGAGCAGCGTCGTCAGTCCTGTGGATGCAGCAGCATGTTGGGTCCTGTCGGAGCTGTACCGCACTGATTCCGACATGATTTCAAAGTGATTTTTTCTTAGCTTTTTTTTTAAACAGCCAGACCTGGACCAACTACTTTTAGGTCATCCAGACTTTTAGGTCAGCCAGACCCGCAACGCGCGGCAATCAATAGCTTTACCACTCCGCTAACCGTGCAGTAAAATATTAATAATGTGTTAATAAATCGGTAGTTCACAAATTAAATGTTATTTATAGCGAAATGTAACGGACCGCATCAGGTCTTCAAACACTGCCCCTCATCATGTCCACCACAAACGTGCGAGAGTCTCGGTCGGGCCTACATTTGTCCAATCGAATGGGGACAAGAGCCTCCCTGCCAACCTGGCTGTGTCTGTGAAGAAGGATTCTTCAGCAACAGGATCGGAGAATGTATTTCCCAGGAGGATTGCTGTGAGTTTGAATATCATTGCATGTTATTGTGTAACTTTAGGTTATATTAAGAGCAGGTTCAATTTGGATTATTTAACAAAACAACACAGACTGATGGGTATTGATGTCTAAACATGCTGAAACTAAAAAAGAACAGATTTTTTCAACTCTTACTTCAATTAACATTGCTAGCAGAAAAAATCATATATTTTTATTATAAGGTTTAAGACATTTATTTCTCAAAAAAACAGAATACAATGATTCACTTACAATGATTCACTGGTTACAAAAGTAAACGTTCCTTGAAACAAGAATCGGAACGGCATATTTTTAAAGTTAGACAAGTTCATTATACAGTATTGTTAGTTATTGACTTATTAATATGTTAGTAAAATAAGATAAAGTAAGTTATGCTAAGATAGATTGAAAAGATTAGAGTCGAGCGAGTGTATAAAATTTAATTTTTTTTTTTTTTATGGTTTTGGGTAATCTGCAAAAGTAAGATTATGAGTCCCTATTACGTCTCGAAACGCAATTTCTATCGAAGTTACTATTGAAGGCATCTATTACTTTTTCATGTTAATATACACACATCAAAAGTGTCTAGGGATCAACATATATTTTTGCAATAACTTTTCTATTAATATTAATTAAAATTTTCTTTAAGGATTCATCAAATAAAGTGTTTTCGTTTGTCACAGTAACGATAAACCAAGTCACCTTTGCATTAATAAAGAAATTTGCCATTTTCCTAATAAAGGGATATTTGACATTTGAACCACTAACACAAAAGTTCGAAAAAAGACTGAAATAACAGTTTTCTCTAAAATTTTATTGGGTAACTTAAACAATTAATAATCCGTGTTTCTACCGCGAACACTAACAACACAAGAACATCGGTTTGGCATACTCAAAATGAGTTCATCCAAATCACGCTGTGGAATGGCCGCCCATGTTCGTTGCAACAACAAAAAAGGTCTTCTTGCGACTGGATACCCTCCATATTCGGCAGAGCTCTTCTCTGTAGCATATCCCATGCATGCTCAATCGGGTTCAAGTCTGGCGACTGAGCAGGCCAGGGCAGGACATTGATGTTAGCTGCAGCGAGAGTCTGTCTTACAACTCTTGCGGTGTGCGGTCGTGCATTATCATGCATTAACTGAAATAAGGGACCGATTTGCACTTATAGAGGAACGATGACGTCTGATACAATCGTCTCAGTATAAATTTGAGCGTTGAGGTTGCCTCTGATCCAAATCAACTCAGTTCTTCCGCCGATCCAAATACCCGCCCATACCATGATGGTTCCACCACTATAAGGATGGACTTCCTGGCAGGATTTTAATCGCTGTTGGCGTCCAGGGGTTCTCCAGTGTCGTATACGTCTTGTATCCGGTATCATACCAAAACGAGACTCATCAGAAAAGCACACGAAACGCCATTGTTCTTCTGCCCAATTTCTGTGTTCAAGAGCCCATTGATATCGAATCCTACGATTGTGCATTGCTATAGGTGGTACCCGTAGCGGTCTTCGGGAATGAAGGTTCACTTCATGCAAGCGGTTTCTGACTGTTTGGTCGCTAATTAAGTTCCCTGAAGAGTGATGAAGCCTCACGGCTAACATCATGGCGGTTATTGTTGGAGCTCTTCGAGTTAAGATTTGAATGTATCGGTCTTGTCTCCGTGTGGTGCAGCGATACCGTCCTCCATGGCGCTCAGTCACGGTACCAGTGCTTCGGTAACGTGTCCAAAGTCGACTGATAACACTCTGACTTGTATTCAGAGCTAAAGCCACAGTACGTTGCCGGGAACCAGCTTCTATCATTCCCACGGCTCTGAGCATTTCTTCCCTGCTTAAATGACGTCGCCGCTCCATAATAACGTTGGTTTTAATCAGTAGTAGGGAAACAGTAGCACTAATAATGTCTTCAATGCGTTGTATGTTTTTATAGGGAAAATAATGACAGCTGATTTTCATCTTTTACTCGAATTTGATTCACAGTTCCTGATTCAAATTATGAAATGCACCAAAAAGGATCCATATAAATTTATAAAATCATAAATTTATTACAAAGCCACATCTCAATCTCAAGAAATCCGCATAAAAATGCTTCATCCCTAGACACTTTTGATGTGTGTATTATATTATGTTAATATATAAATTTGTAATTATTAAAAAAAAAATAAGAAATATTTGTTTGGACTTCAATTTACGTGTTGCTAGTGATATTGTTAATGCGAAAGTTTGCGATGATATATATGGATATGTAACTATAGATGTTTGTTACCCCTTCACACTAAATCATCCAACGAATCCGAATAAAAACACATTTTATCGTGATTAAATATCACATCTGCGGAGTTTCTTTAGCTAATTTAATTTCTCTCTGTGAAGCGTACTAAGAATTCACTTCACCAATCTTAATTAACTACCCTTAGTTGAAAAAAAAATCATTTCACCTAAGATATAACCATGAAATGGATTATAAAATCATACTGCTAAGCTCTTGTAATTGTATTTTGTCTTTTTGAACAATTACCATTTTGTCGATTTCTAAGCAATATCGCCATCGCCAAAACCAAATGCTAACTTAAACAGATGAAATTTTCTAATAACTAATTATGTACTTTCTAGTAAAATGTATGGGACCTCACGAATACTTCTCATGTGGCGGAGCATGTGACAACGTCTGTGCAACATTGAACGAACAGAGTCAGGCTAACTGTCCCATCATCAACGTTAAGTGCAATGAAATGTGCTACTGTGAAGAAGGATACGCCAGGAATGCCAGTAACATCTGTATTCCCATCAAGGACTGTCCTCGTAAGAAACTATCTGAATATTTGGTAATTTAATACCACTAGAGCTCAGCGTGAAGAAGCTGCTCTTGGGATTTCCCAATGCCGATGTAATTACAGGTAGATACATAAACCAATTCATGTATCTTTTGGACAAAAATAAGCCAGATACATCTGCCATAAGGAATATCCTCAGGGAACAGTGACTATTACCATCAGGCTGGCTGCTAGCCACACACTACCATGAACATATTGAAATGACCATGGTTATGTATACTAAAACTAAAGATATTTTATTTTGAAACTATGGTTATAGTATTTAATGATAAAATAAATAGTTCTAGTAATATTTTACCAAAAGGCTGCATACCTACTCGACTAACCCTCAATTCACATGTACCACAACCACACCACAACGACGCAATGTGGTCGGGCGTATATTTTGTATTTATTTATTTTATTATTTATGTGCACACAATAAAATACAAATAGATATAACAAAATGAAGATCTGAGTACAAAGGTGCTGCTTATTTCTTAAGAAATTTCTTCCAGCAGACCTGCGAAAGGAGAAGTAAAACAGAAATGTAGACAATAGTGTGTAGGAACAAGGAGGAAATAAAATATGAATATGATAACTATTAAAGTGTATTGAAAATGAATAATATTATAATTTACACGTGCCACATTTTGCCGTTGTTATCGACCGCCTATATAATACGACCCCATCGCAACCACATCGCAACCACAACGCGACAGCAACGCCACCACCCGCGGCGGCACCGTCGCAACAGCGACAACGCAACCACATCGACATTTTGTCGGTACCACAACGCAACTTCAAAAAGCCGTTGCGACACTATTCACACGTAGCCACAGCTTGACCACATTTTGACGCTGCGACGTGGTGTGGTTGTGGTACGTGTGAATTGAGCCTTAGTCCACAGCACATTAATTCATATTAATTACCCCTTTAGCACTGGACTCACTACTTTAAAAAAAAATCTAACATGAAGACATGCAATAACGTGCTATAATGGTATACAGTATGGCGATTAGGTTATTACATTAATTGTAACCACGGCTTTCTTCATTACGTATTTACACATGCACAGTTAAAATATTGCATAAGTAACAAACTGTAATCGTTTTACTATTTTCTATTTGAGATTATTTGGAAATAATAGCATAAAGTTTGTTTTGAATTGTTGATACCCTCTCCCTACATTATGCCCAGTGGCTTATTATCAAGATTGGTTTATTTCGTACCAATTTTTACGCTGTTCGAGGAACCCAGTTTACTCATTTAAGCACCACTGTACTATTTATTATGATAACTTTACCTCCACTGTGTATAGCAGTTGATTCACTTCTCTGGGTCACGTGGAAGCTTCGCTTGGCCGCTACTGATTTTGGAAGTTGAAATACCTTCTTAGTTAGAAAAAGTCAAGCGAAGACGTCCGAACTATTGCTTAAAAACATTTTCTCTTTCTAGCATCCCGATGTGGTCCAAACGAAAGATACGTAGAGAAGCCCAGCCATCTCTGCGTGCCACGCACCTGTTGCGAAGTTGGCGAGAAATTGGAGTGTCCACCAGCAGAAGATGGTGACTGTAACGACACACCAGCATGTATCTGTAAACCCGGTCTTGTGAGAAACGATAAAGGAGTTTGCATACCTATCAGTGAATGTCGTGAGTGATTTTCTTGTTTTTGCTATATAGATTCTGGCAGATATAGATTCAACATTAGTAGTCGTACACACGAGCGGAAAGCCTCCGTGGCCTAACGGAAGCAAACGCGGCCGCTGCGTAAGGAGTCGCGGGTTCGATCCCCGCGCAATGCAAATATTTGTATGCATGAATATGATATACTGGAACTGGTCTGTTCGTGCCTCGGAAAGCACGTTAAGCCGTTGGTCCCGGTTGACATACGAACATCTAGTGGCAGTCGTTACGGGTTGTTGGATCCCTCAAAAGTCCAACAATTGTTCTAACTGCAATGCTTCGATATCGCCTTCGGGTTGTGGAGGTCAAATGGCAGTCGCTTCACGGAAAATATCGAAGTTTAGCTAAAATCAGCAGTTAGACTGGTAAAGCGGACCCCAGACTCCAAAGCTGAAAAACTTCGAATGCGACCGGTATTAAGGCTGAGATGATAATGACACGAGCGAAAAGCATCAAAGGTTCATAGTTGATACCACAGTCCCCATCTGCATAGGTCTTTTCCCAATCAAGTAGGGGTCGGCTTATAGCTTAACCGACCTATTTGACCTCCTGGTGACCATCTAGTCATCCACGTACCACCGCGGTAAGTGAAGCTTACCTTGATCAATGGATCCGTGTCGTTGTTATTACCTTTTTTTCCACAAGAAATAACAGCCTCCTTTATCCTCCTCCTTCATCTTTCTGCACAGTAAGCAACAAAACTCGGTTGACATGGTATGATTCAATAATTTACTTTTTGGCATTTAATAATAGACGCTAAGAGGTAACGATAGACGCAGATAATGATGCACTATGATATTGTTACAATAATCGCCTTTTTCATCAAAATTTAATTTTATTATATTAAATTGGGATAATAAACAGGCACATTGTGGAATATGACAAACAAAAACTCAAATTAAATGACCATTCTTAATTGTACAAACAGAAAGATTTATTACAACCATTCAAAATAAATTGTCGGTCTCCGTGGCGCAGCGGTCACCACGCCTGACTGCGACGTGGAGGCCCCGGGTTCGATCCCCGGCCAGGTCATGATGGGAAACGATCTTTTCCTGATTGGCCTGGGTCTTGGATGTTTATCTATATATGTATCTATTATAAAATATAGTATCGTTGAGTTAGTATCCCATAACACAAGTCTCGAACTTACTTTGGGGCTAGCTCAATCTGTGTGATTTGTCCGTATATATTTATTTTATTTAATTATGACCACTTTTCACAAAGATACAAACACGGGACTGTAAAATGCGCGGCTGCGTCGCTAGGCAAAGTAAGACGGATCACACACTATAACGCGTCACGCGACGGGATGCAGATGACGCGTCCGTATTTTTCAATACAAAACGCGTTACTGCACGATGCATTTTGCTCCATTTTCCCCGCTCAATCACGTGGCGTGTTGTAGTTGTGTGCGATCCTCCAAAGGAAAAGAAGATTCTTGCTCATACTTTCCAATAGGTTTCTACTACGCTTAGCAATGGACCCCTTGACAATTCAGGAGTGACTGTAATCGGTGTAAATGAAATAATGAGTTCGAGTTTTTTTTTTTTTATAAATTATAAACTAGCGCTTGACCGCAATCCCGCCCAATGGTAAGCAGTAATGTGATCGTTGATGGTAAAGCGCGCTAGTTTAATAAGAGCCTATTCACTATTCACACACAGCCTTGAAGACACTCCAATTGTAGTGTGACGGAAACACCGCCGCTGGTAAATGGTTCCAGTCCCTCGATGTACGCGGTATAAAAGAAGAAGCGAAACGCTTCGTCCGGATCGTAGTGGTTAACAACGTAAGGGTGGAAAGTCGCCGTACGACGGGTCGTCCGATGGTGGAACAGAGATGGGGGAATTAAATCATGCAATTCCCTTGCACACTCACCAGAATGCATCCTATAGAAGACCGAAAGGCTGGCTACTCCTGTGCTCCAGGCTTTGGAGACCGTTTCAAGTTAAATCTGGGTCGCCAATCAGCCTCTTCGCACGCCTCTCCGCTGAATCCAAATTAGCCAGGTGACATTTCGCAGCACGAGCTCAAATGTGGCTGCAGTACTCCACAAGCGAGCGGACCTGTGCTTCGTACAACATTAGAAGCTGCCTTGGTGTGAAGTACCGCCGGACCTTTGCGATGGCTTCAAGTTTTCTGGCAGCCTTGGCGTTGGACTCAATAAACTGCCCAAAGTTTAGGTTCGAGGAAATCTCAACTCCCAAAAGCTGAAGGTGGTCGGTGCACTCCAAGGATACATTCTGAAAAGTAGGATCCAGGGTGAACGGGCTCCTTTTGGCGGTGAAAATACACGCCTGTGTTTTGGCGGCATTGAATGCTACAAGATTGGCTTTGCTCCATTCGAAGACTGCCTATAGTGCAGCACTCGTACACTCTACCATAGCCTCTCTTTCGGACCGGATCGATTGCATACTAGCCCGAGCTTCCGGCAGGTATCTCTCAACAACTGTGCTGTTATCTGCATACCCATAGATACCGGGCATCAGCAGATCGTTAATATGCAGCAAGAACAGAGTTGCAGAGAGAACAGACAGACAGTTCAGTCAGGAAGTCTTTAACCCAGCCAATCAAGCCAGTGAAAATGCCGTACGCTGGAAGCTTACTCAAAAGGCCAGCGTGCCATACCCGGTCGAAAGGCTTCGATACATCAAGGGAGACGGCAATCGCTTCCCCATTTTTCTCGAGGGCCTCGCCCCACAAGTGAGTAGCATGCACTAGTAGGTCCCCAGTTGACCGATTGCGTCGAACCCGTACTGTCGGTCACTGAGGAGATCGTTACCTTCCAGGTAAGCCAAGAGACGCGAGTTATGAAGTTTCTAACTCTTTCGTCATTGCTTTTCGTCTGGATTGCTGTGGGAATATGTCCCGTAAAAGATGCAGGCGTACCTAACCAACCCAAGAATTAATTTCGAATATTCCAAAAAAAAAAAGGAAAAATTTATTGCATAAGTACTAACTAATAAATTATTTGTTATTACAGAACTCATGTTTTCAGTTCACCGAGGCCCCTCTTTGGTCCTTCGTTTTTCAAGTAAGATAAAAACCATACATCACCAATTTTCGTACATACGACAGTAGATAAATTGATTACATATGCGTGTAATTTTAATCGTGGAAGATTAATAGAGTAAGTTTGAAAAGTAAATAACAATGGTGAAAGGTAAAAAAAAAATATTTTCTCGTAAGAAAACCATTTATTAAAATGAAACTCTTTTTACATCTCTCATATTCGGTAATTAGGTCCTTATTACCCCCAAATGTTGCTTGTAGGTGACCAATTAGCGCTCTAGGATAATAATGTAGCTAGAAAAGCACTAGCGTGGTAAGTAATAAAAAAAACTCATCACTCTTTCAAAAAGTTCGCGGACATGTAACCATCAGACTGGCCTACATATCTCGGGCTGCAATTGATGCCTTACAGCCCTTGACTATTAATCTTCTATTTATAATGACAGCGTATAAAATTGTTTTAAAAGAATATTCCATAAAATCCATTGAATATCTATATTATGAAACAAAATAAATAAACTATTATAAACGTTAAAAATATTATAAACGTTAAAGTTCTCTTTCACACAAAAACTACTGAAATGAATAAGATTAAATTTGACACAATCTTAGGGGTTCATTCAAAAAGGATAATTTAAGTTACGTGACGTTGAAACTTCAAAATTGAAGGGCTAATTAAATGACTAGTTTACTTTAAGCAACGTTTATGAATAAAGGGGAAAGTTTTTAACCAGAACTTATGCGAACGAGACCGCGTGTGCAGCTAGTAAATACTATTTTTGCTAGACAGAAAACAGTTTTGTCACTTTATACACCAAATACCCGTGCGGTACCGGCTTAGAATAGTACCTACCCATATCCTCCTGTGGGTGTCGTAAGAGGCACCTAATGGAACTCTCACCAGGGAAGCGGGTAACAATGCTTCTCCTGTGATATATCAAATTACTGAGATCCCCAACCCGCCTGCTAAGCGTGGGGATTATGACAAACCCCTCCAAAGCAATAAAACCCTTGGGGGAGGCCTTTGTTCAGCAGTGGGCCTCTATAGACTACAGAAGAAGAAGAAAGAAGTTTTTCATAAATGATTTTATGTTCTTTTACTAGCTTCAAAAAAGCCGACGGTGAATGTCACAGAGGCAAGAGCTCGACTCGACCAGGGAAGCGTTGTCTTATGTGGAAAGTTTTTACACGTAAGTACTATATACATTGTTGGGAATGAGACCCAACATGGTCGCGGTATGCACGCGCCAGCGGCGTGAGCAGTCTTCATCGGCAGCGGAAGCGGGACGCGGGCGGGGGGACATGACCGAGTGAGCGGACCGGCTCGGACCTCACCTCACTCGCTTCCACGGACCCCGCCGCCACACACACCTCTTTTTAAATTTAATAATTGTTTTGTCCGGAATTTTGTTATAATATCGAATTTATTATCAACGGCAATATACCAGACCTTAGAAATACAGTCCATCATTTCATCACCCCTTAAACAACATAATCTATACATACATACGTATACCTATATACATGTATGAACCTCTAATTTGCTCTTTCTGTGTGGTGTGGTCATCAAATCAGGAGATAAATAAATAAAAAGTTCGGTGGGATGCTACCTGTGTTGACACCCTCGCGCATTGCCATGTTCACAGCACGGTGGGCTGAGCCCCGGCAGCTGCCGCAAGAACAGAAAACCTGAAGAGGCTGTTAATATCACCAACTTGTCGCGAGCTATTTGTTTAATATATAAGTATGGCTTGCGCTGAGGACCGAGTGTGCATTGACTGTTTTGGAATATCGCTCTCATTCACGAGACCATAAGACTGACCTATTTTTAGACCAAAAAATCAACATTGTCATCCAACATGTTAATGCTGTCAGGCTTTTGGCCATTTATTAGAATGACAGAGAAGCGGATAAAGTTTTTGCTGCCTAATGAGGTCCTTCCTTTGTTTAATATAATATAATACTTGTACAAAATATGACAGCCTCCGCGGCCGCTGCACAAGGAGGCGCGGGTTTGATCCCCGTGCAGTGCAAATATTTCTATTCTATTCTATTTTTGTTTATGGCAATGGTGCCGATGTCGACAATTCTGTCAATGTCATATGTGATATGAGAAAGCATGCAAAGAAATAAATAATAATAATAAAAAAACAACTCTAATCCAATAATAATTTGATAACACTGTGTTTAATGTGAAACTTGTAGACAAGTGTTAGTAGGTAAACTGAAATAAACAAAAAATAAATAATAATAATAAAAATACGTTAAATATATAATGGTATGAGAGGAGACCTGTGCCCAGCAGTGGGATGATAAAAAGGTTGATGATGATGATGAAATATATTATGGTTAATTATAATAAATATGAATATAGACAAACACACAAAAATAATCATAATTTGATGTCATTAATACGGATAAAATCCATCAAAGCTCCAAATGGCTTTGGGGAAGAATGTGTTAGTAAAGATGGAAAGTTAGTTGGCACAGGGATATGTAACTTAGGAAAGCGACTATACAGATCATGGGCTGGATTATTATTGGAGCACTGGAAAAATATATGCTCTAATGTACCTTCATCCAGTCCACATTCACAGAGCGATGTGTCTCTGACCCGGATTTTGTGGAGCAACAATGGCCTATACGGAGGTTTTTTAAACGGGTAAAACTAAGGTTTGGGCGTAACATTAGGCTGTATTGCGTGATAAAAAGCACCTTTCCGCTTACTTATATTTTGCCACTGCACCTGCCATGTGGATAGCAAGTTCTTTTTTGGAAGGCTCAGCAAATCATAACCCTGGCATTTAAAATATTTGAGGTCAGCGTCATGGGACGTGACAGCGTCCTTAGCAAGAGCATCGACCCACTCGTTTCCTCTTATGCCACAGTGGCTTGGAATCCAAACCAAGTGGACTGTTTTAAAGGGACTTTTTGATTTGGACCAAGATTGGACTGTGCAGTTTGCTTTTGAGAGGACTTTGCTCCAAAGCTTGCAAGCAACTAAGGGAGTCCGTGAAGGTGACACCAAAATGTATGCTATGGGCTTCTATAAATAAACAAGCTTCCGGCAGGCTTCGCACTCTCCCGTAAACACTGATGACTGTTTAGGGAATCTAAATTTCAACACGATTTTTGAGTAAAAATGGAGAATTAAACATTATTTTTTTCCTTAGTTCCTGGTTACGAGCAATCCTGATGAAAACTGCGCAGCATCAGCTACATCTCTTTTGATTCCCTTGGCCCAACTTGCACTATATGCCACGGGATTGGTTTTAGAACAACTACTAAAACTGATCGGCCTGCGAAATAAAGAAGAGGTACTTCACAGATTTTTACCTTTAGCTTTGGATAGAAAGAAAAAAATGTATAAAAGTCATTTATTTGCTCAAATTAACAAAAAGAAAGAACACTAATACTTGATTAATTAAATATGATAAACTTTAAACAGCTTCTTTGAAATCTTCTTTTAGATAAAGGCCTGTTTCCCTGGATTAACAGCGGAATTTAACAATCAAACAAGTGTCGTATTCGAAGCGGCTACTAAATATTTCGCCAACCAGGACCGACCCCTTAACCAGTCTTTCATTCGTGACTCGTCACAAATTTTCCAAGCTGGAGGACAAAACGTCGACTTTAGTAACAATGTTCAAGCTGCTGCTATAATAAACAAATGGGTAAGTCAAAAACTTACAGCAACATTATTTGAGGTCGTTATAAAAAATACTTCATTCAAATACATATTTTTTTTTTACAAGGTATCTGACAAAACCCACGGTAAAATCCAAGATCTTGTAACACCGGGTATGTTTTCTAGTGATACTGCCCTATGTTTGGTCAACGCAATTTATTTCCTGGTAAGAATTAGCCATAATTTTCTACTTTAATAATATAGTAATCCAGAATCTAAATATTCGTATTTTTTTCCAGGGTAATTGGGTAAATCAATTCAATCCTAAACGTACACAAACCAAAGATTTCCATAAACGTAACGGAGATACTGTACCTTTAAAATTCATGTACCAACAAAATACTTTTAACTACGCTGAGAATGCCAAATACCAGGTTTGTATTTTTTTAATGTTCCTATTCAGTAAATGAACTGATGATGACTCAAAAGGTTACTTCTCTATAGATAAGATAGATCTTAGATAAGTAACTTTTTGAGCCAATCATTCTAGGTGTACCTGTAGTTGTGAATATGTATTTGATTATACAACCTCATTTGATTGTTACTTATTTCAGGCCCTAGAAATGCCTTACGACGGCGGCAATTTCAGTTACTTGGCCGTTCTTCCAAGAGAAAATGTAGACTTACTGGTTACATTAGAGACTATTAGCGAACCTGATGAGTGGAATAAGATGATGGAAAGCCTTTCACCTCAAAAATGTGACGTTTACATACCAAAAATGTTAATAAACACCAAAATAGATGTAAAAGCAATGCTTAAGAAGGTAATATTATGCATTTTTAAAGGTAGTCACTGTTCTCTAATTTAATCTCTAATCTTTACTATACAACACAACCTACAACCTAAAGGAAAGTTGGCTTTCCTTTACCAATTATTTACGATCAGAGGGACAATGAGCAGTTTTCCATGAGCTTTCTTTTGACTTGTTTTTTGACTTGTTAGGTGGCGCAGCTGGCACTCCTGGTAATAGAAGAGTGTTGTTTGCACATTTTTTATTTGTTTTAATCAATCAGAATATGACATATGACATTCTGTCACTGTCAGTTATTTCTTGCCGCAGACTAAATTAACCGCAAACAAATCAAATTAATGACGTTGGCAGAACCATCAGTCATCGATGGAGCCATAACTCTAAAAAAAAAAAAAAACAAATTAAAAAAAACCAAAGTTATGGTAGCGCCATCTCCTGATGACTTTGAAACTAACCTATCGGAAAACTGCTCATTCTCGTAATTTAAGTATTTATATTAAACTCTATCAATATCTGATCTCAATCACAATTTGTCAAAAAAAAATCGTTTTTTTTTATGAATTATAAACCAGCGCTTGATTGCAATCCCGCCTGATGGTAAGCAGTGATGCGATCGTTTATGGTACATACATTTACATACGTTTTGACAACTTTTTGAAAATTATTTATCGCAAAGATAAGCCTTAACAACAACAGTTAACAATTTTAACAACGGGAATTGACCTTCAGTTCTTTGAACCAATTACATAACTGTATTTTCCGTTTTTGTTTCTAATATAACTTTGTATCATTTCAGTACGGAGCCAGCGAAATGTTTAATCCAAACAGTAATGGACTTGAAGGAATATTAGAAAAACCGACTCAAGTGTATGTTTCTGATGCTGTACAGAAAACTTTCATAGAAGTTAATGAAATAGGAACTGAGGCAGCTGCTGCCACTGGTATGTATCGACAACATATTGTAACGGTCACATGCAAATTATACTGAAAGAATGAATGAGAGATTTAACTACTGAAAGGATTTAATAAGGTGAGTGCTAGAAGACGAGTCTGTAGAAACATCATAAAAGGACATAGGTGACGTCATTCAGAAATGTTAGGTGCCAAGTAAACGGCATACGGATTACGGGTATAACCAGATGAATGTGTACAAAGCTTGTTATAATAGGAATTTGCATGAATGTATGATGCAGAGTCATAGCATTTGACTTTTTGTAACGTATATCACAACGAATCGTTTAATTTCGAGGATAACGAAAATCAACGTAAGTATGGCTACATTAGTACTAAGTTTTGGACAGCCTTATCATTTCCTTTTGAAAATATTTTTTTTTCCAGGTTTTCTTTTACCATAAAGCCAAGTGTGTAAAAACGTCTTCCGTCTTCAGTAATTTATTCTCCCTAGGACTCCTCTGTACATATTCAATGCTAATCATCCTTTCCTAGTTTACATTCTTCATATGAAAACTATATTATTCTACGAAGCTTTTTTACACTATAGTCAAATCACACTAAACATAACATGAATTGTGATATTTTGAATATTTTTCAGCTTTAAATGTGAATACTTTTGCACTCCAGTATCCTCCACCGAAAAGATATATCTTTAAAGCAACACAACCCTTCATATTCTATATAATGTTCGGAAAATTACCTCTGTTTTGCGGGCTATTTGTAGGAGCGCATTAAAAGGTGAAATTATGATACAGAAATCGTAACAATTTATTAAAACTTTTCAACTGGTCGTCGGTTTGTGGTGAAGGACATGTAGAGTAAGCACTATATATTCTACCTTTGGGAATTTTCCATACATTTCTGATTTCATTTCAATCATAAGAAATTTTATAGACAATCCGAATGAATATAGCAGCTGAAAATCCACCAAAAATGTTTAATGCTAATCATGCTTTCTTTTATTTAAAATTACTAGTATTGGTATTATTTTCTGGAGCCTACATCCAATAAAGTGAAAGTAAATGCTATAAATTCATGTTTGTATCCTTGTGCATATAATTATCTACACAATGTGTTACTGAATTATTGCACATTATGAAAGTTCATAATAGTTTACAGAAACGATTTCTGTCATTTTAAATACAACTAATTTTTGAACCCAAAAATATTTAAAACCACATAAATTACTGCCACACTTCCGCTGTATAGTCAAAACAAACCACCATATGTGGTACAATTTACCCTTTTACATATTATTTGATTGTGTATACCCGTAGATTTGCAATATGACCACAATTCCATTCTAGAATTGTTGTAGATAAAATGTTATGTACATTCAGTGTTGTAATAATTTTCAAATTGGGATGTTTAATGGTATTCGTTAATTCCAAGACATGTTATAATATAAAATATCAGATTTCTAAACTAAATTATGAATTATTTTTTATTTATATGCTTACATGCGTTACCTACTTATGCCTGCAGAATAGATTTATTAAACTATCTACGATTTCTATTTGTCTAGCAACTCCTTTTAAGGACCTTGTTTACGAAGCGCAGCTACCTTGCATTCAAATTATAATTTAAATCCTACTGGAATTTAAATTATTAATTTACAGCTTCAATAGACTTTTTATGACAGTTATCCACTTTCTTTCTTATTACTTAAGTCTCATTTTTCATTTTCAGCTGTTATTGTTGGCCTTAGGTCTTCTTTGGCTCCTCGTCCTAAACCTTTTGAGTTTTTGGCAGACCGCTCTTTCGCTTTCTTTATATTATTAAGAAGTGAAACAAGTCGATACAAAGCACCTTTGTTCTGTGGAACATTTGTAGGAGCGTAGTAAAAGGTGAAACAAAACGAAATAATGCATAATGATGGTCACCTTAAAACGGTGGTTGGTTAAATGGTAAAGGTGCACTGTTTCTAAAAGCTGTTTCTAAAAGCACTGTGCTCATATATTTATATTATATATGTAGCTTTCACGGTTATAGTATCTAAATGTATTTGTGTTAACGTTTTCTGAACATCCAGTAGAAAAACCTGTCCACCATTCAGTAATCACCTTATTGTCAAAACATAGATGAAGTTAAGGGATTGACACTATCGATATCATCATTTCAGCCGAAAGGTGTCAACTGCTGGACATAGGCCTCCCTCAAGGATCTCCACGATGACCGGTCCTACGCCTTCCTCATGCAGAGGTTTCCCGCGACCTTCATCAGGTTGTGGGTCCACCTTGTTGGGGGCCTGCTTACGCTGCGTCTTCCTTTTCGTGCTCGTCACGCAAGAACCCGTCGGCTCCATCGGACATCGGTCCCACGGGCAATGTGCTCGGCCTACTGCCACTTAAGTGTTGTAATTCTTCGGGCTATGTCGGCTATTCTCCTTCTTCAGCAGATTTCCTCATTTCTGATTTGATCACACAGTGAAATTCATAGCTTAGCCCTCTCAATTACCCTTTGAGGCCCATTGTAACCGTCCACAACTCAGTTCCATATGTCATCTCTGGTAACACACACTGGTCGAAGACTGTTGTCTTGAGACCCTGTGGTATTTCAGCTCACTCTAAACTACACATTTACTGAATCGATCCTCTGATCTCCGTTAGGATAGTTCTAAAGATCTTTAATTATATGCCTTTGGTTTTTAGCTGTAGGTCTATCTGGAAGCGCCGCTCTCTCATCTCCTCAGAAGAAGTATATATTCATTGCAGATCGTCCTTTCATATTTTATATCATCTTTGGCAGTAAAGCTCCTATATTCTGTGGAGTGTTTGTTGGTGGCCAATAATGTTATTCTTGATTGGTAATGTCATAATTTAAAACATTTAGTTTGTTTTGTCAATAATATTTTGGTAGCCTTATTGCGGACATATTGAAACGTAAAATGTAACAGCTTATATTTTGTTTTTCTTCTAACTGTTCTTGTTCTTATAGTCAGATTTATCATATAGACCATACGTTAACTATTCTATAAAACCAATATACAACATTTTGTATGCATATCATACATTTGTATATATACACGCACACATGCGCAGCACAACATGTTGTAAATATCTACAACATGTTGCGTTGTCCTGTGCTAGATAGACATTAGGAAAGGATTTCTTTTCGTTGTAAGTCACCAAACATTTTTAATGCTAACCGTGATTTAAAAAAAAATAAAGTTACTAGAATTGGTATTATTTTCTGGAGCCTTCATCCAACTAATTGAAAGTAGATGCTCTAAATTCATGTTTGTATGCTTGTGCATATATTAACACAATGTGTTACTGAATGATTGCACATTACGAAAGTAGTTTATTCACAATAGTTTACAGGAACCATTTCTATCATTTTAAATACAACTAATTTTTGATCCCAAAATTATTTTAAACCACATAAATTACTGTCACACTTCCGCTGTATAGTCAAAACAAACCACCGATTAATATGTAGTACAATTTACCCTTTTACATATTATTTGATTGTGTACACGCGTAGATTTGCAATATGACCACAATTCCATACCTAGAATTGTTGTAGATAAAATGTTATGTACATGCAGTTTTTGTCTAATGGTTATAATATAACATAATTTTCAAATTGGGGTGTTTAGTGGTGTGCGTTAATTCCAAGACATGTTATATAAAATGTCAGATTTCTAAACTAAATTATGGATTATGTTTTATTTATATGCTTTCATGCGTTACCTACTTATGCCTTCAGAATAGATTTATTAAAATATCTACGATTTCTATTTTTCTAACAACTCATTTCAATCACCATGTTTACGAAGCGCATTAAATACCTTGCATTCAAATTGTAATTAAAATCCCAGTAAATTAGTAGTAGTATGGCAGTTATCCACTTATTTATTATTATTTAAGTCTCATTTTGTATTTTCAGCTATGCGTTACCTACTTATGCCTGCAGAACAGATTTATTCAAATTTTTACGATTTTCACTTGTCTAACAACTCATTACAAACACCTTGTTTACGAAGCGGAACTACCTTGTATTCAAATTATAATTTAAGTCCAAGTAAATTTACAAACACAAATGTCTTGAGCTTTGTTTGCTTACATCTTATTACTTAAATCTCATTTTACATTTTCAGCTATTATCGTTGGTGTTACGTCTTCTATGGAACCTCCTCCCAAACCCAAAAAGTTTTTGGCAAACCGCTCTTTCGCTTTCTATATATTATTAGGAAGTGAAAGAAGTCGATACAAAGCACCTTTGTTCTGTGGAACATTTGTAGGAGCGTAGTAAAAGGTGAAACAAAACGAAATAATACATAATTGTAGTCATCTTAAAACGGTGGTTGGTTATATGATCACGGAGCACTATTTCTACAAGCACTTTGCACATATATTTTATGTATGTAGCTTTAACGGTTATAGCATATAAAGGTTTTTGCATTAACGTTTCCTAAATATCCAGAAGACAAACCATACTTCACAACTGCAGTGCGATTCTGTTATCATTTCACCATGAATACTTAGATGAAGACCGCTGTCATTCCAAACCAAGTTTGGAAAAGGATTAACACTATCGACATCATCATCATTTCAGCCTAAAGACCTCAACTGCTGGACATAGGCCTCCCCCAGGGATCTCCACGACGACCGGTCTTACGCCTCCCGCATCCAGCGGTTTCCCGCGACCTTATATATATATATATATATGTACAGAGTGGTGCTGACAATACGACAATAAATTAAACATCGTATACAACAACACATTCTCAGTCTACCCATAAAAAATCAAATAAATATGTCCATTACTTTAATCACAGGAAATTATTTTGCATTTTTCATATTTTCTACATGATGTACATGTTGATAAGGAAGCGCTTACAGGTTAATGACCACCGCATCCTGCGGTACCAATCTTTAACAATAATGGCGCGAAAAAAGCAATTCGATACAGGATCGCGCTGTAGCCGATCGGGGGTCAGTGAACCAATATTCTTAAAACATGTTCTATGCCGTTTGCAATTTTATGCGATTTAGTTTGTTTGAAATTTTCATTTTTTTATGTTTGATGCTAGGTTTTTTTCTATGGTTTAGGATTATTCTTATGAACCAGCATTGTTCGTGTTTTCATTTATTGTCGTATTGTCAGCATCACTCTGTTTATATACATATACACGCGCACTTGCACAACACAACATGTTGTGCGCATCATGTGCGCTAGATAGTCTTCATTTAATCCGTCTAAAGAACATACTTCTTCTTTCCGTTATAAGTCGCTATACTTGTGAATTATTCTTTGATAACATTTTTTATCTACATATCCAAGTTATACCTGTCAGCGAAACCAGTTTCATTTATGGATTTAGTCGTTCTGGAAGTTTAGTGAACAGTAGTAATTTAATAATTTATGTCATAATTATTGATAGAGAAAAGAAAAAAAATTTGCTCCTCAGCTTCAATTTTTTGTTCATTTTCAGCTATTGGAGTTACCGCAACTTCTGCCCAATTAGATCCTCCAAAGATCTATTTATTCAAAGCGATACGTTCTTTCATTCACTACATTCTATTCAACGGTGTTCCTATATTTTGTGGAACATTTGTTGGCGCCCCATAAAGGCAGTTACAGCACTGTGATGTAGGTAAAATAATTAGAGCCAATAGTATTTGACTTTGGTGGAAGGTTTGGTTGGGGTATATTTGGATGTAATATATTTAAGTTGATATATAGGTATGTAAATAATAATGCTTTAAAACCATTACCACGATCAAGGCGTATGGCTTCATTCTCCAGATTTGCCATTGCAGGCATTCAGAGGGATGCTTACTGAATCTTAGTGAATGTTCTTGAATTCTTCGAGCAATCTTATGCACACAAATCATATAACTTTTACTGTCGATCAACTTCAACATTGTTACATTTGTTCTTAAAATCTTTACTTAATGATTTTTGCCCCTTTTTCAGCTATAAGTTCCAGCATCAATTTATATTCTAAATCATTTTTAGCAGTAACACTCGTATATACTGTGGAATGTTTGTTTTTTGTTGTTCTGAATCTTATTGATGATCAGCGTAGTTATCGTAATTACTTTTGTTTTCGTCAATAATATTTTTTTAATCATGGTTGTGGAAATATTGAATAGTAAAGTGAGAGGAAATCTTTCTGATAATGTTTTCAGTAGTGTTTTTATCATAATTGGTATTATATACAACATCTTCCGATTACCTGCGCTAGGTAGCCATTGTCTTCTAAAGGACGCCCTACACGTCGACTTCTCGCTTTAACTCGCGATCTTTTCCTTCTTCAGTCTATAGAGGTCCACTACTGAACAAAGGCCTCCCCCCTAGGCTTTCATACATACATAATCCCCACGCTTGGAAGGCAGGTTAAGGATCGCAGTAGTTTGATATTCCATAGGAAAAGCGCTGCTGCCCGCTTCTCTGGTGAGAGTTCCCTTAGTCGCCTCTAGGATACCCACGGGAGGATATGGCATGGTACTATTCTGAGCCCAGTACCACACGGGGCAACTCGCTATACTTTCGAATTATTCGTTGTTCACAGTTTTTGTCTGCATATCAAGTTATTTAGTGATACCAGTTAATTTATGAACTCCCTCATTCTGAAAGACTATTGAATAGAAAACATTAGAACGTGAAGAACTTTTCTTACAATGTTATTGAAGCTGATGTCGTTTATATAAATAAGTATTTCAGTTAAGGTTTTGTTTTCGCTATTTCCATATAACTTACTGTTCTTCAACTTTTATTTATTACTTTTCAGCTGTGGTTGGAGTTGGCATAACTTCTATCCAATTAGATCCTCCAAAGGTCAATTTATTTGAAGCGATACGTTCTTTCATTCACTTTATTTTATTCAATGGTATTCCGATATTTTGTGGAACGTTTGTTGGGGCTCCATAAAGAGGGTTACAGTACTGTGACGTAGGTAAAATAACCAGAGCTAATAATAATAATTGACAGTGGTGAAAGGTTTGGTGGTGGTATGAATATGTACATATATCAAGAATATATACATACAGTATGTTAAGAAAACCCTGTCCGACCCATAAGGATAATAAAGGTTAGGTAAACACATGACCAAATATAATATAAAATTTTACGTAATCATCATAGTACCAATACAAATGAATTTTGAAATAATCTTATTTTCCCGCGAATTAATTCCAACTTCCCCGAAATTTGGTAATTTTTAAAAAAGTGACAACACCGGTATTATTATGAGCGAATAGCGATGCGAACACGTGCCGCGTGCCCTGCCGCCCGCCGCCCGCGGAAGGGTGCTAACGCACTTTTATTAAGTTACCTCCTTTTGCGAAATAATATTTATTTTTTTTAGGGGGATTTTTTTTTAAGTTTAGCCCGGTTTTGTATCCATTAGTAGAATCAGTTATCGATACCTAACAACACCTTCACGGGTCGAACAGGGTTTTCTTAACATACTGTATATATATTTAGTAAGTAGAAAATTGTGAAAGCAACTAAATTACAACAACAAAAACAATAATAAATCGTTTATATTGTCATTAGTACGTCCTTTTATTTTAACCGTGTAGTTATGCATTAGTCAAAAAATCTCAAATGTAACAAACATGATAAGTGATGTGTAATGCAGAGAAATGAAACTACCGTTCTCAAGGAACGCTGGTTTATTACTGGCCGCTGCGTCCGCATTACTCTCTCGGCTGCGTCTGTGATGCGCGTAGATATCTAAATACCTACATGTCAAAACAACATAGAGATAGAACCAAATTAAATTAAAACATAAGGCCCCTTCCACTTTATTTCAGCAATACACATGGCACGAGCTCTTCCTTTACCTCCTGAAGAACCAATAGTTTTTGAGGCAAATCGACCTTTTATTTACCACATAATGTTTAAAAATATACCGATATTCAGCGGGATTTTTGTAGGAAAATAAACTGAAGTGGCCCTCATATCTTCAACGACACGTAAATACCACCTTATTTTTACTGATGTAATTAATGAGCCTCATAAAGTGGTCTCTAAAAATATCTAATTCTGTTTTTCTTTCTTCTTCTTATAAATCTATTTATTTTATTTGCTGTAGAAATCCTCATGGGCTTCCTCCGTCGTGTGTCGGGGTGACAGAGAGGGCCTCTTAGGACTCTTACCGGCTAAAATCTCCGCGATGTTTCATCTCCGCCTATGTGCGGGGGTACTGGATTCACATAAGCGTTGAATCCCCTGACAGGCGTCGACCAGCACCCTAATTAACGACGCGCCATTCATATTAGTTGGAATCATTTCGAAGCAAACTGTCAATCCATTGCTTCATATATTCGAAAATGTGTCTGCCCTAAAACATAAATACCGCAATGAATATTGACGAACTGTCAAATCGGAACCATTGCTACTGATAGTGTGTTACATGATTACCCTGCCGCTGTCTCTCAGCAGGTCCCAACCCCTTCTTCTTATTATAAACTTCTCTTCTTCGTATTAGCGTTAATCCCAGTCGCTTCCGAAACTTTTCAGCTTTGGAGTCTGGGGTCCGCTTTAACAGTCTAACTGCTGATTTTGGCTAAACTTCGATATTTTCCGTGAAGCGACTGCTGTCTGACCTCCACAACCCGAAGGCGACATCGAAGCATTGCAGCTAGGCCAATTGTTGAACTTTTGAGGGCTCCAACAATCCGTAACTACTACCATTAGATGTTCGTATGACAACCGGGACCAACGGCTTAACGTGCTTTCCGAGGCACGACCAGATCAGTACAAATATTCATACCATTAGATGTTCGTATGGCAACCGGGACCAACGGCTTAACGTGCTTTCCGAGGCACGACCAGATCAGTGCAAATATTCATATTTACGCACACAAATATTTGCACTACGCGGGGATCGAACCCGCGCCTCCTTGCACAGCAGCCGCGTTCGCTACCACTACGCCACGGAGGCTGTCACTCTTCGGTGTCTTCTTATTATAAACCTCAAGTTTAAAACCAACATAAGAAGTAAAGTGGACGAGTTTATGACGTGGTAGGGGGTAATCACTGGATATACTAAACTGATTTTGAAAATCATTTTACCGCTATATTATGTACCTATACAGTATGTTAAGAAAACGCTGTCCGACCCATAAGGATAATAAAGGTTAGGTAAACACATGACCAAATATAATATAAAATTTTACGTAATCATCATAGTACCGATACAAATGAATTTTGAAATATTTTTTATTCCCCGCGAATTAATTCCAACTTCCCCGAAATTTGGTAATTTTTTAAAAAGTGACAACACCGGTATTATTATGAGCGAATAGCGATGCGACCGCGTGCCGCGTGCCCTGCCGCCCGCCGCCCGCGGAAGGGTGGTTAACGCACATTTAGGTATTAAGTTACCTCCTTTTGCGAAATAATATTTATTTTTTAGGGGGATTTTTTTTAAGTTTAGCGCGGTTTTGTGTGCATTAGTAGAATCAGTTATCGATACCTAACAACACCTTCACGGGTCGGACAGGGTTTTCTTAACATACTGTATAAAAAATAAAAAGACTTCTGGTAGTCGAATTAAAAATATTTTAGTAATTATTTTATTTTGTAAGTAGGTTTGTACAAGGACTTTTACATTACACATGTCGCGTTACAAAAAAAAAAGTACCTACATTTATCATATATTACATACAATGGACGACCTTATGTCTTTCTGCGATCTCTTGAAGGATCCATTGATTATTATTTTTCTCGTCTAAAATTCATAAAATATACGTAAGACATGATAAATAAATTATTTATTTTTCAATATATTCAAAATAAAAATATTGTACAATGTTATATGAATAATTGTCAAAAATCAGATCGCATTTTACACGAAGTTAAATAGGTATTCATTTACCAACAAAAAAAAACTTTTACTTATTTACAGTATTTTATATTATATAATTATTATACTGTAAATAAGTACCTACAAGTTTTTTTTTGTTTAGTAAAAAAAACGGATCATTTAAAGAAATAAGAAAATTATTTGATTTTATATTATTTTTAACAGCACAAATTTAAAAAATACTAACTAATTGGCATACTTACACTATTTTTCTATTCTCTTTTTAGTTATGATTTTTTATTTTATTCTAATATCCGGAATGTTTGGCAAAGTAAAATTAACACCGTCTATACTACTTAATGTGCTGGTTTCGCTTGCTTATGTGTTCCTTATTTAACAGCATTGCTATGTACCTGAAGTACTAAATTAATTGATATGTTTTAATAAACTATATAAAATAACGTTGAATTTTCTTCTTCCAGGTGTGTCAGAAGAAAACTTAAATATTCTGTTCAGGAATAAAATGAATAAAATTTTGGTCAATAGTAAACCGTGTATTTATTTCACATCCCACGTAATCTATCATGTTAGTAACTGTCAAAAAATCCTGAATAATAAATAATTTATCGGCGTACCGAAACATGTCCGATTAAAATAGCTTCTGGCTGGTTATATATCTGATACCCTACCTATATACAGATCAAACACATCAAGCAAGTATAATCAGTCAAACTTCTTTATTAGATCTTCAACTTTATGGCTAAAACATTAAAGCTCAATTGATTGGATATCTGACAGTTTCGAGTAGCTTGACGGCTATCGTCCGTACCTACATTAGTATTCAGTGTATACTACAGTAGTGTACTCTAATTAACCAGATGCTAACTACGCTACAGAAATCTGTACACAGATATTGTGATCCCTGCCTCTTTAAATTAATCCCCCTTATTCATAAACGTTATTAAAAGTTAACTAGTGATTAGTGATTCTTTAACCATACATTTTAGACATTTACACGTCACTTAACTTTAATCGTCGTTTATGAATGAACCCTTTAGTCACTATGGTGTTTATTCGTAAACGATGTTTAAAGTTAAGTGACGTTAAAAGGTCGAAAGAATTGCTAATCACTAGTTAACTTTAAACAACGTTTATAAATAAACATATACGGACAAATCACACAGATTGAGGCTAGCCCCAAAGTAAGTTCGAAACTTGTGTTATGGGATACTAACTTAACGATACTAAATTTATAATAGATACATATATAGATAAACATCCAAGACCCAGGCCAATCAGGAAAAAATCGTTTTCCATCATGACCTGGCCGGGGATCGAACCCGAGGCCTCCACGTCGCAGGCAGGCGTGTTGACCGCTGCGCCACGGAGTACGATAATGTACAAAACTACTCTAACACTGAGTATCATATTAATCTTCATATCAACATATAAGATTCAGGCACCTTCGAAAGAACTATCTTTCGAAGGTGCCTGCTTTATATTAAAGGTGTTTAATGCTGTGATTGTCCTCATTCAGCCATTAACACCACTTGAAACGCCCATTCTCAGCTCTAGAAAACTATACCACTAAGCAATTTTAATACAAATAGAACAAAGTAATTAGAATGCCGGAGGATATCTCGCTATTCAAAGTACAAACGAACACAACCCGATAAAATAACCCAATATCTGTAACCAGTAAAACAAATTATAGTAGCTACATTATGACGGTTACCAAGGACACATCATTGAGGGACTAGTTTCCAATTAACAGGTATTATTGGAACTCCCTCGGGGATGAGAATATCGACAGGACGGGATCGAATGAAATTACGAGTTAGATCTCACTTATCCAAGCAAAATCCTAGATAATCTACTGAAGGAAATGTTGTTATGGCCGGCAGTGCTGGTTAGAATTGAAAGTTTGTTTCTTTCGCTGACAAAACTACTTGTTTGATAGTTTAATCCTCTTCCAGTTCTTCAATTTCCAATTTAAATTGTGTATTAGATAATCCTTTGACAAACAGATTTAATCTGTTCGTATTGTGCTTCTGAATTGAATTCAGATACCAGAGGAACAATTTTGAATTTAATATTCACAGGAAAATTAAAACGAGTATTTTTATTTTTATACTAATTATTTCGAAAAGCTTAGTACGTAAACGTACCTGACTTGAAGCAACAATTTCAATTAAAATAAAGAGATGATCGGCTGAAGCCGAACTAGCCTGTATTTTGGCTCTTAGTAGCATTTCCCTCCTGAATTATACTAAGAAAATGCCAATCAAAAAGGCATATATAATTACACTAGTACTACAGAAATACAGAATAAAAATTGAAAAAATCTTGTTCAGTGTTTGTAGCAAAATGAGCCTATAGTGTACCCACTGTCGGGATACAAGCCTTCGCCAGCCACGAGGCTCTACTCGGTGTAAGAAGCTTGGGACTGAGCTGCTCGCTCTGCTAAG
Organism: Sesamia inferens; assembly: GCA_037179545.1. Taxonomy (NCBI): domain Eukaryota; kingdom Metazoa; phylum Arthropoda; class Insecta; order Lepidoptera; family Noctuidae; genus Sesamia; species Sesamia inferens. The sequence continues at coordinate 12,946,942 of CM073928.1, read as the reverse complement.
CATAGTTACTAAGCAATCATCATCATCTCAGCGTTAATCCCAGTCGCATCCGTAGCTTTTCAGCTTTGGAGTCTGGGGTCCGCTTTACCAGTCTAACTGCTGATTTTGGCTAAACTTCGATATTTTCCGTGAAGCGACTGCCGTCTGACCTCCACAACCCGAAGGCGATATATATAAGCATTGCAGTTAAACCAATTCTTAGACTTTTGAGGGCTCCAACAACCCGTAACGACTGCCACTAGATGTTCGTATGGCAACCGAGACCAACGGCTTAACGTGCTTTCCGAGGCACGACCAGACTAGTGCAAATATTCACATTCATGCATACAAATATTTGCACTGTGCGGGAATCGAACCAGGAGGCGCTCCTTGCGCAGCGGCCGCGTTCGCTACCGCTACGCCACGGAGGCTGTCAAATAGTTACTAAGCAATATGCGTAATTATAATGTAAATTATTGTAAACATTTTCATTTTTAATGTCTGGACTTGAAAAAAGACGATGATCCCTGAGTTTGTTACGGCTATTTCTTCTCAGAGGTAGTCAGTTAGGAAATGCCGGCTTCATCTAATTAAAAAAAAAAAAACATGAAGTGTAAAAGTGATCTGTGATCCTACTTGCTTAATAAGCGATTTCGTTTTATTTCACTTGGTTTTTTTTTTTTTGTTTATCGTTTTGATAGCAGTGGTGATCAAATAATTTTCACGAAGTAATCACCTTCCTGGGTTTGAACCGACAACAATAGCCTTAACTAACTTATTACTTTATAGGCCAAGGTAAGATACGACCAATGACACTTTTACATTTCATACATAGCTTAAATGACAGAGATTTCTAGAAACATTGCCACAATCACAAGAATACTGAAATCCAATTTGACGACTCTGTACATATAATCCCCACAGATTAAGTATGTTATCAGAAGAACTGCAAATGAAGCGAGCTATACATCAATCGGGCACGAGCCGTGGTTCCCCTTGAGACTTCTATATTGATGATTTAATTAAGCAGTTGCCCTCAAACTTGCGTATTGGGATGCTCCAGTTCGCGACCGTCGGAGTATCCTGTCCGTTACATCGGAATTTGTAATTAAGAAACAACGTCTCGGAACAAAATCTGTTTACGAAGTCAGCCGAAGTATTTTGTCTTGTTCACAGCGGTTTAGCGTAAACATCCACATAGGATATGTGGTAAAGTAAAATAGTTCAAGTTGTTAGTCGTTCGCTGTTGAATGATTTCTTATTGAATGAACTTTGCTTAAACGCTTCAATATTAATATCGGTCTCAAAGGATAGTAACAATATTGAAGTTTTATGGGAAGCTTAAATCCGGATAATCTGCTTGAAGAAATAAGCAACCAATGTAATAACAAGAGTACGTATGAAATTAAAAATAAATGTTTTATTAATGGTAAATATTTTAATAGTGGAACAATCAGCAAATGAAAGGCATAATTTTATTGAAACAGATATTCTAACTTTAAGACCAATGGTTATCCCTGACGACTTTTGAGGATATTCTCATGACAATCGAGTCCTTAGTGACATGTTAATGGACTGTGGTCGACAATTAACTACCATTTAAGCAATGCATGACTATGATGGTACATAGAGTCCCTGTAGCCTTATGTATAAGTACATATATGTATTTGAACAATTACAATGTCCGATGAAGGCCAGCCCGCGCCCCAGCTGAGCCAGTAAATATAAATTCCCGACTATGACCTCTAAGTTTGTTTCGGCTGTTTCTTCTCAGAGCTAGTACTAGGAAACGCCGCGGTCATCAAACCGAAATAAAATAAAAATTCGATCCAGCCGTCCCTTACTGTTCTCTCTAGCGACACCCTAAGCCGAGGTTCATACCCCACAGGGGGTGCCCTTAGCGTGTAGTCGCTTAGCTTTTAGTAGCCCTGGCTGGAGGCTTTAAATTCACTTAAGGCAGCCGCAGGATAGTCCGGTTAAGTAGTCACGACCTCTCAAGGTCAACTACGAGATGCCATATTAAAAAACAAAACAACAAATACAATACACAGGAAAAAAAGAATGTGTACAATTTTCACGTGTAAGAAGTGAACACTTCAAAAGTTTTGGTTTCAAGATAATAAGTCGAATGTTAAATTTCGGGAAGAGAATAATTGTAGGTTTTAGTAATAATTTATTTATTAAATTATTTATGTACACACAACAAAATACATAAGGATATGTCAAAATTAAGATCTGAGTACAAAGCTGCTGCTTATTTCTTAAAAAATTTCTTCAAGCAGACCTGCGAAAGGAGAAGTAAAATAGAAATGTAGACAATAGTGTGTATGACCAAGGAGAAAAAATATGAATGTGATAAGTATAAAAGTAATAATATTAAATAGACCTAAACATATAATCGTAAAACAATTACAGAAGTATACTTAAATAAATACGTAATACTAAAATATGTAGGTATATAATGAACAAATTCTCACAATATATAAGAAAAGTAATGCTATTTAATTCATAGTTTAAATATAGAAATTGTGTTTAAATCACGAACGTTAGGCGGGAGTGAGTTCCTCAACAGAGAAGGAAAAGGAATAGTAATTCGTTTTATGAATATGAGATTTAAGGATGGATTTTAGGTGCAATTTACACTTTTTTTTTTTTTGTAAGTGGGGAAATCCTCATGGATACCCTCCGCCTGGTAACGGAAGGTTATGTAGACCTCCTCCTGGTATCAGCCCACCATCCCTAGCGGGCGCCATCACCAAGTGCACCCAATACCACGACCGCACAGACCACCACTAAGACGCACATACTGCATGTCCCCTCCTTGAGCCTTAGCGCTCGAGCGACGACACGGCCCCAATTTCGTCGTTCGCATTGTCTTTCCTATGGTGGCCGGTGCAATTTACACTGCGCTACAATGCACGTAAAAGAAACGCTCACGCAGGAGGAAGGATAAGACGGATTGTGTAGGACGTTGAAAAGGCATTTCATCCACATATAATATATATATTTATTGAGATTAATACCCGTACATTTTCGATAAATGATAGGTACAAGAAGCTTATGGAAACTAAAGTATGAAATAAAAAAAAAATAACGAGCGAGTGGATAAGAAACACTTAATAATGCTTCCTATCTCACTTTCTCCAACGTTAAATCTTATGAATTTATTTATCTGCCTCTTTTACTGTCGCTTTTTCATTTCATCGACTTACAAATATCACAAAAAAGAAATACCTAGAACGCAAAATTTAACAATGATTTCAAATATAAAACTATAGTTCCATTTATGTTAACTGCGTAAGTATTGCAATGTTCCATGAAAGAGCAGATTTTTATACGCTGTGGGTCTAGAATCATATGCTGAATTCATGGTATGATATGGCACATTGATTTGCTTTTTTAGCTTTCATCCTTGCCATCACGTTTGCATTAGGTTAGCCTGCCCCCCTAACTTTAGATGTTCCTAAGTGTACCTAGAAATGGACTCCACTTCAAAAGCATACCTATGTATCTGTACTTCATTTCACATGTTTCCCTTCGGTATAAAAAAGGAAGAAAGCTTTAACTCTTACTGTTTTCACTTGGGGCAGCCTTAAGCACATGACTCATACTGGTGGACCTATGGTCCCGTTGCCTTAAGACATGTTTAGAAAAGTAAAAAGCTGAGCGCCAAGCGCCATTCATCATCTTTGAAGTTATCTTCTCCTATCGTCTCAAAACTATCTAAAATCATACTTTCAACAGGTAAAGCGAAACGAGTCGATAAGTAAGACCAGTAAATTAGCTTCGGATAACATCAAAGTTTGTCGTAAATTTAGCTCAACTCCGTCGATTGTAAAGACCGCTGGTTCTCCGGCAAATTGATCTTATCGGGAGGCTACCCGATGTTCATAGTTAGTGGTCCATAGTTCATTGTGAAATTCGCAACCGGTGCTAAACTCTGACGGTCAACTAATTTACCGGCAGTCCAATCTTTACCTTAATAGTTATGGTATAGTTGTACCTTCAAAGTTATCCATTGCATTGCGACCGCTAAAACTTGGCTGAGTCTCACAATTTGTATAGAAATAATTAGGTGCTACGATTTCCTGAACAAAATGTTCAAAAGTTTTGTTTAAAATAAATACATTTATTCAGCACAGTCCAAAAGACACACAATACACCTAAAATAAACATAGATAGCAAATATATAAGGCAAAAACCTTAAGTTATAAATTGCAGTAAAATGTGCCTCGCGGCTGTACAAAATGGGCCCAGTTCAGCAAAAGTGACGGACAACTTTGTGTCTGGCGCTGGTTTTCAACTGAACCTGATCTGAGGTAAAAAGTCTTTATAAGGCTTTGGTACAAATAAAATTATCTCCGAAAAGCAAATACTTCTTCGGTAATGTAATACGATTAGGACGCGCGATTAACACCGCAAATCGGCAAAATAAGACATAACGCCTTCAGGCTTGGAACTTTGCAGGGTAGCTGTAAGCAGTTGGTTGAAAGTTGCCGAGAATCGAGTTGAAAGAAATTTGAATGGAGAAGCTTGTGTTTAATAAGGAACTGCTGGAAGGCTGGTAAAATATGTAACTTAATTGAAATATACAATTTTCCCGACACACACATTGCTTCATCATTATCAACCTTTTCATCGTCCCACTGCTGGACACAAATCTCCTATCATACAGAGAGGGACACACATTGCTTATAATAGATAAAACATCAATAGGTTGGGCATTTTTAGCTTCCAAAAAACAACTCCAAACGCGAACAGAAAAGTACGTTAATTATATATAATCCGACATACCAATACTAAGCTGTGAAATGATTGTATTATTAATGTTATCTAGTACGTATATTATTAACTATCTGGCATCTCACATTTCAAATAGTTTAAGTAATAGTTCGACACAGTTGATCAGACCAACGCATTTAAGACTATGAAACACATAAGCATGTTACAAAGATGTAAGAAATAAATACACGTAAGGATGAATGAAAGTGTTACATCAAAAGTTTAAATAAACGACTATCAGGAAACAATTGTTTAAAATTGGTATGATTAGTACTGAGCTATTTTCGCATGTGTACCAATAGATACTGTAATAATATTAGATTGTGAGAGAAAAAGAAGATTCTATGGATTCAATGACTCCAGATTTTGAAAAAGAAAACGCAGGGCGTCGTTGTGCTTGCCACATTATACAGAGTGTATCTGACATCGTAACGCAAACTTCGCATAAAAGCTACACCGCATGCCACTAACAAAATTATGATAGCCATTTATGTCATTTATGTTACAGAAATAACAGTGTTTAAAAAAGTGTCGGCTCGGCCTTTGAACGTTGCAAGCGTGTCGCCGTGCGAGTTTGTAGGTATAATGTTGACCCTTGATGCGAACTCTATTAAATCAGCTGATGGGATAGTTTTTCTAGTATTGTTCACATTGCGCTTTTTTGTGTAATTAACGAATTAATTAATTTTTACGTTAAAATCTTCATGAGTTATAAAAGTATAGCAATTAAGAAAAGTCTAAAGTGAAAAAAACTCCATATTATTTTTTTTACATCGGGAAAAAGCCTACGTGTACTGTATGTGTGTGACGTGTGTCATGTACTGGATCCATGGTACTCGTTTGTGCGTCGATGTCAGATACACCCTTAAATATTTACCAATCTACACTAATATTATAAAGAGGAAAGATTTGTATCTTTGTATGTAACGAATAAACTCGAAAAGTACATGCGCACCCCCACCAAGGTGGGGGTGCGCATGCAGGAGTCAACAGAGGTACGCGAGCAGATATTATGAAGGCATGTTTAAAATCGTCTCAAGTTTGGACATCTGTTCAACACGAATTTGCACACCAATATGAGAGCTCATCTACATGGAAATACGCATAACAATTTTCCACAACAGCTACTGAAACTTGGAGAAGGACTTTTTCGATCTTTAAATTTGGGCACCGATTATGCAGTTACTTTGGATGAGTCTCTAGGCGAAACAGTCCATAATTTAGATAGTCTGATAGATGCTATATATCCTGACATCGAAAACTTACACCAAAACAATTTTCGTTGGCTGTGTTGTAGAGGAATAGTTGCTTCCGGGAATTAAACAGTTAACGAAGTAAACAATTTAATAATGCAGAAAGTACCGGGTGGAGTTAGTGCTATAAATCCTTCTGCGGAGAGGGAGCGGGAAGAGGACGTACTTGCCGCTCCCCTCCGGCGTAGACGGGTGGGGCGAAGAAGGCGGGGGACGAACCCCCGTCTCCTTTAGCCCCAGGGTGTGACCAGCGCGTGCGGGTAGCTCCCGCACGTGCATTGCACAACGGTCACCACGTCTGGGGGTTATTCCGTTACCGGGTGATCCCCCTTTGGCGCGGAAACCGGCCCTACAGGGGAGGGCCGGCAAGCCCTGAGAGTGGCACGGAGTTCTTGGCCTTCGGGTCGGCCCCGTGACACTCTCAACACAGGGCCCGACGGTAACCGGGTGGTTTTAGTGGGTATTCCCGGCTTCGGCCGGGCGAGTCCCACACACGCTCGTCGCCTAGCTAGCGACGGGTATGGTGCCTAAATGCATTTCCACTCGAGACAAAAAAAAAAAAAAGTGCTATAAATCCATAGACACCGTCATTAACATCGAGGACGCAGTACACTACCCCCAGGAATATTTAAATTCTCTGAACCCGGCTGGTCTACCACCTCGTGAACTGTCGTTAAAAGTTGGCACGTCGATAATGCTTCTCAGAAATGTAAGTCCTCCCAATATGTGTAATGGCACGAGACTTCTTATAAAGGAGCTAAAGGATAATTAAATCTTCATTTCTTGTCCAGGCGGTTTTCCTTTGGAATGATCTTCCTCAGAATATTAGGACGTTGACCAGTCGGTACACTTTTAAAATTAAAGCTCGGGAATACTTACGCAAGAAATTGGCAGGTTCATCAAACATATAATTTATTCTTTTTCTCTATCCATATTTTTTTTATCTCTCTCTACTGTTTATATTTTGTATGTATTTATTTATTATAATATTTTTTTTTTGTGTTTCTCTTATAACTTCTCTTTTATATCTTTGCGCCTACCATGTTTTGTCTCTGCATCACCTTAAGGTAGAATGGTAGAAAATGCCTAAGGCATTAAGTCCACCATTGTGCAATGTTTTTCATTGTGTATAAAGTTTTAATAAATAATTTAATAGTAACGAAGATTATCACCTGCCCTGTAGCTGGTGAATTAGCTCATATACCAAGAATTCCCCTGATTTATACTGATTTGTCTATACCCTTCAAAAGGCTCTATAAACAAATTCCAGGGTCAAACATTCAAATTAGTAGGAATTGATTTATTAAAAGAATGTCTTCGCTTGTTCAACTTTACGTTTCCCTATCCCGGGTCGGGGCTCCCGATCATCAGTATATTTTGTTACCTGAAAATAATTTAACGTCAAATGTTGTTTATTAAGTTATCTACCCTAAAACAACGGGTTACACTCCGAGACTATCAGTAGTGAAAACTTAGCGCGTATTAATTACATTTAAATATTTTCATCATTAACAACTTTATCATCCTCATAAAGACAATCTATGCAGCCTGCGGATAATGGTTGCGTCGTCGATATTAGTGTCGGTGTCTGTGAATTAAAGAAGTTATATTAAACACCTAGAATGCTGACGATCCGGCAAAGGCCTTCCTAGAAAGAGAAACACACGGATGACCTCCATGTCCCTTCCTAGTAGGGTGCACATAGTTCATAAAAAAATTGGGACAAATATACTTCAAAAGTGTATTGAGTAAAAATCTAATAACAGTAAGAGGTAGCTACAAAATAAAACATGAACTATAGTTTTATAGTATACTGTCGACCCGACCCGGCTTCACTCGAATAAATGTATTATATTAGTAATTGTATAACTTTTTCTTGAATCACTCTATCTATTATAGAAAAGCGCATCCCGTTACTTAGTTTTAAAGATCTAAACATACATAGGGACAGTTGCAGGCCCGTGTTGCCCCTGCGCGCCGCAGCCTCTATGTCTTTGTAATATCTTCGAAAATATTTATAAAATTACATGTTGTAAAAGGCAACATTGACATATATAAAATGCAAAATGAATTTAGTGAATAAGGTCATCAGTACGTTTGACTTAATAGAAACGCTTGGAACGCAAGTCATACCCACGCGCCTCAATTCGGGTGCCCCCTCGGTACTCTAGCTAGTAGTCACGCACGCACCGCTGTGATAGGTGGACGGCGCGGCGCGCTACGCTGCATAATATAATTAAAAAATAATAAAAAGCAAACAAATTCTTGTCATTTTGAATTAGAATTTTACCTCAACCTTCGAAAAAAAGTGAAAATACGACAAAGAAAAATTTGTATCGACCATATTGATTATTTAACCCAATATGTCATCGGTGTTGCCATTCTAAAGTAAGTTTACTATCTGCTAATATTGTTTTATTTTTACTTATTCTTTAATCACAATAAATGAACTGATTAAATGTTGAGCTAAGCAGTTGGTTATTTTAATGCTTAAACAATCACGAGTCACTGATATAATATTGTATATCAGCGTAAATAACAAAACGAGAGGATAAATTTTATGTATCAAAGTTACCAAATGGTAGTTTTAATTTACACTGGCAGTCTGCGGGAAAGGGACACATATGCCATGCCTCTCATCGGAACGTTAGGTATTTATGCGTAAGCTTTATGGAGTAAGCTTTAGGTTTAGCTTTGAATGTTGTTGTTCTGATATTATTATCACTCGTAATAATTCTAGGTATAATATAATTTCTTTGCTGTGAATTGACTTGGAAATCATTTTGCTGACCACGTCTTTCCTGGGTAGGCGTTTTGCAGCGGTAACTGACATCCACGCGGGCGGAGCTACGGGCGACCACTATGTAGTATAAAACAAAGTCGCTTTCTCTGTCCCTATATCCCTATGCATGTTTAAATCTTTAAAACTACGCAATGGATTTTGATGCGATTTTTTTTACATAGATAGAGATGCATGCATTATAGAGTATACAGTATGTTAAGAAAACCCTGTCCGACCCAAAAGGATAATAAAGGTTAGATAAACACATGACCAAATATAATATAAAATTTTACGTAATCATCATAGTACCAATACAAATGAATTTTGAAATAATCTTTTTTTCCCGCGAATTAATTCCAACTTCCCCGAAATTTGGTAACTTTTAAGAAAGTGACAACACCGGTATTATTATGAGCGAATAGAGATGCGACCACGTGCCGCGTGCCCTACCGCCCGTGGCCCGCGAGAGGGTGCACGCACATTTATTAAGTTACCTCTTTTTGCGAAATAATATTTATTTTTTTAGGGGGTATGCATTAGTAGAATCAGTTATCGATACCTAACAACACCTTCACGGGTCGGACAGGGTTTTCTTAGCATACTGTATACATAATCAGCCTATAATACTCCCACTGTGGGGACACAAGCCTCCCTCAGTGAGACGAAATTGGCCGTAGTCTACCACGCTGGCCCAGTGCGGGTTGGTAACCAATATAAAAGGTGTATCTGACATCGACGCACAAACGAGTACCATGGATCCAGTACATGATTCTGAACCCCCCCGTGGTGGAATTTTTCGTCGGCTTTTTCATGATTTAAAAAAAATTATAAGTGTTTTTTTTTCACTTTAGACCATTCATAATTGCTATACTTTTATAACTCAATAAGATTTTAAAGTAAAAAATTAATTAATTCGCTTATGACTCAAAAAAGCGCAATGACAACAAAACTCGAAAAACTATCTTATCAGCTGATTTAATAGAGTTCACATCAGGGATCTATGTTATACCTACAAACTCGCACGGCGGTACGCTTGCAACGTTCAAAAGCCGAGCCGACACTTTTTTTTAAAACATTGTTATTTCTGTAACCATTCATTAACGACATAAAGGTCTATCATAATTTTATTAGTGGCATGCGGCCTTTTCGCGAAGTTTGCGTTACGATGTCAGATACAGCCTGTATGATATTTACCAATTAGCGAATTAGCTAATAGAACTAAAGTAATTGAAACATTTTTGTTTAACAATAATTGTGTTATGTTTAATGATATCATTTTTGTCTATATAATAGGTGATAATGATACCAATAGCCAAAAAAGCCATTGGTATAGATGATTTTTATCTTACAAAATAAGGTTAATCTTCTTTTTATGAATCAGTTAAAGATGATATTGACTCTAATAACTAGCACCCGTAACTAAACTAAAAGATGAATCAAAAATATGTCAGAAAGATGACTTAGTATAAGCAGCAAACAATATCAGAGAAAAGATACCTAAAGATATGAATATTTCTAAAACTAAAAGACATGAAAATCGTGTACCATATTCACCGCCTCCATAGTCCTTGTCTCATAAAATTACTTAGAACACCAACTTCGTTCTGACTTAACTTAATACTGGAGTACATAACTTCACTAACTACCCGCATAACTGGGCCACATTGTTATAATATGGTTGGTTTATTAATGTGTACAGTACATATGTGCCACATTGCAGCAAAAATTTCAGCAATGAGGCTAAACTAGATTTAGCTCAAAATGGTCTCCAAAGCCTGGAGCATAGGCGAAAAATAGCCAGCCTGCCGGTGTTCTATAGGATGCATTTTGGAGAGTGTGCGAGGGAATTGCATGATTTAACTCCCCCATCTCCGTTCCATCATCGGGCGACCCGTCATACGAGTTTCTACTGAGTTTCCACCCTTACGTTATTGACACTACAACGATCCGGACAAAGCGTGTCGCCTCGTCCTTTATAGCGCATACATCCAGGGATTGGAACGCTACTACAATTCATGTCTATATTGTCGGACTACAAATTATGTGTCTTCAAGGCTAGCGTGAATAGGCTCTTAATAAACTAGCGCCCTATAATGCGATTTTTTGGATTGCGGTCAAGTACTAGTATCATTATCATCATTATCAACCTTTTTATCGTCCCACTGCTGGGCACAGGTCTCCTCTCATACAGAGAAGGATTGAGCGGAATCACCACGCTTGCTCAATGCGGGTTGGCGATTTCAGACTTAAAGTCCAGGTTTCCTCAAGATGTTTTCCTTCACCTTCACAGTCATTGGTGTCCAAGATATAAAGTATATATAACTTTAGAAAAGTTACGTTGGTACTTGCCTGACGTGGAATCGAACCTGCGCACTCATACTTGAGAGGTTGGTGTTTTAACCACTAGGCCACCACGACTTTATGACCACGACCAGTACATAATTTATAAATAAAATGCGGTCAGCACATGTAAACCTTGGTGACTCTCCAGTGTAATAAAAAGGTTTTTAATGTTGTTTAGTTCCCTTGGAGCAACTGGCCCTTAGTGGTATTTCATAGCTATAATCCCGTGGCCACGAGCTAAACGCTCAAATTAAGCATACCATGAGTCAGCAAGTTTGAATGACAACTCACTTCAAGATTTTCAGGATGGCGCAAAATAATAAGTACTAGTAGTACACTGAGATGTTAGCCGGGGAGTTTTGACTATTTGATTGATTATTTATGGTGTGGTTTACTAAATAAAAGCGCGTAATTTATGTAGTAAAAAATGCATTCAGTAAATAATTCATAAAGAACACCAAAATATCGCAGCATAGTGGCAACATCATGACTTTGCATCAAACCTTCCTCATAGACGGTTCACGCGGCCGTCTTTTACAACTGTCATTGGCGATATCCGCCATTATTGTGAAATAAAATTTTCAAAGAATTTCTATAAATTGTTACACGTGCTATTGGTAAAATTGTGGTATACATTCTACAGAGGCCATTGACCAAGAGTTGAGGTTGAATCTCACTTTGAAAAAACAAGAAGAAATGTTAACCTTCTTATTTAAACACACATAACTTTCAAGGTTTTCTTTCGCAGTAAGGTCTGGCAAACGTTTTGCGATTATTAGCTGCGCCCCGCGATTACACCCGCATAAATTCCGATTAATCGAGTTCCGACAAATCGAATAAAAGATCCCGCGGGGATATCGTCGCTCTGCGTGTTAAATTTCATCAAAATCCGTGAAGTAGTTTTTGAGTTAAATAGTAAGAAACGTCCATCCATACTCACAAACTTTCGCATTTATAATATTAAGTAGGATTACGTTCGTCAGCTTGTTTCATAACTTAGAAAGAAAGAAATATTGTTTTTTATGCCCAGCAATAATGTACATTACAAAAAAAACTTACATAAAATAGACACAAACAAAGTAGCCAAAAGCCTCGTACTCAAGCAAAAAAGGTTGTCAATTTTGTCCATAGCACGGTGTCAGGATTTTGAGGGCCTCCCTATGCTGCGTCTTCTTGTATGTAGCTGCCACTCCAGAATCTTACAGCCCCGTCACTAGTCGGTTTTACGTGCAATGTGCCCCGCCCACTGCCACTTATATTAATTAACGAATTGAACTATTTACCTGTGAGCGTTTAATTTCTGCAAAATTTCTAGCTACTTAAAGCAAAGAAACTTTACTCATAAGTTTCTCGCCTACATCATCAACAGCTACTAGAAAATTATCTTGCTAATATAACTTGACTCTTACAGCTTCATACTTCGAAGTTTAATATTATGTCAGTAAACTGTCTCGTTAGTTTTGTGGTCGCTGATGATGAGTTTTAGGTTTAATTCTCGGGTTGGGTTTATTTTTTCTTTTTTTATATAAATTACTAGCGGCGCCCTGCGGGTTCACCCGCGTAGGTTTCGATATGTTTTTTTATATGCTCCGCTCCTATTGGTCGGAGCGTGATATTATATAGCCTACAGCCTACAGCCTCTCTGGATTAATGGGCTATAAAAACCAAAAATATTTTTTCAAATCAGACCAGTAGTTCCTGAAAACAATCTCTTCAGCTTTATAAAGGGTGTCTCTGACATCGACGCACAAACGAGTACCATGGATCCAGTACATGATTCTGAACCCCCCAGTGGTGGAATTTTTCGTCGGCTTTTTCATGATTTATATAAATAATATACAGTTTTTTTCACTTTAAACCGTTCATGATTGCTATACTTTTATAACCCAATAAGATTTTAAAGTAAAAAATAAATAATTCGCTAATTACACAAAAAAGCTCAAAGTGAACAAAACTCGAAAAATTATCCTATCAGCTGATTTAATAGATTTCACATCAGGGGTCAACGTCATACCTACAAACACGCGCGGCAGCACGCTTGCAACGTTCAAAGGCCGAGTCGAGACATTTTTTTAAATATTGTTATTTCTGTAACCGCTCATTAACGATATAAATGACTATCAGAATTTTATTACTGGCATGCGGTGTAGCCTTCTCGCGAAGTTTGCGTTACGATGTCAGATACAACCTGTATAATAAGTAGGTATAGATTATAATATTATATTACATAGTATAGATAAACTAGTACTTGGCCGCAATACCAGGTGATAGTAAGCAATGATGCAATCATTGATGGCAAAGCGTGCTAGTTTATTGAGAGTCTATGCACTAGCCTAGAAGACACTTAAATTGATGTCCGAAGGAAACTCGGCCTCTGGCAAATTGTTCCAGTGACTCGATGTGCGTGATACAAAAGAAAAGGCGAAACGCCTCGTTCGGATCGTTATGGTGCCAACAACGTAAGAGTGGAACAACTCGCCGTACGATGGGTCGTCCGATGATGCAACGGAGATGGGGAATTAAATCATGCAATTCCCTCGCATACTCTGGCTACTCTTCGTCAATGCTCAAGGCTTTGGAGACTGTTTTGAGGAAAATCTGGTTCGCCGATTAGCCTCTTCGCACGCCTCTCCAATGAATCCAAAGCAACCAGATTGCATTTTGCAGCTGCCCAAATGTACAGTGTGATTCGATATTTTTTTATTACCGAAGCCGAATGTGCATTTGGGAGTTTTCGCGCTATGATCGATTATGTTCGGCGCGTTGAATGATTGAATTAATCCCATAGGAGCCAACTAATATAACGTTTTCTTTATCTTTTTCTCAAAATATGATCTTTGTAAGGAAGTTTCGTTTCGGTTTCGAAAATGTTTTTTTTGTTTTCGGTCGTAAAACTAGTTTCGGTCGGACACTATAGCTCACCTGCTAAGACATGAGACTAAGACATAACTGTTCATATGTATGTAGATGTACCTACATCGACCTTTTAAGGTATCATAAAAATTATTCACATCATTTAAGATGTCCTCGTAACATATGGTTCAGTAGATAATCTGCGTCAGGTATTAGTTGTTTGACAATTATACTGAACTGAGCCTATTTTGCGGAGCCGTAAGGCACACAATACTGTTTTTAACCAACTTCAAAAAAAGGAGGAGGATCTCAATTCGTCGAAATATTTAATTTTTGTTGTTGCCCGATTACTCGAAGATGCCTGGACCGATTTGCAAAATTCTTATTTTGTTTATACTTTCCAGTTGGTCCCATAGTCACCAGGTCAGGATCTGATAATGGAAGAACGCAGAAATCAGAAACTTTCAAAAATCGCATGGGCGACTAGTGCATTTCTAAGTATTTTCATTAAGTATTTTAAAGCACTACTGGGGTAGATCTGATGATGGAGTCGGGAGACAATCGAAGGAACTCATCAAAGATTCACAGCAGTGTCTGTGCTTGATTAATTTGTATTGAGAAGAACAACAACAGCTCGGTGGTTGTGACTGTCATAAGGGCTCTGATGATGAAGACAAAAGCCAGTTCCTCCTCAGCTGTTTATGCAGTAGGTACTTTGTGTTTGGACTTAATTCATTTATATTGATGAGTACTATACACCCATGTGGTTTAAAATGAAGATCTGCAGTAGATCTGATGATGAAAACCGTAGACAGTTGAGGGAACTCCTCAACGATTCACAGCAGCTACTTTGCTTTGTGCTTCATTAATTTGTATTGATAGGAACTTTACACCTAGATGGGTTGTAACTATTATAAGGGCTCTGATGATGAAGACAAAGGCCAGTTCGGGGAACTCTTCAACGGTTTATAGTAGTTACCTTGTATTTAAACTTAATACATTTATATTCATGAGCACTTTGCACCCATATGGGTTATAATGGTGGCCCGGTTGGTGACCTGTAGCACAGGCTTCTTCAAAAACCTACTTCAGGCACCAGTCTCTTCCAATGGTGGAATATTAGTAAAAATATTGTTAAACCAATATTGTGAAGAGGGAAATCTTCTTCTTCTTCTTCAGCCTATGGATGTCCACTGCTGCACAAAGGCCTCCCCCAAGGCTTTCCACGCTGACCGGTCTTGTGCTGCCCGCATCCATCGGCTTCCCGCGACCTTCACCAGGTCATCGGTCCACCTTGTTGGGGGCATCCCTACGCTGCGTCTTCCAGTACGTGGCCGCCACTCCAGAACCTTACTGCCCCATCGGCCTTCGGTTCTATGAGCAATGTGCCCTGCCCACTGCCACTTCAGTTTAGCGACTTGCAGAGATATGTCGGTGACTTTGGTTCTTCTGCGGATCTCCTCATTTCTGATTCGATCACGCAGAGAAACTCCGAGCATAGCTCTTTCCATTGCCCTTTGTGTGACTCTGAGACTTCGTATGAGGCCCATTGTGAGCGACCACGTTTCAGTTCCGTAAGTCATCACTGGCAACACACACTGGTCAAAGACTTTGGTCTTGAGACACTGTGGTATCTTGGACGACGAGAAGATGTATCGTAGCTTCCCGAACGGTGCCCAGTCGAGCTGGATTCGACGAGACACCTCTTTCTCGAAGTTGGACCTACCTAGTTGGACTGTTTGTCCCAGGTATAGGGTAAAGATGCCTATTATGAGATACCATTTCCATTTTTGGGTATAAAAAAAAACTGTTACATTTAAAGCTTTCTAAGATATACTTTTAGATAGAAAATTTAATGTACTTTAAATGTATATTAGCTATTTTAGGCTAAATTATATTATTTTTTGGCTATGCTGTAAAAAGTGAAAAATATCAGAAAAAAATTCCAAGGCAAAGGGCGCCTATTATGAGATATTAGGGGTTCTAAATATAAGATACTATCTTATATTAGGTTCCATAAATTTTAGGGGTCAACAAACAAAAAAAAACAATATTAACCTCATATTCACATTTTTATTGTAGGTAATTTATTAATTAAATATTAAGACAAATCAGTCTTAGCAGTTTGGTACATTAATTATTAAATTTTAGACTAACATCAGTCTTCAAAATTTTTACTTTACTTAAACTTAACAAAGATTTGAGCAGAACTCAGTTATCATAATAAAAATTAGCATTTTTAATAAAATTTTAAAATAAAGGTTATCAAACAAAGAGAATATAATAAACAATAAAAAAATTAAAATCTTTTCTAAATTATTTTTTAGTCTTACCATGTCTTACACATCTAAACATAATGAACACAAAAAACGATTCGATGCTACATCTCCACAATCTTCATGAGCCCATTTAAAACAACTATCACATTTGGCCCATTTTTCTCCTCTTGTATCCTGCGAAAAGTTACCGCTACAGTAGGGACATTCAGCATCATATTCATCCCCACTGCTATCTGCCAACTCAGGCATGTCATCGTCTTCGGAACTGGAACTAACTTCTTCAGCTTTTTTCTTTTTAATAGGTTTTTTTTTTCATTGTCTGCTGTTTTTTAACTGATTGTTTCTTTTTCTTGTTTTTTATTTAGGGATTCTTCTAATGACTTCTTATACGGAGATGCCGTGATTATAGAAGCTGCTCCAGTTCGGGTTTTCTTAGAAGAAGAATTGTTCTTAGGTAGCCTGGGCACTGGCTTAAGTGCAAACGGGGAGACAGAAGACGATGTACTGGGTACTGGATTGTCATAAACACTAGCTGTTGAGGCTGTTTTAGAAGATGCTAATCCTTGGTACTCATCTGAAGGATTGTCATTTGTAATTCCGCTATTGGGTAAGATTTCAGTTGGCTCTGATTGGTTTTCAATCGAAGTAAGCACACAACTAGTATCTTCCAGATCTGCGTTCTCGTCATTTCTCTGAACATTAAGTAAATCTTGCTCTTCATCCCCATCATTAAAGATTGAAAACTCTTCGTCTGTAAAAATATGTCGATTGCACGGAAATAACCCAGCTTTGCGAAAACCGTTAACGGAGTTGGTCATGGTAGCAGCTTTTTCATAAGCCGCACCAAACAATCTAGCCACATATTTGTTTGTTAGAGTGCGCCCCGAATTATTACGCAGCCAAGTTTCAATTTCTTGGGAGTAGTAAGCTTTTAGTGGCTTCATAAATGCTACATCCATTGGTTGCATTCTATGAGTGCAGTGTGGCGGTAAACAAACTATAATTACGTTGTTGTCTCGAGCTAAATTAATAAGATCGATGTTTCTCGTGTGTGTGTAGTGGCCATCTAAAACCAATAAAACTGGATCATCTTTACTTGGCTTTGTAAAGTTGATAAAATGCTGAAACCACTTTGTGAATAGGTGTGTCTGGATCCAGCCTGACGGATGACAATCGCCAATGGAACCTGCTGGTGCACCATCCATTAGGTCTTGAGCCATATTTTTCCTTGGGAAAACTATTAATGGAGGCACGTAGGTACCACAAGCGTTCATACAGGTCACTATGGTCATGAGCTTTCCTCTTTCCAGGGATGTCAACGCACCTACCTGTTTTTTGCCTTTCATACTGACAACTTTGGAACGTTTATGTTGAACTACTGTTATTCCTGTCTCGTCAACGTTGTATACCCTATGTGGAGCGGATTTTATCTTATCAAGTTCAGGCTCGTACAAATCAAAAAAGTTGGCGACTGCAACTGGATTAAATCCTTTTACTCTAGCAGCAGAAACTGCTTCAGGTGTCCTAATAGATAATGTAGGATGTCTCCTCAAAAATCCACGAAGCCATTTTTTACCAGCAGAAGCTTTAGTAACACTGAAGGGATGCCTCAAATTATTTTTAATTGCCAATTGAAACGCCATGTATTTAATGTCCTGCAGACGTAAGCCATAAAATCTTCTATCCATTTCTTTGCAATAGCTTTCCAGCTCGGCTTCTAAATCAATAGGCAAGGCTGGCCGTCTTCCCATACGAACCTGGACAAGATCTTCTGCGCGGACATCCTTTTTCACATAGCGCTCAAGGGTACCCTTAGGAACACCAAATTGTTTCGCTGCTCTTAAGTAACCCATTTCTTTTCTTCGTACTGCATTCACAGCCTGTATCATGGCAGCGTGGTCCCAGGTCTTTCTTTTGATGGGAGGCATCTAAAATAAAAAAATATACGGTTTAACCCAACACCCATGATAATTGTTCTTTTTGTGTACCATAATATGAGATATCTCAATTTAGGAACCCTAGCATATCTCATATTAGGAAAAGAACAGTTTTAGAAAATGGCTGCCTTTTTTTTTGTTTCCAAAAGAAAATACAATTTAACTGCATTCATAACTTAAAATTTACCATATAAGCTACAAACAAAACATAAATTAAATGCGTTTAACGTAATAATAAAGTTGTTACGTACCTTGTAAACATTTGATGAAAAATATTTGGTTTAACGATGTTGAAATAACCAACACGCACACGTTCTTACATTGCCGTTAGCCGGCGCGAACTGACAGACGTTTAGCACTGTTGATGTGTCAATCCGAGCCACACTAGCGCCAAATGACTGACGTGAGTAGTTTGACCAATATCTTCCTATCTCATATTTAGCGCCTATCTCATATTAGGCATCTTTACCCTATATACTCGTCAACAACTTCGAGTGCAGAGCAACCAACTAGAATTGGAGTGGGTGCGACATGATCTTCGTCTTATCCATGTTCATCTATAGACCCACTTGTTGGGAAGCTCCGCTGAGGTCATTGAGCATTTTGCCCAAGTCTTCCAGGGTCTCAGCCATGACCACGATAACATCTGCAAAACGGAGATTAGTGATGTACTCGCCGTTGATGTTGATGCCAAGTCCTCTCCAGTCCAGGAGCTTGAAGACATCTTCCAACGCAGCAGTGAACAATTTAGGAGATATGACATCTCCTTGTCTTACTCCACGCTGGAGTTGGATCGGTTTCGAGTCCTGATCCTGGAGACGGACTGACATGGTGGCGTTTTTGTACAAACACTTTATCACCTCAATGTATCGATGGTCAATTTGGCACCGACTGTAGCACCGCCCAAGTCTCGATCGAATCGAAGGCCTTCTCATAGTCCACAAACGCCAAGCATAGTGGTTTGTTATACTCCTTGGACTTCTGTATAACTTGCCGCAGCGTATGTATGTGGTCTATGGTGCTAAAGCCTTTTCGAAAGCCTGCTTGTTCGGGAGGCTGGAAGTCGTCGAACCTGCGAGCGAGACGATTCGTGATGACCCTAGAAAACAGCTTATAGACATGGCTCAGGAGGGATATCGGTCTGTAGTTTTTCAGGAGGGTATTGTCACCTTTTATGAAAAACAACACCACCACGCTCCTGTGCCATGCCTTAGGCGTTTCGCCTTTAATAATGATGGAATTAAATAGCTTCTGAAGCGCTTTAAGAACCGGTTTGCCACCCGCTTTCAGAAGCTCAGCCGTAATTCCATCATCTCCAGCCGCCTTATCGTTCTTCAGCTGTTTCAGGGCCATACTAATCTCATACAGGCTGACGTCCGGGATATCGCCGGTGTAGTGTCGGGTTAGTCTGGCTCTAGGATCATTAGCCAGGCTTACAACAGGTGCGTGTGTTGATGTCTATAACTCTCCGTAGAATTTCTCAATCTCACCCAAAATCTCGGGCTTGGAAGTGACGATCCTACCATCGCCAGTCTTCAGCTTTGCAAGTAGGCTCTGTCCAACAGACAAATCTCGTGCGAACACTTTGGAGCCTTTGTTCCGCTCGATAGCCTCTTTAATACAATTTGTATTAAATTGGCGTATATCGCGAGTCAGAGACTTTGAGATTTGTCTGTTAAGGCATCTG
This sequence comes from Sesamia inferens, assembly GCA_037179545.1. Lineage (NCBI taxonomy): Eukaryota > Metazoa > Arthropoda > Insecta > Lepidoptera > Noctuidae > Sesamia > Sesamia inferens. The sequence goes on along the minus strand of CM073928.1, from coordinate 12,927,047 downwards.
ATACGCGAAGCGTCATCAGGGGATTTTAAGACCACCTCCCGTCTTTCTTCCATTAGCCGACGGGTGGGACCGGAGATCTTCTTCTGTCCTTTTGAACGGAGGGTTTTGTAAAACTTGAACCTTCCGTTTGGAGAGTTTCCACAAACCTGTTGTTATAATCGTCCACATTTACGCATTCACCGAGGCATTCTAAGCGATTTTGCAGTTCGATCTGAAAGCTTTCAGGGTTTTGGAGTTGGGTTGACGCTGGACGGAGCGTAGACTTCATAAGTCGAGAGCGTTCGAGCCTAATGTTGAGGTTCAAGATGCCTCTAAAAATACGGTGGTCACTCCCGGTTTTAACCGCATGGATCACGGAGACATCATTGAACACTTGCCTTCTCGTTGACATTATGAAGTCTATCTCGTTTTTGGTCTGACCATCGGAGCTAATCCAGGTCCACTTGCGATGCAATGGTTTCCTGAAAAAAGAATTCATCACAAAGAGTCCTTCCTTTTCCATGAAATCCATGAGCATCTGACCTCGGGGATTCCGATTTCCAACTCCAAATTTCCCCACTTTCGTCTCGTCCGCCTCTCGCATGCCCAGTTTTGCGTTAAAGTCCCCCATGACAACAGTGTAGTGGGTTTTGGAGGAATGTATGGCTCTACTGACGTCCTCATACATAGCCTCCACCTCATCGTCGGAGTGTTTAGACGTCGGAGCGTAAACCTGTATAACCTTTAACGAATATCGTTTGGTTATTCTGAGTACAAGGTACGCCACCCGAGTCGAAAAGCTCCCGACCTTAACAATCTTGTTCACGAGGGACTTGTGGACAATAAACCCGACGCCACCCTGGGACAGCTGGTCGCCTTCCCGGAAATAGAGCAGGTTGCCAGACTTCAGGATTATCGAGTCCTCTCCCTGTCTTCGGACATCAGATAACCCCACGATGTCAGAGGGAAATAAATTAATTAAATTAAATTAATGAAGGTCTACAATAGATTTGATGATGGAGTTGAGAGACAGTCGAGGGAACTCCTCAACGACTCACAGAAGCTAACTTGGATTTGTGCTTGATTAATTTGTATAGATAAGAGCTTTACACCTAGATGTATTGTGATTGTCATTAGGGGACTTATGATGAAGACAAAGGACAGTTAAGGGAACTCGTCAACGGTTTACAGTAGCAACATTGTGCTTGAAATTAATTCATTTATATTGATGGGAACTTTGCACCTATATGGGTTAAAATGATGGTTTGCAATAAATCTGATGATGTAGACCATAGGCAGTTGAGGGAATTTCTCAAAAATTTACAGCATTGAAGTTTAACATAGGACAACCACTACCTAGTCATCACGCTTATGCAACAATCAATTATAATCAAGAGACTGATTTGATATATACAAACTTATAAAACTAAATAAATACAAATTACTAAATAAAGCTATTACCCTAATTAAAACTATTAATAAATTACAATACAGCATCAAAAAATTCTTCGTCATCGCTGTCGACTGGTAATGTACCCAAGAGACTGGCAGCATTGCCGCGTTGAATGGCAATACTTAGTCTCTGGCCAAAGTAAAAGCCAGCCCTTGGGTCACGGGAAGTGTCAACAAGCCGTTTGGACAGTTCATTAAAAAGGCAAAGAGCACTCGGACCCCACGGCCCAAGAGTTTCAACCCCAAACGGCTCGAAAATATAATTTCCGATAAGGTTGTTATATTTTCGCCATTTGAGGTTTTCTGCAGCCGCAGCAGCAACGCCAGAACAGCACGTCGATCCAGGAAGATAGGATGGCGCAAGAGTATCGACGCAAGTTGCATCCCACACTAAAGGCCTACCCATCTTCCAAGGAAATAAGGACATGCCGTCCGGTCTCTTGCCATCATCGCGCACCAAGCCATTAGGTTCTAATACAGCTGGAACGCCGACAGTGACAAGAGCTCGTCGAATGATGTCGTTAATGTTTGCGTGCCGAGCTAAGCGACCCGCACTTTGGCTGCAAGCCAGGCCGTGGTGTCCGAGGCTGTTGACATCTGCACCACAGTGACAGCGATGAGGAGAACAGCAAGGAGCTCCTAGTCGTAAGGAAGCAGGGATGCGGAAAGTGGTGTCGTCGAACAAAGTGCCTATGTTCGACGAAGGTAGTGCATGAAGCCAAAGACCCGACTCCCACCTTCCCACAGCTAGCAGGCGCGCACGCTCCGCATCAGTAGCAGACGAGACAAGTAAATTGTTCCGTACTACTCTACAGAGCGGCTCGTCCCACTGTCTCTGGGAAGAGACAAGAGAGATGAGATCAAGAGACTGAATTTAAGTTCCGTAATCGCATCATGTCTAGCATTGTTCATACTTTCATTTTTTTTTCTCATAGAAATTTTATAGAAATCGGTTCAGTGGCTCCATTTTTAAACTAAAATAATGGGTAAAAATTAAAGTAAACAAAATTACGTCGTTTGCTTACATATGCCTTTTTCCAACTATTTTAGCGTTAGGATTCAGTCTGACCGGATGCAGCTGAACACTACTTTTCACAACTAAAAAGTGTAAAATAAAAACTTTTTTACAAAAAAAAAAAAAAACAACAAACGTCCGGTATTTAGCACAAAAATAATACAATAACTATATAACTAGTTCAGTATCTAATTTTCTCGGCGCACAAGTGGAATAGATCCAAAGATAAGTTCAAAAATATTTTACTTGCCAACAATAATAACACGTTCGCTCTAACCTCACGTACCCTAACTATTGAACCATGCTACCAAAACTTTTTGTAAGCGAATCTATGTAGATTTTATACCTTTTTACAGTTTTAATGTCATATATGCATTGGCAAATAGTTTACTATCAAATTTTTCCGCCCGCAATTAAGATTGATCGATGAGATCCGATGTAACATTTAAATAATATTTTGAAATAACCAGTACTTTTTCCGAAAGAAAAACATTTTTCATAAATCATCATCTTCGATTTTATTTGTCACAATCGTTGTAAATACACTGTCACATAATAGGGTAGTTGACTAAAAAAACTAGACACGTATTTTCTATTTTCATATAAATAAAAAATGAAGACGACACAGTGCGTTGAAAACACCTGTGACGACACTGCACGCTACACTTTTAGCGAGGAGTGACGTCACCAGCCACCACTCCTGATCTTTAATGCCTTTTATATTTGTCAATTTTTATTGTATTGATAAAACAAAATATACGTATCCAATATTTATTCTATAATCTGAATGACGGACTAAATAGAATCATTTTTTTTTTACCCAGGAAACATCGCTATTGTAGGCCCTTTTTCGGTCAGACGAACCGCTAAAACAGCTCGAACACAAGACACTGGCCACAAATGACGTAGAAACAATCTCGTTTACATTAATCCAGTATGTTAATCTATGTAGCATTGGAATCTAGTGACACTTCCTCAGAGCAAGAGAATCTGGATTATTCACAAACTAAACTGATTTATGGTCGGTACATCTTTTTCTTTATGTTTCAATAAGAAAAGGATAGAAGATGTATATTCAGCTTTTCAGTTTTGGAGTCTAGGGTCCGCTTTACCAGTCTAACTGCTCATTTTGGTAAACTTCGATATTTTCCATGAAGCTACTGTCGTCTGACCTCCACAACCCGAAAGCGATATCGAAGCATTGCAGTTAGACCAATTGTAGGACTTTTGAGGGCTCCAACAACCCTTAACGACTGCCATTAGATGTTCGTATGGCAATAGGGACCAACGGCTTAACGTGCTTTCCGAGGCACGACCAGACCAGTGCAAATATTTATATGCTATGCGCGGGGATCGAACCCACGGCTCCTTGCGCAGCGGCCGCGTTCGCTACCGCTACGCCACGGAGGCTGTCCAATAATTAATTAATACAATTTTAAAAAGAAAAAAAGAAGATGTATATTCCATTAGTTATGCCAAATCAGTCTGCGCCTGACGTAATTGTAGTCGCCATTTTTTTAATCACATCTAAACTGTCTATGGAGTACTAAACTAATATTTATCTTCTGTACTTTTCCCCCTTTCCCGACGTAGGCTAGCTCGTGCCATACGCGAGCCATTAAAATTATATCCATCCCAACAATCACATTAATCGACATCTCAGAGGTAGTACTAGGAAATGCCGGGGTCATCAAACCATTTCAAACCTTTTCGATCATAATTTTTGGGTTCCGCGGTGCTACCTGATTTATGGAGCAGGTGGGTAATTCCAGTTGTAAAGAACTGGGGTAGCGAACCAGACTCTAAGGATGACTGGAATTGAGATGCCAAACAAGTGTGTGAACTACTTAGCCATTTTAGCCAAAAGTTATGCAGCCCGTCCGGTCCTGGAGATTTCCAATTCGGTAACGAACGGACTGCTGTGGCTACATCTGTTGGTGTTATTAAAATGGTATCCATTTCTGGTAAAATTTCACATACTTGCTCGACATCCTGTATCCAGTCACCCTCAGCGTGACAGACGGTTACTGACCAAATGCTGCGCCAGAATGCACTTGTGGTGGCATCATCCGGGCGGCACACGTCGGTCACGTTTTGTTCAGAACGCTCCCAAGCTCTGTATACCCACCTCTCATCACTCTGGAACATGCGATTCTGCGTATATCGATCCACTCGCCGCTTATACCGCCGCATACGGCTCGCCCATGCACAAACTTTCTGCTTCAGGAAGTCGATGCGCTCTGTGACATGTGATATGTATTCTCGAGGACTGATTCCAGTCCCCGAGAATGCCTGTCTCACAAAGCGCATCACTCTTGGTCGTGTATTGCCCTCCTTGAAGCAGTATAGTTTGCCGATGAGTACCCTGGCCTCATCGATACGACGCTCGATCCTGTGCTGCCAGGCTGGAGCGGCTGGTTTTGGTCGGTTAGCTTCATCACAGTTTGGGAACTTAATATTGGCTAATCGACAAGCCGCTACAGCAGCGCAATACAGGATCGAGTGTGTATCAATGAGATCCTCGCTGCTCTCGAAGTCATTCTTGAGCTGCGAGTCCAGAGCACACACCAGCGCCCTATTCTTTTTGTGCATGGGTAGCCGTGGTAATCGTGGTCTAAGGGCTGTTGGAGTGTATCTATATTCGCAGAACGCATCCTCCAGTGTGCTCCTCAGTCGGTCGTTATACTGGCTACTTACTGTTTCAACCCTATCATCCTCTTCTTCTACACGATTGGACCGCGGCGGAACAGCATCAATAATTGACGCTTGTGCCGCGGTCTGTGTCAGAGTCGGGACGATTTGGTTGCTCAGTACCTCTGAGCGCAGCCTATCAAGTGCGATATCGTCCAACCTGTGGTTGCGTTGGATGACCCGCACCTGATCCGATAGTCTTGGGCCGAGACGTTCCAGTGCCTGAAACAAAGACAGCATCCTTTCACGGTACGCAGTGAGGTTAGTTCCCCCCTCTGTAGCCCCGTAATATGCGCGCATGACGTTCTCATTCATTGTCTGAGTCCATCTCATGCGCTGCACACAACCACCGGCAGCGGGGACCCGGCTCGGGGCCGGATGGCCCCTAAGTCCCAAGCTCTTCGGTGGCCGGCCTCTCCCCTGCCGACGTACAGGTGTTGGCGACGTCGGCGGAGAGAAATACTCGTCGCTCGAGCTCGACGCAACTGCCGCGGCCGATGTCGTCACAGCGTTCACAGTGGGGCTGGAGACCGGCGGCGGCGAGGCGGAGCTGAGCAACGAGTCCGGAGGTGGTGGGCGTGCTTTTCGTGTTGCTGATCGTGTCAACATCTTCAAATTATTGTAATTTTCATATATCAATAAGACTGTGGAGGTGACATGTCAGATGTCATTGGTTTTCTGTTTCTTCGTTTCATTTTTTTATCTTGAAATGTATATTTAAATAATATGTTTTATAAAATTGATTTTGATTTCCACGTGTATATAAATATGTAAACTGCCAATAACACGTGTAACAAATTATAGAAATTCTTTGGAAATTTTATTTCACAATAATGGCGGATATCGCCAATGACAGTTGAAAAAGACGGCCGCGTGAACTGTCTATGAGGAAGGTTTGAGGCAAAGTCATGATGTGGCCACTATGCTGCGATATTTCAATGTTCTTTATAAATTATTTACTAAATGCACTTTTTACTACATAAATCACGCGCTTTTATTTAGTAAACGACACTATAAATAATTTTAAAAGTCCAATGAAAAATGCGCTTAACACTCATATTAGCTTTCCCGTCAAAAAAAAAAACAACTACCTATGTCGGAGGCGCATCACGGATGACAGATGGATCTAATGTCAATTGTCAAATAATATGTGTTGTCTGTGATCCTGGCTTTGACTTTTCATATTTTAGTACGAGTCTTTTGACTTTATTATTTTGGCTTTTTAAGCTATTGCATAGCTTCTATCGCGGGCCTTGAGCGCGGGGACCGAATCCAGAAATTCCGTAACGAAAAAACCTCACGCTCCCCACTCCGACGGGCACGGAGGTTTTTTTTTTTTTTTTTTTTTAATAATTATAAACTAGCGCTTGACCGCAATCCCGCCTGATGGTAAGCGGTGATGCGATCGTTGATGGTAAAGCGTGCTAGTTTATTAAGAGCCTATTCACTCAGAAAAACCGAGCGAATACGAAGGAAGACGGCAGTTGAGCGAGGTGATGCAATGTTAAATCCAACAACACGACCAACGATGCTGCGCCAAAGGGAGATTGATGTGAAGACCCTCCACGACCAAACTCCCAACACAACAACATTAGGCGCATTGTACTCGGCACACATCGCAACACAACTGCTCAGACCCGTCCTCCGTACGGCTTCACCAGACATCATGCCGGAACACGACAAATCGCTTGGCGGCAAGACTTTGTCTGGTGGGTGGTAACTTCTGCCGGCGGCTGATGTTATGGCCTACCACCTAGGTGTGGCTTGAAGGCCGTACATCGTCTAACGTCGTTTCAGTTCGGCAGTCTTCGGCACGGTATGTTTGTGTGCGTGCGACTACATCTTTTGTAAACAATTTATAGATTTTCAAAAAGAGCATGCATATTGCAGGGCGCGAACTCAGTTCTACACACTTGCCATGTTACTGATAGTGGCGATGTGCTAAACTTGCGATTAATTTTCTTTCTGAAATAGGTCTTCTATAGAGATATGTCATAGACGTCATCGACGTTGTCATGGCTACCTTAAAAACTTTTCATATAATTAATTATTAAGTAATTAATTTAGTAGTGTTTTTATAAAATAGCTTTTTTTTAACGGAAAACCTAAGATGAATGTCACGCTAATTTTTCATTGGACTTTTAAATTATATATAGTGTTGTTTACTAAATAAAAGCGCGTGATTTTATAGAGTAAAAAGTGCTCACGCGGCCGTTTTTTCAACTGTTATTGGCGATATCCGCCATTATTGTGAAATATTTTTTTAAAGAATTTCTATACTTTGTTACACGTGTTATTGGCAAAATTGTGGTATCTATCCACAGGGACCAGATCAAGAGTTGAAGTTGAAGTTTTTATTAAATAAAATATTACAGAAAGATGTCGGTGAACAATGTTAATACGAGTACATTTAAGTGTACGAGTTGTAATATTGTTATCTCGGAAACGAAACAACGAAAGTTTAATAAAAATATGCTCGTCGGCTTTTTCTGAGGAAGACATTGATGAGGCAAAAAAGTTATTGTTTGTTTCTACGAAGACAAGACAAAAACATGTATCGAGGCGTAAGAACAAAAAGCAGAAAGACCTAAAATATACGATTACGGTGTTTAAAATCACGGATCCCGAACAATCCCAGTTTTTGTGGCAAATGGCCTTCACAAATTGCCACCAGTTTGCTTTGACTACGTAGAACGTACGTAAAGAAGTTGATGAAGGATTTATTAATTCTACGGTCAGATGTTAACGCAATCAGAAGTGATTATGTTACTAAAGATCAGCTTGAAAATATTAAATTGATAACAAATGATTCGACACCGACGCCGTTCATCATCAACAACCTTTTTATCGTCCCACTGCTGGGCACAGATCTCCTCTCATACAGAGAAGGATTGAGCGTAATCACCATGCTTGCTCAATGCGGGTTGATGATTTCAGACTTATAAAGCCCAGGTTTCCTCAAGATGTTTTTCTTCGATCAGAGCGGTTGACAACTTTTCTATCAAAAACATTGAATTTGAAAATGAATAATGATCCACAAGAGTCCACAACAAAATATGGGACCACCATTGACGCGGTATTTTCTAGGTATTTAGAGGATATTAAGTCGCAAACTTATGTTTCTTATTTCAGTTATCATAAACCTATAGTTTCAATGATAAATATTCCTGAATAACCAACAGCTACTGTAAGGTAATAAAACCCACATGTATTGTAAAATAATAAAAATATTTTAAATAATATTAACTTTTTATTTATTTAATAAAAGAAAAATTTGTTTTCTTATCGGTCACCACGCTCAAAAAGTGTAACTTGAATTAATATCAAAGAAAAAGAAATACTGCATAAATAAAATAAATAAATAATTATAATTGCATAAATTGATACAAAATGCTATGCAATAGCTTTACCGCGGCAGTCCCCGAGTGCCACACGTCTTTTTTGTTACTTTATTAAAATTACTTATAAATTAAACGTGTTATGTATATTGTGTTTTGTTTGTAATAAAAATATTTCTTACTTTTTTTTATCAATTTAAATCAAGCTATTTATTGGTTTGAAACAAGGGTATTTAGCACAAAAATACAATAACTATATAACTAGTTCAGTATCTAATTTTCTCGGCGCACAAGTGGAATAGATCCAAAGATAAGTTCAAAAATATTTTACTTGCCAACAATAATAACGTTCGCTCTAACCTCACGTACCCTAACTATTGAACCATGCTACCAAAACTTTTTGTAAGCGAATCTATGTAGATTTTATACCTTTTTACAGTTTTTTTGTGTCATATATGCATTGGCAAATAGTTTACTATCAAATTTGTCCGCCCGCAATTAAGACTGATCGATGAGATCCGATGTAACATTTAAATAATATTTTGAAATAACCAGTACTTTTTCCGAAAGAAAAACATTTTTTATAAATCATCATCTTCGATTTTATTTATCACAATCGTTGTAAATACACTGTCACATAATAGGGTAGTTGACTAAAAAAACTAGACACGTATTTTCTATTTTCATATAACAAAAAATGAAGACTACACAGTGCGTTGAAAACTCCTGTGACGTCACTGCACGCTACACTTTTTAGCGAGTCGAGTGACGTCACCAGTCACCACTCCTGATCTTTAATGCCTTTTATATTTGTCAATTTTTATTGTATTGATAAAACAAAATATACGTATCCAATATTTTTTCTATAATCTGAATGACGGACTAAATAGAATCAATTTTTTTTTACCCAGGAACATCGCTATTGTAGGCCCTTTTTCGGTCAGACGAACCGCTAAAACAGCTCGAACACAAGACACTGGCCACAAATGACGTAGAAACAATCTCGTTTACATTAATCCAGTATGTTAATCTATGTAGCATTGGACTCTAGTGACACTTCCCCAGAGCAAGGGAATCTGGATTATTCACAAACTAAACTGATTTAAGGTCGGTACATCTTTTTCTTTATGTTTCAATAAGAAAAGGATAGAAGATGTATATTCCATTCTTCATCTCAGCGTTAATCCCAGTCGTATCCGAAGCTTTTCACTTTTGGAGTCTAGGGTCCGCTTTACCAGTCTAACTGCTCATTTTGGTAAACTTCGATATTTTCCATGAAGCTACTGCCGTCTGACCTCCACAACCCGAAAGCGATATCGAAGCATTGCAGTTAGACCAATTGTAGGATTTTTGAGGGCTCCAACAACCCTTAACGACTGCCATTAGATGTTCGTATGGCAACCGGGACCAACGGCTTAACGTGCTTTCCGAGGCACGACCAGACCAATGCAAATATTTATATGCTATGCGCGGGGATCGAACCCACGCCTCCTTGCGCAGCGGCCGCGTTCGCTACCGCTACGCCACGGAGGCTGTCCAATAATTAATTAATACAATTTTAAAAAGAAAAAAAGAAGATGTATATTCCATTAGTTATGCCAAATCAGTCTGCGCCTGACGTAATTGTAGTCGCCATTTTTTTAATCACATCTAAACTGTCTATGGAGTACTAAACTAATATTTATCTTCTGTACTTTTCCCCCTTTCCCGACGTAGGCTAGCTCGTGCCATACCCGAGCCATTAAAATTATATCCATCCCGACAATCACATCAATCGACATCTCAGAGGTAGTACTAGGAAATGCCGGGGTCATCAAACCATTTCAAACCTTTTCGATCAAGCTGTCCCTTGCTGCCTCTCCAGTGACGCCCTAAGCCGAGGTTCGTATTCCACAGGGAGTACCCTTAGTGCGTAGTCGCTCAGTAGATTTTAGGGTTCCGTAGCCAAATGGCAAAAAACGGAACCCTTATAGATTCGTCATGTCTGTCTGTCGGTCTGTCCGACCGTATGTCACAGCCATTTTTTCCGAAACTATAAGAGCTATACTGTTGAAACTTGGTAGGTAGATGTATTCTGTGAACCGCATTAAGATTTTGATGCAAAAATAAAACAATAATAATAAATATTGGGGACTCCCCATACTTAGAACTGAAACTCAATTTTTTGTTTCATCAAACACATACGTGTGGAGTATCTATGGATAGGTCTTCTAAAATGATATCGAGATTTATAAAATATTTTTTTTCTAAACCGAATAGTTTGCGTGACAGACGGTTCCAAAGTGGAAAAAAGTTGGTCCCCCCCCCCCCCTCTAACTTCTAAAATAAGAAAATGAAAATCTAAAAAAAACATGTGATGTACATTACTATAAAAACTACCAACGAAAATTGTTGTGAACGAGATCTAGTAAGTAGTTTTAAACCGCTTATTACCGCGTAATCTTTCATACAAAGAACCTTTTGTGCGTGAGTCCGACACGCACTAGACCGGTCTTTCATATTCAAGAAAAAAAATCAAAATCAAAGCATTTATTTCTAATAAACCAGTTACAGGCACTTTTGAATTGTCAGAAGATCGGTCAGTCAGTAAGGTGAAGCTAGTCGCCCATTAAAAAGGGTAGGTACCTATGGAGAAGAACGTTCAAGAAATTCCATGGACACTATGTATGTACATAAAAATATATCTAATTTTAAGAAAATAAGCGAAGTTCATAATATAAATACCAGGAACAAACACAATCTTGCTGTACATCACACTCGTCTCCACAGAGTAGGCAACTCGTTCATGGGTCAATGTATACACTTTTACAACAAGCTTCCCATGGACATTCGAAACTTACCCATTAAACGATATAAAACCTATATAAAGGCCAAACTTTGCAAAAAGGGGTATTATAAAATCTCAGATTATTTAGAGGATAGAGAGGCTTGGGACTGAGCTGCTCGCTCTGTTAAGCATTGTTATTAAGCAATATGCGTAATTATAATGTAAATTATTGTAAACATTTTCATTTTTAATGTCTGGACTTTAAAAAAGACGATGATCCCTGAGTTTGTTTCGGCTATTTCTTCTCAGAGGTAGTCAGTTAGGAAATGCCGGCTTCATCTAGTTTTAAAAAAAAAAAAAAAAAAAAGAAAAAATAAAAGAAACATGACGTGTAAAAGTGATCGGTGATCCTACTTGCTTGATAAACGATTTCATTTCATTTCATTTCATTTCATTTCATTTCATTTCATTTCATTTCATTTCATTTCACTCTTTTCAATTATCAAGCTATTGATACAAATATTTGATTACATCATTCATGTTAAAATCAACCGTGTGAGAACGTACAGAAATATATTGTACGCTGAGAGCGTCCATTATGGAAAACACAAAAAAAACAACAATTCAGAAATCAAAATAACCCAACAAATAGATGCTTTACAGCAAGTACATTGTGCTCACACGTGTGCCATGCAATTATACAATACTAAGAAATTGAATCTACACAATGTAATGATAGTTTTGTCCAAGGTTCAGCAGCTCCAACAGTGTTCCCGAGTACTAAGTTTAAGCTACACAGGAGTGTAGCTGCACCAGTGCCGAACGATGAAATTCCGTAACGTACAATATGCTTGGATAATACTGGCTTTGAATAAAAAAAAACATAAACAATTACAAGTTAAAACTGTAAGAGGAAAAATCAAAGAACAATCAGTGTATAGAAATCGGACGCAGCTCAAGCCCAAGCATTTTTGTCCTCAATATAATCCTTAACACTATAATATGCTTTCTGACACAACTTACGTTTAATGAAGGATTTGAATTTATTCAGGCTCAAATCTTGAACCACCTCTGGAAGTCTGTTGTAGAAATATATACATTGGCATCTGAAAGAGCCACCTATTTTCTTGAGCCTTGTTGTAGGTACAATAAATTTGTGCCTGTTCCTAGTATTTATATTATGGACATCACTGTATTTTTTAAACAATTTTATATTTTTATGAGCATACAAAAGATTTTCATAAATATATTGAGACGGCACGGTCAGTACATTAATCTCTTTAAATTTTTCTCTGAGAGAGTGTCTCGGACTTAAATTATAAATTGCACAAACATCTCGTTTCTGCAAAACAAATATTGTTTGAATATCAGCGGCATTTCCCCACAAGAGAATGCCGTACGACATTACGCTATGGAAATAGCCAAAGTACACTAAACGGGCCGTCTCAATATCAGTCAAATTACGAATTGTTCTAACTGCGTATGCAGCAGAACTTAGTTTTTTTTTTTAAATATTTTTTCTATATGTGGACCCCATTGAAGCTTAGCATCCAGAGTTATACCCAAGAATACCGTGTTGTCTTCAGATTTCAATTCTTCGCCCTTTATTAACACTAGTTTTCACCTGCCTAACGTGAGCTAGAGTAAACTTAATGTATTTGGATTTTTTCTCGTTAAAGAGTAAATTATTAACATTAAACCAGTGGACTACTTTGGAGATCGCGCTATTTACATAGTCAGTAACCTGCTGTTGACGTTAAGTTTAAATAAAAGTGAAGTGTCATCTGCAAACAACACTATATCGTGATTATCCTTTATGAGGTACGGCAGGTCATTGATGTAAATAATTAGTCAACCACAGGATATTCTGGTTCCAGTAGTCACGGGCTCTCAAGGCCAACTACGAGAGGCCAATATACAAAATCCCTTGCCTTTATAAAGTACAAAGAATAAGTTGCACTAAACTTAAATTTAATTTACATAGTTTGTGCACAACGGGATCGGAACCACTCATTATAATAAAGATCCAGTACGAAATCGCTGTGTTCTTTTTACATTTCTCTAATATTGTATACTAGCAGCCGCCCGCCATTTCGTTCGCGTTGAGTTAGTCATTTGAACATTTTATTTTAACCCCTAAAGAGTTATTATAAAATTGAAAAGACAATCAGTCATTTGGTAAAAATGGGACCCAGTAACTGAGTTGTTGCATGATTTAATTCCCCCACCTCCGTTCCACCATCGGACAACCCGTCATACGGCGAGTTTCCACCCTTACGTTGTTAACACCTCTACGATCCGGACGAAGCGTTTCGCCTCGTCCTTTATACCGCGTACATCGAGGGATTGGAACAATTTTCCAGCGGCGGTGTTTCCGTCGGACTACAATTTGAGTGTTTTCAAGGTTAAAGTGAATAGGCTCTTAATAAACTAGTACGCTTTACCATCAACGATTGATCAGGCGCGATTGCGTTCAAGCACTAGCTTATAATTTATAAAAAAAAAAATGTTAACCGAAATTAAGTGATGTCAAGGACAGTTTTGGGCAAAATTAAATACTATTAATTTATTTGGATAAGGATTAATATTTGTTTTATTTTTTCGCAGCGTGATGTTATATATAGCCTAATAAAGCCTTCCTGGATTAATGGGCCATTTAATTCAAAAATATTTTTTCAAATCGGTCCAGTAGTTTGTGAGATTAGCGCGTTCAAACAAACAAACAAACTCTTCAGCTTTATATATAAGTATAGATTATATTGTATATAACCAATGTGAACACTTTCCTATTCAATCCAGCATCAAGTATAAATTATGCATTCAAGCGTACCTATGCATCAGAATTTATATAACTCATCCAATTATACAACTCAATGAACCCCCTCGAATTGTTGAAAAAAACAAAAGATTATCAGCACCTCTCTTACCTTTTAATAAATCGATTTGAATCAATACGCAGCCCTCGTTATGGTATCTCAAACACCTCGCGGGGTTCCCTTACCTACGTATATCAAAGCAAGTGCCTCTATGAATGGGAGTTTTTGGCAGCTCATAATTGCAACTGAATATTTAATGGCGTCAGATACGATCAAGAATGGGGAGGCGCTATGGTACACAAGGACTCTTTTTAGATATAATTACAATACTATTTGCATATGGTGTTTTAAATGTTTCGTTTCTTAAAATGCTATTGTATTTAAATGTTTTAGGTTTACACATGCTTGAATTTTGGGTTACTTAAAATCAGCATTGGAAGCTACGCTGATTTTAAAATCAGATAATTTTGATCTAATTAACTCACTTTCTAAACATTGACATAGAGAGATAAATAATAATGAATCCTTTATTGAGAATAATAATGGGACTCGTAGTGTAAGTAATAATATAATAAAGTTAGAACTATGTAAGTTAGATAATAACAACAGCAATATTACACAAAAAAAAACACACACACACAGCACGGCCATGACTGCTTCCACAATCCAGTTGACATACTGGAGCAGCGATTTAGAATAAAGCAGTCCAGGCTATCCGCAATAATGTAGTTTTTATATGAAAATACTAGTTTCATAAGATTATCAAAATACTTAAAAAGACAATCATACCAAATGGGACTCAGTAACTGAGTTGTGGAAGTAGGATTGCAGTCGCTTAATATAAAATACTGATATTCAGTTAGACTAGGAGCTGACCCCCAAAGTCTCCGCCCTAATTCGATGGACCCGAGGCGGAGGCGCTCGACCGACGCGATGCACCTCACTACCCCATGCAGGAGACGAGGCCCTGGCTAACCGGGCCAGCACGAGTGTTGGGCCTCGGAAGAATTTGGACTACCGCGCCCCTTCGGGCACGTGAGAAGAGACTCTGGGGTAGTTTTTAGTCAGTAAGAGTCTGAAAGGCCCCGCAGCCCGCCCCAGGGGGCAACATTCATGTAGATTTTCCACACCGGAACAAAAAAAAGCAGCTGACCCCAAGATAGTTGGGAATAGGCTAGGCAAGTGACCCAACCACGACCACAATAGCAATTCAAATTTGTTGCCCACCTATTCTGTGACATAACGCAAGATGAAGTCACTGAGACAAATAGGTCTCAATGACACTCAACATTCCAGTAGTTATACCAACTCGAGACTTTCTATCAACACAAGAACAATCATATAACAATACACCACTAACAAACACTACAGAACTACACAAACCAAGCTGAATAAGTTAAAATTAAGGCCGACATAGGAGTAACCGCATTTGATTCGACGATAGCTGGCGAATCTTCACGGTTCTAAAGTCACGTAGCACTTGTATAATATCTGAAATTCAGTGGGACCATCTAAATTGGTACGAGTCGGGTAATAAACGAACCGGATACAGGGAAGTGAGACGATTTATGAAACCAGACTTAGAATTAAAGTTGCCCGGCTGTGCGGTACGTGCAGTCTGAAAGTCGACATTATAATGAAACTAATGATCGATTTTTTAGTGAGTTGATGGAACGGTTTGATAATATTTGTGTAGAAGATAACTCAATACTCAATATCTTTATTGCTTTACCATAAGTTCATATAAGGGTGGTAACAATTTATGTGAGATCAATTAGGAACCCTGTAGGGCACAGCAAAATAGGCTAACAGGAGAGAGGAAACTCTGTTTGAATATCTTAAAATAATATAATTATATTGCAATTTAATTTAATAATAAATAAAATATATACGGAAATTGTTAGCATCATTTTACTTAATCTACAATTTATATATTATTTTATCTTTGGTATCGGACTAATTTTACTTAATTTATTTATTTCCTTATTTGTATATATGTGTTTAAATTATGAATAATTAAAACGTTTCAGACGGTATTTTTGTAGTATGTTTAAGATAAGTATAATCTATTATATATTTAATTTTAATTTAAATTCTTTGTTTTTATCGCTAAGATATTTAATTATAGTGTAGTAACATTTGTTTATTAGAATTTTTTTAAATTTATTTATAAATATATTTAACTTTTCTTCTTCCTTTATTGTGTCCGGTAGTTTATTATATATTTTAATAACATATATAGGTACTTAATAATTATGTTGTCCGACACTAGGAATGGGCAGTGGTAGCCTAATGGTATCGCCTGCGACTTGCATGATGTAGGTCGTGGGTTCCAACCCCGCCAGGCGCTTTACCTTGTGTAAATTATTTCATCATCACTGCTCTCAAAACGATGGAGGAAGACATCGTGAGGACACCAGCATATCTTAGAAGCAGATGTGTGACGTCTACCAAACCGCACTGGGCCCACGTGCTAGATTACGGCTCACTTCCTCTCACGGAGAGGAAGCATGTGTCCCAGGAGTGTCAACATTATAAGCTGATTAAGTTATGTATGTACTAGGAATTACTCAAGCAGCGCAATCTCACTATGAAACTTAGGTAAAGTGAATGTGAGTAAACCGTCATTCCTACTAATGCCAAGGGATTGACACTATCGGTGGTAGGCCATAACATCGGCCGCCGGCAGAAGTTACCACCCACCAGACAAAGTCTTGCCGCCAAGCGAATTGTCGTGTTCCGGCATGATGTCTGGTGAAGCCGTACGGAGGACGGGTCTGAGCAGTTGTGTTGCGATGTGTGCCGAGTACGATGCGCCTAATGTTGTTGTGTTGGGAGTTTGGTCGTGGAGGGTCTTCACATCAATCTCCCTTTGGCGCAGCATCGTTGGTCGTGTTGTTGGGTTTAACATTGCATCACCTCGCTCAACTGCCGTCTTCCTTCCTATTCGCTCGGTTTTTCTGAGTGAATATGCTCTACAATCCGGACGAAGCGTTTCGCCTCCTCCTTTATACCGCGTACATCGAGGGACTGGAACAATCTGCCGGCGGCGGTGTTTCCGTCGGACTACAATTTGAGTGTCTTCAAGGCTAGAGTGAATAGGCTCTTAATAAACTAGTGCGCTTTACCATCAACGATCGCATCACTGCTTACCATCAGGCGGGATTGCGGTCAAGCGCTAGTTTATAATTATTAAAAAAAAAAAAAAAATTGAAGCTCACTACATCTAACTTTTCACGGTGCAATTTTTACAGAATCTACCGTCGTTATCGTGGGTGCGCTTACAATTTTTTTAACTCAAGTACTACTCAGGCGTTACCGTCATCCAACATAGGCACTTTGCTGGGTGACACCACTTTCCGACTCGCTACTGGGCGCCCCTTGTGTGGCTACGTATCGCTGCCAATGCAGTGAAAGTGTTGACTGCCTCGGACACCCTGCGCGATCGGATCAGAAATGAGGAGATCCGCAGAATAACCAAAATCACCGATATAGCACTTCGAGTCGCTAAACTTACGTGGCAGTGGGCAGGGCACATTGCTCGTAGAACCGATGGCCGATGGGCGAGTAAGGTTCTGGAGTGGCGGCCACGTACTGGAAGACGCACCGTAGGGAGGCCCCCAACAAGGTGGACCGATGACCTGTTGAAGGTCGCGGGAAGCCGATGGATACGGGCAGCACAAGTCCGGTCATTGTGGAGAGCCTTGGGTAGGCCTTTGTCCAGCAGTGGACATCTATAGGCTGAAGAAGAAGAAGAATGTTTTAAGATCAAAAACATTATTACTGGTGCCAGTGCCCACATTGGTTTAGTGTCTGTATTTTAATAGTATGTAGGTAGCAATAGTGCTAAGCATTCTGGACAGAATTTGGAACATCACACTGCGGTGGTAGGCCGGCTGGATAGCACAGTACGCATTAACCACTCAAGCGTCCGGGCCAACAAAGTTGCCTAAAAATTTTTGGCGTTAAGCGTTCAGGCAACCATGGTGGCCTCGCCGACATATACACTTTAAACGAGTTTTTCCATAAGATATGTATCAAAGAGCTTCATGAACTTTTCACTAGATGGTTCTGTATTAAACAACGATTCTCTGATGTGCAAAACAGTGCCCCACCTGACACATAACATCGGAAAAAAAGTTTGTTTATGAACGGTGAGTGCAGTTTTGTACAGTGGAAGTGAGTTCTGCGATTAAAATAAGAGTAATAAATTATTTATTTTTATTAGTACAACATATTAAAATAATTATCGAAATTTATTCTTTCTGATCATGTATAAATACTTTGTATCCAATGTCTGATAAGTTGTCTTTACGAGTGTTAAAGTGGCCGATGAAATGATTACTCATTTTTGTTTATATTAAAATATGACAACATAATCCCAGTTCATATTTAGTCATTAAATAGACTTCTGCTAAAAAATAAGAACAATATAAGGAGGATTTTACAAGCGATCGCGCGCTCGGACGTACAACGCATTCTCAGCTGTCACATCGGGACGTTCAAGTGGTTAATAATATCATCCGTGGTGCTCTTATCACCTCCGGCGTCCCAGCTATTTTAAAACACTGTGGTTTGATACGCGACGAAGGGAATCGACCAGACGGAATGACCGTAATGCCTTGGAAGGTACATAGGCCTACCTTTGTTGTGGGATGCAACGTTTGTTGCCTTGCGCCATCCCCTCACCCAAATACGGTGAGCTGTGCTGCGGCGGCTTCTGAAAGTGCGGAAAACCTCATTTGGAACTAATATGTTTGAGCCATTTGACACACATGACTGAGACGAGAGGGCTGGCCTATTTTTGGGCAAAGAAAGCGGATGAATTTTTTGATATCCTCTAATATGGAAATGTATATTATATAGATGTATATGTATGTGTATTGTGTACTCGGAACATTATTTACAAGTTACATCTAATTAATAAATATCATTCAAGAGCAAATAAAATATAATGATATGTTTGTTTAAAGAGACAGGAAGTGCTTTTTTATCATATTTTAAAAAACGGTCAGAGTAGTATCATTGTTACTGCTCAGATTTACTAATCTAATTTATCTACTTATAGCGTACTAGAAGACCCTTCACAAAGTCATCTTTTACGCATTCTGTACATCAAACTAAGTTACTTTGTGCAAAAGAATTACATTAAAAAATAATATCTACTCACAAACAGCATTTTTTTAATTGTTAATAGATCAAAAGTTACTTCTAGGTCTAGAATCATGTGCTGAAATTATGGTTGCAGTCACATTTTAAAGAATGTAATTATTGCATTCCATTATACAATGCTACTGCACTAATCGTAGTTTTGAATCACTTATTGATAATTGACTGACTATTTAACAGCATATTTTTAATTTTAAAATAAACAAGGCTGTTAAAAAGTAAGTAAATGAACAACAACTCCACAAAATATTTACCCTTTCAAATACTTACAGCGCTGAAAAGAATGTTTTGTTCTTCAGATAATACTCATTTCCAAAAAAAAAAAAACGGGCACCTAACAATGAACAATTTCAAATGTTAATATTGCTTTCTTTCATAATTATAGGTAGTTTTATCCTCACAATTTGGTAAATTAATAAGAAAACAATCGTTTTCATTAGTATTTCATAAAATTTTGATACGATTTATGGGAAATAATGCTAAACATTGTCATTATGTTCATGAAGTTAAAATTAAAAAAGTTTCCTTGTTTGTTTTTCTTTAATAAAGTAAAAGCAGATAAATGTTTAGTATCTAGTGTACCTCTAGCTAAAATCACAGCTTTAATTTGTCTGGGTATGCTAGCGAGTATATCACGGATACTTGCTTGCGGAATACGTTCTCACTCCGCAGTAATCACATTCTTCAGCTCTCTGATGGTCTACGGAGCAGGTTGTACTGATCTTACACGCCGCTTCAGAACGTCCCAGACATGCTCAATGGGATTGAGGTCGGGACTTCGAGCTGGCCAATCCAAACGACGAATGCCGACCTCTTGTACATACGTTTCAACATCACGGGATCGGAGGGCGCGAGCGCTTATATGGAATCTATACCTTCACACAACGCTCTATAGTGTTGAGTTCGGGTATACCATAAAAATATGTACCGCCTTGTTGAGGATTTTAAAATATACCCGACTGCAACATTCGTTTTGAGCATACTTTAAAAATGTGAACCGTCGTGTTAAAGATTTCAAAATATACCCAACCGCAACATTCGTTTGGGTCGATATCAGATAAAGGGACGTTTATTTTATAGATTAGAGATTGAGGTAAATTATACGAGAACAAAAGTGGATAAAAAACGTTTATTAGTTACTTTAAAAATAAAGTAATTATAAAATTAAAAATACTAATTTAGCGCGCATTACGGACATTCTTTTTAACATTCTGGCCTAAGTTGTGCTTTCGTTTAGTTCTGCGTTCTGTATTAGACGGCCGCCCAGCTTGAATCCTAGACTTGGTCTTTCCTATTCCTCTATCTTTACGTCTACTCAGCGCTGTGCTTTGAACTTTAATTTTCCTTGGTACACGCCTTGTTATTATCTGATTTAAAATAAAGTTTTGTCCTTGCTCTGATGTATTAATTTTTTTGATTATATTTGTGAATTTTCCCAGTGCTGATTGTGGACAGTGGGGTTTGTTTCAAATAACTTTGTGAAGCGTTGTACTTCAGTCTTAAACTCTGCGAGTGCATTTTTATATTGGTGAGGGAATTCTACAGCAACCTGTTGCTTGTAAGATGAAGAATTGGCAACATCCTGTATCGGCTCTTGTGTATCGGAGGAAGAGGACTGTGGTACTATCTGTATCTGCTCTTGTGTATTAGAGGAAGAGCACTGCGGTCCTATCGAATCCAAATCATTGTTCGGTGTTTGATCCAAATCATAAATATCATATTCATGTAGAAATTTTCATTAATCTCGTCCCCCGTCGCAATTCTTGCGAGTGACATTCTATCTTGAATAGACAGCCGAGGAGAATTGGGAAATATAACTCCAAAGTTTTGCTCAATGCTACACAGGTGCTTGCAGAATTTTCCACATTTTCCAGCGTCACAGTCGCAAACGGCTAAATCGGCTCTCACAGTGTAAAAAGTATTTGGGCTTGTCTCTGATTCCACACTGTACTCATTATCGTTGACTTTAGATATATTTTTAATATTTCGAGCAGTCTTCATGAACATTGCATATATGGAATTCTTGGTTTTTCGCGTGTTGGCGTAAGAAACAATGCGACGCATAAAATAATTTTCAAAAATGGACGTTATGAAATCTACTAATGCGCAAGCATTAAATGCTTTACATCGCTGGAGTATGACGTCTTTAAGAATGCGTATAGATGCTTCTGTTATGTTGTTGGTGTTGTTTCCTCGCGTAAGTAAATCCAACCGATCAGAGACACACTATTCAGGCCGGCGTTTCCATAAGTTACTCAGATGATTTAATAGAGCTGGCATCGTCTTAACATCCTCGTCACCTGTCAATTCCTCATACAATTTTACTGCTTCTTCTGGATCAGTTATAAAAAGAATATTTCGAAATCGTGTCATGATGGACTGCCTTTTCATTATGTCAACCTTGTGATCTGCAACGCAAAGCCAACGCCAAAAGGCTTGGCAAACATGGAATGCTATGCGCATTAGTAATCGAGCATTTGGAAAAATAGTTCTCAAAGCATTTCGTTCGGCAGTAGAATCGTCCGTCATAACAATATCCGGCTCTAATTTTTTACCCGCCTCGTTCTTTTCTACAGCTTCTTTTATAGCGGCAAAAACCATCGTGTAATTGGACTCATTTTGCTCAGTATGTATAGCACATGCCAATGGAAGCCCACCGATTTTGTGATGTGTAAAAACTAGAGTAATCGCAGAACTTGTCTGGTCACACGATGATGTTGTGTCTACAAAAATCATATTCTCATATGCAGTAGACAGAAAAACTCGTTTCATAATAGGAGTAATTATCACGATAATCCTGGGATTTTGTTTTAACAGTATCGAGTAGCCTTTTTTATTTAAACTCTCAATTTTTGCTTGTATGATTTCGGGGAGATTGCATTCATTACGGTCGCCATACTTTTCAGTACGCCATTTATTGTACATGTAGTACACATGATTTTCGGAGGGATTTATTTGAGAGTTTGATAACATCTCTATTCCATTTAGATCAGTATCTTGAAACGAGTCCAGTACGTTCAATTCGTTGTAATTTATTGCTGCGCAAGGTGTCATTCCGCTATCAAAATATTTCATAAAAGTTTCTTCGGTTTCTTGGCTGCATTTTAGTAAATTCAAAGCTTCGGCAACGTAAACGCGATGAGAGTGTTCATAAACTATGGTCACTAACACATTATACCCTTGCGACAACAGTTTGTCGTTTCGAATAGTGTCCTTGTTAACTTTTTTGATAACAAAGTCTATTTTAGCCTTACAGTTTTGTCCACGAGACGACTTCTCAGATTTTTTATTGAACGATGAATGTTGACATGTTTATAATAGGTTTTTCGAAATAAGAAGCGCTTCAACGAAGGATATGACTTTCGAACTATCCAGTTAGTGTTCGTAAAATTTGATATTTTTTGAACAAACTCGTCGATAAACTTAACATATCGTTCTTGTTGTTCATTTTGTTCAGTCTTCAGTCTAAATCGCATGGAGTACTTTTCCTCCGATTCAAAATCCAGATTCTCGATAAGTCCACATTGTTCGGTTATAAAACCCTCTAAACTGGCTTTATCTATTATTATTCGTAGGTACTTTTTACGCTAAAAGGATCACAAACTATATAGTTATCACTTTATAATAATCTTCGCAACGTACTATGCACTATGACAATTTTTTTAAATTAAATACAAATGAAAAACAATCTTCAATCACATTTTAAACAGTACTGACTCCCACGTGGTCACAAAATGATGCAACAAACAAAATATTGCGTCAGCCAGCGGGTGCAAAGCATAGAACGATTTAAATAGTAACGTGCCAAAAGAGTACCGAACGATGGCTTCGTTGCGGTCGGGTATGTTTTAAAATACCTACTTACGCGGGTATGTTTTAAAATACTTACTAAATCTGAATGTATACCCGATATCAACTCGCGCCAGTGACTTCACAAATGTTAGATAAAGGTACGCTTTATTGAAATGATTTTTGTTTACTGGATTTGAAAATATACCCGACGGCAACGCGGTCTCTGACGTCATGAGAGTTGTGTCGTCCATAAAAATCGAGTATTCACCTATAGCGGTCAATGCGGGTTGTGCATGAGGAATCAGAACTTCCGTTGTGTATTGATGCCCAGTCAGTGAGCCGTTTTCAATGAAGACTAACTCTGTGCGATCTATTGAATTTATTTCTACCCAAAACATAACAGAGCCCCGACCATAAGGTGTGATTTCTTCGAAACATGCCTCTGCAAAGCATTCTCCTTGTCTTCTTAGCACTCGCGTCGATCTTCAACGAACAGAGATATCCTGGCTTCATCAGAGAACAAAACCCTATTCCAATCTTCTTGAATCCATTATTCACAATTTCTAGCGAACCTAAGCCTGTGAACTCGGTGCTCACGTAGTAATTTGACTTCGTATATTGGAAACGAGAAGCTTCCTCCTAAACGTCCATAGACTAATTCATTCATTTCTAACTTCTTGGAGGTTGTTCTTAAGATCCACATACGAAGATTTGCGATTTCTATTGCGCGACTCACAAGAAAACGATCATCTTGTGGTTGGGTACAAGGTTTTCTTCCAGAACCAGGCCTTCTCTCGACGGAACCAGTCTCCTCATATCGCTGCCACCGTTGCCAATGTTAGTCAATTGACGGTCCAAAGGACCTCCTTTCGACCGTCGACCGACTAACATTTAGCCTCCTAGCCACGAAGCATTGGTTGCAATCCTCTACAAGCAGCGCGATAATTTTGGTAGCTTTTACCACTTTATCTACTATTTTTAATACAGCCAAACAGCAATAAATAAAGCTTTGGCAGTCAAGAATATGAAATTAATCGATAAAAATTGAATAAAAGTTATGAATGTCGATGTTAACTTCTGGATTTTCGCACCAAAAATGTAGGATAAAAAGGGATTTTCTGTAACAATGAGCATCAAATGAAAAATTTAATTTAGAATGTACTTTTTAAATACCACGGCATTTTTAAAACCGGCCAGTAACGTGTACAAACGATTGAAACCTTTTTTGTATTGTATCTTTTTAGAGATGAATGAAAATCAAAACCGCCCGTTTTTTTTTTTCCAAATGAGTGTACTGTCCTACCAACTTATCTGTGAAATGGAGAAAATGGGAACTACGGCCGCCATGTTGAAATGTCATTCGATTGTCAGTGTCTACTACATTCGGGTGTTCTGTGTTTTCTGTTGCGATATTTCTAGATTTTCAGCGTTTAATATGCCGAAAGCGATTAAAAGTGATGCGCGAAGCATCATTCTTAAGGTCAAAGCCTTTTTTGAAGAAGAAGCTCGGGCGAAGGCTCCGATTATTCCATTTAATCAAGTATAGAAACGAATTACGGCAGCTACAGGTTAGTGTTGACTACTTTCTTTTTGTAAATTACCCGATATTTTTTTTCATTGATTACTTTTTAACGTAACTGTAACTTAAAAAATATAAAAGCTGAGTGATTCAACTACCTATAGTTCTCGTCACGTAAAAAGAACGCTGGAATAATCTGAGGGGCTCTCCCGCATAGGTACCTACGTTTGGCTTAGCCTAAATTCTCTCCACTCCACGCCTTCCAGCGTTCTTCTTACATGACGCGATTTGTACGCAAGCCGCAAAAAAAATAATTACTCATACTTACATTTAATATTTTAACTACAGTATGTAAATACTTAATTAATTTTGTCTATATTTCAGGTGTGAGTCAAGGGCTAATTTCAAAAATAGTTAAAGAAGGGCATGCTGCAGAAGAAGCTGGTACAAAAATTCGGACGCCAGGCAAGGAGAGGAATCGTCAAAGTGGGTTTATTCATGTTGATGATTTTGACATGGGAGTTATCCGGAGGAAAGTACATGAATTTTACTCTAAGAAAAACGAGTTACCGACTGTTAAGAAGCTCTTAGAGGTCTTAAAAACAGAAATAAATTACACGGGACAAAGAGAAAGTCTACGAAAGCTGCTCCACAAAATAGGTTTTCGTTTTAAAAAGTCGCAGTCTAATCGTAAAATGCTCATGGAGCGCAATGAAGTATCAGCTTGGAGAGCAAAATACTTGCATGCTGTAGAAAAAAATTATAAATCTCCACAGCCTCGGCCACTAATTTATTTAGATGAAACCTATATACATTCATCGCATACATCAGGTAAATGCTGGCAAGATGAGGGTGTAGATGAAGTGTTAGAGCCTGTATCAAAAGGGCAAAGATATATTATTGTTCATGCGGGAGGAAATACCGGATTTGTCCAAAATGCTCTTCTAGTTTTTAAGTCTAACACAAAAAGTGGTGACTATCATGACGACATGAATAGTACTAACTTTAAAAAGTGGGTTATTGAAAAACTTGTGCCTAATTTACAAGAGCCATCAATAATAGTAATGGATAATGCACCTTATCACCATATTTGTGTAAATAAAATACCAAATACTAATTCTATAAAGAAAGATATGCAATTATGGTTGACACAAAATAAAATTCACTACGGAGAGGAGTTGACGAAACCTCAGCTGTTAGAAATAATTAAGAGAAATAAACCAGAACCTGTGTATGAAATTGAAAAAATATTAGAAGAAAATGGACACAAATGCTTGTAAGTAGCTATTTATTGGGGGTTCTGGACCACCGCATGTCCAGCGTAACTAGACCCGTGTGTGTATGTATTTTGGTAGGCGCGCGCGTCCAGGTTATGTTGGTTTTGGTGCGTTTGCGGTTGTTTAGCGGATGTAAAATGTTGATAAGGAATGAATGTTGGTATAGTTCACATTATAATGATTGTAATCGTTACTAGTAGCTCCATCTATTGAACTTATTGTGCGATAGCGTTGATTGTTACTATGGAGGGGTGGTGGGAGGCGGGGGCGAGCGGGCTCAGTAGAAATATTAAATATAGAACAGGTTAGAAACAATGTTTCTGCGGTTGATAGCTGTGACGTAGTTTGTCGGGGCGGGGCGGGTGCGGGGCGGGGGAGTGTGGGTTGATAAGTATGGTACGTGGTTAGTCATACAATGTATGTTTTATTTAGAAATCAATAGAGGACAGGAAATGAATAGTACAGACAGCAGCAGATTAAGCTACTACGATCTGTCAAATTTCTTTAATTAATTTTCAACTTTATCACTAAAGTATAAGGTTCAAAGTTGATTGGGAAAAAATTGATAGTTCGGGTAGCTTGATGTGTTGGTGGCTGTACAAACCGCGATCAGGTTATGTTGGTTTTGGTGCGAAATGCCATGTTTCTGCGGTTGTTCGCTGTGACGTATGATGTTAACACATTATAATGATTGTAATCGTTACTAGTAGCTCCATCTATTGAACTTATTGTGCGATAGCGTTGATTGTTGCTATGGAGGGGTGGTGGGAGGCGGGGGCGAGCGGCGGCCTCAGTAGAAATATTAAATATAGAAAAGGTTAGAAACAATGTTTCTGCGGTTGATAGCTGTGACGTAGTTTGTCGGGGCGGGTGCGGGGCGGGGGCGCTGCGGAGCGGATGCGGGGCGGGGAAGGGCGCTGCGGGGCGGGTGCGGGGCGGCAATATTACTCAGTAGAAATATTAAATATAGAACAGGTTAGAAACAATGTTACGCGTTGATAAGGCATGTTTCTGCGGTCGACGTAGTTTGTGCGCGTTGATAAGAAGTCGTGACGCGCCGATTTTGGTGTTGCTATGGAGACGTGCGCGGGGACGTGGTGGGGAGGGGGGCGGCCGATGCGTGGTGCGAGCGGTAATTTTGTTATATTACTCAGCTGCATCCTATTAGAAATGATAAAGAAAATTTAAATATAAAACGAACGATGAAAGGACTTTATTCTCATTAAGTTGATGTGCTTCATATTGATTAGCAGTAAATAATAATTATGGAGCGTGAGAAGACACAGTTGTTTTGTAGTTCTGAGAGAAAGAAAAGAGCGGAGGGAAGGGATGAGTGTGGTATACGCGTACAGGATGACTCAGTGAGTAGTAAACCTACGACCTCGTCGTTGAGTAGAGAAAACATAGTGAGGAAGATGTATCAAACAGCTCAATTTCCATTTTTCAAGTTAAAATCAAGACGACTGCTCACTTTCGAAGACTGGCCTGTAGGTTTACGCCAGAAGCCTGAAGATCTTGCAGAAGCTGGTTTCTTTTATACTGGTTATGGAGACAGAACTAGGTGTTTCCATTGTGGTGGAGGCTTAAAAGACTGGGAAGAAGATGATGATCCTTGGCAGCAGCATGTTCAGTGGTTTAGTCACTGTGCTTATGTCAAGTTCAAACTTGCAAAGAGTTTCATGTAAGGTTAAAAGTAAAATAAAAGACTGTGTACTACAAACATAATGAATTTTATTTGATTATACTATAATGTCCCCAAGCCAGTGTGTTTATTCCATCCTCAGTAATACATCTTTTATCATCATCACCAGAAAGTACTTTTCTTCTCTTAATTTGTGTATAAACATGATGCTTATCGCTGGCAAATGTATACATGTTATCATATTTTATATAACCACAATCAAGTGCTTTTTTATAATTTTCGAAATGTAACTTTCTTACAATAGGAGCGGAGGTACCTTTGTTTCTCTTTACAGTCAAATCATTTAGTAAAACATAACTATACATTTTGGAACGTAAACCAACAAACTCTTTGATGATACAACCATTGGTTTCATCTTTCATGAGGCCGACAACCTTTTTGTTAACTAGTGGTAGATTGTAAACATTGTCCTTGGGGAAATCAGAGGTGTCAAATCTAGCCTCTAAGTCTTGTCTAATATCTTCATAAAAATCTTTAGTTGTGATTTGATAGATGAAAGAATCCGTATCTGTGTAGAGCAGATGTATATTATGGTTGTATTTAGGTAGCATATATGAGTAGTGAAAATTATACATAACATGCTTGGAAAGTTCTATTACAGTGAAACCAGCATAAATAGGTTTATTGTATAATATTTTTGTTTTGTTCATTTGTACTGCTACAAAACCTTCGGAGAAAATCTTACAGCTATGAAAATTAGGTTGAGCTATGTATCTTTCAGCACCATATTTGCATTTTGTCTTTATTTTCTCATCACCCCACACGTTACAAAGTTTCACATCAATTCGCTTCCCAACATTCTCTATGGTTTTACCGAAAATAGAATTGTTCATGAGCTTATAGAAGTCTTTTTCAAATAAATTTTTAGCCAATGTTCTTTTCTGTGTGTTTAAATCTATGTAGGGCTTAAGCCATGGAGATTGCTGAAACGATAAGATCCTATGGATTTTTTTACAAACTAATCCATGTTCTATACATTGCTTCAAGTTCACATAGTGAATTACATAATTGTATTTGTTGTCGAGAGTAAGTAAAATCTTTTTAGTTTTACCATTTGGTGGTGTTTTTGTTTCAGCACAGAATGGATAGTTATTGTGTAAATCATGTAAACAATACGGATACTCCAGATCCACTTCCAAAATGTAACCGATATCTGAATCAGGATGCTGTGCTAATATATCGAATGAGTTAATTTCATGATTCGTTAACCAAACAAAGTTTGCATAAGGCAGATGTTGACTCATAGCATAACCATACAAATTATTAACATCCAAATATACAATGAAACTGTCATCTCGTGTGGAATTGTATGTGGTTGGATCCATAAACTTATTGTTAGCTTGGGCGTGTCTTTTGGAAACTTGACTAATACCACCTCGAATACCGGACTGTAAGAACTGAATCATTTCATAATCAGTGAGAAGTTCGAGATTTATTCCCGTATGTCTCAACATGGCATCCCACGAAAGACCGGGTGCTGTGAGGTATCTACAAGGATCTAGTTTATATGCAGTCAAACAAATACTGCGGAAGTTTTCAAACACTTCAGCAAGTAATAGAACATCTGTTTTGAGATACAAATCACAGTATTCACCTAGCGTCTCTATATTAAATTTATTCCATACAGTTTGTGCATGCATGTAATCATCATTGGAAATGTGTGTTTGTGTTAGTTCACTGTAAAATGCTTGTTTATCAGGTAGTGATTTGACTTCAAGTTTGCTCCAACAGTCAAGGTACTCGTATGGAAACACACCTTTTCGTGTTAAAAGGCTGATTTGTTCGGGATCCGAAAAATGTTTGGGTAATATATGAAATTGATCTCGTGGGAGATTTTTCACCAAACTATCTAAACTAGCAGACATAAATTTAAACGAATCAACGAAACGTATAGTTATTTCTTTTCGAGTGCTCCCATCATCGTTATCTTCAAAATGTAACTTTTGACTAAATGAAATGTACTTTTCCTTATGCTGTGGTATACACTCAATACGCATGCCATCTCTTGAGGCTAGCTCCTTAATGAACAAGTGACTATCGTATCCGCTTAAATTATGAAAAAATATGGGAATGTAATTGGGTAGAGAATATTTTAAATAACATTGTTGATGTACTACACCTCTATTTTTTCCTGTGAGATGACAATGATCGATTACCTTTTGATCTGATGATAACAATGGTTGCTCACAAATATGACACTGCGTGGATGTTTTATCCATTATTAAGTTTTCTTTATCATCACATAATATTTTATTTGAGTAATTATCAGTAATATAACGAGCATCCGAATAAATAAAGTCAACAAACTTTTTAACGCAGTCTTCACCACGATATGTAATAAATTTACATAATGCATTATCATAGTTACAGTGTATGTAGTACGCGAAAGCGCATGGAATGTGCTCATGACTATAATAAGAGTTTTTATTTTCCTCTATTTTGAGGGGGGTTAAAATTGATTCAAAATCTGCATAGATAACAAAAGGTACAGAGAGTTGATGACTAATATTTTTAAAATTCAAATATTTATCATCGGGAGTAGGTAGTTCTATTAAAGCCTTTTCACATCCTAGCACTCTATGATGTTCAAGTTTAGACTCACTAGTGAAATATTGCAAGCAACCATCACAGAAAAAGATTTTATTTTTATGATATGTCATTTGAGAGCGTATTAGACGAGACATATTTTTTATCCAACAATAATGGACTTTACCGCTATGTTTAACATCTTCATAAAATAAGAGATTAACGTGGCGATCGTTGGTTTTTTTAGCCTTAGATATATACATGGGCACGATATTTTTGGATTTAATACCATACACATTGATATTGATATGATTCAACACTTCGAAACGCTTGATTCCTTGAATCGATACTGGTAAACTAATTCCTGCTGTTTTAAAGACTGTCTCGTAGTGTGGGTATGATGTTATACGATCCCTGTGCGAGTCAGCCGGATAAAGAGCGCTTGCTACAGCCCAGAAAAAGCAGGCATTATCCGTGTTCTTTACATTCACACATGCATGTTTACGTTGTATCCAGTCCGGAAGCGGTATGTGAGAGGTAGCCTTTAACGGAGCGTACTTGTTGATGTTGATTTCTAAAAATTCAATCTTCTCTAATGCCCATCCGCTGTCTCTTTCTTGAAACTCTTCACATTTCTTCAGAATTTTAACGCAGCACTCGTTATAGTAATTAGCTAAATCTGATGATTGTTGTAAGTGTATGTTTTTAGTGTTGAATGATTTCAAGTCTCGAATCACTTCATTCTCTCCTTTTGTTATAATATACGTGCAGAAGAGTTCTATGTTTACCTTAATATGTTTGTTTGATTTCACTTCCATTCTAAGCAGTTTTTGAACATTAGATGCAGCTCCGGCTAAGTAAATTTCTGGGTTTAATGTAGTTGATGCTCCATTGATACGGTAAGTTATGATTCTACACTTGAACGCTGAATTCACAACATACGTAAAATAATCTCCTCCATATTGTTTACATAGTAACTTGTGACGCTTCGTTCTCGAATGGGTAATTAATTGATTACTATCAACTTTCGTATTACAAAACGGACACTCGTACATTCTCATGATACACTATAATCATCACAGAACAAGTAGTTATGACGACTAAGACTAGCACCTAACTGAATTTATATTATAACTATTTCCTTTTTGGTGGTTAGTGAGGTGATAAGAGAAATAAAAAAAAATATGCGGTCAATCACATTTATTTATTTTTTTTATAAAAAGCATGAATAGAATAAATAATCTATTACAAAACATTTGATTTCTTGATCCACAACTGACATCTCATCGTATACATTATCTACAATTGCATAGGCTTCAGACAATGATTTCACTTGAGCAAGCTTGAATCGTTTTCTGAAGAAATTCATACGATTCTCATAGTAACCCTTTACCCTTACTAAGTGTTGTAAACGTGAATCAAGACAATTCAGCAAATGATTCAGACACCACCACTCTTCACCACCGATGGTCATCGATTTCGAACCTAGATTAATTATGATGAATTTTTTTCTTTCTTCGACATGTTCAGACAGATTTATATAATTGATCACTTGCTGTTCTTGTTCCTGCTTCTTTGATGATGATGAAGAAATTATACCAGATGTGAAGAATTCTGATATTTCAGAGACGTTTTCCATAAATGTCATGTTCCATTCGTCTTTAGTCAATGTTATCTGATCAGCAATATTAATACATACTTCCAGTAATCCATTAATTTGATTCGTTGGCTTCAAAAATGTTTTAATGTATGGAATCTTGGAGTTGCATACTTCATACATATTCTTGCAAAGTTCAAAATACATGAGTGGAATCGATGGAGTATATGATAATGACTGCATAAATGGATACATGTTTCTACTTCAAGTACTAATGATTAACTACTTCCTCAACGTCTCTGATAGAGTTTATGAGGTTATTTTTCGAACAGTTTTTGTAAGAATACTGTACTCGAAGAGAGAGTCATTTATAATTAGACAATAAGCGGTGGTATCACTCGCTACAGCTTTTTTAAACTCTAGCTCTACTTTGATATCTATAGCACCACCAACACCCGAATGAAGTGTATCAGATTGTCTGGAACAATCGATAACAATCAAAGGAGCTTTCGTTTTGAAATGATTTGGATTTATTTGTACGTTGGAGCTCTTCAAACTGTAGTATGATTTTTTAAAATTGATGAATGCTTCATACAAAAGTGAAAATACTCCCTTTTCAAAGTCATTAGAGAATGAGTCATACGGATAGTATTGAGAATTGAGATATAAACGAGCATTATACAAGTTGGAGTGATCAAAGATACTCTTATCTTTGAGTGCATCATTATTGCGTGAATGTTGGAATCCAATAATGACGTAGCGAGGTTTCTCCAATTGTGTAGTCGTTTTCACGGTCCAAATATGTTTCTGGGATGTTGGTAACACTGGATACTCATAAAGATCCCACGAGCGGAATGCAATGGGGATAGAGATATTATTCTCCACATACTTCAACAAGCGTAGTTTTTCTTTATCAGATACCTTAACAATAGGCATGCGCCATGCTATACGAGTTATGACAATCTCAATCTTTTTTGTTGTGTCTTTGAGAATTGCACAGTTTAAATTTGACGAGCTTCGGTTCAATATCAGTTCATGTTTCGCATTAACTATTACTTTATTATAATCCTCAGCGAAGCCCAACAAGTGTCGAAGTGGAATAGTGAAACAGAAGACACCATCGAACTCTTTAAAACCACTAACATTCCAACCGCTATTTTCCAAACTTTTAGACTCCTCTTCTCCATAGGATAGCACTCCCTTCATTGCGGTGGTAATACCGCAATTCTTTGTTCTGTCAATCTCTACACCATTCAATTCATAGCGGATGTCATGAAACAGGTGAGCGGGGCCATTGTTAATGAAAGCAGAAGATTTTGTAGTAGTTCCCTCAATTACCAACTGACTCTCACATGGTAGTACTATTGCATCTTGATCGTTGATACGGATCCGAATCTCATCATTGGTTTTATATGATTCACTGTAGGGTAGATATGAGTGATATTCAATACCCTCTATACTATCATCAAATAACACGCTCTCTCCTATATTCAGAATCGATGATGATACCATTATTATTATTAGGAGTTTACTCGTAATCCGAGAGATTGAAGAAATAATACGTTATCTTTCGTTATCTTTGTTCTTGCTTCCACTTTTGGCTGTTGCTTTTGGTGAGATGTTCCCTCCAATTGAGAGTTGGAAAGACTGTGGTATTGTATTACCTCACCGTTCGTTTTATAGATAATCATGAGGCTATTTTCCTTATATGCGCGAAGTGAAATGTTCTCGTTTCTAAAGTTCACAAGATTCCCTTCTTCGTTAACAATACACACTTGTAGATTTTGAATAGTATTCGTCTTTAACGGTAGATATATAAGATTTGGAGGACACTCTATAATTTGGTATCCAGGAGGTACAGACGGTGCAAACTCATGTAGCACATGGGATGATTTATTATTTATGAATGAACCTCGAATTATATTACACTCTACTCTTATAGTGTTTGTGATTAGTATGTTTATCGGTTGATTAGAGTTATGCACTTGATTTTTGGGAAGAATTTTCCGAGAGAAACCAAAAATGCTTCCAATGCTGTTCTCTTTCTCAAAGTGTATATCATAATATGGAGAATAAAACATGCATTTCATAGTATTCGTATTAGCTAGTATATCAATTGTTTTATTGGGATCACCGCCTGCTGTACTATTTATCTCTTGCTCCAGGTAGTGAATAATGTTATCCAACTCATAGGAGCCTTCAGGAATCGTAATAATATTATCCCCATAGTGAAATAGGTTGTTGCTCTTATCCACATTAGGAATAGAATTGAAAGATTTAAAATAAATCAAAGCACACTCGTATTCACCTTCACCCAGTTCGATAGGTGGTAAAAAGTCAGCACTCAATAAGGAATGCATACCATTAAGCGTTAAAGTAAGAGACATTGTCACAATCTAACAGAAGGATGTGAAATGAAAGATGATTTTTTTCTGAATGCTTATATATTTTACTTCACTCTAAAGTTATGATTAGAAGCATTTACCAAAAAACGTAAACATAAATGACCGCAATTATATGTCTTATCTTTTTGTATATTGTTATAGTTATAACTGATTTTGATGACATCATCACCATTTGTCATGTATTTGAGAAACTCCCGTGGTGGTCTCAAATTTCCATAACTGTCAAAGTATTCACAATTTTGATCTTTCTTCACATATGCTACCCAGTGTGTTCCTGGCCCCTGTGAATCGTCCAAATTAACGATCCCCGTTTCATACCTCCATGGTCTTGATTTTCGCTTGTTTAAAGCATCTCGCATGACTATACCCCGGAAATGAGGAATGTTCAGCTGCTTAACATATTTTAAGAGTTCATAGTCGAGGAGGGCACGATTCGGTAGGGCTATGTTTCGTTTTTTTGGTACGGTGTCAGATATAGGCCCATACCTTTTTTGTAAGGCGCCATATACATACCCCTTCCTACAGCTACGGGTACTGTATTTTTCCTATTTCCTAGTGGTTAAAACACCAGCCTCTCAAGTATGAGGGCGCGGGTTCGATTCCAGGTCAGGCAAGTACCAATGTAACTTTTCTAAAGTTATATGTACTTTCTGAGTATATCTTGGACACCAATGACTGAAGGTGAAGGAAAACATCTTGAGGAAACCTGGACTTTAAGTCTGAAATCGCCAACCCGCATTGAGCAAGCGTGGTGATTACGCTCAATCCTTCTCTGTATGAGAGGAGACCTGTGCCCAGCAGTGGGACGATAAAAGGTTGATGATGATGATGATAAATATTTCTAGCAGCAGTTGTGACGCCACCAGCTAAAGATCCGGCAGCCGCCAACGCCCCCAGTATCGGTATCAATGGTAGAAAACCACCACTTTTTGGTAGAGGAATAACCCTAGGCTTTTTCACATTCCTTTTGTTATCCTTGATGCTTCTTTTAGCAGCTTTGATAGCCGTGCTCATCAATTTACTGATGGGTATTTTTTTTAGATTTACACCATGTTGTTGGTGTTTTTTCACCGCTTTACGTGCAGCTGTTATAACCTTTGTGAGAGGATACATTCCTAAACCTCTTTTCACTTTCTGTTTCATTATTTTATTTACACCAAGCGCTACTAATTGTTCAGGTAAACTATTTGATTCTAGCCAACGTTTCTTCGCCGCTAACGCTAATTCCAAATCAGCTTTATGTCGACTGTCTAAGGATGAGTTTTGACTGTATGCAATGTCATGTAATTTACAGGCTTCGTCCAAAGGATTAATACCAACATCACCTCTCTTTAAGCGTTTTTCCAATTTTGTTCCGGGTCCGCAATAATTGTAGCCGGGTACGTGTAACTCGAAAGGTAGGTTATTGATAAGTGTGTTAACTAAACCACAACCACCTTTTATAAGTGGTTCATGAAGACTAACCTTATTTTTCCTTGGGACAATCATTTTTTTTTTAATTAAAAGAAGACTAGCTGCTACCTCTGCTGATGTCACTACTAAATTAAGATATATAAAGCATGAGCATACAATTAAATGACTTATCAAAATGAAGTTTCAGAAGCAACCCACGTGTTTATCAGTTAAAGGTTGGGATATAAATTCAAAATACAATAGCGATAATATACACTACAGACATGGTGTACTCCTACCCAATAGTATCAGATGTCTAGTATGCGGTCCATCTGGTTGTGGTAAAACTAATCTTTTACTCACCTTACTGCTTGAACGAAATGGTCTGATATTTGAAAATGTCTACTTATACTCCAAATCACTAAATCAATCGTAATACATATTTTTAAGCAAAGTACTTAGCCAGGTGTCGGAGGTGAATTTCTACACTTTCTCAGATAAAAGTGAGGTAGTCTTACCGGAAGACACTCAGAGTAATAGTATCATAATTTTTGATGATGTATCGATGGAAGATCAAGAACCTATACGTTTACACTTCTCAATGGGTAGACACAAGGGGCTAGATTGTTTTTATCTATGTCAAACATACAGCAAAATACCTAAACAGCTGGTACGGGATAATGCAAACTTCATTATACTCTTTAAGCAAGATGAAATGAACCTAAAACATGCGTATGATGATCATGTGAATACAGACATGTCGTGGGATACTTTCCTAGAAATGTGCAGAGCTTGTTGGAAGAACAAGTATGGATTTTTAGTGATTAATAAAGATGTTGAGATGAATAAGGGTCGATATCGGAGAGGTTTTGATAACTTTATCACATTATAGTAGTATAAGAATATATGTTACAATGAAGCTGTTTACATTTCGCTATGGACTCTTCAACGACACAGTTATTCGGGGATAAGGAGCTTAAACGTAAACTTCTTCAGTCGGTGAGTTCAGTAAAAAAGAAAATCAAAGCTTTAAATGAGGGTAAAGCTGAATTGACGTCAACCTTACAAGAGACATTTCAACCAATCACACAGCCTCTAAACACTTTATTACATCACATCAATTCGAATGATGATGACAAAGGGTTACTAACTGTGAAACATGAAACTGATGAAAAGTCATTCCAAAATAAAATTAAAACTGCTGCTAGTGAAGTAACGCATGGGAAACAAGAAGAGTACAGCGATGTTGATAAAGAAGAGTACGAAGATGCTGATGAATCATTTGATTCTCTATGTAAATAAAACAATTCAATCAGAAATGGAGGAAGATTCTACGTTACATCCATTAGCACGAAGCTATTTGGATAATCTTGTTATTAATAAAATTAAAAAGGTGCCTTATGGTATTTACGTAACACCGGGAGGGTATTACATAGGTGACAGTGCTGTTGAATTCGATACAAATCATTTAATAATAAACAATCAGAAGTTTAACTATACACCAGGGCTAATGGAATTGTTATTCAAACGGGAGCCTAATACTTCTTTGATTCAACCTACAGATAGTGACGTCTACTTTAAAATAATAATGTTGACAAATGCACATAGACGTAATTTTTCTGCAGAATTCAATTCAATTCAATTCAATTATATTTATTTGCAAAGAAAGTAGGTATACAGAATAATGATGTTTACATAATGTCAGACCCTTATACTATCTACCTTAAATTAGGCATGCAAATTTTGAATAGTTACATTAAAATTAAATTATTACATTGTCTATCATTATTATTATTAACATTTTATATTTATTTGGGAAGAGAGGAGTCATTTAAAAAATCATTTACAGAGTAATAACATTTGTCTAATAAAAGAGCTGTAAGTTCCTTTTTAAAAGTTATCATTGGGTAATTTTTAATTTCACTGGGAATCTTGTTAAAAACAATTGGAGCCATGCCAAAAATACTTTTTTTAAACAATGCAGTATTGCATCCGTCAATTTTTAATAAATTCTTATATTGGCTTCTTATAGGTCTTTTCCTAGTTTCTGACACTGTTACAAACTCATGCTTATTCTGTTTTACAAAAACAGCTAATTCCAAAATGTACAGTGATGGAAAAGTTAAAATTTTCAGAGACTTAAACCCAGGCACACAACTGTCTGTCATTTTAAGACTACACATAGCTCTTATGCAGCGTTTCTGAGCCTTAAACACCTGTTCTCTCATACAACAATTACCTCAGAATATAATTCCAAATCGTAAGACTGATGCTACTATACCATGATATGCCATAATTGTTGTTTTCATATTCACCTTTTTGGATAAGTTGAATAAAATATATGCAGATGTACTTAATTTTTTACACACCTCTTCTGCATGAGGTTTCCATGTCAACTGGCTATCTATTAATATTCCTAAAAATTTTGCAACCGTTACTTGTTCCAGTTTTTGTCTATTATATTCTATGGTCAAATTTTGTACAGATAATCTTTGGTAGAAGTGCATTATATTGGTCTTTGATAAATTAATTATTAAATTAATCATGTCAAGCCATTGTATTATGTCTTTAAGAGTATTATTTATATTGTCCTCATAATTTGTTACGGCATCACGTTTTATTAAAGCTGTGCTGTCATCTGCAAATAAAACCATTGGATGCTGAATATGACGGGGCAGGTCATTTATATATAACAGAAATAAGAGCGGGCCCAGTACACTGCCTTGTGGTACACCATATCTAATAACCCTGGCTTGAGATAAATACTTCCTTTCGCATTTAGTTTTAATACAAATTCTACTTATTTCCGTGTATTGTATTCGATTACAGAGGTACGATTTTATGAGATTTAGGGCATTTCCTCTAATACCGTATGCGTCAAGCTTATAGATAAGTGTTTCATAATGCACACAATCAAATGCTTTAGTCATGTCGGTGTAGATTGCGCATATTGGATTTCTTATATCGACGTTCTCTATTACAGTTTTAAGTAACTTAAAAATAGCTGTATTTATGCCCTTATTTTTTCTGAATCCTTTCTGCTCATCACATAAAATGTTGTATTTCGTTAGAAACTTGTCAAATAGTTCATAGATTATCTTTTCTACTACCTTGGAAAAGATTGGGATTAAGGCGATTGGTCTATAATTGCTTAATTCCTCCTTGGTACCTTTTTTGTAAAGTGGTTTAACAATAGTTGTCTTGAGAGCTGTTGGAAAGACACCAGAACAGATACATAAGTTGATTAAGTGACTTAGGTGACCTGCAATATTGTTTGAAGCGAACTTTACAACTTTGGTAGCTATTTCATCATACCCGAAGCTATTTTTATTTTTTAATGATTTTATTGATTTTAAAACGTCTTGCGATACTACTGGAGATATAAAAATTGAATTAAAATTATTGGTTAGATTAAAAGCTTTGTTAATTTCGGTGGTATTATCTTTGATCTGGTCTACAAAAAAATTATTGAAAGTATTCGCTATTTGGTTTGTGTCATTAATAATGCTGTCTCTGACTTTAATCTGTGATATGGGTTCGGAATAACGTGTTTTGTTGTCAATAATCTGCCAAGAAGCTTTTACTTTGTTACTAGAGGAACTGATAAAATAACTATTCTGAGCCCTTTGTGTCAACGTTACCACTTTTCGAAAACGTTGAGAGTAATCTTTAAAAATTGCTTTATTTTTATTTGTTCGGTTTTGTCTGTATTGCCATAATAATTGTCTTTGCCTTTTGCTGCACACTCGTATACCACGTGAAACCCATTTAATCTTTTTATTTGGTTTTAAAGTAATCGTCTTATAGGGAAAACAAAGATCATATAGTAATCGGAATTGCTCGAGAAAATAATCATACGCTTTGTTGGCATCGTCAGTATCATATATGTCCGAAAACGATATACATCCAAGGTAATTGTTAAATTTTTCTAAATTGTCCTTTGATAAGTCGCGCTTCCTAATACACCATGAACCTATCCTATAAGGTTTGTTCACCTTCACTTCCAAAATTTGAGCAGTATGATCAGACAACGCCAAGTCAATTATTTCACATTTACATTTTAACTGAAAACTACATCCAAAATTATCTAGGCAACTATTACTGCACAGTCTTGTTGGTTGTTGTAGTTGCAGTTTGAGATTATAGGCTAAAAGGAAGTGTTCAAAGTCAAGGGAAATGTTATTATGTTTCAATATGTCTATGTTGAAGTCTCCACATATAACCATTTTCTTATTTGACTTTAGGCATAATGTTTTTAAGATGTTATCTAGGTTTTCATAAAATAAACTTAAATTACTTAAGTTAGGTGGTCTATAAATACATAAAATTATCAATTGATGGTTGAGTAATTCTATTGCACAACATTCGATAGTGTTCGTTACTGAATAGCGAGAAATGTCCAGTTCTTTATATTCTAAGTATTTTTTTACAATTATGCAGGCGCCTCCACGTTTTTTTGCTTTTCTTGAATAACAGGCGGCCAGTTTGTAGTTGGATATATTAACAAGTTTTTCTTGCCCAAATATTATAAAATGTTCTGTTATGCAGATTATGTCTATATGTATTTGTTTCTTACATAGTTCTTGCAGATGAACTGTTAATAGATCCGACTTGTTCAAAAGGCCAGCAATATTTTGATGCAAGATAAATATACTATTATATACGAAAAAAGTCATTTGAGTTATTAAGACGGCCAGTATGCTTATTGAACATAGTACAATCATAAGTCAAATCCTGATTGGAGTCCAAGATCTCAGGGTAAGCGTTCAGATTCGTGTTACAATACAATTTTAGATCAACCAGAATGTTATCCATAATATTATCATATATGTTCCTCATTCCATATTTATTGATTCTGCCCGTAGTGTAGGAGAACATCTCAAGTGTTAGATTACGATTGCTGTCGAAGATGTATGCGTACTTATGACTCTTGTTATCCAAATAAAGTAGGCTATTGAACAATTCAGCTTTGAAGTTGTATATTGGTGAACCTGTCTTATAAGTTGGGAGACAGATCACTATATTGGTGTGAGTTATTCTTCTGAACATTTCATTTAACATCTTTATTATATCCATATAGTTGTTATAATATTTATTAATATCATTCTCTCCTATGAAGAGTAAGCAGTAGTCATTTAAGGTAAATTCCTTTAATTTTTGTTCAATACCATTTATGAGCTGCATTACGTTGGAGTTTGGCATAATATAATGACAGTAGTGAAAGTACCTCGAGAAGACGTCCTCAACTAAAGAAGTGGTATCTTTAGTTTTGCTGCCGCTCAAAATGCATAGTCTATTCTTTTGCACAGACTTCAATTTTATATTTACAGTTGGTTCTTTAGGTGTAGGGCTAGGGACGTTTCGTTGCGTTTTGTTTGGCATCTGACTGCGGCAAGGCGTACTTATGGTTTGTGTTGCTTTATTTTGCTTACTGATAGCACACTCATGACGACGATGGTGTTGTTCGTGTTTCTGGATCGGGGTTTTTGGAGAACTTATACGATGCAAAGTTTTGTTGTTGCGTGTCGGAGTGGATATTTTTTTATCAGGCGTCAAGCATATTTTCTTACAGGTATTAACAGTTTTAATCATTTTTTGTAAGTCAGTTTTGAGACGAGAATTTTCAGAGTTTAAATCTTCGATTTCTTTGTGTGCGCTTAGTAATTGATTTTTAAGCATTTTTATTTCCTCAGTTAATTCGCGAACTTCGTCAATTGTATTGTGAAAGCTGTCAGGAATACTTAACATTGTTGTGTCGAATATAGTTTTGTCGCTGTTGATGGTCATATTTTTGTCAAGGTCTGTTAGTGAGCTCGATCTACATGGTTTACGGTAGGTGATGTTATTGTTGCTGGAATCCATCTTTACTATATTATATCGTGGCACCCTCGGTTGTGAATTAATTGAAGGAATGTCTTTAATTTGATCGATGAACTTAAAACATAAATTAGAAATTCACAAAAAGTCAAATTTCCTAACAGTGGTTTGAACTTGCGACCACTTGTGTACCAGCGAAGTGTCCTTTCTTGCGCCACCAGACTAACTTCAACTTAATTAACACTGTTCAAATACTAGTACACATTAATTTCTTCCAATTATTTGAATGTACGAGACGGTTACTATGACTCATGTGATAAGATTTTTTTTTCCACCGTCAATTACTGGTCACTGTTTTTGTTATATAATTTATAATA
Source organism: Sesamia inferens (assembly GCA_037179545.1). Taxonomy (NCBI): domain Eukaryota; kingdom Metazoa; phylum Arthropoda; class Insecta; order Lepidoptera; family Noctuidae; genus Sesamia; species Sesamia inferens. The sequence goes on along the minus strand of CM073928.1, from coordinate 12,885,416 downwards.
TTTTACTCTATTTTGTTCACTTTTGATGATTGTTTGTATTAGAAACAGTTTGTACATTCACTAAGAGCTAGTTTTTTAGTTAGCTTTTAGTTTGTTTTAATTTGTTTTTTGATAATGACTTTATTTTTATTATCATTGAAAGTTCTCTTTAAAATTTCTTTCTTTCTCTTTTTTTAAGGGTCACTTCACTTGTCTTCACTTATTATTTGTTGGTTTTTACTGTTGACTTGTTCTTGTTGATGTTAATTATGTTTTGTTTTTAGTAAATAATTTCTAAACAGTTTGTGTATTATACTCGTAGATAACACTGTCACTTATTCAATAAACATTGTTTTATGGGTCCACGTACTTTTATTCACTTTCGTACGCTAATAATATTTTTTAAATCTTTTTTACACAGAGCGTTTATTTTCGCGTTGAGCTAGATACAGCGCCATCTAGCGACTTCAGAAGGTCAGATACAGGGTGACAAGAGTCTTAAATATACTCAATATATAAAGGAGGCAAACCATCTGTCTTCTTCTTCTACCCCTATTCAAAAATCAAAAACTGGTGGATGTTTTAACAGATCAGGTGGAATAGATAACAGATCAGGTGGAACAGATAACAGATCAGGTGGAACAGATAACAGATCAGGTCTGTTACATGAAGCTGATAACAGAACAGATGACCTATTGAATGTAAGAGATCAGTTAATAACCGGTAGAGGCTTGTCATCATCATCGTCTACTAATAATAACAATTCCAATACAGAGACAACTCTATTAATGAAGAAATACTACCCTAATACGGATATTATGTATTGGGACAACCCTAATGAACTAATAGATCGATTACGACTGCTTATCGCTTCGCGAAATGCTGGTAACAACGGTCATGATAATGAAATTATTGCGATATTGGAGGAATTGATAGAAGCTAACATAATTGAATCACCCCGTCGACTTTCCAATATACTTAAACGTATACTCAAGTAAACATACTTTCATTGTAATTATGACTATCGAAAGTTTGGACGTCACCTGCACAGAAACCATCAACAAACACCACAGCTGTCGCTCAAAGTACTGAAACATTTGGTGGACTGTGAAAATCGTTTGTTAAGAAATGTTAGAAAAGGTATTCTAAAAAATGATGTAGTTATAAAAGCACAACTGGATGAAGTTATGAATCTGTGTTTACAGAAAATAAAAAACAACTCTCGTAGTCTACAAGAGATCTCAGAAAAATATTCCACTACCACCCCCAGCACGTCTACCATTCCCACCACCACTACCACCTCCACCACCACCACCACACCGGTGGGTGGTATTGTCGAAACCTCCACAGGAAAAGTAAAAGCCCAAAGTAAAAAACCTAAAATATGAGCAAATGGACAGTCGTTCAGGAACTTCACAAGAATGCTCGTAAAAACTTCCCCCGAAGACGTTTCATACAAAAAGGACTCGATGACACCTGGCAAATAGATTTGATTGACATGCAAAAATATTCTAAATACAACAGGGGGTTTAAGTATATTTTAGCCTGCATTGACACATTTTCAAAGTATGCTTGGCTGCAGCCATTAAAAAGCAAATCAGGTGATAATGTGACACAAGGGATGCTCAACCTGTTAAAAAACAACTTAAATCGTAGACCAAAAAATATTCAATCTGATGATGGATGAGAGTTTTTCAATGAAAAGTTCCAAACCCTAATGAGAAAGTTTAATGTAAACCATTACTCAACATATAGTGTAATGAAAGCTTCTATTGTAGAGAGATTTATTAGAACTATCAAAAATTGGCTTTGGCAGCGATTTACCTACAATGGTTCATATAAATGGATTGGAGAGGAACTCTCTGATATAGTAAACAGATATAATAATAAAATACATAGTACTATCAGGATTGCCCCAGTGACCGTGAATCACACTAACGCTAATGAACTTTTATCTACTGTTTACAATCATATCAAAGTACGAGCTAAAACAAAGTATAGGCATGGAGATTACGTACGTATCAGCAAATATAAATCTTCTTTTTCCAAGGGATACACCGGAAATTGGAGTGCGGAAATATTTCAAGTGGTAAAGGTGAATAACACCAATCCTGTGACATATCAGCTGCAAGATGAAAGGCAACAACCAATCTTAGGTGCTTTTTATGAACAGGAACTACAAAAAGTTAAATATCCTGATGTGTATCTGGTGGAGAAAGTGTTGAAGAGAAAGGGTGACAAAGTTCTAGTGAAATGGTTCGGTATAGATTCAACAAGTTGGATAAATAAAGAAAACAACATTAGTTAAAGAATCATTATAATGTGTTTTATTTGACTGACGTACCTACTAACAAAATAAGATAAGAAAAATACTCACCGCAGTTATTTAATGGATAGGGAATCTAATACCACATCCTTATCACAAATTACCTAAATGGTATACTGCTTGAACATTCAGCATCGGTTATTTCACTTATCAAGCATATCATACATCCTGTTTTATATTCCTTTGTTCTATTACTCATCAAACATAATCATACAACCTGTTCTATATTTAATATGCAAATAAATAAAAAATAGCCCTTTTCTTTTTCCCATACAAATGATTTGTAACTAAAACGTAGTCAATTTGAGCTTTATTGCTATGGTATAAAGTTCACTGTTGTCTAAGCAATGTAGGTGAGTTCATAAGTTCCTTCCTGCTATAATAGATGGAGCCACTAGTAACGATTTAGCATATGATTTATGATCACCCCCGTACCACGCATCGGCCGCCCCCCTCCCCACCACGTCCCCGCGCACGTCTTCATAGCAACACCAAAATCGGCGCGTCACGACTTCTTATCAACGCGCACAAACTACGTCGACCGCAGAAACATGCCTTATCAACGCGTAACATTGTTTCTAACCTGTTCTATATTTAATATTTCTACTGAGTAATATTGCCGCCCCGCACCCGCCCCGCAGCGCCCCCGCCCCGCACCCGCCCCGACAAACTACGTCACAGCTATCAACCGCAGAAACATTGTTTCTAACCTGTTCTATATTTAATATTTCTACTGAGGCCGCCGCTCGCCCCCGCCTCCCACCACCCCACCATAGCAACAATCAACGCTATCGCACAATAAGTTCAATAGATGGAGCTACTAGTAACGATTACAATCATTATAATGTGTTAACATCATACGTCACAGCGAACAACCGCAGAAACATGGCATTTCGCACCAAAACCAACATAACCAGCAACACCCCGCAGCGCCCTTCCCCGCACCCGCCCCGCAGCGCCCCAGCAACACCCCGCCCCGCCCCGCAGCGCCCTCGCCTCCCACCACCCCTCCATAGCAACAATCAACGCTATCGCACAATAAGTTCAATAGATGGAGCTACTAGTAACGATTACAATCATTATAATGTGTTAACATCATACGTCACAGCGAACAACCGCAGAAACATGGCATTTCGCACCAAAACCAACATAACCTGATCGCGGTTTGTACAGCCACCAACACATCAAGCTACCCGAACTATCAATTTTTTCCCAATCAACTTTGAACCTTATACTTTAGTGATAAAGTTGAAAATTAATTAAAGAAATTTGACAGATCGTAGTAGCTTAATCTGCTGCTGTCTGTACTATTCATTTCCTGTCCTCTATTGATTTCTAAATAAAACATACATTGTATGACTAACCACGTACCATCCTTATCAACCCACACTCCCCCGCCCCGCACCCGCCCCGCCCCGACAAACTACGTCACAGCTATCAACCGCAGAAACATTGTTTCTAACCTGTTCTATATTTAATATTTCTACTGAGCCCGCTCGCCTCCGCCTCCCACCACCCCTCCATAGCAACAATCAACGCTATCGCACAATAAGTTCAATAGATGGAGCTACTAGTAACGATTACAATCATTATAATGTGAACTATACCAACATTCATTCCTTATCAACATTTTACATCCGCTAAACAACCGCAAACGCACCAAAACCAACATAACCTGGACGCGCGCGCCTACCAAAATACATACACACACGGGTCTAGTTACGCTGGACATCCGGTGGTCCAGAACCCCCAATAAATAGCTACTCTTGTACTTACCTCCCTATCATTGTGATCTCAATCCCATAGAATTAATATGGAGTTCGATGAAAAGAATAGTTGCTAATGTAAATATTGACCACAAAAATTCTGAGATTCCCCGCCTAGTTCAAGAAGCTTTTAAAAGTATAACGGTTAGTGAGTGGGCTCAGCATTGTAATCATGTTCTCAAGTTACAAGCAGAATATTTGAAGCATGATGTGTACTTGGATAAACCGTTCATTATAGAAGTGGTAAGTGATTCGGAAACTGAAAGTGACAGTGATAATGATGACATGGACATAAGCGGCGTATGGCCTCACAGCCAGGATGAAGTTGGGCGTGCAAGTTCATCAAAAGATCTTAATTATTGTAAACCGGGATTCCAATAAATTATTGTTAAGCAAACTTTTGTTTTTTTTTAACCCCTCACATCGTTAAGGGAGGCCCGTGCCCCAGCAGTAGGGACGTAGGTATATGGGTTGATGATGATGATGAAACTTTTGTTTTATTCTATCTATTAACTAGGTCATGTAATACAGGACACATCTTGAGTGTCTAGATATTTGAGTTTTGTTTAAATAGAGATGCTAGTAGCTAGTACTAAACTATGGGTTTTTTGTATCAACTTATCAAGCTTGTAACTGCTGAATCCATCTAAGTAGGTACTTTTGCAAAAGTTTGTAAGTGGGGTACCTACATTATATCAATTGAATGCCAGAGAAAAAGCTAATGTATGTATCTACCTACATTAATTTTCTTATTTTTGAAGACTATTTAGTACTTATATTAGTATTTTATTATTGAAGTGAAACTTCTTTACGCACGCTTGACTTGGGGAGTAAGCCTGCGAACGCGTGACGTAAGCTTTATGAAAAGTGATCGGGCAAGGCGAACGGAAGTTAAGTGGGGGATATAAGCACAGAGGCGCCCGTGGCGCAAGCTTGGTACTACAAGGTCTACAACGAGTTTTTTTTTTTTCAATAAATATAGAAGATCTATGCAAAAATATTAATTTACCAATGAAACCATGAAATAAATTTAAATATTTATAGAAAATTAATAAATGTATATGTGTATACATGTATATATTGTACACACATATATATATATATATATATATATATACATACAGATGGAGCGAAAGAAGTTTCACTTCAGTCGTATGGTCATAAGCACACTCGTATTTTTTATAAAACAATGTTAGGTATTGTTTAAAATAATAAAATTATGTTTATATGTTTACCTAGTTTCTTATCTGACATACCTAATCATGGGTAAATTTTATTAATTTGAAACACTAAAGCGATGGTGTCGCTACCACTCAGTTCACAGATAAGTTGGTAGGACTATATATGTATATTAATATTATATTGACATTATGACATGGCTTGTCATTAAAGATGTTACTGTGAGAATTTTGTCGATATTTACTATTTGAGTTCGATTGATTAGAGCAGTGGTAGTATTAATTTTTTCGGTGGAGACTTTAAAACACAGCCGACCTCTGGGGACTGAGTTCGGAGAGTGTAGGATTTTTACCTCACTAAAACCACCCCGGTGATCATCATCTGCGCATGTAGTAGGTATAGTCCCGGTCCCTCCTATAAGGCCTCCCCTAAGCCTCGCTATGCACGGTAAGTAGCACGTGACCACTGTGCCACTGTCTTCCCTGGGGTCACTTAGAGGGCGGACAGAATCCCCGCTCTGTGCACCTGCGACTCCAAAGGAAAGCAGTGGTGGTCTTGTGGTACCGGCCTCAACGTATGATTCCCATGAATAAACCTTGGGCTATATGGCTTGGCCCAGCCAGCTCTCAGCCACCAAGCTTAGTGTAAATAATATCATCACCACTGGTCTCAAAGCTGTAAAGGAAAACATTCGGAGGAAGCCGGCTTGTTCTGGATCCAAAAATTCAAAGACACCTACCAACCCGCACTGGGCTTATTTGGTAGATTATAGCCCATTCCCTCTAGAAGAGTGAAGGCATGGACGTTTCCCAGCCATCGGATGTTATAGCCAGAATATAGTAACTATTTTATTCGCAATAATATAAAACAATGGCGCCGATTCTGTTGTTCACAAACTAAACTAATTTTAAGTTACGTGCAACTTTTTCTTTTCATTTCGTTAAGAAAAGGATAGAAGATAACATTTTAATTTAATCCTGTCAAATTAAGATACTCCATAGACATTTTAGACGCGATTATAAACATGGCGACTAAAAATACGCCAATTTACGTCAGGAGCGCACTAATTTGACAGGTCTAAACTAACATTTTATCTTCCGTCCTTTTCTTAACGAAATGAAAAAAAAAAGATGCACTTAACTTAAAATTAGTTTAGTTTGTGAACAATAGAATCGTCGCCAGTGTTTCTTTTTTCTCACTTTAGTATATTTTATGTGTCACTTTTATGACAGACTTTTTGGCTGTTTTACTTGACTTTTTTCTCACTTTAGTATATTTTATATGTCACTTTTATGACAGGCTTTTTGGCTGTTTTACTTGACTTTATATGCAACCCAGATGAAATATAGTTTATGTTCTTCTCCAAGATATAGTCTACACCTTTTCTTTTGGATGGGAAATCATCCAATGACCTCTCCCGCTCTGGGTGGAGCGGAAGGGCGTATCAGACTTTTACTGACTAAACCCGGGTGGGTTTGGGAGTTCCTTCAATTGCCTGTGCGCCAGGGCCACGGTTTATTTTTTAACTAACCCGAAACATATGGTCTATTCCTCATTTTCCAAGTCTTTTCAGCAGTTGTAGGGTAAAAACACATAAAAAAAAAACAAATATTATCACTTTATTTTATGTACTATAGTTTAGAAAATCATACGTAAACATTATAGGCACATAGTAACGCGAATATTGTCGAGATTAGCAAAATTTGGTAAGAACTCTATTGTTCCTAAAATTGAGTATTAAATAAAATCCAAAGTCTAATATAAAATCATTTAATCATAACAAACAGCTCTTCATCATCTCCATTGCGGGTTGAAACCAGAGACTTCAGTATAGCACTTCCAAACAGGGTTTCCTTGAGCCAAGCAGTCTGAGACTCCCTGCTCTCCAAATGTGACTGTACCACCGAGGTTCATTGAACCTATCACTGGAAAAATACACATACGTTTTTCATTATGTACAAGAGGTGACTTTTATTTAGGTTTTTTGATCATTATTGCGTTATTACAGGGCTATAAGGAATAGGGTGTAAAGTTCACTCTTCTTCCATAGAAAAGTGAGGATCCTCTAACCAGGTTTTGTGTCGAATGGCAACTGCCCGATAATTCACATCGGTACACTGTATACAACGTTATAAATTTTTGTTTATGAGAAACCTGAATATAATTTGTTCAGAATAAGCAACTGAATCGATTCCAATAATTTTTACACCATGTTATGTTTTTTCCTAAATACATTTAGAAATTGTTGCTCTTTGGATACCGAGCGCGCGCACGCAGTTTTACGATAGATCATAGTACTCGCGCGCGCATCAGCTGACGCCAGAGGTCAACGCCCCGCGCTCGCCCGCACGAGCGGTCCTTTGACCATATTTTTGTTGGGACAACCAAGTAGAATAGCAAGCTCATAACTTTGTGGTATTTCATTATATTTTTTTTTAATTTTGTATATAGATTCTTTACTTAAAAATGGACACGTGTTTCGGTTTTCGCATATACAAAAAATAATGTTGTATATGCTAGTTGCGCGGTATTTTTTTCTTGCGAATGCAGAATTTTGCGTGACGTGACCAGTTGTAGGTAGATCAAAAACCTATAGCATATCAAAGTCACAGTGAAGTAGATCAATTACAGGGTACTTGTCAAATCCAAAGGTTGTCTGTAAAGGATAGCTCTTGGCGATAAGACTGCCCATTGTGTCACGTATTACGAAATCTTCATATTTATATTCGGTAACGTATATCGTCAAATCATAAGATATAAGAAATAATTCTAGTTGCCTCTTCAAAAAGGTAGTAAGACGAAAATAGGGACCAATTAGTTTAAGCTGGTTTCAGACTTGCTGTAGTAGACTCATCCTTCTTGGGGTATTGTTTAAAATTTTACAATAAAATTTCAGCCCACATACTCCAATTAACGAAATTTAAATCTTGTAATAAATTCATACTATATAGTCAAGTATACAAGTTAGGGGATTACATCGCTGTTGAAAAATGTTTGGCTCAACGCTGGTCATGCTCCACAGGGGCGCATAAACTAATTTGCATTCGGAAATATTGTTGGAGATTTTTTTTTTTTTTTTGGGACAAAGCCCGCCACACTTTTCTCATCCACTGCAACTCCTGAAAGCCAGAATCAACAGTGAAGACCGCCAGAAAAACGCCGAGCAATAAAACTCGACGAGTCCCGGAGAAACGATTCAACTATCTAGGGTCCCGCAACGAAATTAATCAGAAGAGAATAGCGGAGGAGTAAGAAAAAAAGATATTTTTTCCACTTCCCCTCATAACAAGCAGGAGACAGAACAGAACTAGGTCAATCGGCACAAAGGGACATTATTGCAACTGGGAGAAGCCCAGATTGCCAAACACCACGGAATAAAATTTTATTAAGTTAATAGGTCCTAAGTAGGTATTATCTGTTACAATTGATTCCAATATTGTTGGAGATACTCAAAATTAGTAGAAACTATATTTGCGTTATAAAGATTTAATATCATAGTACAGTAATATCATAGTGCAACGTGGGTAGGCCCCCGACAAGGTGGACTGACGACCTAGTGAAAATCGTGGGAAACCGCTGGATGCGGGTGGCGCAAGACCGGTCGTCGTGGAGATCCTTCGGGGAGGCCTATGTCCAACAGTGGACGTCTTTCGGCTGAAATGATGATGATGATGATAATGATCATAGTATTGCATAGCACACGTATGAGCTTTACGTACTTGATGTAAAGATAACATTTACTGGGTACGTCTTGCATTGATTTGAATGTGCCTTGGCGGATAAAACCGCGCGTGTGTTGGATGATTAAATTCCCTTCTGAGCTAAATCGTGCTGATTTATAAGTCATGTTCGTGAACGGGCGGGGTCAGTAGGGAGCGGTCATCTCTTAACTATGTACTTTTCTGGAATTGTTTTTTTTAAATTGAACCAGGTAAGTTAAGACCATATAACCCTCAGCATAATCATATACTTTACAAGGTATAAATTTCGCATAACTCTGATCAGGATTTAGTACTATAGGAGTTTAAGATCCTGCTAGAAGTAGCAATGGTAGTTAGTATTGCAGTGGTAGCGGTTAAAGAATATTCTTCTTCTCAGGCTATAGAGGTCCGCTGCTGAAGTAAGGCCTCCCCCAAGGCATTCCATAATGACCGGTCTTGTGCATCCATCGGTTTCCCGCGACTTTCACCAGGTCATGGGCCCACCTCGTTGGGGCCTCCCTACGCTGCGTCTGCCGGTACGTGGCCGCCACTCTAAAGAATATAACTAACTTCTAAATGATGTGACTCTGTGATATCTAACCTTAATTATTCATACATGATTATTTAATCACCTACACGCGTCCTATCTTAAAGAAAACAGATATTTCCCTATTTGGGACAACAAAAAAGACATTGCAAAATACCACAGCAACCAACATTATCATAAAGTTGCTAATAAAACAAAGGATGTTGGAACATAAATTAGTCAACACATAAGTATTTTAGATAAGAAAAACCATTTATTTATATCTCTTTAGGCATCAATGTTACATACTTTCAAGGCGAGTTGGTCTAACCCACCCACTTACATTGTAAACTAACAACCTATTTAATAACAGACCTGTTTGTCTTGAATGCTGTTCCTCTACAGTTATTTAGATAAATAAATAAGTTACCTCTAATTATAAGGACTTATTTTAAATCGAGCATGATTAGGAAGAGGCCGTATACCTTATTAATCCCTTTTCATTCATTATTCAGGCTAACAGGTCATGATAGAAAGTCAAAATACAGGATGGTGATCTAAAGATGTTCTCTGTTTGCATACAAGAATTCAACGAAATCCTATTGGCAAAATCCATAGTCGGCCCATTATAACTATGTGTAGTTTAAGAGAAAAATAAAAAAAAAACTCTTTCAATACTTATTTCACAGTTTCACATCAGCACTGTGTCAGTGTGTTTTCATCTATTGTCATCTCCGTATTATATAGAATGTAGATATACAAATATCTATGCCTTAAAAGCAGTATCCGCTACCCGTAAGCTTCTAAGAATACATAGGCCATCATTTTTATAAATCGTGGCATAGTCACGTTACACCACACAGATTTTTATATACCCACGACATCAACATTGAGCAGATTCAGTACCTAGTTCACGACACATTTCTCGCCTCAAATGCAGCAATTCAAAGTGACTGTAATACAGCTATCATATAGTTATTAAACAGCTAATACACTAACCTCCAAAGTGTTCGAACAACTCATATCAATCGCTGAAACTCAAACTCAGCAGCGCCAACAGCAGCCTATAGTTTATTTGATTTGATACATTATTAATGTACATAACATTCTCAGTCCATACTCCCCCTCCTCCCTCTGCCAAAGTCAACATTTACCTCCAAACAAGTTATACGTAAGTTTATTCATAAATGGGAAATTTATTGACTATAGGGAAATAAATTTGCGTGCAAATATTAGGCTGATTTGGTAGCGCAGGAATGTGGAATGAGTAGAATCGGAATTGCTTATCATCACAGCCAATATACATACATAATGTTTGGCTTAAATATTTTTATGTTTACATACTCGTATATATTCGCTTGCGCCGTTAGACATAAAACAAAACTATAAATAAACAAATAATAGCCATCCCATTTTCAAAATTGTTATCGAAAAGGGTAACAAAATTAGATTCTACGATAATTTCAGTAACATAAATAATAAACGTAAATGTTTCAGGACTGGAATCAGTCCATTAACATCTAAAGAAAAATGTTTCGGCAGGCGAAGTGAAATAAAAATGATATAATTATGAGTACTTACAGTGATCGTTGCTACGTTTAACCATCCCCTGTAAGTAATGAGATTTCCTGTAATTAATGTGAAAAATATTCTTAACAACTATTCAGGTAGCGGGAAAAAAGTCAAGTTAAACTTTAACTAGAAATAACTAATCTGCATTTTAATCTGTTTAGGAAAAAAAGTTGGAACAGAAAGAAAACTGTTAAATTCTATTAGAGCTGAGCAAAGTTAGAATGTATTTCTCAAGTTCCGGAGTAAAGAGCAGATAAAGTGGAGTATTGTATTATTATGATTCAATTCCGACCAAAGCCCCTGAAAATGATTTTTCTACAGCTCGCCTTTACGAACTGAGATGAGAAAGATTTTAATCAAGAAAACATTAAAATTAACTTAATTTATTTCTACCAGTAGAACTTGTTAAAATAACTCAACCATCATAAATCATCATCATTCAAAGTGGTTCTAATTTTCCAACCAGACATTGCAATCTTTCCAATTTCAAAACACGAACCATAAATAAAGCAGGAAACACACTTACTGCACTCACGCAGCCTGCAGCCACAACAATAAGTAGAACGAGGCGGAATCTCATGTCGATTTGCATCAAACAACTCTACGGAACAGAGAAACAAACTGTCTTGTCGCACGTTTAATGTTGCCTCACTTAATAAAGGCTTCCGAGGCAGTGGCAGACGGTTTGCTAACGAGACTACCTTGGGGTGAGGTCTCTGTGACATGTGACGACGATTACGTATTTGTTTTACAGTATGTCTTTTTAAATCTTGTATGCTTAGCGAACACATCTTGATGAAGTGGAGTAATAGCGATAAAATGACACAATTTAGGAAAAATACTGATCAACGTCAGTTAAAAGTTAATTTATATTGGTAGTACTGTAATTTCCTATAGTCAATAATCATTCATCTAAACGCTCTAGAAAGAATACTTAACACAGCAAATACATAAATGAAAAGAGCTCCAGCGAGAGCAGTTAATTAGTTGGTGAAATCCAATTATTCGCAAAAAGTTCCTTATTTAATTCCTTAGGGATATTAATACTAATGTTATTCTCCACAGTTAATAACCACATAACACGAGTGAGGAGTATCTACAATTTTCCCTCCTGCATTGTAACGCTACCCTCCCATAACTTGTACCGACAAGCTAAACCTGTTCGTGGTATGATTAGAAACACAATGGTAGTGTTCGTATTTATTGCAGTCCTGCATGAGACAATTCTGTCTCCAGTCACTTGTGGAGAAGTTAATTATATTCATAAACGTATCTACTAATTATAATTTGTTTAGAATTGCAAACTACAAGGGGCATACGTATTTAGTTTTTATGTAAATCGACTGAGAAAAGATTTCTGAACTCAAGCATTTATTTTTCATGTATTTGCTAGTTTGATCTATCGAAATTGGAGCTTTGCTAAGTAATTATTTAGATTATATACTAATAATATACATAATATTCTGACAGTCTCCGTGGCGTAGCGGTAGCGAACGCGGCCGTTGCGCAAGGAGGCGCGGGTTCGATCCCCGCACAGTGCAAATATTTGTATGCATGAATATGAATATTTGCACTGGTCTGGTCGTGCCTCGGAAAGCACGTTACCCCGTTGGTCCCTGTTGCCATACGAACATCTAGTGGCAGTAGTTACGGGTTGTTGGAGCCCTCAAAAGTTTAACAATTGGTTTAACTGCAATGCTTAGATATCGCCTTCGGGTTGTGGAGGCCAGTCGGCAGTCGCTTCATGGAAAATATCGAAGTTTAGCCAAAATCAGCAGTTAGACTGGTAAAGCGGACCCTAGACTCCAAAGCTGAAAAGCTACGGATGCGACTGGGATTAACGCTGAGATGATGATGATGATTATACATAATATTCTAAATTACATATTCGTGTAAAATTTCAAAGATTTTTTTTTATTATTATTAATTTATAAACCAGCGCTTGACCGCAATCCCGCCTGATGGTAAGCAGTGACGCAATCGTTGATGGTAAAGCGCACTAGTTTATTAAGAGCCTATTCACTCTAGCCTTGAAGATACTCAAATTGTAGTCCGACGGAAACACCGCCGCCGGCAGATTATTCCAGTCCCTCGATGTACCCGGTATAAAGGAGAAGGCGAAACGCTTCGTCCGGATCGTAGAGGTGTTAACAGCATAAGGGTGGAAACTCGCCGTACGACGGGTCGTCCGATGGTGGAATGGAGATGGGGGAATTAAATCGTGCAATTCCCTCGCACACTCCCCAAAATGTATGCTATAGAACACCGAAAGGCTGGCTACTCTACGCCTGTGCTCTAGGCTTTGGAGACCAACTCGAGTTAAATAAATCAATCATAACATTTTTTGCCTTTTAGACAAATGTTAAATAAATCAAGAGATTCCTTCCTGTCTTTAAATCCACTTACATGATTAATTTTAATTGGGTTGGCTAACAACATAAATAATCAGTGTAGCTATAAGCCTTCGTAATGTAGATCTTTTGATGGTAAACATACATTTCCGATATTATGTAAGCTTAATGAACACCATTACTTCTACAAGGACAAAATATGAACACGTGTATGTAAAGTTAAGGTACGTTTGCTTTGTGCCAGTAACAAGCGCGCAAATATGATTATAATCAGAATAAATATACATATATTGTAATGAGTATGTAATATATCTGTAACAAAGTTCTTTGATAATAGTAATGTAGCGGTGCCTACAATGCAACATGCGAACAACGCGTCTTACAGAGGTCACGAGAATTCTGCATCTTGCAATCAGAGTTTTCTATGCAACTAGCACGCATACAAGTATGCGACATCAACCGGCGGGCAAAGTGGCCCGCTAGAAAACCAGTCTGGTCAGAGGATCCTCCCTTTTCTATGAAGGATGAATGAGCTTTACACATATGTAGCGATGCCTACAACGCAACAGTACTGCGCTTGCTACAGCTGCATTAAGTTTAATACTTGACTAAAATTTAACCCTTTTAACACTAGATACGTTAAATAACAACGTTATTATTTAGATTTTTTTTTTCATCATCTCATTTGCTGTGTTTTACCTACTTATTGGTACTCAAACATTCTGAATTAAATTCAAAAATAATGAATAAATATTCTAGTCTAAAATGTAACTGTCAGTCACCATCAATCCACTGCTGGGAAAAGCAATCAATCCAGGGCTAAATTGGACCACTGATCCATCTCATTTTCTATAAACTACGTTTTATAAAAAAGGTATATAAAATAATAGAAGAGCTCGTCAAACGAAAACTTGTTTCAACACGGAACACTTTGTAGAAATGCAGATTTTATACCGTAACCTTGAACTTTGCATATCAATTTTGAGGTATACAATAAGCTAATTATTTTTATTTAAATAATATTAGAAACGCGGGTATATCAAAAGAATAAAATGATAATATTAACAGAATAAATTGATAAGGCACGGGATTTAGGAAAAAAAAAAGCTTTTTTTTTTGGGATGGGAAATCATCAAATGACCTCTGCCGCTCTGGGCGCAGTGGAAGGAAGGAAGGAATCCCACCCGTGTTCGTTCACTTGCCTGTGCGCCAGGGCCACGTTTTTTTTTTTAACCAACCCGCAACCTCGACCCAGGAAGCATTGGTCTTCGTGGACCCCGTTACGATGTGCTAACATCTCTTCAAGGCGCGCGTGAAATACAAGGCGCTGACGACCCCGGTCTGGTCCTTACCACACCTTACCACTGTTCGCTGCTCGTAAGCCCGTGCCTGCGATGGCCGGGAGGTCGATGTTTTCTCTCGACCAGGAAGTCTTTTGCAGCAGCTAGAGGAGTGAGGGCGCTGGAATTCCCGCGTCCTCCTTTGCCAGCATCATTGCTTCGCAGAAGGAGTTGACCGTATGCCATGCACTCGCGCTCCGGACCATGGCGTGGACCAAGGCCGGACACGAGAAATCGCCGCCGATCGCCACCACTAGGACAGAGCGGTGCTCTACCCAAGCAGGGCAGACCTCAACCGTGTCCTCCGGGCGATTCCCACAGTGGTTTGAACCGGGCGTTCCCTCCCGCTTTGCCGGAACAGGAACCTGCCGAAACAGCCATGTCCGGTCTGGGTCAGGTGGAAGGTGAGGGCGCCATGGAGTTTCTCTATCCACTCCTCAAAGAGGACAAAGATGATAGTGCGGCCTTATATGCTAAATCATTAATCTAAATTAAATTATATTACATTATATATCCTGAACAAAAAACAAATAAACTGTCACTTATCACGCTCAATATTAAAAGCCCTCGAACCATAAAACTTATCTCATAACGAACGGTACACAAGTTGAAGCTGGTGTCAAGACATCATTTACCGAGACAAAATAAGGATCATAGGCCCGAACCGTCGTTAAACAATTTGTAAGGTCATATAAACTTATCCAATCTTGTCTGACTGAGTGGACCAGCAATATATGTGGTACAGCCCTTGAAATTTATTGACTGTTTAGTTCATTAGTTGTATGGAGAATTCGTAAATAGCTGCGAATGGATGGCTCGGAATTAATGGTCTGATATTTATAGGTATTGGTGTAATAAAATGTTTGTTTTTTTCTTTGTTTTACAAATTCGAAATAAGGATCAAGGGCCTTAGTCTGCTATTACAATAGTGTCAAAATAGTCGATCAGTGATCTCAGTAATCTACTAACAAAATGGCGTCATTATGACTTCCCAGTGGTCAATCACTGACACTGTACTCCACTTTAATAAATGTTCAAATTGAGTATTAGTTTCTAGAAAATCATTTCTATTAACGGGTTTTATATTAATGGCAATACGGCAATGTCATTTTATCACCATTCCATTACTAGACGACTGAGATAATTAATCGATCATTATGAATTGAGCAAGTCACGAACTTTAAGCACAGTGACAATGAAATGATGATGGAATTGTGTTGGAATGACAAATTTATAAAAAATAGCAGACTAGGGCCTCAGGTTGTATGTATGTCAGGATCGTCATCGCATGAGTGTCGACTTTTACCCCGCGAATGTATCACATAAGAAACAATGGAAAGTTACGAGCAAATCTCTTTCCACCTGTGGGCGAGGGAATTGCATGATTTAATTCCCCCATCTCCGTTCCACCATCGGACAATCCGTCGCACGGCGAGTTACCACCCTTACGTTGTTAACTACACACCACTACGACTAGCACGAAGCGTTTCGCCTCCTCTTTCATACCGCGTACGTCGAGGGACTGTAACAATTTGCCAGCGGTGGTGTTTCCGTCGGACTACAGTTTGATTGTCTTCAAGGCTAGGGTGAATAGGCTCATAATGAACTAGTGCGCATTACCATCATCGATTGCGGCACTGCTTACCATCAGGCGGGATTGCGGTCAAGCGCTAGTTTATAATTTATAAAAAAGTGACCTACAGGTTGATAAAGAAAAGGGATTTCAGATGAAAATATTTGTTAAACATCATCATAATTATCCGCTTAGCCTTCTACGGGGGGTGGGCTTCCAGTTTAACCGGATCTATCTGACATCCACAACCGAGTTATTGGGTTATACGGTACCCCTTGTTAAGACTAGTAGTCAGACTTTTTGGCTTCTGACCACCCCTAACGACTGCCAAAGATCTTACTTTAAGAAAGGATTCATCCTTTCTTGGCACGTTAGGTCTTTCAAGACTTAACGTGCTTTCCGAGGCACGAAGGGATGTAAAAGTGGTCACCGAGCATAGCTTAACCTCTTTTATTTGCATTTTTGAAACAATTATTATTTGTTAAACGTACATCCCTTTTTAACAGGAGCGTTGTTTTCTGCTAATGCGGCTTTAGTGTAGTAAAAGAACCTAAATGCTCCAGGGACTTCATTTGTGATATCACATAGAAGTATTTTTAGACGGTTTATTACAGAAAATAAAGCCTTTTCGTCGTGTTGTTTATTCACTTCAGTCAACCTGTTAACCCTTTAGACATCATAATTAAAGCGTCAAATGGAATAAGAGGTAACAAATTACTTCAAGTTAAATTTGGGCTCGGTAGGTCCTTAAAACTTAAATCGTTAATATTAATAGAACACTAAGCTTTTAGGCATAGAGTCTAGTTTTAATTTATTTTATCGCCGACTCCATTTTAGTTTGGTTATAATTTATTTTATCGCTTCCACTTTAATCTTGATTTACTTTAACTTTTTAGTTAATTTGTTCAACCACCGACGACGACAGTCGACGGGTTCTCGAGTGACGACCACGCACCGGAAGACGTAGCGTGGGTAGGCCCCCGACAAGGTGGACCGACGACCTGGTGAAGGTCGCGGGAAACCGCTGGATGCGGGAGGCGCAGAACCGGTCGTCGTGGAGAACCTCGGGGGAGGCCTATGTCCAACAGTGGACGTATTTCGGCTGAAATGATGATGATGATGAATATTCAACCACCACCTAATATTATCGAAGGTAGTCCTTATTGCGCTGTTATTAGGGTTCTTATCTCATAAGGAAAAACGGAACCATTCTAAGACCGCCTTGTTTTCAGTATATCTGTCAACACCCTTTTTCTCAGAAATGCGTTAGGTTATGAAGCTGAAATTAATACTAAGTACTTAAAGTAGCAATCCCTTTATCATCATCATTATCAACATATAGCAGTCTACTGCTGGACACAGGCCTCTCATCATCATTTCAGCGTTAATCCCAATCGCATTCGAAGCTTTTTCAGCTTTGGAGTCAGGAGTCCGCCAGTCTAACTGCTGATTTTGGCTAAACTTCGATATTTTCCGTGAAGCCACTGCCGACTGGCCTCCACAATCCGAAGGCAATATTGAAGCATTACAATTAGACCATTTGTTGGACTTTTGGGGGCTCCAACAACTCGTAACGACTACCATTAGATGTTCGTATGGCAACCGGGACCAACGGCTTAACGTGCTTTCCGAGGCACGACCAGAACAGTTCAAATAATCATATTCATGTATGCAAATATTTGCACTGCGCGGGGATCGAACCTGCGCCTCCTTGCGCAGCGGTCGCATTCGCTACATAAGCCTCTTCTATTTCACGCCATTCAACTCGATTTTCGGCAACTCTCATCCAGTTCAGTCCGGGTTCGATCCCCGGCCAGGTCATGATGGAAAACGATATTTTCCTTATTGGCCTGGGTCTTGGATGTTTATATATATATGTATCTATTATAAATATAGTATCGTTGAGTTAATAACCCATAACACAAGTCTCGAACTTACTTTGGGGCTAGCTCAATCTGTGTGATTTGTCCGTATATATTTATTTATTTATTTATTATTTATTTATTGCGCTGTTATTAGGGTTCTTATCTCATAAGGAAAAACGGAACCATTCTAAGACCGCCTTGTTTTCAGTATATCTGTCAACACCCTTTTTTTCTCAGAAATGCGTTAGGTTATGAAGCTGAAATTAATACTAAGTACTTAAAGTAGCAATCCCTTTATCATCATCATCATCTCAGCGTTAATCCCAGTCGCATCCGAAGCTTTTTCAGCTTTGGAGTCAGGAGTCCGCTTTACCAGTCTAACTGCTGATTTTGGCTAAACTTCGATATTTTCCATGAAGCGACTGCCGACTGGCCTCCACAATCCGAAGGCAATATCGAAGCATTGCAGTTAGACCATTTGTTGGACTTTTGGCGGCTCCAACAACCCGTAACGACTACCATTAGATGTTCGTATGGCAACCGGGACCAACGGCTTAACGTGCTTTCCGAGGCACGACCAAAACAGTGCAAATAATCATCCTGCGCCTCCTTGCGCAGCGGTCGCATTCGCTACATTAGCCTCTCCTATTTCACGCCATTCAACTGGATTTTCGGCAACTCTCATCCAGTTCAGTCCGGGTTCGATCCCCGGCCAGGTCATGATGGAAAACGATCTTTTCCTTATTGGCCTGGGTTTTGGATGTTTATATATATATATATGTATCTATTATAAATATAGTATCGTTGAGTTAATAACCCATAACACAAGTCTCGAACTTACTTTGGGGCTAGCTCAATCTGTGTGATTTGTCCGTATATATTTATTTATTTATATATTTAGTTACTACTAGTCATCCTGCGAAGATCGTCGCTCCATCTAGCCTGAGGGCGTCCTACCTTACGTTTACGGATAAATGCAATCCCTTCAAGCAGTATAAAAAAATGTCTAAGTAAAGGTAGGTAATCATAAATATAGTTTAAAAAACTAAAAAATAACATGCTTTTAAAGAATATCAAACTAAAAAGTTACATATACCTACAAAGTTTCAACAGTTCTTATAGTTTCGGAAAAAAATGGCTGTGATGTGACATACGGACGGACAGCCAGACATGACGAATATATAAGGGTTCCGTTTTTTGCCATTTGGCTACGGAACCCTATAAAAACACATTGTAAGCAAGAATAGAATAGAATAGAATTATTATGTACACCATATAGATTACAGAACATAAATAAAAATATCTTACAAAGGGTGACCAAAAAAAAGGGCGGTCTTATGCCTAAGAGCGACATTTTACAGACAATCTTTATTAGTTGATATATTGTCGACAGCCTCCGTGGCGTAGCGGTAGCGAACGCGGCTGCTGCGCAAGGAGGCGCGAGTTCGATCCCCGCGCAGTGCAAATATTTGTATGCATGATTATGAATATTTGCACTGGTCTGGTTGTGCCTCGGAAAGCACGTTAAACTGTTGGTCCCGGTTGCCATACGAACATCTACTGGCAGTCGTTACGGGATGTTGGAGCCCTGAAAAGTCCTACAATTGGTCTAACTGCAGTGCTTCGATATCGCCTTCGGGTTGTTGCGGCAGTCGCTTCATGGAAAATATCGAAGTTTAGCCAAAATGAGCAGTTAGACTGGTAAAGCGGACCCTAGACTCCAAAGCCGAAAAGCTTCGGATACTACTGGGATTAACGCTGAGAAGAAGAAGAAGATTGTTGGCAATGTGACTGTTCACGGAGTTTGGTCCAGGACGGTAATTGCGTAACACACAGCAGCAATGGGCTTCATTTTTCACAGTTCAACAACATTCATTGCGTTATTTACGTCTCTGAGCAGACACATTTTTCAACCATATGGAACAATGGATTAACAAAATGTTTCAAAATTATTGGACGCCATAAAAAAGAAACTGTCAGACATAAACGAAATGAAATAAATAAAGAGTATTTATTTTAGGTAACTCTAAAACCATCGGTTTTTAAGAAAATAAGCGATATTCATATTTTAAATACCAGGAACAAACACAATCTGTACATCACACTCGTCTCCACAGAGTAGGCAACTCGTTCATGGGTCAATGTATACACTTTTACAACAAGCTTCCCATGAACATTCGAAACTTACCCATTAAACGATTTAAAAATTATATAAAGGCCTAATTTTGCAAAAAGGGGTATTATAAAATCACAGATTATTTAGAAGACACAAAAGCTTGGGACTGAGCTGCTCGCTCTGTTAAGCGTTGTTATTAAGCAATATGCGTAATTTTAAGATAAATTACTGTAAACATTTTCATTTTTAATGTCTGGACTTGATTTAAGGCGATGATCCCTGAGTTTGTTTCGGCTATTTCTTCTCAGAGGTAGTCAGTTAGAAAATGCCGGCTTAATCTAGTTTAAAAAAAAACCATATGACGTGTAAAAGTGATCGGTGATCCTACTTGCTTAATAAACGATTTCATTTCATTTTATTTCATTACACCAATACAATTACCAGAATTCACAAAACGACACATAAAACAAAAATTACCGGATACAGTTACCAACATGTCTGCTGGAGCTATGTCTGATATATGGACAGTCAAACCTCCCGGCAATCATCGCCAGAACTGTATTGGAACGGATATTTCCAAAAATGCAACAGACCTTCAAAATCCATTTTATTTATTTATTTAATACTACAAGCACATACATGTACAGGGCGGACTTAATACCTACCATAGGCATTTTCTACCAGTAAATTTTTGGAGGATGCAGAGACAAACACCCCTATTTCGAACAAATATATTAATATTAGCAGCAATAGATTAACAACATCCTTCAAAATTAGTCACAACATGATCGAAAGTATGTGTTAAATAAGACTCGATAGTCGGGTACAAGCTCTTTGATTGCACCTTATAAGCGTACGCGCATGACGCGCAGGTCACACATCTATAACTATAGCTACTACTAACTAACCTAACAGTATGTTATGCGATTAAGACGCAGGTCAAAACTTACCCAGTAAATAGCAACATTAAAATCTAGTCTCAACATTGAGAAAACCCACAATAAAATCAAAAAAAAAAATTATCGGTAAGCTGCCCAAATAATTCGACAGTCATATACGAATATAACAAAGGATTTGCGTCAAAGAAACGGCATTACCATAATTCTTGAGGCCTCCTGATTGGAACTCATTGTTGCCGCTGCGACTGCCACACTCCATAGCGTACTAATCAAAATATTTTCACAGTACTTACCCTTTACAGACATGCTATAAACTCATTTAGGTGTAGGTACTAAACAAATTGTATGAAATTCTAATTTGAGGTATTCTAACGTAATGCTTTAGGACTGGTAGCTACGTCACGTTTTCAACAATCTGTTGTTTAAAACGCACAATTTAGAACACAATTGGTCCCTCCATAATTGAGGTCCAAACTAAGATGGCGACAGCCGACATGAGCTGAACTGCTTAGACCAAAGACTGATCCCAAAAATTTATCTAGATAAAGAGATTTGATGTTTGTAATTTTTGCGACATGTTTACAGTAAATAAAAGTTTTTTCTTTCATTCTAATATGACTTAAGATAAAAACTTTCATGAAAAAAACTCTGTCTTAAAATATCCGTTCGGTTCTTATTCCTTATATTATTCACACATATATCTACACTATCAATACTTCCTCGATACGGATTCAATTTAAAGTTTCCAAAATTTCTTAAAGCTAGCATATTGAAGCGGAAAGCTTTGCTCTGAAAATTGACACTTGAAACTTCGCTTGAAGCTTAAAATTTCAAATATTTGAGCGTATTTAGGTTTCGCTGTAAGTTAAATAGGCTAGTACGTTAGTAAGAAAGTCTTTTATTGAAAAACATTGATGAAAATATGCTTTCGAAAACGCTCAGCATCAGCAATCTTTTCATTGCTTCATTATCTTTGTTCATGCGACACGTGACGTAGCTGTAGTGAACGCGGCCGCTGCGCAAGGAGGGCGGGTTCGATCCCCAATCTGCAAATATTTGTATGCATGAATATGAATATTTTCATTGGTCGGGTCGTCCCTCGGAAAGCACGTTAAGCCGTTGGTCTCGGCTGCCATACAAACATCTAATGGCAGTCGTTACGGGTTGTTGAAGCCCTCAAAAGTCCAACAAATGGTCTAACTGCAATGCTTCGATATTGCCTTCGGGTTATGGAGGTCAGACGGTAGTCGCTTCACGGAAAATATCGAAGTTTAGCCAAAATCAGCGGTTAGTCTGGTAAAGCGGACCCCAGATTCCAAAGCTAAAAAGCTTCGGATGCGAGTGGGATTAATGCTGTAATGATAATGATTATCTTTGTTCATGCAGTTTTTCTTAACTTTAAAATAGACTAGGTTTACGTTTTCTTTGAAAGAAATAAAAAGTACTTATATGAGATTATTATTATAGTTTCTTACATAAAGATCACAAATCAACTAAATATAAAATAATAAAAAATTACTTTCGGGTTTCGCATATACGCATAAAATACCGTTGTATATGTTGTAACAGTATTTTTTGTATATTCAAAACGTGTCTAGTATTTTTATGTAAAGAATCTATGTCAAAAATTTCAAAAAGATATCATGAAAAACTACAAAGTTATGACCTTGTTAGCTTACCTAGTTGTCCCAACAAAAATATGGTCAACGCTCCGGTCGGGCGGGCGAGCGTGCGTTGACCTGTGACGTCAGCTGTTGCGCGAGCATGAGCACGCGCCATGTACTGTGATCTACCGTAAACTGAACTTGTGCGCTCGGTATACACTGCAAAAATTTCTAAATGTACCTATTTGGGAAAAAATATAACATGGTGTAAAAAGGATTGGAATCGATTCAGTTGCTTTTTCTGAACAAACTATAATCAGGTTTTGTATAAGGAATAAATAACGAATTAATAATAATAAGGAATTAATAATAATAATAATAAATTTCTATAAGGGCAGAAGTTTCCTATGCATGATGCTGCGCCATTTAAAATCTAAATAGCACAACGCTGGTAACATAACATCCTGTGCTAGCAGAACTGACTCAATTAATAACTTTCATTCAATTACCAGCAATCACCAGGCTGTGCCTAGTTCTGCTGTAAAATCAGTTTAAGTTTTCTGTTGAAAAAAAAACATTTTCTATGCTTCATAAGTACTTTTAAAGGAGTTGTTTCATTTTGAAAAAAAAATAAAAATACTACTAAATTAATTTGAATAAAAATACAAGTATATACAATTAATTATTTGAAACGTTTTTTAATGAGATAACGCTTTATTAAGGTGGCCATGACAGTGGTTATGGCGTTTGATTGACGACTTTGACAGTTCTATTCCCGTTGTGTTCGTGGCGAGTGTTGATTTCAATTGATTGTGCATCGAAGCTTGTTTTGTGTGCCATATGTCCGGAATTAATGTTTTGTGTTTGTTTTGCAGTCATCTGGTAAATAATACCAAATGACTGCAAAACAAACAGATAGCCTTCGATACATGACACGTCAATCAAATGTCACTGTCAAAATCTTAATTCGCTTATTGATGACCACCATGTTGATCAGTAGTTGTGTTGCACTCCTTGGCCGAGTTAAATTGAATTTGTATAAGAACTAAGCCAAAATATATAAAATTAACATAAAAACAGTTAATCATAATGTATACTAATATTTATATTAAGTGTACATAGTGCTGCCCCAGGCTACATACATTTCTAAAACATCTCCTTTCTCAATACTAACTTCCTTTATAGTATGAGTGTGCGGGTTCGATGCCAGGTCAGGCATGTACCAATGTAATTTTTCTAAGTTATACGTACTTTCTAAGAATATCTTGAACACCAATGTCTCATCACATGGTGAAGGAAAACATCTTGAGGAAACCTAGACTTTATGTCTGAAATCGCCAACCCGCATTGAAAAAGCGTGGTGATTACGCTCAATCCTTCTCTGTATGTGAGGAGACCTGTGCCCAGCAGTGGGACGATAAAAAGGTTGACAATCTTTATAATCTTTATTATTTATTACACAAAAAATTGGTACAAATAAGTGTGAAGTCCCTGCCCCTATGCTAGGTGATATACTTGTGTTACAGGAGCCAGTGCCCTCTCCCAATTGGAAATTTTAGAGAATTCTATGCAAACAGATTAACAAATAATAAATGAATTTAGTTAACAAAAGTAAACTAAACTAAACTAAAGCTTTTAAAAGAAGCCTGTATTTAGTATTTGGGAGTGCATGTTTATGTTCGTTTGTGTGTATGTATGTGTGTGTGTGTATGAGTGCGTACGCACGCACTCATACACACACACACACACATACACTTGCAGACACACGCACACACACGCGTGTGTGCGTGTGTCTGCAAGTGTTCACGCATGTGTGTGTTATGATGGTAATAATGATGAACTTTCTTTCAATGGATATACATATGGACCACCCAAGATTGATCATATAATCCATCCATACTTTTATATCAATGATATAAATGCGAAAATAACTCCGTTTGTCAGCCTCTCTGCGTGTCTGATACTTTTTACGCTCCTACGTCTTAAAAGCATTTAGATTAAATTTGTCAAACAGGTAGACAAAGACAGGATATTTTTTATCACAATAAAAAGCATCTTATATATCTTGCTAAACCAACTAAAACGTCCCGTGGGAAAATTTCCGACAAGCTACTCCATAGAATGTAGTACAAAGATAGTGAGAGAGAGAGAGGGAGGTTATGCTCCACTTATGTTAGTAATATTTATATCTAAACATGTTTATATACAATAATACATGCTCAAAACCTTCAATAACATCCTATATATCACGCAGCTCTTTCAAATCAACATGCCCTCAAGTCATAATCCAACACGAGTCCAAACTATCACTTGTAGACCAAACACACTTAGTATCATTAATCATAAGTTCACGAACTTCCCACGTATAAAGTTAGACCTCTTAAGCCAAAGGAGGCATTAATGCTGTAGTGCTCTTTGCGTAACAAGTTACCTTGCTAGCCATAAATATATTAGCACGGGCTTACAACGTACAAGTTTAATGAGAGCGACACGTGGCTAAGTGACGCACGTTAACACAAACTGAGGCGTAGTTTTACTGATGCACTGTTGATGAATGTTCATTTATGTTTGAGAGCAGTAATGAAAAGGAAAGGCAGGCCTACGAAAAAATAAAATGATGCGAAAGAGAATGGAGTGAATGGTAGTATAGAGGTATGACGAAAGGGTTGCAAAGTTCACTCATTATTCAAAGGAGGATCTTTCTACCATCGGGTGTCATGTCTGGTGGGTTAACTGCCCAATGATTAATGTCGGGACATTGTTGTGCGATAAAATCTGCTTTTGCGATACAGTATTTTACTTGTCAGTATGATGCGTAGTTCGCATATAGAAGCCGCCATAACAGCGTGACGGTTGACAGAGAAGAAGGGATGACGAAAATGTGTTATGCAAACAACGGTAAGGGCAAATGACGCTGAGAAGTAATACGAATGATGAGAAGTAAGACTTAATTTTTCGGGTTAATTTTTCGGTAACCCAACCCAATGTGGACCCAAAAAAAATAATTCTATTACAGTAACTCAGATAGTCTCGGGCTATTTGATTACCTTGATAGTATGCATCACTGCTTACCATCAGGCGGGATTGCGGTCAAACGGCCTGGTTGCGATAGTTTATAATTATTTAAAAAAATGTTATTCTAGGTTAAAGTACTTTGTCTTTTTCTTTTCAGTTTTATTTGTTTTGTTTTTACTCAGAAGGGTTTTTAAATTCCTAATCATGTTGTAATTTAGGACTAGATAGAGATTTCCATTGTTAACTCATATTCCAAGTGCTTTGCGATCTTGATGCCGGTCATTTGTAATTATACACACCAATCCTGCCAGGACCACCTTCTACGTCGATTCTGCTTATCCAGCTTAAACGAACAATGCAAATGATGAACTGCATACAATTCAGAACCCACTAAAAATCTGTGAAAGGTCAAATATCAAAACAAGAATAGAATATTAGCACAGTTTTACATAGGGTGACACAATGACTGATCTTATCGCCATAAGTGATTTTTTCAAAGAAAGCTTTAGATTAATTTAAGAGGGGAGAAAGAGAAACAATACGGTCTTGGATCATTTAAGGCTCATTTTTACAACGCCAGATAATTTTAAATCTTTAACGGTTTTGTCATACAAAATCATCATCATTTCAGCCGAAAAACATCCACTACTGGACATAGGCCTCCCCCAAGCATAAAAATTGGGGACGCTGCTGCCCGTCATCCGATATTACCCTTAGTCGCCTTGTATGACATCCGATACAAAATATGTCAATTTTATTACACGAATAAAAATTATCTGTCGATTAAAAATCAGCTCTTTTCAGCCATGTTACAGTCCAAGAAGTAAAACCGCTTTTTTTGGGCGGAAAATCATCAAATGACTTCTGCCAAACTGGGCGGAGAGGAAAAGCGTGTCATACTACTTTACTGACTAAAATCCTCCTATGTTCCTTCATTTGCCTGTGCACCAGGTGCCAACCTATCTCTTTCTAGCAACCCGTGGCCCTGGCAAGCATCGGTCCTCCCGAAAAGTAAAACCACTCATCATAAACATCTCAGAGTTAATCCCAGTCGCATCCGAAGCTTTTTTTTAGCTTTAGAGTCTGGGGTCCCCTTTACCAGTCTAACTGCCAATATTTTCCGTGAAGTGACTGCCGTCTGACCTCCGCAACCCGAAGGCGATATCGAAGCATTGCAGTTAAACCAATTGTTGGACTGTCTGGAACGGGAGGTACCACGGCTGGGGTCACGCGGATGTTCTTCCCCGATGTGGTGCGCGCGCGCAGGGTCCTGAAATGCCTCGACAGGACGTCTATCTGGGCGCAAATATTGACTGGTCACGGAGGCTTCGCCGCGTACCTGCATAAATTTAAGTTAAAAGAGAGTCCGGCCTGTGTGTGTGACATACAGGCAAGTGAAACGATACAGCACATACTATTTGAATGCCCAAGGCACAGCCGCGACAGATACGGCCTGGAAGTAAGTACTGGAAGAATACTTAATGAGACAACCATCGCTGACCTAATGGCTGATAAGCACTCCAGGCCGTATCTGGAGCGGTTTTGCCTCAAGGTCGTAAGATCTAGTATCGAAAGAAACCGTACAAGGGGAGCGGCACAACCAGTGCTGCCGTCGGCAAGGATTGATTAACCGAAATTAGCTGTAAGTAGTGGAAGTTTTAATATGTATAGAAAGTAAGTAGACTAAGAATGAATAGAAATGTAAATAGTTATTAAGAAAGATTATGACAAAAGACTATGGGAAAAAAGCAGCCCAAAAAAGCACAAGCCGAAAAAAAAACAGCTCCCTAAAAACAAAAACAAAAGTAAATAGTAAAAAACGATTCTTGCCATGCAAGGAGGAAAGAAGACGGCAAAAAAAAAAACCAATTGTTGGACTTTTGAGAGCTCCAGCAACCCGTAACGACTGCCATTAGATGTTCGTATGGCAACCGGGACCAACGTGCTTTCCGAGGCACGACCAGACCAGTGCAAATATTCATATTCAGGCATACAAAATATATTTGCACTGCTCGAGGTTCGAACCCGCGCCTCCTTTCAGCGGTCGCGTTCGCTACCGCTACGCCACGGAGGCGGAGGAGGACGGAGGTTATCAAAAAAAATAAAACCACTAACTTCAAAAAAGATCGCGTGAATCCCCATAATGTTTTATGTAAATAAGCAGAGATTATTGAGGTTGATATTTTACTTTAGTTCCGTGTGTATCCACGGACTTGCCCGTCTTAGCTGCAGGATCAAGGGAAAATTGAAAGGATCAAGAATATAATTACGTGTACATTAACCAGACACCTGCTGTAAATTATCACATAATCTGTAGCTACTATTATAGAATCAACTGTCCTGTGACATTTTGTATGCGTAGCAGCTGAAACAGGAGTTAAATAACTAGGTATGTATATACATAAGTAGGTATACACGACAGCACATCAAGTTTATTTATTTATTTTATTTTATTTATTTATATTAATTATGGGACAATAAACAGCTACAATATAAAATATTTACAAACAGTAATATAACATTATTATAACAATATTGGAGCCCACTACATTATCCGCATCTTAACAATATAGGAATACGTTAAAAAGAGTGCCACTAGATGGCTTAATTAACTAATTAATAACATTTGAACACAATAAAAACAATATTAAATTTTAAACAATAATGAATAAGTAACTGGGATATATTCCTTATTATCACAAACAAAAATAATACCAAAATAATATAATAATAATTAAATAAATTAAATAATTGACTTATTAAAATTCTTAATAAATATATATAGAAATTAATGAAAAAGGTTGAAATTAATTAAATTTTGGATAAAACACACACTATTTCTCACCATCATTATACAAAATTTTCAAAACATCAGATTTAAATTTCGATTTGGAACATACAAAAATATCAATGTCAATGAAATTGCGATTATATGATTCTACCATACGACGAATAGGGCATCGCAATCCTGAATTAGTCCGACAGGTACTTACAGCAAACAATGTACCTGCACGGACACTACGCTTATTTACAGTACGAGGGACCACATAACGCAACCTACTCGTGAGATCAATGCAATCGAAGTGATTATGAATGATGCCATGCAGTGTGCTGGCCTCAAGAAACTTACGCCTAGACTGTAATGGTAAGATATTATATTTGCTAATTAATTGTGAGTATGTCAAAAATCTTACTACAATCTGTCAGATTTTTTAAGGTTGTAAGGTCCCGTCTACACGCTCCGTCTTGCCTGCGCAGTCCAAGCCTGTGGAGTCATGGCTGTACAAAAATACGGAACATTCGGGACTGCGCGCGCTACCGTGTTGCCGTCCACACACACGCGCTTACCTGCGCAAACTGGTTTGCACAGGCATGCTCGCAGGTACGACGGAGCGTGTAGACGGGGCATTAGGGAATATTTGACAGTTTCGGGTAACTTGACCTGTCCTCTGTAGTAAATTATATTTTAGAACAATACGTAAAGAAAGCAAAACATTTTAAAGACTTAATTTCGTAACGTGATCGCTATTATGGAACCAAATCACCGAGCTCCATATTAACGCCCCAAAAGAAATATTTGTGTAAAACATAAAAGAACTTTCGCGTGTCGCTTGCCTATAAAATTTTGTAATTAATAACCACGACGCCAGTCGTTTATGGTAATATGGGCTATTTTTCTTTACACTAATGCGCGTCTTTGAGTTCAACGTGCTTGAAGCAGCACTTTGCAATTTCAGTAGCCCTGAGATGTTATCTCTATCAATTATGGCCCATAAAACGTAATGGCTTCATCGTAAATCTTAGCGTACACGACAGAATTTTACTTGGTGTTGAATAAATGAGGCCAAATTGCTCCAAGGTATTAATGACTGTTGTCCCAAGCCACCCCGAGCTGATCGCTGGTGCGTGAGCACTCGAAAGGACACCCTGCCTTTGTCAAGAAATTGTTATGACCCTCTAAAATTCATAAATGAAGCAGTTGGCCGCACACCATCAGATAAGGTAGAATAAAGCTAACCAATTATAAACAAAGCCTTATCGCTAACTGAGTTTACAAGCTTGATTCTTAAACAAAGAACACGTTAGAAATTAAACTTGCTTACTAAGTGATGTATGGATTTAGGCTAGCGGCTTAATTAACTCGGCTATTTGCCAAGAGACTATGTTAGTAGATGCTTGCCAGATATTATCCGATAGGAGAAAGGTGAAGAGCATCATTTCCCTTGTCATCTTTTAGTCCTGCTTCGAAGTCTTCGTATTTCACGATAATGAAGCATTCCGTGACTTACGTAAGTACCTCGCTCCGTACTACCTAAACTTATTTATGAATCAAAAGAATAAAAATGTAATAAAGACGTCTTTATTAGAATTTTATATTTTCAATTGCACGCTTACCTGAATTGAGGGTCGTATTTTGAATAAATAGCTCTTTGAAACGGTGATAAGGCCTACAGGAAAGGGTATCAGGGATATTGGAAAATAACAATTCGTGTAGATATTGAAACGATATCTGTATAAAGAGTTGGAAAACCACCGAAGTTTCTGGTACAATAAGTAAAATGTCATAGAATATGGCGTGAATAACGATATCATTTTAATAAAAGTTGCTCATTTGACTTGTGTAGTAGTGGGGCAAACGCTGTGACGTTATGTTGTAATGGTCGCACGTACACAGAGTCGTTTTGGATAATAGGAATTGACGAACGGTAACTTTACTTTGAGGCGCGGACTAGGGCACTTTTCCGGGGCGAAACTGTCAGTTTGCCTATTCAAATTATTATTGTCAAGATCGGAGGATATATTATATTTACACTTCTTGCTTTAAATCAAACCTTCACTTACGAAATGGACCTCTTTTACCACCACGCGAAGCAGGTGACGACCCTATCGCTTCGCCGTCGCTGACGTCGTCATACGAGTATGTAATAAGTTATAACAAAAAGTTTAACAAGTTAAGGCTGACTTCGAATTCTAGGTCGTGATTTCAACTCAGACAGATGCTTTACTTTGTGTAATGTCTTTAATTCTATATATTTTCATCACCACTGTTCCCGACGGTGAAGGTAACCAATGTGTGGAAACCAGCATATTCTAAAACCAAAGATTCGAAAACTTGTCACTTATATTAATCCGCACTAAACCCGCGAGGTGGATTCCAGCCCAATTCATTTTAACATTTTTCCTAGCAATTGGATTCATGGGCAGAATGTCTAAAATACCAACCTAGTCACATATGGGGGCAAATAAGAGCACAAAATAATACCAAATTTTGATACCCTGACATCAATGAAAATTAAACTAAGTTTCACCATCTATCTGAACCACTTAAGTAAGCACTTAAAATGTCGTAGAGATGAATGGCTCAACTTCAAAGTTACTTTTAACTTTTGACAGAGGAAAATCTCTAGAATTTTTAACTAGAAAGCTAATGGAGTCATACTTTTAAACGCTTTTTAATAACATTTTAGGTGTAGTAGAATTTTTGCGTGAGTGATATTATAAGTATAGTATTAGTAATAGTATAAAGAATTCACAAAACGCTCTGGACTCTATTACCTAATCAATTCATACTGCACTTATAATTTTAATTTAAACTTAAGATTTTAGGTAAAATATCTGAAAATAATGATTATCCCCCTTATTCATAACCATGCTTAAAGTTAACACCACAGTGTTTAAGAGGTTTATTCATTAACAATGATTAAAGTTAAATGACGTTAATGGTCTAAACTAACATTTTATCTTCTGTCCTTTTCTTAATGAAATAGAATAAAGAGATGCACCGAGCTTAAACTTAATTTAGTTCATGAACAAGGGAATTAGGGACAATGTTAGTAAAAGTAAAGTTTTCCCTAAGGTTAGTAATAAATTAACTAGAGTGGGTCTGCACAATACATACAGGATGCCACTGGAGGAGGTGCACACGCGCAATGTTTCAACATGATCGCGGCGAACGTGCCGATCCCCGCCTCCACGAACATCCCTGACGCGCTACAGCGCCACGGCAACCTCAAGAGACCAATCCTTGGGGTATAAACAGGATTGATATTAAAGGATTACCTAAATAACGAAGTCTTGGTGACTAAAACACCAGCCTCTCAAGTATGAGTGTGCGGGTTCGATTCCAGGTCAGGCAAATACCAATATACTTTCTCAGTATATCTTGGATACCAATGAGGAAACCTGGACTTTAAGTCTGAAATCGCCAACCCGCATTAAGCAAGCGTGGTGATTACGCTCAATCCTTCTCTGTATGAGAGGAGACCTGTGCCCTACAGTGGGACGATAAAGAGTTGATGATGATCTACACAACATGTAGTTGCAGTAAGGAAACCGTTTTATTACGTAAATATATATAGAGAAAATACTTTTGCACAAAGTACAATGAATCCCTAGAAGGCTCCTGGCTATTTCAGCAACAACGCTTGTCGAGATCGGTTCATGAATCCGTGACCTTCCACAACATACAAAGATCCTTCCGTGCCTTGGAGCGCGCAATAAGTAGTTGGTCCCGGCTGCCATGTCTAGACCTTTGAGAATATTTACGGGTAGATGATGTATAACAATACCGGTGTTGAATTGCATAGGCAGGGAGCCGGACGCTCGGTGCCACCACTGCGTCCAGTGCAGGGAGGACATGGCGCAGCACACGCTCTCCGAGTGTGTAGCATGGGAGGGGCAGCGCCGTGTCCTCACAACTGAAGTAGGAGGCGACCTGACGCTGCCGACAG
Organism: Sesamia inferens; assembly: GCA_037179545.1. Classification (NCBI taxonomy): domain Eukaryota; kingdom Metazoa; phylum Arthropoda; class Insecta; order Lepidoptera; family Noctuidae; genus Sesamia; species Sesamia inferens. The sequence continues at coordinate 12,852,873 of CM073928.1, read as the reverse complement.
TAGTGCGGAGGATGGTCGATAGCGCAAAGTCGTGGGACGCGGTGGTGTCCTTCTGCGAGGACGTGATGTTGCAGAAGGAAGCTGCGGAACGGGAGAGGCAGATCTCAACTCCCTTCCCAGTCCGCAGAAGACGCACCGGGCGCCGAGGGAGGGCGGACAACGCCCTCTTCCGGGCCCCATGAATGGGTCCAGGGGGACATGGGGAAGTCCCCATCCCCTATCTGATGGAACCCGAGGCGGAGGCATGCGCGAGTGTTGGCGCGCGCCTCAGAGGCGATGTGCGGGGTAGTTTAACACCCCACTACCGCGTGCAGGAGATGAGGCCCAGAGAGACCGGGCCAGCACGAGGATGTGGGGCCGTGGAAGAATTTAGACTCCCCCGGCCCCACGCGAGCTCGTGATAGAAGAGACACCGGGGTGGTTTTAATAACTAAAAATCTGACAGACTCCGTCGCCCACCCCAGGGCGGCGGATTTCCATTGAGGATTTCCACCCCGGAAAAAAAAAAGATTAGATTGGAAACCAACTCCAAACTCTGGCAAATAATGTTACTAAAACAGAATAGTACGAAGTATATGTATAATTGGAAACTTTGAACTAATCAGTCGCGTGAGAAAAGCTATTGTTCCTAAAAACAGATGTAGTGCCAAATTTAATTAAATACGTCGCGTCGAAAGGAGTTCGTACTCCAACAAGTCCTTTATTTGAGCCTGTATCCTGAATGCTAATTATTGAAACTACGACTAATTAACATTAAATGAAATCAAATCAAATATTCCTTAACTGGCTGTTTGTGCTTGTGAATTTAAATGTTTGTAAACATATCCAAAATACAGGACTAATTACTAGTTTGGAACAAAAATATGCATCGTTTTGGCAAAGCATCTCAAAAACTAAGCGTTATTGTATTCTGCCTACAAGCAGCCAGCAAATTTCTATCATATTTCTATACATTATTATCTAAACTATTATCATGCAATTATTTACCATTAAATTTATTAATTTATATTGAATGGTCGAAAAAGTTTTTTTGTTCTATGAATTCTATACAAAGATATAATAATCTTAATACTATACATACAACACAGACAATTTAAGTTAGAAAAGCAATAAATTTTCTGCTTAGAGTGAGACTAGTGAATCGGATTTAGAATACAACACTCTGTTCCATCAGTAAAATAAATAATGTCAGTCGGAAAGCTGTTACGCTTAAATGGAATTGGGCTATACGCATCTGCAGCATGTCACACGATCAATGGCCGAAACTTACGACTAAGTAGATCCAGCTTTATGGGAAATGGAATCGCGTCAGGCTTAGATGGAGATAGTGGGATAATCTCCTTTAATAAAGATTGACCCTTGGCAGCTCTGCACAGAGCAAAGTGGAAAGAGAGTAGGCAGCAGCAGTTATTCATTAAAAGTTAGTAATATGACTTTCTCTATCGGTTTAGGGCGTCGCTAGGGAAAACAGCTAGGGACGGCTGGATCGAAATTTTTATGAGTTCCTTTTGATGACCGCGATGTTTCCTTGTACTAGCTCTGAGAAGAAACGCTGAAACAAACTCAGAGGTAATAGTCGGGAATTTATATTTACTGGCTCAGTTGCGTCGCGGGCTGCCCTTCCTCGGCAAAGAGACAGGAGTGGGCGGTTACGTAGAATGCGTCGCAATGGACCTCGGCGGCGAGGTCGGAAGGTCGGTCTTTTCTGTTATGTCCTAATGGTCCTATTGGCCTCTTGGAGGAGGGTTATGGGGTCATCAGGGTAGGTAAGAACATGCCTGATCGGCGAAGCTTACTGATTCTGGAGGGTGTGTATTTAGTTGCCGCGACAACCAGAGGGTTGCGATGTTTGGCGACTGTGTCAAAGAAACGCATGGAAAGGCGTTTCATGTATTGCTTTATAGTGGGAATTTTGAGATCTAGGTAGAGGATCTCATTTCGGACGAACCATGAGGCATTTTTTGCTCTACGAAGAAAGCGGTTTTGGAGTGTCTGCATCCTATGGATATGATTGGGTTTGGTATGTGCGAAGACTACACAGGTGTATGTCATGATGACTCGCGCGACCCGGCAACAGCGTCCCGCGCACCGCACCGCGCGCGTTTTAGTAATAATTTTGCAAATCTATACTCTATACTAATATATAAAGCTGAAAAGTTTTGTTTGTTTGTTTGAACGCGCTGATCTCAGGAACTACTGATCCGATTTTAAAAATTCTGTTTACGTATATTGGATAGCCCATTGGTCCAGGAAGGCTTTAGGCTATATAACATTACACTGCAACCAATAGGAGCGGGCATATAAAAAAACGCGTGTGAAACCGCGTGGCGCAGCTAGTAATAAATATTGTAAATTCGACAGCCTCCGTGACGTAGCGGCAGCGAACGCGGCCACTGCGCATGGAGGCGCGGGTTCGATCCCCGCGCAGTAATAAATATTTGTATGCATGAATATGAATATTTGCACTGGTTTGTTTGTGCCTAGGAAAGCACATTAAGCTGTTGGTCCCGGTTGCCATACGAACATCTAATGGCAGTCGGTACGGGTTGTTGAAGCCCTCAAAAGTCCAACAATTGTTCAAACTGCAATGCTTCGATATCGCCTGCGGGTTGTGGAGGTCAGACGCAAACGCAAAATCAGCAGTTAGACTGGTAAAGCAGACCCCAGACTTCAAAGCTGAAAAAACTTTGGATGCGACTGGGATTAACGCTGAGATGATGATAATAAATATTGTAAATAGTTAACAATACTTATACTATGAAACTTGTTTACAATTTAACGTGTATATACTATAAACAGGGCATTTGAACACAAAATACACAGATCACATTCCCCAAAGTTATTTTAAAGAAACAACTGGAAGTTAAACACGCATAAAAACTTAACAAGCTTCTAAGAACTCCACGTTACTCTAACAACAATTACTAAAATTAACATATTAAAGTACTTACATAATCATAAAACCCAATGAACACTTATCAAACTACCTTTTTTCAGTGTTTTAACAAAGAATTTAAGAAAATATACTACAATTGCTGCCGCAGGTAATTACTATGAAAATTGCTTTCAGTGGCTCGCTAACGTCTTTATAAGCTCCTTGATTATATTAGATGACACATTTATTCGGCCTTAAAATGGCCAAATATTTTCGAACTTTCGGTAAAACGCGTAGATACCTAGATAGAGAATCAAGAATAATTATGCTTACACAAACTTTAAGAGAAACATGCGATCCTAATTTAAAAAGTAGAATGTTTGCCAATTTGAAAATATTTTGTATTAGTTGCCCGAAATATCTGCTTTCAAAGACTGACTTACAGTTTCAGGAAAAAATTTCGGGTCATGTTTTACCAAAAGGTCTACGCGTATGCTCCAGGCTTTAGAATTTACTTTTAACTATGTCTGGATCACCAATTAGCCACCAGCCTAGCAGCACCATTCCATATCCGGCTGCAGTAGTCCACATACCTGCAAGCTGACTTGGGCTTTAAATAATAATAGAAACTGTCCGAGTGTGAAGTACCTCAGACCTTTGCAAACACGCCAAGTTCCCTAGAAGTCATCTTGGCTTTGTGCTGAATGAACAGCCCAAAGTTTATACCGTAAAGTGGGGCTAATTGGAGCTGATTGGAGCATTTTTTTTTCTTAAATGTGTGTTTACTAAAAATAAAGCTACTAAATTAGTACGTCTGTATATTTTTTGCGGTACTTTTATAAATTTTTCATAATTATCTGTTTTTAATATACGGCCTCAGTTATTAGATCTAGAGATATATTTTTTTGAAATTTCCATTCTGATCATCGCAACAATGGAGCTAATTGAGCAATATTTAAAAGGAAAGACTAAACTTTATCTGAAAAGCGCAGGAAATACACTATTTTGTAGACTACTTTAGTTCATATATATCTCTCTAGATTCCTAGTTGCCGGCAAAAGTTTTACTACCTCGAAAGACGCCAAAATATCAAGTTTTGTTAAGAAATAAATTTCACAACGTTTGCCACCGATATTCTTTAATTTTTTTTCTGTGAAATGGACGTTGAATAGTAGATGTCTCTCTAGGTGGTGTAATAAATATACTTTCTACTACCAAAAGATAAAAAAAAATATAATAGATCAAAACTTTTAATTCACCAGTTCCAAATGACCCCGTGATTTCCAATTAGCCCCACTTTATTATTTTATATTATTATTATTGGTATTTGGAGAAATTTCAACTTCAAAGAAATGAAGGCTTTCGGTGCATTCCAAGAATACAATATTCTGAAAAGCGAACTGAAGCGACACTTTTTGGCAGTGAACAGACACACTTGCGTTTTGGCGTTGTTGAATGCTCTATGATTGGCTTTACCCAATTTGAAGACAGATAGCTCTCTGTATATAACAAAGAGAGGGTTCTCTTTCGGACTGGATTAGTTACCATATTGTTCTCTGAATTCGCGTCCAGACAACATCTTTGAACCTCATTATTTCTAATGAGAACCTCCCAAATTTGGTAGGTACGCTGTATTTGACTGATGATCTTGGCATTGAGCACAAAATATTTTTTATTATGTGTCATCGCCAACCCGCATTGAGCAAGCGTGGTGGAGGAGACCTGTGCCCAGCAGTGGGACGATAAAAAGGTTGTTGATTATGATGATGATGATGATTATGAATTAATAGGAAATTACTTCTGAAGGCTGAAGGCACAAGCTCGTCGCCTAGTATAGACCAGGCCGAGGTCGATGGCGCCTCGTATTCCACGCGCGTCTCAAAGAGATGTCAGCACATCGTGACGGGGTCCATGAGACCGATGCCGGCCAGGGCTGCGGTTTGTTCGAAAGCGATACTGTGACCTTGATGCACAGGCTAGTGAAGGAACAACTGTGGGTTTTAGTCGGTAAAAATCTGACAAAAAAAGGCTGCAGATGCAGGTGTTATTTTAGTAAATTGGAGTGTCTTACGAATTCCATTGTCCGCATCGAATTCGTATAGAACATTTCAAACTATTTGATCCAACTTCAAATCCTTCTAATATTATAAATGCGAAAGTTAGCGAGGATGTATGGATGTTTGTAAGTCGTTCACGCAAAAACTACTGAATGGATTTGGAGGAAATTTTACACACAGATATTTTATTACTAGAAATATAACACCTAGAATCCCAATATTCCTACGAGATCGACACTTACACAAGTAAAACCATGGGGCACTACTAGTAATAAATATTTACCGATATTAATTGACAAGGCAATATTATTTACTCGATAAATATTAGGTGTTCTACGAAATAATATCTGCCGAAAATAGGTCACTGTAATATATAGTGTCAATAAAGAACAGCCTAATATGACGTATACTGTGTATCTAAAAGCCGTCACCGTCCGGGCCTGCCCTAGGCCCTAACACAACAAACATGTTGTATCTTAATTACAGAGCCGAATTCTGTAATAATATCTAAATACTAGTTATTTTGAACTTTATTTAGAAGTCCCTTCTTCTTAGTGTAGCCAAAATCTTATTATTCATTTTTTAATACTTTGCCCCACACTCTGAATTACTTCTGTATCGTAGGTGTGTTTACAAATATTAAAATAAATAAATATATACGGACAAATCACACAAATTGAGCTAGCCCCGAAGTAAGTTCCGGACTTGTGTTACTAGCTCAACGATACTATATTTATAATAGATACATATAAAGGACAAACGAGTACCATGGATCCAGTACATGATTCTGAATGCCCCACAGGTGGAATTTTTCGTCGGTTTTTTCATGATTAAAAAAAAATAATATGCAGTTTTTTTTAACTTAAACCGTTCATAATTGCTATACTTTTATAACCCAATAAGATTTTAAGTAAAAAATAATTAATTCGCTAATTACACAAAAAAGCGCAATGTGAACAAAACTCTGAAAACTATCCTATCAGCTGATACGGTCAACGTCATACCCAAAAACACGCGCAGCGGCACGCTTGCAACGTTCAAAGACCGAGCCGACCCATTTTTTTAAACGCTGTTATTTCTGTAACCGCTCATTAACGATATAAATGACTATCATAATTTTATTATTGGCATGCGGTGTAGCCTTTTCGCGAAATTTGCGTTACGATGTCAGATACAGCCTGTAAAGATAAATATCCAAGACCCAGGCAAATCAGGAAAAGATCGTTTTCCATCATCACCTGGCCGGGAATCGAACCCGAAACTCACATACATAAAAAGCCAGACCAGAATTACCTGTAAGCCAAACAAATATTTGTTCCGTGAGGGAATAGAACCCGCTACATGCAGTCAAAACTTCGTCCCTAACCAGAAGCTGACAGGACAAGCAAGACATTAAGTGTTCCTTCGTTTTTGGAACGGAACCATATTTTACCACACTACAAGGTAGAGTCGTCTATGAATGTCCATCTGAATAGGTTTTGATGGAGGAGTTAGGATGTATAAGGAGTCCCTTTGAAACCGTACATGAATACTAGATGGATTAATTTTCGAGGGGTGTCTCACATCTGCCGACAGGTCTGCATATTCATACTTAGTTAGTTGGGGTAGTCACATGGTTTCTGGAAGACAAAAGTCGTTAAATAATACCTACATAGTATTTTGAAATAATCTATCAACCTCTGATATGTTATCAACCAAGCTGGAATTCATTGGTTACAGAGAAAAACATGAAGAAAGATATTAGAAACCAATTTTATCAAAAATATAAATATCTTATTTTACATATGTATCTATACCTACATAGGCACTTACATATACAGTGCCTATGGTGAAGAGTTCACGAAATAAAAATAATTGGCTTTTATATTTTTTTTTTTTTTCAATCTGCAGTGTTAACGGGTATGGGGCCACGATCTACTAGAACAGTATGAGAGTTTATGTGCCGTTGTTAAAAAAAAAAACATTATAACATCTCTCTCGGTCACAACATCAAAATGGGGAAACATAAAGGTAATATAATTTTATAATAATGAAATTTAAAAATCTCTCTATAAAGTAGTAACGGAAACAAATAGAAGGCTTCAAATAATTCATCCGCATCGCTGTCAACAGAAAAAGTGCCCAAAAGGCTGGCAGTATTGCCACGTTCTATGGCGATGCTGGTTACGTGAAGAGTCGACTAAACATTTGAAAATAAATATTATTAATAAATAGACTTAGTTAAAAAATATAAAAAGGTCAACTCGAAAATAACAAATATAAAATAGTCAACTAGAATGTCTTAAGGTAATAAAGTAAACTCAACACCTACTTATATTGTAAAATAAATCTAAGAAATGAGCATTACCGGAGCCAAACTGAGAGATTCGGCACGCGTCGTTAGACCCCATCAAGACAAGGCACTACCGTATATGTTTCTTTACTTGAAGCCTGAAGACCACTTATTACTTAATTTACAAGTTAAAGTGCGACCGCCCGCGCACAAAGGAAAAATGGGTTATATAAAAGCACAGCGCACCTATTACGTTTTGAAGGCTTTTAGCGGTATTCCGCTTTCATGTAAAATAATATGTTTATGAGCTGAATTCTAGGAGATCGTTTCAGTCGACCTTATTTTGTCTGAATAAGTACGTTATTAAGGCTTTGTTTAAAAGCTAGCCTTCACAATGGAGGCGTAACACGGATCTGTACCCCTTTTGTTTGGGATATCCAATTAGGTTCAAAAATATTTTCTTAAATAAAGAAAGCTTGAGCGCTTGCAAAACCTGTGCACTCGCTTTGTTTTCGGTCTTCGTAAGTATGACCATGTTTCTCACCTTCGCAAGGAACTCAAGTGGCTCCCAATCCGCCTTCGCAGGAATACTAGGATTTTATGTCTTGTTTTCAACATTTTACGCAACCCTTCTTATCCTTCCTACCTGCGTGAGCGTTTTTCTTACGCGCGCTCTAGCGGCGCACCCTGTAGATCACACCCAAGATCCATCCTTAAATCTCATCCTCATAAAATGATTTACTATTCTTATTCCTTCTCTGTACATGCTGTAAGATTGTGGAACTCACCCCCGCCTAACATTCGTGTTTTAAACACTATTTCTAAATTTAAACGCCGATTAAAAGAGATTATCTTTCCTCTATATTGTAATTTTTTTTTTAAATTATTTATACATATTTATATATTTTAGTATTATGTATTTATTTAAGTAGTATACTTATTTTTGGTTTATATGTTTAGGTATATTTAATATTATTACTTTAATAGTTATCATATTCATATTTCATTTCCTCCTTGTTCTTACACACTATTGTCTACATTTCTGTTTTGCTTCTCCATTCGCAGGTCTGCTGGAAGAAATTTCTTAAGAAATAAGCAGCACCTCTCAGCAGCACTCAGATCTTAATTTTGTCGTATCTTTATGTATTTTATTGTGTGTACATAAATAATAAAATAAAAAAATAAATAAATTACGTTTATTTTCAGTAAATATTACGCAAAAAATAACAAAAAAATACAATAAAGAATACAGTATGAAATGGTTGCTATCCATATTTGACTCGCCATGCCCAATTTTTACTCCAATTTCGTCCTTTTGAGGTAAAGGTCTTTCTCGTAGGTTTTTCTGCAGTGAATAATAAAATTGCGGCCCCTTACTTTGTTTGTTATAATAATTCGATAATATGTCCACTATTGGGACACAGGCTTCCTCTGTTCCTGAGGACAAGGCTCTTTCTTCTAACACGCGGGTCCAATTATTAGTAGATGTCGCATGTCTTCAATTTATTTGTTCTAGGACATACGGCTTACTCACAATATTTTCCTTCACCATTTTGAGAACAGAGAAAGTCAAATGATTTGCACAAAGTAATACACCTACCTGGGTTCCAACCCGCTAGCTTTTTTTTAAATTATAAATAGTGCTTGACCGCAATCACGCCTGATGGGAAGCAGTGATGCAATCGTTGATGATAAAGCGCGGTAGTTAATTAAGAGTGAATAGGTCACTCAAAAAAACTGAGTGAATAGAAAGGAAGACGGCAGTTGAGTGAGGTGAAACATAAAACAATATTACTATTGTTTGGTGCTTGAAATGCTCCATCAAAAACGTGTCTGCTTAGCAATGTAAATAACGCAATGAATGTTGTTGAACTGTCAAAATGAAACGCATTGCTACTGATAATGTGTTACAATAAAAATTACAACCAATAATAGTTAAATGAAGAAAATCAGCCGAACCGCAAGTGACATGACAGGTGTCACCGCACAAAAACTGCAACAATGAAAATAAAGTAATAAATAATGTTGACAAGATCTGCCGCGAGACAACGTGCACGCCCACCATCTCCGGACTCGTTTCTCAGCTCCGCCTCGCCGCCGCCGATCTCCAGCGCCACTGTAAGTGCTGTGACGACCCCGGCCACGGCAGTTGCGTCGAGCTCGAGCGACGAGTACTTCTCTCCGCCGACGACGCCACCACCTGTTCGCCGACGGGGAGGACGCCGGCCGCCGGACCGCCTAGGACCTCGAGGCTCATCGGCTTCTGATAGGGTCCCAGCTCCCAGCGGAAGTGTGCAGCGCATGAGATGGACACAATCCATCAACGAAAATGTCATGCGCTCATACTATGGGGCTACAGAGGGAGGAAACAACCTGACCGCGTCAACCCTGCCGATTCCATTTGTAACTAACATAGAGACTCAGTTTCACTTATATTCCACATCGTCCTGGTTCTTGACATAATCTTGGGCAAGACAGAACCTGAAATCCACAAAACTTATCAATTATCCATATCGCAACATAAGCCAAAGTGAACCAACAAAGCCAATGTTCTAGATCCGCCGTTCTTTCCCCAAATGTGCCGTAATTTTATCACTTAAAGCGTACCTAACCAGTCTAATAGAATAATGAAAGTACATGATATACCTGTTGCTAAAATATGGCCGCCAAAGTTACGCCTTTGAGTTAAAAGCCAAAGCTTATGTAAGTTGTTACATAATACAGACGGGAACAGGTGTCGCCGAACTGTTGTTACAAACCAAGGAAGCCGGAATTAATTTGAGCGTTGTGTACCTAATCTGTTGATTGTAATTTATAACTATCTTTGACGGTGTTGGAGTTGGGACAGCTGCTTTCAAAATTATGAATAATAACTTCAATCTCATTCGTGACCTGAGAAAATAAAATTTAAAAACAAATAGTACATTATGGTACTAGTGTGTAACATTGGTGATTACCTCCGAGGCGCTATTGAGATCCGAGCCGTAGGCGAGGGTCTCAAAAGAGCCGAGGACGGTAATCATCAATACACACGTGTATCATACGACGTTTTTCAACATACTTGTGAATAAAATAACAACTAAAACTCATTTTATTTAGTACATAAAAAAATTATTTAGAGAAACAATTGGTAAATGTGCAGTCAGGAAAATTGTAATTAACTGTGTTTGATGACATAGCGGTCTTATGAGAAAGATTACAACTGTTAAATACTCCATAAAGAGTTTAAACTCGATTATAACCATGGCGACCAAAAATATATCAATTTACGTCAGGAGCGGACTAATTTTACAGGTATCAACTAACATTAGTTTGTGAACAAGGGGCCAATGTGTCTCTTTACTTATTATTCAAAAATAAGAATAAGAAGATTAACCGTTATGAAGATTAACCAGAACAAATATATTGGCACTACATTTAAAATAATATTGTTTCAGCTATTGTCAGCGTAAATACTTTCATATGCATTTAATAAAAAGCTGTTATTTTGACATCACACACAAACACTTCAATTTAAATTAATTAATTTGTACCGAAGTATCCATTTTAATGTAGTAGATTTAATTCGCATTCCGCCAATGAAAATTCGAACGCATTCGGCACTTTTGAATCGCGTTCAAGAGCTTTTAGTGAGAATATCACAATAATAACTGACAACTCTGCTGATCGCGTTTAGTTTTATTGGTGAAGTGTGCCCATACAAAAGTGCCACAATAGCCTTAGTCTTAGTTATTATTATTATTAATTTATAAACCAGCGCTTGACCGCAATCCCGCCTGATGGTAAGCAGTGACGCAATCGTTGATGGTAAAGCGCACTAGTTTATTAAGAGCCTATTCACTCTAGCCTTGAAGACACTCAAATTGTAGTCCGACGGAAACACCGCCGCCGGCAGATTGTTCCAGTCCCTCGACGTACGTGGTATAAAGGAGGAGGCGAAACGCTTCGTCCGGATCGTAGAGGTGTTAACAACATAAGGGTGGAAACTCGCCGTACGACGGGTCGTCCGTTGGTGGAACGGAGATGGGGGAATTAAATCGTGCAATTCCCTCGCACACTCCCCAAAATGTATCCTATAGAACACGGAAAGGCTGGCTACTCTACGCCTGTGCTCTAGGCTTTGGAGACCAACTCGAGTTAAATCAGGGTTACCAATCAGCCTCTTCGCACGCCTCTCCACTGAATCCAAAGTGGCCAGATGACACTTAGTCGCCCTGGGGTAGGCGACTGGGGTCTGTCAGACTCCTACTGACTAAAAACCACCCCGTGTCTCTCCTATCACGTGCGCGTGGGGCCACGGGAGTCCATGATTCTGCCGCGGCTCCACACTCTCGTGCTGGCCCGTTCTGTCCGGGCTTCGCCTCCTGCACGGTGTAGTGAGGTGTTAAACTACCCCGTGCATCGCCTCAGGGGCACGTGCTGATACTCACGCGCGCCTCCGCCTCGGGTTCATATAATAGGGGGCGGGGACTTCCCCGTGTCCCTCGCCCCTGGACCCATTCACGGGGGTCGGAAAAGGGTGCTTTCCGCCCTTCCCCTGCCCCCGCTGCGTCTTCTGCGGCCCGGGAAAGGAGTTGAGATCTCCCTCTTCCGTTCCGCAGCTTCTTGTTGCGACATCACATCCTCGCAGAAGGACACCACTTCGTCCGACGACTCTGGGCTACCGACCATCCTCCGCACTACTGCCGGTATCGTCAGGTCTCCTCCTACTTCATCTGTGAGGACACAGCGCTGCTCCTCCCAAGCTACACACTCGGCGAGAGTGCATCACCCTGGACGGCAGGGAGCTGTGCCGTCTCCCGAGCCAGTTGTCGAGTATTGGCCAGATCGCCTCGACGGTAGTGAGGCGATCCGGTGGTAGGATACAGAAGCCTTGGTAGCCAGTCCGCCACCAAGACCTGACGGAGCTCCTCTCGGCGCAGCTCGATCTGCCGCTGCACCGGACTGGAGCGCCGTGCTCGCTCTTACGCTGACACGAGTACTTTCGCCTCTAGGTCCCTGGGCGGGGATCCGTCCAGGGCGCAAGCCATCTTGTAGGAAATCGTGCGATACTCGCGGACGACCCTGACGGCCATTAGCCTCTGCGGTTTGCGCAGAATGGCGAGAATTTCGGCCGTTAGGTCCATCGCCCACACAGGGGCCCCATACAGGGCCATGGACCGCACTATAAATAGTAACCTGCCTAATCTAAGTTAATTCAAAGCGCTGTGTCAGGCCATATGCTACTACTAATACGAGACTGCTTTCTAATTATAATTAGTTAACACGTTGGCTGACAGTACTACCTCACTGGTTGCAACTTCTGTCACAACACAAAGTTAAAAAACCAGATAATATGACATAACGGATATAAGCGTAAACGTCATAAGTCGTTATTGTCACATACAATATTTTTATTTATGATAGTATGGAAAATCGGTCGTCATGTGGCGTAATGAGTTTATGCAAGTACAATCGTATTTTATGCAAGTATAAACTCAGACGGCGACAGGCGTACTGTCGTATCACTTTTAGCTACCTAGACGCCGGTGGTCGTTACTGTCCGCCAACGTGTTAAATTGCCCCACTGTTGGTCAAAAGAGCACCCGCCACCTTCTCCACTTCCTCAAACTTTAGGGTTTATAGTTCAATCCCTCATGAAACAGATTACTTCTTCTCTTAATCTTTTCTACTTTCTATCCAGATATGTTTTGGTTATATTCCAAAAAAAAAAAAATAGTGTAGAAATTATGATTTCTGGGTGATATCAACTTTCTAGATTGAATGATGGTTTTGTTTTAGTTGATGGTTATGGTTTAGTTGATGGTTTAAATGATACGACTTTAATTTGGGTATGGTTTTATAGTTTAGACAAAATAATGGTTATAAATGAGGAAGCTATTTTGGTTTGATCTAAAAGATGGTTTGTATGGTTTTGGTATGGTTTGAGTTACGCGATCGACGGCCGAATACGCACTGATTGTAATAAGTAATTTTACTAGTTTTATAGAAATGCACGAAAGCAAAAGTGCTGAGCTGTTCGGTTGTATTGGTCCGAATAAATAGCTTCCAGACCATGATTTAACAGTGAATTTACCTACCTATTTTTCGATCTTGTGTAAAATTGTTATCCAGTCCCTTTACAAATTGTTCGTCTTTTACTAAAAACGACACGTCTGAATACAAAATGAAAAAATAATTCCTTAGAGAAACATTCAGCTAATTTCATTCACGCTCCAAATGATCTTACAATAAAATGAATGTAATTTATTTATTTATTTATCCTATCTCTGTTAACATTACAGGTTATTAAGATCCAATGCGATAACACGGTATTTTGATACATTACAGATCTACTTATACTTAGAGAACCATACACCAAAATAAACTTAATACTTATCAGCTTATTCAAACAAAACAAAAAATAAAATAATAATAACTGAAATACCAATGCTAGTCCTTACAATACACTAATTAAATATTAAATAAAATTATTACTTTTATCATTTACTCGTATCTATCTCTATAACACAAATTATATACCAAAATCTTTGTGAATTCACTCGGCTGACATGTAAAAATATCTATTTGTAATGAATGAATGCATGATGTAAAGTGAACGTGGAATGAAAAAAGAATAAATAGGTAGTCGTTTAAGAGAACTATCCACTCAAGTGAAGCGTCTGTTATCACTTATCAGCTAAACTTAAAACAATAAGAATTAAATTAAATAACCTACGTAATCGAATTGGAAAACAAGAGTTCTGTAGGAAAACTAAGGTACCTAACCGAAATAGCCCACCAATTGCCAAACCCAAGAGGCAGGACACATATTATTGTACGCAAAACAAATGGCCTATAGGACCAAAAGTTTCTAGAGTGGCTACCGCGTACCAAAAGTCGTAGAGATGGAGTCGTATAGTCGCATGAAACTGCTGCATGCGAGAAGTCCAAAACAGGTTAAATTTTGGGTACTGGCAAGGAATCCTGCAGTGAACGTGTTTCGGCTGACATGAATAAATCCTACCAATAAAGGTTTATCTATCGACAATTCACAAATATAAAAAAAAGAATATTCATTTTAAGCGATGGTAAGAAACCTTATTTTGTATATAATATAAATTTCATTATGATTGTTATACTTAAGTTTGTAAAATCCAATCACTCAGCTTGCATACCCAAAAATTGATGCGTCAATAATAAAGTAAAATCATCTGAAATATCTTCAAGACATGCCCACGACCCACGTCGTAACGAACTTTCCACATAGCCCCTAGGAATACCGAACTACTTAACTATGCATATAAATCCATATGTTGAAACTAGTTACAAAGGAAGTTTATCACAATAGTTACAAGGGTCATTCAATTTCCTTCAGTTGACAATGCCTGAACGAAAGGGTACAAATAAACCTAAGTAAACTTAGTTTTCTTCACCCTTTCTGCGCTGAGATTCTGTTTTAAAAGCAAGTTTTTTTTTTAAACACCTATGTGTGTTGAAAGATTGATGTGGTAATAAATTGACTGATAGGAATCTTATTTTCATAGGCGATTTTTCCATAATTTTCTGTAGCGATGTTAATTTAAATTTTGAGATGTAGGTGTTTCCATGGAATACAACAATATCTGAATATAGTGTGAATCCCAAATTTTTTTTTTTTTTTATTGTTTATTTATTTCTTTAATTTAATACAACTTTAAACCAATATTCTGTTATTGGAATTAGACTGTTTTAACATTTTTGTATTAAAGACACAAATCACATACTAACAAAAAAAAAAGTTAACTTCTAATCTATGACACATACAACACGAAAGTCGCGTCCGTTAACGATGACGACGACAACCCACTTTAAGCGTAGAGTGCCCCGGGTTCGATTCCGGGTATGACCTACAGGTAGTTCTTCCAGGTCTGGCTGTTTGTGGATGTGAGTTTATGTTTGTAAAAGCACCTATGATACAGGAGAAATTCCTAGTGTGGGGCAACTTTAAAAAAAAAGAAGTATGAAAATATCTGTATCTGTTCTAAGGTAGGTTTAAAAATATAAAAAGGAAAACATTTCAAAACATAAAAAATAGTAGCCTACCAGTACCGGGAACAGGGTCTATAGGCTATCAAGACTCCAAAGAGAGACAAAGTAAACCGCCTGATATTGAGAGTCTGGACTTCTGGAAGTATCTGTTTCTGAATCAACCTTGATCCAGCTGCCTATCGAGAGCCTCCCAAAATGTTCATCTCAGCTTGAGGTATTTGAACTTACATACCTTTGTGATAAATGTAGCAAAAATTACGGATCCCGCTTTTTATACGATGGTGGATGATGGTGATGATGGATTATGGAGGATGATAGATGGTGGATAATGGTGGATTATGATGACTGATGATAGTGGATGGTGGATGATGAATGGCGATGGATGATGGATGAAAATGGATGTTGATGGATCATGGATGATGTTGGAGAATGATAGATGATGATGGATGTTGAATGAAAGTTTGTATCTGTAACCTTATTAACTTTAAGTAGGTTTGCCAAGTTTAAATTTGTAGGTATTTATTATTATTGTATATATATTTTATAAAACTATATATATACGAAGTTATTAATAGAAACGTTTTCGTTGACACCTTTTGGTGCGAAATCGTAATAAATGTCCGTTTTTAGTATTTTTGTAATTAAAGGGTGTCTCTGACATCGACGCACAAACGAGTACCATGGATCCAGTACATGATTCTGAACCCCCACAGGCGGAATTTTTCGTCGGTTTTTTTCCTGATAAAAAAAAATAATATGCAGTTTTTTTCACTTTAAACCGTTCATAATTGCTATACTTTTACAACCCAAAAAGATTTTAAAGTAAAAAGTAATTAAATCGCTAATTACGTACACAAAAAAGCGCAATGTGAACAACACTCGAAAAACTATCCTATCATCTGATTTAATAGAGTTCACATCAGGGGTCAACGTCATACCCACAAACACGCGCGGCGGCACGCTTCCAACGTTCAAAAGTCGAGCCGACACATTTTTTTAAACACTCATTAGGCAATTAAGGTTACAAACCTAAATTATGATGTAGATAGAATCTCTGAAAATGAAACTGAAATCAATAGGATGATTTATAAAATGAATCATATAATTATCTACGGGAATAATTAGGTCAACATATACCTATGTACCTTCATCTTCTTCAGCCTACAGAAGTCCACTGCTAGATAAAGGCCTCCCCAAGGCTTTTCACGATGACCGGTCTTGTGCTGCCCGCATCCATCGGCTTACCGCGACCTCCACCAGGTCATCGGTCCACCTTGTTAGGGGCTTTCCTACGCTGCTTTTTTCAGTACATGGCTGCCACTCTTACTGCCCCATCGGCCATCGGTTCTACGAGCAATGTGCCCTGCCCACTTCATTTTGGAAGAGCTATGTCAATGACTTTGGTTCTTCGACGGATCTCCTCTTTTCTGATTCACATATGTACCTAATAAGATATAGATGTTTACGAAAACAATTAACCTGTTATCCCAACTAAGTTTATCTTCAACAAACACAATGTGCCTATTTACATAGACACACAGTCTTTAATATTCTATACGCCGACCCAATGTTGTTCCGACGCCGGTACCAAATAATTGGATCAACTACAATTTTATTAACCACTAAATTGTATAACTATTCGCTAAACACATTGGTTAACACGGGTTAACTAATTGGATTACTAGTTATAATATATGTCGCAGTTATATTGTAAGAACATCTACAATTTAACATCAGAAATCGACGGTATATTGCAGCATCACTATTTTCTTTATTCTTCTTACATTTTTCGCTGTACGAGTTTAGAGGAGTTTAAAAGCTGCATCGGTTAATCGAATCGAATCGAATTACTACACTAAATCTACACTTGGTCAATTCTTGAATAGATGACCATTGCACTGTAGTCACTGTATGCCTCGGATAGCACGTTAAGCTGTTGGTTCCGTCTAGCAATAGTTGACCTTTGAGACACTTTTTTTTTTGTTCTGGATAGGAAATCTTCAAATGACCTCTCCCGCTTTAGGCAGCGCGGGCGGTCAGACGTTTACCGACTAAAACCCACCCGTGTTCCTTCACTTGCCTGTGTGCCAGGGCCACGGTGTCTTTTTTAACCAACTCGCAACCCTGACCCAGGAGGCATCGGTCTTCGTGGCCCCGTCACAATGTGCTGACATCTCTTTGACGCTTGCGTGTAATACAATGCGCCGTCGACTAGGGCCTGGTCCTTACCGGGAGGCGAGCTGGTACGGGAGGTCAGAAGCCCAAAAGATTGACAACTAGTCTCATCCAGGGTATCTTGTTACCCAGTAACTGATCAGATAGGCAGTCGCTAAGTGTAAAATATTGTTTTTACTAGTTCGCATGCATCCAGTCAGACTGGAAGTTGAACTCAGTTGTTTTATAAATTAGAAGGAGGGCTTATAAGAGTGGCACAGAGGGCGCCAGATTAACGTATTAAGTATACCCGTTTTGTAAGACTATTTCCATTTTGTTAAGAAAATAATAATCGAGTCATCAATGCTGCAAATAATGGTGATGATAATAGGAAGACTAAACCCTAGCAGTGTATTATTGCAATGATGTAGACAGTTATATGAA
This sequence comes from Sesamia inferens, assembly GCA_037179545.1. Taxonomy (NCBI): domain Eukaryota; kingdom Metazoa; phylum Arthropoda; class Insecta; order Lepidoptera; family Noctuidae; genus Sesamia; species Sesamia inferens. The sequence goes on along the minus strand of CM073928.1, from coordinate 12,835,061 downwards.
AGCCATATTGACATAATACCTGCGACATACACAAGAGGAATATAAATCAAGTCAATCATATGCTAAGACACGGCTTAGCTCTTAATTATTAGCATATTAATGAATTGATTCAGTGCACATTATCACATTAACGAATCAATGTTTGATTGTTGACTATACTGGATATCTGTAGCCCATTGATAATAGTATGGTAGTTTCTTTTTTGATGATGATGATGTCCTGAGGCCCTAGCATAAAACTTTTATAAATTAATCATTCCAACACTTTTTTTCCGGCAGAAGTTACCACCCACCAGACAAATTCTTGCCGCCAAGCGATTCGTCGTGTTCCGGCATGATGTCTGGTGAAGCCTTGCGGAGGACGGGTCTGAGCAGTTGTGTTGCGATGTGTGCCGGCTACGGTGCGCCAAGTGTTGTTGTGTCGGGAGTTTGATCGTGGAGGATCTCCACATCAAACTCCCTCTGGCGCAGCATCCTTAGTCGTGTTGTTGGGTTTAACATTACACCACCTCGCTCAACTGCCGTCTTCCTTCCTATTCACTAAGTTTTTTAAGTGAATGGGTTTAATAAACTAGCGCGCTTTACCATCAATCAACGATTGCATCACTGCTTACCATCAGGCAGGTTTACAGTCAAGCGCTAGTTTATAATTATTAAAAAAAAACACGTTGGTGTTAAACATGAGTATAGCTGTCGAGCTATGCTCGGAGTTTCTCTGCGTGATCGGATCAGAAAGGAGGAAAACCAAAGTCACCGACATAGCTCTTCGAGTCGCTAAAATTAAGTGACAGTGGGCAGGCTCGTAGAACCGATGGCCGATGGAGCAGTAAGGTTCTGGAGTGGCGGCCACGTACCGAAAAACGCAGCGTAGGGAGGCCCCCAAGAAGGCGGATCGATGACCTGGTGAAGGTCGCGGGAAGCCGATGGATGGGGCAACACAAGACTGGCCATTATGAAAAACCTTGGGGGAGGCCTTTGTCCAACAGTGGACTTTGTGCGGACATCAATACCATATTTGTTTTACAGAAAAGGGCTGTTCGAGCCATTTACAACCTTGGTCCTAGAGATTCTCTTATTCAAAGAGGCGAACATTCTGACTGCAGCTTCACAATAAATATTTGAAAATCTTATGTATGTACATAAAAATATATCGAATTTTGAGAAAATAAGCGATATTCATAATATAAATACCAGGAACAGACACAATCTTGCCGTATGCCACACTCGTCTCCACAGAGTAGGCAACTCGTTCATGGGTCAATGTATACACTTTTACAACAAGCTTCCCATGGACATTCGAACTTACCCATTAAACGATTTAAAAACTATATAAAGGCCAAACTTTGCAAAAAGGGGTATTATAAAATCTCAGATTATTTAGAGGACAAAAAAGCTTGGTACTGAGCTGCTCGCTCTGCTAAGCATTGTTACTAAGCAATATGCGTAATTATAACGTAAATTATTGTAAACATTTTCATATTTAATGTCTGAACTTGAAAAAAGACGAGGATCCCTGAGTTTGTTTCGGCCATTTCTTCTCATAGGTAGTCAGTTAGGAAATGCCGGCTTCATCTAGTTTAAAAAAAAACATGACGTGTAAAAGTGATCAGTGATCCTATTTGCTTAATAAACGATTTCATTTCATTTCACTTCTATAGTCTGAAGAAGAAGAAGACCATTTCAACACGATTCCATTGTCGTTGTACTAAAAATTCGTAATCTGCTTAACCCTTAATTATCGGTCAGTCGTCTCATAATACAATGGTGATAGGTTGGCATTGCCGTATTGCCATTATTATAAAACCCGTTAGTAGAAATGATTTTCTAAAAACTACTCTACTTGAACATTTATTAATATGGAGTAGAGTGTCAGTGATTGACCACTGGAAAGTAATAATGACACCATTTTGTTAGTAGATTACGAAACTTGTCAAAACCGATCATTATGAGATCACTGATCGGCCATTCTGACACTATTGTAATAGCAGACTAGGGTCCCTGTTATTTCTCTCGGAAAATCTTAGAAATTATTCAATCTACCTAGCCTTTGTTATCGGTGTATTTGTTACATAGGGGTTTGCTTCCATTCTTTACCACATGCAGCTAACTAAGTCCATAATATTTTTCATGGAGAAACTTCCCACACTTTCTTTTCACAACCTAGTTGCCGGGTAACCCCCTGTCAAGAATGGTTGTCAGACTTTCTGGTTTTTTACCCGAAAATACTGTCAAAGATCCACGAATGATATGACAGTTGGATCCAATAGCTTAACGATCTTTTCGGGTCTTATTATGTAAAGGTGGTCGAAATCCACCTATATGGCTATTGTTCAGCTTTTTATTCATATATTCTCGTGTTCAGTTGTTCATAAACTAGATAGAATATGATAGATAGAATCTAGTAATTATCAGCACCAAGACCTATAAAACCAATCTTTATTCTTCAGTTTTATAATATTAAATAACAATATTCAACTATGAGTGTGACAAGTAGCGCCATCTGTTATTTTTTCGAGAACTTCATCTCGAACCTCCCGACATTTTACACCACAGATTGTTACGACGGATAAAAAATAATTCTTTACTGGAAATGTTCTTAAAACACGACCCTTTGACATCTCATTTTTTGTAAAAAGATTAATGTGTTTTGTGTTCGCGATAGACTGTGCTGACATGAACTTGTACTAAGTCTGGACAATTTAATTGCCTATCCTACGTCTGACCGTCGGCCGACGTCGGTATCGGCAAACTTTAGTCTTTCACTATCAATCAACTTGTCAACAAGCCACGCAGGACTTGTTGGAGCTACGAATTTCCTATTTCAAGACGTTCTTGTCAGGCAGCCTTTTCAGTGGCTACGGGGATACATAAAAATACGTTAACATATAGCCGATTATTTCTGCTGCTGCGGAGTTTATTGCATCACTTCTTCCCAGGGAAACAGTTGTGAAGAGCGGTTGTTTTGGTTTTTATGTTTTTTGTCATTTTGACGGTCGACAAGTGCTGATTCCCAGCTTAATTTTAATAAATGACTTGATTTTTCCAAACTTAATCATTGTATAATATACGAATATTGCTTTCAATCTATCTATTTTCAATAATTTTTACATCATGTTCTCTCAGTGGTAGGCCATAACATCGGCTGCCGGCAGAAGTTACCACCCTCCAGATAAAGACTTGCCACCAAGCGATTCGTCGTGTTCCGGCATGATGTCTGGTGAAGCCGTATGGAGGACGCGTCTGAGAAGTTGTGTTGCGATGTGTGCCGGTTATGATGCGCCAAATTTTGTTGTGTCGGGAGTTTGGTCGTGGAGGATTTCCAGATCAATCTCCCTATGGCGCAGCATCGTTGGTCGTGTTGTTGAGTTTAACATTGCATCACCTTACTCAACTGCCGCCTCCCTTCCCATTCACTAAGTTTTTTTAGTGAATAGGCTAAATAAACTAGCGCGCTTTACCATCAACGATTGCATCAGGCGGGATTGCGATCAAGCACTGGTTTGTAATTATGTAATAAAAAAAATCCCAAATACTTTTAGATATTGTTACAGTGTGGTTACCGAGCTGACGTGAGATCTTAGTATTAGGAGCCCCACGCCGCGCCGCTTGTAAGATAGCATTCTCATAACTTTGTGGTTTTTCGTGACTTTTTGAAATTTTGTACGTAAGTTCTTTACTTAAAAATACTGGACACCTGTTTCGGGTTTCGCATAAATAAAAGATAACCTGGTATGTAATTATGTTACTATTGTTACCACTGTCTTGATTATGTAAATTGTGACAGTGGCAATAATGTAACATAATTGTCCGTATTTATGCAAAATGGAACCACTCGAAAAATCTGAATTTCTTGTTATATATTGTAAACAATGTTTTAATTTTTGTTAGATAGCGCCAGATTTACATGAGAAAATGATATTGGTGGGTATCATTTGATTCGACACTGAAAAAGCACCTATAAACTCTCCTAATACCTACAGAATACAATCAATAACCGGGAAAAGGCCCTTAATTATTTAGGGAATCTTAATTGAAAAGGGTGTGCGTCCCAATACTTAGGTATATGTGAAATGGAAAAATGTACCTAATTAATTCGAGGACGTGTAGTAATGTGTTTTAGAAAAAAAGGGATTTAACTTATATTCATCATGTTATTGGCAGCAAATGACCGGGATTGAAAAGGTTTATTGAAAAGGTACACCTACCTACTTCCTCTTGGCGTCTTGATGGCAATCTATATGACCAGAATTAGTCTGCGAACTTGGCGCCTTGAGTAGCGTCAATTTCTATAATATGGTGATATATTAATCTCTACCTGAAACGGTTGCCTTAATGAATTCAAAGTCTATTTATGTAACGACTTTCAAAGCAATTTAAATCCAGGTGCGAGATATTCAACAGGTTTTTTTAACATAGGTACTTAGTGACAAATTAAGGTTTAAACAACGACTCTTAGACAGGTATCAAAAAAACAATGTGCGATTAGGTACAATATCAATGTTTTTCTAAAAAAAATCAACGTGGTATTTCAATAACCACTGACCCTAACAAAAAATATATTGATGTATAAGGACTACATGATCTAAACCACGTAAAACGTACACTTTACACGTCTTCACACAGAGCATTATAATACTAAACTTTGGGAATGGCTTTGAGCATCTGAGAGCAACATTCAACTTCACTTCGGTAGTTAGCTTTCTAGTTAGTTGTTTGCTTACCTACTAATTACGTGACATTAATTAGCATGCACATTCTGGCCAAAAATTCTATCTATTGTTACGGGCTAGGGGTACTAAAATACCGGTTAAGGGTTACGAAGTTTATTGGCAACGAAGGTACAGTCGATTGTAGGCAATGACAAGTAGAATGTTGTTGACGTTACACCGAAGTCTTCACTTACGTCCACGAAGTCCGTATTGTAAACGCACAATAACACTACAAATGTTACTTCACGTAGTACTCGCAGTTCTCGTTACAGTTGTCGCAGTAGGTATTCTCAAAGATCGCTTCTTAAGTATCGTTGTTTTCGTCTCGGTAGTCAAGTGCAGACTGACTCGGCGTCGGCGTCACGGCGCTATATATAGGCCAGCTGATCGAACATTCCAGAATCGTCTAGACGTAATAATAATAGCGCATAACTTCGAGTACATTCAGTAGGTACCTACGGTAATTCCCGGAAACGGGTTTCTAGAAATTTCGATGTCGTCACTTTGTTGACAAAATTGATAAAACCTGTACCATTCAATAGGCCACCTTAAGTCTAGGAATGCGTTTTTATATTACACCTAGAAAATGTCTAGATCTCGAGTAATAATGCTTAAAAGTCACGCACTGCATGTCACGCGATATTGAACCTTATGCCCTCGACATAAGGTGCATTCGTAACATTGCCCCCTTCTTAGTCATGCTCGTCCCGAGCATGATTTGATCCATAATAGCGAGCTAGGCGGTCTACGTGTACGATCTTCAGCTTCCCTCTAGGTCCTTTCTTTATCCGGTAGGTGACATCGTTTATCCTCGTTACTATCGTGTACGGACCCTCCCATTTGGCTTGAAATTTCGGACTCTTTCCTTTTCTCCTAATGGGATTATGTAACCATACCAAAGTTCCCTCTTCAAATCCGGGCACGTTAGCTTTGCGGTCGTATCGGATCTTCATTCTCTCGCTGGTTTTCAGACCATTCTCTCTCACTAGCTCATGTATTCCATCTAGTTTACGTCGTAGGTCGGCCACATAGTCGACGGCTAGGATAGGGGTATCGGGGGGTGTTCCGGTTAGTGCATCTATGGGTAATCTAATTTCTCGGCCGAAGTTGACTTTCGCCGGTGTACAATTTGTGCTATCATGTGTTGCAGAGCGGTATGACATTAAGAAGAGTGGAATGTATTGGTCCCAATCCCTCTGGTGTTCTTCAACTACTTTGGCCAAATGATTCTCTAGCGTCTGGTTGAATCTTTCGACCATTCCATCTGACTGAGGGTGATATGGTGTTGTACGAGTCTTATGTATCCCGAGTAGTTGGCAAACCTCTTGAAATAGTGAAGACTCGAAGTTTCTACCCTGGTCAGAGTGTAACTCCAAGGGAACGCCAAATCGACAGAACACCTCGTGAACTAGCTTTTTGGCAACGGTATGAGCTTCTTGGTTGGGTACTGCAAAAGCTTCTGGCCATTTGCTGAAATAGTCTTGCATGACGATGATATACCTATTCCCTTCTTCAGTAATAGGGAATGGCCCAGCTATATCGACAGCAACTCTTTCCCATGGTGCACCAACATTGTACACTTTCAGTCGACCTCTGGCTCTCGTTTGCGGTCCTTTTACTGAGGAGCAGGCTACACATTTCCTACACCAGTCCTCTACGTCTTCGCGGCAATGCACCCAATAAAATCTTTTTCTCACCTTCTCCAGAGTTTTCTTTACTCCTAGATGTCCTCCGGATACTCCGTCGTGCACCTGTCTTAGCACCGACGCGACCTTATCACAGGGGACAACTATCTGTAAGGCGACCTCCTGTCCACTAGGTGATTCCCATTTCCTCTTCAGAACTCCATTATCAATTATCAGGCTGTCCCATTGAGCCCAGTAACTTTTTGCTGTTGGGCTAAGCGCTGATATTTCACTCCAAGCGGGCCTCTGGCCACGTTTCTTCCATTCGATTACTGTCTTCAAGTCACTATCTTCCGTTTGTGCCTCTTCCAATGATCGATTATCCCAGTCTTCATCCAAAGCGTTCACCTGGATAATCCTTACGTTCTCTTTCTTTTCCTGTTTGGCACAATGTCGGCAAGATTCTTCGCAAGGCCGTCTAGATAAAGCATCAGCATTATTGTGTGACTTGCCTTTTCGATGTTCAGTGACAAAGTCAAATTCTTGCAGCTGCTCTATCCACCTTGCTACTTGTCCTTCTGGGTCTTTGAACTGAAGCAACCACTGTAAGGCAGCGTGATCGGTGCGAAGTGTAAACTGTCTCCCAATCAAATATTTCTTGAAGTGCTGTAAGGTCTTAACAACGGCTAGAAGTTCTCGGCGGGTAACACAGTAATTTCTTTCTGGCTTGGAAAGACATTTGCTGAAATATGCAATAACGACCTGCCGATCTCCTTGTGTTTGAGAGAGAACTCCTCCAATGCCAACATTGCTGGCATCCGTGTCCACCAGAAATCGGCCTTCCCGACTAGGGTAACCTAATACAGGAGCCCCACACAAGTGAGTTTTGAGTAGCGCAAATGCCTGTTCGCAGTCAGGATTCCATTCAAATTGACACTTTTCCTCTGTTAAACGATGCAACGGTTTCGCTAACTCTGAGAAGTTCTTCACAAACCGACGGTAATATGCACACAGACCCAAGAAAGAGCGTACCTCAGTTTTGTTACGAGGGGTAGGCCACTTCGACACGGCTTTTATTTTTTCAGGATCTGTTCGAATTCCTTGCGCCGAAATAATGTGTCCTAAGTATCCAACCTCTTTCTGGAATAGTGTACACTTACTAGGACTGAGTTTTAAATTCGCTTCACGCAGTTTTTGGAACACTTTCTCCAAATTGCGTAGGTGCTCTTCGAAGCTTCGTCCCATAATGATGATGTCATCCAAATAGACCAGGCATGCATCACCAAGCAACCCCACCAAAATGCGCTCCATTAGGCGCTCGAATGTAGCTGGAGCATTGCACAGTCCAAAAGGCATGACATTGAATTGCCAGAGACCGTTCCCAGGACCAGTGGAGAAAGCGGTCTTTTCTTTATCCTGCTGACAGATTTCCACCTGCCAGTATCCACTTTTGAGGTCAACTGTGGAGAACCATTTCATGCCACTTAGCAAGTCCAAAGTGTCATCTATACGTGGCAGAGGATAACTGTCCTTTTTCGTGGCATCATTCAACATCCTGTAGTCAACGCAAAACCTTGTACTGCCATCCTTTTTCTTGACTAGTACAACTGGAGATGACCAAGGGCTGGTGGATGCTTCTATAATCCGGTTTCTCTCCATATCTCTTAACATTTCCGTGACTTCCTGTTCTCTTGCAAAGGGAATACGACGTGGTCTCTGTCTTATCGGCTGTGTATCACCCGTATCTATATGGTGTTTAACTAGCCCGGTCCTTCCCACGTCACCGTCGGTCTTCGCAAAGATGTCATGGAAGTTATGCAACAGTTGCTTAACTTTGTGACTTTCGAACTTGTTTAAATTACCCTTACAACTTTCGAGTAGTGTCGATACATGTTCCTGCCACTTCTTATCACGTTCCTTTTCGTGCACCTCTGTTCTTCTCAAAGATGCTACATGATCGCACACACCCACCATGCAATTCTTTTCAAGAATTATTTCTTTGTTACTAACATTGATGATGCGTACTTTTGGTTTATCGGAAATCATCATCAGTGTCCTTGCCGTTATCCAGTCTGGGTGATCTCCAGAATCCTCTATTATAATGCAACGTTTGCGGCATCCAATTGGTGAAAATCTAATATTTACTAAAGTTTCTGATCTTGGTGGTAATACAGTTTTCCTTAAACAGTACACTGACCCTTGTTTTGCACCTTGAAGAAATACTTCTTGTTCTGGAAAACTCAATACTCCTTTTGCTACATTAAGGATGCACTGTTGTTTCTTCAGAAAGTCCAGTCCTATTATGCAATCATCTGTAATATTCGCTACTAAAACAGGATGTGTAAATGTCTTATCACCCATTTTCAAGGTCACATTCGTTTCACCAAGGACGAGCACTGGTTGGCCGGTGGCGGTTTGTAATCGGCATTGTGAAGACCCTCTTTTCCATGCTATGGTCCGAGGAAATAGCTCCGGTCGTGCAATAGTTCTTGATGCACCAGTATCCAATGTGAAACTGCATGACTTACCATTCAATTCTCCTTCTATAATAAGACTGTTTCCGTCACCCACTTGTGATACTGTTATAATAGGGGCTTCGTGACGACCAGCCAGTACTCGCCCCATAGCCCTGGCTGTTTCTAGTTTAAATCCTCGGCTTCCACCTGTGTCCCAGAAGTCCTTCTTCCTTTAGACTTCCTGGGACAATTGATCCGAATATGCCCCTTTTCGCCGCACTCATAGCAGGTTGGTCCTTGCCGAGTTTTTATTATTGGGGTTACCTCACGAATACGGTGGTGTTGTCGGCTATCTTGACGTACTGCTTCCACCTCCAGGGCGTGTGTCAGGGCTGCCTTAAGAGTCTGATGGTGACCCAGGCGAACTGCAGCCCTTACTTCCGCATCTCGGATTCCATCAGTAAACGCTTGCACCGTAGTAGTATCAATCAATCCCGGTGTTGATACATACGCCCTCCGAACAATCCGTTCTACTTCCGTTGCCCATTGTTGCAAACCCTCACTGCTCTTCTGTGTGCGGTTGCGGAGTTGAGCCCTGTAGACATGTTCGAGGTGTTTCTCTCCATATCTAGACTCCAACGCTTCTAACAGACAGGCTAGGGTATTGCAATCGCCGGAAATGTTCTCGAGAATTTGTACCGCATCACCACGCAAAGCAAGCGTAAGAGCGGTTACCGCTTGATTGTCGTCCCAGTTGTTGGCTGATGCGACTTTTTCGAATTGAAGGCGGAAGGCCACCCATGACGTTGTTCCGTCAAAATGAGGTACTAGGAACGTCGGCAAAGCACTGGGTACAGGAATCACACCTTTAATACCTCCTTTTTGTACTCTTTCTATTTCTTTCCCAAACTCCATGATGGTATTGTCCAGTTTCTCTAAACGCGCATCATGTTTGTCTATACGAGCATCGTGATTGTCTATACGCGTATCTTGATGGTCCATACGCACTTCTTGTTTGTCTATGCGCGTATCTTGCTGGTCCATACGTGCATCTTGTTGTGCTGTTTTTACTTTAAGTTCGTTGACCTCTTCTTTGGTGTTTTCCCATTTTTCGTTTAATTCTAATACCAGTTGCTGGGATTTATCTATTTTTACCTGGGTCTTTTCTATTTGTGCCTGGGTTTTTTCTATTTGTGCCTGGGTTTTTTCTATTTGTGCCTGGGTTGCTGCCTGGGATTGTTCTATACTCAGCTTTATTTGCGCCGTCAAGTGAGCCAGTAACGAAGAAAAATCGGGTCCGCTGGCTCCGGGAATAGTGGTGGTAGTAGGCGCACATACATTTGTGGGTGGTACGACGGCCGCATCTTCTACGGGTACAGGGACACCAAGCGATGCTTCCTCTTGACGCGCCAAATCCATCGCTGCTTGTCGTCGCGTGCGAACTCTTTCGTCTTCCCTTGGCGTGACCGGCATTCCGCTTCTGACACCAATTGTTACGGGCTAGGGGTACTAAAATACCGGTTAAGGGTTACGAAGTTTATTGGCAACGAAGGTACAGTCGATTGTAGGCAATGACAAGTAGAATGTTGTTGACGTTACACCGAAGTCTTCACTTACGTCCACGAAGTCCGTATTGTAAACGCACAATAACACTACAAATGTTACTTCACGTAGTACTCGCAGTTCTCGTTACAGTTGTCGCAGTAGGTATTCTCAAAGATCGCTTCTTAAGTATCGTTGTTTTCGTCTCGGTAGTCAAGTGCAGACTGACTCGGCGTCGGCGTCACGGCGCTATATATAGGCCAGCTGATCGAACATTCCAGAATCGTCTAGACGTAATAATAATAGCGCATAACTTCGAGTACATTCAGTAGGTACCTACGGTAATTCCCGGAAACGGGTTTCTAGAAATTTCGATGTCGTCACTTTGTTGACAAAATTGATAAAACCTGTACCATTCAATAGGCCACCTTAAGTCTAGGAATGCGTTTTTATATTACACCTAGAAAATGTCTAGATCTCGAGTAATAATGCTTAAAAGTCACGCACTGCATGTCACGCGATATTGAACCTTATGCCCTCGACATAAGGTGCATTCGTAACACTATTATATAAAATTCCCTGTCCCACTTTTTGTCCTCGAACTCCTCCAAAAGAGTTGAAATTACATTTCTCTCTCTCTCTTCTTCAGCCTATTGGTTTTTTATCTATCATCATAATACACACATCAAAAGTGTCTAGGGATCAACATATACTTTTGCAATAACTTTTCTCCTGATTGATATTAATTAAAATTTTCTTTAAGGATTCATCAAATAAAGTGTTTTCGTTTGTCACAGTAACGATAAACCAAGTCACCTTTGCATTAATAAAGAAATTTGCCATTTTCCTAATAAAGGGATATTTGACATTTGAACCACTAACACAAAAGTTCGAAAAAAAGACTGAAATAACAGTTTTCTCTAAAATTTTATTGGGTAACTTAAACAATTAATAATCCGTGTTTCTACCGCGAACACTAACAACACAAGAACATCGGTTTGGCATACTCAAAATGAGTTCATCCAAATCACGCTGTGGAATGGCCGCCCATGTTCGTTGCAACAACAAAAAAAGGTCTTCTTGCGACTGGGTACCCTCCATATTCGGCAGAGCTATTCTCTGTAGCATATCCCATGCATGCTCAATCGGGTTCAAGTCTGGCGACTGAGCAGGCCAGGGCAGGACATTGATGTTAGCTGCGGCGAGAGTCTGTTTTACAACTCTTGCGGTGTGCGGTCGTGCATTATCATGCATTAACTGAAATAAGGGACCGATTTGCACTTGTAGAGGAACGATGACGTCTGATACAATCGTCTCAGCATAAATTTGAGCGTTGAGGTTGCCTCTGATCCAAATCAACTCAGTTCTTCCGCCGATCCAAATACCCGCCCATACCATGATGGTTCCACCACTATAAGGATGGACTTCCTGGCAGGATTTTAATCGCTGTTGGCGTCCAGGGGTTCTCCAGTGTCGTATACGTCTTGTATCCGGTCTCATACCAAAACGAGACTCATCAGAAAAGCACACGAAACGCCATTGTTCTTCTGCCCAATTTCTGTGTTCAAGAGCCCATTGATATCGAATCCTACGATTGTGCATTGCTATAGGTGGTACCCGTAGCGGTCTTCGGGAATGAAGGTTCACTTCATGCAAGCGGTTTCTGACTGTTTGGTCGCTAATTAAGTTCCCTGAAGAGTGATGAAGCCTCACGGCTAACATCATGGCGGTTATTGTTGGAGCTCTTCGAGTTAAGATTTGAATGTATCGGTCTTGTCTCCGTGTGGTGCAGCGATACCGTCCTCCATGGCGCTCAGCCACGGTACCAGTGCTTCGGTAACGTGTCCAAAGTCGACTGATAACACTCTGACTTGTATTCAGAGCTAAAGCCACAGTACGTTGCCGGGAACCAGCTTCTATCACTCCCACGGCTCTGAGCATTTCTTCCCTGCTTAAATGACGTCGCCGCTCCATAATAACGTTGGTTTTAATCAGTAGTAGGGAAACAGTAGAACTAATAATGTCTTCAATGCGTTGTATGTTTTTATAGGGAAAATATTGACAGCTGATTTTCATCTTTTACTCGAATTTGATTCACAGTTCCTGATTCAAATTATGAAATGCACCAAAAAGGATCCATATAAATTTATAAAATCATAAATTTATTACAAAGCCACATCTCAGTCTCAAGAAATCCGCATAAAAATGCTTGATCCCTAGACACTTTTGATGTGTGTATATATTATTTCTCAAGGGTTTTTGTCGATACGTCATAACCTCGTTCGTGCTTTATCGATATACATAATTGAGCCGTCATTGTCAAGTTTTATGGAACCGCTACATCGGAAAAATATACAAATTACTCACATTTCAATGGTTTTTCGGAAATTTACGATTGAAATTTGTGAATACTTCGCATTGGTCACCTAGTGTTTTGTATTCTAGTTACATAGCTGAAACCGTGGTGCAGTTTTCTATGATTAAACAATTATTTGCCAAACGGTTTGATTATAAACATGGTGGTTACTCTGGGGTCCCACCAGCATCTTTGGGACCCTTTTTTTTTTGTACGAGGTGGAAAATCCTCAATGGATCTCCGCCGCCCTGGGGTGGGCAACGGGGTCTGTCAGAAACCACCCCGGTGTCTCTCCGGTCACGTGCGCCACGGAGCCGCGGAAGTCCCTGATTGCTGAGTGCCGGCCCGGTCTGTCCGGGCCTCGCCTCCTGCACGGGGTAGTGAGGTGTTAAACTACCCCGTGCCTCGCCTCTGAGGCGTACACCGACACTCGCGCGCTAGTCAACCCCACCTGCCAGACGATGCACCTGCTGACTAACGAACGGGGCGCTGACGCCGGCTTTCCTTTCGGGGTTGAGTGGTGAGACGGCAGTCGCACTCGTAATAGCCAAACATGCCAATCAACAACAATGGACAGGAATATAAGAGATGTACATGTCACAGCTAGGGAACCATCGCAAAACGGCACGCAGGAGCCTCGCCTGACTCCTGTGACCTGTGGGCTAGGGCTACCGCGTCAGAGGCGGACATGGCTGAAGAAGCGAGCCCAAACCAAGAAAATCCGTTTCGCGTCGTGGAACGTTGGCACGCTAACTGGACGCGCGAGAGAAGGCCGAGACTCTCCAGAGGCGGAGGGTGGCCGTGGCTTTCCTACAAGAGACTCGGTGGAAAGACAGCAGATCCCGGCTTATTGGGAATGGCTACAAGCTGATCTACACGGGTGCTCCTAGTGGGAAAAATGAAAACAGGTCCCAGAATTTTGCGTCGGTTATTGGCGACAAGTGCGCCGGTACCGATGAGGAACCAGGCGCGTGCGCTCCATACAAGCAGATAAGCTGTGCATACCCTAATAGTCTTCTAAAAAAATATATAATAATTTATAATATACTACAGTAAAATAATTTATATACTACAAACTTATAACTGAAAGACTTTGTTAATCAGTTATTGATAACACTGCCATCTATTGGGCCTAGTGCTAACGAGACACATCAGTTGCCTTAGGCGCGACACCCGCGCCACTTCTCGTAGCGGCGTAAGCATAAACAAAATGTGCCTCTTCCGTATCTGTCTGTGTATAAAATTATTTGCTTGTGTGCCTAAACTGTTGTGTACGTGTGCGTGAAATTTCTTTGGGTTTAAAGCCCATGATAAGCACAGCTTCTAATAATGCGACGAATTTAAGAAGTTCAGAAATATAGCATGATTGTTGTTCGTTCAAATACCTTTTTATTTTAGCAGCTTATGTTGTTTCATTATTGGTGTATTTGGATAAATATGTACCTATAATGATTGTTTTAAGCGGAATTGAATATTCATTTATTTTAGAGTTTTTGGTTTAACACAAAAGAAAGGTTGTCTTTATAAAAAAGTATTATGATAATTATATGTGGTTAGCAGGTTGTGTAGTGTGTACACACAAATAAATTGTTTTGTTTCTCGTGTAGGTATATTATTTTAAAACACGGCATTGACAGTTCGTCGTTATAAAAACTTAAAAGACCTTAAGTTTTTCAACCTACTTGCTTTTGAATTTCAATACTATACTTTATGTTGTAATAATTTTCCTGAAGTTTACAAATTAGCAAAATTTAATAGTTATGATTCCAATGAGTAGTGCATTACGCATATTTATGAAAGATTTGTCTATATTTCCATTTTAAAAGAACTTTTAGCGATTTCAAAACGATCTTATATATATTTGATTTTTACAGAGTTATTTAAAAATAGATAGGCGCGTTGATTTAATTCATAGATAGTAAAATATTTTTTTTTTTAGTTTTTTGAGAAATAAATTATTACTTATTTACAGTTGAGTTAGTAATACCATTTCATTGTATTTTGACAGCCTCCATGGCGTAGCGGTAGCGAACGCGGCCGCTGCGTAAGGAGGCGCGGGTTCGATCCTCGCGCAGTGTAAGTATTTGTATGCATGAATATGAATATTTGCACTGGTCTGGTCGTGCCTCGGAAAGCACGTTAAGCCGTTGGTTTCGGTTGCCAAACGAAAATCTAATGGCAGCCGTTACGGGTTGTTGGAGCCCTCAAAAGTCCTACAGTTGGTCTAACTACAATGCTTCGATATCGCCTTCGGGTTGTGGAGGCCAGACGGCAGTCGCTTCATGGAAAATATTGAAGTTTAGTCAAAATCAGCAATTAGACTGGAAAAGCGGACCCCAGATTCCAAAGCTTTGGATGCGACTGGTATTAACCCTGAGATGATGATGATGATTTAATTGTATTCATTTGGGCAAAAAAAAAACCTAATACCCCACGTATATCATTTATTTGACTTGTTCTTATCATCAATCACATACTTAGATGTTCATTGTAGCCACGCACAAACATCAATTCAATGTTGATATGCGAAAAAGTACGCGACTATGTTAAATTGAAACTACGTCTAAGTTACGTTTTTTAAGTTTTACCATATATAAGCACAGAGATTTGGGTAGTAGGTATATGTATGCCTACCCTCAACAAAATCTTTGTGCATGCCCCTGTGAGGAACCTGTTCAGAACACTGGGACAGGATCCAGGCAGCTATTGCCGGGGCGCCGCAGGTGGTGCTTGGCGTCTCCAAGGGCGACCGCAAACGTGCCAAGAAGACATGGTGGTGGGACGACACAGTCCAGAAGGAGAATTAGGTGAAGAAAACCCTCTTCAAAACGTGGCAAGTGACCGGATCCCCTGAAGGTCGGAGCTGTAGCCAGAGCCAGACGAGACCACTTGCAACCGCTCTACGAGAAGTTGGAATCGTCTGAGGGGCATAAGCTCATTTACAAGTTAGCACGTTCCAGGGACAAAGCGGCACAGGATATAACCAAGTGCCGTTGTGTAAAAGACCCTGTTGGCAACCTACTATGCGAAGACCTCGCGTTGAAGGAGAGATAGCCCTCGTACCTCCACGAGTTGCTGAATAAGCAGCACCAAGAGGTGCAGACACCGGAACTTCCTCCAAATCTTGGATTAGTACCCCCAATAACGCCGGACGAAGTCCATACGGCTCGTCGTCGCATGGCGAATCGGAAAGCTGACGGAGTCCCCATTGAGGCCTGGAAGGCGATGGGTCCTCGCGGTGTGGGCATGTTAGCTAACTTTTTGAAGCATGCTCCTGACCGACAAACCCCGAGCCAATGGAGACTGAGTATTATTACTCCAGTCTTCAAAGGCAAGGGCTCGGTACAAGTGTGTGGCAACTATCGAGGTATAAAAGTCATGTCCCACACCATGAAGATCTTTGAGAGGATTATAGACTCCCGGATCCGGCAAGAGTGTGCTATCTCGGACTGTCAATATGGGTTTCGTCCAGGGTACGGAACCATGGATCCTATCTTCGCACTAAGGATTGCCATGGAGAGATACAGAACACGCCTCTGCATATGCTCTTTCTTTATATGCAGAAGGCCTTCGACTATTTCCCTCAGGAGGTGATCTGGTGGGCACTGAGGTCCAAAGAGGTACCAGAAGCCTATATTGACATAATTCGAGACATGTACCTCAACTCCGATTTCGTTGATAGGACCGCTGTTGGTGACACTAAACCCTTCCCCGTCACCGTCGGAGTCCAACAAGGTTCCATCCTTAGTCTGTTCTTGTTCAGCGCGATATAAGACGTCTTGTAGGATAGCATCAAGGATTAACATGAGCAACCTCCTTGGTTGCTTATTTATGCTGACGATATCACGCTGGCGGACGCAGACAGAGATCGATCGGTGCGGCGTGTGAATGTGTGGAAGGACTCGCTCGAGAACGGAGGTCTGAAACGCAATGTGGCGAAGACCGTGTATATGGCTAGCAACACGACAGACTCCATGTCTGTGCGCATAGGCAGAGACATGGTCGAGTGCACAGACCAGTTTAAATACTTGGGGTTTGTACTCCACGCGTCCGACGACATTGATTGCGACGTCAGGGCATGTATTTCCGCAGCTTGGGCAAAATGGCGTGAGGTGACGAGTGTCATTTGTGACCCCAAAATGCCGGTTAAGCTTAAGGGGTAGGTCTATAAGACCATCATTACACCTGATCTCCTGTATGGCAGTGAGGCGTGGCCTGTGCTTGAGCGACACAAGCGAGGATCTGCGTGTCACGGAGATGAATATGCTGCGGTGGATGTGTGGAGTTACGCAGAAGGATCGCACGGACAAACTGCAGGAGGGTCGTCTACGTTGGTACGGTCACGTCTTAGGGAAACCGGCATGTTACGTGGGTAATAAATGTCAAGCCATGGCGCCTCCGCCGGGCCGGAACAAGCGGGATAGACCAAAGAAGTGCTGGCTTGACGTTGTAAGAGATGACATGTGTGCCAACAATGTCACACCACAGGATGCTAAAGATCGCGAAATGGAGGAAGTTGAGCAAGAAAGCGGACCCCGGGCTCCAACGCGAAAGCCGAGAATGCAACCGGGATAAACGCTAAGATGATGATGATGATTTGATTATAAACATCTTTACTAAAAGTAAAGCCGAATCGTTTATGTGTTTAACCGTTCTACTCTTTAGACCTACAAGTCAGATTTTTTTGCTATTTGATTACCTGATTCTCGAGAAAGGCTATATATATAGGTTATTTAGCATCACGGTAAGAACCAAGGACAAGTAAAAAGTACGAACGCTAAGTGAAGACTAAGTAATATCTTAATTTGATTTGACAGCCTCCGTGGCGTAGCGGTAGCGAACGCGGCCGCTGCACTGCTGCGCACTTGCACTGGTCTGGCTGTGCCTCGGAAAGCACGTTAAGCCGTTGGTCCCGGTTGCCATACGAATTTATAACAAAGATTGTTGGAGCCCTTAAAAGTCCAATAGTTGGTCTAACTGCAATGCTTCGATATCGCCTTCGGGTCGTGGACGTCAGATGGCAGTCGCTTCACGGAAAAATATCGAAGATTAGCCAAAATCAGCAGTTAGATAAAACTGAAATTAACGCTGCGATGATGATGATGAAGGTAAGAACCAAAGACAAGTAAACAAAGACAAGTAAGAACAAAAAGAACAAACGCTAAGTGAAGACTAAGTAATAGCACGGGTTAGCAATGTCATGCGTCGGAGTGAGGTCGGCGTCCAGGCGGGCGATGTCACAGACAGACTAGTAATTGCATAAAAGGCACATTGATATTAATGAATTGCAAAACAAAGTTGACGTTAAATCTAAAAGTAAATATAAAAATCAATCAAAAGTCAATTGATTCAACACAACAAGTCTGAAAGCCTTAAAACAATACACAAACAAAAAATCTCTATATTATATGCATTCGAGCCAACAACCGGTGGATCGCAATATTCAATATCAACGTGAATTTCAATAGAGTGTCCTCCACGAGAAAATTGGAGGGAAATCTGAATATTCCTCGCCAATTTAGAAAAAAATATGTTAATCTATTCCCCGAGAGACGGTGACTATTTTCATAAATTGATTGCTTCGAGCCAATATCAAAAGAATTGAAATATTGAATTATCAACTCTAAAGGTTCATAATGAGTAACAAGCCAAGCACTTTAGAATTCTCTCATTCTAAGTGTCATTAGAGGAATAATTCAACTGCTGCAATGTAATAAAATGAAAAGGGATTCAAAATATAAATAAATACAGAGCTTTTTACTCTTCACGGTTATAATATACCTAACCTGATTATATAACCATATTGAATTCCTTATTTTATACCTATTTCTATCTTGGGTCGAAATTGTATAAGTGTATTATACTTACGTTGCACACTTTAGTTAGAATCCAGGTGATAACTTCCAAATATATGCATAATATATGTCATAAATCATTTTCTAAGTAAAATAGAACTAGACTCTTAAAAATAATGATGTCTTCTGCCGGCATGATTATAAAACTGAAATACCTAATACGATTAAATTACAACACACAAAAATAGTGCTTTCAGAATACTCAAAGAGGCGTAAAAGAAAAAAAAGTGCTCTGTGAGCTGTCGTCAAAATGAAGAACTGTTTTTGCAGTTTTATTTTTCCGCCATGTTTTAAGGTTATGCCATTTGGAATGTTCTGGTCGTTAGGCACAGATCTCCACAAGATGGATTAAATTTGGATCTTTCTCTCCCCATTTGCTTATCCAGTCAAAACATCTGACTACCGAATATACTAACTTAGCAATTTTATTTACATTTAAACTAGCTATATTACAAGCTAAAAACTACGACTAATCCATTGCCAAATTGATGCTACGTCGTATTAATATAAAATAAAATAAAATGAAAAAAATAAAAAAGCCTTTTATTTCATACATAAAATAAGATTAACACTTGTAAATTAATTTATATTTCATAAATACATATGGTTGTTTGGTCTTCATATTCATAATTGCTATCAAAAATATATATTATTTAACTTAACAGTACCAATTATTATTAATTATAATATATATAATACTCATTAATTAAAATTTATTATTAAAACTAATAATATATATCAATATATATTCATTAAATAAAAAATTGATCATTATAAATGAGTTCAGAAATTTAAGAAACTAAGCATGCATGCATGAACCCCTCAAATATTAAGGGTATTTTTGAATTGCATTTCCTAGCCTCCTAGTTTTGACAGGCCAATTATATCAACTTTAGTATTTTTCAAGGCATCTATTCATTCTAGTAAGCGGGTGTGTGTTGATAGAATCCTTTCGTTGTATGTAGCAATGTAAAAATAGGTTATTGTTCTCAGGCTATAACTGATTTGAAGTATTTGTCTCTGAAGGGTTTCGGTCTTCTACTCCCACGGGGACCAGCCGGATTGGGAAAGTGGGAGGAGCTTCTGTGGTTGCTATTCTGATTCATAGTGTTCTATCATTAGTGTTTGTTGATGCGGAGTACTGTCCTTGTTATACACTTAGTTTAGGTTTTTGTATGCTGTAGTTCTTCATAGTTTTTGTCTTGCTTTTCTTTGAAGATTGTTTTTTGTTTTCCGTGAGTTTCTGGCTATTGAGTATCACTGTTTCGGGTGATTCAGATAAGATTCTTTTGTTTGTACATTGTGGTGTGTTTTTATTTTTGTTGGGTAATAAAATAAGCTTGTCATGTTTTAAGAAAGCTTTGTTGCCCAGCTCTCTTTCTACTTTCAGTTGGGTTTGTAGATCTCTAAGTCTGTTTAAGACATCAAGGGGTAGTCCTATTTTATGTAGTATGGCGTGTTAACCAGGCGACTTTGGTTTCGCAGAATTTCTTTTCAAAAAAAATAATCCGTATTAATATAAATCTCATTAAAGCTTACATATTTCAGCGTTATTTGTTTTTATTGACAGTAACTTATTTATAATTGCTCGGAATGTTCTGTTTTACTTTTATTTTCTAACGACCCGTGCGCAGGAACGTAGGTAATCTAAAATACACACAACAGGAACAGTAGGCACACAAAAACAATTCGTTAAACTACAACTAACAAACCACATTTCCCATTTATTCCGGAGGCAGCTCTCAAAATACAACCACAAATGGCAGTCACATTGACGCAAAGGCCACAAACGCCTTTAAACGACTACATTTATAACAGAAATGTAAACAAACGTTTAGTTTTAGCAGCTAAATGAATACGAACGCCAGAGCAGCCGCAAACGCAGACAACACAGCATTTTCATTCGTTGGCCACTGAACTGGAAGGAGGGAATAGCTTTCGACCACGTTTTCAAAATAGTAAAGGACTTTTCATTTTACCACGTGTGATTCACGGTCCTTTCGAGTTTAGTTATTGGAATGATTGCTTTGGCGTCGTTCTCATCATAATTTAACACGGTTTTTTTTTTTAATAATTATAAACTAGCGCCTGACCGCAATCCCGCCTGATCGTAAGCAGTGATGCGAACGTTGACGGTAAAGCGCGCTAGTTTATTAAGAGCCTATTCACTCAGAAAAACTGAGCGAATAGCAAGGAAGACGGCAGTTGAGCGAGGTGATGCAATGTTAAACCCAACAACACGACCAACGATGCTGCGCCAAAGGGAGATTGATCTGAAGACCCTCCACGACCAAACTCCCAACACAACAACATTAGGCGCATCGTACTCGGCACACTTCGCAACACAACTGCTAAAACCCGTCCTCCGTACGGCTTCACCGGACATCATGCCGGAACACGGATTGGACGGGTTTTTAGTGTCCTGTAGGTGGTAGACCTGCCGGTAACCTGGTGAAAGTCGCGGGAAGGCGATGAATGTGGGCAGCACAAGACTGGTTATTGTGGATAGCCTTGGGGGCGGCTTTTGTCCAGCAGAGAAACTGTATAGTCTGATGAAGAAGAAGAAGGTGGTAGGATAATTTCAATGTCAAGTTAAGTTAGTAAGAAGTACACTATAGTATTACAGTACTTAACAATAAACGTGAAGAAATATTTAGGTACGTATTTTTGACGTGACAACGTCTTAAATTAGGTTGCGGCTGGGAGTCACTTATGAAAAAGTGTAACGCTCGGTAACGTTACGATGAGTCACCGATGTTTTAGTAAACAAAATATATTTCTATAGTTAAAATTTGTGCAATTCTTATTTTCATTCAATTCCTTGTTCCTATTGTGCAATTTAATTATATTCATATCAATAAATATTCTACCGAGAAAAAGACGTTGTCACGTAAAATCTTCGCCCGTAAAACCGACTTTACAGGCAACCATTTTTTAACTAGCTTTCCGCCCGCGGCTTCGCTCTCGTGGAGATCGGTTATATCGCGCTTTTAGATTTCCCTCGTGAATATAATTTTTTTCCGGGATAAAAAAAGTACCCTATTATTTAATTCGGACTTCTAGCTCTACGTCTGCAAAATTTCAAAACAATCGGCTTAGTAGTTCCGGCGTGAAAGTGGAACAAACAAACAAACAAACTCACTTTCCGATTTGTAATATTAGGATATTTGGTGTACACATACAAATATTCCAGTAATCTCCCTTGGGAACTTGATGTTTTTTTAGGACCAAAAGTAGCCTATGTTACTCTCCATCTTTTCAACTAACTGTATGCCAAAAATCAGGTCGATTGATTGCTTAGCTACGGCGTGAAGGAAGGACAAACAAACACACTTTCACATTTATAATATTAGTATGGATTTTGAGTTTTTTTCAAATTTTTACAAATAATAACACAGCTGAAGTGTTTATTATAATTGTTTATTATTTGTACGGTTGAACATGCTCAAGGTTTGAACTACCAGTCGGTATGGACTAAATTCTTAGTCTAATGAAATGAACATCACTTTAAAACTTTCAGGGGCCGAGGTATACAAAAAAGCAGATAAAACGCTAAGTGTAAACGTAGTAATATTACGGGCAGGCAATGTGATACGACGGGAAATATCAACAATTACAAAACTAGAAACTCCATGCAGACGAACTCACGGGCAGAAGCTAGTGTGTAGTAAATATTCAATGTAAAATAAAATAGTAGCAGTACTTACATAAATTTTGTATTAAATTTCGCAAAAAAAGAAACCTCTTTCTAGATTGCTCTTTGAAAGTAAAGGATATTTGACAGTTAAACAAACGCCCAACACTTAACCTTTTTAGCACTACTGAAATCTTAAAACAAAAACTAGTCACTGACTAAATATGTATTTCTAACTAAATATTTTATTTGTCTTTATCAAATTACCTTAATTAACCTTTTTACACCTTTTATAAAAACAAAAAAGGAACAGCAAACATGTTGTATTTTTAATTAAACCTCTTTTTAAATCTGTTTGTTTTTAATAACAGCCAGTATTATATAAAAAAAAAAACCTTGGTCCAATACTGGCAATATTGTATTTACGCCAAAGAATTCGTAGCAAAATGAAATAAATTAAAATGGCTACATTTTGTTAATTATGAGTGCAATGTTCCGATTGGCGGTCGGATACAATAGTGCGGTATATAATGGGCTTTGTAATGTAAAACTACAGTGACGTATATCTGTAAAATGTTTGCATGATATTATTTCGTTGTGTAAATAATGTCCATCATTTTTATCGTTTTTCTCAAAGAGACGTTTTAGTGTACGTTTAATGGGGATGCAGCGAGATATCTGTCCCATATAATAATATAAGCAAAAGTAATAAAAAAAAACGGCTAAGAGCGTTTTGTACGCGCTCAGTGTAGGGCTCCGTGCGCCACAATAATTGCTCGCACTTAAAGGTAAAAAAATGGACTATTTGTTAAATTGAGTTGATACTAAGTACAGAATATTAAAAACGGGCCCGTAATAAAATATTTTTTATATTTTTTATCTGATCACTTTGGCGTAATGGCGTCATTGATTTACTCATTGGTGCCAAATTTCAGCTTTTTAGTGTTAACAGTCACTGAGATTATTTGCGCAGGGACAAACACAGACATGGGGAAACTATAAGGGTTCCTTACTTTACTATGGAACCCTAAAAAACAATGATAGTAGAAAAAAACCGGCAAGTGCGAGTCGGACGCAATCGTACCTTATTTAACACTACAACTTACTACTTTTAACTTTATTTTATTAATATTATTAGTCTGGAACAACAAATACTCAATTGAAATTATTAAAGTTTATAGAAACTTGTATTTTTGACTAAAAAAACGTGTAATACTACTCTTTGAAAATTTAACGGTCTACTTATTCTACTCTCCTGAAAGTGAAGGTTTAGTTACTACGGAACTCTATTGGGTTCCATCGTCAGACGTCACCCTTTTGGTAGGCATAATAAATTCGTAACGAAAGTAAGAACTCCACCTATGATAACTGAGCTGCCGCACCATATCTTTGTATTAACATTGCAGATATATGCCTGTCTTGATAAAGGCCGATAAAGTTTCTTTGACAAATCCACTCAACATTCCACCTGATCAAAATCTGACATCAAAACAACTGCCAACTTCGATCGAATCCAGACACGAATATCTCACAGCAAAATGACACAACTTCCATCTAAATTTAGCACCCATGTTGCGTCTAACCTGCCCGAAACGTCACACCAACGTGTTCAACACGACACATCCCACAAAATGCCCCGGAAAATCACACACTCAAACATGTCGTGTCAAAAAATGTTTACGACGCCAACTCATCGGACTGTGAAAGAAAACATTTTTCCCCACTTTCCTCCGTTAGTGGCACTCTGTAGCAGAGATTCCTTAAAAGCCGGAAAATTTGTCCAATTTGCTCTTTGGCCCGTCTTTGATATTTTGATTCAAAAGAGATTTTATGTACAGTTCGCGACGCGAGCACAAAGCTGATTTGAGCAGACATATCGTGCTTCTATTGTCTACAAAAATATGGCTGGAGTGCAAAAACTACACTGTTACTACAGTTTTATGAATAATATTTATTTGTATTTATAATGCGACCTAGATTCGTTAATTAAATCATATGTATAGCATATGTGTGTGAGCGAATGCTCGTTTCAAATTCGGGTCTCGCACCGAGTCGGTAGTAGTCCAATGAATTTTGCTGTAGGCAAAGTGGAGACGCATCGCCGAAATCCTTCGGGGGTTACTTAGGGACTTTGTCATGTAAATCAGCCACTCCAACCCTTAGGGGAGGCATTCAAACTGAAATATTGTAAATATTTTAGTCGTGAATAGATACGACTACTTTGATCTTGGAGACCAAGGTAATTTCTTGTTGAATTTGTGCCTATTAGAGTAAAATGCTCAATTAGATTATGTCTACTATTAATTTAAAATTGGTTCCACCAATCTACACTATTAAAAAAACTAGAATCATATGGGGTATCCCTCTGGAGGAGCACCATTGATCATGTGGTTTAACATTGCATCACCTCGCTCAATTGCCGTCTTCCTTCCTATTCACTCATGTTTTCTGAGTAACGAGTAATTACCAACAACAATTGCATCACTGCTTACCATCAGGTGGGATTGCGACCAAGCACTAGTTTATAATTATATAAAAAAAAATGTTTCAGAACTATTTCAATCTTGTTTATAAAATAAACGATAAATAACGGAAATAAACAGGATAAATTTAATTAATAAACGCGGCGAGATAGATCAGAAGAGCGAAAGTGAGTTAAGAGGTGCCGCAAGGGTCCATTGTTATTTATAGTATATATTGATTACTTATCGGAGCGGATTGAACAACTCTATAAAAGATGGCAGTACCGTGATTTTTATAATTCGTTAAAATTGATAAAAAGTGTTTAGAAGTAGCGTATGACAGAGCATATGAACAATCTCAATGTGAAATATATAGTATTTTATTAAATTTACTTTATATATTTAACACAAGAAATGTTTTTTTTAGCTTGAACTGTTGTAGTTTGTAGGTTTCAATTTAAATAATTGACAAGACAGTCTTTGACCAGTGTGTGTTGCCAGTGATGACTTACGGAACTAAAACGTGGTCACTCACAATGGGCCTCATACGAAGCCCCAGAGTCACACAAAGGGCAATGGAAATAGTTATGCTTGGAGTTTTTCTGAGTGATCGAATCAGAAATGAGGAGATCCGCAGAAGAACCAAAGTCACCGACATAGCTCTGCGAGTCGCTAAACTTAAGTGGCAGTGGGCAGGGCACATTGCTCGTAGAACCGATGGCCGATGGGGCAGTAAGGTTCTGAAGTGGCGGCCACGCACTGGAAGATGCAGCGTAGGGAGGCCCCCAACAAGTTGAGCCGATGACCTGGTGAAAGTCGCGGGAAGCTGATGGATGCGGGCAGCACAAGACCGGTCAGCGTGGAAAGCCTTGGGGGAGGCCTTTGTCCAGCAGTGGATAGCAGTGCAGTCCTGTCTGGTGAAGTCTGTATCGTCCTTCTCCCCACCAGATCACGACTCTCGTGGTGAGCAGCGAATGTGGCGATACAGGTCAGCGGATTGGGATGAGATGCGCCACTTCTTTGCGTCTTATCCTTGGCAGCGGGTCTGCTTCTCTTCTGACAATCCGTCTGTTGTATCATACATCACTACTCTGTAGTCGAGTAACTAATACCATCTCTATGTATTAGTGTCTATGAATATAGTCTATTGTCTTGTCATTGTAACTTAGGATCTGAGCTAGAAGAGGTCGTTTCCAATATAATAATTCTACAAGAAAAATAAACCAGTCTAATTATCTAAAGTCTTTAATATTTACCAACCGAACAATCATACATGGTGTCAGAAGAGTGAAAAAACCCAATACGAAGAAAGAAAATTCATAAAATGCAAAAGTCGGATGGCGTCGGTGGCGGCCATGACACCGGAGCTGCAATGAACAGTGGCTTGAAGGCGCTTAAAATATCGTCAGATGCAACAAACAACAATTACGAAACCTGGAAGCGCTGGTGGCAACAGTTCGAATTATACTTGTTGGCAACGGGTTTGGACAAGTCCGGTGAGAAACGCAAGATCGCCATTTTATTACATCACATTGGTGAAAAATGCTTAAATATTTACAACACATTCAACATAAATATTGGAGAAAGCACATTACATGACGTCAAAGCCAAATTCGACGAATTTTTTCAACCCAGAAAAAATATTACCATGTATCGTTACATGTTTTTTACCACACGTCAACAGAAATCGGAAAGCATCGAGGATTTCTTAACCGATCTCGAAAATAAGAGCCAAGATTGCGAATTTGGAACGCTCAGAGAATCTCTTATCAGAGATATTTTTATCGCCAACTTGAGTTTGGACTTAGCACATGTACGTCAGAGACTGCTGCAGGAACCTGATCTGACATATCAGAGGATGCGAGAGCTAGCTAGGACACTCATCGTCGCACAGCAGGATGCAGACCAAATTGTCAAGAGGTCCACTAGTCAAGAGTCTGAAAAAGTCATGCATCTGCGTCGGAGGAGCCGTGGTCGAGCGGAGCGTCAGCGACGGCGAGCTTCACCAGTCAGTCAGCAGGGATCCAGCGCAGGGAGGTCAAAGTCAAGTCCCAGTCCTGAGAAGCGCTCGAAGACGTGTAGCCGCTGTGGACAACACCACCGCTACAAATGTCCAGCGCAGGGAGCTAAATGCAGGTCATGTAACTCTTATGGTCATTTCGCAAAATTTTGTTACTCCAATAATAAAAAAGTCAGTCATTTAGAGTCTTTTAGTTCAACTGGTAGTCAAGATAATTTTGTTGGAATTTTAAATTGTCATAACTTCAGTCATAGTCATAAGTATAGTCAATATAATTGTCATTTAGAGTCACAAAGTCATCACAATCAAAATAATTACAGACATAGCAGGTTGTCATACACCCAGTCAGATCCTAAGTTACAATCAACGGTCAGGTCGCACATAGGCCAGTCGCAGTCAATGTCTAAGAGATCTCATGAAGACTCATCTTGTCATATGTCATATCTCAATGATGAAAACACTAAACAGTCTGAGAGATTCACAGTCAAGTCAAAAAAGTCAAAAAGTCTTAGCCGAGATTCATATCTTAATGATGAGTACAGACACAAGTCTGAGGAATCTCACACAACAAACACTTGTAGAATTATTACAGCAAAGTCAACACATAGTAAACAGGTCAATACAGTCGAGTCAAAAGAAAACAAATACTATTCTAAACAGTCATGGAACATAAACATTTTAGTTGGTCATACACAAATTAATTGCATTGTTGATTCAGGAGCTGATATCAATATTATGTCAAAGAAAACTTTTCAATCTTTGAAATGTCAAAGTCAAATGTCACTTGAGAAATGTCAAATAAACGTTAGTGGGTTTGGTGGTATATCAATACCCATTATGGGCAAAGTCAATGTAAAATGTAGTTTATCTTTAAATAATAGCACTATTAGTGTAAATATAGTGTTTATAGTCACAGATTTAGTTTGTCCGAATGTTTTAGGTCTACCAACTTGTGAAAAATTAGGTATAATTCAAAGAGTTTTCTCTGTGTCTCAACAAAATTTTAGTGAACAAATTCTTACACAATACAATGATGTATTTCAGGGTCTTGGATGTCTACCTCAAGTCTGTCGCCTGAAACTCAAACCTGAAGCAGTGCCATGCGTGGATGCTCCGAGAAGAGTACCCTTCGCTTTACTGAACAAACTGCGCGATGAATTGGATCGCATGGAGAAAATGCAGGTCATTGAAAAGGTTTTTAAACCTACAGAATGGGTGAACAGTATAGTGATAACAGTCAAAAGCACGGGTCAGTTACGAATTTGTTTAGATCCTAGAAATTTGAATAAGAATATTATAAGGGAAATTTATCCACTAAAGTCAATAGATGAGATCAGATCTCAACTAGCAGGAGCTGTTTGTTTTTCTCATTTAGATGCATTTTCAGGATTTTGGATGCTTAAACTAGATGAATATAGTTCTGATTTATGTACATTTCAAACACCTTTCGGTAGATATAAATATTTAAGGTTACCTTTTGGTATTAATGCATCGTCTGAAATTTTTCAAAGAGTCATGATGAATTTGTTCGGTGATTTAGATTTGATATTTTGGTATATGGACCAAACGAGTCAGTACATAATGAGAGAGTACATAAAGTCATGCAACGAGCACGTGAAGTCAATTTAAAGTTCAATAAGTCTAAATGTAAATTTTTAGTATCAGAAGTCTGTTTTTTAGGGTATGTTTTTAGTAAAGATGGTGCTAGGGTTGATGAAGAGAAAGTAAAAGCAATTGTCAATATGCCCACACCAAAAAATGTCAAAGAATTGAAAAGAATATTAGGTATGATCAATTATTTAGGTCCCTTTATTAGCAATTTGTCTCAAAAAACTCAAATTTTAAGAAATCTTTTGAAGAAAGATTCAGTCTGGACTTGGGATGAAAATCATAGTCAATGTCTTAAGAGTTTAATCGATGAAATTACAAATTCACCAGTTTTAGCTCATTATAATCCCAATGTACCATTAGTCTTGTCAGTCGATTCGTCAAAGTCAGCATTAGGAGCAGTCATTATGCAGAATAATAAACCTATTGCTTATAGTTCAAAAACATTAACTCAAACTCAGTCAAGGTATGCTCAAATTGAGAAAGAATTGTTAGCCATTCAGTTTGGTTGTGAAAAATTTCACCAGTATGTGTACGGTCATAAAGTAACTGTTCATACTGATCATAAACCTTTAGTCTATCTTTTTAAAAAGCCATTACATGATGTACCAGCAAGATTGCAACGTATGATGTTAACTTTACAAAAATATGATTTGGAAGTTATACATGTTCCAGGTAAAGAAATGTTTATATCTGACACTCTGTCTAGAGCAGCATTGAAAGAACATTATATACCTGAGAATGAGTCAGAAATATCTTGTCATGTCAATTTAATGCATTCAAGTCTAGCAGTCACAAAGGAGTACTGTACAAAATTGTTACAGAACACTAAGAAAGATGATACTTTGCAATTGTTAAAAAAGTATTATTATGAAGGTTGGCCAAAAAATAAAAATAATGTCAGTCTGTCAATAAAACCATTTTGGAACATACAAGCTGAAATTCATGTAGTCAAAGATTTGTTGTTCAAAGGGTCAAAATTAATAGTACCACAGTCAATGTATAAGGAAATGTTAGGTAAAATTCATGAAGGTCACCAAGGTATAAATAAATGCTTAAAACTGGCTAGAGAGTCTTTGTACTGGCCAAGCATGTCAGCTGATATTAAAAACTTGGTAGAACAATGTTATGTATGTGCACAATTTAAACCTAATAATCCAAAGGAACCACTAAAAAATTTTGAAATAAATAAATATCCATGGCAACAAGTAGGTGTTGATTTGATGTATTTTGATAACCTTACTTATTTAATTGTCACAGATTATTATTCTAAATTTATAGAAATAGCTTTGTTAAATAAAAACAGTACAGCAAAGAATGTAATAACACATTTAAAGTCCATTTTTGCTCGTCATGGAATACCTTTATCTTTAGTGTCTGATGGTGGTCCTCCTTTTCAGTCATTAGAATTTAAGAATTTTATGCATGAATGGGACATAGAACACATTGTAACTAGCCCATATCATCCACAGTCAAATGGTCAAGCAGAGAGTTCAGTCAAAATTATCAAAAATATGTTAAAAAAATGTAAAAGAAACTCATCTGATCCATACATAGCTTTATTACAGTATAGAAACACACCTAAGAATAATTTACCATCTCCAGCTCAATTGTTAATGTCCAGGAATTTAAGAAATAACATTCCTATGTCTTATAAGAAATTAAAACCTAAAGTGGTTACATTCAAAAATTATGAAGAATGTGTCAAGCAAAATAATAAAAATAAGTCTAAATATTATAATAGAAATACAAAGTCATTGTCATTACTGTATCCCAATGATCATGTATACTTTAAAAGAAAGCCTGATAGCAATTGGGAACAAGCCATTGTCAAGCTAAGGTTGGCTAATAATAGGTCATATGTCGTTGAGGATGTCAATGGAGTTAGGTATAGGAGGAATAGGGTTCATTTAAGACACAAATATTCTCCTATGCTATCCAATTCGTCGCAGGGGAGAGAGGAAGGTAACAGGCAGGAGTCTAGACCTCAAGAGCTCTCATCTCAATCCTCAGTCAGTCAACATGTAACTCGTTCTGGAAGAGTTGTAAAGCCAACCAGAAGGCTAATTGATGAAATAGATTAAGTAGAACATTGTATCCTAGATTAAGACCTAACCATAGTCTTAAGTCATTGTCTAAATTGTAACTAAGTCAGGTTTCTATAACATTGTTTGTCAAGGGTTAATTTAAACTTAAACAGGGGGGATGTTGTATCATACATCACTACTCTGTAGTCGAGTAACTAATACCATCTCTATGTATTAGTGTCTATGAATATAGTCTATTGTCTTGTCATTGTAACTTAGGATCTGAGCTAGAAGAGGTCGTTTCCAATATAATAATTCTACAAGAAAAATAAACCAGTCTAATTATCTAAAGTCTTTAATATTTACCAACCGAACAATCATACACCGTCGAGCTGTGCGGACGCTATAACCGATGTGGTGCGTCAAGCTAGGGAGTATTTTATCCCCTTCAATGACGTGCCCGTCGGTGGCTTGGCTTGCCCATGGTTCAATGCCGATTGTTTCCAAGCTAAACAGCGTAAGCACACGGCATTTTTCACCTGGGTTGTTCTCGTGATCGCGGAGCTCCGGATCTAAGCTCAAAGAAGAGAGCCTTTAACCGTGCTGCCAAGTCCTACATGAAGGCGCTTAAGAAGGCTCGCTTTTACCGCATTATCCATATTGGCAACAAGTTATCTGTGCAGCCATCCGGTAGCAATCTTTTTGGTCCCTTGCCAAATCGCTCGAGGCGAACTTCTGTCGGCCCACACTGCCTCCGCTGGTTAGACCTGATGGAGCACTGGCTCATACGGCGAGAGAGAAAGCAGGTCTCTTTGCATCTCTCTTTGCCCATAGTTCGCGTCTTGACACTGGCAGTGCTACTCTACCTAATTTACCTCATTGCGGAACTTCAATGCCGGAGGTTCGCATTAGAAACAAGGAGGCTCTGAGAGTATTGTGTCGTCTGGACGTGAATAAGGCTAGTGGTCCAGATGGTATACCAGCGATTGTTCTTAAGGCTTGTGCGCCCGAGTTGTCTCCTATATTGACGCGCCTGTATCGCCTCTCATTTAGGACTGGTATAGTGCCCAAGTCCTGGAAGCTTGCCAACGTGCAGCCCGTGCCCAAAAAGGGTAGTCGTGCCGATCCTACCAACTATCGACCGATTTCAATAACCTCTATACTCTGCAAGATTGTGTATTGAACTCGCGCCTCTTGGCTTACCTGGAAGGTAACGATCTCCTCAGTGACCGACAGTACGGTTTTCGACGCAATCGGTCAACTGGGGACCTACTAGTGTATGCCACTCACTTGTGGGGCGAGGAGCTCGAGAAAAATGGGGAAGCGATTGCCGTCTCCTTTGATGTCTCGAAGGCCTTCGACCGGGTATGGCATGCTGGCCTTTTGAGTAAGCTTCCAGCGTACGGCATTTCCGCTGGCCTGACTGGCTGGGTAAAAGACTTCCTGACTGAACGGTCCCGAGTTGTTGTCGACGGATGCTCATCTGAGCCCATGTCGACCAATGCTGGTGTTCCTCAGGGGTCTGTTCTCTCTGCAACTCTGTTCCTGCTGCATATTAACGATCTGCTGATGCCCGGTATCTATGGGTATGCAGATGACAGCACAGTTGTGGAGAGATACCTGCCGGAAGCTCGGGCTAGTAAGGAAACAATCCGGTCCGAAAGAGAGGCCATGGTAGAGCGAAAGAGTGTTGCACTACAGGCAGTCTCCGAATGGGGCAATGCCAATCTTGTAGCATTCAATGCCGCCAAAACACAGGCGTGTCTTTTCACCTCCAAAACCGCCGCCACCGCCCTTCCACTTCTCCCGCTCTGGGCGAAGTGGAAGGGCGTGTCAGACTTTTACTGACTAAAACCCACCCGTGTTTCTTCGCTTGCCTGTGCGACGGCCAAGGCCACGGTTTCTTGTTTAACCAACCCGCAACCCTGTCCCAGGAGGCGTCGATCTTCGTGGACCCCGTCACGATGTGCTGACATCTCTTTGAGGCGCGCGTGATGTTAACCTAACCTTACGTTGGTAACGAAACAAAAATTGTTTAGGTTTAAACAGAATATTACCACCACATTACACATTGCAATCTCTACAAGCGATGTCATTATTCTATGACAAAAGTTATAAACTTAGAAATCTATCGATTTTTTTGAATGACGGAATGATCTGCTATCTATAAGAATATCACTCCACTTTGCGACAGGTTTTATCTTTGAGATGCAAATCAGACCGTTGAGGATTCATAGCTCAAATGGGATGGATGAAGGTAGCTGAAACACGAGCTCATATTTATTTATACTAGTATATATTTTGTAGATAACGCCCTAATAACGCTTTTGGAAAAATCATATTTTTCTCGAAGTTCATGCCTCATACATAAAGAATCGTTAGAAGATTTTTGTTCTGTAAGGAATGAACTCTGTTGACATAAATATTACTAATCCATTGCTGCATACTTTGGGGAAATATGTTTGGTTAAAAAAAAAATAACTCAATGAATTTTATGGAGCTGTCAAAATGGCAGCCATCAGTCACCCTGCTGATTTCAAAGATTCGAAACGTAAAACTTCGTTTAAATCTACGGTTGAACGCACATATCATCTACAGCACGTCAAGTGATCCTGAGCTAA
This sequence comes from Sesamia inferens, assembly GCA_037179545.1. Taxonomy (NCBI): domain Eukaryota; kingdom Metazoa; phylum Arthropoda; class Insecta; order Lepidoptera; family Noctuidae; genus Sesamia; species Sesamia inferens. The sequence goes on along the minus strand of CM073928.1, from coordinate 12,802,147 downwards.
ACCAACTAGGAATCTAACTACTTATACCACATTATTTTTTATTTATGCGAAACACGAAACACGTGTCCATTATTTTTAACCGACTTCAAAAAGGAGGAGGTTACTCAATTCGACCGTTTATATGCTTTTTTATGTTTGTTCGCGGATAACTTCGTCGTTTATGAACCTATTTTGATAATTCTTTTTCTGATAAGGACATCACAGGATTTGATGGTGGAAGACCAGAGAAATCAAGGGGAACTTTCAAAATCGTAGGGGCAACTAATGCGTTTGTAAGTTTGTTCATTAAGTATTTTAGCGAACATACTTAATGAAAATTTTGAACAATACTTTTCACAACTAAAAAGTGTAAAAGAAAAACTTTTATAAAACGAAGCGAAAAATAACTAATTTCGGAAATCGGTGTCTTTAGTATATTAGTTTTTGACACTGACTTCCGAAATTAGTTATTTTGTAAAAAAAAGTTTTTTTAAGTAAATAATCTATGTACAAAATTTCAAAAAGATTTCATGAAAAACCACAAACTTATGAGCTTGTAATCCTACTTGGCTGTCCCAAAAAAATATGGTCCACGCTCCGCTCGGGCGGGCGAGTACGGTGCGTTGACCTCTGGCGTCAGCTGTTGCGCGAGTCGGAGTACTATGATTTACCGTGCACCCTCGGTAACCACACTGCAACAATTTCTAAATGTATTTTGGGAAAAAATATAACATGGTGTAAAAATGATTGGAATCGATTCAGTTGCTTATTCTAAACAAAATATATACAGGTTTCACATAAACAAAAAATAATCTCGTCTAAGCATAATCAAGCCATAACGTTCCCGCAGTTGAGCTAACACATGTCTTACCTCTGTGAGAGCACGGGAGCCAGCGTTTTCCACCGTGCAGGCCCAGTGTGGCTAGCGGCAGATGTCACATGATTTCAATTTCTAGTTCTAAGACATGTCGGTTTCCTCACCATTCTGAAAGCAATGGTGATAAAATGAAATACAAAAAGTAAAATAACTGAATGGGTCTGAACTCACAACGTACGAACGACAGCAGGTCAAGCAACCTCAAACACTTAGATATTTCCAATCAACCTTGAGCCTTAATGCTTTAGAGATTTTTTTTTTAATAATTATAAACTAGCGCTTGACTGCAATCCCGCCTGATGTTAAGCAGTGATGCAATCGTTGATGGTAAAGCTCACTAGTTTATTAAACCCATTCACTTAAAAAACTTAGTGAATAGGAAGGAAGGCGGCAGTTGAGCGAGGTACAATGTTAAACCCAACAACACGACCAACGATGCTGCGCCAGAGGGAGATTGATGTGGAGACTCTCCACGACCAAACTCCCGACACAACAACACTTGGCTCATCGTACCCGGCACACATCGCAACACAACTGCTCAGACCCGTCCTCCGTACGGCTTCACCAGACATCATGCCGAAATAGGACGAATCGCTTGGCGGCAAGACTTTGTCTGGTGGGTGGTAACTTCTGCCGGCAGCCGATGTGGCCTACCACCGAGAAAAGTAAATAAAAAAAAAGAAACCGAGAAAAGTAGATAAAGTTGAAAATTTAATAAGGAAATCTGACAGATTGTTGTAGGTTGATATGCTGTCGGTGTCTGTACAACTCATCACTAGGCCACCACTGCTCTCATTTTTTAAAATATAAATTATAAATGCTTGACCGCAACCCCGCCTGGTGGTAAGCAGTAATGCAATCGTTTATGGTAAAGCGCGCTAGTTTATGAAGAGCTTATTCACTCTAGTCTTGAAGACACTTAAATTGTAGTCCGACGGAAACACTGCCGCCGGCAAATAGGTCTAGTTCCTCGATGTACGCGGTATAAAAACGAGGCGAACCGCTTCGTCCGGATCGTAGTGATATCGACACCGTTAAGGTGAAAACTTGCCCTACAACGGGTCGTCCGATGATGGAACGGAGAAGGGGGAATTAAATCATGCAATTCCTTCTCACACTCTCCAAAATGCATCCTATAGAACACCGACAGGCTGGCTGAACTTCGCCTGTGCTCCAGGCTTTGGAGACCGTTTTGAACTAAATCTAGGTCGCCAATTAGCCTCTTCGCACGCCTCTCCATTGAATCCAAAGTAGCCAGGTGGCATTTTGCAGCACCAGCCCAAATGTGGCTGCAGTACTCCACACACTAACGAACCTGTGCTTTGTATAAATTAGAAGCAGGAAAATTCGTAGCTCCTGACTTCTTGTAAAACATCAGTATGAAAACAGTCCAAAGCTCTATTATTCCTGTAAATGTTTCAAATCGGTAACAGTTGTGTAGCGTATTATACAGATGAACGTGATCTATAAATGTTACTGCAAACTGCTTCACATTATTGCAAGCGGAGTTAATGTAACAACTTCAGATAAATTGCACACACATCGCTAACGATGTTTCCAAGTATTTTATTTACGTCAGTAATTCTCTGATGTTAGTTATCTTGGTATTTTATTTGTTTTACTACTTGTGAACTAACCGGCTTTGCACGATCTTTACGACGTACTTAACAAAACATCGAGTTTTCTACTGATATATAAATTAAATTATTTACCATTTAAGTACGTATTATGTAACAAATTTGGCTATTTATAACGCTTTACTTCGTCATCATTAAATGATGAGCCTGGTCTAAAAATTTTAGACCAGGCTTCATATAAAAAATATATAAAAATAACAATTTGGATATTATCTATTTAACAATTTTGATTAAGTGTTATAACAGTCGAATGCTTGATATGCCCATGCTGTGGATAGCAGTAGACCAAATGACTTATAACCAACCTGATAAGAAGACGTATAAAAATTACTGATATCCAGCTGCATATGGTTATAAGTACTGCAAGCCGGCCCCAACATCGATGGGAAAAAATCTGGACAGATAATAATATTTATAAAAAGAAGCTACATCCTCCTCATAGAGATGTTCAGTCCATATTTATCCCAACTATATTCTCAGGTAGGCTATAGGTGTTTTCAATTAAATTGTGGTGCAGCACGGAATCAACTAACAAAAATGTCGGGATCCTCACCAAATAGACCTAGACAAACGGCTCTGTTTGGTTCCTATTATTAAATAAACAAAGACCTTTTCCGTAATTTACATTTCCGCAGCCAATTTCATTAGGCCGCGAGTTATTCGCTCCGGGGCACGAGGTTTCTCTCTATCCTGCTCGTCCATGATTCGACCAATTACATCTCGGTTAATTACTTATTTTGCTGTGTTTAGAACACGTAATTGGTTGGTTTTGTTTATATTTTGTTTATAACAAGCATACAGTATGTTAAGAAAACCCTGTCCGACCCAGAAGGATAATAAAGGTTAGGTAAACACATGACCAAATATAATATAAAATTTTACGTAATCATCATAGTACCAATACAAATAAATTTTGAAATAATCTTTTTTTCCCGCGAATTAATTCCGACTTTCCCGAAATTTGGTATTTTTTAAAAAAGTGACAACACCGGTATTATTATGTGCGAATAGCAAGGCGACCACGTGCCGCGTGCCCTGCCGCCCGCCGCCCGCGGAAGGGTGCTTATCGCACATTTATTAAGTTACCTCTTTTTGCGAAATAACATTTATTTTTTAGGGGGATTTTTTTTAAGTTTAGCCCGGTTTTGTATCAAAATCAAAAAATCAAAATCAAAGCATTTATTTCAAATAAACCAGTTACAGGCACTTTTGAATTGTCAGAAGGTCGGTCAGTCAGTAAGGTGAAGCTAGTCGCCCAGTCCAAAGAGTAGGTACCTATGGAGAAGAACGGGCAAGAAACTCCATGGACACTCTTTTAAATTATCAAGCTATTGATACAAATATTTGATTACATCATTCATTTTGAAATCAATCGTGTGAGAACGATGCAGAAATATATTGTACGCTGAGAGCGTCCATTATGGAAAAACAACAATTCAGAATTTAAAATACGCCGTAGCAGCTAAGAGATGACCAGCCCCCTCTGACGGCGTCCGTTCACGAACATGACGTATGGATCAGCATCATTCAGCTCAACCATATTGAAGGGAACCTAATGACCCAACACACACGCCACCACCAGCGAGACATTTGAGTGAGCATGACATACTCTCAACAGCCATAGCACTATCAAGTCAATAAACGACTAACCCAACAAATAGATGCTTTACAGCAAGTAGATCGTGCTCACACGTGTTCCATGCAATTATACAATACTAGGAAATTGAATCTACACAATGCAAAGACAGTTTTGTCCAAGGTTCAGCAGCTCCAACGGTGTTCCCGAATGCTAAGTTTAGTTCCTGTGTAGCTGCACCAGTGCCGAATACCCCTGTCAGCGATGCAATTCCGTAACGTATAATGCCTGGCTACATAGTGCGTACTGGCTTTGAGTTAAAAAAAAAAACAAACAATTGCAAATTTAAACTACAAGAGGAAAAATCAAAGAACAATCAGTGTAAGCATAGAAATCGGACGCAGCTCAAGCCCAAGCCTTTTTGTCGTCAATATAATCTTTAACACTATAAAATGCTTTCTGACACAACTTACGTTTAATGAAGGATTTGAATTTATTCAGGCTCAGATCTTGAACCACCTCTGGAAGCCTATTGTAAAAATGTATACATTGGCATCTAAAAGAGCCACCTATTTACTTGAGCCTTGTTGTAGGTACAATAAATTTGTGCTTGTTCCTAGTATTTATATTATGGGCATCACTGTATTTTTATATCCATTAGTAGAATCAGTTATCGATACCTAACAACACCTTCACGGGTCGGACAGGGTTTTCTTAACATACTGTTTAAATAGTAAGTATTGTACGTAAAGGTAAGTGACCAGAGACAAAGTATAAAAAATAAAAATGTCACATCGAATATAGTGTTCTATAATTTAAATTCAACATACTATATTTAAAGAATGCATTCATAATTATTATTACTGCTATCCTTAAACAAAGATTTATAATTCCAAACTTGAAACACTAATTTAGCAATGCAGATGGCTGAATGACATATTCAAGCAATGATGGCTAATCGAGCCAAAGTCCATGCATGCATATATTCATCAGTAACTTTAAACGCAGGCTGCCAAACACATGCGTTGCTTAGATACTAATGAATAAACATGGGTTTACCACTGCTTTGAGAATGATTAAAGTCCGCGTCCAAAACCACAGAAAATTTTGCCATGACTATAGGTAGGTGAGGGACTATGCGCTTTGATATCACACACAATTTCAGTAACTAGTAAACTAGGTCAAGATTTTTCATTATTTTATTAATTTTACTTACCTACATTTGTTGACTTTAGTAAAAGTGAATTCAATCTCGAAAAGTCATGGCGAACATGACCACTGTCCATCTCTGTCCATCTCTCTCATCATTTTGCAGTAAAATTAAGAACTTGGAGACAATGATGTCAACTGAGTTGACGAAAAATTCTTAATTTAAGCTAGGCTCAGACGTAACAAAAATGAATACACCTAATTCTTTTTACGCACGTTTTTATTCTTTAACGATTACAAACACAATAAAATAAGCCCTAAAATCTCAATTAATTAGAGAAATCGTACTCACACAATATTCTAGTAAAAAACAACATTTTCACCAAATTATCTTTGCTAATTTCTTCATAGCCGCTTGGCATTTCTTTGATATATATAAAATATGTAAAGAAAACCCTGTCCGACCGATAAGGATAATAAAGGTGTGGTAATCACATGACCAAATAAAATTTGAAACTTTACATAATCATCATAATAACAATAGTAAGTAATGAATTTTTAAATAATCTATGATTTTCCGCGAAGTAACTCCAACTTTCCCAATATATGGTACATTTTTAAAAAGTGAAACATCAAATTCCTTGTTTAAATGAATGTACAATACAGGCGGCATTTGTTTGACCGCGTGCCCTGCCCCCCGTTGCCCGCACATGAGTTGCCATGTGAGTTAGCTCCTTTTGCGAAATAATATTTATCTTTTTATGGAGTGCAATACCTTCACGGATCGAACAGGGTCTGTAATGTTATATAAACATACCTTCCGACATGCCACTTGAAAGTAATAAAGTACAAAATACCTTTAACAAAAAAAAACTTAATATACAGTAACATTACCACAAATCCCCAATCACCACGGCCATTGTATCCATAACACAATACACACAGAACACTCGAATGACATACGAGCCCGAGCGTTTTGCTATCAACAGTTTCAAATATTTGGTGTAACGGTGAGGACATGGAGCCGTCCTAAGCAAACAGGCTTGAAGACGACCCTCGACTAAGATCGATGATAAATGGTAACAGACAAGACACGTCTTTGCATTTTGAATAATAAACATGGTTTATGGCAATAAACATACTTTCATGCGTCAAAACGCTGCCAGGATGGCAGGTGTGATTCATTTTCAGTGACAAAATTCTTTTATAAAAGACAGAATTTTATCTTTTTACTCACATTTTACCCCTACAAGGAAAAGGAACTCTGTAATGTTTGTTTCTACCCCATGGGAAGAAAGCGTGCGTTTATACTTATAAATATATCTATGTATTACTGGGATATCTATGACTTAGCTACTTATGGGAGAATTACCAACACATTTGTAAATATTGCATTTATTTTTAACGTGTAGGTAATACAGTCCTTTTGATTTAAGGCCTCCTCTCATACAGAGAAGGATTGAGCGTAATCACCCCGCTTGCTCAAAGCGGGTTGGCGACTTCAAACTTAAAAGTCCACATTTCCTCAAGATGTTTTCCTTCACCTTGTAATCAGGCATTGGTGTCCAAGATATACTTAGAAAGTACATATAACTTAGAAAAGTTACATCGGTACTTGCCTCAATAAATAAATCGAAAAGAGTTAAATAAATCAATCAATTCCTTGAGTAAATAATTGAAATATTTCCCTTTACAAAAAAAATATATGCCATATTCCCTACAAAAACAGATCAATTCAAAGCAAATCTACCATTAATAAAAGATAAACACGTCCCTTTTCTATTAGTCGTGCTAGGTAGCAAAAACTAAGATACAAAACAAATAAAACCTCAGAATATCCGAGCCAGATGTGACACTAACAGTTTCAACACTACCTAAGCACTCGATATTTAGCATCCGCTCCTATTACCAACACTCCTCTAAGTTCAAACTCTTCAAAACCATAAAAGTTAAATTGAAAGTCAAGAACAAAAAGGGACTTGGAAATGCAAAGTGCAAAGCGCAAAGCAATTTCAAAGAATGGGTCCCGGTATTTGAAACAAGAAGTACTTTACCTACCTAAGCGATTCATACAGAGTTACCAATTCTGGAGGTTGGTTATCGAACGAATCGGGCAATTGACAGCCAGTCAGAGATATTCTCAGTAAGATATAAATGTTGGATTTTCCTAAAGTTTTAACCTACTTTTAGGCCACGTTAGCACGTGGTAGATGTTCGTTGTTAGTGCCAGATTTCTTGAAAATAACTTTGATTTCACATTTCTAAAGAAATGAAGGTTGGAATGTTTGAATGGTGATAATTATGATTAGGAAGGGAGTGACTACGGAGATGACGTCTAATAGAGAAGTATGGAAGAAACCGTACCCAAATAAAATGGTTTAAGAGCAGAAGAATGATGATGAGAGTTGACATGACGTTTTTTTTATAATTTAAACTAGTCCTTGACCGCAATCTCGCCTGATGATAAGCAGTTTTGCAATCGTTGATGGTAAAGCGCGCCAGTTTATTAAGCCTATTCACTTAAAAAACTTAGTAAATAGGAAGGAATGCAGCAGTTGGGTGAATGAGTGAGGTGATGCAAAACCCAACAACACGACCAACGATGCTGCGCCAGAGGAAGATTGGTCTGGGGACACTCCACGACCAAACTCCCGACACAATAACATTTGGCGCATCGTGCCCGGCATATATCGCAACAGAACTACTCAAACCCGTCATCCGTACAGCTTCACCAGACATGTCGGAACACGACAAATCGCTTCGCGGCAAGACTTTGTCTAGTGGGTGGTAACGTCTTTCTTTTTTCAGGCCGTTATTATGAAAGGTTTTACTGTCAACTCGGGCTCAACATTTTGGAAGTAATGTACCTAGAAGCTTATTTATAAATTAATGATATCGTTTGTCGGTTTCGTTCTAAGAATTTCAGACATATATGTATACACAGAAATGAAAGCGAAATGTCTATTTGGAATGTCAATAAAAGCTTTTTACTAAATTCGTAAATGAAACTAAAAAAGCCGGCTAAGAGCGTGTCGGGCCACGTTCATTGTACGGTCCCGTAGTTTACCGTCCGTCAAAATAAGTGTCCCCACTTAAAAATTTAAAAAATGGGCTCTTTGCAAACTAAAGAAAGAGTTAAGTATGTATTGAGAGTAAGATTTCAACTACACATGGAAAGTTTGAAAAAATATTTTCATTTGAGTGCGACCACGAGTAATTGGAAGGGGTTGATACATGGAAACAAAGCAACTCCAAATGTCTACGGCTAAATAATTGTGGCATGCACGCATTGTCTGCGAATCAGTTACTATGTTCGTATATTCTGCTAGTGTTTACGTAGGCATTGTCGCTATGGACAATGAACAAAATTATCAAAGAACAATACGGATGTTTCCTGCGTAAAAAAAAAAATAGATTCTATTTAGTCCGTCATTCAGATTATAGAAAAAGATTGGATACGTATATTTTGTTTTATCAATTCAATAAAAATTGACAAATATAAAAGGCGTCAAAGATCAGGAGTGGTGGCTGGTGACGTCACTGCTCGCTAAAAAGTGTAGCGCACAGTGACGTCACAGGAGTTTTCAACGCACTGTCGTCTTCATATTTTATTTATATGAAAAAAGAAAAAATACGTGTCTAGTATTTTTGGAAATCTGACTGACGGACTAATTCGTTTTTATTTTTGTCAACTACCCTATTCGACAGTGTAATAGTTCATAACCTGCGCAGGTTTCGATATTTTTTTTTTTTGTATATGCTCTACTCCTATTGGTCGCAGCGTGATGTTATATAGCCTAAAGCCTTCCTGAATTAATGGGCTATATTTTTTCAAACCGGACCAGTAGTTCCTGAGATTAGCGCGTTCAAACAAACAAACTCTTCAACTTTATATATTAGTGTAAATAAAGGAAGAATGCGGTTGTATTATAAATTTAGTTCAGAACTTATTTAGTAAAATTTTTCAAAAACTATTCAACCTATAAAAAGACCTAGTGAAACTGTAAGGGTTCCTAGTTTACTACGGAACCCTAATAAAAAGGAAAATACATACTTTTCTTGGGAAAAGTGCCCTCGGCCAAGACTTTTTGCTTGATACCAACACACAAACGATACCTGACAAGAGGAAAATACACTAGCCTTTTAAAACTTATTTTTATAATTCTCTGCACAATGTTCGTTAATAAATATGTTTTAGTTCTAATACAGTGCTTAAAATATGGTACAGCTGTATCTGATACAAAAATATCTTGTAGTTCTTACTGCTTATTATATCCTGGTACGTTCCAACCATTTTCTATGTTCGCCGCTCTGTAATGCCACTCTATGTTATGATATCGACTTTTTGCCAACTTGTTTTAGTTGGTTACATGACCATTCTATTGTAACAAGTAGATAAGAATCTAAGCTTAGCTAACAACGGTTTGTCGACCAACCCCCTAATCGGCGAACACATTTTTATCAAATGATTGCGACAGGTTGGGATCGTTTGGACCGAACGGAACAATGGGCGATCCAAGCGATCCCAACTAGTCGCAATCATTAGATAAAAACCGGCCCAGTCCGTGTTGTCGGACTCACGCACAAAGGGTTCTGTACTATTGATTTATGAAATTAAAGGATTTAAGTTATTTGTATGAAAGATTACGCGGTAATAAGCGGTTTACGATTTACGAGGTATTAAAAAAAACTACGTACTAGATCTCGTTCAAAACAATTTTCGTTGGTAGATTTTGTAGTAATGTACATCATATGTTTTTTTAAGATTTTTCATTTTCTTATTTTAGAAGTTAGAGGGGGGAGACCAACTTTTTTCCACTTTGGAAGCGTCTGTCACGCAAACTATTCGGTTTAGAAAAAAAATACTTTAGAAACCTCAATATCATTTTTGAAGACCTATCCATAGATACCCCACAAGTATGTGTTTGATGAAAAAATAAAAATTTGAGTTTCAGTTCTAAGATTTTTTTTTATTTGTTGCATCAAAATCTTAATGCAGTTCATAGAATACATCTACCTACCAAGTTTCAACAGTATAGCTCTTATAGTTTCGGAAAAAAATGGCTGTGACATACGGACGGACAGACGGACAGATGGACAGATAGACATGACGAATCTATAAGGGTTCCGTTTTTTGCCATTTCGCTACAGAACCCTAAAAATATGTTCGCCAATTAGGGGCAGGTTAAACTACGCTTCCCGCGGTTTATCTGTGGTTGGGTGATGATCATCTTTACATATCAAAAAAGCATGTCAACTCGTTGGTCCCGGCTGTTAATCGTAGATCTTTAACACTCTTTACAGGTCGTCAGAAGTGTGAAAGTATGACCACCGGTCCTACCAAGGAGTATCGATTTACAGAGTAACTGGGTTGTGGAGATTAGAGAGGCTTATGAGTTGCTCAGCTGAATCCGGTTAGACTGGAACCAGACCCCAATATACAAGAAAAGGCTAGATATATGGTAAAAATCTAAACTTTGTGTGTGAAGTCACGAATTTCAAATATGTCAAAGAGCGCATTATTGTTAGTTAAGCTAGAGCAAACAGATTGGACTAGAGAATTTTGAAAAATTGTCACATCTTTTATCTGTAAAAATTAGCAGAACCAATGAATAAAATAATAATTAAATATATTATTAAAGAACAGTATTTTATGCTTTTATGGTATTTATATTTTGAATAAGTATTTATTATAGTGGTGTAATTAAAATTTATTTTTATATTGCTCGATTTACACTGTTATCTTAATACAAACGAGACCAACAGCTTTACGTGTTGTTTGAAGCACGGAAAGATCTCGGTGTGTAAAAATTGACCAAAAGGCCAGTTCCCTTAATTTAAAACGTTCTAAATCTAATCACAGTTTTATTTCGGTGACAACACATTAAGTGTATTTTTGACAGATTGAGATTGAAATGAGACTGAATATTCCTAAAATATAAAATGTATTCTTAATATAAGAATTGCCCCTTTGATCAATCGACCCGTGAGGCTGTTACTATTTACCCACGCGAAACTCAAATAAAACCTTCGCAGCAAAATTTAGCATTTCAGCGATAGCCATTTTGTTTACATAAAATAAGACCTAATTAGGATAGAATTTGCCCGAAAGTCTTTTAACAAAATGAAAGAAAGTTCTATGCTGTCGTAAACTCCACATAAAGCTCCCAGTCAGGTTACTGAAGTGCTACGTATGGCCTGTCGTCATGTACGGCTGCGAAGCATGGACTTTGGAAGAGGAAACTACACGACACTTACAGGCATTTGAAATGTGGTGTTACCGTCGTATGCAGCGCATAAGCTGGACCCAAAAGATCAGAAATAACACCGCCTTTCAGCGCGTTTAAATGACTCGAAAGTTGTTGCCCACGATAAAAAAACGCAGAATAGAATATCTCGGCCATGCGCTTCGATACGATAGATATGCGCTACTCCAACTGATTATGATGGGCAAGGTAGAAGGGAAGAGGCGCGTTGAATGAAAGAGAAAATCGCGATACATCAGGGAGTGGACCGGCATTACTTCCGTCGAAAAACTGTTCCGACTCGCGGTTGACAAGATCGAGTACAAGAAGCTGATGGCCAACCTTCAGGATTGAAGAGGCACTGGATGAAGAAGAGGAAGAATTTTGGTTGAATGTGACACACGTTTCCCCCAACTATTTTTTTTTTCTATTTTATGTTCTTTTTTTTTGGCACCGCAACTGCACTCACAGTATTTTTTTACAACAAATAAACGTATTTTCTCTCTTTCTTCAAAAAGAAAATTAATCATTATCGCAACCACAAAATACCCCAATAAAATAATTTTCTAAAATAATACAGCGATAGTAAAGGATTTATTTTTCATTTGCAGCATTTTGTAGTGAATTTTTCGTATAGTTAAATATTTATGAGGTGTATTTATTCGGCGTGGTTTCCACGCTAGTCCAACGGTCGATTGAATCTCAAAGCATTGAACACAATGTGAAAATTTCCTATTAATACATCCGTATTGATAAATTTATGAGCGCAAATGCATCACGGAGATTGTAGACATAAATGGTTTCGATTTTGTGCCAGACTTGCCAATGCATGTGTTCATTAAGCGTAATTTTCTGCTTCATCACCAACATCTACATTTTGTGAAAGATAAAAGGCATTATTCTATTAAGCAGTTTGCTTTTAAAAGCATAAACACAAACACATGATATATTTCGTTGTGTCACGTCTGCAACAGATAAGGCTGAAGTGTTACTAAAATACACAGACTAACATTACCCCGACACAGGACGCAACTGCGGAAAGTAGATGCTACAACGACCAAAAACTCCTTTTATTTTCACACCACGCTACACGTATCGTGCCTCGGCAGCCAACGCCTTTTTGATCATAATGCGAACAGGAAATAATCGTGCAGTCATCCAGAGCAAACTGCCGCTGACACCCGGCAAGGCATAATTATTTTTGAAGGGAGTGTAGAAGGGCCGGCAAATAGCTCAGCCTGCAAACACGGTGAACAAGCGTTCATTAAACACTTCTGCGCAATTAACGTGAATCGTTGCGGCGTTGAAAACAATGTTCGTTTTATTTAACGCAACCCTCCGGCAAACTGTGGACTTCACTATCCAAATACGTTGTGAAATCAAAAAGGAATTCCATACATAGGGTCGCGTTTTAAACTTTATTTTATTAAAAAACTACAAAAACCTTTAAAATTATCAACTATGTCCGCACTCGAAACATATCTGGATAAATATTTCAGACAAGACGTTATATTATTGCACTGGACTGCAGGATAGCGCTGAGGTTTTATGGAGTTTCCGAGCGCTACTATTTGGCGGTGGCTCATCACTATTTATTTCAGTTGAAAGAACTGTTATATCTCTTAAAAGCGGTACTAGTAGCGGTCAATTCGTGAGAATTTCAAACCTCAATCCAAGCAAAATAGTGAAGTAGGCAAAATTCCCAACGGTTGTATTTGCAGCGTAGCACCGACGCTCGATATTTATTATTTATTCATAAGGAGCACTGCGATATTTACTCTCCCATTACTGTGGCCTCGGAGTCGCGTTTCTTGTATTAAAAATTTAACACAAGTCCGTCTGGAAAAAGCACATGAAAAATGTTCGGTAAATAATTTTAAATAAACATCACAGGAGCGACTGCTCTTAATTGATTGATATTGTTTGTCCAATTCAATGGTCTCGATTAGTTTTAGGAATTAATAGAACTTTTTCACAAAACGGACCACAATATCTCTACCGAAAAAGCCTAATTCAAAATCGAATTCCGCAAGCCGCGGACCGCTGGACACCGAATAAATAACCACACAATGATAAAAACGGGACAAATGTCTCTGCACAAAGCTCAGTGTGCGCACTCCGCTCAAAAAATGAAAACAATTAGCACTACAGCACAGCCTGCGCCGGCCGCCAGCAAAAACTAGCAACCATAGATATAATTTACTTTCAATCGCTGCAGGAGCCCGGGAACGCGGCAGATATTACACGTAGCTTTACTCGGCAAAATATCGGCGAAAAATCTCCATTTTTGTTGGCGTACCAAATTCATGCAGATGCTAGCAAAAATTTCGTGACGTACTTTTTTTTATTGCTATATCAGTTTGGAGACTTCATCCAATTTTAAAATGGTGCCCTTACACGATGTTTCAGCTTTACTGTCGCTATCCAATTTGAATAAAAATCAGCGGTTCCGCAAAAACAGAAATATAATAACCGATAAACCTTCTCTAATCCTATTTAAATTTCATAAAATAATAATAATATAAGATTAAAGAATGTGGGGCGGATCAGCTGCATTTTCATTCGAGTTATTGTTGGCATACGAAAAGTAGGTCATTGTGGAGGCAGATTTCAATTCATTGCAGTATACGGGTCCCTGCTTTGCTATGAAACAGTTGACCCATGAAGCACTAATAATAACGGGAGCATCTAGCAAAACCAAGCAGTTTTGTTAACTCAACGGAGTGAAAGAAATCCTTGAGTCGAATAGGCGCCTAGCATCGGTGAGATTACAACAATTTTACCGGACTTGTGAGATTTGGAATGGGACTTGGTGTTACTTGTAGCTTTCACAGTAACTCCTGATATCGGAGAAAGATAAACAAATTCAGGTCACGACTTCATTTTTGCTTTAATCTAATAGACTTAGAGCATTGGAGGATTATTCTCTCACTCTTGAAACAACCCGCTCTGCAAACTATATTTCTGGAAAATTTACTACCTACCCTCATTCTTTTCTGCAACGAATCTTGCTATAAAATTTTCTTTATTTTTACTGAAAGTGTTTTTCTTCATTCAATTTGATAAAGGAGATGTTTCATTTTGGACCACCACTATGTACGCTATATAGATAAAAATGAATAAATAAAATAAAAGATTTTCATAAAAATAGTACTAAATTAATTTGAATAAAAACACAAGTACAATTAATTAATTATTTGAAACGTTTTTTAGTGAGATAACCCTTTATTAAGGTAGCCATGACAATGGTTATGAGGTTTGATTGGCGACTTTGACACTTCTATTTTCCCGTTGTGTTCGTGTTGAGTGCTGATTTGAGTTGATTGTGTTTATTTAATGGGCTGTATGTTCGGAATTCATGTTTTGTTTTTTTCGCAGTCATATGGTAGATAATATAGATACGACAGCCTTAGATACATGACACGTCAATCAAATGTCACTGTCAAAATCTTATTTCGCTTATTGCTGACCACCATATTTATTAGTAGTTGTATTGCACTCCTTGGCCGAGTTAAAAAAAAAAAAAAAAAAAAAAAAAAAAAAAAAAAAAAAAAAAAAAAACAGTTGACTATAGCGTAACCATACAATTCCCAGCACCAAACATAAAACGAAGTTTGCAAGGCACCAATTCTAAGTAATAAGTACCAACGTACATTTATAAATATTTACTCTTCACTATAATTTCACTCTTCACCGTCTCACTCTCATATTTTTAAAGTTTGACACAAGGTCAAAATTTAAGAACTACATAGCTAGTCCACTGGCACATCTGCCAAAATTGCATTATATAGCATACCTTATAGAAGGACACTGCCCCCTAAGATACAGGCCTAGCCTATTGTACCTACTGTAATGCATTATTGATGTACATAAAAATTGAAAATGTGTTTGTTGGCCCAATAAATATTTATACTGTATTGTATTGTATAACCATACCTAGCATTAAGTGTACAATGTGCTGACCCAGGCTCCATATATTTCTGAAACATCTCCTTTAACATATGCCCAAGTTCATATGAAGTTGACGAAGTAATCTTCCATTGCACTTTCATAGCAAGCTCAGCTTGAGGTTCAGATGACGTTTCTACAGCTGGTAATATAGGCCCCCCTCTCAGTACACGAGAGTGAGCTGTAAACTAGCAAATGAGAGCCAGTGTCTTTTGGTAGATGCCAAATGTCTTGATACTTTTTTTAAGATCAGTGTTAGTAACAAACTGTGCCTAGTTGCCGTAAGTAAACAAATATTCATTGATTTTAGTTCTAGGATATGCTGGTTTCCTCACTACGTTTTCTTTCGAAGTTTTTGAAGCCAAAAGCATATTCGACGAACTCGAACAGAACAATGGCCCAGTGGTAACAGCGCGGCTGGCCTAACTTAAGTCAGAGTACGCCCCACTATCACCTCTGCAGACGAATAAATCATCAAACTAATCGCCTAAATCACAAACGATAGCCACAATCCCGCCTGTAAACGAGGCAAATAGATCAAACACAAACAAACTTAGCTAGCGGGATATAAAACCAGTATTAAAGGGATTTATACGCGGCTAACTAGCACACACTCGTGTAAGGCTGCGTTTCCACTGGAGTAAAGCGCGGTAGCGAATCGAGGAGGGCTTTCTGCAGTTGGTATACTGCTGAACCTACTTCCTACTTCTCACTTTCCCTACCTCGTTAACATGATATGTGTATAGTTTTTTGTAAACTTCTCATATGTAAGTAATGGGTTTCGGATTCTATAAACAATTTTCAAGTTGATCCCAAAAACAAGTTTATATTTGTTGGTTTCAATAAATTCTGCGAAGTTTCGTCAATAAATTTCATTTGAACCTCACCCTAATTGCGTAACAGACTATTAATACCAATTTGAATAATTTTGAAGCATATTGTTAATTCATTGCTTTGTATGTCCGAAAAATGTGTCTGTCGATTTCTGTTAGTTTCTTTAAATAAAGGTAGTTTTTGAAAACCCTAGAGCACAGGCGTAGAGTAGCCAGCCTTTCGGTATTCTATAGGATTCATTTTGGTGAGTGTACGAGTTTCCACACTTACGTCGTTAACACCACTACGATTCGGACGAAGCGTTTCGCCTCTTCTTTCATACCGCGTATTGCCAGCGGCGGTGTTTCCGTCGGACTACAATTTGAGTGTCTTCAAGGCTAGACTGAATGGGCTCTTAATAAACTAGTGCGCTTTACCATCATCGATTGCGTCACTACTTACCATCAGGCGGGATTGCGGTCCAGCGCTAGTTTATAATTTAAAAAAAAAGTTATGCATTTAGCCACGACAATTGACATGACGACATGGTTCATGTAGTGGCTGATCAATCGACTGCTGCGCTGCGTGTCGCGGGTTCGATCCTGCTCGGAACAAATATTTGTATGACCTACAAGTAGTTATTCCGGGTCTGGCTGTTTGTTTATATGAGTTTAAATGTTTGTAAATGCACCCACGATACAGGAGAAATTCCTAGTATGGGGCAACGTTTTAAAAACATGTAAATGTATTATTGTATAGCAGTCTACGCGGACGCATCGCTCACTCAAGTAGGAGAGAGACAGACGTCGAATGCTGCCGAACGCGGAGGCCTACTGCGCCTTTTTGTCGCTCGATCCGCGCTCTCGCTTGCATTTCAAATGGAACGGGGTAACGCCGCATGAGTCATGTTTTTTGGTGCGTGCAGCCAGGTCCATCGAATTATAATATTTTGATTTGATTTTGATTTTTTGAAAACTCACACTCCGTTATTACAAAACGAAATCTAACTTTAGTTCCAGACTTAATCTTTGTTCTGTACCAACTACATAAGTAGTCACTTTAGTATTAAGAACTTTGACTTAACTTCAACAAAGTTCGAAATACAAATGGTCAGTATTTGTATTTCGAACTTTGTTGAAGTTAAGTAACTACTTATGTAGTTGGTACCGAACTATGCTGTTAATTTTATATAAAAAAAAACTGCATTTCTATAATCGTTAGGTGCATAATTCAATAATCATTTATGTGAACAAAATCCATGCTTTGTAATAAGGGGGACATGGTTTAAACCCGAATTGGGATGAATGAAGTCTTGGGTCAATAATGTTAAATCCATACTAATATTATAAATGCGAAAGTAACTCTGTCTGTCTGTCTGTTACGCTTTCTCGCTTAAACCTCTCAACCGATTTAGATGAAATTTGGCACAGACAATCTTTAGACCCTGAGAAAGAACTTAGGCAACCTTTTATTGAAAAAAAAAAAAGATATTTCCGAGGGGAATCTAAAAAGCGCGATATAACCGAATACCGAACCGAAATTTATAAATCTAGGGAGATGATAATATTATGTGCTAAGGCTAAGCGAGAGCTCGGACTATATACTGTATGTATGTATAGTCACTAACACGCAAGCACCGATTTTCGCACTCCTCTACGCCATATTTGAATTTTTGATGTGTGCAAAGAATTTATGGAAGCCAGCAGGGCTACCTACTATAAGTAAGTACAAGCAATCAATAGACAATTATTGAAAGAGGTTTCATTAATAAAATATGTATCTATGGAAAAAAGGCATGAGTCTATGTATTGTAAGCTGCACCTTTTGTTTTCACACGCATAATTTTCGATCTCTTGGGAATTACGGACTTAAAAGCATCTTCATTTCAGCGTTAATCCCAGTTGTATCCGAAGCTATAGGAGCTTTGGAGTCTAGGGTCCGCTTTACCAGTCTAACTGCTCATTTTGGCTAAACTTCAATATTTTCCATGAAGCGACTGCCGTCTGGCCTTCACAACCCGAAGGCGATATCGAAGCATTGCAGTTAGACCAATTGTAGGACTTTTGAGGGCTCCAACAACCCGTAACGACTGCCATTAGATGTTCGTTTGGCAACCGGGACCAACGGCTTAACGTGCTTTCTGAGGCATGACCAGACCAGTGCAAATATTCATATTCATGCATACAAATATTTGCACTGCGCGGGGATCGAACCCGCGCTTCCTTGCGCAGCGGCCGCGTTCGCTACCGCTACGCCACGGAAGCTGACTTAAAAGCATATTTGTGTTAATCCAGATTATAACCGTCTGTGTGCCAAATGTCATCCAAATTCGATCAGTAATTTATGCAAGAAAGAGAAGTTTTATTATTACGGACTGAAAGCTCGTGGGTTGCAGATGAATCAGCGTCAGGTCGTATATAGACCTTGTGGTGTCATCTGACATTATGCCGAGTTGAGGCCCTTTTGGCATTATAATCTTTGTTTTACATTTTTATAGTCTTAGGTGTAGGTAATGTCAATAAAAGCATTTTTCTTTATTCTTCTTTCTTTCTTTAACAAAAATAGTAAAAAATATATCCATACAAACTTTCACATTTATGATGTTATTAGGAAAACATTTTTTTTTTTTTATAATTATAAACTAGCGCTTGACCGCAATCCCGCCTGATGGTAAGCAGAGATGCGATCGTTGATGGTAAAGCGCGCTAGTTTATTAAGAGCGTATTCACCCAGAAAAACGGAGCGAATAGGAAGGAAGACGGCAGTTGAGCGAGGTGATACAATGTTAAACCCAACAACATGACCAACGATGCTGCGCTAAAGGGAGATTGATCTGAAGACCCTCCACGACCAAACTCCCAACACAACAACATTTGGCGCATCGTACTCGGCACACATCACAACACAACTGCTCAGACCCGTCCTCCGTACGGCTTCACCAGACATCATGCCGGAACACGAAAAATCGCTTGGCGGCAAGACTTTATCTGGTGGGTGGTAACTTCTGCCGGCGGCCGATGTTATGGCCTACCACTGAGAGAACATTTATTGTATTAGAAATTAGTACTGAATTTTATTTAAAGATTTGGATTATACGAGCGCCTTGGGGTAATTTGTTTAAAGCTCTACTTTCTCATGAAGTTATGATACACAAGAATAAAAATTCGCCTCAAGTACCCGACATTGGTTCCAGCAAGACCGCTGCCGCCAAGACTGTCATTAGACCTACTCTCTCTCTGGAACCAAAGGCCCTCTTTATCATATAACCAAAGCAAGGTTATAAGATACAGAAAAGGTTCCTTTTACAACTTTGAACAGAGAGATGTGGCTAATTTGGATGGACTTCTGATTTTTTATTTTATGGGAACAGTGAGGCCTTTTTAGGGAGACTTTTGTCCTGAAATGGAACATCACAGGCTGAGAATAATAAAAAAATTCGCTCCGTAACCTCGCACCACTCATCTTTCTCGCTCGTCTCTGGTATAAACACAGCCTTTAATGCGGCTCTGGGCGGCCGGCAACTCTAATGGCCTTCCATTACGATGCTTGCCACCTGTGCTAATGGGTCAGAAATATTTAATTGATGAGAGCTGTACAGATTTCCCGATTCACATTTTTCATCCATTTCGTAGTGTTTCATGTACGCTTTGTGGTCGCAACGTCATTACTGTAGATTGTATTTGCTCTTTCTAGGAGGAGTTTTAATGCGGATTGCTTTCATGTCTTGTTATTTGTTGGCTAATTAATTTGGTTTTGTTATAATGGTTTTTATTTTATAGTTCTTTTTTTTAAACAAGTGCTTGGCTCAATCCCGCCTGGTGGTAAGCAGTGATGCAATCGTTGATGGTAAAGCGCGCTGAAAAACTGAGTGAATAGGAAGGAAGACGACAGTTGAGTGAGGTGATGCAATGTTAATCTCAACAACACGGCCAACGATGCTGCGCCAGAGGGAGATTGATCTGGAGACTACTATGGCCTACCACGCCTAGATATTGTGGCCTACCACCGAGAAAACTGGGTCATTTTTATGATATGTTACCTACCTAATACAAAAGTTGAACTTTTTCTTGCTTTTCGCAAATATCTTGGTATTATAGTTTATATGACAAAATATAAAAGTGTTCCTTTTAAGTCGACATCAATGGTCTAAGAGCATTTGGCCTGTGGCACGGTATCTTTACTAAACATGCCGTAGAAAAAACGTGGCCGTCAACAAGCAATAATTTCATACTGATAGATATATATGTATAACACTGGCGGACCGTGCGTAAACACGACGTATAGGGAATAAAAGGGCTCTTTCTTGCTAAACCGAACCGTAGAAAATATGAGTCTGTCAACAAGTCTTTTGTTCTTGTTGGGATGGGACATTATCAAATGACTTCTCCCGCTCTGGGAGGAATGGAAGAGCGTGTCAGACTTTTACTTACTAAAACCCGCCCGTGTTTCTTCATTTGCCTGTGCAACGGCCAGGGCCACGGTTTCTTGTTTAATCAACCCGCAACCCTGACCCAGGAGGCATCGGTCTTCGTGGACCCCGTCACAATGTGCGGACATCTCTTTCATTGTGAATCATACAACACTGAAGACCGTGCGTGCGTTCCCAGGCATGATTCTGTGTTCGTTCATACAGCGATAAAGAAATAAAGAAACCGTGCCATGTACAATGGTCGCAAAACCTACGCTAGATATGATTCAAATTAAATGTTGGTAAAGGACAAAAAACTACTAGGATTCTTTTGAACCTAATTTTGTCTTTTAAAATAGATTAAAACACAACACAAAACTGTTTCAAATAATCTCATAAATATCTTGCCACAAAAACAGCCAACATAACTATAAACAAAATATCTAATTAAAATCATAATTGGGAAAATGTTCACATACACGATAAAACCAATGTAAACCAAATGCGGTTTCAAATCAAATCCCGTATTTACAGGAACAATGAGCTAAAACAAATTCTCGTTGGCAATGTGTTTGTGTTAACTGCATATGAAAGCAAAATCTATAGATACAGGGAAACATATTCATTTGCTCTACAGACAATATTGGATTCGACCTATTTTACGTCCAAATATCTTGATTTAGACATTTGTACCTAATTGATAAATATGTTGACTCTCTTCACGTCGTCTGTAGATTTAGACATATGTACGCTGTTATTTTCTATAAGCTGAAGAGATTCTATCAAACGAATTTGAAAAAGTGAGGAAAAGAAAAAAAAATGCAGTCGTCCGATTGGCCGACAGAACTGAAATCATTAAAAAAGATAAAACACACAAAAAGTAAAGAACGAACACGGTGTCGGATCGGTCACGCTAACGCGAATTCTATGTTTTTTCCCTATCCAACAAAAGTGCCCAACGCTACTAAAAAGTTTTCAATTCAAAAAGAAAGAATGCTAAGCAAAAGCCAGCAGGGTAATTGCGTAACAACAGTAGCAATGGGTTTCATGGGTTTCATGACAATTAAACAACATTCATTGCGTTATTTACGTTATTGAACAGACACATTTTTGGACATAGCGAGCAATGGAACAACCTTTTTTTTTTTATAAATTATAAACTAGCGCTTGACCGCAATCCTGATGGTAATCAGTGACACAATCGTTGCTGGTAAAGCGCACTAGTTTATTAAGAGCCTATTCACTCTAGCCTTGGAGACACTCAAATTGTAGTCCGACGGAAACAACGCCGCTGGCAAATTGTTCCAGCCCCTCGATGTATAAAGGAGAAGGCGAAACGCTTCGTCCGGATCGTAGAGGTGTTAACAACGTAAGGGTGGAAACTCGCTGTACGACGGGTTGTCCGATGGTGGAACAAAGATGGGGGAATTAAATAAATATAAATATATGTATTCGGACAAATCACACAGATTGAGCTAGCCCCAAAGTAAGTTCGAGACTTGTGTTATGGGATACTAACTCCACAATACTATACATATTTATAATAGATACATCAAATAAATCATGCAATTCCCTCGAACACTCCCCAAAAATGCTAACTAATAAGCTTCAAAATGATTCCAAGTTAGTAATAGTGTGTTACACAGGGTACAAGTAGCACGGGCAGGGGATGCTATGGTACCCCATAGCATCTACGTCAAACGTGTATACATAAGTATACGTTTGGCCTATAGTGAAGAGTATATTAAGCGTTAATAAACGTATGTATTAATAAGCAGTCGCAAAATATAAATACTCAACTTTAAGCTAGGTTTATACTCCCCGTCACTTGTCCCTAAAGTTCAAATTTATTATAATATCGGCGCCAGACAGGATCCGTATGGCATTAACGCTATGAAGACAACCTTTTTGACGCAGCCTATCGTAATTAAAACTACATACATTGCTGTTGTCACCTTTTTAAACGACTTCAAAAAGGAGGAGGTTACTCAATTCGACCGTATATACCTATGGTTTTTTTTTTATGTTGTTCGAGGATAACTTCGTCGTTTATGAACCGATTTTGATAATTCCTTTTTTGTTAGAAAGAAGATATTCCCAAGGTGGTCCCGTGATAAGGACGCCAGGATTGAAGGGATGTTTCAAAAATCGTAGGGGCGACTAGTGCATTTCTTAGGATTTTCATTAAGTATTTTAAAGCACTACAATTTTATAAAGGTCTGGAGTAGATCTGATGATGGAGCCGGGAGACAGTCGAAGGAACTCCTCAACAATTCACAGTAGCTACCTTGTGTTTGGGCTTGATTAATTTGTATTGATAAGAACTTTACACCTGGATGGGATGTGACTGTGATAAGAGCTCTGATGATGAAGACAAGGGCCAGTTCCGGGAACTCCTCAACGGTTTACAGTAGCTACTTTGTGTTTGGACTTAATTAATAGTGATGAGAACTTTGCACCCGTCGGGTTAAAATAACGGTCTGCAGTAAATCTAATGATGAAGACCATAGGCAGTCGAGGGAATTCTTCAAAATTACGGGAAAAATTAAAGTAAACAAAATTACGTCGTTTCCCAACTATATTTGCGTCTGCTTCCAGTCTGGCCGGATGCAACTGAATACATAGTAGATACTTTTCAAAACTAAAAACTGTAAAATAAAAACTTTTTTACCAAAAAAAAAACAACCGACTTCCAAAAACGGAAGTCGGTGTCAAAAACAAATATACAAAAACCAAAGATACAGACTTCCGAAATTAGTTATTTTTCACTTTGTAGTGGTTTTTGGAAGTTGGTTAGTTTTTAAGCTATTGCATAGCTTCTATCGCGGGCCTTGAGCGCGGGGACCGAATCCAGAAATTCCGTAACGAAAAAACCTCACGCTCCCCACTCCGACGGGCACGGAGGTGTGGCTTGAAGGCCGTACATCGTTTAACGTCGTTCGGCAGTCTTCGGCACGGTATGCTTGTGTGCGTGCGACTACACCTTTTGAAAACAATTTATAGATTTTCAAAAAGAGCATGCATATTGTAGGGCGCGAACTCAGTTCTACACACTTGCCATGTTACTGATAGTCGCGATGTGCTAAACTTGCGATTAATTTTCTCTCTGAAATAGGTCTTCTATAGAGATATGTCATAGACGTCATCGACGTTGTCATGGCTACCTTAAAAACTTTTCATATAATTAATTATTAAATACTTTAATTCAAATTAATTTAGTAGTGTTTTTATAAAATAGCTTTTTATTAACGGAAAAGCTAAGATGAATGTCACGCTAATTTTTCATTGGACTTTTAAATTATTTATAGTGTTGTTTACTAAATAAAAGCGCGTGATTTTATAGAGTAAAAAGTGCTCACGCGGCCGTTTTTTCAACTGTTATTGGCGATATCCGCCATTATTGTGAAATATTTTTTTAAAGAATTTCTATAATTTGTTACACGTGTTATTGGCAAAATTGTGGTATCTATCCACAGGGACCAGATCAAGAGTTGAAGTTGAAGTTTTTATTAAATAAAATATTACAGAAAGATGTCGGTGAACAATGTTAATACGAGTACATTTAAGTGTACGAATTGTAATATTGTTATCTCCGAAACGAAACAACGAAAGTTTAATAAAAATATGCTCGTCGGCTTTTTCTGAGGAAGACATTGATGAGGCAAAAAAGTTATTGTTTGTTTCTACCAAAGACATTAAAATTTTGGTTTCTACGAAGACAAGACAAAAACATGTATCGAGGCGTAAGAACAAAAAGCAGAAAGACCTAAAATATACGATTACGGTGTTAATCACGGTTGTAAAATCACGGATCCCGAACAATCCCAGTTTTTGTGGCATATGACCTTCACAAATTGCCACCAGTTTGCTTTGACTACGTAGAACGTACGTAAAGAAGTTGATGAAGGATTTATTAATTCTACGGTCAGATGTTAACGCAATCAGAAGTGATTATGTTACTAAAGATCAGCTCGAAAATATTAAATTGATAACAAATAATTCGACACCGACGCCGTTCATCATCAACAACCTTTTTATCGTCCCACTGCTGGGCACAGATCTCCTCTCATACAGAGAAGGATTGAGCGTAATCACCACGCTTGCTCAATGCGGGTTGGCGATTTCAGACTTATAAAGCCCAGGTTTCCTCAAGATGTTTTCCTTCGCCTTCAGTCATTGGTGTCCAAGATATACTTAGAAAGTACATATAACTTTAGAAAAGTTACATTGGTACTTGCCTGACCTGGAATCGAACCCGCGCACTCATACTTGAGAGGCTGGTGTTTTAACCACTAAGCCACCACGACAAAACAGTGGGGTATATTGAAAAAGAACCTCGGAGTCTTTGAGTATATTTCGTGGTGCTCCCTGTGCGCCGTTTCCGAGTCAACGAAATACCAGTTGGTGGAGTCATAAGGATACTATAGCTGTCTTGCCTGCCCCTCAGTGCCCGGCCGGTCTTGCGATTGCACCGAAACGGCACACAATGACAGAGATTATAAGTAATAGCATAGACAGACCTTACGGAGGAATTGCCCTATTGTAGAGGAAGTCCGCTTTCTCAAAGGTATCAGTGTTGTTGTGTAATAGTGATCGTTTAGTTCTCACACGGATCGTTCTATGTTAGTTTTCTCATTTTACATGCTTACTGACTCGAGAGATAATATAATAGATTTCATGGGTTTTTTCTTTATTTCTTTATTTTTTGGCTTCGCACGGTTTGTGCATTTAGCCAATGCCACGTAATTATTAATTATTCATGTCGAAAAGTGAGGTTTGGGACAAAGTCATGATGTGGCCACTATGCAGCGATATTTCACTGTTCTTTATGAACTATTTACTAAATGCACTTTTTACTACATAAATCACGCACTTTTATTTAGTAAACAACACTACTTATAAATAATTTTAAAAGTCCAATGAAAAACGAGCGTGACACTCAGCTTGACTTTCCCGCCAAAACTCAGGGTGCTGATGACGAAAATGATTTCATTTTTGAAATCCAAGATGGCCGACATCATATTTCATGACATTCTGACATGGGTGTGATAACGAACATGACGTCATTTTTAAGCTATTGCTTAGCTTCTTTCTATCTCTTTATCAAAGTCGAACAGAAAACATTGAATACCTATAGTTTAGTCGCTTAATCGTCACCATTTTTCGCACTCTTTTGATGACGTTGCTGGTAAAAAATAAATAAATTACAAAACAGAAAGAAAACTTGAATTGATATCAAAGAAAAAAAAAACAAAGGAAAAATTACTGTATAAATAAAATAAATAAATAATTATAATTGCAAGTTATAGTTGATAAAAAAAAGGCTATGCAATAGCTTTACCGCGGCAGTCTCCGAGTGCCACACGCCTTTTTTTTTTTTGGTAAAAAAGTTTTTATTATTTATTTATCTGTATAGTGTTTCATGAACAATGTTCAAATGAACTTTATTCATTGTTCCTTATTTAAATATCCCAAAAAACGTAGTGGTTGAAATCGGACTGTAGATGATAATTTTTTTTTTTTAATAATTATAAACTAGTGCTTGACTGAAATCCCGCCTGATGGTAAGCAGTGATGCAATCGTTGGTGGTAAAGCGCACTAGTTTATTAAACCTATTCACTTAAAAAACTTAGGAATAGGAAGGATGACGGCAGTTGAGCGAGGTGATGCCATGTTAAACCCAAGACCAACACGACCAATGATGCTGCGCCAGGAGATTGATCTGGAGACTCTCCACAACCAAACTCCCGACACAAAAACATTTGGCGCATCGTACCCGGCACACATCGCAACACAACTGCTCGGACCCGTCCTCCGTACGGCTTCATCCGACATCATGCCGGAACACGACGAATATCTTTGCCGCAAGACCTTGTCTGGTGGGTGGTAACTTCTGCCGGCAGCCGATGTTATGGCCTACCACCGAGAAATTATGAAGTACAGCGTTCCCTGTATCTAGAAGCAGGTCAACTTAAAACTGCAATCTCTGTTTCTTCAAAAAGTCCTTCCATACGGACCTGGACGGTAAAATTCACATCTAATCATTATATGATAATGTTTGAACTTTATAAGAGCATCCATTAAGGACATTTCTTCTGCCTATAATTTATACATAGTTTCAAAACATTACCGGGTGAAAGTGTCTTAAATAAATGGTCTGCTTAGGACTAAGTTCTTAATAGATATTTTTATTCATGGAATATAATTAGCTATGGAAAAGCTATCAAAAATTCAAAATTATTCCTCGGACTAAATGATCTGGCTTTGGAACAACCAGCCCTAACATAAGTACCTACCTACTTTAACATTGCCTTTCATATCTCCACTTCAAATAAGAGTGAAGCTTACTACAGCAATCCCAAGCTATCAGAGAAAATTTTCTGTTAGATAGAGCCTATAACTATTTGGAATTATCAATTTTATCGTACCTGCGCACCATTTCAAAAACCAAATAACAGCAGCATTTCTATTATCACGTATTTCGCGTATTATTAGCGGTTAATTATATCATCGAGCGAGATGCCTTTCCAACAATAATTGTGGTGTGTTTCCGCATTGTGTTTTAGCAGTGGTGGGAAATCATTGATGGCGGCCATTACGCCTTAATTGTGCAGAAGTATTTAACGAGCTAGTCTGTTGCTGATACAATTAATGGACGGATGAGATACGATTGACTGTTGTCTGTTGGTTATCTACGCATTTACTATGTTTGTAAAAATCTATCTTATTAATTTAGCCCACCAAATCAAAATAAGACGAGACTCCATAGATAAAATAAGACGAGACTAAAAAATTGTCTACTAAAAATATGTCAAATTATATCAGGCGCTGACTAATTTGACAGAACTATGTAAACTAATGACAATTATTTGTTTTAAACATCATTAGTTTAGTTCTGTTAAATTAAGCACGCGTCTTATTTTGAAGTGGCCGCAGTCACCAGATAATCAAAACCAAATTTGGCTCAGAATTAGCACTTTTAATACATCAAAATTACAAAAGACAGTATCCCAATAAGCCTGCCTTTGACACACTCCAATTCCTCTTCCTGGTGCTTCCACTGGGGTGAAGAGGTGGTGGATCAAAATCCCCAGCATAGATGTAGATCCCTACAACATTCAGTAACGATTATTATATCTACAATAAGAGAAAACCCTTGTAGCGGTGCCTACAACGCAACATGCGAACAACGCGTCATACTGACGTCACGCGAATCCTGCATCTCGCAATCAGAGTTTTTTGTGCAACTAGCACGTATACAAGTTCACCACATAAACCGGCGGGCAAAGTGGTCCGCCAGACAACCAGTCTGGTCGGAGGATCCTCCCTTTTCTATGGAGGATGAGTGAACTTTACTCCCTGTTCCTCATTCCTCCACACCCTTTTTACCATAAACTCAGACCAAAGCTAGCATCATAAATAAAGAGTACCGGGAGACCGAGCTCTGCTCGGCATCTTTTTTTTTTTGTTAGGTACATCGCGTGTCACTATATTTAAAAAAAAAAATACATAACGAGCGAATTTTTTAAACAATATTTTTTGACTAATGTTTTTCGATCATACCGACATAATAATAAAAAAATATTATTAACTGTTATTTAAATATAAAATTACGAGTGCAATTTAGTTTAACATTTTATTATAAATAAGTACTTATAGTTTAACAATCAGTTACATCAGTTATATATTATCATCAATACATAGTTTAAGGTCTTAACCTAATACTTCCTTCCATACTATATTGCAGGTATGCTGAGGGTTTTCATTAATAATAATCATTTCACGTTCTGACGAACGCTGCCGCATATCTTGCAGACGTCGCTCCCGTTGCTCATCATTTTCGGCGGCCACACGTTGTGCTGCACGCTCTCGTGAAACATCTAAATCATAAGACCTTTCTGTTCTTAAAATGTTAGTCAAGTTTTGCAAGCATCTTACTTTAGCAGCACGTGTGGGATGAGCGGAAATCTGATGATTTTCATCAAGTTCTTCAAATGGGTCTTCACTGTGCGAAGTCTGACAAACAAGTGTGGGACGAGCGAAAATCAGATTGTTTTCATGGAGGTTTTCTTCTGCTTCTTGAGATGAGTCACGGCTTCGTGGAGTTAAATTGTTCGTAACCGTTTTTTTAATGTTCTTTTTAGCATTTTCGTGTAAAAAAAGACACATGATATTTTAAGAGCAATTTTCTGGGTCTAACCTCAAACCAAACATTGGCTTCGTGTACCATGAATGTAAACGTCATCTATATCAAATCAAAGTACTATTAATTATCAGTTTAATTTTATTTTATTTTATTTTGGAATGTTATATGTATATTTATAATAGTTCATAATTAATTTAAATGTATTCTGTGTACTTATGTGTTTTTATGAAGACTATGAACAATTGTCTGATGTAAATAAATCAATAAAAATAATTATTACAAAAAAAAGATGCCGAGCAAAGCTCGGTCGCGCAGATACTTCATCATAATTATTAAATCATATTATATGGATGAATTTTATTTTACCTACTTTGAGGAGGTGCAAGGTATCATAAGGTTAGCAATAATAATAATTCTAATATTTCAGTTCGTGTTGTGGCAAGTCTGAAATGTTGACACTGTTGAGAAATTCTGTTGTAAATTCGACTGCTCCTTCAGGCTGATCTTTAAAATGAATGAGCTTCATTGTTTCGACTTCTCCTACACTTTTGTGCTACCCTGGTACTTTGCACCTCCACAAAGTAGGCAAAATAAAAGTTCTTCCATGTATTATATATTTACAACAAAAAATATTGTTGTTATACAACATCATTTCTTTCACAATTGTTTCGACTTCTACACTTTTGTGCGACCCTGGTACCTTGCACCTCCACAAATTAGGCAAAATAAAATTTCTTCCATTGATTTAATAAACGAAAAAGAAAATTCGTTGACGCCGTTTCCAATTATCTCCGTGGCGCAGCGGTCAACACGCCTGCCTGCGACGTGGAGGTCCCGGGTTCGATCCCCGGCTAGGTCATGATGGAAAACGATCTTTTCCTGATTTATCTATCTATCCTTACTCAGGGGTACTTTTTATTCCAATATTTCCACGGAATCATATCTAATGCGGGTTAAGCCACGGGGTACAGCTATCGCTATAATTGGAAAAGTTTGTGAAGGTGGATGGAGATTTGTTACTCCATCACACAAAACTACTCGACATATTTCGATGAAATATCGAATATATAATATATAATGTTTGATAAAATATTTAGTTGTTAGTTAAAGACACTAAATGAAAACACGAACAATTCTAGTTCGTACGTATCTATTATAAATATAGTATCGTTGAGTTAGTATCCCATAACACAAGTCTCGAACTTACTTTGAGGCTAGCTCAATCTGTGTGATTTGTCCGTAAAAATATATATATATATATATATAAAATGTAATAAAAAGCATTAGACAACGCCATATTTTTTTTTTTAAACTCCAAAAATAAATAGTAAAAAACACTATATCGTCAGGGATTTGAACCCGAAGTCTACGAGCTCCGAATCAGAGGCCGAAGCCCCTCAGCTATTCGTATCACTAAGGACAGTGGCGAAATTTTGCTTCTTATGAGAAGTTTAGCAATTGTTCAGTGCCTCAAAACAAGGAAAAAAGACATTTTCTGAAAATTGAACCTAGCTAGATCGACTTATCGTCCCCGAAGCCCCCTGCACACAAAATTTCATGAAAATCGTAGGAGCCGTTTCCGAGATTCCAATTATATATATATATATATACAAGAATTGCTCGTTTAAAGGTATAAGATAGTATCGAATGCACGTTGCATTCGATACTACCGAAAGATGCTCAGTTGTTAAACAGAAACTCCAATTTGTATGAGACTATTCCACTGCTCCGCTCTAGATTATGCCTCATTGCTCCCTAAAGCTTCATTTTGTACAGTGTATCCTAGCAAACATCCGAAATAATTTAAGACATATTCCCCCTTATTCATAAACGCTGCTTAATGTTAACTAGTGATTAGCGATTCTTTAACCATTCAATTTTGACCTTTTAATGTCACTTAACTTAAATCATTCTTTATGAATATACACCACAGTGTTTAAGGGGTTTATTCAAATCAAATCAAAGCATTTATTTCAAATAAACCAGTTACAGGCACTTTTGAATTGTCAGAAGTTCGGTCAGTCAGTAAGGTGAAGCTAGTCGCCCATTCCAAAAAGTAGGTACCTATGGAGAAGAACGGGCAAGAAACTCCATGGACACTCTTTTAAAATATCAAGCTATTGATACAAATATTTGATTACATCATTCATTTTGAAATAAATCGTGTGAGAACGATGCAGAAATATATTGTACGCTGAGAGCGTCCATTATGGAAAAAAAAACAACAATTCAGAAATTAAAATACGCCGTAGCAGCTAAGAGATGACCAGTCCCCTCTGACGGCGTCCGTTCACGAACATGACGTATGGATCAGCATCATTCAGCTCAACCATATTGAAGGGAACCTAATGACCCAACACACACGCCACCACCAGCGAGACATTTGAGTGAGCATGACATACTCTCAACAGCCATAGCACTATCAAGTCAATAAACGACTAACCCAACAAATAGATGCTTTACAGCAAATAGATCGTGCTCACACGTGTTCCATGCAATTATACAATACTAAGAAATTGAATCTACACAATGCAAAGACAGTTTTGTCCAAGGTTCAGCAGCTCCAACGGTGTTCCCGAATGCTAAGTTTAGCTCCTGTGCAGCTGCACCAGTGCCGAATACCCCTGTCAGCGATGCAATTCCGTAACGTACAATATGCCTGGCTACATAGTGTGTACTGGCTTTGAGTTAAGAAAAAACAAACAATTGCAAATTTAAACTACGAGAGGAAAAATCAAAGAACAATCAGTGTAAGCATAGAAATCGGACGCAGCTCAAGCCCAAGCCTTTTTGTCGTCAATATAATCTTTAACACTATAAAATGCTTTCTGACACAACTTACGTTTAATGAAGCATTTGAATTTATTCAGGCTCAGATCTTGAACCACCTCTGGAAGTCTATTGTAAAAATGTATACATTGGCATCTAATCATTCATAAACGAAGATTAAAGTTAAGTGACGTACAAACGTCTAAAATGTATAGTTAAAGAATCGCTAATCACTAGTTAACTTTAAACATATTTTATGAATAAGAGGGATGAAGTAAGGAAGATTAACGCAGATATTAGAAATGAAAGGATTATTGTGTTTTATCCTCGTAGCTAACAAAAGAGTAAGTATATTAATCAACTAATTTTACGAGGTCAGACCTTATAAAACGCAGGTCGCGGCCGCAGTAACTTCTTGCGTGTCATATAACATAAAAATAATAACGCAAAAACTAATAATGGAATCGAATCATGCCTGTTTATAAATAAAAGAATCTTGCATGGAACTAATAACAAATCTATAATATTTTACATTTATAAGTTGGGTAGTTGCATGGAATTAGTATTGTCTAGCTTACATGCAAGGTCGTCCTCCGTGGCGCAGCGATCAACACGCCTGCCTGCGACGTGGAGGCCCCGGGTTCGATCCCCGGCCAGGTCATGATGGAAAACGATCTTTTCCTGATTGGCCTGGGTCTTGGATGTTTATCTATATATATATATATATATATATATATATATATATATATATATCTATTATAAAATATAGTATCGTTGAGTTAGTATCCCATAACACAAGTCTCGAACTTACTTTGGGGTTAGCTCAATATGTGTGATTTGTCCGTACCTATATATTTAGTTATTTATATTACACGCATATAATAACACAATGAATGTTGTTAAACTGTAAAAAAAGCGGCCAAGTGCGAGTCGGACTCGCAACACGAAGGGTTCCGTACCATTATCTTTAAAAACGGCAAAAAAATCACGTTTGTTGTATGTAGTGTTGCCCAAATGCAAGAACAAGACGAGACTTAGCCAGTCTTGGTCTTGGTCTTGCGCCAATACACCTGGTCTTGGTCTTGGGCTTGGTCTTGCGCTCCCAGTCTTGGTCTTGGTCTTGGTCTTGCAGCAAGAGTCTTGCAAGTCTTGCAAGTCTTGCAATTACCTATTAGTCTATTACTATTTATTAAAGTTTACTTTAAATCTTAGAAAAACGTATTAGAATTGGAACATTGTGAGCTTGAATTAACATAGCCATAGTAAAGATCAAGCAGATTAATAAATAACTGAAGATTTGATAAGAAATTCGAAAAATCAACTGACCTATATGTCGTTTTCCATGGAAGTAACTGTTTCTTAATAAACATTTATGATTTATAAGCTTACATTTGCTAAAACATGTAAAAAAAACAAATTATTACAATAGCTTGACTGTATTTTAAAGAACAATACTTATCTGTCTAGAAAGAGATTGAACCCTCAATTTATAAGAAATTTAATAAAAGAGTTTTACGATTTATCATTTATTTGAATAAAAAGTAAAATACAACACAAATCAACAGCTTTATCATTAGGTTATGATACTTTATATCAATTTTTTTGACCAAGAATTAATACAAAGTAACCATCTGGCTGACTCATCACTTAACCTATTTCTATGTTTTCTAATTACTAATGATACTTTAGAAAATAACCTCTCAGCAGGTACTGAAGTTGCAGGTATTGAGAGAAAATCACGGGCCATTTTCGATAAAATCTGATACTCTGTCTCATGCGTCCTCCAGCAATCTAAAATGTCTTCCGAGCTGGCAGTTCTTGGTTTTATCAGGTACTCCTCCAACTCGTCTATCACTAAGCCTTGAAGACAAGATCCAGATGACGTCGAGGGACATTCATAGAGTTTATCAAAGTCTATTACGTCTTCATCTTCGTCACATACTTTATTTTCTTTTTCTGGTAATTCCAGAGATTTGTTCAGTGAGTGTAAACTTTTATATTCTTTATAAAGTTCATTGAACTTGCGCAGACTTTCTGTTTTAAGTTGCTTCCCCCACATTGTCTACAAAGAAAGTCTTAAAAGTGGCTACAATATTTATTAAACGGGTGATATTTGAACACTTTTTTGCTATTTTTTCTTGTAAAAACTTAAGAAATATAATGACTAAATGTACAATAATAGTACCTAAGTAATTAGTTTAAAACCATATAAGTAATCAATATTATAATATATACTTACTAGAATGAATTAATATGACATCTACTACCTATCCTTACCATTTTATCCTAATCATAATACTACTTGCGTGATCAGTATAATGTATTCATTTTCATTCTAAACACTCTGAAACTTATTTATTCTTTGGAACACCTGTAGGTACTCTTAAAATTCGAAATTATTTTGCATGAGTATACCTACGCCCTATGGCGGCAATCAAATAGTGTCAAATGTTATGATTTCGGCGTGGCGGCAACGATTGTTTTAGATTTCAAAAGAAGCCGCCGGCGCGTGTATCATAACCATGTACTTCCGAAAAGCGGCAAATTTCTTTGAGAAGTAAGTACAAAACCTTTGATGCCGCATTATCAAAGTGCCGATGGTTAAAACATAACTATGCATGCACTCAGTTTGATTTTAATAGATATTTTTTATTCGCTATGTTTATGGTATTAGTCGTAATGCGCATAGGTCCAGTTTTTCATATTCTTTGATACAGTTTTTTACGTCTCATAGAATTCCTAAGCGTACCTACCTATACACCAAACTGTTACACCTAACTACTCAGTGAAATAGCGCTAAGTCCTAGCTGCAAGACGCAAGAGTCTTGCAGGCTAGGTCTTGTTCTTGCTCAAGTCTTGCACGGTCAGTCTTGGTCTTGGTCTTGCTAAAAATACGCGGTCTTGTTCTTGGTCTTGGTCTTGCAAAAACGCAAGAACAAGACCAAGACTGCAAGACCAAGACTGAATTTGGGCAACACTAGTTGTATGGGAGCCCCCCTTCAATATTTATGACAGAAAATGATATAAGTAATTAACGCAATCAAAAATAATAATACAATTATCGAATTCAGAGATTGTTATTGATCTCAATATTAAAAATCATGTTTTTTTGTTCTATGATTCGGTGGTGATTTTACCCGAATGCCAGGGCTCTGTTTTCAGCGCGTATCTTGTATGTATGAATGTAGGTATGTAATATTCTTTATTACCATGTATCTCCAGAACCCCTAAACGGATTTTTATATTTGAGGCATCGTTAGATTTGACGCCATGTTGTGAGGTAAAAAAAAAAACTCTACTACTACCAAGCATATCGAGTGGGGTATCAAAATGAAGGATTTCAATCACTGATTCTAATAAATATATTTATTCTAAATATATTATATAAGGTGGGTGGACCATGGATGGCCACTCTAACGAGTAAATACTTTTAATTCGTTTATTTATTGGATAAATGAAGGAAACAAATTATTAAGTAATACTTTGTTTTATTGTCCACAGTATAAAATCTTTTTTTTTTTACCTAACTTTAAACAACATTGATTAAATTTAAGTTTTGTAAAGCTCTTCCAAATGGCTTTGCATGGAACACGGCTCCAAACAAGGCCAACATTATACATCTGTTGTTAAACTTAAAAATAGAGTTGTAAGATTAAATATATCCGCTTTTACTAAAACTACATAATAAGCTCTATTATTTAAGCGAAGCATTAAATGCTCAATTTATTTTTATCATCTATAAAAAACTCTATGAACATTACTTGAACACCATTCTATAACTAAGAATATATTAATATAAATTATTTAAAAACATTAGTAATGAGTATTATATTGGCCTTAAATAACTTGTCATCAGGTTTTATTATGAAATTGCAATTTTTTTTTTTTTTATCGAAATGGCCTTCTTATGTGTCCGTTCTTTGTAAGGCCAAAATTGATAATTATGACTATAACTTTGTCCTAATAATTATAATAAATAATAGATACTACAAACTATTACAATTATAACAATTTCTCATTACTTATAACCAAAAAGTAAGTGTTCATTTGTTCAGGATTTGTGAATGTTCCTTGTGGTTCCATGCACCATAGCAAGGCCAACCGTCAAATTTTTGATTGGCCTTATAAGGAACCACCGGCTTTCCTAGGAAGACTACCAATATTTTAATATAAATTGAGGCAAAGCTATGTTCTTTTTTCTTTAGTACCATAAACATATACTAATACGACAATTCACATTAAAAAAACATGAAATAATAATAGGCTATTGACTAAAAATGTACGCTTTGTTGTGCGCGCGAATAACAATTGTAACGTCGACGACCGAAGCCTACGAAACGTTGGATTAAACTGCCACAATAGTGACACCAGTGTTGCCGTTTAGGAAAATAAAAAGTCCCTAGACCTCGAAGCAAAAGTCCCTAGATTTTGAAAAAAAGACGAATAAAAAATCCGCTAGAAGTCGCTAAATATTTCATGGTTACAAAATATGATGTAAATAAAAGGAAATTTGTATTATAAAGTATTTAATCATAGTAATCAAATCAATAGGTTTAAACAAGCAAAAAATTTCGGTATTTATTGCGTCATTTTGATACGACAATTGAACAAGCCACTATTCGTCCTTTCACATACAAACAAGTTTATTCTATGAAAAAGTAAAACCTGGTTATTCCCTTCTTTCTATGAACGTTGTTAATGAATGAATGAAATGAAGAAGAAAGAAATAGTAAACAGTGATGAACTTAAAGATTCAACGTCATTCTGGGAGGGGATTTCCAGAAAATCCAATAGCAGTATTCGTAGTGTTGCTAGTAACCACAGTTAAATTTAAACTAAAATATGTCTATGTTTTCTTCTAATTTCATTACCACTACTGGGAATTGGTGTTAATCAACGTTGCATACAAAAAGTCACTAGAAGTCGCTAAATTTATTGTAGTCGCTAGTATGATAAAAAAAGTCGCTAAGCACATCCAAAATCCGCCAGATCTAGCGACAAAGTCGCTAAAACGGCAACACTGAGTGACACGATCGACACGCCGCCACGTTTGTGGCCTGTAGTTTGTAGGATCTTAGTGTGTAGTAGCAGGAATATGTATTTAAATGTCAACAACTACGATTTTTTAATAGTTGGCCTTCAAAGGAGCATGGCCTTCCATGGTCCACCCACCTTATATAATAACTTAACATAACTTCCAGTTTAAATTCTAAATGGAAAAATAAAAATCATTACAGTTATACTAATTGAAATAATTCAGAACTGTGCGGATAGATAGCGTTACTAAGTTTTTAAAACGCGGTACCGTTGTGTCTTCTTGATTGTTACTTAGGTTTCTGGGGGATCTTATTTCTTTCGTCAGCCAAAAATGTTATCTGCTGAAATAAATCGTTGGAATTTATTCAGGATTTGTTGCCCCAAAATATGAGGCAAGCTGGAGATACAACTTTTGTGGACATATTAAACAGCCTTCGCGTTGGAGAACTTTTAATGCAGCAGTTATCTATCATAGAATACCGTAGAGTGCCGTTGATAGGCCATTTGACAATGGAGAAACTGTCAGAATTTTCCCAACAACTAGACTGTTTGATGCATATAACGTGACTATGACATATAGAAAAGCTCACAAAAGTGTACACTGTTAGTGCTGTAGACATAAAAACCACGAGATACATACTTGAAGATCCCAATAAAACAGGTGGTGATTGATACCAAACCAACTCAAATTAGGCGTAGGCTTCCGAGTCATGCTAAGACTGTTTTGGCAGGACTGGGAAATCCTCATGGACGCCCAAATCGTCTCACTTGTGAGCCAGTCTGACTCTTACCGGCTAAAGCCCACTCCTGCCTCGCGTGTATCTTCTGACATTATCGGAGCCCTTGGTTCTGCGATGTGAAATTTTTATGCACGCTAGGTTTACTTCTTACAAGCAACAAACATCGATCAACGACGAAACAGTAAACAACACCTTTAACATATTATAACAAAAGAATCTACGTCAGTTTTTTCTTTCTCTCTCTCTCTCTATTTATATTATAGTATAATTGATTATAACTATGTGACAAAATAACAAGGTGGTCCTTATATTATTTATAGAAATCTAACCAAAACCAATTATGTGAAACAAAAAAGAATTACCTAAATCTTATAAAATTGTAAAACAGAATTAAATTTGGAGGCATGAAATTTAATGCTATGATAAATTAGTACCTCTATGTGCATGTCTCCGACTGCATTTGTGTTTATAACGTTGCATAAAATTGAAAGACTACCATGCTAATATTTCAGATTTCTTTATTAAATTTTCATTTTTATCCATAGAATATTAAGGCTCAAGGTTGATTTTGAATTTTTGACAGTTTCGGGTAGGTTGACCTGATGCAAGGAACTTATACCTAAACTGGAATGTGAACTACTGATAAAAATGCGGTCCGAGGGAGATAGCTTCACAGTAGCCCTCTGTCCTTGTTGTGTAGGGTGACTATTATAATGGAATTTATAAGGAATGTACGCAAAATATTTTTTTTTACTTATATTACCCGAGTTTTTTTATGAATATTTAGGTATGGAAGCGAACTTTTTAATTTTATTATTCTAAAAATAAATTGATGATGTACGGACGACAGCAGGTCAATCTACCCGAACCTGTCAAATATTATAAATAAAGTTGAAAATCTAATAAAGAAATCTAATAGATTGTAGTAGCTTGATACACTGTTTTACTATTTTACATTTATATAAATAAAATATCTACAAGTAAACAGAGTTCAATGTCATTGTAAATACCTAATAAAAACCACCTACTTATTATGTACACAATATATAAATATATAAATATAAATATATAAATATATACGGACAAATCACACATATTGAGCTAGCCCCAAAGTAAGTTCGAGACTTGTGTTATGGGATACTAACTCAACGATACTATATTTTATAATAGATACATATATAGATAAACATCCAAGACCCAGGCCAATTAGGAAAAGATCGTTTCCCATCATGACCTGGCCGGGGATCGAACCCGGGGCCTCCACGTCACAGGCAGGCGTGTTGACCGCTGCGCCACGGAGACCGACGACAATGACCTAGTACACATTTATTATTTAATCCGATGATCACCCTACATACAAACAAAATAACTTGTATATGATTACCGCAAAAAAATTACTTAAAGAATGATATTCCGCATCCAGGGTATGACCCATTATTGCAGCCAATAATGGCACCCTTTTTCACCATCTTTTTCTAATCGAAATAGGGACGTTTCCTGGGTAAAAAAAAAAATATTCTATTTAGTCCGTCATTCAGATTATAGAAAAATATTGGATACGTTTATTTTGTTTTATCAAACCAATAAAAATTGACAAATATAAAAGGCATCAAAGATCAGGAGTGGTGGCTGGTGAAGTCACTCCTCGCTAAAAGTGTAGCGTGCAGTGACGTCACACGAGTTTTCAGCGCACTGTGTCGTCTTCATTTTTTGTTTATATGAAAAAGGAAAAAACACGTGTCTAGTATTTTTTGGAAGTCTGACTGATGGATTAATTAGTTTTTTTTTTTTTAGTCAACTACCCTATTGTTGTTTTCAAACAAAATTACGTAAAATAAATACGGGTAACATTTAGAAATAGACAGAGGGCTACTGGGACGCTTTCTCCCTCGGACCGTTCTCTTTCTTTCTTTATTTTTTGGCTTCGCACGGTTTGTGCATTTAGCCAATGTCACGTAATTATGAATTATTCATGTCGAAAAAGACGGCCACGTGACCCGTCTTACGTGTGAGGTTTGGGGCAAAGTCATGATGTGGCCACTATGCTGCGATATTTCACTGTTCTTTATGAACTATTTACTAAATGCACTTTTTACTACATAAATCGCGTGACTTTTATTTAGTAAACAACACTATAAATAATTTTAAAAGTCCAATGAAAAACGAGCGTGACACTCAGCTTGACTTTTCTGTCAAAAAACCCGGACCGTTCTCTCTTCAAATAAGGTTTTATTTCTGAACGACCTCATTGCTCTTGCGATAGTCTTCTTTTAGTTCACATTCCAGTTTAGTTATAGCTTCCTTGACCTGATCAGATGTCGTCCGTATATAGGTCTGGTACTGAGTTTTGGCGGGAAAGTCAAGCTGAGTGTCACGGTCGTTTTTCATTGGACTTTTAAAATTATTTATAGTGTTGTTTACTAAATAAAAGTGCGTGATTTATGTAGTAAAAAGTACATTTAGTAAATAGTTTATAAAGAACAGTGAAATATCGCAGCATAGTGGCCATATCATGACTTAGCCCCAAACCTCAGACGTAAGACTGGTCACGCTGCAGTCTTTTTCTACATGAATAATTCATAATTACTTGACATTGGCTAAATGCACAGACCGTGCGAAGCCAAAAAATGAAGAAAAAAAAAAAAAAAAAGAAGGTCTAGTACTGTTTCAATTTATGTTTCTGGTTTTAAGTGCCTAATCTTTGTTTTTTTTTTTAAATACCTACCTTATCATTGATTTTTCATCATGTTTCAGTATTTACAGTTAATTTTTAATGGTAGTTATCTATGCAAGCGGGTATATGTTTGTTTTTTAATTACTTCTGTAACACATTGGAGTCCTTAACCCGATTTATTTTAGTGAAAAAGTGGACTTGTGGATTTTTAATTGGCCCACTCATAACTTATTAAGCTCATTAATTGTGGTTTATATCAACAGATTTTAAGTATCAAAACGAAAACACCTAAATGAATTTCCAATATTTGTGAATAAACCATAGTTATGTTTTCCAAAATGGAGTTAAAATGTCTCCACCTTTGAGCAACACATCGAAGGTCTCCATAGACATTTTGAGTAACAAAACTCTTTCATAACAAAGTTCCTTCCAAATGAACTACTCCTACTTGCAAAAAAAACAAATCGAAACAAATCGATTTGAATGACAGCTAATGACAGCTGTCTTGTATCTATGGTTAATCTCCCGTCATTCCTGACATTCATGCAGGAAAAGGGCGGGAAACTTTGAGTCGAGCGGACGCGGTTTTTCCTAGCAATTTAAATTTTTTTCATATTTTATGAGAAGGATTGGTTTATAATTGTATTTATTTGTAGTTTTTGTTGTATATATTTATAATATTCATAGTTCCAGTTATTTGGTAAGTGTTAGTTCGTAAGTTAATTACATATATTAAAAATCATGGGCGATCCGCCCGAAGATCCCGGTGGGACAAAAACATCAATTGATGTTTTAATTGATGTCCTGGAGTCGTCAATGGACACGGACTGCTCTTTGACGAATAGTAATAGTAAATTAAAGCGTAAGCGAGCAGTCAAATCGTTATGTGGTACATGCCACATGAAAAAAAGGCGGCAAGGATCTAGGCGAGAAAGTCCTGGTGATTGCCAATGTTTAAAAGAATGTGAGCCTGCTAAGCCTAACAACGATCACAATATACACAATGAAAACAATAAAATAGCTCATGGTAGTAGTGTACAGAGGGAAAATGATACAGTCAAAAAGCCAATTGGGCGTGCGTTGTTTCAGCGTTCAGATGTCGCCCCTTTTACTGTCCATGTACAAAGGGTTACTCAAAATGCAAACAGTAGTGATATTCTACATCCCATCACCTTTGGCAGGTTCTTAAAAAGAAATAATGTAAATGGTATAGCTAATGGCTCACTTAAGCGCATAGGTCGTAACCGTATAACGTTAGCGTTTACTAATTATAGCGATGCAAATACGTTTTTAAATAACAAAAATCTGTGTAATGAACATTACAAGGCATTCATTCCAACCTTTAGCATCACACGATTAGGTGTAGTAAGAGGCATACCTATAGAATGGTCTGAGGAAGAAGTATTGGAGAACATCACATTGCCAGTAGGTTGTGGTCCAATAATAAAAACAAGACGAATTAAAAAGAAAGTTTTTATTGATAATACAAAACACTTTCAAAATACAGACATACTGGTATTAACTTTTGATGGTCAGGTGTTACCGACTCGTGTGTACATGTGTTACAACATAGTACCAGTTAAATTATATATTTACCCAACAGTGCAATGTTACAATTGCTGCAGATTCGGTCACGTCAAGGTGCAATGTCGTTCAACACCGCGTTGTTATAAGTGTGGTCAGGGTCATTCTGGCGATTCTTGTGATGTTGAGGAGGAGGATTTTTTCTGCTGCCTCTGCAAGGGATCTCATCAAGCCACCAGCAAAAAATGCCTGGAACTTAGTCGGCAAAAAGCCATTAAAGAAACAATGAGTAAAAGTTGCATTTCATACATGGAAGCAATGAAACAACACCCTCCAGTTTCAAAAGTATCATATGCAGAAGCATTGTTGTCCTCAACCCATTCAACTACAAATAGCTCTGGAGGTTCTACTAATAATATACCAACGAAAATTACACATACAAGTAAAACAGACTCATATAAAAAAACAATATTTTTAAAACCTAAATCTCCTCCTAAACATACTAAAAGTTACGATCAACTTGCCCATAGGGAGATAATTCGAAACCCAACAATAGAAAAATCACAACCGGTTTTTAATAATGTAGACAAAAATGATAATGCTATTTCAGAGACCATAAAGTTACTTATTAGTCTATTAAATCAAAATATTAAAACACTACCGTCCAACGTTGCTGTAATTGTAAACACTTTACAAAATTTAACTAATTATGGATCAGAAATCCAAAGTAATTCAGTGGAATTGTCGCAGT
Organism: Sesamia inferens; assembly: GCA_037179545.1. Taxonomy (NCBI): domain Eukaryota; kingdom Metazoa; phylum Arthropoda; class Insecta; order Lepidoptera; family Noctuidae; genus Sesamia; species Sesamia inferens. Next base: position 12,759,873 of record CM073928.1, on the reverse strand, counting down.
GTGATTAATAAAAAACATGAGCTTGTATATATTGTAAATAAATATAACCCTTTTATTATCTGTCTTCAAGAGACCTGGTTAAAGCAGGAGTTTAACTTTAAATTCCCTGGTTTTTCCTGCATAAGGTCTGATAGACCTGATGGGTACGGCGGTTCAGCTATACTCATTAGGCACTCTCTTCCTTATTCTTCTTTTCCCCTTCCTTCTCTTTGTAATAATATATCTGTATCTGCTATTGTAGTAAATAAAATTTGTTATGTATCTATATATTTTTCTCGGCCCAGCATGGAAATTTTCACTGAAATTGATCATTTATTTAGTATTTTACCTAAACCATTTATATGTTTAGGGGATTTTAATTCTCATCATCAAACCTGGGGCTGCTCTTCATCTTCATACTATGGAGAACAATTATTAGAAATAATTGACAATCATAATTTATGTATTTTAAATAATGGTTTGCCAACCCGTCTTACAAGAGAGGCTGTAAGTGCTCCAGACCTTTCTCTATGTACACCTGACCTTGCTTCTTCCTTATCTTGGTCCCCTCTTGATAGCACTTATGGTAGTGATCACTATCCTTTGATGATCACCTTTCCCTTCAGGACACCTAAAAAAACATTAAAAACACCTCGTATAAAACATACACTATATAAGGCTGATTGGCATCAGTATAGGTTAAAGGTGGAACAAAAGATATCTGAGCTTCCTGTGATATCACACTTAAATGTATCTGCCTGTGCTGATACACTGGCTAAATTGCTGATTAAAGTAGCTGATGAGACATTTCCAACTAAATGCAATAGGCCTTGTCAGATTCCTTCTCCCCCTTGGTGGGACAGGGAATGTACCATTGCTGTCAAGCAGAGAAAGGAAGCCGAAACACAATATCGTAATTCAATGAATGATGAAAATTTTGATTCTTATTTGAAAATAGCCAGCTGTACTAAAGAATTACTTAAAAGAAAGAAATTTGAAGGGTGGCATCGCTTTTGTACATCACTTTCACCAAATGTTAACTCTTCCACTGTTTGGCAAAATATAAGACGATTTAGATCTGCTTTTACTGAAAACCAACAAAACTCGATTCCTTTAGAACTTGCAGAGAGAGTAATAGATCGCCTGGCTCCTCCATACGTCCCAGAACGGCTGGAATGTCCCCAGTACACAAATATGTTACCATTGATTTATAATGAAAATGATAATCCGGATCACAATTCACTTTTTACATTAAATGAATTGAAAGGTGTTCTTTCTGACATTCGGGATACTGCGCCTGGGGAAGACGGTATAACGTACTCGTTTTTAACACATCTTGGTGGAGAAAGTCTTCAATATTACCTATCCCTAATAAATACTGTTATGGTTTCTGGGAAAATTCCGGTGTCGTGGAGAACACAAACCCTCATTTTATTGTTGAAACCACAAAAATCAAGTTCTGATCCATTATCATATCGACCAATAGCACTAGCATCAGTATTAGCAAAAATAGCCGAACATTTAGTAAAAAATAGGTTAGAATGGTATATCGAACACAACAACATTTTTTCTAACACTCAATTTGGCTTTAGAAAAGGTAAATGTACACTTGACAGTTTAGGGATCTTTACCACAGATATAAGATTGGCGTTTTCTAGAAACGATTTTGTAGTTGCTTCGTTTCTAGATATCACTGCCGCGTATGACAATGTCAATATCACAATATTATATGAAAAATTACGTATCTTAAACGTCCCTGGCCTTCTTTCTAACTTTATCATCAACATTTTATCTGAAAGATTTATCAAATATTCTGCAGACCCACATAATAATGAAGTTATTTGTAGAACTGTCTGGAAAGGTCTGCCTCAAGGTTCTGTGTTGAGTCCTATTTTATATAATATTTATACCTTTGACCTGGAGCCTGCTGTTAATAAACATGTCAATGTGCTGCAGTATGCAGATGACCTTCTTTTATACGCTTCAGGACCTTCTATAGAAGAAATTAGTAATTCGATGTCTTTAGGATTGACTCATTTAAAGCTGTGGTTGGATGGTAATGGTTTGGAATTATCGGCGTCTAAAAGCACAGTAGTTTTATTTACCAGAAAACGCGTGGTACCTGAAGTAAATCTTGTGTATAATGGTGTGCGTTTAGAAGTAAAAGATCAGGTGAAATTCTTGGGTGTAATACTAGATTCCAAAATGACGGGAATTCCTCATTGTGACTATGTGCACATGAGATGTGAACGGAATTTGAATATTCTAAAATGTCTTTCTGGAGTTTGGTGGGGGTCACATCCAGTCACGATGAGGCTCCTTTATAATACAATAATAAGAAGTGTTTTAGATTACGGTAGTTTTTTATTGCACCCAGGCAATTCAGTAGCTTTTAAAAAATTAGACGTAATTCAATCCAAAGCATTGCGTTTAATTACTGGATGTATGAAGTCAAGCCCTACAACTTGTTTACAAGTTGAATGTTGTGATCCCCCTCTGCATTTACGGCGGCAGTATTTATGTCATAGATTCTTTGTCAAGAATTTGGAAATTAAAAATAACATCTTAATTAACAAAATTGCATTACTTGCAGCAGAAGTAGAGTCCTCAAGATACTGGGCTCGAAAAAATACACCTCTATTAGTAAATAGTCTGGTGATGTTTAATTCCATAAAAGCTAAAACTCATCAATCTAATACTCTTCCTCTTTATCAATATGATTACAGTGTTCATATTTTTAGTCCGCGGGTGGAATGTGACTTAGGTTTATGCAAACAGGGTAATAACCAAAATGTTGAATTTAATAGGCTTATTAATCTTAACTGGGAAAATTACCACTATATTTATACAGACTCATCCAAAAAATCTAATAATAGTTGTGTTGGTGTAGGAGTGTATCACTCACAGTACAAAATTCATGAAAAAGTTAAGCTTCCACCTGAATCATCTGTATATACAGGAGAATGTTATGGATTATTTAAAGCCATTGAATATGTTCTTCTTATGGGCTTGTCAAGGGTGGTGGTATTTAGTGATTCTCTCAGCGCCTTGCAGGCAGTATCACGTTTTCCTTTTAAATCCCACAAACAACATCCTATAGTTTTCAAAGTTAAAAATCTCTTATTTCAGTGCTTTTTGAAAGGATTTCGCGTTGTTTTAGCCTGGATTCCGAGTCATGTTGGCATATTGGGCAATGAAAGAGTAGACCGGTTAGCAAATGAAGCAATTTGTGATGGTGATGTGTTTCCCTTTGTAAATTACTGCCATGACTTAATTTACATGCCCAAAAGAATTCTATATGAATGTTGGGATCGAGTGTGGATGGATAGTTGCCAGCAAAAGGGGAAATATTATAGGTTTGTGCAGGATCATATCACACATAAACCTTGGTTTTCCAGGTTAAACTTTGATAAAAAGTCAACATCGATTTTATGCCGATTACGTTTAGGTCATGTGTCGACTCCAGCTCATCTGAACAAAATTAACATTTTAACAGATCCATCATGTCCTTGTGGAGAGTACGGTGACAGTAACCATATTTTCTTTTCTTGTACTTTGTATGATAGAACACAGTTCATTTCGAACCTGATATCCTTATCTATTCCATTTCCTACTTCTATTACTTGTTTGTTAAGTTTATGTAGTCTAGATGTATATAAGTTATTAATTCAGTTTGTACATATTAATAATTTAAGACTTTAAATTATTCTTGAACTTTCCTATGTACCTACCAATCCTTTCATCCTAAATTCCCGATCCCGTAATCTTGTATATTGTTGTTTGTTTCCCTAACTTTGATAATTGGCTAAAGACATTGGTCATAGCCATAAAGAAGAAAAAAAAAAAAAAAAAAAAAAAAGACATTCATGCATTTAATGTCACGGTGATGTCAAATTGTCAACTTGTCAAGTGAGACTAATGATCGCTGGCTGTAATTTTGTTATTTAATTTCTTTTATTACACTTTATTTTCTACTGTTATATGTAAATTGCATTGTTTTGTGGAGCGTGTGTATTGTAACTTAACTGTAGGAATAACTTCACAATGTCTCATCAAACAGGAATTCAAGGTACGAAAATATACAGTTATCTACCTATTTCAAAATAAACCACGTAATATGCTAATAACCCCGGCAAAACATCTTCTTTCCGTTTTCAAGGCGAGAAAGTTATTATCTACATGGAATCCAGTATATTTTTAGATATTGCGTTACTCTGGCTCTCAACCAGATCTCCCACGCCAAAATTCCATATTGATAACAATGGTTAATAAATGGCATCCCAAGATTGAAATCATAATTTTTATAAGTATTGTAAGCAAAAATTTGAATGGACTTGCAGCACTGTGATTATGACACACATAGGAAATATACAACACAGGAAATATACTGCCTATGATTTATTAAATTAATTCCAACTATAGAAAGTTACTATAGTAAACATAAACAGCTAATTGTGCAATAGTAACTTTCTTATTTACTATAAATTAAGAGGAAAACACTTGATTGACATATTATTTTCTACTACTTAAATGAATATGAAATATGGAAATTTTGGCCTAAAACTAAACCCCTACATATGGTAACTACCCATCATACCTATATTTCAATTGAAAGCTTGTAGAGACATTTTAATGAACCAAATGTACTATAATAAGCGTAATCAGCCTTTAATGTTTCCACGGCTGGGACATAGGTGCCTTGACAGTGCCCCAGATGTTTTGAGAGAGAGTGGGCCATAATCCACCACACAGACCCAGTGCAGGTTGGTGAATGTTGGGCAGTAGCATAAATTATAATAATTCATCTTTTCATTTCAGCCAATGCAGAGTTGAAGAAATATTTAGGAAAATGTAGGGATGGAAAAATTCGAGTTTTGAAAATCAGCATAGAAAATGGTATGCTATTAAGAAACTATTTATTATCATTCTGCTGCCTTTATTATAATTTATTTAACATATCTTTTCTTCTATACTTTTCTTTTAAAAGATAATTTATTTTGATCAGTAGGTTTTTAAGTCCATGCTCAAATGTTGGACACAAAACCCTATCACTAACCCTCTGCTGCTCTGCCCATCTGTCCTTAGCTCTTGAACCATAATGACAGTTTATTTGTAAAAATTGCTACTATTATAACAAGTCATAAAAATAAGATACAATTAAAACATATTGATCGACATAGTTAGTGTAGCGGCTGAATGACGGACTAATGTGCTGCATCTTGCGGGTTCCATTCCTGCATGTAACAAATATTTATATGATTTACTGGTAGTGTTTCTGGGTCTGGCTGTTTTTGTATGTGATTTTAAATCTCGACCTTAGAAGCTTTATAGGTGTGACAACCTATACATATGACCTAATGCTCCTAAAGGCGAGAAATGTTTGTAAACACACCCACAATACAGAAGTATTTTCTGGTGTTCTTATTTTTTTTATACAAAACATGCGTTTTCTAATATTTACCTAGTGTTAAATATTGAATCATGGTAAAGCACGTTGGACTTTCATTGGACAGGCTTTTAAAATCAATTAAAATTGAAAATAAATATCAATTATCACGCAAATATAAGCAATCTCTTCGTTTTTGTTTCATATTGTTATTGTATTGATTTTCAGAACAGCTGGTATTATCCAAGTCTTACCCGACAAAGCACTCATGGGAACAGGACTTTGACAAATATGTACCTTCGTTGGTAGTTGAAGAAATGCCATGTTACATTTTATACAGGTGAGTCATTTTTAGCCCAAGAATTATGAACTCTAATAACCTGTGTTTGTGTTTTTTTCTTTACTGACAATTAACAATTCACTAAGTAATTACTCTTTATACTATATGTATAATACTTGCTCTATGTATTAATTTTTTTTTTTTTAATTCATAATCATAAATGAATATTCACCAAAAAAGACAAGTAACGAGGTCACTGCTTAAAGTTGAAGTTTAGTCAGAAAGCAATGGATATTCAAATAAAATTGAATTAAATAAATGAAGTGTTTATTTTCAATTATTTAAGTAAAATATTATTCTAAAACATCCATCTATATCTTACGTTATATCTTCTTTGACCCTACATTAATTTATGTATGTAAAAACAAATAATGGCCTTGATACTCTTGTTCTGAAACTAAACTAAATTTTAGTTCATGCATCGTTAAATTAAGATAGTCCTTAGACAGTTTAGACGTGATTAAAAACATTCCTTATTGCGATTTCTTAGCACACATTTAATTTATTAAGAGCATTTACTACCCACAACTGGCAACGTCGCATTTAAGTGTCATATTTCGTGGTTTTTAATTTTTATAATTTAACCGGACCTATATTTTAAAAATGTGTTGTACTAACTATTATTATGAATGAATTAGGTGAAAAGTGTGTAAAAGGTAAAAAATCATTGCATTTATAGTTCTAATTATATGATAATAACGCGTTGGAAATTTGCAAGGCGTTATTTTCATAGTAAAATAACTGGAAACAGTACCGTTACTGACTTTTTATCCACTATTCACCTAATTCTAAAAAGTTAGTGGAACACATTTTTAAAATATAACTCCAGTTTAATAGTAAAAATTTAAAACCGCGAAATATGACACTTAAATGCGACGTTGCCAGTTGTGGGTAGTAAACACTCTTAATAAATTAAATTTGTGCTAAGAAATCCAAATAACATTCCAAAGCTTCATTAAATATTTCCTTAAGACAAGGAGAGCATCTCATATTTTTCCTGCTCTTTTAGATTTGATTCAACAAATTCCCTCGGCCATGAGTGGCTGCTCCTCAGCTGGTCTCCAGACAGTGCCCCAGTCAGGCACAAGATGCTGTATGCCTCCACTAAGGCCACGCTCAAACAAGAGTTTGGATCTGCACATATTAAGGATGAAATGCATGCCACTGTAAAGGTATATACATATCCACATATAGACTTTTTTATGTTATTATAAACTAGTACTTGACCGCAATTCCACCTGATGGTAAACAGGGATGCAATCGTTGATGGTAAAGCACGCTAGTTTATTAAGCCCATTCACTCAAAAACACTGAGTGAATAGGCAAGAAGACTGTAGTTGAGCGAGGTGATACAATCTTAAACCTAACAACACGACCCTCCAAGACCAAACTCCCGATACGGCAACATTTGGCGCATCATACCCGGCACACATCGCAACTCAACTGCTCAGACCCGTCGTCCGTTTGACTTCACCAGACATCATGACGGAACACGACGAATCGCTTGGTGGCAAGATTGTTTGGTAGGTGGTAACTTCTGCCGGCAGCCGATGTTAATTACATAAACTCACGCCCTTTTTCCATTGACCTTCAACCTTCCATGAAGAGTTGGAATGGATCAAATGACCGTTGAACCCAACCATATTCAAACATTGTCGGTTTTTTTTTTTCTTTTGATTTTTTCTCTGCGTCCTTGCGTTTACAAAACGGAAAATTTTAAATTTCGCGTTATTTACGAATATGAGTTCCGCCGTAGCACCAGTGCTGCAGAAACGGCTCGAAGAATTAATGATGTGTAATATGTGTATGGCAGTGGTGTCGCTAGAGAAAGCACAGTGCGTTTTTGGTTCCAATATTTCGTTCTGGAAATTTCAACCTACAGAACAACCCCGTGGACGGCCGGAGACCAAAGTCGGCAATGAAGAGTTGAAGGCTATTTGGAAGCGGACTCATCACAAACTACGTCCAAGTTAGCTGCAGGCTGCGGTGTTAGTGATAAAACTGTTTTAATCCACATGAAATAAATTGGGAAGCTCGAAAGGTGGGTACCTCATGAATTGAGTGAAGCAAACCGACAAACACGCGTCGACTGCTGCGTTACATTTCTTAATCGGCACAATAATGAACGGATTTTAAATCCGTAACCCGATGAAAAGTGGATACTCTACAACAATAGGAAGCGCATCGCAATGGCTTAACCCCGGTGAACCATCCAAATTCTGCCCCAAGAGAAAATTGACTAGAAAAAAGTTATTGGTCAGCGTTTGGTGGACTAGTGCCGGTGTGGTACACTACAGCTTCCTTAAATCTGGCCAGACGACTAATGCAGATCTGTACTACGAGCAGCTCCACATAATGTTGGATAAACTAGCCGCTAAACAACCGAGACTGGTCAATCGCACAAGGCCACTGCTGCTTCAGGACAACGCGAGACCACACACTGCACAACAGATTGCTACCAAATTAGAGGAGCTTCAATTGGAATGTTTAAGACATCCACCGTACTCCTCGGGCCTTGCTCCAACAGACTACCATTTTTTAGAAATTCGGATAACTTATTGCAGGGGAAAAAAATTCAACTCCGATGAGGCAGTCTAAACCGCCTTCAAACATTGTATTGTTTGCCGTCCTAATGTTTTTTTTTTTAGAAAAGGTATAAACGTACTACCTATGAGATGGCAGAAGTGCATAGATAGAGAGATGAATGGGTCATACTTTGATTAAATAAATATTATTATTATATTAAAAAAATAAACGACTTTTATTCCTTCCATACAAAACGCTAATTTCATATGTAAGGACCTAATAATTACAATATACTATATTATAATAACAATGTAGTCAAAATCCCTCTTCCTTTCCTAGTTTTGCTATACCACTAAAATTATCATATTCTGTAAAACCTACCATCCAAGTTCACATACAAACACACAATATACTTGGTAACTTACAATTGCGATTTTTTTGTGAAATACGAATGCTACGCCCGAATGCAAATCCGACACCTCATATAAGATTCGAAAATTCTGTTCCTAACAACATAACATTTAATTAAAGAATTAAATCGTTTTTCAATGAGTGTACACATACATGCTTAATTTGCTCGTGACTGTAACATTTCACCTTTGAAGGAAACAATTACATTTAAGTTTTTGTTGAGTCACGAAAAATGACATCATTGTTCACTATATTTACATGTTGACCCTTTCTATTCATAGGACGAAGTAAGTCTGAAAGGTTACAAGGCTCATTTGACTGGGGTCAGTGCGCCCGCCCCGCTCACCGACCGGGAGGAGGCCTTGAAGGAGCTACAGGAGAGTGAACACGATACTAACTACGGAACTGATGCTAGGTAAGCAGCATGGCTATCAATCGGTGTTAAAAAAAGGGTTTTTGCTTTTTATAGCCCAATTCTCCAGATAGGCTTTTAAAAGTGATATAATCTTTACGAGCCTAATATATAATAAGTACCTAATAGCGCGCGCAGGCGATGCGATGCGACGGAGTGTCACGAACGATTACGAACATTGCCGTGGGCAAAAAAATCTATATGTGTATAATGGATTCTGTTGTTCACAAACTAAACTAATTTTAAGTATGTGCATCTTTTCCTCTCCAATTCGTTAACCTTTTGAACCAATAACCGTCAAATTACCTACATATGGTCATTGAAATAACTACCATTATATTTTCTTTTCTAATTACATAAGCCAGTTTTACAACTAGAAGCAATAAGTATCAACTTAATATAAGTATTTACCTATCATCACTGCATTTGTGTTACTGAAGGTACCAGATGAAGAGCATTATTTTCATTCATTTTATTATAGTAAGAGCAATAGAGAATTGATAGAAACATATGCTTTTAGTCTTAACCAACCTGCCATTTTTTTTTAATTTTTTTTTTCAAATGTGTTTATTAATGAGCTCTTTTTGAACATCTAAATTACATAAGACTATCCCCCAAAACGCCCGCCCTTCTTCAGATGACAGAACCTGCTGGTTCTGTCATCTGAAGAAGGGCGGGTCTTATTCTGTTAACCATCTCACAGTGAAAACTAAGCCGATTTAAGCGTGGAATAACAATTCCAACTTATGCTAAGGATTGTACCTATGACAGCTCACTCTCAGGCGATGTATGCGTGGAGTAACAATTCCAATTAATGCTAAGGATTTGAACTATGACAGCTCACTCTCAGGCGATGTAAGCGTGGAGTAACAATTCCAACTAATGCTAAGGATTGACACTATGACAGCTCACTCTCAGGCGATGTAAGTGTGGAATAACAATTCCTATAGTTCTTGCAATTTACGAGCGCGCGTGACTCTTGCTTGTGGTATGGTGTGTACATGCACAATGCGTTAGTGTGTGTCCCTGACGGAGCGTTCAGTAGCGAGCCGTCGCCCGCTCAGGTCACTTGTGCTTATGGTTTTTACGTCGCTATCCGCCACGAAGTACCGTCAGCATGTCAAATACCGATAAAAAGCGAAAAATTATTCGTAGTGAGGTGAGTTATTTAAATATGCATTTATAGCGTTAATTTAATATTAAACTTTTTGTATGGATCAACGATCATGAACATTGTTGTTATTATTTGTAGGGTCGTGCAATTATCGCCCGAGTTTTTCATTTTCTTCAAGAAGAATATAATTTCATGAAGGCGAATAATAATGATAATTGTGATTTGAGTCCTTTGGCCAACGTAAGAAAACGAACCGCCGAAGCAACAGGGGTCAGTGAACCTACTGTAACTTCTATTTTGAAAGAAGAAAAAGAGATGCCCTCTACATCTGGCAAGTTTCTTTCACCAATGAAAAAACGTATATAAAGCATCCTCCACAACTGGAGATTATCACTCAAATATGAGTTTTGAAAGTTATAAGAAGTGGCTAGAAGAGAAGCTTATGCCAAATTTGCCAGAAAGGGCAGTTATTGTGATGGATAACGCGTCCTATCATAACGCCCGCAGCAGTAAAATTTCTACGTCCAGTTCAAGGAAGAGCGATATGATAAAATGGCTAACTGATAACGGAATTTTATGTGACGAACGATTAAAAAAAAATCTAACTCTATGATTTAATAAAAAATAATAAACATCGTTTCATAACATTCTAAATCGATGAAATAGTTAAAAGCAAGAATTTTGAAATATTACGTTTGCCGCCCTATCACCCTGATTTGAACTGTATCGAAAATATCTGGGGAATTTTTAAAAATAAAATTGCAACTAAAAATATCGGGCAAAATATGACTATTTTACAAAATTTAACAAATGAGTGTTTGAACGATATCGACAATGATACCTGGCGTAAAACTTGCAAGCATGTCGAAAAACTTGAAGAAGAATACAGAAAATATTTCGATTTGGACTTCGAGTTAACGATTAATGTAGAATCAACTGATAGCGACACTGAAGAGTTTGAAGATAGTGACACTTCTGACGATGAATAATAATAAATTTTAATAAAACTTACTATTAAAATATTTGTTTTATTATCATTGTTGGTTTCAAAGAAAAAATAATTTTAACATTGATTATTTGTATGCTAACCGTAGCGCGTCTACGCGCACGCACACATTTACACGTATACAGATACGACTTGAACACAACTAAGAGCCACGCGCGTTCGTGAATTGCAAGAACTATACTATTCCTAAGGATTGAAACTATGACAGCTTACTCTTAACACATTTTTACAGTATTGAGCAGCAGTAAGTCGTTACACACCTAAATATATTTTTGATTTCTATCTATATTACAGGCAGTCGACAATGGGTGGTGTTTCTTTTCCTATTACTGAAGATGCCAAACAAGGAATTCATGATCTCAAACGAGGTTCCTATAACTATTTGCAATTTAAGATAGGTGAGTTTTTATTCCAACTAGCCAGTATAATACCCGTATGTTGATACGGGTTTGAATTTTTTTATTTTGAATTCAAAATAAAAAACGAAAGAAAAGAAATAAATAACAGAGCAGAGACATCGTCGCTTAGCCTGTGGTACCATGAATTCAGTACATGATTCTGCTCGAGCGTTGAAATTTTTGGTTGGTTATTAAAAACAAAATAGCTCTCCTATATTTTGACCGTGTAGGTATTATTTTATTTTTACATTCTAAGGAAACTTATATTTGCACTTTCAATGAAACAATACATTGTTTTTTCATAACATGCTGCAATATATGATTCTAGATTGCTGTAGAAATTGTTACAATTTCTATCATCATGTTTTGAAAATATGTTTGCAGTTTGAGCGACGATAACCCTTCCATTTTAGTAAGTGGTTGCCAGCACTCTGATATTATCATAAATAAAATGGTTCCTAAAGCAAAATACTGTTGCTGTATTCTGGATTGAGGTATATGGGTGCCGATGGTACGGAGGTACTTTAGACAAATTCAGCGTTGACATTGGGGTAGCAATGCATCTGTGGTACTATTGTTGTGAAATGAATGTCAAGTGCACTGTTCAATGGTCACTTGACAGCTCATTTCACATATACTTTGTTTAAAAAATAGATTGCTGGTTATGCATCTGGTATTGCAGTTGATTAACTTACTGTTGGAATTATAGTGCTGGACACAAATAAAAAGCTTATTCAAGAAGTCAAGACTGAAATCTTAATACATTATGTTTCAGATTTAGATGAAGAAAAGATCCATTTATCCAAAGCGGCCAACATTTCTATCACTGAGTTACCGCAGCAAGTGCCGAGCGATGAAGCCAGATACCACTTGTATATATTCAAACATACACATGAAAGTGATTACATGGAAAGTATAGGTAATTAATTTAAAAAAAAAAACTTGTTGATGCTGTGTTGTAACTATAGCCTGTTACAGAGCTCCTTTTTTTTTTAATAATTATAAACTAGCGCTTGACCGTAATCCCGCCTGATGGTAAGCAGTGATGCGATCGTTGATGGTAAAGCGCGCTAGTTTATTAAGAGCCTATTCACTCAGAAAAACTGAGCGAATAGGTAGGAAGACGGCAGTTGAGCGAGGTGATGCAATGTTATGGAGCGATTCGTCCGGTGTTGGAGGGATGGGTTGGGCGCCGGCATGGCAGCCTTACCTTCCGCTTGGTGCAGGTACTGACCGGACATGGCTGCTTCGGTCACTACCTGCACCGGGTCGCCCGTCGGGAGGAGTTACCGCGGTGTCACCACTGCGACTCCCCCGACGACACGGCCGAGCACACCCTCGTGGAGTGCCCGGCCTGGCGAAACGAGCGCCGCGTCCTCGTTGCGGCGCTCGGAGGCGGACGCCTCTCCCTGGCAACCATGGTGCGAGCCATGGTTGAAAGCGAGAGTGCATGGGAGGCTGCCGCCTCCTTCTGCGAGACCGTCCTCTTGCAGAAGGAGGCTGCGGAGAGGGAGCGGGAAGAGGACGTACTTGCCGCTCCCCTCCGGCGTAGACGGGTGGGGCGAAGAAGGCGGGGGACGAACCCCCGTCTCCTTTAGCCCCAGGGTGTGACCAGCGCGTGCGGGTAGCTCCCGCACGTGCATTGCACAACGGTCACCACGTCTGGGGATTATTCCGTTACCGGGTAATCCCCCTTTGGCGCGGAAACCGGCCCTACAGGGGAGGGCCGGCAAGCCCTGAGAGTGGCACGGAGTACTTGGCCTTCGGGTCGGCCCCGTGACACTCTCAACACAGGGCCCGACGGTAACCGGGTGGTTTTAGTGGGTATTCCCGGCTTCGGCCGGGCGAGTCCCACACACGCTCGTCGCCTAGCTAGCGACGGGTATGGTGCGTAAAGGCATTTCCACTCGTTAAAAAAAAAAAAAAAAAGGTGATGCAATGTTAAACCCAACAACACGACCAACGATGCTGCGCCAAAGGGAGATTGATCTGAAGACCCTCCACGACCAAACCCCCAACACAACAACATTTGGCGCATCGTACCCGGCACACATCGCAACACAGTTGTGTTGCGATGTAGCCGCAGCCGCAGCCGCACAGAGGTCGGGTCTGAGCAACTGCTCACACCCGTCCTCCGTGCGGCTTCACCAGACATCATGCCGTAACACGACAAATCGCTTGGCGACAAGACTTTGTCTGTTGGGTGGTAACTTCTGCCGGCGGCCGATGTTATGGCCTACCACCGAGGAAGCTCTAATTGCTCAGGACTCTGGAATTGATATATTTTTGTAGAGCAGCAAATCTGTGTAAAATATTTGTATGACGTTTTTTAGTTAAATGTTTAGTTATTGGCTTGGTGTACTTTGGTGTATACTTTAAATGCAGCATGAAATTGTAATATAAATAAATCTGATCTGATATTTCGTATGTGCCAAATCCAAAACATTAGTTCCATTGACACTTACGTTGCCGTCAGCGCCAAAGTGGCGACAGTCAAATATCTTCATTTTGTAATCGTTAGTATGAAGTCTTGCTTACTTGTTTATCATGTGCAAATGGACCACAACAAACCAATGGATGCATAACTTCTGATCTGAGGGTATTCCCCTGGATACGCCTATGAGTGGATGCCATTTTGTATTATCATTTAGAAACTGAATTATTATCCTTGTAATTGGTCACACCCTTTATGCCTGGTATTTTACTATGACCTGTTAAAACCATCCTGGTTCCAGTGTCAGAACAGTGCTATCCTTTTTATATTTCATGTTATATCTTTAGTTTCTTTGTATCCCTCTTAATATGAATTAAGTATTATTATTATTGTGAAATATTAAGTTCTTTTAATTATACAATATATAAAGAAAACTGTCGGTTTCGTGAAGTTTTTGCTGCCTACAAAGACGGGCTAAACTTAAAAACAAAGTTTTTTCTTTTATTCAAATCAACTCATTTGGCAGAAAATTTATTCAAAGGCTTTTATAAATCGGTTGTTATAATTTTAATTTACAGTATTCATCTACTCCATGCCCGGATACAACTGCAGTATAAAGGAGAGAATGATGTATTCTAGCTGTAAAGGGCAATTCTTAGAAATAATCGAACAGTTGGGCTGCGAAATCGCGAAACGAGTAAGTTGGATCCCTATTTTAGCGATTTTAAATCATAAACTTCAAACACATTCAGTGTTTATGTGTAGTTTGGAAAGAGAGGCAGTAACACCACTGAGGACATATAAATACTTACAGTAAGTTGTAGATACATCGATATGCCTGAGGCCTTAGTCTGCTATTTTTATAAATTTGTCATTCCAACACGATTCCATTGTCATTGTGCTTAAAAGTTCGAAATCTGCTAAATTCATAAAGATCGATCAATTATCTAAGTCATTTCGTAATGGAATGGTGATAGAATCACATTTCCGTAGTGCCGTTATTATAAAACCCGTTAATAGAAATGATTTTCGACGAAACCAATACTCAATTTAAACAAGTATTAATATGGAGTGCAGTGTCAGTGATTGACTACTGGAAAGTCATAATGGCGCCATTTTCTTAGTACATTTCGAAACTTGTCAAAATCGATCATTATGAGATCACTGATCGACTATTCTGACACGATTGTAATATCAGACTAAGACTCCTGGTCACACTTCCTTAGGGCCCGTTCTATCGCCAGTCATACTAATGATAAGATTTACAATCGAGATTCCCCGAAGTTACCCGAACCGTTTCGTATATATTATACTCCATTCGCAATAGCATTAGACGATGATAAAAAAGGTTCGAGTCGCTAAAATTAAGTGGCAATGGGCGGGGCACCTTGCTCGTAGAACCGATGGCCGATGGGGCAGTAAGGTTATTGAGTGACGGCCACGTACCGGAAGACGCGGCGTAGGGAGGTGTGCTGACGCCGCACACTCAAGGTGGACTGATGACCTGGTAGAGGTCGCGCGAAGCCGATTGATGCGGGCAGCATAAGACCGGTCATCGTGAAAAGCCTTGGAGGAGGCCTTTGTCCAGTAGTGGGCAGCAGCAGTGGTGGTAGGTCGAAGAAGAAGAATGAAGTTTTTTACTCTACCAGAAAGTGTCCTTCATCTCTGTATAATCCATTAACAACAAGGAGTTGTAAGGAATTATTTGCGGCTTTTGCAATGCATTATCGTTGCTTATACACATATATTTATGTCGCTTAAAAATAATAAACTCTAAAAAAAATTAAGCTTCTGTTAATGCAGACTCCTTTTAACTTTCAGGCTTTATCTTATAATCTGTCTCAGTTACTAAATTAGTTTATTTTGATTATTATGATATTGGTAGTTTGATAATTATGCATTATTACAGTTTTACAAAAGGAGCACTATCATTATACTAGAATGTTAAATCATATTTAAATTACTAGAAGTTTGATTTATCATTATAAAGGTAGTGTTCATTATGTATACTGAACACTGCCGTAGATGTTGCAACAAATAAAACAAGACGATACTGATTTCAGTTTTTTAATTGGATCATATTTGGTTCCTTATATCTAATCGTCGGTAATGAAACCATAGCGTGCTTTTAAACAGCGCAACGCCATCTATCGAGCTATGGGACAAACTTTTGTAATGATTACTTTTACATTATTACACATGCTATTTATATAAACACTCTTCTAGAGACGGGTTGTTTTTATTCATATATGCAGTTGTATTATGTTTATTGAAGGATATCCGTAATAAAATAAGTTGCATAGTTCGTAGAGCGACAGTATGCCGCGGGGTGCGCGCACGGCGCCTGTGAGCTACCTCTTGTCGCAGTAACGCAGGTATGCGGGCACCTCGGCGTCTTACTAACGAATTAACAAGAGTTCATATTGTTCTATTTGCTCTCTATTGAACTACTATATTGGTAAAGGCGACTACCAACGTCACTGGTCATTCTAACTAAGATTTGCATGCCTTGATAATTTTTTTGTTTGCTTAATTGGCTTTTATTTTACTATTTAACACAAAAACAACAGCTTGAAAGCGGTCTCTGCTTGGTTTTGGTTATAGATTTTAAATAAAAAAAAAGAAAATGTGTACTTTGTGGACAATGTTATTGGCATGGAAATAGTAATAAGGATCAGGAAAGTGCATTTCACCGAAAAAAGTAGCCGCCGGAGATGGTTAGCTCAAGGTCAATTCATCCCGTTCTATTACAATGACTATATATGATTTGATATCAAAGTGAGACATTTAAATCTCAATTTAAAATAGAATAGAATACTCTTTATTGTATACAGGACATAAATAAAAAGATTTGACACAGAGTGACACAATGAGCGGTCTTTTACAGACAACTTTTAGATGGAATACTAGAAGGAATGAGAGAGACTTACATTCTGCAAATAAAAGGCTCTGACTTGACTTTGAAAAGAAAATGATAATGCCACTTCAAAACAAATAACAAGTAGTATCACCCTAAAAGTGTAGTGTGTAATTGTGGCGAAATCATCATCCTATGAGCTCCGTAATAATAATTTGTAAGATTTTATCGTTTTTAAGCTTACCTCTGAAATACCTTTACACAACGTAGGTACCCTTTACACAACACTTTCTTACCAGTTTAAATATTAAAATAGCAAATAACAAGAAATTTCAAACTTGTAAGCAAACAAGCCCTCAACAACTCGACGCCATCGTGCTTTTTAGAGTTGTCATAACAAATTCTTAAAACCTACCATATGTACAAAAAATCTACTATGAAAGTACTTGTTGTGTTTTTTGTTTTATTAAACTCACTCTATTAATAGTTTATATAACAAAGATAAAATATTGCAACTGTCTAATTAACAAGAGAATGCATAGAATAGGGATGTATCTAAGGTATGAAAATAAAAAAAGAATTAGTCCGTCTTATAGATAATAAAAAAAATTAAGACCCGTATTTTTATATTGTTGAAATTACCAAAAACCACTGAGATATAGCGTATTAAAGTTACGGAGTGGGGCTAATTATGTCACGCCATGGTATATTTTGTACCACAGCGGGACGTCATGTGACATTTCAAATCAATATATCTTCCTAAGTATTTAAATGAAAGAAAAAATAAAATACGTGTTCAATATATTTTATAACTTTATCTGATGGACATTAAATTATTTTTTAGGATACAACCCAATACTGTTATTATTTTTTATGAGTTATATTTATTCTCGTTTTAAGTCCACAATAGTTTTTTTTTTATATATATATATTGCTGGCAACGGTTAGAAAGGGGCTTTGTCTGCTATTTTTATAAATTTGTCATTTCAACACGATTCTACTGGCTTTCCTATGTCATTGTGCTAAAATTTCGTAATCTGCTTAATCCATAATGATCGATCAATTAGGTATTGGTCAGTTTTCTCTTAATGGAATGTTGATAAAATGACATTGCCGTATTGCTATTATTTTAAAATCCTTTAGAAAAAATGTTTTTCTGAAAACTATTACTCAATTTGAACATTATTAATATGGAGTGCTAGTGATTGACCACTGGAATCATAATGACGCCACTTTGTTAATAGATTACTTAACTTGTATAGCACCTTGGCCGATGAAGGCCAGCCCGCGCCGCAACTGAGCCAGTAAATGTAATTTCCCAACCTTTGAGTTTGTTTCGGACGTTTCTTCTCAGAGCTAGTACTAGGAAACGCCGCGGTCATCAAACCGAATTTAAACAAATATTCGATCCAGCCGTCCCTTGCTGTTCTCTCCAGCGACGCCCTAAGCCGAGGTTCATACCACAGGGGGTGCCCTTAGCGTGTAGTCGCTTAGTTTTTTAGTTTCCCTGGCTGGAGGCTTTAAATTCATTTAAGGCATCCACAGGAAAGTCCGGTTAAGTAGTCACGGCCTCTCAAGGTCAACTACGAGATGTCAAATCAAAAAAAAAAAATTTTATAGCAGACTAGGGTCCCTGGTGGTTAACCTCTCTGTCCGCTCGCATACTCCCTCAGTTCTAAAATCGATCTTATAACAATGTCATAAGGTCTTCTTTCGCTTCCGTTGTGTTTCTGAGTGCACATTCCTCTATTACTACTTCCATGGATGTTGGTTACAACTTGTTCGTATATATATATTTTTTATGATGTGTCACTGTTTTTTTTTTATCATATATGTTTATCATAATAAATACCAAATAATGTGCTATGTACAATAAATGAACCACCACTTCTCCCCAAACTGTGAGGAAAACAGTCGTGGTATTATAAGTATATAGGTACATATAATGTGTTAAGAATAAGATTTAAAAAATACGTTTCGTTGAACCAATTTTGAGTTACGTTTTAGTTTACGTTGGTGGAAATGACAAATAGCGGCTGCAGTAAAAGTTGTTTTTTTAACGACTACGATGACTTCCTTGCTTTTAATGCCATTCTTATGACTACGGAATAGAAGTTAAAATCGCTTGAATAGACAGTAAAAAGGCTTCTTTACATGTCAAATCTTAACGGGAATAGACTATAGAAGTCGTATAAATAAAAAACAGACCATAAATTTTATAGTCCTCTTTGCGACCCGTCCCGGTTTTGCACAGGTGCGATATACGGACGACTGCAGGTCAAGCTAGCCGAGACTGTCAACTATTCCCAATAAACATTGAGCCTTAATGCTTTAGAGATAAAGTTGAAAATCTAATAAATAAATCTGACAGAGTGTAGTAGCTCGATGTTCTGGCGTCTGTACAGAAAATATAATATGTCAAAAATTTAAATTTGTGCTATGTTTATACTGAATAGTAATTTACTAAAGTATACAATTTCCGGAGTAAATTCTCTAAATGATGGCGAAAATTAATTATGTACCTAACTGTTATTTACTAAGCGCATTTACAACCAGACACGAAAAGCGATTTTGTTTTGTACTAATTAAAGATATTATTCTTGCAGTTAGAAATCGATGACGGCAAGGAGCTAACTGAAGAGTTTTTGTACGACGAAATTCATCCTAAGAGGAATCTGCACCGTCCCGCCTTTGCCAAGCCCAAGGGTCCACCGAACAGAGGAGCCAAACGAATCACCAAGTCACAGAATTCTCAGTAATTATAATAAGTACAGTAGATATTTCAATAATCACGTGGCTACGAAGAATTTAAATGAAGAGGGGATTTTTCTACATACCAACTCCAAATGTTCACCCAGTAAGATACCTACATTCCGATCGTCGACAGAATTCATTCCTGACGCCTGACGGTGATTTTGGTCTTTTTAGTGATAGTTGACCCCATAAGCAGCGGAAAGACCACATTCGAAAAACACATAGCCGTTTGTATGTAATGCTTGAGTATTAAGTCTGTGTAATACGATCCTATGATGGATGGTCAGTCACACATTCTGCCCACGGAACAAAAGACCTTGTATGTCTGTTACATCGATTAAAAAATATACCTCGATCCGCAATAAAATTACTCACCAGCTTAGGCCAATGATGGAAATCCGAGGTCGGCTATACCTCACGCCTTCTTCCTAAGACGTTGGGCAGAAATGACCGAACACCACATGCTTATGAGTACTCATAATTATGAGTGCAGCGGTAGCTTAGTGGTTAGGAGGCGTTTTACTTTGTGCAAATATGAACGGTGAAGGATACGGCATGTTCTAGAGCCAAAACTTTGAAGACATGTGACATCTACCAAACCACACTGGGCCCGCGTGGTAGATTACGGCCCACTCTTTCCCATTGGGAGGAAGCCTAGAATATTTTATATATATTATGTTACATGCTCATATTGCTCATATACTTCGTCTTTTTCCTTCGTCCAATCGTGAGTTCATATATCCATTTATTTTTCTAACTTAGAATGGAATGGAATGAAACATAATGGTTTCAGTGGCTAAAACTAAAAGCACAAAATAAACAAGTTTCATTGGTAATTGTTACTAAAAATGTTGCTGTTAATCACCTAATTTAGTCCCAGTGGAGAGATATAACAACGCTTGGTAA
The DNA here is from genome assembly GCA_037179545.1 of Sesamia inferens. Taxonomy (NCBI): domain Eukaryota; kingdom Metazoa; phylum Arthropoda; class Insecta; order Lepidoptera; family Noctuidae; genus Sesamia; species Sesamia inferens. The sequence continues at coordinate 12,739,350 of CM073928.1, read as the reverse complement.
ACTTCATTGGCTAATATAGAAATATGAATACATGATTCTAAAGATAAGATTGGAATATCTTGCAGCCTGATTCAAATTTTATAGCATCTCTGATCATAAGACAAGTGGGTGAGTATTGGAAGGTGAAAGCAAGTCAAGTCATCCATCCATCCTTCCTACAGGTCAGCGGGGATGAGGGGTCATGTATTGCGCAGTGAGTTCTCGCTTCATTGCCGCCAGGTGATTAATTCACTCACTTTCAAACACTAAAGCCACGTGATTTGACTACTTACTTCTGAATTTTAGGTACTTGCCTCTGAGATATAATACTGCTTATTTACATATGTAGTTACCCATCTATATTAAAAATTTATTGAAACAATAAAATATAGAAAACAAAGACTGGTAGGTCAGTGTGCAATAAAAAAAACATACTAAATTATAACAGTAATTCATAAAAATGTTTTAAACATAGATTTGAAAGGGATTCTGAACGAAAATGAAATTTCAGTAATAACGTTTATTCATTTACGAGAATATAAATTGTATACTTTAAATACCTATGTTTAGAACAATTTAGTACAGTATGATTATAAGTAATAATATATTAAAAATCTAAGTATTATTATATTACATAATTGTTCGTGCTGATTCCCTTGTTCACAAACTAAACTAAATTTAAGTAGTTTTTTAGTTTTCTTTCTTTTTCATTAAGAAAAGAACACAATATACACATGAGTTTAGTCCTGTCAAATTATTACACATTAGTCAACACCTGATGTAAATTGACGTATTTTTAGTCTCAATGTTTTTAACATCTATCTAAAATGTCTAGTGTCTTTATTTGCCAGAACTAAACTTATATTACTATTATGAACGAAAAGTAATAATAAATGGAAAGAAAAATTTGCTAACAAGGGAATCGGTGCCGTTGATAAAGGAAACGAATTAGTCAAACAATGAAATTATTGAGGTGCAAAATATTACGATGTTGCATAATAAGACGCCGTCTAAATAACGCGAAAGAAATACAGGGTCAAATTACTTTCTCTCCTCCCTCTTTCTCGACTCCCTCCACCGTGGAGTGACATAGGGGTATACCCGGAGTCTTTCCGTCTAAAACCACCGAGATGTTCCACCTCTATGGCCAGAAGTGCGGGATTCGCATAACTATTCGCCCCCAGCTCAGCGTCGAATTACCTAGCAATCATAACAAAATAAAATCTGCCTCATCTAACTTTTTCCCAACTATTTTAACCGAAAGGCCTTAGGCCTTCAGTATAACCGAATGCAAAAAAAATAATTCTTAGGGTTCAATGACTTTGTATCGCCACATCTCTTAAGAATTTGACCCTGTATAATAAAAAGAATAGAGCGTGGATGTACGTAGCTATAAGCCACACTATTACTCATATCAGAGCTTTTTAAATCGACAATAGTTTTTTTTTTTTGTGGTATAAAATTTACGTCTGTGGCGCCGATTTCCATCTAATATATAAAATTCTCGTGTCACGGTGTTCGACATTAAACTCCTCCGAAACGGCTCGACCGATTTTCATGAAATTTTTTGTGCTTATCCGGTATCTATGAGAATCGGCCAACATCTACTTTTCATCCCCCTAAATGTTAGGGGTAGTCCACCCCTAAATTTTTTTTTTTTTTTTAGACAAAATTTTTAATTTCTATTTTTTTATGATACAACATACAAAAATACATACAATCCCCAATTTTCACCCTTCTACGATCAACCCTTATTTTTAATAGCCATTTTAGTAATTTAATCTATTATTTATATGGCAAAACAACGTTTGCCCGGTCAGCTAGTAGTTCTCTAAATTCAAGTTCAATGCATCTTTTTTTTTAATTTTATTTTTAGGAAAAGGACAGAAGACAAAATTTTAGTTTAGTCCTGTCAAATTACCACACAACAACAGGCTCCATGGATATTCTTGTACGTGACTAGCTGCGTCTCGCGGTTTCACCCGCGTAGGTTTCGATGTTTTTTTCTATATGATCCGCTCCTATGGGTCGCAGCATGATCTTATATAGCCTAAAGCCTTCCTGGATTAATGGGCTATCCGACGCAAAAAGAATTTTTCACAAGTTTATTTGTTTGAAAACGCCAAGCGATTTGTCGTGTTCCGGCATGATGTCTGTTGAAGCTGTACGGAGGACGGGTCTGAGCAGTTGTGTTGCGATGTGTGCCGGGTACGATACGCCAAATGTTGTTGTGTGGTGAGTTTGGTCATGGAGAGTCTCCAGATCAATCTCCCTCTGGCGCAGCATCGTTGGTTGTGCAACATTGCATCACCTCGCGCAACTGCCGTCATCCTTCCTATTCCATTTTTTTAAAGTGAATAGGCTTAATAAACTAGTGCGCTTTACCATCAACGATTGCATCACTGCTTACCATCAGGCGGGATTGCAGTCAAGCACTAGTTTATAATTATTAAAAAAAAAGCTTTAGGTATAAGTATATTAGTATAGATTAAAATCATGGCGACTAAAATACGTCAATGTACGTCAGACGTTGACTGATTTAAGAGGACTAAACTAATATTCATCTTCTATCCTTTTCTATATGAAATAGAAAGAAAAAGATGCACTGGACTTAAATTTATTTTAGTTTGTGGACAAGAGAATCGACACTAGTATTAGGAAGAACTGTCAAAAATTTAAAATCAAAATCAAAAGTCATTTATTCAAATTAGGCTGAGAATCATCACTTTTTGAACGTCAATATTACATAAGACAGACAGACAAAATTATTCCTTAGATAAAATTATCTGGCGTTTAAAAGAAATCGGCTCTCAGATTTACATTCTATTTAATTTGATACGAGTCATTTAGCTGTATAATTATTTTCGTAAAATTCTAATGAAATGCAATATAAAATGTTTTGTGTTCTAACCAATTATATAATCGTTGTAACAGTATTATCGAATGGAATTCTTTTTTCAAGTTTGTTCTATTTGAAATTAAATATTCGATTGTATTTTTCTTAAAATTTTACAAAGACTTGTTTAAAAATCGAGTGTTTTTAAATGAATGAATTAGGAACGCATATATAGCTCAATGTATTTATTAATAAGTCTTGCCATTTTTAAAGTTTTGTAATGTTTATTATTAACTCTTAGCGTTCTTTATAGTCTCGTTTCAATAAATAAATATCGTAAGTCTTAGCATTTTAAATTAAGCGAAAATAATTTGTTTTCATTCTGAAATTGATGAACAAATTCAATAATTATGAAGTTTGTAAATACATATTTCATTATATTTTTGTAAATCGGTTCGACCAAATATTGTGTATTGTGCGATGTCTGTAACAATAAAATGCTTTTAATATAATTATCACTTTTATTTTGGTAACAAACCAAATGCTTTCGTCTATAAATCTCATAGTGCACAGAGATTTTGTTGAGGGTATCCATAAACCATCATCATTATCATTATCATTATCAACCTTTTTATCGTCCCACTGCTGGCACAGGTCTCCTCGAGAAGGATTGAGCGTAATCACCACGCTAGCTCAATGAGGGTTGGCGATTTCAGACTTAAACTCCAGGTTTCCTCAAGATGTTTTCCTTCACCTTCAGTCATTGGTGTCCAAGATATACTTAGAAAGTACATATAACTTTAGAAAAGTGTATACATACATACACTACCCAAATCTCTGTGCTTATACAACGTTATTTTCTCTTTATACGAAACCTAAATATAGTTTGTTCAGAATAAGCAACTGAATCGATTCTAATGTTTTTACACTATGTATGTTATATTTTTTCACAAATACATTTAGCCATTGTTGCATCGTGGCAACAGCTGACGGAGGTCAACGCCCCGCGTGCCCCTCAGCTGAGCGTGGACCATATTTTTCGTTTATTAAGCGATTCGTCGTTACTTTAAATAAGAATCTAAATGTTTTTCCGACGAATCGTATTTAGAGGGGGCTTTGTGAAAATTATTTAAATCTGAATATCCATAACCCCAAATATTTTTACTATCATGTTTTGAAAATAATATACACGGGAAACAAAATAATTTGTGTGTACACAGCCTGCTAACCAGTTATAATTATCATAATACTTTTTATTAAAACAACGTGTGATATTACCTTTTCTTGAGTTACATCCAAATTGCGAACAGAACGCTCTTTAATTTATATTTTTGCTCAAAACTTTACGTTGAAAAACAACAAATCTCACAGGTATAATTTTGCATATTTTAGAAAGAAATACGTATTAAAGTAAATAAACTTAATTCATTTGCACTTAAAACGAAAACAAACAGCACAAATCACAACAACAAAAAAATGGAGTAATTTAACATTGCAAAGCTGGTAAAATAAATAGGTATTTTACTCTAAACTTGGTGGGTTTGTCAAATAGGCACTGCCTTTCCGGCCTTAAAACTGAAATTCTGCGGCCACACTAGAGAAATTTACGCACACCATCAAATAATTTTATTCAGATACGCGACCATTCTCGCAAAAAAATAAGCAAATTTAGTTCGTGCCTACGTCGCTCTTCGCTCCGTAGAACTGGTGACGCGTACGCGCGCATTTGCAATGTGTGTTAGCTAGTTTCCGCAAGCCCCAAAAGATGGCAGTATTACTGTTTTAGCAGAACGTATTGTAGTACAAAAATTATAATACAATTCGGGTGTTCCGAATTAGAAAATTATTAGGGTATGCAGTGCTTATATGTCTCTATGGCGCGCACGCACCTGTCTGTACCTACTCATTTCCAGTTCTAGCTCACCTCACATTGTATGACAATCCATTCGAATTAGATTAACCCCGGTCCCCGGTCGCCGGTCCCCGCGCTCAAGGCCCGCGATAGAAGCTATGCAATAGCTTAAAAATGTAGCGATAAGCTTATTTAAACTTTTCGGAACATACCAGGAACACACTTTTGCTGGATATAGACACGAGGCATGCCTTATAAATGTTAAGGTTTTGAGAAAAAAAAAAGGACCAAAAACCTTATACTTAGTAGACACTTTTTATTGTAACTTAATACACTTTTCCATTCACTCAAACCAGTTATTATATAACATTTATTCCACTCAAGTGGTGGTTCATAATGGCTGATTTGGAAGCGTCGACTGCCTCTGCACCGGGCTGGAACCTGGAAATGTTAAGAAATCGTTAGGGCTTAGGTCAGGACTGTATTTCCGATAGTCGAAAATTTCTACTTTTTTCTGCTTCAAATATTCAATCGTTTGACGAGCGCTGTGTGAGCTTGTGATGTGGTGATGCAGGATGATGCGTCGCTTTAAGTTAGATTTTCGAAGTTGTCCTGAAGCAGCAGTAACCTTGTGCGATTGACCAGTCTCGGTTGTTTAGCGGCTAGTTTATACATCATTATGTGGAGAAGCTCATAGTAGAGATCTGCAGTAATCTTCTGACCATATTTAAGGAAGCTGTAGCTGTGCCACACCGGCACTAGTCCACCAAACGCTGACCAATAACTTTTTTCTAGTCACTTTTCTCTTGGGCAGAATTTGGATGGTTCACCGGGGTTCACAGCCATTGCGATGTGCCCTTCCTATTGTTGTAGACTATCCACTTTTCATCACAGGTAATGATTCTGTTTAAAATCCCTTCATTATTGTGTCGATTCAGTAATGTAAAGCAGCAGTCGACGCGCGTTTGTCGGTTTGCTTCACTCAATTCATGAGGTGCCCACCTTTTGAGCTTTCTTATCTTTCCAATTTGTTTCAAGTGGATTATAAAACAGTTTTATCACTAACACCGCAGCCTGCAGCTAACTCGAAAAAATGTACTCAGACCGAACTACACGCCCTAGATAGGAGGGTCGGTATGCTGATGTAAAACGTAGTGATTACTTGCTATGTGCGCTGATGATTGTAAATCGAATGCATCATCCACGGTCATCGGTAATCAGGACTAAGCATGCCTTTTACTGTCGTTTCGTTCGATTCCCGGCTATTTTGAATTTGGAAATGTTCTATATTCAAATCACACTTAGGACTTACCGATACTCCACTACAAATAACACTATAATTTATGTGACAAAAATTATTTAGGTGTAAGTGGTGCGGCGCCCCTATAGTCTTGGCGCCTGTGTGCCCCGCACACTTCGCACACAGGGGCGGCGCGGCCCTGTTCGAATGTGTTTAAATATCTGAAAACAGAAAGTGTAGCAGCTGCAACACATTCGGACGGGACGCCCGTTGAACACCCGTCAAGAAAGGGCGCCTATAAATCACATTAGGACCGCTGCAGTCATGGCGGCCGTCGCTATCGTCTGTCGCGAAGATCGCCTATAAATCTCACCACGGGATCACATCTTGCCCATCGCTGATGTGCGTGGAAAACCACTAGTGCGCTCTCTTGCACGTGAACTGTGACTCGGCGCGCTCTCTACATCGACAAATCACACGCCGCGGCCTCCCTCGATCAACGAATCAACATCGAGATCGCACGCGCCACCGCGTGCAATTCTGCAACACAGCAAACTGTTTTCCTATTGGTTACCCCACTATTGATTAGATTAAGCTAAGTTTATTTAAGTCAGTGCATAGTTTGTAAGGGGCATTCTTGTTCAGACTCTGGGACATTCCTGTAGATATTCTGATACAGACTCTTATACATATTGCTCTATAGGTACATCACATTCTAATATACGTCACACACATTGTAGTCTTTTACATACGTAGGATACACAACATTCAATTCATCCGAGTTTTAATTACGTAACACGCCCTACGCGCTACATTGGTGACCCCGACGTGATACTAGACCACCACTAAGATTTCAAGAGGTTATATTCACGGTATTGTTGCGTTACACCAGAAGAGTCCATTCAGGATGGCGACCAGCAAGCAGACCGTCCCCAGATTAGGCAGGCCGCCCCAGCAAGCTCCACACGGTCAACATGCACCACAGGAAGGAGGGCGAGTCGACACGCTCACACTTTGGTTTACGTACTTTGAAGCGTAATGGCGCCACAGAAGCAAGGGGATGACAGGCACTATCAAGCACCTATCGCCCGACTATGCCTGGACGCACTTCAGCAAGTGACTCATAGTCAAACCGCCCTTTGAGAACTACAGTAAAACTGGATGGATAGGAATGAAGTACCTAAATGGAACTAAACTTTGAAATAGATTTGTACTTTAAAATAATATACAATATACCTATACATAGTTTGTTGCTAACAATGACACTAAATCTCAAAATAAGAAACAGTAAAAAACGGCAGTCTTTTCTGGCTACAAACTACATATATCATTTCACCGTAAAATCCATTTCAGTTTCTTCCAGATTCATGTGTAACACTGCCGAGTAAGTTGTCTTCTGTAATTGATTCATCATCAATATCATCATACAAATAGAAAAATTCGCCAATAATCCGTCTTATTTTTTTATTCTTATTTATTGGGATCTCCAACAAAGGATACACAAATACAATAGAAAATTACAATAAATCAGTTAGGCTCTTTTACGTGTGCGCCTTCAATTATAGAAGACCACAGCACAAATAAAAAAAACGATTTATAAATATTGCCTTTATTTCTTTTTATCTACATACTGTATTTACATTTAAAATATAATTTATTTAAGACTCTCAACTCCCAGAACTATTCGTACTGTATAAGATAATAATTTTCTATAAATGTTTTACTTTATGAACCTCAGTCAAAACTATTTAATATCATCTATCTTCTTCTCCCCCTCTTCTAAGACTAATTGTTTATGGTGTTCTGTGAGTTGGTCGTTCTTAATAGTTGCTGCTTTCTCTAAGGCTTGGTTGAATTGGTCGTCTCTGAAAATTATAAGTAAAAAAAATTAAAACAAATAATATTTTATTCTACATTTTAGTGTAGTTGTACGGACGACAGCACATTAAGCTACCACAATCTGTCAGATTTCTTTATTACATTTTCAACTTTATCCCTAAAGCATTAAGGCTCAAGGTTGATTGGGAATATTTGACGGTTTCGGGTAGCTTGACCTGCTGTCGTCCGTACATTACTAAGAACTACACTGTCAGTCCATTTTTTTTTTCTAAAGTAAACAGTGATATAATCGTTGATGGTAAAGCGCGTTAGTTTATTAAGAGCCTATTCACTCTAGGCTTGAAGACACTCAAATTGTAGTCCGACTTAAACACCGCCGCTGGCAATAGGGCGGTAATAATGTATCCAAGGTATGAAAATCAAAAAAAATAATTAGTCCGTCTTATACATAATAAAAAAAATTAAGACTCGTATTTTTTATTTTGTCGTAATTACCAAAAGCTACTGAGATATAGCGTATTAAAGTTACAGAGTAGGGGCTAATTACTTCACGCCGTCCTATATTTTGCACCACGGCGTGACGTCATGCGACATTTCAAATCAATATATCTTCCAAGTATTTGAATGAAACAAAAAATTAAAAATACGTGTTCAATATTTTTTATAAATCTATCTGACGGACATTAAATTATTTTTTAGGATACAAGCCAATTGTTCCAGTCCCTCGATGTACGCGGTATGAAAGGAGAGGAGAAACGCTTCGTCCGAATCGTAGTAGTGTTAACGACGTAAGGGTGGAAACTCGTACACTCACCAAAATGAATCCTATAGAATACCGAAAGGCTGGCTACTCTACGCCTGTGCTCTAGGGTTTTCAAAAAACTACCTTTATTTAAAGTAACTAACAGAAATCGGCAGACACATTTTTCGGATATACAAAGCAATGAATTAACATATGTTTCAAAATTATTCAAATTGGTATTAATAGGCTTGAAGACACTTAAGTCCGTATTCCAGAAGGAAACTCAAGCATTGATCTCTGTTTAAGCATTACTTAAAACTAGTTTCAACCAATCAAATGGCTTGAAACGACACTTAAGTAGCTTAGTTTTGAGTGACGTTCTGTAATACGGACCTTAAATTGTAGTCAGACGGAAACATCGCCGCTTCCTTCGTTCCGGTCCCTCGATGTAACTATGCAGTATAAAAGACGAAGTGAACTGCTTCGTCTTTTTTTTGTGTCGAATGTAGATTCGTCCTCGAATCTGACAGGGACTTGGCAGGTTCTATTTTCTTTATTTTATAACAATAATGGAGTTAATGAACTTACCTAGATTCTTTCAACTTATATAAAGCTTTCCTAATATCTTCCATTTTCACACCAGTCACTTTCAATATTGTTAATACCAAGACACCAGCAACAGTACTTAATACAGTTCCTGCAAAAAGAAAACAGGGTTTAACAAACTAAGGCATTTTTTTAGTTTCTTATGGACATGAATGGATAAAATTATCATGAATAACAATTTGCCAGCGGCGTGTTTCCGTCGGACTACAATTTGAGTGTCTTCAAGGGTAGAGTGAATAGGCTGTTAATAAACTAGTGCGCTTTACCACCAACGACTGCGTCACTGCTTACCATCAGGCGGGATTGCGGTCATGCGCTAGTTTATAATTTGATTTAAAAAAATCCCGGCCAAATTTGGGTGATTGCATAACACATTATCAGTAGCAATGGTGTTTGATTTTGACAGTTCAACAACATTAATCGCATTATTTACGTTGTTGGGCAGACAGATTCCATCCAGACATATGGAGCAATGGATTGGCAATATGCTTCATAATTATTCCAATTGTTAATAATAGCGTGTTATGTTATTAGGGTGCTGATAAACTTCTGAATAGCTATAAATAAGTCCCAGGGACCATCTATAAACTAGATCACATTTTGAGGGGGTGAACAGTGAGGATTCACATAGTGAGGTGGTCAACAAAGTATAATAAGGAGGATTTTGAAATTTACTAACTCAATAAATATTAATATCATATACATAAAACATTCTTAATACAAAGTGGTGCTAACAATACCACAATAAATGAAAACACGAACAATGCTGGTTCATAGGAATAATCCTAAACAAAGGAAAAAATAAAATTTCAAACAAACTAAATCGCATAAAATTGCAAACGGAGTAGAACATCCTTTAAAAATATTGGTTCACTGACCTCCGATCGGCGACAGCGCGATCCTGTATCGACTTGCTTTATTGCGCCATTATTATTAAAGTTTAGTACCACAGGATGCGGCGGTCATTAACCTGTAAGCGCTTCCTTATCATCATGTAGAAAATGTCAAAAATGAATAATAATTCCCGGTGACTAAACTAATGGACATATTTATATGATTTTTATGGGTAGACTGAGAACGTGTTGAGGTACAAGATGTCTAGTTTATTGTCGTATTGTCAGATTGTTGTGTATAAATAATAGGAATGTGTCCAAAGTATGAAAATCAAAAAAATAATTTAATTATTCCGACTTATAGATATTTAAAAAAATAAGACTAGTATTTTTTATTTTGTCGAAATTACCAAAAACTACTGAGATATAGCGTATTAAAGTTAACAAAGCGAAAGTTAATAGCATATTATAGTTAGCTAATTACGTAACGCCGTGGCGACATTTAAAATCAATATATCTTCCTAAGTATTTGAATGAAAGAAAAAATAAAAAATATGTGTTCAATATTTTTTTATAAATCTATCTCATGGGCATTAAATTATTGTTTAGGACACAACCCAATTCTTAATATAATATTTCATACCTAAACCAGCCCCAACTAATATAGCTGCTAATCCCATATCGATCTTATATAATGCGCCTGTGAGTGCACCTGCTGCTATATATTCAATTAAAGATGTATTTCCTCTGTACACTGACACAGTTGTTGATGTTAAACTGAAAGAAATTATGTATTAAAATTATAAATTTATCACTTTCACTGACTTACCCAAGACATTGTTATAAATCACAATGTGTAGTAAAGCCCATATTACAGATCACTCATAACTCAAGCATTAAAACTCATTCAAAGCCTTTCAATGGTTGAAACTAGCGTTTAATAAAATACTTTAGTCTTAAATAAGGGTCTTAATACCACCCTTAGTGCACAAATTTATAAAATGTTAAATAACCCAAAATAACAAAGAATTATATGCCTACTATTACAATAATTATTATGAAAATAAACGAGTATTCATCACCATCATCATCATTTCAGGCAAAAGACGTCCACTGCTGGACATAGGCCTCCCCAAGGTTCTCCACGCCGACCGATCCTGCGCCTCCCGCATCCAGCGGTTTCCCGCGACCTTCACTAGGTCGTCGGTCCACCTTGTCGGGGCCTACCCACACTGAGTAATGAGCATTCAGTCAGCACTTAAGCTATATGTACTTTCTAAGTATATCTTGGACACCAATGACTGAAGGTGAAGAAAAAAAAATTGAGAAAACCTGGACTTTAAGTCTGAAATCGCCAACCCGCATTGAGCAAGAGTGGTGATTACGCTCAATCCTTCTCTGTATGCGAGGAGACCTGTGCACAGCAGTTGGACAATAAAAAGGTTGATGATGAGTCAGCACTTATTCAGTGTCCTTAGATATCAAAGTAAATAAATATAAAATATAAATATATACAGACAAATCACACAGATTGAGCTAGCCCCAAAGCAAGTTCGAGACTTGTGTTATGGGATACTAACTTAATGATACTACATTTATAATACATACATATATAGATAAACATCCAAGAACCAGGCTAATCAGGAAAAGACCGTTTTCCATCATGACTTGGCCGGGGATTGAACCCGGGGCCTCCACGTCATGTTGACTGCTGCTCCACAGAAGACTAAGTAAAATATATATATATAATAAAATAATAATATAAAATAATAATATATAATATAAATATAATAAAATAATAATATATAATATAATAAAATAATAATATATAATATAAATATAATAAAATAATAGTATATAATATAAATATAATAAAATAATAATATATAATATAAATATAATAAAATGGAAATAGTGCATACATTAGTAAATTGGTTATTATTAAATCTTTGTGCAAGCTCTAAGGGTCAATGGTCTTCAAGATTCATAACATTTTTTCCAGATTCAATAACATAATGTTGAAATGAATAAGTAAAATGAGTAATTTGAATAAAAATAAGTGAAAACATAATTACCTGAATATTCCTGTGAAGAAACACAATCTCCAGCCCCACTTATAAGCTCCCTTTGCGAAGGCTACCGTCACATAATCTTGTAGCTTTTTCTGGAATGAAACATTAAACTCATGTTTAAACTGTATTATGTATTCATGTCCCTAAAAACTTCAAAAAAACAATCAATTAAAGGGTTGCAATTTATTAGTGTAATTCTAAATAAGTTTGCTAATTTTCAGTCAATCAAACTCAGGGAAATGGTTCAAATATAACTTGCAAATTTTGAAGGGATGATATTTATGCATTAGAAATATTAAATTAAAACATACAAAAATATTTAACTGACAATAATGTGGGCAGTACCTTAGCGTCAGCAGTAGATTTAAATATAGTTGCTTGATTATTTTCTATAAAATTCATATAAGCCACACGGGAGGTCACAAATCCTCCCAGACAAGCACCGATGAATGCTCCACATAATGATGCCTGTATTACTGTATTCATTTCTTCAGATAATTCTTCATATTCGCTGAAATTAAGTGGAATATGTATGAATTTTGGTGTTTATTATATGGTTCATTCTATTTTAGTAAAAGAGGTTAGGAGCTTTGGATTTGCAAGTTTACAGATCTTATAAATTTTGAGTAAATGTGTTTTTTTTATATTTAAATAAATATAAAAAAAAACATACATTTGTTTGACAACTATAGCGGAAACCATTTCAGTTATGTATTGAATTATGAAAAATGCTTCAGAAAAGCAATGTACGACACAGATCTTAAGAATTACCCATTTTTGTTGACTTACTTCCCAGTATACATTAATTTCACTCGGTCCCAACCAGTTTTAGGAGGAACAGTATCGGGTCGATTAAGTAAATCTTGGTCAAATTGGCTAGTTCCTCTACTGAAAATTGAAATCCCGAGAGAAGGAGATAATCTCAGCACTGTCCGAAACATTGTGAAGAACAGATTTTGACCACTAGACCACCAGCATCACAAGTTTTATCGTTTAATGATAAAAATTCTTAATAAACATTTAATTTATTTCTTTAGCAACTCCTAATTTCTGTGAGTTAGCAAATCCGGTCATCCGTGATCTGGTGACAATGTGACATTCATGCAGGATCCTTTTAACTTATTTTCCCGTAATGAAATAGACATTGAGTTGTCAACTTGTCATGTCGACATTAGGGATGAGCAATAAATATCGATGTATCAAAATATCGATATAGGGTAAACCGGAGAGTTATTGCCCACTGACAGTGATTGCCCGCTTTAAGAAAAATATTGTCTATTACTAACTTTGAATCATTCTAGTTCAATAAGAATTTACTAGATGGCACTGTCATCAATGTATATTCAGTTTAAAATATTACAGTTGGCAACACTGAAGAAAAAAATATAGTAATGGCGGATTGTGTCAAGACAGGTGAACGTGTTACTCAATCAGGTAAATAATTTAGCAATTTTCTTAAGGAATCACTTGCTCAAAGGTTAATTTTTTTTGCATTTTAATTGATATGCAACTATTGGTATATTGATATGATGAACTCATTAGTGTTTTCTCAGATTTCAATGAAAATATCTAGTGGAATTCAATTCCTAATGGATATTTTTACGGTGGGCAATCACTGCACGTAATTCTGCTTATTTTTAGTTATTGCCCACTATCATTTTAGTTATTGCCATATGTTAATATCTATAGTTATTGCCCAGGGCAATAATTGTCGTAGGTATATTGTTTTGAAAAAGTTATTATCTAAATGGTTATTATTGTTTTATTTACAGTATGCCAAAGACACCTAAAGTTCCATATAATAAAGAAAATTTGCAAAAAGCGATCGAAGCTGTACAAGATGTTTCTAACAACTTATCTACAAGACAAATTGCTGAAAAATACGGTGTTCCGAGGTCCAGTTTGCGATTCCACATTAAAAATCCGGGACATAAAACGAGCTTAGGGCCATCGCCTGTATTAACTGTATCTGAAGAAAATAGTTTAGAGGACTGGATAATAGTTTCGGCAAGAAAAGGATTTCCGCGAAATAAAGAAGACGTTTTAGATACCGTACAAAAGTTCTTGCAGGAAAACCCGCGTCCTAATTCATTTTTAAATAATAGGCCAGGTGATGGTTGGTATAAAGCTTTTTTGAAGAGACACCCGAAGTTGACGATTCGGACATCTGAAGGAGTGACAAAAGCAAGTTCTTGTGTGTCGGAAAAAGATATAAGAGGGTGGTAAGAAGATATAAGAACTGCAAGTCAATTCATTTTTTATCACATTGAAATGACAAACTCCACAAGTAGGCTTTGTTACAATGTTACCAGGTTGTATTACAATGTTACTTAAAACAGTTATCTTTTTATGTTCTGGTATTTGTCGCTTTTCTTTATTTAAAATGTCTATTTCTTTTTTTATCTTTTTCGGTATGGGTTCAAGTTGTTGCTCAGAATGTTCGATCAGTTGTTGGCTGCTTTGACTTAAAGTTGTAACTATTTTCATAGAATTATCAGTCTTACTATTCGAATTCAGCGAAGAATTTTCATTGTCTGTATTTCCGTTTAAATTTTTATCTTCTTTTTCAGACTTTTTCTTTGCAATTTCAATCTTTTTCTTTTCTTTGATCAACTTCTTCTCTTCTTTTATTTTCAACAGATTTTCTTTCTCTTTTTGTTTAGTATGTACCTAATGCTACCTTAAAATTTTGGGAGCTAATGGCATAAGGCTGTCGTTCCGTTTGCCTTTTTCCTTTCCTTATTGGCGTTTCTGGGTAAGCTAAGTACTCTCCCAAAAAACATTTCTTTTTAACAATTATCGGACTTGGCAACTTTTCAGCAGCACTAATAATTTGTAACTCAACATGTGACGTGATTTGTTTAGATGAAGAAGCTTCAGGCGTGGACGACGTAAAATCAAGTGATGTATCCTGAAATGTTTCTTGTGCCTGTGAAGAACTCTGGTGACTTACTTTTTTAATTTTACATTAAGTACAGGAGCAAAATTCAATTTTGTAACACCTTGATTATTATGTGCATTTTGCCACTTTCTTAAAGTTTTTCTCCATCCTATTTTAAGAGGTCGGAATGCAGCTACATCGGCAGGCTGTAGGATTCGTGTTGCATTTGGATACAAGGCGATTAATTCAATTTGAAGATGACTACAAAGCTGGCTCAAGTGAAAATTTAAATGGGTTTTGTGACCGTCCACATAAAGTATCACTGGTAGTTCGATGTTATTGCTGAGGAGATAGGGGTGAAATACATTGGCAATGAATTCATAGAAAACTTCTTTAGTCATCCAACCAGTGTCGGACTTTCCAATCCCCCATCCATCAGGTACAGAATCAGAAATTTTTTCAGGCAACCTTTGATACGGATAGACAATGAATGGACAGCAGACACTTCCTGCAGCCGAAAAGGTGAATAAAACTGTAATGGACTCTTTTGCTTGAGATTGTTCAACACTATAGACATTTTTTGCACCTTTTTCTGCTAACACTTGGCCACTTTTAACGCATATTTGGAAATTTGTTTCGTCTGCATTAAAAATGCGATTTGGTGCACTTAAAATTGGAGTCAAGTTTTTTTCGGCAATATAATTTTGAATTTCAGCAAACCACCCTCTTATATCTTTTTCCGATACACAAGAACTTGCTTTTGTCACTCCTTCAGATGTCCGAATCGTCAACTTCGGGTGTCTCTTCAAAAAAGCTTTATACCAACCATCACCTGGCCTATTATTTAAAAATGAATTAGGACGCGGGTTTTCCTGCAAGAACTTTTGTACGGTATCTAAAACGTCTTCTTTATTTCGCGGAAATCCTTTTCTTGCCGAAACTATTATCCAGTCCTCTAAACTATTTTCTTCAGATACAGTTAATACAGGCGATGGCCCTAAGCTCGTTTTATGTCCCGGATTTTTAATGTGGAATCGCAAACTGGACCTCGGAACACCGTATTTTTCAGCAATTTGTCTTGTAGATAAGTTGTTAGAAACATCTTGTACAGCTTCGATCGCTTTTTGCAAATTTTCTTTATTATATGGAACTTTAGGTGTCTTTGGCATACTGTAAATAAAACAATAATAACCATTTAGATAATAACTTTTTCAAAACAATATACCTACGACAATTATTGCCCTGGGCAATAACTATAGATATTAACATATGGCAATAACTAAAATGATAGTGGGCAATAACTAAAAATAAGCAGAATTACGTGCAGTGATTGCCCACCGTAAAAATATCCATTAGGAATTGAATTCCACTAGATATTTTCATTGAAATCTGAGAAAACACTAATGAGTTCATCATATCAATATACCAATAGTTGCATATCAATTAAAATGCAAAAAAAATTAACCTTTGAGCAAGTGATTCCTTAAGAAAATTGCTAAATTATTTACCTGATTGAGTAACACGTTCACCTGTCTTGACACAATCCGCCATTACTATATTTTTTTCTTCAGTGTTGCCAACTGTAATATTTTAAACTGAATATACATTGAGTGCCGTTGCATAATTCGCAACACTTATTTCCTCAGTAGCTTCTTTGAAAGGACCAAGAAGAGCACTAAAATCCCGTATCGCATAGATGTTTTTGTTTGTAGAAACTAATCCCATGCAGCCTACTGCATACCTATTCTTTTTATAAATTTAGGAAATCGGATTGGTCAATACGTGATGTGACGCATGAGCATACAGCAGAGTTTTGAAAATATATCGATTTTGATATCTGAAAATAAATATCGAAAATCTATATATCGTGGGAAAAAATTTCGTCGATATAGGGTAAACCGTATAGCTATTGCCCACCTAAGGACTCCAAACACATTGACATCAAAAATTAAAAAAAGTATTTTGTCTATCAAGCATTTATTACTTTTTTCTTATAACCTAATAAACTCTCCAACAGAGTATTAACAGTTTTTACTTAAAACTTACATAACATTGAAAATAATAAAACAAATTCAAAATTATCTAAAAAGTACAGTCATTGCCCATCGCTTATACTAATTGCCCACATCACAGCACAGTAATTGCCCAATATCTTAAAATGATAAATTAAACTTTAAACTTAAATGAAATTTTAATACAAAACATTTAACTTAAATCTACAAGTACTACCTTCAAAATAGATTGCGTTTGGCTTTGTTGACTATCATATCAAATATTTCTTTAGCTGATGTTGATGAGTCAGAGACAGAATCATCTACTTCAAAACAAAGATGGCATAAAAATAAATGTAAATCGGAGCTGTCAGGTATATGTTCCTTATGTTTTGGTGGAATGCAACTCATATGAAAGACTTTTGAACAAGAACTGCAAGTCAATTCATTTTTTATCACATTGAAATGACAAACTCCACAAGTAGGCTTTGTTACAATGTTACCAGGTTGTATTACAATGTTACTTAAAACAGTTATCTTTTTATGTTCTGGTATTTGTCGCTTTTCTTTATTTAAAATGTCTATTTCTTTTTTTATCTTTTTCGGTATGGGTTCAAGTTGTTGCTCAGAATGTTCGATCAGTTGTTGGCTGCTTTGACTTAAAGTTGTAACTATTTTCATAGAATTATCAGTCTTACTATTCGAATTCAGCGAAGAATTTTCATTGTCTGTATTTCCGTTTAAATTTTTATCTTCTTTTTCAGACTTTTTCTTTGCAATTTCAATCTTTTTCTTTTCTTTGATCAACTTCTTCTCTTCTTTTATTTTCAACAGATTTTCTTTCTCTTTTTGTTTAGTATGTACCTAATGCTACCTTAAAATTTTGGGAGCTAATGGCATAAGGCTGTCGTTCCGTTTGCCTTTTTCCTTTCCTTATTGGCGTTTCTGGGTAAGCTAAGTACTCTCCCAAAAAACATTTCTTTTTAACAATTATCGGACTTGGCAACTTTTCAGCAGCACTAATAATTTGTAACTTGATTTGTTTAGATGAAGAAGCTTCAGGCGTGGACGACGTAAAATCAAGTGATGTATCCTGAAATGTTTCTTGTGCCTGTGAAGAACTCTGGTGACTTACTTTTTTAATTAACTGTTGATCCTGTTTTTGCGGTGTTACAACTGGTAAATTTACTTTTTGGTCAACATTATTTATAGTTTCAGCGTCATGAAATGCCTTCCACACTTGGTATAACATATCCAAGTGTTCTGTAACCTTTTGGTTGGGTATATTTGGACAACGATTTTCGAAATCATCATTAATAGATGGTCCAATTATTTTTTTAAAAGTTGAGTAACTTATCGTTGTAGAATCAGAAACTGATCTTTTATTTTGTATATTTACATTGTTACCTATAGCACCAAGGCATTTATCATAATTGATCGCATCCGGGTTGAATGGATATAGGCCACAGGCTTTGAAACCGTTCACTAATATTTGCGGTTTTAAACTCATTATAACAGCTTCATTAAGTACAGGAGCAAAATTCAATTTTGTAACACCTTGATTATTATGTGCATTTTGCCACTTTCTTAAAGTTTTTCTCCATCCTATTTTAAGAGGTCGGAATGCAGCTACATCGGCAGGCTGTAGGATTCGTGTTGCATTTGGATACAAGGCGATTAATTCAATTTGAAGATGACTACAAAGCTGGCTCAAGTGAAAATTTAAATGGGTTTTGTGACCGTCCACATAAAGTATCACTGGTAGTTCGATGTTATTGCTGAGGAGATAGGGGTGAAATACATTGGCAATGAATTCATAGAAAACTTCTTTAGTCATCCAACCAGTGTCGGACTTTCCAATCCCCCATCCATCAGGTACAGAATCAGAAATTTTTTCAGGCAACCTTTGATACGGATAGACAATGAATGGACAGCAGACACTTCCTGCAGCCGAAAAGGTGAATAAAACTGTAATGGACTCTTTTGCTTGAGATTGTTCAACACTATAGACATTTTTTGCACCTTTTTCTGCTAACACTTGGCCACTTTTAACGCATATTTGGAAATTTGTTTCGTCTGCATTAAAAATGCGATTTGGTGCACTTAAAATTGGAGTCAAGTTTTTTTCGGCAATATAATTTTGAATTTCAGCAAACCACCCTCTTATATCTTTTTCCGACACACAAGAACTTGCTTTTGTCACTCCTTCAGATGTCCGAATCGTCAACTTCGGGTGTCTCTTCAAAAAAGCTTTATACCAACCATCACCTGGCCTATTATTTAAAAATGAATTAGGACGCGGGTTTTCCTGCAAGAACTTTTGTACGGTATCTAAAACGTCTTCTTTATTTCGCGGAAATCCTTTTCTTGCCGAAACTATTATCCAGTCCTCTAAACTATTTTCTTCAGATACAGTTAATACAGGCGATGGCCCTAAGCTCGTTTTATGTCCCGGATTTTTAATGTGGAATCGCAAACTGGACCTCGGAACACCGTATTTTTCAGCAATTTGTCTTGTAGATAAGTTGTTAGAAACATCTTGTACAGCTTCGATCGCTTTTAATGCAATAAATATCGATGTATCAAAATATCGATATAGGGTAAACCGGAGAGTTATTGCCCACTGACAGTGATTGCCCGCTTTAAGAAAAATATTGTCTATTACTAACTTTGAATCATTCTAGTTCAATAAGAATTTACTAGATGGCACTGTCATCAATGTATATTCAGTTTAAAATATTACAGTTGGCAACACTGAAGAAAAAAATATAGTAATGGCGGATTGTGTCAAGACAGGTGAACGTGTTACTCAATCAGGTAAATAATTTAGCAATTTTCTTAAGGAATCACTTGCTCAAAGGTTAATTTTTTTTGCATTTTAATTGATATGCAACTATTGGTATATTGATATGATGAACTCATTAGTGTTTTCTCAGATTTCAATGAAAATATCTAGTGGAATTCAATTCCTAATGGATATTTTTACGGTGGGCAATCACTGCACGTAATTCTGCTTATTTTTAGTTATTGCCCACTATCATTTTAGTTATTGCCATATGTTAATATCTATAGTTATTGCCCAGGGCAATAATTGTCGTAGGTATATTGTTTTGAAAAAGTTATTATCTAAATGGTTATTATTGTTTTATTTACAGTATGCCAAAGACACCTAAAGTTCCATATAATAAAGAAAATTTGCAAAAAGCGATCGAAGCTGTACAAGATGTTTCTAACAACTTATCTACAAGACAAATTGCTGAAAAATACGGTGTTCCGAGGTCCAGTTTGCGATTCCACATTAAAAATCCGGGACATAAAACGAGCTTAGGGCCATCGCCTGTATTAACTGTATCTGAAGAAAATAGTTTAGAGGACTGGATAATAGTTTCGGCAAGAAAAGGATTTCCGCGAAATAAAGAAGACGTTTTAGATACCGTACAAAAGTTCTTGCAGGAAAACCCGCGTCCTAATTCATTTTTAAATAATAGGCCAGGTGATGGTTGGTATAAAGCTTTTTTGAAGAGACACCCGAAGTTGACGATTCGGACATCTGAAGGAGTGACAAAAGCAAGTTCTTGTGTGTCGGAAAAAGATATAAGAGGGTGGTTTGCTGAAATTCAAAATTATATTGCCGAAAAAAACTTGACTCCAATTTTAAGTGCACCAAATCGCATTTTTAATGCAGACGAAACAAATTTCCAAATATGCGTTAAAAGTGGCCAAGTGTTAGCAGAAAAAGGTGCAAAAAATGTCTATAGTGTTGAACAATCTCAAGCAAAAGAGTCCATTACAGTTTTATTCACCTTTTCGGCTGCAGGAAGTGTCTGCTGTCCATTCATTGTCTATCCGTATCAAAGGTTGCCTGAAAAAATTTCTGATTCTGTACCTGATGGATGGGGGATTGGAAAGTCCGACACTGGTTGGATGACTAAAGAAGTTTTCTATGAATTCATTGCCAATGTATTTCACCCCTATCTCCTCAGCAATAACATCGAACTACCAGTGATACTTTATGTGGACGGTCACAAAACCCATTTAAATTTTCACTTGAGCCAGCTTTGTAGTCATCTTCAAATTGAATTAATCGCCTTGTATCCAAATGCAACACGAATCCTACAGCCTGCCGATGTAGCTGCATTCCGACCTCTTAAAATAGGATGGAGAAAAACTTTAAGAAAGTGGCAAAATGCACATAATAATCAAGGTGTTACAAAATTGAATTTTGCTCCTGTACTTAATGAAGCTGTTATAATGAGTTTAAAACCGCAAATATTAGTGAACGGTTTCAAAGCCTGTGGCCTATATCCATTCAACCCGGATGCGATCAATTATGATAAATGCCTTGGTGCTATAGGTAACAATGTAAATATACAAAATAAAAGATCAGTTTCTGATTCTACAACGATAAGTTACTCAACTTTTAAAAAAATAATTGGACCATCTATTAATGATGATTTCGAAAATCGTTGTCCAAATATACCCAACCAAAAGGTTACAGAACACTTGGATATGTTATACCAAGTGTGGAAGGCATTTCATGACGCTGAAACTATAAATAATGTTGACCAAAAAGTAAATTTACCAGTTGTAACACCGCAAAAACAGGATCAACAGTTAATTAAAAAAGTAAGTCACCAGAGTTCTTCACAGGCACAAGAAACATTTCAGGATACATCACTTGATTTTACGTCGTCCACGCCTGAAGCTTCTTCATCTAAACAAATCACGTCACATGTTGAGTTACAAATTATTAGTGCTGCTGAAAAGTTGCCAAGTCCGATAATTGTTAAAAAGAAATGTTTTTTGGGAGAGTACTTAGCTTACCCAGAAACGCCAATAAGGAAAGGAAAAAGGCAAACGGAACGACAGCCTTATGCCATTAGCTCCCAAAATTTTAAGGTAGCATTAGGTACATACTAAACAAAAAGAGAAAGAAAATCTGTTGAAAATAAAAGAAGAGAAGAAGTTGATCAAAGAAAAGAAAAAGATTGAAATTGCAAAGAAAAAGTCTGAAAAAGAAGATAAAAATTTAAACGGAAATACAGACAATGAAAATTCTTCGCTGAATTCGAATAGTAAGACTGATAATTCTATGAAAATAGTTACAACTTTAAGTCAAAGCAGCCAACAACTGATCGAACATTCTGAGCAACAACTTGAACCCATACCGAAAAAGATAAAAAAAGAAATAGACATTTTAAATAAAGAAAAGCGACAAATACCAGAACATAAAAAGATAACTGTTTTAAGTAACATTGTAATACAACCTGGTAACATTGTAACAAAGCCTACTTGTGGAGTTTGTCATTTCAATGTGATAAAAAATGAATTGACTTGCAGTTCTTGTTCAAAAGTCTTTCATATGAGTTGCATTCCACCAAAACATAAGGAACATATACCTGACAGCTCCGATTTACATTTATTTTTATGCCATCTTTGTTTTGAAGTAGATGATTCTGTCTCTGACTCATCAACATCAGCTAAAGAAATATTTGATATGATAGTCAACAAAGCCAAACGCAATCTATTTTGAAGGTAGTACTTGTAGATTTAAGTTAAATGTTTTGTATTAAAATTTCATTTAAGTTTAAAGTTTAATTTATCATTTTAAGATATTGGGCAATTACTGTGCTGTGATGTGGGCAATTAGTATAAGCGATGGGCAATGACTGTACTTTTTAGATAATTTTGAATTTGTTTTATTATTTTCAATGTTATGTAAGTTTTAAGTAAAAACTGTTAATACTCTGTTGGAGAGTTTATTAGGTTATAAGAAAAAAGTAATAAATGCTTGATAGACAAAATACTTTTTTTAATTTTTGATGTCAATGTGTTTGGAGTCCTTAGGTGGGCAATAGCTATACGGTTTACCCTATATCGACGAAATTTTTTCCCACGATATATAGATTTTCGATATTTATTTTCAGATATCAAAATCGATATATTTTCAAAACTCTGCTGTATGCTCATGCGTCACATCACGTATTGACCAATCCGATTTCCTAAATTTATAAAAAGAATAGGTATGCAGTAGGCTGCATGGGATTAGTTTCTACAAACAAAAACATCTATGCGATACGGGATTTTAGTGCTCTTCTTGGTCCTTTCAAAGAAGCTACTGAGGAAATAAGTGTTGCGAATTATGCAACGTAAAGCTTAGCCATTCCTCTTACAAATTTAGTGACCCAAGTTACAGATCAAGCAATTCAACCTCTTCAGGGTTGATTGTAAAAAGTACTACTACCAAAAGTGGCAGACAAACTGGCTTCTTTGGAAAGAAATCCTTTTCTCTCAGTAGCTACTATTTTGGACCCTCGGTTAAGCGTATCCACATTACCTCGCCAATTGTCGTGTCAAATGCTACCTATATCCAAAATTAGTGCTGAGATTCATGCAGAACATTGGCGTAGAGGACAAGTCAGCCTCCGTGGTGTAGAGGTAGCCAACGCGGCCGCTGCGCAAGGAGGCGCGGGTTCGATCCCCGCACAGTGCCAATATTTGCATGCATTAATATAAATATTTGCACTGGTCTGGTCGTGCCTCGTAAAGCACGTTAAGCCGTTGGTCCCGGTTGCCATACGAACATCTAATGGTAGTCGTTACGGGTTGTTGGAGCCCTCAAAAGTCCAACAATTGGTCTAATTGCAATGCTTCAATATCGCCTTCGGGTTGTGGAGGTCAGACGGCAGTCGCTTCACGGAAAATGTTCGTCGCTCTGGGGGATTTCAATGCCTGCCATCAGGACTGGCTTTTCCCGTACCTGAAGACCGACCACGCTGGGAGAGAAGCGCGAAACTTCGCGCTTTCAATGGGCCTTTCCCAGCTGGTAAAGCAAGCGACTAGGGTGCCTGATGTAGTGGGTCATACTGCCAATTGTCTGGACCTTCTGCTGACTACTGATCCGGACAGGTGTGTTGTAACAGTTTCCTCACCGTTGGGAACTTCAGACCACTGTCTGGTGAAGTCTGTGTCGACCTTCTCCCCACCAGATCACGACTCTCGTGGTGAACGGCGAATGTGGCGATACAGGTCAGCAGACTGGGATGAGATGCGCCATTTCTTTGCGTCTTATCCTTGGCAGCAGGTCTGCTTCTCTTCTAGCAATCCGTCGAGCTGTGCGGATGCTATAACCGATGTGGTGCGTCAAGCTATGGAATATTTTATTCCCTATAATGACGTGCCCGTCGGTGGCTCGGCTCGCCCATGGTTCAATGCCGATTGTGCCCAAGCTGAACAGCGTAAGCACACGGCATTTCTCACCTGGGTTGACGCTCGTGACCGCGGAGCTCCGGATCTAAGCTCAAAGAAGAGAGCCTTTAACCGTGCTGCCAAGTCCTACAAAAAGGCGCTAAAGAAGGCTCGCTTTGACCGTATTACCCATATTGGCAACAAGTTATCTGCGCAGCCTTCCGGTAGCAGATCTTTTTGGTCCCTTGCCAAGTCGGTCGAGGCGAACTTCTGTCGGCCCTCACTGCCTCCGCTGGTTAGGCCTGATGGAACACTGGCTCATACGGCGAGAGAGAAAGCAGGTCTCTTTGCATCTCTCTTTGCCCACAATTCGCGTCTTGATACTGGCAGTGCTACTCCACCTATTTTACCCCACTGCGGTACTTCAATGCCTGAGGTTCGCATTCGGAACAAGGAGGTTCTGAGAGCACTGTGTCGTCTAGACGTGAATAAGGCTAGTGGTCCGGATGGTATACCAGCGATTGTTCTAAAAGCATGTGCGCCCGAGTTGTCTCCTGTATTGACACGCTTGTATCGCCTCTCATTTGGGACTGGTATAGTGCCCAAGTCCTGGAAGCTTGCCAACGTGCAGCCCGTGCCCAAAAAGGGTAGTCGTGCCGATCCTAACAACTATCGGCCGATTTCGATCACCTCCATACTTTGCAAAATTATGGAGCGTGTATTGAACTCGCGCCTTTTGGCATACCTGGAAGGTAACGATCTCCTCAGTGACCGACAGTACGGGTTTCGCCGCAATCGGTCAACTGGGGACCTACTAGTGTATGCCACTCACTTGTGGGGCGAGGCACTCGAGAGGAATGGGGAAGCAATTGCTGTCTCCCTTGATGTCTCGAAGGCCTTCGACCGGGTATGGCACGCTGGCCTTTTGAGTAAGCTTCCAGCGTACGGCATTTCCCCTAGCCTGACTGGCTGGGTAAAAGACTTCCTGACTGAACGGTCCCTCCGAGTTGTTGTCGACGGATGCTCATCTGAGCCCATGTCGACTAATGCCG
Organism: Sesamia inferens; assembly: GCA_037179545.1. NCBI lineage: Eukaryota > Metazoa > Arthropoda > Insecta > Lepidoptera > Noctuidae > Sesamia > Sesamia inferens. The sequence goes on along the minus strand of CM073928.1, from coordinate 12,714,239 downwards.
GTGTTCCTCAGGGGTCTGTTCTCTCTGCAACTCTGTTTCTGCTGCATATTAACGATCTGCTGATGCCCGGTATCTATGGGTATGCAGATGACAGCACAGTTGTGGAGAGATACCTGCCGGATGCTCGGGCTAGTAGGGAATCAATCCGGTCCGAAAGAGAGGTCATGGTAGAGCGAACGAGTGTTGCACTTCAGGCAGTCTCCGAATGGGGCAATGCCAATCTTGTAGCATTCAATGCCGCCAAAACGCAGGCGTGTCTTTTCACCGCCAAAAGGAGCCCGTTCACCTTGGCTCCTACTTTTCGGAATGTATCCTTGGAGTGTACCGACCGCCTTCAGCTTTTGGGTATTGAGATTTCCTCGAACCTAAACTTTGGGCGGTTCATTGAGTCCAAGGCCAAGGTGGCTGCCAGAAAACTTGGTGTAATCGCAAAGGTCCGGCAGTACTTCACACCAGGGCAGCTTCTAATGTTGTACAAAGCACAGGTCCGTTCGTGTGTGGAGTACTGCAGCCACATTTGGGCTGGTGCTGCTGAGTGTCACCTGGCCACTTTGGATTCAGTGGAGAGGCGTGCGAAGAGGCTGATTGGTGACCCTGATTAAACTCGAGTTGGTCTCCAAAGCCTAGAGCACAGGCGTAGAGTAGCCAGCCTTTCGGTGTTCTATAGGATACATTCTGGGGAGTGTGCGAGGGAATTGCACGATTTAATTCCCCCATCTCCGTTCCACCATCGGACGACCCGTCGTACGGCGAGTTTCCACCCTTATGTTGTTAACACCTCTACGATCCGGACGAAGCGTTTCGCCTCCTCCTTTATACCGCGTACATCGAGGGACTGGAACAATCTGCCGGCGGCGGTGTTTCCGTCGGACTACAATTTGAGTGTCTTCAAGGCTAGAGTGAATAGGCTCTTAATAAACTAGTGCGCTTTACCATCAACGATTGCGTCACTGCTTACCATCAAGCAGGATTGCGGTCAAGCGCTGGTTTATACTTTAATAAAAAAAAAAGGTCAATGTGAGTAATATGTACTTGTACGGTGGACAGCAGGTCAAGCTACCCGAAATTGTGAAATATTCCCAATTAACCTTGAGCCTTAATGCTTTTGGGATAAAGTACAAAATCAAATAAAAAAATTGCCAGATTGACAGAGTGATTTGTGCAAGTACCTAATTTGCATTTGCGACATATTCGCCCAAAATGTTAGCAAAGAATAAAGATGAGTTCATAGAAAAATCAAATTAATTCCTTTAAAGGGTAAAGACACCAAAGAGTACGCACTACCAAAGAGTACGAAATGCTCATAACTCTTAATTATATTTTATCCGTTTTGGCCACCATGAGATGGCTGTCAGATGCCTGTGACACGAGGAGCTAACAGACATGGATTCGGTTTTTTAACAGGAGAGCTAAGATGAATGTCACGCTCATTTTTCATTGGACATTTAAATTATTTATAGTGTCGTTTACTAAATAAAAGTGCGTGATTTATGTAGTAAAAATTGCATTCAGTGAATAATTAATAAAGAACATTGAAATATAGCAGCATAGTGGCCACATCATGGTTTTGTATCAAATCTCCTCGTAGTCGGCTCACGCGGCCGTTTTTTTCAACTGTCATTGTCGATATCCGCCATTATTGTGAAATAATTTTTTTAAAGAATTTCTATAATTCGTTACACGTGTTATTGGCAAAATTGTGGTATCTAACCACAGGGGCAATTGAAGTGTTGAAGTAGTATTCACTCTAAAGAAAAGAAAGGAAAGAAAGACATGGATTCATCTTGCTGAGCTTTGTTTTTTTTTTAAATTTTATAGCAATTTATAGATTTTAGACATGTTTGTTAACTATTTAACACAATTTGAGACTAACAATATAAGATTGAGAGGAGACTTGTGCCCAGCAGTGGGACTATAAAAAGGTTGGTAATGATGATGATTATGAATATAAGACTTGCATGAACATAATACTTGAGGATGTTGGTTTTTCGTCAAATTCATTGTTAATATTTTCGTTTGGTTTGAGGTCTAAGCCATGCCGTTGTATATATTTCTCTATCGCGGCGGCAAATTTAAAAATACTCTTACTTTGTATGATATAAATCAATCGGAATGCTATAGGTATGTATAGTAGCTTACATTTTGTTTTTTTTTTATTTTGTTTTGAAGAAAGCCACGATGTCAGGTTATAAAAGAAAATCTGAAAGAAAACTACTGAAGATATTCTGAGAAAAAAGTTAGAACGGGGACAGAGCAAAAGGTCTATTACTAAGTTTTTGAACATTCCAGAATCCACGTTGAATAAAACACTCTTTAGGCAGATTTTGCAATATAGTAAGTCTACGTCATCCTGAAAAAACACGCTTAGCTCGTGCTGGATTCAATCAAGTTTAATTACAAAGATTTTATGACAATTTGACAGAAGTTATAACTAAATACGGATTTGTCGGTAGACAAATATTGACAATACTGGGCTATAAATAATTCCCAACAAATTATCGAGAGTACATATGCATAGAAAAGGAAAAGAGCGTTGGAAAAATAGTGTCTGCTGAAAGAATGTTGTGGACCACAAACACGGGTTCTGAGGTAATAAGGTATCCTCTTTGTTCAGAATAATACTTGGATCCTCCAGAGGATGATTGAATTCAGTGCAGCAGATGCGAAGCTTGGTTGTATGAAGAATGTACAGATTACTTAGGATTTGGAGTCTTTAAGTGCGATATTTGCCAAGGCTGAAGAACATCGCCATAATCGGTTTCATGCGCACTCTTAGCTCATGAAGAGCATCCCTTGTGCGTCCTCTTAGCTATAAGGTACCTTAAGATTGCGCATGATACACGTCCCCAAAAATGAGATTTATTAATACATCTATGATATGTGATTCAATTTAATAATAAAAGAAATGTTCCTAAATAACCAATGGCTAAATATAATTATAATACAAAACTGTTAAGCTGAAAGTTTATTTTTAATAAATCCTAATAGTTTGTAACTTGCGCACTCTTTGGTTTCTTTACCCTAATAAAGTTCAGTTTACGATATAGTTTTATTTTTATATTTCTATAATTAATTCTAGTCACTATGAAAGCAACTTAATTTTCACGGAATACAGATGATATTTGGTTGGTTTGAAATAGGAGGGAGTGTGCAGTACCGGCACCCTAATTACGTAACAGACTACTTACTCGTATAACTACAAATTGTAATCATTTTGAAGCTTATGGCAAATTCATTGCTCCATATGTTCTAAAAATGTAATTGCCCAACCACGTAGACAACGCAATGAATGATGTTGAACTGTCAAAATTAAATCCATTGCTACTCATAGTGTGTTACGTAATTACCCTGCCTGTCTCCTTCACTCAGTCGTATCTACCTACCTTATATATTGGGATTTAAATGCTGCTGTTATTGTTATATTTGAGTAAAGTAGGAAGATGGGAATTTAAATAAAATAAACACTCCATTTTCAACTATATTTTATTATAAAATCACAAAGAATAAATCTAGAATTCAATAGGGTAGTCACTTAGATATTAATATTGTTGTATATATTTATAATTCATATAACTGTTTTACATAAAGTAGTTTAGTGAGCGTCCGGCCTCTCAGACGAACCGTAATTACGCGTTTTCATAAAATTAATTTTCACAAAACAATCATCAAAATATGTTTTATCTTGAAATATAGCTCGTTAAAGCTTGCCATTTTGATTTTAAATGTGTATTAATTAGAGATAAAACGTTAGTTAAGTTGAAAGGAAAAATATTATTATATCCCTGTTATTTTTCCCAACGATTGGTCTTTGGCATTTTGAATTAAGACTAATTAATATTGACATGTTCGAATTGTTACAGCAATTAATCTTACGACGATAGTAAACAAAACAAGATGTGCTTTTCGAGAAACTGTTGAGATAAAACGTTACCCGAACGTTTGTTTACATCTATTTAACTATTTTAACTTTACACACAACCCTTTAATTTGCACACCTTTATTTAATTTTTTTTTAATAAAACAACAAAATCATTATTAAATCAAGAGTAAACCAAGGGAGGTAACAGTAATACTTCCTAGGAAGGGTTCAATACGTTAGGTAGGTATACAATTAACTAGAGCGACTACTGAAATTAGGATAGGATATTTAACTAGTAAATCTTAAAGTAATGATTATGTTAATCTTTACTATAGAACCTATTAATTTAATTTGTAATTATTAACATAGTCGTGTATAATATTTACATCATCAGATTAATTTAACACGAGTGTAGCTGCCACTTTGACGCACGTAATGCTGTCGAAACAATTAATTTAAATACATTCAATACAATCTCACTGGTTGGTGGGTCTCTCCCAGGAAACTTATAGGTAAACTGGAAGCCAAACTTAGAACATTGTGTTGAAGATAAGAATTTTGACCGCGAGTAATCTTTTGCGGTCGTTGACCACCTCTCTCTTTCTTACACACGCTGCACCGTACACGTTGACACCGTGACATTATAGCGCGTCAATGACAATTTTTTAGGTCCTTTATTTTATTTTCACTTTTTAATTCAGAGTGTGGCTTCTAGTTTTACCTATAACTTTCTTGGTCTCTCCTGATGTTGCTCGGGTCTCTGTTTTCAAGTGGCAGACACACAATAATTTCGCTAATAACGTTTCATTACGGAATGGTTCAGTTCTTTCCACGCAGTAGGAATAAGGGACATAGCACGGACACAAAATAACCGCCTCGGGCGATCAAATGCCACGGGCAGCGCTATAATTTTAATTCACATTATACCCTGTGCGAAATACAATATTCCACTTGATAATATTATATAAAACATAATTATCATTGGCAATATTTTAAGTCCCTTACTCCATTTACAATTCAGCTAAACAACGTGTTTTTTATTTTGCCTAAATAATTTTTTTCTCAAGTCAGAAGACTCATTTGAAAAAGGTAGAGAATTGTTTTATTCACAAGTTAGGTATATAAATATATCGAAGCGTAATAGATATATTTTAAAATGTAGTTGAGTGTAGATTCCGCCAGGATAGTAATAATTAAGTTCTATAAGTACGAATATTTCTAGAATACCAATTGTGTACTAATGTACTTTCATTATATTGATCCCCTTTAACATTTATAAGTTTTATTTACAAATAGTTTCTTGAAACTTCTTCAGGTGGTCTGAAATAAAGGGATGAAAAAATAACCACAGACATCCATGGACAACAAACTGAATGAAGGCAGTGAGTGAGTGAACTAAACGTTTGTCTTGTCGTTACTCCGTCCCGCTGTCGTTCCGTAGACAATTGGTATGGAAATAAAAATAAAAAAGGGATGTAGGTAGAAGGGGAAAGGATTGAAAATAAAGAACAAAAAGTATCAATGATAATAATAGTTTAATTATGAAATTAAAAATAAAGAGTGAAATTAACCACACAAAAGGCTTAAAATTAAAATAAGAAAACGGCGACGAGCCGTCGCATGAACCATCGAGCGGTCGCCGCTGAGGTGGAAGGAAGTCAGACAACATCAAAGCAGAATATCGAGGAGCATGACAGAGTAGGTATAATATATGCGCCTTAGCCAAAGTTCTATTTATTGATATGTTGGCCTTTATTCATATCTTTATGAAATACTAAATACAGCTAATATAAGTATGTAGTAGAGATAAATAATAAAAAGCGCAATAAAGTATAAGCATATTCAGTATGATATGCGGAGATATGTATGGAACGCAAGAGATACATACAAAGTAGACGATAACGCAGATATAGCACGACGTGCAGAGCGCGCCGACTACTAGTCACATCGCGCGGATGGATCAATTAACACATTCGAAAACAACTTTCACATCATTTTTTAACGCATAACTTTAACTAACAAATTGAAACAATGTTCACTTACAATGAATAAAATTGCATATATTGCGCTTAATAAAACTCTCAAATATAATTTAACTGTAACATTTTCATCAACTTTTCAATAAATGTTAAGATTACTTCAATTACCTTTTACCTAAAATAATCTGTATTGACTTTAAATTTGGCATCTCATCCTAAACACTGATCTATTTATTTATTTTTTAATAATATTACCATTAAAATCTAGATATTTAAAATACTTCTCTAAACACATAAATTCCTATAATTATCTATTAGTCAATACCAATGTTATTGAGAAAATTTTAGGCCTGAAAACGCTACACACAATACATAGTAATCGAGCATTTCTACGAATGTATTGAGCACAAGCGACTGAGTAATTGTTCTAAACGCGAGCTGCGAACTAACCATCGACGCAAGGGCACCGCGGCATGTGTGTAGCGTTCTACGCTGAGTACAGTAGATATGTAATCTCCTCTTTGTGATTCTTGTTTAATTTAAATACATAATAATAATACAATTATTATTAAAATTACAAATGCGATTACCGCCGATCTCACGTCACTCGACCACCATTCCTCACCCATTCCAAAACACAGGCACAGAATCCTGCGCCGTATAGAAAAACATTTTCAAAAACGTGCAAAATATCACCACACCCTGGTCACCTAACATTATCTAAACCAAATAACTACTTTTACGTTCTTATTATAGGTAGGTACAGATTAATACAATTGTATGATTAAATTTTTCTATTAAACCTTACATCGTAATGACAATCTAATATTTTTTTCAGTTTAATCATCTTACTAAGCTCTATCTTTATTTCTTATGTATGTTTCGTGATATATATTATACATTTCATAATAGTGTAAATATGTGACTTTTATAACTTTACAAATGTTTTCTAAAATAAAAGTTTATTTTTAGTTTTTTTTTTTTGCGATTAATTTTCGACCATGGGTTATGTTCAAAGTAATGGAGTTTAATTAAGACTGTCTAATGTGTGATACGTGCATACACTTCCCGGGCACTGCTGACGTGACTGCGTACTGTAGGTAGTGTCACTGATGACGTCATCAATCTATGTACACCTCGTAGCGTAACATTTTATTTATCCTACAATATACATTCCCTTTTTCTATCCTAATTGAATACCGACCGTGGCATCGTCGAGATATGTAATGCATTGATTGATAAGTGACTTATATTATTAATTAACTCGCCAGCCTGCGGCGTGGTCCCGCGCTGGCGGCAGTATCCTCTAACTTCAGGTATCTGTTTCACGCATGCTTTGCCTAATCACATAATCTGGACGTGTAACTGAACACTTAAACTGGTCCTAAAGGTAGCGGCTTTCGCGGGCTTCCATCTACCAACAAATTCGATACCATATACAATCTTTTTACAAAAGCTTTCCTACCAGACTTCAAATATTTTGAGACGAATTCATAAGATTTTGATAACGTAGTCACTTAATTCACAAACTTAATCTCTTTTTGCATTGGACTAGACATATTTTTTTAATTAATTTAAGAAGGCAAAGATGTGTGAAATCCAATCGAGAGCTTAGCGAAGTCCGAAGTGTGAGAAGCTTAACACATCGAAGTGGGAGTGTGTCTATATACAAAACGAAGCATCGAGAAGGACAGTTCATTAACTAAAATACTGTTTCATCAAGTTATTGTGACCTAGTGTAAATACTGTTGATTAAATATGTCGTAGAGCAAAATCAGATCTGGCTAATACTTGATAGGCCGTCGCCGCAACTCCACTGCAGTGTGGCATCCATAGCAATAGTGAAAATTATTCTAAAATATATGTTCGCGGGGTTGGCCACACCGCTGTACCTCCCGCCGCTCACTAATAAATAATTATCTAAAATTAACCACTTAGTGAAACGTATGCACGAGCATTTATATATGTTGTAGCTACCATTATTATAAATTAACATCAAAATAAATGCATCATGTCACTATTATGTCACTGAACATAACGTTTAAATAGTGATATACAACTAGATGCTTAGCGATAAGAGTTGTGATTACACTAACTAATCGTCAAAACTATGGATGAAGTAAAGAACGGACAATATTCTCCTAACAACGAAACAAGAATGGAAGCAAGAACACCGCTCACCGGTGACAGAACACGGATACATCTAAAATACATTATTAAAATTATGTCTATAACTAATATTGCACACACATACACATTTCTAAACGTAACATTCCAGCAATAAAATAAGAAAAAAATGTGTATGCGTACAAAATTATATTTACTTACAAAGAAACGCAATAATAGTAAATTGTGCATATTAAAATAGACAATAAAATATATGTATAAAATACAATTTAATAGTAATAACTGCAAATTAATTTGACCAAGAGATATTTTAACAATGTGATGAATTTAAAGGTGGTACATAACCTGGCTGCCGTACTGAGGACGAACAAGCGAAACAATGTTTAACATTGAAGCATCCGTCACCCGCGCCTCGCTCAGTGCAAAACGTAACTAGCGCAATCTAATTGCAAAACATACCATCCTGATAATTAATTATAACGAAACTATATATTGTAATCATCGGGAAATATTACGAGTTTATAAAAATAAAATAATTGATATACTTATTCAAAATATGGAATGAATATCACACAAAATATAATTCCTCTCTACGTTGATACGTCCGTTTTAGAATCGTATAGAAAATACAGTAGATATAAGCAGCGTTCGACTGTGATGATCGTATCTTAGATTAGATGTACAGTAACAGTTAACGTACGTATTTATTAAGAAAATAGAATAGCACTTAATATCTAGTGATCCGTGTAAGCGTAATACAGATATATTTAAATTTCAGTCGAGGGAAATTCTCGATTTGTGTGAGAGGTACGATGTTGGTCAGTCGTGTCGACGACCCGCTTGTGTGATATTCCGTCGCGCGGACTTAGATCGAAGACTTGGAGAATGACACTCGCAGGTGGTTGGACTCGGAGAGCTGGTAGTTGTGCATCTTGATGAGAGCCGCCACCGCGTCGTCGATCGATGGCAGCTGTACCAGCGCCATTTTGCGGTCCTTCCTGTAATTAGAAAAAACTTTTGAGTAAAATGCTTAGTTTTCTTGTCTTATAGCTCAAATGAAAACAAAATATAGGTACAACTTACGGGAAGAACTTGAATGCCTTAATGGTGAATCCTCGCTTGGTGAAGGCTTCCTTGATATCATCTTCAGACACCGTAGCTCTGTGAACAAACCACCAATTCAAGCTATCTCAACTCACAGAATGAATTTTTGTAGGTAGTTATTTAAAGGATTTCAAGGATTTTAGTCTGAATATAATCGGAAACTTACGGAATGTTGGACAGATGAAGAGTCGCGCTTGGTGGGTAGATGTTCTGGTAGTTTTTGCTGCCAGGCTTCTTGAATCTATGCAGCGGGCTCTGAGAGTAATCCCTGAAAAATACACGAAAACATTTTTGAATGCACGATGCCATGGATCTTGTAGCACGTTCCATGCTACGCCGCGTAGCATTGCGTCTACGCACGTAGCCGCGACTAATAACGCTACGACATTTTAGAGAAAGTCAGTCGAATAAAAGTTGCTACAAGAAAATAATGTCCAATATACAATATGTAAAGAAAACCCTGTCCGATCCGCGAAGGTATTGTTAGGTATCGATAACTGACTCTACTAATGCCCACAAACCGGGGCTAAACAAAAAAAAAAATCCCCCTAAAACATTAAATATTATTTCGCAAAAAGAGGTAACTTAATACATGTGCAGTAGGCAATCCATGCGCGGGCGACGAGGGCCAGGGCACGCGGCACGTGGTCGCATCGCTTATAATAATACCGTCAATATGGTGATGTCACTTTTTAAAAATTACCAAATTTTGTGGAAGTTGGAATTAATTCGCGGGAAAAAAGATTATTTCAAAATTCAAGTAGGTATTGTTAACTATGATGATTACGATTACGTAAAATTTTATATTATATTTGGTCATACGTATACCCAACCTTTATTACCCTTATGACTCGGACAGGGTTTACTTTAGATATTGTACAAGCAAAGATAGTTGTTTTAGTGCAAGAAGATCGTGAAATATCAATAGTAGACCAATGCTTATATATCTTAATTTACTATTCTCAGAGCTTTCAGAATATTTGACGAATATAATAGCGTTTTGAGAATAACAACTTAACAAGTCTTAATAACACAAATATTGGACACAAAATGGGATCACAAAGTCAAGCTGTGATTCAAACCGAGTGATGGAGGTTTAAAGGTTATGTCAATCACTTCAATATCGTGTTTATTGAAAACTGACACGGTAAATAGAAAATCATTATATTTAGGCACATAAATTGGCATAAGTCAACAGGTTATAAATAATTAATCAGGATCCAATTAGGTGAATAAATAGCGTAATAATAACGTTTTATACTGGTTTTCTTCATTTAGATGTAAGGATCGTATGTATGTGATCGTATGATGTAAGTCGTGGTGGCCTAATGGTTAAAATACCAGCCTCTCAAATATGAGCGCGCGGGTTCGACTCCAGGTCAGGCAAGTACCAATGTAACTTTTCTAAGTTATATGTACTTTCTAAGTATATCTTGGACACCAATGACAGATTATAAGGTGAAGGAAAACATCTTGAGGAAACCTGGACTTAAGTCTGAAATCTACCCCCATTGAGCAAGCGTGGTGATTACGCTCCATCCTTCTCTGTATGAGAGGAGACGTGTGCCCAGCAGTGGGACGATAAAAAAGGTTGATGATGATGATGATGAGATGTAAGGATGACACATGTGTAGCGCGCCGTCCGGTAAGGACCAGGCCCGGCTTGATGGCGACTTTAGAATTAAAGAAATGTCGTGGCCTCAGGCACAGGTAAATTAAGAAAAACGGGTGAGTTTTAGTAAGTAAAAGTCTGACTGACAAGCCCTTCCGCTCCACCCCGAGCGGAAAAAGTCATTTGATGATTTCCCACCAAAAAAAAAAAAAAAGATGTGATGATGAATTTTTATTTATCATGTCCATCACCAGTATCACCACTGCTCTCAAACCATAGAAAAAGATCGCGCGGTAATCGGCATGTTACAGCCCTCTCCTTGAGAAGAGGCCTATGTTCTCCTAGTCTAAGTATAATGTATATATTTATTTAAACTAGTATGATACACTTTACGTACATATTGATTGTATAATCTATATCTTTTAACCGCTTTTAATTTAGTTTCTCTTGCTACCAAATTCATTTATTTTTGTTAATCTTTTTGCATAGGATTCTGTAAAAGCTCCTATTGGGAGAGGGAACTGGCTCTTGTAACACAGGTGTATCACCTAGCATAGGAGTCAGAGACTTCACACTTTTTTGTACCAATTTTTGTGTAATAAAGATTATTATTACGTAAATTAACTGTAGGCCACCTACATTATTTCTCTCTCCTTCCCCTTAGTATTCATAGGTTTTTTTTTTCTCTTTATTTATTTTAAGGAACTTTTATACATATTCATAGGTTGTCTATATTTTCCTTGTTGGTTGCCTATAGGTCCAAAGGTTGACTATAAAATGTCCCTTTTAGCGATAAACCGCCCATTGTGTGACCCTTTGTAAAATCATTATATTTATGCTATGTAATCTACACATATGGTGTACATCATCATAATCATCAATCTTTTATCATCATCCCACTGTTGGGCACAGGTCTCCTCTCATACAGAGAAGGATTAAGCTTAATCACCACGCTTGCTCAATGCGGGATGGCGATTTCAGACTTCAATTCCAGGTTTCCTCAAGACGTTTTCCTTCACCTTGTAATCAATCATTAGTGTCCAAGATATATTTAGAAAGTACAAATAACCTGGAAAAGTTACATTGGATGGTGTAAATAAGAGTCATTATCATCATCATCAGATAATGATGATGATAATGACGCTGAGATCAGCGTTAATCCAAGTCGCATCCGAAGCTTTTACAGCTTTGGAATCTGGGGTCCGCTTTACCAGTCCAGCTGCTGATTTTGGCTAAACTTCGATATTTAATTAAGAGCCTATTCTATTCTATTTTATTTTATTATGTTAACGTACCTGGTGAGTCCAGCATCAGGTTGCCCCTCCTTGGGCAGCTGCACGGTCTGGTGCTTGCTGAGCATGACGCGCATCGCCTTGCCGAACACGCGCAGTTTGTCCATGTGGGTCATAGCTGTTTGAAGATTACATGTTAAGTGACCATATCGAGGTATTTTTTTAAACGTTGCCCCACACTAGGAATTTCTCCTATATTGTGGGTGCTTTTATAAACTCACAAACACAAACAGCCAGACCGACAACTACTTGTAGGTCAAACAAATATTTGTTCGGTGCGGGAATCGAACCCGCGACACGCAGCGCAGCAGTCAATAGCTTAACCACTGCGCTAACTATCTCTATAGCAGAGGAGCAATTCCTGACACTTATAGGAACGTCTACCTCAACCTCAATCTATTTAAATATCTCCAAAAATACTAGTTAGATTTTTTACATTTACATTAATTGCCCTTGGGATGATACGATTATATTTTTAATGTTTTTAGTTACAAGAATAAGCCTTTTGATATAATCAGCTCAAATCTTAAAATGTCATTCTGATTTTCTGTTTAATAAATATAATTTTACGGTTCCTAATGCCTTTTAGTAAGAAGGATAAGTCAAATATATACTGAACTAACTGAAGGCGAAACAACAGTCTCTCTTAAGAAAATGCTAATGAATAAGACTATAAGTAGCGAGTAAACAATGGCACTTAATGTTACAAGAAAAACAAACTACAGCAGACAGGAGAACCATAAGTACACTCATAATCCTAAATAAATACATATCTTTTAACGTAAAATCGACCCTGGGATATTAGAGATAGGGTTTTTAATGGCATACGTACCTAGATGGGCCTGGTGTGGTTCGGCCATCTGAATGAGGGCTGAATCCTTCTTGTTGTAGAGAATCTTCACCCGTTGCACATCGCCGTACACGCCTATACGCAAACACAAGGTCTTACAACACGCTTTGAGAGTATTTAAATGTACAAACTATGGATACGTAATATAGCTATCCGTTTTGTGTAGAGTGTGTTTTGTTTTATTATATCATGAATTATTGTTTTGTTTCTTGATTTGGCTGAAAGAAACACAGTCTAACAATTGGATAATGCACTGTCAATGTTGTCTAAAGTATATATAGCTATCTAAGTCTACACTTAACACGGTTTCTTTAAAATACACAGCAAATTTTAGCACAACGGCTTGTAATATATAATGTCGTGAAACGAGACAGTTGGAAAATACAAGAAGAAACAACTCCAAGCTCTAAATTGGTCACGTTAAGCTTTCGATTAATGCTTTAGCGGTTAACAGCACCGGCCGTGTACTGGCGCGCTGTGTTAAGCAAATTACTGCAAACTATTATCCACTTCTACTCACTATTTAACTGGCAAGGAGTTCTTAAACTCTCGTTTGCTCTTAGTTAACGCACATCCCATTTATAAAAAGCTCTTACTTAACAGCGATTACCAGGTTTGTGGTGTCGCTGTCCGATTACCGATATTTAGGTAGGTATAGGTACGTATTAATACTAGATAAACTTAAAAAATAAAAAAGGAATATGACGTCATAGTCACATAGAGATGCGTATTTCGCTGTACCATATCTAGTTTGAAACTGACAGCACACAAAGAAAAAAAAAAAACTGAAATAAAGACAACACTGGGTAAACAATAGACGATCTAAGTAACTTAGCTACGACTAGGGTGTCTGAAACACAAATTGTCATACGAGTTATTAAAGCGTTTAGAATTTAGATTCGATAGTGTTATCAAGCAAAGCTTCGACAAGTGGTCGGATGCGGTTATCAGTACAGAAGTCGAGAATGTTAGCTGACAATTTGTCTTTCAGGCGACAGGGCTCAGGAGCAATATTAATGTTTTAATATAAAATACGGAATGTATGTGCACACGTACCGAAAAGGGTAAAGAGAGCGTCAGGCGTGACCATCTAAAACAATAGGAAAGAGAAAAGAGACAGTATTATAAATAGTCGTAAAAGATATCTGACATCATATCTATAAATAAATTAGCAACTTATTTTTAAGGAGTTTAAGTAGAATATATAAATAGAACAACCTGTAACGCCCTTCGTGTGGTTAATGCATTAGTTTGAATCGAAAATGAACCCACAGTTATAATGTGTCTGAAACGGGCGTTACTGGCTATTGTGTTAGCGTAATGAATAAATTTGCCAATAAACATTAAACTACTAAGTCGAAACAATGTCGGAATTTTGTCTAAACTGATTTAAGTACAATCGGGATTGATATTCGAATATCAAGTTATGAATTCTGTTTTCTAGATCGGGCGGTTATGTGAAAGAGATGTATAATTCAGCCTGCCAGTATGGAGGCGGGTTGTGTCGGTACCAACCTCCTCGTTGAGGTTGGAGACAAGTAGAACCGTGGCGAGCGGCAGTGGGGGTGCGGCCAGCGCACGCAGCGCGGGCGACGCCGGCGTCAGCGTCAGCGCGCCGAACGCGGGCAGTCCCACGCCGCCCACGCCCACTCCGTACGGCGACGCCAGGCCTGAGCCCAGCCCCAGGAACTGCGGGGCCAGCACGCCACCACCTGAGATCATACCACACGTGTTACGATCCCGCTTAGTAAAATAATAAAAAGATAAAGTCCTGCCTAAAAGTGTTCAGTAGGATTTTATAATGTTTTTTCTAGCCTAGCCTAACCTAAATAAAAAAAAAAAATGCTTGAAACTACATCTGATACCTACCTGATGGGAATAAAATTCTGATTGGTAAAAGAATGTAGATTGAAAAATTGAAAATTGGCAATTGAAAACATCAAAACAAAAAAGAAAACAATAATTGGGAAGCTTTTATGATATAAACAAATCAAGCAAAGTACATAATTATAGTAAAAGCAGAACATTCGCAATGGCGGAATGATCCACACATATTACAACCCTCTACGGTGCAATACGGATTTATGACGAGTTATTAGTCACCGCGGGAATATTTACCATTGAAATATGAATAATAAACAAGAAAAGAGCTAACGTAGAATAGCAAATGTAATTTGGAAGCGTTATTGAAGATTTATTTCATACTGTAACTTCATACGTATATTGACGCAACAAAAACATACGCATTTACAGCCAAGAATACAAAATCACCGTAATTTGCAACATAAAGAAAGAAAGGCAAAGGCGCCTTTACAAAAAAAAAACAGTGAAAATGAATAAAATATGGGGACCTATCAGGCTACACAGGGCATAAAGCAAATTTCTCAGGCATTCAATATTAATGCTATTGCTAGAAACATAGAAAATGTTCTGAGAGCTCCAGTAATGAGCATACCTGAGCTTGAACATTTAACATTGAAACTTTTTGAGTTAAGAAAACCAGTCAACTAACCTACGTAAAAAGGTGCAAGAGCGATCGAAGTCAAGTCCAATAGCCAAGTGTAAAATGGGGCAGACGTAGATTACCGGGAGCGCGCTAAAAAAACTTGGCGTTTTAGATGATTAATTGCTTGAAAAAAAGGTGAGTTAGACCAATCATCTGCCCCATTGAGTGGGTATCGTTGGATGCAGGACTAAAGAGTCTACGATACATGTGTGAAAGTCGGAGCACGGTGAGAAAGCTTCCAGGTGCGCGGAGTAGTGAGGACTAACTCATCCTGGATGCGAGGGCCAGGGCGAGGCGTGCCCGCAGTGGCATCAACTCACTGGTCAACAGCTGGTGCGCGTCGCCATCGCCCGACGGCAGCGTTGGGTTTGTGTAGTCCCGAGACTTGTCGTTGTTATACTTCACATTCAGGCACGTCATCTTGGAGTAGTCGATGCGCAGTGTGCAGCAACCGTTGTAAATATTCTGCCCATCTAAAGCCTAAAAATGAATACAAAAAGTTACGATTATTGAAATAACTTTTCTCGTTTGACACGAAAACAGAACGAATTATAAATCTCATCAAAAACATATTACAACGCGAAAAAGTTTCACTTCTTTTGAGGGTCGTTTATTTGAGTGATAATAAGGATGTGATGATTTTTATTAGTAGGTAATATAAAATGAATCGCCTCCAATTTAACTTTTTAATACGATGAAGGTAAAAAGGCATCCGGAAAACCTGGGTGCTTGTCGTTTTATTAATTTTATAATTTCCATCGAAAGTATAAGGCTAATAAAGCAAAATTCCTTTTAGCACGGCAAAAAAGTAGATCGATACACTACCCGTAACAAAGAAGAAAAACTCGCATTATGGCCGTGTCAAAATTGTTAGGTAGCGAGAGCAACAGCTATTTGTTTGGCCGCGACGCCTGCGGGAGGCTGATAACACCACATCGCGATAGAAAAGAGAATTAATTAAAATGCAACAGCACTCAACCCATTCCTGCGAGCATAAAGCTCGTCGGCGCGGCCCGCGTGTTCATAATATTTTTATAATGAAACCAGAATGCAACACGTTTTATTTTCACTAATGAAACTAATGCTATAAAAGAACCGTATAGTCATATTTATGGTATCGTACTCAGAGCAATCGTCTGGCATAATTTATTGTTACAAATGGCATAGAATTATGCAAAGAGCACTCAACGTTTTCTGTTTATTATTTGTTTTCAAGTTAACAGAATCGAGTCGAGAAAGTATAATCGCTGGTGTAAGAGGTATTGTAATACCCCTTGGCTCGAATGTTACTTTTTCAATTGAAACAGTAGATTTTCGTCTTTCGGGACCAATGTTAAATTAAACTTAACAATTTGCCAAATTAATGAAACAGTTTCGTAGCAAACAATTAACTTGGTGTTCGTAAAGAATCCCGGCGGTTTCAGTGGGGCTTTAAAAGGTTTTGTTAGCATTTCAGTTAATACAAAACACGGTTAGGTAGCTGTGTCTTAAGACATCGTATTAGAATTAATTTCTATTGCTAGTATAACTTATTTAATATTACAATAACGGTACGTGCCGAAATTGTTATAAGGTTACTAAATATGTAAGGAGCTTGCCGAGAGAAAGTTTTATCAGAGGATAAAAATTAAAAGCCTGAATTACTTAATTCCTGTGGAGTAAATTGGAGTTCCTTTATAAACCGTCATCTGTCAAATGAATTATGACATTTTTACGACGGACTCCATTAGCTGAATAAAAATGTTTTGGGCTTTTAATGCCGTAAATGATTGTGCTAGTAGGCATCGTTAATTATTGCCGTTGCCATTGTCTTTTTCTCTTATTTTTGTGCAGTAAGGTTGGGAATAAGAAAATGTGAAGGGCTGCAGAAGAAATAAATCAGATAGATACTTTAAACGGCTCATAACAACAGTTTTACAGTGCAATAAAAATATCAGGGGAGTCGTCGAAGAAGCAAAAGTTCGATGTCGGAACGTGGGATATTGGCTGTAGATTTAATAAATTTCTGTTCTATATGCAAATGCGACCCCCTGATGTGTAGACGTGAATAGATTGGCTCGTTTAAAGCTCAACTTATATGGAAATGTGAAAGGCACGTAAGAAAGCGTGGAAGAAGATAGCTTCGATACGTAATTAGTTTTATAGAGCCTCGCGGGCCCGAATTCGATTTTGAATGCCAAATGTACTGTGGCAGGAGAACGTAAAGTAATTAATTTACAATTCTAATATACATCCATTTAATACATAGACCTTGTCAAGTGACATTTTAAAAGTCAAATGCGAACGTAATCTGTTATTCCAATATTGTTTTATTTTCAGCAATTTGCATTCGCTACACCAAAAATTATGGGATAACGCTGACAAACAACTCGTGTCCCGAGTGGATAATATCTAGAATTCATAGATATTTTGTTTCATTGTGAAAACTATTAAAAGCGACTATATTAATTAAAACCTTTTCTATCGGATAGCTAACTGAGCGACTAGATTATAACTAAATATAATATAAACTAAAATATATAATATAATATGTAATAAAATATATAAACTAAAATTCAGGGAAACGAAAGTACATTTATCTAAAATAGTTTTACATGTTGTTTGGAATTGGATCCATCGAAAATTGTGTGTTATTTTTTCATTTATTAATATGCACGAGAACATTGTGAAACTGATTTGGCTTAAGTAGATTACAGGGGTTGGAATTCCCAGTACAAGTAAAGTGAAATAAAAGGAATGAGAAAATATGTTTTAGCTTAGGAGATACTTTTATCTACTTACTAGCTTTCTTGTTTCCGTGACGCATCCCTGCTTTATTATTAATTAGAAAAGATATTCATTCCTAACATTACTTAGTAACATATACACTAATGAGACCAAACCATTATTTGCGTAATCGCTTGCTTTATATGTCCGAAAAATGCGTGTTAACACAGCGTAAATAGTGCAATGAGTGTTGTTGAATTGTCAAATTGGTAGCCATTGTTATTGTCGGTATGTTATGCAATTACGCCGCAATAATCACATATTATATAATTTTAATAAAGTCCCTCAGAATAAGTAGAAATAAACTGTTATATTCACAATTAGACCTTCAATGAAGGTATCTCAACTGAACGTTTGTCGTGGATTTGCTAAAGAAAAGAATAAGACAAAAAGAATAAGAGGGCAAGAAGGATTTTGAATTGCAGATTAATTTCTTACTTTTTATAAGCTTTTTCGGAGGCTTTTGAATTGAACTCGGTCGTTACTTTAAGAAGTCTTATTTTAATCTAAAAATCTCAATGTTTTTTAGAAGAGTTTGTGTATATTTTACGAAATGGACTACAAAAAACCTAGAGTACTGTGTTCTATAATTACCAACATAATTTATTTTTCTTGCTTAGCAATAAGAAACCGTAAACATCGTTTATACATTTCACAGCAATTAATTCCATGATATTTCTGCTAAGTTGCTCCGTTATCTTATCTTGGCTGGCTGTAGTCAGTAGGGCAACTCCCTCCGAGACTAATAGTTTATTTTAGTTATGAATTTACGAGATCCACCGGCGAGCAAAGTTATTCCGTAACATTTAGCACCTGACTGTTGCAAAAATCCGGTATTCAAACTATGGTAGAAAATATTCTGTTCAGTTTATAAGAACCCGGCCGATCTACTCTCTCTCTCTCAGTATCAATATTCTCGTGAATTTCATTTTAATCTTCTGAGATGGTTATTTGCGCTCGCGGAGGGAGTCGTAATTGAGGTAAAAAAAATATTAGGAAGAGTGACAAGGTGATAAAACGACAAACGTCACGCCCGATTTTATATTGGAATCTTTTACTGCGTAATAGGGTGAACGAATATCCGTTCAGTCGATTTATTGGATTTGACACTGATAATAAATTAGAATTTTTCACTTATATTTTCTTGGGGCAAGAAGTTAAGTTGGAGCATTTCAGGATTCTTTTGCAGGGTTCGCGGCTCTGGCGGCATCGGCGTCAATATAAGACGTAACAAGTGTCTTCCGTATCTCTTAATCACGTCCCCGGTAATTGTTTTATCTTTAGCTCGTTAGAACTCGTTTAAGCAAAGCCTTCTTAGTGAAGGATTAAATGCGGTCCGCCTTAATCCACCCCCCCGTTGCTAATTCTGGCGGTTTTTCCACGGAGACCAGATAAACGTTTTTGTTGGGGTCCCGAGCTCGCCGCGTTTAATATTTATAAGAGCCCATATAGCTCAGAGTGCTTCTGTTGCCGGTGCAAGGATTACGCTAGCACCGGAATGCATTTGGTTTTTGTCCGCAGATGACGTCAGAGAAATAGTAATGAAAACCATTTTGGGCACATCGTTATTTATCAAGTAACAGGCTTTGAATGGTGCTCGATTTGTGTTGATAGCGAAATAAATAATGTATTGAGAGTAACGTTTTAATTTAGAATAGTTAAGTTAGTTCACTAAACAATGTTGTTTTGGACGGGTAGACATCCGCTCGATTAGCCACGGATAAAGAATCACTTATCGGGACGGCTCACGGACGACTCCGGCGGTGAACTAAAAACGTGCACCAAAAGCAAGCTTTTAAATATTAATAAAAATAAACCAACAAATAAAACGACTGCGAAATTGCTCATATTTAATCACTTTGCTTTTACTATTGGAAAAGCATTTAAAAATTAAAATCGTCACAAAATGAGATTGCACTGCGACGAATGGCACTTTGAGTAATTTCTTTTTGGTTTGTTGCAATAAAAAATCAAAACTGTTTTCATTCCGTGTCGAAAACGTATCCAATATTTTATTGTAAAGTGTTATGATTTTAAGTAAAAACAAATCAAGTATTTGTAACGAACTATATTTTGTAGCAAAGTACCCGTAAGCATATAAGGTACACCTGATTCATAATTATGCTCGAGAAAATTTACTGAGAAAACCGGACTTTAGTAAAAGGGGAAATAATAAATTAAGTTTTGATAGTGACTCTAATCTAATTACAGTACGTAGGTACACATTTGGGGACGCGTCACCGAACAAACCGCGTTTGCTCCATTAGACAATGTAATTAATACTCGCGGTTACCCCTAATTGTGGTTGACTGATAGTGACGAACGAAAATCGAGTGACGATAGCTCAACAACCGCGCCCACTTAACACAGCGTTCCAGTTTGCTTTGGAAACGAAACTAAATTGGTGCTAAATGTATGTACATTGTGACATCATGAATAATGAACTCCATCACTTTAGCCGCGGGGGTAAGGCGTGAATCAGTTTTGTCCATGAACAATATATTGTTCATGAAATATAATGGCATTGTTTTACCTATATTCATGTAGTATGAGCGTGTAATACAGCCTAGAGGCTGTTTATTATGAAGCGGCCGAATAAACCATGCGAGTGTCGAAAGTTTAAAACTTGTCGTGTTTGACGCTTGATTGTCAGCCGCCTCTTGATTACGGTAAGCAAACCAGCCACAGAACACTAACAAAACAAGTACTAAACAATGTTGACACGTAACTAGGTGATGCAGAGTGCAGCTCAAGCGGTGTTGACACAGTCTGTAGGAGCCCAAACAGGGGTGGGCGATGGCACGTGCAATTTTAAACGGGACTCGGACCTCGGTGCCGGTGAACGACGAACTGTTTGTTAGCCGCCGTGAAATTTCTATGAAGTTTGACCGTCACTAGCACAGACCAACGAGACTATAGTTTGGACTTTGGTACAATGTATTTTGTGATGTCAATAGCAATACTTCGAATAAAGCAAAGTTCTGCGACGCAGCGAATGAAATTTCCTTAGATGGTGCATTGATCTCTTTCGGTAGATAGTTTTACTGCACTAGATCCTTGCGACGCCAACCGTTCGGTGCAAGTATTACAGACTCGCTCAAGGCAAAGATATAACATTTTTGACGGTTACATTGTTTGAACACGTCCCAGTGTTGACACAAAGACACCGGTTAGACGTTGCCGCAGTGCAAAGTGCAATTTTAAAATGTAAACAAAGCCCGCACCTTGAGTCCATAAACGGTATCTCGGATTTCGCCTTATTGAACCTTGGAGACGAAGTCTTGTCAACGTTTACTTATATGAAAAATATGAACGGCTGTTACTGACACGTATTACTTTTTATCACAATAATTCATGCAAATACACTGCGCTGTATGAATTTGACAATTATTTATGATATTGGAAACGTTTAATATTTTTATTTATTCGTGCTACGTTACTGGTCAAACGATTCAGAAATGGATATATTCGCGTGCAATGGAAAAATATGGATGTAACATGATGTAATCGGGGTGTGCATATTTATATTGGGGTGCGTGATGAAAAATCGTGTGCGATATAAACAATAGATGGGGACGCACCTCGGACTGTTAATATGGATAGTCTGTGACAGCGTCGGCTACGTTATGGATGAGGCGGGAGTAGCAGGCCGGAGGGCCGCATGAATCACATTGTTATCAATCATAACTTACTGATGGAGCGGCCAAGGTTCTGATTAACGGCCCACAATACAACCACTACACTAATGACTGTCTCACTAGCGAATAGCGAGTAATGCTCCTCTAGGATTACTCTGTTTATGCGTAGTATCGCTTTTTGAATATATGATGAATATGATAAACGAGTGTTTTGTTCATGCTTTTAAAATGATTGAAAAAATTGTTTGACATTTTTGTTAAAAACTATCCTACAGTCAGTGCCAGCCTCAGAACACTTCTTCAAACTCTATCGTACATTTGGTTGGTTGCCCAAAGCGCTGCATGGCTTATTTATATACATTTAAATGTAAGTACATATAGTCGAGCGCATTAAGAGCGTATATTTCGTGTCTCGGCGCATAAGCCGCCTCCTGAAAAGATTTGATGGCGAGGTTAGAGATTTATGTCAAGGATCATAGAGGCGGGATCGGGGGATTTCAGAGCTCCTAACATCCGACTGTACCCTTTGTGGCTGGAGCACTATCCGGCTTCACTTCACTTTGTACCTCTTACTTGTGCTGCCACTTACCTCGCGGGACGTTTTAATTCCATTTCGAGAAAAAACCGAATCCGAAACGAGTGCCTACATGGGACTGCTCGCGGTTAACATTCGGTTTGTAAAGGTGCTCTGTAACTAATTCTATGTGTAGTGTATTTGAGGATAAGGTCGGCCGAATAGCTAAGAATTAAGGATAAAAGAATGTCTGAACTACAACTTCATAACATTTGGGAAGTGTATTTTTTCTTTATAGTTCGTGATAGGAATACCGAAGTATGTTTAATTAATTATATTAAAAGTAATTCGCGGCTTCCAAGAAACAAATAGCACAAGATAAAACTTTCACTGCCCAGAAAACGAGAAAGATATATACCCCAATAAAATGGACATTGATTAACAAGAACATGACGATTGCATGTAGCGTTGCAATAAACAGGAGAGGCAATAAAAATAGATGTACCAGCCGACATTGTATGTTCGTTAGGTCGCATCAGAGTTACGGAGTCGCGAGTTACGACCTTAGATCCGTTAACGAGAGCAGTCTTATTGCCGACGCGACCACTGCCGGAACTAGAGTACCAACTAAACGAATGTTATTGCACTGAAACTGGAATTAAAGTATGCTCAACTCATTTCAATTATGTTCAAAATACGGTTAATATTTGATGGAATGGTCTTCAGGTTTAGATCCGTTTGGTGTATAAACTTTATTTTATTCAAAAGTAAACAGCTAATTGTACTTAAACCTGTTATTTATTTTCTCATAATGTACAGGTATGAAATTTGCAGTTTCTTAAAATGATGCCGCATGATACACTGAGTTGTAAAAGAATAATAAAAAAATATAGTCGGATCATTTGTAAAATATAAGTACAATGTAACTCGCAAAAGAATAAAATTTATTTTATTCATATCAAATGTAGTTTGACTAAATCCGCATTTATTACAGCTAAAAATAAAGCCACATTTGATCCAGCTGCACTAGTCGGCGTCAACACGGTGCTGTGCTCGACTCCAATCACGACACAGTTGATAGGACTTAGCGTTGCTAAGTTTTCACCACTCTGCTCTGCTGGTGATACCTCAATTTCACGAGGGGTTTCCCGGCTACCCAACATTAATTTCTAACGTTAAGTCATAAGCTGAACGCGGTGCACACTCTTTAATATATACTTGTATCACTAAATTGCAACGCGCTACCAGTTTGCAGCTTATACCAATCGTATTAAGCTCCACAGGAATTGGGCGTAAAGAGCGACTAATTAGGACGGATAGTCGACTCGCTATTGTAGAATTCATTAGCGAATTGTACCCACGAGGTATTACAAACAAATTCGGCAAATGAATAGAGTAAGAAGCACGTTAAAATGATCTTTTGTGTTAATACTATCCCTGTTGCGAATTGTTTCGTTAAACTTCTATATATAACAAAAGAAACTTTTGCACGATTCGTTGCGTTTGAGTGATAAAAATCAAAAAGCGAAACTCCCAGTCGCCATCGGTCGGAAACAAAGTTACATTCAACGATTCATAACCGTATGGCAACGAAAAAAAAAAACAAAAACTCGATAATTATACTCGTAAAGCGAGTTTGCGGAAGCCGCAAAACGAAATTTAATTTGCCCTGAACGCTGCATCAGAAATAAAGTTAAAACAGTCGCTGCAGTAGGCGGCAGTACGCCCAACTTCTAACGCAAATGAATAGCGAATGGGAAAAGTTTAGCAGAGAAAAATGATGTCCCACTCGCCGAGTCGGGTGCCGACTATTGTCGTGGACTCACGGCTGCCATGTTGTTTCTCGATATTATTGTTATTAAATGCACATAAACGTTCTGTTGTAGTTAAAGCTTTGTTGTAGGTAAGCTCCCGACGAAAGTTGAATATTTTGAGGGCATCCACACTTCGAATGAACTGAATAGATTTCCCACAACTTTTTTTCACTCATTTGTTCAAAGTTGATTTTTATTTACATGAAATGTTACACCAACAATTTTGTGATAGGTTTGTTTTTATCGTTTGCCTTTTGTAATATTTCTGGTATGTTTGTCTGATATGTCATAGTTCTGCGTCGACGTAGTTCAACTGAAGTGAAGCCCGACTCACTTGATTGCGAGATAGTTCGAGAGTCATTAAAGCGAATGAAACGTGCGGCAATAGGAACTTTTTTTATGGCTTTACTTTACAAACAGTTAAATAAAAACAAAGAAGTCTTTTACTTACTGTTTTTGCCGTTTGCGCCGATACCGTGTCTGGATATTGAATGAGGGCTTGGAATGAATCTGTAACAAAATAGACTTAAGATTAGAACTAATGAGAACTGGAGTGTTGGAAAAAGAAACTTGACAAAGCTTGTTGATGTTTATTTAAAGGAAACAAAAAGTATGTTTTCAGATCCTTAATTAAAGTGCATTAATAGTAGTATTTGTTTTATTCAAATAATTCTCATGATTTTTAACTACGTGGCAGTTACTAAAACTGTGTAGTATTTTAGTCACATATATAGGTAGATTTGATAGATGTTACTAAAATATTACATAGTTAATACATGCATACATAATCGTTATGGTCTAAGTAAATCAGTTTACTTTGCACACCACATTACTTATCTGTGCAGTCTTACAACTTAAATGACACAAACCAATAGTTAAGTAGCATGTGCGTTTTATAAATGTAACAATTTTCATAAAACAATTTTCTCTAGAGTACTCGAATGTTGGATGTCTCACGGAATTCCTGACAGGCAATATCTTGTTCATAAGAACGTTCAAACAATGTGAAATTGGCGCCCGACGTGGGCTACCCGTGATCCGCGTACTCACTCCGAGCTAGTCGCAGGTGCACAATAGCTATTTTATCATCAACACTTCACCGAATATTCAACTAAACAAGTTTTATCATGCCTATTTACTTTCGTCATAAACCATAAAAGCACAAATTAATTGCGCCTGTCGCGTTATTTTATTCGTTTACCTTGTGAATCTTTGATATGGTAGCGTGTAAAACAGCCTTATTTCGAGACTATTGTAAATAAGACATGGTTTCACCTCGTGTACTGCAAGGTATTCTCAGAGGTAATCAATGAACAAAAAACTCGTTAATCACAAAAACAAGTGCGTAAACAACGGAGAAACGAGAGCACATTCAACTGGAATGGTCCCACAAGTAATATAGTTGGTGGAGTATATTTAGTGCGAGGATAAGCGTTAAACCCCCTAATTTAAGGCATGAGCCGGGCGATCATTGCCGTCCGCTGGGTGAGACCATAAATTCACATTTTTAGGAAACAACGTTCGTGTAGCACCTGCGTTGGCCACATTACCTACCATTAGACGGTGTGACACGGACCTTCGCTCGGTTAAGGCACTGTAATGTCGTTATTTTGAGGTTGCTTAGCTGTTATGAAAGACCCCAAAGATGACTTTTTTGTGTATATTTTTGTATCTGATTAGACGGAAAGCCGACTTCAACATAGTTGGGAGAAAACTAGGCAAATGATGAGATTTTTTTTTCTTGGATTTCAAGTATTACATTTACTTATTTAGATACTTGATAGTACTTAAAACTTGAATTAATTTCGGATAAAGACAACTTAAGTTGTTTTTAGCTTTGATGAGATTTATTTCATAAAGCTTTTTAGCTTTGTCTATTGGGCCAGAACCCCACATCATTTCGAAAGTATCAGAAGCGTAGCCTAAAGGATAATGGGACAACAGGGTGGCAGCACAGCCACCCAAAACCCGGTTTGCCCAAGGCTTACTTCTTGTAAATCCAAAAACTTGCAAGTAAGGAAAACCCTTAAGAGATTAGATTGTATAAAATATGAAGCTTATAACAACATACAAAACTTCCGGCAACAAAATTTGTTATTGAACCTCTTGTACCTTAACAATTTGCCTGTACCCATAAAATATAGAACGTAGAACCACTCAAGGTAGGAAACGTCGGCGTAAATTAAAAATAACGCGGTGTCTCCTTCATACATAGTTAAATGCTCTTTAAGGTCTCATATTTTCTTTGGCCCATTTGGGAACGTTAAAATGGAATGCATAAAAGGCTTACCGCAAATTGGACTTTTTATGTAATTACACAGTGAATAAGTAAAAACTTTTTATGGGGACAATGAAGACAGCCACTTGAATGTAATAGTTACTTCGTATGCACCGAGTTTATGAAAACAAAGGAAAAATGTAGCTCAGGTTTATTTAGTATTCTGAAAAATGTTTTCACTTTATATTATTACGGAATTTTTATAATAAGGACTGAGTCGGAAAGCCGATCTTTGCAGAGATTAGGTATGCTGTTATGGAAGAAAATGTCTGTAGCTACTGAGAATAATACAAGTTGCTCTATTTTTATGACGAAAAATAATAATGACAGTTTCTTTAAAAAGGACCTTACTTAGAATTTTGTAATTATTGGTAGGTACATCTTATATCCTCGTAATATCGAAGATTAAAACCGTATATAATTAAATACCGCTAACTTGTAAGGAAAACGTCGGAATATCCCTAAACAAACCCCTATGAAAACAAAGGAGTATAATGTAAGAGAGTTTGCTTATTCCAAATATAATATATTTTTTCGTTATCTTCGATACGAAATACAGGTATGTCACAATTTAGCCAGAAGGCTGTTGCTTGTGTTATCGAGATATTTTGCTACATACTACATTCGTTTGATATAGTACTTTTGTTGGGATAGTGACTTTAATTAGCAGAGTAAAGTCGATTTTCTAACAAAAATGATTTGTCTTTTGTAATGAGCCTTTGTAGATAGTACCTACATCAGTAAGTTTTTTTCTGTAGTAATTCTTATCGTCATATCGTCGGTGGTAGGCCATAACATTGGCCGCCGGCAGAAGTTACCACCCACCAAACAAAGCCTTGCCGCCAAGCGATTTGTCGTGTTCCGGCATGATGTCTGGTGAAGCCGTACGGAGGACGGGTCTGAGCAGTTGTGTTACGATGTGTGCCCGGTACGATGCGCCTAATGTTGTTATGTTGGGAATTTGGTCGTGGAGGGTCTTCAGATAAATCTCCCTTTGGCGCAGCATCGTTGGTCGTGTTGTTGGGTTTAACATTGCATCACCTCGCTCAACTGCCGTCTTCCTTCCTGTTCGCTCAGTTTTTTTGAGTGAATAGGCCCTTAATAAACTAGCGAGCTTTACCATCAACGATCGCATCACTGCTTACCATCAGGCGGGATTGCGGTCAAGCGCTAGTTTATAATTATTAAAAAAAATGACTTTTATAGTTTCCTATTCAAAATGACAAGTTATGCAAAACAGAGCGCAGTAAAGTTGAACTTAAAGCAGCAGTTATGTGAAAATTTCAGTAAATTTTCCATTAGTACAAATGTTAAATATTAATATAAATTAAACCCATTCACAAGCTGCTGTTGACACAAAAAGTTTTATGCACTTTAGGCAATAATCAAAATGGAAGTTTGGCAAAATAATTGTCCCCTTTGCTTTGTTTTATTTATCCAAGCTGAAATATTCAAGCGCTAATTCAATAACGTTGCTTGCGGCTCCGATTGCGAGCAAGAAATTCAAATCTCAATCAATCCGTAGCGTACGTGTCTCTTCATTATGTTTCATTAAAAATTCAACTCGAATGCGCAATTACTTTATGGAATATTTAAACGACAATGTCTGCGCAAAAACAAGATGGGAGTTGTGGTAAAATTAAAATTTCGTAATCCACGTTTCGCTGTGTAGCAAAGAGGTTGCTTCCGCTATGTTAATATTAAGCGGTGGGGCAGGGCGGTGCGCCGGCCGACCGATTACAGTATAATTTGATATCTTAAATCTCGACGTCTCCCCTGAAATGAGCGAGCTCTGTCAAGCTTGAATGCGTCGTCGTTCGCAATTTACGCGCCTTTTCAACTAACCTTCGCCTCCGACACTCAGATACTACTTGCAAATTGCTAAATACTTGTACAGCAACGTCGTTTGCATTCGTGCATTAATACTTCGAGAACACATTTAGGGTGTTCCTTAAAATTGCTCAGCAGAATTAGTTGCAACCCTACACGCCGGTATTCATTGGAGTATGTAAATAAGCTCACTCTCGACATTTCTGCGAAAACTAAGACGCCGCAAAGATGATATCTGTAGACGAATCAAATCCTTAATTAAGGGAATCTAACGACGACATAGACACGACACCTACCGCAAACAGGGGACGCATAATAATTGTAGCGGTCTGCTACACCTTAATAAAGCCAATCGGGGAAGGTTGCGGGGCAAGGGGTCGGGGCCGGGGGGCGGTGTAGGATTACGGCGACTCCGCGCTCTTCATTGAGATTTGTTTCGGGATTAGGAACGCGTTTGATGGTAACCTCCCGTCAGCCTGTGGCCGACGCGCCAACAGAGCGGAACACAGCGCTATTATAAACGTTTTCTCTACGCCACATTCAATATTAACGGGATATAATCATAACAGAATATTCATCAGGCAAACTTCGGAACTCATGAAAGTAACACGCATGAAACAACATGAATCAAAATTCGGTAACAACTTCTATGCGATGAATGTTATAAGAAAATTGTGGTTTTACCAAACGTAGACGGCGAATGTGTAAATAAACTCATAAATAAATGCGAAATATTAAATTTCTGATGCCGGGAAACTCAAACTCCCGTGTGTTCACGTTGATAAGGATAGCAGACAACCCCTTCAATTTTTAATCTGTTGAAGCGATGACATAATCGAATAATTTAGAATATGAGATTGAGCATCTTAATAGGAGAAAAAAAGTTATGTCACACATTATAACTTGGTAGCGTCGGAGGAATTTCAAAGCGATTATGTAAGCGATTTTGAAAAAGCACGAATATCATCGGCATAAATAATAAGAAAACGCTTTATGTAAATCCTGTAACAGATTTAATACATACTTGTCGATGAGTTTAGTCAGGTGCGTGACACACAAAAGGCTATAGAAAGCGAAAATGAAAGCGATGTAGCTGTGTGGTTTATTTGCTCCCGTACGAGGCAGGATAATTGAAATAAGGATTTATACGTTTCGGATATGCAACCTACCTTAGTTTGCGTCTAGTTATTTGATACGGTTTTAATAGATTCTAGAGCACACGTGTAGTTTTAATTAATATTGAGCTCACCGAGGGTAAGATCATTTCATTTTTTTATATTGGAAAATGCCAGACCAGTTGATATGATTAGATTGAGCCAGGTAAACTTATTTGAGGACGTGATGTCGCAGAAGGAAGCTACGGAACCGGAGAGAGAGAGATCTCAACTCCCTTCCCGGGCCGCAGAAGACGCACCGGGCGCCGAGGAAGGGCGGATAACGCCCTCTTCCGGCCCCCATGAATGGGTCCAGGGGCGAGGGACATGGGGAAGTCCCCGCCCCCTATTAGTTGGACCCCGAGGCAGAGGCGCGCGTCAGAGGCCATGCACGGGGTAGTTTAACACCTCACCACCCCGTGCAGGAGGCGAGGCCCGGACAGACCGGGCCGGCACGAGAGTGTGGGGCTGCGGCAGAATCAGGGACTCCCGCGGCTCCGTGCGCAAGTGACCGGAGAGACACCGGGGTGGTTTTTAGTCAGTAGGAGTCTAACAGACCCCGTCGCCCACCCCAGGGCGGCGGACATCCATTGAGGATTTTCCACCCCGGAACAAAAATAAAAAGAAAAAAAAGGTAAACTTATTTACAACCGGATTAAGCAATATCAAATTATATACATAATCAGCCTTGTAATGTTCCCACTGTTGGGACCCAGGCCTCTTCTTGGTGAGCAGTAATTAACCACGCGTGCCCAGTGCAGCATGGTAGACGTTATGTTTCTTATAATTTTTGCTTCTAGGATATAAGTTTCCTTGTGATGCTTTCCTTTAATGTTTTGAGAGTAATGATGATGAAATTATCAATACGAAGTTTTTGAATACGAAGTTTTTCTGTTTAGAAACAGTTGTCCGAGTTCAATTCCAAGACTACTTTAGGCCACTATTATCGCTCTGTACAATATACACCTCAATTTTCTTGAAGGTAAATGAGCTATTCAGTCACCATTTACAAAATCTCTGCAGTACGTATAAGAGTCAAACGCCCCAGTCAGGTGCCGCTATGAATATTCAGAAGCAGAATAGGTGCCGGGAAATTGTCCGGAGACAAAAGCTTTTACAATTGGACAATGATGAATGTGGTAAAAAAGCAAACAGCCGCTTGAAAAGGTGGACGTTCGGAAATTGGAAACGCTGCATTAGGAGAGCTGATGTCATGATACCGACAAGTTATGAGACTGAACTGTTTATACTCGCTACGATCCTTGTACGTGTATTGAGATTTTGCAGAACAAAACCGATTAACTGTAACGGCAGATTGCTCTGATTTCAGTTTGAAAGCTTTTTTATGGGGATGTTGTTTACCTTACACGTATTGAATAGGGATTGAGTTCAAGTTGGCATTAAACATTTAGGTGTGCCTGTATTTTTTTGAAGAGAGAGAGATTTTTAAGGCATTTCATCCAGTTAAACTAGTAAAATAAACTCAAGTAATTTTATGCCCCGAACAAAATTGAATAAGACAAAACTTAGGCGTTGGATAAAACAAGGCGGATCGGATTTAAAATTGCAACTGTTTCTTCATAAAAGTTGACAGGTCGCTATCCCAGCAACATGGCTGTATTACCTAACTTTTTTATTTCTTTTCTAATAGGGTTTAAGATGAAGGAACATGCTGTTTTATTAATCGTGTGCCTACCGTTATCAAATATACTTGTAATAAAGAAATGTAATATTAATCCAGTATTGACAATATTTGTGGGGTAGTTCTTGAAGCAATTGGCTAGGTACTCTTATCCATTCAGGGGTTATGATTAAGAGTGTCAAAATGTTATAGACAGCAATATCTATATATATAACGATCACTAAACTGCTAACAAACAATATTCTCTTCTCAGTTCATTAATCAAGGCTAAAATAAAGCTTCAATAAGAAGAAAATTAACTGAAACCCTGTTTATTTTATGAAAAAAATGGTTTTAATATAAGATATTAAATGTTAATCATTGACGCTAAAACGGCACCTGAATCGCCTTAATTAATGAAGGGACTGATAAAAAATAATTAGTCAAATTCTTTTTTACGATTTCACTGCTCTGTGAATATTCGTCTATCATTAATTTCAGTAATCGGATCTCTAGAGGTATTTCATAATTGAAGATTGTAATTTATAGCATTCATCAAAGACAATATTTAAGCTTATGTGTACACAATTGCTTTAATTACAAATTTCTGTGAACTAATTCGGCAAATTAATATAATTTTTGAATTTCATGTTTACGTGTAGATTTCCGAAAATTCAGAAATAAAACAAATGTTTGCAAAACCTAGCTGATATTGTATGCGCTACTTAGCGTTGGCTTATGTTGGTAGGTCACTTAGTATAGGCAATGTACGGCTTGTAGGCTTTGTACGGGGAATGTATAAAGGCTGCGTAGCACTTGCTTTGCGTAGCACACGTAGGCCGGTGCTACGCTAGTCGAGTACTACGCTACTCTAGAGAATTGCATCTATCGCTTGATTAATAACAACACATAAGGTTCTCATCTACCATGTTAATTTATGGTACATACGATATTAGTAATGGTGAGGTGGACGAAACTTGAAGCAAGGTAAAGTCAACCAACCTTACTATACAAATTTGTAGCTAATCAATTATCTTAACAATTTTGTTGCATAACACAGTCTTGCAATGTTTGAAGTCTCTCACCTCATCAATGTTTTAATTAAATAGAATTAAATTAGGTTAATTAAGTGGAAATGTCGTCAAGAACCGTTTTAGCTTGCAATTTTCGCGCTCGGCTAAATAATTCCACGGGCGTTGCCCAGCGGGGTTTTTAAATAAAGTTGATTTGAGGTTTCTCGACTAGGTACTGTGTAATTAGCCAAGAGTGAACTGTAATGTCGGCACTCGGTACCGCCACGCCGCACGCTGCCCGCGGCTCAGGGGAGCTTATCAAATATGTACCTACCTGCCTCCTGTGTGCCGGATTTATTTAGGATATGCATGAGGGTACGATTTAAATTTTAAACGGATTGCGCCCTTGGATTTCGGCCCTGTGTTATGTTTGGTGAATCTATCACTATAACAAGTCCGACCGAAATTAATTTTAAAGCTCGCCTCGTTTCGTATCAATAATAGTTGTTTTAGCCGCTGTAAGCTTGGGTAGCCATAGACACAAAGCGATTGTGACAAAAGGCTTATTAAACAATATATTTAAAGCAAATTACAAAACGGTTGCATAATTAATTAGGTGGATTTTGTGCAAAATTGTGTTAACACAAACGGAAGGCTGCTGAGGTGTGGCGTGTGAGGTTGGGAGGTATTGTTTGAGGGTGCGTAAGGCGTGCGGTAATGTTCTCTCGTCCCTTCACTTCCTCCTTTTTCGGTGGCTTCTCCACGCTCGTGGTTACCGAAGTACCTGGGGCTCATCCATCAAAATTGCGTTCGTAGCTGAAGATGTAACTGTCTTCCGCAAACATTACTTATATGCATATGCATAATTATAATCCGTAAATTCAACCCTGCGTACGTGTGTGTCATTTATATCAAAGATTGTAATGGAAATAAAGGAGTGTGTGTACTTACTATTTTTAATAAAAGAGTGTGTGTACTTACTATTTTCAATAAATTAGCGTGTGTACTTACTATTTTTAATAAACGAGTGTGTGTACTTACTATTTTTGATAAAGGAGTGTGTGTACTTAATATTTTTAATAAAGGAGTGTGTGCTTACTATTTTCAATAAAGGAGTGTGTTTACTTACTATTTTTAATAAAGGAGTGTGTGTACTTACTATTTTCAATAAAGGAGTGTGTGTACTTACTATTTTTAATAAAGGAGTGTGTGTACTTACTATTTTTAGTGAAAGTGACGATCTTGAGTACCTTGCCGTACCGTTGGAAAATGGAGTAGAGAACGTCGAGCACGATCGGGTATAACATGTGTTCTATAATCACGCGAAGCACTGTGTTGGGTCCACCCTGTGAACAAAACTAGTACATTAAAATATGCTGTAAGTAGTCGTCATACAGCTGCTATTAGAGAGGTGAAATATTAAACGCTGCCAAACAAGGGAATTGAACCGTGTACTAGATCGAAACCAGTGGTTGAATCAATGTAAGCCAAGATTTAATGTCAGCCATTTAATAAGGAAAACTCAAAATTTTGACGGCTCGTGTATAAACGAATAAATAAGCACAAAAGAACCTTCTCCAAGTACCTGCTTGTTTAGATGAAATGTTTGGATTAATTAATTAAAACACAAAAGGAAGTTCAGCTGTCAATTACTTGGTAATTAAGAACAAAGAGTATAATAATCTACTTTTGTTAACAGCATTAATTAGTGCTTATGGGTAAAGCTTATCAGTAATTAAAGTCCCCACAGACACTTTGTGACTGCAGCTCAGATACATAGAGGTGAAGGTAGGGACACATTGAGGAGCGCCGCGATATTGTCCAACGCTTCTTTGTTGCACAAACCCCTTAGGTATTTCTTGGGGGATGTCAGTTAGATATTGCAATAGACATTTAGATGACACGAGGGAATTTTGGGCGTGCATATTACCTTGAATAAGAATAATCTATCTAGATAGGTACGTAACATTAGTTTTAAATGGGCTACAAAATTTTTCATGATTTCTGTTCTAGATTCTGTATAGGGGCGCCAAAAGATGTCAGCAAAATCTGTTTCAAGAAGAGCTTCATCGCTCTTGGTTTACTAGTGGAGAATGTCTAAGGCATAAAGTCCGCCTTTGTACATATTCGTGTGCGAAAAGTTTAAATTATTAATGGGAGATAAATTGTTGCCAGATTTATTTTTAGTCGTTGAAGAGTTTTACAAAATATCGCCATCTTACCCACTAAGTTTAAACCGTACTATAGTATATTGACAGATGCAACTGCATGTACCCTACCCTCCGGGCGACAATCTGTCGGACGTCTTAGACCAGTCTATCTGCATGCTACCCGCAGACTACAACTTTGGGACCTCTAGAGAATACACAAACCTAATTTGTGGGGAAACTTTAATATTTAAAGGTCTTTGTAATCGGCTCAATTTCAAAGGCTCATAATGGAATTTCAATGAATTACTTATGTTACGTTATTTACTTACGTGTATCGGGAAAGGTAAGATGATTAATGGATACAGGCGAAATTAATTATGTATAGTTTTAAACACTATTGTCGGAGATAATTATTTTGGGTACGCTAGGGTATTCATTTATGAATAATATGAATTTAGGGTTTACTAATGAAAAAACATTAACAATAGTTACTTGGGAGTTAAAGGTTCTGATATTTTAAACACAGTTATTGATTAGAAGTTACCTGTGGGCTATGGCAGAATCCTATGTTTAAGTGACAGTAATGGCACAAAGATGCACATTTTATAATATTATAATCTACGATATATTAATAGGAGTCAAGAAAATATTAATTCTTACCTGTATTTCCGTGCCCCCATTTGCGGGCTGTAGAGCTGCGCCCGCGCCGGCAACGAGCGCTGCGCCGGCGCTGTTTGAGATGGCCTGCGCAGCTTGTAGCGCCGCCTGCGCCGATGCAGACTGCAAAAATATTACCTATAAATAATAGGTAAGTGTACGGAGAAGGTATATGTCCTGTTTTAGCTTATGAAATAACTATCTTAAAACTTAACTAAATAGGTATAGTAGCAAACTAATGGTATGGATGAGGATGGACGGGATAACTGGATCAAGATTCTATCATGCAAAGTTTAGGAAAAATTGAGAGACGTTTTGTAAACTTATGTTTAGTTTAGCATATTGTCTGAAGTTTCCTTTCTAACCCAGATCAAGGATAAAGGATATTGAATCCAGATTCCCAGTAGTCAATTGCGTTTTTACATCTAGGTACACATGACGTGATAATTCCCACATTTCGGGACGTCCTTCAGCAAGTAGGTAAAAACATTCATTGTCACAAAGAAAAAAGTATGTACGAACAACAGCCCTTCGCTCTCATAATTTC
Organism: Sesamia inferens; assembly: GCA_037179545.1. Taxonomy (NCBI): domain Eukaryota; kingdom Metazoa; phylum Arthropoda; class Insecta; order Lepidoptera; family Noctuidae; genus Sesamia; species Sesamia inferens. The sequence continues at coordinate 12,678,928 of CM073928.1, read as the reverse complement.
GTCGCGAACAATGAAACGTAATAGGGGAATGGAGAGGAGAGTTATCTGACACACGCGTGAGCCACCTTCGAGTGTCCAAGACCAACAGATAACATTGACCACATCAAACAAAGGGGGTCATAAACTTATTTTGTATCGTCCGGGAACAATTCGGTACTTTGTTGCGTCGTTATATAGGGGCGGACGGCATTGTGGACGCGACACTTTGAGCGCTTAGCGAGTTAGATAACATTCATAATACTTTATATAAATGAAACGATTTTTTTCAGCATCGGACATGCTCGGAATATTTGTGTCGCCGATTAATTTTGATAGTATTTGTTTACCAAAACAACTTTGTTTATTTAGTTATGATAAGTTTTCACAACAAGCTCAAATAATGTCAGTTGCAGCTTACTGCTAAGAAAACCCAATATCCACGTGAAAAGCCTTTAACGCGATCTACGGAAGGTTCAAATAAAAAACGTAATGACACGCGAGTGAAATACAGCATGTTGTTTACACGTTACGATCGCATGCAAGGGCGAGGCACACTTTGATCCTATATTTTCACATGGCTTTGTGCGACGACGGGCTGACAAGCGGGCAGGCCAGACACAAAAATAAGGCTTTAACCGTGTCATGGTAAGCCTGCCGCCGACGGCAAAGGCTCTAGTACAAATTCACGTTGACTTGTTCCCCCACACTCCTGTTTTTCTCTGCTATGAATTCTTTGTTATGTCTTTGTTTGAACTATGGGGCATAATGTTTATTTTCAAAATAACAGAAGCGAGTAGGCGTTTCAAAATTGTTATCTAATTTACGGCAAAACTCGTTAGAGCTTTTTGCCCACTGCTTATTTTTATAATTCCTTCCTTTATTTGCTATTTCGTCCATTTTAATCGCTTATTTCAAGTAAGAAAATTTTTTCTTTGACTTTAAAAAAAAATCAAAAGCAAAAACTCAGTACACACGCAACAAAAGGATTTTGAGAATGCGATTCCATCAAAAATATTTTCCGTGTCACCGGCGCCCGCTGTGTCGAACTCGGAAGATATTTAAAAGGTCTTACTATTCGGGGGACGTGCAATCCTTCAGAGGCGACCACTGGCAGACATTCGGAGGAGACGCGACAAAATATCTCCAGCTTTACTACGAGAGTTCTATTTAACTACCACAAAAACCTTTTGCGTCGCATGATTGATCAAAGCTTTACGTTCAATGCACGTTCTTTAAAATGCAGCTGGTCGACGTCATTCTCCCAAGTCGAGAGCGTTCAGAGGACAATTCCGTTAATATGATTAAAAGATGCTCAGTTATGTAATAATGTATAAAGCATGTCTTTTCATGCGAATCATAATAACAAAGCCTAGCATGTCTTTGTAACAGCCTCGTTATAACTTTTAATAGTGTGCTACAAAGAGAGATCCCAAAATGTGACGAGATAGCGATAAATCTTTATAGTGACATTATAGTATGTACTTGTACCTATATAATAATAATAATGTTTATTGAAGCCAAAGAAATGCAATATAAATAGATTGGTAAATAATTTTGAAACATAGGTGTTTATAGAAACAGAGTTCTTGTTACGGTCTGTAAAAGGGTAATTATTTTACCTCTTTAACTAGGGTTTACATGTATTTTAAGAGGTTTATACTTTAGCGCTCAGTCATATGACTAAGAACTGATATTTTGTAGGAAACGAGCATTAGATTACGAGTATATGAAAGTGAACGGTGCTCTTGTAAAAGGGTAATTATTTTACCACTTAAACAAGGGTTTACATGTTTTAAGAGGTCTATACTTTAGCGCTCAGTGATATGACTAAGAACTGATATTTTGTAGGAAACGAGCAGTGGATTATATGAAAGTGAACGGTGCTCTTATAGTCTAGTTTTATGAACGATAACTTTGATTCTTTGTTGTGCACTAAAGTTTGGGTCATATCTGTTCACTGGGTCCGTACATTGTTTACTTTTATTAACTGTAAGAGGTTGTCTTGTTAAAACTTAAACAGCGCAGTATTATCAAAGCTTTCAGGAGTGCTGAAGTTTCAATTAAAACATTCAAGCAGGTTATTTCGTTAGTGATATTAATATGGATGAAAATTTTGGTAAGATGTAGTCAAATACGGTGTTAAAATCTACTTTGAAAGTTTAGTTTATGAGCAAAATGAATGTAAAAAGCTATCAATTGCACCTGTACAAAGAAATCCCAGTGATAAAGGTTTAAAAGGTACATGAAAAATGTGCAGGGAATAAAGTCGTCGGTAATGGTAATGAGTTCTCGCCGGAGTCACATCATTATGAGGTATCGAACAGATGACGCTACGTCAAATAATATTCTTGCTTCCTAGGTACAGAAATAAGGAGTTCTTTTTGAAGAGAAATTTTAGGTACTTTTATTCTTTTGGGATATAGATCATTTTCGTTCGGTTATTATTTGTGGACTGATATTGCGATGATGATTTATTTTTGACTATCTTTTCAACAGTAAATTATTTCTACTTTTTTATATAAAACATTTTACAAAGTAGGCATCTGTTTTTGGCTTCTGTAAGCTATGTTTATAAGTGAGCAATTTTAGAGAATTCATGTTACAGTGATCTACTTTATCAACCAAAACACCTTTGTATTCAAACACCTCTTTTAAATACCTTTGTAAATATCAACCCGCAAATTTCGAATGATTACCCCAACTCAAACTATCAAAGACCAAATAACCACACCTGCTTCAACCAAGTATTTGTAGATAGTGTCTACCATAATTCGCTTAAGATGTTACAGATCAATATTTACACTCCACTACAGAGAAACACGGATTAAAGCAAACAGATAATAAACAGCTAGGTGTATCCATTTTGAGTTAAATCATCACATTAATTAGCCACGTATTGACACAAAAGCCTGTTTGCGATGCTGACAATTTGATCAAATAACCTGCAACTATTTAATAAACAATGAAGTGCGAATATCATTTAATGTTGCAATAATAATGATCTGTACATATTTGTGAAGAGCAAGCGTGTGAATAAATGACTAGTACCAGACTCGATAATAATAACTAAATGCGCTAACTAAATAGTTAACAGTATTTTCAGTACAAATAAAAAAATGCAACACACGTATTCAGAGAGGGAGAAACGATAATAGCTGCAATAGTTAAAACTTTTGTTCTAGACATAAAGAACATTAAATATACATAAAATTTAATAAAACATAGGGCATGCGAGAGTGAGTATGGGTATATCTGGGTGTTGGAGTGTGGAGGTGTGTATGTGTGTGTGTGTGTGTGTGTGTGTGTGTTTGTGTGCGTGTGCACGTGTTTTTTTTTGTTGTTAAGTTGTAATTTTGGCCTGATTAAGATTGTACAATCTTTTCTGTTTCATCGTATGAAATGTGATTTTCAACCACTCGGGTTACTTCCTACTTAACTCCTGCATTCGTGTTACGATAAACTATAAATGTCCTCAAAACTGTTTAATTTGTTGAAAATATTGGGACTGAGGAATGTGAATGCAGATTCATTTTGCAGATTCTCTCTGAGCGGCGTTTCTTGATACTAATATTCGGCCGTAGGTTGTGTTTCTCGAGTACAGTCTGTAAAATGAAAATCTTTCTAACCGTAAGCACATTATAATCTACGTAGACGTAAGTGCCAGTTGGATAGCGTAATTGTTTCCTGGCAAGCTACCTTTATTATAAGCTCAATATGTACTTTATTTTTATTAATTTCCGTGATATTAATTTAAATATATGGTGAAGCGTTTATCCCAAAAAGGGTAAATTATATTATTAGTGGCAAATAATGATTGTGTTGTTAGAAAATCCGCTGAGTAAATATTCCCCGTGGTCGCACGTTAACCCTTGCGCATATTCAGAGCCATCTCCTCAATAAAGGCAACACAAATTCAGGCAAGAACAATATCTCAATATTATCAGCCATCAAAATAGTTAAGGGTTTGTTTTTGATAGGTTTCGTGGATAAACGAAACTAATTAAGCGTTTTAATTAATCCTCCCATTGGGTGTTTTGTTACCGAAAATATTGATTTCCTTTCTCATTGCCGAAGAGCCTCCGGTAAGAAAGGTTCACTCATAAATGTTCGGCATTTATCTCTTTTTTACCTAACGTTATCCCGAAAGCCTTAATATGGAAGGAAGTAAGATTCGGCAAGCGTTGCCAGTTGATTCTTATAGTGACAGATTGCAACATAGGTGCTCGGAATCCCAGCTTTATTTTTCACAACAGGTAGTACAGCAGACCTGAACACTGAACCTGGGTTCGACCCCCGCGCACTGCAAATATTTGTATGCAAGAATATGAATATTTGCACTGGTCTGGTAGTGCCTCGGAAAACACGTTAAGGCGTTGGGCCCGGTTGCCACACGAACATCTAATGGCAGTCGTTACGGGTTGTTGCGAGCCCTCAAAAGTCCAACAATCGGTCTAACTGTAATGCTTCAATATCGTCTTCGGGTTGTGGAGGTCAGACGGCAGTCGCTTCACGGAATTATTGAACTTAGCTAAAATCAGCAGTTAGACTGCGGTTAGTAAAGCGGACCCCAGGTTCCAAAGCTGAAAAAGCTTCGGATACGACTGGGATTAACGCTGAGATGATAATGACAGTTGTGAATAAGCGTGTCCGTAATTCAGTAAAGTGCACGGGTCAAGAATATGTTTTAGTAAACGAAGATGTTAAAGGTGGTCGTTAATTATAGAGAGCCGATGGAGTGACAATCTATTAAAGATGGAGAACAATTTTATCTCGAATATTAATTTTATTTTAAATCTTTGAAAGTTCCTTTTATTAATAATCAATTATGTTTATTACTGCATCATTTTGATGTTTGATAAGCAACTTTATAAAGAATATGAAACTGTTTTAAACTGCCTTAAATGAAGAGTAAAGGAACAATAAATAAATACTAACATTTGACTTCTTCATAGCTGTGCATGTATTGATAACCTTAATAATGTCACCATTATTAACATCTAGCGATATTTCTTTCAGAAATATGTATGTATGTAAATATATTGTCACAATATTTGTTTAGTTTTGACGTGACAACGTCTATTAAATTGGTACGGCGTGGAGTCATTCTCGAAAACACCGTAACGGCCGAATCTGACGCCACACGGAGTCCACGCCTACTTTACCCCCACCCCTAGAGCGCCCGATGTGTAAACATGTAATAGACGTTGTCACGTTCAAATATCGGCAGTAGACGGAGTTCTACAGACAACCAATTTTTATTAAGTGAATTGTTTATGATTTTATGCATTTTTTGTTACGTATCTAATTTTTGTTATGTGTTTTCGAGTATGTTTATTTGTGTATAAAATAGAATATATAATATCATCAATCAAAGTTATCGAGAGATTCACGACTTATTCCCATACGAACAATATAATCACGACACATACTGATTCGTCCATTTACGACCGTTTACCCTATAAACGAGACAACTTTTCGTGAAATTATTCAGTAGTCACGACACGCGCGGCCAGTATCACGGCAAATATATAGACAGAACAGTAATAGTTTAGTAACTCAATCAAATCGGAACAACGTCGGCGTCGGCGACTGTGTCCCGTCGCGGCATGCGGGTTTATTGAATACCGTTATCTAAATTGTGGGGTCTTGATGCCCCCAACAAAGATTAAATTAACAGGTCGAGTGCAAGCCACAGCCGGGGGGTCTGTTCCGCAATTGTAACATCGGCTTTAATGCCCGATCACATACCGCACGATAATCCCGCTGTTGTATAATATGCCTAATTGAACTGTAGTTACGTTATTACGTATTGAGTGGTCGCGTTTTGTGTCCATCCAGCCCGTGAGCGTAATACTAATTAGTGGCTGTTATCAATGTTTAACATGTTCTATGTATACGGCTTAGGTGGCCTTTTAGCTGATTGAAATTACTAATTGCCGTTCGATTTATGTGAGGAATTAACATGTTCCGATCTTTCATGAAACTGGTCCTTTTTTAGCTTTTGCAACTAGCTTTAGCTATTGCTTTTGTCTGAACCCAATTAAGTAACCCCATTATCTGTTGGTCTTCAAATATCAATTTCTCAAGTTAAAGATATAATCTTTAAGAAATAATAATAATAATAATAATAATAATATTTATTTATTTTCTCACCACAATATCCATATAAAATAATAACAAAATAAAAATAATGTTGTCCAGTTATGGGCTTATACAAAAATACTGTGGGAGACTGGTGCCTAAGCTAAGCCGAAGCCTGTATTTCAGGCCACCAGGGTCTCCACCCCAGATATACATTTTTATTATAGCTTTCCGTTTACAAGAATTAAACAGTGATTTAAATTTTACATATAGGAAGGAGTTTTTGTGGGGAGTGTGTGGATATGTAAGTGTGTGGGAGGGTGAGTGTGTGCGGTGTGTGAGTGTAAGTGTGAGTGATGGAAAATCGGTGCTTGTTATATTGCATGTTCTACGAGTATGTGCGTGTGGTAACATATATATAGAAAAACAGTAAGACAATGTTGTGATTATTTTGGGATAGATAGTAGGTTTTCGGTAGTATCGTAGTCAAGAGTCTTTAGCCATCCATTGAGCTTTTTCTTACAGAGGTGTTTCGTGAGTGGAAAGATGTTGTGAATTTTGTTAACTTTATTATACAGGTAGCCTCCAAGAAAACAAAAGAATCGTTCAGAGAAACAACTTAAAAGTCTGTCAATGGACCGGGCGACGGGGTCGTAGCGCCTTTTACCGATCATAGGTGAGGGACTATAATAAAGAAGTGCGTGTTGTCTCATAACAGTCTGCAGAATGAACAGTTGACGAACCGTAAGAACTCCACTTTCTCGATACAAGTCGGTTGTGGGGTAGCGGAATGGTCGAAAAGATGATACCTTTAGAATTGCCCTCTGCGCCCTTTCGAGTTGAAGAAGAGTCGATTTAGGTGCGCCACCCCATGTAGTTATGCAGTAAGTTAACAAAGACTGACAGAGTGCGTAGTAGACCGTCTTCCTAAGGCTTTCACCCGCCACGTGTCTTAGGTTCTTGAATACATAAATTAATTTACGTATCCTGGAGGTAAGGGTGTCGATGTGCGGATAGAAGCTCAAGCAGGGATCCAGCAACACTCCAAGGTATTTTATAGAGTTCGTTCTCTCTAAGCTGGTGCACGTACAATTCATACCGTAAGGGATGGGGCATTTATGGGCGATGATAGATAACTGGGGTGCCAAACCCTGAGAAACCTTTCGCATAGAGAAGTTGATGTATTTAGTCTTGTCTGCATTTAAGGTAAGGACGTTGTCATGCAACCATTTTGAGACCTTATTCAGGCCAGATTGTGCATTTTCGTAAACGCTTTGCCAGGTATCGGAATTAAATATAAGGGCCGTGTCGTCAGCAAAACTAAAGATTTTACCTCTGTCGAGATTAAGCGCACACAGGTCGTTAATATAAATTAAAAATAGAGTCGGCGCGATCACACTGCCTTGCGGAACTCCTTGTGTGATGGTTTCTATAATAATAAAGGTACATACTGCATTGCTGTGTGTCTGATCGGTCTTGAGCTCCTTGTGGTTAGAAAACTGAACGTACACGGCTCTGCCACGGAGCTGGGCCACGCAGCCGCCGAAGTACGCCACCATCGCCACTGCAGATATCTCCTCCGCCATTTCGAGGAATGCCTGCATAGAAAAAAAAAAACTTTTTAGTTACGGTGTTGATAAAGAGACATTTAACTGTCATTTCGATCTATATCTTACTGTGCATGTATCTCAAACATTCTAAACACCATCTATCAAAGTTTAGTATCAGACAAAACAGAATAATAGTTCTCTAACTCTTTTGTTGGGTCGTTAAAACGTACAAACTCGCTCATAGAGATAAATCAATTGTTTAACAACAGCGGTAGTGTAATGCGGCGCACCCCAACTACGTTTGTGTTTGTCGGGCCCATGGAGTCCAATTAATCGGACCGGAGTCCCCAACCACACATAAACCTACTTCACAAACGCTGACTGATCAATTACGTAGTATTCTGAAGTCTGCAACATTTTCTAAAAACGTTATGAATTTAATGGTCGTTTCGTCCTTAAATTCATCTATTTCACGTCGTTTTCAAACCGCAGTATACTGCTTTTGGCATCGGACAATACGAAACACACGAGTCTTTGTGAGTGTTATACCGCAAATTAAATAGAATATTTGCCCGCGGCTAATTAAAAATATTCCTATACAATCTGATGAAAAGCGGGGTCAGCGGAAAATTCTGACATAGGATGTAAACTAAACGTGCCGTATTTTAGAGTTTTATTTATTTTACTGTGCAGTGCATAAAATACTTAAACAATCGATTATAAATATATTCATTCTAAACATACGTATTTGCAAAACAAAAATAATGCTAAACAAGGCAATCAATATTAGCAAGTAAATAAACACTTGAAATAAAAATTAGAATGTTTTTCTTTGGGTGCGAACTTTGTATTTAATTATTAAGGACTCATCGTCCTTATTGTGGCTTTATTGTATAATTTAAAGTGAACTGCTAACAGTTCCTCAAAATCAAAGGGGTAAAATTCAAAAAAAGAACGACGTATACACGATTTTAAAAAGTATCAAAAATTTAATCCCATCGAAAACTGTTACCGGATCAAAATCGATGCAGCACAAATTAATAGAACCGTAGTTGTCACACGAGCGACGATCGTAAAATAGTGTCAACGCCTCTTTCACTTTAATCACCGAGAGTGGGGGAGATTGTCCGCACCCACTCACATCCATGTTTGCCCACCTCTCCACAGATGGCGCCTTTGTAACCGGACTCTCACAGGTTCGGTAACCATCGACTACCAACGATACTTTCCATCATCCACTCTGAGTGCGTCAAAGGACCGACCATGTTCGGATATTGAGTAGTTTCAAATAATCTAGCAGTCTGTTAATTTTGCGATAAAATTTCGCTCGGATTTTTTTTTACGAAAAAAAATAATTAAAGTTTTTATTGTTTGTTAAAAAAAAAAAACAGTAAGTTGGCACAAAGTAGTTTAAATCTGAAATATTTAAATCACAAATTGAAATTTTCCAGTACATTGTACCTCGAGTATGGCTAAAAAACACACGGAATATTTTAAAAGAAAAAGCAAGTAAAGAGCTTGTGACCGTTCATAAAAAGGGATTCGACTTGTTTCTCGTGCTAGAAGAGAGATTGTTTTCCTTCACGCCACGCTATATACAGGGTGGATGTCATGCCAGCTATTTATTAGACGGGATAACATTGTCGCGGCTGCCTCCTGCGTTCGCGTAATGGGATTTTCTTTATATTATTTTATTTCTCGGTTGTAAACTAACTCATTTTTAATTTGTCAGCGGGAAATCGTAAATTTCACATTGCACGTGCCCGGTGGGTGTTTCGACGTAAAATACGCAGTAAAACTGGCTGGATGTTGCCTTGTAACCTGCTGGCACTTCGCGCTCTCGTTATGTAGTAAATATAGGTAGTTCTTGATGGATCACTGACTGTACATCGCCAACTTGTTCCTAGACTTTTACTCAACGTATATTTTGAGTGCGCAATATACGTTACATACTGAGCTTACAATGCCTTATTTTGTTTTACAAAAAACTTTACAACAACGCGTCCCGAAACGGACACAGACATTTAATAAAATATGATCTTAAAATAATTCGAAGAGGTCAATCACCGCAAACGTATCTCGATCTACACTCATTCATGAGCCCTTCTCGACCCAAATTGAAATTTATATTAGATGTCATCGCCTTTAATTTCCGCAATGTACAATTTTAGATGCAATCTCTCCCTTGGGTTTCAATTCGCGAAAGGTACCTACTTTTAAAAATAAGCTGGTAAAAATGGGAATGGGGCCTAAAATGTAAGAGTGAATATTTGTTCCAAATTCACCGTTCATTTTGACCCCGCAATAGATAAACGTCTCTCGTTTGACGGGGGTTAGTAGGGACGTCGATCATACTAAAATTGCTTTCCATCGTCGGCGTAACACTTTGTTTTAAAATATACAAAGCGTCATTTATCGTGCGTCTTCAAAATTTGGGTTCGTTTTTGTTATTTGATCAACAAATTATCAGGAAATCAGACTAAGCACTTTTTATTTATGGCTTTTAATAAATATTTCCTAAAGTTTTGATCACATGTTTGTACTTGTTTAAGGAATCATAAAATTATTGTATGTTTCTAGGAATAAATCAGAAAGAATCAAGAAACTACACAGCAATACTCATTAGTGCTGTATACGACAAATCCTTCTTAGTCATCATCCCTTGTCCCCCTAATACTGCAGTTACAATAAAACATGGGTAGGGGCAGGCTGTGACAATGGTTAGCGGCCTATTTGCGGACAAGCCGTGCCTGCCACTTGTTGTGCTTCCTGTGGAAACGAGCGCCATTGTAACTAGAGTAGCTACATGGCCGACTTCATTTGTTAAATGAGGCCTGATCGGTTACGTGGCCTAAGTTTGGCTAATCTGCCTTCGTTGATGACGAGAGGCTTGGCAAAGTTGAGCTTAATTATGTAACTATTCGATTTTAATACCCCGCTTTGAGGTAATGCTGAATGTAACTATTATTGATAGAAATCGGCTTAGGTTGTACTGTAATGTGATTCACTTCAAAGTAACATCAGTCAATTTACACTCTAGCTTTTTGATGTGTCGTTTAATGATTGCGGAAAGTTAGTAAATTAAGATTTTACATAGACAGTTTAGACGAATTAAAAACATTGCGACCAAAAATACGGCAATTTGCGTCAGACGTAATATAAGACATATTCTGTCTTATATTAAGTTCAGATCGTGAGCAATGGAATCGGCGCTATTTACAAACCAATTGACCAAAAACGTATGTAGTATCTTACCTGGTTTTTGCCTTTAAGCACGAGTACATTAGTGACCCTCCCGAAGGGCAGGCCGAGTTGTATGATCTCGGCTTCTGTCGTCTCATTAGGTATGTTCCGTATGTGGATAACCCGCGACGGTTTGCCCACATTCTGTTCGAGTTTCACCTGTTAAAGAAAATAAATTTTAATGAAAACAGATTAAATAAATAAAGTTATAAACTTAAAGCTACCTTTAATCTTCTTTAAGACGAAGACAAGAAAATATACATAAAAATATAACTTAAGAGACTTAATGAAAACGTTTAGTTAAGAAAAATAACTATAAAGATTGTCCAAAATGTTTGCTAGGTGCGAACATCTGTAATCAAATGGTGTTCGATTCTGGCTGAGCAAATGGACATGTAAAAGGCACTCGGCGTATAAAATGACCGTTCTAATATACATAAATAAAGCTAGCATTGTTCGCGAGGAAGAGCCGGTTGGATAATTGAAAAGTCGATGTAGTATAATTGTCGAGGCTTATCAGGCCCAACCCCGATGTGGGCGCCATTGTTCCCCAGAGAGCCTTTTGATTACGGCGGCGGGCTCGAACCGAGTCCCGAATATATTGTAGCTTTGTATGACACTTCACTTTCCATTGAACCGAAAAGACCAACCTTTACAGCGCAATTTATTATTGTAAAAAAAACATAAACAAATTTTAAAAAAGTATAAATCCCACGAAGTATAATAAAAAAGTGTTATCAAATATTTTCACGATAATAATTATGTTTTACAAGAAATCTTAGCCGACATTTCAGTTGGAGCGAATAAGATTTGGGGAGTTGCGGGGTATCTAAGCGTCTCCTTTTTACGTTCTTTGGCGGGCGGCGAAGCGTGGAGGTGTAACAAATGAGTCTAATGCCTATTAGTTCGACCTTGTTAAGTTCAGACAAAGTGAGCAGCTGGTCTGACAAAAGTGCAGGGAAAAGTCGAAACACTTGGAGAATGATTGTTCCATTGAGGCTTTTAAAGGATAGACTTCGTATACTGTTGATACAATACGATTGACTTTTTAATTATCTGCACTCGATTAAGAAGATGTTTTATGATAAATAGAGCAAAAAGATATACCTAAATCCGATTAATAACAATTCATGATTAAGGATAGGACAAAATAGTAGTACAGTTTTGCAAAATAAATATGTTTACGTTACCTTTAAACGGTCCAGCTCAGCCGAGAAAAAAAAAGTAATCGGACTCTCAGATCTTTATAAAAACAAACCTCTAACTAAAAGAAAAGAGTACACAGATATGATATTTTTGAACAACTCGAATTTCGTTAGAATCGACATCAAAAGAACCAAATCTCCGTAAATAAACAAATAAAAAAATATTTTTCCAAAGTGACTTGCAAAGGGAGGAATAAATCGTCGCACACGCTCGCCCACCTCGAAGGTACATTTCGGTATTTTCTCTCCTCACGAAAGAAAACAACTGGTACGTAAAACGTAAAGAAGGACATTACTTTCTCTGGGTCAGAAAATCTGCGAGGAACGATTTCCACATCAGGCACTTTAAATCATCCGCTCCGTCTCACATTTCATCCATAAATATTAAATCTTGGCGTGGTTCTTTGGATAGAAAAAAAGCTATCGTATGACATTTTTCCTGTGAGGATTTCCCGGAATCGGTCAATTTTCCCGGTGATCGCGCCGGCCGTGTTTATTGAAACACTATTTCTCAGTTGGCCGCGTCTACGGCACCATATCATTAACTATAATATCCCCACACTTGTGTTCATAACTACTTTGACCCATCATCACGAATTTTATCGTTCAGATATTATTTAATTAAGATTTCTCTCACTTATTATAATAATTTTCGTATTAGTTTGTTATGTGTATGAACTCCAGTGAAATATAAACCGGGTATCGAATAACGTGACTGCGCTGTAGTACTGTCGTAAATTGATAAAAAATGAGAAAAAAAATCTTAAGTAGCGATTAGAACTGCTACTACGACTACAAACTTGTTTGCGGTAACATTATGGAGCTATAAACTTGCTGCCACAACTTAAAAATATTATGTTTTCTGAAAAAGAATAACGGCACTTGTCTGTGCTGTATTTAAGAATTCTCAGTGGCTATTTAATTATTGAAAGCATTTTTCCTTAAAGGGAAACTTCGTGAACAGTTTAATTTTACCCAACTTCTTCCATCTAAATGCTCTTTGTTTTGTATGTTTTACATAGCAAACCATTTATGCTAATAGCGTTAAGTGATGTAGTAGTTATTTTCATTCCTTTTTTGATTTTTTAGCCGACTTTAGTTGCAGAAAAACATGCATTTTTCACTATTAAACAGTTTTACTTCTAGAACTGAACTTTTAACCTTCAACATAAAATACATCTTAAGAATAGGAATTCGTAATCATGTAATGCCCCTGTAACCTAATACGAATATTGGCACGTTCAAGTTTACGTAAGACGAGTCAACTGTACCTGAACACACTAAGTTTTCTGCTTATGGCCCGCTGACAAACGCCCCGTCGGTAGCACAGTGACTAAGGAAACGACATTCTATAATCCGCTTGTGGCGCAAGGGGTCAAGCTCAACCCATCAGGAAAGGTAGTATTACCCCGTTTAAGAGCCACGTCTTATTTTTTTACATCTGTTTAGGATCATGTTATGGTTTTTTAAGACTTAAAAAACGTTTTTACTGTACTTAATAATAGTCGTTCCAAGCTAACGATATTAAATTTTTAATATTCGTCGCTTACCTGTCTTGGATGGCTACTTAGCATCGTGTAGTGGTACAGTAATTGACAACAGATATTTTTTTTAATAAATAAGGTAGCTCACTAATAAGGCAGTTGTTAGTCTTGTTTGGTACGGTAGGTAATGGGGCTGAGAAAGCTGAATAGATTTTAGATAACTTTTAAACACAGATACACACATAGTGAATATTTTCTGGATTCATTAAAAAAAAAAAATATTTTGATATCTACGTATGATGAGACTCTAGTGTGGAAAAACCTATAACATATACGTATTAAATGGGATAGATTTTTCAATTATTTACAAAGCATACAAGTTACGGCATCCGCAATAGGCCGACAATGACTGAGCGAATATCAAAGAAAACGGCCCCCGAGCCTACACCGTAATTGATTTCGTGATGCAGGAAAACTTCCCACAAATATTTATTTTATCTATGTAAACAAAATCTCTAGGAACTTTACCGTATATTCACGTAAGAGGATTCGTCAAAGTTTTAGCTGTACTGTTTTCTATTTGATAAATTAATATTGTCTTAAGTAGCTTTCGGTTCATTCAATTTACTAAATAGGTATATCCCAATGAATTATAAGAAGATCTGATTGCAATCGTTATAAATAACATTCCGCGTCGCACCTTGGTTTTAACGTTTTAACATTTTTAACATACATAACTGTTAAATGTCAGAACATTTCCAAGATCAATCCTTCATTTCAAAGAGAGAGATGTTTATGTCTTAGCATGTAAGATGTTCTTGCATCTAATTTGTGTGACATATTAAATGTTTATTTCATCATCATCATCAATTATCATCATCTCAGCGTTTGTCCCGGTTGCAACCGCGGCTTTCGCGTTGGAGCCCGGGGTCCGCTTTCTTGCTCAATTTCCTCCATTGCGCGTGATCTTTAGCATCCTGTGGTGTGAGATTGTTGGCACGCATGTCATCTCTTACAACGCCAAGTCAGCACTTCTTTGGTCTACCCCGTTTGTTCCGGCCTAGCGGAGTTCCTGATGTGGTCCTTCCGCGTAACTCCACACATCCACCGCAGCATATTCATCTCCGTGACACGCAGCTCGTGCTTGTGTCGCTCAAGTACAGGCCACGCCTCACTGCCATACAGGAGAACAGGTCTAATTATGGTCTTATAGACCTGCCCCTTAAGCTTAACCGGCATTTTGGGGTCACAAAAGACACCTGTCACCTCACGCCATTTTGCCCAAGCTGCGGAAATACGTGCCCTGACGTCGCAATCAATGTCGCCGGACGCGCGGAGTACAGACCCCAAGTACTTAAACTGGTCTTTGCACTCGACCATGTCACCGCTTATGCGCACAGACATAGGGTCTGTCGTGTTGCTAGCCATATACACGGTCTTCGCCACATTGAGTTTCAGGCCTCCGTTCTCAAGCGAGTCCTTCCACACATTCACACGCCGCACCAACCGATCCCTGACCGCGTCCGCCAGCGCGATATCGTCAGAGCATACATAAACAACCATTTTAAATGTTTATTTAAAGTTATAAAACTAAACTGCAAAAGTTAAAAAGATTTTAAAAGATTTACCTAGAAATTAAAATATTTTGTAAGTACATTTTTGATTTTCTTACGTTATTATTTGTAACAAAAATATCAACAATTCCCGACGAAGTTGATAACGTTGTCGCGGCTACTTTACGCGATAAAATAATTTTATTTATGACCCTTAACCATGTCTGTCGTTTCAGTAATAATGTAGTATCGCAGAGAAATCTCTAAGTCAGTATCGGAACCCTTGAACTAATAACAATCGAGATTTAGTGTGGCGTTCGGTAGCAACTCGATGAAAGTTAGAGTACCACAGGTATGGAGTGCAAGTTCTCATGTAAAAGCGATATTTATAGTACTTAGCTCAGACGGTGACTCGTCTTGCGATAAATTTTAAGGTTCTTTTAAAGCTGATCACTTCCGTGCAGACTTTATGAGTTTTGTATCATCATCATCATCATCTCAGCGTTAATCTCAGTCGTATCCGAAGCTTAGTTTTCAGCTTCTGTCGAAACTTCGACATTTTACGTCAAGCGACTGCCGTCTGACCTCCACATCCCCAAGGCGATATCGAAGCATTGCAGTTAGACATATTGTTGGACTTTTGAGGGATCCAACAACCCGTAACGACTAGATGTTGATTGATGACCACGACCAAACCAGTGCAAATATATTCATGCATACAAATATTTGCACTGCGCGGGGATCGAACCCGCGCCTCCTTGCGCAGCGGCCGCATTCGCTACCGCTACGCCACGGGGGCTGTCAGAGCCTTTATGAGTTTTTTATATACCATTAAAATAACATAACATAAATGCTCTTAAGAACAATATTGAAACAACTTATTAAGAAATAATAAATAATCAGCTGTTCCATTGACCTACGCGGTAATAATTTTCAGTATTATTTTTTTATAATACCCAATTATTATTAATATTAATAATTGCTACACAGAATCATGTGCTAGGTTCATGGTTTCAGTACCCTAATTGCGTAACATACTATTACTATCAGATGGAATCATTTTGAAGCATGTTACTAATCCATTGCTCCATATGTTCGAAAAATGTGTCTGATCAACAACGTAAATAACGCAATGAATGTTGTTGAACTGTCAAAATGCAACCCATTGCTACTGACAGTGTGTTACGCAATCACCCGGTTGCGCGGCTTGCCCTCTACTTGCAACAATGTAGTAAAATACCAATAAAGTATGTACTAACCTTCAGCATTTCCAAACAAAAAAACAATGCTCTGTTCTAAATCCTTCCAAATTTTTCAAATTCAGTTAACTAAGAAAAATATCCTCTTAGGCATGATTTTTCAATAGTAAATATATGTTTGAAAATTTGTGTTGAAAAAATGACAAACTTTTTTTTTATTATAATTATAAACTAGTGTGTGCTTCACAATCACTTCGCAATCCCTCCTGATGGAAAGCAGTGACGCAGTCGTTGACGGTAAAGTGCACTAGTTTATTAAGAGCCTATTCACTCTAGCCTTGAAGATACTCAAATTGTAGTCCGACGGAAACACCGCCGCTGGCAAACTGTTCCAGTCCCTCGATGTACGCGGTACAAAGGAGAAGGCGAAACGCTTCGTCCGGATCGTAGTGGTGTTAACAACGTAAGGGTGGAAACTTGCCGTACGAAGGGTCGTCCGATGGTGGAACGGAGATGGGGGAATTAAATCATGCAATAACATAATTATAAAAACTGTAAGTATACATATGTATTCTTCAAATAAAAGTTATTTCACTATTGAAAAATTTATCTCTTAAACAAAACCGAAAGTTAAAGGAAATAATCATTCTAACCCTCCTTTATCATAGAAGTTGATTAAAACAATCCGCAATGGTTGATTCTTATGGCCTGCACCACACTTGCAGTTGCATCCGCCGTTAAAATTTCAAGAGTATTATTACACCAGAAATCGCTCGAGTCGATTCCTCGAAACTTTTAATTGGCAGTCCAGTGGAATATTGTATTTCATTGCCGACCATCAATGATATTATTTGATACAGATTGAGAGTTATACCCGAGCTAGTTATTATAGTTCGAGCATCATATAAATAGTAGCACTGCGTTTAGAGTTTTATTAATCGTTATTGTCTAGAAATTGTTAGGAAAATATGGGTATCAAAATTATGAAAATAAGTATATCGTAGGCGTTATTGGTGATTCCGGCGATATTGTCTGGCTGTTCTGTAGGTATATTCTCTGTTTGGGAAACAGAAACATTGAATTTATTATATGCATTATAAAACAGCATTCCAAATAGATCATTGATGATATACCTAGGAGCTAGGATTATTTAACAAATATTTTTTATTTACTTAGAATTTATATACAACAAAATTTGTACAGTTACCAAAGGATCTCATTTGGTGATTGTACGTCTTTCAAAAGTTCTTTTGGTTCTGTCCATGTTTGAAAGCAAGACTTCAACTATATTAAAACGAATCGTCGGATGTATTTTGAAACAGTTATAGTAAGAAACGATGCGGATTAAATATTATTTAATTAAGAATAAGGAGTAAACAAACATTTAATGTATTAAACTAAATTTATTTTGAAATTAGTATCGTAAGAAACCCATGGATGCATTGATCATGTCACTTAACAAGAACGGTCCTGGATCCTCATCTCTTTTGGTAATTTTACACAGTAAATGACAATATAGGACAATATCAGGTAAGTTTTAAGTAATTGTACTTCTTCACTTATAGGAGTTTAAAACATATATGTACAATAACATTTCTAACTAAGCTAACAAAATTAAAAACTGAACAATAGTGGTTTTAGCACAATTAAGCTGCCAAATTACTGAAGGCGGCAAAGTCGACAAAGACATAAAGATTATTATTGATTAGAAAGTCGCATAGTTACATCTCCAGCGAAATTTTATTGACTAATAAAATCTAACGCCTATTTTAAAAGACAAAAAAGACTAACAAAACCTCTTATCTCTTGTGAAAAGTTGTAAAAATCAGGTGCAGGAAATTGGTTTGCCGATACGTGGCGACGACAGCCGAATCGATAAACTTAGTGTTGTTCACTGGTTTAAGACATCCACAGTGATAGTGTTCTCGAAACTTACGAGAAGCTTCATAAAATTCAAAAGGATATCCGCATGTACACATAATATTCCTAAAATATTATAGACGTATTGAAAATTTCGTTTTAAAGTTGTATCTACAGATATAAAGGCAATATTATGTATTCTACTTCCTAGTAGTTTTCATGGCCGATATAGTAAGATAAGTATCGGACATTTCCCAGTGCTAATTATTATCGGTTGGAAGGTAGGAAACTCACAGAGATTATGTATTGTCGTCACGTATCTTTATGGTTCATATGCCCCTGTGGACCAGGGATGTTGCGGATGTCGAATTTTTCACATCTGCGGATGCGAATGCGGAGTTTTGAAAGATCACATCTACGGATACGGATATTTAAGATATTAAACATGTATAAATAAAGTGCTTTTTTTTTAATAATTATAAACTAGTGCTTGACCGCAATCCTGCCTGAAGGTAAGCAGTGATGCAATCATTGATGGTAAAGCGCGCTAGCTTATTTAGCCTATTCGGATTCTATTTATAGGGAGACGGCAGTTGAGCGAGGTGATGCAATGTTAAACTCAACAACACGACCAACGATGCTGCGCCACAGGGAGATTGATCTGGAGATCGTCTACGACCAAACTCCCGACACAACAACATTTGGCGCATCATAACCGGCACACATCGTAACACAACTGCTGAAACCCGTCCTCCGTACGGCTTCACCAGACATCATGTCGGAACACGACTTCTGCTGGCAGCCGATGTTATGGTTGTATATGGATTCGGCACTTTACCTACAATAATTCGTCCACGTCACCAAGCGATTTTAATAAGCTGTGCTAGGATCAAAGTAGTGTTCCACCCCGGCAAAAAAAAAAAAAAAAGGATCAAAGTAGTGTAACATTCATTCTAACTAATATAGAGTTTTTCCATATATACTTATTTACACACAATGATCACTTTAACAGAACATCACTCAAAATATCTATCTATACGATAAGTGATATAGAGCGCAAATAACCGCTAACATGTAATGATTTATTTACAAGAAACAAATTTAATGAACACCATAAAAAACATGTCGATTTTGGTCACCAATTTCTTCGCTTCCATTGTTCACTGTCGCATTTACCTAATGAAGAAATGAACCTCTGTCTAACACCTTTGCGTTTTTATTAAAACTGAAGTGTTAATAGACTTTGTCACTGACTATATATCCAGTCATAATAACGATCTCAAAATTTAAAATACTTTTCCTTTTTAAAAGCAAATTGCTACGAACTTCCCAAAGAATATACCAGAAGGAAAGTGGTCGAATATCCACACTTTACTTAGCTAGGTGCTAATTCATCCATGCATAAGAATGGGACAACTTCGCACCGGTAAACTTTTAATAGTGGCCTTCGCTGGGCCTGAATCGCTTCGCAACTTCCAGCCATTTTGCCTTAAGAACATTATTCATTGAAATAAATATTGTTATCCGTTAATCCTTAATTAAGTTGAAGGTTTTTTCTAGTCTGCAGGGGCTAAGTCAGGCGATCGGTATGCAGGTTTATGCAGGATAATTATGATTCTGATAATCGGAATGATTGTCAGAATAATGGAAATTTAAAACGAAAAATACTAGCATATATTTGATATTACTTTGCATTAATTTCTAATCACTATCAGAGTAAGGTAAAGAGAGAGTTGTGAGTTGTCTAGAAAAATGTAGGTAACGATAAAAAAAAAATATTGCACCAACCAAGCAAAAGCGCAATATGTTTAATGGAGTACTTTTACGGACTGATATGATATGAACCTACATGAGGCACTACCAATTACCAAAACAATTTAGGGGTATGTTCTTTTAAAGAGCCTCAAAACTGTCACTTAGCACAACACTTGTCAAACAAACCTAACTGAGTAAATCAATGAAATAAATACACAATCGATTCAATTCACTTGCCTACGCTACGCTTACATTGAATGTTATGTAACAATGATAACAGTCTATAAAGGTGTACAGTAAACATTCCCCTCCATCTGTTACTATGTCTCAAATCACACGTACCATAAGTTTTTGCTTGAACAGACGCCCGGGCCGCGTTCGTGGTAGGAAATCGTAAAATAAGATAGCCAAATGGTTTTAGTACCCCCTAAAACTAGCTGTAAAATAGTAAGTGCTCGGCAATGAATATCTTTATGAGATCATTTGATTGATTACTAAATTTTCTGGGAACAAAATCGATGACAGCGAGTGGTTGTATATTATATTTCATTCGGTTTTAGGAACGGCTTCATTAATGTCGTAGTTTTAAATTAAGATAGATAACTTGCCAGTAATTATATTTTAGAACTGTTTAGAGTCAAAGCCCTCGGACCGTAGGGTGTGGGCCAAGTGCTCATGGCGAAATCAATCAAATCTCCAAACAACTAGTTGACGCTTCCCTTAACCCAAGGTCTGGTTTTTACCTTAGCCAGAGACTAAGTATGGCAATACAACGTGATAATGCTGCCAGTCTTTTGGGTACCCAGCCGACAGCGATGCAGAGGAATTTTTATACCTATTCCATATTTTAGCTCGTTAAAGTTCGTTAGACCAGGATTTTGTATTATTTTTTTTTTAGAGTGTGTTAGTTTATTTCTAGTATTAAGACTAAAGACTACACTAAATTCCAGCAATTGGTATAACTGCAATTCTTCGATATCTCCTTCGGGTTGTGGAGGCCATACGGCAGTCGCTTCACACAAACTATCGCAGTTTAGCCAAAATCAGCAGTTAGACGGGTAAAGCGGACCCCAGACTCCAAAAAGCTGAAAAAAGCTTCGAATGCGAGAGACGAAGAAGAATTTATTTCTAGTATTAGAAGTTAATCTACTATATATATTTTATCTTCTAAACAAATAGATAACTTGGAATAAAAAGAAATAAACTTTGTGTCCATATTTTCGTTAGTAAACAATATTGGTGTTAATTGTTCTATTAGCAACTAAACTATATAGGTACCTACTAACGAAGTCAATTACGGCCGCGTTATTTGCGTACGCGCTTAGCACTCACAATAAGCAAATATCTTACAACTAGAAAGGCTGTTTATGGTAGGTAGTTTACTAAATAAGTTATTGTCTTCCTCAGAGCGTCATTCGAATATAAAACAGAAAGCTATTTATAATTTACTCAACTAATTTACCGTTCCAACGAGTGGGGCAGTTCAAAAAGAAAATAACAATTAGGTACTCGAATGAAT
This sequence comes from Sesamia inferens, assembly GCA_037179545.1. Taxonomy (NCBI): domain Eukaryota; kingdom Metazoa; phylum Arthropoda; class Insecta; order Lepidoptera; family Noctuidae; genus Sesamia; species Sesamia inferens. The sequence goes on along the minus strand of CM073928.1, from coordinate 12,657,500 downwards.
AAGAAAAAAGGGACAGAATAGATCGTAAATTCTTCTCCAAATAAGATCAGCAGTCAACCTGTGCAAGCGAAGTCGTAACTCCGTAAGACAACCTCGTAAATGCTTAAGTAGTGGTAAACGCAGTCCCCGGACATCTTCTGATTTGATTGATCTTCACAAGGCAGACCCTTCGCGTTTTTACAGAAAACGTCAAGAAAATGAGGAAAAAAAAAACGGGGAACATAATTAATTACTTGATTTGGACATTAATGACCCGGTCAAAGAGGACGAGGGTTGATTACTGTTTTCTAGAGACGTGTTCCCTCTGACATTGGTATTATTTCAACGAGAGAACTCTACTAAATACACTTGTATGTAGAACATAAGTTGAAGGAAACATTAAAAATTATTTAAACTGTCTGCATTTTCAATTTGAAAATGGGAACTCAAATAACATTGTAAATTTACCTTTATTTATTTTTTCCCCTAACGGCCCAAATACAGCTCATAAAACATTATATATAAAAACAGAAGCTCTGAGTTTTCCTTCAATATTTTCACAGCATGAAGTGTTTGCAGTACAACACAAAGGGAGAATATAAAAAAATACTTTTAAAAACGAGTCGCCATTCCGCCGATAGGCACCAAATGAATATTCAGGGCAACAAAGGAGAAGGGGTGTCGCAAAAAGGCACTGCCTTAATTTTCATCGTAAAAAAAAGCGGGGCAATCGCTAAACCATAAAATAGCAAATAAATAAGCAACGTTGGGACACGTCCCTATTTAATTATGAATTAAGGCCAGGCAGTAACGAGATCACAATGTAATTAAGATTACTGCGGCGAGGTTTTTTCAGGGCGCCCCTAACAAGTGAGAGTAAATGGACGGCAAAACGCCGCGAAACTAAAATGGCTACCTTGTTTTGCTTGAGATAGGGAATCATTTAATGAATCTTGTTTGGGATTAGATGATTACGAATTAATGGATCTTCGATGTATTGTTACAAGTATTGCTTTTGTAAAGGCTTAATGATCCTTTAATGGAATAAGTTTAAACGGGATTAAAATATCTTCTCAACTTATAAAATGAAAATGGAAACAGAAGTCCTCATTCTTGTCTAAGTTGGAAAATATATCGGAATACATAACTCAACGTAGTAAAAATATGATTACTACATTTCTCGAGGGGATTAACTTAATAGAATACTACAAATAATAAGTAGTACATGCTCCAGTTACTTTAATACGCGAAAAAATAAGAATAATTTCAATTTACTCAGAGGGACTATACATCTACAAAATATTTACAAGAATCATTAAAAAGGTTTTACTTATAATTCTTATTGAAAAAAAAAAGATGATTTCTCTTGTACGCAACAGCCAGTATGATATTTTATTTTCACAGTGACATAATGACCGGTGACAGCGGGGGAAATAAACTGCCCGAGGGAAGAATAAGAAAATGGTTTCTTTTCAACGAGACGGTTCGCTTCTATTTAATTTGCGTAAATGATACCTACGGTAATGTTAAATATAAGGTTTGGGAACGAAAACACACTATTACAGAATTACCTGCGTTTAATAAACTGAGAGAAACCTTTCTCTCAAAGTTTATTACGAAGTGTAATGTTCGCAGAAATATAGAGGAACGATAATATATTGAGTTTAAAACTTTTAGCAGTGCATACGTAGTGACGGGCCCATCGCTTACTTAAGGCACTACATTTTCTGTTTTCTAAATTGTTGAAATAGTGTGGTATACATTATACATCAATTACGCGGATAATTACTTGGACATATTCAGTAGTTGGATATTAAACGAAAAGATTTTTCTGCAAACATAAATATTAATTTGCAACTTGTTTAAGACACCATCTTTTACATAAAATGCATGGTAGTAATTTGCGTTTACAAACATATAAACTCACATACACAAACAGTCAGACCCGAAACAACTACTTGTAGGTCATAAAAATATTTGTTCCGTGCGAGAATCGAACCGGTGACCCACAACGCAGCCTTATTAAATTTAATTTCAGTTTTAACATAAGCACTAGATAAGCTACTTATTCGGGACTTATGTCTGCCTTTAAACTCAATTTTGTTATAAACTTCTAACAGTACGTCGTTTCTGCTAATTATCGAAGCTCGTACAAACGTAGAGAATGTGACGAATATGTAAAACAATCTGACCTAGGAATGTAACACGTTATTCCGTTTTAATGAATGATGCAATCCATTTGATGGTCGGGGCACACGGCCGGTACTGGTCTCGACAAACAAAGAACTGTTTGAACAGTACCAAACAAAGTGTGCATGCAAAACTCGCCCCGTATTTATGTAAATACATGATGAAACAACTGTGTAGTACGAAAAACCTAAAACTGCGAACCTGTTTATTTTTATAAACAGTTTTCTTCATGTTAATTGTTTTATCTACCCTTTGCTACGAGCGCATATTGTGCTGAGATTTTTAAAACTTTTTCTCTAGCATTTCATTGATTACTCACACACACACACAGTGACTGCAGACTTTGCGCTTTGTTGACGCTTTTAATTTATCAGTTAACGGTGTCGGTTTATGTAACATTGAAATATGGGCAGTAAATACTTGAATACCTGTAATACCGGAATACAGTGAATACCTGTAAAGTTTTTATTTATAAGTGTTTTACATTACCGGTTCATTAAAATAATTTAGTGCGCATTTATTTCAAGTTACAAGTTTTGGTTTACACTTCACAAAAATGCAGATAATTTGGTAACGACTTAATTAACTTACGCAATTCTTATTAATATTGTACTGCAAAATACTTTACATGCTTATAAAATATTTTACGTTTAAACTCTTAAGTCCGGACTGGAGCATCATCATCAACCTTTTTATTGTCCCACTGCTGGGCACAGGTCTCCTCTCGTACAGAGAAGGATTTAGCGTATGCTTGCACGCTTGCTCAATGCGGGTTGGTGATTTCAAACTTAAAGTCCAGGTTTCCTCAAGATGTTTTCCTTCACCTTGTAACTGGATGCAGAATGTAAAACGTTAGAAATAATAAATATAATTCCAGGCCTATAGGATTTCAAACCACGTTGCAAACACAATACATTATCAAGCGAAGGACTGAAACGAGGAAATATTCAAAGAAATTACATAATGGAATATATAGCATAGTCCTTTTCCTGTAGTTCAAATTGTTTTACATATATTGAACAAGGGACTTTATTTTTACGCATTTGTATTCAATTAATATTTAATTGATTATCACTTCATGTTACTTTTTCAGCACATTTTTCTCTTGTTCAAATACCCATTAAAAATTCATTAAAAATATAAAGAAAAAATATTCATACAATATTAACTGAAAATCATTTTTTATTTAATTTTAAGGTCCATTTACACTGACCACTTGTAAGGGTTAACCGGTTAACCTTATCGATTTTAATTCCTATATGTAAAAATTTCAGCCCTGGTATCGGCAACTCAGGAGTGGAGATTAATAAAAATTTGGCCAGCAAACCCTCGGGGCAGCTCTTTATGGCACGTTGGCTTTTTACGAGGGACCTTTTATTTTAATACTTATTACGGTTTCGCGATTCCGCCGTTTTATCGCGATTAATCGTTTTTCAGTTAATTACACATTTCAGCAAAAGAAGTGCCGTAAAAAAGGTAAGTAAAGGAAAGGGCGGTAGCTACTTAGTTTCATCTTTGTGTGTGGGATTGGATTTTCACATTTATCATAATTTTAATGATACTTAATAAGTTACCAGAATAGATATTTTTACCTTTAATTTAACCTAACCTAAAAATCGCTTTTGTTGTGGTGTTTCATCGGCCAGTTATAAATATTTACCTACCTAGACTTACCTAATGTGTATATCGCCTGCCGTTATAAAAAAACAAGTTTACGCTTAAACATTTTTAGACAAAGGTTCAAACTATGGGGACATCTTTTAATTATGAGCTTAATTCCGTCAAAATAAAAGTTCTAAATAGATAAGCTGTTTCAAAAAAAAAATCTGGATTTAAATTGTCCATTTTGTATTAAGAACGATTAACTCAGCTAGAATAAGGTTCGAAATAAAAAACTGGCTCGGAGGTTTAGGCTTGAATTAAAGTTAGAACTCGTTTTAAAAAGAGGCGGTTAGGCTTCTTTTTTTTTTATAAATTATAAACTAGCGCTTGACAGCAATGCCGCCTGATGGTAAGCAGTGACGCAATCGCAATTTTTACATATATATTCTATTCCTACTCTGCAGTGGGAATAGAATATTATAATTTGCCCTGCGGCAAATGCTGTTCATATAGAGAACAATGCTAGGGGAGCATTGCTCACCACACTAGGTCAAAAAGAGTTGGCGATTTCAGACTGCTTTGCTTGCTGCTGCTCTTGATGTTTTCTCTTCATCGATGTCAGTTAGTAGCAAGAAAAGTTGAAAAAATACTTACATATGAATTGGATAAGACTACATGATGCCCGGATTTGGACCCACAATTCTTTGTAAGAGAGGCCTTAGCCACTGACTGGGCTATTACGGCATTTAAGTGTAATCTTTTTTAAGTTATTGTTATTTTTTTACCTTTTTCGCGGCGGAGTCCTGGTTGTTATTGTCGGCGTGGTGCGGAGCGGCGGGCGCCATGACGGTGACGCCACTCTGCGAAAGAAGCTCGTCTGAGCCTCTCTGTGGACAAAAGAGAAATATTTTGAAAATCACGGTTTTATTATTAGAACATTCAACTAAGTGATAACTAGAATGATATACCTCTTTATGGAGTAGAAAACTATAAGCTAGTAACTACTATGTATACTACCGTTTGAAATAAGTGGTGTAAATTATAAATTAAATCATAAGAATAAGAATAAGAAATTTTATTTGCCCAAACTTGTGTATACATACAGAATAAAAAACTCATGCATGTAGGCTCTTGAGAAAGAGCGGCTCACGACATGTCTGCCATTTCTCATGGCGTTTAAATATTTTAGGTACATACATAATTATTAATATAATTTCAAATTAATGAAAAGGCCAAGAAGATGTTTTCTTTATAATTATAAACTAGTGCTTGACCGCGATCCCGCCTGATAGTAAGCAGTGATGCAATCGTGAATGGTAAAGCGCGCTAGTTTATTAAGAGCCTATTCACTCAAAAAAACTGAGGGAATAGGAAGGAAGGCGGCATTTGAGCGAGGTGATGCAATGTTAAACACAAAAACACGATCAACGAAGCTGTGCCCGAGGGAGATTGATCTGGCGACGACTAAACTCCCGACACAACAACATTTGGCGCATCTTACCAAGCACACATCACAACTGCTCAGCTCTTGTCATTCACCAAATGTTAGGGACAGTAGAACAGTTGCACTTGTAATTGGCACTAACGACATTTTAGGCAAACGAGGACGTATCAATATTAAGGTTCACCACAGTGAGTACTGAACCTTTAAATGACGTAAATAAGGCAGCGTAGCTGCCAAAATATTGACAGGTAACTTTGCATGCGCGAAGACGTCATCTCCCCCGACACAAAGGGAAAAACGTAACAAAAACAAAAATATAATTCCGGGACACGCTAACGCACACGTCAACCCGCCCTTCCCCGGGATCAATCTCAATTTAAGACGGCGAAATGACAGACCTCAGCAGTTAAAGGCACCGGGTTAAGGTATAAATCACGCTACGTAATAAAGAAAGCGTACAAATGACACAACACCGCGGATTTTGTATCGCGAAGCTCACACCTGGCGACGTCGCGTCGCCTGAATATCACTCACACGAGACACTTAATAAAGAACACATCAATTGTTCCTAACGCGAAAAATGACAGACGGTGTATCACGCGCTAATCTATGTATGTAAACTTACATTTGATGATAAAAATTCAAATTAGGAAAGTAATTTGTTATTACGAAGTGTCACATCAAACCTACATAATCCCTTCAAATTGCTAGCAAAGGTTTATATTTTATCAGCGCAGAATATTCGTGGAGCTTCTCAATATTTTAAGGTAATAAAAAATTCTGAAACAAAGTATGAAGACTTTGTTTGAACTACACTCCAATAAAAGAAAACCTTTTACCACTTAGTTTTGCATTTGTGATAACTGTGACCTTTTATTTGCATTTTACTTAATATTATGAAAAACAGATAAAGGTAACAGCGGGATTCCCATTTTTCAGCATAAAGCATCCATTGTAGAAAAGGAACGTTCTCTCTGAAATAAAACCAACATTCGCGACGCCTATTCCTTGGAGTAATTTCGTAGAGCGCGTGTAATAATTGCCTGAAATTAAATAACATTTTTCACAACAACGAAAAACAGCACGGATGAAAATTTTGTGGAAGGAAGGCGGATTGTGTTGGCAAAGAGGGCAGTTATCGTTTCCTTCGCAATTTCTCAACTTAATGGAGAATGATGTTGAATGATGCCTTCATGATGAAGACAATGGTGACATTGGGTATAAATACGGGACTACCGTTATTTGTCTAGAGGCTCATCAGTACCAGGTAGAACGTATCCGTCAGAAGCGTAAAAGCTGCTGCCATTCTGTTTAAATGATGGACGCTTATTTTTTACAAGGACTTTTTATTACAAAACCGATTTTAAGTCTATAGCCAAACAAATTCGTTACAATTTTTTTTACCGAAAAATCGGGTTTTATTTTCTTTAGTAACAACAGTTTATAAAACATATATGTTTTCTTTACTAGGTAAGTAATATTACGATATTACTGTGTGTAATATGAACGTATTAATAAAAAATGTAATATGTCCACATAATACTTGCGTAGCTATGTACGAATGGGACCTATGTCGCAAAATCAATTCCCTAGATTGGTTCTTCACAAGATGGTATTTGGTTTTACTCTCGAAAGAAAACTGTGATCTTTTCCCGATGAGAAACATACTCAAACGCTCCTCCAATATGTCATTTGAATGAGCGTGATACGAGGGACCCACATATCAAAATATAAGGAATAAAATATACATGAAAGGTTTAGTTATAACAGACGAACGAGCTTGGATCCTTCTTACAGATAGTAAGGACGCAAAATGATATGTTTACGATTATGTATCGAAATCCATTGACGGAAATCAATACGGATAATGTATTAGTGATATTAAAATGTGAAAACGTTTGGGAAAGATTCGACACAAGGATTATATTGTTATTTATAAAATTCGAAGCATATGATAAATATTACTTTTCTTACTTGGATAAATAACATCTGGAAATCAATTCACTGAAAAAGCACCAGCAAAATAAAGATAGGCATAATATCTGGTTCTAGTATTTAATTCTTGTAGTTCTACTTCTTCGGCGAAGTAAAGATCAATTTCAGGAAATAGATCGCCGGGTATTAAATACCTACTTTATGTTTATTGTGGTTCCAGAAAAACCCTTGGAAATAGATTTCAGACTAGTCAGATTTCTGAAAGCTTTTGTGTGCTTCAAGTGATTGAAGATTGATAAATCAACAGACATTTAGATACTTAATATCCCGGCTTCGCACGGATGGCAGTTTTGATATGCACTATAATAATAAAGATAATTTAACGTGTTAAGTCAGAAGTATGCTAATTAAAACATCCAAGACTCAATTTCTCCAAATGTACAAAATTACAAACAAAGACCACATCGTTTAAACTAATTTTCATGAAGCTAATTTTCATCGTTTCCCTTTTTTACCATAACCCATTTTATATTGCCTTTTGTTTTTGCATTGAAATTTTTTTACTCATGCATTTTTTTTATTTTATCAAATCTAGTTTTAGCATTAGGCCATAATTGATCGCAATTACAGTTGGTCAGAATCTAAAATATAATATATCTCCAAAAATTGAAGTGGCGGTCCATCAGAACACAGCCCTCAATTTTTTAAGAAAAAAACTAACGTGGTAACCGATATAATGATAAACCTGTCCTTCTACCTTAAAGGTGGGTACAAAATTTCCCTCTCTTATATCTTTCGCCCCAAAGGAAGTCATCTGAAAGGCTATTGTATCTACGTACGATATTCAAAAGATGCGCGGATAATGTATGTTTATTTAATTTAGTCCAAAGACGTTCTCGCATTTTGTTCTGCAAGACAAACTGAACGTTCCGTGTTAGATTCTCTAGTTCGCGATTGTGACGCGTACTCTCTCATACTTACGAGACGATCTGAAATTTCAGAGGAAGATTCCACAATACGACGTAGGTTTGCTAACCTCGATTGGGAATTTTTAGTTAGTTGTTTTTCTATGCATATTGTTTGAAAAGTTTTTTTTTAATAATTATAAACTAGTTAGTTCCTTGATCACAATCTCGCCTGATGGTAAGCAGTGATGCAATCGTTGATGGTAAAGCGCGCTAGTTTAATAAGCCCATTTACTCAAAAAACTGAGTGAGTAAGAAGGAAGACGGCAGTTGAGCGAGGTGATGCAATGTTTAAGCCAGTGGGAGATTGATCTGGAGACCCTCCACGATCAAACCCCTGACACAACAACATTTGGCGCATCGTACCCTTCACACATCGCAACACAACTGCTCAGACCCGTCCTCCGTACAGCTTCACCATACATCATATCGGAACACGACGAATCGCTTGGCGGCAAGACTTTTTTGAGATTCAAGGAAATACATAGTTTTGAAGAGAACTTTTGATATATACTACCTAGTACTACTGTTTATCTACTACGGGTTTTTCGCTGCACTGTGTGAAGGGAGCCACATACGTGCGGTGGCCTGTATTATATATTGAGATTTTTTAAATATTTAATAACATTTGAACGGAATGTCCGATTTCAATCAGTCTTCAGTCTAAAAGTAATCAAACAATCAAATATTTCTTCTTTATAATATTATTATAGAAGTGTAGATAAAACCATTTGATCCTTAACTAGCAGCGTGCGATTTTTATGAACATCATAAACATATTCGACAGCACTATCGTGTCATATAAAATATTTATGTGTCACTAACACTCTTCGAAGACCATTAATCGACAAACCTACAACATTTAGGACGAGTGAATAGATTTAACTTTGATTTTACCAAGTAAAAAAAAAAAAAAAAAATTGAATTAGAGCTACATACCTATATGGTTATTGATGATGTCGATACTACCTCTAGTTTCAACGTTCAAACAGGCCTTTATTTGCTCATTTAAATAAGTGCTTGGACTTGTAACAATAGGTTTACTTTAAACATCATTTAATATCATTTTGGAGTTTTGAAAATAAAATTGTAAATATTAATTTTGTTGATTCATGTGTTCGTACATTAAACGACACTCAATCATCTAGGTTTTTAATTGAAGCAAGTTCCTTACCACATGTTATATCAGAGTTAAACGCGTAATATTTTGATCGTCACGACACTTTTGTCATTTTTTAATTTAACTAATCTCAAGCGTTGTCAATTTATTTGATTGTGCCTGTTATAAGGCGAACGGAACTTCGTTTCAACGGAGTGTACCGACCACAGCCGTTACACTTTTTTTTCGAGATAATGCTATTGAATCATGATACCATATAACAAACTTGCTGTTCTTTTCAAACTCTGTAACAATACATAAAATCGATGCGATTTTATCAAGATGTGGAGGTATCGACGAATGTCAAAATTCACTATCAGTAAGTAAGCTTATAAAATAAAAGTCGTGCCGGGAGCACCTTGTTTCTGTGGCCGAATAAAATAGGGAGTAAAGAGAGAAAACGAACATTTACGATGCGAATGAAAAATCGCTTCGGCATTTATGACATCATTGTTCCTGAGAATGAATCTAATATGAAAAAAATAAAAGGGTCTAGCGTGGAAAGGCTGTAACGAGTCTAATAATTTTTATTGCGATTTCACGAGCTTACAGCCTGATTTAACTCGACGTGTGTAAATTATGATTTAATTTAATAACCAGCGTTGAAAACGAGCGTAAAATGTTTTTATGTGAGATAATATACTTTTCATTAAGAGTCATGCGTTACTCGCACAATTTTATTTTCATGTTTTATGGGCGCAAGCAACTCGACGGAATTGAATCGTTAACAAAATAATACATGGATTGCGTAACAGCTTGCTACAAATTCTACCAACAAGAAGTCAATGCATCAACCAATATAATATTGTATAGTTCAGGGCATTAATGATACCATTTATGTTAATCTCCCTAATTCGTTTAAAGCTCTTAACAGAACAATTTTTCACCTTCGTGCCCAGAGAGTGTTAATTAACTTATTTTGCCTTGATAAAACGAAAGGGTTTACTTAAGTTACAAGGAAAATGAATCAAAAATAAATACCACTACGTGGAAAATTTCTTAAAACAGGACTTGCGTAATAGTAACTTTATATTAGCTTAAGAGTACCTACTTTATGCACCTACATAATAAATGGAGCTTGTTCACTGGAAATTTTAAACCAAGCAAATTTATTAAATAAAATTTGAGACAAAATATTTTCTGGGAAATAAGTTAAGCTTTGCAAAATAGGTACCTTAGCTATTATGTTACGTTACCGCTAATGCCTGCGAGTAGCGTGTCTGGCGTGTAGACAGCCGGCGCGTTAACAAGCCTGTGTTTACACCAGCGATGTGCGCTAAGCACCGCGCTGCTGTCGATCTCATCATCTCGAGTCGCACCGTGTGCTCCGCACATTCGTCTAATGCTTAATACCATCACGCCCGACCGCCTTCGACTAAGATGTCGAAATTAACGATCTTGATAATATTTGTCGGCTCAGCGCTGCCAAGCTCTACTCGTAATTAATTGCACCAATTTGTTCTGCGCTTATAACGGACATTTGTCAAGGGCCCACCCGCGCCGGATGATTTTCGCACTAACTTCATAATCGATATTCGGAAATATCGATTATCGCCCAAACTCTTTGCCCCAACTCGGATATTAAGACGGTCCGCAGTCATTAATAAGCCGTAACGATGTTTTCTTCGATTCCAAAGAGCAATATAAATTCCAATCATAATTTATTATGTTTGCACTTGGAGGTGTAGTTGAGATGTGAGGATTAAAAGTTCAAAGTGTGACTGCGATAAATTAGACAGATACAAGATCATGTAAAAGTTAACAATTCTCATCACAACTAGGATGCAAACCTCTTAGCCCCTGAACAATATAAGGAGACATTACTCGCTGTCACAACTCTACTTTATAGGGAAAGTAGGAGCTGCGAGTTTCTGTGAACAAAGTTGTAACGTCCTGGTTACTTTGGTAACGAATAGAGACGTCAGGAGGTAACCGCCACTCGAACGCAACTCGCTTGCCATTTTAACTCGGGCCAAACTATGTCGAGCTAACGCCGGGTTCGATGTGGCAAACTGCTTTGTTACTCTTAACAATATATTAATTAAAGGGTTATTTAGTATCCGCGTGTATTACGATCCGCTTTTAAATCGCACCTGTTAAACTTGCAAGATAGATCGGATCATTACGCTCACTAAACTTGAGCTTAATGGCCGCTCAATTTACGATACTGTTAGAGCAAAACTAATCTGGTCTGAGGAAAAGTTGTGCGATAAAAGTGAACAAATACAGAGCTAGAGAAACAAAAGGCAACGTTTAGATGCGACGGTCATTTGCATACGAGACGATATAAATACAGTGCAGTGGGCACACTGCCGTGTTTTATGGCTTACACTATTTTATAAACAACTGGCATGAGACCTTGAACATTTAAAAATTGAACTAAAGAACGTTAGCGATCTACTTTAGTCATAATTTTCAGCCTCCCCGAAATACGTTTTATAAAAATAATTCTAGACCTACCTTATATGGGCTCAATTAGTTAGTCCGGTAATCCAATAAAGGCTAATGTCACTATAAGAAACGTGTTATTTGTTGTTATTTTTCGATCCCCGCGCAGTGCAGATATTTGTATGCATGAATATGATTATTTGCACTGGTCTGGTCGTGCCTCGGAAATCACTTTAAGCCGTTGGTCCCGGTTGCCATACGAACATGTAATGGCAGTTGTTAGTAGTTGTTGAACCCTCAAAAAGTCCTAGGGTTTGTCTAATTGCAATGCTACGATATCGCTTTCGGCTTGTGGTGGTCAGACGGCAGTCGCTTCAGCCACCCAGACTCCAAAGCTGTAAAAGCTTCAGATGCGACTGGGATCACGCAGAGTTGATGATGACTGGCGAGCAGGAGAATATCACGGATACAATCTGCGTCTCGAAATGGATGTTAAAAGCGAACCGGTTATGATTATGAGACAATATTGATGTTATGCAAAAAAAAAAATACAACCCTAAAAATTGAATTCAAAGAACAGATTCAAAAACTCCTCTCTGTGAGATGATCTGAAAGATTATGTCTGGACTTTAAAAGAGAATGCCATCTCTGAGATTGTTTCGACCTTTCTTCTCAGAAAAGTCAGATAAGAAACACCAATCCCAAGCTGATTCTTTAATATGATATGTAAGTAGGGTTACAGAATCACATTTAGAAACGTAATTTTTAAAAGTGATTCTGTAACCCTACTTACAGAATAAATCATTTAAATTCAATGAATTACTTATCAAGCTCAAACAGTTGAAATCTCCTCCCTTAGTTTTCAATACCCATATTCGTAATACTCGAGGAGTTGAGAAACCGGCTTATTGTAGGTTGTGACGAGACAGGTCCGGCCGGCTCCTAATGAGAAACTATCAAACTCCAACGGCACATTTGTCTTGTTAATGCTAATATTCAATTCTCTAGACGTCTCCGCGCCGCTAACTAGGCTTTTAGTTGGCAGTGAACCGTTAGTTTAATGTGTTACCATCATGTAATTTAGATCCAGATGAAGTCAGGGAACATTAAGTTAAGTAAGTACCTAGTTAGATTTTTTCATGCTAAGGCACCAAAGGTTCGTTAATTAAATCAACTTCATATACCAAATTGCAAACGCATTAAGACCTGCCTATAGAGCTTTAGCCCAATAATGTTGGTTCCAGTCTTTTACATGGACTGTCTACATATCTGACCTCCGCAACTCAGTTACTGGGTACTATATAATGTTTGTCTTGACATGATTTCCGAGACACGTCTCGAAATGTAATGTAGATGGTCACCCATCCACGGGCCAAGTAAGGAAAGCGAATCTTAACCTTCAATCGTGTGGCAGTTTAATTAAGTAGCCGCTAGCCCCTCTATCTCAAGTCGTGAACAGCCAGTTAAATATAAGTAAGGCATAAAGATAAAATCAAGTAGGTATATAATTTAAAAGATGACACTTCAATAAAGGCGCATGAATGGGTTCGCTTGTATCGCATTAGCACATTCATATGGTAGACAATCGATAGCACTTGACTAAGGAAAAACAAATAGATTCTTTATGGCAATGTACGAAGGTAACAATTCACCCCTCAATGGACCGTGCCGAATCTAAAGCGATCGTAATTTCGTCTGGCAATATTCCACCTTTTCATATTTTCCTTTTGCCTTCCAAATGTTGTATCATGCCCAATACAAGGCAGCGATTTCGTTTGTTATTTCAAGCCCTCTCACGCTTCTCCGATTTAGTATATCGACACGTGAAGCATCAGTTAAACAAAATATGGAATCACTTGAATTTTTTGATAGGAGTTTTTTAACAAGCGGAACTGTGTCGTATGATATGTTATAAGAATAAATTAAATGAATTTCATTTCATTAAATTTTAACTTTATTATAACTTAGACGCATAATATGTTATATTGCCAACGAATAGAACCCAATCAGGTATTTTAATTCGGGAAAATTAAGCCGAAAACAACTTAACTTGTCGGTATATTGAAATCATAACCAGACAGTTGTTTGAAGGGGTTATATCACGTCGTACAACATGAAAATTAATAAACGCACTTCCTGAGAATAGTTTGTTCTGAATCGGTTTATATAATTTTTAATACATGTAATTTTTTATCCCAAAAATAATTAAAACTGCGGAAATTATGGTCATATTAAGCCTGTCGTTGATTATGACATAATATTCTAATTGGGGTGTTTGAGGGTATGCGTTCATCACATTACATGTTGTGTACTGAAGTAGTGCGTCAATTTAATGGAAAATTGAGTTCCTTGAGTTTAATATCGATATATAATTCCTCACAAATTACCACTTTTCTATGTACCGATGAAAAGGACTTGATATACCAAGGTAGGTATATCAGTGTGTCACATTTTCAATAGTAACAATCGCACTCCGGATAGCTACGAGAGAATGCAAAACGTGACACCCTTTAGTCGTCTTGTGAGGCTGCGTCAAAGAGGACCGTTTCACAGCTTATGCTGATACAGCGTCTTTGAGGAAACGCATCCCGCGCTAGATTATGTATGCCATCTTTAAAACAACTCCAAGGAAATATGTTTCGTTCAACTATTGAGGGAATTTCGCGAAGTGAAAACTTTTTGACTTTGTAACCACGTTTTCTTTCTCTTTTTATATCTTGAGAGGGATAGTTAAGCCTTTTTCTGTGTTTAATTTTTACGAAGAACAGTCAATATTTAAAGCTGAATTAGTTTTAATCAATTGTTTGTTTTGTGTTGTCATATTATATTCACGAAAATGAATAATTTTTACTTTTATAAACTAGTGCTTGACCGCAATTCCGCCTGATAGTAAGCAGTGATGCAATCGTAGATAGTAAAGCGTTCTAGTTTATTAAGGGCCTATTCACTCAAAAAAACTGAGTGAACAGGAAGGAAGACGGCAGTTGAGCGAGATGATGCAATGTTAAACTCAACAACACAACCAACGATGCTGCGCCAGAGGGAGATTGATTTGGACACCCTCCACGACCAAACTTCCGACACAACAACATTTGGCGCGTACCCGGCATACATTACAACACAACTCCTCAGACTCGTTCTCCATACGGCTTCACCAGACGTCATGCCGCAACATGAGGAATGGCTTGGTGGCAAGACTTTGTCTGGTGGGTAGTAACTTCAGCCGCCAGCCGATGTTATGGCCTACCACCGAGAAAATTAAAAATGGGATGTTATAGAAAAAAAAAAGTGACGTGTCTCAAAGACCAAATTATAACTTCTAATATAATTATATTTAAAAAGGTACATTCAAAACAAACGACAATATAAAAAGTCAAAAAGAATACGTCACATATGACAAACAATTTTAACTTCACGTCAAAACTATTTATGGTATGCTGGCGTATATTCGCGGATGGCGTTTTCAAAGGCAATGTGTGTGTTTACATTTGACTCCAGAAGAGCGGCGGGTAGCCTCAGATATTTAACCGCCGGTGGCGTTCCGCAAAGATAAATAAAAACGGCTGAGATTTAAATACTTTTCGTTCCTATTCTTCACCTTCCCTCTTTGAAGTGAGTCCTTTATATTTATTAACGTTGGATGGCAATATTTAATTATCATTAGATCGTTCTGA
This sequence comes from Sesamia inferens, assembly GCA_037179545.1. Lineage (NCBI taxonomy): Eukaryota > Metazoa > Arthropoda > Insecta > Lepidoptera > Noctuidae > Sesamia > Sesamia inferens. The sequence continues at coordinate 12,642,164 of CM073928.1, read as the reverse complement.
AGTTTTATTGGCTGGTTTGCAAAGGGCGTGAAATTTTTCATTTTACTTTCAGATTTTGGTCCTTCGGTACACGATCATTAAAACTGAGGGTCAATTATCGTAATTCTAAGAACGTTCACAGTCTTAAATCAGTATCAATCTGTCAAAAACATGTCTAAAATTATTACTTTTTGACAAGTTTTTGAAATTTTCTTGTCATCTAGTTGAGATTGTAACTACATTTTGAACATTATATGTTACTAGATAACCTTGTATTGTCGTTTATTTTCTAAGTTTAATGAACAATACCTTAGGCACTTTCATAAATCTGTTCAAAAACGTTTTCCCGTTTGACATACAGACAGACATACCAGTAACCAGACGGGCTTTGAGAACCTTTGATGTGTACCAAATGTGTTCAAACACACTAACGAAAATCAAAAACCTGCAGTTGGTACGGACTAAAGGACTGCAGTAGACTTTTTGAAAGTCATATAAAAACCGATGGATCAGGGTTTATTACTCTGGACAGAAAAGAAACGGGTTTGTTTTTAATTACTAGTAGTCGCCCAAGATTTTACTCGCGGCCGGGTCGTGTATCCCTGTAAACAGATTCTTATTATTTAATATTCCTATCATCATGTACCTGTGCGCAAAATTTCAACTTCAACTTTTTGTGTTAAAGTGTGGTTGAGTAACGAAAGACTAAACTCACGAAGATATGGTAGTATTTTCAGTTGACATAAATAGTACCTAATCATTAATTGAAATACGGATTACAAGGCAAAAATACACAAACACAGCAGTAACCGACCATTGTTGGTACAAGTGCACTAATTAATTACTAAGTACATAATACGGTGTAGTTAGAGTACGGCTGCGAACATTGGCCAGTTCAGCTATTGATTAGACCCTGGAGGTGGTAATACCAGGAACATTGCAGTTCGGAACTACAGTATCGGGACCGATACAAAGTTACCGAGCATACAGGACTAACTAAATGTTAATGTTATGGTTGTACCAAGCTACAGGACCGATGTTATGTTGTTGTATGTGTTTTGTTAGCTAAGTTGCGGAGGGCCAATGATGTCACGGCCATTGTTGATATGGACCAATAATTAATTGGTTAAGAAGATTATCACTGGAGTCAAATATTATTCAAAGAAAATCATAGATTGATTTTAAGAATCTGAAAAAGAAATAACGCAGCCCCTCGTGGAAAATATTAATAATTAAAAAATACCTATTGTGAAAAAATTATACATAACTATGATGTTCAGCCACTCGACTCCACTCTAATATTTTTGCTGAAAGAGCGTACCGTACGTAATGTTAGTTTTACATTCATAATTTTATTAGGTTCTCCAGCATAAACTTTTAAAAACATATATTTTAATTTCTGCACTGCCGTATCCGGTTAAATGTTGCGGCTATGAATCAAATTAGGTCCCGTAGCGAAATCAAGAAACAAAATAATGACGAAAATGGGTCTATGGATAAGCATACAGATAAAATAAGAAAAAAAACTGAAGACCAATTAAAATTTCATTTAAGTCACTAAGCCTTCTTGTTAATAAATAACCTCAAAGGCATGTTTAAAGCTGCATTGTTGAACAGAAAAGCTCGGTTTTAAGTTCAGTGCGAACCTTCCATAATGCAATAAAAACAAGAAATTTTCGCACAAAGGCTTGCCACAAAGCAATTGACCGGATAAAGCAAATGTTGTTAGCCGAAGCGAGAGCCAAAAAGCGTTGTGCGTCAAAATATCTGGCGTCCAAACATTGTCCACAGCTCTTGACGCGTTAATGGACTTCCCATGGTATAAGTTTGGAAGCCTTGTAGCGTTACAACTTCCATGTTACTAGTTTACAGCGCTTATCAACAACACACCACAATATGTAAGAGATTAAGGAAATTAGTTTAATATCAAAAATGTTGCAAGCTACTAAAAACTTTGTGGGTTAGCTTAGCTGAAAATATTGTATTATAGAAATTGTATTTTAAGAAAAGTAGAGAAATTTATTGAAAGTACTTCAAAGAACTTATCATATGGTAGAAAGAAAGTAACACGAAAGTGCAATTTGGTAGCTTTCTATGTGAAAAGCATCACCGATATAATAGGTTTGCATGAAACTTTTTCCCTAAAAAACTTCGTTTCTTTTGCCAAGTTAAATAAAATTAAGAAAACAACATTCGAGATTCGATTTTAAAAGTGAGTCCAGATTTGAAAGTAGCTAATGTTCTTAAATCGGAACAGACGGGTAACGAGCCAGGACAAATATTTTGCCACTTTGGAACGTTACCTGACCGGGGAAGTGGCCGCGGTAGAGTCAGCCACGGGGAGACAAAGTAAATATGTCCCCGTTTCCCGGGTCGTCCCCACATTTTATCGGGGAGCGATCGGCGCTTGGGTCGGGAAATGAATTTAAAACGTGTTTGCGGGTAATCTGTTATCGGTCCCTTGTCTCTGGCTGGAATATAGACGTCCAGCCCGCTCCTATATCTTGATCGTGATTTTGTGCCGCCAGTAAACATCACCGTTTATAGTTGTGATCGTTGTGCCTCATTACACATTGTTCTCTGTTAATATCGTTATCAGCTACCCTAACACAGATAACATTGTTCTGGGTAATTATTACGCTAAAATAACATAATGGGAGCTATTTCAATTTCATAGAATAATACGAAATTTCGAATGAGGGACACAATTGAATAAGAGCCACAGCGGTGTTCGCTAATTAAAAGTGATCTGGGGGATATCTACTCCTTGCAAAACGTAAAGATACAACCTCATTATAACTCTTATTGGGTTATAGTCTACAGCTAAGTAGCAGAGGCGTCGTTATTTTTTATTAAAACGTACAGAGGAAAAACATCGCTAATCTGAGGAAATTTTGTATAAAGACTACAATAAAATGTTAAACGTATAAGTAGTGAATGTTAGGTGGAAGCAGAGTCTAATACGAGCAACACTGGGTTAATTATTTCGTCACAAGAGCCCTCGTAAGCCACTGTAACAGCGCTTCAGCCGAGCTCGGGGGGGGCATAAAAGCTACATAATACGCGGCGACGTAAAACTCTTATTATTTTAGTATCTGCGAAACGGTCGCGGAAAACATATCGTAAAATAAAACCTGTCGTCTTGTACGAAGATGCAAGCCTCTCCATAGGAGGCGCGGTTCAGCCAATGTGCATGCCCTAAATCCAGGTGGATTCAGTGTGGACACCGGTTAGGATCGAAACCAGCGAGCTAGGTAGATTTTTATGGTAAATGCAGACTTTATGGTAGCCGAGGGATAAGTTTCCATTTTAAATTGAAGAGAAACTCTGAAATGTTTCCTTGTCTCCCGACGGAGCTGAGCGCGCGAAGCAGAATAAAAATTCATGTCAGGTAAGCACACGGAAATATTTACACAACTGAAGAATTTACTGGGAGTTGCAAATGGTTATATAAATAAATGCTTAACCTTATCGTAAGTCTTTCCTATCGATTGTCGTCAGATAGGGTGGAAAAACGTCACGATTACACCATGATGTTGCAGCAAGTGATAGGCGCCGCGTCGGTTGTTACTGAACATCTCTTAAATTTATATTTGGGGTTTAACATTGATTAAAATTAACATTGATCTCATACCTACATAGAAGCATAATGTACCCACACAAGGTTTTGTAATAATATCATGTTTTAAAAATGTCCTTTTATATTACTTTCTTATCAGATCTTTTCCATAGAGTCAACGTTTTGTAATGGCCAGCTAGCTAGCTTCCACTCTCTGACTAACTAACTGACTTATTTTAGACATTCGAAAAGTGCCTATACATGGTTTAATTGAAATAAATGCTTTGAATTTGTGAGCACTGACGTGACTGTGTTTGTCTTACTATCACAACAAGAGAGATGGCGGTGCGGCAAATCGAGAGTCACAGATTTGAGTGAACAAATGTCAACATGAAATTATTCAGCTTTTTTTTTGGCGAAAATGCGACTTAGTCCCGGATACGCCCATTTACATAGCCGATGTCGGCGCGATGGTGCGTGGCGACTTCAAATGGGAATTATAATACCAAATTGAATACAAAACTTTCCTTTCAGTGCCAAGTAATGGAGGAGTCTATGCACCGGAACAATCGAAAAGACAAATAAAATGAGAGAGGAGACGAGACACTCGCTCTGTTGAAATAATAAGTGCCTGACGTCTTTTTGGACGTCCCTGCCGCGCTTTTTTTTGTAACGATAAATTTTTACGCTTTGATCTTTCCAATTCAAATAGGCTTTTTTTTCTCGTAGAATCAGAAGTTATAGGAATATTTCAAAAGCTTTAAGTGAGACGACGGAGCAGATTTTCTTCTCCACCGGCTATATCGTGTTCTGATTGGAATGCAAATGAAACAGTGTCCGTTTTAAATGTGTTTATTTTATTTTACCTCTTTGGCTAATTTACCAAATTAGAAAGATAATAAAAAAGTACATTATAAATACTAATTGAGTATAATTAAATATATACAACTTTAATTAAACGCTAGTTCGTTGAACTGCTATGAAAGTACTAAGTATTTAATTTCTCGTTTTGTACCTACTCTGATATTACTCCGAGAAACTATAAAAATATTAAATTTAAATATCTCAGCATGAGTAGTAATATTTATAAAATTTTAATCTTCTCTCTGCAGTCGAGCAATGACAGCGATTGTTTGCTGAAGAATCTGAAGCGGTTCATTATTCCGTTCCAAGTTATTTGGCGCCCAACGAGGGGCTACGCGCGCTCGACTACGAACATCTGACGAATCGCTCGCGGATTTGAATCTGTATCCGCGGAATGTTTCATTGTTAAAGCCATATATGGACTGGTTTGTTTTATTTATACATTCCATGTGTGTGCGTCATAGGCGCCTAACCGCGTTTTGTAGTTGTAACTTCAAATCTGAACAAGTTACACAACGAAACAAGCTGCAACAAAAACATTTGCCTATGCCGACGTTAGTGAATTGTTCTCCCGCTCGTGACTGGGTAATTTCCATACATTTCAAGTTCCATCGCCTGCGGGACGTTCGTTCTTTTGTTGATAAATGTTTGACGGGAACTCCGGGGACGCCATTAAAAGTTTTTTCGTGAATAATTCCAGTTTACATACGCAAATGTTTACTCGTGAGTTTACCCCCGCGCTCACCTATTCGGTGATTTCTTTTCATAGAGGCGTTTGTTCAAGGAGTGGTGAATTTCTTCTGAGCGGAGTCGTTGAATATGTAATTGGAAAAGTTTTTGTGTTTTCTTTGTCATAACCCTTAGTTTTGATGTAATTTACCAGGGATCAGGGGCAAACAGCGGGCTTTTAATATTGGAAGAATTCTCTAGACAAAAAAGTTGGTGGCAACATTTTGACTTGATTAAAAACTGCAAACAGACTCGTATATTAATAGGAGTCAGTTTGTGGGTAAATTTTATTGGAAAGTTTTTGTAGAAACAAAGTGACCGATAAAGACACGTAGACCTTAAAGTTGTCGGCGACGTGGTCGGGTGAAGTGGTAAGTTCTGAGCCATAACTCAGTGGGACGAAGTTGGACGATCAGATTGTGTGGCAGACAAAAAGAGCCTGACGTCACGGAAGCTAGATTGTGTGGATAAACGCGCTTGCTCCAGACATCACGGGTTAAGCTCGCGCCATATCAAACCTTTTTACTCTATATAATCTAGTGTGTTGAGATTTTTGGACCAAGTTAACCCACATAGTGATTAGACTTTATTAAGTAAAGTTGTTTCAAATGTGGTTTTCATGCAATGGTCTGGAGTAAGTCATCATGAAACATTTCATTTTATTATTTTTGCATTCGAACCTGGCTTTATGATAACAAATTCACCAAAATAGAAACCACTGAGTCATCAAAATCATCTTAATGGAAGAATCACTGCTATGCTAGAAATAATATCATATCTCATTTCGTAGAATCCAGTCGGTGAACACAGATATCTTCAGATTAATTAACTCAACTAATTCCTCGGAACTTGCTCTTGAACTAAGACACTACGTAGGTAATCCTTTACCGGTATACCGTTAACTAACTGCAAATTAAGATAACACATCGCGATAAGGCGACGTGTCGGGTTAAAACGGGATCTCCAATAAGTGGGTGTATCAGACCGCACTAGTAAAGGTGATTTTACACGAGCAAATTTTTCATTGGGCAATTATTGCCAGAAACGTTAGCGGAGGCGATCTTAAGGGCCTTAGTCTCATTTAGTAGCGTAAAATGGTCACTTTAGGAAGCTAATTTCTAATTAACGGCTTGGTTTTGAGATTTGAAAAAAATATATCTTGTCTATTGATTCATGTACAACATTTACTAAAGATGATTTTTTCGTAGGATTTTGCCTTTTGCCTTAAAAAAATAGTTACCAAAACGCTATTTTTGGCTAATATTCGTTATTACTTCTAAACGGCATTGATGTGTGGAAATATTTTTACACTGAAAAATTCGCGGTTAGAAGTGCTACAAATTTGCAAGAGCGTATTTAAATCCATCAACATTTGCCAAGAAAATATCCTTATTTTGAAACATAGGTTTAGAGGTGCTCTGCGCGGGCGCGGGCGGCAGTCGTGCGTTAGCATTCAGACGGGAGGGTTGTGTCGCTTGCTGCTCTGCTCCGGCTATCGCCGACTACCCGTGGTTGTCTGTGTGAGTGCAAATATTTACGAGCGAATCGTGTCAGTGTACGTTCATAGATTAGCTCGCAAATGAGAATTGAAGATGCGTCTGGTGGCGTAAGTATCTATCTACCTATACTCTTGTATTTATACCTACATATTACTGTATTTTTCTTTATAATTACTATTAGCTTTTGTAACCATTTTTCTTTTACAATTGAAGTTAAACAATTACGAATTGTTCCAGGAAATCTAGAAAGAAATCTTTAGACTTGAAAGGCAATAATCCGACTAACTACATCCGCTGATAATATAGAAGACTCTATTCAGGTGAGTAAACACTCGCACTTAGATTATAATTTATAGGTTTGTAAGGAGATTTAAAAATAAAAATCTTATTAGAAATTTACGTAACTTGAAAATGTGATTTTTTGTTTATGGTGATATAAACCAAAAATTAGGACTCAATTAAAGGTTTTGGTGTAAAAACAGTTTTACAAAAAGTTTTGAGTTGATAGGACTTTTAGTTTTTGCGATATTAGCAAAAATGTGTAATAAAAACTCTTACTTGGATTATTTTAAATGATTCTTCCTGTAAATATTTCATTTCTATATGTAATTGTTTAAAGTAGCCGAAGCCGATGGACGCGGGCTGGCGGGCTTGGAATGTCACAGTTATCAGTAAATTTTTTGACGTCCTCCGTGGCGCAGCGGTCAACACGCCTGCCTGCGACGTGGAGGCCGCGGGTTCGATTCCCGGCCAGGTCATGATGGAAAACGATCTTTTCCTGATTGGCCTGGGTCTTGGATGTTTATCTATATATGTATCTATTATAAATATAGTATCGTTGAGTTAGTATCCCATAACACAAGTCTCGAACTTACTTTGGGGCTAGCTCAATCTGTGTGATTTGTCCGTATATATACAGTATGTTAAGAAAACCCTGTCCGACCCGTAAGGATAATAAAGGTTAAGTAAACACATGACCAAATATGATATAAAATTTTACGTAATCATCATAGTACCAATACAAATGAATTTTGAAATAACTTCCCCGAAATTTGCAAATTTTAAAAAAAGTGACAACACCGGTATTATTATGAGCGAATAGCGACAGCGATGCGACCACGTGCCGCGTGCCCTGCCGCCCGCCGCCCGCGGAAGGGTGCTTAACGCATATTTATTAAGTTACCTCTTTTTGCGAAATAATATTTATTTTTTTAGGGTATTTTTTTTTAAGTTAGCCTGGTTTTGTATGCATTAGTAGAATCAGTTATCGATACCTAACAACACCTTCACGGGTCGGACAGGGTTTTCTTAACATACTGTAGGATATATATATATTCTGTTTTTCACAAATAATATTGTAATAACATTTTTCGACTTACAGAAAAGAAGAGAAAGAAACCAATCGACAGAACTTAAAAGTTTAATTTGCTTTTTAGGTCGAACACTAACGCAGTTGATTCTAGGTCAGACATCCATACAGAATGTCGTCAAGAAAATGATAATATTATATATCTCTATGTGCACAAAAAAACGATGCAAGTTCCATCATCATCATTCAGGTAAAATTATGCCTGCATGTCCTACAACCTATATTTTTAGTTTACAAATACATATATCATATACCTGTAAAATTATTTTTTTGTTAATTCTTAATTAATTTTTCTTGATAAATTCTTAATTCCTTGACATAAATCTCTAACAGTGTTGCAAGGGTTAATTAAAATGTATGTTATATCTTTTTTTAGCTCAAAATATCACCAAAACCTCAACAAATCTCAAGCTTGTTTCATCGAAGGGCGACGCATAATTAATATTGCTTACTTTTATTCAGAACTAAAGAAAATTGCCAAGCACGGAGAATTATAGACTGTGGTTTAGGATCTGTAGATATTGTTGGAGAACGACAAGTGGGACTACATTCCCTATTTATTTTTAAATGCCGTATGTGTATGGAAACATTTTGCACATCCTACAGAAATCAATATCAGCTGTGCAGTTGTAGGAACAATAGAAATAGACTGTGGCCATTCTCAACTGCAAGAAATTTCTGCAGCTTTAGATATGCCTATAATCTCGCATGTTATTTATTGGATCGAAGAATTAAAATTTACAGATTTTAAAATAACTCGTGTTTTATTTGAAATCTCATTACGACGAAGTACATTCAATCCGACGTCACTGACACAGTATAAATAGGGTACTATCTCTTTATGGAAAACGGCCGAAACTACGCGCTTTGTAATCTCAAGGCATCTATATAAAGCACGGTTAGCGCAGCGGTTAAGCTATTGACTGCTGCGCTGCTTGTCGCGGGTTCAATTCCCGCGCGGAACAAATATTCAGAACATGTCCTACAAGTAGTTGTTCCGGGTCTGGCTGTTTGTGTCTGTGAATTTATATGTTTAAAAATGCACCCACGATAAAAGTAATTTCTAGTGTGGTTCAACGTTTTTTTTTTTTTTAATAAAAATATTACAAAGTGCCTAATGCGCGTTTGGTTTACGTTAACGCGATGAACTCGTTTATGTTATTCGCATTAGTAATTAATTCAAGGACACTGCAAAGACATGATACTCATATACTGAAAAGTAGTGAAAAAAAAATTCAAATATGTTGAATCGGTAGATATTACCATCTACCATTATTTTTTATGTGAATGTTATGATATATTATAATGTGTGGGTACTTGTTTTCCAAATGTCTGTCAGTCTGCGATCGGCAATTAAACTGTGTAACGAGCACTCCTTGATTTTATTTAAACATTGATCAAGAATACTAAAAATATATTATAGTACGATATTACCATTTATTAATGCAAAATATACATTTATCGTCTTGCATCCATACCCCCGTCTGAAATCGTAGGCACAAATCGCGACCTACACGCGGCTTGTCTGCATCTCTGGATATTCTTTGATTGTCGTTTTAGTTTAGCGCGCCACCGCGCGCATTTTACGAATTCGGGAGTACGGCGTTTAGCTCCGCCCACATGCACAAGGTCATTGAGGCTACTATAACCGTTAACGTGACAGCTAGCGCCATCTAAGGCGACAACCAGGAAGACCGATGAGAAGGTGACGGGACGAGCTACAGACAGGACTGGCCCACACTAGTTTAAAAAAAGAAGTGAAAAGAAGAAAAGGAAGGCTTTGCCGTACAGTGGGAGTAGAAATAAAAATTAAAAAAATAGTAGAATTATTAAATTACAGAAAGTAATAAATAAAAAGAATGAGGAAGAAAAAATAAAGTAACATAAAAAGATTGGTGCAATTATTTTCCTGACAAGTATTGCTAAATTTAAATATTGCCAGATAATCTATCTATGTATACAGAATTCTTATTTTTAATTCTATTTTTATTTTGTGTACGATTATATTCGGTAGGTCAAAGAATAGGTAGTAAATTAAAGATTAATATGTTTTTTTTTAATTATGTACCTATATGGCAAAACAACGTTTGCTGAATCCGCTAGTAATGTTATATAAATATTGACTCTGATTCTGTACGAGTAAATGTACTCAAAATTAATTGTCAAATATACAATGTCAACAATTGTGCAATTTTAGTTGCCAGTGTAAGCGTACCTTAAGCAAGTACCACTGGATATTTATCGCCCAGGTAGGTTCTCCAGTGAACCTATTTTGTAGAGGCTGGTTTAGAAATCAACGGTACATTTTGTGTGAACTGAAAGTTGGACTCGATATTGGATATTATTGTTGTTTCAATATTATTTTCCCCTCTGAAATGATGATTGTTTTTTCCTATTGTAGGTAAGTAGTTTTGACTTATTTAGTAGCCTATTGACTTTATGATAGGTTTCTTAGTAAGTAGATATGATTATGTTTTTGTATTTGGTTTATATTTCTGTAAGCAGTTTGTATATATTCTTATACACGTAACAGTCTTTAAAATATACTAAGACACTGAAAAGCTTGAAATAAAAACTTTTGACAAAAAAATAGAAACCGACTTCAAAAAAACATTTAAAAGGAAAAAATAATTTTACTTTTGTCATGGCTCTAGAAGTCGGTGACGAGCTAATAAACAACAGAAACCTCGAGACACCTCTTACTCCGTTTTTTGAAGTCGGTTAAAAACTAGATAAAGTCGAAGTTTTCTATCTGACTACTCTGAGAAAAAACATCGAAACAAAGTAAGGAGTCACAGTAGTTATAAATTCTAGACAGACTGTTGGTCAGATAAGTGGGTACCATGTAGATTAAACTCTGAAATGATCAATTGATGGAAAAACCACACAGAATTTATTTTGACTAGCTAATTAAAACATAGACAATTGTAGAAAGTGATAAAATATAATAAATCAATAGCAAAAATGCTAACTATAGAGATTAATTTTAGTGTTATTAAGTACTGTACTGTACTATACATAGTAGAGTTTATGGAAATGTCTTTTTTTTACGATTAGAGCAGTTTAGAAACTATCACTATCCAAAAGTGTTGTATTGTATTAAATAATTTGAAGGATTAGTACAGGGTGGTTGTGTGATTATTTCACACTAACGAAATTCATGAAATAAATTTCAACGGTTTGCGTGGTACGTTATTGCGTTACCTCGGAACCGCTCCTTGATGTGAAACAGCAGTGAAAAGCAGCGATTTTAACAATATTGGCATAATCTTAACTTTTACTAACTTAACTGCGATTGCCATATCTATCATAGGTTTCAGGAATTTCATGAGAGCCTTTCGCCAGTAAAGGTCGGGATAGCAATACAATAAAAATCCTAGACAATGACTATGTTTTGGCAACGGAAAGGTTAGTAATAAAAGGAATAAACTTGTAAAGGTTTAGTTCCTTTTAAGGCGTTTCTTAAGATGAAAGTACACAGTCCTTCAGAAGAAGACAAAATTACTAGGGAATCATATACAAGAGTATATCTTAGCGTCCATAAAGATGAAACAGACAAAGTATATTTTAGGAAAAAATAACTCTTTTTCAGCAAAATTTTATTTGCTCCCATAAAAGCGAAATCCACAATATTGTGAGGCTGCGAACTATCAAACTATACTACCACGTAATTTATCATAAAATATTCAAACATACAAACGTGGCAGAAATGGCAGTGCCATGGGAAAAGCTAAGTATGTGCCAAGATTCATGCAAGTTAATAGATATGAAGTTTTTATGAGCCATAACGTCACCTCTGGAAGTGAAATAAAAAGCGATATGGCTTTTTTTATATGGCTGGAAAAATATTTTATTTTTACTTAATTTGGACTACTATATTACTATGTAATACATTTATTTACATCTACAAGATATGGTAAAGCCAAAATATTGACGAGTGCGTTTTGTGTCACGGGTACTCGCATAATATAAAAATAACAAAAGTAAGAAAATATTCAATGTGTTACTGTTGTGATGGTTAAAACTTTACTTTATCTACGATATATAAAGAAAAGCAGATTTATCACTCAAGCTAACAGTCTTGAAAATCGATACGCACGTATTACTCGTCTATAAACGGAGTAAGTCACTTCAAAGGCCGACGTCGAGGCAAATCGAGGGTGTCCAACTCTCGTACGACAAATTATGTGCCCGCGAACAGATAGCGATATTGTCGCCCCAAAAACACTTTTCCCTTGTTTTTCCCCGAAATGGGGAAGGAAGAACGGTAGTTCGGCAAGACAGCTTGATCCGGTGTACGGCCGTTTTAGGGGCAGCAACAAGTATCTTATTTACACATGGGAATACAAACTTTGTACCCGAGAATAAAGAGTTTAATTTATTTTGTTCGCATGCCAGGGAAGAGAGAATTCATACGTGCCTGTATAAAGAGGAATGTGAAAGTGATGGAGCGGCACACGAGGAAACGAGTTATAGTCTGAATCAAGTACTTAGTTTTATTGCGTCTGGGCTCACTGGCGGCTGGGTAATGTACCAATAATATATTTCCAGTGACACTGATAGCTTTAGTTGTTTTATCTTATTCAAATAACTCACGACAGGTTCAACATTCCACTTTAGAACCTCCCGTACGCTCATATTGTTCAACGTTCAAAAATAAACAGACGGAGTAAATAAAGCGGAAGCTTATATATGAGTATGTTATGTAAGCAATGACATTAAAAGCTAAGGCACCTTCAAACGACAACGGTTCAAAAAAGAAAATACTTTAGAAAGAAAGGAAAAAACGGGAAAAACCAATTGTGCATCCGCGTTTCATTGTGAGGAGTCCAAAAGAAGCCCGATATAAACGAACGACAGAGACGACTCGTTAAAAGATATACTTATGAAAAGACGAGATTCGTGGAAAAAAATCCAAAAGCTGAGGTAAACAATAGAGACGCGGTTGGAGGCGCCGGGACAAGTTTTCAATTAACAGAATGAGACTCAAGTTGACGGCAACTCGACAACTCGATAGCATAATACACTAGCATTGCCCCTTGGTAAGTGAATACTGCCGAAACTCCGTGTACTAGCGAAACCTTGTGTTGAAGCAAAAGGGGCGATGAACTGTACAATACGTAATATGTAATAAATAGGTGCTTATGCGAAGGTGAGTTGGCGGAGGTTTCGGAACGGCCCGCAAACTGAGTGGGTTAAATGGAGCGTGGACGCGACGAGGCCCGCTGCACTTGTTGCAATTTCTCTCCACTCCACAACTTAATTGTGCCGAGTGTGCCTTTACCTTAGCTATAGACGAATCGCGTTAATTTCACCCGGAAAGGTTACCGTCCATTACTCTAATTGCGAGCCGCATTTCATCGAAGCATCTCACAACTTCAGTTCGCAACGAAGAAGCCTTCAACAAACTCGAGAAAATTCACTGAAACCAACTACCAAAGAGTATGGAAGTAAACGAGGACTCTTCGCTAATATTCCTAATTAAGCTTTTAATGTAATTGAATGAGTGGAGACACATTGCGATTGGAAGGAAGGAGAGAGCGAGCAGCGCCCACCCCTTCGCTCGCGACCAAAAATACTTTCAGATAAATTACTTAGAGCGAACTCAGCGCGCATACAAATCGGCCAGCGATTCTCCATATTTCACCTTGCTGAACACTCGCTCGATTTACACACTTCTGTAATAGGCGGGGGAGGGTAAATGCCGCGATGGACGAGTGCCGATGCAGAGATCTCGAACTCGGTGAAAATTAAGCCATTTCCGTTTAGATGCGTCGTGTTCTAACTTTATTACTAATCGAGTCACGTCACGAAAAGAATTTCCGATATACAATTAAAGGTGAAACGGGTGTAGAAGATCTTGAGTCAGAGGTGGGCCGCTATCATCGGCGTCTGTCGCGAGGAGGCAAATAAACGGAGAGAGTAGGGGCACCTGTGCTCGATAATGCGCCGACCCGTCTGGCCGAATGGGAGAGGAATCAATTAGGCCGTTGCCGAATTCCGTAACGGCTCTAGTTACGAGCATTACGAGTGGGTCCGCAGCTGCTTTTTGCTCATCCAACCTCTTGTTATTGCACAATCGACATTCAACGCCTCAGATTAAGATATTAGATATTCATCGAACCTTTTCATTATAGTTTTATGGAAGGAGTTAAGTAAACAGACTTGGACCCGTAGGTCAGTTTCTGGCTACCTTTTCGTTTGCTCCATCACTTATTGATGTCAGGGCACATCTCAATGTTAAAGGAACCTGTTCCTATAAAATAACATGTACAACGTATCATAGTTTTACACGAGTGACTGTTGTCATGCGTGTATTTAACGAAGACCGCACGCGATCGCTGCTGGCGGCTCGGTAATGGATTACCTTCAACACAACTGTATCGTCGGGCTGACCGCAGCGAGAACGATTTCAGCTAAAAATTACATTTAATCCGTTTGGAAATATTGCGGTTTTAACTATTATGTTTCATGATTGTTTTGTTTTCTTTTGGCAATTGTTAAAAGGTAACGTTGTGCAAAAGTAAGGAAACGTTGATCGTTGTTTGACGAACTTTAAGGTTAACAATGGGATTTGTTTTATTTTGCTTGAAATAAGTGCTATTCTAATTTGTAGCAATTATCTGCACAATGTCTGTTAGATAATTGCTACGAATTAAATGAAAGAAAATGTTAGAAAACCAGAGAAAAAGGTTAATTAAAAAGGTTGTGTAAATGATCGATAGAAGCTACAGATATCATACGTGGTAAAAAGTAAGCTTAAAATTAATCGATGTCTATAAAATTCAGATAAGGGTTGAGCACCCATCGTCACGGGCCGATGTTGGAGTATTAAAAAAAAATCCAAATTAATTAGGGAGAATAAGTTAAAATTGTCAAGGGAACGAGCTCGTAATTTTCGCCATGCCCGCTGTAGATTGCGGCGTGTGAGGGCAGTCGTATGTGAATTATTTAGAGGCGGTTGCGCGGCCGACTGGCCCGCAATTAATGAAGTGGTCCGAGTCGTTTGTCAATGCGGTGGTCTGTGGCGGTCGGCGGACCCTCACCTACACCAATCTGTTACCTAAAATGCGTCAGATGCAGTAAGCCTAAAGAATATTTGTGATTCATTCTACCAAATCAATCGTGAGCTCCCATTGCGAGTTGTTGTAGTAACTTAAATTGCGTTTAGTCTTGTTTTAATTGCTTTCCGAAGAAATTGGTAACTTTAAGGAATATTACGCTGGTTTCAAATAAAGTTTAAATAGCCTGGACGTTTATTTGTCGTGCTTATTAAATTAATGATTTCCTGCCATAAATGTCTAAAGGTATCCAACATGTAATTATTCTGGTTACAAAGCTACCCATAATAATTTTATTATGCGGATTACATGGCATTATCTTACGTCCATTAAGTATAATTTTACTAATAACTATTCAACGGCTTAACATCACTGTGGCGATATTCTAAAAGGTGATTATAAATCTAGTGAAGAGGTCGGAAGCGGGCCGGGCAGGTCGCCGTTAATTTTAATGGTGAGATTTATTTGTCCCCGATTACGAGGAGTTTGATCAAATTCCGAGGCGGCGTGTAAGCGCCCTCGCAATGACATTAGGCGCGATTCCGCGACCCGCCGCGCCGCGCCGCGCCCCTGTAATCGTACCGTTTAAATATAATTGCAATAAGTTAATAAAATCCCACAGCGCTTTTAATTAATTTGTGGCGACACAGGCGCCCAATTAAATGGGGATTTCGAAAATTTCATAAAGCGCCGTTGTGTGGTAAATGCTATTTTTGCAAGCATTTTGTTTTGTGCGGTTTGTTTGTGAACCCGTGACTCGTCAATTTTGAGTGAAAATGTAAATAATGTAATGGCTTTCATTAAGTGATTGAATTATTGTGAGCTTTTCAAATAGCCGCGGTTATAAAAAAAAATCACCAATTTATTGATTTGATAGCACATGTAAAGAGCCGCATAAAAATTTTGTAAATAAATAGGTAAGATATTAAAGAAACCACGTTAAATTATTAGGTCAGAAAAAGCCACGTAGTCCGTTATCAAAATGTAGCGTCTCAATTCGTCGTCCTTATTGTAAATATGCATTAGGGCGGATGACGTCGACTTCGGCTCCTCATTACGACGATGCGCCATCAAAGACGTCCACGATCCGGACCGTGAAGTGTCCCGGATACAAGCCGCTCAATTATGTTAATGGATTTGCAGCATTCTGCTCACAACAGGCCCGCCTTCTACTGATTGATATGCAGCTTCCACTACGTCTCATGTGCACATTGATGACGATTACATTAAACAGCCATCTATTATTTGAGTAATCTTAGCGTTTCACGTAATTATGACGATAATAATAGGGGTCGAAACAAAACAGAAACGTATTTGCTTTACACTGATGCTCATTTCATACAAAATCAATAGGTTGCCCTAATAAAACAAATACATTTTATTTCCTGGCTTGTCTAGTAGGCGCAAGGGAATGATTGATAGTGCTCTGAACACACAACGCTTATTGAACGGCAACAGAGGGGACCACCGAAATAATGTCAGCTTTATCGAACCGACAGACAAATGTTATCAAAAATGTATTAATCTAAATGAAAATGGCAATTAAAGCCAAACTTTTGAAACCAAACACGACTGGAAATCAATCGAGGTCACGTCAACAGTCAATTTATAGTTGGTGAAATGATATCGATACAAATGAAAAACACAATTTGTATCTGAACTGTGAGTCCGCAAAAAGGGAATTCATGGAGGCAAGGGTGGGTTCGCAGGGCGACGTCATTTAACATAACAGCTATAAGAGAAGTCGCACACCTGCGAGTCTAACCGTAAGATTGGCAGCAAAACGCCGACTCACTCGGCCGGTATACGCTTAAATTACGCGTAAAGCCGAACACAAAGGCTATGCGTATTCAAATTCCATTAATCTCCCACCCGGGGGAAGGTGGGGTAAAATGAACCGGCGCGGACAAAAACAATGCCGCCGGCAAATAACCGGCTCAGCATTGTTCCGGCAATTAGAAAGCTTTCCCATGTACCGGGCGTGTATAAAAACAGTGTAACATCAGCACGAATCGCTGCCTATTGCTCGTTACCGTTGATGTTTATTACGGTTATTAGGACTAAGCCGTGCGGTTCCATAATAATGTTTTTCGTATAAGTTGTTTTAAATTAATCATGCGCCCATAGGTGACTAATCGACGTGTTGTTTGAATTTCGAAACTGTTATAATCTGATGGATAATAGCATCGTTAACTTTGATTGCAGTCCGAATATGTCGAAGTCGTTTTAAGCATGATTGGACAAACGCTATCGTACGAAGATATTATCGGGGAAAAGCCGGATCAACGGTGGACATCAGCGAATAAAACCGACTGTCGAGTGTCCGGTACCGAATGCGACAAATGACACCATGTTACGAATTGATTTCCAGATAATCCCTGCCCGGTCATTCGAACGAATATCAATTCTTGAGATATTATATGATACATAAGTAAAAATTAGTTATAAATATGATTTTGTTAAAAGATTTTTGTAAGAACTACATACAATTTCTACACATGCTCAATGGATTCATGGACTAAATGATATTAAACGTGATATGTATGAAGTTTCACTACAATATTGATATTATAGAAACTCACGAATGTATAATCCGCGATACCGATAACAGGGCAGCTTACCTGTAAAGAAAGTTATGTACATTAGGTATTATATTGTTTATTCATTTCTTGAATCCCAAACAAGCAACTTGACACAAGAGGCTTCTCGTAATGGGAACATTGTGGCTAGCGCAATCACAAGGAGCATGGCTGCGCTATTGTTTTTACCGTTGTTATTGCGGAGTGCCGAGTAGCAATAAGCGAGCGTTGTTTGCTCAGGGCCACTATTGTACCCGGTTATTAGGACAGGTCCTAGGCGGCCCGCGGCGGCAGCGCGGCGGGTTAAGATCGGCTCAACCAACTCAACCCAGCTTTCGTGCTACGTAGATGCCACACTTAAGCCAACCGACATCAGGTGGCTTCGGGTTACATCGGGCAACTTCGAGTTACCTCGGCAACCTTATACCTAACATATCTCAAGGATTACGTACATGAGTTTGGAGCGTTACAGTACCTTGATTAAATGCTTGTGTATTTAATTATACGAGTGTTTCAGCGAAACAAGCGTCAATTTGTCCCGGCTGCACAGAGCAGAACTAATAATTAATTTGACTGACTGAGATTTAAGCGTGCTCATAATACTCGGCTCACATTTCCGCAATGCACAACATATTCCTAATGTCATCTCGTTAAAGTTGGCGTGTTCATGACGGGACTGTTATTCAACGATACGACTCATACCTACCTACTGATGAGTTTTATCATAACTTTAAAATATGAATATCTACTGTGAAATGTGGCAGAGCCTACGACTCAGATAAAAGTTGGCTTTAGGTGTAAACAAGACAATAAAGTACCTACCTAATATCTAATGAATATTAAATCATACCAAAGTATACCAGAAGACACTGCGAAGGCCGCATCGTACGACACGTGTAGGCATTCTACGCAAGTTAATTATATCTTCATACACCGTTAAATTTTTAAACGTCATGCAGCGACAAACTCTAAGGAAAAGGATTAAAATCAGGCAAACTCGCGGAGTACAGCTAGTTACATTATAAAGTTTCCTTTACAGAGTAAATGTATGTACTTAACAAATTCCGGGATTGGAGAATGTTTTAATGACGCCCTTATCGAGCCGAACATTCCTGAGAAATTCAAGACGCTCTTAAAACGATACCAATTTCTATAATTATATGTACTTGACGTATTCAGAATTAAGACACGAGTATCTCTGATTCCTGTTAAAAACTGTGCTTGTGTTGAGCTATCAACAGACTCCAAAGCCAGTTTAATTATACTTAGTCAATATTTTGTCCAAAGGTTTCCAAGAAAGGCACATAGCGTTCGCTTTGTACCGGCGGATAACGTTACTAAAATGTTATTGGTCTAGAAGAAGGAGAAGAAAATTCATTTATTTATTCTGTGTCAAATGAAAGCATATTAATTACCATTCTTCTAATTTATATAGTAAATTAGTGTGTGACTTTACGATGTTAAAACAAGCCCTCAGCCCTTAAGACCGTAAAGTAAAACTGCAATGCCATTGTATTTTCATGTAGCATTTAGGATTACATATTGTTTAATTTTAAATTTTCAATATGATACATCCACGACATTTATGTACCCCATAATTGCATTAACCACACAATACTCGTCAATTTCAGTACAGAAACTAATGTCTGAACATCGAATGAATGAGTGAAGTAATCTCACGTAATGTCAAAACGATACTCCAAGAACCGATTAAACAACCCCGTCAAACCAAAGAACCAATAAGACAATGATACCTTTATTTGGGTAAAACGTTACGTCTAATTTTCTGTACAAATAATAGGTAGAACAACGGATACGCGAGCAAACATTTTGTGGGCAAACATACGTCGCGGTTGTCATGGCTACGTACATTGTATATAGCTGGGGTTGGCAAAGTGCGGGCCGGCCGCGTGGCGGTTTGCCACCGAACATTAGCTGTCAACACCGTTTCCGACAATACTGTGATTATTTTAAATATTAAACGCTTTTGCCGCATCTGACTAACGATAAATAATATTATGACAGTTTTAAGAATATTAGATACATTGCAACGAAGGTAGTACACGTTACTTTAGGTTATTTATGTACGGGAAATAAGGCTTTATATTGGACCAAAATAATGCCGTTAAAGTTTGTGTGCAAAACACTACCTGCATCCTTAGATAGTTTGTTAGTCTAAGACAGGGATGGTAAAGCAATGGCACGCGTGCCGTTGTTGGCACGTAACAAAACAATTGCGGCTCGGCATGATTTCAAAAATGTATAAAAACTACCAACAGGCCTCTCCAAGTTGGTTTTGTAGCCTACGAACGAATTCCAAAGTTCCAGGACTGCAGGGTCCCTAGAAATGTTTAGAGAGATTTAAAATAATGATTCGCCAGTATAGAAATGGATTTTTTTTCAATGATCGCTAATTAAAGTTTTTTTTTTTGTTAGTACGTCATAGCCACATTAAATTTTTAGGTGAAAAAAATGGCACGTAAATGCATAGAGGTACGCCATCCAAGATGGTCTAAGAAGTCTTTTATAACTCATGATTACTTAATATCAATAAGAAAAGAATCATTGTTGTAAATGGGCCCCAACTATTACATGTAGTTAAAAGCATTTATAAATTAAAGCGATTAAATAAAGTGTACAACAGTCGAGTCGTGGTTCTCCGAGCTATGAAGTTCAGACACATAACGAGCTCGATGCACTAGACAGCTCATATACCACGGCCAATGTCCGTTAGATAAAGCGAGATAAACGTGTATCATAAACATAATATTTAGGGGGAGACCACAAAATTACACCACGTTTTTTTATTTCCACATTAAATGGACTAGAATTTAAATAAGACTACTGGCTTAAAATAATTGTAATTATGGTACCCCAATGAAATTACTCACTAAATACGCTCAATATGAACTCCATTATTACAGCTATTATCTTCCATTCGAGAGTTTTCCTTGTTATTTTATCGTTGTCAACAAAATTCATTAGAAAAACTGCGAGAGGGCTCCATTGCGACAGATTCCGTTGTGGGAACCGCAAAGGTTTTGTCAAAACAAGTTCAGGTTTGAACGTAAAACGTTAGTCTTTTCACGTAAATAACTCGACTCATTTATCAAATCACCGTTGTCTACATTACACAGCGAGGCGTATTGTGAGTAGGTTAAAAAGCCCGTCGTCTATATAAAACGACGTGGCGCTGAGCGCGACGTTATTTTACGTCTTATCACGCACGAAAATGAACCTTAAATTGACCAGATCTTAAGCTTTCAATGATAGATTCGCACAACCTCACCGCCAAGCAGGCTACGAGGTCCGACAGAAAAGTAATTTGACGCCTAAATTAAACGAGTTAAATTATACAAATAAAGTTAATGAAAGTGCAAAAGCGGGGCGATTTTATAAACAAACATCATTTAAGAAACTCGGGATAGTTAAAGAAGGAATATTAAAATTTGGATTGGATTCCGTTGTAACTGTCTAATTCATCGCGTAGTCATTGCATTATGTGCTGATTCCAATGTAAACAGATTTCTAACTTAATTACCTGTCTAGGTCAGATTTTGTTAAAGGACGAAATACCTAAGTATAAAATTAAATTTTCTACTTTTGAATTTATTTCGTCTATTATTCGGTTATGTTAATTTCCAACACAGAACATGCCTCTTTCATACACACCAGCCCACACGAACTCCCAATTTGATAGGTCCTTACAGACACTTTTACTTGGTGTGCATAAAATTTTCACAGCCTTTTAGTAAAGCGGATTGCCGTGAGGCAAAAACGACGAACGAAAACTCTTTCATTTGTTTAAGAGTGGCTTTACCTCCTTTAAGTGCTCCAGTATATAGGGACGGGTTTGAATACCCGTAAGTGTTGCAGCGGGAAAGGCTCACTTAAAAATTGTCTGAGTAATTTCTATGACGAACACGTACGTGTGAGACTCAAGTGCATTCTACATCGGAATTGGGCGGCAAGACCGAGACTACGAGTGTGGTGTGCCTCGGAGCTGCTCACAGCTGCCGCAGATATACTCCGACTGAGAGATTACTTAAGCCAATTTTGTCTTAGTGCTCACGCCATTACCTGTAAGAGTATATAGACACACACGGTATAGGGACGTGATTAACAGCTAAGTGAAATTTATTTTATTGGGCTCTATGCGAGCGAGAGTGTATTCCATTGTCTAATGGAACATTCGTTTAGCTTACTCTCAAAGAGATGGGACGAAAAACAGTGCAGTGGATCTTTTGATTAAATAGTTTTATTTTACAATAGTTGTACAAGAGCGTTCAATACTATGTAGCGAAAAAAGCTAAAATATTTCACTGTACATCGGATTCTACTTTTTTGGAATAATTTAAGTATTCATAAACAAATACTTAACGTAATTCTGGAGATAAAATTACTAGGACCTCGTGGTAACGGAGTTTTCACGTCGGAAACTCATATAAAAGACATTTCGGCGGAGCTCGTTGCCTATCGGCAGTATTATTCAAATTAATTTAGCGCGGTGAGGCAAAAAGTGCGCGCGTTGGGAGTGCCGCCCCCATATTCATAGAGCTGCCCTAAATTAGCATCACAATGAAGTGTTAGAAGCGCGACTCGCGAGCGGCAAGTGCTTAATGCGGCCTGCGTCTTCCCACACGATTATATCACATATTAATGAATTAAGCATAAAACTTTTCAGCCGCAAATTTGTTTGGGCTTCTGCGAAATTAACTCACGACTAAAAATTACGGGACGAAATTCTTATTCACAGTAAATTGCGCATAGTTATGGTAATGTCTAAAAAGTCTCAAAGCCGGGTAATGAGTATCGCAGAACGGAAGGGTATAAATATGTAGGTTTATTCATAGGGGCGTATAATGTTAAGTGTCCCAAGTAGCGCGTCAGCTGAACGACGCGGTATATTGTTTTTGGACCACCCTTTTACGCTTTCACGCCTATAAATAAATCAAAATATTCAGGAAGGGCTCGACTTTAAGGCGGCTTAGCGGAATCGTAAAATTCAACAGCGTTCGTACCGCCCCGGGGTTTATCTTTCGCCAGCGTTTGGCGTGTTTTTGCTTGAACCGTAAAAGAGTATCACAGTGTATGAATAGAAAGCAACCCTCCCTTTTACAGAGGACATATGGAGCAGAGCACTTTACAAGTTTAATGCTGAGAGCAGATCATCTGCTCATAGGAATTATGAACCTGTCTCTACTTAGTGGTGAGCCTGGTGAATAATTACTGACAACCCGTTACTTATACATCCATACCTGCTCATGAATATTGTAAACTCACGAAGCTACTAAAAACTTAGACCATTTATTTCAGCCTTCAAAACATGTATGAAGAATATCTTAACGTCTCATATAGCTTTCATGATAAAAAAAAAAACTTAATATGAATGGTTTTAAAATTCATTTCTTAGGCTGCATGAAGAATATCATATGCTTGTTTTCATCTGATACAAATAATCCATATTTATTCGACAGCCTCCGTGGCGTAGTGGCAGCGAATGTGGCCGCTGCGCAAGGAGGCGCGGGTTCGATCGCCGCGCAGTCCAAATATTTATAAGCAGGAATATGAATATTTGCACTGGTCTGGTCATGCCTCGGAAAGCACGTTAAGCCGTTGGTCCCGGTTGTCATACGAACATCTAATGGCAGTCGTTACGGGTTGCTGGAGCCCTCAAAAGTCCAACAATTGGTCTACAATGCTTCCATATCGCCTTCGGGTTGTGGAGGTCAGACGGCAGTCGCTTCATGGAAAATATCTAAGTTTAGCCAAAATCAGCAGTTAGTGTGGTTATACGGACCCCAGACTCCAAAGCTGAAAAAGCTTCGGATGCGACTTTGATTAACGCTGAGATGATGATGATGATGATGACAAATAATCCATATTTGTTATCCTGAATACACATGTAATCATTTACATTTTATGAATAGTTTTAAGTGAACCATTTCGAAGGCAATATCATTTAAGAAATGTGCCATAAATTAGGGGATATCAGTTTTAATTATCCTTGTTGTTGTATCGACTTTGATGAAAAATCTCCATCCATAATCTCGACGGCTAAGCGTATGCAAGGAATGCGAAATTTATCCACAAAATACGAGCAGCTTTTGTTATTCGCAAGTACAGAACGTTTTAGTCATT
Organism: Sesamia inferens; assembly: GCA_037179545.1. Lineage (NCBI taxonomy): Eukaryota > Metazoa > Arthropoda > Insecta > Lepidoptera > Noctuidae > Sesamia > Sesamia inferens. The sequence continues at coordinate 12,618,384 of CM073928.1, read as the reverse complement.
AATAACAATTTATTTAGCACAATACCGTAATTTCGGCCCAAACCTTAGAAAACGTGGATTTGATATTAAACGCCGAATCGTTCTCAAAATTGATTAGATAGTTTTGATAAATTGTACAAGTTTAGGGATGCGCCCGCATTTGTTTTAAACCGGAGATAAAACATAGAGTTGTTTGAACATGTTGTTTAATTAATACAAATAGGATTATGATTAATTTTTGACAATTAACGTTGCTTTCAGAAAGTTTAAAAAACTTTTAGTGAGAACTGTATAGAACAACTCTATTACTTTATTTATTTATTTAAACTTTATGCACAAACATTGCACAATGGCGGACTTAATGTCTTAGGCATTTTCTACCAGTCTACCTTGAGGTGATGCAGAGACAAAACATGGTAGGTGCAAAGATATGAAAGAGAAGTTAAAAGAGAAAAAAAATATTATAATAAATACATAAATACATACATACAAAATATAAACAGAAGAGAGAGATAAAAAGTTATAGATAGAGTAAAAGAATAAATTATATGTGGGGTGAATCTGCCAATTTCTTGCGTAGGTTTTCCCGAGCTCTCTTTAATGTGTACCGACTTGTCAACGTCCTGATATTCCGAGGAAGATCATTCCAATGGAAAACCGCCTGGACAAGAAATGAAGACTTAAGAAAACCAGTGCGGTGAGAAGGACATCGTAGAAGACAATTATTGGAAAAACGAAGATTCTTATTATACTCAGAGAATAAATATTGAAAATGAGAAGTAAGATAAGAAGGTTATTTTAAGATTACTTTAAGTTTATTAACTAAATTAAGTAAGAACCTTAGAATCTTCAGTTATTGAGTAAGATAAAAATGGATTTATGAATCAGAAATACAAAGGTAAAACCAGAGCTGTACAAACGATTTAAACCTCTTTTAATGTTGAAATAAGTCAACAATTCCTAAAAAATACACACCCGCATAACAGGCACTTATCGGGAAATAAGCAAGGTACTTTTTTGTAAAATTCGCTCGTTACTGTGCACACTGAGGGAACTTTACTTGAACAAAGTTGAGGTTTCCAAAGTTTTCCATTCACAGCGACGGCAGCCGGCCATTGTGGCTAATTCAAAGCTATAATTAAATTTGTTTACATAATATTCTGTGATGAGACGAAAACTTACTGGTAATACACCCTCGGGGATAACAAGTCAAATTATATTTTACATAGTTTTATAAATGCGAACATTAAAGAGATGTTGGTGGTTCGGTGTTTAATGCTCCAAAAGTTATAACAGCTCAGTTTACTTCAGACGTAATTGACTCCTCTTAACTCAGCGAAATATCTGCTAATGAAAGGCAGGGACATAAAAAAAGTTATCTTAAAGATTTAACGTTTTAATAAATTCCTTTTAAATTGAAATATTTTCCTTGATATCCTTTCCCTTCTAGAATTTTATAAAAGAACATCTCTCTGTTAACCCGAAAACAGGGAAAAAATCTGCCTAAATTACTTTACATAAACAAAAGTGGATTTCAAAGGGCATAAATCAACATTAAGATTGTACAGTCCAGGGTTTCATTTGTGAAAGCAATTTTTTTAGAAAAATAATGAAATTACCCTTGGAACTAAAGTGACCCGCCCGAGGAAACCAACAATATTGTCGGTCCTCACTACAAAGAGGCTAGCATTTGTATTATCATTCCATTAAACAAAAGTCACCGGAGTTTCAAATGAAAACACAGAACTCATTATTCCCGGAGCAGAGAAATGATTTCAAATGTTAACAAGATTCCCCATAATAGAGTTGTTCACGGAGAGATTTAAGAAAAACAAGTATGAGCTACGGGCCGTGTTGCCTTGTGTTGTGATTCTGAAGAATTGTGTTAATAATAATGTATTTCCACAATACAAAGCCACTCGAGGCGGTACATGCTTATATGACAAACGGAACCCTCTCGCCGTATTGTTTTATGATCTCTGCTTTCTATTTGTGCAATGTATTCGAGTGCCTAATTTTATTTAAAGGACCAATCAATAGAATGTTTTTGGGGATTTTATTGACCGTGGTAAAGCGAAAATATGCTGCGTACTAATTTTCTTTAACATAACCAAAGGAGGAAAGGTATGCCAAATCCAGAATCCGCGTCTTCCCGGCCCTCCGCGAAATTCCTGTATTATATAATACATTGGGGAGGATCATTTTGCTCGTTTATTGCCGGATATATCTGTGAATGCTCGTTTGTCAAATGCACAGTCATTTATTCAATGGTTTATTTTATGACTTCGTACCCCTATCACCCGAAATAAACAAAGAGTTAGTGTGCATCCCTCGTGGGATAACTATAAGAAAAATATGCTTTTGAGCTCACGTAAATATTCTATTAAAATACTTTTCTTTTTATTTATACTCGAAAAAATATGAAAAATGGTTGGAGGTCCTTATATCATTGCTGATTTGGTGAAGATAAGTTTGTATGTGTTGGCGTATAAATAAATAAACCATTTTATAACCTAATTTACCTGGTTAACAACTAGTAAACATATTTTTTTTTACAAAAGGTATTAAATATACAAAATTAAGAGTCAAATGTTATACGCTGCTTTTTCTACCAGCAAACCTCGGCTGTAAATTTAATAAACGAGAATCCACGCGAGTTAAGTGGTGGAAAAATATAGTTTATAATTCAATTAAAAGCTACATACTCGCAAAATAATGCCAGTATAAACAAAAAATATCACCCGCTCGCAGCGACAAGTATAAAAAGGAACTTTATAAATTTAGGAAATACATAAAAAAGACACTGTATTATAATTAAATTCGAAGGTACGGGGGGTTAGGTATGAAAGAAAGAAAAGAAAAAACGTTTATTTGCAGTAAACATGACGAAAAGTTTACAAAAACACAAAAAATAATAAATATTTGAGGGAAACATGAGTCACAACCACGCAAAACTGCTATCGCTCAGAATAATATCGGCCGCCGGCAGAAGTTACCATCCATCAGACAAAGTCTTGCCGCCAAGCGATTCGTCGTGTTCCAGCATGATGACTGGTGAAGCCGTACGGGGACGGGTCTGAGCAATAATAGTTTTGCGACATGTGCCGGGTTCGATGCACCAAATGTTATTGTGTCGGGAGTTTGGTCGTGGAGGGTCTCCAGATCAGTCTCCCTCTGGCGCAGCATCGTTGGTTCTGCTGTTGGGTTTAACATTGCATCACCTCGCTCAACTGCCGTCTTTCTTCCTATTCACTAAGTTTTTTAAACTGAATAGGCTTAATTAACTAGCGCGCTTTACCATCCACGATTGCATTACTGCTTACCATCAGGCGGGATAGCAGTCAAGCACTAGTTTATAATGATTAAAAAAAATATTCTGCGACTCTATGCAAAAAAAAAGCCCAGTGCTGATTTTCAGCGACAGCCTGCGCCAACGTAAAGACGTCACCCGATGCAACAAACAATTAAAAGTGTATGTATAATTATGCGTCTACATGTTCTCAAAATAGCGAATAATAGACCTGGGGCCCTATTTCTTGGCGTGAATGGAAAATGATCAAATGACCTCTCCAGCTATGGGCGGAGCGGAAGGGCGAGTCAGACTTTTACTGACTTAACCCGTGTTCCTTCACTTTTCTGTGAGCCAGGGCCACGGTTTCTACTAACCAAAAATCTACTATGAAATTATTCGTTGTATTTTTGTTTTGTTAAAATCACATTGGTAATCTATGTATATAAAAATCAATGCCACTTTCTTTGTAATTTTATAACTCAAGAACGGACTCACCTATCTAAAGTAAATGTTTAGGCTTTGTATTGACTAATTAGTAGATGGTTTGGGTGAAGTTTGAATAGACTCGGTCGAGCGGTTCTTCATTTATCACATTTTTTGTAACAAATTAATTTAATGAACGGTGGACATTCATCTCATCTATATATATAAAAATCAATGTCACTTTCTTTGTAATTTTATAATCCACCAAAACTGTGTAATTGCACCAGATTGGCAGTGTAATACTTATTGCCAAATTTAATTGAAGCTACGATCTTAACTGGTTAATCAAAAGGAGAAGTTTGTTTGTTACCTCGTATCCCTATGATTCCAACTGATGATACGCCGTTTGAGTTCAAACGATTATATTTTCCTGTGCGTTTATTATTTGCTATGTCCATCAACAAAGCCCAAGGGCAATTATTTCACGTTTGTGGTCTGAATTTGGAGGAATCATGTTTTTCAAATGGCCAACTTTATGTTGCCTGTTCGAGAGTCGGTACCCCCAGTTGTTTGTTTAATAGTCTAAATATTTTGGATTAAGTTACAAAATTGCTAGCAATTAAAAAAAATATTTTATGTTTGAATAAATAATTTTGATGTTCCAGTTTTTTTTTTTATTATTTCACTTTATACGTAGCGAAGCACGTATCGGGCCGCTAGTATTTTATATTTTTATATCACAAAGATAAAAATATTGCAACTGTCTAATAATAAATAGCATATAATACTGTCAATATTTTTTTATGAGAGATCTTAATCCACAAAAGATTTCTAATATCTATGCTGGCGATTGTTAGAAAATACATGATTACCAGGAGCCCTAGTCAACTATTTTCACAAATACTTATGTCATTCCAACACGATTCCACAAAAAAAAAAAACACAATTTCACTGTCATTCCATTGTCATTGTGCTAAAATGTTTGTAATCTGCTAAATTCATAATGATCGATCAATTCAGTCAATTTTTCGTTTCGTAATAGAATGGTGATAGAATGACATTATCTTATTGCCAATATTATAAAAACTGTTACCTAGTAAATGATTTTCTAAAAAGTACAACTCAATTTGAACATTTACTAATGTGGAGTGGAGTGTCAGTGATTGACCACTGGAAAAACATAATGACGCCGTTTTGTTAGTAGATTACGAAACTTGTTAAAATCGATCATTATGAGATCACTGATCGACTATTCTGTCACTATTGTAATAGCAGAATAGTCCCCCCGCCCCTGTTTCGGTGAAATTATGGAAGAAATGTGCATTGATGAAACTTATTTAGAATAATACGTTCCCGAGCGGAAATCAGAAACAGATCTGTAACTAGTCTGTGGCCTTTATTTATGTAGCAATTCCACACTTGCTACCATTGATTTGATAACACGACACGGATTTCTGTGTTGTGTTCTCAAATGAATGGCCATGAAATTTTATGGAAAACATAACGTCTCCCATAAAATATCGCAGATACGGCATCAGTTCGGTATTTCTAATTTAACTTTGTAGGTATTAGTTTCGAGATTTGATTATTAATAACATGTCTCGCCAGACAAAAGCAGTCCACAGTTGTATTTTATAGCTATTCCTTCATCTGATATCCAAAACAATTTCATGAAAACATGAACAATATTCAAAATTTCAAATAGGTACACAACTTTCTTCTATCAATAAAATTTCATCTGACATCCTGTTTGTATTTTCTCTGTTTGATTAACATTCAAACGTCATTTGAAATAGTGGATGGGCGAACAAGGTGAATATGATATGTTCTATCATTGTATTTGTAGTATGAGGCGCGTTGAAAGACCGGCGGAGCCCGTCTCACTAATCGAACAGTGGTATACAAAACCAGCGTCCAAAAGCTTTGTATCTCATAATAAACCCGATATCCGGGATACTACAGACTTGGCATGAATTTGTTTTCGAAGGATTGAGTTTGACTTTTTCAGGAATAGTGAATATACGTCCGTATGTACTGTTTTAGGATATGGATGTATGGTCCGAAAAAGTGGTAAAGTGGTTGAGTATTATTATACCTGGCAAAACGTCAATGCATAGGAATGCAATGGATTTCTTTCTTTGAGGTGTGAGGTACTCGCTGAGGTATCTTCAGGAAGCTTTACATTTTTATTTTAATAATAAACCTCGCAAATAAATTGATGGGATGGAAGTAGGTACTAGGTACATATATAGGATTTTGATTTTATTTTAAGCTTGTAAGATTCAGTGATAGTAAAAATGTGCAGTGATTTGTACCGAATAGATCAATACGTACATCAATAAGTTTCCATATCGGGCGTGGGGCGATGCCAACGACACGACCGTAAAGTTTCCGGTGTCATAAAACCACCGCGTTGTAAAGTGAAACCTTCATATTTATTTCTGTTATTCGTTAAGAGCCTCTTAAAGTTAATAAAGGGGTTTTTTGTAACAGGCAGGGAGCACGTTCGAGATAAGCCCCCGGTCTCGATTTGGAATCTTTTAAAACGTCGTTAAAACCAACCCCCGGTCGGCACAGACAAAGCCCAACAACCTAATTGTTGACGAAAAATATTCTCGATGCAAATTCAGACTCTTTACAGCCCATTCGGAATTTGTACTGGACCCGAAAGAAGTTAACGTAATTAGCCCCCGTCGTTGGGGTGTATTCAGATTTTGTGAAGTCGTGATATAATCGCGAACAACTTTGTTTTCCTCTTGTGGTATGCAGTATCATTTTATAGAAAGTAATACATATTTTAGAGTAGTCTGTACCTAAAGATTGAAATAATATCAGTAATTTGTTTTAATTTCCATACTTTGTATAACTATCACCCTTCAGCTAAGGGTATGATACCGTTAATAAATTAAAATCGCTACAGAATCATGGAATAATTGTAATAATAACATCAGTTGTTCTCGCAAAGACTGGTTTGTTATTAGTATTTAATTAAATTCTTCAGCAATATAGAGGAGCTGTGACTCCGTCTTCTTTGCAGGGACATTTAGATTTCAAAGTAATAGGATGTAATGATAGTCTCTCGGGTCAAAAGATACGGTTCAGAGACAATAAAATGCTTCTACCACGATGGGATTAATATTACCAGAAAACACGTCTCAAGTAAAATTATCAGTAAGAATTTTCCCTAATTTTTACCGAAACTTTTCGGAACTTGGAAATATAAAAAAGAAATAAACATTTTTTTACGTAAAACTATTTGCACATTTTAGCTTGGATTATGCGGGTTCGGTGATTCAGATTAGAATTTTGCACATTGGAAAACAAAATTTTACCAGAAATTTACGTTATATAATACGCTTTGAAAACCAGATATTAAACTGTGATTAACAGGCATAAGTGGTTAGCAAGCATGTAGAAGCCAATCCTTCATATTGTGATGTATGCTTCCTAATACCCACATACATATTGACTCGTTCAGATCAGCGTGTTTACGTTGAAAATCGTGGCCAGTGGACGTTTGCCGTGCGCTTGTCATTTCCCGGGCGTAATTTGGTGACTAGCCCTTTATCCGATTCAAGCTGTGCTTTCCAATTCACCTGTTCACGACAGTTTCGATTCTAATTTGTATTATAATTTCCATTCTCATAGAGTTATACAATAAAGTACTTGTGTAACATGCTATCCTTAATTGGTACCTCTAGAGTGCTCATTGGGCACACTTCTCCCCGAAGACAAAGGTTCGTGGAGTCCTTGCAATCGGATCCGGCGCGCCGACGCCCTCTCGGTAATTTTCTCGTTAACGGAATGAATAAAACATTTCATTCCTTACCTTTCTTTTGTAATTGTTAATGGTTGATGGGTTTTGGCAATTTATGTTCGGTTTCTTTTAGAAACCCTATTTTGCCGCGTCATTTGTTATTCGATATCTATTCAGGATTTGCGTGACGGCTTTAATTGTACGCTGAAAGGTGACCGATCACATAAACGTTGCTGTCTGGGAGGCCAGACGACATTGTTGTATTATAGTCGATTCAGCAACATTAAGTACGACAGATACATATTTGGATGGTTTTTATAACGTAAAAAAATAATAAAACAGGACCCTTCGCTGTGATAGACAATTTGCAAGGAAAAATACATCACGATAAAAATGTAACTCTAACGAGAACCTCAAAATGGCTCGTAAGCAATGAAACAGCGCAATTTCATGAGAAAGGCGGCCCGCAAATAAACCAAAGCGGAGCACATTCCCGCCTCCATAAAACGCAGACTGAAATAAACGTAACAGACTCCGTTCTTTAAAAAATCCGGGCGACAACAACCGCAAAGCTCAGCAAAAATCTGTAGTGTGAGTTGGAATTCCAGCGTCGGAATTTTCATAACTGGCGCCAGGCGTCGCCGGTCGTTGAAACGTTCCAGGTGAAAGATACCAAATTTATAACCCGAGGCGGTTCCGACGCTGATCGTGATCCGGCTGCGGCTCGCGTTCGCGCTCCGTGCCGTCGGGGAATCCTAGCGCTGTACTTTATTAGGTACGGAACCCGCTTCCATCTCGTCAAATATGTGTGCGGCCCTCCAATGACAATAAACACCCCGTATGAAGACTGTCCACACGAAAGGCTTTATTTCGCCAGGTGTCATGTTCATGTATGTGCGTAAAACGTAAACGTGTCCATTCTCTGTTATTGACTTTCAAGGGAAAATATTGTAACTTCAATGTACAGCTACTCCTTTTTTCGAGTTTGTAGCTTCATTGTCTCAAAGAAAAATTCTGGACTGGATTCTGGATTCAACAAGTCGATTGAACCAAAATTTTAAGTATCTAAATAAGTTCATATTATTTTACGAGAAACTATTTATTCTCTGCATTATTGAAAACTATCACAAATTAATACGTTACTCATCATTAGAGCATGCATTGTTATTTAAGGATTAAGTCCATTGTGCTAAAAATTTAATGCCTTATACTTAAGCCTATAGCTCATTTTATCTTTTAAAACGTGATTAAAATTAACCATTTAAAAGGTGAAATTGAATTATGTTTTAACAAGAATCATCTCGCGGCACCAAGTGCAGGATATTGTGGGCCACACCCCGCGAAGATTACGCGAGTTTTTCATATAAAGCCATTCAGCCAATTTCCTCATATCCTACACAGGAGCATAATAAAGGAGGCTGTTGTGAAGGAAAGAGGTTCGCGCACCTACAATGCGTAGACACCGCGTGTACACCGCGAGGAAAAGAGATGGAAGGCGCTTCCCTCTCCCTTCTTTCGGATAACTTCTGATATTTAGGGTGCTACCGTTGTGAACAAATAGGTACTTTTCAACATCAACGTCTGCTCTATAGGAGCTTTAGTTTCGTATTCAATTTTCACTAAATCATGTGCTTAGGAAAGGTTTAGTTTTTATGTACCCAGTTCAAAATTTTCTGTCGATAAAATACGACGGCACTGGCGCGTTTTCTGATACTATTTCAAATTATACGTAGTCAAACAGTTTTCTTTATCAACTGGTTTATTTTGTACCAATATAAAGAGTTTAACTGCAAACATTTTTAACAATAAAACTAGCAGATTCGAATCTTTTGACTGTGAGTAGGTATTATTTACTCCACGGTGCCGAAAATATAACGTACATTTTAAAATTCACTGTCAAGTTCATTAACGGTTTTTAGCAAAAAGTGTTTGAATAAATATTCTCTTTAGCTAACTCACGTTTTATATTGGTAGATTTAGATTACGTAAATATTATTCTGAATACAAAAATATTTTTTTATGAGATCGTAAAAGTTAGTAAAGTTATCCCAACAATGCTTATACATGGCGCTAGTTGCATTTCTTCTTCAAATTTTAACCTAAACCCTTTTTTCCGGATGGGAGATCATAAAATGAACCCTTCAGCTCTGGGCAGAGCGGAAGGGCGTGTCAGACTTTTACTGACTAAAACCCAGCCATGTTTCTTCACTTGCCTGTGTGCCAGGACTACGATATCTCTCTCAAACAACCCGCAATCCTGGCAGGCATTGGTCTTCGTGGATCCCGTCACGATGTGCTGACATCTCTTTGAAGCGCGCGTAGAACAAACTCCTTCTAAAAGTACTCGTTAAAACACCCAAAATGGTCCATTCAAAATTAGTACACGAACTTAAAACATAGGTCTTAGCTTAGATACCCATTACCGCGTCCTACTCCGTAAAAGAACAAATTACCTGAAACAAATAAACACGAAGATGAATAAAGGGCGAGTACAGACAAATAACATGTAAAATTAAGTGAACACCATATAGGTATTGCTTGGAACAGCTGATGTTGACAGCGGTTGCTGCGGTTATCCCGGGTCGTGAACGTTGTACCATCCAACACCGTATACAGTATTAACACTCATATTTGACGCTTTATTTAGATTTTGAGTGAAAAAGCCACATTTATGATGAAGCTTTTGTCTCGCTTTATTTAGGTAGGTACTCAGGCAAAAAAAATGCATTCTTTTTATGTCGGCAAAATATTTCACCTGGTCATCAAAATATAAACATTATTATTAAATGTAAACATTTAAAAAAAAAAACAATTATTTTACTTTAACATTTTCCCAGGTGCAAACTCATATAAAACACATACAGTTATACACATAAAATAAATTGATGGTTCAACCCCCTTTTCCATAAGGCCCAATAAAAATAGAAGAAACACATCTCATACAAGATAAACCCACAAATAAAATATTAACTAAATATTCACTACACTATCTAATAAAATATCGAACATATTTCAATATACGTCTCTAAGAGAACGGCCCTATCGATATTTATTTGTGTAGTAACACCCCAGCGGCCGCCGGAGTCCGAAAACGCCATTGGTATCGTAATAAATCGTTAGAGACGTGCCGTGTTGCCGCTGGAGCTCCGTTACTACTGCGCTGTTTTTAGGTACTGGCAATAGTTTCACGTTAATCTACTATAACCAATCCGGTCCGGTATCGGCAGCGCAAGGGTTAGACCGAAATGAGTGTTGCCAATGTTTCATATTTTAATTGGATTTTAATGTCCGTCACGCCTGGCTCTGTTAATTTAAGTGCGGATTTTAATACAAAGTAATTAATTTTACGTTGTCCAAATAGTAGGAGAAATAATATTGCTCTCTCAAATGCAAATCTATATGACGCGCTTCTGTCTATGAAACACACGTAAAGTTTTTATCACTTACTTGAAACTTCAGCTGTGAAGGAAAAGCATCGCAAAAAATTCACGCATTAATAATAAACTAAGCGTGTGGGAGCGGCGATAGGTAGCGCCACGTGTCACTTTGAATATAAAGTACTGTAACCTAGATACATATTTGCTCACTCCGCAAAGAACGCAAGCGTGATAATGCCTTCACAGCACACTTTTATGGCACACGCAATGTACGCAATTATTAAGAGCAAAAAAAGAACTGGAACAATTCCAGCAAGTACCAAATTTAAGAACATTATAAATAATAATCTAACTTCATGTTTATAACCTGCTTAGAAATTGGTATAACATTAGAACAAATTCAATGAATCAATATTTAATGCCTATAATTCGCAGCGTCCCTTGTCGATCACACAGTGAATAGATTACGTTTACTTCGACAAACTTTTCTCCGATACAACGACACTTCTACTAGTTTACGGACGGTGTAAAACATGGACACCGCACTTTTACGAGTGTCGCTTAACATATAGTGCCGTAAAACTGAGAAACTACCAAAAACTACACATACAGACATAAACAATGGTCATTTCGCAGTTCGTTAGCTAATTGGATCGTAATGTATCGTTATGCCACAACAATCAAATTAATGATATTTCTTTCGGTGCTGTGTCTACTGTTTAACGTCTGTTATGTGCCATATCATTAAATTCACACACAATATAATAGGTACACGTTGACGATCCTGATATGCTAAACGTTCTGTTTCACAAACATTGAACATAAATTACACATTGCGTTCATTTTGATGCTCATTCGGCGGGTTATTTTTATTTAATTCTAGCCAGGTGCGCTTCGGCCGTGTTTCAGCCAATATTTTTTCACGATTACCATGTTGATGAAAAGCCAACATCAGAACATGTTACATGTTTCCACACACGTTCGTACCTATATAGTTTTAATTCTATGTTAAATTACATCTTTGACGAGAAAAACGTAACGGTTTTTAACAAAAACATTAACAATGCTCCAAGTCTTAAATTAAGGCGCATAAATATTACTTTAGTTAACACAATTTGTGATGAGAAAATTTTGGCGGAAATGTAAACGAAATTTTATATTAAAATACAATAACAATAAACAGATAAAACCGATTACGTTCTCCGTTGGAACCAATAAGGAGAGATCCCGATCGTGGCTTTTCCCAATAAATATATCGAGATGAGACCAAGATAAACATATCGGAGCGAGCGGGCGGTAGGTTTAAAATATGCAGCCTTCCGCGCTTCGTGAAATTCGTGTAAACAAGTGTAGCGGCCGACTGCGGATAAATCTTCGGGTATTATTGTATTCATATTCTGCAGGAAAGAAGGTTTCGTCGATACTTTTTTACGTATCGGTTAAGCTGCTCACGAAAAATTAAAGACTTTGTTAGCTCCATACATATAATTCGTATAAAACAATCTTCCTTTCTGGAAATGATTGAAATTTTATACCGCGACTATGTGAAATGTTCGCTTAGTAAGAAAAATAAATAAATACATAAAATAATATGATACATAACATATAATAATATGACAATCTTTCAAAATAAATGAAAGATAAAATAATAAATAGCCGTAATTGTCAATTATAAGGTTCATGAGTTAAGTAGATAATTTTATTTAGCCAGGGGTATATTAAATGGTTTACCTACATCATTAGGTGGCAACTTAACAGTAGCGCACAAAAGTAACGGAACTGTTGTCGGAAACATATTAATGGTTCGTTCTGACCTACACAAAGAAGTTTGACAAGACGGCGTACAGGTGATCACTGACATGTTTGTGTGCTGACCCTTACTTCGGACCAGTGGCTATATGCGCCTTAGCTCATAACACATTATTAGGTACTTACATAAATTGTTACTTTTATGCCCATACCAAATGCATTAACTACTTAGATTATAAAGGAATACCAGTGTACGTTTCAAATTATAGCAGACCACATCGGCTCCAAGTCCAAGTCGTGGTGGCCTGGTGGTTAAAACACCAGCCTCTCAAGTATGAGTGCGCGGGGTCGATTCCAGGTCAGGCAAGTACCAATGCAACTTTTCTGAAGTTATATGTACTTTCTAAGTATATCTTGGACACCAATGACTGAAGGTGAAGGAAAACATCTTGAAGAAACCTGGACTTGTAAGTCTGAAATCGCCAACCCGCATTGAGCAAGCGTGGTGATTACGCTCAATCCTTCTCTGTATGAGAGGAGACCTGTGCCCAGCAGTGGGACGATAAAAATGTTGATGATGATGACTGACATCGGCTCCTATTGTTGGAAGCGCAAACTGGTATTTCTGTAACTATTTTGTAAACATGCATGTAATAGGGATGTATCCAAGGTATGAAAAACAAAAAAATAAATAGTCCGTCTTACAGATAATAAAAAAAAAAAAAAAATAAGACCCGTATTTTTTATTTTGTCGTAATTACCAAAAATTACTGAGATATAGCGTATTAAAGTTACAGAGTGGGGGCTAATTACGTCACGCCGTTCTATATTTTGCACCATGGCGTGACGTCATGCGACATTTCAAATCAATATATCTTCCTAAGTATTTGAATAAAAGAAAAAATAAAAAATACGGGTTCAATATTTTTTATAAAGCTATCTGACGGACATTAAATTATTTTTTAGGATACAAGCCAATTCATTGAGTAACCTCTGTTGCAGATCAAAGACAGATAGATAAGATGAAGAATAGGAGACCAAAGAAGATTACTTAACACAATAAGCCTATAATGTTCCCATTGTTGGGACACTGGCCTCCTCTCGGCGAGAGGGAGTGGGCCGTAATCTACCACGCTGGCCCATGCGGTTTGGTAGATACAAGAAGGTTAACAGGTAAGTAATCCAAAACATAAATATAACAGTGGTTTTATAAAATGAATTTGGGTAAGCAAACGAAAAAGATTAAACTATTCATCCTAGAAACAGTATTTCTACCTGTGCTTTCAAGACCAGACATCAAAAGTTCAATCTTAATATACGAGTAAACCATATTTCTACTAAATCTCATACAACAAAGAATGCATTGTGCCACTACAAAATTGTATTATGTAACGCACAGAAAATATGATAACTGCATTCCAATTTCGGAATTCAATAGTCGCGAACACTGAGCTATTTGAAAAATCTCATAAAGATTCGGTTATTTCGAACATTTAGTTGCAAATATCGAAGTATGAAAATTGATTGATAGAGTTTGTTGGTAGTTAAACGATCTGTATGGTGAAAAAAAAACTATGCCACCGATAAATTCATATGCAAATAACTGAACGAATGCGCATCCACCGAAAGTTAAACGGTGAGACTGAAAGTTGTGGAAATATGTTCATTTGGGCGGATAAAAATGATCAGCGTGCGACGCGACGACGCGGCGTGATGTGAGCGTGCACGGCGAATAGGAATGTGAACACACGCATTCTGTTAGCACGGACGGGTTGTCAGTAACATGTTTCAGACTTTTATTCAGCACTTTTTGCCACTTATAACCCATTCTTTCACAAGGGGCACTGGATTATTCCACTTTCTGCCAACTTATTGGGTACTTTCTGCGCAGGACACAAAACACTTCTTTAAAAAGCTTTTAATAATATTAGAGGGTTGTGTACACTTCTGCTAGCTGTCTTGACCCTTAATCAGAATATGTATTTAAAAAAAAATCATTTCTTATCAAAAACTTCGATATATATGTAGTTGTTATGTTAGATAGTGTACAAGTTCCATCCGGAGTCGTTTATTATACGGACCTTGTAGAAACTAGAACTAATTTCCGTGCCGTTCAGGCGCTTTTGCCATACCTATTATTGGAATCAATTGTAACAGCACATACCTACTTAGGACCCGTTAACTTAATCAAATTTTATTCCGTGGTGCTTGGCAATCTGGGCTTCTCCCAGTTGCAATAATGTCCCTTTGTGCCGATTGGCCTAGTTCTGTTCTGTCTCCTGCTTGTTATGGAGGGAATTGGAAAAAATATCTTTTTTCTTACTCCTCCGCTATTCTTTTCTGATTAATTTCGTTGCGGGACCCAAGACAGTTGAATCGTTTCTCCGGGACTCGTCGAGCTTCATTGCTCGGCGTTTTTCTGGCGGTCTCCACTGTTGATTCTGGCTTTCAGGAGTTGCAGTGGGTAGGGAAAAGTGTGGCGGGTTTTGTTCCAATAAAAAAAAAATGTAGTAGTCAGCCCTAGACAAGCACGTGCAAGAGCGAAGCGAAGCGAAACACATCGCAGCGGACAAGCGGAAGTCAATCCGGCAAGTAATATATTTTTAATTGATGCATACAGCGGCCGATGTGTCGTGTAAACATTTACGGGGTTTATTCGAACGATGACAGGGCTGCCTTTGTTGGTCGATTTTAACTCAAAACATTAATTGGCGGAAAAGTGTGCAATTCGCATGTTTAAACTTTCAGTCCATGTAAATATTAACACAGTAATTATGAGGGCGTTGATTGTATGTGTCGATTTTAATTTTGTGTGCACTCTTTGTTGTAGCTTTCGAGTTTCATTAATACTGTAATGGTTTGTGAGAGTTATTCAATATTTACCCTTCGTAATGTTGTAAATTATATATATATTGACGATATCAGCATTGCATTGGTGGCAATACATCAAAGGATGTCTTGTTATTTAGTCACTGAAAATATTTCCTTCTTCCGGTATTTTTATTTGATAAATATTATTATCAATCTGAATTCGTTTATAAGAATTCCTCGACATTCTTTGGATTATTTATACAGTGTTTGTTTACAAAGCACATAGTTGTTTTTGCAGTAGTACTTTCAAAACAACAAAAAAAAAACATTCGCATTGGCCTAGATAACGTTAACTCTGTGCGTAAGCCAACAATAATTTTTAATTTCCGTCCTAGAGCCAACCAATGCACTGAATACCAATTACTGATGCTAGCGTAACTACTGAGCACATGGAATGTGAAGCCTAGCTCTCGGATAAGCGACCGATTTGTGTACCACGTACAGTACGCGACTATGTGAATCAATGGAGATCAGGTATGCGGCGCAGGAACGTTCAATCACTGCACGGGAATAAACATCGTTTGTTTTTCAACATCACTACGTCAAATTAAATTTGAAAAGAAAAAATCTAAGGAATAATTGCTGGAATTTAATAAAAGTTTAATATTGCGTTATTTCAAATAATTTTAATTAATTTTTATTTATTGTTTACCACTGGATGGTATAGGAAATTGATTACTGTATGAAATACTTATTGAATTGTATAGACGTAAAACACAATATTTAGTTATGCAAATTGGAAAAACATACTCTCTGTTAGTGCTACACTTAGCCAAAGACTTTCGTAATTTGTTGTTGTACAAATAATTCTACTGAAAGATTTCATACTTAATGTGCATATAATAAATATAACACCAAAAGGTAAGTAAATTGCTTTTACCAATCTGGAACACACGAGAATAGCTAAGAAATCCAAGTGTAAGTAAATATAGGTACTCTCTAAATCTTTTGGTACGACAAAGAATTGTTGGTTAACAAATATCCGAATTCAATACTGGGTAACCCGTTGAAAAATAAATTTGTACCTCGGCGGATGTGTTGCCAAGCTTGCAACCCTTTGGGATGTGAATCGCCTTGTACGTTGCACAATAACAGTTTTCTTACTCTAGCGATGTTGGACACATTTTGGGGTTTGTATTACAACTTTTTACCTTGCGAAATGGAGAACTTTATTATTTGTGATACTTCTGAAATTTTTCTAAACAGTTTTTGATTAACCATGAACTGTTATGAAACGCACAGATTAAAACCTATGAAAGCAATATAGGACTTTTACTAAGATTAATTACAAGATCAACGTTCAAAGTCATTTATCAATTCCACCGTGAACACAAAGCCATCAGGGGTGTCGCGGAACTTCTTACGTTATTGAAATTTACTTTTTAAAACAATGTTAAAGTGCACAACGCTCGTATTTACTCTGCGACCGGCGGATGGCTAGTGGGCAAAGTTTTTACGATGGCCCGTCCCGGCGAATATTGTTGGTGCATTAACGTTTAATGCCCTCCGCAGTTTCACTAAAATTTAAAATTGGTTCGCGAAACAGTTGCAGCGATTAGACTGGATGGCGAGACCGGACTAATTTTCGAGATGAGTTTCGAGTAATATGTTTTCAATTACTTTTCTGTGATAAAAGTAAATTAGATGTTACTTTTTTATTACTTTGCACTGCAAGCAACTATAAAGTACTTACTCCAGAACTTTACAGATTTAGCTACTTACATCAATAAGTTAAACTTTTTCCCCCTTTTACTCAGCTTTACGCAGATTATCACAGCCGCGTTTCGTGCTCGCATACACGGCATTTTAAGCAAGTTTATGTACGGCGGGGACAGAGAGTCGGTACATCAGAACGGTATCAATTTCCGGCCTTCCTTTGCCATTTGATTTATGTTTGCCATCTCTTTTTTTTTTTTCGACGAAACTACAGTTTGTTCCTGTGTGGAAATGCAGGTGGGAATCTGTCGCAATGAAAATAAAAGCCTATATTTTTCATCAGTGTGAGATTTAAGTCACAAGTAAGGATTTAAGTATTGTATCAATTATTTAATACCGTTAAGATACTGTAACTGTTGAGACTGAAAAGTCAAGGAACTAATTAATTAACGTAAGAACAAAACGCTAGAGGCACTAGGTCTTATAATACAATACAATAATGTCTACTAACGTTCATTTATATTTTATTAGCTTTCAAACTCACTAAGTAATATGCCTAAGGAAAGGCTATATACAGTAATTATTTCAGTGAAATTAGAAACAATTTTGAAAAGATTTTCCTGTTACAAAATGGAATTTACATTCCACAAAAATAACAAAGGGGAAAAGAAACATCGTTATCGAGAATTTAATCAGGAATCGTTCAGTTGATTAGCCGAGTTAGGCGTATTATCAAATTACACTGTCATTTTTGGTTTAAAATTTAACTTATGTACCTACTTAACTAGTCAATCTAACTGAAACGATCAGGGCTATAATCAGGTTGGAACTAATTAAAATCATGTGAAGGATAGAAACATACATATGTATGTCTATCAAAATAACAATCATGTTGATTATGTGGTGACCTATATATATATATCTATGTAAACAAGCCAAGTGGACCACGAATAATAAATACCTTGGAATGGTTTGATAACATTAGTGTGCGGAGTTCACGTAGCTGAATTTTAGACCAAAGATTTTGCCAGAAACTTTTTGCCATCAATACGGTAACATTACAGAGGTGTCTCAAGTCTGAAATTAACTTTTATTAATTGTAACTTATGCTAAGTAAATACAAGCTAATGATAACTAATACAAACCGGGAAAGTGTCAGTTGGACTCGGAACACAAAGAATGCCTTCCCACAAGGCAATAAAGGTCAGCATACAAGGTTTTTGTATGGAGACCCCCTTAAATTTTTGATTATATTTTAATTTTATTATCACAATACCTATACCAACCTACAAATTACGGGTCATGAGATACAGCCCGCTGACAGACAGACGAATAGACAGCTTAGTAAAAGGGTTCCGTCGGCACACTTTGGATACAGAACCCCAAAAAAGACCCAACATATCACCCCCTTTTGAACCACACATCTCACCTCTATTAAAAGTGATAGTAGTATATGGTGCCAACCAAAACAACAACACACCACAGTGACTAGACGAAACTCACACGTACAGAATTCGACAAAAGTGCTGCCGACCTTAATATTGTTAGGAAACAGTAACCTCTCAGGTGCTGGCAGGCTATATAACCATTCAATGATTAATACTTGCGCGATGACACGACGAAGAACGAAAACCATACGTTTTCCTTACCTATAGCTTACGTCTAAGTATGAAACGCTTTCGTTACTAGCTATACCGATACGCGACGACCCGTAAGTCTTATAATATTGTTCATCATTGTTTGTAGCCAATAACTTTAAAATGAGTTACAATATTCTATGACAACAACGCTTTGTTGACATTTTTAGTGTTCGTATTTATCCGACTGAATGTGTTGAGGAATTTGAGATGTGTTTACATTCCGCAGTCACAATAAGCAAGCAATTGTGGACATATTTTTACTGTTTTATTAATAAATTATGACACAGCGAAAACTAAAATACCAACACACTTATACATTAATAATTGTAATAGAAATTAACAAGCTAAAATAATAAATCCGCTAGAACATATTGTTTTCCTTACCTGAATATCGTGTTCGAGACGTTCATCATGTGTGTATCGCAAACGGGATAACATGTCACGAATACCAAACACCATAGTAATGAAACAAATTTCACTAAAATACAGAAGAAACTTAGGAGACTCGAGAGATAACAAAGAAGTAAAATTAAGGAAACAAATAGTTAAACAGTGACAGAAGACAGCATGCTAAGTAAATGATATTGAGTTAAACTTTTTATGATAATACCCTCAGCTATTGTATTAATTATTATGCACATCATTTCTAAAAAATATTTGACAGATTTGTATTTTACCGCGCATTTATTGTTTAAAGGTAGAAATGGCTTCTGTTATTTTCGTATAAAAAGAATTTAGAAAAAATAATTAATTAAAAAGTTAGCTAATAATAAACAGTGCGATGCCAAATAAGAAAAGAAAAAAAAAGTTGTCAATATAACATTATATTGTCCATCGACATAATACTAATGGACATGCCGTACGCGTATAATCTGCAGTATTTTTTTAGTTTGAAAAGATCGCCTATGCTTTCGGTCGGCCTCATTGATGATTTTTAGAGACAAAGATAGGCCGAAACTTCGTTTCCTCTCTTTCTTTCGGAGTGCCACAATTCTCATATCTAAGGCATATCCATTAGTATATGTCAATGATATTGTCTTTGTTTTTTCGGCTTGCTGTAATTTCTTTTTTTAGTTTTTTGGTATGACTCCTTGACCTGCTATTTCTTAATTTTTTTATAGTATGCTTGCTGCACAGACGTTTTTTTTTGGTTTACTTCTATCCGTTCAGAGGAACGGAAAAGGCAAAGGCATAGTACGCCATACAGCCTAGTCTTAAGTAACTTTTTTTCTTCAGTTTATATCCTAACTTATCCCAATTTATCCTACCTTATCCTAGCTTAACTTAACTTAAACTATCTCCTTTCGTTTCCCACGTGAGGCCGACCAGGAGGGGTTTGGAGTAAAGACATGATGTGACCACTATGCTACAATATGTCACTGTTCTTTATGAATTATTCACTGAATGCACTTTTTACTACATAATCACGCGTTTTTATTTAGTAAACGACACTATAAATAATTTAAAAGTCCAATGAAAAATGAGCGTGGCACTCATTTTGGCTTTCCCGCCAAACTCCCCTGCACAGACGTTCAAAGAGAAGGCTTGCTGTCAATATTTATAGCTATCCAGATTACAGAAATAAATAAATAGAGGTTGGTTACAAGTAGGTAACCAACCTCTTTTTTCTATGTTTTCGTTTTGTAATTTAATGAGCAATTGATTTTTCGGTGCTGAATTTTTTGTCGATAATACTTAAAGGAAAAAATTATAACTTTATATTATAAACCTTATTTTCAATATAGGTACCGTACCTGCCCACTTATCTTTTTTTATTATTATTTAATATTAGATTCTATATTTTGTTGAAAATGTTCGAAGAATTTGAATCCTATGAATAACACCGTACTTACTTTTATTTTTGTTATGAGACATACCTACATATAGATGTTGACAGAATCTATTATGTAAGTAGTTTGAATGATTCCTGATTAATAATATGCCTACCAAGTTAGGTAAGCGTATTATTAATCAAGAATCATTATCGTGAATAGTTCTCAGTGTTCTTACATTGAATAGAAGAAGTCATATAAGAACTTTGATTGATAGTAGGTATATTATGTTCTAACCTCATACCAGTATCGATTCATGAACGATTTATTAAAATACGTTTGGTCGTTTTCGGAATAACAAAAAAATATTCCGTATATGACTGCAATCGTGGAACTTTTTTAGGGTTCCGTAGTCAACTTTGAACTCTTTTAGTTTCGCCAGGTTTGTCTGTCTGTCCATCCACGGATAATCTCAGTCACCTACCACTAGAGAGCTGAAATTTAGTAGCAAGATGTTTATTAATCACGCCAACGGAGTGCTAAAATGTGGAAAAAAATATTTTACCCCCAGACACGTAAAGTGGGGAGTGATTTTTTTAAATTTCCACCCTTTGTATTATATATTGTTGGATAGGTATTTAAAAATGAATAGGCATTACCTAAAATCATTTATTGATAATGTTATATACTTTCGGAAATTATCGCTCTGAAAATAAAAATAGATGTGTTCAGGATGGGTGTGAGCTATAGAATATTTGGAATCTATAATTCTTTCTTTAGTGATCACAGTTCTTTCTATTCCCGTTGTTAGGATTACATACAGTATGTCAACTTAATGTAACAAACAGTCTATATTTTATCTATTAATTAACTCTTAAGTGTGGTGACTTATTGTGACGGAGGGCAAACTACGGAATCTTACATTGAGCATGGCCCGACACGCTCTTATCCGGTTTTTTATTTACATATTTTCAGCGGTCTTATTTTCAACGAAGTATCTACTCGATGTGCTAAAACTAATGAAACTCAATAATTAGTCTGCAATATCTCACTCCACTGCAAAACACTACAGATAGAACATCCTTCACCGGTTAATTAAGTAGGTATGAACAGATATATTTATGTGTGTGGCGAAATTGAAAACTAAAATGGAATATACCAGGTTTGAAAATAAGATTTAGACATCATTCATAAGCAGGTATGGATAAAAGTTTATTGGTTTGAAGGTAACTATGAACATATTAATCAGCAAAGAAAAAGTGCAGTAAATTAATAGACAACAGAACATGCTCAGATAATTTGCATTATTTAATCTTTTCATCTGTTAAGATTACTTTCGGTACATGTCACTGATATGCGCATGACAAGAGAGAAATAAAACTGACGTTAGTATATTACGAGTCTAGTAAGTAGAAAGCGTACTACAAGCCTTTAAAAAAGCCAAATAGAATAACGAAACATCCGAAAAATGCACCGACCGTGAATATTAGATCAAACTCCGCATTTACTCCCCAAGGCCTTTTCTACATGGCGGGGCGTGTGCTCATATATAATAATCGCAGCGGAAACGCTGTCGCACGCGCGCGGCCCGCTGGAGCGAAGGTGTCAAACGACAAATTTCACGGCGCAACTGTCCTTAGATCTCCTGACGCTATGTCGCGTGCTAGTGCCGCTGACGTTTCGCCCCCTAGGCAGAGTTCAATTATTTTTGTTTTAAAATTGAGTCTCTGAAGTTTCGTGTTCGATAGGTTCGGTCGTTTTGGTTGGTTTGATTTTTTTTGCTGGTTTTAATGGGATTTGCTAAACTTTTATGAGGATATGTGTGACTATGACGAGCCTTTTCGCCTTTTTATTTAGAGGTTTTATGAGGATTGGCGCATGGTTATATCATTTTATTTTCTAATATTAATAAATCAACCAGTTTCATTTAAGTTTATCCATAAAATCAAAATCAAAATCAAAGCATTTATTTCAAATAAACCAGTTACAGGCACTTTTGAATTGTCAGAAGGTCGGTCAGTCAGTAAGGTGAAGCTAGTCGCCCATTCCAAAGAGTAGGTACCTATGGAGAAGAACGGGCAAGAAACTCCATGGACACTCTTTTAAATTATCAAGCTATTGATACAAATATTTGATTACATCATTCATTTTGAAATCAATCGTGTGAGAACGATGCAGAAATATATTGTACGCTGAGAGCGTCCATTATGGAAAAAAAAAAACAATAATTCAGAATTTAAAATACGCCGTAGCAGCTAAAAGATGACCAGTCCCCTCTGACGGCGTTCGTTCACGAACATGACGTATGGATCAGCATCATTCAGCTCAACCATATTGAAGTGAACCTAATGACCCAACACACACGCCACCACCAGCGAGACATTTGAGTGAGCATGACATACTCTCAACAGCCATAGCACTATCAAGTCAATAAACGACTAACCCAACAAATAGATGCTTTACAGCAAGTAGATCGTGCTTACACGTGTTCCATGCAATTATACAATACTAGGAAATTGAATCTACACAATGCAAAGACAGTTTTGTCCAAGGTTCAGCAGCTCCAACGGTGTTCCCGAATGCTAAGTTTAGCTCCTGTGTAGCTGCACCAGTGCCGAATACCCCTGTCAGCGATGCAATTCCGTAACGTACAATATGCCTGGCTACGTAGTGTAGTGTACTGGCTTTGAGTTAAAAAAAAAAAAAACAAACAATTGCAAATTTAAACTACAAGAGGAAAAATTAAAGAACAATCAGTGTAAGCATAGAAATCGGACGCAGCTCAAGCCCAAGCCTTTTTGTCGTCAATATAATCTTTAACACTATAAAATGCTTTCTGACACAACTTACGTTTAATGAAGGATTTGAATTTATTCAGGCTCAGATCTTGAACCACCTCTGGAAGCCTATTGTAAAAATGTATACATTGGCATCTAAAAGAGCCACCTATTTTCTTGAGCCTTGTTGTAGGTACAATAAATTTGTGCTTGTTCCTAGTATTTATATTATGGACATCACTTTATTTTTTATACAATTTTATATTTTTATGAGCATACCAGAAGAACACTTCAGTATCCATCACACGCAACAACGCACTGTCAAAGATGAGCGTATTCGAAACAGCTGTCAATTACCGTGCAACGTAACATTGTTCCCTGAGTAAAGCACTGGGATTAGATTTCAATTGCAGACGCTTCTGTCCACTAATGAACTCTGGCACGTGCATACTGCAGCAGCTACACCTAAATACCTAACACCTCACGAGTCTAGTCGCCTGGTACATCGATAGCCCGGCGAGCATAGTAAAAACGACGTATTTGATGGTATAGGCAAATAAATAAATCATCTTAATTTTATTGCAGTACGTTTAGCGGTTTATTTTGATATTTTTGTTTTACCGTCAAGAATTTTTTACAAATTTAGCTTTTGCTTATCCCGCACCACCATGTACAGACGACAGCATATCAAGCTACTACAAGCTGTCAGATTTCTTTATTAGATTTTCAATTTTATTTCTAAAGTATTAAGGCTCAAGTTTGATTGGGAATGTTTAAAAGTTTCGGGTGGCTTGACCAGCTGCCGTCCGTACATTGTTCATTCTGGTTGACTGCTACCTCTTCGAGATTTTTAGAAAAAATCTATGTGCACAATGTCTTTTTATAGATTTTTAAATGATTAAATATTCATTCGAATAAAAAAAAACTAGCGGAGGCGTTTTTGTTATTCGAATGAATATTTAATCATTCAAAAATCTATCAATACGGTTACATAGTGGAAGCTTCTGAAATGTTCAAGAGTAAGTATCTGCTGTTTGCACCTTTACCAGATATAAATGGCAACTAACTTGCCAGTAATGTGCAGCAATTGTACAAGTTGTTTAGACAATTATTACGTAACTGCGTTGATGGCATGCCACAAGCAATAATAAACTTGCAATGTGTACATTGCAGCTTCAGTCATTTTGCACCTACTTCTCACGAATCTACAGTCCTGGTACTTTGACAGCTCGTCGAAAACAGTAAAAATGTATGAGCAGCTAACAATGTGGCTAGATCATACACGAAAATTAAAAAGTTTGCAGAGTCCCAGCACGTATGAAATAGTTTTTAAGTTATATTTTAAGCGGAGTGCCATGATTAGCTTTAAACTTTGGGTTTGTATTTTTATATCAGCTTTGTCCACACATGTTGTAAAAATACAAAGTTTGAATTTTTACTGAATTTTTAACAAAAAACAAATGGTTTTTTTACAGTTATAAACCAGTGCTTGAGTGCAATGCCGTCTGATGGTAAGCAGTGATGCAATCGTTGATGGTAAAACGCGCTAGTTTATTAAGTGTCTATTCACTTAAAAAAACTGAGTGAATAGGAAGGAAGACGGCAGTTGAGCGAGGTACTGCAATGTTAAACCCAACAACACGACCAACGAAGCTGCGCCAGAGGGAGACGGATCTGGAGACCCTCCATGACCAAACTCCCGACACAACAACATTTGGCGCATCGTATCCGGCACACATCTCAACACAACTGCTCAGACTCGTCCTCCGTACGGCTTCACCAGACATCATACCGGAACACGACGAATCGCTTGGCGGCAACACTTTGTCTGGGTGACTAACTTCTGCCGGCAGCCGATGTTATGGCCTAGGTTGCAGGGCCCGGGAAATGAAATTTTTCTTGCAATAACTCTAAGGGAATCTGTATTTTAAGCATTAGCAATATTGTATGAAAACTGTAGGCAATTTTTTAAATTATTTATTAATAAAATAATTTATTTATTTGTCCTTTCTATATATATTTTTTACGCTTTCATGGTAAAATGGCTGAATGGATTTGCATGAAATTTGGCATAGGTTGACCATGAGTTGAACTACGACAAATATACTTTTACTTAGAAATTCCCACGCTAATAAGGCAGATGCGAGTTGAACCACGGGAGTAGCTATTTTAATACCAAAATAATAATTTCTTTTCTCTTAAGACTTCTCCCAACCAAGTTCCAAAGATAATTAATACTCTTCTAGCAAGCCAAATAGCATTCTATATTTTTTTGAAATGAGATTTATCTGCAGATACTTACTTCTAATCTCGCTTCTAATGTATATAAGCTAGGAGCACCGACTCCAAATAAAAAGTAACCGAACCTTTTACTAAAACGGCTAACAATAATAATACATCTATACATGTCGGTCCATTTACTGAACTATACCGAATAGCTACGTATTAGGAGGCTCATTCAATTCCCAAAATGTTGTGAACTTTACGGTTAAAGCCTCCATGTACCGATATTAGTGAAGGAATTACTATAAAGATCGAAAACACCAGTCGTAAATGTATATAGCGGAAATAGTCTACACAAGACTAAAAATAAAGTCTTAACGGAAGTTTACTTCTAAGACACTTTAAGTAGATTTGGAGTCTAAATAAAGTGGTTTTGAAGCACTGCAGTTGTCTCCTAAACTTAAACAATTCAAGCAATGGAATCTAGTACAACAGGATTTAAATGAACATTGCACTTCAACTAGCTTTCTCAAAGATGTTTTAAACAACTGTAAATTATGTTTATGGAGAAAGTAACTTAAGAGAAATTGTAATAAAATTATGTACGTACGTATGCCTATCAACGACATACAAAAGTAACAAAAATAGACAAATGGAGTTTCCTTCCCGAAGTTAAATATTTATTTATACGTTAGAAATTGATAGTCTATTAAGCAACAGACACATCACTGTTACAGCAATATCATTAAGCGAAGGAGGCTGTTGCTTAGCTTACGACACGTAAATTGACTTAAGTATTCATGGCCTGATGAATAAGTGATAGGAATGAGCGGGGATGCGATCGAATCAGGCCCGATTTCAATGACCGGAATAAGTTTCCCAGCGGTTTCACTCGGGCTGCGGTCTGACTGTTATCTTACTCCCATATACACAGGTTGGCACCTCTACGCCAAAGAAATGGCAATGATAAACTCGCTAGTAGATAGGAGGTACTCAAGTCAACAAGAAAAGCTTCACAAAAATAAAGAAATAGTAAATAAGAATAAAAAAAATAGTAACACACGTAAAAAAGGTACTTTCGCAATGTAATGCTCGCTCATATTTCATACATAAATTTTGCACATGCGTCGGGGAATAACACAAAGCACGCGAAAGCTTCTTTAAATATTCCTTTCCTTCATAATCAAAGTGCTGGGTTTGTAAGATAAGAATTCCCTACGCGCCGAGAAGCTGGCTGTGTGTGAGAGAATCGTTACGCCAACGAATTATTTCACTCCAGCTATTTGTCAAAAATACTTCGACAAATATTCCGGAGACGACACTGTTTCATAGCCCTTAGATGTTTGCTCGTTTATTAATATTATTATAGCCCGGCTGATTCGTTTTCCCATTAATTAATATCTCTAACTCAAAAGTGGGGCAAACATTAATTAGTTACAAAATACATATTTAATGACTATCAACATCTAATAAAACTTACTTGAGTATACTTGTGGAACTTTTCAAACAAAATTGTCGAGTCCACAAACCGCTGGAGAAAGTTTCGTTTATTTTTCTACGATAAAAACTCTCAATTTCTTTTATGCGTGTAAGAGCTTAGGAAAGACGCGTGTAAAAGTTACTTAAAACGTATATAAACAGAAAAAACGTCTCCGCGGATTATTTAAAGCAAGCCGTGAAATTTCAATGAATATCCTTAAAACGCGGAGATTAAACCAAAAAAGTTTTTGTATTTGCTTAGCGCTTCACAGCTGATATAACTGGATTGCAAAAGTTCTAAGGATGAGCATAAAAATGCTCCAGCTGGGGGGAAGGAAAAAAATCAGTTTTAAGACTGTCGCAATAACTGTGAGTGTGTTTTTGTTACGGCAAAGTTCTTGAGTAACTAGGTAACGCTAACATGATGGCCGCTGAGTAACGTTTTATGACTCACGTCATCGAATAACTAACCAATACCATGTATAAAAGTATATACAACTGTTATTTTATTCAAAAGTAATGTCATGTAGGTTTACTTTGTTTGAAGATACTCCAAATTGCCCGCTCCGAATCAAATATACGAAAATGTTGTAATAGATTTCTTATTATATTATGAACATAATATATATTTCGAGAAGCGGGAGTTTATTTATTCGGGCTTGTAGATTTTTTTTTTTTAATCGTGAACGTATTACGTCTACGACAAAAAGTCATGACTTAGATGCTAATATTAGTTCTGATTCAATTTTTTATTTGTAACAGTAACTTCAACTTCAAATCTAGTTGAAGTTACTGTTACGAGTTTGGGTGGTAAATGATATTCGTATTTGTCTGACTAAGACAACCCACTTCATGTTCTATGAATCTTTTGTTAACATTTACCATTATGTTCAAGATACATTTCCTCCAAAGGTTGTTGTAGCAGTACTTACCTACATGTATATGAACCCTTCAGACTTTAACAAATCTTTATAAATGACTTCGAAGCATGTTCATTAAAAGCTGCTCTTTCACTGAGACCGTCTCAAGAACGACAAAAAATACTAAAGAAATATTATTTCGTTTCAAAATTTTGTCTAAAGTTGCCAATTCATGATAGGACTACAGTTAGCTAGATGGATATTATCTATTCATCGGAAGACCCGAGCCCTCCCGACTACAAAACAGGATCACTTGCGAACGAAAATGTATTGAAATCACAATGTAACCTGAGGCTTTTGTCCATTGAAAACATTTTTTATGCATTAAAAATATCTTAGAAATGTTTATTTAACAATAGCGTTTAAGAGAAATTACTTATTCATGGCACGTCTAAATTTTCCTTGCTTTTGTTAACGGTGAGAATCGATTGGTTTGCTCTGTGTAATTTGATAGCTGATGCAACTGAAATTGTATGTTTTTGACGCTGTTTGTACTTGCCCAGCTTGCAAGTGTTGTTTCTTTTTGCATTTTCAGCGTTCGAATATTCGTTATTTGATTTATTAGGAACGGGGATTTGATAATGTAAAATTTGAATCAAGTTCGTTGGTCCGTAGTGATTTTATGTTAAAAGCGCCAATTTAATCGATTCGACGGAATTAAATAATGAACTGACGGGACCCGCGTCCATAAAACACGATTTTATCATACCGTTGGGAGGGACACGTTTTCGAATATCGTAATAAAAAAGTCACAGATGTCAAATTTATGACGTTGGACCATTGTAAAGAGATTAAAAGATTTACTACGGATGAGGGTGGCAGCTACGCCGTCGCTACGCAGCTCCGCTACGCTGCTACGCCGTAAGTTCTACGAGAAAATAATTTTACAAGTTTAATAATGCTGTAATCCTTTTGTATCGGTAAAATTCACGTCCGCCTATAGTACTATTATAAAGCGGAAAAGTTTGTTTCTTTTTATACTAGGTAATTAAGTGACTACTTACACATATCTGCTTCGTAAATAGGGCTTGTAATATTTCGTACTACATTTTAAACAGAAAATTCTTAATTTTTTAAAATATTAAAATTCCCATAATAATGACACTTACTAATATTAGATCCAAACTCACCCAGAACGTCGGAAAATGAACAAAATGTATACATACCTGAAACAAAAAAAAATCATGAAGAAACAAACCAAGATACACAAATATCCCGACACCATCAGGAATTAAATTTCTAAAATATTTAAAATTTAAGTGCAACTTTTAGCAAGTATAAACAGCCAATATTATATAAAAATATTGTAACGTCTCCAAGCGCAGTGCTAATGTTGGCGTCAAACTCACAGAATTATGAAAAAGATATTTCCCTTGGGGAGGGCGATGCCTTATAAATGTCCGTAACTTGGTGAATAAATCACGGTAAGCGCTAACGCCGCCAAAATAAATAATTTTCTTTATTCATCAAAATTAAAAGGAGCTGTTGACAAAGCGTCCCGTAATTATTATTAAAATCGGATTTTGCTCGCGACTATAGAAGGCCGATCGTAAACTTACACCCAGTTTATTTGCCCGTCGGTCGTACGCAACAAACACCATTATTGAACTTATACCCAGTTTCTTTTCCCCCTTTCTGAATACAGTTATATTTTCTTTCTTCCTAACCCCACTTGTTTTTATGAACCGAATCTGTCAATATCGAAGGATTATTGATGTGTTCTCACGTTATTATGAATATATTGAGGAATGTTTCAAATTTGGATCGAATGTTCTATTTGGAATAGAAATACGTTTTCGAGGTAATTTTATATGATGAGACTTGACACTTCTGTTGAGAGATCACCTATGTTACATATTTTGAATATCAAAAACGAATAACTACATCAAATTAAATATAAGAAACCAACGCATCAGGGTTACCACAACAATAGGTACTATTATTTTTTCTCGGACTAGCAGTGTTCCGTTAACGTACTAACCTACAATAAAAAATCGTTCTGTTTCCGGGAAGCCTGGAGCCATAACTTGCTAGAGGTGCATTAGTCGTAGCTAGCGTTTTCGAAGCCGACGAGAAGATTACTTAATGGTTTAAACCGGACGTGGACTTGTGCGAGAAAAGATGAAAAACAAAAACAAAATAAAACAACCAGGTACCTAAGGGTTAGTTTTGTGTTGAGAAATACTGAAATGCAAGTACAACAATAGGATTAACACGCCCGCAGTACAAGAGAAATGTTTTCTTATTATTTTTACATCCCGTGTCGAAGTTAACTTCGATATAAATCTAAAGCCGATATAGGCATTGATTGTTTTATATTTTCTTGTAGATATAATAAATTTATCTAAAGTTTCAATACCTATGTAGGTTTCTAATTGATTAAAACGAATGTACAGCTTAGTTCATAGAGATACAAATCGTTTGTAAAGTACTAAATCTGAAGCAAAAATCTTAATAAATAATTATCAATTGAAATGCCTAATGTGCAGGAATCGATGTTTTTTCCATTAATAGTCCCTATAAAATATACTAACACAAATTGCATCATAAGTATTTTCCTATAATTACGTAAACAGCCTGAATCCAAATGGTTTTATATGTTTAGCAATAAAAGATTTATTTGTAAACGGGTGTTCCGTACAAGTGCACATCGAGTTTTCAATTACACAAAGTGATGGCCACACTGAAGCGGGCGTACCGCGAAAAACGCCGTCGCAGTCAGGCAACCTGACCGATTGCACACCGCTCACTCGAGACCACTCCAATCCTGGCAAAATCAACACAAACAATAACAAAATAAGGTTAGTTTTCCAACGCTCGCACCGCTGCATCTACTAAAATCGAGGAACAACTCGTTTTCGAAAGGTTGGAGGAAAACTCGATCGCTTTTCCAGGGGGAAGCTCTCAGTGGTTTATTGCGTTATTACCTGGACGTGTCTGCCGCGTCGGGACAGCCGCAATTTGGGGAGAAAAGAACGATATGTTGCGAGGAAAGGGATTTTATAGAGCTCCAGAGCAACGGCTTCGAAGAAAAGACCAAGCGCCCGTCTCACTCCACGCCTAGCGTAATTTTCTTTGATCGAAATCTCTACAGGACACTACTTCAGTTTTTATTTTCATCCAATTCAATATCGTTGAACGGTTTGTAAGACACGCTTCGGAACATTTCCCAGTATATTGTTTGTTCCTTTTAGTTTATATTTCGCTTGATTCGTTTGTGCTGCTGGCAATATTCTGTGAGGTGACAATTTTATTTCTCGTTTCTACTTTAAATCTCCGCCGATTTTAAAGTTCTGTTAACAAAACAAAAACAAAGGTAGGGGGAATACATCAATTACTTGAATGCGTCATAAATATAAGACTCGTATTTCACATCGTTTACGAGAATCCCATAAGCCACCTACACTGAATTCGATTCAATAAAAACGTTAGATGTGACCAAAGATTTGGTCCAATAATCGAACGACAAAAACTGTAACCTCGTCTTAAGGCCAATGAAATAAGAGTGGATGTCCGTAAAATAAAATAATAACCGGTCAATAAAATCTTTAGGATTGGGGCAAATCGGTCAAATACGTCTGGCGGACTGTGAAGGGGGCTAAGAAAGACGTCGGAGGGTGGAACGGGCGCCAAGTGTTCGGAACTTGATCTGCCGTAGGTTGATGGCAGTTGCCATCAATCGGCAGGTAATTGGGGCCATGTCAACCGAATAAACGATGCCGCCAATGTTAAGAATATTTATTTTTTGTATTGCGATAGAATAGGAATACAATGTATCGATTGTAGTGAGACTTATTGGTTGTCTACTTATTACTTACGGTTAGATAACCTTGAAATGGATGTAATTCACCTAAACTTATCAGTAGATACATGTATGGAATAAAAACTAATTTTTAACGCGGAGCCGTAAAGTTGCTGAAGCATTTCAACACTGTTGATTTTCATTACATGACATTAAATTATTATACGTAGGTACTTGTGATCTGTTCTATTCGATTTTTATTCTATAAGAAGCAAAAACATAAATGGATAAACAAACCTGGAACTAAGCCCGTCCCTCATAATCGTAAGCTACAGTTTTTACGAGTTTCCTACACTCACCAACTTTCAGTTGAACGCCCTGCCTAAAGAAGTTCCATTCAAACTTTCCGAACATATGAATGAATAAAGAAACATCGTAAAATACAGAAAAAAAGGTAAAGAAAAGGTCGAAATGGTGCGACAGATGAAGTATTCGGAGTTTGCGATGAGCAAGAACAACACAACAATAATATGACGGAATACTTCCTGAGCTCGAGAGACTACCTCCACTAAATTATATACGATCCCAAGGTTGATTGATAGAGAATACTCTTTACCTCGGTGTGGTGAAATAAACACATCCCCGCAACCCATTATAGATTTACACAGAACGCATTTTAAAAAAAAGGTCGAATGTTAAGACTCAAGGTCTTGACATACATGAGGTGAGTGGGGAACTGTAATACACACCCATTATAATTCTCCACTCACCTTGTGTAAATCAAAGTCATTAGGACCGAAATCAAAATTAACGTTCATACTAATATGAGCATAATGTTACTTTAAATATACGTTTTGTCCTCAAAGGTTCCTAAATAACGGAATACTATAATACGGGTTATAATATTTAGCAACGTACAATCGCGGATCGTAGAGCCTGTAAGCTGACGCCTTGGATTCTGTAGTGGGCAATCGGTAAATGTGAGCGTTTGGGGAGGAAGAAGCACGTGACTGGAGTCTACTATGTAACGCTAACATCTGTATTACAGTTTATCGCGTTTAAATAGATTTAAGTTCTCTCTATTATTTGTTGGAAAGTGAAGAACTTAATTTTGTAGTTCCGAAAATGCAAGATATTCACGTAGATAGATTAACGGGATGATTTCAAATAGACTTTTTGCTAAGTTACTGCTAGTGTGATGACAGTAGATGAGTACTTCGATGCCTAAGAGTCCTTTTGTATTTGTTAGTCACTTAATTTAGAACCTAGTGTACATAGCTAGTTGGGTTAAATATTATAAAAGTTATTTATGTGTTCTTTTTCCAATATTTAGCTTAGAATGCATTCATATGTGAGCTGTCACGCTCTTTATATCTGGAGGCTTTTATTTAGTAATTTAAGTTTTTATTTCCTTACATTTCCATTTTTTAAGATTTTTTATTTTACTACCTTCCTGGTAGGTAGATAGGGATATTGACGTGGCTAGCTGGAATATGGCAATTATGTTACTTGAATACCTATACAATTATATATAGTGGTGTATAAAATTATGTGTTATTTTTTTTTTTTAATGAACAGACAGCTGTGCTGTTGGAATTTGTTCCGCCACTTCTTCTTTCCAGCAAAAATACTAAGAACTGACGAAGGGCGGGCGTTTTCGGAGACTGTCTTATTATGTAATATTGACGTTCAAAAAGTGCTGATTCTCAGCCTAATTTGACTAAACAACTTTCGATTTTAATTTTTTGAAAAACCAAAAACATTTATGAATTATGTATTGGGCGTTGCTATTAAGAATTTTGCCCATCTCAAAAGCCTACCAACGTAGGTGTCCTAGTCTATCGTCGCAAGAGTATTTGATAATAAACCAGTAGGGTGATTGCGTACTAGCAATGGGCTTCATTTGGACAGTTCAACAACATTCATTGCGTTATTTGCGTTGTTGAGCAGACACATGTTCGAACATATGAAGCAATGGATTAGCAATATGTTTCGAAATGATTCCAACTGATAGTGACTGTGTGACGCAATTAGGGTGCTGCTAGGGTTATAGGAATCAATGTGTGCGTTCCCAGTCTCTATAACAATCGAGGCGGGAAATTGCCGACTTGGTCCGATCCGCACAATAACCTCTGACTTCTCATTATGCAGATTGCCCTCGACTCACATGTGCACGTACACTTAACATCTTCCCGTGGTCCAACGTGTTGCTATCATCTACATTTTTATATCTTGCATGTCTGAGACGTGGTTCTTTTAAATCTTGTTGCTTTATTGTTCGGTGTTGTGACTCGTCCGGTATGACATTCCGGCGTTTTCGTTCATCATATGCGTGATTATGGATGGATGAATGTTTGTTACTATTTCACAAAATAACTACTGTGATGATAGATAGATATATAAATACATAGAAAACTTTTGTCCCGAAATTCCTACATGATCGACATTAATGCAGGTGAAACCGGGGGGCGGCTACTGCATCAATAAAATAGTGCTAATGGAGGTCGTGGTTGATGGCCTTAATGAGTCCCACGGGACCCAAACATAACTTTGGTGAATCATAGGTCTGTCGAACCCTAAAAACCCTATGTACGTATATGTTAAAATCGTGGAAATTGATTTTATTAGCTGAGAAGAAAGTTCCAAATTAAACGTGGCTATGATTTTTTATACAGTTCCGTGGTTTTCAAAAAGGTAAACTTACATAAATTGATAATTATATGTAAGTTACTGTAATATGCCAAAATCCCCAATACAGTTTTCATTAGGATTCCTTTTTGGATCTTAAATTTTACGAAATCAATACAAAGCAGTGCCATTGTCACCTAAAAATGATAAACAAACTTAATACTAAACTAACGAACGTTTACTTTTTAAAACTTTCTAATACCATAAAATGTTTACTTTTCTGCCTAAACATTTTCCATCTCCAACATAAACAGGCCGTAGGTAGTTACACCGCCGGGACCCTCGCCCCCATTCATACATCAACTTGATCAAAGTACAGTTAAGTAACGTTTGTAATAAGTGTATCGTCGGCGACATAATCTGCATAATTGGTAGCCGTCGTAGGATATTGCGTCCACGTGAGGCGGCGCGCAATTTTCTGAGCCATTTCCTCCGAATCGTCCACTCGGATGGGCCATTTGACGCGCATGCCTATCCGATGCTTAACTTTAACGTTTAATTGATACAAAATGTAACGTTACATTGAAGAATGTTGGAACATCTTATTTTCGTTATGTTTAGATTTTCGTGGCTAAATATTAACAGACGGGTCAGATCGATCTAAGGATAAGCTGCGCTTGCTGCGGTCGCTTCGCGGATGGGTGAACATATGTTACATACCGAGATCCATCCGTGCCTCGGAAAACTCGTTACGCTGTTGCTCCTGGTTTTCATTCGTAGATCCGACAATCAGTTAAAGGTAGTCAAAATCTCAATATTCTGAGGTATCGCACAAGTCAATCACTGGATAACAACCCAATGATTGACTTCTGACAAGTAGTTTTCATATTTTTGCGGAAATCATATCTGTTCGTTTAAAAAAGGTTGCAATATTGTAACAAACAAGATTTTCAGCGAACAAAACTATCCATTTTTTTTAAATGACTAAAAATGTATCAGATTTTATTCCTGGACAGAAATGCAGACTACATTTCTGTTCCACCTAAAGAAAAAAATTTAAGAATATTCATGAATAATCTAAAAACATAAAAATGTAATTCTGTTCATTGGTAAGCGCATAACTTGACAACGGCTGGTGTATTATGACAATTTCTTGTTTAAAGATGTTCATAACAGCCCGATTTTTATGGAAAAAAATAATGTACAACTTCCCGGACAAAATTTAATAAGCTTTTTTTTATAATAATAATAATCTTTATTTATATAGAAAAACAAATTGTAGTACATTTTACATTTTTTACAGTGGGTAGTTTTACATTTCTGACAATCAAGTGGGTGACGTACCGTTCTCCATGCTAGGCTATGAAATAGCCTGTATTTATCCCCTCGAGTTGGGTAGTAACAATTTTATTAAAAAAAAAAACTTACAAGTTATGTAAAATGCTTAACAAATATTATTATTTTTGTATAACAGATATTGTTTGTGTGTGTATATGTGTGTAAGTGTGCGTGTGTCGTGTATGGTGAAGGTGTATGTGTATAAATGAGTAAGTGTGCGTAAGCAAACTGCTGTGAAAGCATGCGTGGCTGTGTAATCGAAAAATCGAGCTTTTTTATGATTTAATGAAATTTGTACAGGACTACGTATATCGAGGTCAACTATTACAAACCTAATAAACGTCAACAGAGCCAAGTTATATCAATGTTTCTATCACCACATCCACAGATTTGTTATCCGTAGCAAATACAATTGATAACCTGAACGCGTAAAGGGTTAACAGATCAAAATGTGTTTGTTTAATTAAACAAGAGTTCCAAGCAAACGTCAGTTAGATTGTTGGCAGATAGGCATTTGTACCCTTTGATTACATTTCACTTGTCCACCGTTTACTTCCCTAGATATTACCGGTGAATTACTTACACTAATTAATTATCTTAACATTTAATCTGTGTTGTAATTAATGGTATTAGTATAGACAGTTTTGATTGATGGCATTTTTTTTTTCTAAAGGTTCAATGTTAAATCCACTTTATGGAAGTCTAAAGTATGAAACATATTATTCAACTCAGACCCAAAGAATTCAATCTAACCGGCCACTTTTTAAAAACCAAATAAATTTATACTAAAAATACGAAAATTCTAAAGATTCTCTCATTATTATTTTTTACTAAATGTCATCCTTCTAAAACATGAGAAGCATGCAAATTTTATATTTCACTAAAATCATAGTGCTCCTATACGAGTATCTCAAGCATAATAAAAGCTATATAAATTAAACCAGAAACCAGTAACGATGTGTCACTCAAAAAGTGTCCCACTTAGCGATTTTCACCTAGACCTAGTAACTCGAAAATGATTACGCTCCACCGTCACGATCGATGCGTTCGCTCATCCCGACGTCACGCGACTTGTCGTGCAACGCCAAGTTTTTTCATCGGATGAAAGCCCCTATTTATAACTCCTGTAAATATTTTCAACGGACCGCTGAGTTTTGTGTTTTTGTTCGGTGTGCACTTGTGATGCATTTATATCGTGTTAACTGAAAATAGTGCTGCAATTTAGCGGTGTTTTTTATCTCTAATCCGCAATTAAAATGTGCATGAGCACAACGTGGATTTCATTCTTTTCTTTTTTTTTAAACCAATGGATATAATTAAGTTTTAAAATAAAAGTTGTAAATACGAATTATGTTAGCATGAGCTTTTGCTTTCTGAGTTTATCTGTGACGTTTCAAAAATGAAACCCATTAATACCACGCACACACACCATTGTGTGTGTGCGTGGTATTAATGGGTTTCATTTTTATAGGGTTGGGTTTTTTTTTTTTGGATAGACTTACGGAAATGATACAATTGAACCAGTATCATTATACTGGTTCAATTGTATCATTTCCGTAAGTCTATCCAATTTCATTTAAAACCAGATAACGTCATAACACGTAATACAACATAACGTTAGCTTTCATCAAATAAATGTTACCACAGAGAAAATGAAGATTTGAAGAGCAGGTGTCCAAGGATTACGAGGAGATGGGGTCACGTCCGCACGACTGAAATGCAATGACAATGCAATCGTGCAATGTGCACTAACGTATTGCACTTTGCACAAATCCACTCTAATCGAGGTGTAACGAGAATGAGGATTAGGTGTCGGTAATAGGTTGGTAAGGAAAAGGGTTTTTTTTTACCCTTGGCACCTGGAAAGCTGGTTTTTCTGAACTGTTTTTGTAATTAATATAATTTTCCTATGTAGGCATTTTAAATGTTGGATTGCCTTAAAAATGTAACCCATACCGATGGGTCATGCCATCACTCCCAAAAAACAGCTTCACTCTTGAGCAGAATAAGAATCAATCTCAATAGCACCCACAAGGCTGTAGGGACTGATACCTCCTCCAACATATTATGACAATTTGTGCGAAAACTTGTCCCGTTTTCGCACTCTTTAAGATGAGTGCAAAACTGTTTAGGTACTAACAAATGTATGGATCGCATAGTTGTCCGAAACGGAATGCTTAATGTACATATTATTTATTTATTATTATATTTAACGTATGATATAGCCGAGGACCTTGGTAAAGCCGCGAACCCGTTCGGTGCGAGAAGCACGGAACCGGATGAAATGGAGGTGCTTGGTAGGCCTATGTCCAGCAGTGGACGTCTTTCCACCGAAATGATGTCGATTTTGCTTTTGTGAATTTTTCTAACTTATCATCATTAACTTAGAAAAATTCTCTCACAAAAGCAAATAACTACAAGTTACTTTGACTCAATATTTTCATTGGCATGAACTTTCAACGAAGTAATCTATTTTCAACAAAAATAGTACGCTACAGACGTTTCTACAAATTTTAAATGAAGCTTGTTTATGAACTTTTTTAATCCTAATGCACAAACTTACTTCGATCAAAATTAAAGTGTTTACGCTACAACATTAACCGGATCCTCTGAAAGTTTGTCTTAATTAATCTTTTAAGCTATTTAGTCAAAGAGAAGTAAATTCCGTTGGCCGCTTTATTGAATTCTAAGTCCGGAAAGTTGGCTTCAATAAGAAAGCATCGATACCCGACGCCTGAGCTCCGTAGTAGTCTTTAAACGATTTCCTAACTTGATATAAAGTTACAACATTCTAGAAGAAGGTCTACAGTGGTAACCACACTTGATTTCAATTTTTTATAATTAAGAAAATTACTTCAGTTGCCACTCCAATATTAAATTATGAAGGCTTATACCTTTTAAATGTAATTAATTATTAAAATTTTTGGACAGTAAGTTATTTTGAATAATTATAAATGATTCATTTTGAATACGATTGTATAGTATTATTTGCTTTTAAAGGACAAGCAAATAAAAAATCCTTTAGGTAAAGTCAGTCGGACTAATTCAACTTTTATTTACTTTTTCTCACAGCTAGATTTCTAATTTAGATGCAAATGTTCCTAAGTTTCGACGCATGCTATACTCGCTTTTATTCAAGCAAATTACGGCCGAGCTGAAAATTTTATATACGAATGAAAATCAGCCATTATTCATTCAAGTGTACGTACGGCGAATTAGTCCTGTAAATTACCATTGCAAATAGTCGTCGAAGGTAATAGCGAATATTGAATTATAGATGAAGTATTGGAAGTGGGAATTGAATCTAGTTTTTTTTCTGTGTTGAAAACCCTGAGGGAAATTCCCGGCAGCGTTGCGGCTGCGAAGTCTTCAATTTATGCAGGGGCCGCATTGGCGTCTATCCGGATGACAATCTTGACATACGGGAGGCGGCTGAACAATGCAGTTTTGTTAGCACGACGAACACGAGCATTTGCATTTTCGCAGACTATTTCATCGTTTTATCTATCAATTGTAATGGCTACTTATACAACAAGTTTTCAGTCTAAGAAGGTCTCAACCTAAATAAAATTTCAAACTAAGCACTTTACACTTGAGGCAATAAAGATTTCACAGAACATTATTACAACTGCAAAATCCTACTCAAGGCGTGAACTTTAAATTTTATCTCAAACTCACGACAACAACGACGAAAATTATTACACAATCAAATCAGCAGAAATGAGAACTTAAGCAGAACTGGATAGGGTAGCACAAATGGAAAATATGCCTGGTGTTTGCGTTATAAACTCAACCAATCACGTCGGCGCTAGCACAATGTGGGACTAAACGGCAAGCCAACAAAAGAGCCGTAAAGAATGGGCCGCCGACACACTCACGCTAATAAAATAGTTCGAAGCAACAGGTCGTTGCGGCCCGCTCGCTTGCCAGTACAATAGTACCAACTATGAGTGTGTATCTGTGATTCCTCGTACATCTTGCGAAAGTAAAGCACTAGCAGATAGAAACTGTATCATATTGAGTTTGTAGTGTGTCGATTTCTTTACTGAGCACGGTTTTGCATGTGGATTTATTTTTATTTGTATAGAGATTTGTTAAGGTGTTTATTTATATTTAATCTTGAACTCAAAGGAATAATAAGGCTTCCAACTGACTCGTAAAGTGCTCATTTATGTTTGACGGGATTGTGAGTGACAGCTAAGAGGAAAGAAATCGGCGAAAGAAAAGAGTATGGCAATATTTTAAATATTCGTATCCCTGAATATTATATTTCCTCAGATCGTCCTTATTCCTTAATATTTACGAGGTAATCTTTTCAGATATTATCTACTTTAGGAAAGTTTGAGTGCTGGTGGTCTCAGTTGAAACGACCGTATAGAACGACCTGTAGGCCGTAGGTTCAAATACTAAAACCCGGTTAACTTTCTGTTAATTTTTTTTATCACCACAACCAGTGAAAGCCTATGCCCAGACGTCTTTCGGCAGAAATGTGGGCACGCCACAATAGCGGCGGTAAGTCCCCTCTTTGAGGAGTGGCTAGGGAGGCGCCACGGCGCCCTCACCTTCTAACTGACGCATGTCCTCAGCGGACACGGTTATTTCGGGAGGTTCCTGTTCCATATTAGGCGGGAGGAAACGCCAGGATGTCACCATTTTGTGGACCGCCCTGATGACACGGTGAAGCATACGGTGGAGGTCTGCCCGGCTTGGGTAGAGCACCGCCGTGTTCTCGTAGCGGCGTCGGCGGAGATCTCTCGCGTCCGACCCTGATCCAGGCCATGGTCCGGAGCGAGAGTGCATGGCAGGCCGTTACCTCCTTCTGCGAAGCAGTGATGTTGGCAAAGGAGAAGGCGGAGCGCATGAGGCAGCGGGAATTCCAGCGCTCTCACGCCACTAGCCGCCGCAGTAGACGTCCTGGTCAGGAGACGACACCTTGCACCGAGTTGCAGGTTGGTTAAACAAGAAACCGTGGCCCTGGCCGTCGCACAGGCAAGTGAAGAAACACGGGTGGGTTTTAGTCAGTAAAGGTCCGACACGCCCTTCCGCGCGGGAGAAGTTATTTGAGGATTTCCCATCCCAACAAAAGAAAAAAAAGAAGGGGTCATCATCATCATCATGTCAGCCGACAGAATGACGAAGGAAAAGATCGTGGGAATACATACAGCTACATAGGTATATCCCAGAGCCACAAATTGACAACATGTGACATCTACCAATTTAATTCCCCCATCTCCGTTCCACCATCGGACGACCCGTCGTACGGCGAGTTTCCACCCTTATGTTGTTAACACCTCTACGATCCGGACGAAGCGTTTCGCCTCCTCCTTTATACCGCGTACATCGGGGGACTGGAACAATCTGCCGGCGGCGGTGTTTCTGTCGGACTACAATTTGAGTGTCTTCAAGGCTAGAGTGAATAGGCTCTTAATAAACTAGTGCGCTTTACCATCAACGATTGCGTCACTGCTTACCATCAGGCGGGATTGCGGTCAAGCGCTGGTTTATATTTTTAATAAAAAAATTGGTTGTCTGTAGAACTCCGTCTACTGCCGATATTTGAACGTGACAACGTCTATTCGCTCTAGGGGTGGGGGTAAAGTAGACGTGGACTCCGTGTGGCGTCAGATTCGGCCGTTACGGTGTTTTCGAGAATGACTCCACGCCGTACCAATTTAATAGACGTTGTCACGTCAAAAAAATAATAATAAAATAAAAGATGATTCAAACCTTTCAAATTTCCTTAAAAAACTTTAAACTTCACATAAACCTGCATGGAGAAGCCAGCATGAGACCCCTCTGTTAATATTTTGAAAATCATCAGCCATCGATCAATCATTAATAATAAATTCAACAGATAAATGAGACTATTCATAACAGTAACAATAGCCCATCACTATCCTTTTTGGTTCCCTCTATTACACGCCAGGCTATCGAGGGTCCTTCACCTGCAAGCGGCAATTGTTTTATCGGACGTACTCAACTGCCTTTAAGATAGGTTATATTTTGATTAAAAGCACTTGTGAGCCAGTGGAGTGATTTGTGGTCGGAACACATATTTTATTTAGAGAATTTTCACTGGGAATATGTTTAATA
The DNA here is from genome assembly GCA_037179545.1 of Sesamia inferens. Lineage (NCBI taxonomy): Eukaryota > Metazoa > Arthropoda > Insecta > Lepidoptera > Noctuidae > Sesamia > Sesamia inferens. The sequence goes on along the minus strand of CM073928.1, from coordinate 12,576,668 downwards.
ATATTTTTTTAAAAAAGAAATCTGTATTATGTATATTACTAGGGGCTCAGGCAAGGGACACAAACAGTAAAAACTGTCTAAATGCGAGTCAGGCTTAATGCACGAATTGTCTTTACAACAAAATTAAAACTATTTTTATTAAATATTTATTATTTATACTGGCAACAGAAATACATTATCACATTTGTCTAGCTATGACGGTTCATGAGATACATCGTGGTGACAAACAAAGCGACAGTTGAGCCTTAGTAACATGGTTCTGTTACACTGATTACTTTTTCGTTACACTGGTTACACTATTAATAAACTAGTGCGCTTTACCATCAACGACTGCGTCACTGCTTACCATCAGGCGGGATCGCGGTCAAGCGCTAGTTTATAATTTTATTAAAAAAAAAAACACTGGACATTACTTAGTATAAGAAAGCTAATATGAGCTATCTTAATCATCAACAACCTTTTTATCGTCCCACTGCTGGGCACAGACTTTTTCTCATACAGAGAAGGACTGAGCATACCTAATCTCCACGCCTGCTCAATGCGGGTTGGCGATTTCAGACTTAAAGTCCAGGTTTCCTCAAGATGTTTTCCTTCGCCTTGTAATCAGTCAATGATGTCCAAGATATACTTAGAAAGTACATATAACTTGAGAAAAGTTACATTGGTACTTACTTGCTTGACCTGGAATCGATTCCTCACACTCATACTGGAGAGGCTGGGTTTTAACCAGTAGGTCACCATGACTATATGAGCTATCTTAATGATATCCGTAATTAAATTTCGACGAACTTATAAACGGAGAATATTACAACTCAAAAATTACCGAAGCAAGATATATTTAAAGGGTGAGGCACACACAGAACTTTCAAAACAATCTTGCTAACCTGTACCTGTACAGCTAACTAAGGCTACTTACAGGACAGCAAGAACAGCGGTCGCGCTGAGCCCTTAATACCCGGGTCGCATGTACCTTGCGGTCCTACCACAGGATTTACAAGTTTTCTTGTATTGCTCCAAATGCGTATTTCTATTAAGGTACGCTACGACTTACGTAACTTTAACCCACCATGTTTTCCCGAAGTTAGCTCTCACCAACCCTTTGATATTTTGTCGATTTGTGGTTTTCCTTCTTGTCCCATCTACCACAAGGAAATTTGCTTGTTGAATAAACTGATCCTTACAATCCATTGTTACCTCGAACTCGATTCCAACTATCTGATAACTATGGGATCAATAAAAACATTTTTACGTGTTATTTTAGGTCGATCGATCATTGTGTTGTCGAACTTGGAGGCATGATAAATCCATACTAATATTATAAATGCGAAAGTATCTCTGTCTGTCTGTCTGTTCGGCTTTCACGCCAAAAACTGAAGCGATTGTGATGAAATTTGGTAGACAGATAGTCTAGAGCCTGAGAAAGGACATAGGCTATATAACATCTTGCTATGACCAATAGGGGAAGAGCAGTAACAAAAAATGTTGCGAAAACGGGAGGTAATACGGACGTACATATTGCTCCCATTATTTTAACAGGCGCTTATTTTATATCAACTGAGTTCTTTTTAATTTACGGGAACCACCGCGCGCTTTAAACTGAAGTCCACGCGGTCGGAGTTGCGGGAAACAGCTAGTAATTTCCATATATAGAGAGAAAGTGGGGTAGATTTAATACAGCCAAGTTTAATACGAGATGAAAAGACGTGCTTTAATTTGGGGGGAAACAAAAGCGGACGTTGTTTAACGTTCAACCGCAGTCGACAAAGAACAATCTATTTAAGAAAACAGCGAGTACATTGGGTGGGAACGCGGTACTAAGTGAGGAGTGACAAAACTTGAGCCGGAGACTAATTAGCAATACAAACATGAATCAGAGGCTATTATTTGTAATTGAATTGTCTACGGCGGCAAAGTTGTCTCCGGCGGCGAATTTAAATATCGCGCTTTACGAGGTCCCTGTACGTTTGCCCGCGGGACTATTGTTTTGTGTGTTTAACTTACAACTGCAATAAGCACAGCTATTTTTGCAGAAAGAGATTATAATACTTTTTTGAAAATAACTGTTGGTGTTTAAGATATTATTGAGGTTTTTAAAGGGAGGACGCGCGTTTTTATCACAATTTCGTGTTCGTAAAATGGACCTTACATTTCACGCCTCTCTTTGAAAAGTACCCTACAGTATAATAAACGGTACCACATTAAAAATTTTATTTAGTTGTTAGTATTACAAGCTGCCTCAATAAATATGGGATAAAACTATACCGAAAATAAGTTAAATATGAAGATTCTTATTACCATGACGATTTTTATGTAGAAATAATATCTTTTATGCGAATTGTATGAATGCGGTAATAGTTTACAAAACGCGTATTTTGGAATCGTAAACATGTCATTAATTTCGAATTGAATACGGTCATTGTTTTCGGCTCGGCTAATAAATATTTAAGGCAAACAAATGACGAAAAATGACAACGGTAACTCTTCTAGATTGGGAGACCTTCAGCCCGCGGACAATTTTTCACAGAAATATTATAAAACACTTCTCTCCTTGCTCCGAGGAAATTATCTCCCCCATTGACTAAAATTTTTACGGCAAGTTTGACTTCAATCCATTACATTTTTCCCAGTTTTATCTTGAAACCGTCGCGACAAAGTTGGATTGTGTTAATTGGGAGGCTGGATACTTTTTGTTAGAACATTTTGTGTACTACAGAAGTACTTTTTTAAATGAAAAATTTAGTCGCGGAATAGTTTGCGGTTGTTGCTTTTGAATTATATTTTTTCAATCAATATTTGTCGGGTTCGTTGTGAATTAAAAAATAACTTTCAAGCAAATCTACATCATTTTAGTACAGCAAAATGCTTGGTTTCATTTTCCTAAATTCTCTGAACGTTCGCTCTGACCTACATGCTGGCATTTACCATTATCAAATCACAATACACTTCAAAACTTTGTTATAGGACACTTAATAAGTTTAAACATACGGGACCACTAATTATGTTACCCATACTGGCCTATCTCGTGCGTGCTAATTACTTCACATATATCATGCGGTGATACGTTTCATGACGTCACATATCTAAACCATCTTGCCCTTAATATTCTCTTATGGGTAGGTATAAATTAGAAGTTGAGTTTCATTACCTTGTACTAACATTTGAAGATTACTTAAGGGCCACAAACTCGTACTGGTGTGCATTTTTAAACAGCTTAAATAACAAATTGAACTACGGTTCGCTTTGTTTAACCATGATTGATTATGGTTCATGAATTATTTAGGATTTGGGATTGTTCCTACAATCTAACTCAAAGGACGGAAACTTTTTCTGTTCTTATGTTGTATTTCTAAAGAGAGTTCAATTGGAAGTGTCTGATGTTTGATTGTACAAAGATATTGGAAATATGATATCATGTGACTATTTGTAAATTATCTGGGCTAATTTACGAACCCTAGACTTATACCATTTTAGTTTTTCCCAGTTATGTTAAATATTTAGTCTTTAGGCCGGTTGCTTCTCCGTTGGGGGAAGAAACACGAGACCAATGTTACTTTTAACAATACACAGAGAATTTATACTATGGTAAATGAAGGCAAGAAAACTTGTGAAATTCTAACCTTGAAAAGTGGGTCGGATTACGTTTAGCTGAACCGTTGGTAAGCTCTCATCAAGATACTAATTTAAAACACCTTCCAGTCATTACCATCCGAATCACCAAATCGAAGATTCCTCTAAAGGTAAACAACTTATCAGACAATGAAGGTAAGAACTTCGTTTTCCCAAAAATAGCCTTCAGACTTAATTTCACATGTTCATTTTACCACAAAATAGATTAGTGCAGAAGGTCGGATACATACAAAGGGCGAAAACGCACTCATAGCCGTTTCGCATAAATGGTCGAATTATTTTATTGCGTTAAGATGGTAGTTTGAATTGACATTAATTTTAACTTAATACCTCCACGCATTCGTGAGAAAAAAAGCCTAAGGTTCTGTTTTCTTTTCCTTTTGAGATATGGAATCCTGAAAACAAAATGACGGCATTCGCTCCGATTTTGACCATACGCCAAAAGATATTTGCCTACGTGTCTGTCAAAATAAAGGGTGTATCTGACATCGACGCACAAACGAGTACCATGGATCCAGGACACGATTCTAAACCCCCTAGTGGTAGAATTTTTCGTCGGCTTTTTCCTGATTAAAAAAAATATATGCAGATTTTTTCACTTTAGATCATTCATAATTGCTCATCATCATCATCATCTCAGCGTATTATCCCGGTCGCATCCGCGGTTTTCGCGTTGGAGCCCGGGGTCCGCTTTCATTCATAATTGCTATACTTTTATAATCCAATAAGATTTTAAAGTAAAAATTAATTAATTCGCTAATAACACAAAAAAGCGCAATGTAAACAGAACTCGAAAACTATGCTATCAGCTGATTTAATAGAGTTCATATCAGGGGTCAGCATCATACCTACAAAAACGCGCGGCGGCACGCTTGGAACGTTCAAAGGCCGAGCCGACACATTTTTTTAAACACTGTGATTTCTGTAACCCCTCATTAACAAAATAAATAACTATCATAATTTTATTAGTAGCATGCGCCTTTGTAGCCTTTTCGCAAAGTTTGCGTTACGATGTCAGATACACCCTGTATATTTAAATGTCTCTGAGCTAACCTTCTGTATTTTGTAATTATACGTTAGCACCATGACCTCGATATTATTATACTATGCCCAGACAACATTACAAAAGCAATTATTATCTAGCCCTTTTGTTTGCAAAATTTCACGCGTAATTTCCATAATCTAAACGTGGAGGTTTAATTTTAGGTATTCATTTTTATTTATTAAAATGTAATTTTTACAGAGTAATTTAAGCTATTGATGATATTTTCAGTAGCATTTATTTTAAATAGGAACCCCTTCTGAGAGTAACCATATGTAAGTATATAGATAAATTTAATATTGTGGAAAACGAAAATGTGAAATGATAGGCTCATTGTTTATACAAATTCCAAGAAACCATGATTCATGATAAAGGTTAAAAATGAGATAAATAACTACATAAAAATAATACTACTAATAAAATACTAATTAACTACATAAAATTAGGGTCGATCCGGTGTCCACCACAGTTAGAAATCAATTAGAAATACTTCAGCCACATAATTGGATCGATGTACCAGGCTCACAGAATCAAGAGACAGTTTATATGAGTTCCAAATTCTTTGACTCCGCTAAGAAGGGATTATGCTGCTTTGCACGCACTAAAATGCCTCTGGTACAGACATCTCCGAGAGAAATTCGGGGATTAAATCCTCTTCCGGTACCAAATTTCGATTTACCGACATATTTTTGATATTAATCAAACGAAGTCTATTAGGTTTATAATTGTTTTTTGACTTGATAACTTAATGTTTATTTCACTACATAGTATCAAACTGTCTGTTGTTCGCGATAAACCCGAAAACTCCTGCACTGAGCTTCATGCTGTTTTCAGCAATACATAGAGTGATTTTTGACTTTGAGGAAGGTTTCAGTTTATAATTTGTTAAGAATTTCTATACCTATATTAAAAGAAACTTAACTAATAATGTAACTGAAGTATGAGAAAAAATACCAAAATATCCTTGTATGGCGCACGCTGTGGAAGTTATTGAACAAAGTGATGTATTGATTTATCGAAGACATATCTACAAAATCCGCGATGACATATTTATGTCCAACTATTATAATTGTGTCAACTTTTTTACACATTTTAAAGTTGATAAAATTGTCGAACAAAATCATAGAATTGCGTCCTTATTTGCTTATTATTTCATATTCAAGACTGTTTCTATACCTATTGACTATTTTTTTAATTATTGAAATTGGACATTCCATTCAAAAGATATTACGAAAAAATCTCAATATAAACTGTAAATAAACTCAAAAACTGCTGCACCGATTTTTATGCTGTTTTCTCCAATGGATAGGAATGGTTCTCAAGGAAGGTTTTAGTCTACAATTTAAGTTTTTGTAAATATTGAATAAAATGTAACGATAGACGTTGAAGGTGTTGTTGGAAAATCATAGGAATGTATTCATCGACTACCCAAATTAGATAATTCTTTTTGATTTGTGTTTTTATTAAAAGTAAAAAAAAAAGTGTGTATAAAAGAAAACTGAATAGAATATACAAAAAGATCTGCGATGCGTTAACAAAAGCAATTAACTTAAAGAATGGAGGAATTATTTTTCTTGGTGCGTCCAACTGGTACAACATTACAATAATTAAGATCGAATTATTTAATTGTAATTTAATTTCAATTAATATTTTCTTAGTCAGCGACTGTACCAACCCCCAGTGGGAAGCTGAGACGAGCATAATTTTTATAAAATCTTTGATACGGTCAAGTATATTTATAATTGACTTTTGTAATTTTTTTATTAAATAACATTATTACATATTAAAACTACTGTTGCCTGTATTTAAAGTCAGCTTTTAAATAATTTAAATGTATTAAAATAATAAACCTGATAAGTTATTTTGATTCAAAATCATAAGTTTAATACATATAAATAAAATCTTGATGAATATCGACGGTTTTTTAGTAGATTTCAAAAGAAATAAAAAAATCCTTTAATCGTAAATCATCTAGACAGTTTCCTTTAAAATACTGCACAGTAAAAAACTCTATAAAATAGACCCAGTGTCGTTAAACATTCATTTTCACGTAGATTGGCTGTGACTAAAACTTTTTCTATCATCGAAATCACTGATAGATACTCAAGCTTGAGAACAAACGATTTTTTCACCGCCATCTACTAAAACTATAAAGGTCCCATTTCCTAAATCATGAAAGAAACTTTGACCGATTGCCATAAACTGATATAATATTTATCCTTAGATTGCTTTTTCCACAAAAACAAAGGCAACACATTGTTTGTGGCCGACAAATATTATTCTGGAATCAGATCGGTTTCAATAAGGTATTTCGAGAAAAAATTTATATGAAATAGTATTTCTTCCTGTTACCTGCCACACTTTAATTTAGCAACTTTCCCTCTTATATAACTTGAATTAAAATATGATCAATTATATATAAACTTTAATTGCAAAGTCCTGCTCTTGTAGTTAGTCTTCTTTGAAATTTACCTAATCAAGGTAAAGTTTTAAACAGTTTTCATATAAGAGTTAGAAAATTCTATTTCCTACTAATTTTATGGATGCGAAAGTTTGTGAGGATGATGAATGGATGCATGAATGAATGGAAGTTATTCTTTTTCGCAAAAGCTATTGAAACGGCACTCGGATAGTTTATAACCCGGACTAACATATACCTAGGATACTGTGTTATCCCTATATACCCACGGCGTCGCAACTTATACGAGTGAAACCGTGGGGCATAGCTAGTAAATTACTAAACCCAAAGCTCTGTATAGAGTTCAATCAATCCGAGCTAGCTCACGAACTAATGTACAGGATTTCTATAAATACCTACTTTATACGTATAAACTTCATAGCAAACCGAAGTTAGTAAGGGTCATGTTTTCCGCAAACATAATGTGCTGTCTGAGAGGTTGGTCCTTCGAGTCAGACTTTATCTGATCTAGCCCCTGGATTAATTAACTTAAATGCAACAAGTCCGAGTTTGCGCTACTCTCGAGATAGTCTGTCGCTTTTATTATGAAAGCTGCTGAATTAAGTAAGTAGAGTCACCCAGGATTATATTGCGTTTCATTATAGCGTCTCAACAGGAGATTTGTATGCGAACTTGGCTAATAATTGCTTTTTGATGTCATTAAATGAAGATAGTTTCGACTGCAATGAAATTTACAAATGGATCTTGAATTTCATTGAGACTGGGTAAATGTTGACGATTTCTCCAATTGCATCTAATATAAGTAAAACAATTTTCGCTTAATAATATTTTCTTACTAAACTAAATTTTTTTAAGTAAAAATTATATACGTTTGTTCTACCGATTTGTAGTCTGTGGGACAATTGAGTTAAAACGTTACTAGCCTTCGTTTGCTTTGCTGTAGAACATTGCCTCGTGTGCTTTAATACGAAATTAAATAACCCCGACTAGAGTACAAGACTGGATGCTACCGTATTTTAAAATTCAACACTTAATTATACGTTGAGATTTAAATGTATGCAATAAAAAATGAAAAATGAAATAATCACACTTAAGTCTGACTAATGAGGTCAGACTTAAGTCTGATCGATTAGGTCAGCCGTAAGTCTGATTGATTAAATTTCTGGCACGTGTCAGAAGAATTTGCAGTACAATCAGAGTACTTGAAATTATCCCGTTTAATTGAAAATTAAATTGAAGATTTTGTTGTTAGCCTAAGCGTTACAGTATATCATTACAACTAGGTATAATGACTAGCTGTGATTATTGTAACAATAAAGATAATAAATATACAAAGAGCAACAATTTATTGGGAAGAGAAATCGACGCCGTTGTATCGGATCCGTCGTCGGTCCCTCCGACGTCCGTTATTGGGACTCTAGACTTACTCTCACCAATTTATACGTTACATTCAAATTTATGCCGTATACAATTGTAATAAGGGTGGGGCATACCGCAAAGATAAAGTTGTTAAGTTATACGGAAGCGGCCTAATGACGACATGGAGTACAATAGCACGTGTGGCCCCTTGTTATTGGTATCTGACCTGACCGCTACGAGCGATTTGTCTAAATGAGATCCGGACCTCTTCTCCGATGCTTTGTTATTTTTTTAGAACGTTGCCCTTGCTTGTGACATATTCGTAGGTACTGCTCGTTTTCCTTGATTTTATAGATTTTCGTCAGTTGATGTATTGAACTTTTTATTGTGGTTCTAAAAAGACGATCTCTGAAGGTCTGTCTATGATTTATGATACCCTAGAACAAATAGTTTCGTAATTTGAATTATACCTAGGTAGGCATTATTCACATTTGTTTCCCTTAATGGCCGGAAAGTGTAACTAAAGCGATGTACCAAAAGTTCCTCCAAATAATTCACACGATTTATCACATGAGTAAATGATGATGTTGCTACAAAATTAGGTGATATATTAATGAACATTTACCTAACATTATACTATAATGAAATAACGCTGTTAAATAGAGAACTTTAAGGAATGAATGCCTTAGGGCCTAGATTTTGAGGTGATGCATCATGGGAATGTAAGCTTAGAGTTGTAACAGTTAGGGGTTATAATAGCTTTTCTGTGAACAGTTTTAGATACGTGAGTCCACCGCAACTACCGTAATCCCGTATACCGGCGATTAATCTTCGTTCCGGCTCTCACGAGGTGGTTTGTTGTGGGTAAATTTGTGGGGATGGCTACGATTTGCTGGCCATGGGTCCCGTGTGCCGAGTTCGTCATATATTAATTCTCTGTTGGTTTAATCGCCTCTTTTATCGATGCTAGATTAAAGAGTAGCCACGCACGTAAATCCAAATTGATAAAATCATAATTTTGTCATAATTTGACTTTCATATTTCGAATTTACTTTAGATAGTATATTTTTGGAATAGTATGTACTTTATAAAATCACGTAATGATGGCTCTTTGCCAGTAGTAAAATCAACTCCGAGTTGAATAATAAATATTGTAAAGCTAACATTAGAAAGCAAACTCAAACAAAAATCAGTAATAACGTCCAAATCTACAATAATTACATGTGTGTATGTGACTTGAATATTTGACCACAGTTCTTGGGACGTAAACATACACATTAGGTACGCATTGTTTTCCAGTAATTTGTGATGTATCGTAGGCAAAGCGCGGAGGGCGGCCTGGTGTCACGTGACGCCCCGCCCGCCTAATGTTTCACTCGCGTTACTGTGACAACTTCTACCTTTTACCAAATTGTATTTTCGTGTTCGGCCGAGTTTTCCTTATAAATACTGTCATTAAGACAGCGACACGGTGACAGGCGCTAATGTTTGTGAACGTATTGAACCCATTTGTAAATAATGTAAACAATATGTTATGACATTTTCTGTCACCATGTCAGATTCAAGTCGATTCTTATTTTACAGCGGTACTCGATTCTCCGTCGAAGTCAGATGGAATTCAGGAACAAAGGCACAACTGAAATACTTGTAATCCTATTTAATACTTGTAACAATATACACGGATGTTAACTCCCAGAAGTAGATTGATAATTTCTAAAGTAAATTATATTGCTTGATCCCATATGCCGGGGGTATTAAACGGATAAAGTATAAGCCCACGAATGATGTTAGATACGACTATAACGAGAAGAACTTCCACGAATAAATTAGTAAGAGGGGAATTGTGGAGCGGGCAAAACGCTTGTTATCTCCATTCGCGATTTTACAGCTTCAAGGGAACAAAATCTTTGGAGTAATTATACGAATTTGGAGTTTGAGGGACGCTGAATGAAAAAACCTACGATTTTTTTATAGAAAACTGTTCGATGAAAATTTATGTGCTAACGTGTAGACAAGATAGCAAAGAAATGTCAGTGTTAAAATGTCGGTACAAAAATATAACTCTGTGTTAATTTTTATCAGCGTCGGAGCCGCTGAAAGGTGTCATTGAGGTTGTCCGATATCGCATCCGTAAAATATACATAGCTCATGGCGGTAACTTTAAAATGGGCCCTAAAAGACGAGAGGAGGTAGCACCCGGGGCGTCATTATGAGGCCCCACGTCATTTGTTTATTAAACATCCTGCGAGGTGGAACAGAATAATGGCACGGTAGACTTTGTCACGGCCGCTTTACCCTGAAATTAAATCGTAATGATGATGCGAACCTCACTCGCCGCCGTTTTCGACTCCCCCCAACCCACAGTTATTAAGTCCCGTGTCGTCTTGAGGTCAAAATTAATAGGTTTTTTAAAAGCCCACCCGGTACGACAACTGTCATAGTTATGAAAGGAATCGCGTTGAGTGGCCTACCGAGGTTACATTGAAAATGAAAAAGTGTGACGTTTTTTCATACTTTGTAGGCGACACCATTTTGTAACGAAGTGGATATGTATGTTCCGCTTATATTTACTAATAGAACTTTAAAATTTATATAACGTGTGAATCTCAGAAGATATTCCCATGCGTTATAAATATAAACAGGAGAAGTCTCATTTCAGGTGTCTACGATTGTTGTATTTAGACCATTTTAGTGCTATTCGTATAAGATACAAAAGAATACGAAAGAGACTAATTTAAAACTCACCATGTAACAAGGAATATACCCATATACTTAGCGCAAGAAGACTTTCAAATAGGAAATTGAAATTATCAGCAGAGCGTTAAGATTTATTTCGGTTTCTGTGAAAGAATTTTAATTAAAATCTTATTAAAAATATTCGCAAAGAATATGTAATCTGTTGTAAGAAGAATTATTTCATAATTGGTCGTTAATTGTGCCCAAATTAGGGACTTGGCAAACTTTATACAATTTATATAATTATAGACTTACACATTCCTTTCAAACTTTTTTGCTATGAAAATTAATTTGCACTGATGGGATTTTTATAAATTAAAGTTTGCTAAAACAAGCTAATCCCTCGCAGCTCATTTATCCTGAATCCGGATGCTTATTAGTATAACTAAAATAATTGTTAATTTATCTTTTAAATTGTCAAGTAATTGCAGGTCAGTTGGAAATATATAACGGGTAAGAAACTCCATGGAGACCCCTAAAATTATTGATACGAAAATATTGGTTAAATCTAATTATGTATAAAAACAGCTATTGTACTTCAAGTAGCTACCACATAAGCATAGGCATAACAGAAACATTGTTATACCTGCAGAAAATCTGATGAAACTCGATTTCCGTACCATGTTTGCTTACCAAACAAGTACCGAAAGAAAAACATTCTGTAGTAACGAAACATGATTTTAAACTTTTCTAAAACACGTTTTCAAGCCACCGGCACGCCTAAAACAGCTCTAAGCGATCCTCGCCCGCATTCAATTAGCAGACATGATTAAATTTTTACGCGACTTAAGAATACTTGGCCTATAACCTACTTCAAGAAAAGCACCTATTACCAACAATTTTATCATCATTAAAAAGTTAAAATCTACCAACTAAGGTTTAACGAATTTGTATTTTAATGGAGAAACTATGTTCAAAAGTATCCTACTAATAATATTATATTTATTATAAACTTAAGCTTTTGTAATAAATATTATATAATTTTTTTAGTCTCTTTCACGCAAAAATGTCTGAACAAATTTGTTGAAATTTGGTACACAGATAGTATATAACAATGACTAACATGTAAGAAAAATCTTATGTGTCTGTCCCCAAATTTCATAAGTCCCAAAATTCATAAGTTATCGAAACTAAGACTAGTGAAAACGCGGACTGCTGATAATAAGTTTCATATTATAGTTTGCTTGTAGTGTTTACTGGTATTTGGGGATTATAGATTAATGAAATTAGTGCGATTAATGTGGGCCATTATTAAAGCGTAAATATAGAATATTACTGTGATAATAAACTGTGGACATATCTGTGGTACCGGGTTCAATGAAGCGGGCAAATAAAACCGATATACAATTACGAGAAAACGGTAAATATAGAATATTTGAGGAAATCTTTTACCTCGTTTAGAAGGTAGGGAATGAAACAGACAATTGGAGGGTTCGATCTTTATCTTATAATTATACATATTGTCGAATGATGTAGCTAAGGTACCCTTAATCATTTCGTGGTCTTTTAAATAGCTCTTATATTTTATAGTGTACTAACTATGCTCCGTTGTTTTACGCATATAAGTTTGGATCCCAAATGCAATATTGGTATAATAAATATCTCTTATCGAATTCATGAACTACCCATGTGCTAAATTGTATCCAACTCCTTTCAACCATTTTAGAGCGAAAGCAAAACAAAACATGTGTTAAAAAAAATAACAAATGTTTTGAATAGATTCTCTGGTTTAAATGAATGCGATATTTGTTTTGTTTATTTATAAATCCCGGTTGCTTCCGCCGCTTTCGCGATGGAGCCCAGGATCCACTTTCCTACACTTACTCCTTCATTTCGCACGATCTCTGGTATCCCGTGGTGTGAGATTGTTGGCACGCATGTCATCTCTTACGACGTCAAGCCAGCACTTCTTTGGTCTACCTCGCTTGTTCCGGCCTAGTAGAGGCGCCGTTATTTATATTTAAATATTCTAATTGTCTTTAATTTTTACTCAATCTATGTATAACCTAAATTGAAGATTGTACCTAAATAAAACATACGAATCTCCGCGAACAGAAAAATAGAATTACAGGCTCCCGTCCGCGCCAATTATACTCGCGATGCATGCAAAACGGCTCGAATCAGATTCTGTAGTGCCGACCTGTGTCAGCAAGTTGAAGTACAAACATAAATCTACAACAAGCTCCTCTAGGGAATAAGTGTGGAGTAATTTGCGAGCACACGAGCTTGCTTCGTCGCGAACATTAACTATTAAATTCGTTGCATATTAAACTAGAATCTTATATGTAATCCAGACCCACCTGAACGTTAGGTTTGTTCTCGCGAGGCTCTTCAATGCTTCTTAAGTAACTTATGAGTTTTGGAACTTTACTCGAATCGATATTGAGACATGGGGCTGTCGTTTGTTGTTGTGGAGTCATTTGCACTATACTCCTAAGCTGTATCCATATTCATATTATTCTGAAGTCTGTATGTTACCATTTCACGCCTAACTAACTGCACGGATTTAAAAAAAAAGTTATAGAGATGTAGTGAAGATATGGATGGCATCTATGGGAAGGACACAGGCTAATTTTGTATTTTGGTTTCGGTACGGGGAAGCCGCGGGCAGAAGCTATTGTAAAATAAAACAACTGCGACATAAAATAGAGTTGCCAAAAATAAAATCCAAAGAATGAAACTGATTTAATTCCAAAACCAGAAACAAACGAAACGTATAATCGACTTCAAGGGTGCAAATCTCAGGTGATTCGAACGTTCTCAAAGAAAGGAGAAGTTATGTCGAAAAATGCCCCCTTTGTTTCAGACAGCGAACAGGCCCACTCTCTGTCCAAGAGTACGGAACCCCACTTGACACGCTTCATTTTTACCTTTTCTTTAAATTGAAACTGGAGCGAGGGTGCTCTTTCTACGCGCCGTGTATCAGCCTTCATTATGAATTAAGAAGATTTTTCAGAACATTTTTTTATATTTTAAACTACCCTCAGTTAACTGGGCCACTTTGAAATTCTTTCAACCTGCAGAGATATGTGTGAGCAATGCTGGGATTGTTAGAACATACTGAGCTAGATTTCGCATAAGCCACGTAATCATTGACAAAAAAAAAAAATCAAAATAATATTATAAATATTTTCCACATCAGCAGTATGATTCTATAACCACATCTCACCGTGAAAACTTAGGTGATGTGAGCGTGGAGTGTATGAGTTTGAGAGCTGACTGAGCTGAGCATGTTTCATAGTTGGAATAATGATATACTCACACACACAGCTAGGGATTAACATTATTAACCTCCCTTCACCTAACTTTTCACGATGAGATTTTTACAGAATCGATCAGCTGTATCGATTTATGCAATTGTTCAGAAACTATCAATAAAATTGAAGCTATTAAATAAGCAACACGGGAGACTAGCTTCATGTGGGTCCTGTGATCAAAACCGTTGTAATAGGGATGCTCGAGCATATACATATCATGATATTTCCCATAAACTTTCCCATGATGGTGGATATATTACGCGCACGGAGAACAACTTTTCCCATCGGGTGCGCTGCACTGCGGCCGTGGCAATGCACTTTCGCTGACCCCTTGGTTCCTCCCACGGCGGCCATCTCTCTCTCTCTCTCTTAACTTTCTTCATTGGTTGTCTCGCTCGCTCGCAGTTGCGCCTGCGCTTCCCGGGTACCGAGGTAATAACATTCTACGACGCGGTACGCCGCCGTGTGGAACGGGTTCTGTCGATGACTTCGACGATTATTTGTATGAAAGACAATGGTCAGCGTGTATGCGTTAAAGAGGCTGCCTTTAAATGCAGTGATACAAGTAACTACTGCGATATTAAATTATATAAATGTTTTAGTAGTTATTAACAGCGAGCGTTATAATTTAGAAATATCAAAATTGCTTGTTGCATTTGCGGTAAATTATGTGTTAAACGGACTCGTGTATAACATTTAAAATCTTATAAAACAAGTATTTGAAAAGGAAGTACCTAAGTACCACGTATCTACGACAACCCTGTAGTTAATCTTGTTAAATCTCAACAATATAACATTATATAAGCACAACAGTTTCAGAATATACGAGCAATTGAGCAGTCGTGGATTCAGTCGCTGTAAGTGGAATAACTTTCTTGGTTACGAGAGCGACTCGACTGTCTTTGTAACGCCCTACACAGTTACGCTTATCTAGTTGCATTCCAGGTGAATGATCTTCGCACACGATATTCTTAAACTTTTACTCGCGAGACGACAAACCTCGCAGACGTCAGGCAGCATAATATTATACAGGTATTGACTGTGTCACCTGCAGCTGCGTTTAATTTTTCTAAATGTTATACCTCGTCTGTGGAACTGGTACAGTATCACAAACGTGACTCAAGTTACGGATTACGTGGGAGAGCATTGGAATGGTTTGAACAGTCTGCGGGAGGTATACCAAGCGTGCAATCGGCCATCACTGATATTTCGACTTTATCTATCAAAAATTTAGGACGACATTCGTTAGTATCACACTCAGGGGGACGTCGTTCTAGGCTTGCGAGCATATCACCTAGCGTGACTCTAAACGGTACAACGCAGTCGTGACAGCCGCTGTATTATGATACGTAGGGCCAAGGATTTGGGTGCACATTCGACCGCATGAGATGTGTCCGTACGAGGGAATGCGTCTGGCAACATTCCATCGCACAATGAGTAATTTAAAAATTCAAAAACTCGTCGCGACTCGGCTTGCGCGATGTGAGGCGATCCAACGAGTGCCGCTCTGCAATTGAGACTGTTATCTGCCTGCATACTGCTACACGACGTACATACATACGAGGGAATAATCCACGCGGCTGAATAACACGGTTACCTAAATATAAACTTAGCAATCGAAACGTACGCTGCAATCGAATAGAAACGTACGTATCGAAATTGTAACTACAAATAAATTCGAACGATTCGTTACAACAAAGGGTCATCTCTTATTCGCAAACATTCGAATAGCAGGAGATCAGAAGCAGCGCAACGGAAGGGTTTCTTGAATGTAATTTCGAATAGAAGTAAAAAAAGAATGAGATAGTTGTACGTGAAACGCTATCTCGTTGCTAATTGGTATACATACAGCGAACAAACTGCGCGCGATCGACCGAAGTTAGCTCTACTATTTTTAAATGAAATTCTTTCCACTCATATATTCCCAAGCACAATTACGTCGTACTCCAGTTACGTTGGTTTTTGGAATTCCCAAACAGGTAGTAGAATTTGATTGCGATTTATTTATTCAGCATTCATTCGATGCATATCCTACATGTCGATTCACAGAAATGTTATCATATTTCAATCATACTTGTGTAATGTATATATACATTACATAGGTATGTATGATGTTTGTTTGTGTTATTTTATTATACACGGTATTTTGAGCTGCGCATTAAGCGTTGAGATAATTAATATCCAAGATGCTTGTTTACGTAGAGCATTTATACATACAGTATGTTAAGAAAACCCTGTCCGACCCGTGAAGGTGTTGTTAGGTATCGATAACTGATTCTACTAATGCATACAAAACCGGGCTAAACTTAAAAAAAAAAGAACTTCAGGGCAGAAACCCAAAGCGGACCCCAGACTCCAAAGCTGAAAAAAAAAAGCTACGGATGCGACTGGGATTAACGCTGAGATGATGATGATAAACTTCAGGGCAGAAACCATTATAAAAAAAAAATGAATACAGCATCATTATTAAATTAATGCAATAACTGACTTTGTGTAATAAATAGAAGTTATAAGCGTGGTTGAAACTTAAAAACTATAAATGATATAATTACTGTTATTAGTAATTATAAACTCGAGGTGTACGAACGAATTGCGAGACTCAACCAACTTGAAAATGGGTGATTGTTAGCAAAATAAACCTGGACCTAATAATATTTACAGCAGAGTTTAAAATAGCTTGATTGTGGCAGTTTAATTTCCCAGGGATGGATGTTTGAGTAGGAACTTATATCTTAGTGGGTGGTTTTTAAGTTTCAATTTAGCGGAACGTTGAAGATGGAGGGTTGGCTGCAGGGAATATTAGACGCTGAATCAGTAGGCGAGGGTTTTAAATTCATTGGAGTTACATTTGGACGTTTTCGCCGACGGGTGCAATGGGAACATGCTAGAGTGAGGTGGTAAAAACTCGGCCGTAATTAGTCTTTGGATCCCAACCGTGAACAGATGCGAGGGAGTGCTGAGTGCCCGAGGAGCCGATGCGTCCAACTCTGACTGCTGAATTACATTTTTCGATTGGTACAGGCAAAATCTTTGAAATAACTGACTGGTCTGTTTTTCGGTCTCGCCGTTTCCTCGCTGCTTGTTTTATGAATGAATTTGTTAAACATGCTGAGGGTTTTTGTTTTATCTTAACTTCTAAGCACCGACAACATCTACTTAGAGTTCCCTTTGGGAAAGTTAATATAGACACGTCATTATACTCCTAGCTAAAGGTAGGACTACATTATGCCGGGGCCACAGCTGGGAGCACTGCAGCGCGTTAATCCACACGAATCACTTCTATACATTTTACGAACCTACAGTTATGTAGGTATCGTAATAAAAACCCAACGATGCGCTGCGGCCCCGCACCCACTAATGTACGCATACCTTTACGTAAGACTCGTTTTATTTATAGTTATTGAGCTCCGTCAATATAGAAAGAAAACATAAACTTTTTAGTAATATAAATACTTTTATCTCCCCCTTTCTTAATTATAACCAACAAACGTAATAAGATATTTTATCAGCACTACTTCGAAAGATTCTCCAGCAATGAATTCATTCGACGTAACGGATCAGGAAATGTCGGTTTATCATATTTGAATAAAACTACAACACTTGTAAACCTCATATAGGGGCTGTTCCGGGAAAAGGAAAAGAAGTAGAAATTGGATTATAAAGTAAAAATATATATTTACACAAGTAAAGCGTCTGCAGAAAAAAAAAACGCAGCAACTTTTAGCGAAGTACGACTCTCGCTTTGATACTTCTACAAGTATGAAAAAGTCTTGTTGATTAGCTCTTGGAGTTTTTATTTCGACGTATCTTTTACTTTTCGTCTTATTACGAATTTGAACAACTTTCGTGGTCCTTGAAGTTTTCCGTATGAAATAATATTAGGGAAACAAATTTGCTAACAAATAGACGATTCATTTGGACATTTCGCTAGAGTGAGTATTCACGGAATTTTAAAAAAGTTTGTCACTTGAAATATTGTGAGATGAAAATTGACATAAGATTCAGTCAAATCTAATCGGAACGTTCACTAAACATTTTGTTACCACAACCCAAGCTCATATTCAGTTCAGTTATCAAAACCTTTTTTAATACAAGGGTGTTCAAAATTATTTTGATTAACAGAACGGGCGTGACTGAAGAGAGCCAGTGCAAACATGAATATTGTTATACTCTTTGGAGTACAATAACTTTTGAAATGGA
The DNA here is from genome assembly GCA_037179545.1 of Sesamia inferens. Lineage (NCBI taxonomy): Eukaryota > Metazoa > Arthropoda > Insecta > Lepidoptera > Noctuidae > Sesamia > Sesamia inferens. The sequence continues at coordinate 12,558,028 of CM073928.1, read as the reverse complement.
CTCACCGTTTCGGACGCTGTGTAGCGCCCGCTGCTGCACTCAAGTAGTGAAGATTCACTCACCTGTAAACAAAGAAGAATATTGTTACAACTTGTAGTTTATTTAAACCGATTCCTGGTACATTTCGCTCGCGGAACGATTGCAGCGATTCCATGGAATCCTATGGGGTACTACGGGTTCAATCGCACGATACCGAGGTATTACTTTGTGTGTTATGCTGTTTTTTCGTTAGGTTACGGGTTACATGAACTTAAATGGAGTTTTATCACGTTATTTAGTACAGAATCACGTGTATGTTTTGTAAAGTAATATTTTCGTATGAAATTATACACGGAGCTTTGCTGATAATTTTTATTTTATTTTTCTATGAATTACCTATTGTATGATTATTTAGTAAAAGCTTACTTGTATGGAGGAGAAGTCATCACTTCTAAAAACAGATTTTAAAAAGAGTTTGTAGCATAGTATCTTTATGTACAGACTACAGCACGTGAAGCTACTACAATGTCTCAAATTTCTTTATTAGATGTTCAAGTTTATCGCTAAAGCATTAAGGTTCAAGGTTGACTGGGAATATTTGACAGTTTCAGCTTGACCTGTTATCGTCCGTACTATAACAATTGTTGAACTAGTGTTAAAAATTGTTTTGCATACGCAAAACAATCTTTCAAAAACGTTCCTCAGTTTCAAAGAATTTATTTTTCGAGTTCCCTGAAATATTTTGTTAATTTACAATAGACAATTGCGAACTAAAAGCTATGCCTTTGTACCAATCCCTGTGTCTTCAGATTCACTGAACTGATTCTAATCGGATGTTTTTCCTGTCTTTGCTTGTTTTTGCGACTCAAGGGCCTGTCTGTAAGCGCGTCCGGGATTTTATTAGCAATGAACATTCAATTACGAGATTGTATTTATTTATTTAGTTAAGTAAACCTTTATATTTATAAATGTTTTATGAGCGGAGTTTTGGTGATTTTATTTTCTATAGAACGCGGTTACATTTAAATTTTACATATGTATGTTCATAGCATGAGAATGCAAATTATTTTAATCCAGACCGTGGTTTACTTTCGTATCAAATTTAATACTAATCAACCGTTTAAGTGAGATTGTGTGTCAAATAAAAAACTTGAAATAGAGATCGATTGCGACCTCCATGCTTTCAAAACCGTTCACTTAAAACTAGCGCTGGGCTCTGTTTTGGATAGGGTCGCAGCATAATGCTGAGCGATAGCCTTTTTGACGCATATTTGCCTCAACTATTTCTTATTTTTTTGTAATCTTTTGCGTCATGGTGTGTGCCGCAAATAAACGTTTTTTCTTTCTTCTATCTGTATGAACCTTGACTGCCTCATAAGTGTAATGTGTAGAGTTGCGCGGATGTTCTGACTTGAGGAATTTTCAGCAGCAGGCTGTGGTTAGATATTAAACTGCAGGTATTTCAATAGGCTTGCTACTATTACCAAACTTCAAACTCATTTATTGCGAAAATGGGTAATTCAGATTATCAACATCGACTCGTAACATAGTTTGATAATGATATCTGTGTCTTCTTGCACATTACTATGTATTATATTCACTACTGAATTCTATTACAATTATATAAATTCAATTTAAAAAAAGTATCTAGAGTAATTTTATTCACATTTTACAAAACCAGCGGGTAACAGTAGCAATGACTTTCATTATGACTGTTTACCAAGGTTCATTGAGATATTTACGTTGTTAAGTAGACCATTTATTAGAACATAAGAAGCAATGGTTTAGCAAGGTCCTTCAAAATGATTCGGAACATGATTTACAGTGAACGCAATTAGGGTTAGGTATAAAGAAAAAAAAGTAACTTAGAGAGCATTTCATCTTTCAAAATAAACCATGACACCACACCTACTTTCCTCTGACAGTTTGGAAGACGTGTAGGTACACTATACTATGGAACTTTAGTTCTTGCGTATGCGAAACCTGAATAAAAATAGTTTGTTCAGAATAAGCAACTGAACCGATTTCAATAATTTTTACACCATGTTATATTTTTGCCCAAATACATTTAGAAATTGTTGCAGAGTGGTTACCGAGCGGTAAAGATATATCATAGTACTTGCCCGCGCGCCAGATCTGACGCCAGATGTCAACGCACCGCGCTCGCCCGCCTGAGAGGAGCTTTGACCATATTTTTGTTGGGAAAACCAAATGGAATAGCAAGCTCATAACTTTGTTGTTTTTTATTTTATCCTTTTGAAATTTTGTACATAAATTCTTTACCTAAAATACTTTATATGTGTTTCGAGTTTCGCATAAACAAAAAATTATGTTGTATTATTATATTATACATATACTGTGGCACATCCACATTTAGCCGATTATGTTTAAATATCATGTTATAGTGGGTAAGTTTATCGCCATCAAGCGGACACAAATCCAGACTCTGTGCTGTTATTGAGAAATTTCTAAAAGAAAAACTCAAAAACACTTTCCCTGTCAAGAGAATCGAACCCAGAACCTTATGCTAAGTTGTAGTGCTTGCAGTCACTAGAATGACGAGACAGATAAAGTATTTTTCCCCCCAAAGTCGACACAAATTACACTATACAAATTAATAAATCTCGTATAATAAATGCATTGTTTATAATGCCGGTAACGTTGTTCTGTTCCGATTCATAGGGGTGGTCTACAATCCCCGCTTAACTTCATTATGAGAGCGAATTGCTAAACGTTCCCATTGTTGACCACGGCCCGGGGTTTAAGGGTGGTTAGTCATGCAAATAGACGTCAACTAGAAACAAGCTCTTGGGGTTTCGGCGAATGCGTTCCGATGTTTCGGTCTGCGTCGGCGAGACGTCGGGGAAATTGAATCAGTTGCTTGAGGAGTGTATTTTATTTAGAGGATCGTTGGTTTAAGATAAAGTGGTTAGAATGTTGGAGGATTTTGCATGGTTGAATACATTTATGTACATTAGACTTTGGTTTAAACTTCAGTCAACAAATCTACTGGGGCTCATAGTTTCGCTGAGCGGATTGAGTAAAAATTACTATTAGTTTCCTAGTTACCGACGTTGTAACGTTTCTGTCCAAAAAACTTCTGTTGTGATCTAAATCAAAAGTAAATTAACATTCATTCGTCGAGTCATCATCTAAAAAAACAATACCTACTTTTTCCGAACTAATTTCGTGTTTTACGTAAAACTTCAGTCACACCTCCATTAGAAAAAGCCGTTTAAGCAATTCAATAGCATGATATTTCACAGATATTTATTAGCTACAAACTGAAGGTAAACAACTGCTCAAAATTAACGTATTACCGTTTGTTTCCCATTTGCCGTTCAATTTGGGAACACGTATTAGTTTGTCATTAAACTAAACCGAACCTGAACAGCTATTGTACCTGAAACTGAAAGTCGATCAAACGAGGGACCAGTTTAAAGGCTATAATGATTTCCCGCTAATAAACGTTTAGCGCACAAAGGACGGTAATGGAGAATGGATTATGGATCTCTATTATTAATGCTGTTCCAATGTAGCCGAGCATGGAGACTCAATACTACGAATAATAGTAACGCGACGATCGAGCAGCCCCGAAATTGTTTCGCCTCACTATTCAACAGAGCATTATTAACGTATTAACTGCTACGATAATACATTTTGATGGAACATTCGCCTCGATTATGTCCTGGAATGAAGCACGATCGGATCGAACAAATTTCTGCTAACAAGAATGCAGCGGATTATTTCTAAATCCCTTAATAATGGACGATGGAAAACAAAGGGAAATATATGTTTTGAATCATGCTGTATTAATGAAACACGTACAATGGGAGGACAATATGTCTGGCCATATTCCCTGTATGAACACATCCCTCGAATGCTTTTCATGCTTCCTCTGTTAAGTTGAACATCCATGATTGGAAATATTAATATTGGTGTAGATATAACAACTTTTGTGAAATGCACCGATGTTGTTATGGTATGTAGAATTTATGAACGAATATACATAATATATAAATGAAGTATTTGAAGCATGCTTCCATTCAAAACAATTAAGATAATTAAACGTGTTTTGATTGGTTGGTCAGGAACAGAAGAGTAACGCCTATCCATACCTTTTTTTTGTTCTGGATGGGAAATCTTCAAATGATCTCTCTCGCTCTGGGCGGAGCGGAAGGGCGTGTCAGACTTTTACTGACTAAAACCCACCCGTGTTTCTTCACTTGCCTGTGCGCCAGGACCACGGATTCTTTTTTAACCAACCCGCAACCCTGACCCCGTCACGATGTGACGGGGTCAGGGATGTGACGGGATGTGTTATTATGTTATTCCTAATTTCAATTTTAAACAAATACAGTACATTATTTGTATACTGCCTGGACACAGGCTTTCCCTCTTCGAGAGGGAGTCATACTAATACTATAAATGGGAAAGTGAGTTTGTTTGTTTGTTCCGCTTTCATGCCGCAACTACTGAACCGATTGCTTTGAAATTTTGCAGACGTAAAGTTAGAAGTCTGGATTAAATAATAGGGTACTTTTTTATCGCGAAAACATTTGATATTCCCGAGGGAAATCTAAAAAGCGCGATATAACCGATCTCCACGCGGGCGCAGCAGCGGGCGGAAAGCTAGTAGATTGTAAATTGACGGGTGAGCCCAGTATGCCTTGGTAGATGTCACATGACTTCTAATTTTTGTTTCTAGGATGTCCGATTTCTTCATGAAGTTTTTCTCCACCGCTTTTAGAGCAATGGTGCAGTAAATTATTTACACAACATAAAACGCCTTATCGGTTTCGGCCGTCATCGTAAATCGAGGCTGTTACCTCTGGACTGCCGCATGAGGACTGTGTATTGCTTGATTATATCAAAGCCTTTCCTCGAAATTATGCAGAAGGGAATTAGGGAAATCATGTGATAATAGAAAGAGGAAGTCAAGTGTCAAGTTCATCGATCATTACATGTCAAGACATAGGTAGATATTGAATGAAGACGTACATTTCTTGTACAGGATCGTTTAAATTGTGTTAGGCGTGAATTGGTTTACCACACAAGAGGATTTGCTGTTCAATTAATATTTATTAGCACTTACAGCTTTGTAACTTTGTAATACCGTAGCTAATGATGTAAAGAGGAAAGAAAGAGAACTAAAAGTTTCGAAGCAAAAAGTCTACAATTTAAGAGTGGTTTACATTTCATTAGACGTTCTAAAGTACCTGCCAAACTTTAATCAAACCTTATTTTGACAACAAATTCCAAAGAAAATGATGGAACAAGTTTTTTTTATTAGCTTTTAATGTCATACTGCTGGGTAAAGGCCTCCCTACTCTTTTTCCACTGCTTGCACAGCTGCCAAGGACCAATCTTTATCAAAGGAATCCAGCTCAACCGGCCATTTCCGTCTGGGCGTTCCCATGTCGTTAGCCATATCACTGGATCCGGGATGAGTCGTAAGTTTGGCCTATAGGTCGACTCACATGTGGCAGATATGTCCAGCCCAAAACCATTTAAGCGTGGCAGCTTTCCAAGAGACATCAGCCATTTGAATGATGAATAAATTGTTGTTTTCTAAACCAGGTTAAATCACAAGTTTAAGACCCAGGGTCCTTTCCATTGCTTTCTTGTAAACCTTGAGTGCGGACCTCTGCTGAATTGACAAAGACCATATTTGTGAACCATAATAAAGGGTGTATCTGACATCGACGCACAAACGAGTACCATGGATCCAGTACATGATTCTGAACCCCCCAGTGGTGGAATTTTTCGTCGGCTATTTCATGATTAAAAAAAAAAAATGTAGTTTTTTCACTTTAAACCGTTCATAATTGCTATTTTTTACCACCCAATATAATTTTAAAGTAAAAATGAATTAATTCGCTAATTACACAAAACAGCGCAATGAAAACAAAACTCGAAAAACTATCTTATCAGCTGATTAATAGAGTTCACATCAGGGATCAACGTTATACCTACAAATCCGCATGGCGACACGCTTGCAACGTTCAAAAGCCAAGCTGATACTTTTTTAAATATTGTTATTTCTGTAACCGTTCATTAACAACATAAATGTCTATCATTATTTTATTACTGGCATGCGGTCTAGCCTTATCGCGAAGTTTGCGTTACGATGTCAGATACACCCTGTATATGAGGATAGGTAAACTGCAAATGTCGATGAGTCTTATCATCGATACAGACGAGATCATGAAAAAGACTATTTGATCAAGATACTCATCGCCACATTCAAACTCCCACCCGCCACTGTAAAACAAGATAAGACATACAGGTACAGTTAATGAATTCAGCATCATCACCAGACAAAACTATTAAAAAGTAATGGCGTATAAAAACAAATAAACATCGTTTTATTTAAATAACTCTACTTCTGCATAACTACTAAAAGCAGCATTATAAAAGACCGTCTTCGGTAATCAAAAACATCTTACCAAAGCACGACCTTTAGAAGCTCCAAAACATTGCAACAAAATTCACAAACAGCGTCAAAGAAAATCCTCCATTTTGAAATAGTGATGTGAACAAGTGAACCTCTGACTATATGCTCGGGGCTGATCACAAGTTAATGCAACTGAACTTGTTGCACCGTCATGTCTTAAACTTAACTGTGTCTTAACTAATTACACCGACCGACTCATGTTTGCTTTGTAAGATGAAGTTGGGAGGAAGACACCTACGTCACCTACACAGAAATTTCAAAATTTTGTTATGGTTACTTAAAGGTGGGTAATACGAGGAAAGTATTGTTTTCTAAGGACGGTTTTATACGTGCGTGTGTCTTGAGTTAAAGAGGATTTTACTGAGTCTGTTTCTTTAGTGTGAGAAATGCCACGGTAGGGGCGCCAATAACTATACCAAACAAGTTTAATCTACTGACAAGCGAGCAATTTTCTATATACTCTATTTATACCCAATTCCGCAGCAAACAAAATGTTTACATTTAACACAGTTTAATTTCACCAAATAACTAACTTTGTCGTTCCCGAATACATCGTTAACTTTACGTAGCGAAATGCTAAAATAAGTAAGTACGAGGTGAAACAAAACAGCTGAATACCGAAACCGTAAAATAGTCTCAGAGTCACCTTGTGTTCAGTTCATTACCAGTCAACGTCGACTTACGTCATGCAATGTTCAAAACTTAATAAACTTTAAACAATACCCGGGAAGATGCGTTGTCAGAACTTCTAAAACTTGGAGTGAAACAGGCAACCGACGGAGCTACGCCCCTATTAAGATACACAATGTATCTAATGTTTAATAACATACCTTTGCAATATGCGTAACTATACCCAAACTCGAGTAACTCACACGGAATCCTTCAGCCTAAGCTATTGTCGCAAAATAATTTAACCGAGAAAGAAGATACTTTATTTGGAGATATGTCTCCTGAATAGTTTCCCAACAAAGGAAAGCTTTCAATTTCATTAAATACGACAACAAAAAGATCACATGGAAGTAATCACAGAACTACTTCGAATTAGTTTTCACAGTTTCAAAGGAGGCATTCCATAGTTAGACAAATGTTGGATGTTCAGAGGAGGCCCCTCGGTGAGCTAGCCGCCAATCCTCTTCTCCTTTGATTACAGAATATTTGGTGACTTCTGTCCCCAATTTAAAAAAACTTTGCTTTGTCCGTGCAAGTTGTTGACCACTTCTTTCTTTGTTTCAATAGAAGAAACCATTTGAAACGGTAAATTAGGAAACATTTTGATTAGCGGGTCACACGACACCGATAAACTTTTGGGTCCTGTTTCGGCACAAACCTTTTAAAGAAATTACACGTTTCACGAATCTTCTTTCAGCTTCAAACGGTTTTTTATTTAGTTCATAATTCGTTCTAAAGTAATATAAGTACAAAATATATTTAAGCCCCTTAATTTCACTATAAGACCACATTGCATTATTTTCTTCCTATATAATGTGAAACATTTTTTAAATTGGGCCATAAAGCGAAGCCGTACCGAGCCAGGCTGGGCAGGTAGCAAGAAATTTAATAAAGTAACGTCTATTTTATCATGAATTATTCTGGAAAGTATGTTTTGTTTTTAAATTAATTCGCAATGTCTCAGGAGGGAATGTGAAATAGCAACACCCGTAGCTATGTTGTGAGTAATTTAAACACGGACATTCACTAGTAAGGAAGCGAATCCCGAAATAACTAAGTAAATAACGTAAAATTACAACGAGGCGGCCAGTTCTGCGTAAACCACACGTGTTCAACGCAGTGCGTATGACGCGACTAGTAAATAAACAAACAGGAAATATTACATTCTTGAAAATAACGTCCTGCCGCCTTTTCTTTGATTCTTGTTTGTAGCAGCATAATAGCTTTAGTTTAATAGCTTACACGATGTTAAATGTTTCGATGGTAGTTATAAAATGAATATGTAAGCTGAACAAGGTTAAAAATGAACACATGAATCTCTCATGAATAAATGCATTAAGGTTATAGTTTTATTGGTTTCTGAACATTTATTTTTATTAATTTTTCTATGGTGATGCAGTTCCGTAATTGTACCGTAATCATCTATTCACAGCACGTCGACTGTTTATTAACATATCGTCCATAAAACGGACAGGCGCGAATCTGTGTCGATTTTTTCCGACTTTCCGGTGCAGACGGCTATTCAACGAGCCTTTTTTGCTATCGCTTCACTGCCAACCTATTTTTGTTAAAAAAAAGGATCAATGATGTTTTCACGGGAAATAGATAAACAGACTTACGTATATGCTTTTCGAGGATGCTTTTAATAGAATTCTAAAGATATGGTGCTGGTAATTTAATTAAATTTATTTTTTATACAAGTACGAGTTTCAAATACCTGGGAAGCTTTGTCTATAAATGAAGTGTGCAATTGATTAGAGTAATCAAGTCTTTGGTTGTTGTGAATATTATAAATGTAATTTTTGTTAATGATGATGATTATATTAACAAAAATTACATTTATAGTATTCAAATTCATACCCTTATTCATAAACGTTGCTGAAAGTAAACCACAGTGCTTAAGGGGTTTATTCATAAACAATGATTGAAGTTAAGTGACGTGCAAACGTCTAAAATGTATGGTTAAGGAATATCTAATCACTAGTTAACTTTAAGCAAAGTTTATGAATAAGGGGGAATATATTTAAGAAATTAGATTACTCTTACATTCCACTGAAATCGCTGAATCAATATATAAAGAAAAACAAAATGATATAAATAAATAACAGCAACACAAAACAAACTCTGCAATAGTTACAAATATGACAACGAATCGATTGGAATGAATAACATCGCCGTACGATTTCAATGTGTGTTCACGTCTGTTTGTTTAACATACAGAGGAATGAGACGACGACCGGTGGATCCAAGCATCCGAGCATCCAGTCTAGCCCCGCAAACACAAGAAAATGAAAATAAATAAAACCTCACTTACTACGTAACGAAAAATGAATCCGTCTAAACGCAAAAGGGGGACAAAAGATTAATTGAAAATCGATATAGGGACATCATACCTTTGCGAATCTATCAAAATACATTCACTTTCAATCGATAAAGTCGGACTGTATAATACTGTCAGTCATGACTCATGATTAATGCGGACTTATGACATGCTTTATTGACTCTTCCGCCATAGAGCTGACGATGCAAATAAAATAAAATCCCGTATCATTGAAAGAAAATACCTGCGCTCAAGTAATTAAATGGAAAGATGATGATTTATAACCGCCATTAAGTGAGCCGCTCTGTTTAAATATTGTAGATTTTTTCAACTGATAGCACGGTAATCAGTCGTTTTTACTATGGAATAACTTTTATTTATCTAAGTGTGGAATAGAAACTTTTGAGATGAAAATTTCGCGATAAACCTTATGATACTGCAGTAATTATTGCCGCGTGCACTGCAAAGTTACTTATAATAATATTGCTCTGGAGATAGTTATCAAGGATTGTATATACGATTATCAAGAGCATAAAATTCAAGACATTCTACTGGGTAGATAATATATATTTTTGGGTGGGAAATTATAATCAACTGACTTCTCTCTCTCTCTGGACTGTGCGGAAGGCCGTTTCAGATTTTTACTGAGATACTATGGCAAATGAAAGAAAGAAAATACGTTTATACAGCTCAGGTAGAAACAAATAAAAATCAAGTAGAATGTAAAAACCCCGATGTATAAAAAATACCAGCAAAGTGTGCCTTGCGGCTGCACCAAAAAGGTCCAGTGATCAGTCCAGTGAAAGGTCAAATGATTATTCATTTGTCTGTGCCAGTGGCTACAGAACCTCTTTCGAAAAGCCCGCGACCCTAGCTGGCATCGGTCCTAGTGGACCTATCAATTTCCAAATACCTAGCTAGCTAGCTACACGAATCTATTACATACAAACAAAGGGCGCACGTCGTATCAATTAGCTCAATTTCACCCTTTTTTATACAAATTCAAAGCCATTAACAACACTGGTTTATTTGAAAACCATTAGCGGGACGAATGGATACGGTTTCAATCATCGATAAAATGAATGGCTGTCTTTCACAAAAGCTTCGCAATAGGGTCGGATGTGAATTCGAATTATTAAATTATTTTTTTAAAATAAAATGAAGGCACACGCATGATTTTTTTTAGCCAGAATTATTAAAGAACGAAAAATTAAAAAAGGCCAATGTTAATTCGTGTCACTGATCCCAATGAATGGGAAGGATTTATTAACAGGCCCGGGATTTTTTTAATTACGCCTAATCCGATACAAAACCGCGTAGAAGAACACAATCAACGTAGAGTGCGCAACACTAAATCAAAACAAACTTCAGACTGGATCCCTTTTACAAACTTTCTAAATAATGGCGAACAATCTTTTTCATTAAAAATCTCCATGAGCCCGATTATTAGGGAAGTAAAACGCCTCCGGTGGCCGGACCGGAGTTTGAGAGTATTCACAAGATTTCCGCGAGGTCAAACTTGGGAATGTTAACAGATAATTACGGGCAAGTTTTAGCTAGCACGAGACATTTAACAGATGCTTTATTCGGGAGCGCGCGGCCGCGAGCGCAGGATGAATGCTAATGAGACAGCTACGCGCCGGAATCTGGCACCTATGCCGATCACAGTAAGTGTCGGATTGCCGTGCTGTCAGTGTCGATCCCGGTTTCCCGAGCCGCCCGTTAACACATTTGGACTCGTGTCTAAGGTTAATTAGATTAGTATCCAACAATGCTACGCAGATGTTGTATAAAAACAGATTTAGGGTAGGTACATCACTTGGATTATTTCGCAATGAAAATTAATGATCAAAATAAAGGGCGCTATCCATTTTAACTTTATCGATATTGCTTGGTACATTAAACAAACTATGGATGACTGCAATAAATTATACAGACTTTAAAATATTACGATATTTATACGAGTACCATCTTACTCGGTGTTGCTCTAAGACTACAGTAATTAACATGACTTGTGACAGTCATACATCCTTCCTTGCGTTCCGGGCCAATTAATCTAACACGGAAACGGATATATGAGCAAGGCGCAAATGGTTTCATCACACATATAATTTACTGACTTCGCATACATAGCATGATAGTGTTGGAATGAAGTTTATACATATAAGAGAAAGGCGTCGACGTAATTTTCTAGTCGAACGCTGTTTCGTATTATCACTTTTTGTAGGACATTGATTTATTATAGTGATAACATTATCAGAGGAATATCCTTAAAGATTTACAACATAAAGGGTGTATCTGACATCGACGCACAAACGAGTACCATGGATCCAGCAAACGATTCTGAACCCCCCAGTGGTGGAATTTTGCGTCGGCTTTTTCCCGATTAAAAATAATAATATGTAGTTTTTTTCACTTTAGACCGTTCACAATTGCTATACTTTTATAACCCAATGAGATTTTAAAGTAAAAATTAATTAATTCGTTAATTACACAAAAAAGCGCAATGTGAACAATACTAGAAAAACTATCCTATGAGCTGATTTAATAGAGTTCGCATTAGGGGTCAACGTCATACCTACAAACACGCACGGCGGCATGCTTGCAGCGTTCAAAGGTCGAGCCGACTTTTTTTTAAACACTGTTATTTCTGTAACCGCTCATTAACGACATAAATGACTATCATAATTTTGTTAGTGGCATGCTGTGTATCCTTTTCGCGAAGTTTGCGTTACGATGTCAGATACATCCTGTATATACCCTTTAAATGATAAATACTGTTAAATGATAATCTTCATATTAATTTTCCGTAATTAATGCGGGGTACATAACATAGAGTATGTATTCTTTCTATTATATAAATACTTAGCACTTTATTTATGAATGTTGTTTAAAATAAAAATTAAAAATGCTTATCAAAACTTTTTTGAGGTTTATACAGTAATTGTTAATTTTTAGCCACAATTACAAATCAAAACCAATGTGTAATACTCGAAGCTTGAATTAGTAATTGTTAATTGAAAAAAATATTCACAATTAACAGATTTCGTTTTTACAAATCATGACATTATTGGTACTCGCCCTTGCGGCTCCACCTGCAGTTAAGGTTCTATAGTTCTTTGTTAGCCATAACTTCATAAGAAACATTCTACTTATCTACATACCAAATTCTCAGCCAAGCCCACTCACCAGTTACGAGAAAATACCACAACATTTTAAAAATTTTATTTATTAAGCCCATCCCACATGTCATGTCAGCGCATAAATTCACTAAATCCCAGCCGACCTTCGTCCACCAACACTTCAAACAGTACACAATATCTGGTAACACCTTACGGTAAGAGCAATCTGTGTAAAAGCTAATTAATGCTGAGCAGGAAACGGAAGGGCAACGGGTCGCGTCATTAGATGCATTATGCAACGCGAGACGCATGCGCCGAGCATTACAATGTTGTGTTAGATTTGTGATGTCATGTGCGAAATGTGTCGGCACCTTTGTTTTTCTTGAGCATTGTATTTAAATGTGTGCGTAAATAATTCTGTGTGTTTGTGTGTGTGTCTTCTCTGGGTACTTTTATGGTTTTTTTTTTTTGCATACGTCTGCTACCTATGTATGTATTTTTCAAGTTACGGTTACCTAAATTAAGATAAGGCAATACTTAGGCAACATTTACCTAACTTTCCTAAAACTAATTTATTCAAAAATAATTTTCAAAGAGGATTAAAATCAAATTAAATCTTTGTCTGGGGTATAAAATAAATATAAATTTACAGTAAAAAAAATTATAACTGATATAGTGGTACCTACAAACGCCACAAAGAAACAACGCGTCTTACCGACGTCACACGAATTCTACATTTCGGCAAGCAGAGTTTACCGTGCAACTAGCATACATACAATTGCCTAAAATTAACCGCCAGGCAAATGCCGGCCAGACATAACATCAGTCTAGCTGGAGGATCCTTCCTTTTCTATGGAGGATCAGTGAACTTTACTCTCTGTTGCTCATGGCAAACTGATTAATTGATAAAATGTGTTTGATACTAGAAAAAAATTACTTTCGGATAGAGTGATTAAAATAAAATAAGACAATAAAATATTAGACGCATTAATAATATCACACATTATAAAAAAAATGGTTTAAAAAGTACCATTTCAATGAATAGGGCAGCAAGTTCCCACAGACTGACAAACTCGACCTCTGACAAACTTAAAAACATGCTACCCAAAAATACATAGCAAATACATACCTAACCAATTCTCACAACTACCAAGTATTCATAGGAACATACATGTAGTAATTTAGCAGTATTTAAATAGTCGCTTTCAAAAATAAATTTCTCAGCAGACGCTAGTGCAGTGATTTAGTATGATAGCTATCGGCGAGTGAGAGAAACCAGGCGGTCTGAACGAACGTGCGTTTCAACGAGCCCGCATTTTATATTGTACTTTAACAAGCGGTAAGAACATTTTAGTGATGAAATTAAATTTCGTTTACATGCCTGTCTGTTAATGTGTTTCGGTTCCGATGTACCTTGTTTTTTTTTGTGAGTTAGGAAAGGATTTTGTAACTTTTTGCACTTTCTGCGATTTTGTATTTTTTGTAACGTTTTGGGAAATTTGTTGTTTTATCTTGTTATGACCATCACATGTAACAGGAAAATTTATTATTTAATTTCGTTTATTCCATACTATTTACACATCAATTATATTTTTAAACATTTGAATATAAAAACAAGTATTGAAACATTTAAAAATAAAAAAGAATGTAGCCCTACCAAAACGAGCCGAAAGGTACCGTCCTTTGAATCAATTATTTAATTATTACACAGTTAAATTTCTATAATTCATACTTTTGCCACTCTGAGATTCATTTAGAAAGACAGTAAGGTTTTAAAAGCAACAAGAAATGCTAAACAAAAAATCACACATAAATGCATTTCTATCCCCCCTATACAGTATGTTAAGAAAACCCTGTCCGACCCGTGAAGGTGTTGTTAGGTATCGATAACTGATTCTACTAATGCATACAAAACCGGGATAAACTTAAAAAAAAATCCCCCTAAAAAAATAAATATTATTTCGCAAAAAGAGGTAACTTAATAAATGTGCGTTACCACCCTTCCGCGGGCGGCAGGGCACGCGGCACGTGGTCGCATCGCTATTCGCTCATAATAATACCGGTGTTGTCACTTTTTTAAAAATTACCAAACTTCGGGGAAGTTGGAATTAATTCGCGGGAAAAAAAGATTATTTCAAAATTTATTTGTATTGGTACTATGATGATTACGTAAAATTTTATATTATATTTGGCCATGTGTTTACCTAACCTTTATTATCCTTATGGGTCGGACGGGGTTTTCTTAACATACTGTATATGTCGCAAGATTCTACGTAAATGTGTAACTTAATGGTGTATCACTAGACTCATTATGTCCTACATTATGACTGAATACTGCTCCGAGTAGCGCATACATTTCGTAATCGATGCTCTTGAAGCTAAGGCATAGTGTAGACGAGTCGAGTAAGCCGTGAGTTGTTTTTATTGATATTTTTATACTTTAAGTGACTTAAAATTGATAATATGAAGTTGCTGAACGTCTCTGCCTAGCTCTTTGGAGCATCAAGTTACGTTATTTTTTTTAATAATTATAAACTAGCGCTTGACCGCAATCCCGCCTGATGGTAAGCAGTGATGCGATCGTTGATGGTAAAGCGCGCTAGTTTATTAAGAGCCCATTTACTCAGAAAAATGAGCGAATAGGAAGGAAGACGACACTTGAGCGAGGTGATGCAATGTTAAACCCAACAACACGACCAACGATGCTGCGCCAAAGGGAGATTGATCTGAAGACCCTCCACGACCAAACTCCCAACACAACAACATTTGGCGCATCGTATCCGGCACACATCGTAACACAACTGCTCAGACCCGTCCTCCGTACGGCTTCACCAGACATCATGCCGGAACACGACAAACCGCTTGGCGGCAAGTATATTAAGTATTTATACTAGTAACAACTAAAGAGTTTGAATGCTACAATCTCTGAAATTACCAATGCCGAAACGAAATAGTGGCTAAAATGGGCGATGCGATGCGACGGGTTGGGGTAATAAGAAATTTCACTTTGACGAAGTCGCCATTATAATTATTAAAAATAAATTTCACTTTAAATTTTTCACTATATTAGCAAAGTGCGCTGGAAACATGGGCACGGATGAAATTTTACAATTTTACTTTAGTTCATAAATTTGTGTGATAAGAATAGAAGTCTAGATTACCAAAACCTTAAACCATATAACAAAAGATAAATATGAAGAATTTTTAAAGGGTGACACAATGGGCGGACTTATCGATAAGAGCTAATTTGTACAGGCAACATTTGGATGAAACACGAAGAAGAACCAAAGACAAAAATAGTTTGAGTAGTCTATGGTGTATTATTTAGATTATAAAATAAAAATGTATAAATATACACATAGTATATCATACTAATTTAATATAATAGATATAATTAATAAGCAGCAAATAAGAGCAAATAAAAAATAATGATGATGTTATAGAGAGGAGTTTATTTAATGCTAGAGTGAATAGGCTGATAGTAATCTAGTGTGCTTTACTATCAACGATTGCATCACTGCTTATCATAAGGCGGGATCGCGGTCAAACAATAGATTATAATACTATTTGCTGATTATAAACCCGTCTTAACCAAACGTAGTTAACTATCGTGAAGTTTCTTGCCCATTCTCTCTACGAAATACAATTTTTTGAAGAGGAGACAAAATTTTTCAAAAGTATTTTTTATATGACTATTAGAAAAACCTTCTGGATTTTTGTTCTAAGCCATCAAATGATGATAACTTGAGTGACATTTCTAGTTATTATCAGCTAATGTTCGATGACAAATGACGGCGGTAATTGTCGAAAACACTTCGTGTGATTAGTTCCGAATCCTTGTCGATAAATCTTGAATATTTTATGTGACTTCGGGTAAATAAAAAGGTGCCTAGGGACAATTATTTTTTTCAAGAGAACTCCTTTAGTAATCAATAGAAATACAAGGGTATGACAAGAGTTTCTGTGGTTTCTTTTTTCATTGTAGATTGCTTTCACACTGAACCGGCTACGAATTTGGATGAAATTTGGCATATGGGTAGACCATGACCGGTAGTAGGGTATAGATAACTTTTATCTATATAATTCCTCATATTTTTTATTCGGATTATATCCGATCTTGTTATGATCGGTACAAATATTTGTATGACCTGCAAATAGTTGTTCCAGGTCTGGGTGTTTGTGTATGTGAGTTTATATGTTTGTAAATGCATCCTCGATACAGGAGAAAATCCTAGAGAGGGGTAAAGTTAATAAAAAATATATATAAAGAAAGATAAAATTAATAACGTTTATGACCTAACAAAACTAAAAACAAGTTCGGTAAATCACAAATAATGGAAAAAGTAATTTCGATTTATAACTCTTTACAGGCAAAAGGACTAACCAGAATTTAGTTTGAAGTGCGTTCCTAAAAAAACATTTATATGCAGATAAAATAGTAAATATGGTGTTGAATGGATACACACCATTCGCCCAATCTAACAGATGATTTTCCTGCCAGAAGAGAAAATACACTGCGCCTATATTTTTAAGATTCAATCCCACACCTCTACACGCACGGCTTCACTGCAGACTGCAATTTACAATAAATTATGTAGATATTAATAAGCTTTAGGTTAAGGGTTGGAAATAATGGGTGGGCCATTCATCGTTCGATAAATTGCTATGGAGACACGCTGAAGTCAGATTACGTGGTTCAATATCCGGAACAAGCCGACGCCGGGGCTTGGGGCTGCTATACAAAACGTATGTTTTTTAATGCATTTTCAAATGGAAATGCGTAGATAAAAGGTAGCGTTGATGTGTTTTTGTTTACGTTTTCGGACAGTCGCAAATGGACGATAGATTTTTTTAAATTGTCGTTTTGTCGATTTCATGTTCTTTTAAAAGAACTAACTGTGCCCGTGGCGTACGCGTTCATGTTGGAAAACAATGTAAGTATGTTCGCAAACATTTTTGTTTTTCTAAAATAAAAGTAGCTTAAATTAATCCTCATAATAGAAGTTATCGCCCACTAAAAGTGTAGTCAAAGTTTGTCATTTCGGAGTACAAACGAAGAGACAAAAATTAAAATAGTGTATTTTTTTTATAAACTCCACACAAGTGTCAGGTACACTTTCACAGTCATTTAGTAGCAAAGCTGTTATTTTAACGCTGCAGAAACTACAATTTTATTAATTTTATAAGTTTTCTTTTATAACCCCTTTCATACATTATAATTGAAACAACTAATTTGATCTTGAAACAGTGTTTAGACGATGCTATACGTAAAAATATTCGTACTTTTACGTAAACAAATATAACAGTTTGGCACAATTACTTGATGTGCCAAATCAGTTGTGCTTCTACATATATATTTAGTTCATTTTATATATCTATATTGTTTTGGCATGTGATAATTTTACCTTATATGTAATGTTTAGCACAATTTGAGTTGTTTACGAATAAATGACTTGAAATGAAATGAACGTATTGTTGCTTTAACTCATGGTATCTCTGGCATAGAATTTAGTATTAAAATTATCATAGTATTTAAATTTACCTACAAACATTTAAGTATTTCAAATAAATCAATTACAGGCATTTTTGAATAGTCAAAGGATAGATCAATCAGTAAGATAAAGCTAAGCAACATTCCAAACCGTAGGTACGTACCGAGAAAAATGGGCAAGAAACTCCATGGACACCTTTTAAATTTTTAAATCATACATGCACGTCTTTCTAAACTTAAAAACAATTAGCAATACAAACAAGCCGTAGCAGCAAAGACTTACTTACCAGTTGCTTAAAGTTTTGGAAGACGCCAAAAATGTGTGGTTGAAAGATCGGCTAATCATTACATAACTTCAAGCAACGTTTATGAGTAAAGATCTGAATCAAATCAAATCAAATCAAATCAAAGCATTTATTTCAAATAAACCAGTTACAGGCACTTTTGAATTGTCAGAAGTTCGGTCAGTCAGTAAGGTGAAGCTAGTCGCCCATTCCAAAAAGTAGGTACCTATGGAGAAGAACGGGCAAGAAACTCCATGGACACTCTTTTAAAATATCAAGCTATTGATACAAATATTTGATTACATCATTCATTTTGAAATCAATCGTGTGAGAACGATGCAGAAACATATTGTACGCTGAGAGCGTCCATTATGAAAAAAAAAACAACAATTCAGAAATTAAAATACGCCGTAGCAGCTAAGAGATGACCAGTCCCCTCTGACGGCGTCCGTTCACGAACATGACGTATGGATCAGCATCATTCAGCTCAACCATATTGAAGGGAACCTAATGACCCAACACACACGCCATCACCAGCGAGACATTTGAGTGAGCATGACATACTCTCAACAGCCATAGCACTATCAAGTCAATAAACGACTAACCCAACAAATAGATGCTTTACAGCAAATAGATCGTGCTTACACGTGTTCCATGCAATTATACAATACTAAGAAATTGAATCTACACAATGCAAAGACAGTTTTGTCCAAGGTTCAGCAGCTCCAACGGTGTTCCCGAATGCTAAGTTTAGCTCCTGTGCAGCTGCACCAGTGCCGAATACCCCTGTCAGCGATGCAATTCCGTAACGTACAATATGCCTGGCTACATAGTGTGTACTGGCTTTGAGTTAAGAAAAAACAAACAATTGCAAATTTAAACTACGAGAGGAAAAATCAAAGAACAATCAGTGTATGCATAGAAATCGGACGCAGCTCAAGCCCAAGCCTTTTTGTCGTCAATATAATCTTTAACACTATAAAATGCTTTCTGACACAACTTACGTTTAATGAAGCATTTGAATCATACCGTGTTAATAAAGTTTTAGGTTTTAGTGCTCGGTGGTAGGCCATAACATCGGCCGCCGGTAGAAGTTACCACCCACCAGACAAAGTCTTGCCGCCAAGCGATTTGTCGTGTTCCGGCATGATGTCTGGTGAAGCCGTACGGAAGACGGGTCTGAGCAGTTGTGTTGCGATGTGTGCCGGGTACGATACGCCTAATGTTGGTGAGTTGGGAGTTTGGTCGTGGAGGGTCTTCAGATCAGTCTCCCTTTGGCGCAGCGTCGTTGGTCGTGTTGTTGTGTTTAACATTGCATCACCTCGCTCAACTGCCGTCTTCCTTCCTATTCGCTCAATCTGAGTGAATAGGTTCTTAATAAACTAGCATGCTTTACCATCAACGATCGCATCACTGCTTACCATCAGGCGGGATTGCGGTCAAGCGCTAGTTTATAATTATTAAAAAAAAAAATTACTTTACAATATAATATTTTTGGCAATATTCAAGTCGCGAAGTCTTCGTAAAAAAGCGAGCACTTGCCAATGACCGCTATTCCGCTCTAAATTTCTTCCACACAGGAAGTCTAAAACGTGTAGAAAAATTCGAGTGTTTCCATTCAATTGGCGGGTGATCGCCCGACCGTTGGGTACTGATACGTGAAAAAAATTTGAAACGCGTTTCGTGCGGTTATGAGCATTTCCTCTAACGTAACAGTCGTACATCCCTACAAGGAAATCGACGTGATATATGGATGTAACTGCAAAAAGTATATTTGTATCGGGAATAGATTCTTTCCTTATGAAGCCAATACGATTTGGAATTATCTGTCGACGTATTGTGCCCGTCTTAAGGCGTTAGTCGTATCGATCTCGTGTCTCGAATGCTTTTGTAATGTTTTCGTAACGGATTTTGTTCTTTTACACACGCTGGATGTGTTAAGACAAAGTAAAGAAGTGAATCCGTGAATTTCGTTGCAATTCGTAAAATAAATCCGCTCTTTCTTATTTGACAACGATCAGTGGTAAATTTAGCTCCGTCGTTCCTGTTCTGGAGGTTATTAATAAACGGAAAATATACCTTCCTTCGAAAAAATATTTGCACGTCTTCATAAGATATTAAAAAGCTCATCTTTAACTTATAAAATAAATACAGTTATATAATCAAACTGGTTTCTTGTAAAGAAAATATTTGTTGAGGCAATACGATCTTCTCTGCACTGCAAACACAGCTCGAGTATAATTAAGTACATCTATTTACTTATCTGATAATATAGGTATGATATCTATTGCTAATCTACTTGCTATCTGTAAATCTCTGATCAAGAAGAATTATAACCAAGGCTAAATATTTTAGTAGTTCTAAACTAATTTTAGGTAAAAGACTTATCCTGTTTTTTTCTCAAAACAGAAGTAATCAAATATTCATCTGAGACAGATCCTTCCAAGTTAGACAAATCTTGAAATTGTTGTCACTGATGATCTGATAAAACAAATTCAAATAAAAGTAATAAGGTGCGAGGTTTACGAGAAAAACAGAAGCTGAGATATCAAATCTCATTCTACGATCTATCTCGAAGCTAATAATACGTATCCTTTAACACCGTCCCCGTCTAACTTCGCAATACAAACATTGTAGAAATCCGAATATCTATTTAACATTCCCTCCTGAGGCGCTAACAGATTAATGCCAATATTATCCATCGAACGCGACGGAACTGCAGACGATCGAGTCAAACCTTAACACTTAATCCTCACTAAACACTATTACAAAGACCACGTAAATTTATTCAGTGCGGAGGGCTAATAAAACGGATAAACTTTCATTGTCATACATAAGGACGTAAGTGATCGAACACCGCAATCTATTATCTGCTCTACCAATATCGAAATAGGTGTTGAATTTGATAATGGTAAGAGTAAATCTGTGGTGTCGGTGCAAACTGAGATACGTAGTTGATTGACAGAAGTCATGCTGTACATTGTATTAGAGGGATTGAAGCAAACTTAAACTGTCAGCCTCGTTACCAAGTTGAATGGGTCGAAGGCTTAGCACAGAGATCACAAACTGGTGCGTCTTTGATCTTCATAACAGCTAATTAATTGGGTAAGGAAAGCTTAACCGAATGTATTGACGGGCCTTAAGCCTCTAAGAAACGTTGTCTAAACAACTTAAGGCACCAAGATTGTTTAATGATAAACCTTTCACTTAGAAATTTGTGGGTAACCGATCAATAACGGAAGCCGGCCGTTCATAAAATGTATATTTAAAATTGTATCTGAAAACGAAATGGTGACTCTTTTTCAATTCGTAGTCTGGTTTCCAATTATTTTTAATATCATGAAACGATGAGAGGCAGATAAAAGGCATTTTATAATTTGAATAATAACTAAAAGAATTTGTTTAAATAATGATTTTTATTCAATAATAAGGGTTTTATTTGATAATGTTTCTTTTTTTTTATATAAATTATAAAGTAGCGCTTGACCGCAATCCCGCCTCATGGTAAGCAGTGATGCGATCGTTGATGGTAAAGCGCGCTAGTTTATTAAGAGCCTATTCACTCTAGCCTTGAAGACACTCAAATTATAGTGTGATGAAAACACCGCCGCCGGCAAATTGTTCCAGTCCCTCGATGTACCTACGCGGTATAAAAGAAGAAGCGGAACGCTTCGTCCGGCTCGTAGTGGTGTCAACAACGTAAGGGTGGAAAGTCGTCGTACGACGGGTCGTCCGATGGTGGAACGGAGATGGGGGAATTAAATCATGCAATTCCCTTGCACACTCGCCGGAATGCATCCTATAGAAGACCGAAAGGCTGGCTACTCTACGCCTGTCCTCCAGGCTTTGGAGACCGTTTCGAGTTAAATCCGGGTCGTCAATCAGCCTATTAGTAGTTATTGTTGAAAATGGATGACTAAGTGGCCAATTGAATTGTAATACCACCCTCCAATTACTAGATTTGGTAATTTTTTGTAGTTGATCAAGTAGGCGTCTGAAAGATCAAGTTCTATAAAAGTGTGTCAGCAGTTTTGCTTTTGATAGAAAAACTCTAAAGGAAAATCAGAAGCAGCTTAAAAAGAAACTTTTGAAAATAAGACTCGATAGTTCGTTCATTTTGATTTTTTGTAATAAAAAAAACGAGTCAAGATACGATACATATTTTTAGTTTTTTAATTGAAGTTACCACCTTAGTAAAACCAAGAACCAAGATCAAGTTTACGATTTTATAAGTAAAGCCTTGTGAATAATATTTTATTATCAATATCGATGATACAAAAAACAACAAAATGAACACCAAACGTGTTGTCCACTTCCTAAATGGGATCCAAATAAAGTGATTATAAAACAGTATTGTTGAATTTTTCGATAGCCTTTTTAAAGGAGGGTGTGCACTTTAATTAAAAGCATTCCATGATCACTTCTGAAGTTTTTTTTTTTTTAAAAAAAAAAAGCAAGAAAAATACGCATGTGTTGGCAAAACTATTCTGCTAGCTAGAGGCTAGTTTTAGCCCGTGACTTCGTCCGGCTAAAATTAATATATACAGGGTGTATCTGACATCATAACGCAAACTTCGCGAAAAGGCTATACCGCATGCCACTAATAAAATTATGATAGTCATCTATGTCGTTAATGAACGGTTACAGAATTTACAGTGTTTAAAAGAAAGTGTCGACTCGGCCTTTGAACGTTGCAAGCGTGTCGCCGTGCGGGTTTGTAGGTATTACGTTGATCCCTGATGTGAACCCTATTAAATCAGCTGATAAGATAGTTTTTAGAGTTTTGTTTTCATTGCGTTTTTTTGTGTAATTAGCGAATCAATTAATTTTTACTTTAAAATCTTATTGGGTTATAAAAGTATAGCAATTATGAACGGCCTAAAGTGAATAAAACTACATTTTTTTTAAATCATGAAAATGCCGACGAAAAATTCCACCACTGGGGGGTTCAGAATCATGTACTGGATCCATGGTACTCGTTTGTGCGTCGATGTCAGATACACCCTTTATATAAATATAATTAATTCTAATTATAAACTAGTTGTGGGCCAAAATTTACTCAACCGCTCTGCCGTTTTTATGTGATTGATTAACAAACCCCAAAACTTAATATTAGGTATAAGAGCAGGAGGACGCTGAAAAACTGAAAAATCTTAGTTATCCGATGAAACTTACTTGTCAATATGTAAGAAAAACAACTATTTTCTATGTTTCTTATACTAGGTAATCATAGCATAATATACTAAAACTTTGTACTGATATTATTTGGTACGAAATGCACACAGGACGTTATTACAGACAGGTGTTCGGCTCGGAATGCGCTCGTAAAACCAACTCTATATGGATTTATTATTTAAAGTGTTCTACACCTATTGTTGGCACCGCGTGTTCATATTGAGGCAGGTCACGAATACTCGTTACTATTTATTTTTCACCAAGGCTCTGGGCAAATTATTAAAAAAAACATCAATATAAAATAAATAATGAAACCGTAGCGCCCCGTGAGCAGTGAACCGTGACGATGTCAAGGAAAATAAGGAATGGCACCACCCACGCAAAAAGCTATGAAGTCAACAAAACAAAATGTGTGTGGTCTCGTAGGCGACCGATCAATGCGTCCATCTTCAATTTATACACATGACTTCACTTGATTTGACAAGCCTTGCAGTAGTAGGAACTCTTCGGTCTATCCAAATATGTATATTATAGATTATTCACGTTTGATTTCCGATTAATTTTGTCAACAAAGTCAACTTATCTGCGGTTTTCGATAAGGCAAAGTTTGGGGGTACGTTAGAACCAAACACTGAAAAAAAAAACACAATTGAATGCATCACGGTCAAAATGTAAATCAAAAGCCGAGCTTACACAAACCAATTAAGCTAATTGTTATTGTGTAAAATTTAATAGGTAATTAACGTTTCGAAATGTATCCGTGTAATGTCGGCAGGGTCCATTAAGCCTTGTACTGTCTAACACCTAACCAAACAATTGGTGGGTGCCGATAGCCAAGTTGCAAGCAGGCTAATAATTCCGTAAAGAACTTATGATTAGTATTAGGGTTAAGTAACTTTAAGGATTGTTAATGACATTGGTGAAATTAATACATGTTTGAGGACGTTTAGTTATTTTAAGCGTCCATAGTTGTTTATAGAAGGTCGTCGTGTTTACGGTAAAAGCTATAAATATACAGCTAATTTCGACTCGTTATACCATCATTAATTTGGTGTCAAATAACATGTCGCTAATCCTACTAACGAATATAGTGGGATAACGGAACTCCTCGTCCTATGACCCTAACATGACCTTTTTGTTTCTACCATGTAATAATGCATAAATAATGTCATCATTCTCCTTTCGACGTTGTTGTATTTCTATCTTCTTCTCACCCTATATATATATATATATATATATATATATATATATATATATATATATTGTCCACTGCTGGACAAAGGCCTCCCCCAAGGCTTACCATGATGACCGGCCTTGCGCTTCATCGGCTTCCCACCACCTTCACCAGGTCATCAGTTGCACTTTGTTGGGAGCCTCCCTATGCTGCGTCTTCCGGTACGCGGCCGCCACTCCAGAACTTTACTGCCCCATCGGCCATCGGTTCTATGAGCAACGTGCCCCGCCCACTGCCACTTCATTTTAGCGACTCGGAGAGCTATATCGGTAACACTGTCTCATTTGCGGATCTCCTCATTTTCTATCGATCTATGTATAATCAGCTTATAATATTGTCATTTTTTTTTAAATTGGCGTCTCGTAGAGGCCGTGACTACTTAACCGGACTTTCCTGTGGGTGCCTTAAGTAAAATTAATGCCTCCAGCCAGGGGTTTTTAAAAACTAAACTAAAAATAAAGGCGACTACGCACTAAGGGCACCCCCTGTGGGGTACGAACCTCGGCTTAGGGCGTCGCTAGGGAGGACAGCAACGGACGGCTAGATCGAAAGGGTTCTTTGTGGTTTGATGACCATAATATTGTTATTGTTGGGACTTTCTATTAGAGGTAGTGAGCAGACACTGGGCCACCGTGTGGGACCAGTGCGGATCGCTAGATGTCATGCGTTTTGAAATTTTTTATGTAGGTAAAACATGCCTTTTCCCTCACGATATTATTCTTTGCTGTATTAAAAGCAGTCGACATCAGTTCATAGCCAACTTCAAATTGCTCCCAAAAGCTAGAAGATGCATGTTTACTTAAGGCTTAACTAACACGAAAATTAGTAGAACTTGCTTCTGGGTCCCATCTGTGCTGTGCTTGTTTCGCGGTACAGGTCTCAAGGATGTAAGTTTGTTGTACTGTTTACACAAAGCTTACTCAACACGGTATAGCTTGTACCTGCAACTTTTGTACCGATTTATGTACTCGCTACTTAATTCTTAAGTGTTCACCACACTTTGGTCTAATTGAAAATTATTTGTTTCACGTAGTCGTGTTGGTTTTATAGAGTTATAGAGTGCTTACGATGTGAACAAGAAGATGTGTGTACAACCTTTAGTGTTAGTTACACTTTAGTTTTGTGTTTAATTTATTTTTGGGATGATAATTTTCAAGTTTTGGTGCTAAAGTTTACAGACATCTTGTTTATGAGTTAAACAAAGTATCTAGTAACATAACAGCCACACAAGCCTTTTTAGACGGCTATTTAACTGAACATTAAATATGAATTTCCTATAAGATGTCTTGATCTTATGGCTTTCATTCAGTGGATCATTCAGTCATCAGAAGCCAGAAAGTCTGAGATCCAATTTGATCAAAGACTTTCATACTACTCAATAACTGGGTTATGGAGGATAAATAGTCAGTTGTGGCTTGTAAAATACTAGTACTGAGCTGCAACCGGTTAGACTGGAAGCCAACCCCAACATAGCGGAGACAAGCCTAAGCAGACGATGACCCTGTAAGACCATTTATAGTACAGGCAGTTTACGTCGTTTTAAGTTACGTCGAACAACGTTTTGACACTATTAGCATTAACTTGTCGTCAGTTCAAAGTTCGTGGTGCAGGCTACTAAGCATTTGCTTTTGATAATAAAGTATGTATGTCGTTTCGATTTATGTCGCGTATTTCGAAAACCTAAAATGTTGTAAGTACGAGGACTGCCTGTACAAAGCGGTAGTTCAAAGCAAAATTTTCTTGTCACATTTCCTTCGTCTATAATATAGAGTAGCACAGAAAGAAAATATAACTCCATCTAACAATTAGCATATCAACATAAACACAAAGGCTGTATCTACTCAGCTGAAACATTAATCAATTGATAACAGGCGTACCGAGCAAAATGTTACAACAAATAAAATCAATAGTTTTTATGTTTTCGGTCACCCTTTATCACGGTACTTTATCATGTGTGTTGTTGCGTGCTGTTGTAAGTACCTGGATAACATTAGTACTTTATTATTGAAAGAGCTGCGTTCCGCAGTTGCATTCCTATGAATTTCGATCTCATGAGGAAATCGGCATAAAAACTATCCTATTCCTGATTATAAAGTAACTATGTGCCAATATAAAATCTTCTTTATTTTATAGTGATTTTTTTTTTAATAATTATAAACTAGTGCTTGACTGCAATCCCGCCTGATGGTAAGCAGTGATGCAATAGTTGATGGTAAAGCGCACTAGTTTATTAAGCCTATTCACTTAAAAAAAAATTAGGAATAGGAAGGATGACGGATGAAGGTGACGCAATGTTAAACCGAAGACCAAGACGTCCAACGATGCTGCGCCAGAGAGAGATTGATCTGGACTCTGGAGATTGATTTGGCGCATCGTACCCGGCACACATCGCAACACAACTGCTCAGACCCGTCCTCCGTACAGCTTCACCAGACATCATGCCGGAACACGACGAATCGCTTGACGGCAAGACCTTGTCTGGTGGGTGGTAACTTCTGCCGGCAGCCGATGTTATGGCCTACCACCGAGAAATGTTCCTTTACATTTTTTTTTAATTTTTATCCAGTGAATGGGGTGTGGAGGTTAGGTACTTGATATACAAGACTGATAATATTCAGCTGCATTCGGTAAACTGGAGTCCGATACGAACATTGTTGGGAAAGGCTCGGCAGATGGAGAGTGAATCTTAGCGTCCATAGTCAGCCTATATTGTTCCAATGCCACTCCTGGGACACATGCCTCCTCTCAGTAAGAGGGAGTGGACTGTACCATGGCAAGCGGTATCAGGACCAGACCCGGGTCGAAAGCGCATTGTTTCTCGCGCGCCTCAAAGAAATGTCAGCACATCGTAACGGGATCGACGAAGACCGATGCCTCCTGGGTCAGGGTTGTGGGTTGGTTACCGTGGGTTGGTAGGTGTCACATGTCTTCGAAGTTTTGCCTCTAGGACATACCGGTTTCCTCACCATGTTTTCCTTCACCGTTTTGAGAGCAGTGTTGATGAAAATATTTACACAAAGCAAAGCGCCTGACGGGGTTCCAACCTACGACCTACAGCTTGTAAGTTGCGGCCGACACCACTAGTCCACCACTACCCAAAGCTTTCCTGTGTGCTACATTCCATTTAATTTAAATACTATTTAATAATTATAAACTAGCGCTTGACCGCAATCCCGCCTGATGGTAAGCAGTGATGCGATCGTTGATGGTAAAGCGCGCTAGTTTATTAAGAGCCTATTCAATCAGAAAAACTGAGTGAATAGGAAGGAAGACGGCAGTTGAGCGAGGTGATGCAATGTTAAAGCCAACAACACGACCAACGATGCTGCATCAAAGGGAGATTGATCTGAAGACCCTCCACGACCAAACTCCCAAGACAACAAACAACATTAGGCGCATCGTACCCGGTACACATCGCAACACAACTGCTCAGACCCGTCCTCCGTACGGCTTCACCAGACATCATACCGGAACACGATAAATCGCTTGGCGGCAAGGCTTTGTCTGGTGGGTGGAGAATACGTCAAGAAGTTTTTGCGTGAAAGGATAAGAAATATCCATCCATGCATCCATCCTCACAAACTTTTGTATGTATAATATAAATAGGAAATAGGATGACCCAACCGAAAATCTATGCTAATAATACCAAAAGCTGAACATTTTGTTTGTTTTAACGAGCTAACCAATAGAAATTGAAAGCTTATTTTTGAATTTGATGTCCGATTCTTGAAGAAGGCCATAGGATCTTTTGCATCACTCTACAACTCGTAGCTTAGCAGAAAGAAAAAAAAGTCATATAAAACGCTAAGCGAAAACGACGTGTTCTGAGGAAGCAAGAGTTAACTCGGACGAAACCGCAGACAGTAACTAGTATTGTTATAAGATTAATCTATTTGTCAAACATCAGGCTTCAGTGAAAGGGTTAATCTTAAAGGTTGGTATTCAAAACACGCGATTGATCTCGAGGGGTAATTCTATTCATGATTTTAGTTTGCCCGAATATTTGGTTTGAATTGAAAAGCGATGCAGAACACTTGGAAGGTTTTTCTTAGAAAATATGTTGTTTGTTGTTTTATTAGATTGTTTATTAAGATTCCAATCATATTCGACTAATATTATACAATATGTAAAGAAAACCTCGTCTGACCCCTAAGGATAAAAAAGGTTAGGTAAACACATGACCAAATAAAATATGAAATTTTACATAATCATCATAGTAACAATACCAAAGAATTTTGAAATAATCTTTTTTTCCGCAAATTAATTCCAACTTCACTAAAATCTGGTATTTTTTAAAAAAGTGACAACACCAAATTTGACGGTATTGTGTATTATGAATGAGCAATGCGACCGCGCGCCGCGTGCACTACCCCTCTTCGCCCGCGCATGTATTGCCTACCGCATGTATTAAGTTACCTTGTTTGGCGAAATAATATTTATTTTTTTAGGGGGATTTTTTTAACTTTAGCCCGTCTTTATAGGCATTAGTAGAATCAGTTATCGATACCTAACAATACCTTCACGGATCGGACAGGGTTTTCTTTACATATTGTATTATATACGGGAAAGTTTGTGAGGTTGGATGCATGTATGTATACTACAACTCTTTCGCGCAAAGACTTTTGAAGGATTTTTATTTGTTTTTATAAAAAAAAAAAAAAAAATTGATGAAACTTTACAGAACGGTAGTAAAGCTTAACTATAAGTATAAAATAATGAATAATTTTTATCAAGATATTCCTTTGGAATCGACACTTACGCGGATGAAATTAGCACGCAGGGTGAAATTAAACGCAGGGCTCTGCTGAGTAGCGGGGGGCGGTGAGCTTCCACTGCTCGCCGCCGGCAAGCGGTATAGCGGTATCAGGACCAGACCGGGGTCGAAAGCGCATTGTTTCACGCGCGCCTCAAAGAGATGTCAGCACATCGTGACGAGATCGACAAAGACCGATGCCTCCTGGATCAGGGTTGCGGGTTGGTTAAAAAAGAAACCGTGGCCCTGGCATACACGTAAGTGAAGGAACACAGGTGGGTTTCTTTAGTCAGTAAGAGTCTAGTCCAGAGCGGGAAATGTCGTCCTCCGTGGCGCAGCGGTCAACACGCCCGCCTGCGACGTGGAGGCCCCGGGTTCGATCCCCGGCCAGGTCATAATGGAAAACGATCTTTTCCTGATTGGCCTGGGTCTTGGATGTTTATCTATATATGTATCTATTATAAATATAGTATCGTCGAGTTAGTATCCCATAACACAAGTCTCGAACTTACTTTGGGGCTAGCTCAATCTGTGTGATTTGTCCATAAAAAATAAATAAAAATAAAATGTCATTTGGTGATTTCACATCCACAACAAAAAAAGGCTCTGCTAGTAATATATAATTTCGAGAGTGTATATTTTTTTTTAAATTAATTTATAACCTAGCGCTTGACCGCAATCCCGCCTGATGGTAAGCAGTGACGCAGTCGCTGATGGAAAAGCGCACTAGTTTATTAAGAGCCTATTCACTCTAGCCTTGAAGACACTCAAATTGTAGTCCGACGGAAACACCGCTGCTGGCAAACTGTTCTAGTCCCTCGATGTACGCGGTATAAAGGAGGAGGCGAAACGCATCGTCCGGATCGTAGTGGTGTTAACAACATAAGGGTGGAAATTCGCCGTACGACGGGTCGTCCGATGGTGGAACGGAGATGGGGGAATTAAATCATGCAATTCCCTCGCACACTCCCCAAAATGCATCCTATAGAAGACCGAAAGGCTGGCTACTCTACGTATGTGCTCTAGGCTTTGGAGACCGTCTCGAGTTAAGTCAGGGTCACCAATCAGCCTCTTCGCCCGCCTCTCCACTGAATCCAAAGTAAATCATATAACTCTCTTCCTGGAGTATGTAAATTACTTTTCAAATAGATATTTGTAGTTCACACAATAACAAAATCTCTTTATAAATTTCATGACAACGTAGCCTTCTTTATTTAGATCGCTTTAGGGTTTCATATTCAAAGGTTGTCTACGGGACCCAATTACTAAGCTTCCACTGGCCGTCCGTCCATGCGGCCGTGTCTTTCAGCAGGCTTTACCTCGTGAACCGTAATAGGTGGACTGCTGGATTTCACACAGTGGGTGTGTGTGTTTTAATGCCACTTTAACAAAAAATAATAATAAAAACTTTTCACAAAAAATAGAAACAGACTTCAATAAAACACTTAAAGGAAAAATAATTTTACTTTTGTCATGGCTCTAGAAGTCGGTGGCGAGCTAAACAATAGAAACCTCAAGACACCGACTTCTAGAGACATGACGAAAGTGAAATTATTTTTACTTTTTAAGAGTTTTTTTGAAGTCGGTTTCTATTTTTTTGTAAAAAGTTTTTGTTTTTTTAATAATTATAAACTAGCGCTTGACCGTATAGTTAGTATGTTATATTATATTTTATACCGTTTAGTTATTATTTCATGCTTTTCAGTGTCTTAGTCGACATTCGAAAATTACATTTTTCACCTCATAACAGCGTGGCAGCCATAACGCATGTTAGAATAAGTTTTCATCGATTCAAAAAAAAAAAATCCTATCTCAAAAACTACTGAACCAATTTTGATAGAACTTATAGTATTCTCTAAGTTGAACAATAGATAGTACAACAAAAACGAATTACTCAAATCGGACTCGTAGTTCCGGAAATATGCGCCGCACAAACATAAAAAGATACATACATACATACACTTGAAATTTGGCTTACATACATACGGGTCGAATTTATAACCTTCTTTTTTTTGAAGTCGGTTAAAAATGAATGTGTTTTTGTCTGCGATTTTGCTCAATATTGTACGGTATTATAGAATCTTCAACTGCTTTGCGTTCAACAGCGCTGGGTGTCGCGGGGTCGATTTCCGCAAGGAACAAATATTTGTATGACTTTCAATTAGTTGTACCGGGTCTGGATATTTGTATGTGTGACTGAAACATACAATCTTCACCCACGATACAGGGGAAATTCCTAGTGTGGAGCAATATTTTTTTTAAAGACCGTCTGTGTGCCAGTTCAACTCGCACTTGACCGTGTCTGTTAACGTAAACATTTTCAAGTTCTCCAAAAAGTAACAGCAAATTTACACAAAAAAAGTTTTAATAGCTATTGTTAATGTACGAACAAATTTAAATATACGTTTATTTGCCCTGTTTAGATGCGCATAGCTGACCTTAAAAGCTCGCAGAAAATTTTGCCATTGTGGGGATTCTTAATGTATTTTTACCGACTGTATACTCGCGTAAATGAAAATAAGGGTTAAGAGCGTTAGGAAGGAAAGCACAAATATAAGAAAATATTAATTTCAGAGTTGCTAAGGAATTTTGTATTTTCAAATAACATTCCAGTCGATGAAAATTTCGTCACAAAAATTTAGAGTATGGATGTTTAAAGTACCTATTGTTATAAATTTTAAAGGAAAGAAACGAAATAGATAATATGGCTAGAAATTGGGGGTAACCACGAAAATCATCATCATCCTCTTCATCATCTCAGCGTTAATCCCAGTGCATCCGAAGCTTTTAAGCTTTGGAGTCTGGGGTCCGCATTACCAGTCTAACTGCTGATTTTAACAAAATTTCGATATTTTCCGATAAGCGACTGCCGTCTGACCCCCACAACCCGAAGGCGAAATTGAGGGTTCCAAAAACCCGAAACGACTGCCACTAGATGTTCGTATGGCAACCGGGACCAACGGCTTAACGTGCTTTCCGAGGCACGACCAGACTAGTGCAAATATTCATATTCATGCATACAAATATTTGCACTGCGCGGGGATCAAAATCACGCCAACGGCCTCGTTCACTACCGCTATGCCACGGAGGGTAACCACCGAAATGACGTCATAAAGTGCAAAGGAAAAATACTTATTCTGCCAACCCCTAATAAATTTATAGAAGGACAATGATAACTCCAAACTTCAAACCACAACACTACAGACACACACTATCAACAGATATCTATATAAAACCATTAAAATAACCATGAAAAGTGTAACGCACAATCATAAAAACTATCAATAGAAAAAACGTATTGTTGGCTATCAACACCTGTGACAATTAATGGCGGGTTCAGTCTACACCACTTTCATTACTCGCCCGATATACTGGCCTGTATGAATTGGTATTCGTTTGTTTGTGCACATATTTAGTGATGAGGGTGGACGGTCACCTTTATGGAGTTGCGTTGTGCGAAATTTATTTTATTTGCACGGTGATCGGGGTAGTGTTATTTATTTTATTTTGTTTATATGTATTGATTTTGAGGTGAATTATAAGCCACAATGTTAAGTTAGAAAATGACGCCACCGTTTGAGAATTTTTTACTTTAAGGCGATCAATTTGAACTTATTAAAGAATACGATGCCGTGGAAGAAGCGAAGTTTTCGATCAATAAGATCAGAAATACTGTCGTCCCAGATAGTATGAAAAGAATACCCTCAGTCTCTAAAAGTCTAATTAGTCAATTGAGAAATAATCTTGAAAAATTAAAATAGTTGAACATAACAACACGCTCTTCGATTTTATTATATGTTCGACAATTAGGCCCATCAAAAATTGTGGAGTATATTTATGAAACGCACATTGATTTCTTCCTTCTTATAATGTCTGGATTACAGTTGTAGTCATAAATACACGTCACCTAAAGGTAATCATCATCATCATCATTTCAGCCGAAAGACTTCCACTGCTGGACTTATCCTCTCCCAAGGATCTCCACGGCGACCAGTCCTGCGCCTCCCGTATCACGCGGTTTCCCGGGGATACTCAGAAATAAGGTAGTAAACCTTAAGATATAATTAACGGAATGAAAGTAACAACCGACTTAAACAGTTAAAACAGTCCCGATTACTCTACTTTCAACCTTCTTACATCAATTACGTTTACTTCTACAATAGTTAGCACCTTTACTATACTATTATCTGTAAAGACAGGTACGATCAGAACCAAACACGAGTCACAATCGATTAGACATCGAGCAATTAGATCGCTAAGTTTAGTTCCCCAGCGGGCCGCAGTAACAATGTGAATCGTAATTGAAGATCGTGGGACGTGCACACAAAAGGACCATTTGTGTTCATTATAACGAAAAGAGATGCTTAAACTTTTTAGCGAAAACTGAGAACATTTCAGTAGGAA
This sequence comes from Sesamia inferens, assembly GCA_037179545.1. NCBI lineage: Eukaryota > Metazoa > Arthropoda > Insecta > Lepidoptera > Noctuidae > Sesamia > Sesamia inferens. The sequence goes on along the minus strand of CM073928.1, from coordinate 12,524,140 downwards.
AACGGTTTAAAAGAATATGGAAATTTAGTTTTAAAGGGGAGGTGAATTTGACTGCTTCGTTGGTCTAGTGGTCGTAACGGCTACTTCTAGCGTATGTGATACTTTTGGATTTTTCTAACTCAACTGGGTTCAACTGAGAAATCCAGACAAAAAAAAAAAGAAAAAGAAGAAGAAAGAGCTCTTTGTCGCTCGCCTGTGGCTCGTGGGACAAAAATATGACATGAAAATGTGAGCATACTATAGGCAAACCTTTGATGGAAATTAGTTTTATTTGATAACAATGTTTAAAAAATACGTTAAACTGTCGATAAAACATGCTACAAACCGCATCACTGTCAAATAAAAATCTCGTATAATAATTCAAAGACTCCATAAATAAATCATCGTACACCCAAAACTCTCTCCAGTTTTGTTGTCAATAAATCCATCCTCACTCACTCGTAACATACTCTAAAGTTAACAGATAAAAACTTAGTTTGTTCAGTCCCAACTCCGGGGTTCGATTACGTAAGACGCGCAAACTTCCTCTATTACCCCCTACTTAAGGGTACAAATTTAAGCGCCCCCTATTTAAACACTGTTGCCAAATACCTACGTGTGTAATTTACGCCAAGTGCGGTTTACAACCGACGAACATTTTGGGAGCCGGATTTGGACGAGAGAGAGCCGAATAAATCTCTGACGAGACGAACGATTTATAAGCAACCGGTGATTTGTAAGAATCCTACAGGGAATCGAATTTGATTATACGGGAAACAGGCTTGAAATTTTCCAATTCTAGTGTACAGTAATGATACACTCGAAGGTATAAATTTAGATATTGTTTCTTGATGTCTATGTAATTTTGTTGCTATAAGAAATAAAATTTTTCAGATAGATATTACGAATTCCTACTTTTTCATATCTCCTTTCCACTCAATAAAAACCATGATGCAGAGAACTTAAGGCTAATTGACTGTTATTGAAAAAACATTTCAAAGTTAACTTTCAACAAATTCAAGCGACAAAAAGTAACATCCCATTATTTTCGCACCAGGCTTTCATAAATAACATGGTGTCCCATTTTTCAGTACCAAAAAGCGCGGTCCCCTCACAGGTGGGCTAAAACCCGCTATACTGTCATCATTTAAGCCGCACATTAGTGAAACTTGCGTCGTTTGAACCAACACCTGGGGACCGCGACACACTACTCGATATTTTACTACCGGAATAAACTGCCCGGCAAAATGTAAATTTCGAGTTTGGGCTGCGTCGGCAATATTTCAATTTGGAATTCGGCGTGCTGTTTTGCATGTTGTGTGTAAGACTGTAAAAGGTGTCATGTGGGGGATTGAGTGCTTTTAATTTGCTCTAAGTAACTTTGTTTTTTATGTCACGTACGCACATCCAAAGAGTGCCTACGTGTCGACCAAGGCCGCGGGTTTATCAAAAGAGATATCGTAGCACACAGCAAGTGAAAGAAGACGGTTTTAGTCAGTATAAGTCTGACACGCCTTTCCGCTCTGCCCAGAGTGGGAGCGAGCGGTCATTAGATTTTCCATCCGAAAAAAAATGTGTGCCTACGGGACCACCGCATGTTTTGGGTACGTGTCACTGAGGCTCCGCTCTCCGTTGTCACATGGCTTGCAGTCAAGCGCTAGTTTATAATTATATAAAAAAAACTTTATTATTTCACAGTGTTTTTTTTTTAATAAGTACCTAATAAAATCAAGATGTCCCCATATTATATACTTTTTTAATTATTATAAACTAGTGCTTGACAGCAATCCCACCTGATGGTAAGCAGTGATGCAATCGTTGATGGTAAAGCACGCTAGTTTATTAAGAGCCTATTCACTCAGAAAAACTGAGCGAATAGGAAGGAAGACGGCAGCTGAGCGAGGTGATGCAATGTTAAACCCAACAACACGACCAACGATACTGCGCCAGACGGAGATTGATCTGAAGACCCTCCACGACCAAACTCCCAACACAACAACATTTGGTATATCGTACCCGGCACACATCGCAACACAACTACTCAAACCCGTCCACCTTACGGCTTCACCAGACATCATGCCGGAATACGACGAATCCCTTGGCGGCAAGACTTTGTCTGGTGGGTGGTAACTTCTGCCGGTGGCCGATGTTATGGCCTACCACCGAGAAAAAACATAATTATATTATTTAATTTACATAGTTTGCCTAATTCTGAAATCCAAGCAAACGTGACAAAACAATTCATCAGAATAAATAATAGTTTTGCAAGAATAAATACAGTATTTAACTATCAATTTATTTATAGATTTAAAATAATCACGATTTGAGAAGATTTATTCACAATTTCTGTATGAGAGGAGACCTGGGCCCAGCAATGGGACGATAAAAAAAGATTTGTGATGATGATGATGATCCTTCAGAATACTTTCAAGGCATCGCCCGCCCGTAATGGCGCTATGCTATAAATAAACCCCCTCAAGTACGAGATAACACGACAAACGCGGTCAACAGAGCAGTTATGTCAACCAAGCATGATAAGTTGACCAAGGGCACGAAACTCTGCATAGACATGCATCATTCGTCACTACAGCAATGCACGTGCGTTCGAACAAACGCGCGTTGACACTGCAACACTGATAAAAAATGAGGGGTAAGACTAGACGCGCGGTAAAACCATTCAAATCTAACCTATCCTCAGGCGTAACATAGTGGCTTACATTATCCAAATCGGTAGCTATCGACACGCACTCTACCTGGAACTCTGACACCTAAAGGAATCCTTAAAAGCCTTTTTGTTTGAACAAGCCAGTAGCAGTCGCAGCTCCCGTATAATCACAACCATTCGAGATACTCCCATTCAAACGCAATGCCACCAAAGTCTGGATGTTGATTGAACTACAACTTTAATGAACTACTTTACTCCAACTACGATAATGTTAAATTTCAACAAAAATATTGAAAATAGGAGTTTTATTTTTTTTTTTTTTAACCTCCCTCCGAAGTTAGCGTACTTACTACTAAGGTGTAGTTGCCCAGGTGTAGGTGTCCAACTTAGACCCGTCTATTTATCAGACATCGGGGTTTGTTACACCTCAGAGAAAACTAGTTCTAATGAAAGGATTCGTGACATCATTAGTAACGTTAAACGAAAAATAACAGTAAGCAAAATAAAACAAATCTGCTACTTACGCAGTTGTAAATGAATGAAATCTACGTGAACTTTCTCTAACAACACCCACGTACCTGGAAAGAAAATAGATTTGTTTATCAACACTGACGAAGAAACTGTTAACTTTCGCAATATGCAAATCTTTGAAATTATTCGTTTGAAGTCTTATAAGATCGAATAAAATTATCGGAGCAGACCACTTTGCAATTTCAGTGCAAAAAGTACAGAAAAGCGAAATTAATTAAAGTTATTCGAAAACCGAAACAACATTCCAAATTCAAACGTTAGCTACGTTCGGAAACAAACCAATAGCAGCGCGCTGGCGAACCACGAGCGCGCCAGTTAATCGCCGCCAACTAGTGGGTAATCCTTTCGAGTGGTGTGCATATAACGAGTGCATTCCAACTCGTGCCGCGTTCCGAAGGCACGGCATACAGTGAAATTGCGGCACTCGCCGGCTCAAAGCTATGAAGGGGCTGTATCATTTCATGATGTGCATCAGTAGGCAGAGTATGCGTGGCTATGACATATACTGATCTGTCTGTTTGCAAACACTGGCTTCTCTCTACAACATTCTAGTAATGACACTGATAAATGATAGTATAGCTTGTAACATAAAAATTGGCTCCAACATTAACTCTAACGACCTGTGATTTACTGACTATCGATAATCCGCCACAACTTTCATCCAAGTTTTATAGTCGATGTTAAGTATGCAACCGAGTCTCAAATTCACTCGGGCTCCTTGAACGAAATGGCTGGTGCAATTCACAACTTTCATCAACTATAGCGGCATTGTACAGTGAGTCGCTTTGTTAGTTAGTGCCCTTTTCTTGGAGTCGCAACTAACTTCGCGCTTGACAAAGCTGGACATTAAGAATAGTAAATAAATGCAGCATCAGTGAGATGTACTGAATGGGAGGCAGCGAGGTGCGCCGGCGCCGCGTGCATTGCCCTCGCGCTGCCCCGCACCCCTCTGCCGCGGTGGTACAAACGCGACTGACTGCATTCCGCCGCGCTTCCTGACCAGGGCAAGTGCAGCGGCATTACGCTGCAAGTACATACCGCGTCCCCCGCGAGCCGCGGCGCCGCACCCCCGCTCACACCCGCCTAGGTTACCAACAAGAAACGAACACAAAGAAAGACCCGTCGTTTTATATACGCAATCACGTAATTCGATAAAGATGTCTGATCAATGGCATCGTCTTTTGATGTATAGTAGCAAAGAGCCCTTGCCCCTTTTAAAATAATCATAAAATCTAATATTATGAAGAAAAATAAAAGGACTCCTCCCGCCCGTTACTCGCCTTCTCCGAGTAAGACCTTTGTAATCTAATGCATTAAGATTATTAGGTTGTTCTGACATCATCTTATTTCTTTAAAATTTACCGGTCTTTTATATACAGCGACTTTGTTGAGCCAACATTTACTTTATGTTTGGTTTCATGTTATATCGTTGTTGGAGAAATTCTATTTCGGTTTGAAAATTTGTCACATTTTATCAAAGCAACGCGATACAAAGTGCAAGTTCTAAGTTAGAGTGGAATTAAAACCAGACCTCTGCTTAAACGTAGATTTGATAGTGCACTCAAAACGGTCATACGTAGCGCATTCGATATAAGATACTCTCCCGGACAGTTGAAGGCAAAGCAAAAAGTATGGAAACACCCGGTAATAGTCCGCCTGCTGAAAGCGTTTTCCATGAGGCTTTTAAGCCCTTATCTTGGGAATGATAGCCGTGGCCGGACGCTGAAAGGCTGTGACGGCAATTTGCTTACATTAGGACATGCCCCGTTTCACCATTGGGCTACGATGAAAGCCAAGAATTTTTACGTTGCAATTTGTATTTCATGTATTTTTATTAATACACCTTTCATGCATTTACAGTGCAGACTATTGATTCGGAGCGCAGTCAGCTATGGTTGAAACTGATTCAGTTACAGCTCCAATGTAGCAGTTTGTGTAGCTCAAGCGGGTATTAAATTGTTTTTAGAAACTATCGTCCAACATAGTTCCGATTCTTTTCGTGACTATGTGTGAATTTTATTTTTAACGTAACTGAAGGAAAACCGGTAGTAAATTAGAGCGAGTGTGAAATAAAATGAACATATGAGTAAAGTAACGTCCTATTTCTTAACAAGCGGGTTTGTTAACGTTTGTTAATGGCCTCGTTAATTTGTACAAAGAGAATAATTATCGGTTTCAATACAATGTCACGTTACGTTTTATTCTGTTGAATTGATTCTCTTATTTTTGGAGTGGCGGATAATTCATGGGCTCGATTGCATCACTGGTTTTGGTTTTGGCTGCGAGAGTAGTCAAGATTATAATGTAATGTTAGTGTTGTTCGTTATAGAAGGAGTGCGGTGTCCGCAAGGCGGGTGTATGTTTTCCTTGGCTATTTCTGGACAGGCCGCCCGCCATTGTTCCAAGAGTTATGGCCGCTCACGAGAAGGTTAAACAACAAAACTATCGCTTCACACGAGAAAATGAAAGTAAAAATATTGTACAAAACCAATATTTTATGTTTTGGACGATTTATATAAAATTGTTGGGAAAAATTTCAAAGTATTTCGCGCATTGCCTTCCTTGCTACAAGCCCGGTAGTATTCTCAGCACGTAAATGTTACGAATAAGTGTTTGACCGCAATTTCGTGAAATGTTTACATTTAAAATTACATTTAGATGTGATACTGAACGGAAAATAAGCTGTGAGGCAGCTTTTAAACAGTTCATACCGGCTCCTATACACTGCCGCACTGGACTCTTATTTACCGCGATTTCATGAAGACAGTACAAGATATTTTTTATACAAACGTACAAGCACCATCTTTGTACGTATTATATATCTGTTCCCCTCTTCTTGTCTGTTATACAAAGTGGAATAACATCACTCATTCGGTTACAATGGTTTCAGTACTTGTTCCCTCGGGTATTAAACTAAAAAAAAGAAAATGAAGGTCTAAAATTATGCCATCAATTCATGGAAACAGTTATTCTTGCCACCCTGTATATGTGTACGTAAAATAAATTTTAGTTCAGTGCATATTTGTCTTTCTATTTAATTAAGAAAAGAATGTGATTAAACAATTGGCTATTTTTATAGGACGTACCTAATTTTAATCGTCTGTCCCTTTCTTAAATAAATAAAAAACATGCACTGAAATTAAATTTAGTTTATTTATCAATAATAATAACCCCATTTTACTCCAGACCAGATTTATTATTACTCCAGACCCGGACACCTTTTCATCTCTTCAGCCAACATACCTAAAACTACATAGCAGTTTTTTACCTACATACGAGAACAAAATATATTTCTCTTTGAACGAACTATAATATCTGAACACATGTTTCACCTTTTATCTTGCAGATTATGAACATTTTTGTCAACAAGCCGAACTTTGTCTCGAATGAAAATATTTTAATAAAGTCCTCGAATATTTTTTCAGCATTCAGCATACAGTGTCACGTACATTTTTACTCGTTGATATGATAAGTTTTAATAAAAAAATGCCGAAATTCCTGTAATGTCAATGATCATCAAACATTTTTGTTTCTTTTGAAATGAGCAACGTTGGTGCGTAAGTGATTTGGAAATCTTATCAAAACGCTGTAAGTAAACATTTAATTTATCGGAATCGAAAGCATACCAAAAACCACACAGTCGAATAAAAAAACAATAATAATTACATTCGCCTCAAAATAAAAGGATACAACCATACAACTCAAAATAATCGAAATATTGCTAGCATCCATACGCAAATTTCACCCGCAACGCTCCTTGCGATTCAACAGCGCGCAATAGTTTCCATATCTACTCGTTATTGTTTCACCGTAAACCAATATTGTCGTTAATGGTCGAACATTTGAATGTTTGCACAGGTTTTTCCTTGATATTTTACAAGGGATTTCCTGGAAATCGATTTGAGATTTCCGTTCTAAGCTGTCAGCACTGGTTTAAAGTAATACAGCTTATTTTTTCACGAGTCCAACTTACCGATGCTTGATAGGAGCTCACCAAGAAGGTGGTGGTCTTGAGTAATATTCAAGCACATTAGGTTTATTTTAACTTTAAAATACAGTAAATTGTTTCCAATTATTGTCTTGAATTGAGCAAAAAAGCAAAACTCAAAGAAATTTTTAAATTCCTTTTTTCGCATACAGATGGAATAGTGAAATTAAATTAAACTACTTGGTGATTATAGATCCCGAATACAAACTAAAAAGCTTTAAAACTACTTAAACAGGTCACAATTCATAAATGCGAAAAACTCCTTAACTATTATTTTAGCATAAAGGGTGTTAAAAAAACTCGCTCTTCGCCCCGAAGAGAAACTTTTAACCCTTTATTACATGTTTAAGAAATAGAGCTCATACTGTTTTGCCCTCAGGAATTCTACTCCATCATATTGTAATCTAGAAGTCATAGTTACTCGTATTGCAAAGAACCAACAATATACTAAAATAAATCTAGTTTTTAAGAACTGAACATATACGGTTATGCCCTCAGGAATTCTGCTCCACCGTATTCTAATGGAGAAGTCATAGTTATTCGTATTGCAAAGAATCAACAATATGCCAACAAATCAAGTTTTAAGAACTGCTAAGTGAAAAGTTTTGAGTTAGAGACAATTTCCAGCAAAAAAAGAGAAAGTAGAATTGTTAAATAGCGTTTCTTTGAAAATCTAAGTTAAGCTCTATGTAGCATAAGTTAATAAGAATGCCAATGGTTCGAAGTAAAAAAAAAATGCCTCCTTTTTGAGGCTTATGGCTCCGTTCGCAATTTAAGTGTCAAATTATAAGCGTATTACAGGGAAATTCATCTGTTTGGTACAATCCACTGCCAAGGTTTCAAGCCTAATACTTCACTTTGATCAGAACTTCACCTCTTTTGACTTACATTTTTATTTGGACCCATTATTTTTTTACTTTACAATTACAGGGGTATTAAACATTTTCTAGTGATGCCGTCGCCAAATTTTCAGTAAATTTTAAGTCACTCAGTTTTTTTTTTTATATAATAATATATCAAGGGAGGCAATTATGGCATGGGAAATTTACAGGTAATAAACAAAAGGAAGAGTTAATAAGCTTACGAAGAGGCCTTCATTATGTTGGCCTCCCATTTCTTTTCATTACCTGCATCAGAAAGAGGATTTTATTTCAGTTTCTTTTTTCATGTATAGTGTCGGTCGTTTTTTAAAGACGTCATAATGGTTTTTGCCTCGGCCTTTTGATATTGTATGAGATATATTTTTTTAATGAAAAGTGCTTTTGTCTTCGCTAAAAAGAGTTTTTTTTTTTTAAATTCGATGTGTTTTGTATTAGTACCTAATTAACAAGAGGTGCGAAAGGTTTTCTCATTCTTTTGTGTCCCTATGATAGAATACAGGGAAAAAACGACGTGAACAAAATATCGTTAAAGGGAAACGGTTTTATTTAACTAATTATGTGTTTGAGCGATTGCGGTCAAGCGCTGGTTTATATTTTAATAAAATAAAAAAAATAAAAATGACAATTCATCCACCTAATTATGTTTACACTAGCTTTTGCTTGCGACTTCGTAAGTGTGAAATGTCTTGTTACCCGACCAACCCATTTCTGATCAGATCGACTGTAGGCTCTGTAACTTGTTATTTTTTTTGTGTTTTGCTTCGCTCTTATACAATATGTAAAGAAAACCCTGTCCGATCCGTGAAGGTATTGTTAGGTAGGATCGATAACTGATTCTACTAATGCCTACAAAGCCGGGCTAAACTTAAAAAAAAAAAAAAAACCTAAAAAAAATATTGTTTCGCAAAAGGAGTTAAATTAATACATGTGCAGTAAGCAATACATGCGCGGGCGAAGGCGGGCAGAGCACACGGCATGCAGTCACATCGCTATTCGATCATAATAATACCGCAATAAATGGTGTTGTCACTTTAAAAAAAAAAACCAAATTTTGGCGAAATTTGAATTAATTCGCGAAAAAAAAAGATTATTTTCTAAATTCATTAATATTGTTACTATGATGATTATGTAAAATTTCATATTTTATTTGGTCATGTGTTTACCTAACCTTTATTATCCTTATGGGTCGGACGGGGTTATCTTTACATATTTTATATACATATGTCATACATATATGATGTTAAAGTAGCTTATTGTCTTGCTCAAGAATTAGGTTATCAAATACATAAAGAATTTTTCAACGCCGGCTGGTTCAACCTCTTCAGCTTTATTATCAGTTTAGTAATATATACAACATGTAATATAATTAACGCACACCCTCAAACATCCCAACTAGAATATTATGTTCTAATCATAATACATACACTGAATTTTTAACATGTATAGTATATACAGTATGTTAAGAAAACCCTGTCCGACCCATAAGGATAATAAAGGTTAGGTAAACACATGACCAAATATAATATAAAATTTTACGTAATCATCATAGTACCAATACAAATGAATTTTGAAATAATCTTTTTTTCCCGCGAATTAATTCCAACTTCCCCGAAATTTGGTAATTTTAAAAAAAGTGACAACACCGGTATTATTATGAGCGAATAGTGATGCGACCACGTGCCGCGTGCCCTGCCGCCAACCGCCCGCGGATGGGTGAACGCACATTTATTAAGTTACCACTTTTTGCGAAATAATATTTATTTTTTTAGGGGGTATTTTTTTTTTTAGGTTTAACCAGGTTTTGTATGCATTACTAGAATCAGTTATCGATACCTAACAACACCTTCACGGGTCGGACAGGGTCTTCTTAACATACTGTATATATACATTGTTATTTATTAGACTAGTTATACCAATTCTTGGAGAACGTTGACGTATTGTTTCTTTATTTTGTACTGAATGATTAAATTTGTATGAATAGAAGTAAAACTTCGATTTTAAGTCTGTTGGTTTGTACCACAGAGTTAATATGACAATAATTTCCGTAGTTTTAATTATTTTTGGGATAAAAAATTACCTATATTAAAAAAGATACAAACCGATTCAGTAAACGATTTTGAACGAACTATTTTCAGAAAGTGCTTTAATTAATTTACATGTTGTATAGTGAGACAGATTATCCTAGAAAATGTTCGTATGAGGTAATACCTAGCACATCTCTAACTAAAACTCTCGAGGTTTTTAAAAGTTACATTACATTTTGTCACAACGTATGTGCTCTGTCTGCAACTTGTAAGATTTCTTGTCCTACAGCTTCAGTTTAGTCCCAGAAGACATTATATACAAATCCTGGAGACGTGGCAGCGAAACTAAAAGAATTCCGCCTCAGCATGGTGCCGCCAACTTTACAGTAGGTATTTACGTAACGACGGTACGTATTATCGCGTACGATTTTGACATATTGCTTTGCAAACAACGTAAGCTTCAAAGCTTTGTTGCCTACTGTATTTACACCATCTCAGATCTCAAGAAAACGCGAGCGCGATTGTATCAGCACTAGTTCTCACGGCAAAAACAAACAAATTATAACTATTAACACAGCGGGTTGAATATAGCCCGATATTAATATTTCCAGCGGGGACGAGGGTTTTATTCAGCGAAATTGCAGTTAGAAAGATCCTATTAATGAACGTCCCGGACTCCTTTGTCCGGCGCCAGGGCATTTCCTGCACAATCGCCCTGACACCCAAGTAATTAGGGAGAAAAATTCGTTGCCCTGACGTCTAGTACAGTGTTTCAGTTCTGTGGTGAAATAATTTTAAAAATTCGTCGTAGGATTCGGTTTAATGCACTTTTAAATAATGCTTTTAGGGCAGTGTTTTGTGTTTGAGGATGACGCTAAAGTAATTTTGACTCCAAATAAGCCACTTTCATGAATCTGACTACTTAAAAATACGAAAGGGTTTTATGAAGTACGTTTTTGTAAGATTTTAGAATATATGCCGCTATTTGGTAGGGTAAGGTTGGTTTTATTTAGAATACATGGCAATTCAACAGATTTTAACTACAGTATACAATACACAGAAGGTAAATTATAGACCAGAAATGATTATTAGATATTTCGAAGAGTGTCAATACAATAGCATTCAAAGGAAAATCGTATTAACTCATAATTTAATACTTAATTAGCTCCATCCACGCCATTAATACCTTTACTAGCGGCTACAATTTTCTGAATACATGTGTATTCAGAAAATTGTATCGACGAGTAGAGGTTCAATAATCATAATCATTTTCAATAATCCTTTCAGATATAATAAAAATTGTATCGTCGTGGAGGGAAAACTAAGGTAGAGTAATATTGCTACCGAAATTGCTGCTTAACGGCAATGATTATTTTTAAAGGGTTCATTTGAAGCTGTTTAAATAACATCATTCTATAAATATATGTGAGAGTTACGTAAACGCTTGATTTTCATACGACAATTTGTGCACCAAATGGGAAATGCAAGAAAAAGTACAGGTAAATGGCAGTAGGTATGTGTGCCTGTTAAAATGTATGCCTAATAATGACAAAAGACTTACTACGAATAGTTCGAGAGACTAGTTTTTTAGCGTAGACACTTGAATCTACGGCCGTTCCGGTTTGTAAGTCGGCACGATGACCTTATATTATTTATGTATTGGTTTAAATTGTGAGAGATAGCGTTATATGTACATGAGGTACTTAGAAAAACCATTGATTACATTTTTCTATGTCGTCACTATTATAGTTTTCAGCCTAGCTTTTTCTGAACTGTGTTTGGGGTAGATTTTCTGTCTAACCAGATAGATGCAGCTGATATGAGCAATAATTGCAGATTTTTTACAAACACGTTGCTGTTGAAATTGTTGGATACTTATTTATATACACGGTAAATTACTATTGAAACTTTTTATTTACCCCGCTAAAAACACAGATACCAGACCCTAAAGACCGATGCACAAATGATTAATTATACAATTATTTAAACATACTCGTATTTAGAAGCGTTAACCAATTAGTGGCATGATTCGATTGTTAACACACATGAGTGGTAGGTTAGTACCTACCACTCATTAACTCACTCATTATTATCAAATTAATTATGTCACAGAATAATAATATGAGCACATATTTGTACCGCACATTTATGTTCGTCAAAGTATAATAAGAAATCAAGTAGATATGTTTACACTGATAATTGCACTGATTTTTAGCTTGGAAATGGATGCCAAATATGATATAGATACAGATATGGTGAATGAAAAAATGTTAATTGGGTATAACCTGTCATATAGATCATATCTTTTCTTTCCTGTTGTCGCCATTATATTACTGTTTGTGTTTGGGGTAGATTTTCTGTCTAACCAGATAGATGCAGCTGATATGAGCAATAATTGCAGATTTTTTACAAACACGTTGCTGTTGAAATTGTTGGATACTTATTTATATACACGGTAAATTACTATTGAAACTTTTTATTTACCCCGCTAAAAACACAGATACCAGTCCCTAAAGACCGATGCACAAATGATTAATTATACAATTATTTAAACATACTCGTATTTAGAAGCGTTAACCAATTAGTGGCATGATTCGATTGTTAACACACATGAGTGGTAGGTTAGTACCTACCACTCATTAACTCACTCATTATTATCAAATTAATTATATCACAGAATAATAATATGAGCACATATTTGTACCGCACATTTATGTTCGTCAAAGTATATTAAGAAATCAAGTAGATATGTTTACACTGATAATTGCACTGATTTTTAGCTTGGAAATGGATGCCAAATATAATATAGATACAGATATGGTGAATGAAAAAATGTTAATTGGGTATAACCTGTCATATAGATCATATCTTTTCTTTCCTGTTGTCGCCATTATATTACTGTTTTAGTAAATATATGTACAATGAATTTTAAGAATCTTACTTATTTTTGCCTTTTTTGAAGTCTTACAATCACCTACTAGAATAATATCTCAGTCTATCTGAAATATTAAGTACCTCCCTTTTTGGGGCGGTCTGTTGCCAAGTGAATTGTGATAGGTTGCGTATGAAAAGTTTTGGAGTAGTGCCAACCCGTACAAATTCACCAGAGCATATTCCAAAATTGCTATTCAGGGATCTATTGACTACTTGAGATACAAATTTATAATCGTTTAACGTTTTTTGACCAATCATTTTTAAATTAGATAAAAACCGTTGATTAATTTAATGATGAGGAAGTGAGTTATAACCGCTGTCCGCTTTTGATCTAAGCTACATGTAATTATTATACAAATTTTCTCAACACTCATGGTGACGCAACGAGGCCCCTCTTGTAGGGACGTTTTTATATGAGCCCATAAAATGACCAGTCGGGGCCCCTAAGAAAGATTTTATTTACTGTTCAAGACATGTTTCGTGTATTGTGATTAGGAATAATAATTGTTAATAAAATTTTATCTGCTTTGATTACTGGTTATTGTAGAAAAAAAAGTTCGTGTAGTTTCAAGCATCTGTAAAAAGCGTGTTATAGTGATTGAAGTAAACGTAGATAATAAAAACCGTGCGAGTAAATTATAGTCTGTTCGATATATTATTTATAATTTTAAAACAACTTCTATCAGATCCTAATATTGAGGACACAGAAATCCAGACATTTTAATTACAACAAAATACGTAATATTTATTAGCGTAAAAATCAGAAATCTTTCGGGAAACTTGAGTTAATTTGACTAATTGGAGTGTGTAAAATATTGCAAGTGACCAAAGTATAATTTCCTCGTAGATTTAATTGGTACCGAGCGGCGTGGAAAATTCACTATGCACACAAAAGTAGCCTGGAAGTGTAAAACTAGTTTCATCATTTTTAAAAACTGTTTATGAGGAGGCTTAACGAACGCGGCGGCACGCACGCAACGAAGAATAACAAGTGCGCCCGCAGCCGCCCTAGCTGTAAATAGTTCGGCCCATTGTTTAATGCGTCTGGCTTACTTTATACTGGTTTGATTTGAGGAAATAAATTTGTGGAGAGCTTTAAGATATAAAGGGGAGAAGTTTGAGTTGGTTAAAAAAAGTATTATGCTTTGAATTCCTTTTCAGTCTATCTAAAGATAACTCTTTTTATCTCAATAGAACAGCACGTTTCCGTTGTATCAGACGTTCCTTTTCCTACTTTTGTGATACCTACCTCATTGTCGTAAAAAATATTCGTGAAACTAAAAAATCGGCACTAAAAACCGACTTCACCGAAACAAATATTTTCATTATTATTTTACGTAAAAGCTGTGTTCTTATCATTGCTAGGCTGCCATGGTCTGTATTATTACGCCTATTACAACTTTACGCATGACATAAACACGTCAAATGTGCAAATTTCATTATGACCATGATAATTCCGTCGGCGATCCTGCACGAAGGTTTTAATAGCTCTAAAAGAAAAGCAAGGTACATCGCAAGAGATATACTACACGACTTTATTGCATTTTTGCTCACGAAATACTTGAAAATCATTCAATTAATTTTAAAGGCATTACCGCTGCCTCGTCTCAATATGCGAAGTTCTAATTTGTTATTGTAAAATCAGGAGAAAACCGTACAGTAACTAAATAGTGAGGGTGAAACTCTGAGTATTGGTCACACAACGTTAAATCACACCGCATCACGTGACAGAATCCGTTCTTTGCATCACTAATTGATTGTTGAATTGGAATACACTCATTAGATGTATGAATACAATTAGGTGCATAGTTGTAGCGAATACCGTTTCGCGCGGTCGCACCGGAGCGACTTTCAAACGAAATTGCGGAGAAACCAATATAATGGTGCGGCCACCAGGCGATGTAGCGCACGTACTTCTAGCATGATTTATTATTTACTGCAATATCCTGGTAATTGATTACAAGTATTCATCATTTGTGATCACCCATCTGTCAGCTAAGCGTAGTTTTATGGCAATGTGCTCTCGGAGCGTTTATCATACCGGATCTAGCCCGGCCCATCTTTAACAACGTATATTTTACTGTTAAACAGTCTTTATGCATCTTTCAAGAATATCGTTTAAGTAATTTAACCGAATACCTACATCATTGTAACTACAGACTAGAGTAATCCAGAATAGTTGTAGAAAGAGGGGAGTTGAAAGGCGAAACGAAGGACCATGTCCTGCATTGCTACAAAAATAAATAACATAATATCTCTCTGGGTGTCCAACATTTCTAGCAAGCTCCGATCATAAAAGATTCTCCGTAATATGTAATAGAATGTATTAAATTATTACTAATATGCGTACTATAGCCAGATAGTCAGTTTTCTTTGCTTTCTCCGACATTGCGCTCGTTTCTATTTAAAGATAACGACCTCATAAACACAATCATAAAACGTTAACATGGAAACGAGAAGTTTATTTCAATGTTAGGAATATAAGCGATTATTATAAATGAGTATTTTGAACTGCTACGCTTGAATTATGATTTACTTGAAGATTGTCAAGTGTAGTATAACAGTTTGCGCAGGATTTATCTTCCTACACAAGTTGGGAGAATAATCTGAGCTGCGCTTAGAAATACAAGTTCTGGAAACTTAACTGCTTAGATGTAGTGAATGCATCGTGAAAGTTCATCTAGAGGGTTCATTAAGTCAATATGTATTTTAGATCATCTTATTGTGCAATAAACCAAGAAAAATTAAGTGTTTTTACTACAAAATTCAGATGGATTTTTTTTTGGGTACACATTTTTATATTGTCTATATTTTCAAGTTCCGTTAGTTAGATTGAGAGTTTTGTTTTATCAAAAAATCAGACTAAGGCATTAGAGAAATATGTTTCCCGTTATCTAGACCAGACTTCCTTGAAAAAATTTAGCATGCTAATGGTTCCCAATTCTTTGGAAACATTCGCGAGCCGTTACTTATATGGTTGTGACTCTGAATATTTTCGAACGTGATGAAAATTCAAACGATTTCATTTAAATGAATATTACTATCGATTTGAGGACCCATATACCGTGATTTAAATGTGACTGCTATAAGAACACCTACCATCTACTCTATTTTCAAATTAAGAATTGAAATAAAAATTGTACTTTTGATTAGGTACCATTTTAATTTATGGCACACTGACACTTTGGTGAGCTTGCAGTCTTGTAGTGAGCTTGACAGGTAATCAACTATAGAGCAAAATTGTTGCTCAAATTGTTTCACAGCTTAGAGATGTTGAAATCACACAAAATTCAAGAGTTATTCGTCTAAGGAGAGAGGGAAACAGATTTGAGCACAAGTATTAAAATAACATAAACACACCTTTGACGGGTGGTCTTAATGAGAAAAGTTTGATACGACTTCCATTTAAGTCAAAGTTCTGTCATCAGCGTTTACTTTCCTAGGCAGGGTGCGGCTGTACGTCGGCTACCTCAGAAACGAGATAAGATCTCGATCAAAACGTAAACAAAACTTGATTTTGTTATTGACGGCAGTCGACCGTTCTGTTCGATTTCCGCCTTTTCTAACTTCTGTCGGGATTGCATTCGAAATTGTGTTAAAAGTTTACATTGACGAAGTTCGTTGGCGGCACGAGTTAAAACATTGTTTTGGTTTAGGATAACAAACTCCGATCAGCTGAAGGAAAAACGCTTACAAGATTTCCTGCTTACCGTAACAAATTAAAAGATTACTTCTTCGTTGTTATCAAATTAAAATAACATTGTAATTTTGTTAACACTTTCATCGAACAGCTCGACTTCTGCTACTTTTGGAGCATTGAACATTTTATTACTGTACTTGAAAACAGCACTCCAAGTGAATTAAAACATTAATTAAAGTTTAAAGACTTCTATGGGAAAAACAGTTTGAAGAGCCAAAACTAGATCAATTAATTCCATTACTATTCTCAAAGGATCAATGTAGCCAAAGTTAAAGTCACAGCGGAGACGTTAATATGCTTAACTTATGCGTGCGAACTTCTACTTGTGTATATAGTTACGAGGCAAGTTAAGGTGTAGTTAGGGCACCTATCGGAGAGTGTCGCTGTTAGACAATGTTATGTAATAAATATAATTGTTATTTATTAGTCGTGAGAAGTTTTGATCGGCGCGATACTCTTGCCGCACTCATGGCATGGAGGGCGCGATTGTATCGCCATACATTACAAGTCTGCGGCCCGAGAGAGTTATTATCAGATACGTTTGTTGGTAACTTTGCAGCGTTGTGCTCTCTACTCGTAGAAACTTAGCGGTCGAGTGCTCACGCTACGGAGACAGATAAGCGGGAACAGCAGAGAAGCGAACTTGACTTACCATGTTAGAGAGCAGCAGCCGTTGGTGTTTAGCGACTTGAGGATCTAGGGCTTGGAGCGGAAGGGCAAGAGGTAACGGGAGAGGCAGTGGGAGCGGGTGCGGATGCGGAGCCGGGTGCAGGATCAGCGGCGGGCAGCAGGCGCACGGCGGCACGTAGGACACGCACCCGAGCTGCGGCGGGAACAGCGTGCCGGCGGCCTCCTCGAGGCCTCGCACACGTCTCTCACGACCGCATCCACGGCCGACCTCCAACCGTCCGACGGCTACACAAGCCGCCGACTTCCCGACACGACCGAGGTGCCCGACCACAGACTTGACCGAAGCGCGATCGCTTCCGAATTATTTTCAACTTAACGCGGGAACTCCACAAGTTCTCGAACGTGGCGCGAAGTACTTCGGAAAGTGTCGAAACTCGAGTTGAATTAGTTGAGGAAGGGCCGGGTCACCGCGAGGGAGCGGGATACTGAGCGTTCGGGAGAAGCGAGAAACGTCGCACAGGGCTCGCGAGAGTGTGGAGAGAGTGGCGTCGTGCACGGAGCACAAGTCGCCGGGCCGGCGTGTGGCGGTGGACTGACGGCGAGGCAGGTGCGCGGCGCGGCGCGGAGGGCTGGGGGCGGGCCCACCTGAGCCACCTGGGCGCCTGCGCCGCGCGAGCTCAGCCTCCGCTCCACACAGACACCGACGCATCAACGCTACTCTTTCGAACACTAACATTGCACTATCAACCGTCATTATGTTGCAAGTTTTCATCGTAATATATTATTTCATGAGCTTTTCTAGTTTTTCAGAGCTACAGTTGGCTGAGTCAATGTTTTACGAGTAAAGTTGATATCGAATTGAACTTTCGGAAAACTTATTTTCTTTTTATTTCAGAAAGTTTTAAAGACAAATAAAAACAAATTATCTTTAGAGAAAATAAATGCAAATGAACATTGGGTATTGGGCAATCGATGAAATTATTTTTTCCGACACTATAGAACCTGCTCATCTGCCGCATAAACCTAAATAGGACTATCAATATGCTATACAAAGAAAAAGGAGCATAATAAAATAAATTGGCGACTCAACGACTCGCAAATAAGAGGCATTATCTTGCGGAAATCTCTAGAGGGATAACTGGGATAAATCGCATTGATCTCCGAGGTCCGGCTTTCCTCAGAGAGGACATCTGAAGAGGTACGGTGTAAGCCCGTTGTACACGCTTAGAGGGGATTAGGCACCTTTTAACGTCGAACACTATTTACCTTTGGGATCTCTTCCTTGAGACACAGATTACACTCTCGTTAGTAGCCAATGAGTAAACAGAACAGATTTGGATCGCACATGCTGTTGGCACGCGGATGAGTCGAGAAGAATGTTATTTAAACGTATGATTCTTCGAGTTATATTCAACAGCTACACTATGAAACTGACCATGAACTCTCTAAGCACAACATTCAGGTCTATTTTTAAGTTTTACAGCAGTTCTACTAATAATAACAGTTCAACTAAAATATATAAATAAATCATAATATATGTTTACGGAAACTCTAATGTCTATACACCAAATTATAGTATTTGAGAACACAAAGGTAAGTGGAATGTTTACTAAAATGAAGAAGAAGCGATTCACAAATAATAGTGATTCTTTTAAAGCTTTTTAATATTAATTGTAAGTTCATACGAAATTTTACTTTTCATGGAATGATCATGTTAGGGTTACTTCGTGATTAAATATAAATATTTACTGCATAATCTACTTGTAAAGGTGGTATTAAAGGTTTAATGTGGAAGCAGCTCAAACCTCTGTTTTAATTACAAATTAGACAAAACGATTAGGAAACACGGTTTTATACAACCTCTAACATAAACATTATAAATAATGAATTAATACAAGGGAAGAAAACCCGAATTGTATTATGAAACAGGCTTAAATATTTATATTAAGTAACTGTGTGGAGAACAGACGATGCGACTTTAATTTTGACAGATGTACAGCATTCACTGTAAAGCTGTACACTACAATTCTTTACGTTGTTCATCATATACATTTTATCTAACATACGGCCATATTAGCCGTAGAACAGATGACCGTTGGAGTAGTGTGTTCTTAAGTGGAAACAGCGAAAAAAAAAGAACTGTTCTATGTTAAACCACAATACCCATATGCGATCCCATCTGTTATTACGGTTAGGTATGTCCCATACAGAAAGTCATTCATTTTGATCGGTCTCTAGATACCTCACTGTTAGATATGACAATTAAATTTTTCATCATTTTTTTGACATGATATCGTTTATTTGATGATAAAAAAATTAAGGTAAAGATATAAAAGAAAAAAAAAATAATTTAATAAAATTGAAGCTGTCAATCAGCACTTTTTGATCGTCAAAATTACATCAGTCAATTTCCCAAAAACGCCCGTCCTTTACTACTTCCTAATGCTTAATATAAACAAAACAAAGCCGGACTATAATAACAACACAACATACATTATAAGAACGTCACGAATTGATTAGTCGATTACTAAGTTTCACAAACAAGGCGAGTGGCAAGGCGTCACTTCAAACGCGCCAGTTTTCGATAGTATTAATAATTAATTCTGATCATCGTAGTAACAAGCTATGGTAATTAGAGAATGCGGTAACTTGACATGTTTTTGAAGATGTATTCCACTGTTTCTATACCTTGAGGCACCAAATAATACTCGGTTATTCAAAACGCCGTTGGATTTGACACAATTTGTATAGTCGGCCACATTAAATAATATTTTGGGAAATAGGAATCGTATAGCGTCACTCAAGTCACACATACTCTGTGTCACTCCTACTAAAGCTCAATCTATCTTAAGATGGCACTGGTTTTGACAGCACATGTCAACGATATATCAAAAACTGCACATTTATTTATCCATATTTCCGCAGAGGTCAAGACAATAAGTTAGATACATTTTGGCTTGACTTACAACTAATGAGATTAACGTATCTAGGCTGAAATATAGCGGTTCTGTGTCATGATTATTATGGAATATATTTATCCTAGTTTTGGTGTTATTACACGACACCGTTGGTGGAAAACCCGCATAATATGGTTGGTGGAAATTGTTCCTTTTATCCGTTGAATTGTATCTCTTGTTACAATGTAGGTAAGTACTATGATTTCCACTCAATTTATATTTTTAGGTTTGTTGTGTCTTATGTAGTTTATCTACCGTGAATTTTCTCAGTAGTAGTGGAATCGAAATTTGAGCACGGATGATGAAAATAGGCTCATCCTAATAGGGATGAAATATAACTGGCGATATGTGGCTGCAGGTACATACTAAAGCACACGTCTGCCTGACCCTTCGGGAAATCACAGGCGTGATGTTATGCTATGTTATATGTAAAGAAAAGAGACATGTAATTAGGTAGAGCTACTTTATAACGACCACTTTACCTTATAACCTGAGCAGCTGCTATAAATAGCAATTAAATAGACAGCTCCATACATATACATTAAGTAGGTATATTACTATTAGTAGGTACCTAGACATTATTTCCACGTCAAATATGAAATACGTTTCTAACAGCCTAAATATCCCCTCTCTTCCTCCAACGCGCTTATATGAATCACTGCGCATGTATGCGTGTAACTAGAAGGCATGTGAGTGCAAATTCCGCAGTTCAAAGTTAGGCTGTGCGCCCGCGCGGGCCCCGGTCGTTGACCCTGCGCGCACGCCGCCAAGCCGTCTACGAGTAGTGTTATGTAACGTGACCTTAACATTGGGCTGTGAGAATGAAACCTTATTCAGTGTCGTTTGTGAATGTGATCCGATTATGGCGTATTATTAAGTTTACATAACAGGTGCAACTATTTATAGATGCGCGAACGTAGCGTAAAGAATGCGATGAGCAAACGTTTTACTAGCATACAAAGTCTTTATGTATAACATTTTTTTTTAATTGGCATTTTGTTAAGATCATGCTAATTGCTAGTTTATTTTCTAACAAAAATAAAAAGTATTTACCTACTGTGTTTTATTAAAACTCTGATGAGTTATTAAAATAAATACCTCAGTTCTTTTATTATGAATATAACAAATTACTCCATATCGGATCTTTGTATATTTCTTGGTTATCTCAAATTGGCTCAGTAGTCAGCTCGGAGGCTACTTCACAAGAAAGTCTAAAAAAGAAATGTCACAGCTATTTAAACACTTATTTTCCTTGATTATATTTTGATGGAATTAAACCAATCTTTTTTAAAATATGTAGATTGTTTTTTTTCTTTTTAAAAAACGTTGCTCCAGACTAGGAATTAGTCCTGTATCATGGATGCGTTCATAAACACTTACAACTTACATACACAAACAGCCAGACCCGGAACAAATATCTCTAGGTTATGCAAATTTTTGTTCCGTGCGGGAATCGAACCCGCGACAAGCAGCGCAAGAGTCGATCACTCAGCCACTACAACGTGTTATTAAATTATTATAGTTATTAATTCAAGGCTGTACAATAGGTAACTGAACAAGAGATAGCAATCTTAAGACTATTACAAAATCTAATTTATCAACATAACTTGTCTACTTACAACAAGAAGTAATATCATTCAACTGTCTAACAATTACTACACGATAGGAGATTGTCATATGAGGTGAAGATACATCTTATCATCATCATCAACCTTTTTATCGTCCCACTGCTGGACACAGGTCTCCTCTCATACAGAGAAGGATTGAGCGTAATCACCACGCTTGCTCAATGCGGGTTGGCGATTTCAGAGTTAAAGTCCAGGTTTCCTCAACTCAAGATTTTTTCCTTCACCTTCAGTCATTGGTGTCCAAGATATACTTAGAAAGTATATATAACCTTAGAAAAGTTACATTGGTACTTGCCTGACCTGGAATCGAACCCGCGCACTCATACTTGAGAGGCTGGTGTTTGTACCACTAAGCCACCACAAATTACGATACATCTTATATACAAGTGCAAATGAGGTCTTCTACACGAAATATTTAAAGAAGCCACAGCAAGGTCGGAATGGTCTATTGTGTAAGCTCGATGTAAGCTTTCAAACTGCAATCTTACCATAAATTCATTACATGATGCGAAAAAGGATTGAAATTTTTGTTAAGTTCTTAAAAAAAAGTTTACTATACATTTTGCCTGCATAGACATTGTAGTTTTCTTTAAAACAGCATTTTTTTTTAATGTGTACAAATTAATAGAAAGTAGTAATATGTAGAAGAAAGTAAAGGTATTTTTAAATGTATTATTAAAACAAAACAACGCTTTCAAAAGTTGAATGCTGCTCCATACGTCTCATTTTAATGCAGGCTATAGTATGATATACTGTGAGCCCATTAATTTAGTATTGCCAATCGCCAGTATGTAATCAGATGACATCCGTAAATACATATCACATGTTAGAACTATTTACATAAACATGTAATCAACAGCAGTCAGCATTACAACATTAGTGGAGCGACACCGAAACACGTATCGTACGAACTCGAAAAAAATGCAAAATAACGGATGGAGAAAAGAAAACGTAAAGCAAGCGCATCGTAATGCAAGTAAATCGTCCGTGGAATCCGAGAACAAAACCGAATAAATTGTTTTAATAAGGCATAAATTACGACGAAAAAATCGGACCGATCACGCCGTTACGATGGTTGACCATGGCATTTACGCTTTGTTGGATACCGTACATGGTGCGCTTGTTATGCACTTTTTGTATCGGCTCTGAGCTGGTTTTTGCAGCGAGGTGCATCGCATACACGGTAATTTGCTATTAGTACTGTTACGGGCAGGCAGCGGGATGGTTGCGCTTAGATGCCTCTAGTCCATCGCCACGAAGTTGACGCAGGTGATGCATATGTGAAGTTCTAACGATCACATGGAGGTAATGAACACGCATGGAGGTTGTTAACTCCAGCCTTAAGGGCACTACCCAACTTTGAAGCTAAATTAAACTAAGATCAGGTGTTTATGTTCTAAGGTAAAGTACTTAGGACGAGAGTACTTGAATTTACTTTGTGGTATGAAGAAGTTATTTTTTTTAGTTAAGACCTTCTGACCATTTAATTATAAATGAGTTAGACTCTGATCACTGTGGCCAGTTAGTTACTTTTCCTCAGAAAAGTGAAGTCAGAGCTCAAAGAAAACTTGTGAGTTTTGTTCCTGTAAATGAAAATCGTTTAGGACAATTTAAAAATAATTTAATTGAAAAGTTACCGGGCTTGCCTCATCACACCAACCCGGATCATGCGTATAGTGAACTATTTAACCTGATCCATTGTGAATTTATGAAAGTTTTCACAAAAAAAACATTGTCTGTTAGCGACCGCCTTATATTTAGTGACTGGGCAACCCCAGGTATTTATAAAAGCCGGGAAAAAATGTATGAATTGTATCAGGAAAAAACATATAACCATGATGAAACTTTTCAAGAATTTGTTAAATATTATTCAAAAACGTTTAAAAGAGCCTGTTCCTCAGCAAAAGCCATACACATTAAAAATAAAATAAAATCTTCTGGAAATAAAATCAAAACAACTTGGCAAATTATAAATTCTGAAACTGGAAGAACCAAAGCACAAAATCGCGATTTCCATCTTAAAATTAACGATGTAGATATAAAGGCGGACTTGGAGGTAGCAACTGAGTTTGAGAATTTTTTTACTAATATTCCAATAATAACTACAAAAACTTTGTCTTCTTCCTCCACTTCTGCTTACACTATACTAAAAGAATGTGTTCCAGAATGTGACAAGCACTTTGAATTTGCGTTTGTGACTGCTAAAGATATTATAGAATCTTTTAAGGATCTTGATGTAAAAAAAACTGCTGATCATTGGGGTTTGTCAGTATACACTGTAGCTTCGATAATAGATGTTATCGCACCTTTCTTGGCAATTGTTTTTAATTCTTGTGTCACATCTGGTATATTTCCTGATTTGATGAAACTTAGCAAAGTAATTCCACTGTTCAAATCTGGTAGTTCAACTGATCCCACGAATTTTCGGCCAATCTCGATATTACCAACTTTGAGCAAAATTTTTGAAAAGTTAATTTTGAAACAGTTGTTAAGGCATTTTAACTTACATAATTTATTGCACGTGAAACAATTTGGTTTTACAAAGGGTCGTTCAACTACAGATGCGGCCGTGGCGTTGCTAAAGAACATGTTTGGGGCCTGGGAGGAATCGCAAGATGCTCTTGGTATTTTTTGTGATTTGTCCAAGGCCTTTGATTGCGTACATCATGATACTCTTATTAGGAAATTGTACCATTATGGTTTAAGGGACAGAGCTCTCGACCTTCTGACTTCTTATCTGAATAATCGAATTCAGAGGGTTGATGTTAATGGCAAGAGATCTGCAGGATCTGTGGTCACCGTGGGCGTTCCACAGGGCTCAATTCTAGGTCCATTCTTGTTTTTAATCTATATTAATGACTTACCTCATCACGTGAGGGATAATCACAACATTGTATTGTTCGCGGATGACACTTCTCTTATTTTTAAAGTCAAGCGTCAGCTAGCCAATTTTGACGAAGTTAACAATGCACTTTCTAAAGTTGTCCATTGGTTTAATGTAAATAACCTTCTTTTAAATGAAAAAAAAACTAAAGTCATTAAATTTTCTACGCCAAATGTCAGGCAGCTAAGTACCAATGTTCAACTGAATGGAGTAGAGTTGATCCCTGTCGAGTCGACAGTTTTTCTTGGATTGACTATTGACGCCAAGTTGCAATGGGGTCCTCACGTTGAGAAGCTGTCGGGTAGACTCAGTTCCGCCGCCTTTGCTGTTAAGAAAATTAGACAGATAACTGATGTGGATACAGCCAGAATTGTTTATTTTAGTTATTTTCATAGTCTAATGACTTATGGGATTCTTCTCTGGGGAACTTGTGCGGACATCAATACCATCTTTGTTTTACAGAAAAGGGCTGTTCGAGCCATTTACAACCTTGGTCCTAGAGATTCTCTTAGAGAAAAATTCAGAGAGGTGGACATTCTGACTGTAGCTTCACAGTATATATTTGAAAATCTTATGTACGTACATAAAAATATATCGGATTTTAAGAAAATAAGCGATATTCATAATATAAATACCAGGAACAAACACAATCTTGCTGTACATCACACTCGTCTCCACAGAGTAGGCAACTCATTCATGGGTCAATGTATACACTTTTACAACAAGCTTCCCATGGACATTCGAAACTTACCCATTAAACGATTTAAAAAGTATATAAAGGCCAAACTTTGCAAAAAGGGGTATTATAAAATCACAGATTATTTAGAAGACAAAAAAGCTTGGGACTGAGCTGTTCGCTCTGATAAGCATTGTTATTAGCAATATGCGTAATTATAAGATAAATTATTGTAAAAATTCTCATTTTTAATGTCTGGACTTGAAAAAAGACGATGATCCCTGAGTTTGTTTCGGCTATTTCTTCTCAGAGGTAGTCAGTTAGGAAATGCCGGCTTCATCTAGTTAAAAAAAAAAAAATATATATGACGTGTAAAAGTGATCGGTGATCCTATTTGCTTAATAAACGATTTCATTTCATTTCATTTCATTTCATTTCATTTCATTTCATTTCATTTCATTTAAGTCTAGTCTCATTACATTTGAATAGAGTTGACCTTTATTAGAAAATTAATTCTTTACAAGATGATCTATCACTAACGAAAATGATGGAGTCAATTCTGTTTTCACTCAAGGAGATATATCAACTGTAGAAAACATTTGATGAACGTTGTGCGCACAGAATAGTTATTTGTATGTATACTTACTTAACTATATGTAACTTACTACCTCTTTTGGGAACCGTATACTGAAAATAAACGAGCGAAAAGCCTTGCTAAGGTTACTGGTAGAAACAGAAATAGCCTCAAGGATGTTAACATTTTACAGTGACAACAGATACAGAATACATCAGTGTTCCAAGCAGTATATAAAACAAAATGGTAACATTTTGATTCGAAAATAAACGAGATCCTATAAAATACAGAGTCGTCTTTACAGACAAAATATTTGTTTTGATACATACAAAGTAAAATGATGTATCCGTTTTGAGAGGGGGCCCCGTGACGTTTGCGTTTAAATGACTTCGAAGTTTCAAGTAACGACGTTCACGAGATCGGGACACACATATAATATAATCAAATAGCAACGTAGTCAAAACTCAATAATGAATATAAAAATGCGAGTCTGATTCCGAAAACAAAGTTTTCAGAATGTTAGCCGTTAGTCTCTTTTTCTGTATGGTCCGGATTGGCGCAAAAACTGCCGAATGAATTTGGATGCAATTTGGCATACAGCACACAGATTGTTTATAATCTGGATAAACATTCGGGTACTGCATCAACGTTTTTATTGTGGGTGTCAAATCATTAAAAGGCCTCTCTCGCTCTGGGTGGAGCGGAAGGGCGTGTCAGACTTTTACTGACTAGAACCCACTAGTGTCCCTTCACTTGCCTGTGTGTCAGGGGCCACGGTATCACTTTCATACAATCTGTGGTCCAGGCAGGTATCGCTCTTGGTGAACCCTGTCACTGGGTACTTTATAACCTTGTATAAGTATGTTCCCGTAGACATCCGACATCCACACGGGCAAAGACGCGGTCAAAAGCCAGTATTCATTAAAGGTCACTAATTAAAAACCATATTGCTTGTTATATTAAAATGGCTGTTGATAACATGGTTATCGTGTATTTACAACGCCAGAGCTCGCAGGTATTATCGCAGTGTCTGATATTGAAGCGAGTCCAAATTAAATCATAATTCTGATGATGCTTTGGACAAAATCATTATAATTTATGAAAGCACAGCCAGTGTGCGTTAATCCTCTCCCATTTTGTGGACTCCATTAGAGCATGTAATGCGAAACACTAAAGCGAAAACAAAATTTCGACTGAATAAACCGAACAACATTTCTAATTATTAAAGCTGAAGCCGGAGTATTCTTGGTATTGGTTTGTTCGTTTTGAAATGCACAATTGCACGGCAAATTCACACACGCACGCCATAATAACGATGCTGATGAATATCCAGTGAAATTCTGTAAAATCTTGATGTTTTGATGGAAATGTTGCATTTCCGTATCTATTTCGGCGGCCTCGAAATTGTTGTTTAATTAACGGTAAAATTCTCTTTTGATAGTTACTAGTTTCAAAGAGCCAATATAATGCAAAATTTTGCCAATATTATCGGTAAATGCAGGTAATTAATGAAAATACGTTAATTTTAGTTTACAACACTCTAATAATAGGACGGTATAATTAATTTGAATTAGGTAGTCAAACAAAATGAGAGATAGAAACAGACAAAGAATTTTATGAAAACTTTTAACGAGTCTTGATTTGATTTTTCACTCAAATTTAAAAGATAAGGTTATTTTCACATATATTCTAAGTACATAATAAGGTTAGGTGCAGCCTTATGTTAGTGTAGATATAATTCATTCGGTGTGGCACTCATAAGCAGGCTCAGAATATTCTTTGTGGAGCGCCGGGAAAAGGGCTGTGTGGTTTTTAGTGCTGTGTCGTGAGACTTGTCGATAAATATTTTATTTATTTACCATTTATGTACACTCATATATCAACAGACAAGAAAAAACAGAACAGAAAAAAGGTACAGAGGTGATGCCTATTTCATAAGAAATATTTTCCAGCATACATGCTATAGCTCAATAAATATAGAAATGTTGATAGCGTGTGAAAAATATAATATTAATTAAATTTAATATTTTCTCATATAGGAAAATGTGGTGAGGAAAAATTAAGACATCTCGTATCACACCCCGCCCGGATGGAGCCCGCTCCATTTCAAAGAACTGATCACTTCAGGGCAGTGCAACTGAGCAGACCCGAGTGCCAGTGGTGTGAACCTTATTATGTATTTTTCAAGCTCTGGGCAGTGCCTGCTCTGTAGAACTATTTTTTTTAAGTATTAATAAAATGGTTTAACTATAACTGAATACACCTCAGAAGACAAAAAAAAAAATTGTCAAAGTGTATCAGTATCTGATTAATACATTCAAACCCTTTTCGCAATTACAGAAAATATTATTACAAAAAAAAAAAATAATAATTTCAACGTGCCGCGTATTTCATAAAGAAAAAAACGTAGACCTGTCTTTCAATTGTCAAAGAACAGACGCACACAATACATAAATGCATGTCACACATCGAGTACAATTCATCGACATCGATACAGCACGTGCCTATCCAAACAGCTCTTTGGCGTCAGGTCCAGATCAAATTAAAAACAGAATTTATTATAAGTATCATTAATTATTTAATGCAATACTGTGTTCACCCGCGCCGGGCGGGGGACGGCTTGACCGCACTTCGTGTTTTTGCTACCAAATTTACAGGTACAAACAGAATAGGATATTTAGATTAACGTTGTGAAGGGATGAACGCCATACCGGGATAGTCAACGTAGGAGGATAATTAGTTTCACACGTACAACACCACAATTAATTTTTTACTTCACATTCTTGTTCATTTACATGCTTTCTAGAAGCTTTATCCTGCTGCATTTTTGACACTTCAATTTATCTGTTATAATGCTCTTGCATAATCAAAATGATGAAATTTCGGTTTAATAGAATTCGATGCCGTGATGTTTTTGTTAATATAATAATGTTAGCCCCACTTTGCGTCTTTGCGCTCCGAACTAGGCTTATGCTGGGTGAGTTTACATTGACGGAACAGTTCTAGGATGAGGTGTCAGACCAAGACAGATACAGAAACCCGCAGTGTAGCATGTGGCAAGCAGTTGGGCGGTAGCGACCCCATGGACCCCATATCGCGGTTGAAGTCTTTTTTCCCTTCTCTGGGTTGCCTATAGTGGCTAGAGTGAACAAAGACGAGGAAATGAATGCCCGTCCCCTTCTTGCCTTTATTCGCAGGCTTTAGTGAAGATTCGCAAGAGCGAACGTGCTCGGAGGAAGGAAGTTTATCAGTAATATGCTGGTAGGGATAACAACTGTACTTCCAAGATTGTCCTGATAACCGTGGAAACCTCTCCACTCCCCATAAGTATCTTAGGACACGTCCCAGCCTAGTCAAGACACCTATGTGTAGCAACCATTTTCCCATTATGGAGTGAGTAAGGCACCCCCTGTCATTTTATCCGTGTATATTATATATAATATGTGCATATAATATTGGTCAGGCAGGGGACAGAGATCTTCCATAGTTCAGTATAATCAATCCATCATAACATCAAAAACTCCAATATGTTTTATTTTGCAATAGTACTGCACCAAGTTTTGCAACAGTGTGCACTTACTTGTATAGTGCATACAGAGTCGTTTGGTGCCTCCTTAACATTTAAAATTGTCTAAGGGACCTCTACGAGATGGCTTTGGCTCTTCGTACGCCTTCCAAAGATCTCGAAATGTATCGAGTAATAATGATAGATCGCAATTTTAAAAAGGGGAGGCTTATGCCTAGCGATGGGCTAAAAAAATACTAGTCGAAATCAAAATATTTTTATTACAAACTAGAGCTCGAGTCTTTATGTCCGCAATAAAATGTAACAATTTATTTAGGAGCGGAATATTGAGAGATTGCCGTGCACTTTAAACGAGGCGAGGATTACAACCAAAAATGGAAAACGCATTTAAATATTTTTTTTCTGTAATATTCGTTCATAAATCCAATTCACGATTTTATGAGCAAATCCAAAAAGCAACATAATCCGCACACTGCAAAATACGTTTTAAGAGTAAAACACGAAATGAGTTTACTAATATAAGATACTCGAATGCGTGTGGATTTCAAAACGATGGCAATTGATAGTTCGGCAGGACGGGGACCGACAAGTAGCAAACTTTATGAAAAGTTCTCGTAACCCCGAAGTCGTGAGCGAAACTACGTCGTGTACGTAAATCCGGCAAAAAATTACTTGTCCGTACATTTGTGCTTAAATGTTAAATTAGTCCTTTGAATTTCTGTTTAATATTAGTAGGCTCAAACCCTCGACAAGGAATTAAATATGAATATTTGTCTGGCCTCGTCAACAAAACGTTCCGAAGGTCCGAACCAGGGGTTCTTTACGTCTTTGTAGCGGTTAGCAAGTATCAAGAGTAGGTTTACTTAGGCCCTATCCCCAGGCCTGTTTTGGTCGTACTACTTGCAGAATGAATACGAAAACGTATTTGCTTTGTGACTTGTAAATGTCCTCTGGCGGAATGACGACATTGTTAATAAATTACTTGTAAGTCTTGTGTGTATCTTAAAAAGTTTGGTGACGCTTATATAAGACCGTGATACCCAGTGCCCTTTTACAAACTTCAAAGGGCATAAATTGGCTAAATCCTTATTCAGCGAAAATATTTGAAGTTGTACAACATCCTTCATTCCTTTGTTTCCCGACTCTAGTACTTTTATATCGATCATAAAACATATCTATGGAACATCACTATAAACAATCTACGATTCTGAATAACTCGTCAAGTAATATAAACTGTTTGTTCAAGTTCAGTACAGATGCCGTAATTGGACATTGAAGTTACCATAGACAACTTGGCCTACATTTTGACACTCGCGTGGATCAATGACAGTATGTTTGTTCCTCGTTAAGTGCAGATAAGGCTCTCACAATCGCGTCTCTCGTTAAACAGGTGGAAGTGTTTGTAATAATTGATTAAACCTATATGTATGTCGACTGTTGATTAATTGACGGTGGGTAGGTGAGCGAGGGGTTAGGAGTGACTAGAATGTGCAAAGTTTTGCATTGTCTGTTATTTTAGCGTTGATACCTACCAATTGGAAAATTATACAAACCATTCATATATTAGTGCTTAGGCTTATGATGCTGCTCCATGGTCGAGAAAATGAGGTTAGATTTTTGAAAAGAGAAAACAGTTTCTCCACAGTGTTGTAATTTTTTTTTTTTTTTTAATAAATACGATGAATCAAAAAAAAAAATGTTCTAGACGCCGGAACTTTTGAGAACAGTAAATTTCCATCCAGTAATACTATACAATCAGTTTGAAAAACGGCGCCGCGTTTGCGCCGCGACTTAAGAATTAGTTTTGACCTTAAACACTTTGGTAAAGCGACTTTATTCATTTGTTACGAGACCCATGTGTTTTTAGATCCCACGTTAAAAGCTTTGAAGTTTGCCTAGTTTAGGTAGGCCCGGCATGGCTCCAAGTCTTGGCACTAAGACCAAACGGCTTTGCCAACGCAGAGGGGACAGCGTGGCATTTCTCTGACCGGTTGATATGCCTGGACGTTTAATCTGCATAATTGCCAAGGATGGCTTATGCGACCTGCATGAAAAAGATATATCAAGAATTATCTTACAGAACAAACATTTTTAACCGTCGAATTTAAAAGCCACTTCAATATTTTCTAGTTCTTCGACCAGCTTAAGACGCATAGTGTATACCCAAACTTATGCAAATGGTGTCTTCAATCCCGCAACGTTCTTACATACTGACGCCTCAGCTTTATTGTGACGTATCAAATTAATTTCATACGTTGTACCACAACCGAAACCTAGGCTTATAGCTGTCTTAAAGTAAACTTACATTAGGAAAAAGAAATGGGTTTTGTAGAGAGACTATAACATTTATTAATAAAAAGGAGATTTAGGTAGCTAAGTGTCTTTTATAATATTCCTTCTGTACTAAAATAAGGGTAAAGGGATTTGTAGAAAATCTTGCTAACTATATACGCTATAGACAACTATAATAAAAACTAATAATGTTTCACCAAACACAACATTAGCAGCTTTTAAGACCAGATATTCCGGAGCTGTACAGATTAAAGCTAATAATGACCACGAAACGCTTTTCCAACAGCCAATAGTACCTAATGCGTACATGATAACCGTGATTCCGTAAATGCCCGTGATTCGAATAAAGTTTTCGCTGTGTCCAGTGGACCGATTCTAAAGCGTAGTGCGTACCAAAGGAAGCTGGACATGGCAGGTGAAACAAGAACATCTCTGCAGTCTGTTGTAATATTCACTTTGGTACTACCCCCCTCACCTCTCCCGCCGCAGTCCCTTCCGAAAGCTCTTAATGCCAACTCGGCCTGACCTCATGCCAGCTACATTAAGCCGTTTATACATTATGTATGAATTTGTTATGCCGTTTGATGTAAAGAAGCTTTAATTCAGGTAGTGCTAAGGTTTTAAGTCAATTTTCCCTTAACATTTTATAGAAAAAAAAAACAATTTTCTGTTACCATTTGATAAATAATTACTTTCAAGTTTTTGAACTTAAAGATATTATTTAAATGGTAACAGAAAATTGGATTTTTATGGAAGTATTTTGCTAATTGTCTTAAAAAGTGGTCGTTAACAACCACACTTTAAAACGACTTCACAGTACAGTAGGCCTAGTATGAGTTTTCATTACGAAACTCGATCGTTGATATCGAGCGCGTTTGACTCAGTGATTGGCCCGCTTCAAGGTCGTAAGAACTCT
Source organism: Sesamia inferens (assembly GCA_037179545.1). Lineage (NCBI taxonomy): Eukaryota > Metazoa > Arthropoda > Insecta > Lepidoptera > Noctuidae > Sesamia > Sesamia inferens. The sequence goes on along the minus strand of CM073928.1, from coordinate 12,491,355 downwards.
CAACCAATGAGAGCGCCAAACGCGCTCTATATCGACGATCGAGTTTCGTATTGAAAACTCATACTAGGCCTACAGAACTGAACTGCTCAACTAACATCACCGTATTTCCTCTTTAATAAGCAAAGGCTTTACCTATTCAGGTGACTATAAGGTAAAGACGTTTATTAATTACGCTAATGAAATCTCCGTGTAGCAATATTTCATAAATGTAAAAGGACACAACAATAAAACAACAAATAAATTCTGTGCAAAAAAATACAGGTGACTTTATTCTCTAGTTTCCCGTTTTTTAATTAAGTTAATGACAACGCTACTCGACAGTGTTGCCAGGTGCCATACCGACTGAGCCAATATCTCTACTCGACGTCAATAGTGCTCGTATTCCCAAATATTTGGATTTTCGACGGCTTGAATAAGCCTTCCGTTACAGATCCAGGTTTTTAGCCCCGAGCTTTACCAGAAATGTAAAAAGCAGTACGATTCCTCTCGTGTACAGTATTTTGACATCTTCAGTAGGGGGCTGTTAAAAATATTGGTTTGGTCGGATTATTCCATTTTGATGGTAAGTGGTGGTTTGATGTGCTGTAAAATTTAATTTACAATTTTAATCACACAAAGCTTTTGTTTTGGCGCTAAGTAACGGAATATTTATTCAATTATTATGTACTGTGTGCCTGTATTTTAAAAATAATTCCTGAAGTGCAATCTTTTTCAGTACTTACCCGCCGACAGCGATGCGGATGAATTTTTTTATGAACTATAATTCTTTACAATAAAATTCTTTTTTTTTTTGTTTTATATATATTTATGCACATATTAATATTCTTGAACTAACTACAAAATATCATGATAATCAACATAGATTGTGATTTAAAACCTGTACTAATATTTAAAAGCATGCTTGCTTATTAAATACAATAATACAAACATGTTATTTCAAAGAGAAAAAAGACCAAATACACACCGCTATAGTTACTACATATTCTGGCTCCTATATAAATAAATTATTATCACCAGGCCAATGAACATGAATGAGGTAAATATGCCTTATCCGTTCCCTAGCTTATTTTTACATCAATAAATAACTTGTTTATAGGTACAGAAAAAGACAAAATAAGAATAACAGTTTGTTAAACAATGCTTTCCTTTCAGTAAATTGGGATGTGTAAAGCTTTAAAGAGGTCGACAAAAATTTAAATGAAGGAACACGAAAAAAACTCACTGGATCTCTCTAAAACTACGGCTTACAAATTCGTTACTTTGCATTCAAATGCGTCCTCATTATGATGTAAAAATAAAACTTGTAAGGTTCCCCCATGCTGATTTTGGGAAAGGAAAAGATGTTTTATTACTTTAATTAATTTAACAATGTAGTAAGTGCTTGTCTGAAGTCCATCTTAAGTTTAGAGTTTAAAAAATGGATTGTTAAATGAGAAAGTTTGATGTTTCAAGATGATCAACTCTTCACTTGGGAAGGCGTTGATCCTTTACTACAATAAAGAAAGCTGGTTTTTTTTCAGACCAAAGCCTTGCCGCCAAGCGATTTGTCGTGTTCCGGCATGATGTCTGGTGAAGCCGTACAGAGGACGGGTCTGAGCAGTTGTGTTGCGATGTGTGCCGGGTACGATGCGCCTAATGTTGTTGTGTTGGGAGTTTGGTCGTGGAGGGTCTTCAGATCAATCTCCCTTTGGCACAGCATCGTCGGTCGTGTTGTTGGGTTTAACATTGCATCACCTCGCTCAACTGCCGTCTTCCTTCCTATTCGCTCAGTTTTTCTGAGTGACCTATTCACTCTTAATAAACTAGCGCGCTTTACCATCAACGATCGCATCACTATTATTTTTATAATTATTAAATGATTTTAAAAAAATCGGACTATTAAAGAAATATATAGATAATAGAAATATATAATAGAAATATATACTTTTCTTTACAGACTTACGTATACTATACACATTTTTAAGTGACCTTCAAAAGGGTTATAGTTTTCCGCCTGCTACGAAACAGGCCTCCGCTAAGAGTAGGTCCACTCTCAGGTAAGTGAGAGTGGATCGTAATCTACTGAGCTGGCCTAGTACGGTATGATAGATGTGATGAGTCATGAGTCTTTAAAATTTTGTATCTGGGACATTTCAGTTTCATAACACTGTTTTACTTCACCATTTTGTTTATTTTATTACGACAAAATAGCCAGCAAAAAATAATTAAAACTTCGTTTCCAGCTTAGTGTGTTCCAACTGTTTCAAACAAAACTAATCTACGCAATAACCCTGAAAAAAAAAGACAACTTATTGAAATACTCAATTTTCCCACTCGAAACATTGACAGAACTTTAAAACATTTACGATAAATGTTACAGAATTTTGAATTGGATAAGTAACATTAATAATAAGTTTAAAAACGTATTTATCATAGCGGCTCCTAACCCATGGCAGGCATGTCCGACCTAACGAGTAACGGAGTATTCTCCAAATGTTTTCAGGAGTATACGTCACAAGGAAGGCGGAGCGGGGCTGAGTTGTGGGCGGTACCTTTTACAAGTCTGAAATTTCTTGGAAATATGTCCCAGGTTTATAGAAATCGTATAAAATCCTCAGCTCCGCTCCGCTTTGATTCGCAACCGCTTTAAGTCGGATGTGCTCTTAAATGGCAGAATAATCGTGATGCACACAGTCTTAAGCATTAGACTGCAATGCATTACCTACGTTATATTTAAGACATCTTGATATCGTTTGCGTTCTGGAATACTAATCTGTTATTTTGAATAATGTGCACGGTTGGCCATAACGGGTTCAACGCCTTCGTTCATACTTTTAGTTCATAAGTAAATAGAGACCTCTTTAATTCCTTATTACAAGGAAGTGCCTGTATCCTTTTACAATTAAAAAGTAAAAAAGTAGTTTGTCTTGTTATACTTAGGTAATAATTATTAATACAGTTAACATTGTATTTATCAGGACCTAACATGATAGTTTTGCTTATAGATATTGTAGTAGGTAACTAAATACCTAAAGGAAACTTTTCTTAATTTTGTTTTTTATCCGAAGTGTGCTATGAGAAATTACGTATATTCCGTATTTGTATCTGAAATGTAATGGCTAGCCATTACATTATAGAGTTGTAGCTACATATTTGAATACTTAAAAATCTTTTAAAATCTAGCAGGTAACGAATAGACATCAGTTGGATTAATATTCATAGAATCAAACTTATAAAATTAAACTTCTAACTTATAGAATTATTCACAGAATTAATCTTACTTACTTATATTCATCCTCTAGTGATATTTCATTGCTTAATGAATATAATAATTATACATAATTCAGATATTGACGAACTACAAATACATGATCCACTTTAAAATACCTCATTATAGGGGGTCCCAGTCTAACTAGATGCAGTACAATGTTTTACTTGAAGTAGGTAACTGTGTTATACTTAGATAATTGTAAGGTAGTATAGCATGATTTATCACATAGGGGTAAAATGTAATAGTAGATATATAAATAAATTCCAATTTTTACACCCAAAATTACGCGCACGCGTTATAATATTGAAACTTCTAAAAAATAAAGATTACGAGAGGATTTAGTGTGAGAGACCGAGACAGAAATATATGTCTTCTCTCTCATGTAACGATATATGCCTAAACGTGACGCGTATTTGTAATTTCACTCTCAATTCTCGTTCAATTATCGACTCGCCGGCTAAGAACTTTCACTTCAAAAATTACATAAGTATTCTCCCTTTTCAATTACTTCAACATTTTCCCAAAGACAGATGATTGTAGGGAAACGGCCGTCGAGATAAAAGGCCGATGTCACTTGTTGCTTCAATCTGGTATGCGACACACGTCTGCGACGTCTCGGTGCCTTCTAAACAGTGTTTAGGAACGTCTGTCGTACCCGCTTTTTATTTCAGGCTATTTAAATTCTATTGGGCTTGGGAAGCTGTGGAGAGAGGAGCTTAAATTAATGGTGGGAGTTTATTGTCACGCTTGGTATGTAAAGCTTGGTGAGTTTATGATATGGAGGAGTGGGCAAAGTTGTAGTATACTGTATAGGTCCTATGTTATCTTTGGAAGAATGGCATGAGTTGGGTCATTCTGCTGTTAGATGAACATACAAAGTTTTCAATTTTCTTCGAAATGAGCTCAGATACCGCACAAGATAGTATAATACCAGTAAACGTAGATACCAGTATCTACGTTCACTAGCATTATTGATCGAAGATCGACTGAGACCTGTTCGTTTACAAAAATACAAAGCATTTCACATATGAAATGATGGATATTTGTAATGCTAATTCCCACATAAATATGTTCGTACTGACAGTGAGTAATGTGAACAAAGTGAGAGTTACTAAGGAGGATAGTGATAATGGCCACGACCTACGGTTGTCCTACGGTCGTAGTTTCGAACCAATCCAGTTTATCCATTAACCTTTTGAACGCCCATCTATATAATACGCGATGTGTCCTCCTGCGCCACGCTACAAATGTATAACGTATTTATAGTAAAACGTAGTGATGGGATTAATATCCTATCGATACATAATATTATACATTTAAATTTATTTTTATTCAACAATTTACGAAGCTAAAGAAAAACTGTCACGGTATTTTCATATTTTATTTTATTTCATAAAAAAATCAATATGAAAACCTGGATATTCCCCATAATAAAGAAAAGAATTGTAAATTTATTAGACGTGTGTTCTAAAAGGCCCTATTTGTCTCCAAATGTAATCCTTCTACTTCATATCAAGTCGTTGGCGCTCGAGACCCGTCAAAATCCTTTCTGATGTAAGGATGTCTACATTTCTATGGTATTTACTTTTATATTCACTGTGGTCGAGTTACACGTGCATAAACTCAGCCAATTCCTGCATAATTTATTTCGTTTACTTACAAAAAATACAATTAATAGAAGCTAAATACGGGTGTCTGTTTTAGACAGATGTTACAGACCTTTTTTTTCATGGCGTCGCAAAATACTCGCAATTATTTTTCTGGTTTGTAGAACCTAATAGAAAACGGAAGAAACTTCCTGAAACGAAAGTTGACGACTCAACGGAATGTCAAGACGACGAACTATTTCAAAATTCTGATTCAGACTTGAACATATAGCAATAATTCGTCATATTCACGGTCACATTTTTTTTTTGTAAGAACACGTGCGCCAACTCAAGATGTAAACATTGTCAACAACACACTAAAATGCACAAAGTCACTATGACCTTGAAACCCGTCCGCTTATGACGTCACAGATTATATTCTATACAAGTTGGTGGCGTGTGCGCACTGACAACAACTCTGTAGGGATGGGTTCTTCAAACGGTGTTTCACTATCGACAATGATTAGAAATCTATTTATTCTTGATTAACGTGAATAAAACCTAGTTTATAGTTAGCAATATTTATAAAATATTATTTATTCACGTCAGTTTCTTGCAATAATAGTATTTATGATCATTTCGACGAGATGAAATATAGAGAAGTTTTCATCGTGTCCCATCACTGGCTTACTTGATGTCAAGTAATTGGCGCTGAGGGCATTAAAATATTTTGTAGCGTTTTTGTTTCTATTGAAAATAAAACAAATAAGAACGTATTATGTGTGCAAAAGTTAAAAATACAACAGGGCAAATTTCCATAAAAACAAAATAAAAGGTCTAATAAAAGTCGTAAATTTATTTTTTACTGTGATTACTACTAATCAAGTAGTGGCGCTGAGGGCACGAAAATCTCGAACTTGTATAGAAGTGATTGGCGTTCAAAAGGTTAAAAGTGCCTACACTCTACTTTGTGTAAATTATTTCACCACCACTGCTCTCAAAACAGTGAAGGAAAACTATTAGGAAAATTATAGGCCGATCATGCATCAAAACAGTTACTGGGCAATACAATTGAAGCCCAGCAATGTAATCTCTACCACTACAAACAGCGTGGTGAATAACCAGTATTTTAGTGAAATTTAACAATTAAAATATCATGTGGTTTACAGTCCAAACAAGTAAATTTCTTCCGTTTATCAGGTTCATCGAATTATTTCAGTTGAATAGACAACATGTAACCGTACACCGACCACAATGCATTACGATATATCCAGTTGTGTGCTAAAAGTGGTAATTTTGGTTACAATGCAGTTAAATGTTTGTTACTGTACCACCGCGTTCATGAACAGTTGTTTGAACGTGAATGAAGCAAAAAAAGTATGATAAGATAAAGAAAGAATGCAAAATAGGTTTTTTTGCAATAGTAATAAAGAAATGTAAACTCGAATAAACAAACAAAATACAAAATATCGCAGCCTGACTAAATTGTAGCATGTTTTGTGGGTATTTTGATTTGTTACTCTTATAGCTTATTCTACATTGTAGTTATACTGGCCTCGAAGAAAATTTAATTAGAAGTAGGTATATGATAGCTAATTTTAAGTTTTTGTTCAATAAGGTACCTACTAAGTAATCTGATCCAGAGTGGATGCTCATTGTCTCTTGTACATCTATCAACAGAGAGATAACATATTTCTGATACACTCATACACGCGCATTTATATTGTATACGAAAATGTAAAAATCTCAGCCCATTAAACTCTGCAAAATAACTATCAATTCCATTTAACCATTTCGACCCCACTTTTAATTACTTTAACAAATAGGCAGCGCTTACAAAATAGCAGTAAACAGTAAATACAGTGCTGTAGCGCTACATTGTAACGTAATTCCACATGTAGCCCGTTGCTAATAAACTATAGTTATACTAGCAACAGTTGTGCTCATGTCTGTGACGTCATGAAAGGAATAGACGATGACGTAGATCTACGAAATAGAAAAACGGTTTATTACTCATTAAGAAACTGTGGATGCATTTTTAAAGAGATGATAATGCTAGAAAGGGCGTGACTTTCAAAATGAAGACTAATATGGAACTAAGGAAGATAACTACGTTTAGAGCCCGATCCCAATAAATAGAGAAAAGGGCATGAAAATAACGATGATTTCAAACTCAAAATAAATAAGTAATGAGTGTTGCCTTTCTGCCTACAAACTTGCCAGAAGAGACCTGAGCGCATCGTACTATTCGTTAATAAAATGCAGCGAGTGCAGGCAGACTGTAGGAGCACTTCCCACAATTGACGGCCGCCTCACGAAACTGGTTCTCCGCCTTTATAACTAAAGCTGCGCTCAGTTTCTGCAGCTTTAACTGGCCACGGGTCGTTTAATAAACATCACTTCATAGGAGTTATAGACAGTCCACTGAGCAAGACCTGCATGGAGGATGACGAGATAGCGGCGCTTGTGCTGCCGAATTGCCCGGTCGTCGCCACGTATCTTTGTACGAGTTAAGTACTTCGGTAACCCAAGTTCCCTACGTGAGTTGCTTATTAAAGCTTTGGTGGCCTTTCTGGAAGTGCAATTGCAGCCACCAGCCCGTATTATCTGATATTGTTAGTTAGTAATATAATGAGAACTTAACTTGGTTCCTATATTGAGAATTTGTTAAATTATACTTAAAACGAAATTTTTTATAACGAGATCGACGTAAATTCTCAGATGTATGTTAAGGGAATAAATTAAATAACACCTCAATATGTCTCTATTTAATAGATAAAGTATAAATATATCTTTTAATACAATCTAAATATCTCTATGTCTCTATTCGCCGAGCCAAAGAAGTACATTAGGGTCGTAAGAATCGTAGAAGGTTAGTCCTGCAATTCTGGCTACCCCCATGGGAAGAGACCCTGAGTTTGTGTGTCATTATTCACCTTTATGCGAAATAAAAACTTACGTACCCAAAGAAAAGGTAGGTAATAGCTGAAACGGGCTGGTGAACTTCACGACAATGCGCGTATTTGGCGTAAGGAAAAAAAGAAACGATAAACAAATAATTAATTTATTGCCAACACAATGACATGCCATTGTGAAGTCTGTAAGGAAAATATAAACGTTAAATAAGGACGCTTTCGTACACTTTTCTATTATCCGATGTCGAAGAAAGCTTATAAGATTTTTATGTAAAAATATTTTACTTTTCAGTCTAAATTTAGTAGAATTTCGTCATGAATATAATAAGGAAGTAGCTTTTGCTTGCCGCTATGTCCAAATGGAAGTCTGAAAATATCCGACGGGAACAACCAGGATAAAACGTATCCTGGGTTTTAATTCATATCAAAATCAATTCGTGAATCAAATCAGTACCGCCACTATGGCGTGAAAAGGTAACGCACATTAGAATGAAAGTAAGTATGATTAAAAAGACAGCACTTTAAAAAGACAGCACTTGCGACTATCTGAATTAGTTTTAGTGTTTGTCCCCGAACATTAAATTATTTTGTACGTAGATATTTTTATATGTTATAATTATAAGCTAGGGTTTCGACCCGCTTGATGATAAACAGTGATGCAATTGATGGTAAAGGGTCATAATAAACCAGTGCGGTTTATTATGACCCTATTTACGTTAGCCATTTAAATTATAGACAGACGGGAAGATCGCCGGAGGCAAATTGATTCACTTACTGCTTCGACGTACGCGGTATAAAAGATGAGTTTTATACAAACACATGTCATTCAATTTATTGTGTTTAAAATTATATATGAGGTCGGCGTTTCCTATTTGTCTATCCTGAGAAGAAAGGCCGAAAGACACTCCAGAACGAGTTGAAAAGTCCATCTCGTTCTTGAGCTAGTTAAAATAACTATGGTTATAATTACCTCAATTAAAAAAAAAATAAACACGTATTTGAGTTTATGTTAGCATCAACTTAATTAATATTGCATGTTTACTAGTATATAAAAAATATATATATAAAATAGAATCTATCTTCAGTTTAATATGAAAATATATTTTCTTAAACAAATAATCTAAACTACGTAAACATAAAATATATGCTTAAGATCGTGGTTAGATTTATTTACATAAGGAGCAAGTCCAAGAATACAATTTTGATACCAGATTTTGGAAACCATATACAATACCTAATAGGAGCGTACGTGGAACAAGTCTATTTCTAATCTGTTAATATGGTTCCGTAGTTTCCATCGGCCACGTTTCGCAGAACATTTTCAGTTCAAATAAGGCTTTATTGCCAGTTGCATTGAACCGAGTCCGATCCGAAATTGAGCGTCGAAATGAGCATTTACAGAAAACAGTTGCACAAAGGTTGAGCATAATAAAGTTCAGTAGCGTTTGTATGTGAACATAGTTTAGTTGTAGATATCGACTTTGTGTTCATTAGGAATGGAAAGATCAATATTATTTCAACAACTCGGTTAAATGAAATGGAAATCTTTCACGTAACATTTGTGTGTTTAAATCAGTTGAAAGATCAGGGTAAGAACAGAATATAATTTATACTCGTTATTATATACATTGTGCTATATGAATTACATATACAACATTTTTTTCTTTACACGAAACCTGAATATAGTTTGTTCTGGATAAGCAACTGAATCGATTCCAGTCATTTTTACACCATGTTATATTTTTCCCAATTACATTTAGAAACTGTTGCAGTGTGGTTACCGAGAGCGCAACACAGCTGGCGGTTGGGTAGATTACAGTACTAGACGCGTGAGACATGCCCCTCCCACACCGCTCCGCTGCAGGTACGGGCGGGCGAGCAGTGCATTGACCATATTTTTGTTGGGACAACCAGGTGAGATAACAAGCCCATAACTTTGTGGTTTTTCATGATATCTTATTGAAATTTTGTACATAGATTATTTAGTTAAAAATATTGGACACGTGTTTCGGGTTTCGTATATACAAAATATAACGTTATAAATTAACAACAAATTCTTTATTGAGAAATCTGTTTTCCAATAGTCTCTAATTGCGTATTACACTAAGTATCAATCTCTAATTTGATTCCATTTTGAGGAATATTACTAACGCATTGCTTCATATACGAAAAAAAAAATTGCTTAGCGACGTAAATAAAGCAATGAATGTCATTGAATCGTCAAAATGAAAGCGATTAGTACTAATGGTGTGTTTCATAATTAGATGCTGTCTAAAATGCTAAGGATGTATTTAGGTATGAACCTATAAGTCGATCAAGTATTCATATATTTAAATTGTAAATGAAAAATAAAGGTCCGCCTCGGCTTACATCAACTTCAAATTAAGGGGCCACGAATAAATAATCCATTACGAATAAGATTAAAGGCTACATTTCCACAGCACACAAAACACTTTCAGTATCTCCCATCAAAATGCAAGCGAGTGAAAGCTTTGAGGTAACAGAGGCAAGTTGGACCTTGATTGCGGATCGCAAATGTTTGCCCGGGCTCACGAGAACCGCATCAATTACACTGGTTAACAAATTTTAAGGTTTTGTTAATCCATGAAATGAGTTATGCTAATTGCGAAAGAATACCTCTAAACATACATTTTGATGTAAGTTTTAAGGTCGAGTTAGCTCGCGTTTTTTGTGGAATCAAATAAAAATGTTTTGACTTAAGATAACATTATATTCATAAATCACATATTATAAAATTTAAAAATGAGTTAATATATTGCTTTTCCGTTTATAAGTAATATGTACAGCCTCTCTCTTCAACGTCCAGCAGTAGTCTGCTAACATAGCAGGACTCCATTTGCCCTGGTATCGCTCTTCCATGCCTGAAATATCCTGGTGAAAACGTTCACCATGTTCGTCGCTAACATCTCCCATATTTTCAGGACAAACGTCCAAATGTGAGTCGAGAATATGTATTTTGAGGGACATTTTGCAACCGAGAGCGTACAATGCTTGGATCATATTCTTAACCAGGTTTTTTTTAAATCTAGTAAAGTAAAGCCGTGCTGTAATAACGAACAAGTCGAAACTTGCGAGAGTGCGGCGAACGCAATACAAGATTAAACTTGTATAGCTCGATAACTCGAGCTAAGACACTTGTAATATTATAACTGATGATTAGTATTCACCAAGTACTGCCTATTTTTGTATTTCATCATTCATGGGCAAAACCATTGTTAACCAGTGTTATTCAAATAACTACGTACAGAGACTGACTAGACGAGTAATTTTGCGAATATTACCCGAGGAGGGGCACGAATTGTAAGCTGCTTACAAGTTTCGCGCCAAATAACTTGGGGATACCCAAGAATGGCTCTTGTGTATGGTAAGTATGCAAGTCCGGGCCGTCGGGGCCCCAGTTAGTTAAGTGATGTTATTAATCTGATGAAAAGACCTATTGATCGTGAGTGTTGCTCTCTCTTCACAGTTTGGGATATTTAGCTGACATTACACACGAGAAATTTACATAAGCCGGTTATAATGTTCCCATTTCAGAGACTCAAGCCTACTTTATTAGAGAGGGAGTTGGCTTTAATCTTCACAGTAGTCTAGTACGGATGATACATGTCACCTGTCTTCGACTTTTTCCGCCTTATTCATAAACGCTGCTTAAAGTTAACTAGTGATTAGCGATTCTTTCACCATAAATTTTTGATCTTTTAACGTCACATATCTTAAATCATCCTTTATGAATAAACACCATAGTGTTTAAGGGGTTTATCCATAAGCGATGATTAAAGTTAAATAGCGTTAAAAGGTCAAAAATGTATGTTTAAAGAATCGCTAATCACTAGTTAACTTTAAGCAGCTTTTATGAATAAGGGGGTTCGGTTCAAGGACGTGTCAGATCCCTCACCATGTTTTTCTTAAATTAAAATCTTGCCCCACACTAGGAATCACTCCTGTATCGTGGGTGCGTTTTTGTACAAACACTTAAAACTCGCGTACACAAGATAGCAACACACACTTTACTGTTTTGAGGGTAGTAGACTTGACGACACAATTGGTGCAGTGGCTGAGCGATCGACTGCTGCGCTAAGGGTCGTGGATTCGATTCCCGCACGGAACAAATATTTGTATAGCTTTCAGGTAGTTGTTCCGGGTCTGGCTGTTTGTATATGTGACTTTAAATGTTTGTAAATGCACCCACGATACAGAAGTAATTCCAAGTGTGAAGCATTTTTTTTTATTAAATAAAAAAACAAAATTAGATGGTAGTTGTAATGAAATAAGTACGAGAATTTTCTTACTTAATTTACTAAATGCGCGCCGTGGTTTCTTCCGCGTAGCTTACACGTGATATATTCGTGACAAAAAAGTACCTATCCTATGTGTCATTACTGGTCATAAACTACCTTTTTGTCAAATTTCATCCAAATCCGTTCAGTAGTTTTAGCGAGAAAGACAAACAAAACATCCATTCCTACATACATCTTCAGAGGCTTTAGTAGGATAGTTTAGGAAGTAGAACTGGATGGGACCCCGAAATATCTAATGATACATTTTATTTCTCAAATAACTGTACACATACGTTTTTCTAAGTCGGATTCAAAAGCACTCGCAGTTATCCAAACATGCCGAAAATCTCAACCTAAATATAGGAAAAATGTTCAATCTGAATAAAGTGTGCTACGATGGGCTTTACCAAAAAGGGAAGAAGGATTAAAGAGGTCGCGAAGCTGACATAGTAGGATTAACTGAACGGTGCCGTGTCAGCAAATAAATGACGATTCTTCGAACGGATACATTATTCACTGGAAGATGTATTTTATAGCATTTTTCTAAGATTCATCGTTAAAGTATGACCATCGAGGTAACACACTATCAATGCTTTCTTTTAGACAATTAACAATATTCATTGTGTTATTTGTTGCGCAAGTAGTTTTCTGTGACATACAGATAAGGCAAAGGATTAGCAAAATCCTTCAAAATGATCCAAAATTAAATTGACAGTGTTTTACGCAACTAAAGCTTGACACTTGCTGATACACGTGTTTCGGATTGAAGGCGAAACGAATAGTGAAAGGAGCTTTTGATCTCAGAATAAAAAATAAACTAGGCTCTATGGCGACTGTCAAAGGGGATTCGATAGAAGATTTAAAAAGGAAAATATAGGCCTAGAGATATCGGCCGCAACTTACAGGTTTTAGATCGTCGAACTTACGTTCGAACACCAGCAGGCGCTTCACTATGTGTAAAACGGTGACGGAAAACGTCCTAATGAAACCGGCATGTCCTAGAGGCAAAACTTCTATGACATGTGAAATCTACCAATCTGTACTGGGCTCGCGTGGTAGATTAAATAAATAAATAAATATATACGGACAAATCACACAGATTGAGCTAGCCTCAAAGTAAGCTCGAGACTTGTGTTATGGGATACTAACTCAACGATACTATATTTATAATAGATATGTTAACGGAAATGTATGTAATGCGTCATTGTATACAATTCCTAGGAAATTTATATAATTCCTAAATTTGCTCGGAAGTGTGTGAAATAAATTTTATAACACACATTTCCTAGTAAATCTATACATTTCCTAAATAGCTAACGGAAATGTATTACTTTAAAGATGTCCATTAGTATGCGGGGATTATAACAAAAGTAACCTAACCTAATTGTTTCAACCGGAGTCTTAATAATAAATCTGTTTCTAAGTTTAACAACGTGTTTTATTAATTTTATTCATAGAAAGCATGGTTTTATACATTTCCTAATACGATATAGGAATTTTATACAATTTCTAGGAAATGTATACATTTCCCAGGATATGTGTGTATTAAATAATGTTTGGAACAATATTTTACACATTTACTATATAGCTTCGGAATTGTATACATTTCCTAGTAATTGTATATAATTCCTAGGTTTCATACATTTCCGGTAACAGATACATAAATAGATAAACATCCAAGACCTAGGCCAATCGGGAAAAGATCGTTTTTCCATCATGACCTGGCCGGGGATCGAACCCGGGGCCTCCACGTCGCAGGCAGGCGCGTTGACCGCTGCGCCACGGAGAACGACATTTCCTCTCGGCGAGAGGAAATGGGCCGTAATCTACCACGCGAGGCCTGTGTCTCAGGAGTGGGATTATTACATACATATATTCCAATTTCAAAGCTTTTAGGCATGAAAAACTTTCCCATCTAAATGGACATATTCTCAGAAATGATAACTTTTTTTTTTTCTCAATTTTGAACTTTAAATTACCCAAATCAAGGCTTGATCTACAAAGATAGGAAGCAACTCAAACCATGACAAATATTCATTTATTAAAATACTAGCTTTACTAGAATTCGGTTATATCGCGCTTTTTAGATTTCCCTCAGGAACATATTTTTTTTTCAATAAAAGGTAGCCTATGTCCTTTCTCAGGGTCTAAAGATTGTCTGTGCCAAATTTCATCAAAATCGCTTGAGAGGTTTAAGCGGGAAAGCGTAACAGACAGACAGACAGAGTTACTTTCGCATTTATAATATTAGTATGGATTTCTCAACCATGAACTTTAATTGCGTCTGAGTATGTATAGTCCTTATTATAGTCACTTCCAGTTAAGTTCAGATGACTTCAATCGAACAGGTTTAGTCGGTAGCAATACGTCAATAAAATCTGACGTTTGTCAATGGAAAAAAAAAAACTCACATTTTCAACTGGTACCGATACGATTTTTACACCGACAGCGATTTTGAAAATTTTTCAAACTTTTTTAGGTGTAACGAGATAACTGTCACTGTTGCGAAGGAATGAATTGATATATTGAACACCTTTATACCATAAATGACACAGAGTGATAGTGGAACCCTGATTAATTTGTGCAGATTATTTGAACTTTTTGTATCATCATCATCATCAACTTTTTTATCGTCCCTCTGCTAGGCAAAGGCCTCCTCTCATACAGATAAGGATTGAGCTTAATCACCACGCTTGCTCGATGCGGGTTGGCGATTTCCGACTTAAAGCCCAGGTTTCCTCAAGATTGTTTTCCTTCACCTGTTATTCAGTCATTGGTGTCCAAGATATACTTAGAAAGTACATATAACTCAGTAAATTTACATTGGTACTTATAAAAGTTACATTGGTACTTGCCTAACCTGGAATCGAACCCGCACACTCATACTTTAGAGGCTGGTGTTTTAATCACTAGGCCACCACGACTTTTGAATACTTGGTATGAAAAGAAAAAAAACATTTCTCTACTTATACATGGTTTAAGTGCAGATCATACCAAGTACACAAAAATACATAATTTTATTAAAGAACACATATTTCGGTGGTAGGCCGTGGCATCGGCCGCCGGCAGAAGTTACCACCCACCTGACAAAGCCTTGCCGCCAAGCGATTTGTCGTGTTCCGGCATGATGTCTGGTGAAGCCGTACGGAGGACGGGTCTGAGCAGTTGTGTTGCGATGTGTGCCGGGTATGATGCGCCTAATTTTGTTGTGTTGGGAGTTTGGTCGTGGAGGGTCTTCAGATCAATCTCCCTTTGGCTCAGCATCCTTGGTCGTGTTTTTTGGGTTTAACATTGCATCACCTCACTCAACTGCCGTCTTCCTTCCCATTCGCTCAGTTTTTCTGAGTGAATAGGCTCTTAATAAACTAGCGCGCTTTACCATCAACGATCGCATCATTACTTACCATCAGGCGGGATTGCGGTCAAGCGCTAGTTTATAATTACTAAAAAAAAAAGTACATTACTTCCTAATTTTACTTTGTAGTACAGTGTAAAAGTAACTATTTCATTTGTCACTCGATCCTTGCTTCAAGTTTCATTTGTCACTCGATCCTTGCTTCAAGTTTCATTTGTCACTCGATCCTTGCTTGAAGTATAGTGTGTGATAGCCGCTAGGCTGCTACAATATTAATTAAACAACTTATCAAAACCCTCAAGATAAAGTAAGTTTGGTGGCTTATAAAACTGACCAGTTTCAGTGTTGCGTAAAAGTTTTCTTTCAAACGAGAAATATGACTTATATACTGACTTATTAGTGTTTACGGGTTCTTTATCAAAACCTTTGACACTGGCAACAAGGAAACTCATTAGCTAGCAAAGTATAAAATTTTACGAATCCAGACAACACAACGGAGTCTTTTAAAACTTCCAATTTCATGTAGATTGAACGTTAATATGCTATTAAACTACAATGATGTCAACACATTGTGACGTCAAACCGCGTTAATATATCCAAAGCCTTATTAAAATTTAACACAAAAGTTGCATCGCTCTCAAACACAACAGCAGCGTATTTTCAGGCGCGCGCCTATAATTTTGCTATCGCTTTTACGCCACAAAATCCTTAATTAATACCCTCAACGTTCCTTTAATATTAGATCATTAAAACCGCAATGTTCTAAAACTTACCTGCTTTCAAAACTCCAAGTTATATAAACAATGAGAAGTTTACGGTTGAACTTTGAACCGGTACCTATGTCAGGTTTACAAGTTATAACTTCCGATTCTAATTAAAAATTTAACAAACCGGGTAATGGCGGTTGCTTTTAGCTAAATCATGAAAATAATTTTGTATTTAAGCAACAATGGACGGATTAGTTTTCAACGAGAAATTATTGGTCTTAATTATCTTACGCGTGGTTATTTTATATAGCCTATTAAGGTTAAAAGTTTGCTTAGTAAAAATCTGAATATATAGGGCGCAAGAAAATTCAAGAGTTTATAAATAATATTCCCTCATTATCCCTATAAATATTCCTTAAAATTGGTAATGTAAGAATCCGATTATTCATACGCCCACAAGTTCTCAGCAATACGCCTACATTATATATCAACAACAACATACGAAGATATTACGACAAGTTCTCAACCGCCCTCTGCAAAATAATACCACTGAAGAATAAAAAAATACAACAAAGTATCAAAAATTCACACCTCAATAACAGCGAATTATTATTTCAACGATCTAAAACAATGGCTTGCCTGCAGTAACCACTGGAGACTTCGCCAAGACTAAGCTTGCCTTCGTGATGTCGTTGGCAAGATACTTAGTTAACTTCCAGTCTTCCACGGGAACGGACCAGCTTCTTCCAAATAAAAAGAAAATTAAATACATTCGAGAGAACTCTGTTGGCTTCAGTTTAAAGCGGAGAAGTAGTTTAGTTTAACATGGTTGTTTGTGTGAATTTGTGGTACTTAAATGCTTTATGAATTGTATTGTTAGTGAAGAATGAATTATTAGGTAATGAATTTTAAAATATAGGTATATTTCAAGATTTAGTTAAATACGAAATTAAATAGAAGTTCAACTTAGAACGTTTGTTCTCAAAACATATACAATAACTTAACTCGACTCGACTATACATAAAATATCCTTTATATCAGAAGGGCAATTCTCGTAATTATAAATGTTTCAAATCTAGTTACAATTTTATCTCAGTGACAATCAATGTCAAACTTGTCAAGGATCTAAGTAAATATTATAGGTAGGTATTTTTGACAGATTGGATCTAGAATTCTAATGAGGCATTTGTCCTTTCTTATACGGAAATGTTAAATTATTCTTATTTTAAATTAATTGAAGTCGCTTTTCGCGTTTGTCTGTGTCAACAATGTAGGTAAATTATAGGTATAGTAGGTATTCTAATGCTGAAATATTAACATATCTTTATTTTAAATTAATTTAAGTCACTTTTCGTGCTTGTCTGTGTCGTTATTCCAAATTCCGAGACAGATTTTCATGCGGTTTTCAGTTCCTTTTAGAAAATTTATTCCTGAAGATTTATGTACATTTATTATTCATTACTATTAAGCGTACTTATAACTAAATGTCAATGTTTTGTCGTGAAAACTATTTAAACCAACTTATAGCATTAAATGGTTTAGCTAGAGTTATTTATAATGAAACAAACAAAATAACATGATATTCCTACAGTTTCTACTAATACTTGTTGATTTCTAACATTTCCCCACATTTTCGTACAGGATGAAAGCGGACAAAATAGAAAACAGAGAATCCAATTACGCTTGTCACGTTAAGTTATTATGCAAAATTGGTTCCAAGGCTTTTTGTCTCAGACAGTCGGTAGCCGACATTATTTTGTAATGTAATCAAGCAGAAATATTGTTTCCTTTGTATCTTACGGTTTCAGAACGTTTGCATATTTTTTTAAGCTACACTTATTTATTATTTATTTAAATATATTTCATTGTAGACACAAAAATACATCACAAAAAAAAAACTCGAAAATTAAAAATATACAACGGGCGCCCTTATCGCTTACTCTTTTAGGCTTTTGTTTTTATTCGATTTAAATTTCGTAATTGGCATCAAGTCGAAGGAGGGAGGAAGTCTTATATTTGTCCTTGTGTGAGATGAATAAAGATGCAGCCAACACCCTAATTGGATAACACACTCAATCACAATCTGAATCATTTCGAAGGATATTGCTACAATTTGTCTGTTCAACAACTTAACTGAGTCAATTAATGTACTTTTTTTTTTTTTTTTTATAAATTATAAACCAGCGCTTGACCGCAATCCAGCCTGATGGTAAGCAGTGACGCAATCGTTGATGGTAAAGCGCACTAGTTTATTAAGAGCCTATTCACTCTAGCCTTGAAGACACTCAAATTGTAGTCCGACGGAATCACCGCCGCCGGCAGATTGTTCCAGTCCCTCGATGTACGCGGTATAAAGGAGGAGGCGAAACGCTTCGTCCGGATCGTAGAGGTGTTAACAACATAAGGGTGGAAACTCGCCGTACGACGGGTCGTCCGATGGTGGAACGGAGATATGGGAATTAAATCGTGCAATTCCCTCGCACACTCCCCAGAATGTATCCTATAGAACACCGAAAGGCTGGCTACTCTACGCCTGTGCTCTAGGCTTTGGAGACCAACTCGAGTTAAATCAGGGTCACCAATCAGCCTCTTCGCAAGCCTCTCCACTGAATCCAAAGTGGCCAGGTGACATTTAGCAGCACCAGCCCAAATGTGGCTGCAGTACTCCACACACGAACGGACCTGTGCTTTGTACAACATTAGAAGCTGCCCTGGTGTGAAGTACTGCCGGACCTTTGCGATTACACCAAAACTTTTTAAAACAATAATGATTGTCTACAATTTAAAAAAATAATAGTAGGTTCCATCTATTTGTCAGCAAAGCATATCGACCTTTAGACGTAAATAGATTGATCACCATAAAACCACGAACCATTGTTGAGTACCCCTTTAAGAAACTGTGACGATGACACACCACTAAATATTCCTGTCTAAAATTATTACGTATTGACCACTGATCTCAAAGACCATGAAGATGATTGCCTGCAGAATCAGGCGTGCTTCTATAGAGGCCAAACGCACTATGTATACTGCGTATTGCATGTCTTTTTACACGTGCAGTCTGTGGGTTAATAATTATATTCAAAACTCATACAGCGCCAATACAATAATACATTCAAAAGTGCCTGTAACTGGTTTATTTGAAATAAATGATTTTGATTATTTTTTTTTGATTCAGGATTCTGATGGGGTTGCGCCGATAGTACAATGCATCAGGGATGTTTGCTATGGTAGCTGGCAGGATGGAATGTCAGTTTGTGAACCACTTTTGTGATATTTTGGCTGGTCTTGTCACCTGCAGCAATGATGTATTACTGAAATTTGTAGGCAGGCTCTTTGAGTCGTAATAAATTGACAAATAAATAAATTAACGTAGCGAAATTCTCACTCGTGTCTTTTCGACAAATTCTAGCTACGAACGAAAATGACGAAAAACCTGCGATGAAAACACCAATCAAAATCACAAGAGGACTCCTCCACAGAATCATCCAATTCGTTACATAATAAAATGGAGCGGTCTCGCCCGCAAGGCAATGGGGCATGCCACCAGAATGGCTTCTATCAATATGCTAGGGTCTTTCTTACGACTACATACGTCTTTCTGGTTCGTTGAACTCGTCGATACGTCTCTTTAGAATTAAATTAAGGATGAAACCAATAGGAGATAGGCAGTCGATTTCGCGGCGGCCAAATTACTCGCATGACTTCTTATGCGAAATTCAGGGATAGATGGAGGATTTCGGTTACATTCGTGATTAACTTGCTTTATAACGAACTGGATGATGAGAGTTAACTTAAAATGTTAAGAAGGATGGAGACTTGCCTAAGCAGCATTTTTTTAAAATTAAATGTGTTTCTTTTTACATTATTAGTAAAATTTTATTGTATTTTATGTATATTTTTACTAGGTAATAATTTAGAACATTAACTACGTATAAGGGCATTTTGGCATCGAAATATTCACCTCCATCGAACTTGTCCGCATCGCTGTCATGCGGAAACGAGTCCAGAGACTGGCAGCATTACCACGTTGAATGAAAATCCTTAAACAATGTATAGCCGACGAGACATTTCCATATCTTTACATTCGTCTAAAAAGTGGTTTATCCATCGTCAGATACTTCTATTAGATGTATAAATTTGAGTTTTTGACAGTTTTTTCTACACTAGAACTGTCAGACCTCAATTTAATTCCACGAATAAAACATTATCTGTCCATTGAAAACAGCAGCCATAATGATAGAAGGTAGTAACACATTGAAATTTCAAACACCCAGCAAATTCCTTCTATACACTAATCAAAATTTAATAAACACATACTCTTTATATATTAAAAAATCTTAGTCTCCAGAACAAAAATGCTAAACTAATCCCGAGAGCATTAGTAGACAAGACTTTAATAACATTAATTTAATATAAATTATGCTTCAGTAATATTTACATGAAAGTCGTGGTACCTTTTAGTTGAATAACACGCAAGCATCAGCTTCAACGCTGCTTTAATTAATTTACCTCTAAGAGTTAGCCGATCTCTTTTGTTTTTATTAAAAAGACCACCCACTTGCGCGTTTCTCTTTATATAAATTACTAGCTGCGCCCTGCGGTTTCACCAGCATAAACTTCGATCTCGTAGGAATATCGGGATAAAAAGTAAACTATGTTTTATATACAACATTATTTTTTGTTTATACGAAACTTGAAACACGTGTCCAGTATTTTTAAGTAAAGAATCTATGTACAAAATTTCAAAAAGATATAATGAATTACCACAAAGTTATGAGCTTGCTACTTGGCTGACCGAACAAAAATCATCGCGCTCGCCTGCCCGAGCTGAGCGTGTAATGGTCCCATTCCACCACATTGGACGATTCCACGCTCCGCTCGGGGAGGTGAGCGCAGTGCGTTGACCCCTGGCATCAGCAGTTGCGCGAGATCGGAGTACTATGATCTACTGTACGCGCTCGGTAACCACACTACAACAATTTCTAAATGTAGATATTTGAGAAAAAAATGTAACATGGTGTAAAAATGATTGGGATCTATTCAGTTGCTTATTCTGAACAAACTATACTCAGGTTTCGCATAAAATAACGGTGTATAACCCATCAGTATGCCAAATTTCATGCAAATCCGTTGAAAGTATTGACGTGAAAGAGTACAAATAATCATGCATACAAATTTTCCCTTTTATAATATTAGTAGAGTATATAGCATTGAAACAGCTATGCTCGGAGTTTCTCTGCGCCATCGAATCAGAAATGAGGAGATTCGCAGAAGAATCAAAGTCACCGTCATAGTTCTTGGAGCGGCTAAAATTATGTGGCAGCGGGCAGGGCACATTGCTCGTAGAACCAATGGCCGATGAGACAGTAAGGTTCTGAGACGCAGCGCCTTCAACAAGGTGATCCGATGACCTGGTGAAGGTCGCTGACGAAGACGCGCGGTGAAGCCAATGCCGATGCGACGCCGACCTCTATAGGCGAAAGAAGAAAGGATTGATGACGAGTATGACAAATAAATGACGAAGATTTCATTATATTTGTCTCATGTAGAATGTTTTTTTTTGTTGTAGAAGACAATTCAAACCTACAAAAACTTAGGAAGATGATTGGTATAAAAACCATAAGTTAAATTCTATGTGACCACGCTTCCCAACCAATTGGTACGAATGGGGCAATGCCAATCTTGTAGCATTCAATGCCGCCAAAACACAGGCGTGTCTTTTCACCGCCAAAAGGAGCCCGTTTACCTTGGCTCCTACTTTTCAGAATGTATCCTTGGAGTGTACCGACCGCCTTCAGCTTTTGGGAGTTGAGATTTCCTCGAGCCTTAACTTTGGGCGGTTCATTGAGTCCAAGGCCGGGGTGGCTGCCAGAAAACTAGGCGTCATCGCGAAAGTCCGGCGGTACTTCACACCAGGGCAGCTTCTAATTTTATACAAAGCACAGGTCCGCTCGTGTGTGGAGTACTGCAGCCACATTTGGGCTGGTGCTGCGAAATGTCACCTTGCCGCTTTGGATTCGGTGGAGAGGCGTGCGAAGAGGCTGATTGGCGACCCAGACTTAACTCGAAACGGTCTCCAAAGCCTGGAGCACAGGCGTAGAGTAGCCAGCCTTTCGGTCTTCTATAGGATGCATTCTGGTGAGTGTGCAAGGGAATTGCATGATTTAATTCCCCCATCTCCGTTCCATCATCGGACGACCCGTCGTACGGCGAGTTTCCACCCTTACGTTGTTGACACCACTGCGATCCGGACGAAGCGTTTTGCTTCCTCCTTTATACCGCGTACATCGAGGGATTGGAACAGTTTGCCGGCGTCGGTGTTTCCGTCACATTACGATTTGAGTGTCTTCAAGGCTAGAGTGAATAGGCTCTTAATAAACTAGCGCGCTTTACCATCAACGATCGCGTCACTGCTTACCATCAGGCGGGATTGCGGTCAAGCGCTGGTTTATAATTTATAAAAAAAAAAAAAAAAAAAAAATTGGTATCGATAGTAACGCGAGTACGTGATCGACGCGCGACCATTTGTAGGTACTAAGTTTCTGAAATAAGACTATTAAATTTATTCTCTTTGATTATTAAGTAAAAATATAAAATACCGATGATTGATTATATACCTATTTTTTTAAAATACTATCCTGTTTTAGGAGTTAAACAAAAAAAAAAGTAAATGTTTGACTAAGGTGGAGTTAGCAGTTTTGCGAATTAATGTACCGAGAAGCGTCTTGCTTAATCGCGCAGTTATGTATGTATGTCATATTTATATAAGAACGAGACGATGGCGTACTTGCGCGACTATTGCCTTTAGTTAGAACGCGGCCCTAAGCAGTTTTCAAGAGAAGCGTTTGATAGACTGACAGATGCAAAAGTTTTAAATTTAGTTTAATTTAACATTTAACTTACTTAAATAGTACAAGTAAAAATGTTTTCATAACAAGCTTTTGAAAAAAAAAATACACTACAAAGCTAGTTGCCAAATTAAAGTAAGTACTTGTATTTACTTAGTTTGAAAAATATGATAAAATTATTCGTATCAAGTAATTTCATTCTCCTATTTTAGACAGACTTTTATACGTATCATATAAATTGTGTCGTGTAGGAATCCATTTTAATGTGATAAATTTTATCTTTTCAAATGAAGTAAATGGAAATACTTACTCCGTCAACGTTAACCGATAACTAATCATTACTTAATTTTAAACAACGTTTATAACTAAAGGGTACTGGTATAACCGCCATATTGGTTAGAGTGATGTTGGCTTATTTTTGGGCTAGTCTCGGCAAGCCGACGGGGCTTTTGATATGATACCAATGTTGTAGGAATAAATTAATAATCCGTTATATTAGGTATTCCACTATGTTAGTATTATATACCTCACACAGTTAACCATGCATTGTCATCGAAACTAAATGTGTATACAAAATTTCAGCACAATCCGTTAAATATATTCAAAATTGAGTTTCAAGATATCACACCAACATACATACATTGCAAGTTAAAAAAAAGTGTGTAATTTATTTTAACAAATCCACGCATTTGTCTTATATTCCCAATTAAAAATACCACGACTCCAACAAGAATATTGCAAATTATTTTCGATATTCCTGTTCGTGAGATAGTTTATATTTACACCGAGATCATAATTGCTCCCTGCAGTGCGTTGCATGGATGAAGCAATTAGGATCTCAATATACTATAATTAAAGTATCATACGAACTTTACTACTGTTATAGTGGTTCCAGGTACTAAGGAAACAAACACGTGAGCGAATATTATGCTTTGTTTACCTAACTTCTAATTCTGCGACCCGAGCCTTGCAATTATTGTGCATCCACCACAACAATTACTCAGCAAATCTGGGATATCTCGCAATCATACAGCTGATTGCTTTCGAGAAATTAATTGATACGAAACTACAAATTAGTCTCTGTTTGAAATGCAACTTCACATTTCCAAATGTTGTGAATAGCAGTAATAGTGAGAATTGCGATTTTGGTTAAATATCTGAGAATATCAGTCGATAGGCGGTTGAATCGCATCTTGTGGAATGACCGCGGATCGGGGATCTAATAAAATATTAAAACTTTACCCAATATACTCGTAGATTAGATTTTGAGGTCCAGCGTTCATTGTCCAAGGAACTCAGCAATCTAAATATCGAGACAGCGCAGGCATGTCCGCTGCTCTTTATTAAATAGTTTTACCTGTTAATATTGCGAGGCATCTCTGTTTCGTCGGCCAAACCAGATGTTATGTCGACTAGAACAAACCATGCATATTTTATTACATTATGAGATGAGTGAAGATGTTGTATTTTTACCGAGTGAAATACTTTTTAAAAGGCATTTCAATGTATCATACAATTGGTTTACCTGTTATTGCTTAATTTTAAATGCATTTTTTGTGTTAGAGTAATTTTGGAGTATTATCTTCAAATATAATTAAAAAATGAATAAATATACAAAAGCTTGATATAAAGATTTTACCCAGTCTTCTCCATTCGAAATCACCTTTGGAAAAGACGACTGAAATCAATTTATTTTTAATACATTTTTACAATCTCCAAAGTCTTTCGGTATTCTATAAGATGTATTTTGGAGAGTGTGCGCTGGAATGATACCGTCATCCGCCATCTCCGTTCCATCATCGGACGACCTGTCCGGATCCGGACAAATTATTCTGCTTCGCTTTTTATTCCAAGTACATGGAAATACTCAGTACTACGTTACTACTGTCTTCCCGTTGGATTACTAATTTAAGTGTCTTCAAGGTCAGAATGAATATTCCCTTATCAACTAGTACGCTTTACCATCAACGATTGTATCACTGCTTACCATCAGGCGGAATCGGGGCCAAGCACTATTTTATAACGTTAAAAATAAATATAGTTTAAAAAACAAAAATCATGCTTTTAAAGAATATCAAACTAAAAAGTTAAAAATAATTTTAAAATTTAATTTATGACAATATAAACAATACTAGTCAAATGAGAAAAAAGCGTGAGGCGCTTTGTGCCATAATTTTTGTATATTAAGCGCCTCACGCTTTTTACTCATGTAATCTCTAAACTGTAAGGCAGAGGTGTCCCTACTTATAGTGTCATCCATATTTCGCCAGTTCTGTTTAAGCGTGAGTTGAGTTGAGTTTCCATGTTAGATATAGGGAGGCTAGCCTATCGTTATTAACCTGACCAAAAAAAAAAACGCAAAACCAAACCAAAGGCCTCATGTTAACAGTAAGTAGATTACGACCGCTGTTAATTATAATGATACCTTTATTATAACCACAAAACTAAATTATGTCAATCACGAATGTAGAATTTACAAACCAAAGGCCTCATGTTAACAGTAAGTAGATTACGACCGTTGTTAATTATAATGATACCTTTATTATAACCACAAAACTAAATTCTGTCAATCACGAATGTAGAATTTACAAACCAAAGGCCTCATGTTAACAGTAAGTAGATTACGACCGTTGTTAATTATAACGATACCTTTATTATAACCACAAAACTAAATTCTGTCAATCACGAATGTAGAATTTACAAACCAAAGCCGCATGTTTTTCTTCTTCTTCATCTCAGCATTAATCCCAGTCGCATCCGAAGCTTTTCAGCTTTGGAGTCTAGGGTCCGCTTTATCAGTCTAACTGCTCATTTTGGCTAAACTTCGATATTTTCCACGAAGCGACTGCCGTCTGACCTCCACAACCCGAAGGCGATATCGAAGCATTGCAGTTAGACCAATTATAGGATTTTTGAGGGCTCCAACAACCCGTAACGACTGCCATTAGATGTTCGTATGGCAACAGGGACCAACGGCTTAACATGCTTTCCGAAGCACGACGAGACCAGTGCAAATATTCATATTCATGCATACAAATATTTACACTGCGCGGGGATCGAACCCTCGCCTCCTTGCGCAGCGGCCGCGTTCGCTACTGCTACGCCACGGAGGCTGTCCAAAGCCGCATGTTTTTGAATTAGCAAAAATAAGCCGCCGAAATAAGCGTTATATTTACCGCTACAGGTCATTTGTTAACAATTATCAATCAGTTAAAATCAATTGTTCAAATTAATGGTTTGACAAAATTAATTATTTCGTCGTAATTAACGGGACATTACACTTGAATTTTCAATAATAGCTTTTATCGAATAACAATGGCTGGCTGTTTAATTGTGGTAGGGCTTATAGGGAGCGATGCTCTTTCGGTACGCGGAGCACGAATGCACTTTATTTACAATATGTAACCGTAAAAACTTAATAAAGCGGAAAACTATCGAACTTAATTGCACTTTTAAAATTCGGACCGTTAAAGTTAATTTTTCGATAATGGGCCGGTCTTTTCATCCGTGGTTTCACTCTGCCAATTATTTAAAATTGGAACGAATAAATTAAATTTTGTTTTAGTAGGATTTTGTCCTGGCCTTCTACATCTGCTGGCTGATTATCTTCGCGACCGCCAGCAGTTTGTTAGGTTAGGAATTTATGAGTCCAGTGCCTACCACACTCGTTCAGGTGTAAGTCAGGGATCAATCCTCGGGCCGTTATTGTTTCTTCTGATGGTCAATGATTTGCCGACTGTTCCCAAACATGCTAAATGTCTTCTGTATGCGGACGACCTTAAATTGTACGCTTCTGTCAACACTATATCGGATTGTGAGGCTATACAGAGAGACATAGATGCAGTTTACGATTGGGGGATATCTAATGGGATGGCTTACAATTCTTCTAAGTGTTATGTCGTGACTTTTGGACGGATTCGACATCCAATTGACTTTGAATACAAAATAAATGGCACTATTATAACAAGGGCAACAACTATAAAAGACCTGGGTGTCGTGTTTGACCGGGGGATGACATTTCACGATCATATTGTCACCGTTGCTAAAGAGTCCTTTAAAAGACTTGGATTTGTCCTCAGAAACTCGCGCGATTTTCGGAACGGACATGTCGTGCGACTCTTGTACAGCACTCTTGTTAGAAGCAAGTTGGAGGCGAGCTCCTGCGCCTGGAATCCACATGAGGCTACTTACGCATTGTTACTTGAAAAAGTTCAAAAGGCATTTTTGAGATTCCTATATAAAATAAGTTTTGGATATTATCCATATTTATACCCAACTAAATTTATCGCAGGATGTTTAGGGTATAATATGTTAGAAACTAGGAGAGCATATGACCAAACGAAAATCATGTTAAAAATCTGTAGAGGGACAACAGATGCCAGTGATCTCCTCAATGAGCTGATTCGTTTTCACGTTCCTGGTAACTATCTCCGTGGCCGCAGACACCGTCTGCTAGCTGTGCCTACATGTCGCACGGTAGCCCGTGCGTCATCCCCTATTCCTCGCTTTCTTTCCGCGCTGAATAGCCTCATGGAAGCTAATCCGAACTGTGATATATTCGCAGATGAATTAAAAATTTTAATGAGCGCTTGCTTAGCGTTCTGCGAAAACAAAATTTAATTAGTTCGTTTACTGTGTTATTATTACCGTTTTTATTGTTCCTCTGATTTGTTTTTTTTTTTATTTGTTTTTTTTCTTCTTTTTTTTTCTGTATATGTTATGATTTATATTATTATTTGAATTTTATTATGTATTTTTTTTTGTGTTATTTAATTTTGTATGTATGTTAATGTAATTGGCTTATGAAAGCCGTATTAACATAAATAAATAAATAAATAATAAATAAATAATTCATTAGATTATCTAATAGTATTGGGCAAATATATTAACAATAAAAAATAACTATGAATGACCATTAGTCAAATTACAAATATATACAAATTACAAAAAACACATTTTGCAAAAATTTAACCGTTTATTAGATACTGTTTTAAACAATTGGTAGAGTTTAACTACGGATCAAAAAACCGACTGTTAATGTTACAGGCAATAAATTGTCGCCTGTCCAAACAATAGAATAAATTAAATGTAACGACTTTGTTAATTCAAAAGGGTTAGATAGTCTTAACATTGTATCAATTACAGTCAGTCAATCATGATTGATGTCTTTGAATGGTTTTAAGGAATCTGCAGTTTTTTTTTCTTTGGTTTTATTTGTTGACAGTAATTTTGTATTTATAGTTTTTTTGCTTAAGGCTTATTGGGACTCAAAAATAATTTCTAACTAGCTAATCAATACCATTATTTCGCCAGAAATTGAAAGAAGAAGGAGAGAAGAAAATAAATCCGACTATATTCTTACGGTACGGCAATAAATACATGTTTTACGAATTTGATCTTTATTAGGTACTAGAATTGTTGCACTGGGCGATGTCGCATTATAATTCCATACTATCTTGTTTTTGTTAGGAACCACGCACACACCAACTTGCAAACTTACCAAAGTGGCACAACAATCGATCGAGCCATTTTAGAGATTTCGAGAAATTGGCTTGTATCCTAAAAAAAATGATTTAATGTCCATCAGATAGATTTCTAAAAAATATTGAACACGTATTTTTTATTTTTTCTTTTATTCAAATACTTAGGAAGATATATTGATTTGAAATATCGCATGACGTCACGCCGTCGTACAAAATATACCATGGCGTGACGTAATCAGCCCCCACTCCGTAACTTTAATACGCTATATGTCAGTAATTTTTGGTAATTTCGACAAAATAAAAAATACGGGTCTTAATTTTTTTTATTATCTATAAGACTGACAATTTTTTTTTTTATTTTCATACCTTGGATACATCCCTATTAAAACACTAAAATTGATCTTAAATACAGAGTGGCGATAAGATTATACTATCTTCAAATTATGTAAAGTGGTTA
Organism: Sesamia inferens; assembly: GCA_037179545.1. NCBI lineage: Eukaryota > Metazoa > Arthropoda > Insecta > Lepidoptera > Noctuidae > Sesamia > Sesamia inferens. The sequence goes on along the minus strand of CM073928.1, from coordinate 12,462,453 downwards.
TTACAAGTTCTTAATATAAAAAAATATACAAACTATTTAATTTTACTAATTCATAGAAAACTGAAGTTTTAAAACAAAATAAATAACTTAAAATTTTGTTCGAAACAGTCCTTTGATAACAAGGCACACGCGAGGGCAGATGGTATCAACCATTCACCACTTTATTGGTATTATTATACTAAATAAATACAAATTAAGTTAATAAGGTTGTTATTAGATTTCCCCTATCAGAGGTAAAAGGACTGTAAGCGGATTGAACCTACCCATAAAAAGGTCCCACCCATCCTAATAGTGATAAACATATTATTAAACGAGACAGACACTTATGTGTTAAGTTTTGGTTCATATCATGTTCTTTTTTTTTTGAGTGCTATATATTATATAGAAAAACTGTTGACACAAATTATTGTACTATCAAGTGGTGATCTAGATGTAAATAATAATAATAATAATAATAAACTGGCAACACCGCAAACGTCAACATCATATTTTTTTATCAATTTAAGAAATAATATTTTATATCAGTTTTTCATTACGATTCTGTGAAATATTCAACAAAAACCGAAACCCAAACTGAAAGCAGTTTAAAATTTATATAAAAAGTGTTTTTAAACATATCTACAATGATAAAATTACCGAATCTTTGGAGGTGACATCTGTCATGTCACCTCGGAAAATATATAATTATGTACAATACAACAATACAAAATAGAAAAATAAGTATGAAATGTTGACAAGATCTGCCGCTCGACGTGCACGCTCACCACCCCCGGACTCGTCGCCCAGCTCCGCCTCGCCGCCGCCGGTCTCCAGCCTCACTGTGAACGCTGTGACGACACCGGCCGCGGTAGTTGCGTCGAGCTCGAGCGACGAGTATTTCTCTCCGCCGACGTCGCCAACACCTGTGCGTCGGCAGGGGAGAGGCCGGCCACCGAAGAGCTTGGGACTTAGGGGCCATCCGGCCCCGAGCCGGGTCCCCGCTGCCGGTGGTTGTGTGCAGCGCATGAGATGGACTCAGACAATGAATGAGAACGTCATGCGCGCATATTACGGGGCTACAGAGGGGGGAACTAACCTCACTGCGTACCGTGAAAGGATGCTGTCTTTGTTTCAGGCACTGGAACCAACTGTCAACGTCTCGGCCCAACGACTGTCGGATCAGGTGCGCGTCATCCAACGCAATCACAGGTTGGACGATATCGCACTTGATAGGCTGCGCTCAGAGGTACTGAGCAACCAAATCGCCCCGACTCTGACCCAGACCGCGGCACAGGCGTCAATTATTGATGCTGTTCCGCCGCGGTCCAATCGTATCGAAGAAGAGGACGATAGGGTTGAAACAGTAAGTAGCCAGTATAACGATCGACTGAGGAGCGCACTGGAGGATGCGTTCCGCGACTATAGATCCACTCCGACCAACCTTAGACCCCGGTTACCACGGCTACCTATGCATAAAAAAAATAGGGCGCTGGTGTGTGCTTTGGACTCGCAGCTCAAGAATTTCTTCGAGAGCAGCGAGGATCTCATTGATACACACTCGATCCTGTATTGCGCGGCTGTAGCGGCATGTCGATTAGCCAAAGTCAAGTTTCCAAATTATGACGAAGCTACTCGACCAAAACCAGCCGTACCAGCCTGGCAACGCAGAATCGAGCGTCGTATCGATGGGACCAGGGTACTCATCGGCAAACTATACTGCTTCAGGGAGGGCAATACTCGACCACGAGTGATGCGCTTTGTGAGACAGGCATTCTCGGGGACTGGTATCAGCCCTCGAGAATACATAAATAATGTCACAGAGCGCATCGACTTCCTGAAGCAGAAAGTTTGTGCATGGGCGAGCCGTATTCGGCGGTATAAGCGGCGAGTGGATCGATATACGCAGAATCGCATGTTCCAGAGCGATGAGAGGTGGGTATACAGAACTTGGGAGCGACCAGAACAAAACGAGGCTGACGTGTACCGCCCAGATGATGCCACCACAAGTGCATTCTGGCGCGGTATATGGTCGGTATCCGTTTGTCACACTGAGGGTGACTGGATACAGGATATCAAACAGGGGTGTGAAAACTTACCAGAAATGGATAGTATTTTCATAACATCATCAGACGTAGCCACAGCAGTCCGTTCGTTACCGAACTGGAAATCACCGGGACCGGACGGGCTGCATAACTTTTGGTTAAAATGGCTAAGTAGTTCACACACTTGTTTGGCATCTCAATTCCAGTCATCCTTAGATTCTGGTTCGCTACCCCAGTTCTTAACAACTGGAATCACCCACCTGCTCCATAAATCAGGTAGCACCGCGGAACCCAAAAATTATAGACCGATCACTTGTTTACCAACGGTCTATAAAGTTCTTACATCCATTTTGAAAGCTAAAATAAACAAACATCTTGACAGCAACACCATCATGTCTGTCTCTCAAAATGGATGTAGGAGCGGGTCCCGTGGTACTAAGGAGCTACTCCTCATAGACATGGCCATCAGCCAACAGGTTCGCCGATCCCGCAAGGATCTCTCAACCTGCTGGATAGATTATAAGAAGGCCTACGATTCGGTGCCACATACATGGCTTTTGAGGGTGCTGGAGTTGTACAAGATAAATGCAACTCTACGCACTTTCCTTAAGTCGTGTATGGGGCAATGGAAGACAGTCCTTCGCTATCCAGGGAGTCGACAGATCCAGGGGAATGATGAACCTGTATGGATTAAGCGGGGAATATTCCAGGGCGACAGTCTGAGTCCACTATGGTTCTGCTTAGCTCTGAATCCTCTAAGCACACTGCTGGAGGATTCAGGTCTGGGTTATCGATTGAAGAGAGGCGGTCAGGTCATATCTCACCTTCTCTACATGGATGATTTGAAACTCTTTGCCCCCAATAAATTGCATCTGATGAAGCTACTGAATGTAACTGAAACTTTTAGTAGTGGCATCAGAATGGAATTTGGTGTGGACAAATGTGCAGTCATGCATGTAAAGCGGGGGGAGATTATGGAATCCGAGGGAATTACACTCCCAGATTCCATACACCTTAGATCCCTCTCCTCATTCGAGAGCTATAAATATTTGGGTATGTCGGAAGCGTTAGGTATCAACGATGCTGACATGAAGCAAACGTTGAAGGAGCGCTTCTTTGGTCGCCTGAAGAAGGTATTAAAAAGTCTTCTTTCGGGCGGAAATAAGGTGCGCGCCTTCAACGGGTGGGTCATGCCGGTTTTGATGTACTCTTTCGGCATACTTAAATGGACTCAGACCGAACTCGACGCCCTGGATAGAAGGGTCCGTACACTGCTGACAGCAAACAGGATGCATCATCCACGATCATCGGTGATGAGACTGTATATTCCGCGGAAGTGCGGGGGTCGAGGCTTTTTAAATGCGAAGATCCTCCACAACCGAGAAGTATGCAGTCTCAGAGAACATTTTTTAAAAACCGTAGTGGGTATGCATCATGATGTGGTCACGGTGGACAAGGGGCTTACCCCGCTATCCATGGCGAAAGAGAACTGGCACAAGCCTATAATACTTACTACTGATGACCGCAAGATGATATGGCAAAGCAAGGAACTTCACGGGCGATTTTATCGGGCTCTTCATGAGCCCGATGTAGACTTCTTAGCCTCCGTATCCTGGCTACGATTCAGTGACCTTTTCGGGGAAACTGAAGGTTTCGTCTGTGCAATTATGGACGAAGTTATCTTAACGAATAACTACCGGAGATATATTATGAAGGACGGGACGATTGACGTGTGTCGGGCATGTCACCATCCGGGTGAGTCCATCAGACATATTATCTCTGGTTGCTCTCGTTTGGCTAATGGCGAGTATTTGCACAGGCATAACCAAGTAGCTAGGATTATCCACCAGCAACTTGCTTTAAAATATAAACTTGTGGATTCTGAGGTACCGTATTATAAGTATGTGCCCGACCCAGTTCTTGAAAATGGCCATGTCACGTTATACTGGGATCGGTCTATCATTACTGACAGGACTATTGTTGCAAATAAGCCTGATATAGTAGTGATAGATCGATTAGCGCGCCTCGCAATGATTGTCGATGTTACCATTCCACATGACGGGAATCTCGTGAAAGCTGAGAAAGAGAAACAAATTAAATATCTCGACTTGGCGCACGAGGTTGTTGACATGTGGAATGTGAACTCGGCTGTCATTGTACCGATTGTCGTATCGGCCAATGGTCTGATAGCCAAGAGCCTCGACCAACATCTATTGAGGCTCTCGTTAGGCAGTTGGATCAAGGGCCAGATTCAAAAGGCAGTACTCCTCGATACGGCCCGCATCGTGAGAAGGTTCCTGTCTCTGTAGCTCTAACCACCGGTAGCTTGGACCCCGCTCCCGCCATCGGTGGAACACTATTTTTTATATTTTTAAATGTTTTTATGTTTTTTTTACAAATATTTAAAAATGTAAATTAATATGTATATATATAAAAATAAACGGAATAATAATAATAATAATTCTTTATTTTGCTAGAATACGAGTATAAATACATTAGCTGGTAGTTACAAATATTGTCCGTCATATTCAACCATTATCAGGTATGCAAAAAATGTCACATTCTTAAGCTGCAAACTCAATAAATTATATTATAGCAATTTTCTATTCAAAAAGATAAATTAAATTTCAATAATAAAACAATGTCGTCACAGAAGCTATAGAAATAGTAATATCAAGATAATGTCAAGGTCAATATACAATTAAATATGTCATCTAGTAAACAAATGTGCTGATTGGAATCAAGATAGAAATTATACAATCAAAATGTCAAACTAGCCACAATACAACTAAAAATGTCACCTGGTAAAAATAATTAATGTTTAAAATGTCATACTTATATAAAATGTCAGTGAAATTAGAATAAATCAAAAATATTAAAATGTCATACTTATATAAAATGTCAGTGAAATTAGAATAAATCAAAAAATATTAAAATCAAGTATATTCATGTTATCTTCTCTATGAAATATTCAGAAATACTGTAATATGCTCTTTCTACCAAAAAACTTTTCAGCTGTATTTTAAATTTATTAATGTTTAATTCCTTCATATACCTCGGTAAAATAAAAATAATTGAATAGTTAATTGTTTTTTATCGCGTAAGCCTTGGCACGTGACTTAGCGTCGAAGAGCACGCACTCAATGGGTCTAAACCTAATACGTAGGTAATGCCTAGACTAGACCTAATTTTTAATAAGCTTATAAATAAACTAGCGGCCACCCGCGAGTTCATTCCCGTAGAGTTAGTTACTTGAACATTTTATTTTAACCACAAAACAGTTATTTTAAAATTGTAATATCTTATAAGATGTTAATCAAAATTAAGTGATGTCAAGGACAATTTTGTTCAAAATTAATTACTATTCATTTATTTGGATAAGGATTAATATTTGTTTTTTTATATGCTTCGCTCTTATTGGTTGCAGCATGATTTTATATAGCCCAAAACGTTCCTGGATTAATGGGCTATCCATTGCAAAAATATTTTCTATTCGGACCAGTAGTTCGAAGATTAGCGCGTTTAAACAAATAAACAAACTCTTCAGCTTTATACAGTATGTTAAGAAAACCCTGTCCGACCCGTGAAGGTGTTGTTAGGTATCGATAACTGATTCTACTAATGCATACAAAACCGGGCTAAACTTAAAAAAAAATCCCCCTAAAAAAAAAAAATATTATGTCGCAAAAGGAGGTAACTTAATAAAAGTGCGATGACCACCCTTCGCCTGCCGCCCGCGGGGGGCGGGCGGCAGGACACGCGGCACGTGGTCGCATCGCTATTCGCTCATAATAATAACGGTTTTATCACTTTTTAAAAATTACCAAATTTCGGGGAAATTTGAATTAATTCGCGGTAAAAAAAGATTATTTCAAAATTCATTTGTATTGGTACTATGATGAATACGTAAAATTTTATATTATATTTGGTCATGTGTTTACCTAACCTTTATTATCCTTATGGGTCGGACAGAGTTTTCTTAACATACTGTATACTAGTATAGATTAAAAAGAACTGAAGGATACCTAAATATTGCGTTTTGATAGCTTTTGTATGGAAATTATAACAGTCATATTTATCAGGGTTGATATGATTCAACTGAAATCAGTGATTTTAATCGTAATTATAATCAAGTGATTGTTTTTTTTTTTTAATCGATGATTTAAATCATTACATTTTTACAGCGACCAAGTCTGCCAAAAATTGTCTAGGGACATCCTTCGACATAGATTACGGCGCGCACACGAGCAACTGCTAAGTACAGCTGCTTCTTCGGCTGGGGTCGAAAGAATATTTTCGGCATTCAATTTAGTGCACAGCAAAATAAGAAACAGATTAGTATTAATCCGTAAGTTATTACTTTCCTTGTCATTTTTTCAACACTACTGTTTTTTAAATTGTTTATTTTATTAGTAGAACTTGTTTAATTACCTTAATTGTATTGATAATAAAATTAAACCAAAACATGTTGTTTTCCTTTTAATGAAGAACTGACTATTAAATTTAAAAAATAAAAAGGTATCTGATTGAATAATTCAGGTGTTAAGGTTACTTAATAGATTTACTAGCTACGCCCCACGTTTTCAGTCGCGTAATTTTCGATACTATGAGGATATCGGGACAAAAAGTATCCTATGTGTTATTTCTGGTAATAAACCATATGTGTGCAAAATAGGGATGTTCCTGGGTAAAAAAAAATGATTCTATTTAGTTCGTCATTCAGATTATAGAAAGCTTCAAATTTGACAGCCTTCGTGGCGTAGCGGTAGCGAACGCGGCCGTTGCGCAAGGATTATTTGTATGCATGAAAATGAATATTTGCACTGGTCTGGTCGTGCCTCGGAAAGCACGCTAAGCCTTTGGTCGCAGTTGCCATACGAACATCTAGTGGCAGTTGTTACGGGTTGTTGGAGCCCTCAAAACCCTAACAATTATTTTAATTGCAATGCTTCGATATCACCTTCACGCTGAGATGATGATGATGATGAATAAGATTATAGAAAAATAATGGATACATATATTTTGTTTTATCAAATCAAGAAAAATTTACAAATATAAAAGGTATCAAAGATCAGGAGTGGTGGTTGGTGACGTCGCTCCTCGCTAAAAAGTGTAGCGTGCAGTGACGTGGCACGACTTTTCAACGCACTGTGTCGTCTTCATTTTTTGTTTATATGAAAAAAGAAAAAATATTTTTTTGGAAATTTGACTGACGGACTAATTCGTTTTTTTTAGTCAACTTCCCTATATCATCCAAATCCGATCAGCAGGTTTTACGAGAAAGGGTAACAAACATCCATTCCACAAATTTTCGCATTTACAATATTATAAGGACTTATTCGATGATGGATTCGTGGACATATTGAAATGCTCTCAGGCTCTTAGTAGAAAAGTAACTCCGCATAGGAAATGCAAAATGTTACTATGTAAATAGTGTGTAAAATATTTGAGTAAATAGTTTCAGCAGTTTCGTGGTAACACAAGCTATTGCTACAAATATTTGCTGATACAATATAATATACAGGGTCAACAAACAGGTGAGTATGGATAATCGTGATAAAATAAAAAAAACAATCGTTTTATGGGGACATCAACTGCAGTTACAATCATCATCATCAACCCCTCTCATCGTCCCACCGCTGGGCACAGGTCTCCTCTCATACAGAGAAGGATTGAGCGTAATCACCACCCTTGCTCAATGCGGGTTGGCGATTTCAGACTTACAAGTCCAGGTTTCCTCAAGATGTTTTCCTTCACCTTCAGTCATTGGTGTCCAAGATATACTTAGAAAGTACATATAACTTTAGAAAAGTTGCATTGGTACTTGCCTGACCTGGAATCGAACCCGCGCACTCATACTTGAGAGGCCGGTGTTTTAACCACTAGGCCACCACGACTTATAATATCACTTTCGTCACTTTAAATATCACTGATTACAATTTAAGTGTCTTCAAGGCTAGAATGAATAGACTCGTAAACAAACTAGCGCTTTACCTTCAACGATTGCAACACTGTTTACCTATTAATGTCGGAACGTGATAATATTAAAGAGTCTACTCTTTAATATTATAAGTATCTACGATCGGGACGAAGCGTTTCGCTTCCTCTTTTATACCGCGTACATCGAGGGACTGGAAGAATTTGGCAGCGACGGTGTTCCCGTCGGACTACAATTTGAGTGCCTTCAATGCTACAGTAAATAGGCTCTTATTAAAATAGCACACTTTACCATCAACGATTGCATCACTGCTTATTATCAGGCGGGATTGCGGCCAAGCACTAGTTTATAATTTATAAAAAAAAAGTATGTACACGCTGAAAAAACAAAATATATTTTCTCAGCTTATACGGATGACAGCAGGTTTAGCTGCCCGAAACTGTCAAATAATTACAATCAACCTTGAGCCTTAATGCTTTAGAGATAAAGGTGGGTGCATAATTAAGAAATCTGACAGGTTGTTGTAGCTTGATGTGCTGTCGTTTGTACACCAAGTAACAAGACCGAAAGCGATCATTACCACCCAATTATTTTTTAATGCTTTTGGTATTTTTTTTTTCGTCGTTATTCATCTATATCCATCGCGTCTGCAGTATCAGTACCTAATTTAACATGATTCTGTAAAATAATATATTGATGTTATTTCAAGTTAAACAAATTTCAACTTCATTTAACTGGTAATTAAGTTGATTTTAAATTGACTCTTGAAACAGTTATAAAAAATTTTGAAATTGTTTTGAAAACTTAACTTTATTATCTAGCAGTTATAGTCAATTTTCCACACAGCCTCCGTGGCGTAGCGGTCGCGAACGCGGCCGTTGCGCAAGGAGGCGCGGGTTCGATCCCCGCACAGTGCAAATATTTGTATGCATGAATATGAATATTTGCACTCGTCTGGTCGTGCCTCGAAAAGCACGTTAAGCCGTTGGTCCCGGTTGCCATACGAACATCTAGTGACAGTCGTTACGGGTTGTTGGAGCCCTCAAAAATCCAACAATTGGTCTAACTACAATGCTTAGATATCGCTTTCGGGTTGAGAAGGTCAGACGGCCGTCGCTTCACGGAAAATATCGAAGTTTAGCCAAAATCAGCAGTAAGACTGGTAAAGCGGACCCCAGACTCCAAAGCTGAAAAGCTACGGATGCTACTGGGATTAACGCTGAGATGATGATGAGTTAAAGTCAATTTTCCATAAATTAATATTTGCTTACATTTTTGGTAAGTAAGGAAGCATAAACCGTGATTGCAGATTACTTTATTTTTAATATATGTATGTAGTTCAGTCTGCAACAGAGAAGCAGCCGAAAACCTACGAGGGTAAGTCTCTTAAAAGATATATGTCTATTAGTACAAATGTATAATATTTTCCTGGCGACTGTCCAGTGTTCAAAGCCGCCCCACTTCACTATGCAATGTAAATTTTTTCTTTGTCACCTTTGTGCGGTACTATGCACAAACCTTCCAATGTTTTTCTTAGACCGCTCCGAATTAAACGCTTTTAAATTAACATATGTAAAAGGGGTATGTTATTTGTACAGTTCCTGCTACAGTTTTAGAGGAAGCAACTGTTAAATTGTGTTTACTTTCACGTGGAATACTGGCATCTGTGTGAATCTCTTTTCTTGAAGAGATGTAAAAATTTCCATCTGGCATTACCTCCGTGCGAAATAGCTTTTGCATTAACTGCCACTAAATTCAGGCATATAATGTTGCTAATTTAGGAATGATCACGTAATGACTTAGTGACCTTAAAATTGGGAACTATAGTTGTCATCTTAATGTTTAAGTACTTTTCTATTTAAGTTGTTAAATTTTTAAGTATTTGTAGTTTATTATAAATTATTTTTAATTCGTTTACGTTTGATTCAACATGTTTCCAACAACGGAAAACCCTTGACTGTGTATTGTTTGAGTTCCTTCAGATATTTAAATCCTTATCGCAATATAGGCATCGATATTGCAAAGGGCAATGACAGCTATCGCTATACTTAAACACGGAATTTATACTTAGATAATGTTACATGTTTTTACTACCTTCTTGTTATAGATACCTGAAATCTCTAACAAAATAGATAAAAACAAACCAGAATAAGTGATGAATACAAATGTAGCACACCGCTTAATAGTGGCATCTCAAGACATTCCCTCCCGCTCTACCCCGAGTGGCGACTAGACGTGCCCTTTAAGCTGTGTGTACTTACTGATAATTCGGTGGTTTTACTCCAAACCTCTAAGTCCCTATAAGTCATTATGGTGAACACCACATTGGCGACGAGGATGGAACAAGAACATAATAATAGAAGCAACAGCAGATCAAGCTACAACAATCTGTCCGATTTCTTTATTAGATTTTGAACTTTATCATCACTAAAGCATTAAGGCTTAAGGTTGATTAGAAATATGTGAAAGTTTCGGGAAGCTACGTAGAATCTTCTCGTCCGAAATACCGTAGTTTCTCAAGACAAAAGTCTTCGACCAGTGTGTGTTGCCACTTATGGAATTGAGACGTGGTCGCTAAGAATGGGCCTTATAAGATATCTCAAAGTCACTCAAAGGGCAATGGAGAGGGCTATGCTTGGGGTTTCACTGCGTGATCGAATCAGGAATGAGGAGATCCGCAGAAGAACGAGTGTAACCGACATTGCCCGAAGAATTGCAACACTAAAGTGGCAGTGGGTTGGACACATTGCCCGTAGGACCGATGCCCGATGGGGCCGACGGGTTCTCGAGTGGCGACCACGCACCGGAAGGCCCCCGACATGGTGGGCCGACGACCTAGTGAACGTCGCGGGAAACCGCTGGATGCGGGAGGCGCAGGATCGGTCATCGTGGAGACCCTTGGGGGAGGCCTATGTCCAGCTGTGGACGTCTTTCGGCTGAAATGATGATGATGTGAAAGTTTCGAGTAGCTTGACCTGCTGTCGCCCGTACACATATTATTTGTTTGTATATATTTTCATACCTGATGTCTTTTTCCCTAACTTCTATATTTTTAGGGTTATATATATCCACATTCCTATGAAATAAAAACTATTGCGACTTTTGTAATCACAAGTCAATTTAAATAGGAACCTTTTGGCATCGTAAGGGACTTCCTAATTATTGCAACTTTTTTTATGTATAACTTGTTTTTATATTTAATTGTGTCTACTTAGTTTAGTTCTAAGATTTTCCTGTACCTACAAGTCATCATAAATATTTTTCTTTCTTATATTGCTAAACCCTGTGTAAGCCATAATTAAAAACTGTTTGTATCAGATTAATTTATTAATTAGGTCTCGGGTTCCATACAATATTCCTTTAATAACGGAAACAGAAGTGCCCCGGAGTTATAATTTTAAACTAGAGTGTTAATAATGAACAATAATTTTGAAACGGCAGACGGATACTTTAAGATTGGCTTTTAAAATGAAACTTAGTTTTGATTTTCATAAAAGTAATGAAACGTATTTTTTGTAGACTAACCTTTGCTCGCAGCTTTGCTTGTGGAGAGGCCGAATATTATTCATCAATAAAATAAGAATTACAAAGTCCTATCACACATACCCAAGTCAAGGTTTACCTGTGTCTTTCATCATCGTCTAAGGTGTATAAAGGTAATAGATAGCCTGATTTAATTTTAGTAGGGATAGTTGTCATGATGAATAAAAGATAATTTGTAATGCGGTCGACGCAGCACAAGGCCAGTCATTGTAGAAAGCTTTGAGGGAAGCCTTTGACCAGCAGTGGACTTATATAGGCTGAAGCAGAATGCGGTTGACGAGAGAATGCGTTCTCAACTCCTGTCAGGTTCATATGATTATTATTATTCATATAAACGAATAAATCAAGTTCAGCGAAACAAACACAACGAATATCTGTTTTGCAAATTTGATCTTCTATTAACTTCTAGAATTGTCCCACTGACAGGCGTCAGGAATGCATTCTCCGTTTTAAAGGGTAGTCATGTGGTGTTTCTTGTTTTATAAATAAAATGTGTACATTTAAACACAAAACCCTGAATGAACATCAAAAGTAGTGCAACGCGAAACAACAAGTCGAGGGTACCTCACTTGATGTAAGCTAAAAAAAAACTATGAAGATATTTAATCCGAGCATTTCAAGCGAGATAAATACAAAGCCAACACGCTCCTTCGCGTTCGCTTACACATATTTAAATTTAATTAACTATCAAGAGCACATCTTCTTTGTGCTTGGGGAGAAGGCAGCGAATGTCTAAGTAAATGACTGCCCGCTGTAAATTTCTACCATATATAAATATTGGCCTTTTACAGTATTAGGTCCAGTAAAAAATTACGGTGATTTTAATTAGTAGTTTTTAAACGCACTCACGATACAGGGGAAATTCATAGAGTTGGGCAACGTTTTAAAAAAAAATCAGAAAGTGAATTCTATACAAATGTCACTGTGAACACAGGAAAAGTGAGCATGAAGTTCATCATTATCAATCTTTTTATCGTCCCACTGCTGGGCACAGGTCTCCGCTCATACAGAGAAGGAATGAGCGTAATCACCACGCTTGCTCAATGCGGGTTGGCGATTTCAGACTAAAAGCCCAGGTTTCCTCAAGATGTTTTCTTACACTTTCAGTCATTGGAGTCCTAGATATGCTTAGAAAGTACATATAACTTTAGAAAAGTTACATTAGTACTTGCCTGACCTGGAATCGCACCTCGTACTCATACTTGAGAGGCTGATGTTTTAACCACTAGGCCCCCACGACATCTCGACATCATTGACATCAGCATGAAGTTAGATCTTTTATTGAAGTGAAACTTCTTTACGCACGCTTGACTTGGGGAGTAAGCTGGCGAACGCGTGACGTAAGCGTTACGAAAAGTGATCGGGCAAGGCGAACGGAAGTTAAGTGGGGGATATAAGCACAGAGGCGCCCGTGGCGCGAGCTTGGTACTACAAGGTCTACAACGAGTTTTTTTTTTTTAATAAAATAGAAGATCTATGCAATTTTTTTTTTTCAATAAAAATAGAAGATTTATGCAAAAATATTAATTTACCAATGAAACCATGAAATAAATTTAAATATTTATAAAAAATTAATATATGTATATGTGTATACATGTATATATTGTACACACATATATATATATATATATATATATGTCGCAGACAGCGACGGCAGAGCGGTAGGGTCGACAGCATCTTGGTGTGGTGGTACAGGTTCCATTTCGTAGGTGAGTTTTGAATTGAAGCACGACGTGTAGATATACCCTCCAATCTTCATAATAACAATTTGAATAGGCAAACCGACAGTTTCGGTTCGGAGATGTGCCTTGGTCCGCGTCTCGATGCATAGTCCCGTTCGACGAACCCCACTTTCCAAAGCGACTCTGTCCATGTGACGTCATCACAAAATAACGTCACAAGCGTTCGCCCCTCTACTACGTAAATCAAATCAGCAACTTCTATTAAAATTAATCGACGATCTCCGACACGGCCAGCCTGACTAGTTGCACGTCCTCGTGCATCATCTTCATCATCATCATCATCATCCCAGCGCCAATCCCAGTCGCATCCGAAGCTCCCTCAGCCCCGGAGTCCAGGATCCGGTTCACCAGGCCAACCGCCGATTTCGGCCAAACTTCGATATTTCCCGTTGCACGTCCTCGTGCATGTCTGTAACAAATAAAACAAAACACAGAAAACCGGCTTTGAAGCATTTTGAGAGCTCGGCCAACCTGACCGTCACACGTCACGTTTAGTTACATTGACTATTAGAAAACCAAACAAACTTAATTGTTTTAACAGCTTAAAAGCTTCCTTCAAGCCTCATAATTATCAACTTTCAAAAAGAAAACAAAAGGTTCCTCCAAGCCTCATAATTATCAAATCAAAATCATAATCTTTCAATAAGAAAACACACCATGGTTCGCTACCACAGTAGCTAGTGACAACTCATAGTTGACACCCATATCGTCATCACCTCTTGTGATACGACCAACTCTAGAGTCCACGACTCCCAGGTCAACACATGACCGTACAACTAATAGTCTCCTCCGAGACCCAGGTCCCCGCCACATCACTAGCTGCCCATCGCCCCCTGAACAACTCCTCACTGAGTTGCAGTTACGACTACAGACTAGTGCATGCAGTGCGACCATATCTACCAAAGTCCCCGCCACATCACTAGCTGCCCATCGCGCCCTGAACAACTCCTCACTGAGTTGCAGTTACGACTACAGACTAGTGCATGCAGTGCGACCATACCTACTAGTGTGCCCGCCACACCACTAGCTGCCCATCGCGCTCTGAACAACCCCTCACTGGGTTGCAGTTACGACTACAGACTAGTGCGAGCAGCGCGACCACACCTACTAGTGTCCCCGCCACACCACTAGCTGCCCATCGCGCTCTGAACAACCCCTCACTGGGTTGCAGTTACGACTACAGACTAGTGCGTGCAGCGCGAGCACACCTACTAGTGTCCCCGCCACACCACTAGCTGCCCATCGCGCTCTGAACAACCTCTCACTGGGTTGCAGTTACGACTACAGACTAGTGCGTGCAGCGCGACCACTCAGCCATGATACGTGTTCTATTTGCTGGCGGAGGCACCCTCCTCACCATCTTCTACTTTATGAAATCTAACTCAGCAGACTCAATACTTGGAGAAGTCTTTCGTATACGATCGTGGGGGTACTTATAAGTTCTGTTTCCAATCAACGATTTCAATAGGTAACGATCGCCATTATCGCCATCAAACAACTCACCAATATTAAATTTCATTACTTTAGCTCACTTCTATCAATTTTAGATTTTTCGTAAATAGCACTCATTTCTATGTTTGTTACCGCTTGTTCTCTTGAGAAGATTTAATAGTCTAGCCACACATACTATCATAAGCTCAAGTGAGCTCGTAACTATAGGCCACAGTGAATTTTAGTTTCGAAATAAAGACAAACCAGACATCATAATTTTAAAACCGTCATTTAAAATTTCTCAGCCCATTATAACAAACAAATAATCGGGTAGTACAAGAAATGAAAATTTGCAATAATAACTCTTATTATCATGTTGCAAAGAAATGGTTCAGTACACAACACACTGGCACAACCTTTTACTCGTACACTGTATCTGGCGCGTGTGTACGTATACCAATGGAATTACAGATTGCTTGACAAGAGAACATTCGGCCACTGAATCAAAATAAAAATAGTACGACTCACCAGATTGTGGCAATTTCTCGCAAACACCTGCCACTTGGCAGCCGTCAACCGCCGCACACCAGACATCTCTGAGCTCTCATAAAACCCCTTTACGTTACCACAAACGTTTTGGGTATCTTGAAACCTTCTCATCGCCTGCAGAGTAGATGTTGTCTTGTAACCTTGGGCGTTCCGCAAAGCGCACGCAGCTCCGGCTGCGCCGCACGCAGCTCCAGCAGCGCCACACGCCATTGATGTGATTCACCACGCAGCTAGCAGAGCGCTCCGCAAGCGCACCTTGCGCGCTCCGCAAGCACACCTTGCGCGCTCTGCAAGCGCACCTTGCGCGCCAATCATCAGCTAGCACTGTCCCGTGCCAAGGATCAGCCAGCACTGTCGCGCGCCAAGGATCAGTCAGCACTGTCGTGACAGCGCCGCGTCCAGCCGCACGTACACGCCTGCTACGCACCTTGCGCGGACCGATCTCTGCGCCAGCAAGCGCACCTCGTAACGTCACGTTCACTTTCAGCCTCACATTATTCTGTTCCTGGATTTATAACGAGATTGTGAGCAGTGTAGTTCTTTATCCCACTTCTGATGTCGCAGACAGCGACGGCAGAGCGGTAGGGTCGACAGCATCTTGGTGTGGTGGTACAGGTTCCATTTCGTAGGTGAGTTTTGAATTGAAGCACGACGTGTAGATATACCCTCCAATCTTCATAATAACAATTTGAATAGGCAAACCGACAGTTTCGGTTCGGAGATGTGCCTTGGTCCGCGTCTCGATGCATAGTCCCGTTCGACGAACCCCACTTTCCAAAGCGACTCTGTCCATGTGACGTCATCACAAAATAACGTCACAAGCGTTCGCCCCTCTACTACGTAAATCAAATCAGCAACTTCTATTAAAATTAATCGACGATCTCCGACATATATATATATATATATATATCGTCGTGTGGTCATAAGCACACTCGTTTTTTTTTTTTTTTTTTTGGATGGGAAATCATCAAATGACCTCTCCCGCTCTGGGCGGAGCGGAAAGGCGTATCAGACTTTTACTGTTTATAACCTACCCGTGTTCTTCACTTGCCTATGTGCCTGGGCCACAGTTTCTTTTTTAACCAACCCGCAACTCTGACCCAGGAGGCATCGGTCTTCGTGGACCCCGTCACGATGTGCTATCATCTCTTTGAGGCGCGCGTGACACACAACGCGCCGTGGACTCAGGCCTGGCCTTTACCGGGCGGCGAGCTGCCCACTGCTCACCGCCCGAAGTTAGATCTTTCCCTTGTTGGTTGATATTGGCAACTTACTTTAAACTTATTCACTTCCTCCCTCGTTTTCATGGTAAGATTTTTAGAGAATAAATTTTCTTTAAAAAATTATAAACTAATGCTTGACTGCAATCCCGCCTTATAGCAAACAGTGATGCAATCGTTGATGGTAAAGCGCGCTAGTTTATTAAGCCTATTCACTTAAAAAACTTAGGAATAGGAAGGATGACGGCAGTTGAGCGAGGTGATGCCATGTTAAACCCAAGACCAACGATGCTGCACCAGAGGGAGATTGATCTGGAGACTCCACGACCAAACTCCCGACGCAATAACATTAGGCGCATCGTACCCGGCACACATCGCAACGCAACTGCTCAAACCCGTCCCCCGTACGGCTTCACCAGACATCATGCCGGAACACGACGAATCGCTTGGCGGCAAGACCTTGTCTGGTGGGTGGTAACTTCTGCCGGCAGCCGGTATTATGGCCTACCGTCGAGTGATAAGTCGTCAGTATTGGTTACTTACATGTAGTATATTTTATTTTCGCTGAGCTTGTAGTTCTGCTCTTTACGACATATAGCCGTAAAGTATTGTTTGAAAATTATGTCTAGGTAGTTAGGTTTGGCAAAAACTTACTGTTTGATTTCGTTGTTTTGAATAATTCTGCTTTTTGGCCCAGTTAGTAGTTGAGTCCTAGTAGTTCTCCTCTTTTTGTTATTTTCAGTCAGTAGGACATACAGGGTGTAACTGACATCGTAACGCAAACTTTGCGAAAAGGCTAGACCGCATGCCACTAATAAAATTATGATAGTCATTTATGTCGTTAGTGAGAGGTTACAGAAATTACAAGTCATCACTAATCACTATCCTTTTTCATCATAATTTTCTAAATCATCGATTCCGAGGGCGCACTTACGTAGCCATCTAACTAGTTGGCTAGTCACTGCATGTACCATAGTGATCATTACAGCGATACATTGTAGTTGAATGAAGCTTAAGGACCATCATCTCGACTCGAGTTAGTACTGTTTTGCTATACTTGTCGTGTCGTTGAAAAGGGGAAGGGGAAGTAATGTAGGTACCTATTGAAAAGGGGGGACTAACGTAGGTACCTATTGAAAGGGGGGACTAACGTAGGTACTTATTGAATAGAATAGAATAATCTTTATTATGTACACCATATAAATTACAGAACATAAATATGAAGATTTTGCAAAGGGACAAACTGGGCAATTTCATCGCGACCTTTTACAGAAAAACTTTATAGAAAGGGGGACAGGAACGTAGGTTTCCCTTGAAAAGGGGGGAGTAACGCAGGTAACAATTCATTTTGTTTAAAGTTTTTTAAACGGCACTTTTTCGTGATATTTATTAATTTGCAAGAGTGTTAATTGATAATGTATGTACTTTTAAAAGAAATTGGTTTAGGCTACTGGTACAAATTGCCTATTGCCATTAAAATAGCTTCTGTACATCAATTGCAAAAAAATATTTGCCATTGGCTTCTACTCCTTTCAGTCTTTGAAGTTATGTGGAAGAGCCACAACTCATTTTCATTATGATTTCAACTAGTTTACTGCTAAGAGAAGCTCCATTGAAGAATTTCGTTCCAATCATTACTGTCATTCTTTTTACAAGCATTTATATAACTTGCTCTGTTCGTAATGGACGTGTGAGTTAGTGTGTTTGTAAGTTGCCCGTGTTTTCCCTTTTTTTTTTTTTGGTTGTGTGATTACAAAGAATCAGCTGTGGGATATATAATGTGTTATGGCAAACTTTACTAATTAAAAGTAAGACTAATCGTAAGTTATTAGACTGTTTTTGAAGGTACGCGCTACTTGACTCCTCTATGTAAAATCTATTTTGTAATTAAAACTTCATCGTCCATTTGTTGAAAAAAAATTTTACCGTGCAAAGACTGCTAATTAATATAACTTAGTAAGATTTTTCTAACTTTCTATTTCGGGCGTCGTTACCGACGTAGACCTAAAAAACTCTGGTTTGACGATTTAGATCCGTTCCGATCCAATCAAATGTGACGGAGTGTGTGTTATCGAAACAAAACATTTTCAGAATATTATCTCTAAAGATTTTCAGCTCCAACACGGTCAGAAAATCGGAAAAGCAGTGTGAATAAGCGAAAACAAAGATTTTTTAAATACACTGTAACATAATCAGGCGGTCCGATGTTTGTAGCTCGGACTACGAAAGACTCATTGAGCACCAATTATCTCGGAGGCCTCTAAAAGGTCTTTAATTAAATCCTTCTCCGATGACGTAATAATTACAGCGTAAATTGAATTGAGACACCCCTTGTTTCGTTAATTGTAAGTAGAAAATTTCTTATCTAAATTAATGCGTATTAGGCCTTATTGAGGATAGTTTTTGTTCATTAACTTTGATCTTCTGTCCGTATTTCCGTATATTGTAATTTTGAAAACTCTTTTTGAAGTAATTTTTTTGGGGGCTTTGATCGACTTCTGTTCGGTTTCATGGTTAAATAAATAGTCCGGGTTGACGTCGCGCTGAGTTCAACGCGTGCATCAGTGATTCATAGCTCATCATAACGGGGTCAGTAAAACTAGTGCTTGCCTGGACATCGGATTGTTCGAAAGAAATACAGTGATTAATAGCGCACATACAAATGAAGGAACACGGGGAGCATAGCTGGGTTTTAGTCAATAAAAGTCTGACACGCCTTTCCGATCCCTTCAGAACGGGTGCAGTCATTTTATGATTTTCAACCCAAAATGATAATTTTGGGGACCCTTTAGGATAATCATTGTTATTTCCTAGTTTTTACTTGCCATTGCTGCCTGAGGACTACTCGCGGAAGTGAAAATTGACTGCCTATTTATTTTCTTTCGTTCTAAACTTTATTATTTTTTAACATCACTAAAACACATTTTTATTTCTGGAAACATTTTTATTCATAATTTCAAAAAGAAAAACGTATTTTTAAGAAGATACTTAAAATGCTGCTTGTTTACCTTTAACATTTTTAATACCAACACAATAACTAAAAACTCCGCAGAAGTTTATTTCCTTCAACAATATGAACAGGACAACAAAGAAACAGTGTTATGAATAGACAACATTAAGTAAAAAAAGAAGAAAAATTGTCGCAAGTACAGTCAAGACCACAGTTACCGTACATTTACGTACGCAGAATTCTAAAGTTATTTTCTCCAAAAATATTTTCGAACAGTTAATATAAGAAAAAATCCCTTACTATTAATAAGATTTTTTTCTCTAGAGAAATTATTTTTTTGAATTTTGTGTAATTATTCAATCGTTAATTGAAACTGATTAATCAACACTTCGGACGTCGATATTGCAGACGACAATCCCTAAATACGACCGCCTTCAACACGTCCTATTGCTTTAGTTAAGAAGACGTAAAACAAAAACAATTCTGGTTAGACAGCTGTGATATTGTTACCATGTTTTTTTTGGCGGGAAAGTCAAGCTGAGTGTCACGCTCATTTTCCATTGGACATTTAAAATTATTTATAGTGTTGTTTACTAAATAAAAGATCGTGATTTATGTAGTAAAAAGTGCATTCAATAAATAATTCATAATGAACAGTGAAATATCGCAGCATAGTGACCAAATCATGACTTTGTCTCAACCCTCCCTCGTAAGACGGTTCACGCGGCCGTCTTTTTCGACATGAATAATTCATTACGTGATATTGGCTAAATCCACAAACCGTGCGAAGCCATAAAAGAAAGAAATAAAGATATTGTTACCATCAAGAACGATTTTTGTTCCACTTCTTCAGCTCTGTGATCACTTAACGATTCCTTACTTCGAAATCACACCACTTCCTTAGTTAATATTCATTAACATTTTTTTTTTGTTTATCTAATCCGTATTTATTTTTTATTTAAGTATGCATACACACGTAATATTATAGTGTAAAACTGATTTACATCTGTCACCTCTCAACAGGTTCAGTTGAAAACCAGCGTCAGGCACTAGTTGTCTGGCATTTTTTGCTGAACTGGACCTTTTTGGTGCAGCCGCAAGGCACACTTTGCTGATATGTATATATATATTTTTTTTTACATCGGGTTTCTACTTTCTATGTGATTTTTATTTTCTTGCTACCTGATGTATATTTATTTTAGATGTATTGTGTGTCTTTAGGTCCGTGCTAAATAAATGTATTTTCTTTCTTTCTTTCTAACCTAGCAATCACGGGCAGTTTCTTTCATTGTGTCTTAAAGAATACAACTCCAGCACGTAGAAAGGAACTTATGCTTTTCACTGTACAGTCAGAGAAACAGTAAAGATAGAATACTAAAATATCAGCTTATTTACGAGTACTTTGTTTTCTTACCTTCGCTAACAAAGAGCCCGTTTCAAAGTAGAATTCAATTCCGTGAACATTTTTCCAACATAGGTTCTCGTGTAATACGGTATTGTAGTCGCTTATTTTCTAAGGATGCAGTTGATGTTCGGACTAAAGGATAAAAGATATAATACAATATCTGCTGCGACTTTGACAATTGAAGCCATTTTGTTCATTTTTAAGTTATTGAAGTTTTGATTTGATTTCGCGATATTTTGTGATTGAAAATGTATTGTTTTTTGTAAAAAGTAAATCTAATTGAATTTATTATTTTTTATAACAAAATGATTTTATATATTTTATTATTTTGTATTTTGATGTTATTTATTTGTTACTAGCTTTCCGCCCGCAGCTTCGCCCGTGTCGAATTTGGTTACATCGCGCTTTTTAGATTTCCCGTGGGAAAATTTTTCCGGGAAAAAAGTACCCTATTATTTAATACGGACTTCTAACTTTACGTCTGCAAAATGAAATGAAATTTCAAAGCAATCGGTTCAGTACTTACGGCGTGAAAGCGGAACAAGCAAACAAACTCACTTTCTGATTTATAATATTAGTACGAATGTAGCTCTCGATATAAAATTATGTATAAAGTTGTAAAAAATATAAAATTTATTTTCAGTCCTGGGTAATAACATTAGCAATAACATCTATCACAAAGATGCATTCACATCTTAAACGCTCTTATAAACAATTCCCATTTAATAATACAGAGTGGTGCTGACAATGCAACAATAAATTCAACACCTTGTACCTCAAAACATTCTCAGTCTACCCATAAAAAATCATATAAATATGTCCATTAGTTTAGTCACAGGAAATTATTTTTCACTTTTCACTTTTTCTAAATGATGTACTATGTTGATAAGGAAGCGCTTACAGGTTAATGACCGCCGCATACTTGCGGAACCAAACTTTAATAATAATGGAGCGAAAAAAGCAAGTCGATACAGGATCGCGCTGTCGCCGATCAGAGGTCAGTAAACCAATGTTTTTATAGTTTAGGATTATTCCTGAGAACCAGCATTGTTCGTGTTTTCATTTATTGTCGTATTGTCAGCACCACTCTGTATAATAATAATATAAAAAATAATAATTTGGAACTTTTTTAATAGTTCCAAATTATGAAAGTATTTCTCGTGCTTTCTTTCTTTCTCTTGCGTGTCTTCTCCTCAAATTTCGTCTGTAACCACGAACGCCGCTGCACATCTTCCAAACTTAGTCTCCGCTACACAAATAATAATCTCTGCTCAGACGGTATTCGAGTTTCATGCGGCTTACCGTACACATACACCGATTTACCTGACTAGGCTTAAGCCAATGTAGTGTAATTGGTAACTCAAGCCAGGCATGTTCCCTAAATGGACTAAACGCTGCGTATGAATTTGATACATAAACCATTAGACTGCTGAAAGCTGAATGTGGTGCGGCAAAAAATATGGTGATAAATAACGAACTCGTAGTTTTCGGTTTCATTCATTATAACCTTTAACGAGTGTAGAAATATAACTATAAATTGATATTTTATACTGCGGGTGTGAGTTGGAAACCCAACATTGAAATGTACTGCTTTGTTCTCAGTTGTGGCCTGTACTAGTATGTATGTACTCGTATATATATTTTGATAGATGCCGTTGTTGAGGGCTAATGTGGGAAAATAGTTCGCTAATATCAATTGTTCTTGCAATTTGTAGGTCAGGTTGTATGTTGATTCAAATGAAGGCAGAATTTCATTTAAATTAGAGAATTACATATAAATCATTAGAATGAGGAATACAACTAAGATAGAATTGGCCTCAATAAAGTACTAACTTGAAAAGATAAAGTAGTTTTTTTTTTCTAATTATACTTATAGTATAAATAAATTTTCGTTACGGCCAGAATTATATCATCATCTCACCTGATAATAACTTGGAAAAAAAACGAAATTTTTAATTTCCCCCTGACTTTTTTTTTTTGGCCAGACGCTTTCGCTTTTATCCGGTAATTTAAATGAAATGCTTGTCGTTCGTCGTAATTATGTAGTCAAGGTTCTTAGAAAAGTTCGAAGAATGCCGCCAAAAAATATGAAATACAAAATATAAAAACTTGAGTAGATAAATAAAGTCTCACAATAGAGAGAATTACACAGTAATTATTTTTTATAAACGAATGGGCTCTTAGTAAACTAGCGCGCTTTACCATCAACGATTATATCACTGCTTACCATTAGGCAGGATTGCGGTCAAACACTTGTTTATAATTTATATAAATAAAAACATGCCAACTGAAGGCTTTTTGGTCCAATACTGCTAGGTAACTGACAAGTTATTGTCCAAACCGGCATTCCTAAGTTCACAAAAGCATCTGTTATTTCATGTACTGGTACAAAGCGTTGTGAAGTACAACGTTGGAATAATTCGTCGTCCTAGCCGGAAGACGTACACAGTTGATCTAAGCTTACTCGTTAGGTTGCAGCCGGGCTTGCAGGCTTGCATCTAAAGGCTTCCGCACCCCTCATAAGGTTGACGGTCTCTGTACGACCCGGTTACGGCGGCTTTAGCGTTTCTGCACCGCGGTTGCACGGTTTATTTAGTTGTTGATAGGATGAGAAGACCGAGTAGTTAATCAAAGGTTGACTTCCCCTGGTACGGAATTCTCTGTTGAAACTCAGTTCTTTAGTGTGTTAAGTGTATTTTGGCCAAGGCATTAGCTATTCTCATAGTTAGTGACTACAAGAAAAATAGGCCCACTACTAAGCGGGTGAAACAATGGGTGTCCTTATCGAACTGATCGTATTTTTGTATCCCTTGAAAGGTCAGTCAGAGGTGCACAGTCAAGCCTCTGTAGTAGGGGGCCATCCTACCTGTGATAGCTTCTTCTCCTTCTTCAGCCTGGTCCACTACTGGACAAGGGCCTCCCCCTAGGCTTTCCATAATGACCGGTCTTGTGCCGCATCCATCGGTTTCCCGCGACCTTCACCAGGTCATCAGTTCACCTTGTTCGGGGCTTCCCTACGCTTCGTCTTCCGGTACGTGACCGCCACTCCAGAACCTTACTGCCCCATCGGCCATCGGTTCTACGAGCAATGTGTCCCGCCTACTGCCCCTTAATTTTAGCAACTCAAAGAGCTATGTCTGTGACTTTGGTTCTTCTGCGGATCTCCTCATTTCTGATTCGTTCGCGCAGAGAAACTCCGAGCATAGCTCTGTCGCTATTGTGCGACTCTGATCTTTCGTATGAGATGATGGATTACGTAGCTATTAAAGTTAAGTTGACTAAATTTTCAGACTTCCTAAAAAGCATGAGGGGCAGGTAGCTAACACCCCACATTAGCCATGAATATTCATTTAGCTTGGACACGTAAAACAATTTGCCAGTCAAATGAGTTTTCTAAAAAGCAGATTAAGCGAAAACTAAAATTGGTTAATTATTTATTGAATGTGCCGTATGCGGCACGCATCGGAAAGCGGACAGTGTATTTAGCGGGCTCATTTTCAAAGAATAATTTATTGGTGCTGGGAATATTTAATTAGGAATGTTTTTGCTCACCTTGCATTACATAAACGTAGGTACATACGGATAAAATTGCAAGCTTTTATCATAAGTAATTATAAGAAAACAAAGAATCATGAAATTGTCACGAAAAGATGATGAAATTGAGATTTCATGGTAACAATTTGCGCGTTTTTGTCCCTAATATGATTTCCTGAGAAAACTCAAATTAAAGCGCGTTCCTTAACAAATACGTTTGAAAATGACAGATTACCATGACGGCCATTGTACAAAGACGGAACAATGTTTCTAAGAAAACCTGAGCAAACACCCTGTACACTTTATTAAAAAAAAATGAAGTATAACATAAATAAATATTTTTAACCAATTTACGGGTTCTCTCTATACACAACTTACATAAAGTTTCCCGTCATGATGGGACGCAGTATTTGCACTGTTAATAGTAGGCAATATTTAAATAGTCCCACATCCATTACCCGAACAAACACGAACTCCAACTTACCTGCAACAAATGTAAAACAAACTTTAAAAACGCTAGATCCAAGGCGCAAATTAGTTGCGAGATAGACCTCATGTAAATACTCGCACTCACGCGAAATTAACCTATACCAACCTAGTGCACGTACAATTTCGTATGGACGCGAGTTTTCTGTGTGAATGGAGAATATTTTTCAGACAAAAAATATAATTAAAACTTTTCATTACATTTTTTTTAATTGCAGTATGAAAAAATAGTTTTCTTTTTTTTCATGTCTTTGTTTGGTTCCTTTACTGATTGATTTTGATAAATATTAAAAATGGACATATTGGTACCTAGAATAAGAAATAACAGTTCATTAAAAGTACCATAATACGTCGCTAGAAAAACCGCAACTGCACAGTTAGAAAAATATATGAATTGATGACGGCAGAGGTAAATGCATTGCCTCGTAGATAACTAATTACTGTGCTAGGCAAGCGGGTATGTGACCCTAGATCTATCCCGCCTGCATCTGTCACGCAAGATATATAGGGTTGCCAACTTCCTTTACAAGAAAT
Organism: Sesamia inferens; assembly: GCA_037179545.1. Taxonomy (NCBI): domain Eukaryota; kingdom Metazoa; phylum Arthropoda; class Insecta; order Lepidoptera; family Noctuidae; genus Sesamia; species Sesamia inferens. The sequence goes on along the minus strand of CM073928.1, from coordinate 12,437,100 downwards.
AAAGTATATTCAGCTCTATGAAGATTATAAAACAGTATTTTAGAAAAACGAACAGTGTTTTATTTATTTATTGTTTTAAATACATATTTTTAGAGCTACTCACACAACTTACTAATTAACAATTTTTTTAAAAAACTTCATACAATTTCATAAAAATTTCATCACAATTAAAAATAATATTAAAATAAATGAGCAACTCAGTTTTTAGTAAATTTATAGATGCTCTATTTCTATCATCCCGCCACTTAACATTAGTTAGTGAAAAAACTCTTTCAGTAAATGCTGAGGTGGCGGGAACACAAAGTAGATATGAGATAATTTTAGTGATGTTTTTAAAATCTTCTGTAGTGTTTACTAATAAATGGCTCCACTTTTGGCTAGTACTCATCATCAACCTTTTTATTGTCCCACTGCTGGGCACAGGTCTCCTCTCATACTGAGAAGGATTGAGCGTAATTACCACGCTTGCTCAATGCGGGTTGGCGATTTCAGACTTAAAGTCCAGGTTTCCTCAAGATGTTTTCCTTCACCTTCAGTCATTGGTGTTCAAGATATGCTTAGAAAGTACATATAACTTTAGAAAAGTTGCACTGGTACTTGCCTGACCTGGAATCGAACCCGCGCACTCATATTTGAGAGGCAGGTGTTTTAACCACTAGGCCACCACGACTTACAACTTGGCTAGTACTCACTTCAAAAAAATCTTTATCAAGAAAGTAAATATGTGTAACGCATATTAATGTGTCTGCATTTTGACGCTGAAAACAGTAATTTGTATACTTTATTTTTGTTAAACAGTAAAAAGTATAATTTAGTGAAAAACAGTATAATACTGTTTAAAACAGTATAGTTGGCAACCCTAAAGATATATGACCCTAGATCAAACCAGCTTCCATCGGTCACGCAGAGTATGTGACCCTAGATATAACCCACATGCACGGTCGCGCAGGGTATATGACCCTAGATCTAACCCTCCTGCGTCGGTCACGCAGCTTTGCGCGCTCGTGCATAGGTGTTTTTTATCTATTGCAGACACCGTCGCATCATCCGCACAGTAAATTATTATAAATTAATCAATCGTTTATGAATTATCACATAAGTACACACTAGAAGAGATAAAGTACACAAAGATTAGTTTTAGTAAAACACTGTAAGGATTAAAAAAAAGCAAACAGTAATTAATAACAACACATATCAAGAACATATATAAAGTTAATACCATTTAATAAGACATTACTTACCTGGAACATTCGCCTTTTTAGAACTGAGTTTTGTTTGTAGTGGGTGAAAATTGAAAGAGAAATTCCAAGGATGCGCAACGATAAGAAAAAAGTCGGTACATGGGAGAGAAGAAAGATATAACTCTCTGTCTCTCGCTCTGTCTCTTACACGAAATCTCTGTAATTCTGTATTTTTTGAGAAGTTTTTCTTCGATCTTCGAACTTTAATCACGTGTAAGATACTGTATGGGCCTTTTGCCACTTTTTCTTTTTATTGTTGTGTGTGGTCGTTATTTGATAAAATATGTCAACTTAAACATCGTTTAAGTTGACATATTTTATCAAATAACAACCTATGGCATGCTTCACCCAAACTTCTATTATGTGCACAGTATTTTAGATTTAAAACGCTGTTCACATTATTGACAAAGTTTTGATCAATACAGGGACGCAAATTCCCTGACAGCATAATTCATCCAATGCTGTGTTTATTATCAAATGTTAGTAATACGAGCATATTTGGTTGAGCCCGTTTTGTGGTTTTCGCTAGAAACAATTTTAACATTAATTGCGAAATGATTACACTCTGTATACGGGAATATGTTTTGTGTTTAGTGCAAAAATAGTGTTAATACTTTTCTACCTATATGCCTTGTTGATTATTTATTAAGAAGAAGATTACTTAGAAGCTCCACGGGGTTCTCAAAGAGATATCAGCACATCCTGACTGGGTCCACGAGGACTGATGGCTGCCGTGGCTTCGTCTTGTTCGAAAGAGATACAGTGGCCCCTAGCGCAAAGGCAAGTGAAGGAACACAGATGGTTTTTAGTCAGTAAAAATTTGACACGCCTTTCCGCTCCGCCCAGAATGAGAGAAGTCATTTTTTCCCAAACAAAAAAAATATATATACAGCTATAGCGAAGAATGATGTTTGTTGACGTACTACGTAATTTTTTTACTCACTTCGATGGGCTTATGTAGGTAAGTACAAGTATGTATATAGTCACAACATTATATCTTACCCCAAAATATGGCACCTGTTTTACTTGAAACGACTCCCGTCGAATCCCATAACGTTTATAAAAAAAAACAAAGCTTTTACCAATACAGCACCATTCCCGCCACTTCACCCAAAATTTTTAACGCAAAAGAAATCCGTGACGATACATACACATAAGTATCTTTATAAGAAAAAACAAATCTTTGTCTTTGCAAAGAGTCGCCGTCAATATTCGGCGTAGCACACACTGTTTGCGATGTGGCAAGAGCTAACAGCGGGGCTTTTGTACCAACATTTAAACAAGAGATCCCGCTCCGGGGGAAAGATTAGGCTTTGTCTTCACGTAATGCAAATCAGACGACGCTTTCAGACAAAATATGATTTTGTACAAATTATTGTTTTGAGTCTTAATGTCTTGCTACGGGTAATTTCAATGAGTGTGTGTCGAAATGTTTTGAATAATTTCATAAGCAATACGTAATTTCGCTTATATAAATTATTCTATGAATATTTAATTCAATAAAAACTCCATTGTAATTTAATTATACAGATTAAATTATGTTTTTGTGTTTGGAATGAAAGTTAAATGAATAGACTTGTATGCTCGAATCCTTAGAACAACGAATTTATTTGATCACCCTCTAAATGAAATGTACTGAGTAAATGTTTAACAGAATTTCGTCCACAAATGTAGCTTAAAAGATCTTGTACAAGAATGATCATTTTGAGTTTGTTGAGCACTTTGAGCGCACCTAATTCTTCTTTAATTAGCTATGTCAATTTCAACATTCATTGCTGTGCATATGTTGAAATGGAAATCATATATACGAAATATATATTACTTTTGATTTATTCATTTTATTTTTGGCCTAGCTGGTAGAACCGACGATATGGCATCTATCAGTGGGGTTAAATGTGGTCGTTATATTAGGTACTGCTTGATTGTCTGCAGTGTGGTAACTGAAAGTATTTTGGAGCGCAGGGTGAGGGAGATGGGGTAATGGTGCACATTATTAGACTCATGCTGGAACAAAATTCTTACAAGCTTGAATTTTGAGATTCACTACTTTCTGCGGCAGGTTGTAGGAGTTAGATGACAGGTTGTAGGTATTAAGTGGCATGTTGTCAAGTTGAGGGAACTAAGGGAATCTTAGAGCATCATTGGCAGCTTAAAAAAATCGATTGAAGATACCAAAGTAGGGTTGTTCGTCATTTTGTTCAGTGTAGTTAGATAGTTTTTTGACTATTGTAGTCTGCAAGGCGATGTCTTTCGTGTATGTTTATAAGAAAATATGTTATGATTTATAAATACAGTTAGCCACCCTTATGTTGTTAACACCTCTACGATCCGGACGAAGCGTTTTGCCTCCTCCTTTATACCGCGTACATCGAGGAACTGGAACAATCTGCCGGCGGCGGTGTTTCCGTCGGACTACAATTTGAGTGTCTTCAAGGCTAGAGTGAATAGGCTCTTAATAAACTAGTGCGCTTTACCATCAACGATTGCGTCACTGCTTACCATCAGGTAGGATTGCGGTCAAGCGCTGGTTTATAATTTAATAAAAAAAAAAAAAAAAAAAATTGATATACAAATAACAAGAATAAATAAATATCCTTCATTTACAGACGAATTTTGTTAATTTCCTACAAAACAAAAGCATAACAGCATTCAATTTTTCAGTGATTCAACAATAAGTGGAAAAATATTTTAGCTTCCTTTCCAATGAAAGCCTATTGTTGGATCACTATTCGATTGAAGTTAAAAATAATGGAGTTTTCCATCTATGTAATGAATATCATCTAATATTTATGCCGGATAAAATATTTTTTGTTTTCCGTTTTATTTTGATGCTCGCTTTATTAAAACTATTTAAAATATTTTGAAAAGTTTTTGTTCAACAGATTCGTGACAATAGAGGGCGGTTTTGGGCAAAGCTAACAACGATATAAGTTAAACTTAATTCTGAATTTTCAATAAAATATATTGACTAGGTTTTAGTTTTTCGTGGCAAACAAAAAAGAAATTCGCTCTCGATGACCGGATTGTATGATGATACTGCACGCGGGCCCAGTACAGGTAGGTAGATGTCACAAGGTTCTCGGTGGTCGGCCATAACATCGGCCGCCGGCAGAAGTTACTACCCATCAGACAAAACCTTGCCGCCAAGCGATTTGTCGTGTTCCGGCATGATGTCTGGTGAAGCCGTACGGAGGACTGGTCAGAGCAATATTGTTGCAATGTGTGCCGGGTACGATGCGCCTAATGTTGTTGTGTTGGAAGTTTGGTCGTGGAGGGTCTTCAGATCAATCTCCCATTGGCGCTGCGTCGTTGGTCGTGTTGTTGGGTTTAACATTGCATCACCTCGGTCAACTGCCGTCTTCCTTCCTATTCGCTCAGATTTTCAGAGCGGATAGGCTCTTAATAAACTAGCGCGCTTTACCATCAAAGATCGCATCATTGCTTACCATCAGGCGGGATTGCGGTCAAGCGCTAGTTTATAATTATTAAACAATAAACACAAGTCTTCGAAGTTTTGCTTCTAGGACATGCCGGTTTATAATGTACACAAAGTAAAGCGCCTGACGGGATTCGAACCTACGATCTAAAACTTGTAAGTCGCAACCGATACCACTAGACCACCGCCTCTCACAACCCATGTTATTATGCTTATTATATACATTTCTAACACGTGGTTAAAGATCAACATTTCATTGTTAGGTTAGGTTTGAGCTTAGGACTCAAAATCACAATCATATTTGCTCCACATTAACCCGTGTTTGTTTAGGTACGGTATTCATATTTGCTCAATAATCTTGATTAGATATGGAATAATGATCTCTTCAAAATTTAAATTCAACTGTAAAAACGCTAAAGCATCGCTATCAATAATATTATCAGTTTGTAATGTAGGGAAATTACAAGCACCACAGAGAGAACTGTGTTCCTGCGTCCCTACGCATTGGTGCCCAGTGGCCAGTGGATATTTTACTTAGAAATAATAAGGTGATGTGTATGTTTTCTTAATTTGTAGTTTGATTATTGAAAATAGATTAGCCATTTTGACAAGCCTTTTCTCAACTACATATGTTAGAGTAGTCTCATTTGGCCAGATTCAGCTTAATACCTGACAACTGACTATCTCACCTCTACAACCCAGTAACTGGATAAAACGATACCCTTTGCTGAGACTGATTGTCAGATTTAGTACGGAAACTACTTTGACTCAAATATATCCTATAGAATACCGAAAGGCTAGCTACTGTGCTCTAGGCTTTGGAGACCGTTTTGAATTAAATCTGGGTCGCCAATCAGCCTCTTCGCACGCTTGTCCACCGAATCTGAAGTGGCCAGGTGACATTTTCCAGAACCAGCCCAAATGTGACTGCAGTACTCCACACACGAACGAACTCTTTGTACAGCATTAGAAGCTGCCCTGGTGTGAAGTACCGCCAGACCTTTGCGATAACGCCAAGCTTCCTGGCAGCCAAAGTTAAGGTTCGAGGAAATCACAACTCCCAAAAGCTGAAGGCGTGACTCAAAAAAAGGTCTTGCTAGTCACATTCCAGAGTACTCGTAAATATCAAGACCTCGTTTGAAACTAACTATATAATTCAAAATTATTCACCTTCACCAAAGACCATCATAGATATATATATATATATATACAACTCAGATCTTTATCTCCCGTCTGTACGAAGACTTCACCGTCCAATTCGGTAACTTAAGATGCAGCCCTTTCATGATAAGACCTCCAGATGTCACCCAAGATGTAATTGCGTTTGCCTTTGTGCCATTGCTAATGAAAGGTTCACGAAACTGATATCTTTAATCAACGCGAACTTCTATAACGATGCGGGTGGTTGACGAAGTAGCAGCTAATGTAAGGGTTAGGACAAAAGTTATTGTGGCCGGCCGCGGGTATAATTCATATCTATCTATCAATCTAACCGGGTGTAGCTGAATAAAAGAAAACAGAAAGGAATGAGATACTTTTGCTTACAAACATGACGCGCAAAAAACCCAAAAAGAAAAAACAATCAAGTTGGTGAACAACGAAATGATGGCGATATTTTATTTGAAGTGACAATTTTATTTGTATCTGACCTCCTAGATACCCTAGGTAAGACTGGTTATCTAACTTTCGGTCTTCCGATTGCCCGTAACGACAGTCCATGATTCACAAATTGCAGCCGGGACCAACGATTCAACTTGCTTTCCGATCCACGGATCGGCCTCAGCAAGTATAGCTAAACCTTCGATCGACTCATGCAGCTGTAGTTTTTTTTTTTTTTGTGTGTATATTATGGTGACATGATGTTATCTCTGTGTACTAAGTTACATATAACTGGCCAAAATATAATTCGGAGATATTTGAGCTTTAGAAATGTGGTCCAAGATGCACCGTGTTGGTGCGTTAGTTAATTAATTAGCTCCGTGATTTGCTTTCCTATCATTGAAACCACTCATTGTACTGACATTGTGACCACATTATATTAGGGGCTGCTAGTCGCTTCGCCATAATAATAGATGTTAAATAATTAACTAGTTTGTTTTTAACTTTAAAATCTTTATTTATACTAACGGCCGCCATCGACTTCGTTCGCGTGGAGTTAAGTATGCTAAGCTTCTATTAGTCGCAGCGTGATTTTGTATAGCCTAAAGCCTTCCTGGATTAACGGGCTATCCAACGCAAAAAGAATTTTTCAAATCGGACCAGTAGTTCCTGAGATTAGTGCGTTCAAACAAACAAACAAATTCTTCAGCTTTATATATTAGTATAGATGAAACGCGTCGTAACTTCCCAAAATGAATAAATTCGACTAGGATAATTCTAGACGACTTAAAAGTACTATCGGAATCAGTCAATCCGTTCTCAAAATATCGTCATAAAAGCCGTTCCATACATAATTAAAATGCATTGTTTTATTTCCATGTTGTAATAGTTGTCATGTTGTAATACGGGTCTGAGCAGTTGTGCTGCGATGTGTGCCGGTTATGATGCGCCAAATGATGTTGTGTCGGGAGTTATGTCGTAGAGATTGATCTCCAGATCAATCTCCCTGTGGCGCAGCATCGTTGGTCATGTTGTTGAGTTTAACATTGCATCACCTCGCTAAACTGCCGTCTCCCTTCCTATTCACAATTTTATTTTTCTAGCGTGCTTTACCATCAACAATTGGATCACTGCTTACCATCAGGCGGGATTGCGGTCAAGCACTAGTTTATAATTCTTAAAAAAAATACATTGCCATAACTAATTAATCAATTTTTCATTTATTGAACGTATTGAACTATAACAATACTTCCTCTCGACCTCTGTATCTATTTTAATATTCTGTCGATTTGTACGTACAAAAATAAAACCAACAAACTACCAAGCGCAATTCATCCGGGATAGATCATAAAAGACAGATTCCGAAGATCAGCAGCAACACAAAACGTAAGGAAACTAATCTCTTTGAGACAATACTCAGGCAATATCTCTGGTTTACGACCGCCGCCTGACTAAATCTACAAATATTTGAACATTCGCCCTCACTCCACCATTGTCTAGGTCAAACTAATTTTGGGATCCTCTGAGAGGTAATTTAATTTCGCATTAAGACCATCAGTTAAAATCTGGCTAACCTTTTAATTAAACTTGTTTATTGAGGGAATTAAATCAGTGGTCTTTAGGTAAAGTAAACATTTTGAACCGTTTTCTGTGACATTTTATTTTATACTGTACAAGTCTTTGAAATGTATCTAATTTTGCATAAAGCAGAGGAGGCCCACAAAGCAAAGAAAACCTTATTATGCAATGATATGGAAGTACGTGCAAAGTTGTGAAAAAATGTGAGTCAGTGTGCGCAAGTGTGAAATTATGTTAAGCATAAGTATATATAAAAGTCACTGTTGAGAAGGAAGAACATAAATTCCTCGTGTATAAGCCCATTCAGAATATACATACAGTGGCAATCCCTTTCCTCCGCCACAACTAATAAATACTTAAGAATATCTAGAACACAGTTTAAGTATGTTTACTTTACGGTTTCGTAAAGTTATTAGAAAATATAATTAGAAAAGTGCCTTAGATGCTATAACTAATCTGGACAATTCATATGGTAAGTAAGATGCAGAAGTTCTTACTAAATGTAATCGTCTCATTGTAAAATAATTTCAATCGCATCTACGGGGAATGGATTCGCAATATCTTTAGTAAGTTTTAATATTGATTGACCAGCACAATTAGGAGGCTGGTTAAAGTGAGTTTTGTAAACAGTTGCTGCAATAATCAATCAATAGACAACTGTATAAATTTTATCATCAATTAATCTAGTATAACAAAGAATTTTGATTGCAGTCTAAAATTTTTGGCGCATTATAAAAGTAAATATTTGATCCTGTTCAGAACATTATAATGTAGTTTTTATTTTAGATTTAATTTTAAGATAATATGTACCTAATATACAAGATAACAATCTTTAAAAAATACGTAAATGTATAATAAATCGGCAAAATAATAGTACACTTCACTTTCAAGTTACAGATTGTTTGACCGAAAATAGGATAGTAAAAATTAAAAATAATTGTGACTGCAGAGAATGTCACTTAATTCTATCTGCTACTAAGGTATGAGATACATGAGAAAGGGTGCTACAAACTCTCGCCGTTACACAAATGTCAACTGTATTTCAATGACAATTAAGTTATATAACAGTACTTAACTTCTTGTAGTTAAGCACTGTTAAAAATGTTAGAAATTGTAGCGTAAACTAAACTTTTCATGTAGGTGTTAAAATTATTTTTCCATAAACTCATTATATATTAAATTTTGGCGAATATGTCAGAAATACAGATTAGGTGATCCGTGATACGTCTACAAGTCCTACATAAGTTCAATTCGATGTATGAATACATACCTAAACAGATTATAATAACATCTAGAGGCTACGGTGAAGATTATGTGTTGAAGACCCAATAATGCTTACTAGGAAAGACACTTTAAGGTTGCAAAGGTAGATGAAATTGAATAATAATTCTCAGATCTTTTCCTATTTTTTTTTTAAATAATTATAAACTAGTGCTTGACCGTAATTCCGCCTGATGGTAAGCAATGATGCAATCGTTGATGGTAAAGAGCGCTAGTTTATTTAACACTTACTGAATTGGTAGGAAGACGGCAGTTGAGCGAGGTGATGCAATGTTAAACTCAACAACACGACCCAACGATGCTGCGCCACAGGGAGATTGATCTGGAAATCCTCCACGACCAAACTCCCGATAGAACAACATTTGGCGCATGTGTGCCGGGTATGACCCGGCACACATCGCAACACCCGCTCAGACCCGTCCTCCGTACGATATAAGATATTTTATAAGATATTTTTATTTCATATAAGATATTTTGGTATTTAAGCTATCAAATTATCAGTACATGTTATAAAACAAAGTCACTTTCTCATTCCCTATGATCCTTTGTATGATTAAATCTTTAAAACTACGCAACGGCTTTTGATGCGGTTTTTTAATAGATACAGGAAGACTGGGTGAGTGGCAGAGTCTTCCGAGCGTTTGCGTTGAATAAAGATCAAGAGCCATCCATTAAATTGTGGAGAAATACTATTATTTTTGAGGTTTCTAATGTGATGTCGTAAATGTACAAATAAAAAGGTCTACAAAAAGTCCGCGATGGTATATGTATATCTCTTATGAAAAGCCCACAGTAACATATTTTAGCCATTTACTTTTTACGACAAATACCGGCTAATTTTCGAAGAGATTTAAAAACAACACAGCATTAATCCTTATTCAATTTAACACCTTAAATAAATTGTTGATTTAATATAGATCTATATCGCCCTTTACAGCATATGATTTAAATGGATATTGTCGGTCTCACGTTTGCGGTTGTACACGGCGCGGCGTTCGCGGTGGTTTTTTATACCACGTTCACAGTTTTTCGGTAGTGTATTTAGTATCAGCATTGCACCCGTGCGAAACCGGGGCGGGTTGCTAGTACTATATAAAAAGAAGAGAGAAAGCAAATTATAATTAATTATGAACGCAAATTAATAATTAATTTTCTCGGTGGTAGGCCATAACATCGGCCGCCGGGAGAAGTTACCACCCACCAGACAAAGTCTTGCCGCCAAGCGATTTGTCGTGTTCCGGCATGATGTCTGGTGAAGGCGTATGGAGGACGGGTCTGGGCAGTTGTGTTGCGATGTGTGCCGGGTACGATGCGCCAAATGTTGTTGTGTTGGGAGTTTGGTCGTGGAAGGTCTTCGGATCAATCTCCCTTTGGCGCAGCATCGTTGGTCGTATTGTTGGGTTTAACATTGCATCACCTCGCTCAACTGCCGTCTTCCTTCTTATTCGCTCAGTTTTTCTGAGTGAATAGGCTGTTAATAAACTAGCGCGCTTTACCATCAACGATCGCATCACTGCTTACCATCAGGCGGGTTTGCGGTCAAGAGCTAGTTTATAATTATTAAAAAAAAAAAAATGAACAATATTCTATTCTATTCAGTCGGCCTATCTTTTGTAAAAAATATCGCAATCCATTATATGGAGCTTCTGCAAGTTGACTGAGGCCCCTCGTGCGCCTTCCAAAGGACATTTGTTGTGGCTAATGTAACGTATCTTTATTGTAAAGGTACGTGCATGGTACAGACCGGTCAGAACATCATTGTGGTCATGATTTTGTAAAAACCAATTTAATGCGAGAAGGACTCGCGAATAAAGGTTTGTTTTTGTATTTCTTGTTATAGTGGTAAAAGAAACGCATCATCTTTGAAAATTTTATTTACCTAGCTATCACGGTACAGTAAGTAATAGGTTCCCGTTTTAACTTTTTGGGTACAGAACCCTAAAAATGTCACGTTATGTAATGTAATTTTATTTTGTGTACAATGTACATTTCTTAATTTTATAATTTGATTTCTAACTCTATACAACATGTTTGCAATAAACTGATCTGGTTTTATTTGAAAAGCTAGATAAAATAGAATTGAAAATCGTAGTTTTAATATAGTCCGAATCATATATTCTGATATAAATAAGGACGCGCGTAGGTAGACGTGAGTTTGAAGGTAAAACTGGAAATTCAAGTCATTTTTCGCGCTTGACTGCTTGATTGTGTTGTTGTTATAAATTAGGTAAATACATATCGGATTTTGATATATTTTATCATTATCATTTAGAAAATACAATAGCATTAAAAAAATATTCGAGAAGGTATAATATTTAACTAAACAAAAACTAACATAATAAAGAAATCAAGATGTTTTGTTAAATAAAAACCAAGCGACGCAGGGTCGGGTCGCTAGATCTCAAGTTCTAGTTTTAATATGGTCGGAATTCACCCCTTCCTTACCTGGTAAAAATGACGGCCTACCTTCCCGAGTTTGAGGGCAAAAGGATGGATCCAAATGGATCCTGCGGCCCGTGCGAGTGGTTCCGCTCCGGCGCATAGCGCGGCACCCCGGGCCCATACATCACTTAGTCACCCGAGACGAACCCCGCGCATGCGTACTGCCTCTGTTGAATGTAAACTTTACACTAAGCCCAGGGGTATTGGCGGATAATTTACCAGGTGAGATGGTAGTTTGGAATATTTTAATGTTATTGGATTTTTTGGTGTTTGTTTTCGTTAACGGGATTTCGGTGTTTTTGTCTGGATATCTGATTTCTGATTTTTAGTGTCTTCTCCATAATGTCATTTATATACTCATACCAGAAACTAGTGTTATACAAAAGTTTTGGTCCGATACTATCCTATGTAACTATTTACGAATGCAAAAATTCACTCCACAAAGGCTCACAACAACATGCTTTCCAATTTTTGCTAACAGTGAGTACCAAGTTACCATTTCATTTAAGTGCATTTATATAATATGCACATTGGCTGTTGTTTAAACTTTAAACAAAGCTTATGATCAACATGAAACGCGACGGCGACAAGTCACTTAATGACATTCAAAAACATGCGTCATTAAAAGGCAATTGAATTTACTTGTTGGCACCTGATTGAAGGCAGTAATCAGCCTCACCAATTATCAACATGTGTTGGCCAAAAAAGCGTAATTCATATACGTGGGTATGTGTTAAAACTACATATTGTATGTGGTAAATTTAAAGTCAATAGAAAAAGCTGGAATTGTGCCCGGTAGATGGATATAATAGGATCGCCCCCCTATAAAATAAGACTAACATAATTGGGAAGGATAGGATGTACTAAAGGTAAGTACACTTCTGCCTAACCTTTCGAGGTTTACCGGCGTGATATACGATTTTGAGTTGAGCTTTAGACAAGTCAATTTTATTCATTATAGTCGTCATTTTTTGCATGTATACTGAATAAAATAATCGCAGCCCGAAATTATCTCACTGCAGGGATATCTAAGAAAAATCGAGCTTTTATCTTATGTATAACATAAAGATAACAAAACAGTAGTTAAAACTAAGACTGCGTCAATTAATTGAAGAAGTTAAGGCCGCTTTTTAATTTAACCCTCTTCCTGAGACGCTGATCAACATTACCAACTTGCCCTAATATAAACTAGCATTCTTTAATGTATGGTAAAAAGAGTCAACAAACTATCGAATAAAATCAGAATACTTATTTATAAAGACAATGAACAGCACTCTATAACCCCAGCAAGTCAGCCCCTACTCCACAAGACTTACGACATCTAATTGCCACGAATCTACAAAATCTGTGCACAAACGCTAGTGTAGAAAGTAATCCCGGGTAGTCAGGTAATAAACATAAACGTTCTCCCAATAAGACTCGATGCAAATTGAGTACCGGAGGGTTGAGACGACGGAGTATTTACCTATCGGAGGAACCCGATCAGGCCACAAGCCACTAACTAGTTGACGTCGTTCAAAATATTGCTGATTCGAATAAAAAACCGATTGCTATCTCACTTTGATGTAGTCGGAGGAAATGGGATCTGCTACCGATCCGCGAAAGGGAGAAAATCTCCTTCCCGTTTTCTGGGTACCGCAGGCAGCGTTGCGGAACCCTATTAATCTTGGCCCAATATTTACCTGTCAGTTGCGCCGTGTGGTCCTCCAGAACAAAACAAATGTAACGATATTATATCCTAGCACCCTGTAAATGAATTGGGGGAGTTCATTTTATAATAAAAGAGTGTTTCAAAGTTTATGAAATTGGCGGAAATATTATTATTTTTCGCGCTTCACAACTTTATAGGATTAGATCAATAAAGTGAAGGGTAAAAATAAACATTGATAGCCACGACTCAAATTATCTAAGTGCAAACAATAAAATCTAAATTAAAGAATCGCTTACTTGTGCAAATACTACTTCAAGTACTGAACCAACGCGTACAAACAGATTACTCCTCTGGCTTACTTTTTAAATTTCTTCGTGATTGTGAAGAGGACGGATAGCGTCATATCATCGTGGAGGGCCCGGTGTCGACTTTTGACCGTTTCGAGTGCCGATCTAATTTATCGAACCGCGGAAGCATATGAAATTTAATCGGTTCGGTTCGCTTCACCGAAGATGTTTTCGATAATACTGTGAATTTTCTGAGACATTACAGTCTTGTCAGGAAATGTGATATGGCTCGGAATTAACAGACGTCGGCTTGTAGACGTTTAATTCTGATATTGACGATATAATGGACTGAAATGATTTTGAATGAAATTGATACTGAACAGATTATCAGTTAATATTGGAAGAAAGAAAAGTAATTATTGTGACTTGTACAGGGAGATCATAAATCGAAACTAAAAACAAATTAGATAAGGAATACCAACAAATCAGAAAATTCTATACGAGGCTAAAAGGCTCCTACCACAGCATGATGCTTCGACATTTAAAATATATTCAAGTGTATTCTGATAGCTACTAGCCGGATTGACGCGTTACTACCTAATATTTGTATAGTTTAATAGGAGAAAGAGAAAAAGAATACACATTATATTTTATATGAAAGGTGTATTCTATTAAATGATTGTTTTTTTTTTTTTTGACTGCGCTCCGCAGGTTTACCTGCTTAAGTTTCGATTCCCTACAGTTACTAGCTGCATACTGGCATACCAAAATTGGTCGAGCCATTTGAGCGTGAAGGAGTAATGATATAAAAAGTGGTGATGACAATACGACAATAAATTAAACATCGTGTAACTCAACACATTCTCAGTCTATCCATAAAAAATCATGTAAATATATGTATCAGTTTAGTCACAGGAAATTATTTTTTATATTTCACATTTTCTACATGATGTACATTTTGATAAGAAAGCGCTTACAGCTTGATGACCGCCGCATCTAGCGGTACTAAACTTTAATAATAATGGCACCAAAAAGCAAGTCGATACAGGACCGCGCTGTCGCGGATCGGAGGTCAGTGAGCCAATATTTATAAAACATGTTCTATTCCGTTTCCAAGTTTATACGATTCAGTTTGTTTGAAATTTTCATTTTTTAATTTTTGATGCTAGGTTTTTTCTATGGTTTATTCCTATGAATTAGCATTGTCCGTGTTTTCATTTATTGTCGTATATCAACACTACTCTGTATAAAAACACAAACTTTCGCCTTTATAATATTTGTGATTATTAGACCATTACTAGACGAAACCTAGATAAATTAAGTCCTCTTGAAAATCTTTTTCCCATACCATTTGGCGCTAATCTTAATCAGGACATCATACAACAAAGTGTTACAAACAACACTCGATCCTTCAGTGATTAAAGATTGTCGTCAAAACTGTCGATGAAAAACGATCCACTTAAAAACAAAAGAGGCCGAAAGGTATTGCTTCTCTGATTAATAGGTAATTAGCGAAGTCGTTATTTATAAATATATTCTTGCATTTCCTTTGTTTACCGTCTAATATTGATTTGCTCTTGCCCGATTTTGTTCAAGATGGTTTGTTTCTCTTTCGAGATAGTGCTGTCTGTTTTATGAAAACCGATTGGCAGTATTGACCTCTGTGTGATGCTCTGACCTACTAACGGTTTAAAGGTTCAGATTAAATCCAGGTCGAACAGAAAAATCTATGGCAATATTGAAATGGTTTATTTTGCGGGACAAGAGGGTAAATATTCCCGGAAAAGAAAAAGCAGCAGGTTTCGATGCAACCTTTTAAGACTGTGGGTAATTTTTTCAGGTTCGTGATTTTAAATTCCACGATTTTCTCCGACCATATTTTCCATATAATTATTAAAGTTTAGGAGTTCATTCGTTTTTATTTAAATTCGCCAGGTAATCCCTAGAGCTACTAGTCGGATTGCAAAATTATTTTAGAAATTGTTAGCCAAATTCGTGAGCAAAGATATATATCAAAGCTATATACCACATATGTATAATTATGTAAATCGCGCTATGACGCTTAGGAGGCTTGGGAAATGAAGTAATAGAGCCGGCAAGTGATGCGATGCGACGCGGTGGATCGTACTCCGAAGCTATCATGACCAATGACGGTTTGAGATGTTATACAATATAACGACAAGTTTACCAAACACATTCTGTTTACAATTAAATTCCTGGCTGCATAACGCAAAGATGAACACGTACCCATAATTAAATTCAAAACAAAACCTTAACAAAAGGGACGTGACGTCGCCGTTGTAAGTCGAGCGTTCAGAAAAAAGCTTGGATTTGTGAAAATATAACTTTTCCCTAACACAACGTTTTCCTACGTTATTTCCTTTGCAGTCGCAGGTGAGATTTATCTTCGGATAATTGGATAAGGAACGCGTTTGCGAGAAGTGATACGAGGTGGAAAGGGGGATGGGGCCGCGCCAGTGGAAAAAAATCGTAACAGCCAATGATGTGTTACTTTTGAATATAAATCTTTTGTTTGAGTTGTGTTGCTGTGTTTGTGACGTCGTTGCCGTGTACTTGCGATGCATGAATAAATATTGTTATGATTTTTGTTATGTGATGCCAATCTTTTGATCCGTACTGTAACGGTTACACGGTTACATTTTAGCTAAATGTTTTTTTTCTTATTTATCAAAAAGAACGTTTAGCTAAAATAAGGGTTTTTTGTTTATTTAATAAATAAGTTGTTAAGATTTTTATGTATTACATCAACGGTTGTCTCTCTATAAATACAGATGCATCCGCATTATTGTAAGTTATTGTAGTTGGAAAAACTGTTACCACCCACCAGACAAATGCTTACCGCCAAGCGATTCGTAATGATCCGGCATTATGTCTGGTGATGCCGTACGGAGGACGGTCCAGAGCAGTTGTGTTGCGATGTCTGCCAGGTCCGATGCGCCTAATGTTGTCGTATCGGGAGTTTGATCGTGGAGGGTCTAGATCAATCTCACTCTGGCGCAGCATCGTTGGTCATGTTGTAGGGTAACCTCGTTGTTCTTGGGTGGGTTGCATAACCTCGCTCAACTGCCGTCTTCCTTCCTGTTCACTCAGATTTTTGAGTGAATATGCTCTTAATAAACTAGCGCGCTATACCATCAACGATTGCATCACTGCGTACCATGAAGCAAATAATTTAATAATTTTAAATTATAATTAAAAAAAATAATACTTTTTTATTATAATTATAAACCAGTGGAGCATGGATTAGCTCTGCTTAATCATTGCTATTAACAGTTAATCATTCATTGCACAACATCCAAAATTTGCCGATTACACTTTGCAGAAACCGTCAATTATGCTGCCAAAATTCGACATACACTACCTGCAACCGTATAATCGACCAAAAAGCAAATATTAACCAATGTTACTAAAATTATTTGCCTACCGCATTAAATTAAACCTGTCAAACACAGCGGATTAAAATAAGACCCAAAACAAACCGCACGTCCACCAACCTCATTTGTAATGAGCTTTTACATAGTGCAGAATTAATATACGACCGGATAACTGTACTAACCACAAAATGTTCATTTAATATGAAAATATGCTCTCACTCCATCAGTCTCCCCAACCTTACAACCAGTACCCCGAACCACCCAAATAATTAATATAGACGAAAATATTTCAATGTATTTAACAATGACTGAAACTCGATGTGATCGAAACAATGCACATGTCAAAAATACACCGTCATAGGCATTTCAGAGCATAATTTAATTAAGTTACTATAAAGGTGGATATTGATCCAAAATAAGTGGAAGTCAGTTCCGGGAAACATTTTAAACGAAAGCGCACAAATTGTTGTACGCTTTCCCGGAACTGACCTCCACTTATTTTAAAAGCCTGAATTTTTCAGTATCGTTACTTCAGTATTTAAACAAAGCAATCAAACAAATTAAAATTTTTGTATTAGGACAACATATAAAACATTCACTTAATTAGTGCCTTGAAATGAAACTACGTTTTCGACAGCGAGGTAACAAAAGGGAAAAATGAAACAGTTACTGTTCTACAGTTAGCAAATACCGCGTAGAACAATCAGAGAATTTAAATATTTACTGAAACCTGTACAAAACTAGGCAGAACACAATGTATGTTATGTGAAATGTTAAACATGGAGAAGCCTGACTACACACAGTTTAGCGTAGCGCCAGCGAACGAGAATGCTGTACTTTTGTGTAACTTCGTGTATTGATATTCGAAAAGTGCTGCGTTGTTGGAAAGTGTTATGTTTTGTGCTAAGTTCAATATGAAGGCAGCAATACACCGTGTGGATAAGGGTAGATTAGAATCTTCCTAAGGGACTTTGGAGATCCGTGTGATAGATGCTTGGTTACTTTAAACTTTTAGTTTGTAAGCAAGTTTAAAAAATGTCACATGATCAACCTTAAACTGCTGCAAGGTATTGGAAACGTGGAGCTCATCATCAACCTTTTTGTTGTCTCACTGCTGGGCACAGGTCTTCTCTCACACAGAGAAGTATTGAGCTTAATCACCACGCTTATTCATTGCTGGTTGGCGATGACAGACTTAAAGTCCAGGTTTTCTCAAGCTGTTTTCCTTCACCTTATAATCAGTCATTGGTGTCCAAGATATACTAAAAAGTACGTATAACTTAGAAAAGTTACATTGGTACTTGCCTGGCCTGGAATCGAACCCGCATACTCATACTTGAGAGACTGGTGTTTTAAACACTAGGCCAGCACGACTGACGACGTGAAACTACGGGGTTATTATTTCCCCCTTGCATCAGTTATCGTTTTATAGAGTCAACATAAATAGTCACAACTTTGGTGTTCAAAAAAAAAACGTAATAGGTGCCACAGTAGGTAAATGTATACATATCATCAGTCAGGCTTTATATGAATATCTTTAAAGCTTTTTGCGGTTCTGTTGTGGGTGATCTATAAATTTATTTTCAAGAAATTATTTAGAACTTCTGGTGTCCTGTAAAGGTTTAAATAAAAAAAAGCATTTAATATAAATGTTGTCATTAATTTAACTGTGTATGTTGAGAACTGAAATATTTTATTTTTATACTTACACTAACATTTACGATTAAATAAATAACATAATACACAATATATTATATTAATTGACGTAAAAAAAGGGGAAAAGGTTTTCGACTCGTCACGTTTTGCTATGTTAGTCTCAAACAGCACAAAATAGTTGTATCTAAAGCTACGCTAAGTTCTGAAAGAGTGAGTAGAAAATGTGCGACACACAATTTGAAATTATAAACAAAAATTCATACAATCTACGCCGCCCTTAATTGTAATATTTGATTTTGTTTTGCGGCCAGTGAGTGAGTGATTTAGAAATATATTTACAAGGAACACACGAAAGGGTTAGCGTGGCGTAAATTAAGAGCGGTGAATAATTCATATACATATATATTATGTTTCAGGCATTACCTTGACCATTTCACTCAATGCGACCGTCTGCCGCTCGCACAGGAAGACGCCAGGATCGAACCCACACTAATACTTAAACCACTTTAATTTTATTTACACTAGTCTATGAAACTTTCTTTCTACAGTCTTCAGCGGAGTTCAGGATAATAGCGGGTTCTGAAAATTAATTCCAAACGTTAGTAAGTAAACTAATCAACTTTAATGTTTACAGTCATGAAAACAGAATGCTGGTCTCAGCTGTCACAACAGTTTGGGAGAATTAATTTTATTTAGATTTCAGATGCAGTACGCACGAACTTTAGATAAGTAGCGGTGTCTCAGTAATTTAACTTTGTATATAAGAATATTATTGGATAACAACTTCGTTATTTTAGTAAAAGTGATAAAAAGAAAATTTCCTTTTGTTGTCACATATATAGTGTAAAGCGTTATTAGTCTGTTGTATTTTAGTACAAATAGGAATGGAGATGACGTTTTAATTACATTACATTTGTATATCAGAGGTTAACACAAATTGAAATAGTTCTAATATCATTTTTCCCAGAATCGCAATCTATACATTAAAGTTGGTTATCACGTCTGTTGTTGGCTGTTTTAGTGATCGCGTTTTTCTTCAACTACGCATTATTAAATTTGTTACTATTTTCGCCATGATTTAGAGGTTTTTCTTAGAGATGCTTTACATGTGTAATAAATTAATACTATACTACTATTAGTTTCTTTCTTCCTATGGCTTAAAATTTTTGATTCTAGAAAATGCTGGTTTGCGGAATACTTCGCAATTTTTTCATAGCATTTTAAAATTACATAATAATCAAAAAATATTATCGTTTTGCTATAATATGTTGTGATAACAAAGATAGCAAATTTTAAATAAATATTTCCGATCAATAAAGGTTAGCCTGTGATATTTAGCAAAACTTCTTCGTAGGAACTCTGTCGTAAATACCTGAACGTCATGAAGTTATCATCGGCTTGAGTGTACTCTTTGAGACTCAAACGACATCATGCCAGATCGACGGTGTAATAGATAACCAATTTGCTAGTCCGATGCGGATAGCAAATCTTCTTTTTTCGAATTTGCTCTTTGAGATTAGTTTGCA
Source organism: Sesamia inferens (assembly GCA_037179545.1). NCBI lineage: Eukaryota > Metazoa > Arthropoda > Insecta > Lepidoptera > Noctuidae > Sesamia > Sesamia inferens. Next base: position 12,417,008 of record CM073928.1, on the reverse strand, counting down.
TCATCGTTTGATCGGATATTCCTTTAAAAAGGTTAAGCAACGGTAGCAAGAAATCTAATTTTTCTTTTAATTCACGGTATGCTTTGCTTTTGCCTCTTGTTGGAGTTTATAATAGGTTTATTTTCTACCTTGTATCGAGTTTAGAGGGGCTCAGGTGAGCGTTGCGCTTGCGGTTGACTTTGAAAATCGATATTTCTGAACACATTATTTATAGTCGACAATCGGCTGCTGTTCAAGATTCTTGAAGAGCACCCGATTTATTCTGTAAACATGTCAGTGTGAGTATGAAGTTAGCTGTCAGCACGCCAGATGCTCATGCATTTCAGCTAAGTTTACACGGTGAGGTAATTATTTATTACAGAATTGAGCGGCTGTATTTTTTTTAATCCTACCTTAACCACTGACGTCAAAAGAAGTGTTAACACTATTTTTGACGTCGGTGGTGTAGGTAGGACGTTGTAAAATTACGAAAACAGTTTGCTTGTTTCAGTTCCTAATTAAAATTGTTAATTTATTTTATATTCGTCATGGTGTGTATTGAGTTTGCAATTGTAGTACTGTGATCTTGGAATTAAAACCAAAAGAAATTACTTCTAAGATCCTTATAATGTTCCGACCTAAGTTTTTTTCTATTGAAAGAAAATAATTAAATTAGCTAAATTCATCGACAAGGTTTGTCCTAAAAATTAGTGAATTCTCTCGAAATAAAACCGGGGCCATGGACGCTTATTGAACCTTCGTCCGCTAGATATATCGTGTACGTATAGTCAAGCCTTCCAGGAACGGAAAACTGAAAATTAAAAAACGCGTGGAACATAACTTGGTTATAGGTACCTACCATAGATGAACCTTTTAGAGAATGGAGGAATGTTGTTACAGCTATGTTCTATGTTACGAGTTTGGTCTCCGCACTTAAGTCCTACAAGTGGATCATTGTGCGAGGGTGTTGTTACAGCTATTTTTAAGTATATGCCCGAATTCTATCCCGTAACCTACGCCACTTAGTACTGTAAATAGGATAATAACGGTTCTCTCCATAAGTTAAGCGCAGATATATTATGTGATGTGTATAATTTCTATAATGCGCGCTTAAGTTACAGTTACAGGGAGGTCATCATCATCTCAGCGTTATCCTAGTCGCATCCGTAGCTTTTCAGCTTTGGAGTCTGGGGTCCGCTTTACCAATCTAACTGCTGATTTTGGCTAAACTTCGATATTTTCCGTGAAGCGACTGCCGTCTAACCTCCACAACCCGAAGGCGATATCTAAGCATTGCAGTTAGACCAATTGTTGGATTTTTGAGGGCTCCAACAAACCGTAACGACTGCCACTAGATGTTCGTATGGCAACCGAGACCAACGGCTTAACGTGCTTTCTGAGGCACGACCAGATCAGTGCAAATATTCATATTCATGCATACAAATATTTGCACTGTGCGGGGATCGAACCCGCGCCTCCTTGCGAAACGGCTGCGATCGCTTCCGCTACGCCACAGAGGCATTCAGATACAGGGAGGTATTAAAAAAAAAAGTTAGGTTTAAAAATTATACACATGACATAATATGTTGTGTGTATATCTAATGTTTATATCCAACGTTTTTATAAACAAATTCCCTATAATCTCCAAAGGATGAGAAGAAGTGTGCTTATAGTAAAACAATATTTAGCTATTTCTGTTAATTCCGTTTATGGTCATTAATTCAGATTCACAGGAAAAATCCTGATAGAAAAACCAGTTCAGAATTATACAGGGTTTTAGTATAGGAAAAAGCCCAGAATTTATACTACTTTTATACACGTCAGAATAGAATACTCTTTATTATGTACACCATACAAATTACAGAACATAAATATAAAGATTTTATAAATGGTGACACAATGGGCGGTCTTATTCTTCGGACACAGGTCTGGGTGATATATTCCCCAGAGAGTTTCACAGAGCTCTTGTGTTTTAGTGCACCATCTCAATGCGGTTAAAAGTAGAAAGTTCACCATAGGTGACAGCACTGTTGTACGTAGATATGCTGCCATTGTTTTGATCTCCGCGATGACCGGTCCTGGTTTCCCGCGACCTTCACTAGGTCGTCGGTCCACCTTTGAAGGTAAGACCACATAATGGGTACTCACCTTTTTCTGACGATACATTTTCTTTTAAATAATAAGTTGCCCGACACTAGAAATGTCTCCTGTATAGTGAGTGCATTTATAAATATACTCATATACACAAACATCCCGACCCGGAACAACTACGTGCAGGTCATACAAATGTTTCATCCGTGTGGGAATCGAACCCGCAACACGCGACGTAGCTATCAAAAGCTTAACCACCGCTCCAGCCGTGACATCAAACATCCATTTTACCGTTTCTGCGAGAAAATTGTGTCATGTGCTACTAAACTAAAGGAACTCGAGAAATAATAAAAGGGAATGCGATTTTGTGAAACATTAATCACGATTTATTTATTTATCCATATTTAAATATTTTCCTTTCATAAATGTATTTATTCAAAATCGTAACTCTACCATATTCAATCTTCTCCGAATTATGAAAAAAAACTATTTTGTTGAACAGCATTTTTGATGCAGAAATTATTATACGTAGGTAGCGAAAATACGAAAATTCGTTGTACCTAGTTTATGTTAACTGAAAATATTCAAATTTAAATTTCCGAGAAATTTTCATATAAAAATATTCCAAAATAAAACATATGTTTAAGATACAAGCTCCAGTACTTGAGGCTGCCATCCATTGATTTGTTAAAGATTTTCAACTTTATCCTATAGCATTAAGATTCAAGGTTGATGGTGAAAATTTACAGGTTCGGGTAGCTTGACGTCTTTTATATCATAAACCCAGAATTCGGTTTTTTTTTTGTACTTTTCCTATTTTCAGACTTTTTTCAACGGTTATAATTCCAGAGTTTTTTTTTTACTTAAAAAGTAAGATAAAATATACTCCCAATCTGTCACTGTAACAGCTAAAATTAAAGTCGTTTAATTTAAATATTTATTCTATACATAGCACGCTGTCTTAATTTACATCTCTTAGGGACAATTTATTTGAAAACTAATTTCTTCGCTAAATATAACAATGTATCAGTCTGCGCCCTTTGTACCTCAACAACGTCATTAGGGGGATGTTTTCTGAGATTTCTTTGAACCCATATGTTACATAAGACCAACAATTATACCATTTTGCGTAATATAACATACTTACTTGTAAATTTGTGCAAGTCAGAATAAGCGTGTAGCCGCGCCGTAAGAAGTTATCAAAAATGAATTGTCGACTTTCTTCAATCTTGGCATAACGTTCTCTTCATAAAGAGAAATAATAAGTTCATTATGTACGAGCATGTCATTGTACAATGGCATTATAAGTCTAAGTTCTCTCTTTGTTTCATTCAACAAAGACTGAATGAGTACTTACTGTGTTTAAACCTTTACCTACATGTCTTTCGTTGAAATTAGTTTTCATTTTAAGATATTTTCAGTGCACAATGCCTTCTTCAACTCTTGAGACAGAACCACTATTTTTGCCAAGGGGTATGTATATAGTGCTGGGCTGTGGAGTTCCGAAAGACAGTCGCTCCAAGTAAATGATGATGATAATGATGATGGAGCTATTCTCTAAGCCTGTCATCGTTTAAACTTTCTATCATATAATCATCATCATCATTTCAGCCGAAAGACGTCCACTGCTGGACATAGACCTCTCCCAAGGTTCTCCACCACGACCTTCACCAGGTCGTCGGTCCACCTTGTCGGGGGCCTACCCACGTTGCGTCTTCCCACCGTCGGCCCCATCGGACATCGATCCTACGGGCAATGTGTCCAGCCCACTGCCACTTTAGTGTTGCAATTCTTCGGGCTATGTCGGCTACTCTCGTTCTTCTGCGGATCTCCTCGTTTCTGATTCGATCGCGCAGTGAAACCCTCTCTCCATTGCTCTTTGAGCCTTTTTATAAGGCCCATCGTTAGCGACCACGTCTAAATTCCATAAGTCATCACTGGCAACACACACTGGTCGAAGACTTTTGTCTTGAGACACTGCGATATTTCGGACGAGAAGATTCTACGTAGCTTCTCGAAAGCAGCCGAGCCGAGTTGGATTCGACGACTGACCTCTTTCTCGGAGTTGGACCTTCCTAACTAGATTGTTTGTCCCAGGTAAACGTAACTGTCAACAACTTCGTCTCCAATCTTTATAGGAGTCGGTACAACAGGGGCAATAGACATGATTTTCGTCTTGTCCATATTCATTTTAAGACCGACTCGCTCGGCTCTAATGAGGTTTTCGAGCATATCATATAATATCTAACGAGAAATAAAGGGAATTCAAATATGCCATTTGATCTGCACGGGCATCAGGCCTCAATGGGCCGTACTTACAACGATAACTGTCCACAATTTCTCGAGGTGTCACCGCCACTCCGCCAGTCGGTGGTCGGTCTTCTATTTTTTTTGAAGATAGTTAGATTTTTTTTGGAAATCATCATATTGGCATCGGTCTTCGTGGACCCCGTCACGATGTACTGAGATCTGTTTGAGGCGTGTGGATCACAACGCGCCGTCGACCCGCGCCTGGTCCTTACCGGACGGCGAGTCACCTACTGCTCGTCGCCTGCAAGCCTGCGCCTACGGTGGCTGGGAGTTCTTGGTTGTCATCCCTTGCGCGCAAGTTTGGCGCATGCTTCATATTTCAAATAGTGAACAACAGAATGGCTAGTTTAAAATATTGCTCATTTGACGAATGTATCTCGAAACAAAGACATAAGAAGATTGTCATTTGTTTGATTTTCTGCAGATAAAGAAAGGGGAGTGAAAATTCACATAAAAGCTATGATAAAACTTCGTTTTCATGACGTTTGTCGTAAGACAACGAAGTTTTCCTTATCTACAAGTTATAAGATAACAAAAAGGTATTCTCATATAACCGTAGTTTTAACCTTTAAGTAATGTTTGACAAAATAGTTTTTTAACAATAATATTAGATAATATTACGAGAGCGACTTCAAAATGTGATTTTTTGTTTGTTAGATACCTAAAGGATTTTAGGGTTAAATGAAAAACCCATTTAACACCGTAAACGCGTGAACCGATTGAATCACTCGGTTCACGCGTTTAGAAGCTATTATATGTAGATTAAAGGTTTGTTTTTACCTGTTAATTACAAATGATGGACTTTATTTTGTATCTTTTATTGACCGCGTAATTAAATATACGCATCTGATATTAGATATATTACGTGTTCAAGTAGGTAGATAGACGATGTCTATTACGTTTTATAATTCGCACCGGCAAACCGACAACCTTAGCGCCACAGCTAGCGCGTCACTCTGCGCCAGACAACGACAGAATTACGCTTGAAAAGAGAGAAGCAACGTTTAGGTAAATATCGCGTTATTTACAGAGCGCGTTTGCAAGCTGAATTGCCCTCTATTGTTTAGTAGCAAGAGTCGCTATTTCTATTTATAGTTGCGCGAAATGCCACTTCTGTATCTACTTGTACTATTTATTTCGTGGTACATTCAGGTAAGATTTAAATAAAACAGTAATAATAAAATACTTGCGTATTAATATTATACTGCGTCAGCGGGGTGACGCAGAACGTTCATACGCAAGTGATGTGGGAGGAACTCAGATAAACACGACAACACCGAATTACGTCAGTCACCTACAACTCATTAACTACCAATCACCCAATTTCTCTAAAGAATTTATATTAATAATAACCAGGGTACCTTCACCAAAATAAATGCTTTTTGAAAAGCGTACCTATAATAGATACGTCAACACAATTTTCCTACTAAGCAAAGTTTCCGCGGAGTGGTTACATTAAAAATTTAGAACTTTGCGGGTAGTCTGTGTCTAGATAATGAATAAAGAGAGGTATGGCAACACTCACACGTGAGAGACTTTTTGTTGTTGGAGATTTGAAATATTTTTTCTTTCTCTTTCTTCTGAGAAGTGGGTGAAAATTTTCACATTTAGTCCATTCTCTACCCCTCGAACCCCCAATAAATAATGTTTCCACTGGACCCCTAACTATAGTTTATTTTCGACCCTTGGGGGTCGAACGTGGATTTTCATATCGGATACCTCGTCCACTTTCAACCCCTAGCTCGGTAAGTGCCTAAAATGAATATTTTGGTACAGTAAGGACGGTTTTATTTCCGTGAATTTTAGAATAGAAACGGATTTTTTGTTTGATTGTTGACTGCTTTAATTTGTTTACAAAAGCATTTCATTCCTGTCGTTTTATACAAATACTAGCTGACCGGCAAACGTTGTTTTGCCATATAAATAATAGATTAAATTACTAAAATGGCTATTAAAAAATAAGGGTTGATCGTAGAAGGGTGAAAATTGGGGATTGTATGTATTTTTGTATGTTGTATCATAAAAAAATAGAAATTAAAAATTTTCTAAAAAAAAAAAACAATTAGGGGTGGACTACCCCTAACATTTAGGGGGATGAAAAATAGATGTTGGCCGATTCTCATAGATACCGGATAAGCACAAAAAATTTCATCAAAATCGGTTGAGCCGTTTCGGAGGAGTTTAAAGCCGAACAACGTGACACGAGAATTTTTTATATTAGATTTTATCCCTCAAAATAATAAACATATGCTATCACAATAAAGTACCTAAGTATTTGCACTAAATAGCAGCAGAATCTAGAAATATTTTTGTATTTGATAGACCAACTCTCCAGGAAGGGTATGCCTCAAAGGGAAGTTAATACATCGTGACGGGGCCCACGAAGACTGATGCCTATCAGAGCTGCGGGTTGTTCGAAAGAGATGCTGTGGTCCCTAGCGTACAAGCAAGTGAAGGAACACAGGTGGGTCTCAGTCAGTAAAGTTTGACACGTCCTTCCGCTTCGCCCAGAGCGGGAGAGGTCATTTGATGATTTTCCACCCTTAAATAAAGGGGTAATGGCTATTTTACATCACGTAAGTAAATAAGTAAAGAAGACGGCTGAACGAAAACGAAGTCATATTGCGGGAAGGGGATGCGAGGCTGAGGGCTAGATCGGAGTAACAAGACATTTGACGCAAACGAAGTCACGGGCAGAAGCTAGTCATAAAATACTTTTTCTAGTAGTCAACATCGTGATAGGAAGGAATGAGGAAAATGTGTTGAGGAAAGTTGTAAAGTATGAGTTCGATGGTTATAAGAGTAGTGGAAGATTAAAGAAACGATTAATGGATGTGTCAATGATGATGTAATTAGAAAGGAGATGACTACGTGGATAACGTCCAATGAATGAAAAAATCCTTATGTCTATTTATTCGGGCTAACCCCGAATAAATAGAGATATTGATGTTGATGATGATAATGACAGCCAGATAGGGAGCTACCACCCACACATAACGCACAGCTTAACGTGCTGTCCGAGACATGGTGAGGTTTCGGTCTGTAGATGGGTGACCTGGGTGACATAGGTGACCATCAGTGATGATGATACATACAGATCAGGGTCCCTAGTCTGCTATTACAATAGTGTAGAATGGTCGATCAGTGATATCATAATGATCGATTATGACAATTTTCGCAATCTACTAACAAAATAACGTCATTATGACTTTCCAGAGGTCAATCACTAACACTCCACGTCTCCACTCTATATTAATAAACGTTCAAGTTGAGTAGTATTTTTACAAAATCATTTCTACTAACGGGATAAATAACAATGTCAATCCGGCAATGTCATTCTATCACCATTCTATTACGAGACAACGGACCGATAATTGATCGATCATTATGAACTTACTATATTACGAACTTTTGGCACAATGACAATGGCATCGTGTTAGAATGACAAGTTTATAAAAATATCAGACTAGGGCCCCTGGATCAATCGACCTGTGTGGCTATTATTATTTAGGCACACGTCCTCTAACATTGTATTGTAAAAGGTTATGTTAAATTGGCTAGTTGACTTTGTAGAAGCGATGACAACCGATATCTAAACATGTCAATTTTTTTTAAATATTATTTTATCGACGGACGAACGTCGAATAATCAACGTATCTCCCTAATTGCGTACACAGCATTATTGCATATATATATATTGTTACGAATGCACCTTATGTCGAGGGCATAAGGTTCAATATCGCGTGACATGCAGTGCGTAACTTTTAAGCCCTATAACTCGAGACCTAGACATTGTCTAGGTGTAATATAAAAACGCATTCCTAGACTTAAGGTCGCCTATCGAATGGTTCAGGTTTCATCAATTTTGTCAACTAAGTGACGACATCGAAATTTCTAGAAGCCCGTTTCCGGGAATTACCGTATGTACCTAGTGAATGTACTCGAAGTTATGCGCTATTATTATTACATCTAGACGATTCTGGAATGTTCGATCAGCTGGCCTATATATAGCGCCGTGACGCCAGCGCCGGGTCAGTCTGCATTTGACTACCGAGACGAAAACAAGCGATACTTAAGAAGCGATCTTTGGGAATACCTACTGCGACAACTGTAACGAGAACTGTGAGTACTACGTGAAGTAACATCTGTAGTGTTATTGTGTGTTTACAATACGGACTTCGTGGACGTAAGTGAAGACTTCGGTGCAACGTCAGCAACATTCTACCTGTCATTGCCTACAATCGGCTGTACCTTCGTTGCCAATAAACTTCGAAACCCTTAACCGGCGTTTTAGTACCCCCAGTCCGACAATATATATATATATATATATATATATATATTGCATACTATCAGTTGGAATCATTTTGAAGCTTATTGCTCCCTATGTTCGAAAATGTACATATCTTATTTATGGGACAAAACCCGCCACACATTATCCCACCCACTGCAACTCCTGAAAGCCAGAATCAACAGTGGAGACCGCCAGAAAAACACCGATCAATGAAGCTCGACGAGTCCCGGAGAATCGATTCAACTGTCTTGGGTTCCACAACGAAATTAATCAGAAAAGAATAGCGGAGGAGTAAGAAAAAAAAAAATTTCCACTTCGAAAATGTATCTGTTCAAGAAAGCAAATAGTGCAATGAGTGTTGCTGAACTATCAAAATGGAACTCATTGCTACTTAGAATGTGTTACGCAATACCCTGCAAATTTCAAAAGAAATACAGCAAACTACAACAGAGTTAAAAATCAACGAATAAGCAAATCTTACGAAATATTTACACTAAGCTGACTTTACTCCAGTGTACTTAATCAGGGAGCGATTAAGTTGTCTTGACCCGGCAAGCTTCCGTGCCGGTTTTAGTCACAATTGCCGGAAGCCTTCCCGAACGGCCCGGAACGGCGAAAAAGTGGGACTGAAGCGTGACCAGCATTTTTTCAAGATTGTTTGTTGAGAAAGATGTTGCAAGGTGGTTTTGTTTAAACTAAGTAAATATAAAACAACAGCTTTCTTTCAGCAGCTTGAATATAATTCTCTTAAACTGAGAGTAGTTATTTAATACTAAAAAAACTTCCTATTTGGATAACCATTGTGACTTTATTACACGAGTTAATAATATCGTTTAACCGATAAAACGAACAAGCTTTTTATCGCTGGCAATCTTTGTAGCTAAAACACAGGGGATTAAATCGTTCCGGTCGCCGGAAATGCGCCGTCCGCGCTGGTCCTAGTTAGAATTGCCGGATGTCTTGCCGCCGAGTGGTTTCCGAACCGCAGCGGTATTGTGCGTTTGATCGGTAACATCTTTGGGTTTCAATGTTCTTTGATAAAACAATATTGAGTAGTTACGAGTATATCTGAGAACTACGATTTATACTCAGAGATACATGTCTCAAACAGGAGTCAAAGTTTTACAAAAATATTATATATTTATAACTTAAAGATTGGTTATAAAAAGAAACTGCTAGTTCAAAAATAGTAAACTTTTTAACGTTGCCCTACACTAGGGATTACACATGTGTAGAGGATGCGGTTACAAATGTTTAAACTCACATACACAAACAGCTAGATCCGTAAAAACGGGAATTGAACCCCCGACAGTTCGGCGATAATCATTTTTACTTCTTATGAAATCCGACTAACACAAAAATCTCTTTTCATTTGTTGAACTCACAAATAATGTGGCTTTCTATTTTAAAGTTTTTTTTTTTTTTAAATCGGTTCATTCATCCAGAGATTACTCCCTGTAAATAATAAAATAAATAAATAAAATTATATTAGAATAGATTTAAATCCTACTAACCCGAAATTATGAAAATAAAAATTTTAAGTAACTTGTGTGTTGTACTTACTCATAGCAGCATGTTCATACTATCACCAAGGGGTTCATATCACGCATTGTGAAAGTTCCACGTAACAATAACTGGCAATAAAGCATTTTTCCGCGACAAAACGCAACAAAAAACGAAAAATTTAATTGGCACCGACAGTTATATAGTAGGCCGCGTTCATTTGTTTTGTCCCAATTCACAACACTCGAGATACGTACCTCAACCCTCGAAAAAGGCGTGTACGAGTTGTGCGTGAAGCATTACCGACACGCAAACCCCCAATTACAGGGAGCGTAGTGTTAAAAATTAATTTATATATTACCTCGCCCTTTTAACTAACGACAACACCCCGAAAACGTTATATATTGAGCTTTTTACCCGAAATGTTACCGAACTATCAGAATCAAAACAGGAATGAATCGCGGTCATTAATAAAGTGACGAGCGCGGGTTGTCTGCTTTTGATTTATGTCGTGTATTCAGGCATTTAACAAATACGACTATTATGTATCACCGGTTAGTTTCGTCGTATGTTAGTTCAGCGTATGGATTTAGCCGAAGGACAGTAATAATTAAGTAGCTATAAAAGGATTCGGAGAACAAAACCAGATACCTTAACTTTTTAACGTAATATTGGCCATTAATTACATAACAGACCAACACATCTGTAATTGCCGAAGAGTTAGGTAGAGGTGTACCATGAGTGTCAGATATAGGTGAAGATTAGTAACACACCGATAGATGTATTCATATACAGAGTGGTGCTGACAATACGACAATAAATTAAAACACGAACAATACTGGTTCATAGGAATAAACCTAAGCCGCAGAAAAAAACCTAGCATGAATAATAAAAAATAAAAAAAAATGTCAAACGGAATAGAACATCCTTTAAAAAAATTGGTTCAATGACCTCCGATCGGCGACAGCACGATCCTGTATCGAATTGCTTTTTTCGCGCCATTATAACTAAATTTTGGTACCGCAGGACGCGGCGGTCATTAACCTGTGAGCGCTTCCTTATCCACATATACATCGTGTAGAAAATGTGAAAAATGAAAAATAATTTCCTGTGACTAAACTAATGAATATATTTATATGATTTTTTATGGATAGACTGAGAATGTGTTGAGATACACGATGTTTAATTTATTATCGTATTGTCAGCACCACTTTGTATGTTTAAAAACTTCAATTATACCAGAACATACTGGTTACTTTATCTCTTTTGATATCTGTAGCAATTTTAATAATAAAATTTTATTTTCAGAGCGTCAGGGTAATTGTGTAACACACTGTCAGTAGCACTAGCAGGTTTAAATTTTGAAAGTCCAAAAACATTCATTGCGTTGTTTAAATTGTTGAGCAGACACATTATTCGAACATATGGAGCAATGGATTAGCAATAGGCTTCAAATGGATGATAATAGTGTGGTATTCAATTAGGGTGTAGGATTCATAGAAATAATTATGCAATAAATAATCCGCGATTTTGTTAAATTCCCAAATGTAAGTATTGGGACAGGATAACATTTTTTCCCATGGAATAGAAACCAGTAATAGTAGTTTATGAAACTGTTACATAATGAGGGATATTATGCACGAGTGTGTAATACCTAATTATGTACAGTTTCATACACTACTTTATCTAATCTCATATATTTTAAGAAACAATAATAATCAATTATGTGTCCAGCGAAACAACGACTCGCAATGCAAAGAAACGTATTTGGCGCCAAAATTCTGCATCCTGCATCAAAGCGCACGCGCCAAAGCCCGCGCAGCCACAGATAAAAAAATGAAATAGTGCTATATCTATGGTTTGTAATCTGTACGGTAATGAAAAAAAAAATTATTTACATTATTTTGTTAGAGAAATAATGTTATAATTTAATTTTTTAATTTCCTTTCGATATACTATGGGTAAAGTACGTCAATATAAACTCCTTTTTAGTTTTATATTTTTAATTTTTTGATATGAGAGTAGATAAAATGTATTTCATAATTATAACGAAAATATAAAAATCTTGGAAACTTGGTGAAGTGAACTTTAAGTGAGACCTCAGTGTCAGTCTCTAGCATCGCGTAGAATGACACCTCACTTCACTTAATTTTTCGAGTATAGGTCAGTATGAACATATATTATATTGAATATAATAGAATACTCTTTATTATGTACACCATATAGATTACAGAAACATAAATATAAAGATTTTACAAAGGGTGACACAATGAGCGGTCTTATCGGTAAGAGCGATCTGTTACAGACAACCTTTGGATGGAATACTAAGGGGAAGGAGAGAGAATAAAATTATATATTTTTATGTATTACTACTAAACTTGCTTTAGAAGTTTATTTTGAGCCCATCAGCAGTCATTTATACCGATTAAGGTCGACAAACCTAAATGTTTACATAAGCGTACACAAGTGTTTGACATGGTCAAATATTTACACTGCATTGATAAACAAAACTGTTCGTTATTTGACATAGCAATTCAGGTAACCAGTTACCGAATATTTTAGCTGAAGATCTGAGAATATTTATTTGTATACATCATCATCAATTGATAGATAAAGTATTGGTTCAGTCCATAGTAAAGCCAGAGCACAAAGCCTAATTAAATCCATACACAAAGGTGCCAAGTCACTGCTAATATTATTAACGTAGAAGATTATGACGATGAGTCAATGTTTGTTACAATTTCACGCAAAACTGCTGAACGGACTTGGAAAAAAATTGGCACACAAACAGTTTATGTGCCACAGAATTATGCGGGTGAAACCGCGTAATGCTACTAGTCAAAAATGAAAAAAAAAAAAAACATACTAAAAAAACGAGTGTGCTTATGACCACACGACTGAAGTGAAACTTCTTTCGCTCTATCTGTAAGTATATATATATATATATATGTGTGTACAATATATACATGTATACACATATACATATATTAATTTTCTATAAATATTTAAATTTATTTCATGGTTTCATTGGTAAATTTATATTTTTGCAGTGATCTTCTACATTTAATGAAAAAAAAAAATCGTGGTAGACCTTGCAGTACCAAGCTCGCGCCACGGGCGCCTCTGTGCTTATATCCCCCACTTAACTTCCGTTCGCCTTGCCCGATCACTTTTCGTAACGCTTACGTCACGCGCTCGCCAGCTTACTCCCCAAGTCAAGCGTGCGTAAAGAAATTTCACTTCAATAAGATAAGTGACACATTGATTAAAAAAAATAATCTCCTACGTTACAGAGCATTCTCGACCATATTCCTGCAAAGAGTGCTCTCACGACCCCAAAGAATGTGTCTTAGATATAATAATAACGCAACATTCTCTCGTTAAGTGTTGTTGGCCAGAAAAAACTTTCACGACGAAGTCAGTTAAAAAGAGCTATCGCCATCAATTGTCACCAGTAGCCAATAAGAGGGAACTACACAAACTTACCGATTGCTGGAGCCCTTTATTAGAAAACTTTTATCCTTTATACAAGGCATGGAAAAATAAAGCCGCGGTACGTGTTACAAATAAGACATAACGGCAGGACTAACGAAGGATTAAAGTTAACGATAGGTCACTATGAACGAGTGAGCTTAGTGGCGTTCGATTGGAATAAACTGGAGTTTGTACGGCTGGCAGTTAGACAGGAATTGACTGGGCGAGTGTTAAAGTTTGATTGTATATTGTTTCGGTGGATTTGGGCCATTATATGGACTAACGTGTGATCAACTTTGTTTAAAAAGGCAAATAAAAGATTCGTCGTTACTGTTCGTTCATTGGTTGGGTACAAAACATTGTAGTATAAAAAAGCAAATATTTACAATTATTAAACAGATTTTGTTGACATTTTTTGTTCTTCTTCAGCCACAGCTTCAGCGAGCTCTTCTTCTTTCATTGCTTTGGGGGTAATTTGCCATAATCTCCACGCTTGGCAGGCGGGTTGGTGATCGCAGTAGTTTGATATTCCACAGGAGAAGCGCTGCTTCCCATTTCCCTGGCGAGAGTTCCCTTAGTCGCTTCTTACGACACCCACGGAAGGACATGGGAAGTACTATTTTATTGTCGACACTGGTCTAATACAAATATGACGTCGTAAGCGACGGCGGAGCGATAGGGTCACCATCTTGGTGTGGTGGTAAGGACTCCATTCCGTAGATGGCAGTTTGAATTAAAGCACGAAGTGTAAATATACCCTCAATTTTATAGAGGTAATACTAAATAGGAATAAGAACTTATAAGAAAAAAATCTGTTCACGTGCCGCCATTACAAAATAACGTCACAGCGTTTGACCCACTATTATATAAATCAAATAAGCAACTTTCATTAAAATGATATCATTATCCACGATAAATATTTACAAATTAATATTACAAACCCAAGATAAACCCAACACAATACCTACATCTCTGCATACCCTTCTAAGCTAACAATCCGTTTAAAGCCAGCCAACTAATCATAAGATTACACAGGTAGTAATTAAGACGTTACCTGCAAGGAAATTACATAATATCAGGTCCGACCATGGTTCCCTTTGACATTAAACATGTCAGCCACATATGGAGTATATTACTATTGTAAGCATGTAAATTAGACTGTCAATGGACTTGATTCCTTGGTTCACATACTAAATTGAATTGAAATCATCTATTTCATTAAGTAAAGAAGAGAAGATATAATATTACTTTAATCCCGTCAAATTAAGATATCAAATAAGACAGTTTAGACGTGAATAGATATAATAAAATTATACAAAAACCGACCAAGTGCGTGTCGGACTCACGCGCAAAGGGTTCCGTACCATTGATTTATGAAATTAAAGGATTTAAGTAATTTGTATGAAAGATTACGCGGTAATAAGCGGTTTACGATTTACGAGGTATTAAAAAAAACTACTTACTAGATCTCGTTCAAAACAATTTTGGTTGGTAGTTTTTTATAGTAATGTACATCATATGTTTTTTTTAGATTTTTCATTTTCTTATTTTAGAAGTTAGAGGGGGGGACCAACTTTTTTCCACTTTGGAAGCGTCTATCACGCAAACTATTCGATTTAGAAAAAAAATATTTCAGAAACCTCGATATCATTTTTGAAGACCTATCCATAGATATCTATCTACCTATCCAACACGTATGTGTTTGATGAAAAAAAAATTGACTTTCAGTTCTAAGTATGGGGAGCCCCCAATATTTATTATTTTTTTTTTTATTATTGCATCAAAATCTTAATGCGATTACATCAAACACAGGATACATCTACCGACCAAGTTTCAACACTATATAGCTGAAGGGTTTGTACGAAAACGCCACCATGTCAGTCCGAACACAGGACCAGACCTCGAAACCAATACCTCTGCAGCGTGGTGTCAGACAGGGAGATGTTATCTCTCCGAAACTGTTCACCGCTGCATTGGAGGATGTCTTCAAGGTTCTGGACTGGAAAGGACTGGTCATCAACATCAATGGCGAGTACATGACACACCTTCGGTTTGCTGATGATATCGTAGTCATGGCTGAGACCGCGGAGGACCTGAGTACAATGCTCGAAGACCTCAGTAGGGCCTCCAAGCGAGTCGGTCTTAAAATGAACATGGGTAAGACGAAAGTCATGTCTAATGCCCATGTTGTACCGACTCCTATAAAGATTGGAGACTCTGTTCTCGAAGTTGTTGACAGCTACGTGTACCTGGGACAAATTATCCAGTTAGGAAGGTCCAACTTCGAGAAAGAGGTCAATCGTCGAATCCAACTCGGCTGGGCTGCTTTCGGGAAGCTACGTAGAATCTTCTCGTCCGAAATACCGCAGTGTCTCAAGACAAAAGTCTTCGACCAGTGTGTGTTGCCAGTGATGACTTATGGAATTGAGACGTGGTCGCTAACAATGGGCCTTATAAGAAGGCTCAAAGTCGCTCAAAGGGCAATGGAGAGGGCTATGCTTGGGGTTTCACTGCGCGATCGAATCAGGAATGAGGAGATCCGCAGAAGAACGAGAGTAACCGACATAGCCCGAAGAATTGCAACACTGAAGTGGCAATGGGCTGGACACATTGCCCGTAGGACCGATGCCCGATGGGGCCGACGGGTTCTCGAGTGGCGACCACGCACCGGAAGACGTAGCGTGGGTAGGCCCCCGACAAGGTGGACCGACGACCTGGTGAAGGTCGCGGGAAACCGCTGGATGCGGGAGGCGCAGGACCGGTCGTCGTGGAGAACCTTGGGGGAGGCCTATGTCCAGCAGTGGACGTCTTTCGGCTGAAATGATGATGATGATGATGATGATGATAGCTGTTATAGTTTCGGAAAAAAATGGCTGTGACATACGAACGGACAGACAGACATGACGAATCTATAAGGGTTCCGTTTTTTTGCTATTTGGCTACGGAACCCTAAAAATCGTCAGCCGTTGACTAATTTGACATGACCAAGCGTTTAGAATATCTATCTGCTGTCCTCATCTTAATGAAATGGAAAAAATGAGATGCACTCATCTTCAATTTAGTTGGTGAAGAAGGGAATAGACACCTTCTGTTCCTTCTGTTTCTTCTTCCGTTTGAACAGATGGCTAAATGCGTGAGCTAATCGTAATTAAGGCGAAAGCGTCAGGGTAGCCCTAAGAGAAACTGGAAAAGGTACTGTACTGTACCCAAAAGGTACTCACTGTACCTGCGCTTTTGAATTCTCACCAGCACTCAGTTGGACAGCTTGCAAGTGACGCCATAGAGCTGAATCTTATTATTTTATGCTTTTATATCGTCCTATATACGTCACCTGGTGGTTTATATAACCCATCCATTTTTGGACATGGGCCTGTAGTCTACAACTGCCGTCGTCCTTCCTATTCGCTCAATCTGAGTGAATAGGTTCTTATAAACTAGCACGCTTCACCATCAACGATCGCGTCACTGCTTACCTTCAGGTGGGATTGTGGTCAAGCGCTAGTTTATAATTATTAAAAAAAAAAAAAAAAAAACTGAAAATTTTCTCTCGTTTTTTGCACTTTGCTGGTCACTTTCAGGTTGTATATTGATATAAGTATGATTAGCAATCGTTCCAAATATTTACGTAGGGAATCAATTTAATATATCTAACTCAAGTACATGTTTTATTTAACAACTATTTCTGAAATCACGAACATTTGGAACCATATTTATAAAAGATAATTTTAAGTATTAGCAAAATCATTTTCAGTGATTTGTGCTGTGATTATGGTGAGATTTAATCTTAACAAAATTAGGCCTAATAAAAAAATAACCATATTTTTGTAACCGAAAGTGTTTAACCCTAGATCACTAACCTTCGTCGAAACGACGACGAGGATTTTAAAAAAATGGTATAAATTTTGATTGCATCGTCGTATGCATTTCAAATTCCAGCTAATCTCAGTCGACCTGCAACTCGTACGCTGTGTGGATGTGTTTTTTGTCTAATGGCCCTGTGCTCGCCGTTCCAGCCGTCGAATCGACGAAGGTTAGTATTAACGAGTAACATATTATTTACGACGAATTATTTTTTATTATTATTTTGAGTTTTAATTATTTCAGTGTTTTGTAACGTTTTTACTTTTTATATATTTTTATTTTAGATACGATTCGTCACCTGTTATTTGCTGATAACAGTGACGAAGAAAACTGCTCTGAGAGTTAGAAAGAATACCACTTTTTTGTTTGGCATGGGAAGCCGTACGGAGGACGGGTCTGAGCAGTTGTGCTGCGATATGTGCCGGATACGATGCGCCAAATGTTGTCGTGTCGGGAGTTTGGTCGTGGAGGGTCTTTAGATCAATCTCCCTTTGGCATCGTTGGTAGTGTTGTTGGGTTTAACATTGCATCACCTCGCTCAACTGCCGTCTTCCTTCCGTAAGGGAGGGAGGGATACAGGAGGGACTGTGAAGTAGGCGGTACCAAATTTTATGTTAACTGACCCCCTTAATGGTTGTCAGTCAACATAAAATTTAATGTATAGTGTTAAGTGTAAATAAATAAGTGTATCCGTGTCTCAAAATTTAAAAAAAAAATTTTTTTGCATAGATCTTCTATTTTTATTGAAAAAAAAAGAAAAAATCTCGTTGTAGACCTTGTAATACCAAGCTCGCGCCACGGGCGCCTCTGTGCTTATATCCCCACTTAACTTCCGTTCGCCTTGCCCGATCGATTTTCGTAACGCTTTCGCCAGCTTACTCCCCAAGTCAAGCGTGCGTAAAGAAGTTTCACTTCAAAAAGACCTCTCCCACTCTGGGCGGAGCGGAAGGAGGAGTCAGAATTTTACTGACTAAAACCCACCCGTGTTCCTTCACTTGCCTGTAGGCCAGGGCCACGGTTTCTTAAAAGAAGACCTTGAGGCTGATCCAGCTCATGAAACAGATGGTAAGGAAGAGATTTTTCAGTGATGTCTTCAGTCAAAGGCGATTAGAACAATCACCTTTGTCTGAAGACATCACACTGAATACATCGAGGCAAGTACATCTTCATCAACTGAACAACGGTCACCTAGTATTTCAGGTCAGCCACACTAATAATTTATTATTACACTAACATGTAATATTAGTTTTACAGGCTGCCTATAGATAAAAAAAAGTGAAAGTTGTCCCTCTGCAAGGCGAAGAATAACAAAGAGTTGTTGCACTAAGTGTAACAAATCCTTGTGTGGCGAACAGAAATTTGACAAATGTATAGTTTTTTTTATAAAATGTTTCTTTCTTTTGTTGATTTTATTTGTTAATTTTAATATTTAAATGTTTTTTTTTTTTGAGGTGTTGTTTTTTTGTTAGTAAGATTTTAAGCATTTAAAAAACAAATGTTTAAAATTTTCGAGTCTCAATTAAAAGACCGTCAAAGTAATTAAAATGTGATTTTAGTGAATAAAAAACTTATAACTATGTTAACAAATGATTATTGAAATAAATAAATAGAACACACGTAAATATTTTAATTCATAAACCCTTACAAGCCTCCCTTTTACATGCCGTAGTCGAAAAGACGAAAATTAGTAATAAGCGTTGTAAAATAAGGTTAGTAATCTAGGGTTAACATGGCTTTTTAACTTTTACGCTAGGACCACTGATTAATAATTGGTATTTTGTTACGAAATTAAATTATTTTATTCAATATTTTCATTGGATAAAGCGAACGTAAGTACTTCTACTGTCTTAAAATGGTGGTTGCCATGAAAACATTGTCCACCCAATGATGTGCACTGTTTCAAACATGTCTTTGGGGATATTTTGTAACCCGAGGCAACGGCTGGAGAAAAGCTTATCCTGTTGCCTGCGTTATAAAACCCTCACAACAAGCTTTAAACAAATACCACTGTGCCATTCAAAAGAGTACCACTGGACCAGATCATTTCAATAACAAATGTTTACGTAAGCTTTGTTCGAATATAAAAGGAACAATTTAAAATGAAAACAGATGCACTGTTTCATTGTTTGAAGAAAACCTAAAATATTGTACGTCGAAAAAATAAAAATTAATGCATTGTTCCGGAATAACCGTAATGTAATTGAGAAGGTCTTCGTAATAAAACAACTATTTGAAAACAAATGAAAACCGTTCGTTTGCAGAAAACAACTTCGAAACTAACAGATACATATCACAGTATCGTTTCCACGCTGTATTTATTTTGCACGAAGCAGAAATTGGATGCACGTTTAATATAATTGTAGCCGTGTTACGTGCATTAAATGACGCATGGGCAAATAGTACATTATTTGCTTTCTGCGCTTTGATTAACCAATCGAATTGAATGTCAAAGGAATCGCAGATTGGTAATATTTAAGTAACAAACAAGTAACTATAGGAACATTTATTTTCAAGGTACGTATGTGTCATTATTTGTGAAGTAAAAATTTCTTTGGACGTTGATTCTTTGGACGTGGGGAGAAAAGTTTTTTGGGGCGAGAATACTTTTTGGAATGAATAAAAGATGTTGAACTCGCGGACACGTGACCTTGATCGAAAATTCGTAAGACGGTGGAAGAATAGACAGGCGCAGAGTAATATCCCCTCTTTTTCTAGTTTGATTTATTTATTCCTTTCATAACAGTCACTTGAAATATGACGAGGATGCAAAACTGTACAATGTATATGTCGCAGCCAACTGATTTAAAAAGTCGTTTATTTAACCACCTGCTTTTTGTTTGGGATGAGAAATCATCAAATGACCTCTCCCGCTCTGGACGGGGCGGAAAGGCGTGTCAGACTTTTACTGACTAAAACCCACCCGTGTTCCTTCACTTGCCTTTAGGCCAGGTCCACCTAGCTTATTAACTAAACGGCTGTTGCTCAACTAACTGCCTGAATGATGTTCAATAAACTATAGTTTAGTTAGGAACTAATCACGTGCATTTCGCAGAAATTAATTCAGGGAATTCCGCCCAAAAGGGTTAGATTAGAACTGTGATCATCTGAGTGCGAGCTGAGAGCGCGAAGCGAGAGCACTACTTTCAAAAGCAAGACGGGTTGATAAACGGCTAATTTAACCAGTTGGCTGCGATATGCAACCATCCCATCCCATCCCATCTTCTTTCCATCATCCGACGACCCGTCGGACGGCAAGTTTCCACCACAACGATCCGAACGAAGCGATTCGCCTCTTCTTTTATACCGCGTACATAGAGGGGCTGAAACAATTTGCCAGCAACGGTGTTTCCGTCGGACTACGGATCAACCATTTTCAAGGCGAGTGAATAGGCTCTTAATAAACTAGTGCGCTTTACCATCAACGATTGTATCACTGCTTACCATTAGGCGGGATTGAGGTCGCACTAGTTTATAATTTATAAAAAAAAAAACCATATTACCTCCTTATAAAAGCCGTGTCTAATAATCTATGAAATAAATTTTGGAGTTATTTTCTTGCTCAATTCTTGACAAAAACAATCATGAACAGGACTTATAAAAATAAAAGAAATATGGCTTACCCTAAGTATGCCACTAAGTTGTTATGAAGAAAATTCTCATAAGTCTAGACATAGCGAGGTGTCCCAGTTGATAATACCGAGGTGTCCGTGGTGTGGTTGGGAGATAAGCGTACAATATTAGATGTAGGATTAATATCTATTGTGACTTGAAAAAAAATAAATGTTAGCTTATTGTATCTCTAGCTCCTACGCTGATAGAAACTCATTGTAGATTTTAGATCAAATTACTATCTTGAAAGTTGCATTTCTTCTTAAAGGGGGTAATATACCCCCTTATTCATAAATGCTGCTTAAAATTAACTAGTGATTAGCGATTGTGTCATCATCATCATCATCATCATCATCAACCTTTTTATCATCCCACTGCTGGGCACAGGTCTCCTCTCATAAGAGAAGGATTGAGCTTAATCACCACGCTTGCTCAATGCGGGTTGGCGATTTCAGACTTAAAGTCCAGGTTTCCTCAAGATGTTTTCTTTCACCTTCAGTCATTCGTGTACAAGATATACTTAGAAAGTACATATAACTTTAGAAAAGTTGCATTGGTACTTGCCTGACCTGGAATCGAACCCGCGCACTCATACTTGAGAGGCTGGTGTTTTAACCACTAGGCCACCACGACTCGACACGAGCGATTGTGTAAACGTACATTTTAGACGTTTGCACGGCACTTAACTTTTATCATCGTTTATGAATAAAGCCCTTAAACATTGTGGTGCTTATTCATAAAGGATGATTGAAGTTAAGTGACGTTAAAAGGTCAAAAATAGATGGTTAAAGAATCGCTAATCACTAGTTAACTTTAAGCAGCGTTTATGTATAAGGGGGAAAATGTTTACCCTATCTTTACACTCGCTGATCACTTAATCTACCAAAATTTAGAAAAGAGATACCGTGGTATAGATAACTGAACGAACACGAATGGTGTTTAGTTTGTAAAAAAAACATTTGACATAATTAAAGACAAGGATATTCTTGTCCCATCACTACAGCCCGAATCAAAAGATTGTGGTCATATTTTAGACTGTGTTACTGACATTTGAACTGAACTATGTACTTTCACGTAATCACACAATACCGTTCCCTATAAACTATCTAAAAAAATATCATCTGTGGATTAAAAACCAGTTGACATTTTTTTCGCTATTACGATGTGGGGCTCACGGAGTTTCCTCAGTATCTTTAAATTTGACCACATGTTGCTGATACACGCTATATAAAAATAAAAATTGTCTCATACATAAACCTTTTATTATTTAACCGCTTAACGCATCCACATCAGTGTCAAAAAATCCTTAAATTTCATAACCTTTTTCAATCATCAACTGCCTCAGCCAAACGTGAACAATATTTCAGTCGTTCGATAAATATAAATATCGATATCGACAAAGGCGAGGCACGGGACTTTGCAGATGACGGACGGGCCGCCATTAACCAACGAACGCTTATTGCGTTGCCCACGACGTTTATATTGTTCCTTGGATAATACAGCGTTATTTAGCACAACACTAATATTCACCCGTTTTTTGTGCCTGTCTCTCCTTGTTAGACGAAAATCTGATGTACCGTCGCATCATTTACATTGAAATTATCCCCTTCTTGGGGTTCCGTGCCAAAAGGGTGCCAATGGGACCTTATTATAAAGCTCTGCTGTCCGTCTGTCACAGGAATGTATCTTTTGACTCGTAATGAGTCATCATCATTTGATCAGATACATACTTGAAAATACAGTGTGTACACTTTAAACTAGTAGCAAATAATTAAAAAAATAAAGGCAGTCTCTACAAGAAACCTGTTTTATTCCCGGCTTGTTTTATTAAATGGACGATGTTGGAACCCATCGTAGGCGAGTCCGACTCGTACCTAGCCGCTGATTTATAATTTTTGCCATTATCCGAGTTTATTCAAGTTTTTCTAAAGGTGCAATACTGGTTTAATTTAAATGTTTCCTCCAATAGCCGTCTTGGATATTATGTGCCTTTTGTAATTAGATTTGCTTTATAGAATATTCTAGGTAGGTAGAAGCGTTTTATAAATTAAACTTTTTATGAAACGTTGTAGAATTTTAGTGCACAATTTCATAATTAGGTTAAACTAGTAAAAGTTCAGAGTTACTGCTAGCGTAAAAGTTTCATAAAAGAGTTGATTGGAAAAGGATAACATGTGAATTGAATTAGGGTAATATTCACCTAAGTAGTTTATTAAGAACTTATTCAGTCTAACCTTGAAGATAAATAAATTGTAGTTAGACGGACAGACCGTCGCAGGTTAATTGTTCCAGTCTCTCGATGTATGCGGTATAAAAGAGGAGGCGAAACGCTTCGTCTGGGTGGATACTCGCCGTAAGATGGGTGATTCGATGATGGGAAAAAGATGGCAGAATTAAGTCATGCGATACCCGCGCACTCTCCAAAATGCATCCAGTAGAATACAGACAGGTTTGCTACTCTACGCCTATGCTCCAGGCCTAACTAGAATGTTATAAAAAAAAAGCTTTGGTTTATTATAGTTTTTTTTGAAGCCTTACTTAATGTATCAGTTTTCTATTGTCCAATCTCATTACGAAAAAAGAACGATCGACCTTACGACCTAGGATTATTATTGTTGATCAAAATTAAAGCAAGATACTTTGAAGAGCCATAGATTCTAAATTATTGCTACCGAAACTAGAAAACAAAACCCGTTGGAATAGAGCACAATATGAACATAAAGTATAATAAGATTTATTCTAGCCAGACACCACAAACTTAAGAAACCTTCACTTACTTTTTATCCCCAAATAAGATGTATATACTAAAAGAAGTACTAAAATCGAGTGTTAGTAAATCCTGTAATAAAACTGTTACCACCAGTGTCAACTTTCCAATACTCTTGGTATTGACTCTTCTGAACTAATAAAAGTTAAGATAGTTCTAACTTTTATATTTCATAGTATACTTAGAATACAGTTTCGTTAAGTCCTGTCTAATCTATTACCTGTGACCTAGACTAGGTCACAAGGTCTTGGCGCACTTAATTAGGTATTGTTTTATTTGTAGATATAATTATTTAAGTCGTGGATCTAACCAAACTGTCTAAGTTAAGACGAGTTTGAGCAAATAAGCAGTGTGGCTACTATGAGTTTTCATTACGAGACTCAAACTCATTTATTACGAAAATGGGTATTAGAAACATCGATACATACTCGTAAAATAGTTTGGCATCTCCATAATCCGCCTGACGGCATGAAATTTAATTGGTGTTTGTCTCTACTTAATTACTAATAATCATCTAAATTTCATTAATTCATTCGAAACAAAATAAATAAAAAAAAGGAAAAAAAAGTCATAAAAATAATAAATGTCAGGAAATTTCGTCATGGACAGGACAATTGAAAATTTATAAATATGTCAACCAATAAATAACCACTAATTAAAACTCTCAAAAAAAAAAGACTCGATCGTCCATATCGACCACGTTTGGCGCTCTCATTGGTTGAAAGTTATTACAACCTTGAAGGGTGAGGAACTTTGAGTTTTCATTACTAGACTCATCCATTCGACATCGATGAGTCTCGTAATGAAAACTCATGGCAACCACACTGTACGTCACCTGTACAGCACATATCAACTGATTTACTAGGGATAATGAAGCACTGTTTGTACGCAGGTGTTCCTTGTATTGTTTTTATGTGCATTATCGTCCTCAGGTTGAATTTCAGGTACTAGTCATTATACGACAAGTTCTGCAAAGAAGGCAAAGTAGTTACAAGGACTACTATACAGACGCATATTGAAGCACTTTCACTCCCGTCCTATTAAAAAGGGCATTTTGCTTTTCTTTATGACAATATGTGCTAATGTCGAAAAATAGTCGCCCTTCTTTGACTTTGAATTTGCAGAAGTTAATACATATTTTAATTTTTTGTTTAATTCAAATACACATCTCTATAGTTATATTGATTAAATTATGATTACAGATATGAAATTCAATCCCTTCTTCAATTAATTTTGTAAAATAATACGAATCCTTACTTCATTTACCTATTACCGACAGTTAGTTGTGGACTCTTATTTCTACGTACTTGTTGATTCTGAGAAACTGATGAGAAGTTAAAATGTCAGCTCTTCTCTTTAAGGCCTTCCTACGCCTTTTCGCCAATCAATGTTATTTATATTAGAAAAGTTATTTGCAGTTCCACCCACTAAAAAATTATCGGTTTTCCTAGATGAGAAGATATCACAGGCGTGTAATGGAACTTGTACTAATTTCCTCTTTGTCTTCGAAAAAATATTTTTAAGGACTTAATATAAAGATTGCGCATCTTTTAGTGATCGCAAATAATTTCAATTTTGGGGTTCTGAAAATACTAAATAACCTAGTAACTGCGGCCAACTGGATGCAGTGCTCGTGGGCCGCTTCCGAGACTGCTTGTTGACGAGACGTTTCCGAGACGGCTGCTGTTTGTTAGTTGGTCCAGAAAGTTAAAATAAGACTGCAGTTTAAAGTCAGTTTAAGAAGGACTGCTCTGAACACATTGACATGGTCTAAATGTGCGTTTCACTAATGAATTTCATTCTATACCTCATAAATTACATCAAACTACTCAAAATAGTTTCGCATCACTGTATTTACCTTCGAGAAGAGAACATTAGCGTCTAAAATTCTTTCCTTTTTAGAACATATTCTTAAAGTGTGGCATGACTTCACACTATATATTTTCTTAACTGTCTCGTTCAATATGTTAG
This sequence comes from Sesamia inferens, assembly GCA_037179545.1. Taxonomy (NCBI): domain Eukaryota; kingdom Metazoa; phylum Arthropoda; class Insecta; order Lepidoptera; family Noctuidae; genus Sesamia; species Sesamia inferens. Next base: position 12,391,152 of record CM073928.1, on the reverse strand, counting down.
CATTGAAAAATTTAAATATGTAGCATGCAAGTTTAAGAGGTGCTCGCAGGTGGCAGTCTGGAGTATAGAAATAATACGTTAAACGTCAGCTCAGTTCTGGAGCTACTTCTTTTTGAATGAAGGTATCAATTACATGTTCTGATAATATGTTATGTAGTCGTATGGTAAACATACAACGTGTAATGAAAGGGTAATCACGATTTTTGTTTTTTCTTCTAAGTAATTATTATTGCCTTTTATAGATAAAATGGCTAACCGGCGATATATACCTGTACATTACATGTAGTTAAAATTTTTCCCAAACGTTTTTCAAGTGTGCTGATAATGTAAGTAATTAATACTGTCCCAAAAGAAACCGAGATTTTTAAACATTTTAGCCAATCTTATTTCGTTTCTCTGTCTCCCCCAAAGATTGATAAACAGAAAATTCTTATGCTAATATTAGCTTAAAGCTTATGGCATAAAACATTAATAAAGCTCGGAAAATATAAGGTTATATGCTTCATATTCACGCACGACTCAAATAAAATAAACATATCATCTTTTCAAACTGCACGAAGAAAAACTACTTCTTATGCAATCTGTAACATGTTGCTTACCGACAACTTACAAACAGGTATTAGTTATAAGTTATAACTTTATAACTCTCTGAAGAAGTTACATAACAAGCATCTGGTATAATTTCCGTCTACTTAATACTTAACTTCAAAAGAGACCGAGAAGCATGTGACAAAGGAACTACGTTAATACTGTAATGTTTATCGTAATGGCAACCAGTAATAGAACTAAGTATAATTGGTTTTGGACAAATCATTTTGAGGGATACTTTTGGAGATTTATAAATAATAAATTTTGGTTTGGGTTTTGCCTTTGTTTACCTATACAAAGTATGTTACTAGTTGTACACAGGCACGCTTGACCGTATGTGTTGATAGAAGTGGTTTATTTTTGAGTTTTTTGTTCTAGGTTATTTTCGTTTCGTCACCACGGTCTTCTTTAAAAAAATTTAGCTGTGGCTAATCGTATTGCCACCAAGGGATGCAAAAGGACATTGCATACTAAATAGTACTATAATAAATTTTGTTAGGAAAACTAATGTCTGAAATTCGGAAAAGGGCGTTCTAAGAATTAATGGTACCTTTACTAAAGACAATATTGGTAAAAACCCTAATAAAAAATGTGTTTTTAGGGTACATATTTACTGTAAAAGCATGCAAACATTCTTACATCAAGCACATTCAAATTTCCTGATTCCTTCCCATTTGATTCCATATATTCCTTATTCCATACATTTCTGGCTTAAAGGCCTAGAGATTGGGCCAGAAAAACTTAAAAAAATAAATAAACAGAAAAAAAATAACCTCCCTCTGCTTCAACACTTGATCTAAAAGCCACATCAGCCGTACGGAGGACGGGTCTGATCAGTTGTGTTGCGAAGTGTGCCGGGTACGATGCGCCTGTTGTATCATACATCACTACTCTGTAGTCGAGTAACTAATACCATCTCTATGTATTAGTGTCTATGAATATAGTCTATAGTCTTGTCATTGTAACTTAGGATCTGACCTAGAAGATGTCGATTCCAATGTAATAATTCTACAAGTGTAATAAACCAGTCTAATTATCTAAAGTCTTTAATATTTACCAACGGGACAATCATACATGGTGTCAGAAGAGTGAAAAAACCCAATACGAAGAAAGAAAATTCAAAAAATGCAAAAGTCGGATGGCGTCGGTGGCAACCATGACACCGGAACTGCAATGAACAATGGCTTGAAGGCGCTTAAAATATCGTCAGATGCAACAAACAACAATTACGAAACCTGGAAGCGCTGGTGGCAACAGTTCGAATTATACTTGTTGGCAACGGGTTTGGACAAGTCCGGTGAGAAACGCAAGATCGCCATTTTACTACATCACGTTGGTGAAAAATGCTTAAATATTTTCAACACATTCAACATAAATATTGGAGAAAGCACATTACATGACGTCAAGGCCAAATTCGACGAATTTTTTCAACCTAGAAAAAATATTACCATGTATCGTTACATGTTTTTTACCACACGTCAACAGAAATCGGAAAGTATCGAGGATTTCTTAACCGATCTCGAAAATAAGAGCCAAGATTGCGAATTTGGAACGCTCAGAGAATCTCTTATCAGAGATATTTTTATCGCCAACTTGAGTTTGGACTTAGCACATGTACGTCAGAGACTGCTGCAGGAACCTGATCTGACATATCAGAGGATGCGAGAGCTAGCTAGGACACTCATCGTCGCACAGCAGGATGCAGACCAAATTGTCAAGAGGTCCACTAGTGAAGGGTCTGAAAAAGTCATGCATCTGCGTCGGAGGAGCCGTGGTCGAGCGGAGCGTCAGCGACGGCGAGCTTCACCAGTCAGTCAGCAGGGATCCAGCGCAGGGAGGTCAAAGTCAAGTCCCAGTCCTGAGAAGCGCTCGAAGACGTGTAGCCGCTGTGGACAACACCACCGCTACAAATGTCCAGCGCAGGGAGCTAAATGCAGGTCATGTAACTCTTATGGTCATTTTGCAAAATTTTGTTACTCCAATAATAAAAAAGTCAGTCATTTAGAGTCTTTTAGTTCAACTGGTAGTCAAGATAATTTTGTTGGAATTTTAAATTGTCATAACTTCAGTCATAGTCATAAGTCTAGTCAATATAATTGTCATTTAGAGTCACAAAGTCATCACAATCAAAATCATTACAGACATAGCAGGTTGTCATACACACAGTCAAATCCTAAGTTACAATCAACGGTCAGGTCGCACATAGGCCAGTCGCAGTCAATGTCTAAGAGATCTCATGTGGACTCATCTTATCATAAAAAATATCCTGTGTCATATTTCTGTGATGAAAGTGGTGATAATGTCATATCTGAGAGGTCTAATAAAAAATGCCTCAGTGATGAAAAAAGACTGGTGACTGATAAGTCTGAGAGATCTAATGAAGACTCTTGTCATATGTCATATCTCAGTGATGAAAACACGGAACAGTCTGAGAGATTCAGAGTCAAGTCAAAAAAGTCAAAAAGTCTTAGTCGAGATTCATATCTTAATGATGAGTACAGACACAAGTCTGAGGAATCTCACACAACAAACACTTGTAGAATTATTACAGCAAAGTCAACACATAGTAAACAGGTCAATACAGTCGAGTCAAAAGAAAACAAATACTATTCTAAACAGTCATGGAACATAAACATTTTAGTTGGTCATACACAAATTAATTGCATTATTGATTCAGGAGCTGATATTAATATTATGTCAAAGAAAACTTTTCAATCTTTGAAATGTCAAAGTCAAATGTCACTTGAGAAATGTCAAATAAACGTTAGTGGGTTTGGTGGTATATCAATACCCATTATGGGTAAAGTTAATGTAAAATGTAGTTTATCTTTAAATAATAGCACTATTAGTGTAAATATAGTGTTTATAGTCGCAGATTTAGTTTGTCCGAATGTTTTAGGTCTACCAACTTGTGAAAAATTAGGTATAATTCAAAGAGTTTTCTCTGTGTCTCAACAAAATTTTAGTGAACAAATTCTTACACAATACAATGATGTATTTCAGGGTCTTGGATGTCTACCTCAAGTCTGTCGCCTGAAACTCAAACCGGAAGCAGTGCCATGCGTGGATGCTCCGAGAAGAGTACCCTTCGCTTTACTGAACAAACTGCGCGATGAATTGGATCGCATGGAGAAAATGCAGGTCATTGAAAAGGTTTTTAAACCTACAGAATGGGTGAACAGTATAGTGATAACAGTCAAAAGCACGGGTCAGTTACGAATTTGTTTAGATCCTAGAAATTTGAATAAGAATATTATAAGGGAAATTTATCCACTTAAGTCAATAGATGAGATCAGATCTCAACTAGCAGGAGCTGTTTGTTTTTCTCATTTAGATGCATTTTCAGGATTTTGGATGCTTAAACTAGATGAATATAGTTCTGATTTATGTACATTTCAAACACCTTTCGGTAGATATAAATATTTGAGGTTACCTTTTGGTATTAATGCATCGTCTGAAATTTTTCAAAGAGTCATGATGAATTTGTTCGGTGATTTAGAAGGAGTTCTAATATTCATCGATGATATTTTGGTATATGGACCAAACGAGTCAGTACATAATGAGAGAGTACATAAAGTCATGCAACGAGCACGTGAAGTCAATTTAAAGTTCAATAAGTCTAAATGTAAATTTTTAGTTTCAGAAGTCTGTTTTTTAGGGTATGTTTTTAGTAAAGATGGTGCTAGGGTTGATGAAGAGAAAGTAAAAGCAATTGTCAATATGCCCACACCAAAAAATGTCAAAGAATTGCAAAGAATATTAGGTATGATCAATTATTTAGGTCCCTTTATTAGCAATTTGTCTCAAAAAACTCAAATTTTAAGAAATCTTTTGAAGAAAGATTCAGTCTGGACTTGGGATGAAAATCATAGTCAATGTCTTAAGAGTTTAATCGATGAAATTACAAAGTCACCAGTTTTAGCTCATTATAATCCCAATGTACCATTAGTCTTGTCAGTCGATTCGTCAAAGTCAGCATTAGGAGCAGTCATTATGCAGAATAATAAACCTATTGCTTATAGTTCAAAAACATTAACTCAAACTCAGTCAAGGTATGCTCAAATTGAGAAAGAATTGTTAGCCATTCAGTTTGGTTGTGAAAAATTTCACCAGTATGTGTACGGTCATAAAGTAACTGTTCATACTGATCATAAACCTTTAGTCTATCTTTTTAAAAAGCCATTACATGATGTACCAGCAAGATTGCAACGTATGATGTTAACTTTACAAAAATATGATTTGGAAGTTATACATGTTCCAGGTAAAGAAATGTTTATATCTGACACTCTGTCTAGAGCAGCATTGAAAGAACATTATATACCTGAGAATGAGTCAGAAATATCTTGTCATGTCAATTTAATGCATTCAAGTCTAGCAGTCACAAAGGAGTACTGTACAAAATTGTTACAGCACACTAAGAAAGATGATACTTTGCAATTGTTAAAAAAGTATTATTATGAAGGTTGGCCAAAAAATAAAAATAATGTCAGTCTGTCAATAAAACCATTTTGGAATATACAAGCTGAAATTCATGTAGTCAAAGATTTGTTGTTCAAAGGGTCAAAATTAATAGTACCACAGGCAATGTATAAGGAAATGTTAGGTAAAATTCATGAAGGTCACCAAGGTATAAATAAATGCTTAAAACTGGCTAGAGAGTCTTTGTACTGGCCAAGCATGTCAGCTGATATTAAAAACTTGGTAGAACAATGTTATGTATGTGCACAATTTAAACCTAATAATCCAAAGGAACCACTAAAAAATTTTGAAATTAATAAATATCCATGGCAACAAGTAGGTGTTGATTTAATGTATTTTGATAACCTTACTTATTTAATTGTCACAGATTATTATTCTAAATTTATAGAAATAGCTTTGTTAAATAAAAACAGTACAGCAAAGAATGTAATAACACATTTAAAGTCCATTTTTGCTCGTCATGGAATACCTTTATCTTTAGTGTCTGATGGTGGTCCTCCTTTTCAGTCATTAGAATTTAAGAATTTTATGCATGAATGGGACATAGAACACATTGTAACTAGCCCATATCATCCACAGTCAAATGGTCAAGCAGAGAGTTCAGTCAAAATTATCAAAAATATGTTAAAAAAATGTAAAAGAAACTCATCTGATCCATACATAGCTTTATTACAGTATAGAAACACACCTAAGAATAATTTACCATCTCCAGCTCAATTGTTAATGTCCAGAAATTTAAGAAATAACATTCCTATGTCTTATAAGAAATTAAAACCTAAAGTGGTTACATTCAAAAATTATAAAGAATGTGTCAAGCAAAATAATAAAAATAAGTCTAAATATTATAATAGAAATACAAAGTCATTGTCATTATTGTATCCCAATGATCATGTATACTTTAAAAGAAAGCCTGATAGCAATTGGGAACAAGCCATTGTCAAGCTAAGGTTGGCTAATAATAGGTCGTATGTCGTTGAGGATGTCAATGGAGTTAGGTATAGGAGGAATAGGGTTCATTTAAGACACAAATATTCTCCTATGCTATCCAATTCGTCGCAGGGGAGAGAGGAAGGTAACAGGCAGGAGTCTAGACCTCAAGAGCTCTCATCTCAATCCTCAGTCAGTCAACATGTAACTCGTTCTGGAAGAGTTGTAAAGCCAACCAGAAGGCTAATTGATGAAATAGATTAAGTAGAACATTGTATCCTAGATTAAGACCTAACTATAGTCTTAAGTCATTGTCTAAATTGTAACTAAGTCAGGTTTCTATAATATTGTTTGTCAAGGGTTAATTTAAACTTAAACAGGGGGGATGTTGTATCATACATCACTACTCTGTAGTCGAGTAACTAATACCATCTCTATGTATTAGTGTCTATGAATATAGTCTATAGTCTTGTCATTGTAACTTAGGATCTGACCTAGAAGATGTCGATTCCAATGTAATAATTCTACAAGTGTAATAAACCAGTCTAATTATCTAAAGTCTTTAATATTTACCAACGGGACAATCATACAGCGCCTAATGTTGTTGTGTTGGGAGTTTGGTCGTGGAGGGTCTTCAGATCAATCTCCCTTTGGCGCAGCATCGTTGGTCGTGTTGTTGGGTTTAACATTGCATCACCTCGCTCAACTACCGTCTTCCTTCCTATTCGCTCAGTTTTTCTGAGTGAATAGGCTCTTAATAAACTAGCGCGCTTTACCAGCAACGATCGCATCACTGCTTACCATCAGGCGGGATTGCGGTCAAGCGCTAGTTTATAATTATAAAAAAAAAAAAAATCATCGTACGCCAGCCGGCAAATATAAAAAATCTATAAATCTATAGTTACCCCTTAAATCCAACAACCAAAGAGACCAGTGAACATATATGGAGGCCTCCATCACCACCCGGAGTGTGCAGCGCTGAAAATTCCAGTAAGTCCTTTTCCTTTTTTTCCGTTTGACTGTGCCACATGTAATTTCCCAAAATCGCGCCTAAGAAACGCAGTTTAACTATCGAAGATATATCAGTACCACTATGAAACACTTACGCATTGCGTTTATAAATCCCTGAATAAACAAACATTGGTAAAGCTTTCATATTTGCTTATTGTAAGTTTTAAATAAATAAATATTTTGTTACCTGTTATTTTTGTGTACCTTCAGAAAATGCAATTTTTCCGAAAAAAAAAACACGATGTTTAAAATAAAAGCGGCAGCCTAATCGGCGCACACATTTTTGTCAAATGATTGATATGATTTTACACTAAAATCACATCAACTGCGGTAAAAGCGTCGCAATCATTTGACAAATATGTGTTCGCCGATTAGGCTTCTGGTTTGAAATCAGTGGTCGACCGACTCTCTCCAGTCATTTTAAAACCAACAATTTTCTCATTTGAGAACTACCCTCAAACAGTCTAACGAAGTTATCAAATCCATGGAATTGACATGAAATGAAACATGTATGTAAAGGGGTAAAGAGTGTGACAAGAAATGCGTGTGTGGTGAAATTGATTGAAGTTTTTATTGATAAGATGATGTGTCTAGTGAATATCTATGTATGCTCGATGGCACTTTTATTTAGGTCTGTGTTGAGGCAAATGGGCTTCAGATTTGACAGATTTGGGACTAGCTACTATTTCTTTTCAAATGTATTTCCATTTACCCCTTTTAGGCTTATTTAAATCTCTGGTATTTTTGTTTAAATGTCACAGAATTATACTGAAAGCCTTTTTGGTTGTTAAAGTACCTTTGTAGTTGTTATTTTTAATTGCTCATTTTATCTTATTTGTTTATTCTTTGCGTGTGAAATAAGATACTTTTCTTTTATTTTCTTTCCTCGTTTTTATTATATCTCCTGATAATACAAACTGACAACATTAATGCAAATCACTTGGTGTGTAACCAAAATATTATACATTTAATTTAAACTTCATTTTCTATAAATAGGTACAATAAATGGAACTCATTTCAACAGATTATTATGCAATATAATTAATTTAATTCCATATCAGTTGATGTTTTCAGTTATCCCCGCGGCCATAATCTGTTACAAAACAATTTGAAAACGCTTAATTTTATGTTCGTTATACGTTTGAATGGGTTTAAATTAGCCTTTCAATAAAAAACAGTGTTAAATATAAATGAAAAAAAAAGTGGGTTATTACAAAGCAAACCACATAATAAGGCCGCCCGCGCCGCGAATATGAGACAATAAACGACAAAACTGTATCGTAGCGGTCTACGTGGCGCTTCCGTAGCAAAACTCGTAGGCGACTACGCCGTAGCAGCGGGATACATCTAATGAGGGCACTGATATTGTACCGCTCAGCCGGCGGCCGACTCAGGCGGCCTCTATAAATTGGTTTCATGCATATTTATTTATTCAAATATGTATGAATTGAAATCTCCACGACTACTGAAATATGGCACTCGTGGACGAAAATTGAATCAACAGGGTAAATTAAGTTGACAGGCCCAGTCACAGTTTTTGAAATATAAACTCTTTTAGTTAAATAAGAAGCGTAACTTAGAAAAGTGCTCTGACGGCATTATTGAAAGTATTCTTCATAAACTTTGCCTTCAAGTAGCGAGCTGCGAACAATTTTTTTTTTAATATATTTTGCTCTCCTGACGTTTGGGGAAATTGGTGTTTAATGAGTAAACTTATGCACCGTAGTGTGCGCTAATCTTGTTTGTTGTTTTTTTTTTTTTTTTTGTAATAATGCACTTTTAGAAAAGTGCACGTGTGTATAAAGTTGCAGCTTAATAGTTTTTTGATGACTTCGCCCAGTGCAAAATTGAGTGTGCTCGAGTCTGTATAAAGTACTTTGAAATTTCCGTAAACCGTTTTGTTTGTTAAATTTTATTTGGTAATGCGGTGGCACGGCGACTCCGCTGTTTTGTACAAATTGGGGGATTTCAAGCGGCGTGTTTTCCAGCTAGTATTTTTGTAAATATGCTTAATCAACTTTAGGTAATGATATAACCGGTAAGACAAAGGAGGAACAGAGAATTGGATTTGGCGTTTATCCTTGAGTTTTTTTTTTTTTAACAAAGATTTATTTATCTTGTTTCATAAATAATATATTTCGTCAGAAATTTTATGTTTACGATTGAACTGTAACAAGAGATCTAACAGATAATAAATAAGACGAGTCTCAAAGCTTGAAACTAATTAAAGTCGGCAGGCACGAATCAATACTTATAAATTAAGACGGCTTAACTTGCAAAGAAAATTGGGCAAAAGTTCATCTCAAATATTGACACTAGAATGACGACAGAGTAGGAAAGCTGAAGCAGTAATTCTTAAAGGCACAGTTTACATTTCCGTCTCATCGTTATTCGTCTAGAATAAATTGTTAATGGGAAATTGTCCTCGTCCATTTATTCTTTGTATTACCGTTTTGAACAATGAATCAAGTCGTTTTGGAAGTTTGTAAATTTAACTATTCGAACAAAAGCGGAGAAACCGCGAGAACTCGGCTTACAAAAATATTGGATTTCTGTGATTGATTTATTGGTCTGATAAGACGATCAAGTAATGCCAATTTGCTGATATTCGTCGGATATTTGTTTGACACTTGTGTAACGTAACTTCCAGGTACTTTTAATAACTTATTAAAGTAATTTTCTTGTTAAGTAAACTTGTTTCCAGGGTAAATCATCTTCACGGTGAACTTAAATAAGTACAGATCAGATAAATAAACACCTCCATAGCTATTGATAAATGAGTTATTTGAATAATTCACCGAAACCGCTAGATAAATATTTTGCGAAAAGGAATCTTAAGTTGTGGGTAAGATTCATTTGATCTCCCTGTTATAATATTTAAGTTTAATAATTTAGTTTTACTTAACCTGTTATTTTTGGTTTTATCTTTGTATTTTCATCATCAGTTTTATTTTTTAACACTTTTTTAAGTTTATTAATTAGCTATCTAACTACAATTTCACAAAAGACAGCTAATAGAAATACTAGGCAAGAATAACTTCTCAATTACACTTTTGACAGAAAACAGCATTCTAAATGCATTACTATGGAAAATATGCCTGAAACTTGGTGATGACTGGCTTGAATTTGACTTGAGTGTTGTAGAGAATGCCTAAGGCATTAATTAACATAACCTGTGTACGTTTGTGCGAAATATTTAAATAAATAAATACATTTCTAATGTTACTGTGTTAATCAATTAATTACCTATCAGTACTTTGAAAGAAACCCCGGTCACCTGCAGTATTGTCTTCAATCTCTCTCTAAATCCATCCAAAGGTTATCTTTGAAAGATGTAATGGGTGTCACGCCTTGAAAAAATTATTTATGTATATATACTTTACGACATATCATCGGCTGCCGACAGAAGTTACCACACAAAAGTTAAAGTCTTGCCGCAAAGCGATTCGTCGTGTTCCGGCATGATGTCTGGTGAAGCCGTACGAAGGACGAGTCTGAGCAGTTGTGTTTGTGATGTGTGCCGGGTTGATGCACCAAATGTTGTTGTATCTAGGGTCTCCAAATCAATTTCCCTCTGGCGCAGCATCGTTGGTCGTGCTGTTGGGTTTAACACTCCATCACCTGCTCAACTGCTGTCTTCCTTCCTATTCACTCAGATATTTTTTTAGGTAACAAGCTCTTTAAAAACTAGCGCGCTTTACCATCAACGATTGCATCACTGCTTACTATATAAAAATCAGAAACAATACATCAAACACTACATAACATAAATTCATACATGAGTATTGTGTCATTTTATGGAGTACATAATACAGAATATCCTATTGTATTCTATCAGACAAATCCCATATACAACTAGAAAAAGGAAAAAATAGCGTGGGCACATAACCTGACAATTAGGTAATGTACACAAAAATTTAACCCACACTTGTATCAAACCCCTAACTCTAACTTACCCACTAACGTTCACAGGTAGATCTCAGTCTCAATCCGCCAAAAAATCCTCGAATTTTTTCACATTGTAACAAGTTTTGGACATTTGTTTTTCTCTGAGATGAGACTGCTACTACATTTTGGACGTTTTATATCACAAGAATTGGTCTTCAGATATCTATTTAAAGTGATTCATTTTATTCCATTAATTGACGTGTCATTCACGTCGCTATAAACATCCCTATTCACAGCCATGTCGCATCAATTTATTGTATTGGCAACATTTGGTAATCTCGATAGGTTTCGTTGCGCATTAATTTGGCTAATAGTTTGTTTTGTTCAGGTGTAGCCATAAGCTGATTAATGACCGTTATCAAATACAGTTCATTTATTTGACCAGTGTCCGCATTAATGATGCCAGTCACATAATTGTAACGAGAGTTTAATGTTGTTCGACAGCGTGAGTGTGTGTGCTTGAGTATATGAAATCTGTGCTGGCGTATCTTTTGAGATAATTAATAATAACTGAGTATTGTTTTTTGTTAAATTAAACATCATTTTGAAAGTATAGGTATTCCCAGTTAGTCAATAGTGAGTTAAAAGTCAGACATATTTATTTTTCAAGAATCAAACTGTAAATTCTTAGTTGAGGTGAGGTGTCAATCTACCTCATGGTGTGCCTAGGCTTTTCCTTACCATGTTGGAGTCGGCTAGCTGTGTAACCGTCTTCAGCTAAATACAAGTATTTTTTCAAGAAGTGTTGTCCTAAATGACCTCCACAACTCAGTTAATGGGTAATACTGATTGTCAGACTTTCGGGGTTCTGCCTACCCGTAACGACTGTCAAAGTATATGAATGGCAGCGAGCTCGCTGATGATGATAGTCTTATGAGCTATTTAATGATAGGAATTGAGCCTATTGCCATTTGACACTTATGCAGAAAAGATCCTTTGTTCTTAGACAGCTATAAAGGCATTAACTTTAATTCGATATAATGATGGAGTGTTTGTACTCACTTGAGCACAGATACCTAATAAGAATCTGTTTGAAATGTACATAGTATACAAACTGTAAAAAAGTAAGAGACGCGCGCCGTCGACAATTTCAAAGTTGCGTTATATTCTTTCTCCTACTTCATATTATTTAAGCTTTGATATATTCGCAATTTAAGTTGCCTGAAACTCGTTGGAGAGCGACAAGATTAAATTACGTTTTTTTCTACTTACCAACGAAGGCAAACGATATTTTACTGCAAACAGAGGAGTTAGGGCGAGCGAAATTCGTCCAAAACCTAGATGAATATTGTGTTTTGTGCGTCGGACGTAGAAGTGATTAGGATACGTATCTAAATGATAATGTTTAGTATTAGACAATTAAAAAGTACCTACGCCATATACCTGCTTTTTAAAAAGGTGGAACGTTAATTTTCGAATGAAGGCTATCGCATATGAAATTGCCGCTAGAGGCGCCAGTGTAGCATGAGGTATCCGAAATGTCACTGTTTCTGTGTGAGCTACGCGGGTTTATTTCTAATTAGTATAATGTTGTGAATATTTTATCAGCATCAGTATCAGTGCTTTTAAAGCTAAGCTAGGAAAAATATTACTATACGATATATTACGCGGGTTAATAAAACAGCTAATTCATAGGTTAGTTCGTTTACTGTTTACAAAGTTTTTTTTTTTTGTTTAAATATAATCTTTGTTGTCACGCGCGTAATAACACACTTTGAAAGTTATACATTAGGACCTCATTCGACAGTGGCGCCATTGGTGAGCACAAAAACGGTAGCCCTCATCATATATAGCAGCTGTGACTGCACTGCGAACATGACAAGAGGCGAGGCACAACTTGTGATGTTTGAATTGCAATCTTCCAGTTGGTTATGTCACAAGTTTGTCCCAAGACAAATTAGGGATATATATGGCGAACTTAAATAGATAACATATGATTACTAGTCACACAACACAAATACGAATGTACCAATCATTACATCTACTAACACTTAGGGAAAAAAGGAATCACAAATATGTTACACTAAATTATGCAATCAAACAATATGTTATAACATGCAACACCAAACAATCTACAAGCCATTCAAAAATTACCTTTATTCCAATATGGATAGGGAAGTCTGATGCCAATGCAGGTTGTGGATGAAGTGCCGGCAGGAGCGGCAGTGGAAGAGGACAGGACATCATAGCTGCGCCAACCTGCCAATAAATAATAGCCTTTAATATTGAGAAGCCAATGCTAGTACCAATCTTGGACGTGATTCTGTAAGGAATTCATCTAATTAGGGTTCCGTAGCCAAATAGCAAAAAACGATTTTGATGCAAAAATAAAAAAAATATAATAAATATTGGGGGCTCCCTATACTAACTGAAACTCATTTTTTTTCAATCAAACCTTTACGTGTGGGGTATCTATGAATAGGTCTTCAAAAATGATATCGAGGTTTCTAAGATATTTTTTTCTAAACCAAATAGATTTCGTGACAGACGCTTCCAAAGTGGAAAAAGTAGCCCACCCCCCCATCTTCTAAAATAATAAAATGAAAAATATAAAAAAAACATGATATACATTACTATAAAAAACTACCAACGAAAATTGTTTTGAACGAGATCTAGTAAGTAGTTTTTTTTAATACTTCGTAAATCGTAAACCGCTTATTACCGCGTAATCTTTCATACAAATAACTTAAATCCTTTGTGATTGAGTCCGACACGCACTTGGCCGGTATTTTCTATAATGTGATTGAGGTGCAGAAATGTTAACACATATTTAAAAGAATAAAATGATTATGAAATAGTACAAAAAAAAACAGTTTCTTTTATTTATACTATAAAAGGTGTATTTGATATCGACGGACAAACGAGTACCATGGATCCCGTACATGATTCTAAACCCCCCATTTGTGGAATTTTCCGTCGGCTTTTTCCTGAAATAAAAAAAATGATTTTTTTCACTTTAAACCGTTCATAATTGCTATACTTGTATAATCCGATAAGATTTTAAAGTAAAAATTAATTAATTCGCTATATCAGCTGATTTACTAGAGTTCACTTCAGGGGTCAACGTCATACCTACCACCAAATGATATCGAGGTTTCTAAGATATTTTTTTCTAAACCAAATAGATTTCGTGACAGACGCTTCCAAAGTGGAAAAAGTAGCCCCCCCCCCCCATCTTCTAAAATAATAAAATGAAAAATATAAAAAAAACATGATATACATTACTATAAAAAACTACCAACGAAAATTGTTTTGAACGAGATCTAGTAAGTAGTTTTTTTTAATACTTCGTAAATCGTAAACCGCTTATTACCGCGTAATCTTTCATACAAATAACTTAAATCCTTTGTGATTGAGTCCGACACGCACTTGGCCGGTATTTTCTATAATGTGATTGAGGTGCAGAAATGTTAACACATATTTAAAAGAATAAAATGATTATGAAATAGTACAAAAAAAAAACAGTTTCTTTTATTTATACTATAAAAGGTGTATTTGATATCGACGGACAAACGAGTATCATGGATCCCGTACATGATTCTAAACCCCCCATTTGTGGAATTTTCCGTCGGCTTTTTCCTGATATAAAAAAAATGAATTTTTTCACTTTAAACCGTTCATAATTGCTATACTTGTATAATCCGATAAGATTTTAAAGTAAAAATTAATTAATTCGCTATATCAGCTGATTTACTAGAGTTCACTTCAGGGATCAACGTCATACCTACAAACACGCACGGCGGCACGCTTGCAACGTTCAAAAGTCGAGCCGACACTTTTATTTAAACATTGTGATTTCTGTAACCGTTCATTAACGACATAAATGACTATCATAATTTTATTAGTGGCATGCGGTCTAGCCTTTTCGCGAAGTTTGCGTTACTTACTATTATACCTTATTATATACCAAACACATACATTGATTAAAAAATAAATTCAAAACTACAAAATATAAAATGGGCGGCCTTATCGTTAACGCAATCTCTTTAATTTTTTTTTTCTAATTACATAAATGTATATGTAGTATACAGGTACCTTTTTAATATCCAATCTATCACGATTAAGAAAACCATCCTAAAAAACTTTTGGACATTCTTAATCACCAACATCTGCGAGCGCCATTTAGGAATTCGTATCATAATTTTGTCGTGCGAATTTATCGATACACGAATAGGGATGGGAAACGTCGAAAACAATTTAGTTAGCGATGTATTCGGGAAGCTGGGATAAACTCGGTAGATATGCCTCTCTAATATTCCGTGTGGGGATGCTGGGTCCGTTGAAAACGATATGAATAATATATTGGAGCGAATGCACGACCAGTCGCGGAGATCAGTCCACATTACGACTCGATACGGCTTGTGCTGTGACAAATATAAGCGTCGAACAGACCAACGCGACGGCGACGGCGCGATGCAACATCAATTTATGTAGATGTTGAAAACATTTGTTTGATTGCGTTCAGGGATTACAGCGTTTGATATCTGGCTTACACTATGTTTGGTGCAATTGATTAACAAAAGGAACTATTTATATTTATATTATATTTTATTTACTCGTAATTTAACACCGATATTTATTAAGATTGATTTCATAGGAAACTACTTTAGGCATACCTATTGAAGAAGCTTTAATTTCATGTTTATAATCCTTCGCATCTGTATTCTTTTAAACTTGTTCCTTCGCCTTTGTGTCAGTGTTCTACATCGAACTGTGAATTTAAACAGTCCGCACATCACATCTTGTGGGAGTGTGTTCTTTGGCAGAATGAACGCAATATTATGTTGGATAGTGTACAAGTTACATCCGGAGTCGTTTATTATACGGGCCTTGTAGAAACTAGAACCAATTTCCGTGCGTTCAGGCGCTTTTGCCATACCTATTATTGGAATCAATTGTAACAGCTAATACTTAGGACCCATTAACTTAATCAAATCAGTTGCAATAATGTCCATTTGTGCCGATTGGCCTAGTTCTGTTCTGTCTCCTGCTTGTTATGGAGGGAAGTGGAAAAAATATCTTTTTTTCTTACTCCTCCGCTATTCTTTTCTGATTAATTTCGTTGCGGGACCCAAGACAATTCAATCGTTTCTCCGGGACTCGTCGAGCTTCATTGCTCGGCGTTTTTCTGGCGGTCTCCACTGTTGATTCTGGCTTTCAGGAGTTGCAGTGGTTGGGAAAAGTGTGGCGGGTTTTGTCCCATAAAATAATCCTTCACATTTTATATTTATAATACCTTCGGGTTTGTATTCTTAGACCAGTGGTAGCCCAATGGTAACATCATTGTCTAATCGTAGTACCTACCCAGCAGAGGTTTTACTTTTAGTAAATAGTTTCATCAACACTTCTCTCAAAACGACGAAGAAAGACATCGTAAAGAAACGGGCATGTACTACAACCAAAGATTCGAAAATAGTTAATTTCTACCAACTTGCATTGAACCCACGTGGAATACAGCTCAGTTCCTCTCGAAGAGATAATTCATGCTTCCCCGCAGTGGGAACATTATATGGTAAATTATACATATTTATACTGTCAGCAAGAGGTGTGAAATTATGTCAGTATAGTGTTACGAGAACAACAGATTTTCCACAATCCGCCTACGCGAATCTCCCGGTTTTGTATTGACGTGTCACCCTACACGGGATCAAAACTACGCGAATCGAGTCCAACCAACCGTTTTGAGTTCACTTTGCTGCCTTTAGTAGATTCAGAACCTATCACTGAACACAGTTTAGTGATATGTTCAAACCAATTGACTGACGATAGCGACAGACGATATGCCGAATCTTATCGAGTTCAGTCCAATTAGGCATTATGGAAGCGATCAAATAACAGATCTTGACATTTTCCGGGTATGATTTGGTATTGAGTTTCGACTGACTTGGGACTGGGTGGAGGTTCTTGATATTTGTGTTTACAAAGGCTTTGTTAAATGGGGTTTTTGCGGTTTAGTTATAAGTAAATTAATATTGCTTCTCCGTCTTCTTGTCTCTTCTTTCTCGTTTAATTTATAAATTGATTTCTACATTTGTCACTTCCTTTTATTTTACTATATCTTTTCCATAGAATGTGTAATAGATGTGAATGTATGTGACCTTCACAAAGTTAGGAAGAAGAAGAAAAAGAGGTTGGGCATAGTTGTTTAACATCTGAAGGCCTATCCTCGTAATGTTTAACGTTCAAAATCTAGTAGCAGTCTCATATCTGCGACAAACAAATGTCAAAAACCCGCCAAAATGCGTATTTTTAACAGGTTGAGACTGAGATCAGACTGTGAACAGACAGATAAGAGTTTTATATAAAAAAAATAAACAGTGTATTATAGGTATTTTTTTTATATTATAAACCAGTGTTTGACAGCAATCCCGCCTCATGGTAAGCAGTGATGCAATCGTTAATGGTAAAACGCGCTAATTTATTAAGACGCTAATCACTCAAACCTTTAAGAAACTTAATTATAGTTAGAAGGAAACACCGCCGCTGGCTAATTGTTCCAGTCACTCTAAATATACGGGGTATAAAAAACGATGCGAAACGCTTCGTCCGGATCGCAGTGGTATCGACAAAGTAAGGAAGGATACTTGCCGTACGACGGGACGTCCGATGATGGAACGGAGATGGGGGAATTAAGTCATGCAATTCCCGTGCACATTCTCAGTAAGAGAGAAGTGTATAACGAATCGTCATATTATTATTTTAACTGCATATATTTGAAAAAAATAATTACTTATTCTTATACAAAGTTTGTCTTTGAAAGATTGCTCTTAGTGATTAAGCTCTTAGTTTAGTTTTAGTTAGGATAGGATAGTTAGTCCTATTTTTCTATCGATTTATCTATATATGTACTTCAGACCAGTTTGCCAAAATGTCAGCATTTGTGTCTCTATTCTTAGTGAAAAATAGTTGAAAAGAACAAAAACACGCCTGTCTACTTAGACAGGGTATGTTTCTATAGTAAACCCATATCTCGCCAGGTATGTTCAGTCAATATAATTGAGCCAGATGGTAAAACCCAACACCACGAATCAACCCGAAAATCGAACTCAGGATCTCATGGTTAGCAGAATCGCTTTCGACCCCAAACGAAGCAGTCAAAATATTTGGCTATAACAGTATCAAAGTAATCCTAATGGCATTAAACAGACAAACAACAAAGACTTAATGAAGTTGACAGCCTTAAAAGCATCAGCAAAATTCAAAATGGCAGTGCCATCACAAAAAGCACATAACAGCCATTGGAAATTTCGTAAATAGTTATCTAAACAAAATCAAACAATCGGTACAATGTTAATATGAATCGGGAAGGACACCAAGTTTTAATCGAAACGTCGAGCGTTTGTACTGAGCATCCCAAGGGGTGTCTCGTTACAATAAATTAATTAACCATACTAATTGAATGACACAAAACGAATTAACTGTGAGAACTGTTTTTGATAATAAAGGGCTTCACATCAATAGAAAATTGTTTTAATTATTATGTATATAGTTTTGTACTGCTTAACGAATAATATGAAGATTATTTTGAAGAAGATCCGAAGCAGAGAGATCTGTCTAGTTTTCTTAGAAACGCTTAAACGGTTATATCGTAATCAATTTGGCCTATGGGGCTGTGTATGAGAAGTTTTGTTTGGGCTTTATTGGAAATTCTGCTTTACAGGTATTAGTTACTACAGACTAATACTATGTATATATACAACATGTTATGTAATTAACGCATCTCAAACACCCCAATTAGAATATTATGTTATAATCTTTACATACACTGAATTTTAAATTTAACATGTATATTCTTATGTGTTATACCAATCCTTGAAGAACGAAGACCTTAACGTTGTAGGAACAACAGGGTGACAATAATTTCCGTAGTTTTAATTATTTTTGGGATAAAACAATACCCATATTAAAAATGATATAAACCGATTCAGTAAACGATTCTGGACAAACTATTTTCAGGAAGTGCGTTAATAAATTTACATGTTGTATAAGTCACACCCGACAGTAGAGGAAGTCGTTGGTTCAAATAGACGTTGAGGCTTAATAATTTTACCACCACTGCTCTCAAAATACTCATCATGTTAAAACTGGTCCTTGAATTAAACATTCTAAGACATGTAACATCTACCAACCCGCACTCTTACAGAGAAGAGGCTTGTACCCCAACAGAGGAAACATCGTATACTGACAAAGCTAATTAATACAGTACCCATTTTGATAATAATGAGCATCGCAGAAGAACCAATGTCACCGACATAGCTCTTCGAGTCGCTAGAATTAAGTGGCAGTGGGCGGCGCACATTGCTCGTAGAACCGATGGCCGATGGGGCAATAAGATTCTGGTGTGACGGCCACGTACTGCAAGACGCAGCGTAGGGAGGCCCCCAACAAGGTAGACAGATGAGCTGGTAAAGGTCATAGGAATGCGGGCAGCGTAGAAAGCCTTGGGGGAGGCCTTCGTCCAGCAGTGGACCTCTAAAGGCTGAAGAACATGAAAAAAAAGAGCATCGACTAACAAAAGACAAGTCACAATAAATACTTTTTCTTTCTTTCTTCTTTCATTCGAAAGCGTAGCAGGTTCCCCTAGATCGGTCACAAAAATAAAGGTACTTGTCCTATCCAAAGCAAAGTAGTTATAGTGACAAGAAACTCTTCAAAATATACACATTAAAGAAAAATTAAAATGCAACTCGTCGTACCTACATCTAATAAAATACCAATCCACCTGATGAACAATGATAAATACCGTCCGTACATTGACCGTGTTATATTTCCACCGAGGAAAACCGCGCTCTTCAACTATTCACGAGTCGAGGGAAGTTGTTATTATGACAGTTTCCTAACTCCATTAATTACATTAATGAATGCATTAATATAGAGTTGGCAACTATGCCTCGGGGTGACAGCCGACGTGAAATCCTTTTTACTAGATAAAATAAAAATTTTACTTAGGTCAGTCGACTAGTTGATGGAAAAGTGGATCTTTCGTGGATATTAGAAAGCTTTTTAAGTGGCATTGCCACTTGTGGAAATATTGGAGTTAGATTAATTCACTTAGGAAGTAGTTTAAAAGCATTTCATTAATAAAAAAGATCTGTGCAATACGTTGGATCTTCCCCAAAGCAGAAGAATTATCTACATATACAATATGTAAAGAAAACCCTGTTCGATCCGTGAAGGTAATGTTAGGTATCGTTAACTGATTCTAATAATGTCAACAAAGCCGGGCTAAACTTATAAAAATTCTCCTTAAAAAAATTAGTATCATTTCGAAAAATCGAGGTAACTTAATGCATGTGCGAAAGGCAACACGTTAGGGGTACATGCGCGGGTGTAAAGGGGCAGGGCACGCGGCACGTGGTCGCATCGCTATTCGCTGTCACAAATGGTGTTGTCACTTTTTTAAAAATACCAAATTTTGGGGAAGTTGGAATTAATTCGCGGAAAAAAAAAAGATTATTTCAAAATTCATTACTATTGTCACTATGATGATTACGTAAAATTTCATATTTTATTTGGTCATGTGTATACCTAACATTTATTATCCTTTTGGGTCGGACAGGGTTTTTTTACATATTGTATATATATATATATAATAACTTCATGTCTAAAACTCATGTCTACCTTTCCTAATTAAACTAGTATTGCTCGCGAATCATTCCGCTTAAAATGTCTAGTTCGCTGCACCGCACCGCCTGCCCGTGTCATTCCTTCGTTTTCACTTATCGTCCTGTATTTTTGTTTGGTACCAAAGTTTCCAAGTGTCATGTGCTTAGCCCATATCCTTCCTCAAGAACTGGGTTAGCAAATCCATTATTTTTAAACCGACGGTTTATTCTATATGATTAAACCCTATAAACAAACTAATGCAGGTGTGGTAAGCTATAAACAAATTAAGTCATTAAGGTATGGTAAGCAGCACATCGTGACGGGGTCCACGAAGACCGATACCTGAGTCAGGGTTGAGGGTTGGTTGAAAGAGAAACCCTGTAGCCCTGACGGACAGGCAAGTGAAGGAACACGGGTAGGTTTTAGTCAGTAAAAGTCTATTACGCCCTTCCGGTCCGACCAAAGCGGGAGAGGTCATTTGATGATATCCACACCAAAAAAAAAAAGGTATGGTAAGCTATAAACAAACTATGGCATTAAATTATGGTAAGTTATAAATAAACTATAGCATTAAGGTATGGTAAGCTATAAACAAGCTATGGCAT
Source organism: Sesamia inferens (assembly GCA_037179545.1). Taxonomy (NCBI): domain Eukaryota; kingdom Metazoa; phylum Arthropoda; class Insecta; order Lepidoptera; family Noctuidae; genus Sesamia; species Sesamia inferens. The sequence continues at coordinate 12,369,988 of CM073928.1, read as the reverse complement.
TAAGATATGGTAAGTTATAAATAAACTATGGCAATAAACAAATTTTACCTTTATTCGCCCCACGGTTTCACCCACATAAGTCTCGATCTTATCTTCGAACTTTTCAGCTTTATTATTAGTATAACAATTAATAAGGGCGGCCTTGAACATTAATAATGACTTTTTAAAACCTCCCATTCATAAATACTTATATAATCAATTCGAAGGGAGCGATTGGCTTCCTAGAATTTTGACGGATCCAATTATTTTATCGCTTTTTCCGAACGCTGGATACCCTCGAAATTAATTAATTAACTATTGGTATAATTAAATCATCTCGGCTCCACGAAATTTATTCTTTCGAGTGGCGAACAAAGTTTCTTGTTTAATTTACAATGGCAGGAAGATCATAATGGTATGATTAACATGACTGAAGTTTATCGTAAATAAGAAGGGGAGGGGAAGTGTGATGATTCATGACATTGCCACACTGTTAGCCGTTTTGTTACTAAATAAGAGTTAAGCAGGAAATCTGTGGTAATGACATTTTCAAAGTAATTTGCACGGTTTAAAAAGGAAACTGTTTTGTTTAACGGCTCTTTTACGCTGTTCTTTACTGTATTAAGTCGGGTTTCAGCTAAACAGTTGCGTTTCCAGTAAGTTAGGGAAGTTTTTTCATGATTACTTTGAAGTAGAAACACATTTGAAAACGACGAGTGTATATAATTTTTTGTCGACAATAATCCCGTACTTTCTTACTTTATTCATTTATTAACGGTATAGTGAGGACTATGGTGATGCTGGAGTTGATGGTGAAGAAGGCAGGCACACTTTGCTAGACCAAATATTAGAAATTAAGAAGTCCCAATGAAACATATACATTGTATCATCAATATATGCAATACGTCATGTAGGAGCTTCATACAAGTTCGTTCGTTTGAGTCTTGTTAATTAGCCAATGCCTCGATTTTTTTTTAAATTACTAATAATACATTTATTTGCGGCAAACATAATACATATAAAATAAATAAACAAGCACAAAAAAAAAAATAACAGGTTGGAGATACTTCCACGTAAAGCGGCCAATGCTCAGCACAATGGTAGGTAGTCTAAACGGATTTATAGTTTTATGTTACACGAGTTATACTTGGGATTTTATTTCACGTGATTTAAATGGAATTGGGTTGTCGGGGGGCGACTATGCACAGGTAGAGGTAGCGTGGGTAGGCCCCCGACAAGGTAGACCGACGACATGGTGAAGGTCACGGGAAACTAATGGTTGCGGGAGGCGCAGGACCGGTCGTCGTGGAGATCCTTAGGGAAGAACTATGACTAACAGTGAATGTCTTTCGGCTGATATAATGATGATGATGATGAATGGAATAGGGTATTTGACTAAAAAAAATAATTAGTCCGTCAGTCCGATTTCCAAAAAATACTAGACACGTATTTTTTCTTTTTTCATATTTATAAACAAAAAATGAAGACGACACAGTGCGTTGAAAACTCGAGCGGCGTCACTGGACGCTACACTTTTTAGCGAGCAGTGACGTCACCAGCCATCACTCCTGATCTTTGATGCCTTTTATATTTGTCAATCTTTATTGATTTGATAAAACAAAATCTATGTCTCCAATATTTTTCTATAGTCTGAATGACGGACTAATTAGTTTTTTTTAGTCAAATACCCTATTGAAGGATTGATTTGTAAATTCGCCATTGTGATTAGTGTATGACTTGCTGCAATAATAACTACCTAAGAGGAAAACAGCCGGCCGGTAATGACAAGATTGTACGTTTCTGTACAAATAATTAGGCCATGAAATTGAAATTTCTGGGCCAACGTGGTGAATTTCGGTTCACTCCATCTCAGAGAGAGGCCTTCTGTCCCAACGGGAATATTTTAAGCTGATTATGCAATTTAAATTAGAATTTCGGTTGACCACTGAAAGTCCATGCTATGGCACAGTATCTGCTTAGTGAAAGTTTTATCACAACCAGGGCGTGCAGCTGCAAATACTAAAGAATTACATCTCAGTTCGTTTGTATATCCACATGAAGCGACAAATCGAAGGCGTAACATACCATTTCGCTATATTTCCGAGACCAAGAAAAAGACAGCAGCAGTACATGAATTATCACTTTTCCTATTCATAATTCACAGTCTGAAAAGCTAAGCTTGAAAACGTTCCTGAATGATGTGTGTGTGTGAGTTATTATTTTTAATGGAAATGACGTGAACGTGCGATCTGACGTTATGACTGACGTGGTACAGTGCGAGCCGGATGCTTTGTAGTGAGATATAATGTGGAACGTTAGCGCTGTCAGCGGTGCAGTTTTAGAATGATAAATGATTTAAAAAGATACTGCGGGCGAATGTTGTGGCGAACAATTGAGATAGATACGTGTACACGTATATCACACAAAGACGACACACACATAGTTTTAGATGAAGTGTGCTGTAAAATAAGTCGTGGTGGCCTAGTGGTCAAAACACCAGCCTCTCAAGTATGAGTTCGCGGGTTCGATTCCAGGTCAGGCAAGTACCAATGTAACTTTTCTAAAGTTATATGTACTTTCTAAGTATATCTTGGACACCAATGACTGAATGTGAAGGAAAACATCTTGAGGAAACCTGGACTTTAAGTCTGAAATCGCCAACCCGCATGGAGCAAGCGTGGTGATTACGCTCAATCCTTTTCTGAATGAGAGGAGACTTGTGCCCAGCAGTGGGACGATAAAAAGGTTGATAATGATGTGCTGTCTATAACTATAACTATCGAAGTACGATACTGTTGCTTGGTAGACATTCAGTTTACAGCATCACGCAGTACGACACAGGCTTAGTGCGGGATGGTAGATGTCATAATTCTTCAACTTTGTTCTTCGATGAAATACAGGGTGGCGCAATAGAACGTGCATTTTTAAAATAATTATTAAAAAATAAATACAAAAGGTATAGTTAAAATAAAACTAAGCAATTATTAAGTGATAACTGAAGTAGGTATATTTTTTAAAAATAACATCATCTAAATGATGACCCTCTCTACGTTGGCACTCCTCTAACCGCAAACGGAAATTACCGAAAACTTTCTTAAGTAGTGCTGGTGTGATTGCTGCCATTTCATCACGAATATTCTCCTTGAGCTGACTGATGTTTCTCAGATTATTGGTGTAGACTTTGTGTTTGAGGTATCCCCACAAATAAAAGTCAGGAGGCGTCAAGTCTGGACTGCGCGAAGGCCATGGGATATCACCTCTTTTCGAAATCAGTTTGCCAGGGAACATCTGCTTCACAACCGCCATGGAGTCATTTGATGTGTGACTGGTAGCTCCGTCTTGTTGGAACCAAGTCCTAGAGTTCTTTATTCTTGAATTTTCATGTTCTGGGGCCAAAAAACCTTCCAACATCGCAACATAGCGTTCGATATTAACAGTAATGTTTTGCCCCCGTGCGTTTTCAAAAAAATAAGGACCAATTATTCCTTTGGCAGAGATTGCGGCCCAAACTGTCACTTTAGGGCTATGTAACGGTTTTTGATGTTTGAGTCTGGGATTCTCACTATTCCAATAATGACAATTTTGGCGGTTTACGAACCCATTCATATGAAAATGTGCCTCATCAGAGAAAAGGATGTTTTCAAAATTTGAAAACCTATTGAGCATTTCATTAGCAAATGTGAGCCGTGCTATGAAGTCAGAGTCTTTCAATTCTTGAGTTAATTGCAGCTTGTATAGATGCAATTTAAGATCCAAGTTTAAAATTCGTTGCAAACTTCATCGCGATATGTTTAGGACAGACGATCTCTTGCGAGTAGACATTTGTGGATCTTCTCGTACCGACTGCTTAACACTCTCAATATTGTCTTCGGTCCTAGATGTGCGTGGACGACCTTTTGCGTGTGGTTTAAACGTCGATCCAGTCTCTTCAAACCGCTTTATCTAGATTTTAATTAAATTAGCACTCGGAGCCTCCCTAATTTGCCGTACACCATACTCAGAACAAAATAGTCGCCTGACAACTACGTACGAACGAGAGTTTTCGTAAAATGCGCGCACGCGAAATGCGCGACGCTTCCCGTCGAAGTGACTCATAGTGACTAAAACTTCATGAACCGCGCTACCCAACGATATCGGTCTCCCCTCGCCCACGCCCCTTCTACCCCGCAAAAAAAGATGATGCAATATGCACGTTCTATTGCGCCACCCTGCATCTGTTTCCTCACGATGTTTACCTTCACAATTATGAGAGTTTAAATAATTATTCATTGATTTTATAATTAATATAATTGATGAGAATCATGATAAAAGGTAACTAATTAAATTGAAACTTTTCTTACATCGTCTCAAACTTTTTCGTCTGTGTGTTGCATGTCGCATGACGGGAACACACATATGAAAACGTGTCGAAAAGCACTCGTCAGAACGCCTCGCGGAGTCTAAAGTTTCAATTTTACTGTGGTTTCAAAAACCACACAATCCATTTTTTATGTTCTGTTTTGAGTTCTCAATTAAATTCTTAACTACTAATGAGGCCAGTAATTACTTGTAGATACCCTACAAAAGAATATAACAACTCTGTGTAAAAACGACAATTTATTTCAACAGCTTCCAGCGCTCGTTAAATCTACCTCGAGTTCCTCAAAATTCCTAGAAGAAATTCACAAGTATACTAATGCCATCCGTTTTCTCAGACAAGGATTTTTAAAATATCTGGGTAAGGTAAGGAAATGTACCTCAAAAGCAAGACAAGCTAGATTAATACATCCTATTACGGCTACCGCGTCAAGTGCAGTTGTTTTTGCCGTTCGAGGATCTAAAGAAAAGATTCCAAGTTCTATCTCTTCCATAGGAATAACTTGGTTTAATCTAGCACATAACTCTAGTGATAAGGCAAATTGCAGAGATCGCCACTAATTGCAGCCGAGCTAACAATGCTCGCTATCCAACAAACAATAACTTTGTACATACCTTAAGAATTAAAACTTGTTCTAAACGCTAAGTTAGCGATTAAGTTGCAATCACGGCGGCGCAGTACTTCGCTAAGTTAGTATAAACAAGCGGACGTAACTTGCTTTATGCCAAGTCAATTCGGAACTAAGATGCGTTTGTTGTTTCATTAAGTTTCTTCAATAACGTTGAATATATGTTTATGTATTCATGATGAGACGATGTATGTATGTATGCACTTTCGCTAAGTATTCTGTTTATTTAGGTTATACCATCTCCTGGGCTAAGTTCTCAAAGAGTTTTATATTGAAATATTTACTTTAAGAGCCAATATATTTCGAATGTCTGAATGTATCTCATAGGTATATCAATATAAAAAATTGCGTTTCAAAGCTCATCACAAATAATGGAAATTGAAGCATCTGTCTGCATTGCCAAAATAACAGCTTTTACTAAATGCACGTGAAAAATATAGCATACTTATAAGAAACAATGTTTTTTTTTTTATTTAAAATTTATTTTTGTTTGTTTCTTCGTATCTAAATCCTGGTACTGATATTATAAAGAGTTACTTAGGCTACTTTTATTTTTGAAAAATAAACAAGGCAGAGGCTAGCTCAAAGCATAAAAAACCCATGTGGTCACAAAAAAAACTTCTATCTTATCGCTTTATTGTATACCTACCTACTGTAACCGCAGCATTCGATTGTAATATAAATAAATTAAATAAATAAATAAAAATGTATTCCTTAGTCATACTGACGGCAAAAGAAGTATTCTGAAAATTCATACAACCACTGTACATGTGATAAAAGTTTTCATTTATTATTTACCATCACTAATGGACCTGAAAAATGTAATTAATCTTACAGTCCTTAACACGATGTACGGTCACGAACCGAATATGTACACACTTTCCAAAAATCTAAAGACACTTTCACGTGATAATAATCGTCATCATAATATTTCTCTTAACTTTATCAAAATTTCAAGCGATTTGTCGTGTTCCGGCATGATGTCTGGTGAAGCCGTACGGAGGACGGGTCTGAGCAGTTGTGTTGCGATGTGGGCCGGGTACGATGCGCCTAATGTTGTTGTGTTGGGAGTTTGGTCGTGGAGGATCTTCAGATCAATCTCCCTTTGGCGCAGCATCGTTGGTCGTGTTGTTGGGTTTAACATTGCATCACCTCGCTCAACTGCCGTCTTCCTTCCTATTTGCTCAGTTTTTCTTAGTGAATAGGCTCTTAATAAACTAGCGCGTTTTACCATCTACGATCGCATCACTGCTTCCCATCAGGCGGGATTGCGGTCAAGCGCTAGTTTATAATTATTTTAAAAAAAAAATTGAGATCGACGCAACATGTCAGTTTCAACATCTTCTCTGTTCCATCATCGGACGACCCATCAACGGCGAGTATCCTGACGTTGTTGACACTACTACGATCCGGACGAAGCGTTTCGCCTCATCTTTTACACCACGTAACGTCGAGGGCCTGGAACAATTTGCCAGGGACGGTGTTTCCAAGTGTATTTAAGGCTAGAGTGAATAGGCTTTTAATAAACTAGCGCGCTTTACCATCAACGATTGCATCACTGCTTACCATTAGGCAGGATTGGGAAAACAAAATGCATTTTCTTCCATACTTCTCTTTTACTCTCTCACCTTGTTTGTCAGTATTTTTTATCATATCATCGTTGACACAGTCCTTACACCATTTCTTTAGTCTTCACCTACTCTTACAGCTTATCTTTATCACATTCAAAACACAGTTAAAACTTCCCTCGCGACGATTGTTCTCTATTCGATTCTATATTTCGATTGTTAAATAAAGAATAGAACCAGAAATAAGATTTTTGATGGTGCAGGTTAGAAAATACTAGTCCATCACACATACCTTTTTGGGAGACTGCATATGTATGTGTGATTGCATACAGTTGTATTTTCATCTGTCTATCAAAAAGTAAGTAGTATATCGAAATGATTATCGATATTAACACACTGAGGTCCGTGTCCATTCAAATGTAATTGTGTACTGGCATGAATATAATTACATTGTAATGAGGTATTCATGATTAATACAAGATTGTGTATAAATGAATAAGATAGCTTGTATGTTTTTGTATTTTACATTAATTAGTTATTAATTTAAAATACTCACATTATATACGTAAAAGTTAAGTTTATATGAGTTTCAATATTTAATTCCTATATATTTTATTTATTTATTTTATTATTTATGTTAACACAATAATATACACAAGTATATGACACGATCTAAGTACAAATGTGCAGCGAAAGGAGTAGTAAAACAGACATGTAGACAATCATCATCATCATCTGAGCCTGTACTCGTCCACTGCTGGACATGGGCCTTATTCATGGCACGCCAACAAGCTCGATCCTGAGCAGTTCTCCGCCAGCCGCTACCAGCCACCTTTTTGATGTTGTCGCTCCATCTCGCCCAAGGGCGTCCTACGCTACGATTGCCGAGACGCGGTCTCCACTCGAGGACTCCTGTACCCCAAGCAACGGTTGTCGGCCCGGCGGCATATGTGACCAGCCCATTGCCACTTCAGCTTGCTAATCCTCTCAGCTATGTCGGTGACTTTGGTCCTCTGTGGGATCAATGAAAGAACAATGAAAAAAAGAATATCAATGTGATAAGTATAAAAGTAATAATATTAAATAAACCTAAACATCCCGCTTCCTTGCGGCTGTTCACTTACTGGTTACGCGGACGATGGCCTACTGCTCATTCAGTCAAGTACCCGAGCTGGACTTGAGAACTTGGCCAATACTTGCCTAAATCTAATATCTCAGTGGGGTGATCGTAACCGCCTAGCATTTGCGCCACATAAAACCTATCAACTTCTACTAAAAGGTAATCTTAAATCATTGCCTACTATTAAATTTAACAACGTTCCCATTAAAAACAGCAATCCGTATGCTACCTTGGTATGATCTTAGAAAGGAATTTTTCATTTATCGAACATATAAAAATAGTTGGTGAAAAAGCTAAAAAGAACTTTTATGCCCTAACTAGAATATCCAAAGCAACTTGGGGTCTATCATTCCTAACTTTAAAAACTATATATGGAGCTACCTACTTAGGATGTATGTGCTACGGTGCACCTGTTTGGGCCGATAGGGCCAGCATAGGAGCGGCACGACGTAAACTGCTTCAAAGCCAACGTTTGGCATTGATATTTTTATGCAAGGCGTATAGAACGGTCAGTACTGAAGCCTTACCGGTACTGGCAGGTGTACTTCCAGTCGACCTTGAGGTACAGCGACGTGCTTCAATGTACTACTCCGCGAGGGGGGAGGCCATGGACACTAATTTTGTTACACAACGCGACTTTAATAAAATCTCTAGATTATTTAAACCTCAGACTGAAGTCTGGGAGGACCTCTTATCCGAATGGCAAAGTAGGTGGGATAATTCCATCAAGGGCCGGCACCTCCATCTGTTCTTTCCATCCGTTGGCGATCGGCTGGCTAAGACATGGCTGGTGGTTGACCACTGCGTTGCCCAATTTCTCACAGGTCATGGCAACTTTAAAAGTAAACTGTATTCTTTTAAACTTGTTCCTTCCCCTTTGTGTCAGTGTTCTACATCGAACTGTGAATTTGAACAGTCCGCACATCACATCTTGTGGGAGTGTGTTCTTTGGCAGAATGAACGCAATATTATGTTGGATAGTGTACAAGTTACATCCGGAGTCGTTTATTATACGGACCTTGTAGAAACTAGAACCAATTTCCGTGCGTTCAGGCGCTTTTGCCATACCTATTATTGGAATCAATTGTAACAGCTAATACCTACTTAGGACCCATTAACTTAATCAAATTTTATTCCGTGGTGTTTGGCAATCTGGGCTTCTCCCAGTTGCAATAATGTCCCTTTGTGCCGTTTGGCCTAGTTCTGTTCTGTCTCCTGCTTGTTATGGAGGGAAGTGGAAATAATATCTTTTTTCTTACTCCTCCGCTATTCTTTTCTGATTAATTTCGTTGCGGGACCCAAGACAGTTGAATCGTTTCTCCGGGACTCGTCGAGCTTCATTGCTCGGCGTTTTTCTGGCGGTCGCCACTGTTGATTCTGGCTTTCAGGAGTTGCAGTGGTTGGGAAAAGTGTGGCGGGTTTGTCCCATTAAAAAAAAAAAAAACCTAAACATATAATCCAATAATAATTACATAATACTAAAATATGTAAATAATATATATGTGTCGGAGATCGTCGATATAATTTTAATAGAAGTTGCTGATTTGATTTACGTAGTAGAGGGGCGAACGCTTGTGACGTTATTTTGTGATGGCGTCACATGGACAGAGTCGCTTTGGAAAGTGGGGTTCGTCGAACGGTGACTTTGCATCGAGACACGGACCAAGGCACTCCTCCGAACCGAAACTGTCGGTTTGCCTATTCAAATTGTTATTATGAAGATTGGAGGGTATATCTACACGTCGTGCTTCAATTCAAAACTCACCTATGAAATGAAACCTGTACCACCACACCAAGATGCTGTCGACCCTACCGCTCTGCCGTCGCTGTCTCCGACATCAGAAGTGGGATAAAGAACTACACTGCTCACAATGTCATTATAAATCAAGGGACAGAATAACAGTCACTTTCTGCCAATATTTTTATAGTACTTGTGTGATTACTTGTGTGGTAGTTGTTCATTACCTTCTGTAAATGCTGGATATACTGGCAGTGAGGCTGGAAGTGAACGTCACGTTACGAGGAGCGCTCAATTGCTGACGCAGAAGAGATCGCTCCGCCTGATAGTGCGCTGCAGGAGTGCGCTGCAGGAGTGCGCTGCAGGAGTCCGCTGCAGGCGTGCACGTGCGGCTGGACGCGGCGCTGTCGCGACAGTGCTGGCTGCTGCTTGGCACGCGACAGTGGTGTCTGATGCTTGGCGCGCGACAGTGCTGGCTGTTGCATGGCGAGCGAGGTGCGCTTGCGGAACATGCAAGGTGTGCTTGCGTAGAGCGGAAGGTGCGCTTGCGGAGTGTGCAAGGTGCGCTTGCGGAGCACGCAAGGTGCGCTTGCGTAGCGCGCTTCTAGCTGCTTGGTGAATCGCATCAATGGCGTGTGGCACTGCTGGAGCTGCTTGCGGCGCAACCGGAGCTGCGTGCGCTTTGCGGAACGCCCAAGGTTTCAAGACTTGAGCCTCTACTCTGCAGGCGATGAGAAGAATTCAGGACAGCATCTACTCTGCAGGCGATGAGAAGGTTTCAAAATACCCAAAACGTTTGTGGTAACGTAATGGGGTTTTATGAGAGCTCCGAGATGTCTGGTGTGCAACGGTTGACAACTGCCAAGTGGCAGGTGTTTGCGAGAAATTGCCACAATCCGGTGAGTCGTACTATTTTTATTTTGGTTCCGTGGCCGAATGTTCTCTTGTCAAGCAATCTGTAATTTCATTGGTGTACGTACACACGCGCCAGTATATATACAGTGTACAAGGTTGTGCCAGTGTGTTGAGTACTGAACCATTTCTTTGCGACATGATAATAAGTTATTTGCAAATTTTATTTCTTGTACTACCCGTATTATTTGTTATAATGGACTGAGAAATTTTAAATCAGGGTTTTAAAATTATGATGTCTGATTTGTCTTTATTTCGAAACTAAAGTTCACTGTGATCTATAGTTACGAGCTCGCTTGAGCTTATGATAGTATGTGTGGCTAAACTATTAAATCTTCTCAAGAGAACAAGCGGTAACGAACATAGAAATGAGTGCTATTTACGAAAAGTCTAAATTTGATAGAAGTGAGCTAAAGTAATGAAATTTAATATTGGTGAGTTGTTTGATGGCGATAATGGCGATCGTTACCTATTGAAATCGTTGATTGGAAACAGAACTTATAAGTACCCCACGATCGCATAGGTACGAAAGATTTTTCCAAGTAATGTCTGCTGAGTTAGATTTTCAATATGTAGAAGATGGTGAGGAGGGTGCCTCCGCCAGCAAATAGAACACGTATCATGGCTATGTGGTCGCGCTGCACGCACTAGTCTGTAGTCGTAACTGCAACCCAGTGAGGGGTTGTTCAGAGCGCGATGGGCAGCTAGTGGTGTGGCGGGGACACTAGTAGGTATGGTCGCACTGCATGCACTAGTCTGTAGTCGTAACTGCAACCCAGTGAGGGGTTGTTCAGGGGGCGATGGGCAGCTAGTGGTGTGGCGGGGACCTAGTTAGATATGGTCGCACTGCATGCACTAGTCTGCTGTCGTGACTGAAACTCAGTGAGGAGTTGGTCAGGGCACGATGGGCAGATGGTGGTGTGGTGGGGACCAGGGTCTCGGAGGAGACTATTAGTTGTACGGTCATGTGTTGACCTGAGAGTCGTGGACTCTAAGAGTTGGTCGTATCACAAGAGGTGATGACGATGTGGGTGTCAACTATGAGTTGTCACTAGCTACTGTGGTAGCGGGCCATGATTTGTTTTCTTTTTGACAATTATGATTATGATTTTGATTTGATAATTATGAGGCTTGGAGGAACCTTTTGTTTTCTTTTTGAAATTTGATAATTATGAGGCTTGAAGGAAGCTCTTGTGTTCAAGTTGTTAAAATAATTAAGTTTGGTTGGTTTTCTAATAGTCATTGTAATTAAACGTGACGTGTGACTGTCAGGTTGGCCGAGCTCTCAAAAATGCTTCAAAGTCGGTTTTCTGTGTTTTTTTTTAATTTGTTACAGACGTGCACGAGGACGTGCAACGGGAAATATCGAAATTTGGCCGGAATCGGTGGTTGGCCTGGTGAACCGGATCCCTGACTCCGGGGCTGAGGGAGCTTCGAATGCGACTGGGATTGGCGCTGGGATGATGATGATGATGCACGAGGACGTGCAAATCGTCAGGCTGGCCGTGTCGGAGATCGTCGATATAATTTTAATAGAAGTTGCTGATTTGATTTACGTAGTAGAGGGGCGAACGCTTGTGACGTTATTTTGTGATGGCGTCACATGGACAGAGTCGCTTTGGAAAGTGGGGTTCGTCGAACGGTGACTTTGCATCGAGACACGGACCAAGGCACTCCTCCGAACCGAAACTGTCGGTTTGCCTATTCAAATTGTTATTATGAAGATTGGAGGGTATATCTACACGTCGTGCTTCAATTCAAAACTCACCTATGAAATGAAACCTGTACCACCACACCAAGATGCTGTCGACCCTACCGCTCTGCCGTCGCTGTCTCCGACATATGAATATAATGAACAACTTCTCACGGTATACAACAAAGGTCTCTCGCTCTTTTAATCGACGTTTAAATCTAGAAATAGTGTTATATATTTTAGTTTTTTTTTTTTTCTTATTTTATAAGTAACGGTAGAATTGTGGTTAGACCATAACATGCCAACCTAATCCAAGTACTTTTTTGTAAGTACATAGGTATACCTACTTTTGACTTGACAAGTGTGTTGCAACACTGCTTATATCCTACTAAAACACTAGAAACTATAGAATAGAGATCATTTTGGGAGCCTTCCTAACAACGTTTAAACTAGGGCGATTCCCAGCTTGACTGAATAGTTAAAAAAAAAAACACCTTTATTTAACAAAATTAAAGTAACGGTTAGTAACAATTTGGTTTAGTATGTTTCGGCTCTTACTTATTTTAGTTTTAAACGAGAACAGAATCACTTTGTTCCCTAAATAACTTTTGATTTTGATACCATTAATATAGCAATACTATACAGAGTCTCGCTTGCAGTGCGTCAACTTTAATAAACACTTGAATTTTCGATTGACGGTCGACCTTAAAATGTTTATTTTAAAGTAGGTTTTACTATACAAAAATATTAAAGACCTAATTAGTAAGTAATGACACAAAATCAAGCAAACAAAAATTTGAAGACAATAAAAGTTTATTTACTATGTCTACAAAAATATTTCTGGCGACACTTTACTCTGTACAGTCACATCCAAAATATGCTTGTCGTTTTAAAGGCTATTTCTGGCTCCTCATTGCTCAATAAAATGTTTTATCGTCTCAAAATATTATATTCCGTTATAATATCAATACGTATAGGCATATTACCAGCTCTTATAGCAGGGCAGAAGTTGTAAAATCAAATCAAAAGCTATTTATTCAAATTAGGCTGAGAATTAGTACTATTCGAACGTTTAAAAATACAAAAGACAATACTTACCTTAAAACGGCCGCCCTATACTGCTTCTTAGTGTTTTCATTGGGAAGAAGTGTATTTTGACATAGAACCAAAAAATCATCAAAAATCGTCTTTTACCATACTATAAGAGCTGACTGTGACGCCTTGACTGTGAACTTACTAAAAATTAAGAGAATTGTGCCTCTGACTGTACCTGTAACAGTAACGAGATCTCTGCCGCTTCGCGCCTATTTAAGACGATTGAAATATTTTATAACGAAGTGAAAAACGCATTAAAAGTTTATCGGCCAAGTCCGGGAAGAAACAAAAACAGTGCCGCAGAGTAAAATGTTGCTTTGTTAACAGATTTCGTCTTTCCAGTGGGTTAATGAAGATGAATTGTTACGATGTTAGCTTTGAACTGGATTTGTTCGTGGTTTAATACGATTACGGGTCACTTGCAATTTGTAGATCGTTTATAAAATTTAAGTTTTCCTTTTTAATGAGTTAATACATGAAGTTTTACTTATCCTTATTATGAAGTTTTATTATATGTTCTATAATAATTAAACAAAAGTACAATTCTTTAACTGATGTTTATTTTTAAGTAACTACCAGACTACATGTAAGTACTTAAAATAATTTTCATTTTATGTTACCACCCACCAGACAAAGTCTTGCCGCCAAGCGATTTGTCGTGTTCCGGCATGATGCCTGGTGAAGCCGTCCGGAGGACGGGTCTTAGCGATTGTGTTGCGATGTGTGCCGGGTACGATGCGCCAAATGTTGTGTTGTAAGTTTGGTCGTGGAAGGTCTTCAGATCAATCTCCCTTTGGCGCAGCATCGTTGGTCGTGTTGTTGGGTTTAACATTGCATCACCTCGCTCAACTGCCGTCTTCCTTCCTATTCGCTCAGATTTTCTGAGTGAATAGACTCTTAATAAACTAGCGCGTTTTACCATCAACGATCGCATCACTGCTTACCATCAGGCGGGATTGCGGTCAAGCGCTAGTTTATATTTATTAAATATAAATATATATATAGTGTTAGAAGTTAGTTGTAAGGAAAATAAAAAATAAAACGCTAAGGCCCGATCAGGGACCGATATGTTCTAGAACCAACATTCGAAGACATGTAACATCCACCAATCCACACTGGGCCCTGTGGTAGATTATAGCCATTTTCCTTTAGAAAAGTCTTAGCTTATAGCCAAAAGGAAAAATTAAAGGCTAATTAAGGCAAAGAATATTAAACGCTAAAAAATTTAGTCAAACTGGTCAAAAAACTGTCGTTTTGCTTCGTTTGTGAACTTTATCTGATAAGTTGAAGTAAAAAAAAGGAGAAAAATACATCCCGAATTTTGTCTCAGGATACCATCTACATTCCTTTCAAAAATACATTATTTCAGAAAAAACATAGATGTAACAAAATCTTTTCATATATTTTCTAACCCCTACTCACGTGTTTCTCATAAATTAATTTGGGAAGTTAGATTGCGGTGTAACAAGCCCGGTTGTCATACGCTTTTCAATTTGACTACCCTCTGTATATGACGTACCCTTTGTTGTTTTTCTTAGGGTGCATGCGAAACTTGTAATTGTTTTAAAGTATCCTTGACAGATATAAGAATTGTGTTCTTTCTGGAGATACCTATTTGGACATTTCTTTTTGAAGTGGAGGCATGGAAATTGAATATCCTCTTTTACGAGAAACCACTTTCAAAAATTGAATCAAAACCTAATAATAACCTCTGTGTGTACTTTTATTTAGACTCGCATTTTTTTCTTTTCCCCTTTATTAATGATATCACATCTCGGACCATAGTTCAAACAAGTGAAGCGCTATCAAAAACTTTCGGAACTTAGATTGCCTGAATGAGTTCTAGACAACAGAACTCCACTCCTAGAGCATTTAAAAGTTTTTCAATCATTCAAATAAACAATCATCTCCAATAGCAGGTATAACAACTGCAGTTTTGTAGGTATTAATAGGTATAACTCATACCAGGATTGCGGTCAGCTGTCTAGCTATTCTAGACAAAATACTGATAAAATATACTTGATTTTGAAAATGTAAGGCAGATGATAAAGAAGAGAAGTATTAGGTATTTATATTAGTAATAACTAATAAGCCTGAAGAGTTTGAACGAGATCTGTCTAAAACGACCCATCGAATTTCAAAAATTCTATTGTCAGCAATGCTGTAGGTTTTTAGTATCAGGTGTAGATGGAGGACGAGTCTTAACAGTTGTGAATGTTACGATGTGCTAAATGTTATTATGTCGGGAGGTTGGTCATGGAGGGTCTCCAGATGAATCTCTCTCTGGCGCAGCATCGTTGGTCGTGTTGTTGGGTTTAACATTGCATCACCTCGCTCAACTGCCGTCTTCCTTCCTGTTCACTAAGTTTTTTAAGTGAAAAGGCTTAATAAACTAGCGCGCTTTAACATTACCGATTGCATCGCCGCTTACTATCAGGCGGGATTGCAGTCAAGGACTAGTTTGAATAATTAAAAAAAAAGACGCTTATATGATAATATACGCGATGCGATATGACGGAATGGGTCAGTATACTAAGAAATTTCATGAGAACAGTGTCGCTAACAGAAGTTAGTAGTAAAACATACCCCTACCTGTTAAGAGCTACAATTTCCACAACTAATTGCCAAGATAAACTAAGTATGACTTGCATAGTCACCAAAACATGTACAGAACAAGTTTCAGCTAATATGAACTGCAGTGAGAAGACAAACGAAACACTAACATTACCTCGGCTTATGACGTCATCGAGTGTAGATCAACATTCACCCCGGGGCTGAGCATACTCTGCAAACTGAGTCAGCCATCCAAAACTGAGTACACAGAAACAATCTTAAACATAATATTGGTATTGATGTTCCATTGAAATAATTGAGTTTTTGAATACTCGATTCGACTACACGATTAGCGCGGTGGTCAAGTTACTGACAGCAATTTCAAGTCCGGGCAACATTTAAAAAAAAAAAATGTAATAAAACCAAACGAAGATCAAATGTGTTCCTTTTTTCTTATATTATAAACTAACTAGTGCTTGACCGCAATCCCGCCTGATGGTAAACAATGAAGCGATCGTTGATCGTAAGGTACGCTAGTTTGTAAAGAGCCTAATCACTCTAGCCTTGAAGACACTTAAATTGTAGTCGGACACACCGCCGCTGGCAAATTGTTCCAGTCCCTCGATGTCCTCGATAAAGACGAGGCGAAACGTTTCGTCCGGATCGTCCGATGATGGAACGGAGATGGGGGAAATAAGTCATGTAATTCCCTCTCCACTCTTCTATGCCCCTGGCTTAGGAGACATTCGAATTTGTACCAAAATTGTCTTTACAAAAATATATGTTTTTTTTTTGCATGAAAAGGACATAAACAAAACCTGATTACCAAAACATGTGCGGTACAGACGACAGCACATGAAGTAATTGCAATCTGTCGAATTTCTTTATTAGATTTTCAGCTTTATCGGTAAAGTATAAAGGCTCAAAGTTGATTGGGAATATTTCACAGTTTCGGATAGGTCGACCTATTTTATCCTATAGTAGATACCCAGCAGATATAATAACCTAGTATATACAATAAATAAATAGGTTTGTAACTTTCTAGGACACACTACTATTCCTTACTTGCTTCTTAAAGTGAGGGTTTGATGGCCAAAAAGAAATTGAGTTGAAAAAAAAAAATTGTATTTGTAAGTGTCACTGTGTGTGTGTACACGCAACTGGCTGCTTATAAGAATATACAGGGTTATCAGTTAATGTCTCTGGGTATTTTATTTCACTCACTAGAAACTTTATCAGGTCGACAAACAAGTGGTGACCACTCCTCGGCTGTCCCCAGGCGCATCTAACTCATAATCCTGGAGTCATAAATTCTGGAACATGTGTCGATAAATTACTGGAATATTTTTAGTCGTGACATTTAGATCAGGGCCGAGGTGTGAATTAAAAATGTAACTTGGTCTTATTGGCTATGTAGAATGTTGGCTCTATCGTGGGACCTTATCAATTATATATTTAATACAATGTGTTTACTACAAGAATATACATACCTTTTATATTTAACGGACAATATTTCAAGTCGAAAGGTTAAAAGAGTTAATAGTAGATTGTTAACCTAGGGTCGAAAGAATCAATTTCCGAGGTATTTAGACGCGCGCGTGCGCAGCTATAGTCCGAGTAGGAATTGATCCTTTTACGCATGTTAAACACTTTATTTTTCATTTCATACGAGGAAAATAAAACTGGTTGTTTATTTAAAATATTTTTTTTAATTTTGACATAGATACATAACATATTAGTATCCCGCCAATTTATGTCAACTTTTTAAATTTTAAATATGGAATTCACGACGTAATTGTTGGGGCTTATTCCGCTCAAAGAAGTTTGCGCTATGTTCATACTGTCTGTTTAGAAACGCACATGGCCGCAGCCTTTTTTAATTAGCTTTTTTTTACTTATAAATTTTTACAGCTGACAGCAGTTCTATTTTTAAAGTTCATTCCGGCCCTTAGGTGGGAAGTAATTTGTATGATTTTTTCTCTTTTAAAACAATACTGACTTCCAAGTATGTGACATGAAAAGGTATTTTCAATAAACTCATATTTGTTTACATTTTTCACAAATAAGTAAAGATTGCAGCTAAGGTACTTTTCCTATAACACATAAAATTTTACAACAGTCTGATTAAATTTAAATTAGTCTGTTCTTTACAGAGCATACCTAAACTAAATCCGACGGTAAATCCATAAAAATGTCATAGGTATATATAAAGAACATTTTGATATCCACTGGCTCAGTTTCACAAAATATTTTGAAGAAAAGGCTGAACAAGTCCTGTACATAAATAAGTATTGTATATTGACATTGAGATGTTTAAACTGGGCTTAGTTAGTCTTACTTATCTATATTAATAGGTATTACAAACAGGTTACTTAAGGTGTGGTGTTCCCAAAACGGTGTATTCTCTAGATAGATCTTCTGGACTGATTTTGATATTGTTTTACCTATAGAAATCCACGTTATTTGTGAGTGTCATAGGCTATACATTTATTAAATCGAAAACTAAAAAGCCTTTAGCGGTAGTCGGATTTCACCACAACTAAAATATTGACCCGTCTAAAAAAAATTCATGGGACTTATCTGTAGCTAAGGAATCATCATCATCATCTTGGCGTTAATCCCAGTCGCATCCGTAGCTTTTTCAGCTTTGGAGTCTGGGGTCCGCTTTACCAGTCTAACTGCTGATATTGGCTGAACTTCGATATTTTACTTAGCTGTAGCTAAGTAATTTATGTTTATTTATTACTCTTATTAAGAATGCTAAGCGAAAAGGAAATTGTGTTTAAGAAGTATTAGCGCGATTGGAAAAAGAAATTCACACGGGCGAAGTCGCGAGTAGTAGCTAGTTTTCTATATAAAATGCTCAGGTGTTAGTATTCCTGTAGAATGGACATTGTTTATATCTCCCGTCAGACATAAACTATTATGAATAAAATATGTTGGAATAAAGACAAGAGAAAATATCAAAGAACCTATCTGAACGGCTTACTTTCAGGCAAGCAAATAAATAAATATTGACATCTTTGATATGCCTGAGACCAGAGGCTAGTGTCTTAGTCAGGTAACAGACATTTTATACCTGTGGAGTGTCTAACCTAACAATTAGGAAGATGATAAAACTAAGTGTTATAGGACTCTGGGTACTTCATAAGGTTGATTTTACCCCTCAGCTATTTACGTATTGCAAAATTGACGTCTGACAGTTCTTGTATGGAAAAACATGGAAAAAATATTAAAATTAATCCTCGATATAAGACTTATTCTATGTATAAAAGAAATTTGGTCAAATGCGTCCTTAATAAGGTACATCTATTTATATAATATTCTAAAATATATTTTTTTATGTGGTACAGGAGCAATGCGACAGGACGGCACGGTTGGCGTAATGGTTAAATGTTTGACTGCTGCGCTCCTTGCCGCGATGCCGCGGGTTTCAATTCCCTCACGGTACAAAATTTTGTATGACCTACAAGTGTTGTTCTGGGTTTGATTGTTGGTGTATGTGAGTTTATATGTGTTTGTAAACGACACGATTGGTGTAGTGGCTGAGCGTTCGACTCCTGCGCCGCGTGTCGCGGGGTCGATGCCCGCATGGAACAAATATTTGTATAGGGTACAATTAGCTGATCCGGGTCTGGCTGTTTGTTTATGTGAGTTTATATGTTTGCAAACGCACCAGGAGATACAGGAGAAATCCCTAGTGTGGAAAAATTCCTAAATGGAAGCAAAAAAAAAGGTACATATATATTATCTAGTGGTTTTAGGTATAAATTTTATATGTTCCAAGAGATTCTACCGTAAGCCATGCAAAACAAAATTTTGCATGTCCCACAAGCATATAACACGTGTCAATAATATTGCATGCTCCACAAGCATGTAACCGAAGATAAAGCAGTATAATGAAACAATGATGAACGGATGAGGAAGGAACGCCCATACTGCGCTACTCCACGGGTTGGATCACTCCATAAACCGGTTCCCAACGTTAGTATCCGATTAATTGCATAGGCATTCTCTGCGTAGCTCGCAGGCCAGGTATGTCAATGAAATCAATTACTTGCACGCCACACACCTAGCCTACCATCGGTTACCTATTACAGTTAAATAAGATTCAAGTTCGTCATAACTTTAATAGATGTATTTTTTAATCCTATGTTTTTAAAATCTTTTCTAAATCTAAGGGCCAATTCCTCGAATCAATAGTCCTAGTTACAATTTCATCGCGGCAACAATAATTATTAAATAGAATACTCTTGATTACCTACACCATACACATTACAGGACATAAATAATTGTATAAAGATTTTACAAACGATAACACAATGGAAAACTTTATACAAATATATAGAAGTTTGATGAATGTGGATTTATGTATTCCTAAAATACGGGAATTACACTCAATTCTCAATGTGTCAATTATTACAAATAACCAAGTGAACTAAAAGACAATTCCATCAGAATAATTCGACAAAAATAGTCTAATCTAGTAGATACATGTTTCTACATGACTTAAGAATATTAGTCCCAATTTAAATCATTTTGTAGTATTTTGCCTTTGCTTAATATGTTCGAAAAATGTGTTTGCCCAGCAACTTAAATAACGCAATGAATTGAAATTGAAATTTATTAAAAAACAGAACAACAATGAATGTACAAAAAGTCTGTTTGTATAGTAATAAAAATCTTAACAATAACAATCGTAAAAGCTAACTTACTGTAGTCTAAACCATAATATAAATATTTAAAGTTACGATCTAAACCTAATGTTGGGACCACCCGAACTAGGTTTATTTAAACCTGTGGGGCTGTGTTTCTTGTCTATCATCAGCAAGGATATTTGATGACTATAATATAATAATAATAAACATCATCATCATCATCATCATTTCAGCCGAAAGACGTCCACTGCTGGACATAGGCCTCCGCCACGGTTCTCTCCCGCATCCAGCGGTTTCTAGCGACCTTCACCAGGTCGTCGGTCCACCTTGTCGGGGGCCTACCCACGCTACGTCTTCCGGTGCGTGGTCGCCACTCGAGAACCCGTCGGCCCCATCGGGCATCGGTCCTACGGGCAATGTGTCCAGCCCATTGCCACTTCAGTGTTGCAATTCTTCGGGCTATGTCGGTTACTCTCGTTCTTCTGCGGATCTCCTCATTCCTGATTCGATCGCGCAGTGAAACCCCAAGCATAGCCCTCTCCATTGCCCTTTGAGCGACTTAGAGCCTTCTTATAAGGCCCATTGTTAGCGACCACGTCTCAATTCCATAAGTCATCACTGGCAACACACACTGGTCGAAGACTTTTGTCTTGAGACACTGCGGTATAAACATATGACAAACTTATTTAACACTAACCAATGAAAAGTTGTCCTAAAAACTTAAATAATACATTAACTCTACTTATTTATTAGTATATAACATTTAACTTACTAAACTACTCTTTTATTTTAATACCTCTAGCATTTTTTCCGTATCTGTGTAACTGAGGGTTTGTGGATATTCAGTTACACACAACATTTATTTGAGCTTTCACTGTATATCTTTAGTAGTTTGTTACATTTGTTATATAAATATGGTCCGAGAAATAAATAAAATCTGTTAGTAAAAGCAAGTTTCGTCCGTGAGTTAGTGCAAACTAAATCCTTCTCTTTAAACAGTCAAAATGAAGCTCATTGTTACTTATAGTGTGTTACACAATTACCATGTGGATAATTATAATGAATGTACCTAATAAATTACAACAAAACAAATCGTAATTAACTTCACTGTAATAAGTTTCGCATAACAGTAATGGTAAATATGAGTATCTTAATGTTATATACCAATTTTGTACCACCCATCTATATTTATCCAAATAAATGCTTTGACTTGATTCGAAGAAATTGTTCTGAATAATATTCTGTAAGCTCAGAACTGGTTGCTTGGCGAGGCGCCACGCCGCGCTCTCCATCCGCGTGACGCAGGTCCTCACCGGACACGGTTGTTTCGAGGGATACCTGTTCCGGATAAGGCGGGAGTCAACGCCAGGATGGGACCAGTGTATGAATAGCCCTGACGCCACGGTGGAACATACGGTGGAAGTCTGCCCGGCTTGGGCAGAGCACCACAGTATCTAGGCCCTGGTCCATGGTCCGGAGCAAGAGGCGATCTCTTCATCCGCTTCTTCCGCCAGGTCGTCGGAAGGCAATGACGAACTTCCGATAACCGTAGGCGCGGACGGCGAGCAACCTACCCGATAATGACCAGGCCCGGGTCGACATCGGGTTGTTCCACTCCCGCCTCAAAAAGATGTCAGCTCTACGTGACGGGCTCCATTAGGAAGGATGCTTGCCAAGGGCCGCCGATTATTCAAAAGAAATTCCGTGTCCCCTGGGGCACAAGCAAATAAAAACAATCAAATTTTAGTCAGTAAAACTCTGACACGCCCTTCCGATCCACCCAGATCGGGAGAGGTCATTTGATGATTTCCCACCCAAAAAAGGGCCTAAGCATTATCTCATATTGAGATTGTGATATTATCCTATATAGCCTTTGTTTCTTTCACACTCTCGAATGATGGATTGCTTACCAATAGTCGGATGGCAGCTCGCAAACGTCTACTCCATCAACATAGAAAAAGCAACTTTAACCACGTATTTAGGCTTCGTTCCTCGGTATAAGGTCCATGTTCCATGGCTTAAGGTCCAAGTTGCTTTGCATGAACCCAAACAATTTCTTCTACAAAGATGTAAACGCCAATCGATGTGTCAGTGGGCTGATAGGGAAACTTTTCATTTTGCCGATGTACCGTGCGATGGTGGGTTGGAAAACAATTTTCTTGCTATTTGAGAACTCATTTTTAACGTTATTGAGTGGTAACTTCTTTGAGTTTGTATATTGTTTGTTTATTTTGACAGTTTCCATTGTTATTTGATCGATCGATCATTTGCTTATACGGTAGGGTGTTACACTGTTCCATGTTCCGTGTTCCGTTCCCTGTGTTTAGTATTATGGTTTTCATAACGGTTGTTACAGCTCTAAAGAAGTTTTTTATATTGCTGTTACCGTAAGAGGCTGTATAAATTTTACCTGAGAAAGAGCATTTTATTATAAAACAAAGTGAATATTCGCTGTCGGAAAGAATGTGATGGAGTGGCGCCTATAAGTTTACTCTCCTATTTTCGTCGACAGCACGACCTTCGGTGCCGTTCACAATTTTTCTTCATTTGCCATAAAGTTCAGCTAGATTTCATAGTGGAAGAGATTCTTCCAAACTTTGTTATATGGAAAAATGTTGAGATTTTGTTATGATAGTCTATTTTCTTTTGCGCTTACTGACATATTTTTATGGGTAATAAGTATTGAAGTGTCTCTTAGCTGACAGCAGGAAGTTTGTTTTATAATAATTAAACAAAATTACAATTCTTTAACTGATGTTTATTTTTAATAATTTTCCATTTATGTTTTACTATGTTTATTATCAAGAACACATACCCATCACACATAATCAGGCTATAACGTTCCCACTGTTGGGACACAGGCCGTAATCTACCACGCCGGTAAATTACGGCCATGAGACAACTCCTTGGTAGATGTCACATGTCTTAGATATTTTTTTTTTTGTTCTCGGACATGCCGGATTCCTCGCGATATTTTCCTTCACCGTTTTTGAGAGTACTAGTGATGAACTAATTTATACAAAGTAAAGCGCCTATAGGGTTCAATATTACACTACGAGCTACTACTTATATATCGTGGCCATTACCACTAGGCCACGGCTGCTCCACATCCCATTTTATTTTTGTTGGTATGGGAAACCATCAAATTACTTCTCCTGCTCTGAGCGGAGCCGAAGGGCGTGTCAGACTTGTACTGACTAAGACCCACCTTTGTTTCTTCACTTGCCTGTGCGACGGCCAGAGCCACGGTTTCTTGTTTAATCAACCCGCAACTCTGACCCAGGAGGCATCGGTCTTCATGGACCTCTTTGAGGCCCGCGTGAAACACGACGCGCCGTCGACTCAGGCCTGGTTCTTACCGGGCGGCGAGCTGCCCGCTGCTCACCGCCCGCAGGCCCACATCCGATCACGTCGTTAACTAACCTAATTTAACCCGGGATATCAAGAAGGAAACTGACAGTCTCCGTGGCGTAGCGGTAGCGAACGTGGCTGTTGCGCAAATATTTGTATGCATGAATATGAGTATTTGCACTGGTCTAGTCGTGCCTCGAAAAGCACGTTAAGCCGTTGGTCCCGGTTGCCATACGAACATCTAGTGGCAATAGTTACGGGTTGTTGGAGCCCTCAAAAGTCTAACAATTGGTCTAACTGCAATGCTTAGATATCGCCTTCGGGTTGTGTAGGTCAGACGGCAGTCGCATCACGGAAAATATCGAAGTTTAGCCAAAATCAGCAGTTACACTGGTAAAGCAGACCCCAGACTCCAAAGCTGAAAAGCTACGGATTAACGCTGACATGATGATGATGATCAAGAAGGAAACTATAATTTGCATATTTGCATATGAAAACTACAATATGAAACAAAAATAAACCGAGTATTGACCAAACGTGAGTAATAAAAGCATAGTTCGTCAATAACCATTCGCTCTGGGCGAGTAAATACAACCCACGACTACCTACCTACTCGGGTATCAACGCAGCCTTTTGGATTCGTAGAAATTACTGTTTCATGTCGAACACGGAATTAAAGGATAACATAGAGTAAGCTCGGGAGACATGGGATGGTTTATGGTGTAAAATATTTACAATTTTGTCGCATTTTGGTTTTGGAATGTTCAATTGAACAGATTTTTATACACATTTTAATAATATGCTAGTAGTACTTAATAATAAATCGAAAAAAAATATTTTTCAGTTGAATAAAGAAAAACTGTAGAAAAGATCTCTGTCAGGGGTGCGTGTTAGGTATCTTTATTTCAATGAATCGGAAGCAAATTTAACAGTGAAGAGTAATAAGTTTAAAAAAAAAAACTAACAGATCTATAGAGTCTGACCATGTAGGTTTTATGGAACTTTGGATTTTTTTTTATAACCGACCTATATAGTTCACCGTAGTTTTTAGAATGATGAGTTGAATTGATGATATTTTCAAAATTATTAAATGACATCCATAAAATTTGATGCACAGATAAGTTTATAATCATAATTCAAACACTATAATTTGTATCCCTATATTTCCGATAGACAACTTAACTTACGCTGGTGACGGCTTTCTGCACAAAATTTTAGATGAATCAGTATCCAAACAAAATCAGAAACTTATTCACATTAACCTACATTAACGGTACCACATCTCTCTAATCATAAATACATACATAGGTAACCTAATGATTGCTATTGTAGCTACCTACTTCAATAGTTTCCATAGTATGGCGCCTTCAGCAAATGCCAGTTACATGCCTACCATTATTAACATATGTGTTTACAACCAGTAAATGCGTACATTGGATTGGATTTCAGCCTAATCCGTGAGTAGAAATTGCGATACATATGTGTGTTAAAACGGAAACGTATTCTGAAAATTATACATCGATAATGTGTGAAACGTTGTAAGTAATTGAGACAGCAGCCGTAGCGGACGCGGCCGCTGCGCAAAGACGGCTTTGATCCCCGCGCAGTGCAAATATGCATGAATATGAATATTTGCACTGGTCTGGTCGTGCCTCGGAGAGCACGTTAAGCCGTTGGTCCCGGTTACCATACGAACATCTAATAGCAGTCGTTACTGGTTATTAAAGCCCTCAAAAGTCCAATACATAGTTTAACTGCAATGCTTCGATATTGCCTTCAGGTTGTGGAGGTCAGACGGCAGTCGCTTCACGGAAAATATCGAAGTTTAGATAAAATCAGTAGTTAGACTGGTAAACGGCACTCCAAACGATCCGTTCAGGAGCAACGATGCCACAGACAAACATACAACGGTTTCAAACTTCACCACTCTTCATCACCCCATTTACCAAGGGTTAAGTAAATAGCTATATGAACATAATACAGAACATAATAATAGATTCACGATCAATTATGAAAAAAACCCATGTATTTGTACCAAGTTTTTGTATCTGGCACGACGGATTCGACACGAAAGCTTTTTAAAATATTCCTTTAATGCATTACAACAGTTATAACAATCAAATTAATTGGATGCACAGGAAGGTTTTCTCTATAACGAAACTTGTACACAGTGTAATAATTCTCTGTCATACAAGAGAAAAATCGAATGTACTGCCTATTAATAGTATTTATTTATTTTGCAGCATACGGTAATATGAAATCCAATGGCCGTTCTGGGCAGAGGATTAATTTATAAGCAAATGGGTGGACATTTTATTGAGGTTTTATTTTATAATGCAAGCGAAGGAACGCAAGTCTCGTGTCGAAGAAAACTAGACGAGAATAAGGCCTTAGTAGTGGAAATCTAGTGATTCGACAATAGGATCAGTACCTATCTGTGCATGCATACTCAAGTATTAGACCAAGTTTCCGCGAAAGCAGAGAAGAGCGGGGAGAAGAAACGTTTTGTATACGACCAATGAGGTAGATATGTAGAGAGAAGATTTCGAAATATGTATCGAAATCATATTGGTCGTTTACAAAACATCAAGTCTAGTCTACGCTCTAGTGAAAACCCGGCCTTATCAATCGTGATAGCTCATTTTGAGCATTCGATATTTAAATAAATAACATTACTTCATAGTTTCAAATCTATTTGAAGGTTTCGGCTACTTCAAACTCCGTGTTTGGCGTAATTTGGTGTTTTGTGTTTGTGATTTTTTTAAATTTATATTTCATTTACATAATTTTGCCAGAACGTATGTTTCAGTACTGATTAATAGGAGACAAACAAATTTCCATCAATTGGACAAAAATCCATACCTACTCGGGATGCTAATGAAAAATTCCATATAAAAAACTTAACATTCTGAATAAGCTGGGATTCGACAATGACCCTCATGCTGAGCAGTCGGTACCACTTACTACCAGCTACACCAACGAGGTCTTGTAGTTATTTTTTGTACATCATATCAAAGAGGTAAAAGATTCTTTCGGAACCGCTTATGCCTTGGGCCGCTGTGATATGCTCACGGGTGTTTTATATTTAACCGGAATAAATATTCCATTTTAGCTTTACATATTCCATGTATTTCATGAATCCACTAATATTCATGTAAACGTCATTTATGTATCGTTAAATGCATTAATCAACCAAATCAAATCTTTTATTTCGGACCCATTCATCCAGTCCAATTACATAAATAAATAAATATATACGAACTAATCACACAGATTGAGCTAGCCCCAAAGTTCGAGACTTGTGTTATGGGATACTAACTCAACGCAACAAAACCCAGGCCAATGAGGAAAAGATCGTTTTCCATCTTGACCTGGCCGGGGATCGAACCCGGGGCCTCCACGTCGCAGGCAGGCGTATTGACCGCTGCGCCACAGAGTATGTAAAATAACATAATAACTGTAGCGTTCATTAATGTTATTTATGTCAAGAGATTAAGGTCTTTATGCACTAGGACGTTAGATAGGGCGGCAAGAGCAGATGCCTTCATATTTTCAGAACAATACTTTATTTCAAATGTGGATTCTGGCGGCGACATATTGTTGCTCCTGCTTTTGATGGTAGGTACTCCATCGGTGACATCTACTAACATTGTGCGTTTGCAACGCTGGCTTATCGCCGAAAAAATGCAAGCGGCGTCCGCGCCTGCCACGCTTTCGACGCGTGTATAACGCGCTGCTAAACCCGTCTAAATGTGAAAGCGTTCTAAGAGTTTATTCAGTCAGTTCAAACTAGCATCCTGAAAAATGTGCAGTTGATTTAATTTAGATGCAACATATTTTCTGCATCATTTCTTTAATACATTTGAATTACCTACGTTTAACTTTAAGCTAAGGAAAAGCTTAAATGAGAAACGAAAGGACTCTGTGTAGACCTGTAGACCTAAGTAATCGACGTAAAAAAAAAGTTTAAACAACGCTCTTATCCGATTTTGTGACGAGCAATGTTATAGCAGCAATTTATTTTGTTGACAACAAAAACAATCGCACTTCACTCTAATATCCTTACATCTGAACGAGTATACATACACCTGTATAAACAGAAACAGAAAAAGGACTACAATATATGAAAAACGTATCGTTTGGCTTTGATCACCCCCTTTTCAATAATAGAGCTGGGTCGGTCCCTTTGTACCGTCTCTTGCCCGGGGCACATTTTCCGTAGAACTGTAATGTGTCCATTTAATTTATAATACGAAAATTAGAGTGCTCCTCGATATAAAACCCTTTTCAAAGTATTGAAGGCTCTAATTTCTTGCAAATGTCACTGAGAATGTCGACAGATGGATAAGCTGTAGTTGATGCTGATGGATTTATAACCCTTTCAGCGCCGCGTTTTTTTTCGGCCGCGTGTTAATAAGCATTTTTAAACATTCGAATACTGTTAATGAAATGGTAGAACTATGTAATGTATATGTTAGTCGTCCATCTTTATCGGGAACGGGGTCTATCCGGCGATCAAGGCTGCAAGGCTGCCTTCTAATGTAATGGTACATTAGAAGGCCCGACTTATAGGAGGTTGTTCAAAGCTCTTGGCTGTCTGATGCGTAACCCTGAGGTAGGTAATGTGTGTATGTCATGGATTTGCTAATAGTAAAAGTTGCTAATTTAATTTATATAGTGGGGCAAATGATAAGTCGTGGTGGCCTAGTGGTTAAAACATCAGCCTCTCAAGTATGAGTGCGCGGGTTCGATTCCAGGTCAGGCAAGTACCTATGTAACTTTTCTAAAGTTATATGTATTTTCTAAGTATATCTTGGACACCATTGACTGAAGGTGAAGAAAAACATGTTAAGGAAACCTGGACTTTATAAGTCTGAAATCGACAACCCGCATTGAGCAAGCGTGGTGATTACGCTCAATCCTTCTCTGTATGAGAGAAGACCTGTGCCCAGCAGTGGGACGATCAAAAGGTTGATGATGATGAGTGGGGCAAACGCTGTAACGTTATTTTGTAATAGCGGCACGTGGACAGAGTCGTTTTGGAAAGTGGGTTGTCGAACGGTCTCTTCGCTTTGAGGCGCGGAATAGGGCACTTCGCTGCGTTGAAACTGTCGGTGTGCCTATTTAAATTGTTATTGCCAAGATTAGATATTTACACTTCGTGCTTTAATTCAAAATTTCACCTACGAAATGGAGCCCTTACCATCACACTAAGATGGTGACCATATCGCTCCGCCGTCGCTGACGTCGTCATATTTATTTATTTTGTTCCATCAACAATTGTTTACACTAGGTGTTATACATAAGATATCACGTGATTTAGAAAAGTGACAGAGTAGTGTAACAATCACTTATAGGTGAACACCGCATGCATACAAAAATGGAATTGTATAATAATAATTAATTAATTAGAAGTGAAATTAATTATGTATACGTAAAATTAACAGATTGAAGTCCAATATCGGTAATTAAAAATCATCTCATCTCAGTGATAATGAATATAAAAACTCTGATAAATTTTAGGTAAATTAGAAGTGTTTTTGACAGATTGGGATAGCTGAAAACCTTCTTAAAAGTATGAGAATTGCCTCTCTGTTGTCCAGATGATCGCTCTCGGTACTATGAGCTTATAAAGCTTTAACTGTACTTGAGGACGAGTGTGAGCAGTTGTGTTGCGATGTGCGCCGGGTACGATGCGCCAAATGTTGTTATGTCGGGAGTTTGATCGTGGAGAGTCTCCAGATCAATCAAAATCCCTCTGGCGTAGTATCGTTGGTCGTGTTGTTGGGTTTAACATTGCATCACCTCACTCAACTGCCGTCATTCTTCGTTATCACTCAGTTTTTTTTTTCTTTAGTGAATAGGCTCTTAATAAACTAGCGCGCTTTACCATGAACGATTGCATCACTGCTTATCATCGGGCGGGATTGCGGTCAAGCACTAGTCTATAATTAAGTATTAAAAAAATAAATAATGTATGATGATTTATTTCAAAGAAGAAAATAATTACTTGTCACCTTGAAGTAATTAGCATAAAACATTTCCCTTAAACAGAAATCCTTCGCAGACCGCCTCTTTTAATCACATTTTCTTCAGTCACAAGCTTTACCTAACAAGTATTTATATTATCATAACGAGTACAATAAAATGCGGTATTAATCATAAACAAGCGAGTGACGAGATCGGTCGCGGTATGCGGGCTGACAAGCAAACAGACAGCTTCTGTTATGCCCGTCTACACGCTCCGTCTTACCTGCAAGCATGCCCGTGCAAACCAGTTTGCGCAGGTAAGCGCGTGTGTGTGGACGGCAAGACGGTAGCGCCCGTAGTCCCGAAAGCGCGGCTTGTGCAATCGTTGACATGCTAAAGTTTTGGACTGCGCAAACTTGGCCTGCACGGTATTACTTGCACGTGTGGCCGGTCATTCAAGCCGCGCATCAGTCCTACGAATTATTTTACGACAATGTACACGTCACAAATCCAAAAATGACCGATGTTAGGAGTTTTTAACACAATTCATAGAATTGTACAAATCGTTGCCAGCGCTGTGGAAAATAAAAAGCAAAGAATACTCAGATAGAAACAAGAAAAGACTGATAGCGGTTTTGAGACATTTTAAGTACTTATAAAGAAGAAGATATGCATCTGTCTAATCTTTTCCCAATTATGTTGGGGTTGGCTTCCGGTTTATGGGTAATACGAAACCCATCTGGCTGTCAGAATTTCGGGTCCCTGATGACCCGTGACGACCCGAGATAGCTAGAAGTAGCTTAAACCTGATCACGAGGCAGTTATTACGAGTACTTAGCCACGATTATTTATAATAGGGTAGTTGACTAAAACAAACTAATTAGTCTGTCAGTCAGATTTCCAAAAAATACCAGACAAGTATTTTTTCTTTTTTCATATAAACAAAAAATGAAGACGACACAGTGCGTTGAAAACTCGTGTGACGTCACTGCACACTACACTTTTTAGCGACCAGCCACCACTCTTGATCTTTGATGCCTTTTATATTTGTCAATTTTTATTGATTTGATAATTCGGTAATTACTTTTATAACAAAAGTTGTGATGAGTAGAATTCATTATCATCATCATCAACCTTTTTGTCATCCCACTGCTGGGCACAGGTCTCCTCTCATACAGAGAAGGATTGAGAGTAATCACCACGCTTGTTCTGTGCAGGTTGGCGATTTCAGACTTTAAGTCCAGGTTTCCTCAAGATGTTTTCCTTCATCTTTTAATCAGTCATTGGTGTGTCCAAGATATACTTAGAAAATACATCATACACCCTCACAAAAACACACATATCCATCACAAAAACAACAACACTCGCGCGCACACACATACATATCACCCATGCACAAACATTACATACCCACACAAAACCGAGCAGATACCGTTTATTTTTTTTTTTATCTTAATTTTGTTTTGTTGGTTTCTAGTTTTGCACCTAAACAGTAATATTAATTATTGCCTTGTATCTAAAAACCAAATAATTATAACTTAAACTCATTTAAGGCACATTGCTCGTAGAACCGATGGCCGATGGGGCAGTAAGGTTCTGGAGTGGCGGCCACGTACTGGAAGACGCAGCGTAGGGAGGCCCCCAACAAGGTGGACCGATGACCTGGTGAAGGTCGCGGGAAGCCGATGGATGCGGACAGCACAAGACCGGTCAGCGTGGAAAGCCTTGGGGGAGGCCTTTGTCCAGCAGTGGACATCCATAGGCTGAAGAAGAAGAAGAAGGAGAAGAAGAAGAAACTCATTTAGGTAATCAAAATTATTCAATTGACAACAGTACATAGTTTGTGTGTTATTTTGTTCATTTGGCTACAATTGTTTCCGAAGGTGGGCGCTGATACCTATAATTGCAAGATATTAAGTTATCTTAGCTTAGGTATTGGTTGCTACTCTTAAATACAACTTTACATACCTTACCTTATTTTTATTGTATAACAATTGTTTTGTGCTTTCTTTACTTTATGAAAATAAATGGTTTTTTTTACATATAACTTAGAAAAGTTACATTGGTACTTGCCTGACTACTCATACTTGAGATGCTGGTGTTTTAATAACTAAGTACCCAACTTGCATTGGGGTAGAATTACTCTCTTAAAAGCGGATGCAGATGAAATGGCTACCCTGGATAATATATAGATAGGGACTTACTTCACATTGCCATATTTATTCTCCTTTGCACATACCTCGATAAATGTTTTCATGGGTAAATCTCCGCTTTACATAAATACTGCCGATGTTTTCCATCGGCACTTTCCGATGAAAGCTAGTAAATAAAAATGAAATAATAAATTCTGTTTCATATTTACTTCAAACGATTGCATATCGCATCAAAAAGGAATATCAAAAATCAACAAGTTTGGCGACACAGTCTGGCACAGAGGATTCGTGTTCCCGTTTGAACAGATATTTAATATTTAAACATACCAAATATTGACAGTACGTCCGAGCTAAAAGCGTTTTTTTATACTGTGGCATTATTAGTTTACGGGAACATTCAATATATTAATCGTTTTCGGGGGTTCATTTCTTTTTTAGTTGGATTGTTTGTAAAAAATTTCAACCCAAACTCCCAAGCTAACAGTTAAGTATCAATTTGGGAAATAAGTATTTTATTTCTGTGAGAAATGGCTAGATATTTACGGAACAAAATAAAAATAGAGATGAAGTATGACTTTTTTTTACACTTTTAGACAACCTTACCCATGATTATGCTTAATGGGATTATTTTCTTTAATTAAAAACTAGTGCTTGACCGCAATCCCGCCTGATGGTAAGCAGTGATGGAATCGTTGATGGTAAAGCGCGCCAGTTTATTAAAAGCCTATTCACTCTAGCCTTGAAGACACTCAAATTGTAACCGCTGACAAATTACAACTAAAAACAATTAAAAAGTAGTTATCATGCAACGAGTACGGGATGGCGATTACCTGCTGGTATGCGCGTACTACGCGTGAATTTCTTGGTAAGAGGCACTGGTTGACGTCTTTACGTTAACGCCGGCTGCCGCTGAAAACCAGCGCTGAGGGCCTGTATCGTATAGTCTTAACATTATGCCGAGTAGCCGTTTTGGGTGGATGTGACGCATATTTACCCCAACTGGTAATATCTTTGTGTTCTTTTTTAGCGTCACATTTACTGCTAATAAATGTATTTTCATTTCTTCCTTCTCTCTTCACGCCAAGCTAGTGTCACTATTACTGTTTACGATAATTTTATTTAAATCTGTTCAGTACCTTTCAAGCATTTAAGTAACAAATATCTAAACAAACTTACATTTATAATGTTAGTAGAATCTTTTTAAATTACAATATATTCTAAGTTTCTTAAGCTATAAATATGCTTATAGCGAGTTGGTTCTTCGGCGTCAACGGTGACGCGGATGCCTAAAGCTTCAATTCCAAACTTTTAACAACCTACACGCCTGACACTCGTACCTAGGCCGAGTGTTTCAAACACCCAAAATCCCTAACATGATAAATTACAAGTTCATTAGGGGCCCATAGATATCTTATCACGGTCTTCATCTCATATGGCTAATGAATTTTAATCTCTACATAATCGAGGACCCGATCCATCAAACGGCTCTCGGTCAGCCTGCCCGGCTGGGCGGACCAACAAAGGGTTTTAATGTGGTTATCTTGCGCTTTGTTAACGCTCTTTCTTCTATCTCTTCTCCTTTTATGTAACGGAGCATTTACATTATAAACACGTCGAATTTTGGGGGTAATATTTGCGTACACTTTGTTTATATACTGGATTTTTACGGACTATTATTTTGCAAAAGGAGAGACTTTTTCTTTTCTATGAGTACGTAATGTGCCTAGCAAGGGCCCTCAGTTTCTCCCTCATAAGTTCCGTTCCAGAAGGTGTAAAACAATATGGAATATTGGAATAAAAAGTATCTAATGAGATCAATAGATTACTGTAAAGTTTCATCAATATCCATGAAGTTGTTTTACCAAGAAAGAGAAACAATCGTCTATCTTTACAAACTTTAACGAACGTACTTGTTTTTGCAAGACAAGGTTTTCCCTCCTCTATAGTTATATAGGTAAGTAATCATTCAGTATCATAAATACCTACAGAGATTAATTCAATTACTAAACAATACGGATTTGATATTTTCGTCAAAGAAAACATCGCAAACAATGTAATAATAAACGGCAGTAATGAAATTTGGCTTAACAAACAGGTATCTTTTAATTCCCTGTTAACTTCCCGTAAACATCAAATGTACAGCTACTATGGACGATGATAGCTAATAACGGCAAACTTGACATTCTTTGAAAATTTTGCAAAGGACACGACAAAATCTTTTGTTGTTATATATATATACTATCGTTGTTATTAATAATTATAATACTTGGCTAAATAAACGCGAATACTTTTAAGCGCCCTTTTAGTCAAGTTTAAATTAAAGCCTGCCTATGTCTGAAATTTGGCAGCATTCATAAAAGCAACCAAAGACGCGAGCGGCCGCCCGAAGGCACCCTACTGAGTAGATTTAATTAACAAGATATGAGTCTCCTTTAAACCAACTCGTACCTACTTTTTGGAACATTGGAGATTAAAATTCAATGAGCCGACAAGATATTAAATAAAATCCGAGACTATAGTTTTACGTACGTAAAGGAGAGTTAATTAATTTTTAAAATTAATCAAGTCGCCGTCGGTGCCAATAAATTCTTTTTGTACCCGTAATACTGATCGGGAATGCGAGATCCCATTTTTAAACTTCGTAATTCGATTAAATTTCTGATGTAAAATTGTTTTCATTATAAATTTTGTTTGGGACATTGTTTCCGCTCGTGATTCTCGTAAATTACGAACTGTATGTTCTCTGCAAGCCCTCCGGCCAAGCCGTAGCTGTGTTAAAACGAATTGAAAACCGGTAATCGAATACGCGCAATGGGAGCTATGTCAATATTTTAAATTTAAATATCAAATGGAAGTAGGTACCGAACGAGTTAATATTTATTTTATTCGCCATGTTATATCCATCTCGGTTCCGATTTTATATAGGTAACAAACTTATTTTAAATGAAACTATGTTTATTGGTTCAGTGTTATAACGCAGGTACTATTAGTTACTTTAATGAAAAAGTATCAATTTTCACATGTTGACAATGTATATGACAACATCAATATATTGATTAATTTCAAAGCCAAAGCTTTCTTCCCAATTTTTTTTTTTTTTTTTTGTTGGAAATTTCGGTAAACACGGCGGCATGAACGATGAATAAAAATAAGGAGGATGTGACACGAGATAAAGGAGGTCACAACTTTGTTGTTACTTTAGAGCCTGAAACATCTTTGGCGCCATCTGACGACGTAGTTTGACGGGAAAATTAAAAAAAAAAGCCAACACCAGCTGCCCACCTTAATTAGAATTTTCCGAATTATATAACATTTTTGTCGGAGCGTGTCCGTTGTTGAACAACATAAAATTGTTAATAACTGCACTAAAGCGTGGAGGAACAATGTTGGAGATTTTTATGTGACTCGGGGCTAAGCAATAAGGTATTGTCTTTATGTGTCTAATTGGGACGAATTGAGACATTGACAGACCTTTTTTGCGATTTTTCTTTCGTGGAACAAATAAGGGTTTCTTTTTATTAACAAGTTGCTGTTGTGGCCAACAAGCTTGTTCTATTTACTACAGTTTCTTTGTAACATATGACTTTTGTTACTTTTTGTCAAATAAAAGATCTAAGCATTTACAGTATTTTATCTCATGAAGCGAAGGGCTTTACTTGTTTTAACCAAGTACATAGTAGGTAACACTCGGCGAATTAATGCATGATAATGTGTAGCGTCATTGCATAAAACGCACACATACATAGTTATGCTATGCGCAGGAGTTGCGGAGTTTGGACAAAGATTTTGTAGCACAGGAAAATCGCATATGTAAAAAAGGTATTAAAAATGCGGAATTTTCTTCATTAGAAAATCTTTGGTCAATTTATGTGCTGGAACTATACCAAGAGCAGGAGCTTTCGGCACATTTCCAGCAGAGGAGCACATGACATGAATTCAAATTCTCTATAAGGTGTTGGTACAACTTGCTGTCTTTATTGTATTTTTATTACACATCGCTAAAAAACTAAGGCGTAAGTAAATTAATATAGTTTTTGTCCAATAATTGGTGGCGATACTTTTAATAAGATTCCGTTTTTCCTTAAATTAGCAAGTAGTGGGTTTGGTGATGTGCATTTTAACTCATATACCAAGTTTCATAATAAAAAGTAATACTAATTTTGAACTCCTTTTTGTTAAGTTTTTTTTTATTTTCATATACTGTATTCCTTCACGTACTGTTAAATTAAACTAGTTAATTTTAGTTATTAAGATATTAATTTTATTATATAGTGTATATATGTATGTGGTATACCTAATATATTTAGGATGTAGGTATGCGGTACTTATCTGTAAGAAATTAGTACACGAACCCTAGATCAGATCATACATCTTAAACAATTGTTAGTTGGCCAATGGAAAAATAAAAACTCTCTACGACTAGTTGGTCTCCGGCAACGGCGTTTCTAAACGGAAAAAATTATGGATTTCCATACAAATTTTCAATTCACATTAAAATACTAGGACACCAACTTTCAAAAATCTGTTATATAAGAACCTCATTGCTAAATTTGGTGTTTCAAGACTGAAAGGTTTAGGCTATATACAAATACACACTATACTGGCTATATACAAACATTCATGTATGTCAGATTTTATTTGAATATGTATGAGCTTTTCTATCATTTCATTTCAATTATTGGATAAGTATCTCAGTTTATTATAAGTGACTGACATTTCCGTAAAAATAGAATATCTGTGTTTGTTATTACAGCATACGGCATTTGTGTATCACAGTGGAATACCAAAGGTCACCTGTGTCTGTGTTGTCATGTGACATTATACTTACTGAGCTGAGACCCTTTTACCATTATAATCTTTTTTTTTTTCTGTTATGCTAATAAAACCTTTTATATATTTTTTTCTATTTTAATGCATGGCATTAAGCATCATCGACCACCAGTGTTATAATGAACTACTAAAGTCATAGGTATATGAATTAGTAAAAATAAAATTAAGATGTTAATTAGCCAATCTAGTAAAGTGGTCGAAGTAAAAGGTGCCTTTTGTAAACAGCCTTTTCAAATGAGATCAGGACAAGTCTTCTATGCTTCGAAAACACAAGCACCGAGGACTGCTCTCATTAATTTATAGAACAATGTATATTAGAATAGGTACCTACTGAATTCTAAATAAGAAGGACAGTGACGACGGTTAAGTAAGTTGTCTGCTTCGTTTGGTGTACTTTACCTGAAACAAAATAATCAAAATGTTAATTTGGAGTGAAAGAAATACATTACAGAAAAAATATAATGAAAAATTCAAGCATCAGTTCCTTGGTCTCGAGGAAAACAACACATTTTTTTGAATATAAATATATAAACAGTATTGAAAACAGACATTATATTATGCTGTAAAACATCATCTAGAAAATATCTAATGTGTACAAAAACTTTAGACGGCCTCCCGCCTAAAGTTAGAGTACACATGTCCCACTTTATCCATAAAAAAACAAAATAATATCAAAAAGAAGACCAAAACTCAACGAAACTAAAATGAAAAAGTGGTTGCTTCCTAAAAAACCCTACATGCGCCCGGAATCTTCAAGCACACAAAAACGACCACATATGAGATTTTTTTTCTTAAAAATAAAATAGTTCTCATTTAAATCCGAGCTAGTCAACAGGTGACCCTGGCAACTAGCCAGCACAGCTTGCAGCGAGCTAGCTTATCTACCAAGCTATTGAATATTATGGACTCTCATGGACCATTTAAAAGATGAAAGGTTTTCATGTAGTATGGGGTTAGTTGAGAATGTGTAATGAATTAATTATTATGGAACGATAATTTTTTGCAGGGTGCTGGAGTTCAAATAGGCTGTCGCTCCATGTATATAAATACTGGTCTTGAATCTGGTTAGACCCGAAGCTGACCCAACATTATTGGAAAAGGCCCTGCAGAAAATAATACGAGCATCCTGTTTCTTTGTTCTTTTCGATCGTCAGGAAATCGGCATGTCGTAGAATATAAAATTCGTAGATACGTGATTTACAACAACTCTGACTGGTTCCTAGAAGAGTACTAGGGCTAGCCTACTCACTCTCAACGTGAGATCTACGTTTCAGCAATGTGAATATTAAAGACCGATTAAGTATACCATAAGTCGAAGTCGTGGTGCCTGACCTGGAATCGAACCCGCCTCTCAAGTATGAGTGCGCGGGTTCGATTCCAGGTCAGGCAAGTACCAATGTAGCTTTTCTAAAGTTATATGTATTTTCTAAGTATATCTTGGACACCATTGACTGAAGGTGAAGGAAAACATCTTGAGGAAACCTGAACTTTATAAGTCTGAAATCGCCAACCCGCATTGAGCAAGCGTGGTGATTGTGCTCAATCCTTCTCTGTATGAGAGGAGACCTGTGCCCAGCAGTGGGACGATAAAAAGGTTGATGATGAAGTATACCATATGCTTATGTTTTTGCACTGAAAATAAAATCAGTATCATTCAGTACTGAAAGTGCACTGAGATCGTGATGACATTGTTTCGCGTAAATATTGCAAATATCTACTTTAATGAAAAGGAAGTGTGTTATTGATTAATATGCAGAGATATCTGGAGGTATGAATAATTGGACTATATTTTATTTTTTTAGAAGAATCAGAAAATAGGCGATCTTCGCTCCGCCTCTATATAATAGTTAGTCTACTAGTCGGAGCGGAAAAAAAAGCACTGAATTAAAGATCACAAAA
The DNA here is from genome assembly GCA_037179545.1 of Sesamia inferens. Classification (NCBI taxonomy): domain Eukaryota; kingdom Metazoa; phylum Arthropoda; class Insecta; order Lepidoptera; family Noctuidae; genus Sesamia; species Sesamia inferens. The sequence goes on along the minus strand of CM073928.1, from coordinate 12,331,484 downwards.
GCGGTATAGCTGTTCGTGAGTTATGGTTAAATGGTGTGACTAATATTTTCATATTCTTGTGGGGCGATGTTTGTTAGCATACTCCTCCGAAATTGCTGGACCGATTTATATGATATTTTGTGTGCATATCGGGAGGTCTCGGCTTTACATTTTTCTTTATTAAATGAAAGAACAACCTTTATCTATTCAGCTAGTTACATATATACAAAATTTTGTGCCGCAGCGATTGTGATCAAACTCCTCTGGAAACGGATTCGCTGATTTTTATCAAATAATTTTGTTTATGAATAATTTAATATATAAATAAAAATAACTGGTCGAATGTTAGGTAACTAAAGTTTTTTTTTAATTTGCCCTATACTAGGAATTTCACCTGTATCGGGGGTGAGTTTACAAATATGTATACCTAAACTCACATACACAAACAGCCAGACCCGGAAAAACTACTTGTGGTCTCATATTATTATTATAAACCACATAATATCTTTTTTGAGCAATAAAAACATACAGAATGGAGCTGACAATACGACAATAAACTAAACATCGTGTACCTCAACACATTCTCAGTGTACCCATAAAAAATCATATAAATATGTCCATCAGTTTAGTCACAGGAAATTATTTTAAATTTTTCACATTTTCTACATAACGTACATGTTGTTCAGGAAGCGCTTACAGCCCCCTAATCGGCGAACACATTTTTGTCAAATGATTGCAACTAGTTGGGATCGTTTGGACGGAACGGACCAATGGGCGGTCCGAACGATCCCAACTGATGCCAACTAGTCGCTATCATTTGACAAATATGTGTTCGCCGATTAGGGGGCAGGTTAATGACCGCCGCATCCTGGGGTACCAAATTTTAAAAATAATGGCGCGAAAAAAGCAAGTCGATACAGGAACGCGCTGTCGCCGATCGGAGGTCAGCGAACCAATGTTTAAAGGATGTTCTATTCCGTTTGCAATTTTATGCGATTTAGTTTAAAATTTTCTTTTTGATGCTTGGTTTTTTTCTATAGTTTTCATATATTGTCATATTGTCAGCACCACTGTGTATAGTTCCAACAATATTGTTGATTTTTATCCACGACTGACCCAATTCTAAACAAACATGCGATCGAAGTAACTAACTAAAACCAAGTTTCAAAATAAAAATCTCTCGTTTGCAATGTTTGGAAACACGGTACTGGAGCAGGCTCTAGATTACCGACGAACTAATACTGAATCCATTTGCCCACTGGCAAATAAAGTGTTTGTCTATCGATCGCAAACAACACGAGTGCCAGTTATTCTGCAAGATTTTTTTGCAAGCTCAGTTGGACGGGTTTGTTTTTAACTTTGTAAGGCAACAAAGCTTATTGGTTTGGGTTTTGGCGGATTTTATTGCATAAAAATACAGTTCTAGAATTATTTTATTGCTTTAGAAGCCATTGAAATTAATTGTTGACCAAACTCACCAACAACTTACATTGTCCTTATGGAAAAAGCGGTGGAGAAACCCCAATAACTTGATTGCAAAAATAAAAAATAATATCATAGCGAGCACTACTACAATAAAATATACAACCGCTATCGTAAGGTGAAAAAGTAAAAAGACTGGCCCAAAATAAATTGATATTGAAAAAGGAGAAAGAAGTAGAGGAACTGTCATTCTTTGACAGTTGGATAAAATTGCTTTAAAAGAGCTAATTGAGTAGATTGCCCAATTATCGATGTACTAAAGCTGAATCCATTTGCCGACTGGAACATAAAGTATTTGTCCATCGATCTCGAACAGTAGGAGTGTTAGTTATCTTGCATGATCACGCAGTTTGGTTTTGTTTTAATTTTACAGGTAGTCCTAACTGAGGTCGTGAGACTTATAAAAGTAACTTATTTGCGCTATTGTTACCGTATCTTGCTCTTGTACATATGTGCATAGTTTGACAGGTGTATGTTTAAGTAGGTACATGCTAAGTATCATTTGTAGATATCTTCCTATTTTTTGTTTTGGTTATGGCAGAATATTTTGCAGAAAATACAGAACTTTTTTAATAATTATAAACTAATGCTTGACTGTTTTATAAAGAGCCTATTCACTAAAAAAACTGAGTGAATAGGAAATAAAACGGCACACAAGCAAACTCCCGACACAAGAACATTTGGCGCATCGGACCTGGCACACATCGCAACACAGCTGTTCAGACCCGCCCTTCGTATGGCTTCACCAGGCATCATGCCGGAACACGACGAATCGTATGGCAGTAAGACTTTGTCTGGTGGGTGGTTATTTCTGCCGACGGCCGATGTTATGGCCTACTACCACTATTTTGTTAATATTTATGGCAATAATCCACAGACACACTTTTGCTTTTCTATTTGCAGTACTTCAATTTTTTTATGCCGATTATAGATATTTCATTACTACGGGCATAGGGTAATTGATTAAAAAGACTAATTAGTCCGTCAGTCAGATTTCCAAAAAAATACTAGACACGTATTTTTTCTTTTTTTATATAAACAAAAAATGAAGACGACACAGTGCGTTGAAAACTCGTATGACTTCACTGCACGCTACACTTTTTAGAGAGCAGTGACGTCACCAGCCACCACTCCTGATCTTTGATGCCTTTTGTATTTGTAAATTTTTATTGATTTGATAATACAAAATATACGTATCCAATATTTTTCTATAATTTGAATGACGGACTAAATAGAATATTTTTTTACGCAGGAAACATCCCTAATGTTACAATTTAGCAAAACAAAAAAATGGTTAAGATTTTGGGACTCTTTCATCTTCTTCTTGCCTTCCCTCTTGTCCGATGTTAGTTGGGGTCGAAGCAATACGTTTTGTGTTTCCATTCTTGCGTGTCAACTGTCACGCACACCAATTTGCTGAAAAGACACGAGATTATTTTAAGCCACTTTTAGCTTCTCTTTATACCTGACCGCAACAGCAAAAACTGTCGAAATCTATATAGTTTCCATGTATTTCTTTCTATCTAATTTTTTATACCCCCGAGGCCTCCTTTGATTGATGAATAAATTGTTTGTCCATTGATTGAAGCAATACCACTCGTATTTGGCAGTTATTCTGCAATTTTTTATGCAAGCTTGGTTTGGACGAGTTTTAACTTTTCAGCGTAACTGAAGCTGAGATCTATACACGTTACTGGGTTCGTGCTTTGAAGATCGTTCAAACAAGAAAAATCGGCCATGTACGAGTTGGACTCGCAGACAACGGGTTCCTTTCCATTTTTGTCCTTAACATTGTCCTTGACATTACATTGTCTACAAAAATCACGTCTGTTCTATGAGAACCCCACTTAATTACTTGATGAAACGATTAACGCAGTGGTTAACCTAATGATTGCTGAGCTGCGTGTCGCGAGTTCGATTCCCCTCACGTAACTAATATTTGTATGACCTACAAGTAGTAGTTCCGGGTTTGGCTGTTTATCTGTTTGTAAACGCACGCACGATAAAGGAGTAATTCCTAGTGTGGGTCAACGCTAAAAAAAAAACAATATTATATTGTAGTATTATTGTCCTGTCTCTCTCTGAGGCACTGACAAGTAGTCTGTTATAGTCTGTCCATTTTAAAACGTGAATGAAGTAGATCGGTTTTTATGCACTCAATTGGATAATTCCTCATAATAAAATATTATGACTATATGGTCTTTTATTTCTGTCGCCAGAATCTTTAAAGTCTGATAAATCGGTCTTACCAAGGGGTGTCATGATACCTAATAAGTGGGTTACAGAGGTCAGAAAGGCACTTGCCCTACCTAAAATAATGGTATTCAGTAGGTAACCGGTTAGATTGGACGCCGACCGCCAAACCAGTTGGTATAGTAGGCTAAGCAAAAGTTGATGATATTTTCACGGTAAAAGTTTGACAGACATAGTCAAAGTCTTGCCGCCAAACGATTTGTCGTGTTCCGGCATGATGTCTGGTGAAGCCGTACGGAGGACGGGTGTGAGCAGTTGTGTTGCGATGTGTGCCGGGCACGATGCGCCAAATGTTGTTGCGTCGGGAGTTTGGTCGTGTATGGTCCCCAGATCAATCCGGCGCAGCATCGTTGGTCGTGTTGTTGGGTTTAACATTGCATCACCTCGCTCAACTGCCGTCTTCCTTCATATTCACTAAGTTTTTTTTAGTGAATAGGCTCTTAATAATCACAGCTTATCATCAGGCGGGATTGCAGTCAAGTACTGAAACTAGTACTTGACTGCAATCCCGCCTGCAATTATTAAAAAAAAAATTCTTACGTCAACCGATTTATTCTGTAAAAATATCATCGTGAAAACATAGGGTTAGACAGCTTACTTTACCCAAATTTTCAAGGTAAGATTTACAGCATAAACCGACAGGTACTCTGCGTGCTCGTATCCGTATCCTGCGAAGCGTGTAACCCATTATTCTTACCCATTTTCAAAACATAGAAAATCTAATAATATAAACTAAAAACGTGTTGCGCTTCATCTACATTATATTGACGGAGGCAGTTCCCTTGAGGGAACCGAGTTTAAATCTCACACATACAAAGGTACACAAAATTTCTGTATGGGATTATATACCTGGAAATATTTTGCGGTAAAGGGTAGGTAGCTAGTAAGTAGTTTAAATAAAATGTCTTGGGTGAGAAGAATTAGGCGGATGACGGTCGACATGCTAATCCTAGGTGACAGTGGTTTAGATTGAGCAACTATCTTTTGGGTGCAGTTTTGACCTGAGGGATGATAATTATGTTGTATTTGTGTTTTAGCTTAGTTTATTTTGTTAACTAACCCCCAGTTTGAAAGTGGAACCTGTAACTGAAAAAAATAGTGGAAACAGGTTACCATGACAAAGGCCTTACGAAAAAAGAGGAAAATGTCATGAGGAAGGTTTTGAGTATGAATGCCAATTGCTGTAACAGTAGGGCAAGGCTAAAAACACGATAGATAGACAATGTGAATGATGATATCTTTAGAAAAGAACATAGAAAATGTATTTCTTGCGACTCGTATCTACAGGAAGATCTCAAACTAAACACCGTTAAAAATAGAAAATCGAAATATACAATATGTAAAGAAAACCCTGTCCGATCCGAGAAGGCATTGTTAGGTATCGATAACTGATTCTACTAGTGGATACAAAGCCGGGCTAAAGTTAAAAAAAAAATCCTCCTAAAAAAATAAATTGCGCCCTTCCGCGGGCGACGGGGGGCAGGGCACGCGGCACGTGGTCACATCGCTATAATAATCAATCCAAATAGTGTTGTCACTTTTTTAAAAATTAACAAATTTCGGGGAAGTTGGAGTTAATTCGCGTGAAAAAAGATTATTTAAAAATTCATTAGTATTGTTACTATGATGATTACGTAAAATTTTATATTATATTTGGTCATGAGTTTACCTAACCTTTATTATCCTTATGGGTCGGACAGGGCTTTCTTTACATATTGTATATATATTTTAAGCTACTAATGTATGAGTCCGAAAAGCCTAGTTCTATCGAGAGACTTAGACGATTAATACTTCTGGTAAGAAGAAGAATACATGCTCTAAGAATAGAGGACAATACTGCAATATTCGGCTACTAGAGTGCAGGACTAGCGCATAGTGTAATGAATTTTTAATAGTTGTATGAAATAGTAGTAGACCACCACCATGTAAAAGAAAAATATCACTTAATTTTTACATCTTATGGAGTATATAAAAAATAGCACAATTCAGTTGGTTATTTTTATTGTCATACCCCCAGGTTCCAAACCAGATAAAGCTTCGGATGCGAGTGGGATTAACGCTGAGATGATGATTTAGCGGACCCTGGGCTCCAACGCCAAAGCCGTGCATGCACCCGGGATCATACGCTGAGATTGTGATGATTTTTACTGTCATACCTTTTTTTTTTTATTAATTATAAACTAGCGCTTCACCGCAATCCCGCCTGATGGTAAGCAGTGAGACGATCGTTGATAGTAAAGCGCGCTAGTTTGTTAAGAGCCTATTCACTGAGAAAAACTGAGCGAATATTAAGGAAGACTGCAGTTGAGCGAGGTGAGCGAGGTTAGTTAACTTACAAAAATATTGAAAATTTTGATACATCTTCACAGATTAGTGAATACCCAGCTGTTATTTACGACAAGGACAAGATTACGAGATTGTGCAATATGGCGGTTTTTTATTGTATGTGCTTTTTGCTTCCTCTGCTCCAAGGTTTCCCTGTTATTGCAACTGCAACAGATAAAACATTGACAACGGGAAAACTACTTCACTACACATTAGGGCTGTCCATCGGTCGAAAAAGTGACGCAAGTTGATGGTAGATTGTTTCTACATAATCATGCCTCGATTTTAAAAGACACTGACCTCTAGAATTCTTTTGTTTGGCCTTTCTTCTCAGAGTAGGAGTAGATAGGAAACGCCAAACCCGATTTAAAATATCATTGACGTGTAAAAGTGTTTGTACAAATCTATTCACAGAAATCGTTTAACAAGTCAAATTTGAATATAGCAGTGAATTGCACAATCATCTCCAAGTTTCTAGTTCAAAGTAATCTTATTTAAGCCACAAAGCAAATAAACAGTCTATCTAAATCTAAGTTTAAATTAAGCACAAAGCATTCTCTAGGCTCAGTGTTTCTTGATTTAGGAACATCGGACTCATTATAGAGTTGAACAGCTAGCTTTACTTAAGAAATGACAAAAACATTTCGCTCCCTCATGTTCATTCTAAAGGAACAATTTACAATTGAATTTTTCATACACTACTGTTGCACCTGAAATGTCGGAATTATGCGAAGTTCTTAAACAGTCGCTGCGCCAGAGTCACGTTGAATTATTCAAATTTACTTTCTTACTATTTTTCTTAATAATAAACTCGAATGAACCGGGTTGCAGTCAACTTAAATAATATAATCATAAATCCTCTAAATTTTCTGCAGACTTATAACCGTCGTAACTACTGAGGTAATAGGGTAGTTGACCAAAAAAAATTAATTAGTCCGTCAGTCAGATTTCCAAAAAATACTAGACATGTATTTTTTCTTTTTTCATATAAACAAAAAATTAAGACGACACAGTGCGTTGAAAACTCTTGTGACGTCACTGCACGCTACACTTTTTAGCGAGCAGTGACGTCACCAGCCACCACTCCTGATCTTTGATGCCTTTTATATTTCTCAATTTTTATTGAGTTGATAAAACAAAATATACGTATCCAATATTTTTCTATAATATGAATGACGGATTAAACAGAATCATGTTTTTTTACCCAAGAAATATCCCTGTTGCGGTTGATAGTCGCTAGATAATAAAATCTATGTAGTTACTCATGTAATGGTTCGTATAGTTTTCTCGGCTATTTTCCTTAAAGTAAAGCGCATGCAACAGTTAGCAGAAGAGGCCTACGAGCTCAGGCTTAAGAACATGACAGTAACAACAGGTAGGCTGGCATACAGCCAAGTAAGCCTCTACGCTTTGTGCTACGCGGCTACGACCGCACGATCGTAGCTGTCTCGCTACGCTGCACTTAAATGACTTTCACTTTAAACAGTTTCAAACTTCGAGGCTCTGTTATTCTACAAAGAAAACTTGACAATAACTTATTGAACAAATAATACTTACAAAATTAACCTTTTCCGTCTTTATGGCCTACTTTGATTAAAAGCAAAGTAAGGTTTTTAATTAGTCAACTAAACAACGCTTGTAATTAATGCGAATAAAGCTAAGTCAGATTTCACAATTTCATCAGATAAAGGTCAGCCGAGAGTCAGCTTAAAATTCGTTGCTAGATTCTGAATATTTCAGGTTGGTACATGAGTATGATTTACACAATTTCCTTGGCTATTTTTCGCAAGGCGGCTCAGCCATACGAGACGAATTACCTCATTCTCATTATACTCCGTGTCACCAAAGAGCGCAGTCGGGGTTAAGCGAGCGTATCATTCCAACGTTTACAAATTTTATTACCCATCTCCTTTTGTTCTGCTTTGCGGGCGAGGCGGATTCCACAGACTCATTGTGCAGCTACAGGGTGTAAACACGTTTCGTACACATGCTGAACAAAAATAATTCTCGCAATAAAAAAAAAACACGCCAATAAAACAAAGTGGATGCATCGTTAGTTTAGTTACGAATTGTTTACAGCCGTTTGTTTTAGAATAACCCATTAAAAATATTTCACGTGTACATATGAAACAAAACTCGGCGGTCCGTTCGAAAATATTGAAAAATGCATGTACCGAATGTAGAGTACACTAAAATGGTTATAATTCAGGGAATCGAAACAACAAAATAACATGGCAGTAAAAATAAAAAAGTATTTTTTTTTTAATGATTATAAACTAGCGCTTGACTGCAATCCCTTCTGATGGTAAGCAGTGATGCGATCGTTGATGGTAAAGCGCGCTAGTTTATTAAGAGCCTATTCAGAAAAATTGAGCGAATAGGAAGGAAGACGGCAGTTGAGCCAGGTGATGCAATGTTAAACCCAACAACTCGACCAACGATGCTGTGCCAAACGAAAATTGATCTGAAGACCCTCCACGACCAAACTCCCAACACAACAGCATTTGGCGCATCGTACCCGGCACACATCGCAACACAACTGCTCAGACCCGTCCTCCGTACGGCTTCACCAGACATCATGCCGGAACACGACAAATCGCTTGGCGGCAAGGCTTTGTCTGGTGGGTGGTAACTTCTGCCGGCGGCCAATGTTATGGCCTACCACCGAGACAATAACATGAAATAATAAATTGTTCGTTTTACATGTGTTTCACGGAAACCTATACCTCTAACATGACACGTTTCCTACGCAAATATGTATTCGAGATGATATTTAAGTAGGAAATATCTGGTAAATGATTTAGTTAGATAAGATGAAAACCATGTTATGTACCAAAATGTAATGTAGGGTAAGAGACAAATGTCTTAATGCTTTGAGGAAAACATAAAATCGTGAACTTATTTTTTGGAGATAATAAAATTTCTTGGGAACGGTATGCTAAGGGAAGCAATGGATTTCCTTCTTCACACATACACTTAAGACTATTATTATTGCTGGATAATGTTAATAATAAATATATAATATATACATAATTGAACAAACATTTGCTCAAAGCTGATAAAAAATGAATAAGCTTGGTGTTAACCGACCATTCTATAAGAAACACCGAAACACACTCAGAGGTCATACAGATTACTGCCACAAATGGTCTTTTGAAGAAATAACCATACTGATTTGATACATATGTCTATATTAAGACCGCGTCTTCATATTGTATTTTATTGTCTTTCATAATAGGGTATTTGACTAAAAAAAAACGAATTAGTCCGTAAGTCAGAATTCCAAAAAATACTAGACACGTATTTTTTCTTTTTTCATATAAACAAAAAATGAACACGACACAGTGCGTTTAAAACTCGTGTGTCGTCACTGCACGCTACACTTTTTAGCAACCAGTGACGTTTTGTAGATGAATTTTCGATGGGACATTTAAATCCTCAGACTAAAGCTTCGTGATAATTGTCGTTATTTGTAAAACTTAAGATTAATTTTTTATCATACTAAAATATATCCCTAAAACTTTTAGGGATGTATTTTAGTTACGCTTATTTAGTAACTAATAACCGTCAACCGAACCGTCTATTTATCTACTATTGGGGGGGCATTTTAGTATGTGCTTCATACTAAAAAGTATGCTGAAAGTGGGGTCTTGTGATAAATCACCAGATCACCAGCCACCACTCCTGATCTTTGATGCCTTTTATATTTGACAATTTGTATTGTTTTGATCAAACAAAAAATACGTGTTAATAGTTTTTTTTAGTGAAATACCCTATTGAGTTACCTACGTGGAAGTGCATCTATACTAATCTATATATCTATACTAATATATAAAACTGAAGAGTTTGTTTGTTTGTTTGAACGCGCTAATCTCAGGAACTGCTGGCCCGATTTAAATAATTATTTTTGCGTTGGATAGCCCATTAATCCAGGAAGGCTTTAGGCTATATAACATCATGCTGCGGCCAGAGTGGAGCATAACTAACTCCACGCGAACGAAGTCGCTAGCGGCCGCTAGTACTAATATATAAAGCTGAAGAATTTGTTTGTTTGTTGGTTTGAACGCCCAAATCTCAGGAACTGCTGGTCCGATTTGAAAAATTATTTTTGCGTTGGGTAGCTCCTTAGTCCAGGAAGGTTCTACAACTTCATGTTGCAACCAATAGGAGCGGAGCATATGAAAAATCATATCGAAACCTACGCGGGTGAAATTGCGAGGCGTAGCTATCCTTAATACACAAAACCTACTTCTCACTTTAGTTTCAGACGTAACCTTTGAGTCAATGTTTGTATTTCGAACTTTATTGAACCTCAATAAAGTAGTTAATACCGAACCAATCTGTCATTTTTATAAAAAGAACTGCATTTCTATACCGGTTAGGTACATAATTCAAAAACCACTTTGGTGGTTTAAGCCCGATCTAAACAAAATCCATGTTTTTTTTAATAAACGAGTCTTGATTCAAAAATGTTTGATTTCGATAAAGCCTGTAATAAAAACAACACCATCTAAAGAATCTCGTTTCCGTCCTTCGGATTAGCTGAAATATAAATTCCGAAGATGTCTCAACTCGTCGGATGAATTATGAACAGCACATCAGAAGGCTAATTCTTGTAATTCAAATCGTTTACACGTCGTCTCGGCGACAAACGAAAATTTCAAAGTTATTTAAATATGTGAAAAAATCATCAAACAACACCACTACCGCCGCCAAAACACAAGCGTCTCTATTCACCACCAAAAGAATCCTTGGAGTGCATCAACCGCCTTCAGCTTTTGGGAGTTGAGATTTCCTTGAATCTAAACCTTGGGCGGTTAATTGAATCAAAGCTAAGGTGGCTTCCAGGAGTTAATGCAAAGATCCGGCGATACTTCATACCAGGATAGATAGAGACTCTAATGTTGTAGAAAGCACAGGTTCGTTCGTGAGCCTCTTGCCACATTTGGGCAGGTTTTTTACCCAAATTTCGTTACTCTCTTGTCTGACTACAATTTAAGTGTCTTCAAGGCTAGAGTGAATGGACTCTTAATAAACTAGCGCTCTTTACCATCAACGATTGGATCACTGCTTACTACTGCTTAAAACTAGTGGTTACCATCAGGTGGAATTGTGGTCAACGCAATTCCGCCTGAAATGGTAAGCACTAGTTTAGAATTATAAAGAAGAGGACAAACTTTTCAAATTGAGACTGAGATCAAACTGCAAACGTTATTAAAATAAAATTGATTGGCCCTCAGGTTTCCAGATTCACCAGCGAGTGTGTATCTGCTTTATAGGTACTTACCAAAGCGCTGTGAAGACAGTTACAAAGTATTATAATCCTGTTACTAGCGTTAGTCCCTTACCCGTTCGTCAACAAGTTTTAACCAGACGAAAAACATTAGCTTTGTGTATTATCTACCTACCCATACACGAATAATTAAGCTGAAGAGTTTGTTTGTTTGAACACATTAATCTCTAGAACTGCCAGTTCAATTTCTGTTCTAGTAATAAAGCTGAAAAGTTAGTTCGTAATATCAGATGAGTGATGGTTATGAGTGGACTAATACAAATATTTTGTGTTTTATCATTTCAAAAGTCATTTTATCTATCGTATGAAATTATTAAAAACATTTATCTTCCCTATAGTTGTAGTTTCATGACACGGTTAGTACAGTGGCTGAGCGATCGACTGCAGCGCTGCTTATAGCGGGTTCGATTCCCGCATAATATTTGTATGGCCTACAGGTAGTTGTTCCGGGTCTAGCTGTTTGTGTATGTGAGTTTAAATTTTTGTAAACGCATCCATGATACTGGAGCAATTCCTAATGTGGAGCAACGTATTTTCAAGTCATGTGTTAGTGACTAGAAACAAATTTGTTTTTAGGTTTTTGTACTCAAAAAGTTAAAACAGGAAGGATCCTGTTTTAATTCTAGGAATTAATAAGACTCCTGTCTGTTAGTCCTCAGACTGTATCTCGAAAACCATAATAGCCTGGACAGTTGAAATTTTCATAGAATTTGTATTTCTGTTACCACTATAATAGTAAGTAGGTACTAAAAGCAGAACTTTTTGATAAGATGGTACTACTTAATGCCTTCGTGCATGAATCAAACTCGCTATTGGCCGGTTTTTAATCGCAGATACTAATCTGCCATTTGTGTATTTGTTTTTTTTTATAGTAATTTGACATTATACACTTTGGCCTATACAGTTTTTGACACCTTAATATACAAATTACATCGCTTCATGATAGCTGTTATAATGTGAAGAAAACACTTTCCTAGGAACTTACAGCTTTTAGATATCTATTGAAAAATCAAAATACAACATCGAAAGCACTGTTTGCAAGAAACCCGTAGATCTTTGCCATTTCCAATTAATTAGTAAGCAAGCTAAAGTAATTTTATATTGACCGTAGACTCATCATAACTCTTCGCAGTATACCCAGTACCCGTACTTCAAACAAATCGATCGGTACTGAAATGAAGTACAAATAAGTACACAGACAGAAAGTTATTCGACTCGCTCGTTTATCAGGAATCTTTGGCGAAGTTTTTACGGTTTGATTTGTTACTTCTCTTGGATGCTGATGTATGAGTACCTACTGGATGTGGTAGGAAGGAGAAAGGGTTGTTTATACATTGTGAATATAATAAATTGGGGGATTATTACCAGTAAATACTTTAAAAAAAAGAATGAAAGTGACGTTATTTGTGGTAACCATGAAGCAGACAAAAAATATAAAATCAATACAAAGGGGGTGTGAATCATATTCACGCAATACAGGCAACGCGCAGCATTATGCCAAGACGCTATACAAGGCAGGTCCAGTTCTAAATATCGACGATAGCCGAGTTGACGAGATGACGTCAACCGATGACACTGATAATTCGATGAGATTGGGAACACACCCAGTCTGTAAAAATCACCAACCTACGAGTCTGAGCAGTTGTGTTGCGATGTGTGCCGGGTACGATGCGCCTAATGTTGTTGTGTTGGGAGTTTGGTCGTGGAGGGTCTTCAGATCAATCTCCCTTTGGCGCAGCATCGTTGGTCGTCTTGTTGGGTTTAACATTGCATCACCTCGCTCAACTGCCGTCTTCCTTCCTATTCGCTCAGTTTTTCTGAGTGAATAGGCTTTCAATAAACTAGCGCGCTTTACCATCAACGAACGCATCATTGCTTACCATCAGGCGGGATTGCGGTCAAGCGATAGTTTAGAATTATAAAAAAAAAAAAAACAATTAATCACGATTATGGCAACGGCTCGCTTCATACGAAATTTACTTTAAAAGTGTGGATCTCAAGCATTAAAACAGTCATTTATTCAAATTTAAATAAAGGACTTACATAAGCAGTCACCATGATCGCCCGTCCTCCACCACCACCTAGCGCTTTAACTGAGAAGAAGAACTGATGGAACAAACTCCTCAGTAACTCTTTATACACAGATTCATTTCTGTTTTCACTTTTAGAGACGTATATCACAACTAACCTCAAATTTTTTGAACGTTCTCATAGTGTTGTAGCATTCCCTACAACGCAATGTGCAAACAACGCGTCATACTGACGTCATGCGAATCCTGTATCTCGCAATCAGAGTTTTCTGTGCATCTAGCACGCATACAAGTTCGCGACATCTATCGACGGGCAAAGTGGCCCACCAGACGATCCCAGTCTGGTCGGAGGATCCTCCCTTTTCTATGGAGAATGAGTGAGCTTTACACGCTGCTCCTCATACCTCCACAGTGTTTACGAAATTTTATCCAGGGCCGGCATTTTAGACTTTCTGTTTCTTTTCAATTGTTATGGGTCGTCAGAAGTTCTAATATCAGACAACTAGTCTTACTAAGTGGTAACATATTAACCGCTGACTGGGTTGTGGGTAGGTACAGTCGTTCCATATTACTCCTTAGCGCAATTACCAGCGTCAATCAGTTCCCTTAACGAGCAACTGACAGAAAGTTGTCGTCATCGTTTGTGGAACAGCACCACAAGGTTGAGTCGTCTCTGAATCTCCACCTGAACAGATTTTCCTTGCTTCGGCCCACTTGGTCCGGAGTCTGTTTAAGATTTCCAAGTTATCTAAGGTAATTCATATTCGGGTGGGAGGTCTTCAGCGGAGTGCAACAAATGGATTACATAAAGAAGCGCTGTCTCGCCACAGCTTCAGTCTTTCAAGTAAGCGTTCTGGCCTCTGGGTTTCAGACGTTGTGATAAAAGGATGTTGTCGTGCAAAGGGTCGTCATGTCGTGTGGTGGTGATCATGTTGGTTCTTTCGCTGGAGCTTACCGCTTTACAAACCACTGGTGGCGCTATTTCTGTTCGTGGATACATCATATGCGCCGGGGTCAGTTTAAGGCAACTTTTAGTTCGGGTTTATTATGACTACAGATAGATATAGATGATCAAAGTGACGTTTTAAACGCCAAAATGTATGTTTAATCAGTCTCTAAGCCTACTTAACCGTACGCATCGTTTATAAATAAAAGGGTAGGTAAGTCCTTAAGTCTGAAGTTGGATTCGCTCCAGAAAACTAACTGTGCGTCTTTTGTGGTGCTGGTTCCGACTCACCTTCTGGAGACTTTCATAAAGGAGGAATTTTGGCTGATGAGTGTCTTAAATCGTTATTTTCGAAAAAGACTACATGACACCTGGACACAGCGCACTACGTCGCCGACCTAACGTAGTTAATAAATTTTTGGGATAAGGCTTTTGTGTGTATTAGTGTTGTATCGTAAGATGTGTATTTTATATTGTGTATTTTTTCTATGGCAGATATAAAGTGAATTTATTTCCTTTATCTAAAGTAAATACTTTGTGGAAAATGAAAATATAAACAAAAAGATAAAAAGAACATTATGGCTTTTTGGAAAATTCTATCATCTGTGTCGCTCTAAAAGTCTATCACCCCAGTTTTAACTGCTACTTATTTGGAAATGTTTAACAAGTTATACTACCAAATAGGTTTCACCCAATGAATATTAATCTTGTTTTTCACGAAAAAGAATAATAATACTGATTCATTTTCCTTCAATGAAAGCGTAAAAAATATATAATATAAACCGCGAAAGAGTTAAGCGCTATAGACACCCAGATTTAATTCGTCGTTCGTTAAAAACGGGAAGATGATTCGTAGAAAGACAGAAATAATACAAGATAAATATCGTCGAAAGCTTTTTATTATATCAACGAACCAACTCTCAGCTTTTCCAATGAGAAAAAGGGGTTCGCCTCGACAAAGCGACTTTTTTAACGAGAAAAACCTTTTTTTTTAAATTAGAAGATAAGTAATACTGAGTATTATTGAGATTATTTATATAATCTATTGGAGTCTAAGGCTGTAATGTCGTTAAGAGCACAATGGATCCGGCCCGCCCGAAACGATCCGTGACGAAACTTTCCGAAATCAATTTAAAATACTTACTCTTGTATAATCTTGTGATGAATGGACGCGACAAGCGTGACGGTGTTATATAATAAATAAGTTAAAGTAATTATGCCGAGGTGACTTTATGAACGTCGGCGGAAATTGAATGACATTTATGGGAGGTTAATTTGGTTCAAGTAAATGGCAGTTCGTATCAATATCATTTTCATTTCATAGGTTATTTGATTATGCGGATATATGTTATTTGAAGCATTCTTTCCCACCCCCGTCTCGGTTCGACGTTTCCACCCTTACAATGTTGACACCACAACGATCCGAACGAAGCGATTCGCCGTATCTTCTATACCGCATACATCGAGGGACTAGAACAATTTGCCAGCAGCGGTGTTTTTTTTTTTTTTATATATAAATTATAAACCAGCGCTTGACCGCAATCCCGCCTGATGGTAAGCAGTGATGCGATCGTTGATGGTAAAGCGCGCTAGTTTATTAAGAGCCTATTCACTCTAGCCTTGAAGACACTCATATTGTAATGTGACGGAAACACCGACGCCGGCAAATTGTTCCAGTGCCTCGATGTACCGGTATAAAGGAGGAAGCAAAACGCTTCGTCCGGATCGCAGTGGTGTCAACAACGTAAGGGTGGAAACTCGCCGTACGACGGGTCGTCCGATGATATAATTTATAAAAAAAAATACTGTTTTGTTTAACTGTATTGATCTGGGGGTCGCAGAGGCGCCTGTCTTTTTTGGTTTCACGGTGAAAATCCTCAAGGACTTCCTCCATCGTGCATGTGACAAAGGGGTATCGTGGAGAACTCTCACCGGCTCGTTCGGGGGGATTATTCAAGTTGTTTTTACTTTTTTTTTTTTTAATATTCCATAACTTTTTCGCATTAATCATACCGAAGAATCAACTAACATATGAACATTTTTCGATTATTCTTCTTTTTGTTTTTTCATAAAAAAAGAATTCGATAAAGTCATGATTTTTTGTAAGTTTTAAACTAGTGCTTGACCGCAATCCCGCCTGATGGTAAGCAGCGATGCAATCGTTAATGGTAAAGCGCGCTATTTTATATACGAGCCTTTCACCCTAGCATTGAAGACACTTCAGACGGAAAGACTGTGGGCAAATTGTTCCTTTCCCTTGATGTACGCAGTATAAAAGACGAGGCGAAACGTTTCGTCTGGATCGTAGTAGTGTTAAAAATGAAAGGGTGGATACTCGCCATCATGGAGATGGAGGAATTAAGTCATGCAATTCCCGCGCACACTCTCCAAAATTCATCCTATAGAACACCGACAGGCTGGTTACTCTACGCCTATGCTCAAGGCTTTGGAGATCGTTTTGAACCAATTAAGTATTTTTTACTTTTATAAATAAAATTAAATAAATATATACGGACAAATCACACAGATTGAGCTAGCCCCAAAGTAAGCTCGAGACTTGTGTTATGGGATACTAACTCAACGTTACTATACTTTATAATAGATAAATATATAGATAAACATCCAAGACCCAGGCCAATCAGGAAAAGATCGCTTCCCATCATGACCTGGCCGGGGATCGAACCCGGGGCCTCCACGTCACAGGCAGGCGTGTTGACCGCTGCGCCACGGAGACCGACAACAATTATAATGCAAACCTTGAGTTGAACTTTCGAAAACACATAATTTAAATATAGATAACAATCTGTTGGTATTTTACCTAAATCAGCAAGAAGTAATAAAAAGGGCGCGTTTTAGGAGACTGTTTTAAACAATTTTACAATAAGGAAAGTGATGATTTTAATTATCTAGTCTAATTTAAAAACATTTTGTAAAGTTCCTGCATTAAAAATGTGTTTAATTTTATGTTCAACACTAGTTTGCAGCCTTCAATTTCAAAACAGGAATAAACTGTTAAATTTCAGGCTGACAAAGGTATTTAATAGTGGATATGGGTCAAATCTAACAAGAGCGACTAAAATAGAACACGCAAAATGGACAAGCGCATAGCTTCACATGAAATGCATGATAGACAAAGACCAACACGTCGAACACACGCGTAGTTCACTGAATAGTATTAAGAATTTTAGTCAAAAATGGACATCAGCCGTCCTATTGTCTGTCGGATTTTCATTTGATTGTATGTAGGTTTTGCACAGACGACAGCACATCAAGTTACTACAGATTTCTTTATTAGATTTTCAACTTTATCTAAAAACATTAAGGCTCAAGGTTGATTGGGAATTTATGACAGTTTCGGGTAGGTTGACCTACCGTCGTCCGTAGATATTGCGTAAGGCAAATTTTACTACAATGAAGATTTAGAAGGTACCTTTTTTACGGTGGGGATCCTTCTAAAGGCACCTCCGGGGAATGTGGAATTTTTACCTTATTGAAACCACCCCAATTATCACCATCTGTACATAGGGGTGGTCGCAATTCATCTATAAAAGACCAATTGAGTAACCAATTGCGCAACGCCTGGAAGGCACATCAATGATGATAAAGGTAGCATCATCTTGTGCGTATTTTTGGTTCTAGTTTGTTTATATTTCATGTACATAAATGCTTAAACAATATAGAAAAAAGTGCTACTTCCGCCCGGATTGGTACTGTCTCATTAACTTTGTTCTGTACACCACAAAAACAACAGACGTGAATATCGAAATTGATTAATTACAGTTCAAAACAAACCAGATTCAATTCAAAGTAATTTAGGAGTCAAGAAACTTCCCTGAAGATAACCTCAGTACATTCCAGTGGTACGCAATAAAGTTACATGTTACGTAAATACACATCAATAGTGTAATCGTTGGGGGCCTGAACAGCAACAAAGACTGTTATTTTTTAATACTCTTTATCGTATACACCATAGAAGTTACAGACATGAATGTAGTCACTGAGCAAATGTATTCAAAATGAATAGTCATTTCTTCGAATTAGGCTGAGAATAAGCAGTTTTCGCAAATCAAAATTAAATAACACAGTTTCCCTAAAAGCCCGCTCCTCACCATTTCTTAGTGCTTCCACTGAGAAGATATTACAGTTCAATCGAATCAAATTGAATAAAAAGTGGTTCAGAAGTCAAGAACCTTTCCTGAAAATAACCTCAGTACATTCCAGGGGTATGCAACATAGATATGTACACGATACGTAAATAGACGTAAATAGCGTAATCCTTGGCATGAGGGCTGTAAGCATCGTCGCAAGTCTCGTCATCGTGGTATAACAGCCGCCATTGTAAACGGACTTATTGTACTCCGGGATTGGTTTCCCAACGAAGAAAGCGCCTGGGAATCGATTTAAAATTTTCCTTGAAAGAACCACACAACAAAAGCGGTTAATACTTGGATTCAACGTATCTGGAACATGGGGTCTTATTAATATTTATGATAAATTATTTATTGGGTATATATTGGATGAGCTGAGATTTTTGTTATTTTTTCATCTAAAGAACAGAATAGAATACTCATTATGTGCTGCATATAATTACAGACAGAAATGATGGATACGATACGATATGGTGATCTATCTTCTGAATATATGAGTTTGTTATGCTCAAAGGTGTAAAACTACGAACAAAAATAAAGACTTTGTTGCAAAACCCTATGGAATGGAATACAATCACACACATCACGTGAAAGAGAGCCTATTTTTAGGTTGATTCGACAAAGTATATTCAAATAACATCCCATTGCATATTATACTATTAGCAAGGTAAGTTAAGTAAGCTGTCAGGTAAAAATAATAGAGATTTTAATATGTTGAGTACTCGGTGAATCTCTCGCGTCCGGCCCTGGTCCAGGCCATGGTACGAAACGAAAGGTATTAGAGACCGTCTCCTCCTTCTGCAAAGCAATAATGCTTGCTTTTGGAGGAATCTCTACCCCCTCACTCCCCTAATCGCTACAGGAGACGCCCTGGATGTCGGAAGACGACAACCAACTCAAGGCCACCGTAGGCGCGGGCTTGCGGGTGGCGAGTAATGGGAAGCTCGCCACCAGATTAGGACCAGACCTAGGTCGACCGCGCATTGTGTTTCACGTGCGCTTCAAAGGGATGGCAGCACGTCGTAAACGTAGGACCGGTGCCAGCCAGGACTGCGTGTTGTTCTAAAGAGACAAGTGAAGAAATACGACGAGTAGGTTTTAGTCAGAAAATGTAGACTCGCCCTTACGCTCTGTCCAGAGAGAGAACAGTCATTTGATAATTCAAAAAAAAAGCTTCTGTGCGACTTTCAATTTATCTGTAAATGAAAACCGACACTAACGTATATATGTAACGTGCTTTCTGAAGGAAGAAAGAACTTTGGTATGTAAAGACGGAACACCTATCCATCCGGAATGCATTGTTTAACCTGATCGGACAAACAGTGCGACTGTTATTACTTAGCCACAAATTCTTGCTTAATAAAGAAAGAAGAAGAAGCAGATGCTTCAGCATCTTACAACTATTAAATATTCCGTCGAATCCTGATCCACATATGTAACAGAGGATGCAATCTCTACAACATTCACATAGTCACTTAATAGGACTCATTGAATACATGTGTATGTACTAGACTTTAGTACATATGGATAGATATATTCAATGCGTTCGAATTGTATAGATGGATTAGTAATTAGTGAATAGTCCTTTAATGGAGGTTTGGTAACTATTGGCCTTTGGTAAGACGTCGCCGATGGTATCGACTTGGACAGTATAATAACGGTATTGACATAACTTCGGACCATTAGGATGATAGCTTTTCATCACTGGTCAAAGGCACCAATGGTTTGGTAATGATGAGGAAATATATTAACAATAATAGCTTTTAACACATGAAATTTATTATCCCTGGATCTTCATTTTGTTTTATACTATTTTTACCTACAGCCTCCCTGAAGAATTATCTTATAAGCCATCAAAACAATACTATTTTGTGAATCCGCCTAGCAGTTCCAGAGATGTGAAAATTACCAAACGAATTCATCAATTTCATTATCTATATAGATCTAAATTTCTTCGGTGGTAACAGAAGTTGCAAACCGAAAAGACGCGTTAAAAAGAATTAGGCAATCGATGGAGTAGCAGATACTTACAAAGTATTGGAGATTGAACAAAGCAATATATTTTAAACGACAAAATTGTATCAGTTAGTTAGTCTGTAGACATATATATACCATATACAAATTATATTTATGTTTCAAATTACTGCAAGTTAAAAATATCAACTATATTTAAAATTTTACATACTCAACTCAAAGCGTTGTAAAACTATATTTTCAACGTGTAATGTAGAACAGGTTGAAAATACAGTTATACAAAGCTTTGCGTTGAGTAAGTGAAATCCTTACTAACATTAAAAAACGGAAAGTGAGTTTGTTTGTTTGTTCCGCTTTCATGCCATAACAACTGAACCGATGGCTTTGAAATTTTGGAGACGTAAAGTTAGAAGTCCGGATTAAATAATAGGGTACTTTTTATCCCGAAAAAAATTGATATTCCCGAGGGAAATCTAAAAGCGCAATATAACCGAACTCAACGCGGGCGAAGCCGCGGGCGGAAGGCTAGTTTAAAATAAAGTTGATAGGCATTTTATTGTACTTCACTCTTTTACGTTAATAATATAGTTTTACAAATTAAGTATCTACTAGGTATTTCTACAAACGTGTGGGTGAGTACTGCTTTCCTAACTAAGCTATGGAATTCTGTGTTAATTAAAAGCAATTAAGTCCCCTTAGAGTGTAGGAATTAATTATTTTTCTATTTTATATTTTAGCCGAATATATTGTTATATTTATTGTACATCTCATTGTAGCTCTATGCAATAAAAAGGTAAGCTGCACACTAATTAAATAACACTCCTAAAATTCTAAAAAACTTCATTTCGAAGGAGATCCATTGCTTCATATGTAAAAAAACCGTCTGCGCTACACCTATCATAACGCAATGAATATAGTTGAATTGTTAGAATGAAAGGGCTGCTGGATATAATTTGTAGAAAAAGTAGGTATACAGGTAAACATGCAAATATTTAATTTGTCTTAGAAAACAGGTTTCTTTTATGTAAAAAAATAAAATAAAAATCAAGGTGTATCATAAACTATTTCATACTTTAATAATTATTACAAGGGAGACTACTCGGTCACTTACAGGAGCTACGAATATAAAAGACCAGTGTTTCTCAAAATGGCCTCATAAAGACTACATATAAAGTCACGTTTTCGCTACGATCGAGACATACTCTTTTTGTTTCGTTCACATTCATCTGGTCACGCATATGCGCCGTCGGTTCTGCACTACGTATCGGATCGTTCAGGCCGGAAATATTTCACGGCCTTACCAATTGTCGATGAGCGTTGTTGAAATAATTTAGACAGAGTAAAACACCTACCTGGGTTTGAAACTACCACTTACAACTTGTATGTCACGGTCGTTTCCCGGAAACACATTTACCTGAAAAATACGCTCATCAGAAAATAACCCACTGTTTACGAGTTTTGAGCTTTTTGAAAATGTTCTTTTAGGAATGGGGGCTTAGGAGGGGAGCGTAAATTTGGAGCCTAGTTTGGGAAACTCTGCCGTAGACAACATAAAGCTCACCGTTATAAACCCGCCATATCCACACTTTGGTATTCATTGACCGTAAAAATATTTTCTATTTTGCGAGATTGAATTTTCCCTAACATTGTTTGTAGGCGTTCCTTCCAGGTAAAGCGTGTATAAATTTTATTTTTATGTGATATACGCCTTTCTGGTTATCCACGTAACAATTTTCCTGGATAGTATGACGGTACTGACAAAGTTGTCAGTCATTTCACAGGATTTTTATGTGGAAGTAAATCTGAGGATATTATCGTATTAAAACGGATTGATTGACCTGTAGGCACAGTTATGTCTATAAATATACTATTCACTAGGGGCAGTTCGGCAGGAAGGTTTCATGATTCATCCATTAATATCTATCGTCAAGAGGACGGCAAATATTTGTGATCATTTGTGGAAGACAGCATAAGTGGAAGCACAAATTAATACTAATAACAAAGCTGAAGAGAGTATTAGTTTTAATGCGCTAATCACTGGATCCATCGTACAAATTTGTAGGTGTGTAACTGTACATTTTTTTCGCAATTTTTCCTTTATGTGCTAGAATACGTTGCTTCGTAGCAAATTTCAAGATTCTGAATTCACGAGAAGTACCCTTTAGGTTTTGATTCCCCGGGGAATGTCGAAAATTTGCAGCATAAAAAACTGTATCTTTTGATTGCATTTTCTTAGACGATTGATTTTTCATGGAGATTCACAGCTCCAAGGTATAGGAGACCTGAGTATTTGACAACTATTCCAGATTGATACCTCCTTGCGTTTCTGAGTAAAAGTCATGATGGATAGTCAGAGCGACAACAAAGTGACCCTATGAGGTTCCTATCTGTCTGGGTACTGTTTTTTACCTTGTGAGATACGGAACTATACAAATATCTCATAAAACGTAGATCTTTCGAATCGAATTGTCCTGTAATAAATGTACTGATCTAATCATCAAACGAATTCTATTGAATACAATCACTTAATCGGCTCTAACAATAGTAACAACATATACCTATATACTACGGTATATGGTGCTGTTTAGCCAGATGGAGAACTACATAATATATTGGATTAATTTAATATTGATACGTCCATTGCAAACAGATTACTAATGCACCATTGTATGTAAAGAGCAGGAGTGGTTACTGGAATCATTTTCGGAATCTACTGATTCCGAAAATGATAGCTAATGGGAAGCAACAGCATTGCCGAATATCATAGAATAATTAATGTACCCGCGTCAGTCTCTAGAACTACGAACCCGTAGAGATTATTTGAATATTTTGTTTTATAGAGTACTTGAAAAAGTATTATTGCAATTCATTTTTTTTTTTAATTTCTTCAAATTTTGGGTCAATTACTCTGGAAGCCTATAGACTACCTAGTATAGCATGATCCTATAACCCTAACAAGCCGAGAAAAAAGGCTTTTTCTCAGAAGGATCACTAAGAAAAAACGCAGTGCAAGCGCGGGCAGGTGACGCGATGCGACATTATGCATCGGGGAAATAAGAAACTGAAATAAAAGGCTGACGAAATCGCAGCAGAAGAGAAGCAAGAAGCTAGCTATATACTATACCATAACTTTAGATACCCTAAAAGGGTTTAATTCACCAATAATATCCAGTGGAGATTAACAATGTATGCAATAACTTTAGTATTCCACAAGTATCTTTACTTTTCATATATTAAAGGGAAAATAACTTTAAACAAATATTGATAGTAACAATTTAAAATCACACGGTCTTTAATCACCAATTCAGAAGACCACAATTCAAAGTTATAAAGGAGGGTGACCTCCGTTACATATCAGAGAAACAAAACTAAACACAACAAAAGTAAGTAAACACTCGAAAACTGTCACACATTAAGAGATGCTGGACAGAGTACATTAGATGACACGACACATTTTTGCATGAATACTCTCTGGACTCCCCACTTTGGGTATTTGTTTCAGCCGAGAAATAATATAAACGTAAATGTATTTTGTGGAGTAACTTTTAAGTTGTTTTCGGGTGAGTTTTGTTTTTTGGAAGGTAATCGTTTTTAAATGTATCCATTTCTCATCATGACTGTATACACAATCTTTTAAGGGAGAATTTCAACTATTAAACTCAACGCACATGTAACTCTAATATAGATCGGTCATTGTTAAAATTCTAATTCACTTTTGGACATAGGCAGAATAGTCTGCGGTTGTCAGCGGCGGTCTTTCCGTCTGTCTGGTTGGTATTTAAGCCGGGATCGCAGTGAAGCACTATTTTAGCTTTTATATATATATATATAATAACAAAAATAATTGAAATTAAATCAAATTATGTTAAACTAACACATAACTTGATTTATGACTACCACAGAGAGCAATGTTGGACGGTAGCAAACATTTATGGCAATGCATTTTTATCACCAAATGACGCTGGCAGAATAAGTCGACACGGCTCAGTTGCCATAGAAGAAAAAAACAACTCCGGCAGCTGTTCAATACGGTTTAGATTTTCTGATCGTGTTCGGTTTAATTGGTAATATACATTTAGAAATAATGTTCTGTTGACAATATAAAACTGTCTGAGGAATATGGCGAATTTGACAATTATTGGCGGCGATTATTTATTTAACTTTCCCTATTCTACATCCTAATTGCGTAAAACACTTATCTCTCAGTTTAAATCATTTTGAAGAATCTTGCTTATTAATAAATTCAAATGTTCGAAAAATATATCTGCTCAACAACGTGAATCAATGACTGTTGTTGAACTGTCATACGCATGTTTTAACAAACAGTTCAAAGCCTAGAATTCTCTACAATGGCAAAGAATTGGAGATGTTTGAGCTAAGGCGCAAACACTATTCATAAATAACTCCATTCGCGTTAGTTTTAAACAAAAGAAGATAAAATAAAAAATAAACAAAAATTGTTTATTGATACCAGATACATTCACAACTTTACAGGCTAAAACGGGTAACAATTTCAATTTATAGTACAATACATGCTGATATGGATTCCCAAACTAAGTTTGAGTTTGTATTGTGGGAAAACAATGTGCAGTCATAGTGATGACCTGATGACATACAATAAACATTAAGTGATGTTTGAGGACAAAGGTGAAATATTGTGAAAAATTTGTCGTTGCGCGGTACATATGGTTACAAAATAATTCATCCTAATTAATATACTGTTATATTTTACGGTAGGTATCGCGTGTAAAGTGTATTTATCAGTAATTATGGGTATATAATCAGATAGGTGTGTGTCCGAATGTATGGGTGAGTGTCCGTGTGCATGGGTGAACGTCCGTATGTGTGGGTGTACGCAGCCCTGCGATGTAAATTTTGGGTTCTAAATTTAACAACTAAATTGGGTAAATTTTAACAACTCGATAGATCATGTTAATGTATAACGGATTGTTTTAAAATCAGCTCATCAATCAGTAAGCTTTGCTGCTGGAGAGTTTGTTTCGCCACTTCTTCCCAGCGAAAGTGTCAATGGGCGGGACTGTCTTATGTAATATTGACGTTCAAAAAGTGCTAATTCTCAGCCTAATAAGAAATAAATGACTTTTGATTTGATTTATTAAAGACAACAAAATAACTTATACCAACCAAATAAGAAAAATATGCAAAAAACAAGTAAAATAGCTTTCACAAGTAGGTATGTATCGAAAAGTGAATGACAATCGACACAGCTGGGTACACATTTTGGCGGAAACCATAAGAAACTGGCAAAATTAAAAAACTTTGCTGCCACAACCTATGACCGGATTAGGAAACATTTCACATTTGGTAGACATATAGTAAAATGTATTGTATTGTACGGACGACGGCAGGGCAAGCTACCCGAAACAGTCAGAAATTCCCGATCAATTCTGAGCCTTAAAGCTTTAGACATAAAAGTTGAAAATCGAATAAAGAAATCTGGCAGATTGTAGTAGCTTCATGTTCTGTTGTTTGTACTTTCCCAAGTATAGAGCTCCACCGATTCTTTTAAGTTTGTAACACGGACACTAGTACTTTACCTAAGACCTAAAGACTACATTAAAATCTCCATAAATTCAGAAGACAGATAGTTGAAGTAAGTTCTTCCAGTGGTAGGCCATAACATCGGCCGCCGGCAAAAGTTACCACCCACCAGACAAAGCCTTGCCGCCAAGCGATTTGTCGTGTTCCGGCATGATGTCTGGTGAAGCCTTACGGAGGACGGGTCTGAGCAGTTGTGTTGCGATGTGTGCCGGGTACGATGCGACTAATGTTGTTGTGTTGGGAGTTGGTCGTGGAGGGTCTTCAGATCAATCTCCCTTTGGCGCAGCATTGTTGGTCGTGTTGTTGGGTTTAACATTGCATCACCTCGCTCAACTACCGTCTTCCTTCCTATTCGCTCAGTTTTTTTGAGTGAATAGGCTCTTAATAAACTAGCGCGCTTTGCCACCAACGATCGCATCACTGCTTACCATCAGGCGGGATTGCGGTCAAGCGCTAGTTTATAATTATTATTAAAAAAAACTACGGATTGACACTACTTATTGTTCACTTCAAGCTTATTCTTGAACAGCGGTGGTCTAGTGATATCGACCGCTCTTACAAGTTCGTCGTAGGTCGTAGGTTCGAACCCCATCAGGTGTTTGACTTTGTGTAATGTAAATTATTTCATCACCACTGCCCTCAAAACGGTGAAAGAAAATATCGTGAGGAAATCGGTATATCCTAGAGTCAAAACTTCAAAGCCATGTCACATCTTTCAATCCGCACTGGGACCGCGTGGAAAATTATGGTCCACTCCTTCTCATTGATAGGAGACCTGTGTCCCAGCTTTGGCAGCTTTAACTCATCATCATCATCATCATCTCAGCGTTTATCCCGGTTGCATCCGCGGCTTTCGCGTTGGAGCCCGGGGTCCGCTTTCCTGCTTAATTTCCTCCGTTTCGCGCGATCTTTAGCATCCTGTGGTGTGAGATTCTTGGCACGCATGTCATCTCTTACAACGTCAACCCAGTCTCTTTGGTCTACCCCGCTTGTTCCGGGCCGGCGGAGGCGCCATGGCAAGACATTTGTGACCCACGTAACATGCCGGTTTTCGTAAGACGTGACCGTACCAACGAAGGCGATCCTCCTGCAGTTTTTCCGCTATGTCACGGACATGAAGGCTGCCACGGATGCGGGAGTTCCTGATGCGGTCCTTCCGCGTAACTCCACACATCCAACGCAGCATGTTCATCTCCGTGACACGCAGCTTTAACTATGAAGGTCATTTTACCTTAGCTTTACTACAGCACACTAACTACTTCAACTGTACTGACTATCCCGGCTAAACAAAACCAAGATTCTAATTTCAAACAAGAACTTGATCACATCAAAGCATTTCTTCAAACACAATACGATTTAACATACATAATATGCGAAAATCGGATCAAAGCTTCACGTAATTACATACGTTCATCATACACCTGTGTTCGGACCATTAGTATACAACATGGTGGATGGGAATTGTAATCAATCGGCCATACAATAGGGACCGGGCCTACACGATGGACAATGAAGGGATGACGGATATCGCGATTGTCGAATATCGATGAGTCTCAATTACTATAAGATGGGAGAACAGCTTTGTTTGAGCGTGTATGAGACTGCCGAGGGTATGGAGTGTAAGCTATACGAGAGAGTAGTGTAGGTAAGTGAGAGCCTTATCAAAGCTATCCTAAGTGAAGCGTTTATAGGCATTTTTGAAATTCAAAATGGTAGTTATGGGTGTAGAAGAATGGGCCCATTCTTCTCCATATGAAACTATGCCTTTTTATTTTATTTTTTATTTATACTGGCTGCGCCCATCGGGTTCACACGCAAATGTTTCTAATCAGAATATCCGGAAAAATGTATTGTACGTGTTTATTCCTGTCATCGCTGTGAGTCAAATTTCATCCTAATCCGTTCAATGCTTTTCGCGTGAAATAGTAACAAAGAAACATAAAACACCTTCATATTTATAATAATACTAGCGCTTCGCGGTTACACCGTTACGCGGTGTATCAGGATAGGAATTATGTATGTTAAGCCTGGTAAGTATAAAAATAATTTTGTGTGCCATAATTTCATCAAAATCTGTTCAGTAACTACTGAGTTTAGTAGGAGTAATAAACATCCATCGATACACATATGCTCACAAACTTTCGCATGTATAACATTTGTAGGAAGTAGAATTTGCCCACGGATCCACCCAGGAGGATGTGGGAAAGTATTCGATTCACATGAATCTCTATAATGCGTTTATTAGGTTAGGTTAGCAGGATCTTATATTCATCATATTTTGACATCTATGACGTCAGAATATTTTGAACCCTTAAAGTATTTTCTTTGATATGTAACTATGTACTTGTATGTAGAGGCCAATTCCCTTTTTTGTCCGAGCTTTACAAGCCGGATATACGTTGGTGAAAAGTAAAATGAAATATAGATTGTCTCTCTCAACTGGTCTCTCATGTCATGTTGCATTACCTTACTTATTATCCACAAGGTCAAAATATTTTATTTCACAATTTATAGCAACATGAACATTTATAAAACATCAAAAGTTAGTTGCACGGTTCCAATAATTCGTTTCATATGCAAAAAAGCAAGTTGGCAAGAAACTCCAAATTTGTTTGGTTCACAGCCCTACTTCTAACACTGGTGACCATCTTATTCAGCCTATAGACGTCTACTGCTGGACAAAGGCCTCCTCTAAAGCTTTCCACAATGACCGGTCTTGTGCTGCCCGCATCCATCGGCTTCCCGCGACCTTTACCAGGTCATCGGTTCGCCTTATTGGCGGCCTCCCTACGCTGCGTCTTCCGATACGTGTTCGCCACTCCAGAGCCTTACTGCCCTATCGGCCATCGGTTCTACAAGCAATGTGCCCCGTCCACTGCCCCTTAATTTTAGCAAGTCGAAGAACTATGTCGGTGACTTTGGTTCTTCAGCGGACATGTCTCTCTTTTCACAACCCTTAAATACATACACAGCGCATAATAATACTGTTACAAACACAATGGTCAAGTACATAAATTAATCACCATTTTTAAACATCAAATATTCCTCTGCACACAATGAACACTTATCGATTAATTAAATAAACAAAATCGTAACCGATACTTGAAAATTAATAACCATTATGCCGTCATTACGCTTACAATCTTAATTAAAATATTGAAATTATCTGAAAAGTATACTCTGTAGTTTCGGTAAATTTAATTAAATATTGTACATTTCGCTAACAAGGCTACGTCGATTGTCGAGTTGTCGGTTATTATATATCAGAACAAGTATGTAGTAGAGAAGTCGTTCAGTACTGTAAAAATAACAGTGAAAAGTTGGGTGAAGCTAAAAATAACAGTGAAAGGTTGGGAAAGTTTAGAGTGAGTTCTCAATAGTGCCAATCCAGCATTCATTCGAATGACTTCATTTTTCGTAAGAATCGCACTGCATTATGGCTGAGTGGTAACTGCCCCGACCTAACTTCTGACTCCTATCATAAGTTAGAACACAGGCACAGGCATCACTGCTGAGCCCCCGTCCATTGAGTGTGACTGGACCGCACAAACCCGTTACATGGCATACAAAGTTTTGCTCCTATGACATGCCGTTTACTGAAGTTGTTTTTCTTCACCGTTTTTGAAGCAGGGGTAATGAAATAATTTTTACAAAGTTAAGTGCATATCGGGCAATGGAACGCAGCATATTAGGAGTTAAGCGTACGGATTCAGTTAGAAACACAACATAACTCATGCAGCGGGTATTGGAGAAAAAAAACAGCCAGGCTAATGTGCGAGTAGGCCGGACAGGTATCACTAATGCACTCGTAGTAATGGCCAAAGATCGGCACTCACTGGACACCTGAAGGAAGACATCGCCGTCGAGGTAGGCCAAGGCGATGATGGTGTGACGATCTAATATCATTTGCAGGGCCAACATGATAATATAATATCGTTTAGTGAAATTTAAATATACCTTTAATATGAAAACCTGAGATATTATATGTACGTTTGTTAAATTTATATCGCTACTAGCGGCCGCCAGCGACTTCATTCGCGTGGAGTTAGTTATGCTCCGCTCCTATTGGTCGCAGCGTGATACTATATAGCTTAAAGCATTCCTGGATTAATGCGCTATCCAACGCAAAAGGAATTTTTCAAATCGGACCAGTAGTTCCCGAGGTTAGCGCGTTCAAACAAACAAACAAACAAACTCTTCAGCTTTATATATTAGTACTAGCGGCCGCTAGCGACTTCGTTCGCGTGGAGTTAGGTATGCTCCACTCCTATTGGTCGCAGCGTGATGTTATATAGCTTAAAGCATTCCTGGATTAATGGGCTATCCAACGCAAACAGAATTTTTCAAATCGGACCAGTAGTTCCCGAGATTAGCGCGTTCAAACAAACAAACAAACAGTTCAGCTTTATATATAAGTATAGATTAAAGCGTCACTCTGTATAAGTAGTTAGTGTTAATTGAAAATCAATATGTTTCATTATCTGTATTTACCGCCATTCATAGACGTCATTCAGGCGAACAAGGTCAAGAGTCTATGTATCAATGTTAAAAACGTCACTTGTCGACCGAGTCATCTGAGTTAAAAATATTGTCACTGCGGTTCACATCATGCCGGCTCGGGGAGAGCAAACTTTCATGTATATTTATCACTAGCTTTCTGCCCGCGGCTTCGCCCGCGTGCAATTCGGTTATATCGCGTTTTTTAGATTTCCCTCGGGAATATCATTTTTGATAAAAATTTCTAGAAAAGGATTGTCTGTGCCAAATTTCATCAAAATAGGTCGAGAGGTTTAAGCGGGAAAGAGTAACAGACAGACAGACAGAGTTACATTCGCATTTATAATATTAGTATGGATTAAAACACTAGAAAATGGGTAGAATAACAATCTATTGTGTAAATACTCAGTCAAAATAAACTACGCTTCAAGTTATCAAGAAGTTTCATTCAAACAACTGTTAGGAACAAACCACGCCACCTTTAATCAAACAGATAATATTTTTTTGTTTAGTTTTAAACCCACAAGTTGTCTCTTACAAAGTGAATTGTTTGCAGCTTAATATATAATACTAGCGGTCGCCAGCGACTTAGTTCGCGTAGTTTAGTTATGCTCCGCTCCTATTGATTGCAGCGTGATGTTATGTAGCCTACAGCCTTCCGGATTAATGGGCTATCCAACGCAAAAAAGATTTTTTTAAATCGGACAACCAGTTCCTGAGATAAGCGCGTTCAAACAAACTCTTCAGCTTTATATATTAGTATAGATATGCCAGCCAGCCACGGCAATATACAAGCAAAACAAAAAAAAAAAACATTAAAATGGCTAATAATACATTTCATTTCATTTATTTATTCATTAACAATTTAAATTATGTTGAACATTACACAATACATAAAATTATGATTTAATTATATCAGATTGATATTAAGCCTTATCCGCACAAAGGCAGTGCAAATGGATCTATTATGACTAAATCTACTATTTCGATTACGGCCGCGTTCCGTTTGCCGGGAATTGGCAACCCATATGCAGACAGCCAATTTAGCTGATTGAATTGCCAGAAATTTTAGCTTATTATTAATAAAAAGATAAGATTATGTTTCCATATTGAGTGCAAAATAGACAATGCATTTCATACCTATCATCATCATCAACAAACTTTTTATCATCCCACTGCTGGGCACAGGTCTCCTCTCATACAGAGAAGGATCGAGCGTAATCACCACGCTTGCTCCATGCGGGTTGCCGATTTCAGATTTATAAAGTCCAGGTTTCCTTAAGATGTTTTCCTTCACCTTCAGTCATTGGTGTCCAAGATATACTTAGAAAGTACATATAACTTTAGAAAAGTTACATCGGTACTTGCCTGACCTGGAATCGAGCCCGCGCACTCGTACTTAAAAGGCTGGTGTTTTAACCACTAGGCCACCACGGCCTCATACCTATACTTCCTTGATAATATGACAATGTTAGGCAAAGAACTCATTCCTGATTCGATCGCACAGTGAAACCCTAAGCATAGCCCTCTCCATTGCCCTTTTAGTGACTTTGAGCCTTCTTATAAGGCCCATTGTTAGCGACCGCGTCTCAATTCCATAAGTCATCACTGGCAACACACACTGGTCGAAGATTTTTGTCTTGAGACACTGCGGTATTTCGGACTAGAAGATTCTACGTAGCTTCCCGTAAAGCGTGCTTGACCTTAAATAAATTCTGCTGTTTGTAACGCTACTGGATATTAGCGACGTTCTTGTTCGTCTGTCAGTTTTAAAGTGAGTGTGTAACTGAAAATCACATCAAAATTCGTTGTGCAGTGGTTGTAGTTGTGTGTGGTCATTCAGACGGATACGAAAAGTCACTTAAATTTATAATATGTACCTATAGAAAAACGATTAAAAATATATGTACCTCAGAACACTTTTCTAAAAGTCACGCTAAGAAAATAAATATTACAAAATCAACGAAACGAAAAATTCCCATCTTAGATCATCGGTTCCGGTTCCATAACTCATCTGATTGAGCGGTGGCTTAAAAACAGCCGGCTTAATGTCACATTTTTCCATTAACCGACATCGTGTCAACCGGTGGGATAAATCGACGACCTGTTGCCGAACTTATGCCGAAGACTGAAAGGCAGTCAATGCAAATTGTTCTTTAGTTTACTTTCTTCCCGCGGTACTTTGCAAGCTTCTTTCTTTCGTGTTACTTAAAACTGTTGATGGCTTTTTTTGGGACTTATTTTTCAAGTTTATTTTGTTCGGTTGTTGTCGATTTAAGTAGTTGTGAAGTTTTATCAGAAAATAATTGAGGTCACTCAGGTGTTATATCATTTTTATTGCATCACTTAATACGCCAATTTTACACGTTTTGAATAATATAAAAAAAACGAGCGATATGTTTATCATCGCCATCCTTAAGGCGTTTCCTAAAATATAAAAAAAAAAATATTGAGGTCGTATTCCAGTCCAAGCGTTTCTTTTTTAAATGTAAATTATAAACTAGTGCTTGACCGCAATCTCGCCTGATGGTAAGCAGTGATGCAATCGTTGATGGTAAAGCGTGCTTAGTTTATTAAGAACCTATTCACTCTAGCCTTAGACACTAATATTGTAGTCAGACGGCAACACTGCCGCTTGAACATTGTTCCAGTCCCTCCATGTACGAGATATAAATGACGAGGCGAAATGCTGCATTCGGGTCGTTGTGGTGTCAACAACCGAACACCAGTGTGGCTACCATGACTTTTCATTACGAAGACTCGACCGTCGATATCGACCGAGCCATGGTAGCCACACAGAACTAGTGCCTGACCGCAATCCCGCCTGATGGTATGCGGACATGGAATCGTTGATGGTAAATCGCGCTAGTTTATTAAGCCTATTCCCTAAAAAAACTGAGTGAATTGGAAGGAAGACGGCAGTTGAGCGAGATTATGCAATGTTAAACTCAACAACACGACCAACGATGCTGCGCCAGAGGGAGATTGATCTGGAGATCCTCCACGATCAAACTCCCGACATAACAACATTTGGTGCATCGTACCCGGCACACATAGCAACAAAACTGCTCAGATCCCGTCTTCACCAGACATCATGCCGGAACATGACGAATAGCTTGGCGGCAAGACTTTGTCTTGCCAGTGTTGTGGCCTATCACTGAGAGAACCCCTTTACAGTCTATCTGGTTAAAACGATAACCCTCGCTAAGACAGGTTGTCAGTCTTTTAGATGTCCCATTCGTAACGACTGTCAAAGATTGAATGACACCCGAGACTGACGGCTTAACGTGTTTTCCGAGGAACGGGGGATTTCGATATATAACGGATGGTCACCCTTCCAGGGACCAACCTCTACAAGTATAGATTCATCTTCAATCGACCCGAGAAGTTGTTTTTTAGCCACGGCCGGCATTTTATATAAATATATTTGGCATTATCTTCCTAATGAAAAGGAATATCTTAGAAGTTATCAGAAAAGAATAACACAGGTTTGTAACAAAAATACAGAATAAATTTCAATATCTTCAAGACTTATCAGTTTTTTGTCATTAGGTATACTTTACCTACGTAAATTCATTGTTCGATATATACTTATATAGCATTAACAAAAGGTACAAATATAAGAAGAGATAGAAGCATCGATTTGGTATTAAAGAGCTTTATTTCTTCGTAGAAAGGTAGATGGGACCCATCGAAAACATGGAATAATACTTATTATGGCGTGCCGGGCACAATAGAGGGCGTCTGCCTCTTACACCGTAGCGGCTACGATGATACGCGTAGCTTCGTAGCACGGCTACGGCTTATTTTGTGTTTTTTGTTGTTTACATGTTTTTTATTAGCTTCACTTGTATGTTTGCTTGTCCGTCTCTAATTCAAAATTTTTTTCAACCTTGCCTTACATTAATTTGTGTAGGCAAAGTATTTTTAGTTTAGATTTAGTTTTAGATTTAGATATAGTTACTTGGGTAACGCATCACGCGACTCTCAAGCCACTCCTCAAAGAGGGGACTTGCCGCCGCTATTGTGGCGACACATATACATGTACTTATATTAGAAGAATGCATAAAAATAAATATTCTTCAGGGGACGAATGGGCCCCTCAAAAGTACCAGGGGAGGAGTGGCCACAGGGTGCGAATCTTAGGGGACGAATGGGCTCTGACCCTTCTGGCTGAATGAGGAGAATGATTCGGTTAATTATTATTAAAATAAATATTTTTCGAAGAATAGATGTAGTATATAAGTAATTAGAAATTACATATCGTGACGTCATGCCTGGAATCCACGAAGGATAAAGCAGTGGTATAGATACCTCGTAGACGGGTGGGGCGAAGAAGGCGGGGGACGAACCCCCGTCTCCTTTAGCCCCAGAGTGTGACCAGCGCGTGTGGGTAGCCCCCGCACGCGCATTGCACCGATCACCACGTCTGGGGATTACTCCGGTACCCGGGTAATCCCCCATGGGCGCGGAAACCGGCCATAACAAGGCCGGTAAGCCCTGAGAGTGGCACGGTGATTAGGCCTTCGGGCCGATCCCGTGACACTCTCAACGCAGGGCCCGAGGGTAACCGAGTGGTTTTAGTGGGTATTCCCGGCTTCGGTCGGGCGAGTCCCACACACGCTCGTCGCCTAGCTAGCGGCGGGTATGGTGCGTAAAGGCATTTCCACTCGTAAAAAAAAAAAAGTGGTATAGATACCTACCTATACCCTCTGTCTGTAGTAAAAGTGTGCAGTGCTGCACGCCCCCACCCATTTCAAGTTAAACAAATGTCAATTTTATTTCAATGTCAAATAAGTTGATTTCTAAGTGACTAGCATTATTGAAATAGTTATATTTTTTGAAAATTATAACATAACCGGAACCAGTTACACAATGATGTATAAATAAATGTAAATTTTCAATAAACTCAAATTTGTTTGCTTTATGGCGACTAAATGGAAACTTTGTCAATTATGTTTAAGTACTAGGAGGCAAATCTATTGCCATTATACAAGGCATAAATCTAGAATCTGGGCTTCTACCCAGAAATTCTGTTCTATTTCCCATAGGAACTAAAAATTATTCGTTGAATCCTTAATTACGTTTGTTTTTATTACTTTCTCTAAAATTAAGAGTGGAAGATAATACATTGAAGGTGCGCTTAGGTACTTTATTATTTAGAAGTCAGTCTAAAGGCGCAAAACCCCTCTCGTGTTACTCGGAAGCGTTTGTTACTCCCCTCGCAAGAAGGAAAAGTAAGACGGATACGCATATAGACGTAATTAAAATTAATTATTCATGTATAAATTGAGCGAGTGGTACCTTGGAAATGGATCAAATTTTTCATACTGTTTTTTCCATCTTGAATGTAGGACTAGAAAGTAGGTGGAAATTTTCCATTTCAATAAAATATGCACATTAAAATTTACGTAGTTTAGGATTTTGATATCTCATATATCTCTATAAATAGATAAATTATTAACAATAAAAAAACATGAAAAAGATCAATATAATAATTTATAATTAGTGTTTAAAAACATTCCAGTGTATCATCATTACGATTGAAAAATTGGTTTTATTTTGTCTGAGAACCTTAATATTATTTTCTAAATAAAGACACAGTCACTTTTCGGATACGTAGCGAGAAATATGGCAAAAATATACTAAGAAGACACCCTTATTAAAAAAAAAAAGTGTTACAATCTTGACATTAGTTACCATTTACGAAGGGTTACGCAGACCAGAGATGACTTCTTTTGCCTTCTTCATGTATAAGTTCGTTCTCGCAGCGCATAATAGATACTGCAGACATTATATGAGCCTCAATAATTGGCTAACAAGCGGCTTTTCTATTACTTTCCTAGGCTCAGGTGTGGGATATGGAAAATATGATTCTGTTTTTTTACAAGAAGTAAATAGGCTTTTGAGATTACTTTAGGACTTATATCAATTACAGGCTTACCGTCTACATAAAATCTCGACGTAAATCAAAAATTCGGTTTAAATCGAAAAAACTAAACCCTTGACAAAAACACAGCATTTATATGC
This sequence comes from Sesamia inferens, assembly GCA_037179545.1. Lineage (NCBI taxonomy): Eukaryota > Metazoa > Arthropoda > Insecta > Lepidoptera > Noctuidae > Sesamia > Sesamia inferens. Next base: position 12,294,965 of record CM073928.1, on the reverse strand, counting down.
TCATATTTCTGTGACAACACATTTTTTTTTTTTTTTTTTTTTTTTTTTTTTTTTTTTTTTTTTTTTTTTTTTTTAAATATAAACCAGCGCTTGACCGCAATCCCGCCTGATGGTAAGCAGTGACGCAATCGTTGATGGTAAAGCGCACTAGTTTATTAAGAGCCTATTCACTCTAGCCTTGAAGACACTCAAATTGTAGTCCGACGGAAACACCGCCGCCGGCAGATTGTTCCAGTCCCTCGATGTACGCGGTATAAAGGACGAGGCGAAACGCTTCGTCCGGATCGTTGAGGTGTTAACAACATAAGGGTGGAAACTCGCCGTACGACGGGTCGTCCGATGGTGGAACGGAGATGGGGGAATTAAATCGTGCAATTCCCTCGCACCCCAGAATGTATCCTATAGAACACCGAAAGGCTGGCTACTCTACGCCTGTGCTCTAGGCTTTGGAGACCAACTCGAGTTAAATCAGGGTCACCAATCAGCCGCTTCGCACGCCTCTCCACTGAATCCAAAGTGGCCAGGTGACACTTAGCAGCACCAGCCCAAATGTGGCTGCAGTACTCCACACACGAACGGACCTGTGCTTTGTACAACATTAGAAGCTGCCCTGGTGTGAAGTACTTTTTAATACATTAGTTGAAAAGGGTTCCGTAATACATCAAGGAACATTTCAAATAAGGCATTCGTAGGTAAACATTACAGAACCGTAGCTAAAATATTTATTAGTGTTGCCCTATCCATAAGGCGGAACCCGCAACTTGTCAATAAAGGAAACAGAACATCGGCATTTCCAAAGCTCCCAATATTTGTGACAGGATGCTATGAATATTGGATTCTGAAATTTCATCCGTTTATTTACTAAGTCCGGATCATGGTTTGATATTGAAGATAGAGATTGATAACTAAAGGGTGTATCATAAAGCTGTGGTCAAAATGAAGGATGTGGTAACAGACCATGAACCTATTCAACTTTCTGTATGGGAACAAGATCGTATCCCATCGATTACGGCGTTAGTATCATGAATAAAGTTGTTGCAAAACAAAACACTGAAAACATCTTAGTCACCACTTCACCATAATGAAAAAAACAATTATAACAGCTGAGTACAAGATTATTATATTAAGAACTGCCCTAGCAAGAACAAGACTAGTTCATTACACATGTACATGATACAAATAAGTATATATAAATTTATGTATATCTTGTACATCAGCCAAGGTTTTTCTGTTCTAGAATTCTTCCTCCAAATATCATTTAACCATAAATCCACTACAAATGACAGGGATCCATCATAGCACGATCTGCCTATGTGTTACATCAATGGGGACAAAAAACAAAATAAGCAAACTGCAATGACAATGGGCCGGTCATATTAGCCGTAGAACCGATGACTCTTGGACTATCGAGACGGGTAGTTGAGTGAAGTCCGCGAATTGATAAATGTAAGGTGGAACGTCCTCAGGCTAGATGGAGCAACCAAATTCGCAGGATGACTCGTAAAGATAGCTGAGAGTTGCCGAAAATCAAGTTGAATAGAAGTCATCTCTGGTCTGCGTAACCCCTCGTAAATGGTAACTAATGTCAAGACATTAGTTACCATTTACGAGGGGTTACGCAGACCAGAGATGACTTCTTTTGACTTCTTCATGTATAAGTCCCATGCTGATGAGAAATTCAAAATAAGAAAGCTCAATAGCACTTTTATATCGAACAAAACAAACAAAACTATTTCGTACCAAGCTAACAAAAACATGTTCATCTTTTATATAAGATGACGGTGTGAGCCGCGGCCCGACTTTGTCAGGCCCAATTAGGCGGGTAGTTGGCGGAAATCACTTCGTCATTCGTTCTCGCAGCGCATAATAGATACTGCAGACATTATATGAGCCTCAATAATTGGCTAACAAGCGGCTTTTCTATTACTTTCCTAGGCTCAGGTGTGGGATATGGAAAATATGATTCTGTTTTTTTACAAGAAGTAAATAGGCTTTTGAGATTACTTTAGGACTTATATCAATTATAGGCTTACCGTCTACATAAAATCTCGACGTAAATCAAAAATTCGGTTTAAATCGAAAAAACTAAACCCTTGACAAAAACACAGCATTTATATGCTCATATTTCTGTGACAACACATTTTTTATATACTTTTTAATACATTAGTTGAAAAGGGTTCCGTAATACATCAAGGAACATTTCAAATAAGGCATTCGTAGGTAAACATTACAGAACCGTAGCTAAAATATTTATTAGTGTTGCCCTATCCATAAGGCGGAACCCGCAACTTGTCAATAAAGGAAACAGAACATCGGCATTTCCAAAGCTCCCAATATTTGTGACAGGATGCTATGAATATTGGATTCTGAAATTTCATCCGGTTATTTACTAAGTCCGGATCATGGTTTGATATTGAAGATAGAGATTGATAACTAAAGGGTGTATCATAAAGCTGTGGTCAAAATGAAGGATGTGGTAACAGACCATGAACCTATTCAACTTTCTGTATGGGAACAAGATCGTATCCCATCGATTACGGCGTTAGTATCATGAATAAAGTTGTTGCAAAACAAAACACTGAAAACATCTTAGTCACCACTTCACCATAATGAAAAAAACAATTATAACAGCTGAGTACAAGATTATTATATTAAGAACTGCCCTAGCAAGAACAAGACTAGTTCATTACACATGTACATGATACAATTAAGTATATATAAATTTATGTATATCTTGTACATCAGCCAAGGTTTTTCTGTTCTAGAATTCTTCCTCCAAATATCATTTAACCATAAATCCACTACAAATGACAGGGATCCATCATAGCATGATCTGCCTATGTGTTACATCAATGGGAACAAAAAACAAAATAAGCAAACTGCAATGACAATGGGCCGGTCATATTAGCCGTAGAACCGATGACTCTTGGACTATCGAGACGGGTAGTTGAGTGAAGACCGCGAATTGATAAATGTAAGGTGGAACGTCCTCAGGCTAGATGGAGCAACCAAATTCGCAGGATGACTCGTAAAGCTAGCTGAGAGTTGCCGAAAATCAAGTTGAATAGCATTAAAAAGGAGAGGCCTATGTCCAGCAATGGACTGCTATAGACTGATATTGATGACGATAAGTGAGTTTTTTATTTATTTGGGAAAACAAACAATGATACATTACATTTTATAGAGATATCTGGTACGGGTTGGTAGGTTAAACATATCTTCTGTCTTTTTTTTATTCTAGGACATGTATGCATGCCGGCTTCCTCATTTTCAATTTTCCTTCATCGTTTTGAGAACACTGGTGATGAAATAATTAACACAAAGTAAAACGCTTGCTTTGCGCCACGACCTGCTCGTAAGTTGGGCTGTAGTTACTGGGCTATCAGTTAACCGTAAATCAATTAATAATATAATCGATTTTCCTAATGCCAGATAATTTTATCCGTGGAATAATTTTATTGTTGTCAGTTTTTCAATACAAAATCTTTTTTTCTACTTTTTTTTTGCCTATAGAGGTCCACTGCTGGACAAAGGCCTCCCCTAAGGCATACAAAATCTGTGAAACGTCAATTTTATTCCACAAAAAGATTATCGGTCAAATCGGTAAAATCTCCCGCAAAATCCTCCTAAAAACAAGCCACTTTATCCAACAAATACAGTATAACATCACAAAAACAAAAGCTTTCTTAATTAAAACAGAAATCTTTACAAGCCCAGAAATCTGTGTGCAAACATAAACATAACTTTAAGTATGAAGGGAACCCCATCTAAGATATTAGCAATCCTTTTTAAGTAACATTCGAGTCTGACAAATGAATATTTAGTTTAGGGAGCAGGTGGTACGGTCGGTCTCCCGACGATACATAAATCAGGATAGTAGGCACACAATGGGTACTTGGTCTAGGTAGACCAAGTACCCATTGTGTGCATTGTGTGCTTGGTACTTACTTTGGTGGAGATCACCCAAGTTTTTGATACATTGTTTTGTTGAGAAAGAGAATTAGAACATGTTTAAATGTTTGTTTTATAGGTGTATCTGTCAAATATTGGAAGCTTTGGAATTGTGGTGTTCTATGTGAAACATGGTAAGCGGGAGGGAGTTTCGACAGGAAAGCCAAGATGAGTGTCACGCGCATTTTTCATTGGACTTTTAAAATTATTTATAGTGTCGTTTACTAAATAAAAGCGCGTGATTTATGTAGTAAAAAGTGCATTACCACTAATAATTCATAAAGAACATTGAAATATCGCAACATAGTGACCACATCATGGCTTTGCATCAAATCTCCTAGTAGGCGGCTAACGCGGCCGTTTTTTCAACTGTCATTGGCGATATTTTCCATTATTGTGAAATAAAATTTTTAAAGAATTTCTATAATTTGTTACACGTATTATTGGCAAAATTGTGGTATCTAACCACAGAGGCCATTGAAGAGTTGAAGTAGTATTTACTCTAAAGAAAAGAGAGAAAGAAATGGTAAGCGGGATTGAGTTTGGAGTTTTGTCCATTAGTTTATCTTAGACATAAGTAAGTAATTTGGCAAAAATGTTACAATCTACGAATATTGTTTGTTTTGTAGTTTTATATTCGTTTGATTTGTAATTTGAATTGAGTGTGGATTGTAACTTAAAAGAAAATACGTATTATATAAAAAATAATAAAACATAAGTTATTATTTTGCCGTAACTGAATTCTAGTATTTTACAATCCATTTAAGTGTCATTTCTATTATTATTATTTTTCACTTTATATCTCTATTTTCATTAATAAAATAGTGAATTTTATTAATACATAAGTATACTGTAATATTTAACCTCATTTTTTTTTTTAATAATTATAAACTAGTGCTTGACTGCAATCCTGCCTGATGGTAAGCAGTATTGCAATCCTTGATGGTAAAGCCAAGATTATTATCACAGAGAGTTATGTACAGATGACAACACGTCAAGCTACTACAATCTGTCAGATTTTTTATTGCATTTTCAACTTTATCTCTTAAGTATTAAGACTCAAGGTTGATTGGAAATATATGGCAGTTTAGGCAGTTTATGGCAGTTTAGCTTGACCTGCTGTCGTCCATACATTCTAAAATTTTTGACGCAGTAATATTTGCTGTAAACAAGTTTAATATTTTGAAGTCTAAAGCAAATTGCTATTATAAACATAGTTATCATCTAGGCAACAGAACATAATTTTCTAAAATAGTTCTTAAATTTATTTAATATATTAATATCACACACATAGCAATTCGCCATTTGCACTGATTTGGTCGTGCCTCGGAAAGCACGTTAAGCCGTTGGTCCCGGTTGCCATACGAACATCTAGTGGCAGTCGTTACGGTTTGTTGGAGCCCTCAAAAGTCTAACAATTGGTTTAACTGCACTGCTTTGATATCGCCTTCGGGTTGTGGAGGTCAGACGGCAGTTTGAAAATATCGAAGTTTAGCCAAATCAGCAGTTAAGACTGGTAAAGCGGACCCCAGACTCCAAAGTTGAAAAGCTACGGATGCGACTGGGATTAACGCTGACATAATGATGAGCAATTCGCCTTTTTGTTTCCAGTTTCACGCACTCGCCATTTAATACTTCACATTAAAAACTATAACAGAGATTAAATAAATTACCTCCATTTTAATACTGACAAACAAGCAAATAATTTTAATTAAATGTTATTAACAAAAGAATAGGAATATGATACGAAATTATTAGCTCTATTTAACTATTAAAAATAAAACAATCTCAAACTGAAACTTTCAGTACGAAACACTATGTAAATTGCGAAGTTTTTATCTGTTAAACATTCATAAAGAGACGTAATATCGAATCTCACACACACATGTATACTAGTATACCTACATACAATATGTATAGGAGTAAGTATGTAAGTAAACTGATCTGTTAGAAGCAGGTAGAAAAGCGTAGGACAAACCACTAAAAGAACACGTTACTTGCCGGGACACATCAAGACAGCTAGGGGTGGGGGCTGTCCGTTTATCGATAGATGGTGTAAAATTTTTGTTTCATTTTCGGATAAGCATCAGTAACGGAAATAAGAATACTCTAGGCTTAATACACAATATGAATCAGTTTACGACAATACTACTAATTAGTTACAAGAAATCACTAATGAATAACGAAAGAAATACAGTTTAGCTGTAATTTTTATAATAGGTAAAATATATTTTGTTATGTACAGACGACAGCACATCAAGCAACTACAATCTGTCAAAATTCTCTATAAGATTTTGAACTTTATAACTAAAGCATTAAGGCTCAAGGTTGAGTGGGAATATTTGACAGTTTCGGGTAGCTTGACCTGCTGTCGTCGGGACACTTAATATTAAAAAGAATAAAGTGATATTCTACAAGGGGTGACACAAATAGACGGTCTTATTACAAACAACAATCTTTTAAGGCAATCATCGGATGGATTTAGAAACAAAAAACAGAAAGGAGACAAAATACTGCAGCTGTTATTATTGAAATAACTTAGCCTAATTAACTCCCAGTTAGAAATAGACCTGCCCCAAGATGCGCCAGTACTCCAGCTTAATCATCCCGTCTTTGCAGCTATTTTAAGGTCAGTAAGTTTGACAACTTACTACTGAACGTGCACAAAGTTTCATGCCACTATCGTAGACGGAGACAAAGTAAGGCACATCCCTAGTGGGGCGGGGCGGGAAACGGGCGGACGATTAGCCTTGGTGTTTCTCTGGCCGCGCCGCCTTGGAAATAGAAAATAAAGGCGCCGTGACACGGACGTCAGTTCGTTCAGTAGGGCAAGTTCACTTTCCTGTACTTTGATAATGTTGGCGGAAGTAAATAAAATAGCAGCAATTGCAACTTACAAAAATTTTTGTTCTTATGATTTATTTGCATGGACGTGATAACCTGAATAAAAATAGCCAAAAATTAAGTAAAACAACAAAAATATCTAATCCATTCTGGGGCGATTTTTGTTTCATTTATGTCATACCACCGTCAAAAGACAGAATTATTTACGTTACTTTGCCCTATGCCTTCATCAACCAATTGTTTAGGAACTTGGTCTAAACTTCACACCAGCGTTTCTTAATCTCCTGCCCGTATCTTCAGGCCATTGCGTCACGATTCTGCCTCATCTATTTAAATGCATCCTGGCTCGATATAAGCGTAAAATTAGTAGATAAGAAACGTGAAAAACGTCTAGTTAATTGTGTTGGAAATGTTTTAGTTTGAAGTGATTTAAGTAACAAAGATCATGAATAATCATAAACATATTTGCGAACTAAATACACAATTTAATTTTAGCCTACATGTAATAATCTATCATGACAAATTAGTTTTAGTCAACTAAGTAATGTGTCCTCAATTACGCTATATTCTAGATAGGCTGTATTGATTCGCAATCAAATTGATTTATTAATTAATATCTTTCGCAAATGAACATATTCGCTTCGATATAGATACGACGCGGTACATAAAGAAGTCAAGTTGTCAGTAGAGTTGAACAGCTGTCAGTACGGCTAGGCAGGGATTTCGAAAGAACTAGACAACTGTTTTTTTTTTTTTTTAAGAATTATAAACTAGCGCTTGACCGCAATACCGCCTGATGGTAAGCAGTGATGCGATCGTTGATAGTAAAGCACTTAGAAAAACTGAGCGAATAGGAAGGAAGACGGCAGCTGAGCGAGGTGATGCAATGTTAAACCCAACAACACGACCAACGATGCTGCGCCAAAGAGAGAATAATCTGAAGACCCTCCACGACCAAACTCCCAACACAACAACATTTGGCGCATCGTACCCGGCACACATCGCAACACAACTTCTCAGATCCGTCCTCCGTACGGCTTCATCAGACATCATGCCGGAACACGAGAAATCGTTTGGCGGCAAGACTTTGTCTGGTGGGTGGTAACTTCTGCCGGCGGCCGATGTTATGGCCTACCACCGAGTAAATGTTTTACGTGTTTTTTTGTACTGAATATGTTGTTATTTTTTTAAGTTTATATTCAGAGTAAAACTGAATGGTTTGTCGATACAATATAGTATTGGATTACATTATGTCCAGTTACCTACTTTATTTGTTTAATTTTTTCTTTATATTTTTTAAAAATTCTGATTAATACCAATGAGTTTTATCCATACAACCCATGATAGGTATGATAGTAATACCGTAATCGCCATCGCAAAATCAATTGTCGTCCTCCGTGGCGCAGCGGTCAACACGCCTGCCTGCGACGTGGAGGCCCCGGGTTCGATCCCCGGCCAGGTCATGATGGGAAACGATCTTTTCCTGATTGGCCTGGGTCTTGGATGTTTATCTATATATTTATCTATTATAAACATAGTATCGTTGAGTTAGTATCCCATAACACAAGTCTTGAACTTACTTTGGGGCTAGCTCAATCCGTGTGATTTGTCCGTATATATTTATTTATTTACTATTCAATCTATTGGTTTTCGTACGTTTCATGATAAAAAAAAATATACAATGATTTTTTTTTATTTAAAGTGTGGAGCTAAAACTAGGAATTTCTTCTTTATCGTGGGTGCGTTTACAAACATTTAAACTCATATACACAGTCAGACCCGGAACAACTACTCACAGATCGTACTTTTTGTTCCGTGCAGAAATCGAACCCGCGACACGCAGCAAAGCAGTCAATTACTTAACCACTGTTAGTCATGATTAAGAATCATATGATAGCAATTGATAAATATTATTAAATATCTCTAAAACTTCTACCTTACTATTCTTCCGTCTATTGCTTAAATAAAGCATTAAATAAAAAAAATAACGAGCGAGTGGATAAGAAACACTGCATAAGGCTTCCTATCTCCTTTTGTCCCACGTTAAATCTTATAGATTTATCAAATTTGAGTGAGGTAGCAACGATGCTAAAGAAATTTTCACTTCGAAAGCTATTTTTGCCAAAACTCCCGACGCCCTCCGTGGCGCAGCGGTCAACACGCCTGCCTGCGACGTGGAGGCCACGGGTTCGATCCCCGGCCAGGTCATGATGGAAAACGATCTTTTCCTGATTGGCCTGGGTCTTGGATTTTTATCTATATATGTATCTATTGTAAAATATAGTATCGTTGAGTTAGTATCCCATAACACAAGTCTCGAACTTACTTTGGGGCTAGCTCAATCCGTGTGATTAGTCCGTATATATTTATTTATTAGTAGTGGCTAAGCGATTGACTGCTGCGCTGTGTGACACGGCTTTAATTCCCGCACGTATCAAATATTTGTTTGGCCTATAGGTAGTTTTCTTCTGGGTCTGGCTGTTTGTGCCTGTGAGTTTAAATGTGTGTCTGTGAGTTTAAATGTTTGTGTCTGTAAGTTTAAATGTTTATAACCTGACCTATGACATAGGAATAATTCCTAGTGTAGGGAAACGTTTTTAAAAAAATATAAAAGAAGAAAACATTATCTCGCGCCAGCTGCTCGCTCTTCCAACTAGCCAGTTCAAACGAGCTCTCCTTGTCCATAGACGATACAAGTTAAACGCGTGGTCGTCGGCTCGAACGTGACCGCTTTACGTATTTATGCAGATGTACCACCACTGTCCCACCCCTCACTGTCTCACCCTTGCCAAGAATTCAACTAACGTCCCAGCGTCCCAATGTTCCAAATAAGGGACACACTTATTATTGGTGGGAATAAGACAAGGCTTAGCAAACATTAGGATTTGTACAACGAAGAACAAAGACCGGGATTAGTGGGATAAAGTTGTGATAAGTTCTGTTTGGTGACGTGTCTGGGACCTTCGGGGGGTGACGTGAAAGTATGTTATAGGTGTATGTCTGAGAGAGACTTCATATGTGAATCTGCCGATCGATTCGTTAAAATCCCAGCGTTAAATACTATATACTATTGTTATAAATTTACTTACCTCGGTAGTATTATATCCAAAACTAGAGGGATCGAAGAGGACATCGCTTTCAGGATCGGCAAGGCAAGAACAACCTTCGCACAGCTCCGTCCCGTGTGGCAATAGCGGAAACTGACCAGAAGATTTAAGCTCAAATTATTCCGCTCCAACGTAAAATATGTATTGCTGTATGGGTGGAAGGTCACCAAAGACATCTCTCATAAACTCCAGGTCGTTGTCAACTGCTGTCTACTAATATACTGGCCCAAGAAAATCTCAAATGTAGATCTGTGGAAGCACTGCGGTAAAACCTCGATCAACCAGCAGATCAAACGCCCCAAATGGAACTGGATAGGTCACACACTCCGAAGGAATTCTGAACATATACCAAGGCAAGGCCTAGATTGGAATCCCCAAGGAAAGCGTAAACGTGGCCGGCCTAAGCAGACCTGGCAGCGTATGGTCATCGCAGAAGCGAATAAGATAGGGAAGACCTGGAGTGAAATAAAACGCGAAACTCAAGACCTCTGCCCCATCTAGTGGGAGCTTAGAGTGAGCGGTCAATAGTGTCCCTTAATCCTTTAGCATTCGATAGAATGACAACTCACTTCACCTAAGTTTTCAGGGTGGGATGGTTACAGAATCACATTGCTGATATACAAGGAACTAAATACTCCAATTGGAATAAGACACTTGACCCTTTTTATAATACTTTCAACCGATTTTGACTTTTATTGTGTTGGCAGCATAACAGAAAGAGATGACACGGTTGGAGTAGTGGCTGAGCGATCGACTTCTGCGTTGCGTAACTCGAGTTTGATTCCCGCATGGAACAACTAATTGTATTGTCTATTTGTAGAACTAGTTGTTCCAGCTCTAGCTGTTTGTGTATGTGAGTTTAAATTTAATGTCTCTAAATATTCGTGATACACAGGAAATTCCTAGTGTGTAGTGCGGTAAATAGTTGGCAATGTAACCATTATTTTTGTTTGATATTGTTGATGGTATTTCTTCGATAGCTGGACTGCGTTTCTGAGGCGCGTTTTCTGGGAAATTATATTCAAGCATAAACAAAATGAGCAAAAAGGAAAAGGACTCACTGAAATATACAGCGCCGCATTTTCCGTCTGATGATGGTTGCCTCCACAATTGTTCACTGGTCTCTTTGGTTATTGGATCCAAGGGGTAATGATTGATTTATAGAATTTTTATATTTGCCGGTCCGGCGTCCCTTCTTGTTGCTAGTTTGATGGTGATGTGATTTGAACCAGAGAGAAATTGGCCGTTGTTTTTTTTTGTAGTTTTCTAACTTAGTCTCTAGGCCTTTAAGCCAGAGCTATGGAATTAGGAAGTGCATGGGAAGGAATCGGGAAATTTGAATGTGCTTGATGTAAGAATGGTTGCATGCTTTAACAATTTTTATAACCGACTTCAAAAAAAGAAGAGGTTCTCAATTCGTTGCAATCTTTTTTTAAATAATGTCATCCTTAAGTTGTTATTACATTTAATGCTCATTTATTAAAACACAACACAAACAACCAAATCTATCATAACTACCAACAATCAAATAGTGCGTAATAATAAAAAGGTTATGAATAGACAATAGGAGCAATTTATTAGTCCCTCCCGGGCTTTTTGCCTTCAGCACTCAACTGCCATAATATTCATAGAGAAAAATCATAGTTTATGACACACAATCTTTTCCTAGGAAAGCTTCTTGCGAGGGGAGAGCAACATTAATATTACTTATGTGTCTAGGATAAATTCTACGTATTGAAAACTAACATCTGCCCGTGACTTCATCTGCGTAAAATTTTATGCTGCCCCGACCCCGCCTTATCCTGCCCGCGCTTTTAGTTCTTTTCCGCGTTCTTTCTTGCTCTTTTTTTTTCTTTTTGCTCGGCTCCTAGGAGTTCTACATAGTCGACCTATACCTTATGTTTCCACAGTTGCAGTGCGGCGACATCTACCAAGATGTCACATGTCTTCAAAGTTTTTGACTCTAGGACATGAAGGTTTCCTCACGATGTTTTCCTTCACCGTTTTGAGAGCAGAGTTGTTGAAATAATTAATACCAAGTAATGTGTCTGATGGGGTTCGAAACTAGGTACGACCTACAGCTTCTAAGTCGCGGCTGATACCTCTAGACCACCGCAGCTGCTCACAATATACAATATGTAAAGAAAACTCCGCTCGACCCATAAGGATAATAAGGGTTAGGTAAACACATGACTTAATAAAATATGATATTTTACATAATCATCATAGTAACAATACTAATGAATTTTGAAATAAGCTTTTTTTTTCCGCGAATTAATTCCAACTTCCCCGAAATTCGGTAATTTTTAAAAAAGTGACAACACCGGTATTATTATGAGCGAATAGCGATGCGACCACGTGCCGCGTGCCCTGCCGCCCGCCGCCCGCGGAAGGGTGATTAACGCACATTTATTAAGTTACCTCTTTTTGCGAAATAATATTTATTTTTTTAGGGAGATTTTTTTTTAAGTTTAGCCCGGTTTTGTATCCATTAGTAGAATCAGTTATCGATACCTAACAACACCTTCACGGGTCGGACAGGGTTTTCTTAACATACTGTATATATATATACCTAAGTCTATATGTACTAATAACAGAGAAAACCAGACTACATACATACATTACTACTCATTGTACTAAGTGACTACTAGAAATACTACTTCAAAGGAAAACTTCTTTCTGGGTCTTTTGAGGTTTTAAAAATGTGAAAAATATTACAAAAGTGGACTTCGGGGAAGCAGAAAATGGTTTCTTGTTGTGTCTAGATTCCAAATCATTTCTTTTTTCGAATGTGTATGCCTAAATCGACATAATCACGGACAAATTCTAAAAGCCGTAATTAAATTATCAAAATATAATATAGCAATCTCATTTCAGTGGCAAAATCTTGTCAAAATATAGCGAAATTAGAGATATTTTTATCAGTTTGAGACTGAGATCGTCTGACACCAGACTGAACTAATGTTCTTGAACGATCTTAGCATTATGTGAGTTGTCCCTCAGTTTTTCTCTAAAACTATTCACATGAAATTCACTGTTTATAATTAGTTATAGATCAAATTAGGATATGGGATTTTATCGCATTTGGTTAACCTGTAATGATAAATGTAAGTTGAAAACCCAATAAATATATATAATCTTTTTTTCTTTTGGGGTTAAAAAATATAAACTTCCAATTATCTACTAAACATTATCATAGAAAAGTCGCAATCAACAACCAAACCTAAATAAAAGAGAGTCTAGAATAAATTATGTAGGCAGTGTTACCGTCGCACTAAAAATACAAGCCTTGTTATTTTATTTTTTTGTTAAACATGGCGACTTGGCCTGTTTAACTAGATAACGAAACTATGAATAGGTAATAAGCTGTACTAAAAGTTCGTTAATATACGTCCCTAATTAAAGAAGGCGAACTATTACAGAAAGGTCTAAAGTCAATAAACAACTGGAAAGTAATTAAGGATTTATTAATTAAACTTAAATTACTGAAAATTCTGATGCATGAAGGAATATGAAATGGGAGTGACTTTGGGCTAAGGAATAATACCCGTACGGGTTGATCGATCAGGTTAAAGTTGGTCAGGTTGGTCCGTTAATGGGTAACTATATTCAGCAACCAAGACCCTTCCGTGGCTCAAAAAGCACGCTGAGGCATTGCCCCGATTGTTATTCTTGAATATTTGAGACTCCTTCCGAGCCGTCAGAAGGCCCAAAGTCTGATAGAAACGGGAATGCGCAGATCAGATAGGCGGCTGCTCTAAGTAATATACTGATAGGGAATTTCGATCCTGTTAGACTGGTAGCCGACACCGACATAGTTGGGAAAAGGTTAGGAATACGATAAAATGCCTGTATGCTGGAAGAAGAAAAAAAAAATCAATGGACAACAGCATGTATCCGAAAGGTGTCTTCTAAGAGTCTCGCATCAGAGATCATTATTAAAATAGATATTTTCCCGATTAAGTTTAATGATCTGAACTAGGGTTGTAACGGAGGCCTTGTTAGCTGAGGCGGAAGCGGATGCGGAGGCGACGAGTCTCACCTCCGCGGAAGCTGAGGTTAACGGAGGCGGAGGCGGAGGTGAAAGTAGATACAGAAATACTTGAAATTTATGGTTAATTAAAACATTTTTTTTATTTTAAATGCGTACATTAACAGTAGTACACTTAGTAAAAAAATATTACCTTCTAGTAATGAAAATAAAGGAGAAACAAATTTTATTTGTCGCATTCGGGTCTCGCAATAGTTGATTCTTGACCATTTCGCGCTTAAACGCGGCTGGGCGGCTGTCTAGCGTCGCAGCTTGCGCGTTATGTATATTATAAATACGTAAATAAACCTCCGTTACAACTCCGCACACATTGTGCGGAGTCGGAGCCGGAAGCGAAGATACGATTTCTTGCGGAACTTCCGCAGTAACGGAAGCGGAGGCGAAGCTCCGTTACAACCCTAATCTGAACCACGCCTTAAATTTGCCCACACCGTTTTTATCCACGATGTATGTGACTGCAGCGACATCAACGCACAAACTATAATCATTAATATCAGGACATCATTCTAGACGTACCTACTTAGCGTATACCTATTATTTTATGAATTTTATCAATAAAAGCAAATTCTGTTATGTATTTCATAAAAACTACAATGCAAATAAAGGCGGTCAAAATATGAAGCAAGTGTTGCATTTTTTTTTTTATTATTTTAGTAAGTGAATTACGATCGGGTCCTAAATTTATATAATTATTAATCTATGGTAACACGTTTTACGTCGGTGCTTTCCACCCCGTAGTAAACCCATATTTTGCCAGTTGTGTTTAAATCCCATTTAATAGGGGGGCGACTTAGCTATTGCTATTTGTTTATTCGTATAATTAAATACCGTAATAACGCAGGACCATAAGTTATGACAAACTTGGGGAAAGCCTACAGATTGAGAACGTTATCATGATAGGTTTACTGCACATAGTGCGACAGCTGTGTGGTGCAGGATTCGATACGATACCAATGTTGATAAGTGTTTACATGATTACCCAAAGAGTGTGTGTGTGTGTGTGTGTAAGTGTTGTGTTATTTGTAATGCGAGTTTGGTTTCTGTAGAATAAACCATTTTCCTTTTGTTTCAATGTTCATGTGTGTTTCTGAGTTTCTTTATAACTTCTAAAAGGCTTCATCATCAATGATGAACTAAATAACTTCTAAAGGGCTTAGCCGATATAAATATATTTTCAATCGTCAGAAGCTTTGCGTTGCCCCGAGTGACTTAGGCTGTTAATATTAAAAAATAATAATATTGTGCCATTGCGTATGAAAGAAAACGAAGATAAGTATTAAATATATCATAATATTTATTGCGTAAATGAACCGTCATTGTGCTCAAAAGTGGTAAATAGAAACCAATATTTCCAGTCGTACGTCGTAAGTCGAGTGACCTGTAAACAATTGTAGGCTCAGTATGAGTTTTCATTATGAGACTCGATCGTCGATATCGAGCGCGTTTGACTCAGCGATTAGCCCGCTTCAAGGTCGTAAGAACTCTCAACCAATGAGAGCGCCAAACGCGCTCGATATCGACGATCGAGCTTCGTATTTAAAACTCATACTAGGGCCACTGTTCCAAGGAACCGTGTCCCAACAACTCACAACTACTATCGATTGGAATTATTTCGAGCTAGCATGTTGCTTGTTTATTGCTGTATAAATTCAAAAAAATTGTTAGCTCAACAACGTATACAATGCAATGAATGTCGTTGAACTGTCAAAATAAAACCCACTGCTACTGATTTGATATGCCCTGCAGGTTAAAACTACTGAATAGCAGTGCCATTCTGTAAACCTGCTCACCGTGAAAATATAGTTGAAGTGAGCGTGGACTGAACTATCTTTCCAAGTAATAGAATAGCAAAGCCTGGAGCACAGGTGTAGAGTAGCCAGCCTTTCGGTCTTCTATAGGATGCATTCTGGTGAGTGTGCAAGGGAATTGCATGATTTAAATCCCCCATCTCCGTTCCATCATCGGACGACCCGTCCTACGGCGAGTTTCCACCCTTACGTTGTTGACACCACTGCGATCCGGACGAAGCGTTTTTCTTCCTCCTTTATACCGCGTACATCGAGGGACTGGAACAATTTGCCAGCGTCGGTGTTTCCGTCACAATACAATTTGAGTGTCTTCAAGGCTAGAGTGAATAGGCTCTTAATAAACTAGCGCGCTCTACCATCAACGATCGCATCACTGCTTACCATCAGGCAGGATTGCGGTCAAGCGCTGGTTTATAATTTATAAAAAAAAAATACAATAGAAAACTTTTATTTCACAGCCTCCGTGGCGTAGCGGCGGCGAATGCGGCCGCTGCGCAACGAGACGCGGGTTCCCCGCCCAGTGCAAATATTTACATGCATGAATTTGCACTGGCCTGGTCGTGGCTCGGTAAGCACCTTAAGCCGGCCCCGGTTGCCATACGGACATATAATGGCAGTCGTTACGGGTTGTTGGAGCCCTCAAAAGTCCAACAATTGGTCTAGCTGCAATGCTTCGATGTCGTCTTCGGGTTGTGTAGGTCAGACGGCAGTTGTTTCACGGAAAATATCGTAGTTCGTAGTCGTATCGTAAGTTTAGCCAAAATCAGCAGTTACAGTCTAACTGCCGTAAAGCAGACCACATAATGCAAGCTGAAAAAAGCCCCGGATGCGACTGGTATTAACGTTGAAATGATGATAAGAAAACTTTTATTTGAGACCGGAGTCCACAAGGTTAGTAACAATTTTACTTAACTTCTAGTGTTACAGACACGGATATATGTAGATACATATATTAAAACTTAGCGTGGAGCTGCATCCACCTCTGCAACACGGGAGAATCCCACCGATCCGCGAACATGCTTGACACTACATTTTACTGGATTGTCACTATTAACAACACATCTAATCTGATTTCACCTAGCTTTCCAGAATGAGATATTTAGAGAATCGATCAGCAGGATTTTGACGAAACGCGAAACTGTTTCGTCACTTACATCAGAACAACATTTAGGATACTATTTATCTCAATATTCCCTTGAGGTCAACGCCTATGTATGCTGGTGAACCAGCGGTACACTATTAATAATTTATAATGTAGTGTAAATTTTATATGTTGATTTGATTACCCAAATTCGTGACAGCACCTATATGGTTAAGCTTTTATCACAAATGCTTCGGGGAATAGGTACAGGCGTCATTTTAAGATTTGTTTTTCCTACCCCTTCACAAATCATTAAGAACAATAAATCAAAAGAAACAGCTGATCCTCAAAGATCAATCATCAGAACCCAACTCGTTCATCTCATATCGACTTAAGCCCCAAATCGTCTCAACGTACCCAATTCACATTTGGACAAGACCCCCGTCACATGCTTTTGAAAAGGGAAAAGCTAAAGAATTAAGACTCGAGAGCTTGGAAAAGCATTAAGAGTTAGTAAATCAGAGGTTTACCGTTCATCGTTCACCTGTTGGCTGCTAGCTTAATATCGAAGAATGAATCAATCATTCAATGAAGTAGAGACGATTTGTCAGGACCCTCTCTGAGTAATGATCTTTGGGTATGTGTCTTTGCTATGGAGATTGTCGTCCGTACGTTATGTGTGAAGTGATAGAAAGGGTTATGTTGGCTATTTAGGGTGTTATACAAACATTTTGGTCCCATTCAACGCATCCGTCTTCATATGTACCTATTTATATCATTATTGTGAACAAAATATTCTAAAACATTTTAAGAGTAATAAAGGTTCTTCTCCATAGAAATTTACCTTTTGGAAGAGCCAACTAGAATCAATTCTATTTTCTCGTTTAAAACGTCTTTTAAAACAATTTATGTTCTAAGCTTTACAGTACAGTGTTAATCAATATCTTGGTTGCGAAGGTCAGGTAGACGATCGCCTCATGTAAAATGGCATTCAATTTCATGTAGATTGGGAGTCGATCCCAAAATAGTTTAGAACAAGCCAGGCAGAGATTTATGTCAGAGTGCACCAAAATCAGGAAGAAATGAAGTATCTTCCCAGACTGCCTTCTTTCTGTTTCCGACCTTCTGTTGACGGTTAGTATGAAAAATCAAAGTCAGGTTTTAAACGTATCCCTGGTCCCGAAACGAACATCGAACTCCCGGCCACCGTAGGCGCGGGCTTGCGGGCGGCGGCCGATGGCCGCGATGGGCAGCTCGCCACCCGGTAAGGAACAGTCCCGGGTCGACGGCACATTGTTTTTCACGCGCGTCTCAAAGAGATATCAGCACATCGTGACGGGACTACACGAAGACCGATGCCTCCTGGGCCAGGGTTGTAGGTTCATTCAAAAAGAAACCGTGGCTCTGATACACAGGCAAGTGAAGAAACACGGGTGGGTTTTAGTCAGTAAAAGTCTGATACGCCTTTCCGTTCCGCCCAGAGCGGGGCATCATTTGATGATTTCCCATCCCAAGCAAAAGAAAAAAATGTTTTAAACGTATTACTACGTAGGTTATTACCTATGTAAACGTAAGTATTTCAAATATATTACTACCTACTAAAGATTATTAATAATTGGGTAGTTGACTAAAAAAAAAACTAATTAGTCCGTCAGTCAGATTTCCAAAAAATAGCAGACACGATTTTTCTCTTTTTTCATATAAACAAAAGATGAAGACGACGAGTTTTCAACGCACTGCGCATTGAAAACTCGTGTGACGTCACTGCGCGCTACACTTTTTAGCGAGCAGTGTCGTCACCAGCCACCACTCCTGATCTTTGATGCCTTTTATATATGTCAATTTTTATTGATTTCATAAAACAAAATATACGTATCCGATATTTTTGTATAATCTGAATGACGGACTAAATAGAATCATTTTTTTAACCCAGGAAACATCTCTATAGTGTCCTGAAGTACTTTTATGTTATTAATACCTAATGAATAAAATATCGTCATAGTAACAAACAATTCAAGGACCAATTCCATATTTAGGTATAACTTACATAAAATACACATAAAGCGTCTCCTTTGTCCTTTTCAAAGGACACTTTTGTTTCGTCAACAAACCTCGATTATCCGCAGATTTGCCACAAAAATGATAAGTAAATAACAATGTTTTTGGCAAACAACTTATATATCCCGGAGCTAACATTGTAGGGAGCCCATGGGCCCTCTTTTGTGAGGAAAGGTACCCAGTCTATTCAAATCCTTGTTTGCAATTGTTATTGCTACTTAAACAAATATTAACTTTATGTTAATGTAAAATTAGCACTGCCAGATAACAAAAAAGGTAGAGGACGCCCACTAACCACCTGGTAGTCTACAGTGGCCGCGGACTTAGAGCGTGCCCGACTGAACACCTCGACAACCTAGGACAGATCATCCTGGCGCAAACGAACGAGGAGAGCCGACCCCAAATAATGGGAAGTGGCTAGGACAAAGAGAGAGAGAGTTAATGTAAAATTAAGTTGATAACAAAATGATTGGTACTATTTAAAAAGGCCATCAAAAATTAAGTTGTAGACTTGTAGTGAAAACGGAACTTAATGTGTGGTGATTAAAGTCGTTTTTTCAAAATACATTTTTATATTTTGGTATACCAAATCCGGAAAGCAGTATCTGTTATTTTTTCCGGTTATATATTTTAATGCTCGTGAAGGTTCCCTCTCAACCATTTTCGAGCCATTAGACGACTTAAATGTAACATTTATTACAATCTTTTGAGGGCACGGTTGGCGTAGTGGTTAAATGTTTGGCTGCTGCGCTGCGTGTCGCGGGTTCGATTTCCAAACGGAACAAATATTTGTATGACCTAGAAGTTATTGCTCTGGGTCTAGTTGTTTGTGTATGTGAGTACCTATATGTTTGTAAACGCACCCACGATACAGGAGAAATTCCGAGCGTGAGGTAACGTTTTTATTAAAAAAAAAAAATGTTGCTTTTACAGAATCGATTTTACGTGGTGGTGATTTTTCTTTTAATTGGGCAGAAGTTACCACCCACCAGAAAAGTTCTTGCCGCCAAGCGATTCGTCGTGAATGGGTTTAATAAACTTGTGCGCATTACCATCAACGATTGCATCACTGCTTAACATCAGGCGGGATTGCAGTCAAGCGCTAGTTTTTAATTATTAAAAAAAAAAAAACATGAATTCGTTTATTAAGCAAGTAAGATCACTGATCACTTTTACACGTCATGTTTTTTTTTTTAAACTAGATGAATCCATCATTTCCTAACTGACTACCTCTGAGAAGAAATAGCCGAAACAAACTCAGGGATCATCGTCTTTTTTCAAGTCCAGACATTAAAAATGAAAATGTTTACAATAATTTACGTAATAATTACTCATATTGCTTAGAAACAATGCTTAGCAGAGCGAGCAGCTCAGTCCCAAGCTTTTTTGTCTTCTAAATAATCTGAGATTTTATCACCTTTTTGCAAAGTTTGGCCTTTATATAGTTTTTAAATCGTTTAATGGGTAAGTTTCGAATGTCCATGGGAAGCTTGTTGGTAAAAGTGTATACATTGACCCATGAACGAGTTGCTTACTCTGTGGAAACGAGTGTGATGTACAGCAAGATTGTGTCTGTTCCTGGTATTTATATTATGAATATCGCTTATTTTCTCAAAATTCGACATATTTTTATGTACATACATAAGATTTTCAAATATATATTGTGAAGCTACAGTCAGAATGTTCACCTCTTTGAATTTCTCTATAAGAGACCTCTAGGACCAAGGTTGTAAATGGCTCGAACAGCCCTTTTTTTTAAATTATAAACTAGCGCTTGACCGCAATCCCGCCTGATGGTAAGCAGTGATGCGATCGTTGATGGTAAAGCGCACTAGTTTATTAAGAGCTTATTCACTCAGAAAAAAACTGAGCGAATAGGAAGGAAGACTGCAGTTGAGCGAGGTGATGCAATGTTAAACCCAACAACACGACAAACGATGCTGCGCCAAAGGGAGATAGATCTGAAGACCCTCCACGACCAAACTCCCAACACAACAACATTTGGCGCATCGTACCCGGCACACATCGCAACACAACTGCTCAGACCCGTCTTCCGTACGGCTTCACCTGACATCATGACACGACACGACAAATCGCTTGGCGGCAAGGTTTTGTCTGGTGGTGGTAACTTCTGCCGGCGGCCGATCTTATGGCCTACCACCGAGAAAAAAATAATAAATAATAAAACAAATATGGTATTGATGTCAGCACAAGTTCCCCAGAGAAGAATCCCATAAGTCATAAGACTATGAAAATAACTAAAATAAACAATTCTGGATGTATCTAAACCAGTTATCTGTCTAATTTTCTTAACAGCAAATGTTGCAGAAATTGCTCCATATGTTCGAAAAATGTGTCTGCTCAACAACGTAAATAAAGCAATGAATGTTGTTGAACTGTCAGAATGAAACCCATTGCTACTGATAGTATATTCCGCAATTTAGTTTAGTTCATTGTCCAAAAAGATCGCAAACTGCTCAGAAATTAATTTTCAATTCTATCATAAAAAGTCCAAATGAGGGAAAATTCTAATAATTTTAATAACGTTAATAATGTGATCTCAGTCACAATCTGTTAAAAATACCTTGCATTTCCCTAATACCGCAGACATCACACACGCGCGTTTATACACACACATACACGCAGACACACGTACCCCCAAAAACTCAATACAGGTTTCTTTTAACCGCTTTTAATTTAGTTTTGTCTTGGCCTTCTGTGTAACTACCATGAGTTTTCATTACGAGACTCGATCGTACGCACCGACCGCCTTTGGCGCTCTCATTGGTTGAGAGTCCTTACAACCTTAAAGCGGGCCAATCGATGGGTCAAACGCGCTCGATATCGGTGATCGAGATTCGTAATGAAAACTCACGATATCCACACTGTTATTAGTTCAATAATAGAAACAGAGGCTCACTCTCGGCCTCAGTAACATCACTTATCTTTCACACATAAATATCTAAACCACATATACTCGTATACCTGAAAACATTTTTCCAGCTTCCCAATAATGTCTACATAGCCAATTCAACAAGCTATCAGGCTAACAAATACTGGAGCTCCCCACGCTATTCAAGTATTACGCTTAAACAGTGAATAAGAAATTTCAACAATGGATGCTACAATACTGAATATTCCATTTAAATGGCTGTACATTTGTCTCAAAAGCTTTCAGAGTCGGGTATCATAAGAAATGCATAGGGTCGCAAGATATACGGATATATAAGAATAAAACAATCGCGTAGTACAATACAGAAGATGAATAATAATTAAGATTTTTGTTTTTTTTATATTATTATAATCTAGTGCTTGACCGCAGTTCTGCCTGATAGTGCGCAGTGATGCAACCGTTGATGGTACAGCGCGCTAGTTTATAAGAGCCCATTCACTCAAAAAAACTTTGTGACGGCAGTTGAGCGAGGTGATATGGTGTGTATGTTAAACCCAACAATTATGCGCCAGAGAGATATTAATCTAGAGACCCTCCACAACCAAACTCTTACAAACTTGGAGACGAGCAATGATAATTTTAATTATCATTTACATATATATTATATTTGGGGGACATGACATGAGTGACGGAAACCCAAGTCTCTTGTCTAGTTGTAGTTTAGTTATTATTGGTGTTTTGTTGCGAATAGGGCCTGCTCGATCTCGCCCGATGCAAAGCAACGGGCGAGGGGCCCTTCAACTATTTTTATAAATTTGTCTTTGTCATTGTGCTAAAAGTTAATCGTAATCTGTTAAATTCATAACGACCGATCAATTATCAGTCTGAAATTAATGGAATAGTGATAGAATGACATTGCTCTATTGCCATTATTATAATACCTGTTAGTAGAAATGATATTCTAAAAACTACTAATCAATTTGTACATTTATTAAATTGGAGTGAAGTATAAACAAAATGCGGCATTGTGACTTTTAGTTGATTACGAAACTTGTCAAAATCGGTCATTATGAGAGCACTGATCGACCATTCTGACACTATTTTTTTTTTATTTGGCAGGAGTGGGAAATCCTCATGGACGCCCAGACTGCCTCACTAATGAACCAGTCTGGGCAGTGCCGGACTCCTACCGGCTAAAACCCACTCCTGCCTTTGCTTAGTGTTCCTCTGACGTGATCAGAGCCCTTGTCACTCGGTCTGTTCTGTCCGCGGTCGCACTTTGTGTTTTTAGTGTCTGACAACCGTCATGCAATGGTAAAGAATTTCCATTATAAGTCGCCACAATTTAACTAACTGCTGTATTATAAATTTAACATTAATAACTAACTAAACTAATGAGTCCTCAAATAGATTTCCTCTTAACATATCTTAAAGAAATATATCTTAAAGTATTCTTTCTTTTGTCGTCCTCCGTGGCGCAGCGGTCAACACGCCTGCCTGCGACGTGGAGGCCCCGGGTTCGATCCCCGGCCAGGTCATGATGGAAAACGATCTTTTCCTAATTGGCCTGGGTCTTGGATGTTTATCTATATATTTATCTATTATAAACAGAGTATCGTTGAGTATCCCATAACACAAGTTTCGAACTTACTTTGGGGCTAGCTCAATCTGTGTGATTTGTCCGTATATATTTATTATTTAAAAATAAACTTTTTATATGCATATATTATTATTAATTTTTATTTCTTTTTAATTTTATCATTTTTTAGAGTTCCTTTTATATAACCTTAAATTTAATATTTCATAATATATAACTTATCAATATTTTATTACATTACCTAATGGCTACTTTAATATATCTGTAATATATCAAATAGTCATCATTTCTAATCCTAATTATTTTCATTTTTACCTATTACATACCTATTTCGTATTGTTTTAATACATATTAGTTTAGTTTGAGACAGACTCACAAGTGCTAATTTTTTACTTATTTTAACTTCGGCGAGTTCTTTAGACCGCAACGGTATGCAAGTTTTAACACTCTGGGAAGAGGTTATTTTGGAGTCAGTTTTCAATTGGGCCAATTTCAATAGAAATTGATTACAATTTTCTCCTCTGGCGTGAACACCGTTGTATTTTTTAAACCTATGTGATGCTGGCAGCATCTTAGCAGTACGCCACCGACAGACGCGCCAATGCATCCCACTTGATGCGAACTGGGCACGAGCTGTCGAAGGCGTTGTGGTCGACTCTGTTCATCTTGGCTGTCAGGCAGTTGTGACATCTTGGAGTCTCCGATGCCAGCCGCGACGGGCAGTCCGCCTGCATGTGGGGGTCTCCACAGTGGACGCAGAGGTCGGCGGGCCTCGTGCACAGCTTCCGGCTGTGTCCAAAGCACAGACAGCGAGTGCACTGTACCAGCGGTGACTGGTCCAGCACTCGCACCCGCTGCAGGTCAATGTGCACACGACCCACTAACGTCAGCATCTTCCACACAGGAGGGGACACCTGCAGGATCACGTGGCACATATGGGGGTTCCTCGTCTTGCGACGGTACTTCACCCCCAACCTCAGCTCCCCTGCAGGTATGTCTCCTATCAGATGGGTGTTTTGCCGCTGCAGAGACTGCAGCAGCTCCGTATCCGTATGGCAGGAGAGGACATCCCTGATGATGACAAGAGGATCTTTATTCTTCACCTCTTCCACCACCAGCTTGCCCGCCCTTCGGATCCTCTCCGTCACCCTCGTCATTTCCTCCCTGGTCTTGAAGCCAACCACCACTTTTTGGTCCCTCGCCTTGCGCAGCCGCTCCACCCTAATGCCCTCATTTCTGGCATCGACCGCCGTCCTAAGCTTCTCAAGAACCTCTTCACCGGTGTCCTGATCATTCACAGATGATACTACTACCGAGTGAAGAGGTTCCGGGATGTTCTGCTTCGGGACGGCGGCCATTTGCGCGAAAGTCGGGCTCTGGCTTGGGGCGCAGCAGGGGGCCTGCCGAACTTGCTCCGACAGAGCCTGTGTGTGCTGTTGACATTCTTGCAGTGCTTTTCTGTGCTCCTTGCGGCCTGCCACAAGGGTCTCCATCAGCTCTGTCGGATATGTGGTCGGGTTTGGTGGAGTAACCACCGTTGCAACGGCAGGTGTGGCCACAGGCATGACCGCAGGGGCGACCGCGTGTGCAGCCACAGGTGCAACCGCGGGTACAGGCATAGTAGGAGCCTTTCTACGTTCCGACTCCTTCACCAGTTCGTAGAGCCGGTGTATGGCTTCGGTAACCCCAGTCCTTATCTCAGTCTTGAGATTGCGAGAGTTGCCTAAATGCAGCTTGGCCTTATTCAGGCAAGCTCTCGCCTCCGCCGTGAGACTGGGGAACCTCGACTCTGGCACCTTAGGTGACCTAGTGACCTCTCCAGATGCTCGCCGTTTCTGACACTATTGTGATAGTTGACTAGGGCCCGAGGTCTACGAGTGTACTACTTTTATACCGCGCACATCGAAGGACTGGAACAATTTGCCAGCAGTGGTGTTTTAGTCTGACTACAATTTCAGTGTAGTCTTCAAGGCTAGAGTGAATAGGCTTTTAATAAACTAGCGCAACTTACCATCAACGATTGCATCACTGCTTACCATCAGGCGGCATTGCGGTCAAACACAAAAAAAAAGGAACACAGACGTTCTGGCTGAGAGTCTTATACTTTGGCCTAGCGCCTAATTAAGGAAGAGAAGAGTGATCAACGTGGTCGTTATCAATGGATATCAACCAAGTTAAATACCTACACGTGTTACTTAGAAAATTAGTTGGTTGGTTTATTACGTTTTAAATAAGTAATCAAAAAGCTAAAGGAAGGTTCTTTGAGTTTTTGATTACTTATTTAAAAAAAAAACTACACTCTTATCTTGTACGACATTATATCTGTAAAACTATTTACTAAAAACAAAATGAAAGAAAGATCTAATGAAGTTTTCTGAAATAATATTTGTCCCTTTTAGCTTTTTATGAAGCTGGCATTTTGTAGAAAACCTTGTATTTTTAATATTTTCGTTATGAATAGGTACGCGATTACAACGAGCCACCCCGAAGACTGTATAATTAATTCAATGTAGAAAAAAAGGAATCAATTAAAACATAAGTTATATTTCTTTGTGTAAATTTTATGAAAATTACAGGATTAATCAACTGTTTCTTACGTCTTGTTGCTAAACAAGTTTTTGGTTTTGATATGAATCACGTTGTTCCAAACAAGCTTTTTTATAGGAATCATGAAACTTGTTTTATCCAATTATCACTTGAAAGAAACTAGTAAACGATACGTAAACATTAAAAAGCGAATTCGTAACTAATTTTAAAACAGCGCCATCTATGCAATTCTGTTCGAACTTGCGTAAATGGTAGAGTTCGCGTGTCTGCCTAGATACGAAACATCTGCTCGGAACGTGTAATGCGATGCCAGCGCCACAGCAATTTGAGGAACACCGAGTAAACTAAAGTTACGCAAAAGTATTTAAAGTTCAAGTTTGTTTTTATCTGCTTCGAAAGAACTTTACTTACACAGGATTAACGTTTAGCTCAGCTTACCTGTAAACAAAGAGAAATAAATAATTAAAAGAGGCTTTTACGAATATAAATTTTGTAATAAATAAATAGCGCATCTTATCCGGTGCAACGTGGAAAAATGAGTAATATTTTGGGTCGGAACAACAAAAGCTGTAGGTACGTGTGTAAGTAATTAATATTCTAGTCAACATACGTTCGTCCGGTCGCGTCATCCCTCGGTCCCCATCAAATATTTACTCTCTGCTTTTATTTCAAATGCATCGATGCGTCATACTTTGATGCGTATAGGTACCTACCAACTGCGGTTCTATCTATACGCGAATTTGAATTTCGTATTGAACGGTCAATGACACCGGTAGTTCTTTACCAGTTAGTAAATGGCGAAGAAGGGGCATTATTAAACATCGGCTAACAGAAATAAGACACAAAAAAAAATTGAAGTCGATAACCTATGCTGCAAAAGAAAAACCTAGCGTACATCTATGTGCGATATTCATAAGAAATTAGTGACGTCCGTATTAATCATTATTCATTTTTATTCTGCTAGTGATGAGTTAGATGTTTTATCAAAGGTGATAAAAATGACGCGTGCTTTGAATTAGTCCTTAAAACATGGTAAGTAACTACTAAATTTAGAGTGCACGGCTAGCGTAGTGGTTAAACTGTTGACTGATTCGCTGCGAGTCGCGGGTTCGATCCCCGCACGGAACAAATATTTGTATGACCTACAAGTAGTTGTTCCGGGTTTGGTTGTTAGTGTATGTAAGTTTATGTTTGTAAACGCACCCACAATACAGGGGAAATTCCTAGTGTGGGGCAACGGATTTTTTTTAAACAAGTATACAACACTGTGGTTAAAACACCAGCCTCTCAAGTATGAATGGGCGGGTTCGATTCCAGGTCAGGCAAGTACCAATGTAACTTTTCTAAAGTTATATGTACTTTCTAAGTATATCTTGGACACCAATGACTGAAGGTGAAGGAAAACATCTTGAGTAAACCTGGACTTTAAGTCTGAAATCGCCAACCCGCATTGAGCAAGCCTGGTGATTACGCTCAATCCTTCTCTGTATGAGAGGAGGCCTGTGCCCAGCAGTGGGACGATAAAAAGGTTGATGATGATGATGATGATACAACACTGGTGCCAATTCTCTTGTTCGTAGACTATTCTAATTTTAATTTAAGTGCATCTTTTTCGTTCCATTTCTTTAAGAAAGGGATAGAAGATAATATTTTAATTTAATCCTGTCAAATTAAGATACTCCATAGACAGTTTGGACGCGATTATAAACATGTTGACTAAAAATACGCCAGTTTACGTCAGGAGCGCTCTAATTTGACAGGTCTAAAGTGACATTTTATCTTCTGTCCTTTTCTTAATGAAATAGAAGAAAGATGCACTGAACTTAAATTTAATTTAGGTGTGTTTTCGGGAAAGCTAAGATGAGTGTCACGCGAATTTTTCATTGAACTTTTAAAATTATTTATAGTGTCGTTTGCTGAATAAAAGCACGTGATTTATGTAGTAAAAAGTGCATTCAGTAAATAATTCATAAAGAATATTGAAATATCGCAGCATAGTGCACAGACCATGACTGCCTCAAACCTCCCTCGTAGACAGTACACGCGACCGTCTTTTTCAATTGTCATTTGCGATACCCGCCATTATTGTGAAATAACATTTTCAATGAATTTCTATAACTTGTTACACGTGTTATTGGGAAAATTGTGGTACCTATCTATTCCAGAGAGGCCATTGATCAAGAGTTGAGGTTGAATCTCATCTTGAAAAAAAAAGAAAGAATTTAATTTAGTTTGTCAACAAGGTAATTGGGGGCCAATGTTAACGAAACATACGATAACTAATCTGACTGAAGCCAAGCTTTAACCCAACTGTTTTAGGGTCGCATTCCAGTAATACATATCTAGTACGTATATGTAGTATTTACATGGAACGTTTGCATATCTGACCTCCATAACCCAGTAACTGGGTAATATGAAACCCTTGGTAAGATTGCTTGTTAAACTTTCGGCCTTCTGGCGATCCGTAATGACTTCCAAAAATCCAGGAATGACTGCCGGAACCAACGGTTTTCCGTGCTTTCCGAGGCACGGAGGCGTCTTTGTTATTTACAGTAAGGACAAAAGTGCATTACCACTCTTGAACTTTATTGCTCTAACAATAATGGTCAAAAGTGGTTCTCCACTTTTGGACCCTTACTGTACAGATGATACCCCATCTATGGATCAACCGCAGCAAGCGTACCTTAATGCGAACCGTTCGGATATTATTTCTTAGTTTCACGTTTTATATGCAAGTAGGTATCAACACTTTTTGTACCACACACTTACACAACTCACACACACACACAACAAGTTCATTATGTAGGTATACAGTTAGACAATGTTACATAGATCCTTTACGACAGCAATACATACATAACAACACTCTTAGACACAGACGCACCTTGAGACACTAATACACATTACAGTATTCTCAATTGTACATCTGCGCCACCCATGCAATCTACACCCGAAGGCAATTTATTGGGTGTACACAAACAACTAACGTCTATAGAAGTACTTGTTGTATGAATCATCTTTAAATGGCTTTGGTGAAGGTTAGGGTAATTTACCTCCGTCATTTCGAAATAATTACTTTGAAAGAAAAAAAATGACAAATTAATTCGTCTAGCAATGGTTTTGATGTGAAAATTACTTTAGGCGTGTAGATCGATTTTTGTTGAGGGAAAATGTTATGGGAACATGTCACCTGTAAAAACTTCTGTAAAAACATCATAGTTGAAACTCAGCTGAAAAGAGCTGGCAATAGCAATAGCAAATAGCTTAGCATCAGGTGGGATAGCAGCTACTCAAACTCACTTCAAACTCGGATCACCTACCTAAGTGTTGATGGTAAAGTTTTTACAAAATAGCATTACATCTACGTCGACAGTCGCCATTACTGCCTATACTTTTGGTTATTTCTTAGGTATTCGTTGGCCTCCAAAAAGGTGGACCGACGACCTGGTGAAGGTCTAGGGAGACCGCTGGATGTGGGAGGCGCAGGACCGGTCGTCGTGGAGGTCCTTAGGGGAGGCCTATGTCCAGCACCACTACGGCGTATCACAATCGAGGTTATGTAAAGACGTCCAGACGTCGTTCGGCTGAAATGATGATGCTGATTCGTTAGCAGACAGGTTTCGCTGATGAAGGCAGTTGTTACCACAACCTATAAGTGCATATACAGAAGGGGCTCGCGTTAACGACAGAGGTAACTACAGCCTCGTGTTGCCCATGTGTGTGAGCACTAATTGCAGCGCTGCTGCAATCTTATTGACTGGTGAATAGTCTTGATCTAAGAAAGAAATTTCAGGATGTCCATTTGCATTAATTCACTGAAAAACAAGCAACTTGCTAGTTTAGTTAGCCTTGCTAGTTTGCCACTGCAACAGCTGGTTACCTTACTAATAGCAAGGTAACCAGCAAGTGAAGGAAATCGTAATGATTTCACTAATAAAATTTTTATTAGGAGCACTGTCTCCGACTTTTCTATAGCGATTGATAACAGACATCAATTTTATTTCGTTACTAGCTCTTGCCGGCGTTTTCGCCTGTGTGAAGGTTGGGCATGATCTCACGGGAACAAACTACCAGGATAAAAAGCTAATCGAGGTTATGTACTATTTGTGAGCCAAATGTCATCAAAATCCCATAAGTAGAAAATACAAAACTCCAAATTTTTACATTTATAATAGTTATTACAAGCATAAACCGAGCAATGATACTATCCTAGCTTAAATGACCTTAGTATTAAGGTCCGTCATTATTACGGTCGCAATTCAATTATTAATTACTTAAATAGTGATATGGTTCTAATAGATCCATGTTATACTTACGTGTACATATCTACTTAAATAAGATGGAAATCTTCGAACTAAACAGGACTTAAGCGACATAGTTTGAGCCTCCTGTGACACATCATTAGACCACAAAGCAACAACTTTACACAGTCGGGCAAGTCTATAAAGTTTTATGGTGAATAGGCATGAATAAGCGAAGGACTATGCCTTCGCTTAGTCTATTTCAAAGCCACAAACGGTAATGTTATGTTCATACATAACATTACCGTTTGTGGCTTTGGAACAGACCTCAGTCACTTCCTGCTGGTGGCGAAAGCTGTGACACAGCTTGTGCTGAAATCAAAGTAGGCATCAAGAATATAACCAATTTATCTAATTGCTTCTTCAAGCGTAAATACATACTATTTTCGCTTGAAGAAGATTTTTTTCTGTTTTATGTTATATATAGTCTAATAAAAAACATTCTGTTTTATGTATCGGGACCCTACAGGTTTACTTATTGAAACCCTTATAATTTCGTCATGTACATCCGTAAAAAAAAATAGCGGTACTGTCTTTACAGTACCGCTATTTAACAAGTAGAGTGGTTCTTTTCGCGCCTGCCCCATAGTGTGGGTTATTATTAGATAGATATATTAAAACATTGGACAGATTACTAAGAGTGATTGATTTAGGCATGCATTTGCGTACATTGAACTTTAAAGGGATTTTCTTTTTTGTTAAAATAGGGCCTCCCCTTCCTCTATAAGCTACGCGGCTTTCTATAAAAATTGGAAAAGTTCATAATGGTAGTCCATTTGAAGCATAATTATAACGGCTTAGACGAACGGTTTCCTTACGATGTTTTCCTTCGCTGTTTCAATTAAAATAAATACAGAAATAAAGGAATGTGTCTAACTGGTTTCAACTTTATGACAGACAACTTAATTCGAGGCCACATACTACTAGGGTAACACTGCTCGATGGAGATAGATGTGTTAAGATTTTTACTTGTAAGTAGGCTTTCTAACGCTAAATCATTATCATGTTTGTCGAGTGTTCAATTGTATTATAAAGACAGAAGTTCCTAAAAACTTATTTTGTGATAGTTGTCCCACCCTACATCTTCCACCATATAACATATTTGGCACTGACTCTTTTCTTGGCTAAAACGCTTTGTTTTAAAATACTTCCAATATACATAATAAGATGCAGCGAAAGCTGTTATTCACAAGCTATAATAATGATGACATCAGAAGCTGACACGAAAGCACAGTCAGCTGGCTGGCAGGTATAAACCCAAACACTAAGTATTAAAACGGTACTCCTCCCCACTCGTACGCATCTGTATACATTGAGAGCAATTTGCACCGAATGCATCGTCTTTTATCGACGATGGAATTACAATGCAGACTGGAGCGAATGTAAATCAAAGAGCTTTAATTCCTTAGAGGCGAACGCATTTTGACTAAAGACTTTAATGTTTATTAAGACAAGACAATGTTCTATACTTCTGAGCTTTTCATGGACGTTTTACTGATGAATGGAGCGTGTGTTTTAGAAGCACATGATCCTGATTCACGTGTGGTGTTGTTAGTCGTGGAAGCTATTATATATAAATAAGTTCATCACCGGTGAAGAAAATATCTTGAAAATATATGACTTTTTAGCTCCAGACCTAAAAAGTCAAAGATATGTGATATTTACCAACGCCCACTGAAGACAGGAAGACAGTGTCCCAGCAGGGGGAACGTGATGAGTTGATTACACTATATCATGTATATAGTTATACGAGAGTGTTATGTCATATAGTCATGAACAGTAGTGAAAAAAATTACGGGCAAAGATCGTCACCATATTTGGTTACAAGTGCCCAAGCGCTCCCTTGTCATTTGTAAACTAGGCTAGCAACATGAAGCATGGGGAACATTATTCTTAGCCTAGGACCACAAACTGATCAATATTCGTAACGGTACACATCATTCCTAGCTGCATGTATACTAAACATTTTAGACGGAATGCATTCGTCTTTTATCGCCTCGTCATTACGATGCAGACTGCAGACGAGCAAATATTCATTCGCCAACTAATAAGCAGAGTTTAACCGCAATGACATGGAATGCATCAATGGATACTGGAAACATGGAAACGCAAAGCTCGGCCAGACGCGCCTAGACACATGCAGTATGCAGTTCAAGTGCTAGTAAATCACAACGGTACACCGACTTCCCTCATACACGCATTCGTACCTACTGTAAACAGTTTGCTGCGAATGCATTGGTCGTTTACCGCCGGCACCATGCCTCTTTCATCGGACGAGCTGACTTGAACGGGAGGAGAATATAAAATTGATATTATTAGAAGTGTTATGAATATTAAGTGGGCGGGTATTCCAGTGTCGTGATTCCTGTAGGTGTGAATAGGCAGTATTGTTGATAGGAAGGATGGGAATAATAATGAGGTATGGAAAGTTGATAATTAACGTTGAATTTATTATGTGTCTCTTCACTGAATGATTAAATCACGACATGGCTTAATAGTTACTTGAACATAACACAAACACAAGTGTGTAACACGACAGTGTAACCCTTCCGTATCCCGTGTTATACAGCGTGTTACAACTTGGTAGGGTTCTCTTTACAAAGGTGTACCTAGTCGTGCGTTTGTTAATGAGCTCATTAGTACATGTAGACCCCGTTTATTCACACAATTCACGGACCAGGAACTTCTTGGTTTTACACAAAATACTATTTTAAGATTTCGTGCTTTGAAGGAAATAGGCAAACAGTACAAAAAGTACGTTTGACAAATTTTGTGACATTTCACTTGGACACTTTGTGATACATGTCCTGCCATGGCTAGCATTGTCATCAGTCATTGCCATCGAGAAAATGTGTTTTTGACACCTGTCAGCTTGACAGTTCTAGTAGCTAATAGAGGTCAAATTCGTAATACACCTATTTTTGTCAGTATAAACATGAAGATATTACTTTACAGGTATCTACTACTTCATAAGCATCCGATAGGATCTAACCTCTATAGATACTATGATAAGAAAACAAATATTTGTAGTTTTATTACCCCATAAACAGTATGGCTAACATGTGTTTTAGATAATAGCCGATGACTATCACGTGAATCGGGTACAGAATCGGTTATAATCGCACCATTTGTAGTATTTTTTATAGCTGTCCTATCTATATCTATCTATACTAATATATAAAGCTGAAGAATTTGTTTGTTTGTTTGAACGCGCTAATCTTAAGAACTACTGGTCCGATTTGAAAAATTCTTCTTGCATTGGATAGCCTTTTAATACAGGAAGGTTTTAGGGTGTAAAACATCACGTTGCGACTATTAGGAGCGGAGCATATAAAAAACATATCGAAACTTACGCATCGTTTTATATAAATCTCAGCGGGAGACCAAGTCAGCTTCGAAAAAGCTTCTGATCGATTCTGTAAAAATCTCAGAAGTGAGTTTGAAGTGAGCTGTCGATAGTATCAATCCTTAGCATTAATTGGAATGGCAACTCACTGAACTCACTACACTTCCCCCATCTCCGTTCCATCATCGGACGACTCGTCGTACGGCGCGTTTCCACCATTACCTTTTTGACAACACAACAATCCGAACGAAGCGTTTCACCTCGTCTTTTATACCATATTGTGGTATCTTGGACTAGTAGTACTTGCCTGATCTTAATTTACACCTGCCCCCTAATCGGCGAACACATTTTTGTCCAAACGGACCAATGGGTGATCCAAACGATCCCAACTAGTCGCAATCATTTGAGAAAAATGTGTTCGCCGATTAGGAGGCTGATTTCTAAATAAAAAAAACCTTCGAATAATATTGTTTTATCAAACCGCTTATAGAATAGTTCGTCGTAGACACCGTAATGCACATCACATGTCGAAACCATTAGCGCGTGTGTAGCTGTGTCTGAATAGGCCTTTAGACGGGACTTCAGTTGTCAGAGATATTTAGTTAGCTACTAGAAGTGGTTGGTGAGAGCACATATATTATTATTTTAAAATAAAAAGTCAGAGATAGAATAGAATACTCTTTATTATGTACACCATATAGATTACAGAACAAGGGCGGTCTTATCGCCAAGAGCGATCTTTTACAGACAACCTTTGGATGGAAT
The DNA here is from genome assembly GCA_037179545.1 of Sesamia inferens. Taxonomy (NCBI): domain Eukaryota; kingdom Metazoa; phylum Arthropoda; class Insecta; order Lepidoptera; family Noctuidae; genus Sesamia; species Sesamia inferens. The sequence goes on along the minus strand of CM073928.1, from coordinate 12,260,616 downwards.
ACTAAGGGGAAGGAGAGATCAATAGTGCAGGTCTACAGTGTACTATTTACCAGTGGCGAAGGGTGAAATTTTGACAAAGGGAAGCCGGTCCAAAAAAATAAACACTTACCTACTGCGGGACATCTTGGAGGAGGTCTTCAGATAAGAATAATATCAAAAGCCCCACCTTCACCATACAAAAAAGGACTGATGATTTGATAACAGTGTCTTTCAAGTATGATAAAAGCGGCTTTGAGAAAAGCCTTTTTCGACGTGCATCTCCATACCACACATGCATGCTTGTTAGTAAGTACTAAGTTAAGTACCTATTGTTAGGGAATAAGCGTCAAGAAAAAATAAAATAAAAAATTACAAAAATAATAAAGTGTTAAAAACCGAACCACACAAACACCGATCCAAAACCAACAAAAATATTAAGCAAAAATAAAGCAAATTATACACAATCACAACGTTATTTATATTCTAATGCAATGCGTCTGTTTTTTTAACAAAATGAGCTAAAATGTTGTTATAAAAATTCGGATTACTTTTCATTTTATTAAGCAAATTTTTTTCAATTGAAATTATAGCCAAATCGGACAATCTCAAAAATATAACAAACTAAAAACTCACGCACCAGTGGTATAGAGGAACGCATACTAACAATAATTTATTTTCAACTAAACGAAATGGAACACGAAAATATGCCAAAATAAAAGGAATATGACTTGCGAAGGATTTCATTATAACGCTAATTCTTTTAAATTTTGTCGTGTTTCCTTTCTCGTAGTGGCGTGGTTTCTTTGTCTCTTTCTAATAGAGGAGAGGAGAGAACTACAAGCCGTTTGGCATTAGCCTATATTTATCAAGCTTTACCGACGGTTAGCGAGCATTAGAAAGAGATGGTCTGACACGCTCTGTCTCTTTTCGCCTCATAGTAAAACGTTGACCGAGGTAAGCTGTAATTCGTCGAGTTGCCTTCAATGTAATGTACGAAAAATTGAAGCGCTGATTAATTTACGACTATAAAATGAAATGTGATACTTAGGGTATTGCTAAAAATTACGATTGCTATTGTAAATCGCGCCGGCATTTGATTAATAATACTTTGCTAATGAAATAGAATGTAAATACTTTTGTATGAATATGGAACTGATTTTTGAAAGGTAACCCGGTGGGAATCGGCTTGTATGGACTCTTCGCCACTGCTATTTACATAGATTATACAATAAATGTTAAGTGATTCATGCTAGTTTCAAGAAATTTACACATCTAATTAGTAGAGAGATGTTAGTATAATGTAAATATCACATTCCAAATGATTAATTTACGACCTGTGAGAAGATTTCTATGTTACACATGAGCGTAATTATTATTTTTTAATTAAAAAGCAACATAGAAAGCATAAGTAAATGAATAATGTAGCTGATATTGTTTTCTAGTATTTTTCCAACAGAGAATATACAAGCCCGATGAGTCCCAGCTGCTCGCAAGAGATAAGACTAATGTATAAGTGTTATTTTTCATTTACAATCAAAATATTTGATTGTTTATGGTCATGTCTGACGAGTTTATTTTTAACTAGCTGCGCCTTTCGGTTTCACTCGCATGAATCTCTATTTCGTTGGATTTTTTAAAATTATAAACTAGTGTTTGACCGCAATCCCGCCTGATAGTAAGCACGCAAGTTTATTAAGAGCCTATTCACTCAAAAGAAATGAGTGGATAGGAAGGAAGACGGCAGTTGAGCGAGGTGATACAAAGTTACAATCACGACCAACGATGCTGCACCAGAGGGAGATTGATCTGGATACCCTACACGACCAAACTCCCGAAACAACAACATTTGGCGCATCGTACCCGGCACACATCACAACACAACTGTTTAGACGCGTCCTCCGTGCGGCTTTACCAGACGTCATGCCGAAATATGATGAATGGCTTGGCGGCAAGACTTTGTCTGGTGGGTGGTAACTTCTCCCAGCAACCGATGTTAAGGCATACCAGCGAGAATATCGGTATAATAAAGACCATGTGTTAATCCAGGTTATAAACTCTTTGTGTGTCAAATTCGTAACATTAGAATAAAAGGGAATAGTAGTAAAAATATAAAAAATAAACTTGTAATATTTCTTACATTTTAAGTAAGAACAATCTATGTATATCCCTCCCACTATCATGCTAGAAAAACTTATAATAACCAGTTTTTATCGGGAATTAAGAAATTAGAGTTGAAGGACCCGTCGCAACATTATCGTCTTACGTAACACATGAACAGCCGAAATACCGAGAACATCTTAACATTTTCAAGAGCCGTTTCAAAAAAACTCACATCCGTGTTGCTAGCAGCCCGCGGCATCGGACGTGAAGCGTCATACACAAATGGGGGACATTATAATAGGACGATACGCGATTTCAGAGCTCAAGGTCTCAGACAATTGCGCCGTTTTCAACGCTCTACATCTTGAATGGCTACCACAGATGAAAGACTCTGTTTTTAATTTTAAATGAGTTGAATAAGCCATGGGTTACACCGGGTGCTAGCGTTTTTATTTAAAACCAAACGAGTGTATGTTTTAAATTGAGGAAGACGAAACTAGGAAGAAGGTCAACCATACACTGAAGAACGTAACCCTAGTCAACTTTTGACACAAAAAATCTCGGTTCCTGAGCAACTAAAATGTAAATGTCTGCCGGCTAACAAAGTCGCCACTCACAAAATCCTTAACATTCCATATGAATTATTCAAGTAAAATATAATCTCAATTCGCGAGTCCCAGTCCCAGTCCCTATTCTGACAACACAAAACGGGCACATAAATAATGCAACTAGAGAGTGACGTCATACGCAGTGCCGTTTGTAAACGAGATCGCATTTGAATTGTTATGGTATGCTCAGTTTAGTTTAGCTATTACGAGAGCGGTATGGAGCTTGGAATCAAAGGCTTAATGGATACGTCATCACATTACATTAGCTCATAGAAGCAATCCGCCTCAAAGAGTGACTCGAAATTCAAATTTGACAGTTGAATGTAAAGATGATAGTTGATATCATGGAAGTAATAAGTAAATGTACTTACATTGGCTGAGACATTGTTATGCACTTAATTTTAGAGGTCATTTGTTTGCCGCACAATCAGACTGACGAACAAAGCATTTGAACTGAGCTTATAACGGCACTGTGAACAAAAATATTCTATTCGCACAACTAGCTCCACCATTACAACTAGCATTTTCATCTTTCTAATGATTGGGATTAACAACAGGGGCCCGAGTCTGCTATTGCAATAGTGTCAAAATTGACGACTTTATATGTCATAATGACCGATTTTGACAAAATCCGTAATCTGCTAACAAAATGGCGTGCCAAGTGGTCAATCACTGAACGAAATGGCATAAAACGGTAATCTTGTCCAAAATGACAAATCAATGACTGACATATGCGGTAATCTGCTAAAATTTTGACAGTTCTTTTGATCATTGAACTGTTATGATGGCGGCTTTGTACAAACATTGCTTTTCGAAGAAAGGCAGCTCGATGGTGGTGGTGGTTTTGTACAAAAAGTGTGATATCCATTGTGTTTGTGGAATATTTGAAAATGTTTTCATTACTAGCAAATATTCTTGAGCTAGCCAACGCAGTGGATGCTAGAGAAGGAAGATAATATGCAGGAGACGTCGAACACATCGCTTGACGAGTTTGAATACGGATCCCTTTATTAATGTTCCCGAGGCGGAATTTCTGAAAACGTTTTGCCTTGAATATGTCTCAGTAAAAGGGTTAATTGAAGAACTCATTCTCCTTATAGCCAAACTGCGTCGAATTGATAGCGTATGGGCAGAAATTAAGGTGAGGAAACGTAATTTGACAATTGATGTATTATTCTATAGTAATCTATAGCTACAAACACGAAATAGATTGATTAATGTTATATTTTTATTGCAGATTCTAATAGAACTTGCATTTTATGCATCAGAGTCCTACGAGAATTTTATTGGACAAGGACATTGTCCTCCCTAAAGTTTCACAAATGACTGTGTCTAGTGCAATCAATGAAGGAACAAAGACTTTAAAACTAAAAAATAAACCACAAATATTGCAAACATGTCAATAGCATTATTGCCACCTGATGAGGATTATGCAGAAGTACTGCGGCAGGTATGAATTTCTTTTAACTATGTTGGTAAAGGTACATAATAGTTGGACTTCTATCAGTTATTTATTTATTGTTACATAAAACGGTACAACACTAATTACATTAATTAACTTAAAGACAACTACTAAAACTAACATGGAACAGTGGACTCTCTTGCATACTTTCTTTCACAGAAGACCAAAACATACACCCATAAGCTTATTCAGCACCTTTATAGTATGACAAACTCTGGTCTGTCATACTATAAAGGTGCTGAATAAGACCAAAACAGAAATCAGATCTCCGGATCTGATTTCTGTTTTTGCTGGAAGCAGCATAAATGAAACTACTATACCTATTAAAAATCAACATTTATTTATAACTATATATTTATTTTCTCATAAACTAAATATCTACTTTACATTAAGTCAAAAATAAATATTATACAAAACAAAAAGACATATTGTCATTTAAATAATAAAACAAATCCTAGGTACAACACCTAATGTAATAATATTAACACATCAATAATCAGTCTTTTAATTTCCAGTGCAGTATGAACCGGGATCTTCTTGAAGGTTGAGCACTGCACCAGGATTTTGTTGACTATCTGTGGAAAAATGTATACAATAAATTAGCAGGTATGTAGTGTAAACCCTTCTCAATATTCTAGGAAATTATGAAAACGCTCTAATTGTTATTAAAATGATTTAACTCTTTGTTACAGATCCACCGCAGTCATGCACAAAACAAAGATTTAAAATAAATTATTAATCTTTTTATAAACACTGTTTCATTTACTTATTACATCCATTTGTAACCCATACTGCTAGACATATTCCCCCTTATTCATAAACGCTGCTTAAAGTTAACTAGTGATTAGCAATTTTTTAAATATACATTTTAGAAGCTTGCACGTCATTTAACTTTAATAGTCGATTTTGAATAAACCCCTTAAACACTGTGGTGTTTATTCATAAAGGACGATTTAACTTAAGTGACGTTAAAAGGTCAAAAATGTATGGTTAAAGAATCGCTAATCACTAGTTAACTTTAAGCAGTTTTTATGAATAAGGGGGTTTATCTTCTATGGACTATTATTATATGAACAAACTATAACCTACTAAGTATATCGACATACTTAGTAGGTTATAGTTTGTTTAATATTTTAGGAGATCTCTCCTAAAATATATTTCATTAAACTAGCTTTTAATAAATTGTCAAATTTACCTCTTGCATTCTCCAGAAATCTGACTCAGAATCTGATGACATTATAGGTAATTCTGCAGAGTTCCTGTAAAACAAAATTGACTTTAATAAATAGTTCTTATACCTATCTAATATGGTTTGGTACCTAGCGCTTAGTATGTAGTTGCAATAAATAATTTAAATTCTGGCCAATGTACTACTACTGATGTAAACCTACATCTAACACAAGCTTGGCTGGGTAACCCCCCAGCTAAGCTATTTAATTTTATGTTATTGTTTTCAAAGCTACTTAATTCTTATTGTGGGTATGTTTGTAGAACACCCAATGAGTGGAAGTTCTGATTTAGGATAATTAGGTTTATTCTACTAAACTTTCATAAAGATGAATTACGTATAATTATGTATATAAACAGTGCGTAATTACCTTTTTTGACACGGATATCTCGATGACCTTGAACCATTTTTGCTGTGATGGAGCTCTGTCGATTAATGACCGCAGTCAAAGAGCATTTGTATTCCTGACTTCAATAACATCCAGCCTTGTTTTTCTTTACGTAGTAATTATAATTTTAATAATATAAAAAAAAAATACACATCAAAACACCAGCTGTTAAAAAAAAACATAAACGTCAGTCAGTCTGTATTAATGTCACATTGACTTTAACAGATAACAAAATATCTAGTTTTATAGTTTCACAATAATGTTTTTTGCTATTTAAGAACTATTTTCTATTCCAGACTGCTTATAAACATTTAATTAATATATAAAAATATATATTAATAAAATCTTGCATTACGAAATGTTCAAATTGAGTAGTAGTTTTTGGAAACTCGTTTCTACTAACGAGTTTTATAATAATGGCAATACAGCAATGATCATTCCGTTACGAGATCAATGACCAATCTTTATGTTCTTAGCAGATTACGGCATAAAAGCAAAATGACAATGGTAACGTGCTGGAATGACAAAATGATATAAAATAGCAGACTCGGCCCCCAGGTTTTGTGACGAAGTGCTAATTCCAAGTGCTATTTAAATATGATCCAGACTTTATGTGATATTTTCCATACAACGCGATGGTTATAGGGATCGTTCAAATCAAACTCGTAGATGATGGTCAGGGATGACGGTCGTGTTCCGGCATGATGTCTGGTGAAGCCGTACGGAGGACGGGTCTGAGCAGTTGTGTTGCGATGTGTGCCGGGTACAATGCGCCTAATGTTGTTGTGTTGTGACTATGGTCGTGGAGGGTCTTCAGATCAATCTCCCTTTGGCGCAGCTTCGTTGGTCGTGTTGTTGGGTTTAACATTGCATCACCTCGCTCAACTGCCGTCTTCCTTCCTATTCGATCAGTTTTTCTGAGTGAATAGGCTCTTAATAAACTAGCGCGCTTTATCATCAAAGATCGCATCACTGCTTACCATCAGGCGGTATTGCGGTCAAGCGCTAGTTTATAATTACAAAAAGAAAAAAATACTGCGACTCTTATCTCGGAAGCGTTAAGACGTAGTGCCTACTTTTGAGATGAGGGTACGGCGTGGCTGCTCCCAAGCGGCACACTTTGCCAGCGTATGTCCTTCCGCAAGTCGACGCAGTGGTAACATCGGGCGTCCGATCCCCGAGAACACATGTGTCACCAGAAACGTTAGGGAAGCGTGGTTCTCCCGAGCCGGTCCCCCAGTACCGGGCAGTTGAATACCAGTCCTATCGATTACAGATATACCTAAATACAATTGGGGAAAAGGCTAGATAGATTGATTAAAAGTTTCAACTTTAACGACTTTATTGTCCCATATAAAATTAGTGGCATTAAAGTAAATTGTTAGGGGTTCTTTGTAGTTGTCACTAAGTCACAATGGTCCGTTTTATGGCCCTATATAATCATTCACTACTGCGCATCAAGAGATGTTTTACATTAATTAAATTCAGTAAGTAATTATGTTTATAGCAATACAGAATGCTTTACGACAATAGATTAATTGATACCGATAGATATGAGTTTGTGGGATGTTTTGTATAGAGTAGAGAATATTAACATTAAAATGTTCATAATCAACATATTGCACAACTATTTACTATTAAATTACCAGCTAAGTACAGAAGTAAATACAAAACAAAAAGTCACTTGATACGTGAAATTAGTTTTTATGGACGAGACAATTGGGCACACCGCACAATGACAAACCTTGCATTGCCATATTCACGTTGTTTCTTTACTCCAAGACTGTGACGGATTACGGAGGAAAGTTTTACTCCGTTTTGCTCGGTTATAGCCCGTAGTTCTATTTAGGTAGGAATTAGTTTTAGATTTAATTCCAAGGTCCGAATAAAAGAAAAACATTTCTGGTAAATGATAAAAATATTTCTAGTAAATGATTGATACAGTTTAGAGATTCCATTAAGCTGTTATATAACATTATATAGCAAGATAACCTTTTTAGGGTTCCGTAGCCAAATGGCAAAAAACGGAACCCTTATAGATTCGTCATGTATGTCTGTCCATCTGTCCGTCCGTATGTCACAGCCATTTTTTTCCGAAACTATAAGAGCTATACTGTTGAAACTTGGTAGGTAGATGTATTCTGTGAACCGCATTAAGATTTTGATGCAAAAATAAAAAAAATAGTAATAAATATTGGGGGTTCCTTATACTTAGAACTGAACTCAAAAATATTTTTTTTCATCCAACTCATAGGTACGTGTGGGGTATCTATGGATAGGTCTTCAAAAATGATATGGAGTTTTTAAAAATATTTTTTTTTAAACCGAATACTTTGCGTGAAAGACGCTTCCAAAGTGGAAAAAAGTTGCCCCCCCCCCCCCCCCCTCTAACTTCTAAAATAAGAAAATGAAAAATCTAAAAAAACATATTATGTACATTACTATAAAAACTACCAACGAAAATTGTTTTGAACGAGATCTAGTAAGTAGTTTTTTTTAATACCTCGTAAATCGAAAACCGCTTATTAGGTACCGCGTAATCTTTCATACAAATAAATCCTTTAATTTCATAAATCAATGGTACGGAACCCTTTGTGCGTGAGTCCGACACGCATTTGGCCGTAAAAAATATTTACAATATTGTCATCTCAAAAGCGAAGAATTATGACCTCTTCCGTAAACTCTACTATACTTTAATTTACTGTTTCAATTAATAAACACTTTAATTTATTTTAAGAGCAGATAGATGTATTGAATGTTCTCCATTATTTGGGAAATTTATTTAAATCGGTCGGAGCATTGCAAAAGGTACTCTTACGAATAAGAAATGTTTTAGCGCCGTGAACAGAGTTTGAAATCATCACGTTTACGACATCGCCAAACAAACACTGAAATAAATGAAAAAAATAATGAAGAAAGAATAAAGGTGTAATGTTTTACGTTCTATAAAATAAGATTTACAGCTGCCCGTTGTTTACAGTTTAAATAATGCACTAGTGCACCTTTTAGGCCCGAAACGATATTTTATTACCAAAAGATTCAATTTCCAAGAATTGATTCGGCCAATCTATCGGGTCGTGCCTCTGAAAGCACGTTAAGCCGTTGGTCACGGTTGCCATACAAACATCTAGTAGGAGTCGTTACGGGTTGTTGCGAGCCCTTAAAAGTTCAACCATTGGTCTAACTGCAATGCTTCGATATCACCTTCGGGTTGTAGAGGTCAGACGGCAGTCGCTTCACGGTAAATATCGAAGTACAACCAAAATCAGTAGTTAGACTGGTAAAGCGGGCCCCAGACTCTAAAGCTGAAAAAGCTTGGGATGCGATTGGGATTAACGCTGAGATGATTGTGATGATTCAGCCAATCTATGTAAGCAACAATTATCGCATCTATGTTGAGAACTACAGCAAGCTGTTTCTAAGCATTATATGTATAACATCACTAATAAATCCATAACCTTTTTGTTACAAATTGTAAAAAAAAGTTAAACAAAATTTATGCAAAGTTCTACAATGTCTTATGGTGGTGCACCTTTAGCGACCTGCAGCCTTCAACTCCCAGTACCTACAGATATAATTTTGGTGGTCTAATGTATTTAGATAAATAAATATGATTTATTTATTTATTCTTTCGCACATAAATTGTACAAAGGTGAACTTAATGCCTTAGGCATTTTCTACTAGTCAACCATATGTGGTAAAGAGATTAAATGGCAGGCGATTTAGTTGAAAAAATTATAAAGAAAAAAATACTATTAACATTATTTAAATAAATACTTAAATAAGCTATATACACATACATACTATTACCAAAATATATACTTATAATATATACATACAAAACTAAAAATTTGGGAGAGAGGTGTTGAAATAACTCTACCCTAATTTTTGCGAAAATAACTCTGCAATTTTCGCTTAAATGCAAACCGAGTGGCGGCCATTCTGATATCAACAGGACGCGCATTCCACAGAAGAATGGATTGAATATGAAATGAAGAGTGAACAAAGTCAGACGTATGTGAAGGACAGAGTAAGAGAAGATTGTTAGAAGATCGCAGATTCTTAGTGTTAGTGTTTATCTTAAGACGAAAGATTTTATTTTGATTAGTTCGTTAAGGTTCAATTCTACGGTTTCCGACAAATGGTTTTACTTGTCATTTTGTTGAGTATATCATTGAAACAAAAACATCTTTGTTTCGTTTGTTATCCTCAACACTTTGCGGGACATTAAACGCTTCCAGACGTGATAACAATAAAACATCTATTGTGTTGTGTTCAGTGTCCTTTAATAGCATAAAAAGTAAGCAGATGTATACAATAGCAACAAGTCATATAGGCCAGCTTATATTTATTACTTACTTTTATTTCTTTATTTTTTTGACATTTTTTGACATTTGCATAATATATTTGTATTTTACTAATTATATTTGTATTTCTGAATTTATTTTAATATTGAATTGTTTGTGTTGTATGGGCTGTGATGCCTGAAATTGATGTATAAATAAATAAAAATAAAATATAGCCCATCAGCCAGGTAGGTACAAAATTCAGTATCGAATCTTTTTCATCGTGTTCCTGCGACAACTGTATTCAAAATAATCTTGTATTGTCTGTGCTTTTTCACTTCCACAGCGCTGTCCATAGACTCCAATACAAATATCTCATTAACGCGGCACTCTACATAAAGATAAAAGTCATGACTTTATGGTTTGGCAGTCGCTCTTATAATCAGCAGAGGTTACAAGGAACACTGCTATCTTATAGTACATAGTAGTCCTTAGTTGATATAGATCAACGAAGACAAGAAAAAGTCTAAGTCTATGATTATTTAAATGATAAGAATAGCTGGTCGCTCTGATTAACCCAGGACAATGTTTGTGTTCTTTCTCCGGAATTAGCTTATGCCTGGACCTTTTATTTTTAAGTAATAAGATTTTAGTTATTTACATTTTCATTTAAATATATCATTTATATATTGTTATGCTTTGCTGGTATTTTGGCGTGGTAGCTGGCATATGGTAAATAATTTCATTGTTGTTGTATTTTAATGTGTTCATCACTATACGTAGTATTGTAGAATGTCATGTTTTTTTTTTTTTTAATGAACAGACAGCTGTGCTGCTGGGGAGTTCTTTCCGCCACTTCGTCTTCCCAGCGAAAGTACTAGGAAGTGTCGATGGGTGGGCGTTTTGGGGGACTGTCTTATGTAATATTGACGTTAAAAAAGTTCTGATTCTCAGCCCAATTTGAATAAATGACTTTTGATTTTGATTTTGAGTCTTATTCGCTTAAAAAAGGTAATGACAAAGGTATACTTCCAGTGTGCACTATAAGTACACCTCTGCTTGATTTTACCGGTTACGTAAAAGGTTGTGAGCCTATGCCTATCAATCGAGACTACTATCGAGAAATCAAAGAAGGAATAGCCCTTTACCCGACCCAGCAATCTAAGCCAGGACCTCATGCTCAGCACACCAAAAGACAGGTATAAAACATGACTTACTTATTAATATGTATCTGCGGGATACGGTTATTGTAAGAAGGTTAGACTACTTTGCGTGAAAACAGACACCGGCAATATCATACTGTAACAAATATGACAGGTTTCAGCTTGGGAAGATAAACATACAGAATTATTGAGGACTTGGGCCTTTTGTACGAGAAATCTGAAATAGAAGGCAATCATTACGTTGAATTTATTCTGCAGCATTAAAAGGTAGGCTAGGCTCACAGATGAGATTAAAACGTTGATGGTCAGAAAAGTTGCGGCAAAGTCTAAATTTAAGCGTAGGCCTAATGATGTTAACAGAGAAAGATACATTGCAATCCGTAATCACTGCAACAAGGTGTGCAGGAATGCTCGTCGCCACTACATTCACGCTTCTGTCCAAAATGGGGACGCATCCAAAGTTTGGAAATTTCATAGAACATTGGGGATCGGTAAAACCCGGCAAGAGACTATCCCAAAAGACATGGACATTAATGCTATGAATAATCATTTTGCTGCTTCGTCCAATTTTGATAGGACAATAAAATTGAATACATTAAATTATCTTTCTTCTCTTCCGACTCCCAGTTATTCTCCATTTGTTTTTGGTCAATTTTCCGCTTGTGATGTTAAGAAGAGCATACTATCAATTACTTCCAATGCAGTTGGAAGTGACTGTGTCAGCCGTAAGATGTTGCTCCCTGTGTTGGATGTTATTCTTCCCGTAATTTGTCATATTCTCAATTTTTCATCATCTAGTGGGATTTTTCCTTGCTCGTGGAAAGATGCCCAAATAATTCCTTTACCTAAAAAGTCTAATCCCACATCCTTTTCTGAATATCGTCCAATATCTGTCTTACCATTCCTTTCCAAAGTCCTTGAACGGTTAATCCATAATCAATTGAGCACTTATCTCTCTAAGAATAATCTCCTCAACTCCTTCCAATCTGGCTTTCGTCCTGGTCATAGCACCACCACAGCGCTTCTGAATATTACGGATGATATAAGGTCAGCCATGGAAAGTGGTAATCTGACAGTCTTAGCTTTGCTGGATTTTAGTAATGCTTTTAACACTGTTGATTTTGATGTTCTGCTTGGCATACTTTGTTCTCTTAACATATCTCCATCGGTAATTGATTGGTTTCGTAGTTACCTGTTTGGTCGCCGGCAGCGTATTTGCTTCGGGGAGACCTTGTCTTCCTGGAGTAATACGTCTGCTGGTGTACCGCAGGGTGGCGTGCTATCCCCTTTACTTTTCGCAGTTTTTATTAACTCTATCTCTGACGAACTAATTTCTTCCTTCCATCTTTATGCAGATGATTTACAAATTTACTCACAAGCGCCTCTTGGAAATCTATCTGAGGCCATATTAGCGATCAATCGTGATCTGACCCGCATATGTGACTGGAGCAAAAGATATGGGCTTTTGGTCAACCCCATAAAGACGCAGGTTATAGTCGTGGGCAGTTCTAGGACGGTCTCTAGAATCGATTGGACGACCCTACCTCAAGTTTCTTTTGAAAACTCAGTGGTTCCCTTTAGTGACAAAGTTAAAAACTTGGGAATATATTTTGACAAAAATTTCTCTTGGACTTCCCAGCTGCAGGAAGTTAGCCGCAAGCTATTTGCATCCGCAGCGTCGCTGAGGAGATTACGCAATTTCCTACCGACTACCACCAAAATTGCACTTGCACAATCACTTCTTCTACCCATCCTTGACTATGCTGATGTCAGCTATCTTGATCTTACCCAAGATCAATTAGATAAGCTTGAGCGACTTCAAAATGTTTGTATAAGGTTCATATTCGGTCTGCGCAAATATGACCATGTATCCGAATTTCGTGTGAAGCTCAAGTGGTTACCAATTCGCCTTCGTCGGAATGCTTATATTCTTTCCCTTCTATATAATGTGCTTTTTTCTCCTTTCACCCCTGTTTATCTCAAGAATCGCTTTCAATTTCTGTGCAACTCACATACTAAATCGTTAAGGTCATCAGATAACTTAAAGCTCAAAATGCCTATGCATTCCACAACGTTCCTAGATAAATCTTTCACTGTTCAGGCCCCTCGTTTGTGGAATGCATTGCCAATTGAAATTAAACGCGCACAATCGTTACTGGAATTCAAGAAACTGGTAAGGGAACACTACTTGTCGTTATGATCTTGTTAATAAACACTTTATGGCTATTTATACTATTAAAGTATCTATGTATTTATGTATGTATTTGTGTATCTATTTTAGTAAATTGTAACCATGATATTTGACACCAACGACAGTCCCATATGTGTTTCAGGAGAATCTGTCCATTCTTTGGTTGCCTGGAAGAAATCGCATTAGCGATAAGGCCGCCCATTGTATGTTTTTGTTCCATGTATTTTGTTCGATATTTGATTGGTGTACAATAAAGAATAAATAAATAAATAAATAAATAATATTGATGGATATTGCAGATCCATTGCTTTGATATTGTATGTGAAGACTTTCCGGCGGCATACTGTAATTTCTGCCTACCACCAAGGGAAGAAGACCTGAGTTTTATATAGGGAACCAACCAACCAAAATCTAAAAATGTAATATGTGTCTTCTCAAGAAACGGCACATAGCAATAAGCAATGGGGAACAGAGTGTAAAGTTCGATCATCCTACCTGGAAATGGAGGATTCTCCGACCAGACAAGTGTTGAGTCTGGTGGGCACTTGCCCAAGGCTTGATATTGGGAAGTTGTATATTTGCTAGTGGCAAGGTAAACTCTGCTTGCGAGATGTAGAAAACGTGTGACGTCAGAATGACGCGTTGTTTGTATGTGGCGTTTGTAGATTCCGTTTCTTGTGGACTTATATTTTATTTTATTTTTATTTTATGGCTTCGCACGGTCTGTGCATTTAGCCAATGTCAAGTAATTATGAATTATTCATGTAGAAAAAGACTACAGCGTGACCAGTCTTACGTGTGAGGTTTGGGGCTAAGTCATGATGTGGCCACTATGCTGCGATATTTCACTGTTCTTTATAAACTATTTACTAAATGCACTTTTTACTATATAAATCACGCACTTTTATTTAGTAAACAACACTATAAATAATTTTAAAAGTCCAATGAAAAACGAGCGTGACACTCAGCTTGACTTTCCCGCCAAAACTCTCTTGTGGACTTACTAATATAATCATTTCGATCCTTGTTTAAATGTCTTTATCTTATAATGATCTACTCTTGACCTCGATCATGGCTTGATACAAAACGATGCCTGATGCCCAGAAGATTCTTCTGTACTCTCTTTAAAGCGAAAGCTTTGAAGACAGAGAAAGCAAATAGACATCATTCCTTGAGCTGTTGGCATGATTAACCGGTCAATAAACTAATTATATTACATTGCACTAAAGACATTTTCTGGTCAATATTGTCGTATATAAGATCATTTGGCATCACAAACCTATTAGAATTGTCACCAGCGTCCTAAGTTTGGACTATATACACCAAATTCTATAATAAAGTATGGAACAGTGACCGTCGACGAATGCAAATGGAATGATCATACATAATCCAACTAATATTATATACACAAGTTTGTATGGTTGGATGTTTGTTGTGTGACTTTTTCACGCAAAAACTACTAAACAGATTTGGATGTTTGCAAATAGTTTAACCAAAATACTTTGCCCTGTTATAATTTCGAAAGCATCTCAGTCTGTGTCACCTTTTCACACTTTAACACGTTTGGATTTTGGCTTTTTATCAGACACACATAACCCGTTCCTGTAGGGTAGTTGTTAAAATGTATGTTTGATTAACTACTGTTTGTTATGTTAATAAAAAATACATTTTAACAACCAATTCCCGAACTATATCAAGCTTACTTCACATATAGTCAGTTTGTGCTAGTAATCTACGTACCTCTTGCTTCGTCTACACAAAGCTATTTTCAATTCTAGGCTAGAAAGCTGCGGCAGATCGCAAACTCAATTTATCATAGACTAGTTTTTTCCTGCGACTTTGCCTTCGTGGTATTGAAATTATCCAATGTTAACAGGATAAAAAGTTAATGTTCTTCTTCAGCATATATTCTACCTTCTTGTCAAATGTGTGTTTTTTGATTTAGGTATACACAAAATCACGTGAATAAATTATAATGCAAATAGATAGACGCTTGAAATGTTCACAGTATATTTGGTTATAGAAAATATTTAAATTATAATAAAATAAATATTGTAGGGTGGCTCCCATACAACAAACATGATTTTTTTGCCGTTTTTAAAGATAATGGTACGGAACCCTCCGTGCGGAGTCCGACTCGCACTTGGCCGATTTTTTTTCGTTTCTGCGTTAGTTTTCCGCAAATAAACGTATTTTCTTTCTTTGTAAATTATTAAAACAAATTGTACCTCTCTATAATATTAGTCTGAATATTGGCCGAGTGAAGTGAGAGCCCTCGCAAACTAATATTAGTTTCTCATTTCATTCAGTTGGTTATAAATTTTACCAGTTTACGGTTTTGGCACAGGCGGCGACAAACTTATATTTGCCGCCTCGAGAATTAGTTGCCATTGTTTCACTTTAGCTCGACAATAGAATCGAATCCTACGGTTGTTACTTTGTTGTAATGCATGAATGCAAGTAGTCCAACGTTTTAGTGCCTGTTTATATTGCATTTGGATGGTTACGATTCGTCGGACCGTGGTCGAGTTTTGAGCTAGCTGTAAGATAATAGCAGCAGTTGTGGTCCAGTGGTCATGAATTTAAATTTGTAAGTCGTGGTTTCAATACCAGATTTTATTTTTCTGTCAACTTGTTTGTTTCTTGTTGTTAAGTTAAGACTTTCCCTTTTATTATTTCAAGCCTGATGCGTTGAATTCTTATCAGAAGGCCGGTTCACGTAATCTAAAACGTAAAAAATTTAGTCGCAATCTCATCTCAGGGACAAACAAATACAACTGATCTGAACTGATGGAAATTAGTGGTATTTTTGTCAGGTTGAAATAGTTTTAAATTAAGAGAATTGATCGTTAGACTGTGAACATTCCTAAAAGAAATTAAATATTGAGAAATTACGATAATTATTGGTTAGATTGTGAAAATTCCAGTAATGTCTACATATACACACATATATCATCACCACTACTTTCATAACAGTGAAGGAAAACTTTGGCAGGAAATCTATCCTAAAAGCAAAAATTCAAAGACCTGTGACATCTGCCAAAATGTTCTGGGCCAGCGTAGCCTACTCCCTGTCACAGTGTGACTTGTGTTCCCGCAGTCCATACGTTATAGATCTGCTTTTATGTTATTAGTAATAAAAATTAAAAAGCAAAAACGTCGGAGCAGGCAACGGGTCAATTGATGATCAAAACACATCGTTTCCTTGCCTATAAAGAAACGATTTGGACCAAACATTTTTGTAATAACTAACAATATGATGATATTGCCAATTTTGATTCGTTGATACAGGAAAATTCTGCCTTATAAATATTTTATGAGACTTACGTACTCGGAAAATAACTGTTTACTGTTTTATTTCTTAATGGAGGAAGAAAAACGTTTTTCGCGTAATTTATGACATTGCCTATTTTTTTATTTTATTACTACAATAAGGTTCCACTCAAGGCATAGGCCTCCTTTGTGCTTCCATGTTACTCTCTCTTTTGCAATTAGAGTTGGAATTCCCAATCTTGAATCAGATGTTTATAGTTTATAGCTTATAACGCATTCGCATAAAAGCGGCATTAGAGAAAACCGTTTAATTTATAAGTAAATTATGATAATAATCAAACTATAAGTATAACCTATTTTTTATCATTATCATCATCAACCTTTTTATCGTCCCACTGCTGGGCACAGGTCTCCTCTCAAACAAAGAAGGATTGAGCGTAATCACCACGCTTGTTCAATGCGGGTTGGCGATTTCAGACTTAAAGTCCAGGTTTCCTCAAGATGTTTTCCTTCACCTTCAGTCACTGGTGTCCAAGATATGCTTAGAAAGTACATATAACTTTAGAAAAATTTTATTGGTACTTGCCTGACCTGGAATCGAACCCGCGCACTCACACTTGAGAGGCTGGTGTTTTAACCACTAGGCTACCACGACTATACTAGGCCACCACGACTATACTAGGCCACCACGACTATACTAGGCCACCATGACTATACTATATTTTTTATAGCGTCATAAAAATACAGGCTCTTTAAAAATTTCAACTGTCTTCCTTTTCCGACTCATGTGATACAGCCCGCTGACAGACAGATCGAACGAACATGCGAGGCAGACGGACAGACAGCATTCGTAATAAGGGTCCTTTGGGTACGGAACCCTAAAATGCTAACGATGTCAAATGTCAAACATATTACCGACAAAATAACTAACTAAACAACTCAGTTCACAAAATACGCCTCTAGCATCATAAATCAAAGTACAACAAATCCAATAGTAGTATACAAAAAATATATTGTCGTGTTCGTAAGTCTTCAGTGAATTCAGTTTTTACGATGTGATGTTACGAGAGGACATATTAAATGAAGATTCAATATGTTAGGGCGGGCTGGGGCTGCCTGCGACACCATTAGGAAGTGGTGGCACGGAAAACCCTCGGAATGTGAAGCTGTGTTCCGATGGGGACTCGACTTGCTGGTTTACTGGCGCTATTTCAACTATTGAAACTGAAACACCACTTATTAATTTCATATTTTGCCATTAAGCTCATATAAGGAAGTCGTTATATAGGCTTGGTGACAAAATATATGAATTTTACAGTTTGCAACTTTAATTTTATTTGACGTTGTTTTTCAGGCAATTCAAGTTTTCAAAACATTCCTAATTCAAAGCTATGCAATAAATATTGCCAGGAAACGTATCTACTATGAATGAAAAACATGAAAATGTAGATAAACTGATTCATTTGAAAGATTAAGTATCTTTATTGCTTTATTTACTGACGGATTTTCGGTCAATAAATTAAAGAAAATATAAATTATAATGTTTGCACTACGAAAACGTTTTCACCACAAAAAATCTCAACAGCTGTGTATTTCAGTAACACAAATAGCGCATTAAGAATAACATCAAAATTCATTTAACCCAAAACGTTAAAACGCATATACAATCGATTCTTTCAAGTACATTAAGTTAAGTATTTAGAACGAGTAATATTTCAAGTGTACTAGCATGCGTAAACAAAGCATTGGCACAGATTCCAATGAAATGAAAGGATACGCAGTGGAAAAGCTCTCGACCCGAGGTACTCCAGGTGGAAATATCTTAGCTGCGAAATCTTTTAGTCTGGCTAAGGGCGGAGTAAACTTCAAGTGGCAATCTGGCATTGAAAAAGACGTTTGACCTGGTTAATGGTCAAGTTTTTTATGTTTATAGATTTTTAAAGGAATTTTACGAGCTATCTATAATCTATATCAATTTAATAAAGCTGTTTGTTTGTCACAGATTAGTACGGATTGGGCGATCAGGGGAGGAAACTGCAATGAATGGATAGAACTTGTGGTTTTATCATATCTACATTCTCATAATAAAGCTGAACAGATTGTCAGATTAACAATCTAACGACAAAAAATGTATAATATACACATAGGTACTCGTATAGTTAGAGAATAAAATATGGATAAATAAAGTACGGATGACGATAGGTCAAGCTACCCGAAACTGTCAAATATTCTCAAGCAATCTTGAGCCTTAATGCTTTAGAGATAAAGTTGAAAATCTAACAGATTGTAGTAGATTGATGTGCTGTCGTTTGTACAAACAATTAATATGTTTAGTTAAGAGTAGATAAGTTCACTACTCAATAAAAGATTGCCAAACTGTCTGTTCAATACACTGGTGCAAATTAAATCGACATTCGGACAGGTCCCTAGGAAGCCTATTGAAATTAAGTACACATCTTATTGAGAAAACATTCCAAGTATGATTAATCTTTGTGAAAGGTACATTTAATATTGTCTGTTGACGTAAGCCCATGAGATTTGTGCGTCATGACAAATTAGCAACGAGCTTAGGGCAGTCAATTCAACATAAAGAAATTAATCAGAACAAGAATTTTCACGCGAATGAAGTCGCGAGTACAAACTAGTGCATCATAAATAAGAATTAGAACGTCGGCAGACTGTTGCTGTGTGAAAATTTTAACTTGAAATTAATATAGATTTTAATAGACATCGTTAGTTTCAGTCGCTTTATTAAGCAGAGTTTAACGATAATTTCTTCTGACGTAAAATAAATACAATGGATTTCTTAGTATAACGTTAACGTTCGAGAAATACGATGTGCTTTCAAAGAAATAGGTTAAAAAATAACGCCGGTTACACATTGGTGAAACGAATCATGAAATATAATATAGATTAGTAAGAAAATGTAAAATACTTTACTGTCCAACAGGTAATTACGTAACACTATCATCAATCAGTAAATATGCGTTTCATTTTGACAGCACAACAACATTCATTGCGTTATTTACGTTGTTGAGCATTTCTCTAACATACATATAGAGCAATGGATTAGCAATACAGTATGTTAAGAAAACCCTGTCCGACCCGTGAAGGTGTTGTTAGGTATCGATAACTGATTCTACTAATGCATACAAAACCGGAAAAAAAAATCCCCCTAAAAAAATAAATATTATTTCGCAAAAAGAGGTAACTTAATAAATGTGCGTTATGCACCCTGCCGCGGGCGGCGGGCGGCAGGGCACGTGGCACGTGGTCGCATCGCTATTCGCTCATAATAATACCGGTGTTGTCACTTTTTAAAATTGACCAAATTTCGGGGTAGTTGAAATTAATTAGCGGGAAAAAAAGATTATTTCAAAATTCATTTGTATTGTTACTATGATGATAACGTAAAATTTTATATTATATTTGGTCATGTGTTACCTTTATTATCCTTATGGGTCGGACAGGGTTTTCTTAACATATTGTATAGTTCAAAATTATTCCAATCAACAGTAATAGTGTTTTACGAGATTAGGGTCTATGTACAGTTTGCAGATTTATATGTAACATGATATTGAAGCGAAAGAAAGAGAAAAAAAAACATGTTTTTTTTTTTTAATTGCAAGTTGAAATTACGACGTGACGTACCTAATCTTCAGACTATAACGTTCCCACTGCTATGACGCAGACCTCTGTAAAAGGGAATCAAAGTAATCTGTCACGTAGACCCAGTGCGTATTAGCAGAAGTCTAATATATTCGAAGTTTTAGATCTAGAACAAGCCAGTTTCCTTTTTGTTCTGGATGGAAAATCATCAAATGACCTCTCGCGCTCTGAGCGGAGCGGAAGGGCGTGTCAGACTTTGACTGACTAAAACCCACTTGTGTTCCTTCACTTGCCTGTGCGCAAAGGCTACGGTTTCTATTATAACCAGGAGGCAGCGGTCTTCGTGGACCCCGTCACGATGTGCTCATCTCTCACGATGTTATCCTTCAGTGATTTTGAGAGCAAAGGTAAAAAATATATGTACATAATAGAAAAAGAAGAGTTTAACATGCCTTCTATTTCATGTTATACACTATTGTGTGTACAGAATCGCACTAATGTTTGTTTATAGACTCACAGTCTCACGGCGACATTCAATTGTTCTCAAGTCATCAATTCAGTTAAAAAGCGTGTAACGGGAGTTACTTTGAGCTAACTTTCTATGATCTTACTTGTTATTGTGACGATTATTGTGACGACAGATGATTTTGATGATTATACTTAGTAGCCTACCTACTTATTCGGAATGATTGTCATCTGTCATCGCTGTAGAATACTTTCATTATTATTTTGAATTTTCAGAGAAATGATGTTAGAAATGTAAAAAATCTTCTTTATTTGATAGTGAATCATAGCATGTCACCCACTTTTGTCCAGTAACTTATTGGAGTGTGGAGATAGGCATTTGATGTACAATCTATACTTTATACTAATATATAACGCTGAAGAGTTTGTTTGTTTGTTTGAACGCGCTAATCTCAGGAAGTACTGGTCCGATTTGAGAAATTCTTTTTGCGTTAGATAGCCCATTAATCCAGGAAGTCTTTAGGTTATATAACATCACGTCCCGACCAATAGGAGCGGAGCATAACTAACTCCACGAGAACGAAGTTGCTGGCGGCAGCTAGTCCATACTAATATTGTAAATGCGAAAGTTACTCTGTCTGTCTGTCTGTTACGCTTTCCCGCTTAAACCTCTCGACCGATTTTGATGAAATTTGGTACAGACAATCTTTAGACCCTGAGAGTAAAAATGATATTCCCGAGGGAAATCAAAAAAGCGCGATATAACCGAATTCCACGCGGGCGAAGCCGCGGGCGGAAAGCTATTACTAATATAAAGCTTTCGGTGATTCGGCAAACTAGAATCCGATACCAACATTGTAGAGAAAAGGCTCGACAGATGGTGAGTGAATCTTAGCGTCCATAATCAGCCTATCGTCGCTTAAGTTCTAACACCGCGTAACTCAAAATGATGAACTTTCAGGAGACTAAAAAAACTGTCTAAGTTTGTAAATAATAAGTATTTTTTTTTTTGGTTTGTTTTTTTTTTTTCGAAATAACGCTCCATCATTGGTTTAATCGCTTATTTGCGATTGGTCAAATGACGCGTCTTTCGATTCTTTATCCAATGACATGCATAACACATTTTGACCATTTTTTTGAGTTCCGCGGTGTTAGAACTTAAGCGACGCTATATTGTTCCCACGGCCTATGTCAGTCATAGGCCTCCTCATGATGAGAGACCGTGGGCCTTAATCTACCACACTGGCCCAGTGCGAGTTGGTAGATGTCACATGTCTTCCAAGTTTTTGCCTCTAGGACAAGCCGGTTTCCTCACTATGTTTTCCTTCAACGTTTTGAGAACAGTGGCGACGAAATAATTTATACAAAGTAAAGCCGTAAGGGGTTCGAACCACGACCTACAATAGGGTATTTGACTAAAAAAAACTAGTTAGTCAGATTTCCAAAAAATATTAGACATGTATTGGTTCTTTTTTCATATAACCATAAAATGAAGACGACACAGCGCGTTGAAAACTCGTGTGACGTCACCAGCCACGACTCCTGATCTTTGATGCCTTTTATATTTGTCAATCTTTATTGATTTGATAAAACAAAATATACGTAAGTATCCAATATTTTCTTATAATCTGAATGACGGACTAATTAGATTTTTTTTTTCAAATACCCTATTTGTAAGTCGCTACCAGTGCTCTTCGCGTGATCAATACTTTTTCTAGAAAAGCTTACAACAGCGCACAAAGACCATAAAAATAAACATAACATCACACTAATTTTCCCCGAAGAGGAAAGGCAAAGGACTATGTACAGACGTCAGATCAATCTGTCAGATTTCCTTATTAGATTTTCAACTTTATCACTAAAGCATTAAGGTTCAAGGTTGATTGGGAATATTTGACAGTTTGAGGTAGCTTGACCTGCTGACGTCCGTACCTACTAATAATAATATCTATATCAGGCCATTTTGAAAACAAAGTCCTGTACACATGACGACCGCAGGTGCCTCCATAAGTAAAACCACAGAGAATCCTTTTTAGGTCGAATAATAACATGCAATGCAAGCAGGAATATCCCTTACGTTGGTCAAATGTAGATTTTGGTAAGAGTTTTTTTTTATAATAATTATAAACTAGCGCTTGACCGCAATCCCGCCTGATGGTAAGCAGTGATGTGATCGTTGATGGTAAAGTGTGCTAGTTTATTAAGAGCCTATTCACTCAGAAAAACTGAGCGAATAGGAAGGAAGACGGCATTTCAGCGAGGTGATGCAATGTTAAACCCAACAACACGACCAACGATGCTGCGCCAAAGGGAGATTGATCTGAAGACCCTCCACGACCAAACTCCCAACACAACAACATTAGGCGCATCGTACCCGGCACACATCGCAACACAACTGCTCAGACCTGTCCTCAGTACGGCTTCACCAGACATCATGCCGGAACACGACAAATCGCTTGGCGGCAAGGCTTTGTCTGGTGGGTGGTAACTTCTGCCGGCGGCCGATGTTATGGCCTACCACTGAGAAAACATAACAAACACAACAGTATAGCCTATATTTAGTAGGTATCATCATACAATCACATTTTCAGCTATGTTCGAGCTCTATGTAATAGGGATGAGAACGTAGATTGTCCATAAATAGGTAAATTAAGGTTGTTCAAGGCCAAGACAACGGAATAAAGGGCGATGTTTGCCATTTATTTATAAATAGCTTTCAGCTTACCCAGTACCCAAGCGGAGTGGGCGTCGAGAAATAACTAAGGTAGGTAATCTTCTTCGGAAACTGATAATAACGGAATAATAAAAACTATTAGTACTTTTAAGAGCTATATGCGTCTATTTCTGTTTTTATGCTCGTGGTTAAGAAATTTTATACCATATGTTTTGGGTGCGATAGGCATGCAACAGAAGCCTTCAAAGATGAATAATTTTCCTCGTTTATTCCATATTTTCCACTGATTCTTCGCTTCTATTTGTGGCATCATGATGAAATATACATAATTAAAATTATGAAAGGAAATCTAAATTGGAAATCTTTAGATATAGCAAACAATATTCATATAAACACGCAAAAAGCTACGAAAGAAGTACATTACAAATGAAACTCATACAACCACACTACAACTAAAAATATCTCCGACACGGAGATGAATGAACCAAGTCATCTATCAAAATTGGCATGCCATATGCTGTACATTTATTCAAAATTACAACGTCGAACAGTTATATTGAGGAAACCATAAAATCTGTATAATCGTAAAAGCTAACTTGGGTGGTAGCCAATAGCGAATGAAAAATAATTCGACATACAACGTTCAGAACTTCAGGAATTTTAACATTTATTGCATTTCAGAGTATCCTACGGACAGATATTGCATCATCCCTACCTCATATACTTCCTGTGTAAGTTAATATCGGAAATCAATGAGCCACTTTTAATGGACACTGCTTTAAACCAGATGTGACTGTACTTTGTGTTTGAGCATTATAATAATAATATCGTGGGAATAATTGTGAGATAAAGCGATAATTATACAAATCGGAACACGCACAAGAAACCCTTTCTCAAAAGACTGAGGTTTACGGTATCAACCAAAAGTCCATAAGCAATCTAACAAATTAACAGCTTGGAGTTTAATTTTCCTTACGTCCTTCCACATCAATTATGCCAGCCGATAACATTATTCATTCAGTAGGGAACAACAATTATATTTGTGTGATTAGAACATCCTTTCGTTGTGCGAAGACAGTTCATTAGTGTGTGTTACTTGTGGAATGTTGAGACATCACTCATTGGCTGCACGCTCCCACAATTCCTTACAAGACAATACAAGTCCTTAGCATACCACTGGAGTTTTGAGCGTTTACTGTAACTACATATAGAACACACACAAATAGCCAGTTTAAATAAATCTTATTATAAATCTTCAACGTGAACATATCCAGACCTTGGGCTGTTATTGAGAAATTTGAGACAAAAAATATATAACCCGATAACTGTAATGAAATCCAGACAATCATGCTCACAGTAGCGCTTGCGAACACTGAAAAACCAAGCAGTCAGTGTTTGTAAAGCGCCTCCAGCAACTCAAGTACTTTATTTTTACTAAATAATCTCTTCGGTCATTGAAAGTTTTGATAATAAAAATAAAACACGTATTAAACGGAAGTTACTTACTCGATTTAGTCGTGGAACGGTTATCAATGTTGATGTTTAGGCTTCTCTCGGATCGGCTGTTTTCTACTGGACCAGCATTTTAATTAGCTGGCGTAGAAGTTATGGCTACGTATTAATTAAGTTTGCTTATGTGACT
This sequence comes from Sesamia inferens, assembly GCA_037179545.1. Taxonomy (NCBI): domain Eukaryota; kingdom Metazoa; phylum Arthropoda; class Insecta; order Lepidoptera; family Noctuidae; genus Sesamia; species Sesamia inferens. The sequence goes on along the minus strand of CM073928.1, from coordinate 12,235,548 downwards.
AAGCTCTTTAATTATAGTTTTAGTGGACATGTTTGCTTATCGTACGAAACGACGGATGTAATGTGTGAAATATGATATTGCTAGAAAGGGAGAGACTATTGAGATAGCAACAAATAAAAAGTATGATACAAGCAGAATTAAATTAAAATAGGGGCAGGAGTGTGATTTTTTATCTATACTAATATATAAAGCTCAGTTTGTTTGTTTGTTTAAACGCGTTAATCTCAGAAACTACTGTTCCGATTTGGATTTTTTTTTTACGTTGCTTGGCTTTAGGTTAAATAAGATCACGCTCCGACTAATAGGAGCGGAACATATAAAAATACATATCGAAACCTACTCGGGTGAAACGGCAGGGCCTAGGCTATATAACATCATGCTAAAATATAAATTGACCGACTCTTTTGGGGTTGAAATAAAATGTTTAAATTACTACAACTAGTAAATTATAAACTACTGCTTGACCGCAACCCCGCCTGATGGTAAGCAGTGATGCAATCGTTAGTGGTAAATTGTGCTAGTTTATTAAGAGAATATTCACTCTAGCCTTGAAGACACTTAAATTGTAGTCCGACGGCAACACCGCCGCTGGCAAATTGTTGCAGTCCCTCAATGTATGCGGTATAAAAGAAGAGGCGAAACGCTTCCTTTGGATCGTTATGGTGTCAACAACGTAGGGGGTCGTAACTCGCCGTACGACGGGTCGTCCGATGATGGAACGGAGATGGGGGAATTAAATCATGCAAATCCCTCTCACACTCTCCAAAATGCATTCTATAGAACACCGACAGGCTGCCATCTTAGTGCCTTTTTAGGGTACAGGGTCAAAGTGTAAAAAGGAAGTAATTTTTTAGCAAGTCCTCATAAATGTAGACCGCTGTTGGAGGTTACGTACGTTATCACAGCTATTATATCGCACATATTTTGGGAGATGGAAAGGTGGTTCATAAAAGGATACGGGATGCTTTTTATCTCTGGTCCTGGTCTGGCGCTGGTCCTTCTCAGCCAAACCATTACGGGAGTTGAATGGCGGGCTTTGGCGGACTTTCTTATGTAATGTTGACGATCAAGAACTGCTCATTCTCAGGGAAGTTAAAATAAGAAAGTGCCTCGAAACGCAGCTGGTATCATTAACTAGTAGTTTCAATAGCAATAGAATCGTGATTACAATAGCTGGCGAAATGAGAATGTTCTATACACCTTTGCTAATCCCTCATAACAAAAGAGTGATAATATGTTATCTGAAGTCCAACAGCACCATAATAAATACAATAATAATTCGTCACCAACCGTAAGGCGCAAGTATTAATTCCCTTTGTAAGTCTTAACAGCTATTAATACATTCTCTAAGGGCCGGATTACACGGACCACAACCACATCACATTGCAACAACAAAATGTGGTCAAGTAGTGGTTATGTGTGAATAGTGACGCCGCATTTTTTTTGTGGTTGTGTTCAAGTAAAAATAAAATAAAACGACGAGTCTGAGCAGTTGTGTTGCGATGTGTGCCGGGTACGATGCGCCAAGTGTTGTTGTGTCGGGAGTTTGGTCGTGGAGGGTCTTCAGATCAATCTCCCTTTGGCGCAGCATCGTTGGTCGTGTTGTTGGGTTTAACATTGCACCACCTCACTCAACTGCCGTCTTCCTTCCTATTCCCTAAGTTTTTTAAGTGAATGGGTTTAATAAACTAGTGCGCTTTATCATCAACGATTGCGTCACTGCTTGCCATCAGGCGGGATTGCGGTCAAGCGCTGGTTTATAATTATTAAAAAAAAATGGTTGAAGCAATGTGGTATTCATGATATGGTTGGCCGCTAGTGTACTGTCCCAAAATCAAAGTATAAGTAGTTAATTTCACACAAAGCTACATGGCCACTTATGAATAATAGGAAGCTAGGTGCACGGTACCAATTGGTCGTTTCCTATGGAGAATGTCTGGTAAGAAACTCCACTTTCGAGGATGGTTAGACTTGTTGCTTCGACGTGGTTGCGAAGTGGTCGGTAATCGGTATATTCCACACGATTGATTTGGACTAACCATTCATTTTCATACAAATTATTTTATTGTTGGTTGTCTTGTGGTCAGACCCTAATAAAAGTAACAAAACAGAAATAAATCTAACCTCGAGAGAGCCTCAGCTGCGTAGTTACTTCTATTGTTATGTGTTTTTCTTGAAACGACAATGTTTAGTCGGATGAAAGTTTCCGAGCAACAAGGCGTAGTCACCGGGAAAATATTTCTTGTGCGTTTTGTCGCAAATAGTGGCCGAGTCTTTCTTACAGGTCATTGAAATTGAAACTACGGAAATTCTTTTATTTAAGAGTGTTTTTACTCTGTTGTCTTCTTACTCAACGGTGAAATATGGACAAATCAAATTATTATAGCGGTACCAACAATGCTATATGAGAACAACGCGGCATATTGACTTCACGCAAATCCTGCATCTCGCAAGCACTCAGCTTGCAAGCACTCAGGTGCAACTAGCACGCATACAAGTTCACGACATCAACCGGCGGGCAAGCGCCAGCCAATAGCAGTCTGGTCGGAGGATCGTTCGTTTTCTATGGAGGATGAGTGAACTTTACACCCTATTGCTCATACCTCCACATTTTATTTGTGTATACAGATAGATAAGGTGATACAAATTTATAGCTACCAAGTGTCTGTGTCACTTAAGTGGCGTTAGGCTGGCCACATTGCCCGTATGACCGAAGCCCGATGGGGCCGACGGGTTATCGAGTGGCTACCACGCACCGGAATACGCAGCGTGGATAGGCCCTCGACAAGGTGGAAGGACGACCTGGTGAAGGTCGCGGGAAACCGCTGGACCGGTCGTCGTGGGAGGCCTATGTCCAGCAGTGGACGTTTTTCGGCTGAAATGATGATGATGAAGTTTCCGTCGTGTTTCTTGCCCGTTCTTCCCCCTTACATATTTCACTTTCTGACAAGCCCTTCACAACGCAAAAGTGCCTGTAATTGATTTATTTGAAAGAAACAGTTTGAGCACCACAGTCATTACTCATACAAAAAATATCAATCAACAAATAAGAAAATTAAATCCATTGCTACCACGTAATTAATAATTCAGTTAGATAAGGAAGTAGGAAAACACTGAAAAAAAAAACCTCTCCCAAAAATTCCGCCAAAAAGTTAATTTGTGATTCTAAACAAATCACCCGTAATTTGTCCAGTGCGCTTTTAATTTAACCCTTGTAACTACCATCCTGATTCCATAATAACGTCTGACAAGCTGATTGGTGATCACAGTTAATTACAATTAGCCCAGCGTAGGAAGCCCTTTACTTGACCCAGTAGACGGATGACCTATTTATTATTTATTCCAGAAAACAACTGAAAGCTTTCGTATGTATAAGTTAACAAAATTAAGCATTTATTTAAAATCCAGCCAACCTTAATTGCCATCAAAAATTATTTGAACAATCACACAGCAATATCAGGGCTGTCACGCCAATAGAAGTTACATGTTAAAATATTTTAGAGGATATTAATCATTCCGTTTGTGGTTTCAACGATATTCAATTACAAATGGATTTTGCTAACTGATGATAGGTTCAGTAATATTCACACCAATCATCACGTTTTTAAATGAAATCCAATAGTTACCCAGTATATTAAAATGTTACAATTATGATGGTCATACTATTGAACATGTTTATGAGAAAATGGAGATACATTAAGTGAAAAAAAAAATACCATAGAAGATACGAGAATTGAACACGAAGTTTGCTCTTGACGGGTTAGCGATTTCAGACTCTTGGTCAATTAAGAAAGCTATCGAAACTCCGGAGATATGATGGAGATCGACATTTTTACAAGACAAAACGAGAAAAATAATTATAATATATTTTCTTCTTCAAATGCGAGTGTAAGAATGTGATTTTGTTTGTTTAATTTTTTTGAGCCTAAATGGATTCCCTAAAGTTTATATTAATTATTGATTTCTATTTCCTGATCAAATGTAGCATTTTCTTACAACACGGGCCGTTGTTTGTTTATTATAATTACATGGACAACAAAGGTGGGAACCCTACATCACAGCACCGGAGACAGGGGAGCGCACAAAACCGAATGCCTTAATTTAATATAAGTCAATTTGGGCCAATTTAATTCCGCGTCCATGCAGCCGCTCTACGACAGTACATCATAACTTGTGTCTGTCTCTTTCATACTTAGGGAGAAGCGCATATGGCCCTCGCATGTTTTCAGTTAACGTTGCTATCGAGTTAGTTACAAACATACTTCGATGTTATATTGAGTTGGTGTTTGACGGTACCAATGTGGCGACAGTATGTAATTTTGCGGAAAAACAAATAAAAGTTTTAGACGAACTTTTTACGAAGACAAAAGTCAAAGGGGAAGTTTATTACAACCGCTTTTCGTTATTGTATACTTGGCTGCATTGGAATGCATTTTATGAGTTGCAAAGAAAACATTTAAGATTTTGAAACTGTTCCGATATCGTCACGCCACCTCATCTTGTTGGCACACCGGGCTGGTGCAGACAATTTTAAACACCGTAAAAATAAAAATCTTATTGAGCGATATGTTTGGACTGTTTGGGGTTAGAATACCTTATCATCAGTGCCAATGGCCCTGGTGCCCAAAAATGACGAAAATTATGGAAATAAAGATTATAATAATTTGGAAAATTTTGGTTCTTTAATAGGAAGAATCCTTTATAAACCAAAAATCAAAGCGAACTAATCGTTTAGTACTTCAAATATTACCGGAATCAAGTAAGCCGTCTGAGACTAGTTTCGTCTGAAATTAAATTATTGCGAACGAGTTACGTCGGCGTCAGCTGTCGCACGAATATCAATCAAGAGTTAGTTGAATTCCACTCAACGACTTAAACCAAAAGAGGAACCGTACGTCGTCATCAGCGTTTTTAATTTCTTACAATAGTTTTTATATGACTTAATCTTACCATATCGCAAATCTATACTCTATACATCTATACTAATATATAAATCTGAAGAGTTTGTTTGTTTGAACGCGCTAATCTCAGTAACTACTGGTCCGATTTGAAAAAATATTTTTGCATTGGATAGTCTATTAATCCAGGAAGGCTTTAGGCTATATAACATCACGCTGCGGCCAATAGGAGTGAAGCATAACTAACTCCTCGAGAACGAAGTCCCTGGCGGCCGCTAGTCATATTATATAATTTCTCATGGCGTTTTTTCTCTGTACGTCATAGCTTCCTTCATATTTTATCAATATACGTAAATGAGGGATTATTTCAAAGATTTTTTGGACTGCAACATCGGAAAAATATAAAAACTCACTTTGCAGTGATTTTTCGAAAATTTACGTTTATCAAACATTTTATAAATCCCGCCTGAAATGTGCGAATGTTTTATACAGGTCACCTAATAAACCTTAATAAATAGTGTCTTTCTGACAGCCTCCGTGGCGTAGCGGTAGCGAACGCGGCCGCTGCGCAAGGAGGCGCGGGTTCGATCCCCGCGCAGTGCAAATATTTGTATGCATGAATATGAATATTTGCACTGGTCTGGTCGTGCCTCGGAAAGCAGGTTAAGCCGTTGGTCCCGGTTGCCATACGAACATCTAATGGCAGTCGTTGCGGGTTGTTGGAGCCCTCAAAAGTTCTACAATTGGTCTAACTGCAATGCTTCGATATCGCCTTCGGGTTGTGGAGGTGAGACGGCAGTCGCTTCAAGGAAAATATCGAAGTTTAGCCAAAATGAGCAGTTAGACTGGTAAAGCGGACCCTAGACTCCAAAGCTGAAAAAGCTTCGCCCATTGTATGATTTATGTTCCATGTATTTTGTTCGATGTTTGATTGGTGTACAATAAAGAATAAATAAATAAATAAATAAATAACGCTGAGATGAAGAAGAAGAAGAAATAGTGTCTTTCATTTTTTTTTTTTTTCATTATAGTACTAATATACTTTGTCTCTTGTTAAAATATATATTTGTATTGTCCAATTCTTAAGGCGCTTGACACTATTGTGTAACATAACGCTAACTATTAGAAACCGAGCAAAACGAAAAATTAGTTAGTTATATTTATAGATATAACAGTGGAAAGTTCGGGGATTTTTTTTTTTATAAAAATGTGTCTATTAATTTAATACATTGTGTATCCTTACGACTTCCAAGCGAATGAAGTGGCAGTAAACTAACAGTAACTTTTATAACCTCTAAAAAGTAGGTGGATAAACTTTCTACTCATAATAATTTTGTTTACAATTCCCTCCAAATTATTGTCCATTAACGCCAAATGGACGAACAATAATAGTCTTTAGGAAACTTTTACGGTTATGGATCAAACTTATGTATTAACATAATAGTTAAAAATATTTGAGGCGGATTTGATAACAGCTTTACATTGTACATAACATCACGCCTGTATGTTCCGAATGGGCGTAATGGTGCACCTTAATCACTCCCATATCTAAATAAAGAATGTTGCACAATGGGCCTCATACGAAGGCTCAGAGTCACACAAAGGGCAATGGAAAGGGCTATGCTCGGAGTTTCTCTGCCGGAACGAATCAGAAATGAGGAGATCCGCAGAAGAACCAAAGTCACCGACATAGCTTTGCGAGTCGCTAAACTTAAGTGGCAGTGGGCAGGGCACATTGCTAGTAGAACCGATGGCCGATGGGGCAGGTTCTGGAGTGGCGGCCACGTACTGGAAGACGCAGCGTAGGGAGGCCCCCAACAAGGTGGACCGTTGACTTGGTTAAGGTCGCGGGAAGCCGATGGATGCGGGCAGCACAAGACCGGTCAGCGTGGAAAGTCTTAGGGGAGGCCTTTGTCCAGCAGTGGACATCCATAGGCTGAAGAAGAATCCATAATGTAACTGTCAAAATGAAACCGATTCCGATTGATTACACATGTATTACGTAATTGCCCCAACTGCAGCCGAATACAGGACCACTAATAGCACTGGCGACTTAACGTAGCAAAATTTTATTCTTTAGACTAACAATCTAATAATATAATACCTATGCAAGCTTTGTATCTAAAATGCGGTCTGTGATTGAAAGTTTAATAACTTCTCATTATATGAGGCACTTCCTTCGTGCTCGTAAAGTGACAAGTATTCATATGTCGTCATAAGTGGGCACTACTGAATAAATAAGGTTTCTGTGACGCTGATGAAGGGGCATCATAACCGGGACTTAGGACGTCGTTCGGTGAACTCAGCGAGCTGCTTAATATTCTGATGGGGCTTGCTGTCGTTCTCTAAGTAAATATCTTGGTATTTTTGCTTCAAATATACACGTAGGATCAGTAAAAATTTACGAAAATGTGACCTAAATTTTTAGATCTGATTTATTTAATTTACATACGATCGCAAGAGTTTTCGCTTTTGACAAATCTACAACATCTATCGATGTACTTATAATTACATAAGTATGCATATTTACATCTAAATATGCATACTTAATTATAAGTACTACTGGACAACTAGACATATGCAATGGTCATTGCTCTATTGACAAAATAAATGATTTTAAGATGCGCTTTTGAAACTATCAATGTTATTACTGGTATAACTAAAGTTTTTTTAGTTATACCAGTATAACTAATAGTACTAACGCCATTTTGAAAAATAAAAGTCATGTAAGTATGCCAAGGCTTTTCCTTTTATTTATACATTGAGAGGTGTATTTTACTTTTCATAGCCTTGTGTGGGATCAGATCGTCACACGTCTTACGTTGTGGTTTGGTAAATTCAGATTTATAATTTCAAAATACATAACATAAAACCACGTCTATATTCCTTGATGGGAGAGAGATAAATGTGTGCATGCTTTTTATGTGTCTACTACTGGGACACGGTCTCTTTGTAAAGGTGACTTCTTAAAGATAAAATTGTAACTTTCTCGGTGGTAGGCTATAACATCAGCTACCTGCAGACGTCACCACCCACCAGAAAAAGTCTAGCCGCCAAGCGATTCGATGTGTTCCGGCTTCGTGTCTGGTGAAGCCGTGCGGATGACGGGTCTGAGCATTGTCGGGAGTTTGGTCGTGGTCTGTGGCGCAGCAACGTTGGTCGTGTTGTTGGGTTTAACATTGTATCACCTTGCTCAACTGCCGCTTTCCTTCCTATTCACTGAGTTTTTTGAGTGAATAGATAGTCTCTTCAATTAAAATTCTCGGGCTTTACCATCAACGATTGCAGCACTGCTAATATCAGGCGGTTTTGCAGTCAAGCACTAGTTTATAATTATAAAAAACAGGTTTGTACATTTTCTATCCTAATTATTTCATTAATGTGTGAATAGAGTGGAAAATACTGTCCCAATTTGAGCCTGCAGCAATTTGATTGCGTACGAAACAAATTATGATGTTGACGATTTAATTTCTAATCCAAGTCTTCAGAAACTCACAGAAAATAAATGTTTCTTTTTGTAATAGCCGTATGATGTAAATAAATTTAAATTGCTAAAGAAGTTACAAATAGAAAGTCGTTCAAGATTTTTTTGCGATCACCATAATTTATTTAGTACGAAGAGCGATGAGATTTAAAAATTATTGCATTTTTGACACAATTTTTGCTGGAGTTTGAAATTGAACATTAGGCTGGATTTCTTTGTTTAATGACAGTTTTATTCATGTTATTTATGTCTGTTGGGCGATACTATAAATACGACTTTGTGACAACGTGTCAAGTTTAAGGATATGCACTTATAAAGCAAAACCCCTCAATTAGCTAATTGTTTTATTGTGAAACACGTACTATAAACCCTGAGTATATTTCAATAATGACTATTTCTTCTTCAACAGTTGTGGAGAGATACCTGCCGGATGCTCGGGCTAGTAGGGAATCAATCCGGTCCGAAAGAGAGGCCATGGTAGAGCGAACGAGTGTTGCACTTCAGGCAGTCTCCGAATGGGGCAATGCCAATCTTGTAGCATTCAATGCCGCCAAAACGCAGGCGTGTCTTTTCACCGCCAAAAGGAGCCCGTTCACCTTGGCTCCTACTTTTCGGAATGTATCCTTGGAGTGTACCAACCGGCTTCAGCTTTTGGGTGTTGAAATTTCCTCGAACCTAAACTTTGGGCGGTTCATTGAGTCCAAGGCCAAGGTGGCTGCCAGAAAACTTGGCATTGTCGCAAAGGTCCGGCAGTACTTCACATCAGGGCAGCTTCTAATGTTGTACAAAGCACAGGTCCTTTCGCGTGTGGAGTACTGCAGCCACATTTGGGCTGGTGCTGCTAAGTGTCACCTGGCCTCTTTGGATTCAGTGGAGAGGCGTGCGAAGAGGCTGATTGGTGACCTTGATTTAACTCGAGTTGGTCTCCAAAGCCTAGAGCACAGGCGTAGAGTAGCCAGCCTTTCGGTGTTCTATAGGATACATTTTGGGGAGTGTGCGAGGGAATTGCATGATTTAATTCCCCCATCTCCATTCCACCATCGGACGACCCGTCGTACGGCGAGTTTCCACCCTTATGTTGTTAACACCTCTACGATCCGGACGAAGCGTTTCGCCTCCTCCTTTATACCGCGTACATCGAGGGACTGGAACTATCTGCCGGCGGCGGTGTTTCCGTCGGACTACAATTTGAGTGTCTTCAAGGCTAGAGTGAATAGGATCTTAATAAACTAGTGCGCTTTACCATCAACGATTGCGTCACTGCTTACCATCAGGCGGGATTGCGGTCAAGCGCTGGTTTATAAATAAATAAATAAAAAAAAAAAACAAACAAACATCAGCAACCTCTCCTTTTATCACAAAACCTAATTTTCAGCATACTTTTAGTATGAAGCACATACTAAAATACCCCCTCAATAGTTGATAAATAGACGATTCTTTAGTAGTTACTAAATAAGCGTAACTAAAATACATCCCTAATAACTATTAGGGATGTATTTTAGTTACGCTTTTAGTATGATACAAAATAATCTCAAGTTTTACAAATAACGACAATTATCACGAAGCTTTTAGTCTGAGGATTTAAATGTCCCATCGAAAATTCTTCTACAAAACATTACGGAAGGAACTCAATCTTTTATTATTAAGCGAAGAACAGCGTTATTAAAGTATTCCTCTGTATCTCGAAAAAAACCGGCCAAGTGCGTGTCGGACTCACGCACAAAGGGTTCCGTCTACCATTGATTTATGAAATTAAAGGATTTAAGCTATTTGTTTGAAAAATTACGTGATGATAAACGGTTTACGATTTACGAGGTATTAATAAAAAAAAATACTAGATCTCGAACAAAACAATTTGCGTTGGTAGTTTTTATAGTGATGTACATCATATGTTTTTTTTAGATTTTTCATTTTCTTATTTTAGAAGTTAGATTACCAACTTTTTACCACTTTGGAAGCGTCTGTCACGCAAACTATTCGGTTTAGAAAAAAATATTTTAGAAACCTCAATATCATTTTTGAAGACCTATCCATAGATACCTAACACGTATGTGTTTGATGAAAAAAAAAATTGAGTTTCAGTTCTAAGTATGGGGAGACCCCAATATTTACTATTATTTCTTTTATTTTTGCAACAAAATCTTAATGCGGTTCATAGAATACATCTACCTACCAAGTTTCAACAGTATAGCTCTTATAGTTTCGGAAAAAATAGCTGTGACATACGGACGGACGGACGGACAGACGGACAGACGGACTGACGGACAGACGGACAGACGGACTGACGGACAGACGGACAGACAGACATGACGATAGATTCGTCATGTCCGTTTTTTGCCATTTGGCTACGGAACCCTAAAAACGTTAAGACGCCAGTTCCAGCTGGCATACGTAGGTATTTGTCAGTTGTTAGGGGTAGTCTGAGTACCAGACTTACCTAGAATTACGTGGGTAGACGATGTGTATATAACCTATTGTGTGTTCTAGAAGTAAAAACTTAATAGTCGATCGTGGTATTCAATCGTCCAGTTGACTGATACGATTGTGTATCTTCTACATTTACTTTGTAGTATTACTCAGTACATAACTAGGTTGGTAAGATAAGACAGTCGCTACGTATAAAATACTGACATTCAGGTGCCTCCGGACAGACTAGATGCTGAGCTAACATAGTTGACAATATGCTCAGCAGGTTCAGTGTTATTATTATCATCAACTGTGTTATTGTTTAAGTGATTAATGTATGTTATTTAGCATGTTGTGAGTTATTGTAATTCATGTGATGATGTCGCTAATATGCGATGAGTCTTAGTGTTTATGAACGACGTTGTCCTGGTTTGATCTGACTGCATTATGAAGTGTTCTGATGCCGTGTTGGTATTTAAATTGCTTTATATATATTGATACAGCAACTAATTGTTGCAAATATTATTATGACACGGTATTTCAGACAGATAGATGGTCGCTTCATGTAAATACTGGAACACTGAAAATTTGTTAATATCTACAATGAAGGAGTATAGATACACCTCGGGCCAATCCTTCCAACAATACATTTTTTTTAATAATTATAAATTAGTACTTGGCTGCAATCCCGCCGCAAATCAGTGATGCAATAGTTGATGGTAAAGCGTGATAGTTTACTAAACCTCTTCACTTAAAAAAACTTAGTGCTTAGAAAGGAAGACGGCAGTTGAGCGAGGTGATTCAATGTCAAAACTCCCGACAAAACAACATTTGGTGCATCGTACCCGGCGCACATCGCAACACAACTGCTCAGACCCGTCCTCCGTACGGCTTCACCAGACGTCATGCCGAAACACGACGAATCGCTTGGCATTATATACACGTATATCGTATCATCTGAACCAGATTATGCTGGACTTTAAAAGACCTCTGACTTTGTCTCGATCTTTCTACTCAGAGTAGGCATTGAATCAGTTAAGAATCATGTTTTTCAGTTCACAATCATATTGATATGTTTCTTTGACACTGTCTTTTAAAGCAAACATAAAATACAGTAAAACAATGAAGGTCTATTTATAAAATTCCTACAAAATACTTCTTCAAATAATATTAAGATTCTCGCAAACAACAAAAGAGATTCTAAGCTACATAGCTTTGTTACGTTTTAAAATAGATCCTCCCCCTTTAACCCCCTGTAAGGTGAGGACCCCGCTCAGCTGATTGGCGATCTCATTAAAATCAGGAAAGAACCAGCAACGTTTACCTCGCCGTTATGTTGCGTCCAAAGTGTTCTTTTCATCTTTTATATTTTCTCTTTTCTATTTAAGGCGGATGCTCGCATTGCTCGCGTCCTTTTCTGAAATAGATAAATATTATTTGGTTTGGATATATCCCCTAACCATAACTTACTACTAAATTATTGATTATTTATTATTCTTGATTTAATCGGCATCTAGTGTTTTTATAGTTTTCAAAACATTTATTCCAACTTTTTTTGACTAGGTTCAAATCTAAACAAAGCTGTGGTAATAACTATGTGTCAATATTGTGATAAGTCACAGTTATTTATATTATAAATAATTCAGTTTGTCCAGGAAGCACATAAATGATACTTGGTAACTAATAAATATACCACACAATACCGTATAAGTAAAATAGAAATAGTCTGCTAATAACATAAAATGTGGTCATCCGTCAACTACATACGGTGATTACGGCAATTTACCTCTTGACCGTTCATTGTACTGACAAACGGAAGGTCAGTGCCTTAGTCAGTTGCGAATATTTACAGACTGGGACGTTTTTCTTATATTTACCATTTAAATAAATACATAACTCGGTGTATTAAACACTGTCACATTCATCCATTACGTGTAGTGATGTAATTGCTGACACTAATGTGATGACATTAGTCGACTGTTTCCCGCCATTGTTGACGTTTGACGTTTGTCAAACTTCTTGAATGGCGGGAAACAGTGGAAAGTGAAGTGTCCCAGCGCGAGAAGCTTGATAAGTATAAGTCAGTGTACATAATCAACTTAAATGTGGAATCTACAGGATTCTACACTCTGTTAATTCAAGAATCTTATGATTAATGTAACATGAAATAAGCACAACCAGATCATTCGCCTTAACAAGCAAAATAAAAATACGGAACAAAATATTTGTAAGTGTGTATTTCAGAGATTGGATTGACAGGTTCTTGAGACTTCAAAGTGTCTTTTCGAGGATTCCGTATTATGACTTTTTTGTTTGTTGTGCTGATCCTAATAAAGCCGAATTGGAAAGATGAGTGATCTTAAAGTCAATCTTTAATATTATAATTTTATTTGGAAAGCCTCTCTTCTATCTTTTCACATATTCATAAGCAACTCGGCTTCTCAGCGTCTCTCACGACGTTCGTAACAGAGACCTGTGAACAACCTTCTTTTGTCTTCTAATTGGCAGTGAGGGGCTACACTACCAATTAGACAAATGTAGATGAAGTCCTTTGATCATGACCTATACTAACGAAGTACAAACATGAAGAGAAGAGAGATACAAAATTGTATACCAAAGGAAATATATTTTTATATTAAAAATATAAAAAAATAAGTAGGTTTAGTACTGTTCCTTGAGCCTCTTAGCTAATAAAGATGTGACATAGAAAACCACAGTCGAAGTTATAATCGGTAGAGCTTAAATACGGCAGTGGGCAATCTCTAATCCTGTGACTTCAACCAGCTTAAACGATTGCATAGTTCAGGGCCTTTCAGTTCGTAACAGATATTATTTGGATAAGCTTTCATCGGTTTACCGACCCGCATCGGTATTGCTTTGTGTCACGATTACATAAAAAACAACTCAATTCGTGTTTTAAATAATTGGCTATTTAAAAACATGAATTCAATTATTTTCCGAAAATAGCGGTAAATACTGCATCAGTTCTAGCTCCCTAGGCAAGTGCTCCCGTCATAATAAGGTCGTCATAGAACACTGTAATTTTCGACATTTTAAGGTGTCATAAAGCGCTGCACGAATCTTTCATAGCCGTTATAGTGTCTTTCGCTTTCTTAATAAGTAATAGGTACTTTTGTAGTTGTCATTATCCCTACTAATATTATAAATGCGAAAGTAACTCTGTCTGTCTGTCTGGCTGTTAGGCTTTCACGTCTAAACCACTGAACTGATTTTATTAAAATTTGGTACAAAGATAGAGTTGATCTTGAGAAATAACATAGGATAGTTTTGATTCCGGACTTTTGAAGAGTTCTCTTGGAAACGCGGGCGAAGCCGCGCGCGGAATGCTTGTTCAATATAAGTAACATGAATATTAAAAGCTCGTGTTTAAACTAAGTATTTTGTAAAAGTAAAAAATGAGGCGTAACAATTTTTGTGGCGAAGTTACTCGTACCACCAGAGAGATCGTATAAGACCTGTCCCTCTAGCAGAGCGTCAAATCAATGGTTGTGTGGCGGCTGGTTTCAAAAAACTGAGATGATTTCATTTAACCTCTAATTTTGCATCACTATCCGAATCACAGTGATCTTTATTCTCATTCTAATAAAGTTGCTGCCACAATTATTACAATAAGGTTGCTTTTATGAAAGGCTAGAGGTAAAATAATTGAATAGGTCGTAGTAACCGCTGTCGTCCCACGTATGTGATGAACCTGATGAATAAATACAGAAGAGACGAAAGAGATTCAATTACAAATATCATTTGAATTTAAGGTTTTCGGATTTATAGCGTAACAGTATTAATATTCAGAATTACGAAGGCTGTCACAATATGAGTGTAACTGTTAATTCCGGCTACAGTGTGCCTGTCCCGTCATAGTTGCAGTACGAGTCAGCCATCGTACATGACACGCGCACATTACCTACATAGATCAACACTATTTCGTCGCCTTGTACAAATTATAGTGTAAGGCGACAGTACACGATCAGCCTTCAAAGACTGTACTCGTTTACACATTCATATATTGTTAGTTACGAGTTAGTTAAATAATCAAAAAAGCATCATATTTGGCTATCCGTGACTATTATTGAAGTTATTAACTAAGGTGTGTGCGAACCATTCAGCAGCGCATACAGTCGCATTGCGCCTGCTCCGCCCACAAGGCCCATCTAACGTCATTTATTTGTTTTGTGATATTGAAGGTGCTGAATCACTAATACGATTACCACTTCTGTTAAACCCTGCGCCAATAAATTTTTATTAAAGAGATTTGGACTAACAATTTGATCTCAAACTTCATTTCCTCACACAACTTTTCTACCAACACAGAACACACCACCTGATACCAGAAAGAACTTTATTTTCCCTTCTGAAACTAATTTTCCCAATTAGGAAAGCGCCTCCCCGCATCACCGTTCGCGGAGATTGCCTGCCTTATGAATCTCTTAATACTCATTGTCCTTAGGATCGGGCATTCATTACATAAGTACCTTGTAATTGGCTCGTGACGTCATGATTGGATTCCGTCAGCAGTCTAGTGGAATATTAAATTATTTTTATTAGGTTGGTAAGTGATTGGTGTCACATGTAATCTTTAGTTATGTTGGCAGAATAGTGGACATGCTTTTCAGTTCTTGTACTGAAAATAATTATGACTTTACAATATGACGGCCATGTCAAGAACGTTCCTATAGTGAACGTTTATAACGTAAATTCATTATATGTCATTTCCATGACCGTCGCACCTAATATTAAAACATTTAGCAGACATATAATGATAACAGCACCCACGCCATAATACTAACATATATTTCAAACGTGCCTAGGTAATATAAAACGAACTTTATGTCGCAAAATATTCATTTTATACATAACACAACGCATTAAAACTTCAATCAAAAGAAAGATATGAAGTTAATGTACAGTTTTATGAATACATTATACTAAAAATGAATAATACAGGTATAATATTCGAGAAAGAAGAAAAACTCGGGCTGGGAGATGGCATAATGAAGAGTGGCGGAAATGCTCGCGAGAGAATGCCACAGATTAGGACGGATGGGGCGATCAGGGAAGGAAACTACAATGAATGGATAGAACTTGTGTTTTGATGATATCTATGTCATGACGGATAATAAAGCTGAAAAGTTTGCGGAAGGATCGTAAGAAAAGCCGATCGAAAAAATATCTATTTCCATTTGATAGTCCAATTCTTGAAGTTGAGGACATAGGCTATATAACATCACACTAGGATCTTATGGAGCCGAACTGTAAGAACAAGAAGCCAGACATTTCACTTGGATGGAGTTGTGGGCAGAAGCAAGCAAATAATATTTCATCGTTTATATTATACGACGCAATTCATTTTTCATTTCAATTCTACTGTATACCACAGGCAAAAGAGTTTTATCGTGTAACCGCGGCTTTACTCTCAACCAAATCTTTGAGCGAGATTCCAGTTTGAGCACGCACCTAAAGGAAACGCGTTTAAACAAATACAATAATTTATACATATAACGCTACAGTAAAATGTTGACGACACCTGTCCCATTTGTTTACATATTTCGTGAAGTTTCCGGGCACATTTTAATCAGGGTTAGGTTAGTGTTAGTTGTATTAAAATTGGAATCATACGGCTTAGAACATCTGTTGTTTTACGAGTACAAGCTATAAAAACGTAGAAAACTGTCTGATGATTCCATGTTTACATTAAAAAAGCTTCAACTGTTTTAAAAATTACTTAGAATTTTTTTCATATGATTTGATTATGTACTATGTGTTTTATTATGGAAGCTGAGAGTAGAAAGAAAATAGAAAGAAGAGAGAGAGAGAGAGAGGAGTCAATGTGCTGTTCTTTAATTAAATTACACTTCGGTTTGGATTTCAATAAGATATATTACACAGTAATTAAGATTTCGTAAACAAAAGTGTTAACTATTGCTGTGACAAAAAAGACTGCAAAAAGAATGTGTGGACTTATGTAAACTGTACAGACGGCAGCATCACCCTAATTACGAAACATAGTATTACTATTACTTGGAATCATTGCGAAGCAAATACTTAATCCATTGCTCCATATGTTCGAAATTGTATCTGCTCAGGAACGAAAATAACGCAATGAATGTTGTTGAACTATGCATGACCACACATTTGTCCACACCAAATTCCATCCTGATAACACTTCTAAAAGTTTCAGCAATTTTCAGTAGCTCCTTCTGTTGCAAATTGTTGGGAGTAAGGAGTTTTAAGTCATTCGTGTAAAGGAGGTGCAATATAACCTGACCACCTCTCCTCAGCCTATAGCCTAGACGTGTATTCTCCAGCAGTGTGCTTAGAGGATTCAAGGTTAAGCAATACCAAGTTGAACTCAAACTATCGCCCTGGAAAAGATCTCGCTCGATCCTTATCGGATCTCTATTCCTGTGAATATATCGACATCCAGGATAGCGAAGGACTGTCCTCCATGAGCTATACACGTCATCAGGATGGTGTGCAGAGTTGCATCAACTTTATAAAACTTTAACACCCGCATGAGTCATGTATATGGCACCAAGTCATAGGCCTTATTATAATCTATCCAACATGTCGATAGATCCTTTAGGAAACGACGAACTTGTTAGATAATGGCCATGTTATCAATTTAAAGAGGCAAACATGATGAGTTGCTGTCAATATGTTTGTTAATTTTAACTTTTAAAATGGATGTAAGAACAAGTGATCGACCTATAATTTTTGGGTTCTGCGGTGCTACATGATTTATGGAGCAGGTGGGTTACTCTTGTTCTTAGGAACTGAGGTAGCGAACCAGACTCAAGCGTGCGTGCAACCTTGAAAACCATTTGATCCAAAAAAAAGTGATCGACAGGCACCAACCAGATACTGCGCCAGAATGAACACATGACATCATCATCCAGTATGTACGTGTCAGCCACACCTTAGTCTGGTCATTCCCAGCCCCTATAAACCCACCTTTCATTGTTATGGAAAGTGCGATTCTGGGTGTACCGTACATACATTTTCTGCTTCAGGAAGTCGATGTGTTCCCTGATGCGGGTCGTATAATCCTGAGGGCTGATATTTGTACCTGAAAACCACTTTAGGACGAGTATCACCCTCCCTGAAGCAGATAAGTTTAGCGATGAGTGCTCTGGCCCCACCAATACGGCGTTTTATCCTGCACTGCCAAGCTAGTAAGACTGGTTACTTTCGTCTAGCTCTGGAGTCATTGGAAAATTTGACATGAGTTCGATAGTTGTTGTACAGTTATACAAACTAATGAATGGCACGAAACGTCACAAAGACTTACGTCAAAGCTACTGTTAAGTGTCAAACAATACATATAATTGAAAGTTAAATTACCAGTTTTATATTTTTTTACCCCGGTAATTTAATAATGACGAAATAAGGCGATTTACCGGTAAAAAATCAAAACCGGGAAACCGGTATTGCATGCCCTAATTTTAGTAGCTTACCTATAGTACCTGTACCAAAAATCATACCAATAAATGAATTTGAATAGATCTTTGTATTCATAAAAAATATTCTTCTGAACCATAATATATAACCAAAATAAAACTATAGAATCGCATCACAACAGCTGTTAGGATTAGTTTTATATACTGAATACAAATGTTGTGTATTTTTGGGAATCTAAAATTAGACGTGAGGGTGACGATACGTGAACGAGATTGTGGTATAAAATGAAAACCTAGTTCATTCTGTGGCAACATGAAAGATATTGTGATAGAAATAGTTTATTCTGTTGCGAATGTGTGTGGAGGGATCTGAAACACAATGCAGTTTCCCTGTCAGTGTTCGTTAGTACTTCAGACGGAGCAATGAGAACGGTATGTAACACGACAAATCCATTGAGAATTTTGGTTACGTCTGTACCCGCGTACCTATATGCTATCTGTTTATCTAAACAATGTCAAAATAAATGTTTTTTCTAAATCATCATAAATTTTTTGTGGGTATATTTATTCTAAATGACATGGCCGATTTTGACGGAACTCCTACTGCGGTCAACTGATTTTAGGAGTTTTTTCTTTTACAATTAACTAGGGCTTTATAAGGGATCCGCGGAAAAGATGAACTCATGAAATCAATTTTTTACTGAAATACACTGAAACGAAGTAGCGGGCACAGCTAGTTGTAAATATATTTAAAGAACATTTATTTAGCAATGAATCTTGAATTGTTGAACAAATCTGGCGGGACGAAAGAAAAATATTGGCATGGACAAGAGAATTGGGCTAATCCAGTAAGCTGTTTGGTATGCGACGGTACCTATACCCATTTGTTTTGTATTTTTTTTTTTCGTAGCAAAACTTTTTTCAGTGCCCGACTGTTTCAGCCTGTACGCTAATTTGGCTGGAATGCCTTACTCTAAACTGTAATTTAACTTTTATATCCTTCTGGAATGTCTTAGTTGCCTGGATTCTGGATTTAAGTCTGTCAAATTTGACCCACGGCCTATTAATATAATCGCTTATTAACCAAACAGTGCCGTAGGATTCCGTCATAAACAAAATTTTGTATTATAATTTTATACTCCACACTAGGTCTAGCTACTCTCGTGAAGTCCAAGTAAGACATGGGACATGTAGGTATGGCATAGGACATGTATGACATGGGACCTACATATATTAAAATAAACTTAAACTTAATATACATAGGTAGATACAAATCTGTATAACCTTTTGGGAACATAGGCGTGGCGTTATTTATTTATTCATTTCTATTAGACGACGCTGGTTCGTAAAATCAATACCTAAACCTAAATGTACATCTAATATATAAAATTCTCGTGTCGCGGTATTTGTGGTTAAACTCCTCCGAAACGACCTTCCTGATTCTCATGAAATTTTGTGTGCATATTGGGTAGGTCTGAGAATCGGACAACATCTATTTTTTTATCCCCCTAAATGTTAAGGTTAATCCACCCCTATTTATTTTAAATATAGATCTATATCGCCCTTTACAGCACATAATTTAAATAAAAAGTTTCGAACATATTACAAACTAGCTTTCCGCCCGCGGCTTCGCGCGCGTTAACTTCGGTTATATCGCGCTTTTTAGATTTCTCTCGGGAATATCAAATTTTTTCGGGATAAAAAGTACCCTGTTATTTAATCCGGACTTCTAACTTATGTCTGCAAAATTTCAAAGCAATCGGTTTAGGAGTTACGCCGTGAAAGTGGTACAAACAAACTCACTTTCCGATGTATAATATTAGTTTGGATATATTTGGTGTACACATACAAATATTCCAGTAATTTACCTTGGGAACTTGATGTTTTTTTAGGACCAAAAGTATCCTATGTTACTTTCCATCTTTTCAATTAACTGTATGCCAAAAATCAGGTCGATTGATTGCTTAGCTACGGCGTGAAGGAAGGACAAACAAACAAACAAACACACTTTCACATTTATAATATTAGTATGGATTTAAAAATTGTGGGGCGTCGCACTTGCGGCGGTATCAGCCGGTTGGGCGGCGGGCCGCTATGCTTTTTATACAACGTTAACAGTTTCTTTTGTAATGTATTTAATATCAGCATTACACCCGTGCGAAGCCGGGCGGGTCGCTAGTAATTTTATAAAACTTCCTGAGCCCCGCGGTTTCACCCGCGTAAGTTTAGACCCCAAGGGAATAACCGGCCAAAAATTAACCCATATGTAAATCCTGTGTGCCCAATTTCATTGAAATCTCTTTAGTAGCATTTGCGTGATAGAGTAACGAACACAAAAGATACATTCATACATACAAACTTTCACGTTTATAATTTTCTTTTTTTTTACTTTACCTCACACTGGGAATTATTCCTTGTATCGTGGGTGCGTACACCAACATTTAAACTTATATACACCGACAACCACACCTGGAACAACTACATGTCGACCATACAAATAAACCATTTATATAATTTAGGTTTAAACAAACTTTTATTTAACATTTTAAATGCATCTGGTATTTTGTTTCTATACCCGGACACACATAAACATGCCGCTTTTATTATATTTTGCAAGTCTTGGTAGGACATCTAGCATGAGCCTGCGAGGGTCACGACGGCTACGAGAATTCACATCGCTTGCTTTAGTAACAACTCTTTATGCCTCAACACAAACATACAAATTTCCAGAATATAAAGAGACGGTAATGGTAACAAATTAAGGTTTTTAAATATCGGCCTACAAGATTCGTCAGGTTGAAGCCCATATATAGCTCTAATGCATTTTTTATTGCGCGACAAATGCTCTATTTTGAACATCTAAGATGTATCTAAGTTTTTATGTAAATCAATAATTTCAAGAAACAATATCAATTTTAACAATGACTAGCATAATGATGCGCTGATGGCGTTAATATTTCATGAAACCAAAACCTAGATTCCGTAGTTTTTATTATACCTGTAAAGGGAACTTGCCTCAGTTCCAAAAACTCCTCTTTTCAACCCAATATGTACGTGACCTACCATATTCATCCCTAGTTTTAACC
This sequence comes from Sesamia inferens, assembly GCA_037179545.1. NCBI lineage: Eukaryota > Metazoa > Arthropoda > Insecta > Lepidoptera > Noctuidae > Sesamia > Sesamia inferens. The sequence continues at coordinate 12,214,259 of CM073928.1, read as the reverse complement.
TAGATAGACAAACAAACACACTTTGAATTCAATCTATCTGAAATAACTGACCCAGTTGATTTAGGGCACACAGAGACTAGTAGGTGTTTACTTACATAGTCTGCTTGTATGAGCCGCACATAACTTGGATGTTAGCTAGAATGATAAGTCACTGAGCCAAAGATGATGTTTTATTGGATTTATTTGACTACCATGTGCTGCTATATGAGGGATGAAAAAATGAGTAAGGCTGACTATGAACGCTGACCGTGTACAATACGTTGCACTATAATTTGTGCAAGGCGCGAAAATACGCTGATCTATGCAATGCGCACGTGCTATCATGTGCGAACGACAGCAGATCAAGCTACCTTAAACTGTCAAATATTCTCAATCTAACTTCAGCCTTAATGCTTTAGCGATAAAGTTGAAAATCTAATAAAGAAATTTGAAATATGTAGTAGCTTGATGTGATGTCGTCCGACTCATACACTGCTGTTGGTGTAAGGTCGAAAACGCGACTGGTTAATTTATCTTCTGACAACTACCATTATAGGTTATCCCAATGAGACGAATGCAACAATTCTAACTTAAAATGATCTAAGTATAACAAGTTACAAACAATGCATTCCTTGTGAATTCATCCAGAGGACATCTGGATAAGCCTGGCTCGTTCGCTTTGAAGTTGAGCATGCAGAGTTCGTAATAAAAGATGGAAAAAAAAGAGGTCGTATGTGTTGGATCTATACCTAGATACGACCTAATGCTTCGAAGGTGAAGCTATTTACGCACGACCGACCTAATACTTCAAAGTTCGAGATTAATATCCTTTCAAATGACTCAGATTGTAATTAAAAGTGTGTTACATAATTAGAGTGCTATCATTTTTGTAGCTACCAAGCGGAAATGTTACATAGGTATTTTCTCTACATAACTACCCACAAATGAGTATGCATTGTTAACTTCTCGAGATTGAGATGCCGTGACATTATCAATTATACAATTAAGGCTACCCGTGTATGGTAATCAGGTGAGGGACTGAAGTATAAATAGACTTGATTTGGGTGAATTCTGACGTCATGACTTACTAATTGAATATTATGATTAATATGTTACTGAGGATGGCGGTGTTGTCATACAATTTAAAATAATGAAAATGTAAGCTAAATCCAACATGTTGTTTTTTAAAACGTGTTTGCTTGTCATACCAACTACTTAAACTTCTTAGTAACATTTTTAGAGTAGGTACCTAATTCACTAAAATGGTAAAATGTTTTGGCAGTATCTTTAATATGTCTTTTTTTATTATAAACTAGTGCTTGACCGCAAACCCGCGTGATGGTAAGCAGTGATGCGATCGTTGATGGTAAAGCGCGCCAGTTTATTAAGAGCCTATTCACTCTAGCCTAAAAAAAATATAGTGAATAGGAAGGAAGACGGCAGTTAGGCGAGGTGTTGCAATGTTAAACCCAGACATCCCAACACAACTCCACAGTCCCGTCCTCCGTACGGTTTCACCAGACATCACGAACACGAATCGCTTGGCGGCATGACTTTATCTGGTGGGTGGTATCTTCTGCCTATCATCGAGGATATTTCTTATAAGATCACATTAAGAAGCACTAGGTCGAGCTATAGGTACATACGATCTAATGCTTCTGAGGTCGAGATTACAATGGATAAATAGAACATATACTCTGAATCCTCAGCTGCCAAGACCGGTTGTTAGACTTTCGGGTTTCTGACATCCCGTAACGAAAGATCCTTAAAGGAAAGCCGTGATCAATGGCTTAAAGTGTTTTTTAAATAGCAGAGTAAATGAGTGTAAAAATATATGTGTAGTTTATGAGCCTTGACAGCCTCAGTGGCGTAGCGGTAGCGAACGCAGCCGCTGGGCACGGAGGCGCGGGTTCGATCCCCGCGGTGTGCAAATATTAGTATGCATGAATACGAATATTTGTAATGGTCTGGTCATGCCTTGTAAAGCACGTTAAGCCGTTGGTCCCGGTTGCCATACGAACATCTAATGGCAGTCCTTACGGGTTGTTGGAGGCCTCAAAAGTCCAACAATTGGTCCAGCTGCAAGGCTTCGATATCGCCTTCGGGTTGTGGAGGTCAGACGGCAGTCGCTTCACGGAAAATATCGAAGTTTAGCCAAAATCAACAGTTAGACCGGTAAAGCGGACCCCAAACTCCAAAGCTAGATGATGATTATGAGTTTATGAGCCCTTTTCTCAATGGTCTGTAATCCCGTTTAAAACACTGACATTACTCTATATTTACGTATACTGAATCCTTTCGATCCCCGGCCAGGTCATGATGGAAAACTAGCTTTTCCTGATTGGCCTTGGTCTTGGATGTTTATATATATATGTATCTATTATAAATATAGTATCGTTGAGTTAGTATCACATAACACAAGTCTCGAACTTACTTTGGGGCTAGCTCAATCTGTGTGATTTGTCCGTATATATTTATTTATTTATCTTTCTGAATGTACTCTGAAAACGCACGTAAACATTCGATATAAAATCATATTAACAATCCTGTTTCAAAGAGTTGAGATGAATCCTTCAAATAAAAGTCAAATCTGCGCCATTTTGACGTAGGTACGTCATGGTAGATCTACGGACGTGGTTGAAATGGAGCATTGCACGTAACCGTTATTTAAATAGGACATAGACTAATGTTACAACAATTTGTGATGGCGTCAAAATTACATGACAAAAATAAATGATGATCAAATTGTTCGACATTCCATAAAGTTTAATAAATTTTCGCCTGATTACGACACGATGCGATTTAATTACAACACGATGCGATTTAATTAGCCTATTATTGACATATCATAAGGTTTTCTTTTGGCTACGTATTTTAATACGTGCTGTCCTTGAAAAGATTTTGTGCCTATAAAGTTACAAAGACCTTTCAGGGACACGAACAAAACGATGCTCTTCCACTTCGTTCCGTTCTCGGCTTCACTCAGTGGTCGTAACAGAGACTTCAAGTTCTAAGGGCGGTTGCATGGTCTGACCAGCGTTTATGTGATCGGCTGCGAGGTTTTCTCCCTTCTACCTTACCCATCATACCGTAAGTAATATATCATCATCATCAACCTTTTTTTATCGTCCCACTGCTGGGCACAAGTCTCCTCTCATAGAGAGAAGGATTGACAATAATCTGATGATTACGGTCAATCCTTCTGTGTGAAGCGTGATCGCTTGCTCAATGCGGGTTGGCGATTTCAGACTTAAAGTCCAGGTTTCCTCAAGATGTTTTCCTTCACCTTGTAATTAGTCATTGGTGTCCAAGATATACTTAGAAAGTACATATAACTTTAGAAAAGTTACATTGGTACTTGCCTGACCTGGAATTGAACTCGCACCCTCATACTTGACGCTGGTGTTTTAACCAATAGGCCACCACGACTTTTTTGACCACTAGGCCACCACGACTTTACAAAGACCAAATAATATAGACCATAAGTTAAAGCAAACAAAAACAGTTGTAACCGTATCTAGACGATCCAAGTCATTTATAACTTCAAAATTATTGTAGGGCACAAGAAACTTGCATAACAAAGTAAAATTACAACATAACAGTAATTTCAGCAAGACATGTCTCTCTATAAATAATAGTGCTCTAGTTTCCGTACAAACAAGATATTACTGAAATCTGTTCAAAATGTTACGCATTTGTGAACATCTCGGCGCAGCTGATAAATTATCTAAGAGCTTACCTCGCTTGTCTAACAGAAAAATAATTTTCATGCCGTATCTTAATTGGATTTTTATCCGAGCAATACGCATAGAAAAACTGAAAGCATTTATCATAATTTTAGGCATTAAGACGAAGCAATCATTCTTTATTTATTTATTTAGACATGATTTGGTTTTGATTTGGTTTTAGACATTAAATAATAAATTGTGTTATAAATACAATAAGTATCTAATCCATTGCTTCATAGGTTTAAAGAATCAACTGCTCAATAACCTAAATAGCGTGATCAACGTGGCACAAAAGGGATTTTTCCAGGGTAAGAAAAACATTGATTCTATTTAGTCCGTCATTCAGATTGTAGAAAAATATTGGATACGTATATTTTGTTTTATCAAATCAATAAAAAATGACAAATATAAAAGGCATCAAACATCAGGGATGGCGGCTGGTGACGTCACTGGTCGCTAAAAAGTGTAGCGGGTGCAGCGACGTCACACCGAGTTTTCAACGCACTGTGTATTTTTTGGAAATCTGACTGACGGACTAATTAGTTTTTTTTTTAGTCAAATACCCTATTGTCAATTATCAGTGAGTGACTCAATTGCCCTGATAGTAGTACTGTTCATAATTTATATCATCACCATTTGCCTCAAACACGCGGAAGGAAACATCGTGAGAAAACCGCGCTTCAAGGTTGTAAGAACTCTCAACCAATGAGAGCGCCAAACGCGCTCGATATCGACGATCGAGTCCCGTAATGAAAACTCATACTAGGCCTACTTTCTCCTGGTAGTGGGAACACAACAAGCTAATTATGAGTACCTACTTAATCCGTTTCCATCACCGCGAGGACATTAAGATAACTAATAGTAAATTAACAATGGCACCATGAGTGACGTTGGTACAACCATCAACGTGTTTGAGATCTTTTGATCAAATGCCAGCAACGACCGCCGGGAGTCAGTTTTATAGGTTGCTCGACTTACTCGCGATATAAAAGATTTAACACGTGGTTCATTTGTTTTTAGCTTATGGAGCAGTTGATACTTTTAATCTGATGGAATTTCCCGTTTTAGAATTACATATGGCTGCGTCTTGCGCCCCCCATACATGTCGAAAACTTGGCAATATTGGGATAAAAGAATTTTATATATTAGTCTAGAGCTAATATTATGATTACTGGAGTCTCATTAATCTCCGTTTCTATTAATCAGTAGTTTTTAGTGAAAGAGTAACAATCACCCATTCATCCATCCCCACAAACTTTTATTTTTATAATATTAGCAGGATGGTAGGATTTACTTTGTGAGGATTTACAAAGCTTAGCTAGTGCAAGCTAGCATATTAGACATGATGTTTGAATTAAGCCCATATCTGTGAAATATTCGCCGAAATGTCAAATAATTTCTACACAATAGCACACTAGAAGCTCATGTTCATACGTCACCTTTACATACAAATCTAAACATTTTATAACTTTTAATGATTCTAATCACTCTAAAAGCAACTTAATTATAATTGAAATAAAGTTGATATTTGTATAACTTGAAAAAAGGAGGGGGGAGGGGGTGCAGCAACAGGCTTTCAGTCGTACCTCAGCTGTTTTGGAACAGTCTGTGGAAGAAACACATTAGCAGATGTATTAGGTATTCGATTGCAATTTGCTTGAAAATTCTTCTAATTGACCAAATTTCGATAGAGTAATCGAAAGTTGGTCGATATCGAGGGACTACAAATTCTTCTAACTGACCAACTTTTGAATCCAAATTAATGTTATATTTTACACGCTCTGCTCTTGACAACTTCCGTATAAAATTTTTGATTGCCCTGATCGCATCGCTTGCCCGCCTTTATTCGTTTAGGCTTTGCGAATTTTCTTACTTCTTTCATCATCTTTTTTCTTACTTCTTTGACATCTAAGACGTATTGTTAAATAACATTTCTTTCTTTCGCTTCCAGATATTAGCGCGTTCAAACAAACAAACAAAGTCTACAGTTTTTTCATAATCAAGCAGGTGTAGATTGTACAAAACTCTCATTAAAATCGTTTAAATATGAAATCCAAAAACCCTACGCATATTATTTATATCTTAATTCAACACACATTCCCTGTACGTGTCCTGAGAATAGCTACGAAAGAATTATTGGAATCGCGTGTTTAAGCTTGAATGAGAAACATGCGACAGTACTACGATAGTCAAAATATTTCTTTCGTCAACATATAAATCGTTCTAAATATTAGAACAGTTTTGAGATAGGCAGTTAAATATAGCAGACAAACATTTTTCTCGACCTATTATAAAGACCGCAACACACCCGACTGTTTTAATTCTGTCATTTTAAATCGCTGCGTCCATTAGTTTTAATATAAATTACATATTTCCAAAATTACTCACGTATGTACACGTGACCTAATAAACTATGCTATACGAATAGAATTTACATTGTAATACCATATTTCATTGTGACGCAAGTTTCGCCTGCGTGCGTGCCTGCACCTAGACAGCATTACAGGGATTTTATATAGCTTTTATTGAACGCATATTGATATCAAAAGGGGTTATGGAACTCGTAAACATTCGGTTCAATTGATTCGATTACTTTATGTATTTTAACACACGATGTGGTTGCGTCTGGACGCGGTATAATGTTATTAAAAATCACCAGTGCGTACCTTGGTTTAGCTGGGTTCAATACGAAGAATTTTCGTTATATTTTGCGACTCCATTCAAACTTCAGTCATGAATTAGGTTACAAAAATTGTGGCAGCTCATTTAAAAAATAAAAAAAGAATTGTTGTATAATAATAATACATTTAAAACTGGTTTACACGGTACAATTTAACTGCCTATGGCTTTAATTAAGTTGAAGCAACAATAAAAGTTGCATTGTCAAAACACCATTTAGACGTTGCAAGTCATTTGTTGCATCAATTTTATTCTATGCCATAGGCTATTAAATTGCACCGTGTAAATCAGTCTTTATTATCCAAATAACAGTCTGATAACATAGCTTATCGATTTGAAAAACAATATTATAGAGCAACAATGTTGTAAGACGGAAGAATTAAAGACGGTAAAAAAAAAAAAAATGCCCTGACTCCTAAACTAGGAAGATCCTGTATCTTAGGAACCAGTGTCTTCGCAATAATAATGCACGAACTAATTTTGAGCATATTAGCAGGTGAAGTCATAGGAGCAATTCAAACTAAAGCTAAGAATTATACAAGGTGACAATCATGCGAGTTTATGTACAATGATAGCGATGAGGATGGCTAAATGGTTACAATTATCAAGAATTACATAGTTGCTACCCAGAAATTATTTCAGTTTTCAGCAACTATTTTCTGCTCACTGATCGAAAAAACCCCACGATGTATACAAACAGTTAGCACTCTATAGTTTTATTGCAAAACTCATGCCAAGTCGTAAAGATCGTAACAAGATCGAGTGTAAAATAAATCGATGCCGTTTTCGCTACTCGAAAAACTTCTCAAGACATGCATTGAGTGTTGATGGTAAAAAAAGGTTTGTCTCAGCGATGGTATGCAAAAATCTATGGCACATAATTGTGAGTAAATAAATACTACTACATCTGTGTTTCTTTCCTGTCTTTGGCAACAGATATTAATAGTTAGAGAACGTTAAAAATTATTATAATAATAATAACATCTTTATTCAAGTGCCATGGACTCATATTGTTAGTAAAACTTAAGAACTACCTATGTCTACGTATAGTCAAATTTATTTTATACTTAAATTTGATTTCATTCCGAGAGAAATGTCGTTGTAGTGATAATTGAGCCTGCTAGCATCCCGAACCTGAACTCTGAACACCAGGGAAGCAAATCTCATTCGTATCGTTCGTTGCATAAAAACAATTAATATGTGTGTTCGGGAACATTCCTGATGCGCCATTTATATTGGATACGAAGGGCGCTTTATGACCGTTGGGTATATCTAACCCACAGGCTGCACGTGTGAAAAGTTGTACAGTAAGCTCGAAACAGAGTACTCTTGGCTTTAAACGAGCAGCGTGCAAACCTGCAAGCCAGTATGATTTTGTTGGTTAGATTATGTTTCCATGATAACTTCAATAAGCGAATCTATAATTTATTTCCGAAGTATTTGATAAAAACGAATCAGAAAACGTGTCTGCGGTGTGATGCCAATTTGTAGTGTCTATTATTATGGAAAACTTTGATAAAAAAAAAAAATTAAAAATGCGTTTGAAAAATGAGATTAACTTTATAATAGCCATTATTTTCATCGATGATTTTTCGATACCAATTTTAATAATTTAGTTCAAACAATACTTATTGGAAAGGGAAGTGAGATATGAAGGTAGAATCTTATAAACACAGATGAACTTGTTACTAATTCCATTTAGAAACAATCTAACCTGAGATGGGGTTATTTACACTTTTATCGCGTAGTTTTGGAATAAACTATAGTCAGTTGAGAGTCAGTTAACTATAGAGGATGCAAATCGATCAAAGTACGAGATTAGTCGGATAAACTTGTACCTACTACAGACATCAGTTCGGTTACCGTTGCCTGTCTAGCCGAGACGGGCTGTTTGATATAGTGCTTCTCCATATAGCTTTGTCGGAAAGCCATGAGATATGAGATTTTTTTAAATAATATTTATTTATTTACTTTAAACAAAGGATTCTAGGACACGTTAAAAATACCGTTTTATAAAATAAGCACTAATATAATAAACGTGTGGGTGAGCACTGTTCTCCTAGCTAGGTTATGGAAATCTGTATTAAGAAGAAGCAGTCCGGTCCCCTAAGGTACACTGATATAAAAGTTACATAATGATTTTGATTTTACTATTAATTAATTTGAGGACGCCATCAGGCTAGGAGGAACGACGACATTAGCATGGTAGCAGCTGGATCAGAATTGCCGAGAGTAGAGCTAAATGACGCGCAAATCATAGGCATATGATGGTGGGTAGGTGCAAAAGGAATCAGACATGGCATCTATGCTTAAGCCTTATTTATATGGTGTACAGTACATTATAAAAAGTATTTCATACAATTCTATTGTTACCAATAAAATAACTTATGTAACTATATCGTAGAACGCATTAATACATCTATCGATCGTATATATTTGCCACAAAAAGCACACACAATCAGAAGAACATCAAACATGAATGAATATGTATTGAACAGCTTCAGAAACTACTTGTAACTACTGCCGTCTGGATCGACATCAGTTATATTGTAGTTGCAATCCACACTACAGTGACTGACACGTCATTATAACTACACAACTCACACCAGCGCGTGTTAATAATAGTTTCGATTTATAAGGTCTTGTATAGTGTGTGCTAGATATGGACTGTTCTGTATTACCAGCTTAAATAGCGCAGGTCAGTGAAGATTAGTATGCATCGTCAGTTCGTAAGCTAACTATTAAGATATCGATCTTAATAGTATAGCAATAATTCCTTGATCGTATGGAGGAAATGCGATGCCTAATTCTTAGATTAATGAAACGCTGCGTTTGTTAAAAGTGTACACATGTGTGTGTATAGTGTGAACATATTTGGGAAAACGCCAAGCCAATGTAATGACATACAAAAAACAAATTGTTCAAATAAAATTCCGATACGATTTCCGTCCTGGGAAACGATATGTTCTAATATTGGTGTTTATCCTCAACCAGTTGCATCAAATATGTAAGGTACGACAAATTGTCTAATGAATGTACCAAATTCAGTGAAACGTAAAACTGAACACCCCAAACGATTTCCAAGAGCAATTGGATTCGAAAAAAAAATTGTAGGTGCATGCCTACATTTTTTATTAGATATTATTGGAGAATTTACAGTAAAAGATTTGGCTTAAGCTTTTTAATTTCTAGTTAAACCAAAATGTGTTTATCTACTATTTTTGTTTACAATTCTCACCCTCAGCGAATTTCATTGATTAAGCTCTAAATGTCAGTAAGCTCCTACAGTAAGCCCTGCACAAACGTTAACATTTCTTCCTCTGCTGGTTTCTAATTTGATTTAAATAAATTTCTTGATTTTTGCTTGAAGAAAAGCTGTACATTTTGAGATTATTTTAAACGATAAGATATAGGAAAATAGCCGATTGACACAATATTGAAACAAAGGGTAAGGCATTAGATGGAGGACAGGATGGTGGGGGATTTAGATTAAGATCTATAAACGTTCATTAGCCCATTCTTTGGCTATGCGTTCGTTTCTTATACAACAGACTTAGAGGCTTGTAATATAACGTTCGATTAGTTTATGCTAAGCTGGTCGCGGTTAGTCTGGGGGTGACCATCTATACATCATGAACATTACCGTGAGTAAGCGAACGCTGATAACAAATAACAAAAACGCTCCTCTCTGGCGTCGCCCACTTTCTTCACTTGTCGCAGTTATACCTAAATCCGCATCGTTAAGATCTGCGTAAATTTGATGCGAAGGTATGCGAAACACCCCTAGTCTATCATATCTGTCAAAAAAACCTTCACTTTCCCAACATAATTGACAAGTTTTTGACATTGATTGTCGTTAAGATTAGATTGAAACTTGAACATTGAAATCTTCAAGTATGATATATATATATATACATATTTCTGTCAAATAACAACTAAGCTTTGGCGTAACCGATTACAAACAACGGATTATATATGGTAACAAAAGATGTGACATCAGCTTAATTTGAATGATTTTTCAGAAACCAAGGGTTACACACCCTTCATGAGATAAACAAACCCTCTACGTCAACAGCTTATTTTTATTACCTCCTATAAATGACAGCTATAAAAAATAGCTTTTAAATTATAAGGCCCCAAAATAGGCGGTGAAATTTACATGATAATTACCGTCAACAAACCTATGAAAACACTGAAACCGGTTTCTTCGGCTCGCATCTTAAAAAAGCATTAGTTAGGTTACAAGAACTTTCTGGCAATATTTTGCAACACACTCTGTATATTGTTCAAGGAACGTAGAATATGTGGCTTGAATATATTTTATAGAATTTTGGGTCGGAATTTTGTAGATTTTTGTGTGCGAGGTAGTGGATTTACAGTGAGCTTTGGCCGCCTTGATATCGACGCCCCAGGCGAATCTACATTGAGTATCAAGATTTATTGAAAGCCAGTCAGTTGAAAGTTTCATAACATGGTACTGTCTAGTGTATTCGCATGATATAAGTCGGTTGTTTCAATTTAAAAAGATTTATCAGATGATATGCGATATTTGGTAGTAGTGGACATCTGAGGGCCGATTCTTGGAATTTGAAACGTCAGACGTCGACGAGCAGTCTTATCTTGGCGACAAATAAACGTCAAAAAAATGACAAAATGTAGGAAAATTAGACGTATTTTTTTACAGATTGAGACTGAGATTAGACTGTGAACGTTCTTAAAATCAGGAATGTGGATGTTGGTAGAAGAATGAAAGACGCCGACATAGCCCTGCGGAGTAGTTCTTTGAAGTCGCAGTGGGCGGGGCACATAATACGTAAAGCCGATGGCCGATGGAGCAGAAAAGCTCTTGAATGGCGACCACGTACCAGCAAGCGCAGCATCGGACACCCGCCAACTAGATGGTCGGATAACCTGACGAAAATCGCAGGGAAGCGCATGATGCAGTCCGCGTCCAACCGTTATTTTTCAGAATTTTTTGGGGAAGGCCTATGTCCAGCAGTGGACTTCCCGTGGCTGACATGATGATGATGATCATGTTCTTAAAATTAGTAGAATTAGCCCTCTGAACGCAACATCAATGTTAAATTTGAAATTTGGTATTTATTTATTTATTTAATTAAGGTTCACCTACAGTTGCTACAGATATTTTACACATTACAAATTATGGACTCAAATCTTACTGCACAACCAATGCACATGTTAAGTACTCTTTGTATTTTGATTAATATAGGTAATTGCTTATGTTCTAACTAGACTGGATCCTCAATAGAACTAATACACTAATGCAGAATAAAACTGAAGCCGAATCAGACAAGCTCCATCTTAGTTTTTCAAACATATAATAATTGGCAGAAATTTTCCCTTAGCATCTCCCACAAATTCAGTATCCACAAAGAATTTAATCCAATCGAGGCTTTACAAATTCATATTACAAAAACCGAACGAGATCCAATTCATTTGAATTTATTTAAGGAGAAGTCTCCGAATAGCTTTGAATTTGTAACTGATGAAAGAACATCGCCGATAGCGGACTAGATTGTAATAAAAAGACTTTTAAATCCGCAAAGAAATCTTACAAGCAACACAAAAGGAAAAGCAAGGAAGGTTGGACTGCCAAGAAATCTCGTGCAGTCGGTGAGTCTGGGAGTAATCCTCTTAACAGTAGAGTGAACTGGGTTGCTTACAGTGTGTGACTGCGAGCCGGGTGTGCGGAATTAACAAGCAAGGCAACGTAGTGGTTAACTAAAAAAAAAAATCTTCGTTCAAGCGTAGCTCGAAATGCCCGCTTTACTGCCCGGTGACATGAACGCTATCGTTCGTGTATGGAATGATTGAGGTTAGAATGTAGCTGAACAACTTGAAATTATGTTCAGTCTTTAATAACTTAATATTCCTATTAGCATAAATTATTGAGCAGTAACAAAAATATCACCAATGGTAGCAATGGTGGCAACAGCCGCGATTTAGAAGTTCTAGTTCTTTGTGTAAATCATTTCATCGCCACTGTTCTTACAGAGAGAAGGGCACTATCCCAACAGTGGTAGCATTATAAGCTGGTTATGTATGTAACAAAAAATCGGATTTTCTATTCACATCAACATTTATTTCGTTCATTCCCAAACATGGAAACTTTCGTTCATACGAGTTTATCACAAAAGTTATAACACCTCACAGCTTCGGGGCCATGTATGCAATTCGCCAACGTCGAGAAAACGACGGCCGAACCATGAATCCACTCAACCTATGCTCATGTGTGAAGCTTAAGCAATATATTTCACGTCATGGCTTATTAATAACGTCTACAATACTATCCTAGCTATTACATTACATAATTTATAGCCCAAATCCTGCCAGACTAGCGTTTCCTCTCTTGGATTAAAGTGTTTGGATCACAAGATGAGAGAAATAACTAATATTTCCTGATAAGAAACACATTTGGATTCCTAGTAGACGTACGGAGGCATATTTATTATTCTAGTATTGAAGAGGATAATACTTTTCTTTGGTTCGGGAGGAAATATGGAGAGAGAAACTAGGTTAGCTATTCTCGACGTAAAGCTTTATCCTCGTGGCTTTATTGAATAGAATCTATACTAATACTAAAGCTGTAGATTTTGTTTGAATGCGGTTAATCTTTGGAACTACTAGTCGTATGTGAAAATATATTTATTAATTTGATAGTCCAATTCTTGAGAAAGGCTATTTAATATCACGCTAAGACTCTTAGGAGCCAAAAAAGTGGAGCAAAATGATAAAAGGAATAAAAGGACGTGAAACGAAAAAGAAGTAAAAGCGCGATCAGGCGATGCGATGCGATGGGATCGGTAGGAAGAATAAAAAATTCACATGGACGAAATCACAGACAGAAAATAAAGTTTAAACGAATTCAATATTATCAAATTCTCCACAGAAGTTACTAATAAACCTCTTGCTCAAACCGATACAGTAACTTCAAAAGAAAGAAAAGACTCATTTAAAAGACCCTACTGTTGAAAATACTTGCAGTGAACTCGTCTAACTTTTAAGTAACAACTCTTTTCCGGGCCACCAGTCAATATTGCAAAAGTATTTTTGTCGAGGAGCGAGTGCGGCCGACAGGTCATCTGGAACAAATCTTCAACTAGCTCGACTCGAATCTAGTTTAGTGGCATTAATAGCTAGACTTTAACGATATCAACAATGTGTTTAATCTGATACTATCTGCTGTTGTTGATATTATTTGGAAATGATTATTGAAATGACAATAACTAATTGGAAACTATTGAAGTTTAATTGCTGAATTACTGAGGGACAAATAAGGTAATCAAAAACACTCAAAATTTTATTACAATCTCTTCTCAGATATAATCAAGATCAAAAACATGACAATAATATTATAATATTTTGACAGATTGAGACTGAGAAGAAGAAATGTCCGTCTACATTTACATATAGGCGCTTGCTGGCATCAAACTTGGTGGTCTAACTCAAAAGCAGCTCATAAAGTTTCAGATGTAGATTTATATATTTTATTCTCTATGGCTGTTAGTCTGCATGTGTGTTATGGCAGCCTAAGTGATTTCAATGGGAAATGAGGAATTTGGTGCAGAGTAAAGGGCTCGGCTTCTTTCCTTCATCAATCTGTATATTTTCAACAATACTGTCTTGTTCACAACTAAAATTTTCTTATTAACCTCTCTCTGTCTGTCGCGCATTACTCACATAATAATAACACATGATTCCTCTGTTCATTCAAATATCAGTTCACAGAATAAAATTTACCTACTTTCTTTAAAAATAGAGTCGGTTTTCAGTCAACAAAACTGCGACGTAGACCTGCATTCGGCAGTTTACGGTAACAAATTTGGTGTCGTAGATCTACGTTCCGGCCCCATTACTTTTTTTTAACTAATAAATAAATTAACTATGATCGTCTGATCAGTCATAGATAGTGCCGAAATATAATTCTGTTTTTCAATATCCTTCCTTCTTTCCCCTAAGCTCGTTTAATTCTGCGACCCGAGATTTCAAGAGGCCTATTAGCATATTGCAGTGATTTTAAAATCTGTTGATAACCTGATAAGGGGCACGTACACTAGTGATTACGGTAATTGCTTGTTTTAGGAGATTGTTTTTACGAAACGGATTAATAGAAAATAAGCTTGAATTTCATCACATGAATGTAGATTTTACATGTTGTAATTTTATAGATAAGAGTTTGTTCTACAATCTAGTTATCATATTTACATTTTTAGCTCAAGGAAAATTAGTCTTAGCGTATCGATGGCAAAAGGTTAAAATATTGTTGGTCCAATATTTAGCAGCAGGAACTCAGCTCACTAATTCAGTCGTAAGATCATCAAGTGCACGGCGTGGCGCAGGATGATTGGAATATATTCATTTATGATTACACGTGCTCTCCTTAAAATGATGAAGGAAAACATCGTGGAGAAACAAAATTCAAAGAAGGGTGGCAACTACTAACCCACACTGCCTGTCACATAAAGTACACCTGTGATCCAGCAGTGGCCACACTGTAAGATGGTATAAAAGAAAAACTTAAAGAAAGAGTTCACCTGATTTAAATCCCACAGTATCCGAAACCTTGAACCCTAACTAAATCCTTTACCATCGAAAGTTATGAAGCAAAAAAATATCCAGTCAGTCAAACAAAATCTGATATTATTATATCAACCGCCCGAAATTTAATTTTGACGCCGAACGCGATACAGGACTCTCCAGAAGAATGTTTGGAAAAAATTTAGCCACGAAAAGTTAAATGGAAAAGTTTGCCACTCAAATTGACAGTGTCGCTGGGTTCACCCCGACCTAACGGGGTTAATAAAATCGGTTTCTGACATGGAAGTAAAGTGTTATATCTCGATTACGGATATAATAAAATAACCTTATGCTAAATTTTGTGGACGGAAGGCGAGTAACCTTTGTTTAGTCGGGATTATTTGTTGAGGCCCTTTAATCATCGTATTTTCGATCATATATTGTTAACCCATTGTTTCATAATTATGTTCGAAAAATGTGTCTGCCCAACAGCAGAAATCACGCAATGAATGCTGTTGAACGGTTGAAATGAAATCCAGTCCTACAGCTAGTGTGTAAATAAGTCCTCTATATTTTCATGGATTATTTTGTAAAGGGAAATTCCAAGAGAATGTCTATGAAGCACCTAATCGTTTGTTTGTTATAAGGATTTTCCACGGTAACAAGTAATAAAAAAGTCTTAGGGGCTGAGACGGGCAACTGAAAGTTAACCGGACTCGACGAGCAATCAAGACTGAAAAATTAAGCTCTTAATTAAAAAAGAATTCTTAAACTGGTCTTGTTATGCACGAGAAATATTTGGAAGAGACGAAAGGGAAAATCATGGAACTTTTATTGGCTTACAATAAGGAATTTTACAGGGAATGTCAAGAGTTTTGTGAGTGTTTGTATTGTAGATAAAATTTAATTAATTTAACATTATGCATTTCTCTCGCCGTACCTACGTATTAGTATTATAGGCATTTCATAGAAACGTATGATTGTGTAAACAGAGTACCTAAGGTGTATGTTTGGTGGTGTTAGGTTTGAATATACAGACAATTTAAAATAGGATACAGCATATAAATTTCAGACATAAACATAGAAATATTACTAACGGTTTACGTTTCTAGGCAATTTATCAAATTGCCTAGAATTATGTTCCCCAACTCTATCTAGGTGGCCTCTTTGTATTCATTAAAGAATCCAAACAAACAAAAACCGCTCTGAAAGCTTTGAATTCTACTTCTAAAATCCATAAAAAAGCTTTTTCAAAATAATCTAAACAGATGGGATAACCTGAACAACTTGAAGTTACTTCATAAAAATAAAAAGCGTTTTTTTAATATATCTGCCCCATTTTAACTGCCTACCTATCTTTAAAAATATCCAAGTGCTCCCATAACAGGAGAAATGAGCTTAAGCGAACTTATATCTAGAGTTCAAGTTTTAAGAACACAGACAGGTGTTTCCAAACTATCTCTTATGATACTTTAGTTAAAAATTGTCTGTTGTATATTAATTTGTTAAGGTTCGACAGAATGTGGCATAAGCTTAATCAGCCTCTGTGAGGGGCCGTAAGCCACCACGGAGACCCAGTGCTCATATAATTGTTCTAAATCTATAATATTATCTACAATTTGAGTGCCTTTAAGGCTAGAGTGAATAGGCTCTTAATAAACTAGCGCGCTTTACCATCAACGATTGCATCACTGCTTACCATCAGGCGGGATTGCGGTCAAGCGCTATTTTATAATTTACATAAAAAAGAATGTTTTGTCATTATTTTATGTGCTTTAGGTATTTCTCTGTTTAACACTACCGGAAAATAAGTGTAATGTTATGTGAACCAATTTACACTATTTAGGGTCAAAACGTTACATCCATGATAGTTCACCGCATACAATTTTTCACCATAAGGCCGGGTTTCGACTGACGAGGAGCGGGGTGGAGAGGAGCTTAGCGATGCACGAATTGACCAATTATTAAGCTCGAAATCTCCACTCCGCTTCAATGTTCTGATACCGAGTTTGTGGCGGTTCTCAGCTATTCTCGAACATGACCGAGACTGTAAACTGTTCTTAGAGCCAAAACAGCAAATAAATGCTAATATTTTTGAGTATTGGTTTTGTTCACCTCATAAGGTGTTTAGGCATGCAGCAAATAATAGGTTTTTATCTAGCGTAGCAAGTGGACAACTGTTTAGCAAAGCTGGACAATTGTATGACGAGATGTGACACTCTTTGAAGGACGAAAATGTAGATTTTTTATGTAAGAATATAAAGTTATTTAACTTTGATTGTTTAATTTATTCTCGGTCTAGGCCGAGAACGAAGAACCTATCTTGGTCGAGTTTTACTAGACAGATAATCATGATGATTCTACAAAGACTAAACAAACGGTGCACACGAAGAAATCCTAAAATAATAATCGTATATTCCTGTTTATCTTCAGGTTAGAGTAGACATCGTTAACGACACGTGCATCGCACGCACGTACATAATGGCAGACTGTTGCAGAATAATAAGTAAATGAAGTACTTATAATATTCGCATAGTTCTGCAGAGACTGCCAGGCGCGCCATGAATTGCCTGTCGCCTGTCACTCACGAAGGAAAAATTTCTTAAGCCTGATTTATATGTTTGCAGGCCTCGGAAAACTTTTGGTTTCAAAACTTTTATACCATGATAATAATAATGATTTTCTACAGACGAGGCATTCAAATTGAACATAGAAAGTTTGATGAAGATAGACAATTGTTAATAATTATATGATAATCTTTCCCAGACGACAAAATTTGGCTGTGACAAACCAAATTATGATAAAATTATAGTGATCCGAATGTTTAAACTGCTATAAAGTTATTAACCAATCCTAAATTTAAAAATGGTGATATGTCAAAGATGAACTACCATACCTTTGACATATCACAAAAAATAACCACGGAACTCCATGGAAGTGATTATTATTTGTAATTCATAATGTAGCATAACAGCCAAAATGAACAAATGTCAACTAACCGTCGAAGGCCATTGTGTGTTTGCTAATATCTTTCTTGCCACTCCATCTGCTACCTAACCCCTGCCATTAATTACCAGAGATCGTGCATCATCCCAACAATGACAGCTCCAGATATAGACAGTTACGATTGCCTCACTTGCACTGCTATGACGTGAGTGAATAATTGGTTTGCACACGTAAATCAAACGCGACGAACAAAAGTTTACAAGTACAAACACTGGCTGGAAGACAGCAATGAGTTAGTGTTCTCTAGATCGGCCTCTTGCTTGTGTCTATTGTAACAGATGGACTATTTGCTACCAGAACTCATATGTTACATAATATTAAGAGTTGAGTCTCGAACCCAATATACAGAAAATAAATCATTTATCATTTAACGTCAGTCGTAAATGTCGAGTACAGACTTCGGCTTATTGAAAGACAGCTACAAATCCGATCATACCGCTTGACGGAATGTTTGACGAAACGATTTGCTACAAGCCACAACCAGTAAATCAGGTCGTAAAATGATATTACATGAAAACAACAGTCTTCAAGTACTTTTTGAATATAGGATGCATCCGGTTAGCTGGATGTAACTGAATACCAGCATTAAACGAAGAGCCTGAGATACACAACCAAGTGACTGAGTGACGTCATAATAATAAGAAGGCGCGCCGCATCAGATACGGCAAGCGTAGCCTTACCTACGATCAACTTGTGAAGCTGTTATATTTGAGCTACAAACTCCAATTTAATAGAAAATAGCCCATATTTGCAGATAACATCACCTGATTTTCGTCATGTCCACTGCAAAACATGATCTTGAAATATAACTAAAATACCTCTCCTACCATAATACATACGAGTACCTATTATACTGTTTTCTCCACGGGCAGATCCTTCTGCCAAGATTATGTCGAACACAGACAGAATGGTAAAGGTTACTGCTATGCCCACGGGAAGATACGCGTTCAACTATGTAATAGCTTCATAGAAAATAGAAACGAAAACTGAACAGAATGCAAGAAACGGGCACTATCTACAATTTAAGCATTTACAACATAACACTAAACACAGTCGTTTAATCTACAAGAAAGTTGTACGCAAAGAAATGTTGCTTAATGACCCCCACAGGCGATTTACTCGCAACACCCGATGTTACTTTGTTTTAAATTTCCTTGCGTGGTTTGCTTTGAAATCCGTTACTAGTTTAACCTTTAACTATGGTCGTTACAATTTTGTTACACTACTATGGACGTGCGGCCTCACAGACCGCTATCTTTACGCGCGGGTTTCTATCTGTATGAGTAAGTATTGTATTATTTTTTGTTTTTGTTTCTTAGAAGAGTTACTAATTGTTAATAAAAGATGTAATTTCAATGAAAAATTTATTTATTTTAAACTTATTCTAACAATATGACTGTCTTAAGGCACTTTTCAGACTTTTTAGCTTGAGATCACTTTCTACAGATATTATCACGAGAAAATGTCTATTTTACTTAGTTTAACTACTTTTACAATAAAATATAAAGAATAAAGGACATAAAAAACTTAACATAGTCTTCTCAAAACAAAACATAAAAATTTCGACATACGCCCAACTTGGTCATATTTATTGGCAGTCTTTGCATAGCGGCTTAGAGCATTGCAAGCATATTGGCTGTTTACAGCCCACACAAGTATGGGTCGTCTTTCGCTTTATCTTTGGTGGGCATAGTTTACACGTCTTATGCTTAGGAACTATATTTTCTTCACTCTGTGGCTCCTGGGATGGCATATCAGGACCCAAAACTCGTTTTAGCGTCATAACTAATTCATTTGGCAAATGAGGGTCTATAGCTCTTCTTTGCATGTGTGGAACCACCAGGGATCGTTCTAATTTCTTCAGAAATTTACCTCTTTCTAGTTCTTTGCCTTGGTGTTGATTGAATAAAATGTAAGCATTTATTCCACACAAGTCCAGAACTCTGTGAAAAATCACCATAGGCTACCTTCTTGTACGGCGACTGCTCGAATAAATTGAACATTTTTTGTCCGTTTCATCTACTCCCCCTTTGGTGGAATTATAGAATAATATAATCTCGGGTTTTTTCGTATGTTCATCTTGCCGCTTGAATTTGGCTCTGAACTCAGCGATTTTGAAGTTAGTCCATGTCAAAATGGTTTGTCGCATTTCATTATCAAAAAGTTTATTCCAAATACTGATTGGATCTTTCTTTTCGTCTTCAGTCAGGTGCAGAATAGATCTGTTCAACACAATATTATGCTGTGGAGTGCGGACTCTTCTGGAAGGTGGTTCAGTAGCCCATTTGTAGCGATTTTTACCATAATTGTACTTCAAGGACCGTAACTGTGCAATAGGTATATTATCGTCATCTGAACTTTCACTATCCGATCTCCTTACGTCTCCGTCAGCTCTGGTAGTACTCCCACTTTCTTCAATAATCTCTTGTTCACTCGAGTGATTTTCTTGAATGTCAGCTTCATAAAACAAACAATCATCAACATCCCCATCGCTGTCGCACTGATCTGATTCTAAAAGCAATCGTTGAAACTCGTCTTCAAAAGAAGGATCATCTAACCGCAATGTTTTACTGGCTCTTTGCATCGACAAACTCGATCTTCGTTTGCCTGCAGTCGTTGGTTGATCGTTTTTTGACATTTTAGTGTACAAAATCTAAAACAAACAAAATCACCGTTAGTTTCAATTTATAACACAAATGTGGACGCGCGGTCTCACAGACCGCACTCGAAATATAAATCGAAATTACTCACGCAACATTCAGCCGACGACGTAACCTTCACTCTCAACGGTCGTTTCGCCACTAAAACCGAAGCTACTGAGACCGGCGTACGCGTAGGGAATGCGGGTGAAGGGGGGCACGATAATCACAAACTGCAAGCGGCCTGTGAGACTGCACGTCCATAGTTAAAGGTTAAGGACGCTCAGTAATGTGGTTTAAAGGCAATGTAAGTAACATGTAATTATAAGTATACTTTTGCTTCTCATTACATATGTAAGTACACACATCAAAAGTGTCTAGGGATCAACATATATTTTTGCAATAACTTTTCTCCTGATTGATATTAATTAAAATTTTCTTTAAGGATTCATCAAATAAAGTGTTTTCGTTTGTCACAGTAACGATAAACCAAGTCACCTTTGCATTAATAAAGAAATTTGCCATTTTCCTAATAAAGGGATATTTGACATTTGAACCACTAACACAAAAGTTCGAAAAAAAGACTGAAATAACAGTTTTCTCTAAAAATTTTTTGGGTAACTTAAACAATTAATAATCCGTGTTTCTACCGCGAACACTAACAACACAAGAACATCGGTTTGGCATGTTCTATGTTCTATGTTATTGGTTTGGTTTCCGCACTCAGTCCCTTCAGTGGACCATTGTGCGTGGATCGGTTTGGCATACTCAAAATGAGTTCATCCAAATCACGCTGTGGAATGGCCGCCCATGTTCGTTGCAACAACAAAAAAAGGTCTTCTTGCGACTGGATACCCTCCATATTCGGCAGAGCTCTTCTCTGTAGCATATCCCATGCATGCTCAATCGGGTTCAAGTCTGGCGACTGAGCAGGCCAGGGCAGGACATTGATGTTAGCTGCGGCGAGAGTCTGTCTTACAACTCTTGCGGTGTGCGGTCGTGCATTATCATGCATTAACTGAAATAAGGGACCGATTTGCACTTGTAGAGGAACGATGACGTCTGATACAATCGTCTCAGCATAAATTTGAGCGTTGAGGTTGCCTCTGATCCAAATCAACTCAGTTCTTCCGCCGATCCAAATACCCGCCCATACCATGATGGTTCCACCACTATAAGGATGGACTTCCTGGCAGGATTTTAATCGCTGTTGGCGTCCAGGGGTTCTCCAGTGTCGTATACGTCTTGTATCCGGTCTCATACCAAAACGAGACTCATCAGAAAAGCACACGAAACGCCATTGTTCTTCTGCCCAATTTCTGTGTTCAAGAGCCCATTGATATCGAATCCTACGATTGTGCATTGCTATAGGTGGTACCCGTAGCGGTCTTCGGGAATGAAGGTTCACTTCATGCAAGCGGTTTCTGGATGTTTGGTCGCTAATTAAGTTCCCTGAAGAGTGATGAAGCCTCACGGCTAACATCATGGCGGTTATTGTTGGAGCTCTTCGAGTTAAGATTTGAATGTATCGGTCTTGTCTCCGTGTGGTGCAGCGATACCGTCCTCCATGGTGCTCAGCCACGGTACCAGTGCTTCGGTAACGTGTCCAAAGTCGACTGATAACACTCTGACTTGTATTCAGAGCTAAAGCCACAGTACGTTGCCGGGAACCAGCTTCTATCATTCCCACGGCTCTGAGCATTTCTTCCCTGCTTAAATGACGTCGCCGCTCCATAATAACGTTGGTTTTAATCAGTAGTAGGGAAACAGTAGCACTAATAATGTCTTCAATGCGTTGTATGTTTTTATAGAGAAAATATTGACAGCTGATTTTCATCTTTTACTCGAATTTGATTCACAGTTCCTGATTCAAATTATGAAATGCACCAAAAAGGATCCATATAAATTTATAAAATCATAAATTTATTACAAAGCCACATCTCCATCTCAAGAAATCCGCATAAAAATGCTTGATCCCTAGACACTTTTGATGTGTGTAGTTTGTTTTAACTTGGTTATTTTTTTTTATGTAATAAATTAGTGCCTGGCCGTGATCCGGCCTGTTGGTAAGCAGTGATGCTATCGTTGATGGTAAAACGCACTAGATTATTAAGAGCTTAATCACTTAAGCCATGTGAATTTTCTGGTCCTCAGCAATACATTGTTGCTTTTACAAACAAATAGGACATAATATAATCAGCCCATAATATTTCCACTGCTGGCAAAATCACTTCATTTAAATAAATTAGCTTATGGTCAGCATTTTCTGAATGTCAGAATTACACATGACGAACTTTTGCTGGGGAGAAGTGGCGCAAAAAACTTCCCAGCATACATTCACTGTTTTGAAGGCACTGGTGGTGAAATTATTTGCTCGTACACGTAAAGTATCTTTTTAATACAGTTGCTCAAAAAGTAGTGTATTACAGGGACGTATAGCGTTCGGAAAGTGGGCTATTACACTCGTGCTTTTTCTTTACCTTTTCCGAACTAGTGCGTTCTCTTTCCCAACTGTCAAAATATTGTCTATTAAAAATAAAAAAAAAACCAACCATGAAGTTTTTACTTTAAAAAAATCATAGAAGTTTTTATGATTCATGCAAATAATTCTAAAAAGAAGCTACTAATTTGTTTCAATATCAGATTTAATGATTTAATTCAATGAGTTAGGTTAGGTTTTATTTAATTTCATCTCATTTCATTTTCATTTCATATCAATAAAAAAATTCTACTGAAGACTTGGCTGTATGGGCATAGTTCCCTTTGCCTAATCGAATGGGTGAAGAAAAAAAATCTCTGCTTATATTGTTTTACGGTTTGCGCCATTTTTCAAAAATTTTCTTTGCGAGTTTATTGGGTTTTTATTATTTTAATAAATTGCTTAATTTTTTCGCAACTGTATTAAAAATAGTTGTTCAGTACACGTGTGGAACCGTCATTGCAACTTGTTCCGACTGTCAACCCTCACCTTCGGCTGCGCCTCGGCTCGGGTCGACATTTGTCGGAACTCGTTGTAATGACAGGCTTTCCGCACTTGTAATGAAATATACTATTATACATTTGAACCAGAGACCTACAAATTGTAGGTTTCAGGTCGCAAGTATATGATGGTTTCTAGCCTACAACTCGTTAATTCGGAGATATTGCCACAGGCGATTAGTGGCGAATCGGCCTGTTAATATTTGATAGAAATTCCCAGTTTCATGAAGTATCCAGGCCAATGTAATGATGTCAAATAAATGTACGAGTAGAAGCGATGTTTGCTACGTAAATTACTGGACCATCACAACTTTTCAACGAAAAGCAACAGAGAAGAAATCGTCGGAAAAACCTATCAAAACTTGAGAAAATTCAATAAGGGTACTTGCGAAGTTTGTTAAAGGAAGTAGCGGGGAATATTTTTTATGAAAAAATGGAATCTCAATTTGTGTCGCCGGTAAAAAAAAATAACGTGAAAACCCTCAAGGCTTGGTGGGAGGAATCGAGTTTGTTTGTCAACTTTGCCTGATGATGTCCTGTTAAAAATATCGCTATTCGTTACCATTTCAGGAAAGTATTGTAATTTTTTTCTTAACAAAACTCCATTCTTTGTAAACTTTGCTCCATTGATGTTGGAAACAAGCGTATTTCATTTAAAAACAAGGTTTGCGGAAACAGTGACAGAAAACATCGAGAAAAACCCGGCTACTACAAACTGTCAGATTTCCTTATTACTTTTTCAACTTTATCTCTAAAGCATTAAGGCTCAAGGTTGGTTGGGAATATATGACAGGGGTAGCTTGACCTGCTGTCGTCTGTACCAGAACCAAAAAACTTGACTTGTTAATCAGCCTACGTCCTCACGGCAAATATACAGGCCTTAAACTATGCGAGGCGAGCCATAATCCACCACGCGGACTCAGTGCAGGTTGTGTAATATATTTTGTTCAAAATCTATGTTATTCAACGGCATGTGACATCTATCAATCCGCCCTGGAGTCGCATGGTATATTGTGGCACAGGAAGTGTGCCTCAGCAGTTTCGTAACGTTTCCACGTTATTGGTTAATCACTACATATTATAAAACAAAGTCTTTTATTTTTCCTATGTCGCTTTGTATGATTAAATCTTTAAAACTACGCAACGGATTTTGATAGTCTTAATAGATAGAGTGATTCAACAGGAAGGTTTTTATGCATATAACATGCATAATATATAAGAGGAACACTGATAATTTTTGAGGTTTCTAACATATGTCGCTAAATAAACCCATTTTTTTGAGCTTACATCGCAAATCCTGACTGGACCCTTTGAGAAATATCAAAATAATGTACTACAGTATTGTATAGACCTTAAAAATGTAGGCCTACAAAAAAGTCTGCGACACCATATGTCTACCTTCTATAGTTTCTTCGTTATGACCACTTTTTTATGTTTGAAAAGTTAATTAAAATACCAGTTGAAATCAGAGCCCGCTATTTGTTCATTATTATTAATCCTTATCCAAATCATATCAAAGGTGCAGATGCAAAATGTCAGTAGCAGCAGATCTCTTTTTGAATTATTGGAATTGGTTGTTTCATTCAGGAGATATCACGATTTATTCAAAACTAAACAAAAGAATAAATCCACGTGACGCTCGTGCCCGTGCCGGCCGCCTGCTACTTGAGTGTTTTCTGCCTAAACCGCGGAGGGAGTGGGCCGGAGCGGGGGACCATTATTTCGAACAACCTTGCTACCCCGGTAGGCTTTCATTCTGTTTGAAGGTGGTGGAACTGGCTTTCCATGGACAATAAGGTCGATGTATCTTGCAGTCTTTTATTGGCGGACGGGCGGCACAGTAAACATTATTTTTATTGAAGAGTTACCGTTTCTTGTGGAAGGCTTAGGTACCTATATCATTGTCCACGTGCGAAGCCGGGGCGGGTCGCTAGTTATGCTATAAAGGTAAAAAGTTAAATAAAGAGTCTTTAATATGTATTTGGTAGCAAAAGTTAAACCTATACCAGACTGTTTCAATATTTTTCAAATGTCTTACTAAAATAAAACTTTAAGAATAGTGATTGTCAAACTCATGCTAATGTATATTCTTAGAAACGGGTTGTATCATAACCATGTCAGATGATATTTATATATCTTGTAGAAAACTTCCACGATTCATGAAGTCATGACGTCATCATGTGAATCGAAGAGACGCATGTATTTGCATACTGTGTTTTTATAACCTAAAAGAAAATAAAACGCATGCAAGTAACATAAACAAACTGTGAATGTTTTATTTTAGATATTTCAGCAGCACGATTATGATCTAAAACAAATTTCGCTATAATAAATTTTAAGCTCCGTTGAATTTTGATAAGATTTATTAGCAGTCATAAATTTTTATTTCGTGTATTTTTTATACTAACATTGTATTTTTCTCATATCTACACAAGTTTTCTTAATTTCAAGACAATATTTGTTGAAAAGCGAAAACCTATTTAGATAATTTTAATGGTGTAACAAAGGTTTCAATTTAGTTTAATCTGTTCGATTCCCGGCTCGGTAAAAGCGAATAGGATTTTCATATCATTTACGACTTCATTAAAATCTGCTAAGCCTTCTCCCAAGTCCGTATTGGTTGGCTTCCAGACCGCAGAAGAACAGTATTTTACATGGTGTGATTCCAACTTCGAGAAAGAGGTGTCTCGTCGAATCCAGCTCGGCTGGGAGCGTTCGGGAAGCTACGCTACATCTCGTGGACCAAAATACCACAGTGTCTCAAGACTTAAGTCTTTGACCGGTGTGTTGCCAGTGATGACTTACGTAACTGAAACGTGGTCGTTCACAATGGGCCTCATACAAAGGCTCAGAGTCACAAAAGGCGGTAGAAAGAGCTCGGAGTTTCTCTGCGCGATCCTATCAGAAATGAGGAGATCCGCAAATGAACCAAAGTCACCGACATGGGTCTTCGAGTCGCTAAAATTATGGCAGTGGTAGGGCCCCTTGCTCGTAGAACCAATGGCCGACGGGGCAGTAAGGTTCTGGAGTGGTGGCCAACAAGATGGACCGATGTCCTGGTGAAGGTCGCGGGAAGCCGGTGGATGTGGGCGATCATCGTGGAAAGCCTTGGGGGAGGCCTTTGTCCAGCAGTGGGCCTCTAAAGGCAGAAGAAGATTGCAAGTTTGGAGTATGCTACCCATATGAAAGTAAAGTACCCACTTAATTTGTAAGTGGCAATACAAATTGACATCCAGAGGTAGTCAAGTTTTCAAAATCAGTTGTTTATACCTTACCTTACGTCTACAGGATACGAATACGGTCGCTCATGCAAGCTGCTTGAAAATCGGATATATTCAGGTCCTTTATAAGTTCAGACTGAGGCGTAGATACTCTATACGTTAGTGTATCAAGTAGTATAGCGTAATCCGACACGTTTACCAATTAAGTAAGGTAACACTAGTTGTCACTTTTGGTCTTCTATCGACCCGTAAGATATGTCAAAGTTCGGGGAATGACAGCGGGACTAAGCAGTATTTGGCCGTAAAGTGGCAAAAATCAGTTACTATGTGACCGTTCACCACTTTGTTTGAAAATAAAAACTTTATTTAGTCCCGTACAACACATACATGAAGTATAAACCTATTCTCCACCAAATAAAAGCCACTAGCCGTTTAACCACTTAAAAACTTTTTACAAGAATAGAGAGAATAAAATACAAGAGAAAAACCAACCATCTGGGACAGTAGTTACCCCTCAATACACTTGGCAGCATTTATAAGTTGAACAGGCCCAGCAAGTTACCGACCCAGAGTTTTATGGGACAACTTAGGCACTAAGTGCGTCATACCACATTTACAAAGTTTTACAATAAAGCAGAAGTGTTTAGACTAGGTACATATATGACAAATATTGTGAGACTGTTGTAGTAATTATGTGATAAAGTTGAATTATTATTATTAATTGTTTTTGCTGAACCTGATGAGCTTACTCACACTATGATTGGGTGAAGGACGTTGCCGGCAGCAGTTTTTGTATGTTGATTTATTTACCTGAAATAGACAAAAAGACACCTTAGATTTAAAAAAAATAACACATTTGAAGCAAATCCCTTCAAAATGGCTGTGCTGATACGTTCGCATACGGGCGCCGTCAGTAAGGACTGGTCATTTCTTAGTTACCACATCATATTAATTAATTTATTTTCTGAATTGTTTTGTCTTTTTTATAATGGAAGCTTTTAACGTGCATCTCTTTCAGCATCGTTCTTATGTAGTTTTTTACAACATAAATGATGTTTTATGACTTAAAAGAGTGTTCATGGAGTTTCCTAGCCGTTCTTCTCCATACTCGTAGGTACCTACTGCGCTTTGGAATGGGCAACTAACTTCATGTTTCTGACTTACCGAGCTGTAAGTTAAAAAAAACCTTTATATGTGAATTATTTTTAGCCACAGGATGTGCAGTTTAGTCTAAATCATTCAAATACTAGATAGGATAAACCGATTCTGAATTGATTAATCTTAACGGTGACAGGATGAACGAATTC
The DNA here is from genome assembly GCA_037179545.1 of Sesamia inferens. Classification (NCBI taxonomy): domain Eukaryota; kingdom Metazoa; phylum Arthropoda; class Insecta; order Lepidoptera; family Noctuidae; genus Sesamia; species Sesamia inferens. Next base: position 12,186,183 of record CM073928.1, on the reverse strand, counting down.
GGCCTAGGCTATACTGGTTTCTTCCTGTCGCATGTAGGGAAAACTGATTTGGCCTAGGCTAATACTAGTTCATCCATAAATCGGTTCTGGGCGGTAACAAATGCATATATACCGCAAACCTTTCTGGAATCGTCCTCACCCAGCTAAAGAGGCCAAGTCAAAACTTCTAGATTCTAGAAGCTTGCTTTAATAAAATAGGACGCGTGCCGCTTTTGTTTTTTTGCAGAATCGTCTGAGATCCGTCAACGGGGCTGAAAACGTGCTTTTAATTTACCTACCTTTATCTTCGACCAAAACCCTAATTGTGTAAAGTGCCTCATTGTGTGCAATTTAAAACATATTTTTTCAATATTTGGACTGTAGTGTAGCAGGACGACTTTAAGTAATTTCGGCTCTGGGAAGAAGCCATGATTGTTTAAGATTAAGGAGGAGCCCAGAAGCCGTTTAGAAAGATAGCCAAAATGAGAATAATACGATAACATGATAACGTTAACATTTCAACTGTAAATCTATTGTTATTTGTGTTCATTAAAAGTTTTAATGAAGCAAAGGCTCGTATCTTTCTGCCTAGTTATTTGAGCGAAGGTTAACTCAAACTCTCTTACAACATACATAACGTATAAATATATAAATCAAGGTTGAAATATACTAGTATTATAAATGTGTGGTTTATAATTAAGGTATACTTAGGTATAAAATTTGCAAACATTTTAATACAGTAACAGTAGAAGTTTTTTTTACATAATATTCTGTTGCATACGAAACTACTTTTTGCAAAAGGAGACTACAATAATTTTTTTGTTGAGGGTCTGAAAGGCACTTTAGAACGCTAAAGCCTTTTACTTGTGTCCTCAATTTTTAATCAATGATTTGATTTTGAATTTTTTACTCAATCAAGCAAAATAGCTATTCGGATTTTAAAGAAAATTGGAACAGAGATAGTTAATAACCTGGCTTAACACAGAGTGACGGTAGTAACTACTACCCAGATAAAAAGTACATATCATCTCTAATAGTAAATTATCCCAAATGATTTTTGTCTTGGGATAATTTGTGCCATCCACGCGGGCACAGAATTATTCTGTGACGCGAACGATACCGTCGGCAAAATGTCAGTTTAAAAGAAATAGTATACCTACAAAGTTTAAGACTGAATTTTCAGTTCTATCATTCAAAATCTCAACGGGATCTTACCTTCCAAAGTACCAACAAGTTAATTCTCGTATGTCTAAATCGAACCAGCATCTTAGTACTTAGGAAAGTGTACTTAAGATTAGTCTGCATGTAACAAGAGGGCGGATTATTAACAAGGAGCCTTAGTACTCAGGGCATAAATACATAAGAAGAGAAGCGATTGAAAATGACACAACGTGAGACAATTTTGGGCCTAAGGCGCAGGCCAGACATAAGCGCAACGGGTGCGCTATCGGCGCGCATCGAGCACGCCCGTGGCACGCTCACGACGGGACAGCGTATCGGTGGTATTCAAGTTTTTGATTTTGATCTGGCAAGATGTCTTCTTCTGACGACGAAGACATGCTAGCCCTGGTGCAAGTGGCCAATTTACAAAGGAGACGATATTGGGAGAGCTGGACAAGAGGGCAGATTATTCAAAGTAATGAGACAACTAGAACATTATCCTGACCGCTTTCAGGAGGTATACAAGAAGTCCCCACTGTGTTATAATGCTATTATATCTAGAGTGAGAATTTGCTTACAAAAACAATGCACACATTGGAGACAAATACAACCGGAGGGTGTGGGCGTAGTGGCGGGGGATGCGCGCCTGCGGTACGCCCGCAGCTCAACCGTGGCGCACCCGCTGCGTCGAGAAAAAGAATTCGAGATGGTTCTCAACTCCTTTTCAATGTTCTTTGATACAAAATATAGAAGAAGGACGTGGTGCAAAACCGATAGAAGAGGTGCGCTTATGACACGCCCGCGCTCGCGCCGTTTATGTCTGGCCTGCGCCTTAAATTCCTATTTATCTACCCTAAATGGGTTTATCTTAGTCAAAAACAATTGTAGGTACTAACAGCGGCTATCGTTATTAATTTATTGATATAACTAGAATATCTTCATAAGGAACACAAAGAAGAATTAGTGTTGTACGAATGTTTGTATTTTTATCGACTAAGTATCGAAAAACAACGGATTACTCTCGGCGTGCCGAATCTGACGCACTGTCGTCCCCAACGCCATTAATCAAATCACGACTATGCGGTTTAATGGCAGACTAATTACAGTTTGCGCGCGAATCACCTACACATACCGTCGCAGTAATTACTGCATTAACTCGACTGCGGGAACGCTTAATACGGGATAATGCTGATTACATATCGCAATGCGGGTGCTAACCGAAAGTTTGCCCAGTTCGGCCGTCAATCAAACGTCGAGCGCAACGTCACTCTATTGTAATGTCAATGTAAGGCTTGTTTGCGTGTTTTTTGTATTGCAGCTTGTGAATATAATGAATGATTTACTAATAAAAGGTATGAAAAAGCTTGGCGTTTTAATATTTTAAATGAAACAAACAGTTGTAGCTGTTTGCGTAACCTTTGAAGTGCATGTCCATTTTAGGTCCTATTATGAAGAACAGGACTATTAATTCTACTTATCGGTAGTACGCACGACGACATAATTAACAAGTCAGTATTAGCTGACCGTTCATTGTACGCCAATGCGAGGTCAGCTATAACTGCAAATGTATAACTTGATGCGTCGTCGTGTATACACAATCAATTTATTTCCCATACATAACAATTTAATCGACGGAAAAAATTCCCATCCCAAGAACTTGAAGTTCCACAATAATAAGACGAACGATTGAATTGCAATAAGAATTATCGTTGTTTATCGACACAAATACATCACTAGCCGCAGTTGGAGAAAGGGAATCTTATACTGTTCAGTGCTCCCCGGAGCCACATAAACGAGGTGATAAAATGCTGCCGCCCTACCTTACCGTTTACCTCCGAATAACGCTTTATGGATATTTACTCACTATCCACAATCATAATGAACGAAGCTTCATATTTCCTTCGGTTCATTGATTTTGATTATAATAATAACAGCTTTTACTAAGTCATTGAGCGTTAGGGCGAAATTCATTCAATCATTTGCGAAGATGAATGAATAGGTAAATCTGTATGGGAACCTTTACGTATTCAATGTCTATTTTTATGGGCGTGCGTGGGTAGAAGCATCTGCATTGTTGTGAAACTTTATTCTCATTTTCATATTAAATTTCTAAGTTCGCGGAAAAGGAATAAGAGTACAAAAATAACGAGTATCTATAAATATTAATTTTGTATAGACATGTATATTATATTATTTATAGAACATAAAAATATAAACGTGTTGTGTCGACCCCAAGCAACATGACACAAGAAGGAAAGATGAAGAAGGAAGATGATCTATACAAATGAAGTGTAATATCAAAATAATAGATAGTAATATATACATTTACATATTTTTTGCATGTCTCTGAAATAGTAGGACCACTATTGAAGTTTGGTATGGGCACAATCATCATACATCATCATTATCAACCTGTTTATCGTCCCACTGTTGGGCACAGGTCTCCTCTCATACAGAAAAGGATTGAGCGGGATTGCCCCATTATTATTATGGGCACAATACTACTATTCATAGTTTTTATACAAACCACGCGGACGAAGCCACGCAAGCTAGTGATGAATAAATACTGTAAACCAACTATTACAAGACTGATACACTGAGCGACATTAGCAAAGGATATGGATAGGTATTGCTGTTTTGTCAATTATTAACAAATATTATAAGATCAAACGGTGATAAAAACGTGAGCATTACCTAAAACGAAAAAAATCGAAAACGTGATATCCACCAACGCGCTCAGGCTCCGCGTGGCGGTTTACTGCCCACGCCATCTTAAAGAGAGTAGGACTGGTATCGGCTGGTTGTAAAGAGCTGAGAGGAGAGTAATGCTGCCAATACCCGCTTGACATTTTCTCATAGTTTCCCCAATTACCCTTCTTAGAACTTAATTCTGCTTTTAGTGAAGAAATCTTAACATTGTGGGACATCTAAGTATCTTGTCTTTAAACCTAGTATACAATTCAAAAGACAATTAAGAAACACAGTCCAACACAACACTAATATACTAATACTACACAGCAAACATAACAAAACACATGTGTTACATATTGTTCTGAACAGCGCACATGGAGTAGTCTTTTGGAGTGCTAAGACTCGATCTTAAATGAAATGAAATGAAATCGTTTATTTATTCCCTACAATGGTAACGAGCGCGGGTAAAAAGGCACATTCATTGAACGAAAGTTAAGTCTATATTCTCACTCAAAATCAAAAGTAATTTATTCATATTAGGCTGAGAATGGGAACTTTTGAACGTCAATATTACATAAGACAGTCCGCCCTTCTAAAGGTTTAATCATTATTGGTCTGAGTTAGGTAAACGATGGCAAAGGACTTAAAGAGAAATGACAATTTTTATATTATACATATGAGCAATTTTCTATAACAGTTGAAACGCAATTGCCTATTCCGTAACTGAACGCCAAAACTCCGGACTGCCTGGTTGCCTAGTGGTTGCAATCGCTGGGTTTTATATCAGATACTACTCAGCAACATGGCGAAATGCTAACATACCTAACCCTTACCGTGAAAAAAGCAGCTAAGTATCTAGCAAAATAATATTATTCTATTCACTGGATTACTCCAGTAACTAACTCTTCCATGACGGAACACTCTCAACCACACGAGTGTTATGTCAACAGCTTCTAAGAAATCCTTGATAACAATTGCTAGTCAAGTAACACGAGTACGTGACCTATCTCATTAAGGTTTCGTATAGAACATTTGAATTGGACACTGTTGGCACCCGGGCTATTTAATGGCCATGTGACACTTTACTGAAGTGTCTGGGAGCGTCAATTTTCGTCTTAGTGTGTTTTCGTTACAGTGCTAAAAAGTATTGTGTGAGTACTTAGTAATAGGGTAGTTGACTAAAAAAACTCATTAGACCGTCAGTTAGATTTCCAAAAAATACTAGACACGTATTTTTTCTTTTTTCATATAAACAAAAAATTAAGACGACACAGTGCATTGGAAACTCATGTGACGTCACTGCACGCTACACTTTTTAGCGAGCAGTGACGTCACCAGCCACCACTCCTGATCTTTGATGCCTTTTATATTTGTCCAGTTTTATTGATTTGATAAAACAAAATATACGTATCCAATATTTTCCTATAATCTGAATGACGGACTAAATAGAATAATTTTTTTTTACCCAGGAAACATCCCTATCATGAATGAGTAAAATTAGTTTTAGTAGTTTTATTTAATTACTAGCTGCTCCCAGCAGTTTCAGCCACGTAGGTTTCGATATGTTTTTTTTTATATGCTTCGCTCCTATTAGTCCCAGCGTAATGTTATATAGCCTAAAGCCTTCCTGGATTAATGGTCTATTAAACGGAAAAAGAATTTTTCAAATAGGACCAGTAGATCCTGAGATTAGCACGTTCACACAAACTCTTTAGTTTTATATATTTGTATAGATAAACTAGGTCTATCATCTAGGTCTCTTTATATCACTGTCGGCAAGGGAGACTGAAAGAAGAAAACCTAAGTTGCCGACCTCAAGTTTTGATGAGACTACTGGAATTTCAGATAATCGCACTAGCCGTTCATTCATTCAATCTATACTAATATTTATAAAGCTGAAGAGTTTGTTTGTTTGAACCCGCTAATCTCAGGAACTACTGGTCCGACTTGAAAAATTATTTTTGCGTAGGATAGCCCATTCATCCAGGAAGGCTTTAGGCTATATAACATCACGCTGCGACCAACAGGAGCACTTCCTACTAGGAAGGAGGTACTTCCTGAGATTAGCGGGTTCAAACAAACAAACAAACTCTTTAGCTTTATATATTAGTATAGATTAACATTCGACGTCGGTATTGTGGTTGAATATTATAGGTATTACGATATTTACAAGTCCATGAACTAGTACTTTTTACTCAACGTCTGCGTAAAGACAAGCAGGGTTTCCAATTGTTTACAAAATCCTTGTTTGCGTGCGCTTTCGGTGTTTGTCTGGTTCCAAGCTAAAAGTGGCAGAAGCAAATGTTTGAGCAAGAACATCCTGTCTTTTGTGCTACTTTTGTCTTGCAATGACTCAAAGTTGGTCTGTCAGTTTCTTGAGTATTACAACTACCTTACTTATTAAGAATTTATTTCCATTGGCCTTTTGATACAGAAGGATAATAATTATGACATCTTTTTAATAAAAATCCCAAATTCTTTAAATGACTGACAGACTATAATAATATTAATAATTATAATGTCGACATGTGGGAGGTGGATTCAGCAATCATTGTACCGATAGTCGTGACAGCCAATGACTTAATAGCCAAGAGCCTCGACCACCTCAAGAGGCTCTCGTTAGGCAGCTGGATCAAAGGCTTGATTCAGAAAGCTGTACTTCTGGACACGGCTCGCATTGTCAGGAAGTTCCTCTCTCTGGAGCCCTGACCGCCGGTAGTTTGGACCCTGTTCCCGATGCCGGTGGGCTACTACGTTTTATATTTTTAAATGTTTTTTATGTATTGTTTATATAGAAATATTTAAAAATGTAATTTATATGTATATACAATGAACTAAAGGAATAATAATAATTATTATTTTTTTCAGATTCTTCAGCCATATAATTTGTTATAACATAAAAATTAGTATTAAGTAGTAAATTAAATTAAATAAAATTAAGGTGATATTATTTAGACTAGAAGGACTCCCCGATGACGCTATCAGTCGCTATTTAACAGCGTGCAGCCGTATCCACCGTGCCAACATCGGAGAATCCCACCGGTCGGTGCAGCGCAGGATTGAAGCGCAACGTTTGCGCATGATTGCCGCAAAGCTATCGGTCTCAGCCGCCGTGAACTCGCGCCTCCGCGATCGCGGAGGCGCTGCAGTAGCGCGGCACGACATATTGTACGATACTAGATCGAAAGCTTTGGATAAATCAAGGTAGCATGCGTATACAGGGGCTTTTCTACTTGTGTAGTACTGTACAGTCTGCTTGAGGCACATGATAGCACTCTCGGGGGAGAGACAAGGCCTGAAGCCGAATACTAAGACTATCGTGACCTGGGGATTTACCCCTAACCATGCCTTTAATAATTGCACACACTTGCTTCTAGTGAAGCTGACATTACGAACACCCCCTTAATACCCCCTTCCTCAGCATCGTGCTCCTGCCGCACTGGCCCCAATGGCCCAAAATCCAGCTTAAAATGTTGAGAGAACAAAGTGGCAATTTCACTGGGTTCATGCACTCCAGCCACGCTAATAGGAAGGCCCGGCTTATGATTCATTTTATTAGTGATTTTCCAGATCTTACCAGAGTGTGAAGTTCAGTTAAAATATTCATTTTAATCTGTTGATTTGGTTTGGGTTGACGAAAAAGTTGTGGTGATCGGTGGCCTAGTGGTTAAAACACCAGCCTCTCAAGTATGAGTGCGCGGGTTCGATTCCAGGTCAGGCAAATACCAATGTAACTTTTCTAAAGTTATATGTACTTTCTAAGTATATCTTGGACACCAATGACTGAAGGTGAATGAAAACATCTTGAGGAAACCTGGACTTTATAAGTCTGAAATCGCCAACCCGCATTGAGCAAGCGTGGTGATTACGCTCAATCCTTCTCTGTATGAGAGGAGACCTGTGCCCAGCAGTGGGACGATAAAAAGGATGTTGATGATGATGATGATGATTATTGTTCTGACACCACCTTAATTTTGATTTAAAAGCTCGTCTAGTGTCACACATATCTTTGTAAAGTCGGCCAGCCCTTGGCTTGCCTCCATACAGCCAAGCCTGAAAACACAGCCGCGCCCTCCAGTGAGCGTCGCAGACGTGTCTGTTCCACTCGGTTGTGTATTTACCTCTACGCTTCTCATGAACATAATAACAAGCCACAGCGGCATCTGACAATATACAAATAATTTCGTCATACATTTTATCTAACAGAGCATTATGTTTTTTATTACAACACATGCTATCCGAGCAACTTCTTGATTCTGTGGGGAAATCAATATCACTATGCATCGCCTAAGCGGCTGATATTGCACTAGAGTTCCTTTTACGATACGATCCTATGAAAGTAAAACCTTAAAATTTAAAATCCTTCCTTTTTAAAATCCTTCCTTTGTAAGAAAGCATTTTAAAATATACATCCCCTGGAGGTTAATTAAGAACTGATATCCCTTCTGGAATTCAGCTTCTCAAGCTATAATTAGCATGAATAGGTACACTACTATCACCACGAGGGTGTCCGTGTGTAAAGATGTTCACCCATCCAAGAACCAACTGCAGGAAGCGTAGCTTAACCTGACCGTTCGGCTGTGATTACGAAAGTCCGAGTCCATCCACTACGAATGATATTACATAGATTTCAAAGAATTCTACGTCTTTCGAGATGGCTGAACAAGAGCGTGTATATTGTGGCTGTAACAGTAAGCCGTAGGGGAGAACAATTAACTCTGCTAATTTGATTTTATCGTGCGTGAACCGATAAAAGAACTAATACAGAGTAATCAAAGTACAGAAGGCCGGCTCTATACGACAAAAATGTTGGCACACTTCGCGCTTTACCTAGTGTTACCCCAATAAATCCAATCGAACAATCTGCCCAGCCTATCCTAACTATCTTGAGGTCAGCTCGCAGTCAGACCGTGAGCAGCTAAAAACCAGTATTTTACATGGAGCGACTGCCTATCAGACCTCAACAACTCAGTTAATGGGTAACACGGTACCTCTTATAAGTATCCCAATGTTGTGTCAGTGTTGGTAAGACTGGTTGATAGGCGTTGTCCTAATTGGCGAAGATCGCACGATGACACGATGTGTTCTCGTCGTGTGATGAGATCAAACATACAGATTTCATCAGTGTTCTATTTGAACCTCGCAACTAATCGTGCGAACACATGAAATGCTTAATAACGATCGTACCATGTGTTTGATCGTGCGATCATTTAATCAAGCAACAGATCTCTTTTGAGTGTCCTAATTGGTTACCTACACGATGTCTCGACGCGCGAGGGGCGCGACGGCATCACACGATGGAAATCGCGCGATCTATTGGGACACCTATTAGGTCATCGCAAGACCATCGCGCCGTCGTACAATCACTCCCAATTAGGACGCCGCCTTAGACTAGACATTAATGGATTTTCCACCCTATGAAAAAAAAAGGTTAGTGACTGACCCGTCAACAACTGATAAAGATATTGGTGCTTTCGAGGTTTAGAGAGATCTTGAAGGTATGTATAATAGATGGTCACTCGTTTACCTGGACAACTTCGTTCGATATTAATGAATGTGAACCAGACAACGCCTTGCCGCCAAGCGATTTGTCGTGTTCTGGCATGATGTCTGGTGAAGTCATACGGAGGACGGGTCTGAGCAGTTGTGTTGCAATGTGTGCCGGGTACGATGCGCCTAATGTTGTGTGTGTTGGGAGTTTGGTCGTGGAGGGTCTTCAGATCAATCTCCCTTTGGCGCAGCATCGTTGGTCGTGTTGTTGGGTTTAACATTGCATCACCTCGCTCAACTGCCGTCTTCCTTCCTATTCGCTCAGTTTTTCTGAGTGAATATTCTCTTAATAAACTAGCGCGCTTTACCATCAACGATCGCATCACTGCTTACCATCAGGCGGGATTGCAGTCAAGCGCTAGTATATAATTATTTAAAAAAAAAAAATTGAATTGGATAGTTATTATGATTTAAGATTGCCTTTGAGCTGGTCTTCTGTACATATCTATTCTGTGACACTAACCCGAGTCAATCGAACGGTGGTAAACATTCTACGAGTATCTACTTCAGTATATTGCAATTTGGTTTAAAGAAACTTAAAAAAGACAAGTTTAAAGTTAGGTTTTTGTGTCAAGATTCTGTGCACAAAAATTTGGTATACGAGTAGGTATGTCCAGTTTTCACCGAAGCCGAAGAAAAATAAAAAAAGCCTTACCGATATCAAGATGGGTAATCTTGATATTGGTGAGGTATAAATATCAATAAAATGGCTTAATAATGACAGCCGCACCTGTCTACCATAGGGTAAGCTACGTTTGCTAATGTCGGTGTGTGGATGGGGAAATATTTTTAGATTGTTAATCCGTTGGTTCCAGTTGAAGTTTGTAGATGCTGTCTCATCGGGTAATGACTTTGACAGTTATTACCCGAACATCAGAAGCCCGAAAGTCTGACAGTCAGTATTAACAAGGGACATTATGTTACCCATTAGGTAACTAGATTCTGGAGGTCAGACATGCAGTTGCTTCTGGTAAACTGCAGGGTGGGTAATTGCGTAACACATCAGTAGCAATTGGTTTCATTTTGACAGTTCAACAATGTTCATTGCGTTAGTTACATTGTTGAACTGACAGATTTTCGAACATAGAGAGCAAAGGAACAGCAATAAGCTTCAAAATGATTCCAACTGATAGTAAGTATAGGGTGTTACGCAATTGGGGTGCTTGTATATACGTGCTTCCCGTGCATACGTTCCTAAGTTTACGAAAAGGCTAGATAGAAAAAATACCTTAACTTTCTTGAGCTAAAATTTCCACTAATGAAACACTAGCATAATAAATCAAAACCATATTAAAGCAAACGAGCTAACAAATAACTACAATAGAACCAATTTCTTTAACACAACACAATCGTGTTCAATCTACAACTAGTAATAAAAATCAGTTTGTTTCGTAAAATATATGCGGAAGGAGTCATTATCTTGTCGATATAACAAATCATGTTAGTTCGATGTAACAGTCGATCAGCAAAGCTAATATAATTTTCACGCAACACAAAGTCATAGTATAAATGACTAAGTACAGTCAACTTTAATCAATTATTAAATGAATGAAGAACGGTGAAACCCTACGGAGGACCGGTCTGAACAGCTATGTTGTAATGTGTGCCGGGTATGATGCACCAAATGTTGCTGTTTCGGGAGTTTGGTTCCTCTGGAGCAGCATCGTTGGTCGTGTTGTTGGGAATTAAGTTTAGAACTAGTCTCTAAACTAGTGTTTGACCGCAATCCCGCCTGATGGTAAGCAGCGATGCAATCGATGATCGTAAAGCATGCTAGTATATTAAGAGCCTATTCACTCAAAAAAACTGAGTAAATAGGAAGGAAGAAGGCAGTTGAGCGAGGTGATTGTTAAACCCTAAAACACGAACAACGGTGCTGCGCCAGTAACAGATTGATTTGGAGATCCTCCACGACCAAACTTCCGACAAAACAACATTTGGCTGGCAAACGCTCAGACACGTCCTCCGTACGGCTTCACCAGACATCATGCCGGAACACGACGAATCAATCGCTTGGTGGCAAGACTGTGAAGTCTGTATAGAAACTATAGACCTACGATACCTACCGGCTACGATACATTCTTACTCCTTTTAGTCCGTTTACATTCATTCGCACATCTGCAGAGTGATTGCGTGATGATTTTTAGATTGTAATCCGTTGGTCCTGGTGGAAGCTTGTAGATGTTTGACAGTCATTACCCGAACATCAGAAGCCCGAAAGTCACAATCAGTAAGGGAAAATCAGTATTAACATGGGACATTATGTTACCCATTAGGTAACTGGATTCTGGAGGTCAGACATGCAGTTGTTTCTGGTAAACTGCAGGGTAATTGCGTAACACATCAGTAGCAAAGTGTTTCGATTTTGCTAGTTCAACAACATTCATTGCATTATTTATATTGTTGGGCAGTCACAATTTGACAGTGTAACAACATTCATTGCATTATTTATATTGTTGGGCAGTCACAATTTGACAGTGTAACAACATTCATTGCATTATTTATATTGTTGGGCAGTCACAATTTGACAGTGTAACAACATTCATTGCATTATTTATATTGTTGGGCAGTCACAATTTGACAGTGTAACAACATTCATTGCATTATTTATATTGTTGGGCAGTCACAATTTGACAGTGTAACAACATTCATTGCATTATTTATATTGTTGGGCAGTCACAATTTGACAGTGTAACAACATTCATTGCATTATTTATATTGTTGGGCAGTCACAATTTGACAGTGTAACAACATTCATTGCATTATTTATATTGTTGGGCAGTCACAATTTGACAGTGTAACAACATTCATTGCATTATTTATATTGTTGGGCAGTCACAATTTGACAGTGTAACAACATTCATTGCATTATTTATATTGTTGGGCAGTCACAATTTGACAGTGTAACAACATTCATTGCATTATTTATATTGTTGGGCAGTCACAATTTGACAGTGTAACAACATTCATTGCATTATTTATATTGTTGGGCAGTCACAATTTGACAGTGTAACAACATTCATTGCATTATTTATATTGTTGGGCAGTCACAATTTGACAGTGTAACAACATTCATTGCATTATTTATATTGTTGGGCAGTCACAATTTGACAGTGTACAACATTCATTGCATTATTTATATTGTTGGGCAGTCACAATTTGACAGTGTAACAACATTCATTGGTATGGAGTAACGGATGAGAGATATGCTTCAAATTGTTAGTAATAGTGTTTTTCGCAAAAGTCATCGCAATAGTCGTCTGCTAATTAAAAAAAAAAAATATTACGTGTAAAAGTGACTAGTGATCCTACTTGCATAATAAACGATTTCATTTCTTTTCATACACGCAAGCCGGTTAGGAGGACTACGCATTTATTTTTTGAGAAAAACACCACAAAGTCGATCAATGTATACATTCCTAGGCCGTCTTCTAGTGTAAGTAATACCAATAAAAAAAAAAAAAGAAAAAAAAATGTTGCCCCTCACTAGGAATTACTCCTGTATCGTGGGTGCATTTATAAACAATAAACTCACATACAGAAACAGCCAAACCCGGAACAACTACTTGTAGGTCATACAAATATTTGTTCCGAGCGGTGATCGAACCCGCGACACGCAGCGCAGCAGTCGATCGCTCAGACACTAAACCAACCGTGTCGTCAAAAAACTAAAAATTTTCTAAATACATTCAACATTATTATATCACTGATGTTAAATCTCTCTCAAATTGATTTCGGGTGTACTAGACAGTTTACTTCCACCCTCTAAAATAAAAATTAGAACCGCATTGGAATCTGAAATAACAGATGGACGTATCTGGAGTAACGGACTCGACAAGACAGACTGCAATCAAAATAACGGACACACGCTTTCCGGACGCGTTTCCTCAATCTATCGAGAGCCAATCGTAGGCCTGAAGCAGGGATTGATATGTAATAGCCGTACATCAATGTTCGATATACTTTGAGATCAAAATTATCAATTGAAAAGATAGTAAGTTTTAGAACGAAACATTACAATATATTTGTCATAGTTTCAATATATTCTTATGTTAACAAACGTGAGACAAAATATTTATGTTTTGCGCATTTAATTCGAGAATCCTTAGTAGGTTCAAACTTAGCGGGAGGTTTCAATCAAAAGAATCATTAGTGAAGTTTAAAAGTATTCAGAAAATCTCGAAAAAAGACATGAGACAAATCGAAAATATTCTGCGTATATTGATCACGCAGTGCCAATTGTTTTGTGCATTAAACAGACAGAAGCAATATAAATTTATTTGAACCTGAATGGTACGACCATAGAGAAAAATCTAAGAAATAAAAACAACAATAAACACTAATTCAACAACATTTAAAGACGAACACCGAACGATACTTCGGATTGACAAAATAGTCACAATTTTTCAACTTTCACTCCCTCACCCCATTCCTTACAAAGAATGGTAGACAAGAAACTAAAAACAATGTTTTTCGGAAGAGGCACACTTGTAGTTAAGGTATTCAAACGTGTAGGAAGTGATTTGCCGAGGGTAAGCGATGTTATCGCGACGGAAACGTGATAAACTTGCTGCCAACAGGTGAAATGGCACCTGATATTGTGTTTATATAGTTTTCTTTTTGGTGGAACGACTGCTAATTCTTTTTGTCGAAGACTGGCTTAAAATGTCAAATGTGGGACTGTATTGGCTTTGGTATGTAGGGTAATTGTGTAACATACTATCAGTAGCAATAGGTTTCATTTTGACAGTTCAACCACATTCATTGCTTTATTTACGTTGTTGAGCAGACACATTGTACGAATGTAAAGAGTAATGGATTTTTCTCTCGGTGGTAGGCCATAACATCGGCCGCCGGTAGAAGTTATCACCCACCAGACAAAATCTTGCCGCCAAGCGATTTGTCGTGTTCCGGCATGATGGCTGGTGAAGCCGAACGGAGGACGGGTCTGAGCAGTTGTGTTGCGATGTGTGCCGGGTACGATGCGCCTAATGTTGATGTGTTGGGAGTTTGGTCGTGGAGTTTTGTAGATATAAAGGTCGACGGGGTTCGTGGCACCGTGGTAAATAAATATTTTAAAGGAAAGATGTTGTTCGGTGAAAAGTTTATATTGAAGTAATCGCTAAGGTAAACAAGGCTTTCAAATAAAATAAAAATAGAATAGAACACAATGAAAATAATAAAACGTGCCAGTAGGCTCTAAGGCCTGGTTTACACAGCTGAGATTAGGCATAATCTACAACAGCCCCACATAATCGAAGCTGTGAAAAAAAAAAAAAATGCACAGAAAAATTAAATAAAAACCTAAACCAGCTACACATCTCTTGTGTGCTATAGGCCCCAGTGTTTTAGTGAGAACATCTGCAGGCATATCACAACTCTGAAGATATTCTAACTTAACAACATTAGAAGAGACCTTTTCTCGAATAAAATGATGTTTCGTATCTATGTGCTTCGTCCTGTTGTGGTGTACAGGATTGTGAACGAGATTTATGGCACTCTGACTATCTGAATACAGCTTAACTGGCGTAAGTTTACCTGTTATTTCATGGATAAAACGGCGTAAATAACAAGCTTCTTTAGTAGCGGACGCAAGCGCCATATATTCGGCCTCTGCAGAGGAGAGCGCTACCGTGGGTTGTTTTTTCGACTCCCATGACACAGGTGCTCCACCTTGTACAAAAACATAACCTGTGTATGACCTTCTGTCGATCGTACAGTTTGCCCAATCAGCATCACAGAATCCTTTTAAGAGTTCTCCATTTTTTCTATAAACCAATGAGTAGTTGAGAGTGCCTTTCAAGTATTGTAAAACTCTTTTTGCAGCATTCCAATGCTCTTTAGTATAACACGTATTAAATTGACTGAGATAGCTCGTCGTATACGCGATATCTGGTCGTGTGTTTACAGACAAATACATAAGAGAACCAATAAGAGTTTGGTATGGAAAATTCTCACTAACCTGATCATCACAACGCTTTTCCATCGATTTCTTTACAAGTGGAGTATTTACCGT
Organism: Sesamia inferens; assembly: GCA_037179545.1. Lineage (NCBI taxonomy): Eukaryota > Metazoa > Arthropoda > Insecta > Lepidoptera > Noctuidae > Sesamia > Sesamia inferens. Next base: position 12,170,786 of record CM073928.1, on the reverse strand, counting down.
CTTACACTATCATATTAAATTTTTGTAGTAGTGAACTTATGTATGACGATTGATTAATTTCTATAACATTTTCCTGTATATTAAAATTCAGGCCTAAATACTTTTTCAAAAAACCCAAATCTTTTAGTGAAAAATTACTCGACAAATCCTTTTTGACAATGTCAAATGTCATTTCAGAGTCAAAAAATACTAAAAAATCATCGACAAAGACACTAAGAATAACGAGTTCCTTATCAAAAAGTTTAGTGTATACGCAAGATTCAGAAGGAGTTGGAACAAAACCTATTTTTAAAAGTGTTTCATTTAACTTTTTATTCCAGGCACGCGGTGCCTGTTTTAGGCCGTAAAGGGATTTCTTTAATAGGCAAACCTTACTTTCGCCACCCTTTTCTATGAAACCAAAAGGTTGTTCCATATAAACTTCCTCTTCCAAGTTTCCATTTAGGAACGCGGTATCTACGTCCAAATGTTTTATTTTTAAACCAATTTCTGCAGCCAACGCAAATAAGGCACGTAGGGAAGAATTATGAATTACTGGCGCAAACGTTTCGTCGTAATCTACTCCTTTAACTTGCTTCAAACCTTTTGCGACCAGTCTAGCCTTGTATTTCAGTATATTTCCACTAGCGTCCTTTTTCAGTTTATAAACCCACTTGCATGGTATTACTTTCTTGTTTGGTCTGTCAACAAGATCCCAGGTCTTGAGCTTCATAAGAGAATTGTGCTCATCTTGCATAGCATTTTGCCATTTTTCGGCATCGTCAGCATGAACTGCTTCATAGTATGTCGTCGGCTCATCCAAATCATCAGACAATACATTATAAGTAAGAAAATCTGGTGGTTTCCTGTTTCGTGAGGGGTACCGACGCTCCTGGATAAATGGCTGCTCTTCCAAACTAGCTGGTTCTTCATCAAAACGCTGTGTGTTCATTGGTGAAGACGTTTCAGCTATAGGGTCGATACTCTCAACACAATCGTGAAATTCAATTTCATTTTCATCTCTTTCAGCATTTTCTTCAAAAAGTAAAACTGAGTCCGACTGTACCTCAGGTTCCATCTTAACTGAATCTGACTGTACTTCAGGTTCATTCTGCTTTCGTTTCAAAAATGTAAAGCAGTTTTCAAAAAAGGTTACATCCCTAGATTTTAGGATTCGCCGTGGGTTAGAAGGATCTCTAAAAATATAACTATTTGGATCTTCAGAATAACCCACAAAAATAGCTTCTTCAGCTTTCATGTCCAACTTTTTTCTATTACATGAAGGTATATGGACAAGGGCTCTGCATCCAAAAATTCTTAGATGACTAAGATCACATCTTCTGCCACACCATTTATCATAGGGTATATCCCCACTTAAGGCTCGATGAGGGGACCTATTTTTTAGGTATACAGCTACGCGAAATGCGTCTTCCCAGTAAGCCTTAGGTAGTGAGCTTTCAGCCAGCAGCGATCTCGCCTTCTCGGTTATAGATCGGTGGGTTCGCTCTGCAACTCCGTTTTGTTGAGGGCTGTAAGGCGTCGTTGTTTGATGCGCGATGCCTTTTGATGAAAGATAATCAGCAAAAACTTTATTAACAAACTCTGTGCCGCCATCAGTCCTAATCCTTTTTATTTTAAAACTTAATTGATTTTCAACTAAAGTTTGAAAATGACAAAATTTATCTTTTACTTCGGTCTTTGAACTTAAGAAATACGCAAAAACTTTTCGGGTATAATCATCAACTAAAGTTAACATATATTTATTACCTTGAAAAGAGGTTGTAGACATAGGTCCACACAGATCACAGTGGATCAACTCTAAAGGTGAAGTTGCTCTATTAAAAACTATCCTTTTAAAAGGTTTTCTTGCTTGTTTGCCTTCTACACAAGCGATGCAACTTGATTTATCTACTACGGAAAATTCTACCCCTACCTGATGATTCTTCAACCGATTCATGCCTATTCGACAAAGGTGTCCAAGTCTCTTATGCCAGATTTGATACCTATCCTGACAGTCAGAGTGCTCATCTTTTGTTAAATAATTATCAGCCACAGTGTTGGAAACATTTGTAGAGCCATTAAGTACATACAATCCACCACAGGGCGAAGCATGAAGAAGCGAATCACCTGTAACACAAAAGGTATCATTTTTATAAAAGTTACATCCATTTTTATTAAAAACACATATAAAACCCTTATCTACAGCTTTTTGTACAGATAGCAAATTAGCATTTAAGTCTGGTACATAAGCAACATCAGAAATTGTATTTATTTTATTTTTAGGTGTCGAGATCGAAATATCTCCTAATCCTAAACATTTGATCTTTTCACCATTTGCGACAGTTACGGTTCCTCTATCAGTCAACTTTATATGTTGAAACCAATCACGCCTTGAAGACATATGTTTAGTTGCACCTGAGTCTACATACCAAACATCCTTGTTTTCAGATCCAGAAGTATTCAAAGCAGTAAATGAGGAGTCATTTGTACTCGTAACAATACCCTTTTCCTTCTTCTTTTTCAATGGACAGTCTGGTCTTTTATGTCCGGGTACATTACAGTCATAACATACTACTTCCTTCTTCTTTTTGGATTTAGGTTTCACTTTTGCTTGAAATACCGAATCCGTCGTTAATGTGTCGCTTTTAGACATTTCATTAAGGAGTCTCGTTTTTACCAGGTCAGTAGTTACATCAACATTGCAATTTTCAAGCGCCATAATGAGGGGCTCATATTTTGGAGTGAGTCCACCTAAAAGTATAGCGGCAATCGACGTATCTTCTATCACCTTCCCAATATCTGCAAGATCCTGTGCAGTTGAAGTAACTGCATTTATGTACTGTTCAATGTCTGCATAATCTGCGAGACTTAAGCGGTACAACTTACGTTCAAGAGCTATTCTTCGTCCTATACCGTTATCCTCAAAAGCTTTCTGTAATGATTTCCACGCTTCCGATGCAGTCTTTGCACTTCTAACGTGAGTTATAGCTGCACCATCTACAGTTAGGCAAATCTTAGCAAGAGCTTTTGTATCGTACTTTACCCTTATAGCCTGAGGAGTTGTGTCACCTTCTGGGTATCCAGTAACGGCAAACCAGAGATCCTCGTGGAGTAGGTAGTTTCTCATTTTAAACTTCCACGTCGGATAACCCTCCTTGTTTCTTAAGCCAAAGGTTGGTAATGACGAAGAGCTTGACTTCGCCACAACATTACTATCACCAGTATCATGTGACATGTTTACGCACACCAAAAAATACAAAAAACAATATTTTCCAAAAAAATACACTTTTGTATATATTTCACACACGGATTTTATACTCCACAATTTCGTGCTGATAACGTTTTGTAGATATAAAGGTCGACGGGGTTCGTGGCACCGTGGTAAATAAATATTTTAAAGGAAAGATGTTGTTCGGTGAAAAGTTTATATTGAAGTAATCGCTAAGGTAAACAAGGCTTTCAAATAAAATAAAAATAGAATAGAACACAATGAAAATAATAAAACGTGCCAGTAGGCTCTAAGGCCTGGTTTACACAGCTGAGATTAGGCATAATCTACAACATGGAGGGTCTTCAGATCAATCTACCTATGGCGCAGCATCGTTGATCGTGTTGTTGAGTTTAACTTTGCATCACCTCGCTCAACTGCCGTCTCCCTTCCTATTCACTAAGTTTTTTTTTAGTGACTAGGCTAAATAAACTAGCGCGCATCACTGCTTACCATCAGGCAGGATTGCGGTCAAGCACTAGTTTATAATTATTTTAAAAAACAATTTAAAAAAAATGGATTTACAAAATGCTTCAATTTGAGAGTAATATTGTGTTACGCGATTGTTACCAGTCTTGCGGGAGGCCTTTGTCCAGCAGTGGACCTCTATAGGCTGTAGAAGAAGAAGAAGAAGAAGAAGAAGAAGAAGAAGAAGACACGATAAGGGTGTTAGTCTAGAAGACGAAAAATGTCAAAAGCTTTGTTCAAGTGCGAGAATAGTCACAGTCTTGTCCAGTTATCAGAAACTGAAACAATGTATATTTCAAGCAAACTCGTATTAAAGGTAATAAACGTGTAGAAAGTAATTTGCCGAGGGTTACCGATGTTATCGCAACGGAGGTTTGATAAAGAAAAGAACCAACAGGTGAAATAGTTATACGGTCTTATGTGTAATTTTACTTTTATTTGGAACTGTTATAAAAGACAAGCTTGACATTGAAATAGATTGTAATTAAAAAGTTTTAAACTTAATTTACTGAAAAATCACGCGAAAAGTATGGAACAAGAAAATATTCTCATCATGTACAAACTAGTCAATATTTATCTTGTATATAAATAAATCACTCATATGTCATATATAAGAAGAGATCCGCAGAAGAACGAGAGTAACCGACATAGCCCGAATAGAATTGCAACACGAAAGTGGCAGTGGGCTGGACACATTGCCCGTAGGACCGATGCCCGATGGGGCCGGCGAGTTCTCAAGTGGCGAGCACGAACCGGAAGACGTAGCGTGGGTAGGCCCCCGACAAGGTGGACCGACGACCTGGTGAAGGTCGCGGGAAACCGCTGGATGCGGGAGGCGCAGGACCGGTCGTCGTGGAGAACCTTGGGGAAGGCCTATGTCCAGCAGTGGACGTCTTTCGGCTGAAATGATGATGATGATGATGTCATATATGTACGTACTTTAATATATTTAATACATATTCTATTTTTATAGGGCTAATCAAAGGATTCATGGTTCGTGGTCATCATACCACTGATCCAAAGCTTATGATCGCTTAAGTACAAACTCTTAAAATTAGGGTAGATGGCATACGGTTGGCAAGTAATACAAAAATGAACTTCTAACTGTGAAGAACCCTTTGCCATCCAGACGATCCAGGCGGTGCCGACTGCCCAGATGACATCTTGTCGAGGCTAATCTGGACGTTTCCTCACTAAGTTTTAAACAAGTCAAAAGAGTCAATCACAGGAATTAATACTTTTCAGTCGCTTTGTAATCCATACTGAAATACAGTCATATATTTCATAAATACAGGCCTTAATATTTCACAGTAACATGATCGTATATTTTCCAGCGCGATGGGTTCTCAACAGATTGAATATCTTGACGTAAATAATTGGCTTGTTAGTGACGAGTCCGGAATAGATTGTATCGGACGATGTGCATTCTACAGTTATGGGTAGTTTAGTTGATGTTAATAAGATAACCGTCTATTTTTATGATGATTCTTTAGTATATGTTTGTATTATCATACTAAACGGTTTTTCATTAAAAGTTGAAATCCTCCGTGCAAAAATAACGTGTCACTTAGATTAGACAAACGGCAATATCTCCCAAAGTTATGTAATCCATAAATACATGTATAAATAATATGTTATAGGCAGATAAGTGGCGTTCATTTCAAGCAAGCAAGCTATAGCTTAAAAAAGAAATTCTGGATTTAAAAAATATCAAATTTCGAATTTTTTGTAAAAGAATATTTTCGGCTTTTTTTTTTTAATTTATTTATTTTAGGTCGCTTAAACATCTAGGTCATTAGCGACCACTATAATTTAACAATACAGTATATTATATTACATTGTAGTAATTGATTAACTTCAGAAATTTAACAGTTTTTTCTAAATCATTTAGACAATCTTTTAAACACCTAGGTAAGCTTACATTCAGTCTTTCTGTACTGTACATTGGACATTCAATTAGTAAATGTTTTATCGATACATCACAATCACATCTTGAACATTTCTTTTTGGTATCTTTGGTGATGAAGTGAATATGAGTTACATTACAGTGTCCTATTCTTAATCTATTTAGAACTACCTGATCTCTTCTATTGTTTGTGTGTAAATTCCTTTTTTCAAAAACAGATTTTCTTATCTCAAATAATACACTATCATTATCTTTTACCCAATAGCTGTTCCATATTTTTTTAACATTTAATCTAAGAATCTTTTTAAGGTCTTTGATGTTACTTAAGGTGAAATTACAGTGTTCTAATTTGGTAGCTTTCTTTGCTCCCATATCAGCCTTTTCATTTCCGGGAATACCCTGATGACTAGGTATCCAGATTAATTCTAATGCGAATCCATTATTTATTAAATTAAATAACCTTTCTCTTATTAAATCAATTAGAAGGTCATTATTACTAATGTTAGATAGTGCTTTAAGGGTTGACATTGAGTCTGAAAATATGAGAATCTTTTTATCATATGGTTTATCTTTAATGATTTCCAGACATTTAAGTATAGCAACTGCCTCACATGTAAAAACAGATGAGTAGTCTTGCAACCGGAACTTGTAAATATGATTACCAGATACGACTGCGCAACCTGCTTTTCCTTCATATAGAGAGCCGTCGGTATAATACATTACAGAGTCTGATTTTTGGTTTTTAATTTCATAATATAGGTTTTTATAAATATAGTCAGGTGTCGTTTCTTTAGCATTTCCGTTTGATATATTTAAATTAATTGTTGGTTCAATTTTTTTCCAAGGTGGTTGCTTTGGGTAGTTACGGCAAAATGTAGGAGGAAGTTGAAAATTTATTTCACTGAGATATTTTTTGACTCTTATTCTTAAAGGTCTTGGCAGAGATGGTCGCAAGTCATATTCTATATCAGATGGATTTGAAGATTTTAAAATAAATGAATCATCATAGTTGGTGCCATGGTTTGCTGCATAAGTGAGGCATAATTCTTTCCTACGGTATTGTAATGGTATTTCATTAGCTTCAACGAGGACACTGTTAACTGGACTAGTTCTAAAAGCTCCCAAACTTAGTCTTATGCCAGTATTAAGAATGCTTTCCAAGAGTTTCAAGATATTATGAGAAGCTGAGTCATATATAATAGATCCATAATCGATTTTTTGTCTTATTAAGGCTTTGAAGGTATTCTTAATACACTTGCTATCAGATCCCCAGTTTATTGATGATATAACTTTAATTACATTTAATCTGTTATGGCATTCCGATTTAACTTTTTTAATGTGAGAAACCCAGTTCATTTTAGTATCAAAGGTGAGTCCTAATATTTTTAAACTATTCACTTCTTTAATTTCGTGATTATTGATATTAAGATTTATTTTAGTTTTATTGTTTTTTATTGAGAAAATCGTGAATTCAGTTTTTATTTCGGAAAATTTAAAGCCTGTATGTTTACACCAATTATTTAATTTATTTAGAGTGTTTTGTAGAAGTTTTTCTGTCAATTTTAGATTATTACCACTACATAATATTGTTAAATCATCTGCAAACAAATAACCCTTTACGGGGCGTTCAATGACCTCAAGAACATTGTTGATCGATATCAAAAAAAGAATAACACTTAATACAGATCCTTGAGGCAATCCATTTTCAGTGATGAAGGGATTTGATAGAACATTATCGATTTTAACTCTGATTGATCTGTTTTTTAGAAAATTAATAACAAAAGAGAGAAAGTTACCTTTTATATTTAACTTTTCTAGTAATAAAATAACTCTGTGTTTCCATACCATTTCATAAGCCTTTTCTAAATCTAAAGCAATAGCTACAATTTTATTTTTATTAGCAAAAGAAGTGAGTATATCATCTTCTAAATGGGCCAAATGGTCTAGGGTTGATTTGTACTGTCTAAAACCGAATTGGAAATTGGATATCAGTTTATTGTGTTCCAAAAACCATCTCAATCTATTGCTTATAATTTTTTCGAGCAATTTGCATAAATTACAAGTGAGCGATATGGGTCTATAGCTTGAGGTTTTGGTTGCTATTTTGCCTGGTTTAGGTATGGGTATAACAAAAGCCTCCCTCCACTGGTCAGGGAAAACTTGGTTAGTCCAAATGAAGTTGTAAATATCTACAAGACGTTCTAGTGCTAAAAGGGGGAGTTTCTTAATTATAGTATTTGATATTTGGTCGGGACCAGGACTTGAATTCCCCAGTTTTTGTATGACTGGAATGAGTTCTTGTAAGGTAATAATTTCATTTATAGGGCTACTGTTGTCTTGCAGATCAAATACTGTATACTTCTCTTCCATTTGGTGTTTGTACTGTACAAAATTTTGATCATAGTTATTAGAGCTGGAGTTAGAAGCAAAAGCAGTCCCTAAAAATTCAGAGTTTATTTTTGGATCAGAAATTAGCTCTCCTTGTTCATTTTTTAAGATTATTATTGATTGTTTTTTATGTCTTTTACCATTAATAGCGTTAATTTTCTGCCATATAATTCCTACAGGGGTATAACTATTTATTGATGAAATGAATTTAGTCCAGCTAGCTTTTCTGTTTTCTTTAAACAATCTTCTAGTTTTAGCTCTTTTTTTCTTATAATCTATCTTAAGTAACTCTTCTTGTAGTAGGCTTTCTTGATTACAAAAATAATTATTTTGGTTTTTTCTTCTTAATTTGGTGTAAGCTCTGTATGCCTTTTTAGTTTCCTTTAATGATTTAGAACACTCATCATTCCACCAAGGAACTTGTTTCTTCTTTAATTTTCCAGACGTTTTAGGGATGTACTTTTCAGCAGCTTTGATGATTAAATGATTAAATTCTTTAACTAAATCATTAATGTCATTATTTGATGTTATGTGTAGTTTGTCTAGTTGTTTAACGTTACATTCTATTTCATTAGAAAAGTTAGTCCAATCCGCATTTTGATATTTCCAATGTTTAGGGACATATTGTATATTTGAGTTATAATCTATTTCAAACGTAATTACTTTAGGGAAATGGTCACTGTCGTAAAGTTCATCCAATGCATTCCAGTCGAAATAAGTTGATATATTTCGTGAAGCAAAAGTTAAATCAATATTGCTAGTTCGACCATTCCTACTGTTAAAATGAGTAGGTTGATGAGAATTGAGGAGGAAAATACTATCATGTGATTCTAACCAATCAGCTATAATTTTACCCCTTTGATCACAGTGATTTGAACCCCAACAGAAATGATGGCTGTTAAAATCTCCCAGTAAAATAAAGGGAGTTGGAAGCTGATTAACCAAATTATTTAATTCGTTTTCATTAAAAGAACAACTATTGGGCAAATATAAATTACAGATTGTAATTGTTAATGGAAACTTAATTCTCACAGCTATAACTTCTAAAGGACTATTAATGGTAATCTGCTCAGGAAATGTATAAGGTTTTATATATGTTGCCACGCCACCGCTAGCTATACGTGCGGTACTACTAGAGCGATTTTTGTAAAAAAAATTAAAATTTCTTAGTTTAGCACAATAATTATTTTTAAAGTTGGTTTCTTGAACACAAAAACAAAGTGGATCTAGCATGGAAACCATTGACATTCCACTGCAGAATTTTCATGACTAATATTTATGAAAAAAGGGTAAACTTTTTTTTATGTCTTAATAAAAAAAAAAGAAAAAGAAAAAAAAAATACCTAGTGGGTATTCCCTGGTTCAATGATGCATTGTAATTTTCGAATAAATCTAGAACATCTATTTTTTAACGTTTTGTTCATTTTAGGATGAAGTTGTAGGCACATATCAATTAAATCGGGGATCTTATCAGTGTATTCGTTGGTAATTTCTAAAACATTTTGTTTGTTACGGCACACATCCAAAAGACTTACAAATTGATCGACTGATAAGGGAAAACTTATGTTAGATTCCTTTAGTTCCAATTTAATGTCGTTCCACACTTGTTTTTCTGATCTGCTGTCAATAGTTTTCTTCTTTTTTTTAATGGATTTTAAGTTTGTTTGTTCCTCTTCTAGTGAATAATTACTGTCGGTGTCATCTGTGTGGTCGCTCATAGGCATCTCTTCCGCTGGTGGAATTGTTTGGATAGGCTCTGGCTGAGGGGTTCCCGAGGTAGTATCAGAATGGAATCGTTTGGTGCCTTTGTTAGATAATAAATTTTGGGTCAGTGGGGTAAGGTTTCCTAAAGGTTTGTTAAAAACTATTGGAGGGTAGGTTGAGATTTCTTCTGTTTGTTGCGTAGATTGATGTTTACTTTGTGGGCAATATTTAGCTAAATGGCCCATTCCATTACAAATAAAGCATTTCATTGATTCATTAGTTAAGTAAATCCAATAATTTGTGTCGTCATAATTTATTTGCATAGATTCTGGAAGTCTTTTTTCATCCTCTGGAGAAACATACAATTGCCGGCGGAAACTCATAATATGTGCGAAACCAGGCTCAGAAATTCCAACTCTCATAAAGGTAATTGGTGATAATATTTTAATATTAATTTCATTGAATTTTTCTGTTATGACCTCGTGGGGTATAATCGGGCAAACATTAGATAATACAATTCGTTTGTTTCTTGTTATCAGTGGCCGAATCTCCAGAATATTATCTTTGACTTTTACTTTTTTTATTACATCAACAAGTTCATCTGCGGTTTGTTTAGTATCCATGTACACACATACTCTTGAGTTGGCTATTCGTGAGATAAATCTTATTGAAGTTGGTTTGGTAACTGTGGAGAGGGCTAACAAATAGTCTCGTAGCATAATTCCATCGATAGAATCTATTATGATAGCTTGATCTTTCTTTGGGAATGTAGTTTTAGATGTAACATTGGCATAACTTACAGTGGGGATATCCATGATGATATAAGGTGCCCCTGTAGCCAGGAGCACCTTTGGTAGTAAATGTAGTACTATGTAATAAAAGTATAATCACTGTATTTATATAATATAAAGATCGATAAATTACTCGCGGCGAGGCTACGCATTAAATGAGATAGACGCGCGAACCTAACGGCGGCCGTAGGGTAACTATTTTTTTTTTTTCGGCTTTATTTCCAACCGGTCTGTTATTATAAACAGCTGTTTGATCTGATCACAGTATTTTGTGCATCAATGTCATTATCTCCTGAAGAATGTACACGAATTATGACTAAGGTACAACGGGTACACGGTCCAAAGAGAACTTCAGCGATTTCAAGAAAACAGCATGAACATCAGAAGACGGGACATGGGAGGGACAGGGAAATTGCAGGTCAAGGTGCACAACTCTACGAGAAGGCCGATTCATCGTGAACACTATGTTCAAAAAATCGACATCTCACGGCCGTTCAGGTCCGAAATAGTTTTCAATTTAGTTCACCACAACAATGTGAATTCTGACACGATCCTGTGGCAACTTCGTGAAGCTGATGTAAAACCTTATGGGCCAGTAAATGGCGCTAAACTGCTCAGAAACCATCGAGTTGCCAAGTTGCGATTTGCTCGAGAACACATTCTATGGACAGATGAATATTGGTCTAGGGTTATCTTTTCCGGTGAATCAAGATTTTGTTTATTCACACACGAAGATTATATGCGCGACCAGGTAAACGTTATCGTCAAGCGAATTTTGAAGAAAATGTGTAATTCAGTGGAGGGTCAATAATGGCTGGAACGAAGAATAGGCTAGGATATCTTTACAGAGTTGTACGGATCATAGAAAACGGTTCATTGAGGGCTCGCAGATACGTAGACGAGATTTTAAATGAGCATTTTGGTCCTTTCCTGGTGAATATGGACGCAAATTCCATTTTTATGCACCATAATGCACGACCACATAGTGCACTTTTGGTCTACGCATATATTCAAGACGTGGGTATCACCCGCATGGAATAGCGAGCTCGTATCCCGGACGTCTGAAATCGCCAACCCGCATTGAGCAAGCGTGGTGATTACGCTCAATCCTTCTCCGAATGAGAGGAGACTTGTGGCCCAGCAGTGGGACAATAAAAAGGTTGATGATGATGATCCCGGACTTAAAACCCATATAGCATTTATGAGACGAGCTTGGAAGATGCGTTAAATAACGCTCTCCAGCTGCAGCTACCTTACGTGAGGTAAGGAGTGAGCTAGTGGGAGAATGGTCAAATATAGACCAACACCGTATTAGAAATTTGGTTTACAGCATGAAACATCGCCTTAATGAAGTGATACTGGTCAGTGGAGGAAATAGAAACTATTAAAATGTCAGAAAAAAATTCTTTTTGCAGATTAACTGTATTGTTTTTTTTTTTTTTTTTTTTGTTGTCAGAAGTTGTATTCAAATAAAATTATTGAGTTTACAAATATGTTATGTATTTTATTTCATGTATCTATATAATAATAGTTTCACGGATTAGAGTTGTGTATTTAAGAAACTATCACAGTTTTTATAAGCGACCTGGAATTTTTGCGGCCCATTTTTCTAAACACGAACGTTTATATGTATCTTTGTTACTCTTTTACGTAAAAAATACTGAACGAATTTGGAAGAAAGTTGGCACACAGGCGGTTTACAACCAGGCTTAATTTATGGGAAAATTTTACTTTATATCCTTTCCCACGGGATCGATAGTTAAACAGGCGAATCCACGGAGCGCAGCTAGTACGATACGATTGGTGCAGTGGGTGAGCGATCGGCTGCTGCTGTGCAATTTCTGCACGGACCAAATATTTGCATGGCCTACAAATAGTTGTTCCGGGTTTGTCTGTTTGTGTATGTGAGTTTAAAAGTTTGTAAACGCTCCCACGACACAGGAGTAATTCCTAGTATGGAACAATGATTAAACAAAAAGGTTTACGCAGCAACTTCAAAGTATATAAAACGAAAACTTATATTAGAGTTTCAAGCTAATATAAAAGCTAATATAATAATTCGTTATTTAAATATTCAATATTAGGAATGTTGAAATTTTACTCGTTTGTATTCTAATGTTTGACATTCAAATATGTAGGTTACAATAGTTTTCTTCTTTTTATACATAGTAACTACGAGACAAAGAAATGATTTGATACGTGTAACTTGATAACCACATTCAATCTTCAGATTGGTTTAATAATTCTCTCCTACACCTTTCATAATACCGTGTTCTCACTCAATACTAGCTTAGAAAATAATTTCGCCCAATGGAACTCGCTGCAAACCCCACTAAAATTGATAGGAAATTAGTGGGGCTAGGCCGGAGAGAGCTCTGCCAATGTCCACATCCATGGTGGATGTGGACATTGGTGGATAGTTATAATTAATAAATTTTAAGAGCTACCTACTTCACAAGCGAATTAACCTGAACTAAACAGGTGGAGGATGCTCGTATTATGCTAATAGGTCGTATAACCAGGCGCAGGTAAACACATAACATGGTTTTGCATAATAGAATGCTGGCGCTACTGTTTTGTTTGTGCAGTCTATGCATTTTCATTTTAAGATCCGGGGGTGTATAAAATTTTGGTCTAAAGTATTTTTGTTCATACTTAGAAAAATATTCTACCAAAGATAAAGGGGGAAAAGTAAGCGTAGCAACTGTAAAGAAATGAACAGAGCTACCTACACAAGGTATTGGTTAAGATATATTTTTCATCGCAACTGCTCTCAAAACGGAAAAGGAGGAAACATGAATGTTCTAGAACCAAAAACACTCAATGATATATATATATATATATTTTAAAACGTTGCCCCACACTAGGAATTTGTCACTGGGGTCGCCTGGTGGATATTGGACAACTGTCTCTAACAAAGAGCAACCTTGTGTCTCAGGTAGAGGGTATAATTTAAACTGAGTATTATTATAATAACTTTCTAAGCTAATTAAATACTTAGCTCCTGTAAATTAGGTCTAAAATCACGTGAAAGGGTAAGTTTTTTCGCACAGATTTCCCCTAGCGTTACTCAAATAATAGTCTGACATTATATTCTCTCATTTATTTCTACGATATGACATAGGTAGGCCAACATCAAAACCAAAAGGTTTTAGTCATAATCCTGTAAACAAAATACATACCACTACACTTGATTCAGTTTATAAATAAAATATTTCAAACTAGACAAATAGGTCAGCAGCTGAATGTCTAAAATTTATTAGTCAGGAGTGCGTGTCAGAATTTAAATAAGATCACATAAAATGCCTTTTCTTGTATTATAAAAAAGAGGAAATGCTAATTTTGTAACATCATAAAATATTATTCAGTTTAGTATATATTATAATAACGAAACAAGACATCTGGACAAGATTAAATATTTTTGGCGCTACTTTTTATTTAAATTGGACAATTGCCACATGAATATTATGGATAATATGATAATAATTTGAAGGAAGAAATTTCTTAAGAAATAAGCATCACCTTTTAGTTAGATCTTAATTTTGAAATGTCCTTATATACTTTATTGTGTGTATCTACAACTTTACATAAATAATAAAATAAATAAATAAGGATCAAAATAAATCGTCTTCAAAATAGTCTTCATTCTATTCAGCTAGCTGATCATACGATTTCTTAATAAATAAGCAGCACCTTTGTACTTACTTCTTAGTTTTGACATATCCTTATCTATTTTATTGGGTGTATCTACATAAATAATAAAATAAATATCAAAATAAATCGTTTTTAAACTAGTCAACACGCCTGCCTGCGCCGTGGAGGCCCCAGGTTAGATCCCCGGCCAGGTCATGATGGATAAAGATCTTTTCATGATTGGCCTGGGTCTTGGATGTTTGTCTACATATATATGTACCTATTATACATATAGTATCGTTGAGTTAGTATCCCATAATACAAGTCTCGAACTTACTTTGGGGCAGGCTCAATCTGTGTGATTTGTCTGTATATATTTATCTACATATATATGTATCTATTATTATTCGCTCCGTCCGTCAGCTGGTGGTGTGGCCTGCGCTTTACCCAGTAACTGGGTGGCAGATAGAGGCCAGACAGACAGTCGCTTCATGTCATCATCATCATCATCTCAGCGTTAATCCCAGTCGCATCCGAAGCTTTTTCAGCTTTGGAGTGTGGGATCCGCTTTATCGGTCTAACTGCTGATTTTGGCTAAACTTCGATATTTACCGTGAAGCGACTGCCGTCTGACCTCCACAACCCTAAAGCGATATCAAAGCATTGCAGCTAGACCAATTGTTGGACTTTCGAGGGCTCTAACAACCCGTAACGACTGCCATTAGATGTTCGTATGGCAACCGGGACCAACAGCTTAACGTGCGTTAGGAGGCACGACCAGACCAGTGCAAATATTCATATTCATGCATACAAATATTTGCTCTCCGCGGGGATCGAACCCGCGCCTCCTTGCGCAGCGGCTGCGTTCACTTCGTTAAAATCTTGTATTCAGATGCATCCAGTTGCACTGTAAACCAAGCACAATATAGTTGAAAAAGATAAAAAAAAGAGTCGGTTTTAGGTAAGAAAAAACATTTCGCGACTGCTTATCAAATACTAACGTGATAAAGTAACAGCTCCCAATGGCGACGAAAACAATTCAAAGTAGTTCATGCACATTTTGCTTTCGCGATAACTACCGGCATATCGAACCGCGTTTTATAAACAATTTTAATCGTCGATTGTTCCGCCTCTTCGTTTACCACTTGCGTCAACCCATTGTTCAAACCGCAAGATCAAGGAACGATTATTTACAACTAGCTTTCCGCCCGCGGCTTCGCCCGCGTTAATTTCGGTTTTATCGCGCTTTTTAGATTTCTCTCGGGAATATCATTTTTTTTCGGGATAAAACCCCATTATTTAATCCGGACTTCTAACTTTCCGTCTGCAAAATTTCAAAGCAATCTGTTCAGGAGTTTCGGCGTGAAAGTAGTACAAACAAACTCACTTTCCGATGTATATTATTAGTAAGGATATATTTGTTGTACACATACAAATATTCCAATAATCTCCCTTGGTAACTTGGTGTTTTTTTAGAACCAAAAGTAGCCTATGTTACTCTCCATCTTTTCAACTAACTGTATGCCAAAAATCAGGTCGATTCGTTACTTTATTAGGTTATATATATGGACGATATTTGGTGTACACATACAAATATTCCAGTAATCTCCCATGGGAACTTGATGTTTTTTGGGGACCAAAAGTAGCCTATGTTACTCTCCATCTTTTCAACTAACTACATGCCAAAAATCAAGTCGATTCGTTACTTTATTAGGTTATATATATGGACGATATTTGGTGTACACATACAAATATTCCAGTAATCTCCCTTGGGAACTTGATGTTTTTTGGGGACCAAAAGTAGCCTATGTTACTCTCCATCTTTTCAACTAACTGTATGCCAAAAATCAGGTCGATTGATTGCTTAGCTACGGCGTGAAGGAAGGACAAACAAACAAACAAACACACTTTCACATTTATAATATTAGTATGGATATTTGGTGTACACATACAAATATTCCAGTAATCTCCCTTAGGAACTTGATGTTTTTTGGGGACCAAAAGTAGCCTGTGTTACTCTCCATCTTTTCAACTAACTGTATGCCAAAAATCAGGTCGATTGATTGCTTAGCTACGGCGTGAAGGAAGGACAAACAAACAAACAAACACACTTTCACATTTATAATATTAGTATGGATATTTGGTGTACACGTACAAATATTCCAGTAATCTCTCTTGGGAGCTTGATGTTTTTTGGGGACCAAAAGTAGCCTATGTTACTCTCCATCTTTTCAACTAACTATATGCCAAAAATCAAGTCGATTCGTTACTTTATTAGGTTATATATATGGACAATATTTGGTGTACACATACAAATATTCCAGTAATCTCCCTTGGGAACTTGATGTTTTTTGGGGACCAAAAGTAGCCTATGTTACTCTCCATCTTTTCAACTAACTATATGCCAAAAATCAAGTCGATTCGTTACTTTATTAGGTTATATATATGGACGATATTTGGTGTACACATACAAATATTCCAGTAATCTCCCTTGGGAACTTGATGTTTTTGGGGACCAAAAGTAGCCTATGTTACTCTCCATCTTTTCAACTAACTGTATGCCAAAAATCAGGTCGATTGATTGCTTAGCTACGGCGTGAAGGAAGGACAAACAAACAAACAAACACACTTTCACATTTATAATATTAGTATGGATTGCTTGTCATACATTGCGCGCATTGTTCCAAGACTTAAAGCCCTGCTCTGAAACTGCCACGGAATGTATCAATATCAGTGGATAAACGGTAGCGGACAATCGTAGTAGAGTCCGTATTTCAGCGCGAAATGAAACTTCGCAGAATACTTAAGTGAAAAGAAAAAATACAGTAAGAATAGTTTGGTGTCAGATGCAACGACGTCGCGACGGTTCGTGGTACGAGTCTGTTTGAAACTTTGGATGCTACTGGAGACTGCCTCGGCTATTGTCGTCGAGTTCTACGACTCGACGACTTATATTAAAAAGTAAAGCTTTACTCATTTAAATTTGTTACAAATAAATCACTCGTTGTATCCATTATGACATATTTCTCGCTACACTTTGAATGGGTGATTAATCGTTTCTGTAGATCCCTTTTGCGTATCTTCGGGTCGAAAAAATCTTTTCAGTTTCTTTCCCCTTTGCCCCTTTTCTATAATCTTATTTCAACGACAAATATGTAAAAAACGTTTTACCTTTCCAAGAGACAAAAATATAAAAGAATTTAAATTAAATGCCCAAGTAGTGAAACTCTTAAATATGTGTCTTTGTGATCCGGAAGATACAAAAATATACCACTTTTTGGGTCCTTGTTAGGTTTTCCAAATCAAAATTCTTTGTACGCTTTAGATATAAATAATAATCATAGTTCTTGAATTGTGAAGACGTAACATTGAAAGTGAACTTGCTGGTCAATAAAGTCTCGCGTCGCCATCTTGCATTTTTGACCACACTTCAACACTCTTCCCAAAGTATTAGAGCTCAATTTAAAAAGTCTTTCCCAAAAGTCGATATGACATTCCTGCATCGATAAGACCGCAACGTGAGAAGCGTTAAAAGTTTAGGACCCTACATTGTTTATTGAAATTTGGGTCATACTACTTTCAGTATTAGGCCTGAAATCGTTTATGATGATAGGACAAGTTTATTTTTATTTAAAAATAAAAAGTAGAAACAGTGGTGCCGTTCAATGCTGTGTAAAGTGAGATATATTGTGATTGTGAAACAGTTGCGTTTTGCAGGCGGGCCCTTGTACTCTGTATGCATGAAGGCACTCAGCAGTCGTGGAGAATCTTAATTGTACTCCATTGAGAGATTCCAGAGCGCGGCGTCTTTATTTTTGAATAGAGGGAGACTTGTTGCTCATGTGAAGGCTGACCGTGATTCACATGTTGCGCTGCACATTCGTGGGTACCACTTTGTTAGCAATACTTTGTTCTATTTGCATAAGCTTTGGAAGCTGAGATAAACATTTACTACATAAATCATTTGAACGTCGCGTAAAACGTTATCCGTCGGGTGTCAGAATCAATAAACGCTCAAGACATCGTCGACATGTGTCGTAAACTAGGCCATTTATGACACTCAATAATCGTAAATAACATGAGCAATATTCCCCATACCCCATAATAATGAGTGTTATTACTGTGTTAACCTAGGGGCAGTGTTTACATCGTCGGTTGGAATAGAACAGTTATTTGAACGGCTTTCGATCGTTGTTTAACTGTCTCGGAGGACGTCCTCATTGACTCGGCAGATGCTCTTCAGCTCTAGTACCACAAGTCACTCGTTCCCTTGAACGTGACCCCTCTATGGGATCTCATCAACTTCAAAGGTAATCTGCCCTGGGACATCTGTGAGCGATTTACATCCGGACGTCCTGTTACGCTGCATACATGTGTAATCAGTTCGATTTGGACGTTGTTCCACTGGAACAAGTAATAAAATAGAAATTCAGAGCTTCATTTAAGTCTGTTTTTACTCAGTTTCAGACCACCTTTAAACAACAAAAATTAAAGGCATGAATTCTTTTAAAACTAAGAAAGAAACTTACCGCTGTTCTCGAATCACGAGTTCAAGACCATTAAGTCTTCCTAAAGATTTTTTATCAGCAAATCGATCTGCGTACGTGTAAAGTGCCTTTTATGGGAGTTCAAAGTTCAAAACCAGATTGTATTCAAATTACAGCGAAATGCTATTACATATCAATTTACAATTCCTGCTCGATTGCGTTCAATATATAAAACAAGTCTTAGTGTCAATGACTGACGTACCCCTGACAGCTATGACCCCTTCATCTTCACATTATACTCCTACCGACCTGACATGCTAAACAAGACAAACAAAACTCAAACTAAACCTTGTCATTCAACAAATAAAGCGCTTTTTTGCTTGTATTGTTTACACATAACTTAAGCCTTTATGAGCATACATTCAATTAAGGGACTGTCTTCAAACGTGGTACGATATTGAAAGGAAATGGATAGGTCTGTTGAGATGAACATGGCGGCGTATATAAGCATATCAGATGAACAGACACATCAGTAGCTGTAAACAATTGAGCAACGGCATGAGACTGTGTGTAATGGGTGTTATATCTTACTGTGATGACTTTGTCCTATTGTTTTGACGAGTTGATGTGAAATTAATGGTGCGCGTGAGGATTTCTAAAAGACATCGCAAGAAGTTTACAAAGGTGGTCAGGATAATAGTCTTCGGCCATGGTGGCGGCACAGCTACAGGTCTAACGGCTAAACATGGTTCACGAAGGAATCACTCTGCCAAACTCCGGGTTGGCTTTTTTATAAGGCTGGATACGAACCGTGGGGTAGAGGGTGTTTTGGTGCAGCCAAGCAGAAGTCTATGTGCAGCATTGAACTATGATAGGCTCTGTTGAATAAATAATATACTTGGTTAGGGACTTTGCTTGAATATGAATCTTAATGTAACCTACATTTTTTATTCGAGTTGCAATCTGGAGTACGGTTTGGAAGATACCACGAAGACTTTATGACTATCAAGTATAGTTGGTAGTAGAGCAGACCTACTGACAAGCTTGAGGTCCTGGATTCGATTCATGGGTCAGGTAAAGTGTTTTAGGTGCTTTGGGTAAATTTCTCAGTAGCAACCCGGAGCCTGGATTTGTGCCCAGTAGGCACGCCACTTATTACATAGAACGTAAATATAAGTAGCGAAGTGTGGGTGTTCTATAAGTAGCTACACTTCTGCCTAACAGTTTGGGCGTCACTGGCGTGATGTATATGTGAATTTCATGGATATTTCTTTAGAATACTTCTAATAAAGTCGGTAAGGCATATCCCACGCTAGCAATGCGAGAAGTTATTTTCATATTCGGGGTTTTAATATTATATTTATATCAACTTATGTTAATAATAATCTACGCCTACTTACCTACTACAGATGCTAATTTATAACAATATAAAAAAGAGGTATGTATTTGTAAGTTTTTATGTAGCGATAATCTCTTGAACACAGTACACGTCAGATTATAAAAAATATTTTTTCCATTTCAAAGCCTCATTATTAAGGGAATGTCACCTACACTAATATTATAAATAGGAAAGATTTGTATTTTTGTATGTAACGAATAAACTCAAAAAGTACTGGACCGATTTTAATAATTCTTTTTTCATTAAAAAGCTACATTAACAGTGAGTAACATAGGCTATATTTAGTACTAGATTACTATAGGAATCTCAGAAATTCTTATTAAAACCAACCGAAGGTATAAAAAATTAGGCATAACATTTCTTTCAAAGCATACGCTGCGAAAAGTATTAATGATAGGACAAAAAATGTTCGACAATATTATAGAATATATCATTATCCACAAAAAACTTCGCGAGTAGGTATATATGTCTAACTATTGTAGTTACGTCACTATAACTACTTTTTTACATTTAACAAATTGATAGAAATGGCGATCAAAATCAGAAAAATTTTCGAAGCGATTTTGACCAATACAGCATTAATCCTTATCCAATTTAATACTTTAAATACATTCTTGATTTAATATCTATAGATATAAAAAATTGCAGGGTGTCGCGTTTGCGGCGGTACACGGTGTGGCATTCAGGACGGTTTTTTTTACAACATTCACAGTGTTTCTGGGGTGTATTTAGTATCAGCATTGCACCCGTGCGAAGCCGGGCGGGTCGCTAGTAGGCTATAATATAACATCACGCTAAATCTAACAAAAAATGTCAGAAAGAGGGCTAAACGAAAATTAAGTATAAGCGCGGGTAGGCGGACACGATGTGATAGGGAACAACAAATTTAGTAAACAGCACACATATTTTGTATCTGCAACATATTTTCCAAAAATATAAACAAAAGTTTATGGAACAATAACTTTAATTCCTACACAATACTGTTCAATTTACGCTACAGGGTTAACCATTTTTTTTCAAACTCAAACTCGTTTATTGCGACTCGGATATATTTTTCGATAGTCCTAGTCACTATGAAGTCAATTAATTTACTTAAAGTAAAATTTATACTAGAAATTGACAAAAAAATACAATTGGGATATAGGTATGTCTTTCTTTAGATAGGTGAGTTTCAATTGCCACCCTGATCGACGCGACGCTCAGTTGGGGATCCGGATAACATTGCCCAATAACTGTAACATTTATTATACATATAAATATACGTTAAGGCTGATGAAAATAAGATACCCGATAGACAAGTTTAGTACTTATTTTTATAATTATAAACTACTGCTTGACCTCAATCCCGACTGATGGTAAGCAGTAATGCGATCGTTGATGGTAAAGCGCGCTCTTTAATAAAGAGCCTATTCACTCAAAAAAAAACTGAGTGAATAGGAAGGAAGACGGTAGTTGAGCGATGTGATACAATGTTAAACGCAACAACACGACCAACGATGCTGCGCCAGAGGAACTTAAAAGCTTAGCTGCTAAGATGCGTCAATTTACGACAGGCGATGACGAAAGAAATAAAACGAAAAAAAATACTGAATATTTATAAAAAAAAAACTCTTGTATCGTGGATGCGTGTACAAACATTTAAACTTGCATACGCAAACAGCAGACCCGGAAGAACTACTTGTAGGCCATACTAATATTAGTTTCGTACGGGAATCGAACCCGCGATTCACAGCACAACAGTCAATAGCTTAACCATTGCGCCAACCGTGCCGTCCAACTTAAACTAAGCTTAGTTTGTAAACTAGGGAATCGGCGCCATGACAAAAGTTTCATTTGTTGATAACTTGTGACTTTTTTCTGTTTATTTTGGTATCATTGCGTCTAAAGTTTTTCTCATTTTTATATCTTTTGGTAGACAAGAAAACCTCTAAGACTAACTTAGACCCTTTCAACACTTACTCTAAAACTTACTTAAAAAAATGAAAAAATAAATTGGATAGAAAAGAATTTTTATAAACATTTTCCTGCTAAGTCTAACAAGAAAAAAAACGTAAAATACTGCGGACTTAGAAAACAGGAATTTGACGCGAAGCTTGAGAGAATTTAATTAGAAAGATCATTGATTCCATAACGGTTGGTAAACAGAAGACTTCCAAGCGGTTTTATTCTTTAAGAAAGTTCTATTGTCGGATCAAACCCTGTCATGAATGATAATTCTTATAAACAGAGACCCGCATAATTTGAACGGGGAAATTTCTTCATTTACATTTTATATTAATGGCAGAACATTAGCTGTTTTTATGGTAGACTTAGTAGCTTTGTTTGGTAACACAAAAAATTGGGCAAGCAATTGTTATGAACTTAGGCAGAAAAAAAAAATTGTATTTATTTTGTAACTGGCTTCTGCTGAGGAATTTGTTCAAGCAAACTTTTCGGCTCCCGACTCCGCGGGTTATAGTGTAGTTCCAAAGATCAGCGCATGTAAACAAACTCTTCAGCTTTATTATTACTATAAATAGATATGTATATATAGGCATATAGATATATAACAGACACGTGTCGTGAAAACCAGTTATTCTGATGACACATGTGTCCTAAGTGATTTAATAACATATTTCATTATACATATAGAGATTACAATTATTTTCACCCGTATATAAGAGTAGGTACAACTAAGGGACAGGTCTATAAGACCATCATTAGACCTGTCCTTCTGTATGGCAGTGAGGCGTGGCCTGTGCTTGCGCGTCACAAGCAGGAGCTGCGTGTCACGGAGATGAGTATGCTGCGGTGGATGTGTGGAGTTACGCGGAAAGACCGCATCAGGAACTCCCGCATCCGTGGCAGTCTCCATGTCCGTGACATAGCAGATAAACTGCAAGAGAGTCGCCTGCGCTGGTACGGCCACGTCTTACGTAAACCGGCATGTTACGTGGGTAACAAATGTCTTGCCATGGCGCCTCCGCCGGGCCGGAACAAGCGAGGCAGGCCAAAGAAGTGCTGGCTTGACGTTGTAAATGATGACATGCGTGCCAACAATCTCACACCACAGGATGCCAGAGATCGTGCGAAATGGAGGCGTAATAGCAGGAAAGCGGACCCCGGGCTCCAACGCGTAAGCCGCGGATGCGACCGGGATAATACGCTGAGATGATGATGATGATGATGATAAGATTAGGTACAACATTTCACCGAATTATTGCAAACCACCGAATACAACAATTAGAATATGTTTTAAACACACTGAATTTTTATTATTATACCTATACATTATGTTAAGAAAACCCTGTCCGACCCGTGAAGGTGTTGTTAGGTATCGGTAACTGATTCTACTAATGGATACAAAACCGGGCTAAACTTAAAAAAAAATCCCCCTAAAAAAATAAATATTATTTCGCAAAAAGAGGTAACTTAATAAATGTGCGTTAGCACCCTTCCGCGGGCGGCGGGCGGCAGGGCACGCGGCACGTGGTCGCATCGTTATTCGCTCATAATAATACCGGTGTTGTCACTTTTTTAAAAATTACCAAATTTTGGGGAAGTTAGAATTAATTCGCGGGAAAAAAAGATTTTTTCAAAATTCATTTGTATTGGTACTATGATGATTACGTAACATTTTATATTATATTTGGTCATGTGTTTACCTAACCTTTATTATCCTTATGGGTTTTTTAACATACTGTATACCCAAAACATTGTACTTTTCATTAAATTAGTTATGCCGTATGTGGCAGAAGATTGTGATCACATTACAAATATATATAATACGCACGCACAGTCGTACGTACACCTTTAAAGGTAGACAAACTAC
This sequence comes from Sesamia inferens, assembly GCA_037179545.1. Lineage (NCBI taxonomy): Eukaryota > Metazoa > Arthropoda > Insecta > Lepidoptera > Noctuidae > Sesamia > Sesamia inferens. The sequence continues at coordinate 12,146,952 of CM073928.1, read as the reverse complement.
ATACCTTTATACATAATGTGCATTAACTTAATTACATTATATCGTATACATCTTTTTCATATACATATATGTACTTTAAGAAACTCCATTAACTTATTTCACCTCACCTGTAAAACTGTACGATGACACGTGGCAATATTTTACAGTACACATAATTTAACACGTAATATACCTCAGTAGCAATCTGTTTGAGTAGCCATTTTTAGTGTCAACATAACGCCACATAAACCAAGCGTACATAAAGTTGGTAATTGTTTGTTAACATCCAAAGACAAACGTTAATATAAGTTACCAACATTTATTATCGTTTGTTAAAGAAGCACTTAGAAAAACCATCTCGTTTGTTTGTAATGTTTTCTAGGTCTCTCTCTATATCTGTCACCCTCTTTTAACCCTAAGTCTCTTATTATTCTCTCATAACCTTTTTATAAAATTGCTTATAATGGCCATTGTGTAAAAGTGTAAACTGCAGTCTCGGTAAATGTATGTATCAAGGGTTCAAGATATGCATAGAATTTAAAATTGAATTTTATTCTCGTGCAGAATTCCCCTTTCCTTCACACAGAGATTCACTTTTGATCCATAATAAAATGTATGCAACATAAACTGGTTGCTAAGGTCCCTGGTTGGTGCCTGAAACTGGCTGGAGGCCTTATTTTGTTGAGGAATCCACAATCAGATTCGGTTAAGCAAACAACAATCTCCTAAGCTGAACTGCGAGATGCCAAAAAAGAACTGTCAGAGTCACTACGTTAAATACCTTAGACAGTCCACTGAAATTATAAAACAGTCCAAGTTGCAATATGACCACAGTCTGATTATTTTTCTCAATGTGGTAAATTAACAGTTCTAAAGTCAGTCCGAATAATTTTTGCACCCCGTTCTTATCAATCTCACAATGAATTGAGACTGTGGTGTATTTAGTATTGGTAACCCCCACTTTGCGTAGGTATAAGTGGAAATTGAGGCGAAGGACCGGTCGTCGTGGAGATTCTTGGAGGAGGCCTATGTCCAGCAGTGGACGTCTTTTGGCTGAAATGATGATGACGATAATTAGAAAAATCGATAGTTCGATACACTCTAGCTCTTCAATGAGGGTTACCAGCACCTTGATGTTATGTGACATAGAGGTCAGAGTTATCGAAATATTTTTCTAGAAAAATATGTCCTGAGGATCGTGAGCAATCTCCCCTTGAGTAAGTGTTCGTGTTCATCAGTGCAGGCCCTGGACAGTATACTGTCTGTGATACCAAAAACAAAATGATCTGACGACATCTGGTATTGGCTTGTTTTCTTCACCGAGAGACTTATTCGAATAAGAAAAGAAAAACTCACGACATTAGACAGTAGCGCATTATAAGAACTCATTAAAATACGGCATTAGAATCTAACCTTGACATTATAGCCTCCGACATTTGACACAAGAATATTAATATTACTTTTTATCATATTTTGCAAATATCTTTTGGAATCTACAAGGTCATTTGGACAAATAAATTTCGCAGTACCGAAAATTCAATGACATTTGCGGTTTGTGTAACGGGGCCAGGCTTATTCATTAATCTGTAATTATATAAAATTAGGTAATAATGTATAGTAGCTACCACTGATGACTTACGGAACTGAAACGTGGTCGCTCACAATGGGTCTCATACGAAGGCTCAGAGTCACACAAAGGGCAATGGAAAGAGCTATGCCCGGAGTTTCTCTGCGTGATCGAATCAGAAATGAGGAGATCCGCATAAGAACCAAAGTCACCGACATAGCTCTGCGAGTCGCTAAACTTAAGTAGCAGTGGGCAGGGCACTTTGCTCGTAGAACCGATGGCCGATGAGGCAGTAAGGTTCTGGAGTGGCGGCCACGTACTGGAAGACGCAGCGTAGGGAGGCCCCCAACAAGGTGGACCGATAACCTGGTGAAGGTCGCGGGAAGCCGATGGATGCGGGCAGCACAAGACCGGTCAGCGTGGAAAGCCTTGGGGGAGGCCTTTGTCCAGCAGTGGACATCCATAGGTTGAAGAAGAAGAAGAAGGTAATAATGCGAGCGGTGGCCTAATATCGGCCGCGACTTACAAGTTTTAGGTCATAGTATCGAAACCCATCAGGCGCTTTACTTTGTGTGAATATTTCATCACCACTGCACTCAACACGGTGAAGGACAACATCGTGAGGAAACCAGCTTGTCCTAAACAAAAAAAAATCCTAGTGTGAGACATAGTTTTTTTTATAAAATTAAAAAAAAGAGGTATTCAGTGTCAAATACCTCAAAAATAAAGTTAATCTTGAAATGATGTAAACTTGTTAAGTAATCCAATAAGCAGTGAAGTCGGTTTCTGGTGTAGCCGAATGTAGGTAAATACCAGTATTTTACACGAAGCGAATGCTTGTCTGAATTATAACAACTAGTTGCGCCCCGCGGTTCCACGCGCTAAGTGTCGACCCTGTGCAAATTTCGTGATAAAAATATCCATTATGTTAACCTGGGTAAAAAAAAAATTCATCAAGACTCTTCCAGCCGATTCAACATACCTACACTCACAAACATTCGCCTTTATAAGTGTAATAAAACTGTTACAGGATGCTCCTGAAGGCTCATTTACAAACTGTTAAGTAGCAAGTGTACAAGTGTCAAGTGATTAGTAAATATCAATGTGTAAACGGTCGCGCTGTTAAGTGGGAATGTTTACACGATGATTTTTTTTTACACACTTGCTACTTAACAGCGTGTAAATGAGCCTTAAGAAAGACTGGTATTCACACTTTTTTTTAGCAAACTTTCGTCATAGTCAGACATCTAAGAATGACGGGTATTAGCTGCTTAGAATGCGTTCCACGAGACGCAGAGGGGTCTCGATATTTAATGGATGGTCACCAACTTACTGACAACATACTTTCTTGACTACGCCCTCTTTCAACCATCCACATTCCATGAACATGAGGTAAGTGGAAACTACAGATCATATACCGTAAGCTTCATACTATTTTTTTGTTAAAGAAAATTATTCTTCAACATTTAAAATTACCTACAGTGTCACGACTGCAAATAAATACTGCTCCCTATTTTCAGTAGTTGAACAATACTTGGAAATTACTGTATTATTTCAATGTAGGTCAGGTGCCTTATTTCCCAGATCCGGCCGCAGAGTCGCGACAGAAGATTTGTTTGTGTCAGGCGTGTTTCTGCTTGCGACATTTTGTATCAACTATTTTAAAGGCGTTCAATATGAGACAAATGCTCATTACGTTAAACATCTCCTCCAAAGATAGTAACATTTACGATATTTTTTAGTTTAATTGTTTGTAAACGCACCCGCAATACAGGAGTAATTCCGCTTTATATAAAACAAAAAAATAATCTATTAGAATTAGTCCTCTCGTTAATTGTGAAGATACTGGAACTTAATATAACACGTAGGTATAATGGTATCATACAAAAATTATCGTCGTGGCCTAGTTGTTAAAACACCAGCCTCTCAAGTCTCAAGTCAGGCAAGTACTAATGAAACTACTTTTCTAAGTATATCTTGGATACCAAAGACTGAATAAAAGGTGAAGGAAAACATCTTGAGGAATCCTGAACTTTAAGTCTGAAATCGCCAACCCGCATTGAGCAAGCGTGGTGATTACGCTCAATCCTTCTCTACATACGAGGAGACCTGTGCCCAGCAGTGGGACGATAAAAAGGTTTATGATGATGATGTTGATGATACAAAAACTTGAACGAACGAGATAAAAATACTAATCTGCGGAATGTGTGCAAAACAACGTCGATTAAACGTAATATAAACTTGTTCGGAGACACGGCATCATACGTAACACACTATTACTATTAATTGGAATCATTTTGAAGCATATCCACTGCTTCGTATGTTCTAAAAATTTGTCAAAATGCTCAACAACGTAAATAAAGCAATGAATGAATGCCAAATTTAAACCCATCTACCGAGAGTGTGTTTTATACGTGAAGACGATGCAACAGCAAAAATCTTGCTAATTTGGATTGTGGCTCGTGGCTGCTAAAAGTCACACGGGTCGACCAAATGTTAAGCTGCTATTTTTGTGCAGATAGATGCCCAACTATTACATATCGAAACAGTAAGGACATTGGTTAAGATTGTACAGGTCTCCCAAAGTGATAATGCGCATAGAAATCTTCGTCACTGTTCGGCAACGGTCGTATTCCCCGAGCGTTCGGAAGAAAATATGTATATAGAGTGGTGCACTTACCCACTTTTTATGCACTTAACCACTCTATATACATATCTGACTATAAACCCTATGACTGGTTATAAACACTATTATTCTCTGATAGCCCTTGAAAAACCAAGGGGTATCATGATACTGGTTTGAGGAAAAGATAAGCAATCACTCCATTACAGACTAGAAGTTAAATCCAACTTAATTGGGAAAAGGCTGAGTAGATTTCGGTTTATTTGATCTGCACCCTAATTGTGTACTACACTATAACTATCAATTTCAAGCATTTTTTTTTATATGGGACAAAATCCGCCACACTTTTTCCCACCCACTGCAACTCCTGAAAGCCAGGATCAACAGTGGAGACCGCCAGAAAAACGCCGAGCAATGAAGCTCGACGAGTCCCGCAGAAACGATTCAACTGTCTTGGGTCCCGCAACGAAATTAATCCGAAAAGAATAGCGGAGGAGTAAGAAAAAAGATATTTTTTCCACTACCCTCCATAAAAAGCAGGAGACAGAACAGAACTAGGCCAATCGGCACAAAGGGACATTATTGCAACTGGGAGAAGCCCAGATTGCCAAGCACCACGGAATAAAATTTTATCAAATTAATGGGTCCTAAGTAGGTATGTGCTGTTACAACTTCATGCATATGACTCGTACTAATCCATTGCTCCTTGTATTCGAATAATGTCTCTACTCAACAATTTAAACAACGCAATATTTTCGAGCTTTCAAAATGAAACCCATTACCCTCCTGATTGGTGACACACCATCTTGCTTTTCGTAATTGTAACACCTTACTACAGTTGAATACCGGTAAATAATATTTGCAACTGAAGCTTAAGCAATATAGTGACTACTCCGTATATTTTCGGGATAGCCACTGTATTTGGTTTTGCCAGTAACAGTCTGGTTACATATATAATCCTTCGACCTTTTCAGGACCGAAGTATTCATGAGGTTAGACCCTCGAAAAATAAAAAATAAAAGGTAAAAATATGCTCATTCATCAAAATAAAGTAAGTAGGAACCTTTTTTCACGCACATTATAAGCAACGAGACAGCTTCTTTGTTGTCATGTGGATACTAACATGGAGGGTCCATAAGAGTATCAAATATCGCTGGTCTAGTGGTTGCAAGCGCATCGCAGACAATGAAGTCCTGGATTTGATTTCCGGCTCAGGCAGTGTTATTAAAGTTTTTCCTAGAATACATCAATAGCATGCCGAAACGTGGATTTGTACCCATTTGATGGCAATATGCTCGCCCTCTATGGCATGAGAGGCTTAAATATACCTAGCGATATGTGGGCGTACTTCAATATCCACCGCAGCCACATGGTAGAGAGAAGGTACTTTACTGAGAACACAATAACAGGCTTTAATATAGTTATAATAAAGCTCCCGGTAATCAAGCATCAGCTTTGTCCCAACCGTCAACTTATCTGATGTTAATTAATTACAGCTGCTATCAATCACGGGGCGACAAACTGTTCCAATGTAATCGTTTCAACTATACGACTATGTCATTGTAGCGTTAACAAGTAATCGAGTTGAAACGATTAAGATGACGAATGTCTTGTATGATCTATACTTAAAGGATGTGGGAGGCGTTTTATTGATGTTTACATACGTCTGTACGTCAACATAACAAATAAATATGTATCTAGACTATGTACTTAACAGATATTGGAAAATAAAATGTTGATTCTAAGGGATGAAGTTGAAAACGTAGTTTATGACTACGACATACGTATGTAGTTTAGTAACACGGCACTATCGATAAAGGATCCAGCAGAAGTGCTTTTCTATCATTTCATCATTAACATCATGTCAGCCACAGTAAGTCTACTACTAGACTTAGGCCTCCCCTAAGAATTTTCATAAATATCGGTTGTGCGCGGCCTGCATCCAGCGCTTTCCTGCGATTTGGTCAAGTCATCCGACCACCTAGTCGGTGGACTTCCGACGCCGCGCTTGCCGGTACGTGCCATTCAAGAGCCTTCTATAATTTGTTTTACTATTAATATCTAATTAAATCACAATGAATATAAAGGACAGACACTTCTGTAAAAATAGCATATCTATGTTTTTGTAATTCCAGCGTATGTCACTCGTGGGTTGCAGCTGAAAAACAGCGCCAGATGATACACCTTGTGTTGTCATCTGACATTATGCTGAGCTGGTTTTTCCTTCTTTCTTTCAGAAACATCCCATTTAACAAGAATCGGCAGTAGGTATGAATGAAAACCGTATTAAAATAATAAATGAAAATGGTAACTGTCGGTATATTAAATCTGAATGTACCGTTCGCTAGATACAGTGTGCGCGTGATTAATGATTTTGACGGGAACGCCATAAAAAAAATAGCAGAGACGAACTTTGTGCCAATTACTACGCACATTTTCATATTATTCATGAGAGTAATGACACCGTTTTCACTGTTATTTTTGAACATTATGTACAGACGACAGCACAGCAAGTTACTACAATCTGCCAGAATTCTTTATTCGTTTTTAAACTTTATCTGACAGTTTCGGGTAGCTTGGCCTGCTGTCATCAGTAAAGAAAACCTTGCTAAGCAATTAGTTTGCGTCAGTGTATTTTAATAGATATGTATTTATGATGTTACAGTTGACGTTAGATTTGAAACGTTTATCATATTTTCTGACGAAAATTGTTAGTTCTAATGTTCTTTAAATTCATAGATAATGTTATTGGAGAAGAAAAATTGTAAAGCTATTTTCAGATACTAATATCACGTACCATGTTAACTAAATGCTTACAATCAAACGATCGATGTAAATCATTCAAACATCTGCCACAAATTGCAGCGAAATTCCAACACTAAACCCAGCAATTAACTTATGAAATACGAATTTCAACTGAGATAGATGACATAAATCTATTTGTTAACACGGCGATAAACTAAGAGGACAAATCTGCTGACAGAAACGATATTTCGCTTAATTGAAAGCAACTACTAATAACGTCTGCATCAGAGACTGTCAGTATTCACTATCATCGATTACTGTGTCAATATAAACGTCCCTAAACAATTGAATGGGATGATAATAAATAATTTATGCGACCACAGTTACATACCGTTCTGATTGAAACTAATGGTGTTCTATAATGGTAGCTCATTCAATTAGATCGGTCTATTTAGCCGCATTGGGCTCGTGATTTAGACCATTATTAAAGCATTTGACTTTCGCATTCTAAGCGTGAGCGAGTCATCATATGCTTAGCGTTTTCCCAAGTATTTTGGGGTCGGAGAGGGCTATGCTTGGGGTTTCACTGCGTGATCAAGTCAGACATGAGGGGATCCGCAAAAGAATGAGAGTAACCGACATAGCCCGAAGAATTGCGACCCTTAAGTGGCAGTGGGCCGGGCACATTGCCCGTAGGACCGATTCCCGTTGGTTTCGACGACCTGGTGATGATGATTTAACGCCCTTTCTGTAAAGACGGTCATCCATCCACGGACCAACCACGGTAAGTATAGCTTATCGATCCACCAGTGCGACTGATATTATTTAGCTACAAGCCCCTCTATCTCGCGTGAACGACGGATACTGGTTACAATTTCGGCCCTGCCGTTTAGACAATATTCCTTGTGTGGTCTCAACATATAGGGAAGTCATTGAAATTGACTTTGACAATTCATCATCATCATTTTCAGCCTACCCACTCCACTGAGTGCGTCCTCTTCCTTCTGTCATACTTTCCGGCTCCATGCATCTCTCACCTAGGTGTTTAACACAATTCCCCCAGGGCGTTTTTAGATGGACCCTGTTTCACCTAAACTTGGTCACTTTTCAATCAGAGGTTTACTCCATCGATCATCTCCTCTTCAATATTGATAATTCAATTGTAAAATATAAAATTTCGTTCAAATACGTCCCTGTACAAGATACCTACTTCGTTATGATTTTTGGAATATCATGCTCAATGTTTTGATGTTAAATTGAGTCGAAGTTTATTTTGAAATTGGATAAATAAGTGAAAGGGTATTTGATGAAACGATGAGCATGTCAAACGGGACTCGTTTGAAGACATTTGTATTTTCATTATATCGTTTAGTACTTTATTTTTACGAGCTACTAACATTTATGAGGCAATTTTTATCGGATTGATGAAAAAACAAAAGAATAGCTTACCTACCTACTTTATAGCCACCATGCATAATTAATTATAATGTTCTCTTGTAATTCCAAAGGCGTGTTGTAGTGAAATTTTCAAGAACTAAGTAAACATTTAGCAATTTTAAAGGGTGTGGCCTTTTGGTCAGATTATATTTCAATGACCCTTTGACATCTGACATCTCATAAAAGTCAGATTTTATTTCAATGACCCCTTCAAATTTTCTAACGAAATATTAGTAAGCCTATTTTAAGGCTGACTGTGCCCGCGGTTACCACTTTAAAAGTGTTTATTTTCCGAGTACTTATGTATCTACATAAAGTCCCTTTTCAGGTGAACAGTCACCATTCTATCAAATTCCATCAAAATAGGTTTTTTTTTTGACAGCCATTGTTTTTGTGACATTATAGAATAGAATTCTCTTCATGCCCGATTACAAATGTAGGTAAATGAAGAAAATTTTAGATATGGTGACACAATCGGCGGTATTTTCGATGAAAGCTGTATTATATTAGGAACAATCGAAAGAAAAAAAAATATAATAAACTAGCTGCGCTTCCTGATTTCATCCGCACAATAGGGTATTTGACTAAAAAAACTAATTAGTCCGTCAGTCAGATTTCCAAAAAATACTAGACACATATTTTTTTTTTTTTTTATAAAATTATAAACTAGCGCTTGAACGCAATCCCGCCCGGCCTGATGGTAAGCAGTGACGCAGTCGTTGATGGTAAAGCGCACTAGTTTATTAAGAGCCTATTCACTCTAGCCTTGAAGACACTCAAATTGTAGTCCGACGGAAACACCGCCGCTGGTAAACTGTTCCAGTCCCTCGATGTACGCGGTATAAAGTAGGAGGCGCTTTTTCATATAAACAAAAAATTAAGACGACACAGTGCGTTGAAAACTCGTGTGTACACTTTTTAGCGAGCAGTGACGTCACCAGCCACCACTCCTGATCTTTGATGCTTTTTATATTTGTCAATCTTTATTGATTTGATAAAACAAAATATACATATCCAATATTTTTCTATAATCTGAATGACGGACTAATTAGTTTTTTTTTTGTCAAATACCCTATTCTCGATCCCTTGGGAATATCTGGGTAAATAGTATGTAGGTAAGTAAGTATTATGTTCTACTGCTAATCCACGGCATGATCTACTATCCTTGTGCCAAATCCTACTAATATTATACATGCGATGGATGGATTAATAATTTAATAGATATATGTTACTCTTTAACGAAATTTGGCACACAGTCTATAACCAGGAATAACACGTAGAATACTTTTCATCCCGGTACTCCCAGGGGATCTAAACTTACGTTTCATACATATATCCTTTCAGCCGTTTTATTATGAAAGTGTTACAAACAAAAACATGAAATGTGACATTTTCTCTTTATAATAATATTAATATAGTTTAGATCAGTCGAAATCCGACAACATAGTTGGGGAAAAGATGATTGAACATCGGCATTCCGAAAAAGAAGAAACGAAGTTTCGGTCTCTCTTTATCTCCCTCAAAATCATCAATCATCTATGAGGAAAGAGATACTGAGGAAAGTGCTAGACCGAAAGCCTATGCCATCTCTCTCACTCTTTTCACACCAAAAAAATACTGCCGATTATATGCGTACGGAATGTCCATTAGTATATATGTCGATGTGATTATTAATATAGATACATACAGAAGTTAAATACAATTAATTCCAAAGAGATGGTTATCATTTATCACATGGATAATACCATTCCTTGATGAAACATAATGAGCTCAATTCCTGTGGCCTGCCATCAAGCAAGTCTCATGCTGTTTATTGCTACGCCAGGACCCGGACCTCAATTGGTTTATATTGGTTGACGTAAACGCAAGGCAATATGGCCGCCACTCAGTGGGCTCCGTGTATCATTACTGTAGGCAATAACTATCAAGTAATTTGTATTGAGTAGCGATATGTGTTGGAACGATAGTAAGTATATGATGTTATTTAGTAGTCGTGTTGATATTGAACGAAATAGAATTGAAGATTTGTATACGGAGCCTGGCATTCCTACTGCGGCGCCATCTTTTTTTTCAAAATTGCGGCATATGGCAGTCGCCATACTCTATCTTGGATTTGTGTATGATTACATACTAATATTATAAATACGAAAGCGACTTGACTGCCCTTTTTTTCGAATAGCCGACTTGGGTAAGAATACTGAAATATGCTGTGTGTGCGGCCTCCACGTGGCCGAAAAAGTAAGCATAAGTAAGTATGCCTATTACATACAGTGTGTATCTGACATCGTAACGCAAACTTCGCGAAAACGCTACACCGCATGCCACAAACAAATTATTATAGGCATTTCTGTCGTTAATGAGCGGTTACAGAAATAACAGTGTTTAAAAAAAGTGTCGGCTCGGCCTTTAAACGTTGCAAGCGTGCCGCCGTGCGTGTTCGTAGGTATGATGTTAACCCCTGATGTGAACTCTATTAAAGCAGCTGATAGGATAGTTTTTCTAGTATTGTTGACATTGCGCTTTTTTGTGTAATTAAAGAATTAATTAATTTTTACGTTAAAATCATAATGGGTCATAAAAGTATAGCATGTATGAACGGTTTAAGTGAAAAAAAAACTGCATATTATTTTTTTTTATCGGGAAAAAGCCGACGCAAAATTCCACAACTGGGGGTACAACCCCCAGTTGTGGAATTTTGCGTCGGCTTTCGGCGTCGGCGTCGATGTCAGATACACCCTTTATATGCATAGCGTAAACTGTCTACAATATTCCTACTGGGACAAAGGCCTCCTGTCGGTGACAGAGTACCTCCATGATTACCAGAAAATAAACTGAATTAGGTAAGTGAGTGATGGCAACGATCTGTTGGGAGACGTGCTCTTGCAATGCATGTGGGAAACGTAGGACCTAAGTCCAGCGTAGTAGATTTTTTTCTGATGAGCGATGACATAGAAGTGAGTTACTTTACAACTTTACCCGTCAAAGATAAGATTTGAATAATGCATCACTTATTTTTGGATCCTGCACACAATAGCTGCAGTTGGAACTACTTAGTTCATTGACAGTTCACTTAGGCTTTAATGTACCTTTTGTTAACTAATTGAACGTTCCATCGTGTCTGATGAGGACCATTTTGCCATTTAGTGAGAATTGTTAACCATATTATGTCTAAAAATAAGACTTGAACTCACAATTGAAATTTGAAAGGCTCGATTATAAACCATTCTAAATCTACCAGTTTAAGATTTGGCAATCATAAATTATACAAAACAATACATACCTATATAAAATTTAGGAATGTGTTTATAATGTCCTTAAAACAGCTTTTTATTGAGTAAATAAAATATATAGTACTTACAACAAAATAAGGTTTTTTTACCCGTCTGGCTTTTTTTTTTCCAGCTAATCTCCGAAAAGTTTCAATCGATTTTATCTTTTGACTGTACTTTTGTTTGATGGTCCAATAGTGTTCCCACGTGTTATTGGCAGAATTGTCTCTTCCACAAGGGCTATGGTTCAAGAGTTGAAGTTGACTGTACTTTCGCTAGCAGATACTACTACTGTCCAAGTAGCATGCTCCCTTAGGAGAATTTGCGACAACCACGCAGGCGAAGTCATGGATAGAAGCTAGTACAAAATTAACTGTTACCTACTTTCTACGATTTATTCATAGGAATATTTGGCAGTATAAACAGCCTTCAAGTAAAATTTTAAATAGTTCAGAAAAAAAAACGATCACACAGATTTTTCTGGATAACAAAGAAACGATAAACGAAATATAATAAAGCATATTTCTTCTATATTTACTGCGGAAACCAGCATTTACTGAAGTTCAAAAACCCGACCCACAGGAAACGTCAGTGACAACCGGAATGCCCAATCCCTTGCAGTAAAGTGCCAAGCGAACTAGAAACTAAAGACTTTTTTTTTTATAAAGTTTGATCGAAGAATTTGTTTGCTGAACAACGTAAAAAGAAGCAATGCGTGTTAAAAAGAAAACCATTGCTACTGACAGTATGTTAGACAGTTAGCCCATAGGTCTTTTCTTTTCATTTTTTTTATTTTTTATTATTAATTTATAAACCAGCGCTTGACCGCAATCCCGCCTGATGGTAAGCAGTGACGCAATCGTTGATGGTAAAGCGCACTAGTTTATTAAGAGCCTATTCACTCTAGCCTTGAAGACACTCAAATTGTAGTCCGACGGAAATTTGAATTCTGAACATTATGCCTTGTAGTTTTTACAGCATCTAGTAGTTTACATCATATTCCCAGGGATACTTAACTAAGGCTTTCTCTAATTGAACACGATAAGTGAGAGCTTTAATACCTATTCTCATCTTTTATATTTTCACCCCTTTTTGTTAAAAAATAAACTTCCTAACTGGATTTTATAGATGGGTGACCTTGAAAAGCACATTAAGCCGTTGACAGTAGTTACGAGCAACCCGAAAATCTGACATCCAAGCGGTATAGCATTTACGTAATAACTGGGTTGTGGGTGTATCTTTGGCAGTCGTTGCATAAAACTGCTATTTAGTTGCATCCAGGCAAACTAGAAGCAGCAGGGTAATTGAAAAACACACTATCAGTTTTTTATTTACGTGGTTGAGCGGATACGTTTTAGGGCATTAGCAATATGCTTTGAAATGATTCCAACTGACAATAATAGTGTGTTACGCACTTAGGGTGCCGACGTCAATAGGGGAAAGGCAAAACAAATGATAAAATAACCTTCCCAAAACAAATGTTTCCTTAATAAACGTATTATCACATGCTCAAATCTCAGTCCCATTAGGTTCGATTAAAATCTTAACAGTTATGCCGAATGTTAAAAGGTCCATAACAATTTTCTCACTTGTAATGTTAATCGGACCATAAAATTTTTAATTTCCACGCTTGTCCCGTGAATATTAATTAAGAATGTTACTTACGCACGATTTTTTCCGTAGTAATATTTTACCTGGGGGATCTTAACGAACGTGTAATGTTATTTTAACGAGAAGTATTTAATTTTCTGCTATTATAATGGAAAGCTGAGGGTGATGAAGCAAATTAATGTAGGGAACTGTTAGTTTTTCTTTTAAAGATTAAATAACTTGCAAATAATAAGATACATTGAAACTATATGTAGTATGGACCAATTTCAAGCATTGAACACAAACCACAGATAATATAACCAAAACTGACATTGACAGATAAATCTGGATGAGAAGGTTCAAACGCCAAAAAGGTTTTCTCAAGAGGGAAGTCAAATACTATCACAAACTTGCCACGATCAAGTTGAAAATCGCTCCCAGTTTTCTTTATACCGGTATATAAATCGAGCTGGAAATAAAAACAAAATTTAGCTTCTGCTAAAAAGCTATCCGAGAGTTGGCTCCAAATTGGTTAGTTCCATTACAGCTAGATTTGAAAGAAATGTGAAAGGACATACCTTTACCACTGGTTTTGTTCTTTTAACTTTCAGTGAGTTCTCAACATACAGCACGGAATCGTCGACTCAACAGTGTCTTAAGTCGGCAGTGAGTACTAAAGTTCGTTCAACCATCTTCTGACAGCTGCAAACTAATAGCAACTTTATGGTGACGGGAATAAAGACCACACTGAATTTGACAGACTTGTCAGTGGTAACAACTCAATAACAACCTTATTGGAATGAAAATAAAGACCACTGTTATATGGATACTGATGGAACTGGAATCAAATTCCTAGTGCCTAAAGTTCGTTGACGGCACAACTTTACAAACTACCATTCAAAGCCATCAGTTTTAATATGACATGTGCGAGAGAACGGTGATACGCTTGGTTTGTATGGAAAGTGTTGACAATAGTCCTTTAGTAGCGGCCACAGAGGTGTCTCCATGCTCTATAGTTCTCAAGGTTACCTTAAGATCGTCTTTTATTTGGTTTTAAACTCCGATGGTTACGCCTCTTCTGATTTGCATGATGACTCGACATTGTAGACTTCGTTTGCGAATTTTCCTTCTTTGCCCGCGTAAATGGAATAAATTAAAACCATTATAATACGGCAGACTCATTACTGGGCTTGGGTCTTTGAGACAAAATTATAATCTGTTCTGTTTTTTTTTAATACTCGTCCATTTGTTAGACCGTTTGTGCTCTCTGGGGCTTTACAAATTAATTTCGTCATCATAACAGCCCAGAATTAAAACAGAATCTTTAGACATAAATGTATATAGTTGTATGTAGTGTATAGTTTTGAGGAAAGAGAAGCCTGGGCAGCCCAGATATTGTGTTACAACAAACTATTTTAGATTTGATGATATGATATAATTTGATTAGAGTCATGAATCATTATCAATATTCAGCAATGGAACTGTTATTGACTGCTAGAAGAAGTAGCTGATAACACTCAGCTTACAGCCTTAAAACATACTAATAGTATAAATGATAAATGATTTGTTTTCTGTAATTAGGTTTGTACAAACACTTTTAAAAGTTATTTTATTTCCCTCTTTTTTTACTAGATTAGTTCGGCGTTTTCTACCTGACTACTCTGAGAAGGCCGACCTCTGAGTTTGTTACTCAGAAGTCAGTCTTCAGACTGACAGAATCGATGTCTGAACTGGTATTTCGGTACCCGTCCAGTCAGAGCACGCATTTATCAGAAACCGTACAGCTCAACTCCAAACGTAAACAGCTCAATGATTCGACTAACAATACCAAAGAACTCAAGCTGCCAGACTACGACAAAAAATAACAGAACGGTGAAAATTAAAATAAACATTCATTTTGTTAGTTTTCAGAAAGAGTGAGTTCCCATAGTAAGAGAAGAGATTACTTGTGATTCAGTCCACGTCAGGCCCAGAGTGGGCGGTCTAGCAACAATAGAAGAAGGAATCGGCCCCCGGTTAACACTTATTGGTCCACATGTTTCAATTGATTCTTTGGTTGGCGATCGTAATTTCAGGCAATTGCTGTTTTCATGTGATTAAAAGAAAATTAAATGAAACTTTTAGAAGCTAGTTTGTATTGAATGTTATTTAACCGTAAGGGATTCTTGTAGTAATCATAATTTAGAGGATAGATAGGTAGGCAATAGACTCCTAAGAAATCGCAAAATAATTTCCATAAAGATTCTTTTTTTTTCTGAATTTAAAGTATGTATAATATTTTTACGCTAAAATAGAAATATCTATCTTTATTTCAATTACTACCAACTACTTATCTTATAAAAAATATTCCCGTCATAATTCCGCAATATCTGCTAAATATTTTCTCATACCAACAGATTAAATTTCAAAGCACGCGTGGTCATATGTTGAACAATCCCTAACCAACCTCCATGGCAAATGTTATACCGTAGCATAGCAACTTTATTCCGTATGTACATATATTCGTCCTACAAACAACAAAGACTGATAGACAGACCGGTCGAAGACACAATAAACAGTCATCAAACTTGTCGAGAAACGAGAAACTTACTTCACCCGCTTACCTACTGCTTACATTGTTCGAGAGCATCAATTTATGCTAAACGCTGCTGGGCATCCGTTCCCCTTGTCAGGAATTCAAGAGGTACTGCTCCTACCAGATACCTATAGATTTATTCTGAGCCAAAATGCACAATGACCACTTAACGATTCTTTATTCCACGTTAATTCCTTAGCCAATATCTCCAATCTCGCTTCGCGCGATTTCGTTCATTGTGTCATAGAGGACAAGGTTCCTGTAAACCAAGGCGATTGCCTTATTCGTGTGATGACGTTTACCTAGTACCTAGTCATATGATTTCTTCGTGTCCGTCAGGAATAAAGAATACGGTATCGTTAATGAACAATAATTAATTTTGTCTTATTTCACGATGGGTAAGGCAGATATGTAACAATAGGACTCGCACATTACACCAAATATGTTTAAGTCCCAGTCCCAAATAGTGTCAGGCAATCCCAAACAGCATCAAGCAGTCCCAGACAGCGTCAGGCACTATTTATCTAAAATTTATGCTAAACAGGGCCTCTTTGGCGCAGACATAAGATGCAATATTATGGAGAGGAACCTATGGCATTAATCAGGCACATTCAGATTTCGAGCTAATAAAGTCTGAGAAATGAGAAAGTACTAAAAAAAAAAAAAACTGAAGAAAAGAACTGTCCGAGCTATGAATATTAATCCACGGCGTATGTTCAGCAGAAAATCTCTCGAAATATTGTTTGATTGAAAACAACCACAGAATGCTTTACATTTCTGTTTTTTCAGAACCCGAATGTCTGACAACCAGACTTGTAAATTTGACTCGTATTAAGTATATTATCATAATTCCGCTATCACTGTTCCATCATACGACGAACGTCGTGCGGCTAGTATCCACCCTTACGTTGTTGACACTGCAACGATCCGGACAAAGTGTTTAGCCTCGTCTGTTACACCGCTTACATCGAAGGACTAGAACAATCTGCCTGTGACGGTCTTCTTTTCGTGTCTTCAAGGCTAAAGTGAATAGGCTCCTAATAAAATAGTGCACTTTATAATCACCGATTGCAATACTGCTTACTATCAGGCGGGATCGCGAGGTTCAGCCGCATTCGGTTGGACTGGAAGACGCCCCCAACATACATTGTTCCAAAAGGGCTCGCCAGATGATGGTGCCGTTAATAACACCATTGGTACAGTGCTCACACAAAAAGAGAAAAAAATATTTATCTATTTTCAGCTAGCAACACAATACCTAAAACCTTTGATCTTCTAAATTAATAAACTACAATGGAGATGGAATAATATTTTTCCAATAAACTCTGTATTCATAAAAGATATTACTTCGAATTCTTTTGGCGTATCACATCTAATATACTAACAATAGAGCTGAACAGTCTGTATGAACGCGCTCATCTCTGGATTTGAAAAAAATCTATAGCATTTGTTTTGTAAGCCGAATTCTCAAAGAAGTCTTTAGGCTATTTAACATCACGTTATAATGATTTCTTATTTTTGGTCGCATTCTAAGGGATGGCCCTTAGAATGCAACCAAAAAGAATAAAAGTGCGAAAGAGCAAAACTCCGGACAGATGATGTGATGCTACCAAGTGAGTTGGTGGTTAAAGATATACGCCATCAAAGTCGCGCTCAGAAGCTAGTCAAATAATAAAACCAGCTATCCATTACCAAAATAAGTAAGCATAGAATAGTTTTTTCAATCAAATCAGGCTTGAAAGATGGACATCGTACTATCTCCCAAAATCTATTATGGGTAAAAACTGTTGGAATCCAAAAAATAAGTGAAAGAACTCTTTCATGTCAGTCAACCGTACAATATTACTTGTCGGTGGATTTCATTGGTGAGTGAACCATCCGGAAAGACATTGTAAAAATTGTTGGCTGGCTACTCGGTATGTCAGTGTGCCTATTGTTCAAGCCATTCACAGTAATAAGTTTGGTCTACTTATCGGGATTAGTACTGAATTTGACGTAAATTAAGATGATGAATGATCGTGGATGGATGCCAAACCGAATGCTCGGTCTTCATTTAGCTCTATAATATCTGAAAGAATTGGGTTGTATCCTAAAAAATAATTTAATGCCCATCAGATAGATTTATAAAAAATATTGAACACGTATTTTTTATTTTTTCTTTCATTCAAAAACTTTGGAAGATATATTGATTTGAAATGTCACATGACGTCACGCCGTGGTACAAAATATAGAACGCCGTGACGTAATTAGCCCCCACTCCGTAACTTTAATACGCTATATCTCAGTAGTTTTTGGTAATTTCGACAAACTAAAAAATACGGGTCTTAATTTTTTTTATCATGTATAAGACGGACCAATTATTTTTTTGATTTTCATACCTTGGATACATCCCTATTATATCGTAAGAGGACTAGCTTTCGCCTGCGTGGAGGTAGCAATATATAAAATTATACCACGAGAATGAATTTACCGGGAGGAAAGTATCCTATGTCCAAACCCAGCGGTGTAATTGCGTCATATTAACAGTAGCAAGGGCTTTAATTTTGGCAATTCAAAAACTTTCATTGCGTTATTTTTATGAAGCTTTCGAAGAAAAATGAACATGTGCTCTCAAAACGATGAAGGAAAACATCATGAGAAAAGCGGCTTGTCCTAGAACCACATTTACAAACCCGCACTGGGCCAGCATGGCAGATTACTGGTCACTCCCTCTTACCGAGAGGAGGTCTGTCTCAACAGTGGAAACATCATAGGCTGAATATGATGTACAATTCACACGTGACAAAATTTTTTGTACATTTAAGTTATTTTATACAAGCTGTTTTATGCCCTATCACTGCGCGCGGGAGCTTATTATGGTTTGAACATTAAATGCATTGCTTTCCATTGGGGCGGTTTCATGCCCATTCCGAGTAGTACCTACAACATGTAGGTAGCGTAACTAACTTTTCTCACTTTTTCGAGTTGATGATTTTTTTTTTAATTATTTTTTATTATTTTATAACACAAATATTTTTAATTTTGTCTTTTACTCTATTCATCGAAAGTACTCCTTAAAGCAAATCGATCTGCCGCGGGAAAACAACCATTAAAATTCCAACGTGTATAATCAAGTCAGCTTTGATAAACTATGAATCATTTTCATTTAACCGTCCATCATATCATTCAGCTAAATTACATCAAAGTATCGAAATACGTATTCATGGAAGCCATATTAACCAATATAAAAAAGCTTCGCGGCTACACCTTCAACGGAATAAGTAGAACTTAAAGCAGATTAAAAGAACAATAAGAATGTTAAAGACGAATAGGATTTATTTGCCAATTCTGTTACTAACACTGTATCGAGACATAAGTCGGTAATGTAAGTATTTCGGGGTGTTGCCAGTCAACCAAAGGTCAGCAATAAACTTTTATAGCGTTATTTGCGTTGTTTTCGAACATTGGATCAATGGATTTGCAATATATATAAATGTCGGAGACAGCGACGGTAGAGTGGTAGGGTCGACAGCATCTTGGTATGGTGGTACAAGTTCCATTTCGTAGGTGAGTTTTAAATTGAAGCACGACGTGTAGATATCCCCTCCAATCTTCATAATAACAATTTGAATAGGCAAACCGACAGTTTCGGTTCGGAGAATTGCCTTGGTCCGCGTCTCGATGCAAAGTGACCGTTCGACGAACCCCACTTTCCAAAGCGACTCTGTCCATATGCCGCCATCACAAAATAACGTCACAAGCGTTTGCCTCTCTACTACGTAAATCAAATCAGCAACTTCTATTAAAATTATTCCGACGATCTCCGACATATATAAAAAAAAACCGTTCTGGAATGGGAAGCTACTATATTGCTTGCCGAATGTCATAGGATTAAATTTGACACAGACAAATTTGCTGGTTGAAGCTGGTAATGTAGACATGGCTCTAATAAGCAGGAGAGTATATTCCAGAGTCATTCACAAATAAAAGCCTTAAAGCGAAAACCACAAGCAATGAATCCAATGAACTTGCATCGGATGTAGGTAAAAGAAGAGAATGTAAACGAATTCTGTTACCGGTTGGGATTGTAAAATGTACTCCATTTGGAGATAAATTTGCGCTGTCTGAAGCTCGACTTTATTTTATTAGTATTGTTTCGTTGTACTGTGTTACTATTTGCACATTTTGTGTTTTAAAGCAGACTGCATAAACAGAGAAATTAAAAACCTATGAAGTAGTCTACGTCCCCAACAACGTGGACCGACGACCTGGCGAAGGTCGCCGGAAGCCGATGGATGCGGGCAGCACAAGACCGGTCAGCGTGCAAAGCCTTGGAGGAGGCCTTTGTCCAGCAGTGGACATCCATAGGCTGAAGAAGAAGAAGTAGTCTAACACTAATTTACTTAATACATATTTTAATCGTACCTGGTTGACAACTACGTGTAAATTTGTATTTCTTTTTAAATCAACTTACCCAGCAGTAGAACAATTAGCATAGTAATGATGGAAAAATTAATAAATAAAAACTCATAAAAAAATTATACATTCGCTCACTAGTTAATATTTAAATCAGAAATTGATGAAGAGTATTTAACAAAGTTCAAAAAAAGGATACCATGGGATGGGTTCAAAAAGGATGGTATCCTTTTTGAACCTGGGCACAAAGGTCAAAATACTATAGCAAAAAACAGCCTTAGAAAACACAAGTTACTATCTGACAGAAGACTACCCTAAACACGTTCTAGAAAAAAGAAAACAATTACAAGACCAGTTAAAAACAGAGAGAGAAAAAGGAAATACGGCTTTCTTAAAATATGACAAACTGGTCATATTAAAACAAACAGCCAAAACAAAGCTGTCTCCTTCACCCAAAAAACCCACTGTGGACATGTCAAAGAGAGGAAACATACAGTCAAGCAAAAAGAAGAAATCACAACAGCATGACCTCTCGGGGAGAAGATCAAATAGCACCTCAGATGGAACAACTAAACCGAGTAAACGTGTAAAAAGCAAGAAATAAATGGCTTATTTATTTATTTATTTAACAAAGTTAAAGAAATAGTAGAACTATTTCCTACAACCACAACTAAAACGTTATAATATGACCACGTATAAAAATATCCGGGCACAATACAAAGTGTGTCACGAAAGATGTTAACTGTAAAATTGTGATAGAGCACTCGCAACTCCACCCTACACTGCTCTAGCCTATTTGCGTCAATCAACTCAACTGGCATCCCTTACGATGTAGGGAGCGGCCAACAATTATTAGTAAGCTATATTGCCGCATACTGGGCTACTGATGTAAGCCATTACTCGCACAATCCTCAAAGACACAAACTATAGTCTGTTCCAAAAGTAATTGTAAACAAATTTATTACGTAACATCAACAAGCGCTTTCTTCTCTTCTCAGCGTGTCGATAGCAATCTAAATGGAGTGGGCTCAGCATTAGGCTGCAAGGTTTAAGGTCATCACCAGCGTCCATCAGTTCCTGTAACTTGCAGCTGATAGGAAACGTAAAGTATGATATAAGTATCCCGCCGATTGTGGAACATTTACCCCCTTACTCATAAACGCTGCTTAAAGTGATTAGCGATTCGTTAACCATACATTTATGACCTTTTAACATCACATAACTTAAATCATCGTTTATGAATAAACACCACAGTGTTTAAGGGGTTTATTCATAAACGATGATCAAGTTAAGTGCTGCTAAGAGGTCAAAAATGTATGGTTAAAAAAGCGTATATGAATAAGGGGGTTACACTCCAAAGTTGAGTGATATATGAATCTTTACCTGGACAGGTTTCAGTCACCCAAGCTAACTAAAGGCAAAGGTAAAGGTTTGTTTTATCTATTTATTAAGCACTTGAACACAAAAATTCTTATGGTGTTCGATTTTGGTGGGACGACCAAATTTTTAGGCTAAATTAAATCTCGAGCAGGCTTGGTCCGGATTTTCAGGGAATACTCGACGGTGTGGTTATTATTAGTATAGTAAAGTAATAAATTTTCAGAAAAAAATATTATTTTCTTGTAAACTTAATTTGGAACTAAAATTATATTATATACTTAATAAGTATTAAAAAAAAACGACGGCTTATTACAACACTTAATATAACCTTATCAAGTAATATGACCCGTTTTCGATGAAAGAATCCCGCTTTTTTTCCCGGTTATTCTCGGCACGAAAAAAAGCTGTCAGTCTTGCACTAAATACAGTCAGCAACAAGAGTAGATTAACACTTGTTTTCGAAATCTAAATTGCTGAACAAAATATTTAATTAAAATCGACACCGAAGTGACAATTAATTAAAGTACAGTTTAGATTCTTTCTCTCTATTCTTAACTGAAGCCTCTATTACAAAATAGCAAACAATTCGTTATCGCATCATACAGTTTTCTTACCGCATGTACATACAGTATGTTAAGAAAACCCTGTCCGACCCGTGAAGGTGTTGTTAGGTATCGATAACTGATTCTACTAATGGATACAAAACCGGGCTAAACTTAAAAAAAAATCCCCCCAAAAAAATAAATATTATTTCGCAAAAAGAGTTAACTTAACAAATGTGCGTAAGCACCCTTCCGCGGGCGGCGGGCGGCAGGGCACGCGGCACGTGGTCGCATCGCTATTCGCTCATAATAATACCAGTGTTGTTACTTTTTAAAAAATTACCAAATTTCGGGGAAGTTGGAATTAATTCGCGGGAAAAAAAGATTATTTCAAAATTCATTTGTATTGGTACTATGATGACTACGTAAAATTTTAAATTATATTTGGTCACGTGTTTACCTAACCTTTATTATCCTTATGGGTCGGACAGGGTTTTCTTAACATACTGTATATGCAATAATTTAAACACAAATAGTATTTGTTATTGGAGCTCTCACAATACTAGATAGGAGTCACCACGAAGAACCCAGCTTAGTCTAAAACTGTATTATAAATTGAATTATTAATCAAAACAGCTTAGCGATGAGTGGTTTCAACTTAATTTAATCCTAAGCCAGTGTTGTTGCTATCTGGGGAAACGTTTACATGTTCGTGGTCCTTTATCAAGCCATTCCACCGGTGGTATGTTTACGCGAAATACTGTCTCAATAAATTCTTACTGCGGTAAAGAGAATGCTAAGTTACAGTCCAGAATTTCGAATGTCGCTGTTTTATTTCACGGTCACAACCAATAAAAAAAAATAGATTTTTACGGTTTTTTTGTTACATTTTCAAAACGGCTAACCCGAGTTTTTATTTTAATAATTATAAACTAGCGCTTGACCGCAAACCCGCCTGATGGTAAGCAGTGATGCGATCGTTGATTGTAAAGCGCGCTAGTTCATTATTATTAAGAGTCTATTCACTCAGAAAAACTGAGCGAATTGGAAGGAAGACGGCAGTTGAGCTAGGTGATGCAATGTTAAACCCAACAACACGACCGACGATGCTGCGCCACAGGGACATTGATCTGAAGATCCTCCTCAACCAAACTGCCGACACAACAACATTTGGCGCATCATACCCGGCACACATCGCAACACAACCAATAAAAAAAATTAGATTTTTCTGTTTTTTTGTTACATTTTTCAAAACGGTTAACCCAAATTAGAATAAACGATGAATAAATTTGGCATATAGGTGACCATGACCTAGATAAGGACGTAGAATACTTTTTATCCCGATATTTCCATGGGATCGAGACTTGTGGGAGAGATGAATATGTTATTAGTTCAATTGAAATCCAAGGATCCTGAAGCTACAAAAATCAAGTAATTTTTTTTCGAATCAGAAATGAGGAGATCCGCAGAAGAACCAAAGTCACCGACATACACCGACGGCACATTGCTCGTAGAACCGATGGCCGATGGGGCAGTAAGGTTCTGGAGTGGCGACCACGTACTGGAAGACGCAGCGTAGGGAGGCCTCCAACAAGGTGGACCGATGACCTGGTGAAGGTCGCGGGAAGCCGATGGATGCGGGCAGCACAAGACCGGTCAGCGTGGAAAACCTTGGGTGAGGCCTTTGTCCTGCAGTGGACATCCATAGGCTGAAGAAGAAGAAGAAGACTAAAATACTAGCAGGCAGTCATAAGGCTCCTAGCACTCTAACTGAGTAAACCACTACTTATTACTATCAATTGGAATCATTTTAAAGCCAATTGCTAGTCCATTGCTCTACAAGTTTGAAAAATGTGCCTGCTCAGTAACGTTAATACTGCAATGAATGTCGTTTAACTGTCAAAATGAAACAGCTACTGATAGTGTGTTACGCAATTTACAGATTCAAACAGTAAATCGAAACTGCAGTGACGTTTAATTAAAGAACAGCTCTATGATTCTTTCTCTCTCCTCTTTAGCTCTTAGCTTCTATTAATGCCAAAAAATACATTATCTAATCATATCATGTAAATCTATAATACGTTATTGATTTAATGCGAATTACAATGTGATTTGTCCCATAAATCCTTTATGGAAATAGGAAGTAAAACATCCGTACTGTCAAAGGTCACATCGTAAAAGGCGTGTAAAAATATATCATCGTTGCTTGTGACATTATGATTTTCCTCACCATTTACCTGTTTTATGAAGTAATGTAGAAACTCTTATGTATAATCGTCATTGATTGTATAGTATGTTTTATTTATCTATTTTTTATTTCCTATCGTCATTTGTTTGACGAACTTCTTGATCTATTAGCAAATCGCAGTGGGGACGGATAATCAAGCGACATCATGGCGACAACAATACATGCTTGTTTCTTTAGTCTTTTGAAGAAACCTCATATGTGTGTTCTTTCCAAAAAAACCTAGTTTAGAGACCAATTTATATGTTAGACACGTTATGTGACCAAAACTATATCTGGACTTTTGAGACACTCCAAAGAATTCTGGCTCTATGTCGGCTTTTCTATGCAGAGTCAGACAGGAAACTACCTCATATAGTTTTTAGAATATGACTGTCGTGTGTTTGCAGAAAACCTAGTCCTAGTATTTTATTTTTCATAAAAGAGAGCCAGCCTTTCGGTATTCTATAGGATTCATTTTGGTGAGTGTGCGAAGGAATTGCATGATTTAGTTCCCCCATCTCCGTTCCACCATCGGACGACCCGTCGCACGGCACCCTTACGTCGTTAACACCACTACGATTGAGCGACGAAGCGACGAAGGTTTCGCCTCCTCTTTCATACCGTGTACATCGAGGGACTGGAACAATTTGCCAGTGGCGGTGTTTCCGTCGGACTACAATTTGAGTGTCTTCAAGGCTAGAGTGAATAGGCTGTTAATAAACTAGTGCGCTTTACAATCACTTTTGCGACTGCGTCACTGCTTACCATCAGGCGGGATTGCGGTCAAGCGGTAGTTTATAATTAATAAAAAAAAAACAATACGAATAAAAGATAGAATATTTTTTTTTTCCAAAAAAAAACTGGACAGTTTTTAGGTTTTTGTTGAAATATTAGAAAGAACATCGGTCATGTCCAAACTCCAATGCCCTCATAAAAACCAATCGCGAAACTCCATTGTTTATTGACACTACTTATTCTTAACACCCAAGCAACAAGCTTCCATTAAGTTAATAATATGCCAGAACATTCCAGAGCACTGTGCGACAAACTATAGTTTCTGACCACCGTTCAATTGGACTCAATGGATTTGACCTCGTCAAATAGAGTCTAAGGACCGTCACTGATAAAGATACCCGTATGATCTAGCAGACAGATGCATTATCCAATACAACATTGGATGCTCCAGGATGACCTAATTCTCATGCATGGACGGTAGTTGATACTTTAACGGTTCGTCATCGGCTTGTAATGGGTCAAACTGCACACACAAATTGCATGCGCATAATATATTAATTCCAGTCCATGATATATTATAAATACATATACATATATATACTTGCGAGCGAATAATTGGGCCACCTCTTGTGTCTCCATATTAAAGATGATATCTTAAAAATTACACGTAATTAGTAGATATAATTTAATATTGTGTGTAGTAAGGAACGTCCAATAGGGATAGATAGAGAAAGATCCGGTCCGAAAGAGAGGCCATGGTAGAGCGAACGAGTGTTGCACTTCAGGCAGTCTCCGAATGGGGCAATGCCAATCTTGTTGCATTCAATGCCGCCAAAACGCAGGCGTGTCTTTTCACCGCCAAAAGGAGCCCGTTTACCTTGGCTCCTACTTTTCGGAATGTATCCTTGGAGTGTACCGACCGCCTTCAGCTTTTGGGTGTTGAGATTTCCTCGAACCTAAACTTTGGGCGGTTCATTGAGTCCAAGGCCAAGGTGGCTGCTAGAAAACTTGGCGTTATCGCAAAGGTCCGGCAGTACTTCACACCAGGGCAGCTTCTAATGTTGTACAAAGCCCAGGTCCGTTCGTGTGTGGAGTACTGCAGCCACATTTGGGCTGGTGCTGCTAAGTGTCACCTGGCCACTTTGGATTCAGTGGAGAGGCGTGCGAAGAGGCTGATTGGTGACCCTGATTTAACTAGAGTTGGTCTCCAAAGCCTAGAGCACAGGCGTAGAGTAGCCAGCCTTTCGGTGTTCTATAGGATACATTCTGGGGAGTGTGCGAGGGAATTGCACGATTTAATTCCCCCATCTCCGTTCCACCATCGGACGACCCGTCGTACGGCGAGTTTCCACCCTTATGTTGTTGACACCTCTACGATCCGGACGAAGCGTTTCGCCTCCTCCTTTATACCGCGTACATCGAGGGACTGGAACAATCTGCCAGCGGCGGTGTTTCCGTCGGACTACAATTTGAGTGTCTTCAAGGCTAGAGTGAATAGGCTCTTAATAAACTAGTGCGCTTTACCATCAACGATTGCGTCACTGCTTACCATCAGGCGGGATTGCGGTCAAGCGCTGGTTTATATTCCAATAAAAAAAAAAAAAAAAAAAAAAAAAAGATCGGGTAGGTAGCCACATCAACGTCTCGAATTCAGCCATAGTGGCCATGACCGTTCTGTCAAGAACGAAATGAAGACGAAGAAAGAAACGGTACGGTTTATTTCCATGTGCACTATATTTTGATGAGAGCAATTTTCTTAACCAGATCGACTCGATTCTTCAGATGTCCTCATCACTCACTTTTGCTCGGAAATGTTGGCGAATTTTCGTCAATGAAATTGCTAAACATTTAATTTTGTTTATTTCTGTTCAATGATTAAAATTGAAATTGATTTTTTAACGGACTTCAAATAAAGGAGATTTGAATTTGTCAATAACGAAGGAATCGGTTTTGATAAAAATTTCACTAACAGATATCTAGATACTTTCATGTAGATTTGAGCAAGCTGCAATAATAATAATTATTAGGATATTGAGTACATATATTCTATAGATCAAACAAATATTTGTCGACATAGGGGAATAGAATATTCGTATTTTCAATTACCTAATAGCAAACATGTTTCGGTGTTCACGACACACGTGTTAAACTAACGCAATCTAATCGTCGAATCTAAGTGGTTTTTTTTTTAATAGCAACTGTAAAAATACATTTTACTATAGGTATAATATTAATATCTATATGCTGTAATTAGCTTAATGTTTTGTTATAAATTTTTAAAGGTACTGTCTATCTATTTTATATCAAATTTAAAAACAACATTAGTTTGTTCATTTTTGGAAAGCAGCCCGAGTCTGGATCTGTGTTCGGATGATGCCAATCGGCTCGCCTACTATTACAGCGGACTTGAACATAAATATGGCAAAAAGTTAAGGTACTACATCTCTGGAGTACCCTTCGGGGATTACAAGCGTCAGGTTATTGAGGTGTTGGAGTGTAATAATTGGAAACGGGTGTGAACGAAAAAGGCAAGTCAAGAGGAGCTTGCTTTCTTACTCTTTCTTAATTCTTTTGTAGTGCCCTTTGAGGACACGACACTCCTAACACAAGTACTATTTCGACATTTTAAGCATCCCGAAAATTCTTTACTAATACTCTCGGCCAAGATATAAGAGATAGTGAAAATAATCCTTCACAAAGGCAAAACTTTACATTATATTTCTTACAGCTTTACCTACAGGTTTAAATTAAGTGTTTGTATAATTGAAGAATTTAGGAACTACGGGATACATCCAATATATCTAATATTAAATTACTGATACTTGGTGTCGACACACCTAACGTCACACATGTTTGCATATGTAGGTGGTAATAATCGTAAAATATTGAATTTGAGGAAGTGCACACCATGTGGTGTCTTCGTGTAATAATTTTATCTTTACTTCCTTATGTCTCCTTTCACCGTCTGCCTTCATAGTAAGAATGAGCAGGCATTTTGTGGGCACGCTCGTTCCATCATTGACCTCATCCATCGTTTTCCATCAGGCGTGATCGAGGTCAATGGTTGTTAATGTCTCACCATGACAAGTTCAGGGAAGTAAGCTTAGAACGAGCTGTCAGTGGTGTCGTTTAGCAAGGGATTTCAGGTGGAAAGACTGCTCACCCAACTTTTCACAATGAAAGATATGTACAGAATATAGCAACCGGCCAATCCATAATTCTTTTAAGTTGATTTCTTGGTTATAATTCAAATGATAATGTATTTCAGCGCAACATCAATTTATGTTTACATCTAAAATGACATATAAAACTGAATGTTCAGGTCATTTTTCATGGCGCCTTCCGTCCCTTAACCGCGTATGATATATGAGCCATGGCCGCCATTTGACATCCGGCAAAAGGCTCGTCCTCCTAGAGAATTATTTCCAAGGGTCGCCTCCTCTTTCCGCACCGTTTACTGTTCTTCAATTATGTGATTTTCTCAAAGTGGTCAGACCCTTTTTTCTCGCCCTTCAGAACGTTTGTCATGGTTCAGTTTATTGATAAGTTATAGAAGAATATTGATTTGAATGAGTTTTTAGGGTAACAATTTGGGTCAGGTATTATTGATGAATAGGTTTTTAATTTTCAATTACGACTTACATGCCTTTTCTGTAAAATGGAAACAACAGGGATTTGTTTAGTTACATTTTTTTTATTTCTGATTTTATTATTGGCAATAAAAACAAACAAAACATGCATTGCTACAAAGATAAAATTTAAATTGTGGCTTCAGAATCTCTGATGCTGAACTAGAATAATGCATTTGAAGAGTATTTTTACTTCTAAAGTAACGGAATCAAATATCAACAAAACATTAACATTAAACTATAAGAGGTTGGCGCCAGATTAGGTACTTGTAAAGAAAATCAATGTATTTACACACGAGTTTCATCCTTCACTTGTAAGCGTGATATTTTTATTGCTTGTAAATTTACAGCTGTTGCTTCAGAACATAAAACTCCGTTTTCCTCTACTTGCATTAACACCTACATATTACTTTAATAGCCAAAGAACAAAATGATATTAAACAACAAAGATGTCCAAAAACTAACTAGATAAGAATTTAAAGTAATTTACAAACACTCTCAAAGTTAACCCTTTTTGAATTAAACTACCTACTTACCTAAGTTAAAAACAAAACATCAACAACGAAACATTTAAGTCGAACTTCAATACCACGTACAATGCACATTACAATACTGAAATCGACAGCTATCGAAACCGGAGAATATCGGTAAGATATTTCGGAATACAGATATCGAAACACAAAACGGATGTGACGGTCTTAGTATCTCAATAATACGTGATCAATTGAACAATTGTCATCCCTCTTAACATCCCCCCCCCCCTTTCTCCCTTTCACTCTGTGTAGGTATTTTATTACAACTGGCTCTGATT
Organism: Sesamia inferens; assembly: GCA_037179545.1. NCBI lineage: Eukaryota > Metazoa > Arthropoda > Insecta > Lepidoptera > Noctuidae > Sesamia > Sesamia inferens. The sequence goes on along the minus strand of CM073928.1, from coordinate 12,117,448 downwards.
CCACTATATTGCTTTATCCTTTTGTAAACCGATATCTTAATCTGATTGAGACGTTAACAGATAATTATTTGAATGAATTATAAACAAGAAAACGGGACAGTTGTATTTTTGTTCGAACACTATTCTTGGATATGAGGCAATTATAATCAGTAGGGTAAATTGGTAACATACTATCAGTAGCAATAGCATTCATTTTGATAGTCTCGGTGGTAGGCCATAACAACATCGGTCGCCGGCAGAAGTTACCACCCACCAGACAAAGTCTTGCCGCCAAGCGATTTGTTGTGTTCCGGCATGATGTCTGGTGTAGCCGTACGGAGGACGGGTTTGAGCAGTTCTTGTGATTTTTGTAGCTTCAGGTTCCTGGGATTTCAATTGAACTAATAACATAGTCATCTCTCCCACAAGTCTCGATCCCGTGGAAATATCGGGATAAAAATATTCTACGTCCTTATCTAGGTCATGGTCACCTATATGCCAAAGGAGACGGGCGAAATTGGGCCTGACCTGTACACAAATGAATTATTTGTCAATAATTTTCATTTATTTTTTTGTTTTCAATCATTTATTACTAATTCTGATATCGCCGGAATATAAAAGATATTATTTAACGTAAATAATACTGACTTTCTTTACTTTCACTTTTCAACAATGTTACCAGATGAAATACCAATCGTTAATAAGTTATAATCGATAAATCAAATTATTACAAAAATAAAAATAAAATTAAAAATGAATCAGTAATTTTCTACCGATTCGGTTTAGAAAATCTTTTAATAAAAGGACTTAATTATATTATCTATTATTTCGTTATTAACAAAAACATCTTAAAACAAATTGATCAACGGTTCGAATTGATAATCGATTAATTATACTTTTTTATTATACAGGCAACTAAAACTCTGGTGGGCAACGTGACGACAAACGTCACATATCATTCCCTTCCGGCTTTGAATTTGCCATATTTTGTTTTCGTGTGCTATTATATTTTTTTGCAGCTTTGGCTACGCATTTAGGATTCTGACGGTTATTGTTTTGACCGACGACCCACGCATTTATTTCGATTCAACATAAAATGAGTGACCAACGTCTTCATTGCATCAACTGCGGCATACAACAGAGTAATCCTTCTATCGGATTACGACAAATAGAAGCGGAAAGCATTCTTTCAGTTATACAGCATTGGGTTGCACCTCAATTGGTAGGTATTTATTTAAACGTATGTATTTAATTAAAACTTCATTTTGTGATAAGCAGTTTTCGAGTACAGTATAACAAGGATAACTATATATAGGTATATTATTGAAGCCAGTTTCAATAATAATATTCCTATATATATATATATATCTCATTATAATGCACTTGAGTTATTTAAATTCCAAGTAAGATTTACAGTTTGATTATCAATTACGGAAGATAGTTCTTTTTTTATAACTTTAAGAATTCAACAATTCAATGAAACAATAGTTAAATTGAATAACCTTATATGAAAGCATTAATATAATATAATCCAAGTTTGACCACGATGTCAGTAAGAAGTAATATACACGCAATTCTGAAAGATACAGTTTTCTCGCTGTTTCTGCATCATACCTATTTCTGTAATTTTTATTTGTTGAAGCTGTAAATAACAATCTAATATTGTTGTAGGTCAATAGATCTCATCACATTTGCCAAGGATGCAGAGATTTAGCTGTGACTGCCTTGGGCACAGATGAGCAACTTCCATCTCTTATGACTGGACATCGCCAAGTGTGTGTGAACTGTGGACATTCAGTGTTGCGGGCAAGATCTCATTCATTGCACACTAACACCGAACGTGAAAGAAGAATTCATGCAGTCATTTCTGAATGGATATTGCCTCAGACTGTAAGTTTTTATTAGGTTTAGTTGTTTTGTATTTTGTACTACCACACACACACACTATCTATACTACCATTTTTTATATTTTTTTCACACTAATCTCTGAAATAGCAGTCAGCTTTACAGAATCATTTTTGTATATTAGTGTCACATTCATGAGAAAAAATTAAATGGAAAAGGAAACTATCATATAGTTAGGCCAAAAGTTAGTGTAAAAAAAACAACTAATTATATTACAGCCTGTATTTCCAGAAGGTGTAGATTAGAAGAGATTTACTTTATTATTATTATTTATTTTCTTAACCTAGTGTACAATACATTGAGATAAAAGCACAAAACCGTTTTCACGGTTTGTCTGTGGGACCGTAACAAACAGTGTATCTAAGTTAGTATCTAGCAAAGAAGTTACATTATTTACAAATATTAGGTCTTACAGAATTGCTTACAGACTACTGAGTCATGTATGTATTACTTCGTTTTTTAAAAAAAGACTCATGATATATTTTTTTTTTTAGATTTCAAGAGCTCGAGCTCTCATATGTCATCGTTGCTGGGTGAGAGCTGATAGAAATGCTCATCATTTAATGACTGGACCATCTGGATCTTCAGCATCAGTAGATGTATCAAGTGAACATGATGAATCAACTTCACAGTCTAATATTGATGTAGCTAACAAACGAATATATAAAAACCAAAGACATCATGATCGTGAACATATGCATTCCTTTTTGCCACCGACTTTCAAAATTCGTTTATCTCACTTTGTAGTGCTTTTTTTTGGAAGTTGGTTGTTATGTTTGTATAAAATACCCTCTGCTTTGCTAGACTTGCCTTACAATGCATTTAAAGCGCAAATCAAATCCAAGCTTTGTTTAAAGGCATATTATTCTGTAAATGACATCTTTCTCCAGAATTTCAGTAAGCTAATTCTGGAGAAATATAAGATACATACGAGTTCATATAATTTTCTTTTTCACAATGCATAAATATGTGAGCTGTCACACCCTTTATACCTGGGGCTTATATTTAAGTAATTAGTTTTTACTTATTTACATTTCCATTTTAATGATATTTTATTTTTGCTTTGCTGGTATTTTGGCGTGGCTAGCTGGCATATGATAAATAATTTCATTGTTGTTGTTTTCTGGTCTTCATTACTGTACCTACATAGTATTGTATAAAGTCTTGTTTTTTTTAAAATGAACAGACAGCTGTGCCGCTGGAGAGTTTGTTCCACCACTTCTTCTTCCCAGCGAAAGCACTAGGAAGTGTTGATGGGTGGGCGTTTTGGGGGACTGTCTTATGTAATAACGATGTTCAAAAAGTGCTGATTCTCAGCCTATTTTGAATAATTGATTTTTGATTTTGATTCTTTTTTTTTTGTTCACTCCGCATACCCGCGCCTATGGTGGCCGGGAGTTCGAAATTGTCTCCCGACCAGGGCGTTTTCTGCTTCGGCTAGAGGCGTGAGGACGCTGAGAGACCCGCTCCCTCACGAGCTTCGCCTCCTTTTCCAGCATTAATTGTATATTAATACGATTAATAAATCAATATAAGAGAAATGCGATTTTTATTTCCGTTTACTCTTTTCTTTAATTAGATTGTAAATGGTTTTTCTAATTCTTTTTTAACCTCCATCTTTGTAACATTTAATATGCTGTTACGCGTCGCCGGCCCTTTGGAAACCACACTCACGATGTGTTAATGTAATAAAAATACATTCTGATAAAATCTAGTCTACATAAAAGTCTGAATAATTACTTAAATATGCCATATGAGCGCTGACAGCTTCTAAGAAAACTCATAAAAAAGCAAATGAGGTTAGTTTTTTGCAAGCTAATAATACACCCTATTTCGGTTTTCTCCCAAACTGCCATTATAAATAAAGTTTTATTTTTTAAATATTAATAATATTGAAATGATTTAATGCAATAATCGTTGCTGTACATTCAGGCCCAACTTTCTATGAACTTTCGCCCGTCTCCTTTATTCATCGTTTATTCTAATTCGGGTTAACCGTTTTGAAAATGTAACAACAAAACAGAAAAAATCTAATTTTTTTTATTGGTTGTGTTGCGATGTGTGCCGGGTATGATGCGCCAAATGTTGTTGTGTTGGGAGTTTGGTCGTGGAAGGTCTTCAGATCAATTTCCCTTTGGCGCAGCATCGTTGATCGTGTTGTTGGGTTTAACATTGCATCACCTCGCTCACCTGCCGTCTTTCTTCCTATTCGCTCAGTTTTTCTGAGTGAATAGGCTCTTAATAAACTAGCGCGCTTTACCGTCAACGGTCGCATCACTGCTTACCATCAGGCGGGATTGCGGTCAAGCGCTTCATTGTGCTTTGACGTTGTTGATTAGACACATTCATCAAGCGTAAGACGCATTGGAATAGTAATAATCGTCAGAGTGATGCAAATTGAGATAGATAGGGTGTAAGGTGCTGAATGAGCTTATCTACTATCCGTAAGGAAGAATTTTTTCACACATGACATTACTTTTGCCCCACCTTGTATTTGCATCTACATTTAACTGATTACGTCAACGAATAACATCATCGAGTGACTTCCTTGATTGTCCAAACAAATCAAGTTTTGAAATCTATTGACCTGAATACCCATCATGAGAATAGGACTGAATGACCTATTTGTTTATAAAAGGCTGTCCTAAATCTCATTGTCCCATTGTAGAAACCCTTTGAATAGAATAATACTGGTCTCATCACACGGTAACTTTTCAAACTAAACTCGGTCATGTCATAAACTATATAGAGAAATCCCTCCTCTTCAAACGTTTCTAAAGACACGTCATTATACAGTCCAAGGGTTTTATAAACCTCCATAAAATTCAATTCTGACAAGCTTATTACGGCTATAACATCAAAGATAGTTGCGAATGAGCCACAAAGCGAGATAATGAAAAGGGCCAGTCGTTAGACGACGGAACCTCAAACAGCGCAATGGTCCGCGATATGAAGAATGTTGCCGTCCACACAAACTCTCCTCATTACAAGGTTACAACTGGACCCTCGCTAATGACGATGGCCAAACCTTTTTGCGCGATACTTGGTCATTCGTCTTACGGCCAGCGACATGTGCAGACGATTCTACATGCCGTCCGCCGTCAGACCGCGAGATTAATGAATGGACTTTCATTACCTCGCACCTCTTATAAGGTCGGCAAGGTTAGTTTTACGTTTAACGATTAAAGTTTCGAGTAAAAAATAATTTATGCTGAGGCTCCATAGTATTGGGCTCTCGAAATACTAGGAAACCTGTCACATCAAATTATTGCCCTTTCGATAACCCCGCTATTTGGCCCGCCATTCGCGAGCTTTCCTTCACAATCAAAAATTTAAATGAGTTTCCTCTTTCCACGAGAAGAGCGTATTTTTTTCCTTCTAATGCCATTTTGGGATGGTATTACTCTTAAATGAATATTCATTCGGTGCGAAATCGTTTAGGAGATAATAGATTGAGGTTCATATTAGGTTCGCAATGAGTTATGGCCTTTCGTTCTGTATGCGGGAATTCTGTGTGGATTCTGGATTCGTCCTGAAGTGATTAATTAATCGGTGAACGATTACTTATGAATTAAAGTTATAAAGCAGCTTTCGAGTTTCTGGTGGAGCACCGGCTCAGGGCTGCTGCTTACCTGAAACAAAAATAAAACAATAAGTATAGCGAATATGAAGCCTTTTAATAAAAATAATCAGTGTTATCAGAGCAACAGGATTAATACCCCGAAGTTTGCAGATAAAGTGTAATTACGATATCGCGCAGCTTATTTAGGTTATCGCATAAAAAGGGTAAAATATTCACGTGTTCGCTACCAGCAATAATACATATGGAAGCCTTCATTTATTTATTCAGTCTTTAAGCAACACTGACAAATGGTCGCCATCAAAATATCCGAACGAACCTGTGAGAAAAATTCCGGATTAAAGTTCCACAATGAACTCCTGAGTATCCAAAATTCTTACGTAATTTCCCGGGAGGACATAGAAAAATGTAGCTTATTACATAGCAGGAGAGGGAAACTACAGTCGAAACTAACTTGCCATTGTTGAAAGTTACAGTTTTCAATCTTGAACAAGTTACTCCATAATTCAGGCTCCTGGGACGAAACTGGAGCCGCAACTTTTGCCGGTGGGAATTTGGTATTTCACAGTAAGAAGTTATTATGCGAAGTCAAACAAACTAAATGACCAGGGCGGCACGCTCGGTCAAGCATAGGCCTCAAGCACGCGATTCCCTCGCGACTCATTCAGGCCAGACTGTTTATCTACTAAATAGAATTTTTAAGGTATAAACGAAAACATGTTTAACTCTACAAATTAATTTAGTTTTATCAGCATCCTCCATCAATGTCAGTGCTCTCGTTATGGGCCCTTCTCAGGCACGATGAGTGACGTTTTAATTACCTACTTGTTATTTAACGTCCCGTGGATACTGTTTTTATTTGAAAGTTTATGATATTATCACTTATCTTTTAATGCAATAAAAACAAACTTTTGTTGGCAAACAGCGTCAGGCGAAATTTTAGCTTTTGCCGCGGATTTGAGTTTAGCGTTCTCATTCTAAATTCAAAATGTACGGAATGCTTAGCAAAATGTATTTTATATTTTGTAAAATCAGATGTTCGAATTTTCATAAATAGAACGTTTGCAAGTCGGATAATGTGGTACCTATTAGTCTTTGTGGTAAAATAGTGATGTAGACAGTTATACTTTTATTCATAAACGTTACTAAATGATAAGCAGTGATCAAGGACTGTTAACGATATACTTTTGAAGTTTGAACGTCATTTAAATTTAATCAACTTTTATAAATAAATCCCTTAATAAATACAGTTAGTTAATAATAACATGTTTTATTTAGTTGTCATTCAATAGCAGTGCTATAGAAGCAAGATGTATAGTATGGTCAGTATAATAGGCGCGCATCTCCGCGTCAAATCCTCTGGTGGCCGCGTGTCGCCGGTTGATAAGCAGTCGATGGGCTAGAACGGAGCGATGCAAGTGAAAAGCTATAGCGAGAATATTTGCAAATTGATGAATGGAATGTGAAGGGAATTGATATTTAATGGACAGCTCTTCTTTCTCTATGCAAATAATAATGACTGAGTATAGATATTTATTATAACAATACATGTAAACAAACCGAATTCAAAATTTATAACTTTTCATCATACTATAGACTCAACACAAACTCATCAAAGGTGGCGGTAGTTATAACTTTTAGCTCAGTCCCTTCAAAGCATCAGTCACCAAGTTTAGAAGTGAGTACCCCGATAAATAATTTAAACCAATTGAGTTGGATATACCCAACGCAGTTAAAAAACTCCGTAGTTCGAGGTCAACGACAGTGATAAATCATGTGCGAGCATAATATTTTCAAGAAGCGTTCAGAGCTTACAAATTAAACCGACTGTAGACTGCGACGCCACGCGATGATAGCAACACCCTGTTAACTAACTGTTGACCAGCGACAGTTACGCTTTGCCCCTCACTATTACTGGCTCAAGTGATATTTTAAGTGGAATGTCAAGTTCTTTGCCTCTTTAGAGTTAGGACAAACTACCCAGTCAAAGTTATACTACCCATGCATGAGGTTTTATACAACGTTATTTTTTATACAGTATGTTAAGAAAACCCTGTCCGACCCGTGAAGGTGTTGTTAGGTATCGATAACTGATTCTACTAATGCATACAAAACCGGGCTAAACTTAAAAAAAAAATCCCCCTAAAAAAAATAAATATTATTTCGCAAAAGGAGGTAACTTAATAAATGTGCGTTGACCACCCTTCGCCTGCCGCCCGCGGGGGGCGGGCGGCAGGACACGCGGCACGTGGTCGCATCGCTATTCGCTCATAATAATACCGGTGTTGTCACTTTTTAAAAATTACCAAATTTCGGGGAAATTGAAATTAATTCGCGGGAAAAAAAGATTATTTCAAAATTAATTTGTATTGGTACTGTTACGGGCTAGGGGTACTAAAACGCCGGTTAAGGGTTTCGAAATTTATTGGCAACGAAGATACAGTCGATTGTAGGCAATGACAAGTAGAATGTTGCTGATGTTGCACCGAAGTCTTCCCTTACGTCCACGAAGTCCGTATTGTAAACACACAATAACACTACAAATGTTACTTCACGTAGTACTCACAGTTCTTGTTACAGTTGTCGCAGTAGGTATTCTCAAAGATCGCTTCTTAAGTGTCGCTGTTTTCGTATCGGTAGTCAAGTGTAGACTGACTCGGCGCCGGCGTCACGGCGCTATATATAGGCCAGCTGATCGAACATTCCAGAATCGTCTAGACGTAATAATAATAGCGCATAACTTCGAGTACATTCACTAGGTACCTACGGTAATTCCCGGAAACGGGCTTCTAGAAATTTCGATGTCGTCACTTAGTTGACAAAATTGATGAAACCTGTACCATTCGATAGGCCACCTTAAGTCTAGGAATGCGTTTTTATATTACACCTAGACAATGTCCAGGTCTCGAGTTATAAAGCTTAAAAGTCACGCACTGCATGTCACGCGATATTGAACCTTATGCCCTCAACATAAGGTGCATTTGTAACATTGCCCCCTTCTTAGACATGCTCGTCCCGAGCATGATTTGATCCATAATAGCGAGCTAGGCGGTCTACGTGTACGATCTTCAGCTTCCCCCTAGGTCCTTTCCTTATCCGGTAGGTGACATCGTTTATCCTGGTTACTATCGTGTACGGACCCTCCCATTTGGCTTCAAATTTCGGACTCTTTCCTTTTCTCCTAATGGGATTATGCAACCATACCAAAGTTCCCTCTTCAAATCCGGGCACGTTAGCTTTGCGGTCGTATCGGATCTTCATTTTCTCGCTGGTTTTCAGACCGCTCTCTCTCACTAGCTCATGTATTCTATCGAGCTTACGCCGCAGGTCGGCCACATAGTCGACAGCTAGGATAGGGGTATCGGGGGGTGTTTCGGTTAGTGCATCTATGGGTAGTCTAATTTCTCGGCCGAAGTTGACTTTCGCCGGTGTGCAATTTGTGCTGTCATGTGTTGCTGAGCGGTATGACATTAGGAAGAGTGGAATGTATTGGTCCCAATCCCTCTGATGTTCTTCCACTACTTTGGCCAGATGATTCTCTAGCGTCTGGTTGAATCTTTCGACCATTCCATCTGACTGAGGGTGATATGGTGTTGTACGAGTCTTATGTATCCCGAGTAGTTGGCAAACCTCTTGAAATAGTGAAGACTCGAAGTTTCTACCCTGGTCAGAGTGTAACTCCAAGGGAACGCCAAATCGACAGAACACCTCGTGAACTAACTTTTTGGCGACGGTATGAGCTTCTTGGTTGGGTACTGCAAAAGCTTCTGGCCATTTGCTGAAATAATCTTGCATGACGATGATATACCTATTCCCTTCTTCAGTAATAGGGAACGGCCCAGCTATATCGACAGCAACTCTTTCCCATGGTGCACCTTGAAGAAAGACTTCTTGTTCTGGAAAACTCAATACTCCTTTTGCTACATTAAGGACGCACTGTTGTTTCTTCAGAAAGTCCAGTCCTATTATGCAATCATCTGTAATATTCGCTACTAAAACAGGATGTGTAAATGTCTTATCACCCATTTTCAAGGTCACATTCGTTTCCCTAAGGACGAGTATTGGTTGGCCGGTGGCAGTTTGTAACCGGCATTGTGAAGATCCTCTTTTCCATACTATGGTCCGAGGAAATAGCTCTGGTCGTGCAATAGTTCTTGATGCACCAGTATCCAATGTGAAACTGCAGGATTTACCATTCAATTCACCTTCTATAATGAGACTGTTTCCGTCACCCACTTGTGATACTGTTATAATAGGGGCTTCGTGACGACCAGCCAGTACTCGCCCCATAGCCCTGGCTGTTCCTAGTTTAAATCCCCTGCTTCCACCTGTGTCCCAGAAGTACTTCTTCCCTTAGACTTCTTGGGACAATTAATCCGAATATGCCCCTTTTCGCCGCACTCATAGCAGGTTGGTCCTTGTCGGGTTTTTATTGGTGCGGTTACCTCACGAATACGATGATGTTGTCGGCCATCTTGGCGTACAGCTTCCACCTCTAAAGCGTGTGTCAAGGCTGCCTTCAGAGTCTGGTGATGACCCAGACGAACTGCAGCCCTGACTTCTGCATCTCGAATCCCATCAGTAAAGGCTTGCACAGTAGTAGCGTCAATTAATGCTGGTGTTGATGCATACGCCCTTCGAACAATGCGTTCTATTTCCGTAGCCCATTGTTGCAAACCTTCACTGCTCTTTTGTGTCCGGTCGCGGAGTTGAGCCCTGAAGACATGTTCGAGGTGTTTCTCCCCGTATCTAGACTCTAACGCTTCCAACAAACTGGCTAGGGTAATGCAATCGCCGGAAATATTTTCAAGGATTTGTACCGCATCACCACGCAGAGCAAGCGTAAGAGCGGTTACCGCTTGATCGTCGTCCCAATTGTTGCCTTTGGCGACCTTCTCAAACTGTAGACGGAAGGCCACCCATGACGTTGTTCCGTCAAAATGAGGTACTTTGAACGTCGGCGAAGCACTGGGTACAGGTATCACACCTTTAATACCTCCTTTCTGCACAGTTTTATGGAGAAACTGTATTTCTTTCTCGCACTCCATGATGGTACTGTCTAGTTTCTCCATACGCGCATCTTGTTTGTCTATACGCATGTCTTGCTGGTCCATACGGGCATCCTGTTGCGCTGTTTTTATTTTAAGCTCATTAACCTCTTCTTTGGTTTCTTTCCACTTTTCATTTAGTTCTAATACTAGTTGCTGGGATTTAGCCTGGGATTCATCTATTTTTGCTTGGGTTTCTGCCTGAGATTGTTTTATTTGAGCCTGGATTTCTGCCTGGGATTTTTCCTGGGATTGTTTTATTTGTACCTGGGTTTCTGCCTGGGATTGTTTAAGTTCTGCCTGGGATTCCGCTATACCTTTTATTTGAGCCGTCAACTGGGCCAGTAACGCCGATAAATCATATCCGCTGGTTGCGGGAATAGTGGTAGTACTAGGCGCACTCACATTCGTCGGTGGTACGACGGCCGCATCTTCTACGCGTACAGGGACACCAAACGATTCTTCCTCTTGACGTGCCAGATCCATCGCTGCTTGTCGTCGCGTGCGAATTCTTTCGTCTTCCCTTGGCGTGACCGGCATTCCGCTTCTGACACCAATTGTTACTGGCTAGGGGTACTAAAACGCCGGTTAAGGGTTTCGAAATTTATTGGCAACGAAGATACAGTCGATTGTAGGCAATGACAAGTAGAATGTTGCTGATGTTGCACCGAAGTCTTCCCTTACGTCCACGAAGTCCGTATTGTAAACACACAATAACACTACAAATGTTACTTCACGTAGTACTCACAGTTCTTGTTACAGTTGTCGCAGTAGGTATTCTCAAAGATCGCTTCTTAAGTGTCGCTGTTTTCGTATCGGTAGTCAAGTGTAGACTGACTCGGCGCCGGCGTCACGGCGCTATATATAGGCCAGCTGATCGAACATTCCAGAATCGTCTAGACGTAATAATAATAGCGCATAACTTCGAGTACATTCACTAGGTACCTACGGTAATTCCCGGAAACGGGCTTCTAGAAATTTCGATGTCGTCACTTAGTTGACAAAATTGATGAAACCTGTACCATTCGATAGGCCACCTTAAGTCTAGGAATGCGTTTTTATATTACACCTAGACAATGTCCAGGTCTCGAGTTATAAAGCTTAAAAGTCACGCACTGCATGTCACGCGATATTGAACCTTATGCCCTCAACATAAGGTGCATTTGTAACAGTACTATGATGAATACGTAAAATTTTATATTATATTTGGTCATGTGTTTACCTAACCTTTATTATCCTTATGGGTCGGACAGGGTTTTCTTAACATACTGTATATGCGTAACCTGAAACACTTGCCCAGTATTTTTATGTCAATAATTTATGTATGTACAAAATTTTAAAAAGCTATCAAGAAAAATTACAAGAAAGGTTATGAACTTGTTATGTTACCTGATTGTCCCTACAAAAATATGGTGAACGCGAAACTCGCCTGCTCGCGCTTAAAGCGACTCGGCGCGGCGGGGGCCCTAGGGCACTATGATCCGCTGTGAGCTGCGGCGTGCGCTCGGTAACCACACTGCATCATTTTTTAAAGATATTTGGGAAAAATATAACATGGTGTAAAAATTATTGTAATCGATTGGGTTGCTTATTCTGAACAAACTATATTCAGGTTTCGTATAAAGATAAATAACATAAGTATAATAATAATGTCCTCCGTAGTTGTATCGATTTCGCAACCAGTTGTTGTTCATCACACTGGAAATTAGATAGGCAGTGTTGTTGTTCAAGCTAAGTAAGTACTAACGAACCGTATCGTCGACCACGAAAATGACTAGCAAAATTTCACATTTCGTGGACATTTATTTAAAACACAATAGGCCGCGATATGACGAAAATTTTCAATTAAACAAAACAAAACGACGACGCCTTGGAGGGTATTGTATGGTGCGACAGTTGGCATTGGCGGGGAATGGCGTGGAATGGCGTGGCGTGGCGGATGTCCGGCGCGCGGCTCGGCAATGGCGCGGGATACTAAAGCCGTCGTCGACGTGAGAACGGCGCGCGACTCACTCGCGCCATTACGAACGGAATGGCGCAGATTACGCGGAGTGATATCATACGGAGGCAACGGAGGTGATGTCTAGGAATTTATAAGTAGAATTGGAGCAGCTTATGTAATCGGGCCGTGGATTGTTCTGACCGCATGCTCCGTTGTGCGTATGGAGTACTTCAAGTCTTTGTTGGCAATGAATCAACGTTATATCTGTTGCTAACGAGATTTAGAGGCCAACATTTTGAGAAACTGAGACGTTACTCAAACTATAGTTTATAAATAAGCCCTTGTTAGGCATTTATACTATTCACGCAACGCTGCAGGGCGCACTCGGCCGCCGAGCGTGACTTTATTCAAACATAAAAAAAGGTTAATTTTGTAACAAATAAAAAAACGTACGCAGCTACGTACAAAGCTATCCGTCGAGTGGCACGCCGCGGCAGTGTGTAAGAAAAGACGATTTAGTTTTAAGCCGGCGCCAGATTCAGACAAATATTTGTACAAATCTTTGTAGAAATATTTGCGCTTGTGTAGCAGGCTACGCAAACATTTGAACACAGACACATTTGAACGCTTTAATGTGCGCTCGAAACCGACAATGAATGGCAAAGTACAAATGTTTTAACAAAGCTTTGAACAAATACTCAAATAGGTACTCGTGCTACACATGTGTCCAAACAAGTGTTCAAATAAGTGATCAAATATTTGGACTATATCTGGCCTCGGCTTTATAACAAGTTCCTAAAAATATATGTATATACATACATACACAATATGTAAAGAAAACCCTGTCCGATCCGTGAAGGTATTATTAGGTATCGATAACTGATTCTACTAATGCCTACAAAGCCAAGCTAAACTTGAAAAAAGAAAACATTATTTCGAAAAAGGAAGTAGCTCAATACATCTGTGGTAGGCAATACATAAGCGAGCGAAGGGGGGCAGGGCCCGCGGCATACGGTCGCAACGCTCATAATAATACCGTCGAAACCAGTGTTGTACTTTTTTTAAAATTATCAATGTTTGGGGAAGTTGGAATTAATTCGCGGAAAAAAGAAATCTAAATTCATTAGTATTGTTACTATGATGATTATGTAAAATTTCATATTTTATTTGGTCATCTCTTTACCTAACCTTTATTATCCTTATGGGTCGGACGGGGTTTTCTTTACATATTGTAATACACCTAATAAATACGTATAATATCAAAATGTAACTTCACCTTCACTACCTAATTCTTAAAGCGAATTGACCTTTTACAACATGCAACAGTGATTAATAATAAGCAGTAAATAAAAAAACCTATTTCCCACACTAATTACGTAGATATATACATTTGACCTCCAGCCGTCAAAGTTAAGAAGCACTATTTTATCTTAACATTTAAAGGCCTTATTCAATCACGCACATCATAAAACGTGACGTCATCTTGGTATTCAGTGCTCGACAGCAAATGTAAGTACAATACGATACAAATCTCGAGGCAGACACTCGGCAAACATACACTAGTATCTCCCCTCGTTTCCTGCATCGTAAGTAACATACGTCCCGCGTAAGTCTACCAACATATTTTTGTAGTTCCAGTTTCGCAACATTAAATTTTAACAACAAAAGAATAGAGTAAAAATTTGCATGACAAGACTCTTTTCAAACGGCAGTGAAATCGGGTGGTAGTTCTGTGAGCGTCAATCTACCGAGAGGGAACGCTATTTCGGTCTGCATGGCATACACAAGCGGTCTTTGAAATTTTAATCGTTACATTCACCCTGCCCCGATGGCACACTGGAGGCCTCGTGTTACCATGTTCATCAAGCCACCGCCAAAAAGAAAAAAAAAAAATGATAAAGTGTGACAACCGTTTGCGGTGAACCCTTTATTTTCGGACATGTCAACCCAAATTGAGCCTTTTACATTTTGATCGATGTGATCCTCTTGATCCGAGGGGGGTTGTGGCTAAGTAATAGTAATAAACAGCGGATCGATCGATCAAGTTGAGCTACGGATGGCGCGGTTGGTCCATGGATGGGTGACCAACTAACAGTGTTACAACTTGTCAGAAGTCCGAAAATCTAACAACCTATCTTACAAAGGGTGTCGAAGTACTTAGTAAATGGGTTGTGGAGGCCAGTATAGCCTGATGAGACATGAGCCGAAATGGCTAGGCAAATGATGTGTCTTCACATCTTTCATTACTGTAAACCTATCAAAAAATAATCCTTTAACAATAGCATGGTTTACGTAACACAGTTAGCTTTATAAGAAAACTTTTCTGGCAAAAAGCTGTCGTTGAACTTGCAAGCAAGTTTGTTCAGTACTTTTGTTAGATTAATGGTCTTAAACATACGTATCCATTACTGAAACATTTAATTTATTAAAGTGAATGAGCTCTTTGGAAGCTTTAGCTTTATATTAATACTTTGTACTTGTATTGTTCTTCACCCTACCATTTCCGTGGCCTATTTTCAAAAGCTCAAAGGAGCGTTTATTTGCAAGACCATGACCGGTTCCTATACAAAGGATATTGTAGAATATACAGCTGTCGGATCTTTAACAAATTTTCTACGTATGATCCTAATGTTGAGGACATTAGGACCATGAATAGAACATTTATTATTTATTAAAGAAGATATAAACATTATTGTAACCGCGCGCGCTGTACAAGACCTGCAGACAAATAATGTGAACTGAGTTTATAATTTAAAAATTGCTAGTTCACAATTCGACGGTATGAGATGGATGGATTATAAATTATGGAATATTAGGTAATACATTACCTACTGTAAGCAGTATGGCAATTACAGGTCACGATTTAAAATTTTCTATAAATATAAGTATTATATACACTTGATAAACTCCTTATAACAAAGTAACTAACAAACTTACTACTATTATAGTATAATAACCTAATTAAAACTATTAGGTAACTAACTAAAGTATGGCGTGATAGGTACCAGTTCGGGCAGAGTCATTCAGTTTTTTCATAAAGAAATTTCTCAGTGGTGGTAATGGTAATAGGCTCGCCCCACATGTGACTTTAACATAACTAGCGCCTTGTGGGTGTGCGACAGGTACACTGCCTAACCCACCTTTGGAAAACAGCCAATCGATAGTGTAAAAATATCAAATTTAAAAGTTGGGTGAAGTGATCATAAACTGAGCTGTCAATAGTATCAATCCCTTTTTTTTTTGTTCTGCATAGGAACTCATCGCATTACCTCTCCCGCTCTGGTTGGAGCGGAAGGGCGTGTCAGACTTTTACTGACTAAAACCCCGGGGTGGGTTTTAGTCAGTAAAAGTCTGACGCGCCCTTTTGTTCCTTCACTTGACTGTGCGCGAGGACCACGATTTCTTTTTTAACCAACTCGCAACCCTGACAGGAGGCATTGGTCTTTGTGGACCCCGTCACGATGTGATAGTATAGTTTAGCATTAGTTGCAAGGACACCTCACTTCACGCTGATGGTTACAGAATCAAGCTACTGGCGAGAAATTATTAAGTAATTTTACAATCAAACTTCTTGTATTCCGATACAAAATTCATTCAAATATTTAAAGAGGTCAGTAGGACTTGTCGTGGGAACTGGAAATACGAAATGTTTTACTTAAATGGCCGGGTCGTCGAGTATTTCAATACTGCATTTATAAGTTGTTCACTTATCGGCTGCGAGCAGTGAAATAAACGATTTCCCGCATTCAAGTTTAATTTGTAAATAGGTTTCCATAGCTTACATTTCAGGTTGAATAAAGTATTTTTTTACAATTTAAATACTACGAGGTCCGGGTCCAGGCTCAGTGTAACAAAAAGGGCGAATGAAAGAGCTATGCTCGGAGTTTCTCTGCGCGATAGAATCAGAAATGAGGAGATTATAAATTGGCTCAATAATAATAATCTAACCATCAATCTCGATAAATCTGTATATGTACAATTCAACAAATCTTGCAACAACAAACTTAACTTTGAATTGCATGATTTAATTCCCCCATCTCCGTTCCATCATCGGACGACCCGTCGTACGGCGAGTTTCCACCCTTACGTTGTTGACACCACTGCGATCCGGACGAAGCGTTTTGCTTCCTCCTTTATACCGCGTACATCGAGGGACTGGAACGATTTGCCAGCGTCGGTGTTTCCGTCACATTACAATTTGAGTGTCTTCAAGGCTAGAGTGAATAGGCTCTTAATAAACTAGCGCGCTTTACCATCAACGATCGCGTCACTGCTTACCATCAGGCGGGATTGCGGTCAAGCGCTAGTTTATAATTAATAAAAAAAAAAAAAAAAAATAAAAAAAACAAAAAAGATCATAGACGAACATCTAGACTGGAAAGCCCAAGTCGACAGTGTATGTAATAAAATTAATAAATTTGTATATGCTCTCAGGCAGATTAAAAAGGTAACGAACATCAAAATAGCTGTAATATCCTATCGGGCTTATGTTGAGTCCTCATTGCGATATGGACTTATTGTATGGGGTAACAACACAGAATTTAACAAAGCATTTGTAGCTCAAAAGAAATGTGTTCGAGCTATTCAAGGTAATCCGCCGGACGAATCCTGCCGACCAATATTTAAAAAACTTGGTTTGCTACCACTACCCTCATTATATTTATATGAAACATGTATGTTTGTCCGGAAACACAAAAGTCTTTTTTAAAACAGCGGCAGATGTAAGCACTAGAAATCGCCGAGACCAATTTAGGCTTGTTTTAGAGGAAATCCCTCGATCAGATAAGTATAGCAAAAGCTGCTTAGCTATGACCGTCCGAATATATAATAAACTACCATGTGAGATTAAATTGCTAAATAGCAGATTGTTTAAAATTCACTTGTATAAATGGCTAAATGACATTAATTTTTATAGTATTAAGGAATACCTAGAATATAAACCAACCTAGAATATTAACAATTTTGCATGCTGTAGATAGCAAAACATGCATGATCTTACCTTTGTAATGTAACACCTTTATACAATATGTAAAGAAAACCCTGTCCGATCCGTAAAGGTATTGTTAGGTATCGATAGCTGATTCTACTAATAGATACAAAGCCGGGCTAAACTTAAAAAAAAACATCCCCCTAAAAAAATAAATATTATTTCGCAAAAAGAGGTAACTTAATACATGTGCGGTAAGCAACCCTTGTGCGGGCGGCGCAGGGCAGGGCATACGGCACGCGGTCGCATCGCTATTCGTTCATAATAATACCGTTGTTGTCACTTTTTATAAAAATTACCAAATTTCCGGGAAGTTGGAATTAATTCCCGGGAAAAAAAGATTATTTCAAAATTCTTTAGTATTGTTACTATGATGATTACGTAAAATTTCATATTATATTTGATCATGTGTATACCTAACCTTTATTACCCTTATGGGTCGGACAAGGTTTTCATTACATATTGTATAACATGTTTTATGCAAATAAATGAATATGAAGAACCAAAGTAACCAATAAAGCTCTTCGAGTAGCTAAAATTAAGTGGCGGCGGACGGGACACATTGCTCGTAGAACCAATGGCCGATGGGGCAGTAAGGTTCTGGAGTGGCGGCCGCGTACCGGAAGACATAGCGTAGGGAGGCCCCCAACAAAGTGGACCGATGACCTGATGAAGGTCGGGGGAAGCCGATGGATGTGGGCAGCACAAGACCGGTCATCGTGGAAAGCCTTTGTCCTGCAGTGAATATCTAAAGGCTGAAGAAGAAGAAGAAGAGTCATTCAGGTTGAGCTATAGTTGGTCCGTGAGCATATCAAAAACCCCTTTGGGGGATTCTACGAGAAAGTAAATCTTGAGTTTAGTTTTAAGTTTTTATTTTATTTTATCAATTATTATATTCATTGATACAAAATACTTTGAATATCACGGTACTATAAAAAAAAAATAGTATATTTATATATTTTTTTATTTTTTATTAAGTTGCAAACATTGATAAACGAACTTTACCTACTTAAATATGGGAATAAATTATTTCAATGAAACTAAGTCCTTCGGTGGCAGGCCATAACATCGGCTGCCGGCAGAAGTTACCACCCACCAGACAAAGTCTTGCCGCCAAGCGATTCGTCCTGTTCCGGCATGATGCCTGGTGAAGCCGTACGGGTCTGAGCAGTGGTATTGCGATGTGTGAATATCCTAATTTGACAGGATTAAACTAAAATGCTATCTTCTATCCTTTTCTTAACGAAATGGAAAGAAAAAGATGCCCTTAACTTAAAATTAGTTTAGTTTGTGAACAAGAGATCGGCGCTATTATTTAATTAAAAAAATAACTTTAACACTTAACACAGGGTTTAACGAGTTGTGGTTTTGAACTGAAACTGAGCACCTTCAATTCAAACCTGTCTTCGAGCTGTCAAACCCACCTTAGCATTATACCCAGTCCATTAGGTTAATTGATTTTTGACATCTGTCTTAGAACGAACACATTCCATGTTCAGTAAAAGTTAACTGTATAATGCAAAATTAAATAAATATAACTGACTTATCTTATTGAAATATCTTATTTATATGTTCTTACATTGTAAATTGTAATATGTGTCAATGATCGTATTGTGAATTGCTGCAATCACTAGCACCATCTGTCAAAAAACGATTCAGTACCCTAATAGGGTAGTTGACTAAAAAAAAACTAATTAGTCCGTCAGTCATATTTCCAAAAAAATACTAGACACATTTTTTTCTTTTTTCATATAAACGAAAAATGAAGAGGACACAGTGCGTTGAAACCGTGTGTGACGTCACGTAAGTTAGATTATACGTCTTCTAAATACATATATAGATTTTGTACTACACCCTATTAAGAGTATACGTCAAGTGTATGCATGTTATGTATGCCCTATTATCCAGAACCGTTGATCCGATTTTGATGAGATCTCGCACTCCGGAAATATGGGTTCCCATTCATGGAATGCAAGGGGAGTTTCGAGTTACAGTTATTATACGGTATCGCGAACCGAGCTGAAAGGCTGTGCTGGAAACCAGTACCTACAATTAGAATATTTTACCTACGTTGTGATTTTCATGAAAAGTCGTAGTAGGTACAATTGATTTTTATGTTTATGTATGTAAATAACGATATAAGAAAATACTTTTTTAATAAAAAATAGTAATAAATCCTTCCCATATTTTAGTTTGTTAATAGTTTTAGATATCGAACTTTTTATTTTATTTGTTAATTAAGTACCAGTTGTTGTAAACGATACATTTTTAAATACGTAGATCATTTATAAGTATAAAAATCAGGTACTGAACTCTTTAATTCAGACAAGTTGCTCGCATCAAAATAAAAACTCTTATAATCATCTTACAAACACAAAAGAAACTAGAAGAACAAAAAAGGCAAAAAAAAAAGATATAAAACACTGCCGTGAAGTCAAGGAGTCGACGATTAAAACGAGTCTAAACTCGACGAACATTTTAACGAATGTTAACCTCACATGACTCCAGAACAAAGGCACAAGTTATGCCACATAAAAGTTAAAACATCGCGTATAAACATTCCTCGCTACATTAAAACCCCTAAAAAGCGCGGCATTATATCATTTGGAATAAAAAATGTGTTGTAACACGCGAGACTCGAGGCTCCTTGCCTATGAGTGAATACACCACGCGTGTCCAACCTGCTTTAAAATTCAAATCGTATTTACATTCACCCCCACAACTTGATGTCTCCGAAAATGGGCTCTAACTAACACTGAAATGCTCCGCATTGGGACTATTTTCGGCGCCCCTTTAGGACTGTTAAAATAGAATTGTCGAGACCCAGTATGTATATGGATTCAATAAGTGTTACGAGTACTCTGTTAACCTATATTCAATGCTTCGACACTTAAAAAAACTAGTTCGAATTTTCTGGGTTAGTATTTAATGGTTTTTGTGTTTTATTAGTGCATAGAATAAAGTTCTTTTAACTTAACAGATAGCTGTGCTACTGGGAAGTTTGTTGCGCCACTACTTCCCAGTTAGAGGGGCATAAAGAAGCGGATTCCCAGTACCGATAAATCGGTAAGGAATCGATGCGGATAAAATAGTCCCACATTAACTAATGCGCCCACATATAAAGTAACAGGCAAAATATGTAACTATTTCCTTCCGAAGATCTCCCTGCAGACTTTTGTACCGGGAATCGTACCCGAAACCCGTTTCTTTATGTGTGCTTCTATAAGCACTAGGATCTGGTCAAGGGTAAGCAATTTGGGGTTACCTTTCTACTGATATAATTTTGACGTTCTTAAAAGTGGTGAGCTATGTAAGCGTAATTTGAATAAATGACTTTTGATTTAAGAAAATTAAAAGTTTTTCGTTCTCAAACAAGTTTCGAGCGATTAATCCTTGTATCTTCATAATAACTTAATTAGTATTGAAGGTAGAACAAAGTCTCATTTCCTGCTACATTAGCATCGGCAATTTAGTCGTTTACCATTTAATCTCGTTAGCCGTTCAATTTTGTTCGCTGTGGGGTTGACAGTTAGCAATGGGATTCGACTAATAAATCATAATACGGCGAAATCGAGCCCTCTGGTAACTCGCAATTTTCCGACGTACACGGCATAGTATGTCAATCATCCAGGCCAAATTGGATAGCTTCCCTGGCAACATGGTTGCTGTTATTTCTGTTATTTTTGCGACGCGACTTTAATTGATATTTACTTTAATCGTCAAAAAGGAAGGGTCCCATTGCTACACGGTTTTCAGCCGAAACTGAAACCGTAACCAAATATTTGGCTCTTTTTATAGTTTCGGTCGGAAACGTAACCGAAACTTATTCAGCTAGTTAATGTTTTAAGGCATACTAATCGTGCACGTCTAAACGTCTCCAGATGTAATAACAAAACCTTCTGCGTCTCGTTCAGTCTTCGTCAACCCATTAAAGGAGGGCGGAGAAGAACATTTTTTACGTAATTGATAATCGCTCATTGCGGCAACAAATAAGGTTCAAAACTGTTACTTGAATTGAATGACCAACAAAATAAAAGTAAAACTGCAGTATAAAATACATTAAAAAAATTAATGCACGTCCCACCAAGTCCTTAAGCATGTCTTTACTCTTTAGTAACTAAAGATATAATCAACTATTTATATTGCCTTCATTATCTAATATATAAAATTCTCGTGTCACGGTGGTCGAACTTAAACTCCTCCGAAACGGCTCGACCGATTTTGATGAAATTTTTTGTGCTTATCCGGTATCTATGAGAATCGGCCAACATCTATTTTTCATCCCCCTAAATGTTAGGGGTAGTCCACCCCTAATTTTTTTTATTATTTATATGGCAAAACAACGTTTGCCGGGTCAGCTAGTAATTATATAAATAAATAAATATATACGGACAAATCACACATAAACTATGATAGTTTACGCATAAAAAAATTAGTTATAATAGTACAGTAATTAATGGTAGTAGTATACATGTGCTTTTGAGAAATATTAATACAACAAAATATTTAGTTTTTTGGCTATTTCACGATTAATATTTTATGTTTTTATGAAATATTTTTGGAATATTATACATTACTTTTTGTTTATGCGAAACCCGAAACACGTGTCCAATATTTTTAAGTAAAGAATCTATGTAAGTACAAAATTTTAAAAGATATCATGAAAAACCACAAAGTTATAAGCTTGTTATCCAACTTAGTTCTCTCAACAAAAATATGGTCAACGCTTGGCTCAGGCGGGAGAGCGGTGCGTTGACCTCTGGCGTCAGCTGTTGAGTGGGTGCACATTACCGTAAGCTGCGTGGCACGCTTGGTAACCACACTGAAATTTGGGAAAAAATATAACAAGGCGTAAAAATGATTGGAATCTATTCAGTTGTTTATTCTGAACAAACTATATTCTGGTTTCGTATACCTAAAGAAAAAATAACGTTGTATAAGCATTTTCTTTGAACATTCGACAAAACACTATTTTCTGGTTTGTAACGTGTACCCAATACTAAAGACCAATACGCCAAATCGCGAAAAACAGCGTATTTAATTATATTTCGGCAATAATATCGGCTGCCGGCAGAAGTTACCACCCACCAGACAAAATCTTACCGCCAAGCGATTCGTTGTGTTCCGGTATGATGTCTGGTGAAGCCGTATGGAGGACGGGTCTGAGCAGTTGCGTAGCGATGTGTGCCAGGTACGATGCGCCAAATGTTTTTGTGCCGGGAGTTTGGTCGTGAAGGGTCTCCAGATCAGTCTCCCTCTGGGTTAAACATTGCATCACCTCGCTCAACTGCCGTCCTCCTTCCTATTCACTAAGTTTTTTTTGAGTGAATGGGCTTATTATAGCGCGCTTTACCATCAACGAGTGCATAACTGCTTACCATCAGGCGGGATTGCGATCAAGCACGAATTTATAATTATTAAAAAAAATGTAAGCAGAAACTTTGGGACGAATTAATTATTTCAGACTTACTTTCGAAGAGAGTTAATCATTAATTGAATATCTTAAAATTAAAATAAAAGCTCTAAAAACGATGTGAAATAAAATACCTACTTGATTAAAACTACTACTTGAGTAACACGTTTTAATAATATACATTTCGGCTTCACACTACTCTTCAAGGCCGTAGATTACCTTTGACCTAAGTCACCTCGATTTTATTTTATACTAGCTGTGCCCGCGACTTCGTCCGCGTGGAATTTAACAAAAAAATTAATTCGTTTATTTTTTATTTTAGTTATCATTTATTTTCAGTTTTTTGTATTAGCTTTATTGAAAAATTCCTTTATATACAATATCTGGTGTACGATTTTCTTGGGCTAAAACAACAACGCTACTGGCATTCCTCGCACGTGAACATGCCACGTATAGTTGCCCATGGGTAAAGCAACCTTTTGTTAAATCTATACCAGCTTTACTTAAAGTTTGTCCTTGGGACTTGTTGATTGTCATAGCAAAACTGACATTGATCGGGAATTGCAATCTTTTGAATTCAAATGGCAAATTTGATGGTATTATAGGAATCCGTGGTATAAATACTATTTCACCTCTGCCGCATCCGGATAAATACGACCTTCTATAACGTTTCTTTGCAACGACACTCTAGTAAGCCAAGAGCAAGACGCGTTCCAGAGATTTTCTAAAATAAAAGATTTTTTCTAAAATAAAAGTAGCCTAAGTTACTCCTTATTACATAAGCTATCTGCCAGTGGAAGTCCCGTCCAAATCGGTCCAGGCGTTCCAGAGATTAGCCGGAACAAACAGACAGACAGACAGACAAAAATTGTAAAAAAATATATTTTAGTATGTGTACCGTATATACAATTACATTCATATGCATGTAGTTATTGTAGTAGGAAGCAGTTACTTTAATATTACAAACAGACACTCCAATTTTATTTATTTGTATAGATGTATGTATGTATTACAAATCTGGAGGGTCATTCGCTCACGGAGAATCTTAACACCGTGATTCAGAAACGTGACGTCAGCGCGCAGCGCCATCTATTGAAAAATTTAAGAACTCTTTGCGAAATGTACAAATAGAGGTAGTAGCTTTATTTTTCTAAAATAAAAGATTTTTTCTAAAATAAAAGTAGCCTAAGTTACTCCTTATTACATAAGCTATCTGCCAGTGGAAGTCCCGTCCAAATCGGTCCAGGCGTTCCAGAGATTAGCCGGAACAAACAGACCGACAGACAGACAGACAGACAGACAGACAGACAAAAATTGTAAAAAAATATATTTTAGTATGTGTACCGTATATACATTCATATGCATGTAGTAGGAAGCAGTTATTTTAATATTACAAACAGACACTCCAATTTTATTTATTTGTAAGATTCAACTACATAGAACACTCTACAACTCGTACCTCGCTGGACGATAATCGTTAATTTTTAAGATGGTGATCCTGCTATCACAAGTGTTAAAATGTACTTGTACTAAAACTCAGGTATTTAGGGGTTTTTAGACCCTACCTTTTGCCGATTACACAACATATTTATATTTTTCTTACAGAAATACTTTATTTATTTTAGATATTGGCCGAACCTTTTGCCGACTACACAACATATTTATATTTTTCTTACAGAAATACTTTACAAACGGAGATTAAATTAATGTTAAAAGGTATTTATTTTAGATATTGGTCGAAAGAAAGAGATACAAGTGATAAACGGATCTAAGGCCCAGTAAATTTGAGAACACGATGGAGCATACGGTGGAGGCTTGCCCGGCTTGGGTAGAGCACCGCCGTGTCTTCGTGGCGGCATGCCTGGAGAGCGGCCCTGGTCCAGACCATGGTCCGGAGCGAGAGTGCATAGCAGGCCGTCACCTCGTTTTGCGAAGCAGTGATACTGGCAAAGGAGGAGGCGGAGCGCGTGTGGAAGCGGGAATTCCACTATTCCAGCGCCCTCACGCCTCTAGCCGCAGGAGAAGGCCCAATAAATTTCACGTGAAGTGTTGAGCAGAAAGCTATTCATATTATAAAGTGGTAAAATTTGTGACTTTTTATGGAGTGGCTAATCTTCGAAACTTCTGATCCGATTCCGTAAATTATTTTACTAATGACAAGCTACAGTACTGCCGAGGGCCATTAGATATTGTATGTAATCTAGTCTTACATAACAATGTGACATCATCGTTTCATCTAATCCAGGATAAATCTAGTTTTACCTGCAACTCTAGCTCGGTTTAATATTAAATACAGGCATTTAAAGTCAACAAGACAGTCTATAATTAAATTTAATAAAATGGAGAGCCATAAACACGTAAACTAGTGATGTAGCCTAGAAGCAATTTATTTGTATAATTATATCCACGAAGATAAGTGTGAAACCGGTTAACCTTGAAGCTCAGTCATATGAGATCCTCCTTTGTTTGTTTATGCTCAACTACTAATGGAACGATCAACGAAATTATTGATAAATAGAACTTTCAGGCCGTATCATTAATGTATAATTGTACATATTATACTAAAGGCCAATCTCACCACAGAAACTGAACGTAACAATTAGCGTAGTTTTAGGTTCAGTCATCACAGTAATTCACAGCCTAATGTCAGTCAAAAGATCTAACTAAAATACCTACCTCTAATAATGGTCGCCGTGATAATTCCGACTAGATTAGAATGTATTTAGTTTGTTAATTAAGCGAACTGGGCTTTTGGTCATCTAACCCGCGGTCTGGACACTGTCTTCCCACAACAAAAATGACACTCTTTTTTCCGAAGGTGGAAAATTCTCATGGACTATTCTCCACTCGGGGACGCGGAGGGGTGTGCCGGACTCTTAGGTACCGGCTAAAAAAACACATAGCGACCGTCATCTGCCTTTCCGGGGTACCGTGTTCTCCCAATTCTACGTTAGGTACCCCCGGCAGGCCTAACAAAAATGAACTGACAGCGATTGAACTTGGTTAAGATCTGCTGATCACGTTGAGTTACATTGGTGATCGTGTTCAGTTTCAATGCTAAAATTAGACCTTAATACGTATAAATAGACTTAAGTGACGTAACGCTTTTATCTTATGTTTCGCTTAAGCTGGAGGCACAAGACGTTTAGTTTAATGAGTCTAGCCTTGACAGAGACTATTTTTCACTAAGACAGTTAAGGTCTTCTCCTATTAGCTGTTAAATTTGTTAGAAATAGGCCAAGGTACTATTAAGAAGTGTTTTTTATAAGAATACATTCTAATAAGTAAAAGAAATGATATTAAAATGAGTCGTTGAAAGACAAGCTCGTGAGAGATTTAAATAGTGCAGACAAAACAAACACTGAGGTATTTAAATCTTTCAATTAGCACTTCAGATTGTGTGGACAGAGCTGTCGTCGAATCAGAGCACGTTTGTTTTATTTTTCTTGTCACAAATTGTTGCTTTAAAGCTTTTAAACGAATAGCTGACAATTAATCATTAGAAAGGTCTTGAAATTGTCTTTAAAATTGCTTTTAAACGTTTCTGGTTCTAAATATATTTTTAGCGCACAGATGCCTCATGTTCTCAGTTTAATTGTTTAATTTTAATCCCATTCCGCACGCTGGATCAGTCAATCAAGCAGTAATTACTAAATATAGTTCTGTATTCGCTGATTCGTCCAAAAATAGTGCGCGTGGGCTTATATTTAGTAGCCGTCACCACGTTCATGGCTGAGTGACAGCTGTTACCGTGCGACTTACTTTCTTCACACTCAATCTACGAACATCAGATAAATTCTGGAATACTTACTTTAAATATGTTATTATTTTGCGATACGTTAATATAAGGTGACGTTTTGTGAAGTGTTGCTATTATCTCGATTTTTTTTTTAAATATTAATTACGCGTACAGTCAGGAATGGTTGGAGGTACCGCGTGGCCTAGCTATGGGAGAGTAAATAGAATTGTTTAAAGAAACAAAAAATGTAATTTAATTTCAACATTAGACATACATTTTTTGACATAGGTATGTTAATGTAATAACGTTGTTAAGTTCATCATCCGATTGTGTTAACAAAACAAGACGAGATGTACGTATCAAGAAGAACTTACTGAGATTATGCGCTCGCAATTTATGTTAATATCATGAATATTAAATAAATAACCTCTAGTTAGCGGCAAACCTTGAAAAAGAACGCGATAAATCATGTAATTATTGCTGCAAACGTAAAGAACGACAACTGATTCGAACAATAAGAAATCCTTATCAGGAATTTCTGCTGTCACGAAAAACCAACAGCGTGGAAAAACATGCAATAATTGAGACAACAAATGTCTGTCGAATGTCAACTGACAAAGTCGATTGTTGTTCTGCAGTGTATCCAAACACGATAATGTCGATTGTATAGATATAGGACTCAGTCAATATTAACCCAAATAAATATTTAGGTACGATACCTAAATCTAGAGTCTACAGTCGGTCGAACACGTGCTACAAAATATAGTAAGTATTATTTATAGTCATAAAATACATTTTTGGATTTGCACGTGTGAATAATCTATTGCCATTAGTGAGGTGTTGAAATTCTTGCAAGATCGACAAAAAGTAAACCGCATAAGAGGCGTCTTTGATAAATGTAAGTAATTTACACGTTGAAACCTTAAATTAATTACGGATTTATATTAATATTACAGCCGGCGGGACATCAACGAAACGCGTCGACGCGCTCGAGATATTACCGGTGCGTTCCAAGCGCGTTCACCTGCGATCGAGGTGAAGGTCACGCGCGTCATGAACTGAACCGAACGCGCCCGAACGCAAATGTCAATGTAAATATTGTAGGTATTCCCGACAAGCCGGCCATCTTGAATTTCGGCTTGACCGGTTTTGGGATGAGACCCAGAGCTAAACAGCGTTGGAATGTCGACTTTACTGGATATCTTTCTTTTCTTTACCCGTCACGGTCGTTTGTGATTGCTAAACTATTCCATTGTTTATCTAATTCTAGTCTGTTGCATCAATGTTGGCTGACCTAATGTTAGCAAATCGTTAAGAAGTTATAACAAAGTTTGTGTTAATTTCCCGTTTTATTAATTAAGCGCTACTTCTGCGTTTCAAACAATAACTTCTAAGTCAATTAATATTACGAGACACAGCTTTTCAAACAAAACAAATCATTCTTAGTTAAATATAGTTACTCATTATTCCTCAAGCGAATTCATTTTAAAGTACTTTTAAACTAATTTACGTGGTTAACGTTAGCTGTCGGACCACGACGTCGTAAGTCAACGTAAAACGGAACTAGAGCAAATATTTTACCCAAATTCGAAGGTCCCGTGAACGAACCCGAAGTAAAAAGCAAGTTATGATAATTACGTCAAACCTAGTCAACGGCGTAAATTATGTTCTTTGTAAAACACGCTAACTGATTTAAATTAGCTGAATATGAAATGAATAGACTGATAATAATACTTACGATGGTTTACGTCATAAACTATACATAGAATGACTGGAGAGATTCTTTGAATTTGATTCATGCTTATCCTACGATTTTATTTCAGCAAACGACGAGACAAACTATTTTAATTTTTAACACCAACGGAAATAAGAGCGATATTTCAAACACCAACTTAAGTAAATAAGCTGGACTTTGATTAAGAAACCGGTTGCGCGCCATCCAAAGTGGTATTTTAAAACTTAAATCCCTTTTCGCCCTTCTGAACCAGAACAAAGGTACCAATTAAGCTTCATAATCGCCGGCACCCTATAATTAATACTACAGAAATTAAAACTCCAGCAATAAACGTACAGTACTGTACAAAAAATACACAATCGTCGCTTTGTGCTCTACCGAACATTAATTAAGAAGAAAAGAATTTCATACTTAAAGGTTTAAAGTGTTGATCTGAAATGAACTTTATGTGAGAACTGTTTATAGTTTAAATTGCTTAGATGGTCGAGTAGAGCAGTATTGTGCACGCAAGGATCTATTATGAAACGTCATAAAAATGGAATATTTGGAACATTCCCGAAATTAGATAATGGTCTGATCAATCTATTAATCAGACCTAAATTTAAGGGAAAGTTTATAAATGTTCATTAACTTGTTAACTAGAACTACTGATTAATTACTAGATTATGCCCCAGACATTGCCCGCATGAATAGCGTAAAGTATCCCATTCAATCACTTATTCAACTTATTCGACAGCACTTCAATCCACTACAATCTGTCTGATTTCCTTATTAGATTTTCAACTTTATCTCTAAATTATTAAGGCTCAATGTTGATTGGGAATATCTGACAGTTTGGGGTTGCTTGACCTGCTGTCGTCCATACTACTGTGACTAAAATTACCCAATGGGTCATGAACATACATCAAAGACAAACGGAGAATTATCCTAAAAAATATATATTTTTGACATCAGATTCGGGTCACCCTCCAGCTTCCAGCTTGCATGGTTTCGTCTCTCACATATTACTCCTTGATGCATTATACACTGACACATAACTTTTCGTAACATTATACATATCACTGGGGATTTTGTAACTGTTTTCAATTAAGTATCATCATCATCATCACCTCAGCGTTAATTCCAGTCGCAGCCGAAGCTTTTTTTCTTTCAGTTTTGGAGTTTGGGGTCCGCTTTTACCCGTCTAACTGCTGATTTTGGCTAAACTTCGATATCTTCCGTGAAGCGACTGCCGTCTGACCTCCACAACCCGAAGGCGATACGTTGAACCAATTAAGTATTATGAATATATCAATGTAAACATTGATGCATGTTGGATGCGCGTACCTCAAACCACAGACTAGGTTAGATGATACTGTCAAACCGGTCGCTTCGTAGGTCATTTTTGAGGATGATATTCAAGTAGTTTTTATATACCCTGTTTTTCTTTTTTAAATTCCTGTTTTTGATTATTTAGACTGTTCTCTCACCATTTACATTTTTTTTTTGTTTTCATTGTTATTAAGTTTTTATTTTTATTGTAGGTACTACCGTTTCGGTGTCACTTGTAATTGTTTGCTGCTACGGGTGGCGCTGGGCTCTGTTTTGCAAAGGAGCGTAGCATAGTGCTGAGCGACAGCCGTTTTGCGTGGATGTGACGCATGTTCCCTCAACTATTTCTTCGTTTTTGTAAACTTTTCAGTCATGTATACCGCAAATAAACGTTTTTTCTTTCTTTCTAATTTGTTCCCACACCCGGTCGCAATTACTTTTTCTTTATTCAAAAATATTCAATATACATATACTGTTTCGACATGTTGCCTATTTTAATAATATAATTAATAGGTACATATATATATATATCTATAGATTATTAAATAATAAGTCATGAAGCCAACAACCAATACTACAATTAAATCCAATGACTTGAACTTTTGCAACTAGGTACAAACGTAATACAAGAAAACCAACTCAAACATGATTTAAAATTATATTTGAGTTGGTTTTCTTGTATCATAAAAAAGGTGTCATTAATTGAAGAGCACACATACGATAGTTTACTATGAATGTAGTGATAGCGGACGGGGGACAGCGCCGAGTCGCTAACGAGGGGAAAAGTGCCTATTTCCGAGGCGTAATGACGTCGTGTCAGCTTTCTAGCCAGGCCAAATACCAGCCCAGACTGAATAGAATTCTAGACAATATTTAGACAACCCGTGCGAAAAAACTCCTTCGGTATTAGAAACGATGTTAACACTCGATGTGTTACCATTGTGTCACACCCACTTTTGTTTGTTTATCGTCATTTACAACACAAAGTGATAAAAACCGCACAAATCGATTGACCACGTAACGTGATAAATCACGTGGTCAACGGTTTCCTTATTGGTTGGTTTGGTATAAATCACGTGGTCAATTGTATTCGTTATTGGTTGGTTTGGTATTGGATTTGGTTTCGTTATGGTGCAATGTTAAATTGGCTAGAGCCCCAGGTCCATTCAAACTTGCCCAAGTCAACAGGCCACAAACGATCGTGCAGTGGATGGGTGACCACCTTTACATACCAAGACTCCTTCGTGCCTCAAAAATCACGTGAAGCTGATGGTTCCAGCTGAAGTTCGGAAATCTTTGACTGGCATTACGGGTCGTGAGAAGCCCGAATACTAATTTTACAGCTGAATACTAATTCTTAATTTTTTGTTTATGCGAAACCTGAATATTGATTGTTCAGAATAAGCAACTGGATTGATTCCAAACATTTTTACACCATGTTATATTTTTTTCCAAATACATTTAGAAATTGTTGCAGTGTGGTTACCGAGCTTCCACGCAGCTTGCGATAGGGCTGCGCACAGCTGACGCAAGAGGTCAAAGCACCATAGTGTGGACCACATTTTTGTTGAGACAGCCTTGTAGGATAACAAGCTCATAACTTGTTTTTCATGTTATTTTTTTTTTTTAATTTCGTACGTAGACTCTTTACTTAAAAATACTGGACATGTGTTTCGGGTTTCGTATAAACAAAAAATAATGTTGAAGAGTGGAAACCATTAATTTAATTGCCGCATGCAGTAACACTGGAAATCAATCAGAAAATAATTGGAAAAAGGTTAGTCAGAGTACTTAGGCAATGTTTATTGTTTTTCTGTGAGCATTAGACTGTGACCTACACCGGATGACCTGACATCACGCAATGGACAACATAGTTTTGTAATAGATGGCGACTTGTAGATCGACCAGGTGGACCTGGGTTGTCGACTGCTCAACCCGGCTTGCCTCAGTAAATAAAGGCTTTCAACAAGGGTTGCATACAAAGCCGAAGTGTAATAACTTTAGTAATTAAACTATTGTTTGTAGAATCGTATTCAACAAATGACAGTTTAAATACTAGTTTTGTCGTTTGGCCATACTGTATGTCTATGTATTTTATTCTGTAGTGTCCATTTTGTTGCAAAATAAAGAGGAATATCTCATCGTGGATACTTAGGAACAGTGTGAGTAGAGTGCTGTTAATCTTACTCATGCTAAAGGATTGACATTGTTCTCGATTACCCTGTTCAGAAACTAAACTAAATTTAAGTTGAGTGCATATTTTTCTTTATATTTTATTACGAAAAGGACAGTAGATATAGACATGTCAAATTAGTCCGCGCCTGACATTATTTACTGTATTTTTGATCACCATGTTTACAATTGCGTTTTTTTTTAATAATTATAAACTAGCGCTTGACCGCAATCCCGCCTGATGGTAAGCAGTGATGCGATCGTTGATGGTAAAGCGCGTTAGTTTATTAAGAGCCTATTCACTCAGAAAAACTGAGCGAATAGGAAGACGGCAGTTGAGCGAGATGATGCAATGTTAAACCCAACAACATGACCAACGATGCTGCGCCAAAGGGATATTGATCTGAAGACCCTCCACGACCAAACTCCCAACACACCAACATTTAGCGCATCCTACCCGGCACACATCGCAACACAACTGCTCAGACCCGTCCTCCGTACGGCTTCACCAGACATCATGCCGGAACACGACAAATCGCTTGGTGGCAAGACTTTGTCTGGTGGGTGGTAACTTCTGCCGGCGGCCGATGTTATGGCCTACCACCGAGTAAAACGAAACTCTAAACTCGCGTCTAAACTGTGTATGTATTATATTATTGTACCTTAATTTGACAGGATTAAACTAAAATATTATCTTCTATCCTCTTCTTAATGAAATAGAAAAAGATGCCCTGAATTTAAAATTAGTTTAGTTCGCGCCACTTTTCACAGCTTATTCTGAGCCCACTTCACCTAAGTTTTCACAGTGAGTTTTTTTTTACAGAGTTGATTGGCTGTGATGTTTCAAATATTATTCCGGGAAATGGTTTCTAAGTCAGTTATCCGACATAATAGAGGCCGATGACCCGCTTAGAGATAAGAAGCCTTTTTATATTGATAAAACAATTTGAGTAAAGCCTGTGTTCTGAAAGGTGGGGAGGAAAAGCCCAACGATGAAATCATTAATTTTAACCGAAAACAAGTATTTCGTTTTTTTAAAAGAACATGTAAATTAATTAACGCACTTCCTGAAAATTGTTTGTTCAGGATCGTTTACTGAATCGGTTTATATCATCTTTAGTAGGTAATTTTTATCCCAGAAACAAAACTACGGAAATTATTGTCATATTAACCTTGTTGTTTGTACAGACTTAAAATCGTAGTTTTAATCATTCAATACAAAATAAAGTAACAATACCTTATTCCAAGAATGTTAAAGTCTTCGGTTCTCCAAGAATTGGTATAGCTCATTTAATAAATAACAACGCAAGTAATTTAATACGTATATGTTAAATTAAAAATTCAGTATATGTATTATGATTAGAACCTAATATTCTAATTGGGGTGTTTGAGGATATGCGTTAATTACAATACATGTTGTATATATATATTCGCAAAACAAGCTCACATATAAAATGACTAGCTTTCCGCCCACGGCTGCGCCCGCGTGTAGTTCGGTTATATCGCGTTTCCTAGAGAACTCTTCAAAAGTCCGGAATCAAAACTACGAGTATCCTATGTTGTTTCTCAAGGTCAACTCTACCTTTGTACCAAATTTCAATAAAATCATTTTAGTGGTTTCGACGTGAAAGCGTAACACACAGACAGACAGACAGAGTTACTTTCGAATTTATAATATAGTAGGGATGTATTATAATTTATTTATCTGTAAGCACAAATAGTTCAAAAAAAAAATTGAAAAATAACATTTTGTTTTCAAACTTGATAAGCTAGCTCGGTATCCCCTACCAGACCACTTTCAATAGCATGTCGGAAACAAAGTCAGAATCACAGACTCAGTCTCCTTTATTTTAACATAGGTACCCAATCTAGTTGTTCCACATGCTGGAAATTTTGCACCTGGACATGACCTACCAGGCTTACCAGGAAATATTTCAATTCTGACTCGGGGATTCAGATTGCTAAAAGCAAAGAAAACTATGTGGAGGCACACATGTCTCCGCCCTGAAGTGCCACGCTGTACTAGTTGATGGACGCTACTGAAAATACCATATTCTAAGCTGTCTAAAAATATCGGCCGCTATATTTTTTTTTTTAGAACATAACAAATATTTTGCGTGATCTTGAATATGTCTAGCCGGGTTGTAGTACCTGGCAATGTAGAATAGGCCACCCTAACTCTTATCGAGATGTCGTCGAAGGCGACTAAGGTAAATTCCGGACAAATTAACCAGCACACAGAGATGGAAAACTCTGCAATTTATACTAAAACCTTCATAGACCCGTCTGCCAAGCGTAATGAGTATGGCATTTACCCCTCAAGTCATTGATGGAGGCCAGTGCCCTTCCAGTGGAGACGTAAATAGGCTGATGAAGAAGAAAATCTTGAATGGAGACCGCGAATCGATAAACGTGAGGTGGGAAGCCCTTGGGTTAGCCGATTTTCGCAAGATAGCTGATAGCAGCTGGGTGAGAGTCGCCGAAATGTCGCTGAATGGCGTACAGGAAGGCTTAGGTGGACCGGAATATTGTAGTTTTGACGTTCAAAAAGTACTGATTTACAGCCTAATTTAGATAAGTAGGTAAATAACTTTTTATTTTGATTAATTCCATGTCCAACATTGGACTGCTATATGCTGATAAGGTTTCATAGGTATAATTCTAAATTCAAATATAAAATTATAATTTTTACATAGAAAAAGTTTTGAGTGATCTTAATTCGCAACAATATTGAAGCGCGGCAGCGGAAATAAACATTGGACAAACAAGGAATTGGTCGGACCCTTGTCTATTGTCCCGAGATTTATTTAAAAAGTTAGTGAACCGTAGCGTGTTTTTTAATCTGTATATATGTATTCCTATGTATTGAGTGTGTGCGTCTACAGATAATAAATTACTTTTGTAACAATGTTTGCCTTGTATTGGTCAGTATTTACTGTAAGTGTAGGTATATTGATTTATAATTTTACTATACATAATTATATAAGCTAAGCTATAAAAAAAAAACTATGTAGCTTCATGTAATATACTGATATTTAGTTGCATCCGGCTAGACTGGAAACTGACTCCAACTTATTAAGGAAAAGTTCGCAGTTGTTAGTGGATTATAGATTTTATGCAACATTATTTTAAGTCCATTACCTACATTTGAATGGTGATCTTTTTAAACGCAAAACAAATAAGATCCCACTAATATTATCAATGCTAAAGTTTGTAAGGATATACATGTATGGATGGGATACGGTTGGTCTCTTTAACGCAAAAACTAGGTACTGAGCTGAATTGGATGAAATTTACGGCACAGATAGGTTAAAACTAGGCGCAGTTAGTATCATATATCTGTATTAGCTGCGCCAAGCGGTTTCAACCGCGCTTTTTTATATGCCCCGCTCCTATTGATCGCAGCGTGATGTTATGTAGCCTAAAGCCTTCCTGGATTAATGGGCTATCCAACCCAAAAAGAATTTTTCAAATCGAACTAGTAGTTCCTGAGATTGGCCATGTCAGAATTTCTGAATAAAAATAATCCTGTACCCTTATCCAGGTCATGGTCTGATCATGTGACAAATTCATCCAAATCTTAATAAATAATCAAACGTTTTCTCTTAAAATATTATATTAGAATAATAATTTATTGCCACAATAACAAATTGTAAAATGTTAACAACGTGTTCTTGACCTTTTTAGGTATCTAATTAATATCACAGTAAAGGTATTCGATTGCTTATAAACTTTTATTGTTTATCAAACTAATGTTAAATATTTAAAAAAAGACAATACAAGAGAACGAAGGTCACATTTAAAATCCTTGGCAAGTTAGAAATACTACATAACAAAAACAAAAATGACAAATGGGCTC
Source organism: Sesamia inferens (assembly GCA_037179545.1). Classification (NCBI taxonomy): domain Eukaryota; kingdom Metazoa; phylum Arthropoda; class Insecta; order Lepidoptera; family Noctuidae; genus Sesamia; species Sesamia inferens. Next base: position 12,081,778 of record CM073928.1, on the reverse strand, counting down.
TTACACAATAGTCATCGGTGATTCCATAATATTCAGAAACCTACCGATAGATTAATACTATTGAGATGGAATTTCTCACCATAAATCTTAAGAAACCAAAGTAAGAATTAATTCAAATGCATTGTGAAATAAAATATGCGCAAGCATTAACCAAATAAACAGTGTATAAATGTATAACCAGCCGTGGACGTGGTCGTCCAATTTTCATCCTTGTGTATTTAATATTAAGATCTATATGGGATCCACAGCGAAACGTACAGTCCGCTGTAGGGCAGTGGAAGCGCTTTAACCTTGAGCAGGCCTAGTAAGATAAGATGATCATTAATTTGATAGATTTTTTTTTATATAGTCAAGATTTTTAATGAATAAAGGTCTCGTGGCAAAATAACATCCGCACGGATAGATTGATGTTTAAGCTAAGTTGGTTATTCTGGGGTGCGTGGCAGAAAACCTCCCCTAGTGCTCAGTGGCTGCTGCTGACGAGGAGACGCTGGGCCGGTCCACCCTGGGCGCAGGCAACAATCCCCGGCGAAGATTCTTGTCCGTGGTAAATTTCTGCCGGAGCGGAGGTGCCGCTCCCGAGGGCTCTCCATCTACGCTCTGCAGATGCAGAGTGCATGAATAGGAAGCAAGATGGGGTAGACCGCGGCCCGTTTTTACAGTCAGGGTCCAGGGATGAGGGACTTGGGGAGTCTCCTTGATGGACTCTAGGCAGAGTGCGTGCGAGGGTCGGGCGCGCCTCAGAGGTGATGCATGAGGTAGTTAAACACGTCACTACCCCGTGCACGAGACGAGGCCCGGATGGATCGGGCCAGCACGAGAGTGTGGGGCTGCGGCAGAATAATGGAATCCCGCGGCCCCGCGCGCACGTGAGTGGAGAGACACCGGGGTGGTTTTAGCCAGTAGGAGTTTGACAGACCCCGTCGCCCACCCCAGGGCGGTGGACATCCATGGGAATTTTCCACCCTGAACAAAAAAAAGAAATTGGCTATTCTAGCTTGGTTTAGTTATCCTAAGCTTCGCTTGGCACGGTTGTTATAAGAAGATGGTGACCCATTCAATAACCTATATTAGATGAGTGACCATGCAATATAGGTTACTACCTTTATATAAAGGTATAACCATCTGCATAATCAGACCCGTCCGTACCACGCGAAGCACGTTAAGCCATCGATCCCGGCTGTCAATCGTAGATATTTGACAGAAGCCCGAAAATCTGACAAGCACTATTATCAAGAGATATCGTAATACCCAGTAATTGAGTTGTGGAGGTCAGACAGGTAGTTGCTCTTTGTAAATATTCAGCTCAATTTTGCTCTGTCCTTTAAACGTGTGGTTTACTTGAACTTTAAACGTCCGTTCTGTGTACACAATAAATTCGCATAAGTAAGTACATACCTACGTACCATACCTTAAACAATGAAGGCTTTTCGAAGAGGTGCGAATATTACTTATAGTGGTGCTGACAATACGACAATAAATTAAACATCGTGTACCTCAACACATTCTCAGTCTACCCATAAAAAAATTATACAAATATGTCCATTCGTTTAGTCACAGGAAATTATTTTTCATTTTTCACATTTTATACATGATGTACATGATGATAATAAGGAAGCGCTTACGGCTTGATGACCACCGCATCCATCGGTACAAAACTTATTTAATAATATTGGCGCGAAAAAAGGCAATTCGATAGAGGATCGCGCTGTCGCCGATCGGAGGTCAGTAAACCAATATTGTTCTATTTCATTTGCAATTTTATGTGATTTAGTTTGTTTGAAATTTTCATTTTTTTATTTTTGATGCTAGGTTTTTTTCTATGGTTTAGGATTATTCCTATGAACCAACATTGTTTGTGTTTTCATTTATTGTCGTATTGTTAGCACCACTTACAAGCGCGGACACATGACAGGTGCAAATATTGCATCCTGTAAGTTTAGGGAGCTCTTAGGCCCTGTATAAGTGACAAAAAAAAGAACTATTAATCTTTCTACTTGTCACTCTTTCATACCTATTATAACATAACGCCTGTAATCCTCGGAGGATTAGTCAGAGGTGCAATAGTATACCCACATTCCGCCAAATATGTTAAGTCCCGTGTGACAGGAAGCGAGTCTTACTCTAGATTCTAGAGCTTGTGATGAATTAAAGGTCGAAAAATCCAATATTACTCCCCGAACCTGGAAATGGAAACCAGGATTTCATACTAAGTAATAGCGCTTCTAACCACCACGTCAATGAGGCATCACACTTTCTTTATTTAAAACAGATTTTATATGCGGCAGTCGTCTGAAATATCGTAGGAAACAACGCCAACTTCACTGGAATGTTTTGAGAAAGGTCCTTGACCCGTAAACTTTCTCTCTAACTTCGGATACCGAGTCCGGGGTAATAAATATATGGACAAACTTTTTTTTGTGCTTTGGAATGAATATGAAAAAGCTTGGATACACTCTAGTGTCGGTTTAACTTTGTACAGTATCTAATTATAAAACATCTGTGTTATGTTTATAGTAATATTATTATTATCGAGTGTTCAAGTCACCCTCTGCCATTTCCTTAAGGAACATAAGTAATTTCATAATGCAAACTAATATGCTGATGTGTTTTTGTGGATCTTGATTGCACTTGTATCGTGCATACGGGGATAATAGGGATATTTCCTGGGTAAAAAAAATGATTCTATTTAGTCCGTCATTCAGATTATAGAAAAATATTGGATACGTATATTTTGTTTTATCAAATCAATAAAAATTGACAAATATAAAAGGCATCAAAGATCAGGAGTGGTGGCTGGTGACGTCACTGCGCGTTAAAAAGTGTAGCGTGCAGTGACGTCACACGTGTTTTCAACGCTCTGTGTCGTCTTCACACATGACAGGTGCAAAGACGACACAGTGCGTTACAAAAGAAAAAATACGTGTCTAGTATTTTTTGGAAATCTGACTGACGGACTAATTAGTTTTTTTTTTGGAAATCTGACTGACGGACCAATTAGTTTTTTTAATCAACTACCCTATTGATGGTTGGTGCCTCAAACCTCAATATATAACATTATCTAAGGCTCTGTGACTATGTTTTGGATTCTCATACGCCTTCTTAGAGTTCGGAAACTCAGGAGGCCTAAATATTGTGTCAAAGACACAACTAAAAGTATTCTCAATCCATTTAGCATTTAGTAGTAATAATTACTTAAAAACTATGCTATGGCTTAATATATACCAGCACGAGCCTTCGTACCCAGTGCCTGACAGAATCTGTTCACTTTGTCCAAGTCTGTTTTCAAGCTTCTATTGCAGCTTTACGTAACCTACCCATTATTAACATTGATCTCGTGCACGTACCTAATGCCAAGAAAATTGTCAACACCGCCCTTGGCAAAGCGCAGAACCCCATCAACATCCTGAATCGACTATAATATTAGACGTCCAGGACATTCTAGGCTCTCTGCGTATATTAGTCACACTCAACTAGGTTAGTCAGCCTTTCAGTGAACTGGCAAGCCATTTAACTAAACGTCGTTTAACTGGCGGCCTGAGTGACATTCGCCATTCAATCAAAGAGCTAACCATATAAGTAGGATTGGTAACTATTTGCCTTGCCTTGCCAGACAATTCAATCGGGGATTGATAGACTGGTGAGTGACTGAAAAGTGAAAACGACAGGTTGTTTATTTGTATTGACAAGTTCCCAGCCTCCAATTAACACAACACAACATTTACACCATTAAACCGCAAGTGTAGAAGCTTTGAAAGTGTACTTTGTTAAGCACTACTATTAACCATTTGATATATGAAATGTCCATTTTTTAATATACTAATAAAAATAAATTATAACGATAATGACAAATATCTGGACACTTGGATAACTTGCCAGTTATGGCTAGCAATCATGTTAATTAAAGGAAAGAAAAATGACAAGAGTAAAATTACAAATATTAGATGTTTATTTAAATCTGTAGAACATACTTAAATAGTGTCAAAGGTTATTTAGTTTAACGCTGCAATAGAATGGTGTTGTAGTCTCTAGCAAATGAATTTTCAGTTAAGTTCGCTTAAAATTCACAAATTGTGAGACAGTTCCGCAAGTACTGCAGGTGAAACACTGAACAGTTTAGTGAAACGCTTCGAATAAACTGGGAATTTTACTACGTGTTAATACTATTGAAGTATAATCTGAACTTCCCGATAAAATGGGTGACATTTAGAAAAAAACTCCAACTAAAACAATGAAATATTTTTAAAAGCGTTCATGTGAATTGTGAATGGTCAACAATAAAAAGTAAAATAATATTACGTTCCGTATTGTAGTAATATTTCAAAGGGATTCCACAATAAATCGAAATAATGCCCGCAGTGAAGGAGATCGCAGCAACATCGAATAAATAAAGGAGAGTTGATTTTCTGCGACTAACCTAAAAGGGTATCTTAAGTACGGAATCCCGCAAACGTTATCGTGAAGGCACGGACCCTTCCTTTAAGGTGAGCACTTTTATATGCCCATCAAACCTTACGAGTACAATAAAACACGATTGTTTTTCATTACCATCGACGTCCACTGCCCCCTAAACTAAAAAAATGTACAAACCATTTATTTAGAAGCTGAGATAATATTAAACATTTGTCGTGCACACGCCGTAATCGAAAATCAATAAACGAGCGAAACAGATAGGTGTGACTAATAAATTATTTGAAGTGTCCAATTTAATACAAAAAGTTGAGCACGCTCGGTAAAGGCAATGTATCGTGACAGCTTTCTATTACAGTCTGAAAGAAGACTTGAGGCACCCTAAGCAGAGAAAAATCTGCAACTCTTGGCAGCGAAAATATTTCAAGACCTAAACGTGAATATAGCTTTTATTATATTTATTTTTACACCTGTTATTTTTCCCAAATATATTGTTTAAAATTATGCAGTGTGGTTACCCAGCGATAACACAGATCAAGACAGATTAGTGATCATAAGATGCATACGCACAGCGGGACGGGGTCCCCAGTCTTGTTGTGCAGGGGTACAATAGGTTCTAAGTAAAATTAACAACTGTAGAATAAACTATACTATATTTTTTTGTATTAAAATTAAGTACTAGCGACCCACCACGGCTTTGCACGGGTGCAATGCTGATACTAACTACACTACAGAAAAACTGTGAACGTTGTATAAAAAAACGGCCGCTAACGCGACATCCCGCAATTTTTAAATCTGTAATATTTTCGAAAATATTTAGTTTTTTTCGATGGTAGGCCATAACATCGGCCGCCGGCAGAAGTTACCACCCACCAGACAAAGCCTTGCCGCCAAGCGATTTGTCTTGTTCCGGCATGATGTTTGATGATGCGCCTAATGTTGTTGTGTTGGGAGTTTGGTCGTGGAGGGTCTTCAGATCAATCTCCCTTTGGCGCAGCATCGTTGGTCGTGTTGTTAGGTTTAACATTGCATCACCTCGCTCAACTGCAGTCTTCCTTCCTATTCGCTCAGTATTTCTGAGTGAATAGGCTCTTAATAAACTAGCGCTTTACCATCAACGATCGCATCACTGCCTACCATCAGGCGGGATTGCGGTCAAGCGCTAGTTTATAATTATTAAAAAAAAAAATGCTGTAAAGGGCGATATAGGTCTATAATAAATCAACAATATATTTAAGGTATTAAATTGGATAAGGATTAATGATGTGTTGGTTAAAATCGCTTCGAAAATTTGCCAGTATTTGTGGTAAAAAGTAAACGACAAAAAAATGTTATTGTGGGATATCCATAAGAGATTAATGGATGTTATTATACAGATAAACCTTCCTCTTTAATCACTATATCTATTAAAAAACCGCATCAAAATCCGTAGCGGAGTTTTAAATATTTAATTATACATAGGGACATAGGGAAAGAGAAAGTGACTTTGTTATTATAATATTTTGTAGGTAGTGATAGTAATAAACCAGTGCTTGAGCGCAATCCCGCCTATTGGTAAGCAGTGATGCAATCGTTGATGGTAAAGTGCGCTAGTTTATTAAGAGCTTATTCACTGTAACCTTGAAGATACTCAAAATTATAGTCCAACGGACACACCACCGCTGGCAAATTATTCCAGTCCCTCGATGTACGCGGTATAAAAGACGAGGCGAAGCGCTTCGTTCGGATTGTTGTGGTGTCAACAACGTAAGGGTAGAAACTCGCCGTACGACGGCGCGTCCGATTTTATCACTTACGGCTGCATTAACAAGTAAAGTTCGTACTACTATCCACCTACACTTGACTGTTTCCACAGTCTGAAGCCTGTAAGTGTGATAGAAAATATTATCACTAATTACAATACAAACAGAAATTATTATTAACTAGCGGTCGCCAGCGACTTCGTTCGCGTGTAGTTAGTTATGCTCTGCTCCTATTGGTCAGCCTTCCTCGATTAATGGGTTATCCAACGCAGAAAGAATTTTTCACATCGGACCAGTAGTTCCTGAGATTAGCGCGTTCAAACAAAAAAACAAACAAACTGTTCAGCTTTATACATTATGTAACAAAAACCCTGTTGTTCCTTCAACCTACGTTTTAAGAATCGGCATACGGACGTAATAAAGCAAGTAATTTATAAAAATTGTTCAACAAAAATAATTAAAATAAATGTTTAATTATTAATATTCATAATCTGTAACTGATTCTTAGCTCTGCCATTCTTTATGAACAAACTAGACATAAGTAGAACGTCCCCGCCAATTTATTAATATTAACTTATAAAATCAGATATTCTAAAAAAAAAATCGAATTTGTCGGTTTAAATAGGTATTTGACTGTGACCCCTCGACTTGGGTCAGGGTTGCGGGTTGGTTAAACAAGAAACCGCACAACCGTCAACCGTGCAACCGTCGCACAGGCCAGTGAAGACACACGGGTGGGTTTTAGTCAGTAAAAGTCTGACACACCCTTCCGCTCCGCCCAGAGCGGGGGAAGTCATTTGATGATTTCCCATCCCAACAAAAGAGACCCCTCGACTAGACAATGATTACTGTTTTCTAATTATGACTCCATTAATGTTGTGCTTGTAGCTAAAATTATATGTCCCTGAAAGGAACAACAGGGTTTTTGTTACATAGTGTATATTAGTATAGATAAATACAAGGCGACGCCGCGCCGCTGCATACACGAGCGGCACGTTGACCATATTTTTATAGGGACAACTAGGTAACATAAGAAGCTCATAACTTTGTGATTTTTCATGATACCTTTTTTATATTTTGTACATAAATTCTTTATATAAAAATACTACATACATAAAGAATAACGTTTTATATGTATAGGTATATTAAGACGGTGTTCACTGAGGAAAATAAATTTTATTTGCATTTAAAAAGAGTAGCGGAATCTTTGTCAATTCACTCCCGTCCATCGGAGGGTCGGGCGAATAAATAAAATGAGATCACAACAGTGCCCAGCTAGCGACAACAATGAACTGGGAAAGATCTGCTTTGCTTTAATTAAAAGTAAATTGTTCGTACAAGCATTAAGCATTTAGATGAGCTGTGAAAAACAGTAATTATTGCCGTTGTCATCGACAATGGCACACGATAAAAACCGTTGTAGAATCGACTGTTCTGGATCGGATCGAGCACAGTAGGACGTTATGAAAACCTTTACTTATGTGCAGTGAGTGACTGGAAAGGAGGACATAATGTGCGCCTGAGCATCGGTAATCATTAGTCTAAAGCCGGCGCCAGACACCGACAAATATTTGTACAAATCTTTGTAGAAATATTTCGCGTGTGTTGGCTACGCAAACATTTGAACACAGACACCTTTAAACGCTTTGATGTGAGCTCGAAACCGACAACGAATGACAAAGTATAAGTGTTTTAATAAAGCTTTGAACTCAAATAACCGTGCTACACATGTGTCCAAACAAGTGATCAAATATTTGAAATATGTCTGGCGCCGGCTTAAGAGTGAGGCCACATTGGCGCTTTCGGTGTGCTGATTTCAACGCAACGAGCGCAAGATGAGCAATGCGGTGTCGCAACGCAATGCCGCTTACTACGACGCCACAGCGTCTGTGTTGGATGTATGTATTAGTTTCGTTAGTACAAGCAACACTCAGCAGCGGTGTCGATTGGACGCTCGGCATCGCATCGTCCTGCCCTGCTTCTTTTCTTTGGTATCCTTGTGCGGTGCGCAACGCAGGCTCCTTTATAGAACGTTATCGCAACGCTCCGTAAAGCCTGCTATTATTATTTTTATATACGTTAACGCAACGTCACCGCTCAGGCTTCGCAACGCACCGGTAACGCATAATGTGGGAATTCATAAACGTACCAAAGTGCGAAGGCTCTTATTAGAATTACGACTAGAATTCGAAATAGGAAAACCAAACCGTCGTATCTATTATCTTTATTGATATTTTGTTTTCCAACTACGTCCAGTGCTATTGTGTCTTTTGCCAGTGAATTATACGCACTAACAAAAACTCGTACAATGCAATGTTTTAATGTTACTCAAAAGTTTTCCATAATCGTTTTTACATATTCATCACCATGTCAGGGTGCGTTTGAGTCGAGACGTCTGTACGAATTTGAATAACAAATGGCTGACATCTGCATGTTTCTAACGGGGATTCCACAACCTCCCTCAAATCCTGATTCAGGGAAACAATACTGGTCCCTTATGAAACCTGACAAGAGGTCATAAACTTGAGCTTATAGAATTTATCATGCTGAGAAACAAATCATAAAGCTGCTGGATGTGCTTTTTTTACAACAGATTGTCTGTTGATTGACCAGTATAAATCGCAAAGTAATTTCGTTTTGTAATACAAAATAATTACCTACAGGTGAATTAGGAAGCATTATCATCGCGTGTAAAAATGTTGTTCATGACACAGAGGCCAGCTAATCAAGGCAACAAATTAGATAAGTAGGTATCATAGAAAACACTCATTAAAACTCAGTAAAAGGAAATATTTAATTTGGCATTGAGTCTTGAATTTGTTACCGCATTAACTTTGCTTGTCAAACTGTCGGGAGGTCATCGGTCTATACCAATAAATACTTTGCTCTTACGTCATCACTCGCCAGACATACGCCTTTTGAATAACAACGATAGAAGTCCACTACCGAGAAGGATGATTAAATTTTTCATATGCGCTACACTACGAGTCAAAACGAATTTAGAAGCATCCCAAAACTTAAGCGGCTTTCAGAATTGAATTTTTCGGAAGATTTAGATATTCATTTCTTCTGCTCCCATCTCAACCATATTTCACTAGTAAGGTATCGAAGAGCAGGGAAACTGGGGTCCGCAATCCTCCAGACGCCGATTAATATCCAGGTTGGTGTAGCACTTAGTTATAACCGCAAGCGGCTGCGGAATAAAATAGGAGATATTACGAGTGCCTGCTTCGTGGGATAATTCTTCATAGGAGTTGTGTTTCAATATCTCCACTCGTTAGTTCGACGGTTCGTTTAAAATTTCTTTAAAGATTTAAGCTTTTCGTTCGTCAAGATTTCTTGTGTGGTTTGAGAGGCACGAGTTATGTCGTAAGAGGCCTGTGCCGCCATTTTGCAACATTACGACTGCGATGAGACGGCAAATTGCTCATTTGTCTACGACGACACTTGCAAAAGCGAGCTGAGATTGTGTGTACCTTAACCTAGAATTCAGTTTAGCAACGTTCAGAAAAAGAAGAATGCAGTTATATAAAAGGATATATAATATTTAAAACAAGTATCAGGACCAGTTAGAAGAAAAAAATAATATTGTTTTTGTTTTAACTAAGCAAGTGTAACTGAACGTGGATAATTTAATTCCGCGTGAAACGTAGTTTTTTATGTTTTGTAATTTAGTATGGTGTACATTATAAAGAGTATTCTATTCTGTTCTATCTACTCCACGTGTATCACTGTTCACGTCATACTTTATACAAACATGAAAAATACAGTATCATCGGGTCAGCAACCTCATAAAATTACAAATGTAGGAATAATGAAACCCAACCAAGTGAGTCGGGCAAAAATCCAACACTTAAGATGCCTTTTGAGTACCAGGGGTTTTAGTACTTTTCAGCCATCTTATCCACGTGGAGAGCAACGTCACAATACCCTGAAGCGCTCGTCCTGAAAAACGTTAATTGCACGACACCGACCGTGGTGAGGCACCAGACTATCTCGCAATGCAACCAACATTCCAACCAAACCCACAAAGCAATATGAACCTTAAAGCTAAACCAATAAACCATGATTCAGATCATGCGTAGAAAGTATTTAATATACTTTAAAACGTACCTCACTTAGCACCTGAAGGCATTAAGGATTTAAAAAGGAAGAAATAAATTGTGAAATTTTGCAGGAAAATATGATTGGATATGGCCCGAGATCAGGTCTCGAGTGTTCTTCACTAAGCGCAGAATAAGTGGCTATTAAACGGCTTGGATTTCTTGCTAGTGAATATATAAACAATTGACTGGAAAACATAAATTTCAATACCTTCGTCTCTCGTTCTAACATTTTAATAAAAATTGTTAAAATGTTAGAGTCTCATCCTTATCGCATACGTTCTCAGCATTATTTTACCCACCGAGATGTTTTTTAGTGCCCCCTAATTTATTTTACTTACCGTTTGTCACAAATCTGAGACAGCTATTGCCAGTATCATATTTTAACGAGTATATGGCCGTATAGGATGTATACCTTATTAATTTTCTCTGGGTTTTCTGCTGCCTCCCTGAAAGTCTCAAACGCTCACGAGCATCCGTTATCGTCTATACGTTAAAATTCTGTGCTCTATACAGTACTGTAAGCAAAACTATGAGGGAATATCTCAAGAATACCTCTGCAACAACAAACGGATTAATACTTAAAGCGCTCAACAATAAACTTTTTGTGTCCACCGGAAATAATGAAGGAGTGAGACAAAGAAAAATAATGACGATGAACTCTCCTAACAAAAGAATCGGTGAGCAAACTGTAGAATGAAAACCAACCTTATGTAGGTTAGTTGTCTCCGTTCGGGAAACTTTAAAAGACATAATGGAATGAAAAAATTGCGAACAAAACGAAATGAGGGACATAGGAAGCGAAGAAAGTTTGGACGTCGAGAATGAAGTTGACATCAAGTAAACCATTAAAAAGTTTCTTAATTATTTTTTTTTTGTTTGTTTTGACAACCTATTGACCTCTGTTTGACATTTGGCAGGTGCCATGATCACGGAACTTTAAGCAGACGATGAATAGTCGCTGAAGATACGTACTATCTTCCGTTTACATAACAGCGCACGTCGTATCAAACTCCAGTTCAACATGAAATTTAAGAAAGTTTGCTTCGAAACTGATAAATCAAATTAAAGTACAGCAAACAAAACCAAACAACTCAAAAACATTAACGTATGTTACTAAAATCTTGTGACATATTAACAAAATTCGAGGCGCCAAGCTTTCACGAAGTCGTATTGTTAGTATAGTCATTAGCCGGGTGTTTAACATGGACCAGAGCAAGTTAATATCTCTACAACACACCCACCACCATCAACAAATAAGTTACATATAAAACGATCGGAAAACGCCTTTAAGAAAATCCCCACAATCATTGTCAAGTGAAATAGAACCTAAACACAATTAGGAATAGGATTCCTTCTCGACCAAGCGTGTAACCAATAAAAAGGGAACGAACGACGCAACAGATCCCCACGAATATGTTCGCAGGCTCACTCCGAGTTACTAACACTCGCAATTCATTTTGTGAACTGAATATATTATACCCTGATAAAAGATAAAGCACCTTTCGCCCTCGGTGTAAGGGTGAATATCAAAAAGAACTGGAGTCGAAGATGTAAACGGGAATTTTATAGCTCCCTCCAAAGGATTTTCGGCCCTACATTTGTACGGAATAAGTCGAAATTCATCTGGAAGGGTAGAATTTTTAGAAATCCCAAATCGCGATCATATGGCAAGGCAGGCGATAAATATATTCGGTGTATTGAAATCTTACACTGTCATAAGAACTCGTAAATTGATCGCGAAGAAGTTAAGTGACTTTATTTGCTAAACTTTTATCATATTGGAACATTCTTTGAGAGTTGTCTGGACATGGCTTTTGAGAATTAGCTGTGAAATTCCCAAAAGAGTCGATACTGATTCATTCATTCATCATAGAAAGAAGACATAATAATATGAGAATGTTGTTAAACATCAAGTGAACAGGAAAAGTTTTTGATAAAAGTCGACCACGAGACATAATAAAGATAAAAGAATTCTTTCAGTGACCAGCAATATGTGTTTTATGTACCTATAACCATTACAGCGAAATTGATTTCAATTTTATGGTTTCTGCTCCCCTGAATCCAATCATTGTTATCGCTTTTGTATGCTGTTAAAATATAATGAGTATGTACGCAATTTAGATTGTGGCCCAAATATCTCTTTAATTTTAAAGACATCTTTCAAGAAGTCACTTTGGCGTAACCTTTTGAGTGCTTTCATATTTTATGTCCTATTTCGGTGAGATAGCAATAAAATATGTTCAAATATGCAGGCATATCTTCAAGATTTCTATCACTTTATATAAAGGGCCTACGCTCAATAATTCTACAGAGAAAATAAGTTATGAATCTCAAGTTAGGAGATTAAAATTTTTAGCACTTAGTAAGTAATACTATTTTTACCCTTTCATTAAATTTAAGAACGGATTAATATGCCATTAGCTGTTTGCTGTCCAAACACGTAAGTCACATGAGCACTGTAGATATAAATATGATCATCATTCTCACTCAGATCTACTACTTTGTTTTTAACTGCTATTTTATCTTCGTCTGTAGGTAAAGAACGGTTTTGATAATCGTGTCTTGTTCAGCACGCGGCAAATTTATCCTTACTGGTGACTCGACCAGATCCGGGCCAGAGTGTGATTGGTGTCTGCACTGCTACCTCTTTGTCTTTTGAGGACTCCGAGCTTACAGGTGTTTCTTTGTCGATTTTTTACTCTTCATGTTTTATTTTATAGTTGTAACAAAAAACGTCTTTAAAAATAAACAACAAGAAGCACGCGTTTAAAAATACACATTCTCAGTCAAAATCATCCCCAAAATAAACCTTTCAGCACACAATAAAACAGAATCGATTATGTTCAAGGTTTAAGACAAGACAATAAGTAAGGAAACCGATGTATGCAATATCAATCTGAAAGCTGTAACACGTTCGCACAGGCTGTCGCGCTGGCTCGCCCGACGCTTACTCATGGATCCTTGCCAGACCGTTCGTAGTACGAGCGGTAACTATAACTACATACGCTATGTAATACTCCTTGACATCGACCGTTAATTACCGCAAATAGCTTCGGATATAAGGTTAAGAACATGTCTTGCGAAGTTTCGAAATGTGACCATCTTGATGGAACTTAGAAGACAATGATAAAAAAGAGCGTCTGTGAAATAGATTACTAACAACCGTCTAGTGTCAATTTTAAGGTAAAGTGTCGAAATCTAATTAAGTACAGCCTAGTCATATGTGTTCGAGTTTTTGGTTTTGCGGAGAAATTAAAAATAAAAAAAAACACAAAAAGTTTCGTTTTAAATAACACAGAATAGAAATTTGAAGTGAGTTCTTATTGAATTAAAAAACACAAAAAGTTCCGTTTTAATTAAGAGAGATAAGAAATTTGAAGTAAGTCCTTATTTAAAGATAGTTTTTTTTTACGAAAATTTTGATAAATTTATCATACCTAAAGTATAGTTGGTTTTTCCGTTTCACAAAAAATATCTACCGCACGAATGACAATTTGATTAGTCAACGGTGTTGCCGTCGGCGCCTCCGCCAATAGCATTGCAATCTGCCGGTTAAATTAAAAACAACCCTGACAAGATTGGAGATTGAGCAAAAGTTAATAATCATCAAATGAAACGCAAAGGACCTCTAGAGGGGAAAATACTTTCGCAGACATACAGCCTAAGATAGACGTGAGCAAATAAAAGTTTGAAGATACAAAGTTAGTTGATGATAGGATCGATCATACGGTGGCGTTGCCCTGCCGCATACCCCTCGGGCATACGTCTCTCTGATTCCATATAGCATTAGTCTATCAGTACTGGCACATATGACCGCATAACATGGTGGTTAATAAGAAAAGTTTTACATTTTAAGTTTTACGACAGTTTCCTAAGGGGTCAGTGCGTGCCAATCACTTCTTGAAATTGTTTGACATGAGAATAGAGAGTTCAAAGTTAAATATATCATTTAGTTGTGAGTTTGTGACAGGTTGCCAACTCACTTCATAATAAGTAATAATGATGGAAAAGAGTTTACCAATTTTCATATGTAGGTACAGACGACAGCACAAGCATCTGTAAGAGTTCTTCATCCGATTTTCAACTTTATCTCTAAAGTATTAAGGCTCAAGCTTGATTGGGAATATATATGACAGTTTCGGGTAGCTCGACCTGCTGTTGTCAGTACCTACTAAGATTTTATCTGCAATAGAAAACTCGATGAAAAGTTGTTAAACGAAATATTTGATGAACAAAATTACAGACTTTAAAAGAACGCTTGCCTGCAATTGAACTGATCCAGTGTCATTCGAATTTCCATTGAACGAGTCGTACCCAAAGAATTGCAATAACAACAACCTTTATAAAAACACAACCCAAGAAGTTCTCCGCAAATCCCCGACAAAAAACAAAATAAGAGCCACACAAGTCCTATTTAAGCATCGCAGAAGTAAGACCAAAGAAATACCGCACAGAGTAAAGGTAAAGAAAATAATTGAAGGACATTTGCTACTCGCAGTGGCTGCTCAGGGTCATTCTCTTTGATTGCCACCTCGAGGGTATCCGAGACTCCTATACGAGGAAGCCCTGGGGAGCGTCACTCAAGTACATTTGATATTCGTTTCCTTCACTACAATTAGGGTGGATATGGACTAACTTTAGGTAGATGTTTAAGGTGTGGGATACAGTGATTACAGAAATTGTTACATGCATTAGTGTAGGAAGAATAAGGTGAATAGGAAGACGCACGATTTTTAGTAAGAATGGCTTCATTTCCAAAATATAATCTTTTAAATGTATTTTGTTTATTATCATGAATATAATAATCTTTATCACTATTTCTGCTAATCGTAAATGCATGTTTTAATGACCCAAAATATTTCAGTGGTAAGTGGTCAAAAGATCAGTCCGCAGTCAATTTATAAAACTAATTTATTTTCTGCAACTGGTATGCGCGTGCACACCAATCACGATTCCGTGCTTACATAAACAGTGTAGGTACATAGTGCATCTAATACCAACAGTTTTACAATATAATGCATACATTTAAATTAATTCACGATTTGAATTGCTTACCAAGAACAATGGTGACTTTTCTACGCACTTAATTCAATTTCGACATGTCTAAACGCTTTAAGTCTCTTCACTTCACACCACAAGTTGGCCAATTTTCTCAACTTACAATAATCGATTCGTAATATTTTAATAAATTGTGCTAGGATGTCGGCCTCGTCGCCCTGCCTTCTCTCAAATAACGTGGACGTCTATCATAGAATACGAAATGTGTGGTTCAGGGAGTGGCATGAATATCAGAGGGTACTATTGCAGATAGCAGGAAGTATAAATGATAAACAGCCTATAATATTCACATTCCTAGGATGTGTCCCAGAATGGCTTCCATTCTGTGATCATGCTGGATCATTTAACATCATGCAATCCCCAATGCGCATTTTTGAACCACATGCATTGTTATTTATTTATTGTTGTTCTAGGGCTTCATCACCACTATTTGCTTTAATTTTTGAGTGCTGTGGTGATGAAACTAAATACCCAAAGTAAAATGCCAGTCTGTGTTCAAACTCACGACCCGCCTCATAAATCGGAGCCGTAACTACGGGGCCACCCCTGATCTCAGCAGGAAGATGCAAGATAAATGATTAGAAAAGGTATGAAGAAGTTTAAAAGGTTTAAATACTAAAAATAGACTGTAAATGCCAGTCTCAATAAGATACCATCTCACATACAACTCTCGAGCTACAAAGATAGAGGCCATGAGAGTCAGAGTGGCTTAACTGTTTTTTTTTTTTTTCAATACTAAGTTTAATAGATAAAACTGCTCTAAACGAGTCATAGCGCCACAGTGGCCTAAAATTTAGATTCTAATGCCATTTATGAAAAAAATGATGAAATACTTAAATGTTGGCCACTTATACAGTACGTTAGTCTTACAAACGATGACCTATATCTATTTGAAATTTACTCAAAATAAAACGTCATATATCCCATGAAATATCATGTAGTAAGACGTTCAAAGTAATGTTGTATCGATTCAATCATCACACGGCTCGCATCCGACTCTCGTCTCCCGTCTCATATTGTCGAACAACAGTATAACCACAACGCGGTTGACACAACACCACACCATAATGGAGGAACGTAATCAAAAGAGGCTTAACCCAATAAGACCAATTTGAATGATTTAAGGCCCGAAAATAGGAGAGTGTACTGTTATTAAGTTCCTTCTCCTAAAGCTTTTTGGGTGGTTTGACCAGGCAGAACATTCAGTTCGTTCATTTATTAGTTAAAAGGACCGTCTCTAGTAATAACATCAGGAACTTTTATTATTAAATCGACTTCAAAAAAATTAAGAAATTTTCAACACTCGATCCATTTTTTTATGTTTGTTACTCGATAGCTTCGTTATTTTTATTTAACCTATTTGAATAAATCTTAAGAACTTTAGTTTCGGAGTCTTGAGGTACTTTTGTAAAGTTATTTTTCTTTTCTTAATGTTTTTCGTGTCAATAGTACTCGTAACAACACATCTTGGTAACTTTTTCTCATCAGTAGTATTAGCATCAAAAACTTAAATTATTTTTTTCGGGTTAATATTTTCACATCTCTGTATTCTAAACCACATATGTAGTTTATGATCAATTCCTTACCAGTGCTTGTATTTTTACTGCCAAACTAGTCATATAATAAATAAATTCATAAGCAATTTTTACCTATGAAAGCTATTTCTATAAGGGAGGGTCTACTTTCAGAGCTATGAAGATCTCTACTTTATTATTTTTAAAGATACAAGGATATTAATTTTAAGCAATAAGGTCCGTTAAATTAAAGAATCGGTCATTAGTCAGGTTAGAGCACGGGATCATGCCAATGGAATTCCAAATACCGGCTGGGATTTCATTTCAGGCTGCTGTTAATTCAAATCACGACTGTATGTCAAAATATTTCGAAATCAACTCATTATTTGACGGTTCATATGATTTGGGACTGAGCACAATTTATTGCGAGTGACCATCGGCTACAACTAGTAAATGGCAGTTTATTGTATAATGCGATGCTCTCAAATCAAATAGAAATTCCTAATCTTTATTTTATCAGGGCAACTCCTCATCGCCCCTGTTTAGCTATGATTAAATCTCCCCCTCACAAGGTAATCAGCAGACAGGAACGGTTATTGTGGTGCAGGCACCTGTCACTAGTCATGCACAATTTTGATCCTTATCGATGAAGAGGGAAGTCTTTCAATTGTTTTAACTTTAGAAATAGCGTAGATTGGATGGAAATTTTATTCTGTGAATAATGACGCTTAGTTTCCTTTGATTAGACTGTCATTAATTAATGAATACAAATCTTAGATACCTAGTACGGCCACGTAATGAGAAGAGGTGGTAGTTTCTCAGTAAAACAACAATCTTGAATATTCCTACGAAACTAACAACAACACTACAGGCTACATATTGGCCCAGTATGAACAGGGAGATGAAAGGGCAGAACCAAGTCCTATCACGACAACCCAGAACAGATAGATCATCCTGACGGCACTGTACAGGAAGACACAACCTCAGAGAACAGTGCTGGTGTGGTGCACTACAGCTTCCTTAAATCTGGCCAGACGATTACTGCAGATCTCTACTGTGAGCAGCTCCACATAATGATGGATAAACTAGCCGCTAAACAACCGAGACTGATCGATCGCACAAGGCCACTGCTGCTTCAGGACAGCGTGAGACCACACACTGCACAATAGACTGCTACCAAAACAGAGGAGCCTCAAATGGAATGTTTAAAACATCCGTACTCCCCGGACCTTGATCTAACAGACTACCATTTTTTTTAAGAAATTTGGTTAACTTTTTGTGGGGGAAAAATTCAACTCCGATGAGGCAGTCCAAACCGCCTTCACATTTGATTGATTCCCGTCCTAATGTTTTTTTTTTAGAAAAGGCATAAACGAGATGGCAGAAGTGCATAGATAGCAATGGATCATACTTTGATTAAATAAACATGTTATATTAAAAAAATAAACGACTTTTATTCCTCCCATACAAAATGATAATTTCATAAGTAAGGACCTAATATTTAATCAATTTGAAATGGTGTCGAATATTTCTACGCCCTCCTGTATCGGGAAACAGTAGCCAACTCCCGACCATAGCACGGGCGGCACTTGCGGGTGGCGAGCAATGGGTAGATCATCCTGGTAAAGATCAGGTCCAAGATAGTGCCCGGGTCGACGGCGCGTCGTGTTCCACATGTGTCTCAAAGGGATTTCAACACATCGTGACGGGATCCACTAGAACCGATGCCTGCTAGGGCCGCAGGTTGTACGAAAGAGATATAGGTAAATTATTCTTCATTTACCTGTATATCTTTCGAACGATATGTGGAACACTTTTACTAACCAAAACCTAGCCGTGTTCCTTCGTTGGGTTTTAGTCACTAAGTCTTTCGCTCCGCCCAGAGCGGGAAAACTCATTTGATGAATTCGCACTCAAAAAAGTTGGTCTCTATATTCTAAATCAAAAAGTATTCCGGATACCTTCCTTCGCGGGGGTAATTTATCAATCAAACTAATAACTTTATTTTCAATCTAAATTGTCTACAATTCGCATTGCTTAAAATAGAGATTTGGCGAAATGAATTTTACCAAACAAATAAGAACCTTAATCAAAGTGGTTTAAAATCAAATTTTATCATTTTAACTAAAGAGTGATTTTTCAACAGTCCGGTAACTTTTATCCTAATAACGCTTAGGATAAAAGTTAAGTACGTTAAGTACGTACGTAGGTTAAGTAACATACATATTTTCCATAAAAAAGCTGTCAAACATCTGTATTTACATCTCTAATAAATGTTATTTGACTATTGAGAAATCAGCAAAGGACAAATTAATATTCAATGACACCGACTTTACATTAGAGATAGTTCGTATACTTTAAGACTTGAGATCTCACACGTTCGTTTATCGA
This sequence comes from Sesamia inferens, assembly GCA_037179545.1. Lineage (NCBI taxonomy): Eukaryota > Metazoa > Arthropoda > Insecta > Lepidoptera > Noctuidae > Sesamia > Sesamia inferens. Next base: position 12,062,557 of record CM073928.1, on the reverse strand, counting down.
TTCGTTCGCGAAGCACCCGAACTTAATTAAATAAGTAATAAGATCATGTTCCAGCATAACTAATACGTATTAATCCTCCGAAGACACCTCTTTAATTCATTACCACTATTTTACCATACAGACTAGAATAGTTCGTAACATCATTTGAATAAATTATTTGAGAAACCCCATAAGTCAACAGACCCTAACTTTACAGGAAACGCAAAAAACCTTTACGTGAAAATAAAATATATGGAAGTGGATGTGTTTTGTACTTAGTTTAAATGATTGAAGTGCTATCTATATAAATTGATGTTTTTTTTTTTTAATTTTGCCTTTATCTTGTAATAAATAGCGCCGGAAAGTCGTTGACTTATGGGCTTTCTCCAATAAACAAAATGAAATAGGTTTTATAGGTTTAAAATCATGAAGTTTTAATCAGACAATATTATAAAACAATTATTATCTTCTCAATAATTTAATTATTAATTGCTTAAGCCAAAGTCTCATCTGTATCGCGGTCTGTGACGGGCCATGCGTATATTTTTTCATAAAAGTCCTGTATTTCTTTATCTTGAGGCAAGTAACTTTTAAGTTTATTTAAATCTTCCATTTTCTTTTTGTTAATTGGTATTTGACCCTCTGGATACGCTTTGTTGGTTGGCAAAACAAGTATCTCTTTATTTGTATTCCTAAGATTGAAGGAATGTTCAATCAGGCCATCAATAAAGTCCCTTACGACCACTACTCCGTCTCTTTCGTGAGAATAGCGAAAATAGCAATATTGGCTGATCTTGAACGACACTTTCTGTTCTTTGGGTATGTGTCTACCAGCTGATTCAACCGCGAGCATATTCTTTTTGTAATATTTTGGCCAGCATTTTTTGTAGTCTATTATATCATAGGACGAAGGCAATGACACCAAGAAAATGTTTTTCGCCGTTGAAGTTAGAATCAATGCTGCAACTTCCTTCACTGTGTAGATCCGATCAGTTCGTCTTATTTTTCTTTTCAACACGGCGAAGTCTCGATCGCAAGGTAAAAACGAGTGACCTCGAATCGGAAAATACTGCTCGATGGTCTTAAACATTCCGAGCGACACCAACGCCGATAAGGCCCTTACGATCGTGTGGTTTTTATTTTGTCCACCACAGCCATCAGTAAACACATGCAAGTGCTCAATATCACCCATATTTTCTTTCAAATATTGATGAAGAAATGTGCTTACTTCGTTAGGCCCTTTACCTCCAACTCCTTCGTGATACACTATGAAGTGGGCACTGCTATCTTTTAGGTTGTGAATGCAGCAAACGCTTACAGTTAGTTGTCTAAGGTAAAAGGTTTGTTGCACTGGTATAAAGGGAAGGCTAATATTTTGCATGTAATCTATGCAAATGGCTCCATTTTTTCCGGTTTCATTTTGTACCAGCTCCGTAACAGATTTAATTTTTTTATAAAATTTGTTTGCACGTCGTAAATGTACCATTTTTTCTGCCACTGCCACACGTTTAGCACTGTCATTTAAAAATTTGCTTTTTATTTTCACTTCTAACTCTTCACAAGTACAGCAGGTATCTACTTGGGGTCGCCCAAAACGAAGTGAAAATTGTTCCATAAAATTTTTTATGTAAAAGGAATATTTTACATCCAAATGTGGATGTTTCGCTCGAAACATTGAGTGCATAATTTTAACGTTAAGTCTAGCATCCAAATAATGGCACTCTTGACTAGCGTAATGTGATATCTTTTGGGGAAATGACTCAATATGTTGCTTCACAGCTTGAATTAGGGCTCCATCTTTCGCGTTCCCGGGTGTATTCAGTCCTCGTTTATCAATAGGTGCCTTTCCTTGAGACAGTAGGGAGCACAATCGCCTTATACGGTCGATGGTAATGCCGTGAATATTAGCAAATGCTAATTTGCAAACTTGATATTTACCAGAACATGTCGATATAGTATACTCGTAACTTGAACCACGTGACGGCCTTGTAGTATCCGACGCAGGCCTTCGTGGTCTTCGCTGTTTTATTTCAACAACTGAAATTTGGCCCTGTAGGTAACCATCTTGTTCGTTTTTTGTGTTAAAACTGATAAATTTATTAAAAATTAATAACCGTTCTTCTTCACTGATTTTATCGTAACACTTTCTTTTGCAGCTGGAACAAACGTAGAAAATCTTATTAATCTCGTACCTAATGCAATTTCAAATTAGAACAAAAAAAGGAAAATTTAAAAAAAAAAAAATTAAAAAGGAAAATTGCCGGTAAGGTTAAGTTTTATACATTGTATAAAACTTAACCTTACCGGCAATTTTCCTTGGGTGATAAAGGGTTAACAATCCGCCCCTTCGAGTTTGTGAATTGAAGTCCTTTTACTCGAGCATATTTTATTATTTCCGATTTATAAGCAGATTTATTGACAACGCCTCTTTTTCTCTTCTTCGGACTCTCACAGTAACTGCTTGAATCACTACTATCAGCAATTTTTACACTTTTTTAATTTTAACAAAATCAACAACGTCAAAGAAACCAATTCACAATAAAATACAACACAATGAAATCAGATGAGCGTACAAAAAGTTTATAAAATATGTTGGGGGTACAAATAGAATTCTAGTGAGTTTGATCGGCCGAGAGCATTCAAAGTGAAACCAAAATTAATACAAAACAACCAGTGACACACAGACTATATAAAAGATTGACTGACAGTGACAATTGACGACAGTCGATCCGGTGTTGCCACGCATTTATTTGAGAAACACCATAAGCACTGACTTATGGGGTTACTCAAATAAACCAAATATTCAGCACGTTCTAATTTCCATACTTATGCATTGACTTGTGGGATTTCTCTCTACAATGTGTATTTACTGCCGAAGAATCCATATTACAAAAAAAGTAATTTTGCCAAAAAAGCTGACTTATGGGGTTTCTCAAATAATCGATTCATTTGTCAGTGCAATTAACGTAAACGTGGTTCTAAATTCAAATATGAATGAATGCATTACATGGCATGTAATGGAAAAACGACTCTTAGTGCTAACGTTGTAAGGTTAATTTAAATTAATGTTGGAACAAAGTCCCGCAGTGGAACGGACACAATACAGTGAACACATCAGAGCTAGTGGCTCTGTTACAGAAATATGTAAAGCGTCCCTAGGGTGTCACCACGCGGCAACATGTTACAATGACGTTTTTATACCTACACGTTCATAGTTCCATACAAAATCGTGCTTTGTCTAGCACTCGTAGTCACACAAAACAATTTCTAACATGAATAGCCATTCATGCAACGTTATCAATGTTACTTTCCAAACATTTACTTACTAAGTCATTATTTACTAGAGCCTTCGTGACGAATTCGGAAGAAAACGTATTTATTTACAACAAATGTTTTGTTCCCAACGAATCAACAATTAGTGACTCAAAAATACTCGACCCTGAATTCTTCAATTGTTTTTTTTTGCATTAGGTTTGTTGTCCCAAGGTCTAGTTAATTAGGAATAAGATACAAAGGTTGTTAACACTGACTTGAGTATAATACACAGTATTTTGGTCTAAGTCACTAAAACGGACGACAGTAATTAGTAAGTTAAGCCAATTATAGTAACTTATAGGTGTTCCTTTTGGCGGTGTGTAGTGTTAAGTTTCGTTAGGAGAATGTGAGAAAATACGTGAGCAGCTTCGGCATTTAAAATGTAATAGCGGTTCACTTGTAACAGTAATTTATAGGACAATTTGTATTCATTAACAAAGTGAGAAAGGCTCAATAGGTGTTTGTAACCAGGATTTAACGTCTTAGTTTCCTCTGGGATAGATGCCGGCGCTTGTTCACGGAATTTTCCGGAACATTCCTGGGACGAATTCCGGCGAAAGTTGGACAGAGCATCGCTTAAATAGGATGGCGATTGTGTGCGTACTTTTCGGGGTTTCATTATACTTCTCACTCATTCCCATATGTACATACAGGTCAAATATAAATCAACCGACATATGCTCACATCATGATAATTTTTACTAGCATAATCGTATTAAATTAAGTCTCTTAATTGAATTATTCTCTTATGCCAAGTTCAATGAACACTTCGTACTCGGAGATATCCGAACCAGTCTGAAGCCAACTATTTACACTACACATTTAGTTACAAATGCGACTTTCAAAGCCCATAAATAATGTACCTGATTACCTTTGCTAAATGTAACCCAGTAACCATGGCCTCTCAGAATGTCGTGCAAGTAAACACGCCGGATGATATCATCAGGGTATTTTACATGGCTGACCATCGCATCATCCGTTATTTATTATCACAAACATTCGTACCATTGCTCTGACAATAAACCATTGTCAAATGTAATTTCAAAGCATTTAAATTGGTGTCATACCTTGACCACAAGACAATACGAAACAGTGCTACATACTTATTAATTGGCGTATTGGTCCAATTCGTTAAATATATCTTGCAAATTGTGTGAATAATACATTAAGAACATCTTTTCAACTTTATTACTGTAATAAATTCGTAAACCACTGTGTGTTCGACATTGAATTGAAGTAATTGCGACAGGTATTTAAAGTAGCTGTGTTGTAGAAATGCATGTTAAAGTAGAAAATTCAATATCGCACAAGCAAGGCATCGCACAGCAATGAATCGTGCCGGTCCCACGACCGCTGCTCGCCGCATTCAGATTCATTAACAAGGCTAACCATTGTTTATGATTCTTAATCCATACACACATTCTCTTCGCTAATATCTACTGTATTAAAAAGAACTATGTATGCATGTTTATCAGAGAGATCATAAGCAAATACAAGGCAGCTGTTTGTCTTCCTATTACTTTTATATTTCCAAAAACATTATCTGCCAATTTCTTCTTAGCCACTCTACGCGTTTCGTTTGAAATCATAGACAGGAAAGGAAGTTTTAAATGGAAGTGATCGAAGTCACGGTAGATTAGTTCGCATCAAAGATGCTCTCTAATTGGGAGGAAACCGCTCAGATCTTGAGACCTTATTTATAGGCATTGATCTTTCAAGAGAGCACATATATCATGATGACATTCTGATAAATTTGTCATATCACTGACATATTGACAGATCTCAGGTAGATAAATAATTCGGAGCGCCTTTAGCTGATATTGATAAGTCGGGACATAAAACTGATAAGAGATCTGACACGCAAACGTAAATTCGCATAAAATTTTACAGTTTACGATCTCATTTCTCTTTCGATTCGGGATAATCTTTAATATTAACATATACATTAAATTATAATTCAGTGTTCTCGAATTAACTATCATCAGTAACTATCCAATGCGGAGATATAGTATGATCATTTCCTGTTAACGATGGAGTAAATGTAATCGATTTTTGGAAGTCGTCCAATTTTTTCTCTAACTATATTCTTGTGGCTGGCACTAGTTATCACTGCATGATATTTGATTCTTGGTACAAAATTAATTCTATTTTAGAACGTTACATTCGGTCTTTTGATGTAAAGACTGACATGAAAAATATTGTAACACATGAAAAACGTCGCCGTTGTTTCCAACTATAGTGATGATGCCACGAATGAGAATTATTTTAAAGTAGGTATGTAAATGGAAACTGAGGAATGAATTGAAACGTTTAGAGAACACTGGTCTCAGGGCTCGTCTAGTTATAATACTAATCATGTTCTATATTTAGGAATTGAAATCTTGAGACGGTAAGTGAAGGTCACAGTCGAGCGACGTCACGTGGGGCCGGACATTTTGAACCATTAACCGATACGCTTCATGATTCACACACTGAACGGTCCTTATGCATACAAAAACGTCTAGTTTCGAAACTTTATATGCCTATTAGTAATTATTTGCCTTTAGTAATAACAAAATTTGTGTCTGGGCAATTTTTAAACTAATATTTTACATAGAAAGTACACCGCCTGAATTACGGTACAGGTACATGTTAATTCAGAAGAGATGCATCAAAATATTTCTTTGGAATTGGAGAGAAATGCAGTGAATGTGGAGCCTTCGTGAACAGAAATTTCTCTCCCTTTCGAAGCCAAAACAAAAGAAAGTGAAAATAAATATTAAATACCGGGCTTTTCTATTATTGTGAGTGCACCAACTGAAGTAGATTGTTGGGAAATAATTTGAGGGCAAATGACCAGAAATGTAAAATATTTTGTGTCTAATGATTAGGTATATTTTCAAATGTGCCATTAAACTGTGATGGATATTAAGCGTGTTAGTAACATTTCTATGAGTTAAGTACACTAGGTATGTGAAACATTGATCTTTTAATGTACTTAACATTAAAACTTTATAAACCTACATCGGCATTCATCATCATTTCAGCCAAAAGATATCCTCAGCTAGATATAGCCCTCCTATACATAGGTCTCTCAAGAAACTCTATTTCGACTTATTTTATGATCTGAATCCAGCAGATAGGAGAAGTATGAAAAATGTAGGTGTTCCAATTCGTCATTTTCTATAGCGAAAAGTCGGCAAGGACCTCCAACACAATTTATTTTTAATTTTGTTCAATTGTTCCAAGTTTTTCCTACGAATTTCAATTCGGAAAGTGAAAGATTCTGTGGGAGCTGAATACACCGTAAATCCAACTAGACATGTGCCGTCGAAGTGTCAGTTTAGTTGTTCATAACTAATTTACGTCAAGCTCCGGTGTGAGGGCGTGAACTTCTGATCGCTACTTATTCGCCCAATTATAACTTCTACCGTATTACATTTACACCCTGATTATTAACGAACGCTTTTAATGACTCGTTCACAAATTAATACTCCGCAAAGTTAACAACTTCGTAAAAATTGGGCGAAAAATTAACTGAAAACGAACATGTTATGTTAACCGAAATTTGGAAGGTTGCTTCTATTAAAATTATATTTTTGGCATAATCAGCCATACTGCCACTGCTGAGACTCCTCTCAGTAAGGAAAGTAAGCTGTAATTCACCATGCGGGGTCAGTGCAGGTTAGAATGATAACGTGTTTTCCTTCACCGTTTTTAATGCAGTGTCTCAATACAACCAATAAGTGACGGCTTTTACCAGTGACCACTACAACGATTTCGGATGTTTGAATTAAACTAAACCTCGAGTAAAGTAAAGTCATTTAGTTATTTACTTAAAATAGAATACCGACTTGATGTGCGTAGTCAATTAAAATCACAATGTCTTCAGTAATGCTCTTACAGAAGTTAATCCTATTACAGTCAACGGTGAGCAAATATTAATCTTATTACAGCAAGTAGGGAAGGATTATGTTTAAGAGCTTGCTAATTAGAGAGATAACCTCCTTAACAAACCAGCGATCCTATATAAACAAACCCGAGACTTAATAAACAATCAGAGCCATCCGACCTACCCGAACATAAAACCGTATTACTAAATCCATTTACTAATCATAGTTTGTGTACGTGAAATGGCTTTTATCCGTACTCGATAACCTAAATCGATTTTCAATCGATTCTAATTTCTAATTTCATTTACATGGCTCTTTTCTTGAGATTACATTCTCGGATTAATAGAAAAACCAGTTAATGTATCAGCAACTTGATTTTTCACGCTGATAACGTTGCCGATGAAAACATGTATTTATACACTACACAGGTCTCTGATTCTGGATTAGAAGTCAACCAATGTTCATTTACGATTTTAATTGTTAGAAGTACTTGTATTTTAATTTTATCGACTGCACACATCTTGTTAGTGCTCGAGTCGTAATAAATTCTTATTACGGTAGAAAAAAACATACAAGATAAAAATTTCAAGTACCCTATGTTCTAGCTTATGAAATGTGCTATCGGGATAAAATAACATATCCATTATTGTGAATCCAGGTTATAAACATTTTTTTTTCTAAACTAGTGCTTGACCGCATCAGGTGGGAGGGAGCACCAGATGTTAAGCAGTGATGCAACCATTGAAGGTAAAACGCGCTAAGAAACACAGCCGCTGGCAAATTGTTCCAGTCCCTCGATGTACGCGGTATAAAAGATGAGGCGAAACGCTTCGGCCGGATCGTAGAGGTAAGGGTGGATACTCGCCATACGACGAGTCTTCCGTCCTATGATGGAACAGAGGCGGGGGAATTAAGTCATGCTATTCCCGCGCACTCTTTCCAATATGCATCTTATAGAACACCGACAGGATGCCTACTCTTCGCCTGTGCTCCAGTCTTTGGAGACCGACCTATATAACTATATTTGTATGAAATGTAATCCAGATCGGTTAAGTCGTTTTTCATACAATTTTTTACATTCAATATTATGAAGTGGGATATTAATTAATGTAGTATGTCTAAGAAAAGTTCAACACGTATCATCGTCATCAGCCTAGCCTTTTACCCAACAGTATTGGGGTAAGCTTCCAGTCTAACCGAAAAGATCTCTCTCTCTTTCTCTCTCTCACACTCACTCACTCACTCACTATCGTTCGGTTAAGCACGGTTAAGCAAGTACCAGGGGACCATAAAACGTCTATCCAAGATAAAAGCACTGAAGCAGATTTTTAATCAAGCTAGACATTGTTTGTCGCGCCATGGTCCTCTGGGACGACGCCACGATATAAGTTATAGCGCCATCAATGCCAATTGTTAAATTTATAGACCATTATTATATTGTTTAGTTAGCCAAGAGTATATTGACGGTACGCTTCATGTTCAGTCATGACGTCAAACAAGCTTAGGCGTCATCCACATCCGACGGATCAAGTAATAATAGAACAAACGGAAAGGATTACTCTGCTTTAATACATGTTTACAGAGTGTTTGTGTTGTGGTACATGGTTAGGTATGTTCTCTTCCTGCCTCATTGTTTCGGTATTGTGTTTGTTTGATTCAGGAAATTGTTTATTTGAATAGGACTTGAAAACTTGTCAAGGAAGAGAATCGTTCAGTGATTGTTCAATGATAGGCGCAAGCGCAGCTGGAACAGATAAGTGTTAAAAAGTTTCATAAGTAGTCAGTTTTCAATCATTTCCGCACAGGAAAGTCAGACTAACATTAACATCCTTATTGCAATCCACGGCAGCTCCGCCATATCCAAATTTGAAATATCGACAACCCACTGACGTCGAAATAGGTACCTATTTCGACGTCAGTGGGTTGTCGATATTTCAAATCATCACATCTTATATTGAATAATAGACAGCCTCCGTGGCGTAGCGGTAGCGAACGCGGCCGTTGCGCAAGGAGGCGCGGGTTCGATCCCCGCACAGTGTAAATATTTGTATGCATGAATATGAATATTTGCACTGGTGTGGTCGCGCCTCGGAAAGCACGTTAAGCCGTTGGTCCCGGTTGCCATACGAACAGTGGCGGTCGTTACGAGTTGTTGGAGCCCTCAAAAATCTAATAATTGGTCTAACTACAATGCTTAGATATCGCCTTCGGGTTGTGGTGGTCAGACAGCAGTCGCTTCGCGGAAAATATCGAAGTTAAGCCAAAATCAGCAGTTAGACTGGTAAAGCGGACCCCAGACTCCAAAGCTGAAAAGCTACGGATGTGACTGGGATTAACGCTGAGATGATGATGATATTGAATAATAGACACTTTTGGAACAAAATTTCTATTCAGTATTATAATTTTCCTACCATCATCCTATAAACGTAAATAGGATTACTGGTTACCGCCGTGACGTCGAACACATCATCATTATTGTTGGTGTTTTCGAAGATTATCATTATTGCAAGCAAAAGGGACTTATCAACATTCCCACGGATGAGAAAATGCTGTCCTACCTTCTGGTTCCACGAACGCAAGCCACGGAAGTACGTTACTCCCTTTTAAATAAACAAACCAAGTCCGCATACCCTGTAGGTGTATTCCCTACAAACCACATACACAAACATTCTTCTCAAACAGCCTCGGGCCATTCAAATATTTGTGTCCTTTTACAAAAATCGAACTGGCAAGGTTTGAGGGTCCTAACGGGTGGTGGGGGGAGAGTTTCGCGGTAACACCATCCATTATCCAAAAGCCAGCGTATTATTGATGGACGCGGTTTATGCCGACACACCTACCTGCCTCCTATGGTAGCCTAGTATACAAACAATTGGCTTGTATCCTAAAAAATAATTTAATGTCCGTCAGATAGCTTTATAAAAAATATTGAACACGTATTTTTTATTTTTTCTTTTATTCAAATACTTAGGAAGATATATTGATTTGAAATGTCGCATGACGTCACGCCATGGTGCAAAATATAGAATGGCGTGACGTAATTAGCCCCCACTCTGTAACTTTATTACGCTTTATCTCAGTAATTTTTGGTAATTACGAAAAAATAAAAAATACGGGTCTTATTTTTTTTTTATTATCTGTAAGACGGACTAATTATTTTTTTGATTTTCATACCTTGGATACATCCCTATTGTAAATATCTACCAATTATTAATATTGACGTATTGGTTCTGGTTTTTGGACTAATATTCATTTGAACATACTTCTATTACGACTATGACTAATAAATATACTCTACAAAGACGCTTCTTAAATCATGACCAGTTCGCACGCATAAATAGAGAAATCAGATTCTTGTATTTGGGAACACGTACTCTAGATATTGTTTGAACGTAAATCACACAAATAATTCAGCGAAAAACTCCTCATCCAACTGTTCTTCCTTCTGTACCGTTATCAAGAAAATACGACTGCGTAAAACTTTGATATCACTCCAAATACCTACAGAGATAACGTTAGTAATATACTCAAAGCAAATTCATGATTTTGGGATTATGAACAATAAATAAAAGCCGAGGGTGGAGTGCTCAGCCGACAAAAAAACACTGAGAACGAAATGGTCTTCAATAATTTATAAGGTCATACAGGCCCGCACATATTTTACCAGAAACTCCAAGAGTCTCTTGAAACGCACGAAGCTGTGAATAGAAATTTAAAAGCTTTACTTACGTTAACAATTCTTGCACGGCATATTGGAGTAAGTAGCTCTTTCAGGGGCGCATTGGTCCGGCGAAATTCTAATGTGCACCGGGATTTATGGGCGACTCGCAATGTATAATGTGAATACGGGCTTTAAGAGCCCTTTCAATATGCGTGGGAGTATGGCTAAAAGCATAGCGCCATAATATTCCTGAACGATGCCAGCTATAACCCGATTTCCAGACTATTAACGATTATGGGAGGAAGGAAGTATGTCCTATATCCATGTCATTGTGTTCCTCCGTTGAGAATGTAACAATACTTGTACCTTAAATTGTATAGACATACCTAGTAACGTATTGTAATGGGAATGGATTTATATCAAATGCATATCGGGTTTCCCGACTGTCTCGATATCTGTATTTCGCGTGAAGATTTCTCATATTCTTGCCGTAGTTCCTATAAAAGCGATTCAAAAAGTCTAGCCCACGGGGATTGTGTCTCTTGCACTAACAAAACCTTGTTTCAGTGCCTATGCTCTGCGAATAAATGCGATCTGAATATATTATCGGGCGCATTACGTACGATTCGCTTGAGGCGCATATCTACCCAAGGCTACAGAATTCAGTTGCACACTTCTCCAACTTCATCCGCGTCTGGTACAAAAGACATCTCTTTTATACTAATGCACAAGTATTATCAGGCGCCGAAATATAATGCAAAATGTGTAGAGCTTTTTGAAGGAACCGTATAATGGCTCTGAAGGAAAATTCAAATAAAGTTGGTATTAAGATTGAAAAGCCGAGACTGAGTCCGTGTAATTTGGACCATTCGTTTGAAGATTTGGCAAAGCTGACCTATAGTGGCCATAGTTCGGGTCTTGTCGAATGTCAAAACACTACGAGCTGAGCTAACTACGCTTAGTTAACTTCAATCGGGTAGCTCCACCACGGGGTGAGGCCGAACCGTAATTAATTACTGCTGTCGCTGACAAGCGAAGGCTGCTAAGTACCTATCGTTTCATAAATAAACTGTGTAGCTTTGCGTAGCTACAGGTATACTTAGTACTAATAGCAGATTCACGTACGTGATTGTGTTTTTCTTATAGCCTTCTCACATAACGCGTACGCTATATTCGTAAACTTATAAGACATTAAACATGTATGACATGCAAAACTTGTTAAGGGACAATATCCATTCACCCGTAGACATGACCCAAAAGAAATAAATCACATTTCCAATAAGCGTCCGAAGGTAAAATGCAAACACAAACGTTAGTCCTAACAAAATAAGGATTGCAAATACACAAATGTGGTCTCAAAGCGGCTCGGCACTCAAATCTATCTTGTTCTTCTACTACTTATGCCACCAAATCTCATGCTATAAAATATTAAAGGAATATTTTACCAGAAATGATTTTACATCGCTCTAGTAACAAAAAACTCCAGCGTATAACGAGACTGAAAGTGGACTAGTTAGTTTATTCATGAATTCGGCCCCAACCGAAATCGAACATCAAGTAGTCACTTCCACTTATACGTCGGCAGAGTTTTAAATCAACTAACTATTTAAACTCAGCTTATCTATCCAAGTTTCAGTAACAGTATCAGTACAATAATGGGATACATTATTTGGATCCGATCGGTGACCCTATTAACTTATTCATTGCCTTTTTCGATTCTGTTTGTACAACCGAGTATTTCGTTATGACTGTCGTTCTCGTTCGATTAATAACTAAGAACTTATCGAATAAGAAATGTGTGGTTCCCACTTGGGGTTAAGACTACCTGCTATGCACGCGCTACCGCGACTTCACACACAAAAAATAATACTTTTTGTACAACTAACAAGTTTCGAACTGGTGGAAGTTTTTTGCAGGCAGTTTTTATGTAGGGACAATTCAAAGTTTTGGGTTCATTAATTCTAAGGGTTAATTTAAAGAAAACATGGCCTTAAGTCGAATGTAAATTATTGCGTAAAGCACGTTTAAAAAAAAAACAGTAAAAACCGGTGCAGACATCAACTTGAATCGATGACATCACTAAATAAATCTGTCGATCTGCTATGAGGAGTCGGGTGGCGGGTCTCGCCCGGATCCGGTTGTTAAGCTCAATCGAAACTACTATTTTTATTACACTCGAGGTTGGCATAAAATAAACACTATTTTTAATCATTTCAAATATTCCGTTGATCGCGCATCGAGCAGCATGGTTAGCATATAAAAATAAAAACATTCGTATATCCATCAGGATATTTCGGTAACATTCGTATAACTATCCATAGATCACAATTAAGAAGCTCGCATGACAGTAGTAGATCACGTTCCTTTGTGAAGTCAACACTTTGTCGTATTAAACCATCAATTTATCCGGATTCTGGAAAAGTGGCCATCAATTCAGCTAACGCAGACATATTCTGTTTTATAGCACTTGGTCTCTAGTTTCAACAAGTGTCAGAATTATGTTCGAGAAACGTTCCAAAAATGTGGACGAGAATGGCCCCCACGTGTGACAAATAGCCGAAGACACCCTCTTTGGGGTGTCTTCTGCTTTACTTTATAGTTCAACCCTAGCTTATTCATTTATGTTAACGTTCTTTTTAAAGTTAATATAAGATATTTTGTACCACAGAACAAAAGGATAATTCCCGTAATTAAAATCGTTCAAAATCTAGTCGCAATCTCATCTCTACGACAGTTAATGTTAAAAACTTGTGAAAATATGGCTTCTAGAGATATTTTTGACATACTGAAACTGAAATCAGACTGTAAATGTTCCTAAAATTATGAGAACCCCTAAGATAATAGAGGAGACTCTTTTAGCTGTCCTTTAGTTACTACAACAGTGGTTCCTAACTTGGGGGTAATTACCCCAGCAGGGGTAAAACGGAGATTCTAGGGGGTAACACGGGATGGAACGAAATAGTATTAAAATAGCAATAAACGAAAATAAACAAAATAATAGATTAATTATGAGATGCGCGTTGAGTGAAACCGAACCAAATGTTATCAAACTTGCGACTGCAAAGCAATTTCAACCTTAACATCATTTATCTCCGAGATTTAATATTACTTTACTAGTTACCTAAACGTGCAATTTATTACATAACAAACATATTTTTTTAATTCGAATTTGTGTGGTTTTAATCATTTTAAATTAGCTAGGAGAAAAATCAATTCCCATACTTGTTCACAGGGGTAGTGACATTGAAAAGGTTAGGAACCACTGTACTACAACATCGAGTTTTAGAATAAAAATCGAGGTATATTCATAGTTTGTTACTGTAGCGTCCCTCAAGGTTACGTTTACATCATTACCTACTTCATTGCAAGATGTTCTAAAGGACACTTCGATACATTACCTTAGAGTGTAAAACTTGTTCGAATGCAATACCCCAAGTCGCTTAGGAGAATATAGTAAATTACATAGTTACGTGGAAGGTAGACCAAACAAAGCAATATGATCCTAATATCGAGACACTTTTCATATCTTGAGAGTTGAAACTTTGTAAAGCAGCCTATGCAATTTAAAAAATTCGTTATATATGAAAAATAAAGGACAATGTAATGAGATCTACATATGTTTCCAGATCTAGAGTTCTTCGTGACAAAGCCAAAGAATGTATATAGAACCTATGTGTTATATTCACTAGGCGTTAACGAGACCTTTAGCTAACAAAAATAGAAACTTTTGCTCCTTAAACTGGGTGCTTAAAGCAAACTTTACACCGCTGCACTTTGAATTGCATGAACTTAGAATAACATTTGTTTTGATTATGCACTCTCTAATGCACACGTTTTAAGTTTGTACATAAATAACTTGAGTCGACTCCCGTGGCTGACTTCTGACCTCGCCTTCAGAACTGGCATTCATTCCGATGTTGAGTAATAATTGTTAACCCTACGATGCGCTGCGCAATGCGCTATATGACTCTTTGCAATTAGATATGATTTCAATCAGCTGGTAGTATCATTTGAAGACAGAAAAAGTCAATAGCAAAAGTTTAACAGCTATTTAAAATAAATATTTCTCTTTTACTAGTCATTACTTAATATCCCACAGCTAGACATAAATAGAGTATTCATTTACCTTTCTCTATACAAAGCTACCAAGGACCAATCTTTACTAAAGGAGCAGCTCATTCCTTCGCGAAATTGTTTGTCATTAAGCAGAACCCATTGTCTGACATGCGGCAGATGTGTCCTAACTTGAAATTTATTTAAACATTGTTATCCTGATTTAAGTGAAGATACATTTAAGACTAAGTACCTAAATCAGACTGCGACAAATCTTTCATAAACCTTCAAATCCTTTAAAGTCTGATCGAGATTGTTCAATTAGTAAATGACGGTTAATTGCCTATAAAACTACTACAAGACATAATAAAGAGATAAATATAAACATACACGGCAAATAATCATGATTGTTAATAGGTGTTGCAACAGTCTGACCACCCAAAAGCCTAATAGCATAACAACTTGCAAGATACTTGACTGAATAAGCATTAGGTAACGATTAAGCAAACCAGTGGAAGTGTTCGAATACAGTACTGGAATGGAAGATTTCACTAACTGGTTCAAACGGGTTATGTTAATACAGGGTTTGTGATGCGTAGCAAAGGTCAGATTTCGACAATGAAGAGGAAAAATTATAATATAGCGCTGGCTGTTACTAGGGAGAGCAACTCCACAGTTTTTTTTTTTCTTATATATCGTAAGAGGCTATTAAGAGCTTCATATTTTATGTTTTTTTTAAGATATTGAAGGATGTTTCTTAGAACTTGAATTTAATTAAGGTAATATATGTACATACGGGTAATATTATGTGTGAGGACATTCCGTAAGTTAAAGTTTAGTTTCTAATTATATTGCAGATAGGCAGTGAAAAACATGTTGGGAAATAGAGAAACAGGCGATCTATTTCGTAAAGAACAATACCGTGAAATGTGCTGTCATAAATGGCATTCTGGTAAAAGTTACAGCATACTTCACACAAGTTTTGACATTGCGATTTTGTACTGAATAAACTTGCCTAATAGTTGGATGATTCTTTTTTTGGGTAGGTAGGGTAGGCAATCATCAATTGATTTGTCCCGCTCTGGGCGGAGGCGCGTGTCAAAATTTTTCTGACTAAAGCCCATCCGTGTTGTTTTATTTGCTTGTGCCAGGGGCCACGTCATCTCTTCAGAACACCCGTGAACCCGTCAGGCGTCGGTCCTATAGTTTGATGGTCCACAATTCTTTTGTGGGCTAGAAAGGAATTAAACAACAAAGTCCATCAGCTATAATCACGATGGAAAAGTCACAGGATTGACAAAAAATAACTTAAGTAATTTGCCGAAAGTATAATAACAATTTTGTAGAAAATAGTAGCAGGAATACGAAATATTTTTTAAAGTGATTGTCATTGTGAAGGTATGTGGGTTAACTGTATGCGGAAAGCTCTAGACGCCCTGCGTGTGCAGTACCTATAATAACGGTTTTTGGGTTGGGGTGCCCTAGGTATTCCAGTGCGTCGGGCATGTTCGCTTTGGCGCGAGTGGATGACTTTTATGCCATAAGAAGGCGGCCTCGTTGCTAGGTAGAACTAGGCTCAGCGCTAACAACATCCTACAAAACATGGCCGACAAGTTTGATGCGCCGGTGCTTAGGTTAGCATTGTTTGTGCGGCAGTCTTGATTCGTTTTTTAACGGTTAGTAGATTAGTTACTAACCATTAGACCATTGTTGTCAATAAATAAATTAAATTATTATTATTATTTGAACTGATAATGATGACATGGTTAGATTCCTAGTGACTATAAAAAAAAAAGAAATGCTGCGCGGATTTCATATAAATTGGAATACGAGAATGATATGCTACTTGACTAGGTTTTCAAGGTTAGATTCACACTAATATGGCAGAAATGGAAGAAGACATTCATCGATAGTGGGCACATGACTTCCAGCCAGTGAAGATGATCAACCAAGTTAAAATGTGAATATATTTGGTCTGCTTGTTAATTGAATTTTGACGATAATCAATCTGCATTTCGAAAAAACGAAACGAAGCTGCAAACAACACACCATAATGCATAGGCTATGCCACGTATTAATCGCTAATAACTAGTACGCAACATTGAAATCCAAGTTCAATACAAAGGTAATTCAATTGAGGGGATTTGAATTAAGTCTGATCATTTGATCACCAGTCAATGACAGGCGTATTGAACCCGTCTAACTATAAATGATATTAAACTAACCTATACTATCTAAAGATACTAATATTATGAAGAGGTGAAATTTGTTTCTTTATATGCAGGGGTGGAATCTCCGAAAATATCGGTTGGATTTGAAAAAATCTTTTTGCATTTGTTAGCAAATTTAATAAGAACGGTTAAAGGCTATCATAACATCACGCTATGATCCTTAGGACCCGTGCAAAAGGAACAAAAGTAAGACAACACGTTAAACTAAAAGAAACGTTGGAATGCGAGTGATACAACGAGATGGGACGGGAGTCGAAATTATATCCGGACGAAATCGCCGGCAGTAGTTGGAGAGAATCTAGTAGTTAGTAGTATAATAAAACATTGTATGTATAATGTACATAAGTACAGTAATGGGTGCTCCATACAAAAAATTACAAAATGTCAGAGATGATCCATATTTAAAATTTCATCCGACGGCTTGGATAATATAGAGAAGGTGAAAACTGTAGTTACCTCTGTACATGTGGAACATATGAAAGTATTATTTCGCGCACTTGCAGGTTGGGGTGTCGCTCTACTTTTAAAAATTCAAGAAACTTGCCTTACCTATATCAAATAAACTTGGTCGTAAAGTTACGAAGGCTCCGCAATACTGCTGAAAATACGCCCTGGATACAGAAAACGACACTGGGAATGTATGACATATTGTTGATTGTTACCTTGCTACAAAAT
Source organism: Sesamia inferens (assembly GCA_037179545.1). Classification (NCBI taxonomy): domain Eukaryota; kingdom Metazoa; phylum Arthropoda; class Insecta; order Lepidoptera; family Noctuidae; genus Sesamia; species Sesamia inferens. The sequence continues at coordinate 12,044,772 of CM073928.1, read as the reverse complement.
ACTCAAAACTAGCAGGTAAATTAATAGTGCTTAAAAATAGTAACACTAGGAAATGTCATAAAGCTGTTATTAGTCTATTGAACTGAGTTTGACATGAGCTGTTTTTTAAAATATAATTATAAACTAGTGCTTGACTGCAATCACGCCTGATGGTAAGAAACGCACATTACAACTACTTAAATACCATAAACTATTAAAAAAAATACATAAAAAAAAAAACCAGAAGTCTCGTACTCGAACATGCAAACTACCGAACTATAAACAAAGTTGATTTGATGTCAAAGACAGCACACATTATTAATTTGACAAGTAGATTCTACTGTCATCCGTGATCCGTAATGCGCCCATGACACCGGCTGATGACAACAAACCAAACAACAACATAAAAAAATACAAAACGATGACGTGACAATTTACGATTTTTCAATTGATACAACAAAATTGATTCTTTAATTTAAATGTATCATACAATTAAAGGACAGAATTGATTGTTTTTAAAAGAAGTATAATTGGATCCATTAATTTATACAATATTTATGTTGGGCGCGTCAAATTTTCATCAATAAAAGCAATTTCTATTTGATTAATCATGTTTTCCCAAAATAATTGACTGGGTGTCGTGAGCCAATCAAAGAAATGTTTTAAATGGGAACATAAAATTTTGGTAGTCTTTCTATTGTACCACTTAACTCAATAACTTCAAAGACTGAATGTATGTGTCCCGAGTTCGCGATTAAATCGCCAAAAATCTTTATAAACAAATGTGATTTAATGGAAAAATAACCTTAATTTGTCCACAAATCGATATTCAATTCGATTCGATACAAAACTGAACTAATTTTAAGTTAAGTGTATATTTTTCTTTCTATTTGCATGTTGGATTGGATGCGCGTGCGACAAACCACAAACCACAGTCCACAGACTATGTTAGAAAATGCTGAATGTCAAACCGGAACCAGATGTATGTCATTTTTGAGGATGATATTCTCGTAGTTTTTATAAATCCTGTATTTTATTTTTTATATTACTGTTTGTGTTTGTTGAAACTGTACTGTCACCATTTACAATTTTTTTATTCAACATATCGATATATACAATCTTATAAAACTAAATAAATACTAATTACTAAATAAAGCTATTACCCTAATTAAAACTATTAATAAATTACAATACAGCATCAAAAAATTCGTCATCATCGCTGTCGACTGGTAAAATTACAATTGGATTTACTTACTTTTTATATCTTTTTATTATTACGTTTTTTTTTTACTTTATTACCGGTTCGGTGCTACTTTTAATTGTTTGTTACATCGGGTGACGTCTTTATGTCGACTCCGGCTGTCGCTGAAAACCAGCGCTGTTGGCTCTGTTTTTACATAGAGTCGCAGCATAATGCTGAGCGACAGCTGTTTTGTGTGGTTGTGACGTATGTTTCCCTCAACTATTTCTTATTTTTTATGTTTTTGTAAACTCTTGCGTCATGTTTACTGCAAATAAACGTTTTTCTTTCTTTCTATATCATTAAGAAAACGAAAGAGGATATACGAGACATTTTAGTTTAATCTTGTCAAAGGACATTGACAGTTTAGACGCGATTATAAACATGGCCGCCAAAAATACATCAATTTCCTTCAGGATTACTAATTTGACAGTTCTAATCTAACGTTTCATCTTCTGTTCTTTTCTTTATGATACAGAAAGAAGTGCTGTGTTGCTGGGGAGTTTGTTCCGCCACTTCTTCACAGCGAAAGCATAGGAAGTGGCGAAAGGCGGGCGTTTTGGGGAGACTGTTTTATGTAATATTGACGTTCAAAAGGTGCTGATTCTCAGCCTAATTTGAATAAATTACTTTTGGTTTTTTAATTTTTTATTATAATGTCACAGATGATGTATTTTTGTCAGTGTTTAGTTGTTTGATCTTCCTGTAGGAGCCACAGTAATTACCTTTTCTTTGTTTCTTTTACCATGTGTAGCCTGAATCACATTACAGCTTCTATGTAGTTTGCTTTCCAGCTCGCAACGAAAGTGGATTAGGCTAGCTTAAGTAATTATAGCTGTACAAAGTAACAACAAACAAGGGGATTAACAAAAACTGGTTAGAACCAGTGTTCAGCTTCTAAAACTTATGTAACTTCAACATTCTATTTAACAACTAGCTGCGTCCCGCGGTTTTAATCGTTTAAGTTTTGGTCCCGTGGGAATATCAGGTTAAAAAACAATATGCGTTATTCCTGGTTATAAACTCTCAGTGAGTCGAAGAAATCGGTTTAGTAGTTTTTCCGTAAAAGAGTAACAAAAACAAAAAAAACATCTATTAATCCAATCCATACATATTATATCCTCACATATTTTAGCATTTATAATATTAGTAAGTAGGATAATTATATTACCATATGTAAAGAAATTGGAAACCCCTGTCCGATCCGTGAAGGTATTATTAAGTATCAATAATTGATTCTACTACTTAATACAAAGCCGTGCTAAACTAAAAGAAACCCTCCTAAAAAAATTATATTATTTCGCAAAAAGAGGTGACTAAATACATGTGCGGTAGACAATCCATGCGCGGGCGACGGAGGGCAGGGCACGCGGCACGTGGTCGCAGCGCTTATAATAATACGGTCAAAATGGTGTTGTCACTTTTTAAAAATTACCAAATTTTAGGGAATTTGGAATTCGCGGGAAAAAAAGATTATTTCAAAATTCATTACTTTTTTTACTATGACGATTAAGTAAAATTTTATATTATATTTGATCATGTGTTTACCTAACCTTTATTATACTTATAGGTCGAACAGGGTTTTCTTTACATGTTGTACATGTAGTAGGAAGTAGAATATAGCAAGATAATAATTTTTAAACGTTGCCACACATTAGGAATTTCTCCTGTATCGTGGGTGTGTTCACAAACATTTAAAGTCACATACACAAACAGCCAAACCCAGACCAGACAAGAATAGTAGAAAACATAAAGGGTGTATCTGACATCGACGCACAAACGAGTACCATGGATTCATTACATGATTCTGAACCCCCCAATGGTGGAATTATTCACTGGATTTTACATGATTAAAAAAAAAATTGTTTTTTTCACTTTAGACCGTTCATAATTGCTATACTCGTATTTTATAACCCAATAAGATTTTAAAGTAAAAATTAATTAATTCGCTAATTACACAAAAAAGCGCAATGAAAACAAAACTCGAAAAACTATCTCATCAGCTGATTTAATAGAGTTCACATCAGGGATCAACGTCATACGTACAAACCCCCACGGCGGCACGCTTGCAACGTTCAAAGGCCGCGCGAAAGGTTTCTGTAACCGTTCATTAACGACATAAATGACTATCATAATTTTGTTAGTGGCATGCGGTGTAGCCTTTTCGCCAAGTTTGGGTTACGATGTCAGTTACACCCTGTATATGTATTTTATTCACACTATTAAGTACGAATATTTTAATAAAATAGTTAAATCAGTTCAGCTAAAGAGATGCGCTTTTAACAAATCTCGACCTTAGAAGCATTAGGCTGAATGTATAGCTCGACTTTAGAAGCACTAGGTCTTATATTGGACAATAACACGAAATCATTTGATAATGGAGTTTTTGTCATTTTACAATATAATAGAAGCTAAGGGTAAAGACGAGAGAGAAGCTCCGACGGCACACGACCTATTGCTTCTTCATGAAAAACCACAGAGTGCTATAAGCTTGCTATTCTACTTGGTTGTTCCAACAAAAACATGGTCAAAGCTCCGTTCGGGCGGGCGAGCGCAATCCGATCACCTCTGACGTCAGCTGTGGCGCGCGCGCAAGTACTATGCTCTATCGTACCCGCTCGGTGACTATTCTGCAACAATTCCTAAATGTATTTGGGATAACATATAACATGGTGTAAAAATGATTGGAATCGATTCAGAACTTATTCTGAACAAACTATATTCAGGTTTCGCATGAACAAAAAATCTGAGAGTAGCCATTTTTTTTTAAATCTTTTTAATTATTTTATCTGAAGGATTTTTAAGTACCAGAAAAGTTTCTCTATTATTTTTAATTTATTTGTATTTCGAAGATGAGACTTTTGTCGAGAAAACCAACTGACTATGTATGTCTACATACGAGCATGGAAAAATTTCTTATGTAAATGATGATGAGCGTAAACTGTGAAGTCAAGATGTGCAAAGTAAAATATCGTTACTGACATTTTAAGTATTTTATTACCTAATTTGTTAGGAAATAACGTATTTTCTTAGAATTATAGGTAATACTAAGAAAATACGTTACTTATTTCCTAACAAATGATAGATGTTAATAATATTCTTCTTAATTTGTTGCGTAATTAGTGCTACAATCCTAAAAATATCAACGATTCATATAATATTTGTTATGTATGGACTCATTCTTATCCATTATATTCAAAACTTACGCAGAGTTGTGTAATTGCGCGTGCGCATGTCTCTACATTTTGCACAACAACCAATGCTGACTAATTATTCCTAAATATTTAATAAATAACTAGCAATTAGACGAGGAATTAATTGTTACTGACATGAGATTGAACTAAATACTTAGATTTCAAACGTTTATAATTGCGAAAATTGGCCATTATCCACTTTTAAATAAAATTATCTGTAAAAAGAAATTTTCCTCAATGATTCCGCTGAAGACACATTTAAAAGTAATCCCTTCAAAATTGTAAAACGTGGAATAAAACTTCACCCCTTAACTTTTTCGTGACAAGCTCACTGTTTGAACTGACGTTGTCCGTTTGCCTAGCGAAGAGCCATTTTTTTTTAAATGTACGAAGTTTTTTATCACGAAAAACAAATGAACATCGATTTTAACTTAGCACTCGATTCGGTCTCGAGTTTGCTATGCTGCCAGTGACTTTTATTAACGTTCCATTACATAACGTCACGCCTTGTTCCAACGAAGAATTAGTCAGAGGTATAACCAATATACATATCTTGTTTTAAATCTATACAACATCCGTAATTCGCTAGTGATGACTAGCGGGCACAAACCTAGCGTTCGGGCGTTTAGTGAAAAATGTCGGATAAAAAAAAAGTCAATAACCCTGCCCGACCCCCAGGAATCGGACCCGACCTCATGCACACCATTAGCGCTTGCGACCACAAGATCAACGAAGCAGTTGATCTTGTGGAGCTGCTAACAGTACGATTAGGCCCAGTTTCCACCAAAGCGGAGAAGAGAAATGTCTTTGAATTATGGTTATTCGATGACGAAATCAGACTAGTGAAGCTTTTTTTTAATAATTATAAACTAGTGCTTGACCGCAATCCCGTCTGATGGTAAGCAGTAGTGCAATCGTTGATGGTAAAGGGCGCTAGTTTATTAAGCCTATTCACTTGATTAAAACTTAGTGAATAGGAAGGCAGACGGCAGTTGAGCGAGGTGATGCAATGTTTAACCCAACAACACGACCAATGGTGCTAGAGGGAGTTTGATTTGAGACCCTCCACGACCCAACAACATTTTGGTGCATCGTACCCGGCACACATCGCAACACACCTGTTCAGACCTGTCCTCCATACGGCTTCACCAGACATAAAAATGACGAATCGCTTGGCAGCAAGACTTTGTCTAGTGGGTGGTAACTTCTGCCCGCAGCCGATACTAAGGCCTACCAGCACCAGTTTTCTTTATTCAAGCTAAAGGGATTGGAATCGGATTGGTTCTTCAAACACATCTCTCCTCTCCGCTTAGGTTGAAACCGGGCCTTATAGTCGTCACTCGTTTTATAAGATTTCGTCTTTTGTTGTCATATAAGATTGTATCAGATTCCAGGTAGGTATAAAATTATTTTCCCCATTTTATGTGAATAGATATGAAATGATAGTCGTTCCGCGTAAAAAATGATCCCACTGCGCACACGCGAAAAAAAGTTACGTCATCACTCGCGGTGAACAACTGAGCGAATAAGAATTTCGAAATCTAACCATTGCAGAAGCACGCCTAGGCACTTATTAACAGTGGTATTAGAAGCAGCATGTTTTTGTTGCCCACTTCTAGCGACGCTGTAAGCCGAGATCTGTCCCCCACAGAGGCCGCTCTTTTCGTCCACAGAGGGTGTTCTTAGCACGTAGTAAGTAACTAGTTTATAGATTTGATGCAAATTTTGAAAAGAAGCAGAAGCATACCTAGGTACAGTAAAGGTCCAAAAGTGGACTACCACTTTTGACACTTAATGTAATTATTAACAATGGTATCAGAATCAACATGTTTTTTGTTCTAAGCCGAGATCTGTCCCCACAGAGCCTGCTCTTGTCCTTCACAGAGAGTGTTAGCAAGTAGTCGCTAGTTTATAGGTTTGATGCTCTGGGTAGTCTGTGGGTAAACACACACAGGTTCGGGCTATCTTGTATGTGTAATATCAAACAGGATAATTAGATAAACAGCTGATATTTCTAGGTTAAGTTGTGTAAAGCTGTCAAAAAAATGCAGTGGTCACTAGCTAACAAGATCACAGTGCAAAAAAAAATAAGTTTTATTAACAAAACCGGGTCGATAGTATTAGTGCCTGTTGAAAACTTTTTCTGTAAAACAACACGTGTAGGATCTGAAACTTTCCCTCACCTTTCGTTCACAAGGTTCGTTGGTAAATCGTATAAGAAGTTTGTGAAAAACCCGAGGAACTTGACTATGAATTGGCAAGGTCATTGTTTACAAGTGTGTTTGAAACTTTTAAGACACACAATACTCGACCTTAGAAGCATTAGGTCGTATCTCTAGCTCAACGTTACAAGCAATAGGTCGTATGCTTAGTTTGTCGGACCTATACATACGACCTAATGATTCTAAGGTCGAGCTATACATACGACCTAATCCTTCTAAGGTCAAGCTATACATACAACCTAATCCGTCTAAGGTCGAGCTATACATGCGAGCTAATGCTGCTAAGATCGAAAATCTGCATTGTTACCAGCCTACTTAGCAGACAGTGACACCGTTGTAATTAGCTAATAGGAATTATCATGGTCTGTGAATAGGTGACCATGTTTACATGTAACCCGAGACTCCTCCGTGTTTCGGAAAAGCACGTTAAGCTGTTGGTCCCGACTGTCATTTCCGTATTTTTGACAAGTAGTCAAAAGCCGGAATGTCTGACAACGCATCTTACTAAGGGATATGGTATTATCCAGTAACTGGGTTGTGACAGTAACCCAGGCAGTCGCTCTTCGGGTCAGGGTTGCGGGTTGAAACAGAAACCGTGGCCCTGGCGCACAGACAAGTGAAGAAACACTGGTGGGTTTTAATCGGTAAAAGTCTGACACGCCCTTCCGCTCTGCCCAGAGCAGGAGAGGTCATTTAATCACTTTCCATACCAAACAAAAATAAAAAAAGACAGTCACTCTTCAGCTGCATCCGTTTAGCCTGGAGGCTTACATCAACAAAGTTTAGGAAAAAGCAGGAAGATGACGATCATATAGGCCAATTTTTATTCCAGATACCTAATTCCATAACTAAGTTAGTAATTAATAATAAACTTATCTTGAATCCTATGTTATATTATACCTACACTTTAGATCCTCTGTGTACATAGTTAAGTATTGTAGTGTAGACTCTATTCGCTGGTAACTAATAATACTAGGTAGATAGGTACATATAGTTAGTAGTAGATAGGCATATACCTGTCCTTGACTGTTCATTCAACTTTGTATGTGAGTGAGTACCTATGTCTACATACGAATCTATCTATAAGTACGTATACATTCGTTCCTTATTATACGTACGTAGATATAGATAGGTAAGTACAGGTACAGCGAAGCGTGTCTTGGTGTAGGCATGTACAGGCATAAAACAAACCAAAACAAAATTCGTCGTTGTTTGTGGTCCTAAAACAAATGGATGTTCCATCACGCAGACAGAACACGCTCCAGAGAAGCCTACGCACCTGTGTACTCAGCCCCATTAAAAGAGGCTTAATCAAAACAATCACCAGGCAATAATCCCTGCTCAAGGCCACAGATAAATGCCGAGTTTATTCCTGTCTTCAAAACATTCAAATAGGTAATAAAAAAAGTTCTAATAAAAAATTAAGAGCAAAGTTTATGCGATTGTGCGGGAGAGTCGTCAAACGTCACTACGTGGTTTAAATTGGTTCTGCACCTCAAACCAGTCTTCAATTATTTAAGAGCGACAGAGATGTACGATCTCGGGACGGGATGCTCCTGTGGTGACGTCAGCCAATATAGGCTGCTGATCTAATGAATAAACTAACCATACGCACTAGTTATAAAAAAGAAATACATATATAAGTCAGGCTCTAAAGGACCACAACATTTATTACAGTGCCGCGAGACGCCGAAACCCAACGGTTTTTTTTTTCTTTTTATAAAACATGTTTTTAATCACAGACTAAATGTGCGTGTTGCACTGGTTCTTTAGGGAAACAACTAGTGAGACGCATAAATAAATTAAATACCAGTACTTATTATTCCTACTGTGTCATTAAAATAAAATTTAAAAAAACTAATATTTTTCAGCCAGCTAGTTGCGGAATATCCGCGAATAATGCGTTTGAGTTCGCAGTGCAATATGAAAACTACTCACCTTTGTAAAGAAGTTCTGTGCGCGCGCAGGTAAAACACCGAAATCCCACAGGTGAACGTTATCCTTGATTTTGAAATTCGAAAAAAAATCGAAACGATCAACCGGCTTAATGACGGCGAGGACCCGGTATTCACACGTTCGTGCGTTTCTGTTTAGCGACGCACCACGACAAAACTACAACACTGTCACAGTTTGTTTATAAAATTATGAAGCACTTATTAATAATTTCGATGACCCAAACTGCGCATGCCCGTGCAACACGCGCGTCTTTCGAATACAAGGTAAGGTTATGTTTAAGTTGTAAGCACTTCCTCTCGGCTTCACTTCACCGGCACACGCACTTCACACTAGTTTCCCAGTAGAATCTTATTGGAATAAATCCGTGCGAACTTTTTTCCGATAACGCTTTACACACGAATCACTATCGGAGCACTTGTAAAGTTATTCCCACGAGAATTCTTTATTAGTACTACCAGAAACCGACACTGTTGCACCTATTTGACGATCAGCCGGCTCTACCTGCATCAAACGAAGGCCGTGTACGTATAATAAACACATATATAAAAAAGAAATACATATATAAGTCAGGCTCTAAAGGACCACAACATTTATTACAGTGCCGCGAGACGCCGAAACCCAACGGTTTTTTTTTTTCTTTTTATAAAACATGTTTTTAATCACAGACTAAATGTGCGTGTTGCACTGGTTCTTTAGGGAAACAACTAGTGAGACGCATAAATAAATTAAATACTTATTATTCCTACTGTGTCATAAAAATAAAATAAAAAAAACTAGTATTTTTCTGCCAGCTAGTTGCGGAATATACGCGAATAATGCGTTTGAGTTCGCAGAGCAATATGAAAACTACTCACCTTTGTAAAGAAGTTCTGTGCGCGCGCAGGTAAAACACCGAAATCCCACAGGTGAACGTTATCCTTGATTTTGAAATTCGAAAAAAAATCGAAACGATCAACCGGCTTAATGACGGCGAGGACCCGGTATTCACACGTTCGTGCGTTTCTGTTTAGCGACGCACCACGACAAAACTACAACACTGTCACAGTTTGTTTATAAAATTATGAAGCACTTATTAATAATTTCGATGACCCAAACTGCGCATGCCCGTGCAACACGCGCGTCTTTCGAATACAAGGTAAGGTTATGTTTAAGTTGTAAGCACTTCCTCTCGGCTTCACTTCACCGGCACACGCACTTCACACTAGTTTCCCAGTAGAATCTTATTGGAATAAATCCGTGCGAACTTTTTTCCGATAACGCTTTACACACGAATCACTATCGGAGCACTTGTAAAGTTATTCCCACGAGAATTCTTTATTATTACTACCAGAAACCGACACTGTTGCACCTATTTGACGATCAGCCGGCTCTACCTGCATCAAACGAAGGCCGTGTACGTATAATAAACACTTAAAAACTCCGGAACCGGTAATAATTTGATTCCGCACGTGAACGTGACACTGTCAAAATAAAAAATTGGTAAACACGGTAACACCAGTAACTCACTCATTTACGGTGAAACATCCCATGTTTGTGTCGCGGTAAGGTCTGAGTGACAAATAAACGAATAGAAAAGAAAATAAACGAAGAATACTAAAGTCGTCGACTGTGAAGCCGAGCGTCCGACACTCCTGCTGAGCGCTGTACTAAACGCGAGAGGCCGCGCGACCCGCCCCGCCCCGCGGACCGCGCGCGTCCCTCCCGCGCCCTGCGACCCGCGCTACTACACCGTATGAAAATAAAGTAACGTTGAAAAAATCATAAGTGCACAAGGGAGGAGCAGAGAGCACAGTTCATCCCTTAGTGGTTGTGCAAGTTGTGTGATTGTTTGTTTGTTTGGTAGTTGTACGGTGACCGGCGTGGGTGGCAGGGAGGCGGAGGGGCTGCGCGGCGGAAGGCATTCAATTAATCTGACAACACGTGCGTGATCGTGATGCACCCTCCCGCACTCGCCTCAGGTTATCATACGATTCATTGACTGCCTTTGCTCCTATTTTCGTTAACTTTAACAAATTTTCGTGGATATAAATACCTAATTCATTGATACCTCTACTACAAAGTTGAATGAACGTAGGAGTAAGGCTGTGATCCTTAGGTACGGAACCGTTATCAATGCAAGTGCATGAATGCCGTTACGGGCCATATATGTATGTTTAGTTGAGTATCTAAGCAGTGACTTTTTGAATAAAAATTTATTCTTACTAGTTTTTTGTTAGATAATATAGGTAGCATGAATAGCTTCTTGACCTTGGTTTAAGTAATGTTAGTAAATTTGTCACAGTCAACTTTACTTGTTATTCTATGTTTTTGAATTTATGTTAGGCACCTACTTAATATTTTGGCCATTACAGGCAACTGTAGAGTAAATGCGTAACATATTTTGGTCATTATAGGCAACTGCAGAGTACCTAATTGCGTAACATATTTTGGCCATTATAAGCAACTGCAGAGTAATTGCGTAAGATATTTTGGCCATTATAGGCAACTGCAGAGGAATTGCGTAAGATATTTTCAGTAGCAATGGGTTTAATTTTGACAATTCAATAACAGTCATTGCGTCATTTATCCACATTCTTCAAACACATGAAGCAATGGATTAGTAATATATTTCAAAATGATTCAAATTGATAGCAATTGTGTGTTACGTAATTATATATATAGTATATATATATATATATATACATAGGTACGGACAAATCACACAGATTGAGCTAGCCCCAAAGTAAGTTCGAGACTTGTGTTATGGGATACTAACTCAACGATACTATATTTATAATAGGTACATATATAGATAAACATCCAAAACCCAGGCCAATCAGGAAAAGATCGTTTTTCCGTCATGACCTGGCCGGGGATCGCACCCAAGGCCTCCACGTCGCAGGCAGGCGTGTTGACCGCTGCGCATGCAGATGGTGAAGCTAGAATTTTTTTAGTCATATGTTTTCACACATTGTATGGAGGTTTAAATCAGGGCTCATCGTCCACGCGGCTGATGTGACCCGCCCAATCCCATTTTAGGCTGGCATTTTTAAGTATATGTAGGGTAAACAAGGCAAAGTCGGATACGTGCCCCACTCGCGAAACTCAGTGACATCACTGAGTTTTAAATTTGGCGCTTATTCTATCCTAGCTGGTTAGTAACCCAAGTTTCGCCGCGATGTAAACAACACTGTACTGATTTGTATGTAGTTTTAGTGAGAAAAAGTTATTAAAAGGTTTTATGACTACACGAATGTGTTTTAAATCTATTTTCACAATGATTAAAAAGTATTTGCTAGATATTATTTCGTGTTTTTAATTTTTTTTTTTATTGATAACTAACATTATTTAACTTTTGTTTGCTTATAATTACGTTCCGTTTTTCGTTATGAAAAATAGAATTATTTAAATGGGGCACATTACACTGTACATCGTCTAATGCGCCCCGATTTTTTCGGCTAATTTGCCCCTTACGAATATTATTCTTGAGTTCTTATTTTGCTTTGTTTCTAATAAAATTTAGATTTTTTGAGGAAATAGGTTAAAGCTGTTGATCCAAGAAAATGGGCGGAAGAAAATTTCTAAATACCTACACGCACATTGCGAAGACAGATCCTCAGGTGTTGAAGGTCGAAGTAGAGAATTAGAACACACGATACGGGATATGGGAACGAATTGGATACAATAGCTGGCTGGGGCACATAAGACGGATATATCCGTGTACTTAATGTACCCCACCCTAAGTTTTACAAAATTTTTGATATCAGTTATTGTTAATAATATTTATTACATATTTTAGAAGACTTTTTTAGTTTTTGTTATGCCAATTGAGTCAGAGGTTAAGACTGATTACTTCAATAAACATGTTCTGAACAAAAATTTATTTTTATTTGGATTCTTCGAATAGTGAGGCACGTTTGCCTGGTTTACCCTAACCTTATTTTATTTTTCAACAGTTTGATCATTTTTTTTTTATAAATTATAAACCAGCGCTTGACCGCAATCCCGCCTGATGGTAAGCAGTGATGCGATCGTTGATGGTAAAGCGCGCTAGTTTATTAAGAGCCTATTCACTCTAGCCTTGAAGACACTCAAATTGTATTGTGACGGAAACACCGACGCTGGCAAATTGTTCAAGTCCCTCGATGTACGCTGTATAAAGGAGGAAGCAAAACGCTTCGTCCGGATCGCAGTGGTGTCAACAACGTAAGGGTGGAAACTCGCCGTACGACGGGTCGTCCGATGATGGAACGGAGATGGGGGAATTAAATCATGCAATTCCCTTGTACACTCACCAGAATGCATCTATGCAAATATTTATTCCTCGGATTAAAATATGTAGACTATTGAAAAATCATCTCTTGTAGAATTAAAGAAGTTTAAATAAATAATAAATCCATTTATAGCAGACTAATTACATATCCTTAGTAGTTAGTAACTATGGTCTTACCTTACTACCTCAAAAGACTGTTGCCGCTGCCACGCATCCGCCACATGAGGGATGCGGTACGTTTTTAGGGTTCTGTACCTAAAAGGTAAAAATGAACCCTATTCATGAGACTTCGCTATCCGTCTGTCCGTCCGTCTGTCACCAGGCTGTATCTCATGAACCGTAATAGCTAGACAGTGGAAATTTTCAGAGATTAGGTATTTCTGCTGCCGCCATAACAATAGGTAAATACTAAAAATAATAAAAAAATATTTAAGCTGGCTCCCATACAACAAACGTGTTTTCTTTTACCGTTTTTTGCTCCATGTTAATAACAGAAATAGATAGACGCTTGAATATTAAAATTAAAAATATTGAAGGGGGCCATACAACAAACTTGATTTTTTGCCGTTTTTAAAGATCCGATCGAGTCCGACTCGCACTTGGCTGGTTTTGAATAATAGCATAGCTTCTTTCAAATATCTGGGTGCTCCAGATATTTTTATGAAGTGACCCACTTCAGAGCAGATCCCGCGTGTGTTACAGCATAGATCTTAGCACCTGCCATGAACAGCAGACACTCACTCTTCTCTCTATCTAACACCCTGGGCTCCCGCATATGGTTCACAAACCAAAAAAAGTGTCTTGAGGGCGTCGATCGACTTAGTCGAGCCTGCATTTTGACAACTAATATTTTACTGAAGTTTACGTAAATACTTTGTGGTCCTTCAATCACGAAAGGCAGCTCATTATAGTTCAGTATAGTAGGTATGTAATTAAATCAATTTATTTGAAAATAAATATGTCAGTTCGTCTATGCAAAAGCTGTCAATGCAAATTTTTATTCCTCAGACTAAAATAGACTATTGAATAATCATCCCTCATAGAATTAAATTAGTTTAAATAATTAATAAATCCATTTATTGCAGACTAATTACATGTCCTTAGTTGTTAGTTATCAAGGTCTTAATACTACGTTAGTTAGTAAAAAAAAAATATAATTTAGAATCTCAAAATTCAGATAGTAAAAAACATTTTCATAGTAAAAATCATTCGAGATTTATAAATGAAACGTTGATTATTTGTTTTTTAATTGCTTTGAACAACACAATAACACTTCAGTTCAGTTCACTTCACTTCTTCTTTCTTGCCAGGTGTGATGATGATCAATGTTAATAGTTCTTTATTGAGAGGATGGGTTTATGTCATCATCATTATTACTTATTAGTGTTGTTAGCAGATTTCTTCCAACTCTGCACGGTGATGCCAGTCTTAGGCTCTTAGGGTTCTGTAACTCAACAGGAAAAAGGAACCAATTATAAGTGTCGGGAGTTTGTTCGTAGAGGGTCTCCACATCAATCTCCCTCTGCCGGAGCAGTTGGTTGTGTTGTTGGGTTTAACATTGCATCAACTCGCTCAACTGACGTCTTCCTTCCTACTCACTAAGTTTTTTTAAGTAAATAGGCTTAATAAACTAGCGCGCTTTACCATCAACGATTGCATCACTGCTTGCTTACCATCAGGCGTGATTACGATCCAGCACTAGTTCATTCGTTTTGTTGCCCGTTTGTCACTCCCTTCCAGGATAGTTATCGAGTTGAAATAAAGATACCTAAGCCTGCAATCCCTTGAAACAGTGACAAAATCAAACTTGACTATACGATTGGTGCAGTTTCTTTGCTGTCTGTCGCTAGTTTAATTCATATAGCAAATTTTTGTATGGCCTACAGCTGTTGTTCCGGGCCTGACTGTTTGTTTGTTTGCAAGTTTAAATATTTGTAAACGCACCCAACATACAGGAGTCATTCCGCGTGTTTTCGTTTTCAAACAAAAACCTTCTAACTCAACGTAGGTAATCAAGCCATACGAGCGTTGACTTTCCGTTACGGCATATTTTGATATTCGCAAGGGAATCCAACACCTATACGGCATCCCCCGTTGGTCTACAATCATGAAATTTGACAATAAGCAGTTTACGTAAATGCTTCTTGTCACACATACGGGAAAAATCGGATCTCCTGATCGGTTTTTTAATAATTGTCTGTGTATCTTGTAGTATCAAATTGAAATTCATCAAATAATGAAAGATTACTTAAACTTTTTAGGAGAAAAATTCAATAAATAAAAAATAAAAACTTGGCATCGGCACTTAAAGTTCTTATCTTGTGATATCTTACTATCATCTTCAACGTTCGTCTCAGCTGTCTGAAACAAACAACACATGACAAAATCAGCAGAAGTTCAAGACCTACTTACTGTAAGAGAAATGTAAACTATACGATATCTACTTAACTCAGCACCCCAATTGCGTAACATACTTTCAATTATAAGCTGCGTCATCCATACTAATATTATAAATGTGAAAGTGTGTTTGTTTGTTTGTTTGTCCTTCCTTCACGCCGTAGCTCTGCAATCAATCGACCTGATTTTTGGCATACAGTTAGTTGAAAAGATGGAGAGTAACATAGGCTACTTTTGGTCCTAAAAACATCAAGTTCCCAAGGGAGATTACTGGAATATTTGTATGTGTACACCAAATATCCTAATATTATAAATCGGAAAGTGAGTTTGTTTGTTTGTTTGTTCCGCTTTCACGCCGTAACTACAAAGCCGATTTTTTTGAAATTTTGCGGACGTAAAGTTAGAAGTCTGGATTAAATAATAGGGTACTTTTTATCCCGGAAAAAAATTATATTCACGAGGGAAATCTAAAAGCGCGATATAACCGATCTCCACGCGAGCGAAGCCGCGGGCGGAAAGCTAGTTTTGAAATATATTGTAAATCCCCCTTTTTTTTTGTTTGGGATGGGAATTCAGCAAATGATCTCTCCCACTCTGGGCGGAGCGCCGTCGAATCGGACCTGGTTCTTACCGGGCGACGAGCTGCCCATTGCTCACCACCCACAAGCCCGCGCCTACGGTGGCCTGGAGTTCTATGTTGTCTCCCGACCAGGGCGTCTTCTGCGGCGGGTATATTGCTAATCCCTTGCTATGAATGTCGTTGAACTGTCAAAATAGGAGCCATTGCTCAGTAGCAATGGCTCCCATTTTGACCAGCAGAAAACCAACTAGGTAATTGTGTAAGGCTATCAGTATAGATTTACACAATTTGTCAGCTGGTTTTCAAGTCTCTAAATAATACTGCACTTCAAGGAAAATGTGCATTATCATCTACAGACTATTCTAATGAAGTAGAAGAATGAATGAAGTAGAGAACAGGGTCGTAAGCTGTACCTCTGCTTTGTTGACTTGGAGAAGGCTTTCGACAGTGTGCCTCGTGAAGCCTTATGGTTAGTGTTAGGTAAGCTAGGATGCACTGAAAAGTTTGTGAGACTTCTTAGACTCCTACATGACAGCATGCAATGCTGTGTTGCTGTAGACGGTGCACAGACAGACTTCTTCCCCGTTACCTGTGGGGTGAAGCAAGGATGCGTCTTAGCACCAACTCTGTTCGCCTTATACTTTGCAGTGGTAGTAGGAGAGGTCTTACAAATTGTTTCACAAGGAGTTCGCATCCGCTTCCGCACCGACGGCGGTCTTTTCAATCTGGCTAGACTTAAGGCTCGCACCAAAGTCTCACATGCACTGATTACTGAGATCATGTATGCTGATGACTTGTGCTTCTTGGCAGAATCCCCAGACGGCCTACAAGAGCTGATGTCCGCTTTTCATCAAGCCTGCTGTAAGTACGGCCTAAAAATCAGCATCAACAAGACGGAGGTGATGTCCCTAGACATTCATGGACACGAGACACTGAATATAAAGCTTGGTCAGGATGTGCTGAAGCAGGTAGGCAAGTTTCGTTACCTGGGGAACACTATAAGTTCTAAGTGTGACCTTGATGCTGAGATCAACAGCAGAGTCGGAGCTGCAGCTGCAGCGTTTGGCAAGTTGTGTTCCAAGGTCTTCTACTCACATGACCTTAAGCTAGCTACGAAAATATCCATATACATGGCAATTGTGCTGCCAAATCTTCTATATTCCGCTGAAACGTGGTGCGTGTACCGCCAGCACATACGTACTCTAGATCTTTTTCACCTTAAATGTCTCCGATCCATTATGAAGATCAAATGGTCTGACAGAGTGCGAAATACCGAAGTCTTGCGACGAGCCAATGTTGGTGGCATTGAGGCTTATTTAATGCATCGACAGCTTCGGTGGTGCGGACACGTATCACGTATGGCGGACGAAAGAGTGGCGAAGCGCATCTTCTTCTCTGAGCTGGAGGAGGGCAAGCGAAAGCATGGCGGACAACTCCTCCGGTTCAAGGATGTCTTAAAACGACACATGAAGAGATGCAATATAGAACCCACTGAATGGGAGCGTTTGGCAGCAAAGCGGTCAGAATGGCGCGGAATGGTGTACGAACATGTACGCGAGTTTGAGGAACAGCGCAAAGCTGACCTCGATACCAAACGCGACCAATTAAAGGCCCGCCCACCTGCTGCCATCACCTACAACTACGTCGACGGCGTGCTTACGTGCCCTCAGTGTGCACGAAGTCTCGCCGCCAAGATAGGCTACATAAGCCATCTTCGGGCGCATGAGCGCCAAATCACCGGCTAGGAGTCGAAGTGGTCGCCGTGGCCGAAATCGGTCGGAACAATCATAGATTGTAATACAAAAATGAAGACTTTTATAGAAAGGAGTTCTTAGTTCCCGAATTTTTAATTTTAATTCGAAAATGTGCTTTTTCTTCTACAGGCTCTTTTATTGAAATTGGTTTGTCCAACATGAGCTTATCGATTTTAATACAAATATGAAGACTTTTATAGAAAGAACTTCTTATTTCCCGATATTTTAATTTTAATTCCATCACGACTACATTGTACACAAGAAAAACCTTATATTAATGAAAAGTTTGTTAATTGAAACACCGGACAAAAGCAATTTATCGTTAATTGTATCCCGTATACACCATACGGGCTACTCAATGAAATTAAGGGGAATAAAGTTCTATTAACTATCCCAGTATTATTAAAATTGAAAGTTTCGATGTTTGTGTGTAAGTTTGTTATTTAATCACCCTAAATTACTGAATGGATTTTAATAACATTGGGTACACAGGTTGACTATGACCAGTAGGGCAATACTTACACTGACAATATCAGTAGATTTCGTTTAGAGTAGACAATTCAAAAATATTCATTGTGTTATTTACGTTGTTGAGCTGACTTTTTTTTCTAACATGTGAAGAATAGGGATGTCTCCTGGGTAAAAATTTGTTGATTCTATTTAGTCCGTCATTCAGATTATAGAAAAACATTGGATAATATATTTTGTTTTATCAAATAAATAAATATATACGGACAAATCACGCAGATTGAGCTAGTCCCAAAGACCTCAACGATACTATATTTATAATACATACATATATAGATAAACATCCAAGATCCAGGCCAATCAGAAAAAGATCGTTTTCCATCATGACCTGGCCGGGGATCGAAAATATAAAAGGCATCAAAGATCAGGAGTGGTGGCTGGTGACGTCAATGCTTGCCAAAAAGTGTAGCGTGCAGGGACCTCACACGAGTTTTCAACGCACTGTGTCATCTTAATTTTTTGTGTATATGAAAAGAGACAAAATACGTGTCTAGTATTTTTTGGAAATCTGACTGACGGACTAATTAGTCTAAAAACTAATTGAGGAAACTACGACCGAAAGCGAATGTGCATTCGGGAGTTTTCATAGGTATTCATTATACAATCATAGTTTATACTGAATCCAATAGGATTAGCAATATATTTAAACATGATGGAGATTGCAATAGAAAGTAAGTAGGATGCGGGATTTTAATCCGGGTACATTTAAATTTAAACCAAAAACAAAGTACTATAGTATAGCATAATGCACACATCAACAATACCATGAGATATTTCATTATTACCTTATTTTACTAAAACAACAAAATATTTACAGAATATTTTGTACACATATTAAATTAGTGTCCGACCGAATGTTTATTTCGATTTCGTTTTCGGTTGAGTTTCGGCAAAAACACGAGTTTCGGTTTAGTTTCGTTTGCGGCGGCAAACTTGAGGAAACTACGGCCGAATGTGCATTCGAGAGTTTTCATAGGCATTAATTATACAATCAAAGTTGATACTTAATTTATGGCAATATATAAAATAATTGTTTAACGGAGATGGGGGAATTGAGTAATGCAAGTTTGTTCTAAAGATAAAAGTAATATATTTTACTTAAAATATTAAGTAACTATTCATACCTATTGTGACTGTGATATTAGTAACACCTTAATTAGTTTCCTAAGTATCTTACGTGTAATAATATAATAGTCTAATCACTCGAATAAATGCCAATTTATTGTATTTTTGAGGCACAACTAATGTTTTTTTTTTCTTAAATAAATGTTTCTACGAAGATATTAATAAATGAAAATGTCCAAGACTGCTTATCTATGTAATTTAAAGAGAAAACAATAACGGCTGACTGATTATAATAACGTTTTCCTTAAAAAAATCTCTTTATAATACAATACGATCCTTGGAAGTTTCGGTTTTAAAAGAAACAGATACCGTTGCTGAAATTGGTTTTCGGTTTCGGTGTCGATCGAATAACTAAATTCCGTCGGACATTTAAAGTTTATTTTATGGATTATTCTTTTAATATACAATATGTAAAGAAAACCCTATCCGATCCGTGAAGGTTTTGTTAGGTATCGATAACTGATTCTACGAATGCCTACAAAGCCGGCCTAAACTTAAAAAAAATCCCGTTAAAAAATTTATATTTTTTCGCAAAACGAAGTAACTTCATACATGTGCGGTAGGCAATACATATGCGGGCGAAGGGGGGCAGTGCGGCTCATTCATTATACATAATACCGTCAAAATTGGTATTATCACATTTTTTAAATTACCAAATTTTGGGGAAGTTGGAATTAATTCGCGGGAAAAAAGATTAAGTATTTCAAAAGTCACTAGTATTGTTACTATGATGATTATGTAATATTTCATATTTTATTTGGTCATGTGTTTACCTAACCTTTATTATCCTTATGGGTCGGACGGGGTTTTCTTAACATATTGTATAAAAAAGATGCAAAAACGATTTTTTGTAGGTACTAACTTTTATTTTAATAGATACGTAATGGATTTTATATAGGGAATTATGAAAATTAAAGTCTAAAATGACAAAAAAACCATTTAATTAAATCAAGTACTCAGCATTTCCTCCTATAACATTAATTAAAGTTCGGCATCGGTTACTCATGCTCAAAATTAAATTATCCAAATCGAGCTGCGGTATCAGCTCCTAGGTTCTTTTGTAACTAGAGCAGGAGAAAATAAACCATTGCTCTTCGTTATAACATGTCCCATGAGTGTTCAATGAGATTCATGTCGGGAGACTGAGTAGGCCACTCCATAACACTGCACCCTAATTGCGTAACACCCTATCACTATCAGTTGGAATCATTTCGAAGCATATTGCTAATCTATTGCTTCATATGTTCGAAATGTATCTGCTCAGCAACGTAAATAACGCAATGAATGTTATTGAACTGTTAAAATGAAGCCAATGACTACTGATAGTGTGTTACACAATTACTCTGCTTACTTCATGTTTCTCGGTGGTAGGCCATAACATCGGCCGCCGGCAGAAGTTACCACCTACCAGACAAAGCCTTGCCGTCGTGTTCCGGCATGATGTCTGGTGAAACCGCACGGTGGACGGGTCTGAGCAGTTGTATTGCGATGTGTGCCGGGTACGATGCGCCAAATGTTGTTGTGTTGGGAGTTTGATCGTGGAGGGTTTTCAGATCAATCTCCCTTTGGCGCAGCATCGTTGATCGTGTTGTTGGGTTTAACATTGCATCACCTTGCTCAACTGCCGTCTTCCTTCCTACTCACTAAGATTTTTAAGTGAATAGGCTTAATAAACTTGCGCGCTTTACCATCAACGATCGCATCACTGCCCACCATCAGGCGGGCAAGAATTAATAGCATGCAGTTACAACAGCAGAACAGCTTTTCATTTAGTTAGAATTAGCAGCGGATCCCAAACTAGGCGCAGCCTGTATCTTGGTGACCCCAAACTTCACTTTTATATTGTAACACGAACTTTAGACCGCCAAATTTGAGTAATCGATATTCTTTTATTTCAAAATGAGTTCTTGATTTTTATTTTATTTTTTTGTTTCGAAAGAGGTGGTGGAGTATAAAATCTATACTTAATAGCTGAAGAGTTTGTTTGTTTGAACGCGCTCATCTCAGGAACTACTGGTCCGATTTGAAAAATTCTCTTTGCGTTGGATAGCCCATTAATCTAGGAAGGCTTTAGGCTATATAACATCACACTGCGACCTATAGGAGAGGAGCGTATCATAAATTTAAAATGTAAGCTGTATATTATTATGATATAGAAGTGTAATTATAAATCTATAGAAATCGACTCTTTTGGGGTTAAAATAAAATGTTTAAATAACTAACTTCACGCGAATGACGTCTCAGGCTGTCGTTAGTATTTTATATACAGTATGTTAAGAAAACCCTGTCCGACCCATAAGGATAATAAAGGTTAGGTAAACACATGACCAAATATAATATAAAATTTTACGTAATCATCATAGTACCAATACAAATGAATTTTGAAATAATCTTTTTTTCCCGCGAATTAATTCCAACTTCCCCGAAATTTGCTCATTTTTAAAAAAGTGACAACACCGGTATTATTATGAGCGAATAGCGATGCGACCACGTGCCGCGTGCCCTGCCGCCCGCTGCCCGCGGAAAGGTGCTTATCGCACATTTATTAAGTTACCTCTTTTAGCGAAATAATATTTATTTTTTTATGGGGATTTTTTTTAAGTTAAGCCGGGTTTTGTATCCATTAGTAGAATCAGTTATCGATACCTAACATCACCTTCACGGGTCGGACAGGGTTTTCTTAACATAATGTAGGTATATAAACTTTTTTAATCTGTAAATATTTTTTAATTTAAGAAGTCTTTCATATAATATCCCTAGATATTATTGCTGTGTGTTTGACAGCCTCCGTGGCGTAGCGGTAGCGAACGCGGCCGCTGCGCAAGGAGGCGAGGGTTCGATCCCCGCGCAGTGCAAATATTTGTATGCATGAATATGAATATTTGCATTGGTCTGGTCGCGCCTCGGAAAGCACGTTAAGCCGTTGGTTCCGGTTACCATACGAACATCTAATGGCAGTCGTTACGGGTTGTTGGAGCCCTTAAAAGTCCAAACAATTGGTTTAACAGTAATGCTTCGATATCGCCTTCGGGTTGTGGAGGTTAGACGGCAGTCGCTTCACGGAAAATATCGAAATTTAGCCAAAATCAGCAGTTAGACTGGTAAAGCGGACCCCAGACTCTAAAGCTGAATAAAGCTTCGGGTGCGACTGGGATTAACGCTGAGATGAAGAAGAAGAAGATTATTGATGTGTATAGGTGCGCCCCGCGGTTTTACCTGCGTAGATTTCGATCCAGTGAGAATATCGGGATAAAAAGTTCTATTCCTGGTTATTCTTATTATTATAACACTCAGAAAGAATCAACTACTAGATTCTCTAGGAAACGTGAAACTGCAGAACTAAGTACCTAATCTATTTGAGAATTGTTCTGTGATAAAGAGAGATAGAGCCACTTATCTCTTGCAACTATCTCCCCTTCATACCTAATATTTGACAGACACTTGACTGATACGGTTAAATTATTCATACAAATATAATGAAGAGGCAAGTTCTGTTTGTTAAGGGTTCGCACGCAAATGGATTATGAGATTGGTATGGAAACTCTACTGATAGCTTGGTACATATCTAATATTATCCTTTACTGTTTAATGGAATTCAATGTCACCGTGATTTAGTTTCCTCGGACTAAGTAAAAGATTGTTCTTCTCATGGTGCGGTTTTAGTGAATAATATTGGATGACCGATAGATGAAGGCTTAGTGACCATAAAATTTTGGTGAAACTGGAGATTTTTTTAGAAATTCTCCTGTATCGTGGGTGTGTTTACAAACATATAAACTCACATACACAAAACAGCCAGTCCCGAAACAACTACTTGTACATAGGTCACACCAATATTTATGTATATTGCTTGTGGGAATCGTACCCGCGATAAGCAATGCAGCAGTCAATCGCTTACGGTTAGTAAGTATGTAGTTGTTCCGTGTGTAGTTGTTTGTGTATATGAGTTTATATGTTTGTGAACGCACCCACGATACAGGAGAGTTTTCTAGAGCGGCTCAAAACTTTTGAAAAAAAAAATTGATTCTATCAACCAACTAGACCTCTATCCAAGAGCGTCGCCGAGAGAAGGGGCAGGGAGGGGCAGCTACCCCCCGCTAGACATTCTTTAAATGTTACCCAATGTAAAGCAACCAAAGTCCTAAGTCGTTGACTTGACTTGCTTGATCGATCATTAAGAAGATGTAAGACTCGTATTATATTCAGCTCACCGCACGGTAGGGACCTGGCCCAACGGCAGGCAGTCAGGCAGTCGACGGAGCGTCGTGTTTCACGCGCGCCTCAAAGAGATGTCAGCACATGGTGACAGGGTCCACGAAGACCGATGCCTCCTGGGTCAGGGTTGTGGGTTGGTTAAACAAGAAACCGCGGCCCTGGTCGTCGCACAGGCAAGTGAAGAAACACGGGTGGGTTTTAGTCAGTAAAAGTCTGACACACCCTTCCGCTCCGCCCAGAGCGGGAGAAGTCATTTGATGATTTCCCATCCCACCAAAAAAAAAAATATGCTTATATTATAAGTGAAAAACTTCATGTGCTCTCGACTTTACCAATAATCTATCCTTTTGTTATTGTTCGTATCAACTTGCCCCACCTTAGGCCAACGACTGGCGAACCCGTTGCCTTTATCCTATAGCAGTCAATTGCTAGATATAGGTTTATCTTAGTCTTCCACATTTAGTTCCTCTCATTTTGACAGTTCATCAAGATTTATTTTTATTTATATGAAGCAATGTTACGCTGACACCAA
Source organism: Sesamia inferens (assembly GCA_037179545.1). Taxonomy (NCBI): domain Eukaryota; kingdom Metazoa; phylum Arthropoda; class Insecta; order Lepidoptera; family Noctuidae; genus Sesamia; species Sesamia inferens. The sequence goes on along the minus strand of CM073928.1, from coordinate 12,020,798 downwards.
CTGAATTGGTATAAGGGCAGTAGAACGGTGGTGATGATTTGGCAATAATTTAGCATTGATTTTAATTAATATTAATAATTTAGCATTGATATTAATTATTATTGATAATTTAGCATTGGATTTCATTAATATTAATAATTTAGCATTTATTTAGCAATAACTGATAGTGTGTTACTCCATAAGGGTTCAATTCACTACAATCCCAGACTAGTCTACAGTAGCAGTATAGTTCTCGAGAAATGTAAAAGTGAATGTTCAATTTGTAAAAAGAAACTCCCGTCGAAGTTTCAACGAGGGTCATGGTCACGGTCAATGGTCATGAATATCCTATCAGGCACACGTACGTAAACAGAAAACTTCTTGTTCAAGTTTTCACTTAGTAATTCTTTTTCCTTAACTTTATACCTACTCTATAGGAGCACTTATTCTATGTAAAAAGAGTGGATTTTTGAAACCAGTTGCTAGATCTTCATTGGCCATCAATATAATTAATTAACTATACAATATGTAAAAAAACCCTGTCCGATCCGTCAAGGTATTGTTAGGTATCGATAACTGTTTCTATTAATGGATACAAAGCCGGGCTAAAATTAAAAAAAAAAACACCTAAAAAAATAAATATTATTTCGCGAAAAGAGGTAACTTAATACATTTGCGGTAAACAACCCTTCCGCGGGCGGCGGGGGCAGGGCACGCGGCACGTGGTCGCATCGCTATTCGCTCATAATGATACCGATGTTGTCCCTTTTTTAAAAATTACCTAATTTCGGGGAAGTTAGAATTAATTCGCGGGAAAAAAAGATTGTCAAAATTCATTAGTACTGTTTCTATGATGATTACGTAAAATTTTATATTATATTTGGTCAAGTGTTTACCTAACCTTTATTATCCTTACGGGTCGGACAGGGTTTTCTTTATATATTGTATACATATGTATTCATGTTAACAGCCTATAATAGTCCAATTCTTTCTTCACTCAGGTCACCACACTAGCGGTAAAACATAAGTTAGAATTTTTGGTTGTAGAATGTCCCATTTACTCACGATATTTTTCCTCCCCGTTTTGAGTGCAGAGGTGATTTACACAAAGTGCCTGTCAAGTTTGAACCTATGGAAATAAATATTTAAGAGAGCCCCCCTATTGCCATACAACAGACGTGATTTTTATGGATAATACGAAACCCTACGTGCGTGAGATCGACTCAATTTTTCTTCTTGTTAAACTATCCAAGAAGAGGATTTATTTCCTTGTTGAAAACCTCCTTTTACAATTAAAAAAAATGATACTACTGTATCTTGTCTACTCTGTGGATATCACCTACATAAGTTTATCGCGATCGATAACGTCAAAATAGTTGGGCACCGAAGAATTTTAATCTCACAAGATCGCTTTACATCATCGTTTGCAGTCTGCATATGAGACTAAGTTTTTTATGAGTTGACTCGGTGACATAGATATCTACATACTACATATACTTAGGTACGTACCTTGATAAGTTCTGTGTGTTCTGCTACGTCACCAGATATGGTCATATGAGGAGTCTGGGAAGATTTTGATAAGTAAGGTTTATAATGCCATTCTGCTTATCGTATTGGCATATATAAGAATGTTTAACGTATTTATAATGCTAATCACCATAGTAGAGTAGTTACTGTACTAGTTATGCTATAATTAGTGCTTCTTTTCTTTCTTTTCTTTAGAGTGAATACTACTACAACTTTTCAATGGCATCTGTGGTTAGATACCACAATTTTGCCAATAACACGTGTAACAAATGAAAGAAATTAAAAAAAAAATATTTCACTATAATGGCGGATATCGCCAATGACTTTTGAAAAAACGGCCGCGTGAGCCGCCTACTTGGAGATTTGATGCAAAGCCATGATATGGCCACTATGCAGCGATATTTCAATGTTCTTTATGTATTAATCACTGAATGCACTTAAAAGTCCAATGAAAAATGCGCGTGACACTCATCTTGGCTTTCCTGTCAAAAACCCAATCTTCTCTGTTAATTAGTGCTTATATGGGCCGTTGTCATTATTGTTGCACGTCACTTCTACCGAGAGTCAGGGTTCAAATTAGCCTATCCTGTAGGTCCACGGTTATCATCATCTCAGCGTTTATCCCGGTTGCGTCCGCGGCTTTCACGTTGGAGCCCGGAGTCCGCTTTCTTGCTCGATTTCCTCCAGTTCGCGCGGTCTTTAGCATCCTGTAGTGTGAGATTGTTGGCACGCATGTTACATCTTACAACGTTAAGCCAGCACTTTTTTGGTCTACCCCGCTTGTTCCGTCCCGGCGGAGGCGTCATGGCAAGACATTTGTGACCCACGTAACATTTGACTGTTTTCGGTTCTGTAGGTCCAAGATATATCCTATAAAATTTTATAATGATCGTTCAGGGACGTTAGGCGTGAAAATGAATAGTATCAGCTACAGGTAATAGTATAGGTGGAAGGTCATGACATCGGCCGCTAGCAGTAGTTACCACCTACCAGAAAAAGTCTTGCCGCCAAGCGAGTCGTGTTCCGGCATGATGGCTGGTGAAGCCGTACGAAGGCGGGTCTGAGCAGTTGTGCAGCGATGTGTGCTGGGTACGATGCGCCAAGTGTTGTTGTATCGGGAGTTTGGTTGTGGAGCATTGCATCACCTCGCTCAACTGCAGTGTTCTACGATTGCATCACTGCTTACCATCAGGCCGGATTGCGGTCAAGCACTAGTTTATAAGTATTATGTAAAAAAAGACATTCGGACAGGCTGACTAAAAATACGAATTAGTCCGTCAGTCAGATTTCCAAAAAATACTAGACACGTATTTTTTTCTTTTTTCATATAAAAAAAAAATTAAGACGCCACAGTGCGTTGGAAACTCGTGTGACGTCACTACGTCACACGAGTTTGCAGTGCGTGCAGTGGCACGTTACACTTTTTAGCGAGCAGTGACGTCACCAGCTGCCACTTCTGATCATTGATGCCTTTTATATTTGTCAATTTTTATTGATTTGATAAAACAAAATATACATATCCAATATTTTTCTATAATCTGAATGATGGACTAAATAGAATCATTTTTTTTACCCAGGAAATATCCCTATTATCTTGATAAACGATTATAAACTGCATTGAAAAGAGTTTGAACTTATCGATTTAAAAAAGGCACCTTGGCCTTGACGATTGCACCTCGTCCTTTTAATATCTGATCGAACATAATTCCCAGGTCAAGCTACCCGAAACTGCCAAATATTCCCGATCAACCTTGAGCCTTAATACTTTAGAGATAAAGTTGAAAATCTAATAAAGAAATCTGACAGATTGTAGGACCTTGATGTGCTGTCGTCTCTAAATAATGCGATTTCAAACCAGTTCTGCAATTGTAAAATCATTTCTTACCTTTTAGATTTAACGTGAACCTGTGTTATTTTAAGCGACTTCAAAAAGGAAGAGTTTCTCAATCCGACTGTATTTTTGTTTGTATATTTGCTATGCATCTCCAGCAATTACAAAACTTTTAACTACATCTAATCTTAGTATCTTAGCCCTTCTTACACATTGGTACCATGTGCACTTTAATTTGATGTAGGGACATGTGTTGTACATTGCTCGTTTTTGTATGACTTCATTGCAGGATCAATATACTTATGCAGCGTTAGATAAAACAATGTAATCATTGATGTTGCTTTATCAGACCAACGTTTATATTGGGTGAAGTTAATGAAATGATGACGTGGTGGTGTTTAATTCAGTGTTCATGAATAAATTATATGAGCAATACAGTGCCATACCAAATAATATTAATGACAAAAATTGATTTCATAAAGGTGTATCTGACATCGACGCACAAACGAGTACCATGGATCCAGTACATGATTCTGAACCCCCCAGTGGTGGAATTTTTCGTCGGCTTTTTCAGGATTAAAAAAAATATATATGTAGTTTTTTTCACTTAAGACCGTTCATAATTGCTATACTTTTATAACCCAGTAAGATTTTAAAGTAAAAATTAATTAATTCGCTAATTACATAAAAAGCGCAACGAAAACAAAACTCGAAAAACTATCTTATCAGCTGATTTAATAGAGTTCACATCAGGGATCAACGTCATACCTACAAACCCGCACGGCGGCACGCTTGCAACGTTCAAAGGCCGAGCCGACACTTTTTTTAAACATTGTTATTTCTGTAACCGTTTATTAACGACATAAATGACTATAATAATTTTATTAGTGGCATGTGGTCTAGCCTTTTCGCGAAGTTTGCGTTACGATGTCAGATACATCCTGTATAAGTAGGCAAAATTGGTTTCATATAAAAATACCGGGGGAAATCTTCTGTTCTAAATCATTATCCTATAGCCTTATTTTTCCACTGTTGGGACATAGGTCACCGAGGTCTATCATGGTGTTCGTGTCGCCGGTCTCTGTTAGAGGGAACGGGTCGTATTCCACCGCGGGCGGGTTCTGTTGATGTCACATGACTCAGAAGTATTTTTTTCATTTTTGCACATTACCTTTTTCTTCGCGATGTTTACCATCAGCGTTTTTGTCGTTTTAAAGATTGTATATTTTTCTGCCAAAATAAATGGTCCTCCATTGTCATAAATCTTAACGTCAACAAAACTTACACACATATTGTATTAACATGCTTTTTGAAGGAAAAATATTTCGTCATCCATTTTGGGTCCGCTTTCCTTTCAGGTTTCTCTGAAGGGGAAATCAGAAAAGTCTCCTGTGAAATGAATAAAGGCTATCTGTCATCGTGCTGCACGCAGAATGGTGAAATATGGCTGAGAAATTCCAATATCGTTTGATATCATCCCAAGAAGCCGTGCCCTTCGTATACCGTTTCTGTAACACCCTGTATATTTTTGACTAGCTGCGCCACACGGTTTCCCGCTCCCATTGGTCGCAGCGTTATGTTATGTAGCCTAAAGCCTTCATTAATGGGCTATCCAACGCAAAAAGAATTTTTCAAATCGGACCAGTAGTTCCTGAGATTAGCGCGTTCAAACAAACAAACTCTTCAGTTTTATATATTAGTATAGATTTGATTGACTACGTTATATTTTGTGTATGCGAAACCCGAAACCCGTGTTCAGTATTTTTATGTAAAGGATCTATGTAAAAAATTTCAGAAATATATCTTGAAAAATCACAAAGTTATGAGCTTGTTATCTTACCTGGTTGTCCCAAAAACATTGTCAACGAACCGCTCACCAGCCCGCGTCTGCTGCGGCGCGGTGTCGTCTTGTGTTTATTGATAATAATTTCTAATTGTTTGTTTGTAATTAACATTTCCATCACACTTGCAAGTTTTGGACTGTCGTAACGGCCAAGTGTAGGTAGATATTAGTACGAACTTTACTTGTTAATGCAGCCGTAAGTGGCAAAATAAAATGTAGTAATTTACTTACACATCTTAATTTTACTTATAACGTATTGCAGACAACAATTTCTAAATGTATTTGGGAAAAAACATGACATGATTAGATTCGTATCAGTTGCTTTTTCTGAACAAACTACACCGGTCCTCATATATTCCGGGTCGCTGAAACTCTAGTATGTTATAGACAGTTTATCTGAAAAAAGAAAACATTTCTGACGTTTTAATAGCTAGTATTTCCTCCTCGAGCCCGTACCACTTCATTAAGATGATGTGGCATGCTGTAAACCAAATTTCTAATACGGGTTTGGTCTATGTTTGACTTATTTCTTCCACTAGCGCGCGCACTTTTTAACTCACTCTTTAACCCCTGTTGCATCTTCCGAGCTCGTCCCATAAATGCTCGATGGGATTTAAATCCGGGCTATGAGCTGGTTATTCCATGAGGGTGATACCGACGTCTTGAATATAAGCGTTGACCAACCAAATAAGTAAATAATAAATAAATATAAATATATACGGACAAATCACACAGATTAAGCTAGCCCCAAAGTAAGTTCTAGACTTGTGTTATGGGATACTAACTCAACGATACTATATTTTATAATAGATACATATATAGATAAACATCCAAGACCCAGGCCAATCAGGAAAAGATCGTTTCCCATCATGACCTGGCCGGGGATCGAACCCGGGGCCTCCACGTCGCAGTCAGGCGTGTTGACCGCTGCGCCACGGAGACCGACACTGTTTAATTGGACATTATCGTGCACCATATTCACCAGGAATACATGCACATTTAAAATCACCTCTACGTCTTCTGAGAGCCGCCAAAGAACCGTTTTCTGTAGTCACTAACTCGTACGATTCTCTGAAGATATCCCAGCCCATACCATTATTGAACCTCCATCGAGTAGCACCTTTTCTTCAAAACACGCTTGATGATATCGTTCACCTGGTCGCTTTTATGCCTACTCTTCGTCTTCCATCGTGTGTGAATAAATAAAAACTAGTCTTATCGGAAAACATAACCCCAGGATTATGTTTTACACATCTGATGGACAGATGAAGCTTGATCCAGACCAAGCTTTATCTGTCCATCGGATGCGGATCGAGCATATTGCAACCTGGCAACCCGAAGTTCTCTGAGCAATTTAGGGCCCAAGGCTTATTATAAGGCTTTAAATCAGCTTCACGAAGTCACCGCAGGATTGTGTCAGAACTCACATTGTTGTGATGAACTTCTTGTTGATTTCTCAACATAGTGCTTACGATGAATCGTACAGTTGTGCACCTTGGCCTGCCATTCCCTGGTCTTTTGATGTTTATGTGTCTTGAAATCGCTAAAGTAGGTACTCTTTGGAGCGTGTATATCACCTACTGTTTTAGCAGTACTCAGCTGGCTCCTTCCTTCTTGTACCATGGTAACAATTCGTGTACATTCTTCAGGAGATAATAACATGTTGGTACACAAGATACTGTGACCAGACCAAAAAGTTTCTAATGACAACTTGGATTGGAACAAACGCTATAAATATTATGTATTTTATAAAAATGCGGGATATTTTTCAAAATTCAGAATTTCTTTTTTTATTTAAGCTATAGTTTGTTCAAATTAAATCTTTTTGAAATGAGCGCCACTTATCAGCCTTCCTCTACCATGAATTTAAATTTCATTCTTTATATTACCACTAACTGTAGCGCTTTGAAAATGATTAATTATTCCAGCACGCATTCCCAAAGTACAATGCTTGGCGAGGTATGAGGCTTGTTATAATTCTAGTAACCACAGCAAAGCGTGTGAAATAAAACGTAGCATGTATGATATTCTAAAGCTTATCCTCAAGTTTAATATCCTGTTCAGCACGGCCTGTCAGTCTTCAGTGCATAATATCAGACTGCATTCACTCACAAAGACTTTTATATCAGCTTCATCATTTCATACGGTCCTAGTACTGTTTGGTCGCAACTTCGCGCTTCAAAAGGCGTTTACGGAGGCAACAATAAAAGCGTGCATTTTCATCACAAAAACTATTCCTATGTTTTATGCTCACCTCGTATTAAACAGTTCGCAGCACAACAATATTTAAACAGTTCGTGTAATAAAACCATAACGTTAGAAGTAAGTCTTGTTGTCTACTCAAATTTACATTTGAAATTGTTTTGTGATTAACATCTTCGTGTTTAAATATTCCCTTTATTCATTGAGAGTTCGCATTATCTTTTTTATTTCGTTCCTGGGTAATATCAGTGGTGCTTTCGAGCCATCAACACTAATTCTGCTTCAATCTATCAGAGGGCCCGAATTCCGGGCCAACATAAAACGTGTCACTCAAATATATTACGAGGGTATCCAAGGACACGATGTTACACCTCAGAATATACATTATTTATACTTTAAAAATTCGTGAAGGTCAAAGGTTGAAGTGCTGTTGCATATTTTAAGTAAAGAGTATCAACTTCTCTTAAAAACGGTAATCATAAAAGATGTTTAGGTATTTAACCAGGTACGGCAAATGAATTATGTGAAAAATGTAATTAGGAAATTTAGCAGGCCAAAAAATGCAAATGGAACAACATTACAGTTTTTTTCAAAATACAAAAACATTATCGCCTGTTCATCCTCGCTGCAGTTGATTCAAGAAACATAACTAGTGATTAACTTCCAGAAATCGAAAGTAGAGGCATTCTAAAAAACCAAAACTTCTATTATTTGTTTTGGAAACAAGGGTCACAAACTAATAGATGAAAATTGTAAGTCTGCATTGATAAAATGATTTTTAACAAATCTGTAGCCCTGGTAGCAAAGTAGGAAGGAACTACCCAACAAAGGGACATCAAGATAAAGCAAGGGTGAAAGAAACTTACTTTGAAAGGAAGCTTTTATCAAAATCAACCCTTTTGCGCATATCCAAAAAAAAAAAACAGTTTATCACTATCACAATACCAAACAACTTCAAAGTGATAATGTTAAAGGAAATGTAATCATTCCAATACAACATGAAAATAACCTTGACTGCATAACTTCCTCCTTTTTTGAATTCGATTAAAACATAGCTTAAGAGAAAAATCTATGTAAGTACTTATTGTCTTATGTATGTCACTTTTTATGCGCCGGTATTTACAAATCGTAAAATAAAGCATATAGCAAGTACTTGGCAAATGCCAAACCAATGACAAACGAGTAATTAAACTGTTGTAAAATAAGTGATAATATGCAAACATAGGTACAATTTAATTACTTGTAACTCATAACTGGTAGTTTCACAATATTCTTTACAGCACATTTCAATGGCAAATGTCAATTTGTACTTACGCACAATATTGAGGGATTTACCATCATATATCTTGTAGATTTTCTTGTAATGTATAAGTGAGTACTTATACAATTATTTGTGGGGAGGAAGATAGACAATTTACTTAAATAACTAATAAATGCTTACAACAGAATAGTATTAAAGAAGTTGTGTCAATTTTAGTATTAACATAACCATAAAATAAACAAAATATTTCTTATACCCTCTTTAAGTTACCCTCAGTAAGCTTTTTCATTCGATATATCAAACGATGCAATTTGAGAAACACAAAAAGACACTTATTTCCTCCCAAAAGTGACATTTACGTTCAAAATTCATTAATTTACTTTAAAGTGCACGTTCGTGTTTGGGGTCATAGAATTTCATGTGTACAACTTTCAAACTAAACCAGTCCATTAGAGTCTGAGAAAAATGGCTGGGATAAATAGATATACTGGTCATCTTATAAGGGAACCGTCTTTCATTCGGGCGTTTGACAAGACGAGCAATTCAATAGGTATGCTGGAACAAGTTGGACTTCGGTGACCGTCATCCTTGTCATTCGTGGGCGACGTATCACAGTAACCATATAAACAAGCAAGACAGTTCTCGTTAAAAAGTTCTCCTTCTCAAATGTCCCACAGCCAGATGATAACAGCTATCGAGTGTAGTATGACATTGGGATCCCAAATTGGCACTTTTGAATGCAATAAAAACGTCCCACGACGTGAACATTATTTATAACGTAGGCACTTCGAATAAGAAATATGAGCAGTTCTTCAGATAAGAAATCATATTAATGATGATAAATGATTTACTAAATATACTCGTATATTAAACACAGTTTCGAAAGAACTTTTGCGAGAGAGTTGTGTATCTCTAATATGCTTATTTGTAACAAAAATTAGTTACGCACATACATTAATTATTCAAAATTGTGACACCAATAATATTGAATTATATTGTAGAGTCAACAGTATTAACATCTGTTAACCGCTCCCCATAATTTTCAGCACGAAGCCATAACTTTGTGTGTGCGCGCCTTCACTTCAAACTCTTGAACAATCTTGAGAACGCACGAGTGTTAGAACCTATAAATTATTTAGGTACGGTAGTTTAAGTTTTAGCGGGTTTACACATCAATAAATAATCCCGCGTAGGTGCTTACATACCAGGCAAACTTAATTTATATCCCCCACTGCGACATGACACCCGTAAGTCGGCACAATACCAGAGTTACGATTCCCGAGATCAAATTCGTCACCTGCGAAATTGTTCCCACTATAAAACAATGCGATGTCCCATCAAACTGTTTAAACATGCTGACAATTATGATTGAATTCTATTTACGAATGCCATTATTGCTCAAATTAACGTAGCATTGCACTCGAATGCAACTGCATCACCGTGTACTGAAATCAGAGCGAGATATTCATTACGTAATATTTTCCCCCCACCCTAGAGAATCGCAATGAAGCGTATATAGGGGAAAAAACGACGAACTTCGTTTCACAAACAAAGCGCGCGCCTGAAAGGGGCCTGTGAAAAAACATTTTCATTGTGTCTGCGAGTCGCTCGATTTTTAATCTTCCCCGCGTCCCTCTGTAAGTTTATTGTAAGCTTTGCAATTTAGTTGGCGACCGTCACTGAAACCTACAGCTGAATCGTCCACATATCAATCCGAATTTCATTTGAAACAACTCATTCGAAAACTTCTGAGGGATCCCGAAAAGTTAAGTTAAGTGAACTAATTTTGTCAATATACCCTACTTACCTACCTATTGAATCAAACAAGACATATATACAATATGGAGACAACAACACGGCAGTAAATGAACATAATGGAAATACCAATGCGTAGAGTGTTTACAGACCATCAAATAAACTCTAGCTTTAATTGAAAAAGTTTCTTACAACTAAGTACTAACTAGCAGTGCCGGATCCATTATGGATTTTGTCATTCATCTGTAGTGACTAAAGCATTATATTGAATTTACATAATATACAGACTGGGAACAGGATTATAAATAAAAACACAGTTTAACTTATTGTCATCACCACCTTGCATAATTTCAGAGATGAACCACACAGTCCTATGTATAGTAAAGTTATAAATTGAAACCTGTCACCAAAAGTTAAATTTATTAATAACAGTAAAATTTTATAGATATATGAGATACGACAGTAAAAACTCACCAGTGGTTCACCGACTGACACGTTTGTGTGACCCCGGATTTTAATAGCAGTACTAAAACACGTAAATGGGAGTGAGTTATTTACATTTGTGAGGTGCAATTTTTGCAGATGACACTCAAACATGCGAGGTTTTCCTTGAAATCTTACCTGTATTTACCTTCTTAAGGGGGATACACTACATTACATAGAACATAGATAGCTCAAGAAACACAAATTTTGTTAGGTTTTTTTTTTGCGATTTGGGAGGTATTGTCAGATTATATGTTGAATTTTGGGTAGTGTGCGAAGGAATTGCATGATTTAATTCCCCCATCTCCGTTCCACCATCGGACGACCCGTCGTACGGCAAGTTTCCACCCTTACGTTGTTAACATCACTACGATCCGGACGAAGCGTTTCGCCTTCTCCTTTATACCGCGTACATCGAGGGACTGGAACAGTTTGCCAGCGGCGGTGTTTCCGTCGGACTACAATTTGAGTGTCTTTAAGGCTAGAGTGAATAGGCTTTTAATAAACTAGTGCGCTTTATCATCAACGAGTGCGTCACTGCTTACCATCAGGCGGGATTGCGGTCAAGCGCTAGTTTATAATTTTAATAAAAAAAAAACCATATATGATGCGCGAGCGTAACAAGTATACATAATGAGCCTATAATGTACTGTTGGGACACAGGCCTCCTTTCGGTGGGAGGGAGTGGGTGGTAACCTATTGGCCCAGAGCGGGTTGGTCGATGCCACATGTCTTCGTTTTTTTGACTCTAGTACATGTTTCCTCACAATGTCTTCCTTCACCGTTTTGAGAGCAGTGGTGATGATATAATTTACACAAAGTAATGCGCCGGACGGGTCCGAACCTTTAACTTTGAAGTCACGGCTGACACCATAGGGCCACCGTTACTCTCTCGTAACAAGTAAACTACTCTCTCCTAACTAAATAATCATTATTGTATATAAAAAAGGTTTCCGCACGGGAGAAATTACTCCTGTATCGAGGAGTTTAAAGATTTGTAGGTAAATACACAAATATTTAAACTTACATACACAAACAACTAGACCCACTGCCTGTAGGCCATATAAATATTTGTTCCGTGCAGGAATCCAACCCGCGAACGCAGCGCAACAGTCGATTGCTCAGTCAACCATGTCGTGACCCCTCAAAGTATTAGAGGGTTTTATTGATTATAGTTAATTCTGTAAAGTCGCGATTCATGTTTTAATCAACATACAACCTAAATAGAAAAACTTAAGAAGTTTGTTTTCTGCGGGTTCCTGGCACTTTCCCCTTTTCCACAGTATGTGTGCTATACTAAAAAATTTCAGCCTCACTATTGAACCACCAATCCATCACCAATTCATCGTACATCCAAAAGGCGATTCTTATAGTGCCCAGTTTCCCTTCATCAACCGCTGATACTTTACCTTTCCCTTCATTATCGGTGGTCTATGCATGGGAGAGAAGCGTCCTTCTATAGCTGACCGTTCCATGAGTGAAAGACAGGGATTCACACGATGTCTTTCATGTTTCATTCATGCCGTTCAAGACAATGTTTTGACGTGTTCACGGCTCCGAGCTACAACGTTGATACGTTGATCAGTATTGTTGCGAATTGTTTGGGTATACAATACATATTGTGGCTTTTAAGTCAGTTAGTGTTGTTTATTTTAAGTTAAACTTTAAGAAAAGAATCTCTCAAATTTGTTTTGGACTATCCACTGTTTGTGCTGGATGTTATTTTTTTAACATTATAAACTAGATCTTTGACCGCTATCGCGCCCGATGGTAAGCAGTGATGCAATCCTTGATGGTAAAGCGCGCTAGTGTATTAAGAGCTTACACTCTAGCTTTGAAGACACTTAAATTGTAGTCCGACGGAAAGACCGCCACAGATGAGCTACAATAAACTGGAAATAAAAAGGGAAGTAGCTTTAATTACTTTTATGAGATTATGCAAGATCAAATACGTATTCACAACCCAGGCGTCCTATACACCTGCCAGGGCCGCGAGTTGTTAGAGAAATGGTACCATGGCTCATAGTGCAAAGGCAAGTAAAGGAACACTGTTCCGCTCCGTCCAGAACGGGAGATATTATTTAATGATTGATTTACACACAATTGGGTTGTATCTACTTGATGGACACTTGGTTCGGCGGAGGTTTCCTACAGCGGATGCTGCCGCTGACGCGCGCACTGCTGACACTCCAACAATGTCACAATAGATTGACTACTTCAACTGTGATTCTGTAACTATCTCACCACGAAACTCAGGTGAAGTGAGATGTCATTCCAACTAATGCTAGGAAGGCTATTGACAGTTGATTTCACCTAACTTTTCACGGTTGCTTGCATGCTTTTTATACAGAATCGATCGGCTGCACTTTGAGAATGAATTCACACGGGCCACCTTTTTTATAATTACTCTTAGTAGTTCCTAACAATAATGAGTTATTAGTAATAATTAAGAGTTGTGTTTTTGGCAGCTGTTATAATTTTAACGACACTATTGTAATTAGGTTACCTGTGTAGTAGTAGTATCTGCTTTTAAAACAAATAAATTAAAAATATTATAATTGAATTAAAAATATCTACTTAAAAGCATTGTTTAGAATACCATCCTAATAATTAAATTTCTTATTGTTAACGCTTCGGTGGACGAAACTATCTATTTTCTTCTCATAATCAACCTGTAATGTTCTCACGCCTTCTTGCTGTGAGGAGTTTGCGGAAAGTTTACACGCGACCCCGGTGCGAACCAATTGCGTGGCGAGTTTCACGAGAAGTCCAGGATACAAACTCCGAATTAAAGTTGTAGGTCATGTAGTTCTAATTCGTAAAGCGATTTTTCTTTAACGTTTTGAGCACTTGTTAATTAGTTAGCTATTTTATTAAGAACCTCTTATAAAACTAGTGCACTTTACCATCAACGATTGCATCACTGCTTATCATCAGACTGGATTGCGGTCAAGCACTGGTAATATAATTATAAAAAAAAGATATCTAACTATTAAAATTAAACAAAACTCATAGTTTGAAAAATTTATTCGTAAAAACTCAGTGCCTAATCCAGTCATTAAAAAAATCACGTTAAAAATATGATTCACTGTTGGCTAAAAGAAAAACGTATGTTTTGACTTGGTTTCATAAACATAGTCCTATCATAAACTTTACTTATCAAAATTCAATCAGGTTTGAACGTGCTAGCTAATTCTTCACCCTCAAGCAACCCTACATAATCAAACCTAATCAAATCAAGTGACATCAAACAATATTTTGACGATAATTTACTCTCATGCAAGAGTTACACTTAGCTTTAACTTTATTGAGTATGCAATAAACAATAAACACCGTCGTTTACAGTTGCAGTGAAAAAAATTACTCCACTGACGTCACTTTTCTTGACCCATTTAAGTGCACAGCACGCAATCTGGTTATTAATTACAAAGCGAGTGTTAAGTTAAACAGTATTCTATTAATAGTTTTCTCATAACCATTTTACGTACATTATTATTATACAATTTTTAGAAAGAAAGAACGAGAAATGTGTTTTTTGGCAAAAGAAATACACCTTAAAAATATTAAACAAAGATTATAATGCCAAAAGGGTTTTTTCTTGTTCTGCATGGAATATCAACAAATGACCTCTCCCGCTCTGCTCACCAGTGGTTCACCAACTGCTCAACGGCGCGTGAAACACAGCGCGCTGTCGCCCCGGGTCTGGTCCTTACTGGGCGGTGAGTAGTGGGCAGTACGCCGCCCCGTAAGGACCAGGCCTGGCTCTACCCAAGCCGGGCAGACCTCCAACTTTTCTTCAGGACGATCCCCAGTGGTACCACCCGTTTGCTACCGCTTTATCCGGAACAGGATCCTCCCGAACCAGTCGTGTCCGATTAGGATCTGCATCAGGCGGTTGCTCTAGCCACTCTTCTAAGGAGTCTACCCACTACACCGTATCATACCATGACCGTAATAGGAACGTATCAAGCACGGAAGGTAATACGATTCGGCTTGCTTTGCCCACTGAAACGAGTCGACGGCGTTTAATGTCCGTATGATGCCGCTATGGTGACCGTATGCAACCCGTATGCAACCCGTATGTTGCCCACCCGTAATTTGTATGACTATTGATAGGAAGCCGTTTCAGTATCGCATGTGTATCGGTAATGCCTGGACGTCTGGGGAGTGATTTCAAGTTATAAAATAATAAAATATAGGTATGGCTATTAAAAGATTAACTGTTAGACAACTGGCAATGATTGCCATAATATTGGATGAGGAAGAAGAAGAGAACCAAAAACCCACTGGACGCTACTGGATTCACGATACTTTAAAAAAAAAAACAAAAAAAAATACGTGCGTCCTGTTGAACTGGCAACGTATGACTAAACTCAGCGTTTATAACTGTCCTTATACGCGGTTATAACCCGTATTATCACCGTTTTGCTGCCGGCACGCATCGGTTTGGCAGCGTCGCGTGCCATGCGCGGACCGTATCGGCACCGGCAAAATATTCTCGCCGACATTTATCAACGCACCGTGCATGGCACGCGACGGTACGGGTCGGTGACGGAACGGTCTAGTGGACATAGTATCATGCTTTTCTGTACAAAGAATATTTTTTTGCCTGACACGTTCCTATTACGGTCATGGTATGATACGGTGTAGTGGGTAGACTCCATAAAGGGGTCTTACCACCGCTATTGTGTCCTCCGTGTCCTCCGTGGCGCAGCGGTCAACATGCCTGCCTACGACGTGGAAGCGCCTGGTTCGATTCCCGGCCAGGTCATGATGGAAAACGATCTTTTCCTGATTGGCCTGGGTCTTGGATGTTTATCTATATATGTATCTATTGTAAAATATATTATCGTTGAGTTAGTATCCCATAACACAAGTCTCGAACTTACTTTGGGGCTAGTTAAATCTGTGTGATTTGTCCGTATACAGTATGTTAAGAAAACCCTGTCCGACCCGTAAAGGTGTTGTTAGGTATCGATAACTGGTTCTACCAATGGATACAAAACCAGGCTAAACTTAAAAAAAAAAATCCCCCTAAAAAAATTTATATTATTTCGCAAAAAGAGGTAACTTAATAAATGTGCGTTTTGCACCCTTCCGCGGGGAGCGGGCGGCAGGGCACGCGGCACGTGGTCGCATCGCTATTCGCTCATAATAACAACGGTGTTGTCACTTTTTTAAAAATTACCAAATTTCGGGGAAGTTGGAATTAATTCGCGGGAAAAAAAGATTATTTCAAAATTCATTTGTATTGGTACTATGATGATTACGTAAAATTTTATATTATATTTGGTCATGTGTTTACCTAGCCTTTATTATCCTTATGGGTCGGACAGGGTTTTCTTAACATACTGTATATTTATTTATTGTGGCGTGTCCAATGCCAAAAGGGCCTCTACTCAGCACAATGTCAGGCGACAACAGAAGGTCTACCACTTGATTTTTAACTGTACGAGTGCCATAAGCTGGAATTACAAACATAGATAGATTTACGGAAATGTCATTCCTTTATAATTAATTGAGATAGTTAATAATAGAATTACAGATAATAGAAAATAAATTTCACGATAATAAGTTTTTTGAAGGAGCAATCAAGTGCTCAAAATTTTGAAGAAAAATCGCTTAAGTACTTACAACTACATGGTTTACAACTTTAATTCGGATTTGTTGTCTGGACGTATGGTGAAACTCTGATTGGTTCCCACTGGGGTCGCGTGTCAAGTTTCCGCAAACTCCTCACAGCAAGGAGGCGTGAGAACATTACAGGTAGATTATGAGAAAAAAATTGATTGTTTCTTTCACCGAAGCGCTACCAACACGTAATTTAATTATTGTGATGATATTCTAAACAATGCAATTTATCAAGAGCTTATTCACTCTAGTCTTGAAGACACTTAAATTGTAGTCAGAAGAAAATGTTCAATAATGATTGACAAATTTTAAAAAAGAAAGTTAAAGCAATAATTGCTTGTTAAAAAGTAGAATATTAAGTAACTGAAGTCAGTGCTTTTCTTTAGATATGTTATTTACTTAGTTACTGTAATCAAAATAATGATAGGTGACCATACAGCTTATGAATATTTAGTAGCCCTGCGCACTTAAACTAAGCTTAGTTCGTTCACAGCATGAAAAGCTAGTATCTTTAACTACGCAGTTAAGCTAATTAATTCTTGATTTATGAAAACCCTAATCAAGTTTTTAATTAGTTAAGATTTGTGCGAATATGATGACTACATGCTTGGGTAGTCTATAAATAGTGGAAAACAGATATTTTGGCATTCAAAAGAGCCTTTTAATGGCCTTCTTGAAATAAATAATGAT
The DNA here is from genome assembly GCA_037179545.1 of Sesamia inferens. Classification (NCBI taxonomy): domain Eukaryota; kingdom Metazoa; phylum Arthropoda; class Insecta; order Lepidoptera; family Noctuidae; genus Sesamia; species Sesamia inferens. The sequence goes on along the minus strand of CM073928.1, from coordinate 12,003,596 downwards.
TTTACTTTGACGAAAAGTTGATTTTCCTCAAAGTACTGTGCCTCATATATACATTTAAATTAAACTTACCAATAAAAAAGAAAATAAAAGTACGTTTTTTTATATATATAACCTTAGCCAACGTTAGGGTTTTTTCTGGTTTGTTCGTTAACAAACATTTAAACTCACCGACACTAATATTACTCTTGTATCACTTATATGGTTATATAATAATCTTGTATGGTTGCGTTTATAAAAAAAATCTCGTACACAAATAGTCCAATTTGTTACAGTAACGCTTGCATACAGATAATTATCTTAGGAAAAATAAAAACAAAATATTTCTTTAAACACAAGCTCACAGAAATGGTAGCCAACGGTTGCACGTCATGACTGTGGCAAGAAGGTTTTTACTTACCACGATGCTTTGCTATGTACCTTTGGCCTAGCGTTAGTTTTGCTCGCGAAAACAACGAAAAAAAGTCTCGATGTAATTTCAAGTCGTAAAGTCCGTATGTAGCTGGGAGGGTTCGCTTCAATATTCCATATAAAATGATGTTAACAATATCATTCATTACCGAGCTATTAATGAATTATTATATTACATCTATATTCTATATACAGAGTGGTGCTGAAAATACGACAACAAATGAAACCATGGACAATACTAGTTCATAGGAATAACCCTAAACCATAGAAAAAAACCAAGCATCAAAAATAAAAATAAAATAAAAATTTCAAACAAACTAAATCGTTTAAAAATGAATACGAAATACAAAATCCTTAAAATATTGGTTCACTGATCTCCGATCGACGGCGGCGCGGTCTTTTCGCAACTTGCTTTTTTGGTCGGACAAACTCTGGTGTTCTCATACCTCTGTCGGTATTTCCGTAAATTCAAAGCGGCTATAAATTAATATCAGACCCGTCTACTCAGAGGCTGTGTAATTATAACTCGGCATTATTATTTACATAAAAGAAAACACTATGAATAAAACTATTAAATTAAGCGTCCAATTTCGCACTAAGTATTCATTTAACTAGGTACTTATTATTAAATACCACAAAATTTTACGTGTCCTCTCTCTGAAATACAGCGTCCAATAATCGTAAAGCAGATACTAGCATACCTTCAACAATGTCTTATAAGAATCGTAGCTCGAGTAATTCCACTGAGATTTGTAATTTATTTTCAGATTTTTTTCACTCAGTTTACGAATGTTCTACCTTGAATGTAAATAATTGATTACCTCCGCAAGAATTCAATGAAAATAGTATTCTCATTAACAGTGTTACCTTTAGTTATGAAAAAAAAGCAAGCTCTCTCTTAAAGCATTAAAATCACTTGATACTACGAAGGGTTCAGGGCCTGATGGTATACATACGCTTTATCTTACAAAAACGGCAGATTCTATATGTACACCCCTCCATATCATATATAATAATTGTATTTCAGAGGGTTCATTTCCTGAAATATGGAAAAGTGCTAACATTACGCCCGTTCATAAATCAGGTTCTAAACATAGTATTGAGAACTACCGTCCTATGTCCATTTTGTCCGCTTTGTCGAAGCTCTTTGAAAGACTGGTTCACAACGAACTCTATCCTATTTTACACAACTCGATAATTAAGCAGCAGCATGGATTTGTTCAAAAAAGGTCCACTATAACAATTCTATTGGTTTTCACAGATTTTTTATTCAATAACATGGATCATCAAGTGCAAATAGATGCTGTTTATACAGACTTCCAGAAAGCTTTTGACAAGGTGGACCATGAACTGCTTTTGCCAAAAATAGCTTTCAATGGTATACGAGGTGATTTATTACGCAGGTTTGTATCATACGTTACTAATAGAACCCAGAAAGTGGTCATCAAAGGCTTTGAATCCACATTCATACATGTCACGTCCGGCGTGCCCCAGGGTCCAATTTTAGGCCCTCTCCTATTTGTTCTTTTCATTAATGACTTAAATCAATGTTTCAGGTTTTCAAAATTTTTACTGTATGCCGATGACCTTAAAATATTAAGAAAAAATCAAAATAGAAACGATTGTTCTTTATTCCAAGACGATTTGGATAGATTCTCGGTATATTGTATCAAAAATAAGCTAAAGTTAAACATCCTTAAATGCTCGTCTATAACATTCACCAAAAATAAAAATACTGTAACTCACACAAACAACCTAAATAACGCCTCATTTCATAGAGTTCCTGTAATCATGGACCTTGGTGTACTTTTAGATAGTAAACTTCAACTGGACCAACACACTGATAACATTACTCGTATTAGTAATGCGTTTCGAATGTATGGATTTGTGATGAGATACATGACCGATTTTAAACGTACTCGCACGTACATTCATTTATACAAATCTTTAGTGAGATCACAGTTGGAGTATGCTGTAATGGTATGGAACCCCCCTGTACAAAAAATACATAGACAACCTAAAAATCGTTCAACGTAAATTCCTTAAAGCCACACATTATCGTTGCTTCCGAAAAAAACATCGTACGTTAATTTATTGAAATATTATAAATTAATTACTAAGTGATGGGCGCACTTTTTTGGAAACTAAGTTTCTCTATGACCTGTGTAATAACAAATATGATTGCTCGGATCTGACAAACAAATTGTGCTATGTAGTACCTAGAACTGTTGTGCGGTGTGGGGTGCGTGGCTGCCCGTTATTTGCAGTGTCTTCTTGTCGCACCAACGCGGGTGTCCGCGCACCTTTACGACGTTTAGCAAAAAATTATAATACTCTTTTTTCAGAATTAGATTTATTTTCATTGTCAGCTAATAAAATTCGCATTGAACTTCTTAAAATGATCGAGGGAGCGGATGATTAACCGTGTCCCGTATGCATACATGTATATATATATATATATATATATATATATATATATATATACATGTACATTAGTATTATAAGATTTATTCATTTTTAAGTTTCATTAGTAATGTTGTGCTCGTGCTCTTCTATTCGAATATGTAATATGTGGATAACGTAGTTGGTTACGCACTGATATAGCTATTTATAAGCTATTTTTAACTATGTAGTGTGTAATTGTTGGTTTTCCTTAATAAATAAAATAAAATAAAAAGTTGTCTCTAAAATAAAGCGTCCAATATCGCAATATACCGTCAATACCTAATGTAAACAAACCAACACGGCGTCTCGAGCACAGAGCAATTACACGTAAAGCGTCATAGGATTGCACCTACCACCGACACACTGACCTGTGATCGTGACCTAAATTTCGAGTAATTTCAACAAGAAAGCGATTTAATAAACGAAACTAGATTTATTTCTTTCCCACAAACCAATTTTTACATTAAAATGAGTGCAAAGAAACGGGACAGTAGCGAGTTGGCAACGCGTCATGCATAATGTAGGTACCAACGCTAGTGCTACCCAACCTGCGGCGTGTGTTTGCGGCCCATAAAAAGAACGGTTGGTCACCGCTGGATGCTGCGGTCATTAACCTGTAAGGGCTTTCTTACGAAAATGTACATCATGTAGAAAATGTGAATAATGAAAAATAATTTCCTGTAACTAAAGTAATGAACATATTTATATGGTATTATATGGGTAGACTGAGAATGTGTTGAGGTACACGATATTTAATTTATTGTCGTATTGTCGTCACCACTTTGTATATAAAAATCAATGCCACTTTCTTTGTAATTTTATAATCCACCAAAACTGTGTTGTAATGACACCAGATGGGCAGCGAAAAACTTATTGCCAAATTTTATTGAAGCTACGATCTTAACTGGTAAATCAAAAGGAGAAGTTTGTTTGATACCGCGTATCCCTATAATCCCAACTGATATGCCGTTTGAGTTCAAACGATTACAATACCCTGTGCGTTTATCATATGCTATGTCCATCCATAAAGTCCAAGAGCAAACGTTTGTGGTCTAAACTTGGAGGTATCAAGTTTTTCAAATGGCCAACTTTATGTTGCCTGTTCCAGAGTCGGTACAACCAGTCGTTTGTTTAATAATCTAAATTTTTGGATTAAGTTTTAAAATTGCAAGCAATTAAAAACAATATTTTATTTTTGAATAAATAATTTTGATGATCCAATATGTTTGTTTTATATGTAAAGAAAATCCCGTCCGACTCATAAGGATAATAAACATAAGGTAAACACATGACCAAATAAAATATGAAATTTTACATCATCATCATGTAACAATACTATGAAGTAATCCTTTTTTTGTCCGATAATTAATTCCAACTACCCCAAAATTTTTAAGTCGTGGTGGCCTAGTGGTTAAAACACCAGTCTCTGAAGTATGAGTGCGCGGGTTCCATTCCAGGTCAGGCAAGTACCAATGTAACTTTTCTAAAGTTATATGTATTTTCTAAGTATGTCTTGGACACTAATGACTGAAAGTGAAGGAAAACATATTAAGGACCTGGACTTTAAGTCTGAAATCGCCAACCCGCATAGAGCAAGCGTGGTGATCACGCTCAATCCTTCTCTGTATGAGAGGAGACCTGTGCCCAGCAGTGGGACGATAAAGGGGTTAATGATGATGACCCCAAAATTTGGTATTTTTTAAAAAGTGAAAAAGTGACAACACCATTTTCGACGGTATTATTATGAGCGATGCGGCCGCGTGTCCTGCCCCCCTTTGCCCGAGCATGTATTCCCTACCGCACATGTATTAAGTTACCTCCTTTTGCAAAATAATATTTATTTTTAGGGGGATTTTTTTAAGTTTAACCCGGCTTTGTAGGCATTAGTAGAATCAGTTATCGATTCCTTTAGTTATAATACCTTCACGGATCGGATAGGGTTTTCGTTACATATTGTATACATACAATTATTATCTCTTAGCAATTAATTTTTAAGTTCTCCAAAAAGTCGAATCATAAGTTAGAGATTTTCATCTACGTCTCATTATAATTTTTTTACGAGTTTTTAATAAGTTTTTGAATAATAATTAACTTTATTTTATTATTAGTACCTATTTAATAGATACATTTTTAAAATACCTAACATTGTTGGCGTCGCGCCTCAGTCTATCCAAATGCAGCTAAAATAAGTAATATACACACATATACATAAATACACTTACTCTAATACATTCAGACTATATCAAGGTAACATTTTGTTTGTGGTCGAAATTGCGAATAAATTAAGATTAATGGTTACCCATTAAAGTTTCAAGAGTAATCCAACTATAAGTATCTTAGCTTTAACAGTTTGCGAATGCTAATGTACGTTGTGGTCTGTGAGGCTAGATTACTAATGACCTGTTTTACCACCTTGGATAACTCATTTGGCAGAGAGGTTAATCCAAATTCAATTCAATTTGCCAATTAATCAGAGATCTGATAAAGAAAAACGTACTTGACCCAACCTAAGGTTATTTATACGAAGATGACAGTTTTTTATTTTACCTCATCTACCTTTTTTTTTATTCCAGGGTGGAAAATGCTCATGCATGTCCGCCGCCCTGGCGTGGGCGCCGGGGTCTGTCAGATTCGTACTGACTAAAAACCACCCCGGTGTCTCTTCTGGCACGTGTGCACGGGGCCGCGGGAGTCCATGATTCTGCCACCCACACAGGGACCGAATACAGGGCCATGGGCCGCACTATTCCCACGTACAATCGCCTACAGACAGCGCTCAGGCCCCCCATGTTGGGAAGGAACGTTGATAGCACGCCCGCTGCACCCATCAGCTTGGGCGCCAGCCACCGGAAGTGAGGCCCAAATTCCCAACGGCTGTCAAGCACCAAACCCTGATATTTCATGGTGGACTCGATACCTCATCTACCTGTTGCAGTTACTACGACATTTTAATATAAAAAAAAACTATATTTAACGCATAGAAGCACTCGCACAATGCTTTTTTGTGATCTCTCCAAAGCCTTTGATTGCGAGCACGATGACATACTTTTGCGTAAACTTCATCATTCTGATGTCCGAAATGAAGCTAAATTCTTATTTACACCATAAATTCTAATGTGTATAAGTCCGGGATACAAGTTCAGTTTTTTGTACAGGCATTTCAACCGAAGAGTTAAACCACCACAAAATGTCATCAAAGTAACAACCAGTCCATCAAAGCTATTACCAAAATTGAATCGCATAGTAAAAACGTTTTAAGAAATAAATTCTTCCCAGTGGCACTCACGGCGGTTCAAGAATTATGAATAAAACATGCCACACTTCTTGCTACGGCTGGCTATCTGTCTTGCGTTGTGAGGCACCTATTTATCCATTATACAAGGTGTTATTGTGCTTCCTGCCTTATAGCACATCATTTTGTGTGCCCCGGAGGCCCATTGAAGCAAGATCGAGCGTATTGTTGTTTATTGTTTCCTTAAACCCTCCGTAACAAAGCGTGAGGTGGCTAAAGTGACCCACTCACGAATGTATTTTCGTCGCCCACCTTAGACCTGTTTTTATTCGCATAACTCCACGTCGGGTAATCCATCCTATACTTAATATAGAATGTGGTTTGACGAATCTTGCGAGTAACACGTTTTAAGTTGGGTCTTGCATACTAATCTGTAAATGTTAATATTGAGTTTTTTTAGCGTGTTACCTTATCTTTGGTAAAACCGCCTGTAGGTAAGCAAACAGCCCTGAACCTCTTATTCCGCATTCGTAGAACGCGCGAGAAAATAATTACTGTCTTCAAGTGATAGTTCAACAAACTGTCACTTGAAGACAGTAATTATATTCCAGGTTATCTTACCAAGAACATCAAGCTGTTGGATTATCGCATAACACTATAATTTTGACAGTTCAGTAACATTCTTTGCTTTATTTACGTTGCTAAGCAGACTAAGTTTCTGAAAATATATTGCAAAGGATCATCCTTCAAAATCATTCACGTTCTGAATCGTTGCATAATTAGGTGCTAGGAGTATAATCAAGAATACTCCAAAGTCCCCAAGGAAGTACCCTAGCAGGCGTTGCAGAGAGAGGTCTCGGATTAGTCTTGTAAGTGTTACTATATTTCATTTTTATTTTTTTTTTTTTTTTATATACTAGTACTTATTTCTTCTGTATAGTGGGTGCGTTTACAAACATTTAAATTGATATACTCAAACAGCCAGGCCCGGAATAACCACTTGTCGGTTATACAAGTATTAATGGTCCGTGCGTCGAATTCACGATACGCAGTGCCACAGGCAATCGCTTAACCATTGCGCCATTCGTGCTGTCAATTATACATTCGGCATAAAAAAAAATGTTAGTTCAACTTTACTAAAATCTCTTCAAATTGATATTTTATACCTAAAAACCATGTAGGCTTTACCTACATAAAGATTTTACGCTAACGTTCTTTCAGACGTAGATTCAAACAAGTGTGCTTTATTTTTTCCTGTACTGTAGAGTCAGGTCCTCAGTACAAACTCACCACATAATTGATGAAGAAACATCATGAGCTTGCTAATGAGGTTACTTGTAGTTACTCTAAACAATGCGGATCTTGGCAATTAGCCGGGAAACACTGGAATTAAAGAAAGGGGGACGGCAAGCTGGTACCTATATACATTCCTTACAGCTGTACCTACTTACTCGTCAGCTCAAACTGAGTGTTTGTATCTTTTTAGCAACTATAATTACTTTCTAGTTTTAAAGTATAATTAATTATTTTGACTCCTGGCTTTGATCAGTCATAAAAATGACTGACCAAAGCCAGCTGAAAATCGTTGCAGGATTTTTTGTCTTATTAATGTAGGAATAATTCTAACAGTGGTGGCCTATAGGTAGCCACTTAGGTACCCTGAGGTAGCAGCTGGTAGCCCAGACTTACGAGTAGTAAGGTCGTAACTCTGGGCCATCACTCCGTTCGTCACCACTGCAATCTAAAAACGTGACATTTACCAACCCACACTGGGCCCGCATGATAGATTAGCCTAGGGAATAGGTTAACTGTACGTAGGAATCGTGCGGTCTATGGCCCTGTATGGGTCCCCTGTGTGGGCGATGGACCTGACGGAAGGAACTCTCGCTATTGTGCGTGTAAACCGCAGAGGGCGATGGCCGTCACGGTCGTCCGCGGGTATCGCACGATTTCCTACGAAGCGGTTTGCGTCCTGGCCGGATCTCCGCCCTGGGACCTAGGGACGAAAGGACTCATCATCATTGCATCATTGTACCGATGGTGCGAGGAAGAGCGGACACGGGGCTCCAGTCCGGCGCAGCGGCAGATCGAGCTGCGCCGAGAGAAGCTCCGTCAGGTCCTGGTGGAGGACTGACGGCAGAGGCTTATGCGCCCTACCGGCCTCGCTACCGTCAAGGCGATCCGGCCAGTACTCGACGACTGGCTCGGGAGAAGGCACGGCTCCCTGTCGTTCAGGGTGACGCAGGTACTGCCGGGGCACGGCTGCTTCGGTAAGTACCTGGGTTGCTTAGGCAGGGAGTCGGACGCTCGGTGCCACCACTGCATCCAATGCGGGGAGGACACGGTGCAGCACACGTTCTCCGAGTGTGTAGCTTGGGAGGAGCAGCGCCGTGTCTTCACAAATGAAGTAGGAGGCGACCTGACGCAGCCGGCAGTAGTGCGGAGGATGGTTGGTAGCGCAGAGTCGTGGGACTTGGTGGTATCTTTCTGCGAGGACGTGATGTCGCAGAAGGAATCTACGGAACGGGAGAGGGAGATCTCAACTCCCTTCCCGGGCCGCAGAAGATGCACCAGGCGCCGAAGAGGGGCGGACAATGCCCTCGTCCGCCCCCCATGAATGGGTCCAGGGGCGAGGGACATGGGGAAGTCCCCGCCCCCTATTGATGGACCCCGAGGCGAAGGCGCGCGCGAGTGTCGGCGGACATTCATTGAGGATTTCCACCCCATGGAAAAAAAGGGCATAGGCTAACCTATCATGAGATCCCGATGAAACTCCTCTCTTCGTCTCGACTGTGTCCAGTGGGAACATAGGTTATGGTAGTAAGAAACGGGCACTTTTTCTCGAATTTTGTAAAGAAATCTGCCAAAAGGTAATAGAAAGAAATAAGAAGTAGCCAAAGATGCTGCTACAATATATTGAGCTATATTTAAAAACAGCATCACATAAATTTTCATGTAAATAAATATAGAATATAGTGCTAAAAATGTATGAAATACTAATAGTAGAAATGACGCATTAGAAATAATAGGAAATAAACTAGTATATGAAGAGAGCAAATAGTAAGCCTGTAACCCTGAAATATGAAAAATAAAAACGTAATAGAAATTAAGTAAATAATAGTAAATTAAGTAAAATAAGTATAAGCATAATATATAAAAAGAAAAGAAAGAAAGCATGTAATAGATATAAGATTTACTTAGTAAATGTAAAAAATAAGCATGGATAGAATTGTAAACTTAGCTGCAAAACAATAAAGGAAAACTGTACAACTATTGAACCACACCCAAATAAATAGAACACCTAGGCTAGACAGGCGTCCCACCTGTAAATGTGTGAAAGAGAATGTATGAAAGAAAGATTAAGTATGAAGAATAAAAGTGCGAGAAGCAAAATTGCGAGAACTGGTATGAAAGTGTATAGTAGATAAGGTCTCTGGCCCAATGTCGGAGGTATAGGCGAAAATTAAAAAAAAAAAAAAGAACATAGGTTATGTACCACAAACTAAAAAACTCTATGAATGTAAACCCTTCCGGCTCGCCGGCCGGATTTGACTGACGGATCTGCTGGCTGTTGATTTTTTTATGCATATATTTAGGACGGCTCTCGCCAAATATATTCAATATTTTGGCGATGAATAAGACAATCTAAAAATGAATGCGGATGAATCTAAAAATATACTCAATATTTTAAGTTTCAGGAAGATTTTTCACGAGTGATAAAAATAAATCTAAGTCATACAAATACAACTTATGTTCAGAATTTGAGTTTCAGAACTCAAATGAATGGAAAGTTACGTGAACTTGTCGAGAATGAATTCTTTTCTCATAATAAAGTCATTCATAACTTGATGTCGTATAGCAATATGAAAACTTAACTAAAAGCAAATGTCAATTTTAAATTGTATTACATAATATTTGTGGAGGATATGAAAATGAGGTAATGAAAGTAAATCCTGATGAAGATAGCTAGACTAAGGGAACCTGGAGGAGACTGCTGAATATGACCCGGCACGAGAGGGCCCAGGCGGCAGCAGTACCAGAAAAGGGTACACCCAAAAATGCAAAGGTAATAATATCATACAAGGTTTGAGGAATTCAAGAATAACTAAATAGATAACAGAGATAAATTTATATCCATCATCAAAAATATGATAAAGCAACGTTTCTTTAATTGTATCTTTTCGTTTACGTGAACTATTTATCTTTGTTTTAATATAAAATATATTCTTCCCCGATAGGTCTCTCTTAAAACGGCATGTTTTTTTTTGCCGGGGTGGAAATCCTCATAGGATGCCCGCCGCCCTGGGGTGGGCGACGGGGTATGTCAGACTTTTACTGACTAAAACCACCCTGGTGTGTCTTCTATCACGAGCGCGCGTGGGGCCGCGGGAGTCTAAATTCTTCCACGGCCCCACTTCCTCGTGCTGGCCCGGTCTGTCCGGGCCTCGTCTCCTGCACGGGGTAGTGGGGTGTTAAACTACCCCGTGCATCGCCTCAAAGGCGCGCGCCGACACTCGCGCCCGCCTCCGCCTCGGGGTCCATCAATGGGGGGCGGGGACTTCCCCATGTCCCTCGCCCCTGGACCCAATCATGGGGGGCGGAAGAGGGCGTTATCCGCCCTTCCTCGGCGCCCGGTGCGTCTTCTGCGGCCCGGGAAGGGAGTTGATATCTCCCTCTCCCGTTCCGCAGCTTCCTTCTGCGACATCACGTCTTCGCAGAAGGACACCACCGCGTCCCACGACTCTGAGCTGCCGACCATCCTCCGCACTACTGCCAGCAGCGTCAGGTCGCCTCCTACTTCATTTGTGAGGACACGGCGCTGCTCCTCCCAAGCTACACACTCGGAGAGCGTGTGCTGCGCCGTGTCCTCCCCGCATTGGACGCAGTGGTGGCACCGAGCGTCCGGCTCCCTGCCTAAGCGACGCAGGTACTTGCCGAAGCAGCCATGCCCCAACAGTACCTGCGTCACCCTGAACGACAGGGAGCCGTGCCTCCTCCCGAGCCAGTCGTCGAGTACTGGCCGGATCGCCTCGACGGTAGCGAGGCCGGTAGGGCGCATAAGCCTCTGCCGCCAGTCCGCCACCAGGACCTGACGGAGCTCCCTCGGCGCAGCTCTATCTGCCGCTGCACCGGACTGGAGCCCCGTGTCCGTTCTTCCTCGCGCCATCGGTACAATGACGCGAGTACTTTCGCCTCTAGGTCCCAGGGCGGGGATCTGGCCAGGACGCAAGCCGCCTCGTAGGATATCGTGCGATACCCGCGGACGACCCTGACGGCCATCGCCCTCTGCGGCTTGCGCAGAATGGCGAGTGTTCCGGCCGTCAGGTCCATCGCCCACACAAGGGCCCCATACAGGGCCATGGACTGCACGATTCCCACGTACAACCGCCTACAGGCGGCGCTCGGGCCCCCCATGTTGGGAAGCAACGTTGATAGTGCGCCCGCTACACGAATTAAACATCTCGCAAGCAGAGTTTACCGTGCGATTACCATGCATACAACTTCCCAACTTCAACCGTTGGGCAAGTGCCCGCCAGACAGCCAGTCTGGTCGGAGGATCCTCCCGTTTTGTGGAGGATGAGTGAACTTTACTCCCTGTTCCTCACGCCTCTATAAAGCTGTACACTTTGCTTAACGACAAGCGACATCTCAACAGTCGGACGCGAGGCGTGACGGAGGTGACGGGATGAACTGGACTCGTACAACAAGAACTGATCTTGTTATACGAGTAAGCAGCTCTAAACAGATTTAAGTAGAGAGAGATATATTTATTTATTTTTTTATTTATTTATTTATTCTTTATTGTACACCAATAAAACATCGAACAAAAAACATGGAACATGAAACATACAATGGGCGGCCTTATCGCTAATGCGATTTCTTCCAGGCAACCAAAGAATGGACAGATTCTCCTGAACCACATATGGGACTGTCGTTGGTGCCCAAATATTTACTAAAATAGATACACAAATACATACATAAATACATAGATACTTTAATAGTGTAAATAGCCATTCATAACGACAAGTAGTGTTCCCTCACAAGTCTCTTGAATTCCAGTAACGATTGTGAGCGTTTAATTTCAATTGGCAATGCATTCCACAAACGAGGGGCCTGAACAGCGAAAGATTTATCTAGGAACGTTGTGGAATGCATAGGCATTTTGAGCTTTAAGTTATCTGATGACCTTAACGATTTAGTATGTGAGTTGCACAGAAATTGAAAACGATTCTTGAGATAAACAGGGGTGAAAGGAGAAAAAAGCACATTATATAGAAGGGAAAGAATATGAGCATTCCGACGAAGGCGAATTGGTAACCACTTGAGCTTCACACGAAATTCGGATACATGGTCATATTTGCGCAGACCGAATATGAACCTTATACAAACATTTTGAAGTCGCTCAAGCTTATCTAATTGGTCTTGGGTAAGATCAAGATAGCTGACATCAGCATAGTCAAGGATGGGTAGAAGAAGTGATTGTGCAAGTGCAATTTTGGTGGTAGTCGGTAGGAAATTGCGTAATCTCCTCAGGAAGTCCAAGAGAAATTTTTGTCAATATATATTCCCAAGTTTTTAACTTTGTTACTAAAGGGAACCACTGAGTTTTCAAAAGAAACTTGAGGTAGGCTCGTCCAATCGATTCTAGAGACCGTCCTAGAACTGCCCACGACTATAACCTGCGTCTTTATGGGGTTGACCAAAAGCCCATATCTTTTGCTCCAGTCACATATGCGGGTCAGATCACGATTGATCGCTAATATGGCCTCAGATAGATTTCCAAGAGGCGCTTGTGAGTAAATTTGTAAATCATCTGCATAAAGATGGTAGGAAGAAATTAGTTCGTCAGAGATAGAGTTAATAAAAACTGCGAAAAGTAAAGGGGATAGCACGCCACCCTGCGGTACACCAGCAGACGTATTACTCCAGGAAGACAAGGTCTCCCCGAAGCAAATACGCTGCCGGCGACCAAACAGGTAACTACGAAACCAATCAATTACCGATGGAGATATGTTAAGAGAACAAAGTATGCCAAGCAGAACATCAAAATCAACAGTGTTAAAAGCATTACTAAAATCCAGCAAAGCTAAGACTGTCAGATTACCACTTTCCATGGCTGACCTTATATCATCCGTAATATTCAGAAGCGCTGTGGTGGTGCTATGACCAGGACGAAAGCCAGATTGGAAGGAGTTGAGGAGATTATTCTTGGAGAGATAAGCGCTCAATTGATTATGGATTAACCGTTCAAGGACTTTGGAAAGGAATGGTAAGACAGATATTGGACGATATTCAGAAAAGGATGTGGGATTAGACTTTTTAGGTAAAGGAATTATTTGGGCATCTTTCCACGAGCAAGGAAAAATCCCACTAGATGATGAAAAATTGAGAATATGACAAATTACGGGAAGAATAACATCCAACACAGGGAGCAACATCTTACGGCTGACACAGTCACTTCCAACTGCATTGGAAGTAATTGATAGTATGCTCTTCTTAACATCACAAGCGGAAAATTGACCAAAGACAAATGGAGAATAACTGGGAGTCGGAAGAGAAGAAAGATAATTTAATGTATTCAATTTTATTGTCCTATCAAAATTGAACGAAGCAGTACCCTGAAGTCAGATGTCTCACTACATAGTATACAAGAAGATATGAAAAAATCAGTTGAACCAGCTTCCTTATCTAATTGTAGGTGGAACAGTATGCACGAGTAGGGCGGTATACCTAGTGAATCAAACCCCAATTTCCCTGTTTCTATTTACAGCAAATACATCAGCATAAGTTGCAAGCCAACCGAAACCACAAGACCACAGAATAATAAAAGCCTATAGAGACAAAATATAGTTACTCGTATGGTCCGGGATTTTATTTCCAATAAAACTTTCCATTCTTACTTTCATTATACCGACAAAGAATGGCACTTATGATTTGAATTTATGAACAATTAGGTTTTGTCCGCAGTTTCACCCGCGTGTAGGTTGGACATAATGCCTCGGAAACGTACTATCTGAATAAAAGTGGTGGTGAAAATAGTGGACCACGTGTGTCAAATTTCATAGAAATCCGTTGTGGAGTTATTTTCGCAGTTATAATATTTACTGTCATAGATATTAAGCATATAAACAATTTGCTTATCTTCTAAGTTTTCTGGCTTTATTTTACGTTATAAATAGACTATTACGTTCCGACGTCAAAACGGTTGTCAATATGTCAATATCGTCGATGATCACACGTGAAAACACGTAATGGCAGGAGAAACTAATCTCTGAAACTGTATGGAATACCATCGAAGCGGGCGTAACGACTCTGTAACTTTGATATTCTGTGGCATTACAAATAAAATTAGTACGACACACTGGCCTGGCCGCTTCGGTTCAAGCGCGTTGGAATGGATTCACAAAATTTTGTGAAATATTTTCTTTTTCAAAATTTCGATTGAATTAACTTTAATTGAAATTCGATAGTGCATGTGCCTTTTGGGTAATTGAATGGTTTGCGAACGCTTTGTAGTATAATTTTGTAGTTACTGGAATTATTTGGTGTGATGGCCAGTCGTTGTGTGGAAGTTGAATTACATTTAGGCACATTGGTTATTTTCCGCATGCTGCATGTGTGTCGGGCACGTGGCTTAATTTGTTAAACGTCAACTGAGGTCGATGGTTAACCTAATCGTTTAGCATTTGTGAGTTGGCAGAACAAAGTCTGACGGTAGGCAAAAAGTCTTGGTGGTAGGCCATAAGAAGGCAGATTGTAGGCAGAAGTTACCACCCACCAGACAAAGTCTCGCCGCCAAGCGATTTGTCGGGTCGGCATGATGTCTGGTGAAGCCTTACGGAGGATGGGTCTGAGCAGTTGTGATGTGATGCGTGCCGGGTACGATGTGCCAAATGTTGTTGTGTCGAGAGTTTGGTCGTGGAGGATCTCCAGATCAATCTCACTCTGGCGCAGCATCATTGGTCGTGTTGTTGGGTGTAACATTGCATCACCTCACTCAACTGCCGTCTTCCTACCTATTCGCTCAGTTTTTCTGAGTGAATAGATTCTTAATAAACTAGCGCGCCGACTTGCCACCGGCAAAGTTTTTCGACTTGCAAAGACCGAAGCCGCCAACTTCGCCCGCCGGTAAAATGTTGCCGACATATGCCGAAGGGCCGGCAGCGGCTTTGGTGTGTAGAGCGAGCACATAACAAAATTTTTTGTCAATTTTGTACATTGCTTGATCTCAAGGACAACAAACATTATTTGGCATTGACATTCACAATATCTACAAATTAATTACACTCTTGTAAGTCAGTGATGGAGTAGCGTTCAAGGCAGAACAAGTGTCGCTCGTCCGGTGCCAAGATGTGTGGATGGCAATAATGTTATCAATACAGGCCAATGCTTAGCGATGGGTTAAGTCGGGTTGTTTATGGTAATGATAATAAATAAATCTCATAATATAAATAGCTAGAAAGCCGATGAATTTTAGAGGTGGAGATTCGGGGCCTAAACACCTCGTCGGAGAGATACATAAAACCACCAGCAGGAAGTAACTGTTATAAGTTGAATTCTAAAATATATCAGCATTATTTTATGATGTGTTTTGATTTTATGCATCTTCTTCAGCCTATGGATGTCCAATGCTGGACAAAGGCCTCCCCCAAGGCTTTCCACGCTGACCGGTCTTGTGCTGCCCGCATCCAACGGCTTTCCGCGACCTTCACCAGGTCATCGGTCCACCTTGTTGGGGGCCTCCCTACGCTGCGTCTTCCAGTACGTAGTCGCCACTCCAGAACCTTACTGCCCCATCGGCCATCGGTTCTACGAGCAATGTGCCCTGCCCACTGCCACTTAAGTTTAGCGACTTGCAGAGCTATGTCGGTGACTTTGGTTCTTCTGCGGATCTCCTCATTTCTGATTCGATCACGCAGAGAAACTCTGAGCATAGCTCTTTCCATTGCCCTTTGCGTGACTCTGAGCCTTCGTATGAGGCCCATTGTGAGCGACCACGTTTCAGTTCCGTAAGTCATCACTGGCAACACACACTGGTCAAAGACCTTTGTCTTGAGACACTGTGGTATCTTGGACGACGAGAAGATGTATCGTTGCTTCCCGAACGCTGCCCAGCCGAGCTGGATTCGAAGAGACACCTCTTTCTCGAAGTTGGACCTACCTAGTTGGACTGTTTGTCCCAAGTATACACTCGTCAACAACTTCGAGTGCAGAGCAACCAACTAGAATTGGAGTGGGTGCGACATGAGAGTTCGACATGATCTTCGTCTTATCCATGTTCATCTTTAGACCCACTTGTTCGGAAGCTCTGCTGAGGTCATTGAGCATTTTGCCCAAGTCTTACAGGGTCTCAGCCACGATATCATCTGCAAAACGGAGATTAGTGATATACTCGCCATTGATGTTGATGCCAAGTCCTCTCCAGTCCAGGAGCTTGAAGACATCTTCCAACGCAGCAGTGAACAATTTAGGAGATATGACATCTCCTTGTCCACTCCACGCTGGAGTTGGATCGGTTTCGAGTCCTGATTCTGGAGACGGACTGACATGGTGGCGTTTTTGTACAAACACTTTATCACCTCAATGTATCGATGGTCAATTTGGCACCGCTGGAGAGACTGTAGCACTGCCCAAGTCTCGATCGAATCGAAGGCCTTCTCATAGTCCACAAACGCCAAGCATAATGGTTTGTTATACTCCTCGGACTTCTGTATAACTTGCCGCAGCGTATGTATGTGGTCTATGGTGCTAAAGCCTTTTCGGAAGCCTGCTTGTTCGGGAGGCTGGAAGTCGTCGAACCTGCGAGCGAGACGATTCGTGATGACCCTAGAAAACAGCTTATAGACATGGCTCAGGAGGAATATCGGTCTGTAGTTTTTCAGGAGGGTATTGTCACCTTTTTTGAAAAACAACACCACCACGCTCCTGTGCCACGCCTTAGGCGTTTTGACGTCCGGGATATCGTCGGTGTAGTGTCGGGTTAGTCTGGCTCTAGAATCATTAGCCAGGCTTACAACAGGTGCGTGTGTTGATGTGTATAACTCTCCGTAGAATTTCTCAATCTCACCCAAAATCTCGGGCTTGGAAGTGACGATCCTACCATCCCCAGTCTTCAGCTTCGCAAGTAGGCTCTGTCCAACAGACAAATCTCGGGCGAACACTTTGGAGCCTTTGTTCCGCTCGATAGCCTCTTTAATACAATTTGTATTAAATTGGCGTATATCGCGAGTCAGAGACTTTGAGATTTGTCTGTTAAGGCCTCTGATACGCAAAGCGTCATCAGGGGATTTTAAGACCACCTCCCGTCTTTCTTCCATTAGCCGACGGGTGGGACCGGAGATCTTCTTCTGTCCTTTTGAACGGAGGGTTTTGTAAAACTTGAACCCTTCCGTTTGGAGAGTTTCCACAAACCTGTTGTTATAATCGTCCACATCTACGCATTCACCGAGGCATTCGAAGCGATTTTGCAGTTCGATCTGAAAGCTTTCGGGGTTTTGGAGTTGGGTTGACGCTGGACGGAGCGTAGACTTCATAAGTCGAGAGCGTTCGAGCCTAATGTTGAGGTTCAAGATGCCTCTAACAATACGGTGGTCACTCCCGGTTTTAATCGCATGGATCACGGAGACATCATTGAACACTTGTCTTCTCGTTGACATTATGAAGTCTATCTCGTTTTTGGTCTGACCATCGGGGCTAATCCAGGTCCACTTGCGGTGCAATGGTTTCTTGAAAAAAGAATTCATCACAAAGAGTCCTTCCTTTTCCATGAAATCCATTAGCATCTGACCTCGGGGATTCCGATTTCCAACTCCAAATTGCTCCACTTTCGTCTCGACGAGATTTGATTTTATGCATGGCACCGATTAATGATCGAGGAACAAACATATAAATATCACAATTTCGTAGTCATTAAATTATATATTCTACTCAATGAAAACAAAAAACTGAAACTACTACATTAATCAAACCAACCAAGACATACGCAGCATTCTTCACCTTGTATTTTTATACATATTTCCACAAAATATACAAAAGAATTCTCTTTTAACACTTTTATTTCTGAGTGTTGATTAATATATATTGGAGTCGGGAGAGGCAATCCTCGCGGGACACGGTAATTTACGACGCGGGCGCCGGCGGCCACCGACAATACCTTATTTACGTTTAAATAAAATACGATCATTGGATTATTGATAAAAAACCTAAGCTACCGATATTCGCAATACATTTTGTGGGATAACGAAGAGAAATGAGTATAAAGTACAAACGGATCGTAACCTGTGAGTTACTTTGTCTGTTGGATACCTAGTTATGCTCGTAAAGGTAGGTCATTTAAGCCATAAATGTTTATCTTCGCGACGTGAGCTCTAATTGATCAAATCTATGATTTGTGTGAGTTCGCGAACTGAGATTATTTTTTTCCGTTGTAATTTCAGTGCGTATCATTTTAAGTTCACATTCTATCTTGTAACTCGATTTATTTGCCTACATACTTACTTTACTAGTGACTTTGTTCCAGAATGTAACTTCAGTAGGATCTAAAATACACTTTAAGCTATTTATTATCTATACTCTTTCACTTACACGGAGTTTTGTATTGTGTACTTGTTAGTAACACATTCTGTCCATATCACTTCATTGGTTAGCAAGGGGATAGGTACCGAGATGACATCTAACAGAGAAGTGTGGAAGAAAAGGACATGTTACGCTAACCTCAAATAAATTGGAACAAGGGCATGGAAATGATGACTTAAATAAGGTTAGTATTTTAGATGTAAAGGCCGCTCCACTGACACGGAACTGGGCGGAGAGGAGCAGTCAAGAGCGGTGAAAAGCGGTCAGTGTTTCCACTGAAGCGGAGTTAGGCGGAGAGGAGCGGTGAAGAGCGGTGAAAAGTGATCAGTGTTTTCTCTGAAGCGGAGCGGAGTGGAGTGGAATGCAGCGGCGCATACTTTTGGACTTCTCATCCGTTTTGATACTCTCTGCACCCCAATACTCATTGTCCTTCGTACCGTATCGCATCGCTGTATTTTTATTATGAATATCACCTGAGCTCTACTCCACCACACTCGTGCTGTTTCCATTGAAGAGGAGTGGAGATTTCGTGCATTGTGGTTGGTCAATTCCTGCAACGTTAAGCTTCTCTCCGCTCTGCTCCACGTCAGTGGAAACCCGGCCTTAAGCGTTGAAACCCTCCTCCAAACTGTCCCTCAATCCTTTGCCCATCTAGGCCATAAGTTTCCGGCTATTTGTACGATGTCGTCTAAAGCTCTACCCTTCCTTCATATATTGGGTAGGGTACCTATTTGAAATGTCCAGACCTTTTTGACAGCATCTCTCGCCTTTGTTCTTTTTGTTATCAGTGAACTTTTGCCTTGTTTGATTTGTCAGACTAGTTATGATTAGAAAAAGGTAATAATATACAAAATTAGTTGCGCCCCGTGGTTTTACGCGCGCAAGTCTCGATCCCGTGGGAAAATTTTAATAAAGAGAAAGAATATTTATCTTTGTCTTGATCCGGGTCATGATATAAATAAATAAAAAGGAAATGATTTTTATTTCGGACCAGATAATCCATAGAGTGTTAGTAACACCAAAAAGAAATGCCAAATGTCTTCCGAATCCGGTCAGTCGTTTTTGCATGAAATACGCTTTCACGAAAACAAAGATACAAAATCAAATCTGTTCTCTATTATCCAACTTTTCCCTCTTCAATTTAAATTAAATTCAGCTATCTGTTACCAGATGAATAAAATATTAAGAGCGAACACTGCTGTTATTGCTCCAATAAAAACAAGTAGAATCGTTTTCGCAATTATCACAATAGTAAATTAAAAAATAACAATTTAGCCCCTAAACAGGTGTGAAGGCATGAGGAACAAGTCGTGAGGTTGAAAACAGAGGATCCTCCGACCAGACAGGTGTTGGTTTGGTGGTGTTGTGTTGGTTGATTTTGTAAAAATGTACACATACTAGTTGCACTGTAAACTCTGCTTGCTAGATGTAGAATTCCTGTGACGTCAGTATGAGGTGTTGTTTTATATGTGGCGTTTGTATGAAGATACCGCTACACAAGCGTTCCTGTCCTGCTTATATGAGTGGAAGGCCAGAAAAAGAGGCTTATAAGTATAAATTAAGAAACCTCCACATCATAAACAGGTTAAAAACTTGCCTCTATTTTTATGCCTCCAAGATATTACTAACATACGCATCAATTAATTACCTGATAGTGTGTCGTATGAAATAATAATAATAAATTGTTGAAAGAAAAAATTATATTGCCACTCTAATCTGACATTTTGTCTAAAAATAATCGCTCTCAACAGTTTCGAAAAAAAGTTCCGTTTGTGTTCCATCGAGTATTGCGAAGTATAGGTAATCAAGTGACACATCATTCAATTTCACAGTCAACAATTTACATACGACCAGTGCAAACAGCCTCCGTAGCGTAGCAGTAGCGAACGCGGCCGCTGCGCAAGGAGGCGCGGGTCCGATCCCCGCGCAGTGCAAATAATTCTATACATGAATATTTGCACTGGAGCAAATATTTGTATGTATAAATATGAATATTTGCACTGGTCTGGTCGTGCCTCGGAAAACACGTTAAGCCGTTGGACCCGGTTGCCATACAAACATCTAATGGCAGTCGTTACGGGTTGTTGGAGCCCTCAAAAGTCCAACAATTGGTCTACCGGCAATGCTTCGATATCGCCTTCGGGTTGTGGAGGTCAGACGGCAGTCGCATCACGGAAAATATCGAAGTTTAGCCAAAATCAGCAGTTAGACTGGTAAAGCGGACCCCAGACTGCAAAGCTGAATAATCTTCGGATGCGACTGGTATTAACGCTGAAATGGTGATGACTTGCAAACCATTGATATGTCATTCTGACACATTGCGATTCTGTAACCAGCTCACCGTGAAAATTTAGGTGAAGTGAGTCATTCCAACTAATGCTAGGAATTGCTTCCTCACTCTAAACTCACTTCACCTTTCACGATGAGATTTTTACAGAATCGACCGGCTGAAGCACCTTATTTTTGTATTGTTTCACAAATTTTCCTCCTGTCGCCCATGAATGGCATATTGGAAAAGGATTATTTTATCAAACAACGGGGCTGGACCTTGAATACCAGAAACGCATTTATTTATCCTCACACAGGGATAACAATATGCGTGTAAATATGGCACATCGAATTTATTTTACAAATAGACTGTCATTTATTTGGATTTACTAGAGGGAGACAACAAAACCGACGAAAAATTTACAAATAAAAGTTTAAGTTATTTTTATAAATATAATATCTAGGTACTCACATTCAGTTTGGTTTCATTAAATATTTGTGTTCTGTTAAGACCACTTTTATGCAGCGCAATAATAGTTGCCCTCGTCTGAATATTAATGATAGCGGTATTATTCTTAAAATGCAGGCAAAATTTTGAGAATAAATTTAATACCGCTATCTTTAAAATGACACGTCACTAACCAATCAAACGACAAAAACTATTGTTACCTCATGTCACCTCACTGAAATCTAAATTCTTTATCTTCTACTTTCTAATCTTACGCAACCTGCGAACAAAGCCAACAAGATAAAGATCTTAGCATGGAGTAAAAACATACAAAATGCCTATATATTTTTTTTTCTTTTTTTAGTTTATTTATTATTAGTTTTTACCAATATTAATCAATATCACATTAGTTTTGTACCTACTCGTAATCATTTATATTTATGTAACACGTATTTATTTTCATTAAGTATGAATACACACGTTATGCTGTAGGTTTAGTTGAAAACCAGCGTCAGGCACTAGTTGTCTGGCATTTTTGCTGAACTGGACCTTTTTGGTGCAGCCACGAGGCCTACTTTGCTGCTATTTTTTACACAAGGGTTTAAGGGTGTTTTTTGTTTACTTTTTATTTGGCTTTTTTATTTTATTATTTGTTTTTTTTTTATATATATTTTATTATTTTTTTGTTGTGTCAAGTCTATGCTGAATAAATATATTTTCTTTCTTTCTTTCTTCTTCTTATATACTACGTGAGATTTGGCCTCAAGGCATCCATAAAATAAATTTGCATTTAGTATGGGCGCGACAAATAGACGAGTAACTCTATTTTACGGTAATCGATTTCGACGATTCTTTTTACATGTGAAAGGATTTACTTTCAGTTTGGTTCCATAGAATTATCACAATCCATTTTTCAACCAAAATTCTTGTAAACGAAAATTTTGTCGTTTCTTTACTACCCTTTTCCCACAGAACAGATTTATCTATTCGGTGCCTTTTACCAACTTCGGAGGTCCTTATCGGACACGATTGTTTCGGGAGGTTCCTGTTTCGGATATGGCGGGAGAAAACGCCAGGCTGTAACCAATGTACGAATAGCCCTAAGAACAAGGTGGAGCATACGGTAGAAGTCTGTCCGACTTAGGCGATGCACTGTCATATCCTCGTGGCAACGATCGGCGGCGGCGATAGCTCTCGCGGGCCTTGGTCCGGAGCGAAAGTGCATGGCGGGCCACCATCAGCTGGATACCAGTACTTTTCAAATCTGAAAAGTGTAAAATAGAAACATTATTACCCAAAAATAAAAAAAACAAACAACTTTCAAAAATACACTAAAAGTGACTAATAACTAATTTAGGTTGAATTTTTTTTTGTTAAATGTTTTCTTGAAACTGGAAGGACATAAATCAAATTGTTTAATTTGATTTACGTCCTTCTAGTCACGAACTTTCTTTGTGAGGTTCCGTTGGGTAGGGGAGAATGCATTGGTTAGACTCTTTCCAAAAACGGGTTCCCGTTATTTTGTTAAATTTTGTTTAAAAATAAATTATGTCAATGTCATATTAATTGTGCTTAATCAATCAATTAGCAGCTTATCGCAGTCCACTGCTGGGCATCCCCAAATGCCTCAAAGCACTCTAAGTTCCCCTTCTTCTGTAATAAATCTACCCTAACTAATTTCTTCAGTAGAGGCAACCAACTGATTAATTCTGTTTTACTTTCATTCCAAAATCATTAGCATTAAAATGTAGATGAGGGGATTAAAATTTAATCTCAATTTACATTTTGTAACAGTAAACCATCCCGGAATTTAATCAAAATATGACTAGTGCTTCGTAATGTTAAAATAACCTTCAGTTATACAAGGTGGCAGGGACTTCACAACCTGTTAACCGAAGGGCTTCATTTTGACAGTAAAATTAAATTCATTGCGTTACTTACGTAGTTGAGAAGACACATTCTTCGGACACTCGAAGAATGTGACAACCCTTCGTTGCCCACTGCTCGTCGCCCGCTCGTAACCCCGTGTTTACGGTGGTCGGCAGTTCGATGTTGTCTCCCGACCAGGACGTCTCGACGGCTGCGACGGCTAGAGGCGTGAGGGCGCCGTGGCGCCTCTCTAGCTACTCCTCAAAGAGGGAACGTACCGCTGCTGGCGTGCCCAGCACTGGGATGTGACAATCACACTCTCCATATCGCCATGAGATGCCACCGGAACTCTGTCCGCCGTTCCGCGATTTCTCGCGGCAGCGGAGTTATACCAGGCGTTTTGCCTCTTCTCGCCACTCCCACATGCGAGCGAGGGTTTTGGCCTCCAGATCCCATGGCGGCAATCCAGCAAAGAGGCTCGCCTCCCCAGCGGAGACCGTGCGGTATCTCCGGACTAGCCGAACGGAAATAAACCTCTCGGACACGGTCAGGCGTCATGCTGGTCGTCGCCTCAGGGACCGCGCTCACACCGGTGCTCCGTAAAGGGCCATGGACCGCACGACCCCCACGAAGAGTCTCCGGCAGGAGGTGTTTGGTACCCTTAGGTCGGGGAGGAGCCGCCTCGAGGCAGCCGCAGCCCATTCCAGTCCGGGAGCCAAACGTCGGAAGTGCTCCTCAAAGTTCCACCGACTGTCGAGGACAAGTTCCAGGTACTTCATCGTAGCGGCGATCGGCGCCGATCTCTCGCGTCCGACCCTGGTCCAGGCCATGGTCCGGAGCATGGCAGGCCGTCACCTCCTTTTGCAAAGCAGTGATGCTGGCAAACAAGGAGGCGGAGCGGGTGAGGCAGCGGGAATCCAAGCGCCCTCACGCCACCAGCTGCAGGGACACCTTGAGTCCCAATTTCCAGGTCCTCTCGATGATTGTCGCAACCCCGAGGGTCGCTGCACTGACCTCCCTTGCGCCAGGACCAGCGTTTCGTTAGCGTAACTAACTACTCTGACGTCGATAGGTAGGTCGGCGCGCAGCACCCAGTCATACCCGATGTCCCACATATGCGGCCCCAGGACCGATCCCTGCGGGACACCGCACGATATCTATCGCCGATTCCATACTCTTTGCTGATCGGGGTATTTTTGTGGTCTTCGCCGCTCTGTACCCCTCGTATAGGTCCGTAGCTCCACCTGTATGGACGCCTTACGCAGAGACGTTAGCTCCGGCGACCACCAGTACACTTGACGCCGGGCTGGACCCGGAGCATTGCACGTGGCAAAGATATTGCAATGCAAATATTTCGGGTATAGCCTCCCGGATCCACTGCGCCTCATCGTTGGTGTCAGCAGGCTTGTCCGGTGGTGAAACCCAGGCTTGCACGATCGAAACTTCCAGGGGCAGCTCCCAGTCCGCCCAATGCGGACCACCTTGAAAACTTAACGTTGAAAGCAAAAAATCAGTCAGCAATAATCTACTGCCAATGATGCCATCTTAATAATTACTTTTCAATCAAAATAAGTAAAATTACATAGATAAATTAAGGTTGAAGTATATTTACCCCAAATACGTACTTTCACTACACACAAAATAAAACAAACTCCAATTATTCTAATATTTAATAATGTTTTATACTAACTAACAATTTCCAACTGTCATATTAACAAATTCAGTAACTGTAACAAACAAAATGTGAATTAACTAACAAAATATTGCTCTAAATAATAATATGAATTTATGTCCATTTTGATCCGAACTCTGATCCGATTGCATTAGGAAATCCAGTAATTAATATCAACTAAATTCCAATGGTAATACCACTCATTATAGTGAGTTGCACTTTTTGAAACAGTTATTAAATGTTTGAAGTTGTAACGTAAACTGTATGTTATTATGTAGGTGTTAAGGTTACTTTTCTTTAACTTATATTTGTTTACATTTTTGGCAAGTAAGACGCGATTGGAGAATAGGTATGTTGCGAATAATAGTTAGGAAGAGGAACAAAAAGAAAACTCCTCGCAATGTTGATGGAGCAAGAACACTATTAGCGAGAATACGTAATGAATATCGGATGGTAGAACTGAAAGGTATTGCAATTACACAAAGTTTCCTCCGGCCGAACTTAGCAACAGTTCTCCTGGTTAATTGATCGGATCTATTATTCAACGTTGAAAGTTCTCGAGGTGTTCAGTTTCCTCCTGTCACAGTTCCATGAATAATCAATCATCTTTATTATTAAAATTATCTTATTTTCTTGCTGGAAAACAGGGATCTTCACGGAGTAATGTTACGGCTACAAACTTTGTACTAGCATTTAATAAAAAAAAGTTTGAGCGAACAAAGTTTTTTGTACTCTTGCGGATAGTAATTATAAAGGACAATATCTTGGCTAAATACGTTGATATGTAGTTATGACGTCCCCGTTATTGTATCTCCATCGACCAATAATGTTGTACTTAAGGATTAACGGGTTTAAATTAAATTAGCTAGCAAAACTCCGCGAACGATTATCATCAAGATTGCATCACTGCTTACCATCAGGCGGGATTGCGGTCAAGCACTAGTTTATAATTTATATAAAAAAAGTGATCCATAAAAATACAATAATATTTGTTTTGCAATTTTAATAAAAACGTTAGTTATTAGTAAAATCTTAAGTAGTGTGTTTAGTATGTAAGTATTAGTATAATTTTAGATATATGTATATGTCGGAGATCGTCGATATAATTTTAATAGAAGTCGCTGATTTGATTTACGTAGTAGAGGGGCGAACGCTTGTGACGTTATTTTGTGATGGCGTCACATGGACAGAGTCGCTTTGGAAAGTGGGGTTCGTTGAATGGTCACTTTGCATCGAGACGCGGACCAAGGCACTTCTCCGAACCGAAACTGTCGGTTTGCCTATTCAAATTGTTATTATGAAGATTGGAGGGTACATCTACACGTCGTGCTTCAATTCAAAACTCACCTACGAAATGGAACCTGTACCACCACACCAAGATGCTGTAGACCCTACCGCTTTGCCGTCGCTGTCTCCGACATATATATCTGTGTGTCTATTTTAGTGTAATGCATTTTAGTGTAAATTAATGATGACATTAACGCCAGTTTCACTTAGGTAATCTCCAAGAAAATCAATGTCCATTTTAAGGTTACCTGGAAGAGATCGCATGAGCGATAAAGCCACCCATTGTATATTTTGTAGTGTTGAATGTAAGTACATTCAATATACATAAATAAGAAACCACCAGGCAAAGCCCTGCCGCCAAGCGATTTGTCGCGTTCCGGCATGATGTCTGGTGAAGCCGTACGGAGGACGGGTCTGAGAAGTTGTGTTACGATGTGTGCCGGGTACGATGCGCCAAATGTTGTTGTGTTGGGAGTTTGGTCGTGGAGGGTCTTCAGATCAATCTCCCTTTGGCGCAGCATCGTTGGTCGTGTTGTTGGGTTTAAGATTGCATCACCTCGATCAACTGCCGTCTTCCTTCCTATTCGCTCAGTTTTTCTGAGTGAATAGGCTCTTAATAAGCTAGCGCGCTTTACCATCAACGATCGCATCACTGCTTACCATCAGGCGGGATTGCGGTCAAGCGCTAGTTTATAATTATTAAAAAAAAACCAGACAAGCGCAAGTCGGAGTCACGCATGACTGGTGCCGCCCTTCCCTTTTATTTGAATTTGTTTTTTAGATATTTGTTATTATCATTATCATCATCATTTCATTTCTTTCAGGTTTAAAACACCCATTAAGCACAATATTTTATATATAGTCAATACATATCTAGAAATAAAATTAAAATTGCTCCTAATTTAGTAATATGTTCTCGATGACCCAGATTTAGTTCAAAATGATCTCCAAAGCCTAAAGCACAGGCAAAGAGTACACAGCCTGTTGGTCTTCTATAGGATGCATTTTGGAGAGGGAATTGCATGACTTATTTCCCCCATCTCCGTTCCATCATTAACGACCCATCGTACGGCGAGTTGTTAAAAACCACTACGCTCCGGACGAAGTGTTTCGCGTCGTCTTGTCTTGAGGGACTGGAACAATATGCAAGGTTTCCGTCTGACTACAATTTAAGTGCCTTCAAGGCTAGAGTGTCGAAGATGGTCGAGAACCATCAACGATTGCATGACTGTTTACCATCAGGCGGTATGTCGGACAAGCACTTGTTTAAAAAAAGATGAACATAGCCTGCCATTCCCAAGCAGAACTCATGCTACCAAATCAATAACCTCTTTACATCCATTTTTACAAATGAATAAGCAGTAAATAGCACTCGCATGTGCAGTTATGAGCACAAACTATGTTCAATAATGAACATCCGTTCTTTATCCGGAGCGGGACGCGTCCGGCATCGCCTCGTTTGTGTTATAAAAAAAAATATTTTCCATTACCACTCCACTTTGCATTTCTGGGATTGCAAAATGAGAATTTTGCATCCATTAGGATTTACCTTTATGGGCTTCAAATGTAGTGCCCCATTGGTTTCGCGCGACTCGTATTTCCAAACCCAGTTTGGCCAGTGTTTTTCCACAAACGCTTGTAAACAGTTTTTCTTAATGTACCTAGATTGCCAATTATTGGTTGCGAAATTCCCATTTTCATACTCGATCTGAATCATTTTATAGGGATTGCTAAACCATTGCTTTTTATCTTCAAAAATTATTTTTACTCGACTACGTCCGTAACGCCATGAATTTTGTTGAACTGTCAAAATGAAACTCACTGTTACTGATAGTTTGTTTTGAATGTGGGGATCTCTTTTCTTATATATCTCTTTATGTTCTGCAGTTATAAATGAAAAATAGTTTCACAATAGCAGTTACAAGTTTTGAAGTTGGCGATGTTAAATCCGTGTGCCTCGGAAAGCACATTAAGCCTTTGTTACGGTGTCAGATCTCCAGATCGTGCTGTATTGCCTTTCCACAGGTCTTTGATAGTGAGTGCACCTGTGTGTGCAAACACACTTGGACACTGTAATATCTTCCACGGAGACGGCAAACATCCTCTGATACTGGATGCCATGACCGAAACTCGGTCTGAAAGTTCTGGAGGTTTGGTATTTGTTGTAGTTTTTATGCACTGGATCTCCCAAAAATATAAACGCAATATACTGGAAAAGAATTTTGCAAATCATTCCAAAAGAGTAATCAGTGAACATACTTAAAAAAAAAAGATTCTGACGAATTGAGAACCTCCTCCTTTTTTTGAAGTCTGTTAAAAATAACGTCAATTTCTTATTTAATAAAGTTCAGTTTACTTCCCAACATCGAACATTTTTTTTTACCTTTTTCAATAGTGCGGTTCACTTGAAATGAACTTTAATCTCCAATCTTTAATCCCAAATGAAAGCTGGCATTAAAAACGGCAAAACTTCAATTCGCAGTATAAATAAAATTGTAATATATTGTACATAGGTATAACTTGTCTATAAAGTCGTGAAAATATATGTTTCTGGAACAAAAAAATTTAAAAGTAGGGTTTAAAATATGTAATTTTAACTTTAACGTTGTCAACTAATAGAGTAATCAATTTGTATAATTTTTTTTTTATTTTACTCATTTAAACGCCAGAGACCATAGACTTGTGTTTTCATTAAAACCAGTTGTGCTTCTAGTACAAAACAATGTGCTAGCATCAAAATGGTTTCAGTCAAGTCAACCGGGTTGACTTGACCGCAGCGCCCCCATTTATTTTCAGGACTTTATAGACACAGTATAGTTCAAAACTTTCCTGCTGTTATTTATGTCGCATGTAGTAGAAACAGTGTCAAAATTTTCAACGAATTCATTAAAATTGCTATCCATCTTCGTTACTTAAGAGATGTGCGATGTGTGAATGGCCCCACACTTCTACGACCTAAAATTAGGGGACCTTTTAACTGTCCCCTTACTATTGGTGGAATGGAAAGCACCTAAGCCCTCTAACTTTTGTTAGGGGACCCCTTAAATTTAGGATGTCAGTGAAGACATTTTACAACTTTGAACTTCGGATTGATCATACCTCTAAGGTTGCCATAATGTTTCACGTTATCACCATAAGTCAAGTACACCCATGCATTGTAACAATTATACTTTGGCAGTCACTTTATTTTGCAGCTGTAAGGTTGGTTTTCCCTTTTTACTAGCCTTTTCTCCTAAAAAGTTACTTTTGTTTTCACCCCAGTGGTTATGTTCAGACTACTTTGAAAATACATAATTTACACACACATACATATATTATGTGTAACATCGTCTTGGGATAATACTGTAAGTTGTTGTACTTATTAGTGTGAATAAATAAATATAATAATAATTGATCTGATTCTGATAATCATCAGAATAAAAAATCAAAATACGAGTATATATTTTGTTTCCTAAACCTACGTCGGTACTTATGAAGACATGTCAGAAGCTAGGTGCGCGGTTCCAAATGGTCCTTTTCACGTCAATGGCCACTATCCATAGTCCGACTTCATCCTCTGCAGAGCATCGAGCGAAGGATAAGAAAAGAGATCCCAACTTTCCTAAGCCCCCCAGCCTTATACAGCGAGTTAATTTCATAACATACAATCAGTAGCAATGAGTTCGGTGGTAGGCCATAACATCGGCTGCCGGCAGAAGTTACCACCCACCAGACAAAGTCTTGCCGCCAAGCGATTCATCGTGTTCCGGCATGATGTCTGGTGAAGCCGTATGGAGAACGGGTCTGAGCAGTTGTGTTGCGATGTGTGCCGGGTACGATGCGCCTAATGTTGTTGTGTTGGGAGTTTCGTCGTGGAGGGTCTTCAGATCAATCTCCCTTTGGCGCAGCATCGTTGATCGTGTTGTTAGGTTTAACATTGCATCACTTCGCTCCACTGCCGTCTTCCTTCCTACTCACTAAGATTTTTAAGTGAATAGGCTTAAGAAACTTGCGCATCAAGCAATCACAATTTTCAAAAATATGGAGTAGTTGCCTAATGGTTTAAACACCGGGCTCTCAAGTATAAGAGTGCGATTCCAGGTCAGGCAAGTACCAGTGTAACTTTTCTAAGTTTTATATACTTTCTAAGTTTATCTTGGACACCGATGACTTTTCAGTTTGAAATCGCCAACCCGCATTGAGCAAGCGTCGTGATTACGCTCAATGCTTCTCTGTATGAGAGAAGACCTGTGCCCAGCAGTGGGACGATAAAAAGGTTGATGATGATGATGTAGCAGTAAATTTAGCCTTTCAATAACATTCATTGCGTTATATGTTATTTACATATGTACGTTGTTGAAAACACTCATTTTTCGAAAATATTGAGCAATGGATTTGTTACATAACTAGGGTGCAGCTTTCTTATCAGTATAAATAACTACTTTAATATAGTAGGGTAGGTAGCAAGGGACTAAATGTTTAGATTTATTTAAACCATACGCGGAACACCATCGCATGTTACAATACACCTACATAATCAGGGGGTGGAGTCGCAGCGCAACTCCATGTGTTGTGTTTACGAGCGCGTTCCGAATTGTATCACACAAGGTTTGCTGAATTAAATTAACATTTTTATTATCATTTGCGGTTTTACGCGAGTATGTTTCGGATTTATCCGATTAGTTCTTGATTCAAATGAAGTCCGTTATGTCATCTAATATGCGATGCTTTATTTTGTGTAAATTATTTCATCACCACTGCTCTCAAAGTGGTGTAGGAATTAGTAAGACCAATTGTTTCTTGGTCTCACTAAAACATTTCAGATTGTTCTGACAATCCAGTCAGACAGCGAAAGTGTAATTTATTTAATTAATGTAGTCCGTGTGTTTTGATGTATGAGTTATTATTAATTTTCAGTTTCGGATCTGCGCCCTAACGCCCATCACAATATTACTCTTAATTTGAATAATTTGAAGCATATTAATAATCCAATGCTCCATATATTCGAAACAAGTATTTGCTCAACAAAATAAAGAACGCAATTAACTTTGTTGAACTGTCAAAATTTAACCAAATGCTACTGATTTAGGTTACGTAATTACCCCGTAGTAGTTTTGAAGAATACCTACCCCTACATAACTGTTTATAATATAGCTTCTACTTGTGACTTTGACCGCTTGAATTTTTTTGTTCCCAGACACACCTCGTCGCATCGCATCGCCTATTCACACTATTACGTCGTTGTCACTTAGCGTCCTTTCTAACTTGGCAAAAAATGGTCAAAGCGTGATGTTATATAGTCTATAGCCTTACTCAAGAATTGGTCTATTAAATGCGAAAATATTTTTTCTAATTCGATGGTGGGTCCAGAGAGAGGTGATCCAAACAAACAATTTTTACCTCGGTGTAATGTTAGTATATACTATAATATTAATGCAAGTAAAATGAAATTAAATAATATATGTAATTAAAAAGTACCTAGAACATTTCAGAACGCATCACGTTCAGCGAAGGTAACCAACCGGTTGTTAGACGGGCTTATAATTCCATTTGTTGAACATTCAGCCAACTTCCAAACGCTACTTTAATTGAAATGTGGTTCTTATGCTCTCCGTAATGCGAACTTAGAGTAATAAATTGTATTTTTACTCTGAATTTCTTGAAATGGTCTTAGAAATAAATAATACACAAAACTTTCTAATTACAAAAAATATGGTGGATACTTTTTTGTAATTATGAATCTTTTTTGGGTAATAAATAATTTATTAATGTAATGTGAAACACGTTTGTGTGAGTAAAATAGTACTAATAAGTTATTATTATTAATCCATGGTCGATGTCCCTGCCACTGTAAGCACTGCAATCTGTGGCAAAGATATCGACCATGGATTTAGGACATGAGACAGGAAACTGACCGTTGCGGATATATGTACATATGTATATTGAATAATAAAAATGGCATACTTAACCGATGAAAAACTTCTACGCTATGATCTGTGATGTTTTCAATCAAGGGCTTCATTGTCTCCGGCGGGATCTCGTGGCGACATGGAGAGTGCGATTGTTGCAACCCAGTGCTGGGCATGCCATAATAGCGACGGTAAGTTCACTCTGTGAGGAGTGGCTAGAGAGGCGCCACAGACGCAGGTCCTCACCGAACACGGTTGTTTCGGGAGGTTGGCGCCTTGTCCTGGTGGCGGCGATCTCTCGCGTCAGGTCCAGGCCATGGTCTGGAGCGAGAGTGTATGGCATGTGTTGGCAAAGGAGAAGGCGGAGCGCGTGAGGAAGCGAGAATCCCAGCGCCCTCACGCCTTTAGCCGCCACAGGAGACGCCCTGATCGGGAGGCAACGGCGATCTTCTAGCCACCGTAGGCACAGGCTTGCGGCCGGTGAGGTGCCCACTGCTCGCAGCTCGCTGCTCAGTAAGGATTAGGCCCGGGTGGACAGTGCGTTGTATTTCACGAGCCTCAAAGAGATTTCAGTAAATCGTGACGGGGTCCACGAAGACCGATGCCATCTGGATCAAGGTTGCGGGTTGGTTAAAAAGGAATCCGTGGCCCTGGCGTACAGGCAAGCGAAAAAACATGGGTGAGTTTTAGTCAGTAAAAGTCTGACAAGCCCTTGCGCTCCGCCCAGAGCGGGAGAGGTCATTTGATGATTTCACATCCAGAACAAAAAAAAAGGACTTCATTGTGAGAATGTGCCGGCCGATGTAGAGACGATAGCACATCAAACTACAATCTGTCAGATTTATTTATTCGATTTTTTTTTCTCGTCCGATGAAGGCCAGCCCGCGCCGCAGCTGAGCCAGTAACCATAACTTCCCAACCATGACCTCTGAGTTTGTTTCGGACGTTTCTTCTCAGAGCTAGTACTAGGAAACGCCGGTCATCAAACCGAAATAAAAATAAAAATTCGATCCAGCCACCCCTTGCTGTTCTCTCCAGCGACGCCCTAAGCCGAGGTTCGTACTCCACAAGGGGTGCCCTTAGTGCGTAGTCGCTTAGTTTTTAGTAGCCCTAGCTGGAGGCTTTAAATTCATTTAAGGCATCCACAGGAAAGTCCGGTTAAGTAGTCACGGCCTCTCAAGGTCAACTACGAGATGCCATATAAAAAAAAAACGATTTTTAACTTTACCTCTCAAGCATCAAAGGCTCAGGATTGATTGGGAATACTTTTTTTTTACCAGTTATCGTCCGGACCTCCCTAACACTTACTATTTTCTGTAAGCGCCATTAAAACCTGTTTCCAATTAAACATTTATTCTCTTTAACAAATTATGTGTAAATGAAGGCTATTTTCAATCATAATCGTTAACTAACCAAAACTCCTTGACAGCTAATCATAAATAAAATATGTACAGGCTATCATAACATGGATACGTTGCCGCCCCAAACATTAACGCTATCTGACATCAAAAATCGTTGCAATCAATCATCAGTGTCGCCATGACACGTATTACCGATTCCAATTAGTAACAAAGTAAGGGCACTGCATTATGGTCTGTTCTAAAAGTGGCTGATGAAAAAATAAACAAATGAATCAGATAATGTCGCTGTGGATGTTAATATTATATTAAGGTATAAACTAGCGCTTGACCGCAATCCCGCCTGATGGTAAGCAGTGACGCAATCGTTGATGGTAAAGCGCACTAGTTTATTAAGAGCCTATTCTCTCTAGCCTTGAAGACACTCAAATTGTAGTCCGACGGAAACACCGCCGCCGGCAGATTGTTCCAGTCCCTCGATGTACGCGGTATAAAGGACGAGGCGAAACGCTTCGTCCGGATCGTAGAGGTGTTAACAACATAAGGGTGGAAACTCGCCGTACGACGGGTCGTCCGATGGTGGAACGGAGATGGGGGAATTAAATCGTGCAATTCCCTCGCACACTCCCCAGAATGTATCCTATAGAACACCGAAAGGCTGGCTACTCTACGCCTGTGCTCTAGGCTTTGGAGACCAACTCGAGTTAAATCAGGGTCACCAATCAGCCTCTTCGCACGCCTCTCCACTGAATCCAAAGTGGCCAGGTGACACTTAGCAGCACCAGCCCAGATGTGGGTGCAGTACTCCACACACGAACGGACCTGTGCTTTGTACAACATTAGAAGCTGCCCTGGTGTGAAGTACTGCCGGACCTTTGCGATTACACCAAGTTTTCTGGCAGCCACCTTGGCCTTGGACTCAATAAACCGCCCAAATTTTAGGAGAACATTTTACACATTCCGAAAAGTAGGAGCCAAGGTGAACGGGCTCCTTTTGGCGGTGAAAAGACACTTACATATTAAGTGCTTTGGTTTGGTTATTTGAATATGTCAACCCGGAATCCTGATTTTAATACACCTTATAGTGTACATTTGATAAGTAATGTTAATTTTATAACCTCAATTTTTACATAACCGTTAAAATTGTAAAAATATCATATCTCACCACTCAGTTTTCCTATTTTAGTGTAGTTTTGTACTAAACACATAGGAATATTTAAGTAAAATTTTCTATAGTGAGTAATTGCGTAAAATTAGAAACCTTACGGGTCGTTTTACACATTCATAAGACGAACAACTTCCTTTAAAAACATCCTCAATCTACTCTGTCTCAATCTGTCAAAAACTAGATACATTTTGACAGGTGTTGACATTAACTGTCAATAACATGAGATGTCGACTAGAACTCGAACGTTTTTTTTGTCACTTGGAACAGATCACAGTATGAAACACATAATTGTCAACGTCATGTCATCATTAAGTAGCTTAACGCAAAAAGCGAGCATTACGTAATGAGTTAAATTCATCGCGGGCCCGACATTATAAATAACTCTCTTTACACAAGTCAGTCGGGCATTGTATTTAGCACAGCGGGAAATTTCCCGCATCAACTATTTCCAGTTTTCACAAAATTAGAGCGTTCACGAAGTTTATTCGCTCTTTGTTCGTACCCGGAAACCTTAA
Organism: Sesamia inferens; assembly: GCA_037179545.1. Taxonomy (NCBI): domain Eukaryota; kingdom Metazoa; phylum Arthropoda; class Insecta; order Lepidoptera; family Noctuidae; genus Sesamia; species Sesamia inferens. The sequence goes on along the minus strand of CM073928.1, from coordinate 11,968,462 downwards.
ATGAACACTTTTGTATAGAATGCGAATTTAAACTGATGATGAATAGTGTTTTATGTGCGCATTTTCCGTCTGAACTGTTAAAATACGGTTTACATAAACATAATTAACGTATATTTCCATTTCGTGGACACAGGAGTGTGTGCTAGAGGGGGTGGGAAATGTCAAATGGTACAAAATTTTTGGTTTTAGGTCATGCCGGTTTCGTCACGATTTTTTTCTTTGCCATTTTAATAACTGTAGTAATAACACAATTCGTAAAAAATAAAGTACCTGACTGGGCATGAACCAGGGTTCATGCCCAGTCAGGTACTTTATTTAGTTGGGTTCAGGAACCCAACTCACAAGTGGCGGCCCTTAAGACGGGGCTATTCCCTAAAATTTTGCGCCAAATATTGTTTAATTATTTTAAAACAGTTTCTAGGAAGGGTTGCTGTTTTCCCAAGGGTGTAGTTAGGGCGATTGAGGAGGATCTGTCAGGGAATTAACGATGATGAACGCGCCTGCTATCTACTGATAGATCGATGACTTAGAAGGGGGAATATGCATTTTATTTATTTATACTTTCGCACAAAAAAGGTACAGAGGCGGACTTAATGCCTCAGGCATTCTCTACCAGGTAACCAAGCGTGGTGAAGAGATTAGATGGCAGGTGCTTTAGTTAAATACATTGACAAGGAAAAGAAAAAACTCAAAACACAAATTAAACAAATACTTTAGCTATATACATATACATACTATTACAAAAATATATACAAAACTAAAACTTGTCAGAGAGGTGTTGAGATGACCCTACCCTAATTGTTTGCAAAATGACTCACAAATTTCCTCTTAAATCCACCTGATATCACCTATCCTATCATCATCGTCGCCATCCTGATATCAAGAGGAAGCGCAATGCTCAAGAGAATTGACTGGATATGAAATGAAGAGTGAACAAAGTCAGACGTATGTGAAGGACAGAGTAAGAGAAGACTAATAGAAGCACGCAGTTTTTACTGTGTGACGAACACAAATATTGGAAGTGATTCACAAGATAAGAAAGAGAAGTGGGTGAAATAAGAAGGGAGAAAACCGTGGTCAAGCCGTGCGAATTGCTTCTTTGGCGCATCCATTTGAGTTCAGAATTGTAGCTGGACGAGTGGTCATATTTCTCAAATTGAATATGAACCGGATACCATTATTGAGCAATCGGTCAAGCTTATCCAGCAAAGCCGCATTCAGGTCAAAGTTAGCACGTCAATAAAATCGATTATAGGGAAAATCAAAGTGTGCACAAGTACGGTTTTAATTTTAGCGGGTCGTAAGAGGTCGTTGAAAGTAATCAAGTTCCTATGAACTGATTGGTGTATGAGTACCTAGGGAGCACAGCACATATCTGACTATCACAAATGCGCTTAAGGGTAAGTTTGTTCGATTTGTATCGAAGAAATTACTCCATCTACAGATATCGACAGTCTATTTGAGAAAATGATTTGCAGCCTCAAGCCAATTCCATCCTTCGTATTCTTTTAATAGTCACAGGTCATACCTGAGTTATCCATGGAGGATAAGCCTGGTGATCTAAAACTGACACCAGTTTCAATTAAACGTTACTTTGACATCTCAGCGTTAATCCCAGTCGCATCCGAAGCTTTTTCAGCTTTTGGAGTCTGGGGTCCGCTTTACCAGTCTAACTGATGATTTTTGGCTAAACTTTGATATTTTCCCTGAAGCGACTGCCGTTTGACCTCCACAAACCGAAGGCGATATCGAAGCATTGCAGTTAAACCAATTGTTGGACTTTTGAAAGCTCCAACAACCCGTAACGACTGCCATTAGATCCTTAACTGTGTACTGTGTTTGTGATAATGAGAGTTTGAATTTATTATTATCCTACCCTTTTAATCACAACTTGAATTTAAAGTGTATTATTATTCCTAGCCTATTCTGTTCCACTGCCAGGTAAAGGGATCCAATTACACACCACCTCGAGCTCAAATAGTACGCTTCCAGGTCATGTCGCCGTCTCTTTTTGAGCCAATTTCGGTGGCACGGTCCACAACGGCCATAGTGCATGCGACTGATGTGACTTGACCTTGAGCGTTCCAATATACTTTTTACATACCATTAAGTAACTCATTTTCTAATGACACTGAAAATTTTAATTTAATCGGCTATACATAGCTCTACCATAAGAAGCATCACAGGTGTGCTGCGCGTTTTGTTCGCACAGTCACAGCTTGTCAAGCGACAGTCAAGCGGACCCCGGGCTCCAACGCCAAAGCCGCGGATATGTAACCGGGATAAACACTGATGCTGATGAGTCACAACTTGTGTAGGTAGTAGTGTTAAAGTAACGTGCGAACAAAACGCATGAAGCTATCAATTACTGACGTCGCATAAGACTATCGATGCTCTGTAATTACGTCCATTGTTCGAACACAATGCTTATCCACACGCCATTGGCAAAAAACCAGCAGGAAATACGTTCAGTATCTTTTATGTAAATCTTTGTAGGTAAAGTGTTATCAATGGTGATTATAAAGCCGTGGGTTATGTTTCTTTAGACAAATTCCATATAATAAAATTGTAAATAGTTGCTCCTAGACGCCGAACATCTGCTGAATTTTAGAAGATGATTTGTATGGCAATCAAACTTAGGGTTTGTAACGTAGAATCAAAATACTTAAAACTGTCTTCTTCTTCGTCCAAGTAAATGTTTAGCCCCAATCTATCGCATCACATCACATCGTCTCTCTCTATCTCTCTACTCTCTATCTACTACTTCGTATGTGCTTAGCATTTCTAACATTTTCTTCTTTTGCTCGGCTTCTAAAATCATAGCATGATGTTAAATGGCTTAAAACTTTCCCCAAGAATTGAGTACCTAATTGTAAAAAGATTTGTTTAAACCCAACTGATAGTTTCGGAGATCACCCCCTCCATACAAAAAAAATTACCTCTCTATAATATTTAGTATAGTTAATAATACCCATAACGACTGTCAAAGACCTACGAACAACAGCCAGAACCAATGGTTTTATCTGCTTCCCGAGGTATGGGATCTCTGTACCTTAAGATGGTCACCCACCCACAGTTTAATCGCAGCAAGTGTAGCTTCACCTGATCGACCCATGCGGCTGTGGTATAGTTACAAGCTCCTTCTCTTATATCAGAAATAATTATAAATATAAATGTACCTTTATATCTGTCCTTTTATATAATATAAATAATAAGCCTATATTGTTTCCATTGTTGGGATACAGGTGTCTTCTCGATGTGAAGAAGTAGGCCGTAATTTACCACCCTGGCATTACAATACGACTGAAACAATAGGCAGTTTGACAGATTTATAATTTCTATCTTGAATTACTTGGTTGCGGTTAAGAAGTTCACCGAAAGTATTTTTTATTTTTTTATTTTAAATAAGTATTTCGTAAGAAACATGCAAATAAAAATTCAAAATTCAAATAAGCCGCCGAAACGCTTTATTCAGAAATATGGCGTCGCGCCTTGTAAGTGACGTCACAAGCATATAAACGATTTTCGGTTCCGCAGTGGTGTATTTATATGTTATTTGTTGTTGTTTATCTAATAAATTGGTTGGCAAGTGGTGTGCTGTACTGGGTTGTACAAATACATTGATAAAACACCTGAGAACACATAGAACAGCAACAAGTGCTGATGCGCGTATGACGTCATCGTGACATTAGCCAAACCGGATCGATTCACAATATGTGGCGCGAGATACAAAAAGTCAAATATATTTTTGTTTTATTTGGGTACATTAATTGTTATTATTTTTATTAAAACTCATGTAAATGACAAAAATAACTCTCATTTTATTCATTTCAAGCAAATAATCACAAAAAAAAAATCATATTGTCAAATAGCCTATTGATCGATTGTTATGAATTTAACAGATTACGAACTTATAAGCACAATGGCAATGAACTCGTGTTGGAAACACAAATTTATATAAAATATGAGACTAGGGCCCCTGGAGTTCTGCAGAGCTGGTTCTGTAGTGTAGGCTCCAGTCCAACCAATTTATTTCTATATTGTCTGTAACGTGTTTTGATTAGTGTGAAATAAACGAATGATTTTTCGAATTGTGCTGTTGTTGTTATTTATCCAACGCGGGCCCAATGCGGGTTGGTGGATGTCACATGTTTTCGAAGTTTTTGGCTCTAGGACTACCTCGGTTTCCTCCACCGATGTTTTCCTTCACCGAGAGCACAAAGTAGAGCGCCTGATAGGATTGGAACCTACGACCTACAAATTCTAAGTCGCGGCCGAAACCACAAGGCTACCACTGCTCTTTTACTTCCCCTTATTACTATGAAAAGATAAAATATCCCCTCTTCCGTACGCTGATAATGTACAAAACTTCCACATGATTGATTGACAAGCACTGCCTACATTGAAGGGTGAAATGAGATGATATCAAGCCCGGGCATATTGAGCGTAATATACTGGCATATGGGCCATATTTGTGATACCAATTTCACAGGCAATATCTCTGAATAACACTTAAAGGTGAAGAGGCCCTCAAACGGAATAACAGAACTATACTCGTAGATTTATTTTTTATAATACATATACCTACTAATCGTAAAAATGAAGATTCTGTTTGTATGAACGCGCTAATCTGTAAAAATTAGGCTCGGAAATGAAAAAATATGTTCTGCATTTGATAGCTTAGTTCTTAAGGAAAGCTATGGGCTATTAAGAATCGCAAGAGGATTTTTAGAAGCCGAGTAAAGGAAAGAATTGTGAAAACGAAGTAACAGCGTGGGTAAGCGATATGATGCGAGAAGTGTGTCAGAACAAGAATTTTCACGCGGTCGAAGTCAGGGATAGACTCTTGTGGTACACAAAATCCCTAATTCATAGAATTAAACTGTTGTCTGCGTTAACAAAAGCAGTATTTATTGTGGGCTTAAGAAGGTCTTCTTATCATTTGTGGAAATTCTACAATATATTTAGGTTATTATAGTTTTTTTTATGAATGGTAAGTACCGTCCTATACATGTTTTTTATATACTTACTTATTTACGAATACATAAGGTCTAGTGTTATTAAAGGTTTTATAAGCTCGTTCTTATATGAAATGGCCGAAAGCGCTGCTGATAAACTTGAGGTCCTGGGTTGGAAAAATAGTTATAGGTTTTCGTAATAGAAACGCAGATTCTGGATTTATACCCGGTTGGTGGCATTAAGGACATTAACATAAAATATGCGGAAATACATGTACTTGTACTATAGGGGTACCTCTACCTAACCTTATAGGGAGTCTGGCGAGATGTTATAATAGTGACGAATGGTAGACGATTCATTGATAAACATATTAACGTCATAATATAATACTTTGTAGGTATAAGACGCTAACAAATAGACTATAATGGAAAATACTCTATTTCTTGTAAGTATGTATAGAAGGTCCCAAAAATATCTGACATAAAAATAAAAGCAGCGTTCAAAGTAAGACAAATTATTACGTAGTTACTGTGGTGATCTACCCTCGCCGGAGAATCTCATTATCGCCATTCACAAAAGTGATGTATTGAACACAACGCCATCTGTTATCTAATAGTCGTACTAACCTAATGATAAATGTTAACTTTAGTAATTAGTTTAGACAGATTAGACAGTATGCACATTTCATCACAACATATCTCTTAAATACAACATTGTAAACAAATGTAATGGTAGAGAGAGTAGTGGTCGTCCAATGGTAACTAACAGGTGGTAACTAGTAAGTAAGGGCCTAATGTAATTCGTAGGCCACGGGTTCGAAACTAGGCAGTCACTTTACTTTGCACAATATCGTCACCCACGCCTTTCAATACGACGACAGAAAACGTGGACCGGCGGCAGAAGTTACCACCCAACAGGCAAAGTCTTGCCGTCAAGTGGTTTGTCGTGTTCCGGCATGATGTCTGGTGAAGCCGTACGGAGGACGGGTCTGAGCAGTTGTGATGCGATGTGTGCCGGGTACGATGCGCCAAATGTTGTTGTGTTGGGAGTTTGGTCGTGGAGGGTCTAAAGATCAATCTCCCTTTGGCGCAGCATCGTTTGTCGTGCTGTTGGGTTTAACATTGCATCAACTCGCTCAACTGCCATCTTCCTACCTATTCGCTCAGTTTTTCTGAGTGAATAGACTCTTAATAAACTAGCGTGCTTTACCATCAACGATCGCATCACTGCGTACATCAGACGGGATTGTCATCCCTTACAACACTCACTGGTCCACGCCACTGTACAGAGACACTGCGGTATGTATGTAAGATGTGAAAGTATTGTGTAGCTTAAATGTATGTACATATGTATGTGTCGTGTGAGTGTGTTTTGTGTACTGGTATTAGAATAGAATAGAATACTGTTTTTAACGGACCCCAAGTTCTAACGCGAAAGCCGCGGATGCAACCGGGATTATACGCTGAGATGATGAAAATAGAATACTCTTTGACAGCTTCCGTGGCGTAGCGGTAGCGGGCGCGGCCGTTGCGCAAGGAGGCGCGGTTTCAATCCTCGCGCAGTGCAAATATTTGTATGTATAAATATGAATATTTGCACTGGTCTGGTCGTGTCTCGCAAAGTACGTTAAGCCGTTGGTCCCGGTTGCCATACGAACATCTAAAGGTTGTCGTTATGGGTTGTTGGGGCCCTCAAAAGTCCAACAATTGGTCTAACTGCAATGCTTCGATATTGCCTTCGGGTTGTGGAGGTCAGACGGCAGTCGCTTCACGGAAAATATCGAAGTTTAGCCAAAATCAGCAGTTAGACTAGTAAAGCGGATCCCATGCTCCAAAAGCTGAAAAAGCTTCGGATGCGACTGGGATTAACGGTAAAATGATGATGAGGAGAATAGAATACTCTTTATTATGTACACCATATAGATTACAGAACATATATATAAAGATTTTAGAAAGAGTGACACAATGGGCGGTCTTATCGGTAAGAGCGATCTTTTACAGACAACCTTTGGATGGAATACTAAGGAGAACGAGAGAGAAATAAGGTAGGAAGTCTACAGTGTACTATTTACATAGATTATATAATAAATATGTACGTTAAGTGTATCATACTAGTTTAAATAAATATATTCAGTTGCATCGATGAGTAACGACTACGCAGATGTTGACGATAAAGTGTATTGAAAAATGTAAATATATCCGTCATTGATAAATTGCGAAAAAGTTAAAAATAAACACACTTTACATTTATATATCCCAATTTAATTTAATGTCAAAATGTCACAACTCCTTTACAAAGTAAAAACAACGGGAAAAGTCTCAGGAGACTTTCATAAAACTTTTAATTGGTTTTTGTATATTTTTTACAATGACAATAGAAGCAATCGATATTTTAATTCGAACCCATTGGATGTGGGATTAATGTATTAAAACTTTTGCCGTTAGGTTCCTGGTGGCCTCTGAATATTAATAGCTGTTATTTATTAATGAGGACACAATACCTATACCTGCCGGAAGCTCGGGCTAGTAAGGAAACTATCCGGTCCAAAAGAGAGGCCATGGTAGAGCGTGTGAGTGCTGCACTGCAGGCAGTCTCCGAATGGGGCAATGCCAATCTTGTAGCATTCAATGCCGCCAAAACACAGGCGTGTCTTTTCACCGCCAAAAGGAGCCCGTTTACCTTGGCTCCTACTTTTCAGAATGTATCCTTGGAGTGTACCGACCGCCTTCAGCTTTTGGGAGTTGAGATTTCCTCGAGCCTTAACTTTGGGCGGTTCATTGAGTCCAAGGCCAGGGTGGCTGCCAGAAAACTAGGCGTCATCGCGAAAGTCCGGCGGTACTTCACACCAGGGCAGCTTCTAATTTTATACAAAGCACAGGTCCGCTCGTGTGTGGAGTACTGCAGCCACATTTGGGCTGGTGCTGCGAAATGTCACCTTGCCACTTTGGATTCGGTGGAGAGGCGTGCGAAGAGGCTGATTGGCGACCCAGACTTAACTCGAAACGGTCTCCAAAGCCTGGAGCACAGGCGTAGAGTAGCCAGCCTTTCGGTCTTCTATAGGATGCATTCTGGTGAGTGTGCAAGGGAATTGCATGATTTAATTCCCCCATCTCCGTTCCATCATCGGACGACCCGTCGTACGGCGAGTTTCCACCCTTACGTTGTTGACACCACTGCGATCCGGACGAAGCGTTTTGCTTCCTCCTTTATACCGCGTACATCGAAGGACTGGAACAATTTGCCGGCGTCGGTGTTTCCGTCACATTACAATTTGAGTGTCTTCAAGGCTAGAGTGAATAGGCTCTTAATAAACTAGCGCGCTTTACCATCAACGATCGCATCACTGCTTACCATCAGGCGGGATTGCGGTCAAGCGCTGGTTTATAATTTATAAAAAAAAAAAAAAAAAAACAAGCTCGCAATGCAATAGCTTACGTTACAAAACTCATATGCCTATTGTAAATTATTGGTTCTTCTATCAGTAGCAGTTTGATTTTATGTCCTGTTGATTCTAATGATTCGCTTTCCAAGTTTCTATGTCATCCGGTTTGACCGTTTTGCGTGGACGCAACGCAAGTTTCCCTTGACCATTTCTTTTTTTTTGCGTCTTGTTCGCCGCAAATAAACGTATCGCGGTTGGAAACTGTATCTAGTAGTAGCTAGCTAATAGAAGTTACAGGTGTATCAATACAAGGTAAAATATGGCTAAGACAAATGCTTCTCTGAAATCCGGTAGAAGAACCTAATATTATATTTTCTAATGGTGATTGAATCAGCTGCCCAGCTTTTTGCATGTATGTTGGGATGGGCTACCAGTCAAACTGGATGCAGCTTAATGTCGATTTGTACATGAAGCGACCGCTACTTGAGGTGTATAACCTTATTAATAGGTTAGATCTTACTTTTTGGTAAAACTACGGGTCTCGTTGTCAGACTTTCGAATTTTTGTCAATGATCTACGAACGAAAGATGAGACGAAGAGCGCGTTTGACAAATTTTAGATTTTAAAAAAGGTTTTTTTTTTAATAATTATAAACTAGCGCTTGACCGCAATCCCGCCTGATGGTAAGCAGTGTTGCGATCGTTGACGGTAAAGCGCGCTAGTTTATTATTCACTCAGAAAAACTGAGCGAATTGGAAGGAAGACGGCAGTTGAGCGAGGTGATGCAATGTTAAACCCAACCACACGACCAACGATGGTGCGCCAAAGGGAGATTGATCTGAAGACCCTCCACGACCAAACTCCCAACACAACAATATTAGGCGCATCGTACCCGGCACACATCGCAACACAACTGCTCAGACCCGTCCTCCAGACATCATGCCGGAACACGACAAATCGATTGGCGGCAAGACTTTGTCTGGTGGGTGGTAACTTCTGCCGGCGGCCGATGTTATGGCCTACCACCGAGAAAATTGTTGAGAGAGAAAAAGGTTGATAGTTCTTTTATTTATTTTTTTTAAACTCTGACCCACACTAGAAATTTCTCCTGTATCGTGGGTGCGTTTACAAACATATAAACTCACATATACTAACAGCCAGACCCGAAACATCTACTTGTAGATCATACAAATATATTTGTTCCGTGCGGGAATCGAACCCTCGACACACAGCATAGAAGTCAATAGCTTAACCGCTGTGCTAGCCGTACAGTCGACAATGCTAATATACAGACGACAGTACATCATGCTACTACAATCTGTTAAATTTCATTATTAGATTTTAGTTAATAGGCTAATAGGTTAATAGCTTCTAGCTAGGTTAATAGGTTGGCTTAATATGTTCAAATTTCGTCACACAGGTCTCCTCTCATACAGAGAAGGATTGGGCGTAATCACCACGCTTGCTCAATGCGGGTTGGCGATTTCAGACTTATAAAGTCCAGGTTTCCTCAAGATGTTTTCCTTCACCTTCAGTCAATGGTGTCCAAGATATACTTAGAAAGTACATATAACTTTAGAAAAGTTACATTGGTACTTGAGAGGCTGGTGTTTTAACCACTAGGCCACCACGACTTCATGTTCAAGTTTGATTGGGTATATTTGAGAGTTTCGGGTAGGTTGGCCTGCTGTCAGCAACAGGAAAAGAACTAAGTATTTTTTTCTGATTCACAATAAAGCCTGATTAGTATGTTTTAATATTCAAAGTGTACTGTTTCTCTTCATTCATTTTTAAACAGGGACCGGCTATAAAGAATTCATGAAACGAAGCCAATTGTGTCTGAATACATGGAACATGTAACACAAAGGACTTGTAAGTCATTATACAATGCTGAATTTATAATATGTATAATACTTGTTTTGCAAAGGCTAATAATGTAAGCCTGATCCTCTTAAAACTTTTTGCATTTCTCCTAATGTAAACTTTTTTTTTCAATGGAACTCGTTTCATATTTCTAGCCTTTTCTCTCGCTTGGTTTTAATAATTAAGCTAGTCTCTCCGTCAGCCCACCGTATACAGTATGTTAAGAAAACCCTGTCCGACCCGTGAAGGTGTTGTTAGGTATCGATAACTGATTCTACTAATGCATACTAAACCGGGCTAAATTAAAAAAAAATCCACCTAAAAAAATAAATATTATTTCGCAAAAAGAGGTAACTTAATAAATCTGCGTTATCCACCCTTCCGGGAGGCGGCGGAGGCGGCGGGCGGCAGGGCACGCGGCACGTGGTCGCATCGCTATTCGCTCATAATAATACCGGTGTTGTCACTATTTAAAAATCACCAAATTTTGGGGAAGTTGGAATTAATTCGCGGGAAAAAAAGATTATTTCAAAATTCATTTGTATGGGTACTATGATGATTACGTAAAATTTTATATTATATTTGGTCATGTGTTTACCTAACCTTTATTATCCTTATGGGTCGGACAGGGTTTTCTTAACATACTGTATAGATATAGATAGGGATCGACACTGCATAATCGACCTACAATATTCCCACTGTTGGGACGCAGACCTCTTGTCGGTGAGAGGGCACTAGTGCGCTTTACCATCAACGATTGCGTCACTGCTTACCATCAGGCGGGATAGCGATCAAGCGTTAGTTACTTACTTAGGTAGTATACTTATTTTTGGTTTTATTGGTTTGGCTTATATAATTATTTTAGGTTTATATGTTTAGGTATATTTAATATTATTACTTTAATAGTTATCATATTCATATTTTATTTCCTCCTTGTTCTTACACACTATTGTCTACATTTCTGTTTTACTTCTCCTTTCGCAGGTCTGCTGGAAGAAATATCTTAAGAAATAAGCAGCACCTTTGTACTCAGATCTTCATTTTGTTGTATCTATATGTATTTTATTGTGTGTACATAAATAATAAAATAAATAAACAAATAAATAAGGAGTGGGCCGTAATCTACCACGCTGTCCCAGTGCGGGTTGGTAATCACATCGAAACTTCTGCGGGTGAAACAGCGTAGCGCAGCTAACATGAGTAAAAGTCCAACATTTTTTGCAAACCTGATAGCAAACTTCACTATCTCCTATTTTAACTCCGTGTTAATTGTTTACAGTGCTCAGTTTGTTTCACAAGCAAAGTATCGGATTCACCGTTGTTTAACTACGGTTTACGTAATTACGTTTAACAGCGACGATTAACGGCCAGTTAACAAGTTAAACTATGTATTTTCTGAAGCGAGGGCTTTCATTTCATAACAATTAAGTATTTTGTAACTTCTTACTGTTTCTAGTTACTTGACGACTGAAATTAAATTGTATGAGACTGTTTGGGGTTGTTATCGACTTTGAATGGGGCTACCGTTTTGTATGTTATTCACTTATGTATAAAATCGTTACAGAACATAAAATCCCTCCTGTATCTGGAAAATGGTGAGGCAGAATTTTACTCACATTACGTTATGATTAAGTCCCAATAGGGGCCAGCTCAATGCCATGATCCGCGTTCAAATCCGGACTCCGGGTTGCTACTGAGATATTCTTTTTTATATTAATTATAAACTAGTGTTTGACCGTAATCCCGCCTGATGGTAAGCAGTGATGGAATAGTTGATGGTAAAGCGCGCTAGTTTATTAAGAGCACTTTAGCCTTGAATATACTTAAATTATAGACTGACGGAAACACCGCCGCCAGCAAATTGTTCTAGTCGCTCGATGTACGAGATAAAAACGAGGGGGCGAACCCCTTTCTTTCGCGTTCCGGATTGAAAAATACAATAACATTTACATTTTCTTTCTTTCAGCCTATTTGATTAGTAATGTTACAGTCAGCCATAGAAGTAGATTAACACTTGTTTTCCGAAAACTTAAATACTGAGCAAGACATTTCATTAAAATTGAAACAAAAGTGACATTTAATTGAAGAAAAGTACCCTGTTTCTTTCTCTTTCTACTCCTAACTTCTACAGCGTTATTTTTTGTATATGCCAAACCCGAAACACGTGTCCAATATATGTGAGTACAGACTCTATCTACAAAATTTCAAAAAGATATCATGAAAAGCTACAAAGTTATGGGCTTGTCATCTTACTTGGTTGTCCCAACAAAAATATGGTCAGTGTACCGCTTGCCCACCCGCGGGCTCTGTCTCACGCGCCAAGATCTGTCAGATGTGTTGCGCGCTCGCTAACCACACTGCAACAATTTCTAAATGTATTTGGGAAAAATATAACATGGTATAAAAATGATTGGAATCGATTCATTTGCTTATTCTGAACAAACTATTTTCTGGTTTCGTATAAAGAAAAATAACATTGTGTAATACCACAGTGCCTCAAGACTAAAGTCTTTGACCAGTCTGTGTTGCCAGTGATGACATACAGCCTGAAACGTGGTCACTTACAATGGGCCTGATACCAATGCTCGGAGTTTCTCTGCGCGATCCGTAGAAGAACCAAAGTTACCGACATAGCTCTTCGAGTCGCAAAATTAAGTAGCAGGGCGGGGCACATTGCTTGTAGAACCGGTGGCCGATTGAGCAGTAAGGTTCTAAAGAGGCGGCCACGTACCGGATGACGCAGCGTAGGGAGGCCCCGAACAAGATAGACAGATGACCTGGTAAAGGTCGCGGGCAGCCTATGGATGCGGGCAGCACAAGATCGGTCTTCGTGGCAAGCTTTGGGGGAGGCCTTTGTCCAGCAGTGGACCTCTATATGCTGAAAAAGAAGAAAAAGAGTTAGAGAGAGAAGAAAGAGCTTAGTCCAAGCTCACTTCATCTAAGGTTTAAGTAAGATGGTTATACCGAATCATATGACAGGTGATTGTGTATATGGCAACTAACATTACAGCGATAAGGGCTCATTAACCCTTTGCTTGAGAACAATGCGATACTCAAGAATGAAAATCTGATTTCTTCGGATGACTGTAACGGTTTGCGGAATTTTATAGGCCGCGAGTAGGTACTCTCTACGTTACCTATATTTAAAAAAAAACAACGATTAGCACTCCGGGGCGACGGCAGAAGTGAAAGCTTGAAAATTAACATTGTGAATTATTGAATATCTTGGAAAGATTATTACTTGCATGGCTTATGGTGACAGTGGTGTAACCCACTGATTGTTGATTATACACGAATTTTACATTATTACAGGCTGTCGAGCCTTCAGAAATCACCATCCGTGAATGCACGTAGCAGGCTGGTACAAACACACACTGGCGCAAGCGCCTACGCCCCATAAACGAAGCTGCAGGAGCAGGCTCCCATTTTCATTGCAATGTAGAAAGAAAGGGGCATATTAAGCCGCACCGGTGGTTTAATCTCCCTCGGTCCTACGAATTTTCTTTCAGAGTTACAGTGTCCTCACACGAGTATAACATTTTTTACTGATCCCAGAACGCGGCCGCTGCGCAAGGAGGCTCGGAAAGCACGTTAAGCCGTTAGTCCCGGTTGCCATATGTACATCTAATGGCAGTCGTTACTGGTTGTTGGAGCTCTCAAAAAGTGCAACACGTCTTGCGTGCGCCTTTGGTGGTCAGACAGACAGTAAAGAATGCGATTGGGATTAACGCTGAGATAAGGAAGACGATGATGAGTGATCCCAAGAAGTACACAACGCTAAAAAAGTTTTCACTTCTACTACTTCTAGTGTTTCGTTCTTGTTTAATAATTATAAACTAGTGCTTGTTGATCGCAATCCTGATAGTAAGCAGTGATGCAATCGTTGATGATAAAGCGCGTTAGTTTAATTAGCCTATTCCCTAAAAACTTAGTGAATAGGAAGGAAGACGGCAGTTGAGCGAGGTGAAGCAATGTTAAACTCAACAACACGATCAACGATGCTGCGCCACGATCAAACTCCCAAAACTAGAACATTTGACGCAGCGTACCCGGCACACATCGCAACACAACTGCTCAGGCCCATCCTCCGTACGGCTTCGCCAGACATCATGCCGGAACACGACGAATCTTGACGATTGAACTTTGTCTGGTGGACCACCCACAATAACTTCTGCCGGCAGCCGATGTTATGGCCTCTCAAAAATAAAATTAAAAGTCATTTATTCTAATTAGGTTGAGAATAAGTATTTTTTGAACGTTAAAATTACAAAAGACAGTCTCCCAAAACGCGTGCCCTTCGCCGTTAATGCAAAGATGCTTGTGGGAAAGACCGAAATAAATGCAAACTTTACCCTATATAGTATTATGTGACCGGCGATACAATTACATCCATACTAATATTATAAATGCGAAAGTATCTCTGTCTGTCTGTTTGTCCGGCTTTCACGCCAAAACTACTAAACCGTTTGTAATGGAATTTGGTACACAGGTAGTCTAGAGCCTGAGAAAGGACGTAGGCTATATAATATCCCGCTATGACCAATAGGAGCAGAGCAGTAATAAAAAATATTGCGAAATTATTATTTTAACAGGCGCTTATTTTATATCAACTAAGCTCCTGTAAACTGAAGTCTACGCGGACGCAGTCGCGGGCAGCAGCTAGCAATAATATAATTATGCATTTTTTTTATAATTTATAAACCAGCGCTTGACCGGAATCCGCAATCAATCCGCATATTATCATTAATCTAAACTAATCATTAAATTACAACCGATGGTGTATTATTCTATTATTTTAAGAACTCATTAAGGACTGATTTTTATTTCGACTGAAAGTTTTTCTACGAATTAATTTTGACACTTATTTCATACAGAAACTGCCAAACGTCAATTTTATTTCTCGAATAAAAGTTTTCTTGCGATTGTAAAGTCAGCCCTTAGTAAATTAGAAAAATCGTTTCTCTGAGAAAATTGTTTGTTACGAGGAGGTACTATCATTTGTGTTTAAGTATCGGTGACTAAACGAAATATGAACTAGAAGCTTTAGTCATCGCAACTCTGTCCACTCCACTGCGTCTGCTTGCCTTGCATTATAAACAATAATATAATCTCGTTAGTTTCGCTTTCGTGGAATAACAGGATTCGTTTGTCATAAGCTATAACTACGGAGAAGCTTGGAATTAAGCTGGCAAGATGGTCCCAATCTTGCCAGCTTTCCGCTCCCCTGTTACATAATATTGTAAGGAGTATCATCTCTTATATCAGAAGCTACCCTTATCTGCTATAAAAGCAAGGTGCTGGGATAGTTCCGTCCCCCTTACCCGATGAAGGCCGTCCGGCGTCGCAGCTGAGCCAGTAAATACAATATCACAACTATGACCTCTGAGTTTGTTTCAGCGTGTCTTCCGAGTCCTAGTACTAGGAAATGCCGCGGTCATTAAACCACAAAAATTCTTTCGATCCAGCCGTCCCTTGCTAGCGACGCCCTAAGCCGAGGTTCGTACCCCACAGGGGGTGCCCTTAGTACGTAGTCGCTCCGTAGTTTTACTTTAGTTTTTAAGTACCCCTAGCTGGAGGCTTTAATTGTAATTAAGGCATCCACCGGATAGCGCGGTTAAGTAGTCACGGCCTCTACTGGTCAAGGAGATATCATAAAGAAAAAAAAAATAATTGCGTCCTTTTTGCTGCTCCGCGCTCGGACTGGACGGACGTGTGAATCATCAGCTTGTCGCAAGGTTATGTAAGCCATTTGAGTTTAGAAAAGAAAATAATGACATTATTGTTTTGTGAATTTTAATTGTCAGTGAATATTATTGTTTGTGATTAATCGAATTATAGAAGAACATGATTCTTTTGTTGTAATTCGTTCTTTTTAATGATATTCCACTTCTGAATTTTCTTACAGTATTATAACTAGCGCTAAACTGCCACTGTATCTAGGTTCAACTCTCCATCTTGCGCCTTTACCAGGATAAATAAGCCTGTACCCAAATTCATTACACTCTCTACTATCTGGGCACTTACACTCATGAATAGCAATAGTTTCTATTCTGATAATGCAACAAAATTCACAGTATTCTTACGTTGTTGGGCAGTAAAATTTTACTTTTCGGACATGAATTACCAATATCCTACAAAATTCTTCATATTGCTATTGGTATTATATTTCAATTAGGATGCAGAGGATAAAAGGTAAATAGATAAGTGAAAATTGAGTTTAAACAAGTACCTACACTAAAAAAAAAACGTTGTCTTACTCTAGGATGACTCTAGGATTAGGAATTACTCCTGTATCATGGGTCAGTCTACAAACATTTAAACCTCGCATCCGGAACTACCTGTAGGCCATACAACTATTGTTTTCGCTGCCGGAATCGAACATGAGACACGAAGCGCAGCAGTTAATCGCTCAGTCACTGTACCAAGCGTACAACAAATTTACTGTAAGTACAGCGAATTCCAACAGGATTGACAGATAAGGAGCACAACCACAGACAATTTTGTTTCTGATATCTATGACCTCAACTGTCACTAACCAAATACAATAGGGATGTATCCAAGGTATGAAAATAAAAAAAATAATTAGTCCGTCTTACAGATAATAAAAAAAATTAAGACCCGTACTTTTTATTTTGTCGTAATTACCAAAAATTACTGAGATATAGCGTATTAAAGTTACAGAGTGGGGGCTAATTACGTCACGCCGTTCTATATTTTGCACCATGGCGTGACGTCATGCGACATTTCAAATCAATATATCTTCCTAAGTATTTGAATAAAAGAAAAAATAAAAAAAACGTGTTCAATATTTTTTATAAAGCTATCTGACGGACATTAAATTATTTTTTAGGATACAAGCCAATTGCTTTGTCAATTTTCACCGAACAAAGGGCGTAGTATTCTGAGAATACATTTTGAATTTTTAACAGTTTTTCTATATTCGCTTGAAGCGATAAAAGATATCTGACTTTGGTAAGCTTGTCTAACAGACGAGAGATTTTAATAAACTTTCGCCAATTTATATCAAACGAACTAATTTTTTACTGTTAAAATATACTTATTTTATTGTTTTCGTTGATAAAACGACACGTTGTTTTTACTCCTTTTAGGTTAAATATTGAGAGTCAGTACTATGTTAGTTATTTTGAACCACATTCAATTTTTTTTTATTCTTCTCTGTTCTGTTAGTTTTTTTTAGGTCTGACGTTAGAGTAAGTTATGTGGATTATACTAATTATTTGGTACTGTTCATCAAATTCTTAAGCTCCTTAAGTTATAAGATAACCAACATTTTTTATAGGTGCATGTACTGACGCGACTGTTTCACTCAATCTGTGTGGTTCTTTCCTCAAGTGATGTGTTGCGTATATGACAAGTCTTAGATATAAAACACTGACCTCATTTAGATTTTAAGATGATTGACTAAAAGTATTGTTAAAAACTATTTAAAAAAAGCTATGACGGAGACGCAGATTATAATTTTAATCATCATCTTTAACCTTTTTATATCGTCCCACTGCTGGGCACAGGTCTCCTCTCATACAAAGAAGGATTGAGCGTAACAGGTTTCCTCAAGATGTTTTCCTTCACCTTGTAATCAGTCATTGGTGTCCAAGATATACTTAGAAAGTACATATAACTTATAAAAGTTACATTGGTACTTGCCTGACCTGGAATCGAACCCGCACACTCATACTTGAGAGGCTGGTGTTTTAACGACTAAGCCACCATGACTTATGATTATAACTTTAATCTTGCAAAACTACAATCCTACTCTGTAGCTATGCAAGTCAAAGAAAGTAACTCCTAGAAGCAAATAATCCCACCAAAAACTTATGATAAGTTACTTTACATACCAAAACCAACAATGATATTAGAAATTAAGAAGTTTCGCATGATGTACCAAACGCACCATGTCAAATAAATAACAACCACAACACTATTCATGATGAAAAAGCCTTCCCAAATTGAAAAGATATTTCAAACCCATGCTCTGGTACAAAATTCTCGAACACATAGAACTCGTGTAATATGGCTTACAATAGCCCTGTACATAGCCCTTTATAGTCAGGTAGGTAGAGGCTGAATAACCTCTCGTGATTTCTCTGGAGATGTGTAGGTACCTACACCTAGTGAATGGCGGTCTTTGGGCCAATGCGTTCCGTGCTAGTATGGAGTAGGAATTTGATTTAATTTTATTTTTTTGCCCTTTTTATGTGTATCTACAAACAAAAGCTTCTTGTATTTTTTAACGTTATACACTGATGCTTGGCCGCGACACCTGATAGTAAGCTGTGATGAAATCATTGTTAGTAAAGCGCACCAGTTTATTAATAGCCTATTCATTGGAAGATACCTAAATTCGCTTCACTTAAATTTAGGCAGCCTCCGTGGCGTAGCGGTAGCGAACGCGGCCGCTGTGCAAGTAGGTGCGGGTTCGATCACCGCGCAGTGCAAATATTTGTATGCATGAATATGAATATTTGCATTGGTCTGGTCATGCCTCGGAAAGCACGTTAAGCTGTTGGTCCCGGTTGCCATACGAACATGTTTTGGCAGTCGTCACGGGTTGTTGGAGCCCTCTAAAGTCCAACAATTGGTCTAACTGCAATGCTTTGATATCGCCTTTGGGTTGTGGAGGTCAGACGGCAGTCGCTTCATGGAAAATATGTAAGTTTAGCCAAAATCAGCATTTACAACTAATAAAGCGGATCCCAGACTCCAAAAGCTGAAAAAAAGCTTCGGATGCGACTAGGATTAACGCTGAGATGATGATGATGACTTGAAGATACTTAAATTGTTATCAAGCGGGACGATAAAAGACGAGGCGAAACGCTTCGTCCGGATCGTGGCAGTGTCAACAACGTAAGGGTGGATACCTACTCGCCGTAAGACGGGTCGTCCGATGACGGAACGGTGATGGCGGAATTATGTCAAGTAATTCCCGCGCACACTCTCCAAAGTACGTCCCATAGAACACCGAAAGGCTGGCTACCCTACTCCTGTGTTCCAGGCTTTGGAGATTGTTCATTAAAATCTGATTTTTCGAAAATCATATCTCAATACAAAAGTTGTCAAACTATAATAGATAAATGTTGTTTGACCATTGCAAAATCAGCCCTCAGTTATTTACTTCAATTAATACTTTCAATGATTAATTACATAGCTGTAAGTGTATATTTAATCATTGTAATATTAATACAAATATTAATTACTAGTAGCTAGTTATATTACGTCTTATCAATATGCACATAAATAAAATAGGAATGTCAGTATGTAATATCAAATTACAACTCTTTACTAAATCCACAATTATATACATTAGGTACTTTAAAAAAAATACAATTTATAACATTTTTGTCGATCTGTCTGTTTGTCCCGCGTTTTCGGAGCTTATAGCTAATTAATATCTGAAAGGGCGAAACCGATTATGACAATTATTGACAGTCAGCTCATATTCTAAGGAGTAACTTACTTATTAATAATTGTATTGGATTTGGGGTATCGGGAAACAATCATTTATATATTTTTTTAAATGAATGATAAACATCCCCGCAAAAAGCGTTTCGTGGCCACCGCTGCTCTAAAATAAATAAATCATATGTTATTTTCTTAACTAATTCTTAAGCGTGTATTATGGTCATGCTCGCCGACTGTTTTTAAAATAAAAAAGACTAAGTACTCTATAAAAAATACAAAAAAGTCTCTCTCCTTCCATAACGCAAGCATGCTTCTTAGGAAAGTCCTCGATTTCTTTACAAAACCTCACATATTACAGGAAGCTTCTTTCAGTCAGTTCATTTTACAACGACTTTCCTGAATTCCGTGTAATTTCATTACATTAACTCAGAGAAGTGCGTTTATCTTCACTCAGAATTGAGGTCCCATTCATTTAGACTTCATTTACAGGAAAATACGTTTTGATGTTCATTAAAATCAGCATTTAAGCTTTATGAAAGCACGAACATCTGTAGAGTTTAGCTGAACATTGGGACGAATTTGTTCGCATTAAAGGGAACTTAATTAGCATTGGATCTATGGCCAATTTTAGAAGTGAGTAAAAAGCCTTGGCTTTTGACAACTACGTAGGGGTCTGCTTGGGAACCAGGCATGTAGCAATCATTTATCACTCAACAACAATTCAGAACAAATCAACATCACTCTACAAACTTGCAAAAAATCGGCTACTTCCATCAGCTTTATAAATATCCCAATCTGACCCAAATATTTTACTGGTTAGTAAATAATTATTTCCTTCGTTAGAATTCAGCGGAATGAGTTTATGAATCATTCCTTTACTTTGTCGGCGATTTACTTATACAGGAAATCTGTTTTCCGTTGGTTTAGCTTGGATCATAGACTTCGGTCTGCGGCAGACGTGCTTTGAGCAGAAACTAATTGCAAAAGAGCCATACAACATGGATGTAAGATCTATGGAAGATATTGAACAAACCCTAAGGTAATATTTTGTGTGGGTAATGAAAGATCAGATTGTTCTTCTTATTTCGTGGTAATGGTTCATTTTATGTGTACTTTTAGAATAAATATGGAACTTTGAACTGATATCATATAAGTTTATGGCGAGTTGGGCGGATGAGGCTGTTACTATCGTTACGAGTAAGTAGAACCTGGATGAGGCTAGCACAGGGGCGTGTGGATTGGGACAAGAAAAGAGAGGCCTATGCTCAGTAGTGGGTGAACTCGGACTAAAGATGATGATGATAAAATGTCCTTTACTAGGCATTTTACTACGGCAAACTATCAAATCTCAAATATTATAGATATGAAAAATAAATAGAAAGATGTTACTATTACTCTATCATCGTTTATTATGAAGTCACAAAATATAGGAATACCTAGTTCATCATCATCAATCTTTTTATCATCCCACTGCTGGGCACAGGTCTCCTCCCATACAGAGAAGGATTGAGCGTAATCACCACGCTTTTTCAATGCGGGTTGGCGATTTCAGACTTAAAGTCCAGGTTTCCACAAGATGTTTTCCTTCACCTTCAGTCATTGGTGTCCAAGATATACTTAGAAAGTACATATAACTTTTAGAAAAGTTACATTGGTACTTGCCTGACCTGGAATCGAACCCGCGCACTCATACTTGAGATGCTGGTGTTTTAACCACTAGGCCACCACGACTTCCTACCTACCTAGTTACCTAGGTACCAAATACCTAGTTAACCCTACCTAGTAGAATACCTAGTGGAATACCTAGTTGATATAATATATCACTTGATTGGGCAGTTGTGATCGTGAAAATATTGCAAATAGCTAATAAAATTTGTTATTTAAATATAGCACAGGCACAAGAATGCCAGTATGATACATTGTAAAAATTACCATAATATTCTTAAGAAAAGCATTTTATGTTTTTTCCTTCTTCATAATGTCGAAGTTTAGTTAACAACGAATACTTGTGAATATCACATTTGAACATAGTGCAAATTAAAACCATTTTTTGCCACGTGTTATATATTTTCCCAATTTTTCGATATTCTATATGGGACACCTCTAATTCACTACCTACGTGGGTACTATTTTGATTATAAGTGGGTCTTTCCAGAACAATAAGATATACATCAATTTCATGTTCGTGTGTCATTCCACGCTCAAAATTTCTTCTCTGTTCAGCGCCCCTAACATTTTGAAGGTAAAGCACCATCCAGTAATTTTAATTCCCCAATTTGGCCCCCTGGATTAAAGCCAACGAAGATGTTTGGTGTAGTCCTGAATAACTGGATGCTGCCAGTATTCCGTTTTGCAATAATACCGAAATACGTGGCCAGATCCGTGATTACTGGGTCGTGACGTCACAGTCATATGGACAATAGCTTTTGATGTCTTTCTCAGCCGGATTACGACCGGCTGTGACGTATGCGTGATTGGATTTCTAATGTATTGACAGAAAGCTCGTAATAATGGTTAGTGTATGAACTGCAGATACTTTTGAGGCCAATGGAAATTGTGTGCTGACTTTGATATCTCTGGATGTCTGTATGTGCACTGTGTTTTTGTACCTATGCGGTAGTAACTTTAGAACCACTAGTTTTGATGGATGCTTTTATGTACGTATGAGCTTCAGGGAGCATTCATATTTACATACGAAAACCACTTTCATATCTTTGCTCCCAAATCCTTATCAAATATTTACATGTCTGTTCGTATTAGGGATTATCTGTCATTATAACCATAACGAAAATATGTTCTTGTGTATATATATATATATATATATATATATATATATATATATATATATATATATATATATATATATATATATATATATATGGAAGCTTATATTTAGCAATTTGTGTTGTAAATAATGAAGTTTATGGTATAAACTTCATTATTTACAACACAAATTTAATAAATATTATCGTATTAGATGTGAGTAACTTTCCAAGTAACCACAATTCAGAGGAAATTTATTCATTTTGAAAATCAATTTAATCAATTTAACACTTTAAATACTGATTTCTTAGATACTTGGAAGAAGTTCTTTTCCACATTATTTTTGCCTTCAGACATTCTGCTAAGTGGTTAGTCGGTTAAAATCTAATATTATTTCTCCTATCACAGTGTTTGTCTTTGAACTCCTCCAAAACGGCTGAACCGATTTTAATGAAATTTCTTATAAACATTCGTTAGGCCTGAGAATAGGTTTTTATCTATTTACTCACTCGGGTGAAACCGCGGGACGTAGTTAGTATATTATAAACTTGAATATCCTCGAAGAAGGGTACTCTCAGTTTCGACATAATATGGGGAGGAATTAAATAATAACGAACTCAGAACTGTAAATTGAATCTATTAGAAAAAGTAATTGCTACGGTGCGAGGTGTGGAAGTAGTGGTGACCTAGTGGTTAAAACACCAGCCTCTCAAGTATGAGTGCGCGGGTTCGATTCCAGGTCAAGCAAGTACCAATGTAAGTTTTCTAAAGTTATATGTACTTTCTAAGTATATCTTGGACACCAATGACTGAAGGTGAAGGAAAACATCTTGAGGAAACCTGGACTTTAAGTGTGAAATTGCCAATCCACATTGAGCAAGCATGGTGATTACGCTCAATCCTTCTCTGTATGAGAGGAGACCTGTGCCCAGCAGTGGGACGATAAAAAAAAGGTTGACAATGATGATGATGATGACGATGAGGTGTAGAAACGAGTTTGAAGCCGAAATATAATATTTATCCATTTTTTTTTGGGTATTTCTCGTAATTTTAAAATTATTAGCAATTTGAGGGGAATTAGACGGTTGCCTCAGATTTGGAATATCTCCTATATCGTGGGCGTGTTTACAAACATAAACTTACATACACATAAAACCAGATCCGGAACAACTACTTGTAGGTCATATAAATATTTGTTCCGTGCAGGCATCCAACCCGCGACAGGCAGCGCAGTAGTCAATAACGTGTAAATAAATAGTCGCATTCTGTCAAAGATACTTTAAATGTCTCTACAATTTATGTCAAGTTCTTCGCTGAGATGGCACTAGTTATGGAAAGTTTTAAATTACGTTACGTTTATTTAAATATATTTTGAAATAATGGATCGAAATTGCAGCATTATAATTATCACTGTTTTGTTTGTAACATTCATGTTATTCAATCTCTGATGTTTTCGGCGAATCTGCATATTTCTCGAAAATCAAGTTCATATCCACAATGGTTAGTGATAGCATTGATAGGTAGCGCAAAAGCACAACAGTGCGGTGGGATTTGACTGTCACTGAGACTTGATAGTCCCACATTGGAAGGTGAAAATGAAAAAAAAAATAGTTAGTCCGTCTTAAAGATAATAAAAAAAATTGAGATCTGTATTTTTTATTTTGTCGAAGTTATTAAAAATTACCGAGATATAGCGTATTGAAGTTACGGAGTGGGGGCTAATTAAGTCACGCCGTGGTAGATTTTGTACCACGGCGAGACGTCATGCGACATTTCCAATCAATATATCTTCCTAAGTATTTGAATGAAAAAAAAAAAAATATATGTATTCAATTTTTTTTTTAATCTATTTGATGGACATTCAATTCTTTTTTTGGATACCCAATTCGAATGAATGTGGGTGAACTGTCTAAAAGTAAATTACTGTCAATTGACATATGTCTGACGCAATTACTTATGTCAATGCTATGCTTCTTACTTAATTATCGTTAGTGCAGACGGAGTGAGTCACATCTCTCTCTTCACTTCATCTGGTCTCAATTAGTTACTTGTATTAGTCCCAAAACACTGGCTTCTATTCAATTAATTCAACTGCAACATGTAAACACAAGTTTAGTTGCATCGTTACCCATCGCAGTGGTCGGGTCGCGGCTTTCATGGTGAGCTCGGATTAGTCTGCAATTAGAAACATCGTGGCGGAGGAAAATTTCACTTATACTTGGATATAGGCGGTTAGGACTAACCTAAAGTTACAGCTGCTAGTTACAGTAAGTTACTTTCGTTGAAAAACCAGTATTACGCCTGAATCGCCGCGATATTATGAAGAAACATCTCGATGTTTGGTGGAAGTGCTTGGCCCTATTGTAAACCCACTATTTGCACTCAATAGGGAGCGAACCTATTTCCACCAACTTGCCAAAAATCCTGACTCCGGGCCGCTCGTAAAAACCATTTGGAATATTGATGGTATGTGTGTGTAAAAGGCTTTTTATTGAGGGGTCTCTTTTCAATTTCAGATTCTATGTGAGGTGTACAAAAGATACGACGAAGGTGCATGGGAACCATTAGAGTATAATTGATAAACACGAAAATAACTATACGATGCGTAGCGAGAACGTATATTTCATTATTATAGTTATATACAGCTTAATATTTAGATAGAATTCGCAGTTCTGTATAACATAACATCACGCCTGTGTTTGCTAAAGGACTAGACAGAACATTTCGCCAGTTAAGTATGATAAATCAAAATAGAAAATCAAAAGTCATTTATTCAAATTAGGCTGAGAATCAGCACTTTTTGAACGTCAATATTACATAAGACTGTCCCCCAAAACGCCCACCCACATCGACACTTCCTAGTGCTTTCGCTGGGAAGAAGAAGTGGCGGAACAAACTCACCAGCAGCACATCTGTCTGTTCATTTAAAAAAAAAACCAATGGGTTTATACAATACTATGTGTATGTATAGTAATGAACACAAAGAAATACAACAAAAGAAACAAACAATGAAATTATTTACCATATGCCAGCTAGTCACGCCAAAATACTAGCAAAGCATAACAGTTTTCTCGGTGGTAGGTCATAGCATCGGCCGCTGGCAGAAATTACCACCCACCAGACAAAGCCTTGCCGCTAAGCGATTTGTCGTGTTCTGGCATGATGTCTGGTGAAGCCGTACGGAGGACGGGTCTGAGCAGTTGTGTTGCGATGTGTGCCGGGTACGATGCGCCAAATGTTGTTGTGTTGGAAGTTTGGTCGAGGAGGGTCTTCAGATCAATCTCCCTTTGGCGCTGCATCGTTGGTCGTGTTGTTGGGTTTAAAATTGCATCACCTCGCTCAACTGCCGTCTTCCTTCCTATTCGCTCAGTTTTTCTGAGTGAATAGGCTCTTAATAAACTTTACCATCAACGATCGCATCACTGCTTATCATCTGGCGGGATTGCGGTCAAGCGCTAGTTTATAATCATTAAAAAAAAAAACAAAAGAAAAAACATTAATTTGGATATGTAATAAGTAATGTGATAAAGGTGGCCATTCCATTCATGTGGTGATAGAATAGTTGTAGTACAAAAGGAAGATTTTACCAAGTGGCTCGCACTGCATTGAATAGTAAAACAAACCAACGGTTGCGGCCCCAGTCGACCGAGTCCGGCGCAATGTCGACGCATAGACCGGCTCCGTTCCGTCGCATGATCGTATCCGTTTCAGAACCTAGGCAAAGCTTAATGTTGAATGGATTAGATCAGCTACGACGACTGGCGAATGGAGCCGATCGCTCGTCGAAGCATGCTTTCAGCTACGATCCCGTGTAGCGGAAGACTTCCGCGCTCTAGTGTACACAATTGGGTTGTATCCCAAAAAATAATTTAAAGTCCATGAGATAGCTTTATAAAAAATATGGAACACGTATTTTTTATTTTTTCTTTCAGTCAAATACTAAGGAAGATATATTGATTTGAAATGTCGCATGACGTCACGCCGTGGTACAAAATATACCACGGCGTGACATAAATAGCCCCTACTCCGTAACTTTAATACGCTATATCTCAGTAGTTTTTGGTAATACTGACAAAATAAAAAATACGGGTCTTAATTTTTTTTATTATCTATAAGACGGACTAATATTTTTTTTGATTTTCATACCTTGGATACATCCCTATTGACTTTCGTTTAAAAATTGTACAATCCCTATCTAATCGATGCGATACAAGACGTTTCGTAAAAATCATCCTTTGGATACACTTCGGATACAAGCCATATTGAGAGACATCTACTTATACGTTTATTAAAGTTCTTACTTTTCCACAGATTAGACAGTTGAGAGGAGTTAGACTCATCCAAGCTGTCCTACATCGAGATGGGGTCAAGTTCCCGAGCCTTCTCTCTCAATTTCACCCTCTTTGAAGACTTTATCCGTCGTTTTAAGTCAGTGTTTAATTATGTATGACGGTTCCCTGTGTATCCCAAGCCTTGAGCACCAGCCTATTAAAATCTTGGAAAGTTATTCCGTTACAGTTAACTTTTATCATTTTGTTCTGATCTGTGTCAGTATGTACATTGTAGAGTGAATGATTTTGTTACTGAAGTAAGATTTTAGTTAAAACTAGATTTGTACCGAACTGTAAGTAAATTTAGACGGTTAGCGTAATTATGTCTATCTACTATTTTATTTTACATTACCCTCCAAAGTTATTTGGCATTTTTTAAATTACATATTGGCACTGATTTCCTTGTTCACAAACTAAACTAATTTTATAATAGTTTAGTCCTATCAATTTAGTCCGCACCTGACGTAAATTGACGTGACTAAAATGTGTATTGATTTGCTTAGTTTGACAGAACTAAACTAAGTCACAGCTACTGCACATAGCTGTGACGGGGTTCACGAAAACCGATGCCTCCTGGGGCCAGGGTTGCGGGTTAGTTAAAAAAGATACCGTGGTCTTGGCGCACAGGTAGGTGAAGAATCTCGGGTGGGGTTTAGTCAGTAAAAGTCTGACACGCACTTCCGCTCCGCCCAGACCAAAAAAAAGATGCAGTAGCTGAGCGATCGAATGCTGCGTTGCGTATCGTAGGTTCGCATCCCGTACGGAATAAATATTTGTATAGCCTAAAGGTACTTGTTCCGGGCCTGGCTGTTTGTGTATGTGAGTTTATATGTTTGTAAACGCACCCACGATACAGAAATAAACCCTGGTATGGGATAACGTTTTTTTTTTAAATATGTATATCTTATAAGTCGTGGTGACCTAGTGGTTAAAACACCAGCCTCTCAAGTATGAGTGCGCGGGTTCGATTCCAGGTCAGGCAAGTACCAATGTAACTTTTCTAAAGTTATATGTACTTTCTAAGTATATCTTGGACACCAATGACTGGAGGTGAAGGAAAACATCTTGAAGAAACCTGGACTTTAAGTCTGAAATCGCCAACCCGCATTGAGCAAGCGTGGTGATTACGCTCAATCCTTCTCTGAATGAGAGGAGACCTGTGCCCAGCAGTGGGACGATAAAAAGGTTGATAATGATGATGATAATGATGCATATCTTCTGTCCTTTTCTTAATGAAATATATGTAAAGACAAAGATGCACTGTTCTTATACTTAGTTTAATTTATAAGCAAGAGTATCGAGGCCACTGTACATTGTAAATGTAATGTTTTCATTGACTAATTTGGTTTTTGTTAATAATGTTTTGAAAATAGTAAATCTCCATTTTTTTTTTTTAATAATTATAAACTAGCGCTTGACCGCAATCCCGCCTGATGGTAAGCAGTGATGCGATCGTTGATGGTAAAGCGCGCTAGTTTATTAAGAGCCTATTCACTCATAAAAACTGAGCGAATAGGAAGGAAGACGGCAGTTGAGCGAGGTGATGCAATGTTAAACCCAACAACACGACCAACGATGCTGCGCCAAAAGGAGATTGATTTGAAGACCCTCCACGACCAAACTCCCAACACAACAACGTTTGGCGCATCGTACCCGGCACACATCTCAACACAACTGCTCAGACCCGTCCTCCATACGGCTTCACCAGACATCATGCCGGAACACGACAAATCGCTTGGCGGCAAGGCTTTGTCTGGTGGGTGGTAACTTCTGCCGGCGGCCGATGTTATGGCCTACCACCGAGAACTAAAGTATTAATATAAGTAATACAAAATAGAAACAACGACAACATTTTGCCTTTTGAAAAAAAGATATATCTTGTTCATGACCCCACATTGTTTCTATTTTGTTTGGATGTGTAGCCCAGTCAAATTAGGGTTTCACCTCGGAATGAAAGATAATAAGCTGCAAATTGGTATGAACCTTTGTTTTGTCATTCTAAATGTTGTCTCAAAAGTCACAATCGTTATCGTGTCCGCGTCTCAAGATATTCAAGGTCAAAGGTCACAAAAATCGGTTTTTCGCGAATATCTGGCTTCCTATCGGTTAAATGAGATTTGCATTTATAATAAAAGTTGTAGGCTATAAAATTCCCTACAACTTTTGTCTAAACTTTTTTTTCATACGACCAACCGTTTTGAAGTTAGAGCGCGAAGAGTGCACATCGTACAGTCATATACGGCCTAATGCAAGGTCAAGCGTGAGTTATGGTTATCAGTACTTTATAAAGTCAATTATTTACTTTTTAGGGTTAGGGAAGGACTTAGAACCTCAAGAATGGGGCTGGATGCTTGAAAATGAAATCCTGGAGCCCATACGAACGTTATTACCTCCAGCACCAGCCGAACTACTAAACGTAATATTTTCCAATTGCAAAAATGGTTGTGGTTCCCGCTGTGGATGCAGAAAATCAGGGCTACAATGTTCTTTAGCTTGCGGCCAGTGCAACGGACAAGCTTGTCTCAACGCTTCACTGTATCCAAGTAATCCCGATGAAGAAAATACATATGATCCCGATATTCTGGAAGGTTTGGAGATGAACATGACAGATAATGAGGATGATGACAATGAATCGAACATTTTTGAGCGACAAGAAGAAGAAGACCACGAAGAAGAAGAATATAATTAGCTTCCATTTCCAATTTCATTACAATTAAAATCAACAAAGATACTTTTGATATTTGAACTCACATTTTGATAAATGTATATTATGCCGTATTTAATAATAAATAAAAATATGTGTAAAATATATACTCTTACTATCATTTTAACTTAAAATAAAACTAAAATATATAATCCAGAATTAATAATATTTTATACTTAAATAGTTAAATATGAATAATTATATATAAATAATCAAGTTACTTACTTTAATTAAATATAAATAATTAATAGTTAGTACATAAATAATGGGCACTGTTTAATAATTATAATTTCCAAGTAAATAATTGACTTTATAACGTACTGATAACCATAACTCACGCTTGACCTTGCATTAGGCCGTATATGACTGTACGATGTGCACTCTTCGCGCTCTAACTTCAAAACGGTTGGTCGTATGAAAAAAAAGTTTAGACAAAAGTTGTAGGGAATTTTATAGCCTACAACTTTTATTATAAATGCAAATCTCATTTAACCGATAGGAAGCCAGATATTCGCGAAAAACCGATTTTTGTGACCTTTGACCTTGAATATCTTGAGACGCGGACACGATAACGATTGTGATTTTTGAGACAACATTTAGAATGACAAAACAAAGGTTCATACCAATTTGCAGCTTATTATCTTTCATTCCGAGGTTGACCCCTTTTTTTACCTAATTTGACTGGGCTAGTGTAGCGGTGCCTACAACGCAACATGCGAACAACACGCCATACTGACGTCACGCGAATCCTGCATCTCGCAATCAGAGTTTTCTGTGCAACTAGCACGCATACAAGTTCACCACATAAACCGGCGGGCAAAGTGGCCCGCCAGACAACCAGTCTGGTCGGAGGATCCTCCCTTTTCTATGGAGGATGAGTGAACTTTACTCCCTGTTCCTCATTCCTCCACAGATGTATTGTATTTCTCAGTACGTCTGCTAAAACAACAAAAATATACCAGGGTAATTGAGTACACTCTATCAGTAGCAAATGGGCTTCATTCTGATAATCTAACATTATTCATTACGTTGTTTTTGTTTTTGAGTAAACATCGTACCTAAATACAAGATAAACATTTTCCGAAGACATGGAGCAATGGTTAAGCAACATGCTTCAAAATCGTTCAAAATTGAGAGTAGCAGTGTGTTTCACAATTAAGGTGCAGTTTCATTTAGATTTAACCCTTCCAAAAATATTTTTGTATTTTAAGTTTTATATAACGTTATTTTTTGTTTGTGTAAAACCTGAATATATTTAGTTTGTTCAGAATAAGCAACTGAATCGATTCCAATCATTTTTACACCATGTTATATTTTTCCCAAATGCATTTGGAAATTGTTGCAATGTGGTTACCGAGCGCAACAATACAGTTCACAACCGATCATAGTATCCTAGTTCCCCAGCCGTGCCGCGCCGCGCCTTCGTAGACGCGAGCGGGCGAGCGGCTCGTTGACCATATTTTTGTAAGGACAACGAGGTAACATAACAAGCTCATAACTTTGTGACTTTTCATGATAGCTTCTTGAAATTTTGTACATAAATTGTTTAGATAAAAATATTAGACACGTGTTTCAGGTTTCGCATACACAAAAAATAACGTTGTACGTACGTATACAGGCTGGAGCACAAACACTCAAACAGTAACCAGAAATACAGCATGTGATGATCCTTTTTTTTCTAGAAGGGAAATCATCAAATGATCTCTCCCGCTCTAGGCGGTGCGGAAGGGCGTGTCAGACTTTTACTGACTAAAAACCCACCTGTGTTTCTTCACTTGCCTGTGCGCCAGAGTCACGGTTTCTTTTTTAAACAACCCGCAACCCTGACTCAGGAAGCATCGGTCTTCGTGGACCCCGTCACGATGTGCTGACATCTCTTTGAGGCGCGCGTGAAACTCGACGCGCCGTCGACTCGGGCCTGGTCCTTACCGGGCGACGAGGTGCCCACTGTTTACTGCCGGTGGCCCGGAGTACGGTGTTGTCACCCGACCAGGGCGTCTCCTGCGGCGGCTATTGGCGTAAGGGCGCTGGTGTTCCCACTGCCTCCTCCTTTGCCAGCATCGCTGCTTCGCTGAAGGAGGTGACGGCCTGCTCTGCACTCTCACTCCGGACCATTGCCTGAACCAGGGTCGGACGCGAGAGATCGCCACCGATCGCCGCTAGGAGGACACGGCGGTGCTCTACCCAAGCCGGGCAGACCTACACCGTATGTTCCACCGTGTCCTCAGGGCGATCCACAGAATGGTGCCAGCCTAGCGTTTCCTCATGCCTTATCCGGAACAGGAACCTCCCGTAACCACCGTGTCCGGTGAGCATCCACATCAAGCGGAAAGTGAGGGCGCCGTGACGCCTCTCAAACCACTCCTCAAAGAGGGGACTTACCACCGCTATTCTGGCGTGCCCAATGTGATGACTGATGAATGGTGGTGAATATGTTGGAAACATAGAAAACAACTGTCCAATACCTACAAAGGTACAATACCTATACGGTCAAAATGTATGAAACAGCAGATTTCTTTTCAAAATTTTGTTTTAAAAAGATTATTTTTTAATGTTATAAACTAATACTTGACTCTCTTCCCTTTATTCATAAACGCTGCTTAAAGTAAACTAGTGATTAGCGATTCTTTAACCATTCAATTTTGACCTTTTAACATCACATAACTTAAATCATCCTTTATGAATATACACCACAGTGTTTAAGGGGTTTATTCATAACCGAAGATTAAAGTTAAGTGACGTGCAAACGTCTAAAATGTATGGTTAAAGAATCGCTAATCACTAGTTACATAACTTTAAAAATCTTGGGGGCTTGTCTGTTGGTAAGCAGTGATGCAACCGTTGATGTTAAAGCGCACTAGTTTATTATTAGGTTATTCGCCCTAGCCTAGATGACACTGCAGGTAGGGTATTTGCAGAACACACTCTCAGTAGCAATGCGATTCATTTGGACAGTTCAACAATATTCATTGCGTTATTTACGTTATTGAGCTCACATATATTCGAACATATGCAGCAATGTGTTAGCAATACGCTTCGAAATAATTCCAACTAATAGTAATAGTTGATTACGCAAGTAGGATGCTGATCAAATTGTTCCAGTCCTTCCATGTACACTGTATAAACGCGAAACGCTTCGTTACGTTTTAATTCCATGTTACGCCAATTAAGTAATGACAAATTACAATTATTATAACACTGAATTGATTTCCACAGCTTATGTCAAACAAACACGCATCACAGTAACTCATCGTATTTCCAAATTGATTTCCAATACGTAACCACAGAAGTAACATAATCAAAACCACCGAACAAACAAACGATAGAACATGTAGTTGCGGTCGATTAGTATAAATATGTACTGAAATTAAACTAAACAGTCGGAAAATGGTATCATGGAATAATGATGATTGGCCACAGGTCTGCCTGTGGTAGGCCACAAGCAGACCTGTGGACAATCATCACTGTAATCTCTGATTAGTCTGGTTTCCGCTGTGCTAGGTTTTGTCTGCATACGAGATTAGCGTAACCGGTCATTATTTTACTAGATTAATTCGCACCATCATTATAGGTAGTGGTGTAAGCCGGATTACCTAAATGATCTGTGTTTTGGTCTGTGATGGGATAGTTAATCTACACTAATGTATAAAGCTGAAGAGTTTGTTTGTTTGTTTGAACGCGCTAAGCTCAGGAACTACTGGTCCTATTTAAAAAATTCTTTGCGTTGGGTAGCCCATTAATACAGACAGGCTTTAGGTTATATAACATAGCGCTGCAACCAATAAGAGAGGAGCATAACTCCACGCGAACGAAGTCGCTGGCGGCCGCTAGTAGTTAATATTGGGCTAGTTTCTCTGGGATGAATTATCAATCATTTCATGTTATTTCAGTGCTTAAAATCTTACAAGCAAATATGAATTTGTGTACACACGTTAAGAAGAAAAATGTTAGAGTAAAATCTTTCAAGGGGCCTAACTATTTTTAACTGTTTTAGCCATAACCTGTGGTTTCTAAATATGTGTAGGTACAGGTAGGTATGTTAGTAATAGCAATAAAAACTTTTTACAAAAAAACAAAAATAACAAAGTTCCAAAACAACACATGTCATCGTCATGGTGTTTTAATTTGACCACCGACTTCCGAAATTAGTTTTTTTCAGTTTGTGTTGTTGTTTTGGAAGTCGGTTGTTTATATTTATTTACTTTTTTAAAAAATATTGTTTTATACTTTTTAGTTGTGAAAAAATACACAAATACAAAGTATAAGAAAACCTTTAAAATTGTCTATAAAATTTTAAGGAATCCCACAATTTCTTAAGGGACCATCATCAGGTCCTTACCTGACTATGGGATGAACTGGGAAGGATACCCTATCAAACAAAAAATAGTGTTTGCAAGTCGGCCCAGGCGTCTTTAAGTAATCGGTGACATAAAAATCACAAATAAAAGATTCCAACGAATTGAGAACCTCCCCCTCTCTCAAAGTTATTTAAAAAGTGTTTAACTGATTTTTGCAGTAAAAAGTACTTTTTATCGATTATAAGTTTTGACTGTATTATATGCATTCAATATACCGGTATCTAGACGTATATGCACAAAACCATATTTCAAACTTACCAGCTCGAAAGCTACGGGAAAATTCCGGAATTCAAAACACGTTTAAAGTGCACAAGTCATGGTGACACGTCACGGCACAAAGCCAGCTGAGAGGTGTAATTGGTAGCTAATCCTTGCCTTCGCTGGCAGCCCGACGGATTGCTGGCAACACAATCCGTGTGTACGTACGGGTTACTATACTAAAGTGGTGAAATAGCCCGGAATGGAAATAAGTGGTTTGGTGGAGGTAGATAGAGAAAATTGTAACATTTTTTGATGTTTTATAATCAAAATCAAAAGTCATTTATTCAAAGTAGGTTGAGAATCAGCACTTTTTGAACGTCAATATTACACAAGACAGTCCCCCAAAACGCCCCCCCCCCCCCTTATCCACTTCCTAGTGCTTTCACTGGGAAGAAGAAGTGGCGGAAAAAAACTCCCCAGCAGCACAGCTGTCTGTTCATTTATAAAAACACATGACTTTATACAATACTATGTTGGTACAGTAGCGAACAACAAAAAAAAACAACAACAGTAAATTATTTATCATATGCCAGCTAGCCACGGCAAAATACCAACAAAGCAAGAACAAAAAATAAAATATCATTAAAATGGAAATAAGTAAAAACTTATTACTTAAATAAAAACCTCAGGTATAAAGGGCTCACATATTTATGCATTGTAATAAAGACAATTATATGAACTCACATAAAGTATCAGTAAGCTAATTCTGGAGAAAGAACTCAAACATTGTCTTCTGGCGAAAAGCTATTCTTATCTTAAATAGTCTTGTACAGAATAACATGCCTTTTAACAAAGGATGAATTTGATTTGTACCTACTTTAAATGCAATAACAGATACTAAATTATGTTTCTCTTGTTTGAGATTCTAAATTATGTTACTTTGATTCGTTTTTATTTCTGTAAGTAGGTTTGTACAAACACTTTTACACGTCAATCTTATTTTTAAAACCAGATGAGGTCGGCGTTTTATGTCTGACTAATTTGAGAAGAAAAGCCGAAACAAATGCAAAGGTCAGTTTCATATAGAGTCCAGATATTTTTGATGTAATGACTTTTTATTGCTTAA
This sequence comes from Sesamia inferens, assembly GCA_037179545.1. Taxonomy (NCBI): domain Eukaryota; kingdom Metazoa; phylum Arthropoda; class Insecta; order Lepidoptera; family Noctuidae; genus Sesamia; species Sesamia inferens. Next base: position 11,933,355 of record CM073928.1, on the reverse strand, counting down.
AGTTTTAAAGTTTTTTTTTTAATGTATCTTTTGTTTGCTACTTAATGCTTATGTTTAGCATTAAAAAGCAGGAAGATGCTGTTGCCTATGCCTTGATGAAATTGGGAATAATGATTTGCCGGTGAAAATAACACTGAAAACGCGTTCGTTATGTTGTTATTTTAAAACTTACACTAACCTTAAAACAATGTGTTGACAGATTCAATCTACCCGCAAATTTATATGTTCGTCAGAGTCAACTGCACGTGATCACGTGACTTGTCTGCCAATTATTATTTAAAAAGGTATAATGTCAGAATTATAACCCTGTTCTCCCCTATTAGTAATATTCATTTCGTATTCTAAGGAATCCCGCAAGTCGGAAGTCAAGAATTTAAAAAATGCAGACGGTATGAATCGCCATAGGAAATTTTTGATCCTCTAGAGAGGAATTTTGGTTATAACAGACGTTCCTATTGCAGCACTCTTTTAAAACCGTTTTGTTTTCACATGTATTTACAGTATTTACTGTCCTAGTTTGAGTTTCAGGAATCCATTCGAAATATAGAGGTTGTAGCCGTAGATTTATTTCAATTTTGTCTCTCCCAGTAAAGTTGCGTGCTCAAACTCGGTATCGCCAATTATGGCTATTAGGAAGTATTTTTCAATTGGTTGGTTGAGAGCCATTAGCCATCTGCGCTCGTTGTGATCCCTAAAAGCTATCAGCAGATAATTCTGTACAAGTCTACTTTATAATCTAGGTCGACGATAAAGTTACCATTAAACAATTCGGTTACATTTTGGTTTATAATTAGTTTTATTTTATTTTCTGCAACTCTCTTTATATCTTTGTAGGATATGTTAATTAACAAATCATTTTTTTAACATGTTTTATACCGTGTTAAATACTGGCAGCCCCACATTATTGGTATACGCGAAGCAGCATTATGTAGGTTACCTTAGTAAGTTTATGATGTGCGTAGATTCACGTTGCACGGATTAAATCTCCCGTTTACGACGGATTTAGGCTTAATCCGTTGTTCTTTAAGATTCACACAGTATTTACACAGATCCTCGCAGACATTCTGTTTATTTTGCACATAATTAATATATACTCAAACTAGTTTGCCTCAATAGTAGGTACTTGTGTATATTTATTTGTTTCTGGTTTGTTGCTTCAAGATAAATATTAGGAAACTCTGAAGTTTTGCTGTAATCACGAGTGTCACTTACAAAACTTGACAAATAAAGTAAATTATGTACTACGTTAAATGTTTAATTGCTCAGAAGGTTCTATAAGTTACAACTCTTCTCTTTTTTTTGTTATTCCTTTGACTTTGATAATGTTGTGTTGCCAGTGACGACTTGTGGAACCAAGATGTGGTCGCTAACAATGACCCTTATAAGAAAGCTCAAGATCACTCAAAGGTCAACGGAGAGGGCTATGCTTGGAGTTTCACTGCGTGATCGAATCAGGAATAGGGAGATCCGCAGAAGAACGAGAGTAACCGACATAGCAACACTAAAGTAGCAGTGGGCCGGGCACATTGCCCGTAGGACCGATGCCCGATGCGGCCGACGTGTTCTCGAATGGCGATCACACATCGTCGGAAGACGCAGCGTGGGTAGGCCCTCGACGAGGTGGATCGACGACCTGGTGAAGGTCGCGGGAAACCACTGGATCCGGGAGGCGTATGACCGGTCGTCGCGGAGACCCTTGGGGGGAGGCTTATGTCCAGCAGTGGATGTCTTTCGGCTGAAATGATGCATGATGATGATAATGTTTGTCACTACACTAGTTGATGTCATATATCAGGCGTTCTTTGCGGAATTTCATTCAATATGAGTTCAATAAAAGGGTCCTTCATTTTTCCCGGTCAGGACCTCGGGCTGTTTGTGTGTAAAAGCAAAGGACCTAAACAATTTCAAAAATGTTACAATATTTCACATTTGTTTGTGAGGTTGCGGACATGTGATGTTTTGATACAAATATTATATAGTTTTCTCAGTCACTTTGACTACCGAATGGTTCTTTAATGTATTTTCATGCAACATATGGAAACGCGAGACCGTGAACGTACGGTTTCGCGTTTTCGTTTCATGAACATATTTTATTACATTAAAGGTTATAAATTATTTATTTATTTATAATTTTCTAGGATCTTCGTTATCTTTGGGCAAACCTATAGATAATTGCCTAACATATTATTAGTAGCAATGGATTTCATTTTGACGGTTTAACAACATTCATTGCTTCATTTACGTTGTTGATCAGACACAATGTTGGAACATACGAAGCATTGGAACCGCAATATGCTTCAAAATGATTCCAACTATTAGTAATAGTGTGCTAAGCAATAAGGGTGCTGTATTGTGTGGTGCAAGGTTTATTTGTTGGGGGCACAGAACACAACATATTTATATTAATATATAAATCTGAAGAGTTTGTTTGTTGGCACGCGCTAATCTCAGAAACTATTAGTCCGATTTCAAAAATTCTTCTTGCGTTGGATTGTCCATTAACCCAGGAAGGCTTTAGGCTATATAACATCACGCTGCGACCAATAGGAGCGGAGAATAACTATCTCCACGCGAACGAAGTCGCTGGCGGCCGCTAGTTAATATATAAAGCTGAAGAGTTTGTTTGTTTGAACGCGCTAATCTCAGAAACTACTAGTCCTATTTGAAAAATTATTTTTGTTTTGGATAGTCCATTAATCCAGGAAGACTTTAGGTTTTATAATATCATGCTGCGACCAATAGGAGCGGAGCATAACTTACTCCACACGAACGAAGTCGCTGGCGGCCGCAATAAAATTAAAATTAATGAATGAAGTGCAAAGAGCATTCAATTGAAGTAAAGAGAGGTCTATATTGGCAAATGATGCGGTTAGTCGTTTTCAAATTACGAATTATTTTATGTCCTAATATTTTTAGACTTGTTTAATGCTGAAATCATATATTTAATCAGTGTTGCAAATGTAACGGCATATTATATAGCTGTATCTATTGACGGCTTCTAAGATTTTCTCATTCTGCATTCACTTTGACATCTCCAAATGGTGCCGTAATAAATAGTAGATACCTATTTACACCATTACTTCCTCAAAGAGTTTCCTGAATCCCATTAAATGAATTCCAGCTACTTCCGCTCGCAAACGATACAAGTACCATTTTAACAATTCTGAACCGGAAAGCATAACAATAATTAATTGATTTGGAGAAAACATTGAAAATGTCTCAGATCTTTACACTTGGATTTTCTATAAAAAGTAGAACTTCCTACTTCTCGGGGAAAATCTGAATGAAAACATCTACCTGTACCTACCTAAATATATGAGTAGGTATATCGAAATTCGATTTGGCTGATTGGGCGTTATTTATACAAATTCAAAGTACATTGTGAAGAATTTTTTACGTTCGTGATGTTAAAGCGCGCTAGTTTATTAAGAACCTATTTACTCAGAAAAACTGAGCTAATAGGAAGAAAGACGGCAGTTGAGCGAGGTGATACAATGTTAAACCCAACAACACGATCAACGATGCTGCGCCAGAGGGAGATTGATCTGAAGATCCTCCACGACCAAACTCCCAACACAACAACATTAGGCGCATCGTACCCGGCACACATCGCAACACAACTGCTCAGACCCGTCCTCCGTACGGCTTCACCAGACATCAGGCCGGAACACGACAAATCGCTTGGCGGCAAGGCTTTATCTGGTGCGTGGTAACTTCTTTCTAACTTTTACAAACAATTAAACTCGCATACACAAACAGCCCGATCTAGAAGAACTACCTGTAAGCCATACAAATATTTGTTCCGTGCGGGGATTGAACCCGCACAAACCGAGTGATTCCAGTTAGTTAGGACAAAGGGGAGGGTGGAGTGTAATATATAGAAGCTAGCTAGTCCTCTAGACGTAGGCATACAGTAGCTAAGCTAAGAACGGCTTACTTTGTACAGTTTATTCACAAGCTTCCACCCAGTACTTCCCGGCCTTTACGAGGTGTATTCTGTTAGTTATACAACGACAACGTTAGTACCAGTACGGCATTAGAAATAGCACTATGAATAAAAAATTTAAGTGTTTGAGCTGGGTTAGACAAAGGAAGTTTTCTCTATTCGAAAGTGTTGCTGTTCCATTAGAAGCATCTTTATTCTAGTTTTTGCGTCGTTAAAAATAGTTTCTTCTTCTCGATAGCAAAAAGTTCAAACAACTTTGGATTTTTTAAAAAGGCAACCGTTATATGAGAGCTCAAGGTCGCACAGACAGCTATGGAGATAGCTATGCTAGGTGTTATTCTATGAGATCGAATCAGGAATGAAGAGATTCGTAGAACTAAAGTCGCAGGGAAGCGCTGGATGTAGGCCGTGTCCAATCGTTCTTTTTGGAAATCCTTGGGGGAGGCCTATGTCCAGCTGTGGGCTTTATGTGGCTGAGATAATGATAATGATTAGAAAAATGCCACATTTCTCTCCAGCTTTTCTCCATAGGAAATATCCAAATGGAAGCGACGCCGCGCCAAACCGTGTCGTGTCGATCGAATTGAGCCCTCGAGTTTGTGACGTTTTTAAATGCCCATGTCAGTTTGTGTGAAATAAGTTGTTTTTTGCCGTGTATATCATCATTTAAGCCTCCCCCAAGGCTTTTCAAAAAGGACGGTTGAAGGCGGCCAGCTTCCAGCGCTTCCCTGCGATTTTGGTCAGGTTATCCGACCACCTAGTCGGTGGGTGTCCGACACTGCGCTGGCCGGTACGTGGTCGTCAGTCAAGAGCCTTTCTGCCCTATTGGCCATCGGTTCTACGAGCTATGTGCCTCGCCCACTGACACTTCAAAGAGTTAATGCGCTGGGCTATGTCGGCGACTTATCAAATCACCATATAATTTGCATTCGCGATATATTTGCAAAAAATGTAAACAATATAAAAAAAAAATATTTATTTAGTTTACGCTACAACTTCAAATATTTTTAAAAGTTTTTCAAAAGTGCTAGTCATTCCGAAATTGGCTTTTTTAATATTGTCCCGCACTGGGAATTTCTCCTGTATCGTGGGTGCGTTTACAAACATATAAACTTACATACACTAACAACCAGACCCGGAACAACTACTTGTAGGTCATACAAATATTTGTTCCGTGCGGGAACCGAACCCGTGACACGCAGCGCAGCAAATACATATTTAATCACTACGCCACAATTACGTTTACAAAAAAGTTGACATGCGTTTAACTTAAAATAATATCAATTTGAAACAGTTTGAATAGACTTAAGGTCACCCCTGTCTAACTCTTCGGGTAAAATAGGCGTAATGGTATGTTATTCCGGATATAAATTATAAGGACTTTAGAAGATACAATAATAAAGTAATAAATCTGAATAATCACGAAACGGATTTGTTTATCACGGGCTTCGCTTTCGAATGAGAACGTTCAAGTTGAAGTTATCAAATTAAATAAAGTTGAGAGCTGGCCGTTTTGTTTGGGAAGTAATTAAAAGTTGTCTTTCTGTAGCAAAACAAAGTTTTTGCCTATCTTCGGCCCTGATATTATAATTTAGTCCTCGACATCGATGCGGGGGACTAAAAGCTGCTACAATATAGCCAAGTATTGTTATCGGTTATTGAATAATCTGATTCAATCACCGATATCATTTCTTGGCTCAATGTTGGCTCTGCACCTTTTTTTTCGTAACAAACTAATACTGTCAATTTGTATTATTTTGAAGTATATTGCTAATCCATTGCTCCATATGTTTGATTAATGTGCCTGCTCAACAACGGAAATAACGCAATGAATGTTGTTAATTTGTCAAAATGAAACCCATTGGTACTGATAGTATATTACGCAATTACCCTACTGTTCCATAACCACAATTGATTAACATTTGAAAATACTGATGAAGCTGCTGTAAGGCGTTATTTGCGTTGTATTAACTCGATCATATTTATACCTATATAATAGGGATGTATCCCAGGTATGAAAATCAAAAAAAGAATTAGTCCGTCTTACAGATAATAAAAAAAATTAAGACCCGTATTTTTTATTTTGTCGTAATTACCAAAAATTACTGAGATATAGCGTATTAAAGTTACAGAGTGGGGGCTAATTACGTCACGCTGTTCTATATTTTGCACCATGGCGTGACGTCATGCGACATTTCAAATCAACATATCTTCTTAAGTATTTGAATAAAAGAAAAAATAAAAAATACGTGTTCAATATTTTTTATAAAGCTATCTGACGGACATTAAATGATTTTTTAGGATTCAAGCCAATTGCCTAGCTCACTGAGCTATGCAATTATATAGGTACAAATATCACCAATGAAACATGTAATTAACATATTTCAATCATTTGTAAAATTTAAGAGATAGGTCGAGTTTCGTGCAGGCAAAGCCACAGACCGCCTTATTAGCCAGCTCAGAGCAACTGGGCGTAGGACATACTTTTGCTATAGGTATGTAGGTTAATACATACAACTACCAATTTAGAGCTACCAAGCGTCGTGATTTCAAAATCACCTGCAAATTGGTCTGTATTTACATATCACTAACGATATTCCAGGCTGAATGCATGCCATTTGATTCGTCATTACTGACGAGTCTCACGATGCAAGTATCGATAATTTGAGAGATTTATGGACAATATTGTGTTGATAAATTTCAATCATTTATAAAACTCACTGAGTGATCGTCGTGGAGATCCTTGGGGGAGGCCAATGTCCAGCAGTGGACGTCTTTTGGCTGAAATTATGGTGATGATGATGTTATATTTTTTCCCAAAAACATTTAAAATTTATTGCAGTGTGGTTACCGAGAGCACAACAAATTTGACCGTAGATCATAGTACTAGGAGTGGTGCGTTGACCATACTTTTTTGGGACAACCAAGTAAGATAACAAGCTCATAACTTTGTGGTTTTTCAAGATATCTTTTTGAAATTTTGTGCGTAGATTCTTTACTTACACGTGATTCGGGTTTGGTTTATAAACAAAAAATAACTTTGTATATTGCTCCGTATATCTAATGCTTTGGAATTCTATTCTGTAATGTTGTGTATGTAAAGTTAAATAAATAAATGATTTCGAAATATTTTTTACGATAGGCACTTTAAGAGTTATAGTTTCATTAATGAAGCTTCAGATCACTCAAACTGATTTATCGACAACTTTAACACGACGTTAAACATTTACGCACGAAGTATTCGTTCCAATACAAACAGCATACCTACACTACACGGTCGTAAATACATCTCAAAAAGTTTTAGGACATTTAGCCTTTGTATAATGTTATCATAAGTTTGGTAATTCTTCGGGCTATCGGCTGCGGTTACCTCGTTTCAACTGCTCTTCATTTCTGATTCGATCATGTAGGGAAACTTCAATTCCCTCTGGCCTTAGTGTGACATTTAGCCTTCTAATAAAGCCCATTGTGAGCAGCCAAGTTTCAGGGCCATAAGTTTATTTTCTTGTGAAGGCTGCAGTTCTGGTGTTCTTTAGACACGAGAAGCACAAAACAGGTCGAAAAGAGGTTCATTTCAGCCGAAAGTCCACAGGCGTAGGGTAGCCAGCCTTTCGGTATTACAAAATATAGGATGCATTTGCGGCAGTTTGACGTCAGATTACAATTTATGTGTCTTTAAGTGTTTACCATCAACGATTTTATTTATTTATACTTTTCGCAGAAATAAATGTACGAAGGCGAACTTAATGCCTGGCATTCTCTATCAACAATGGGTTGCGGTTCATTGAGTCCAAGGCCAAGATGGCTGCCAGAAAACTTGGCGTCATCGCAAAGGTCCGGCGGTACTTCACACCAGGGCAGCTTCTAATGTTGTACAAAGCACAGGTCCGCTCGTGTGTGGAGTACTGCAGCCACATTTAGGCTGGTGCTGCGAAATTTCACCTGGCTACTTTGGATTCAGTGGAGAGGCGTGCGAAGAGGCTGATTGGCGACCCAGACTTAATTCGAAATGGTCTCCAAAGCCTGGAGCATATGCGTAGAGTAGCCAGCCTGTCGGTCTTTTATAGGATGCATTCTGGTGAGTGTGCGAGGGAACTGCATGATTTAATTTCCCCATCTCCGTTCCACCATCGGACGATCCGTCGTACGGCGAGTTTCCACCCTTAAGTTGTTGACACCACTGCGATCCAGACGAAGCGTTTCGCTTCCTCTTTTATACATCGAGGGACTGGAACAATTTGCCAGCGACGGTGTTTCCGTCACACTACAATTTGAGTGTCTTCAAGGCTAGAGTGAATGGGCTCTTAATAAATTAGCGCGCTTTACCATCAACGATCGCATCACTGCTTACCATCAGGCGGGATTGCGGTCCAGCGCTAGTTTATAATTTATAAAAAAAGGTAAGGCAGTAAACAAATACTAAACTATACTAACTAGTAAAAATATTGTCAACGTACCGCTCGCCCGCCTGCGCCTGAAGCGACGCGGTGTGGGGGGACCCTGTCTCACTGTGCTCCTACTACTTTCAGCTGTGTGCGCTCGGGAACCACACTGCAACAATTTCTGAATGTATTTGGGAAAAAATATAACATGGTGTAAAAGTGGCATCGATTTAGTTGCTTATTTTGAACAAACTATATTCAGATTTCGCATTAAGTAAAAATAATGTTGTATATTTAAGCGATGTGTTCAGATGGCTCTACCCTAATTGCTTAGAAAACAACTGCGCAATTTCCTCTTAAATGCAAACCGACTGGTAGTCGTAATCTGGTAGTAATATAATATCAAAAGGAAGCGCATGCCGCAGAAGAACGGCCTTTTTACATGCTTTTTATTAGCTTCACTTGTATGTTTGCTTGTTTGTTTGTTTGTCCGTCTCTAACCCAAAAATTTTTCAACCTTACCTTACATTAATTTGTGCAGGCAAAGTATTTTTAGTTTATATTTAGATTTAGTTACTTGGGTAACGCATCATTGCGAATTTTAGCACTTGCTATTCTGTCTGTTGGAGATCAAGAAAAGTTTGGTAAAAACAAATGAGCACCACTTAAGCGTTCGTGTTATCCATATATTATTTAAAAAAAGAATATCGAACTAAAAATTTGAAAATAATTTTAAAATTTAATTTAACACTTCATAACAATAGGCGGCATCGCAATTAAGCTAGTTTAGCTAGTTAGACATTAAAACAAATGTGACATTTTTAACATCCAAGTATTCAACATCTTCTACCAGTCTATCCAGATACAGCTGAGTTTCAGTGTTTTACATGGAGCAATTGTTTTTTTGACCTCCACGACTCAGTTACTGGGTAATATGACACTCCTAGTTAAGACCGGTTGTTAGAATTCAACGTGTTCAACGTGCTTTGCAAAGTACCCACGTGTACTTTTAGCATGTAATGATAATCTGGACGGTCCATGAATAGGGTATTCACGGACCAAGCATACCTCAACACGATTGTCTGACCCGTACAGCTATTTAAAGAAAATATTCGGAGCACCCCGTTGTGAATCAAAATGGCGACGTAATTTGGGCCATGCTAATGTTCTTTTTACGATTTGTTGTGTAAAACGTGAACTCTTGATGTGGGGCCAGCTGTAGCTTTTTATCTATCTATTGGTGTACCAACACGAAAATAGATTCCATTTGATGTATGGACGTTCGCTTCTGAATATAAATCAGACTTTTAAATGGTTTTTATCTTGCATATGCGAGTTAGCTATCGTAATTTGGCGGATGACTGTATAAAAATGATTAATAGTTTATTTTAATTCCGACTCAAGTTTCAAAACTTTTTTCACATTTTTTTTTTATTTTTTTTATATACCGCAATTCCGCCTGATGGTAAGCAGTGACGCAGTCGTTGATGGTAAAGCGCACTAGTTTATTAAGAGCCTATTCACTGTAGCCTTGAAGACACTCAAATTGTTGTCCGACGGAAACACCGCCACTGGCAAACTGTTCCAGTCCCTTGATGTACGCGGTATAAAGGAGGAGGCGAAACGCTTCGTCCGGATCGTAATGGTGTTAACAACGTAAGGGTGGAAACTCGCCGTACGACGGGTCGTCCGATGGTGGAACGGACGGATATTATTTTGAAACACCGAACTGAAATGATCAATATCGTTATTCCCTGATCAATTAAAAAATCATCACTGTTAAACGAAGTGAGATTGGCACAAATTACAAAATAATATCTTAGATGAAAGCGACTTTCTTGTTCGGGTGCTTCCACCGTCCGCTTGAACTTCGGGAAGGTTCGGGCCTAGTCGGGAATGGTCCGAGTAATTGAAATCCGTCCTACCACCGCATATGACAAATGACAAGCTGTTGACCGCTTGCCGTAGTGCGGTGGCTGTCAAATAAAATTGTGACCGTTAAACGGGAAACTAAAGGAAAAAGTGGAAAAAGGAAATGTTACACTTTGTATTCTTGATGGTGTATAGTTAAGTGTTTTTAATTGATATGGAAACTTGAATCGTGACCATGATCTCAGTAAAAATTTAAGCCGAATTACTAAAAATTTGGTACGTACAATTGTACGGACGACAGTAGTTGGGTAATTGTTACGTAATTACCCAACTACTGTCGTCCGTACAATTGTCCCTGTCAGTAGCTATGGGTTTCATTTTGACATTTCAACAACATTCTTTGCATTATTTACATTAGTAGTGGATTACGCGTGGAGTTGCGTTGTGAAGGTGATGTGAACGTTCTACAGTGAAGTAACATGTAACTACTCTTTCTTGTAACGTTTTTGTACTTTCCAAAAATAAAAAAAATATTATTATTATTGAGTGCTTGCCGATCGTCAACCAAGTTACGGGTGAAACCAACAATCACTATATTCTCGACATGCTCCATAAAGAATAGATGTAAACAAACCAATTTAGGGTTATCACAAATCACGTTTTACAAATCTCCTGTTATTTATATGATTATCGACTTTTACATGCTATTTATTAACAATTCCTATTACAGCATGTTTCAATAGAATCACTAAAATAACATTTATTATGCAATAGTTAGTATTTCGAAAATACTAACTATTGTTAATATATTAACTACTGTTATTGCATATAATAAAAGTTATTATGCAATAACTTAGTATTTCGAAAAACCATTAAAAAGTTGACATTAATTTTACGCTATAACCCTACAGAAAAAGAAAGATGGATGAAATCCAGGTATTAAACACATTTTGTGGAATTCAACTAATGAATAAAGTTGAGGCATTTGTCAATACAATTTTGCGTATTTTAATTACTTTCAAATCAACTACATTTCATCAACAAGCATTTACACATGCATTGTAATACTTTCAAGTATGGGTTAAGTATAATATATATGTATAAAAAAATTAACCTATTAGGAAATTAGTTTACATGTGTATCATATTTCATTAAAATCTGTTAAGCGTTCTAGGCAAATCATAAATATCTAAACAAATAAACTGTTTATATTAGTAAGAAGTAGAATTATTACTTTATGAAAATCATCTATCTAGAAAAGGTTGTTAACATCTGTCTTTTAGGCGTAAACTACTCGTTGCCTAGCAATAGTTGTTTACCTCTATTCTTTATCGAATTTGGCCGACATATAGTAAGCCGAACGTTCCTAACCTTTACTTCCATTCCCTATAATTTAAATGTATTCATTGTATCGATATAATAACTTACAATTAGAAATTAAATTAAACATTTACTCGTTGCGTGAATATCTTCCATCTATACAGTGCACTAGTCCACCATCAAGCACAGTAGGCTGTCTGTTCAGTCAGATCCTGATTTTATACAACCAGTAAGCCAAGTAATCAACATTACGAAAGACAAAAATTAAAGCAAAGACATTAAATTAAAGCTTTGGCCATATGTTAGCTAGCATACGCCGATATATTAACCAAACTTTTTTACCTATTTTTTAAAAACACTCCAATATTTCAAACAAACAAGACCAATAAAAATAACTATAGTTTATTAAAACAATCACTGTTGTTTAACATTATTGTTTAATTGTTTACATAAACCAATTTACATAGCGTTCGGAAATGGCGCAAATATTGATAGGCGATGTATAAACTGTAATTAATTAAATTAATAAAAATCGAACTTGGCTGAATACTGGGTAATATTAATTACATGCAATAAAGTAAGTATTTGCATAAAAGGCACGAGCCGTAAGCACACGTTTTATATGGCTCATTACCCATATTCTCTGATTCAGTTTCAGTAAGTACTAATAAGTTTTTGTTTGTGTACTGATAATGTTCGACCGAAGTTGGTTCTTCGTTCTCGATCGAAACCCAGACCGAGACAGACCGGCAGAAGTTACCACCCACCAGACAAAGCCTTGCCGCCAAGCGATTTGTCGTGTTCCGGCAAGATGTCTGGTGAAGCCGTACGGAGGACGGGTCTGAGCAGTTGTGTTGCGATGTGTGCCGGGTACGATGCGCCTAATGTTGTTGTGTTGGGAGTTTGGTCGTGGAGGGTCTTCAGATCAATCTCCCTTTGGCGCAGCATCGTTGATCGTGTTGTTGGGTTTAACATTGCATCACCTCGCTCAACTGCCGTCTACCTTCCTATTCGCTCAATTTTTATTGAATAGGTTCTTAATAAACTAGCGCGCTTTACCATCAACGATCGCATCACTGCTTACCATCAGGCGGGATTGCGGTCAAGCGCTAGTTTATAATTATTAAAAAAAAAAAGATATTTAAATGCTCAATATTAACTGTTTTAAGAATCAAACTTTATTAACATTATATTAAAATATAACATTAGGGTAATATTATATTAGGGTAGAGTCATTGCAACACCTCTCTTCTTCTCTTCCAAATTTTAGGTTAGGCTAGGCTAGGCTACCACGACTCTTATAAGTATGTATATTTAGTAGTATGTAGACAGTTGGGGCCCGCTAGTCGAGACACCCACAGTCAAGGAGCTCAAGAATCATAGATTAATACGAGTAGAGACTCACCCAAACGGAGGCGCGAGCGTGGTGTATCTGCAACAGCGTGATGTGGACATGCTGAGTGCTCCACAGCAGGAGTCTCTTGCCAAGGAGTTCTTGAAGCTGGTGTTCTCGGAGAACAGCTCGGGCTGGGCTACCAAAAATTACCCAAATTGTTAAGCAATTTTGGTGTTGTGATAGAGTAACAAATATAGAAAACATTCACATTTATAATTTTAATAGATTACGTATTACCTAGATATTAAGTGTGAAATCACCAATCCACCTGGAGCAGTGGACATGTCTTATCTGTATAGCTGTGCCCTACAGAAAGACAGTTATAGATACTTAAACAATAACTTTAGTATTTAAATCTATACCGGTTATCGCATTTGATATTTATACTAAAGTTTCATAATAATTATTATTTGCGACTTGGAGGCATAATAGTAGTTTATGAAACTGTTACATAATGAGGGATATTATGCACGAGTGTGTAATACCTAATTATGTACAGTTTCATACACTACTTTATCTAATCTCATACATTTTAAGAAACAATAATAATCATGTGTCCAGCGAAACACAACAACGACTCGCAATGCAAAGAAACGTATTTGGCGCCAAAATTCTGCACCCTGCATCAAAGCGCACGCGCCAAAGCGCGCGCAGCCACAGATAAAAAAATGAAATAGTGCTATCTATGGTTTTTAATCTGTACGGTAATGAAAAAATTTTTATTATAACATTATTTTGTTAGAGAAATAATGTTATAATTTAATTTTTTAATTTACTTTCGATATACTATGGGTTAAGTACGTCAATATAAACTCCTTTTTAGTTTTATATTTTTATTTTTTTGATATGAGAGTAGATAAAACTTTTTATTGTGAGCTTGTGAAAGAAATTACATAGGCTACTCCTGACGAAAGTACACACACATGTCTACTAGACTTAGTCTCCTTACAAAAACTTACCTGGAGCAGTTCTCATGACTATCAGAGAGGCAATAAGGAACACTTTCATGATCATGGCGGTTCGTGAGCCTACATTCAACCATAATAGTTTGCAGGTTAATCGATCTCCAGTAAGCCGCAGGCCTGACAGAAGAGACATAAGGCTAGGATGCGTCGCGGACAGGACCGTGATAAAAGCGTTGCCCCCGCACCGCGCCCCGTCTCATCTCTATGTGCTGCGGCTAGAGGTGGTTAATATAGCGCCTAGCGTTATTCAATAGCACGCTATTTCCTCGTAGCGCATAGCGCACGCTAGGTAGGTGGACGTTACAACGCTATCACGCTATGACGCTATGAATGAAATTGATTGAATGTCATCGCGTTTGAGTGCTGTGGACTACTGACGCCTATGTATGTTTGTTGTCGCAGCACGATATTTTCATCGCGCGCGATCTTGCTTGTTAGTATCTGTAAATATTAGTATAAAATTCTGTTGCAAATCGAAGTAGTGACGATTGGTGTGTGCAAAGGTAACTCTATGTAAAAATGTCTAATCGAAAAGGTGGTGGTTTGCCAATTTGGAACTTCTTTGAAAAGTCCGCAGACGGCAGCAAGACTGCTCTTTGTAATTATTGTCGCCGACGGTTGTCCATTAAAACTACTATTACCAATTTAAAGGCACACTTAAAGCAAAAACATATTACAACGTATAATATTTTTTTAAATTGTTCTAATTTAGAAAACAATTCAATGTAAATATGCTTTTATAGCACGCGGTTTGTGTAACGAAGAATGATATGTAATGTAACGTGCTACGAAATCTAGCGTGTTGCAATAATTATCGCGCTTGCTGGACACGTGCTTTCTTATTTAAAGCGCGCTATAGCATAGCGCATTTAATAGCACGCTAGAAATTAATAGTTTATAGTCTGTAGCGTGCTATTGTTTTATAGCCATTTTGAACAACTCTAGCTGCGGCCCTAGGCCGCTATTTTTATAAATTTGTCATTCCAAAACGATTCCATTGTCATTGTGCATAAATGTTCGAAATCAGAAAAATTCATAATGATCGATCAATTATCTCAGTAGTCTCGTAATGGAATGGTGATAGAATAGCATTGCCGTTATTATAAAACCCGTTAATAGAAATGATTTTCTAAAAGTTAGTATTCCGGAAAGTAGAAGCCAAGGTGAACGGGCTCCTTTTGGCGGTGAAAAGACACGCCTGCGTTTTGGCGGCATTGAATGCTACAAGATTGGCATTGCCCCACTCGGAGACTGCCTGAAGTGTAACACTCGTTCGCTCTACCATGGCCTCTCTTTCGGACCGGATTGATTCCCTACTAGCCCGAGCATCCGGCAGGTATCTCTCCACAACTGTGCTGTCATCTGCATACCCATAGATACCGGGCATCAGCAGATCGTTAATATGCAGCAGGAACAGAGTTGCAGAGAGAACAGACCCCTGAGGAACACCGGCGTTAGTCGACATGGGCTCAGATGAGCATCCGTCGACAACAACTCGGAGGGACCGTTCCGTCAGGAAGTCTTTTACCCAGCCAGTCAGGCTAGGGGAAATGCCGTACGCTGGAAGCTTACTCAAAAGGCCAGCGCGCCATACCCAGTCGAAGGCCTTCGAGACATCAAGGGAGACAGCAATCGCCTCCCCATTTCTCTCGAGGGCCTCGCCCCACAAGTGAGTGGCATACACTAGTAGGTCCCCAGTTGACCGATTGCGGCGAAACCCGTACTGTCGGTCACTGAGGAGATCGTTACCTTCCAGGTATGCCAAGAGGCGCGAGTTCAATACACGCTCCATAATTTTGCAAAGTATGGAGGTGATCGAAATCGGCCGATAGTTGGTAGGATCGGCACGACTACCCTTTTTGGACACGGGCTGCACGTTGGCAAGCTTCCAGGACTTGGGCACTATACCAGTCCCAAACGAGAGGCGATACAAGCGTGTCAATACAGGAGACAACTCGGGCGCACATGCTTTTAGAACAATCGCTGGTATACCATCCGGACCACTAGCCTTCACTGGAAAGTCATAATGACGTCATTTTGTTAGTAGATTACGAAAACACAAGCGTGTCTTTTCAGCACCAAAAGGAGCCCGTCCACCTTGGCTCCTACTTTTCGAAATGTATCCTTGGAGTGTACCGACCGCCTTCAGCTTTTGGGAGTTGAGATTTCCTCGGACCTTAACTTTGGGCAGATCATTGGGTCCAAGGCCAAGGTGGCTGCCAGGAAGCTTGGTGTTATCGCAAAGGTCCGGCAGTACTTCACACCAAGGCAGCTTCTAATGTTGTACAAAGCACAGGTCCGTTCGTGTGTGGAGTACTGCAGCCACATTTGGGCTGGTGCTGCAAAGTGTCACCTGGCCACTTTGGATTCAGTGGAGGGGCGTGCGAAGAGGCTGATTGGCGACCCTGATTTAATTCAAGACGGTCTTCAAAACCTTGAGCACAGGCGTCGAGTAGCCAGCCTTTCGGTGTTCTATAGGATGCGTTTTGGTGAGGGTGCGAGGGAATTGCATGATTTAATTCCCCCATCCCCGTTCCACCATCGGACGACCCGTCGTACGGCGAGTTTCCACCCTTACGTTGTTAACACCACTACGATCCGGACGAAGCGTTGCGCGGTATAAAGAAGGATCTTTATACCGCGTACATCGAAGGACTGGAACAATTTGCCAGTGGCGGAGTTTCCGCCGGACTACAATTTGAGTGTCTTCAAGGCTAGAGTGAATAGGCTATTAATAGAGCGCTTTACCATCAACGATTGCGAAACTGCTTATCATCAGGCGAGATTGCGGCCATGCGTTAGTTTATCCTTATTAGTCCTTACTAATCTTATAAATGGGAAAGTGAATGTGTTTGTTTGTTCCGCTTTCACGCCGTAACTACTGAACCGATTGCTTTGAAATTTTGCAGACGTAAAGTTAGAAGTTCAGATTAAATAATAGGGTACTTTTTATCCCGAAAAATTTGATGTGCCCGAGGGAAATCTGAAAAGCGCTATATAACTTAACTCAACGCGGGCAATGCCGCGGGCGGAAAACTAGTAATTTATAAAAAAAAAAAATTATCATCATGAGATCACTGATCGATTATTCTAATACTATTTAAATAGACTAGGGCGCCTGTTGTTGCGTCGCAACGCTTCCCTACATTTTGTATAAAAGGGACGCCGTAGAGACAAATGTCCGCACCCGTCTGCGTCTTACGTTTATTCTGTGTGTCCAACGCCTAAGAGGAACAACACTACTATTCAAACACGATGACACTTAACTGAAATTTAGGTAACACTATTTAGTGAATGTTACCTGTATTTAAATACTTCAACAGAAAAAGTTTGCAACTACCCGAAACACTAGTCCGAACATGTTTATTCTGTAAACCCGTGCCGCGACATGTCAGGACAGATGTAAACATAAATTCGCTACATTCTTGGGGCACCGCTACTGGTCGTCATTTGTCATTTGCGCGAGATTGGGGCAGGGATGCCGTGCAGCTTGCGAGTGGGAAATATTCTACGTTTATTACGAGTTCTAACTATAATTTGGTGTATTAAGTGTATTTTTATATAATAACTAGCCTTTCGCTCGCGGCTTCGCCCGCGTGGAGTTCGGTTAAATCGCGTTTCCAAGACAACTCTTCAAAAGTCCGGAATCAAAACTCTCCTATGTTATTTATCAAGGTGAACTCTATCTTTGTACCAAATTTAAATAAAATCAGTTCAGTGGTTTAGACGTGAAAGCGTAACAGACAGACAGAGTTACTTTAATATATATGTATTATAATATTACTAGCTTTCCGGCCGAGGTTTCGCCCGCCTGGAATTCGGTTATATCGCGCTTTTTAGATTTCCCTCGGGAATATCATTTTTTTTTTCAATAAAAGGTAGCCTATGTTCTTTCTCAGGGTCTAAAGACTGTCTGTGCCAAATTTCATCAAAATCGATTGAAAGATTTAAGCGGGAAAGCGTAACAGATAGACAGACAGAGTTACTTTCGCATTTATAATATTAGTATGGACATAGTAGGGATAATATATTTGATAGACCAAAGAAAACAAAGAAGTTGCATAATTCGTCTGAATTTTGCTTAAGGGTAAATGAGTACCTACCGATTGAGTTAATTTTTTGCTACAATATTAGCTTAATGTGATATAGTTTTGCTATATTATCTCGTTTATTTAACAATAGTTTTGATCTATATTAGTAGTTAACTAATAACACAGACAATGTACAGCTGTATTTTATCGTAAAAAAGCAATTTAATTATTTATCCCTACTACTATAGATGTCATAGAAAATAGGACGAATTTGATGATAATGTTGAGGGTAACTTTATCGATTTTCCTTTCTATACCCATTATCTTCTTCTTTATCTCAGCGTTAATCCCAGTCGTATCCGAAGCTTTTCAGCTTTGGAGTCTAGGGTCCGCTTTACCAGTCTAACTGCTCATTTTGGCTAAACTTCTATATTTTCCATGAAGCGACTGCCGTCTGACCTCCACAACCCGAAGGCGATATCGAAGCATTGCAGTTAGACCAATTATAGGATTTTTGAGGGCTCCAACAACCCGTAACGACTACCATTAGATGTTCGTACGGCAACGGGGACCAACGGCTTAACGTGCTTTCCGAGGCACGACCAGACCAGTGCAAATATAATATATAATACAAATATTTGCACTGCGCGGGGATCGAACCCGCGCCTCCTTGCGTAGCGGCCACGTTCGCTACCGCTACGCCACGGAGGCCGTCTGCCTTTCTATACCCATTATATATTTAGACTAGCTGACCGGCAAACGTTGTTTTGCCATATAAATAATAGATCAAATTACTAAAATGGCTATTAAAAAATAAGGGTTGATCGTAGAAGGGTGAAAATTGGGGATTGTATGTATTTTTGTATGTTGTATCATAAAAAAATAGAAATTAAAAATTTTGTCTAAAAAATAAAAAAAAAATTTAGGGGTGGACTACCCCTAACATTTAGGGGGATGAAAAATAGATGTTGGCCGATTCTCATAGATACCGGTTAAGCACAAAAAATTTCATCGAGAATCGAGAATTTTATATATTAGATATATATCCTAGATCTGACCCCGCCCCTACCCCGTGTGGTAGGTACTGGGCTTAGAGTAGTACCGACCCATATTCTGCCGTAGGTGATGTAAGAGGTGACTAAAGGAACTCTCACCAGGGAAGCGTGCAGCAGCGCTTCTCCTGTGCAATATCAAATTACTGCGATCAACAACCCGCCTGCCAAGCGTGGTAAACCCCCTCCAAAGCAATGAAAGCCTTGAGGGAGGCCTTTGCCCAACAGTGGACCTCTATAGACTGAACAAGAAGAAGAAGAAGTTCTTACCCTTACGAATTTGAAAAGAAATAGTAGCCAAACTGGTGGATCTTAGGTACTAACGAGCAATATTCAATTTTTGTTGTTTAATTTTAATACAAAGCATACAAAACTTCTCGTGCATAGCTAAACCTTTTTTCCAATTACAAAGATTTATTTACTTAGCAACTTAATAAACTTGTAATTTTCTCAATAATCCGGATCTGGGTAGAGGGTAAGATGTCAATTTTTTATGTATTTGAGTAACTCTAGTGGTTCTTATAAGAGATTTGAAGTAGAAGTAGTGAAAATTACGCAAATAACCGGTTATTTGCGTATCTGAATTTAAATTCCACTATTTGTATTGCCGGCAATACAAATAGTGGAATTTAAATTCAGATACGATGAATACTAGGCCACTCAGAAAGTATTGCGACAAAAAGTTTTTTTGTTTGAGAAACTGGCCAGTTATAACTTGTTTATTATAACTAATAATAGGTACGTTCCAAAGTCAAAACATCTCTACACATTATTGGCGAGCTAATTAAAAGTATCCTGTCTCTTTGAAAAGTGGATTTGGGTCGAAACCATTTTCGCGCTATTATTTTTTACTATTTCAAATTTCAGACGAATCGTACGATAGACATAAACTGGAATTAATGGATGAAGGCCCTTCTAAGGCACCGTGTATCGGTGGTATAATGAATTTCACCGCGGTCGACTAACTTTAGGGGATGAAGAAAGAAGTGGTCACCCTTTAACGGCTGTTACAGAAGAAAACGTGATGGCAGTGAAAAGTTAGATCCAAGACAATAGACGAATTACATACCAAGAAATTCAACATAAACTGCAGATTTGATCAGGAAGCCTTCACGAGATTCTACAAGTGCATCTTCGGTTGCGGAGGATAGTTTCACTCTGGGTGCCGGACAATCTCATCGATTATCAGAAGTAGGCACGGGTGTAATGGTGCCATGATATGATAGACAAATTAGAAGCAGGCTTGTCTTGGCGTGTTTACGACATTATTATAGGTGATGAATCTTGGATTTATCAATACGACCCAGAAACAAAGCGCCAGTCGGCGGTTTGGGTGTTCCAAAACGAATCAACGCCTACCAAAGTGAAACGATCTAGAAGCGATGGTAAGATTTTGATCGTGGGTTTTTTCAGTTTAACTGGCTGCTTGGTGTCAATTCCTTTACGAAACCAAAGAAACATTAAAATGGTTCACAGAAGTATTCTCTATTGTGAGCAACAAGTGACTAAATACAGGGCTCCGCGGGTTAATGCTTCACCACGACAATGCGTCCGCTCACACTGCAATCAAAACAAAGGACTTCCTGGACAGTACACTGATCGAACTCCTGGGTCAGGGTGACCCTTACAGCCTTGACCTAGCATGGTGTGACTTATTCTTATTTCCAAAAATAAAAGATCAGCTCAAAGGGATACAATTTTCGTCGCCGAGGTGTCTGCGGCGGACTAGAAAAAGTGTTTCGAAAACTGATTCAGACGCATGAAACTTTGTGCAGAGGCTGGTGTAAAGTACTCTCACTTTGAAAAGATGTATTAAAAATGTACCTATAGAAATTTTTTTTATTATCGCAAAACTTTTTGAATGTTCCACGTATATAATAAAATAGGATATATACTACTAAACTATACTATACTATCTATACGGTCGAAATATAAAACCACCCATGTGTCTAGAGAACTTCTAGCTTTACAGTCCAATGCTCATGCCCACAATCCTTTCAAAATTTTATTACAGGTGAGAAAATGCATTTCAACCTTTTTAATGCTAGAGCAATAACACACCGCACACTCGTTTTAAAAATTCTTCAAATGCGAAGCAATAAGAAAGCCCTTTGGCTGCCTTTGTCAGCTTCAAACGAAAGTAATAAAAATGGTGGTTAAATCTAAAATTGTTAAGTGAGTATGTTAATGGACACTTTCAGGCTTATCTGCATACGGATTCGTAACTCAGAAATAAACCTACCGTGCTATTTTCTAAAGTAGTAATTATGAGTTGCTAATTGAGTCTATAGGCACTTTGAGTGATACTGTGTCGGCAAGTAGCAGTGGTTTTAGACTAGGGATATAACGGAGGTAGTAATATCGGAGCCGGAACCGGCGTCGGAGTATTTAAATTTGATTTATCGAGAGACTTTTTATTTAAACACAAAAAATATTATTTAGTCAGATTTTTCATTTAAATTTTTTATTGTAAAATTAAACGAAAACAGTGAAAAGATAATTGGCATATTTCCAAATGAACAAGAAGTTAAATGAATTTAATTAAAACCCAAAGTAGCATATTATATTAAATTAAATGAACAAAAGCCTTGAAACAAATTAAATCAAATGTGTCAGTAGCAATGGATTTCATTTTGACAGTTGAACGACATTCATTGCGATATTTAGATACCTACATAGCCGACTATATAGTAAGCAGACATTTTTCGAACATAATATGGACAAATGGACTAGCAATAAGCTTCAAAATTAACGCAGTATTACAATCTTTTTAAATAATTTTGAAGCATATTGCTAGTACATTGCTCCATATGTTCGATAAATGTGTGTACTCAATAACGTAAATAATGCAATGAATGTTGTTGAACTGTCAAAATGAAACCCATTACATTGGTTGATCAGTGATCTCATAATGATCGATTTTGCCAAGATTTTTTTTTTAATAATAAAGTAGCGCTTGATGCGGTCAAGCGCTAGTTTATTATTATAATCCTGCCTGATGGTAAGTATGCAATTGTTAACGGTAAACTCTCTAGTCTATTTCTTATTAGACTATTACTTAAGAGCCTATTCTGTAAAAAAAAATGAGTGAGTAGGAAAGAAGACGACAGTTGAGCGAGGTGACGCATTGTTAAACTCAACAACACGACCAGATGATGGCGATGCTGCGCCAGAGGGAGATTGATCTGGAGACCCTCTACGACTAAACTCCCGACAAAACAACATTTGGCGCATCGTACCCGGCACACATCGCAGCACAATTGCTCGGACCCGTCCTCCGTACGACTTCACCAGACAACAACACGACCAATCGCTTGGCAGCAAGACTTTGTCTGGTGGGTGGTAAGTTCTGCAGGCAGCCGATCTGATTATGATCTACCACCAAGACAATAATATACTAACAAAATGGTGTCATTATGATTTTCCAGTGGTCAATCACTGACTCTACACACCTTATTAATAAATGTTCAAATAGAGTAGTAGGTTTCAGAAAATTGTTTCTACTAATGGTTTTTATAATAACGGCAATACGGCAATGTCCTTATATCACAATTCCATTACGAGACGATTGACCGATAATTGATCAATCTTTATGAATTTAGTAATGACAATGGAATCGGGTCGAAATGACAAATTTATAAAATAGCAGATTAGGTTCCTTGGTACTGTGTTACGCAACTCCTGTAGCTAGCTAACAAACACGAAAGCCCGTCTTTTTTTTTTTGTTTCCCGGGTAGAGAATACTCATGGACGTCCGCCGCCCCGGGGCGGACGATGGGGTCTGTCAGGCTCTTACTGACTAAAAACCACCCTAATGTTCCATGTCACACCTACATGAGGGTTTCTAGAACGAACATTGCTTCCATAACTCCCGATTAGTGCTGACATGCCACTGTGGGCCTCATGGGAAACAAGAAAACCCGTAACTCAACCTTCAAAGTTATAAGCGTAACATAAAAGAAATTTAACCAATTTGATCCAAAATCTGACAGTAATTGTAATAATCTGTGTAACATTAGCGTTTCAATGATCATTGTTTCAAGCTATGTAGTTACAGTCTCGAAGAAAACTTTTAATAGGCATGAAGTTACGAGGAATTCAATAGAACTCTGTAATTGTTATATCAAGCCTGTTTCTGAGGTAATAGCCTCGTAAAATATTCCTCTTAATATTATTTTGGGGGAAAATTTTTGCTTCAAACTTATACAATTTTGCCACTGATATAATTACCTCTGGGAAGTAGCCACTTCTCTGTAAGTTGTTACCTACTTATCTTTAACTTCTCAATTCAATAAAGGGTAATGTTTGGTTTGATTTAAGATTTTCAGTATAGGTAAAATTTTCAAGGTTGCGCCAGAGTTATCATCGCCATTTATTATCTACTTAGTCTGCCAGGGTTTTTTTTTCGGAAAACATAGCTCGTAGACGACTTCTAAGAATATTTTTTCACATAAATTCTTGCCATGGTTGGTTTGGCAAAGTTTATAACCAGGATAATTTTTATCTCAATCTTCCCACGGGATCAAATTGTATGCGAGTGAAACCGAGGGGCGTAGCTAGTATAATGATAATTCTCTAAGATGTGAATCTTGAAAAGGCTGAAACTCTTTATCGAGTTCTCAATTTGAATTTAACATAAACGTTTTTTCCAAAGTAGGGGCTTCGTTACAACATATAAATTTTATTAAGTAAGATTAAGTATGTGCGTTATGATTAAATGTGAGATTTATGTTTAATTACAGAAAATCTAACCGGTAAGAATTTAATTCTTATTATATTCATTTAAATTAAATGTTATTTTCCGTTCATTATCGTCATCATCATCCGTCCACTTGTGTCAGGGGTGTGGGTTGTAAAACAAACCGTGGCCCTGGCGCTTTGGCACATAAAGAAGCAGGGGTGGGTTTCAATCAGTAAAAGTCTGACACGCCCATCCAGGCCTCTTTTTCTCAATTTCTCATTTAAGACCTTGAAATAATTCCCGTATGAACTTATAAATATGTTATGACATAACATTGTTGCCTGTCTCGTAAATAACTCCACCAAAGAAAATAATTAATTTCAAGTGCCGTCAAAACACTTCATCACCATTTAACTGAGTTGTCACATTTACCTACTAACGAATTGCGGCTTAGCTCGCACATAAAGTAATTCACGACAATTTGCGCGTTTCCATTTCATAAGTATACAGATCGTGTTTCGTATGATGCTTCATCATTTATAATCGTTAAAGAGTCTTTAGGAGTGGCGCATGAATTGAAGATGTTTATGTCTTATTTTTTTTTAATTTCTTAAGTAGACTTGTTTTCAAAATTATATTGGTTCTGTTTAAGATCTTTAGTCCTACACATCGATCTCTTATACACTAGATACACAGTTTCGAACAAAACTCTTATCAATAATGGCGACAAGTCTAAAGTAGTCAAAATAAATATACATTGATTTAAAATCAACCTTAAGTGCAGTGTATAAAGTTCTTATCACAAAGCAATACAAAAAGCCATTATTTTTTACGACCGAGTCTGACATCAATCCAAATTCAATCTTACACGCATGCATTAAAGCCAGAATTATAGAGTAAGTACTAAATGAAAGAAGCACCCAAGTGCTGCGTTGTGCGCTTGTTCAGTTCAACTATTTTTTTAACGCTAATTGTGAATCTAGTGTATAAGTGATCGATGGTTCTTCAGATAAAATTTTGGAAATGGCGACCAATCACAGAGGTGGCAAGCCTTCAGGATCTCTAGTCTGTTATTTTTATAAATTTGTTATTCCAACACGATTCCATTGTCATTGTGCTTAAAGTTCGTAATCTGCTAAATTCATAATAATCGGTCAACCGTCTCGTAATGGAATGGTAATAGAATGACATTGACGTATTGCCATTATTAGACCCGTTAGTAGAAATGATTTACTAAAAATTACTACTCAATTTGAACATTTATTATTGTGGAATGGAGTGTCAGTGACTGCCACTGGAAAAACATAATGGCGCCATTTAGTTAGTAAATTACGAAATTTGACGAGATCACTAATCGACCATTCTGACACCTTTGTAATAACAGATTAGAGCCTCAGAGCTGGAGATGTAACAGTCCTCTTCCCTCAATCACTTAGTAGACTGGGGAGAAGTCATGATACCCATGCTACACTTATACTGTTACTTCGAAGTGGGTCCAGCATCCTAATTTTGATGACCCTAATGAATGATTCATATTGATTATGAAGCATGTTGCTAATCCATTGCTTCATATCTATGAAAAATGTGAGTGCTCAACAACTTAAATCACGCAATGAATGTTGTTGAACTGTCAAAATGAAGTGCTACTGATAGTATGTTACGCAATTAGCCTACTGGACTTTGGAGAAGTCCATTGATATCCGTTGACTTTGAACTGTATTATTTAGGTAAGTAATAAACAATGCATAAAAATGTTCTAAACACGATGATATAAAATCAAGCTATAGAGACATTTCCAGCAAGAAGCTGACTTAGACAAGAAGCTAAATACTGTACGTAATTATATCTCATCCAGTGAAATCATTAAATGATCTCTTCCGCTTTGGGCGGAGCGGAAGTATGTGTCAGACTTTTACTGACTAAAAGATGAAACTAAAAACCCATCCGTGTTCCTTCATTGGCCTGTGCACCAGGGCCACGGTATATTTCTCAAATATCCAACAGACCTGGCAGGCATCGGGCTGCGTGGACCCAATAGTGATGTGCTGACATCTCTATGAAGCTTGTGTGGAATAAAACGTTCCGTCTACCCAGGCCTTACCGGACCGGCTCGCTGCCTTCGGTGGCTGGGATCCGACGTTGTCTACCGACCAGGGCGTCTCCTGCGGCGGCTAGAGATTGAGATTCCCGGTTCCTTACGCGCTCCGTCTGCTTGCTTACCAGCATCACTGCTTCGCAGAAGGAGGTGAAGGTCTACAATGTAATCTCGCTCCGGACCATAGGCTGGACCGGGCCGAACGCGAGAGATCGCCGCCGATCGCTTCCACGAGGAAACGGCGTTGCTCCGCCCAAGCAGGGCAGACCTCCAACGTATGTTCCACCTTGTCACTGCGAGGGCGCGCGCGTGTCAGGGCGATCCCCCAGTGGTGCCACCCTGGAGTTTTCTCCCCTCGCCTTATTCGGAACAGGAACCACCCTGAAACAGCCGTGTCCAAAGAGGACCTACGTCAGGCGGAATCTGAACGTGCCGTGGTGCCTCTCTAGAAAGATGGGACTTACCGCCGCTATAGTGGTGTGCCCAGCTCCTAGACGTTTTATAGTACGTAATATGCAGATTCAAAAATTAAAGAAATTTAAAGAGCAGTGGTAGCCTAGTGCTATCAGCTACGGCTTACAAGTCGTGGGTCGTAGGTTCAAACCGCGTCAGGCGCTTTAC
Organism: Sesamia inferens; assembly: GCA_037179545.1. Classification (NCBI taxonomy): domain Eukaryota; kingdom Metazoa; phylum Arthropoda; class Insecta; order Lepidoptera; family Noctuidae; genus Sesamia; species Sesamia inferens. Next base: position 11,906,994 of record CM073928.1, on the reverse strand, counting down.
TTGATGTAAATTATTTCACCGCCACTGCTCTCAAAACGGTGAACAAAAACGTCGAAGACATGTGACATTTACCAACACTCACTGGGTCCGCGGCCCACTCCCTCTCAGCGATAGGAGGCCAACAGTGGGAACAATATATCAACCCTGGAAAGCAATTTGGTCATATATGGAAAAAAGGCAATTTTGTTTTATTGCATAATTTAATTCAGAAGTTTAAAAAATCAACGTCGTACCATAAAAAAGAAACATCGTAGGAATACGTTGATCTGACCGTCTGACCCAGTATTTTTTTCTGAATTCTATTATGAAATAAAACAAAACTGCCTTTTTTCGAGATACGACAACATCGCTTTTCAGCGTCGATATGCTGAGTATGTTAGGTTATTATATTATTATTACTTATCTAAGTTTATTCTGGTACATCAATATGTTAATAATATAAACTGGTCCAACAGTTAAACCATCTAAGGATATGCCAATTAGGCTGTAGATATTTCAACTACTTACATCTCTCATTCCTTATATCCATGACATCAACGTTTTAATCCATGCAACCTTTGAGTAGTTTTTACCTAAAGTGACTAAACCCAAGTATTTATCAAAGGTAGCAACTGCATAAAAATTAACTGTAAGTGCTCAGAAAATCTATTTGATATAAGAACTTTGCTATCCACGTTTGAATTAGGCGGGAAATCTCGTAATTAATCATCCAAACATTCAAACTAAACGAGACGAAGATCGCGAGCTCGCAAGTTATCTATAAAATATTCTATTTGACACCTCCCCGCGGTGTTTGGCTGTGTACGTAGCTGGAAAACAGACAGTGTCTGGGGAATTATGTGTATGTGACACGGAATAAATAATGAAGACGGAAGATTCCGTCACAAAGCACCAGCTCACGTCGCGGCACTAAGGCTTATAACTGTGGCGGCAGAATAAGCCGGGCTAAGGAATATTCTTGGCGTCTAAAGGTACAATTTGAATGAAGTTAATTAGAACTTCATAATGTATTCATTGAAGTAATTTTAATTGTATGAGTTGGGAGTTAAGTGTTTTTTTAAATGACCGCTAGTGATTCTGAAAAATTAAATTAGGAGCTAAATTCATGGTCCGCCATATGGAAGTTTCTTTTAAACACATGAATCAATTATGATATTTTTTTATTTAATTACTGGCCTACCTACCTACCTACCTATCTACTTACTTAGCAAATATTAATAGAAGCCAAAAAATACATTAAAACGAAAGTATTAGTTATAATTAATTAAAGATAATGTTCTCATTTTATTAAGCCGATACTAATAAATTTCTTACCAAGATTATACAATTTTAGATTCAAAGGTGTGAGTAAATGAGCAGCTTGGATAACACCCAGCGCCATCTACTATTAGAGAATGGTAAACGTAGGACACTTCGTGAAGAGTCTGTTAGTGTATAAACATTTGAATAGATGGCGTGTTACTCAATATAAACATCATTATTCTTTTTCTATTTTTTATTCCAATGAAACTGTATGAAAACAGTATATTAATAAAGTATCATTCGACGTTAAAGATATTCAGAACATCAAAATCTTATGAAGTTTAACGATTTGACCAAATTAGTCCCAAACACCCACATTTACAAATAGCAAGGAAATCGCGGCCTATTGCCTAATAAACGATGTAGGTAAGTAATTACGATTTCCGGCAAAAGATCTAAGGAAAATATCCAAAAATAAACACATGTCTTCCTGTATTTACCGATTAAATACTTTTCTACCCAAATATAAAGTTTAAAAAACAAACAAAAATCGCGCTCTCAATCACGCATCCGAAAAAGTTGGAAGTGCTTTGAAAAACGCGCTTCGGGATTGCAAAGATTGATTTGGCACTTAGCAAGTCGAGGTCAGTTGCAGAAGCTACTCAACAGGGAAGCTTGAACCGGGGACGGCTAATATTTTATAAAAGTTTTCTAAAGTCCAGTGTGCAACGTGCACTTTATTCTTAGAGAATAACAATAGGTTGGAGGACATTGACAGATCATGCTGTAGGGCTTGCCTCCACCTCGGAATGGAACGACTAACTATTTATAGAGGTGTTATAACAATATGATGGAGTTTCTCTGGTTTTTATTAATTTCTTAGTATGAGGAGACATTTTATTCTTTTAAAATGATTAAGTTTATATTTTATTAGGTGTACAAATAATTTCAGCTGTTTATCAAAAGATGTCCTCACTAAGAGGTTACCTACGTTAAATTGTCAGATATAAATGTGATATCGTAAGTTCGGACTGGTAAAAACATACACTTAGGGCATTAGTGACTAGGGGGGAACGACCCGCCTTCGAGGAAGTAAGACGGGTCCGAATAGCGGCTCAGAGGGAGGCCCTGAGTCGGTGGAGGGAGGCACTCCGCTCCCTAGCTGCCGGCCACCGGACGATTGGAGCGATTCGTCCGGTGTTGGAGGGATGGGTTGGGCGCCGGCATGGCAGCCTCACCTTCCGCTTGGTGCAGGTACTGTCCGGGCATGGGTGCTTCGGGCATTACCTGCACAGGGTCGCCCGTCGGGAGGAGTCGCCACGGTGTCACCACTGCGACTCCCCCGACGACACGGCCGAGCACACCCTCGTGGAGTGCCCGGCCTGGCGAAACGAGCGCCGCGACCTCGTTGCGGCGCTCGGAGGCGGACGCCTCTCCCTGGCAACCATGGTGCAAGCCATGGTTGAAAGCGAGAGTGCATGGGAGGCTGCCGCCTCCTTCTGCGAGACCGTCCTCTTGCAGAAGGAGGCTGCGGAGAGGGAGCGGGAAGAGGATGCTCTTGCCGCTCCCATCCGGCGTAGACGGGCGGGGCGAAGAAGGCGGGGGACGAACCCCCGTCTCCTTTAGCCTCAGAGTGTGACCAGCGCGTGGGGGTAGCCCCCGCACGCGCATTGAACCGGTCAACACGTCTGAGGATTACTCCGGTACCCCATTGGCGCGGAAACCGGCCTTAACAAAGCCGGTAAGCCCTGAGAGTGGCACGGCGATTAGGCCATCGGGCCGATCCCGTGTCACTCTCAACGCAGGGCCCGAGGGTAACCGGATGGTTTTAGTTGGTATTCCCGGCTTCGGCCGGGCGAGTCCCACACACGTTCGTTGCCTAGCTAGCCGGGGGTATGGTGCGTAAAGGCATTTCCACTCGATAAAAAAAAAAAGGTATTAGTGACTCTGTATCAGTATCAAATATTTCTTTTTGTGCTAAAATGTCTAGTTTTGTGCCGAATAAGCGTCGTTTGCGGGAACTTTAGATTTACTTCTTTAATTTGAAGAAACTGCAGCTGACGCCCACCAAAATCAAAATCAAAGCATTTATTTGAAATAGACCAGTTACACTTTTGAATTGTCAGAAGGTCAGTCAATCAGTAAGATTAAGCTAGTCGCCCATTCCAAAGAGTAGGTACCTATGAAGAAGAACGGGCAAGAAACTCCATGGACACTCTTTTAAATTATCAAGCTATTGATACAAATATTTGATTACATTATTCATGTTGAAATCAACCGTGTGAGAACGATGCAGAAATATATTGTATGCTGAGAGCGTCCATTATGGAAAACACTAATTCAGAAATTAAAATACGCCGTGGCAGCTAAGAGATGACCAGTCCCCTCTGACGGCGTCCGTTCACGAACATGACGTATGGATCAGCATCAATCAGCTCAACCATATTGAAGGGAACCCAATGACCCAACACATACGCCACCACCAGCGAGACATATGAGTGATGACATACTCTGAACAGCCAGACACAATCAAGACGTCGCGCTGGTGAAGTATGTTGTATTCTATCTATCTGTTGAGGGAAACATGCGTCACATTCACGCCGTTTTGCGTGAATGTGACGCATGTTTCCCTCAACTATTTCTTATTTTTTTTTTATGTTTTTTGTAAACTCTTGCGTCATTTTTATTGCAAATAAACGTTTTTCTTTCTTTTCTTTTTTCTTTCTTTCTATAATATTAGGGGTGCTTCAACATCCAGAGTTACTTGAAGAACTGCGCCTGCGCGCGCCGAGCGGGTACGTAAGTGCACGTCGTCGCCCCAGCCTTTTAAATGTCCCCACGGCTAGGACTAACCTACTAAAGTTTGCTCCTATGTCTCGAGCTGTACGTCTGATTAATGTGATGGCGCGTACGGAAGACTTGTTTGGCCATAAACTTCCTAAGTTCTTACAAGCAGCACAGAACCTAATAGAACAAGGTATAGACTTATAGGAAATAATAATTAATGATGTAGGTATTGTTCCTGTTTATTATAGTCTAAGTGTATAATGATAATATATTATAAATGTTTCTTTACTAATTATTCTGACTTTATGTATGTTAGGTTTTTGTATTTTTTTTTTTATTAATTTTTAAACCAGTGCTTGAACGCAGTCCTGCCTGATGGTAAGCAGTGACGCAATCGTTGATGGTAAAGCGCACTAGTTTATTAAGAGCCTATTCACTCTAGCCTTGAAGACACCCAAATTGTAGTCCGACGGAAATACCGGCGCTGGCAAATTGTTCCAGTCCCTCGATGTACGTGGTATAAAGGAGGAGACGAAACGCTTCGTCCGGATCGTAGTGGTGTTAACAACATAAGGGTGGAAACTCGCCGTACGACGGGTTGTCCGATGGTGGAATGGAGATGGGGGAATTAAATCATGCAATTCCCTCGCACACTCCCCAAAATGTATCCTATAGAACACCGGAAGGCTGGCTACTCTACGCCTGTGCTCTAGGCTTTGGAGACCAACTCGAGTTAAATCAGGTTATTTTTGTATAATTTATTCTTACTTATAGCACTGAATTGGAATGCTCTGTAATAGTGCTACAATTGTTTGTTTCTAAATAAATAAATAAAGTCAATAAAAAAGACTAACCCAACTAACACATCGATTGCTTGTAGAAGCTTATGGTGAAGATGCATTAAGCGAAAGAAGTTTCAAAAGTTTAGACGGAAGACCGAAATCGTACGAAGACACGGAATTGGAAGCATTATTGGAGGAAAAACGCGCCTATTACTACTCCAGACATGACACAATTATTTTCCTACACGATAATGCTCGTCCGCATGGTCAAAAAAAAAAAACGGCGGAAACATATTTTTCAGTTTGTTTGTAAGCTCATACTTACACGCCCAATTTGAAGGCTTCACTCGCTGCGTGCTGAAACATTAGCTTATAATTAGACAAAATTGTGACTGGTAGCTAAGTCATGCAGCAGGAAAAACTTGGCTTGCTGCGATTGATCCGTGGATGGATGGCCCTCATTACATCTTGCAGGTTAAGCTGTTGGCTTCGGCTGTCAATAGGGATGTATCCAAGGTATGAAAATCAAAAAAATAATTAGCCCGTCTTATACATAATAAAAAAAATTAAGACCCGTATTTTTTATTTCGTCGAAATTACTAAAAACTACTGAGATATACGGTATTAAAGTTAGGAGTGGGGGCTAATTACGTTACTCCGTGGTATATTTTGTACCACGGCGTGACGTCATGCGACATTTCAAACCAATATATCTTCTTAAGTATTTGAAAGAAAGAAAAAATAAAAAATACGTGTTCAATATTTCTTATAAATCTATCTGATGGACATTAAATATTTTTTTAGGATACAACCCGATTGTATATCTTTGACCGTCGTTACGGGTCATCGGAAGCCACAACCATACTTACAAAGGGGGAAAGTCAAGCTGAGTGTCACGCTAGTTTTTCATTGGACTTTTAAATTTTTTTTTTTTTTATACGGACAAATCACACAGATTGAGCTAGCCCCAAAGTAAGTTCGAGACTTGTGTTATGGGATACTAACTCAACGATACTATATTTATAATAGATACATATTTATATAAACATCCAAGACCCAGGCCAATCAGGAAAAGATCGTTTTCCATCATGACCTGGCCGGGGATCGAACCCGGGGCCTCCACGTCGCAAGCAGGCGTGTTGACCGCTGCGCCACGGAGGACGACAATTATTTATAGTGTTGTTTACTAAATAAAAGTGCGTGATTTATGTAGTAAAAAGTGCATTTAGTAAATAGTTTATAAAGAACAGTGAAATATCGCAGCATAGTGGCCACATCATGACTTAGCCCCAAACCTCACACGTAAGACTGGTCACGCTGCAGTCTACATGAACAATTCATAATTACTTGACATTGGCTAAATGCACAGATCGTGCGAAGCCAAAAAAGAAAGAAAGAAAGAAAGATACTTACCAAGGGATATCGTGTTAGCCGTAACTAGGCTGTGGAGCTCCAAAAGGCAGTCGTTCTATGTAAAATACCATTATTCAACTGCATCCAGTAGGCCTAGTATGAGTTTTCATTACGAAACTCGATCGACGATATCGGGCGCGTTTGACTCATCAATTGGCCCGCATCAAAGTTGTAAGAACTCTCAACCAATGAGAGCGCCAAACGCGGTCGATATCGTCGATCGAGTCTCGTAATGAAAACTCGTACTAGGCTTACAGATTGATTGGAAACCGATGCTAACATAGTTGGGAAAGGGCTTATATGAAAATATAAGTACGTAGCTTACACTAACGTTAAAGTTAGATCATTCTTACGTTGTTGACACGACTACGATCTGGAAGAAGCGTTTCGCCTCTTCTTTTATATCGCGTCCATCGAGTGACTGGAACAAATTGCCAGCGGCGGTGTTTCCATCTGATTACAGCTGAAGTGTCTTCAAGGCTAGAGTGAATGGGCTCTTAATTAACTAGAGCGCAAAAAGGTACCTACTTCCCACAATAAAAATATCATAAATAAATTGTTAATTTCTCAGCTTTGTACATAATTTTTATAATAATTTTCTTAATTCTAAATAGCACTGATGTATAATTTGCCTGAACTAGGTAGAACCTGTGCTTCAGGCGTAAAAGTGCTTATTATAAATTTTTATTTTACAATAAATAACAATAAAAGTAGTACGTAAAAATCTAGGACATAACGGAAGTATACAGTGTTATTATTAGTATCCTGTTACTTATATAGTAATATTAGTTAATATAATGATTATTCACAATTTTTTTCTTGTTGTTTTACATATTACTTTCGTGTGTAGTTTAGGCATTGTTTCATATATCTCATATGTAGAACGTAGCCCAGTGGAGAAAAGTAATTGTAGCCCAGTTGTAACAACTTACTAGTTGTAGGTCGCAGGTTGAAACCCAGAACCCGCTATATTAGTTAATTATAACATCACTAGAGCTCTCTACTAAAAAGGTGAAAGAAAATATCGTGAAGAAACCGGCTTGTCCTGGAACCAAAAATTTAAAGACAGGTGTTATTTTACTAACACACTCAAAATCAAAAGTCATTTATTCGAGTTAAGCTGAGAAAAAAAAAAACAAAAAAAAAAAACATTTATTTGGCGCACACCCTTATAAATACATAATTTTAAACAAAGAAAACAGAACAAAAAAAAAAAGAAAAACAGATAAAAAAGACAATCAACAAATGCGAGTCCAACGGTTGCGCCAAATAGGTTCAGTTCAGCATAAATGTCAGACAACTACGTAGCAGTTGCCTGACGCTGGTTATCAACTGAACCTTATAATGAGTGCATAATTATTTAGTTATTGTGTTTGTGTGATAAATCATAAATAAATATGTGTTCAGTGTATAAAATAGGTATCTGTCTATGCATGGCATACCCACAATCAGCACTTTTTGAACGACAATATTAAATAAGACAGTCTCCGCAAAGCGCCCCTTCCTAGTGCTTTCGCTGGGAAGCAGAAGTGGCGGAACAAACTCCGCAACAGCATAGCCCTCTGTTTATAAAAAAAAAAAAACACATGACTTGTATATGGCGTTCTCCGTGGCGCAGCGGTCATCACGGCTGCCTGCGGCGTGGACACCCCGGGTTCGATCCCCGGCCAGGTCATGATGGAAAACGATCTTTTCATGATTGGCCTGAATCTTGGATGTTTATCTATATATGTTTCTATTATAAATATAGTATGGTTGAGTTAGTATCCCAGAACACAAATCTCGAACTTACTTTGGGGCTAGCTCAATCTGTGTGATTTGTCCGTATATATGTACAATACTATGTACAGCAATGAACACATGAAAAACTCTCGGAAAACACTGGTCCCGACGGCCCTCTCTCTTTCACTAAAAATACTGACTGATGGGGCTGTGGCTGATAGCCATACCTACCACAAACCTTTTTAAAAATATTCGTTTAAACTGCAGAGGTAATCTTCTTATAAAAATAGGTACACTAGAATAAATAATAACGCCCACAAGAAAATCAAGAGCCCCTTTCATACTTACATAGGTACTTATCGAGAATTTCTAGAAATATCTATTGTCTAGTTTAGTTTGACAAGTCTTCAGACAATCGGCTCAGCAGTAGCTACAAATAGCGTTTTTGTGTCGCCCCGAGACGCGGTTACGCTAAACGATTGGCTCGGCGTTGCCCCGCTGGCTTCTGCAAACCCAACTGGTCTACTTATGGTTCTATTCGTTCTTAGTTTGTTAAAAATACTGGACTTATAGTTACTATCTGTTTGGTGAAAGATACTAGAGACGATGAAGCTTTGGCTTGGATTAGAAGATATTTTATAACATGAAATGGCCTAGCTAAGTTAATTACTAAAATGTTAAATAATACTTTATTTCAATCAAAATTAGAAAGGCAATATATTGAGCACCCTAATTGCGTAACATGCTTTAATTAAAATCTGATTCATTTTGAAGGCAATAGGGTTGTTAATTTTGGGTGATTTCCAAAAAAATATTAGACACGTATTTTTTCTTTTTTCATACAAACAAAAAATGAAGGAGATACAGTGCGTTGAAAACTCGTGAGACTTCACTGCACGCTACACTTTTTAGCGAGCAGTGACGTCACCAGCCACCACTCCTGATCTTTGATGGCTTTTATATTTGTCAATTTTTATTGATTTGATAAAACAAAATATACGTATCCAATATTTTTCTATAATCTGAATGATGAACTAAATAGAATAATTTTTTTTACCCAGGAAATATCCCTATTGCCATGCATGTTCGGAAAAGATTTCTTAATATATATAATATAGAATAATACAATTATTAGTGTTATTGAACTTTCAAAATGAAAGACACTGTGAATACACAATTACCCCTCTGCTGTCTGGTGTGATTTGCACCTCTTGCATATCTATATTTTGTATCAACGCCCTGCTCATATTCTGTTTGGGTCAAAATATTAAGAGGAGCAAGACTTTGAAGGGCAATTCTGTTTACTATTTGACATCTCACCATCATCATCATTATCATCTCAGTTGAAAGACGTCCACTGCTGCAGATAGGCCTCCTCAATTGTTGTGCAAAGCTACCTCAGTAAATGTATTCTGGGCTTTTAACAAATAACACTATCCCACAACCAACATAATGTAAATTATCCTACAGTCGAGAAGCAAACAAGCAAAATGCACTGTGAGCAAACACCAATTTCACCTAATAAGCATTTGCATTTGAGTTTCATTCGAGTTCCACAAGTAGCGCTTCATAGTTTTCCCAATGGAACTTTTCAATCGACAGATAAGAGGCTTGTGGACTCCTCCGATATTTATTTACGAGTACCACAAAGCGGCAAAGAAACTTGCTTTGTAGCAAATAAATGTATTTGTTCATTATTCAATTGCTACCCTCTTCATTTTAATAAGCTTACCGATTTTTGCGGTGATATTTTGTTGTTTTCTGTAAAGTTTTTGTCAAACAGTCAGCGAAGCTGTGTTGCTAAATCATATAATGTATTTCAGAAAATTTTGTTTATAACTTTGATCTTGTGGTTAGGCTTTGTATTGCTTCGTCTTAATAATCTGAGGCTGTGTACAGACGACAGCACATCAAGCCACTATAATCTATCTGATTTCTTTATTAGATTTTCAACTTTATTGCTAAAATATTAATGCTCAAGGTTGATTAGGAATATTTGACAGTTTTGGGTAGGTTGACCTGCTGTCTACGTACATAAAATAGTTTTAAATGTTATTTTCATATTTATCTTATTGTGATGTTAAAATCATAACAATATTCAGATAAGCAAGCTTTTTATATCAAATCAATCAAATCAAATCAAATTATTTGTTTGCCAGAATGCAGGTGTAGCATTGTACAAATGCCACACGTGTTCGCTATTGTGGCGATGTACAAAGGCTACACATGTCCTCTTACAAATTACACCAAAAAGGTCGACTATTAATCACACGAGGATCGCGGAAGTCATGGCGCGCGTCCCACTCCCGCAGCGAGGGTTCTCATAAATTTCACCCCAGAACACATCTGCAGGACCAACGTCCGTGGGAAACTATAGCGAGTCATCTAGCACGTGACGGAATTGGCGCGCGTTCTACGTTAACCAGTCATACGCAGTGGCCTGCCTCGATCAACAGATGAGCAACCCAGCCTACATCCAGACCCGCATACGAGGGAACAACGTACCAGATCAGGCAGGATCGTCAAGACGCCTGCACGCTACGTACGCTTTGCTAAAAAGGGGGGAGTACTGTAGCATTGTACAAATGCCACACGTGTTCGCTATTGTGGCGATGTACAAAGGCTACACATGTCCTCTTACAAATTACACCAAAAAGGTCGACTATTAATCACACGAGGATCGCGGAAGTCATGGCGCGCGTCCCACTCCCGCAGCGAGGGTTCTCATAAATTTCACCCCAGAACACATCTGCAGGACCAACGTCCGTGGGAAACTATAGCGAGTCATCTAGCACGTGACGGAATTGGCGCGCGTTCTACGTTAACCAGTCATACGCAGTGGCCTGCCTCGATCAACGAATCAGCATCAAGAACGCACGCAACACCGCGTGGACATCGCAGGACGGAAGCTGATTCGTTATTGGTTACCCCACTATCATTTAGAGATAGTTAGTATAGAAATAGTTAGTATTTAAGTGAGTGCATAGCTTGTAAGACACATTATTATCATATTCTACATCATTGTACAACATCATTATACAACATCATTATTATATCCATTCCTTGATCACACTCTTGTATCGCGCCATTTTACACGTCGAATACATTGTACTCTTTTACATTCGTGCAATACATAAAGTTCGATTTATCTGAGTTTTAATTACGCGACACGACCTACGCGCTATACAGGTATACAAATATGGTCGACATAAATTAAAGTTGAGCCATAAATTCTGTCCAAGATGCAAAATTTAAAGATCAGAGGTACATTCATCATCATCTCAGCGTAAATCCCAGTCGCATCCGGAGAATTTTCAGCTTTGGAGTCTGGGGTCTGCTTTACCAGCCTAACCGCTGATTTTGGCTAAACTTCGATATTTTCCGTGAAGCGACTGCCATCTGACCTCCACAACCCGAAGTCGATATCGAAGCATTGCAGTTAGACCAATTGTTGCACTTTTGACATTATCCGATACAAAATCCAGTTCTCGGAAAAAAGATAATTGTCTACATTGTCTTCCAAAAAAAATTTTTTTTATATCAGCTATAAAAAATAATCAGACCATAGATAGCATTCCGTACCATAGATAATCTACGTATGTATTAGTCTATGAAAAAATTAGAATTTACGGTTCAAACTAGAACAAAGTTGAAAATAGAATTTTAAATTTGTTTCATACTCCTTTTATTGTAAGAATTAGTTTGATTAGATTGGGATGAAGTGGAAATATTGTCACTTGTTAAGTTCAGTACATATTTTTCTTTCTATTAATTAATTAAGTAGATGACAGGCCATAAATATTAATTAAGTCCTGTGCAATTAAGATGCTCCCTAAACTGTTAAGACGCGATTAAAAACACTTCAACGCCTAACGTAATCAGGTGCTGACTAATTGAACAGGATAAACTAAAATTTATAAATTATCATCATAATAGGGATGTATCCAGCGTATGAAAATCAAAAAAATAATTAGTCCGTCTTATAGATAATAAAAAAAAATTAAGACCCGTATTTTTTATTTTGTCGAAATTACCAAAAACTACTGAGATATAGCATATTAAAGTTACGGCGTGGGGGCTAATTACGTCACGCCGTGCTATATTTTGTACCACGGCGTGACGTCATGGGACATTTCAAATCAATATATCTTCCTAAGTATTTGATTGAAAGAAAAAATAAAAAAATACGTATTCAATATTTTTTATAAAACTATCTGATGGACATTGAATTATTTTTTAGGATACAACCCAATTTCAGCCGAAAGACGTCCACTGCTGAACAAAAGCCTCCCCCGAGGATCTCCACGACGCCCGGGTCCTGCGCCTCTCGCATCCAGCAGTATACCGCGACCATCACCAGGTCATTTGTATTTATATATATTATATAGTTATGCTCCGCTCCTATTGGTCGCAGCGTGAAGTTATGTAGTCTAAAACCTTCCTGGATTAATGGGCTATCTAACGCAAAAAGAATTTTCCGTAGTTCCTGAGATTAGCGCACAAACAAACTCTTCAGCTTTATATATTAGTATAAAGTATAGATAATAATAAATTATGGAAATCGGTCATGTATCTAAGTATGTATAAGAATTTAGTCTTATAGTTTATTATCATGTCCTTACTATTTATCCTATGCGCCTGCCAAACTTTGTCTCTGCAGCAGACCAAGGTTGACTGGTAGAAAATGGCTCAGGCATTAAGTGCGTCATTGGACAATATTTTTTTTACTCGTGTATAAAGCTATGTAAATACACACATCAAAAGTGTCTAGGGATCAACATATATTTTTGCAATAACTTTTCTCCTGATTGATATTAATTAAAATTTTCTTTAAGGATTCATCAAATAAAGTGTTTTCGGTTGTCACAGTAACGATAAACCAAGTCACCTTTGCATTAATAAAGAAATTTGCCATTTTCCTAATAAAGGGATATTTGACATTTGAACCACTAACACAAAAGTTCGAAAAAAAGACTGGAATAACAGTTTTCTCTAAAATTTTATTGGGTAACTTAAACAATTAATAATCCGTGTTTCTACCGCGAACACTAACAACACAAGAACATCGGTTTGGCATACTCAAAATGAGTTCATCCAAATCACGCTGTGGAATAGCCGCCCATGTTCGTTGCAACAACAAAAAAAGGTCTTCTTGCGAATGGATACCCTCCATATTCGGCAGAGCTCTTCTCTGTAACATATCCCATGCATGCTCAATCGGGTTCAAGTCTGGCGACTGAGCAGGCCAGGGCAGGACATTGATGTTAGCTGCGGCGAGAGTCTGTCTTACAACTCTTGCGGTGTGCGGTCGTGCATTATCATGCAGTAACTGAAATAAGGGACCGATTTGCACTTGTAGAGGAACGATGACGTCTGATACAATCGTCTCAGCATAAATTTGAGCGTTGAGGTTGCCTCTGATCCAAATCAACTCAGTTCTTCCGCCGATCCAAATACCCGCTCATACCATGATGGTTCCACCACTATAAGGATGGACTTCCTGGCAGGATTTTAATCGCTGTTGGCGTCCAGGGGTTCTCCAGTGTCGTATACGTCTTGTATCCGGTCTCATACCAAAACGAGACTCATCAGAAAAGCACACGAAACGCCATTGTTCTTCTGCCCAATTTCTGTGTTCAAGAGCCCATTGATATCGAATCCTACGATTGTGCATTGCTATAGGTGGTACCCGTAGCGGTCTTCGGGAATGAAGGTTCACTTCATGCAAGCGGTTTCTGACTGTTTGGTCGCTAATTAAGTTCCCTGAAGAGTGATGAAGCCTCACGGCTAACATCATGGCGGTTATTGTTGGAGCTCTTCGAGTTAAGATTTGAATGTATCGGTCTTGTCTCCGTGTGGTGCAGCGATACCGTCCTCCATGGCGCTCAGCCACGGTACCAGTGCTTCGGTAACGTGTCCAAAGTCGACTGATAACACTCTGACTTGTATTCAGAGCTAAAGCCACAGTACGTTGCCGGGAACCAGCTTCTATCATTCCCACGGCTCTGAGCATTTCTTCCCTGCTTAAATGACGTCGCCGCTCCATAATAACGTTGGTTTTAATCAGTAGTAGGGAAACAGTAGCACTAATAATGTCTTCAATGCGTTGTATGTTTTTATAGGGAAAATATTGACAGCTGATTTTCATCTTTTACTCGAATTTGATTCACAGTTCCTGATTCAAATTATGAAATGCACCAAAAAGGATCCATATAAATTTATAAAATCATAAATTTATTACAAAGCCACATCTCAATCTCAAGAAATCCGCATAAAAATGCTTGATCCCTAGACACTTTTGATGTGTGTATATATAAATCACTAAAATTATAAAGGTGTAAGTTTGTCAGTATGTGTATATTTCTATGTTTGTTACTCCTCGCAAAACTACTGAATGGATTTAGACGAAAATTGGCACGTAGATTACTTACCAAGATTGGCATATAGAATGCTTATTTATTTATACTTTCCCCACAAAGAAATGTACACAGGCGGACTTAATACCTCAGGCATTTCCTCCCAGTCAACCATGGGTGGTGAAGAGATGGCAGGTGGAAACCACCTGAAAACAATGACAAGAAAAAAAAAACCCCTAACATTAATTAAACAAATACTTAAATAAGCTATGTACACATACATATTATTACCAGAATATATACTTATAATATACAGTATGTTACGAAAACCCTGTCCGACCCGTGAAGGTATTGTTAGGTATCGATAACTGATTCTACTAATGCCTACATAACCTGGCTAAACTAAAAAAAAAAATACCCCCTTAAAAATAAATAATTTAAATAAAATAAATGGGTAATTTCATGGCAACACAGGTACAGGTCATGACCTCAGTTGACCTCATGCATGTAGGTATAGGTAGTTTATCCATGTTTATCGACTCTCGAAAGAAACAATGATACTTAGGCAGCTCGTGAAAAGAACTTTTTTTAAGTGCGAAGGTCGTCTGACTCTCTGAATGTATCATTTCATTCGATGAGCACAATGGCTGTGGCGGAGATGTTGTTCCATATTTCGTTCACTAAGAACTATACAGGCCTGGCACCTTCGCACGAGATTAGCACGGTGTTTCACAAAGTTAGTCCACCCCTACCAATCCACTGCTCGCCCAACTGATAATGGAGGTACTCACGTACAGCCCGGTACAGGTCGACAAAAATATGGTGGTACACCGTCGTGTCACCACATGAATCAATAAGCAGCTGTCCAACACCTGATCACAACACAACTAATTGCAGAACTACTACCTTCCATCAGCATTTTACATTACGTTAGAAAACGACATGATCACAATACACGAATAGTCTACAGCTACACGGAAGCAATGTTTATGCGCAACTGATAATTTAAAGTAAAAATGATTTTTATTTTATAAAATAGGCACCTACGCGGCTGGCCTCGCGGCATGCTTTGAGCAAATAGAGATGTGTAAGTAATCAAAATATTGATTTTTCAATCGATACCGATTTAGTATAATAGTTTCAATTATCATTCTCGATTCAACATCGCATGGAATTGTTTAGAACTTTTACAGAACTCAAATTAGTTATGTACACTGCTGTAAATGAAAACCATGCCAAAGGTTTAATTTCAGTTTCTGTCTCAATATCGATGATATTGACTGTTAAAATATTTGTAAAATTTTACTAAAATTGTGTTTCATAAGGCCTTCTCGTCTCTGTTTACTAATACTTGTGTTATAATAATATTATTAGTAATTAATCAATAATAATCAAACAAAAGTACTTTTACCATTGGGTAATCTGTGTTTTTACAACAAATGATAATTATTCAATCAGACACAAATTTCGATTAATAGCGATACAAAAAAAAATGTTATTACGCAAAAAATAGTACATCTCTAATTATTTCTTTTACGTCGCCGACAACGCTCGTCACGCGCCACGCCGACAAAGAAATAAAAAATCTAACAACAGAATGAAAGGAATGCCGACAGGTATACCGCCTAAAAAGGTGTTGTCATTTTTTTAAAAATTCCTATTTTTGGGGAAATTCGCGGAAAAAAAAGATTGTTTTAAAATTGATTAGTATTGCTACTATGATGATTATGTAAAATTTTATATTTTATTTGGTCATTTGTTTACCTAACCTTTATTATCGTTATGGGTCGGACAGGGTTTTCGTAACATACTGTATACAAATGTAAAACTTGGGAGAGAGGTGTTGAGATGACTCTCCCTTGATTGTTTAGAAAGTAACCCTGTAATTCATCCCCGGAACGCGCTCCGAGACAACTAAGTCGTGCCGCAGTAAATATTTTTCGAAAAATTATCTATCAGTGTTATTAACTTTTACTTTTATGTTAAAACTAAATCTGGAATACTATAAACCTCCAAAAAACTATATTCGGTCCTTCAAGAAGCAGAATTCAAACTTTATTAAACAGTGAAAAATAGTTAAAAGTGCCTTATCACCGTTGAATAACCCGCGAGTGCACGGAAATTTGACACTTGTAATCACTATCTAAACGTGAAAGTTCTGCGTACGCGCAATCTTCATTGCGCTGACAGTGCTACCAACCTCCCGACGGCAGGGTTCGTGTTATGTTCCATCGACGAATATAAGCGAACCTTTTGCATTTGGAGTATGTAACTAGTGGCGCCACCCCGATCACACGCAGTATTATTTATATTACTTAAATTAATTATTCTAACTACAACCCTAGCCTAGTGATATTTGTGGAGGAAAATGAGCTCAACCCTGACGAAACGCACACCACCTAAAAAAGCTTCCAAAACTCAGGATCAAAATTTAACAGCTCCCACTATTACGCAATCCGAGTCTACGCCGAATCTCACACAGGTCGATACTGATTTTATAACGATGCGTAGCAGGAAGCGCAACCGTGAAGAGGACGCTACATCCTTCATGGAGGAAATACGCGAGCTCCTAAAGTTATCCACAGCTCAAACTGAAGGTAAGTTTCTAGCACTTCAAAAGTCTATGGATGAAATTATTTCACAAAATGAGGAAATCAAGAAATCCTTAGATTTTACCACAAAACAGTATGATGATATGGTGACTAAGATTGACCTAATTGAGTCCGAACGTAAAACTGACCGTAGTTATATAAGCCAACTCGAGGACAAAGTTGAAAACTTGGAGCGGTTGTTATTTTTATCCAAGATAGAGGTCAGAAATATACCAAAACAGGAGGGAGAAAGCAAAGAAGATCTCTGCAAATTAATCACGAGAACAACTAGCGTATTTGATGTCTCACTGCAACGCCAGGAAATCAAAGATATATACCGTGTAAATAAGAAAGATGGTACATCCCCAATTATAGTCGACCTTGTCAGTGTCACTATAAAAGATAATATTCTGCAAAATTTGCGAAAGTTTAACCAAAATAATAGTCAAAAAAAGTTAAATACGAACCACCTAAAACTAGCCGGTGATACAAAACCGATCTACATCTCCGAGTGACTCACCCCTAAAATTCAACGGCTTTTTTATCTGGCACGGAAATTTTCGACTGAAAATGACTTAAGTTTTGCTGGACTTCATTGGGTAGAGTATTTCTTCGTCAAGCATTGGGAAAAAAAACATTTCTTGATCAAAAGCGAAGCAGACCTTGTTAAAATTGTGCTTGTGAAATGACTAGTTAAATTTCATCGCTTTCTACTGTCCTTAATATTAAGTTTAGTTTTAATTTTAATATTGTTTTTAATCTTTTTGCTTTTAACTGTATTTTTTATATCATACATATACTGCGAAATTGAGATAACCATATACCTAAACACAACAACTCTCACACACTGCTCTTACGATTTACAAACACATGAACAGATCCTAGAAATCATAAACGACAGTCACTCCAAACTCACACAATCAGTCTCTAATTTACACAAACACACATCCGCATTCACATCACCCCAAGCATCCCTCGCTTGCATACAGCGAGAGCTTGCAAACTTTCATCATAGCCCTCATAACTATAAAATATAACAAATGGCTAATAACGCAGTTGATTTAATTAATAACATCGATGAACTCTCTGTATCAGTAACGCATACCTGCAATCCGGAACAAACTCGGACGTATTTGATAAACCCAAATAAATATCTGAAAGTCTTTTCACAGAACATTCGGTCAATAAATTGTAACTTTTTAAACCTACAAACTCTAATGCATCGTATCCCACTTGACTGTGACGTTGTTGTCCTGACGGAGTGTTGGCTACCATGTTCTAGTAACTCAATTCTACCAGTTCTTCCAAATTATACGATATTTAAAACAACCAAGCATATAAACCAAAGTGATGGCGTTGTGGTCTATATTAAATCCGAAATTGTAGCGATCGCTGAGGAGCCAGACCTGCACCAATCTGCTTCAGGATTAATAATAAAGATTAATAGTGACGTGGCCATTCTCTGTGTTTATCGCTCACCATCTACAGACAACATACAAGACTTTCTCTCCGCCCTAAATTGCATATTTCCATCACTCCTGGCCCTAGGAACAGTCGTGTTGGTGGGTGACATAAATATCGACATCAAGCCTTCTTCTCTTGATACACGGTCACACGACTATTTGAATTGTCTCGCTTTTCATGGATTTCTTCCAGCTCACACTCTCCCAACCAGGGGCAATAATTGTCTGGACCACATTGTCTTGAGAACAAGGTCACCCGCAGTCACATTTGTTTATGAGTCCACGGTTACCGACCATGGTTCTTCATTACTTTGTCTCAATAGTAAACGTATTCCTGTCACCACTACGCCCATTATATCAAGAATCAATTATGAGGCTCTTGGAACGTCACTTTTGAACATGGACTTTGATCCTATTCTAAGCACAACAGACGCAAATACCGCTACCGATATTTTCATTCGAAAACTTACTTCAGCTATAGCCGAAAACACTATAACTAAAAAAGTTACTGCAAAACAGAAGATTCTTAAGCCATGGATAACTCCTGGCTTGTTACGATGCATGAGAAACAGAGATGCAATGCACAGAAACCTAAAGCAATCTCCAGATAATGAAACGTTAAATATAACTTATAAACGATACAGAAACTTTTGTACCAAAATTTTAAAACAAACGAAAAGGTTCTTCGATGCGAAAGAACTCAGCCAGGCCAGCAATAATCCAAAGTTACTCTGGGATGCGATAAAACGGGTAACAAACACCACAAAAACTACACACTTGTCTACACAACTGCTGTCCTCATCACCTACACCCGTACAGTCATGTAACAATGTGAACTCTTACTTTGTGAATATTGGCAAGAAACTTGCAGATGAAATTATAAAAACCTCCTCGCAGCAACCGCCAATTCCAATAACCAACTATATACCATCTACATCCTTTGTTCTAGATAAAACTGACCCAGAAGAAATTATAGCCACCATAAATTCACTGCGACCTACCGCTGCTACTGGTTGGGATGGCATTTCACCTGCCATACTAAAGCAATTCTCTGGTACTCTGGCGCCTATATTATGCCACATATTTAATATTTGTTTTACAACAGCTGTTTTTCCAACTTCTTTAAAAAGGCAATAATCTATCCAGTCTTCAAGGGGGGTGATGGAACTTTGCCGAATAATTATCGTCCTATAGCTGTATTACCCGCTTTATCTAAAGTTCTTGAACGTTTGATAAACAAACGACTGGTTAGATACCTAGAGCATTGCAAGATAATCTTGCAACAGCAATATGGCTTTCGCAAAAATAAGTCAACATGTGACGCAGTTCATGACCTAATCAGCTTTGTTATAGACCATATAAATAACAATAAAAAGGTTCTTACTATTTTCCTAGACCTCGCGAAAGCATTCGACACTGTACCCGTTTCCACCCTCCTTATCAAACTTGAGAAAATGGGCGTCAGGGGGCAACAACTGGATCTCTTCCGAAGCTACCTTTCAAATCGCTCGCAAATAGTCAGAATCGATGGCCATGACAGTGATGAGCTCCCTATTCATTATGGGGTACCTCAGGGAAGCATTTTAGGCCCCACTCTTTTCTTGGTCTTTATTAATGACTTGTGTGACCTCAGTATTGCTAATGCCAAGATAATATCCTTTGCGGACGACACAGCAATTACATTTGTCGCTGATTCCTGGTCACAGCTTGAACATCAGGCACAGCATGGCTTTGACGTGGCTTTAAATTGGCTAAATTCTCACACTCTAACCCTCAATACTTCCAAAACCAAACTTGTAACCTACTCAAAAAGTTCAGTTTCTCAACCAAAGACTCCTATTTTGATCAAAGCTCACACTGGTAATCCACATACGTGGGGCTCGAGCTGCCAGTGTCCTGTTTTGGCCTCTGTTGAAAGCATCAGATACCTGGGAATAGTCTTGGACAGGAATCTTAATTTCAAGTCTCACATCGGCCTGTTAACTGGTCGAGTTCGCAAACTGATATACATCTTCAAAACTCTCCGGCATATTGCTAACCCTAATATTATACGTACTGTCTATTTTGCACTTTGTCAATCCATCATAACATATTGCATTTCTTGTTGGGGTGGCGCAGCAAAAACAACCCTCAAGCCGCTTGAAGTAGCACACAGGGCCATATTAAAAGTAGCCACTTTTCGCCCCATTCTTTTCCCAACTGATCAACTATATAAAGACTGTAAAGTATTAAATATTCGGCAACACTTCATACTTCAGACAGTAATCCTGCAACACCGCAAAACCCCATACCGTACAATAAAAAATAAAAAACGTAGTAAACGTCGTAAGGATGGGATATGTACCCTGCCATGTGTACAATCAACTTTTGTAAAGAGATTTTTTTATTTTTTTGGTCCATATCTATACAACAAATTAAACGAAGAGTGTCAAATCTATGATCTAACGTATTACAAATGCAAAAAGGTTATAAAATCGTACCTCCAAGATAAGTCATACGAGGAAACAGAAAGGATCTTAAACTGATGAATATCGACTAGCACACAAACACAAATAAACTCGTACGCACACACACACACACACACACACACACATATATACACACACACGCACACACACGCGCAAACACGCGCGCGCGCTCTTTCATATACACAATAACACAAACGTATAATTATCTCAAAATAATTAATTATTTTATTTTATCTTTTTTCTTTATGATAACAAACATTTCCTAAACTTTTGATTATTTAATTTTTCAAAATTGTAATAGTAACATCAGAATCACTGTGTAACTTAATGTCATTGTACCATAGGGGACCGGACTGCTTCTCCTTAACACAGGTTTTCATAACCTAGCTAGGAGAGCAGTGCTCACCTACACGTTTGCTTTAACAGTGCTTATTTTGTATAATTGTATTTTTAACGTGTCCTACAATCCCTTGTCTTGAGTTAATAAATTATTATTATTATTAATTATCGTTTAAATGCAAACTGACTGGTGGCCATCCTGATATAAAGAGAAAGCGCATTCCACAGTAGAATATTTTCACGACATCGAAATCCCGAGGCGCAGCAAGTAAATAATATATTTTCACATAAATCGAAACTAAACAGAATACTCGTATGTAGGTAGATCGTGTAGCGTATTAGTCAGACACCTCGTACATATAGGCGCCCATCTCTTATTCATAACTCCTAATGGCAAAATCCGTTCAGCTTAAACTGATGGCCAAATTTCAATAACGTTATGGCTTACTAAATGTGAAGAATTATTAATTAACTTATAGACGTATGCGATGTTACAGATTTAATAGTGAATTACTAATGGGGTTTGATGTAGTTCAATAATATTTCTTTGATTTTCGATATTAAAACGACATGTATAATTGTATGTTATAAATTATCTACAACGTCACGTCAACGCCGTTTAGTTATGTGCCTAGCCTTTTAACTTAACAGCGCTGGCCGTTTAGCTAAAAGCGACCTAAATGATATACAGGAAATTCGCCTGATACATCAATATATTTTTGTATACTTAATTAATATGTATTAAACTTATGTTTCAACACCACATAGGTGGGAAAAATAAAAGTTTTTATTAATATATTCTATGAACTGGCTGGTTGATACTTAGAGTTTTTAGATTGAAAATGCGAAGAAAATATATGAAAACTAGCTTACTAGTTGGCCCGTCTACAATAAACAAAAGAAAGAAAAAAAGTTTGTTCTGTGACATCTAAAAGTAGGTAATAAAAATAAAGATATATAGTTTGTTTGGACACCCTAATCTCTAGAATTACCAGTGGATTTGAAAAATATTTTTGCATTTGATAGCCCAATTTTGGGAAAGGATTTAAGGTCTTCATGAGCTAATTTTTTCTGGGCAATGTATCAAAAAAGCTAAGCAAAACCGAAGTGAACATTCGATAAGACGGAGTGAATTTCACTTTGACGATGTCAGGGCTAGCCTAGTTAATTATTAAATTTAAATATATAATATTTTACTTAAACTAATTAACAAGCTAAAAATTATATAGCGTCGAAAAATTTCTGCGCGTCGCATTGCGCTTTTTTTTTTTAAGATAAATTGGAACAACATTTATGTCACTATAAATCATTAAAATAATTCTCCTGACCACCATCAGAAAGTGCTAGAATTTTAGAACGTCTTTGCGAAACAATGGTTATATAGTCAAACCAATTAAAAAAAAAAAAACAGTATTATATTAGACAATCCCAAATCACCAAATCCACATTTAAAACAATTTTATATGGCATAGTGAAGTATCGAAAC
Source organism: Sesamia inferens (assembly GCA_037179545.1). Classification (NCBI taxonomy): domain Eukaryota; kingdom Metazoa; phylum Arthropoda; class Insecta; order Lepidoptera; family Noctuidae; genus Sesamia; species Sesamia inferens. The sequence goes on along the minus strand of CM073928.1, from coordinate 11,884,345 downwards.
GCAACTTTTGTAGATTTATTAGGTAGACATTAAAGCAAGGTATTGCGACCGCGCAAACTGGCCCCAAAAATTTACGCAGAGAGCAATATTAAAACGTTTCAATTGCCACATTTTACGAGGAGGTCGAAATTTAAAACGCGTTTCGGGTAGTATTGCCAGCCTCTGTCTAAATGCTTTATGTATTATTTTATTATCCGTGTCGCCACCTAGACTTTATTACACGTTGTATATTATTCGCATTTGTTGTATTTTTTTGGACTTGATAAAGATTTTTAACAGAGTTTTTTGGTCGAATTTATAAGATAATAGAAACATATTTGTTGGTCGTAGGCTCATTTCTAGACAGTCGGAAGCTAGCGTGACTTAAAATTGAGCACTGAGCCTGCGTGGTGGATTATGGCCCACTTCATCTTGAAGTACATGTGCATAAAGTTACCTTTGTCCACGCAGTGGGAATATTGTCTTATTTTACTATAAGTGTTGTCTTTGGTTGTTATCTGAAGGTGAAAATTAAAAAAAAAAGTTTTAACACTATAAAAGCAGGTCGTACTTCAAATTCGTTTTCAAGGATTCATTGTCTGAATTCGCACCTGACACGTAGTATCATTTAATAATATCGAAGGAACAAAACGTCTTTAACTCGACAGAAGATCGACGGGATCAGGATAAAATTGACGTTAACAAATTAAATTTTTATAGAACGTAATAAAATATCTAAGACTCTAAAATACAATGGGGCTTCGGTGAAAGGGTTGTCTTTTTACACGCATTCACCCTATTTCATTCTTATAATACGAATGTAAGTATATTAAGAGCACATTTCAGACATATGTAACTGCACTCATCAACTCAATCGTCATGTCATCCACAGGAAGTCCACTGCTGGACATGGGCCGCCCCCAGGGATTTCCGTAATGACCGGTTGGACGCGGTCTGCATCTAGCGCTTCCCTGCAATTTTGGTCAGGTCATCCGATCACCAGTCGGTGGGTGACGCTGCACTTGCCGGAAGGGGAAGAACCTTTCCATTGAAGAGCCTTTCTGCCCCATTGACCATCGGTTCTACATGCTATGTGCCTCGCCCACTGCCACTTCAAAGAGCTCATCCACTGGGCTATGTCGACGACTTTCGTTCTTTTACGAATCTGTAATCAATTCCGATTCGATCACGTAGTATAGCAAAGTCTAATCAAATAGACAGACCTTTCAGAAAACTGAGGGGCAATTCCCGTATTATAAAGAACGTTTGCTGTCCCATTTTAGTATGATTCTGTCAAAAATACAATAATATACATAAATATATTACATATGTATTCAACCTATATGTTCCCATTGCTGGGACTCAGGCTTCTCGCTGCCCCACTTGGTACATGTCACATGTCTTCGAAGTTTCTTTATTGGCTACAGTACATGCCGGTATTCTCACGATGTTTTTCTTCACTGTTTTGAGAAAAGTGGTGATGATATAATTTACACAAAGTGAACCGCCTGACGGGGTTCGAATCTACGACCGGTCGGTACTGACCCGCACAGATTTGTCTGTCCCGGAAACCTGTTTCTTTATGTAAGCACCCTTAGGCATTCTCTGCCAGTCAACCACGGGTGGTGAAGAGACTAGATGGCAGGTGCTTTATTTACAGAAACAATGAAAAGGAAAAAAAAACGAATAACACTATATAAACAAAAACTTAAATAAGCTGTCTCCGTGGCGCAGCGGTCAACACGCCTGCCTGCGACGTGGAGGCCCCAGGTTCGATCCCCGGCCAGGTCATGATAGAAAACGATCTTTTCCTGATTGGCCTAGGTCTTGGATATTTATCTATATACATATGTATCTATTATAAAATATAGTATCGTTGAGTTAGTATCCCATAACACAAGTCTCGAACTTACTTTGAGGCTAGCTCAATCTGTGTGATTTGTCCGTATATATAATATATACTTATAATATATACAAAAATAAAAGTTGTGAGAATGGTGATGAGATGACCCCACCCTAACTATTTGCAAAATAACTCTGCAATTTCCGCTTAAATGCAAACCGACTAGCGAAAGCGCATTCCACAGGAGAATTAACTGAATATGAAATGAAGAGTGAATGTTTGATATTTCCTTCGATAGTTGAACTGCGTTTCTTAGGCGCGATTTTGGTATGTAATTTCCCAAAATCGCGCCTAAGAAACACAGTTTGTTGCACAATCAAACGGAAAAAGGGGAAAAGGATTCACTGAAATAAACAGCGCCGCATTCTCCGTCTGATGATGGAAGCTTCCATAAATGTTTACTGGTCTCTTTGGTTGTTGGATCCAAGGGGTAATGACTGATTTAAATGATGGTCAGATCCGCAGGCCGGCCCGTTCTTGTTGCTAGTTTTTGATGGTGATGTGTTTTAAATCAGAGAGAAATTGGCTGTTGTTTTTTTGTTAGTTTTCTAGCTTAGTCTCTAGGCCTTTAAGCCAGATATATGGAATTAGGTAGGGCATGAAAGGAATCGGGAAATTTGAATGTGCTTGATGTAAGAATGGTTGCAGGCTTTAACAGTGAACAAAGTCAGAGGTATGAGAAGGACAGAGTAAGAGAAGATTATTAGAAGAACGCAGATTCTTGCGTTGTGAAGAACACAAATATTGGAAGTGATTCGCAAGATAAGAAAGAGGAGTGGGCGAATTAAGAAGGGAGAAAAGCGTGGTCAAGGCTCGCAAATCTCTTCTTTGACGAATGGGCATCCATTTCAGTTCAGACCTGTAGCTGGATACATGGTCATATTTCCTCAGATTGAAGATACCATTATTTCGACATTAAATACGTGTATTTACATACTTACCTACATTTTCGAGATTGATAGGTGATGAGATGAGATAGCGTATTATTATTTTTTAATCAACCACAGAAAATTAAAAAAGAAGTGTGTAACTGTGATAGATTTTAATAAATTTAAAGATGATTATGAATTGATTTTAAAGTCACTATCATTTAATTTACGAATAATATTTACGGCATGTCTTTAATTCTTTTGTTACTAACATTATTTTTAAGTGTAATAGCTATTTAAGTACATAATGAATTGTAACAAGCCTTTTTTCTCTCCCTATTATATTAGGCATATGGTTTTTTTTTAAGTGTATAAATCTCACCGTGAAAAATTAGGTGAAGTTAAGCTTAAAGTGAACAGTTAATAATGTCAGTTCCTAGCATTATTAGTTGGAGTTATAGCTCATTCCACATTTTCGCAAGCCCGCCTGATGGTAAACAGTGATGCCATCGTTGATGGTAAAGTGCGCTTGTTTATTACGAGCCAATTCACTAAAAAAAACTTAGTGAATAGGAAGTAAGACAGCGGTAGAGCGAGGTGATGCAATGTTAAACCCAACAACACGAACAACGATGCGGCGCCAGAGGGAGATTGATCTATAGAGCCTCTACGACCAAACTCACGACACAACAACATTTGGCGCATAGTACCCGGTACAAATCACTACTGCTCAGGCGCGTGCGCTCCATACAAGCAGAAAAGCTCTGCATACCCTAATAGTTTTCTAAAAAAATATATAATAATTTATATACTACAAACTTAAAACTGAAAGACTTTGTTAATCAGTTAGTGAGAACACTGCCATCTATTGGGCCTAGTGCTAACTACGAAATATCACTGGCCTTCGTCGCGACGGCCGCGCCACTTCTCTTAGCGGCGTAGGCACAAACAAAATGTGCCTCTTCCATATCTGTCTGTGTATAAAATTATTTGCTTGTGTGCCTAAATTGTTGTGTACGTGTGCGTGAAATTTCATTGACTTTTAAGGGCACGATAAGCACAGCTTCTAATAATGCGACGAATTTAAGAAGTTCAGAAATATAGCATGATTGTTGTTCGTTCAAATACCTTTTTATTTTAGCAGCTTATGTTGTTTCAATATTGGTTGTTTTAAGCGGAATTAAATATTCATTTATTTTAGAGTTTTTGGTTTAACACAAAAGAAAGGTTGTCTTTATAAAAAGTATTATGATAATTATATGTGGTTAGCAGGCTGTGTAGTGTGTACACACAAATAAATTGTTTTGTTTCTCGTGTAGGTATATTATTTTAAAACACGGCATTGACAGTTCATCGTTATAAAAACTTAAAAGACCTTAAGTTTTTCAACCTACTTGCTTTTGAATTTCAATACTATACTTTATATTGTAATAATTTTCCTGAAGTTTACAAATTAGCAAAATTTAATAGTTATGATTCCAATGAGTAGTGCATTACGCATATTTATGAAAGATTTTTCTATATTTCCATTTTAAAAGAACTTTTATCGATTTCACAACGATCTTATATATATTTAATTTTTACAGAGTTATTTAAAAATAGATAGGAGCGTTATAAATATATTTTTTTTGTTTTTTGAGAAATAAATTATTACTTATTTACAGTTCAGTTAGTAATACCATTTCATTGTATTTTGACAGCCTCCATGGCGTAGCGGTAGCGAACGCGGTCGCTGCGTAAGGAGGCGCGGGTTCGATCCTCGCGCAGTGTAAATATTTGTATGCATGAATATGAATATTTGCACTGGTCTGGTCGTGCCTCGGAAAGCCCGTTAAGCCGTTGGTTTCGGTTGCCATACGAACATCTAGTGGCAGTCGTTACGGGTTGTTGGAGCCCACAAGTCAGACGGCAGTCGCTTCACGGAAAATGTCGAAATTTTGCCAAAATCAGCAATTAGACTGGAAAAGCGGACCCCAGATTCCAAAGCTTTGGATGCGACTGGTATTAACCCTGAGATGATGATTTCATTGTATTCATTTGGGCAAAAAAAAATACCTAATACCCCACGTATATCATTTATTTGACTTGTTCTTATCATCAATCACATACTTAGATGTTCATTGTAGCCACGCACAAACATCAATTCAATGTTGACATCCGAAAAAGTACGCGACTATGTTAAATTGAAACTACGTCTACGTTAGGTTTTTTAAGTTTTACCATATATAAGCACAGAGATTTGGGTAGTAGGTATATCTATGCATACCTTCAAGAAAATCTCTGTGCACGCCCCTGCTACTGCTCATACCCGTCCTCCGTACGGCTTCATCAGACATCATGCCGGAACACGACAAATCGCTTGGCGGCAAGACTTTGTCTGGTGGGTGGTAACTTCTGCCGGCAGCCGATGTTATGGCCTAAATACCATCATTCAGTTCTCCTAAGTTTTTACAGTGAAATAGTTACAGATTTGTGACTAAATAAATAAACAGAACGATACTTAAACGATACAGTTGAACTTCTTGTCACTCTGCAAAAAATGCGTAGTATTGTACTGAACAAATACTGGTTTTAAATTAATAACTGAACAGTTTATATATGCATAACCGTATTCAGCGTTAGATTTAGCTCGGGTGAGTATCAAACCGGGTGGGAATTTTTCCCACAAATTATTCAACATAAATTTCATAGACAACAAAGTTACGACACAACGTCAACTCCCTCTCAGCAAAAACATTAAAAAAGTACTTATATCATACACGTCCAAACAAGGCTCTATGTATAAAATATAGGCGCCATTAGCTTTAGCAAAAGGTTTATTCAGGATTATCCGAGTTTTGGAAGAAGCAATTAACGCTTTTGAATGATTGAGTAGGTAGCTCGCTTAGTTAAGCTTTCAGAGAAACCTTTCAACTTGTGTCTGCGTCTAATACGTACAACGCATTTGAATCTATAAATTTTATATAGATTTTATAAACATAGGTACGAACGTATAGGGGATAAATAATAACAGTCAGTTTATCTTCAAGGTTAGGTAAGCAACGTTTGCGAAGGTCAGTCTGTGGATGGATGAACTTTGCCGTGCTTAGAAAAATATGTGAAGCCAGTGGTAGGAACTATCGATTGTTCATATTTGACAGTCGATACTATTATTGCGTATGCATTACATTAATAGGGCAGTTGATTAAAAAAAACTAATTAGTCCGTCAGTCAGATTTCCAAAAAATACTAGTCCGGCGGGAACACCGCCGCTGGAAATTGTTCCAGTTTCACGCAGTATAAAAGAGAAAGCGAAATGCTTCGTTCGGATCGTAGTGGTGTTAACAACGTACCTGAAGAGGGTGGAAACTCGCCGCTCGGGTCGTTCGATGGTGGAACGGAGTTGAGGGATAAATAATTATTAAAATTAAGTGACTTGTTATTGTCAAAAATGGTTAGTAAGTCAATAATCACTACTTCTTTCTCTTCTTTGTGGTAGGCCATAACATCGGCCGACGGCAAAAGTTACCATCCACCAGACAAAGCCTTTCCGCCAAGCGATTTGTCCTGTTCCGCCATGATGTCTGGTGAAACCGTACGGAGGACGGATCTGAGCAGTTGTGTTGCGATGTGTGCCGGGTACGATGCGCCTAATGTTGTTGTGTTGGGACTTTGGTCGTGGAGGGTCTTCAGATCAATCTCCCTTTGGCGCAGCATCGTTGGTCGTGTTGTTGGGTTTAACATGGCATCACCTCGCTCAACTGCCGTCTTCCTTCCTATTCGCTCAGTTTTTCTGAGTGAATAGGCTCTTAATAAACTAACGCGCTTTACCATCAACGATTGCATCACTGCTTACCAACAGGCGGGATTGCGGTCAAGCGCTAGTTTATAATTACTAAAAAAAAAAGCTGAAATGAGTAAAGTGTTTGCTTTCAGACAGTTCTGTATGACTTTGAGGGATCTAAAAAGAGATCAATAAAATACATGGTGATGAAACTTTTCTTGTCACCGTCAATATTCAACTATCATCGAGGGTCTCTCTTTTTTTTCGCTTGACCGCTATCCCGCCTGATGGTAAGCAGTGACGCAATCGATGATGGTAAAGCGCACTAGTTTATTAAGAGCCTATTCACTTTAGCCTTGAAGACACTCAGATTGTAGTCCGACGGAAACACCGCCGCTGGCAAAGTGTTCCAGTCCCTCGATGTACTCGGTATGAAAGAGGAGGCGAAACGCTTCGTCCGAATCGTCGGATCGTGCAATGGTGGAACGGTGATTGGTGAACTAAATCATGCAATTCCTTTGCACACTCACCAAAATGAATCCTATAGAACACCGAAAGGCTTATATAAATCTACGCGACATTAATTATTGCAGTACCCGTACCCGTCAGATTTTCACACTAGTAGGTATTTAGATTGACAAGTTGGATAGTCCCATTCGCCCCCGAACACGCTGCATTAGATTAAAAAAAAAACAACATTGTCCCACACTCGAAATTTTTTCTGTATCGTGGGTGCGTTTTCAAACATATAAGGTAGTAGCATGTAGGTCATACAAATATTTGTTCAGCGCAGCAGTCAATGGCTTATCCACTGCGCTAATCATGCAGTTATTTGCTAAAGGTTCTATGAGAGCGGGAGCAACATTGTCGACGCAAACAATTCTGTTTGTATGAAAGTGCAGGTACATATATAGCGACGCGACAGTTGGGAGATATTTTTGTTCGCGAGTTTGGATACAACTATCGCCCGTCTATTAGTTACAAAGTAAGCGCGCGCGACAACACAATTCGAAGCTGGCAGCTGCCGCTGAATCGAAAATTTTGTAATAAAAAAACATTCCTCTCTTTTTATGTACGCATCGTACTAATCTCGACGGAGAAAGGGGAGAAGAAAAACGTTGCTAGTCAACTAAGTTACTAGTGGCTGCGTCCCTTTCTATTTACCGTTTCCAAACGTTGAATTTATGGTGTTATTTTAAATCTACTCGTACCTGTATACAGGATGTATCTAACATCGTAACGCAAACTTCGCGAAACGGCTAGACCGCATGCCACTAATAAAATTATGATAGTCATTTATGTCGTTAATGAACGGTTACAGAAAAAGCAATGTTTAAAAAAAGTGTCGGCTCGGCCTTTGAACGTTGCAAGCGTGCCGCCGTGCGGGTTTTTAGGTATGACGTTCATCCCTGATGTGAACTCTATTAAGTCAGCTGATAAGATAGTTTTCGGAGTTTTGTTTTTGTTTTCATTGGGCATTTTTGTGCAATTAGCGAATTAATTAATTTATACTTTAAGATCTTATTGGGTTATAAAAGTATAGCAATTATGAACGGTCTAAAGTGAAAAAAACTACATACTTTTTTTTAAATCATAAAAAAGCCGACGAAAAATTCCACTATTGGGGGGTTCAGAATCACGTACTGGATCCATGGTACTCGTTTGTGCGTCGATGTCAGAGACACCTTTATACATACACAAGGTATACAAATAGACGTACATGGGACACTCAGAAACTTTTGCGATAATTAAAAAATAATATTCTATAGGTAGAGGTACATATATTTTTATTACATCTTTTCAAAGTCCTCTCCACCAGCCTCTATAATAAGTTTCACTTTTTCCAGTCCGCCGCAGACACCTCGTTTACAAGCCTGATCGAACGCTGACAGCGCATCATCTGACGACGAAAATTGTATCCCTTTGAGCTGATCTTTTATTTTTGGGAATAAGAAGAAGTCACATGGTGCTAGGTCAAGGCTGTAAGGAGGGTGACCCAGGAGTTTGACCGGTTTACTGTCCAGGAAATCCCTCGTTTGATTGCGGTGTGGGCGGGCGCATTGCCGTGGTGAAGCAGTAACCTGCGGAACCCTGTGTTTGGTCGCTTGTTGCTCACAACAGGAAAACTTCTGTCAAGCATTAGGTAGTATATTATACAGCGTTAATGCTTCTTTGGTTTCGCAAAGGAATTGACACCAAATAGCTAGTCAAACTGAAAACGCTCGCGGACTAAATTTTACCCCCAATTCTAGTTTCCTCCTAGATCCTGGTTTCCTGATCCAATCTGCAGTTTATGATGAATTTCTTGGTATGTAATTCGTCTATTGTCTTGGATCAAACTTTTCACTGCTAGCACGTTTTCTTCTGTAACAGCCGTTAAAGGGCGACCACTTCTTTCTTCATCCCTCAAAGTTAGTCGACCGCGCTTACATTCATTATACCACCCAAAACCACCGATACACGGTTACCTTAGAAGGGCCTTCATCCATGAATGCCATTTGAAGTCATATATAGTACGATTCGAATGGTTTCAGGTGACAACGCAAATCATAATGCGAAAATGGTCTCGACGCAAATTCATTTTTCAAACAGACACGATAATTTTAATTAGCTCGAAAAAAATGTGGAGCGAAGTTTTGAATTTGGAACGTACCTATTGCTAGTTATAAATAATTATATTTTTAAATAAATTAATTTATAACTGGCCAGTTTCTCATACATAAAAACTTTTGTAGAAATACTTTCTCAGTGGTATAACTTGTCTATAAAGTCGTGAAAATGAATGTTTCTGGAACTAAAAATTTTAAAAGTAGGACAACACTAAATCTTAGTACATCGGATGTCATCGGCAGTTATCGATTTGTTTTGTGACTTGTTATTTATTGAAATTTGTATTAATTTTCAATTCCATTTAGACAAAACATCGAAGAAATGTGTTAAATATAAGATAAACAAACCGTAGTGGAGGTCGGGAAATTATTTTTAAAGTTTATGATCAATGTTTGTTACATTGATGATAAACTTTAAAAATAATTTAAGTACACTAAGCTGGACAAATTTTTATCAAATATGGATGATATTTATGCTTGAACAGTTGCTAAAACAGGTATGTAGTCTTGTTACTTACTGTTTGTTTTTATCTACTAGAAGTTTCAAATTCACTAAGTAAACGATTTTAAGACTAAAATGAGGATTGTTTACATTGCGCATTTATAGGTTAGATTGCAAATATAAGTAGACCATATTGTTGTACTACTAGCACAGTTTTGATACTTTAGGTGATTTGATTTACCACAGATTTTAAAAATGAATTAATGTTCATGCATGTTCGGTATTAAAATGAGTGCTTTCCATCTTCTGATAGAAATTACATACTTATTGTTATTTTTAAAATTTCAGGAAAATGTGAGAGTGAATCTATCAAGATATAGATGAGTCAGTTTTTCGCCTAAGTGAAGGTAGCAGCCTGATAACAGCAGTAGCGGAGACGTTGTTAGTGACGCAGCTGACAATGAAAATACTTTTTAACGAAGAATATTTGGAATCAGATGATGAAAGCAAAGATTTAGGTTTATTTTGACTTACTAGCTTTCCGCCCGCGGCTTCGCCCGCGTGGAGTTCTGTTATATCGCGTTTCCAAGAGAACTCTTCCTAAAAGTCTTATGAACTATCCTATGTATCCTATATTATTTCTCAAGGTCAACCCTATCTTTGTAAAAAAATTCAATTAAATCAGTTCGGTGGTTTAGCGGTGAAAGCGTAACAGACAGACAGACAGACAAAGTTACTTTCGCATTTATAATATTAAGTAGTGGGAATTTTTTCGTCTTTCACATATTAGGTTTATATTTTTGTAACATAACGCGCAAAGGTTACATAAATTGTTCATTATAAATAAACCAATTCCAAGTACCTACTTTTGATTTGTCGCCTATGAAAAAGAACGTATGTCGTAGGAACTCTATGGACACCCTTCTAAAACAAAAAAAAGGAACCATTGATTTTGTAGTACACATGTGAGAACGAAGTAGCAAGATTTACGTGTTAAAAGCATCCGCAACAAAAAAACAACAACAAAAAATAAAACTATTAAAAAAGAACTTTCAACCCCGATACTGTAAAATAAATCCGGATAAGCGGAAAATATAGTGGTTTGCATTAAGCTTATCGAGGTTTGAGTTAATCCGCTCGCGCCTTTTAGTATCTACCTACTTTGTAACAATATACTAAACTTTTCTGAAATACGTAAAACTGTGAATAAATAATATTGCTGTTTCTGGGGGGAATTTTTAAGCTCCATCCTCCCTCCTTCCTTCAGTTCCTATTCAGCCATAACAATTGTTTAGCGATCGCTTCACAATCGATTTGATATCGATGACATCTCGGCGCCAATCACCGTGAACTCATGAATATTGGATGAATCGCATTATTACCATAATTAGGGGTAAACTATACTATACACCTTGTGTTCAATAATACAATGGTACTGATGAATAACTATTTTAGCTGAATGCAGCATCTTATTGTGTAATTTTCATAACTTTTTTAGGTTAAGTACCTGGTTTCATATTTCTACTTGATATTTCAGTCTTCGAATATAGCGGAGAAGGAAGAAATAGCTAAATTAACCTATAAATATCACTGCTGGCCAGTGCGAGCTGATGGATGTTACATTACTTCGAATTTTTGAAGTTCAGGGACATTTCGGTTTCCTCAGGATATTTATCTTCGCCGTTTTGTGAGCAATGGTGATGAAATAAATATATATAAAGAAAGTAAAGCCCCTATTTTGTATACAACCTACGCCCTACAAGTTATGTATAAGTAAGGCAGAACAACTTAAAAGGCTTTAGTTGATTTTCAAATGAGTGGACCGGTTTACATATTATATAGTAAGTAACTATGTTGTTTTGTAAGTAACAACATTGAATATTTAGGGAGTTAGTTATGTATTTATCAATGAGATAGTCGGTAAAGCAATCTATATACTCTTACCCAATTAGGCTAAGCACTCACGAAGCGGTTTTCACCCGCGCCCGCCGCGGTGGCGGAATGGAGTTTTATTTTCAAAACTCACAAGACCGGAGTTTTGTGCGGTTACGCAGCCGTCACAGTAGCGATTATCGCCCGCAAACTTGACGTTTGATTATCGCAAGACGGGCGTTTGCAAGATGGGTCGTTAAACGATCAGTTGAGTTCCAGACTACAGGTACTACCAGTTGCTTGTCCAAAGTCATTAGAAGATCCACTTCAATATCGTTATCCATTTTGTTGACAAACGCGTCACTACCAGTCACTACGCTAAGAGTAATAACAATTCACTGATTAAATGGCGTCGGATTTCTGTTAACCCCCCGTCCCGCAAATTGCAAATCGCGCGGGAGCAAACCGCCGCGGCTGCGGGACTGCGAACCGCGCCCGCCGGTACAAGATGACCGGTGCAGCGGGACCCGCAAACAACCGCGCACACCGCGGGCGTAAAACGCGTCGTGAATTGTGCTTTAATTTTTTACCCATATACTCGTATTTGCATTCCACAGAAGCTGCGGGCCCGCAACCGCGCCGGATGCGGGTGAAAACCGCTCCGTGAGTTCTTAGCCTCAGTTGATATTTCTAAACCCACTTAATTCCTTCCAAAATTGATTTATTTTAATCTATATTCTAAAATGGAGACAAAAGTATGATATAATTATGCACCAATTTTATTTATACAAGGTTATTTTTACTTATACGAAACCTGAATATAGTTTGATCAGAATAAGCAACTGAATCCAATCATTTTTACACTATGTTATATTTTTTTCCAAATACATTTACAAATCATTTCAGTGTTGTTACCGAGCGCATAGTAGAATCACAGTGCAACAGGACCTCCCGCGCCGCGCCACTTCAAGCGCGGGCGGGTGAACGGTGCGTTGACCATATTTTTGTTGGGACAACCAAGTAAGATAACAAGCTCATAACTTTGTGGTTTTTCATGATATCTTTTTGAAATTTTGTACATAGATTGTTTACTTAAAAATACTGGATATGTGTTTCGGGTTTCGCATAATCAAAAAATAATAACGTTGTATCGTTTGTAATCAATAAAATTGTATGCGAATTGTTTAAAAAACTGTTTAAAAAAACCCCACTATCTGTAATGTATTACAATTCTCTAGCAAACAAATTTCATTTTGTTTACTCCTATAACATCGAGTAATTCGTAGCGCCTACACGAAAGAAATATCCGTCATTGTCACTTCAAATTCAGAAATGAAACGTCATCCCTCCCTTTTTCAAACACACATGCAATTATACTTAAAACGTATGAACACTGAGCATGCCATCTGATCCCCACATCGTTATATTGTGTTCTATCCCCCCCCCCTTCTCTCTTACGGAATAATCATGAATAATCATTCGAATTAAGCTAATGCATCAAGCTTAATAGGCCATTCTACGTATATACGTGCTAATCGAATAATGGATATTAATCGTCCCGTATATTAATCTCAAATGGAACATATTCTACTTAATTTAACTGTGGTAGTTAGTCCACGTGCCTGAAAAGAGTAAGGAGCTTTTATTCTTTCTTATTATGGGTGTCCGAAAAGCGAATAAATTATTTTCTGAAAAGGACGAAAATGAAACCTATGTTATTCACGTTGTTGAACAAAGATACAAGTTTTTCAAACATATCCACCAATGTTTTAGTAATATTCTCCCCATCCGCCCGTGGCAGACCGTCCCCTCCTTCTGCGAAGCAGTGATGCTAGCAAAGGAGGAGGCGGAGAGCATGAAGGAGCGGGAATCCCAGCGCTGTCACGCCTCTAGCCGCCGCAGGAGACGCCCTGATCGGGAGAAAACATCGTACTCCCGGCCACCGTAGGCGCGGGCTTGCAGGCGGTGAGCAGTGGGTAGCTTGCCGCCCGTTAAGAACCAGGTCCGGGTCGCACATCATGATGGGGTACACGAAGACCGATTACTCCTTGGTCATGGTTGCGGGCTGGTTAAAAAAGAAACCGTGACCCTGGCGCACAGGCAAGTAAAGAAATATGCGTGGGTTTTAGTCAGTAAAAGGCTGACACGCCCTTCCGCTCCGCCCAGAGCGGCAAAGGTCATTTGATGATTTCCCATTCAGAACAAGAAATGTAATGCCTGTCATTTAAAGCATTCAAATTCTAGTCTCTGTCTCATCTCGGCGACAAACAAATGTCAGAAACTTGTCAAATTGTAGGGAAATTTGAAGTATTTTTGACAGATCTTTTTTTTGCACTTGACCGCAATCCCGCCTGATGGTAAGCAGTGATGCGATCGTTGATGGTAAAGCGCGCTAGTTTATTAAGAGCCTATTCACTCAGAAAAACTGAGCGAATAGGAAGGAAGACGGCAGTTGAGCGAGGTGATGCAATGTTAAACCCAACATCAAGACTGAGGTCAGAAGGTCAGATCAAGAAAAGAGAGGTTAAGTTTTTTTTTTTAGGGTTTGATTTTACTATAGACAGATATATTTTATCTGTAGAATAAAATTTAAGTCAGACAGTTTTTATTAAATGTAAACTTTAATGAAATTCGCCCAAAGGACCACCAGACTTTTACACACAGAATTGAAACGAAAACTCGTATCATGAGAATAAAATATAGTATTTTTTATAATCACTCAAGTCAATTTTATTACGCGGATAAAAGATATCTGAATTCCAATTCTCGTAATTTGAAATGTTCAAAATCTATTCGCAATTTCGCAGTCTCATCCCGACAACAAACAAATGTCAAAACTTGTCAAAATGTAAATAAATTAGATATATTTTTTTATATATTGAGACTGAGATCATATTGTAAACATTCTTAAGATTACGAGAATTAAACCTCTGATCTGCGCCCTAATTGAATAACTTGCTATTACTATTAGTTAGAATTATTTGAAAGCAAATTGCCAATCCATCGCTTCGTTTGTTCGAAAACGTGTCTGCTCAAAAAACATAAGTAATGCAATGCATGTTGTTTAACTGTCAAAATGAAACTCATTTCAACTGATAGTATGTTACGCAATTAGGATATTATAATGCAGGAAACTATTTCCAAAATCGGAATTCTATAAATCATTTGTGGTTTCAGATAATCCCCTTTTCACGGCTTCTTACAAAAGTAACGACGTTTCTAAATACCCCTTATCTCTTTTCCCCTAGTCCATTTAAACAAAAATGTTGGATTTACTTTATGTGAATATTGGAAGAAGGAAAAATATCTTCAAGGTAAGCTTAGCTGTAACAACTTCTATAAAATGGCAGGTTCTTTCTAAATGTGAAGTGTCTCCATTTCAAACACTTTTTTAAAGTTTGTTTTACATTACATCAAGTATTAAGAAGATTATTTTAAAAAGAGAATCATTTTCGTCGCGCGTATTAAAATCAAAAAAGAAAATTCTACAACGCATCTCTGAACCGATCAAATTTTTCATAAGACCTGAACATATTGAAAATCGATGCGGTATTTCCATGGTTAAACCTTCAGAGAACAACGTAGTGTATTTAGTTTATGAAATTCAATATTTCCATTCAGTAATAATTCGTGAAAGTTGCCCATTTTGTGAAACTTTGTATGTATTATGAATAACCAAGTATCCTTGAAACATTTAATGAATTCTGAACCTAGTACCTACATAGAGTAGGTATATTTTATGTGAAGCTGAAATTAGTTAAAAACATGGTTTTCAATCTATATGAATTGCTGCAATATCAATACAACACGAATTTTGTTGGTACCGGATTGTTTACTGACGGTCGAGTTGGTCCTGCCAGAAGGCTACTCGATCAACCCGCGGATACTTACCTACAATCAAACTGCATTGTATTTTGATATCAATTATAATGTTAAAATCTCAATAATTGATAATTGTTCTAGTCTGGTACCCAAAACGGATTACGGTTTACTATGAAAGCTAAGCTAAGTCAATTAGGTACCTCACTAAAACATTGTGAGTTTTCTTTTGACATTTTGCGTTTTGTTTCTCGTTTTCAGTGTAGAATTTTTGATTATGATTTTCTCTTTCTGTTCGGGGATTTTAAAAACTATATTATTGTTGCGGTATCTACAGCCGCCACATGCGATAAACGCGTCATATTGACGCCACACGAATTTTACATCTCGCAAGTAAAGTTTTACCGTGCAACTAGTATACATACAACTTCCCAAAATCACCCGTTGGGCTATTGCCAGTCAGACATAACAACCGTCTGATTGGAAGATCTTCCCTTTTCTATGAAAGATGAGTAAACTTTACGCACTGTTCCTCATGTCCCCACAATAACAGGAAAAATGTTTGTCACAAAATAAAACTAATAGAAGTATGTGTAGTACATACTTCTATTAGTTTTATTTTGTGACAAACATTTTATATTACATGTATTGTTGTATATGGTAAGAAATTTTAACAAGGTATATCCAAGAACATCGGATGAAAGAAGAAAGAAAATACACACAATACATCTAAAATAAACATAGATCATGCAGCAACAAATAAAAACCAAATACATAGTAAAAAACCCCGATGTAAAAAATATCAGCAAAGTGTGCCTCGCAATGCCTTTCATGTTGACAGTTCAATAACATTCATTGCGTGTTTTACACGATTTAGATTGTTGAACAGACAATTATTTCCCACTAATGAAGCAATAGATTACTAATACAGATTGCAGATTGATTGAGATGCAGATTGTGATTAAGATATAGAATATTGTTTTGCGCGAATATTGTAATGAGGACTCGAATCTGTAGAGAATACTTTGGCGCTATTTTATAAAAAATACGACTAATAAAGAACCCTTAACACGAGCAAACAACCCCTAATTAATGAACCTTCGCCCAAAAAATCAACTGAGCCACCTCTCATGGTAATTAACAACACATCAATCCACTCGTGGTAAGCCCTCGTTTTTGGCCATTATTCACCGTATCCGTTTTAATTTTCGGTTAGAAAACAACGAAGTGAGCGTCGCCGGCGACCTGCCGATATGCTTCCGGGCCTGTTTACCCGACAAATAAACCGGTCCGGCCAATTCCGGCCATTGTTAGGAATATTGTTTGGTACCCACAGAGAGCTCTACTTAGATGTGAACAATGGACCGATTTTTGGGCTTGCAATGTTCGATTTTTGATGCAGAGTCTGGACATTTTATTTAACTACTATCTAAATGTAAAATCCAATTCTTTTCCCTAAAATAATAATTAAGAAATAAAAATAACTAATAATCCTTATAAAAAGGTAATAAGATGTAAGAAAAGTTTTAATCTTATTGCTGTTGATACGATTAAGCAATTTAACTCCCGCTGGATGCGGGAGGCGTAAACCGGTTGCCGTGGAGATCCTTGGGGAGGCCTATGTCCACCTGTGGACGTCTCTCGGCTGAAATGGTGATGATTCTGATGAAGCAACTTAGCAAACAATTTGAACTGCCAATGTCATGTAAGTACGCCCTTATTGTCACATGCATCAGGCCACAAATAAAACAATATAGTTTAAGTTATTTTCAATGTTAAATGTTTGCGATGTGGCAGTATTTTTAAATAAATAAATCAGTGATTAAAATACTTTCATACCGATAATCCGATTGATTTTGGATTCCCAAGAAGTCTGTCATTTAAAAACGTGCAGCGAATTTAAAATCTTTACCAGTAGGTCTTCGATTCAGTATGTATATAAATCCATTTACTACCCTCTAGTGACTATACATCGACCGTCAAACTTTTCCCATATTGTATACTTTAGAAACTGCTTCGTGATGACAGTGGAGGTCGCAAGCTTAACCTGTTTTTCGTGAGGTGAATACAACGACGAATTTAAAATAATTAGTAAAGTTGTAACATCATCATTCGTCTGCCCTTTCTCCAATTTATTAGAGGTCTGCGCAACATGTCTTTTTCTTCCATACTTCTCTATTAAGTCCCGCCTACACGCTCCGTCTTGCCTGCGCAGTCCAGGCCTGTGCAGTCATACTGTACAAAAAGACGGAACATTCGGGACTGCGCGCGCTATCGTCTTGCCGTCCACACACACGCGCTTACCTGCGCAAACTGGTTTGCACAGGCATGCTCGTAGGTAAGACGGAGCGTGTAGTAGACGGCGCATTAGTCTCTCAGTAAACACCTTCTTTCTTACCATATTATCACCCACACATCATATTATCATCACCATAACCAGTCTTTAATGTTCCCACTTTTAGGACACAGGCCTCATGTATTTGGTATTTTTTTGGCTCTAAGACATACCAGTTTCTTCACGATGTTTTCTTTCATCGTTTTTAGAGGAGTGGTGATGAAATAATTTACTGTTCGAACCTACGACCTAACACAACTCGTAAGTCGCGACCGATATCCCCAGACCATCACACTTCATTAAAAAATATTTAGTCTTCTCTTACTGTTAAAGACATTCGTATTCCAAACTTATTCCTCGTTTCTCCATAACACATGCACATAATATGCCAACCAATTTCCACACATTTTTCCAGTTACCGGTGCCAATTTCGGATTTCCTCTTAATGCACTTTTTTTTAATAATTATAAACTAGCCCTTGACTGCAATCCCACCTGATGGTAAGCAGTGATGCAATCGTTGATTGTCAAGCGCGCTAGTTTATTAAACCCGTGCACTTAAAAAAACTTAGTGAATACGAAGGAAGACGGCAGTTGAGCGAGGTGGTGCAATGTTAAACCCAACAACACGACCAACGATGCTGTGCCAGAGGGAGATTGATGTGGAGACCCTCCACGACCAAACTACCGACACAACAACACTTGGCGCATCATACCCGGCACACATCGCAATACAAATGCACAGACCCCTCCTCCGTACGGCTTCACCAGACATCATGCCGGAACACGACGAATCGCTTGGCGGCAAGACTTTGTCTGGTAGGTGGTAACTTCCGCCAGCAGCCGATGTGGCCTACCACCGAGACCTTTTTTTGACCTTTTTTCTTAAGCTTTTCATTCGTGTAACACCACACATCCTTCATAACTTTCTCATCTCTGCTGCATAAAATTGCCATTCATTCATCCATTTTGTGGCCCAACATTCTGATCCAGTAAGTCTAAAAATAGTAAGTAAGAAGAGAGTAAGTCTAAAAATCCTGTAACGCCCAAGCAAAGTTTAACACGTTTTCTTCTTCTACAGCCCATAGAGATCCACTGCAGATGGACAAAGGCCTCTTCCAATGCTTTCATTACACGCTATTAGCAAACTTATATCGTCTGAACATCATTCCTTCACCAGCACCAAACAGACACAACACAATTTCTATGAAAAATTAGGAAAATTTCCATCTTATTCTTTAAGTCGTTAAAAATGTAGACATAAATTATATATTGGTCAATACTAATATTGACCAATATATAATTTGTCAGCCGTACTGACATGAATTTTGAACAAAATATGAGTACCTAGGTACACATATCATGTTCGTGTTAAACACCAATTAGCTAAACCTTAACTTATCATGGGTAGTAACAGTCAGTTAAAATTCATACCACCTTTCCTAAAAAAATATCTCTAAAAACACATTATTATTTCCATATTGAAATACGCGAGAGTTAGGCAACACCATCAACTTCGGTTAAACATGTTATTTCAAATATACATTCCAATTAGCCGAGTTTACTTTTGAAACCTAAGTTTAATTCACAAAGCATCTGGTTGAGGTGTATCGCCCGGGGGCAGCAGGCGAACCCACCAACTAATGGCCGGCTATTGTTATGGAATTTGATAGAATAGGTACTACTGTTAAATAGGAACAGACCTACACAAACACGAAAGGTTATTATTATAAATACCGTTGTTTTTATAGAATTTGTTAAGGTCGTGCTGTTTCATGAAACTCCTTTCGTATAAAATTAACAAGCCAGCTTTCGCAAATCCGACATTGTGTTGTCTTAAGTGAGATGCCAGCCACAGTGTAGGTACTGTCCTTTCTGTAAAATTCTGTAAATTAAATCGACATCCATGTATGAAATGGCTATAATACGGCAAATTGACGCAGAAATAAATGGTTCAATTTTATTGGATACTTTATTGGAAATGTCTTAAAACGCCATCTAAAATATATGATTGTTGTTAGTTATATTATTATTAATAGCAACAGCCGCAGGGGTGATTTGAAGAACAAGGTACGTTTGCCGCGGTCGGTTAGTGGATGGGTGACCATTCATATCGCGACCCCTCCATGCGAAAGCACGTTAATCTTAAGATTGTTGACAGTCGTTACTGGTATTCATAAGCCTAACAGCAAATGTAACATTTGCAGCTAGTCTAACACGGGAATTTCTATTTACTGTTACTTTTTTGTTTTATATATAACTTCAGGCATCAGCTCGGTAGATCGAGGGACTGGAACAATTTGTCTACGGTCTTCCCGTCTGATTAAGATTTAAGTGTCTTCCAGACTATAGTGAATATGCTCTTAATGAACTAATGCGCTTTAACATTAATTATTGCATCACTGGTTACCATCAGGCGGGATCGCAGTCAAGCATTAGTTTATGACATTAAAAAAATGAAGTCAGCTCAGACTAGGAGCCGACCAACACATAGCTGAGGAAACGCTAGGCGGATAGTTTGATGTACAATTGAGACAGGTGAATCAAAAATGAAAGAAAAGGTGTTATTTTTTTCAGATAAAATTGTTCAGAGAAAAAGATCGAAAAGTCTGCTTGGCTACAACTGGCAGATGCCGATATATTTGACAATTCAAATTACCTGTAAATAGTTTAATTGAATTAAAAGTTTCGAGTTTGACAGTAGTTAATGAACATATAATTACGATGTTGAACACTCCTTACAAATTAATTTAAATTTAGTAGCTCTTACTAAAATCTATGTTCAGTGAACCAGCTAGGTAATTTTAAACAATGTAGTAGTTGCCAAGGCTTTCAGTTTGACAAGTTGACTAAGTCCTTTATCACACAAAGTATTAAGCTGATGGAAATGAGAAGACGCGCTGTCTTTATTATTAATTAAAGTAGCACATAATGGGATGCTCCATAAATAATGATGAGACTTCTTAAACAAAGGCGATGTGTGATGTTGGAGATAATCATTGAGCACAATGATTAAGCTGTTGACAGCTGCGCTGCGTGTCGTGGGTTCGATTCCCGCACGGAACAAATATTTGTATGACCTATATACTTAGTTGTACCGCGTCTGGCGGTTTATGTATGTGAGTTTATATATTTGTAAATGCATCCACGATTCAGGAGAAATTCCTAGTGCGGGATAACGTTTAAAAAAAATATATCAAGGAAAAGGATGCGTTTATTGTTAGTTTTTATCACAGTTCATTAGGCTTATCTTGCAATTAAACACTAGTACATATGCAATTGCATATTAGAAATGTGTGTACCTATTAACAAAAATATATGAAAATGCATTTCAAAGGATTTACGAGTTCATAATGACTTAAATGGCATTTAGATATCTTTACCTTTTACAATTACATATTTACTGTTAGATAGATACGATGTGTGGAAAAGTTATGGATGAAAATTGTGGAAACCACTTTTTAGGGATTTGTTTTGAACTATAGGGGGATTTTTAATTCGAGTCAGAAAAATGACAAGGGCAACTGCCACAGATACGAAAAAGCGTGACCCGCTACAATAGTGATGTTCGCCAATTAATAGACTTAGACATTTAGTCATGCATTATTTTATTAGCTATCAAAGCGGTTTTATTTATTGTAAATATGTAATACATACCGTGTTTAGCAATATGATTTTAGAAATATGGATCTTACCAGCATATTAAACTCACTACAACATTGTTACAAGAGCTGGGGAGAAAATGTTTAAAGAGTTTCAGAGGAATTAAGTAAAACAATACAAATCATTTTATACGTTTTTATTCTTTACTTTTTTTTATTACAACTCGAATCGGAATCAGTTATATATATAATTAATGAATCCACACATTCATCCATGATGTGGTCGAGTTGACACATTTCGTTTTTAACTTTTTTGGCATGATTGATGCTCTTTCTCCAATTTTCCGGTGTCACTTCCTTCAGTCCTTCTTCAAATAATTTTTTTAAGTCTTTTATTTTAAAAGTTTTGTTGTTCCTGGTGACGTGCCCCTTTGCTTGAGCCCAAACTAATTCTATTGGGTTGAGCTCACGGCTTTTGCGTTGGAGCCCGCGGTCCGCTTTCCTGCACATTCTCCTCCATTTCGCACGAATTTTAGTATCCTGTGGTAAGAGCTTGTAGGCACGCATATCATCTCTTACAACGTTAAGCCAGCATTTATTTGGTCTACCCCGCTTGTTTCGGACCGGTGGAGGTGCCATGGCAAGACATTTGTTACACACGTAACATGCTTGGCTTATTTGGAACAAAAAACCTGCAACATGGAATTGTCATTTTTCTGACTCGAATTAAAAATCATAGTGTAGGTATCAAATTTATTCTATCATAATCAATTTTTCAATCTATATCTGACTCTAAGTCTATCTGCATAATCTATGTAAATAGTACACAGTAGACTACGTACATTATTTCTCTATCCTTCCCCTTACAATTCCATCCAAAGGTTGTCTGTATAAGATCGCTCTTAGCGATAAGATCTGATTGTGTCACCCTTTGTAAAATCTTTTTATATATGTTTTGTAATCTATATGATGTTCATAATAAAGAGTATTCTATTCTATTCTAAATTAAGCTTTACTACGTTCAAATCGCTCAAACTTGGAAAGTCATCTCGCAGCACATTCCAGTTTAATGAACCAAAACCTAAATAAGCAGAGAACTAAATGAAATCCAAACTGCAAATAACCGTAAAATAAATACGATGGCCTGAACAAAGGTCTAAGGATACTTATCTGTCAGTTCCTTGCCGTAGCCTTATTTATTTTTGGTTTTTACATCTTTTAAGTAGGATTTAATGCTGTTCTAAGTACGGTTTACGTTGTGTTTTCTTTGTAGAATGTTTTTCATGCCATTTTCTTTATATACCGTTGTTTAATTTTTAGTGAGGGCTTTTAAATCATCATCGTCATCAACCTTTTTCCAATCTACTTTGTCTTTCTCGATAAGCCTTTTAAGCTTTTGTCCTTTTTCTACTATTCTATATTATTCTACGTAAACCACATTCTGGCCAATAGTGTAAGAGGAATAGATGATGAGCAGTGATGGTAAGCAGTGACGCAATCGTTGATAGTAAAGCGCGCTAGTTTATTAAGAGCCTATTCACTCAAAAAAAAGCTGTGTGAATAGGAAGGAAGACGACAGTTGAACGAGGTGATGCAATGTTAAACCCAACAGCACGACCAACGGTGTTACGCCAGAGGGAGATTGATCTAGAGTCCCTCCACGACCAAATTCCCGACACTACAATATTTGGCGTGTCGTTCCCGACACACATCGCAACACAACTGCTCAGACCCGTCCTCCGTACGGCTTCACCAGACATCATGCCGGAACACGACGAATCGCTTAGCGGGAGGACTATGTATGGTGGGTGTTAACTTCTGCCGGCAGCCGATGTTATACCCAATTTCGTAGTCTGAAGGCCAATTCTCGTAACTTACCTAAAATGGTCCAAATCTAGTAGCAGTCTCGTCTCGACGACAAACAAATGTCAAATACGTGTCAAAATGTAGGGAAATTAGTAGTATTTTTTGACAGATTGAGACTAAGATCATACTGAATATTCTTAAAATTACTACAATTACCCATTTTTGTTTTGGTATGGGAAATTATCAAATGACCTCTCCCGCTCTGGGCAGTCAGACTTTTACTGACTAAAACCTACCCGTGTTTCTTCACTTGCCTGTGCAAAGGTCAGGGCAACGGTTTTTGTTTAACCAACCTGCAACCCTGACTCAGGAGGCATCGGTCTTCGTGGACCCCGTCACGATGTGCTGACATCTCGCGCGTGCATCGCAACGCGCCGTTGACTCGGGCCTGATCCCTACCGGGCGGCGAACTGCCCACTGCTCACCACCCGCAGGCTCACGCCTACGGTGGCCGGGAGTTTGGTGCTGTCTCCCGACCAGGGCGTCTCCTGCGGCGGCTCGTGGCGTGAGGGCGCTGGGATTCCCCTGCCCCACGCGCTCCGCCTCCTCCTTTGCTAGTATCACTGCTTCGCAGAAGGAGGTGACGGCCTGCCATGCACTCTCGCTACGTACCGTGGCCTGGACCAGGTTCGGACGCGAGAGATCGCCGCCGATCGCCGCTACGAGGACACGGAAAAATGTGGAACGCTTCAAAATTTTGCGTGTCATCTTTGCGCAGGGGCCATGCTAATCTTTTCTGTATCGTTCCAATTATAGTATATGTACTGCCGAAGCAAGTACACTACAATAACCCCTCTGACTTCATTCTCAAATTACCCTTACTTTCAGTTCCACCTTCTGTTACAGTGATTTTAAATTACCTAGAACAATTTTAAATAGCTGAATCGTTATTTTATTCTAAGCAGCATTGGGTTGTCGTTATATTCTGTGCCTCCAATGAAAGCAGATGTACCACAAAAGCCAACAAGGACCTAAAACTCAGACGTTTGTAATATTATGTACAAATTTTAAAATGAACTCAAAGCGACTATTAAATTAGCATTTAGTTGTGCACAAAGTGCACTACCTTTCCACTATGCTCTTTTTAATAGCCCCTAAAACGGGTAACTTGGTCGTATGCAGATGAGAGTGCATGCTTGCTTCTGTCTAACTGAACAAAAAGTACGAAACTTTAGCTACATAAGATTCGTTTAACCGACTTTAAAACTGAGGAGGTGCTTGTGATAATCACCACGCTATAGAAAAATACTAGTAATGGTCGTAAAAAGAATAGTTTGCTCGAGTGTTGCTCTAGATACTGCTCTTCAAAGACAAGGTAAAACATTTGATTTCAAATACGAATATAAAAGAAAAAGAACACTTACAAAAAAGAAATGGTTATAGTTTTGTTTATTGCCAATCCAAAAACTCTATAATTGTATAATCTTTTGGTGTTCTATCTTCTAAAAAAATCAAGGAAAGAGTGGTTAAGTTTTTTAGTTTTTATCTTTTATCTATAGAATCAAATTTAAATCAGACAGGTTTTATTAAATACAAACTTTAATGACATTCACCCAAAAGACCTTCAAACTTTTACACATAGGATTAAAACAAAAACTGTAACATTCTAATCCTGAGTCAAGTCAATTTTATTCTAATGCATTTAACGACTTTTTTATTGATCAGATTGCCCCATGTCATATTGATAATAATTTATCACAGATTGATAGGTTAAAAGACTCGATGTTTTTAAATCCATGTACGCCGAAAGAAATCTCTGACACTATAAGATCTTTAAAAAATACTAAAAGTACTGGTTATGATAACTTAACAACAAATATCATTAAGAAGGTTCATAACTTTATCTGTTTTCCATTATCACATACTATAAATTTGTGCTTCGAACAAGGGGTTTTTCCAGACTTGCTAAAAATATCCATTATCAAACCGTTGTTTAAAAAAGGAGACAAAACATTAATGAAAAATTATAGACCAGTAGCGTTGATACCAATATTTTCAAAAGTAATCGAAAAAGTTATTTACTGTCGGTTATACAATTACCTAGAAAATAAAAATATTTTAGTCGATGAACAAAAAGGTTTCCGAAAGAAGAAATCTATTAATTTAGCTATTTTTCATTTTCTACGCATTGTAATGAATAGCATGGATAAAAGAGTACCCATTTGCGGTCTTTACATGGACATGACGAAGGCTTTTGATTACGTAGATCACAGTATTCTTATAAACAAATTGGAGAGATATGGCATACGCGGCAATATCCTTAACCTATTAATGTCTTATTTAAATAAACGAACACAGTTCACAGAAATAACAAATATCGATACTATAAACAAAACAGAAATTAAATATAAATCCAAATCGAGGCCGGTTAAATATGGAGTACCTCAAGGGAGTGTTTTAGGTCCGTTATTATTTCTGCTCTATATTAATGATCTCCCAATAATTACTAAACATCCAACAGTATTGTTTGCTGATGATAGCACAATAATTGTTAAATCAGATCATTTTTACAACTATGAGGAAGAGGTAAATAACACACTAAAACAAACAATAGAATGGCTTAACTGTAATAATCTGCTAATTAACCTAGAAAAAACTCACATTATGCATTTTGAACAAAGACTTAGGGAAAATCATATACATGTAAATTATAATGGAACATCTATTTTAGAAAAGATGACATTAAGTTTCTAGGCTTATTGATAGATTTTAAGCTTACATGGAAATCACAGATAGAAGTCATTTGTAGTAGAGTAAATAGCTTTTCTTACGCACTGTATAAATTATCAAAATTTGTGAATCGTGATACGGTACTTGTAGCCTATCACAGTTATGTTGAATCTATTATGCGATATGGTCTCATTTTCTGGGGCAATTCAACAGATAAAGAACAAGTATTTATAGCACAAAAGAGGTGCATTCGTGCAATATGTAACTTGCACCCTAGAGACAGTTGTAAACCGTTCTTTCAGTCATTAAATGTTCTTACATTTCCAGCTCTTTATATCTATGAGGTGGCGGTGTTTGTAAAAAGTAACTTACAATTATTTGCAATGAAGCCCCCAGCAGATCCAAGGTTAAGGAAAAGGGAGTCTAATATACTAAAAATTGAGCATACCAACACTGCCCTTTTACGAAAAAACGTTTATGAAATGGCTCCAAAAATATATAACAAAATACCTCATGACTTAAAAATACTAAATATAAATGCCTTTAAGAAAAAGCTGAAGGAACTCTTAATAAATAAATGCTGCTATTCTATTAATGATTTTTTATTATGATTATAATTCATATAATTAATTTAGATTTAAAAAACAAAATTGTGTAATATAATTAATAAAGTTTTCGAAACAGACTGTATAAATATCTATGCATAATAGAAAAAATAATTATAATTACAATAGATATTAACATTACTATATATGTATAAATATAATAGAGTAAGAAAGCCCAATAATTAATATAAATTTAAAAAATAAAAACTAGATTATATGTTAAGCAATGATTAGATATAAGTGATGGAATTAGTATTATATAAATGTGATAGTATTATATACATAAAGATAGGTTAATGGAATATAAGTAATTCTCGTTTAAAATAATTTTCGTATGCCCACAGGCACAATGTAGCGAACTTCCTGCAACCCTAACACCTTTTGTATTATACACCTGCATTGACGAATAAAAAGATTTGATTTGATTTGATTTGATTTGATTTGATTCTACGGATAAAAGATATCTAAAAGTCAATGCGTAATAACACGTTCGAAATTCAGTCAAAATCAGAATCATCTCGGCGACAAATGTCATAATGTAGGGAAGTTAAAGGCGTTTTTGAATACTGAGATTGAGATCAGACTGTGAATCTGAATTAGCCCTTTGACTTTGGTAATATCATCCTTAAGTACCTGTCTATTTTTTTCTTTCCGCCCTGTTGACCATAACATAAACAACCTTTTAACTCAAATCGCATCTACAAACCAGTCCTCATTTACTCTTTGTTAAACTTTTACACTATAATTACTGCTAACTTTGTGCCGTACCCATTATTTCTATGAGAGCTTACGAAAGACGCACCTTTTACACTGAATTATTAAAATTAAACCGTTTCACATTGCGGGTTACGGTCTCAAAGTCGCTTCGTTGCGGCCGCAAGAAAGTTGTGGGATACATGGAGTAGGACAAAGGAGCTAACCCGAGGCCATTTGTTCATCGTACGTATTTGTTCGCGCCTAATTAAACATGGAACAGTCGGAGCAGGTATATCAAGGGAATTTGGGATTCAAACGTATATTTTAATGTATTGCGATTTCAGGAGATGTGTTTTAGTTTTATTATGTTTCGGGTAGTTTCGTTTTCAGGGAGTTTGTTGAAAGTGAAATATATTTATGGAGATAGGACCTCCATAAATATATTACATATAGGTGGTAGGATCTAAAAGTTCTGTGATTTGTGGCAACTTGGGGATAGTTATTGGTTGACATGGGTTTGGTATTCTTTTTGTCTATGGCTTCTTGTTATCTATGGCTACCGGTGATTATACTTGGGAAGGGTCTTTATAAAATTCAAAATAATATACACAGAAGTTAAAACATATATTTAGTTAATTTATAGTGTAGAAGAATAATAATATAGATTACTGTCGCCTCAGAAATCATACCGACCGATGCTATGTATGAACCTATCGTACCTACCTAATAATCTTGATAGACGAAGAAAACTACTTTCCACGACACAGGGAATCCTAGTCTGGAGGCTAATAGTGTTGTTCAAATATTGTGATGATTTTTAAACATTTTTTTTTGGTTTTATTAATATAGTTTTTTTAGCAGCCTATGAAAGCAATTTATGCTTTCATAGGCTGCTAAAAAAAAACAATTTTGAATGACATTTTCCGTTGTGGCGTATATCAGAAATGTATGTTGGAACTTCAAAACCTACTCGATACAAACTTATGTTACCCCTGTTCTGTTTATTTTTTCGCTATTATGATTTTGCTCCCACGAGGAAAGTTGTAACCAGCAAACTAAAAAGTTACACATAGAACTTTTCATACGCGCTCCCATGGAAAAGTTTTCTAAAAACTAAAAACAAATTTATTTTTAGAATCACGTTTTAACTTTTGGGGTAAAAGGTAAAAACCTGCAAATAAGAACCCGAGTAATAGGGATAGATCCCACTATCCATGTGTTTGTCAGTAGGCTGAATCCCAGGAGCCCTGCTTGATAAAGAGTTGAAATTTTCATTTTCAAATAATATACAGAGTGATGCTGACAATACGACAGTAAATTAAACATCGTGTACCTCAATACATTCTCAATCTACCCATAAAACATCATATAAATATATCCATTAGTTTAGTCACAGGAAATAATTTTTCATTTTTCACATTTTCTACATAATATACACGTTGATAAGGTAGCACTTACAGGTTAATGACCGCAGCATCCAACGGCACTAAACTTTAATAATAATGGCGCCAAAAAGCAAGTCCATACAGGACCGCGCTGTCGCCCGCTGATCGGAGGTCATTGAACCAATATTTTAAAGGATGTTCTTTTCCGTTTGCAATTTTATGCGATTCAGTTTGTTTGAAATTTTATTTTTTTTTATTTTTGATGCTAGGTTTTTTTCTATGGTTTAGGATTTTTCCTATGAACCAGCATGATCTATGTTTTCATTTATTGTCGTATTATCAGCACCACTCTGTATACCGCTTTAACAACAAATACTAAACACAGAATAAAATAAATACAGGGACGCTCCAATACAACAGATTTGATTTTTATACAATGGTACCGGACCCTTTTTTGTTCTGAATGGGAAATCATCAATTGACTTCTCCCTCTCCAGGCGGAGCGGAAGGGCGTGTCAGATTTTTACTGACTAAAACCCATCCGTGTTTTTTCACTTGCCTATGCGCCAGGGCAGTCGTATAGTCGTGGTGGCCTAGTGGTTAAAACACCAGCCTCTCAAGTATGAGTGCGCGGGTTCGATCCCAGGTCAGGCAAGTACCAATGTAACTTTTCTAAAGTTATATGTACTTTCTAACTATATCTTGGACACCAATGACTGAAGGTGAAGGAAAACATCTTGAGGAAACCTGGACTTTAAGCCTGAAATCGCCAACCCGCATTGAGCAAGCGTGGTGATTACGCTCAATCCTTCTCTGTATGAGAGGAGACCTGTGCCCAGCAGTGGATGATAAAAAGGTTGTTGATGATGATGCGCCAGGGCCACGGTTTCTTTTTTAACCAACCCGCAACCCACGGAGGCAGGATGTGCTGACATCTCCAGGCCGTCAACCCGGGCCTGGTGGTTACCGGGTGACGAGTTGTTGGTACGGAACCCTTGGTGCGCGAATCCGACTCGCACTTGGCCAGTGTTTTTCATCATTACTCATCAAATATACTTATAGGACTAGAGGCTGTCTGTACAATGCCACAATCAAGCAATTTTATCAGAAATTAAATAACTGATGGCACGGTTGGCGCAGTGGTGAAAACTAATGACTGCTACCCTGCATATCATTGATTCAATTCTCACACAAAACAAATATTTGTATGGCCTACAAGTTAAAAAACTGTTCCGGGTTTTTATATGTAGATTAAGTTAGAGTACCCAAGATACAGGAGAAGTTCTTAATGTGAGGCAACACTATTTATATTAAACAAAAAAAACATATTCCAACATTTTCTTCACGGATGCACAAATATTTCAAACCAGCTTCATTTTATTTCCGAATGAATGGAACTATCTCTTTGTTGAAGCTCACACCCAGTAAAACCGTTAGCAGTTATACTAGCGACCTCATTCCGTTAATGAGAGCAATCCACAAACATTTGCGCATGCACCGGTGTTTATCTGTTAACTGGCAACACTTTGCAATCAGGACCGATGTGGGCAATATCAGTCGCTCTATGTACTCACCGAAAATTGATATTGCGAGCTTAGAGTTGAATGGTGAACGTCAATATTAGCGTTTGTTCATATGATATGTTGTTTTAATGAATTTCGTTCATTTATTAATTAAAGAAAAATGCGTTTACTGGCATTAAAACAAAAGAAGTAACGGTTATCGTTTCAACTTCCACTGCTGGACATAGGCCTCCCCCAAGGTTCTCCACGACGACAAGTCCTGCGCCTCCCGCATCCAGCGGTTTCCCGCGGCCTTCACCAGGTCGTCGGTCCACCTTAACGGCGGCCTACCCATGCTGCGTCTTCCGATGCGTGGTTGCCACTCGAGAAGCCGACGGCCCCATCGGACATCAGTCCTACGGGCAATGTGCCCAGCCCAATGCTACTTTAGTGTAGCAATTCTTCCGCCTATGTCGGTTACTCTCGTTCTTGCGCGGATCTCCTCATTCCTGATTCGATCACGCAGTGAAACTCCAAGCATAGCCAGAGGGCTATGCTTGGGGTTTCAATGAAGAGTCATTGCCCTTTGAGTGACCTTCAACTTTCTTATATGCCCATTGTTAGCGACCACGTCTCAGTTCCATAAGTCATCACACGGCAACACACGCTGGTCGGAGACTTTTATCTTGAGACACTGCGGTATTTCGGACGAGAAGATTCTACGTAGTTTTCCGAAAGCAGCCCAGCCGAGTTAGATTCGACGATTGACCTCTTTCTCGAAGTTAGACCTTCCTAACTGGATAGTTTGTCTCAGGTATACGTAACTGTCAATAACTTCGAGAACAGAGTCTCCAATCTTTATAGGAGTCGGTACAACATGGGCAGTAGACATGACTTTCGTCTTGTCCGTGTTTATTTTAAGACCGACTAGCTCGGAGACACTACTGAGGTCTTCGAGTATTTTACTCGGGTCCCCCGCGGTCTCAGCCATGACTATGATATCTTCAGCAAACCGAAGGTGTGTAATGTACTCGTCATTGATGTTGATGCCCAGTCCTTTCCAGCCCAGAACCTTGAAGACACTTTCCAATGCAGCGGTGAACAGTTTCGGGGAGATAACATCTCCTTGTCTGACACCACGCTGCAGACGTATTTTATTTCGAGGTCTGGTCCTATATTCGGACTGACATGGGAAAGAAGTATACCTTAATTAAAATCAAAAGTCATTTATTCAAATTAGGCTGGGAATCAGCACTTTTTGAATGTCAATATTACATAAGACAGGGCCCTGAAAACGGCTGTCCTTCACCACTTCCAAATGCTTTCGCTGAGAAGAAGAAATGGCGGAACAAACTCAATGCAAATATTAATATTTAGAAAATATTATATATCTATACATTTTTAAATATAATAATTAGTTCAGCCACTGCGCCAACCGTGTTAACAGATAATACAGCGTGTTAGTTTCTTTGACATTCCGTAATTATTCTGAAGTAAAAATAATACAAAAATTCCTAGAATATGTGGTCCAAAAATACATAGATTCAAAGACATACTTATAAGTATTTAAGTTCCAGTGATAAATATGTATAATTCTGTAGAAGAGTAATTAATAAAAAGCGACGTTATTTTGTTTAACAAAACGGTGTTTTACATTAATTATAATGGTGACTTTGTCGAACTTATTAAAAATGAGACAAAAGAAAGATAGGTTAAAAATAATTATAATTTTTAAATAATGTCTTTTTTAAAGAATCAATTGGCATATGCCACTTGATTCTTTGGTATTATACTCTCATTCATAACCTAGGTACCTACTTAGCTACAAATAAATAAGAAATACATTGTATGGTATATCTCCCAAATGAATTGTTCTCGAATTTGACGCCTTAATAATACATAATGTGTGTTATCAGTAGGTAATTAACAGATATGCAATAATTTTTAAATTCAAAATTAAATATCATTTTTTCAAGTCTTACAATATGCGAGAGGCATTAACTTAATAAAAATAACAGTCGTTGTTAAAAATAGGTATCCCAAAATCAGTGACGTCCTTCACATAGGGTGGCACGGTGGGTAGTCTTAAGTATCACTAAAAATTAATAAAAAACTACCTTTTCGATTATACTTTGGCATAAACTCCCTTTGAACAGAATCAATTAGAATAACGTTAGGTTAGCAAACATATATTTTTGTTTATTGTTTTCGTATTGACGACCTTGTTTGTGGTCATAAAATACTCAATGATTTCTTTTAAAATAAAGCACCTGCGATCTATTCTCTTCACCACCCATGGTTGGCTGGTAAAGAATGCCTAAGGCATTAAGTCCGCCTTTGTACATTTCTTTGTGCGAAAAGTATATATGTATAAACAAAATGGTACCAAAAAGTCACATATTTATAACAAGCCGACATGTCCATTTTCATATATGGACATAGTGGAAAACTTGGTTTTATTACTGGCAACCTTGACCTTGATGGCCTAACTTATTTTATAAGGCCGAAGAAAGGACCGTGTACCATTTTACCAAACAAAACGCAAAATTATAAATGACAAAATTGTCGCATGCAGTCGACTCTAAGCAGACAAAGTTCTCCAATAAATCACTTAAGGTTTTACTACTTCCTGACTCGAGGTGCTGGTCTATGAATATGTAATCGAAAGGAATATATAATTTAAAATTGCAACCGCCCCAAAGAAATCAAATCTTCCCATAACTCCGTTTCATATTCAGTATAATATTCGCGAAAATAAATCCGCTTAGCCACAGAGAGACTGGCGAAATAAAATATTCTATTAGCAAAATCCGTTGGCTCATAATTCACTCAGAGCACAGCGCACCGTGGGCATGGCAGGTGGTCTTAATAAATACGAAAATGGCCTATCGCGAGGTTAGTAATAAATTCAAAAGGCAATCAACGCCACAGGGGCGGGTAAAAATATTAATAGCCGAGAAATAATTATGTATTCATGACTTCCAGCTTCAGTCGGGGATGAAGTGGAGCTGAAGGATCGGGGTAAACTAAATCCGAGGGGATTGGGTGAAGCAGTCGATACGGAGACCGCCACCGCTACCGCAACATCTCCGCCACCCACAGACGGCCAACCCTCATGTTTTTACTAAAGTGCACGGATTATCGGGGCCCTACTTCAACTTTGTACTATGTGCCCTTTTTCGTATTAGCTAAACTTTTATTACAAATAATACAGTACATATGCTAAAATTTCGCCTGTAATCTCCGGAGGATTTGGTATAGTTAGGTGTGGTTATAGTGATTTCACATTTTGCCTGTTATAGGGCCTAATGATAGAGAACGGACCTATTGCCATCAATTGGACACAAATCCAGACTCTGGGCAACTGAGAAATTCAAAATTAATCCTGCGTAACTACAAGAGTTATCTACAAGTCAAATAGTAGATTCAGACTACTAAAGTATTCGTTACGGCAAGCAAAATGTAGCTGGCTTAGGCCTGCGGCTTATATATTCACAAAGTACTCAAAAGTCATGAAGCAAAAGTTGGGGAAACAAACAACTAAACGTAGCCATTATTTACACTTTGTTACATGCGTAGCTGGACACAACCGTGTCCTACTTAAATGATGGAGTTATTTATCTCACAGTGGTATGTATATATTAGTACCTAGTACACATTAGTTCAGTAGTACACATTTTATAGGTCTTATTATGTGCCAACATATTTATCTTGGCACATAATAAGACCTATAAAATGTATTAAACCCATTTATATTACCCAAATAAGATCTATAGAGATGTCGAGTTTTACCGTGTACCAAAATGATTGACTACAAAATTTAGAGGACTTAGTTAAAAAAGAACAGCATATGAAAAAATACTAACAAGCGAACATCGCTTTCTAAATCTAGAACACAACGGAACTATACAGTGTTATTATACTCAATGACTATCTCTAAATTTATTTACATACTGTAAGTAGGTCTTCAGTCTGCTCATATGACAAACCTTGTAGATAATTAGAAACAACATTTTTACAGCTCAAATAATTCAAATTATAAATACTTAATACTCTATTTAATCTATTGTATAAAAAGTGCTCTAAGAACGTCATAGAATTTTTGTGTAAATGCATATTTAGAGGTAGAGTTTGAGCTGCACACTATATCATTCCGCCTTTTGTTAGTTATATTAGCGTTGTAAGTAAGCGTAGCGTGTTGTTTTAGTACTACCTATGTGCAGTATATAAATTTGCCAAACTGACAAAACTTTGCAGGATTTAAATAACTGGTAAGTAGGGAAAAGGATATAAGATAGAGATCTGCGGAAGAACCAAAGTCACCGACATAGCTCTGGAAGTCGCTAAACTTAAGTGGCAGTGGGCAGGGCACATTGCTCGTAGAACCGATGGCCGATGGGGCAGTAAGGTTCTGGAGTGGCGACCACGTACTGGAAGACGCACCGTAGGGAGGCCCCCAACAAGGTGGACCGATGACCTGGTGAAGGTCGCGGGAAGCCGATGGATGCGGGCAGCACAAGACCGGTCAGCGTGGAAAGCCTTGGGGGAGGCCTTTGTCCAGCAGTGGACATCCATAGGCCGAAGAAGAAGAAGGGAAAAGGAAAGACAGAAAATTTGCTATTTTTAGAACAGCTCTTTGTGCGCGTTCCAGAGTGAGAAGGATAGATTTTGATGTTCCACCCCATGAAGTGTCAAAATAAAACCTATTGTTATTGATAGTGTGTTATGTAATTAGCCTGCTGTTTGTTCCTAAAACATTCGAGAACTTATTCTCATCATCATCATTTCAGTGTTAATCCCAGTCGCATCCGAAGCTTTTTTCAGCTTTAGAGTCTGGAGTCCGCTTTACCAGTCCTAACTGCTGGTTTTGGCTAAACTTCGATATTTTCCGTAAAGCGACTGCCGTCTGACCTCCACAACCCGAAGGCGATATCGAAGCATTGCAGCTAGACCAATTGTTGGACTTTTGAGGGCTCCAACAACCCGTAACGACTGCCATTAGATGTTCGTATGGTAACCGGGACCGACGGATTAACGTGCTTTCCGAGGCACGACCAGACCAGTGCAAATATTCATATTCATGCATACAAATATTTGCACTGCGCGGGGATCGAACCCGCGCCTTCTTGCTCCTTGA
Organism: Sesamia inferens; assembly: GCA_037179545.1. Classification (NCBI taxonomy): domain Eukaryota; kingdom Metazoa; phylum Arthropoda; class Insecta; order Lepidoptera; family Noctuidae; genus Sesamia; species Sesamia inferens. The sequence continues at coordinate 11,849,292 of CM073928.1, read as the reverse complement.
GGCTGCGATTCGAGAACTTATTCTATTGTACTTAAAAATGATATTAAAATGTAATAAACATGCAAAGGTGCCCATTTCACTTTCCGTTTGGTTCCTTTTTGTACCAAGTACAAGCACAAGATAATCCCCTAAACCTCAGCCCCTCTGTCTGTACCTACTGTTTATTAATCCACAGTGACTGAAAACAAAACAAGCCAAATCAGCTTTTCGCGTTCGGTTGCAAGTCATCAATCAATCGTTAATCCAACGACGCAATATCCATAAAATGGATCGCGAGAGGTCGGCGTGCATTGGGTACGCATTGGGTACGTAATTCTGGCGGAGCGAGCCGACGACAATGCCGCAATCGGACCAGCAATCTGCATAATGGATTGCTGGGCGAACGCTTCGTCCGGTCGCCGCTCATTCAATTGTCGCGGTCGCCGATGTGTCGCACCGTTATTACGGAGTACGGAATTAATAATTTCATGCCATATGGGCGTGAAGTTCGCGCCTCATTGGAGGTTAGGTTAGCTTGTGTAATTTTTTTTGTTTTTTATTTTTTTGTAATTAGCTGACTTCCTGGTGCTTGGTGGAGCTTTGTTTAGGTTGTCACAACTTTTGGTTGAGCTCATTTCTAACACACCTTTTGACAATTTTTGTATTAAGTACCTACTTTACCAGTACACAAAACCTTGACACAACCATCAGATTCATAAATCAAATAGTTATTGTCGTCATGTTATTGTCAATTTTCAATCAAATTCAAATGATAGAAAATTTATAGGTATAATATTGAATTTGCAATGTATGAATGGCCTACAGTAAATTGTGCGAGTTACTAATTTTGTATTTGAAATGCAAAATAATACTGTGACAGTACAGATACAAGCTTACTGGAACATGTCCCATAGGGGATCTTTGCATATTTGACAAACTGTTTTGTAATATTCTATTTCATTTATTCAACGAATGCAGGCAAAGCTGTAATCTGTTAGAGTAGCTATACTTCCAGGAAACGTGCAGCGCCACAGTTAGGAAGGAAACTACCTACGTGTTGCATAAACTAGGAGCTATTGTAATTTGTATTTAAAAATCTAGAAAATTTTGATTAGACTCGTATTGTAACCCTTCATAAACTAAACCGTGGTTTATTTCAGACATCAACGTTGTTTTGTGTGTTTAAGTTAATCAAAGTTGAATTATGATAAATGCTTTAAACAAAGGTGATTAAAGCCGCGATTCTGCATCTTATTGGGTCTTGGTGTCGACTATGGACTTCAAGAAGTACGGTTCATAAGGCGTCCCAACTTAAGCCATGCTTATAATCTTCCTTTCTAAAACCAACATTATTGAATTGACAATTATTTAAATCACAAAAAAAAAAACTTATCAAGTGCGATTCGGAATCGGAAATTGTAGATCTTGTCACTATAAATTTGTGCTATTTGGGTTTTTCCGCTTTATCTATACTATAAGACGTTACTTTGTACCAAATTTCAAGATTCTGAGTTCAAGGGAAGTACCTACCCAGGTTTTGATTCTCCTGTGTGTGTCGAAAATAATTTGGCATAAACGGCTGTATCTTTTCATTGCGTTGAAGAAAAGTTAGATTTTTTCATAGCTCCAAGATTGACTGTCGACTTGGTGAAGGTTGGTGGTAAACCGCTGGATGCGGGTGGAGATCCTTGGGGAAGGCCTATGTCTAGCAGTGGACGTCTTTCGGCTGAAATGACGATGATGATAGCTCCAAGAGATAGTATATAATTTATATAATAAAAAGACCCGAGAAATATTTGATATAAATTACAGCTTGATGCTAGGATTCTCAGGAACGCATGTAGGTCTTGATAGACAGACAGACGGATGGACGGACAGCAACGTGTTCTTATAAGGGTTCCGTTTTTTCCTCTCTGGGTACGAAAATCTATTAAAAATATTCAATTTAATTGACTACACCGCAAGATGTAATTACACATGCCAAGCTATGCCTGGTTTTTCTCTTCAATGCCAGCAGAAAAGCTGAAGAAAACACATTAAAAAAAAAATACTCAATCCAAATTTAAACTTAAACTTCAGTCAAAGCTGCATCTTGGCCCGTCTACAATAAGCAAAAGAAAGAAAAAAGGTCTGTTCTGTGATGCATATTAAAGAAAATCAGTTTTGATTTGTTCATAAACTTCAATCAAAGTTGAAACGTGCCGTTATCAACGCAGCATCTTGTCCCGTCTCGGTGTCGAGTGTGTATTGCAAGATGTACGGCTCAATAACGGCTTCTAATCTAAGCCGGGCTTTCAACAGCCGCACAAGATTTACTGGCCACATATTATATGTGTTGTGAAGAGGAACAATAGCCAGGATATTGATTTAAAGTATGATATAGTGTGCGTACATCTCGATGTGGAGTAAGATGTTACTGAGTTATAGGGAACGTGTTTTGTTTTCCTGTTCTAGCATTGGGCTGTAGGTAATTTGTTTGGCTTCAAAGATTAGTGACTTCGTAGCGGCTAAATATGGTGATCGTATTTTCGGGTTTCTTGGTATAGAAATCTTCGTTGAGAATAATAGGGATGTTTTCTGGGTAAAAAAAATATTCTGTTTAGTCCGTCATTCAGATTATACAAAAATATTGGATACGTCTATTTTCTTTTAACAAAGCAATAAAAATTGACAAATATAAAAGGCATCAAAGATGAGGAGTGGTGGCTGGTGACGTCACTGGTTGCTAAAAAGTGTAGCAAGCAGTAACGTCACACGAGTTTTCAACTCACTGTATCGTCTTATTTTTTGTTAATATGAAAAAAGAAAAATTAGTGTCTAGTTTATTTTGGAAATCTGACTGACGGACTAATTAGTTTTTTTAGTCAACTACCCTATTTGTTGTGTAAAGAGTGGATGGAAATGAGTGAGGCTTTCTTAATATTATTGAAAGAAAGTAAGAAAGAAAACGTATTTATTGTGACTCGTACCGGAAGATCATGAAATTAAACTGAATCAAATGCAATTAAAATTATAAACATGTTAAAAAAAACAAAATATATACAACAAATCACACACAGATTGTCACTAGCCCCAAAGTAAGTTCGAGACTTGTGTTATGGGATACTAACTCAACGATACTATATTTATAATAGATACATATATAGATAAACATCCAAGACCCAGGCCAATCAGGAAAAGATCGTTTTCCATCATGACCTGGCCGGGGATCGAACCCGGGGCGTCCACGTCGCAGGCAGGCGTGTTGACCGCTGCGCCACAAAATACAATGAAAGTAACAATAAATCAGAAAATCCTCTAAGATGCCAAAAGGCTATTATCTCAGCATAATGTTTAGACATTTAAAAAGTAAAGCAAGTAGTGGTATTCTGTTAGAGCCTGGAGTCATGTCACGGGCAATCAAAGCATCATAAATTTATATAGGCAAAAATACGTTAAACATGATTATATTTTGGATACATAATTTAAAATAATTCAGTTTGTAAAAAATAAATCACATTTATAAAAATTTCAAAGAAATACATAGCTTCAAAACATTTAAAATAGCATGAAGAGTCCAAATCAAAACATCCTTTAGATAGCATTGATGTTAAATTAATTAACGCATACCTGAATACCCACACAATATAACTTTACACATAAGCACACACGTAAACTATTAGGCTATTGATATCAACAATGAGATATATGCTACTAATTGTCTTATATAACGAGATTAAATTACTATGTACCATTAATAATTAATTAGTTGTACATACTTACTCGTCGTCAAGTAATCAAGTCACGAAGCTTACTACTATGTTAATTGATTAATTTGCAATCATTGTGCTGTCGGGAATCAATTTGCCGAATGAGATCATATTGGCACTTGTAGGTACTTGGCTACATAGTTTTCCCATTAGAATTGTTACTATGGAAGATTGATCTATAGATATGATCGGAATAGGGGAGCTTCAAACTTAGCGAGGGCGGAGTGAGGCCATTAGTGATGATTATGAAGAAAAGGAAATTATGGGATAAGTTACGCTTTGTGCAAAGATTCTTCTATCTCGAGAGTATTGATATTGAAGTATTAATTTAGCGACTTCTAATCCAAAAAAAAAAACAATTAACTTCACCGTATTTTTTTTTAGTTCAGCGACTTCGATATTGCATCAAGATAAAGGACAATGCCAAGTCTCCATAGAAACTTTGGCTCAATATGAATTTGTTGAATGCAGTGAATATTCTTACGTTTTTTTGTGTGGTTTAATGTCAAAAGTATGCTTGTGATTTCCATTTTTAAATTGAACTTGTAAGAAAGAAGTTATTCAGACATTTTAAATTGGAGGTTATGCATTTCTACGCAGAGAAAATTAAAGAACAAATAAACTGATGAATAGTTTTATTCTTTTTTACCATAATCATTCATTATCATCATCATCAATTTCATTATCAAATTCGATTAACAATTCATCAAGAAACTGTGCAGGGGGTTCAATATTCTTTTGGTGTCGAGCCCACCCTAAATACCATAAAATGGTCATAATGTGGGAACAGCATCCCACAGTTCATTTGCCTACCTTACAATTTCAATAATATTGACTTATTGCCTCTCTCCCATTTAAATTGTTATCAATCAAAACCTTCACAAAATATTCTTTTCTTCTTATATGGTGACTTTGAATTTTCATTCTTAAAAGCCAAGAACTTTGAGAGAGAGAGACAATTGTTATCTTAGATTACTGATTGATGCCTCCCTACACACTTCTATCTTATATTGGCCACTAAAACGGATGTGCTCACCATAGTAAGATCGAGCCTGACGGAGTTGGTAGGTACCACAAGTTATTAAAATCAAATCGTGATACTCAAGCTGAGGAAACTCAGTGACATTGCTGTTATCAACATTTATATTTGAGAAGTGTGTCCTTCTTCTAGTATAATTATTTTGTTTGATTGTATTAGTTTGGAACATTTTTTGTTGGATGATTTCTAGTGTAGTAGAGTGGTAGATTTTTGAGCAGCATCAAACCTGTCTGTGAGTGGTGGTCAACTATTGATTAGGGCAGCAGCGCTTTATAAAAGTAAATCATGACATGTGGTGAAGCTCTGTTGTTGAGCTTGTGTCGGAATATTTTAAACAGCTGTTAAAAAATCCCATTCATAACTTCAATCACCCCATCTGCAGATAGTAACAGCTCGAGTTTTGCATACTTGTGTTGATACAGCAGAGGCTGTTGAAGGTTGATAAATACTTGATGATATAGGGTGTTTAAGGTCCGTTGAACAAAACGGTAACTTCTTTGCCAACATGGGTGACATATTACTTTACTATCTGTTGATCTGAGCTGTAACAAAAACAAAAATATCTTATTGCAATCAGAATAATACATATCAACCAGCAGCAACACATACAATCATTGAAAGATATTGCTTACCTGTAGTGGTGGAATCTATTGCTCTATCACGCATCTGACAGTGTATTCTCTTTCTAAATGAGACCTACACGCAATGGATAACCGCAACCAATACAAAGATTTCGATGCAGAATGGATTCAGTTGGGACATGCTGCTTGTTCAATTCATAACCAACCGTAATAACAAACAACACTGTCATTTGGAATCTAAAACAAACAAAATACAGTTATGTTACAATTCAACATTTAGCTCGGCTAAAATAGTTTACATTCTGTTAATATGAATCGTACTTTACCTCAGAAAGTGAAGTCCATTCCCGTAACAATGAACAATTAAATTAGAAAAAAAAATCAACCGAACAGTATACTCCGACAACAACACAAGATGTGTCAATGTCAGAGTTGTCAGACTGTCAGTTTAGACACGCGTGCAGGGTTGCTATTACAAGATTATTATGTAATCGATCGCAGATGAAAAATCAATTTCTAATCATCTATAAAACTATTAACTGTAAAATAGGACGAAAATATAAACAAGAAAGAGGATAATGAGGTGGTAAATAAAAAGTAGAGTATTTTTTTTATTTAGAATTATCTAAATAACAAAAAATATTTTTAAAATACAATTATCGATTACAGCGACAGGAATTTATTTATTTAGCGTAATCGATTAAAGTGGCAAGATTGGCAACATTTTTTTTATTTAAATCAGGAATATAAGAACTCAAATTAATTACTTATTAAAATGATTTTTTATTGGATAAGATCCCGTAAAATACTAAACATATTTCTTTAATTTTGTATTTTATATTTAAATTATAGGAGGTAAGAACTTTGTGAATTCGTGAGTTTAATTATAAAAGTTGTGTAGGCCGAAAGTTGACATTCTCCTTTAAATGGAGAAGTTTGAAATTTTTGATCTATCCGATCATTAACATAAGAGTTTAAATCACTGTAAGCCACATTGGTTTCTATCTTTGAAAAATTAAAAAAAAATATTTCGAAAGGATTAAATATTTAAATTACGTAATCATATGTTTAAGCGTCAAGCAGGGGTTATAATTTTCTATAGTCCTAGTTTCCAAGTCTTGCAATAGTCCTACACCAAAAGAGGTTGAGGGTGCACATACATAGGGCGAATAGGGCTAATCATCAGTTGGTATCCGATTTCATTGAAAACACAAGAACATTTTTTTAAAGATTTTGGTATTCTCATGGGTGCTTCGGAGTTTATCTTGCCCAACATCTTATATGTTAGGCTAAATATTCACATGTACATCCAAAACAGTGAGATTTTAACACGAGAAAATAAGGACAAACTGCGAGTCCCTTTTCACCGACTTCAAAAGGTTCATAACTCTTTTGTTGGACTTGGGATGACTTTTTTATAAAAACCCAACACACAGCTACAGTGCAAAATCAAATCCAAGCTTTGTTCAAAACAACTATTTAAATCATAAAAATAACTGTTCACTCTGATTAACTCAAGACAATGTTTGTGTTCTTTCTCCAGAATTAGCTTACTGACACGTAATATGTAAACACGTAATAAAATTTCATGAATATATGAATCACGCCCTTTATACCTGGGGCTTTTATTTAGGTAATAAGTTTTACTTACGAGTATTTACATTTTTAGGTTTTAATGATATTTTATTTTTTGCTTTGCTGTTATTTTGGCGTGACTAGCTGGCATATGCTAAATAAATTCATTGCTGTTGTGTTTTCTTGTTTTTTTAAAATGAACAAACAGATGTGCTGCTGGGGAGTTTGTTCCGCCACTTCTTCTTCCTAGCGAAAGCACTAGAAAGTGGCGAAGGGCGGGCTTTTTTTGGGGGGACTGTCTTATGTAATATTGACGTTCAGAAAGTGTTGATTCTCAGCCTAATTTCAATAAATGAGTTTTGGATGTGATTTGACACGTCTAACGGGACTCGACTACTTGACTTCGGTCACTTATACGCCTTCCGACTTTTTCTTGCTTAGCCTACAACACTCAACACTCTTACAGTAACACAACAATGTCCTTTCACTAAACTACCAAAAGTAGAACTACACAAAACGCAACTCCAAATAAAAACAGAAAAGAAAACAGCACCAATACGTACACCCATTTACACAATCAATTCTTTTTAAATCGAAAAGCAATTCAATTAAAGTAAAAGGTAATCCCGGCTCCCCGATAGTCTATTAAAATAACTAATCCAGCAATTTCAGTTACATAGTCAGTACAGTAATTGGAATCCATGAACGGTGGAACCATTTCTCGTATGAACCGTAGGTCAATAGAAAAACACAATGGACCCGACACAATAGAGTCCATTCACTGGTCTTAAACGGTCGCGAACAAAATGGAAATTTTAGCGTCCTCTGAAACTGAAAACTATCCCCGATAGTCAATATTACCTTGATTTTTTTCGTACAGTGTAATTTTCGGCAATTTTTGGACCAATCGGTTGATATAAGTATTGACAGTGTTGTTGTTTTGAGAATCCAGTTTAGGATCTGTTTTGGTTCAAATCGCCGTCGTCTGCTTAACATTTTCCTAACTATTCGAGCCAGTGCTAAGTTTAGTAATTAGTAAAATTTTGCTTATGATTTTAGGCAAATTTCATAAACATATTGGTAAAACTTAAGGAGTTTAAAAACATATTATTAGCAAGCAAGTACTCGTATCAAACCGATTCAATACTTTTCTTTCGTTCATAGTGGCATAAGCTTTGTAAACATATTACAAATAAGCACTTACAGCTAGGTATATGATGATTTTACCGAGGCCATCATTTCATTGTAATGCTCCACGATTGCGGACTGACTCTCAAAAGACACTCCCGGGCTTAGTGGGCATAAATATCTGTAGATAACTTAATTAAAAACATATAGGTACATAAATACTATATCTATGAGCTAAATTGTCGTATGAATGAAGTAAATTACGGATTTTTGACAATCGACAGAAGCCCAAAAGTCTGATAACCAGTCTTATGAAGGAGTATAGCATAATCTACTGATTGGGTGGTGAAGATCAAATAGGCCATCACTCCATATCATCATCATCATAAACCATTTCTTTTTTTTTAACGTCCCACTGCTGGGCACAGGTCTTCTCTCATACAGAGAAGGATTGAGCGTAATCACCACGCTTGCTCAATGCGCGTTGGCGATTTCAGACTTAAAGTCCAGGTTTCCTCAAGATGTTTTCCTTCACCTTCTGTCATTGGTGTCCAAGATATACTTAGAAAGTACATATAACTTTAGAAAACTTACATTGGTACTTGCTTGACCTGGAATCGAACCCGCGCACTCATATTTGAGAGGCTGATGTTTTAATCACTAGGCCATGACTTCACTTTCACTCCATATAAAATAATGGTATTCATCTGCACCCGGCTATACTTGAAGCCAACTTAATTAGCAAATGTTAGGCAGTTGATTATGATCTACATATGTATGAAATTCTTTGTTTCTATGTTTATTTATTTTTTTTATATTGGTAAACACTTTGAAAATACTTTATATAGAAAACTAGCGATCCGTCCCGGCTTCGAAAATAAGCAATTATTTGTCGTAAGAAGTAAATATCAAAAAATGTTATTGTGGGATATCCATAAGAGATAGACATAAACCATCGCGGAGTTTTCTGTATACCTTTTCAATGTGTACAATACTTAGTACATTATTTTGATAAATCTCATAGGGTTCAAACTGCGTTTGCAATGTAAGCGGATAAATGTAATAAACCTTCCTCTTTAATCACTCTATATATTAAAAAACCCATCAAAATCCGTTGCATAGTTTTAAAAATTTAAGCATACTTTACATAGTTTTATACTATGTAGTAATGATACGTCAAACAGAACTAAGTATACAACAGAGGCCTTATCGCTTTCTGCGATCTCTTCCAGGTAACTGTGGAGTGAACACTGATTTTTCTGGAATTAAAATGGGGCTGTTATTGGTTCATATATTGTTCATCTATGCTTTTATTTGTAATTTATAAAGTATTACTTATACGAGGATAGTTTTTTATAACAGTCCGCTACTGTGATTATGTCTCACAGTCCTTCCAAATGTCACCTTTACAATTTTTTTTGACAAAATTTGACTAACAGCGTGTGTAGAGACCGTGTTAATTTAGCTACTTCCTCCTCATAATTGTCGAGATGATCACCTACTACGGTTATCAGTAATTCACAATGGTTCGCTCTGCCACTCCCCTTACATACCTAACCCACCACTAATTTCTTACTAGGCATAGTACTAGGGTAGCATAACTGCGAAGCACATGACACAAGACACGAGGCACAAAGGAACTCGTAGGTGTTAGTAACGTGTGAGGTGAATCCATAAATCCGGCTTGTTTCAGCCACACGTCATTTCATTTTGGACGTCTTGACTCTTGATGCAGGTGTAAGTGCCCTTTATAGGTGAAGCTTGCAAGTATTATGGATTGTGGAACCGCACCCTAATTGTGTAACACACTATTACTAAAAATTGGAATCATTTTGAAGCATATAGCTAATCCATTGCTCCATATGTCCGATAAAAGTGACTGCACTACAACGTGAATTACGCCATGAATGATGATGAACTGTCAAAATGATTTCCATCACTACTGAAAATATGTTACGCAATTACCCTGCTGGATGCAGGCACGTGTACATATGCAAATAAATACTCACCAGCCGTGAAAAATAAGGCGAAGTAAGCTTAGCAGTCAATTTTGCCAATGTCAGGGGGCATTAGTTGGAAAGACATGTTCACTTTTACAAATTTGATGTGGTTACCGATAAACTCTTATTCTGATATCATTATGTGGCAGGATTAATGCAAAAGTACATACAACATGTAAAGAAAATCGTGTCCGATCCGTGAAGGTATTGTTAGGTATTGATGACTAATTCTACTAATACCTACAAAGACGAGCTAAATTAAAAAAAAATCCCTTTAAAAAAATAAATGTCATTTCGGAAAAGGAGGTAACTTAATACATGTGCGGTAGGCAATACATGCGCGAGCGAAGAGGAATGGGCAATCGGCATGCGGTGGCATCGCTCATAATAATACTGTCGAAAATAGTGCTGCCACTTTTTAAAAAATTATAAAATTTTGGGGAAGTTGGAATTAGTTCATTAGTATTGTTAGTATTCATTAGTATTGTTGGTATTAGTGTTGTTGTTGTTGTAATTAAAATTGGTCATGTGTTTACCTAACCTTTATTATCCTTATGGGTCGGACGGGGTTTCCTTTACATATTGTATAGCAGTATATTTAACATCACTTTTGACGCCATCCGTACGTTTGCCACTTTAATCTCATATAACCGTGACCAAAGCATGAGATACATTCATAATGAATCATGTGTGAGAGATAAGATAATAACCTACACAATATGGAGGAAATAGCGCTCGGCCGCAGCTACATTAGGTAATAATAGAGAATCCTTCTGGCTACCGGACTTAAACGTAGAGCTAGTAATGTTGCACAGATGTCACACTTCTAATTTTTTGTACGACCATTTGGTAATTTGCTTAATACATAACCATAAGTCATATCTCAATAGTACTCATTCCTGCCAAGTCGTGTTAGAATGACTATTTCTACACGGGTAAACCCTACTACAATAAAACTTTTAAATTTTTTTATGGCTATGCATCAAAAATCAACATATGTTTATGCCAAAAAGCGCGCGTATTTGCGTCACGATTAAACATCGCATGTTATTAGGCTATATGGATGAATTGCCTTTGCCTATCATTTGTGGGATTATACCAACATTGCGCGTGTTGCGCTATTTTCGCGCCATTGTTAACTTTATCTGCATTTATTTCAAGGTCGTAGAAAAAGTTTTGTATGCCACTGTCGCAAACAGCTATCGTAATACTCGTGCTGGTCTATTGTGCCACTCAGCTTCGCTTCGTGGCACAAACTCGCGATCTAATGTGCCACTCAGCTTCGCTGCGTGGCACAAACTATCACTCATACACTCGCTTGGCATAAATAACTATTCTAAACTTAAAAAGTGCGCTGCACACTAATTGCGTAATTCACTTTTACTATCTGTAGGAATCATTTCGAAGCTTATTGCTATTCCATTGCTCTGTGTGTTCGAAAATGTAGCTGATCAACAATGTAAATAACGCAATGATTATTGTTGCATTGTCAAAATGAAACCCATTGCTACTGATAATATATTCCGCCATTACCCTACTGTTTGTTAAACAAATAGCTTGGTTACTATGACGTGCTGCTGAAAACAGCTTTGTTCTAGTTTGAAACAATGAAAAAGCTATAAAAGATGAATAGCGCTATCTCTTTTTCACAACGGCATATTGATGGCGTTAATATGGCAAAAAAAACATTTGCGTCACAATAGTTTTATGAACTACATATGTGTAAAGTATCACGTTTCGGTAGCCAAGGATGAAGTTGCAGTGGTAATTAATGCAATTACTCTGGCTAGTGCCTAGATATTATATCAAAATCGTTTACAAATCATTTCCTAAGGGGTTGTAGATTTTTATATTGACCTTTTCATTTTAGAAATTAAATCAAAATGGTGACCACACATGAAACCTATGTAAATCGATAGCTTATGTCAATGCAAACAGAAATAGAGTTTTTGGCGGGAAAGTCAAGCTGAGTGTCACGCTCGTTTTTCATTGGACTTTTAAAATTATTTATAGTGTTGCTCACTAAATAAAAGTGCGTGATTTATGTAGTAAAAAGTGAATTTAGTAAATAGTTTATAAAGAACAGTGAAATATCGCAACATAGTGGCCACATCATGACTTTGCCCCAAACCTCACTCGTAAGACGGGTCACGCTGCAGTCTTTTTCTACATGAATAATTCATAATTACTTGACATTGGCTAAATACACAAACCATGCGAAGCCAAAAAATAAAGAAAGAAAGAATGCAAACAGAAGACGTGAACATACCAAACTTCGTAAAACCCTGTAAAGTCATTCCATAACATTAGAAAAGTTCAAAGTGATCAAATCTCATCTATTTCTGAACTCGTCTACTACTGAAAACAATCCCACTGTTGGGACACCGGTCTCCTGTCGATGAGACGTAGTGGGCCGTAATCTACCACGCTGGCACAGTGCTGGTTAGCAAATGTCACATGTCTTTGAAGTTTGAAGTTTTTGAAGTCCTACAGGACATGCCAGTTTCCTCGCGATATTTTCCTTCGTCGTTTTGAGAGCAGTGATGATGAAATAATTTACACAAGGTAAAGCGCCTGATGGAGTTTGAACCTATGACCTATCGCTTATAAATTGCGGCCAATACCACTAGGCCACCACTGCTCTGAAAATAATCAAAATGACCAAACAGTACGTCACGGATGTGCTTGGCCGCAATCTCGCCTGGTAAGCAGTGATAGTGAGTGCAGTAAAGTGCGCTGAATTATTTAAAATCACTTCGAAAACTAGCCATTATTTATCGTAAAAAGTAGGTAAATGACAAAAAAAATATATTGTGGGATATCTAAAGGGTGTATCTGACATCGACGCACAAACGAGTACCATGGATCTAGTACATGATTCTGAACCCCCCAGTGGTGGAATTTTTCGTCGGCTTTTTCATGATTTAAAAAAATATATATGTGGTTTTTTTCACTTTAGATCGTTCATAATTGCTACACTTTTATAACCCAATAAGATTTTAAAGTAAAAATTAATTAATTCGCTAATTAAACAAAAAAGCGCAATGAAAACAAAACTCGAAAAGCTATTTTATCAGCTCATTTAATAGAGTTCACATCAGGGATCAACGTCATACCTACAAACCTGCACGGCGGCACGCTTACAACGTTCAAAGGTCGATCCAACACTTTTTGTAAAACACTGTTATTTCTGTAATCGCTCATTAACGACTTAAATGACTATCACAATTTTATTAGTAGCATGCGGTTTAGCCTTTTCGCGAAGTTTGCGTTACGATGTCAGATACACCCTGTATAAGGGATAGACATATACCATCGTGGAGTTTTCTGTAGACCTTTTCAATGTGTACAATATTTTGTATATCATTTTGATAAATCTCGTAGGGTTCAACCTGCGTTTGGAAAATATGTAATTATTTACATTTTTTTTATATGAATTATAAACTAGCGCTTGACCGCAATCCCGCCTGATGGTAAGCAGCGACGCAATCGTTGATAGTAAAGCTCACTAGTTTATTAAGAGCCTATTCACTCTAGCCTTGAACACACTAAAATTAGTAATAGTCCGACGGAAACACCGCTGCTGGTAAATTGTTCCACTCCCTCGACGTACGCAGTATAAAAGACAAAACGAAACGCTTCGAACACGATCTGCACAACTCTTTAACTCTTTTACCATTTCTAGTTCAAAAATGTATGTCTATAACTTTCTAGTACTTAATAATATAACCCCGTACTCGTGCCATAATGTCAGACTACGAGCAGTAACGAGCACAAGATATCATTTGCTCGAGTGTGAAATCCGAAATAGTTGCAAACAGGCACAACTAGAGATGCGAAATTATTGTACTCTCTCATTGCAGGTTATGCAGACAAATTGACCAAGGGATTGGTTCATATGGTAGATAGCTTTTATGTATTTTGACTGCCGGCAGAAGTTACCACCCACTAAGCAAAGTCTTGCTACCAAGCGATTCGTCGTGATTTTGGTGAAAGACTGAGGACGGATCTGAGCAGTTGTGTTGCGACGTGTGTCGGGTGCGATGCGCCAAATATTGTTGTGTCGGGAGTTTGGTCGTGGAGGGTCTCCAGGTAATCTCCCTCTGACGCAACATCGTTGGTCTTGTTGTTGGGTTTAACATTGCATCACCTCACTCAACTGCCGTCTTCCTTCCTATTCACTCAGATTTTTTTTTTTGAGCGAATAGTCTTAATAAACTGCCTCGCTATACCATCAACGATTGCATCACTGCTTACCATCAAGCGCGATTGCGGACAAGCACTAGTTTATTATTGTTAAAAAACAAAACTTGGATCATTCCATACACAAATTACATAAGTCAAGACATTAAGTTTCAGTATGTTACATGAGATAAAACAATTTTGATTTTATGAAAAAATATAGGGCGTTTTTTTTTTATTATGATATTTAATTTATATCCATTGCTCGCGCTTTATTTAGATGCTTATTTACTATAATTTGCATTCTAAGTATTTTGCAACTTAAATGTATAAAAATAAAGAATAATAATTTCATAATTATGTTGCGCCCAGAATTATAATAAGATAAGAGGTTCGTGCTTATCCGCTTTTGTCAACGAATGTTTGTCCAACAAATGCTAGAGAGTGCACTACACTCCATCGACTTGTAAAAACTTATAAAAAAAAACAACCGACTTCCAAAAAAATACTACAAAGTGAAAAATAACCAATTTCGGGAGTCGGTGTCATTGATTTTTGTGTATTCGTTTTTGACACCGACTTCCGAAATTGGTTTTGTAGTGTTGTTTTGGAAGTCGGTTGTAAAAAAGCTTTTATTTTACACTTTTTAGTTGTGAAAAGTACTATCCAGCTGCATCTGGTCAGACTGGATGCTGACGCCAATATAGTTGGGAAAAGGCCTGCAAGCAAACGACATAATTTTGTTTACATAAATTTATACCCGTAATTTTGGTTTAAATACCAAACTACTGTACCGATTTCTATAACATTCCTATGGGACCAAATGGAAACTATGAGCATTACTAGAGACGACGCGATTCTTCTTCTTCTTAGTCGATACACTCTTGCCAGAGTGGTCGTGGTCATCATTATGAATCAAGATGAGTGATGATTTTAGTTTTGCGGCGCCATTCAAGATGGACTGCAGCCTTCCGGGCTCATTCACAAACTGTTCATTTAGTCACATAGTTGATCTGGACCTTCAATGTCATTGGTGATCGGTAGGTGGTCTGGTGCCCTTTCTCTGCATCATGAGGCGTTCAATAGAGTCACTACCGCGACGAGAAACATGATTGAAGAAGGTCAACTAAAATTCAGTCTTGATTTTAATTGATTGTAACATAAGCATGACGAGTAGGTAGTGGTTCATTATCATCATCAACCTTTTATAGTCCCACTGCTGGGCACACGTCTCCTCTTATACAGAAAATGATTGAGCGTAATCACCACGCTTGCTCAATGCGGATTGGCGATTTCAGACTTAAAGTCCGGGTTTCCTCAAGATGTTTACCTTTACCTTGTAATCAGTCATTGGTGTCCCAGATATACTTAGAAAGTACATATAACTTTATAAAAGTTACATTGGTACTTGCCTGACCTGGAATTGAACCCACACACTCATACTTGAGAGGCTGGTGTTTTAACCGCTAGGCCACAACGATTAGGTTAACACCAAACTGGTAAATGATTTAACTCCTAACACAAAGTAGCAACTGTGAACTGTTGAGGAGTTCCCTTAACTGTCCTTCTTCTTCTACATCCTCCTACAGAAGTCAACTGCAGGACAAAGGCCTCTTTACATCGGGGGGCTTCGTCTTCATCATAATACCCCTAATGACAATCATAATCCATCTAGGTGCAAAGCTATTATATCAACACAAATTAATCTAGTACAAACACAAGATAGCTACTGTGAATCGTTGAAGAGTTCCCTCGACTGTCTCTCGGCTCCATCATCGAATCTACTGAAGACCTTCATTATAAGCCACATGGGTGTCAAGGTTTCATCAATACAAATTAATCAAGCATAAACACAAGGTAGTTTATGTGAATGGTTGAGGAGTTCCCTCAACTGTCTCCCAGCTCAGCCAGCCAGCAGGTATATCTACTCCAGACCTTGATTAAACTGTAGTGCTTTAAAATACTTAATGATGAAACTTAGAAAAGCTTTAGGCGCCGCTACGATTTTTGAAAGTTCCCCTTTATTTCTTTGCTTTTCCATCATCAGATCCTGACCTGAGACTATGGCGCTACCTGGGAAGTATACTCTATAAAACAAAAGAATTTTTGCAAATCGGTCCAGCCGTCTTAGAGTAATCGGTGAACAATGTAAAAAAAAAAAAATCCTACGAATTGAGAACATCCTCCTTTTTTTGAAGTCGGTTTTTTAACCGACTTCAAAGGCTCTCTTCGACTTCAAAAAAGGAGAAGCTAATCTTTGTGAAAGTTGAACGATAACTATTCAATTGCAGCTTAGTAATGAGTTAGGTCAATTAATTTGATACAAGGAATAATTCGATAATTTTCGGATCTATCGCCATGTGACCAATTAAAGCGTAGTTTTTTATACATTTCATTAATTCTATGATGGTGCTGTGGTATTATATCTACGACAGTTTGAGTTTGATTCCCCCTGTGGATGTATTTTTCCGCCCCTCAAAACGAAAAACTGAACCCCTATAAAATCATTTTGTCCTTCTGTCTGTCCGTCTATGAAGACCCTTTATTTCAAGAACGCAAAGAGTTTTCAGTTGAAAGTGATGCAAGTTTACTCGATGGTAGGCTCCGGCGCAGCATCACTGGTCGTGTTGTAGGGTTTAACATTGTATCACCTAGCTCAACTGCCGTCTTCCTTCCTATTCACTAAGTTTTTTAAGTGAATAGGCTCTTAATAAACTAGCGCGCTTTACCATCAACGATTTCGTCACTGCTTACCATTAGACAGTAATTTATAATTATTAAAAAAAATATTTCGATAAATACTAGCTCACTCCGACAGCCTTTCATCATCATCATCATCATTTCAGCCAAAAGACCTCCACTGCTGGACATAGGCCTCCCCCAAGGTTCTCCACGACGACCGGTCCTGCGCCTTCCGCATCCATTCCCGCGACCTTCACCAGGTCGTCGGTCCACCTTGTCGGAGGCCTACCCACGCTACGTCTTCCGGTGCGTGGTCGCCACTCGAGAACCCATCGGCCCCATCGGGCATCGGTCCTACGGGCAATGTGTCCAGCCCACTGCCACTTTAGTGTTGAAATTCTTCGGGCTATGTCGGTTATACATACGGTTGTCGGTTGACAGCCTTTATCCTGTCCAAATATTTCTTACAAATATTCTATGGAATTAATTAAGTTGAAAAATTTAGTTTTTCCCAAATTTCCAATTTTTCCTAGGGTTCATACAATTTTTCTTTCCATTAAAATTCGATTCGGAGATAGGTATTACAACCGTTCCCAAGTGATTACCAAGGATTTTTTTTAATGGTTAATAAAAAAATCTAAACCCAATCTAGTACATATTTGCAATTAAAACTTTTTTTCTCTTGCTCGCATCCCAAATTATGTACTTGTGTTTACCACAATCTATCTTTTTGCATTTATTTTAAATTGCTATTATTTCAAGTTAAATAAAAATAAATTTTATTTTGAATGACTGGTAATCTGAATTCAGAGTGACTAACACTATTGAAAAAAAAAACGAGTGTGCTTATGACCACACGACTGAAGTGAAACTTCTTTCGCACCATCTGTATGTATATATATATATATATATATATATATATATATATATATATATATATATGTGTGTACAATATATACATGTATACACATATACATATATTAATTTTCTATAAATATTTAAATTTATTTCATGCTTTCATTTATAAATTAATATTTTTGCATAGACCTCCAATTAAAAAAAAAAAAAGTGGATTCCCTCGGGGCCAAAAGGTCGGGCTCTTCCTCCTGAATCAGGGGACCCCAAACTCGGGTAGTCCACGACCTCTGGTTCCCGAGATAATCCACGGGGGGTTGAGGTAACTAAAGGGGGTCGGGGGGGATAGGTTTCGTGGGGTTGCGGGGGAGGGAGGGGGGAGGGGGAGAGGGGGCAGTGGATTCCCTCAGGGCCAAAAGGTCGGGCTCCTCCTCCTGATTCAGGGGACCCCAAACTCGGGTAGTCCACGACCTCTGGTTCCCGAGATAATCCACGGGGGGTGAGGTAATCAATGATGGGGGGTCGGGGGGTGTTCGCAGCGTCATGTTCTCGAAGAAATACATAGTTCTTAATCAATCAAGGTACTTAGCTTAATAATTCAGCTTATGAGGCTCGAAAGCAATTTGTACTTTGTGTCCAATTATCGTATTGTGACGATATCTTCTTCTATACTTTCAATTATATCAGAAATGTTCAGCAAAAATATATAAAACAATATAAAAGCCAGAACAGAACGAAATTTATAAATTAATTGTGCTCTTAGGTAATCAATTGTTAACAAATCTTAAAAAAGATCCAAAAAATATATATTGCCTTCGGCGAGATGCGAACTCACAACTTCATACTCGACTCAATTGTTAACAAATCTTAAAAAGATCCAAAAAATATATATTGCCTTCGGCGAGATGCGAACTCACAACTTCATACTCGACATGTCATGCAATATTTACATGAGCCAACTCCTTGGTTGTAGTACAGACGAAATAGGACTATACTTTGCTTCCGTTCGCCTTGCCCGATCATTTTTCGTAACATTTTTCGTAACGCTTTCGCCAGTTTACTCCCCAAGTCAAGCGTGCCTAAAGAAGTTTCACTTCAAAAAAAAAGAAATTGTAGCACACGACGTTTAGTATCTACTTATGCAGAAGTTAAGTATTTTGTTTCTATTTTTTAAAATAAAACGTTGTCCCACACTATTCTCCAGTATCGTGGGTACTTAACAAACATATAAAAGTCACATATACAAACAGCCAGACCCTGAAGAACTAATTGTAGGCCATACAAATATTTGTTCCGTGCGGGAAGGGGACCCGCGACACGCGACGCAGCAGTTGATCGCTCTGTCACTGCGTCAGTCGTGTCGTCTAAACTTTAGTTATTTATCCATCACTAAGTACATAGCGTCACCGTAGAGTGAAAACCTCGGGAATGCATTTTTGCTCAAATTTATTTTATTGCGTTTCTGGGAAGAAAACTTCACTACGCACATTAAATAAGAACCTCGTAAACAAGCGCAGCTGTCAGTTTCGTGTGAATACCTAGTAACGAACGTGTAGTTTCATTTTATTTTCGTTTTCATTTGGGCAATCTTATAGTACTGAACCGATTTGGGTATAAAAGCGGATTAAATCTCAATATTAATTAATAAAAAAATATAAAAGTCACCGTACAAAAATTTTACAGCACGCAGTTTTTTCTTCCTCCTGAAAAGTTACTATTTTTGCACTTACGAGGTTTTCACTCTACGGCGACGATAGTATAAAACAAAGTCACTTTCTCTCCCTATATCATATATATAATTATATTCCTATATCATATCCCTATATAATTGATCAATGCTGATCAATTATACAAGCCAACAATACAATAAATTAAAAGACGGAAGCTATCATATAATTCGTAACCTCAGTTTAATGAACACCAGTTAAATACAGGTTTTTAATCATACAAGTTCCGCTTTACTTGTAGCGGTGTAATTACCTACTTAAACGACTTATGATGAATACGTCACTGTAATTATGTTAAACTACTTTGGCACTAAGGACTGTAATTGGTATGTTTGCTTGGTCCTTAGGTCGGCATAGATAGCGGTATGAGATGGCTGTATTATGTTAAAATCACTGACCTAATATAATAAGAAAGTGAGCTGAACATCATACGGTCAGTCAGTAAGGTGAAGGTGCTTGTGAACAGTAACGTTCACAATACATTATTAGCCCTAGTGTGAAATCCAAAATAGGCACAACTAGAGATGCACAACTATTTTTTTTTTTTAATAATTATAAACTAGCGCTTGACCGCAATCCCGCCTGATGGTAAGCAGTGATGCGATCGTTGATGGTAAAGCGCGCTAGTTTATTAAGAGCCTATCCACTCAGAAAAACTGAGCGAATAGGAAGGAAGACGGCAGTTGAGCGAGGTGATGCAATGTTAAACCCGACAACACGACCAACGATGCTGCGCCAAAGGGAGATTGATCTGAAGACCCTCCACGACCAAACTCCCAACACAACAACATTAGGCGCATCGTACCCATCGCAACACAACTGCTCAGACCCGTCCTCCGTACGGCTTCACCAGACATCATGCCGGAACACGACAAATCGCTTGGCGGCAAGGCTTTGTCTGGTGGGTGGTAACTTCTGCCGGCGGCCGATGTTATGGCCTACCACCAATAAACTTTTACTCTCTCTCAAGATAAATTGATTCTGGAATTGGTTCAGTGGACAGCTTTTGTATCTTGATTTCTCGTGGGCCATGACATACAAAAATTGCAAAGGCCAAACATAGTTTTGGTTTTTAGTTTTTAGTCACAGTTTTTAACATTATATGACGTAAACAATATCGACGTTATGGAAAAAAATAAAGGACGATTTTTGATCTTATAATTTAATCTATATACAATTTTCGTGCTTCTGTTAATTACTATAATTTGCATTTTTTAATATCAATTTCACAGTTTTTAACATTTTTTTCACAAAAAATAAAAGCCGATTTTTCATGATATAAGTAATTTAATTTATATGCATTCGGCGTGCTTTAGTAATGTACTTATTTACTATAATTTGCATTAATTAAGATCAATTTCCTAGTATAACTACATTACTTTACTATAGTGCTATTATGGAATTCAAACAATTCCAAGTTACTGTTTCGTCTTCAAAACCGCAAACAAGCTGTAAGCAAATCTAAGAACCTGAAAGGAAAACTCTTCATTAGTACAGAATGCTCCACAGACATCTCACCCCCTACGATGTTTACGTGCGCTCTGATTCATAAATAAAACTAAAAATTCTAACTAGAAACAAAATACTGACGGCGCTCGCACCCATGCAAGCGACCGCTAGTTAATATCCATCGCATCTCGGTATTTACTTCGTGCATCCTACTTATAAATATTTTTAAACTTCCAAACTTGTTCCACAAACATTATATTTTTTTAGAAATTTCTAAAACCTTACAACAGAATTTTAAAATTTAATAAAATTTATCAGCTTAAGAGTGAATCGAACCTGGTTTCTTATTCTCACAAGCCAAACTATTATACCGCTGCGACATTCAGTTGCTTAACAAAGTGGTGAAATTTATCCTTATATTTTTAGATCATCGCATTATTTAATATTGTTATGGTATTAATTAATATATTAATCCAATTTAGATTAATAAATATTTATTTACTGAAAACTGATAATTTAGTTTTGATGATATCTCAAGAGCACCAACTTGTTACCCACATTTGAAACAAACAGAACAACAATTTACATCTCTCGAGATTTTTCAAAACTTTACAAAAAACAATTAAAAAACTATAAAAAAGTTAACTAGAAACTTAACTAGTGGGGTCAAACCTCTATTAAGAATGGAGTGGGTAACCTTCACTTTCTATTTTGCGACGTCACGTTTTACTCAATAAAATTATAAGCCTACCCTCAATGTTTCGTCATTATCTATTTTATATAATCGACACCGACATGAATGATAACTTCATTAACGTCACAAAGATGGCGCGCACGTAATATCGTCGTATACCTTACTATGCACTTGTCAAAAGATGTCGCTTTTAGGGAGTGAGGTTTCTCTGGAGCTCACTGTACATATATTGCCTGAAAGTTAGGAAAGGAGGAAGAAATTTTAAATTATGATGGATCTTTTATGAAACCGAATTATGTGTGAGCTTGTTTCACTGACTGCCCTTAATAGTTTATTACTTAGATGGGTTGCTACACCCATGAGTTTTTATTACATGTTTTGTTAACTAACATTAAGGCAAGTGTTCATATATTGGACAAGGAAGTGTTCCTTCCATTGAGTGTCATTGTTATTTGATTAAATAAAGCATAAAAAAATCTTATTATCTATGTTTCTTTTGGCGCTTGTCCAAGATCGGAACTAACGTCACCATTTTGCTTTTTTACAATTTCACAAATAATTATTAACTAAATCTTCCCAAAAACGACATTGAAGCGCCAAAATTCTTGCATAATTTATAATTATATTTCTGGTAAAAAGAGAATTCTTGTGTAGGTATTTACCGAAACAAACGTGGTCAGAGAAAGTGGCACGAGCCCAAAAAACCTTGGAGTGATGTTTTGTGACCAGCGCGGCATGGCAATCAGGAGCAGACGACGAAATTGTGGAGACGTCGAAACCCAGTCACTCAAGTATATCGACGTTAATACTGAATCACTCTGAAAATGGATTGTTAAGTTAAAAGAGTTGTTGTTAGATAGTTGGATATATTTCCGAGGAAATAAAAGGTATCCAAAATAACTACATGGTTTTGTTTATTTTCATTTGTTAAGTTATATAAATGGGTGTACATAGGAAACCACAAGAACCAGACTCCCCAAACGTCAACCTCCATTGCACGCGGTGCAGCCCACTGCTTACCAACGAGGATCTGATGAAAAATAAATGGTGGGATATACATTTAGTTCTATACTACTGGGTCAGAATTGTGGGTTGGTCAAAAGAGAAACCGAAGCCCTGGCGCACAGGCAAGAGAAGGAACAGTGGCGTAGCGAGTGCTAATCTATACGTGGGCGAGTCGCCCTAATGAGGCCCTATAACAGTTTTTATAGTTACTATTTTTGTAAATACAAAACCAAACCTTTCGGGGTTCTATGACTCCAAAATGTTTGGTTAATTATGCCCATTAATAAAAAAAAAAATATTTTATTTTTGTTGTTGTTAAAAAAAAATAACATAAAATGCGTGGTTTTGGGAATCGATCCCACGAGTTTTCCTAATAACAGCAAGGAATGAAAATGCTTTACAAGTTTTATTTTTTTGCACAAAAGAAAATAATAAGACAATTAAAAAATAATAATAAGAAAATATGAATTTAAAAAAAATAATGCTTTTCGGGTCGTGATTCATACTATTTCACAAATAAATTTTAATAATTTTTGAATTGATGAAAAATGATAACCGATGCCAAATCGACTAGCGGTACATTCAACTGTTTATATGTCTTTATGAAAAACCGACAGTGACCATCCAAACTCAGGACCAGCAAACTAAGCATATCCACTTGCGTCGAGGGGTGATACAAGGGCACGCAATTTTCCCGAAATTGTTCTTTAACGCATTGGAGGACACATTGTTTAAGACGCTGGGCTGACCGAAACGAGGCATTAATATTAACGGCGAGCACATCTCACCCTTGTGATTTGCAGATGATATGGTCATACTGGCTGAATCGGTGCAGGTCTTGCAGCAGATACTGGACGGCCTGGTAGATTCTTTTGCACGCATTGGTCTCCGGATGAACTTGGGTACATCCCAATGGGTACGTTCAATGAACACGTTACCCCGGGACCGATCGTTGTCAATGGCAGTACTTTTAATGGGATGGTACTCCATGCGGGTGAAAAATGTAACGGGGTTGAGCGTGTTTACGGTGGCTTTGGGTACGGTAGCCGCAACGCGGAAGGGGACAACATTCTCCGAACGTGTGTGGCCGCTGACCTTGCAATTAGGAACATCTATTTCGAAATGAAACCGGAGCACCTTGTTACCTACCGGAACGGGCGAAGCGCTACTCATCAGATCGACTTCCTACTAACTTGGAGACACCTCATCGGCAAAGTAGCCAACTGCAAAGTCATACCCGGGGAGAGCCTCACTGCACAACACCGTCTCCTTGTCATGGATCCCTGCGCAAAGGTGGCTGGTTGATGAAAATAAGTCCCAGGAATTTGCAAAATCCCGAGCCAATGGAGGCTGAGTATTATTACTCCATTCTTCAGAGGCAAGGGCTCGGTACAGGAGTGTGGTAATAATCGCGGTATAAAGGTTATGTCCCACACCATGAAGATCTTTGAGAGGATTATAGACTCCCGGATCCGGCAGGAGTGTGCTGTCTCGACGTGTCAATATGGGTTTCGTCCAGGGTACGGAACCATGGATCCTACCTTCACCCTGAGGATCACTATGTAGAGATACAGATCGAAGAACACGCCTCTGCATATGCTCTTTCTAGATATGCAGAAGGCCTTCGACTGTGTCCCTCAGGGGGTGATCTGGTGGGTACTGAGGTCCAAAGGGGTACCAGAAGCCTATGTAGACATAATTCGAGACATGTACCTCAATTCCGATTCCATTGTTAGGACCGCTGTTGGCGACACTAAACCGGGAAGGGTTTAGTGTCGCCAACAGCGTCGGAGCTCACCAGGGATCCATCCTTAGTTTGTTTCTGTTCAGCGTGATATTGGACGTCTTATCAGATAGCATCAAAAATTCACACGGGCAACCTCCCTGGTTTCTCACGTAGGTATGCTGATGAAATCGCGTTGGCGGACGCGAACAAGGAACGGTTGGTGCGGCGGGTGAATGCGTGCATGAACTCGCTCGAGAACGGAGGTCTGAAACTCAATGTGGCGAAGATCGTGTACATGGCCAGTAACACGACAGACCTAATATCTGTGTGCATACGAGAAGACATGGTCGAGTGCACAGACCAGTTTAAATACTTGGGGTCTGTGCTCCACGCGTCTGGCGACATTGATTGCGACGTTAAGGCACGCATTTCCGCAGCTTGGGCAAAATGGCGTCAGGTGACAGATCTTATTTCATCATCATCATCATCATCTCAGCGTATAATCCCGGTCGCATCCGCGGCTTTCGCGTTGGAGCCCGGGGTCCGCTTTCCTGCTATTACGCCTCCATTTCGCACGATCTCTGGCATCCTGTGGTGTGAGATTGTTGGCACGCATGTCATCTCTTACAACGTCAAGCCAGCACTTCTTTGGCCTGCCTCGCTTGTTCCGGCCCGGCGGAGGCGCCATGGCAAGACATTTGTTACCCACGTAACATTTACGGTTTACGTAAGACGTGGCCGTACCAGCGTAGGCGACTCTCTTGCAGTTTATCTGCTATGTCACGGACATGGAGACTGCCACGAATGCGGGAGTTCCTGATGCGGTCTTTCCGCGTAACTCCACACATCCACCACAGCATACTCATCTCCGTGACACGCAGCTCCTGCTTGTGTCGCTCAAGCACAGGCCACGCCTCACTGCCATACAGAAGGACAGGTCTAATGATGGTCTTATAGACCTGTCCCTTAAGCTTAACCGGCATTTTGGGGTCACAAATGACACCTGTCATCTCACGCCATTTTGCCCAACCTGCGGAAATGCGTGCTTTAACGTTCACTCTCACTTCGCCCAGCCTAGTTACGCCACTGTGAAGGAACACGGGTGGGTTTTAGTCAAAAAAAGTCTGACACGCCCTTCCGCTCCGCCCAGAGCGGAATAGGTCATTTGACGATTTCCCATCTATACCAAAAACTAGTCGGACTATTGTCAAGCTGAAGCTGACTGTTGCCGATGATGCCCACACAAGACCGGTCATTGTGGAAAGCTTTGAGGAAGCCTTTGTTCAACAGTGCACCTCTATAGGCTAAAGAAGAATAAGAAGATGCGCAATATGGCTAGGGTGCAGATAACGGGTCTAGCGTGAACCAAAGTGTTAGTGATACTCGTTCCACTGACAACAGTGAATCAAGTGATTAAAATGTTTAGTGAATCAGTGACAAGGTAATCACTGGTTCGTGAATCAGTAACTAGGTAGTCAATGATTCACTTTAGTGTAGTGAATGATAGAGGGATTAGAGATAGCTGTTAAAGTGATTGTAAAGTGTTTAGTGGGTAATATAGTTAGTGTTCGTTGTTTAACTACTGATATCGTCTAGAAAGATTATTAAATACTGAAGTTGTGCGAGTTAAAATAGATTTAAATACCTCATACTGCACCATGTTACCGAAGTAGCAGTACAGTAACAGTTGACCTACCAATAAAAATATCACGGCTAACATGAACGCGAATGGCAGCGATGTTATAGGAGTCTGAAAATGAAAGCATATCATTAAAACAAGTCATATCATTAAGTCAAGTTAGTCATGTGCTATGCATTTGATCAATAAGTACGCTGCTTGGACACTTAGGCTGGACGCACTTGAGACCCTGTTGTGACCCGGTTGTGACTCGTGACTATATTGTATTTGTAGAGCGCTAACATACTGGCCCCCATAGCGAATTCGCTGGCTACGCAGCCATGCCTACCTCTCACTATGGAACGTAGCCAAATGAGATTGCCATAAAAGTAGCCAGGGGCTATTGAATCGGTCCTGGTCCGATTAGTTGAACACTTAGTCCCCTTAGTCAGTTAGAATGAGTTGTCAATATTGTCTGTTCCTAGCATTAATTTTAATGGCTGCTCATTCCAAGCCTTTTTAAGTTTCCGGGGTGGAAAATTCTCTTGAATGTCTGCCGCCCTGGGGCGGGCGATGGGGTGTGTCAGACTCTTACTGACTAAAAACCACCCCGGTGTTCCATCTTACACCTACACCGGGGGTTGCTGGTGCTGGCCCGCCGCTGTGGGCCCCTCGGATCAGGGGGAAGTGAGGTGTATGACTCACCCCGTGACGTCTAAGACTGGCGCGCGTGGAATACTTCGCGCCGCCACCTTGGGTCCTGATATTTGGTAGGCGACAGAATGTCCCCGAGTCTGTCGGCCCTGGACCTATTTAGGAGGTTGGGGACTGGAAAAAGGCGTTATCCACCCTGCGCTGACGCCCAGCTCATTTCAAACCTAACACGTTAAGATGGTTACATAATCGCACTACTAATGCTGATTCTGATTATGTCTAGTTTATTTATGAAACATTTATGCACAAGTAAAAATAAATACTGTACAAAGAAGGACTTTTTTAAAAAATAATTATAAACTAGCGCTTGACCGCAATCCCGCCTGATGGTAAGCAGTGATGCGATCGTTGATGGTAAAGCGCGCTAGTTTATTAAGAGCCTATTCACTCAAAAAAACTGAGCGAATAGGAAGGAAGACGGCAGTTGAGCGAGGTGATGCAATGCTAAACCCTACAACACTACCAACGATGCTGCGCCAAAGGTTGATCTGAAGACCCTCCACGACCAAACTCCCAACACAACAACATTAGGCGCATCGTACCCGGCACACATCGCAACACAACTGCTCAGGCCCGTCCTCCGTACGGCTTCAAGAGACATCATGCCGGAACACGACAAATCGCTTGGCGGCAAGGCTTTGTCTGGTGAGTGGTAACTTTTGCCGGCGGCCGATGTTAAGGCCTACACCGAGAAAATCATCATCGACCTTTTTTTCGTCCCACTGCTGGGCATAGGTCTCCTCTCCTACAGAGAAGGATTGAGCGTAATCACCACGCTTACTCAGTGCGGGTTGGCGATCCAGGTTTGCTGGTGTTTTAACCATTAGGCCACCACGACTATGGACTTAATATGGCGGACGTAATATCTCAGGCATTTTCTACTTGTCGATCTTATTGTAACTTACGAAACTCATTGTATATGACGCCAGGCAAATACTGACGCTACAACTGAAGAACTGAAAGGACGTGCAACCATTGAATGCATCGTTAATACTCTTCGTATACCTGAAACATAGAGTGAACTATTGTATTGTTTGTGAAATTCTATATTCTATTTTGCATACTTTGACGTCAGAAGCAGTATTATAAAAACTAACGAGAACACCCGGAATATTCCCACAATATTTTTATATTTAAAGATAAATAAAGATATTGGATCAATATTTTCTACTAACCGACAAAATAACTAAGTGGATTATGGCTTTCCTAAAAATCATACCTTTTGTATCTATTATTTTTAAATTCTTACATACCATGCCACAGCTTTATATCTCTCCACATAATGCACGAAGCGACTCTTCAGATCCTTGTCAACAACATCCCTATGTACCCAACAATCCCTGGGTGCATCGTCCGTATCGAACAAATGCTCTAAATTATACTTGATGATCTTCAATTGAACTTCCGCCTGCGCATAATACGTGGCTATGAGGCAGTCGAGAGCCAAATGTCCGTGCCCTATCCACGGTACAGCTGTTATTTCTTGCAATACTGAACATGAATATCTGGGGACAATCATCAATCATGAAAGGAGATTGGATGGGTCTTTGTGCTGTATAGAATTTGTGGCATCCGCAATACTTGCATATACAAAATTGGAGATCCTAAAGTTACAACGAAAAACTTAAAATGGCAGCTCTTGAGGTTTGTCATTGTAAGTTAAATGGAATTCGCGTGGAGCCCGCGTCGCTCGAAAGGAAGGCGAGATAATCTGATAATGATGATGTCGACAATGATGCTGCTGATAATTATGACGTTGGTGATTTGATGATGAAAATGATAATTTTGATAATGATGATGAGGATAACGATGATTTTGATGATGATATTGCTGGAGTTGATGTTTATGTTCATGATGATGTAACTGCTGATGTTGATAATGATGAAGATCACGGTGGCGTCGATGTTGAAGATTTGGATGAAGAAAATTTTCTTAACTCACCCAATCCACGAATCAGTTTTAAAGGGTGAATATATAGAAACTGTAGCAGTTGGGTCTTGAAACCTTTTGACGAAGAGTGAGGCTATCCATATAATACCACTTATTGTTGCCGATATGTTCATTATCTTCACACAACGGTGCATGTTTCTTGTATTCTTGAGGAGCATCTCTTCGTCTTTTTTTGTATTGGCTTGGAAAATTGGGTCTGAAAATGTGCACCTAATGATTTGAATATATTTGAGAGACTAATGGAAAGAAAATAAGCTTAGGTTGCTTACACCGGATTCGGTGAAGAATATATAAAAATAAATGGGAATATAAATACATTTTTTTTATATATATTATTTTAGGTTAGGTTTCTCAACGGTGCAATCGGCTTTAACTTGTATTCGTGGTATACTGATAAACTGTACAACATTTTTCATAGAACTACTGGCATGGCTGTAGATATATGAACAGTTGGAGAGCAATTTCCTTAAGGTACTCTTAGAAACTATACGTATAATTTATTATATAGGTTTCCGTACTCTAAGGGTAAAAACTGGACCCTATAACCAAAACTGTACTCTCTGTCTGTCACCAGACTGTATATTATGAATTCACAGATTATATATTTCTATTGCCGGTATAACAACAAATACTAAAAACAGAATTAAATTAATATATAAGGGGCTCCCATACAACAGATGTGATTTTCATAGATAACGTTACGGAACCCTTTGTGCGGAAATCTGGCTCGTACTTGGCCGGTTTATTTTCTTAACTCATTCTCTTCCACTTCTGGTTAAAGGCCTATTAAGCCCTTTCAGGATCTTTCTATTATACACTGAAAACTGCTGAGATATAATTAATCTCCTTGTAATAATTTCCATCGCCTTCCGAATGTGAACTCACATCCTATTGCTAAATATTGTCTCACCACATATTAACTTGTTAATTTTATCAATCGTCGGTATATTGAAGTTCACCGCAAGGATTTTGATGACTAAGTTGAGCAGCGATACTTCAATCACGAAAACATCGAACGCGTCACCCAAGTTATGACGTCTCTGAAATTAAAGAAACAAACATATGCTTAGATAATATATGTACCTATCTTTAAGTGCACTCCAAGCCTTTTCCAATGCAATAAATTTACATTCTTTCCTTTATATTATATGCAATGTTATTTTTCAATATGCGAAACCCGAAACACGTGTCCACATCGGCTGCCGGCAGAAGTTACCACCCGACAAAGTCTTGCCGCCAAGCGATTCGTCGTGTTCCGGCATGTTGTCTGGTAAAGCTGTACGGAGGATGGGTCTGAACAGTTGTGTTGCGATGTGTGCCGGGTACGATGCGCCAAGTGTTGTTGTTTCGGGAGTTTGGTCGTGGAGGGTCTCCACATCAATCTCCCTCTGGCGCAGCATCGTTGGTCGTGTTTAACATTGCATCACCTCGCTCAACTGCCGTCTTCCTTCCTATTCACTAAGTTTTTTAAGTGAATGGGTTTAATAAACTAGCGCGCTTTACCGTCAACGATTGCATCACTGCTTACCATCAGGCGGGATTACAGTCAAGCGCTAGTTTATAATTATAAAAAAAAAATGCTAATCGC
Source organism: Sesamia inferens (assembly GCA_037179545.1). NCBI lineage: Eukaryota > Metazoa > Arthropoda > Insecta > Lepidoptera > Noctuidae > Sesamia > Sesamia inferens. The sequence goes on along the minus strand of CM073928.1, from coordinate 11,819,051 downwards.
TCGGAACCTCGGCTATACGAACATGTAGTCCGAAGATTGCCGATTACAGCCGAGCCTTTTGGTTGTAATCGGTTAAAACTCTCTGCTAGATTCGGTAATCTTTATGCGCTCACAATAACTGAAGCTATAGAAGCCGTACTAAAATAACAACAAAATACATAAGTTCGTACTATTTTTATTTATGCAGTAGTCAATGTGTAAGAAAGAGATATGTACATAGTTTTTTGTTTTTTAACTTATAAGGCTGTCACAAGTTTTGCATGCTCTAGTGATGCCACGGCATCGATATTAACGTCGATAAATTAGAATTAAAAATAGATTTTACACAGTTATAAGTCAATTATTTTCACTTGGCACAATTAAAAAAAATGTTTAATAATGTTGGTAATACTTCCCCGACATTTGGCATGGGAATAGTCGTTAACATTAAAAAAGTAAAGAAAAATATCGGAATTTGAATACTGGTTAAGTGCGAGTCAGGTTATATCATATTCTATCTTTTTTAAGACCTTCAAATCTAAAATTTGGCATCGGGGTAGTCGTTAGCATTAAAGTAAAGGTAAAATTTAGAAAATGGTCAAGGACATGCCAGATTTACTTGGCTTATAAATAAAATAAATAATGAAATAATAATAATAATTTAATCGTCGTAACAAAATAATTATATCTCAATGTCAATCACACTTAACAAAATAATTAAAAATCTGTAGTATCCTGGCTTTCTCACGAGTCGCAATAGCTATAGAATCGGATCGTAAATCGAATCCAAGATTCACGTAGCCATAATAATTCATATTATTAATAAATTTTATTTATATCAGACAATTGTCCATAGTTTTTCATAAAAAAACACATACACAAAATACATTTAAATTATTTATGAACTATTAAAATTATGCATATAACATTCCAAAATAAAATAAAATTAGACTGAAAAATTCATTAATACATTTGAGAATTATGTTATGTGAAAATCATTAAAAATAAAATGTCAAATTATTATTTGTCATATTAGGCTATCGCATTCTATGAACTTCCGTATTGACATTTTATCTATTGCTAAAGCACAAAATATCTTTTTATTACAAAATATAATTTTTGGTGGTTTTTGTTGCACTCTTGACCGGATGGCATCTAAGGATTCAGTCGTGAAGCCTGGTTTACAATGCGTTCCTTTGTACCAGGCTGATATCGTTTTTGGGTGGGCAACACTTTCTCAAAACGATCACGTATATAAGTATGTATATGCTCTCGGGGAAAGAGAGTGCAGAGTAACAGCAATTTTTTTTTTAATTTCAGGGGAAACTCTCTGTTTAATGTCTCACCCTTTAGTTTTTGCAAGTACCGTTTTATAATGTAATTTTTGTTTATATTCTCTAAAAGTGCTAGGTGTTCCGTTTAAACATTTTCTTGTTTCAATTTTTCTATCAATATTTCATAGAGTTGAGAATTCCTTGCGTTGCTCCCTGATGTTCTCTTCGTTAAAGTGTTTATTTTACGAAGACGTCTTTTTACCCTTTCTATTTATTATTTAAATGTTTTGATTTCTTTTTTATAACCCGCTACCATTTTCTGTAAATTAAATATCTGCTCAGAGATATCGGAATTAGTATTTTCAACAGTAGCGGTCGTAGATTTGGAACGTTTATGTGCTGTAACGTAGTTTTCTTCATAACCCGACAGTAATATCTAAAACAAAGGAATATTATTATTAAAAGCCCGGCCCGAGAGCTCAGTTGGTAGTGATCCTGCCTTAAAACGAGGGTTGTGGGTTCGAACCCCACCAAACACAAGACTTTCTCAGTGGGGCCTCATGTCGTACAAAGAAACGGGACCGCGCGGGCGACTTTTTAGACACAATATATTGTGTATGCTTGGTTCGAGGATACTATTTTGCTTCTAAACCACTATCGGAATAAACATAGCTGTGAAATTGTGCAATATCTTACGTTGAAGTTGTGATGTGCTTTAAGTAGAACTATGCCACTTGAAGATGATTTTACATTTTTTGTATCCATAAGGGCAGGTCGACAGGATCAGGTACCTGTGAGTATAAGTATACATTCTAATTTACAGTATTTATTAAAAACAAAGGACTTGCTTGACCTGAAGAGAGATAGATAATATTTTTATCGCACTAAAACAGCAACAAGATTTAATTAAAGTAATGCATATACAGAGTAGTACTGACAATACGACAATAAATTAAACATCATGTACCTCAACACATTTTCAGTCTACCCATAAAAAATCATATAAATATGTCCATTAGTTTAGTCACAGGAAAATATTTTTCATTTTTCACATTTTTGACATGATGTACATGTTGATAAGGAACCGCTTACCAGTTAATGACCGCCACATCCTGCGGTACCAAACTTTAATAATAAAGGCGCGAAAAAAGCAAGTCGATACAGGATCACGCTGTCGCCGATCGGAGATCAGTGAACCAATATTTTTAAAGGATGTTCTATTCTGTTTGTAATTTTATGCGATTTAGTTTGTTTAAATTTTTCATTTTTTTAAATTTTATTGCTAGGTTTTTTCTATGGTTTAGGATTATTCCTATGAACAAGCATTGTTCGTGTTTTCATTTATTGTCTTATTATCAGCACCACTCAGTATAAAAAAATAAATACAGGCTATCCCGTAAGTAATGGTCCAAGCTTAAGAGAAATATAGCTCACCTGTACACAAAATTGAAAAAAAAAACAGCGGTTCCGGATTTTTGCTTTTTTTAACGTTTTTTTGAACCATACAAGTTTTTAAAACAATGGGCAACGATCCCGTCATACATATTTTTTCGTGGTATTAATTCAAAGTTGAGGTAAACTTTCAGAGACAGTCATTTCCTGACATTGAAATGTCTTTTTTGTAATAAATTAGAACAATATTAGAATAAAATTTTATTGCAATAGATAGGTATTCTATTAAAAAATACATAACAGAAATTAGACTGAAAAATATTACCATTTGTAGATACAGCATTAAAAAGATTGAAGCGGCTACCATAATTAAAAAAAAAATAAAATAAAAAACATCAAAAAAACCGGAACCGCCGCTTTTTTTAAATTTTGTTAAAATTAGTTTTAGGTATATAGGTGGGCTATATTTCCCTTAAGTTAGGACCATTACTTACGGGACACCCTGTATTTAGGGACACCTAGTAAGATCTTTTGCTTAAAAACATAAAAATATGTTAAGATTAGTTTGAATTACCCACATTTTCTTTGTAACAAAGATTTTTTTAAAACAGTATCATACCAATTCATCTGTTTGATCTATAATGTTTATTGTAGGAAAAGCGTCTTCTCGAAGACGTCTCCATTTATTATTGCTTCAGGCAAATATGACTATGTCTCTTTGGAATCCAATTTTGTCGCCTAATGCAAATTAAGCTATCCTTTTTTTTGTTTCCGTCTGCAGGAAATCTGTAAATTAAAAATATCGATACTATTAGTTACATCACTACATAAGATCAACATAACCAAACAGCAATACCACATTAATCGACAAAACGTCTATTCTAATGTATATCTGAACTTTTTTGGGCTCTAAAGCTCTAACAAAATGCTTATTCTTAATGACTTTGCAACTCACATTTTACTGTAAAATTACAGAAACTTACCGATGAAACAACAAGTTCTTGACTATTTACTTTTCTTGAAGAATGGGACTTGCAGTCCCCCACCACGACATTATGCCACAGTTACTCACTCACTCATATATTGATGTTTAACAAATGTTTCGTACGATAAAAATAAAGAAATATTGTTAAAATATTACATACAACAATCGGAGCACCTGATACTCATAAACAACGGCCACGCGACTATGTCAAATTGTTCCGTGAAAAAAACGTCAGTATTTCAATTTAACTACTTCTGAATTTCGAAGAGTAACCTCAACTCTTGATCAATGGCCTCTGTGGAATAGATTCCACAATTTAGCCAATAACACGTGCACAAATTATAAAAATTCTTTTTTTCACAAATTTTATTTTATTTCACAATAATGACGGATATCGCCAACAATTGAAAAAGACGGCCGCGTGAACCGACTATAAGGGAGGTTTGAAACAAAGTCATGATGTGGCCACTATGCTGCGACATTTCAATGTTCTTTATGAATTATTTACGGAATCCACTTTTTACTACATAAATCACGCGCTTTTATTTAGTAAACGACACCATAAATAATTTTAAAAGTCCAATGAAAAATACGCGTGACACTCATCTCAGCTTTCCTGTCAAAACTCTTTTGAAGAGTAAATTAGAATCAATAGAACCAAATGACATTTTCTACCTTGTGATTAGCAGGTTGAAGTGACACAAAGAGCAAATAGTTTTTACTCTTCCCACTCGTCTCTTTTGTCGTATGCTAGAACAGTACGAACTAATGTATTTTGGTGTTAGTTTAGTACGGTTTCTATAGCTTTAGTTATTGTTCTGAACGTGTTTTATTCAAAAGTTAGAGGTAAGTCCCCGTTTATACTTTGCTTAGAAATTAGGGGATACATCTTCTGCAAGATTTCCTTAGATTCAGCTGCGGCAACTACCCCAAGGGTACGCCTTTGCTTGCCGACTTTGGACTGTAGTAACGGTCGATTGTAGGTAGATCCTTTATTCGTAAATGCAGCCGTAAGTGATAAAATAAAGTGTAACTAGTATAATTTACTTAAAAATATATTGGTTTGACTGATAAGAGACTGGTTTCTTTTCTAAACATGACCACGGCTTTTGAATCTGGACCTTTGATAATTGACAAACGGCTGTGTTATTTGGACTTGAGCTATTCGCCTGTAGGATTGGTTTTCTTGACCTCAAATCTTCAATGGTTGTGTCCGTGTCGTACACACACAACAACAAAGTTCTCTTTGGGTTGTCGCTGTAGATCTCCTTAATTATTGGTTCTTAACTGATGCTTGTTCCGCTTCGATAGTAGTCAAATGCAGACTGACTGAGCGCTGGCGTAACGGCGCTTTATATAGGTCAGCCGATAGAACATTCCAGATCTGTCTAGAAATGATTATTTTTAGCGCATAATTTCGAGTACGTTCCGCAGGTACCTGGAGACGAGTTTCTAGTAATTTCGATGTCGACACTTCGTTGAATATTGATGAAACCTGTACCATTCGATAGACCATCCTAGCTCTAGCAATGCATTTTTATATCGTACCTCTACAATGCCTAGGTCTCAAGATATATTTCTTAGAAGTTACGTAAGGAATGTCGTGCAATATTGAACCTTATGCTATTGCCTTATTGCTATATGGTGCATTCGTAACAGTATACATAAGTGAACATTGCAAACTGGATTTAAAAAATTCTTTATCATTAGAAAGTTATTTTTGAGTATCATTGAGTTGAATAAGTATAAATAGTCCCGTATAGACACAGTAAATAAAACAATAAAATATACCTATGCTATAATATTGTTATGTGTAACTATTTTAGTTTAATAAATAACGTCATTTTCTCTCGTCTCAAACGCCTTGACATTGAGACCGCATATGCAACATTGCTACTCACACACAGCCCCTTACAGTATTCAGTGCTATGTACATAGATTAACAGATCAGTAACTACTGCTTCAGTGTATGTAACCCTGCTAGGCAAACATTAGTTCTATCTATTGTAAATACATATTATCCGTCACAGAGTGCTTACAGTACCTACCAGTTAGCGCTATTTGGTGCTTACAATTAGCTGATAATTGCTTGCTCAGTGAAATTGTTGATTTTGTAGACCATTTTCTAATTTATTAAGTATCCATACCCTAATTCCGTAACGCACGATTAATCCCAATCTGAATAATTATGAAGAATTATTCGAAAAAAATGTTTCCTCTATAACAATAACAACGCAATTTGCAGCCTTCGTGGCGTAGCGGTAGCGCGGCCGTTGCGCAAGGAGGCACGGGTTCGATTCCCGCGCAGTGCAAATATGCATGAATATGAATATTTGCACTGGTCTGGTCGTGCCTCGGAAAGCATGTTAAGCCGTTGGTCCCGGTTGCCATACGAACATCTAGTGGCAGTCGTTACGGGTTGTTGGAGCCCTCAAAAGTCTAACAATTAGTCTTAACTGTAATGCTTAGATATCGCCTTCGGGTTGTGGAGGTCAGACGGTAGTCGCTTCACGGAAAATATCGAAGTTTAGCCAAAATCAGCAGTTAGACTGCTAAAGCGGGCCCCAGACTCCAAAGCTGAAAAGCTACGGATGCGACTGGGATTAACGCTGACATGATGATGATGATTAACAACGCAATGAATTTTGTTGTACTGTCAAAATGAAAGTCATTGCTAGAGTAGTGCGTTAGGCAACTGCCCGATGATAACTATTGATAGGGCTACACTTTCCTTCTACAGCTATTGCCTATAATTATTAAACTATGATTAGACTGTAATTTAAACAATACAAGAAAAGTCAATTATTTTAGAATAGAGTAACCTTCCTGTTACTTGCTCTTCCTCGTAGGAAACGACCAATTAGAACCGTGCCCCTAGCTTTTGACGTTTACTTTATTTATATAAGTATGTTGTGGATAACGATATCATTTTAATAAAATTTGCCCATTTGATTTATGTAGTAGTGGGGTAAACAGTTTGACTTTACTTTGTAATGACGGCACGTGGACGGACAGAGTCGTTTTGAAAAGTAGGGACTGTCGAACAGTGACTTCGCCTTGAGGCGCGGACCAGGGCACTTCTCCAGGGCGAAACTGTCGGTTTGCTTATTTAAATTGTTATTGGCAAGATTGGAGGGTATATTTACAGTTCGTGCTTTAATTCAGAACTTCACCTACGAAATGGAGTCCTTACCATCACACCAAGATGGTGACCCTATCGCTCCGCCGTCGCTAATGTCGTCAAATATTTGAATTAGAATATTTTGATTATAATTTATTTTCAAAAATCATTACCCCACACTGAAAATTACTCCTCTATTGTGAAGGAACGTGTTACGAAACATTTAAACTCGTACACTTCTGCATTTGCGACATATTCGGTAAAAACTAAGACAAATAATATGATGACGTCATACGATAGACGAAATATAATAGGAATTAAAGTTATTTTTCTATAAAAGTAAGCCTATCGAAATATAATTTAATTCCTACCTAATAGAACTCATTTTACGAAACGTCTTCGCCCATTTTTATAAGTTTTTATTAAGTGCAAATCACTCCAAAATTAACTTTTCATATTTTTTTAAATAATTTTTAATAAAACGTCGCCCACACAGGAACGAACGCACCCACAATACAGGAATTACTCCTGTATTGTGGATGCGTTCACTAACTTTTTACGTTCGTTTAACTTGAATCACAAGTTAAACAAAAATCAACTTGATTTCAATGAAGATTATGAACGGATGGGGGTGTGCAGCACCAAGCGTCCTTCGCTCGGTCGGACCTTATACACCTACATCAGTAACAAGTATGTTTAACAAGGTGCGAACCTATAGTAATCAACAAGGTATAACTCACTCCAAGCTGTTTTTTTTTTTAATAATTATAAACTAGCGCTTGACCCCAATCCCGCCTGATGGTAAGCAGTGATGCGATCGTTGATGGTAAAGCGTGCTAGTTTATTAAGAGCCTATTCACTCAGAAAAACTGAGCGAATAGGAAGGAAGACGGCAGTTCAGCGAGGTGATGCAATGTTAAACCCAACAACACGACCAACGATGCTGCGCCAAAGGGAGATTGATCTGAAGACCCTCCACGACCAAACTCCCAACACAACAACATTAGGCGCATCGTACCCGGCACACATCGCAACACAACTGCATAGACCCGTCCTCTGTACGGCTTCACTAGACATCATGACGGAACACGACAAATCGCTTCGCGGCAAGGCTTTGTCTGGTGGGTGGTAATTTCTACCGACGGCCGATTTTATGGCCTACCACCGAGAAGAGTTAAAGAGAAGTTCCTTATAGAAATACTGCCCAATTTGGTAATCTAACCTAGGACCTAATGCTCAGTTGTGCTGGTGGTTACAAGCGCAACGCCAAAGATCCTTCATAAAATAAATTTTCAAATAATAGTACGTACTTACCTGTATAATGAATGTAATATGCACCAGATTGTGTACAATAACCAGCAGAAAAATTAACGATCTGTATATTTGATGGCACATCCATAGAAACCTGTTGTTTGGTTTTTTCAGGAGCTTGAAGAATCCAGCCCATATTAATACTTTGTATACTTCAGTAAAGGATTCAAAAGGGCTTATTTTTACGTCAGTCATTTTAGTTGACTGTAGAAAGGTATATTGTCTTCGTGAATGTTCAACGATGACTATTCAATTACAGCTCAGTAATGAGTGGGGTCAATTAATTTGATGTAAGGCATAATACATTAATAATTTTTAATCGTAGAGCTTTTCCGCCATGTGAGCAATTAAAGCGTAGTTTTCTATTCACTTTATTTTCTCTACGATAGTTTGAGTTTGATTCCGCTTCTGGATATATTTTCCCATACCTCAAAAGAAAAAATAGAACTCTTATAAGGTCACCATATCTGTCTGGCTGTCTATGAATACCCTTTATTTCATAAGCGCATGCATATTTCAAGTTAAAATTAATATGATGCAAGTACTTGTCGTGTGAACACAAGAAAACTAAACTAAGAAATAAAAAAGGTAAGGAATCTATTTAGATTATCCATACTATACTAATATTATAAATGCGAAAGTAACTCTGTCTGTCTGTCTGTTACGCTTTCTCGCTTAAACCGATTTTGATGAAATTTGGCACAGACCATCTTTAGACCCTGAGAAAGAACAAAGGCTACCTTTTATTGAAAAAAAAAAGATATACCCGAGGGAAATCTAAAAAGCGCGATAACCGAATTCCACGCGGGCGAAACCGCGGACGGAAAGATAGTTATATACAGTATGTTAAGAAAACCCTGTCCGACCGGTGAAGGTGTTGTTACGTATCGATAACTGACTATACTAAGGGATACAAAACCGGGCAAACTTAAAAAAAAATCCCCCTAAAAAAATAAATATTATTTCGCAAAAAGAGGTAACTTAATAAATGTGCGTTAAGCACACTCCCGCGGGCGGCGGGCGGCAGGGCACGCGGCACGTGGTCGCATTGCTATTCGCGCATAATAATACCGGTGTTGTTACTTTTTTTTAAATTACCAAATTTCGGGGAAGTTGGAATTCATTCGCGGGAAAAAAAGATTATTTCAAAATTCATTTGTATTGGTACTATGATGATTACGTAAAATTTTATATTATATTTGGTCATGTGTTTACCTAACCTTTATTATCCTTATGGGACGGACAGGGTTTTCTTAACATGCTGTATATTTACAAATAATAATCAGAAATGAGATTACATTGGTGGGAGGTAGGAGTAAGTGAGTTGTAGGTGTAAAGCATGGGGTCCCATCTCAAAGAATGAAATCTTTGAAGTCAAGTTCTTACCAAGACCTAATAGATGGCAGCATAGCAACGGCTTCAGTTTAGTTTGTAGTCCAAATTGTAGTAGGGAGTCACACTAGTCCGAATTTTATTCTTATAAGCTTAGATTAGGGATACAATGAAAGTCTGTATACTAAAACCACAGAAATCGTAATAGTTATTACGATTTCTGTGTCTAAAACAGTACCTACTCAAGCATTGGATTTATTAACGTGGCAATGATAGCTACAAGTTAACACAATAAGTTAATTAAAAGACAGAAGCTATCGAGCTGTTTGTGCAATTTATATCATATATTTATGAAAATCTTTTGTATGCTCATAAAAATATAAAATTGTTTAAAAAATACAGTGATGTCCATAATATAAATACTAGGAACAGGTACAAATTTATTGTACCTACAACACGGCTCAAGAAAAAAGGTGGCTCTTTTAGATGCCAATGATCTGAGCCTGAATAAATTCAAATCCTTCATTAAACGTAAGTTGTGTCAGAAAGCATTTTATAGTGTTAAGGATTATATTGAGGACAAAAAGGCTTGGGCTTGAGCTGCGTCCGATTTCTATACTTACACTGATTGTTCTTTGATTTTTCCTCTTGTAGTTTTAATTTGTAATTGTTTGTTTTTACTCAAAGCCAGTACACACTATGTAGCCAAGCATATTGTACGTTACGAAATTGCATCGCTGACAGGGGCGTCGACACTGGTGCAGCTACACAGGAGCTAAACTTAGTATTCGGGAACACTGTTGGAGCTGCTGAACTTTGGACAAAACTATCTTTACATTGTGTAGATTCAATTTCTTAGTATTGTATAATTGCATGGCACACGGTTGAGCACAATGTACTTGCTGTAAAGCATCTATTTGTTGGGTTAGTCTTTTTTTGTTGTTGTTTTTTTTTTGTGTGTTTTCCATAATGGACACTCTTAGCGTACAATATATTTATGCATCGTCCTCACACGGTTGATTTCAAAATGAATGATGTAATCAAATATTTGTATCAATAGCTTGATAATTGAAAAGAGTGTCCATGGAGTTTCTTGCCCGTTCTTCTCCATAGGTACCTACTCCTTGGAATGGGCGATTAGCTTCACCTTACTGACTGACCGACCTTTTACTGACTGACCGACCTTCTGACAATTCAAAAGTGCCTGTAACTGCTTTATTTGAAATAAATGCTTTGATTTTGTTTTTTTTTTATCAATAATTTGTATCCTCAGTTTAATGAACACGAGTTAATGGCAGGTCTTGCCGCCAAGCGATTCGTCGTGTTCCGGCATGATGTCTGGTGAAGCCGTATGGAGGACGGCTCTGAGGAGTTGTGTTGCGATGTGTGACGGGTATGATGCGCCAAATGTTGTTGTTTCGACTCGGGAGTTTGGTCGTGGAGGGTCTCTAGATTAATCTCCCCCTGGCGCAGCATCGTTGGTCGCGTTGTTGAGTTTAACATTGTATCACCCCGCTCAACTGCCGTCTTCTTTCCTATTCAGTCAGTTTTTTTTATTGAGTGAATAGCATCTTAATAAACTAGCGCGCTTTACCATCAACGATTGCACCACTGCTTACCATCAGGCGGGATTGCGGTCAAGTACTAGTTTTATTTATAAAAGAAAAAAAATAGATTTATAATCACAAGATCAGCTTTATTAACTTGTGTTACCTACTTAAATGATGGTATTATGTCTGAGAGTTCATGAATACACTCTAATTATGTTATAAAAACTACTTTGACACAAAAAACTGTAATTGGTATTTTTGTTTGGTCCATAGGTCGGCATGGATACCGGTATGAGATGGATATATTATGACTAACTGATAATAAGAAAGTAAGCTGAACATCATACTATCGATCCCAAAATTAGATTTTCACCACTTTTTTATACAAAATTTTAGAAATGTTCTAAATACTTTGTAATAAACACAAAATACAAAAAAACCCTAAATCCTCACACCAAAATAAAATGCACCAACGATCTACGGCAATGTGTCAAATTTAGAAGCTAGAGCCTATAATTTAAAAGTCACTAAATGATTTTTGACCACAAGGGCACTGATGTGTCCTTGCCGCACTCGCGACTCATCTCATCATAATTTCATCACATGATACAACATAATGTTTATTAGCTTACTTAATCATGCATGCTGTGGTCTCCTGTTAGTGAAGGAGTACGCATATTAGGTACCTGAAGTTACTCTTTATGTTTATGGAATGTATTTGGTAGATAAATATATTATTGAAGGTCATAGATAAATAACAGCTTGTAATTCCAAAAGGGTTGGCCATATATCCCATCTTTAGAGGGCGAGACTATTTCTTCTGACTGAGTACAAATTTAGATTCAACATCCCAATAGAACTTTTTGACTTGGGATTCGAATCCAGGATCTCATGCTCAGCAGTGTCGTTTGAAGACCAACGACGCAGTAATCATTGTAATAAATTTGTCATGAAGTATATACCTATTTTGGAACCAAGTCTAACGTCATTTGCCGCTTATCGAACATCGTGTCAATAAACTATACTTGTTATCTGACTGGTGTGGTGATGCAGCTCCCTAGCCATAGTGTCGGGTTGTGAGCAGAAACGATCACAACACATCATTTTCACTAGTGTGAAACTAACACACAACACTCTCATTACAGATAATTTGATTCGGGAATTCCAGAATCAAATCTTGATTTCTCGTGGGCATACATAAATTGCATAGACAAAAAAATTAGGTCTTAGTTTTTAACATTATGTGAGGTGAAACAATATTGAGGCTATGGAAAAATAACGGACGGCTTTTCATGTTATAATTTAATTTATAATAAATAAACAATCTTCGTGCTTTAATTAATTTACATTAAATAACATCAATTTGCTAGTATACTACATTACTTTACTATAGTGCAATGAAAGTCAAACAATTTCAAGTTACTGTTTCGTTTTCAAAACCGCAAACATGCTGTAAGCAAATCTGAGAACCTGAAAAGAAAACCCTTTATTAATACATATATCCCATAAAATATGAGATTTCGAGGAATTTTAAAATTACGGATATATATATTTTGTGAAACCAAATTATGTGTGAGCTTGTACCACTGGCATTAATACAAGTTATTTTGTTAATTAGATGGGTTGCTACACCCAAGAATTTTTATTACATATGTTTTGTTATTTAGCATTAAGTCAAGCGTTCACATATTGGTCAATGAAGTGTTTCTTCCATTTAATGCAATTGTTATTTAATTAAGCAATGCATAATTTTTTTTATTATCTATGTTTCTTTTGGCGTTTGTCCAAGATTGGAACCAACGTCACCATTTTGTTTTTTTTTTTTTTTCAATACAATTTCACAAATAATTACCAACCACGTCCTCCTGAAAATGTCATTCAAATGCCAAAATTCTTGAACAATTTATAATTATATTTCTCTTAAAAAAGAGAATTCTTCTTTAGGTATTTACCGAAACAAACGTGGCCAGAGAAAGTGGCACGAGCCCAAAAAACCTTGGAGTGATGTTTTGTGACCAGCGCAGCATGGCAATCAGGAGCAGACGACGAAATTGCGGAGACGTCGAAACCCAGTCACTCATGTATACTGACGTTACTACTAAATCACTCTGAAAATGTATTGTACACTTAAAAGTTACATAGTTATATTTCCGATGAAATAAAAGGTACCTAGGTTAACTACATGGTTTTGTTTATTTTCATTTGTTAGCTAGTATAGAAATGGATGTAAATGAGAGACCACAAGAATCAGACTCCCCAAAGATCAACCTCACCTGCACGCGGTGCACCCCACTGCTTACCAACGAGGATCTGATGACCAACAAATGGCAGGATATATATATATATACTTCTGCAGCGTTGGCGGGTAAATCAACAAAAAAGCATTCCCAAGGAACTAGGACTAATGTCAACTAATAATAATAACTCGGCTGTCATTGTACCGATTGTCGTATCGGCCAATGGCTTGATAGCCAAGAGCCTCGACCAACATCTATTGAGGCTCTCGTTAGGCAGTTGGATCAAGGGCTTGATTCAAAAGGCAGTACTCCACAATACGGCCAGCATCGTGAGGTGGTTCCTGTCTCTGGAGCCCTAACCACCGCTAACTTGCCCCTTCTCCCGTAATCGGTGGAACACTACATTTTTTATATTTCTAAATGTTTTTGTATGTATTTTTTAAATAAAGGGAATAATAATAATGTTTTTATTTCATCAAAAAAGGAACAGATTTAATTTATTTTATACAATACATAGTTTAAGTAGACTTAGGTAGAAATATAATGACACACATTATAAGAACTCATATGTACACCATAATAGGAAACTCTGCCTCTTAAACTAGACGGTAGCCTGTATCTTGAGAGACAGTGATTTGATCTTAAAGTAACATGAATTAATAAATATGATGCCCAATACATTAACTGCGGTACGTTATATAGAAGTCCGAGGAGTATATCAAACCACTATGCTAAGCTTTTGTTCATTATGAGAAGGCCTTTGATTTAATCGAGACTGGGGCGGTGCTACAATCCCTCCAGCGGTGCCAAATTGACTATCGATACGTTGAGATGATAAAGTGTTTATACAAAAACGCCACCATGTCAGTCCGCCTCCAGGATCAGGACTCGAAACTGATCCAACTGCAGCGTGGAGTGAGACAAGGAGATGTCATATCTCCCAAATTGTTCACTGCTGCGTTGAAAGATGTCTTCAAGCGCCTGGACTGGCAAGGACTTGGCTAGGTCCAACTTCGCGAAAGAGATGTCTCGTCGAATCCAGCTCGGCTGGGCAGCGTCCGGGAACCTACGCTTCATCTTCTCGTCGTCCAAGATACCACAGTGTCAGTCAGCCACAGTCAAAACCAGTGTATGTTGCCAGTGATGAAATACGAAGGCTTAAATCACACAAAAGGCGATGGAACAAGCTATGCTCGAAGTTCCTCTACGCGATCTAATCAAAAATGAGGAGATCAGCTGCAGAACCATAGTCACCGACATAGTCTAGTCGTTAAACTTAAGTGGCAGTGTGCGGGGTACATTGCTCGTGAAACCAATGGCCGATGGAGCAGTAAGGTTCTGAAGTAACGGCCATGTACCGGAAGACGTAGCTTAGGGAGGCCCCCAACAAGATGGACCGATGACCTGGTGAAGGTCGCGAGACACCGATGGATACGGGCAGCAAAAAACCGGGCATTGTGGAAAGCTTTGGGGAAGCCTTTTTCCAGCAGTGCACCTCAATAGACTGAAGAAGAAGAAGATGCGCAATAGCTAGGGCGTCGATATCGGGTATGGCGTGACAAAAGAGTTAGTGATATTAGTTCCACTGATGAACAATCAAGTGAATCAATTCTCTTGCTTTTTGTGCTCCTTTGGGCAAATATTGTTATATAATACAGACTACATACTGAGAACCCTGTAGGTTAGTAATGCCATCTATACAGAGCTGGAGAATCCCGGTGGCGAGAGACTAGAGATAAGTGTTACTGTCCTTGTGATATATCCTTTAACTTTTTGCTCGGTGATTATTATTTGTCCAGGATCCATTGGATGTGCAAGCGCATAGGATGTGCAAGCACAAATACAGTCCACTAAATACTACATTTACATATTCTGTACCCAACGAATAGTACAGGTAGTTCTGCCATTATACTATAGGAGACGCGCTGAGGCAGCACCCGGCTTCTGTGGGAAATGGACAAGGGTTACCTCACCAGAATGGGTGGACGCGACGTAAAACCCAAGCTCGGAGTGTGAGAAAAATAATATTAAGGTGTGTGAGCCGGTATGTAAGTACAGTAACTGGAAGAGGAAGGGAACTAGCAGATGTTTTAATAGGCGACGACTAAACATTACGTGTCTGTAAGAGACATAGTGGCAGGCTGCGAAGGCTAGATAGATAGGAGAAGGATATAATTTATTATTGTGGAAGTGATAGTTCAAAGAGTGTACGATTCATTCAAAAGAGTAAGTGATAGAGAGATAGCTGTTAAAGTGATTGTAGAGAGTTTGGTGAGTGATATAGTTAGTGTTAGTCGTTAGCTACTGATATCGTATAGAAAGATTTTTTATATAATGAAGTCGTGTGAGTTAATTTAAAATATATTTAAATACCTCATACTGCACCATGTTACCGAAGTAGCAGTACAGTAACAGTTGACCTACCAATAAAAATATCACGGTTACCATGAACGCGAATGGCAGTGATATTATAGGAGTCTGAAAATGAAAGAATATCATCAAAACAAGTCATGCTATGCAATTGATCAATAAGTACGTCGCTAAGACTCTTAGGCTGGACGCATTTGAGATACTTTTTCGTTCAAATTTACCTCGCACTGATGACGCACTCGTAAAAATACAATATAGTCACGAGTCACAACCGGGTCGGTAACCCGGTTGTGACTCGTGACTATTTTGTATATTTAGAGCGCTAACATACTGGCACCCGTGGCGAAGTCGCTGGCTGCGCAGCCATGCTTACCTCTCACTGCAGAACATAGCCAAATGAGGTTGCCAAGTAGCCAGTGACTACTGAATCCATCCTGGTTCGATAAATTGAACATCGAGTCCCCTTACTTACTGTAGTGGGACAGGAACTAATATGTATACAAAATACTGGTGACATGACTACGTGTCACCACTTGGTGACGCGTAGTCTAGCGTAGACTAGATGCTCTACGACCTCGTAGAGTATCTAGTCTCCACGATGGGACTGGTCGGTCGTGACTACGCTTTCAGAATCAGAATCAGATATTTTATTTGTTAATTGGTGATGTCGTACACTATGTATCCGAATGAAAATTTACTTCGCCATGGCATGCGAGTGTATTAGTTTATAATTTTAATTCAATTAATTTCGTACATCGGAAATATAATTGCTTGCTTTTGATTACCATTAAATAACACCTTGTGTGCGGAGTGACAAAATTTAGTCGAGAAAATCAGGATAGATCGTATTTACCTATTCATAAGTGTGTGTACGAGCCAAATTCATACTAAAACGCATTCAGGATGCGGCCGGCATCAGGCTATGATTCATAAACGACACATAGCACGTGTGTCACAAACTACGAACCTACATACAAGTGCAAAATAGAAACAGTTGTTTCTGTAAAAATCTCAGCGTAAAACTTAAGTGCAGTGAGCTTGGAATGAGTTGTCATATTGTCAGTTCCTATTATAGAATTCATTTTAATTACAGCGCATTCCAAGCCTAACCTAAGTTTTCACGATGAAATGCGTACAGAATCGCGCTGCTGATGCTGATTCTGAATACGTCTAGTTTATTTATTAAAGATTTATAAACAAGTAAAATAAATACGGACAAAGACGGACTTAATTTTTATCAACCATTTTATCGTCCCACTGCTGGGCACAGGTCTCCTCTCATACAGAGAAGGATTGAGCGTAATCACCATGCTTGCTCAATGCAGGTTGGCGATTTCAGACTTAAAGTCCAGGTTTCCTCAAGATGTTTTCCCTCACCTTGTAATCAGTCATTGGTGTCCAAGACATACTTAGAAAGTACATATAACTTAGAAAAGTTACATTTGTACATGCCTGACCTAGCATCGAACCCTCACTCATACTTGAGAGGCTGGTGTTCCAACCACTAGGCCACCACAACTATGGACTTAATATGGCGGACTAATATCTCAGGCATTTTCTGCTTGTCGATCTTATTGTAACTTACGAAACTCATTGTATATGACGCCAGGCAAATACTGACGCTACAACTGAAAAACTGAAATGACGTGCAGCTATTGAATGAATCGCCGACACTCTTCGTATACCTGAAACAGAGTGAACTGTTGTGTTGTGTGTGAAGTTCTATATTTTATTTTGCATACTTTGAAGTCAGTAGCAGTATTATAAAAAACTAACTACAACTCCCGGAATAAAGTCCCAGAATTTTATAAAATTAGAAGATAAATAAAAATATTAAAAATTATAATTTAAAATGTTGCACCAATATTTTAAGGCGTGTACCCATAATCCTAACTACGCAACAAAATAACCGAGTGGGTTATGGCTTTCCTAAGAATTCATACCATATATTTTTTGGCACTAGGTTTTTTATTTTTAAATTCTTGCATACTACGCCACGGCTTTATATCTCTGCACATAATGCACGAAGCGACTTTTCACATCCTTTTCAACAACATTTCTATGTACCCAACGGTCCCTGGGTGCGTCGTCCGTATCGAACAAATGCTCCAAATTATACTTGATGATCTTCAATTGAACCTCCGCTTGCGCATAATACGTGGCTATGAGGCAGTCGAGAGCCAAATGTCCGTACCCTATCCACGGTATGGGTATTACTACTTGCAACACTGAACATGAATATCTGTGGACAATCATCAATAATTATTGGAGATTGCATAGGTCTTTGTGCTCTATTAAAAATAATTATGAGGCTGAGATTCAACAATTACAGTTAGAGACTCACCGCTTACAGGATTCCATGAATAGTGTTATATCTAAATATGAGATTTCTCAAAAGGAAATGGGAGAGTATATTCTGGCAATGAACGGTCTGGTGGACTTGTGTAATGAGAATGAGAGAATGTTCCACTCTTTAACGAACAATCTAACACCTGATTGTAATCATGATCCATTGGGCTGTTCACGGCCAGCTGTCTCTAATGAGTCTGCACCATCAGTGACTCATACTGTGGAGTTGTTTGACAGTCTCAGCAATACTTCCCTCGCCACACCCAACACAGAAGAATTAATAATAACAAATAAAATGTTAAACAATAAAAACAAAATATTGATGTACTGCGATGAAATGGGTAAAAATATGGGTCATACACTACAACACCATTTAAATGACCAAGTACTCAGTTATTGTATGCCTGAAGAATTTTATAGTGAAATTATACATAAAGTTGTAAGTGGTAATTACAGTCCATCCACAACTATTGTTATTGTTATTGAGAAGGGGAAATGCAAATGAAACAATTTGGTTTTACAAAGGGTCGTACAACTACAGATGCGGGCGTAGCGTTGGTAAAGAACATATTTGGGGCCTGGGAGGAATCGCAAGATGCTCTTGGTATTTTTTGTGATTATTCCAAGGCCTTTGATTGCGTACATCATGATACTCTTATTAGGAAATTGTATCATTATGGTTTAAGGCTTCTTATCTGAATAATCGAATTCAGAGGGTTGATGTTAATGGCGGAAGATCTGCAGGATCTGCGGTCACCATGGGTGCTATGCAGGGCTCAATTCTAGGTCCTTTCTTGTATTTAATTTATAGTAATGACTTACCTCATCACGTGAGGGATAATCACAACATGGTATTGTTCGCGGATGACACTTCTCTTATTTTTAAAGTCAAGCGTCAGCTAGGAAATTTTGACGAAGTTAACAATGCACTTTCTAAAGTTGTCCATTGGTTTAATGTAAACAACCTTCTTTTAAATGATATAAAAACTAAAGTCATTAAATTTTCTACGCCAAATGTGCCAATGTTCAACTGAATGGAGTTGAGTTGATCCCTGTCGAGACGACAGTTTTTTTTGGATTAATTATTGACTATTTAATTATTTTCATAGTCTTATGACATCAATACCATCTTTGTTTTTACAGAAAAGGACTGTTCGAGCCATTTACAACCTTGGTCCTAGAAATTCTCTTTGAGAGAAATTCAGAGCGGTAAACATTCTGACTGTAGCTTCACAATATATATTTGAAAATCTTATGTATGTACATAAAATATATTGAATTTTGAGAAAATAAGCGATATTCATAATATAAATACCAGGAACAGACACAATCTTGCTGTACATCACACTCGTCTCCACAGAGTAGGCAACTAATTCATGGGTCAATGTATACACTTTTACAACAAGCTTCCCATGGACATTCGAAACTTACCTATTAAACGATTTAAAAACTTTGCAAAAGGCCAAACTTTACAAGAAGGGGTATTATAAAATCTCAGATTATTTAAAAGACAAAAAAGCTTGGGACTAAGCTGCTCACTCTGCTAAGCATGGTTACTAAGCGATATGCGGAATTATAACGTAAATTATTGTAAACATTTTCATTTTTAATGTCTGGACTTGAAAAAAGACGATGATCCCTGAGTTTGTTTCGGATATTTCTTATCCGAGGTAGTCAGTTCGGAAATGCAATCAAGTTTAAAAAAAACATGACGTGTAGAAGTGATCAGTGATCCTGCTTGCTTATTAAACGATTTAATTTCATTTCATTTGTATAGTATAAGCTATTTGACAGTATGATTTTTTTGCGATTATTTGTTTTAAATGCATAAAATGAGGGTTCTTTGTATATAAAAAGTCAAATATATTACCATTAACTCATGTAAATGACATCATTTACATGAGTTAATGGTAATATATTTGAAATTTTGTATCTCGCGCCACATATTGGCTAATATGACGATGACGTCATACGTGCATCAGCACTTGTTGTTCTCAGGTGTTTTATCGATGTATTTGTACAACCCGGTACAGCACACCACTTGTAAAACATTTTATTAGATAAACAACAAATAACAGATAAATACAAACACCACGGCGGAACCGAAAATCGTTTATATGCTTGTAACGTCACTTACAAGGCGCGACGCCATATTGCTGAATAAAGCGTTTCGGCGGCTTATTTGAATTTTGAATTTTTATTTGCATGTTTCTTACGAAATACTTATTTAAAATAAAAAACAAACTTTCGGTGAACTTCTTAACCGCAACCAAGTAATTCAAGATAGAAATTACAAATCTGACAAATAGCCTATTCGTGGCATCCGCAATACTTGCAAATACAAAATGGAGAACCTAAGGTCACAACGAAAAACTTAAAATTTCAGCTCTTGAAGATTGTCATTGTGAGTTAAGCGGAGTTCGTGTGGAGCCCGCCTCGCTCGGAAGAAAGGTGGTTAATCTGATAATAGTGATGTCGATAATGATGCCGCTCATAATTACGACGTTGGTGATTTTGATGACGAAAATGATGATGTTGATAATGATGATGGGGATAACGACGATTTTTATGATGATATTGCTGGCGTTGATGTTGATAATCATGTAACTGGTAATGTAGATAATGATAATGATGTTCACGGTGACGTCGATCTTGAAGATTTGGATGAAGAAAATTTTCTTAACTCACCCAATCCACGAATCAGTTTCAAAGGGTGAATATATAGAAACTGTAGCAGTTGGGTTTTGAAACCTCTTGCCGAACAGTGAGGCTACCCATATGATAGCACATATTGTTGCGGATATCTTCATTATCTTCACACAACGGTGCATGTTTCTTGTATTCTTGACGAGCATTTCTTTGTCTTTTTTTGTATTGGCTTGGAAAATTGGATCTAAAAATGTGCACCTGAACATTTAAATATATTTGAGAAACATTCACTAATGAAAAGAGAATTTGCCTAGTTTTCTTTCACCGGGTTCAGTGTAGAGTACTTATATTTTTTTATATATATTATATGTGTTCAAGTTTCTCGACGGTCCAATCAACCTTTATTTATATTCATGGTATACTGATAAAGTGAATTTTTAATACAACTAAATGGTATGGCTGTAAATATATGTACCGTTGGAGAACCATATCCTTTAGGTACTTTTAGAAACAACAGAGGTGATTTTTATAGATAACGGTACGGAACCCTTTGTGCGTAAGTCCGACTCGTATATACAGCTCCACAGAAATCGAACCCCTACGATGTTTACGTGCGCGTAATCTCTGAGACTTCAATAAAACTGCTAAGATATTCTAACCAGAAACGTTATATTTTTTTAGAAATTTCTAAAAACTCACAATAGAATTTTAAAATTTAATAAAATTTATCAGCCGAAGAAAGAATCGAATCGGGGTCCTTATACTTAAAATTCAAACTGTTATACCTCTGCGCCATTCAGTTGCTTAACAAAGTGGTGAAATTCATCATTATGTTTATAAATCACCCATCCCAGCATTCATATCGGCCGTGTCAATTATATAATATTAAATAGATAATGAAGAAGATTGAGGGTAAGCTTATGATTTAATTGAGTAAAATATGATGTCGTATTATAGCATAATTACTCGTCTGCTTGTGCTGTTCGAATAACGACTTATAAAAAAATTACAATAAAATCATGCCTCTATTTAGTAACTTTTTAAAAGTGAAAATAATCGTCCTTTGGTAACGAAATAAAATTTTAAAGTTTATTGCTCGAGAATTAAATGTCGACGTAAGTTTAATCTAAAATAAAATCCGTTTATATTTTTATTTCTTTTTTCCCCTGGAATATAACTTTTTAATTGCTTCCTTATAGAGGAACACAGTTCGTCTATGTGTGCGACGGTATCAAGAAACTGGTGATGTAAAGTGTAACCGCTAAGGGCCACGTGCAGTTGCTTACAAAAGTCAATCCATAAGTCATGGTGATATTGTTAATATCCTTACCACGGATCCTTTCACAAACACCCGGTATAATGCTATAAAACATGGTATTTCGCTGACCACTATCCGAAGTCATACAGCGGGGGTCCATAATAAAATTATAAACCTGCCAAAAAAATTTAACTAACCGAAGCTTATCGTCAAGTCAGGATAAGATTTGCAACCCAATATATGTTTGGAGGAAAAAAGCGGAAGTTCCGGATAGTTGAGGTGCCTTCTCATCTCATGAGCATCCATCGTGGGTGGTATTTCGAGACAACTTTGAACAATAACTATAGTGTGATGTTCGATTCTTATTGTTTTAACTGTACAGATACTTATATCACTTTAATATCAAAGGATTACAATGATAATCTCAGATTAAAACAGATAAGTGCCACTGGTTTTGAGTATGACTACCACACTCGATCGAAACTTGAGCAAAGAATGCCCGCGCAAACGGTCGCTCGCCATGGGGGGAATCGATGTCAATGTCTGGAGAACACTAACTTCATTGATGTCACAGAGATGGCGCGCACGTAACGTATTCGTCGTATAATAACACTTATCAAAAGATGTCGCTTTTAGGGTGTGAGATTTCTGTACGTGCCTCTGTACATGGCAGGTTTCTCGATTATGTCATTCTCTTCCACTTCTGGTTAAAGACCTCCCCAAAATATTTCAGAAGCTCTCTATTATATACTGAAAATGTTGAGATGTAATCTCCTTGTAGTAGTTCTGATCGCCTTACTAATGTAAACTCACATATTGCTATATTGTCTCACCACATATTAACTTGTTAATTTTATCAATCGTCGGTATATTGAAATTCACCGCAAGGAATTTGATGACTAAGTTTAGCAGCGATACTTCAATCACGAAAACATCGAACGCATCACCCAAGTTATGGCGTCTCTGAAATTAAAGAAACAAACATATAATATACCTATCTAGCTTTAAGTACACCGCAGCGACTTATTTATTTATATATTCGTTCAAATTATATATTAATAGTTTGAGGTAGATAGTATTGGACAGGTGTTTTAGCCTTATTTTCATTTTTTTTTGTTGTAAGGTGTACATATTATTTCTCAGTATAATTCTAATAGAATTATTTATTTATTGCTTATCACGACTTTTAGTATAATTTATTTAAATTTTTGTTGTTATTTTATAAAATAGGTATTAGTTCTATTGGTAGTGTTCAAATTACAAATTATTATGAAGTGAGTAGTTTCAATTTTATTTATTTTTATATTTCTCTATTAGAATATTTTTGTTTAAATAGACACTTAAATTTCAAGTGTAAGTTAAGGTTAGGACCTCTAAAGTAGGTTATTTTGTTAGGTAACTGACAGCCTTACCGTCGACTAAAAGTAAAATACACAATGCCACCTAACAAACGTTTATCTTTATCCCGAACTTCGAGTAAAGCTAAGAGAATGAGAATTACGCGTTCTCAAGAATCGGCCGAGGAAAGAGCACATCGCTTAAACTCTATGAGAGCCTCAACTTCTCGAGCCAATGAAAGCTCTCCAGAGAGAAAGATGCGATTAACAGATGACAGAGCGAGACGTTCTACATCACGGGCGTCTCAAAGCTCTTCCCAACGAGAGCTAAGGCGTACGTACCATTGACCGAGAACAACATGCGTTATCCCGAGAAGCGGAAACTACTACACAACGAGAATTACGGCTTGCAGCTGACCACGAACGAATCCAAAACTTTTACTCAATATCAAAACCGTTTGACAAATGATAGGATGCACCATAATATTATTCGATCTCTTAAAGACGAACATGAGCATGAACAACGACTAGAGTCAGGACGCGATTATCATAGTTCTTTGAATAAAGAACAATTAATAACTTTGTCTAATGAAATATTAAGAACTGAAAATATTCGGCCTCTTGAAACAGACGAACAGCAAGAGGCCCGTCTTTCTGCAGACAGTTTTCGACATAGTCTAAATGACTTAGATGTACACGTAGAAGATCAATCTACAAATTTGGTGGCGTGGTCTGACAAATATAAAACCGGGTTTGCTTATAACCTCTCAGTTGATTGCAGATCATTTTCTGTAATAGGCGATATGAACGTAGTAGGTATGTTCTTTTTGTAATGTGAAGCATTGTGGAGCAAGTGGAGTAAGGAGTCTGCTGGTTTCTGTTGTTCTGGAGGTAAAATAAATTTGCCTTTGTTCGAAGACCCACCGGAACCTTTGAAATCACTACTTTTAGGGGAACATGTGCAACCTAAACAGTTCTTAGACAAATATTCGGATTTATAATAGTACATTTCAAATGACATCCTTTGGTGCTCAACAAATCTCAGAAGGTTCTTTCATGACTACTTTTAAGATACAAGGTCAGAATTACCAGTTGACCCTTTTGCCTGTAGACCAACCTAAATTTCTTCAAATATATTTTGTATCCGACTACAACGAATGACGCTTTAGCAGAATCCTGTATTAGTGATAATCCACGACGGTTACGCCATTTATTTATAACATTGTTTAATTTCAATCATTGGGCAAGTGGCCTACCAGACATAAAACCCGTCTGGTCGGAGGATCCTCCCTTTTTCTATGGAGGATGAGTGAACTTTACACCCGGTTCCTCATGCCTTCCACATATGTAACTAAATGTCGATAAATAGGAATGTATCCAGGAGACCTGGCGATATAGCTGTATTATATCATTTATAAACTCCTAGTACAACATTCAACTTAGGATTAATTAGAATCGTAATATTCGATGATTCAGATCGAATTATTCCACTAAATCGTTTACGCCAGTTCGAGCTTATATCGGTGATTAGAGAAGTAAAAATTTCATTGATCACCGGTACGATAACATGTATTCAT
Source organism: Sesamia inferens (assembly GCA_037179545.1). Classification (NCBI taxonomy): domain Eukaryota; kingdom Metazoa; phylum Arthropoda; class Insecta; order Lepidoptera; family Noctuidae; genus Sesamia; species Sesamia inferens. The sequence goes on along the minus strand of CM073928.1, from coordinate 11,794,330 downwards.
ATTTTTATTTTTAACGACGCCGGTATAAGTGGAATAATCAAAAAGAACACATGTGATCGTAGGTCATAGATTTAGGTAGCTATCAACGAGGTTCGACCGAAAATAAAACTAATATGTCGCTCCGCGCCATTGTGGTTTCCGTGAAAGAGTGAGACAGCATGATTGGTTTCTGTCACCAAAAACCACCTTAGCCATAGGATACAAACAGTACGTGACCGTTTGTGTATACAAATAACTTCCTATACGAACATTATAATGAACTCTAAGTTGATTGACTACAATCAACTTAGGGTTCATTATAATGTTCGTGCAACTTAAACTCTTGATCAATGGCCTCTGTGGATCATTTTCTTTCCATTTCATTAATAAAAGGACAGAAGATAAAATGTCAGTTTAGACCTGTCTAATTCTTAATTTTGAAATAATCTTTTTTTCCCGCGAATTAATTCCAACTTCCCCGAAATTTGATAATTTTTAAAAAAAGTGACAACGCCGGTATTATTATGAACGAATAGCAATGCGACCACGTGCCGCGTGCCCTGCCGCCCGCCGCCCGCGGAAGGGTGCTTATCGCACATTTATTAAGTTACCTCTTTTGCGAAATAATATTTATTTTTTTAGGGGGATTTTTTTTATGTGTAGCCCGGTTTTGTATCCATTAGTAACATCAGTTATCGATACCTAACAACACCTTCACGGGTCGGACAGGGTAACATACTGTATATGAACCTACCTAATAATCTTGTTTGACGAAGAAGACTAGTCTCCACGGCACAGGGAATCCTAGTGTGGAGGCTAGTGTTATTTAAATATTCTAATGTTGTTTTTTTTTTTCTGAACAATCAAGTTTTTATTGTTATTTTATTATAATTATTATGCGCTTTTTATATGCAAGTTCATTGAACATTCCAGATCTGTCTAGAAGTAATGGCGGAATATAATAATATAGGCCGTTAATTTCGAGTAAATTCAGGTACTTTACAGGAGACGAGTTTCCATTAATTTCGATGTCGACCCTTCGTTGTCAATATTGATGAAACCTATACCTACTGTTCGATAGTACACCATAGGCCTAGCAATTTATTTTTAGACCCTAGGTACCTCTACAATGCCTAGGTCTCAAGTTAGTTAAAGGCAAGGCTTAAAAGTTACGTAAGACATGTCATGCGAAAGCAGAAACACGTGTTCAGGTATTTCTATGTAAAGAATTTACACAATTTACGTATAAAATTTCAAAAAGGTATCATGAAGGAAATACAGTTATTAAAATGTCAGAAAAGCAGAAAAAGAATGTTTGCCTACCAATGTATTTAAACTCATACACTTCTGCATTTGCGACATATTCGGCAAAAACTAAGACAATTAATATAACAATAGTAGGATGTAAGGTTATTTTTTCAAAAACTAATATATAAACAGAAAAAGAACTTTAGGTAGTTCCCTACACAATAAAACACATTTTACGCGACGTCTTTGCCCATTTTTATTAGATTTTTAAGTGCTAATCACGTGCTATGCACACTCAGAATTACTATTGTATCGTGGCTGCGTTCACAAACATTCATCATCTTCATTGAAATCAAGTTCATTTTTGTTAAACTTGAAATAGGTGCGAATCCGATAAAGTGAAATTCCTGACAGAAATACTGCCCAACCGGGGAATCTAACCTATAACCTAATGCTCAGTCCGTCTACCTCCACCGTACCGTACCGTCTGGTGGTTACAAGAGCTACGCCAAAGGTCCTTCATAAAATGAATTTTCAAATAATAGTACGTACTTACCTGTATAATAAATATAATATGCACCAGATTGTGTACAATAACCAGCAGAAACGCAAGAGGTCTGTATATTTGATGGCATATCCATAGAAACCTGTTTTTTGGTTTTTTCAGGAGCTTGAAGAATCCAACCCATATCAATAATGTGTATACTTCAGTAAAAGATTCAAAAGGGCTTATTTTTTCATCAGTCATTTTAGTTGACTGTACCAAAAAGAAAGGTAGGTATATTATCTTCGTGAATGTTCAACGATGACTATTCAATTACAGCTCAGTAAATTAGCTCAATTAGTTTGAGCTAAGGCCTAATTACATTAATAATTTTTAATCGTAGAGTTTTACCTCTATGTGAGCAATTAAAGCGTAGTTTTTTATTTAATAAATTACCTCTATAATGACTATAATGGTGCTGTGGTATTTTCTCTACGACAGTTTCAGTTTGATTCCCCTTTGGATATATTCTCCCATACCTCAAAAGAAAAAACAGAACTCTTATAAGATCACCATATCTGTCTGGCCGTCTATGAATACCCTTTATTTCATAAGCGCATATGCATGCGCTTATGAAATAAAGGGTATTCAAGTTAAAGTTAAAATTAATATGTAGCAAGTACTTGTCGTGTGAACACAAGAAAACTAAACTAAGAAATAAAAAAGGTAAGGAATCTATTTAGAGTATAATATATATTTACAAATAATCAGAAATGAGATTACATTGGTGGGTTGTGGGAGTAAGTGAGTTGTAGGAGTAAGTGAGTTGTAGGTGTAAGGGATATGAGAATGAAATGATGAAAAGCAGACAGCGGGCGACTGGTTGGCCGACTGATAGGCACGGTGCAGAACAGGTGGTGGGTGGCTACGTTAGCACGCTGATAGGCATAGAATAGGCTCAGGCAGCTGCAGGGGCTCAGCGTCCTTGCAGGCGGAAGAGGATACCCCTAGATGGGTTCAGGCAGCAGCAGTGGTTCAACAAGCAGGAAAGTGTACCCCTGGATGAGGCAGTAAGCTGGAGACTCGGGGCTCTTCAATGTTTCTTTATTAGAGGCCAAACTGCGTGGTGAGTCGTTTTCAAATTTGGGGCCAAAAACGTAGCATTTTTATGAATCTAATTTATTTTTTATTTTTTTCTTATTTTTGTAATGAAATGAAATGAAATCGTTTATTAAGCAAGTAGGATCACCGATCACTTTTACACGTCATGTTATTTTTTTTTTTTTTTTTAACTAGATGAAGCCGGCATTTCCTAACTGACTACCTCTGAGAAGAAATAGCCGAAACAAACTCAGGGATCATCGTCTTTTTTCAAGTCCAGACATTAAAAATGAAAATCATCATCATCATCATCATCATCATTTCAGCCGAAAGACGTCCACTGCTGGACATAGGCCTCCCACAAGGTTCTCCACGACGACTGGTCCTGCGCCTCCCGCATCCAGCGGTTTCCCGCGACCTTCACCAGGTCGTCGGTCCACCTTGTCGGGGGCCTACCCACGCTACGTCTTCCGGTGCGTGAAAATGAAAATGTTTACAATAATTTACCTTATAATTACGCATATTGCTTAATAACAATGCTTAACAGAGCGAACAGCTCAGTCCCAAGCTTTTTTATGTTCTAAATAATCTGTGATTTTATAATACCCCTTTTTGCAAAGTTTGGCCTTTATATACTTTTTAAATCGCTTGATGGGTAAGTTTCGAATGTCCATGGGAAGCTTGTTGTAAAAGTGTATACATTGACCCATGAACCAGTTGCCTACTCTGTGGAGACGAGTGTGATGTACAGCAAGATTGTATTTGGGTAAGTTCTGAATAATAAATTCATCATAATAATCATATTAACCACTCATTTATTGCAATCATTTACTAAAATACAATAATTTAAGTGACACAAATGAGTCACCGAATTAGTCAAATGATATTTTGTGAAATACTATTGAGATACTTGGTTACACTAATGATAATACTATTTTGGAAAATAATCTTGACAGTTATTTATAATGAATGTAATCAATGTCAATAAAATATAAAACATTTAACATAATCATTGATCAAAAACATTTTACCTAATATAACTGACGAAAGCCATGTCTAATGTCATGTTGTACCGACTCCTATAAAGATAGGGGACTCTATTCTCGAAGTTGTTGACAGTTACGTGTACCTGGGACAAACTATGCAGTTAGGAAGGTCCAACTTCGAGAAACAGGTCAATCGTCGAATCCAACTCGGCTGGGCTGCTTTCGGGAAGCTACGTAGTATCTTCTTGTCCGAAATACCGCAGTGTCTCAAGACTAAAGTCTTCGACCAGTGTGTGTTGCCAGTGATAACATATGGAATTGATGCGTGGTCGCTAAAAATAGGCCTTATAAGAAGGCTCAAGGCTCGTCAAAGGGTCAAAAGGTTTCACTGCGTAACCGAATAAGGAATGAGGAGATCCGCAGAAGAACGAGAGTAACCGACATAGCTCGAAGAATTTCAACACTAAAGTGGCAGTAGACCGGGCACATTGCCCGTAGGACCGATGCCCGATGGGGCCGACGGGTTCTCGAGTGGCGACCACGCACTGGAAGACGCAGCGTGGGAAGGCTCCCGACATGGCCGACGACCTAATGAGTGTCGCGGGAAACCGCTGGATGCGGGAGGCGCAGGACCGGTCGTCGTGGAGATCCTTGAGGAGGCCAAGGTCCAGCAGTGTACGTCTTTCGGCTGAAATGATGAATATAACTGCGCCTGGGGATGTCATTTAGCCATACCTAGTCAGGTACAAGAATCGCTAAACTACCAACAGACTTGCATTATCAAGTTCTGGCTGACTTTTACATCAAAAATATTAGTTTTATTTAGTGCTGATATCAATAACTTAAATTGTAATCTGTAATGTATGGGCAACTACGACAGCAGGTCAAGCTACTCGAAACTGTCAAATATTTCCAATCAACCTAGAGTCTTAAAGCTACACCTAAAGCTGAATGTCTACGAGTATTATAGTTTGGCAGATTGTAGTAACTTATGTTAATGTCGACTGTACATACAAGCATAATGTATCACGATCGTCAGCTAGAAGACAAACCCAAAAAGGCCGAAGCCTTGTAAAAGTGAAGTGATTGCCGTCTCCCCAGATGTCTTTAAGACCTTCGACCGGGTATGGCACGCTGGCCTTTTGTAAGCTTCCAGCGTACGACATTTTTCCTGGGTTGGCTGACTTGGTAAAAGACTTTCTGACTGAACGGTCCCTCCGAGTTGTTGTCGACGAATGCTCGTCGGAGCTCATGGCGACTAATGCCGGGGTTCCTCGGGGATCTGTTCTCTCTGCAACTCTGTTCCTGATGCATATTAAAGGTCTGCTGATGCCCAGTATCTATGGGTATGCTGATGACAGGATAGTTGTGGAGAGATACCTGCCGGGTGCTCGGGCTAGTCCGAAAGAGAGGCTATGGTAGAGCGTATGAATGCTGCACTACAGGCAGTCTCCGAATGCGGTGAAGCCAATCTTTTTGCATTCAACGCCGTGAAAACAAAAGCGTATCTATTCACCGCCAAAAGGAGCCCGTTCACCTTGGCTCCTACTTTTCGGAATGTATCCTTGGAGTGCACCCACCGCCTTCAGCTTTTGGGAGTTGAGATTTCCTGGAACCTAAACTTTGGGCAGTGCATTGACTCCAAAGCCAAAGTGGCTGTCAGGAAATTTGGTGTTATTGCAAAGGTCTGGCGGTACTTCGCACAGTTTCTAATGTTATACAAAACACAGGTCCGTTTGTGTATGGACTACTGCAGCCACATTTGGGCTGGTGCTGCAAAATGCCACCTGGCAACTTTGGATTCCATGGAGAGGCATGGGAAGAGGCTAATTGGCGACCCAGATTTGGTTCAAAACGTTCTCCTAAGTTTGGAGCGCAGGCGAAGAGTAGCCAGCCTGTCGGTATTTCTGTAGGATGCATTTTCGAGAGTTTTCGAGGGAATTGCATGGATTTTTCCCCTCTAACTACTCTTCGTCTTTCTGATTCTTCTTCGTTAAGTTGTTTCTTTGGTTTAGTTATTGTTAAAAATCAATATTTTTTATATGTACATATAAGGTGATTATTATAATTATCCTTAGATATGGGGTACAGTAAAACTATAGCCAGAATTGAGTTGCTCTGAAAAGAGATTAATTTATTTATTCACAGTTTTAACAATTTTACAAATCTCTAACATTAAACTAACACAAATATTACCTGAAAAGAGAAACAACATTTAAAGCTATTGTTTCACCATTTCTTCATTACATTATAATTATCCTCACAGGTTTTTCTTAACCTCTTTATCACATGTCATCGCTTCACAAATTACAACTTCATAGACAGAATACAACCTTAGAGACTAAACCAAGGAGTATCACACACTTTGTTTACATCTCCCCCTCCCCCGTTCCAAATTACAAAGTCTAACAATTTTACTCTACTACTGGAATAAGTTTTGTAATATGGAATAGATTCGACTCTGTCTTTTTGTGACCCGTGTTTACTTTGTAAATGGAATTAGATATTTTATCTATTATTTGGTAAGGCCCTATTTTCAATTCATCTAGTTTTGACGTGACAACGTCTTAAATTAGGTTGCGGCTGGGAGTCACTTATGAAAAAGTGTAACGCTCGGTAACGTTACGATGAGTCACCGATGTTTTAGTAAACAAAATATATTTCTATAGTTAAAATTTGTGCAATTCTTATTTTCATTCAATTCCTTGTTCCTATTGTGCAATTTAATTATATTCATATCAATAAATATTCTACCGAGAAAAAGACGTTGTCACGTAAAATCTTCGCCCGTAAAACCGACTTTACAGGCAACCATTTTTTTTTTTTCGGTTTAACCTGTTTCCGTTTTCAACATATACTGAATCTCCAACTTTTAGTTCATAATGTTTTCTATTTTTATCAAATCTTTGTTTATTATAATTATGGGATTTTAAACTATTTTCCAAGGCAATTTTTCGGTCTCGCAATAAATGATCATGTGTTATATTTTGTTTCAGTTCATCTGGTAGAATATCAACATTTTTTCCTTCTAATAAATATTTTGGAGAAAATCCTGTTACACTATGTTCAGTTTCGTTATATTTTTCAGTGCATTCGTGAGCAATAGTTGTCCAGGCAATTTTGTCCCTTCTTTCATTCATTTTACAACGAATTTTGACGTGACAACGTCTTAAATTAGGTTGCGGCTGGGAGTCACTTATGAAAAAGTGTAACGCTCGGTAACGTTACGATGAGTCACCGATGTTTTAGTAAACAAAATATATTTCTATAGTTAAAATTTGTGCAATTCTTATTTTCATTCAATTCCTTGTTCCTATTGTGCAATTTAATTATATTCATATCAATAAATATTCTACCGAGAAAAAGACGTTGTCACGTAAAATCTTCGCCCGTAAAACCGACTTTACAGGCAACCATTTTTTTTTTCGGTTTAACCTGTTTCCGTTTTCAACATATACTGAATCTCCAACTTTTAGTTCATAATGTTTTCTATTTTTATCAAATCTTTGTTTATTATAATTATGGGATTTTAAACTATTTTCCAAGGCAATTTTTCGGTCTCGCAATAAATGATCATGTGTTATATTTTGTTTCAGTTCATCTGGTAGAATATCAACATTTTTTCCTTCTAATAAATATTTTGGAGAAAATCCTGTTACACTATGTTCAGTTTCGTTATATTTTTCAGTGCATTCGTGAGCAATAGTTGTCCAGGCAATTTTGTCCCTTCTTTCATTCATTTTACAACGAATTTTATTAACCAACGTTTGGTTTAACCTTTCGTTCAATCCATTTGAAAATGGCGCATTTACTGCTGTGAAAACTATTGGAATATCTTCTTTATCTAAATATAATTTGAAATCTTTTGAATTAATGCCTGGATATTGATCTGAGAGAATCAAATAAATTTTATAATCCTGTGTTACCTTTTTAACCAGTTTTATAAAATCACTTGCAGTCTGAGTTTTGGATGTCAAAATATAGGCGAAATTAGTGAAATGATCAACTAAAAGGTGTAAATATTTATTTATTTATTTATTTATTTAGAAACGAACAATTATAGCACTATTACAGAGCATTCCAATTCAGTGCTATAAGTAAGATAAATTATACAAAAAGGAAAAAAAAAACATAAAACAAAAAACATAACATAATAAGGTCAGAATAATTAGTACATAAACATTTTTAAAATATCATTATACACTTATTTCTTATAAGTCTATACCTTGTTCCATTAGGTTCTGTGCTGCTTGTAAGAACTTAGGAAGTTTTTGGCCAAACAAGTCTTCCGTACGCGCAATCACTTTAATCAGACGTACGGCTCGAGACATAGGGGCAAACTTTAGTAGGTTAGTCCTAGCCGTGGGGACATCTAAAAGGCTGGGGCGACGACGTGCACTTACGTACCCGCTCGGCGCGCGCAGGCGTAGCTCCTCAAGTACCTCTGGATGTTGGAGCACCCCTAATAATATAGAGACAACATACTTCACCAGCGCAACGTCTCTTCTCACAGCCAGCTTGGTGTACCCGACCATGCCTAATATAAACAAGGTTGGGTACATCAAGGGATAAAAAGGATAAACTCCATACTGTTTGAGATATAAGAATCTTAGGAATTTATTCTGAATCTTTTCCAACATGAGGCTATACTTAGCCTCATGAGGATTCCAAATAATAGAACTTGTTTCTAGATGACTCCTAACAAGTGCATTATATAGGACTTTAAGTGCAGCTGTATCACTAAAATCCTTACACTGCCTCAAGATGAATCCCAGATTTCTAAAACCCCCGCCACAGACCTCCAAAATGTGCTTGCGGAACGTTAACTCTGAGACCATCTGTACGCCCAAGTCCCGCACCTGAGTGACGCGCGGCAGTACTTCAGCGTCTATCCAATAGTCACGTTGTAAGGGTGCCTGAGCGCGGCTGTAGGTCATTACACAACACTTATCAACATTAAAATTTAAGTGATTGGCTTTACTCCAAATCACAACGCTATTAATATCAGACTGTAGCTGATCGCAGTCTGTGGCATCTTTAATTGATAGAAATAACTTTAGATCATCCGCGAACAGCAGGCATTTCGCATTCGTCACTACTGTAGGGAGATCATGAATCATTAAAATAAATTCTAATGGCCCAATATTACTTCCCTGACTCACTCCGGAAAATGTGTAATACGGGCTTGACTCGTGTCCTGCGAATTCCACGTACTGTCGGCGCTCGCTAAGGTAGCTAGCAAAAAACTTTAACAGGTGCGGTGTAAATCCCAAAGCCGATAGTTTGCGTAAAAGTATATCATTATCAACAAGATCAAAAGCTTTCCGGAAGTCAAAGTAGGCGACGTCTACTTGACCTCCGGCATCGATGATGGGCGACAAGTAGTTCACAAAAGACAGCAAGTTACCACCCGTACTCCGGCCAGGCCGGAACCCGTGTTGAACGTCCGTCAATTGTGAACTCACTTGCGTATAAATGGCCTTATGTAAAGCTGATTCAAATACCTTAGCGAACGCAGACAGCACCGCGATGGGGCGGTATCCACTCAGGTCCGTACCTCCTTTGGGGATGGGGATTACACGAGTTATTTTCCAAGCGTCCGGATAATGACCTTCCCGCAAACACAAGTTAAAGATGTGCAACAAGGGGTCCTCAAAAACCATACGACAATCCTTGACAATGTAAGGTGGTATGCCGTCGGGGCCTACTGAGCGTATGGGCTTGAGGGCCAGCAGCGCCGCGCGCATGTCTCCCGCACTGAGACGGCCGACATGCACGCGCGCCGCGCCCGCCGCGCCGCCGGCGCGCTCCGCCGCCTTCGGGTCCAGCGCTGGTCGCTTCTCGCTATAGACGGAATGAAAGTATGAAGCGAAACAATCGGCACATTCATCATCTTTCAGTACTATACCTTTGTTAGTAATCTTAGGTTTATTTCGTCTAGACTGTTTCATTCTAACATAACTCCAAAATGATTTCGGATCTTTCTTCAGGTTTCGTTGAAGTTTGTTTTGGTAAGTCTCATACGTTGAGGCTATCTTTGTTTTTACTCGAGCGCGATAACGAGAAAACGAATCATAATCGGTCTGGGAGCCTGTTATTTTATATAGCTTATGAAAACGCCATTTTTTCTTAATGTCACTTATTAAGTCAGCCGTATACCATTCCGGATAAATTAATCTAGATTTCCGTCTATTTATTGCCTTATTTACAGGAACGCAATCATCCAATACCCCATTTACAACAGTATAAAAATAATTCAAAGCCTCCTCTGAGTTTTCAATAGAATACAATGACTCCCAATCGACTTGCTTAAAACAATAATATAAAATAAAAAAATCAGCCTTATTAAAATTCCACCTACGTCTAATAGAAATGTTATCTTCACTTTGACATTTGTTTACGTCAGGTTCTGGTTCTCGGTGAGATACGTGAACACTAATACCTAGCGGCGGATGCTGTGTATCTACATTAACTAACGGTTCATCAGAGAGTTGTACCCCTATGTTCCGACACTCAAACGTTGAAAGTACTAAGTTTTGGTTGAACGAGCACCACCAAATCCCCCTATAGTGTCTAAAGACACTATTTTGAATGGATTGGTAGCAGGACCTAAGTGGGACATTAATCCAAACTTGTAGTTTCCTCTAGATTTATTTTTTATACAGATCTCACAGGTTTCGCAGGTTTCTTTTATATTTTCTAATAATTTTTTAGCGTAATAAAAGGGTTTGATCTTATTTTCCATTTGTTGTCTTCCTATGTGACAGTAGTAGTGATGTACATATTTTATAATCTTTTTACTAAACTCCTCAGTTATTACAATTTTTTCTTTTTTTTTAATCTTTTTGTAGTATATATTATCTTTGTAAATGAGTTTTTTCATATTTTGTTTTATAACTTCATTATTATCTTGATCATTTCGTATGTCTTCTAATTTAACAAAATTCACTACTTTTAAACTACTATCTTTATTTTCATACGATTCTAATACAGGGTTTCTGCTTAAAGTATCTGCCTCTATATTATATTTTCCCGGAGAATATATTATTTCAAAATCGAATTGCGACAAATAATACGTCAAATCTCCTAGTTATTCGTCCGTTCTGGCTTTAATATTCATTCTTTCTAAAGGTTTGTGATCTGAAAAAACTATGAATGTTTTTCCTATAAGCCAGTGTTGCCAGTATTTACCGCCTCTTTTATTGCCAAGCACTCAAGGTATATGGCTTTTTTCTTTTTTTGAGAATCATTTAATTTTTTGGAGAAATATGCACAAGGCTTTTCATCGCCATTAGGTTGAATTTGTTTTAAAATCGCTCCTATACCTTGAATGCTAGCATCAGTATAAATATATATTGGCAAGTCTGGATCAAAGATGGCTAAAATAGGTTTTGTGCAAAGTAATTTTTTATAGTATCAAAGGATTCTTGACATTTATTGGACCATACGAATTTTTCTCCTTTCCTTAATAAATTATGTAAAGGATCCAGTATAATCGAAATATTTGGCACATATTTTCCATAGAAGTTAATTTTTCCTAAGAATTGACGGACATTTTTTTGAGTTTTTGGAGTTGGAAATTCTTTTATTGCAATCAAATTATCTTTTAATGGGGTGACAGTATTGTTCTGTATTATGTGCCCTAGATATTTTACTGATTCCTGTGCAAAGTTACATTTAGTAAATTTTAATTTAAAACCTTCTTGTAAAATTGCTTCTAATAACAAAGATATGTGCTCAACGTGTTTTTCGAATGTTTCAGAAAATACTAAAATATCGTCAATATAATTGACAGTAAAATTTGACAGTTTATGCTTTCTGATGATGTTATTCAATATTCTCTGAAAAATTGCGGGAGAAGTTTTTAACCCAAAAGGTAAAGAAGTCCATTGAAAGTGTGATTCTTGAGTAACAAAGGCCGTTTTGTGTCTGTCTTCAATTCTTAAAGGTATGGACCAGAACGCTGAGTTTACATCGAATGTGGAAAAAAAAAATACATTTTCTTGTTTTAACCATTAAATCCTCGATTAGTAGAAACGGTTGCGATTGAGGGACTACAATTTTATTTAATTCGCGAAAATCTATACAGAGCCTTGTTCTCCTTCCATCTTCTTTTTTAAATGCTAGTGTTACCGGAGCGGCAAAGGGGCTATATGATTCCTCGATTAAATTATGTTTTAGTAACATTGAAATTTGATGTTCAATTTCTTTTATATCCCCAATGGAGCACCTATATGACCTTTTGCTACAGTATTTATCTATCAACAAATCAATATGGGCTTCATATCCTTTTACAGTACCTATATCAAATTTGTCTTTAGCAAAGACTGAGTTATATTTGCATATTAATTTATCAATAATAGGTTTTTCTTGATGATTTAAATTATTAACTGAAATATCGAAATTATCGACTACTATATTTTCATTAAAGTTTATTTTATATTCGTCTATAACAGTTTCATTTTCATTGTTCTTTATAGTATGAACACCTTTCTTTTCATAGTATATATCTTGTCTATTCCCTATGTCACTACCTGAATTGCCAGGAATTTTTTTAGCGTTTATAGGTTGCTTTTCTTTATTTGTTGTGTATTCTTTAATATTATTATTACTGGTGGGGACAATTTGGGTAATATTTAGATTTTCATTTTGAGTTAAATGAAATTTTTGTATACAGTCTAACCCAATTAAGAAATCATAGTCAAAGTTCTCTTCATCTATAACGAAAACATCAATATGTTTTTCTATTTCGAAAATTTTATTTTTTAAAGTTACCATTCCTATCGATTTTTTTACGCCATTAATTGTTTTTAAACCTGCATTTTTATCATAAGTAGGTATATTTTTTAAAAATAATAACCTTGAATTTATTAAAGACACGTTAGATCCTGAATCATAGATTCCTGTTGTTTCCAAACTGTCATTTATTAGTAATTTAATTTTAATTAATGGCGTCACTATTACTTTTTTGGATCAATTTTATTTAATTCCATCTCTAATTCTGAATTATTAGCATTCCTTATTTGATATTTTTTTGGCTTATCATTATTTTTGAACCTACATTGGGATTCAGGGTGGTAGCGTATACCTTTATTTTCTTTTTCACAAATTTTACATGGGCTAACCATGGGCTTCACATTTTTCTCTCTAATGTTACTGTTCAAAGTTCCTATCTTTTTATCAAATACTTTTTTGTTTACCATATGCTCTAAACATCTTAAATTTTTAAATAAGTCTACAGTTTCTTTTAAACTACTCCTATCAATATTATCAGCAATAAAATTTGGTAATCCAGTGGCAATCAAATCAATAAGAGTGAGTTTATCTATGGACTTATTTATTTCTAATAGTAGTCTCTCTTTCTTTATCGCGTATTCCAGCAATGATCCCTGTTTATATCTAAATAACATTGCATACCTGATTGGTGACCAACCCTTATCAGCATATGTTTCACAAAAGTTTCTTTTCCATATTGTCCATTCTGAATTTATTGTATGCTTTATAAGCATGGAGCTATACCAGTCTGAACAAGAATCTTCTAAAAATAATCTAAAAATTTCAATTTTTTTGACATCTTCAATTTCCAAACGGGCACATTCTGCTTCAAAAGTAGTCATCCACTGGGACACATTAGTAATTTTTCTATTGAATTTTTCTATAACAAATTTGTCTACCATTTTCGCCATATTTAAAGGTTTTGATGAATCTTTCTTTATTCTAGAGACGCTTTCAATTATTCTTGCAAGAGATTCTTCAGAAAATTCTATTGCAGAAGTTTGAGGTTTTGTTTGTTCCTCCAATAGGTAACCCCGAAATTGTATGTTTCCATCTTCATCACAATACGCTGCCTTCATCTCTGGTTTCATAGATATCCACACCTGTCGCTTCTCATGCCGTTTTTGTAATGTAGCCTTTACTGTCTGAAAGGTTTGAGTCTGTACTATTTTATCATGTAATTTTACAGGTTGTAACTTTTCTGGGATCGCATAGGTATTGCCTTCTAAATCCGTGAATGACGTTACGCAAATAATATTTGTTTTCACATCGTCACTGGCTTTGACCATGAACTCAAATCTTAACTTTTCCATTATTCTTGGTAAACAGCCGTCGAAATGTTGTTTTATAAGCTGATTATTATAATTATCCTTAGATATGGGGTACAGTAAAACTATAGCCAGAATTGAGTTGCTCTGAAAAGAGATTAATTTATTTATTCACAGTTTTAACAATTTTACAAATCTCTAACATTAAACCTAACACAAATATTACCTGAAAAGAGAAACAACTTTTAAAGCTATTGTTTCACCATTTCTTCATTACATTATAATTATCCTCACAGGTTTTTCTTAACCTCTTTATCATATGTCATCGCTTCACAAATTACAACTTCATAGACAGAATACAACCTTAGAGATTAAACCAAGGAGTATCACACACTTTGTTTACATCGTTAAAATACAATACTTTGATTTACAGCAATATCAAAATTTTAAAAATTAATTCAATTCAATTCCACGCTTTTGGCCCCAAATTTGAAAGTTACTCAAATAATGTAAACATGCAGAATGTCTTTAAATTTGAAAACCGTTAGTGACCAACAAAAATACATAATTTTGCAGGCGTTTGGACATCTAGTCAGCTATAAAGTAACAGGCGATCAATAAAATTTGAGAGAAAGGTTGTCATGGTGACCTCATAGACAGAGCTGTCAAAAACTATCATAATATAGTAATTATTTTTGTTACAATGAAATCATATTACACATTATTACAAAGTGCTGTGTTAAGAAGGAAAAAGTATTACCATTCAGCGTAGGTACAGTTTCCAATACTGACATGTCACTAGTCGTCGAAACTTAGCGTTAAAATTGAGGGGTGTGCTGTGAGCTGATTGTGGATCAGTCCTGGTGTCATGGAAGATAAACAGAACAGGGCCTAACCGTAATGGAATGCTTATTCTGACCTGCAGGAATGAACGCAAATAAGTGCGAGTATGTTCATCAACATACATACTCAGGGCTGCATTCCCTGCGCGGTCGCTAAGGAAGCGACCAGCCCGATGCCTTACCGCGTACCAGAAGGTCATGGCCATTCGGCTGATCCGGAGATACCGCACGGTCTCCACTGAGGCAGCGAGCCTCCTTACCGGATTGCCGCCATGGGACCTGGAGGCTGAACCACTCGCCCACACGTGGGAGTGGCGAGAGGAGGCAAAACGCCGCGGCATAACTCCACTGCACATGGACGTCTTTCGCCTAATTTAAAACGCCACTACAGAGCCAATTGTCCTCTATGCATCAGCTGTGTGGGCGCCCGCTGCCAAAAAGATTGGGGTGCGTAAGAAATTCGACACAGTCCAGAGAGGCTTCGCTCAGAAGCTCTACAAATCCTACCAGACGGTCTCCCTACACTCGGCTCTAGTTTTGGCGGGGATACTTCCTCTCGACCTCAGGGTAAAAGAAGCAGCCGCTTTGTACGAGGCTAAGAAAGGGTCGGCTCGCCTGGCAGATTGAGAGGTAGAGTGTCCGGTGAGGTTTGCAGAAACTCTTAATACGACAGACCATATGGCTTTGGAAATTACCCAACTGGCAGACCAAAACCTTGTGGACAGGCACAATATGCAGCAGGTGCGAATCTTCACCGACGGCAGCAAATTTGATAGAAAGGTCGGATCCGCGCTATCCTTGTAGGATGGCAAGGCCGAATTCCGGAACATCAACCTGGACTTTAAGTCTGAAATCGCCAACCCGCATTGAGCAAGCGTGGTGATTACGCTCAATCCTTCTCCGAATGAGAGGAGACTTGACCGGATAAGGCGGGAACAAATGCCAGGGTGTCACCATTGTGTGGATCGCCCTGAGGACACGATGGATCATACGGTGGAGGTCTGCCCGGCTTGGGGAGGGCACCGCCGAGTCCCGGTAAGGACCAGGGCCACGTCGACGGCACGTCGTGTTTCACGCGCACCTCAATGAAATGTCAGTACATTGTGACGGTGTCCACACGGGGAAGAAACACGGGTGGGTTTTAGTCAGTAAAAGTCTGACACGCCCTTCCACTCCGCCCAGAGCGGGAGAGGTCATTTGATGATTTCCCATTCCAAAAAAAAAAAAAACAAAAATTGACACTCGCAAGGAGGAATCAAAACCTACAGAACACTTCGCGTTGACTTTCTAAAATCGTGAATATATTTGAAAGAAATACTAAAATGTCGCATATGTGAAGGAGAAAATCCGAATACCATAAATTTTCAGCTGCCTACCCACAATTGGGTTATATCCTAAAAAATAATATAATGTCCATCAGATAGATTAATAATAAATTTTGGACACGTATTTTTTATTTTTTCTTTCATTCAAATACTTAGGAAGACCTATTGATTTGAAATGTCGCATGACGTCACGCCGTGGTACTAAATATACCACGGCGTGGCGTAATTAGCCCCCACTCTGCAACTTTAATACGGGTCTTAATTTTTTTTATTATCTATCAGACGGACAAATTATTTTTTTGGTTTTCATACCTTTGATACATCCCTATTTTGTCGGATTGTAGTCCAAATTGTAGTAAGGAGTCACACTAGTCCGGATTTTATTCTTTTTTATTCTTATAAGTCTAGATTAGGGATACAATAAAAGTTATTACGATTTCTGTATCTAAAACAGTACCTACTCAAGTATTGTTTTTATTTTGTATTGATTTTTATTTCATTGTGAAATATACCTCGAACACATGTGACAATTATCAACCCGTACTGGGCCCGCATGGGGGTATTACGGCGGGAACATTATATGCTGATGGTTTTACTGGTAAAATTTACTAACGTGGCAATGATAGCTACAAGTCAACAACACAATAAGGTAATTAAAATACAGAGGCTATCATATAATTTGTATCCTCTGTTTAATGAACAGCAATTTATGGCAGGTCTTGCCGCCAAGCGATTCGTCGTGTTCCGGCATGATGTCTGGTGAAGCCGTATGGAGGACGGCTCTGAGCAGTTGTGTTGCGATGTGTGCCGGGTACGATACGCCAAATGTTGTCGTGTCGGGAGTTTGGTAGTGGAGGGTAGGGGGATCCGAAGCACGGTGCTCCGCTCGCGCGAAATGTTGTTGTGTCGACTCGGGAGTATGGTCGTGGAGGGTCTCCAGATTAATCTCCCTCTGACACAGCATCGCGGGTCGTGTTGTTGAGTTTAACATTACATCACCCCGCTCAACTGCCGTCTTCTTTCCTATTCAGTCAGTTTTTTTTTTTATTGAGTGAATGGCTTCTTAATAAACTAGCGCGCTTTACCATCAACGATTGCATCACTGCTTACTATCAGGCGGGACTGCGGTCAAGCACTAGTTTTAATTATAAAAGAAAAAAAAAGATAGAAAAAGAGAACCCACTTAAATCATGGATTATGTCTGAGAGTTGATGAATACGTCACTCTAATTATGTTATAAAAACTTCTTTGACACAAAGAACTGTAAATGGTATGTTTGTTTGGCCCATAGGACGGCATGGATACCGGTATAAGATGGATATAGTATGACTAACTGATAATAAGAAAGTAAGCTGAACATCATACTATCGATCCCAAAATTAGATTTTCACCATTTTTTATACAGAATTTTAGAAATGTTTTAAATATTTCGTAATAAAAACAAAATACGAAAAATCCTAAATCCTCACACCAAAATAAAATGCACCAGCCATTTGCGACAATGTGTCAAATTTAGAAGCCTCATCTCATTATAATTTCATCACATGATACAACATAATGTTTATTAGCTTATTTAATTATGCATGCTGTGGTCTCCTGTTACTGAAAGAGTACACATATTAGATACCTGAAGTTACTCTTTATGTATATGGAACTAGCGGCCCGATACGTGCTTCGCTACGTATAAAGTGAAATAATAAAAACAAATCTATTGGATCATCAAAATTATTTATTCAAACATATTTTTTTTTAATTGCTAGCTACTTAAAAAAAAAAAACAAAGATTATTAAACACCGACTGGGGTACCGACTCTTGAACAAGCAACATAAAGTTTATCACCATTTATTGAATTCGTTACAAAAATGTGATAAATGAAGAACCGCTTGACTGATTCTGTTCAAACTTCACATAAACCATCTACTAATTAGTCAAAACAAAGCCTGAACATTTGGTTTGGATGGCTGAGACCGTTCTTGAGTTATATAATTACAAAGAAAGTGGCATTGATTTATATATTAATGCATAAAAATTCTTATTATATTCGTAGGTACATATATTATTGAAGATCATAGATAAATAACAGTCTGTAATTCCAGAAGGGTTGGCCATATATACCATGTTTAGAGGGCGAGACTATTTCTTCTAACTGAGAACAAATTCAGGTTCAACATGTCAATAGAACTTTTTGACTTGGGATTCGAACAGCAGTAGCGTTTGGAGACCAACGACGCAGTAATCATTGTAATAAATTTGTGATGAAATATATATTTTTGAACCAAGTCTAATGTCCTTTGCCGTATATCTGCATCGAACATCGTATCAATAAACTATACCTACTTGTTATCTAACTGTTGTGGTGACGAAGCCTCCTAGCCATATTGTCGGGTTGTGAGCAGAAACGATCACAACATATCATTTGCCCTAGTGTGAAATCCAAAATAGGCACAACTAGAGATGCACAATTATTGTACTCATTGCAGATAATTTGATTCTGGCATTTCAGAATCAAATCTTGATTTCTCGTGGGCCATTCCATACATAAATTGCATAGGCAAAAACATTACGTCATTGTTTTTAACATTATACGAGTATGAGGTGAAACAATATCGACGCTATGGAAAAAATAAAGGACGATTTTTCATGTTATAATTTAATTTATAAACAATCTTCGTGCTTTAGTTAATTTGCATTAATTAAGATCAATTTGCTAATATACTACATTACTACAGTGCAATGAAATTCAAACAATTTCAAGTTACTGTTTCGTTTTCAAAACCGCAAACATGCTGTAAGCAAATCTGAGAACCTACAAAGAAAACCTTTTATTAATGCATATATCGCGTGAAATATGAGATGTCGAGAATTATTAAATTACGGATTTATATCTTTTGTGAAACCAAATGTGTGAGCTTGTACCACTGGCATTAATACAAGTTAACGTATTTTGTTAATGAGATGGGCTGCTACAGCCAAGAATTTTTATTACATATGTTTGGTTAATTTGCATTAAGTCAAGTGTTCACTTATTGATCAACGAAGTGTTCCTTCCATTTAATGCAATTGTTATTTAATTAAGTAGGTAATGCATAAAAATTCTTATTATCTATTTTACTTTTGGCGCTTGTCCAAGATCGGAACTAACGTTACCATTTTGTTTTTTTTTTTTCAATATAATTTCACAAATAATTACGAACCACGTCCTCCTGAAAATTTCATTCGAGCCAAAATTCTTTCATAATTATATTTGTCTTAAAGAAAGAGAATAGGGATGTATCCAAGGTATGAAAATCAAAAAAATAATTAGTCCGTCTTATAGATAATAAAACAAATTAAGACCCGTATTTTTTATTTTGTCGTAATTACCAAAAACTACTGAGATATAGCGTATTAAAGTTACGGAGTGGGGGCTAATTACGTTACGCCGTGCTATATTTTGTACGACGGCGTGACGTCATGCGACATTTCAAATCAATATATCTTCATAAGTATTTGAATGAAAGAAAAAATTAAAAATACGTGTTCAATATTTTTTATAAACCTATCTGATGGACATTAAATTATTTTTTAGGATACAAGCCAATTCTTCTACCTATAGGTATTTACCGAAACAAACGTAGTCAGAGAAAGTGGCACGAGCCCAAAAAACCTTGGAGTGATGTTTTGTGACCAGCGCAGCATGGCAATCAGGAGCAGACGACGAAATTGTGGAGACGTCGAAACCCAGTCACTCAAGTATATTGACGTTACTACTGAATCACTCTAAAAAAAAAAAATAGAAATTAGAAAGTTATTTATAATTCGGAGGATGTAAAAGGTGCCTAAGTTAACTACATGGTTTTGTTTATTTTCATATGTAAGCCAGTATACAAATGGGTGTAAAGAGGACTACAAGAACCAGACTCCCCAAATGTCAACCTCACCTGCACACGGTGCTCCCCACTGCTTACCAACGAGGATTTGACGACCAACAAATGGCGGGATATATATTTAGTTCTGCGGTGTTGACGGGTAAACAAACGAAAAATAACATTCCCAAGGAACTAGGACTACAGGGTCAGGATTGTGGGTTGGTCAAAAGAGAAACCGTAGCCCTAGTGTACAGGTAAGTAAAGGAACACGGGTGGGTTACAGTCAGTAAAAGTCTGACACGCCCGTCCGCTCCGCCCAGAGCGTGGAAGGTCATTCGATGATTTCCCAACCACACCAAAAACAACTGTTAAAAACTTAGCATAACTAAATCAATATAAATAAAAAAATATGACGCGCAATTTGGCTAGGGTGCCGATAACGGGTCTGGCGTGAACCAAAGTGTTAGTGATACTAGTTCCACTGATGAACGCTTAAGTGAATCAGTGACTAACTACTGAGAACCCTGTACGTTAGGAATGCCATATATATAGAGCTGGAGAATTCCGGTGGCGAGAGATATAACTGTAAATATCCTTGTGACTTATCCTTTGACCTTTTGCTCGGTGATTATTCTTAGTCCAGGATCCGTTGAATGTGCAAGAAAATAACACCAGACAATCATATCAATAACGAAACTACAGTCCACATAATAGAATAAATTACATTTTCTGCTTCCAACTAATAGTATAGGTAGGTTCCGCCATTATTCTATGGGCGACGCGCTGACATCTGGACCTGGCTTCTGTGGGAAATGGACAAGGGTTATCTCACCAGAACGGGTGGACGCGACGTAAGACGTGAGTCTCGGAGTGTGAGAAAAATAATATTCAGGTGTGTGAGCCGAAATGGAAGTACAGTAACTGGAAGAGGAAGGGAACTAGCAGATGTTTTAAGAGGGCGACTTCTGAACTTTTCGTGTCTGCAAGAGACTTAGTGGTA
The DNA here is from genome assembly GCA_037179545.1 of Sesamia inferens. NCBI lineage: Eukaryota > Metazoa > Arthropoda > Insecta > Lepidoptera > Noctuidae > Sesamia > Sesamia inferens. Next base: position 11,773,473 of record CM073928.1, on the reverse strand, counting down.
GGCAGCGAAGGCAAGAGGGATAGAAGAAGGATATAATTTATTGCTGTGAAAGCGATTGTTCAAAGAGTGTACGATTGATGTTAAAAGAGTGAGTGACAGAGAGATAGCTGTTAAAGTGATTGTAAAGAGTGTACCTAGTGGGTAATATAGTTAGTGTTAGTTGTTTAACTACTGATATCGTTCAAAGATTTTTAAATAATAAAGTCGTGTGAGTTAAATATATTTAAGTACCTCATACTGCACCATGTTACCGAAGTAGCAGTACAGTATCAGTTGACCTACCAAGATAAATATCACGGTTACCATGAACGCGAATGGCAGTGATGTAATAGGAGTCTGAAAATGAAAGAATATCATCAAAATAAGTCATGCTATGCATTTGATCAATAAGTACGTCGCTGATACTCTTATGCTGGCTACATTTAAGATAAGTTTAGTTTTGGTTCAAATTTAACACGCACTACCGACCCGGTTGTGACTCGTGACTATATTGTATTTTAGAGCGCTAACATACTGGCCCCCATGGCGAAGTCGCTGGCTGCGCAGCCATGCGTACCTATCACTATGGAACATAGCCAAATGAGGTTGCCAAGTAGCCAGTGACTACTGAAACAGTCCTGGTTCGATAAGTTGATCGTTGAGTCCCCCTTACTTACTGCAGTGGAGCTGGAACTAACATATATACAAAATACTGGTGACTTGACTACGTGGCACCACTTGGTGACGCGTAGTCTAGCGTAGACTAGATGCTCTGCGACCTTGTAGAGTACTTTTTAGCTTGTAGCTAAAGAGTACTCTAGCTTTACACTTTTTAGCGAGCAGTGACGTCACTAGCCACCCGTCCTGATCTTTGGTGCCTTTTATATTTGTCAATATTTATTGATTTGATAAAACAAAATATACGTATCCAATATTTTTCTGTAGTCTGAATGATGGACTATTTTTTTTTTTAGTCAAATACCCTGTGACAGCTCATTCCAAGCCTAACCTAAGTTTTCACGATGAAATGGTTACAGAATCGCGCTGCTGATGCTGATTCTGAATATATTATTTTAAGTTTATTTATTAAACATTTATGCACAAGTAAAAATAAATACTGTACAAAGACGAACGTAACCATCATCGTCCCACTGCCGTCATTATTATCGTCCCACTGCTGGGCACAGGTCTCCTCTCATACAGAGACGGATTGAGCGTAATCACCACGCTTGCTCAATGCGGGTTGGCGATTTCAGACTTAAAGTCCAGGTTTCCTCAAGATGTTTTCCTTCACCTTGTATCCAAGATAAACTTAGAAAGTACATATAACTCAAAAAAATTACATTTGTACATGCCTGACCTGGCATCGAACCCTCACACATACTTGAGAGGCTGGTGTTTCAACCACTAGGCCACCACGACTATGGACTTACTATGGAAGACTAAATATCTCACGTATTTTCTACTTGTCGATCTGATTGTAACTTACAAAACTCATTGTATATGATGCCAGGCAAATACTGACGCTACAACTGAAAAACTGAAATGACGTGCAGCTATTGAATGCATCGCCGACACTCTTCGTATACCTGAAACATAGAGTGAACTGTTGTGTTGTGTGTGAAGTTTTATATTTTATTTTGCGTACTTTGAAATCAGTAGCAGTATTATAAAAAAATAACGAGAATTCACGGAATATGGTCCCAGATTTTTTTAAATTTAAAGATAAATAAAAATATTAAAAATCAAATTATTATAATTTAAAATGTTGTATCAATATTTTAAGGCGTGTACCCATACTTCTAACTACGCGACAAAACAACCGAGTGGATTATGGCTTTCCTAAGAAATCATACCATAATTATACATTTTGGCAATAGGTTTTTTTTATTTTTAAATTCTTGCATACCACGCCACAGCTTTATATCTCTGCACATAATGCACGAAGCGACTCTTCAGATCCATGTCAACAACATCCCTATGTACCCAACGGTCCCTGGGTGCGTCGTCCGTATCGAACAAATGCTCTAAATTATACTTGATGATCTTCAATTGAACTTCCGCCTGCGCATAATACGTGGCTATGAGGCAGTCGAGAGCCAAATGGCCGTACCCTACCCACGGTAAGGGTATTATTACTTGCAATACTGAACATGAATATCTGTGGACAATCATCAGTCATTATTGGAGATTAGATAGGTATTTGTGCTGTATAGAATTTGTGGCATCCGCAATAGTTACATGTACAAAATTGGAAAACCTATGGTCACAACGACAAACTTAAAATGGCAGCTCTTGAAGTTTGTCATTGTGAGTTAAGCGGAGTTCGTGTGGAGCCCGCCTTGCTCGGAAGGAAGGCGGGATAATCTGATAATGGTGATGTTGATTACGATGCTACTGATAATTGGTGATTTTGATAATGAAAATGATGATTTTGATAATGATGATGAGGATAACGACGATTTTGATAATGATATTGCTGACGTTGATGTTTATAATGATGATAATGATCGCGGTGACGTCGATGTTGAAAATTTGGATAATGAACATTTTCTTAACTCACCCAATCCACGAATCAGTTTCAAAGGGTGAATATAGAGAAACAGTAGCATTCGGGTTATGAAACTTCTTAGCGAAGAGCGAGGCTCCCCATACGATAGCACATATTGTTCCGGATATCTTCATAATCTTCACACAACGGTGCATGTTTCTGGTATTTTTGAGGAGCATTTCTTCGTCTTTTCTTGTATTGGCTTGGAAAATTGGATCTATAAATGTGCATCTGAACATTTAAATATATTTGAGAAACATTCACTAATGAAAAGAGAATTTGCAAAGTTTGCTTTCACCGGGTTCGGTGAAGAGAGCATACAATTTTTCTATATATTATATGTGTTCAAGTTTCTCGACGGTCTAATCAACCTTAACTTATATTCATGGTACACTGATAAACTGATTTTTAATAGAACTACTGGTATGGCTGTAAATATATGTACCGTCGGAGAACCATATCCTTTAGGTACTTTTTTTAGAAATAACTTTGTGGTACAACAGATGTGATTTTTTTACATAACGGTACGGAACGCTTCGTGCTCAAATCCGCAGGTCGGCAGAAATCTAACCCCCTACGATGTTTACCTGCGCGCCATCTCTGAGACATCAATAAAACTGCTAAGATATTCTAACTAGCATATTCTTCAATGCTGGCACAACTATCCAACGTAGTGTTTACCAAATCTCGGCGTAACCGTTAAGTGTGATAGATCCAAAGCGCGACCTCAAAGCACAGTCGAAAATAATATTGCTCGTGGACCCGGTAAATTATATACATATTCAAGTCGCAAAGATTTCTCAGGAGGTATGGGCAAATCTACAGAACACATTTGAAGATTCCGGTTTAACAAGGAAAGATGGGTTACTCCGAGATTTGGTAAACACTACGTTGGATAGTTGTGCCAGCATTGAAGAATATGTAAACAAAATAATTACAACTGCACATAAGTTGAGGAATATAGGTTTCAATTTTGACGATGAGTGGCTAGGCACATTGATGTTAGCTGGTTTGCCAGACCAGTACAAGCCAATGATTATGGGTCTTGAGAGCTCCACTGTAAAGCATAAGCACAGATTCGATTAAGACAAAGTTACTACAAGAGGTCAAAGACACAAATGTCTCCCTTCTTTACACAAAGCATACTAAAAATCATCACAACAAGAAGAACAAGTCTAATGGTCCCCGTTGTTACAATTGCAATAAGTATAGACATATAAGTAAATTCTGTAACCTCAAAAAGAAAAGTGAAGATAAAGGTTTTTGCAGCAGTTTTTTCAGCAACTAATGGGAACATGAACAACATGGATTGGTATGTGGATTCAGGAGCGTAGTTACACATGACAAACAGTTCTGATGGCATGTATTATGTCCGAGCACATCTTGTAGGAAATATAACAGTTGCCAACAAAGAGATTTAAGATAAATAGAGTGGGCAATGTGTCAAAATCGCATAGAAAAACTGTGATCCCATGGCCCAGTTCCGCCATCTAGTACAATATAGCAAAATTAGATCGACCATTGGAGACATCAAATAGTAAAACTGAAATAAGTTTACATAAAATATATTCAGCTATTGCGCGGTAGGTGGCCAGTGTGGTCTATGTTGCCAGATCCGATTTAATACCCTAGTATAGTTCAAATCGGGTAAATAAATATGGAAAAGTAAACAAATTAAGTGAAACTTGTCTTGTACAGAGATCAAAAACTGTTTTAGAATTTTATTAGCTACTATTCATTTTCCGTGACACCGTCTATTGGCATTTTAGATGTGTTATGCTTACGAATTATTTTAATACTCAGTTTATTGCGATTTTTTACTATAATAGACTTTTTAGGCCATAAAGCGCATTTTGTTTTGAAATTTTTGTTTGCATTTCGTTTTTACCAAAATGATTCTTTTCTACACGTTTGTTTGCAAATATTTTTAAATGGCAATGCAAAAAACTGTGGTAGGGCTTGTATCATTTCGATATAAAATTATCGATAATATTCAAAGAAGTTACTACGACGATGTTTATTCGTATTATGATAGCTTGAAACAAAAAATTACGTAGCAGAAAAATTATAGATATGTTCAATGTTTACAAGTTTCTATTTATATAAATCTTTTAATATAACGGGCGTTAAAGTTTAAATTTACCGATTAATACTGAAAATCTAAATAATTGTTTATTTTTTCATTTTTAATTAACACATTTAATCAATATAGTTACCAGTATTATGTATACATTGCTGCCTTCTAATAGGAAAGTCGTTTATACCTTTGCGATAGAATTCTGAGGATCTAGATTGCACAAACTGTGTGAAAGCAGAACTGTCTAATGTGTGAATTAATTGTCCAAATCACGACGAAAATGGTAGTCTGCTGGAGCAAGATCTGGCGAACTAGTTCCGTACCATTCATAATTATCTTTTAAAATGGGAGCCTTCAATATTTATTTTATTTTTAATTTGAATATATAACCAAATATTCTGTGAACCTTTTAAGCGTCTATCTGTTTCTGTTATTAATATGGAGCAAAAAATCATGTTTGTTGTATGGGAAAATATTTTATTTAAAATAAATAATATTTTATTTTTTTTATTTTTAGCGCTTGTCATAGCGGCAACAGAAAAACTAACATAATTTCTAGAAATTTCAACTGTCTAGCTATTACGGTTCATGAGATACAGCCTGGTGACAGAGGGACAGACGAATAGTGAAGTCCCATGAATAGGGTTCGTTTTACCTTTTAGGTACGGAATCTTAAAAATCACAAAGTAGCTTGCAATCATTGTAAGAATGTATCAGTGTAAAATCAGTGTAAAATATGTACGTACCTACATATTTTATAAATATATTTCATTATAAATAAGTTATCTAATTTATGTACTTATCCACTTAACCATAAATATTATCCCAATTTTTACGACTAAATGGAAAAGTTCTGAAATTAAAAACTTACTAATTCATTACTAGTACAAGGTACCGATCCTTTTTTTTTAATTTGATCGACAAATCTTCTTTCTTTAAAAAGTAGATATCTTCACTTTTAAAATGCTTTGAGCATAATTTCGACGAAGTAGACGGAAGCCAATTTTCTTCTCTACGGTCTATCTGGACAAATCGTATACACTTTTCCCGTACAACATAATTTTTATTCGAAAACCTAAAATAACATAAAACCTATTCAATTTTGTTCATTAATATTAAGATCATGTTCAAATAGAGTTACTAATAAATAAACTTGAAATATAGTAATATTTTAAGTTTATTTAGCTATATTTTAAATGTCAATAAAATATAGCTATATGTTTTCAACTTAATAAGTATTATCGATAACTAAATCGATAAACAACATTACTACATCTCTACATGAAAATAGTAAAACTATTCAACAATAGAGGGCGCTTATTACAATAATAAAAAAGTTTCTAGAACTATTTAAGAATTTTTTAAAATTTTAATTACAGACTAAATATAAATAATTCATACAAAAACATTCCGTAGTTAGGTCCAGTCATTTTACCATAACGAGATGTACAGTAACGCAAAGCGCAACAGGGCATATTTCCTTAGAAAATGTTTATTCTTGGTGGACACATGTTACGTCTTGACGCGGACACTAGACTGAGCGACTTTTAACCAAGTCGACAAAAGTATTGGCTTACAATTTTGTTCGTGATGTCCTGTCTATTGTAAATATAATTTTAATGTCTTTGGTTGCCAACAATACATGTGTCACCGGGCAGAATAAAAATTTTATTGTTTTAGAGAAATAATGTAAGCCATTGGGTCAAGAGGTTGGAGGGCGAAGGAAGGAAAGTGTCGAGACAAGTCGAACAAAACGACAATATTTACCGTTGAATAAACCTTTAAATCGTGCGAAGAAGGAAGGTTACATTTGTGGTTTAAAAATAAACTACCGAGACTGGTGGAGACTTATCGAGCTAAACAGAAAAAAAAAAACAATTTATAACAATCACAGTACAGAAGTGTCCTACAGAGTGTTTTAAATATATACTGTTATGCATCTTAATAACGGACTCTAAACAAACAAAAATAATATTGCTACTACTCTTCAACAAATTTAGCTAAGTGACAGTAATATGTTCGTTTGGTAAATTATAAAAACGATAATTTTGGAATTCGTTAAGAAATAACTTCGTTAACTATTGAACTAAGAAAGCGCTTGAACATTATAATCTCATGCCATTAAACTCCGAAAAAAGTCACTGCAAGATGGACTAGTAACATGCTATACACGCAAAAAAAATGTAAATGTAAAAAGCACTGTTTTGTGTTCTAAGTATAGATTATTTTATGATTGTAATAATATTCAGGTTAAGCTTCAATTCTCTTTTCTTTATGAAAATGAATAATTAAGCTATAACCTCTTTAATGATAAAATATAATATTATCATTTTTATATCTAAAAACCAAAAATATTTATTATATTTTTTACTATAACAATATCATAAGTTTGTCAGGGATTACTTTTACATAAAACATTACAATGCTGCATTATTAATGTTTGTTTCACTTATTAGTATAAGTATATACACCGTATAATATACACACATCAAAAGTGTCTAGGGATCAAGCATTTTTATGCGGATTTCTTGAGATTGAGATGTGGCTTTGTAATAAATTTATGATTTTATAAATTTATATGGATCCTTTTTGGTGCATTTCATAATTTGAATCAGGAACTGTGAATCAAATTCGAGTAAAAGATGAAAATCAGCTGTCAATATTTTCCCTATAAAACATACAACGCATTGAAGACATTATTAGTGCTACTGTTTCCCTACTACTGATTAAAACCAACGTTATTATGGAGCGGCGACGTCATTTAAGCAGGGAAGAAATGCTCAGAGCCGTGGGAATGATAGAAGCTGGTTCCCGGCAACGTACTGTGGCTTTAGCTCTGAATACAAGTCAGAGTGTTATCAGTCGACTTTGGACACGTTACCGAAGCACTGGTACCGTGGCTGAGCGCCATGGAGGACGGTATCGCTGCACCACACGGAGACAAGACCGATACATTCAAATCTTAACTCGAAGAGCTCCAACAATAACCGCCATGATGTTAGCCGTGAGGCTTCATCGCTCTTCAGGGAACTTAATTAGCGACCAAACAGTCAGAAACCGCTTGCATGAAGTGAACCTTCATTCCCGAAGACCGCTACGGGTACCACCTATAGCAATGCACAATCGTAGGATTCGATATCAATGGGCTCTTGAACACAGAAATTGGGCAGAAGAACAATGGCGTTTCGTGTGCTTTTCTGATGAGTCTCGTTTTGGTATGAGACCGGATACAAGACGTATACGACACTGGAGAACCCCTGGACGCCAACAGCGTTTAAAATCCTGCCAGGAAGTCCATCCTTATAGTGGTGGAACCATCATGGTATGGGCGGGTATTTGGATCGGCGGAAGAACTGAGTTGATTTGGATCAGAGGCAACCTCAACGCTCAAATTTATGCTGAGACGATTGTATCAGACGTCATCGTTCCTCTACAAGTGCAAATCGGTCCCTTATTTCAGTTAATGCATGATAATGCACGACCGCACACCGCAAGAGTTGTAAGACAGACTCTCGCCGCAGCTAACATCAATGTCCTGCCCTGGCCTGCTCAGTCGCCAGACTTGAACCCGATTGAGCATGCATGGGATATGCTACAGAGAAGAGCTCTGCCGAATATGGAGGGTATCCAGTCGCAAGAAGACCTTTTTTTGTTGTTGCAACGAACATGGGCGGCCATTCCACAGCGTGATTTGGATGAACTCATTTTGAGTATGCCAAACCGATGTTCTTGTGTTGTTAGTGTTCGCGGTAGAAACACGGATTATTAATTGTTTAAGTTACCCAATAAAATTTTAGAGAAAACTGTTATTTCAGTCTTTTTTTCGAACTTTTGTGTTAGTGGTTCAAATGTCAAATATCCCTTTATTAGGAAAATGGCAAATTTCTTTATTAATGCAAAGGTGACTTGGTTTATCGTTACTGTGACAAACGAAAACACTTTATTTGATGAATCCTTAAAAAAAAATTTAATTAATATCAATCAGGAGAAAAGTTATTGCAAAAATATATGTTGATCCCTAGACACTTTTGATGTGTGTATGTAGGTATAACTTTATAATATATTGCATTATAATATGCTTATTGTTTGTTATTATATTACATCTATAGCAAACTAAAACATATAATAAAACCCTTTTTTGGTATAAATATTCAATAAATTTTCCTATTCCTTTAAATATTATTTGCAAATATTTTTACTTTAAAATGTTTGCAAAATTATCATAATTTTTAATTATATGAAACAACAAAAAGATCTTATTTAATATTTGAACCCACAATCGCACGCATTTCATAGCACCATTGTTAAGTGCGGCCGCTAACTTAACTTCAATGGAAGTAACGAAATTTTGCATTACTTTAAAGAAAGACGAAGACTGCGATAAAAAAAACGATTTCCTAATATTATTTTCCTTGTCTATCATAGACTACATCTTTAATTCTTCGTAGAGATATGTACTACACAGCATGCAGTAGATTGGTTGGAATATGACACACACGGATATAAAATAATGTGATAGTGTGCGTGGTCGGATTAGCGCAGGCGACAGTAGTCTTTAAGGTGGATGGGGACTTCTACAGCTGATAGTACATGGACGGTTTCTCGCTTAAAGGTCGAAACATACTATCAAAACGTGACACGACGCCACGCCACCCGACGCATGTGAGTACGTATCAATTCCATGTATTTAATGCGGTCAGAAGCGCATAGGCAACACGCTACGTGACCACACGCCGCAACATCCAACCGATTTGGATCAGCGTGTTGCCGGGAGAAGGGGGGGACACGCCACCCGACGAAGTGTGTTTCTAGTTAACACCCGACGCCACGCGTCAGTCTTTCGTGAACATTTTTAAGGGTATGATAAAAGAAAAGATATTTTTTGTTAGTTTTTGTTTAAAAATTGGTTTAAAATGTCGGATGAAGAATTAATAGAATTAGGGAAAAACGGTACTCATTGTTATATGATATGAATACGTCTTTTTTCATTAACTGTTTCTGTACAAAATATATCCCCAAAATCAGCAATAAATCTTCTTCAAAATCCTCATCTAGCTCATCTTTAAGCAGAATCGAATCCATGGCCACGTGGCACGTCAATACACTTCAGTATTTCGTGAGAGACTACACTACACGATACGTGTTGTAACATCGTGTGGCGGGTTGCCTATGTGCATGGCGACCGTCGGGTGTCGACACAACACATCGCGTTGCGTTTTGATAGTATGTTTCGACCTTAACTCATTCTCTTCCACTTTTGGTTAAAGACCGCCCCAAAATCTTTGAGCTTTCTATTATACACTAAAATTGTTGAGATGTAATCGCCTTGTATTAATTATAATCGCCTTACTAGTGTGAACTCACATATTGTTAAATTGTCTCACCACATATTAACTTGTTAATTTTATCAATCGTCGGTATATTGAAGTTCACCGCAAGGAATTTGATGGCTAAGTTGAACAGCGATACTTCAATCACGAAAACATCGAACGCATCACCCAAGTTATGACGTCTCTGAAATTAAAGAAACAAACATATTATATACCTATGTACCTTTAAGTACACTGCATTTCTTTTCCTATGAAATAAATTTACGTTCGTTCCATTTATATGCAACTGTTACGGGCTAGGGGTATTAAAATGCCGATTAGGGGTTACGAAGTTTATTGGCAACGAAGTACAGTCGATAGTAGACAATGACAAGTAGAACGTAGCTGATGTCGCACCGAAGTCTTCCATCTGTGCACGAAGTCAGTGTCGTACACACACAACAACACTACAGAAGTCACCCGATATAGTCTTCAAAGTTCTCGTTGCAGTTGTCGCTGTAGATGTTCTCGATTATCACTTTGTAATTATCGCTGGTTTCGCTTCGATAGTCAAATGCACGTACACCACACAAGTTTAAAATTTAAAATAATACACACATAAATAAGTTAACATATATTTTTAGTATATTTATTTGTTTGGAAGAAACACCGATTCTTGTCACCTCAATAATCATACCGACCGATGATATGTATGAAGCTACCTACAGTACCTACCTATTAATCTTGATAGATGAGGGAGACTAGTCTCCACGACACAGGGACTCCTAGCGTGGAGGCTAGTGTTATTCAAATATTGTAATTGTTGTTTTTTTTTTTCTGAACAATAAAGTTTTCATTATTATTTAATTATTATTGTTATGCAGACTGACTCATCAGCTGAGTCCACCGCTTTTTATATGCAAGCTCATCGAGCATTCCAGTCTGTTTAGAAGTAATAACAAAGGCGCTTAATTTCGAGAAAATTCAGGTACCTACTTCACAACAGACGAGTTTCCAGTAATTTCGATGTCGACACTTCATACCTGCTGTTCGATAGTACACCATAGACCTAGCAATGCATTTTTATATCGTACCTCTGCAAAGCCTAGGTCTCAAGATATAAGGCCTTAAAAGTTACGTAAGACATGTCATGCGAAACCAGAAACAGGTGTACCAGGTATATACGTAAAGAATTTACGTACAAAATTTCAAAAAGGTTATCATCATCTCAGCGTTAATCCCAGTCGCGTCTTTTTCAGTTTTGGAGTCTGGGGTCCGCTTTACCAGTCTAACTACTGATTTTGGCTAAACTTCGATATTTTCCGTAAAGTGACTGCCGTCTGACCTCCACAACCCGAAGGCGATATCGAAGCATTGCAGTTAGACCAATTGTTAGAATTTTTGAGGGCTCCAACAACCCGTAACGACTGCCATTAGATGCTCGTATGGCAACCGGGATCAACGGCTTAACGTGTTTTCCGAGGCACGACTAAACCTATGCAAATATTTGTGAAAGTGAAAAATAATTAATTTCGGAAGTCGGTGTCAAAAACGAATATACAAAAACCAAAGACACCAACTTCCGAAATTAGTTATTTTTCACTTTGTAGTGGTTTTTGGTTGTCGGTTATTTTTTTTTTTTGTAAAATAGGTTTTATTTTACACTTTTTAGTAGTGAAAAGTACTATGTATTCAGTGCATCCGGTCAGGCTGGAAGCTGACGCAAATATAGTTGGGAAACGACGTAATTTTTGTTTACTTTAATATTTACATGTAATTTAGAAGAATTCCCTCGACTGCCTATGGTATTCATCATCAGATTTACTGCAGACCATTATTTTAACCCAATGGCTGCAAAGTTCTCATCAATATAAATTAATTAAGCCCAAACACATAGCAGCTCTGCGTGATCGAATGAGAAATGAAAAGATCCACAGAAGAACCAAAGTCACCGACATTGCTCTTCGAGTCGCTAAAATTAAGTGGCAGTGAGCAGGGCACATTGCTCGTAGAACCGATGGTCGATGGGCAGTAAGGTTCTGGAGTGGCGGCCACGTACTGGAAGACGCAGCTTAGGGAGGCCCCCAACAAGGTGGACCGATGACCTGGTGAAAGTCACGGGAAGCCGATGGATGCGGACAGCACAAGACCGGTCATCGTGGAAAGCCTTGGGAGAGGCCTTTGCCCAGCAGTGGACATCTATAGGCTGAAGAAGAAGACATAGTAGCTACTGTAAATCGTTGAGGAGTTCCTGGAACTGGCTGTTGTCTTCATCATCAGCGCTCTTATGACAATCACAACCCAGCTAGATGTAAAGTTCTTATCAATACAAATTAATCGAGCCGAAACACAAGGTAGCTGCTGTGAATTGTTGAGGAATTCCTTCGACTGTCTCCCGGCTCCATCATCAGATCTACTCCAGACCTTTATTAAATTGTAGTGCTTTAAAATACTTAATGAAAATACTAATAAATGCACTAGTTGCCCCTACGATTTTTGAAAGTTTCCCTTGATTTCTCTGGTCATGCATCATCAGATGATCCTGATGTTCTTATCATGGAACCACCTTGGAAATATATTCTTTCCAACAAAAAAGGAATTTTCAAAATCGTTTCATAAACGATGAAATTATCCGCGAACAACATAAAAAAGCATATATACGGTCGAATTGAGTTTTTGAAGTCGGTTAAAAAGGTATCGTGGAGGAAATACAAGTATTTAAATGTCAGAAAAGCAGAAAAGGATGTTTAGCGGCCCAATGTATTTAAACTCACAAATTTCTGCATTTGCGACATATTCAGCAAAGACTAAGACAATTAATACAACAATAGTTGGAAGTAGTTATTTTTCCAAAAACTAATATTTATAGAAAAATAATCTTAGGTAGTTCCTACACAATTAAACACGTCCTTCACTCGGTCGGACCTTATACACCCACAATACATCAGTATGTTTAACAAAGGGCAAACCTATAAGTAATCAACAAGGTACAACTCACTCCGGGCCGATAAAGTGAAATTCCTGACAGAAATACTGCCCAACCGGGGAATCTTACCTAGAACCTAATGCTCAGTAGAAAAAAAAAATATTGCCAAAAGTCCTTCATAGAATAAATTTTCAAATAATAGTACGTACTTACCTGTATAATAAATATAATATGCACCAGATTGTGTACAATAACCAGCAGAAACGCTAGAGATCTGTATATTTGATGGCATATCCATAGAAACCTGTGTTTTGGTTTTTTCAGGAGCTTAAAGAATCCAATCCATATCAAAAATGTGTATACTTCACTAAAAGATTCAAAAGAGCTTATTTTTTCGACAGTCATTTTAGTTGATTGTACCAAAAGAAAGGTATATTGTCTTCGTGAATGTTCAACGATGACTATTCAATTACAGCTCAGTAAATTAGCTCAATTAATTTGATGTAAGGTCTAATCACATTAATAATTTTTAATCGTAGAGTTTTACCGCTATGTGAGCAATTAAAGCGTAGTTTTTTATTCACTTTATTACCTCTGTGATGACCACAATGGTACTGTGGTATTTTCTCTACGACAGTTTCAGTTTGATTCCCCGGGTGCTCTGGGGTCCACCATCCACCATCTTTGGGACCCCAAGTCAACCCCATCTGCCAGACGGTGCACCTGCTGACTAACGAACGGGGGGGCTGTCGTCGGCTTTCCTTTCGGGGTTGAGTGGTGAGACGGCAGTCGCACTCGTAATAGCCAAACAAGCCAATCAACAACAATGGACAGGAATATAAGAAATGCACATATCACAGCTAGGGCGCGCAGGAGCCTCGCCCGACTCCTGTGACCTGTGGGCTAGGGCTACTGTGTCAGAGGCGGACATGGCGGAAGAAGCGAACCCAATCCAAGAAAATCCGTTTCGCGTCGTGGAACGTTGGCACGCTAACTGGACGCGCGAGAGAACTGGCCGAGACTCTCCACAGGCGGAGGGTGGCCGTGGCGTTCCTGCAGGAGACTCGGTGGCTTATTGGGAATGGCTACAAGCTGATCTACACGGGCGCACCTAGTGGGAGAAATGGCGCTGCTCGAAGGATTGCTTCGCGGGATCCCGTTATCCCAGGGAGTCGTTCTGGGTGGTGATTTGAACAGTCATGTGGGTCAGAAGTGTGACGGGTTTCAGCGTGTTTACGGTGGCTTTGAGTTTGGTAACCGCAACGCGGAAAGAAACAACATTCTTCGAACGTGTGCGGCCGCTGACCTTGCAGTCGTGAACACCTACTTCAAAACGAAGCCGGAGCACCTTGTCACCTACCAGAGCGGACGAAGTGCTACCCAGATCGACTTTCTACTAGCTAGGAGGCACCACATCGGCAAAGTAGCCAATTGCAAAGTCATACCCGGTGAGAGTCTCACTGCTAAACACCGTCTCCTTGTCATGGATTTCTGCGTAAAGGCCCAACGCAGACGTGTAGAGCACTGCCCTGCGCCAGATCTGGTGGTAGCTGCTAGATGAAAACAGGATTTTGCGGCGATTATTGGCGATAAGTGCGCCGGTACCGATGGGGAGCCTTTTCAAGAACACTGGGACAGGATCCAGGCAGTTATTACTGGGGCGGCGCGGGTGGTGCTCGTCGTCTCCAGGAACGGCCGCAGACGTGACAAGAAGACCTGGTGGTGGGAGGACACAGTCCAGAGGGCGACTAAGGTGAAGAAAGCGCTCTTCAAAACGTGACCGGATCCCCTGAAGATCGCGACGCATACAAGGTTGTCAAACGTGCCACTAAATGAGCTGTAGCCAGAGCCAGACGAGACCACTTGCAACCGCTCTACGAAAAGTTGGAATCGTCTGAGGGGCAAAAGCTCATTTACAAGTTGACACGTTCCAGGGTCAAAGCAGCACAGGATATATCCAAGTGCCGCTGTGTAAAAGACCCTGTTGGCAACCTACTATGCGAAAACCCCGCGGTCAAGGAAAGATGGCGCTCGTACTTCCACAAGCTGCTGAATAAACAGCACCAAGGGCTGCAGACACCGGAACTCCCTCCAAATTTTGGATTAGTGCCCCCGATAACGCCTGAGGAAGTCCATACGGCTCTTCATCACATGGCGAATCGGAAAGCTATCGGAGCTGACGGAGTCCCCATTGAGGCCTGGAAGGCGATGGGTCCTCGCGGTGTGGACATGTTAACTAACTTTTTGAACCGATTGCCTGACCGACAAAATCCCGAGCCCATTGAGACTGAGTATTATTACTCCAGTCTTGAAAGGCAAGGGCTCGGTATAGGAGTGTGGCAACTATCGCGGTATAAAGGTCATGTCCCACACCATGAAGATCTTTGAGAGGATTATAGACTCCCAGATCCGCCAGGAGTGTGTTGTCTCGGAGTGTCAATATAGGTTTTGTCCTGGGTACGGAACCATGGATCCTATCTTCGCACTAAGGATCGTCATGGAGAGATACAGATCGAAGAACACGCCTCTGCATATGCTCTTTCTTGATATGCAGAAGGCCTACCACTGTGTCCCTCGGGGGGTGATCTGGTGGGCACCGAGGTCCAAAAGGGTACCAGAAGCCTATATTGACATAATTCGAGACATGTACCTCAATTCCGATTCCGTTGTTAGGACCGCTGTTGGTGACACTAAACCCTTCCCTGTCACCGTCACAGATCACCAAGGTTCCGTCCTTAGTCCGTTTCTGTTCAGCGTGATATTAGACGTCTTGTCGGATAGCATCAGGGATTCACATGAGCAACCTTCTTGGTTGCTCATGTATGCTGCCGATATCGGGCTGGTTAACGCGGACAGGGATCGGTTGGTGCAGCGTGTGAATGTGTGGAAGGACTCGCTTGAGAACGGAGGTCTGAAACTGAATGTGGCGAAGACCGTGTATATAGCTAGCAATACGACAGACCCCATGTCTGTGCGCATAGGTGGCGACATGATCGAGTGCACAGACCAGTTCAAATACTTGGGGTCTGTACTCCACGGTCCGGCGATATTAACTGCGACGTCGGGGCACGTATTTCCGTAGCTTGAGCAAAATGGCGTGAAGTGACAGGTGTCATTTGTGACCCCAAAATGCCGGTTAAGCTTAAGGGGTTGGTCTATAAGACCATCATTAGACCTGATCTCCTGTATGGCAGTGAGGCGTAGCCTGTACTTGAGCGTCACGGAGATGAAAATGCTGCGGTGGATGTGTGGAGTTACGCGGAAGGACCGGATCAGGAACTCCCGCATCCGTGGCAGTCTTCATGTCCGTGACATAGCGGACAAACTGCAGGAGGGTCACGTTGGTACGGTCACGTCTTATGAAAACGCCCGGCATGTTACGTGGGTCACAAATGTCTTGCCATGGCGCCTCCGCCGGGCCGGAACAAGCGGGGTAGACAAAAAAGTGCTGGCTTGACGTTGTAAGAGATGACATGCGTGCCAACAATCTCACACTACAGTACGCTAAAAATCGCGCGAAGTGGAGAAAATTGAGAAAGAAAGCGGACCCCGGGCTCCAACGTGAAAGCTAGCTCAAGATGATGAGTTTCAGTTTGATTCCCCCTATTGATATATTTTCCCATACCTCAAAAGGTAAAACAGAACCCTTATAAGATCACTCTTACATTCATACGACATTTCAAGTCAGTTATACATCCTCTGAAATTTCTAGCTATGACGGTTCATAAGATATAGTCTGGCGACAGACGGACGGACCGACGGACAGACGGACAGCGAAGTCTCATGAATAGGGTTCCGTTTTACCTTTTAGGTACTGAAGGCGCCCCAGTAAAGCGCGTACATCTACCGCGCATTTGTCACGGCTTATTCAACAAACAAGGTCGGCCTACACCACAAGTAAATTAATCTCCGACCACACTCTGGTAAATCTACGGGACTTACCTGGGACCCAGTGTGCTCCGTCGCGAAGTGAAGTCCGGAGAATCGACGCGCGCGCGTCGATTACGATGACATCCGATGTCTTCAATTCACTGACTGTCCCATACCAGTCGACACACCAAGTTCCCTTAATAGGGCACCAAAGCTCACCAACGTAAGAAGTTATTTAGCAGTGTCAATCACGCCCGACAAAGATCGCCAATGAAACCACGTTTCCGATTCAAATTCAACTCAATTTACAGACGTCACTGTTAAGTTTTATAGTTCAAGTAAATACTTCAAAACACGGGCAACAATCGCGACAAACTATACAAAACGCGGCCGGTGGTATTTATTCCCGAAATCTCGCGTCCGAACGCGCCACGCACGCGAGGATTTCGTCAAGAAGTTCAAGCAACGGACCTTTCGAGGCGAGGTCGCAAAACGTTGTGTCAATAGTGCGGCACCGTTCACCACAGACAATACTAATTACGCTAGCCCGTACCGGTCGTGCATCTATAACTCGACTAACTAACAATCGGACTCGACCGATAAACTAGCGCAAACAGGTACGGAACCCTAAAAATGAAAGAAGTTTATATAAAATATATTCAGCTATTGCCCAGTAGGTGGCCAGTGTAGTCTATGTTGCCAGATCCGATTGAATACCCTAGTATAGTTTAAATCAGGTAAATAAATATTGAAAACTAAATAAATTAAGTGAAATTTGTCTCGTACAAATAGCAAAAACTATCTTGAATTTTATTCACTACTATTAATTTTCCGTGACACCGTCTATCGTTATTTAAGAAGTGTTTTGCTTACAAATTATTATATTACTCAGTTTATTGCGATATTGAGTATAATAGACCTTTTAGGTTAAAGCGCAATCATAAAGCGCATTTTATTTTGCATATTGTCGTTTGCATTTTGTTTTTAGCAAAATTATTCATCGTACACGTTTGTTTCCAAATATATTTAAATGGCAATGCGGGGTGACGCTAAGTAGAAACTAGAAACTGTGGTAGGGATTGTATAGTTTCGATATAAAGTTATCGATAATATTCAAAGCGGTTACTACGACAATGTTTTTTCGCATTTTGATAGTTTGAAACAAAAAATTAGGAAGCAGAAAATTGATTAGCAGTTTCAATGTTTACAAGTTATCTATCTTCTATACCTCTATTTTGAAAGCTAAAATAAACAAACATCTTGACAGAAACTCCATCATGTCTGTCTCTCTAAATGGATGTAGGAGCGGGTCACGTGGTACTAAGGAGCTACTCTTCATAGACATGGACATCAGCCAACAGGTTCGTCGATCCTGCAAGGATCTCTCAATCTTCTGGATAGATTATAAGAAGGCCTATGATTCGGTGCCACATACATGGCTTATGAGGGTGCTGGAGTTGTACAAGATAAATGCAATTCTACGCACTTTCCTTAGGTTGTGTATGGGATAATGGAAGACAGTCCTTTGCTATCCAGGGAGTTGACAAATCCAGGGGAATGATGAACCTGTTTGGATTAAGCGGAGAATATTCCAGGGCGACAGTCTGAGTCCATTTTGGTACTGCTTAGCTCTGAATCCTCTAAGCACACTGCTGAAGGATCCAGGTCTGGGTTATCGATTGAAGAGAAGTGATCAGGTCATATCACACTGTACATGGATGATTTGAAACTCTTTGCCCCCAATAAATTGCATCTGATGAAGCTACTGAATGTAACTGAATATTTTAGTAGTGACATCAGAATGAAATTTGGTGTTGAAAAATGTGCAGTCGTTGAAGGAGCGCTTCTTTGGTCGCCTGAAGAAGGTATTAAAAAGTCTTCTTTCAGGCGGAAATAAGGTGCGCGCCTACAACGGGTGGGTCATGTCGGGTTTTGATGTACTCTTTCGGCATACTTAAATTATCTCAAGACTGAACCCGACGCCCTAGACAGAAGGGTCCGTACACTGCTGACAGCAAACAGGATGTATCACCCACGATCATCAGTGATGAGACTATATTATATGTCCCGCGAAAGTGCAGGGGTCGAGGCTTTTTAAATGCGAAGACCCTACAGAACCGAAAGGTATGTAGTCTCAGAGAATATTTCATAAAAACCGTAGCGGGTATGCACCGTGATGTGGTCACAGTAAAGAAGGAGCTCATCCCGCTATCCATGGCGAAACAGAACTGGCACAAGCCTATAATACTAACCACTGATGACCGCAAGATGATATGGCAAAGCAAGGAACTTCACGGGCTATTTTATCGGGCTCTTCATGAGCCCGATGTAGACTTCTTAGCTTCCGTATGCTAGCTACGATTTAGTGACCTTTTATACTATCTCAGGTTGCTCTCGTCTGCATAACCAAGTAGCTAGGATTATCCACCAGCAACTTGCTTTGAAACATAAACTTGTGAATTCTGAGGTTCCGTATTATAAGTATGTGCCCGACCATGTTCTTGAAAATTCATTCATTCATTGTACCGATTGTCGTATCGGCCAATAGTTTGATAGTCAAAAACCAACATCTATTGAGGTTCTCGTTAGGCAGCTGGATCAAGGGCCTGATTCAAAAGGCAGTACTCCTAGATACGGCTCGCATCGCTTACGGCAGTATCTCACGAAAGCTCAAGGGAAGTTAGACATAGTCGCACTGAATGTCTCGTTCATATAATTTAAGTATCCTATCAGTATGTGTCAATGTGTGTGCATTGGATTTTATTTTATTTGTATATTTGAATTTTTTCATTAAATTTGCTATTATTATTATTATTTTCATTTCTTTTTTTTTCTCAATTTGATTATTTTACATTTTATTTTATTTTTTTTAAATTTCAAGTATTTGCGTTGATATTTTATGAATGGATTTTATATATTTTTAATCTGTGATTGTAATTATATGTATACATATCTTGTTTTAAACAGGTTTAGGTTGTTCAATGAATTTATGTATCTACATAAGCGAAAGTCTATTATTACCTATATTTGTCAGTATTTCTTTTCTTAGTTTATTTATGATTAGCTTTTAGCAATATCATATCTTTTATCTAACACGTATTTATTTTTATTTAAGCATGCATACACGCGTTATGCTGTTGTTTACAACTGATTTACATCCGTCATCTCACATCAGGTTCAGTTGAAAACCAGCGTCAAGCACTAGTTGTTTGGCATTTTTGCTGAACTGGACCTTTTTGGCACGCTTTGCTGCTATTTTTACATAGGGATTTTTTATTTTTGTTTGGTTTTTTATTTTACTTTTTTATTTGTTTTTTTTTTTTTTATTTTATTTTGTTGATACCTGATGTATGTTTATGCTAGATGTATTGTGTGTCTTTCAAGTCTGTGCTGAATAAATATATTTTCTTTCTTTCTTTCTTTCATCGTGAGGAGGTTGCTGTCTCTGGAACCCAAACCACCGGTAGATTGGAACCTGCTCCCGTCATCGGTGGAACACAATTTTTTTTTTTATATTTTTAAATGTTTTTGTATGTTTTTATATAAAGATTTAAAAATTTATATCTATACAAAAAATAAAGGGAATAATAATTTTAAATGTCTATATATTTTAATATTTAAAAATATAATTTATTTGTAAATATCTTGAAATAAAGGAAACAATAATATAACAATAAAAACGTTTATTTTCTCCACTTGGAAGGATGTGTGACTGTAGGGACGTGTATGTGTAGTGAGTTCGTGTGTGATTCAAAATAGTCTTATTGTGGTATACTTACTTATTTAGAGCATGTCGAGTTACTTTTATGAGATTACTTCCAAGAGTCTCTCAATGGCTTCATAATCGTGGGAATGAAGATAAGGTTTATTTATGAAAGGTTTAGGAAGCTGGTTAAAACAACACAAATATGAAGCACACATTTATGTTCTGTAATTTATATGGTGAACATAATAAAGAGTATTCTATTCTTGATTTACAGAAATGTATCTAAATATATACAGTTACAAGTCAATAAAGCAATAAGTTAATTAAAAGACAGAAGCTATCATATAATTTTTGTCCTCGTAATCTAGATTAATTAAAGATTTTTAATCATACAACTTCAGGTCGCTCTAATTATGTATGTTAAACTAACTACCTTGGCATAAAAGACTAATTAGTACGTGAGCTTGATCCATAGGCTTAGATACCGGTATGAAATGGGTATGTTTTAAAATCACTGACCTATAATAAGCAAGTAGGCTGAACATCATACCGGCGATCACAAAATGAAGATAGACACAACGTGATCGTCCGTGGAAGTACCTATTTTTTTTGATAGCGAAATTTAAATGACGCGCATACTTGCATGAAAATGTTCTAAGTATCTTCTAGTAATTGTAATAATCACAAAATTTACAAAAAAGCGTTAGTCCACGATTTAAAACCTAAATCCTCGGGAGCTGTAGCAAAACAAAATGTCTGCCATTTGCAGCATTTTGTCCGTCAAAGTTGGTTTAGTTTTTGAGACGCTCGAACGCGGCTCTTGAGTCGGCTTCAAGAAACAACTTTAGCCCGTGGATCGCGCGCAATGACCGCGAAAGCACCATTGCGAATGTAGAGTCATTGTTAAATTCGCGGCAAATTTGCGCCGCGAAATCGCGCCGTGATTCGCGTGCTAAGTGTAGAGCGTGCTTAATTGTGTAATATGGGTCAGTGGTCAAAATGCATTTAATTATTATAATCTCATCAAATCTTTTACAAGTAGTGCTCGTTTGGACAAGAATGGTCCGCAAAGGTACTGGAAACATTCTAAAGCTACGAGCTCCTAGAAGAACGGTGGCCGCCACATACGGCCGCAGGCCGTCAAACTGTCATGACATGTTCCAATTAGAAAAAATCCGAAAATAAGCATACCTACATTAAATATCGTACTGGCAAATGATACATTTCAACCAACATTGCACTAAGCTATAGGTACTGTTACGAATGCACCTTATGTCGAGGGCATAAGGTTCAATATCGCGTGACATGCAGTGCGAACTTTTAAGCCCTATAACTCGAGACCTAGACATTGTATAGGTATATTATAAAAACGCATTCCTAGACTTAAGGTGGCCTATCGAATGGTACAGGTTTCATCAATTTTGTCAACTAAGTGACGACATCGAAATTTCTAGAAACCCGTTTCCGGGAATTACCATAGGTACCTACTGAATGTACTCGAAGTTATGCGCTATTATTATTACGTCTAGACGATTCTGGAATGTTCGATCAGCTGGACTATATAGACTATATACGCTATATATATAGCGCCGTGACGCCAGCGCGAGTCAGTCTGCATTTGACTACCGAGACGAAAACAAGCGATACTTAAGAAGCGATCTTTGAGAATACCTACTGCGACAACTGTAACGAGAATTGAGTAAGTAATACGTGAAGTTACCATTTGTATTGTTATTGTGTGTTTACGACACGGACTTCGTGGACGTAAGGGAAGACTTCGGTGCAACATCAGCAACATTCTACTTGTCATTGCCTACAATCGACTGTACCTTCGTTGCCAATAAACTTCGCAACCCTTAACCGGCGTTTTAATACCCCTAGCCCGTAACAGTACTATTGCACTATTGCTACTAACTTTTTATGTTAAGTCTAAAATAAAATATATGAATTTGAAAAAAAAAACAAAATAATGTATAGTAAGCGTTTACTCATTTAACTAACAATACGTTAAAGTTAAGTAACCACTTATGGCTTAAAATATGAACACATTAGAAGGGGGGCAGCCACACTTGAAAGTGGGGCCCAAAGTCTAACTTCTTCCGAAGGGCGTCTTCGAAGACTGCGTCCCGCGCCGCGTCGCGGGGTCCTGACGTGTCCTTGCCGCACTCGCGACTCACCTCACGTGCCGCGCGCACAAACTTTGATACTTGGGCCACGCTTTCACGTACATCTTCCACTGGTAACTGTAATGTTTATCTTATTTATAACAGAGCGTTGTTAGTTTATTTGTTAACTTAATTATGCATACTGTGGTCCCTTATAAGTGAAAGTAGTAGACATATGTATTTGATACCTGATGTTGCTATTTAACGAATTCGTACATACGATGTATTGTGTATCATATATTTTTTGAAGACCATAGATAAATAACATCTGAGGAGGTCAATTCTCATAATTTTAAGAACGTTCAGTCTGTTTTCAGTTTCAAACTGTCAAAAAATACCACAAGTTCCTTAAATTTTGACAAGTTTTTGGCATTTGTTTATCGCCAAACTATAACTAGATTTTAAATATTTTCAAATACGAGAATTTACCACTTATTATAGAGGAGCAGGAGGGCTATCCACATTTCCCAGGGCGAGTGTACTTTCCAACTAAGGTACTTATCCTACGGATTGCTACTAAAAATTCCTGATGGAAAATCCCAGTAAAACTTTTTCTGACCTGGAACTCGAACCTCATACTCACCTGTAGCGGAATCGTAATCATCGTAATTTATATCGTGAAGTTAATATTTTAGGTCGATGTCTTAACGTCATTTGCCGCATACATCGTCTTACCGTATACCGCGCCTACAAACTATACTTGTCATCTAGTTGTTGTAGTGACGAAGCCTCTTTGAACCGGTCACTGTAGCTGACGCAAATATGACATACTAGAGATACCAGCTTACCCCACTCCAGTTTCATAACGAATGATTATTCAGGAATCCATAATCTGGGATAGGTAGAGCAACAGACTTATTGATCATGATACTACTCAGCACTAAGCTAAAGCCTTGGCGCACAGTTGTACACAGTTCAATACGATACGGCTAGCTTTGGCGCGCCGCTGTTTATAAAACATTAAAAAAAAACCTTACCTCGTTCTCATCTTTAGGCAGGGAGTGCGGATATATCCTAATCCAATGTCCTACTCGTCCTATGGCCCTGTTCCAACAGACCCCGTTCCCCCACTGGCAGGCTGTCATGACCCGACGTCGCGACGCGGCTGTGGAATAGCCCCCACGCCAGGACTCGTCTACGGGCTCCGCTGGAGCGATGGGTATGGTCGAAGATGACTGGAATGGAAATTAACATAACGTTAAAAAGAGTAGGTACATGTTGCGACGTACAGATGTAGCTATTGAAAACATTTTTCATATGTTTTATTTAATCCTGTATATTAAAGAACTTTCTTGTTCTACATAATCTCAGTTTCAATATGTTAAAAAGAACTTTAATTTTACTTCATTTTTGACATACTGAGATGCAACTACTACTAGATTTGGAAGTTTCCCAATCACGGGAATTTGCCTCCAGGTATACTTTATCCTTTGAGTCAAAATATGATAACGCACCTATTTTCTTCCAAAGAATCCAGTACGCAATAACATATACAATATGTAACGAAAACCCTGTCCGACCCATAAGGATAATAAAGGTTAGGTAAACACATGACCAAATATAATATAAAATTTTACGTAATCATCATAGTAACAACAGTATAATGAATTTTGGAATCATCTTTTTTTCCCGCGAATTAATTCCAACTTTCCCGAAATTTGGTAATTTAAAAAGGTGACAACACCATTTTGACGGTATTATTATAAGCTATGCGACCACGTGACGCGTGCCCTGCCACCCGTCACCCGCGTACGGATTGCCTACCGCACAAGTAGTAAATTACCTCTTTTTGCGAAATAATATTTATTTTTTTAGGGGGATTTTTTTTTTAAGTTTAGTCCGGCTTTATAGGCATTATTAGAATCAGTTAACGATACCTAACAATACCTTCACCGATCGGACAGGGTTTTCTTTACATATTGTATGTATATACTGCTAGTGACGTCAACCGTCGCCTATACAAGCCGTCGTCTATACAAGTGACGTCATAGCATAATAGTGTTCCCAGCGTTGGAACGCAGGACTAATCTCGGTGAATAGGAGTGGGCAGTAATATATTATGCGAGCCTAGGTAGGTACGTGAATGGCTCATTACTTCTACTCTTAAGTTTTATTTCTACTAGGACACGCCGGTTTCCCACAATGTTTAACCAACCAGTTTCGAAAGCAATAGTGATGAAATAACTTATACGAAATATTGCTTATCTTTGGCTGGATCTACGAACTTCATCTCGAAAATCGCGGTCATTACCTACTATTGATAAATATGAATTGTCGTTTGAAATATACGGGCGTAAACCACATGATTTGGTTTAGAACGTAGTACTCCAGTAAAAAAAAAATACTAAAAAAAGGTACACGACCTGTACCTATTATCACTGAATGAATACTGCCAGTAGTAGGAGACAGAGCCTTTGTAATCCTCGCGGGTTGTGAAGTTAAGTTCTAGATTCTGACATTTTTTTTTTTTATTTTAATAATTATAAACTAGCGCTTGACCGCAATCCCACCTGATGGTAAGCAGTGATGCGATCGTTGATGGTAAAGCACGCTAGTTTATTAAAAGCCTATTCACTCAGAAAAACTGAGCGAATAGGAAGGAAGACGGCAGTTGAGCGAGGTGATGCAATGTTAAACCCAACAACACGACCAACAATGCTGCGCCAAAGGGAGATTGATCTGAAGACCCTCCACGACCAAACTTTAGACACAAAAACCCAACACAACAACATTAGGCGCATCGTACCCGGCACACATCGCAACACAACTGCTCAGATCTGTCTTCCGTACGGCTTCACAAGACATCATGCCGGAACACGACAAATCGCTTGGCGGCAAGGCTTTGTCTGGTGGGTGGTAACTTCTGCCGGCGGCCGATATTATGGCCTACCACCGAGAAAACACACGCTGAAGTCTAATAGAAATAGTGGTGTATATGTACAAACAATGACTACCTACTATCCTAACCTACCTTCTTATCATTGACATTCTTATCCTTACGAATATTATAAATGGGAAAGTGAGTTTGTTTGTTTGTTCCGCTTTCACGCCGTACGACTGAAACAATTGCTTTGAAACGAGATGTTTCATTTTGGGCCACCACTATACACGCTATATAAATAAAAAAGAAAAAAATAAAAGATTTTCATAAAAATACTACTAAATTAATTTGAATAAAAATACAAGTATATACCTATAATTAATTATTTGAAACATTTTTTAGTGAGATAACCCTTTATTAAGGTAGCCATGACACTGGTTATGACGTTAGATTGACGACTTTGACAGTTCTATTTTCTCGTTGTGTTCGTGTCGAGTGCTGATTTGAGTTGATTGTGTTTATTTAATGGGCCGTATGTTTGGAATTCATGTTTTGTTTTTTTCGCAGTCATGTGGTAGATAATATAGATATGATAGCCTTAGATACATGACACGTAAATCAAATGTCACTGTTAAAATTTTATTTCGCTTATTGCTGACCACCATATTTATTTGTAATTGTGTTGCACTCCTTGGCCGAGTTAAATTGCATCTGTATTAACTATAGCGTAACTATACCTAGCATTAAGTGTACAATGTGCTGACCCAGGTGCCATACATTTCTGAAACTTCTCCTTTTGCAGACGTAAAGTTAGAAGTCCGGATGAAATAATATGTTACTTTTTATCCCGGAAAAATTTGATATTCCCGAGGGAAATCTAAAAAACGCGATATAACCGAACTCCACGCGAAGCCGCGGGCGGAAAGCTAGTCTTAATTAAATTACAATGGCGCCGATCCTGTTGTTCACAAACTAAACTAATTTTAAGTTACGTGCATCTTTTCCTTTCCATTTCGTTAAGAAAAGGACGAAAGATAAAATGTCAGTTTATTCCTGTCAAATTAAGATACTCCATAGACAGTTTAGACGCGATTATAAAAATGGCGACTAAAAATACGCCAGTTTATGTCAGGAGCGCACTAATTTGACAGGTCTAAGCTGAAATTTTATCTTCTGTCCTTTTCTTAATGAAATGTAAAGAAAAAGATACATTGAACTTAAAATTAGTTTAGTTTGTGAAGAAGAGACTCGGCGCCAATGTCTAGATATAGCAAACTCAATGAAACCTTGTATCGATTCAGTACCATTTAGTAGCTAAGCGATGGAGTCACGGAAGACATTTTCCACTCAAATCGAACTGTTCTATTTCAAACCTTCGATGTGTTGCGACAATATAATTATATTCATACTTTGTCAAGGCCGTAACCTTCGAGATGGTAGAAAACGCGAGATTTTATAAAAAGAGGACACATTTGCATTTTATGTTAATAGCAACTATCGAATAGATTTGATGGAGGAATTCGTTTTAATTTTATTCGGATGACATTAGAAATTATGTTGCGATGAAGCGATGGATTAGTGCCTCGTAGCAACACGAGGGAGTATATGCATTAGGATTTAGGAAGGGAATATGTTTACAAAATTTTACTGTAATCTGACTAAGTTTAACTCGCTTCTATCTGGTACCGGCTAGAAGATAGTTGCCAATCACATCGCAATCAAGCTGACAGGCAGGCAGTTGGAGAGTAATTGCCAGAAAACGTTTTTGTTTTTTTTGGGCTAAATAATAAACGCTTTACCAGTCTAACTACTGATTTTGGCTAAACTTCGATATTTTCCATAAAGCGACTGCCGTCTGACCTCCACAACCCAAAGGCGATATCGAATCATTGTAGTTAGACCAATTATTGGACTTTTGAGAGCTCCGACAACCCTTAACGACTGCCATTAGATATTCGTAAAGCAACCGGGACCAACAGCTTAATGTGCTTTCCGAGGCACGACCAGACCAGTGCAGATATTCATATTCATGCATACAAATTTCGCGTAATACTTTCTGGCCGCGCCACAGTGTCATTGCGCAACGGCCGCGTTCGCTACCGCTATGCCACGGAGGCTATCAAACTGAATGTTATAAACTAATGATGTTAATGGTAAGTCTTAACCATATTAGGCTCCGGCGTGCGAGAATCGGCCTAAACAGTTTTTTTTTATTTTTTTATAATCGAGCATTTAGGCCCAACTGATGAAAGACAACTATCAAATGTCTTACTGAGCAAAGGTTTTCTTAGAAAACCTCTCTATTTATTTTAGTACTAAGTAATGGCGCACCAGAAGTCTTCAAGCGCTCTGCACCTGGCGTACGTAACATTGGTGCGTACATTTTCAAAGATGAAATGATTGTTTAAGAAATTTTTAAAACTGATTGATACTTAAACTTTGTAACTTAGTATGTATAGATATGAGGGAATTGAGTTGCATCTAAATCCTGCGTCTAGGGATCATGGATACCTTACAGCCTCGAGTAAAGACGGCCCTGGTTTCTCTACAGAATTGAGTTGTATCCTAAAAAATAATTTCATGTCCATCAGATAGGTTTATAGAAAATATTGAACACGTATTTTTATTTTTTCTTTCATTCTAATACTTTGGAAGATATATTGATTTGAAATGTCGCATGACGTCACGCCGTGGTACAAAATATACGGTGTGACGTAATTAGCCCCCACTCGCTATATCTCAGTAGTTTTTGCTAATTTCGACAAAATAAAAAATACGGGTCTTAATTTTTTTTTGTTACCTATAAAACGGACTAATTATTTTTTTTTTTATTTTCATACCTTGGATACATCCTATTGTCACTCATTATTTTGTGGAAAATTATCTACATTAATCTTAAAAATTTTGACATCTAGGAATATTCTAAGGTCATGCATATTGGCGTATGCCTGTTACCTGAACATCAGCTTCACTGCTGGTATCCGTTTTGTGTCGTCCGCTGTGTAACTCCTTGCTTTTGTCTGTCGAGTCCTGCATTTTTGGTTGATTAGCGTCATCAAAAGTTAAGCCAATATATGGAGATACGTTAAATTTGGAATATGCGAGTCATTTAGGTAGTCAAGATTAACAGATTTTATGGTTTCAAATCAAAACATTATTCTGCCCTAAATAGTCTGTGGCTAAAAATTTACTGATTATTAAAAAAAAAAAATAGGCCTGTTTGCTTGGTTTTAAAATGTAGGTACTTAGCACTAAAGCTGTTTGGGACATCGTTCTGTTTCTCTAGATTTCAGATAATTAGCAATAATGAGACAGAGAGATTTAGAGTACTATACTAGATTAGGTATTATACTACACAATACCTAATTTAATAAAAGTAATTGAGTATCCTAATTTTTTTTTTGTGCTGTATGGATTTAATAGTGTATAACGCTAGCGGGCTCTAGATGATGATCTTAATATTAGAAAATAAAAGAAACCGTTCAAGTGCTAAAAATCTGTTTAAAGTTTAAACAGTTATACATCATTTGAAATTTCAATTGTATAGCTATTACGGTTCATGAGATACAGTCTGGTGATAGAGAAACCGATAGACAGGCGGACAGACAGACATTGGAGTCTTAATAATATAAGGTTCTCGATTTTACCCTTTAGTTACGAAACCCTTAATAAGAGTACATCATCATCATAATTATCAACCTTTTTATCGTCCCACTGCTGGGCACAAGTCTCCTTTCATTCGGAGAAGGATTGAGCGTAATCACCACGCTTGCTCAATGCGGGTTGGCGATTTCAGACTTAAAGTCCAGGTTTCCTCAAGATGTTTTCCTTCACCTTTAGTCATTGGTGTCCAAGATATACTTAGAAAGTACATATAACTTTAGAAAAGTTACATTGCTACTTGCCTGACCTGGAATCGAACCCGCGCACTCATACTTGAGAGGCTGGTGTTTTAACCACTAGGCCACCACGAAATACTAATATTATAATGTAATAATTACATTATTACTTTGCCCTTTACATCCATATTATGATTATGTGAAATTGCAAAGTAATAATTAATAATTGCACGGCTTATAAGGGTAAGTCGTCGTCGTTATCAACCTTTTATCGTCCCACTGCTGGGCACAGGTCTCCTCTCATACAGAGAAGGATTGAGTGTAATCACCACGCTTGCTCAATGCAGGTTGGCCATTTCAGACTTAAAGTCCAGGTTTCGTCAAGATGTTTTCCTTCACCTTATAAGAGTACAGTTACAATTAAATATAAAAAAAAACCTTATCAGTTTTTTCAGGCTTTTCCGTTCCAGCTGTAGTCGGTGTGTTCGGCGTGCCTGGCACGTTCTGCGCGGACTGCGTGGCGGTGGCCCCCGGCGGCGCCAGCGTGACGCAGTGTAGCGGCAGCGCGCGGCGCCGGCGCAGGCGCGGGCCCCGCCGCGACGCCGAGCGCGCGCGTCCCCGGCCCCCGCCCTCCTCCTCCGAGCTGCAACTGCCACGTGTACCAAACGTCTTTCTATAAAAAATATTACGTTACCTCCTTTTCTCCTTATCTACTGTAACTAAAGCCTACGTGCAAGAAATATTTGGTTTTAACTAACGAGAAACTATACAAAGTTATTTTAGTTTATGCGAAACCTGAATATCGTTTGTTCAGAATAAGCAACTGAATCGGTTCCAATCATTTTTACACCATGTTATATTTTTTACCAAATACATTTAGAAATTGTTGCAGAGTGGTTACCGAGCCGGTTACGATACATCATAGTACGAGTATTTGCGGGCGCGCCACAGCTGACGCCAGAGGTCAACGCCCCGAGCTCGCCCGCCCGATCGGAGCTTTTATCATATTATTATTGGGACAACCAAGTAGAATAGCAAGCTCATTACCTTCTAAGTAGACTTGGGACTAAGTGCTTCAAAGTAAAAAAGCAATTATGCTTTTTACTTATTTCAAAAAGCAGCTTTTGTTAACTGCTTATTTGCTTATACACTTTGAAAGCAATTTCTAGTGCAAAAAGTATATGTTAATGATTGCTGTTTTATTTATGCTTTTTTTATTAAACACGAATTTTGGTAACCAACGATTTATACAAAAAGATTTTTTACAAAAAGTGAACTTCTTTTAAAAAAGTTCCAAAGTTCCAAATCTCGTTATTATTTACGATTGCGAGACATTTTCTAAATGTCTAAATGAAATTATATTTTTACAAAGTATTTTACACTCAACCGACCTAAAAATGAACGAAAAATTTTAATTAAACTCTACTCAATTAATATCTGTAGTCTTTCACAATTTAAAAACACACTATAGTCCCATAACAATAACCAAACGCGCATCAAATTCAAATTCATATTCAAATTCTTTATTTCAGGCAAGGCCCATATATTGTTAGTTAAAAAAAAAAAACTTATCCTATGTTAGTAAAAAGAGAAACAGAGTTCAACATCAGTTAGCGACATGAATGTGTGCGCGTACATGTCTGTCCGCCCAGAGCCTAATAAAAGGTCCGTCGACCTTGTCCGCCAGTGTAGCTAGGATACTGTTCGGGCCGCCCCGAAATCGCCGCAACATCGAAGCACACCGTTTGCGAATGATGGTATAAAAGTCATCAATTCGCGCTTCCGCGAACATGCCTGATGCACTGCAAAATCGAGCCAGCCCCAACAACATCCTCAGCGCATTATTGTACTGGACGCGCAAAGCGTTGTAAGCCTTCTGCGTATACCTAACCCACAAGCTGCATGAGTAAAAACAAAACAACACTGACATCAACACTGACCATTATCATTAAGCATCCAAATAACAAAAAACATAATTCACTAATTCAATAAGTTGAACTGATTCGAAGAATCTGCCAAAGCAGAAAAGCAAAAGCAACTAAATAAATAAGCGTAAAGCATAAGTGAAAGAAAAGTTATACGAAATAACGAAAAAGTTGCTCCGCAAAAGCATTTTCCAACTTAATAAGTCGTATATACAGTATGTTAAGAAAACCCTGTCCGACCCATAAGGATAATAAAGGTTAGGTAAACACATGACCAAATATAATATAAAGTTTTACGTAATCATCATAGTACCAATACAAATGAATTTTGAAATAATCTTTTTTTCCCGCGAATTAATTCCAACTTCCCCGAAATTTGGTAATTTTTAAAAAAGTGACAACACCAGTATTATTATGAGCGAATAGCGATGCGACCACGTGCCGCGTGCCCTGCCGCCCGCCGCCCGCGGAATGCTTCACGCACATTTATTAAGTTACCTCTTTTTGCGAAATAATATTTATTTTTTTAGGGGGATTTTTTTAAAGTTTTGCCCGGTTTTGTATGCATTAGTAGAATCAGTTATCGATACCTAACAATACCTTCACGGGTCGGACAGGGTTTTCTTTACATACTGTATAAGCATAGCATAAACTGTCTACAATATTCCTACTGGGACAACGGCCTCCTGTCGGTGACAGACTACTTAAATGATTACCAGAAAAAGAACTGAATTAGGTGAGTGAGTGATGGCGACAATCTGGTGGAAGACGTGCTGTTGCAATGACTGTGGGAAATGTATCGTACGTCATCCATATTCACAGCATTCTATTTATATAAGGAACATACGTGACAACCGTGTTAAAAAAAAAAAAAAAAAAAACAAAATATTATGTATGTCACTGGCCTAAATAGCACTTTTCTATTATGTAAACTAAATTTTACGTTACCTTTTGATGTATTGGTGAAGGAAACCCCATTAAGTCAGCAACATATACTCCAGAGTCCTACTTAGGTCTCTAAACAATTTAAGTCACCTATTATTATTTGGCGTGGGTGGAGGAGGTGCCTTCAACTTGGCCAGTCCTGTGTGCTTCATGGGCAGCCCAAGTAGATCGAACAGCTCGTGCAGCATCGGCTGTTTCACCATCACGTCCGCCTCGCAGTCTGATGCCAGCGCCGGCGAGAGGTTCACCTAAAATTGTACCAGAGAAATACTTAATATTTGACGTATTGCTTTGCAAAACTATCAGACTTTTTGTCTTACTATTACGAGAGAAATTTTTAATATATATGTCTTCAGAAAATTAGTATGTTATCCTAACTAGGAAAATGATTAGGAGAGGAATAAGTATAAAAACTTACTCGGTTGGAGCCAGATCAAAACGAGTAATGAAGTTTATTTTTGTTCGCATAGAAGTAATTGTTTCTTCTCAGCTAAACCAGGAAGTGAAGAAGAGTGGGCATTTCGGAGATTCTTAGTCTTGTTTGAATAACTCATTTATTCAGCCTAGTTTGAATTTTTAGGGGATTTTGATAATCTTTGGATCTAAAAAATTAAAAGCTTTCTAATCCTTACCTCCAAGAGCCAAGGTTTCAAACAATCATCAAGCAGGACATCAAACCCATAGAATTCGAAGCAGTTCCTCGCCGGTGGAGTACCAGCCGCTTGCGCCAGCAGAGTCAACGTCACCAAAGCCCTGATGCGCTGCCAAACCACCCACTCTGCTGCCCCCCAGCGCCCTATGAGGGCTTTACGAACTTGCGTCAAGGTCCACTTGCACCCTGCAATGTTAGAAACGAATCTTTTAAAATAGGGTGTTGTATTCCCCACGTGACGTTGAATTGGCTGTGAAATACGTTTATACTACATAAAGGATGTATCTGACATCGACGCATAAACGAGTACGAACCAGTACATGATTCTGAACCTCCCAGTAGTGGAATTTTTCGTCGGTTTTTTCCTGATAAAAAACAAAATTATATGCAGTTTTTTTTTCACTTTAAACCGTTCATAATACTATATTTTTATAACCCAATAAGATTTTAAAGTAAAAAATAATTAATTCGCTAATTACACAAAAAACGCAATGTGAACAAAACTCGAAAGACTATCACATCAGCTGATTTAATAGAGTTCACATCAGGGGGTCAACGTCATACCCATAAACACGCGCGGCGGCACGCTTGCAACGTTCAAAGGCTGAGCCGATTTTTTTAAACACTGTTATTTCTGTAACCGCTCATTAACGATATAAATGACTATCATAATTTTATTAGTTGCATGCGGTGTAGCCTGCTCGCGAAGTTTGCGTTACGATGTCAGATACATCCTGTATTATATTGTTTATGGCGAAATGTATTCTTACGAGTGTGGAAATGAGTTTTCACATATACGAATTTCAATGGTACTTCATAATTACCATACTATTACTAATAAGTTGTAAACTAGACTATAAAATTTTAAAATAACATATTTAAAAAGATACGAATTTATCCATCAGACTACTTAATTTACTTAGTTCTAGTAAACGACCTAAATACTTAGATTTTTTCGGAATATTCTGCCTATTACTTTCTCTACCCATAATATTGTTAAAATAATTCTGTGTTACTAAATACAATCCATTTGGAAGTGAAATATGTTTTAAAAAGCAATTACGTTGGAGACCATGTAAGATTGCTTAAAGTGTTTAATAACGTTATTATTTCTAATAAATAGTGAAATTTGCAGCGCGCCATAATATAGCTATGTTAATGTGATGGCTGCCTTTTTATTGGATACGCTACTATGCCGTGTTTAAGCCAAGTAGAGAAGAAAAATTAACTATCATACTTTAAAGTGCTGCTGGAAGTTAAATTAAACAAGGAGTGCTACAAACACGTTGGCATGATTCTGCATAGTCGGGCGGCTAACAAGAATACAATATGTAAAAATATGTTCTGGAAAAACCCACCCGACTCAGGTCGAACTATTCCGAGCTGCCGGACATGACTGAGAGGGTAGATGCTTAGGGCAAATTTTCAAATCAGCACGAGAAGATAAATGTGTAGTTATGAGAGCTACAGTTTTTGTGCTCTCTAGTGGGCGCCACTGTCGAGTTAGGTCCTGGAGCTTATAGCTATCAAAGTTTGTAATTAAGGGCATAAAAACAAAGTTTAATTTAAATAAAATTAAACAAACGATAGATTTGTTTGTAAATAGTAAACATACTAAATTCTGAATTAGCTACTCTTTCAGACCGCTTAATTATGCATCTCTTTTTATTAGCTCTGCTTTTAAAGCACAAACATTTAATGACCCGAAATTAATTTCTAAATATTGATTGACAGTATTATCCTTATTACAAATATACGCAACCACAAGCAATGACTTTTCACATCTCGGAGACCTCACACTACATTAGCGCCTCTAGTGGCGAAATCATATGCGTTAGCCCTAATTGGTTCAGGTCAGCTTTGTAGTCGACTAAGCTTGTAGCACCCCTAAATAAACAAAACCGTCAATACATACAACACCAACATCGTATTTGCAAAGCAGCTCACGGGGGTGTAGACGTCCGGAGTGAGGAACCGGGCGTCTGGGGCGACGTGATAACACTCACCACTACCGATTCGGTCCTTACATTCAGCATATCGAGGGCCGCTCTTGTTGAGTGACGAGTTGGTCAGGTGGCGGTACGGGTTGTGGATATCCGAGAGGGTGTACTTGTCTGTGCCTGGAACGTGCAGGTGGGAAGGTTAATAAATAGTTGTGCTAAGAAAACGATCCCGGAATCCGGAACTATTATTGAAAAGGAACACTAATTATAATGAACTGGAAAACTACTGTAAGTATTTGGGAATACCTTCGCATCTAATTTCAATAAGTTATTATAATTACTAAGGATTCTTTAAAATATCAAATCTATATTAAAAACACAAGACATGTAGACAGTTGTAAAAGTTTTTTCGACCCTACACGTAGAGTATTATATTCTCTGCCAGCCCTACTCCCTACACGTAGAGTTCTCTGATAGCGCTACACGTAGAGTATTAAATTCTCTGCCAGCCCTACTCACTACACGTAGAGTCCTCTGATAGCCTTACATGTATAGCATTATATTCTCTACCAGCCCTACTCACTACAAGTAGAGCCCTCTGATAGCCCTACTTAGAGTATTATATTCTCTGCCAGCCCTGCTCCTTACACGTAGAGTCCTCTGATAGCCCTACACGTACAGTATTATATTCTCTGCCAGCCCTACTCCCTTCACGTGGAGTCCTCTGATAACCCTACACGTAGAGTATTATATTCTCTGTCAGCCCTACTCCCTACACGTAGAGTATTATATTCTCTGCCAGCCCTACTCCCTTCACGTGGAGTCCTCTGATAGCCCTACACGTAGAGTATTATATTCTCTGCCAGCCCTACTCCCTACACGTAGAGTCCTCTGATAAGCCTACACGTAGAGTGTTATCCTCTCATAGCCTTACACGTAGAGTATTATATTCTCTGCCAGCCCTACTCACTACACGTAGAGTCCTCAGATAGCCCTACACGTAGAATATTATATTCTCTGCCAGCCCTGCTCCATACACGTAGAGTC
Organism: Sesamia inferens; assembly: GCA_037179545.1. NCBI lineage: Eukaryota > Metazoa > Arthropoda > Insecta > Lepidoptera > Noctuidae > Sesamia > Sesamia inferens. Next base: position 11,737,718 of record CM073928.1, on the reverse strand, counting down.
CTGTGATAGCCCTACACGTAAAGTATTATATTCTCTGCCAGCCCTACTCCCTACACGTAGAGTCCTCTGATAGCCCTACACGTAGAGTATTATATTCTCTGCCAGCCCTACTCCCTACACGTAGAGTCCTCTGATAGCCCTACACGTAGAGTATTATATTCTCTGCCAGCCCTAATCCCTACACGTGGAGTCCTCTGATAGCCCTACACGTAGAGTATTATATTCTCTGTGTCCCTACATATACAAAGTCATATAGATAGACCAACGTTGCTGGAATGAAATGAAATTATTTTTCTCTAAATAGTGAAACGGAACCACATGTCATAATTGTCATAAATAACAAAAGCTAGATAAGGTTAGCGTTCCCTATCTAACTTCTTTTAGAAGAAAGGCCAAAACAAACTCAGATCAGAGGACACAGTATCTTTTAAAGTACAAACTGAGCCCTTTATTCATAAACGTTACTTAAAGTATAGTAAACCCCTTAAGCACTATAGTGTTTATTAATAAACAATGATTAAAGTTAGGTGAAGTTAAAACGTCAAAAATGTATGGTTAAAGAATCGCTAATCACTACTTAACTCTAAGCAACGTTTATGAATAGAGGGGTTAATCTTAGTCAGGTCATGTCATGTCAGAAGACGTCATTTAGGTTGATGTCTGCAATGCTCTTTTGAGGAAAGTACTACACAGATTTGAGTGAACTAGTCAATGCTGACTATTGTCAGTAATCGTGAAGCACAACTCAGAACATGAAGAGCTCATCGACTCGGCCGTATAAAGTACTCAAACTGCCAGATCAACATTAAAAGAGAAATAAAAAATTCCACAAACCTCACACGGATATTATATTCATCAATGTCAATGTTTCGACCTACTAACTGGAAACCCAAGGTAAACAACACTTTCGGGGTTTCTGGCAGCTAGAAAACCAGTCCAATTTAATCTTGCAGCCTAATTGTACTACTTGAGGGACGTTTAGAATTTTGCCAACCAATTACACCAGAAAAGAAGACACTAGACCGATGATATAGAAATCAGACGGATAACAAGACCCTAGGAAGAAACTTCAGTAGGTATTACCGAATCTCGCAAGTCCCTCAGCATACATGTAGGCAGTAAGCGGCCTGTACCCAGGCACACACACGTAGAGGCGGAGGTCGAACTTATAGCCCGCGATCAGCAACGGCCGCTCTATGTACCGTTGCACCACCGCCGAAGTTCCGCAGTTCATCTCGCATAGGCTCTGGATTGATTAGAATAGAAAGTTTTGTGTAAAAAGAGATGAATTGATAAGTCTATTGGATGTATCTCATATCTTTGTATTGGTGTATTCAATTGTTGGTGAACCATAAAAATAAAAAACCGGCCAAGTGCGTGTCGGACTCACGCACAAAGGGTTCCGTACCATTGATTTATGAAATTAAAGGATTTAAGTTAATTGTATGAAAGATTACGCGGTAATAAGCTGTTTACGATTTATGAGTTATTAAAAAAAGAACTACTTACTAGATCTCGTTCAAAACAATATTCGTTGGTAGTTTTTATAGTAATGTACATCATATGTTTTTTTTTTTAGATTTTTCATTTTCTTATTTTAGAAGTTAGAGGGGGGGACCTACTTTTTTCCACTTTGGAAGCGTCTGTCACGCAAACTATTCGGTTTAGAAAAAAAATATTTTAGAAACCTCGATATCATTTTTGAAGACCTTTCCATAGATACACCACACGTATGTGTTTGATGAAAAAAAAAATGTGTTTCAGTTCTAAGTATGGGGAGCCCACAATATTTATTATTTTTTGCATTATATTTGCATCAAAATCTTAATGTAGTTCACAGAATACACCTACCTACCAACTTTCAACAGTATAGCTCTTATAGTTTCGGAAAAAAATGGCTGTGACATACGGACGGACAGACATGACGAATCTAAAGGGTTCCGTTTTTTGCCATTTGGCTACGGAACCCTTATAAGCGTTGATTATCTGCACATAATTATATTCCTGTTTTTGGCGGGAAGGTCAAGCTGAGTGTCACGCTCATTTGTCTCAAACCTCCATCGTAAGACGTATCACGCCGTCTTTTTCGACATGAACAATTCATTACGTGACATTGGCTAAATGCACAAACCGTGCGAACCCATAAAAGAAAGAAAAAAAAAAATATATCCCTAACCGCTTTCGCTTTTCTTTCAGCTAGTGCTCTCAGCAACTACTATCCAGCAATTTTTTTCGCGCAGTTATTTCAGCTAAACGTTCAAAATCCCAGTGCATCAAAAGCACCATTGAATTTTTGAATTTTCAACCCGCCCGTGCGATTGCTAAGTTCCAAAATGAAGAATTTCCGACTCGAAGGTACCACAGACTCCTAGTATACCTCCCCTATTAAATTTTGGTATTGCTGTGTGTAACACGACTTTCGTCGAATAATCGCAGTAGATTTGAGTTTGAGTTTGTTTTGTTTTCTTGTTTTTGCAGCTTGGTCTTGCATGGTTTTTTAAAGAGAGGAATATTAGGCAGTATAAGAAATAAGGGAACTTCAGTTTCAATTCAACTACCGATCCATTCGCAAAGCTCGGTGATTAAGGCCACGTTATACTGGACTTACGGATTAGTAAAAGGTGATAATTATGTCTCATCTTGGAACAAATTCGCCTACTTTTTGCTTTACATTTTATATTACTTTTCACACAGCTTTAACCTTCGATGAAAGATTATGAGAATTAGGTCAATGCATTTTAGGTAATGGTCATGTACGGAATACAGCAGGTCAAGCTGTCCCGAAACGTTCAAAAATTCCCAATCAACCTTAAGCCTTATTTTTTTAGAGATAAAGTTAATAACAATATTAGACAGATTATAGCAGCGTATGTGCTATCGTCAGTACATGCCGACTTGGTCCCAACTATGAATAAACACAAGCGTCCCCTTAAGACATGTATGATGTCAGCAAATCAGACAGCAGGAACCTTGATCACCAATTTAAGATTACTTACCCTAAACAGGAAGATCCCTCTCCCCTGGCTTTGGGCAACAGGCTTGTGTATCCATACGACGTTGGCCCCCGCTCCATTCTCGTCTCGTCGCAGACGGGAACATTCTGACACCAGTTTTGCATACTCCAGGGGTAGGTGGTAACATGGTGGACTGAAGAATAAAGAACGATAGAGAAGAATAAAAAACATAATTCAATTACCCTCTTGAATAGTGATGATTTAAATTTTAATATTACATGTTATAGTTTTGATTTTATTGTTTAAATCTAATATATAAAATTCTCGTGTCACGGTGTTCGGATTTAAACTCCTCCGAAACGGCTCGACCGATTTTGATGAAATTTTTTGTGCTTATCCGGTATCTATGAGAATCGGCCAACATCTATTTTTCATCCCCCTAAATGTTAGGGGTAGTCCACCCCTAAATTTTTTTTTTTTACTTTTTAGACAAAATTTTTAATTTCTATTTTTTATGATACAACATACAAAAATACATACAATCCCCAATTTTCACCCTTCTACGATCAACCCTTATTTTTTAATAGCCATTTTAGTAATTTAATCTATTATTTATATGGCAAAACAACGTTTGCCGGTCAGCTAGTTTTATTATAAATTTCTGAAATGTATGTGTCCTTTTTGCCGCATTAGGTTAAGCAACCTATATTGATAGAAAAGTGCGAGTTAATAAATAAATAAAATAGAGTTTACTGAGGTCTATAACATAACATCACGCCTGTTTTTCCCGGATGGATGTGCATAAATGTATCTATAGTACGCTGTCATATCGTCAATAATCTTAAAGTCTCATGTAATGCAACAATACTGGGGCAACACTGTGGGCTAACCTATTGCTATCAACCAGATACAAGTACAAACTAATTGTGAAATACAGTATTGGGATCATTTTGAAGGATTTCCATTGCTCCATATGTTCTAAAAATGTGTCTGCTCAAAAACGTAGATAACACAATAAATGTCGTCGATTTGTCAAAATGAAACCTTTTTCCACAAATAGTGTGTTACTGAAAATTCCCAAAGCAAAACTACATGGTACTTGGAACTACTGAACTAGGAGTCTCCAAATATTTCGAAAAGTTTATTTTGTTCAATAAACAAACCCCTTCCTTATAGGCAGCACATTGAGATTTAAATAGTAATTCTTTTAAGGCAACTGAAAATACAATCATATATCAGCGAAGGGCAGGAGTTTTGGAGGACTGTCTATGTAGGTAATATTGACGTTCAAAAGTGGTGAATCTCAGCCTAATTTAAATAAATTACTTTTTATTTTCATTTTTTTAATCCCGATTGGCCCAAGTTGTGCATTCCAGAGTTTGGATATCAACAATCAGTGTATAAATTGCGCCGTTGGTTTGATAACAATGTCAGAAACATGAATAGAACTTAGGTAAATCGAAACTAGACATAACATCGCAGAAAACTATTTTTAGGAATCCACAATCAATGACTATAAATGAACCTAGCCAAAATAGCGTTCACCAAAAATAGTTCTCTTTGTGGAATTTCGGTAAGCGAGTTACCCTTTTACGGTTAGGTAACAAATAAAAAACGGTAATTTGGCCACTGACAAACGAATTGAGGATATAAAAGTAACTGCTGGTATACATAGAACATTTCGAGACGTAAAGTTTCAGGCGTGCGGATAATAGCAGGTTAGCAGTCAAAATATACGGTGCGATAGAAACCCCTGCTGCAGACTATAAAATTTCGCTACCACTGATTGGCGATAAGAATTTACAAGTAAATATATGGGTGTTCACAAGCTGGCAACACCATGCGTATCGTCAAACACTGGCAGTATTTTTTCATGAAATGCAAGGAAGATTCGACCTTGTATGCACACAATATGCCTTAACATTCATAATAAATTCGTTTCTGTTTTGACATGAACATGGTATGGTAACTAGTCTTAAATAATTTCTTTAGTATCCAAATACAGTGATTAACTGGGTACATATCTGAATAAGTACCCAAGAGGCTGGGCTGGCCAAGGCCTTGAGCAATATTTTTCATATACATACGTATACTTTTTGTTTACCTGTGTAAACCGTTATAGACGAACAGAACACGTGTTAGTTACATTTTTTTAAATCAGTCGACTTACAGAAATCATTATTTATATATTAAAACTTAACGCATAAAAGTACAAACCTCAAACGCATTTAAATTCAAATTTCTGTTTGCATCGTACACAAGCATTACTTTTTCACTACCCCAAGTTATCATCCATTTAATGTTTACTACTATCACCGTCTCGCTCGCACACCCCTAAACAAAAACACAATATTTGGGGTGATCCAGTCAGTTTTGTGTTTCAACAATGAATACTAATATCCAAAACAAAACTACGACATTGATTCATTTTTCTTTGTGCAATCGTCACGCGATCTCTACGGTACCACTTGGGGTAATTGCTGAAAATAAGTTCATTAATATTCCAAACAATAATTTGGTATTACCATGAACTTTTACCTTAAGACACGATGCAGCAATTTTTGTTACGACCTTTAAAAACTTGGCAGCAAATTGGTGTCCGATGGTAACCAAGAATTAAACTGAAGGTCCTTTTCAATTATGCTCAATTTACTCAAACAACTACTTCAGTACCTATTTACTTTCTGTTTTAGCCATAAATTAATTGAAATAGCATTTAGCGTGACCGTAAATGAATGCAATAAACTGTAAACTTCTACTTTTTATAAGTTAACAAGGATTACACAAGTCAAGTTGAATGTCAAGTTTATCATTAGAAACTATTAACTGCAGTAAATTCAGTGAAACAAATATTGCGCTGGCATGACATGGCATTGCGAAAAAGAAAAAATAATTTACTTAAAATTAACATCGATTGAAAATTCCGTGTAGGTAACCTAGCAGTTTCCTTAAATAGTCTTAAATAATCGATAATCTAATAAAATAGTTAAGGTTCATGTGAATAAACGCGACGGGTTCGTGTCAAATAACAACCTCTTGGGTCTGTCAATCAGGTTAAACTAAGTCTGCCGTGGATGGGTGACCAAGATGGTCACCCATCCACGGCAAACGTAGTATATACCGAGAACCCTAAATGCCGAAAGAACGTTAAGCCGTCAGTCCCGGCAATCAATCGTGTGTTTTCAACAGTTGTGTCAACCGAATGTCTGACTACAAGTCTTATCAAAGGGTTATCGTTACAGTTACTGGTTACTGGACTTCAGATAGGCAGTCACTCGATGCAAAATGCTGGTATTCCAACTGCTTCCGGTTGTAAGGAAGACGACCCCAACAATAGTTGGGAAAAGAGAAAACTAGATGGAGGATGAAGGATCTATGTACCTATAGGTATAAAAAAATTAGCAGCCGACTGACAGATTGAAGTGAAAACTCATTAAAAAACACAAAAAATAAAACACGATCACGGTGTCGGGTTGGTCACGCTCACGCAAATTCAATGCTTTTCCCCCACCCAAGAATAGTGCTCAACGCCTCTAATGGAGTTTTTGCTTCAATAAATGATATGTACAATGAATGTTATTTTTACAAACATACAATTTTATTTTTTGTTTATGCGAAACAAGAAACATGTCTAGTATTTTTAAGTAAAGAATCTATCCTACCAAATTTCATGAAAAATCGTTAAGTTATCAGCTTGTTATGTTACCTGATTGTCCCTACAAAAATATGGTCAAAGCTCCGCTCGCCCGCTCGCGCCTACAGTGGCGCGGCGCGGCGGGTGCCCTAGGACACTATGATCCGCTGTGAACTGTAATGTGCACGGTAACCATACTGCAACATTTTTTTAAATAAAGGGTGTATCTGACATCGACGCACAAATGAGTACCATGGATCCAGTACATGGTTCTGAACCCCCCAGTGGCGGAATTTATCGTCGGCTTTTTCATGATTAAAAAAAATATACCCAGTTTTTTTTTACTTTAGACCGTTCATAATTGCTATACTTTTATAACCCAATAAGATTTAAAATCTTATAGTAAAAATTAATTAATTCGCTAATTACACAAAAAAGCGCAATGTGAACAAAACTCGAAAAACTATCTTATCAGCAGATTTAATAGAGTTCACATCAGGGATCAACATCATACCTACAAATCCGTACGGCGGCACGCTTGCAACGTTCAAAAGCCGAGCCGACACTTTTTTTTAAACACTGTTATTTCTGTAACCGCTCATTAACGACATAAATGACTATCATAATTTTCTTAGTGGCATGCGGTGTAGCTTTCTCGCGAAGTTTGCGTTACGATGTCAGATACACCCTTTATACATATTTGGTAAAAAATATAACATGGTGAAAAATTATTGGAATCTATTCAGTTGCTCATTCTAAACAAACTAGGTATATTTAGTTTTCGTATAAAGAAAATATAACATTTTATATGTAACAGCTCATTATTTCCTCAAATCATACATTATCGCTATAATATCATCTGCCAACTATGTATGTCGCATAAAGTTACACACACTAAATGTTCGGGAGCAAATTCTTTATTTCTTCCCTTAGCAACAATAGGTAATGAGAGGTACTGCCGTGCGGCACGCCATCCCGCGCGTGGATTCATTCAAATACCGTGTGACGTGTCACGTGAACGATTGACTCGTGACCCGGACGACGGTACATAGCAGTGGAGTCCGACCTTTGTATACGTACTGAGTACGGACAGGGTACATAGACAAATGAAGAATAGATGCTTCATTGTGTTGATGCCTACATCTGTTTCATGGAGCGAAATGTGAGGATGAACAAAATAAGTTCATATTATGATTTTTATAAAAGCATCAGTTTCTTTTCCTCCAGTCCTTTTCTCAGATTATCTGTCGTCGGGCCTCCTTGTAGATTTGCGCCGAGAACGTCATTTTGCCTGAGAACGTCATTTAAGGTTTTAGGTCCTTTGGAACAGCTGACCTTCATGTATACTGGCCAGTAGTGCTTCATATAAAGCCATAATTCATGAATTTGTTTTCTATGGGCGCAAATCTGTAAGAAACAACACACTCGTGTTTTTGACTATAAACTGAAAAAAATAAAGAAGAAAGAAAAAAACGTTTATTTGTGGTAAACATGACGCAAAAATTTACAAAAACACAAAAATTAAGAAATAGTTGAGGGAAACATGCGTCACATCCACGCAAAACGGCTGTCGCTCAGCATTATGCTGCTACCCTATGCGAAACAGAGCCCAGCGCTGGTTTTCAGCGACAGCCATGTACCTACTAATACAATGAAACAAAAGATGCAAAGATAAACACAATCGACAGTCCGTAGTCACCTAACATGAAGCGATCAACTGATACTTAAAGCAGACCCAATAACAGTAATATACAAGAACATAAAGACAAGAAAAAAACAAAATCATTAACAATAAGAAATCGCATGTATGTATCTTACGTAGACATCTTAATAATAAGGATTTATGTGTATCATTAGAATGTAAAGTTCCTAACCGTCTAGGCTGTATAAGTCTATGATTGAAGGCAACTTTCACGATTAATGGATAGACTTCGACAATTTATTTTAACGTTCCCGACATTATATGAGTTCCCAAACAACCCTGTATTTGTCCAAATTCTTTATACGTTAAAGGAGAATCGCTTTAGCCATAAATCAAAATTGCATGTGAGGTAATTTTGTCAATATGTAGTTTTTATTGTGAAGAAGAGTGCGCTATTATTCCAAAACGGCGTATTTATAAAAATAAGTAAATTATTATTTATTTATTTACTATATGTGTACAAAACAAAAACAACGAAAAAAACAAATGCAAAAAGAACGTCAGTCCTCTTCAAAGCTGGACGATACTGAAGTGACTAGACGTGGTTGTTATTTCACGTAACGTAACCAGTTACGAGTCAAATTAAAAAGTAGTTATTTTTGTAAATGCGTTATTTCATACACACGTTATGCCGTAGCGGGTAGCCGTATCGTGCATCACACCGGCGGCGCACGTCGCTGGTTATTGTAACTAGTTACGTGAAATAAGGACCACGTCTAGTTTCGTTTCGTGTGTAACTGTATAGTTGGTGGTTATATTTAACAATCCCAGTAGCTGAATTAAAATAACAAGCTACAAAATAACTTGTTTTGTAACAGGTTACGCCGATCAAGTAACCGGTTACATTACGTTTCTTGAAAAAGGCGTAACGACCCACACCTAGAAGTTACGTAGGTGTAGCCACTCCAGCGAATATTGTCGCGACAAGTCCTTTGAAGCGCGCCACTATACCGACAGTGCCCCGATGCTACATCGTCTGCGCACGAATACATTGCGTTGCAACTTGCAACGATGTACCCAGCCACATACATTGCCGTAGCCCGCTAATGTAGCCCCGCCATTAAGGAAAAATGTGAAATAAACTAACATTCCCAAATAATTTGTTCAGCTTTTATTATCTTGATTAAGAATTCTCAAATCGTTCTCGAAAACAAAAAGGTAAAGAAAATAATAGCTTCTGAATTTTACGACAATTTGAAATCAATTTTATTAATCTTTGTAAACAACCCAGTTCCCCGGTTGTTAATTCCAATCAGGATAAAATTACAATTTACAACATCGGTGTATCGTGGAGCTGCGTGTACAAAAATGGTTCCTTTCCGTTTTTATAGCTTTAAATTTGTAAAAATAACCTAATGTAACCGTTTTCATTATTGTCGTGAGCAATGAAATGAGATTTACATTTCAGGTTTGTTTTCGAAACATTTATGGAAAAAACAAATATAAGTAACGTACAGTATTTTTTACTGCCACACGGTTCAATAACTTATAGCTAAAAACGAAAATTTATTTTCATTTCATCACAATTGTCTTCATTCGATTTCATCATTATTTAAGACGCTTTGCTGAAAATAATTCAACTCCAGAAATCAAACTAAACCTACGAAATTATGCCTATGAACTAGTCAAAGATACGATTGGCAATAAAAACAGATTATGACAATATTTCACGTCTTCTCATAACACGCAATGTTCGAAATTAAATGATAACATCTAAAGTGATTTACAATTGAAGAATATAACGTAAAATAACAACATTTTACTGACATAATCAGCTATTCATTCAAAAGATGTCAACCATCAATTAGCATTTGTTGTTTATCTATCACGAAATAATTACTTAATTACTTCGGTGTCCGTGCCTGACACACGACGCTTGGTTAGCGTTATATTGGTTGTATATCATTAAATCTTTATTATTGTACATAATATCTTAGAAATCATACGTAAAATACGCGCTTTGTCGTGGAGTTGAAGATACCAGCCCGTCTTACCTACATCGTATGGCTCATGCAAGTGTAAAGTGATTAGTAAAATCGACGAGTAAAAGGTCGCGCTATTAAGTGATTAGTGTTAAATGCGAATACACGTTGACTTTATTAATCACTTGAATCTTGCGCACTTGCTACTTAACAGCGTGTAAATGAACCTTTAGAGATCTGCCGCCGATTCCTAGCTCACAAACTAAACTAAATTATTTTATGTAAGTTCAATACAGTTTTCAATACGTTTTCCTTGTTAAACACATAATTATTTGCCCATATAAACATTGCATCAGATGGTTGATACATGGAAAGTGGGAAGACTTGGAAATAATTATGATAATTATAACTCTTTGCAATGCGGATCTCCGGAATGACATCAATCCATTTAGGGATAGGCATCTTGTAGTCAATCAATATCTATGTAAGTGTCTACAGGTAAACGATGAGTTTTTTTATCGATTCGATTCCATCCTACTAAACGTAAAATCTTGTAAGTATGTATTATGGATTATCTTTGATGCTCTTTCACAGAATAAGTACTAAATGTATTTGGATGAAATTTGGCGCGATTTAGAACCAGGATTAATATAGAGGAGATTGTTATCTAAGTAATCTCACAGGATCGAAACTAATACTGGTAAAATGGCAAGGAGTACCTAGTTCAAATTATAAACTAGCGCTTGACCGCAATCCCGCCTGGTGGTTAAGCAGTGATGCGATCGTTGATAATAATAATAATAATAAAAAAAGGTGCGATACACCCAGAATCGCACCTTCCAGAGCAATCAAAGGTGGGTTTATAGGGACTGGGAACGACCAGAACAAGGTGTGGCTGACACGTGCCTACCGGATGATGATGCCATGTGTTCATTCTGGCGCAGTATCTGGTCGGTGCCTGTCAGTCACACTGAAGGTGACTGGGCTCGGGATGTCGAGCGAGCCTGCGATCCAATACCTGAAATGGGGGCTATTACCATCTGCCCCCAAGATATAGCTCGTGCAGTCCGTCCGTTACCTAACTGGAAATCTCCAGGACCGGACGGGCTGCATAACTTTTGGATAAAATGGTTTCCAAGGTCGCACGCTCGCTTGGCATCTCAATTCCAGACTGCTTTAGTGTCTGGTTCGTTACCTCAGTTCCTAACTACTGGAATAACCCACCTGCTCCATAAATCAGGTAGCACCGCGGAACCCAAAAATTATAGGCCGATCACCTGTTTACCGACGGTCTATAAAGTTCTTACATCCATTTTGAAAACTAAAATTAACAAACATATTGACAGCAACGCCATCATGTCTGCCTCTCAAAATGGATGTAGGAGCGGGTCCCGCGGTACTAAGGAGCTACTCCTCATTGATGTGGCCATTAGCCAACAAGTTCGTCGTTCCCGAAAGGATCTTTCGACATGTTGGATAGATTATAAGAAGGCCTATGACTCAGTACCACATACATGGCTCATGCGGGTGCTGGAGTTGTATAAAGTGGATACAACTCTACGCACCTTCCTGATGACGTGTATGGGGCAATGGAGGACAGTCCTTCGCTATCCAGGATGTCGAAATATTCAGAGGAATAGCGAACCGATAAGGATCGAGCGAGGTATATTTCAGGGCGACAGTTTGAGTCCGCTTTGGTTTTGCTTAGCATTGAATCCTCTAAGCACACTATTGGAGGATTCAGGTCTAGGCTACCGGTTGAGGAGAGGTGGTCAGGTTATATCGCACCTCCTTTACATGGATGATCTGAAACTTTTTGCTCCCAACAATTCACAACTGAAGGAGCTACTGAAAATTACTGAAACTTATAGTAGCTCCATTAGGATGGAATTTGGTGTGGACAAATGTGCGGTCATGCATGTAAAGCGAGGAGAGATTATGGAATCCGTGGGAACCCAACTCACGAGTTCCATAAACCTTAGAGCCCTCTCCGCATCCGAAACCTATAAGTATTTGGGTATGTCGGAAGCGTTGGGCATCAATGTTACTGACATGAAGCAATCGTTGAAGGAACGCTTCTTTGGCCGCCTGAAAAAAGTACTTAATAGTCTTCTATCAGGCGGAAACAAGGTGCGCGCTTTCAACGGTTGGGTCATGCCGGTATTGATGTACTCTTTCGGCATACTCAAATGGACTCAAACCGAACTTGCCGCCCTGGATCAGAGGGTCCGCACGCTGCTGACTGCAAATCGATTGCATCACCCACGATCATCGGTTATGAGGCTGTATATCCCGCGAAAATGTGGAGGTCGTGGCTTTTTAAACGCTAAGACCCTCCACAATCGCGAGGTATGCAGTCTCAGGGAATATTTTCTAGAAACCGACGTGGGGATGCATCGAGATGTGGTCGCGGTTGACAAGGGCCTCACTCCGCTCTCCTTGGCTAAAGAGAACTGGCGTAAACCAGTAGTGCTTGACACCAATGATCGCATGGAGGTATGGAAGAACAAGGAGCTTCACGGACGCTTTTTCAGAGCCCTACACGGGCCTGATGTAGATTTACAAGCGTCCGTGGCCTGGCTACGATTCGGTGACCTCTTTGGGGAAACCGAAGGTTTTGTATGTGCAATTATGGACGAAGTTATGATGACGAACAATTACCGGAGATTTATTGTGAAAGACGGCACAGTTGACATCTGTCGGGCATGTCACCGACCGGGGGAATCAATAAGGCATATAATCTCCGGGTGTTCTCGTCTAGCTAACGGAGAGTACTTGCATAGACATAACCTTGTAGCCAGGATAATTCATCAGCAACTTGCTCTCAAATACAACCTTGTGGAATCGGAGGTGCCGTACTACAGGTATATGCCCGACCCAGTTCTCGAAAATGGCCATATCACATTGTACTGGGACCGATCCATCATCACTGACAGGACTATTGTTGCCAATAAGCCTGATATAGTGATGGTGGATCGATCAGAGCGGCGTGCAATGATTGTTGACATAACCATCCCGCATGATGAAAACCTCGTGAAAGCCGAGAAAGATAAACAAATCAAGTATCTTGACTTGGCTCACGAGGTTGTCGACATGTGGGAGGTGGATTCAGCAATCATTGTACCGATAGTCGTGACAGCCAATGGCTTAATAGCCAAGAGCCTCGACCAACACCTCAAGAGGCTCTCGTTAGGCAGCTGGATCAAAGGCTTGATTCAGATAGCTGTACTTCTAGACACGGCTCGCATTGTCAGGAAGTTCCTCTCTCTGGAGCCCTGACCGCCGGTAGCTTGGACCCTGTTCCCGATGCCGGTGGGCTACTATTTTTTATATTTTTAAATGTTTTTTATGTGTTGTTTATATAGAAATATTTAAAAATGTAATTTATATGTATATACAGTGAAATAAAGGAATAATAATAATAGTTTATTGAACACTCCAAGAATTACAATTTTCTCTTATTCTATATACAAAATCATGGTAGTTATATATTCCTTATTTATAAGAGATAACGTTGACGACTATACTAGTATGAACTGTGTCACAGTCGTCAGCGCCTTCCACACTTAATTATTTGAACCATAAATTATTGTTTCAAGCAAAAGATCTGTAACATTAATAAATAGGACTGATTGATATAACATTAAAGAATTTACAGGGGAAATTAAACTATTTAATATAAGTACATTACCACATTGAGGAGTGAGGAGTAAGTGTGTAGAATATTAGTGAGTGTGGGTGTGTGTTATGTGGGTAGGTGTGTGATGTGTATGTGTGTTGGTATACATGTACAGTAGGTGTAGAGGAGTTGCTGTGTTTCTTACTTCAAAAATAAAGCAATTTTTCAGTTGATGGTAAAAGATCGTTGGTGGTCTAAGGTAAAAGACCGGTACCTACAAAACGCCACATGGAACAACATGTCATATTGACTTTACACAAATCCTACATCTCGCAAGCAGAGTTTACTGCAATTAACGTACATATAACTTCCAAACTTCAACCATTGGACAAGTGCCCGCCAGACATAAAACCCGTCTGGTCGGAGGATCCTCCCTTTTCTGGAGGATGAGTGAACTTTACACACTGTTCCTCATGCCAGCACAGTAAAATCTATTCAAAATATATAACAACATAAAAAAACAACTCTCTCTCTGCAGTCGGTCCCTCATATCTGAGGATCGTGATCAGCATTGGGGCAGCATTTCGAATGGATGATCTGCCTCCATCGGTTTCGATCCAGCACGTCTCTCACCACTGCGTAGAATTTAGAAGACGATGTGTCTTTGACTTGATCGGTCCATCTGGTTGGTGAACGACCGCGCGATCGTTTGCCTTCGGTGTTCCCAACGACAATCAATTTTTCCAGACAATCATCGCCTCTGCGCATTGTGTGACCGAAATAGGACAAAATACGTTGCTGGCATATGGTCGACAAACGGGTTTTTATTTGAAGTTGGTTCAGAATCGACAAATATCAACAATTAAGTTGATTATAGAGCGAATATCGCTCTTGCAAAAGTTAGAACAATGTTTGAAATTGTAGCTATATATGTATGTAAGTGTAGCTATGTAGGAGTCAGTTATTTTTTCATATATTTACATTTATGGTAAATAAGTCGCTATTGTACATATATATTACAGTAAACATCCACATTTCGCCAGAGTCCCGTGTAATACAGGCCGAGCCTAAAGCCCTCAACCAGGTACAAATCGCTAAAATACTGCCCATCCAAGGAATCGAATCCGGAACATCTTGTTCAGCAATAGCGCTTGCCAACACTATACCTATGAGATAGTTACAATCGATAATTTAATCGATAATCATCTTTGATGATTGACAGAAATCATTAGAAAATCTTTGCATAATACAGTCAAAAGAAATAAATTACTTCACAATAACCTAAAATGTATTTTAATTCTGTCTTGATTTACAAGCAATCGTGGCTTGGCTCGCGAGGTTGTCGACTGTACCGATAATCGTCATAAAATATGACGTCACAAAAACTTCAAATGTATTATTTCTATCTTGATTATTATTACAGGTTTAATAAGTTAACTTATTTTGGTTGACACAATTCAAACATAACACGTTAATTTTATAACAAAGAAGGTAGAAAAACTATTAATTGATTCATTAATGTCCATCATACTGTCATTGCTTTTTTCTGCAAAGTTGTAAACTTTGTCAGTAAGAAATCTGTCAAGCGGGTATAATATAAAAAACGCAAACAATTTATCGAAGACTATTACAAATAGCTACAAGGCTTATTTATTTTCCTATATGTCAATAGGTTAGGGGAAAGATTAAGTAGTTGTCGGCCAAAATTTACGTTACATACGCTTTCCCAATATTCCCCTAGGGGAGATACCCTAAAATATGGCAGATACTATCTATCATAAACTCATAATTTACGTATTAGGCAGGAAGATAAAATATTTTTATAGTTAGTCCTGGCAACCCACGTGCGTGTAGGACCTGCAAGGTATTTTTGTTGAACACACTTTGTAAGCAATCGGTTTCATTTTGACAGGTCAACAACTTTCGTTACTGAGTTGCGGTGTTTACGTTGTCGAGCAAAGACATTTTTCGAACGTATGGAGCAATATGCTTCAAAATGGCTCAAATCGAGAGTAATATTAAGTAACGTAGTTAGGGAGCTGGGCCCTAAATCACTATGACCACTATTCCAGGTTTTTTCACGTCCACTTATACGCGTACGACGTATACCTAATACGTCAAAATTGGCACTACCTATCATAAAACAAAAAAAAAACCGTTGTTTCAAGTTACAGTTACAAAATCCCGGCCTTGCCGTACGTCAAATAATAATGAGTACGTTATAGTTATTATGTGACATACATCTATTAACTTAACCAACCGTTTGAAATAACCATCCCTTAGGTCTTGGATACTGTTCCCTTACTTCGAAACCCGTCAATTGCTTATTTTTATGATTATTTCTCGGTGGTAGGCCATAATATCGGCTGCCGGCAGAAGTTACCACCCATCAGACAAAGTCTTGCCGCAAAGCGATTCGTCGTGTTCCGGCATGATGTCTGGTGAAGCCGTACGGAGGACGGGTCTGAGCAGTTGTGTTGCGTTTGTGTGTCGGTTACGATGCACCAAATGTTGTTGTGTCGGGAGTTTGGTCGTGGAGGGTCCCCAGATCAATCTCCCTCTGGCGCAGTATCATTGGTCGTGCTGTTGAGTTTAACATTGTACCACCTCGCTCAACTGCCGTCTTCCTTCCTATTCACTAAGTGTTTTTAAGTGAATTGGCTTAATAAACTAGCGCGCTTTACCATCAACGATTGCATCACTGCTTACCATCAAGCGGGATTGCGTTCAAACACTAGTTTATAATTATTAAAAAAAACCTGGCATCAGAAGGCCAATGCAACAGTTTTAAATTAGGAGAATTTAAAACGTTCAAAATCTAATCCCAGTCTCATCTTGGCGACAAACAAATGACAAAAACTTATCAATAGGTACCTACTTATGTAGAAAAATTATTATAGAAAAGTGTTTTTTGACGGATTGTGACTGAGACCAGACTGTGAACGTTCTTAAAATTACGAGAACTACCCCTCGGCTTTTGACGTATTCTCTATGACACATTGAAAAGAAATTCGCCCGAAATTAACGCGATATTGCCATTGTTTGAACTGTCAAAACACGTTTCCCGTGCGGTTTTCGTGGCTTGACAAAACGTCAAGATATATGTATATATGTGTGATTTATAGTTAATCTGCTGTTCGGGACAGAGACAAAAACAGCAAATCATAAAAACTAGGTGACCCATGTGAAGCATTCCTACATTGATGTTCAATTTCCGGATGCATATTGATGAAGTATGAAGGAAGTTATGACGTACCGACAAAAAGCCCTTGAGAAATAGTATATACATATATGATGATTAGTGCTACCGTTTTGAGGTACTAATGGAAGAAGTAAACCGATCTGATCTTAATCCTGCTTTCAAATAAATATATGTAATCGATTATCGTGTTCTAGACGAAACGAAAACAAGATTAGCATACAGAATGAAATACTAAACATCATCATCATCATCAACCTTTTTATCGTCCCACTGCTGGGCACAGGTCTCCTCTCATGCAGAGAAGGATTGAGCGTAATCACCACGCTTGCTCAATGCGGGTTGGCGATTTCAGACTTAAAGTCTAGGTTTCCTCAAGATGTTTTCCTTCACCTTCAGTCATTGGTGTCCAAGATATACTTAGAAAGTAAATATAACTTTAGAAAAGTTACATTGCCTAACCTGGAATCGAACCCGCGCACTCATACTTGAGAGGCTGGTGTTTTAACCACTAGGCCACCACGACATTGACTAGGCCACCACGAAATACTAATATAATAATGTAATAATTACATTATTACTTTGCCCTTTACATCCTTATTATGATTATGTGAAATTGCATAGTAATTGCTCTGCAATTTCACTTAATCATCATAACTATTTAAAGAGCAAGGTTCTTTTCATTTCAACTAATTATATTCATCTGCGTCAGATAATATTCAAACAATTTACAGGGAAAAAAACTGTTGACCTTATAAAAAGAAAAGCCTCGCTATTTTATATACTCATCTTAAATAAACTAAGCTACACCAGCCGATCGATTTCGTAAAATCTATCAATATTGTCAGTAATGTCGCGAGTTCACTTCCCGCACTCAACAAATATTTGTATGGCTAACAGTTCTGGCTGGTTGTGTATGTAGATTTAAATTATTGTAAAAGCATCCACAATATAGGACTAATTCCTAGTGTGAGCAATGTTTTTTTTAGAAAAGAGGAAGTGAAAGTGTCAAACCTAGGCATTGGATAAAATGACATCTCACGCCACACTCACTTTACCGTGAGATGGTTCTCACCTTGAGAACATAGATAAACAAAAGGACAGAAGCTGTAGTGCGACTTTGTATGGTTACAGAGTTGCCTCACGTGTTGTCAAAAATCCTAAACTCTGAAAACCATTCTTACCAAGAGGTAAGAAAGAATGTTAATGTTAACCACGTACTAGATTATGGAAAAATACATACTAATATTATAAATCGGAAAGTGAGTTTGTTTGTTCCGCTTTCACGCCGTAACTACTGAACCAATTGCATTGAAATTTTGCAGATGTAAAGTTATAAGTCCGGATTAAATAATAGAGTACTTTTTATCCCGGAAACATTTGATATTCCGTAGGAAAATCACCGAAGATCACGAGTCACGAAGACCTACAAGTAAATGTTCCGGGTCTGGCTGTTTGTGTACTTATGTGAGGTTTTTTAAAAAAAGAAAGAAAATGTCTTCAAAAAACCAGCCCAAAGTATCAAAACTACTATTAGCCCTACTTTACTACGTTCTAACAAGTGCACTAAAGTTCACCGCACGCTTGAACGTAATACCTAACGTCTTGTTAGACAACGTAATACCACAGAGTGGTAATACGTCAGACAAACAGCTTTGACCTCAGACACTAGCAATAAATGAATAATTGCATGATACAGCTGTTTCATTTGTCAAGGTTAGGGCATTAGGAAAAACAGTTACCTACTGATTATTATAACCTCTGTCGGAGGACGAAAAAATAATTAGGTTTGACGACTGTTTGTCACTCATTGGCACAAATTTTTCTTTTTAAAAAAACAACGTTGCCCCACACTAGGAACTTCTTCTGTATCGTGGGTGCATTTACAAACACATAAACTCACATACACAAACAGCCAGACCCGGAACTACTAATTGTAGGTCATACAAATATTTGTTCCGTGCGAGAATGAAACCCCCGACACGCAGCGGATCAGTCGATTGCTCAGCCACTACATCAATCGTGTCACCCAAGTATTCACGGTGAGACGATTACAGCATCACACTGCTGCTAGTATCTTTACATTTGCTTGGTTCAAAACCCGCCACACTTTTCCCAACCACTGCAACTCCTGAAAGCCAGAATCAACAGTGGCGACCGCCAGAAAAACGCCGAGCAATGAAGCTCGACGAGTCCCGGAGAAACGATTCAACTGTCTTGGGTCCCGCAACGAAATTAATCAGAAAAGAATAGCGGAGGAGTAAGAAAAGAGATATTTTTTCCACTTCCCTCCATAACAAGCAGGAGACAGAACAGAACTAGGCCAATCGGCACAAAGGGACATTATTGCAACTGGGAGAAGCCCAGATTGCCAAACACCACGGAATAAAATTTGATTAAGTTAATGGGTCCTAAGTAGGTATTAGCTGTTACAATTGATTCCAATAATAGGTATGGCAAAAGCGCCTGAACGCACGGAAATTGGTTCTAGTTTCTACAAGGTCCGTATAATAAACGACTCCGGATGTAACTTGTACACTATCCAACATAATATTGCGTTCATTCTGCCAAAGAACACACTCCCACAAGATGTGATGTGCGGACTGTTCAAATTCACAGTTCGATGTAGAACACTGACACAAAGGCGAAGGAACAAGTTTAAAAGAATACAGTTTACTTTTAAATTTGCCATGACCTGTGAGAAATTGGGCAACGCAGTGGTCAACCTCCAGCCATGTCTTAGCCAGCCGATCGCCAACGGATGGAAAGAATAGATGGAGGTGCCGGCCCTTGATGGAATTATCCCACCTACTTTGCCATTCGGATAAGAGGTCCTCCCAGACTTCATTCTGAGGTTTAAATAATCTAGAAATTTTATTAAAGTCGCGTTATGTAACAAAATTAGTGTCCATGGCCTCCCCCCTCGCGGAATAGTACATTGAAGCACGTCGTTGTACCTCAAGATCGACTGGAAGTACACCTGCCAGTACCGGTAAGGCTTCAGTACTGACCGTTCTATACGCCTTGCATAAAAATATCAATGCCAAACGTTGGCTTTGAAGCAGTTTACGTCGTGCCGCCCCTATACTGGCCCTATCGGCCCAAACAGGTGCATCGTAGCACATACATCCTAAGTAAGTAGCTCCATATATAGTCTTTAAAGTTAGGAATGATAGACCCCAAGTTGCTTTGGATATTCTAGTTAGGGCATAAAAGTTCCTTTTAGCTTTTTCGCCAACTATTTTTATATGTTCGATAAATGAAAAATTCCTTTCTAAGATCATACCAAGGTAGCTTACGGATTGCTGCTTTTTAATGGGAACGTTGTTAAATTTAATAGTAGGCAATGATTTAAGATTACCTATTAATAGAAGTTGATAGGTTTTATGTGGCGCAAACGCTAGGCGGTTACGATCACCCAACTGAGATATTAAATTTAGACAAGTATTGGCCAAGTTCACAAGTCCAGCTCGGGTACTTGACTGAATGAGCAGTAGGCCATCGTCCGCGTAACCAGTAAGTGAACAGCCGCAAGGAAGTGGGATACATTTGCTTGGTTCATACATTTGGTCGAGGAAAGTGCGCTCTTGCCTTTTCTAAAAGTAGGCACAAAAGTGTATCAATAAGGTCAAAAGAAAACAATGGCGCCGATTCTGTTGTTTACAAACTAAAGTAATTTTAAGTTATGTGCATCCTTTTCTTTCTATTTCATTAAGAAAAGGACAGAAGATAAAATGTCAGTTTAGATCTGTCAAATTAGTGCGCTCCTGACGTAAACTGGCGTATTTTTAGTCGCCATGTTTATAATCGTGTGTGTGTTAAAGTCGTGGTAGCCTAGTAGTCGTGGTGGCCTAGTAGTCGTGGTGGCCTAGTGGTTAAAACACCAGCCTCTCAAGTATGAGTGCGCGGGTTCGATTCCAGGTCAGGCAAGTACCAATGCAACTTTTCTAAAGTTATATGTACTTTCTAAGTATATCTTGGACACCAATGACTGAAGGTGAAGGAAAACATCTTGAGGAAACCTGGACTTTCAAGGCTGAAATCGCCAACCCGCATTGAGCAAGCGTGGTGATTACGCTCAATCCTTCTCTGTATAAGAGGAGACCTGTGCCCAGCAGTGGGACGATAAAAAGGTTGATGATGATGATGATTGTTTATAATCGCGTCTAAACTGTCTATGGAGTATCTTAATTTGACAGGTTTAAATTAAAATTTTATCTTCTATCCTTTTCTTAACGAAGTGGAAAGAAAAAGAAGCACCTAACTTAAAATTACTTAGTTTAGTTTGTCAGCAACAGAATCGGCGCCACTGTCAAACTAAATATACCTGAAATCGTATACAGCTCCATAAATCCTCTTCATACATCGTAGAAGACGTGACAGGCTGTCTTTTCTGCATATCGATCCGCCTTTCGGTATGTGGTTCATGAACTGTAAACAAACATATAGTCTGAAACAACTTAGCTCCTTTGTTCATAAACGTTGCTTAAAGTTAACTAGTGATTAGGGACTGTTTAACCATACATTTTGATGTTTACACGTCACTTAACTTTAAATATATAAATATATACGGACAAATCACACAGATTGAGCTAGCCCCAAAGTAAGTTCGAGACTTGTGTTATGGGATACTAACTCAACGATACTATATTTATAATAGATACATATATAGATAAACATCCAAGACCCAGACCAATCAGGAAAAGATCATTTTCCATCATGACCTGGCCGGGGATCGAACCCGGGGCCTCCACGTCGCAGGCAGGCGTGTTGACCGCTGCACCACGGAGGACGATGAATCAATCAATCAATCTAATCATCGTTTATGAAAAATCCCTTGATTCGAATGTAGAAATAAATTACTACACTTACATAAATACTTAAAACATGTCCTACACAAACATCCATCGACGCAAAATTTAAACATGATTTCAGAATCATGTTTAAATTTCGGGAAAAATTGTTGATCTAAAATGTACTAGCAGCGCCCCGCGGTTTCACCCGATATGCATTTCAATCCCATGGGATTTTTTTTTTAATAATTATAAACTAGCCCTTGGCCGCAATCCCGCCTGATGGTAAGCAGTGATGCGATCGTTGATGGTAAAGCGCGGTAGTTTATTAAGAGCCTAGTCACTCAGAAAAACTGAGCGAATAGGAAGGAAGACGGCAGTTGAGCGAGGTGATGCAATGTTAAACCCAACAACACGACCAACAATGCTGCGCCAAAGGGATCTCCCTTTGGCGCAGCATTGTTGGTCGTGTTGTTGGGTGTTGTTGATGTTGTTGTGTTGGGAGTTTGGTCGTGGAGGGTCTTCAGATCAATCTTGATCTGAAGACCCTCCACGACCAAACTCCCAACACAACAACATTAGGCGCATCGTACCCGGCACACATCGCAACACAACTGCTCAGTCCCGTCCTCCGTACGGCTTCACCAGACATCATGCCGGAACACGACAAATCGCTTGGCGGCAAGGCTTTGTCTGGTGGGTGGTAACTTCTGTCGGCGGCCGATGTTATGGCCTACCACCGAGAAAAATAGGTATCTTATTTGTTAATCCTGGTCAGAAACTATCTGTGTGCTAAATTTCATCAAAATTGATCCATACACGGAAGTGAACAAGACAATCGGGACAAGTTACACATAGGATATTTTTACACGTCATACGTTCCAGGCGAGTGACGTCGCGGGCAATAGCCAGTAATTTTTTACATATTCATGTCCTTTCTCTATGTAGTTTACTGTTCGTACGTATATACTTACATAATATAATAAGTAATAATTATGTTAGATGTCATTTTCGGCCTTCAAAAGTAATATGTAGAATAATAAATTTATTTTGAATGTTACAGTTTTTTTACATTAGTCTTCCAAACTGCTTCATATAATGCTTCTGACCTTTTCTAATATATATATTTTTTTATATCATTATAAACTAGTGCTTGACCGCGACCTCGTCTGATGGTAAGAAGTGACGCAATCGGTGATCGCGTGCTAGTTTACTAAGAGCCTATTTACTCAAAAAAACTGAGTGAATAGGAAGGAAGACCGCAGTTGAACGAGGTGGTACAATGTTTAACCAGACAACACGACCGAC
This sequence comes from Sesamia inferens, assembly GCA_037179545.1. Classification (NCBI taxonomy): domain Eukaryota; kingdom Metazoa; phylum Arthropoda; class Insecta; order Lepidoptera; family Noctuidae; genus Sesamia; species Sesamia inferens. Next base: position 11,714,587 of record CM073928.1, on the reverse strand, counting down.
GATGCTGCGCCAGAGGGAGATTAATTTGGGGACCCTCCACGACCAAACTCCCGATACATCAACATTTGGCGCATCGTACCCGGCACACATCATCATCATCATCATCATTTCAGCCGAAAGACGTCCACTGCTGGACATAGGCCTCCCCCAAGATTCTCCACGACGACCGGTTCTGCGCCTCCCGCATCCAGCGGTTTCCCGCGACCTTCACCAGGTCGTATACCCGGCACACATCGCAACACAACTGCTCAGACCCGCCTCCATACGGCTTCACCAAAAGTCACACACACGACATATCGCTTGGAGGCAAGATTTTGTCTGGTGGGTGGTAACTTCTGCCGGCAACCGATGTCATGGCCTACCACCGAGTAAACTTCTTTGTGAAATTTATTAACTCCAATATACATTAGTTAAGACAACATAGCACTTAAGTCCATTGTTTAAATGTAAGGATAGATGACAACATTTACATTTAATGTTCAGCATTAAATTTACCAACATCATCCATTTAGCGTCTAGACAAATATTTTAACGTTGGTAACAAAATATTTCTGTCTATGTTGTTTCAAACAATAATCATAATTCAGTGGCAACTAATTCAATAAAACTTTCCCATCAAATTCGTCTACGGTTCAGGAATTTTGACTTCGTCTACTTTTTATCACGGAAATTGTCTGATAGTGTAGTCCTATTTAGTCCTAGTCCAACATAGGTCATCTAAATCTACTTAGACCCATCTAACTTCATAAACCATAAAAAAAACTTTTTGGAACGCGCACAGGACAAAAAATAAAAACGAAGCATACATAACCGTCAACTTCACCACTGCTTTTATCTAACCTTTCTCCTTAAGGCCAACCTTCTGACCTCCTACTTTTCTGACGCGGTCCGTGGTCCCTTTGGAGCTCGTCCGACGCCTAAAATGGCTAGTTTGTAATCCATTCATCTAGTCTCTATTCAGATAAATTAGTATGAATATACTCAATCCATATATGTATATAGGATAACTATAATGAAAGATAACTCTTTAAGTTACAAGCATAACCTAGCAGAACGGATTTCTATGAAATTTGACATAGGTACTCCGGTAAACCGTACGGAGGACGGGTCTGAGCAGTTGTGTTGCGATGTGTGGCGGGTACGATGCGCCGAATGTTGTTGTGTTGGGGGTTTGGTCGTGGACGGTCTTCAGATCAATCTCGCTTTGGCGCAGCATCGTTGGTCGTGTTGTTGGGTTTAACATTGCATCACCTCGTTCAACTGCCGTCTTCCTTCCTATTCGCTCAGTTTTTCTGAGTGAATAGGCTCTTAATAAACTAGCGCGCTTTACCATCACCGATCGCATCACTGCTTACCATCAGGCGGGATTGCGGTCAAGCGCTAGTTTATAATTATAAAAAAAAAACCATGACCTGAGTTAACCCCTTACTCTTAACCTGTACATTTTCATAGTATGTACAAATTTCCGACCACAATGCTGGCGAAGCCGCAGGCTAGTGTAAAATAAATAAGAACTGCTAACCTGCCAGTTTCCCAAGGTCTTGTAGCTGGCTGCAGGAAAGGCGCTGGTTTTCCACCAGAGATTCCACCGCTCCTCCAAACCGCTGTGGTAGCCGGGGTACATGCGCCAGCCACGCTCTGCACACACCTGATTCATTGGAATTAAATTATGTTTACTCATTGAAGAATGAATGACATCTGTGTTGAAATTGTTATGTCAATATGTATCTATCATTTGCTACAAGTTTGACTGAAGTTATAGTTATATTGTTGCACAAAATACTTATAAAACATAAATATATCATTGCTTTAAATATTATCGGTCTTTAAACCTTAACAGCTAAAGAGTACTTATATACTATCACTAGCAATAGGTTTCATATTGATAATAGGGATGTTTCATGGGTAAAAAAAATTATTCTACTTAGTCCGTCATTCAGATTATAGAAAAATATTGGATACGTATATTTTGTTTTATCAAATCAATACAAATTTACAAATATAAAAGGCATCAAAGCCCAGGAGCGGTGGCTGGTAACGTCACTGGTCGCTAAAAAGTGTAGCGTGCAGTGACGTCACACGAGTTTTCAACGCACTGTGTCGTCTTCATTTTTTGTTGATATGAAAAAAGAAAAAATACGTGTCTAGTATTTTTTGGAAATGTGACTGACGGACTAATTAGTTTTTTTAGTCAACTACCCTATTCAACAACATTTAAGTGGTTGAGCAAAGACCTTCTTCAAAGCATATGGAGCAATGATTTAGCAATATGCTTCAAAATGATTCAAATGAATAGTGTTAACCAATTAGGTGCGGGTAGGCATGGATAGGAAAGTAGACCCTATTTTGTGGATGAAAAATCTTCAAATGACCTCTTCCGCTCTCGGCGGAGCGGAAAGGTGTGTCAGAGTTTTACTGGCTAAAAGCCACCAGTGTTCCTTCACTTGTCTGTGCGGCAGGGCCATGGTGTCTCTTGGACAACCCGTACGCCTGGCAGGCATCGGTATTCGTAGACCCCATCACGATATGCTGATGTCTCTTTGAGGCCTACGTGGGACACAATGGGCCGTCGACCTGGGTTTGGTTCTTACCTGGGGGCGAGCTGCCCACTGTTCGCCCCAAGCCCCAAGTGCAATTCAAAGAATAAAAAAGGTAACACTTGTTTCATTATACAACGCGTCGCCATAATGGATTTAATTTAATTTGAGTATAACTTGGGGATTGATTTATTTTAATTTACTAAAATTAATTTTTAAGTTCGCAAATGTACTAACAAATTATATGGATGAAGAATCTGAAATAAATTATTATTATTATACGCAAGATACCTTTTTCCCAAAATTTTAAGAATTTCGGTTTTACACTGAAATGACGGGCCTAAATCAAGTGCATTTCAGGTGGGGAATCTTGTTTGGAACAGTTGTATTCCGTGGTGTAGATATTTAGGTATAACTCCTGTACTAGAGAGCACCAACGGCACAATATATACCTTGTTTCTCGGTCTCCAGATTCGTATAATTTCTTGCTTTAGTTCCGTATAGTTGGTTATAGTTTTCTGTAAGTTATGGGTATTGGGTACGTCTATGTCTATTAGGTACACTACTTTGTCCACTTTATCTATCATAGTGATATCCGGTTTATTATTATTATTATTATTAGTTTTATCAGTTAAAATTGCTCTGTCAAAGTATATATTATTATTATTATTGGCAATACCTATAACAAATCAAACAAACTAAATTCAGAAGTTGAAAACTACCGCCTGCGCCGCTTGCACTTTCTCTTTCCTTCAATTTACCTACCCTTTGCACGTTATTCGTTTTAATTTCATTGATGATGTGTGAGCCCAGCAAATGGTTCTGCACTACAGCTCAGATTAGGTACAGGTTGCTCCAAGTTGCCTAATCACCTTTTTTTTTTGGTCTCGCTGGGGAAAATGTCAATTACGCATCCCCACCCGTCGGGGGACGGGAGGGGTATGTGGGACTCCCCGGGAGAGAGCCTCCCGGTATACCCACTAAAAACCCCAGCGCAACTCCGGCATCGCCATAGTGGCGGGGGAGTGGGAAACTAGCACAGCCTCAGCTACCTCTCCCCCGCCGGCGAAACCCGCCTAAGAAGGCGGGCCCTCATTTGCCCCTCTTAAAGAGGGGCCTTGGCTCCCGCGTGGTGAGCGGTGCAGGGCGGGCGCGGGCACCCCCGTGCCTCACGCCCGCCGCTCACCTCAGGGCGGGAGAAAGCGGGCGAAATCCCGCCTTCTCCTACCCCTACGCCGCCTACGGAGCGCCGGAGCGAGGGGATCCTCCTCTCGCTCCCGCTCCGCGGCCTCCTTCTGCGACATCACGACCTCGCAGAAGGAGGCCATCGCCGCCCAGGCCCCCTCGCTCCCCACCATCGCTCTGACGACGGCGGGCAGCGAGAGGTCCCCTCCTACCGCCGCGACAAGATCGCGGCGCGGCACGGCCCACGACGGGCACACCGCGAGGGTGTGGTCCGCAGTGTCCTCCGCCGCGCCGCAACCGTGGCACGACGGCGTTTCCTCTCGTCCTATCCGGTGCAGGTACCTGCCGAAGCAGCCGTGACCGGAGAGTACCTGCACCAGACGGAAGGAGAGGAACCCGTGACGCCTGTCGAGCCAGTCCTTCAGGACCGGCCCGATGGCGTCGAGGGTGCGACGGCCGAACACCGCGGAGGCGAGGTCGCGCGTCCAATGTTGGACGATGGCGTCCCTCGCCTCCCGGCGGACGGCCTCCCTCAACTCCGGGGCCGGACGCTCGCCCAGCGCCCTGCGCCCCGCCGTCCACTCGTACACTCTGGCGAGCACCCAGGCCTCGAGCTCGCCAGAGCGCATGCCGAAGCGAAGCCTACCGATCGGTAGGCCCGCGCTGCCCGCTGGGCGATGGCCCTTTGGGGCGCCCGAAGAGCGGTGACGTTCTCCCTCCTATGGAGGGAGTCCGCCCAAATGGGGGCCCCATATAGGGCCATGCTCCGCAGTATGCCGGCGTATAACCGCCGGCAACGACTGCTCGGCCCTCCCATGTTCGGCATGAGCCATGAGAGGGCGTTCGCAGCCTTCAGCAGGCGCGTCGACAGCCCGCTGAAATGCGGGCCGAAGCGCAGCCTGCTGTCCACAATGAGGCCCAGATACTTCATCTGGGCCTCAACCCCGACCCTCACTCCCTCCACAAATATGTGGGCGTCGGGTGGGGGGCGCTGCCGGGGGCCGTGAAAGAACACGGCCTCCGTTTTGTGCAGCGCCACCCTTAAGCCCAGGCGGCGGATCCTCCCCGCCACTAAGGATCCGCCCGCCGATGCCAAACTGGCCGCCTCCCGGAAGGTGCTCCCGCGGGAAGTGAGGAGAGTGTCATCCGCGTAGCAGATGACACTCGTGCCTCGTAGGAGGGTTCCCCGCAGGAGCCAGTCATAACCGACGTTCCACAGAAGAGGCCCTAGAACGGACCCCTGTGGAACGCCGGTTTCCACGCCATACCGCCGGACCTGGCCAGCCCCGTCCACGAGGAGGACGGCACGGTCCTCAAAGTAGCTGGCCAGGAGGCCCCGCAAGTACAGGGGCACACCGTGGAACCGGAGCGCCTCCAGGATGGTGGAGTGGGGGATGGAGTTGAAGGCGTTGGCAATATCGAATGACACAGCCAACACTCCATCCCCCACTCCTACCGCCTCTGTCACCTGGCCCTTTAGACGGGCCAGGGCGTCCACTGTCGAACGCCCACCTCGAAAACCGAACTGGGCGTCCGACAGGTCCGGTCCCACGTCCCGCAGATGGCGCTTCAGGCGGGCGGCGATAATCCCCTCGAACATCTTACCGGCCTCGTCAAGCAAGACGATGGGCCGGTAAGCCGAGGGGGAATCCGCCGGCCGCCCTTCCTTCCGGAGGAGGCACAGTTGGCCTTCCCGCCAAGGTTTCGGGAACCTCCTCGACGCGAAGCACGCGTCGAAGAGGTCCCGAAACCTTCTCTCCATCTCCGTGGCCGCGATGGCCACCACCCGAGCGGGAACGCTGTCCAGGCCGGGAGCCGTCTTTTTGGCGCGGAGACGAATAGTCGCCGCGCCAAATTCCTCCTCTGAAACCGGAGGAGGAAGAGCTTCCTCCTCCGGTAGAGCCGCTGCTCTTGGCGGGCCCATCGCTGGTGGGGTGAAGTGTGGATCCCTGCGCGGAAACAGGGACCGCACCACCCCATCCAGGAGCGCTGGTTCGAGGGTCTCGGCAACCGGGGGACCAATGCGACGCAGTTTGTTCCGCGCCGCCTTATATGGCCTCCCGAATGGGTCGTTGTCGAGACCCTCCAGCAGCTCAGCCCTCGCCGCGTGCTTGGCGGCGCCGATGGCCGACTTGAAGGCCGCCCTCGCCTCCACGTATCTGGCGTAGAGGCGGTCCTCGTCAGCCAGATCCCGTCGACGTCGCCGACGCGAGCGGGTGTAGGCCCGCCGTGCCGCCACGCAGGAGGCCCGCAGCTCCGCCAACTCCTCCGACCACCAGTACACGGCACGTCGGGGAGGTGGACGTCTCGACCGAGGCATGCTGGCGTTGCACACCTCGGTCAATGACCCCCTCAGTCGGGCCGCCGCCGCGTCCACGTCCAGGACGTCCACGCCGGGACAGGTCCCGGGACCGGCCGGGACCGGCCGGGACTGGCTTTGGCCAGGGCCAAAGCCAGTCCTGGACGAACGCGGCCTCCCGTGCCGCCTCCCGATCCAGGTGGGTCAGAGCCCACCTTGGAAACGGGGAACGGCCCGACGATGAGGGGGTGCTGCGGCGCCCCCGTGGATTCTGGGGGGAGATCTCGAATCGCACGTAGCGGTGATCCGAGATCGTCTCCCCCAGTTCCACCCTCCAATTTCGAATGCGGGCGGCCAGTGCGGGCGTGGCAAAGGTGAGGTCCACAATGGACCCGCCCTGCCGCCGCACGCACGTCTGGACGCTCCCCCTATTCAAGAGGGAGAGACCAGACGTGGCCGCCCACAATTCGACTGCTCGTCCGCGAGCGTCGGTGGCCGGGTTTCCCCAGACCACCGACTTGGCATTCAGGTCTCCTAGCACGGAGACCTGTCGTGGCGCCGTCCTCCCGATGACCGCCGTCAGGACCCCGAGGAAATCCTCGAAGTCCTGGAGAGGGCGGTTTGGGGAGAAGTAGACCCCCACAAGGGCCAACCCTCCCCACGCGGCGGCCACGTATCCCGGTCCCCTCTCTAAGAGCGAGAGGGGAGGGGAGTCCGAGGAAGACCGCGCCACGATTGCCACCGAGCCGTCACTGTCTCCCAGCCAATTGCTGGGAGTATAGTACGGCTCGGCCACCACTGCCACATCCACCAACCACTCGGCCATTGACTGCACCAGCAGGTCCTGAGCAGCCCGGCAGTGGTTGGTGTTTGCCTGCAGGATGCGATGGTCGGCACCCATTACTCGACCATCGCATCACCCTCAACGGCCACCGCCGCTGGGATCACAGCGGGGGTGGTGGCAGCAGCGGCAGGACGGCTTATAGCCGCCTGCGCCTTGCCCTTCTTTTTGGGAGGTCGGCATGCGCTCCCCCCCATTACGTGGTCCGCAGGGCGGCCACTTTCAGCGCATGCCGCGCAATGCGGCTTGGCGGCCTCGCACAAGGCCACCTTATGCCCCTGTTGCCCGCAGCGGAAGCAAGTGTCCGCCCTATCTACTGTGGACGGACACATGGCTCGGGTGTGGCCGATCCCGAGGCACTTAAAGCAGCGCATCGGCGCGGCCTCAAGCACCCGGATCACGGCCCGGCTGAATCCCACCAGTAGCCGCCCCTGGCATTTAGTCTGGGCGGCCAACACTGCGGCGACTGGGCACACCAGCCGAATAGTGCCCATTCCACCGCGGCCGGGTCTAATATCCCGAGCCTGCACCGCTGCGGGTTCGCACCCTCCTGCCGAGGCGATAGTCGCCACCACCTCCTCCTTGGTGACCGAATCGTCGAGACCGGTCACCTCAATGGTGGTGGTCTTTGTCGGCCTGGCGACCTTTGCCACATCGGCAAGGACCTCCCGCACCTTGCTGGCAAACAAATCGGCATTTTTGCCGCCGTCCTTCCCCGGAAACTCAAAGAGTCGAGCTCCGGTCTGGGTCCGGCGGCAAGCACCAATCCCCAATTCGGCGGGGTCGGCTACGGCACGAGCTCGTCTCAGGACGGACTCGTACGTGATGCCCCTCTCGGCGGCCTCGGGGACGATGGTCACCGTGACCGCCGCGGTCTTAGGAGGGACCAGCTTCGGGACTTTTTTGGCTGCCGAGGCAGCCGCCGGGGTAGTTGCCGGGACAGCCGGGGCCTGGTTCCCCTTCTTCCTGCCCTTTTTCACCACCTCTGACCACGGCTGGTTGGACGGGGTGGTGGAGGGAAGGAGGGCATCGATCTCCTGAATCTGCGGGGCGGGTGCCGCGATGGCAACCGGCCCCGGTTCGGCGCCCACACTCGTGCCGGGGGGAGCAGAGCCCCCGGCGACGTCTTCCCTTTGCCCTTGCCCTTGCCCTTTGAGGGCTTCGGGGCCTGGGGAGCCGCTGTAGGCGCCTTGTCCGCCGCTAATGGCGGACGGAGACGCTTTTCCGGCAGCAGACGGTCCTCGATGCCTGCAAAGCAGGCCCGGGTAAACGCCCTCTCCTCCATGACCACCTTGCGGATTATTTCCTCAAGGTTAGAGGAGGAGGGGGAGGGAACCGCTGCCGTCGGCACCTCCGGGGGCGGGGCTGTAGCCTCAGCCAACTTCTTGTGAAGCTGGCTGACCTCTGCTTGCAGGCGATCCACCCTCGCCTGCAGCTGCTTCGTCTCTTCTGACGCAGTGCGCTGCGTCAGTTCCGACACAATGCCGTGTAAGCTGGTTGCACGGCATTTCAGGGCCTTCTGAAAGGTACCCTTCAGATTCGAGGACTTGGAGGCAACCTCGACGATCTCCTCCATGTCCTCCTTAGCCAGTCGAGCCAGCTCCTCCACAGACAAGCCGCCGAAGGAGACGAGGGCCGAACCGTATCCAGCCCTCGACTTCGCCGCGCGCGCCTGTCTCTCCTTCGCGGCAACCCTCTCCTCCAGATCCAGCTCGAGCTCGGCCCGTTTGGCCAAGCCGAGCTGGCGCTGGGCGTCCGCCAGACCCACATCGTGGGTGCCGGCCTGAGAAGAAGTCGAAGGCGAAGCAGTCTTCGCCCTCGGCTTCCTCTTGGGCTTACTCTTGCCCGAGTCCGAGGAACCCTCGGACCCGAGCGCCAAATAGGCCCTCTTCAGGCTGCTCTCTCCAGCCACCTCACACACGGACGAGTCCAAGACTACGGACCCGATATCCGAGTCCGAGAACTCGTCCGCAACACTCGTACAGAGGCTCGCCACAGACGGTGCGCGGCTGACCTCTGACGCCGACATCTCGGAGTGGTCCTGAAAAGGGCCTTTGGGTTGGCCCTGAGAAGGGCCTTTTGGGGCGAAACGCCCGGAGGCGTTTCTCTTATGTTTCGGCATAGCGTCAACCACAAGATCCACAGTAAAAAGTAAAACAACAATAGAACGAAACCCACAATAAAATAAAACCTACGATAGAATCCACAATGTACGCAATCGCCCTCAGAATACAATAGTAAGATCGCGTAGGTCACAGCGCTCGTTAGCCACCGGTCTGCCACTCCGTTACGGTGGTCAGACACGGCGTTGCCCGGGGAACACTACGTGGAAGTCAGCGCTGTGGGGGGGTCCCCCAAGTTGCCTAATCACCTAACCTAACTACCTAATTGAAAACCTTCTTATTTGTAGTCCATTTATAAATATATGTCGGAGACAGCGGCGGCAGAGCGGTAGGGTCGACAGCATCTTGGTGTGGTGGTACAGGTTCCATTTCGTAGGTGAGTTTTGAATTAAAGCACGACGTGTAGATATACCCTCCAATCTTCATAATAACAATTTGAATAGGCAAACCGACAGTTTCGGTTCGGAGATGTGCCTTGGTCCGCGTCTCGATGCAAAGTCACCGTTCGACGAACCCCACTTTCCAAAGCGACTCTGTCCATGTGACGTCATCACAAAATAACGTCACAAGCGTTCGCCCCTCTACTACGTAAATCAAATCAGCAACTTCTATTAAAATTAATCGACGATCTCCGACACGGCCAGCCTGACGAGTTGCACGTCCTCGTGCATCATCTTCATCATCATCATCATCATCCCATCGCCAATCCCAGTCGCATCCGAAGCTCCCTCAGCCCCGGAGTCCAGGATCCGGTTCACCAGGCCAACCGCCGATTCCGGCCAAACTTCGATATTTCCCGTTGCACGTCCTCGTGCATGTCTGTAACAAATTAAAAAAAAAAAAAAAAAGGCACAGAAAACCGATTCGGCCAACCTGACAGTCACACGTCCCGTTTAATTACCATGACTATTAGAAAACCAAACCAACTTAATCATTTTAACAACTTAAACGCAAAAGCTTCCTTCAAACCTCATAATTATCAAATTTCAAAAAGAAAACACAAAAGGTTCCTTCAAGCCTCATAATTATCAAATTTCAAAAAGAAAACACAAAAGGTTCCTCCAAGCCTCATAATTATCAAATCTCAAAAAGAAAACACAAAAGGTTCCTCCAAGCCTCATAATTATCAAATCAAAATCATAATCTTCAATAAGAAAACACACCATGGTCCGCTACCACAGTAGCTAGTGACAACTCATAGTTGACACCCATATCGTCATCACCTCTTGTGATACGACCAACTCTAGAGTCCACGACTCCCAGGTCAACGCATGACCGTACAACTAATAGTCTCCTCTGAGACCCAGGTCCCCGCCACATCACTAGCTGCCCATCGCCCCCTGAACAACTCCTCACTGAGTTGCAGTTACGACTACAGACTAGTGCATGCAGTGCGACCATATCTACCAGAGTCCCCGCCACATCACTAGCTGCCCATCGCGCTCTGAACAAACCCTCACTGGGTTGCAGTTACGACTACAGACTAGTGCATGCAGTGCGACCATACCTACTAGTGTCCCCGCCACACCACTAGCTGCCCATCGCGCTCTGAACAACCCCTCACTGGGTTGCAGTTACGACTACAGACTAGTGCATGCAGTGCGACCATACCTACTAGTGTCCCCGCCACACCACTAGCTGCCCATCGCGCTCTGAACAACCCCTCACTGGGTTGCAGTTACGACTACAGACTAGTGCGAGCAGCGCGACCACATAGCCATGATACGTGTTCTATTTGCTGGCGGAGGCACCCTCCTCACCCATCTTCTACATTTTGAAAATCTAACTCAGCAGACATTACTTGGAAAAATCTTTCGTACTTATGCGATCGTGGGGTACTTATAAGTTCTGTTTCCAATCAACGATTTCAATAGGTAACGATCGCCATTATCGCCATCAAACAACTCACCATTATTAAATTTCATTACTTTAGCATACTTCTATCAAATTTAGATTTTTCGTAAATAGCACTCATTTCTATGTTCGTTACCGCTTGTTCTCTTGAGAAGATTTAATAGTCTAGCCGCACATACTATCAGAAACTCAAGTGAGCTCGTAACTATAGGCCACAGTGAACTTTAGTTTTGAAATAAAGACAAACCAGACATTATAATTTTAAAACCCTGATTTAAAATTTCTCAGCCCATTATAACAAAGAATACGGGTAGTACAAAAAATAAAATTTGTAAATAACTTATTATCAGCAAAGAAATTGTTCAGTACACAACACACTGGCACAACCTTGTACACTGTATATATACTGGCGCGTGTGTACATACACCAATGAAATTACAGATTGCTTGACAAGAGAACATTCGGCCACGGAATCAAAATAAAAATAGTACGACTCACCGGATTGTGGCAATTTTTCGCATACACCTGCCACTTGGCAGTTATCAACCGTTGCAAACCAGACATCTCGGAGCTCTCATAAAACCCCATTACGTTACCACAAACGTTTTGGGTATTTTGAAACCTTCTCATCGCCTGCAGAGTAGATGCTGTCCTGAAATCTTCTCATCGCCTGCAGAGTAGAGGCTAAAGTCTTGAAACCTTGGGCGTTCCGCAAAGCGCACGCAGCTCCGGCTGCGCCGCACGCAGCTCCAGCAGCGCCACACGCCATTGATGCGATTCACCAAGCAGCTAGAAGCGCGCTACGCAAGCGCACTTTGCACGCTCCGCAAGCTTATCTTGCGCGCTCCGCAAGCTCACCTTCCGCGCTCCGCAAGCGCACCTCGCTCGCCAAGCAACAGTCAGCACTGTCGCGCGCCAAGCATCAGCCAGCACAGTCGCGCACCAAGTTTCAACCAGCACTGTCGCACTCCAAGAATCGGTCAGCACTGTCGTGACAGCGCCGCATCCAGCCGCACGTACACGCCTGCTGCGCACCTTGCACGGACCGATCTCTGCGCCAGCAAGCGCACCTCGTAATGTGACGTTCACTTCCAGCCTCACATTATTCTGTTCCTGGATTTATAACGAGATTGTGAGCAGTGTAGTTCTTTATCCAACTTCTGATGTCGGAGACAGCGACGGCAGAGCGGTAGGGTCGACAGCATCTTGGTGTGGTGGTACAGGTTCCATTTCGTAGGTGAGTTTTGAATTAAAGCACGACGTGTAGATATACCCTCCAATCTTCATAATAACAATTTGAATAGGCAAACCGACAGTTTCGGTTCGGAGATGTGCCTTGGTCCGCGTCTCGATGCAAAGTCACCGTTCGACGAACCCCACTTTCCAAAGCGACTCTGTCCATGTGACGTCATCACAAAATAACGTCACAAGCGTTCGCCCCTCTACTACGTAAATCAAATCAGCAACTTCTATTAAAATTAATCGACGATCTCCGACATATATAATAAATATTAGAGGTTGATTTTTTCAACAGTCAGATTACATGTTGCTGTTTGTTGTTATTATTATCAAATAAAAAAAAAAAAACGTTTTTACAGTTTTCTAGCCATTAAAAAATCAGCCCTTAATGAAATTAATATTCATTACAACGAAAATGTGAAACTGCGGTTTCACATTTAAATGTATCAAACCTTAATGGAATGAACCTTTGGTGGAATGCATTGCCAATTGAAATAAAACGCGTGCAGTCGTTGCTTGCGGAATACAAGAAACTTATGAAGAAATACTACTAGGTACTTGTCGTTATGATCTTGTTCAACAAACACTTTTGGTTAATTTATTCGCTTACCTGTTATGTTCAGTATCTACGTATTTATTTATGTATGTATTATTTTGGATATGTATGTATTTGTGTATATATTTAATGTTTACACCAACGACAGTCCCATTTGTGGTTCTGGAGAACCGAATAAAATTATAAGCAGTTAATTTACGAACTAAATGACTGTCAGAAACAAATACCACTAAACACATGCAAAAAAGATTTTATTTATCATATAATAAATAAATAAATACGGACAAATCACACAGATTGAGCTAGCCCCAAAGTAAGCTCGAGACTTGTGTTATGGGATACTAACTCAACGATACTATATTTTATAATAGATACATATATAGATAAACATCCAAGACCCAGGCCAATCAGGAAAAGATCGTTTTCCATCACGACCTGGCCGGGGATCGAACCCGGGGCCTCCACGTCGCAGGCAGGCGTGTTGACCGCTGCGCCACGGAGACCGACAAAAACATATATAACAATTGAATCGAACATATCGAATGCACAACCGATTTGTCCCATAATTATATTAATACCAGGTAATAACGCCTATAAATATTGAATATATAAAATTCAATATTTATGAATCAATTTATAAATATTATTTATATATGGCGTTAATACCTGATATAAATACAACCTGTAATGGCAATATACACACATGAAAAGTGTCTAGGGATCAACATATATTTTTGCAATAACTTTTCTCCTGATTGATATTAATTAAAATTTTCTTTAAGGATTCATCAAATAAAGTGTTTTCGTTTGTCACAGTAACGATAAACCAAGTCACCTTTGCATTAATAAAGAAATTTGCCATTTTCCTAATAAAGGAATATTTGACATTTGAACCACTAACACAAAAGTTCGAAAAAAAGACTGAAATAACAGTTTTCTCTAAAATTTTATTGGGTAACTTAAACAATTAATAATCCGTGTTTCTACCGCGAACACTAACAACACAAGAACATCGGTTTGGCATACTCAAAATGAGTTCATCCAAATCACGCTGTGGAATGGCCGCCCATGTTCGTTGCAACAACAAAAAAAGGTCTTCTTGCGACTGGATACCCTCCATATTCGGCAGAGCTCTTCTCTGTAGCATATCCCATGCATGCTCAATCGGGTTCAAGTCTGGCGACTGAGCAGGCCAGGGCAGGACATTGATGTTAGCTGCGGCGAGAGTCTGTCTTACAACTCTTGCGGTGTGCGGTCGTGCATTATCATGCATTAACTGAAATAAGGGACCGATTTGCACTTGTAGAGGAACGATGACATCTGATACAATCTTCTCAGCATAAATTTGAGCGTTGAGGTTTATTTTGATTTATTCCAGCTCACTCTTTTTTCCGCTATTTCTTTTGCGGTTATGGCTGTCGTGGGTCACTTTTTTCCACTGTGTCTATAATTTCTTTTGTTGTCATCTTTCTTTTTGACATCTTTATCATTTTTAAAAAAATCATTTCTTATACTAGTCTTACTTCTATACAATATCTTATTCTTATATTTTACATTTCTTAGTCGATTCTCGCCGACGGCACAGTGCTTGGCTGTGCTGCCCTTGTCCTGTTTCTCTCGATGCTTATTTTAGCTACTTTGAGGCAAAACCGCTCCAGGTACGGCCTGGAGTGTTTATCCGCCATGAGGTCGGCTATGGATGACTCGGTCAAAATTTTTCCAGTACTTACTTCCAGGTCGTACCTGTCGCGGTTGTGCCTCGGACACTCGAAGAGAAGATGCTGGACTGTCTCTATGGCCTGTGTGTCACACACACAGGCCGGACTATTCTTCAACTTAAACTTATGCAGGTACGCGGCGAAACCGCCGTGACCCGTCAAAATTTGCGCCCAGATAGACGTCCTGTCGAGGCACTTCAGAACCTTGCGCGCGCGCACCACATCGGGGAAGAACATTCGCGTGACCCCAGCCGTGGCCCCGCCGGTGTACCTCCCGTTCCAGACAGCTACTGTGCCCTCTCTCAAACGTCGTTTGACGTATGAGACTGGACACCTGTCATACGCTGGGGCGACCCTGGACTGGGCCGCCGCTTGCCTAGCCAATTCGTCGGCGCGCTCATTGCCGGGGATCCCGACATGAGCTTTCACCCAGAAGAACCGGAGGATTTTACCACTCCCCTCTTGCTCCCTGATATTCTTACGAATATGGGTAGCAAGGGGGTGGTGCGTTTCCGGGTTTCGGATCAAGTCGAGCGAGGATCGAGAGTCGCTGAGCACCGCCGCGCAGTCGAAGCCTCTCAGGACAACCAGGTCCGTAGCCCTGGCTATCGCGAGCAGCTCCGCCTGAAAGACGGTACACATCGGCTCCAACCTCATTCGCTTGGTCCGAATCTCGGACCCATCCCGCCAGTATGAATATGCCGCCCCGACCCCTTCATCCGATTTACTACCGTCTGTGTAAATCAGATGAGCGGGGAGCTGTAGCTGAGCCACAGTTTCGGGGAGCATATTCTCCAGACACTGGTAATCAACATCTGGCTCACTGGCGGGGTGAGGGGCCTCCGTGAAGGCCCTACGCTCATCCAGTTCGCGGGATTCAAGCTCTTCTATCGGACGTCCCCGTTTGCACTCAAACAGCCGGGCGACCTCCAACACTCGAAGATCGAGTGGGAGAAGACCCGACAGCGCGAGTGCTGCATTGAGCGACACCGTACGATGTGACTTGGCGATCTTCTGTGCAAAGCCCCTTTGGACGGTAGCAAAGGTTCTTTGCACAGAGATCTTCTCGGCGGCTTTCGCCCAGGAGCTCGCGCCGTACAGGATCGTGGGTTCGACCACCGCGGTGTATATCGTCCTGATGATCTCCGGACACAAGCCCCAATCCACCCGAGCCATCGCCGACAGTTTCCTATAAAGGTTAGTTGCCTTGCAACAAGCATATTTCATATGCTTGTTGAAGGTCAACTTACTGTCGACGATGACTCCGAGGATCTTGAGCTCGGTCACCATCGAGATGTCAACGCCACCCATCTGCACGACCGGAGTGTCACATTTAAGCTTGCGCGTGACAACCATCGCCTGAGTTTTTTCAGCGGAGAAGCAGAGAGCGTTGAGGTTGCCTCTGATCCAAATCAACTCAGTTCTTCCGCCGATCCAAATACCCGCCCATACCATGATGGTTCCACCACTATAAGGATGGACTTCCTGGCAGGATTTTAATCGCTGTTGGCGTCCAGGGGTTCTCCAGTGTCGTATACGTCTTGTATCCGGTCTCATACCAAAACGAGACTCATCAGAAAAGCACACGAAACGCCATTGTTCTTCTGCCCAATTTCTGTGTTCAAGAGCCCATTGATATCGAATCCTACGATTGTGCATTGCTATAGGTGGTACCCGTAGCGGTCTTCGGGAATGAAGGTTCACTTCATGCAAGCGGTTTCTGACTGTTTGGTCGCTAATTAAGTTCCCTGAAGAGTGATGAAGCCTCACGGCTAACATCATGGCGGTTATTGTTGGAGCTCTTCGAGTTAAGATTTGAATGTATCGGTCTTGTCTCCGTGTGGTGCAGCGATACCGTCCTCCATGGCGCTCAGCCACGGTACCAGTGCTTCGGTAACGTGTCCAAAGTCGACTGATAACACTCTGACTTGTATTCAGAGCTAAAGCCACAGTACGTTGCCGGGAACCAGCTTCTATCATTCCCACGGCTCTGAGCATTTCTTCCCTGCTTAAATGACGTCGCCGCTCCATAATAACGTTGGTTTTAATCAGTAGTAGGGAAACAGTAGCACTAATAATGTCTTCAATGCGTTGTATGTTTTATAGGGAAAATATTGACAGCTGATTTTCATCTTTTACTCGAATTTGATTCACAGTTCCTGATTCAAATTATGAAATGCACCAAAAAGGATCCATATAAATTTATAAAATCATAAATTTATTACAAAGCCACATCTCAATCTCAAGAAATCCGCATAAAAATGCTTGATCCCTAGACACTTTTGATGTGTGTAAAATGAAACCAACTGACAGTAAAAATTAACCATTCTATCTCATAATTACAATCAATATTTAATTTACCTATACAACGCGGCGCTACATGAATGGCGAAATTAATTAACACTCGGGTGGAGGCTAGTGGACAGTAATCAAATATTTCGTAATTTGAAAAAACTACCGCTTGGGCCGCTTGCTAACATAGAGGCTCTTACCTTCAATTCGGCTACTCTTTGTACCAAATTCGTGTTAATTTGATTAATGCGATGTTATGATCCATGACTACAGTTCTTTAAGTAAACGCAATGAATGCCTAGATGCTAATTAAGAGCCGGTGGAGGGAGGCGCTCCGCTCCCCAGCTGCCGGCCACCGGACGATTGGAGCGATTCGTCCGGTGTTGGAGGGATGGGTTGGGCGCCGGCATGGCAGCCTTACCTTCCGCCTAGTGCAGGTACTGACCGGACATGGGTGCTTCGGTCACTACCTGCACCGAGTCGCCCGTCGGGAGGAGTCACCGCGGTGTCATCACTGCGACTCCCCCGACGACACGGCCGAGCACACCCTAGTGGAGTGCCCGGCCTGGCGGAACGAGCGCCGCGATCTCGTTGCGGCGCTCGGAGGCGGACGCCTCTCACTGGCAACCATGGTACGAGCCATGGTTGAAAGTGAGACGGCATGGGAGGCTGCCGCCTCCTTCTGCGAGACCGTCCTCTTGCAGAAGGAGGCTGCGGAGAGGGAGCGGGAAGAGGACGTACTTGCCGCTCCCCTCCGGCGTAGACGGGTGGGGCGAAGAAGGCGGGGGACGAACCCCCGTCTCCTTTAGCCCCAGGGTGTGACCAGCGCGTGCGGGTAGCTCCCGCACGTGCATTGCACAACGGTCACCACGTCTGGGGATTATTCCGTTACCGGGTAATCCCCCTTTGGCGCGGAAACCGGCCCTACAGGGGAGGGCCGGCAAGCCCTGAGGGTGTCACGGAGTACTTGGCCTTCGGGTCGGCCCCGTGATACTCTCAACACAGGGCCCGACGGTAACCGGGTGGTTTTAGTGGGTATTCCCGGCTACGGCCGGGCGAGTCCCACACACGCTCGTCGCCTAGCTAGCGACGGGTATGGTGCGTAAAGGCATTTCCACTCGAGAAAAAAAAAAAAAAAAAAAAAAAAAAAAAAAAAAAAAAAAAAAAAAAAAAAAAGATGCTAATTAAGAACATTTTAAACAGGATCTAAATCTTTTTAATTGCCATTAAGAGTATATAAACAGATTGAAACCTATTTTGTTCTATTTTCAACAACATTTTGCGAGAAAATTTGAGTTTTGGCGGGAAACGTCAAGCTGAGTGTCACGCTCGTTTTTCATTGGACTTTTAAAATTATTTATAGTGTTGTTTACTAAATAAAAGTGCGTGGTAGTAAAAAGTGCATTTAGTAAATAATTCATAAGGAACAGTGAAATATCGCAGCATAGTGGCCACATCATGACTTTGTCCCAAACTTCCCTCCTAAGACGGGTCACGCGGCCGTCTTTTTCGTCATGAATAATAATTCATAATTCCTTGCGAAGCCAATAAAATTAAGTAAAAAACAAAATACGGCGCCAAAAAAACAAAATACGGCGCCAAAAAAACACAGGCACACGAGTAGGTGGAAGTCATGCCACTACGCAGAGACTACAAGTTTGACTTCCATTTCTCCAAACGACCGATAGAAGATAGTTGAATAAAGGCCTCAGGATGACCACCAGCTGCTGGTAAGCCATTCATCCGTTCTCCATAGTCACGATATTCATGTTTAGGAATGACCTGCACAGTCGCCCGACTTAAATCCTATCGGTCAGCCTTGGAACATATACCCCCTTATTCATAAACGTTGTTTAAAGTTAGCTAGTGATTAGCGATTTTTTAACCATACATTTTTGACCTTTTAACATCACTTAACTTTAATCATAGTCAAACGTCTAAAATGTATGGTTAAACAATCCCTAATCACTAGTAAAGTTTAAGTAGCGACAGCACATCAAGCTACTACTATCTGTCAGATTTCTTTACTAGATTTTCAACTTTATCCCTAAAGCATTAAGGCTCAAGGTTGATTGAGAATATTTCACAGTTTCGGGTAGCTTGACCTGCTATCGTCCGTACATTGAAAAGCTTTAAACCCCAGCTTTAAGCTTTCCTTTAGTTGAGGAACACTTACAAAGAACATGGGACCTTTTCTCGGTGGTAGGCCATAACATCGGCTGCCGGTAGAAGTTACCACCCACCAGACAAAGCCTGGCCGCCAAGCGATTTGTCGTGTTCCGGCATGATGTCTGGTGAAGCCGTACGGAGGACGGATCTGAGCAGTTGTGTTGCGATGTGTGCCGGGTATGATGCGCCTAATGTTGTTGTGTTGGGATTTTGGTCGTGGAGGGTCTTCAGATCAATCTCCCTTTGGCGCAGCATCGTTGGTCGAGTTGTTGGGTTTAATATTGCATCACCTCGCTCAACTGCCGTCTTCCTTCCTATTCGCTCAGTTTTTCTGAGTGAATAGGCTCTTAATAAACTAGCGCGCTTTACCATCAACGATCGCATCACTGCTTACCATCAGGCGGGATTGCGGTCAAGCTCTAGTTTATAATTATAAAAAAAAACCTCATACCGCAACAAGACATTGACAATAGGTACAATTTTAAGCATGAACAATCGATTTAGATTTATAATTAATGTTAGAGGTGAGACACTGAAATGAGTTATTACTAGTGATGCAACGGAAGTGTCTTAGCGGAACCAGAGACGGAAACAAGTAAATTTTAGCAAAAACGGAAACGGATGCAGAAACGGAAGTGTATCTAATGTGAAAAAAAAACAAATTTACAACTATAATTCTTTATTAAGTATCAAATCTAGATTAGAAATAGATAATATTAGAAATATTTTATAGAAAACAATATTGCAACTTTGCAACTGAACGTTTTATTATTATTCAAAATTTAGTATGCGTGCTACGCATGCGTAACTCTCAGCCGTCGTCGGTTGTAAACTTCCGCTTAAATCTCCATTATAAAAGTTGCGGAAACAGAAGTAGAAACGGATGTTAAAAAAAGGCACGGAACTTCCGCACTTGCGGAAACAGAAACAGAGATCCGTTGCATCACTAGTTATTACCTATCTAATAACTGATTAATTAATTAATTATTATTGAAAAAATCTTTTATAATAGTTTTTCATTTTTATATAATTATAATTAATAGTATTGTAAGTAGAAACAAAGATTTAAAAAAAATATATAAGTCGCACTTTTATTTAACAAAAAGTAACCAATTATTATTTTTTTTAAGTGAAACTTCTTTATCGGCTTTGGAATAAAATTTACCGTCACATTTTTCGGTTACGCGTCACATTTTTCCGTTACGCGCCATCTTTTTTGTATTCATGTCTATGATAATAAAAGCTTTTTGTTTAAACTTTATCTAATTTAACTTTATTTAACCAATTTCTGGAAAGTTGCATGTAGATCATTTTGCGAAAAATAGGCCATAAAGAAGTTTCACTTCTTACGTGTGTACACTAGTACACGCACACATTTTTTTTTTTTATTCAACTTAAAATAAACCATTATTCTTCCATTTACTATATTAGACCATTATGTCTTAGATTTTATATATTAGATGAAATTTAAAATATCCCTAGCCGCTATTATTACGATATGAAAAAAAAAACTTTTTCATTTTATTGCATAACTTTTGACGAAGGCTAGGACTCTTCGGAGCTGGGTAACAAAATTAGAAATAATTATATACTAATTATGAATAATTAATTATACATATAACAATTATATATCGAAAACAAATAGCGAAAGCCTCCGCCCTCGGTATTCGTTTTCTATTCGTTATAGGATGCGATGAGATGCAATCGCGGACAAAAATTAAAATAACGCGAGACCGTACGCAGGTATTAAATTAATATCGCTATTAAAATGACACGCTGTATAAACTGCACCCATGCGCAAACTACGATTAGTACTAGTGGACCACTTTACGACGTAACAACTAACTGTGTCAAAGCGCGTTATTAACTAAGTAGCTAATTCAGCAGACGTTGTTTTGTTAGATATACACATTATTTCTAGGAAATATTTATTAGAACCGCGATTAAAAAACGGGTTGATTACGTTGAAAATTTTAGGGTTGTTATGTATTTTAATGACACATTTTAAAAGAAAAAATAAAAAAGAAAGATCTTAGGGTTGGACAACTTTTATCCCTCACTTAGGGGTATATGAAATAGATATTAGCAGCTACTCGGTGCATAGATCCTGAAGCCAATAAAGGCTTCTACCGGTCATTTGGAGAAATGAAAGTCGAACTTGTAGTCTCTGCGTAGTGGCATGACATCGACCTACTCGTGTGCCTGTTTCTTTTTTTGACGCCGTATTTTGTTTTTCATTTCTTTTTTTAAATGTTGAAAATAGAACAAAATAGCATGAGTGATCGATGCAAAAGAGATCTGTTTACATACTTTTAATGGAAATTAAAAAGATTTAGGATTGCGGTATTCTGTTTAAAATGCTCCTAATTAGCACCTAGGCATTGCCTTTACTTAAAGAACTGTAGCGCAAGTTTCATGGATCATAATATCAAATTAAGACGAATAAGGTCCAAAGAGTAGGCGAATTGGGGGTAAGAGGCCTTTATGTTAGCAAGCGGCGCAAGCCGTAGTTTTTTTTTTTCTTTTTTTTCAAATTACGAAATATTTGATTACTGTCCACTAGCCCCCATCCGAGTGTTAATTAATTTCGCCATTGTAGCGCCGCGTTGTATAGGTAAATTAAATATTGATTGTAAGTATGAGATAGAATGGTTAATTTTTACTGTCAGTTGGTTTCATTTTATATTTCCATTACAGGTTGTATTAATATTAGGTATTAACACCATATCTAAATAATATTTATAAATTGATTCATAAATATTGAATGAAATATTCAATATTTATAGGCGTTATTACCTGATATTAATATAATTATGGGACAAATCGGCTGTGCACTCGAAATATTCGATTCAATTGTTATTTATGATAAATAAAACCTTTTTTGCGTGTATTTAGTGGTTTTTGTTTCTGACAGTCATTTAGTTCGTAAATTATCTGCTTATAATTTTATTCGGTTCTCTCGAACCATAAATGGGACTGTCGTTGGTGTAAACTTTAAATAGATACACACATATATACATATCCAAAATAATACATACATAAATAAATACGTAGATACTGAACATAAGGTAAGCGAATAAATTAACCAAAAGTGTTTGTTGAACAAGATCATAACTAGGGTTATTATGTATTTTTAATGACACATTTTAAATTAAAATATTAAAAGAAAGATCTTAGGGTTGGACAACTTTTATCACTCACTTAGGAGTATGTGAAATAGATAGTAGCAGCTACTCGGACCTATGCGTAGGTCCGAGTATTTATATACACTATACAGTATGTTAAGAAAATCCTGTCCGACCCGTGAAGGTGTTGTTAGGTATCGATAACTGATTCTACTAATGGATACAAAACCGGGCTAAACTTAAAAAAAAATCCCCCTAAAAAAATAAATATTATTTCGCAAAAAGAGGTAACTTAATAAATGTGCGTTAAGCTCCCTTCCGCGGGCGGCGGACGGCAGGCCACGCGGCACGTGGTCGCATCGCTATTCGGTCATAATAATACCGGTGTTGTCACTTTTTTAAAAATTACCAAATTTCGGGGAAGTTGGAATTAATTCGCGGGAAAAAAAGATTATTTCGAAATTCATTTGTATTATGATGATTACGTAAAATTTTATATTATATTTGGTCATGTGTTTACCTAACCTTTATTATCCTTATGGGTCGGACAGGGTTTTCTTAACATACTGTATACCTATTTAATGCATAACAATCAGTCAAACCGTTTCGGAGAAGTTAACTACTGTAACATTGTGATAAGAAAATTTTATAAATAAGACTAGCGGCCGCCAGCGACTTCGTTCGCGTGGAGTTAGTTATACTCCGCTCCTATTGATCCTATTGATCGCGTGATGTCCTAAAGCCTTTCTGGATTCATTAATCCAGAAAGGCTTTAGGACATCACGCGATATATAGCCCATTGGCTATCCAAGGCAAAAAGTCTTCAAAAAAGTTTTCAAATCGGACCAGTAGTTCCTGTGATTAACGCGTTCAAACAAACAAACTCTTCAGCTTTATATATTAGTATAGATTATAGCTGTTACACTACACTGTACGAGTGTTTATAGTTTTAAAGGACTGACTACGACAAATAAGTAGATTGTGTGAAACTCGCTATGTAAGAGAAGGAAGGGAAAAATAGCGTACCAGTTAGAAGAGAAGAAAGATAGAAGGAAGCATGTTGCGCCGACCGTTAGTAATATATGGGACAAAGTCAAAACCGTAGTGATAAAAGTCTAAGAAGAAGTGCAAACTATGCAGCTTATATTAACTGATAAATATTACCTATACGAGATTAATAACAGCTAATTATATAAATGTTCCTTGAATGAATAATTTACCACTCATTCTACTTAATGACTAGTTATTTGCTAGTTTACAACTAATCATTACAACTCATACCTACTTTACATTTCAGATACCTACTACGTGGTTCCTAACAAGTTCTACGTTGTACCTTGACAAGCAAGCCGGGTCCAGAGCCGCTCTCATTGAGTCTGAATACAAAAGGCTCGTCCTCATCGAAGCTGCCGTCCATTCTTCAGCACAGCCCTAGAAACATGCCTTGTTTATTTTTCAAATTCGGACACAATCCGTCAGGAACATTCCCAACTTTATTCCTATCAGCCGCTATACATCTTCGCCTTCAGTGGAATATACTCGTGTACGTGAACGCGTGAATCGCATGTCAGCTTATCATTGCAATCGTAATATTCGAGATATTGTTCGAGACACGTTTGGGTTACGTTAGTACGGCGCGCGTCGGTTCAGAGCGGGTCGACTGGCGCTCTCCACCGCCCACCCTATACTGTCTCCGATTTTCCGAGTTCGTAACGTTGCAAGCTGATGCCCAACCCCCAGTGATTTATTAACCCCCGTTCGTGACACGAGCCTTCTGTGAAAAGGAACGTAACAACGATAATGCATTTTGTTACTCTAATGACGCGTCGCTTTTTATATTTAACCGAACAAGTTAGGTAAAGTTGAATAACATTTTTGAAGAATGCGCGAGGTGGTTGTATTTTGATACGGTACGTACGAAAGACCGGATTTCTAAAATATTGGATTGAATTGTTTATTGGGTCGTTTTGTAACATTAAAACCGAACTCTGAATAAATATAATTACAGACTTTTGGAATATTATACAGTAATGACAATGTGATCAGTCCGTCTTATCTGAGTAGATGTACTTAGCCATCACAATGTATGTAGTAAGAAAACTCGCTAATAAAATAATGGAAATCAAAACTAATTACATAAACACAGGGAAGTTAAACACATACAAGTTTCCTGCAGCTAGAAGTGCCCACAGTCTGATTTCGTTCAAGTATCTTTAATGTCCTATAAACTAGGCTTCTATCGCTAAATGAACGTTAACTATAATATCGGCTATAAAAGTCCACGTACTCTATAATTAAACTTTAAAATTCCTGCCACTTCCTGTATCCTATGATCTATGGCGAACAGTTTGCGTGATACAGGTTGTTAGAACATAAGAAGCCCGCTATTAAAACCTACAGGCCGTTGTAAGTTGTCATTCACTTGTGCGTTTCCATAATAAAGGCTTAATATTTAATTATTGAAGTTTCTTAAGCGCTCTGTACACCAAAGCCTCCCGGCGGCTTATGTCGGCAACATTTTGCCGGCGGTCTGTTTGGCGGCATCAGTCGTTCCAAGCCGTAAAACTTTGGCGGCGGTATATCGGCGGCTCGATATCAGAAACTCATTTGGAAGTTAAAATACTAAGCACGTCACTACAGCTGAAATGTTGCCGGGCAACTGAGCGCTTGCATACGCTAGCCGCCGGCAAGCCGCCGATATGTCGGCGGACAACACGCTCTTGCGAAGGTTGCTGACATGCTTCTTTCAGCATTAAGTCGCCGGGTTGTGCCGGCGGGCTGTACCGCCGGGCCAGCTTTGGTCTGTAGTGCGCTTTAGTGTGTACATGAGCGACACGCGTCAACGACAGAAGCAACAGCCGTCGGTCGACAGCTAAACACGCCGCTCGTGTATTTGGACATCGTACTCCAAGCGGCACGTAGTGACGCCAGGCGTAGACGTCACGACTGCTGTAGTTACCGCCACTCATACCGATATTATTCTTAATCTGTTTTTGAAATGTCTTTGATGTATCTCAGGGCCACCTTACGTACGGCTTTTTTAAAAGTCCAGTGTGGCTACCATGAGTTTTCATTACGTGACGTGACGCTCTCATTGGTGGAGAGTTCTTACAACCTTGAAGCGGGCCAATCGATGAGTCAAACTCGATCAATATCGACGATCGAGTCTTCGTAATGAAAACTCATGGTAGCCATACACGATCGAGCGTATGAAATGACCATCCAACGATTCTCCCTGCTCGCACTACGCATGAGTAACCAAGGCCAATCTTTGTTTGGTGTAGGACTGTTCCAAGATAAGGAAACAAATATATTGCCCATGTCTGACCACCGTATTATACATAAAATAAACAGTTAAAATTATGATTATATGTTGTTCCGTGTTTTATTGCTAAATTAGCATTAGTTGATTAATAGCTATAACTATAACCCGTCATAAAAAGACTAGAGTTACGACTTATCATTAAATTGTTTCTAATAGCTTGGAATTTTATGTATAGTGCAATTACGTTAAGTCGAGCAATGGATTTTTGTCATTAAAATAAATGGTTGTGAAAGTTCGAAGGTCGCGGAAAAATGTTCGATCACAGTAGTGTAATGTAAGGCTGGCGTTATACTAGCTTCTTGCTCTATTACCTTATTTTGCTATTGCTTCTCTCCATTGGGGGCGAAGGCGACGCATATATGTATATACAACGTTAATTTTACTCCAGGCGGGCGGGCGAGTGATGCATTGACCATAATTTTGTTGGGACAACTAAGTAACAGTCCCAGTTGCAATAATGTCCCTTTGTGCCGATTGGCCTAGTACTGTTCTGTCTCCTGCTTGTTATGGAAGGAAGTGGAAAAAATATCTTTTATCTTACTCCTCCGCTATTCTTTTCTGATTAATTTCGTTGCGGGACCCAAGACAGTTGAATCGTTTCTCCGGGAGTCATCGAGCTTCATTGCTCGGCGTCTTTCTGGCGGTCTCCACTGTTGATTATGGCTTTCAGGAGTTGCATTGGGTGGGTAAATGTGTGGCGGGTTTTGTCCCAATTAATAAACCAAGTAACATAATTTTGTGGTTTTTCATATCTTTTTGAAATTTTTTACACAAATTTTTACTCATAATACTGGACACGTGTTTAGGGTTTCGCATAAACAAAAAATTAAGTCGTATAAGCAAGCATTGTTAACTAAAAGTTCAACGAAATCTCCAGACGGTTGCTTAGCACCCGTGATCTCACCTTGGCCAGACTCAGTATTGCCATACAACGTGGCAATGCCGGCAATCGCTGATCTCATAACAAATGCTGACACACTACGTAAGCGTGGTGTATTTTATCATCACCATCAGCTTATACCACTTCACTGCTAGACAGGCCTCTCTAATCGCACGCCATTATACTGGATCCTCGGCAAGTCTCGCCCAGGCGCTACCAGCCACTCTGCGAAGTTAATCCACATAGTCTAAAGGGGCCCATACTCTTACAGTCCGCCTGCAGTCCCTGGTCCTAACGGGCAGCTTGCCGTCCAAGGTCTGCATAGCTCACTCACTATAGCGATTATTGCCTGCCGGCTATGGTTGAACAACGGTTCTGAGTCTACACACTAGCAGGTAGCAGTCGACAGTTTCACACGTTTCGTCATGGACTGTCCGGCCGATACCTGTCGACTTATGCCCGTAACGGCAAACGGCCACATACTATGGGTTCGCATTGACCGTCGATAACGTACGAAATCGTCAGGGGATCTGCATGTCTGTGATCTTTTCCGGTTAAATGACAGGCTGATATCCACCTGCAAACTGTTAATGTATGGTGCCCTTAATGAAGTCCTAGGCTTTTTTTACTAATTCGCACTATCCACAGTCATCGGCGGACATATTACCTCCCTGCTCTCAAAACGGTAAGGGAAAACATCGCGAAGAAAACAGGACGATTTACGTAACATCGGCCAACCGACTCTCGGCTCGTACTCTCACAGAGAGTTGGTGTACCAGCAGTGGGAACAAAATAGGATAATTTTGCTATGCTATACTAAAACGGACCGTCAACCGTATTATACATGGGGCAAGGGATAAGATTATAATCGGTTCTAAACTGCAAATTGAACTTTCAACTTCCAGCCAGGTATCTAATCTAACTTACCCATCTCGTCGTGTGAAGGGTTTCCCGAAAATGTTCTTGATCTGTTCTTGCTTTATGACTTTGTGCAGCAACGTGTCTAAAATAAAATATTGGTTGAATGAAATCTAAATGATTTCCGAGACTTTTTTCAATAGAATTCTCCTTTATTTCGTATATAAAACTTACCTTATCTCTGGACTGTTACTTATAAAAACCTCACCTCTCTATTTAAATTTTCGACAAAAAAAATCAACAGTGTGAAACCTCCTTTCTTGCTTTTAAAAATAACGAACCACATAATTTAAATGGAAATAGCTGCGGTAATAGATTCAAGGAACGCACGATCATCGAGAAAGTGCAAGGCCAGAGACTCGTAGTTAATTCTTCAACTTATTGTTCAACTATATCACAAATAAAACTAGTTCGGCTACACTTACCAGTAATGACTCACGTACCGCAGAAAATCCACGAGATGTCGAGACGTGTTCGAAGGCCATAAAGTAGTCTGTGCACCTATTTAACAAACTTTTGAAATAACCCCGTTTGTTTTTTAACATATCTATATAACAGGATTCTGTCATCAGTCAATCAGACAGACAGATAAATTATAGAATTATAAATTACTTTATGGATAACATACTGCATCAGGCCGCATACAACAAACTTTTTGCATAAAATTATTGTTTATGATTTGCGCATTTACCTGCCTTGGCATAAAAATATTCTAAACAGTACCATAATTGCGTAGCACACTATTACTATCAATTTGAATAATTAATTTGAAGCATATTGCTACTACATCGCTCCATTTACAACGTTATTTTTTGTTTATGACAAACCTGCAGCCTAATCGGCGAACACATTTTTGTAAAATGATTGCGACTAGTTGGGATCGTTTCGACTGCAGTTGGCATTATTTTAGTGTAAAGTAATATCAACTGCGTTCCATGTGATCCCAAATAGTCGCAATCATTTGACAAAAATGTATTCGCCGATTAAGAATAGAATAGAATACTCTTTATTATGTACACCATATAGATGACACAATGGGCGGTCTTATCGCTAAGAGCGATCTTTTACAGACAACCTTTGGATGGAATTCTAAGAGGTAGGATAAAGAAATAGTGTAGGTAGTCTACAGTGTACTATTTACATAGATTATACAATAAATATATACGTTAAGTGTATCATACTAGTTTAAATAAATTTATACAACTAATTAATAAATATCATACAAGAGCACATTAAATATAATAATATGTTTAAAGAGAGAGGAAGTGCTTTTTTATCATAGTTTTAAAAGCAAACAGTGTTAGCACGCCTTACGGACACGGGCAAGTCATTCCATAGCCGAACTGCTTGTACAGTTAAGGATTAAGCTGCTGAATATAGTTTGTTCAGAATAAGCAACTGAATCGATTCCAATCATTTTTACACCATGTTATATTTTTTCCCAAATACATTTAGAAATTGTTGCAATGTGGTTACCGAGTGTACAACTCAGCTGACGTTAAATCATAGTAACCACAAAGTTATAAGCTTGTTATCTTAACTGGTCGTCCCAACAAAAATATGGTCAACGCGCCGTCAGCCCGGCCGCGCCCTGTCTCACATGCCTTTTACTATGATCTGCCGTCAGCTGTGTTGTGCGCTCGGTAACCACACTGCAACGATTTCTAAATTTATTTGGGAAAAATATAACATGGTGTAAAAGTGATTGGAATCGATTCAGTTGCTTATTCTGAACAAAGTAATTTCAGGTTTCGTATAAAGTAAAAGTAACGTTATATTTCTTTTTTCATAAAATTCAAAAATGTGTCTGCCCAACAACTTCAATAACGCCGTGGATCTTGTTGAACTGTCAAAATGAAACCCATTGCTACTGATAATATGTTACGCAATAGGGATGTTTTCTGGGTAATAAAAATTGTTTATTTAGTCCGTCATTCAGATTATAGAAAAATATTGGATACGTATATTTTTAGTTATATTGACAACTATAAAAGGCACCAAAGATCAGGAGTGGTAGCTCGGTAAAAAGTATAGCTTGCAGTGACGTCACACGAGTTTTCAACGCACTGTGACTTTTTCATTTTTTGTTTATATGAAAAAAGAAAAAATACGTGTCTAATATTTTTTGGAAATCCGACTGACGGACTAATTAGTTTTTTTAGTCAACTACCCTATTACCCAGCTGGTTATGGAAACTATTCAAGAAAATTCAGAAGCTTACAATATTTTAATAATTCTGATCATACAGCATACGTCATATATAGTATACGTAAATAAAACCAACGAAAAATATTAAAAATACTTTAATCTAAAATAATTCTTCAGTATTAAACTAAATAAACTTATTATTTTAAAGCTCATTCATCATTTGTCCCATGCATTCATTGACGTCACGTAGAAACTTTTTCTTTTTTTCTTCTTTCCAATGCCAGTTGATATCCGTCAACAGCCTTCATCATTATATCGAGTTTGACCCTAATTTTTGGTACAGGACCATCTTCTCTGTCTTCCACTATTTTATAATGTCGCAGTACTGTTGACAACGCTGTTTTTATGGACATCAACGCGTATTGGTAGCCTGTGGATAAAATAATTATATACAGAGTGGTGCAGACAATACGACAATAAATTAAACATCGTGTACCTCAACACATTCTCAGTCAACCCATAAAAAATCATATAAATATGTCGAATAGTTCAGTCAAAGGAAATTATTTTTCATTTTTAACATTTTCTACATGATGCACATGTTGACAAGGAAGCGCTTACAGGTTAATGACCGCCGCATCCTGCGGCACCAAACTTTAATACTAATAGCCCGTAAAAGCAAATCGATACAGGATCGCGCTGTCGTCGATCGGAGGTCAGTGAACCAATATTTTTAAAGGATGTTCTTTTCCGTTTGCAATTTTATGCGATTTAGTTTTTTTAATTTTTGATGCTAGAGTTTTTTCTATGGGTTTTTATTCCTATGAACCAGCATTGTTCGGGTTTTCATTTATTGTCGTATTGTCAGCACCACTCTGTATAATTATTGTAGCAATCCATTAACGATTCCTTCTAATGCGAACGTCCCGCGGCCGATTTCCGACACTATCCCCCTTATTCATAAACGCTGTTTAAAGTTAACTATTGATTAGCGATTCTTTAACCATTCAATTTTGACCTTTTAACGTCACTTAACTTAAATCATCCTTTATGAATATACACCACAGTGTTTAAGGGGTTTATTCATAAACGAAGATTAAAGTTAAGTGACGTGCATACGTCTAAAATGTATGGTTAAAGAATCGCTAATCACTAGTGAACTTTAAACATCTTTTATGAATAAGGGGGTATAGGTACAACTTTATTTTTTGTTAATGCGAAACCTGAATATAGTTTATTCAAAATAAGCAACCGAATCGATTCCAATCATTTTTACACCATGTTATTTTTCTCAAATACATTTAGAAATTGTTGCAGAGTGGTTACCGAGCTGTTACGATAGATCATATTACTTGCGCGCGCTCCACAGCTGACGCCAGAGGTAAACGCACCGCGCTCGCCCGCCCGACCGGAGCTTTGACTATATTTTTGTTAGGACCACCAAGTAGAATATTAAGGTCATAACTTTGTGGTTTTTCATTGTTTCTCTTTGGAACTTCACTTAAAAATTCTGAACACGTGTTTTAATTTTCGCATAAAGAAAAAGAAGGTTGTATAGAAAATAAGCTACCTAACTCTTTCTCGCGTGGCCGATACGATTAAATATATTATACTTAAAATTATTTTGTTATATTTTTTTGTTTTTATTTTGTTATATTATTAACATTTTCTTTCGAATTGTTAAAATGTTATTTTGAAACTAATATTTATAAAAAAGAAATGGAATTCATATCGAAAATTAAAGGTTGTGCATCTCTGCTTCTGTGCATCTTTTTTGTCTATAGCTACCGCGACTGAAGTATTACCGTAATTATTAGTTTGTTTATTACGCGTTTCACTAACCAACTCTATCTATTTATTACTCACTAGTATCTACATGGACATTGATCCAGATATGATGTAACATGGATCCCTTGAGAAGCAGGGGTGGGTCACTCACCCACCCCGGTGATGACGACATATTAAAAATTACCTAAATATTCATTTATTACATAATATTTCTTATTATTTGCATTGAAACATGGTACCGTTGTACAAAATTTTTTTGAATAGTTATAACACATAAATTTGCCGGGATTTATTCTTCAAATGGTGAATAAAACTGTCTCAGAATATTGGGTAGGCTTGCATTTATAGGTACTAATGCCGGTCGAATACGTTGCACGTCGGACACGCGTATGACTATAAATATAAATATTTTGTTCGATACAGCAACGTACTGCGATGCTGTCGTCAGTGGCGCGTACGTTGCTACGCGACGCGTATCACGCATATCGGTCTCGTACGAAAGTGCCGCGTCTATCGGTCGACCCACGAGCATGGCGCCAAATGCTATCCCTACTTAATATTATAAATGTGTAAAGTAACTCAGTCTGTCTGTTACGCTTTCACGTCTAAACCACAGAACTGATTTTATTAAAATTTGGTACAATGATAGAGTTGACCTTGAGAAATAACATAGGATAGTTTTGATTCCGAACTATTGAAGAGTTCTCTTGGAAACGCGATAGAACCGAACTCCACGCGGGCGAAGCCGCGGGCGGAAAGCTAGTAGGTAGTATACAATATGTAAAGAAAACCCTTTCCGACCCGTGAAGGTATTGTTAGGTATCAATAACTGATTCTACTAATGGATACAAAACCGGGCTAAACTTTAAAAAAAAATCCCCCTAAAAAAATAAATATTATTTCGCAAAAAGAGGTAACTTAATAAATGTACGTTAAGCACCCTTCCGCGGGCGGCGGGCGGCAGGGCACGCGGCACGTGGTCGCATCGCTATTCGCTCATAATAATACCGGTGTTGTCACTTTTTAAAAAAATACCAAATTTCGGGGTAGTTGAACTTAATTCGCGGGAAAAAAAGGTTATTTCAAAATTCATTTGTATTGGTACTATGATGATTACGTAAAATTTCATATTATATTTGGTCATGTGTTTATCTAACCTTTATTATCCTTATGGGTCGGACAGGGTTTTCTTAACATACTGTATACTGTACGCGACCGGCCGTACGCGACAAACGTCAGCGTAAGAGGGAGTCAGATCTTAGAAGATCTAAGCGGTCACACAGACAGGCACGAACGGCCATCGTGTTTTATACTATGTACATTAATTTTTGCACAGCGTCGCCAGCCGGATGTTTGTATGTACGGACGACAGCAGGTCATGCTAAATGCATGCCCGAAGCTGTCAAATATTCCCAATCAACCTTGAACTCCCGCAATCCCGCCTGATGGTAAGCAGTGATGCAATCGTTGATGATAAAGCGCACTAGTTTATTAAGAGCCTATTCACTCTAGCCTTGAAGACGCTCAAATTGTAGCCCGACGGAAACACCGCCGCTGGAAAATTGTTCCAGTCCCTCGATGTACGCGGTATAAAAGAGGAGGCGAAACGCTTCGTCCGGATCGTAGTGGTGTTAACAACGTAAGGGTGGAAACTCGCCGTACGACGGGTCGTCCGATGGTGGAACGGAGATGGGAGAATTAAATCATGCAATTTCCTCGCACATTCACCAAAATGCAGTAGTAGTAAATTGTAGTAGCTGAATGTGCTGTCATCTGTACATATTTGTATAAGAATCTTTTCAACTTATTCAGCCATGATCGCCATATGTCAGGCAATTTACACAAAATCTTAATAAGCTATACTACACCCAAACCTATTTCGATAATCACTAAACACAATTAACCATTGGTTAAAACCGAATGAAAATCCGTTCAGTATTTTTTGAATTTGTCTCGTTCGGAGAGACTTTCTCATATCTGTCTCTTCGAACACGAAAACAGGTCTCCCAAAGTGATAATGCGCATAGAAATCTTCATCACTGTTCGGCAATGGTCGTATTCCCCGAGCGTTTGGAAGAATATATGTATAGAGAGTGGTTAAGTGCATAAAAAGTGGTGAAGTGCACCACTCTGCTTACTCTTTGAGAGACCTGTACTTAAAAACCCTGACGTTCAGACGGAGTCGGCAGATTTTTTTTTTTAATAATTTTAAACTAGCGCTTGACCGCAATCCCGCCTGATAGTAAACAGTGATGCAATCGTTGATGGTAAAGCGTGCTAATTTATTAAGAGCCTATTCACTCAGAAAAACTGAGCGAATAGGAAGGAAGACGGCAGTTGAGCGAGGTGATGCAATGTTAAACCCAACAACACGACCAACGATGCTGCGCCAAAGGAGATTGATCTGAAGACCCTCCACGACCAAACTCCCAACGCAACAACATTTGGCGCATCGTACCCGGCACACATCGCAACACAACTGCTCAGACCCGTCCCCCGAACGACTTCACCAGACATCATACAAATCGCTTGGCGGCAAGGCTTTGTCTGGTGGGTGGTAACTTCTGCCGGCAGCCGATATTATGGTTTATAATATGGACCGATATTGTACTACGAGTATATAGACCTTATTTTTGTTGGGACAACCAAGTAAGATAACAAGCACACAACTTTGTGGCTTTTCATGATATCTTTTTCAAATTTTGTACATAGATTCTTTACATAAAAATACTGGACATGTGTTCCGGGTGTCGTATAAACAAAAAACAACGTTTTATACTCGTATATAGATCTTTTCCGCATCATGCCAAATCGGTCTGTAACAGATTATAAGCAGGTATTTCCGGTTCGATCTAAACGACGCGTTAACGCGGACATAAAGAAGGGAAATCCCTTTTATAATTGATAAAATGCAGGCACGTGCACTTATGGAGACATAACTAACAACTATCAGCAATTAATTAGTTATTGGAAGTAATTTTCATGACGATTAAGAGCAATAACCATTATGGGTAGATATTAAACATACAGAGCGGCAACCAGCTTATTAACAGGTTAACAGAAGGCCAAATGACGCGAAGTAAGACTTGACAGCTCACTCTAAGCATACTTCACGTAACTTTTCCCGGTGAGATTTAAGGTCATAGCCTCACGACTCTGCTCCCACCCAGCAAAAAGAATATAATTTATATATGGGCAAATATTGTTCTTTAGATATATTTTACATTATCCAACAGCCTCCGTGGCGTAGCGGTAGCGAACGCGGCCGCTGCGCTGCGAAATGAAAGCTTCATCTGCAACTGGGATTAACGCTGAGATAATGATGGTGAAATATATTTTACATCATCATAGATTAGCAGGCAGCTCGCTGTCAGCGAGCTTAACTCCGTAAGACTGCTCGGTAGTTAACGCCTGGCTGGCCGCACGTTGTAGACGAGCGGTCGGTGCGGTGTCCGCGCGCTCAATGCTAGCAGTCGCTGCGCCGTCGCCTCTCGGTCGGTTGCTTTAGCATTTTATGCACCTAAAATCTTTGTCTGTTATTTCTAGCGCTTTTCTCTTTGTCTTCAAGTACAATAGCAATAATTACTAGTTCGTCCGTTGTGAATCGGGACATAGGCAGTAAAAAATATGAGTTGCTTTAATGGAAAGAAATCGCGGACTATGTCGATCGCGAAAAACGAGAGCGATCGGCGGGTGGATAGCTGGCCATCTGCTAGCTGTCGCCGCGTGGACTGCTGGGTGCCTGTTAGCTGTCACCGCGTAAACTGCGAGCAGTCGTCTTAGTTTAGGGCGGTGTTGGGTGGGAGCGGTGTTGGAGCAGAGTGCTATGACCTTTATACAGAATCGAGTGGCTGGTTGCGGCCGCTAGCCTGCACGGTGTCCCTACTAACGTAGGTATGGCATAGGCCTGCTTGAGTAGAGTACTAGATACTTTGAGGTATCAATACAATTGTGACGATTCTTTTACGACTACGATGCTTTTTTTATCGATACTACTCATGAGTACAGTATCGATACTTTCTATTCGATACCGTGTCCCTAACTGCAGTGCGATCGGCAGTACTTAATGACTATGACTGCTCGCGACTTCATTCACGTGCATTTTTGAAAATATTAATTTTTGCATGAAACCCTAATATGTTTTGAAAACAAAGTATATGTCATTTCTTATAACATCAGCTATCTGTCAGCCAGGAAAGTCCTGTCAAAACCGGTCCAACTGTGTCAAAGAACAGCCAGAATAATAAGATAGTATTTTAAAAAAATACATATACATATAAATTGAATATTCGATAAACCATCACTTAAATTTTATATGTTTATGCTTACTGATGACAGCAGGTCAAGCTACTCAAAACTGTCATATTTATTCCTAATCAATCTTGAGCCTTAATATTTTAGCCATAAAAATAAATGTTTAATAAAGAAATTTGTTAGATTTTAATAACGATGTGCTGTCGTCTGTTCAAATACGTGTGGAATTTTAATGTTTGTTCCCGCAGCGAAACGGTTTTGTCTTAGTAATACAATCGTTTCATCAATAAATAAAATATTAGAAACATGAAATAGCAGATTTGACATAGTGATGAAAAAAACTCGAAAGTGAGCAGGAGATAATAGTAAACTCCTGATAATCTGCAGCTGAATGGCGCGGGGCCACTGACCCGCGTGCTTCAACAATTATCTATTCATACTTTTACGGGCTTACGATTTTCATTAATACTTTTTAGCTGCAATTTACTGAACACGAAAATAAAATTATTATCTAAGATAATTGTTTGTAATTTTTGCACGCAGACTACTTTATGTCGTATCACTAGAGTCGAGACCTTACTTTACTTTGAACATTTATTAAGCGGCCTTTCGCCTTTGAACGCTTAAAGGTAATTTATTGTAAGTTATTTTATACCGTATGACACGCACATTACAGATTTTTTTGGTTTGAAAATTTTTTTCTATGGCGATGAATTTATGGATTGTTGCCTACAAGCTATTTTATGCTGTATCACTATGCGCGGGAGCTTATTATGGTTTGAACTTTAAATGCATTGCTTTCTTTTGAAACCGTTTCATGTACCTTCCGAGTAGTACCTACAAGTTGTATCTAGCGCAACTAACTTTTCTCACTTTTTCGAGTTCATGATTTTTTTTTCAATTATTTTTTATTATTTTATAACACAATCATTTTTATTTTTGTCTTTTACTCTATTCATCGAAAGTACACCTTAAAGCAAATCGTTCTGCCGCGGGAACACAACCATTAACATTCCAGCGTGTATAACATTTAAGTGTTGATTCATTAAATTTATATTTTTTTTTTTTTATTTGTCTCTTTTATTCTGTTCTGTTGTCTGAACATTTTGCATTATCCTTATACAATTGATTCCGAACAAGTGTGTAGGTAAACCTACATAAGGAAACCTTCTTGATATCCTTATCTATCCATCTATCTAAGTCATAAACAAGATAAAAAAAACAGCAATGACAGCAGAATGTTTAAGTTATTGTCTAGACCAGTGTTACCCAAATAGTGGTACGCGTACTCCCAGGAGTACATGAGGGGTTGCGCAGAACTAAAATATAACTAGATCTTTTTAGGATTGCAAAGACAAACTTGCACATTTGTCACATTAATAAAACATGTGTCTATTAATGAGAGAATGTAATGATAGTAAGCACATTTCATTTGATAATAATAAATAAATATAAAATACATCTGAATTAATTTATTCCTGCAATAAGGCGCCCGCAAGTTAGAGGTCTTTCTTGAAGTGTAGAAAAACCTGATTGGGAACCACTGGTCTTGACCACAAATGTTCTCATAAACATAAATTTTATTGGTTGCTTTGAAATGAGCCAGTATGATAATGGATTCTA
This sequence comes from Sesamia inferens, assembly GCA_037179545.1. Classification (NCBI taxonomy): domain Eukaryota; kingdom Metazoa; phylum Arthropoda; class Insecta; order Lepidoptera; family Noctuidae; genus Sesamia; species Sesamia inferens. Next base: position 11,677,713 of record CM073928.1, on the reverse strand, counting down.
GGTTTTTCGTACATACATTTTCGGTAACGCGATAAATTATTTTATTCCTGTAAGTAGTTTTGTACAAACAAATATATGACATATTATAAAAACTAGATGAGTTCATCATTTCCTAGAGCCGAAATCAACTCAGAGTTCACAGTCTTTTCTCTTAAGGCCAGATATAATCTAGGTCTATGATCTGACCTTTGAATTTGAATTAGATATGAAAGACCGTGTAGATTGGTGTCTGAAATGGCCTTTTGATTTAAGAACCACACAAATTAAGTGGGCTTGTCAGTGCACGCATTAGTCGACAATTGTACAGATTAACTCAATCCTTAAGAAACTCAACCACTCTACTAACAATACTAAAGAAAACGTCCTCATATTCACAATAATTAAGGATAAAATAAAACTAAATACACTATAAATTACTAAATAACGCTATTATCCTAATTAAAACTACATATTAAAAAATTACAATACACTTCCCGTGACCCAAGGGCTGGCTGGCGGCAATGCTGCCAGTCTCTTGGGTACATTACCAGTCGACAGCGATGACGATGATTTTTTTTGATGCTGTATTGTAATTTATTAATAGTTTTAATTAGGATAAAATTAAACATCGCAATGTAAATATTTCTGTCATTGTGTTTACATGTTATAGTGGTCATCTTCCCTACAATGAGCATATCTTATGAAATCTTGTCGTTTCTAGAAAAGGATTGCCATAAAATGTAAGACTTTTTATGAGTTTTGGCGGCCAAGTCAAGCTGAGTATCACGCTCGTTTTTCATTGGACTTTTAAAATTATTTATACCTAGTGCTGTTTAGTAAATGAAAGTGCGTGATTTATATAGTAAAAAGTGCATTTAGTAAATAATTCATAAAGAACAGTGAGATATCGCAGCATAGTGGCCACATCATGACTTTGTCCCAAACCTCCCTCGTAAGACGGGTCACGCGGCCGTCTTTTTCTACATGAATAATTCATAATTACGTGACATTGGCTAAATACACAAACCGTGCGAAGCCAAAAAATAAAGACTCTTTATAAATATTAATGTAGTCCTGTCAAAAAATGGAATCAGTCTAAAAAGTTCGCGTTCGAGAAAAAAAAAAGATATTAGCCCCGGATCCCTTGTTCACAAACTAAATTAAATTTAAGTTCAGTGCATCTTTTTCTTTCTTTTTCATTAAGAAAAGGACAGAAGATAAAATGTCAATTTAGACCTTACAAATTAGTGCGCTCCTGACGTAAACTGGTGTATTTTTAGACGCCATGTTTATAATCACGTCTAAACCGTCTATGGAGTATCTTAATTTGACAGGATTGCACCAAAATGTTCCTATCCTATACCTATAAATCCTTTTCTTAACGAAATGGATAGATTAAGATGCACATAAATTAAAATGAATTTAGTTTGTGTACTACAGAATCGGCGCCATTAGCGGGGTAATTGGATTGTATCCTAAAATATAATTTAATGTCCATCAGATAAATTTATAAAAAATATTAAACACATATTTTTTATTTTTTCTTTCATTCAAATACTTAGGAAGATATATTGATTTAAAATGTCGCATGACGTCACGCCGGGGTATATTCTGTACCACGGCGTGACGTCATGCGACATTTCAAATCAATAAATCTTCCTAAGTATTTATAATTACGTAATTACCCCCACTCCGTAACTTTAATATAGTATAATAATAATAATATAATATATATATCTCAGAAATGATGATGATGATATATCTCAGTAGTTTTTGGTCATCATCATCATCATTTCAGCCGAAAGACGTCCACTGCTGGACATAGGCCTCCCCCAAGGTTCTCCACGACGACCGGTCCTGCGCCTCCCGCATCCAGCGGTTTCCCGCGACCTTCACCAGGTCGTCGGTCCACCTTGTCGGGGCCTACCCACGCTACGTCTTCCGGTGCGTGGTCGCCACTCGAGAACCCGTCGGCCCCATCGGGCATCGGTCCTACGGGCAATGTGTGTGTGTGTGTGTGGTAATTTCGACAAAATAAAAAATACGGGTCATAATTTTTTTTATCATCTAGGTATAAGACGGACTAATTACTTTTTTGATTTTCATTAGGGTTGTAACGGATGACTTGTTAGCGGAGGCGGAGGCAGATGCGGAGGTTAACGGAGGCGGAGGCGGAGATGAAAGTAAATATAGAAAAAAATGAAATTTATGGTTAATTAAGAAAATTTTATTTTAAATAGGTACGTACATTAATAGTAGTACACTTAATAAAAAAAATATGACCTTCTAGTAATGAAAATTAAGGAGAAAGAAATTGTATTTGCCGCATTCCCGTCTCGCACTATTTGATTCTTGTCCATTTCGCGCTCAAACGCGGCCGGACGGTTATCGAGCGTCGCAGCTTGGGCTTTATTTATTATATAAATTCGTAAATAAACCTCCGTTATAACTCCGCAAAAATTGTGCGGAATCGGATGCGGAAGCGAAGATACTATTTCGTACGGAACTTCCGCAGTAACGGAAGCGGAGGCGAAGCTCCGTTACAAATCTAATTTTCATACCTTGGATACATCCCTAGCAATGGTTTTCATGTGATTGTATGTTATGGAATTAGGTTGCCAATTCTCAAGTACGCCTAGGTACTTTCTTATGCATATACCAAACACTTTAGTAACTTACCGAGGCAGTTCCTAGGTCCATTACTAAAAGGCATGTAACTGCAAGGGTGTTCCAGGTTGAATCTTTCAGGCAGGAACCTATCAGGGTCGAAATTCTCGGCGTCTGGACCCCAGTACTTGGGATCTCGGTGTACGCCCCATATTGAGCAGGCCACGCCAGAACCAGCGGGCAAGACCCGACCAGATGCTGTAGAATGTATATGTATGAATACATGCTGATAATTATGATGGAATATAAAAAAGTTAGACTTCTGCCTAAGTCATAGGAGATTCCAGACGTGACTATATCTCTATAAGTCGTATGTATAGCTCAACCTTAGAAGAGGCATTTGGTCGTATGTACAGGTTGGCGAACCTATACATACAACCCTATTGCTTCTAAGGTCGACCTATACATACGACCGAATCCTTTCAAGGTCGAGATATGTATATTTATTTCTTGCAAGTAATAGTGGTCAAATAAGCATAGCTTACATTGGAGTGGGCTGTGGTCTACCACGCGGACCTAGTGGAATAGTGGGAGATATCATATCTCTTCGCCAGATATCATATTCTAAATCATGCCTGTTTTCTCAAGAAGTTTTCCTTCACTGTTTTGAAACTAGTGGTGATAAAATAGTTTACACTAATTTTAGTGCGTGGCTGGGTACTAACCGACGACTTGATGATACTCGTAAGTCCCGTCCGTTGTCATAATAAATAATAATAATAATCTTTATTATAACAAACACACATGATTTATACATTAGAGCAGATGTAGAATATAATATGAAATATTTACACGAATCTATAAACATCATGTCACCCTGTCTACTAAAGTAGGTATTCCTGTATCTTTGGCTCAAGGGAGGATAAGTAACGCAAGGGAGGATATGTAATGCTTGTTGTTTTAGTAGTATGTAGACTCGAAAACCTCGATTTACTGGCATATAACCGCTGTCAAACGCGGGCAAACAACACGGGTTAGTTATGAAACTTTCGTTGAGTGCTTAAAGTTTTAGCCAACTATTCTACAGAAGTATGTCTTCAGCATACTTATAATAATCAGCCGGTATTGTCTCTCTTAAATGCAAAGGCTTCTCTTTCCGTTTTCCACTCAACTCGATCCACCAATCCTAAAAAGAGGAGTTAAATTTGATCCGCCGCTTGGGTCTTCTACGGTGCCATTGAACTCCAGCATAAATAAATTTGCTCCAAACAACTAAAACGTTTCTACAATTCTTTTTTAATCAGAAATACTATTATGTTAAGGTTACTTCACAAAATACTTACGTAACTTAATGTCTTCTAAGACTTTCCGTATAATTAGCGGCACTGGTGGGAATAACCTTAAGGATTCCTTGACTACCCGCCCCAAATACTCTAGCTTAATTAAATCCTCTTTTACTAACATGCGATCATCGGGAAACACCTCGCAGAGCCTGTAAAAGAATCAATCATTGGCGCTGATTCTGTTGTACATAAACTAAACTAATTTTATGTTCGTGCATCTTTTTCTTTCCAATTCGTTAAGAAAAGGACGGAAGATAAAGTTAGTTTATTCCTGTCAAATTAAGATACTCCATAGACAGTTTAGACGCGATTAAAAACATGGCGTTACGTCAGGAGCGCACTAATTTGACAGGTCAAAACTGACATTTTATCTTCTGTCCTTTTCTTAACGAAATGGAAAGAAAAATATGCACATAAACCATTTTATTTATTTTATATTTTACTACCGGACAACGTTTGCCGAGTCAGCTAGTAGATATACTCGTAGTTTATTGTATCTTAAGTACAAAAAACAGTAAAATATGAATAAGCTTCTACAACTAATCTGGTTTAGATACAGGAAAATGTAAGTGGAAGTGAACAATACATCCTACATTCCAAAGACTTCAATAGACATAGAATAACTTGATTGATATGTATCAATCTAGTTATTCCAACCTATTATGCTAATTGATATTAATTACTATGAACAAGGAAATCAGTGAGTCAAGTTTTAAACTGGCATAGTTTCTTTGTTTTTATTTACTAGTTTTTATAAATAGTAGAAATTAAATAAAATAGTAAACATATACTATTTTCTGCCTGCGACTTCCTTTGCGGCCTCATTTTTAGCGTTCCGTCATTGGCGTACCCAGGAGGGGGTAGGTGGGGGCAACTGAAGGAAATTCGCAAAATATGTATGAACTCCCGTAATTACTAATTAAAGTATAAACGGGGACTTAGCTCTAACTTTTAAATAAACCAAGCAGTAGACACTGACAAAAATGTACGATGTAATTGCCAAAAAACCGCGTGCGTTTATAGTGCAAAATGATTACCGAATCTAGCCGAGCGCTTTATTTAACGCTTGCGCTGAGCTGTAATCGGCAATCTTCGGTAGGGAGTTGGGAGTTAGCCCTGGGGGTCCGGTTCCGCGCGATCATGGATACATGCATCGCGACGGGCCGCTTCCGCTTCGGAGGTGGAGGGTGGGCAAGCTCTGCCTCCTTCGCAAGGACGGACGACCCCCGACTCACCGTCGGGCTAAAGGCCGGTCGTGCTCCTGGATGAAAGCGGAAAGCGCTTTGAGAGGATCATCGCCTCTCGCATCCAGGAGCACCTAGAAAGCGTGGGCCGCAGTTGGCGGACTGCCAATACGGCTTTCGGACCGGCCGGTCCACGATGTGGCTCGCCTCAAGAGGTGGACTGAGGCGGCCACAGCGTGGGGGGAGGGTGTCGTCGCAGTGTCGCTAGACATCGCGAACGCGTTCAACACCCTCCCCCACGAATGCATAGAGGCGGCACTGAGGTTCCACGAAGTGCCCCTCTACCTCTGCGCCTTCGTACGGGACTACTTCCGTGAGAGGATGGTCCTGTACGAGGACTCAGAGGGTCGCATCCAGTCGTAGACCGTAACGGTAGGAGTACCCCAGGGATCAGTGCTTGGTCCCCTGCTCTAGAACCTGGTGTACAACTAGGATCTGCGTGGAGCGCTCTTGCCGCGGATGGACGTCGTCTGTTTCTCAGACGACACTCTAGTCGCGGCCAGGGCGCGCAAGTGGGAGGAGGTGGTCCACCTCGCGTCGGTCGGCACCTCCTTGATCTTCTGGCGCATCCGCCTCCTGGGGCTGGAAGTGGCCCTCGAGAAGACGAGGGCCATGACCTTCCACGCCCCGCGACGCAGAACCCCACCGGGGCTCCGTATCTGAGTGGAGGGGGTCCAGGTTCCCGTCCAGGTGCACATCAAGTACCTCGGCCTGATCCTGGATCCCCGCTGGAGTTTCGAGGAGCATTTTAGGCTCCTTGCCCCGCGGTTGTGCTCTTTCGCAGCCGCACTCGGACGGCTCCTTCCCAATTTGGGGGGACCGAATTCGTCGTGCCGTCGGCTATACCAGGGAGTGGTGCGGTCGATGGCACTCTACGGAGCCCCGGTGTGGGCGGAGTGCCTCTCCCGGCGCACGGTGACCCTGCTGCGGAAACCGCAGAGGGTCATCGCGACACGGACCACGTCACCACGTCTGGGGATTACTCCGTTACTCGGGTAATCCCCCTTTGGCGCGGAAACCGGCCTTTACGAGGCCGGTAAGCCCTGAGAGTGGCACGGTGATTAGGCCTTCGGGCCGATCCCGTGTCACTCTCAACTCAGGGCCCGAGGGTTACCGAGTGGTTTTAGTGGGTATTCCCGGCTCCGGCCGGGCGAGTCCCACACACGTCCGCCGCTATTATATTTCCGGAACTACAAGTCCGAATTAAACAATTCTTTTTTTGTTGTACTGTGTATTTGTTCAACTTAGGGAATACTATAAGTTTCAACAAACTCGGTTCAGTAGTTTTTGAGGTAAGGATTTTTTTTCGTATTGATGAGAACTTATTCTGACATGGGTTATGGCTGCCACTATTGTTTGAAAAAGTAATTTTCGAATTTCGACCAAGACACTGAAATGCATGAAATAAAAACGTATTACAAAAAAATAGAAACCGCCTTCAAAAAAACACTTAAGAAAAAAATAATTTAACTTTTATCATGGCTCTAGAAGTCGGTGGCGAGCTAAACAACAGAAACCTCGAGACACATTTCATGATGTAAGTATTCTCTAGAAATGGCAGTCAGTTTTGAAAAAATATTTTTGGCATTTGATAGCCCAATCCTAGAAGATGGATACGGACATCACTCTATGATCCTTGGTAACCTAGCAAAAAGAAATAAAACAAAGATAACACAAACAGATGATGGGATGAACAAGGAACTACATACGAACAAACCCCCTTATTCATAAACGCTGCTTAAAGTTAACTAGTGATTAGCGATTCTTCAATCATACACTTTTGACCTTTCAACGTCACTTAACTTTAAACATCGTTTATGAAAAAACTCCTTACTTGGTGTTTATTCATAATGGATGATTTAAGTTAAGAAACGTTAAAAGGTCTAAATTGTATAGTTAAAAAATCGCTAATCACTAGTTAACTTTAAGCAGCGTTTATGAATTAGGAGGAAAGTCTCTGGCCGATGTTAGTCTACATTAACAACCCTTATCCAATTACAAAACTAAAAATAAACACTCACTCTTTATACACTTTCTCCTGGATTTCAGGGTATTTTCCCAACAGCAACATTGTGTACCCTATAGCCACAGCCGAGGTATCCGTGCCAGCTACAATAAGAGTCAGCACTTCCTCTCTTAACTCCACATTGGTATACCCACTCTCACCGCCAGATAACTGTATTAACAGGTCTAGGAATGTCTGTTTCTTGTATGATTCTAAGTCTAAAAAATAAGTTGGCTTCAACAGAATTTAAGGTGCATTAAATTGTATGTACATTTATAAACCGGGATGCTTCAAGGAAGACCAAAACATTCATATTTTATTACACTTTTTTAAGATATATAATTCATAAATATATAGTACAGGATTATAATAAATAAATAATCAATAACAAGCCTTTAAGTTTATATACCCTACTAGCTTTCCGCCTGCGGCTTAGCTCGCGTGGAATTCGGTTATATCGCGCTTTTTAGATTTCGCTTTTTGGAATGCCAAATTTTTCAATAAAAGGTAGCCTATGTCCATTCTCAGGATCTAAAGATTGTCTGTGCCAAATTTCATCAAAATCGGTTGAGAGGTTTAAGCGGGAAAACGTAACAGACAGACAGACAATATTAGTATGGATTGATTGAAAATCAGAAATAGTCAGAGCTAAGCCGCGGGCGGAAAGCTAGTAGGGTATATAAACTTAAAGGCTTGTTATTGATTATTTATTTATTATAATCCTGTACTACATATTTGTGAATTATATTTGTTAAAAAAAGTGTAATAGAAATAATCATTCAATAAGATAGGCTACCGCTGGCCCGTATTCTTTTGTCGCTTTAGGTATTAAGCAAGTTTATTCAACAAACCGCTAGCAGAGATATATAATTAAAAACAATTCTCACCAAATTCATGATCCACCTCTGTTTTTGACTGCTTTTCGACCTTTAATTCTTTTCTCTTCTTTTCAATAACCTGTAAATAAATAACTACTCAAATCAAATCAAATCAAAGCATTTATTTCAAATAAACCAGTTACAGGCACTTTTGAATTGTCAGAAGTTCGGTCAGTCAGTAAGGTGAAGCTAGTCGCCCATTCCAAAAAGTAGGTACCTATGGAGAAGAACGGGCAAGAAACTCCATGGACACTCTTTTAAAATATCAAGCTATTGATACAAATATTTGATTACATCATTCATTTTGAAATAAATCGTGTGAGAACGATGCAGAAATATATTGTACGCTGAGAGCGTCCATTATGGAAAAAAAAAACAACAATTCAGAAATTAAAATACGCCGTAGCAGCTAAGAGATGACCAGTCCCCTCTGACGGCGTCCGTTCACGAACATGACGTATGGATCAGCATCATTCAGCTCAACCATATTGAAGGGAACCTAATGACCCAACACACACGCCACCACCAGCGAGACATTTGAGTGAGCATGACATACTCTCAACAGCCATAGCACTATCAAGTCAATAAACGACTAACCCAACAAATAGATGCTTTACAGCAAATAGATCGTGCTCACACGTGTTCCATGCAATTATACAATACTACTTCAACATATTATGCGCTTATGGCTGTTAGTAGCAATTAAATGATAACAGCCGAAGATCTAGTTGGATAAGCAGGGGAATTGGCTTGTATCCTAAAAAATAATTTAATGTCCATCAGATAGATTTCTAAAAAATATTGAACACGTATTTTTTATTTTTTCTTTTATTCAAATACTTAGGAAGATATATTGATTTGAAATATCGCATGACGTCACGCCGTCGTACAAAATATACCATGGCGTGACGTAATTAGCCCCCACTCCGTAACTTTAATACGCTATATCTCAGTAATTTTTGGTAGTATCGACAAAATAAAAAATACGGGTCTTAATTTTTTTTATTATCTATAAGACGGACTAATTATTTTTTTGATTTTCATACCTTGGATACATCCCTATTGCGTAACACACTATTTGTAGCGGTACCTACAAACGCCAAAAAATAATCAACGCGTCCTACTGACGTCATACGAATTCTACATCTCACAATCAGAGTTTTCCGTACAACTAGCGCACATACAACTTCCCAATTTCAACTATTGAAAAAGTGCCCGCCAGACATAACACCCGTCTGGTCGGAGGATCCTCCCTTTTCTATGGAGGATGAGTGAACTTTATACCCAGTTCCTCATGCCTCCACACTATCAGTAGCAATGAGTTTCATTTTGATAGTTCAACAACATTCATTGTAGTATTTAAGTTTTAAACCAGACACATCTTCGAACATATGAAGCAATGGATTGACAATTTGCTTCGAAATGATTCCAACTAGTAGGAATGGCGCGTTACGTAATGAGGGTGTTGGTATTATGAAGGTCTAGGCCAAGCAGTGAACTGATTGGCGTAGGCCTTACATACACTTAGAAAGAGAAACAAACATACAACATTACATTACCTTATCAGTAAATCCATGCAGGACTTGTATACCCGCCTGGTGTTTCTTGTACTTCGGGAAGCACTTATACAGCCAGTCTGGTTGTAACCATAAGTGGAAAATTCTTTCACAAACCAGGTTTAACACGTCGCTCATCGCTTTTAAGAACGGTTGGTCGGAATTTCCTTGTGCTTTGATTTTTACTCCCAATGTGGTTTCTGTAAATTGAAGACGGATAAGTGAAATTCCTACCTGCACCCCTGGGAAAAAAGCACTCTTGTGCGAACGCGAAGTTCGCAACTTCCAATGAAAGTGTCCCTAACTGCAAATTCTAATTCTAACTCTTACTCATCCTGATGCCGGCGAAAATTCTGAAGTTATTTTTACAAATTGTAAATCATAATGCTAATATCTCATTCTCTTAAATGGCACTCCCATGATCCAGAGTTATCTTGTATAGATTCTATACAATAGCGTCAAATAATCCGAGGAAGCCTCGGGATTTATTATTGAAACTCAAGTTCAAATCACAAATATTAAAAACCCCAGATTAACTACGTTAAATACCGCAAATATCACAGCCAACCAGAGACCATACAACACATAACAGTAGGGTTATTCTCGTAATTATTACAACGTTCACGTCGGCCACGGGAAGTCCACTACTTGACTAAGGATTTCCAAAAAGACTGGTTAGACGCGACCTGCATCCAACGCTTCCCTAGTTCTGGTCAGATCATCCGACCACCTAGTCACCGGTACTTGCCGGTACGTGGTCGCTATTCAAGAGCCTTTCTGCCCCATCGGCCATCGGCTCTGCGTGCTATGTGCCCCTCCCACTGCCCATTCAAAGAGCTAATGCGCTGGGCTATGTCAGCGACTTTCGTTCTTCTACGAACACCTAGCACAGCCCTCTCCATAGCTCTCTGTGCGACCTAGAGCTTTCTCATGAGGCCCATAGTGAGGAACTACGTTTCTAATCCATATGTCATCACCGGTAACACACATTTTTGACTAAGATACTAATACTCCTTAGGTGTTACAACTAAGTATCACAAAGCGTTCTAAAAAGCACCAAACTTCAAAGTCAAAATCAGGCTAACTAAAAATCAGGCTATAATAACGTACAGGATCGTTTGCTATAATAGTCAGATCGATCCCTTCAAGATAAAGTTAATAAAATCGTCATAGATATTGCAGTCTTTAATCAGTAAATATGCTGAACTGAAATAGGAAGAAGTGACTAGAATGTGGAGACTAGAAAAAGTCATGGTTGTCTCCGCGACGGGTACCTACTACTTATACCCAATCACCTCCACCACTGCCTAAAACAAGAACTAAAAGACGAAATTAATATATACACTCCAAAAAGCCGTTTTATATGTCTGAAAACGAACATAATTATCACTAATTCTTCGTAAAAAAAAGTAGTCAATGTAGCGAGTGTGTGGCACACTTGCTACATTGATTTGATAAATTACTTACTTAGCCTTTAATTGAAATCATAATATTTGATTAACAGGATATATAACTCAGAAACTTTGCACAAATGAAGTGAAATTGCCTAGAAACCTAGAGAATGGCCGCGTTTGCGTGTAGAAATAATTATTATCATAACAAATGGATCTCGACTGAGCCGTACCAAGTATGATAAACAAAGGTAATTTGAACTATCATCAATCTTAATCACGTAGGCACACAATTCAACGATTGACTTTCCAAAATTCCTTGGTTTTGAACTTCAGAGTTAAAAATAGCTCTATGTTTTTTTATAGACTGAATCAAAAAGCCATAACTAGCGTCCTATTTCTTTTTTTTTTTTTGTAATAAATTCATTTGAAAGAAAAAGATTCATTTCTCTGGTAAGATAAATACAGGCCAGCCAATATTATATTGATTTAATCCTAGTACAATAATATTATTATTCATATATGTACAATTTTAAACATTGTATTTTGGGATATAAGATTTTTATAAAGCGTATTTCCAGCCCGAATGTACATCGCTCACTCCTAACTACTTCACCTTTATTTTAATGTCACTTATTTACAGACGACAGTCTGTCACAACACAACAACAATCTGTCAGATTTCCTTATTAGATCTTCAACTTTATCTCTCAAGCATAAGGCTCAAGGTTGATTGAGATTATCTGACAGTTTGGGATAGCTTGACCTGCTGTCGTCCGTACCATCTAAGCAAAATAAATTATTTGATTTGATTGGATATATACCTACATGATCCTACGAGATAAACTTGAAAGTTTATATGTAGATATGAATGGAACTCCGTTACTCTTTCACGCAAAAACTACTAAACGAATTTGGATTAAATTTGGCACCCAAATGGTTTATCACCATAATATATATGTATGTTAACATATGTTTGTTTTCATCCAGATATTTCCACGGCATCGTTGTCGTGAATGTAAGTTTGTTTCTTATACTTCCACGAGACAAATAGTAAACCGATCATCATTACACTTTCTACACATATTCTTGAAGATATTAGAAGTAAGATAAGATATTTACTTATTTTTTCTGAATATATATAAATATTAAAAAAAAATGTTCCACACTAGGAATTTCTCCTGCGTCGTGGGTGCGTTTACACACATATAAACTCACATACACAAACAGCCCGACCCGGAACAATTACTTGTAGGTCTTAGAAATATTTGTTCCGCAGCAGTCAATAGCTTATCTACTTCGCTAACCGTGCAGTTACTACAGACCTATGCTGTATACCTAATTTTAATAAGTAATATTTACTGTGCAGTCGGTTCTTCAAAAGTTCAAAAAGTTAATTATTACAGCTCCGGAGTTATCATGTGTTGGGATCTCTATGTAATTACTGACTATTGAAACTGATTTAGCCAATTATTATTGACCTGTTTAGTCCATAAACCGTTTATTCACATCAACGCTCAAATTATTTCGCGCTTAAATTAATTTAACTTACCACACACAGAATCCAGGGTATAAGAGCTAGCGAACGGCCAGAGAGCGAACTTTCCAATGCCGGAAGAATTCTTCAGTTGCTTCACCAGCTTTTCACTCTGTTCAACGAAAACATGGACAAAGTTTTCGACTAACTTAGGGCTGAAGGCTGGCACTAAGATCTTCCGTCGACGGCGCCAGATAGGTACTATGTTTAGAAAAGAAAATTTTATTTCGGGAAACAATCATTAATCTTTAATCCTACAGCTATTACATAATTTGTCACAAGTTTGTACAAAAGACTCCACATTAAGATACTAAAATCTGACAGATTTCTTTAATACTCTTTCAACTTTATAACTACTAAGGCATTAAGGCTCTAGGTTGATTAGAAATATTTGACAGTTTCGGGTAGCTTGTCCCTGTAAAATATAGTGAAAGAATTGGCGATAATTTGATTTAAATTTTTAACCTCTGAGAGTGGGCAATGCCACAAAGGTCAAATAGAATAGAATAGAATACTCTTTATTAAGTACACCATATAGATTAAAGACGATAAATCTACACTAATATATAAAGCTGAAGAGTTTGCTTGTTTGAACGCGCTAATCTCAGGAACTACTGGACCGATTTGAATGTTTTTTTTTTTTTTGCTTTGGATAGCCCATTATTCCAGGAAGGCTTTAGGCTATATAACATCACGCTGCGACCAATAGGAGCGGAGCATAACCAACTCCAAGCAAACGATGTCGCTGGCAGCTGCTAGTATCAAATAAAAATATATGTCAAACACCTTAGTTAAAGATTTTAATGTGCCTAGCCTAGGTATACCTACTGTAAAGAAATTATTTCGAAGCAAGTTAAAAAATATGGATATCAGGTGATCAACTTTGAACGGTAATTTCTCGGAAACATGACGTTTTCTAATCAGCTAAAGATTTAGGTATACACGTTTCATGAGTGGTCGCCAATTTGACAAAAAAAAAAAACAAAATGGCTGACAGGTAGATATGCGCCTTCAAATCCCTTTGCCATTTATCTAAGTAACGAGATGTTGCAGCGGTTATGAAGGCACATTAGAATTTTTGGAAGCATCGTGAATATAAGAAACGTCTAGAAAGGTGATATGTCAGTTATCAATGCTACGTATATAGAAGTTGAGAGTGAACATAACGCCACTAGCAAACGCATAGCTTGAAGCTAAGCATCGAAAGCTACGCTTTTAACAACGATAAATAAAGAAAGAAAAAAGTATTTACTATAACTCGTACTGAAAAATAAAACGTAAACTAAACACAGTTAAAAAAACCGTAAGTTGTATAATTACTGCAATACCCCTCATATTTGAAGGATAAGGTCACTGGTGCACTAATGATGTGCCGATAAATGAGCACTGCATAGTGTTACATAACGCAAATTATGATTCATCGTACCGACTCCATTTTATGTGAAAATTCATTTTTTACTCGACCTAACCTGCTTATTCGGTTGTCAGTCCAAGGTATGCCAATCACTGTAGGTATTCTCACAGCTACCTTGCCAAAAATGAAATAGTTAATCAATGCAGGAAAATCTCAAACAACGATGCATTAATTTTCACGAATCGAGGATTGTTTCTGAATTTAAAATTAAAGCTTCTCTAAGTTTTTGTGCAAATAGGTTCCGGATTGAATGTGACTAAAGCAAGAAAAAGTGACAAAGCCAAATGTGGTGCTGCATGCCGATGCTGCACCACATTTGGCTTTATCTTTTTTTTTTGCTTTACATAGGAATCGTCCAAAGTGATGACTTTTGATGGTTCCTGTGTAACGTGCATGTAACTGTGTGTGGGAGTGGGCTCTCCCTTACAAAATTACATATGTACATTCTCGTAGGTAAGTAATGTCATAATTTTTTCATCATTACCAACCTTTTTTATCGTCCCATTGCTGGGCACAGGTCTCCTCTCATACAGAGAAGGATTGAGCGAACCTAATCACCACGCTTGCTCAATGCGGGTTGGCGATTTCAGACTTAAAGTCCAGGTTTCCTCAAGATGTTTTCCTTCACCTTCAGTCATTGGTGTCCAAGGTATACTTAGAAAGTACATATAACTTTAGAAAAGTTATATTGGTACTTGTCTGACCTGGAATCGAACCCGCGCTTTGGCTCTGGAATTTAACCACTAGGCCACCGCGACTCTGGTAAGTAATGTGATCTGACGCAATTGCAATGAAGTTTTGGCACGGTTATATCACTAACATCTGTGATGCTTCCAGATAATCATCGTGACACATCACAAGTTTACAACAACGCCCGATTTACCTTGTAGTTGGAATTTTTATATCCTTTCTGGCTCAGTTACGAAATGTGCTGTTGCCATTGCCTGCGTGTCACTACTAATATTATTTTCCTTATTGTTCTACCGGCGAATTATTACGAATTCGCTCGCATTTGTTCTCTAGGTGGGTCATTTTTATACAGACGTGACTGGAGGACATATGGACTCATTAACATTAGTAATGTTACTATAATGGCTATTAAGATTTTGGTCATGTTTCATAAAGACACTTTCACATTATACACTATGTAGCAGTCGGTCCATAAGACAAAGGCCAAAGTCTAGATCTGGACAAAACGGCTAGAACCTGTTATTAAGTAAAATCTATTATAAAGGTATCTCCAACATCATCATCTGATCAGCCTGGCACTTTCCCAGTTTTTTATAGTCAGCTTCAAGTCCAATTGGGTGCCGCTGAAGTCCAGTGTTTTATATAGAGAACCTACCGATAGGTTCTCCACCACCCCAGTTGAATATCTAACAGCAAATATGACGCCATTTTTTGCAGGTTTTTGGCCCAATGAACTATACGTTGCCAGTGGGCAGCGTTGATTTCTAGAACATGCTCTAGAATTTTTGAGTGTCTGTTCTGCACCGTCAAAAATTGTGTCTACTCATGTGCAATAGCAAAATGAAATCAATAAAAGCCGCCTACTAAAGCAACCCTTTTGTTTTTATAAAACTTCTTATTAGTATCTAGTAGTAGTTTATGGTATATTATGACCTTAACCCTGACAGTGGACAAATTTATAGAAATTAGTAGTATTTTTTAAACATCTGTTTCTGATCAGTTCATCAGCCATCATCATAAAACATCTTTAAGTTATTCGTTTCTGTAATTGAATAATAGTGTTCTCACCTGAAGCAAATATGCCACCATTCCCAATGACTTTTCTAATGAATCTGTGGAGATCGTCCTTCTCCAAGCACGTCTTTAAGACCATCTCGAGATCGACGGGATCAACTAAAACTATACAAAGAAAAATAACACTTTCATCAGTCATATATTAGTATAAGGTTTAAGACAAAGCAGATTTTCCCTCTTAGATTTCTTCATGGAAAAGTCTAAATCTACTAAAAATACTAGTGTACGCAGTGGACCGTGGATAAGGTGGAAAAGGTTAGATCATCAATTATTTAAAGCCTGAAGCACAGGTTCTATCTAGTTTAGGCAAATTATACATCAGTGCTATTTAGAATTAAGAAAATTATTATAAAAATTATGTACAAAGCTGAGAAATAAACAATTTATTTATAAAGAGCTATAACAGAAACTGTGGATGGTACCCGTGGCCGTAGCCCCGATACCGGGCTTAGAATAGGTAGTACCCATATCCCGTGGGTGTCGTAAGAGGCGACTAAGGAAACTCTCACCAGGGAAGCGGGCAGCAGCGCTTCGCCTGTGGAATATCAAATTACTGCGATCCCCAAGCTACCTGCCAAGCGTGGGGATTATGGCAAATTCCCTCGTTGCAAAGAAAGCCTTGGGAGAGGACTTTGTCCAGCAGTGGACTTCTATAGGCTGAGAAGAAGAAGAAGAAGAAGAAGAAGAAGAAGAAAGCTGCAGAGTTTGTTTGTTAGCTTGAAAGAGCTAGGCTCTGAAACTTAAAAAAAAATTTTAAAAGTTTTTGTTGCGTTTCACAGCTCAATTATTGGAGAAGGCATGTAAGATCACGCTATGAGCCTTAGGAGCTGATCAAAAAGAAAATAAATCAGAAAGAACGCTAAGCGAAAACGAAGTGATAGCGGGAACAGGGTATGCGACAGGTTGGAGCGAGAGAACTAGCGCGAATGTACTCACGGGTAGAAACTAGTTCTATTATTAAGAAAAAGGATTGGATTTTTGGAAGTTTGGTTACGCTAAAACGTCAAAATTACTAAATTTTGGCGTTAAAGATATTTATTTCTCAAAGGAATTACAATTCTACTTTTAGTGGAGACATATCAAAAGTTTAGAACTAAGTATGTTATCTGCTACTTAACATATATAGAAACAAAATATGTGTCAGAAAACTAATAAAACCATACATTTAAGATAAAACGGACCCCAGGCTCCAAAGCTGAAAAAGTTTCGGATGCGAATGGGATTAACACTAAGATGATGATGATGAATTTCAAGCAATAGTCAAGTAAAAATCAAAGTATTAGTTTTATTAAATAGTTTAAAAAAAAACAGAAGAAGGTAAGTTACACAACAAACAACACAACAGTTTTGAACGATGTGGGTGTAGATATAGGTAGATCATTTGCTGGATTAGGAATTAGGACATAGGATATGACTTATCCCAATTTTCCCACGAGGTCGTAATGAAATCACTTCTCAATAATATATAAAATATATACTTACTCGTGAAGAATGTAGGTCCCAGCCAAACTCTGATGATTCCGCCATTTTGCATGCTCTCGTAGCTGTAACTTTGCAGTTTATTCATAATATCTGAAATCCGTAACACCTACTTTAGACCCCCATATATATCACAATAACATCTGTGCAGGCAGAGGACGAGAGGTGTATCATACAACCGCAGGAGACGCCCTGGACGGGAGACGACATTGAACTCCCGGCCATCATAGGCGCGGGCTTGCGGGCGGTAGTTGACGGCGCGTTGTGCTTCACGCGCGGCTCATAGAGATGTCAGCACATCGTGACGTGGTCCAACAAGACCAATTCCTGGGCCAGGACTGCGGGTTGGTTGAAAGAGAAACCGTAACCCTAACGCACAGGCAAGTGAAGGAAACGGGTGGTTTTTAGTCAGTGTAAGACTGACACGTCCTTTGGCTCCGCCCAGATCGGGGAGCGGATGGGAAATCATTAAATAACCTCTCATTTGATGATTTTCCATCCACAACAATAAAAGCGTATCATACAACACCGATCTTCCATCTATCTTCATCAAGACAGAACTGAGAAATTCCAAACCAAGGTCTGACCAAGATTACTTTTATCTTGACTTTTTAAAGGATACTGTGTTCTCTTGAGTTTTGACTTACTAACGAGGGTCAATAGCAAGCAATCAACATCTTCAGATTAGTAACACAGTTTTAATGACTGTGCTAACACAATTATAATATACATGCATAATCTACCTTCAAAGTTCTTACTGCTGGAAAACAGGCCTGCAAACTGTGAAAAGGTGCACCAAGCGTGCCCAGTGAGATGGTGCTGATTAGCCCAGAGAATTAATGGATGACACGTGTCTTAGTTTAATAATAAATTAATAAATTACAGAGCAAAAAAAATAATGTTCTAAAAGTAAATATGTCTGTGTCAATCTATATGCATTTTGGAGAGTGTGCAAGGAATTGCATGCATTAATTCCCCCATCTTCGGACGACCCATCGTATGGCAAGTTTCCAACCTTGCGTTGTTGACACAACAACGATCCGAACGAAGCGTTTCGCCTCGTCTTTTATACCGCGTACATCGAGGGACTGGAATAATTTGCCAGTGGCGGTATTTCCGTTGGACTACAATTTAAGCGTCTTCAAGGCTAGAGTGAATAGGCTCTTAATAAACTAGCGCACTTTACCATCAACGATTGCATTACTGCTTACCATCAGGCGGGATTGTGGTGAAGCACTAGTTGTAAAAAAAAATATCTTCAATAAATAAGAATACTAAACAACGAAAAATTTTCCGTATTTGACTTTATTTCAATAAACTAAATTAGGCCTAGATTTTTCATTCCTTTATTAATTTTACTTTCATTCGTTGACTTCAGTGAAGTGGCGTCAGTCTCGACTTTTGTCATCATTTTGCCGTAAAATTAAGAACCTACCAAGAGTCTGTGCGAAAAAAATAACATTTCAACAGAATAAAATGGGTTAGCAAAAATCGGGTTACTTGAGGTATTATGTTTTTACTCGTTTAGTACTTGAGGCAATTGTGTCATTATTTTTGACTGTGGTTATAGAAATGATATTTGGGGTTACAAAGTTTTAATGAACAAAAATAATAATAATTAACCACAATAACCAAAAAATGATTACAGTTTGACCAAATTTCTAGGTGTTTCTGCCCATAATTTTCAAACTGAATCCTCTCAATAAATCCTGTCACCCCGTTTCGGTTAGACGTCGCATAAGAAATAAAAATGTGTCATATGTGCTAAAAGTTTTTTTTTATGTTATAAATTAGTGCTGGACTGCGATCCTGCCTAATAGTAAGCAGTGATGCAATCGTTGATGGTAAAACGCACTAGCTCATTATGAGCCATTCTAGTCTTGAAGAAACCTAATTTAATCATTCGTGAAGATTGCCGCAGGTAAATTGTTCAGGTCCTTTGATGTAATTCGAAATTACAGATGCAAAGCGCTATGTCCGGATCAACTCGGTCCGGACAAAGTAAGCGTATACTCATGGATACCAAATATATGTATCTCAAAATCTATTTAAATTAGTAAATACTTTGCTTACTTTTAACTACCAGTCGCTAATAAAAATTTGAATAGGTAGGTACCTTCAAGGTAGTATCCTAGTGCCGTTCCAATTTTTGAAGTTTTGGTAATAACATGCTAGGCTTTGAATAAAATTTACTTGTACTTATTTTTTCATTTTTTTTTAATTGATCTCCATTTGATCATTGAGATTAGTTTTATGATGCATTACGTTTTACAAGAGCAAAGAGTTAAATCCCTTCATTTTTTCTTCTTGTGATTCGTAACCATAACAAATCTGACTGGCTGTCAATATTGAAGTAATAATAACTTAATATATTATTATATTATTAATAGACAGTAATAACTTCGATACTCAGGTCAGTCAAAGTGTAAATGGGTTTTTTTTTTAAACTTTAGCCCACTGAAAATTTCTCCTGTATCGAGGGTGCGTTTACAAACATATAAACTCACATACACAAACAACCAGACCCGGAACAACTACCTATAAGCTACACAAATATTTGTTTCGCACGGCAATCGAACCCGCGACACGCAACGCAGCAGTGGATCGCTTAGCCACTTCGCCAACCGAGTCGACAACTAAATTTGTCAGTAGCAGTCCGGTTTTTGATATCATTTAAAATTTAAGTATCCAGAATTATGATTCCGAATAATCATGATAAGTAAGTATAATAATTTTTCATTAGTTTAAAAAATGCTTTTCCGTGCATTTTTCTACAAATTCCGTGCAATTTTACCCTAGAGGATCCAGAATGGTATGTTGGTGTGTACAGTTTGCGAGTCAATACCGATGCACAAACTGACACACGCACATTTCTAAACAATTATTCCTACATAGGGTGGCAGGGACCCTGTTTTCCAGACAATGTTTAAAAAATAATCATTACGTAAGCATCACATATGAAAGATTATAATTAGTTCAGATAACTATAAAACAACTGATGAGAAGAACATTTCCGTTATCACATCCATATTTACATGAAACCCACCTTCAGTATTACCAACAACTGTGTGGGCCACCCCAACCAAAGGCAGCTCATCCTTAGGTCCTGGTAAAGCCGAGGCCAGCTTATACAAGCGCCTCCTTCTATACCAAAAGGTCACCGTCCACAACACTATAGCCAGCAAAAATAACCACGCAAACATTTTGTCACTCATAAGAGAACATTTGGTACAAAAATACTACGTGTAGATCAAAGGCGGTATAGCGACATGGTCTGCGCGCGCGCCTATACGCGTGTCAGTGTGAAGAAAATGCGCAACGATTTTATATGAACATTTTCCTCCGGCGGACCATCGCGGCCTGAACTAATTGTGCTCTGGTAAACAGTAGGGTTACATAGTTCATGGTATGGTTAACATACAACCTTCGGAATACGAGGAAGCGACAATTATTATTATTATATTTAAGAGTTTAATGTGTAACAAGTGTCGTAAATGCAACTAACGTGAGGGAAATACCTCCGATTAAATAATATACTACTTTAATAGAATAATTTATAGAATAATTTACCTGTATATTATTTAATATACTGTAGGATCCTACTGCGCAATGTCTAGAATCGAAGCGCCATTCAAAATATTGGCAGAGCTTGCAGGGATGTGTACTTATTTATAATCGCCTACAGTGACAGGCAATCGTATGCGTAAATAGTGAGTTTAAGAACGTTCAGTCTGATATCTACTTCTTATTCATCGGCTTCCCGTGACCTTCACCAGGTCATCGGTCCACCTTGTTGGAGGCCTCCCTACGCTGCGTCTTCCGGTACGTGGCCGCCACTCCAGAACCTTAATGCCCCATCGGCCTTCGGTTCTACGAGCAATGTGAACTGCCCACTGCTACTTAAGACAACTGAATATTGCAACTGACACTTCACCCACTGAGCTTTCGGCACCGCCGCGCCGTACGTTCCGCAGATGTGTCACTACACTTACTATATGTATTTACTTTTGTTTCTGTTATCTATGTTCATATAATATAATGATGGCAATTATTACCTCGAGATTATTATGTTTCACACGGGGTTAATACGTGTAAACTCTTAAATGTTATAAATATAGACTACTAGCGGCTCATCCCGAAGGGAAAAGGCGAGCTGGACGAAAGAGAAAATCGTGGCTGCGAAACCTAGGTACCATTTTATCGTTTTTATCGTCCCACTGCTGGGCACAGGTTTCCTCTTATACAGAGAAGGATTGAGCGTAATCACCACGCTTGCTCAATGCGGGTTGGCGATTTGTGACTTAAAGTCCAGCTTTCCTCAAGATGTTTTCCTTCACCTTCAGTCATTGGTGTCCAAGATATACTTAGTAAGTACATATAACTTTAGAAAAGTTACATTGGTACTTGACTGACCTGGCAACGAACCCGTGCACTCATACCCCTAGATATACTAATTAAAATATCCAAAACTCAATTTTTCTCAATATTCAAAATTGTAAATAAATCCTTGAATTTCATGAAAGTTGCATTATTTTTTAATCGTTTGCTTTTTTTTACCTTAAATCCATTTTTTTTTTTTATTTGGATTTGTATTTTATTTTTTGGTTATATACCTAGCTTTTTACTCATGTCATTTTTAATCGTTTATCAATTCTAGTTATGATCGCAATGATAGATGGTCAGCATCTTATACAAAATATATCTACAGGAAATGAGGACTTTACCGAGGGAACCTATGAGATGAAAAACTTATCTTTAAAGATGTGCATAAATTTACCCTCTCGTTTCTTTTGCCTCAAAGAAAGTCTGAACAAGACTATTATATCAAAAATACCTACGTTATTTAAAAAGCGCGAAGAATGTGTGTAAGTATGTTTATTCAATTTAGACAAAAGACTTTTTATTGGTTCTAGTGGCTCTTCAGTCTTAGGAAAAATACCTTTTCCAGACGCGCAGCTATATCGTTCGCTTCACATTTTTAGGGTTCCGTAGCCAAATGGCAAAAACGGAACCCTTACAGATTCTTCATGTCTGTCTGTCCGTCTGTCCATCCGTATGTCATAGCCATTTTTTTTCCGAAACTATAAGAGCTATGCTGTTGAAACTTGGTAGGTAGATGTATTCTATGAACCGCATTAAGATTTTGATGCAAAAATAAAAAAATTATAATAAATATTTGGGGCTCCCCATACTTAGAAATGAAACTCAATTATTTTTTTTTTATCATCCATAGAATACCGCACACTTATGTGACGTGTGCGGTATTCTATGGATAGGTCTTCAAAAATGATATTGAGATTTCGGAAATATTTTTTTTTTCTAAACCGAATAGTTTGCGTGACAGACGATTCCAAAGTGGAAAAAAGTTGGTCCGCCCCTCTAACTTATAAAATATGAAAATGAAAAATCAAAAAAAAAAACATATGATGTACATTACTATAAAAACTACCAACGAAAATTGTTTTGAAGGAGATCTAGCACGTAGTATTTTTTAAATGCCTCATAAATCGTAAACTGTTTATTATCGCGTAATCTTTCATACAAATAACTTAAATCCTTTAATTTCATAACCCTTTGTGCGTGAATCCGACACGCACCTGGCCGGTTTTTTATAAAAACATTTAGAGCAAATTTCATTCAATTTGAGAATCTAAAATTCTAGATCTTAGTTATGAGCTAAAATTATATTGCGAATCCTAATTGTTAACGACCTTTGTTTATTTCCCTGTAATGTAATGAACATTCCGCGTTACATTCCCTTGCCCGTATTAGCGAATTCCTAGATCTATTTTCATCAAGGCGGAAAAGCGCTCAGCGCTAGGCAGCAGTTCATGGAGCTGTTAAGATTTCGTATTTTTTCTCCAAGACATACTAAAAGTTCGGCGTTAGATTCTCTAGTTCGTGATTGCATACTGTACTTTCTTACAATCCGATGATTCTACAATGCGACGTAGTTAGGCTAATTTCGCTTTCGAACTATGTTTAGTTTCCACCTTCTTTTTGTAGTCATATTGTTTAGAAGGTTGTTTTTTTTTTTCAAATCAGAGTATTTTTTTTTATAAAGTACCTATAAAAAAAATATTTAATAAACTGGTTCTTGACCGCAATCCCGCCTGATGGTAAGCAGTGATGCAATCGTTGATAGGAAAGCGCGCTAGTTTATTAAGAGCCTATTCACTCTAGCCTTGAAGACACTCAAATTGTAGTCCGACGGAAACACCGCCGCTGGCAAATTGGTCCAGTCCCTCGATTTCAGTGGTATAAACGACCAGGCGAAACGCTTCGTTCGGATCATTGTGGTGTTAACAACGTAAGGGTGGAAACTCTCCGAACGACGCAACGGGTCGTCCCATGATGGAACGGAGATGGGGAATTAAATCATGCAATTCCCTCGCAAGGTAGTTCTAAATAAATCATCGGCGCAATGGAGTGTATTTTTGAAGGAAAACTTATTTACATACTTAGCATCGTTGTGATTTAAAGGACGATGATACGAAAAGAGACAGACAAAGTGAACAATAACAAATTCATAACATTTAACGATGGAGTAAATGAGAACAAGCTTTACACAGGATTGCTTAAATTCGTCTTATTCATTCATCATTGACAGCCTCCGTGACGTAGCGGTAGCGAACGCGGCCGCTGCGCAAGGAGGCGCGGTTTCTATCCCCGCACAGTGTAAAGATTTCTCTTTTACATGAAATTGGCACAAAATCAAAACTAAAGCCACACTATAAAAAGAAAAAGTTAAAACCTTCTAATTCAATAGGGTTTGTTTCCATTGTCTTAGATAGTTTTAGAACAAACAATAACAAATGCGGGAACAATGTTATATGTTATCGATAGTCGTCACTAGTCGTTCAAGTTCACTACAGATTTACTTTAAAAAAAATCATAATGTCGTCAATAACAGTAATCATATAATTTATGTATTTACTATTACTATTTTATATTTACAATTTTGACTTGTTGTGTTTGAATTTATACTACTACACCTGTTCGGTGTGTCAAACTCATAAAATAATTTGGAATACCATGCAACAGGTTTAAAAAAATATCTTCGAATTTTCCGTTCTAGAGCATTCCCTTGCGATATTTTGTATCTATAACCGTTTTCGGAGCGTTAATAAAAGATTAAAAATAAATAAAACACCTAAGTACTAATTGCAAAGTAATACATTTATTCATGATTAACTGACATCGAACATACAAGAAAATTATAAACACAGAATAAGCATTTTTTCAAGAATTCTAAAATTATTCTTTCTAGAATTATTTTAACTTATATATATTTATTTATCTTGTTTTCGGGCACAGACCACTTTAGAATTTCATAGGAGATTTTTTTATTTTGTTTATTTAATATCGTAGGTTTCTTCCACATTTTTGTTCCGAAATTCCGAAACTCCCGAAATTATAATTATTTTTCAATTTGTAATGTTTCTTTTATTTTTTAAGTTTCTGTTTTCCGTAGCTCACGTCACGGTTTTTACAACGTCGACAAAGTAAAATAAAATCAAGAAATATATTAATTTTTGGGGTACCTACCTCCCCTACATGTTCATTTTTTCTCGCGTCTACCTCATATTAAATAGTGGTTTATATAATTCAGGTGTTAGGTATACAACGTTATTTTTTATATATGCGAAACCCGAAACACATGTCCAGTATTTTTATATAAAGAATTTATGTACAAAATTTCAAAAAGGTATCAAGAAAAATCACAAAATTATGAGCTTATTATGTTATCTGCTTGTCCCTACAAAAATATAGTCAGCATGACGTCGTTTTGTGTTTATTAGATAATAATAATATTTCTGTTTGTATTGTAATTAACTAATAATAACATTTTCCACCACACTTACAGGTTTTAGACTATCGTAACGGATCACATAAAATGTAGGGTAAAACCGGGATAGATGCCGCGCTGGGATAGATGCCTCGTTTCTAAAAACTCAACTACTAGAGAACAAAACAGCAAATTCGTTGTTTACATACGCGCCACATGCACCCCCCACCTCAGTGACGCGCGAGTTGTTGTGCTAGACGGACGTTTCTCGCTTGTGTGTTGAATTACATTCGCAGCGGATGCGACGAACGCTTCAAAATTTCAAACGTAAGTATTCACTATTCCATATCTTTATAAACAGTTAAATGATTACATTTTATTTGAATTGTTTTAATACATTGGTTCTTTGAGGACACATTTAAGAGTCAATCACTGATGTTTGCATTTATTTTATTTATAAAATATTGAGAGGCATCTATCCCTAGTGAAAAGGATAGTTGCCCCGAGTTTACAAGGGATAGTTGACTTTAGGGGCATCTATCCCTCTATACTGCAAGAGCCTTATCGAAGTATTTAAAAGTCATAGTCGCGAATATTTTCGTATTTCCTAATAGTAGAATATTAGAAAACACCAAAAAAATGTATCCAAATTTAATTTCATAATTCGAATATGATGAAATGAGTGTAGATACAGTGTTTTATTTATCTAAATTTGCTTATTGTAGGTGAGCCATGCCAAGGAAATACAAAAGAAAAGAAGGCGTACGAGCTCGAGTAGTTTCTTGGACAACAGAGCAGCTACAGTCAGCTTTCCATGAATTGGATAAAAAAGAATTGGGGATCAATGAAATATCCAGACAATTTGGGATTCCATCCAGAAAATTGCGAAGGCGTTACGCTATTAAAAACCAAACTAAGCTGACTTTGGGAAAACATCCTGTCCTGGGTTTTGAACACGAAAAAAGGTTGGTAGCGCACATTTTGAAGCTTAGCGACGCGGGATTTCCCCCAGATAGACGAGCTATACGTACGTTAGCATACCAATTTGCCGAAAAGCTACAGATTCAACACAATTTTGATAATGAAAACCAGATGGCTGGGAATGAATGGTTCAAAAGTTTTATTGAGCGAAATCCAGAGTTGTCTATTAGGCAAGCAGAAGGTTTATCTGTCGCTAGGGCTAAAGGTCTTAGCAGAGAAGAAGTGAATAATTTTCATGAACTTCTGACAAAAGTCCTGGCCGATAATGATCTCTTGGATAAGCCTGAAAGGATTTATAATATGGACGAATCAGGAGTTCAGCTTAACAATAAGCCTGGCAAAGTTGTTGCAAAGAAAGGTGCAAAAGTAGTAAATTCAGTTACATCTGCGGAGAAAGGTGAAACAATGACTATCGTAGCCTGTTGCAATGCCATTGGTAATTTTCTCCCACTCATTGCTCAAGATGTGGAAAACTTAAAATGTCCGGTTCCACTTAATGAAGGATAATTCCTTACAAATATGTTGATTTTTTAAATGTTTAAATAATAACTAAGGTTAAACGAAATTATTATTTTTTATTTTGTTAGAGATTCATATGAATGTTGATTATTTTTTTTAATGTAAAGTAATTATTTCTACGTTAAAACGGGAATGTTTCGTTTGAGATGATTCTATATGATAGTTTTAATATGTTATCGCTTAAACAGATTTTTTTATATATTTTGTAGACATGCCTAAATATAAATATGGTTAAGCATTTTATATTACCTAAGATA
Source organism: Sesamia inferens (assembly GCA_037179545.1). Classification (NCBI taxonomy): domain Eukaryota; kingdom Metazoa; phylum Arthropoda; class Insecta; order Lepidoptera; family Noctuidae; genus Sesamia; species Sesamia inferens. Next base: position 11,650,971 of record CM073928.1, on the reverse strand, counting down.
ATAAATAAATATTACATTTTGATTACGTATTCTTCTTAGTTATTTAAAAAGGCATCTATCCCGTATCACAGGCATCTATCCTCCTAAGTGATTTCATAGTGGGGCATCTATCCATATAGGTAGGCACCTATCCCCAAAAAATGTGTTTCACAAGAATCACATTTTTGCAAAACCAGTAATGGTTAGGTAAATAAATACAGTTTCTAAAGCTTTATGAATGATTAAACTAACTATATTACAGGGTCAATCTAAGCAAATATGTTTGGTATTCAAATAATGAAACACTTTCGAAAAGTGGGGCATCTATCCCGGTTTTACCCTAGTATAATTTACTTAAACCATAATATATTAATTTTACTTAGAACTGTAACTTAGCGCTGTGCACCGCCGCCTCTATGATCCTCTGTGAACTGTGTTGTGCACTTGGTAACCACACTGCAACATTTTTTAATATATTTGGGAAAAATATATCATTTTTTTTTTTTTTAATGATTGGATTTAATTCAGTCGCTTATTCTGAACTGAATAAACTATATTCAGGTTTCGTATAAAGAAAAATATCATTTATGGTTATATTAGCCTTTACAGAACCCTTCGTATGAGAGTTCTACTCGCTCTTGTACGTTTTTCTTTTTTTTTGCGCTGGATCTTACGGCACTATTGAGAAGTTACTTCTACTCTTCCCACAGCCTCAAGAATATGCAAAAATATTTTTTAAATCCGACTGTTTCAGATATTAGCGTATTCAAACAAAACTCCTAAACTCTATTATTATATTACAGTAATATAGATTGGCTTGAAACGGACAAAGATGCGAGTAAGCGTTGTTTTACATTTAATTGTTCAGCTAAGTAATTTCAAATAGCCGAGACTTCCAGGAACCAATTGAAATGCCTTTGATGACCATAAATGGCATTCTAACAACTTGTATTTGTAGACATCGTGCGTGGAACTAGAGTTAGGTAGTTTGTTGTATAACACTTTTACGATTCAGTGTAAAAAATATTTGTATAATCAATTTCTATTAAATAACAAGATAGTTATTATTTATATTTATTACATAGACAAGATTCTTGCAGAAGGCTTTTTTTATTAAATGTATTGAAAATGTATTTCACCTCCTATTAAGAAAAGTTATTGAATTCTTGGGGCCAACGTAGTTATTCGACTACTCACCTATATATAAACAATTATCTGTGTAAATATAGTAAGCACCCGTGCATACATCATTCTGTTTCGTAGATTACAAACAATTTTTGCATTGTTGATAAACATTATACATTTAAGCCACAAAAATAACATAGTGTTACGAATGCACCTTATGTCGAGGGCATAAGGTTCAATATCGCGTGACATGCAGTGCGTAACTTTTAAGCCCTATAACTCGAGACCTAGACATTGTCTAGGTGTAATATAAAAACGCATTCCTAGACTTAAGGTGGCCTATCGAATGGTACAGGTTTTATCGATTTTGTCAACTAAGTGACGACATCGAAATTTCTAGAAACCCGTTTCCGGGAATAACCGTAGGTACCTACTGAATGTACTCGAAGTTATGCGCTATTATTATTACGTCTAGACGATTCTGGAATGGTTCGATCAGCTGGCCTATATATAGCGCCGTGACGCCGGCGCCGAGTCAGTCTGCATTCGACTACCGAGACGAAAACAGCGACAATTAAGAAGCGATCTTTGAGAATACCTACTGCGACAACTGTAACGAGAACTGTGAGTACTACGTGAAGTAACATCTGTAGTGTTATTGCGTGTTTACAATACGGACTTCGTGGACGTAAGTGAAGACTTCGGTGCAACGTCAGCAACATTCTACTTGTCATTGCCTACAATCGACTGTACCTTCGTTGCCAATAAACTTCGTAACCCTTAACCGGCGTTTTAGTACCCCCAGCCCGTAACAATAGATAGCGGAAGGTTCAAAATCGAAAAGCAACTCATACCTACATTTACTCAGACCGTTTGTCCAGCTGTACCGTCAACGTAAAATCAACGAGAACGAGATGTATTTGTACATTTAAGTTAGATTTAGATCTCAAGCGACTACCAAGTCGGTCGAGCACTAAATCGATTGAGTACCTACCGATCCTCGCTATTTTCGCGATTCGATTATATGGACTGGCGCTTGCTGACTGCCGGTGCTACACTATACCGTCCGTTTATCGTAAGCGCCTTATACGCTTGACTTAAGGTATGCTACAGACGTTAGCATAACACTAAATCCAGCCTTACTATGGCTGAATCCGACTGGGTGGTCGGATGACCTAACCAAATCGCAGGGAAGCGCATGGATGCAGGCCGCGTCCAACCGTTCTTTTTGGAAATTCTTGTGGGAGGCCTATGTCCAGTGGTGGACTTCATGTGGCTGAGATGATATGGCTGTATTTCAACACAAATATCACCACTACTTCAGGTCACGTGCAGTTCGATGCAGTGCAAACAGTGTGAAGGACAACAAGCATCCAAAATCATATTTCACTTAAATGCGATTCTGTAATCATCTGAGTGTGAGCATGGAGAGAGCTGCCTTACCAACCAATAACAAAATTGACAGTTCTGTTCGGTTGTGTGACCACGATACACGAAATGTAAAAATGTACCGGTTGTGTGACCACGATACACGAAATGTCAAAATGTACGGGTTGTGTGACCACGATACACGAAATGTCAAAATGTACCGGTTGTGTGACCACGATACACGAAATATCAAAATGTACCGGTTGTGTGACCACGATACACGAAATATCAAAATGTACCGGTTGTGTGACCACGATACACGAAATGTCAAAATGTACCGGTTGTGTGACCACGATACACGAAATATCAAAATGTACCGGTTGTGTGACCACGATACACGAAATATCAAAATGTACCGGTTGTGGGACCACGATACACGAAATGTCAATATTGAGAGTCAAGAGAAAACGACCTTTATTACTACTACGAAATGATGAAGTATTAAATGTAGGTCGCGCATGATCGATGCTATGTCATCAAAATTAATTATGCATATAAAATAAATGTCCGTTTGTCCGTACAAGTTCACTTCACCTACTCACCACCACTTTCCACGATGAGATTACCGAATCGATCGTTTGTTCCTGATAAAAAAATATACAAAGTCACTAAACTGCACCAGTTACCTTGGCGCATCCAGGTACTCGTATGTATATAATTGTATTGTCATATAATTGTATCAATTGTTAGAGAAATAGTCATTCAATGGGATCATCATCATCATCAGTCTCCACTCGTCCACTGCTGGACATAGGCCTCTTCCATGGTACGCCAACAAGCTCGATCCTGAGCAGTTCTCCGCTAGCCACTACCAGCCACCTTTTTGATGTCGTCGCTCCATCTCGCCCAAAGCGCCCTATGTTACCTTTGCGGTCTCCGCTGTAGGAATCGTTTACCCCAACGGTTGTCGGTCCTGCGGCATATGTGACCAGCCCATTGCCATTTCAGCTTGCTAATCCTCTCAGCTATGTCGGTGACTTTGGTCCTCTGTCGGATCACCTCATTTCTGATGCGGTTCTTTAGAGAGACGCCCAACATAGCCCGCTCCATAACTCGCTGAGCGGCTTTAAACTTATGGACTAGTCTGACCGTTAGTGTCCACGTCTCGACTCCGTAAGTCATGACAGGTAGTAGGACGCACTGGTTGAAGATTTTAGTTTTCAAACATTGGGGTATGGGCGACGAAAATACCCGACGAAGTTTACCAAATGCTGCCCAGCCCGGATATATGAACTTAATTAGACAATTGTTTTGATGAATTTAACAATTCGAAGATGCATAAAAGAATTGTATTGATGAATTTCACAATTCGAAGATACAACATTTTACGGTCGTGTACCTAGTACCTACCCAGACAAAGTATTTTGTTTATAATAATAATTTATTTCGGACAGTATCCATATTCGGTTAGTACTACAAAAATCTTAAGCCTATGCTAGTAATAAGTAAAACAATATTAATTTGCGAGCTCAGCTGGACACTCTTTACTGTCTAACTAGGACCCGCATGAAACACTCCATTATTTTGGAGTCGATCCTGTCAGTGTACTACCAGTATTAGTAGACTACTTTCGAAATGCTGTTAGTGCTACCCCGTAGGTACTCTACGTAGCAAGGAAGCGGTTCTCTTGCGTATAATGGCATGAAAGCCAACAACACGGGCTTCCGCGAACATGCCAGATGCACTACAGAAACGGGGCAATCCCAGAAACATCCTGAAACCGTTGTTGTGTTGGACTCGCAGGGCACCGAGCGATCTCTGTGTATAACAAAACCAGACGGTACGTGTAAAAAGTTTGGCAGTACGCTTTAAAAAGATTATTATACTTTAGAAGATTTTAACATTTTCGTTGCAACGAGCAAACCTGCGTGCCAACATGTTATTCTTAACCACCAGTGCCTTGCGCTCCCTTTCAATGTCCATTTGATCATCAAGATCTTCGGTAACATAGTGTCCCAAATATTTAAAATGACTTACCCGCTTGAGTTCATTATTATTTAGTGCAAGATCAAGAATCAAAAGATCAAATACTCACTTTTCCTGCAGTTATACATGAGACTATGTTTTCTTGGATAACTGTCACAAACATGTAAAAGCTGTCTCATCGTACCGACAGCTGGGCTCAACAGCACCATGTCGTCAGCATAGCTGATATTATTAATACAAACATTGCTGAGCTCAACCAACAACTCTTTTACATACAGGTTAAAGAGCTTGGGAGAAGTCAACCAACCGTGTCTCGTCCCACACTTCAACCTGTACATTTTAGACAGTTTACCTGCATGCTAGTAGCGAAAGAGACGTTTTACCTACGTATGCACTTCCGTGTTCTTAAGCTTTTCCCATAGCAAGTCATAAGACACCAGGTCAAAAACTTTTGACAGGACGAGGAAACTTGCATGTACAGATGTACCTCTCTGTGTATAGTACTGGACGGTGTGCTTAAGACTTAGAATGGCACTTTCAGTAGAGAGTCCGGGCCGGAACCCGAACTGAGCATCATTTATATAGAGATGTTTTCCGAGCTCTGAATCAAGCATAGCATCCACCACCTTCGCCACCACTGTCGCCAATAACATGGCAGGCCCATGTTATTGTCCTTATCAGACAAGTCATCTGTTTTATTTTTTTTAATTGGCAAAACAATAGTTTGCATGAGGTCAATGGATAAGTATGAATGACTTGGACATAACGTGTAAAACATTGCTAGGACGCGTGTTGCCAGCATACTTTAGATGTTCAATGCTGAGCCCATCATGACCCACATGCAACCGGCATGCAACGTTCGCATGATTTTAGTTACAGTCAAAAAATCATTAGTTTCTCTAAGTTTTTAACATTTATTGACACTGAGATGACATTGTGACTATATTTTAATCATTATGAATTCCGGAATTAGGCCTCATCAATTAAAATAATGTCAATAGTAATTAAATTAAAAGTAAGTAAGAGGCAATTAATATCGATTGTTGACTGAACACTTAAATTAAGTAGTAGTCAGTAAATCAATCTCGTTCCTGTTGGTGACGAACTGCAGAAGTAAGATAAGATACGTGTACACTGCTTGTGACCACTGAAACAAGAAGTATTATATTACACCACTCAAAACATCTGACACATTTAGCTAAGCCAAAGAAATACCTACCCCTTTATTCATAAACGTTTCTTAAAGTTAAGTAGTGATTAGAGAATGTTTAACCATAAATTTTTGACTTTTGCACGTCACTTAACTTTAATCATCGTTTATGAATTAACCCCTTACACACTATGGTGTTTATTCTTCATAAACGTATATTAAAGTTATGTGACGTGCAAACGTAAAAATGCATGGTTAAACATTCGCCAATCACTAGTTAACTTTAAGCAACGTTTATGAATCATCATCATTATCATTTCAGCCGAAAGACGTCCACTGCTGGACATAGGCCTCCCCCAAGGTTCTCCACGACGACCGGTCCTGCGCCTCCCACATCCAGCGGTTTCCCGCGACCTTCACCATGTCGTCGGTCCACCTTGTCGCCCCACGCTACGTCTTCCAGTGCGTGGTCGCCACTCGAGCACCAATCGCCCCCCTCGGGCATCGTCCCTCCGGGCAATGTGTCCAGCCCACTGCCACTTTAGTGTTGCAATTCGTGTCTTGGGCTATGTCGGTTACTCTCGTTCTTCTGCGGATCTCCTCATTCCTGATTCGATCGCGCAGTGAAACCCCAAGCATAACCCTCTCCATTGCCCTTTAAGTGACTTTGAGCCTTCTTATAAAGCCCATTGCTAGGGATGACGTCTCAATTCCATAAGTCTTCACTGGCAACACACACTGGTCGAAGACTTTTGTCTTGAGACACTGCGTTTATGAATAAATGGGCTAATTGCATAACAAACTTTATATCTAAATTCCAGGTTTTGTAACAAAATATCTATTTCATTGCTCCAGAGGTTGGAATACATTCATCCGCTCAACAACGTAATGAAGATTTCCAAATTGTCAAAGGCATGGCCAACGATTGCCATGGTATGTCTGTTACGCAATTAGGTAGCGGATCTTGTAATCCTCTTACAGAAGATTCTAATTCGTGAAAAGCGACACACATATATGAAAGATTTACAAATATGGAAATCTACACAGATGAATTAAAAGAGTCGATAGATCTAGTCTGCTTCGCATCGGTGACAAACTGCAGGAGTATGATCAGGTAAGTAGACACTGCACGCGACAACTGAAACGAAAAGCACCTACTAAAGGAGCTGCATTCTGAAAGCTGACAACGTAGCAAATAGCTGTCTAAAATATTATGCTGTTTTGATTCATCATCATCATCTAAAGCTTCACAGCTGGGTGAGGCTTAACCTGAACTGTATCAGCACCTGTAATTGCCTAACACACTATTACTATTAATTGGAATCATTTTGAAACCAATTGCTAATCCATAGTTCTTAATGTTCGGGAAGTAGGTCTGCTCAATAACAAAAATAACGCATTGAATTTTGTTAAACTGTCAAAATGAAATCCATTGCTACTGATAGTGTGTTACGCAATTATCCTGCTGGATCATTTTATCATTAAAGATAAAAGAAATATCGTTTGGAAAGCATCCAAGATGTAATGTGCAGTTCCAAGTGCAAAGCAAAATTTTTGACAGGTATTTGCGACGTTGCCAACTTTTGGAATGTACCCTCTCACAGATCGGCCGTCGGCGTCGAGAGAATGCATTCTTGACACCTGTCAGTTTCAAACAAAGAGGTAGATGTTTTCATACCATTAAAAAAAAAGGTAGGTGTTTTGTGAATTCTTACTTTGACCAATTTTAGTAAATAATACTAAAATGGTCGTACTGTCTGTGGTCAGGAACGCATTATTTTGACGGCCTAGGTTTAATAATTATAGCTACCCTTTGTCCATTAAATTTGAGAAACTAAAACCATTCATTGAGGAGGAAAATCCTATAGTTATCAAACATGCATGGAATGCGAAATGATGTCGAGATGATATCGACTCGTTCTTCTTGGTGGGTTCATTATCAATGAAACCTTGTGTACCTAGTTGTGTCTAATATTCTTCAGTTCCTATCTTTCACTCTGTGGCCAACTTAAAATCGCGCTCATGTCTTTAAGCTCAGTATTCGAGCTTGCGACCATGTAGACCAACTCGGCTTACCTGATGCAGTAAAGCATAGTTGAGTTCGTAGAGTCCACGCGCAGTAAATATTGGCTTCTGGTGCAAGGTCTGTATCGATAGCCGTATCGCCTAAAAAGACAAACACCATTGAATCAACGATTAATAGATGCATCATGAATCATTCTGAAGAATATTGTTAATCCTATATTCGTAGTCTGATCAAAAACGTAAATAAAGAAAAGTTTGTGTGAACTGTATTGCTACCGATAATGGATTAAGCCATAAGCTTAGCGGTGCACGAATAGACCAATCACTAAGCTCGAAATTTCCTCTCCGCTTCAATGGAAACAGCACGAGCGAGGTGGAGCAGGGCGGAGTAAATATTCATAATAAAAATACAGCGAGGCGATGCGATGCGGAAGACTTCGAGCATTGGGGTGCAGAGGGGACGACAGCGGAGCGGGCATCAAAACGGGTGAAAAGTTCAAAAGTATACTCCGCTCCACTGCACTCCACTCACTCCGCTCCGCTTCAGTGAAAACACTGGCCACTTTTTACCGTTCTTCCCAACTCTTCTCCGCCCAGCTCCGCTTCAGTGGAAACGCTGACCACTTTTCACCGCTGCTCTTCGCCCAGCTCTGCGTCAGTGGGAACACGACCTTACACTGCTGGTAGTATCTATAATTCTGTATGTGTATCTATGTATTACATAATAAAGGTTATTAATAATTAAGTAGGTATGACAATTCAAAAATAATACCTCTGTATTAACCGCTGGACTGAAGTCGGAATTCATGATTTCATGTACGTTAAACGATGTATTTTTTGCCTGTAACAAAAAGTATCGTTGTTTAATAGCACCTGTATTATATACTATTTAAGATAACTAGGTATGCTTATATTAAACTTACGGCGTACACAGCGCGTTCGGAAACGTACACTATCAAAAATATTATGACTAATCCATAGGCTATTTGCCATGCAACGTAAATAACAAAGACAATATATTTTTCTATATCGTGGAACAGGCCAACTGCTGTCGCCTCCATGAAGTAAAACATGTAGATGATAATGTGCGTGAGATTCACTAAAATGGTCGTCATTAATATGGCTCCGAACATGCTGTTGATAGCGTCGGCCAGTTTGTACAACATGCCGTACATTTTCGCACATGCCTTGATTTTTTCGCATATATATTTGTCTTGAAGGCCAACTGGCTTTTGCACGTTACCCACCATGCTACCTCGAGCAAACAATTTATATTCCCAAGATTTGTGATTTTTTATCTCCTCAAGCACTTTATTTATGTGCTCATATCTGCCTCTCAAAACCTCCAGATAAAAGCAATAATGAGCTGTTGAAATTAACGCAATGGTGTCGGAAAATGAGATTTGATACAGCCGCTCTGCTGGTACAGGTACGTTCAATCGGCTGAGTGACATCCAAATACTGAGTAACCGCAATAAGTAGACTACCAGCTGAAAAATGGACATACTAAGTGCTATATGTGCATCACGGGTATAATCCACATTTTCGCCGATATCTTCTAATCCCCTATCCACGTTAACTATGATTTCTATCGCGCGATTGTTGGTATTTAGGCAGTACGGTATCTTCCACAAGGCGAACATAACGTACAGGGTAGAAAATATCCTCTCGTAGTCATCGCCATATCGTTGGACTCTTGTATTGTATAAAATACGCAAAACCGTCTGGTCTTCAGCATGAGATTTGTAAGTGCAATAGACATAAATTGCATACCACAGCATGAAAGTTGAAAAACCGAACAAACTAAATTTCCTGGTGATGCGGTAGTCCGGAGAGACTTTTAAGACAAATACAGATATTCCGATTAGTTTCCTCATGATGTTTGATAGATCTAATGCTTCGATTATGTTCTTGTATTTGTGTTTTTTCATGGTCCTCTTGAAATAATTACTCATTGGGTACATTTTTATTTTGTTCTTCATTATGAGAATCCAGCAAAAAAAAACACAGAATTGGAACTAACGTCTGGCTCGTAATAAAACACTCACTACTCTAGTGAAATTAACCCAGGTTTTTAATAAACTTACATCTATTATATTTTATTACCTGCTGTCGAAACTTGTAAATTATATTTACCAAAAGTTGACACGCTATCGTAATGTGGATTAACCGTTTTATTAAAATTATGGGTAGAATGGTTTCATAGATGTACGAAAAGTGTATTTTCTTTATCTTTTCTAGGACATGGTAGATTCAAAAAGTCTGCTGGAACAGTTTTCTTTGAAATTAAACAATGTCCATAAGAAGGGAATTCTGAATGGACTGTCATGTTATTATACAATAACAAGGACAGTCCATGCACGTAACATATTATTGGATAATTGTGTACACAATTGTTTACTTTATCCTAATTTTAATAAACAAATTCTGCTAACACTTTATTACTCATCGTACGCCCTCTTTACCTAATAAACGTAAGTGATGAAATTGGAAAGTAAATAAAACAAAATATTGGTATTCGCAGTATATCCAACAGATATTTAGTTAATTATTTCTCTTGAACGTTCACATTAACAGTGATAATCTACATTATGAACATCGTAGCCATAATATTGTCATAAACAATAGGAGAATATAGGCATGTACAAAAGGATATCAAGGTAGACGAAATTACTTTTAAAAACTATTTATACGCACTATAGAATTTTACATGGTGAGAAATTACAAGCACAATGGTATACTACTAATATGTATAGTACAGCAGTAGCGTCGCTGCGTCGGCGATAATAGATCTATTTAATGGCTATACTTGATAAATAGCTAATTAATAATGTACACAATAAAATAAATTGTGCTCTGTCGCAAACCTTAGAACGAATATTACATAATATAGGGAATATTGAGAGTTCACTTATCCTCCGTTCCTATCCTACAAAACACCATTGATTTTCGATGGCCTTTTTAGAAGCATTCTAAAACAAATCTTCATATTTAGCAACTAAACTATCAGATTGTCGAAATAGAGATTACAACAACGTCACTGTTTCAGTAACTAGATATTGACACCGATTCTGTTGTTCACAAACTAAACTAATTTTAAGTTCCGTGCATCTTTTTCTTTCTATTTCATTAAGAAATGGACAGAAGATAAAATGTCAGTTTAGACCTTTCAAATTAGGGCGCTCCAACGTAAACTGGCGTATTAGTCGCCATGTTTATAATCGCCTCTAAACTGTCTATGGCAGTGGTTGGTAACTTGGTGGTAATTACCCCCGCAGGGGTAAAGTGGAGATTCTAGGGGGGTTACACTCTAAGATTTACTTAGATATGTCAATATTTACACAACTAAGTGAGCAATTAGTAAATAATAAACAAGACAAATTCCATGGCTCAACATTTTGCTGCCGTGATACGACTCACTACAGCAATATTTTCGGAACATGGTCATTGTCGGTCAGCAGAGTCAGTCTGAATCAGTCGTGAGTCCTACTCCTGGACTTTAAGACCATTTTCTACTTGCATCTATATTTTCAAAGACGAAGATGTGTCAGCAGAGAATAACTGATTAAAAGTTGATTTTCAAAATGATAAACTTAGCAGATGAAATGCAGCTGCAGAATATTCTTTTATAGCTGACAGAGATTTAAGCTATTATATATAGTAGTAGTATAATAGGTATTAAAAAAACCACCAAATCGGGCGTTGTACTGCGCGTGGTAAATGAAAACCAATTGAAAAGATTAGAATTGGTAGACGCTATAAAGTCTGCGGGTGTTCGCTTAGAAAAACCAAAGGGTCGCCGCCCCCGTCTATTAGTTAAGGACATGCCCACCTCAATGGAAGACAACAATTTTTTGCAAGCTATATTGAAGTAGTTCGTTGCACGTATTGTCAACAATTCGGTCACGTGAAAAAGCATTGCGCTAATAAATCACCAACCTGCGCTGTCTGTTCCGAAGCTCACGAAACCAATGTTTGCCCGCATAAGGACGATCTAAATTTTACCCCGGTTTGCGCGGCGATTAAACGTTTTAAAAAACCTTTTGACCATCGCTGCGGGTCTGAACAGTGCGGTACCTATAAATTAAAACTCGAACAACTTATCCTACATACTAATTACTAATTAAGATGGATAGTCTAAACATAGAACATATAAACCTTCACAACGATAAGGTGGCAACATCAGAGTTAGATAAATTAATTATTGATTACAACTTAGACCTTGTACTCATTTAAGAACATTATCAAAACTCACGGTTACGTCACAGGGTAGTGCAGATAGATTGCAAGGCACGAGCCGGAATTTATGTTGCGCGGTCTTCTAACTTTACGGTAACGTCTTTACGTGACCTCATGACGCCACACTGTGTGGTTGCTGAAGTCTCATTAGCTTCTTTTAAAGTATTCGTTGTAAGCTATTACTTTCAATATTCAGATCCTGTTACTCCTCATATACCTACATAATCTCCGTCATTTCTTGCGGTCACTCGCGGGCTGCAAAGTTAGCGTTCGGGCCACCGAAACCGAACGGCGCTGCGCTGTTGAGGATTTCATTGCTGAAATAAACCTATCGATTCATAATACCCCTGATGCACCACCTACATTTTGCAGCCAAATGGGCGGATCTTGTATTGACGTTACACTTTCAAGTGCGGACGTACGTTTGGATAGGTGGCGTGTCCTACCGGACGCGTCTTGTAGTTATCATCGCCGTCCGTCTCATATTCCTAGTAATTTCAGATATAGATGTAAAGGCGCGAACTGGGAATTTTTTGGCTCGCTTTTTGCATGTCACGCCAAAGTATTTACTCGGGACGGGCTGCCGAAGAAAGTGCTGACATTATGTCAGAAACCTTTACCTACTGTGTTGACATCGCCATTGGTCACGGATCTATTACCAATATTCGTAGATGTGACTGGTGGAGTGATTATTTAGTTGAACAGCGTAAAAGATATCACAGAGCGCGTAGACAGTTAAATAAACTCAAGAGCCGAAAGATTACTGGAGATCTTCTTACGTTCGTTTTAAATGCTTTTAGAGTTGCCAAGTCACGCTACAAAGCATCGGTGGAAAAATCTAAGGGTAACTTGTTGCGGAAAATTGTTGATAAACTTGACAAAGAGGGTCCGTGGTCCTCCTTATATCTCGAATTTAAAGCTAACAGATCGGTCGACCTTGCATACGTTCAAAACACTAAAGTCAATGATAAGCATACCACAGGTATAGAGGAAACAACAGAAGTACTAATTAATACACTTATCCCTGATGATTCACCGGCTAACGATAGCGACTACCATCAACAGATTCGAGCGTGGACTCCTGTGCCACCTGAATCACCAATGTCAGACGTACTATCTAATGACAAATTTATAAATATTGTTAGAAAACTACCAGTCAACAAATCATCAGGTGAAGATAAAATATCTAATAGGATGATTAAAGAAGCGTGTAAAACGGCGGGTGATGCCATCTTAACTGTATACAACCGATGCATTGCTGAAGGTGTTTTTTCTCGTAAATGGCGACGCGGTTTCATACGAATAATACCAAAGTGTGGTGACAAACCACCGGATGGTCCGAAGTCACATCGTCCTATCACACTTCTACCATCTTTGGGAAAACTTCTTGAGCGCCTCATCGTTCCACGTTTACTACCGAACGGTCCAAAATTTCATAGTAACCAATATGGCTTCACCATAGGTAAATCTGCAGTCGACGCGGCGCTTTCTGTCAGAATAACCGTTAACTAACCCGAAAACAAGTCGTAATTGGGATCTTTCTGGATATTTCTGGGGCTTTGGGTAACGCTTAGAGGCCTATGCTGTTTTTAAAATTAAAAATCCGCGGTTACTATAGAAACATACTCGTATATAATCTCGTTTACTCGTACTTTATAAACGGTTCCGCGGTACTTAAGCTCGGTCATTTTTCTAGTACTAAAGTACTAACCATGGGATGTCCTCGGGGTTCAGTTGTCGGTCCTTATTTATGAAATTTGGGTTTTGTTGACTTCCTCGTAATCCTGCTTCCTTACTGGTTACGCAGAAGATGGCCTACTGCTCATTCAATCAAATACCCGAGCTGGACTTGAGAACTTGACCAATACTTGTCTAAATTTAATATCTCAGTGGGGTGATCGTAACCGCCTAGCGTTTGCGCCGCATAAAACCTATCAACTTCTACTAAAAGGTAATCTTAAATCATTGCCTACTATTAAATTTAATAACGTTCCCGTTAAAAAACAGTAAACCGTATGCTACCTTGGTATGGTATTAGAAAGTAATTTTTCATTTATCGAACATATAAAAATAGTTGGGGTAAAAACTAAAAGAAAGTTTATGCCCTAACTAGAATATCCAAAGCAACTTGGAGTCTATCATTCCTAACTTTAAAAACTATATATGGAGCTACCTACTTAGGATGTATGTGCTACGGTGCACCTGTTTGGGCCGATAGGGGCGGCACGACGTAAACTGCTTCAAAGCCAACGTTTGGCATTGATATTTTTATGCAAGGCGTATAGAACAGTCAGTACTGAAGCCTTACGGTACTGACAGGTGTACTTCCAGTCGATCTTGAAGTACAGCGACGTGCTTCAATGTACTACTCCGCGAGGGGGAGGCCATGGACACTAATTTTGTTACACAACGCGATCTTAATAGAACTTCTAGACCATTTAAACCTCAGACTGAAGTCTGGGAGGACTTCTTATCCCAATGGCAAAGTAGGTGGGATAATTCTATTGGCGATCGGCTGGCTAAGACATGGCTGGAGGTTGACCACTGCTTTGCCCAATTTCTCAAAGGTCATGGCAACTTTAAAAGTAAACTGTATTCTTTTAAACTTGTTCCTTCGCCTTTGTGTCAACGTTCTACATCGAACTGTGAATTTGAACAGTCCGCACATCACATCTTGTGGGAGTGCATTCTTTAGCAGAATGAATGCAATATCATGTTGGATAGTGTACAAGTTACATCCGGAGTCGTTTATTATACGGACCTTGTAGAAACTAGAACCAATTTCCGTGCGTTCAGTCGTTTTTGCCATACCTATTATTAGAATCAATTGTAACAGCACATACCTACTTAGGACCCATTAACTCAATCAATCCCTTTGTGCCGATTGGCTTAGTTCTGTTCTGTCTCCTGCTTGTTATGGAGGGAAGTGGAAAAAATATCTTTTTTCTTACTCCTCCGCGATTCTTTTCTGATTAATTTCGTTGCGGGACCCAATACAGTTGAACCATTTCTCCGGAACTAGTCGAGCTTCATTTCTCGGCGTTATTCTGGCGGTCTCCATTGTTGATTCTGGCTTTCAGGAGTTGCAGTGGGTGGGAAAATATGTGGCGGGTTTTGACAGAGAATTAAAAATATTGATTCCATTTAATAAAACTTACAGACGTGAAACTGGTTACTCAACACTTGTTACATTAAAAACAAAAGCCAGAAACCGCCTGAATATTGAGCATGACATGAAATGCGCGTTGAGTGAAACCGAACCTAATATTGTCAAACTTGCTAATGCAAAGCAATTTCACCCTTCACACTAGTTATCTGAGATTTGTATATTACTTTACTAGTTATCTAAACGTGCCGTCTCTTACATAGTAAACATATTTTCGGTCGAATTTGTGTGGTTTTAATTATTTTAAATTAGCTAAGGGTAAACCCATAGGTACATGTTCACAGGGGTAGTGACATTAAAAAGGTTTGGAACGACTCGTCTATGGAGTATCTTAATTTGACAAGATTAAACTAAAATGTTATCTTCTATCCTTTTCTTAACGAAATGGAAAGAAAAAGATGCACTTAACTTAGGCGCTAGAATCGGCGCCATTGTTAGACATCATTTATGTTATTTTATGGCACTAGTATAGGTTGCTTTACGGTAACATTGATGTACAAATATATATTTTTTTTTTATATAATTTGTATCCCAATATTTGAATGTGTATTTTCTGGTATATCTATTAAAATTCTGTTTTGCGGTACAGACGCCACTGTATTAATCAACCTCAAATTATCAAGTTTCTTTAATAGATTTACAACTTTATCGCTAAGCATTAAGATTTAAGATTGATTTGGAAAATTGGACAGTTTCGGGTAGCTTATCTGCTGACGTCTTTACTAGAAAAGAGCAGTGCTTTAATTATTATAGTTAAATTATTAACATTATTGAAGGAATCATAAATGTAGGTAAATTAAATTCTCAGTACCGCCAAATGTAAGCAGACATAATATTCTTATTCGCGATCAGTAAGTAATCTTAATAAAAAAACGTGACTTCCAAATTTACTATTATTTTTCTATTTTTAATGTTTCTTTTTGAACTTTCTGTTTTTTAAGGTTCCGTAGATCACGTCTTGGTATTAACCATGTCGACAAAGGCCTAAAATAAAATAACGAAAAATATTTATTTTTGGGGGTTAGGTATCCCGCGTCTACCCCATACGAGTATCAAATAGCGGTTTACGTCATTCAGGAGTTTTATATAGCCTTTACAGAACCCATTGTTCGAGAGTTCAATTCGCACTTGGGCGGTTTTTTTTTAATCGTTAATAATTGCATTAGGTATATTAAAGTAAGATAGATTGGCTTCAAACGAACAACGCTGTGAGTAAGCGTTGTTTTTCTACCTCGAGCCGAGACTTCCAAGAACGAATTGAAATGCCTTCGAGGATCACAAATGACATTCTAATAACTTGTATTTGTAGACATCGTGCGTGGAACTAGACTTAGGTAGTTTGTTTGAATAAAACTTTTACGATTCAGTGTAAAATATATATTAATAAATATTTGTATAATCAATTTGTAGCTGACCATAACATTATTAAAGTTGTTGTGTCTATTAAATAACAACATAGCTATTATTTATATTTATTACATACCAAGATTCTTGCAGAAGGCTTTTTTATTAAATGTATTGAACAAGCATTTCATTTCCTGTCAAAAAAAGTTATTGAATTCTTGAGGCCATTGTATTTATTCGACTACTCACCTATCTATATCTAAGCAATTATCTGAGTAAATATAGCACTGGTGCATACATCTGTTTCATATGTTACAAACAATTTTGATAAACTTTTTTTTTTATAAACTATAAACCAGCGCTTGACCGCAATCCCGCCTGATGTTAAGCAGTGATGCGATCATTGATGGTAAAGCGCGCTAGTTTATTAAGAGCCTATTCACTCTAGCCTTGAAGAGACTCAAATTGTAGTGTGACGGAAACACCGTCGCTGGCAAATTATTCCAGTCCCTCGATATACGCGGTATAAAAGTGGAAGCAAAACTCTTCGTCCGGATCGCAGTGGTGTCAACAACGTAAGGGTGGAAACTCGCCGTACGACGGGTCATCCGATGATGGAACGGAGATGGGGGAATTAAATCATGCAATTCTCTTGCACACTCACCAGAATGCATCCTAAAGAAGACTGAAAGGCTGGCTACCCTACGCCTGTGCTCCAGGCTTTGGAGACCGTTTCGAGTTAATTCTGGGTCGCCAATCAGCCTCTTCGCACGCCTCTGCACTGAATCCAAAGTAGCAAGGTGACATTTCGCAGCACCGGCCCAAATGTGGCTGCAGTACTCCACACACGACACAAAAATAAAAAAGATTGCGGAAGGTTCAAAATCATAAAAACAACACATCACTCAGACCTTTTATTCAGCGGTAGCGTCAACGTAAAGTCAAAGTCGTAAGTCATTAAAATTATCAATACAATCCCTGTAGTTTATATAATTGTATCGATTGTTAGAGAAATAGTCATTCAATAGGGATATATGAACTTAATTAGACAATTGTATTGATTAATTTAACAATTTGAAGATACATAAGAGAATTGTATTGATGAATTTAACAATTCGAAGACACATAGGTAAGGGAATTGTATTGATGAATTTCACAATTCGATGATACAACTTGTTACGGTCGTGTACCTACCTAGATAAGGTATTTTGTTTAACATGCAACCGGAGTGGCGAATCTAGTAGTTTAAAAACGTTAGCATGACTTTGATTCCAGTCAAAAATCATTAGTTTCCCTACGTTTTTAACATTTATTGACAGTGAGATGACATTGCGACGTAACTTAAAATGATTATAATGTATTTAATCATTTTAAATTACGGGAATTAGACCTCATCAATTAAAATAATGTGAATTGAAAATTTTACTGTCTCGGACTAACTTGATGCTTTCCATAGTAACTAAATTAAAAGTAAGAGGCAATTAATATCAATTGTTGAATTGCTGACTGAACACTTAAATTAAGTAGTAGTCAGTAAATCAATCGTTCCTGTTGGTGACGAACTGCAGAAGTAAGATAAGATACGTGTACACTGCTTGTGACCACTGAAACAAGAAATATTTTATTACACCACTCAAAACATCAAAACATCTGACACATTTAGCTAAGCCTAAAAAACACCTAATTGCGTAATAAACTTTAAATCAAAATCCCAGAAGTTTTTAAAAGAAAATTGCTCCAGAGGTTGGAATAGATTTGGCCGCTCAACAACGTACCTAGTTAACGCAATGAAGATGTCCAAACTGTCAAAGTTAAAGGCATGGCTAACGATTGCTATGGAATGTCTGTTACGCAATTAGGTCGCGGATCTTGTAATCCTCTTACAGAAGATTCTAACTCGTGAAAAGCGACATATATGAAAGATTTACACATATGGAAATCTACACGGATGAATTAAAAGAGTCGATAGATCTAGTCTGCTTCGCATCGGTGACAAACTGCAGGAGTATGATCAGGTAAGTAGACACTGAACGCGACAACTGAAACAAAAAACACCTACTTAAGGGGATGCATTCTGATAGTTGGCAACGTTACAAAGAGCTACCAAATCCTTATATTGGACCCGATTCCTTTGTTTACAAACTAAACTAAATTTAAGTTTAGTCCATCTTTTTTTCTATTTTATTAAGAAAAGGACAGAACATAATATGTCAGTTTAGACCTGTCAAATTAGACCGCGCCTGACACAAATTGATGTATTTTTGGTCGCCATGTTTACAATCACGTCTAAACTGTCTATGGAATATCTTAATTTGACAGGATTAAACTAAAATGTTATCGTCTATCCTTTTCTTAATTAAATAGAAAGAAAAAGATGTTTAGTTTGTGAATAAAAGAATCAGCGCCAATGGCGCCGATTCTGTTGTTCACAAACTAAATTAAATTTAAGTTCAGTGCATCTTTTCTAACTATTTCGTTAAGAAAAGGACAGAAGATAAAATGTCAGCTTAGACCTGTCAAATTAGTGCGCTCCTAACGTAAACTGGCGTATTTTTAGTGGCCATGTTTATAATCGCGTCTAAACTGTCTATGGACTATCCTAATTTGACAGTATTAAACTTAAATGTTATCTTCTATCCTTTTCTCAACGAAATGGAAAGAAAGAGATACACATAACTTAAAATTAGTTTAGTTTGTGAACAACAGAATCGGCGCCATTATGCTGTTTTGATTCAACATCATCATTTAAGGCTTCACAGCCGGGTGATGTTTAACCTGAAATGTATCTGAATCATTTTGAAAAATATTGCTAAGTAATCCATTGCTTCAGATTCAAATTTCTCTGCTCAGCAACGTAAAGAATTCATTCAAATTAGGCTGAGAATCAGCACATTTCAGACGTCAAAATAACATAAGGCAATCCCCAGAACGCCCATCACCACTTTCTAGTGGTTTTGCGGGGGGAAAGTCGCGAACAAACTGCCAGCAGCACAACTGTCTTTTCAAAAGATTTTTCATTACTAACAGAGTTCTTGTCTTTCTTACATGATATCCAACATTTCACGTGGTGTGTCATATTAGTGTTAGCAAGGTCTTGTTTTTATTATTTCCTCAATATTAGTTACTAAAATAATAATGTAGTTTACAAAAATAATATTAAATTACGTGTTGTAACAGTTTTAGGAGTACAAACATCGTTTGTAAAGGTTCCAAAGTGCAATGTGCAGTTCCAAGTGCAAGTGTTATCAATCAAATCAGCAAAGTTTTTGACAGCTATTTGCGACATTACCAACTTTCGGAATGTACCCTCTCACAGATCGGCCTTCGGCGTCGAGAGAATGCATTCTTGACACCTGTCAGTTTCAAACAAACAAATACGTGTTTTGTGAATTCTTACTTTATTAGTTACTACTTAGTAGTATGTGGTTGTAATGAACGCATTATTTTGACGGTCGAGATTTAATTATAGCCACCCTTTTGTCAAATCCTATAGTTATCAAACATGGATGGAATGCGAAATGATGTCGAGATGATATTGACTCGTTCTTCTTGGTGGGTTCATTATCAATGAAACCTTGTGTAACTAGTTGTGTCTAATATTCTTTAGTTCCTATCTTTCACTGTGTAGCCAACCTAAAAATCGCGCCCAGGTCTTTAAGCTCAGTATTCGAGCTTGCGACCATGTAGATCAACTCGGCTTACCTGATGCAATAAAGCATAATTGAGTTCGTAGAGTCCGCGCGCAGTAAATATTGGCTTCTGGTGCAAGGTTTGTATCGATAGCCGTATCGCCTAAAAAAGACAAACACCATTGAATCAACGATTAATAGATGCATACTATTTGCTTAATACACTATCGATCATAACCTGAATAATTTTGAAGAATATTGGTAATCCATTGCTTCCTATGGTCGTAGTCTGCTCAACAACGCGCATAAAGGAAAGATTTTGTTATTGTATTGCTGCCGATAATGGGTTATGCAGTTACCTACAACGCTGGTACCAATTAGGTAGGTATAACAAGTCAAAAAAAATACCTCTGCATTAACCGCCGGACTGAAATCTGAATTCATGATTTCATGTACGATAAACGAAGTATTTTGTGCCTGTAACAAAAAGTGTCGTTGTTTAATTGCACCTGTGTTATATAAGGTGGGTGGACCATGGAAGGCCATGCTCCTTTGAAGGCCAACTATTAAAAAATCGTAGTTGTTGACATTTAAATACATATTCCTGCTACTACACACTAAGATCCTACAAACTACAGGCCAAAAACGTGGCGGCGTGTCGATCGTGTCACTATTGTGGCAGTTTAATCCAACGTTTCGTAGGCTTCGGTCGTCGACGTTACAATTGTTATTCGCGCGCACAACAAAGCGTACATTTTTAGTCAATAGCCTATTATTATTTCATGTTTTTTTAATGTGAATTGTCGTATTAGTATATGTTTATGGTACTAAAGAAAAAAGAACATAGCTTTGCCTCAATTTACATTAAAATATTGGTAGTGTTCCTAGGAAAGCCGGTGGTTCCTTATAAGGCCAATCAAAAATTTGACGGTTGGCCTTGCTATGGTGCATGGAACCACAAGGAACATTCACAAATCCTGAACAAATGAACACTTACTTTTTGGTTATAAGTAATGAGAAATTGTTATAATTATAATAGTTTGTAGTATCTATTATTTAT
Organism: Sesamia inferens; assembly: GCA_037179545.1. Lineage (NCBI taxonomy): Eukaryota > Metazoa > Arthropoda > Insecta > Lepidoptera > Noctuidae > Sesamia > Sesamia inferens. Next base: position 11,629,900 of record CM073928.1, on the reverse strand, counting down.
TATAATTATTAGGACAAAGTTATAGTCATAATTATCAATTTTGGCCTTACAAAGAACGGACCCATAAGAAGGCCATTTACGTTAAAAAAAAAAATTGCAATTTCATAATAAAACCTGATGACAAGTTATTTAAGGCCAATATAATACTCATTACTAATATTTTTAAATAATTTATATTAATATATTCTTAGTTATAGAATGGTATTCAAGTAATGTTCATAGAGTTTTTTATAGATGATAAAAATAAATTGAGCATTTAATGCTTCGCTTAAATAATAGAGCTTATTATGTAGTTTTAGTAAAAGCGGATATATTTAATGTTACAACTCTATTTTTAAGTTTAACAACAGATGTATAATGTTGGCCTTGTTTGGAGCCGTGTTCCATGCAAAGCCATTTGGAAGAGCTTTACAAAACTTAAATTTAATCAATGTTGTTTAAAGTTAGGTAAAAAAAAAAGATTTTATACGGTGGACAATAAAACAAAGTATTACTTAATAATTTGTTTCCTTCATTTATCCAGTAAATAAACGAAATAAAAGTATTTACTCGTTAGAGTGGCCATCCATGGTCCACCCACCTTACTATTTAAGATAACTGTGTATATATTAAACTTACCGCGTACACAGCGCGTTCGGAAACGTACACTATCAAAAATATTATGACTAATCCATAGGCTATTTGCCATGCAACGTAAATGACAAAGACAATATATTTTTCTATATCGTAGAACAGGCCAACTGCTGTCGCCTCCATGAAGTAAAACATGTAGATGATAATGTACGTGAGGTTCACGAAAATGGTCGTCATTAATATGGCTCCGAACATGCTGTTGATAGCGTCGGCCAGTTTGTACAACATGCCGTACATTTTCGCACATGCCTTGATTTTTTCGCATATATATTTGTCTTGAAGGCCAACTGGCTTTGGCACGTTACCCATCATGCTACCTCCAGAAAACAATTTAAATTCCCAAGATTTGTGATTTTTTATCTCCTCAAGTACTTTATTTATGTGCTCATATCTGCCTCTCAAAACCTCAAGATAGAAACAATAATGAGATGTTGAAATTAACGCAATGGCTTGAGAAAATACAACTTGATACAGCCGCTCTGCTGGTATAGGTATGTTCAAACGGCTGAGTGACATCCAAATACTGAGTAACCGCAATAAGTAGACTACCAGCTGAAAAATGGACATACGAAGTGCTATATGTGCATCACGGGTATAATCCACATTTTCGCCGATATCTTCTAATCCCCTATCCACGTTAACTATGATTTCCATCACGCGGTTGTTGGTATTTAGGCAGTACGGTATCTTCCACAAGGCGAACATAACGTACAGCGTAGAAGATATCCTCTCGTAGTCATCGCCATATCGTTGGACTCTTGTATTGTATAAAATACGCAGAACCGTCTGGTCTTCAGCATGAGATTTGTAAGTGCAATAGACAAAAGTTGCATACCACAGCAAGAAAGTCGTGAAACCGAACAAACTAAAGTTCCTGGTGATGCGGTAGTCCGGAGAGATTTTTAAAAAAAATACAGATATTCCGATTAGCTTCCTTATGGTGTGTGATAGATCTAATGCTTCGATTATGTTCTTGTATTTGTGTTTTTTCATGGTCCTCTTGAAATATTTACTCATTGGGTACACGTTTACTTTGTTGTCCATTATGCTAATCCAGAAAAAAAAACAAAATTGGAACTAACGTCCGGCTCGTTATAAAGCACCCACTAGTCTGATAAATTTACATCAATTACATTTTATTACCCGCTGTCGAAACTTTTAAAATTATATTTACCAAAAGTTTACACGCTACCGTAATGTGGATTAACACTTTTATTAAAATGATGGATAGGGTGGTTGCATAGATCTATGGAAAGTGTATTTTGTTTACCTTTTTTGGACATGGTAGTCTCAAGAAGTCTGCTGGAACATTTTTCTTTGAAATTATATAACATCCATAAGTAGGGAATTCTGAAAGGACTATCCAGTCCATGCACATGACATCATCATCATCAACAACCTTTTATCGTCCCACTGCTGGGCACAGGTCTCCTCTCATACAGAGAAGGATTGAGCGTAATCACCACGCTTGCTCAATGCGGGTTGGCGATGGCAGACTTTAAAGTCCAGGTTTCCTGAAGATGTTTTCCTTTACCTTATAATCAGTCATTGGTGTCGAAGCTACCGGCGGTCAGGGCTCCAGAGAGAGGAACTTCCTGACAATGCGAGCCATGTCCAGTAGTACAGCTTTCTGAATCAAGCCTCTGATCCAGCTGCCTAACGAGATCCTCCCGAGTGTTGGTCGAGGCTCTTGGCTATTAAGCCATTGGCTGACACGACTATCGGTACACTGATTGCTGAATCCACCTCCCACATGTCGACAACCTCGTGAGCCAAGTCAAGATACTTGATTTGTTTATCTTTCTCGGCTTTCACGAAGTTCTCATCATGCGGGATGTTTATGTCAACAATCATTGCACGCCGCTCTGATCGATCCACCATCACTATATCAGGCTTATTGGCAACAATATTCCTGTCAGTGATAATGGATCGATCCCAGCACAATGTGATATGGCCATTTTCGAGAACTGAATCGGGCATATACCTGTAGTACAGCACCTCCGATTCCACAAAGTTGTATTTGAGAGCAAGTTGTTGATGAATTATCCTGGCTACAAGGTTGTGTCTATGCAAGTATTCTCCGTTAGCTAGACGAGAACACCCAGAGATATGCCTTATTGATTCCCCCGGCCGGTGACATGCCCGACAGGTGTCAGCTGTGCCGTCTTTCACAATAAATCTCCGGTAATTATTCGTCATCGTAACTTCGTCCATAATTGCACAGACAAAACCTTCGGTTATCCCAAAAAGGTCACCGAAACGTAGCCAGGCTACGGATGCTTATATCTGCATCAGGCCCGTGTAGGGCTCGGAAAAAGCGTCCGTGAAGCTCTTTGCTCTTCCATACCTCCATGCGATCGTTTGTGTGATGCACTACTAGTTTGGGCCAGTTCTCTTTAGCCAAGGAGAGCGGAGTGAGGCCTTTGTCAACCGCGACCACATCTCGATGCATCCCCACGTCGGTCGCCTGACCTGGAATCGAACCCGCATACTCATACTTGAGAGGCTGGTGTTATAACTACTAGGTCACCGCGATTCTTGTTGTTGACGCACATTATATGTTATTAGATAATTGTGTAAACAATTATTTACTTTACCCTAATTTTAGTAAACAAATTCTGCTAACACTTATTACTCATCATACGCCCTCGCCTAATAAACGTAAGTGATGAAATTGGAAAGTAAATAAAACAAAATATTGGTATTCGCAGTATATCCAACGGATATTTAGTTATTTATTTCTCCTGAACGTTCACATTTACAGTGATAATCTACATTATGAACATCGTAGGCATAATATTGTCATAAACAATAGGAGAATATAGGCATGTTATGTACAAAGGGATATCAAGGTAGACGAAATTACTTTTTCAAACTATTTATAAGCACTATACAATTTTACATGGTGAGAAATCACAAGCACAATGGTATACTACTAATATGTATAGTACAGTAGTAGCGTCGCTGCGTCGGCGATAATACATCTATTTAATAGCTATATTTGATAAATAGCTAACTAATAATGTACACAAAAAATAAATTGTGCTCTGTCGCAACCCTTAGAACGAATATTACATAATATAGGGAATATTGAGAGTTCACTTATCCTCCGTTCCTATCCTACAAAACACCGTTGATTTTCGATAGCCTTTTTTAGAAGCATTCTAAAACAAATCTTCATACTTAGCAACTAAACTATCAGATTGTGGAAATAGAGATTACAACAACGTCACTGTTTCAGTAACTAGATATTGTTAGATATCATTTATGTTATTTTATGGCACTAGTATAGGTTGCTTTACGGTAACATTGATGTACAATTTTTTTTTATATATATTATTTGTGTCCCGTTATATTTGAATGCGTTTCTCTGGTATATTAAAATTCTGTTTTACGGTACAGACGCCATTGTATTAAGCTACATCAATCTGTCAAATTTCTTTAATATGATTTACAACTTTATCGGTAGAGCATTACAGTTTAAGATTGATTTGGAAAATTGGACAGTTTCTGGTAGCTTATCTGCTGACGTCCGTACTAGACACGAGCGGTGGTTTAATTATTAACATCACTGAACTAATTAAAAATGTAAATTAAATTCTCAGTACCGCCAAATGTAAGCAGACGTAATATTCTTTCTATTTGTATGATTATGCCAATATTTCATAATATAAATAATACACAGATTTCATACAAGGAGAACATTATCGTTTTCATATTTAAGAAAAAGAATACCAATAAAATATAAACTTTGATTTTGAGATCAAGAGATAAACGTTAGTAATGTTAGTGAGAAGGTACCATTCGCGACCAGTATGTAATCTTAATAAAAAAATGTGAATAGTTAATTTATAAAGATCCATTGTAAAAAACAAAATATAAAGCTGCCTCTGTCAACTGCAATGAAAAGTGTTTAAATACTTATTATAAATTGTGACCACTCAAGGCAGTCCAAAATACTCTATTTTAACTTTTACCAGACCTGAACATGCATATTCAACTTCTAAAGTAATAAATTCTTATAAAACACATGTACACACACAAGAGTCGCATGTTTCAGTACATCTGGAAGAGGTATATCGATATAGCTACATTGGCATTGAAAGTTAACTGCCAGCATTCTTAATAGTTTACAAAAATAATATCCTACAGAATTTACGCTTGTTACTATTAAAATGTCTATATATCTTTATATCTATTGCAACTTTTTACCTACTCCAAACAGTGGTTTATTCACTTAAAAGACTGGCATTCACATAAGGTCGCCATATCATACAAACTATAAATTAAAAAAGTGAATAGCATTTAAAATAGGAACGCATCAGCTCTATTTCTTATTCCGAGATGTAAAACGCAGCTTGAGTTATAATCCCGGCTCACTTTACTGCCGCGTACGAATGATCTATCTACGAAAATGCATCAGCTAACTGAATGTATGGGACTTAGATATGGATTGACGGTGGAAGAAGTATCCGATATAGTAGTACATAATCTTTTTTATACAAGTAGTTTTTTAATTAAAATTTTCCTTAGACGAAAATACTGCATAAAGCTATAAGTATTAACTTTCTACGAACTGGGATTGGACTAACTATCCTTGCTTAGCAGAATATGAAACTTTAGGTAGGTTTAAAAAGACTTTTTGATATTCAATATTTATTAAAACTACGGACATTCTATCAAACTATCTAGGCATTTTAAATATTAATGCTGAATTAAAATGATGTATTGGTAATAATAAAATTGCGGATGACATAACTCTGAAAACAGGATTTAGAAAAACAAAATGCATTTTTTCCAAAACGATTATATAAATCGAAAAAATCCAGATTTTATTTATCGATAAAAAATAAAATGACAATCGAAAGGTTTTTATTAGAGTTTGAATAAAATTAAAGGGAAAATTATAAACCGTGCCATTGGGAATCTTTTATATTATACATCCTTTAAGATTGGTTAATTTAAAGCTACCCTTTAAATTCACCTCTTTTATAATAGTAACTCTTTAGTAGGTATGTAACTAACTCTTCTTCCAGGTGGGCATACTTGGAATGACTTCACTCGTAATGGTTATATGAAGTCATGTTTTCCGTAGTCCTTCACTTAAGTAAGTAGAATATCATCAGTAAGCAGTCTTCTTATCTCAAGAAACGACGCGCATTTTTCTTGATTTTGTCAAGTGTTTGTATAGTTGTACACGCTGTGAATATGTGTGTGCTACTCGCGCAAGTTAACTGTGCTGGAATGCGACCCCTATCGCGCTTCCCTGTGAGGCGCCACGCATTCGCCGTTAGCGCTCCATAGCGATAGTATTTTTGTTACAATTGTCTAAATTCAGTTTAAATCCCCTGTTGTTATTACTATTTCTGTAGAGTATTTGCTTTGTTCAGTTTTTTTTTTACCAATTTGATTTATACAGTCCATATGTATCAATTTATTTGCAAAATGACATGAGCATTATGACGCATTATGATCAAAACGACCCTTTATTAACATAAAAAAACTGTAATTTATATTTTTTTAACATAATTATCATTTTGTGCAAACGGTGCCGTCCGAATGACGTCACAGAGCGAGGTGCACAGTTAACTCGCGCGAGTTATAAGCGCAGGAACTCTTGGCACCGTCCAGTCGAAAGTGTGTGTGAAAGTGTGTGTGTACTGACGCTACTCGACATTCAGTGAGTTACACACTTGATTACCACTAGTAAAGCGCGCGACGCTTTCTGAGAAAAAAAAATACTATAATATTTGAGACTCTGTACCAACTTAAACTATATTTAAAAATTACATAATGAAAAATAAATGCGTATTGTAGTCGTAATTCTGTAATGTAAATTATACTTCAACAAAATAATGTGTATTAACTTAGATGGTAATGTTTGTGATGATCGTTCTATTTGCCTAATAATACCGTTTAATAATAAAGTATTAAAATTAATGTTATATAATGGAACTGGTATTACACTAGTGGCGTGATGTATGTTTCATAAATAACGCGTATAAGCTTTCATGCGAAGTGCTTTTTTGAATCAGTTATTTTAACTATTCTATTCGAGATGTGTTATTTTATTTAAACGAACCTTGTGTTCACTACCCAACTTTATAAATATATTCCTCTAATATATTTTAATTATTAAGTTGCCGTAATATATTTAATTTATTTTTTATTATTGTAAAACGTTTTGTGTAAATATCACTTTTAGTTACATTTTTATTTCTTAATTTCCATTATACCGAATAAAGCACAAGTCTAAACTGGCACTGTACAGTCAGTAGGCAGTGTAAGTATAATAATTGAGAGTAGTGAACACGTGGTTCATAGTTTTATTATAAGAAGCGCTCCTCCTAGTTTGCAGAGCACGATAAGTAGTTCATATTTTGCAAATGATACAAAAATAATTACTCACACTCCCACACTAAAAATATTCGTAATTCATAATTAATAAAAACAATCACGCAGCCGCACCAACAACAAATTCTTCCAAAACACAGTGCAAATATATTTTTGTAAAGCTCAAGTCTAATATAATTAAAATCACATCTCATTAAATATCTTTGGGTCCAACCAAATAAAATTATTCATTTATAGCGTACAAAAATACAAAAAATATACAAGAATGTCAAATATATGTAATCATAGAGGAAGTTGGGAGCATACCGTATAGAGCTTGATCCGCCTATAGTCGACAGAACGCACAGACTAGATACATTGTAATTGAAGGGTAATATGGTACACACAGAAGTCCTTTGATACGGGCACGTCACACTTATCAGCTGCCTGGAAATAGTTCGCGAAATGAACGTTCCTTAAAAGTCTGTCAGCCTCTCTGAAGCGACGTTATTGTTACAGTAGCTGAGATTCATAGGTCACAGAAGATCTTGGACGTGAGATGTGTCGAGGTTGGTGATCAAAGACTTGAGGAAAGTCATTTCTTTGCGCGCGTTCTCGAGAATCACGCGTGGATCCTGTGATGTGCAGCGGAGGCAGTTCGGCGCGAATACCATAGCGAGGTTCGCAGAGTCCATTTTCGTTTGACTTACCACTTCTGGCGCGGTGAATTGTTGCAGGAAACTTATTAGATAGGTGAGTACCTGAAACAATTTATATAATTATTATTATTCTAAATGTTGGCTTGCGGGCGTATACGTTATTTTTCATTTATGCGAAACCTGAATATAGTATGCTCAGAATAAGCAACTGAATCGACTCTAATCATTTATACACTTTTATTTTAATTACAATTATAAACTAGCGCTTGACCGCAATCCCGCCTGATGGTAAGCAGTGACGCAGTCGTTGATGGTAAAGCACACTAGTTTACTAGGAGCCTATTCACTCTAGCCTTGAAGACACTCAAATTGTAGTCCGACGGAAACACCGCCGCTGGCAAACTGTTCCAGTCCCTTGATGTACGCGGTATAAAGGAGGAGAAACGCTTCGTCCGGATCGTAATGGTGTTAACAACGTAAGGGTGGAAACTCGCCGTACGACGGGGCGTCCGATGGTGGAACGGAGATGGGGGAATTAAAACATGCAATTCCTTCGCACACTCCCCAAAATGCATCCTATAGAAGACCGAAAGGCTGAAAACCGAAAGGCTACACCATATTATAATTTTTCCCTACACCATATTATAATTTTTCCCAATACATTTAGAAATTGTTGCAGTGTGGAATACCGAGTGTACGCACGTTTATGATAGATCATAGTACTCGCGCGCGCAACCAAGTAGAATAGCAAGCTCATAACTTTGTGGTTTTTCATTATATCGTTTTGAATTTTATACATAGATTTTTTACTTTAAGATACTGGACACGTGTTTTGGGTTTCGCATAAATACAAAATAATATTGTATAGTATTCAAAGTCAACTAATAGATAGTTGATGTAGCTGTTAATACGGTCCATCAAATTTTACCAGTTATGCGAAGAAGTGACAACTGTGGAGGCTGTCTCAGTCCCGTCATGATTATGTTGTATTAAATACTGACCAGTCTATTGATAGGCGGCAGTCGGTGCAAGGCTCTAGTACAGGCTGCGAAGTCAGTGCCGGCCGCGACACATGCCGCATACAACGCATCCGGAATCAGCGGCTCGTAAAGCTCCCGGTACCAAAGCTTTAGTAGGCTGGCTGGAGCGTGAGCATCTAAGGAAACAACAAAAAAAAATATGATACATTTATATTTTTTAAATAAACAGCCGACCATCTTAATACCATTTCACCACGTACGTACCATATGTAAAGAAAACCCTGTTCGACCCATAAAGATAATACAGGTAAACACATGACCAAATAAAATATGAAATTTTACATAATCATCATAGTAACAATACTAATGATATTATTCCAACTTCCCTAAATTATGGTAAATTTTTAAAAAGTGACAACACCATTTTCGACGGTATTATTGCGATACGACCGCGTGCCGCGTGCCCTGCCCCCTTCGCCCACGCATGTATTGCCTACCGCACATATTCTATTCTTAGTGGATTTTTTTTAAGTTTAGCCCGGCTTTGTAGGCATTAGTAGAATCAGTTATCGATACCTAACAATACCTTCACGGATCGGACAGGGTTTTCTGCACATATTGTATATAAATTACGTGTTTGTCCGCAATGGACTACTGCTACTGGCACTGGAGAATGCAATAATCACCATATATTAGTCACCACCATGCTTGAACCATGAAAATGCCCTAATCGTGCGGATATAAACGTGATCAATACTCTACGATTTCGCTTAATTCATTACAATTGCAACTTTTTTTTATTAAGGACGAAAATTAGGGTCAAATTTTGATCTGTTATTTCTTAATTGCAATATTAAATATAATGTTACACTTAAAGGGGTTAAACTTCGCAATCTTTGAGTTTTGAACATGTTTACTACAGACTGTAAATGAGAACATCTAAGTCGATGAACTTTCATTATTAGAAATATGTTCATAAATGCAACCTGTTTGGAAAACATGTATTTGAAGAAACTATTGCCGTCGCGCTGCTTCCAACCTCTCCCGGTAAAGTGCGAAAAGGACAGTTGCAGCTCAGGCTGATTTTACCTACAAAAACGTTGACCAAAAGACGTTTCGTATTCTGCTGTTTTCTTTTTCAAAATGCAACAGATCTCAATTATTTTTATATCAAAATTTAGAGGAAAGGTATACCTATGCTTCTATTATTTTCTTTTTTGTCAAAAACTTACCACGTTTGTATAATAGTCATCTGTAGGCCTATTATGAGTTTTCAATACGAAACTCGTTCGATCGTATCGAGCGCGTTTGGCGCTCTCATTGGTTGAGAGTTCTTACGACCTTGAAGCGGACCAATCGCTGAGTCAAACGCGCTCGATACGATCGAACGAGTTTCGTATTGAAAACTCATACTAGGCCTGCTGAACATCACGGTAAAAATGGGTTATTTTTCGCGATTTTGAGGTATCGTATTACTTTTATTAATTAAATTTCGTAAAAAATCAAATGATAGGGGCACATATAAACACGGTGTAAAATTGTAGAAAAAAAAAATGGCTCTAAAAGCATTATCCACGAAGTAAACAGTGGAATATATATAATATAGAGAAATAACCACTAGAGTGCCCTCTTAACTAGTGATTAGCGATTGTTTAAACATACATTTTAGATGTTTGCACGTCCCTTAATGTTAATAATCGTTTATCAATAAACCCCTTAAACTCTGTGGTGTTTATTCATAAGGGATGACTGAAGTTAAGTGATGTTAAAAGGGCAAAAATGTGTGGTTAAAAATCGCTAACCACTAGTTAACTTTAAGCAGCGTTTATGAATAAGGGTGGCAAATTCATTTTAATACATTTATTGATAAAAAATTCTAACTAAAAAAAAAGAAACTCACCAGTCAAAGTAGAAGCATCAGGCAGTTCCCAGTTATCAATCTTCGCCTTCAGAGCATTAACTTCATCGACATCAGCGGACACGCGGAAGATTCCCTCTGTCTCCCTTCCATTGAGAGCCAGCACTTGTTGAGACAGCGCCACCTGTACCCACGGCAGTTGTCGGTTGGGAAAGCGCTCCTTTTGCAACGCCATCACTTCCGATAGCGTGTTACCGAACATCGATTGACGGAATATTTGTATCTGGGAAAGGAAAAACTTATGATTTATGTGTTTTGTGCATGGTTTAATTATTTGAGCAACCTTGAACGAGTTTGTGTAACGGCGAATGGCTCTCCCAAATAGGAAATAAGACACATTTGACATAACACCTATTTGTATTCAAATTGGTATTTAGCTAAAAGAATATTCGAAGTCTTCAAGTTATGGTCTTTGGAGTCTACCAAACCATAACCAGAGTCTGAATGAACATTACCAAACTATGCTATTGGCAGTTTGATAAGTAGCTTTTCCCATGACCCAGAATACTAGAATTGTGACGATTATTCATCCATCTTTGCTTGGTAATTACATATTCATTCATACTAAACCTAACCAAGTTGTGGTGGCCTAGTGGCTAAAACACCAGCCTCTCAATTACGAGTGTGCGGTTTCTGATTACAAGGTGAAGGAAAACATCTTGAGGAAATCTGAAACTTTAAGTCTGAAATCGCCAAACCGAATTGAGCAAGCGTGGTGATTACGGTCAATCCTTCTCTATATGATAGGAGACCTGTGCCCAGCAGTGGGACAGTAAAAAAAGGTTGATGATGAAACCGAACCATTTCTTAGTGTAAAGCACGTTGTATTTGCGTAACTTACTCTAGCCTGATCAATATCATCAGTGGTAGGTTTCCTTGGCTGCCTCTTGCCTCCGAAGCCGATCCTCTCTAGCCGCTTGCACGCCACACCGGCGTAGTGTGATACTTGCACGTGAATAGGCCACTTACCCACCTGCATAACAAACATTTGTAGTTCGTAACAATAAGATAATTTATTACGGATATATAATTATACATCCAATATATTATACAAAGTTATTTTTTGTTTATACAAAACCTGAATATAGTTTGTTCAGAATAAGCAACTCGACCGAAGAATCGATTCCAATCATTTTTACACCATGTTTTATTTTTCCCCAAATACATTTAGAAATTGTTGCAATGTGGTTACCGAGCGCGCTACGCAGGTTACGATAGCGCACGCCCGGGCAACAGCTGACGCCAGAGGTCAACGCACCGGTTACCCGCCCGAGCGGAGCGTGGACCATATTTTCGTTGGGACAGCCAAGTAGGATAACAAGCTCATAACTTTGTGGTTTTTCCTGACATCTTTTTAAAATTTATATATAGACTCTTTACTTAAAAATACTGGCAACGTGTTTCGGGTTTCGCATTAACAAAAACCAACTGCAGTAATGTAGGTATGAACATTTCCATACAAAAACATAAAACTTATTGCGTGAATTGAGAAAATATTTTTGAAGTGAAAATCCAAACTCGAATGACTGAATCGAAATCATCAAAAAGGTTAAGATATTTTTAATAGACTAATACTTTGTTACAAACTGTGTTTAATTGATAGTCAACTCTCAATTTCGGTCTTTACCATAAAGTTTTTTTTCGGTTTTTAAAGAAAGTTTCACATCATACAGGTCTCAAGTTTCTCACCTCTGGAAAAGCATCAGCAAACGCAGGGTCTCTATGCCTGTTCACATAGTTGGTAAGTGCCGGCTGAAAAGCCGACGATGGCGGCACAAATGCTAAGCACACGGCTAATAACTCCCAGCCACGGAGCAATGAATCACGAAGTGGGTTCTCTGTCGTTTGTCTACATAGCTGCACGTATAACTCGTCACGAAGCCTGGAAATATGAAAGATTGCATAAATGACCTAATCCTGACTGCTGCTTATCAAACTAATAACTACAGTGCAGATCGAGAATACGCAGGTTTAAAGCTTTGTAAGTATTACAAAAACATCTATTAAATGCCACTGCTTAGCACTGTCACATGGTCTAGTTGCTAGACATTTACGGCCTCATTAGAAAACGTCTATCTTTAGAATCTAGTTTAAACTAGATTAAGCCATTTTATAAAAATCGGAGTTAAAGTTCTTAATACAAAAACTGACATGAAACTCAAGTCAAAGTTATAAATTTTGCATTAAGAATTATTTAAGTCAGAATAATGTTTAAAAAACAGTAACTGTCTCGCAGGTTTATTTAGGCTAGGCCTAGAGTAGAAAACACGTTTTGTATTAAGACGGTTAAGGTCCTGTTACTGCACTTACAATCGTATTGTAATATAGAAGCTCAATTTATATCCAACTGTTCCCTTACACATATACAATATGTATAGAAAACCCCGTCCGACCCACAAGGATAAATTAGGTAAACACATGACCAAATAAAATATGAAATTTTACACAATCATCATAGTAACAATACTAATGAGTTCTGAAATAATCTTTTTGTCGCGTGCCCTGCCCCCTTTCGCTCCCGCACATATTGCCGCACATGTATTAATTTACCTCCATTGCGAAATAATATTCATTTTTTGGGGGGATTTTGTTTTAAGTTTAACCCGGCTTTGTAGGCATCAGTAGAATCAGTTATCGATACCTAACAATACCTTCACGGATCGGACAGGGTTTTCTTTACATAATAGATACGTACAAAAATTGGTGTCTTGTGCTTCCACTTTGAAATATAGGGTGTAACGCTACAAGATTCTATCGGCGCGTGGTCAGAATCGGAACTAAAGCCGTCATTTTGTTTTGACAACACAACTTCTGGGTTAATTTCACAAAGCCCCACCGTTTACGTCATTTAAACGCCAAATGATTAAGTACTGTTTGTAAAATCTTTATATTTATGTTCTGTAATCTGTATGGTGTACATAATAAAGAGTATTCTATTCTATTCTACTGAAACTATGTTACTCACTTCTCATTAGCAAAGGTAGCGTGCAGGATATCCTGAGCGACAGAGTTAAGCGTCATGCCGGGCCGTGCCTTGCGGTCGCCCATGTATATCTGCACCAACCGGAACAGGTCTATGGCAGCTTTCTTATGCGCTTTGTCCCAATCCGCGCCCACCATTGGTGCACTGATAGATGATGATGTCCACGAGAGTAAGTCGCGGACTGAAGCCTAGAGAAACAAATAAAATACTATTGAGTTTATGATGTGAGTTGCTGAATTAAAAAGATTGATGGAAAATGTATGTTGGACCGGATCCCGTCATCATCTGCCAAGTCTGTACCAATTATTTGACACACACAGACTGTGCAGAATACCAATATTTTAAAGACGAAGTTCAGTTCACTCACAGTTCATTTTACCTTTGGTTTTGCATCACTGTCCAATTCACATTTATCTTATTTTAATTGTTAGGGTTTCGTTGTGTTACTGCCACTAGCAAGTCTATCTAAATTATGTTGGTCTTAGTTCTCGTTAGAATAAGGTTAGTGATGCCAGACATAAAATAACTGTGAATGGACTGTAAAACAATAGCTTTAGATTTGTCAGGCTTGCTTTTGACTACCAGTAGTAACTGTCCACGATCTAAGAAAGACAGCTGGGCGAGGGCAAGCACAGGCACCCTTCCCGTCTATGAAACTACGCACCTTTCTCCGGAAGATTCCCTTATTGAAGTTTAGGTTGTCTTTGGCGAAGATCTCGATGTCCTGCTCTATGGGCGGGCGCGGCGCGTGTGCTCGCACGGGGCTGTAGAGCGCGCCCGCGCCGTCCGTCTCGCCGCACGCGCCGCCCGCGCCTCCTCCGCCGCCCAAGGATGACGTCTGCATTGAGAAAGGTCTTGTTAATAATATATTTACAATTAAACTAATCACTTAAAACGGATTCATAATCTACTTTTGAATCTCTACATAAACTTATATATGCTGCGCTCCGCAGTTTTAGCCGCATAAAACTCGATTCTGTAGGAATCACTACATAATTATTATAAAACAAAATCGCTTTCTCTTTCCCTATGTCCCTTTATATGATTAAATCTTTAAAACTACGCATCGAATTTTGATGCGGTTTTTTTAAATAGATATAGTGATTAAAGAGGAATGCTTATAATATGTATAATAACATCCATTAAATTGTGGAGAACTACTATTATTTTTAAGTTTTCCAATGTGATGTTGTAAATAATTAATTTTTTTCTGCGTTTGCAGTGAAACGCAGGCTGAACCCTACGAGATTTGTCAAAATAATATACTAAATATTGTACACATTGAAAAGATCTACAAAAAAGTCCGCGGTGGTATATGTATGTCTATCTCTTATGAATATCCCACAATAACATTTTTTTTGTCATTTAGTTTTTACGACAAACACCGGCTAATTTTCGAAGCGATTCATTAATCCTTATCCAATTTAATACCTGTTATGTATGTGTGTCTGAAGCGCACACGCAAGCGCGCCACCTAAATATTGTCCCGTTGAGACCCTGTACGAATAAAGCAGTGCGTTGCTAGCTACAGAGCCTTTCACTTGTGTACCCGCTTCCCACGTCCGTGTTGATAAAATACGTAACAATAACTAAAATACATTGTTAAATTAATATAGATAGATATATCGCCTTTTAGAGCATATGAATTAAATTAATATTTTCGAAGAATATAAGAATATTACAGAATTGCGGGGTGTATCGTTTGCAGCGATACAAGATGCGGCGTTCGCGGCGGTTTTGTATACAGCGTTCACAGTTTTTTGTAGTGTATTTAGGTAATTCCGGGATAGATGGCCGTACGGGAGAGTTAGCCACTGCCTAAAAATTGTACAAAGAATCGCTAGATGGCATAACTGTGTACTAAGTTTGCTTGCCGAGGTGCGTAAGAACAACCGTACGCCAAAAGATCTTCCAAAAATAAATTAAAATGTGAGTAAAATCTTAATGTTTGATTTGACTAATGCTAATTCTTTTTTTAGAGTTTATGTACGAAGTTGTGGTCATATTAGTTTTCAAAAATAACATGTTTTTTTTATTATTTTTACCAGATAATGAACCGGGCTACATTATAACCTCAAAACTACGGCATGGTTTGGCACTTTTTTTACGTGGATGGCATGGCCATCTCTCCCGGATGATTAGGAGAGATGGCCTCAGTTTGTCAGTGTCAGATGGCCGTATGATTGTAGGGGATAAATTTTAATTTTTTTTTTTGTTTTCGTTATTTTCTGTCTCCGATTCCTGAAAGGTTAGAAGAGGTACGCAAACGAGCGAAGCATGTTGGCAAAGTTCTCATTTCTGAGAAACATATTCATGAAAGAAAGTCTAAAGAAGAGGCTTAACTGCTCAAGTAACAAAAAAAGATTAAGAAGGAACAAGAAAGTAAGAAAAAAATACAAATAAAGGAAAATATCAAGACTAAGAAAGTAAAAAAGACTGCTGATAGCACTAAGATGGCTGACAACACAAAAAATAAATTACCTCTTAAAAGAAAATCGACTAGGAAAATATCTCAAAAAAGCAGCGATGACGAAGAAGAAGAGAGTTTTAAATCATAGAGATGAAGAGAGCGATATGAAAGAAGAAGACAATTGTGTAGACTGTGGAGAAAATTATTACCAAACACAGCTAATCGAAGATTGGATTCAATGTGCCATTTGTTTTCTTTGGGTACATGAGAATTGCACAGAATTTGATACCATGTGCTCTAAATGCGGTGGATGCAAAAAAAGTGAGATGGCACAAAATAAAGCTGTGTTAAAAATAAAAAAGTGAGATGTAGTACTGGCCATCTTACCCGTCCTACTATGGCCATCTCACCCTTAGTATCCGGGAGAGATGGCCAGAGCTGTTTTTTTTTCATAGTTAGTTTTAAGGTTGATCTCTTTAAAAAATATCAATATCATATGTCACTTCCATAAGTTGAATGTTCAGAGTTTAATTAAAAGTACTGATTATCATTATGCATATTGTAGTTTAATTTTTAGTGGGCTTCAAAAAAACTATGGCCATCTATCCCGGCTTTACCCTATCAGCAATCAGCATTACACCCGTGCGAAGCCGAGGCCTAGAAGCCGGGGTCGCTAATATCAGATAAAGCAGGAATAAAATTTAAATGGAAACAACTATAGGATATACTCACTCTATGAATCCCAGGTGACGGCTGCCGATCCCGGTCGAATCCGACAAAGGTATTGTAATACGACACTCCATGGTTCATATACTCCACATCAACAGGCCTATGTGCATACGCATGCGGCAAATATACGCCGGAACCGTCGTCATCGTCCGGTGTTCGGGCGCCCCCATCTGAAGACTCGTTATCCGGCTCGTGGCCGGATAAAGAGCGGGATTCGGAACCGGAACGGGAATGGGATCGGGACGATCCTGACTCGCCGTCGGAGCCGGAACCACCACCATAGCGGGCGCGACCTAATGGATAAACATTATTGTATAAAGCCCAATGGAGACAACTATGACGTCGGAAGAGTATAAACATATGTTAATTTAGAATATGAATATAAAATATGGTATGGTAACGCACTGGACAACTTAGCCTGCTGTATGATATAGTCCTGCAGAGGCAACAAATGCTGCATGCCGCGAAGGTCCCAGTTGCAGTACAGTGGTGAGCTTCCACCTTCATCCTCTTCTTCTTCGCCGTCGACAGGACCGTCTTCTATTTCCACAGGCCTT
Source organism: Sesamia inferens (assembly GCA_037179545.1). Taxonomy (NCBI): domain Eukaryota; kingdom Metazoa; phylum Arthropoda; class Insecta; order Lepidoptera; family Noctuidae; genus Sesamia; species Sesamia inferens. The sequence continues at coordinate 11,612,698 of CM073928.1, read as the reverse complement.
TTGTTACCTACAAATAACAACATTGACATACTTGTACGCACTTTCAAGAGAGTAAAATATTCAGATTCTGTTGTAGAAATAAACATAGAAGTGTTAGCACGACTAGAAAGTTACTGCAACTATGGTGGACACTTTTTGAGAACTTTTAAAGACATTTTGATTGACTTCTTAGTTGAAGATTGCTTGACTTCAACTAAGAAGAGTAGACCTCAGACAAATCCGTGTGTCTATCATTTAGGACATTACGGACAAGAAAAGCCTCATAATGATACAAGTATAGAATTTTCAAATGAACAGAACTTACGTCTAGATTTAGTACGATCTCTAGGCGCAGTAGACCTCTCTAATCTCTGGTTGTGTTTCTGTACATTTGGCTCCGTTAGCGGCGGCTCCACCAAGTTCACACATTTTAACTTGTAGTTCACTGTAAAATAAGCGTTTAGTCAGTACTTTACTTTTAACATTCTAGTACATATTAATAGCCTTTGTCCCTTACTACGATCAGAAACGTACAACGAATTCGAAGTATAGCGTAAATATATTTTGAAGAAAAAGCGCGCAGTCAATAAAATATTATATCGCATAATCAGCCAATAAAGTATGTTTCCAAAACTGGGACACAAACCTACTCTCAGTGATAGGGAGGAAAAATTACTTACCAGCTGCAATATTGTCCTGTTCATTGGCTGAAGAAAGCCTCATAAAATTATGGTGGGGTTCATGTGGCGGTGTCCGGTGTTTGCTGCTACCAGATGATATAGATGTCTTGCTTGAAGTATAGCGCTCAGGTTCTGCTTGTTGACGCCTGGAACAAAGTATAATTTTTTTCTTCTGACTGCGTATAATCTAATTTACGTACATACAAATTGCATTCTACAACTTAACTTTTCACGGCTTCATATGTACCACATATATACAGTATGTTAAGAAAACCCTGTCCGACCCATAAGGATAATAAAGGTTAGGTAAACACATGACCAAATATAACATAAAATTTTACGTAATCATCGTAGTACCAATACAAATGAATTTGGAAATAATCTTTTTTTCCCGCGAATTAATTCCTTTACTTCCCCGAAATTTGGTAATTTTTAAAAAAGTGACAACACCGGTATTATTATGAGCGAATAGCGATGCGACCACGTGCCGCGTGCCCTGCCGCCCGCCGCCCGCGGAAGGGAGCTTAAAGCACATTTATTACGTTACCTCTTTTTGCGAAATAATATTTATTTTTTTAGGGGGATTTTTTTTTTAAATTTAGCCCGCTTTTGTATCCATTAGTAGAATCGGTTATCGATACCTAACAACACCTTCACGGGTCGGACAGGGTTTTCTTAACATACTGTATATCTTAAATAAAGTCGTGAAGTACCTTGCAGAGTAACAATTGGGCGCCAATTTACAGTGCTTAGAATTAAATAAAGATAATAATATAAATTTTGAATAGGTCCCATGCTGGGCGCCAACACTTCGTTTCACTGATTCTTCTTCTTTCAATATCAATTGTTCTTAAACTTTTTATATTGTTTAAGCCAAAGAGATGGACACGTTTATTAACAAATGAAGCTCTGATAATTGTATCAACACTGTTAATAACTCGAATGAATATGCAAACCTAACAACATAAAACTATACGATTATAAAGGTTACCTAGTAAAGTCCCGTGCTGGGTGCCAATTACTAGTAGCAGCATTATGGCGTAGATCCAGACTTGTCTGTCTAAATGGCTTGTCAACGCTGTACACGGCTTGTTTCTCCGGGTACCTTTCTATGCGCTCTAGTTCAGCTAACCTGTCTTTGTCTAAATGCCTGAAAATAATTTAAAATTCATTAATTACTTTTCTAATCTTATTATTGTATTATATCAAATTATTTTAATGCTATTTATACGTACAAACAAAGAACAAAAATGATACAATGTAATTAGAATATTGATATGGTCAAAGTTGCAGTGTTAGTCAAAGACATTTATGTATTGTTTTTAAAGGTCTGTGTCTTGATATCTCAACGTCCGTTATTTGGCCCCTGTTTAAGCCCAATACAGGGTCACTTCCTGAAAATAGTTTGGTTAGAATTGTTTATTGAATCGGTTTAAGTATATCATTTTAAATATAGGTAACTTTTTATCCCAAAAATAATTAAAACTACGGAAATTGTTGTCATATTAACCCTGTTGTTTGTACAGACTTTTAAAATCGCAAAATAAACCTTATTCCAAGAACGTTAAGGTCGTCGTTCTCCATGAATGAGTATAACTAATTTACTAAATAACAATGCATATACAAAAATTAATCATCAAATTAAATTAAAAATTCAGTGTATGTATTATGATTATAACATAATATTCGAATTGGGGTGTTTGAGGTGTGCGTTAATTACGTTACATGTTGTATATATCAAAAGTTATTTATTTTTTATAAAGCAGGAACATTGCTGTTGATGCACTGATTAAATAGATTAAAAGCTTACCTATCAGAGAATCGTTCCCTCGCATGCCTCGACAGCTGGTGAGGTCTCTCCAAGCTATGCATGACGCGTGACGAAACTGCTGCCGCTGCATCCGTTGCTAGAGATATGGATGATACTAGCGACGGTCGAGCTGCTGTCGTCTGTCCAAGTGAAAAGTAAGTTAATTCGTCTATCCTTTCGAATTTTGCGTAACTTACATTCATTATCATCATTCATTCATTCATTCGGTCATTCGGTATATGTTAGATAGCCTAGGTAACGTGGATTAGTTGTATAGAAAGTAATTACAAAAAGTCGGAGTCGAGTACGGCGGTTTTCGTACCATTATCTATAAAAATCACGTCTGTTGTTTGGAAGCTCCCTTAAATTTTTATTTTAAATTAATTATTATTTTTAAAGTCAATATGTAACTAAACATTCTGCGAATATTTAGTGCACTTGTTGCAACTATTAATATCAAGCAATAATCGGCAAAAAACATGTTTGCTTGTTGTACACTAAAATAATCATTTACTTCTGTTTTTAATAATTCTTGTAATAGTGCAAGAGAAATATCATCTTTGAAAATTTCCTGCCTAACTGTCTAGCTATCAACTCAGTTCATGAAAGACAGCTTGATGACATAGCTATCATTCTTTCGGGTTGGTTAAAAAAGAAACCGTGGCCCTGGCGCGCAGGCAAGTGAAGAAACACGGGTGGGTTTTAGTCAGTAAAAGTCTGACAAGCCCTTCCGCTCCGCCCAGAGCGGGAAAGGTCATTTGATAATTTCCCATCCAGAATAAAAAAAAATGTCATAGCTATCAACACAGTTTTTGAGATACGGCTTGCATTTAAGCGGGAATTGCAGAGTTATTTTCGCAAAAATTAGGGTAGAGTTATTGCTACACCTCTCTCCCAAATTTTAGTTTTGTATGCATATATTATAAGTATATATTTTGGTAATAGTATGTATATATATCTAGCTTATTTAAGTATTTTTTTAAATAATGTTAAGAGGTTTTTTTTTCTTTATAATTTTTTTTTTCAAACGAAAGCACCTACCATCTTATCTCTTCACCACCTGTGGTTGACTGGTAGAGAATGCCTAAGGCATTAAGTCCGCCTCTGTACATTTCATGTGCGAAAGATCAAATAAATAAATAAATAGGGTTCACTTTTTACCCTTTGGGTATAAAACTATAAAAATACCCCGACTACATAAATAAGCGGACCATTTTTCCTATATTTTCGAGCAGTCACGTTGATCTCGTGTGAAAATTAACCAAAACTGCAACCAGATGCGATGTCTTACAGATTCCGTTTGAGATCAATAAATTTTATAAAAAAAACTTCAAGAAAACTATGTGAAGATTCCTACATGCCGTCACCAGGGAATGAAGTACATCCTTCAATAATTGAAAAACCAGTTAGCCAGTTTAGAAATACCTAAGCAACATTCCGAATAATAATAATAATCCAAGGTTATAACATTCAAGCTCAGTCAGTCAATCTTAACTGTGTCAAATATTCAACACGTCCAATCGTGTCAAGGTCGAGCGTCGTGACAATAGCCAGAACCTTTGTTGAATTGGGCCGTGGTCGTTACGCTAACAAACTAAACGTTCTATAATGGCTAGTAAAGCGAAATTTGACAAATAAGGCAGCAAATAACTTTTTGTCTCTTACTGCTTGAATTTATAAATAAACAGATATTTGAGGCGTATAAAATAAAAAACAGCTAAATCAGTTTATGATAATTTTTAAGCTGGGTATACCATTTTATTTGTTAAGCAAAATGCTAACTATGTCCTCAATTCTTTGGCACCAAAAGTAGATAGATCCACCTTTAAAATCGTTATAAAAAAAGCAGTTAGTGACAGAGGTCGCTATATCCCGCTTCCTGAGAATCCAAGACAGCTATAGTTATAACTAACCAATCAGAGAGCACTGTTGTCCTTGTTTCAATCTAGAAGATCTCACACTGTCGAGTTCATTTTGTGTGGTGTTATTTAATGAAAACTTGGGTTTCTGGGTTGTTTCGGAAATGAGTATGTGAAATTCATTTCCTATAATAAATTTATTTTTTCCTAAAAGTCTGAAATTGTTTTAATTAGCAAACTTGTTTTGAAAATTCTGCAAATTACTTAGGTACTCGCGTTTATGCACAGGTAGGATATCTATAAATTATTGGAAACAAAGCCAGCTATGTCCATTTCAATTAGATTCAAAAGCAGCTAAATCCAAAAATGGGATCAATTTCAGCTATGTCCATTTTAATTAATTCAGTATAAAAAGATCCTTGCACTTTGGCCTTTTGCCTTTAATAACTTCTCTATATGTCTAGAATAAAAGTCATATAACTAAAAATATCAAGGTAACGTTTTTCTTTATTTCTGAAAAAAAATGATAATTGGAATTAGCTGTGTTTGATTTTATACGCCTCATTTAGGAACAGAAAAAACTGAACAATAGGGTTGTTTCATCATCATCACCATCAACCTTTTATCGTCCCACTGCTGGGCACAGGTCTCCTCTCATACAGAGAAGGATTGGGGGTGTTTACTGAGTAAAAAAAATCTATTTAGTCCGTCATTCAGAGTATAGAAAAATATTGCATACGTATATTTTGTTTTATCAAATCAATAAAAAATGACAAATATAAAAGGCATCAAAGATGAGGACTTGAGTGAGTGGGGGCTGGTGACGTTGCTCGCTAAAAAATGTAGCGAGGAGTGACGTCAAACGAGTGTTCAACGCACTGTATTGTCTTCATTTTTTGTTTATATGAAAAAAGAAAAAATGACTAGTTTTTTTTTTTTTTGGAAATATGACTGACGGACTATTTAGTTTTTTTTTTTTTTTAGTCAAATACCCTATTATCGCCTACATACAGGATTAGTGCAGACGAGTTCAAGACAGTGGAAAGGAGAAAGGGAGACCTACAGCGCCCCCGCATCTAGCGTCTACAGTGGCCCAAATTCCCTTGTTCACAAACTAAATTTAAGTTAAGTGCAACTTTTTCTTTCTATTTCATTAAGAAAAGGACAGAAGATAAAATATTAGTTTGGTCCAGTCCTTAAGTTACTCCATAGACAATTTAAATGCGATGAAAAATTGGGAAAAATTAAAGGTAAATATAAATAACAGCTGACCGCAGTCTCAATTTAGGCAACCCTATATCTCTGTCAGTTTTAACTTAAAATGTTTAAAGACAACTTTTTTATTGATTTGTCTTCATAATAGCAGTAGCAGTTTCATAAGTTTATACGAATCTGCTATTAACTGTACTAATAGATCCGATTACGTGATTTGACCCTAAACTATACTAAAATTAATTAAGAAAGTAGTTCAGGCAAAAGTCAACTCTAGAAAGAGAGTGCCAAAGTCGTTTTCCAATTACTTCGTCCCGAGTATCGTGAACACAGACTGGGAATAGCTCATGCCGTGGAAAATTAATAGCCAGTCAGGATTAAAAGATAGCGGCGTCAATTTCCTTGTTTACTAACTTTTATTCTCAGTGCATCATTTTCCTTCTTTTTAGTTAGGAAACGAAAGAAGATAAAACATTAGTTCTGTCAAATTAAGATACTCCATAGATTTAGACGCGACACATGGCTACTAAAATTACGTCAGCTACCGACTAATTTCTCTGCTCCTAAAAGGCTGAACGGATTTGAATGAAATTTTGGATTCTTGGATGGTTTTAAAAACTTGTACATGGCAGGCGGCGCTGCTGCCAGTATATAACTCAGCCGGGCAGGGTGACGTCTGCCGGGTGCGCTGGTATAGTTATAAAAAGTAGTATCGCGCATCAAACCAATTTATAATTAAAATAATTTAAAATACTGCAAACCTGTAAGAATGGAGTGGGTTGTGGTTTTTGTAAGGGGCTGCTAGGACTCTGAGGCGACGCTGAGTCACAGGATGATCCTCCCGCCGATTGCTGTTTTAACTGAAAGCATTAGTATCAATCTATACGACCTATACTACTGCTAATACTACCTCAATCTTACTATCTACTTGCTACAGTTGCTTAACATAAAATTCCTATAAACTTTTTTAACTAATGCTTCACCGCAATCCCACCTGATGGTAAGCAGTGATGCAATCGTTGCTAGTAAAGCGCGCTAGTTTATTTAGCCTATTCACTAAAAAAAACTTTGTGAATAGGAAGGAAGACGGCAGTTGAGCGAGGTGATGCATTGTTAAACTCAACAACACGACCAACGATGCTGCGCCACAGGAAGACTGATCTGGAGATCCTCCAGACACAACAACATTTGGCGTATCATAACCGGCACACATCGCAACACAACTGCTCAGACCCGTCCTCCTTACGGCTTCACCAGACATCATGCCGGAACACGACAAATCGCTTGGCGGCAAGACTTTATCTGGTGAGTGGTAACTACTGCCGGCCGCAGATGTTATGGCCTACCACCGAGAAAAAGACTCTGTGAATTGGCAGTTTCCTTAACTTATATTTTCTGAGTCACAAATAACTCATTTTTACAAGCCACCACAAAGAAATTGGTCAAACAATAAACCTCTTGACTATTTCTATCTAGAGGCGCGACAGGCAGCACAATGATTGGGTAATACACTATCACTCAGAATCTCAACAGTATTGCTAACCAATTGCTTCATATGTTTGAAAAATATATTTGCTAGAAAACGTAAATAACGCAATGAATGTTGTTCTGTCAAAATGAAAGCCATTTCTTCTATTAGCGTGTTACGCAACTACCCCGCTGTTCCCTTTAAAATAAAATAACACTGCTAAGTAATGTGAATTAAATACATTAATTAACAGTTGTTGAAAGTTTAGTAGACTTAATCAAAGAAATGAATCCCAAATGACTGTCCACAGTAGCCAAAAAAGCTGTGTGCAAGAGGTGCCACCTCTTTAACAATTATCACGTAAAGCAAGCGACAGCGAATTAAAATGAGAATTACCTTTCTTCTTGTCAACGGAGTGCTTTCAACAGATTTGAAGTACTTTTCATGCATTGAATCATCGGACGCATCTTTCCTCGGTGATATGAAGCTGCCACTGCGGTTTAGACCTGTAAGATTATTGAGATCTTATACAATATGTAAAGAAAACCCCGTCCGACTCAAAAAAATAATAAAGATTAGGTATACACATGACCAAATAAAATATGAAATTTTACGTAATCATCATAGTAACAATACTAATGAATAATTTTGAAATAATGTTTTTTTTTTTTGCGAATTAATTCCCACTTCCCCAAAATTCGGTATTGTTTTAAAAAGTTATAACACCTTTTTAGACAGTATTATTATGAGTGATGCGACCACGTGCCGCGTGCCCTGCCCCCATTTTGCGAACAAATATTTTAATGGGGTTTTTTTTTAAGATTCATAGTAACAATACTAATGAATAATTTTGAAATAATGTTTTTTTTTTTCGCGAATTAATTCCCACTTCCCCAAAATTCGGTATTGTTTTAAAAAGTTATAACACCTTTTTAGACAGTATTATTATGAGTGATGCGACCACGTGCCGCGTGCCCTGCCCCCATTTTGCGAACAAATATTTTTTTTTTAAGATAGCCCGGCTTTGTTGCAGGGATGTTACGGAGCTTCGACTCCGACTCCGCTAAATTGGAACTTCCGATTATTATCATACCTTCGGTTCCGATACTTTTAAATCGAAGGTTATTAAAGCATACCATAGTGGCGGCGGTTTGCGACTGTTATGAAAAGCAGGGTAAAATTTACGTAACACACTATCAGTAGCAATGGGTTTCATTTTGACAGTACAATAACATTCATTGCGTTATTTACGTTGTTGAGCACACACATTTATCGAACATATACGTGTACTCTATCGTGCATTTTTCGCTAGTTTTGGAGTCAACACATTTGATTCAATTTGTTTAACAGCTTTTGTTCATTTAATGTCATATAATATGCTACTTTGGGTTTTAATTAACTTGATTTAATTTAGGAATATGCCAATTTTCTTTTCACTGTTTGTGTTTAATTTTACAATAAAAAATTAAATGAATGAAATAACTGAATAATGTATTTTTCTGTTTAAATAAAAAATCTCTCTCCTACAACCCTGCCTCCGCCTCCGGTTCCGACTTCGGTTCAGACTCCGATAAATCAAATTTAAAAACTCCGACTCCGGTTTCGATTCCGATATAACTACCTCCGTTACATCCCTACTTTGTTGGCATTAGTAGAATCAATTGTCGATACTTAACAATACCTTCACGGATCGGACAGGGTTTTCTTTACATAATGTATATCACGCTTAATTTCCGAAATGGATTGGCAGAGGTGCTTCGAGCACTCATAATTTGCTTATTATGATTAAGTTCCTTGTACCTACATATAAGTGGGCGAGTTTATTGTCGTTAGCTGAAATAAAATCCGATAAAAACAGTCAAAAAGTCGCCAACATAACGAGACATAACAAGCAAACGTAACTTGTAATTAGCCTTGCAAGTCTCACGTTCTGTGACGTCATTGTACTCCGACCCTAACAAATTATAGTTTGCCACGCTTTCGATTTCAATCTGTGGAAGTAAGCTTTTTACTTGACTGTAAAAAAAGGTGTTTACCTGTATGGGGAGACCATTTCTCGGCTTCGTGCGCTTGCGCCGCACTGCTTCGTTTTCTTAGTTGCGGAGTACATACAGGGGGATTAGATACTATAGCTGCACTAAGTTCCTGGAAAAAATAAAGAATTTTAATGTAGAAGTGCATAACACAAATGTTCTTATAATTAATTAATTATAATTATATTATTCTGCCTTTCTATTTAAATAAATAAATAATGAAAAAGTATATTACAAAATATTATTGCTTAGAGTATAAATGACGATAGATTAAATCTTATTGTCCAAATGTAAAGAATTAACTAAATAGTCTTTGGGCTGCACATATTCTGACAAATGCATGCACTGACTATACAGATCTTCCCAATCTTCATGGTCTGACCAATACTGTGATCTGTGACTGATTTCGTTTCGGTCTTGCTTCTCAGGGTAGTCAGATAGTAAATTCTGGCGTCGTTTTTAAAATATGATTGACGTATCAAACGTGTGTTAAGTCTTTGTACAAACCTACATACAAAATAAAATTATTAATCTTTGTCCTAGGGTTGTTAGTTTTGCAACAAGGCCACTATAAATATTAAAACACAATCAAGTGACTTGTGAAGGAACACTACTTGTTGTTATGATCTTGTTCAACAAACACTTTTTGGCTAATTTATTTGCTTACCTGTAAAGTTCAGTATCTATGTACTTATTTATGTATATGTATGTATTTGTGTATCTACTTTAGTAGGTATATTGTATTAATGATGTTTGCACCAACGACAGTTCCATTTGTGGTTCGGGAGAATCTGTCCATTCTTTGGTTGCCTGGAAGAGATCGCATGAGCGATAAGGCCGCCCATTGTATGTTTTTTTTTTTGTGTTGAATATATTTTGTTTGATGTTGGATTGGTATACAATAAAGAATATATAAATAAATAAACCTTTTCCGTTTACACTGTCTGTTCATCTATGGTTTATGTTCCACTATTGTGTGTGTTATGGTACCTGTTTCCTCCTCTGCTGCGCGCTACTGATGCTGCTATCTGAAGAGCGGCCGGAGTCTGTGTGTCGACATAACTGGGTAGATCCATCTTCGCTCAGCCTCCCGCGTCTACTATCACCGCTGTTCCTGTAGTCGTCAATAAAAGTTACAGAACTCAATATCAACGTGCATGATGATTGTATTCTCTGAGTCATGAAAAGCGTAGTCTATTTCATCTATTTGTAACATCAATTGGTGATTAAGTCTCATAACAGCCTTAAAAAACATTATCAAGAGTTGTGTATAGTTGACAAATTTTTCGTGGCCCGTGACTTCTTTCAAGAAACATTGTGCCTTGTCGCGTGTCGTAGCCAGACATAAGAGCTGTGTAAATCAAGCCATATTTACGTGGCAAAAACGAAAACGAGAAGACTGATTGAGAGACAAAGAGTCAGTGTAGCTACCATGTGTTTTCATTACGAGACTCGATCGTCAATATCGACCGGGTTTGACTCACGCTTCAAGGTTGTAACAACTCTCAACCGATGAGAGCGCCAAACGCGGTCGATATCGACGATCGAGTCTCGTAAGGGGCTATTAATTTATTACGTAAGACCATTTAGGGGGAGGAGGGTCGACCATGTCTTATCTTTTCTTACAACGGGGCAGAAGGGAGTCTTGATTGAGATTGAGGATGTTAAAGCATCCGATCACTTTGCATCTTTGTTTGTACGATAATCATTAAACATGGAAGTTGAGGCCCCATTCAAGACTCTTCCTTACGATTTTTACTGTCCATCAATACAAGATGCGCTCATAGAAAGAATTTGTTTAGTATGCTCTAAATACTTTACATCGGAAAAGGCAGCGCAATTTCACAAAAACTTCATGGCCGTATTTCACATGTTGAAAAAGATAAAGTTTTAGCCATATATTCAAGGCGAGGTAAAGAAGTTTTGTGCCGCATCGGGACCGATGTGGAATGGATGGACGACGACGACGTCGACGACGTGTATAACCAACTAGAAGCAACACCTATTATTAGAGATGTTCCAATGGCAGATCCACTTTCCAAGTGGGTTTTGAGCCCTTGGACTGAAAATCTTATGTAAGTAAAGATTTTCAGATGTATGATTTTAAAATGAATTATTAAAACCAAAGTTTATTACTACCAAAAGATAAAAATTATTAGCACCTTTGTAAGTACAAATAAACATTTCTAAAAATTGTTACTCGGAAAAATTTATTTTCTTTTCCTTTAGATTCTTACGTAATAAATATTTATCAGGCGGTCAGGGGGTCGGTGTATTCTTATTTTTTCTTATAATAGGGAGGGGTCAAAAACTAGTGGAAATAGTCTTACGTAATAAAGAATGGCCCCTATTGAAAACTCATGGTAGCCACACTGGTAGCTTCAGAGTAATTTCGCGAAAAGTGGGTGGGGTGCACATGTCGCCTGACATTTGTCACGTAAATACACAACTAAAAGCAATAAAGGAACATTAATCCTCATGTTCCACTATCTCGGAACGAAAACAATCAACAATTACATTCACATTCAGTATGATAATGAGATTATCATCGTCAATTAACAACACACCTTTATAAGAACAAACAATAATAGTATTCAACTAACTTGTACAGACAACAAAAGAGGGAATGTTACTGGCAACAATAATCATATTTTCACTACACACTCATAACATAATACTTATCACATCTGTTGTCCGCGCAAGGTTAGAGCGCAGACGTATACCTATGGAGTACGCACATTCGGCTAGTAAACATCATAGATACATATTATACTGCAAATTTTTATTCTGTACATAATAATTTTTAATAACGTTTACGAAACACGAAGTCAAAGACTACTCAGCACAACTTTCGATTTAATATGGTCAATACCGGGAGTCCTCCTGGAGGACTCTTTCTAGTTGCATTTGAAATGCCGGCAACCCTCCTGGTTTCAGGCCAAATATGTCCATTCGCCACTGGTCAGCTCTTTTTACTAGAGGGAGCTTGAGTAACCAGCCCATATACTGATCTCTTTTGCAAACTGTACATTAGTACAACAAATGGGTGTGAATTGACACCAAACATATTTGACATGAATATTCACATATAATTGACAATCCAATAGTGAAAAGTTGTTTTGTCACCTGTGATGGTAATGCGACCTCCTCGTTCGCACGGGACTAGTTTGCGTGAGACTGACGGTTTTTGCGTTGCCCGGCGAGAGCTTGCTGATGCTTGCGACGGTACTATTGCCATTGCTGCTAATTGGGTCAAGTATTGGTGGCACCTGGTGGTATTGAAAAGCTTATTTTACTGTTATTCACATAAAAATCTTATTTACTTGTATTTACAGAGAATTAAATATTTTTGTTTATAATTTACTAGCGACCAGCTTCTGCCTTGCACGGTTTTTACAACTTAACAAAACCTCAAGATATCTTTAGTTTACTACTAGCATAGAATGCACATAAGTTTTCCAGAATACATTCTCATTCTTATCTCAATTTCAAAATCATGTAGTTTATAAGAACAATACAGTGACACAGATAGGCACAGAATGTCACTTATGTATAGATATGTCCACAAGACAGGCAAGAAACAGGGAGAATTGGAAAGGGTTGGAGGAGACCTTTACCAAAAGGAACACAGAGATTCAGAAATGATCTTAAATGTTTTGTACTACAGCTATCATTCTGTACGATGCTTTGAAAAATGGCTACAGATAAAATATATAAAACCGAAAATAACTACTATTCACAATGGTTTGTTTGAAAGTAAAGGTAAATACATTTTTTTCTAGCCAAATTCCTATAGCTTTTTATTGTAGGAAAATTAAAGTACATACTTAACATAGGAAACTCATTGTTCCAAATTGTCAGTCATAATCATCATCACCCCAACGCTAATCCCAGTCGCACCCGAAGCTTTTTCAGCTTTGGAGTCTGGGGCCCGACTGCCGTCTGTAGGCCTAGTATGAGTTTTCAATACCAAACTCGATCGTCGATATAGAGCGCGTTTGGCGCTCTCATTGGTTGAGAGTTTTTACGACCTTGAAGCGGGCCAATCGCCGAGTCAAATGCGCTCGATATCAACGATCTAGTTTCGTAATGAAAACTCATACTAGGCCTACTGACCTCCAAAACCCGAAGGCAATACCGAAGCTCTACTACTACTACCGGGGCTCCGACAACCCGTAACGATTGCCACTAGATGTTCGTATGGCAACCGGGACCGACGGCTTTCCGAGACACGACCACACCAGTGCAAATATTCATATTCATGCATACAAATATATTTTGTAATGCGCGGGGATCGAAACCGCGCCTGCTTGCGCAGCGGCCGCGTTCGCTACCGCTACGTCACGGAGGCTGTCATAAAGCGTTGTAATAATGTTATTTTTATGCATTACAAGACATCACAATATCATGTTTCTCTCTAGACAATATACAGAAACATGCATTGTAATATTATAAATAACAACATTTTAATGTCAGTGACTGTCTCTTGCACAATAAATATAACATAACCATTGTTGTAACCGCTGCCTTCTAACTATATGTGTCAGTGCAGATAAAAAGTAACTATACTTACTCTAAAATCACAATAAACAGTTTTATAATAAACTGAGTGATAACCATTGTATTAATAATGTGTTTAATCCTATTAATATTATCTATTTTTTTGTTATATACACATTGCCCCACACTAATTCATCCTGTATCGTGGCTGTGTTTACAAACATCAAAACTCACATACACAGTCTGATCCAGAACAACTACCTGTGGGCCATACAAATATTTGTACTGTGCTGGAAAACCCATGACATGCAGTGCAGGTTGATCGCTCAGCCACTGAACCAACCATGTAGTCAATTATAAATACGGAGTGCGAATGTATGGATGAATGTTTGTTAGTCTTTCCCACAAAAACTACTGAAAGTGGTTGGATGAAATTTAGCACACAGATGGTTTATAACCAGGAATACCACATAGGATACTTTTATCGCAATATTCCCACGGGATCTAAATTTACGGGGGTGAAAGCATAGTGCACAGCTAGTACTTCATAATGGTGCAATTTATCAAATTAAGCAGAAAAAGTTGTCTTTTTTTTTCTAGGTATTAGAGGTCAAAACCAAATAAGGTCCATATAAAAATGACTGAAGTAAAAAAAAATGTTAGTTAACTTCCTGAACAACATTGTAACACCACAAGTAACATAAAATTGCTTCAGGCAGAAGAAGAAATAATAAGTATTGGAAGCTTTACAAACTTGCTCCCATCGTCCCTGGTTAAATAATAGACCTCACAGTACAACAGACAATAATAAAACCCAACATAAAGAATGCAATACAATAAAACATAATGTAACCTACTTCTCTCAATCATAACACTGGAATTCTTAACCTAAGCTTTCCTAGTGTTGCTATGAGATAAAAATAGATTTGACCCCAATTCCAAATTGGTCACTCCCACAAAAATCAATTAAGGTAGCTCAATGTAGTTTGTCTGTTTTAATGTCCTATGATTATAATATGTGATAAAATTTATTATTGAGGTTAATGGCTTTTTAATAGGGATTAGTAATATCCTTCAAAATAATTCTTATTCTGATTTATAGTGTTTCACACAATTAGGGTGATAGGTTGTATATAACATTACTTATGCATACATAGATTTAACAAACATAACATTGATTATATCAGTATAATGCCCAACATCCAAACATTAATGGTAACCGGAAATTGATTGACCTATTAGGGACCAGTTAGACAATAAAAACTCTTAAAATTTAACTCACCTGAGGTGCAGGTTGATTAGTTTGTGTGGAAGTCTCCCTCCTTTTTTGTGGATCTGTATTTTGTTTCAATGTTTGTAATTTAGCTAGCGGTATGATGTCACAGTCTGTAGGCCTGTGCCATACAGTTGTCTAAAAAAAAATATATATAAAATGAGGTATTGTGCAATGAGTTTGTAATCAATTTTGTTTTTTTTTTTTTCTTATGCCATAATAATTACCTGTGTGGAAGCATTGTAATAGTAAAACCTATGTGTATTGATATCAAAAAGTTCCCACCATTGTGATGAGTCTGTGCGTTTGACTTTAACACCCTATAACAAAAGAAATCATTACATGAGTCGGTATAGGATAAAAAGTAAGAAAATTTTGTAGCATTAATTAAATTAATTTAAAAATTTCATGTGATTTCTGATCCAATTAACAAAGGCTTAATTAAATAACAACAACACTTAAAACAGCTTACATATAGTACAATTATGATTAAAATCCAGAAAAAGACTGAGTCACTAGATAGTAGATTCCATAAAATACTGTGTCAGTAAGTAGTATATTTATTAAATGCATGCAGGTCAAATAATCTATGATTATTATTGAGAACACTAAAGAATTTAAACTACTAATGACTTTAGAAAGGATAAAATGTGAAAGTGAGTCATAGATCTGGAATACCCATAGTATTTGCTGGTTAAACTTGATTTGTAACTATAATGTTCTCTTGGATAATGATTGAACAGTGTTACAGCAACATCATTTTTGTAGCAGAACTGGGAAACCTAAAAGGCTAATCATATGTTCGAAAATTTAAACCGGCGCTAGGCGTACGGAAGTCAATAAATTTTTGAGGGATGTATACCTCAGGTGGATCCCAGACGCATTCGCCAGTTGTTAGGTTAGCATACATATGCTCCTTTGTCTTCGGCTCGATAATCTCCACCCATTCCACCCTAGAATAAAACATCACCAACGTCTTAACTTTACTACCACTATTCTACCACACATCAACAATTTGACTACGAATTCAGGGCGTGACATTAGCGATTTCCGCGTACTTTATTGATTTTGCAACTTTCAACTACGGATATCGGAAGCAATTTGTCAACAATATAAGTAAAACTTAAATGTAATATATTACCTTTCCGAAGACATTTTCCCTAAATAACAATAACTTTTCTAAACTTCACTTAAACATACTAAACAAATTATTTGACCTAAAATACGTATGAGAATAATCGGAAACCATCCATGTTGAATGTTTACTTCATTGATGGGTGCGTTTGTGGTAGGGCCACAAACGTCACTTTGTATAATCTACCGTGTAACGGAGTATTTATCAAATATTTAGGAACATGTAAAAACGTAATAAATTAAAATATATAGTCTCGTGTTTATGTTATAATAAATTATTAGAAACACAATATTTAATTTTAACAAAATACAGTAGTTACATAATATTCCTATAATCAAATACTAATATTTAATGTACTATACGCAATAAGGAAACGACACGAAAATAAAGTCAAAAACAGACTAGCTACCTACTAACTTCAAAACTCGCCTATGCCTATGCAGGCAGCACGGTTAAGAATACAGTTAAATCAAAAGAAAATAAAGAATTTAATACATATTATATAGCTTAGCAATTTGCTTAGTAGACTTGATTAAGAAAACGTAGTGTTCATAAGTGTAATCCTACCTTTATAAAGTGCGTTTCACGTAAGAATTCCCTTCGCCGTTATGTTGGTATTCATGATTGACAGTAACGTCAAACGCTTAGATACGTCATACGGTTGTTGTGGTTTTTCGGTATTTCTATTTTTTTATGCTTTTAATTATGCCAAACACACTTAAAAGTGGTGAAAGAAAGATGGTGCTAAAAGTAAAAAATTTTTGTGAAAGTGAAAAACATAAAAAAGCGCCAATAATCCCGTTAGAATGTGTATGACAGCGCGTTGCCGCCATGACCGGTAAGTAAAATAGGGCTACCATTACATGCCTGACAGTTCCCACAGTTATGTAATAGGTTATTTATGTGCGTATTTATAAATTCGTACCTTCTTCTAGAAATGTTGCATTTATATTAAAACATTATTTTCTAAATAAAATGTATTCATGATAAATTCTTTGTTTTAGGGATCTCTGAAAAAACTGTTACAAAAATTACTCAAGAAGATGAGGTTGCTGCGAGTACATCGACAAAAATTTCTACTCCGGGCAAGCATCGTGCCAGTAAAAAAAAAGTTATGCTTGATGATTTTGACCTTTGTGCATTACGTCACAAAATTCATGAATTTTATATTCTGAAAAACGAGTTACCCACTCTCACTAAACTGTTACATGAAATGCGAAATGATGTTGACTTCAAAGGTAATCGTACCAGTTTGTGGAGAATTATGAAGGAATTGGGGTTTTATTTCAAAAAATGTAGACCCAAAAGGAAACTACTAATTGAGAGGTATGACATTGTGGCTTGGCGTTTTCGATACTTACAAGAAATGCGAAACAATCGCGTTGGTGATCAAAGACCTGTCGTCTATTTGGATGAAACGTATATTCATTCCACATATTGTGCCAATAAATGTTGGCAAAGTGAAACTGAGGAAGGAGTTTACTCCTCAGATTCGAAAGGTCCAAGATGGATAATTGTACACGCAGGAGGTAAAATGGGTTTTATACACAATGCGCAATTGATTTTTAAATCTCAAACAAAATCAGGAGATTATCATGATGAAATGAATAAAACTAATTTCACAAGAGAAGCTATTGCCAAATCTGCCTGCTCGCTCGCTTGTAGTAATGGACAATGCGTCGTATCATACGGTAGCGGTGAACAAATCACCTACCATGTCCAGTACAAAAGCAGAAATGCAAGCGTGGATAACCAACAAAGGCCTTGCGTATTTGCCAATTATGGTCAAAAGTCAATTATATGAAATAATTAAATGCCACAAAGAACCACCTGTCTACGAAGTAGATTTATTGTTACAAGAGCATGGTCATAAAGTTGTGAGACTTCCTATCATTGTGACCTAAATCCTATAGAACTCATATGGAGTCTTTTGAAAAGGCGTATTGCTGAAAAAAACCTAGGTCAGGAAGCAAAAAATATTGTTAAGATAGCAGATGAGGCATTTTGTAGTATCACGCAAGAAGAGTGGATAAAAGAATGCTCCCACGTGGAAACCATAGAAGACAAGTACTTCAACGATGGAGTATCTATTGATAATGAAATAGATCGTTTTATCATTGAAGTAAAAGGTGACAGCGAAACTTCAGATGATAGTGACGCCAGTATCATATCAGGTATAGGTCCTTTAGAGGACCACAATTATTTTAAAAAATAAAATAAATGCTATACCCATCGATAATAGTTTCATTTTATAAATGCTCCTCTTATTGCTAGCATAAATATATTTTTATAGTAATTTTACAACAGAAACAACCTTAAAAACAAGGTGTTGAATACATTGTTGTCTATTCAACATCTTTTTACTTTTGAAGTCTATTGAATTATATACGGACGACAGCAGGTCAAACTACTTAATGTAACTCATCGTTGATAAATATGTATAAATAAATAGTTCCTACCATAGAGTAAATTTACCCTGCTCTAAGGGTACCACAGTCTTCAAAACCTAGCAACATTTGTTTGAGCGCTACCAACTTAATCCCGAAGGGAACTCTTACGTGAAACGCTCTATACTGGTTATGATGACATCACCTAACATGACAGTTATTGACTTGAGCATTTACGAAGATTGATAATTATTATAAATGTATGAAATTGATATTTATAAAATTATTCGTTGAATTATAGTACAG
This sequence comes from Sesamia inferens, assembly GCA_037179545.1. Taxonomy (NCBI): domain Eukaryota; kingdom Metazoa; phylum Arthropoda; class Insecta; order Lepidoptera; family Noctuidae; genus Sesamia; species Sesamia inferens. Next base: position 11,594,056 of record CM073928.1, on the reverse strand, counting down.
CTGTCTGCCCCATTTTATGTGCATAAACTCTTTCTTATATTTTAATTTAACATTAATGTGACTTAATATTAACTAAGAAACTTTTTTATTAATTTATGAATATTCCTGCTTACTTGTTTCTGCCGATACTGGGTTGTGGAGTGATTGAGTGATAGGCTATTCTATTTAGCTGTCTTTAAAACTTGACATTCGGGAACATTGATCTCAGTAATATTTTTCGTGAGAGGATTTTGAGATTTTTCTAAAATTAAAACTAAATATTCCAGTAAGTAGCTATATTTAACCAGTAATAAATATATTTTACGATTTCAGTTTCCTTTTAATTTATAACCAATGTTGCGGACTCTGACTGTTAACCTTCTAAAATGCCGGCGGCCTATTACTGCTGATTCATTTATTTGTAAACAGTGCAGAGGCACATCGTCTTTTGGTATTGAGCCTGTATCTACGCAGTCACCTAGAATAGTTAAGGGTCAGTCACTACATATAAGTTAGTGTGTATTATAAATATTTTTCTTTTATGATTATCCTGCACAGTGACATATTTTGTAACTGGCATAACTTTTATTTCTAGCAATGGCTGAAGATAGGTCCCACTTTCTGCTGCCCAATAACCAGAAATTTGTAGAACTGGACAGTTCTCAGGCATTTTCCAAACTAACAGATAAAGAAAAACTTTATGCGCATTACTTGAGTCAGGTTAGTTTGCCATGTTACCTTATTTGATCGCTTAATGGATGGTAATAACATTAATTGTATATTTTTTTTTTTTATAAAATTATCATAGAATATTTTAACTGTTTTAAGCAAAAATTATATTCTATTAAGTATCTAAGAAAAGTTTTCATCAGTATTGTGTTACTTTATTTTTATGACTTAATGTTGGGGTTTGGGCAATGTAAGTATTTTCTGTAGCTGCCAAAATGCACACACATGCACAAATTACCTTATTTTATATTAGAAAAAAATGTTCAAGTAGATCTTAGCGTGTTGATGTCAAAAATATAGTTTTGGTCTGAAATTTGTTAGGCCCAAAATTCAGCAAAGTAGATTTCCTAACCTTAAAAGTACAGAAATATTTAAAAATTTTAATAATAGTGATTGTTTATTAAAATTTATTTTTATTTTATGGTGTGCAGTGCATTCTAAGCAGCTCTACCTTTACCCATTGCAATAATAGTAATAATCACAGGTATTTTAAAGATAATGTGAACTGTATTATTATTATTTATTTTTAAATAATTTTTAATTAGTGCTCGACTGCAATCCTGCCTGATGGTAAGCAGTGATGCAATAGCATATAATTATGAAGTTTTATAATTTTCTTAACCTAAGATTTCTATTACTTTTTTTGTCAAAAGCAACACTAATTATTAAACTTTGTGACATTGCTAGATTTGTATAATATTTGAAATCATGTCTTGAAACAACTAATTTAAAAAAATGCTAAGGGTATGTTGTAAAATTCTTTGTTAAAATACACAATAACTATTTATATAGCTGAGCTGATGCAACAAACATAATGAACATGTTATGAAATCACCAAAAATATTGCAATTGTTTTTTCAGGCGGCATGGAACGGTGGACTTATAGTTCTAATGCAGACGAGTCCGGAGTCTCCAAAAATCTTTGCTATGCTGCACAGGATCTTTGCCATGCAATCCATGCAGTCTCTTAGAGAAGCTGCCACTGAACAGGGTGTTAATAATGAAGATTTTCAGGTAAGAACTCGTATCATTCTTCTTGTTCACTGTTTGTTGCTTCTCCAATGATGCAGCGTTGCATACATATCATAAAAATTCTACTCATTTAATAATTCAATTGAGAGGCAGGCACTTTACAGTAACTTGGCTTTACAATAAAACAGTGAAGGAAAACATTGTGAGTTGTCATCAACCAAACTGCACTGGGCCCGCATTGTAGATTAGGAATAATATAGGCTGATTTCCTATAGTTAAATTGACCAATTTCATTTTCTAGATTCACTAACATATATTCGAACAAAAAATAAATAAAACATACACTTTAAAAACATAAAAGTAATAACTTGCAATTATAAACAGAAGAAGACTTTGTATTTTGATAGAATTAACAGCGCATCCCAAACTAGGCCCAATCTGTATCTTGATAACCCCAACACTACACTTAGTTACCGAGTTAGTTCTGCTAGTGCAGTGAAGATTGATATTGATACATTTCTATTATTTTAATTAATGTTTTATAATTGCATTAAAATTTTGACTTTCGAAGCTCTAGAAGAATCTAGTATTTTACTACTTTATATTACTTTGCTTTATGTTATCATAAAAAAATTAACTGATAAATTCACCACATCCTATAAATATAAAAATATATTATCTATTTACTATTTTGTGGTTGGTAAACATCCTATTATTATGACAATGATCTTTTGTGGTTTTCAGGCATTTTTAGTATATGCTGGAGGTATATTTGCCAACAGCGGCAACTACAAAGGTTTCGGTGATACAAAGTTCATTCCGAATTTACCCAAAACTTCTTTTGAGCTTATTGTGAAAGCTTCCAAAGCTTACGAAGATGACCCTCAACACATGATGAAGACTTGGCAACAAACAGAGAAGTTTATGTATAGCATTGCTCCAAGGCTCACCCGTCTTGGTCTAGCTCCAGAGGTCAGTCTTAGTTTGCGACAAAATATTTGTTTGTGTTGTTGTCTATTTATGTTAGTCCAGGCCTTCATTTATACAGTGATTTCTATAGGTATAAAGGACAGCCTCCGTAGCGAAGCGGTAGCGAACGCGGCCGCTGCGCAAGGAGTGTCGAGTTCGATCCCGCGCAACGCAAATAATTGTATGCATGAATACAAATATTTGTACTGGTCTGGTCGTGCCTCGGAAAGCACGTTAAGCCGTTGGTCCCGGTTGCCGTTACTGGTTGTTGGAGCACACAAAAGTCCAACAATTGGTCTAACTGCAATGCTTCGATATCGTCTTTGGGTTGTGGAGGTCAGACGGCAGTCGCTTCACGGAAAATATCGAAGTTTAGCCAAAATCAGCAGTTAGAGTGGTAAAGAAAAAAATACTTCGGATGCGACTGGAATTAACACTAAGATGATGATGATGATGATTTCTATTGGTATAAGGGGTGGCAAGGTCATCGTTGAGCACCCTGCTACCATGATTCCTGTACGTGATTTTGAACCCACATAATTAAGATTTTTACAAAACCTTTGTAAAATACACGCCTACATACAATAATATATTTTGAGTGTGAAGTCATATACTATTACAATTATCTATAAAATAGCTGATTATTTAAAAAAAAAATCTTATGCTGGATTGTGGATTCGTAGTTACAGTTCGCGCATCGATGCTGCCACCCTACATTACTTATGAAGTAAATGGACAATCGACTTACAACTTTGAATACAAATGTCATAAAGATCAAATCTAATAAATCTCTGTCTTTACAATATAATGTAGCCAGGACATTATTGTACATGTTCGCGCATCGATGCTGCCACCCTACATTACTTATGAAGTAAATCGACAATTAGTCAAACTTACAACTTTGAATACAAATGTCATAAAGATCAAATCTAAAAAATCTCTGTCCTTACTATATAATGTAGCCAGGACATTATTTGTAGGGTGTGACGACGTACTTCTCCAGTAACATGACTGAAGAAGATTCAAACTTAGTGAATGACTGGATGAAAACCAAACTTCTGGAAGCATACATCTGTCGAACATTCAAAACAACCGCTGAAAATGGCTGTAAGTATTGAAGAATAGTAGCATTTTTATGTTCATTAGAATTCTAACCTGCACCCTAATTACGTAACATACCATTACTGGGTATCAGTTGGAATCAATTTGAAGCTCATTGCTATTCCATTACTCCCTATGTCCGAAAATGTATCTGTTCAAAAACGTAATTAACGCAGTGAATGCTGTTGAACTGTCAAAAGGGCGACACATTATTTACGCAATTACCCTGCGGGTTAGAATGGTTATCATATTGAGGAAAGGTAACGCTTAGTTCATAATTAAATTTTCCATTGTAGTCATCACATTCCAATTATACAGTAAGTACCTTTTAGAAGCAACTTTAATTATTTCAAACATTGTTCCTTATCTGCCCCTAATTGGCGAACACATTTTTGTTAATTGATTGCGACTAGTTGGGATCAGTTGAGATCGTTTGGACCGCCCATTGGTCCTTTCGGTCCAAACGATCCCAACTAGTCGCAATCATTTTTTTATTACATGGTTCTTGTATATTTATCTAAAAGCCTTCATTCTTTCCTGTGCACACAAGAGAATAGTAACAAATCATTAGAAGTATTGAATGAGCTTATGACCATAAGATAGAAGTGAAATCGCGATTCAGCGCCGAGTATTGTAGTGTACAACGTTATTTTTTATATTTGCGAAACCCGATATACGTGTCCAGTATTTTTATCTGGAGAATTTATGTACAAAATTTCAAAAAAATATCCTGAAAAATAACAAAGTTATGAGCTTGTTATGTTACCTGATTGTCCCTATGAAAATATGGTCGTCGTATTGCGTTTATTGATTAGTAGCTGCACCACACGGTTTCATCCGCATAAGATTTAATCGTCTGGGAATGTCTAAACTATCCTACATGTTAATCTTGTTACAATCACGGTCACGACCGAGAATCTCGCCTGTAACTAGCCGAGTACCGAGAAATTTTATCGGTTAGATTTGTACCCTGAAATGCCGGGACCGAGACGGAGATATCGGTCCAGCCTAAATAATGTACTATATTCACATTCACAGCCCGATTTGAACCGAGTATGCCCGATTTTCTAAATAAATTTCTCGATTTAGCTATATCGTAATTTTTTCAACAGTGCCTTTATACACCATACACTTGGCCAGTGTAGAACAGTCACCAATGCCAGGTCTGACCATGGCGATGGAGAAGTACAAGGGGGCCTATTTCCAAGTCACCCGCGGAGACTACTCGCCACTCCTGAAGCGCGTCAATGACAACCTGAAGATGGCCCGGGAGTACGCAGCCAACGACAACCAGAGGAACATGCTAGAACATTATGTGAACAGTTTCAAGGACGGCAACCTGAATGAACATAAGGAGGGCAGCCGGTTCTGGATCCAGGATAAAGGACCAATCATTGAAACGTAAGAAGTTTTTTGTGTCTTGTAAAAATAATGTTATTGGAATAAAGTGGAACCTATATCTAGTCGTCCTCCGTGGCGCAGCTATCAACACGCCTGCCTGCGACGTGGAGGCCCCGAGTTCGAACCCCGGCCAGGTCATGATGGAAAACGATCTTTTCCTGATTGGCCTGGGTCTTGGATGTTTATCTATACATGTATCTATTGTAAAATATAGTATCGTTGAGTCAGTATCCCATAACACAAGTCTCGACCTTACTTTGGAGCTAGCTCAATCTGTTTGATTTGTCCGTATATATTAATTTATTTATATTCATAAACTGATGCTATACAAACTATCAAATAAAAAACCGCCGCGGGTATATTTACAGGAATCATCCTATATGATATTTCTCCTTCCCATAATGTTTTACCCAATGAAGCTATATACGATATTAACGGAATTTGCTGCTTTATTCCATATCCCTTTATTTTTGTCGTTATGGACGAAAACTCATATTTCGATAATGTATGCAACTAGTAGGGAAGGGGCATGCAGTTTTAGTAAACGATCTACTTTCGTGCACCATATCATCGCTACTGCACCAGCCCTCGAAGAATATATGACTTGATGGTTGTTTTATTTTAAGATCAAAATGTACTTGCCAATACTGTTAGTTACCGTATACATCTTAAGCCATCAAAACCAAAACATCTTCCATGAAGTATTTGCGCTCATCCACAGGTATCAAGGCTTCATTGAGACGTACCGCGACCCTAGCGGTCAGCGCGGCGAGTTTGAAGGCTTCGTAGCCATGGTCAATAAGGAAATGTCCAAGAAATTCGGCGATCTCGTCGAAGGAGCCGAAAGGTTCATCAAGTACTTGCCCTGGGGTGAAGACCTGGAGAAGGACACCTTCCTTAGGCCTGACTTCACCAGTTTAGACGTAATGACGTTCTCGGGAAGTGGCATTCCTGCTGGCATCAACATTCCTAATTGTATGTATATCTTGGATTGAAGGGCTAGCGAAGATATGGCGAAGCGAATGTCATTTTGTTTTATTTCGTTGTAATAATTAATTTGTCAATTCGTAATTTATTTACTAAATTAAATTACAAAATATTGCTAATATGAATATTTATTTAGTTATGCCATCTCATTAGAGGGCTCTTAACGCCTCGTCCGCTAGCAAAGTTTACTATTTTCAGTAGCAATTTAAAAAGTAATTTTGTCTTATTAACGATACGACGGAATTGCTCAACAAGATTAGACCCGTACTACAAAAGTTGTCGCTATCAATTAGGTCTTAGGATAACTAATATTTTCATTAAAAATCTCACTTTCCGTGAGACCAAGAAGAACTTTTCTCCATAAAATCATAAAGCTAATGGGTTCTTTTAATTGCTCCATTCGTGATTGATTTCTTTATTAACCTGCACCCTAATTGCGTGACTCACTACACAACTGCTATCAGTTGAAATCATTTCGAAGCATATTGCTTATCCATTGCTCCATGTGTTCGAAAATGTGTCTTCTCAACAACGTAAATAACGCAATGAATGTTGTTGAACTGTCAAAATGAAACCCCCTTGCTACTGATAGTGTATTTCGTAATTACTCTGCTGGAATTCCGCCTTAAAAACAAAGGAATTATTAATTTCTATCGTATTTTTATAAAATTACAGATGACGAGATTCGTCAGAACTTCGGCTTCAAGAATGTGTCTCTGGGCAACGTAATTCCAGCTGCCTACAAGGAGTCTGTCATTCCATTTTTGTCAGCTAGCGACAAGGTGCTCTTGGAGAAATACAGGGTTGCTTCCTTTGAAGTAAGCATTATTAATATTTTAAATTGTCTTTAAGAATACTTTTAAGTTTTGCTATTCTCGTTAACTCAAACTTAGTTTTCAGACATTGCAATCATAGGTAGTTTGGATCCCGTTGGAGTGTTGGGATAAAATATGTGAATTTAATTTAAATTCTTTCAGAAGTTTCTGCATAATGAAATAATAAAAATACAAACACACACCTCAATCACAAACTTTCGCCTTTATAATATTAGTGTGATACTTAGCATAATATGTATGGCATATTTTTTTTTTTTTTATAACCGTCCCACACTCGTAATTTCTCCTGTTTCGTGGGTGCGTTTACAAACATATGAACTCGTATACACAAACAGCCAGACCCGAAACCAGTACTTGTAGGTCATGCAAATATTTATTCCGTACGGGAATAGAACACACAGCGCAGCAGTCAATCAGTTAACCACTGCGTCAACCGTGCCATCAATAAGTAAATGTACTATTATACAAAAATGTATAAGGTTGGACCCTTTTTATCCCGGTAGGACGTGGCTAAGCGAGCGGGTGCTGCGTTGCGGGTTCGATCAGGAGAAATTCCTAGTGTGAGCAAGGTTTTTTTTTAAGAAAAAAATCTTACACCCAAGCGGGCAATGCCGCTGCCAAAAGCTAGTGTTAACTAGCGCATATGTTCCTGACAGGTGCAAGTAGGTCTACACGAGTTGCTCGGTCACGGCAGCGGTAAGCTGTTGCAGCAGAAATCTGACGGCACCTTCAACTTTAACAAGGATAAGGTCAAGAACCCACTTACTGGTAAGATTATTTATTTAAAAATATATACCTCACTCAAATATATATAATATATAAGGAAAACTCTGTCCGACCCGTGAAGGTATTGTTAGGCATCGATAACTGATTCTACTAATACATACAAAACCTGGCTAAAGTTAATTAATTAGTAAATAGTATAGTAGTTAGTTAGTGTAGTAGTTAGTTAGTAGTAGTATTAGTAGTTAGTAGTAGTATTAGCAGTTAGTTAATTTTCGCGAAAGGTAAACTTTTACCTTTCGCGAAAATATATTTATTAAGGGGTATTTTTTTTTTTAACTTGAATGGCAATACAGGAGCGCGGGCGACGAAACAAGTCACGCGGTCACACGCATACAATAAATCGTATACAAATATAAATCGCCATTCACGGAAGCTCTTTCATAGAGTTACATAGAAAGCAGTAGTGTCCTTGCCGTCTGCGGATGCAGTTGGCATTTTGCCGCTGCGGTCTGCGGTCGTCTTCGGAATTGTGCCTTTAATCGTGCCCTTCTCTGTTTGGTCCAGGTAAACCGATCGAGTCATGGTACAAGCCCGGAGAGACGTATGACAGTACGTTCACGACATTAGGCTCTGCGTTCGAAGAGTGCCGCGCTGAAGCTGTTGGGTTATATCTCTCGTTAGTCCCAGAGATACTGAAGTTAGTACAAAAACAGTGTTTTCAGGATTAAAAATAATTGTGATGTTACTACCCAGCCCCTAGAATGGTCTAATTTTCGTGTATTACCAAAATGATGTGAAAAATTTGCAAAAAGACAAAAACCATAAGTGGCCCTGATTCCCTTAATCACAAACTAAATTAAAGTTCAGTGCATTTTTTCTTTATATTTCATTAAGAAGAGGGCCAGAAGATGTTTATCTTATGGCCTTTTTGTGTGGTTGAGACCTGTCAAATTAGTCCGCGCCTGGCGTAAATTGACGTTTTTTCCACCCGGTCGCCATGTTTATAATCGCGTCTAAACTGTCTATGGAATAGGGGAAAGCTAAGATGAGTGCCACGCTCATTTTTCATTGGACTTTTAAATTATTTATAGTGTTGTTTACTAAATAAAAACGCGTGATTTATGTAGTAAAAAGTGCATTCAGTGAATAATTTATAAAGAACATTGAAATATTGTAGCATAGTGGCCACATCATGTCTTTGTCCCAAATCTTCCTCCTAGTCGGTTCACGCGGGAAACGAAAGGAGATAGGTTAAGTTAGGTTGAACATTAATTACTGAAGACATGATAGTATGGTCTCTGACCGGTTCCAAATGGAACAAACAAAACCAAAAAAGAAAAATGTCTATGGAATATCTTAATTTGACAGGAGTAAACTAAAATATTATCTTCCATCCTTTTCTTAATGAAATAGAAAGAAAAGGATGCTATGAATGCTTGTTTAGTTTGTGAACAAGAGAATCGGCGCCAAAATTAAGAGTTTAATCAGCAAAATTCGCCTTTAATCTCACGTTGGCGTGTCTTAACTGTGACAATGGAAAATATCCTTTGTATACTTGAACATAAAAGTGATTTTTGCGTAATGAAGTAAAATTACCTAAATTAATTTATTGTCCTGTTCAGAATCTTCGGGTACGAGGGTCAAGAAGCAGAGGACGTCACCTACGTGAACTGGCTGAGTTTGCTGTGGAACGGAGCCGCTAAAGCTACGGAGATGTACCAGCCCGCAACCAAGACTTGGCTGCAGGTACAGCACCTATGAATTTATAGTTATTTAGAATAACCATATACATAGGTATAATAGCAACAGACTAGTCAGTAAATAATATTAGGAAACAAATCACGCTTAAAATCCAATAGTAAGAGTAAATACGAGACAGTAATATAATTTCTCGATACCTTTCGCGTCTGCAAACATTTGTCTGCCTCACGTTGTTAGCAATCAGCTGTCAAATCAGTTTTCTTTAGAAAATATTGTAATTTTTCAACTTAGAATCGCAACCCCCTGGGGCCTAGGAGATCGTCAAGCCTGAATCAGGGTGACTCTCTGATTCAGGCTGATTTCTTTTTTTTAATTGTGGATGTTCCAAATTACATCAAATATTTCAGTTTCAGTGGTAAATTGTGGGATTATATTTAACCAAATAGTACCCAATGCCATGTAAAAGGGTTGGAAGACACTATATTAGTTAATAGTACCGGGTGACCGAGCTTTGCTCGGCATCTTTTTTTTTTTTTTTTGTTAGGTACATCGCGTGTCTCTATATTTTCAAAACAAAAAATACATAACGAGCGAATTTTTTTAATAATATTTTTTGACTAATGTTTTTCGATCATACCGACATAATAATAAAAAATATTATTAACTGTTATTTAAATATAAAATTACGAGTGCAATTTAGTTTAACATTTTATTATAAATAAGTACTTATAGTTTAACAATCAGTTACATCAGTTATATATTATCATCAATACATAGTTTTAAGGTCTTAACCTAATACTTCCTTCCATACTATATTGCGGGTATGTCGAGGGTTTTCATTAATAATAATCATTTTACGTTCTGACGCACGCTGCCGCATATCTTGCAGACGTCGCTCCCGTTGCTCATCATTTTCGGCGGCCACGCGTTGTGCTACACGCTCTCGTGAAACATCTAAATCATAAGACCTTTCTGTTCTTAAAATGTTAGTCAAGTTTTGCAAGCATCTTACTTTAGCAGCACGTGTGAGATGAACGGAAACCTGATGATTTTCATCAAGTTCTTCTTGAAATGGGTCCTCACTGTGCGAAGTCTGACAAACACGTGTGGGACGAGCGAAAATCAGATTGTTTTCATGGAGGTTTTCTTCTGCTTCTTGAGATCAGTCACGGCTTCGTGGAGTTAAATTGTTCGTAAGCATTTTTTTTAATGTTCTTTTTGGCATTTTCGTGTAAAAAAGACACATGATATTTTAAGAGCAACTTTCTGGGTCTAACCTCAAACCAAACATTGACTTCGTGTACCATGAATGTAAACGTCATCTATATCAAATCAAAGTACTATATTAATTATCAGTTTAATTTAATTTAATTTTATTTTGGATTGTTATATGTATATTTATAATAGTTCATAAAAAATTTAAATGTATTTTGTGTATGTGTTTTTATGAAAGCTATGGACAATTGTTTGATGTAAATAAATTAATAATAATCGGTCGCCCAGGTACTTCCTCATTATTAAATCATATTATATGGATGAATTTTATTTTGCCTACTTTGAGGAGGTGCAAGGTATCATAAGGTTAGCAATAATAATAATAATATTTCAGTTCGTGTTGTGGCAAGTCTGAAATGTTGACACTGTTGAGAAATTCTGTTGTAAATTCGACTGCTCCTTCAGGCTGATCTTTAAAATGAATGAGCTTCATTGTTTCGACTTCTCCTACACTTTTGTGCTACCCTGGTACTTTGCACCTCCACAAAGTAGGCAAAATAAAAGTTCTTCCATGTATTATGTATTTACAATAAAAAATATTGTTTTTTTTTTTATTTATTAAAATATAAACCAGCGCTTGACCGCAATCCCGCCTGATGGTAAGCAGTGACGCAATCGTTGATGGTAAAGCGCACTAGGAACGTTTTGAATGAATTGTTGTTTATATACAACATCATTTCTTTCACAATTGTTTCGACTTCTACACTTTTGTGCGACCCTGGTACCTTGCATCTCCACAAATTAGGCAAAACAAAATTTCTTCCATTGATTTAATAAACGAGAAAGAAAATTCGTTGACGCCGTTTCCAATTATATAAAATGTAATAAAAAAAAGCATTAGACAAGGCCATCATTTTTTTTAAAACTCCAAACAAAAAAGGAAAAAACACTATATCGTTAGGGATTTGAACCCGAAGTCTACGAGCTCCAAATCAGAGTCCGAAGCCCCTCAGCTATTCGTATCATTAAGGACAGCGGCGAAATTTAGCTTCTTATGAGAAGTTTAGCAATTGTTCAGTGCCTCAAAACATGGAAGAAGACATTTTCTGAAAATTAAACCTAGCTAGATCGACTTATCGTCCCCGAAGCCCCCTGCACACAAAATTTCATGAAAATCGTAGGCGCCGTTTCCGAGATTCCAATTATATATATATATATATATAATTGGATATATATATATATTCGTTAATTGCTCGTTTAAAGGTATAAGATCACGATTTGGAAAACACTATATTAGTTAATACTAAACTCGGATATTGGATTCTATTGAAAAACCACTATAGTAGGACTTTTATATGTTACCTCATATTAACGAAATGCGATGTGAATAGTGATGTGACAATAGAATCGATTCATTGATATACAGTATGTTACGAAAACCCTGTCCGACCCATAACGATAATAAAGGTTAGGTAAACAAATGACCAAATAAAATATAAAATTTTACATAATCATCATAGTAGCAATACTAATCAATTTTGAAACAATCTTTTTTTTCCGCGAATTTCCCCAAAAATAGGAATTTTTAAAAAAATGACAACACCTTTTTAGGTGGTATACCTGTCGGCTTTCCTTTCATTCTTTTGTTAGATTTTTTATTTCTTTGGCGGCGTGGCGCGTGAGCGTTGTCGGCGACGTAAAAGAAATAATTAGAGATGTACTATTTTTTGCGTAATAACATTTTTTTTGTATCGCTATTAATCGAAATTTGTGTCTGGTTGAATAATTATCATTTGTTGTAAAAACACAGATTACCCAATGGTAAAAGTACTTTTGTTTGATTATCGATTAATTACTAATAATATTATTATAACACAAGTATTAGTAAACAGAGACGAGAAGGCCTTATGAAACACAATTTTAGTAAAATTTTACAAATATTTTAACAGTCAATATCATCGATATTGAGACAGAAACTGAAATTAAACCTTTGGCATGGTTTTCATTTACAGCAGTGTACATAACTAATTTGAGTTCTGTAAAAGTTCTAAACAATTCCATGCGATGTTGAATCGAGAATGATAATTGAAACTATTATACTAAATCGGTATCGATTGAAAAATCAATATTTTGATTACTTACACATCTCTATTTGCTCAAAGCATGCCGCGAGGCCAGCCGCGTAGGTACCTATTTTATAAAATAAAAATCATTTTTACTTTAAATTATCAGTTGCGCATAAACATTGCTTCCGTATAGACTATTCGTGTATTGTGATCATGTCGTTTTCTAACGTAATGTAAAATGCTGATGGAAGGTAGTAGTTCTGCAATTAGTTGTGTTGTGATCAGGTGTTGGACAGCTGCTTATTGATTCATGTGGTGACACGACGGTGTACCACCATATTTTTGTCGACCTGTACCGGGCTGTACGTGAGTACCTCCATTATCAGTTCGGCGAGCAGTGGATTGGTAGGGGTGGACTAACTTTGTGGAACACCGTGCTAATCTCGTGCGAAGGTGCCAGGCCTGTATAGTTCTTAGTGAACGAAATATGGAACAACATCTCCGCCACAGCCATTGTGCTCATCGAATGAAATGATACATTCAGAGAGTCAGACGACCTTCGCACTTAAAAAAAGTTCTTTTCACGAGCTGCCTAAGTATCATTGTTTATTTCGAGAGTCGATAAATATGGATAAACTACCTATACCTACATGCATGAGGTCAACTGAGGTCATGACCTGTACCTGTGTTGCCATGAAATTACCCATTTATTTTATTTAAATTATTTATTTTTAAGGGGGTATTTTTTTTTTTTAGTTTAGCCAGGTTATGTAGGCATTAGTAGAATCAGTTATCGATACCTAACAATACCTTCACGGGTCGGACAGGGTTTTCGTAACATACTGTATACCATTGACTTAAAATCAATAAATATTGAATTGATCTTTTTTGTACCAATGTACTCATTAATCATTTATTCATTAATATTTTTTCGAATATTATTCCAATAGGAATAGGGTATATTTTGTAACATCCAAGTAGCACGAATTATTATTCTAGCATTTTTTTTTTTTCATTTATTAAACCTTCTTCGCAGGCGCATGCCCGAGCTCGCTTCGTACTGATGCGTCTATTGGAACTAGAAGGCGAAGGAATGCTCACCATTAAGGAGACTGAACCTGGCAAGAACCTGTGCCTTACACTACAGCGGGAACACCTCGCCACTCGGGGGAAGAAGATCATTGGTATGTGGTAAAATGACGCATATCATTACGCAGGCCGCCTTTTACGAAGCACCATCGACGCGCAACCAGTTAACGTAGATACATTATATAACACTGAAACTTTTATTTTGAAAAATTTTCACAGATATTTCACATTTCTATGAAACAACAGCAGCATTATGTTACTGCTTTCTCTCACGTTTATAGAAGTAATTCCAGAAAGTTACATGTGTATAATACATTGTACATATAATAAACATAACATAAGAAGTAGTCTCGGGTCACTAGTATTTTTTTTAAATGACGTACCTACATATGAATATTCTAGCCTAGTCATCCTGGGGGACATTTTCGCACACTTCTATAAATATACGTCATATCGCTCTTCCAACAAAAACTAAAAAGCACGTAAATTTCCAGGTGATTTCCTTGTAAAACTGCAAACAATAAAGGCTACGGCTGACTTCAGCGCTGGAGAGAAGTTATTCGAGAAGTACAGTCGACTGGACGAGCCATGGGGTCGCTGGCGAGATATTGTGTTGATGCATAAACAGCCGCGTAATATCTTTGTACAGCCCAACACCTTCCTTATTAACAGCAACAAAGGTAAATGGTGTTTTTTTATACAGTAAGATTTTTTAGTCACCGTCCAAATTTTTCCTAGACATTAGGTATCATTCACTAAATCCATTTTTAAAAAAAAGAAAATTTTACGTATTGATTATACGTAAAATTTTCTGATTAAATCATTTTCTCGAAAGAATTATCCGCCCTACGTGGTCACTGATTTAAAACGATTGTGTTCAATTAACTTTGGCGGAGCGTGGTGCGGGCTGGCGGATGGCACGGCGCGATGTCAACAAACATCAAGTTTTTATATATATTTTTTTTTTTATCAAATTTTAATAACTTTGTGATGTGATATCTCAATATTTTTGTATTGAGTGATGCTAAAAGAAAAACACGTATTCAATGATTTTCGCCAAATTTCTTGGAATTATAATGTTTAAAAAACAATAATTAAAGACACACAAAAGAGAAAATTATATAGTCTAGGTTAGAGTGAATAGGCTTTTAATAAACTAGCGCGCTTTACCATCAATGATTACAGCACTGCTTCCCATCAGGCGGGATTGCGGTCAAGCACTAGTTTATAATTTATATAAAAAAAAAAGAAAAACCTTAAGTCTTGTCATAAAATGAATTCTAACTTTAGATATAGCCTAAACCTTTGAGCCAGTAATTTAGAACTTTATTCTGACAAACGAGATTTAACAACTTATTAAAATCGAGTTTAGCGTCAGTTTTTTGTAATCAGAATTCTTTGTTGAATTTATAGTTCGGAATTTAATAATGCCTGGATGTTTTAAATCTGTTAGACCCAGGTTTAAGCTTGCCTTACTTTACATTTAGGTAAACCTTTTTAGTCATAGGATCGAAAAGGTGTATATTCTAATGAAACGCTAACTTAACAAAGTGAAAGTGCGTCGGTTGTATCATAAATCCTTTTTCATTTCAGGTGAGGAAATAGACCTGAAGCGCTACCCAGCCACCGCCGAAGGTATGATCCAATCATGGGTGGAACGTTTCCCAAACACGGACATCGACGAAATCCTCGAACAGCTGGCTGATAAAGACAGCAAGTACTTCCAAGAGCTCCAAAGTATCGTCGCATGAAAACAACACAATAATCACTATAGTCTGTTCCAAAAATATCTGATTAAAGTGTAAATAAACCCTGCTCTGGCAACCTCATTCATTTAGAAAATATTTTTCAACTTTATAATATTGAGGTTAAAAAATGAAAAACATCTTCAAATTGATTTCAAGCCGCTTAAGCAAGAACGGCCTATTTAATAATTTGGCGTATGGTAAAGAAATAAATATTGTTTTTTTTTTTTTCGTTGTCTTTGCCATTAAGGTTTTAAGTTTATGTAATTTTGTCTAGGCACCTTAAGAAGACAAATAATAATCTTACTCTGTTTTTGACGGCGCTACGCCCAGTAGCATAATTTTATTTTACTTTTTTGTTAATTAAATTTTACTCACGCCATTATTAACCCATTATTAACATTACAATTTTGACTTTTTAAGTATACAAATACGTAATGAAATCAAACTACTCAATTTACATTGTAAGTGTAACTATATATGGCCACCTGAATGTACATTTTCTGAATCATATATTTACATTTCTCAGATACTTTTGTGATATACTAAACAGTTTTAACATTTCATTAGCGCGCGTCTTTCATAGCAGTTTAACCATTATCAATGTCAATGACTTAAATAAAATGACGTATGCTCAAACCCTTATATCAATGACTTAAAAAAAATGAGCTGTGCTCACGTTTCTCTCCAACTATAGTGTACCGACGTAATTATAATATATTAACCTTAATGTCAATTTAATATCATAATATAATACCAAATGTATACCGATTTTTATTAATATAAGTACTCGTACTTAATATCATAATAAAATACCAATGTATGTCTAAGAAATTGCGTTTCATTTACAAGCAGAGTTTAAGAACATAGCTGCTCAGTGTGGCTACCATGAGTTTTCAGTACGAAGACTCAATCATCGATATCGACCGCGTTTGGCTCTTCGATTGGCCCGCTTCAAGGTTGTAAGAACTCTCAACCAATGAGCGCACCAACCGCGATCGATATCGATGATCGAGTATCGTAATGAAAACTCATGGTAGCCACACAGTTCAGTGTCTAATCACGGAAGACGTTATAAACAGTTTTCCAAAAGATCCTCGAAAACTACTTTTAAAGTGGACTAGTTGAAGTAGATTTCGCACCTTTAGAACAATAGAGACCTAATTCGAAATTTGAAGATTTCAAAGTTGACTCATAAAATTACCTTGCAAGACCATCTTCATCAACTGTTAATAAAACAGAGACGGTTTTTCAGGAAAAGGACGAGTCCTTTTCATAAACAACCGTGAAACCGTCTCTGTTTTATTGTTCAACATTGTTGCAACAAGTTCAACATATCAACATTGAAATCTTCCAATTTCGAATTAGGTCTCTATTGTTCTAAAGGTGCTATTTATTTAATAGTCGGAACTACCGACAAGCGCAGCGTCGTACACTCACTGCTCACCCATGCTGGATGTAGGCCGCGTCTAACCGTGCTTTTTGGTAATCCTTGGGGGAGGCCTATGACCAGTAGTGGACTTCATGTGGCTGAGGTGATGAGTTTAAGTAGAAACGATTTTTTTTTTAAATGCATTCATGGTCAAATTAACTTTTTTGCCCTACACACTACACCGCAAATACCTAATATTTCATGTGTACAGTATGTTAAGAAAACCCTGTCCGACCCGTGAAGGTGTTGTTAGGTATCGATAACTGATTCTACTAATGGATACAAAACCGGGCTAAACTTTAAAAAAAAAATATTATTTCGCAAAAAGTGGTAACTTAACTTTAAATGTGCGTTCACCCTTCCGCGAGCGGCGGGCGGCAGGGCACGCGGCACGTGGTCGCATCGCTATTCGCTCATAATAATACCGGTGTTGTCACTTTTTTAAAAATTACCAAATTTCGGGGAAGTTGGAATGATAAATATTGTGAATTTTGAGATTTTAATACATCGTGATCAGTGGTCTCCTTACCTGTATCGCCAATCACGTAATTTTACGAGTACTAGGAATGGGGCAAATTCGTAAAATATTTTATAGCTTGTCTAAGAATAAACAAGGCTCTTAAGAAATTACTATCACTATTTGCAATGAAAGTGGATACTTTCACCACAATATAACCATAGTCTTACTCTGATTCAAAATTATGTACACAATAAAATATATTTAAGTTCAATATTCTTTAATTTTTACGACAAAAATATAAAAATCTCATTACGAGGTACGTCACTAGTGCAGGCATTCGCCGGTCGCCGTCACCGTATTATTACGTGCGGCCAAGGAGCTTCAAGGTTAAATCGCGCTGTATTGTGAGTTGCCTCACCGCCATCCCCGTCAAATCACGGGAAAGCTATATCGCTCAGTGCAACTAGTGCTGTAGGCGTTTTTCGTGTTTCGTGAAGACGAAGAGTTATTAAATATTTTGCAATCATGAATTGCGAAGCGACGACAGTTCTCAACATAGAAAGTGATGTTGAATTGATAAGTTTAATTTATTTTTTAAATCGATATTTTAATTCGACAAGTAATTGTGTTTGTTTGTAACATATCATGGATACCCAAGATTTAAATAATACATTCATAGGCTGGAATTATTAATAATTAAGAAGGTACCTCGAAAATCAAAAAATCAAAATCAAAATCAATTTTATTTGTATAACATAGGTAGTGAATACAGTTCTTAAATTTATGTTTATAATGAAATGAAATGAAATGAAATGAAATCGTTTATTAAGCAAGTAGGATCACCGATCACTTTTACACGTCATATGTTTTTTTTTCTTCTTTTTTTTTTTTTAAACTAGATGAAGCCGGCATTTCCTAACTGACTACCTCTGAGAAGAAATAGCCGAAACAAACTCAGGGATCATCGTCTTTTTTAAAGTCCAGACATTAAAAATGAAAATGTTTACAATAATTTACGCTACAATTACGCATATTGCTTAATAACAATGCTTAACAGAGCGAGCAGCTCAGTCCCAAGCCTCTCTATCCTCTAAATAATCTGAGATTTTATAATACCCCTTTTTGCAAAGTTTGGCCTTTATATAGGTTTTATATCGTTTAATGGGTAAGTTTCGAATGTCCATGGGAAGCTTGTTGTAAAAGTGTATACATTGACCCATGAACGAGTTGCCTACTCTGTGGAGACGAGTGTGATGTACAGCAAGATTGTGTTTGTTATGTATAGGTCGCTATGTTATGCTAAGAAGCGTACAAATACTTGCATGCAAAACATTAACATTTTTTTGTCAATCATGCTATATGCAAAAAAAAAAAAAACAAATGATTAATTATATAATGTCAAAATAAATGATAAATGAGTAAAAACAATGTCACAATACGGAATAATTTCGCTAGTCAAAATAAATAAGTCTACATTAATTTGTCATTTAGGAATTCATCAGTTGTATAATAACATTTCTCAATTAATAAATGTTTTAATTTTGTCTTGAATTGTATAATATTCAAATTTTTTATGCCAACTGGTAATTTGTTGTAGATGCGCGGTGCCATTCCTAAAACACTCTTTTTTACTAAAGCAGTATTACAACGCTGATTTTTTAAAACATTTGCATATTGACTACGAATAGTAACATCTCGTAACGTTGACACCGTTTCAAACAATCTTATGTTTGTCTTGACAAAAACACTAATTTCATAAATGTACAATGATGGTAAGGTTAAAATTTTCAGCGACTTAAAAAATGGTACACAGCTATCGTCAATTTTCAGACCACACATCGATCTTATGCACCTTTTTTGTGCCTTAAATATGACATCTTTATTAGTAGAGTTTCCCCAAAAAATAATGCCATATCGCAAAATTGAGGCTACTAAGCCATGATATGCAACTAGTAGCGCATCGATATTTATTCTTCTAGCAATTTGGAAAAGTGCGTACGATGATCTATTTACTTTTTTACTTAGGCCATCTATATGGGCCTTCCAGTTTAGTTGGTTATCCAGTAATAAACCTAAGAATTTTGCTACTTTAACCTCTTCAATTTCACAGTTACTATGTCTGATATTTACTTTTGGTGCTACAGTTCTTTGATGATAGTGCATTATTTTCGTTTTTTGTAAGTTTATAACTAAATTATTTTGATTAAGCCAAGTAATTATGTCTGATAATGTACTATTTATGTCATCTTCATAAATATTGCGATTAATACATTTGACAATGGCAGTAGAGTCATCCGCAAACATCACCATTTGATGTCGTGTCACATTTGGCAGATCATTTATATAGATTAAAAAAAGCAGTGGCCCAAGGACGCTACCCTGTGGGACACCAAACTTTACTAACCTAGGATGAGAAAAGAAACTCTTTTCAATTTTTGTTTTTTTACATACTCTTGCAATCTCTGTACATTGCATTCTATTAGAAAGATATGACGTGAGTAGTTTTAAAATATTACCTCTGATGCCGTAGCTCTGCAGTTTCGCTAATAATACGTTGTGCTTTACATAATCAAAGGCTTTGGTCATATCTGTAAAAATAGCACAGATAGGAGCTCTTTGATCTACTGCCAACATAATACTACGTAAAAAATAAAAAATAGCCATGTTGATCGTGGTATTCTTTCTAAAGCCATTTTGTTTCTTACATAATAAATTAAATTTGTGAAGATAACAGTACAGTGACTTATAAATAATTTTTTCGAATATTTTAGAAAATACTGAAATTTTTGCTATTGGCCTGTAATTCTTCATATCGGTTTTTTTATCTTTTTTATGGAGTGGTTTAATAATGACTTTCTTCAAGTCTTCCGGATAAACTCCGTCAATAATACAAAGGTTCATAATATGTGCTAATACAGGTGCTATAATTTCGTTCACCGATTTTAGAACCTTTGTTGACACACCGTCAAATCCTACAGTACTTGTATTTTTAAGTGATCTTATAGACGAAGTAATGTCTGTCGATAGAACCGGCTGCATATACATTGATTGTCTTGTTAAATTGCCTAATTTGTTGTCAAAATCCATGTCAGTTTTACTATTGTTCTCAATGTCATCTATAAAATACTCATTAAATGCATTTGCAATGTCAATAGGTTTTGTAAAGGTCATGTCATTTTTATTAATTGTCATTATTTGTTCTCGGGGAATGTTATTTTTTTGTCTATTAATTATTTGCCATGTAGCCTTCGATTTATTATGCGAGATTTTTATAAAGTAATTATTTTGAGCTTGTTGTGTTAGTCTTATAATTTTCTTATATTGTAAAGAGTATTTTTGAAAGTCAATTTTATTCTTTAATGTAGGGTTTAGTCTATATGTCCATAGTAATTTTCTTTGTCTTTTACTACAGATTTTTATACCACGTGATATCCATTTTACGTTTTTATTGGTGTGAATGGTTATTATTTTGTCTGGGAAGCAGAGTTTATAAAACAAATAAAATGATTCAAAAAATAATTTGTAGGCTAAATTAGCATCATTGGTTTCATACACTTCCTTAAAAGTTAAGCTACGTATGCATTCTCGGAATTTATGAAGATTCTCTGTGGAGTAGTCTTTTTTAACCATTTTCCAAAATTTTAAGCGACATGTCCTATTTATGGGAACTCTAAGTAGTTGCGATGTGTGATCAGAAAGGATGAGATCAATAATTTCAGCCCTGCAGCCTCTTTGCATGTTATGCGCGAAATTATCGATACATGAGTTACTACTAAGCCTAGTAGGTTCATTTATTTCTAATGTCAAGTTATAGCTCAGTAGAAAATTCTCTAATTCTAAAGTAGTCCTGTTCCTGTTTAATACATCAATATTTAAATCGCCACATAAAACAATTTTTTTCCTATTTAATGAACATAACTTACTCAAAACAATGTCAAGCTTGTCATAAAATGTCAAATAATTATATTTAGGAACTCTATAAACACAAATTACAATAATAGAATGAGTTAATAGTTCAATACCGCAAATTTCAACAACGCCTGACACAGAGAGCTTAGCAATATCTGGCAGTTCTTTATATTGATGCCCAGTTCTAACTAATATACACGTCCCTCCACGATTTGTTTCGCGACAAAAGATAGCAGCGGAATGGAAACCAGGAAGATATATTAAACTCTCATGACCAGAAGTAACAAAATGTTCAGTTATACAGAGAATGTCTACAATTGTGCCTTGGTTTTCAAGGTTATTTAATTTAATAGTTAATAAGTCCGATTTATTCAGTAAACCGGCAATGTTTTGGTGTAAAATATTGAGGGTATTATAGAAAAAACTGCGAATTTTGTCTCTCTGTATTAATCACAGGTGTTGTCTTAAACACATTGGAGTTGTCATTTGCATGTATTATGTCATTTCTGCATATTTCAATTTTTGCATTCATACCGTCAATATAAATAATCATATTACAAATGTCATTAAAAATAGATTTCATTCCGGAGTAATTTATCATTCCCGTGCGTCTATTGAACATCGTATCATCATATCGCAAATTTCTGTTACTATCCAGGAAATAAGCATGTCCATGAGTAGCTGTATCTAAATATAATAAGTTATTGAACATTTCCACTCTCGAATTATACAAATAGTTATTAGTGAAAAATTTGTACGTTGGTGTGCATATAATTATGTTTGTATTTTTGATTTCCTGTAAAACTTGTCTTATAACTAAAATGCTGTCATAGTATTTACACGTGACTTGGAAGTCCTCACCGCCTACCAATATGATACAGTAGTCTAGCATCGTGAAGTTTGCCAGTTTTTCTTTAGTACCTTTCAAAAGACCCTGAATATTTGTATGAGGTGTGATGTAATGGCAAAGTTCACATTGCCCCATAGTGTTTTCAGCAATGTTAAGCAATTTATTCTTGTTGTCGGTGCTTAAGATGCAAATTTTGCTTTGCTTGAGACTGCTATTGTCGGAATGATGAATATCTTGCTTTATCGGTGTAACAATATTGCCAATATTTACATCTGTTTGTGTTTGTTTGCATGCATTTTCCATTCTAAGTTTTTTATTACAACAACCTGTCGATTTTTGCTGTTTTAGGTTTTCCGAAGTATAAGCCGCGTGACTGTTGGTTTGAGTTTCCTTATTCATTGTTTGTATTCGCAACTTCGATTTATGTCCCAAAGTATTTTTTACTGGGGTAGATGTTAAGCTACTCGCATGAACTTTTGTGTTTGGAACCTTTCGTTTAGGTCCTGGAGTGACACACTTGGCTTCACCAACATCAACCTTCTTATATAGTTCTATGATCCGATTACATTTATAGAGATCTGACTTTAAATTTTAAACTCGGTAGGTAGGGTAATAACAGATTTTGTACTTAGTGTTATTACGTTTAGGTATATACCTCGATTTTTATTATAATGCCTCTATGTATGTATAAGCAGTATACAAGTAAATATTGTCGAAAGGTTAATATTGTGAATAAATAAAAAAATTATGCATCGATATTGAGTATTCCCAACACTGTTCCAACTTATACCTAAAGTGACGTGGCGCTGGAGTTACATCAAAGGGATCAGTGACATGGCGGTTTAAGGGTTAATGATCAAAAGAAACTGCTTCGCGGTATTTGTTTGAAGGGGAAATAGTGTATAGGTATAACGGTGAAAATAACTGATTTTGACGCCATTGACTCGTTTAACCCCTTATAGGGCAGAAACGAATCTGTTCAGCGCCTGTAACCAGCAAACCCTGATACAAACCAATATCTCATCAGCTGAAATAGGTCAGGGCCTGAAATCAGTTGACTTTGGTTTTGATAAAGCGGAAACAATAAGAGCTAATTTCCCCCTTCTGTTCCTCCTTTTGTAAGAAAAGTAATTCGAAATAGACGTAACAATAGCAATGTTGGCGAACTGTCGGTATACTGTAAGTACTTCACACCTCTGCCCACGCCGGGTTGCAATGTCACTAGAGCAATGCTAAAAAGTTTTTATATCTCTCATATTCGGTAACTAGGTCCTAATTACTCCCAAACGGCGCTTGCAAGTGACCAATTAGCGCTCTAGGGTAATAATGTAGCTAGAAAAGCCCTAGGACGGTAAGTGATTAACAGATTACGTGCGGATGATGCCGAACAGGCACCATGTAAATCAGTGATTCCCAAAGTGGTCCAGGTGGACCCCAGGGGTCCACGGGAGACTTGCTGGGGGTCTACGTAGGCGTGAACAAAAAATGGGGGTCCATAAGATGTTAATGGGGGTCCACGAAAATTAATCTGCTTTTGATAGTAAAGAGCAAAAATGTAAGCATAGTTTTTATAAGGGCCTACCTACATTGTTTTAAGTACCTATCTAAGCAGATAATATTTTAATAAGGCAAGCGACTGTTACTTGTCCAAACTTGCGTATTCGATATTACGTACAATTTCGTGTACAGACTTGCAAAGCCCTATCCGCCCGACAATGCTTAATGCTTGTTCAGACATGAACTTGATCACCACTATAAATACTTGATGCCAAAGGCAAACGCATTCATTCGTTTCCGGAATTTCGAAAAAAGGCGGAATTTGGAAAAAAAGTTGTGAGAAAATTTATATCTGTGTTTGCTAGTGCCGGAGAAAAGTAAGTAACCTACCTTTTTTTTGTTATAGTACTTAAGTATTTTGTTTACGTGTACTAGTCGGTTGATCACAACGGCCTGTATAGATAGGTAACTTAGTAACTTACAGATATTTTAATTGTCCTCTTTCGATTTGAAGACAAACACAGCACGTTTTATTCAATTGTTTTTTCACGAGAGAAGCACTGCCTCTCTAAAAAGGCCGAATAAGCAATATTGCAGAGCAATTAATTTTGTAATTTTTCTTGCAAATAACTACTAATTTTATAAAACAGTAATTTTATAATCATTTTAAATTGATTTTGATGTAACTATTTTATCAAAACTATTCCTTTTCGGAAAGAGCGAGCGGTGCGCGGGCGACGGGAAAAGGGCGGGGCTTGAACTTCGATGCCAGTTTGTCACGTTTTAACAATGAAGCCGCAGACAAAAAATACGCAAATACACGGAGCGCGTGAACTCATTGATTTAATAAAATGTTAGTTATCGTTTTTATGGACAATTTTGGGATTTCGACTTTTATTTTTTCCTACACAAATATGATCAGTATTCGATACTGAGTACACCAATTTTTATTTATACTATTAAAAATTAGTGGTAAATTATGTACTTTAAAATTGATACCGTTTTGTGAAAACGTCTGTATTTGTCTCAGCGGTTTATTACTTGGTCCCTTTACAAGCCGTAATTCTATTTCCGTGTGCTGACAAAGGCTGCGGTGTGATACCTATATTCAGAAAAAAACTTGGTTACTAAAATATTTTTTTTACAGGTAAGGTAACTGACACGAAACATGGCTACAGCAAAGAAAAAATGTCGACAATATAGTGTCGATTATTTGAAATATGGTTTTGTTCCATCAGAGGCAGACAAACAATTGCCCATGTGCCTATTATGCAACAAAGTTTTGAGCAATGACTCTATGAAACCATCAAAGCTCGAAGATCATCTAAAAAGGTGTCATACTGATAAAATACACACATCAAAAGTGTCTAGGGATCAAGCATTTTTATGCGGATTTCTTGAGATTGAGATGTGGATTTGTAATAAATTTATGATTTTATAAATTTATATGGATCCTTTTTGGTGCATTTCATAATTTGAATCAGGAACTGTGAATCAAATTCGAGTAAAAGATGAAAATCAGCTGTCAATATTTTCCCTATAAAAACATACAACGCATTGAAGACATTATTAGTGCTACTGTTTCCCTACTACTGATTAAAACCAACGTTATTATGGAGCGGCGACGTCATTTAAGCTGGGAAGAAATGCTCAGAGCCGTGGGAATGATAGAAGCTGGTTCCCGGCAACGTACTGTGGCTTTAGCTCTGAATACAAGTCAGAGTGTTATCAGTCGACTTTGGACACGTTACCGAAGCACTGGTACCGTGGCTGAGCGCCATGGAGGACGGTATCGCTGCACCACACGGAGACAAGACCGATACATTCAAATCTTAACTCGAAGAGCTCCAACAATAACCGCCATGATGTTAGCCGTGTAAGCCGTGAGGCTTCATCACTCTTCAGGGAACTTAATTAGCGACCAAACAGTCAGAAACCGCTTGCATGAAGTGAACCTTCATTCCCGAAGACCGCTACGGGTACCACCTATAGCAATGCACAATCGTAGGATTCGATATCAATGGGCTCTTGAACACAGAAATTGGGCAGAAGAACAATGGCGTTTCGTGTGCTTTTCTGATGAGTCTCGTTTTGGTATGAGACCGGATACAAGACGTATACGACACTGGAGAACCCCTGGATGCCAACAGCGATTAAAATCCTGCCAGGAAGTCCATCCTTATAGTGGTGGAACCATCATGGTATGGGCGGATATTTGGATCGGCGGAAGAACTGAGTTGCTTTGGATCAGAGGCAACCTCAACGCTCAAATTTATGCTGAGACGATTGTATCAGACGTCATCGTTCCTCTACAAGTGCAAATCGGTCCCTTATTTCAGTTAATGCATGATAATGCACGACCGCACACCGCAAGAGTTGTAAGACAGACTCTCGCCGCAGCTAACATCAATGTCCTGCCCTGGTCTGCTCAGTCGCCAGACTTGAACCCGATTGAGCATGCATGGGATATGCTACAGAGAAGAGCTCTGCCGAATATGGAGGGTATCCAGTCGCAAGAAAACCTTTTTTTGTTGTTGCAACGAACATGGGCGGCCATTCCACAGCGTGATTTGGATGAACTCATTTTGAGTATGCCAAACCGATGTTCTTGTGTTGTTAGTGTTCGCGGTAGAAACACGGATTATTAATTGTTTAAGTTACCCAATAAAATTTTAGAGAAAACTGTTATTTCAGTCTTTTTTTCGAACTTTGTGTTAGTGGTTCAAATGTCAAATATCCCTTTATTAGGAAAATGGCAAATTTCTTTATTAATGCAAAGGTGACTTGGTTTATCGTTACTGTGACAAACGAAAACACTTTATTTGATGAATCCTTAAAGAAACTTTTAATTAATATCAATCAGGAGAAAAGTTATTGCAAAAATATATGTTGATCCCTAGACACTTTTGATGTGTGTAGGTAAAGATTTAAAATATTTTCAAACATTGAAAGAAAAATATGGAAAGAGACACACCGTGCACAGTATGTTCGCTTCAACATCTCAAAGTAACGATGATGGCTTGCGGGCATCTTACAATATCTCATTACTTATAGCAAAATCTGGAAAACCGCACACTATCGGAGAACAATTAATTTTACCCGCTGTTGAAGAGGTTTTAAAAACTGTTTTGCACAAATCTCCATTTGACGTACTAAATAGAATCCCATTAAGTAACAATACTGTGCAAAGACGCATTGATGAAATGAGCTCTGATATCGAAAGCTTTTTGTGCAATCATCTGCAAAAAACTCATTTTTATATACAACTGGACGAGTCAACGTTACCCAGTAATGAAGCATTACTATTGGCATATGTCCGATTTATTGTTGAGGAAGAAATTCACGAAGAATTGCTATTTGCCAGAACTTTGGAGACTGACACTAAAGGCGAATCAATATTTAATGTCCTGAGTAATTTTTTTACGGAAAAATCGATCCCATTTACAAACATTATTTCAGTGGCAACAGACGGAGCTCCTGCAATGGTCGGGCGATATCGTGGGTTTATAAGTCATCTCAAAAGAATTATACCAGGACTTACAGCTATTCATTCCGTAATCCACCGACAACATCTTGTGGCAAAACATTTAAGTGACAGGTTGAACCAATCTCTTTTTGGAGGAGGAATCTTCTTTGGTAAAATAAAACTGCGTGTCCGATATGATCTGTGTAATTCGACTTCAAAAGCCCTGTTTATATCTACATTTTTTATGGCACAAGTTGTGGTATGACTAATTATTTACAATTATATCCATTGAATGTCCATTTGAAGCTTCTTCGTAAACCTAAGTTAAGTTCAAGCGTGCGCTCTCCGTAGGTACGAATCTCTGTTCCGTTTGCCGCGAACAATTTGTAGGTATTCTTGGTCGGTTTATTTTTCTTATTTCGGACGGCTAATACCGATATGTCGGCTCCTGTGTCGACGAGAAATCTCTCTCTGTTGTTGATGTCGATCACGCATAGGCGGCGAGATGTGTGGTTTACATCGACACCCGCCACAGTCGATGTACTTTTTAGTTTTCCTGCTTGCTCTTGGAACACGGCGATTCGCATTTACGGGCTTCGTCGCCGTATCGATAGTGATAACGGCATAGCCAGTCGGCGTCCCTCGGTGTACGCGCGTTACTAGCGCGCGGCGTTGAATGTGTGCATGAGCGGCTATGTTGACGGCTAGCAGAGTGCGAGCGGGAACGGCGATGTGATGCATATTGCTGATTACTTCGTAGTTCGGCGACTTCGAGAGATAGCTTTTCGATTTGTTTGCAAAGCATGCTGATTTGCAGATTTGTGACGGAGTTCTGTTGTACTTCGTTGACCGATGCTGGCGGGGGAACTACGGAGACTGCGGCGACTGTTGGTTCGAAGTGTTCCATCATTTTGTCGGCCATCGCAGCTAGAACTTCGAGTGTAGATTCTGTGTTCACGGATAGTACTGCGCGAACTTGGGCGGGCAGGTGATTGAGCCACATGACCTTGAGCGCTTCGTCGGACAGAAGTTTGCCACTTAGGTCGCGCATTTTACGTAGCAGCTGGCTCGGTTTCTGATCACCGAGTTCGAGACCGCTGAGGAGTTTCTGAAGCTGGCGATGGTCTGATTCTTGGTAAGTGGAAATCAGTCTCTCTTTCAGTGCGCTGTATTTACCGGTGGCTGGCGGTTCCAGTATGATGTCGGCGATTTGTTCCAGGTCGCTGCAGCCGAGTAGTGGGACGACAAGGTTGAATTTTTGCTCGTCACCTATCTTGCTGGCAGCGACGGCGGCTTCGAACTGCGCGAACCAAAGACGAGGATTTTGGCGCCAAAATGGTGGTAGTCGTGCAGGCAGCGATATTGTAGCTACGTCGTTCTTCATTGTTGTGACGCCTAATGCATCGCTGAATTCTTCGCTCTTCGACATTTTTTTTTTTTATGTAATTTCTGCAGGGATTCAGGGTCTTGATATTTCTTCTTTTCTTCGGGGTCACCAATTTGGAGGAGGAATCTTCTTTGGTAAAATAAAACTGCGTGTCCGATATGATCTGTGTAATTTGACTTCAAAAGCCCTGTTTATATCTACATTTTTTATGGCACAAGTTGTGGTATGACTAATTATTTACAATTATGAAATACAATATTATTGCTACGATCTTTAGCACGCGCCGCGTCTCGGTGAGGAGCGCGGGGCGCCGCAGGCCCGCGCTGTGAGTCTATAAATATAGGTCGACGCACTGAGTCGTTCCTTTTCGTCGTGGGCCGCCCGCCGTGTCAAGATCTCCGCTGCGATGCGCCAACTTCGTGTGTAGTCTTCGCGCCAAGATTCCGCTGCGATGCATCCTTCGTGTGCAGTCTTCGTGTACATATCTCCGCTGCGATGTAACCTTCGTGTGCAGTCTTCGTGTACATATCTCCGCTGCGATATACCAACTCCGTGTGTCAAAAACGTGCTTACGAGTGATATCGTTGAACCCACGCAACGCATCACGTATCATATTCCTTTGACAGTAAACGCCTTTTTCAAGGCGGCCTCTTGTTCCTTTCGACAGATGTGTCAAACGTATAGCGTCTCTCTCGAGGCGGCGGTGTTCGATTATTCCTGAATGGATGATGTCAAAACGTATTGGTAATAAGGTGTTGTTGGTATTGCTTGGTAACTGGTAACTGTTTGGAGGTACGGTAATTCTATGTGTGCTGTATGTATGTCTCTACACTTCATCTTCATTTTGTAATAAAAGCTGTCAACAAAATCAGAAGCAATGCATTGAATACGCGTTTATTTGCTCAATTGTGCGACGAAAATGATGAAGACTTCCAACGACTGCTCTTACATACTGAAGTACGCTGGTTGTCGAAAGGTGCATGCTTAACGAGATTTTACTCTGTTTTCGATTCCATATTAGAGTTCTTAGAAAGTAGAGATCCAGATTTAAAAGAAAACTTGATCAAATTCAAAGCAGACATTGCGTATTTGACAGATTTGTTTAAAAAATTTAATGATATTAACTTGCAGTTACAAGGGGACAGCCTGAATTTAATAAAAACAAAGGGGATAATTTCGGCTTTTCTTGGGAAATTGAAATTTATGAAGCAAAACATTAGTCGGCGCGAATTCTCTCAATTTCCAAACTTGTCGCAGGTAGAATGTATTGATGAGGATATCCATACCTACAGTCAACATTTAAGTGCCCTGCATGATGACTTCAAAACCAGGTTTGAAGATATACTGAGATGGATATACCACCATGGATCATAAATCCATTTGATGAAACGGAAGTGGCCAATGTTGTATTACAAGAGGAGCTGCTCGAGCTAAGCACTAATGAGGAGCTGAAGGTGAAATTTAGAAAAGGCTACCCAACATTTTGGCTGCAAGCAGAAATACCCGAAAAATATCCTGGACTGTGGGAAATCGCAAGGAAATTTTTAATAGCTTTTCCCTCGTCATACCTTGTCGAAAGGAGTTTTAGTGCCGTTACAAACCTCTTAACAAAAAAAAAGGAGCAAATTAAACATCACAGAGCGGGGGGATTTGCGGTTATTGCTGACAAAAATAAAGCCAAACATTGATCGTTTGCTGACACTCCATCAGATACATCCTTCCCATTAATTAAAATTATGACCTGAACCTATATTACCTTAATATTTTTTTCTTGTAATTCTATTCTTTTAATAAATAAAGTGATATAAAATGTACCATTTTTCGTTTTTATTTTACATATCGGAATATAGGGACAGAACTCAGAAGTGACACAATTTTTATTTTTTGGCGACTTTAAGAATGTGGTAGAAATATAGCAGCAGGGGGTCCACCGAAACCAGTAAAATTTTGAAAGTGGTCCACGAGAAAAATAAGTTTGGGAACTACTGATGTAAATCTATGGCGTATGGTGCCCGAGAGGATACAAAACAAAAACATTAAAAACTCGGCTAAAACGACTTTTGTCAAAAGAGGCGCGTAAATAAAAGTGTCTTTATTTGTCACACTTATCATGCCCACAGTGTTCGTTTCAAGTAATTTCGTTAATTAGCAGACTTCAGGGATTGTAAACCAAGTTATCGAGTCACATTTACGTCGTCGTCGCATTGAATTTCGACTTTTGACTGAGGAATATATTTCCCGAATAATATTTTGCCCGAACATTCTAAAATGTTTTATTCTTGTAATTCCGGTTTTTTCTACTTAGGTAGGTACCTACCTTACAATCGAAAGGTAAAGCAGAATAGCTCGGGTAATAGTTAGGTATAGTTTGAGGGCGATGGGGATGCCCTGCAGGCCTTGGCTATCTACTATTACATGACTCATGCTCAAGCCTACATTATATCAATTGGGATGACGATATAAATGACAAGACACAGTTTTAACTATATAATTTATTCACATTCAATACAAAACGTGTGTGATAGCAAATTTAATATCAATCGTAACGGTCACAGTTCCAATGTCACCGCGGTAACTATGACTAAAGAGAAACATTAAAGATCACCACACACCAATAAATAACTTTCAATTCTAATAAAAATTAATAAATAGGATCGAAATTACGAAGATGAACGGATTGCGAAAAATGATTGTTTTTTAACAGTTAACAACACTGATATCTAATTGGCCGCTCCCTGCCTGGTCTGTTAGCAAAACAATTAAGAGAAACAGTTAGCGCTACAATCACGCGGCGTCGTTTACAATACTAGTTGAGTGGAACAAACAGAGGCTTATAATTAATATATTTAAAACTGAAAACGCTATTGCTAAAAATATACACATTTTGTGTGAGTCTATAACAAGTCCGGTCTATAAATAGTTATCCCTAATGAAATCATCTAAGCACCATTCTATTCGATTACTGTTACGTCGTGACTTAGCATTCAATACTTTTATGATTATGATAAATATTTAAACTTAAACTGACTTAGGGTCACATAAAAAAATGTAAATTGATAGTAACTAAGAAAAATTATAGTTAATAATAATGTTGAGTAAAACGTATTTGTGCAAACACACTCTAAAATTTGTGTCATTTTATATATTTCAATAAAATGGACTATATGAAATCCAGTCACTTATGTTTTATTATAAAGGCACATAAGAATCAATTTACAATAAACACTTAACAAACAAGTCCACTCTTTGCAAAATATATTATTACACTTCAATAGTCAATCGTTTATTAATTAATTACCAGTAACAAAATCTGCTCAGCTTAAAAAGCTGTATCAAAAGTCTGGTAGCTGGGCACCGCTTTGGAGAAAGCCAATATAGTTCATACAAAACAATTTATAAATACCATCTGTTTTAATTTGATGAATCTGTGTGATACTAGCTAAACCCTATTTATATTTAATTTGATTTGATAATCCAAATGCCTTACATTCGGAAATGTTCAAGTAACATTTAATTCTAAATTTTTCTTGACTTTTTAGGATACTTTGAATTCAGTGAGATTCATTTCAATAAGTATTTCCTAAATTTGCCACTAAAGACAGTCTTCTGTCGGTGATGAGATTCTTTTAATTTACATGAAATCTAAAAACACGTGAGTATATGCTACGTTTGGCAAGAGTATCCATACAGCCTCGATTAGATCAACACTAATAAAAGACTATAATGACATTGTAAATAAGTTATAACAAAAACAATGAAAGCATCAAGTTCCGTCACATACACCTACCCCTACAGTATCCTCGCAATAGTTAATTGTCAAAAATGCTTATTTAAATCACAAAATCAAGTTATATCCTGTCACAATCAATAATTCCTCTCAGTCAACTTTCTCAGAGCATTCTGCACCGTCGCCTTCGCGGTCGCCTTTCGGTGAGATATTGGATCTGAAACATTACACTCACGTTATATGGTTGCTAAATAAACTTCTTCGGCGTATTTCTTCCTTTTCGTTTTGCTCTGTGATGTGTCAATTATGAAGTGCATATTACATTTCAAATATTAATTCTACTGTCATATGATTTTGAACGTTAAAATGATGTTTGTAGCTGCTGTGAATATTCTGTTTGAGAGTTCTCTACGAGCAATAT
The DNA here is from genome assembly GCA_037179545.1 of Sesamia inferens. Lineage (NCBI taxonomy): Eukaryota > Metazoa > Arthropoda > Insecta > Lepidoptera > Noctuidae > Sesamia > Sesamia inferens. The sequence goes on along the minus strand of CM073928.1, from coordinate 11,561,391 downwards.
CATTGTGGACTCAGTAGAAGTGAATATTAGATCTACTATCTACATTTGGAGGCATTCTAGTATTTTACATATTTCACAAAACTTCTTCGTTTGCTTATGTATAGGATGTAAAACTTTTTAAAAGCATTAGTGCTATAAACTTTAATTCGGAAGCGTGAAGCGTGCACAGAATAAAATCGTATTATATTTCACTTTGGGAAAGTTATTTTAAATTATTAACGTGACATGTAAATACAAAAGTATACACACCTTGGCAGTGTTTCCTTCTCAGTATCGGGTTTCCTGGTCACGCTGATTGATATCTTTTTTCTTTGCCTTATTTTTTCCAATATGTTTTCTGGGCTTTTTTCTTTTTCGCTCTCTTTCAAAATAATCGCAGAGTTGCGAGTAGTTCTTTTTGGTCTATAAGTAGCATAGTTACCAGGCGAATACATTGATATAGTTCTGTTATATTTGTGCGGATCTCTCAATGAATTGACAAGACTATTGTCCTCAGTTCCGTCAGAGCTGTCCAAAAGGGATTTCGTTCTAGAGTAGCGGTTGGCACCGTACGAGGACGGTTGGTCGTAGTCTAAATAACTTCTGCTCCCCGGATATTTTCTAAAGTCGTTGCGATCGAGAGATCTATAGGTATCAATTTTATCATTCAGTCCATAGTTTTCAAACCTTAAGTTATTTCTAGTGTTAACAGGCAGGTCGGTTAAAAGAGATCTATAGCGTTCCGTGGACGGCGACAAGTCAGACGAGACGGAGAGCCCTGGAGACAGCGGAGATAAGTCATAAGTGTGCGGTGAGGTCGGTGACAAGTCATACTTAGTGTCGGTTGGTTGAGAGTGTATTCTAGCGACCGGGTCGTACTCGGACGCTCCAGGGCCCACTAAATTACTCTTTCGTCGTTGTTTCTTTTCGTTGAATCTTGAATAAAAGCTTTTCCTACGTATTCTATCGACAATGTCTTCTTTCTCTGGTGTGGTGGAATCGTGATTTCGGAGGTGTACTGTGGTATTCTCTGAAGGAGTTAGAGGATTCCTATCTGAAAATTTATTATCAGCACTAATATCAGACTTCAACTCGGAGTTTGAAATAGTTGACCTACTTCTCGACCGACTGCGGCTCTGAGCTTCACTGTTATCAGCAAGTGTACTATTGTCTATAAGCGCGGCATTCTTTTCTGGAATATCTTTCTTTTCAGTCTCACCGTCAACAGAGGAAATATTCATAATTTGAGGTTCTATCACAGGATTAGTAGGAACTATTTTCTTAACTCTTGGCAATCTAGAGAAATCTAATTTTAAACTGTTTCTAATGTTTTTTGATTCGTTTTCCTTTTTCGACGCAAGCTGATCGTCGTTATCAGCGGACAATGTAGAGACACTGTCACTAGAGGTTCTCCCATATTTATTCTTGCGTCCAAGACCATTCAACAGTAGCGACGTTGGTCTGCGAGGTTTGTCTTTGTCAAGACTGTCCGTACTGGGTTCAGGATTAGATTCGGTTTTACAATTACTGACATTAGTCTGCTCAGGATTTTCACAGAGGGTTTTTTCAGCAATAGGTTTTGATCTTTCCTTTGGCTCGAATTTTTTAAAGAGTCCTAATACTTTTGAAACGGTGGTTTTATTTTGCGGTGCTTGCTGAGTTTCTAGAGCAGCAACATCAGTCAGTGTGACAGCTCTTTTAATAAGACTTGATTCGGTTGTAGGTTCTACGTTGACAGGCACTGATTGCTCTCGTTGCAATCTATTTAACTTAGAACTATCTTTTTTCGTCTCATTCCTTACACTATTTTCTGTCCCCTTTTCTGGAGAGCTAGACTTATTATTAGACGCAAACTTTTCTAACTTATGACCTATTGATTGCAAAACAGATTTCTTTTTTGTGACTGTTGATTTCGTACCGTCCTCATCGGCAACCTTTTCCTTTACTTTCTTTGTAACTTTCTTCTTTTCAGTTTTAGCATCACTAGTTTCTTGGTTGCTTCCTAAATCAGTCTTAGATTTCGATGAAACTTTTCTAATAACCTTTTTCTTTACGGTGCCTTTCTTTTCTGTTTGATCGGTATCTCCGGTCTTTGTGACCGTTTCGTCTTTCTTCGAAGACTGATCGAGGGTCGGGTGTTTAGTGTCTCCGTTAGATGTAATTTTCACAGCGTCAACCGATGTTCCACCATTCGGAACAGTCATACCGTCTTCTGTTTTTACTTCTGTTGTTTCAGACTTATCATTGTCTCTGTTTTTGCTTATACTATACTTTTTCAAAGACAAACTAGTGTCACTAGGTTTTAAATCAGTTTCCGATTTTGGACCAGCACTTTGTTCCAGCTTTGAATTACTTTTTACTGAATCGGATTTTGTCACTACTTCTGGCTTTTTCTTAGGCAAGGTAATACTGAAACTTACTTCTACGTCAGATTTGATTTCGGGATTTATTACCTCCTCTTTCGGTGAAGTATCTTTAGAATCTTCTATTTTAACGTTACGACTAACATAAACCTTTTCTGGCGATGGACTACTTGCAGGGTAGCTTTTCGGTCTTATTAATTTGGACTCTCTAGGCAAAGTCCTCTCTTTATCATATTCTCTACCAAACGAACTTTCTGCCAGCACATGTTCACTAGGTTCATCTATAGAATCTAAAGTCTTTACTGGGTAGCTTTTGGGTCGGATTAATCTAGAATCTTTACTAGAGGAGTTCTCATCGATAACTGTTTTCTGTCTAGAATTTTCCAAATTAGTGTAACGTTTTGAGTTCGACGTCGATGCGGACGAATCCACCACTGTTTCTTTGATGTTATCAAGGATCGGGAAAAATGGAGTATTGGACCTACTGCGCTCCTTGCTACCGACGAGTCCTATGGGCGAGAGACACTTCTTAGTAGCGGTAATGTCGTCCCTGAAAATAGGCGGCGTGTCGCCTACGTCTATGGGACTTTTGGCGGCTGCCGCCTCTTGGGATTTGTTTCTCTTTTCTCTGATCTCTCGCAAGATTTTCTGAGTTTCTAACTCTCTTTCTTTTCGTTGGCGCTCGTAAAGGTTCTCGTCAGGTGGAGAGTCGAAAAAGTCTGAGCGAAGGAACCTCGAGACGCGGCGGCGGGGTTGTTCGCCGCTGGCCACCCGTAGCGAATGGCGGCGCAGCGCCGCGCCCGATGCAGTGCCGTACGACGACGCCGTGCTGCTCGGCTCCGACGCTCCGCTGCCGCCGTCCGAGCCGTACGTGTCATCCAGTGACAGCGCCCGCTCCGGGGTCAAGTATTTACTGAGTAGGGGACGGTCGCGCGGCCGCGTCATCAGCGGCTCTCGCATGAGCGAATTAGGCGACGGACACTCCACGTCAACTGCGGCCAACAGCGGAGTCACTTCCCGTGAGCTAGACCGTCTTCGCGGCCGCGGTAGAGTAGAGTATTGAGGTATCGCCGCGTCTATTGAACTTTCCTCTTTTGTTTCTTTAGGGGTCTCAGGGGCGGTAGCGGTCGGGACAGGCTCGTCGATGGGTGGGGTAGGTTCGGCGGGCGCGATGGGCGCAGTGGGCATGGCGGCCTCACTGGGAGCGTCCGTCACGGCAGGTCCACCGGACGCAGGCGCGGGCGCTTTCTGTTCGTGGTCGGTGGAGAGCGAGCGCACGGGTGTGGGCGCGTCCTGGTTGTGGTCGACGGAGTGAGAGCGCACGGGCGTGGCAATGGACGCGTCCGGCTGGTGGTCCTGCGAGAGCGAGCGCGCGGGAGGAGCGGGGTGCGCGGGGTGCGCGGCGGGGCGCACGTCGGCGGCGTGCAGCGAGAGCGTGCGACGCAAGGTGCGCGCGGCGGCGGGCGGCAGGTGCGCCAACAGCTGGCGCTGCAGGCGCCGCGACAGCGCGGGCGTGAGGCCCGACAGCGCGCGCATCTCGCGCTCCGAGAACTCGATCGAGCTCAGGTCCAAGTCCGACAGGTCTAGTCCGCTTTCGACGTTCGATTCCGCGTTTTGGGCACCGGTACGGTGCTTACCGGTTTTCTTACTACTACCTGAAATTGAATCGAAAAACACACGTTTCGATCATGCAGAACGCTCGCTGTAATGGAATATTTACAGTGCCGATATTGTAAATCTGTTTTGCGTCCGCTCTACGATCGAGAACGAAGGGAAACTACGAGCGGAACCTCCTTGTTTGAGCTTTATATAGAGAATCGAGTACAATAAAACTGAGGGCTCTGTACACCCGTAGTAAATCAACAAATGATGCAAACATCAATGCGATCAGTTAAAAGTTAATACATATCTACAATACTAAATACTCACTAGTCAAATTAGGTCAAACGTTAAGCTTTAAGTATGCGAAAACAAATCACAAAAGAATGCATTAAAATGTTGCTTCTGTTGAGATAGTAATTTATCAAATGCGTACTAAATTATGGCTTCAGCGATATATTTCACATAGTAGAGGCATCTCTATCTGATAACAGCCGCGGCGCACGGTGCGGAACACAAAAACACATAAATGAAGAAATAAATATAGTTTAGTACCTATTCTTGTGTGGCGTTTGTGGCAGATTTGTGGTTGGCGCTGGTGCCGCTGTGAAGTGAAGATTTGGTCGGAGCATGCAGTGTAACGCGCAACCCAACTGCAACCACACCAACACAAGCTCACTACCGCTTCACTCGCGAGCCACCTGCTCCCCCCTCCCCACTCCCACCTCCCTCACCGCCGCGAGCGCTCGCTAGTCTGGCTGCAGTTGTAGCAGCCCCGGGAGCGAATGAACTCGTGACAAATGATCTCTATACTGACATATGTGTCGCGCAACATCAAGTGCTACCACATCCACTAACTACACAATATGTATGCCATGATCACTTTGACAAACAAATTAATTAACTGTCACGCTGCATCATTATTTTTATTATTCAACTTGTATTTATCACTAAAAATTGACGTTTTAAAAAAGAATAAAATAAATTAATTTATATCTACTTTATAGAAAAAATAGTACTGCATTGGCACAGGAGATGCGAGTGAAATGTCTTGTACGTACATTTCATGCAATGCAACTGAAATAACTAAATTTATGATAATTAAGAGCAACGCAACATTTTCCTGCTAGTGTTAGCGGGTAGGAGAAAGTCAACACCTGCACAAAGAATGCAATTTGAATACAATAATACACTACAATGCAAAAAATGTTAACTTTATTAATTAAAACAATGTTAATGAACTCTAAGAACACAATATATATAATAGACCATAGGTATGCCTGCCATGTTACGGGCTATTATATCGATAGTCTATCATACATGACATTGATGTTAATTGAGAAAAAAAAACGATGTCGACGGCGGAAAACGTCGCGAATATCGGAGGCAATGGTTACAGTAATTTATTGGTGGCATATATTTGGAGCACTTCATGGAATGGTTTGAGAGTTAATTTATTTGTTTTAGTGAAGCTTGCTTTCTTGTGAGTGTCGATGACCGTGCGAGGCGGCGCTAACTACTTGCGAGTTGCAGTGCGACGGTGACGCGACCAACTTATTGCGAAGGATTTATCATTTTTGTCAGCATCAAGATAGCGGTAAAAAGTGTTTATAATTGTCGTTTTTTAATCCGTTTTAAACTTGAATGTTTGTTTTCTACGAAGTAGAGCTTCATCCATAGCGAGATAGTGGTTGACGAATCAAAATATTCTTACAATGTGCGCCCTGCTCTATACTGCTACCTAGACTAGTGTGTCTCAAGCAGTTGCATTTTAAAAGAAACTATACTCAGTTTTCGATACGTTTGAATGATTGAACTATGCTTAAATTTATCAGTGATGATGACAAATATGGTAAAGCTCGTAGGATATTTTTAACATGTCAAGAATTATGAATAATACAAAATATGTTACAAAAATCACTTCGAAATAAGTAGTAACTGATGAACTGTTTTCATGCTGCTATGCCAGATACTGTGAAATTTACATAACATCGAGTGTTTTATATGTACAACTAATTTGGAATAACTCGAATAAAAATACAATATGCGCAACAATTTATGAAGTGCTTTTGTTGAGTAATATTGTGATTTAATTAATGAATTGTTTTATTTGGATAGTGTTTATTTAGAAAATAGTTTAAGAAAAACATTTTTTTTTAAATTCTATTTATAAAAATGTAATGTAATGAAAATACACCAACAAAATATCTAATGTGCGCGTCGGTGCATGCCTCAGGCGTGAGCGTGACATTGGCAACGTTTTCCCCGTGCGCGGGTAGCAAGCGGGTGCAAAGCGGACTCACCTCGGGGCATGTGCGTGCGCGGCTTGAACATCGAGTCGAAGTCCGCATGCATGTCGCGGGAGCCCCAGCCCTCGCGTCTAGAGAACACATAAAACATCCTTATAGTATTGGGAATGAAAGTCACGTAGGTATTGTGGGCAAAAAAAAAAAACTTATACACAAATACATCGGTTTTTGTTTCTTTTACATTTGAGTTAAGTGTCTTTAAGGCTAGAGTGAATAGGCTCTTAAAAAACTAGGACGCTTTACCATCTACGATTGCATCACTGCTTACAATCAGGCGGAATTGCGGTCAAGCACTAGTTTATAATTTATAAAATATATATATACAATATGTAAAGAAAACCCTGTGCGACACAAAAGGATAATAAATGTTAGGTATACACATGACCAAATAAAATATTAAATTTTACATAATCATCATAACTGACAATACTAATGAATTTTGAAATAATCTTTTTTTTCGCGAATTAATTTCAACTTCCCCAAACTTTGGTCATTTTTAAAAAAGTGACAACACCATTTGTGATGGAGCGAATAGCGATGCGACCACGTGCCGCGTGCCCTGTCCCCCTTCACCCGCGCATCTATGTCTAACGTGTTACCTACCGCACACGCATTAAGTTACCTCGCTTGTTCGAAAAAATATTTATTTCTTTAGGGGTATTTTTTTTTTAAGTTTAGCCCAGATTCAGTTATCGATACCTAATAGCCCAGTCAAATTAGGGTTTCACCTCGGAATGAAAGATAATAAGCTGCAAATTGGTATGAACCTTTGTTTTGTCATTCTAAATGTTGTCTCAAAAGTCACAATCGTTATCGTGTCCGCGTCTCAAGATATTCAAGGTCAAAGGTCACAAAAATCGGTTTTTCGCGAATATCTGGCTTCCTATCGGTTAAATGAGATTTGCATTTATAATAAAAGTTGTAGGCTATAAAATTCCCTACAACTTTTGTCTAAACTTTTTTTTCATACGACCAACCGTTTTGAAGTTAGAGCGCGAAGAGTGCACATCGTACAGTCATATACGGCCTAATGCAAGGTCAAGCGTGAGTTATGGTTATCAGTACTTTATAAAGTCAATTATTTACTTTTTAGGGTTAGGGAAGGACTTAGAACCTCAAGAATGGGGCTGGATGCTTGAAAATGAAATCCTGGAGCCCATACGAACGTTATTACCTCCAGCACCAGCCGAACTACTAAACGTAATATTTTCCAATTGCAAAAATGGTTGTGGTTCCCGCTGTGGATGCAGAAAATCAGGGCTACAATGTTCTTTAGCTTGCGGCCAGTGCAACGGACAAGCTTGTCTCAACGCTTCACTGTATCCAAGTAATCCCGATGAAGAAAATACATATGATCCCGATATTCTGGAAGGTTTGGAGATGAACATGACAGATAATGAGGATGATGACAATGAATCGAACATTTTTGAGCGACAAGAAGAAGAAGACCACGAAGAAGAAGAATATAATTAGCTTCCATTTCCAATTTCATTACAATTAAAATCAACAAAGATACTTTTGATATTTGAACTCACATTTTGATAAATGTATATTATGCCGTATTTAATAATAAATAAAAATATGTGTAAAATATATACTCTTACTATCATTTTAACTTAAAATAAAACTAAAATATATAATCCAGAATTAATAATATTTTATACTTAAATAGTTAAATATGAATAATTATATATAAATAATCAAGTTACTTACTTTAATTAAATATAAATAATTAATAGTTAGTACATAAATAATGGGCACTGTTTAATAATTATAATTTCCAAGTAAATAATTGACTTTATAACGTACTGATAACCATAACTCACGCTTGACCTTGCATTAGGCCGTATATGACTGTACGATGTGCACTCTTCGCGCTCTAACTTCAAAACGGTTGGTCGTATGAAAAAAAAGTTTAGACAAAAGTTGTAGGGAATTTTATAGCCTACAACTTTTATTATAAATGCAAATCTCATTTAACCGATAGGAAGCCAGATATTCGCGAAAAACCGATTTTTGTGACCTTTGACCTTGAATATCTTGAGACGCGGACACGATAACGATTGTGACTTTTGAGACAACATTTAGAATGACAAAACAAAGGTTCATACCAATTTGCAGCTTATTATCTTTCATTCCGAGGTTGACCCCTTTTTTTACCTAATTTGACTGGGCTATAACAATACCTTCACGGATGGGACAGGGTTTTCTTTACATATTGTATATGTATATTACTCTTGTAGTTTACAGAATTACCAACCACAGAGGGGCAATTACCATATTGTTAACAACCTTCGTAGTCTGATTTCCGTTCGAAACAGGTGTTTTTGATCTTTACCTACATTTTTGATGAATTTCTGACATTGCTTGTCACCGAGATGAGATTGCGAAATGATTTTGAACTATTCAAATACCTAACGAGAATTGACCTTGTGGTGCCAGCAAAATTTCATATTACATTTTGAACTTTTCAAATACCTTACGATAATTGACCTTGTGGTGCCAGCAAAATTTCATATTTATACATTTTGTACTTTTCAAATACCTAACGATATAATTATATTGTAGTGCCAGCTACATTTCATATTTATATATTTACAAATATCATACGTGATCACACTCTTTTGCCATGATACAAGAGAGTGCAGTAGTGTGGATTTAAAAAAAAAAAAACAATCAAAAGGCAGCCTAGGTTTGCATAAACCGCTATCTGTCATTGATACAAAGTTAATGTAATACGGATCAACCTAATCTGTTCAATCACTTTGTTTCAAGTTTTCAGATTTGAAAGTAGTCCCATAAAAAAAAAAATTGTGACCAAAATTACAGCTGCGATCATTACATTAATGACATATTGACGAAAAGTCGATCGCAGATGTAATTTTGGTCTATCAAATTAAAAGGTGCAATTTTTACTATTTCTTAAAAATGACAAACAAACAATATGGTTCTGATTTTTATTTTATTTTCCATAACGTCACCGTAGAGTGAAAACCTCGGGAATTCATTTTTGCTCAAATTTATTTTATTGCGTTTCTGGGAAGAAAACTTCACTACGCACATCCTGATCTGACTCATTTGTTCATTCGATGCTCGTAGCGATATCTATGACACTAAATGAGAACCTCGTAAACCCGCGCAGCTATCAGTTTCGTGTGAATACCTAGCAACGAACGTGTAGTTTCATTTTATTTTCATTTTCATTTGGGCAATCTTATAGTACTGAACCGATTTGGGTATGAAAGCTGGTTAAATCTCCCTATTAATTAATAAAAAACATATAAAAGTCGCCGTACAAAAATTTTACAGCACGCAGTTTTTCTTCCTCCTGAAAAGTTACTATTTTTGCACTTACAAGGTTTTCAATCTACAGCGACGATAATTGGTGTTGCTGTCTAGTGTATGTGTGTTCATGTTTCAGATAGATTCTCCAATATTTATTGTTAACTCATATAAACTTACGTTTCCGAAACACTTCTTTTACTTTCCACATATCTATGAGTGCTGCATGTAATCATAATAAAAGGTGGTACAGTGTCATTCAAACATTAATTATTAAAATATGATCGTTTTATGGTAATGTGTAAAAAATGATGAAAGTATACTCACAATAAATTTCTCCTTGGTAAGTGGGGGCTGCATGCATAAAATTAACATTATTTTAGTCGGAAAATCACGATAACATTACATGCGATTTCACACTTGTATTCATTGAAGTATTGATTATATTTGCGGAGTGAAAAAGTTAAGCATGATTGATGTAATATTAAATTGTGTCATTATAATCATACTTTATGAATAGAAATGTTATCAATTTAAAATATGAATGAGACTTTTTAGAAATTATCAAATTGAACAGCAATATTGATATATGATTGCTTTATTTTGATAAGGTATCAAATCGTAAGCAACTTACGATTTTCAACTTATCATTAAGTAATATATTTTCTATAAAATTAGGTAAGGTTAAATTCGAAATATAATTTTGTGAGAAAGAGGGAATATATTAAAAGCTGCCTATTAAGGTGAATTTTAAATGACCATTTTAACAAAGAGTTTTAATTATAATCATTAGAAACAATCCTGTTAAATCAGGTTTTCATCCACAATTTTTTGCTTTCATTTATTTATTTGTTATAAGTAGATTTAACTTAGTTCCTATATAGCTAAGCCATATGTTTATAAAGTTAAATTTTTACCTGTTGAAGAACGGCGACTGTAAGTTGTTGAAAAGTGAGTGCTGGCTAAAGCCGGGACCTTCTTCGCCGTTGAGGCGGTTCGTCAGTGCGCGCACCTGTGGAGTATGGGAAACATAACATGAAAAATGTATTCCGAATTTTCTTTACTTTTACAAGGCAAGTAAACATAATATTTACAAATTTGTGATATTTAATAAACCACAAATTATTAAATTAAAAATATAATACCTATGCTAACTAAAATTATGACTATGCCTTTTCTAAAAAAAAAAACATTTGGACGGGAATCAATAAAATCTTTGAACTTGAAGGCGGTTTGGACTGCCTCATCGGAGTTGATTTTTTCCCCTGCAAAAACTTATACAAATTTCTAAAAAAAATGGTAGTCTGTTGGAGCAAGATCCGGGGAGTGCGGTGGATAACTTAAACATTCCAATTGAAGCTCCTGTAATTTGGTAGAAGTCTGTTGTGCAGTGTGTGACTACCGAAAAATCAAAGCAAATGTCTATAACCTATGAACATGTCGTGTTCGCAACAAACTAATAACAAGTGAAAAAATAATTGACCATAGAGTGCTACGTGCAGGAGTCAGGGAATTCCCTGCGTGATATGCATGAACCTGCACCCCAATCGTGTAACGCACTATTACTATCAATTGGAATAATTTTGAAGCATATTGCAGTCCATTTGTTCGCGCTCGTTTTATCGGTCGAGTCCGATTGTTAGTTAGTCGAGTTGATAGATGCACGATCGGTACGGGCTAGCGTAATTATTATAATCTGTGGTGATCGGTGCCGCGCTATGACACACAACGTTTTGTGACCTCGCCGCGAATGGTCCGTTGCTTGATATCTTGACGAATAATCAACGCGCGCGGGGCGCGTTCGGTCGAATGATTTTCGGGAAAAATACCACCGGCCGCGGTTTTGGATAGTTTGTCGCGTTTGTTGCCCGTGTTTTGAAGTATTTACTTGAATTATAACCGTAACAGTGCAGTCCGTAAATTGAGTTGAATTTGAATCGGAAACGTGGGTTCATTGAACGATTGTTTGTCGGGCGTGATTGACGCTGCTAAATAACGGTTACCATACGCTGGTGAGCTTTGGTGCCCTATTAAGGGAACTTGGTGTGTCGACTGGTATGGGACAGTCAGTGTATTTGAAGACTTCGGACGTCATTGTAAAGTCGACGCGCGCGTCGATTCTCCGACTTCATTCCACGACGGACGCACTTGAGTCCTAAGGTAAGTGCCTTAGATTTGTTGTGGAGTGGTAAGAGATTGATTTACTTGTGGTATAAGCCGACCTTGTTTGTTGGATAAGCCGTGACAAATGCGCGGTAGATGTACGTGCTGTACTGGGGCGTGTACACCATTGCTCCATATGTTGGATAAATGTGTGTGCTCAACAACGTAATTAACGCAATGAAACATTCATTGCGTTGAACTGTCAAAATGAAACCCATTGCTACTGATAGTGTGTTACGCAACTACCCTGCTGTTCATAACAGTCGGCAAATTCGATTAAAACCTTTGATTAAAACCTCCGATTTAAAAGTATCGGAACCGAAGTCGGAACAGAAGGTATGATAATAATCGGAAGTTCCGACTTAACGGAGTCGAAGTCGAAGCTCCGTAACATCCCTGGTTGAAATATCCAGAACGAAAACGTTGGAACCAGAAACGCACTTTCTCTAGCGACACCACTGCCATACACATCATTAATTCTTCGAGCCGTTTCTGCAGCACTGGTGCCACGGCGGAACTCATATTCGTAAATAACGCGAAAATTTAAATTTTCCATTTTGTAAACTCAATGACGCAAAGATAAAATCAAAGGAAAAAAAAAAAACAAAAGAAATACGGTTTTCGAGACACAAATTGATGAGTAAATAACTGTATAAATTTGAATTTGGAATTCTAAACCAAAGAGGAGATATTTGAGTTAAAAGTGGCCAGTATGACAGAATTCATACATTCCATATTTCATAAATATAAGGACCTAATATTAACAAATTAAAATACGGCGTCTACGACGTCGAAATATTCTTTCGCACCCCTGTCGAGACTGGTGGGACTGCCACATTGTATGAAGATGCATAGCTTCTGGCCTAAAATAAATAGAGATCTCTTGCAGCATGGGTCAGATAGATATGAACAAGAAATGAGTCACACGTGTCAAATAACATAAAAGTGATTTTGAGGACGTTAGGAGCGGTGAAAAGTTGTTCTCCGACACCACATCAAACGACACGGCGCATTATCCGATTCTAACATATTAGTTGTCCAAGTCTTCGATTCCAGCCAGAAGAGGCGTGTTGATCACATATGTTCAACCGTCTTTGTAGATTTTTATATGCTATAACACGGGATATACGTTTTGGAATTTATTTTTTAGAAACTTCTGTGCCTTTTAGTATGTGCTGAATAACTATATGTATTATCATGTTGAAAAAAGTCTGTATCTAACTGTAACGAGCTCAGTCAACCTATTCCGAGGTTGAAGTGAACAAATTCTACTTGACAGATTAATCATCATCATCATTTCAACCGAACGACGTCCACTGCTGGACATAGGCCTCCCCAAGGATCTTCACAACGACCGGACTTGACAGATTACTTTTAGAGATTGACAGTTCATTTTAAACTCATTTCACCTAACTTTCCTTGGTGAGATTTTTGCAGAATAATAGTACAGTTGTCTTTGCTTGACTCACCCGGTGCAGCAGCGTAGAGAATAAGTTCTCAGCAGTGAGCAGATGGAAGCCCTCGTCCTCCTCGTCGTCCTCCCCGGAGCTCACGGACTCGGCGCGAGCGGCACGACTGGGTCGCAGACGGTGCATGTGAGCGTCTTCTTCTTCTTCTGATTCGCCGCCGCTTACTAAGCTGCTAGGAAATGTGAAAAAATTAGCATGTCAAATATGATTAAAGATCAGTAAAGAACATTGCATATACCAGATGTAATGTAATTAACGCACACCTTCAAACACCCCAATTAGAATTTTATGTTATAATCATAATACATACACTGTATTTTTAATTTAACATGTATCTGCATTGTTACTTATTAAATTAGTTATACCAATTCTTGAAAAACGAAGACCTTAACATTCTTAGAATAAGGTTTATTTTCCTTTATTTGTATTGAATGATCAAATTTGTATGAACACAAGTAAAACTGCAATTTTAAAAGTCTGTACAAATAACAGGATTAATATGACAATAATTTTCGTAGTTTTAATTATTTTTGGGGTAAAAAATTACCTACATTAAAAATGATATAAACCGATTAAGTAAACGATCAGAACAAACTATTTTGAGAAAGTGCGTTAATTAAGTTACATGTTGTATAAATAATGTTTTTTTTTTAAAGGTCGTGATCGGCAGAATGTATATAAGTACTCATACACACGAGCGCCACGTTTCAACCGTAGAAGCAACCATAGGCGTACCCTGGGACAGGGGCAGACAGTTACCCCCCCCCCCCCCCCCGTGCCTGGAGTTCTCGCAGAACATGTATAAACTCCCCTAATTACTAAACAAAGTATGAACGGGAACTTATCTCTAACTTTTAAATAAACCACGCAGTAGACACTGACAAAATATACGGTGTAATTGCCAAAAAAAACCGCGTGCGATGACTCTACAAAGACTTGCCCCCTCCTAGGCCTGACTTGCCACCCCCTAGGCCAGAAGCTGGGTACGCCCATGGAGGCAACTCTGCAGCCGTCAACTCATACCGGTCGGGTATATGCGGACTAACCAGTGTTGTGTATCACTAATATAGCTTGGATGACTGCAAAATCCAAAAAAGCAACAATTAATAAAAAAAACTTGACAGTAAATACCTCATGCGCCTCGGCTTGGAGGTGCGATGGTGTCTGGCGCTGGGCACGTGCGTCGCGGCTTCGGGCTCAAGGGAGCGCTGTCTTGGCGTGACGTATCCCTTGCCCTCGACCGCAATGGGGATGATAAACTCGCGCGCTGACTTCTTGATAGGCTCGCCTGGACTACTGCATGCTTCGCTCGCGCTGCCAGACTCGTTTGATGTCAGCCGTCTACATGATACCAATAAGATATTACAAACAATTCACTCTTTGAACCTACGAGGTTGATAAATGAATTAAATCAAATTTAAATCGTTTATTTTTTTGTTTTCCGAAATAACTTTCCTCCATACACATACAAATATTAGTAAAACTGAAGAATTATTGACGTGACAACGTCTTAAATTAGGTTGCGGCTGGGAGTCACTTATGAAAAAGTGTAACGCTCGGTAACGTTACGATGAGTCACCGATGTTTTAGTAAACAAAATATATTTCTATAGTTAAAATTTGTGCAATTCTTATTTTCATTCAATTCCTTGTTCCTATTGTGCAATTTAATTATATTCATATCAATAAATATTCTACCGAGAAAAAGACGTTGTCACGTAAAATCTTCGCCCGTAAAACCGACTTTACAGGCAACCATTTTTTTTTTAAACAGTGACAAAGCTCATGCCTTGGTAATTTATTAGGGTTGCGTGAGACGTAAAAATACCCTGTTTTACGACCACTTGACGCATGCTTATACGTCAATCATGGCGCTAACTATTATAAAAAATAATTCGTCGTTTCACAAAATTATAGTTTCGCTTCACGCTAACCAGCCATTTGAAAAAGCCAGCCTAGAGATATATATTTTTTTTTATTAATTGAAATAGATAAAACTAAATTAGCTGTAAAATAGTCGACTGATTTACCCAGAAAACCTCAGTAGCCTAAATAAATGTGAAGCATCAAACATCAGTAACTAGTAGAATCAGTATTGTGTAGCAAATGGATTAGAATGACATGTCTATGGGAAATGGTTGAAACGCCTCACGGACATGTTCACTATAAAGTAAGTGCTACAAACCTGAGCGGCGTGACTCTAGTAGTAGCTGTAGGCAAAGGCTTGGGGGTTCCGGGAGTGGACGGCGGCGGCACGCTGGGCAGCGGCGGAGGGGACGTCGGCTCACCCGCCGCCACCGTGATGGGGATGATACGCTCCACCGACACGCCGCGACCACTGGGAGAACAAATTATTGATAAACTCTACCCTCAAATATAATTTAGCAATTATTCGAAATGTGCCCCGTTTTGTCTTATGCATAGACAGGCGCGTTTGCACATTTTTTATTTAATTTACTTAAAACGTAATGACTGTTTTTAACTGTGTCAAATTCACTTGGAATTTTTATTGAAATGAAATCGTTTATTAAGCAAGTAGGATCACTGATCACATTTACACGCCATTTTTTTTTCTCTGAGAAGAAATAGCCGAAACAAACTCAGGGATCATCGTCTTTTTTCAAGTCCAGACATTAAAAAGGAAAACGTTTACAATCATTTGCGTAACTTAAAAAAAAAACAGTGTTTAAAATATCATAATTACGCATATTGCTTAATAACAATGCTTAGCAGAGCGAGCAGCTCAGTCCAAATAAACAAATGGTCCAAAATTATCACAAATTGGTACCCTATACACAAAAAAAAGGCGAAAGGGCAGGCCAGTCAGACGTTGGAGTGATGACATAGTAGCCACGGCTGGAGTTAGTTGGAACAGATTGGCAAGGGATAGAGACGAGTGGAGAGAAATGGAGGAGGCTTTCATCGCCAGAGTGGTCCTTAGCACAGAAGAAATACTAACAAACTAGGATATAATTAAATAAGTACTAACATAACTGAAGTTATACAAAATAATATGTGAAAATTGATCTATGTAAGGAATAAATAAAGCTATTATTATTATTAATGGACAACTTTAGAAAGTGCATTGTTAATTTCGTCAAAATTTGCTAGCTGACGCTTGACTTTAAAAATAAGACAAGTGTCATCCGCGAACAATACTATGGTGTGATTATCCCTCACGTGATGAGGTAGGTCATTAATATAAATTAAAAACAAGAAAGGACCTAGAAATGAGCCCTGCGGACGCCCATGGTGACCACAGATCCTGCAGATCTCTTGCCACTAACATCAACCTCTGAATTCGATTATTTAGATAAGAAGTCAGAAGGTCGAGAGCTCTGTCCCTCAAACCATAATAGTACAATTCCCTACTAAGAGTATCATGATTTACGCAATCAAAGGCCTTGGACAAATCACAGAAAATACCAAGAGCATCTTGCGATTCCTCCCAGGCCCCAAATATGTTCTTTAGCAACACCACGCTCGCATCTGTAGTTGAACGACCCTTTGTAAAAAAAAATTGTTTCCATTTTATGATTGATTCTTTTTGAGGCTCCAAGTCAGAGTATCCAAAGGAGCAAAATATTTAGAAAGAGAGTAACTATAAAGTTTCTTGTCTTCTCCATTTAAAACTTTTGGAAAGAGCAACTAGAATAAATTATATTTTTCTTAACATTGATATTCAAAAGTGCATTTTAATGGCGAACTTGAAAATTAATTGATATGATTGCTACATTTAAAAAAAAAGAACAGCATTAAATCATTTTATTTCCAAACTCTTTCTCGTTCCTCGTTCTTTGTGTCCGGTTTTCAAAAGCTTGTTCTAAGGATGGCGTGGTATTATTAGGCGCTGGACACAGAAAAGACGTAAGACTCAGGCGGGGCGGGGATATATCTCTACCGCATCCCTTTCATACAAAATGTATAGAAGCGTCGCGACGCAAAACATACAGAAAAAACTCTTCTGTATGTTTTGCGTCTCCGTTTGCGTCTTTTATGTCTTTTCTGTGTCCAGCGCCGTAATCGCCTTTCATTTTGTTTATTGTCTCGTGTGTCGTCTGGTCTGTGAAGAGATACTGACCTGTTGGCATTCCGATGATCCTCGACCCTGTGCTGTGCCTCTGTTCGGAAGACACGCGGCTGTGTGCCGGCCGACGCGGGCTGTGCGGGCGGCGTGCCCGGCGGGGACGACAGCGACGCCACGCCCGCTGACGAAGACCGACCGTACGGCATCGGGGGCTTGCCTGTGAGGGGACAACATGTTCATTTGATGAATAAACTATTATTATTATTTACTACAAATAGATCACTTCTTATTCAACTAACAATCAGAGTGGGAAAATTGTACTAGTCTGGTACTATTCAGCCTATAATATTCCCACTATTGGGACACAGGCCTCCTCTCGGTAAGAGGGGGCGGGCCGTAATCTACCACGCTAGGTCAGTGCGGGTTGGTACTGATAACTTGTAAGTATCTAGCGTCTGTAAAATTTTGTTATGAACCACACATCTGTTACTATTATAATCACAATGTATTATATTTTTCCAAACACCTTTAGCCTTGATGGCATTAACTAATCCTGCGCCAGAGCAACCCGGAAATGTACGGAAACTTACGAAGTGTATTAATGATTCTAATGGTTAAAAATATGTAAATACATATTTGTGACGACAGCTGATCAAATATTGATCAACAAATACTATAAATCTTAAGAACACTCTGCTAATTGCAAATAACTTAAGAACATTTCAATTTCGCAGGCTACGCTGACACAGCCCAATAAACGGATATGTTCTTTTCTCAACAGGCAGTATTTTAGTTATTACTAGCGGCCGCCCGCGACTTTGTTCGCGCGGAGTTAGTTATTTGAACATTTTATTTTAACCCCAAAATAAACAACATACATTTTAATTTTTTATTATGCTCCACTCCTATTGGTCACAGCGTGATCTTATATAGCCTAAAGCTTCCTGGATTAATGCGCTATCCAACGCAAAAATAATTTTTCAAATCGGACCAGTAGTTCTTGAGATTAGCGCAGTCAAACAAACAAATAAACAAACAAAGAAACTCTTCAGCTTTATATATTAAAATAGAGTATAGATTATATTTATTTTATTAGCATAGATATTTTGGCATGTTTTGACTTAAAAACGCATCTCAGTGCCGTTAAGAACCTCACAGTAACAAGTTACAGGACAAAGTAACCATTACAAAGGAAGTCAACACCAACTCGTACATTGGCGCTTGTTTACAAGTTATAAATATAACAAGACATAATAATATGACATGCAAATCTAAAGTTTTTATCAAATCGTTTACCTGTTCGTATAGCAGACGATATAATATCCCTTGCGGCGCGCCTGCGATGCTCTTCGCCGGCTTTCTCCTCGACCAACTTCGCCATAGAGTTCTGTAGACTCCTACGAATTATGTATATTTCACATTAGTCATATTCAAATAAATAGCTTGGCATCATGGTTGCCGCATTAATCAGAATGTGGAAGAAAATAGCACTCGTCATTGTCTTAAAGAAACGTATTGCTTGACGTAAGGACGGGATGTGTGTGGTATGACGACACATCTTTGTGGTGACAGTAAACTAATTACTGTAGCATTTCAGTTTCAAGTATATCTTTTTAACAACAAAAAAAATGTTACTCGGGAAACTCAAGACGCACTTATGGTGTAAAATAATTGCAATTAAATATTAAAAGTATGATGATACTGACTGCTGTTTCATTCGTGGTTTAAAGTGATCTATGACATTACAAAAGGTGTAAGCTGTATTGGCGAGTTCCTTCAACCTCTTTAAGGAGACTGTTAACTTAAAAGTCTGCACGGATATTGTCCACTGATATCAAAGAAAATCTCTTTTAAAGTCTATTAAAACCTTATGCATGAACAAAATCTCTTGACTGACCTCCTAGCATCTTGCAGTAGTACAGCAGGGTCGACAGAATTGGAGCTGTGTGAAGGCTCGCTCTCAGTCTTCTTCACGCCGCTGCGGAGGTTCGATTCCCGCTCCGCCTCAGTGTGACTCTGCGATAAACATACGCAAGATGAATAAAAAGTATCCTTATAAAACTTTGTGATCACAAGCATGATTATGGAGCAAAGATTTAATAGGAAAAAGCCGAGATTTTCGTCACTAATGCATCAGTATTTAAAAGTAATAGCATTAAGAATATTAATTAAAGTTAGTTGTGTTTTAATATTCTTAATGCTATGATTATAAATATCTCCTATGGTTATGGTCAGATACGACCACACCACCACAGTTCGAGTCGTATACAAAATGGTGACAGGCGCCAAAGACACCGCGGTCGTAGGCATGCACGAGTTTTGTTTATATTTAAATGCATTACTAAGTTTGTGTGGCATGTTACTGTTGGGAAATATAGGCGTGGGTATAGGTTATTTTAAATTTGATTAATGATTCTTATAGACGTTATTTAAAGTTAAATAAATCATCATCTGCATAGTCTTTTCCCAACTATGTTGGACTCGGCTTCTAGTGTAACCGGACGCAACTGAACACTTTTTTAATTTTTTTTTTAACTCCTTACAAATTACGAAATAGTCGTAATAAATCGAATTCTTACGAAACTACATAATTAGAACACGATCAAACATTTTCTGTCAATTTTATAGATATAAACTATCGACCTTTTAGTCGAAATAGCGTGTATGAGACATTTATGAATGTAGGAGTGTACGATGCATGCAAATGCACTGCTAACGTTAGTGTGACCTGACCACCAATCACAAAGTTATAATCTAAGTGCGAGTATTTATTTGTGAACGTAATGCGCTTCCGTATTGGTCTCTTGCTTACAGTGGAGTTAAAGAAGGGAGACAAGCGGCGACACGCGTTCTAATACAAATCTGGGACTATACCCATTCTAACGTCTTTTATCTGTTTTGTGATCAATATAATGTTAGAGATAAAGAAAATAAATAATAAATAAAAGAAAATAAATAAAAAATAAAATTCATTCAGGAACATTTCCTTACAATTTGTATTGCGGTTCATGTCATGTATTTATTACAGTAATTTTATCACATACCTTATTGAAAGTTTTTGTGCATAATCAGCTTATAATGTCCCCACTGTTGGGACACAAAACTCCTCGATTTGAAATAAGCCGCCGGCTAAGTGTTTATATGGTATGTCACATGTTTTCTGGGACGTGCCGGTTCCTTCACGTTTTTTTTTTTAATATAAATTACAAACTAGTGCTTGATCGCAATCCCGCCTGCTGGTAAGCAGTGATGCAAAGCGCGCTAGTTTATAAAGAGCCTATTCACTCTAGCCTTGAAGACACTAAAATTGTAGTCCGACGGAAAGACCGCCGCTGGCAAATTATTCCAGTCCATCGAAGCAGAGCAGTGGTGATGGCATAATTAACAAACCTTCGAAGACATTTCAATCTACCAACCCGCACTGGAACTGCGTGCGATTATGGCCTACTCCATCTCACCGAGATAACGCTATGCCCCAGGGAACATTATAAGCTGATTATGTAAGAAAGCTGTGAATTATTTATGAAATTAATATCTAAACTAGTTACTCACAAATACGCTAAACAATGGATAGATGCAAGGTGTATAACAAAAGGTGAATCATTTGAGTTCTGCCAATTTCCTGCTACGATGACTCAATTATTAAATTATATTATTCTTTTATTAGCCTACATTTGAAGGTTATTGATACAATAATAGAATAAAGCTAAATATAACCTACAACAGTCACCACTTCAGTGGTTTATAGATTATAGTGCATCTATCAGTACACAGATTTGCAGTTTACGGGCTCAGGTGATTCATATCGATGCAAATCTCTAATCAGTGTCATCAAAGTTACTTGACGTCTGCCGGTTTAAACTCTGCTGTAGGGTCGAATGCGTAAAAATACTTTTATTAAAGTACAAGTTTCGTGATATTGAGTCGCTTTAAGTAAGGTTATCGATACAGTGTACTCAGACCGTAGTCGCAAATCTCTGCTCCGGGGCTTCAACAAATTGTGAAGAATCTTCATCATCATCATCATTTCAGCCGAAAGACGTCCACTGCTGGACATAGGCCTCCCCCAAGGTTCTCCACGACGACCGGTCCTGCGCCTCCCGCATCCAGCGGTTTCCCGCGACCTTCACCAGGTCATCGGTCCACCTTGTCGGGGGCCTACCCACGCTACGTCTTCCGGTGCGTGGTCGCCACTCGAGAACCCGTCGGCCCCATCGGGCATCGGTCCTACGGGCAATGTGTCCAGCCCACTGCCACTTTAGTGTTGCAATTCTTCGGGCTATGTCGGTTACTCTCGTTCTTCTGCGGATCTCCTCATTCCTGATTCGATCGCGCAGTGAAACCCCAAGCATAGCCCTCTCCATTGCCCTTTGAGTGACTTTGAGCCTTCTTATAAGGCCCATTGTTAGCGACCACGTCTCAATTCCATATGTCATCACTGGCAACACACACTGGTCGAAGACTTTTGTCTTGAGACACTGCGGTATTTCGGACGAGAAGATTTTTCGTAGCTTCCCGAAAGCAGCCCAGCCGAGTTGGATTCGACGATTGACCTCTTTCTCGAAGTTGGACCTTCCTAACTGGATAGTTTGTCCCAGGTACACGTAACTGTCAACAACTTCGAGAACAGAGTCTCCAATCTTTATAGGAGTCGGTACAACATGGGCATTAGACATGACTTTCGTCTTGCCCATGTTCATTTTAAGACCGACTCGCTCGGAGGCTCTGCTGAGGTCTTCGAGCATTGTACTCAGGTCCTCCGCGGTCTCAGCCATGACTACGATATCATCAGCAAACCGAAGGTGTGTCATGTACTCGCCATTGATGTTGATGCCCAGTCCTTTCCAGTCCAGAACCTTGAAGACATCCTCCAATGCAGCGGTGAACAATTTCGGGGAGATAACATCTCCCTGTCTGACACCACGCTGGAGAGGTATTGGTTTCGAGGTCTGGTCCTGTATTCGGACTGACATGGTGGCGTTTTCGTACAAACCCTTCAGCGCTTCAATATACCGATAGTCTTATTTCATATTAATGTCTTTTTCGATGGCTCTATAAGGTCTAAAAAAGAAAGTCACTTGCCTTTCTCTCAAAATTTTCTTTAAATATGAATCAGTGTGCATTTCCGATGTAGAATGAAAAGTTTTGTTTACCTGTGAAGGCTCAATGCCAATTTGTTGCAACCGGACTGTGCCATTGTCAGCCGTCTTCGACTGCAACTCACGATCTTCACTTTGAGCTTTCGGCTTGGCGATCTTAGACACAACTGAAAACAAAAACACGAGTCTTAATGCTGTGAATTTAAACTTCATTGTGCAATAACAAAAATGTTGACAAGTTTATGACTTGTTTGTCAGCACTATGACACTGCGACTAGGTTTTACACGTTTTAAATTACGATCGAGGCCTTCAGTTTGACGTTTTTAACTCGGCGTCATAGGGGTTGGGTCTATGGGACCCGTGACGTTTTATTTCGCTTTCATTTTTGTTACTGTGTGTGCGACGTTGCCGTTCTTCTCAGTAGCTGGAGCTACTGAGTTGTTCTATGCGTCGCAAGCAACATATTAGTCGTGGCACAACTGCCGTGGGAGTTACAGGTGCGCAAAGTTGAAAAAGGTACGTAAGACCCATCCCCGCAGTCAGTGTAACAATTTCACGCCATTTTGTTTTCATATTGTTTTACTCATTATCTGTGTTTTTATCCTTTTATGTTTAATTTATTTTTGTTGTTTACAGTTGTTGTTGCTAATAACATAGTTTAATGTATTTTATTTTTATTTTTGTAGGTACTTAGTAAAAAATGGAGGTGGCCATTGACAATTTTTTATGCCTCGTTAAACATAGCTGCCATTAATGGCCTAATCATACACAAAATAAATAATAATTATTCGAAAATTAAACGCAGGCGATTTATAAAAATATTAGGTATCAGCCTTGTCATGGAACACCTAAAACTTCGCCAAAATGTATCAGTGCTTCCACGTGAGTTGAGACGGAAAATTGGAAATTTTTTTGGTGAATCTATAGAGGAACCTCCAGCGAAAAAGGCTAATATTCGCAAACGGTGCCAAGTATGTTCAGCCAAGAAAGACCGTAAGACGAACTACACCTGCCAGAGTTGCAACAAATATATCTGTGTAGAACATATAGTACCTTTCTGTGCTGACTGTACCAAAGATAATGATTCAGAGTGATTGATTGTTTATTTTTTCCTAAAGTTAATTTAGTTTGATACAAAAAAGTGCCATGAAAACATTAAGGCTAATTATTAATTAATAATGTTATTACATTTAAGTAGAAGAGAAAATTTTTGTTGCCATTTGTCGCTCTTTTTTTAAATTGATTTTAAATATAATTAAAACATTATATAATATTATATATGTCGGAGACAGCGACGGCAGAGCGGTAGGGTCGACAGCATCTTGGTGTGGTGGTACAGGTTCCATTTCGTAGGTGAGTTTTCATTTGAAGCACGGCGTGTAGATGTACCCTCCAATCTTCATAATAACAATTTGAATAGGCAAACCGACAGTTTCGGTTCGGAGATGTGCCTTGGTCCGCGTCTCGATGCAAAGTCACCGTTCGACGAACCCCACTTCCCAAAGCGACTCTGTCCATGTGACGTCATCACAAAATAACGTCACAAGCGTTCGCCCCTCTACTACGTAAATCAAATCAGCAACTTCTATTAAAATTAATCGACGATCTCCGACACGGCCAGCCTGACGAGTTGCACGTCCTCGTGCATCTTCATCATCATCATCCCAGCGCCAATCCCAGTCGCATCCGAAGCTCCCTCAGCCCCGGAGTCCGGGATCCAGTCCACCAGGCCAACCGCCGATTCCAGCCAAACCTCGACACTTCCGGTTGCACGTCCTAGTGCATGTCTGTAACAAATTTAAAAAACACACAGAAAACCGACTTTGAAGCATTTTTGAGAACTCGGCCAACCTGACCGTCACACGTCACGTTTAATTACAATGACTATTAGAAAACCAAACCAACTTAATCATTTTAACAACTTAAACGCAAAAGCTTCCTTCAAACCGCATAATTATCAAATTTCAAAAAGAAAACACAAATGGTTCCTTCAAGCCTCATAATTATCAAATTTCAAAAAGAAAACACAAAAGGTTCCTCCAAGCCTCATAATTATCAAATCAAAATCATAATTATCTAAAAGAAAACACACCATGGTTCGCTACCACAGTAGCTAGTGACAACTCATAGTTGACACACATATCGTCATCACCTCTTGTGATACGACCAACTCTAGAGTCCACGACTCCCAGGTCAACACATGACCGTACAACTAATAGTCTCCTCCGAGACCCAGGTCCCCGCCACATCACTAGCTGCCCATCGCCCCCTGAACAACTCCTCACCGAGTTGCAGTTACGACTACAGACTAGTGCATGCAGTGCGACCATATCTACCAAAGTCCCCGCCACATCACTAGCTGCCCATCGCCCCCTGAACAACTCCTCACTGAGTTGCAGTTACGACTACAGACTAGTGCATGCAGTGCGACCATACCTACTAGTGTCCCCGCCACACCACTAGCTGCCCATCGCGCTCTGAACAACCCCTCACTGGGTTGCAGTTACGACTACAGACTAGTGCGTGCAGCGCGACCACATAGCCATGATACGTGTTCTATTTGCTGGCGGAGGCACCCTCCTCACCATCTTCTACATTATGAAAATCTAACTCAGCAGACATTACTTGGAAAAATCTTTCGTACTTATGCGATCGTGGGGTACTTATAGGTTCTGTTTCCAATCAAAGATTTCAATAGGTAACGATCGCCATTATCGCCAACAAACAACTCACCATTATTAAATTTCATTACTTAAGCACACTTCTATCAAATTTAGATTTTTCGTAAATAGCACTCATTTCTATATTCGTTACCGCTTGTTCTCTTGAGAAGATTTAATAGTCTAGCCACACATACTATCAGAATCTGAAGTGAGCTCGTAACTATAGGTCACAGTGAACTTTAGTCTTGAAATAAAGACAAACCAGACATCATAATTTTAAAACCCTGATTTAAAATTTCTCAGTCCATTATAACAAAGAATACGGGTAGTACAAGAAAATATAATTTGCAAATAACTCTTATTATCATGTCGCAAAGAAATGGTTCAGTACATAGCGCTGGTACTACCCATACCCTGTACACGTACTATCGCGTGTGTGCGTTTACCAATGAAATTACAGATAGCTTGACAAGAGAACATTCAGCACCGAAATCAAAATAAAAATAGTACGACTCACCGAATTCTGGCAATTTCCCACAAACACCTGCCACTTGGCAGTTATCAACCGTTGCACACCAGACATCTCTGAGCTCTCATAAAACTCTCACGCTCCGCAAGCTCACCTTGCGCGCCCGGCAAGCTCACCTTGCGCGCCCGGCAAGCCCACCTTGCGCGCTCCGCAAGCCCACCTTGCGCGCTCCGCAAGCCCACCTTGCGCGCTCCGCAAGCGCACCTTGCATGTTCCGCAAGCGCACCTCGCTCGCCAAGCAACAGCCAGCACTGTCGCGCGCCAAGTCTAGCCAGCACTGTCGCGCACCAAGGATCAGCCAGCACTTTCGGACGCCAAGCATCAGCCAGCACTGTCGCGCGCCAAGCATCAGCCAGCACTGTCGCGCGCCAAGCATCAGCCAGCACTGTCGCGCGCCAAGCATCAGCCAGCACTGTCGCGCGCCAAGCATCAGCCAGCACTGTCGCGCGCCATGCATCAGCCAACACTCTCGCGCGCCAGGCAACAGTCAGCACTGTCGCGACAGCGCCGCGTCCAGCCGCACATGCACGCCTGCAGCGGACTCCTACAGCGCACTCCTGCAGCGTACTCCTGCAGCGCACTCCTGCAGCTTACTCCTGCAGCGCACTATCACGCAGAGCGATCTGTTCTGCGTCAGCAATTGAGCGCACCTCGTAACTTCACGTTCACTTCCAGCCTCACGTTATTCTGTTCCTTGATTTATAACGAGATTGTAGGCAGTGTAGTTCTTTATCCCACTTCTGATGTCGGAGACAGCGACGGCAGAGCGGTAGGGTCGACAGCATCTTGGTGTGGTGGTACAGGTTCCATTTCGTAGGTGAGTTTTCATTTGAAGCACGGCGTGTAGATGTACCCTCCAATCTTCATAATAACAATTTGAATAGGCAAACCGACAGTTTCGGTTCGGAGATGTGCCTTGGTCCGCGTCTCGATGCAAAGTCACCGTTCGACGAACCCCACTTCCCAAAGCGACTCTGTCCATGTGACGTCATCACAAAATAACGTCACAAGCGTTCGCCCCTCTACTACGTAAATCAAATCAGCAACTTCTATTAAAATTAATCGACGATCTCCGACATATATGTGTTTTATTTATTCACAAAACTACTTCAAAAACTATATACAAATAAATATTAACTTCATTTTAATAAAATATAGGAATAACTTTGATTTAGTCGACGGGTCTGTGAGACCCACTCCAACGTCCGCGTAACACTTTCCCACCCCCATGACGCCGGGTTAAAGTATTTTTTTTTTAGATTTAATGCTTTTCTGTTGTACCTGGTTTAGAGATGTTGCGTTTGATTTCAGGTGCTGTTGTAAGAGAAGCTCTCCTCTCGAACTGATCCTTGAAACTGCCAACATTGCCTCCTGGTGAAACAAAAAGTCAGTATTAAATAAAATGAATGTACTGTGAATAATATCCCATTAACTAGTTTCCGCCTGTGTGAATGGGCACAAGCAGTCCCCACTTGTGCCCATTCACATTGCAAGTCGATAAGCCCCCGTTTTTACAAAATAGAATCATGGGAAGAGAGAATATTTTTTAAAATCATAGTAGTAAACACTCACTTTGATACTTGTGTTAAGGAAAAGTAATAAATATGAATAATAATAAACACAAAGTACCTGGTATGGACAGTTTCTTTGGTTTGGTCACCTGGTTTGCAGGCGGTTGTTGTGCTATAGACAGTGACGTCAACTTATCTGCCGCAGACGCTACGGCGCTCTGCTTTGTTTCCTCTTGTGGCTGTGGACGAAATGTCATAAGTTTTAGTTGTGCTTACAAATATTAATAAAGTATTGTTCATCTGTATATGATTTAACGGTTATATTTTTTTTATTCTATTAAAACATGACGTTGTGCCATGAATGGAAAATACTTTTATCCTACAAAAAAAAAAAAATATACGAAATAAGAAATTACACGACATATTGCGTAAAATCTCAGGATATATAAACCAAGGATTAAATTTTCATTCACATTTTTTACAATAAAAGTTTTTTATTCCGTTCTCAATCTCAATATTATGTAAAATCTCATACCTTAGCCTCCTCAATCTTCTCCGCCAGTTTCTCCTCCACAGTCTTGGTAGGAGAAGTTTTCTTCTTAATGACTACACGTGGTTTAGCCGGCTTCTCAACAGGCTCCTCTTTAGGCGGTTCCTTGATAATATCCTTAGTTAGGTCTCTTGCGAGCTCGACTGGCGAGGGCTGGATTGTGATAGTCGCTGATGATTTTAGGTTTGGTGTTATTGCCTGGGAACAAAATGGTAAATATAATAACTATGTAACAACTGACTCCAAGTAACTAGTTCAAAGAATATATATTATTTATTCCAATCAAAGCATTTATTTCAAATAAACCAGTTACAGGCACTTTTGAATTGTCAGAAGGTCGGTCAGTCAGTAAGGTGAAGCTAGTCGCCCATTCCAAAGACTTATAGGTCACTCTTTTAAATTATCAGATCTTTTTGGTCCCTTGCCAAATCGGTCGAGGCGAACTTCTGTCGGCCCTCACTGCCTCCGCTGGTTAGGCCTGATGGAACACTGGCCCATACGGCGAGAGAGAAAGCAGGTCTCTTTGCATCTCTCTTTGCCCATAATTCGCGTCTTGATACTGGCAGTGCTACTCCACCTATTTTACCCCATTGCGGTACTTCAATGCCTGAGGTTCGCATTCGGAACAAGGAGGTTCTGAGAGCACTGTGTCGTCTGGACGTGAATAAGGCTAGTGGTCCGGATGGTATACCAGCGATTGTTCTAAAAGCATGTGCGCCCGAGTTGTCTCCTGTATTGACACGCTTGTACCGCCTCTCATTTGGGACTGGTATAGTGCCCAAGTCCTGGAAGCTTGTCCACGTGCAGCCCGTGCCCAAAAAGGGTAGTCGTGCCGATCCTACCAACTATCGGCCGATTTCGATCACCTCCATACTTTGTAAAATTATGGAGCGTGTATTGAACTCGCGCCTCTTGGCATACCTGGAAGGTAACGATCTCCTCAGTGACCGACAGTACGGGTTTCGCCGCAATCGGTCAACTGGGGACCTACTAGTGTATGCCACTCACTTGTGGGGCGAGGCCCTCGAGAGAAATGGGGAAGCGATTGCTGTCTCCCTTGATGTCTCGAAGGCCTTCGACCGGGTATGGCACGCTGGCCTTTTGAGTAAGCTTCCAGCGTACGGCATTTCCCCTAGCCTGACTGGCTGGGTAAAAGACTTCCTGACTGAACGGTCCCTCCGAGTTGTTGTCGACGGATGCTCATCTGAGCCCATGTCGACTAATGCCGGTGTTCCTCAGGGGTCTGTTCTCTCTGCAACTCTGTTTTTGCTGCATATTAACGATCTGCTGATGCCCGGTATCTATGGGTATGCAGATGACAGCACAGTTGTGGAGAGATACCTGCCGGATGCTCGGGCTAGTAGGGAATCAATCCGGTCCGAAAGAGAAGCCATGGTAGAGCGAACGAGTGTTGCACTTCAGGCAGTCTCCGAATGGGGCAATGCCAATCTTGTAGCATTCAATGCCGCCAAAACGCAGGCGTGTCTCTTCACCGCCAAAAGGAGCCCGTTCACCTTGGCTCCTACTTTTCGGAATGTATCCTTGGAGTGTACCGACCGCCTTCAGCTTTTGGGTGTTGAGATTTCCTCGAACCTAAACTTTGGGCGGTTCGTTGAGTCCAAGGCCAAGGTGGCTGCCAGAAAACTTGGTGTAATCGCAAAGGTCCGGCAGTACTTCACACCAGGGCAGCTTCTAATGTTGTACAAAGCACAGGTCCGTTCGTGTGTGGAGTACTGCAGCCACATTTGGGCTGGTGCTGCTAAGTGTCACCTGGCCACTTTGGATTCAGTGGAGAGGCGTGCGAAGAGGCTGATTGGTGACCCTGATTTAACTCGAGTTGGTCTCCAAAGCCTAGAGCACAGGCGTAGAGTAGCCAGCCTTTCGGTGTTCTATAGGATACATTCTGGGGAGTGTGCGAGGGAATTGCACGATTTAATTCCCCCATCTCCGTTCCACCATCGGACGACCCGTCGTACGGCGAGTTTCCACCCTTATGTTGTTAACACCTCAACGATCCGGACGAAGCGTTTCGCCTCGTCCTTTATACCGCGTACATCGAGGGACTGGAACAATCTGCCGGCGGCGGTGTTTCCGTCGGACTACAATTTGAGTGTCTTCAAGGCTAGAGTGAATAGGCTCTTAATAAACTAGTGCGCTTTACCATCAACGATTGCGTCACTGCTTACCATCAGGCGGGATTGCGGTCAAGCGCTGGTTTATATTTTAATAAAAAAAAAAAAAAAAAATATTTGATTACATTCATTCATTTTGAAATCAACCGTGTGAGAACGACGCAGAAATATATTGTACGCTAAGAGCGTCCATTATGGAAAAAACACAAAAAAAAAAAAAACAGCAAAAAAAAGACTAACCCAACAAATAGATGCTTTACAGCAAGTACACTGTGTATTGTGTATCTAGAGCAGTGGTGGTCTTGTGGTATCGGCCGCAACTTACAAGTTGAAGGTCGTAGGTTCGAACCCCATCAGGCGCTTTACTTTGTGTAAATATTTTCAACAGCAAAGCTCTCAAAACGGTGAAGGAAAACATGGTGAGGAAACCGGCATGTCATAGAGGCAAAACTTCGAAGACATATGACATCTATCAACCCGCGTGATAGATTACGGCCCACTTCCTCCCACTGAGGGGAGGCCTGTGTCCCAGGAGTGGAAACATTATAGGCTGATAATGTATGTATGTGTGTATTATGTACAGACGGCGAGGCCACCGAAACTGTTACATTTTCCCAATCAATCTTAAACCTTAGTGCTTAAGCGACAAAGTTGAAAATCTATTGAATGAAATATGTCAGATGATATCTTAATGTGTTGGCTTCTGTACACCATAAATAAGAGAACATAATAGGCTAAAACAGAATTGAATTTGGCTTTGATATGTCTTTGGCGCGAGAACTTTTAAGATACTACCAATATTGATGTGTTTAGTATTGTTGTTTCTTTAAGATGGTTAAATATCATAATAATAACAGCTATTCAATGTGTTTAATTATACACAATTTTCCAAAAACATTTTTATTTATTATAAGAAATAGAGAAAAGCTAGGCAGATTGATTGATGGGTGAATATTGTCTGGGTGGTTCGTCAAAGATGATGCATTACATTAAATTCTCGGTAGATTGATTGTTCTGTAAATAAATATATAACAACTAGAGTTAACTAAGGCTGCGGTTTCACTCGCGTAGGTAGTAGTAATATAAAGAACAGAAAAACCTATTCTCATGTCTAACGAATGTATACAGAGTTGTGCTGACAATACGACAATAAATTAAACATCGCGTACCTCAACACATTCTCAGTCTACACATATAAAATCATATAAATATGTCCATTAGTTTAGTCACAGGAAATTATTTTTCATTTTTCACATTTTCTACTTGATGTACATATTGATAAGGAAGCGATTACAGGTTAATGACCGCCGCAACCTGCGGCACTAAACTTTAACAATAATGGCGAGAAAAAAGCAAGTCGATACAGGAGCGCGCTGCGAGATCAGTGAACCAATATTTTTAAAGGATGTTCTATTCCGTTTGCAATTTTATGCGATTTAGTTTGTTTGAAATTTTAATTTTTTTTATTTTTGATTCTAGGTTTTTTCTATGGTTTGGGATTATTCCTGTGAACCAGCATTGTTCGTGTTTTCATTTATTGTCGTATTGTCAGCACCACTCTGTATACGAAATTTCATTAAAATCGGTTCACCCGTTCTGGAGGAGTTGGAAGACAAACACTGAGACAGGAGAATTTTATATACTTAATAGATGAGATAATTACCTTGTCACCAGACAGTGTCGGTTCATCATTGGGAAGTATTTCCGGCGAGCACTCTTCAGGCAACACCGGCGCTTGCGGTGCAATGCTCGCACAACTAAAACAAAACACATCGCTGTAAGAGGACAGTTAACTGAAAGATAAAAGTATGCACACTGCACCAATAACTTATTTGCTCTACTGTTTACTAAGCCAAGGAAAGATTTTTATTCCGCCCCTACAGGCTCTTACGAAAAATCAACCTCGTAGTATTTATTGCTTTCTTCAAATTTACAGTAATTATTGATTGTATTTTTTTTTTTAATTAGATGAATAAATACGTTTGACAAAAACTAGCATAATATAAGGCGAACACAATATTTTGATTACTTAAATAACTTCTCGCTATATAAGAAGCAATCACAATCACTGTTAATTCTAAAATTGCCTAGTAGAGATTGCAGAAATAAAGCCACCCATAGTATATTTTGTAGTGAATATCAATAAAAAAAAACAAAGTTACTGCTTGGATTAGAAAAGAATAAATATGCTACTGACCTGGCCACTCTTTCCTTCTTCCTCTGCAGTCCACTAGCTGACATGGCCAGCTCCAGCTTGCGTTTGTTATCGGACGCCGAAACGATCGTGCGAGTTGGTGACGGCTTAATTGCATCTTCGCCTCCCTCTGAGAACATAACGATTATGATATTGTCTTGTGCTAATAAGAACCTTGTGTTAACTAACTTCTATATTTACATTAATGTAAACAAGCGCAGGGTCGGATGCCCACCGACTAGGTGGTTGGATGATCTGACCAAAATCGCAGGCAAATGCTGGATGCAGGCCGCGTCCAACCGTTCTTTTTGGAAATGCTTGGGGGAGGCCTATGTCCAGTAGTGGACTTCATGTAGCTGAGATGATGAAACCAAAAACTTTGTTCAAACATTGCTGAACAAAAAATTAAAATGTTAACCCTTATAATCATTTTCTCCGGATAACCTTTGTCTAGGTAGTGGGTACTCTTTATGATGTTCAGTCAGGAGCTATGTCGACAACTTTGGTTCTTTACTGGACCACACCGTGGCAGATTCGATCACTCAGAGAGACTCCAAGCATAGCCAGTTCCATTGCTCGCTGAGCGACCTTGAATTAATGGACCAGCCGTACTGTGAGTGTCCACGTTTCGGCTCCGTAAATCATAACTGTCAGGATGTGCTGACTGAAGACCTTAATCTTTAGGGTCTGTGGAATATGCGTAGAGAAGGCCCGAAAAAGCTTCCCAAGCGCTGCCTAGCCTAGCTCATTTCTTTTGCAAGGATTCTTCTCAAAATTGTCCGTACCAAGCTACAGAGTTTGCCTGAGGTATTTGTATTCCTGAACAACCTTGAGAGCACCGCTATTATCAACAATCGGTTCCGAGGTACTTGAGCAATGCGTACAGAAGAATTGACTAGGAGGCCCTAGTCGATTCAGTAACTTCTCTCGAATCTAAAGTGTGATATGTGTTCGCCTTTAATGTCGCGTCCCACTCAGTTCATGTGTTAGATAAATGTTCATACCTGCAACTAAGTCAAGGATCCTCTTCTCAGCTGAGTTACTGGGCTCAATGTGAGCCATCGAAGTTGAGCTTGTGAGGTCTGTGCAGCTCTCTTCTGGACCGAGTTCATTCTGTAGAGAAAAATAAATCGTTATACGTATGTGTAAATCAAAACATAACGTCAACAACCTGAATGGTTAGGCACAGATGTTTGTACACCCCACAGAGGCTTTTGGTTGCTACTGAGAATTTCCAATTGAAGAAACTCCATATCACTATAAAAGCATATATGTAATGACTCCCAAACTATACAATAAATTACAAACGTACGAAAACCTTTTATTTAAATCACTCTTTTCCGCTCAACATTCACTCAAAGGTCTATTGGTTAATGTTTCTCCACTCAATGGGAGATCGGTCTTACGTCCCACTCGACACTTGACTACGATCCCGCCTAATGCTAAGCAGTGATGCTATCATTGATGGTAAAGCGCAAAAATTTATTATAAGCTCTAGGTTCGATGAGACATTAATTCAAGTGTCATCAAAGCTAGAGCGAGTTAGTAATCAGACGGGAAAGGCTCCACCGCCAATTTGTTCCAGTCCATAGAGGTATGCGGTATAAAAGACGAGGTGAAACGCTTCGTTTGGATCACAGCGATCTTATCAAAGTTAAGGGATACTCGTATATAATAAAAGATGTCTAATACCTAGCAGTCGAAACATCTTAGCCTGTATACAATATGTAAAGAAAACCCCGTCCGCCCCATAAGGATAATAAAAAAAATCATATTTTACATAATCACGTCACGTCAGTAACAATACTAATTAATATTGAAATATTGTTTTTTTTCTGCGAATTAATTCCGACTTCCCAAAACATGATATTTTTTTATAAAAAGTGACAACACCATTTTTGTCGGTATTATTATGAGCGAATAGCGATGCGACCGCGTGCCGCGTGATCCCCTTCGCCCGCGCATGTTATGCATACCGCACATGCAATTTATCTCCTTTTGCGAAATATTTTTTTGGGAGTTTTTTTTTAAGTTTAAGCCGGCTTTTTAGGCATTAGTAGAATCAGTTATCGATACCTAATAATACCTTCACGGATCGAAAGGTTTTTTTTACATAATTATTGTATAATTATGTCTGAATTGTGAAAGGCGCTCACCTCATTGGGCACCACGACGGAGTTAGAGTTAGAGGGAGCGGCGGGCGCCAGCGACAGTAGCAGGTCGAGCCGCACCGGCGTCTGCGCAGCTAAGGCTTCTGCCATCTCTAGGCAAGATGTCTCGCAGCCTGTGTTGACCCATCTATAGATTAAAAGTGCTTAGAAATCGGCGTTGTACCGTAATATTTCATTTAGTCAGCAGTCCAGTAAACACGTAGCTTACTGTGGAAAAGAATAAGTCTATTTCATATTAAAATTTTTGTCACCCAATTGATTTTATTTTTGTCCTTAGAGAAGAACCAATTTTAATCCTGATTACAAAATGAAAGTGTTTAAAACTTCTTAGATGTAGTGCAAACTGAACTTTTGTGCTTTTCAATTAAAAACATTTACAATTAAGTTTTTCAAAGACATGTGAAATCTACCAACCCACACTGGGCCAGCGCGGTAGTTTACGGCCCGCTGCCTTTCACCGAGAGAGGAGGCTTATGTCCCAACAGTGGGAACATTATAGGCTCATTAAGTTAAAAAAAAAATTTTTTTTTTTTCATACATAACATGTAACGTTACTCTAGCACTAATCAATATTTACGACGCTTATAGACTAAATGCTAACCAATACACATTGACCTTAATTACATGAGGTTCACTTTTCTGTTAGTAAAGAAAAAATCAATTTACTATAAGAATTATATACAGTTTGTATTCAAAATCGTCATAAACTCACGGATTATCACAAATGTAGGCGATGTCAGCACGTTTCAGCGGGTCCACTGTGAGCATGTCGCGAATCAAAGGTGATGCACCTGAAACATACAACACATCACTTTATTAGTAAGTATGTAAACTATTAATAAAGCAGGCTCCAAAAGGTTAGTGGCAAAATGCGAAAAAATTTAATAAACAGTCCAGCGGTGAACTTCATCATTAAAAAAGTTCAATAGGATTGCGTTATAATTGCTAATGACTATGTTAATGAAGAAACAAACTTACTGGAAGGGTTCCTAGGTTCATAATAATCGCCATTACTGATCTGTCGGACTAGACGTTTGAAGTTGGAGCCATCAAATGGCATAGCTCCATAGACTAGAGTATATAGAAGCACACCCAGTGACCAGCAATCCACCTAGAGTGAAAACAAAACATTATAATCTATTGTAGGAACATACTATGAAAACGCTATTGAGGTGGTCAAAAGATGTAGTGAGTCGGCAATCTCTGCTGGCTGTTGGACGCTCACGCCAAACTCCCAATATATCTGTCTGTTCGTAGTAGAAGAGGATTTCCTAATCGATAAAGAAATTATGAAAACATTTTTTTTTTTTAATAATTATAAACTAGCGCTTGTCCGCAATCCCGCCTGATGCTAAGCAGTGATGCGATCGTTGATGGTAAAGCGCGCTAGTTTATTAAGAGCCTATTCACTCAGAAAAACTGAGCCAATAGGAAGGATGACGGCAGTTGAGCGAGGTGATGCAATGTTAAACCCAACAACACGACCAACGATGCTGTGCCAAAGGGAGATTGATCTGAAGACCCTCCACGACCAAACTCCCAACACAACAACATTAGGCGCATCGTACCCGGCACACATCGCAACACAACTGCTCAGACCCGTCCTCCGTACGGCTTCACCGGACATCATGCCGGAACACGACAAATCGCTTGGCGGTAAGGCTTTGTCTGGTGGGTGGTAACTTCCGCCGGCGGCCGAAGCATGTTAAAATCGGGGTTATAAGTTGCAACATTCAAGACATGCTAGACAAGATCACATCTAGCAACCCGGACTGGGGCCGCGTGGTGGTTTTACGACCCACTCCCTCTCACTGGGGGAAGGCCTGTTTCCCTGAGTCATTAAGTATGCTTAGCTTAAGCCAAGGTATCATCCATCCGCAAAATTTGATCAATTCAGGATTTTATTTGTCACACAAAAAAGGAGGAAACCGTGATCCTAGAATAGATCATTGACTCATTACTTAAACGAATTATGTAAATTTTAATCAAACTATGGCATAACTACCTCTGGCCCTATGTATGGTGTTCCTTTAACGATTTCCGGAGACGCGTATAAAGGTGAACCGCAAAACGTGGACAGTAATGATGTCTCTTTAAAAACGTTTGACAGACCGAAATCGGCAATCTGGAAACAATAATATTATTACATCACTTCTAATACTCTTTGATCGAATATTGATTGTATGGTAGATATATTATGTTCACCAACCTTAGCACTACCAGTATCATCTAATAAAACATTTTCCAATTTTAAATCTCTATGGCAGATTTTATGTATATGGCAATAATACACAGCAGTTGCGATCTGTCGGAATAACCTGAAACACCATCACAAACAACATTGTTAAAACTGAAACCAAACCACTGATAAAAAAAAAAATAATAATCAAGAGCAAAAAGTCTACGGACCTCCTTGCTTCGTCCTCTTGTAATACTTTTTTCTGACTAAGATAATCGTAGAGCTCACCGCCCGAGCAATATTCCATAACAAGGATCATCTTTTCACTGTTTTCAAATACTGAAAGACATAAATGGTTTTTAGAGAACATTAGTCGCATATTTCACGATTATAAGGAATGTCAATATCATGTCAGACTGTTATAAAAGAGTTCAAGTCCTCAAGTTAGTTACAATAATGGTATAGTTCGCTCGCATGCCATGTTGTTTCGAGCAGCAGACTCAGATGAACGATAGTCTATGAAATGTAACGACAAAAGAGCCAATACGAGATGATTTGGCACCGATTGATATTGTACTTTATAGTTGTCTTTGTCTTTGCAGTGCGGTATTTAGATCGCAATAATAAAATGAAGCATTGGAAATGTCAGAGAAAATGATGTTGGAGTTTATAATGACTGTAGTTATATTTATGTTGTCTCATCAGTCATCTAGAAGTTTTCAATACCAGCTATAGCAAGATAAAACGGAGCAGAAAATATTTTTGCCCCGAGGTGTAATTTTAACTATACAAACACTTATGGGTAGCTAGAAAATAAATCTTGCGTACCTTCATAAATATGTACAATATTAGGATGTCTAACAGAAGACATAATCTGCACTTCCCGCCGAATGCGTATGAGATCAGCCTCGGACTCGATCTTACACTTCTTGATAGTTTTGATGGCCACCTCCTGGCCTGTCTTCTTGTTGATACCCAGCTGTACCTTGCCATACGTGCCTTGGCCTAGTTTTCTTACTATATCAAATCTGTAATACATATTCATAAATAGTAAGAAAACAGGTTAAATGTCAGGTTTATGGGATAATGATTTGAAGCTAGTAGGCGATTTACATTCATTGCTCGATGATGCAAGCTGCAGTTGTAAACAGGGGACGTTATATCAGAGGCCCTATTAGCATTAATTTGTAACCCGAGGCTCAACTATCTACTGCTTTATGAATTCTTACTAAAAATTAGGATACTATTTTAGCCATTATCTTTTGTGCAAGCAATTCGAAGAATCATTGTCCAAAAATTAAGCGACAAATACGAAGTCATCACGGTTAAAACGGTTCAATTTACTCAAATGATTAGAGTCGAGGTTTAAAACGATAAAGCAAATCGATGCGTCACGGTAACGCACACACCAGTCCTGCGAGCACACTTTACATATAAGCGAAAGCGTTTATCTCGAAGTACTGAACTTTCTTCGCATAAATCGTTCTAACACTTTGACGCTAATAATAGAAATACCTATAGAATTACTATTTTAAAAAGTGAATCCGGTCGCCTATTTAAAGAGTACTAAATTACTGTTTAAAATGCGGACGAAAGCTATTTTTAGTTTCTATACTGTTTATCCGACGAGGAACGGAACAACTATCATGGTTGGGAGGGACGAAATTTTAGTTCCAGAATTGGCGTAGAGTAGCCAGCCTGTCGGTGTTCTACAGGATGCATTTTGGATTGTGCGCGGGAATTGCATGACTTAAATTTTCCATCTCCATTCCATCATCGGCGACCCGTCGTACAGCGAGTTCCACCCTTACGTTGTTGACACCACTACGATCCGGACGAAGCATTTCCCCTCGTCTTTTATACCGCGTATATCGAGGTACTGGAACAATTTGCCAGCGGCGGTCTTTCTATCTTACTACAATTTAAGTGTCTTCAAGACTAGAGTGAATAGGCTCTCAATAAACTAGCGCGATTTACCATCATTGATTGCATCACTGCTTACCATCTGGCGGGATTGCGGTCAAACACTAGTTTATAAAATTAGAAAAAAAGTTAACAGAGACAAATATCCTTCCCCTTGAAATAAAAATGAAAACTTGCAAAGTGTATATTTACAAAGAAAGTAAAATATGTCTCCAAAGGTACGGTTATATTTAGATGGCATACATACGATATCAGACGGGTTCAAGTTTTGTGTATGAATGTCGATGGTAAATAGAGGGAGAACTAAAAATTAATAGATGGATTGTCTACAAGAATATACGGCTTGAAAGAAGAGAATTATGCTGATGTGGGAAGAAGACATCCTATGCTGTTCCCAACCTATTTGGAATAAGGTCAGAAGGGATGACGACTTCACACAGCTTGGATTTCGCCGGATTCGTGAAAACAGTATTTAAGTTCTTTGTTGTGGAAACCAGTCATGCCATTCATCTTTTAACTTGAACCGAAAGGCATCGATTGCTGCCCACGCGCCGACAATGCACGCAGTACACGTTTGTTTAGTATTAATAGTAAGTACAGTAATGCAGAAACATTCAAATGAATCGGCCTCGTGTCGTCGAAGACATTCACCCGATGTTAACATTATGACCATATTTTAGTCATGATTGAAGAAGTTGCTTTGTTTTAATATGGTAAAGCATTGCTGAAGAAAATTAAAGAAAAATACTAGGAGCTATGATTCACAAGATATATGAACAACTTCAAAGAAACACGTAGTCATCGACCAAAATGATTTATTAGGATTTTTGAAGATAATTAATTGCGTTCAGTTTCTTAGTTATTAATGTTTGATTGGAAATTTATATCAATCAATAATATTGTGTTAGTGCAAAACGAATATGGTAAAAATGCAAACAGTATTTTACGTAAATAATCATGAATGCAATAATCTATGGATGGAATGATGTAAGAATTAACCTTTACGCCTACAAACTTCCGATTTCTCGAGTGTAGGTGAACATTCTCAATACCCTAAACCCGGTCATTGGTTGGTGACGTGATGCCCAACGGCACGTACACAAAAATGTTCCATGTTGAATGCGTTACGTTACTAAAATAATACCACTGTAAGCATGCATTGACGTAAGGATGGCGTATGGACTTTACGTTCTCGAACTAACGAGACTTCGACTACAAC
The DNA here is from genome assembly GCA_037179545.1 of Sesamia inferens. Classification (NCBI taxonomy): domain Eukaryota; kingdom Metazoa; phylum Arthropoda; class Insecta; order Lepidoptera; family Noctuidae; genus Sesamia; species Sesamia inferens. The sequence goes on along the minus strand of CM073928.1, from coordinate 11,522,030 downwards.
TTCCAAATGGGCCATGCGCAATAGTTAATAGAAGAGGGTTTTAGGACAGTTTATGGAAACACCAAGCGCTGTCATAGTCCGAACATAATTAAGAAAGAGATTAAAGATTTGGCTAAAAACCTGAGAATTAAATAAATCCATATATATGTATTTTTAGTTTTTATGTTACAATGGTTTTTAAGTATGTACCTAGGGGATAACGCTCACCTTTGTTTGAGCCTCAGCCGGTGGTCGTGCATTCGCACGTCACCGGTGTTCTCAATGCCGTCCATGATGTTGGCGGTGCGCTTACTCTCGCCCACCACCATTGTGACTGCTGTAACAAACAAATAACTCACTATCACGACCTGTTTAAATACTGTCATTAAAATATATCATGTATCAGACAAGACTGAGATGCTGGTATATGTATTATATCGCACTTGGCTCGTTATTCCGACACAAATTTGTTTGTACTAACACTATAATTTTCAAGAAATAATACTACTAAGCGAATAAAGCAGTAAAAGAAAATGCACGCAAAACTAATCTTCAAACTAAAATTAGATACTTAGGACAAAATAAAACTTATTTTGGCATAACGTCTAGCTGTTATCTGACGGACCACAACAGGGCATTCTTTGGTGTAATTTGGGGAAACACCACACAGTCATTTTGGAATTCGGAAGAAAGCTTTAGAAGCCAATTAGCCGTTTGGCGAGTCGTCAGCGCGACTGTAGGTGTCGCAATGTATCTGCCACGCTTGTTTATAAGCTGGCATAGAGAGTAGTTTTCCCGTCAGCAGGGACCCGTGATTTATTCAAGCTCGCACTCAGTGAATACTAATAAGCTGATCAAATAGGGACGCCAGTAAGGTAATGCAAGCAAACTTTATGTCCCATTGACCACTACGATCATTGTTCTTAAGAACGTGAATCACGCTACAAACCGTTTCAGTAGTGCACACACGTATGACGATGGCACTGCTTTCCACTGAACCAAATGAGAAAGTATTGCACGTTACTTTCATTACAAAATTAAGTCTCTAACCCTTTATTGCAAGAATGCATTTAAAGCAGATTTGAAGAAGCCCGATTCAATAAAAATGGTTCTGAAATACTTTCCAAGACCATTTACGCCGAAAATCTTACTCATACTCCTGTTTTTTACCAGCGTATATGTATTTCTAAAAACCTACGCATTTCTCCGACATCAAATAAACCCGGATATTTAAGTCTATGAGCAAGCGTATCATACATCATTGAGAATGAAGACTAGATTGGATCAGAGTTCCTCGCGTAGATACAGAGAAAAGCAGCAGTTGTTCATTAATTAAATTATTATTGTAAATATCGTTAATGATATGAACAGCTTTATAAATATATGAGTGTCATAAAGCCACCTACTTGGGGCGGCGACAGAAATATCCTGCCACGTAGGTACCTACTGTAGTACTACTGGTGACTCGTACTTCTTATATTCTGAGGAAATGCCTTAACGATTGCATTTCTTGGAACTTGCATGTTGTTTTGGAGTTTATTAAGAAATATGCAATATGTTGAGCTATTGAACATTTCAGATAAGATAAAATATCGAAAAGTCAACCGGTCTTGAATGTCTTAAATTGTTAAAGTGTTAATTGATTGAGTGGTTACTACTTAGCCTTGTTCAAAAACTCAAATTTTTGGTTATTGCTACTGCTTTATAGCAGTTAAAAAAATAAATTGACGACAACGCTACAAATTGGCTTCCAGTGTAAAGACGTCTCTGCTCGCGTATTGAGATGGGTGAATGACTTTCAGTAGATGGAGTCCATGAATAACTATTGAAAACATGAGTAGGCATAAAGTGTTATACATATTCAAAAGAAAGCGTTAAAAGTACAAGAAAGAAAAAGAAACGCACTTATAGTAGGTACACTAGTCCGCCAGTTACATTATAGTCACTTGTAAATGGGAGCAATCAGCAAGCATATTGCCATCAATCGGGCACAAATCCAGACTTCGAGCTGCTATTAGAGACATTCCATATAGAGACACGCCAGATGGAAAACTAGACCAATGAGGCATCTAAAACTGAACCTTGACCTAAAAGATCAGTTTTAGCATATTATTGATCAGTTCATTTGTAACTGGCTTCAAGTTGTAATCCACTTTATCAGGGTCGACACGCTTAATATTGGCAGATGGCCCCGCTCGTGCACAAAAACTGAAAATTTGTTTGGTTGATAGACTTATAGGAAATGAGGTTAAGGTTAGCTCCTTCATCAGTTTTGATGCACAATCAAGCATTGCCTTATTTTGATTCTTAGAATATTACACCTTGTATACATAGCTCAAGGGTTATTTTTATGTGTTACGTAGAAAACAGTGCCTAGTCGTATCGAACTGATATTGATAGAAGCCATACAGCAATAAATTATTGGATCAACGTGCATGGACAGGAACCAGGATTGGCAAAACACTCGATAAGTGACGAAACCAGTACTAAGTGTTCATCAGAAGGTGCACCCTGAGCATTCAGCCTTGATAAAAACCTGCTGACTGGTTAATATTTTTTACGCACCATAAGCTTATTAATTCTTGAATCCGTGCATTTTGGAAAGTTCTGAAATATCTGCCCCTCTATAGAGTAAACGGAGAGAGAAAACCTCTTTACATAAAGTTGCTTTAAGGCTATTATCAATCCTCCAAGAAATTAAATAATAAACTGGAGATGAAGATACTTTGCGATAGAATAGAATACTCTTTATTATGTACACTATATAGATTACAGAACATAAATATAAAGGTTTTACAAAGGGTGACAGAATGGGAGGTCGTATCCTGTGTTCATATTCAATTTGCTTAATACAAATTGGGTTATGAAGATGTAAGTGTTGGCTAACATCTTATACTATTTGCGTACTAACGTTATTTGAACCGTATAGTACAAATTGCTAGAATAAATGTAATTTATGTGAACTCATTGCAGTTTTGTTAGAGATAAATTGACGCCGCGATGTAAGAATACGCATGAAACATTTAGTTCTATGAAACCACTATATTTTAAAATAAATAATGAGGGGTGGCGTAAGTAGATTAACACATTTGTTTATTAAATGATGTCCGACACCCCTCTGCGTGCTTGTTTTCATTAGCTCATTGCTCAAGTCCAGACCGCCCCTCTTCACTAGACTAACACGTAACGAATAATTTAAACTAAGGGATTCCAAACTTCTCTTTGGGAAAGTATAAACAATAAAACTTGAGAATTATTGTTCGAATGTATTCCGTCCGAGATGAAACAATTCAATCTGAAACTATTTGACATTGACTCATCGTTTACATCTCGAACATTTTTTTCTATTTCAGTCCACCTTCACAATTTCACATTATTTTACAGTTTAATCTTTTAATAGTCACCTGTTCATCGCATTATTTAGTACTAAGTCGTCCATAACAAATCATTCCTAGAAAAAATATTTAATTAAAAATAATTATTATGAAAAGTCTCGTGATTTGGTCCAAGTAGTGCATGGTATAGCGCTCCAATGTGTCTCAGCTGTCTCTTGAAAACCTCACGCGAAAGGGTCTTGAACTGTCATCGCTGTTTGTTTTCACGTATAACAGCGTCATCCTAGCGTTAAACTGTTGGCGTATCTAGGCCAGTTACATAGGTGTCAATGTTTCTCGGTCGGAAACGCCGCGGCCATCAGATGACATTGGTGTTGTATGAGCGTGAACGGTGACGTCCAGTAAAAATGTGGCGCAAGTAGCCAATTAACATGTGGGATAGTGTGGGGCCGGCGTCTCGGCGCCTCTATAAATATCGCAATCCGCGTCCGCGCCCTCCCCGCGACCCGAGCTCGACCGGCACCGCAGTCGTGCCGCCGCCATCTCCACCCGGCACGGAGGACCGCAATAATAGACAACATAAATCTCAATATCAAAATCTAAACTTCACAACATTCTGAAGCATCAGCCCATGTTCAATTTTCTTACTGAAACCTCTGTTCTGAAGAGTATTGACTACTGACGGAATGACAGGACAAATTTGACAAACACGAAATTGACGGAATCAAGGAACGCGTTGGTGACTCATGGCATTGATGAAGTAATTTCATTAAATCCGAAATTATACTTGACTGCGGTATTCTAAAAAGTTAATGGCGGCCTACAAAAGTTTCAGAGACGCAGAATTCAAAACCTACGACACAATATCAATAGCTGGCTGTAAATAGTCAATGGCAGACACGACTGATGCCAAACCTGATAAATACACGTTGGCGATCGAACACTGGGCCAAATTAGAGTGTGTGTATCCCGGAAGCGTAGTTGGCGGTCCCCAGGCGACTTGCTACGGCGTCGGCGTCATAAGGCGTGTGCCGGGCGGATACAGAACGGCAAGCGCGGACGCAGTGATCGCGCTATTTTAGTTCTCTCAACAGTTGAATAACCTCCAATCAGTTATTCGCACTTGCCAATGAGTTCAACTAAAACACGGACAATCGCTCATCTAAATGTGATTTCATGACCTTCAATTTTTTTCAGCATATTTTATATTAGGTGTAGGTACTGTCGATTCAGTATCATGAGCATGAGTCTTATGTAAGTTAGCAACTAGGTATAATTTTTATTTCAGTACAAACTTTTCATGTTACAACACACATTCTAAATTTCAGACCCAAACGGAAGATAGCCCCACTTGTGCACGAACTTACATCCATAAAGGAAAACTTCCGGACCATAAATCGCGTTTTCAAAGCAACCTAGTTTCTGTTATAAACCGACTTCGTGCAGTGTAATAGGCAATGTTTATTCTTATTCTATGACACATAAATAAAAATATCTTAATTAATTAATTAATAGCTGCGCCTCGCGGTTTCCACCCACATAAGTTTCGGTCCCGAAAGGATATCCGGATAAAAACTATCGTAATGTTAATCCTGATTATAATCCAGCTGTGAGCCTAATTTCATACAAATCCGTTCAGTAGTTTTTCGTGAAACAGTAACATACATAAAACTTTATGTTTATAATATTAGTAGGATGAATGTTTATTGTGCTGACTTATTGAAGCCAGCAGCATAAACATTCGTCGTCTTCAGCCTATAGATGGCCACTGCTAGACAAAGGCCTCTCCCAAGGCTTTTCACGATGACCGGTCTTGTGCTGCCCGCATCCTTCACCAGGTCATCGGTCCACCTTGTTGGGGGCCTCCCTACGCTGCGTCTGCGGATCTCCTCATTTCTGATTCGATAATGCAGAGAAACTCCGAGGATAGCTCTTTCCATTGCCCTTTGTATGACTCTGAGCCTTTGCATGAGCACTTTGCACATTTCAGTTCCGTAACTGATCACTGGCAACACACACTGGTCAAAGACTTTAGTCTTGGAACACTGTGGTATCATGGACGTCGAGAAGATGTAGCATAGCTTCTCGAACGCTGCCCAGCCGAGCTGGATTCGACGAGACACCTCTTTCTCGAAGTTGGACCTACCTAACTGTTTGTCCCAGGTATGTACCAACTAGAACTGGAGTGGGTGTGACATGATCTTCGTCTTATCCATGTTCATCCTTAGACCCACTTGTTGGGAAGCTCTGCTGAGGTCATTGAGCATTTTGCTTAAGTCTTCCAGGGTCTCCGTCATGACCACGATATGATTTGCAAAACGGAGATTGGTGATGTACTCCCCGTTGATGTTAATGCCAAGTCCAATGCAGCAGTGAACATTTTAATAGATATGACACCTCCATGTCTCACTCCACGCTGGAGTTGGATCGGTTTCGAGTCCTGGTCCTGGAGACGTGGCGTTTTTGTACAAACACTTTTATCACCTCAATGTATCGATGGTCAATTTGGCACCGCTGGAGAGACTGGATCACCGCCCAAGTCTCGATCGAATCGAAGGCCTCCTCATAGTCAACAAACGCCAAGCATACTTAGTGGTTTGTTATACTCCTCGGACTTCTGTATAACTTGCCGCAGCGTATGTATGTGGTCTATGGTGCTAAAGCCTTTTCGGAAGCCTACTTGTTCGGGAGGCTGGAAGTCGTCGAACCTGTGAGCGAGACGATTCGTGATGACCCCAGAAAACAGCTTGTAGACATGGCTCAGGATAGATATCGGTCTGTAGTTTTTGAAGAGGGTATTGTCACCTTTATTGAATGAATAAACTTTCATCCTATAATAACTATATAAACATTCATTCATCAATATAAGAACGGAATTTTACTGTACAGAAAACTAAGAATTAAAGGTCGAATCTAATAATTTTATTGCTTGTTGTTGTCGAACTTAGCAAGGTCAATAAACGAGCTTATAGTTACAGCTCATAACTATGGTAGTTACACAGGATTCTCAAACTCGAAGATTTTTTTAATTAAAGTATTACTGCCCTTTTATTTCAGACGTCGTTCAGTCAGAAAATATGAACTTAATTCCTCATTCCAAAGCATAGTAGGTACACGTGGAAAGAACGGACAAAACAACTACATGGACACTTTGATTTCATGGGCACTAGAGAACTTTATGCTAGAAAATATGAGTGAATCACCCAATAAGAGATAATTTAAAAGGATTTTATCTCTTACTGGACACTATTCATCTCTACGAGGGCTGAAAGGAAATAAATAATTTAATCATCATCAACAGCAATTATCTACTGTAGAGGTCGTTTATTTTCGGATCTAATAAAATATCAAAACATACACTATAGCTGCAGCTTTTCTGCGACGAAATTAGTTATATGGCCACATAATTGAACAGATTATTTCAACGCCTCATGTATTGTTACAACAAGATGTGAAGACTAGAATAATAAACTGACATTGGGATTAATTTGAAGGCTTATTAAATTTATGTTTTGGAAAACTACTGGCTATTTTTATGACTGCGGTTAAGTATATGTATTAATTAAAATGCCGCTGATGAGGAATTGATTTTTACATGGATCAGTTGAAGAAATAATGCGAGGTTTCGAAATCGATGAAGGCCAGCAGAACGAGTCAGACGTTTTTAAGTTACTTATGTATGGAGGTAATTACACAGCCCAGAATTTCTTTTAGCTATTAAGTTACCTGAGTAAATGTCACGATTTCAGACGATCGTTCATTCTGTAAGTGGGTACACGATAGTTAAGTACATATGATTAAAAATTAACAAGCTGTAGTTTTATATAACCCGAAGGACATGAAGTCACACCTCCATCTCAATTGCATAACACACCTGAATAATTGTGTAGGATAATGGTAATCCATTGCTTCTCAAAAACGTAAATAAAGCAAAAAAAAATGTTGCACTGACAAAATGATAAACATTCTTACTATAAGAATCTACGCAATTACCCCGCTGGTTATATGTCCCACCGTAAGCAATAACTTATTATTTGTGGACTAATTCGATCCAACGCTCTTTCTGCACACTTCATAAAAATGAAAGCAGAAAAATTGCTCACTAAACAATGTAGCATAAAATATCCAACATAGATGATACACTATAAAAATGTAAATTACCCAAAACTTGGCCAATTTTTTAACAAACAGCAAAATTTCACGCCTCCATGTTGGTATGTTCCAGACGAATAACTTCGTGGTCATTTGTTACTTCACAGTATTCTTGTAAATATAAAGTTTATTACCGACACTTGACAGTAGGTAGGTACTAATGTTTTCTTGTGACGTCTTAACTTCACAACAGAATTTTAATATTATAATACTACTAGCTTCATCCCTCGACTATGTTCACGCGATATTTCTTGTTGCCCCGTCCCACATGGCGCGGATTCTCTTGTTCATTTTAAGATTCAATTTTAAGTTCAGTGCATCTTTTTCTTTCTAGTTCATTAAGAAAAGGATAGAAGATAACATTTTACTTTAATCCTGTCAAATTAAGATATTCCATAGACAGTTTAGACACTATTATAAACATGGCGACTAAAATACGCCAATTTACGTCAGGAGCGGATTAATTTGACAGGTCTAAAATGACATTTTATCTTCTGTTCTTAATGAAATATAAAGAAAAAGATGCACTGAACTTAAAATTAGTTTAGTTTGTAAACAATAGAATCGGCGCCACTGTCGCATCGCATCTCAAGTCCGTGTAATAGTTTCGTTTCCGCTTAGCGTTTCTTCTAACTTATTCTTTTTACTCGGCTCGATGATGATGACAAATAGGCTTGCTCAAGAATTCATCATCATCATCAGTCTATAGAAGTCCACTGCTGAACATAGGCCTCGCCTATTTCACGCCATTCAACTTGATTTTCGGCAACTGTCATCCAGTTACTACTACTAGTTATCCTGCGAAGATCGTCGTTCCACCTAGCCTGAGGGCGTCCGACCTTGCATTTAACGATTGGCGGTCTCCGCTCAAAAACTCTCGTCCTCTAGAATTGAGAATTCGGGTTTTGCAAATCCGACTGAAGTTCCAGAGATTAGCGCGAATTTTTCATTTATTATCAAATTATTCAAACAAACTCGCTTTTTGTATTTCATATTAGCTTGTATCTTTACAGAGTTTCCATGTTCCTATAAAGTCTTGTTCCGAAATGTTTCCGTGACCTGACCGAAAGAAAATGTGTGCAAGGATGAGACATACCTACAGGTCTTTTAAGTAAATAGGGAATGCCACTTTGTATTAGCAAGCGCATAGGGCCACCTATACCAAATGATATGGTTTCCTGCTCAAACTCCCAGCTGGCTATTCAGTCATCATCGTCATGATCATCATCTCAGCGTTAATCCCAGTTGCATCCATAGCCTTTTCAACTTTGGAGTCTGGGGTCCTCTTTACCAGCCTAACTGCTGATTTTGGTTAAACTTCGTTATTTTACGTGTAGCGACTGCCGTTTGACCTCCACAATCCGAATGCGGCATCGAAGCATTCAGACATGAGCACCAAGTAGGATTTATTTTCCTCACGATTGACTTGTTTTACACATGCAGAGTTTGCCTTCGACTTGAGTATATTTGTCTTGATAATGAAGATTTGAAATTTGCCAGATGCTCAAAATATAGTGAGACCAGGCTCTTTTTTTTAAATTACAAGGTATACCTTTAATGTTTTGTCGTTTGAAGAAAAAAACACAACTAGAACCTTAAACGGTATTTTTTTTATTGTATTTTCAAAGTATTCACCTATACTTTTCCATTCGCTCTAACTAGTTGTTATACCTAATATTTATTTTATAAGTCGATGCGTCGCCTGCTTTTTCATGGATCGGAATAAACTTTGATCACGAAAACTTTTTTTTAGGGTTTAGGCCAGGACTGTATGGAGAATGGTCAAAAATTTCTACTTGTTCCTGCTTCAAATACTCAAACGTTTGACGAGCGCTGTGTTAGCTTGTGTTGTCGTGGTGCAGGATGATGCGTCGCGTTTGAGTTGGATTTTCGAAGTTCGACGATGACTTATGGTGAACAAAATGTGGCCACTCTGCGTTAACCGTTCTACGATCTTAAGTGCAATAGTCGCAACATGGCCAGTTTTTGCAACGAACATGGTCACAATCTTCTTTGAAGTGCTTCGAGAACGAACAACTTTAGTCTGCTGAGATTCAAGATACAATCTGAGATTACAAGACGAGCGTCTTGAAATCTCAGATTGTATATTATTGTTTAGAATCAGAATCGTAGGCATAGATCCAAGATTCATCACCACTGGTGATGTCGTAGACGTGATTCTTCTCGGTTAAACTTTTGCAGAGTTTTTGACACCATCTGACACGGGCCGCCTTTATGATCGTGGGAAAGAAATGCGGTATCCAACAAACAAGATCTTCTCAGTGGTTGTCCCCGAAATGCTTAATGGAGCCTCTATCTCTCGATACGTCACATAACGATCTTCGAGAATTAGTCAGTAAAGGTGGATTTTGGGCGTCTTCGTAAGATTTGTCACTCTAATATATCCACGCTGGAATTCTAAAATCAGCGTTCGACAATCTGCAGACATGGGGCTTCGTCTCTGAACACAAATGTTCGCTTTTCAAAACACTGAAGCCGTATCAGGCCACTTCTAAAATTATTACACGAACATTTTCCTTAGTAAGATTCATTTTCCTACGTAGCCTGATATATTCCAATCAATGCTGTGACTTAACAATAATATACTTAAATCCGAATACTTTTAACTGTTTTGTGATTCTAAATTTAAACACATTCGAATATAGAACAACTTTCCAAATTCAAAATTACCTGGAAATATGGAGACGACAGAACTTCATGTCTAGTATGCAGTTTTATGAAACTGTATGTATACTATTCTATGAGGCAATAAACAGGTAAAATTTATTTTTCCTTAATATTTTTCCTTAAATCCTCCATAATAGTATATTTCGAGACAAATTCAGCTAACATTTGAAAGAGGAATACTGCACGTTAAATGAGTCTTATTGTTCGTTTCGTTATCAGGTTTATCAAGCATCAAGAAAGTGAAATGTGGACTAGAAACCCTGTAAAATAAATTTATTGTCACAGAATGCAACAGTAGCTTGAACTAGGCAGATATAAGACAGATGAGTGCGAACATATTTATGTCGTAACATAATAAATTCACAAGAGTCTAGAACTAGTATCTACCAATTCAGTAGCAAAAATAGAGCATAATTCCACACGGATGTCGCAATGTTGTTTTGTCTCAAACCGAAGTTATTTTATGAAGTTACTTATCATTTATGTACCGGTATTAAATTAACCGGGAAATCCTCCTTTTTGTTTTCTTCCTATACTTATAAGGGGTTCTTGCACTGCAGGTATATTCGAATTGGATTCCAAATCATCTATACGACATTTCAATGTAACACAAGGTGGCCCACGAGCATAGGTACATGTTTATTTTATATCTTAAACTTGATGCTTAAAGGATTAAAGTTCCTTCAAAGACTAAAATTCATACGGTGTTCCACATAGGTAACTTATACCGATGCAGTCAACATTAATGTAAATACAACCCAGAAACAACAGTTCCTCTAAATACTAATACGCGTTGACGATACCCCGGCCGTTGCCCCTGCGTACACCCACTCTGGGTAAGAAACTGTTCATGTGATTTTTCTGGGTACGTCTTCTGTTCAGTGAGTTTTATAGATGTTTCTATGAGAGCTACTTAGTTATTGTTACTAACACAATGGACCGCATGTAGTCTGCATAAATAAATTATTATTATTATTGGGCTAAGACACAATTACATACTTAATTATGACGTCGATGTTAATTTAGATAGATGTTAATTTGGTTAGTTCGAAAATCTAATAATATACGAAATAAGAACTAACTTATCAAAACCGGGGTACCTACTAAGCCGCTAGAACGAAATCATGACTAGAAATAGTATTTACGCTTATAACCTTTGCGCATGTTCTTCTAGGCGTATTGAACTGAACGAACAACTCACTACAGTTGCGTCAATATATCTATCAAGATTTTCAACATGTATTTTCATTTTATACGCTCGTGTCTGTGTGCCTACACACTTAACTGGCATATCTGCATGCGTAGCATGAACACTTCTATGTTTAATCTGTGAAAAACGTCGATTCTGTAAAAATCTCACCGTGAAAAGTAAGGTGAAGTGAGTTTAGACTCGAGCTGTCAATAGTGTCAAACCCTTAGCAATAGTTGGAATGACTGCTCATCCACGCTAACTTCACCTAAGTTTTAGCTTTGAGATGGTTACAGAATCTTTCTCCAGACACTTCAGTTATTTTCTTTATTTTTGACATCCCCCACAGTAAAAATCTTCAATCAGTAATTTTGACTTTCATTTCTTCGGTGGTCATGCTACGCTCGCTAGAAGTCAATTCTCGTTCTTAAAAAAATGTTCACTCAAGTCGCAATCTCACCTTAGCGACAATCAATGTAAAGTATTGGCGAAAATAAAAGTTTTTTGGCGGATTGAGAGAGATTATAATGTAGACGTTATGTCTTATAATAGTATGACCACGAAGGTGGTGTTACGATCTGACGAGGAAACCCTCATTAGAGATGGTTAAGACAAGGATGGTGTTTGGAAGAAAAACGGGAAAGGCTTTGCTGAGCAGTGGAACATAATAGCGAAAAAAAATGCACTTGTCCCGCGACAACACAAGTTCGGCCTCAAGGGCTTCGTAATTTCCCCTATAAAATTGGACACAACCCTAACCGAACCAAATTCCTAGATACAAAGAACAAATTTCTAGTTCCTAGTCTGTTTCGGCTGTGCGCAAATATCTAAAAAGCTCGACTCGTTTGATCGGAAGTATTAGAGATAAGTGATCATGTTGAAAACCTAACACATGGATGAGAATAGAGACAAGGTCAGACGGTCGAAACTGTCTAGATTGTCTGCAGTTGTTCCCATAGTTATTATTAGACATAATTTAATTACTTTTACAAACGGCAGTCTCTTTAGATTTTTGTTATGGCTAAGTAGTTCATTACATCGGCGACTTCGACGAACCGATCCATGTCAGAATTTTAAATTACTTGTAACACACATATAAATAACAAAAATATACATATATAATATATAGCTCTTGTTTTCATATTATATTGTAAGATTCGTCAATTCCTTCCCAGGGGAAGGAGAAGGTCACGTACTAAAGTTAACTCGAATCAGAACTCAAGTAAACCTTAGGACGTGACCTTTTATGCATTTATTTCTGAAAGTTAGGTATATGTTTACCGAAGCAAGGATTAATGAAGATTCAAGGTCCAGTGAACGACCACATAAAGGCTTCATTAACACCAGAGTTTAATTAAGTAGTATACAGGGAATCTTGTAAGTGAGTTGTTATTTTTGTATTCGAAATAGGTGTGCTATCTCTTTCTGCGCACCTTGCACAGCAGGGTAATTGCGTAACACACTATCAGCAGCAATGGGTTTCATTTGACAGTTTGATTGCATTCATTGCGTTATTAACCTAGTTGAATAAACACATTCTTCGAACATAAGAGCAATGGATTAGCAATATGCTTCAAAATGATCCCAAATAATAGTAATAGTCATCATCTTCATCCCAGCGTTAATCCCAGTCGCATCCGAAGCTTTTTCAGCTTTGGAGTCTGGGGTCCGCTTTACCAGTCTAACTGCTGATTTTGGCTAAACTTCGATATTTTCCGTGAAGCGACTGCCGTCTGACCTCCACAACCCAAAGGCGATATCGAAACATTGCAGTTAGACCAATTGTTAGTAATATTATGTTACGAAATTAGGGTGCTGGTCAAATTTCACGTCTTGTAAGAATTACATCGAATTACAATTCACTCTACGAAACAGATTGTGGAGGAAAGCAGTCGAAAGATTTATGAGCCCCCAATAATATCAGTGTGAGCTTTTTTGGATGTAGTTTCAAACTATAGACTGATAAATGATTTAATTTCTGTAAGTGTTCAATCATATTTTAAAAACTGAATGAGGTCGACGTTTCTTATTTGAGAAGAAACGCCGAAACAAATTGAGAGGTAAGTCTGTTTTAAGTCCTGACATAATTCCGTTCATATCATGTGAAAACTACCTAGACCGATGTCTTAAATAGTATGTGAGGACAGATCCCCAATCTATGTAGAAAAGCCGGATGGATTGGATCTGTCCAGTCAGTACCTACACGCATTGTCATTCATCGTGAAACGAAACTTAAAACTTATGGAGCTCAACGATTAGACAAACAATACCAAAGAAAGGATAGTTCAAAGTAGGAACAAGCTATTTCACTGAACGACAAGCACTAAGTAGTGCTCCCAGGAATAATTTTGATATTTTTCTAACACACGTGTCTGTCGAATTAATAATACTCCAAATGCAATGCAGTGACATCGCCAAGCCAAGTGAAGCCAAGAGTCATGTCTTGACATCCTACAACACTAGGTCATGATCCTGTCGTTCTTTTGTATTGATACAGATCATGTCGGAATACAACATTATTTTTATGCAAAAGCCGAAACAGATGTCCAGTACTTTTAAGTACAGAATCTATGTGCAAAATTTCAAAAAGATATAATGAAAAACCACAAAGTTATGAGCTTGTTAATCCTACTTGGTTGTCCCAACAAAAATATGGTTACGCGACCATGATCTACCGCAAGCTGTGTGGTGCGCTCGGTAACCACACTGCAACAATTTCTAAATGTATTTGAGAAAAAATATAACATGGTGTAAAAATGATTGGAATTGATTCAGTTGCTTATTCTGAACAAACTATATTCAGGTTTCGTATAGAGAAAAAATAATGTTGTGTACAGCTGTTCAGTAGTGTTGCAAATTGAACTTGTGCAGCCATAGTATTGCAATTTCATGAAATTCGAGACTGTGCCTGGACATAAATAAAAGCGGGCCGTGGTATGGGTTTGTTCAATAATCGCGGTAACTGTTACCGTGATTATTGAACAAAAGGTGTTTTGTAACATAAGTGGCTATCATAAAGCGTACCTGGGGCAGGACCATTGGCCTCACCGGGCGCCGAGGAAGGGCGGATAACGCCCTCTTCCGCCCCCCACGAATGGGTCCAGGGGCGAGGGACATGGAGAAGTCCTCGCCCCCTATCGATGGACCCCGAGGCGGGGGCGCGCGCGAGTGTCGGCCTGAGGTGATGCACGGGGTAGTTTAACACCGCACTACCGCGTGCAGGAGACGAGGCCTGGGCAGACCGGGCCAGCACGAGAGTGTGGGGCCGTGGAAGAATTTAGACTCCCGCGGCCCCACGCTCGTGATAGAAGAGACACCGGGGTGGTTTTAGTCAGTAAAAGTCTGACAGACCCCGTCGACCACCCAGGGCGGCGGACATCCTATGAGGATTTCCACCACGGAAAAAAAAAGGACCATTGGTCTGCCACTCTGTCTCTCATGTATTTAGTTGGTAAACTACTTGACCTTTGCTACCTTGTTTGGCTTTTCTTAGGTTAATAGCTGCTTTGTGTATCCGATGTTGTGTTTTTAACCATCTGTAAATTGAATACTTTAATTACTCCTATTTTACAAACCAGCTGTTCAACCAGCAGAAAACCGTCTACCAGACTTAAATAGCGACTTTATTATTGAAGCCACAGTATATTACACAATAAATAGTAGACATGGTACATAGTATACAGTACAGACAACATTCAGTAGGCCTAGTATGAGTTTTCATTACGAAACTCGTTCGATCGTATCGAGCGCGTTTGACTCAGCGATTGGTCCGCTTCAAGGTCGTAAGAACTCTCAACCAATGAGAGCGCCAAACGCGCTCGATACGATCGAACGAGTTTCGTATTGAAAACTCATACTAGGCCTACAGAACTATTTTCATATACATCTACAAGACAGGATATCAAATCAAAACAAATAAAATGTAGTGTCAATTCTCCAACCAAAACACTTTAGCTTGGAAGATGGCCAGATAAACACATAAGCAGCATGTGGCAATGCCATAGAGATCAAAAACATTCAATTCGTAATGAATAATTGCTTTAGTTGTACACTTATTTCATTAAATACATATTAACTATGCTTGTAGAAGTTCACACCTCACTGTTTTATTAATTACTGTTGAATAAGTTGCATGATTGCATATAAGTACATATTTATATGTGAGCTTTAAATTATGCCCTATTCATACAAACTCGAAAGTAACTAAGGCTGTAAGTTACCTTTTCATGCCTAAAACATGGAATTAAATAAAATTTGGAAAGAAGTGATGGCATTTTGAGACGGGAATAGGCTACCCGGTAGCATGTTCCCATGGGGCTAATTCCAGAGGGCATAGGCCACATGTTCCCATAGGATAATTTCCATATAGCCATAGGCATGTAGTTAGTTTGTTTAACAGGAAAATATGACTAGACATTAAAACAGATAGTTAAACTACATAGGATATTATGTAATGATAATAAAACTTATAGGCATGTCTGATTTGTCTTATCAGTGGGCCCCATCTAGTGAAGTTGTTGCCAGTACACTACAATGGTATATAATCTCAGACTTCAGTGCAACATTGAAAAGGCCTTATCACTTGTAAGTAAATAAATAAACACTTGAACACTAAATCAACATGTCTGATAAGAATGTAAATAATAACATTGCGAATGTCTTATCAAAAGTTCAACTAAGAGAAAATTCATTGTGAATCATTGCAAAGTTACATTATTTACATTTATTTAAGAACTTAATTGTACTTTAGTTAGTCATCTGGAGTCAGTGCTGATAAAATATTTATTACAATGGCTGCATTGATTCTAGTTATCAGCCATATGGAAAATATAAAATTATGTATGCCACTTGGTACTTAGATTATTACATTAAATTAAATCATAAGATACAGTAATGCTTTTTTGCTTTTCATTTTCCTATTCCTTTAAAAAAAAGATTGCAGAAAAGATTAACGAACTTGCCTAGTTACTGCTAGTTTTCTTAAAAATAAACAAACCAACTTGACCAATCCGTATCTGTGTCACAGCCATTCTGTAGGATGCATACTAAGAAAAAACTACAGACCTAGTTTTGTTGTTATTATTAGAATTGAGAAACTGGTCTACAATCGTCCCATGAAAAACACAAAGCATGTTTTGTCGTGTTCATTCTAATAAATAAAACTGACTGGATTGTTTGAAAGACACATACATGTTGCTATTGTTTTGATATATTGTCAAACATGTTCAACATTCATTTAAATTAACAAATACTTATATTAGAATTTTGTAATAACTCAATAAATTAATTATCTATATTATTTATATTGTTGCCACATCTTCAATCATTTGGATTCTTATTGAGGAAAACATGTTGTTTGTATGATTTGTAAAATACATTCATCCATAAGTTAAATTATGAGTGTATGTTGGCATGCACAGGAATGCATAACAATCAGGCTACTTACATGCATGTAATCTGGTCATCTGACTGTCTGTAAGTTAGATAAATAATTCATACTTTTCTGCTCTACATCACACATAGAATTCAAATTACATATTTTTATAATAATTTATTAAATTATATAATGTAATAGAACTGCATTACAATATTTTCGGTTGTAAATATAAGCAAATACTTAATAATTAAGTCAACATTGAGAAGTGGATTTTTAATACAAAATCCTAATAAGAATTTATTGTATATATATATTTTAAACCAGGCAATAGATTCTTCCAATAGTTTTCCTGGTAGCAACTATATAAAATTATGAGTAAAAATGGCCCAACAGAAGCAAATGCAGGAAGGAGTAAGGGAGCATATAATTAATCATGTGGGCATAAATCTGTTTATAATTTTACTTCACATTCATTGACCTATTTCTAAAACAATGTTTTTACAATAGATTCCAATAATATGAACCTTAACACGTTTACGATAAAGACTGTGGAGCGGCCTGATGAATCATGCTGCTAAAGTTTACAGCAATGGGCAATGCCTGCTGATGTCATGCAAGCTTCCAATAACCAAAGTATCCAAGTATCTGCACCCGGCTACCGCCCGACGACTTGCACACCTACCTACTTCACTTCCAAGAACTTTAAAATAACATATGCTACCGACGAAAGAAAGGAATGCTCCTACCACATGAAGAAATCACCAAGTACCTTTAAAAGTTCACATTCTTATGTAATATTCTTAGTTTAGACATATTTCTATAAGGATCCCATTAGTTTAAACTCAAATATTAGTAGGAGATCACATAGAAATCGAAGAAATATGCGTAGGAGGCATAAATACCTTTATTTTATGTGTAATCCAATATCCAGAAGAAAGTCGCAGTCCTATTTACACACGAGTACACTGTCATTCATGAAAAATAACACACCATCACTATGCAGCACTACACAAATTTTCACTTAAAATTATATTTTTATGTGAAAATATCACATAATGCGCCATTTTCGCAATAAATCCGAAGGACAGCAATCGGCAATCGCTGCCATCTTTTTTGTCAAATGTCTAAAAACTAAATATAGCGCTTGGAACGAACTCTGGTGTTATTTTTAGAAAATACAACAAAACTTTTTTACAAACCTACTAGCGACATCTTCTTACAGCTAATCAAGGGTTCGATTTGAAACTAGATGGCGCATGAAAGGTTTGCTATAGATTGTTTCTAAACTTTAGTAGGTGGCAGCACAGGTTTGGTAGAGTCATGGTCTCATGGTTGATGGTAGAGGGGCAAAGCTAATACTAGAATAAAATATGTATTGTAGGTGTTGAGGGACGGTTCCTGACCTTTCAAGCCATTGTCCGCCGGGATTTATCATCGGAACTTACCGTATGGATCGCGTATGAATTATCAAAAAAACGATGACGCAACTATGTAAGTTTTTGTAAAGAGGAGCGTACCTAAATATGAATTTCCACGTATCTAACTTAAAAAAATTACGATTTTTATATAAATGTTGATTTACTATTTAGATGATCTATATAATATGTACTACCATTAACGTCTCTAACTTCAAAAATGACGAAGTTTCTATTTTGTAAACCTACAAATTTTATCACCCCTATAGTTGGAGAGTGTAGCTTTAAATAAGTGATAGTTTCAAGTTTATTTTCAATTAAGTTTCATTTTTTGTATTCCTAACAAGCATGCTAAACAGGGATATTATTTGTATTCCAGTATTTCTTCTACTTTCGTTATAAAGCCCCCTTAGAAGGTCGGTTTTATTACCAATAATTCAATCTCACTTGCATAGGTTTCTCTTTAGGTGTGTTTTCCTGAATTAACCTATTCTACTAAACACCTCCAAAATATTAACTTATAACGTTTATTAATGGTGTATCCATTCAATTGGTAGAGCAGTGGCGGCTTATTGGTATCGGCCACGACTTACAAGTAGTAAGATCGTAGCTTCGAACCCCGTTAGGCGCTTTACTTTGTGTAAATATTTCATCAATACTGCTATTAAAACGGAGAAGGAAAATGTCGTGAGGAAACCAGCATGTCTACTAAGCGCATGTTTAGAGAGGGGCCAGTTCCCACGTCGCTGGAAGACGGGGAAACTGGTCCTCATAAAAAAGCCAGGGCGCCCTGCGGACTCTCCGTCCGCTTACCGGCTCATTGTTCTGCTCGACAAGGTGGGCAAGCTCTTCGAAAGAGTCATTGCAGGCCGCCTCGTCGGGCAACTCAGGCGAGCGGGCCCGGATTTGGTGGAGAGCCAGTTTGGTTTCCGCAGGGGACGCCATCATGCGCGTGCGAGCCCTTATGACAGGGGATGCTGTGGCCCGGGGTGGGGTAGTCTTGGCGGTGTCTCTACTTCTCTAGACATCGCCAACGCCTTTAACACCCTACCCTGGAGTTGCATCAGGGAGGCATTCCGGTATCACCGGATGCCGACCTATCTCTGTCGAGTGGTCGAGGCCTATCTGACAGACAGGGCCGTAATCTACCCCGGTCACCAAAGAGTGTGGAACCGACGAGAGATGTCGTGCGGTGTTCCACAGGGATCGGTCTTGGGACCGCATCTGTGGAACATCGGGTACGACTGGGTGCTGCGCGCTGACCTCGCGCTGATGACACGCTGGTTCTGGCACAAGGGAGGTCACACCAGGCGGCGGCTGACGCAGCGACCCTCGGGGTTGCGACAATCGTAAACAGGATCCGGCAATTGGGACTCAAGGTGGCCCTGCAGAAGTCCGAGGCCATGTGCT
The DNA here is from genome assembly GCA_037179545.1 of Sesamia inferens. Taxonomy (NCBI): domain Eukaryota; kingdom Metazoa; phylum Arthropoda; class Insecta; order Lepidoptera; family Noctuidae; genus Sesamia; species Sesamia inferens. Next base: position 11,502,485 of record CM073928.1, on the reverse strand, counting down.
TTCATGGTCCTCGGAATGCGCCACCGTCGGGTTCCCACATAACTGTAGGAGGGGTTCACATCGGCGTCGGGTCGACGATGAAGTACCTGGGACTCGTCCTCGACAGCCGGTGGAACTTCGAGGAGCACTTCCGACGTTTGGCACCCAGACTGGAACGGGCCGAAGCTGCCCTGAGGCGGCTCCTCCCCAATCTAGGGGGACCAAACGCCTCCTGGCGGAGGCTCTACGCGGGGGCCGTGCGGTCCATGGCCCTTTACGGGGCACCGGTGTGGGCGCGGTCGCTAAGGAAGCGACCAGCCCGATGCCTGACCGCGTCCCAGAGGGTCATGGCCGTTCGGCTGATCCGGGGATACCGCACGGTCTCCGCTGAGGCGGAGAGCCTCCTTGCCGGATTGCCGCCATGGGATCTGGAGGCCAAAGCCCTCGCCCACATGTGGGAGTGGCGAGAGGAGGCAAAACGCCGGGGCATAACTCCGCTGCCGCGAGAAATCGCGGTACGGCGGACAGAGCTCCGGCGGGATCTCATGGCGACATGGAGAGTGCGATTGTCGCAACCCAGTGTTGGGCACGCCACAATAGCGACGGTAAGTCTCCTCTTTGAGGAGTGGCTAGAGAGGTGTCACGGCGCCCTCACCTTCCGCCTGACGCAGGTCCTCACCGGACGGTTCCTGTTCCGTATTAGGCGGGAGGAAACGCCAAGGTGTCACCATTGTGTGGATCGCCCTGAGGACACGGTGGAGGTCTGCCCGGCTTGGGTAGAGCACCGCCGTGTCCTCGAAGCGGCGATCGGCGGCGATCTCTCGAGTCCGACCCTGGTCCAGGCCATGGTCCGGAGCGAGAGTGCATGGCAGGCCGTCACCTCCTTCTGCGAAGCAGTGATGCTGGCAAAGGAGGAGGCGGAGCGCGTGAGGCAACGGGAATCCCAGCGCCCTCACGCCACTAGCCGCCGCAGTAGACGCCCTGGTCGTAAGACGACACCTAACTCTCAGCCACCGTAGGCGCGGGCCTGCGGGCGGTGAGCAGTGGGCAGCTCGCCGCCCGGTAAGGACCAGGCCCGAGTCGACGGCGCGTCGTGTTTCACGCGCACCGCCTCAAAGAGATGTCAGCACATCGTGACGGGATCCACGAAGACCGATGCCTCCTGGGTCAGGGTTCGTTAAACAAGAAACCGCGACCTTGGCCGTCTCACAGGCAAGTGAAGAAACACGGGTGGGTTTTAGTCACTAAAAGTCTGACACACCCTTCCGCTCCGCCCAGAGCGGGAGAAGTCATTTGATGATTTCCCTTCCAACAAAAAAAAAAGGAAACCAGCATGTCCTAGAGGTAAAACTTCAAAGACATGTGACCACCAACCCGCACTGGGACATTACGACCCGCTCCCGCTCACTGAGAGGAGGCCTGTGTCCCAGGAGTGGGAATATTATTGACGGATTATGTTATGTTATCCATTCAATTAACCGATATTTTTGAAATTGAAAACTAAAAATAATTAAAATCAAGTTACTACAACAATCTATTTGTATACAGGGTGTATCTGACATCGTAACGCAAACTTCGCGGAAAGGCTAGACCGCATGCCACTAACAAAATTATGATGGTCATTTTTGTCGTTAATGAGCGGTTACAGAAATGATAGTGTTTAAAAAAAAAGATCGATTCGACCTTTGAACGTTGCAAGCGTGCCGCCGTGCGTGTTTGTAAGTATGTCGTTGACCCCTGAGGCGAACTCTATTAAATCAGCTGATAGGATAGTTTTTCTAGTTCACATTGTGTTTTTTGTATAATTAACGAATTAATTAATTTTTACTTTAAAATCTTATTGGGTTATAAAAGTATAGCAATTATGAACGGTCTAAAGTGAAAAAAACTGCACATTATTTTTTTTTTATCGGGAAAAAGCCGACGGAAAAATTCCTCCACTGGGGGGTTCAGAATCATGTACTGGATCCATGGTACTCGTTTGTGCGCCGATGTCAGATACACCCTTTATGTACCCTTTCTATTTATAATTTTATACCATACACGGTTTCAGGTCTAACAATTGTTCACACTTGTTTTACCTATTCTATTGAATTTATTTCTCACTCTAGCAGGAGTAGTAATTATGTTCGTACTCGGTACTCGGAGCCATACAAATTGTATTATGCAAGTATGTCGCCAAGTTATATTTTTACAGTAAAATATGTATGGAATTATTGACATAATTTTTCATTAATTCCGTTCCAGCATGTCCTTCCCAACGACGCCAAAGGTTAGCACCCCATGGCGGGCGCCCTTAGGGTGTAGCCCTGGCTGGATGTAATTTATTGAGGCATCCATAGACAAGCCCGGTAAAGCTGACAATAAAACGGTTTAAGTAAAATAAAAATCATTTGTGCACGTTTCTGTCTCGCTGTGTAAAGATAGCCGATAGGCATCCATGGACTAAACGCACCAAGTCATGTTTAACCTGATCGTGACTGTTTTACTTAGCCACAAGCCCCTCATTGTTTTACAAAATGGTATTAGATAAACTGCAAAGACCTGGGCGCCTCATTTTGCTTTACCTCAGCCCACACATATTCCAGATACTCACTGCACATCTAATACACAAGTACAGAGTTACAAATTCCCCCATCTATCTTTCGTCTGAAGAATAAATGGCCGCTTTCCAAATATATCCTTCACAATGTTTACAATGTAAATTTCTCTGGTCACAATAGAATGTATTTCAGACTAAACAATGTCGTTTTTTTGGTCACTCGGGCGTCGGTTGCTGGAGGCGGAGATTGTAAAATTATGTCTCGTTACGTTATGACCGACCGAAATCCGGGGTGACGTCATTTCAGATACATCCTCTTACTTTTTAGCTCACCTGTTATATGTACTTTGTGAGCTCCGTTTACCAACTTTAAATAGAAGGATTACCTATAGAATTGTAGAATTTTAGACCAGACGTTGCGTAAGGTGTACTCGGCCTTCCGTCAAAAGCAAGGCAAGGCTGCAAGAGTGTTTTGATGGCCCTTGAGTTCGTGTGATAATAAGTTTCAGGATGACCTGCAGGGGATTCTTAGTATAACCCAAAACGTCCATGTTCTGGGTTAGACAATATTGTTGGAACATAGTCCATGCAGTAAGTAACCGCTCGAGTTTTTTTTTTAATAATTATAAACTAATGCTTGACTGCAATCCTGCCTGATGGTAAGCGGCGATGCAATCATTGATGGTAAAACGCGTTAGTTTAGTAAGCCTATTCACTTAAAAAACTTAGTGCATAGGAAGAAAAACGGCAGTTGAGCGAGGTAATGGTGGTGGTTAATCCCAACAACACGACCAACGAAGCTGCGCCAGAGGGAGATTGATCTGGAGAACCTCCACGACCAAACTCCCGACACAACAACATTTGGTGTATCGTACCCGCTACACATCGCAACACAACTGCTCAGACCCGTCCTCCGTACGACCTCAGCAGACATCATCAGAACACGACGAATCCCTTGACGGCAAGACTTTATCTGGTGGGTGGTTACTTCTGCTGGCAGCCGATATTATGGCCTACCACTTGTATTTCAACAAAATCTTTACCCCCAGGTGCCAAACTCGTTGATAAATTCTGGGCCCACCAAATCTAGATTGCAATGGAAAAGCTAAGAAGAAACTATCCTCTTAAAATACTATCAATTGCTAAATCTTACACAATTTACTCATAGATGGAGATCACCAAATATTGACAGTCTCTTTCCTCATATCTTATATTCTGTACTTACATATGGACAGAACGATCTTAAGGTATAGCCGGTTTTGGAGGCTTTCCAATTTCGGAGCGTTCACGTTTCACTAGTTCGTAATAGGATAATCTTAGCTTCCTTAATTTTTTACTTCCTTCCGTTAGTCGACAGTTGGTGGTCAACGTTCACCTGCTAAACGGTAGTACTAACGGAAAAAAATATCTTTAATCAATCCGCATCTACGGTACTGAAATGCCATGAACTCTTGGCATTCAACTTGTAGTTGTAGTTAAAGTATGTACACAGCCAGATACTCAAACAGAACCTGAAACTGTAAAAAAATCCAATTTATGTTGAACAATATTTTAGTTATTAAATTGAAAAGCTATTAAATAAATTTAACAGATTGTAGTAGCTTTGTTGTGCTGGCGTCTGGACCTCCATATCCTAGCACTATCGAGATTACCTACACAACTGATTATTCTATAGTAATCACTTTTATTTAAGGAAGCCATGTCAGTGGCCAAAAGGAACTCCTAGACTTGATGTTAATTTCTGTTTTGCTTTTATTTACTTAACATTATCTTAAAAGAACTACTCCAAGTGAAGCATACCAAGTAATAAAAACCCACTTTAATATATTCATTGCTAAATATAAGCGTCAGTGGGCAGGATAGGTTTGGTTCACAGGACAGACAAATGGGGCTAATGGCGGCGATCACGTATCGGAAGACGTAGCACTGCAATGCTTCCCTCCCACAAGGTGAACCAATGACCTGGTCAAGGTTGCAGGTATTTGTTAAGTGTAGGAAGCACAGAACCAACTCGGCGATGCTTGATTCTATGGCCAGCAGTGGACGTTTTTCGGTTGAAATTATGATGATGTAATTATAGGAAATGCGTGTTCTACAAGTAGAAGCATAGACACACAAACAGCAAAGAGGTATATATGCCTGTGGACCGACAAGGCCAAAAACTTAGGTGTTTATACCCGAACCGTACTTATGTTACCAAAACCAGTTGCCTAAATCTATTCTTTTTCTTCAGACAAAGGCCACGCCAAGGGTTTCATTGCAATGGGAGTGTTTACAATTCGGGGGATCGCAGTAGTTTGATATCACAAGAGAAGCGCTGCTGTCCGCTTCCCTGGTGAAAGAGTTCCATTAGTAGACTCCTGCGACACCCACAGGACGAAATTGTATGGTTCTATTTTAAGGCCGGTACCACACGGGAAACTTTATTAGATCACAGGAATGTATGTCTGTAACAGTTTTATTAGTACGCACGTCGGTTCTTTATCGCACAGCGTAACCTAACTTTCTTACCTATCCATTCGAGGCGCTCACACAATCCGTACTCAATCAATAATTATGAATGATTCAATATATAGAAATATCTAGGTATGTCTAGTATATTAACCTCAATACTAGCAGTTATCCATTGTAACCAAAAACGAATAAAGACCTATATTTATTTGTACTTTACTATTTTCTTACTTCTTATGTGTAAATAGCCTTGTTATTTTATTAAAGCCTACTAGGTAAATGCATGGATAGCATTAACCCACAATCTTTTTATTATAGAACATACATGAATCTATGGAAAGCACGGCACTTTGGTAGATCGAGGGGAAGCACTGGTTGAAACTCGTATGGAGCAGGGAAGCTTGACACAAGAGAGAGCAGGCATAGATCACTATAAGCAGTGAATGCCATGGAACACGGCTGTTAATAAGGATGATGATGACACTTTTTAAGAACTTTTATAGTATATAACTAGGTTATTTGGCTAATACATTGGCATTGAATGCTCATATCCTATTTCCTGCAAATTTTCGGAATAACAACTATTACATCTATCTAAGAAATAATTGTATCTAAGACTAACTTGTTTTTCATACCTATCAGTGAGATTCAACATCACAAAGACTTCCTGCAACAAGATCTTTCACACGGAAATGTCCGCAAACAAAGTCACGGGCCACAGCTAGTAGCTCATAATAAGTGTATGTAGGTATTATAACGTAACGTGTGCGTCACGTTAGCACGACGGCTTGTTTGCGTGTAGTTAGCGCGCAGGGATGGTGAAAGTGCTTACATAATGATGCAGCGCGCCTGCTCCGCTGCTGCTGCAACTTGAAACCGCTTAGGTAAAAGGCACATAGTATATTTGCACTGATCTGGTCGTGCCTCGGAAAGCACGTTAAGCCATTGGTCCCGTTGCCATACGAACATCTAGTGGCAGTCGTTAGGGGTTGTTGGAGCCCTCAAAAGTCCAACAATAGGCTTCGATATCGCTTTCGTTTTGTGGAGGTCAGACGGCAGTCGCTTTACGGAATATATCGAAGTTTAGCCAAATGAGTAGTAAGACTGGAAACGGGAATCCCCGACTCCAAAGCTGAAAAAGCTTCGGATGCGACTGGAATTAACGCTGAGATGATGATGAACTAAATGTACAGACGACAGCACATGTAGCTACTTCAATCTATCAAATGTCTTTATTAAATTTTCAACTTTATGGCCAAAGTATTGAGTGAACCTCAATACTTTGGCCTTACTTAATAGTTAGATCGGGAGTATTTGACAGTTTCGGGTAGGTTGACCTGCTGTCGTCTGTACAAGGACGTTAGTTACCGAGTATACTGTTTGTACGTAGGTACATAAATATAGTACATATATTCGGCAACCAACGTCGCATGTAGATGCAAATAATGAATTAAGTTCCAATGAGAAAATCTAATTAAAATTATCTCGACTTATTCTGCTGGCTTGCTAACAAAAATAACTGTGAAGAAAGCTCGAAAAAAAAAGACAAATTCTTTTTCCACCAGGACCATCGCAATTTCATAATCTTATAAGTTTTCACAGTGCAAGTTGCAACATTTGTCTTGTTAGCAAAATGTTAAACTGTGCCAAAACAAATCGGTCATGATGACAAATGTAACCTATACAAAAGTAGAGTCACATAAATTATGTAGCTCCCATTTTATATAGAAAACATTAGCTACATATATGACATAATATATTTTGTAATTTTCTTAGTACAAAAAATATATTATGTATCTATAAGATTGCCTAGTATTTTAAAAAACGAATTATGTTATCTCTGGCCACTATCCAGCTAGGCATAATAGGAATAGGGCAGATCAAGGCTGTTTTTCACACTCATTTCACACGCGTAATTTTCAGCGGAACAGCCATGATCTACTAAAATAAAACACATATTGTGCATACAACAAAGATTGTACCCATGTCATAAATTATTGTACATACAAGTATATGTAAATCTACATACATCGTGTGCATCTCTTGCGCATGCGCTGCCGGGAATTTAAACACCAGTTAAACATTTTATGAAACATTTTCATTTGCATTTTTTTATTAGAACCAAAGTCACCGACATAGCTCTGCGAGTCGCTAAACTTAAGTGGCAGTGGGCAGGGCACATTGCTCGTAGAACCGATGGCCGATGGGGCAGTAAGGTTCTGGAGTGGCGGCCACGTACTGGAAGACGCAGCGTAGGGAGGCCCCCAACAAGGTGGACCGATGACCTGGTGAAGGTCGCGGGAAGCCGATGGATGCGGGCAGCACAAGACCGGTCAGCGTGGAAAGCCTTGGGGGAGGCCTTTGTCCAGCAGTGGACATCCATAGGCTGAAGAAGAAGAAGAAGAAACATTTTAAGTATTTATAGGTAAGTAGTAAAAAGATTTCATTTTCCAAAAACGAGACAAAAAGAGTAAGAATATCTGTGAAGAACCCCAGGTGACCCTGGGGTGTTACACAGATATTCAAACAGGCTGGGAGACCTAATCAATGTTTACAGAGATAACTTGAGGTACAATATCCACGGACATTGGAAAATAAAACTATAACACACTTTTTGTTACTATCTTTATTTTTTTATTTTTTTTTTTTAATAATTATAAACTAGCACTTGACCGCAATCCCGCCTGATGGTAAGCAGTGATGCGATCGTTGATGGTAAAGCGCGCTAGTTTATTAAGAGCCTATTCGCTCAGAAAAACTGAGCGAATAGGAAGGAAGACGGCAGTTGAGCGAGGTGATGCAATGTTAAACCCGACAACACGACCAACGATGCTGCGCCAAAGGGAGATTGATCTGAAGACCCTCCACGACCAAACTCCCAACACAACAACATTTGGCGCATCGTACCCGGCTCACATCGCAACACAACTGCTCAGACCCGTCCTCCGTACGGCTTCACCTGACATCATGCCGGAACACGACAAATCGCTTGGCGGCAAGACTTTGGTGCGTGGTAACTTCTGCCGGCGGCCGATGTTATGGCCTACCACCGAGGAAAAGTATTCAGTATTAATTAAAAGTCTCTACTATTGAACAACAGTCAACAGTGGTTTACGCTAATCTTGTCAAATTCTGTGTATCAAATAGATGTTTATCAGACTTTGGCGTGGTAAATAAATAAAAAATTAACTTTCACATAGAATCTGATAAATTACGATCGAGTAGTTTTAACTAAATTAAAATATCTAAATATAGATTATTTCATAAATCATCGTGACTTTCATAAATCTTTTCATTGTTTATCTTTCTAATTCCACGTGACGCAAAGATTAATGTAGTTTAGATATACTTACTTAATAAGAGACTAAATGAAAAAAATTGGAGACTTCATATGAGTTTAAGTACCATTTTAGAAGAAGGATAAATAAAACGATTGGAGCTACAATTGCGGGAAGCTATCTCAGCTTACGTCTACTCTGGTGTCACGGTGATGGGCACCGGGCGGCCGGAAGTGACGGCACGGGTATTTAAATTGCCTCTCAATTATTAGTTAGCAAAAACCGAGGTGCTGAACAATATCAGGCAAGAGCATTGATGTAACAGCTGTTGCGCCGCGCAGGGGGACGATACTTTTCTCTCGAGTTTCTCCAGCGGCGCGCGCGCAGTCGAACCTCCGCCGCGGGAAAACACGCGCGTCTTTAGCATACCTCTTCACGTTAACGTATCTTCCTTCACGCTCAACTAACTTATGAGCGAAATTATAGGATTACATTAAGAAATTTGTGTGAAACCCCAGTTATAAAAAGCGAGCATTGTGATTGTTGTGTATTTGATAGAACGATAGAAAGTTGGCTAACTTGTTGCCTGGGTGAACAAACGTATAAACACCGTATATTTTACAAGTTGTGCACCAGTGCCGGTAGACTAACTGTAAGGTTTGTTCTATTGAATTTTTTATTCATTAAGTGCTTAATGTAATTTTTAGTTACTAGCACAATTATCTAATAATAGGTGTAATTTGTTTTGTTTTATCAGCTTAATGTGATGTTGCTTACATGTTTACTACTCATCAGCAGGTGCGAAATTGCTGAACAGAAGCCCATTAATCATTGATATAATTGTCTTTGAATATTCAACAGTGACAAATAGTAGAACTACCTGCTAAGAAACGGGTTGGAATCAAAATAATGACACAGAAGGAAAGTCTGATTTCAATCAACTTTGAAAGGTTTACTGCTTGCTTGCAGTGCGGTATCGTCTAGCAGCAATGCAGGGGGCTGTATAATCACACCGATAAGCGATAGGTGACAGGACAATCGGACTATTTTATTTACACGTTTCATTTAAAAAAATTTAAATGTATTAAACAGCACCCTCATGTCGTGAAAATGTGTCAATTTTGTTTTTTTTTTTTCGACATAGTTCACATTATTAATAATTAAATAGTGATTTCGGTGCATATTAGCATTGTACTTTACAGCATTTCCTCCAATTCCTGCACGTCGTCGTGTCAATACTATATTTACTGCTTTCCTGGCAAATTGTTGCCAAACGAGGAAAGCAGTAAATTGGTTCGTACCAATTTACTGCTTTCCTCGTTTATCACCCCCACCTCGTGGTGGGGGTGATAAATACAAAAATTCTCATTCATTTTTTAAATAATGGTAAAAGATATAATAAATAATATATTGGCACCAATTCGATTTTAATTGTTTCCGCTGAGCGCTTTCTTTTAACCGATTTCTTATTTAAACTGTTAATATTAAAAAGATTTTTACTCAAAAAGGGATTTTGCTTGATGATACTTCAAGCGCCATGCCTCACATGTCTAGATAATAATTTAATTGTACCCAGAGCCGGCAAAATGAGATGTTATCTTAATTAAACCTAGAAATTACTTACCTTTTGTTATAAACCATAAAAGTAAACTGACGAAACTAGGTGCTAACCAGGCTAGCATATCATGTTAGCTGTTAAAATTGACTGAGAATCATGTGAACAAACGGGTAATTTCACAGAATGGTAATATTTATCAGAATGTCCTCCATTTCTTTCGTGATCATTGTAGGGAAAACAATCGGCTGTGCTCCCACGGCCGCGGCACCGATAGTGTGCTCCAACTGGTTTCTTTCTACTTTTTTTCACCATTTACCGTAATTATAATTACGCATTGCACGAACTTTAATGGGTAACAAATACACGAACTAAATGATGTTCTGAACTAATAAATTACTTTCATATTACGCGTAAGTAAGAGCAATTTGAAGAAGAGGAAAGTACCTATTATGTACTGCGGTGATGCAGTGCGTAATGCGAAGGAGCGGGTGGGGAAAAGATAAAAAGAATGTCTTGATAAATAGTGTATGAATGTTTTTTTTTTATATCATCATTGAAAACTAACCAACGCAAGTGCAAGTGGCAACTCCATAAATACTTAAATAAACAAACGAGGAAATATGTAGAGCATAGTACACCTCTACTTCTCTAATGTCATGAAAAGCTTGTGAGGGCACGGCCTGCAGTTCGACCAGGGGCCCTAGTCTGCTATTACGATAGTGTCAGCATAGTCAGTCAGTGATCTCATAATGATCGATTTTGACAAATTTCGTAATCTACCAACAAAATGGCGTCATTAAAACTTTCCAGTAGTCAATCGCTGACACTGCACTCCATATTAATAAATGTTCAAATTGAGTATTAGTTTTTCAAAAATCATTTCTATTAAGGGGTTTTATTATAACGCCACTACGTCAACGTCATTCTATCACCATTCCATTACGAGATGACTGAGATAATTGATCGATCATTATGAATTTAACAGATTACGAACTTTTAAGCACAATGAAAATGGAATCGTGTTGGAATGAGAAATTTATAAAAATAGCAGGTTAGGGCCCCTGAGTTGTCATTAATTCATAACTTGATGTTCGCCATTTCAAATGGCAAATGTCGGAAAAAAACTTGCATACGCTTGTAACATTTGAAGTTAAATTTACGCAAAGTGCATACTTTGAGTGCCAAGCATATTGCCGACACGCATTTGCTCAACCCTATTAGGTATGTATCTAGGTTTGAAAGGGGCAAATGGGGCAACAGTGCATTGAAGGTAATGTGATACTAACTGTCCCCATGTGGACCATAAAACATCGTACACCGCTGACATACACATAGTCATAATGACCATAAGTCACTGTCAGTATTGTTCTACAAAGTAGGTAGGTTCTATATAGTCAGCGTGTTTCAACAAAGAGTTTTTCTTGAGGTAATATTCCTGAACATTGTCAACTGTTACACCAGCGTGCATTTTATGGTACTCACTCACTTCTCGTTACGTAAAGCCTTTGCTTAGGCGACAAGAACAATGTGAAACGACAATATTTATCTCCTTTTTGACATAAGTCACACATAAGTTGCGTCGAACAAACGTCTAGAAGGTCGATTGATTCGTTTCTTGTACAGTTCAATACAACCGAAAAAAGAGTTACACATACAGAATGCACAACGTAAAACAACCGGCGGTGCCGTTCACCGAATGCCAATATGTTGAAACTGACTTTACGTGATATATTTATCAATCAGGCTGTTGGTTTACGAAAGTCTAGCGCGGTATCGTCGAGGTAACGGTTGTCGGAGTACGGCACCTTATAAATAGGTGTGTATTTAATAATGCTAATGCTATGCAAGTGTGTTTTAACGCAAGTGTTTTGTTTTAACTGACCAAACATAGAAATCAAGATAGGTGCTTTCAGTCGTTGAAGTGAGTACTTACGCATCGATCGAGATCATCATGTGCACGACGCAACAAATGGTCCTACTAACCTTCGCTTTGTGCGGATTCCTTAGTTCACATACTAAACAAATATTAAGTCTAGTGTATCTTTTTCTTTCTATTTAATTAAGAAAAGGACGGTTGATATATGATTAGTTTAGCCTTGTCAATGTAAGATACTCCATGGATAGTTACAGTTTAGACGCTATTAAAACCATGGCTAACAAAAATATGTCCATTTACGTCAAGTGCGGTCTAAATTAACAGAACTTATCTAATATTTATCTTGTGTCCTTTTCTAAATGAAATAGAAAGAAAATGACTCAGTGAACATAAATTTAGTTTACTTTGTGAACCCAAGAATCGGGGCCATTGTTTAGTTCCGCTATAATGCATGTCATTAAACATAAGTATGTATAATACACGTTATTAATGTTAACTGGCGTTATTACTAGGACAAGATTCAAGAACCGTTACCGATTAATTCTTCCTCAACAGCCTCCGTGGCGTAGCGGTAGTGGCCGCTGCGCAAGGAGGCGCGCGTTCGATCCCCGCGCAGTGCAAATATTTGTATGCATGAATAAGAATATTTACACTGGTCTGGTTGTACTTCGGAAAGCACGTTAAGCCGTTGGTCCCGGTTGCCATACGAACATCTAATGGTCGTTACGGGTTGTTGGAGCCTTCCAAAAAAAAAAAAACCAACCAAAGACCAAAAAGACCAAATTGGTCTAACTGAAATGCTTTGATATCGCCTTCGAGTTGTAGAGGTCAGGCGGCAGTCGCTACACGGAAAATATTAAGTTTAGCCAAAATCAGCAGTTATACTGGTAAAGCGGACCTCAGACTCCAAAGCGGGAAAGCTCCGGATGCGACTGGGATGAACGCTGAGATAATGATGCTCACCGATTAATTCATCCTCGATCTGTAAAACCCACTTTGGAATGTCTAATAGCAACCGGAATAGGCGCTCCCTCTTAATTAAATTGAGCCCAAGTGCCTTTATTACAATAAGGTATCAACAGACAAACAATCTTTAAATAAATCTTAGAGTCCCATTAAAAAGTAATAATCTTCAGATTAATTCGGGATTTATATGCAAAATGCATATCACGATGGTATCTTTGGAACTTAGTTACCGTTTATCATATTAATATTATATTAGTTAGACACCCGAAGGTTTGAATCAATGTAACTACTTCCTTTTGATAGAAGTTAAAACCGCTTTGAATTATGTAGGTGCAAGGTTGTCTCGGGCATTCATTTGAAATTATGTAGCTTATTTTTAAATTGCCACTAATGTTATGGATCCTGCACGGGTAAATTGGTGATACACGGACGACCATTCGTTGGTCATTTCTTTTAGGAATTAGGATTCTATATAATTTTTTAATATCCTATAGAATCAAAAAAGTCAGTGCCTTTCTTATGGTTTATGAGCATATAAAAAGGTAGTTATGTAGTACCTATAACACGAAAGTAGTGGAAAACAGATTAGAACCGTGACACTGATCCAATGCTTTTATCTCTAGGAAAGGTACCTAAATAATTGGGTTGTATCCTAAAAAATAATTTAATGTCCATCAGATAGATTTCTAAAAAATATTGAATACGTATTTTTTAATTTTTCTTTCATTCAAATACTTAGGAAGATATATTACTTTGAAATATCGCATGACGTCACGCCGTGGTACAAAATATACCACGGCGTGACGTAATTAGCTCCCACTCCATAACTTTAAACGCTATATCTCAGTAGTTTTTGGTAATTTCGACAAAATAAAAAATACGGATCTTAATTAAGACGGACTATTTTTTTTTTGATTTTCACACCTTGGATACATCCCTATAAAAAATTATAACACCATATTTTTCTTTTGCTATTATTATGGTTCTTATTTTACAAATTGATAGTTAATCACTTAAAAGGGAACAGTCTAAAAAGTCTTGTAAAAAGGGTTGGGAAAGAACTAAGTATCAAACTAAATTCCTGTTTGTATTTCTACAGTTTTCTTATTACGAGAGAAATTTCAGATTTGTTTTCATAATTGAGTAGCTCAACTGTATCATTGTTTAGATATGAAACGAAAGTAAATTAAATTTTAACTAGATAATTTCAAGGCCCGTTTATTTAACTTATATAATGAAAATAGAATTTAAATATAAGTTAATGTTTAGTTTAACTTTTGGCTCGGCTGTTAAAATCTACACAGAAAATAAGTTTCGTGAACCAAACGTTTAAATGTCCCACTATTCGTGTAGATAAATGTCATATAAGTGGAGGTAAAGGAATGTAAATATATGGACAAATCACTTCCCTGCGGAAGTGATTACCCATAAAACTATAGGTAAGTGGATTCTTTGATTAGTTTCTTGTCAAACAAACAGACATGTAGGAATATTCAATAAATACATGTCTTGATAGAGAATAACACAGTAAAGTAACCAATTTTCCTAACATACAGTTCCTAACATACAATTTTCCTAACATACATATCACTGCGTCACAATCTGAATCATTTTACAGATCTTGCTAATTTATGGCTTCATGGATTTTTTTTTAATAATTATAAACTAGCGCTTGACCGCAATCCCGCCTGATGGTAAGCAGTGATGCGATCATTGATGGTAAAGCGCGTTAGTTTATTAAGAGCCTATTCTCTCAGAAAAACTGAGCGAATGGGAAGGAAGACGGCAGTTGAGCGAGGTGATGCAATATTAAACCCAACAACACGACCAACGATGCTACGCCAAAGGGAGATTGATCTGAAGACCCTCCACGACACAACAACACTAGGCGCATCGTACCCGGTACACATCGCAACACAACTGCTCAGACCCGTCCTCCGTACGGCTGCACCAGACATCATGCCGGAACACGACAAATCGCTTGGCGGCAAGACTTTGGTAAAATGTATTTGTTCGACAACATACGACGCAATGAATGTTGTTGAACTGCCAAAATGAAAACCTTTGGTATGCTTTGCTGTGGAGTACTAATCAATTAACCCGCAGGAAATTTGTAAGATTATTAATAAAAACTTTTTTACAAAAAAAAAAAAAACAACCGACTTCCAAAAACTACTACAAAGTGAAAAATAACTAATTTCGGAAGTCGGTGTCAAAAACGAATACACAAAAGTCAAAGACACAGACTTTTTAGTTGTGAAAAGTACCTACAATGTATTCAGTTGCATCCGGTCAGACTGGAAGCTGACGCAGATATAGTTGGGAAACGACGTAATTTTTGTTTACTTTAATTTTTACCCGTAATTTTGAAGAATTCCCTCGACTGCCTATGGTCTGCCAATGGGTGCAAAGTTCTCATCAATATAAATGAATTAAGTCCAAACTCTAATAACTCTAAACCGTTGAGGAGTTCCTGTAACTGGCCTTTGTCTTCAGCATCAGAGCTCTTATGATAGTCACAACCCATCTAGGTGTAAAGTTCTTATCAATACAAATTAATCAAGCCCAAACACAAGGTAGCTGCTGTGAATTGCTGAGGAGTTCCTTATACTGTCTCCCGGCTCCATCATCAGATCTACTCAAGACTTTTATTAAATTGTAGTGCTTTAAAATACTTAATGAAAATACTAATAAATGCACTAGTCACCCCTACGATTTTTAGAGGTTCCCCTTGATTTCTCTGGTCTTCCATCATCAGATCCTAAAGTCCTTATCATGGGACCACCTTGGAAATATCTTATTTCCAACAAAAAAAAAGAATTATCAAAATCGGTTCATAAACGACGAAGTTATCCGCGAACAACATAAAGAAAAAAAAGCATATAGGTATACGGTCGAATTGAGTAACCTCCTCTTTTTGAAGTCGGTTAAAAATGTGAGTTAACCACTTAAAATAATTAGCAAAAATACCAAAGACAACACAATTTAATAAAGGCATTTGCATTTTTATTTAAATAATGAACAATTCTGCATTATCTTGTCACCAACCTATACTCAACGGATTACTATCTGCTGATACTCGTATATATATATTTTTTCATTTAATTTGAATGAATCGAATGAAAAACGTGTTTATAAAACATGTTATAAATATGTATAAACCGGTGACTGGGTCAAGATTTTCTTCTCATAAGTTATTAGTTAATAATTGTCTAATGGTAAATTATAAACAATTACAGACGACAGCGGTAATAACTTTCTGTAACTAATTACAGTTTAGTGGTGCTGTTAATAAGGCAGTCCGTAATTTCTATTATATTGTAACAGATTTTATGGGATTATAAAAATTACTTACAATGTCATTGAAGGTGTTGTATTATGTGTACGTGTGTGTAATTCGATATGTACGGGTATGCAATTATATAAATCTCAAAACTCGAAGCATTTTGGGTAAAAACTTTGAATTATGACATGAATCTGAGAACTTAATTATACAATATGTCAAGAAAACCCTGTCCGACCCACAAGGATAATAAAGGTTAGGTAACCACTTGACCAAATATAATATAAAATTTTATGTAATCATCATAGAAAAAATACTAATGAATTTTGAAATAATCTTTTTTTCCCGCGAATTAATTCCAACTTCCCTTCAACTTCCGAAATTTGTTAATGTTTATAAGTTTAGCCCGGCTTTGTATCTATTAGTAGAATCAGTTATCGATACCTATCAATACCTTCACTATCGGACAGGGTTTTCTTTACATATTGTATACGAGTATGTAAAGGTTTAAAAAAAATATTCAAAACCGACTATCTTTCATTGGTTGATGTTTATGTTAAACCACATGTTATACAAAACTTTCGATAAGTAAACGGTAAATAAACTGAAAATTGGAACATTTCTTTCCATTTAATTTAACTTTTTAAGTAATTAACCATAACTGTCAACAAACCTACGTTAACAAGTAATATTGCGTCACTAAACGAATACAACTGGCGTTTACGTTTAGTCTTTGGCTTACGTAATTAACAAGCATACATAAGTACCAAAATTTGGGCTTCCTGTCCATTTGAGCACAGCGAAGACTGAGTATTAATATACTGTAAAGAGTAACGCCCATTTTGACACAATACCAGGCTTTTCTCATACTTCTGAAAATACAGCTGTGCTGCTGGAGAGTTTCGTTCTGCCACTTCTTCCCAGAGATAGCATTAGCATGTGGTGAAGAGCGGGCGATTAGGGAGACTGTCCAATTTCGACGTTCAAAAAGTGCTTATTCATAGGCTAATTTGATTAAAATGACTTTTTATTTCGATGTGGCGTCTATATCATTTTATGTGACGTGATCTACGAATCACACTGAAGAGACTCCAGTTGAAATTTTAACGCTCGGATAAAAGCCAAAAGTTGAAAATTCAATAGCGTGTTTTTATTAACGTATTCATTTTAGTGACCTAATTTAGTATAATTTGTTCCTAACCCACCCATTTCCTGTTCTTTACTGCTGTCAAACTTAATAATTACTGAACGCTATCATTACATGAAATTAAAGTAAGTGAACTGTAGAGGTCGGGTTGCATAAATGTGATTAGAATATGTAAAATAAATGTAGTTTGAATGTAGTTTAGGTGTTCAATTTGAGATAATGATTGTGTTTAAAATAAACAAGATATCTTACAAACATTGCAACATTTTATACAGAGTTGTATGCAAAATTCCATATTCTGTAGAATATCTGAATTTCATTTACTGTTTAAAATTCTTAATATTTTAACGACTTGGCTTGTTTTATAACTGTATGGCAGACTTACCTATGGATACTTTAAACAATATTTATAATATCTACAAGTAATTATGTACATAAAAAGAGATGATAATAGAAAAGCGAGTTTTTAATACCCTGGTATCAAAAATTCGCTAAATCCTAAAAAGTTTAACTGCCACGTCACCTAAATAGTTAGGCCGCATTAACTGACACGTTGAACGGCGATGCTGATCCATTTAGACACAAAATAGTTCAGCCCTTTAGATTGCGCAATGTATTTAAATTCAGGTCTTAGAAACACTGTATGCTTTAATTTTTACGAACTCAGTGTCTTACTATGTAATTTGTTTTATATAATTTATCGTATCCTAAAGTAAGTAAATACATGAACTCCAAATCAACAATACTTTGGGTGTTATGTTATCGAATGATTTCTGAGTCATTGGGCACAGCAAAATACATATTACGACACAACTTTCCAAGAAGTTGATTTAAAATCCCCGCTTTCTACAGCTTATTGCGCGATCGCAGAAAAAATGTTCCTTAAACGTAACTTATGAAGTAATGATTCAATAAACACTACTAAAAGAACACATTGTTTACAAAAATATGAAGATATATTAAACGAAATTGTATTACAAGAAATTTTAAAAAACAATTCTGTAAATTATACCAAAAAATCCAACGCCGTATTCTCGATAAACCTGTTATTTTGAATTAATAGGTACACAGTCACCTCATCATCAGAATATTTAAACTTAAAATAAACCTGTCGAGTATGGTTAAAACTTATATATAATTATTATATTTTTATTTAAATTAGCACCTCCAGTACCGAGCGCGTTGATGTCTTTTATACGTAAATTAACATTTTAATACATTATTGTACAACCACATTACGTATGCCTTTATCATTTTTTTTTAAGTGTTTAGAAAATCTTTATATTGTTTTTACAATATTTTTTTTTGTTTATTTGTCCACCTAGACATAAAAAAAAACCTATATCGTAGGTATTTTGAAATTCAGTAGCTAAGTGCCCATGCGCAATCATGCCTAGCTGTCTATGTAACAACTAGTTACTATCGTAAAATAGGATTACGTAGTACATAGTACGTAAAGTACGTACCAGCCAGCAGATAATTGTCAGTTCAACCATTGTTTTACACTCCTGTCAGTGTCTCGTCATGTCCAACTATTTGCTTGCCATTCGGATTTCGTACGCACTTTTAAACATGAGACATTTTTATTTAAAATATTAAAGTTCTGTTTTTTGCACACTGTTCGTTCCGTGAAATTTTCTGTTTTCAAAATGGTTACCATTTTGAAAACAGAAAATTATGACCACGCATACCTATAAATAAATAAATAAATATATACGGACAAATCACACAAATTGAGCTAGCCCCAAAGTAAGTTCGAGACTTGTGTTATGGGATAGGTACTAACTCAACGATACTATATTTTATAATAGATACATATATAGATAAACATCCAAGACCCAGGCCAATCAGGAAAAGATCGTTTTCCATCATGACCTGGCCGGGGATCGAACCCGGGGCCTCTACGTCGCAAGCAGGCGTGTTGACCGCTGCGCCACGGAGGACGACTATTGTCTATGACAGACTCATACATAGCTACTCCTATCGAAGTAAATAGGTATATAGCTAAACTCACGGGAATCGAATTCTAACAAACTTATTCTAAAACTGCAAACTCTCAAAGCTCATGAATACTTTTAATAGAATTAGCTTTCTACAAATATGCAATTAATTGCTTTCAGAAATTATAAACTTTCTTATTGAGTTTTTTTAACGTTGATGATACCAGTTAGAAAACTTTTCAGTAAAACGAGCTGTTTTTGCGTGCTAGTTTAAAATAAGAAAATGTTTATTAAAATTCCGGATATTTTTCAAGAATTTTTTTTCTCCATTTTGAGAGCAGTAGTGAAAAATAATTTACATTTACTTTATGTGCTGCATGTGTGCTGGATTCGTTTGGATTTGAACCAACTACTTACAACTCATAAGTCAGTCTTTACCACTGGGACACCCCCAATTTCTTCAATGATTTAGATATAATTGTTAGACCTTCCTCTTTTACCAAGTTTGTTTACCATAACATTACGTACAAGCCTGCTTACACAATAAAATTATTTATCATTTTGTGTAGCTTGTTTTGGTCTAATTCCTTTTTCTTCTAATTTCCTCTTTTGCAAGATTACCATATTGATTGAGTAGGCAGACATCGATTTTTTTTTTTAATTTTGAATATTTTTCCATCTGTTACTGTTTATGAGTATAATATATGACATAGTTTTCTTTTTATTTTTGCATATTATTAATATATTTTTACAAAATTTTATGTTTTAAGCACTCACGCAGAAATGATATACAATAAGATGTAGGGTTTACCGGCAAAAACAACGAACTTCCATACAAATTTTCATCCGTTATTTATCCCCAATTTCGAAAAGTTAATTTAATAATTACCTTACTGCTACCTTTCATAATAATTTAAATAAGGAACTCTAGTGCAAAATTTTGTTAAAGAATGTAGGATCAGAAAAAGCCAGATCTTATAAAAAAAAAAGGCGTGTGGCACTCGGAGACTGCCGCGGTAAAGCTATTGCATAGCCTTTTTTTATCAACTATAACTTGCAATTATAATTATTTATTTATTTTATTTATACAGTAATTTTTCCTTTGTTTTTTTTTCTTTGATATCAATTCAAGTTTTCTTTCTGTTTTGTAATTTATTTATTTTTTACCAGCAACGTCATCTAAAGAGTGCGAAAAATGGTGACGATTAAGCGACTAAACTATATTCAATGTTTTCTGTTCGACTTTGATAAAGAGATAGAAAGAAGCTAAGCAATAGCTTAAAAATGACGTCATGTTCGTTATCACACCCATGTCAGAATGTCATGAAATATGATGTCGGCCATCTTGGATTTCAAAAATGAAATCATTTTCGTGATCAGCACCCTGAGTTTTGGCGGGAAAGTCAAGCTGAGTGTCACGCTCGTTTTTCATTGGACTTTTAAAATTATTTATAGTGTTGTTTACTAAATAAAAGTGCGTGATTTATGTAGTAAAAAGTGCATTTAGTAAATAGTTCATAAAGAACAGTGAAATATCGCTGCATAGTGGCCACATCATGACTTTGTCCCAAACCTCACTCGTAAGACGGGTCACGCGGCCGTCTTTTTCGACATGAATAATTCATAATTACGTGGCATTGGCTAAATGCACAAACCGTGCGAAGCCAAAAAATAAAGAAATAAAGAAAAAACCCATGAAATCTATTATATTATCACTCGAGTCAGTAAGCATGTAAAATGAGAAAACTAACATAGAACGATCCGTGTGAGAACTAGGTAAACGATCACTATTACACAACAACACTGATACCTTTGAGAAAGCGGACTTCCTCTACAATAGGGCAATTCCTCCGTAAGGTCTGTCTATGCTATTACTTATAATCTCTGTCATTGTGTGCTGTTTCGGTGCAATCGCAAGACCGGCCGGGCACTGAGGGGCAGGCAAGACAGCTATAGTATCCTTATGACTCCACCAACTGGTATTTCGTTGACTCGGAAACGGCGCACAGGGAGCACCACGAAATATACTCAAAGACTCCGAGGTTCTTTTTCAATATACCCCACTGTTTTGTCGTGGTGGCCTAGTGGTTAAAACACCAGCCTCTCAAGTATGAGTGCGCGGGTTCGATTCCAGGTCAGGCAAGTACCAATGTAACTTTTCTAAAGTTATATGTACTTCCTAAGTATATCTTGGACACCAATAACTGAAGGCGAAGGAAAACATCTTGAGGAAACCTGGGCTTTATAAGTCTGAAATCGCCAACCCGCATTGAGCAAGCGTGGTGATTACGCTCAATCCTTCTCTGTATGAGAGGAGATCTGGGCCCAGCAGTGGGACGATAAAAGGGTTGTTGATGATGAACGGCGTCGGTGTCGAATTATTTGTTATCAATTTAATATTTTCGAGCTGATCTTTAGTAACATAATCACTTCTGATTGCGTTAACATCTGACCGTAGAATTAATAAATCCTTTATCAACTTCTTTACGTACGTTCTACGTAGTCAAAGCAAACTGGTGGCAATTTGTGAAGGTCATATGCCACAAAAACTGGGATTGTTCGGGATCCGTGATTTTAAACACCGTAATCGTATATTTTAGGTCTTTCTGCTTTTTGTTCTTACGCCTCGATACATGTTTTTGTCTTGTCTTCGTAGAAACAAACAATAACTTTTTTGCCTCATCAATGTCTTCCTCAGAAAAAGCCGACGAGCATATTTTTATTAAACTTTCATTGTTTCGTTTCGGAGACAGGCGCGTGCGCTCCTTACAAGCAGAAAAGCTCTGCATACCCTAATAGTCTTCTAAAATTATAATATACTGTAAAATAATTTATATACTACAAAGTTAAAACTAAAAGACTTTGTTAATCAGTTATTGATAACACTGCCATCTATTGGGCCTAGTGGCTAGTGCTAACGAGACACATTAGTTGCCTTAGGCGCGACACCCACGCCTCTTACGGCGTAAGCATAAACAAAATGTGCCTCTTCCGTATCTGTCTGTGTATAAAATTATTTGCTTGTGTGCCTAAACTGTTGTGTACGTGTGCGTGAAATTTCTTTGGGTTTAAAGCCCATGATAAGCACAGCTTCTAATAATGCGACGAATTTAAGAAGTTCAGAAATATAGCATGATTGTTGTTCGTTCAAATACCTTTTTATTTTAGCAGCTTATGTTGTTTCATTATTGGTGTTTTTGGGTTAAATATGTATTGATTGTTTTAAGCGGAATTGAATATTCATTTATTTTAGAGTTTTTGGTTTAACACAAAAGAAAGGTTGTCTTTATAAAAAGTATTATGATAATTATATGTGGTTAGCAGGTTGTGTAGTGTGTACAAATAAATTGTTTTGTTTCTCGTATAGGTATATTATTTTAAAACACGGCTTTGACAGTTCGACGTTATAAAAACTTAAAAGACCTTAAGTTTTTCAACCTACTTGCTTTTGAATTTCAATACTATACTTTATGTTGTAATAATTTTCCTGAAGTTTACAAATTAGCAAAATTTAATAGTTATGATTCCAATGAGTAGTGCATTACGCATATTTATGAAAAGCCAAAGCAGACTCATAGATTTGTCTATCTGTCCATTTTAAAAGAACTTTTAGCGATTTCAAAACGATCTTATATATATTTGATTTTTACAGAGTTATTTAAAAATAGATAGGCGCGTTGATTTAATTTATAGATAGTGAAATATTTTTTTTTAGTTTTTTGAGAAATAAATTATTACTTATTTACAGTTGAGTTAGTAATACCATTTCATTGTATTTTGACAGCCTACATGGCGTAGCGGTAGCGAACGCGGCCGTTGCGTAAGGAGGCGCGGGTTCGATCCTCGCGCAGTGTAAGTATTTGTATGCATGAATATGAATATTTGCACTGGTCTGGTCGTATCTCGGAAAGCACGTTAAGCCGTTGGTTTCGGTTGCCATGCGAACATCTAGTGGCAGTCGTTACGGGTTGTTGGAGCCCACAAAAGTCCAACAATTGGTCTAACTTCAATGCTTCGATATTGCCTTCGCGTTGTGGAGGTCAGACGGCAGTCGCTTCACGGAAATTGTCGAAATTTCGCCAAAATCAGCAATTAGACTGGAAAAGCGGACCCCAGATTCCAAAGCTTTGGATGCGACTGGTATTAACCCTGAGATGAAGATGATTTCATTGTATTCATTTGGGCAAATAAAAAATACCTAATACCCCACGTATATCATTTATTTGACTTGTTCTTATCATCAATCACATACTTAGATGTTCATTGTAGCCACGCACAAACATCAATTCAATGTTGACATGCGAAAAAGTAGGTACGCGACTATGTTAAATTGAAACTACGTCTAAGTTACGTTTTTTAAGTTTTACCATATATAAGCACAGAGATTTGGATAGTAGGTATATTTATGCATACCCCCAATAAAATCTTTGTGCACGCCCCTGTTCGGAGATAACAATATTACAACTCGTACACTTAAATGTACTCGTATTAACATTGTTCACCGACATCTTTCTGTAATATTTTATTTAATAAAAACTTCAACTTCAACTCTTGATCTGGTCCCTGTGGAAAGATACCACAATTTTGCCAATAACACGTGTAACAAATTATAGAAATTCTTTAAAAAAATATTTCACAATAATGGCGGATATCGCCAATAACAGTTGAAAAAACGCCCGCGTGAGCACTTTTTACTCTATAAAATCACGCGCTTTTATTTAGTAAACAACACTATAAATAATTTAAAAGTCCAATGAAAAATTAGCGTGACATTCATCTTAGCTTTTCCGTTAAAAAAAAAAGCTATTTTATAAAAACACTACTAAATTAATTTGAATAAAAGTACTTAATAATTAATTAAATGAAAAGTTTTTAAGGTAGCCATGACAACGTCGATGACGTCTATGACATATCTCTATAGAAGACCTATTTCAGAGAGAAAATTAATCGCAAGTTTAGCACATCGCGACTATCAGTAACATGGCAAGTGTGTAGAACTGAGTTCGCGCCCTGCAATATGCATGCTCTTTTTGAAAATCTATAAATTGTTTTCAAAAGAAGTAGTCGCACGCACACAAACATACCGTGCCGAAGACTGCCGAACTGAAACGACGTTAGACGATGTACGGCCTTCAAGCCACACCTCCGTGCCCGTCGGAGTGGGGAGCGTGAGGTTTTTTCGTTACGGAATTTCTGGATTCGGTCCCCGCGCTCAAGGCCCGAGATAGAAGCTATGCAATAGCTTAAAAATCTTTTGCCAAGTATCAATACAAAAACAAAATTGTCAGTAAGTGCTAAGTACCTACAATTTAATGTGCTTTAACTTCCGAAATAACTCAGTAAAATTAAAAGCAAATATCGAAAAAAGATAAGGTTACAAAGTGGAGTGGGGAATTACCTAACTTACACAGTCATTGTGGGAGATCAATATTTTCTACAAAATTTCGTATCCAACACTACCGAAAATACTTTAGAAAAACGCTCTATTCATTACTTTATAATTAGTTTCACATGGCTCTATATAAATTTGAAGCTTAGAAGGACATGTGAGATGACCTATAACTTAGGTTACCTAACAAAAAGTGTTGTGCGTTCCGCATACTAGATTGTTGGAGCCTTGACATAATTACTATCACAATCGCTAATTGTTCAATTAGACACAGTACCGTCAATTTTTGTAGCAGAAATCTAAGCAGAAAATATTCAGGCCTCACCTCCTTCAAACTGCAAATAAGATTTTTATATCTAATAAAATAGAAAATTGAGATATATCATTTGAATCCTTTTGAAGAATAATGCACCTTTGTTAGAAGAATTTTTTTATGAACGTAAATTATAATGCAATGAATGTTTTTGACCCGCATTGAGCAAGCGTGGTAATTACGCTCAATCCTTCTCTGTATGAGAGGAGACCTATGCCCAGCAGTGGGACGATAACAAGATTGATGATGATGATGATGATGAATTTTGTTGTACTTTCTAAATGAACACCCCGCAGGACGACTGATGACATACATAAAGCCATACATGATAATGGTGAACGTTATTTGAACGTGAAAGTGTCAAGCATGATTTTCTTCGTCAAGCTCAATAAATGAGGTAATACCACCCAACGCCAACGAAACCACACAAATGAATCGTTGCAGCCGACGACAAAACGTGATTCATTTGTTGTGTCAGTCGTATCATCATAAGCATCAGTGTCGTTTCTACTTTCACTAATTGTAACTAAGGTACGCCCACCGGCCGGCGACTCCCAGTAAGCTTAAATCATGCGATTAAATCCAATCGTGTAAAGAACATTACCACGTAGGCTTGATAATTATACTTTACCCGCTTACAAACACAGCGTTGGATTTTGATCCTTGTGTGGATACCGGAATGTTTTGATTTTGTAATTGTGGTCGCTGCCCAAACGTCTCGAGGTCGTGCTGAGATGTATTTGAGTGAAAGTTGTGATAAGCCCCAACGTCGGGCTCCGGTCACTGTCTCGAGCCTGTATTCGTTCGTTTTGTTCAAAATGACCGCTTATGCATAACCTTTTAAATTGGAAGCTGGTGGATGGTTGATGAGAACTAATCAGGTGTTTCAAAGTAAATCGTGTGACAAAATTCAGCATTTATTGATTTCGTTTTTAGAAAGGTTACTTTTTTACGTCTTTTTTTTTTTGTAATTACAATTTCGCATGCTTAATTGTTACCTTCACACTCGATTTTTATTAGTACGTTGCAATATTCTGCACAAATTTCATTGAAATATCAAAAAGAGAAATGCATGACATGTGTACATTAATGTTGTTTTAGACATTATTCATGAATAAAAGATGTCAACTGCCAAAATTACTGTTTACATGTTTAAATTATGCGAATTTTAAACATATATCGGTCGCTGAATGCAACATTAATCCAACACAAACTACAAACAGAATTTTATGCTTTTCTTATTTCTTCATTGTCATATCCGGACCTCCGATGACGTCAAGTATGTATTTACATGCATAAGAATAATCAACAACTCTCAGTCAGAAGAAATGAGTCGAGATCCATCACGGATCTAATAAAAATCCTTACATTTTCCATAACGGATTTGAAAATAGTTGTGATGAAATAATTTAGACTAAGTAAAAAGCCTGCCTTTTTGTGTTTATAATCTTCTATTCATATATTTTCTCACAGACTCACGTGAAAGATGATATTATAATGAAATCGAAATAAAATATCAAAGTTTTTTACCACAAACAACCAAGCAATATTATTTTTTCTACAGATTTAAGTAGGAAATAATATTACAAAAAAGGCTATTTGTGTTGTCTAAATTATAGACGCTCCTATGTTATTACTGACTTACGTTTCGTGTTAATAAAACAGCGAATTCTTTTAAAATTATTTATGAAATGCACCTTATGTATTGCGTTATTCATTTCACTAAAGAGAAACGTGGGCTTCAGAATGAAGTATTGATGAGTAATTCTGATATATAGAAATCGATTAGACACATACTTAACCCTGTTTTCTCAAATAAACTAAACAGACAATGAACAAATCAATCTTATTAATCAGACTCACAAATACAGACAGTTATCACATCGATGCTCTAACTGTAGCATCGATACGATACCCCGCGCTAATTGTTCGGACAAACAGAAGAAAGTCTCAGTTGCGCACGATTTACATAACCGCGTCCGAGACGCAGTCACCGATATTTCGCGTCGGCCTACGCATTCAAATGCTAAACAGGATCTCTCAATAACAGTACATGTCTAAGTAACCAATTAAAAGACTTTTACAGCAAAACCATTAACGCTACAGCAGACTTCTATTTTCCGTGAATTTGGAATTGAACGATGATGTAACGATTTCTTCTGGTCTACCTAAATTATGTCACAGTGTTTAGAATGGCCAATTGCTACAAAGTATCTTGCTACTTACCAGCAACTGTTTCCGTATCATTAGCTTCACTATTGTTTTTTTTTTTTGCTGTACTTCAACAATATTCGATTGTTCTCCAGGAACTTTTTTTTGCGTTAACTTTAAATCGTATGTAGAACTGTGAATATGTCACTGTATGTATCGGAAAAACTTTTCATTAGTAACAATTTTTGGTAACCTTCCGACTCTAGGCTGAATTTAAATGTATTTGAATTCGTACCCACAACCTTGTATACCAAAAATTGCCTTGACGCTAATTTAATGATTTAAAGGCATTCTTTGTGTATATACCAGGGATGTTACGGAGCTTCGACTCCGACTCCGTTAAGTCGGAACTTCCGATTCCTATCGTACCTGCGGTTCCGATGGGTGGGCGATGGGTGGGCGTTTTGGGGGACTGTCTTATGTAATATTGACGTTCAAAAAGTGCTGATTCTCAGCCTAATTTGAATAAATGACTTTTGATTTTGATTTGATTTGATACTTTTGAATCGGAGGTTTTAATAGGAGGTGAAAGCACCTATAATATAACACAGCGGCGGCGGCGGCCTGTCGACTGTTATGAACAGGTTCATACATGTCGCGCGGGGGATCCCCTGACACGTTCATATGTTATAGACATTTGTATTGATCTTTCACTACTTTTGGAGTCAACTCATTTGATTTAATTTGTTTCAAAGCTTTTGTTCATTTAGTGTAATCATCATCATCATCATGTCCGCTTTTTCGGCTTTTGGAGTCTGGGGTCCGCTGTACCAGTTTAAGTGCTGATTTTGGCTGAACTTCGATATTTCTGTAAAGCAACTGTCGTCTGACCTCCACAACCCGAAGGCGATATCGAAGGATTGCAGTTAGATGAATTAATGGGCTTTTGAGGGCTCCAACAACCCGTAACGACTGCCTTTAGAAGTTTGTTTGGCAACCGGGACCAACGGCTTAACGAGCTTTCCGAGGCACAACCAGACCAGTGGAAATATTCATATTTATACATACAAATATTTGCACTGCGCGGGGATCCAACCCGCGGCTCCTAACGCAGCGGCCGCGTTCGCTACCACTCCACCACGGAGGCTGTCATGTCGTGTCTTTTGTTCATTTGCACATGCCACTTTTCTTTTCATTGTTGGTGTTTAATGTTAAGTATAATAATAAAATTAAATGAAAAGAAATTACTGAATAATGTTTTTTGTGTTTAAAAATAAAAAAAATCTCTCTCCCACCACCACTTCTGACCCTGCCTCCGCCTGCGGTTCCGACTCCGATAAATCAAATTTTAAAACTCTGACTCCGGTTTCGGTTCCGATATAACTACCTCCGTTACATCCCTAATATATACCTGTAACTGTAAGCCCGTATCACCCTACTGCTGGGCATAAGCAGCTTTCCCCATGACTTCTAGCTCTTTCGATGTAAGCCTAAAGTGGTCGGTTGTTTACCGGTAACACGGACAAATATAGTTAGGTAATTTCCTATTTAACGGATGAAAACACTCCTCAGCCATGATTATGTCGTTGAAAATGAAGCAAATGCTTATTAACTACCTTAGATGCTGATTAACCATCACACGGAAGGAACAGCAACAACAACGTGAGTGCAATGTCGGATGTACCTCCACTTACGTCAAGTACGATAGAGGAATAAATTGCATTAATTTATATTATTTGTATTACATTTGTCATTTTGAACGATGCTATTCATCGTTGTTTATTATCGTTCCTGCATCCACTGTATGTGGGTAGTTCTTTTTAAATGCCGCTTATCAGGAATCTATACTAAAATATAAAGCTGAAGAGATTGTTTGTTTGAACGCGCTAATCTCTGAAACTTCTAGTCCGATTTGATAAATTCTTTTTGCATTGGATAGCCCATTAATCCAGAAAGGCTTTAGGCTATATAACATCACGCTGCGGTCAATAGTAGCGAAGCATAACTAACTCCACGCGAACGAAGTCGCTGGCGGCTGCTAGTTCAAGATAAGTTTCATTACTTCAATCCGACTATCCAAAATCTTCTCTCTATTTGTGTAAGAATACTCCATTCCAAATAGCCTGGCTTACTTAATGAAGATCGATCGTAGGGTGTTTATAAAAGTTCTAAGCAGTGTCTTTGGGAAAAGCAAAATTCATTCAAGACAGCACGGCTATCCGCCGACTGGTTTTAAAGAAAACGCGGACTCACTAATTGCTTAGTTACCATTCACATCGAATCCAGGTTAGTGATTTCCAAATTACTCGCAGTTTTTTTTTTTCAATTTAAAGAAACGAATAAAATTTCACCGTGTATTGTAAAGATGTGGTTCGGCGCCATTTTCCACTATTTTTAATTTCTTTTCACAATGTAAATGTGGAACACAATTGCTTACAATTTACAATCCGTTCCACTCTTTCAATTACTTTGAAATCATTCAACTCATTTTTCTTCTTTTTATTACCAGTGTAACTTCCTCCAATAGATTTATTATTTCACATTGAGGTGAATTATTTCAATGTTCCAAAAAAAAAAAATATTAATTAATTATTCTAGTATCTAAAAGTTACAAGTAATAAATTTTGTTCCCTCTATTTTGACAGTGAGAACAAAATTTGTACGTTTAATGTGGGCTCGTACCATCTTAAGCTGCTATAGGTCGACACGAATGTAGCATAGAGAACAAAGAGGTAGAACCTACTTACACTGAAGACAGTGTTAGCTAAAAGTTGGTACAGGGCCTTGCAGACGTGAAAGCAACATCAGAAAGCACTTTCGGACAGGCTGAGAAAGTTTTAGGCTAACATTTATTACCTGAATACTTGACTCACAGGAATTACCTCTATGGACCGTAAATTCTTGATGCGGTTTGCGATAAGGGTTAACTAGTAGAAATGATAAAGAAAAAGCGTTATTCGCACTGTGATACATTATCCCTCTCTCTTTCTCTCAGTTCGATTCTATTATAGTTATAACAATGAGTCTGTATGTGTGTTTTTTTTTTTGTAGAATTTAACATTTACATACCTGTACGCGCATCTAGCTAATGCGATTTAAAGACAATAAGAAACATACTACAGCGCATACTAAACAATAGGCGTCATATAAACCTAGCGTTCTCTCATTAAACTGTGGTAGAGCAGTGAACAGAGTTTTAATTAAATGCGCGATCAAACGATACGCAAACAGAAAGTAATTTCAATGCAACCGTGCCGCACGGAATCGTTAAAATATCTGTGAACTAGCCTAACGTAAATTATATTTATCCCGAGAAAACATACCGAGCCAGAATAAACAAACATTAGAAATCATATTTGGCTTAACTTTACGAGAATTTGTCACATGTGATAGTCACTAAGTCAAAAGAACTATAAGCTCAATACTTGTCAAACTAAAATCGCGAGCAGTTGAGGTTCATCCTAATGATTTTTAATTCTCGAGCCGATAATTCCCGGGAAATCAAGCTCGAGCAAAGTCGAGAGCTCGAGAAATCATGTACGGGCGACAGCAAGTCAAGCTACCCCAAACTGTCAGATTTCCCAATCAATCGTGAGCCTTAATACTTTATAGATAAAGTATTTTTTTTATTTTAAATCTAATAAGGAAATCTGACAGATTGTAGTAGCTTGATGTGCTGTCGTCTGTACGTATGTATATAGAAATTAAATCGCCTTTTGTTATGTTGCGTGGCAGCGCGGCCCAAAGCGCAGCGCAGCAACCCTTTGAACTCGCTGCAAGCGCGCTGCGGCATCGTTTTTACATGTCCATTCGTCTATGGTCATGTTTAGTTTAATTTTAAATAAATGGAAATTACATAGGTAAGTCTTATCACGAATCTATATTTTTAAATATTAAAATATAAACAACAAAATATATTCAGCCTCCGTGGCGTAGTGGTAGCGAACTCAGCTGCTGCGCAAGGAAGCGCGGGTTAAAACCCCTCAGTGCAAATATTTGTATGTATGAATATGAATATTTGCATTGGTCTGGTCGTGCCTCGGAAAGCACGTTACGCCGTTTGTCCCGGTTGCCATACAAACAACTAATGGCAGTCTTTACGGGTTGTTGGAGCCCTTTAAAGTCCAACAATTGGTCTAACTGCAAGGCTTCGATATCGCCTTCGGTTGTGGAAGTCAGACGGCAGTCGCTTCACGGAAAATATCGAAGTTTAGCCAAAATCAACAGTTAGACTGCTAAAGCGGACCCAAGACTTCAAAGCTGAAAAAGCTTCCGATGAGACTGGGATTCAAGCTGAGATAATGATGATATATAAAAACATTTAAAAAATAGTAGCCCACCCTTATCGGAAACAAGGTCCAAGCTATCGGCGGTCAGGGCTTTAGGGAAAGGAACCTCCTGACAATGCGAGACGTGTTCAGAAGAACCTCTTTCTGAATCAAGCCCTTGATCCAGCAGCCTAACGAGAGCCCCCTGAGGTGTTGGTCGAGGTTCTTGACTATTAAGCCGTTGGCTGTCACGACTATCGGTACCAGTGGCGAAGGGTGAAATTTTGACAAAGGGAAGCCGGTCCAAAAAAATAAACACTTAAACACTTACCTACTGCAGGATATCTTGGAGGAGGTCTTCAGATAAGAATAATATGAAAAGCCCCACCTTCACCTTACAAAAAAGGACTGATGATTTGATAACAATGTCTTTCAAGTATGATAAAAGCGGCTTTGTGAAAAGCCTTTTTCGACGTGCATCTCTATACCACACATGCATGCTTGTTAGTAAGTACTAAGTTAAGTACCTATTGTTAGGGAATAAGAGTCAAGAAAAAATAAAATAAAAAATTATAAAAATAATAAAGTGTTAAAAACCGAACCACACAGACACCGATCCAAAACCAACAAAAATATTAAGCAAAAATAAAGCAAATTATACACAATCACAACGTTATTTATATTCTAATGCAATGCGTCTGTTTTTTTTAACAAAATGAGCTAAAATGTTGTTATAAAAATTCGGATTACTTTTAATTTTATTAAGCAAATTTTTTTCAATTGACATGATAGCCAAATCGGACAATCTCTGCTCTTTTTGGCAGTTTCGCACATACGTGTGAATGCGTTTTAAAGCAGAAAATGACCGCTCAGCTGAAGCTACTGAAATGGGGAGGGTCAGAATTAAACTGCAAAGGGTCGAAACTTGAGAAAATGCGTCTTTCAAAGACGAATTAACAGTAACAGCACTCTATATGAATTAAAGCCATAATAACAAACAAAATTAACAGTATTTAACCAAATCTGCGATTAAATTACCTTACAGAATCCGTCACAGTTTAAATAACACAAATATTAAAAACAAACGAAAAACTCACGCACCATAGGTATAGATCGCTATCTCGTAGTAGCGTGGTTTCTGTCTCTTTCTAATAGAGGAGAGGAGAGAAATACAAGCCGCTCGCGGGCGGCTTATATTTATCAAGTTTTACCGCGACGGTTAGCGAGAATTAGAAAGAGATGGTCTGACACGCTCTCTCTTTTCGCGGCATAGTAAACCGTTGACATAGGTAAGCTGAAATTCGACGGCTTCCTTCAAGAGAACTACGAAAAGAATTACGAAAAATTGAAGCGCTGATTAATTTACGACTATAAAATGAAATGTGATACTTAGGGTATTGCTAAAAATTGCGATTGCTATTGTAAATCGCGCCGGCATTTGATTAATAATACTTTGTTAATGAAATAGAATGTAAATACTTTTGTATGAATATGGAACTGATTTTTGAAAGGTAACCCGGTGGGAATCGGCTTGTATGGACTCTTCGCCACTGATCGGTACAATATTTGCTGAATCCACATCCCACATGTCGACAATCTCGCCAGCCAAGTCAAGATAATTGTAGTTCCGGCTTTAATCTTAATATTATTACTAATCTTAATAAATTAATGTATTAATCGCAATCTATAAAATAATGTTTTCTTTCATGTAGA
The DNA here is from genome assembly GCA_037179545.1 of Sesamia inferens. NCBI lineage: Eukaryota > Metazoa > Arthropoda > Insecta > Lepidoptera > Noctuidae > Sesamia > Sesamia inferens. The sequence continues at coordinate 11,469,631 of CM073928.1, read as the reverse complement.
TTTTTTGTTTAGTTTAATAGAAGCTACTTTTGTTTATAAGTTCTAAATAACCAGCCAAAAATGGTGCAGTCATTATAATTAAGAGTCTGAATATTATTATTTCTGTATTTTTTTTAAGTTATGTAATTAGCTTATTCATAATATAAGTTATATAATTAATTTTATCTACTCTCATATCAAAAAATTAAAAATATAAAACTAAAAAGGAGTTTATATTGACGTACTTTACCCATAGTACTCGTATATCGAAAGGAAATTAAAAAATTAAATTATAACATTATTTCTCTAACAAAATAATGTTATAATAATTTTTTTTTCATTACCGTACAGATTACAAAGCATAGATTTTATTTCTATTTCATTTTTTTATCTGTGGCTGCGCGCGCTTTGGCGCGTGCGCTTTGATGCAGGGTGCAGAATTTTAGCGCCAAATACGTTTCTTTGCATTGCGAGTCGTTGTTGTGTTTCGCTGGACACATGATTATTATTGTTTCTTAAAACGTATGAGATTAGATAAAGTAGTGTATGAAACTGTACATAATTAGGTATTACACACTCGTGTGATACTATTAAAAAACTCGCTTCGCTCGTTTTTTAAACTCACACTCGTGCATAATATCCCTCATTATGTAACAGTTTCATAAACTACTATTATACTTTCATTTGAGAGGTAATCCTCTGAATTCATTGACGTTATTGGAACCAAATAATGAGAATACGTACGTAAATATAAATTTCTCGACAACCCGAAAAAACCCGACAAATTAGCCTCGAGAAATCTCGAGACCCGTGAAATTGAACAGCTCGAAAAATCATGAACCCTAGTGATAACTTAGGAGTTATAAGTAGGTTGGTTTGAAGCAATAATTTAAAGTCTTTGTGTCGTACCCAAGCACGTGATACACTTTATGTAAATAATTTCATCACAACTGCTCTCAAAGAGTTGAAGAAGAACATCGTGACGAAACCGCAGTGTACTAGAACCCAAAACTTGAAGACATATAACGTCTATAAGGTGTATTGAGCCATCATGGTACATTTTCGTCCCAGTAGGTATATCCACAGTAGTGTGCAGTAGGTTGATTATGAAACTAAGATCCATTGAGTTACCATCTATATCTCTAAATAGGAACATAAATAAGTACTTGAAAATCGTTTCCAAGCAATGAAACCACTATCTAATAATAATATAACTATCCGGAAGGAAATAATTTTACTTAGATGTCGAAGTTATTTATTGCATTCCGATGTGGTCGCTGTTACTTTGTCTAAAACATCGTTAATCAGCCACTCATTCAGCCTTTTGTAAGGTTTTCCGCGACCATAAACTCAATGGCCATTTCTTATTGGATAATAATAACATAGATTTACCTCCACAAGCAATAATTTATGGCTCATTTAAGCTGACTTCAATTTAAGGCTTCATAAAAAATCGATTATATTTCCGTCTGACTACAATTTAAATGTATTCAAGGCTGAAGTAAATAGCCTCTTAATAAACTAGTGCGCTTTACCATCAACGAATGCATCACTGCTTACCATCAAGTGCAATTGCGGCCAAGCACTAGTTTATAATTATCAAAAAACGACATGTATGGCGTAGTACATACATATGTATTTTCTTATGCTGTTGATTGTAACAAATACTTACGCGTTGTAAACACTGCAAGTGCTTATACAGTTGTAACAAATACTTATGCGCTGTAAACACTGCAAGTGCTTATACAGTTGTAATAAATACTTATGCATTGTAAACACTGTAAGTGCTTATACAGTTGTAACAAATACTTATGCGCTGTAAACACTGCAAGTGCTTATACAGTTGTAACAAATACTTATGCATTGTAAACACTGCAAGTGCTTATACAGTTGTAACAAATACTTATGCGTTGTAAACACTGCAAGTGCTTATACAGTTGTAACAAATACATATGCGTTGGGTAACACTGCAACTCCTTATACAGTTGTAACAAATACTTATGCATTGTAAACACTGCAAGTGCTTATACAGTTGTAACAAATACTTATACGTTGTAAGCACTGAAAGTGCTTATACAGCTGTCAACGGTTGCATGACTGATCATAATTTGGAGCAACGTTAGAATATTTTGTTGTAAGCGTTTGTCCATTAATACACGTACTTGTGATGTGATTTGGATTCTCTTTCTGTTAAAGCGTGGTAGTAAGTATTTTGATTGCATGTGTACATAATGATTTTAAAATCAACGCGAAGGTTTGATAGTCACTGTATTTAAGTACAAGCCTCTTATCCATTATAATTATATAAGTCGTAATAATAAATAAATATCGGCGGATAGGTCTAGAAGGCACTATCTGAAAGGACTTATTATAGAACAACCAAGTTACTTTTGCGGCAATATGCGTTTTAGTAACTACCGACTGTAGGAGATGTGAAAAAGTGGGAAAGGTGGCCTAGTTAAGTCGTGGTGGCCTAGTGGTTAAAAAACCAGCCTCTCAAGTATGACTGTGAGGGTTCGATTCCAGGTCAGGCAAGTACCAATTTAACTTTTCAATGTGACTAAGTTATATATGTACTTTCTAAGTATATTTTGGACACCAATGACTGATTATAAGATGAAGGAAAACATCTTGAGGAAACCTGGACTTTAAATCTGAAATCGTCAACCCGCATTGGTGAGCAAGCGTAGTGATTGCGCTCAATCCTCTGTATGAGAAGAGACCCGTGCCCAGCAGTGGGACGATAAAAAGGTTGATGATGACTGTAGGAAAGTTGAATTTAAAAAATCAGCCTGTTCTGTTTTCAACGCGCGATTCGGGGCCTACAGCCGAAAATCCAAAAGTACTACGAGTACTTTCGGATTTAATTTTGAATTTTTCTATGTGTCGTCTATTCGAAAACGAGAGTAACAGTTTTTTGATAAAAGGTAAAATTTAAATGCTGATTAATAAGAATTATGAATTGATATCAGTCATCTATCTTATTCAGGTTATTTAACGAATAGTAAAGTTTAGTTAATGACGGTAGTATAATATAATTACTTCCTGTTAGCTCTGCCACCGTTTTGAAACGTTAAAGAACTTATCTATCCACTTGCCTATAGTAATGATTACCTACTCGTTCAAGCCGTATCTGAGAATTCGAGGAAGCCTCATATACTAATTGTGTTGTATCCTAAAAAATAATTTAATGTTCATCAGATAGATTTATAAAAAATATTGGACACGTATTTTTTATTTTTTCTTTAATTCAAATATTTTGGAAGATATTTTGATTTGAAATGTCGCATGACGTCACACCGTGGTACAAAATATACCACGGCGTGAAGAAGTTAGCCCCCACTCCGCAACTTTAATACGCTATATCTCAGTAGTTTTTGGTAATCTCGACAAAATAAAAAATACGAGTCTTAATTTTTTTTATTATCTATACGACGGACTAATTATTTTTTGATTTTCATACCTTGGATACATCCCTATTAAACAGTAAAATTAAATGTAGTTACTAGTCGAATTATAAGAAACTGCTAGCGTTTTACAATCGTGACAATACAATATTGCTAGTTAAAAGTACATAACAAAATCCAAATACACCAAAAATGTGTTGATTCAATTATGTACTTCTATAACTTCATTTACAGTCACTTTAGAATTGAAACTAGTTATCCTTTCCAAAGCATGGTAAGCTCCGAAGGAGAATAACAGCCAAGAAACTTAAAGAACAAAACATAAATCAAACACAAATCATACTTCCTATTTAAAGCAAATCTAGAACTCGATTCACTTCGTCGAAGAGTAGAAAAAAACTGATACCTTACACGTCACTTAACTTTAATCATCGTTTATGAATAAACCCCTTAAACACTATGGTGTTCGTTTAGAAACGATGATTAGAGTTACGTGACATTAAAACGTCAAAAATATATGGTTAAAAGTCACTAATCACTAGTTAACTCTAAGCAACGTTTATAAATAAAGGGGAATATCAATAAGGTAACATGGCAGACTGAGCAGAGCGAGGAATTTGATCCATTAACTCAAATTACTTGAATCCAGTTACTTCATCATTCTAGTTTGCCGTCGGTTTGAGTGGGCAGCCGGCAGCCGACTGTGAAATTGGGACGTGATTGCTGAACCACGGTTTCAGGTCAATAGCTTCGACCGACATGTTTGTATCCATAACCTATGGAAGAATTGCCGATGTTCGCTTACGCCGCTATATCACTTTTATGGGATAGAAAGTTTCAAGGTGTTTTTTTTCTTTCACTCTATCTGATGTAAAAATATTTGCACTACATTTCTTGTGAGAGAGGATCATTAAAACCAGCATAATCATTATTCACCCCCTAAAAACTATTTAAAACAGATATGTTTTCATAATAATTTATTTCAAGCTGTCAAAATATTTGATGAAACTTCTTCTTCGAGAATCGAAAACAATTGTTTTCTTTGCCTGGCACTTCTATATGAATCAACCATGATCATTACTTTTAAAGGTTTGACGACAGATTTCAACAGAATTCTTAATAACAGCTCATTACGGGTAGACCCGACTGTAGTATCTGCAGTATATGTCTACATATATTTTTTTGTCGTTCCAAGAGGCACCTACGTGTTGGCATTCAATTATAGGCAATCGAGTATTTTTATGCTCATGTGTATATAACATGCATAATATAGAAGAGGAACACTGATAATTTTTGAGGTTTCTAACACATGTCGCAAAATAAACCCATTTTTTTGAGCTTACATTGCAAACGCTGGCTGAATCCTATGAGATAGATCAAAATAATGTACTACAGTATTGTAGACCTTAAAAATGCCTACAAAAATGTCTGCGACACCATATGTCTACCTACTATAGTTTCTTCATTATGATTACTTTTTTTATGTTTGAAAAGTTAATTAAAATGCCAGTCTAAATCAGAGCCAACTATTTGTTCCTTATTATTAATCATTATCCAAATAAATTACGCCATATCAAAAGTAATTTTAGTAGCAGCAGATCTCTTTTTGAATTATTGGAATTGGTTGTTTCACATCACGATTTATTCAAAACTAAACACCAGAAAAAATCCACGTGTCGCTCGCGCCCCTGCCGGCTCCTGCCACTTGAGTGTTTCTCTGCCTTAACCGCGAAGTGAGTGGACCGGAGCGGGATACCATTATATCGAACAAACTTGCTACCCCGGTAGGCTTTCATTCTGTTTGAAGATGGTGGAACTCGCTATCCATGGACAATATAAAGATCGATGTATCTTGCAGATATTGGCTGGTGGGCGGCACAGTAGACATTATTTTTATTGAAGGGCTACCATTTCTTGAGGAAAGCTTAGGTACCTATATGATTAGTCAACGTGCGAAGCCGGGGCGGGTCGCTAGTAATATTTATAATTGTTGAATCCGTAGCGACGTAGGACGAAAATGTAACCATTTAATGGGCTCCTTCGTTACTATGGAATCATGAATTATATAATATTAGCGAATGTCATTCCTGGATATTTGACAGTCAATACGGGGTATTCAGGAACCCTTAAATAATGATCATGTCATGGAGTATCGTGTTCTCCTATCTAGCGTAGGCCAGATAAGAGAATAAAGTCTAGAGAAGAGTTGTATGTCATTTTTTTCATAGAACTCTTAGCCATTCTGAAATCAACTTAGCGACCATTAAAATAAACTTGAAAAAAAACAAGGGTAAAATACTGGTATTAGAAAGTTAATTAGTAGTTTAGTCATAGTTCGAAAAAGGTTAAGCAAATTGCTCGTTAAAAAAAACCTTCCGCATGAAAACATGAATCACAAAGCAAGTTAGCTTGTGGTAATTAAATAACAATAATCGAGTATATTTTACTTTACGACAATCAGCATTCAGTCCACGATACTACTCTATCTGTGTTTAGCATTCATAGAATCTCCGAAACAAAACATTGTGTCATATCGTATTGTATAGTACACTACAGAACAAAGTATGGGAACTTCTGCACGACTAGGAAACTGTCGATAATTACATAATTAACAGTCGAGATATCTTTGACGTCGCATTGTTTAGAAGTTAGTACTATAAAGCGGTTGTTAGCACCTTAACGAGTTTTCGAACTGTTGTATGGACTTGCGATATAATCATTTAACACTATAATAATGTGTGTAGGTACAACATAGTACGTTCTATCTATGAAGTGATGTAGGCAACGAAGGTTGAACCTTGTTATGGAAATCAATGTTAAACTGTAACATTGCCATCCTTTTATTACGTGTTAGGTAGGGGAATTACATAACACACTATCAGTAGCAATGGATTGCATTATGACAGTCAAAAGTGCATCAACTTACATTGCGTTTTTACGTCTTTGAGAATAACACTTTTTTCACACCATGGATTAGAAATACGCTCCAAAATGATACAAATTGAGAGTAATAGTGTGTTACGTAATTAGAGAGCACAAAAATCAAGTTATTTGATGCTATAGACTCCTGATGTAAACAAAAAGGACAGGTCCTCAGAATCTTGCTGAGAATTATCAATAAAATGGCATTAAACAACTTGTTAATATAGCAGCAAAATTAAGTCACTATCAGAATTGTAGCAGCATTTCTGTTGATATTGGCCAAACGTCATATGTTGTACACAAATACATGTACAAAACTGCGTTACGTCAGTATTATAAGAGCTTGTACAGATTTCGGTAGCCCATAAGCACCTTCTCTCACTTAGAAAATATATCCTATGAAAACCACCAAATAACCTTGCTTGCTTTCAAATAAAACCTTTCATTATAATCCATTACACTGTTTCCTTAAACTTAATATCACATTGGTGTTAACATATAATATATACATATTTATTTTATTGAGGTGTAAAGTAGGTGTTCTGTTTATCAAAGAGCATGATATGATTTTTGGTCAAAGTCGAACCGCAATGGAAATTGAAGATTCTGGTGGCCGTCAAAAAGCCCTTGCTTGTATTCCATGCCACACGTTTCCAATGTGTGTAAGCTGTGTCCTTTACCTTATATAATAGTAGTTTAGATAATCTGCATTGCAGTATATTAATTTATAATTGCGGTGTAAAGCATTCCGTTTGACAAGGCGATCATGTTTTGTCCACAGGTAGTCGTGAATGCCGGGCCGCATGGATGGCGGCGCACGCCTGCCGCTCGCTAGCCGTTCTACTCACTGTACTCACGCTAGTTATAGCCAAATGTAAGTATTTACCAATAACTATCTACATTCTACAACAACACTCTAACAAAACTTAAAAGATCGCAAGCGCTATTGCTGAGAATGACGTCCTTGTTTTGTTCTGGATGGAAAATCATCAAATGACCTCTCCCGCCTTTTGCGGAACGGGCGTGTCAGACTTTTGCTGACTAAAACCTATCCGTGTTTCTTCATCTACCTAAACGCCAGGGCTACGGTTTTTTTAACCAACCCGCAACCCTGACTCAGGAGGCATCGGTTTTCGTGGACCCCGTCACGATGTGCTGATATCCTTTGAAGCGCGCGTGAGACGCGCCGTCGACCAGGGCCTACACACTAATTACGTATCACACTATTACTATCAGTTGGAATCATATCGAAGCATATTGCTAATCCATGGCTCCATAAGTTCAAAAATGTGTCTGCTCAACAATGTAAATAACGCAATGAATGATGTTAAACTGTCAAAATGAAACCATTGCTACTGACAATATGTTACGCAATTACCCTGCTGGTCCTTACCGAGCGGAATGACGAAGTTGGGCAAAGTGTTTTGTGGATTTTCCATCGGGAATTTTTCGGTACCATTCCGGAGTCCAGATTTCTGCTCGGTCGATGGCGCAAAAGCGGAATGAAATGAAATAAAATGAAATCGTTTATTATGCAAGTAAGATCACTGATCACTTTTACACGTCATATTTTTTTAAACTAGATGGAGCCGGCATTTCCTAACTGACTACCTCTGAGAAGAAAAGCCGAAACAAACTCAGGGATCATCGCCTTTTTTCAAGTTCAGAAATTAAAATGTTTACAATAATTTACGTGACTTAAATAAAAAGTGATTAAAATGTCGTAATTGTAGAATAAGTACACATATTGCTTAATGACATTGCTTAGCAGAGCGAGCAGCTCAATCCTAAACATTTGGGCATCAAACACCTCTGCTTAACCTTTCGCAGATTACACATATCTACAAAACCTTTTTTCCAGAGAAGTAAGTAGCTTTTCTGTAGTTATTTGGTATTTTGACTGTGAAAATGAAAACCATTTTGATGTATCAGCTTTAGTTTTTGCGATATTAAATATATGTAGGTACTTTAGAAAGAAAACTCTATAGATAAAAAAAATAAACTTAATCTCCTAAACCAGCCAAAAATTATCTTTTCAATGATTTTCTTGAATGAGATGCTTGAGATATGTCTTGTTTCAGACACCAGCAGCAATCAGCCATCATTTGCACATACCATCTACCCTTGTATCGTTCCTCTATACTTAGTACATATTTCTTGATGGAATCTTTCTCCTTCTTCGTTCAGAAAATTTAAAAAAGTGAAATTTTTGAATTATGTGTTATAGGTATGTTATGTTATGACGTATTATTGTATAAACCTAAACAATAATGTAGATCCACCAGAATCGCGGAGCAATAACCAAAGTACCTGATCATACATGTTGCTAATCTATACAATCTAATGCATCAATGGAATTTACAAAATACTTAATAGAATTATACTGTAATATTTTGCAACTGTTTTGGGCTAAAAATAGCAGCGTTGACGTCTGTGACTCTAATGGTCGTGAGGGGTTTAGAACAAAACGATCCATTTCAACATATTTTCGCATTTGTCTCCCGTCAGCTTTTGTTGTCTATAATAAATATAAAAATGTCTTGAAATAATGATACAATGTTTTTGAAACCACAATTTAGGTTCCAAAATTGTCTCAGACATTTGCAATAGGACTTTGTAATATGATAACATCACATGAATGATCCAAATGCTCACGTGTTACACAACTCCTAACACAATCAATCTTTTTCGGTGCTTTCACTATGCTCTGTAACAAGCACTAAATAATACTGTCCAAGGCAATATACGAGCACACTGACATTTCAATTTTCAATAATTGAAATCAATGTGTAGTCTATGTAACATAATAAAGGGCCTTGTCAAAAACCCTATTACGTAATGTCCGTTTTAAAATGACTACATGGTATTGTGAATTGTCCGATGACTAACCCTTGACTTTGACCGCGTTTGTCAGTCGTAATGAGTCCCAACTCCCACGTTTCACGTACCATAAATTGGTTCGGCCTGTATAAGAAATGAGTATTACCATTGAACTAAACTAAATAGACGGTTGGATTTCTCATGTTTCTGGTCGGCTTGAGTGGCCTACTTTCGTCCACAGTAGGCCTCGCATTCTAACTACATACTGCCCTACAACGGTCGACAGATCAAGGCCACATTAAACAGCAAAAAGTGGTGACAGTCGTTCACCCGGAGACAACGCTAGCATTCAGGTTACCTACTGGCGCAGTGCCTTTCGCTCCTTCTTAAAATGCACTCCCTGCAAACGCTGCAATACACTCAGTTTTGATACTCACTCACTCAGTTTTCAATAGCAAGAAATGAGTGCCTTATGAATAAGAATAAACATTAAATTAAAGACGAGGGAAATATATTATTATAATATATTATACTAGCTGCGCCTTGCGGTTTCACCCGCGTAAGTTTCGATATGTTTTTTTATGTGCTCCGCTCCTATTGTTCGGAGCGTGTTATATAGGTAGTCTAAGGCCTTCCTGGATTACTGGGCAATCCAATGCAAATCTATTTTTTCAAATCGGACCAGTAGTTCCTGAAATTAGCGCGTTCAAACAAACAAACTCTTCAGCTTTATATATTAGTATAGATTCTTTACCAATAGGTATTCGTTCTCTGCCAAGTGCATGGTTGAAGCCTACCTACTGGAATTATATCCGTTTGCGCAAAGCGGAAGCCTATATTTCAACAAATATGTAAAAAAAAGTCTTCTTTACGTGTTACGAATATCACAATAATTCACAAAGCGCAGTACGCTACATCCGCGGTCAGAATATGAAATCCTGTCTAATACAACAAACAATTGAATTTAAACGTTAACCTCACTATTCTAGGAGGTTACTAGTATTGCAATTTTGTTTTCAGAAATCATATTTTGATTAGATTAATATAAGTAATTCGTTATGGTTTCACAAAAACCCATTATCCTGTTTCTACGGATGACAGCAGGCACAAACTACCCGAAACTGCCAAATATTCCCAATCAACCTTAATGCTTTAACGATAAAGTTGAAAATCGAATAAAGAAATTAAAAAGCTACAACACGCAAGTCTGTACGTTGTTTTTGATTTTTTAAATAATTTGTTACGGTAGCACAGCAACGCATCCTTTAATCAAATAAGAAAAAATATCACACAAAAGTTATAAAAGCAAAATTATACATAACTATAGTCGGATTTTTAAATTCGAGTCAGAAAAATGACAAGAGCAACTGTCTCAGATACGAAAAAGGATGACCCGCTACAATAGTGATGTTCGGCAATCAATAGACTTAGACATTTATTACCCCCTTATTCATAACCACTGCTTAAAGTTAACTAGTGATTAGCGATGGTTTAAACATACATTTTAGACGTTTGCATGTCACTTAACTTTAATCATCATTTATGAATAAACCCCTTAAACTCTGTGGTGGTTATTCATAATGGATAATTAAAGTTAAGTGACATTAAAAGGTCAAAAATGTGTGAAAAAATGTGTGTTTATGAATAAGGCGCCCCCTTATTTATAAATGCTGCTTAAAGTTAACTGTGATTAGCGATTCTTTAACCATACATTTTAGTCATGCATTATTTTATTAGGTATCAAAACGTTTTTTTTCTATTTTATATATGTAGTATGGTATATACTACATATATAAAATAAAAAAAAACGCTTTGATATTTAACAATATGATTTTAGAAATATGGACCTAACCAGCATATTAAATTCACTACAACATTATTACAAGAGCTAGGGCAAAATGTTTAAAGAGATTCAGAGGAATTAAGTCATCATCATCAACCTGTTATCGTCCCACTGCTGGGCACAGGTCTCCTCTCATACAGAGAAGGATTGACCGTAATCATCACTCTTACTCAATGCGGGTTGGCGATTTCAGACTTATAAGTCCAGGTTTCCTCAAGATGTTTTCCTTCAGTCAGTGTCAAAGATATACTTAGAAAGTACATATAACTTTAGAAAAGTTACATTGGTACTTGCCTGACCTGGAATCGAACCCGCGCACTCACACTTGAGAGGCTAATAAAACAATACAAATCATTTTATACGTTTTTATTCTTTACTTTTTATTGATTACGACTCGAATTGGAATTAGTTACATTTATAATTAATGAATTCACACATTCATCCATGATGTGGTCGAGTTGACACATTTCGTCTTTAACTTTTATTGCATCAACTTTCTCCAATTTTCCGGTGTCACTTCCTTCAGGCCCTCTTCAAATAATTTTATTACGTCTGTTTTGTTGTTCCTGGTGACGTAGCCCATTGCTTGAGCCCAAACAAACTTAGTGATGGGGGGGGAGAGAAGCAGGATTGTGACACCGTATTCAGCGGCTAATTCTTCCACAGCATAGCGTTCGTAATTAGTTTTTTTGTAACTATACTAGTTCCATTAATTGAGCCTTTATCATTGCAGTTTGGTCATGATATTCTTTGTCATCCAACCACTGAATAATATCAACCTTCCGCCAGTTTGAAGTGGGGATACGCTCGTAGCTCGTATTTATCCCCAATGGGTTTTTTCTTTGGGGATATCTTAAAGCTAAATTTTACGACACAAACACAGTTGACGAATTAAAGGATCGTATTCGCACAGAAATCCAAAACAACACAAAAAAAAACATGTAACGCTTTTATCGATTTTTTTTTTAGATTGGAGTAATGCCAGAATAATGAATTGATGATGAGATTGAAATTGATTGCATATGGATGATATGATTTTTAAGAAATAAATTCCCCTTTTGTGTTCTATCGAAAACAATAAATAGTTTTAATCTACCTACTGTAATTTATTATATTAATTTATATCATTATTTCAAATATAAACCGACTCTAGGTCCACTCTGTATTTTTATTTATACAGTATGTTAAGAAAACCCTGTCCGACCCGTGAAGGTGTTGTTAGGTATCGATAACTGATTCTACTAATGCATACAAAACCGGGCTAAGTTTAAAAAAAAATCCACCTAAAAAAATAAATATTATTTCGCACAAAGAGGTAACTTAATAAATCTGCGCTATCCACCCTTTCGCGCGCGGCGGCGGAGGCGGCGGGCGGCAGGGCACGCGGCACGTGGTCGCATCGCTATTCGCTCATAATAATACCGGTGTTGTCACTTTTTAAAAATTACCAAATTTCGGGGAAGTTGGAATTAATTCGCAGGAAAAAAAGATTATTTCAAAATTCATTTGTTGGTACTATGATGATTACGTAAAATTTTATATTATATTTGGTCATGTGTTTATCTAACCTTTATTATCCTTATGGGTCGGACAGGGTTTTCTTAACATACTGTATACATACAAAATGTATAGAAAACCCCGACCCACCTAAAAGGATAATAAAGGTTAGGTATACACATGACCAAATAAAATATGAAATGTTACATAATGATCATAGTAACAATATTAATGAATTATGAAATAATCTTTTTTTTTTCTCCTTGAATTAATTCCAACTTCCCCAGAAACGGTATTTTTTTAAAAAGTGGCAACACCATTTTAGATAGTATTACTATGAGTGAAGCGACCACGTGCCGCGTGCCCTGCCCAGTTCACCCGCGCATGTATGCCTACCGTGTTGCCTACCGCACATGTTTGTTTATAGTTACCTCGCTTTTTCATAATAGTAATTATTTTTAGGGGGATTTTTTTTAAGTTTAGCACGGCTTTGAAGGCATTATAATTGGGATCAGTTAACGATACCTAACAATACCTTCACGGATCGGACAGGGTTTTGTTTACATACTGTATACGCAATTTGAATTTGAATAAAAAAAATGCAAGCTCGTCTATCTTTTAATTGAAAAATCTCGATTTACTACATCACTATTTATTCGAGACAAAAAACCTGCAACACTGGAATTAAAAATCATAGTGTATATACTTTACTATCGTTTAAATCTAAGGCCGTCACCTCCTTCTACGAAGCAGTGATGCTGGCAAAGGAGGCGGAGCGCGTGAGGGAGCGGCAATACCAGTGCCCTCAAGCCTTCGCAGGGGACGCACTGGTCGGGAGACAACATCGGACTCCCGGTCACCATAGACGCGTTCTTACCGCACGTCTCAAAGAGATGTTGGCACAACGTGACGGGGTCCACGAGGACCGATGCCTCCTGGGCCAGGGTCACGGGTTGGTTAAAAAAGAAACCGTGGTTCTGGCCGTCGCACAAGCAAGTGAACACGGATGGGTTTTAGTCAGTAAAAGTCTGACACGCCCTTCCGCTCCGCATAGAGCGAGAGAGGTCATTTGATGATTTCTCATCCAAAACAAAAGAAAAAAAAGGTCATTTGCTGGTTTATAAGTAAGTTATAATTTTATATCGATTGTTAGCCCTACCTTGTGAGAGCACTAGTTTTAAACGGTAATTTGCGTTTACACGTTTCTTTAACGGTTCTATAAACCTATGAGGATCAAGGAAAGATCGAAATAGTTATGAAATGTTCTTTGTGACAGATGCTGAGTTAGAATCATGGCGGGGCGCCGGGAGGCCAGCGACGGCGGCGCAGGAGGCGGAGGATGAGAAACGGGACGTGGAACTGCTGGAGGCAGTTAAGGAGTCTATGAAAGAATGGGAGCAGAAGAGAGCGAGAACTAGGTAAATATGACTTCATGAGTGGGTTATTTGTGTTATTATTACTCACACGATTGCGAGCAACTTGGTACCTATGCAAACACGATTACACGACGCCGCTTGGCATGACGATATGCGTACAAGCTTACTGTTTTTAGTATGACGGATGGATTTTCTAATTATTTCACACAAAAACAGTTACACGTCAATTTTATTCTTCGAATAAAAGTTATCTGACGATGAAAAAGTCAGCCTTTTATCTACTAAAGCAAATACGAACTTAAAAAATTCTAGCTGCGCCCCGCGGTTTCACCCGCGTAAGTATTAGTAGTACGATTGCACTTATGAATATAAAAAATAGATGAAACTTATTCTAAACCTAAAGAATGTATATACGATAGTTTCATTAAGATCGGTTCAGCTGTTTTGAAGGAGTTTGAGGACAAACACTGTGACAGTAGACTTTTATATATTAAAAGATAGTATTATCTACGCTTGACCTTTACGTCTGTAATTTATTATTGTCAATAATTATCATTATGCACATTTCAACAATCTGTTATAAAAATGAAGTATTGTGCAATTATCTGTTACGTGTAGCTTTCAATCTCTGTAACAAATACCAGGGAGTGAGAGTTAGGTATATCTCAATAATAATGTAGCCAGGCTGGCGACCCCTACGGCTATGTTATGAGATCACTTCTTTGTTTTTCTTCGTCGCAGAGCTTTGTTTCTATTGTGTGAAATATTTTACGGGTTATGTAAGTTCAGGCGTGTAATATCATTCACAATGCGTCCGTTGTATTATTTTCTTTTGTTCCTTACCACAATTTCATATTTACACCTTTTTGCGAAACTAGTCATAAAAGCATTTCCATGTAAATCTGCTTACATGTTATGTATGATGCATGAAAGAACATGTTTTTCAACTCAAATGATTGTAGTTCGAATAAATTAATCATAACAACGGAACCGATCATTGTGTGCGGCGACACGCGCTTGACCAATTTTATTACCAGTCCACGCCATAATAATTAATTATGCATACCTATTAGTAATTAGAGGTTCTTTAGAAAACATATCGTTTGTTTTATAGTATTTCCGAGTGTAACAGAAATTCTACGCAAACAAAAATATATAACACTTTTTTAGGAGAATTGAAATTATGTAGTTATTTAACTCGTTGGTACAATATCCATTTTTCTTAAGCAGTAAGTAGATTTAACACACAGCTTTAAATATGTAAATTTTTCATTGAATGCTTTGGATGTTGTATTGTTGCACATGAAACGAAAATATCTATACTTAGGCGAAAAAATAGAAAGTTTCAAGTTACCATATATTTTATTTATTTTTATTTTTTTATGTACACGCAGTAAAATATGTAAGGATATAACAAAATTAAAATCTAATATAAAGATACCTACCGCTTAATTTTTAAGAAATTTCTTTTAGCAGATATGCGAAAAGAGAAGTGAAATAGAAATTTACACAAGGGCATGTACAATATAAACAAGAAGAGCAAAATGTGGATGTGTAAAGTTAATACTAAAAATATTAAATATTTTTTTAGTAATAAGTATACTTAAATACATAATATGTGTAAAAATTCTCAAAGTATAGAGTAAAAATAATGCTCTTTTAAACGACAATTTATAATGAAATTACACAATTCTGCAATGCGTCCAAATTGAGAAGCCACAATCAATAAAAGTCATATATTCGTCTTAGACGAATATAAGACTTTTAGACCCTAAAAGATTACCTATGCGGTTGGCAGGCAGACATCTACACACAGCCTATTACCATGAATTCAATACATGATTCTGAACGTCCAATTGGAATCTTTTATCAGTTTTAAAAAAATGCTCCACTATCGATTTTGACTTGCATCAGAAAGTAACAGTCCTTGTGTACCAGCAGAAGCATTTATTTTTCCATAACCAATGAAAAATTCTACGCTATGGGGTCTAAAAGCATGTGCTGAATTCATAGTCAGTTTGCACGCGATATCTCTGCCAATCTTCATACCAAAAGTTCTTCCCCAAATTGTCGAATAGGTACATCATCATCATCATTTCAGCGTTAATCTCAGTCGCATCCGAAGCTTTTTGCAGCTTTGGAGCCTGGGGTCCGCTTTACCAGTCTAACTGCTAACTAGATCGTCGAATACATCGTACTTCTGTTTCATAATCAATGACAATTTTCTTAACAGGAGTAAAAGATCTCAAGGCAGCGTGTGCTATGGCGAGTTCGGATGTTTCGAAGATACTGGTCCTTTCGCGTACTTGGAGACGCTGCCCAGCTCACCGCAGGAAGTCGGCACGCACTTCCTCCTCTACTCTACTGTTAGCAGGTAAGCAATGTTTTTAAAGCCTAACGCAGCCTAACTTGATCAAATTTTAAAAGCATGTTTCATTCACAAAATGTATTAAACGTTGCGCAATCTAGTGCTGTAAAAATATTGTGCAACTTTTGTGAGGCTCAAAGTAAGTCTTCAGAAGTTGAAGTTAATAATAATAATAAGTATGTTTCATATAAATTTGTCTTACATTTCATGTCAAGGAGTCTCCATTTAGGCATAGAAATGCCTGTAGTTGAAGGCTTCATTAATTGTAAATATGAAAGTAACAAAAAGGGAAACGAGAAAAAATAATAATAAATAACATAATGCGACTAATTGTATGAGTGCGTGCGTATAGGAGGTGTGTGCATGTTGGTGTGTGTGTGAGTATTGTGTGCGTGAATAAATAAAAGAAATGTTATTTGTTCAATTTAATGACATTCTATTAGGTCACTCGTTGCAAGAGTCCCTCTGTATCATTGTAATTTAAATTATGTAGCCAGATTGTTAATTCTTTTTTGCATTGCAATAATTTTTTATCATAGACATATATTACTTTATTAATCTTATTATATAAATAGATGGGCGTTTTTTGAATTGTCTGCTAGCAAATTCCGTTTTAGTTTTGGGAACGTTTAGTATGCAGTATTTATTTCTTTTTTTTTAGTATCTTAGCATCGATGGAAGTATGTCTCATGAAGTTGTCAGTCGTAAAGACAAAACTCCAAGAACTGAAATCATAAATATATTTATTTTATTTGGTAATTCAGAGGAGACCAGCCGCTACTAGCTGTGTCAGCAAGTAACATGTCTGCGGCATGGGGCTGGGCAGCGCGTGCGTTCGATCCCAACCGTCCGACCAGAATCATCGTTCACGGGTTCGGCTCTAATTGTGACAACGTGTGGGTTTATGAAATGCGTTCCGCTTTGATGGCTGTTGTAAGTAGTACCTTTATTTAGATTTATCACTGTACCTACTTTATATCGTCTCTTTGAAGTTTGATGTCCTTTATTTCGACCTCATGTAATGACCTCATGTTAATTAGAAAATAAAGTTTTTGCAAGTCATACTTATTGAGCATCTGTAATCCACCATTTTAATTTTCTAAAACCACCGTCCACCATCGTGCCACCTAGACGAGCCGATAGCATGAGCGTAGCCAGCCTTATTTATTTATTTATTTATTCTTTATTGTACACCAATCAAACATCGAACAAAAGCTGGGACAGCAGTCAACCTATCGCCACCCCTTCCCGGTTCTTTATTTTTTTTATTAGTTACCTTATAGATCAGAGCCAGTGTGAGGCAAGCGCCCCAGCTTGCCCAGTGTGGCTACGCCCATGGCCGATAGATACTACATACAGCTTTTAGATGCTTCGAAGTTATAAAGAATTCAATTAAACAAACGTGGAAAAACATAGGTACCTAAGTCTGACTTTGCCTTCGCGCAGTCGGGTAAAAATTAAAGATCCACCTATTATTAATTTGTAAATGATCTAAGTAGGTACGTACGACACTCGGAAGTTATCGCAGTCCGGTCATTATTTTCAGAGCCAAAGCAATCACCTAATCAATTTGAAGCATTCCCCTTCAGAGCTACTTCCGTCTTTAAACAATTATAGTTACATAATATCGATTCATTAGAATAATAGCTACTGGCGCCGAATCTCTTGTTCTCAAGCTAAACTAATTTTAAGTTAAGTGCAACTTTTTCTTTTTATTTCATTAAAAAATGGATAGAAGATAACATTTTAGTTTCATCCTGTCAAATTAAGATATTTCATAGAGAGTTTAGACGCGATTAAAAACATGGCGACCAGAAATACATCAATTTTAAGTAAGGAGCGGACTAATTTGACAGGTCTAAACTGACATTTTCTCTTCTGTCCTTTTCTTAATGAAATAGAAAGAAAAGATGCACTGAACTTAAATTTAGTTTAATTTGGGAACAAGATAATCGGGACCATTAACTACATAGAGCTGACAGTGACCAGACGGTCAAACAATTTCATAATGGGGATCGATTATATAACATTACATACATGAACAACTGATTTTTATGGCTACTGGGTATTACCTAAGAGTTCTGACAGTCGAAGTACATACCTATCTGTATAAATAATAATGATGTTATTTCCTGTTGCAGGAAGAATGCAACGTAGTTTGTGTAGATTGGGAAGGAGGGGCCACGATGCCAAACTATCTTCGTGCTGCTGCGAACACAAGGCTTGTCGGCAAGCAGCTTGCTATGCTGTTGCAAGGTAATTTGAGTCGATGACTGAATATACCAAAGATAGTAGATAGTGTCGTTATTTACAGATACATGATGACATGATTACATTTTCCAGGTTTCGCTAAGCATATAGACTTGAGGTTCGAGGATGTTCACCTGATCGGGTTTAGTTTGGGTGCTCATGTCGCCGGTTTCGCTGGTTCAGAGTTACGGAATATTAGTCGGATTACAGGTTAGTACATACAAAATATTAACTTTAATGTTCTTCAAATAGCTACCAACACTGAGGACCATTTACTTTATACTTTCCCATTCATTAAAATCGAATTGCTACCACTTAGATACAAAGAAGAATCTTGGATATTATTTAGTCCTTATCTTATATCAACACCGATTACATTCAGCACGTGTAGCGATAAAAACTAGCATACCTGTTGCTTCTTTTCAGGATTAGACCCAGCAGGTCCTCTTTTCGAGTTCCAAGATCCTCGTGCCCGTTTGGACCGCTCTGATGCGAAGTTTGTAGACGTCATCCATTCCAACGGCGAGACTCTAATACTGGGTGGTCTGGGCGCCGCGCAGCCTCTCGGACACGTCGACTTTTATCCCAACGGAGGCAGGGTGCAGCATGGATGTTCTAATTTGTAAGTACATATTTAAGTTCGGGAAAGTAATAAATTCTTTAAAGAAGGCGTTTTGCTTACCTACGCACCTGAATCAATCGGGAAATTTGAGTGACGTATGTAGGTCACCCACCTTTTGAAATAAATAGGAACTGATAATGCCGATGATTATTGAGATATTGTATAATGAGTTAATTAAGAATTTATTGCCTACTATCTCCAACTTCTTCAAAACACTACTACCCCGTTAGTAAAGTACCTTCGATGGTGGCTAGCTAGAAAGAGTGCGGCTCAAAAGATCAATTACATACATATGTATATGTAGGTAATGTGTAGATTGGTGTAGGTACTATAAATGGACATATTCATAAATTTAAAGCACTTTCGAGCCATCGGCCCAGGTTTCGTAGAACTTTTACAGACGTTACAGGCAGCCAGAAGGCCAAAAACTCTGACTAGCAACTAGTGTTACCAAGGGGAATAGTGTTACCTATATAGTAACTAGGTAGTGGGACTCGGTTGCTCCATGTCACAAAACTGGTAATCAGCTTCATCCGTTCAGGCTGGAAGCCGACCCCAATAAGCTGGGAAAAAGCAAGACAGACAGATTGTTTTCATTACCTTAATTTCTGTTCTAGGTTCGTCGGAGCCGTATCAGACTTCGTCCTTCCATGGGCAGCAGCTTCAGTGGAAGGTCGCTCGTTATGCAACCACAGGCGAGCCTACAAATTCTTCACAGATTCCGTCTCGCCTAAATGTCACTTCCCAGCTTTCCCCTGCGAGAATTACGATGCCTTCCTCGAGGTAAGTTGATTGCAGTTACAATTAAAAACGATTACGTAATATGACATTATGATGCAGTTACTTACACAGGAAGTTTCACTTCACTTCATAATAGGAACTGTTGCGGTTGACCAGTAATTTGGAAGAAAATTGCATATGAATGTTATGATATTATGAGCTCAAATCAATAGCCCAATCATCTTCTTGAGATAAAACAATGTGAAGACGCAGAACTAAGTACATATATTTCTTTAATAGGGTAAAAAGAGCTAAACAAAAGTAGGTACCTATACAATTAAAACGCTTTAATGTTACTGAACAAAGTGTATTTCTAGACTCCAAATTAATTATTAATAGGTATCTTTCGCTTCCCTTTCCTAAGTAAGTACCTACATACCAATGTCCGCCTCAGTATTTTTGACGGATCTTACACTACTTTTGTATAAGAATCTCTTACGACTTCGTTCTCCAAATCCATTACAAGGACAATACTTACCGTCATAACCTTGTTATTTATTTTCTTTATTTGTATCAGGGCCGATGCTTTCCCTGCGACGGGCAGCGCCGATGTGGCAATATGGGGTACTACGCAGACCGGTCCTTGGGACGTGGTCAACTTTATTTACTCACCAGAGAGGAAGAACCGTTTTGTGGTATTTATTTAACTTTACATTTGAGAACAATCCGTACACTACCAAAGCTTAGATAAAGGTCCTCAACCAGTCTCTACCGGTTCTTGTGGTCTTGTCGCCTATTGATATTCTGAGAACCTATCAGCAATTGAGGACCCCTGCATGCAATACGAGTATTTACTCGTATTTGCAGACAAATAAATGATTTGGTTGATGATCGAGACTCATCTAAAGTCTCGATCATCAACTTTCTTTCAATAGAATAGATTCCGTTTTAAAAGTTTATTTTTGATGCAAAGTCCATTTCTGCCGTTTCCTTAAGGATATCCATGAGTGGTTATGTATCCTATTCTTACATATGATTTATAGCTCATCAATACCACGTGTCGGTGTGGGCCAGTACCGGCTCTGGCGAGAAGGCCAACTTCGGTCGAGTGACATTGACTCTACACGGGGACTCTGGACTCAACGAGTCCTTCCCTATGACCAAGTAAGTTGATAGATAAAAATATTTTTTAGTTTTATGATAGGTACTTGTACTCAGTACACATGAGCAGTGGCAGCAGCAACTAGCAGTAATTATTATTAAACTTGAATTGACAGTCCTGCCTCATGATCCCTAACACGGAACCCCCATAAAACTAAAGTACAATTATTATAAAATAGTTTATTTCAACATGTTTGGTGTATTCATGTAGTTTTTGTAATAAACACGTACCTAACTGACATGAAATGCAGTTCTTAATTCAAAATTGTCAACTTATTCGGAACGAGTTATCAGTTTTGTATCTTACAGAATGCGTAATAAAGTTATTAGGTACTTACCTATACACAATAGTAAAAATGGTTTAAACAATCCACGTCTAAAGTTAAACCTTGTCTTGTAACAAGACTGCATGTCTCTTAAGGTTCTATCCAAGTAAGTATATCCACCTTTATTCTTCCTCAGACGTGAAGACACAGTGAACGGTAGTGCTCGCTTCACGCGCGTGTTAGTGCCGCACCCGGCACTAGGCGTGCCACTGCGGGCCACCGTACACTACGCTGGCTACAACGGATGGCTCAGCGCGAGTGCCAAGTCCATTCATATACACAAATTACTCATCACCGACAGTTTCGCTAAGACGTGAGTCTGTTTTAAAATCGGGCAGATGGATTTTTAACGTTCGAGTCAAAGCCGAAAGTTAAAAATTCAAAAGCATTGTTTTATTTAAGCCTTCATTTGGGTGATGCGAGGTGTTAGTAAAACGGGTCTGATTTAACTTTCATTAAACCTATTCCAAGCAAACATCCTCAATTAAGGGAGGTAAGGGTACTTCAAATTAACCAATAATACTTGTTCAGAGTTAGTGTGTCAGGAAAAGAAAATATATATATTAAATAATTACGTTAAAAGAGCACCCGTGAAGTTTCATGCCGGCTCTTCTCCATTGAAAAGACCAATTAAAAAAGAAATAAAATCTTTTGTTGTTAAGATGACCATTTTATTAAAATAGGGTAGTTGACTAAAAATAGGTAATTAGTCCGTCAGTCAGATTTCCAAAAAATACTAGACACGTATTTTTTCTTTTTTCATATAAACGAAAAAAGGAGAAAGACACAGTGCGTTGAAAACTCGTGTGACGTCACTCCACGCTATACTTTTTAGCGAGCAATGATGTGGCCAGCCAGCACTCCTGCCCCCTCCTAATCGGCGAACGCATTTTTGTCAAATGATTGCAACTAGTTGGGATAGTTTGGACCGAACGGACCAATAGGCGGTTCGAACGATCCCAACTGATGCCAACTAGTCGCAATCATTTGACAAATATGTGTTCGCCGATTAGGGGGCTGGTCTTGGATGCCTTTTATATTTGTAAATTTTTACTGATTTGATAAAACAAATTATACGTATCCAACATTTTTCTATAATCTGAATGACGGACTAAATACAATCATTTTTTTTACCCAGGAACATCCCTATTACTACAAGTTATCTGTAAATTGCTGGTAAGGGACGAAAGACAGAACTCTGAAACAGTTATTTTGTCTGTTACAGTTCTTCATTCTGCAAGAAAGCAATTCAGCTATTGTCTGAAGAATCAATCGAAATGCCACTGTATCCTGGTGATTGTGAAATACAACAGGTATTTATACTTTCTTTTTTTTTTTTGTTATATCGTATCTACGCCCTTTGAAAGACACAAGATATTAAATATCTTTTAATTTGTCATTCAGGATAACGAACCATCAAATACAAGTAGCATCCACGAATTCATTAGTAACAAACAAAATACAACGAAAGAAGTGAGCAACACCATAGACCCTGTTGACAACGAACTGCCCGAGGACTCACCTCAACGGCCCTTCACTCTTGTCGACACCTACGAGTGGACGGGAGGCGAAAATACAGGCAGAGCCTTTGGCATGACGAACACCAAGACTGCTCCCAGTGGAGCCATCGAAATCGCCGAGCCAGTACTCCGACCTCGCCTTCGAAAAACACCTCGACAGAGAGTCGACTCACCCGATGACCAGGAAATATCTGAACCATTATTAAGAGCAACCCGACCACCGAGAACGACAACTGTATCTCCAATAATACGTAAAGCAAAGAACTACGACATGTCGACTACACCCACTTACGAAACTGTAACGTGGGCCGACAGAGCCGAGAAAGAAGAACCCGGATTCGTCGTGCAGTTCTTGCCGTCTAGACTGGCATCGTTCATCTCAAGGGCTGAACGTTACGCCAGGGATACCCTTCTACCTCTAGTGTCAGCCTATGCACCACGCTTGCCAATATTCGGTTCCCGAGAGGTGCCGAAGCCAACTGCGAGGTTTATTCCCACCGAGGATATAAATGTGACGAGTTCTGTACCAGTGCCAACACCTACTTTAGAAATGAAGATCGAGACATTGCGGACAGTGGGCCCGCCGGGGATGAAGCGTGAGGTTGAGTCTCCTGAAGACCCGGAGATACCATCGACGACCACCACAACGACGACGACAACTAGTACCACAAGTACAACCACACCGTCATCCACAACAACAACGGAGAAGATCAGGGCGTCGCCCACTGAAATGTTGAAAATAGTTGCCGGACCATCCGCGTCTACGAGTACAGCTTTACCACCCGTAGCTTTAAGAAGTGAAGGTGAAAAGATAGTCATCGTGTATCCAAGCAACGGGAGAGATGAGAGAAAGATTCGGTCGCATTCGTACCCTGAGGAGCTGCAGTTTGAAGCCTTGTACCGACACACGGGCTCGCCGACCGACCTGCACGTGGACCTGCCCACGTTCGCCCCGCCGACCTCCACCCTCCCGCCCAGTACTACATCGGCACCCAAAAGTGAAGCGAGATACATTCCAGTAAACTACGTCAAACCAGGAGACGAAGTAGAATCTAAGTCTAGAGAAACGTAGCGACTTTTTGAGACTGTATGATACCTATTTTTGATTTTGTAAATATCACTATCTACAAGATTATCTACTGTTTTGTACATACTTTTTTTTTTTGTTATTTTATTCCTACAAAATGCGTACATTTAGTAGTAAAATTGAATATTCTCAGTAAAAAAGTTGTTTATCTGTTGTTAAATATTGAAAACGCCTGAATAAAATTATTGTTGTGTAAATAAATTTAGGTCTAACGTAGAATAAGAGACATTTTGATAAAATAAAAACTTATTTATTATACAATTCCAATCTTTTCTTGGACTTCCATTTATAACATTCGGCGGAACCATTTTATCCATTAAACTAAAGTGCACTTCCTGAATACAGAACAAAATATTAACCATTCATCTAATCTAAAGAACAATCAGAAATAATGTTATCATATTTGATTCAAATTAACTTACTTTGTTATACAAGGTGGGACAAAAGTAATCACACCATGGGAATGTGCTACTTTTGCAAATGGTGGCAAAGTAAGTAACCAGATGCAGAATACACGTGGCCATGAAATGCTGTACGGAACTATAGAACGCGAAATAAACGTTTTCATTCGTTTAATTCTCTCGCTTTGGAGATTTGCACTGGCCCGCCAGATCACTGACTTGACTGCTTCAGATTTTTATTGTAGGGTTACTTCGAACCCTGGATTATTATTTTCTCAATTTAATAGAAAAAATACTAAGAAATAAAATAATAAAATTTTGAAAAAAAAAAAATGTAGGTACAGTAAAACAACATCGGGTATTTTTTGAGGACTTTAGCCTCACCTTGTATTTATCAAATAATAAAAATATCACATGAATAGTGTCGAAACTAAAATTAATGGAAACATATACATATATTCTGAATGTCTTGTTGGAAATACGTAGCAGTGCAATACTAAGACGTGACCATTGTATCTTGAAT
The DNA here is from genome assembly GCA_037179545.1 of Sesamia inferens. Lineage (NCBI taxonomy): Eukaryota > Metazoa > Arthropoda > Insecta > Lepidoptera > Noctuidae > Sesamia > Sesamia inferens. Next base: position 11,444,809 of record CM073928.1, on the reverse strand, counting down.
GAAACCAATAATCAACTACATGACACATATATTTGTTAGGTATGATACATCGGCAGTCCATCAAGTTTAACAGAGTCCTCAATAAAGGCATCCACGTAGTTTGTTCGAGAGGGTCTGTTTTATTACACAGAAATAACAGCAAACAAAGTGCTAACACGCGTATTTTAAGGGCCAAGTTATAGCAATGAGCTGCACTGTCAGTATTACACGCTTGCCATTGGATGAGACTGCTCGTTTTACGACGTAATAGTAAACTCAATCAATACAACTAATGTAAGAGAAGAGTGCCGATGGTTTAAAATTTTCATTATTACAAGTCCAATAACATTTTAAAGTTACAACATATCCCAAATGGGTAATAAAACTGCACTGACAATCTTCTCAATCTTCATGTTAGCACTCCATTCAATCACTCCTCCGTAGGATAATGTAAATACTATCTTAGGTTTACTTCATATATTTATCGGAGTGCTGCGTGAGGATGCGGGCTGAAGACTTGGCGTCGAGGAACAAAGTGTGCACCGACGTGATGTGAGCGGGAGTGATGCGCGTCGCGCCGTCTGCACGAGCGGCTAGCGAGGCTGGCGTTAGTAGCTGAACGGCATACCTGATGATTCAACATGCATTGGTTAATATTTAAAATTCTAGGATCAGTTGATATTTACACTCGTCATTGAAATTAAACCAATTTTTCTTAACATGTCTCAATATTGTTACTAATGTACCTTATGTCAATGGCGTAAGGTTCAATATTGCGTGACATGTCGTACGTAACTTTTAAGCCCTATATCTTGAGACCTAGGCATTGTAGAGTCCCGATTAAAAAACGCATTGCTAGACCTAGGATGGCCATATTGACAACGAAGTGTCACCATCGAAATTACTAGAAACTCGTCTCCTGCGAAGTACCTCGTGTACGTAACTCGAAATTAAGCGCTATTATTATTACTTCTAGACAGATCTGGAATGTTCGATTAGGTGGCCTATATAAAGCGACGGGACACCAACGCGGGAGTTAGTCTGCATTTGACTATCGAAGTGAAACAAGCGATAATAAGTAAGAAGCGATAATCTACAGCGACAACTGCGAAGAGCACTTGAAGGACTATGTGCAGTAACTTCTGTGGTATTGTTGTGTATGTATGAAAAGGACTTTTTTTTTTTTTTTGACATAAGGGAAGACTTCGGTGTGATATCAGCTATGTTCTACTTGTCATTGCCTACCGACTGTACCATTGTTGCTAATAAACTTCGCAATCCTTAACCGGCATTTTAATACCCCTAGCCCGTAACAATATATTAACACGACAAATAAATTTGAAGCAGATATTTAGCAATATAAATAAATAAATCTATACGGACAAGTCACACAGATTGAGCTAGCCCCAAAGTAAGTACGAGACTTGTGTTATGGGATACTAACTCAACGATACTACATTTATAATAGATACATTTATATAGATAAACATCCAAGACCCAGGCCAATCAGGAAAAGATTGTTTCCCATCATGACCTGGCCGGGGATCGAACCCGGGGCCTCCACGTCGCAGGCAGGCGTGTTGACCGCTGCGCCACAGAGGACGACAAATATACTTTAAAATAATTTAGTTTGTAACCCTGATAGTATCTTACGCAGTACGTTAGGGTACTGGCTGTTACCTCAAATAAAAAAATTCAGCTATAGCAGTTGAAATACTATTACATAATGCTAACATATGAATATATTCAGCATTCTTTATTGAATTATTGTTAATCGTGGGATCATGTTTGGAAGCCGTCAAATAGTCCTAAAAAAGGGTTCAAACAGTATTACGATTCACCTTAGAGTACTGTTAGCTCCTACTTCTGATAACGCAGTCAGGGCTTCCTCATCGATGGAGATTCCTTCAGTTGACGCTCGAAGTTTCAATATCTAAAACATAACAATAATTGTTGCAATTTCTAGTCTACCAGGTACAAAGAATTCGAAGTATATCTATATAGAAGTCTTAGTGATTTTTATCAATACTGTTTTCCAGTTTTAACTACAATTCAACAGCTACAAAAATACACTAAGTACCTGTAATAGCTCCGCTTTGTTGTATGGCAAAGTGCGAATGATCAGAAGTCTGTCAAGTAGATCTAGTGGAATTCCATGTGGTGACACAATGTCCTCAGTCCCTCTGAAAAGTACAGTACAATCATTATTACCGAAAACTGTAGCTAAAAGATAATTTCTAACTACTATATTATAATAAATTTACTATGGACTTTGGTAAAGGGTAGTACTGTTTATCCACAGCAAAATAAACCAGTATATCTGAAAATTTACCCTAAGCCTTGTAGGATAAATGGAATGTATAGGCTTATCGTGGGTTGGCAGGTCACGAATTTAAATTAAAGTGGATTATATCAATAGATAAACAGAATAACCATCATTAATTAAAGAAAAAAAAACATTAAATAATCAAATTAAATGACCTGATTTGGCATTTTCCTCTATTAGTTGCGAAGATAACTATTGGTGCAATAGCGGACTCCAGAGCTCGGTGTAGATAGGTGAATGTTTCAATATCTAGCATGTGTACCTAAAACAATAATAAATTTTATATTATAAATATACAAAATAAACTGTTTACCTGAAAGGTTTTAGACATTTAGGTCATAGAAATATATCTATAGATACAGTCAGTTATTTTTAAATCCAATATAACAGCAAGCGAGACAGCGATATAGCAGAATTGTTCCAGACTGACAATAACACTTTTCTAGATCTGGAAATTGAAACATAGGAAGAGGAACTCATTTTCACCAGTAGCGCACCTGGCGACCACTAGACTAATAAGATAGGTAGAGGATGTTAATAAGTGGCATATGGCAATATGGGCATTAGTGCGACTTGATACAGCACATATTAAAAAGGTGTGATACAGACTGAGTAACTTCTCCATCAGTTTTATATTGAAGACCCCATGGGGAAAATTGTTCAGTATGATGATATGTACCATTCTCTTAAATATGACCACCATCATAACTTTCTGATTTATGCTGTATACAGTCATCTCTATTTCTTACACATAAAACAGTCTCGTTATAAACCTCTGGACGTATCATAATTACGCCATGGTATAGTTACCAGCACGTAAGTTGGCAAAAGATATTGTAGTGGGGAAGTTCGCCCATGCAAAAATGTATGAAATTGTGCGTGCACGAACTGCACCCACTACAAAGTCTTTTGCCAGCTTACGTGCCGGTGACCATATCTACTGTAGAAAGGAAAGCATTAATTACCTCATCTATGAAAAGCACTCCTGGTACCAATTCAGCTATTCCTTGATCTATGTATTTGTTTACTACTTTGTTGATTTCTTTCCTCAATTTATCTGTAAAAATAACATAAGATTGTGGCATAAGCAAAATGTCTCAAGTAAGAAACTCTATAGCATAAGCACGAGGCCCATAGTTTCGACCCATAGCCCATAGTTACACGTGTTTCGTAATCCGTATCAGTTACGGATATTGATCAGAAGGCATGATGTCCGCCTTTGTGAATTTGACAGTTTTCCGACTTCTCTACATGTTTATGCAGGCATTTGAAAAGTAATATGACACTTGTTTTGATAGAAAAATTCTTTCAGATGGCCCAGTATTATCATTGACGGATTTACGAGAGAACACCTCTAGCCTGTACATGAGAAGCTGAAGTACACAAAAATATGCATCAAATTAGTGAAGAAGGCTGTTAAAATAAGTATATTAATTACCAGTAATCTCAGTCTTCTTTGGTTTCATGAGCTGCCCCATCATCGACATGATATCTTGGCCCCCCTGAGGCTTAGCATTGGCACAGTCCAAGTCATGCAGTGTCACATCCTGGACGACTTCCTTTTTCTTATGAACGTCACCTTTTGGCAGAGGCACATATTCTTCAGCCTAGAGCACAAATCAGAATTATTGAACAATAATAAATACTGAACAATATTAATATAATCATATATCAGTAAAAAAACTACAGGACACTTTTAAAAATAAACACACACCAAATGTAATTCAAACTATATATTATCATAACGATTTTAGACTTTATTGCAACACAGTCAATGCTCATTTTTCTTTAAAATAACATACTGTAATATTTACCTCAAGATCAAATTCTGTGGCAAAAGTATCACTCCTTCCCTGCCTCTTCACTGCGCCGGAGTTGGCTTCAATGTAGATCACATCACCTACTTCTACTTTCTCTTTTTGCAATGACTCGTAAATGGTAGGGTCCAACTTCAGTTGTTTTGTTCCTTTTGCTGTTTTTAATCCTATGATGACGTGTGACACTGTTTTGCCATACCCTGAATATACATACGATTTCAGCATTCAAGTAGGGACTGATTTTTTAATCATCTGATAACTTAATTAGAGGAATAATTTTGATATTTTGACAGTTAACAAAATTCAATTTGTTCCTCCAATAAAAATTATCAAGCGATGGAAATTTGGCCTTAATTAATATTAGTTTTCGAATGATCTCTTATATGTATTAAAATTCTAATTAGAATTTGTCTTAAAACTAACACACATACATTTCGTTGTTTCTGCTATGGAAAAGGTGTGAGTTTATTGTATGTGTATACGCGCCCCAGCACAGCACGTACATCTACCGCGCATTTGTCACGGCTTATCCAACAAACAAGGTCGGCTTATACTACAAGTAAATCAATCTCTTACCACTCCACAACAAATCTAAGGGACTTACCTGGGACTCAGTGTGCTCCGTCCGCAGGTCTCGGAGAAGTCGACGCGCGCGCCGACTTTACAATGACGTCCGAAGTCTTCAAATGCGTCGACCGTCCCATACCAGTCGACACTCCAAAGTTCCCTTATTAGGGCACCAAAGCTCACCAACGTAAGAAGTTATTTAGCAGTGTCAATCACGCCCGACAAAGATCGCCAATGAAACCACGTTTCCGATTCAAATTCAACTCAATTTACAGACGCACTGTTACGTTTTATAGTTCAAGTAAATACTTCAAAACACGGGCAACAATCGCGACAAACTATACAAAACGCGGCCGGTGGATTTACTCCCGAAATTCACTCGTCCGAAACACGCCCCGCGTGCGAGCATTTCGTCAAGATATCAAGCAACGGACCCTTTCGCGGCGAGGTCACAAGACGTTGTTTGTCATAGCGCGGCACCGATCACCACAGATTACAATAATTGCGCTCGCCCCTACCGGTCGCCGTCTATCAAACTCGACTAACTAACAATCGGACTCGACCGATAAAACGAGCGCGAACAGTATGTGTATACAAACCTCCAGCTGGATTTTCAGTTTCTACAGGAGTGAGTTCAGTGACCTCTCCTTCATATACTTCTTTGGTCTCACGGATACGTAAGCCTATGGCACGCCGGAAATTCTCCATCAACACCTCTGTTTTCTTAATTTCTGTGCTGTAAACCTCACTGCCGACCATTGGACAAAATGGCACCTGTGGATTGAGATATTAGCATGACTAAATGAGACAATAAATTGTTTAATTATGATTAGTAAAATTAATTAGAAGTTCTGGAGTACATTATCATACAGTATATTCTAGATACCACTTGAAATTCATTAGAAACATTGAAGAGTAAATTATATGAGTGAATTATAATTATCCTGAATTGACTATACAGTCATAGCTGCCAAGCCTAATTTCAAGTACCACTTTATATGATGTTGGGTCCAAGATTTGTAATTTGATCAGATATCACATCTATAATACTCTTCGTTTTCTATACCTATCATTAAAATATGTCATATTTTACTTACTTTGGTACCCAATTCCTGGGCTATAGCTAAGGCAATGGCAGTTTTACCAGTGCCAGGTGGTCCAGCCAACAGTAAAGCACGTCCAGCCATCTTCTTGCTTCTGATCATATCTACTACTATTCCCGCAGCCTAGAAACATGTTCAAACTTTGTAGAATGACACTTACCGCTGAATCAAAGTTTGTTTTCTTTTTATTTTGGGGAGCGTTTAAAATGCATTTGTGATCATTGTCCAGTTATTTGGACATGTGTATCTATGGCAAAACGTATCCACGTTATCATGGAAACAGTGTGGAACTAATCAGAACAATTTATGAAAATTATCAACAAAATGTTTTATTGGAGTAACAATCCATGGTAACCAAAAAACATAACCTCAAAGTTGGATCAATACTGGAGAAAAATCTAGATGTTTTAAATTTATTTTTCGATAATGAATAGAGTTATTAACTTTACTGTTTTAATTAACAATATAACAACGAATGTACCTCTCTCGCTGATTCCTGGCCCACGAGACCGGCTGCCATTTGAATAGGAACTCCATTTTCGTCCAAACCCAAACCTTTTATATGGCTGTGAGCTGATATTCTTTGGGTTTTAGCGGTACTTTTCACTTCCTCAATCTTCATTGTGTTTACTTACTGGTAATTAATGGTAGAAACAATATTAAAATTAATACAAGTATTACAAGTCACACCCGTTCGTTCCGAGCGGCACCACAACAAACTAATGAATGAAATGATGAATGATAAATGAATTGCGAATTGTAATTTGGCATCAACAATGAATGAAACCCTTGTTGCCTGTGTCAGTGCTGCCTTATTACATTTAAAGATTGACTCAATTGCCTTTCGGGGAATTACTCAGTCAGGAGTCAGGAACGAAATTCCTTATGTGATACTTGTAGCAACACATAGGTACACACAATCTAGGTGTATAATATAAAGAGACAGTAAGGGCAAAACGCTTTTTCTTCACATGTCGCTATATACAATTCAATTCCTATCACAAGCCGCGTTTAAAGGAATATACCTATACATGACGTTTATCAAAACCTACAATCATTTATGCTGGAAGCTTCCTGCCGGAAGCTCGGACTAGTAAGGAATCAATCCGGTCCGAAAGAGAGGCTTTGGTAGAGCGTACGAGTGCTGCACTACAGGCAGTCTCCGAATGGGGCGAAGCCAGTCTTCTAGTATTCAATGCCGCCATAGCACAGGCGTGTCTTTTCACCGCCAAAAGGAGCCCGTCCACCTTGGCTCCTACTTTTCAGAATGTTCATTGAGTCCAAGGCCAAGGTGATTGCCAGAAAACTTGCCGTTATCGCAAAGGTCCAGCGGTACTTCACACCAAGGCAGCTTCTAATGCTGTTTAAAGCACAGGTCCGCTCGTGTATGGAGTACTGCAGCCACATTTGGCTCGTGCTGCGAAATGTCATGTGGCTACTTTGGATTCAGTGGATAGGCGTACGAAGAGGCTGATTTTCGACCCAAACTTAACTCGAAACGGTCTCCAAAGCCTGGAACACAGGCGTAGAGTAGCTAGCCTTTCGACCTTCTATAGAATGCATTCTGGTGAGTGTGCAAGGGAATTGCATGATTTAATTCCCCCATCTCCGTTCTACCATCGGACGACCCGTCGTACGGCGAGTTTCCACCCTTACGTTGTTGACACCACTGCGATCCGGACGAAGCATTTCGCTTCCTCTTTTCTACCGTGTACATCGAGGGATTGGAACAATTTGCCAGCGGCGGTGTTTTCGTCAAACTACAATTTGAGTGTCTTCAAGACTAGACTGAATAGGCTTTTAATAAACTAGCGCGCTTGGTAAAGCGATCACTGCTTACCATCAGGTGGAATTGCGGTCAAGCGCTAGTTTATAATATATATAAAAAATTATAAAATCTTAATAGACTCTTGTTGCTGACCGTATTTAGGTTTTATAGTTTCATATTAGTTGATATCCTTGCTTTTGTGCACCAATAGCGCTGTAGCGCGTAGGTCGTGTTACGTAATTAAAACTCAGATAAAACGAACGTTGTGTATTGCACGTAAGTAAAAGGGTACAATATGTATATGACGTGTACAATAACGTGATGTAAGATAATTATATACAAGAGTGTGAACAAGAATAGCTTGTAAATATCTGTACAATAATGGAATGGAATGTTGAATGGAATGTCTCTTACAAACTATGCACTCACTTAAATACTAGCTATCTCTAAACAATAGTGGGGTAACCAATAGGAAATCAGCTTGCTGTTGCTCCACGCGGTGTCGAGTGCGTTCTCGGTGTTGATTCGTTGATCGAGAGAAGAAGAATCGCACATTGACGATGGTCAACAGATGTCTTCCGGGGTGAGATTTATGGGCACATCCCGATGGGCGGTCGGGACAAACGCCATGACTTCCGCGATCTTAGTGTGATTGATAGCCGACCCTTCACAGCGGGTAATAGAATATGTGCAGCATCTGGCTGGGCTGCTACAGCGCCAATTGTCTGCACTACATGTCTAAACTATCTACGTAATATCTTAATTTTTACAAGACTACATAAATATTTTATCTTCTGTCCTTTTCAAAAGGAAATAGTGAACTTAAATTTAATTTATTTTGTGAACAAGGGAATCGGCGTCAATGCAAGTAATGTTCAAGACAAATTCAGAAAGTGTGGTATGTATGTACGTATAAAAAATATCCTTGTAACTGACAGGCGAAGCTTCTGCCTATGTGTAATTGGGCCACCCATCCAGTAGAACATTGACAAGAAATAATAATGATTTCATGATCAATAGCGAGCGGGCATTTCCCAGAAAATTAGTACTAAAAAGAATGAATGAATGAATTATTCAAGTACATAATGTTGCCACTTTGACGGAAATTCGCTTATTTTTGGGTGAAGTTGAACACCTAGAAGACCTTTATTCACCTTCCCTCTGACACTTGTGTTTGAAATTAATTTTCATTTTTCTCCTAAATATTATCTTACATAGATTTATTCAGATGTAACAAAAGTATGAAATAATAATAAAATAACGTAGGAGTTGATAAGGAACATTGTGTTATGCTTCGTTTCTCAACATCACCTACATTAAATGTTATAACTTTCTTTTTTCAAAACACGTTGCCCCACGCTAAGAATTTCTCCTTTATCGTGGGTGCGTTTACAAACATATGAATTTACATATAAAACATCCAGACCCAAAACAACTACTGTTTGTTCGGTGCGGGAATCGAACCCGCGATACGCAGCGCAGCAGTCGAACATTTAACCACAACGCCAACTGTGCCGTTCAATAACTTTATGTTTCCTTTCAGTGTTAGGCCCTCCGCACATGGAGCTACTCAAAAGGAACTAATCACAAACTCAAATTACTAACGAGTTTTTTGAGCGTCACCGCCCATACATTGCCATACAGGTTCGCACACGACGCGACTAGTCACTAACCAGTTAGTAACGCGTTGGCAACTGATCGCGCGCGATGCGTCGTGCCGGTCGCCGAGCTACTAGGTTACCCGAGTTTACTGTGTTTTGATGTGAAAAATGAATGATCAAGCCTTAAATATTAAATTTGTGCAGAAAGTGGAACAGTATTTATTATCTGTTTCACGCAGCTCTCGTGCTGCAACTGACAATCTGAAATTCTGAAGTCTGAAGTTCACATTATTTTGGATATATGGGTGAATCCAAAATCTGCGTCGATTCCTTCGGCGTCTGTTATGATGATAATATAGTATAATCATCATCGCTTGATTCACTCGACATTTTTATTGCTTCCAATATTTCCCCTTGCTAGGTTTTTCGCACGTGTTTATTTGGTAGTAGAAATAACAGGAGTGACTGAAACCTTGCAATGTTAGTAGCGTCGTGTGCGAAATACAGTTTATAACTAGTTTGGAATTCTAATTACTGATTAATTCCGTCATATTTGAGTAGCTCCATGTGCGGAGGGCCTTACGATGTTATAGAAGATTTCACTCTTGAAAGTGAGTGAAAAGTTCTGACTTGCTTTCAATATTTGAAAAAGAAAGGTAGACAAATACCAATTAGTTGAACCAAAACGTCACGTTTCCCCAATATATTACGAAGTATAGGAAAAGCAATCGAGTAACATAACAAATTAGTGAAAAAGATTTCTCAGCGATTGAGAAGTGGTGTTATTGACTCGATTTTAAAGTTATCTTTAGGAATTTAATTTTTTTTTTATCAAACATTAATAATTTTCATTTGCTTGTTATGTATAACGGAACGTTACAATTTCTACAGCTGACCTGTCAGCCATTGAATGTAAGAAAATATTTTTCATACGCCAAACATCACGAATACCGACATTTATTAGTGCTTATAAGACTAAATCATGATAATGTTGCATCAGCGTAGATTCTTTAAATAGATTTGCGGTCTGTAAAAGAAAATGTTGTAAAAAGTGTGTGCTAAACGAGTTTAACTTGGTGCTTATACTACACAAACTGATATGGAGTACTCTGCACAAAATTTAGAATATGCTGTGTCTGTATTTTACAATGGAGACCAAAATGAAAGGGCAAAAGCCCACGCCTGGCTTACAACTGCGCAAAGAGTCCCGGAAGCTTGGAATTTCTTGTGGGAATTGCTTCAACCAAACAAGGTAATAAACTGATTAGCAGTACATCTGTTATTACCTGAAAGATAAGATGTTTTTGGTCTGCTAACCGGTAACTTACCTAGTTTATGTAGGTGTGACTATATTTCATAACTGCAAACAACTTCTGTCATGCAGTAAATTTAATGCCTATATTTGATATTTTTATGAAATTTAGGATTATACATTTTCAATAAATGGTGAAATAATGTAGTGTTTAAAATGAGGGATAGTAAATGCTCAAACCACTCTAAGTGGTCAGTTCTAGTACCAAGTGACTAATGATATTTTTACCTTCACATGAGCCATTCTTGTACATTTGTGACAATACACAAGGTTATGAAGATATATAGGTATAACTAATTAGAAATAGTTGTACGTATACATCTTCATAATCATTCACTATAAAATCTATACTTCCCCTACTAATAATTATTAGTTGCTTTACCCAGGTGAAGGCCTTAACCATAAATTCAGCACATTATTATAAACCCCTAGTATAAAAACAGCTATTTCATCGAAAATTTTCATACCTATGTACCTTGAAATCTGTAGCCCAAAAATATCTTGAAAAAAAATTAATGCAGGGGTAATGAGATTCATAATCATCTACCTATTGAACCAAACAAGTAAGATTTATTTGCATAGATTGTAGGTATGGACGTCAGCAGGTCAAGCTCCCCTAAACTGCCAAATATTCTCAATTAACCTTGAGTCTTGATGCTTTAGGGATAAACTTGAAAATCTAATAAAGAAATCTGACAGATTGTAGTAGCTTGATGTGCTGTTGTCTGTACACAAAATAATATTATATTTTAATATGTTTTTTCACATCACATTTGATATTGGCAGAATTATCAACATTGTACCATTGTCATAGAGAATAATAGAACAGAATAGTTGAGGAAGCATAGCACACTCCATCTTTTATTAGCTCTGTAAATATAATTGCAGTTGTTAACTAAATTTTAAAAAAAGTTACAAATATGCGATTTTGGTTACAATCAATCTGAATCTATGGTAAGAGGTTGTACATCAATATCCCTGCTGGCTGCTGCTGTTTCTTCCTCAATCTATTGAGTAAGAAATTCCTGCCAGTTGTATATATGTATATTTCTTTCTACAATATGAACTTATGTGGCATTACAAAGGTGTGAATCATGGTTGACCCTGTTTAATTTTGATTACTTTCAGGGTACGGAGGTTCAGTTCTATGCAGCAACAACACTGCATACAAAGATCCTCCGCTGTTGGAATGAGCTGCCTCCAGAGAGTTACAATGAACTAAAAGACAAATTACTGCAGGCTGTGTTCACATACTCCAAGGGACCTAAGATTGTTACTAATAGATTATGTATCAGTGTAAGTAACATATTTTAAGTTAAATAACAGAACTATGAACTTGTAGATCTTGAAATACATATGACAATCTATATTCTATAGACTATCAATATTAACTATTTAAATAGTGTAAGAATGTAAACATCAAATAATAAAATTGAAGTGTCTGTTTGTAATCTACACTAATATTATAAAGTAGAAAACTTTGTTTGTATGTTTGTTTGGTTGTAATGAATAGGCTCAAAACTATTGGACAATATTCAAAATTCTATCACCATTCGAAAGCTACATTATCCACCAGTAACATAGGCTAGAAATTTAATTTTGGAAAAAAATAGGATAAGATATTTGGGTTTTTTTGAACATGTGTAAAAAATCAACCAGAAAAGTTACTTATTTTGCATACGCTGCCTAAACTATAAAAGATAGAACCATAAAATGTTCTAATTAATTGTAGATCTTATAAATATTTACAAAAAAGTCTGTGTATCGCGGACTTTTTTTTTCTATTTTTTACCTATCTATGTTGAGTGAGGCACAACAAACATTTTTTTATTTAAAAATCTTGAATATTTTTTGGACTACATTTAAACGCATTTATTTTACTTACGCTATTAATCCATATCAAACTGAATTATTTTATCACTAAGTACAGTTTATGTAGATAATATTTGGTCTTTGAATGATTAAAATTAGATGTTTGGTTTTGAAGTTATGGCTAAATAAAAATATGTATTACGACTTCTGCTGCACGGCCCGTTGCGAAGTGAGCGTCACCAAGGTGGAGGTGCGCGTGCGGGAGAGGAGTTAAGATCTATGAGTTATAAGCCCCCTCCGCCCCCCTCCCCTAACGGGAATTTAAGCCCTCTTAACACGTGTAATGACACAAGAGTTCTTATAAAGGAGCTAAAAAATAATTTAATAGTAGCGAAGATTATCACCGGATATACATATGCAGCAGCTGGTGAATTAACTCATATACCAACGAATGATTCCTACTGGCCAATACCCTTCAAAAGACTCCTATTTCTAGTTAACAGAGGCGGAGGCGGAAGTGAAAGTAGATATAGAAAATATTGAAATTTAGGGTTAATTGAAACAAAATTTTTATTTTAAATACGTACATTAATAGTGGTACACTTAGCAAAAAAAATTACCTTCTAGTAACGAAAATTAAGGAGAAACAAATTGTATTTGCCGCGTTTCCGTCTCGCACTAAGTAGGTACTTGATTCTTGACCATTTCGCGCGTAACCGCGTCCGGACGGTTGTCGAGCGTCGCAGTTTGCGCGTTATTTATTTTATAAGTACGTAAATAAACGTCCGTTATAACTCCGCAAAAATTGTGCGGAGTCGTAGGCGGAAGCGAAGATACGATTTCTTGCGGAACTTCCGCAGTAAAGGAAGCGAAGGCGAAGCTCCGTATACAACCCTAATTTCAATATTTTCATAATTAACAACTTTAACATCCTCATAAAGACAATCTATGCAGCCTGCGGATAATGACTGCGTCGTCGATGTTAGTGTCGGTGTCTGTGAATTGACTTAGGAGTCATTTTGCTGACCGTGTCTTTCCTGGGTAGGCGTTTTCTCTGTCCCTATATCCCTATGTATGCTTCTAATCTTTAAAACTACGCAACGGATTGATGCAATTTTTTTAAATATACAAAGTGATACAAGATGAAGGTTTATATGTATAATACATACACCACGCGCGGGGCTGGTCGCTGGTCTAGTACTCAAGTTTTTCTATATTTCTGTCTAATAAACTTTTGAAGCGGCTGAGCTGATTTTGACGAGACTTTCACTGGCACATAGTTGATGTTATAAGGAGTAACTTATGGTAATTTAATTTTTAGAATTAATGTTTTAATCTTTTATATCATACAATTCTACTATACTCCTTAAGCTTGACTATTTGATAAGGACTGACTAATTGATAAGGGTTGTCCACACCAAACTTTGTATTATTAACAATTGTTTTTTATAATTTTGTATTAACAATACATAAAACCATAATTTTCACCATTCTATTACCAATCCATATTTTCAATGAGCTGTTAAAAAAGATATCCTATATATGATGTTTAATGCAAAACAACATTTACTGGGTCAGATAGTAAACTCATAAAAACAAAAAACTTTCTGTGCGATTTGAACGTGCATTAGAGATTACAGATATGAAAATTTAGTGCATAATAATTGTTTCAGTTAGCAGCATTTATCCTGCAACAAGGGACGGTGGACCTGGCTACAATATTGAGACCTTTATCTAATGTGGAAAACACAACACTTTTATTAGAAGTTCTTACTGTGATACCCGAAGAAGTGAGTATATCAGATTTTTTAACACTATAAACTAGTGCTTGACCCCTATTCTGCCTGGTAAGTGATAAAATCGTTTTTGGTAAAGTACACTGGTTTGTTAAGATTCTATTCACTCTAGCCTTGTAGACATTTAAATTGTAGTCATACGGGCAGACCGCTGCAGGCAAATTATTCCATTCCTTTGATGTACGCGGTATAAAAAACGAGGTCAAATGCTTCATCCAGATAGCAAAGACGTCTTTGTTAAACAATATGATAGTGCATTTCGGTGGTTTAAAAAAAATATTAAAATATTTTGGAATAATGTTCTTTAACATGTCAAGTACTAGGAAATGAGTGGTAAAAAATCGTCATGTTAGAAAAAAAGCGTTATCAGGTTATCACACACATAAGCTATAGAGAAAAATGGCATGGGGGCCATGCCATTTTTCTCCATCTCCATAGTATTATTGTATTAGCATGTGTACAGAAATAGCCACAGGTTACAGTTATTTATTTATTATTCCTATTCTCAGTACAACAGCATGACAATGGGATCAGCACTGCGGAGCAAGAACCGCGCAGCTCTTCAACAAGCTTGTCCGGCAGTGTTAGATGATATGCTTCGGTGCTTACAAACTGTGTACAAGTGAGTGTTTATCGGTATAATTATTTATTTAAAAATTAATTCATCATCATCATGAACCTTTTTTATCGTCCCACTGGTGGGCACTGGTCTCCTCTTATATAGAAAAGGATTAAGCGTAATCACCAGGCTTGCTCAATGTGGGTTGGAGATTTCATACTTAAAGTCCAGGCTTTCTCAAGATGTTTTCCTTCACCTTTTTTTTTAAAGTCAGTCATTGGTGTCCAAGATATACTTAAAAAATAATTGCTGTAATATAAAATAATATTTTAACTCATAACCAAATGATTGTATTGTTTTTATTGCCCTTTAGCACGGACTACACTAAAGAAGCTCCATCAGAGCAGGTAGTACAATCGTGGGTGACGGCTGCTACTTGCGCGTGCAGCTGGCTCACACTGGGCGGCGAAGACGCGGCCGAGCACGCGTCGGGCTCGCTGCCTGACCGCATGCCGCTGTGTCGCGCACTGCTAGCTATCGTGCAACTATTGTATACGTGAGTTTACTAAAGAGTATGCAGATCACTCCACTAGTTCACTGCACTGCACTGTTCGTTGCATTACAGTGCTTTCTATGATAAATCCTTTACTGTACAAGCAGTTCGGCTATGGAATGACTTGCCCGTGTCTGTGAGTTGTGCTCAAACTCTGTCCATTTTTAACCATGATAAAAAATCACTTCCTCTCTCTTTAAACATGTCATTATATTTTATTTGCTCTTGATGATGTTTATTAATTAGATTTATATATTTATTAGACTAGATTATCTATGTAAATAGTACACTGTAGAGTACCTACATACATGGTTTGTCTCCCATTCCCCTTGGTATTCCTTCCAAAGGTTGTCTGTAAAAGATCTTTCTTACCGATAAGACCGCCCATTGTGTCGGACATCTTTGTAAAATCTTTATATTTATGTTTCTGTAATCTATATGGTAAATATAATAAAGAGTTTTCTATTCTATTCTATCACTGCCAGTCAGAGAAATAAATTCAGAAAAACGATCTGGGTGTAATACACGCCATGCTTGCTGCATGCTAATTAACATGCAGCAGGCATGACGCTGGCAGACGCTGAGGCAGACGCTGCCACGCGAGCTTATATTGATATTTGAGATTAAATTAATAAATTTATTTTCTGTACTTATTAAAATTAAAAGAAAAATATGCACTGAACTTAAATTTTCTTCAGATGGTGAACAAAGGAATTGGCGCTAATTAATAAACTTATTTAAGATTTTCATAGCAAAATTTGCTCTAAAAATCTTCTTTTTAATATGATACCAGGTGGAACCCCGTAGTGAGCGACACACCATTAGATGCTTGTGAAGCATGTCTGTCAGCGGTGCGGGCCGCTGGAGGCACAGCGGCTGCAGCGCGGTACCATGCTTCGGCGCTACAACTACTGTCCGACCTTGGAGCGCTTGCAGCGCCTCTCATGGCAAGGGACAATGTCCCTAATTCTATAAACGAGGTACTTCCTTCAGAAAATAGCAGATACTGTGTTCATTCTGCGTGTAAAAGTTTTATATACTGAATCATTAGTGGATTTGGTTATAACATACATTGTATTTTCTCAAGTTTATCAAGATTACTCAAGCAAACACTTCCATTCTCTCAGGAGCTGCTAGCTGCTCTCATTACATGTTGTGTCTCCCTGGGCGAGTGTCATGCACACACGCTCGTGCAAGCCGCGGAGAGTGCGGACGGATCCGAAGCAGCGAACGGCGCGCGGCAACTCATAGAACTTGTTTTAGCCGCGCAAGCAGCGCCCGGTCATTACCCCGTGCACGAGACTAGGTCCAATCTTACATTTGGGTTCTGGTACACTTTACAGGTGAGGTATTTTACTCCAACTTTGGATTAGGGGCTTAATTCCAATTTTGCGTCCTATAATGGGTATATTTCTGTTTAGGATGAAGTACTAAATCTAATGGACAGAACAAACGAAATGAATTCAATATGGCGGCAGGTGTTCTCGCGATTGCTATCGACGCTAGTAAGCAAGTCATCAGCGCCCGCCGATGAATCTCTGTCGAAGGATGACATCGAACTTCTGCGTTGCTACCGACAGGACATTGCCGACACTGTGGTCAGTAAATACAAGGTCAAATAAAATTAACAAGAGAAACGTCATAGAATTTGGGCATCGAAATCTTATGATATAGCCGATTATTGGTTTACCAGCCGCTGTTATTTCAGCAAATACTTGAATAGACAGAAACTAGAGGAAAGAAAATAATATTGGGACCAACTTCCTGTGCTAGTACACAGGTAGGTACAAACATAAAAATTCTATTTTAGGAATAAATTACGAGTTCTTCATCTGCTACAGATGTACTGCTACGGCGTCCTGGGTGAATGGTGTTGGACTACAGTAGAAGCTGCATTTACCGCAGCGACCAGTGAGAGTGGGCGAGAGGCTGCGTTGCATGTGTTTGGAGCACTCGCCGACGCTGCGCCTGTACAACGAGCGCCACCTCCGCTGGTCGCGCTAATACATCACGCATTGAATGTTGCACATACGTCGACTGATAAACGGATGCTCAATACTGCACTTGATTGCCTTGGTAGGTAAAACGAATTATAAAAATTAATTCAGATTTAAAATTGTAATACAAATTATATTATCCAATAAATTATACCGAAAATATTTTACCGTATATGTTTTTAAGTACATTAATAGTTATTTATGCCACTGTCAAGTATTGATAGAAGATATTGTAATATGAGTGACACAATAGATCAGCACGAGTATTACAATAGCTGTTTACCGCAGTGGCATATAAAACTTTTTCTACGACCATTTGGTAATTTGCGCAAAAATAGCGCGGCGCGCCCATTGTTGTTTTGTTGTTATAATCCCCAAATGAAAGACAAAGGCAATTCATCCATACAGCCTAATAAAATGATATGTTTAGTCGTGACGCAAATACGCGCGCTTTTTAGCATAGTCATATGTTGATATTTTGATGCCATAGCCATAAAAAAGTTTCATGGTAGTACGGTTTATCCGTGTGGAAATTGTCATTGTAACACGACTTGGCAGGAATGAGTACTGCTGAGATATGACTTATGGTTATGTATTAAGCAAATTACCAATAGAAAAATGGCCTCTCGGTGGTAGGCCATAACATCGGCTGCCGGCAGAAGTTACCACCCATCAGATAAAGTCTTGCCGCCAAGCGATTCGTCATGCTCCGGCATGATGTCTGGTGAAGCCGTACGGAGGACGGGTCTGAGCAGTTGTGTTACGATGTGTGCCGGTTATGATGCGCCAAATTTTGTTGTGTCGGGAGTTTGGTCGTGGAGGATCTCCAGATCAATCCTCTCTGTGGCGCAGCATCGTTGGTCGTGTTGTTGAGTTTAACATTGCATCACTTCGCTCAACTGCCGTCTCCCTTCCTATTCACTAAGTTTTTTTAGTGAATAGGCTAAATAAACTAGCGCGCTTTACCATCAACGATTGCATCACTAGTTTATAATTATTAAAAAAAAATGTATGTTTTTATGTACTTTTATCTCACGAAGCGCCGCGCACTTTAATTATGGTAATCAAACGTACGAACCCGCAGCAAGTTTTCTGCGTCGGTTTTGTCACTTCAAATCATTCGGTTACCTAGGTGGCTACGCGTCATGGGTGTCGTCAGTGAACGAGGGTCGCGACCTGGGCCGTGCCTGCGTGCGCGCAGCCGGCGCCGCGCTGCAGCGCTGCCCGCCCGCCGCCGCGCTGGCGCTGCGCAAGTTAGCCGCTGACTGCAGCGCTCCGGCCGCGGCACTCGCGCCGGAAATCGTACAGGCTGCACAGGTAACAAATACTGCATATATCTGGAAAAGATTGGATTACATACAAACTTGAAACAGTCGAAATATGTAACAAATGTGGCAATCAATGTAATAAAGTCCCCCTCGGGTAGACGGCGGGATCATATGTTTGTGTATAAATGAGCGTTTGAGAATATTTCACTTTGCAGACATTCCAAGGCAACTCAGGCCGCTCGGACGCGTGGGTGCGGCGCCAGCTGGTGGCGGCAGCAGGCGCGGCGCTGGGGGCGGCCGAGCTGGACGCGGCCGGCCCGCTGCTGCGACCGCTCGCCGGCTCGCTGCGGGACGAGCTGGAGGCACAGGTACGTGCTTTATCTCCTTTATATTAAACAGCATACTTAACATAAAAGAAAAATCTGTTGCTTAAGGTCCCCTGGTTCTGATTTTTATGTGATACTGCCTGCATCATCTAATTTTCAAACATTGATTGTCACTCGTCTCTGAAGATCTCCTTGCAGAAATAAGATAAACTTATGTGACCGGCCCGCCTGCCCGTAGGCCGGCGACGCAGCACGCGCGGCGCTAACGGCGGAGTGCTGCGCGGCACTGCTGGGGGCGCTGGCGCGGCGCAACGAGCTGGCAGCGGCACTGTTCCGCGCACTGGCGCCCGCGCTGCCGCCCTACGCCAACACCCAGCCGCTAGTTGAGGTAATGTTCTGCGCGCGGCGCAACGAGCTGGCAGCGGCACTGTTCCGCGCACTGGCGCCCGCGCTGCCGCCCTACGCCAACACCCAGCCGCTAGTTGAGGTAATGTTCTGCGCGCGGCGCAACGAGCTGGCAGCGGCACTGTTCCGCGCACTGGCGCCCGCGCTGCCGCCCTACGCCAACACCCAGCCGCTAGTTGAGGTAATGTTCTGCGCGCGGCGCAACGAGCTGGCAGCGGCACTGTTCCGCGCACTGGCGCCCGCGCTGCCGCCCTACGCCAGCACCCAGCCGCTAGTTGAGGTAATGTTCTGCGCGCTGCCGCCAGCAGCTAGCACCCAGCCGCAAGTTGAGGTAATGTTCTGCGCGCGGCGCAACGAGCTGGCAGCGGCACTGTTCCGCGCACTGGCGCCCGCGCTGCCGCCCTACGCCAACACCCAGCCGCTAGTTGAGGTAATGTTCTGCGCGCGGCGCAACGAGCTGGCAGCGGCACTGTTCCGCGCACTGGCGCCCGCGCTGCCGCCCTACGCCAACACCCAGCCGCTAGTTGAGGTAATGTTCTGCGCGCGGCGCAACGAGCTGGCAGCGGCACTGTTCCGCGCACTGGCGCCCGCGCTGCCGCCCTACGCCAGCACCCAGCCGCTAGTTGAGGTAATGTTCTGCGCGCGGCGCAACGAGCTGGCAGCGGCACTGTTCCGCGCACTGGCGCCCGCGCTGCCGCCCTACGCCAGCACCCAGCCGCTAGTTGAGGTAATGTTCTGCGCGCGGCGCAACGAGCTGGCAGCGGCACTGTTCCGCGCACTGGCGCCCGCGCTGCCGCCCTACGCCAGCACCCAGCCGCTAGTTGAGGTAATGTTCTGCGCGCTGCCGCCAGCAGCTAGCACCCAGCCGCAAGTTGAGGTAATGTTCTGCGCGCGGCGCAACGAGCTGGCAGCGGCACTGTTCCGCGCACTGGCGCCCGCGCTGCCGCCCGCGCTGCCGCCCTACGCCAGCACCCAGCCGCTAGTTGAGGTAATGTTCTGCGCGCTGCCGCCAGCAGCTAGCACCCAGCCGCAAGTTGAGGTAATGTTCTGCGCGCGGCGCAACGAGCTGGCAGCGGCACTGTTCCGCGCACTGGCGCCCGCGCTGCCGCCCTACGCCAGCACCCAGCCGCTAGTTGAGGTAATGTTCTGCGCGCGGCGCAACGAGCTGGCAGCGGCACTGTTCCGCGCACTGGCGCCCGCGCTGCCGCCCTACGCCAGCACCCAGCCGCTAGTTGAGGTAATGTTCTGCGCGCGGCGCAACGAGCTGGCAGCGGCACTGTTCCGCGCACTGGCGCCCGCGCTGCCGCCCTACGCCAGCACCCAGCCGCTAGTTGAGGTAATGTTCTGCGCGCTGCCGCCAGCAGCTAGCACCCAGCCGCAAGTTGAGGTAATGTTCTGCGCGCGGCGCAACGAGCTGGCAGCGGCACTGTTCCGCGCACTGGCGCCCGCGCTGCCGCCCTACGCCAGCACCCAGCCGCTAGTTGAGGTAATGTTCTGCGCGCGGCGCAACGAGCTGGCAGCGGCACTGTTCCGCGCACTGGCGCCCGCGCTGCCGCCCTACGCCAGCACCCAGCCGCTAGTTGAGGTAATGTTCTGCGCGCGGCGCAACGAGCTGGCAGCGGCACTGTTCCGCGCACTGGCGCCCGCGCTGCCGCCCTACGCCAGCACCCAGCCGCTAGTTGAGGTAATGTTCTGCGCGCTGCCGCCAGCAGCTAGCACCCAGCCGCAAGTTGAGGTAATGTTCTGCGCGCGGCGCAACGAGCTGGCAGCGGCACTGTTCCGCGCACTGGCGCCCGCGCTGCCGCCCGCGCTGCCGCCCTACGCCAGCACCCAGCCGCTAGTTGAGGTAATGTTCTGCGCGCTGCCGCCAGCAGCTAGCACCCAGCCGCAAGTTGAGGTAATGTTCTGCGCGCGGCGCAACGAGCTGGCAGCGGCACTGTTCCGCGCACTGGCGCCCGCGCTGCCGCCCTACGCCAGCACCCAGCCGCTAGTTGAGGTAATGTTCTGCGCGCGGCGCAACGAGCTGGCAGCGGCACTGTTCCGCGCACTGGCGCCCGCGCTGCCGCCCTACGCCAGCACCCAGCCGCTAGTTGAGGTAATGTTCTGCGCGCTGCCGCCAGCAGCTAGCACCCAGCCGCAAGTTGAGGTAATGTTCTGCGCGCGGCGCAACGAGCTGGCAGCGGCACTGTTCCGCGCACTGGCGCCCGCGCTGCCGCCCGCGCTGCCGCCCTACGCCAGCACCCAGCCGCTAGTTGAGGTAATGTTCTGCGCGCGGCGCAACGAGCTGGCAGCGGCACTGTTCCGCGCACTGGCGCCCGCGCTGCCGCCCTACGCCAGCACCCAGCCGCTAGTTGAGGTAATGTTCTGCGCGCGGCGCAACGAGCTGGCAGCGGCACTGTTCCGCGCACTGGCGCCCGCGCTGCCGCCCTACGCCAGCACCCAGCCGCTAGTTGAGGTAATGTTCTGCGCGCGGCGCAACGAGCTGGCAGCGGCACTGTTCCGCGCACTGGCGCCCGCGCTGCCGCCCTACGCCAGCACCCAGCCGCTAGTTGAGGTAATGTTCTGCGCGCTGCCGCCAGCAGCTAGCACCCAGCCGCAAGTTGAGGTAATGTTCTGCGCGCGGCGCAACGAGCTGGCAGCGGCACTGTTCCGCGCACTGGCGCCCGCGCTGCCGCCCTACGCCAGCACCCAGCCGCTAGTTGAGGTAATGTTCTGCGCGCGGCGCAACGAGCTGGCAGCGGCACTGTTCCGCGCACTGGCGCCCGCGCTGCCGCCCTACGCCAGCACCCAGCCGCTAGTTGAGGTAATGTTCTGCGCGCTGCCGCCAGCAGCTAGCACCCAGCCGCAAGTTGAGGTAATGTTCTGCGCGCGGCGCAACGAGCTGGCAGCGGCACTGTTCCGCGCACTGGCGCCCGCGCTGCCGCCCGCGCTGCCGCCCTACGCCAGCACCCAGCCGCTAGTTGAGGTAATGTTCTGCGCGCTGCCGCCAGCAGCTAGCACCCAGCCGCAAGTTGAGGTAATGTTCTGCGCGCGGCGCAACGAGCTGGCAGCGGCACTGTTCCGCGCACTGGCGCCCGCGCTGCCGCCCTACGCCAGCACCCAGCCGCTAGTTGAGGTAATGTTCTGCGCGCGGCGCAACGAGCTGGCAGCGGCACTGTTCCGCGCACTGGCGCCCGCGCTGCCGCCCTACGCCAGCACCCAGCCGCTAGTTGAGGTAATGTTCTGCGCGCTGCCGCCAGCAGCTAGCACCCAGCCGCAAGTTGAGGTAATGTTCTGCGCGCGGCGCAACGAGCTGGCAGCGGCACTGTTCCGCGCACTGGCGCCCGCGCTGCCGCCCTACGCCAGCACCCAGCCGCTAGTTGAGGTAATGTTCTGCGCGCGGCGCAACGAGCTGGCAGCGGCACTGTTCCGCGCACTGGCGCCCGCGCTGCCGCCCTACGCCAGCACCCAGCCGCTAGTTGAGGTAATGTTCTGCGCGCGGCGCAACGAGCTGGCAGCGGCACTGTTCCGCGCACTGGCGCCCGCGCTGCCGCCCTACGCCAGCACCCAGCCGCTAGTTGAGGTAATGTTCTGCGCGCTGCCGCCAGCAGCTAGCACCCAGCCGCAAGTTGAGGTAATGTTCTGCGCGCGGCGCAACGAGCTGGCAGCGGCACTGTTCCGCGCACTGGCGCCCGCGCTGCCGCCCTACGCCAGCACCCAGCCGCTAGTTGAGGTAATGTTCTGCGCGCGGCGCAACGAGCTGGCAGCGGCACTGTTCCGCGCACTGGCGCCCGCGCTGCCGCCCTACGCCAGCACCCAGCCGCTAGTTGAGGTAATGTTCTGCGCGCGGCGCAACGAGCTGGCAGCGGCACTGTTCCGCGCACTGGCGCCCGCGCTGCCGCCCTACGCCAGCACCCAGCCGCTAGTTGAGGTAATGTTCTGCGCGCTGCCGCCAGCAGCTAGCACCCAGCCGCAAGTTGAGGTAATGTTCTGCGCGCGGCGCAACGAGCTGGCAGCGGCACTGTTCCGCGCACTGGCGCCCGCGCTGCCGCCCTACGCCAGCACCCAGCCGCTAGTTGAGGTAATGTTCTGCGCGCGGCGCAACGAGCTGGCAGCGGCACTGTTCCGCGCACTGGCGCCCGCGCTGCCGCCCTACGCCAGCACCCAGCCGCTAGTTGAGGTAATGTTCTGCGCGCTGCCGCCAGCAGCTAGCACCCAGCCGCAAGTTGAGATATGGTGTAACATACGCCATGTTATCCTTATATTTTTGACTATGTTACATAAATAGATAATTATTACAAACTTCTAAGCGTCAAAGATGATTTATTGAATAAGTATCATGCACCGCCATTTTTTCAGTCAGTCTCCATATAAAAACCTTCAATCCCCTTGTTTTAACACACATAATGGCTAGCGAGGCTTTACGTTACTAAATAACTAGAAATCAGAAGCCGGTCATAATTTAAACATTTGATATCTTTCTACAGCCAATGTTCAACATACTAAAGCAAACAGTATCGTCACTGATCGACGATTTGCTGCCACTGATCTCGGACATCGCACAACTGATATTAGCCGGGTTTAACACCTACCCGTGTGCTTCGGGACTGGACGTCGTAAAACTGGCAAGTATTATAAATATCGTACGCTAAATGATAATATGAGAGCTTCCTTTTTGGTTATTCACATGCCACAAGCCACGTGCCGCTCGCTTCAAATACACATTAATAATTCTACGTATGAAATCAAATCATTTTATTTATCAAACAGTTTCCAATAGGGGTTAAAATTATAATTAGTATACTGCATTCTGCTTTCAAGCATACAAATATTAATCACACATAATATTATATTTAGAGATTTTAAATGTCGTTAAATATAATTAAAATGTAAACCAATAAAAATGGAAAATTTAGAGATTTTAAATGTCGTTAAATATAATTAAAATGTAAACCAATAAAAATGGAAAATGATGTCAAAAATTAAAACAATAATAATTTTAATAGGTCTCTATAACTTCAGTTGTAGAGTATATTATAAATGGGAAAGTGAGTTTGTTCCGCTTTCACGCCGTAACTACTGAACCGATTGCTTTCAAATTTTGCAGACGTAAAGTTACAAGTCCGGATTAAATAATAGAGTACTTTTTAATCACGGAAAAATTTGATATTCTCGAGGGAAATCTAAAAAGCGCGATGTAACTGAACTCTACGCGGGCGCAGCCGCGGAAAGCTAGTAATTAAAAAACGAGTGTGCTTATTTATGACCACACGACTGAAGTGAAACTTAATTTAGCACCATCTGTATGTATATATATATATATATATACAGTATGTTAAGAAAACCCTGTCCGACCCGTGAAGGTGTTGTTAGGTATCGATAACTGATTCTACTAATGCATACAAAACCAGGTAACTTAAAAAAAAATCCCTCTAAAAAAATAAATATTATTTCGCAAAAAGAGGTAACTTAATAAATATGCGTTAAGCACCCTTCCGCGGGCGGCGGGCGGCAGGGCACGCGGCACGTGGTCGCATCGCTGTCGCTATTCGCTCATAATAATACCGGTGTTGTCACTTTTTTAAAAATTACCAAATTTCGGGGAAGTTATTTCAAAATTCATTTGTATTGGTACTATGATGATTACGTAAAATTTTATATCATATTTGGTCATGTGTTTCCTTAACCTTTATTATCCTTACGGGTCGGACAGGGTTTTCTTAACATACTGTATATGTGTGTACAATATATACATGTATACACATATACATATATTAATTTTCTATAAATATTTAAATTTATTTCATGGTTTAATTGGTACATTAATATTTTTGCATAGATCTTCTATTTTTATTGAAAAAAAAAAAAAAGTGGATTCCCTCGGGGCCAAAAGGTCGGGCTCTTCCTCCTGAATCAGGGGACCCTAAACTCGGGTAGTCCACGACCTCTGGTTCCCGAGATAATCCACGGGGGGTGAGGTAACTAAAGGGGGTCGGGGGGGGTAGTTTCTTGGGAATATTAAGGGGTGGGGGGGAGGGAGGGGGGATACAGGAGGGACTGTGAAGTAGGCGGTACCAAATTTTATGTTAACTGACCCCCTTAATAGTTGTGAGACAACATAAAATTTAATGTATAGTGTTAAGTGTAAATAAATAAATATCAAATATATATATATATATAAATATGTCTCAAAATTAAAAAAAAAAAACATATTTTTGCATGGATCTTCTATTTTTATTGAAAAAAAAAACTCGTTGTAGACCTTGTAGTACCAAGCTCGCGCCACGGGCGCCTCTGTGCTTATATCCCCCACTTAACTGCCGTTCGCCTTGCCCGATCATTTTTCGTAACGCTTTCGCCAGCTTACTCCCCAAGTCAAGCGTGCCTAAAGAAGTTTCACTTCAATAAATTGAAAATTATTTCAAGTCGCTTTTTAAACTACAATTGAGATTCTATATTTCTCGAGGAATTTAATCGTACTCACGAGTGTAATGAATAGTCCAATATGTATATTACACACATTACATTACTATATGTATTGGAAATCTTCGTAGATCGTTTTTATGCTTTCTTTAGTTGCTGGATGTTTAATTTTCTATGGAAGAATTTTAACGCGTTATCCACAATGCACTTTCCACGCTCTGTTTTTGGCTTTCTACCTAGGTAGTGTCCGACCGAAATTTCGGAAACCGTCTAATATAAATGATTAAAATTTTGCTATTTGGACAGCCTCCGTGGCTTAGCGGTAGCGAATGCGGCCGCTGCGCAAGGAGGCGCGGGTTCGATCCCCGCGCAGTGCAAATATTTGTATGCATGAATATGAATATTTGCATTGGTCTGGTCGTGCCTCGGAAAGAACGTTAAGCCGTTGGTCCCGGTTGCCATACGAACATCTAGTGGCAGTCGTTACGGGTTGTTGGAGCCCTCAAAAGTCCAACAATTAGTCTAGCTGCAATGCTTCGATATCGCCTTCGGGTTGTGGAGGTCAGACGGCAGTCGCTTCACGGAAAATGTCGAAGTTTCGCCAAAATTAGCAGTTAGGCTGGTAAAGATGACCCCAGACTCCAGAGCTGGAAAAAGGCTTTGGATGCGACTGGGATTAACGCTGAGATGATGATGATTAAAATTTTGCTATGAAAACTTAATTTGTCAAAATAATAAAAATGTTATCAATAGATATATATTTTTTATATTATGTTAAATAAATGATTACAACAAACTTAATATACTGTGTTGCCATTTCATGCCCTAATTAATGCAAAATAATAGGTACCTAAAATTCTCCAAATTTCAGTATTTTAAGAAATTTTATACTTAGACACGTGAGTTTCGGTTTCGGTTTCGTTTTCGGCCGAAACTGAAGCCCTAGCCGAAGATTCGGTTTCAGTTTCGGTTTCGGCAGAAAAGCCAGTTTCGGTCGGACACTACTTTCTAGGAATACCGGTGTGACGTTGTGTTTGTGTTAGGTGGTGATAGCAGTGGGCGCGGAGTGGGCGGGAGCACGCACACTGCTGCACGCGAGCGTGTCGGCCAGCGTGCGCGCGCTCGCGCCCGACCCATCCGCGCGGTCTGACCTCACCGAGGGACTGTTCTTATTACTGCAAGCTCTTACCAAGAAGAAACCGCATTTCCTCGACTGGATTGATGATATATTACCCGATTTAGTGGAATTGGGTGAGTTTGACTTTCATCGTTATCATCATCTTCTGAATACATTTTTTCCCTAACTGTTTTAGCTGAGTTCTGCTAGATGATTCCCTTCATCATTAACCTTTTATCGTCCCACTACTGGGCACAGGTATCCACTCATACAGAGAAGGATTGAGCGTAATCACCACGCTTGATCAATGCGGGTTGGCGATTTCAGACTTATACAAGTTCAGGTTTCCTCAAGATATTTAATTCAAAAAGTTACATTGATACTTGCCTGACCTGGAATCGAACCCGCGCACTCAGTATGAGAGGCTGGTGTTTCAACCACTAGGCCACCACGACTGATGATTCCCTTATTCACAAAATAATGTAAATTTAAGTTCAGTATATGTTTTTCTCTCCATTTCATTATGAAAAGGAATCAAATTAGTCCGCGCCTGACGTAAACTGATCTATTTTAGTAGACATGTTGTTAATTGCGTCTAAACTGATAGAGAATCTTAATATGTGTATGCCCTACGGGTAATAGGGATGTGTCCAAGGTATGAAATAAAAAAAAATAATTAGGCCGGCTTATCTATACTCTATAGTACTAATATATAAAGCTGAAGAGTTTGTTTGCTTGTTTATTTGTTTTTTTGAACGCGCTAATCTCAGGAACTACTGGCCCGATTTGACAAATTATTTTTGCGTTGGATAGCCAATTAATCCAGGAAGGCTTTAGGCTATAACATAACGCTGCGACCAATAGGAGCGGAGCATAACTAACTCCAAGCGAACGAAGTCGCTAGCAGCCCCTAGTAGATAATAAAAAAAAATTAAGACCCGTATTTTTTATTTTGTCGAAATTACCAAAACCTACTGAGATATAGCGTATTAAAGTTACGGAGTGGGGGCTAATTACGTCACGTCGTGGTATATTTTGTACCACGGCGTGACGTCTTGCGACATTTCAAATCAATATACAGCGTGGAATTTTAATGTTTGTTGTTTTCCCGCAGCGAAACGGTTTTGTCTTAGTAATACAATCGTTTCATCAATAAATAAAATATTAGAAACATAAAATGGCAGATTTAACATAGTGGTAAAAAAATAAACTCGAAAGTGACCACAAACCAATAGTAAACTTCTGATAATCTACAGCAGAATGGCGCGAGGCCATTGACCCGCGTGCTTCAACTATTATTCATTCATACTTTTACGGGCTTAGGATTTTCATAAATACTTTTTAGCTGCAATTTACTGAACACGAAAATAAAATTATTATCTAAGATAATTGTTTGTAATTTTTACGCGCAGACTACTTTATGTCGTATCACTAGAGTCGAGAGCTTATTTTACTTTGAACATTTATAAATCGGCAACGCCTTTGAACGGTAGTTTTTTTGAATGCTAGTTTGAGCGGTAATTTTTTGTATTGGTACATTTAAGTTATTTTGACAGACAGATTTTTTCGGTTTGAACATTTTTTTCTTTTGTCGTTTAATTTTCGGATTGTTGCCTACAAGCTGTTTTAGCCCTACCTACAACATGTAGGTAGCGTAACTAATAAATTTCGCACTGTTTCGAGTTGATGATTTTTTTTTTTAAATTATTTTATAACACAAATATTTTTAATTTTGTCTTTTACTCTATTCATCGAAAGTACTCCTTAAAGCAAATCGTTCTGCCGCGGGAAAACAACCATTAAAATTCCAGTGTGTATATCTTCCTAAGTATTTATTTGAATGAAAGAAAAAATAAAAAAATACGTGTTCAATATTTTTTATAAATCTATCTGATGGACATTAAATTATATTTTAGGACACAACCCAATTGTTCGGGGTTTGGCTGTTTGTATAGTGATGTGAGTTTAAATGTTGGTAAATGCATATAAAATAGAGGAATAAGCTTAAGTGTGCCATAAAATTTTTCTTAAAAAAAAGGTCCAGGGAATTTAAAGGACATGGCTAAACTGAAGTATGGAAGAGACCCCGCAATCTACTTTCAAGAATACAAATACGCACATAATATTATTGTAAGATATTTTAAAGGACATGGCTAAACTGAAGTATGGAAAGGACCTCGCAATGAAAACGCATGCATAAACACGAGTCTTAGCAATATATAATGCTGAATAGCTGAAAATTTGTATTTTCTAGTTAAATAGGTTTAGGAACTTTCAAATCTGCACAATACTGAAAATAATATCGCGTAGCTCCTACGACAAAGGTACAAAAACTTCAAACAATAACATTGCTATGAACTTTTATCTAGGCGTTTTGAGGTTTCTGCGACAATTATAATTTATAATTGTGTTGTCACTGATGATTTTGCGCTAAGGTACTTGAAATATACAATATGTAAAGAAAACCATGTCCGACCCATAAGGATAATAAAGGTTAGGTAAACACATGACCAAATATAATATAAAATTTTACGTAATCATCATAGTAACAATACTAATGAATTTTGAAATAATCTTTTTTTCCCGCGAGTTAATTCCAATTTTCCCGAAATTTGGTCATTTTTAGAAAGTGACAACACCATTTTGACGGTATTATTATAAAAGCGAAGTGACCACGTGACGCGTGCCCTGCCCCCCGTCACCCGCGGAAGGGTTGCCTACCGCAGATGTATTAAGTTACCTCTTTTTGCGAAATAATATTTATTTTTTTTGGTGATTTTTTTTTAAGTTTAGCCCGGCTTTGTATCCATTAGTAGAATCAGTTACTGATACCTAACAATACTTTCACGGATCGGACAGGGTTTTCTTTACATATTATATGTATAAAGAGGCAATTGCTTGATATAACGGATTTACGATACTCTCTGATCTTGTCATGTCAAACTAAAATAATGCATATAACTTTTTTGTTTATTAGTTCACGAAAGTTATAAGAAACAATGAATATATATATAAATATTACGTGTTAGTGTGAAATTCCTATTCGTTTAACCGAACTGGGGTAGTCATTTAGCCATATCTTTTAATTTAGTTTGTGAACAAGATTTTTTTGGGCTCACCTCACACTACGCTCACCTCACACCACGTTTTAATGAAGCGATTGCTGGTTATCACAGTCTAGTTACTGGATACCCTTTAAGGATGCCCTTTGGTAGACTTACAGGCTTATTATTATCCCATGATGTTTCCCTGACTAGATCCTTGATCACTTTCATGTAGCTTGTAACTTGAATTAGTTTTTAATGTGTGCATATTTTTGAACTTCACTATCCCTTTTACTTGAAGTCGACATTCCAGTGTATTCATCGGCAGTTGTCACCATCTAATTAATAAAAAAACTAAATTTACACACAAACTACTTACAGAGTTTAGAAGTATGATTTTTTTCACAAGGATATCATAAAAGCACGTTGTTCCATGTCAGCGTGTGGCTGCGTCGGCATGTGGGAGGCCGGTGGAGCTCGCGCGGCGTGCGGCTGGCTGTCGGCGCTGGCGGCGCCGCGGCCGCAAGCGCTGCAGCCGCGAGCGCCCGCTCTCACCGCCGCCGCGCTCTCCTGTATAGGTACTCATGTTATACTAGTGGCTCTTATGTGATTCTTATCAAATTATGGGCACATTTGATCAAACTTTCTTACATAGAGTAAGTTTTATTCTGAAAATTCAGTTTGAATTTTTGTCATTTTTTTCATACTATAACTAAATCATACGTCAATTTTATTCCATATACAATACGTAAAGAAAACCCAGTCCGTTCCATGAGGGTATTGTTAGGTATAACTGAGTTTAATAATGCCTACTAAGCCGAGCTAAATTAAAGAAAAAAAAAACCCTAAAACTAAATATTATTTCACAAAAGGAGATAACATACATGGCAATACGGAGTGCGGGGGCGATGGAGGCAGGACACGCGGCATCGATTATCCGTAGCGGTGTCGAAAGGTCACAAATTCAGCTGACCTCATGCATGCATAGCCATGTTCTTTTAAGACCTTCCACACTTGCATATGGTTAGTGCTTAGCTCTCGTGCCACAGAACGCGTACTCAGAGCAGGGTCGTCATTCAATAACTCGACCACCTGCTCTTCAATATCCGGATCCTGGGTGCGCGGACTCACTGCATCAGCGTGATGCAGGCCATGAACACTGCCCGTTATGTAGACGCGATTATGCAGGCGATGGAATGCACGCTCAGAAGGCACCATGGTATAAAACGGATCTCATAGTTTCTACGAGCTTCTGCATAATTGTAGTCACTCCTATCCATAATGTTAAAATACTCTAAGTTAGAAAACGACATGATCACACAATACATGGAAAGTCTTCACGAAATCAATGTTTACGCGAAACTAATAATTTAAAGCAAAAGTGATTTTTATTTCATAAAAATAGGCAAACACGTGCACGTTGCGGTACTCATTGACTAGAGATGTGAAAGTACTCATAATATTCATGGATATTTCGATACGATTTACTCGTAACTATTTTTGGTATCGATTTAGTATTGCAGAATCTCATACATTGACATCATCGCATGGAAAAACTTTGTTTAGAACTTTCACAAAACTCAAATTAAGTAGACAACTGTTAAAAGCAATAAATGCCAAAGTTTTAATTACAGTTTCTGTCAGAATGTCGATGATATTGACCGTCAAAATGCTTAACGTTATTTAAAATACTTTATTAAAATAATATTTCATAAAACCTTCTCCTTTCTGTTTACTAATACTTGTGTTATAATAATGTTATTAATAATTAATCGATAATGAAACGAAACCACTTTTACCATTAGGTCATCTGTTTTTACGACAAATATTTCAACCGGGTACAAGTTTCGATTAAAAGCTATAAAAAAAAACGTTATTACGTAAAAAAAAAGTAGTAGGGGAAGGCCGGGCAAGTAAAGTATTCGCTTTGCCCGGTACCCCGGGTAAAGCGGATACAGTACTTGGCAAAGTGGATACTCGTATTCAATCTCTGAAAACAAAGAAATAACTGACAAACTAAAAAAAACTTTATCATAAAATTAAGGTTGTCATTTGTCTCAAGTATATCCTTGAGTGCCATCAAAAACAGAATAATCTTTGTGACATCATTGTTGACAAATGTCACATTGGATCCAATTTTCAGCTTATTTACTGTTTTCTGGAATATACATTTCACCGAAAAAAACGCATAAATTCTTACATTTTCTCTGGCTGGTTAACCTTTTTAGCAAATTTTTTTGTCTTTCTCAGATAGTGTATTTAGAAGTGGATATGGTATCCACTTTGCCCGTCTAGGTAAGTTTTAGCCTTATGAAAGCAATACTATGAGGTTGGCCGACACAGTTCAGCAGCGCGCGGCGTCTTCATCACAGTTGGACGCTGCTAATAGTCCAGTCATTTTAAACCCCAATCTGCGGAAAATTTCCTAGTGAGCTGATTTTTTGTATATACCTTTATTATGGCATTGTAATGAAGATGTGAAAAATCGACATTGATATCGTGCCGGCTATAAAAGGAGTTGCGCAGAAATAATTATTTCAAAATTAATATGATGAATATGTAAAGTTTCAAATGTTAGTTGGTCATGTCATTACCTAACCTTTATTATCCTTATCGGTCGGACGGGGTTTTCTTTACATCGAAATTTCCAGAAACTCGTCTCCGGTGAACTACCGTAGGTACCTACTGAATGTACTCGAAGGTATGCGCTATTATTATTACGTCTAGACGAATCTGGAATGTTCGATCGGCTGACCTATATATAGCGCCGTGACGCCAGCGTAGAGTCACCCAGGGCTCTGTACTAGCCCCCCTCATTTTCACGCTGTATACAAGCGATATCCCGAAAAGTGGTAAGGCCCAAATCGCTCTGTTCGCAGACGACACTGCCATCTACTGCTCGGGACTCAGCCCTGACCGAATTCACTTCCATCTCCAAACCGCTGTCAACAAACTGGCTGACTGGTTTAAGAAATGGAGGATAGAAGTCAACCTTCAAAAAAGTCAAGCGGTACTCCACTCGAGACCGCGACACAATGTCCGCTCTCCACGACCCATCTCCATGTCTGGCGAGCCGATCCCTTGGGAGAAGCAAGCCAAATACCTAGGTGTGATTCTCGAACGCAACCTCAACTTCTCAGAGCACATTAAGGCGGTCCACTCACACGCCGCTTTCGCTCTGGGTCGACTCCACCTCATCCTCAACCCGCTTAGCAAACTGTCGCTCAAGTGCAAAATGCGCTTGTACACAGCATGCATACGTCCGATTATGACATACGCTTGTCCAGTCTTCGCACATGCCAAGCCGCGTCATATCCATAGGATGCAAGTAGTCCAAAACAGTTTTCTACTTAAAGCCACAAATGCCCCTTGGTTCGTCCGTAATGAGAGCTTCCACTTTGATCTCAAAATCCCCACCATCCAGCAGTTCATAAAGCGTCTTTCCAAACGCTTCTTTGACAATTCCGCAATCCCCTGATAGTAGCGGCTGCTAACTATACCCCCTCCACCATCTCCAAGCTTCGCCGCCCAAGGCATGCTCTCACAGACCCCGATGACCCCATAACCCTCCTCCAAGAGGCCAATAGGGCCACCAGCACAACACACAAAAAAAGACCGACCTACCGACCTCGCCGCGAGGTCCATTGCGACGCGTTCAACGTAGTAACCCCTCCCCGTCTCTTGTCCGATGAAGGCCAACCCGCGCCGCAGTTAAGCCAGTAAATACAAATTCTCAACTATGACCTCTGAGTTTGTTTCGGACGTTTCTTCTCAGAGCTAGTACTAGGAAACGCCGCGGTCATCAAACCGAATTAAAACAAAATTCGATCCAGCCGTCCCCTGCTGTTCTCTCCAGCGACGCCCTAAGCCGAGGTTCGTACCCCACAGGGGGTGCCCTTAGCGTGTAGTCGCTTAGTTTTTAGTCGCCCTGGCTGGAGGCTTTAAATTCATTTGAGGCAGCCACAGGATAGTCCGGTTAAGTAGTCACGACCTCTCAAGATCAACTACGAGATGCCATATCAAAAAAAAAAAAAAAGAAGCGCAGAGTCAGTCTGTATTCGACTGGTGATACGAGAACAAGCGACAATTAAGAAGCGATCTTTGAGAATACCTACTGCGACATCTGTAAAGAGAACTTTGAGTACTGCGTGAAGTAACATCTGTAGTGTTATTGTGTGTTTACGACACGGATTTCGTGGACGTAAGGGAAGACTTCGGTGCAACGTCAGCTACATTCTACTTCTCATTGCCTACGATCGACTGTACCTTCTTTGCCAATAAACTTCGTAACCGGTATTTTAGTACCCCTAGCCCGTAACAATATGAAGAAATTGTAAACACAAATGTGGTTCCTTGATTAATGTCAGGTGGAGGAACTCCGCGTAACCAGATCGAGCCGCTAGCCGAGCTGCTGCTGGCACTGAACCGCGCGGCGTGGCGTGACGCCGACCTGGCGGGCTGGCTGCGGCACGCGCTGGCCACGCCCGGCTTCCCCACGCACCACGCCACCGAACCGCACAAGCACAAGTTCATACAAGCCGTCGTCAAGTACGTACACTACATAATGCTATTCACGGGCTCGCATCGTGTAACCTGATAGAAATCTATTTACTAAAAATCTCTAATTCTTTAACTGACAGACAACGCCTTTAAACTAATCTACGTCTAGAAGCATCATATTTTGCATAGGACCTCCATATACACCGTGTACGACCTTCTTATAAATATTTAATTATACAATTTTTATCATTCTACAAAAACGACAGCCCACTACATGTATTCTATGTCTAGTTTTTTTTTTTTTTAAATATTATTTAAACATCGTTTATACGTCTGTGTTAGTGCGTTGGTTTACTAAACTCCGCAACCAATTTTGGTGCGGTTTTCACCTTTATAAAAGCTTTCGAAATGTCTATTATTTTCATGTTCCATATTCATTATTTTCAATAAAACCAACATTTTTGTTATCAGGGAAAAAAGCAGTAAGCGGCGGTTACTGGAGACGGTACAAGAATTCTCTTTAGTTTGCCGCGGCCTTGTGGACACCGAGTACGCAAGACAGACGATTGCATCCAAGCAATTAGTGTCATGAAGACAATGAAGACAAGTGTACATAATTAAAGTTTTAACTAAAATCAATGTTCTCACGTCTATCCTATTAGGTATACCTAGATGTTTTACATAGCTACGCTTAGAATAGTACAGTTCGTTTATGTCAAGGAGCGTTCGATCTTGTTTGTAAATGTCAATCAATGCACATTTTTTGACGCAAGCTCGGCTGTCGTCTGACGGTGTCCTGCTGTCCCGCTCGGCTGTTCTGAAAATGAGCGAGACCTGACGCGTACTGCCAAGGTTGAATCGAGGTGGTGCTAGGAATAGATACCGGAGAAGTAATGGTCTTTTGTTCACAAAGCCAACTAAATTTTAGTTCAGTGAATCTTTTTGTTTCTATCATCATGGAAAGGACTGGAGATTAAATATTGGTTTCAAGTTATGATATTTCATAGACAGTTTAGACGTAATTGCAAACATGACGACCAAAAATAAGCCAGGTGCAACTAATTTGACAGAACTAAACTATTTCCCTTCTTCTATTTACTATTTTCCTATTTTATTTTCTTTTTACATTTACTATTTACCTTCTGGAACAGAATAAAATGATCAGTTTAAGAATCGGCACAGCGGCGTTTATTTTGGCCGAGAGCTACCCTTCACTGACAAAGAAACAATGAGCAAGTACAGCTGCACTTTCCGCGGTTTTACAGTTACATTTCTGCTTTCTGCATACAAATAAGACCGATGACGCTTCATGAGATAGTTTCGAACTATACATATCTCGACCTCAGAAGCATTAGGTCGTGCTATGTTTTTTGTTTTCCTAACGCTTTAGTTCACTTGACAAAACTTGCGATTGAAAAGTTTGTATCAAGTATCAAGACTTTTATTATATTCTGTAGAAATTGACATTGTACATAATGCATTGTGATATCATCTGTATATAAGCCGTAATGATGTCGTTATAGAGATCTAAAATAAAATACCAAAAATATATATTTACTTGTATTTATTTTAATTTAAAATATAGTATGTAGAACAATGTTAATATGTATTTAAACTTAAACTAACGATTTACAAATAAGTTTAAATATTTACTAGAATATTTTATCAATGTTAATCATACCAACATGGAAATGCGTAATAACAATGATTTAGTGAATAACAAGTATAGAAGAGAACCAAGACGCTGCACGCTATTGTTAGAACATACCTACACTTACAAGACTATGGTTGCCAGATCAAAAAAAAAAGGCAAGGCGGGTGATCTGGCACTTTAGCCGGACATTTTCTTTCTAGATTTGGAACATTATTGTTTAGTATGAATATTTTTTTAGTGGAAATATGCGCTGCATAAAGTTTTACATAACAATTCTGAATCTTTTTTTTTTAACATAACATCTATATACATTTTAGCCGGACAAAGGTGTAAAAAGCCGAAATTGACCGACTAAGTAGTAAAATCTGGCAACGCGATTATATTAGCACAAATAACATTATGAACACTACCTTGATTATGTTAGAATCAGATTAATACCAACACTGAACAGTGTACAACTACAAAAATAAAATCTAATTATTTTCTAGGCATTATGTATATACATCTAAATCATTATTGGGACCGTATATTGAAACCTTCATTATGCTGATGCGAATTCATCCATCTCTTAAACACACCGTTGACGCGCATTTCTCGTTATACAATATGTAAAGAAAACCCCGTCCGACCCATAAGGATAATAAAGGTTAGGTAAACACATGAACAAACAAAATATGAAATTTCACATAATCATCATAGTAACAATACTAATGCATTTTGAAATAAATTTTTTTAGCGATTTAATTCCAACTTCCCCATAATTTGGTAAAATTTTAAAAAAGTGACAACACCATTTTCTACGGTATCATTATGAGCGATGCGACCCCGTGCCGTGCCCCCCTTCGCCCGCGCCTGTATTATCAACAGGCACATACGTTACCTCCTTTTGCGAATTTTATTTTTGAAGTGAAACTTCTTTACGCACGCTTGACTTTGGGAGTAAGCTGGCGAACGCGTGACGTAAGCGTTACGAAAAGTGATCGGGCAAGGCGAACGGAAGTTAAGTGGGGGATATAAGCACAGAAGTGCCCGTGGCGCGAGCTTGGTACTACAAGGTCTACGAGTTTTTTTTTTAATCAATAAAAATAGAAGATCTATGCAAAAATATTAATTTACCAATGAAACCATGAAATAAATTTAAATATTTATAGAAAATTAATATATGTATATGTGTATACATGTATATATTGTACACACACATATATATATACATACAGATGGAGCGAAAGAAGTTTCACTTCAGTCGTGTGGTCATAAGCACACTCGTTTTTTTTTTATTAGGATTTTTTTAAGTTTAGCCCGGCTTTGTAGGCAGTAGTAAAATTAGTTATCGATACCTAACAATACCTTCTTCACGGATCGGACAGGATTTTCTTTACATATTGCATAGACGCGATGCGCACAGTCAGACACAGCCTGTACTGCTCTTTAAGATCAAAAAGGGCGCCGTCTACGCATGTTTCTTGGCTTGATAAACGTGGTATGCACAGCCAACAACCAGTTGCGCCACCATGGTGTTCGTAAGCTACCAAACTAGACACCACACTGAGACAGTATAAAAAAGGACTTTGAAGAGACAGTATAAAAAAGGACTGAAGAGACAGTATAAAAAAGGACTTTGAAGAGACAGCACTACTACTGTATGTACGTAAGAGGGTTTAAGAAAAAAAAGAAAGTAGTGGGTTTATCCCTATTTAGCTGATCGCTTTAAGAAAGAAATTGAATTGAATTTCGATAATAAATCTTTCTGTATCTAAATTATCCATCGTATGCATCTAACAAACAACTAAAGTAATAAAATAAGCAGTTAATAAATAAAATATAACCGTGCACACGTTACCTTGGGCCGGGCGTCACTGGCGGCCGAGTGAGTGAGGCACCATATACTGCTATAGTAATTAGTGGTGGCGCGACCAACGTGCACGCGTTAGAGATGGTCGCGCCGCTAAATTGGTTGCGTAACCAAACGGACACCCGGTGAGTAACTCCATAGAGCTGTATACATTTTGTTGGTAGCGGCGACTGGTTGCGCCGCCATGATGTTCCGGTGAAATATAGTGCTAAGGAGCTGACAGGTAGTTGTAAACATTTAGTTATATTTTGCACACTCATATGACACAACTATAGAAACGGTGTGAGAAATTCCCAGTTATGATGAAACCGAAGTAAGGCCAAGCCACATTGTCACTTGCACACAGAATTTGCATATGATGGGAAGTTTTATACTGGTTATTTGAATGAATACAAATTGTATATTGGAATGCTGTGTTAAGAGGCTCATAATTATTTCAATCTCAGTTTCAACACAACTATATCCAACAGGCCACTTTCCGCACACAATAGCGTTATGATAAGTACAGTCGGCCAATATAGTAGTCTACCACACTGATAAATATTCTTTGGCGCGTGTAAAAACAATAATATTTCCACTAACGCTATATTATAGTGACTTAATGTATTGAAATGAGGGGTCTCGTAATTTTAAGAACGTTCACAGACTGATCTGAAGTCTCAATCTTTCAAAAAATACTTCTAATTTCCCTAAATTTTCGACAAGTTTTTGACATTTGTCTGTCGCCGAGATGAGACTGCGACTAGATTTTTAATGTTTTAAATTACGGGAATTGGCCTTCTGATTAACAATAGATATTTTCATTTGTTGTCATAACTGATAGACATCTTTCTTAGTCGACCGAATCAATATAAAGCTTAAGTCTCTGCTGGATATTTGCTCCTGTGATTTAAGTATCGGAATCATCTTTAGATTCCTGTGCGCTGGCACTTTGACATTTGTCGATCTCAACATCAAAATCCAAGAATTTGTCCGGTTCGCAGTGCCTGTTCTTAAAGCGAAGGAAGTTGAGTGCTTGATCCAGGGTGAGATGGAAGCAGTCCTGGCGGCTCACGTTTAGAGAGGAGCTCTCAAGGTCGCTGTGTGTGGCTCGCGCGTATTTGAGGCTCCTAGAGTTGTGCTGTCCTTCTACCGTGACCTGATGATTACAAAGGAAAGGTAGAATTTTATGATTATTATGTGGAAGCACAAATGAAAATGTTTTATGGAGTATATGTTCATTATTCTAATACCAGAGCATCATCAGACAGCAGCAAGCTAGACGACGCAGACGCCAGGAAATAATAACTTGTGGTTTCTGTCCCGTTAGGAACGAAATTCCATACGCGATATTCGAAGATACGCTTTCTACTTTAGCACTCTCAAAAATAATGAAAACGACTCCATGATGATCATTTAGAAAAACCGTGCCGACGCACACGTGTCAACGATTGCGGTTTTAGCAGTTGTTAAATTAATATATTCGCTCAAAGAAAAAAAGGGAACCGGGAAACTGAAAGAGCGCATACACGTTACGATCAGTCGGCACAGTGCAATCGATTCTAATTAAGCAATTGACATTTTAGTATTGTTCTGTTGAAGTGCAATCTTAAAAAATTGCACGAATCTGTAGTTTTATAACATACATGTACGAGTACTTAGTGATTTATTGATACCTTTCAAACTCTACAGTCTGATCATAATTATTTCTCGTAGCGTCTATGACCACTATAAGCAAAATCTAGAATAAATGTAATTCTTTGATAGTTTCAACGTACCTCATAAGTAAAATGTTTAGCCTTGCGCTTTGGTCCAATATAGGCCACATACACGATGACTCCCCACGTACGTATATCTACATCCACGCGCAAATGGAAGTATTCGTCCAGCGCCATGATGAGCCAAGTGTCGTGCTGCTCAGAGTTCACCTTCATTGAGAACTTGTGCTTTCGACCAATCTTCACAATCGGAAGGTGTTTGCACTGAAAGGATGGATGGATTGTAAGGATTTTTGGTATAAATTACTATAACAAGGGTGAAAAACATAGAAGAACAGCTCAGCATTTATTGTAATAGTGACACAGGTACAGATAAAAGTTCAGGTGTTATGCTCTGAATGTACGTACGACAGCAGGTCAAGCCACCCGAAAATGCTAAATATTCCTAATCAAACTTGAACCTGAGAAATCTAACAGACTGTAGTAGTTTGGTGTGCTGTCGTCTGTACAACGTCCCAAAAATATCTCGCTATGAAATAAAATCAACCCCCTAATCGGCGAACACATTTTTGTCAACCAATTGGGACTAGTTGGGAGCGATTGGGATCGTTCGGACCGCCCATTCGTCCGTTCCAAACGATTCCAACTAGTCACAATCATTTGACAAAAATGTGTTCGCCGATTAGGGTGCAGGGTCCCTGAGTAAGACAATTTATTATTATTATTTTTTTAATAATTATAAACTAGTGCTTGACTGCAATCCTGCCTGATGGTAAGCAGTGATGCGATCGTTGATGGTAAAGCGCACTATTTATTAAGAGTCTATTCACTCAGAAAAACTGAGTGAATAGGAAGGAAGACGGCAGTTGAGCGAGGTGATGCAATGTTAAACCCAACAATACGACCAACGTTGTTATGGCCTACCACCGAGAAATGAAGTTTTATTTACAATAGTAGAAATAATAAACCACCCCGAATTACATAAGTATCGGGGTGGTCATCCTCACGGAGCAAATACAGAGAGGAGGCGGCCTAAGTAATTGTGTATTGTGATTCTCAACAAGGTCCTGACGTCATCACAGTGGGTGTGGCTTTAGTCATTGTACTGTCGTTGCTCGTACTGTAGGCCTAGTATGAGTTTTCATTACGAAACTTGATCGTCGATATCGAGCGCGTTTGACTCAGCGATTGGCCCGCTTCAAGGTCGTAAGAACTCTCAACCAATGAGAGCGCCATACTAGGCCTACTGGGCACAACTTTGTAAACGGTGGCATTTTCGTGTTATTTTCATGTTATTAAGTAAAAAAATATGAAGTGTTGTGTTTTTATCTTGTAAAAACTACTCGGACAGACGTTCTGATGCTATGAATGGCATCACATTTCACGTGTAAGTAATTTTATTCATAATTGAATAGACTAGTTCTAGAAAAATCTCTTATAATAATAATAATAATAATAATAATTTATTTCGGACAGTAGGTATCCATATTCGGTTAGTACTACAAAAATCTTAAGCCTATGTTAGTAGTAATAAAAACTAAGAAAATATTGAAGTATTTGCGACTGCAGCCAGACACTCTTTACTGTCTAACTAGGACCCGCATGAAACACTCCATTATTTTGGAGTCGGTCCTATCAGCGACTACTTTCAAAATTCTGCTAGTGCTACCCCGTACTCTACGTAGCAAGGAGGCGGTTCTCTTGCGTATAATGGCATGAAAGCCATCAACACGGGCTTCCGCAAACATGCCAGATGCACTACAGAAACGGGGCAATCCCAGCAACATCCTGAAACCGTTGTTATATTGGACTCGCAGGGCACCGAGCGATCTCTGTGTATAACAAAACCACAGACTGCTCGTGTAAAAGGTTTGGCAGTACGCTTTAAAAAGAGAGATTTTAACATTCTCGTTGCAACGAGCAAACCTGCGTGCCAGCATGTTATTCTTAACCGCCAGTGCCCTGCGCTCCCTTTCAATGTCCATTTGGTCATCAAGATCTTCGGTAACATAGTGTCCCAAATATTTAAAATGACTTACCCGCTTGAGTTCATTATTATTTAATGTCAATTTGGGCACACTAGATGGGCATTTACCAGAAGACTTAAAGACCAAATACTCACTTTTCATGCAGTTATACATGAGACCATGTTTTTCGCATACCTCTCACAAACATGTAAAAGCTGTCTCATCGCACCGACAGCTGGGCTCAGCACCACCATGTCGTCAGCATAGCTGATATTATTAATACAAACATTATCAACCGAGCATCCAACACGCGTGCTGCCGAGCTCAACCAACAGCTCGTTTACATACAGGTTAAAGAGCTTGGGAGAAGTCAACCCACCTTGTCTCGTCCCACATTCCAACCTGTACATTTCAGACAGTGTACCTGCCCACCTAACATTATTTGTCTGATTAGCATACCAGTAGCGAAAGAGACGTTGTACCTGCGTATGCACTTCCGTTTTCTTAAGCTTTTCCCATAGCAAGTCATAAGACACCAGGTCAAAAGCTTTTGACAGGTCGAGGAAACATGCATATACAGGTGTACTCCTCTGTGTATAGTACGTGTGCGTTCGCGCAGCGGAATGTTGTTGAATTTAAAGATTTTAGATATGCAGATATTTAGTGTATGACGTCGTATAATTGTGTATGGTAAAAAAAAATTTGTGCACGCAGCCATTGTGGAGAAATTCACAAAATACTGATTCCGCTGGGCGAACGTTGTCCTGGCGGAACTTTTTTTAATCCTTTGACTTTAGTAAAAAGAGATGTGTCCAAAAATTAGTGTGTATTTGTGTGTAATTGTGTATGTATGAATAAAATTTGTGCATGCATAAACTTCGGAGATATTCAAGTTTCCGCTGCGCGAACGTTTGGCCATTAGCTAGTTTTCATATAAAGCGCTTACATAGAGAGCTGTAGATTTTTACATACTTTGTT
The DNA here is from genome assembly GCA_037179545.1 of Sesamia inferens. Classification (NCBI taxonomy): domain Eukaryota; kingdom Metazoa; phylum Arthropoda; class Insecta; order Lepidoptera; family Noctuidae; genus Sesamia; species Sesamia inferens. The sequence goes on along the minus strand of CM073928.1, from coordinate 11,402,409 downwards.
TTGAATTTGTGTATATTTGTTTAAAAAACAGATTTAGAAAAAAACGTAAGGCTTAAAAGATAAAAATATAAACGTAAAATACGCTTATTTGGTCTTAGTTCTTAAAGTATGCACTTTGGGGTCTAGATTTTCACGTTTATACAAACCTTGTAAGTGTCTGCAACATATTGCCAAGTATCAATGATGTTCCTTTAGTAATTAAAGAGTTATAGGAAAAATTTACCATGACATAATCACTGTTTACAAAGCAGTCAAATATCACGACATTCTAAAGGAATTGTATGGTAAAATGTATGCCAATAATTAGTGTATTCATTCAACTATTCACATGCAAAATTTCATGTCATTAATTCAGTAATTAAAGAAATACAATTATAAAACTGACGAAGCATCGAAAACCTACATAACCCGACCAAGTTCGGATAGCTATAAAAAAGCGGCCGTGCAATATATTTAGGTAACATCCCAAAATTTACAGTATAATACCGGTATTGAATTGGTATAGGTGATAACACAATTGTTTCGATATAATATAAAGGTCATTTATTTTTGTACACCTATTTTTTTAAATGTATTTGACTATGACAAAGTAGGTACTATTTACGTAGTTATTTTATTTAAGTATGCGCTTGAGACTTGAGATATAATCTAGATATATTAATCAGGTTCAAATACAACAGCAAATTAATACGCGCGGGCCGCGGCTAATGAAAACATATTGCCCTCTCTTTTCTTCAAGGATGGAAGTACTGTTTCAAGCGGGAAGCCGCCTACCGCTCGTTGCGCGCAGCGCGTTGTCTATTGTTTCACACTAGAATATTTTTGATCAATTCATAACTACAATAGTAAGGTCCATTACAGAACGTCACTCAAAACTCCAGCTTTACTTAAGTCTCGTTTGAAGCCTTTTGATAGGTTAAAACTAGTTTTAAGTAATGCGCAAGTATTACTTAAAACTAGTAAATAAAGCTTGAGTTTTGAGTAACGTTCTGTAATACGGACCTTATACTATTTAACCAAAAGACTAGCCTTAAGCGTACCGCTTCAATCAAAATAATTCTGCATATTTTGGTGGGGTGCGGGGGAACACGCTCACTTAAATAAGTCACAACCAGTACAACAGTATAGACCATCAATTAAAAAATCGATTGAAGAAGTAGTTTTTTTTAAGTTATTAGATTGTTTGATCCACTAAATTTGCAAAGGGGAACGCTCGTCTAGTGCATTGGTTAAGAAGTGTTATAAGCTACAATATGATAAATATTTACCTAAACAGTAGTACTTACTTGTGATAATTATTTTATATCCCTGGGGGGTCTATAGTAAGAATCCTGATGCGTGAAATCTTCAATAGAAATTAGCTGTATCAATTTTATTTGCCTAAATTAATATATCTAGATTATATCTCAAGTCTCAAGCGCATACTTAAATAAAATAACTACGTAAATAGTACCTACTTGGTCATAGTCAAATACATTTAAAAAAATAGGTGTACAAAAATAAATGACCTTTATATTATATCGAAACAATTGTGTTATCACCTATACCAATTCATACCGGTATTATACTGTAAATTTTGGGATGTTACCTAAATATATTGCACGGCCGCTTTTTTATAGCTATCCGAACTTGGTCGGGTTATGTAGGTTTTCGATGCTTCGTCAGTTTTATAATTGTATTTCTTTAATTACTGAATTTAATGACATGAAATTTTGCATGTGAATAGTTGAATGAATACACTAATTATTGGCATACATTTTACCATACAATTCCTTTAGAATGTCGTGATATTTGACTGCTTTGTAAACAGTGATTATGTCATGGTAAATTTTTCCTATAACTCTTTAATTACTAAAGGAACATCATTGATACTTGGCAATATGTTGCAGACACTTACAAGGTTTGTATAAACGTGAAAATCTAGACCCCAAAGTGCATACTTTAAGAACTAAGACCAAATAAGCGTATTTTACGTTTATATTTTTATCTTTTAAGCCTTACGTTTTTTTCTAAATCTGTTTTTTAAACAAATATACACAAATTCAAAACAAAGTATGTAAAAATCTACAGCTCTCTATGTAAGCGCTTTATATGAAAACTAGCTAATGGCCAAACGTTCGCGCAGCGGAAACTTGAATATCTCCGAAGTTTATGCATGCACAAATTTTATTCATACATACACAATTACACACAAATACACACTAATTTTTGGACACATCTCTTTTTTCTAAAGTCAAAGGATTAAAAAAAGTTCCGCCAGGACAACGTTCGCCCAGCGGAATCAGTATTTTGTGAATTTCTCCACAATGGCTGCGTGCACAAATTTTTTTTTACCATACACAATTATACGACGTCATACACTAAATATCTGCATATCTAAAATCTTTAAATTCAACAACATTCCGCTGCGCGAACGCACACGTATAGTACTGGACGGTGTGCTTAAGACTGAGAATAGCACTTTCAGTAGAAAGTCCGGGCCGGAACCCGAACTGAGCATCATGTATATCGAGATGTTTTTCGAGCTCTGAATCAAGCACAGCGTCCAGCACCTTCGCCACCACTGTCGCCAATGATATAGGCCTATAATTGCCCTTATCAGACAAGTCACCCGTTTTATTTTTTATAATTGGCACTACAATAGTACGCATGAGGTCATTGGGCAAGTATGAATGACTCAGACATAACGTGTAAAACATTGCCAGGACGCGTGATAGATGGACGCCAGCAAACTTTAGATGTTCAATGCTGAGCCCATCATGACCCGGCGACTTGCCCCTGGACATCTTTTTTATTATACCTGACACTTGCTTAACAGTTACATTAAACAAGTCGCCAGTCATGATAGGATCCGCATTTATCATCTTCATACTTATCATCTTCAATTATACTTATTGTACTTGACAATAGATGACGACACTTTATGTCATGGGAACTAAAAATAAATAGTTAAGCAGAGCAGTATTAATTTATTTTAATAATCATACATACTGAATTTTGTTCTATTGACATCCCTAAAGAAAGACTTTTTAGTAGCCAAAATGTTATTTTTGCAGCTTTTATAATAATTTTTCAATCATCTATGAACAACAACCTAATAAAAATAAACCTCCTTCAAATTAAATATTCTATCTACATTATTGAAAGTACTTTCTCTTCGTGAGACAACTACTCGTATCATAACAGTTTTTTATTTAAATTATGTATGTTATAGATTTCCATCCGAAGAGAATCGTAAACAGCAATGCATTACTAAAGTTCATAGACAAGACTGGACTCACGACAAATTTTACAAATATTTGTTCTTGCCATTTTAATGATGAACACTTCTAAGGCGATATAATTTGTTTATTATTTGTTCTGCCTCTGAAATGAATACTTGGCCATATCAAAAGACAGCTTCATTCGCGTCATGCTACTTTTTATTTAGGCAAGTATTACTTGTTTACATAATAGGTAATGGTACGAAAATTCTGAGTACATCCCTGTTACATCCTACGCTTAGTGACACCTAGTGTGAGGTGTGAGCTGGTTGAACTAAAGTTCATTTCAGATAATCATGCGATAAAGTTTGTTCACCTCTCCTACTAATGTATCCCAATATTGCCATACGATACAATAACAATATCGTATCGTTGCGGTATCCATTTGTTTTGATCGTGTTACCGACACTTCCCTGTAGGCTGTACATTGTTTTTGTATCGTGTGGGAATATTGGGATACAGTAAGAGGGGTGAACAAACTTTATCGCATTATTAACTTAAATGAACTTTACGTAGTAACATCGATATAGAATTAAGGAAGCAGTTTTGCTTTTGACTGGTAAATTGAAAACAAAAAAATTTCGCCTCCTTCATCCCGAAAATTGTTACACGTTGTTTTTTAAGGAAATCTAATTACAACATCTCTCTGTATTTGCTCTGTGGTCATCCTTCGCCGGAGAATCTGACCACCGCAATTCACAAATGTGACGTATTTACAAAACGCCATCTGCTATCTAACAGTCATATTAAACTAATGACAAATGTTAGTAAGTACAGATTAAACAGATGAGACAGAGGCGCTGTGGGTTACCTGGAAGTGATGTCCGAGTTCATGGTGTGCGAGCGGCGGGTGTCGCGCACAAGGCTGTGCGGGACAGTGGTAGCGGCGCGCGCTACACGACGCCTCGTGCGGCGAGCGCTTGCGCAGGCGCACCTCGCGCCCGCAGCCGTGCCGGCATGGGTAGCGCAACATCTCCGCCACCTGCCAACACACAAACTGCTACTCATCTGCTTCCCCACCCCTCCACGCCTGCTACTGAACATTAGGTACTAGATTTTAGCCAAATTTTTAAAAGCAGATTGCTAAATACAAGTATAAAAGTGGAACTTTCAGGAATTTTACATATCTTTACAATTCTGAAAAAAAAATCGTGTAGCTTCTACGGCAATTGGATTAGAATACTCTAAACGGGTGACATTGTTTTAAACTTTTACCTAGACATATGGGTTTAACTGCAATAATATTACCCATTAATTGATTTTTTGACTAGCAATAAAATTATATAAATTAAATGTTGTATTATCTCAAAATCTCTCAATCTAGCAAATAAATAAAAAGGCTGTCAGGGTGTTTTTGTAATTGTTTGCTATAACTGATTCATTTATTGTATGACTATTTTATGAGTTTTTTTTTTCTAAATTATGGAAATGGGAACAGTTTGTTTTATAATGTACACGGCAGGCCAATATTTTCAGCCTTCGAATAAGTTCATTTTTATCTCTACGAGCGGAACCTTCAGAGATATGACTTTTTTACGTGTAGAAAACATTTCAACAAAACAAATGGGAAACATACGGTACAAGTGGACTGGCCCCATGTTTATTGTGTATTTGTAATGTAAAATAGTTATTATATAAGTATTTAAAATATCGTTAGTTCAAGCCCGAACACACTGTATAGTAAAGGTTAGGTCGATGTCCATTCGACACTAATGAAACGTGTATGTCGGCTATTTTAATGTTTGTCATAAAGTAATTAAATTTATTTTTGTACGAAATAGTGTATCTGAGAAAAGCATTTGAAAACTGGCAAAAATATTGGAGTTGAATGTGAACATTCAAACCATTTAAAAAATACATACCCCTTCCATAGCCCTGTTTCGTACCGACGAGAAAGTAGTACGGCAGACGGGACATGAGGCGAGCCGCGTGCGACACCGACTGCACACCAGGTGGCCGCGACGGCACTGCGAAATGGGCGGCTCCATCCATTCGAGGCACACTGGACATTCCAGCAAGCGTAGGAGACTCTGTAATAAATGCACAAGCATAATTATAACACTTTATAGACCCTTTTCGTCAACCAAAACTGTTCAACACGAAACTCCAGTTGATCAGCGAAATCAAGTACCTCGGAGTATAGTAAATTAAACTGAAGTGGTCATCTGGACAACAAACTAATCAGGACCCGCGTGACCTTTTGGCTGTACAGGAAACTAATGAATACGAAGTAGGGCCTGTCCCTCTAAAACTATACTTTGGATTTACACCGCAGAGATGCGTCCCATGATCACCTACGGGGCCGTGGTCTGGTGGCCCCACACCAAGCTGGGTACAGCCTCCAACAAACTACAACGCGTGCAAAGACTAGTTTGCATGTCGCCTACGCATGAGTACTACTCCGACTGCAGCAGTTGAAGCCATCCTCTCCACCTATTCATACAACAGGAAGCGACGATGGCGGCAGTACTTCTCAGATACTAAATGTCTGGGGTAATAGACACTACACACCATGTTACTAGAGGAACTCCACAAGTTCCCTATTACAAAAGCCTTAGACAAATGCCATAGCATAGACCAGGTACCCAAAAAATTTATCTTCGATAAAAAAAAATGCAAGATCCACCTTCATGAAGATAGCCGATGGGAGAGGTAGTGTTCGGCGGAACTATAAATTTTCACGAATGGATGCAAAACATTTTCCTTAAAATTACGACCGTAAAAAGTTAACTGACTGGTGCTTAGAATGAGGGGTATTGACTCCTCATTCCAAGCACCAGTCAGTTAACTTGTGTTACTTGACCTGTAATTCAAATAATGCTACGGATTGTCCCTAGCATTATTGGAATTACAGCTCACTCCACGCTCACTTCATATAATTATCATCGTAATATGATTGATTGTTGCTTATGATGTGAACTGATTCTGTGTTTATAGAAACTTCTAATGCGTCGATAGATAGTTCGGTCACTTTGTCAACTAACTTTTTCTTGTCTAGATCTACAAACAGCTTAAAATGACGAAGAAAATCAGCTCCCAGTATTGAGGTTTTTACGTCTGCAACGATGAATGACCACACAAAATCTGTTCGTAAACCCAGATTTAGCCTTATAGTTTTCTGTCCGTAAGTCTTGATGTGTGAATTGTTTGCCGCGTATAAACTGTAGGCACTTGGAGTTTTTTTATTCTTGTTATTAGCGCTCAAAACTGAAATGTCTGCGCCTGTGTCCACGAGGAAACGTTCGTGAGTGTTACGATCATGTACACAAAGGCGATTACTGGTGTACGGGACACCGACGTCCGCCACGGTCGGTGTAACTTCAGTTTTCCGATGGCCTTTTCCTTCTGCAGCATGGTGATTCACAGCGCTTTGCTTCGTCTCCGAAGCGGTAGTGGTACCAACATTTCCAATTGGCGTCTCCGGGTTTCGATGCCGATCCACGCTCCGTTGACTGCGAACGTGAACGGGAACGAGAACGTGGATTAAACTTGCGACGACGGTACCTGTCCGGTGCACGTCCTCGACGGAGTTCGCGATCTCCAGCGTAAGCTTCTCAACCTGCTTTGCCAGTGTTTCCAACTATGTCATGGATGCCGTAGATGCTGAAGATGATGCTGGTGCCGTGACTGCTGCGATACTGGGACTCTCTGCGTACTCCATCATCTTGTCTGCCATCGCAGCCAAAGTGTCCAACGATGCTTCCTTGTTTACGGATAGTACGACTCGGACTTGTGCGGGTAGGTGGTTTAACCATTCTATTTTTGAACCTTCTTCTATAAACATGCCGCTTTCAAGTTCTCGCATCTTCCTTAACAGATGGGAGGGCTTCTGATCTCCCAGCTCTAAGCTGCTGGTAAGTTTTTGGAAGTTTTTAACATCTAATTTGTCGTAGGTTCGAGTAGGCGCTGCTTAACTTTTTCATATTTCCCAGGCGCAGGCGGATTATATAAATGTCGGTGAGGTGTTGCAAGTCGGCTGTTTGCAGCTGTTGTAGCAGGTACCGGAACTTCTGGTCATCTGAGCTCTTTAATGAATCAATTACGGCTTCGAATTGGCTAAACCAGGCACGGAGTATTTCTCTCCAAAAGGGTAATAGTCTTGACTGCACGGATACTGCAAACACGTCGTAAGTCGATTCGGATTGGAACTTCCCTTGTTGGTCCTCCGACATTGTCAATAGCACGATCACCTTCTTTAATATTCGGGGTTACCGGGGTTAGTTGTGGGGTACTTCCCACGATTTGTTTTGGAACTTGTGGGTAAAATGGAAACAAACGATGGAGATTCAAATGGAACTCTTTATTGTCTAAATCCTAGCTATTGTTATTTACAAAATAAATAGTCGAAGTAGTGGCGGTTGAGGTCAAACTCAAAATGTATCAGTTGTGAGGTTCGGTCTTCTGGTGTTCACAGTGTGCCGACTATAAATTCGTGAGGCGCCCCCGTGCGGTCAACAGTCTCCAATCAGGTTTGCTGCGAGTGAGTCGTGCAGCGCGTGCCGCATTCCTTAGCTTGAGGTGCCGCGCCGTAACGTACCATTACCATTGTGGGCCGCGCGCTCGGCGCGCCCGGTAGTATTACGCTTACCGGGTGACGGAAAGTGAATTTACACAGTTACTATACCAAAAACAAATAGTCTCCTAAAAAATGGCATACAGATGCGTACACGCCCGTTGATAGCACGCAATTTTGAGGCGAACCAACTGTTTTTGAACACACGTGCATACGAAGTCTATAAGGATCAAAGAGGCTGGAGATGCTGGCTGCGACAGCGCATCCATGTATTGACCTAATTTAGGGTAATGTGACATATCCATTGTAAGTGTTCAACCTTTGATATTTTCCAACACCAGAATATTAGCAACTGCTGCATAATAGTGTCACACGTGTTTGAGAAAAGTACTTAATTAAAATTCTTGAGAAGACTGAATTGCAGTTGTTTTATTCCAACCAATACTTCTCTAGTCTCAAGAATAAGTATCGCTGAGGAAGGTCGGTGGTAAGTGACCAGAAGGTCATTACACCTTAAGAAAGCAATTCTTACAATTGATGGCCGCCTCACGAAATAGGTTCTCCGTCTAAATAAACGAAAGCTGCGCAATTTAATAAAAGTATGTTTTCTTTTCTTCTTAAAGGGATATGGGATGAAAAAGCACTTTTTACAGGAATAAACTATATTTATTAAGGACAATGCTTACATCGATGTAAGCGGCGCAAACACGGGACCGAACAACAAACACTTGCGAATTACTTATTACGCAGACACTCGTGATGCTTTGTTCCATTCAAGCCTTTAGTCAAAACATCAGCAGGCATTCGTTCAGTACATAAATATTTCAAATCAATTACACCTCATTCGCACATATCTCGAACAAAGTGGTGCCGCACATCAATAGTTTTCGTTCGCGGAAGATAATTTCTACTTTTAGCAAGTTTAATTGTACCCTCATCAGACTGAAAGTATTTTATCATCCTTCCTGTTAAATTCTCCGCATAGGCTTTGTAGATTTTAAATGCATTTATAACATAACTTTTATTTGTTATAAAGTAGACTTCGCACCATCTAGACTTGTCATCGATGAATGTAACAAAATATTTTTTACCGCTAGTGTGGCTCAACCGAACATGGTATAAAATACCAACACGGTCTGCCCGCATATGTATCTTACCATTATTATCAATCACAATCGCGTCATTCTTTGTGAATCGAACCTCGAAGCCGCGATCAGTCATTTTAGCCACTGATAATAAGTTTGTTCGTAAATCGGATACGTAGAACACTTTTTCTATGTCAGTTTGGCGTTCTTCACTGCCTGTGTCTACCAAAATCTTTACTTTACCAGCCCCAGTAATAAGCGTTCTGTCACTGTTAGCTAAATTTAATTCAGAATCCAGCCGCGTAAAATCCTCGATCATTTGTTTCTCGTTACACATGACCTGTGCATCCACTGTCAATGCACTAAATAGGATTAAGTTTCTCACCCAGCATAACCTCTTCGGTAGTACTCAATAACATCGCTGTCCTTTGCTCACTGTCTTTACTGCATTTCAACTTTTGTGCGCTTTACTGATGCTTGGTGATGTTCTTCGTCTTGCAATCTCTCGCTAAATGCCAACGACGACCGCAACGATAACATTCAACATTATTTTTATGTCCTTGATATTATCGTTATAATTCTTCTTCAGATTGGCGTATTTATTTTTATTGATAGGTTTGACGAACATAACATTTTGATCTACCGTCTTAGACTTACGAGCTTCGTAATCCTCGATAATCTTGACCTTTAATGTTTCTGTAGATGGCAAATCATCGCGCGATTCCAATGCCGTTCGAAACATTGCAAACGAATCAGGCAAACTGTACAACAATAGTATGGCTAGCAGTTTATTAATAACAATCAAACCAATTATTTTCAGTTTTTTAACTGAGTTAAAAAATCCGCGATGTGCTTCTTCAGATCATCTTCCTGCACACGAAGCACCAGCTTTTTTTAATGACTCGACTGATACATAGATCTCAACTTTTCCCATATGGCTTTGGAACTTCCCAAACCTTCTAATGCGGTCAATTCACTTGGATTTACCGCCAATAATATGTCTGACTCGGCTTTTCTGTCCGTTTTTATCCAGTCAGCATATTTTGAGTCACCTACATGTGATTTTGGTAACGCCCCCGATACATATTCTCATAGATCGTTCTTGATCAAATTTGCTCGCATGTGTATCGTCCATGTATCGTAGTTATCACCAGTAAGTCGATTAATCTTAATTGATGTAGCCATAGCGAAGTTTATCCGGTTCCAAACTAATCACAACAATGCAGAAAAATATCGCAATAGTCAAAGTAAACAAACGACGAATGAAACTTACAAGTCCGCGTTACACCAATCACCTTCGTTTAACTTTCAACTTGCGTAGTCGCGTTTATAACTTTGTTTACGACGAACTGTTTTAGTTCAAAGCACTGCAATTGTTCACTTTCAATTTTAATTTCAGTCACTGGCATAGCTATTCTGGGCCCATAACCTGAAGGGATATGGGACAAAAAAGCACCTTTTACAGGAATAAACTATATTTATTAAGGACAATGGTTACATCGATGTTAGCGGCGCAAACACAGGACCGAACAACAAACACTTGCGAATTACTTCTAATAGGTGGCACTGCTCACGCTCTTCGTAAAGCCTTAACACTTCTAAAAAAAAAAAATCGTGTCGTCCTAACATTAAATAAGACAAAGATTAGAGATACAGTCGCCCCTTTTTCAATCGTAACAAATCGATTGTGCGGTACATTGGTGAACATAATATTTATGCAACAATAAAATACGGATGAAATCGTACGTAAATACAACAGTTTATAACATACATAGTGAGAAAAACGATTTTATTTTATTATTTTCTCAAATCCAAGCCTAAGATAATGAAAGATTGCAAGCTTTTATTGACTGATTATGATTAATCTAAATGATTTAAAAAAAAAAAACAACACTCACTTGATTAAACTCTTGCACAGAATATGGCTCTGCATTTTCATCGGTTGCTGAAAAAAATAAAGAAAGTTGTATTTATTGGTAAGATTAATAATTTTTTTTGATTAAGTGAATTAAAAGTGTCTGGACTGTATGAATGACAGGACAACGAGCGCACCATAAAGCGAAACTTTTTCAGAGAACTTTGAACCCGTGTTCAATCCGTGAAGGTATTGTTAGGTATCGATAGCTGATTCTACAAAACCTACAAAGCCGCGGTAAAATTTAAAAAAAAATCCCCTACAAAATAAATATTATTTCGCAAAAACGAGGTAACTTAAAACATGTGCGCTAGACAATACATGCGCGGGCGAAGGGGGGCAAGGCACGCGCCACGTAGTCGCATCGCTCATAACAATACCGTTGAAAAACGCGTTGTCACATTTAAAAAAATACCAAAATTTGAGGAAGTTGGAATTAAATCGCGAAAAAAAAAAAGATTATTTCCAAATTCATTAGTATTGTTACTATGATGAATATGTAAAATTTCATATTTTATTTGGTCATGTGTTTACCAAACCTTCATAGTTTATTATCCTTATGGGTCTGACGGGGTTTTCTTTACATATTGTATATATACTTTAACTACGTCTTACTACAATCAAATGGTAACTTACTTTCTCGTTTCCTCTTAACGCCATGGAAGGCAGTTTGTGGTTGCGGTGCCTCGGGAGTTTCATCAGAATTTGGAGGCGCCTAGAAAACATGTTATGCGTATTAATGTAAGTATACCTATAAAGTTTACACACGACTCCGGTAAACGGTAAAGACTCGCGCACGGCATTAAAAAAAATCTTTAAAATATATTTATATTATTCATAGAACCAGCCCCCTAATCGGCGAACACATTTTTGTCAAATGATTGCGACTAGTTGGGATGGTTTGGACCGAACGGACCAATGGGCGGGCCGAACGATCCCAACTGATACCAACTAGTCGCAATCATTTGACAAAACATGTTCGCCGATTAGGGGGCAGTACATAGAATAGGAATAATAATTTAACTTTGGTTGAAAAAAATCCTTGATCGCTATTTTGGTGGTTCAGGTAATGTAAAAACGAATTCAATGTATTTTTTTGCAATTGCCGCGCTTCTGTAATGGCTCGGCAATGTTTATAGACACGGGTTGACGGGTTTGATTTGATGCATTGTGGCGTAGAAATTTATCTCGGCTACTCCAAAGGCCCTGTGGCAGCCCCAACACTGTCCTGCAATCTTTAGCCGCCCGGGCATAAAGCTCGCTATTCTGTCCTGGTAATAAGCTATCTGTGTGCAATTTTATTCCACGCATTTTATTGAAAAGGTAACAAAACATCCATCCATGTATGTTTTCGCGTTTAATTATATTAGTAGGAAGTATTAACATAGGCTATGTTAGTATTGTTACTAACACAATCTGAATATTGTAGGTAAATAGAGGTTAATCATAATAAAAGTGCTTCAGAATTCAGAGTACGTATCCGGAACCCGAAGATTTGTGAACATTTTTTTTACTTTTCTCTTTCGACGAGAAACGATAAGCCTGAGCATACGGAGTTTGGAATGGAGCGTCATATGCATTGACAGGCATTAAAATACTTGTGTCATATTTCCCGGATTTGGTGGAGCAAAGCGCAGCACGGTTTTCCTTTCAAGTGAATATCTATATTGTGGACATTCAAGGCATAAATAACTTTAAGAGCTATTACGCACTGTCGACTGGTCGCCGGCGACTCGGTTGTTGACCACACTAAAAATTTCTCCTGTATCGTGGTTGCGTTTACAAACATATAAACTCGCATACACAAACATCCAGACTCAAAACAACAACTTGTAGGTCATACAAATATTTGTTCCATGCGGGAACCGAACGCGCAACACGCAGCGTAGCAGTCAATAGCTTGACCACTGCGCTAACCGTGCAGTCCATCTCGGACATCAACACTGTATAACAAACAGTTCAGTGTTACAAGGGGTCGTTCGACTACTGTTGCCGGAGTTGAACCCTTGTTAATAAAATAATGTGGTGGTATTGGGGGACAAATACGACGCTTTGGCCATCTTATGCGATTTGACCGAGACATTGAGATGCCAAGGATTGTGTTCTTCATGAAACCGCACTTCTGTGGATTCCAGTACTCTCTGGATCTTCTCACTGATGTGAACGGAATATGATCACCCGGATCTGTAGTGAGAATGTGGGCCACCCCAAAGCTCAATTCTTGGTCCTCTTTTATTCAGGCATTTTTTATATAGCTAAATGACTTGCCTTACCCCATAAGGGATAAACAGCAGCTGGTTTTTGACAAATTAAATGGTGCACTTGTAAAATTAGTTAACTGGTTTAATGTTAATAACAGACTTCTTATTGCGAATTATCAAAACTAAATGTATTCCCCTGTATTTTTTTTTTATAATAATTATAAATTAGCGCTTGACCGCAATCCCGCCTGATGGTAAGCAGTGATGCGATCGTTGATGGTAAAGCGCGCTAGTTTATTAGGAGCCTATACACTCAGAAAAACTGAGCGAATAGGAAGGAAGACGACAGTTGAGCCAGGTGATGCAATGTTAAACCCAACAACACGACCAATGATGCTGCGCCAAAGGGAGATTGATCTGAAGACCCTCCACGACCAAACTCCCAACACAACAACATTAGGCGCATCGTACCCGGCACACATCGCAACTCAACTACTCAGACCCGTCCTCCGTACGGCTTCACCAGACATCATGCCGGAACACGACAAATCGCTTGGCTTTGTCTGGTGGGTGGTAACTTCTGCCGGCGGCCGATGTTATGGCCTACCACCGAGAAAGTATTCTAAGTTATTCTAAGTTAGCTAGTGATTAACGACTATTTAACCATACATTTTTGATCATTGTACGTCACTTACTCTTAATCGTCGTTTATGAATAAACCCCTTAAACACTATGGTGTTTATTCATAAACGATGATTAACGTTAAGTGAAATTAAAGGTATGGTTAAACAGTCACTAATCACTAGTTAAGTTAAGCAACGTTTATGATTAGAGGGGATTAAGTTTACGATACGCTTGTGATTGAATTTATTAAGGGAGAGCACGATTAGGTTATTTTAGTTCCTTCCTTAGTGTACTGTCTTATAGTATTCTGTTGCTCCGGCGATATTCAGACAATTTTTATTTTACAAAAAAGGGAAATTCGTTTCATTTATAAATTAAGCCACAGACACTACTTCAGAGACAAATTTAAACAGATTAATATAATTACTGTGCCTTCTTAGTACAGACGACAGTACATCAAGCTACTACAATCTGTCAGATGTATTTATTAGACTTTCAACTTTATCTCTAAAGCATTAAGGCTTAAGGTTGATTGGGAATATTTGACAGTTTCCGGTAGCTTGACCTGTTGTCGACCGTACCTATGATAATTATGATTATAATGTTTTATATGACCATAAAAAATATGAATCTGTTTAAAAACTACAGTGATATTTATAATATAAATACTAGAAACAAACATAAATTTGTTGTACCGTCAACCAGGCTCAAGAAGATAGGAGGCTCGTTTACGTTTTTAAAAACTTCCTAGCCACTTTCAGAACTAAGCCTTAATAAATTCAAATCTTGTACAAAGTGAAAGTTATGCCAGAAACACTATAATTCTGTAAAATACTATATTTACGACAAAAAGGTTTGGGATTGAGGTTAAGACAGTGAATGTGTTTTTCTTTTTTTGCTAATTTTACTTTATTTTTTTTACTTTTGCAGATATCTATTTACATATACAATGACATAAAATCTACTTTGTAAAATATCATTATATTATTTTTTCTCATTGTGAAGACCTTGTTGGCTATTTTTCCCATGATCTGGCACTTTGAGTAATTTATGTATGTGGTCTACCTTGTCCCTTCTTTGGTATTTATTCGTTGAATCGCTAAGCTCCTTAAGTTTTAAGTCGAGCTTCGCGTTTTTGACAAATATGTGCAGTGACTGCACAGGTCCTCACAATCTGTGTAGTTCTTTCTTCAAAAGACCATCTCAGACATCAGTTCTACATGGTTTCCATGTAATCTAACCAAGATTATTCCTGGACTTTAAGAGACATCTGAGTTTGTTTCGGTCTTTCTTTTCAGAATAGTCAGAACAAAACGCCGAACTCGTCTAGCTTAAAATATGACTGACGTGCAAAGTGTTTGTACAAATTTACTTATAGAAAATAAATAATTTCTCAATTGATCATTTGGAATAAAAAGTTCCAGGATATATTGAACCGTGTCATGTACCAAAATAGATATCTTATCAGGTTATGCATAATTGCATGGCACACGTGTGAGCACAATGTACTTGCTTGCTTGTGTTTGTCGGGTTAGTCTTCTTTGTTGTTTTTTTTTTGTGTGTTTTCCATAATGGACGCTCTTAGCGTACAATATGTTTCTGCATCGTTCTCACACGGGTGATTTCAAAACGAATGATGTAATCAAATCAAAAGTGCCTGTAACGGGTTTATTTGAAATAAATGCTTTGATTTTGATTTTTTTTGATCATGTATCTCTTTGGAGTTTGTTTCCGAAACTTTATAATTATGAATTCAATAAACAGAGAAAAGTTTTTTTTTTTTAATAAGACATGTATTAAGGTGTCTCGTTTTGCTAAAGCAGGCGTTAATAAATTGTTAGTATAAATAAGGCTGGCTTTGAGCGTTGTAAGCGTGGCAATATTATTAATCCACTCAAGAGGTTTTCTAGTTCACGAATTAGAACTAGCAAGTACCGCGTTTCAAAGAATAAAGAATTAGATTGTCAACAATTTTACCAATAAAACTTCGCTATTGTATATTCTCTAAGCAAACAGATACGTACGATAATGCCTTCACTAATGACAGTCGGATCCATAGTGCCAACATCGACATCCACGACGGGAGCGTTGATGTTTACGTCCGGAACATCTACTTCCATGATCTCTTCTTCCAGAGATATCGTCCTGTTCGCATCTGTCACGTTGAGTGCTGGCGCTGAAAGGTATTGAAGCTATTTTATTATTCGCTTCTGACTTATAACTACATGATGTGCTACTTCAGCGTATACATCCTGTTTCCACTCGTCACCTTCAGTAATTTAAGTGTTTAAAAACAGAATGTTGCGTGGGTAACACCTCTTTTTACTTATAATTCTATTCTAGTCTATTTTTATTTATGGCAAGTGGAGCCGATGTCGACTATTCTTTTAATTTTAAAAGTGGATTGGAGAAGCAAGAGTGTACCTAAATAAACAATAATAAAAACAAAAACTTACGATGTTACATTGGACCTTTTTATATCTTGGGAGGTTATTGGAGGAATGATTTTACTTATATCATTATTGGAGAGTTTTATGAAGACTGACATTGCAGAATTTGCTTTTTCTTCAACAAAAATAGTTCTATGAGCCAGAGACACTAGTTGAGTGAGTGCTAAAATGATGGACACTGCAGCACTTTAGCCCATTTTAGGATTCCGTACCAAAGGGTACGAGACCATAAAAGACCTCGTAAAAACGGGACCATATTTTTAACGACACCACTGTCCGTCTGTCACCAGGCTGAATCTCACGCACCGTGATAGCTAAACAGTTGAAATTTTCAAAAATAGTGTATTCTTTTGCCGCCACAACAAGAAATAGATACTAAAATCAGAATATGTAGCACTTGATCGATGTAAAAAATGCCCAATAAGAAATAAAGTTTTCTAGAAATAACGGGTGTTTTTTTAGAGGTATAGAACTTTAAGTTGGCAACACGTTTTTAAATGGCGGCTATTTTATCAGCTGTCAAGTAATTTATGTTTAGTTTGGTTTGGCATTTCAAAATGAATAGACTGACGCCTGAAAATCATGGTGCTGTTCGAAATACGTATCGCGCATTACGTCCATTTTACGGTCAACATAATCGTCCATCAGAGCAATCGGAAAAATCTTGGTTTGCATGCTTACAAAATCCAACTCGTGCAAGAATCGAAGCCTCGCGATCACCTAGCAAGGCGAAGATTCGGTGAATGGGCCCAAAATAAGATTGCTGTCGATCCCGATTTTCATAAGCGAATTTTGTTTAGCGATGAAGCTCACTTTTGGTTGAATGGATACGTCAATAAACAAAACTGCCGTATTTGGAGTGATGATAATCCTCAAGTGTATGTTGAGACACCGTTACATCCAGAAAAACTGATTGTGTGGTGTGCTTTATAGGCTGGTGGAATAATTGGTCCGTACTTCTTTAAAAACGATGATGGCCAGAACGTTACAGTCAATGGTGACCGCTATAGAGCGATGATTACTGACTTTTTCGTTCATCAATTAAACAATCATGATGTGCAAGAGTTGTGGTTTCAACAAGACGGCGCAACATGTCACACAGCTCGTGCCACAATTGATTTATTGAAGGAAACGTTTGGTAACCTCATAATTTCAAGTTTCGGACCCGTGAATTGGCCTCCAAGATCATGAGATTTAACGCCACTTGACTATTTTCTGTGGGGATATGTGAAGTCGCTAGTCTACGCCGATAAGCCCGAAACAATTGACCACCTGGAGGACAACATTCGGCGCGTTATTGCTGTACAAATACAAATGTTGGAAAAAGTAATCGAAAATTGGACCTCCAGATTAGACTACGTCCGAGCCAGCCGTGGCGGTCATATGCCAGAAATCATACTTAAATTATAATGCCAGAAGATTGCCTTTCGAATAAAGTAAATTTCATATTAATAAAAAAAATTGTCTTTGTTTTATTCTATTTCAAAGTTCTCTACCTCTAAAAATACACCCTTTATATGTATGGTGATAGGAACACCGATGCACAAACTATAACTATGAAATGTCATCGACCAAAAATTTCAACGTCGGGGCTCCAGAATCATGTACTGGATCCATGGCTGCTATGTATCCTTTGTTTTTTAGGAATTTGATATTTATTCATAAACGCTGCTTAAAGTTAACTAGTGATTAGCAATTCTTTAACCATAAATTTTTGACCTTTTAACGTCACTAAACTTTAATCATCGTGTATGAATAAACATCACAGTGTTTAAGGGCTATAATCATAAACGATAATTAAAGTTAAATGACATTAAAGGGTCAAAAATGTATGGTTAATAAATCGCCAATCACTAGTTAACTTTAAGCAACATTTATGAATAAGGGGGTTATAGTTTTGGCATGTCCGTCCGGCCGTACTCGGCTTACCTTCCAAAACGGTTAGTTTTAGAAAGATGAATCTTGGCGTGGATGTACGGGTACCGCGTCGACGAAGTACTAAAATAAAATCACAACAAACATTTTTTTCGCGTACCTTCTCCACCTATGCCTACGTAAAGTGGAGATAACTGTTTCTAACAGTCGTTTTTACTTTTGTAAAACAAATAGAACAATGTTTTAATTTCGTTATAACTTACGTTCATTAATCTCTTCCACAGCATTGTTGTCTTCTGTCTGCTCAGGTGCTGGTGCTGTAACGGGCACTGCCTCGACATCTACAACATATTGTCCAATTTACAAGATCGATGTCATAAACTTCACCCATTTAATCAGAAAACCCTTTCAACTTCAAATCATAGAGCCAGTATTGTATTTAGTACTTTACTACCGTGGGAATATTTTCAAAAGTATTGTACAACATTATTTTTTGTTTATGCGAAACTCGAAACACGTGTCCAGTATTTTTAAGTAAAGATGTACAAAATTTCAAAAAGATGTCATGAAAAACATGTCACAAAGTTATGAGCTTGTTATCCTACTTGGCTGTCCCAACAAAAATATGGTCCACGCTTCGTTCAAACGGGCGCGCGGGGCGTTGATCTCTGGCGTCAGCTGTTACTCGCAATACTATGATTTACCGTGCAAGCTCGGTAACCACACTGTAACAATTTCTAAATGTATGTGGTAAAAAATATAACATTGTGTAAAAATTATTGGAATCGATTCAGTTGCGTATTCTGAACAAACTATATTCAGGTTTCGTATAAAGAAAATATAACGTTGTATAATATGTTGTTCCTGGTTATAAACCCATTGGGTGCCAAATTTAAACCCAAATCCGTTCACTAGTTTTTGCGTGAAAGAGTAACAAACGTCCATTCATGCATTCTCACAAACTTTCGCAGAATTATCGCTATTAGTAGAATGTTCTGTACACTGAGATTGTTAATACAAAACCAATTAAAAATTCATCGATATTATAGATTGAAAGGTTAATCTGTATGTAACAAGGTATCAATGCCAATAAGTGTGAGTAATTTTGCTGACGATTATTATGTTAAGACTTATTTACACGGTTGCAATTTAATTGCTTATGGCTTTAATGAAGTTGAAACAACAATAAAAGTTGCATTGTCTAAACACCATTTAGACGGTGCAAGTCATTTGTTGCATCAATGTTATTATATACCACAGGCAATAAAATTGCAGCATGTAAATCAGTCTTAACATAATTGTCATCAGCAAAATTACTCGCACTTATTCGCATTGATACCTCGTTTACATACGGATTAATTTCTCAATCTATAGCCGATATTGAATGTTTAATTGGTTTTGTATTAAGAACTTCAGTGTGCAGAAGATATACGCTTACCGTCGTCAGACTGCTCCACGTTGAGGTACTGGTCCGGCAGCGGCGTGCTGGTAGCGATGTCGACTGTGTGCGATGTCGGCGGGCGCGACACCATGCGGTAGCGACCGCTCGATGACGGCTGCGCGTCCGTGACAGGTAGGACGTCGGGCGGGTTCGCTGATGGTGACGAGGTAAAAATACAAAACTCTTACTTTATGAAACAAGCAGAAGTGAATGTTAAGATGTTAATTCCTCTTAACATTATGTAAACGTTGATTCAAATAGGCTGAAATTTACCTTAAATTGAAATTATTACCTTGAATTGAAATTTGCCTTACACATATTTATTGTGTGGATAGAAAAAAAACAGAACAAGTGGCAAAGAGGCGTGTCTGTATCATCACGGAATGTTCAAAATGACCATATATTAGGAGAATGTTCGTGTCCGCGAACTTACGATCGTTATCCTAAAAAATAAAAGAATGCCTTGTTGCTCAGAGGTTTCTTGTAAAAACCGAAGCCAAAACAAAACTTAATCATAGAATCACTAACCATATACCTATAAATATAAGTATCGTATTTTGTTATAAATATAAAATAATGAGAAAAATTACATGCTTTTACTGGATCAGGGTCGAGGTATTTTTCTTGATCAGTCCAAATCAATGCAATAAACTCTTTGATATCAACTTGACATGGAAAACGCACATTCAAATCTTTCAAAATAAACTTTCATCATTGGTCGGCTCACTGCTTAATTAATGTTAGATATATTCCAATAAACGTTCAGCTAAAAAATTGGTCTGAGAATCAGCACTTTTTGAACGTCAATATTACACAAGACAGTCCCCCCAAAACGCCCGCCCTTCGCCACTTTCTAGTGCTTTAGCTCGGAAGAAGTGGCGGAACAAACTTCCCAGCAACACAGCTGTCTGTTCATTTAAAAAAATAATGACTTTATACAATACTATGTATAGTAATGAACACAAGAAAACACAACAACAATGAAATTATTTTCAGCCAGCTAGCCACCCCAACATACTTACCAGCAAAACAAAAAAAAAATATCATTAAAATATAAATAAGTAAAGACTTTTTGTCTAAATAAAAGCCGCGGGTATAAAGGGCGTGACAGCTTATATATTTATCCATTTTAAAAAAAGAAACAGTTAAATGAACTCATATAACATGTCAAATATATAATCAAATCAATAAGCAAATTCCAGAGAAAGAACACAAACATTGTCTTGAGTTAATCAGAGCGACCAGCTATTCTTATCATTTAAATAGTCGTTTACGGGATAATATGCCTTTGAAAAAAGCTTGGATTTGATTTGTGCTTTAAATGCATTGTAAGTCAAATCTACCATAGCGCCCAACAAAAGAGTTATGAACCTTTTGAAGTCGAGCCCCTTGCTCGTAACTGGTCCTTATTTCTAGTGTTAACATTATAAATCTCATTGGTGGGCTCACTGCATATAATGTTAGATGTATTCCAATAAAAGTTCACCTACAAGTCCCTTGTTATGCCTCTTTTATTTATTTTTTTCTTATCTAAATATGATATCACATGTAAAACTGGCTAAAACCAATGAAAATTTTATAAGATAAAATAATAAAAATACAAACACTACACAATTCTGTCTTCTTAATGCCGTAAAAAACTATCCATAAATTGACAAAATCCTATTAAGCATCAAGCAGCTTTAAACACATGCATATACAGTATGTTAAGAAAACTCTGTCCGACCCATAAGGATAATAAAGGTTAGGTAAACACATGACCAAATATAATATAAAATTTTACGTAATCATAGTACCAATACAAATGAATTTTGAAATAATCTTTTTTCCCGCGAATTAATTCCAATTTCCCCGAAATTTGGTATTTTTTTAAAAAGTGACAACACCGGTATTGTTATATGAGCGAATGGCGATGCGATCACGTGCCGCGTGCCCTGCCGCCCGCCACCCGCGGAAGGGTGGTAACGCACATTTATTAAGTTACCTCTTTTTGCGAAATAATATTTATTTTTTTAGGGGATTTTTTTTAAGTTTAGCCCGGTTTTGTATGCATTGGTAGAATCAGTTATCGATACCTAACAACACCTCCACGGGTCGGACAGGGTTTTCTTAACATATTGTATATCTATAAAATTATTCACAAACATTTTCACTCACGCGTTACATTCACAACAGAAGGTGAAAGATGCATATAGGTACTCATCTCGTCGAGCCTGACACCTGGTATGGTCTAGAATAAGAATGGACTACAGCAAAAATAACCCATTTGGAAGCACGGCTCTATATTAAACTTCCAAAGAATATTAAAGAAGTCACTTCACTCAACATATTTAATGATTATTTTCTTTTATTTACAACGACAAAACACTATTTTAACTGTGTTATGTTTATTTTTGTCTAAAACAGCGACATTTTTTTACTTATACCACTTTACTTATATACTTATAGAAACGCACTGAATCCTCATCAAATTTTGGTTCACAATGATCATACTCATATTTATTTATTTTCTTCTACCCGCACTGTTATAATAAAAAAGATCGCAGATTCCACTATCTACCTACTAAGAACGTGTTATTTATGAAACTAGTTTTTGTATAAATAACATGCTTTTTTTATTAAACTATAAACTAGCGCTTGAACGCAATCCCGCCTGATGGTAAGCAGTGACGCAGTCGTTGATGGTAAAGCGCACTAGTTTATTAAGAGCCTATTCACTCTAGCCTTTAAGACACTCAAATTGTAGTCCGACGGAAACACCGCCCTCCCTCGATGTACGCGGTATAAAGGAGGAGGCGAAACGTTTCGTCCGGATCGTAGTGGTGTTAACAACATAAGGGTGGAAACTTGCCGTACGACGGGTCGTCCGATGGTGGAACGGAGATGGGGGAATTAAATCATGCAATTCCCTCGCACACTCCCCAAAATGCATGCTATAGAAGACCGAAAAGCTGGCTACTCTACGCCTGTGCTCTAGGCTTTGGAGACCGTCTCCAGTTAAGTCAGGGTCACCAATCAGCCTCCTCGCCCGCCTCTCCACTGAATCCAAAGTGGCCAGGTGACACTTAGCAGCACCAGCCCAAATGTGGCTGCAGTACTCGACACACGAACGGACCTGTGCTTTGTACAACATTAGAAGTTGTCCTGGTGTGAAGTACCGCCGGACCTTTGCGATAACGCCAAGTTTCTTGACAGCCCCCTTGGCCTTGGACTCAATGAACCGCCCAAAGTTTAGGTTCGAGGAAATCTCAACTCCCAAAAGCTGAAGGCGGTCGGTACACTCCAAGGATACATTTCGAAAAGTAGGAGGCTTTATATTATATACTATTTTTATTGTAATACTAGCTTCAGCTCGGCAAACATTATTTTGCCATATACATTACAGGCAGTCCCCGTACTTCCGGCATGTTAGGTTCTCGAAATACGCGACGTAAATCGAGACAAATTTCATATGTTTACATGTAAAAGTCAAGGGTTAAAATCCACTCTGATTAAAAAAAAACTGCGTTTAAAACAAAGGATTATATATTTTTTTTTTATACTAGCGCTTGACTGCAATCCCGCCTGATGGTAAGCAGTGATGCAATCGTTGAAGGTAAAGCGCACTAGTTTTTTAAGCACACTTACTTAAAACAAAAACCTTAGTGATTAGGAAGGAAGACTACAGTTGAGTGAGGTGGTGCAATACCCAACACACTATATACTATTAAACCCAACAACACGACCAACGATTCTGCGCCAGGGGGAGATTGATGTGGAGACCCTCCACGACCAAACTCCAGACGCAACATAAATACTTTATTAACAAAAGTATGTAGTTAGTAGCAGGCCCCACGGGTATTAACCTCGCGACTAGTGAATTCTCCTATCGAAATCGAAACAATTGATGTATGTTTGACGAAAACATCGTTCGACGTAACTTGAAACGACGTAAGTCGAGGACTGCCTGTATTTCTAGGAACTAACTTTGTTCTTGTTTTTCCCCAGCCTATTGAGGTCCACTGTTGGACAAAGGCCTCAATCCAAGGCTTTCATTGCATTGGGGAGTTTGTCATAATACCCACGCTTGGTTGGGTTGAAGATCACAGTAATTTGATATTCCACAGCAGAAGCGCTGCTGCCCGCTTCCGTGGTGAGAGTTCCCATAGTCGCCTCTTACGACACCCACGGGAGGATATGGGTTGGTACTATTACAAGCCCGGTACCACAAGGGAGGGAAATATTTTTAGTACAATAAAAAAAAAAAAGAAATAGATGTTGACAAAATTTCATACAAAATCGAGCAGTTTCAGTTTATGATTACTAATAAACATTGTGACATGAGAATTTTATATGTAAGATCTAATATCAGTTTGAAATGAAACTAAATCGTTTATTATGCAAGTAGGATCACTGATCACTTTTACACGTCATATTTTTTAAACTAGCTGGAGCCGGCATTTCCTAAGTGACTACCTCTGAGAAAAAAGCCGAAACAAACTCAGGGGTCATCGTCTTAATTCAAGTCCAAATATTAAAAATGAAAATGTTTACAATAACAATATGTATTTGCTTTGTACATAACAATCAAATTACGTGATTTAAAAAAAAAAAACGAGCGAGCAGCTCAATCCCAAGCTTTATTGTCTTCTAAATAATCTGAGATTTTATAATACCCCTTTTTGGAAAGTTTGGTCTAATACAGCTTTTAAATCTTTTAATGGGCAAGTTTCGATTGTCCACGGCAAGCTTGTTGTAAAAGTGTAGTGTGTACCCATAAACGAGTTGCCTACTCTGTGGAGACGAGTGTGATGTATCATACAGGGTGGCGCAATAGAACGTGCATATTGCATCATCTTTTTTTGCGGGGTAGAAGGGGCGTGGGCGAGGGGAGACCGATATCGTTGGGTAGCGCGGTTCATGAAGTTTTAGTCACTATGAGTCACTTCGACGGGAAGCGTCGCGCATTTTGCGTGCGCGCATTTTACGAAAACTCTCGTTCGTACGTAGTTGTCAGGCGACTATTTTGTTCTGAGTATGGTGTACGGCAAATTAGGGAGGCTCCGAGTGCTAATTTAATTAAAATCTGGATAAAGCGGTTTGAAGAGACTGGATCGACGTTTAAACCACACGCAAAAGGTCGTCCACGCACATCTAGGACCGAAGACAATATTGAGAGTGTTAAGCAGTCGGTACGAGAAGATCCACAAATGTCTACTCGCAAGAGATCGTCTGTCCTAAACATATCGCGACGAAGTTTGCAACGAATTTTAAACTTGGATCTTAAATTGCATCCATACAAGCTGCAATTAACTCAAGAATTGAAAGACTTTGACTTCATAGCACGGCTCACATTTGCTAATGAAATGCTCAATCGGTTTTCAAATTTTGAAAACATCCTTTTCTCTGATGAGGCACATTTTCATATGAATGGGTTCGTAAACCGCCAATATTGTCGTTATTGGAATAGTGAGAATCCCAGACTCAAACATCAAAAACCGTTACATAGCCCTAAAGTGACATTTTGGGCCGCAATCTCTGCCAAAGTAATAATTGGTCCTTATTTTTTTGAAAACGCACGGGGGCAAAACATCACTGTTAATACCGAACGCTATGTTGCGATGTTGGAAGGTTTTTTGGCCCCAGAACTTGAAAATTCAAGAATAAAGAACTCTAGGACTTGGTTCCAACAAGACGGAGCTACCAGTCACACATCAAATGACTCCATGGCGGTTGTGAAGCAGATGTTCCCTGGCAAACTGATTTCGAAAAGAGGTGATATCCCATGGCCTCCGCGCAGTCCAGACTTGACGCCTCCTGACTTTTTTTGTGGGGATACCTCAAACACAAAGTCTACACCAATAATCCGAGAAACATCAGTCAGCTCAAGGAGAATATTCGTGGTGAAATGGCAGCAATCACACCAGCACTACTTAAGAAAGTTTTCGGTAATTTCCGTTTGCGGTTAGAGGAGTGCCAACGTAGAGAGGGTCATCATTTAGATGATGTTATTTTAAAAAAATAAACTTCAGTTATCACTTAATAATTGCTTAGTTTTATTTTAACTATACCTTTTGTATTTATTTTTTAATAATTATTTTAAAAATGCACGTTCTATTGCGCCACCCTGTATATAGCAAGATTGTATTTGTTCCTGGTATTTATATGTATAATGAATATCGCATATTTTCTTAATATCGCATATTTTTATGTACATACTTAAGATTTTGAATTTTTCTCAAAGAGAATCTCCATAGTTGAAAATGTATCTCGATTACACATTTAACGAATTAACGAATTGGGAATACTATTAAAAGTTTTTTTTAAAGTATTGCATACTATAATATACATCGTTATTTTTGTTTGTTCAGAATAAGCAACTGAATGGATTTCAATCATTTTTCACCATGTTATATTTTTTCCCAAATACATTTACAAATTGTTGCAGTGTGGTTACCAAGCGCGACACGCAGGTTACGGTAGATCATCGCCCGCGCAACAGCTGACGCCAGAAGTCAATGCACCGCTCGCCCGCCCAAGTAGGATAACAAGCTCATTTCTTTGTGGTTTTTCATATCTTTTGGAAATTTTGTACATAGATTCTTTACTTAATGAAGTCGGTTAAAATTACTGGACACGTGTTTCGGGTTTCGCATAACCAAAAAATAATGTTGTATAATTGGGCTCGCCATGAAGTTGGCCCTTGGTCGACATTATACAACGTAATATAATTAATAGATTCCAATCATTTTTACACCATGTTATATTTTTCCCAAATACATTTAGAAATTGTTGCAGTGTGGTTACCGAGCGCGCCACGCAGCTTATGGTAGATCATAGTACTTGGCACGTTGCGCACGCCCGCGCATCTGCTGACATACATAGACTGACAGTTGACCATATTTATGTTGAAACAACCAAGTAAAATAACAAGCTCATAACTTTGTGGTCTTTCATGATATCTTTTTAAAATTTTGTACATAAAATCTTTACTTAAAAATACTGAACACGTGTTTCGGGTTTCGCATAAACAAAAAAATAACGTTGTATATTACTACAAGCATTTTTTTTAATCTAAGTTTACATATTTAATTATCCTGACGGTATATTTTACAAAAAAAATAAGAACGAATTTACCACCGAAAATTCAACATACAACCCATCTAGTTTATATAAATTTGTAACCCAATCCCCGAGAGATGGCGCTGTATTATGATCTACTGTTACGATTTTTCCTGAAAAAATGGGGTCGGGACGGGTGTGAGCTCTTTAATAGTTGGAATCTATAACTCTTTCTTTAGATATCAACTTACCACCTTCTTTCGAGGGCCCGTTTTTAGGATTCCGTACTTAGTATAATATGTCAACTCTATGTAATGAATAACCTATTTTTTATCTCTTATTTAATTCGTCACTAATTATGACGGACGAGAAACTACGGAACCCAACACTAAGCGTGGCTTGATACGCTCTTGGTGGGTTTTTTTATTATAGTCCTAGTTCCAAATAAAAAATTTAATTTCTTTCACATACCATTTCTGGTGTATCCGGGCAGGAAGTTACGGCCTGTCTGCGATCGGGTGCAACAGTTGTTGTTGTAAGTCCTGGTCCTAGCATTAGAAGCGGCGGTCGACAACGACGGAGTGAACAGCGGGTTTCGTGAGGAACCGGCACTGCCTGTATAACCTGACGATTACATTATACTTATAGGTGTATAAGCTCTTCAGATGTTGAAGAGGAATTTAAAGTGAAGTTATAATAAAGTATAAAGTTGCTACATTAATTAAATTTCGACATTAAGAGATGTATTCTTAAGAGATTCAGACTAATTGGTTATTAGGAATACTTCAATACACAAAAATTATCATATTGATGGGGAGAACAAGTCACCAATGGAACTAAACACAATCAGCAGCAGCACATTTAATTTGCGTTCAAAATCTATCAGTGATAATATTCCACACCAATGATGACACTGATAGTACTTGAAAACCCTCTTGATCGCGTTGAGTCACTTTAGTTAAAACTCTTAGTGATTTGTGGTGCAAGCGTGGTCTAAGATTATAGATTTAGACTAAGGTTACTAACGACGTGTGGTGGTTGGCATACTGGCGCCTTGTTTACACTGCGCCAAGCTTTGTAGATTGCGAGTCAGTTTTTTGAACGCCAGGATGCGCTGTATGTCAGCTGCTGATGTGTTCGCCCGCTCGTTGCGACGCGTATCGCGTATATCGGAGCGCGCGGGGATTGCTGGCCGCGTCATGTACGATAGAGGCACATCGCATAACCTGGACCTGTACAATAAATGATTTTATTGCTGTAAGTAGGTTTATAACAATACATTCACAAATCACATGTCGGCTTTATCCGACTAGTATTCGCTAGCTCTACTCATGACTCACATTAAAGAGAAAGACATTTACAAGTACAAAGATAGTTGTAACATCATCATCATCAACCTTTTTATCGTCCCACTGCTGGGCACAGGTCTCCTCTCATACAGAGAAGGATTGAGCGTAATCACCACGCTTGCTCAATGCGGTTTGGCGATTTCAGACTAGTCCAGGTTTTCTCAAGATGTTTTCCTTCACCTTCAGTCATCGGTGTCCAAGATATACTTAGAAAGTCCATATAACTTTAGAAAAGTTACATTGGTACTTGCCTGACCTGGAATCGAACTCGCGCACTCATACTTGAGAGGGTGGTGTTGTAACATATTAAGGATAAATTCGACACATTCGCTGCTGATACAAATATTGACATGTGAACCTAATAACTTAATAGAAGAGTACTTATAATAGTTACTGTTAAATATCCATAGTGCCTCAGGTAGATGGTACATTAGCATCATGGAGACTTGATTGAATGCTTAGGTTAAATTTATGCACTGGGTACGAGGGTCAAACTGAAAGTTCTTAGAACTGGCCACTTATAAACAATATAATAAAAAAATAATTCTAAAATTTGAAAATAGAACTCTTTGGCAATATTACTGAGTATATATTTCATTCATTTGTCATTAGTTACACGATTTGGCGGCAAATTGAATATTGTCTGTGTCACGTCAACATGAATTTAACACGAGAAAAATTTCGTGCAATGATTTTTTATGACTTTGGATTTAAGTCAACAAGAAAGTTATGATAGACTACGATTGGCCTTTCACGATGAAGCCCCATCTCGTGCGACTGTTTACAACTGGTTTAATGAGTTTAAAGGGTGGTGTTGTAACATATTAAGGATAAATTCGACACATTCGCTGCTGATACAAATATTGACATGTGAACCTAATAACTTAATAGAAGAGTACTTATAATAGTTACTGTTAAATATCCATAGTGCCTCAGGTAGATGGTACATTAGCATCATGGAGACTTGATTGAATGCTTAGGTTAAATTTATGCACTGGGTACGAGGGTCAAACTGAAAGTTCTTAGAACTGGCCACTTATAAACAATATAATAAAAGATTATAATTTAGATAATAATTTAAATAATAATTTAAATTAGAAATTAAGACAATAGAGCCAACCTCTAGCTATAATAATATACAGGATTGCAAAGGCAACTCGGGAGGAAATTTAAGGTCAATAAATAATATTAATTTGGTGCATCAAAATATTCAAGGATTTATGAACAAAGATTTAGAGGTAGATTTATTGATGAACCATTATGGTGTTGATATTCTTTGCATAACCGAACATTGGCTAAAAAGTCACCAGTTCTTGTTCAATTTTAAGAATCACCAGGTTGGTAGTTCGTTTAGCAGAATAAATGCTATACATGGTGGCTCATTAATATTAGTTAGTAACCTGCTCAAATTTAAAAATCGTAAAGACATTGTGAGCCTGTCTGTTGAACGAACAGCTGAAATTGCCTGTATAGAGTTGGAGGGCTTCGTTGTATTAAGTGTGTACAGACCCCCTTCAGGATTGTATGACTGCTTTGAAAAGGTAATGGATGAAGTTTTACACAAGATTTGTGTTTCGAACAAAGCCATTATCGTTTGCGGTGATTTTAATGTTAATTTATTAGAGAACTCAGGTTATTGTAATAAAATTATAAGTCTATTTCAGTCCTACAATCTTGTAAACCTATTTTTGGAGCCCACAAGAATAACGCCTACTTGTGCCACATGCCTAGATAATATTTTTACTAACATAATACCAAGCCGCAAAGAAGTTGTAAATTTATTTGATTCTGATCACTGCGGACAAAGGATTACTATTCCAAACAATAGTAAAAAAGTGGCCAAAAAGGATATCACTGTTAACCCCAAAACTGAAAGCCGCTTGGAGGTTTTTAGATTTAATCTCATCAATAAAGTGCCAGTCTTATCCAGTTATGTTAATGCTGATCCTAATCATCTCTATGATAATTTTTTTAATATATATTGTAAGCAATTTGATTCCACCTTTGTTCCCAAGACTATCTCTATTAATAGTAATGCATCTTTCTCTGATTGGGCTACCATAGGTATTCATAAAAGTAGAACTCGGCTTTATGAACTGTACAATGAGAGGACTTATATTAACACTGTTGAATTTAATTTGTATGTTAGAAAATACTCAAAATTATTTAAACAAGTTTGCTATATGGCCAAGTCACGTTACCTGAGTTCAAAGATAAAAAACAGTAGTAATGTAATTAAAACGACTTGGAAAATTATTAATAGTGAAACGGGAAGGTCCAGTGATAGAAATACTGACTATAGCCTGACTGTTAATGGCAACATAATAAAATCAGACTCGCAAGTCGCTGAGGTGTTTGAAAATTTCTTTTCGGATATTCCTGTTTTAACTACTAAATCCCTAAACTCATCACCTTCTGTTGCTGAGTCTTTGCTTAAAGAAAATGTTAATCTTTGTAATTCGGAATTTCACTTTGAATATGTTACCAGTAAAGATATAATTAAAATCTTTCACACTCTCAATATAAAAAAGACTGCTGACCTATGGGGTCATTCGGTGGAAGTTGCGAAGTCTATTATTGATATTGTGGCACCCACTCTAGCGGTTATCTTTAATACTTGTATTGACTGTGGAGAGTTTCCTGATCTCATGAAAAATAGTAAGATAATACCTTTGTTTAAATCAGGCAGTACATCAGACCCCACAAATTATAGACCTATTTCTGTACTACCTACCTTTAGTAAAATTTTTGAGAAATTAATTTTAAACCAAATGCTAAGTTTTTTTAATAAACATAAATTATTACATAGCAAACAGTTCGGTTTTACAAGGGGTCGTTCAACTACTGATGCCGGTGTTGAACTTCTATGTCATATCTACAATGCATGGGAGGATAAATGCGATGCCTTGGGCATTTTTTGTGATTTGTCCAAGGCATTCGATTGCGTTCTTCACGAGACGTTAATCAGGAAACTCCGCCACTACGGGATCAGGAACTCTGCATTGGATCTTATTACATCCTACTTGAGTGGTAGGATTCAAAGCGTTGACGTTAATGGAAAAAGATCATCCGGATCTTTAGTAACAATGGGAGTCCCACAGGGGTCAATTCTTGGTCCCTTTTTGTTTCTTGTTTACATTAATGACCTGCCGTACCTCATAAAGGATAATCACGATATAGTGTTGTTTGCAGATGACACTTCACTTTTATTTAAACTTAAACGTCAGCAGCAGGTCACTGAAGATGTAAATAGCGCGATCTCCAAAGTAGTCCACTGGTTTAATGTTAATAACTTACTTTTAAACGAGAAAAAAACAAAATGCATTAAGTTTACTCTACCTCACGTTAGGCAGGTGAAAACTAAAGTGTTGATAAAGGGCGAAGAATTGGAATCTGAAGACAGCACAGTGTTCTTGGGTATAACTCTGGATGCTAAGCTTCAATGGGGTCCCCATATAGAAAAATTGTCAAAAAAACTAAGTTCTGCTGCATACGCAGTTAGAACAATTCGTAATTTGACTGATATTGAGACGGCCCGTTTAGTGTATTTTGGCTATTTCCATAGCGTAATGTCGTACGGCATTCTGTTGTGGGGAAATGCCACTGATATTCAGACAATATTTGTTTTGCAGAAACGAGCTGTTCGTGCAATTTATAAATTAAGTCCAAGACACTCTCTCAGAGAAAAATTTAAAGAAATTAATGTACTGACCGTGCCGTCTCAATATATTTATGAAAATCTTTTGTATGCTCATAAAAATATAAAATTGTATAAAAAATACAGTGATGTCCATAGTATAAATACTAGAAACAAGCACAAATTTATTGTACCTACAACAAGGCTCAAGAAAATAGGTGGCTCTTTTAGATGCCAATGTATACATTTTTACAATAGACTTCCAGAGGTGGTTCAAGATCTGAGCCTGAATAAATTCAAATGCTTCATTAAACGTAAGTTGTGTCAGAAAGCATTTTATAGTGTTAAAGATTATATTGACGACAAAAAGGCTTGGGCTTGAGCTGCGTCCGATTTCTATGCTTACACTGATTGTTCTTTGATTTTTCCTCTCGTAGTTTAAATTTGCAATTGTTTGTTTTTTCTTAACTCAAAGCCAGTACACACTATGTAGCCAGGCATATTGTACGTTACGGAATTGCATCGCTGACAGGGGTATTCGGCACTGGTGCAGCTGCACAGGAGCTAAACTTAGCATTCGGGAACACCGTTGGAGCTGCTGAACCTTGGACAAAACTGTCTTTGCATTGTGTAGATTCAATTTCTTAGTATTGTATAATTGCATGGAACACGTGTGAGCACGATCTATTTGCTGTAAAGCATCTATTTGTTGGGTTAGTCGTTTATTGACTTGATAGTGCTATGGCTGTTGAGAGTATGTCATGCTCACTCAAATGTCTCGCTGGTGGTGGCGTGTGTGTTGGGTCATTAGGTTCCCTTCAATATGGTTGAGCTGAATGATGCTGATCCATACGTCATGTTCGTGAACGGACGCCGTCAGAGGGGACTGGTCATCTCTTAGCTGCTACGGCGTATTTTAATTTCTGAATTGTTGTTTTTTTTTTCCATAATGGACGCTCTCAGCGTACAATATATTTCTGCATCGTTCTCACACGATTTATTTCAAAATGAATGATGTAATCAAATATTTGTATCAATAGCTTGATATTTTAAAAGAGTGTCCATGGAGTTTCTTGCCCGTTCTTCTCCATAGGTACCTACTTTTTGGAATGGGCGACTAGCTTCACCTTACTGACTGACCGAACTTCTGACAATTCAAAAGTGCCTGTAACTGGTTTATTTGAAATAAATGCTTTGATTTGATTTGATTTGATTTAAACTTGGTCGCACTAATCTCACTGATGATTTACGTGAGGGACGGCCTTCTACGGCGACGACTGAAGATAACATCTGTGTTGTGCGGCGTATGATAGACTGACAAAAGAGTGACCTATCAGCAGATTCAGACAAGCTTAGGCATCGGTATGAGTCAAGTGCACAAAATCCTCCACGAACATTTAGCGGTCAGGAAGCTTTGCGCCCGGTGGATACCTCATAATTTGACTGAGGCTCAAAAACTCAATCGTGTGGATTGGTGCCGTAAAATGATTGAAAGATTTAACGGAGGTGACTCAAATGCTGTGTTCGACATACTAACAGGTGACGAAAGCTGGATTTACTGTTATGATCCTGAAACCAAATTTACATTAGTAGGAAGTAGGATTATTACTTTTATGAAAATCATCTATCTAGAAAAGGTTGTTAACATCATTCTGACTTTTACGCGTAAACTACTAGTTACCTAGCAACGGTTCGTTTTACCTCTATTCTTTATCGAATTTGGCCCAAATATAGGTAGTACTGTCTAATAATGAAAAAAAATCTACTGGCAGTACGATTCCTACTGATTTTAATGAAAGGCATGGCGATATTTTAAAACCTGTAGGAGTAATTAGACAAGTTTTTATTAACATGTTATTTAATCAAAACAAAACGGCATTACCGTGAGGCTCCAACGTTATTTGGTCTTGCAGTGTTATTGATGATAGACCAGAATAGAGCTCTGTCCATCTTAGCCTGATTCCTGCGCACAGTGGCAGGCGAAGAAGGCGGCGTTGGTTGCGTTCCTAGTAATACAAACAAAAACATCACAACTATGAATAGGTAGGTACTACTTACTAAAAGATAAACTTCGTCTTTGATAAAAAGAGGTTTTGCGTTTGACGACACGAGAGTATTTTGATTGAATATGTTTAGACATGCACAGTAAAAAGAATGTTTAATCTGATGGATTCAACATTTTTTTTCCATCATCCACCATGCAATTTTTTTTTCTCCTCACAACTGAGCCAATGTCGACAACTCTGCAGCCCCATGTGCTGATGGTAACATAGCAAGTCAAGCCGTCAAACTTGCTCATTCCATTGCGAAAAAAGTTACTTCAGTTGTCATGCTATGTCACGGTTGAAGAGCACAACTGTGACAAAGCATGACAGCTGAAGTAACTGGTATTCCATTTAGGTGATTCACCTAGTCACATTGTTATTACGGTTCTATACCTCGAAAGGAAGAAAAGGTACTCTTGTATAAGAGTCAAGTCAAGAGTCAGTATTAAAAAAACGTAACGTAGACATAGTTTCAAATCATCATAGTTTAGAATAGTCACGTACTTTTTCGCATGTCAACATTGAATAGATGTTTGTGCGTGGCTACAATGGACATTTAAGTATGTGATTGGGTGTATTATGTATTTTTTTCCCCCAAATGAATACAATGAAATCATCATCATCATCTCAGGGTTAATCCCAGTCGCATCCAAAGCTTTGGAGTCGGGGGTTCGCTTTACCAGTCTAATTGCTGATTTTGGCGAAACTTCGACATTTTCGGTGAAGCGACTGCCGTCTGACCTCCACAACCCGAAGGCAATATCGAAGCATTGCAGTTAGACCAATTGTTGGACTTTTGTGGGCTCCAAAAATCCGTAACGGCTGCCACTAGATGTTCGTATGGCAACTGGGACCAACGGCTTAACGTGCTTTCCGAGGCACGACCAGACCAGTGCAAATATTCATATTCATGCATACAAATATTTGCACTGCGCGA
This sequence comes from Sesamia inferens, assembly GCA_037179545.1. Classification (NCBI taxonomy): domain Eukaryota; kingdom Metazoa; phylum Arthropoda; class Insecta; order Lepidoptera; family Noctuidae; genus Sesamia; species Sesamia inferens. Next base: position 11,368,033 of record CM073928.1, on the reverse strand, counting down.
GGATCGAACTCGCGCCTCCTTGCGCAGCGGCCGTGTTTGCTACCGCTACGCCACGGAGGCTGTTTAAATACAATGAAATGTTATTACTAACTCAACTGTAAATAAGTAATAATTTATTTCTCAAAAAAACTAAAAAAAATATTTTACTATCTATAAAATAAATCAACGCGCCTATCTTTTTTTACATAACTCTGTAAAAATTAAATATGTATAAGATCGTTTTAAAATCGCTAAAAGTTCTTTTTCAATGGAAATATAGACAAATCTGTGAATCTGCTTTGGCCCTGTGTGTTTCATAAATATAAGTGATGCGCTACTCGTAATAACTATTAAATTTTGCTAATTTGTAAACTACAGGAAAATTATTACAATATAAAGTATAGTATTGAAATTCAAAAGCAAGTAGGCTGAAAAAACTTAAGGTCTTTTAAGTTTTTATAACGACGAATTGTCAATACCGCGTTTTAAAATAATATACCTACACGAGAAACAAAACAACACACTACACAGCCTGCTAACAACATATAATTATCATATTACGTTTTATTAAGACAACCTTTTTTTTTTGAGTTAAACCAAAAACTCTACAATAAATGAACATTCAACTCTGCTTAAAACAACCAATATAGGTACATATTTAACCAAATACATACACCAATAACGAAACAACATAAGTTGATAAAATAAAAAGGTATTTGAACGAACAACAATCATGGTATTTTTGTGAACTTATTAAATACGTCGCTTTATTAGAAGCTGTGCTTATTCGGCCATAAAAGCTCAATGTAATTACACGCCCTCGCACGCAAAGTTTACGCACACAACCAAATAATTTTATTCACAGACGCGTGCCAAGGAGGCACATTTAGTAACTGCTTACGCCGCTACGCGAAGTGGCGCGGGCGTCGCGACGAAGCCAAGTTGCGTGGGCTGCATTGTAATATGAGTTAGTAGTTTGCGCTAGCCCCAATAGATGGCAGTGTTATCACTAACTGATTAATAAAGTTTATCAGTTTTAAGTTTGTAGTATATAAATTATTTTACTGTAGTATATTATAAATTATTATATTTTTTTTTTAGAAAACTATTAGGGTATGCAGTGCTTATCTGCCTCTATGGAGCGCACGCACCTGCCCACAGGAGGATATGGGATGGTACAATTTTTGTTTACCGTTATTAAAGTCAATTCGCATATTTAAAATCTGTTTTCTATCTAAATGCAGCATGTCAGAACCTGTCAAAAATATAAATTAAAAATAATTTAAGACAAAGAATAGAATGCTGGTAGCATGGACGGTGTTCTACCCCAATGTATATGAAACATTAACAAGACCAGCTTGCTGTTATGATGTTTTGTTTTATTCTTTTATATCAGTTTTCAATCGGCCATTATCATCTGGGATATACCTGTGAGAGTGTATTAATGATGTTACATTCAACACAGTATTTAATGATGACAGCATCATCATCAACCTTTTTATCGTCCCACTGCTGGGCACAGGTCTCCTCTCATACAGAGAAGGAGAAATGATGACAGCATAAATTATATTTTGTTTAAATATTAAAAAAAATAGCAACATCAGTATGCTATAACCACAAACTAATTAACACTTAAGTTTTTATCTAATACTTAATTTAAATTGCCATTTAAAATTTAAATATATGAAATAGTAAATTAAAGACAATTATGGAGTTGACTGAAATATGCAGTGGAATGATGAGTTACCAGATTCAGATGTGTTTCCAGTGTTCAAGCCGCTTGTTCCTGGCATATCAGCTACACTGGGCCTCGGCTCATCTGATTGCCTCATTAGTTCTTGGACAGGTTGAGAAGTATTATTTTCTTCTTCATCTACAGATAAATTATTCATAGAGCGTTATAATTAAAAAACAAACTAATTCATCCACTTTCTGGCCATTTGAAGGTTGGATTTATTACATAGGTGAATAGCTATTCTATTCAGGGCATGCATATTTTTAATCTACTTTTATATGCAGTTCCAACTTATGTAAAGGGTGTATCTGACATTGACGCACAAACAAGTACCATGGATCCAGTACATAATTCTGCACCCCCCAGTGGTAGAACATTTGTCGGCTTTTTCGTGATTCTAAAAAAATTATATGTAGTTTTTTCACTTTAGACCATTCATAATTGCTATACTTTTATAACTCAATAAGATTCTAAAGTGAAAATTTATTAATTCCTAAGTACACAAAAAATCGCAATGAAAACAAAACTCGAAAAACTATCTTATCAGCTGATTTAATAGAGTTTACATCAGGGATCAACGTCATACTTACAAACCCGCACGGCGGCACGCTTGCAATATTCAAAGGGCGAGCTGACACTTTTTTTTAAACACTGTGAATTCTGTAACCGTTCATTAACAACATAATTTTATTAATGGCATGCGGTCTTTTCGCAAAGTTTGCGTTACGAAGTCAGATACACCCTGTATATAAACATGGAATCTGGGTCTGATTAATTCCTTGTGCATGTTTAGGATAGTTTTAGGGAGTATGTAACAACATAATTATGTGATGCTCTTTCTATTTACATAATTAAAAAGTGTACCAAATTTTATTTAATGCATGGTAATTGTTGACACAGTTTTTCAATTACTTGTATGTTGTAATAAATATGTAACTTTAATAACAAGGTTGTTGAAGACCCTACTTACATCGTAGTTACAATAACATTAAGTCGTATGGGCATTTTATATACATAAACTTTGTCATAACAAAACACTGAGGATCACCTAAGGTGTACATTAAGAAGCTAACTTGTTGGACGAAACAAAATATACGCGATTACAGCAGCAATTCATTTATAAAAGTATTTGAAGGTCTCTTATGTATTCGTTGTATGTTATACCATTCTACGTGATACTTGATTCTTTGTTATTCATCGATTACCGTACCTGAGCTCCAAGGGTACTCCGATATCCCCAATGATTTCTTCAAGTTCTCTTTTCGACTTCCCATTTTAAAAAGTTTTTTTCAGGATCATTAAATACATCTATCTATCTTCTGCAAGCTTCAAGTAATATTTCCTTTCTCACAAAATAAAACATCAAGGGCACGATTGACTTTACTATGTTGACAATTGACATCTTCAATTCCTCATATTCTGACATTGACATTTACTACAGATGCTTACAAACTATATAGGTTTGGCAAAATTGTGGCGTCTCTCCCACAAAGGCCATTAATCAACTATAAAGGTACACTCGTTCGCACGCACGTGTTATTGGCAAAATTGTGGCGTCTCTCCCACAAAGGTCATTAACCGCTTGAGTGTCTTATGTTTCCTCTCTTTCTTTCGGACTGCCACAATTCTCATCTCTAGACTCTAACCCCGGCTCCACACGTTGGCCCCAATGCCACTCGCCCAACATGTGGCTCTAGAAAATAGCATTAGCCCCAACGTTGGAGCGACCGTTGGTAGTTGGCCGGCGAGTGTCGGTTTTATCAAAGGAATCTGTACCAACGTTCGCGATACGTCCATATATTGGCGATCCGCTCGTGTCTTGTTGCAATACGCGTCGAGTGCTTATGATTTTACGAGATTTTACGTGAGATGTCGTCATCAACAAAATCGGTACCCGCATGGACAAATGAAAAAGTCATAGAATTTATAGAAATATACCAGGCAGATAATATGGAACGCAGCTCGAAAGATCATAAAAATAAAAATTTAATACCCGATGCATGGCGCACTATTCAACAGAATATGGTAATGATATACTCGGTTGAAGAATTGAAAACAAGCGAGAATCATTGATCAGCACATATCGCCTTTATAAAAAGAAAAATAGTGACTTGATCAAATAAAAATTTCGATCCAGCCGTCCCTTGCTTTTCTCTCCAGCGACGCCCTAAGCCGAGGTTCGTACCCCAAAGGAGGCGTCCTTAGCGTGTTGTCGCTTAGTGTTTAATTGTCCCTGGCTGAAGGCTTTAAATTCATTTAAGGCAGCCACAGGATAGTCCGGTTAAGTAATCACGACCTCTCAAGGTCAACTACGAAATGCCATAAAAAAATACTCGGTCTGATGGATAACTCAAAATCAGTTACTATTAATAATTTTCAATCTTATTTGACATAGTTTTTTCTTTTTTTTAATAACAAATAGAAATTAGAATTAATTATCATTTAGCACTGTAGGTAAATGTCGCAGAACATGTATGAACTCCCCTGATTATTAAACAAAGTATAAACGAGGACTTATCTCTAACTTTGAAATAGTACTAGTACACAGTAGACAGTGACAAAATGTATGTGCGATGTAATGTAATTGCCAAAAAACAAAAAATTGACTTGCCCCCCTGACCAGAAGCTGGGTACGCAAATGCACTACGTTTTAATAATCTTCCTAGTTGTATAAAGAGACACGTATCGGAATGACACCGGTGTGACGTCATGGCTCTATTATTATCATATTATTAAGTACTGCTAAATAAGTTATAGTACCTTTAGACCTTAAATATATCGGTCAACACGCCTGCCTGCGAGGCTGCGACGTGGAGGCCCCGGGTTCGATCCCCGGCCAGATCATGAGGGAAAACGATCTTTCCTGAATGGCTTGGGTCTTATATTTACAAAACCTTTAATTTTTTGTACTCTTAATAATTGTTTGACTGTTAGTCCTTATAAAAATAACGCTACGCAGAAAAGAATCGACTAACCAAACTGGAAGAGAGCCCATTAAAACTGAATCTTAATTCCCTCCCTTATCAAACGTCAAAAACAAGTTTGCACAGGTTTTGATTTGCGGTTGAAGCCGGTCGGTTTGTTGAAAATTTTTCGTGCCTGTTCGATCAGAGAAGAAAAATACTAGATACTAACTTTAGATAAATAGGTGAAACCGCACACCCATTAAAATGACGGATTTACCTTTTCAAGCTGAATATGCAAAAAGTGGAAGAGCCGCGTGTAAAGGATGTAAACAAAAAATTGATCAGGGGGCTCTACGTATTGCCATTATGGTGCAGGTTAGTCTCTCACAAAGACAACTCTACTGACTAGAAACACAAAACTTAATTGTTGTATCCTATACGGAACCAAATGATCCAGTTGATCATAATTTTTTGGAAAGTTTGTCAGTGCATGCGACGTTGTGTCTTGACCCCGCTCTTGCGTGCTGGGCCTGACGGGCCCAAACGACGGGTAAGCAAACCATTTACGGGCCGGGTCGTAAATGGTTTGCTTTTTTACCCCTTGAACGTAATATATAATTTTTATGTGTTTCAATCATATTTGATAAATCAAATTGAATAGCTAATAGACCTTTTACTATTCTTCAACAGAGTATACTGTACCTATGTATTATTTAAATGTATTTATTAATTACCTTTACAATACATAAATAATTACATATACCATATTTAATTTAAATGTATTTATCAATTACCTATTTATTAGGGTTGATTAAAACTAAATAGGTATTTAACTAAAAAATATGAACTCCCTAATTTATTTTTTAATAATGTTCATTCCAAGTGCCATGGACATGAAATCTTTTATCAATGGTTTGGTACATGGTTAAAAAAAGCAATGCTAATTCATAGAAATGTGTAATACATACCAATTCATATAAGAAAATGTATGGAACATCAACATTAAAAAAATAATTTCAATGCAGGCAGATTCAGAATCATGTACTTTACCCATGGTAACAGCACGGTAATTGCGTAACGCACTTTCAGTAGCAATGGGTTTCATTTTGACAGTCCAACAACATTCATTGTGTCATTTACATTCTTCAACAGACACATTTTTCGAACACATGGACCAATGGTTTAGCAATATGCTTCAAAATGATTCAAATTGATAGTGCTGGTTGCACTTCAATGTTAGATAAACTGAGTAACACCTGGTTTTCAATTATTAGCAACAATCCTTTCAAATTATTGATCACTAAGTTAATACATACACAATATACACCATGTTTCGGACAATATACTTAAACTTTGGGTAGATATTCTTCTTCAGCCTATGGATGTCCACTGCTGCACAAAGGCCTCCCCCAAGGCTTTCCACGCTGACCGGTCTTGTGCTGCCCGCATCCATCGGCTTCCAGCGACCTTCACCAGGTCATCGGTCCACCTTGTTGGGGGCCTCCCTATGCTGCGTCTTCCAGTACGTGGCCGCCACTTACTGCCCCATCGGCCATCGGTTCTACGAGCAATGTGCCCTGCCCACTGCCACTTAAGTTTAGCGACTTGCAGAGCTATGTCGGTGACTTTGGTTCTTCTGCGGATCTCCTCATTTCTGATTCGATCACGCAGAGAAACTCCGAGCATAGCTCTTTCCATTGCTCTTTGTGTGACTGAGCTTTCGTATGAGGCCCATTGTGAGGGACCACGTTTCAGTTCCGTAAGTCATCACTGGCAACACACACTGGTCAAAGACTTTAGTCTTGAGACACTGTGGTATCTTGGACGATGAGAAGATGTATCGTAGCTTCCCGAACGCTGCCCAGCCGAGCTGGATTCGACCAGACACCTCTTCCACCTCTCGAAGTTGGACCTACCTAGTTGGACTGTTTGTCCCAGGTATATATACTCGGTAGTGGAAGCTCTGCTGAGGTCATTGAGTATTTTGCCCAAGTCTTCCAGGGTACTCAGCCATGACCACGATATCATCTGCAAAACGGAGATTAGTGATGTACTCGCCGTTGATGTTGATGCCAAGCCCTCTCCAGTCCAGGAGCTTGAAGACATCTTCCAACGCAGCAGTGAACAATTTAGGAGATATGACATCTCCTTGTCTCACTCCACGCTGGAGTTGGATCGGTTTCGAGTCCTGATCCTGGAGACGGACTGACATGGTGGCGTTTTTGTACAAACACTTTATCACCTCAATGTATCGATGGTCAATTTGGCACCGCTGGAGAGACTGTAGCACCGCCCAAGTCTCGATCGAATCGAAGGTCTTCTCATAGTCCACAAACGCCAAGCATAGTGATTTGTTATACTCCTCGGACTTTCTGTATAACTTGCTGCAGCGTATGTATGTGGTCTGGAGCTTTTCGACTCGGGTGGCGTACCTTGTACTCAGAATAACCAAACGATATTCGTTAAAGGTTATACAGGTTTACGCTCTGACGTCTAAACACTCCGACGATGACGTGGAGGCTATGTATGAGGATGTCAGTAGAGCCATACATTCCTCCAAAACCCACTACACTGTTGTCATGGGGGACTTTAACGCAAAACTGGGCATGCGAGAAGCGGACGAGACGAAAGTGGGGCAATTTGGAGTTGTAAATCGGAAGCCCCGAGGTCAGATGCTAATGGATTTCGTGGAAAAGGAAGGACTCTTTGTGATGAATTCTTTTTTCAAGAAACCACTGCACCGCCCCGATGGTCAGACCAAAAACGAGATAGAATTCAAAATGTCAACGAGAAGGCAAGTGTTCAATGATGTCTCCGTGATCCATGCGGTTAAAACCGGAAGTGATCACCGTATTGTTAGAGGCATCTTGAACCTCAACATTAGGCTCGAACGCTCTCGACTTATGAAGTCTATGCTCCGTCCAGCGTCAACCCAACTCCAAAACCCCGAAAGCTTTCAGATCGAACTGCAAAATCGCTTCGAATGCCTCGGTGAATGCGTAGATGTGGACGACTATAACAACAGGTTTGTGAAAACTCTCCAAACGGAAGGGTTCAAGTTTTACAAAACCCTCCGTTCAAAAGGACAGATCTCCGGTCCCACCCGTCGGCTAATGGAAGAAAGACGGGAGGTGGTCTTAAAATCCCCTGATGACGCTTCGCGTATCAGATGCCTTAACAGACAAATCTCAAAGTCTCTGACTCGCGATATACGCCAATTTAATACAAATTGTATTAAAGAGGCTATCGAGCGGAACAAAGGCTCGAAAGAAAGCCTGTTGGACAGAGCCTACTTGCAAAACTGAAGACTGTGGATGGTAGGATCGTCACTTCCAAGCCCGAGATTTTGACATCAACACACGCACCTGTTGTAAGCCTGGCTAATGATCCTAGAGCCAGACTAACCCGACACTACACCAACAATATCCCGGACGTCAGCCTGTACGTGATTAGTATGGCCCTGAAACAGCTCAAGGGTATATTCATGCCATGGAATTTTTTTATTATGAACACATAACATTAATGAACATTCCTTCTTTTTTACTCATTTTTATACAAATGTAATACCTTGATGTTATAAATCACCCAATATGCATAACTCTTTATCTGATGCATTTGATTGCACTAAGGAGCATTACAAGCCAATTTAAAAAATCCTAACTTGCTGCATACCTACATTTTTAATTTCATAAATAAAACAGCTAAAATTGATTAGTGAGAGACTAAGGTCTGTATGTAGTGATGTTCTCTAGAACGTTACTCAAGACTCAAGCATTACTTAAAACTAGTTTCAACCAGTCAAAAGGCTTCAAACGAGACTTAAGTAATGCTTGAGTTTTGATTGATGTTCTGTAATACGGATCTTAATGTTTTCCTTTTCCATCTGTGTTAGTCTGCATTCTTTGATGGCAAACAACCAAACTGGCATCATGAAGAATGTTTCTTCAAAAAGCGATGTCCCAATTCTGCCAGTGAAATTGGAAACTTCAATAAACTGAAGTCTGCTGATCAGAAGAGAATCAAATCAACTATGGGTAAGATAAAATTTGATATTATTCTGAAACTATCTATTAAGTTATTAGGAAAATTCAAGAAGCTCTGTAATAGAATTCATATTGTGTTATCAGAGGTGCAATCCTTATAAGCCAAGTATTAAGAACATTGACAGTCTAATCTCATACTTTAGCTGTAACAAAAGTCAAAAATTTGTATGTTTTACACTAATTTTTGACTTTTGTTTGGCACCGAGATGAGACTTCAACTAAATTTTACATTTTTCAAATTAGAAAAATTGCCTTTCTGCTATAGCACATTATTTTTAACTATGTGGCGCAGGGGTCAACACGCCTGCCTGCGACGGGGAGGCCCCGGGTTCGATCCCCAGCTAGGTCATGATGGAAAACGATCTTTTCATGATTGGCCTGGGACTTGGATGTTTATCTTTATATGTATCTATTATAAAATATAGTATTGTTGAGTTAGTATCCCATAACACAAGACTCGAACTTACTTTGGGGCTAACTTAATCTGTGTGTTTGTCCGTATATATTTATTTATTTATTTAGTTAAGATTCTCAACATATTTGAACTATCTTCTGAATTTCTGAGGCTCTCATAAATTATTTAGTTTTACATAAGCGTACAATGTACATGTTAAGAACCTAAAAGAATCAGAGGTAAATAGTATCTGAAATGCTTTACATTTTACTACACCTAAGTCTACCAAATCTGTAATGTTTCCTAATCCAGTCATGTTGTGGCAGGGCTGGTTTTAGTAACTTTGCTGGGTTATAATGGCTTCTGGCAAAATTCTTAACTGTTTGATTGTCATTTAATTTTTGATATTTGTGAATGCTATAGTATATTACCTGTTTTTGCTGTATTTAATTATTTTGTTGTTGGTGTGTGTTTTTTTTTTTAATAATTATAAACTAGCACTTGACCGCAATCCTGCCTGATGGTAAGCAGTGATGCGATCGTTGATGGTAAAGCGCGCTAGTTTATTAAGAGCCTATTCACTCAAAAAATCTGAGCGAATAGGAAGGAAGACGGCAGTTGAGCGAGGTGATGCAATGTTAAACCAACAACACGACCAATGATGCTGCGCCGAAGAGAGATTGATCTGAAGACCCTCCACGACCAAACTCCCAACACAACAACATTTGGCGCATCGTACCTGGCACACATTGCAGCACAACTGCTCAGACCCGAAAACTTACGCGAATCTAATAAGTTGCAAAAAATAAATAAAATGAATAGAAAATTATGGTGAAAGAAAATACCTTTTACCATAATTTTCAATTTTTTTTTTGCGTCTTATTAGATTCGCGTAACTTTATTGCTTCGCACTGCAACAATATTGAAGATAGGACTTTATTCTTGGGACCCGCCGATTTAATGTTATAAAAAAAATACCCTCTAAAATTAAATGTTGTGCATCTCTGCTTCTATGAACCTCTTGTCTAAAGCTAGTGCGAATGGAGTATAGTACCCTTACAAATGTTGTACATACCTACTATACATGGTTGCCTTTGCAGATTTATAACAAAAACAATCTTTGTTTATAGAAAAGTCGACTGGAATAGTAATGCCAGTTGAAAAACCTAAGGGTAAAGGTAAATCTAAGAAGAGGGCTGCTAATGACGGTGCCGGCGATGCCATTGCTGAATCTACTAATTTAGCACTTAAAGACTACCTTGTCGAATACTCCAAGAGTAGCAGAGCTACTTGTCAACATTGTGATATTAAAATATGTAAGGTAAGAAGTATAATTAAGGTCTTGTTTTGTATTGCATTACATAAAAAGTTGGTTATACGATAATCTTAAAAACTATGAAACTATTCATATATGCAAATAATGTTTGAATCTTGAAAAACATATACTTATTAAAATTATTTATGTAAAAATTCACCTTTTGCTAAAAGTAAGAAAGAACAAAAAACGGGCTCCAATGTGAAAACTATTTAGCAGGTAATATGTATATCTAAAGTAAAAATAAAGCTAGAGTTTATATATATATGTATATTGATCTCGGTTAGAAAATTCTTTTGAATTTGTTAGCCCAATTCTTGGGGAAGGCTATACGCTTTTTTATAGTTATAAATTAATGCTTGCGTCACGAAAGCCATCATGTAATCACTATGTAACATCACACTAGGTCTAATAAGAGACGAAGTAAAAAAGAGCGATGACTTTGTGAAAACGAAAAACCGGCCAAGTGCGTGTCGGACTCACGCACAAAGGGTTCCGTACCATTGATTTATGAAATTAAAGGATTTAAGTTATTTGTATGAAAGATTACGTGGTAATAAGCGGTTTACCATTTACGAGGTATTAAAAAAAACTACGTACTAGTTCTCGTTCAAAACAATTTTCGTTGGTAGTTTTTATAGTAATGTACATAATATGTTTTTTTTAGATTTTTCATTTTCTTATTTTAGATGTTAGAGGGAGGGGAGGGGGGACCAACTTTTTTCCACTTTGGAAGCGTCTTTCACGCAAACTATTCGGTTTAGAATAAAAATATTTTAGAAACCTCAATATCATTTTTGAAGACCTATCCATAGATTTCCCACAAGTATGTGTTTGATAAAAAAAAAATTGAGCTTCACTTCTAAGTATGGGGAGCCCCCTATATTTATTATTATTTTTGCATCAAAATCTTAATGCGGTTCAGAGAATATCTACATCTACCTACCAAGTTTCAACAGTATAGCTCTTATAGTTTCGGAAAGAAATGGCTGTGACATACGGACGGACAGATGGAAAGACTGACATGACGAATCTATAAGGGTTCCGTTTTTTGCCATTTGGCTACGGAACCCTAGAAATGATGCAACAAGGTTGTACATGGAACAAGAAAGAGGAAAAAGACGTCTGCAAAAAGTAATGTTAAATATAAAATGGGGTTTTTTAATTTTACAACAATTATATTTGAAATTGTTGAATGAAAGTTTTAATTGGTTTATGCTTTTTGTATTCTAGGATGAAGTTCGTATCTCTAAGACAGTGTATGATACAGAAGTAGGTAGTAAATACGGCGGGCAGCCATTGTGGCACCATGTCAAGTGCTTTGCAGAAAGGAGGAACGAGTTCCACTTCTATGCTGGCGGGGAGAGTCTGCCTGGTTTCAACAACCTAAAGAAAGAAGACAAAGCCATGGTCAAAGAGGAGATCAAGTATGTGAACAGATTTTCTATGAACTTGATGATGATATACAAAAGTTTTGCTATAAAATATTTTTGAAATGTAAAATGTGTTCGGCACTTAAAAATAATATTGTTACAGACCATTTAAAGCAGATGAAGTGCCAGTGAAGAAATTAAAAGTAGAACCCAAAAATGAAGAAGAGTTAAAGGCAGAAAAAGACAAAGAAAAGAAACTGGAGAAACAAAATAAGCTATACTTTAAATATAGAGGTGCCTTGAGCGAGCTATCAAAGCAAGATTTGGAAGAATTACTTGAAGAGAATTCACAAGAAATACCTGCTGGAAAAGATGAGGTTTGTTAAAACATAATTTGTTCTATTATTTCCGTTTACAAAATATTGTAATGGGATTTGAAAAAGGAAGAAGCCATCAATTATACAATCATTTGAATGATTGGTAATATAAAATCATCTGATATTTATACACTTCTGGACACATCTATTGGCCCATCATAGAGTTTAGGTTTCGATGGCCCCTACCGAAATATGATTGCTAGATCGAACAAAAACTACGAGGGTGGATTGAAAAGTACTCAGCCTAACCAAGAAAATAAACACATACTAAATCAGTTATATTTTTATTTTTCTACATAATCACCATCAAGTTCAATACACTTTTGCCACCTCCCCTTCCAAGCATTTAGACCGTTGAAAAAAAATGATTCTTCCTTAGAGTCAAAATATGTGTCTACAGCTGCTTTGACATCGTCGTTTGTCGAAAATTTTTGACCTCCCAAGTGCTTTTTTAGGTTAGGGAACAGAAAGAAGTCTGATGGTGCCAGATCAGGTGAATACGGCGGATGCGGTAACAGTTCATAGCCACAGTTGTGAATTTCAGCCATTGACTGTACTGACGTGTGAACACGGGCGTTATCTTGATGAAACAGGGCTTTTCTTCTGAGCATTCCTCGACGTTTTTTTTTTTATTTCCTCTCGTAAACGACGTAGTAAGGTGCAGTAGTAATCAGAGTTTATAGTCTGACCCCTTTCAAGATAATCAATCATAATCACACCTTTCGAGTCCCAGAATACTGAAGCCATCACCTTATTTGCCGACAAAATCGACTTAGCCTTTTTAGGGGGTGGTGAACCAGGTCTTCTCCACTGTTTCGATTGTTGTTTTGTTTCCGGTGTACAGTAATGAACCCATGTTTCGTCCATAGTAACAAAACGATTAAGAAAATCATCTGCATCGACTTCAAATAACTCCAAACAGTCACGTGAAATAGTCAATCGTGTCCTTTTTTGTTCGACTGAAAGCAGTCGCGGAACCCACCTCGCAGACACTTTGTGGAAACCCAACTCGTTGACAATGATGTTCTGAGTTCGTTCATAAGAGATGCCTATAATCTCGGCTATCTCTCTAATTTTTAATCTGCGGTCTCCCATTATTAAATCAAGTACTTTTTTAATATTTTCGTCAGTAGTTGACGTCGAAAGCCTTCCAGAGCGGGGTTCATCTTTCACACTCTCTCTACCACGCTTAAATTCTGCTATCCATTTTTTGACGGATGAATATGACAGAGCACAATCGCCTAATGTACTGACCATGTCATCATGGATGGCTTTTGATGATAGCCCCTTCTTATGGAGGTACTTAATGACGGCACGCTGCTCGATTTGCTCCATTCGCGGAAATTATGTCCGATTACTTTGTTAATAAATTTATAAAATCACAACTAATTATCGCACACGTTTCGAACTTCACACAATGAACTAGTCTGAATTGAACTAAATAATATGGGTAGATTTGATTTTTAGAATTGAATGGATCTGTGTTAGGCCGAGTACTTTTCAATCCACCCTCGTATTGATGCAGTTTTAAACCTGATGCATTTTACCATCTTTTTCGATCGTATTGTTTTAAATTTGAATTCAGAATACCATACGACATGGAACTACGCCTAACAAGTCGGATATGCGCCTTGTTAAAGGCAATTGATTTTTGAATAAAAACATGTTTTATCAAATAAAGGTTTAATTTAATAACGCGTGTTGCCTCCATGGGCATCTACCACAGCTTTCATACGATTAGGCATAGAGTTTATCAACCGCTCTATGAAATTTTGAGGCATCATCTCCCATTCTTCTTCTATGGCAGTTTTCAACTCCTGCATCGTCTGGGCAACTGGCTGACGAGCCCTAACACGTCTTTTTAGCTCGTCCCACATGTGCTCAATGGGATTCATGTCTAGGCTTCTGGCTGGCCAGTCCATAATTGTGATGTTCACATCCCGAAGATATTCCCTGACGATGCCGGCTGTATGGGCTCTTGCATTATCATGCATAAAAAGGAAATTTGGGCCCCCATAGTCCACGTATGGTATCACGTGAGGTTCTAAGCACTCAAGAATGTATCTTTCAGCATTTAATGTTGGTAGCCGTGGTCCTGTAACAACCTCAGGTTGAGTTTTGCCGCTCGCGGATATACCGCCCCAGACAGTCCATGAGCCACCGCCATAAGCAACTCTCTCTTCAAAGCAGCATTGTCCGAAATGCTCTCCCTTACGTCGGTAGACCCTCTTCCTTCCATCATTGCCATGTATCACAATTTTAGACTCATCAGAAAAGAGTACACGGCTCCAATCTTGCTGTTTCCAATTTAAATGAGTGCGTGCGAAATGAAGGCGCGCTGTTCGGTGGGCTCGCGTTAGTTTGGGCCCATTAGCTGACTTGTGTGTAGCCTGGCGGACAGTTCGAGCGCTCACTGATACTCCGTGGAAGTCGCGAAGTTGGTTTTATATCTTAATGGAGGTAAGGTGACGATTTCTCAAGCTGGTCGTCACGATGAATCGATCCTGTCTTTCAGTTGTGACCCGAGATCGTGGCCTTCCTTGGCGACGAACAAACCCGCCAGTCTCTAGGTAGCTCCGATAAACATTTCGGACCGCAGATGGACTTAAATTAAGTTGAGCACTCACATTTCTTTGGCTGTGTCCGGCCTGAATAAGTTCCACAGCTTGGGCGACGACTTCAGGTGAAGTATCCATAGATTTATTGATAGAACCTCACCTTAATGTTATGAATAAGTAACGTTTGTTGCAAAACCAAAGATATCAATCAGTTTTTCAAGAATTAAATCCAAGTAAACCAATAAAATCAAGTTTTCTTAGTATTCGATTGTTTGATATCAGCAAACAGGCGCCAAATTGTCTTTTGTTTCTTTAAATTCTGTGTTCGAAATTCAAAAAAAGACTATTGAATGAAATAGTGAACTGCATAAAAACTTTTTGGTTGACCTAATATAAAATTTTGGCTAGGACCAAACGAAACTGAAAATGCAAGGTGGGCCAATAGATGTGTCCAGAAGTGTATTAGTTTTCTGAAGTGACGACTGTGTACCGGAAGAATTAGCATTAGAAGGCTTCCCAAAAGATTAACCAATGGCCTTGTGAAGGCTGCAGAAATCCGATAAATGCAGAACTTTGTCCAATGTTCTCACTAGCATTTTCCCACTATCAGTATATACAACTACTCAACTGCATGTGAACCCAAAATTTTATTACAGTGTTTGGACCGCCTTGCTGACTGCATGGCTTTCGGAGTTCTCGAGCCGTGCACAGAATGCAAGCAGGGTCAGCTGGTGTTAGACACATTTGGTTATAAATGCACAGGTGACTTATTTCATTAAGGTTTTATTTGATACTAGCGTTAGCCGTCCCTGCTTCGCCCTTTTGTACGAATATCAAACTCAACTTATACTTATTTTTAACTAAGGGCTAATTTTTCAAGCTAATGATTTTTTTTTTTTTATATTATAACCCAGTGCTTGACCGCAATCCCGCCTGATGGTAAGCAGTGATGCGATCGTTGATGGTAAAGCGCGCTAGTTTATTAAGAGCCTATTCACTCTAGCCTTGAAGACACTCAAATTGCAAAAAAAAAAAAAAAAAAATCATAAAATTGAACGAGAGCATCGGTGGCCTAGTGGTATCGGCCGCGACTTACAAATTGTAAGTTGGTCGTAGGTTCGAACTCCATCAGGCGCTTTACTTTGTGTAAATTATTTCATCATCACTGCCCTCAAGACGGTTAAGGAAAACATCGTGAAGAAACAGGCATGTCCTAGAACCAAAAAAAAAAGAAATATCTACGACATGTGACATCTACCAGCCCGCACTGGGCCAGCGTGGTAGATAACGGCCCACTCCCTCTAATTGAGAGGAGGCCTGTGTCCCAATAATGGGCACAATATAGGCTAATTATGAAGATGATGATTCATAAAATGGTCATCAGACAGACTTTATATAGAAAGGCTCGAAAATTAAATAATAATGCCTCGGATAAAATTATATGGAGTTGAAAAAAATTAATCCGCCTTAAGGCGATTTATGTCTGTTTATAATGAATAAAAAATATCAAGGACTTAAATCTTTTTTTCCCAAACCGTCTCATAACTGAAAAAGTTAACGCTTTTGAACCATTTCTTTCTAGGATAGATGCAAATGGTATTTTCTAGCATAATCTTAAAGAAAACTCTTGAGGATCATTTCCGCCAAACGAATCGCATCGCATGGAATCTGAACGAATTTTACAATATTTTAAATCATATACACAGTAGTCAAAGTCTATACGAAGAAGCACGTTATCCGATAAGGTATTGCGATCGGCTCCGTTCGCCTGCCGACGTATTCATCATCATCATTTCAGCCGAAAGACGTCCACTGCTGGACATAGGCCTCCCCCAAAGTTCTCCGAGACGACCGATACTGCGCCTCCCGCATCCAGCGGTTTCCCGCGACCTTCACCAGGTCGTCGGTCCACCTTGTCGGGGCCCTACCCACGCTACGTCTTCCGGTGCGTGGTTGTCACTCGAGAACCCGCCGGCCCCATCGGGCATCGGTCCTACGGGCAATGTGTCCAGCCCACTGCCACTTTAGTGTTGCAATTCTTCGGGCTATGTCGGTTACTCTCGTTCTTTTGCGGATCTCTCATTCCTGATTCGATCGCGCAGTGAAACCCCAAGCATAGCCCTCTCCATTGCCCTTTGAGTGACTTTGAGCCTTCTTATAAGGCCGATTGTTAGCGACCACGTCTCAATTCCATAAGCCGACGTATTCGATCAAATCAATTTAGAACTTTAGAGTCTTTAGTACATATCAAAACGGTAGCAATGAAACTCTTCGCATGCCAGACAACAGAATGTCGATCCGTTCGTAACCTTTGCGATGCGATGCGATGCAACCGTTTGGTAGACCACCCTTTACAAAAACAGCGGGATTTTTTTTTACATTTTAAATATTAAATAAGTTCAACATATTTGCTTAAAATTACACTTACTAACACTTCTACAGGTAACCTAACGGAATGGACGAAGTGTTCTTATGTAACTCAAAATCCCAAGAGAGTTCCTATGACTGTACCAGCAGCCTTTAAAGAAGGCAGTGTTTTCAAGAAATATAAGCCCAAGACTGACGTGCGACTATTCGAATCTGAACGGGTACCTCTGTTGGTTGTTCTTAAAGATGAGAAAACTGAAACGTAAGTTAATATTAAATGGTAAATAAGAATCACTCAGAAATACCCTAATTTTTTTAATATAGGTATTTATAAACTAGTGCTTGACCGCAATCCCGCCTGATAGTAAACAGTGCAAAGCATCAGCATCATCATCATCAGCAGTGTAAATGTAAATTATTTCATCATCAATGCTCTCAAAACGGTGAAGGAAAACATCGTGAGGAAACCGGCATGTCCAAGAACCAAAAACATCGAAATCAACATCATTGTGACATCATCCAACCCGCACTGGGCCAGCGTGGTAGATTACGGCCCACTCCCTCTCATCGAGAGGAGGCCTAAGTGCCAACAGTGGGAACAAAATAGGACGATTATGTATGTAGAGAGCTAAATAATATTTATTTATTACAACTTTATGCACAAAGAAACATTGTACAATGGCGGACTTAATGCCTTTGGCATTTTCTTTTTTTTTATGATTATAAACTAGCGCTTGACCGCAATCCCGCCTGATGGTAAGCAGTCATGCGATCGTTGATGGTAAAGCGCGCTAGTTTATTAAGAGCCTATTCACTCTGAAAAACTGAGCGAATAGGAAGGAAGATGGCAGTTGAGCGAGGTGATGCAATGGTAAACCCAACAACACGACCAACGATGCTGCGCCAAAGGGAGATTGATCTGAAGACCCTCCACGACCAAATCCCCAACATAACAACATTAGGCGCATCGCACCCGGCACACATCGCAACTCAACTGCTCAGACCCGTCCTCCGTACGGCTTCACCAGACATCATGCCGGAACACGACAAATCGCTTGGCGGTAAGGCTTTGTCTGGTGGGTGGTAACTTCTGCCGACGGCCGATGTTATGGCCTACCACTGAGAGAACTACTTCTACTACTTCTACCAGTCTACCTTAAGCTGATGCAGAGACAAAACATGGTAGATGCAAAGATATGAAAGAGAAGTTAAAAGAAAAACACAAAAAAAAATATTATAATAAATACACAAATACATTACATACAAAATATAAACAGTAGAGAGAGATAAAAAAATATAGATAGGGAAAAAGAATAAATTATATGTTTGATGAATCTGCCAATTTCTTGCGTAAGTACTCCCGAGCTTTAATTTTAAAAGTGTACCGACTGGTCAACGTCCTGATATTCTGAGGAAGATCATTCCAAAGGAAAACCACCTGGACAAGAAATGAAGACTTAAGAAAACTCTATAGCTAAAGGTTTAGAAGAGAACAAAATTGTAGACTTACTTTTTACTTGTTATTCATAGCGTCAAGAAAGAAATGCCAGTTCCACCATTGAAGAACCTACAGTTCTTCCTTTATGGAAAGTTGAAGGACAAGGAAGGAACTAAGAAACGTATCCTGAAGCTCGGCGGGCTTGTGGTTAGCCAGCCGACTGCCACCACCGTCGCTACGGTATCCACTAAGAAAGATGTGGAAAGAATGCCCAACAAAATGGAGGAAATTAAATCTATGGATATTGAGGTACGAATTTATAATTTACTTTCACTTAACTTTTTCTTTTTTTTATGTTAGAAATGTTTGACCACGATCTCACCTGATGGTAAGCTGTGTTGCAATCTTGACTCCGACGTTTTCAATCTCTGTCATGGCGGCAAACTTAGAACTTTCAGTATGCCAACTTTAGTTATAATCATTTTCATGTTTTTTTTTTTTTTACAAAGTTCTCACATATGGAAGCAACAAGAATAATGTACCCTGAATTATGTAATTAATATTTAGATATAAAAACTTTTCACAAAAAAACCGATTTCCAAAAAAGTAGCGGTTTTGAAAAATTTCGACAGTCGATGTCTAAAAAGCTTATATTTTTACTTTTATGTTTTGTAAAGTACTGTTATCTGCGTCCGGTTAGACTGGACTCCGACCCTTTAGTTGGGAAAAGACTGGGTATAAAAACTTAAAGAAATAAATAAAAATAAACAACTTTGCGATTTAAAAAGTTTTTTTGAAAAATTTCGGCAGTCGTATGTCTAAAAGGCTAATTTTACTTTTTGGTTATGAAAAGCACTGATATCTGATATGCAGATGCAGATTGTGAAAATGCTAACAAACAAACGACGCTAAAACCAAGTTACTGAACCGATTTTAATAAAATTTCTGTTGCTTCTAATATCCTTTCACATAAAAAGAATTATTAAAAACATAAAAATTTTTTCAACCAGTCGAATTTCTTTCAAAGTTCCGAGGTAACAAACAAAAAAAAAAAAGACTGTCAAATGCCTCCTCCCTTTTTAATTCGGTTAAAAAGAGTGTATGAACTAATTAATGTTTAACCTTTTAACTAACTGACCAAATATTTAATTTGAACAATTCAGTACTTTGATTTGAATTTGAGTTTAACAAACCGATAGACTCTGACATCCTAATTGGCATGGATAATAATAAAAAAAAACGAGTGTGCTTATGACCACACGACTGAAGTGAAACTTCTTTCGCACCTTCTGTATGTATATCTATATATATATGTGTGTACAATATATACATGTATACACATATACATATACAGTATGTTACAAAAACCCTGTCCGACCCGTGAAGGTGTTGTTAGGTATCGTTAGCTGATTCTACTAATGCGTACATAACCTGGCTAAACTAAAAAAAAAAATACCCCCTTAAAAATAAATAACTTAAATAAAATAAATAAGTAATTTCATGGCAACACAGGCACAGGCCATGACCTCAGTTGACCTCATGCATGTAGGTATTGGTAGTCTAACCACGTTTATCGACTCTAGAAAGAAACAATGATACCTACTTACGCAGCTCGTGAAAAGAACTTTTTTTTAAGTAGGAAGGTCGTCTGACCCTCCGAATGTATCTTCGAATTTCATTCGATGAGCACAATGGCTGTGGCGGAAATGTTGTTCCATATTTCGTTCACTAAGAACGATACCGGCACCGTCCCACGAGATTAGCACGGTGTTTCACAACGTTAGTCCACTCCTACCAATCCACTGCTCGCCGAACTGATAGTGGAGGTACTCACGTACAGGTCGGCAAAAATATGATGGGGCACCGTCATGCTGGAACCACATTGACCAAGAAGTAGTCACATCCGAATCGTTCAACACCTGATCACAACACAACACAATTGCATTTTTACTAGGTACCTTCCATCAGCAGGTTACATTACGTTAGAAAACTATTATGATCACACAATAAACGATACGTCTACACGGACTCAATGTCTACGCGAAACTAATAAATTTAAAATAAAAATGATTTTTATTTCATAAAAATAGGTACTCTAACTGCACGGCGGTGCCCTTTGACTAGAGGTGTGAAAGTATTCAAAATATTTCTCGTATCGATTTTTGCTATCAATTTTGTATTTCAGAATTTCACGCATCGATTCAACATCGCATGGCATTCTTTAGATTTTAGAACTTTCACATAACTTAAATCAGGTGAACTTAAATGCTTTAAATTGTTTAAAATATTCTCCTAAAATCGTATTTCATAAGACCTTTCTAGTTCCTATTTACTAATAATAGGTACTTGTGTTACAATATTGTTATGAATAATTAATCGATAATCAAAAAAAGTACTTTTACCATTAGGTAATCTGCGTTTTTACAACAAATCATTCGAGCAGTTAGTATCGACAAAAACAAAACGATATTACGTAAAAACTAGTACAGCTCTAATTATTCCTTTGCGCGTCGGCGGCTAGACACACTGACGCCGCCGACAGTTTCAAGGTCTAAAATGGTGTTTACACTTTTTTAAATTTCCCGAATTTTGGGGAAGTTACAGTAAATTCGCTGGTAAAAAAGATTATTTCAAAATTCATTAGTATTGTTACTATGATGATTATGCAAAATTTTATATTTTATTTGGTCATTTGTTTACCTAACCCTTATTATCCTTGTGGGTCGGACAGGGTTTTCGTAACATACTGTATTAATTTTCTATAAATATTTAAATTTATTTCAAGCTTTCTTTTATAAATTAATATTTTTGCATAGACCTCCAATTTAAAAAAAAAAAAGTGGATTCCCTCGGGGCCAAAAGGTCGGGCTCTTCCTCCTGAATCAGGGGACCCCAAACTCGGGTAGTCCACGACCTCTGGTTCCCGAGATAATCCACGGGGGGGTGAGGTAACTAAAGGGGGCGGGGGGATAGGTTTCGTGGGGTTGCGGGGGGTAGGGGGAGGGGGTAGGTTTCGTGGGGTTGCGGGGGGGAGGGGGGAGTGGATTCCCTCGGGGCCAAAAGGTCGGGCTCCTCCTCCTGATTCAGGGGACCCCAAACTCGGGTAGTCCACGACCTCTGGTTCCCGAGATAATCCACGGGGGGGGTGAGGTAACTAAAGGGTGTCGGGGGGGGGGGGGGTTTAGTAGATTCCACGGGGCCAAAAGGTCGGGCTCTTCCTCGTGAATCAGGGGACCTCAAACTCGGGTAGTCCACGACCTCTTAACTTAGCTTAATAATTGAGCTTATGAGGCTCGAAAGCAATTTGTACTTTGTGTCCAATTATCGTATTGTGACGATATCTTCAAGCTTCTATACTTTCAATTATATCAGAAATGTTCAGCAAAAATATATAAAACAATGTAAAAGCCAGAACAGAACGAAATTTATAATTTATAAATTTAGGTAATCAATTGTTAACAAATCTTAAAAAGATCCAAAAAATATATATTGCCTTCGGCGAGATGCGAACTCACAACTTCATACTCGAATCAATTGTTAACAAATCTTAAAAAGATCCAAAAAATATATATTGTCGGCGAGATGCGAACTCACAACTTCACACTCGACATGTCATGCAATATTTACATGAGCCAGCTCGTTGTTTGTAGTACAGACGAAATAGGACTATACTTTGCTTCCGTTCGCCTTCATCATTTTTTTTCCTATCATTTTTCGTAACGCTTTCGCCAGTTTACTCCCCAAGTCAAGCGTGCCTAAAGAAGTTTCACTTCAATAAAAAAAAAGAAAACTATTTATTCTCCATGTGTGTTAGTAACAAAACAGTTTTAGCCCATCTTAATACTCAATAATTAACCAGATCGGGCCGGGTTTGTAAGCGCCTACACTAGCTGTTTGCCCGGGCGGCTATCATGCAACCTGCGGAGTAACAAAGCAGATTTCTTACGCCATAGTGCATCAAAACTATCTGTGCGTGCGTCAGCAAACATCGCCGAGGCTTGCATAAGCTCGACATTCGCAACGCAACAGTAGACTTAGAATGTTTTATTGTAACCTTTTGGATATGTGAACTATCACCGTTACTTAATTATGTGCTTCATTAGAACTTTTAGTACATTGGACATTGTACGCTCATTAACTTGAAGTGTCACACACAGCCCATATTACCGTATACTCCTTTATTCAAAACGTTGCTTAAAGTTAACTAGGGATTAACGACTGTTTAACCATACATTTTTGACGTTTGTGCGTCACTTTAATAATCGTTTATGAATTAAAGTGACGTACAAACGTCTTAAACACTATGGTGTTTATTCATAAACGATGATTAAATTTAAGTGACGTTAAACCCCCTTATTCATAAACGCTGCTTAAGTTAACTAGTGATTAGCGATTTTTTAACGATACATTTTTGACCTTCTAACGTCACTTAACTTAAACCATTCTTTATGAATAAACACCACAGTGTTTAAGGGGTTTATTCATAAACGATGATGAAAGTTAAGTGATGTTAAAGGTCAAAAATGTATGGTTTTAGAATCGCTAATCACTAGTTAACTTTAAGCAGTGTTTATGAATAAGGGGGATTAAGTGAAAATGTATGGTTAAAGAATCGCTAATCACTAGTTAACTTTATGTAACGTTTATGAATAAAGGTGAATATGTTGTAGTACTACTACTCAGTATTTTCTGTTACAGGTTGTTGAAGAATCATTCCTTGATTTAATTGAACAAAATGGAACTATATCCAAATCATTAGAACTTATAAAAGAAAATAACATTGCTGACTGGGGATCTGATGTAAGTTTTAGTTCACAATAATTATATTGTAAATCTACATTTTGGATCTACTTGGTATGCTCTGTCCCACTTCAGAAAATATGTAAATTCCATATACAGTATGTTAAGAAAACCCTGTCCAACCCATAAGGATAATAAAGGTTAGGTAAACACATGACCAAATATAATATAAAATTTTACGTACCTAATCATCATAGTACCAATACAAATGAATTTTGAAATAATCCCTTTTCCGGCGAATTAATTCCAACTTCCCCGAAATTTGGTAATTTTTAAAAAAGTGTACTGCCGCCCGCCGCCCACGGAAGGGTGCTTAACGGACATTTATTAAGTTACCTCTTTTTGCGAAATTATATTTATTTTTAGGGGGATTTTTTTTTTTAACTTTAGCCCGGTTTTGTATGCATTAGTAGAATCAGTTATCGATACCTAACAACACCTTCACGGGTCGGACAGGGTTTTCTTAACATACTGTATAAAATGTAACACTATGGAGTTCAGTTTACGCTACAGCTTCAAATATTTTTGTAACTTTTTTCAATGATACTAGTCACTCTGTAATAAGTTTATTTGCTACCTAATAATATCAAGTTGAAACATAACATTTGAATAGACAGTGTAGGAGTTGTTGTTTTTTTTATAGCCAGCAACAAGAGTTCCTCAAGATGTTTTGGATGGAAAGTCCATTCCGAAATCTGGCAGTATGTATGTTAAGTCATCGAAATCGGCTGTGAAATTGAAGATTCAAGGTAGTTTTTTTTTTTTATTTTTTTTATTCTATCCTCTTGACATACTTACTTAATCAGTTTTACGAAATCTTTTAAAAATATGGTAATGGATAATTATAATTAAATTTTTCCACTAAGAAATTCTCTGTACCAATTCCTAATAGAATACTATACAACGTGTAACATAAAGGGTATATACATACCAAGGGCATGGCATCTTTACATGATATCAATCGATATTGGAAGGGTTTTTTAATCCTATCTCTTTATGTTAGGAAGTTACGAGAAAAAGCACCGCCTGTGATAGGATACTACCATACTAGGCGCACAGAATTTTTGAAGACATTTATCGTAATTTTACCAAGTAATGTGACGTGTAATGCGTAGTTATTAACGTATGTAGTGTGATGCACGTTTGTTATAATTTGAATTTAAGAAACACACGGAACCGAAAATTTAGTTCAAATTTTTTGAGTATTTTATTTTGAGTTAAAAACCTTCCGATATCATGTAAAGATGCCATGCCCTTGGTATGTATATACCCTTTATGTTACACGTTGTATATTGTGCTCGCCACCTAAACCGATATTAATTTATTATATTAATATCGGTATAATAGAACTAATAGTAATAATATTAATTGTACGCGATTATATATAAAAGCCGTTTCCTCCGTGGCGCAGCGGTCAACACGCCTGCCTGCGACGTGTAGGCCCCGGGTTCGATCCCCGGCCAGGTCATGATGGAAAACGATCTTTTCCTGATTGGCCTGGGTCTTGGATGTTTATCTATATATGTATCTATTATAAATATAGTATCGTTGAGTTAGTATCCCATAATAAAAGTCTCGAACTTACTTTGGGGCTAGCTCATCTGTGTGATTTGTCCGTATATATTTATTTTATTTATATTTATTTATTACACTTGCGTATTTGCGCATATATTTACTTTATTTGATTAGTAGACAATCCAGCTAACGCGTATATTTTGACAAATTCAAAAAGTGCTAAAATCATATCATTAGAATGGTTTTACTAATAAAGTATTATTACATTTTCGACGTCTATAACCGAGACATTGCGTTGATTTCTTCGTCAGGTGGAACAGCGGTAGACCCAGCATCCAACCTACAGGACGAAGCCCACGTATACACAGACTACGACGGCACTAAGTACACAGTAGTACTGTCGCAGACAGATGTCGTCGCGCAGAAGAACTCTTATTACAAGCTGCAAGTGCTGGAGAGTGATGGCAAGAAGAGGTGAGTGCCATTCATTGGATCTTGGATATTTATTGGAAAAGAAGTGGGTCCACCACGATAATATAGAACTAGTTCTAGCGGTCGTGACGAACTACTCGAAACACGCGGTCATAGTAAGTATGTGTATAAAGTTATTTTTGTTTATGCGAAACCTGAATATGGTTTGTTCAGAATAAGCAACTGAATCAATTCCAAAAAATTTTTACAGCATGTTGTATATTTTCGGAGTTATGAATCTGGATGGGTGCTGACCGGAGCGTAGACTTCACCAGGCGAAATCTTTCGGACACTATGTTCAAATTCAATGTACCTCTGACCATACGGTGATCTCTGCCGCATTTGAGCGAGTTGATCACTGAGACATCATTGAATATGTGCATTTTTGTCGTCATAATGAAGCTTATCTCGTTCTTAGTGACCCCGTCGGGACTGATCCAAGTCCACTTTCGCTGTTCACGCTTTTTGAAGAAGGAGTTCATCATAAAGAGTCCCTCCTTCTCCATGAAGCCAGCTAACATGTGGCCTCGGTGGGTTTGACGCCCAAATCCAAAATTTCCCAGTCCGAGCTCTTCTCCGCTCCGTTTTCCAAGTTTAGCGTTGAAGTCCCCCATGATAACGCTGTAGTGAGTTTTAGACATTTTTAGGGTAGAATCGTCAAATAAAAGTTATACATGTTCTGTCACATTTTTGGGATGCAGCTACCCTCACCTGTCGTTCCTGGGTACGCCCATGCTGTCTAGCATAGGTCTTAGGCTACTTACGAAATCAACTGAGTGCGAACGAAGCCTTAAAGTAATATTAATATTTGACGTGCAGACGTGCCAATGGGATTCAAATATCCAACCTTAAGGTGGTAAAGTATACTGGCACGGGTTATTCGAAAGAGATATGTGGCCCTCGGCGCACAGTCCAGTAAAGAAAAACTGGTGGATTTTAGTCAGTAAAAGTCTGACACGCCCATCTGCTCTGCCCAGAGCGGGAGAGGTCATTTGATGATTTTCCATCCGAAATAAAGGGTGACAAAGAGTATTAAGTGGTCGGTTATACTTACACTATATTGTTCATACACTAGGTACTGGTTGTTCCGTTCGTGGGGCCGCATCGGAACCACCATCGGCGGCTCTAAAGTAGAAAACTGCTCGTCGCGTGACGAAGCCGTCCAGAAATTTGAAGACATTTACATGGAGAAAACTGAAAACCCTTGGGAGTGCAGAAATAATTTTATGAAGGTTTGTGTAAATATTGTTTGTAGATTTTCGTTACGAATGCACCTTATGTTAATGGAATAAGGTTCAATATTGCGTGTCATTTTTTTTTACGTAACTTTTATGTCCTATATTTTGAGACCTAGGCATTCCGAGTGGCGACCACGCAGTGTGGGTAGGCCCCCGACAAGGTGGACCGAGGACCTATTGAAGGTCGCGGGAAAGAGCTGGATGGGGGAGGCGCAAGACCGGTCATCGTGGAGATCCTTGGGGAAGGCCTATGTCCAGCTGTGGACGTCTTTCAGCTGAAATGATGATGATGATAGTAGGCATTTTAGAGGTACGATCTAAAAATGCATTGCTAGGCCTAAGGTGACCTATCTAACAGTATAGGTTTCATCAATATTGACAACGAAAGGCCGACATCGAAATTACTAGAACTTCGTCTCCTGTGAGGTAAAAGTGTTCAAAAAAGCTTGTAATGGAAAGCCGTATTTTCATATTCCAATCAACTATATTCTTTTTGCATTTATCAGGTGCCAGGACGTTACTTCCCGCTAGACATGGACTATGGAACTGATGACGCGGGACCGCAAAAACTAGCCGTGGACGCTAAATGTGATCTCCCTGTGCCAGTACAACACCTAGTCATCAAAATATTTGATGTCGACGTCATGAAGAAAACTCTTTTAGAGTTCGAGGTAAAAAAAATACTGCTTTTTTATTTCTCTCAAAGTATAGACAACAGGTCAAACTACCCTCAACTGTCAAAATTTCCAGTCAACTTTGAGCCTTAATGCTTTGGTGATAAAGTTCAAATCTAATAAAGGAATTTGACATATGTATTGTAGTAGTTTGATCTTCTGTCGTCTGTACAAATTGGTACATAGTATACATGTTATGTTATGTCCTTCTCTGCATGAGAAGAGACCTGTGCCCAGCAGTGGGACTATAAAAAGGTTTATAATGATGATGATGATGATACATGTTATGTGCATATTCTAAACCTTTGTGAGACTTGTGTGGCTACCATGAGTTTTCAATACGAAGACTCGATAATCGATATCGACCGCGTTTAACTCATCGATTGGCCCGCTTCAAGATTGTAAGAACGTTCTACCAATGTTGACATTTTTTGTCATCTTAAAGTTATTTTTTTTTTTGTCAATTGTAATTTGCACGCCTGCTTGCAGGCGGAATATGCGTAACTTCTGGGCTTTAAGAGCTTCCCTTGTCGAAATAGTAGATTGTTAACCGAGGGTGGAAAGAATCAATTCCCGAGGTATTTAGACGCCCGAGCGTAGCGAGGGCGGCTATTGTCCGAGTAGGAATTGATTCTTTTACCCGTGTTAAACACTCTACTTTTCATTTCGAATATGAGGAAAATAAAACTAGTTGTTTATCTGAACTTTTTATGGATAACACTATATAATAATGGTAGTCCTAATTTGGCTATTAATTTTAAATAGGTACTCTATTTAAAATTAATAGTCAAATTTGGACAATTCGTGAAATTAAAAGTTTTTATTTGGAATGTTTATGCTATTTGATATATTTCAATCTCAATTCGTTTTTGTTTAGTCAGTTTTACTAGCAATAATTGGCCTTGACTTTCAATGTCCTTAATTGTCAAATTTGTGAGTTCACTGCTTCTGCAAGCACCGCTTATACCGAGTATCAATACCACCTGTGAAAACATATATGTTTTTTTAGTATTTGTCTAATAAATACATTCTTTTTTAGAATAAATCCATAAATACTTAGGTAAACTTACCTTCACTGCCAAATATATCTCGACAGCAGCATCATTTAAAAATATTTCCACTTCATGAGAGGTAAAAACCTGATTTTCTACTCTTGACTGACTTTCTGAGACTGTTTTTTCAAAAAGGATGTTAAATTATGGAATTTTTTCAAACATACATTGCGTTTTACACTAAGTATACTTTTGAATATCGGCTCCATAGCGAAGAACGTTGTAGTTTGCTAGACAGTCCTTTAAAATATGTAAGAAATACACTTTCGGAAAATGATTTTATATTCTTCTCTGCCCGCCACTTCATAAAATCATTGTATTCTTTTGAGATTTGTGGTATAAGATTGTTAATAACACAATTTGCCTCGTCTTTAATTGAATCTGGTGTCAATATTTCAGAATCGCTTGAACTCATTTTTAAATTAAAATCTTAGCATAAAAGATTAGGTATTAACGTAACTATTTTTTTTTAATTCAGTCACAGATACATAACAGATTAGTATCCCGCTAATTTATGTCGAATTTTTAAATTTTAAATATGGAACGTTATTGTTGCGACCATAGAATTAATAAGTAGGTACTATCGTACTTCTTAATTCTATGGTTGCGACCTATTTCGCTCAATGAAGTTGGCGCTAAGTTCAGACTGGCTGTTTAGAAACTCACATTGCCGCTGCATTTTTTTTATTAGTTTTTATTTTACACAAATTTCTTCACAGCTGACAGCAGTTCTAATTTTAAAGTTCATTCCGACCCTTGGGTGGGAAGTAATTTGTATGAGTCTTTCCCGCTCTAGGGAGGGAAATAACACTTTCTACCCAATAACCAGATCAAGAAAATACTGCTTTCCGAATATGAGAAATGAAAAATGTATTTTCTGGCAAATCAACTGGCTAGTGCTTTCGCTGGAAAGACGAAGTATCAGTAAAAAAAAAACATTCTACAATACTATGTATGTTAAGTAACTAACAAAGTATCATATATACCTATTATCAAATAGCTGTTTTCTTGGCATTAGAAACGGACAGTTTGTTGCGTTTGTTTTCAGCACATTTCAAGTGTCACTTATTATTTATTATGTTATTGTTTCTCTCTACCCTGAAGGACTCACACGATCATTTATATCTGTATTGTTGTATCAAACATAATGTCTTCTTTTTTCAAGTATATTGTCCTTTGTTAGGTCTCTTTGTCTCACTCATCTTTATCTGCTACCATTTCCAGCCAATCAGCAAAAAACTAGTCTAAAGGCAGGACCACAAGTACAGCGCCGATACTTGGCAATATTTTTTTTTTCCGCTAAAATATTCAAATTCTCGAAAATAGATTAGATCGTGCGTTTTCTATTACATATTTGCGTGGATTTGATTATGTAGTAGTTATTTGTATTAGTATGAAATGTTGAAGCTGCCGATCGATTCCGTATAATCCAACAGACATGACATCGTGAATCCGCATTTGCGTTTTAAATACACCTCACTTCACCTTTGTTTTTACGATGTGGTTACAGAATTTCACTACTGCTTAGAACGTCTGTTGGCTCAGTTTATAAAATGAATGTTGTTTCTAGCTTGATACTGAGAAGATGCCGCTGGGGAAACTTTCGAAGAAACAAATCAAGTCAGGATACAAAATTCTTTCGGAACTTCTAAAGCTAATCGAAAAGGGATCGACGAGCCAAAGCAAACTGATAGACGCTACGAACAGGTTCTCAATTATTTATTAAACGACTTTATAAAAAATGGAAAGTAAAATGGTGATTACCCCATTTTTTAAAACCAATTGTTGTATTGATATGCCTTAATCCTAAAAAATGGATGCAATGCTATAAAAGCGCTTGCTTGTGGTGGCAGGCACTTATCGTATCTCTCTCTTATACAACATTATTTTTTGTTTATGCGAAACCCGAAACAACTGGTCCAGTATTTTTAAGTAAAGAATCTATGTAGTCTAGTCTAGGTATGTAGTATTTCAAAAGATATCATGAAAAACTACATACCTAGTTATGAGCTTGTTATCCCACTTTGCTGACGCAACAAAAATATGGTCTACGCTCCGCTCGGGCGGGCGAACGGTGCATTGACCTCTGGCGTCAGCTGTTGCGCGGTCGTGCGCTATCGTAAGCTGCATGAAGGAAAAACAGAACTTGGTGTAAAAATGATTGGAATCGATTCAGTTGCTTATTCTGAACAAACTATATTCAGGTTTCGCAAAAACAAAAAATAATGTTGTGTACAGCTTTTTAGTAGTGTCGCAAATTAAACTTGTGCAGCCATAATATTGCAATTTCATGAAATTCGTGACTGTGCCTGGACATAAATAAAAGCCAGGCCGCGATATGGATTTGTTCAATAATCGCGGTAACAGTAAGGTGTTTTGTAACATAAATGGCTATCATAAAGGCGTACCTGGGGCAGAACCATTGGTCTGCCACTCTGACTGTCATATATTTAGTATTTGTGTTTTTGTATATTGTACATATAACGTTGTATAGCACCCTTTGCAACCACGACCAATGGAATTTTGATTCATGTGTATATTATTCCAGGTTCTTCACTTTGATTCCGCACGATTTCGGTATGAAAAACGCTCCATTACTGGACAATGTTGAGCTCATCAAGACCAAGACGGCTATGCTCGACAACTTGCTGGAGATAGAAATAGCCTACAGCTTGATGAAGACAGGTATTAATTTCCTATTCACATCATCATTCCTCTTTACGAGGGTCACACTGAAAGTTGTGTTGAAAGTGCGGGAAAAAAAAATTGTGACCTCGTTCTTTGGAAGGATAGGTCATTTCATCAACAATTGTGTTAGAGGATCAAAAAACAGTTTCTGCAGAATGGTACACTACCAATTGTTTGCCACTTGTCTTGGAAAACACGACACCACCGCGACAACGCCTCGTCGCACACCGCCAAGCGAACGATCGACTATTTGGCGACATCAAACGTTGAATTACTGGGTCACCCGCCGTATAGTCCCGACCTCGCGCCTTGTGATTTTTATTTATTTCCAAAAATTAAAGAAAAACTTAAAGGAAAGCGGTTTATGAATGCTGAAGAACCGGTGGCTGCGTATCGCGATGCCATTGAAGAGACCCCTAAGGACGAGTGGGCAAAGAGCTTTTCCCAGTGGTTCCATCGCATGCAACGGTGTATTGACGTGAATGGACAATATTTTGAAAAGATATAATAAAACTAATAACTGGCTAATGTTATCAGTTTTTGATTTTCTAAGAACTTTCAGTTTAACCCTCGTATCATCAGTCTCCTCCTGCCCTTATTCCAATTTATTTGAAGTCTTCTCATTCACATATGAAACAAATGCAATGTGACTTCAGCAATTCTTATATGTAGTTTCTAAGTTGTATGTTTGACGTCACTCAAATCAAATCTAATTTATTCAAAATTAGGCTGAGAATCAGAACTTTATGAACGTCAATATTACATAAGACAGTCCCCCAAAGCGCCCGCGCTTCGCTACTTTCTAGTGCTTTCACTGGAAGGAAGAAGTGGCGGAAATTATTTTACCAGAAGAATAATTTTTAATTTCTACCAGTTGTTCCATAGAAAATCTCTCGGGTATTAATTTTATTCTCTGAATATATTTTTATTATCTGTTGATTGAAAAAGGAACCCTTAATGTGATAACCTAATTACAACTCTATACATGCTTTGTTTTTACCATAGTATTACTCTTGACCCACAGATTCGGACGAAGACCATTCTCCAATCTCGTCTCATTACTTAAAACTGAAGGCGGAAATTGCTCCGCTGCCGAATTCATCGCCAGAGTTTGATATGATTCAGGAGTATGTGCGTAACACGCACGCGGCTACACATTCCACCTTTACCTTAGAAATCGAACAGGTTAGTTGTCTAACTTCTATATATGTATGTTATTTATAAGATTTATTACAGTTTAGAGCATACGGCTCTAGGACCAAAAATTTAAAGACATATGACAACTACCAACCTGCACTGAGCCCGGGTGGTAGTTTATAGCCCACTCTCTCTCGAAGAAAGTAGGCCTGTGTTGCAACAGTGGGAAGAATTTGAAAATTCTTAGTGCTTGCTTCTTTTCGTAAAATTAGGCACTTTTGTACATTTTTTTTTTTTTAACGAGTGGAAATGCATTTACGCACCATACCCGTCGCTAGCTAGGCGACGAGCGTGTGTGGGACTCGCCCGGCCGAAGCCGGGAATACCCACTAAAACCACCCGGTTACCGTCGGGCCCTGTGTTAAGAGTGTCACGGGGCCGGCCTAGGCGCCGTGCCACTCTCAGGGCTTGCCGGCCCTGTTAGGGCCGGTTTCCGCGCCAAAGGGCGATTACCCGGTAACGGAGTAATCCCCAGACGTGGTGACCGTTGTGCAATGCGCGTGCGGGAGCTACCCACACGCGCTGGTCACACCCTGGGGCTAAAGGAGACGGGGGTTCGTCCCCCGCCTTCTTCGCCCCACCCGTCTAAGGCACTTTTGTACATGCGACAGCACATCAAGTTTCTACAATCAGTCAGATTTCCTTATTAAATTTACAACTTTATCTATTAAGTATTAAGGCTCAAGATTGATTGGGAATATCTGACAGTTTGGGGTAGCTCGACCTGCTTTCGTCCCCTCGAAATTTCATGCTTCCAGATGAGCCAGTTTGGGTTGCTTGTTTCATTTTTACAAGACATAATATCTGAGGCATACTAAAGTAAAATATGGCTTAGAAGGTAGATAACACTAAGATGATGACTATACTTACTTATGATAGGAAAAGAGGCAAGAGGATGGTGATGGTTGGGCAACAAACCGGCTTTGACAAACCGTGCCTATGGACATTTACAATCCAGAAACATAACATATAATCTTTGCTGGTTATTTGCAGGTGTTCAAAGTGGTCCGCGAAGGTGAAGACAAGCGCTTCAAGCCATTTAAGAAGCTTCACAACAGACGGCTACTATGGCATGGCTCGCGCATTACCAACTTTGCAGGAATCATCTCTCAAGGTCAGTTATTTCAGTTTGCTTGATTATGTCGTTGGTCTGATAGTCATAAGCGCGATCGTTAGCTTACTGGATCGATTTTTGGGTTAGAGAAAGTGTTATTCTTGTTTTTATTATCAGAACTTTTTAGTAGCAGTCCCGAGTATAACCTTCAATCGAGACTTATTTACCAAAATTTTTTTGCAAATATAAGTTTTTGGAAAGATAATATTCTCTTACGTAATGTTGAGATTATGCTGCAGCTTCAAAACTTTTATAACTTCATTTCTATTTAAATAAAGCTGATGTTAAGAATAGCCTTACCTTACATTTATGCACAGTTAATTCTAATAAAGGTTGGCGAAATATCATTGTACTGTATACCTCTGCCTGCTCCTCTGGGTATGTTATGTCATTTTTAATCAGTTTCATTTCTCTGTTGCTTGACCAGGTCTTCGCATAGCGCCGCCAGAAGCGCCAGTGACGGGCTACATGTTCGGCAAAGGTGTATACTTCGCCGACATGGTGTCCAAGTCTGCCAACTATTGTTGCACCAACACCAGAAACCCAACCGGACTCATGCTGCTATGTGAAGTCGCTCTTGGAAACATGTAAGTGTGTTTTCAAAATTTTATGGTTCGTAAAAATATAGGATTATGAAGACAAACCTACTACAATTGTAGCTTATTGTATTTACAGGAAAGAGTGTCACAACGCGGAAAACGTGCAACTTCCGAACAACATGCATTCGGCGTGGGGCGTCGGTAAAACTATGCCTGACCCCGCACAGAACAAGACGCTAGACGACGGAACCATCGTGCCGCTCGGCAAGCCCGTCACCAACAAAGTCAACACCTCACTGCTGTATAACGAGTATCCTTTACTAATCACTATTACCATTTGCATTTTTATGACTTGCCTGTCAAGACGAACGCACCAGGTAAGCCCGCGAAATTTAATATTTTCTTACGTGTTTATTTATTTTATTTAAAGGTACAGATTATACAGGGTGTATCTGACATCGTAACGCAAACTTCACGAAAAGGCTAGACCACATGCCACTAATAAAATTATGATAGTCATTTATGTAGTTAATGAACGGTTACAGAAATAACAATGTTTTAAAAAAGTGTCTGCTCGGCCTTTGAACGTTGCAAGCGTGCCGCCGTGCGGGTTTGTAGGTATGACGTTGATCCCTAATGTGAACTCTATTAAATCAACTGATAACATAGTTTTTCGAGTTTTGTTGTGATTGCGCTTTTTGTGTAATTAGCGAAATAATTAATTTTTACTTTAAAAATCTTATTGGGTTATAAAAGTATAGGAATGATGAACGATGTAAAGTGAAAAAAACTACATATATTTTTTTTAAATCATGAAAAACCTGACGAAAAATTCCACCACTGGGGGATTCAGAATCATGTACTGGATCCATGGTACTCGTTTGTACGTCGATGTCAGATACACCATTTATATACATTCAAATCTTCGTCAAAGCTCTCTCCAGTTGCCTGATTGAATGACTAACTAATCTACGGTGTCCACTTAGCATGGGCCATCCCTAGATATACAGACAGAATTGGTCCTAGAACCGGGTATTGTAGAAGAACTTGGGAGAAGGCTATGTCAGTGAATAATAAACTATTGACTTAATAGATACATAATTACTGACTTAATTGATTCGCGACATTTTTAATGATCTCTGTGAGCTACTTTGTTTTATTTACCAATGCGGTTCTTCACCAGCTTAAAGATTTTTTAGGATATTTTCCTTAGCGCACACCCAGATTCATCGTATACGATGTTGCACAAATCAATGTGAAGTACTTATTGCAGATGAAGTTCAATCACAAGTATTAATTTTAATCAATGTCAATATATTGGTCAGCTTATTGATCTATTCCATTATTTTTTTTAATTACGTCAGCTATTTGATTTTTTAAAACTAGTTCTTAAGTTTTTTGTAATCAAGCATATTATGCTTGAGTTTTTTTTATTCAGAGATCTGACCAAAATTGGAAGATGATTGTTATGCTTGTCAAGTTTTAATTGTATTAATTTCATTTCGTCTCTTACTTAAAACAGCCTAAGGCAGCTTTGTGATAAATAGTTACCTAGTTTTTTAGGAAAAACCAGACATTGGTGAGAAACCTGCTGGTCAGATAAATCTAAACCAAAAATATTTTCATCTGTTACCATACATGCTTTTACGAACAGATAGAGCAAGTGGACGATTGAGCTTTGAAGTGCTTATCAGAAAGAGCGTATATACGGAGCGAATTAGCTTGTTTTGCTTTACAAAGGACGCCCGCCAATCCGTAACGGGCCAGGCCACAATTTAATTTGTGTCAGATAAATTAATATAAAGCATGTTTTGTTTCTCGTTCTGTATAAAAGGCTCCCGCAGAAAGGCGCATCCCGCGACGGTACTTTACTGGTATAACAATTTCCATGAACTTTTCATCAAAATTGTCCTACTAGAGTTACGTTGCACCTGTCTGCCTTTAACCTATTTGAAAGTTTTACTGAAGAATTTCTTTACTGTTTTATTCTATCCTTTATTGTTTTATCATTCGTAAAAGCAATATTAATTAATCAGTAATGAGCCAATGGCGCCGATCACCAATCTTTTTCATTATAAAAGGACAGAAGATCAATCTAATATTAGGACTTCAAATTACGTCAGACTAATTTGATAGGACTAAAATTAGTTTAGGCCTATCAAATTAGTCTGACGTAATTTGACGTATTTTTAGTAGCCATGTTTTTAATCGCGTCTAAACTGTCTATGAAGTATTTTAGTTTGACAGGAATTAACCTAATATTTTATCTCTTAACCTTATACCAAAGAAAAAAAAAAAAGAAAAATAAGCTCTGAATTTGAATTTAGTTTACTTTGTGAATCGGCTACATTGGCTTCCAAAGATTGGTCAAACAAATGTCGGAAGATATAGTTTCGATACTGCAAGTGTCATGTTAATATTGTCATGTAAATTGAATATTTTTGTATGATTCCTGAATGTTATAATAATTCCTGGTTGTCAGATACTTTTTTGTTATTTTTTAATTAAGTCTTCAATGATGTATTGATCACAATAATCTATTAATTAAACTTTGTTTATTATGATGTTGATGTTTAATTAATCACCGTGATAGTTTTAATTATTTTGGTAGTTTTTGATCCACCAGACAAAGTCGTGTTCCGGCATAATGTCTGGTGACGCCGTACGGAGGACGGGTCTGAGCCGCTGACGGGTGTGTTGCTACGTTTGCCTGGTACGACGCGCCAAATGTTGTTGTGTCCGGAATTTGGTGGTGGAGGGTCTCCAGATCAAGCTCCCTCTGGCGTAGCATCATTGGTCGTGTTGTTGAGTTTAACATTACATGACCTCGCTCACCTGCCGTCTTCCTTCCGATTCACTCCGTTTTTTTTTTAGTGAATAGGCTTTACCATAAACGATTGCATAACTACTTACCATCAGGCGGGATTGCGGTCAATTTTAATACCTCTCCAGCGCCAATTAGTTGATATCAAGTAAGCCAGTGATGGGACAGGATGAAAACCTCGCTATATATTGTTACGAACGCACCTTATGTCGAGGGCATAAGGTTCAATATCGCGTGACATGCAGTGCGTAACTTTTAAGCCCTATTACTCGAGATCTAGACATTGTCTAGGTGTAATATAAAAACGCATTCCTAGACTTAAGGTGGCCTATCGAATGGTACAGGTTTTATCAATTTTGTCAACAAAGTGACGACATCGAAATTTCTAGAAACCCGTTTCCGGGAATTACCGTAGGTACCTACTGAATGTACTCGAAGTTATGCGCTATTATTATTACGTCTAGACGATTCTGGAATGTTCGATCAGCTGGCCTATATATAGCGCCGTGACGCCGACGCCGAGTCAGTCTACACTTGACTACCGATACGAAAACAGCGACACTTAAGAAGCGATCTTTGAGAATACCTACTGCGACAACTGTAACGAGAACTGTGAGTACTACGTGAAGTAACATTTGTAGTGTTATTGTGTGTTTACGATACGGACTTCGTGGACGTAAGGGAAGACTTCGGTGCAACATCAGCAACATTCTACTTGTCATTGCCTACAATCGACTGTATCTTCGTTGCCAATAAACATCGCAATCCTTAACCGGCGTTTTAGTACCCCTAGCCCGTAACAATTGGTGTCAGAAGCGGAATGCCGGTCACGCCAAGGGAAGACGAAAGAGTTCGCACGCGACGACAAGCAGCGATGGATTTGGCGCGTCAAGAGGAAGAATCGCTTAGTGTCCCTGCACCCATAGAAGATGCGGCCGTCGTAACACCGACGAATGTGAGTGCGCCTAGTACCACCACTATTCCCGGAACCAGCGGATGCGATTTATCGGCATTACTGGCTCACTTGACGGCGCAAATAAGGCTGAGCATAGCAGAATCCCAGGCAGAAACCCAGGCGCAAATAAAAGGTATAGCAGAATCCCAGGCAGAAAACCAGGCAAAATCTCAGGCAGAGATCCAAGCACAAATAAAACAAACCCAGGAAAAAATAGATAAATCCCAACAATTGGTATTAGAACTAAATGAAAAGTGGAATAAAACCAAAGAAGAGGTCATCGAGCTTAAAATAAAAACTGAACAACGAGATGCGCGTATGGACCAGCAAAATACGCGCATAGACCAGCAAGATGCTCGTATAAACAATCATGATGCGCGTTTCGAGAAACTGGACAATACCATCATGGAGTTTGGGAAAGAAATAGAAA
This sequence comes from Sesamia inferens, assembly GCA_037179545.1. Taxonomy (NCBI): domain Eukaryota; kingdom Metazoa; phylum Arthropoda; class Insecta; order Lepidoptera; family Noctuidae; genus Sesamia; species Sesamia inferens. The sequence goes on along the minus strand of CM073928.1, from coordinate 11,330,051 downwards.
GAGTACAAAAAGGAGGTATTAAAGGTGTGATGCCTGTACCCAGTGCTTTGCCGACGTTCCAAGTACCTCATTTTGACGGAACAACGTCATGGGTGGCCTTCCGTCTACAGTTTGAGAAGGTCGCCAAAGGCAACAATTGGGACGACGATCAAGCGGTAACCGCTCTTACGCTTGCTCTGCGTGGTGCTGCGGTACAAATCCTCGAAAATATTTCCGGCGATTGCAATACCCTAGCCTGTTTGTTGGAAGCGTTAGAGTCTAGATACGGGGAGAAACACCTCGAACATGTCTTCAGGGCTCAACTCCGCGACCGCACACAGAAGAGCAGTGAAGGTTTGCAACAATGGGCTACGGAAATAGAGCACATCGTTCGAAGGGCGTATGCATCAACACCGGGACTAATTGATACTACTACGGTACAAGCGTTTACTGATGGGATTCGAGATGCAGAAGTCAGGGCTGCAGTCCGTCTGGGTCACCACCAGACTCTGAAGGCAGCCTTGACACACGCTTTAGAGGTGGAAGCTGTACGTCAAGATGGCCGACAACATCATCGTATCCGTGAGGTAACCGCACCAATAAAAAGCCGACAAGGACCAACCTGCTATGAGTGCGGCGAAAAGGGGCATATTCGTATCAATTGTCCGAGGAAGTCTAAGGGAAGAAGTACTTCTGGGACACAGGTGGAAGCAGAGGATTTAAACTAGGAACAGCCAGGGCTATGGGGCGAGTACTGGCTGGTCGACGTGAAGCCCCCATTATAACAGTATCACAAGTGGGTGACGGAAACAGTCTTATTATAGAAGGAGAACTGAATGGTAAGTCATGCAGTTTCACATTGGATACTGGTGCATCAAGAACTATTGCACGACCGGAGCTATTTCCTCGGACCATAGCATGGAAAAGAGGGTCTTCACAATGCCGATTACAAACCGCCACCGGCCAACCAGTGCTCGTCCTTGGTGAAACGAATGTGACCTTGAAAATGGGTGATAAGACATTCACGCACCCTGTTTTAGTAGCGAATATTACAGATGATTGCATTATAGGACTGGACTTTTTGAAGAAACAACAATGCGTCCTTAATGTAGCAAAAGGAGTATTGAGTTTTCCAGAACAAGAAGTATTTCTTCAAGGTGCAAAACAAGGGTCAGTGTACTGTTTAAGGAAAACTGTATTACCACCAAGATCAGAAACTTTAGTAGATATTAGATTTTCACCAATAGGATGCCGCAAACGTTGCATTATAATAGAGGATTCTGGAGATCACCCAGACTGGATAACGGCAAGGACACTGATGATGATTTCCGATAAACCAAAAATCGCATAATCAACGTTAGTAACAAAGAAATAATTCTCGAAAAGAATCACATGGTGGGTGTGTGCGATAATGTAGCATCTTTGAGAAAAACAGAGGTGCACGAAAAGGAACGTGATAAGAAGTGGCAGGAAGATGTATCGACACTACTCGAAAGTTGTAAGGGCACTTTAAACAAGTTCGAAAGTCACAAAGTTAAGCAACTGTTGCATAACTTCCATGACATCTTTGTGAAGACCGACGGTGACGTGGGAAGGACCGGGCTAGTTAAACACCATATAGATACGGGTGATACACAGCCGATAAGACAGAGACCACGTCGTATTCCCTTTGCAAGAGAACAGGAAGTCACGGAAATGTTAAGAGATATGGAGAGAAACCGGATTATAGAAGCATCCACCAGCCCTTGGTCATCTCCAGTTGTACTAGTCAAGAAAAAGGATGGCAGTACAAGGTTTTGCGTTGACTACAGGATGTTGAATGATGCCACGAAAAAGGACAGTTATCCTCTGCCACGTATAGATGATACTTTGGACTTGCTAAGTGGCATGAAATGGTTCTCCACAGTTGACCTCAAAAGTGGATACTGGCAGGTGGAAATCTGTCAGCAGGATAAAGAAAAGACCGCTTTCTCCACTGGTCCTGGGAACGGTCTCTGGCAATTCAATGTCATGCCTTTTGGACTGTGCAATGCTCCAGCCACATTCGAGCGCTTAATGGAGCGCATTTTGGTTGGGGTTGCTTGGTGATGCATGCCTGGTCTATTTGGATGACATCATCATTATGGGACGAAGCTTCGAAGAGCACCTACGCAATTTGGAAAAAGTGTTCCAAAAACTGCGTGAAGCGAATTTAAAACTCAGTCCTAGTAAGTGTACACTATTCCAGAAAGAGGTTGGATACTTAGGACACATTATTTCGGCGCAAGGAATTCGAACAGATCCTGAAAAAATAAAAGCCGTGTCGAAGTGGCCTACCCCTCGTAACAAAACTGAGGTACGCTCTTTCTTGGGTCTGTGTGCATATTACCGTCGGTTTGTGAAGAACTTCTCCGAGTTAGCGAAACCGTTGCATCGTTTAACAGAGGAAAAGTGTCAATTTGAATGGAATCCTGACTGCGAACAGGCATTTGCGCTAATCAAAACTCACTTGTGTGGGGCTCCTGTATTAGGTTACCCTAGTCGGGAAGGCCGATTTCTGGTGGACACGGATGCCAGCAATGTTGGCATTGGAGGAGTTCTCTCTCAAACACAGGGAGATCGGCAGGTCGTTATTGCATATTTCAGCAAATGTCTTTCCAAGCCAGAAAGAAATTACTGTGTTACCCGCCGAGAACTTCTAGCCGTTGTTAAGACCTTACAACACTTCAAGAAATATTTGATTGGGAGACAGTTTACACTTCGCACCGATCACGCTGCCTTACAGTGGTTGCTTCAGTTCAAAGACCCAGAAGGACAAGTAGTAGCAAGATGGATAGAGCAGCTGCAAGAATTTGACTTTGTCACTGAACATCGAAAAGGCAAGTCACACAATAATGCTGATGCTTTATCTAGACGGCCTTGCGAAGAATCTTGCCGACATTGTTCCAAGCAGGAAAAGAAAGAGAACGTAAGGATTATCCAGGTGAAGGCTTTGGATGAAGACTGGGATAATCGATCATTGGAAGACGCACAAAAGGAAGATAGTGACTTGAAGACAGTAATCGAATGGAAGAAACGTGGCTAGCGGCCCGCTTGGAGTGAAATATCAGCGCTTAGCCCAACAGCAAAAAGTTACTGGGCTCAATGGGACAGCCTGATAATTGATAATGGAGTTCTGAAGAGGAAATGGGAATCACCTAGTGGACAGGAGGTCGCCTTACAGATAGTTGTCCCTTGTGATAAGGTCGCGTCGGTGCTAAAACAGGTGCACGACGGAGTATCCGAAGGACATCTAGGAGTTAAGAAAACTCTGGAGAAGGTGAGAAAAAGATTCTATTGGGTGCATTGCCGCGAAGACGTAGAGGACTGGTGTAGGAAATGTGTAGCCTGCTCCTCAGTAAAAGGACCGCAAACGAGGGCCAGAGGTCGGCTGAAGGTGTATAATGTTGGTGCACCATGGGAAAGAGTTGCTGTCGATATAGCTGGGCCGTTCCCTATTACTGAAGAAGGGAATAGGTATATCATCGTCATGCAAGACTATTTCAGCAAATGGCCAGAAGCTTTTGCAGTACCCAACCAAGAAGCTCATACCGTCGCCAAAAAGCTAGTTCACGAGGTGTTCTGTCGATTTGGCGTTCCCTTGGAGTTACACTCTGACCAGGGTAGAAACTTCGAGTCTTCACTATTTCAGGAGGTTTGCCAACTACTCGGGATACATAAGACTCGTACAACACCATATCACCCTCAGTCAGATGGAATGGTCGAAAGATTCAACCAGACGCTAGAGAATCATTTGGCCAAAGTAGTGGAAGAACACCAGAGGGATTGGGACCAATACATTCCACTCTTCTTAATGTCATACCGCTCAGCAACACATGACAGCACAAATTGCACACCGGCGAAAGTCAACTTCGGCCGAGAAATTAGACTACCCATAGATGCACTAACCGGAACACCCCCCGATACCCCTATCCTAGCTGTCGACTACGTGGCCGACCTGCGGCGTAAGCTCGATAGAATACATGAGCTAGTGAGAGAGAGCGGTCTGAAAACCAGCGACAAAATGAAGATCCGATACGACCGCAAAGCTAACGTGCCCGGATTTGAAGAGGGAACTTTGGTATGGTTACATAATCCCATTAGGAGAAAAGGAAAGAGTCCGAAATTTCAAGCCAAATGGGAGGGTCCGTACACGATCAACCAGAATAAACGATGTCACCTACCGGATTAAGAAAGGACCTAGAGGGAAGCTGAAGATCGTACATGTAGACCGCCTAGCTCGCTATTATGGATCAAATCATGCTCGGGACGAGCACGACTAAGAAGGGGGCAATGTTACGAACGCACCTTATGTCGAGGGCATAAGGTTCAATATCGCGTGACATGCAGTGCGTAACTTTTAAGCCCTATTACTCGAGATCTAGACATTGTCTAGGTGTAATATAAAAACGCATTCCTAGACTTAAGGTGGCCTATCGAATGGTACAGGTTTTATCAATTTTGTCAACAAAGTGACGACATCGAAATTTCTAGAAACCCGTTTCCGGGAATTACCGTAGGTATTACTATTAATCGCTATTATTATTACGTCTAGACGATTCTGGAATGTTCGATCAGCTGGCCTATATATAGCGCCGTGACGCCGACGCCGAGTCACCACTCAGCGGATAGCTCTCGCTCCGACCACACGTGTCGCCGCAAGCGCTCCCCGCGCCCCGCTCCCCTCGCTGCTCGATCGTCCAAGACGCCGCCCGCACGTCGCCACAGGTGCCCCCTGCGCCCCGCTGCCCCCGTGCTCGCCGGTCTTTATGAGTAAACAAGCCGGTCGGACGTAGACAAATTGTTTACTCGACCGCTTGTTTACTAAACAATTAACATCAGTCTTTTTCAAGACTATCCTGTTTCTTCAACAGACGACCGCGTTTTGTTTTAGAGTCACTGGGCCCCTTCAGGGTTAAATCCACAGTTTCGTGGTCCTCGGCCGATACCTAACGGTGATAACAAAACCGAGTGGGGTGTTGACCCAATACACCCGCCGAACCCCTTCAGGGCTAGGCAGTCAATTGGACGGGTCCCAGACCTCCGGCCTTGGGGGATCTCCTAGTCGGAACTGGGTAACAGTTTTCCTTTCCAGCTACACACCTAGCGTCTTTAGGGTGTGTCTACACCCTTCGCGCTAGACCAGTTAGGGCCCCGTTGCACATTGAGACTGGCAACGGAATACAAGCTTAGGGCTCACCCTTAGGCACTCACCTCCCTGTCTATACCCGACAGGGAGGGTACACACCCCCGGGCCAATCCACCCGGGTGGGATAGGTTCCCTCTGCTGTAAAAAAAAAATTCTACTACTTCGGTCCACCATGGACGAAGTAGTATATCATTTCTTCAAGGAGGTCATCATGAATGACCCCCTATTCATCGCCAAATATGGCGAAAAGGTCGCTGCTTTGCAGCACCCCCCCTCCCCTCCCGAAGCTGTCCTAACCCCTCCGGCGTCTATGGATGCGGAGGAAGCTTCGTCAAAAAGAAGAGCCCAGGAGTCGCCTGAGGAGATATCCTCCTCAGACTCAGCGGCCTCCTCCCCCCCCTCAGACGACGACAGCTTCACAGTCGCCGCCGGAAAAAGGCGCCGACTGAAGAAAAAGAAGCAGCCGCCACCTAAGAGCAGCAAGGCAGCTGCCACCACCCCCGCCGGCGGACCCTCCCCTCCCCCCCGCACGGACTCCCCCGTCCCAGCCTCAGGCTCCCCCCCAACCGCGACACCCCCCCCTGTCGCAAAAATCCCGCCACCCTCCTCTTCCCAGAGGAAAGTCCCCCCTCCCCCGCCTGTTTTCATTCAGGACAAGGAGAAATGGACGCAAGTTTCAGCATGGTGCACCGAGCTAAAAATCGGGTTCACCAGCGCCCGAACCACCCAGACGGGGATAAAGGTCTCCCTCCCTACCTCCAGGGACTACAGGGAGATCACCCGGCTCCTCCGGCAGAGAGGTGTGGCTTTCCACACCTACTCGCTCCCGGAGGATCGCCTCACCCGAGTGGTGATCCGAAGGATCCCTAAAGAGATCCCCACATCAGAAGTCAAGGCCGATCTGGAAGCACAGAGCATTCCAGTTAAAGAGGTGCACAGGATGCACAAGGCCAGGGGAAACGTGGCCTACGACATGGTGCTGGTGGTGTGTCCACCTGTCGAAGGAGCCACCCTCCACCCTATTTTTCAGGTGAAGAGCATATGCTCCCTCACCGGGATCCAATTAGAAAAACCGCACAAGAGCGGCGTCGTCGGCCAATGCCACAGATGCCAGCTCTATGGGCACTCCAAGGCCCATTGCCACGCAAAACCCAGGTGCGTCAAGTGCCTGGGTGACCACGGCACAGCAGAGTGCCCTCGGCCCAAGGACCGCGCGCTCTGCACCGAGCCGCCAAGCTGCGTCCTCTGCGGCACGACCGGCCACACGGCCAATTATCGGGGGTGCCCCAAAGCCCCCAAGTCAACCTCCGCGAAGCTGACAAAGCGTGCAAATGCACGCCAGCAGCGCGAGTCCCCCCAGTCCTCTCAGACCCAGGGCCCAGTGAAACTGAGCCCCCAAAGACCCAGCCCATGGTCTCAGCTGAACCACCAGCAGGCTTTCCCAGCCCTCGTGGCATCAGCTCCCCAACCCCCACCCCCTCCACCCACTGCCGCCTGAAAGGATCCTCGCATCCTCCATCGCATCCAAAAAAAGTGGTGCCACCCCCACCCCCCCCCCCACCCCCAAGGCCACCCCAGTGGTCCAAAGGCCTCCCCCGCCCCCCAGGACAGCTGGCAACATTGATCCCTTCAATGTTATCTCCAGCACTTTCCTCATCTTCCTCACCCCCCGGGCCAAGAAAATGGCCGAGGAGCTAGTTGCCGCCAGAAGAGCGTGCGACTTGTATCGCATTCAGGCGATATACAACGCATACCCAGAGGTGCTAACAGCCCTCCACTCCTTCGTCACCCCTAGCCCCCAATAATGGATAGCAGGAAAATCGAACGAACCAAGCCCCGATCCCTCAAGTTGGCATACTTCAATGCCAACGGCATCAGAGACCAGAAGCCTGAGATCTCTGTCTTCCTCCGGGACCACCAAATTGACATTCTTCTCGTTCAAGAGACCTTCCTTAAGCCCAATAATCGAGACCCCCGCATTGCGAACTACCGTCTAGTACGTAATGACAGGTCAAGATGTCACAAGGGCGGCACCCTAATTTACTACAACAAGGCCCTATACTGCATCCCTATGGACCCACCCCCCCTTTCACGACTTGAAGTGTCTGCTTGCCGAATCGGCATGTCAGGTCACCAGCTGATCACCATAGTGTCGGTTTACCTCCCCCCCACCAGCTCTGCAGAAAACTATGCGCTTCTCGCAGACGACATCTCCCTTCTCCTTGGCATGAGCGACTCTGTTATCATAGCGGGCGACCTTAATGCCAAGCACACTGCCTGGAACAGCACCAGGACCAACACCAGAGGCAGACACCTATTTGACCTCTCCTCCCACTTCAACTTCGACGTTGTGGGCCCTCTGACCCCAACTCACTTCCCCGCTGTCCCCGGACAAACCCCCGACGTCCTCGACGTGGCACTTCTGAAGAATGTCAACCTACGGTTAGACTCTATAGAAGTGTCCCACGAGCTTAACTCAGACCACCGTCCAGTCATCATCCGACTGGCTCCCCGCGTTGGCCTAAATGACCCCGACCAACTTCCCACGACTAAAGTGTTGTAGCATTGTACAAATGCCACACGTGTTCGCTATTGTGGCGTTGTACAAAGGCTACACATTTCCTCTTACGGTCGACTGTAAATCAGGTCGACTATTAATCACACAGAGGAATGCGGAAGTCATGGCGCGCGTCCCGGCGACCCTGGCTCTCCCGCGGCGAGGGTTCTCATAAATTTCACCCCAGAACACATCTGCGTGACCAACGGTCAATGTGCGTGGGAAACTATAGCGAGTCGTCTAGCACGTGAAGACTGAATTGGCGCGCTTTTACATCAACCAATCATACGCCGCGGCCTGCCTCGATCAACGAATCAGCATCAAGAACGCACGCAACACCGCGCGGGCATCGCAGGACGGAAGCTGATTCGTTATTGGTTACCCCACTATCATTTAGAGATAGTTAGTATAGAGATAGTTAGTATAGAGATAGTTAGTATTTAAGTGAGTGCATAGCTTGTAAGAGATTATTATTGTCATATTCTACATCATTGTACAACATCATTATACAACGTCATTATTATATCCATTCCTGAATCACACTCTTGTATCGCGTCATTTCACACGCCAAATACATTGTACTCTTTTACATTCGTGCAATACATAAAGTTCGATTTATCTGAGTTTTAATTACGCGACACGACCTACGCGCTACAGTGGTGACCTAAGCGACGTGAATCAAGACAAACGTGACGGTACTCGTGATTAGCACATTCTAGTGGCTTCCCACAAGCGGGTCTCACCACTAGGATTTCAAGAGGCTATATTCACGGTATTGCTGCGTGATACACCAGAAGAGTAATCAGGATGGCGACCAACAACGCAACACAGGTAAGCAACGCAACACAGGTAGGAGGGCAAGTCGACACGCTCACACTACAAGCACGGCTGTCTGACTTTTGGCCGGCGTATCCCAGACTATGGTTTACACACTTCGAAGCAGTAATGGCGCCACAGAGGCAAGGTGATGACGCGCGCTATCAAGCAGCTATCGCCCGACTAGGCCTGGACGCACTTCAGCAAGTAAGTGATATTATAATCAACCCGCCCATTGAAAACAAGTACGAAGCCCTGAAGTCCCGACTCATCAGTGTCTACGAGGAATCCGAGAGCCGGAAGCTGCAGAAGCTGATGGATGAGATGGAACTCGGAGATCAGAAACCCTCACAGCTGTTGCGAAAAATGCGGGAACTAGCCGGACAGAAAATACCAGACGGTACACTGCGCATCATGTGGACCCGGCTACTTCCACCCTCAGTACGCGCTGTCCTCACCGTGAGCAACACTACGGACTTGGAAAAGTTATCGCAAGTAGCAGACAGTGTAATGGACAGTATCGCGCAACCTAACCAGGTCGCGCAGATTTCACGCACGAGCGATGTGGCTGCCCTACACGACCAAATAAGGCAGTTATCTCTGGAGCTGGCAGAACTCAAGGACAGGCAGGAATCCAGACCACGATCACACAGATCATTCGACAGACGGCGTTCAAGATCGCGTTCAACAAGCAACGATAATAGCAACCGCAAGTATTCAGAACAATCACTTATCTGTTATTATCATCGCAAGTACGGCGCAAACGCGCGTAAGTGTACACGCCCGTGCAACTTCAACAACAACTTCAACAACAACAGTGCCCAGTCGGAAAACTAATGCCTGCGTCGGTTGAGGCGGCAACTGACGCGAACAACACGTATCACCGCCTATTCATAACTGATAGGAATTCGCGTCTGTCATTTCTAATTGATACGGGCGCAAACGTTTCCGTGATACCGAGGACAAAAGGCGGGAAAGCAAAGCAAACCGATTTCTGTTTGTACGCAGCAAACAACACGATCATTCCGACGTACGGAGAAAAAACCCTACAACTGGATCTCAACCTACGACGGCCGTACACCTGGAAATTTATCGTCGCTGCAGTCAGCAAACCCATCATCGGTGCAGACTTTCTGAAGCGTCATCAACTGCTTGTCGACATAGCCGGCCGACGCCTCGTCGACAAAGTTACCAACATGACCGTCAGAGCATCAGTCATTCGTTCCGCCGAACCTACAGTTCGAAGTATCGACATGGAACAGCCGTATCACCAGCTCCTCAGTAAGTTTCCTGATATCCTGCGACCATCAAGCATGAAGGATACTCCCAAACACAAGGTAGAACACCACATCGAAACTACTGGCCCACCAGTGTTCAACAAGTGCAGACCTCTTCCTCCACATCGCTACCTGCCCGTGAAGAAAGAATTCGAGCTCATGATGCAGCAAGGAATTTGCCGACCAAGCAAAAGCCCTTGGTCCAGTCCGCTACACGTCGTTCCTAAGAAAAACGGCGACTTACGCATCTGTGGTGACTACAGAAGACTCAATGACGTCACCAAACCCGACCGCTATCCAGTCCCACGCCTCAAAGATTTTACCTACCTACTTCACGGCAAGAAAATCTTCAGTACTCTCGATTTAAACCGAGCTTATTCTCAAGTACCTATATTCGAACCTGATATCGAAAAGACAGCGATCACTACACCATTCGGTTTATTCGAATTTCCACGAATGTGCCCAGGTCTCAAGAACGCCGGACAGACATTCCAACGATTCATAAACAAAGTACTCAACGGAATAGATTACGCATTCCCATTCATCGACGATGTTATCGTTGCATCTGAAAGTGAAGCAAGCCACATCGGAGATCTGCAGGAAGATTTACGCCGATTAGACACGTATGGTGTCACTATAAATCCCTCTAAGTGTGTTTTCGGCAGCGAAACCGTCAAGTTCCTAGGTTATGAAGTATCAAGCAAGGGGATCAAACCACTTCAAGACAAAGTCAAAGCAATCACAGAATACCCAAAACCCAAAACCATTCAAGACTTACGGAGATTTATGGGGATGATAAATTTTTACCGAGACAATGTCCCAAATGCCGCAAGCATTCAGGCACCGCTGAATGCATTCCTTCATAATTCAAAAAAACGAGACAAGACGGAAGTAAAGTGGGACAATCAATCGACAAAAGCTTTTGAGTTGTGCAAACAAAGCATAATAAACGCTGCTTTATTGTCTTACCCATCCAGTGCGCCAGAGGACCAAATCGCTATTTTTTCGGACGCCTCAGCTACCTGCGCCGGGGCATCTCTACAACAAAGGCGGAGCAACGGACAATGGCTGCCACTCGGATATTTTTCAAAGAAATTTTCGGAAAGACAAAAAAAGTACTCGACTTTCGATCGGGAGCTGCAGTCAATAAATATGGCAATAAAACATTTCAGAAAGATGTTTGAAGGCAAAGAACTCGTGGTTTACACTGACCATAAACCGCTGACCTACGCAATCCGCAAGCCTCCTTCCGATAACGACACACCACGGCGAATCAGGCAGCTACTGTTTATCAGCGAGTTCACTACTGACATTCGACACGTGAGCGGAGCTCAAAACGTTGTAGCAGATGCATTATCACGCATCGAAACTATCGACGTGCCATCACCTATCAACTACGACGAGTTATCTCAAGCTCAAGAAAACGACAGTTGTATCCCTACATTGTCTCAACAGACCAACATACAACTCAAGAAAATCATTTTACCGGGTACTAACAAGCCAATATTCTGCGAAACATCAACGTCACACGTTCGTCCATATTTAACAGCTGATTTTCGTCGCATAGCTTTCAATGCCGTGCACAGCCCAAGCCACCCAGGAGTACGATCCACACGGAAGCTGATGCAAGAGCGATTCTTTTGGCCTTCAATGAATACCGACATCGGCCAGTGGACTAAGACATGCAATTCGTGTCAGCTCTCCAAAGTACAGCGACACAATCATAGTGACATCGCAACATTCCCACCGAGCGAACGATTTCAACATATTCACGTTGATATCGTTGGACCGCTACCGACGTCAGCATGCGGACACAAATACTTGCTCACGATGATCGACCGGTGCACACGATGGCCCGAAGCTGTACCACTTCAAGAGACAACCGCTGAAAACGTCGCAAGAAAACTTTACGAAGTATGGATATCTCGTTTCGGTTGTCCAATAAGAATCACTACCGATCAAGGACGACAGTTTGAAAGTCGACTATTCCGAGACCTCGCTCAATTACTCGGTGTAGAAAAAACCCGTACTACTGCATACCACCCGCAGAGTAACGGAATCGTCGAACGCTGGCACAGGACATTAAAAGCCGCACTCATGGCTAGACTAGAAAACAGCAACAAATGGATCGACGAATTGCCTGCTGTTCTAATGGGTCTCAGAGCCGCTATCCGCTCCGACTCTAACACAAGCGCAGCGCAACTCACCTACGGTCAAGCAATACGACTACCAGGCGATTTCATATCACCGACACCAGCTACACCGAAAATGGACCACGACTACGTCAATCACCTGCAAGAAGTTATCACGAAGCTCACACCTACATACAAATCGCATGCAAACAAGCGATGTATGTTCGTCCACAACGACCTACAAACATGTAGCCACGTGTTTGTACGCGATGACACCGTCCGCAAACCTCTGCAGCATCCATACCAAGGTCCATACAAGATCATCGAACGTAAGGAAAAGTATTTTACAATCCAGCTACCAGGACGAATTAGCAATATATCGATAGATCGCCTCAAACCTGCGTACACAATCAACACAGAAGATGATCCCAGGCATACGAACAGCGAGACCAATCAAGCACCTGCAGCTACCACAGATGAGCAAACCAGCCCACATCCAGACCCGCATACGAGGGAACAACGTACCAGATCAGGCAGGATCGTCAAGACGCCTGCACGCTACGTACGCTTTGTCTAAAAGCGGGGAGTACTGTAGCATTGTACAAATGCCACACGTGTTCGCTATTGTGGCGTTGTACAAAGGCTACACATTTCCTCTTACGGTCGACTGTAAATCAGGTCGACTATTAATCACACAGAGGAATGCGGAAGTCATGGCGCGCGTCCCGGCGACCCTGGCTCTCCCGCGGCGAGGGTTCTCATAAATTTCACCCCAGAACACATCTGCGTGACCAACGGTCAATGTGCGTGGGAAACTATAGCGAGTCGTCTAGCACGTGAAGACTGAATTGGCGCGCTTTTACATCAACCAATCATACGCCGCGGCCTGCCTCGATCAACGAATCAGCATCAAGAACGCACGCAACACCGCGCGGGCATCGCAGGACGGAAGCTGATTCGTTATTGGTTACCCCACTATCATTTAGAGATAGTTAGTATAGAGATAGTTAGTATTTAAGTGAGTGCATAGCTTGTAAGAGATTATTATTGTCATATTCTACATCATTGTGCAACATCATTATACAACGTCATTATTATATCCATTCCTGAATCACACTCTTGTATCGCGTCATTTCACACGCCAAATACATTGTACTCTTTTACATTCGTGCAATACATAAAGTTCGATTTATCTGAGTTTTAATTACGCGACACGACCTACGCGCTACAGTGTTAACGGACTGGAGGAAAGTAGGCGAAAGTCTGAAATCCACCAGATCCCCCCACTTAGACTCCATTCCCGCTGTTTTGGACTCAGTCGCGAGCACGACTGCCGCAATCGACTCGTTCACGGAACACGTACAGTCAGTCTTGAACGACTGTTCTAGGGAGATCTCAGCGACGGATGACCGCCGCGGGAAGCTCCCTGACGACATACGTGAACTACTGAACGAGAAGAATGCAGCAGTCCGGGCCTACAGCAACTTCCCCTGCGAAGCAAACAAAGCCCATATGCGCCATTTGCAGCGAACTGCAAAGAAACGCATATCGGAGTGGCGTGAAGCCAGCTGGGACAAGTTGCTGAGCGAACTAGAGCCAAACCACCAAGCCTTCTGGAATCTTCAAAGGACCCTTAAATCCAGAGAAGAAGTCACCATTCCACCCCTAACCCGACCGGATAAAACCATCGCCTTTGACGATGATGACAAGGCTGAATGTCTAGCCATCAGCCTTGAAGCCCAATGCTCCCCCAGCGCTCAACCAGTAGACCCAGCTCACCTTCTGAAGGTTGACGCAGAGGTCGAACGCAGAGCTTCCCTCCCACCCGTCGAAGACCCTGAAGATCCTCTGCCTCCCGTCACACCAGACGAAGTGCAGGATATTATCAGAGGTCTCAAACCTAAAAAAGCTCCCGGTTCTGACGGCATCACCAATAAAGTGATCCGACTCCTCCCTGCCCACCTGATTATCCTACTGGCCACCATCTTCAATGGAGCCATGGGCAACAATATCTTCCCACAAACGTGGAAGGAAGCGACCGTAATAGGCATTCCTAAGCCCGGCAAGCCAAAATCAGAGCCTTCGAGCTACCGTCCTATCAGCTTGCTAAAATTTCTCGGCAAAGTCTATGAAAGGCTTATTTACAAGCGTCTCAGGGCCTTTGCCGAGAACAAGGGTCTCATTCCCGACGAACAATTCGGGTTCCGTTCTCGACACTCCAGTGTCCAACAAATCCTCCGTATCACCGAGCACATCCACGCAGGATTCCTACGTGGAAGGCTGACAGGTGTTATTTACTTCGACATAGCGAAAGCCTTTGACAAAGTCTGGCACAACGGCTTAATATACAAGCTGTACCAACTCGGCGTGCCTGACCGTCTCGTGCTCATCCTGCGAGACTTTCTGTCAAACCGCACCTTCCGCTACAAAACCGAAGGAGCTATCCCAATCCGGGCTGGAGTCCCCCAGGGCTCCGTACTGGCCCCTTTGATCTTCACGCTGTTCACCAGCGACATCCCCAAAAGTAAAAAGGCCCACTTCGCTCTCTTCGCAGACGACACAGCCATTTACTGTTCAGGAACCAGCCCCAATCAAATTAAACTAAATCTCCAAACCGCTGTCAACGCACTTGCTGACTGGTTTAAAAAATGGAGAATAGAAGTTAATCCCGACAAAAGCCAAGCGGTCCTCCACTCCAAACCGCGCAGCAAACCCACCCTCCCCCGACCAATCACCATGTCTGGCAAGCCGATCCCTTGGGGAAAGCGAGCCAAATACCTAGGAGTCATCCTAGACGAACACCTCACCTTCGGAGAGCACATAAGGACGGTACGCTCGCGCGCCGCCTACGCACTCTATCAACTCCACTCTCTCCTCAACCCGCGCAGCAAGCTGTCCCTCAGGTGCAAAATACGCCTGTACACAGCCTGCATACGCCCCATCATGACATACGCCTGTGTAGTCTTCGCACACACCGAGCCCAGTCATATCCATAGGATGCAGACACTCCAAAACCGCTTTCTTCGCAAAGCAACAAACGCCCCTTGGTTCGTCCGAAATGAGATCCTCCATCTAGATCTCAAAATCCCCACTATCCAGCAGTACATGAAACGCCTATCCAAGCGTTTCTTTGACACAGCCGCTGAACATCACAACCCTCTGGTTGTCGCGGCAGCAAAGTACACCCCCTCCAAAATAAGTAAGCTTCGCCGACCTAGGCACGTTCTCACAGACCCTGATGACCCCATAACCCTCCTCCAAGAGGCCAATAGGGCCACTAGTACAAGATACAAAAAACCGACCTACCGACCTCGCCGCCGAGGTCCATCGCGACGCATTCAACGTAGTAATCGCCCTCCCCGTCCCTTGTCCGATGAAGGCCAGCCCGCGCCGCAGCTGAGCCAGTAAATATAAACTCCCGACTATGACCTCTGAGTTTGTTTCGGCCGTTTCTTCTCAGAGCTAGTACTAGGAAACGCCGTGGTCATCAAACCGAAATAAAAATAAAATAATTCGATCCAGCCGTCCCTTGCTGTTTTCTCCAGCGACACCCTAAGCCGAGGTTCGTACCCCACAGGGGGTGCCCTTAGCGTGTAGTCGCTTAGCTTTTAGTAGCCCTGGCTGGAGGCTTTAAATTCATTTAAGGCATCCACAGGAAAGTCCGGTTAAGTAGTCACGGCCTCTCAAGGTCAACTACGAGATGCCATATCAAAAAAAAAAAAAAAAAAAAAGACGCCGAGTCAGTCTACACTTGACTACCGATACGAAAACAGCGACACTTAAGAAGCGATCTTTGAGAATACCTACTGCGACAACTGTAACGAGAACTGTGAGTACTACGTGAAGTAACATTTGTAGTGTTATTGTGTGTTTACGATACGGACTTCGTGGACGTAAGGGAAGACTTCGGTGCAACATCAGCAACATTCTACTTGTCATTGCCTACAATCGACTGTATCTTCGTTGCCAATAAACATCGCAACCCTTAACCGGCGTTTTAGTACCCCTAGCCCGTAACAATATCATCTCGTGGAAATGATTATAAATACTATTATTGCAAGAAAATGATGTGAATAAATAATATTTTATCAATATTGTAAACTATGAACTAGGTTTTATTCACCTTAATCAAGAATAAATAGGTTTTCTAATCACTGTCGATAGTGAAACACCGTTTGAAAAACCCATCGCTACTAAGTTAGTTAGTTGGCAGTGCGCACACTCCATCAACTTTTATAGAAGTAAATCTATGACGTCATAAGCGGACGGGTTTCAAGGTCATAGTGACTGTGCACTTTAGTGTAGTGCAATCTTTACATCTTAAGTTGACGCACGTGTTTTTTACATAAAAAATGTGACTGTGAATATGACGAATTATTGCGAGTTGTTCAAGTCTGAATCAGAATTTTGAAATAGTTCTTCTAGTTCGTCTTGACATTCCGTTAAGTCGTCAACTTCCGTTTCAGGAATTTTCTTCCGTTTTCTATTAGTTTCTACAAACCAGAAAAATAAATGCGAGTATTTTGCGCCACCGTTAAAAAAAGTTCTGTAACATCTGTGTAAAACAGTCATTTTAATAAAAAAAAACGGCCAAGTGCGTGTCGGACTCACGCACAAAGGGTTCCGTACCATTAATTTATGAATTTAAAGGATTAAAGTTATTTGTATGAAAGATTACGCGGTAATAAGCAGTTAACGATTCACGAATTGTTAAAAGAAAACTACTTACTAGATCTCGTTCAAAACAATTTTCGTTGATAATTTTTATAGTAATGTCCATCATATGTTTTTTTAGATTTTTCATTTTCTTATTGTAGAAGTTACGAGGGGGAGGGGACCAACTTTTTTCCAGTTTGGAAGCGTCTGTCACGCAAATTATTCGGTTTAGAAAAAAAAATATTTGAGAAATCTCGATATCATTTTTGAAGGCCTATCCATCCAATTGAGTTTGAGTTCTAAGTACGGGGAGCCCTGATATTTATTATTATTATTTTTGTATCAAAATCATAATGCGGTTCATAGAATATATCTACCAACCAAGATTCAATAGTTTAGCTCTTATAGTTTCGGAAAAAAATGACTGTGACATACGACGGACAGACATACATGATGAATCTGTAAGGGTTCCGTTTTTGGCAATTGGCTACGGAACTCTAAAATATTTGGAAAACTTCGTTTTTAGCTTCTATTAATTGTATTTGTTGTAAGTAAACGAAATAAATTATGCAGGAATCGGTTGAGTTTATGCACGTTTAACTCGACCACAGTGAATGTAAAAATAAATACCATAGAAATGACATCCATAAATCAGAAAGAATTTTGACATGCCTCGAGCGCCAACGACTTGTTAAGAAGTACAGTCCTACCAACTTATCTGTGAACTGAGTGGTAGCGACACCGTCGCTTTAGTGTTGCAAATTAATAAAATTTACCCATGATTGGGTATGTCAAATAAGAAACTAGGTAAACATATAAACATAATTTTATTATTGTAAACAATACCTAACATTGTTTTATAATAATAAAATACTAATATAAGTACTAAATAGTCTTCAAAAATAAGAAAATTAATGTAGATAGATACATACATTAGCTTTTTCTCTGGCATTCAATTGATATAATGTAGGTACCCCACTTACAAACTTTTGCATAAGTACCTACATAGATGGATTCAGCAGTTACAAGCTTGATAAGTTGATACAAAAAACCCATAGTTTAGTACTAGCTACTAGCATCTCTATTTAAACAAAACTCAAATATCTAGACACTCAAGATGTGTCCTGTATTACAAGACCTAGTTAATAGATAGAATAAAACAAAAGTTTCATCATCAACCCATATACCTACGTCCCTACTGCTGGGGCACGGGCCTCCCTTAACGATGTGCCCTTCTTTAACTATTTTTGAAATTAGCCCTTGACTCACACCTGAAATATAGACAAAATTAATTAAGTATTTACATACTGTAGTTAAAAAAATAAATGTAAGTATGAGTAATTATTTTTTTTTGCGGCTTGCGTACAAATCGCGTCACATAAGAAGAACGCTGGAAGGCGTGGAGTGGAGAGAATTTAGGCTAAGCCAAACGTAGGTACCTATGCGGGAGAGTCCCTCAGATTATTCCAGCGTTCTTTTTACGTGACGAGAACTATAGGTAGTTGAATCACTCAGCTTTTATATTTTTTAAGTTACAGTTACGTTAAAAAGTAATCAATGAAAAAAAATATCTTGTAATTTACAAAAAGAAAGTAGTCAACACTAACCTCGAACTATAGTGCGTTTCATCTAAGAGTTCCTTTGCCGTCATGTTGGCATTCATTTTTTGTCACTATCGTAAACAAGGTAAACGCACTCTGCGTCTCTTTCTCTCTCACACTAATTTGCATTACCTACTGCCAACATGACGTCAAAGGAACTCTTAGATGAAACGCACTATAAATCGAATGACATTTCAACATGGCGGCCGTAGTTCCCATTTTCTCCATTTCACAGATAAGTTGGTAGGACAGTAAAAGGATTACATTTAAAGACAAATAGGGATGTGCCTTCTAGAACACACGTCTAATAAATTTACAATTCTTTTCTTTATTCTGGGAAATATATTCAAGTTCTCATACTGATTTTTTTTTTATGAAATAAAATATGAAAATATGGTTTCAGTGTTTATTTAGCTTCGTAAATTGGTGAATAAACATTAATTTAAATGTATAATATTATTTGTCGATAGGACATTAATCCCATCCTTACGTGTTACTATAGATACGTTATACGTTTGTAGCGTGGCGCAGGAAGACACATCGCGTATTATATGTTATGTATGTTAAGTATGTATGTTATGTATGTTAAGAAAACCCTGTCCGATACATAAGAATAATAAAGGTTAGGTAAACACATGACCAAATATAATATAAAATTTTACGTAATCATCATAGTACCAATACAAATGAATTTTGAAATAATCTTTTTTCCCGCGAATTAATTCCAACCTCCACGAAATTTGGTAATTTTTAAAAAAGTGACAACACCGGTATTATTATGAGCGAATAGCGATGCGACCACGTGCCGCGTGTCCTGCCGCCCGCCGCCCGGAAGGGTGGATAACGCACATTTATTAAGTTACCTTTTTTTGCGAAATAATATTTATTTTTTAGGGGGATTTTTTTAAGTTTAGCCCGGTTTTGTATGCATTAGTAGAATCAGTTATCGATACCTAACAACACTTTCATGGGTCGGACAGGGTTTTCTTAACATACTATATAGATGGGCGTTCAAAAGGTTAATGGGTTATCCAATGCAAAAAAAAAAATTCAAAGCGGGCCAGTAGTTCCTGAGATTAGTGCGTTGAAACAAACAAACAATCTCTTCTGCTTTATATATTAGTAACATAAATTAAATGAACAAAAGCTTGGAAACAAATTAAATCTCCAATAAATAAAAACTCCAAAAGTAGTGAAAAATCAAAACATTTGTCTATAAACTAAGAACGTAAGTCGTGCGCGGAACAAACTAAAAACAAGTGTAAAAAATAATTGACGATAGAATGCACGTAGTCTGGGGATAGGTACCCCGCGCGACATGTATGAACCTGTTCATAATAGTCTACGTATGATAAAGGTACCTACAGAAAACTTTTATTAAAACTTAAATAAAATAGAAATCTCTCTATATAATTACTTTACTATTTTATAGAAATTAAAAAAATATAATGACTATTTTGAATCTGTATAGTTTGACAAACCAAATGTCATGTTTTCCTATGTCACGTCACTGACGTCAGTTGTCATTGTCACTTTGTCAGTATTTCGCTCGTGATGGATTAAATTTTAAAATAAATACACACAGTTTTGTGATCGTCTATTCAGTGTTACTTTGTTTACATACATTTATACTCGTACAAATTCTACAAGAAATATTTAAAAACATTTAATTTTCCTAATATAACTAAAGTAAGAGTAAGTGGTGAAAATGGAATCCGATATTATCAATTGGTGTAACAAAGACGTTTTAGATTTATTACATAAAGAGAAAATATCCAGTATCATAACAGAAATTATTAAAACTCATGATATCGACGGACAGTGTCTTCTGTCATTTGTTGATCGAGACTTTTACGACTTCCCATTCGACCAGGTAAGATTGGGTGAACGCAAGAGATTCATATTGCTTGTGAAGAAATTACAAAAACACAATCGTACTGCGATGTTTGAACTCGGGCTATGTGATGATGCCCTCAGTAATCCATCTACAAACATCAATTTCCTTGGGACTAACTTATCACATTTGAGTTATAATCTCCACAACAAAATACCAACACCAAGTGACATATATGTGAGGAATTCAGAGTGTGTGTCAAGTTTTACGCCAGACGTTAAAGCTTCAAGATTGAAACCTGAAATTTGGAAGACAGCAATAGCTCTAGGTAACTATAAAAACAGATAAATAAAATATTTTATCACATATTTACAAATTGCCTGGTACCCTACTTACATGTTTGGGATACAGTCCAAGAAATCTGCATGAGTGCAATAAACAAGTGCTACTTATAACATTGCATCATTGTGACATAGTTGCAAAACATGTGTGGACAAATATTCAACCACATAATAAATAAATAATGTTTATTTTGGATTTGGGACAATCTGCTATACCGTAATATGTGTGTTATATATTAGCCAGTGTATGTACAATGAACAAAAAGCTATGTTTTAAAAAGTAAAGTGAGTATTAATGTATATTGTCTTAGTACTACATTAAGTTACTAGATAATAATGACTGTTTCTACGCAGGCTATGTCTTCCTGGTGACATGGGTGACTGCAGTAGTGATGGTCATCGTACATGATAAGGTGCCAGATATGAAGAAGTACCCCCCACTGCCAGACCTGTTCTTAGACAATGTGCCACACATCCCATGGGCCTTTGATATGTGTGAAATCACCGGCTCCTTCCTAATGGCCATATGGCTAGTTGTACTTTTCTTCCATAAACATAGGTATGTATTTTTTTTATGTCCAGGTATTATGTAAACAAAGAATTTGCATTTATTCAAATATATTGAATTTCCTTGAAACATATTTTCTGTTTACATATAATTAATGAATGCACTTATTAACATATTTGTTTACAAAACTGTATACTAAGTGGGTTCTGACTATAGGTTAATAACCCAATTTAAAAGTCACTACAAATATTAAAACTGTGGTCCACAGTACTTTTGTCCATATTTTTTGTGAACAAATCATGACTAAATAAATGTCCAGGTTGTTTAATTTTACACATAAACAGATAGAATTTTACATATAAATAGATATCATAAATATCTAAAAAAACAATTCTCTTTTTAATAATGTCTTTGTTCATACAACAACATTGTAGGTTTCAATAACAAAAACCTCCTTTTTTTTGAAGTTGGTTAAAAAAAACTATACCAATCAGACTGTGTTAACTATTCATGTATAAGCCTTTTTTGTCTACTTCACTTTGTATTATTATTTAACCTTCCCAGACTGGACAGAATAGATTTTTTTTTCAGGATGACTCCTAAGAAATATGTTTAAAATCTTAATGTCCAATCTCTTCCTACGCTCCAATATTTGCAATTTATTTTTACGTTTAAACATAAAATAAACGCATACATTTGTTTCTTCAACAAATTGAGAAACCCATTATATGCAAATGAAGGTTTGTTTGAAAGTACTCCAGACACTTTTAATAATAGCTCAAGGATAATTTAGTCAACAGTCCCAGTATCTGTTTATATCAACAAATACAAGCTACTAAAGGAAATGAAAAGTACATACTGACAAAGACAGCTGTGTGATTGTGTGGTCTTTGTTACAAATAATGTTATATCAACAATATGTTGTACTACTAGCCAGACTTTGAACTCATTGTACAGACAACAGCATAACAAACTACTACAATCTATCTAATTTCTTTATTAGATTTTCAACTTTATTACTAAACCATTAAGGCTCAAGGTTGACTGGGAACATTTGACAGTTTCGGATAGCTGGACCTGCTGTCGTCCATACAAAAAACTTATTTTTCATGCTACAGTTATGTATACATAATTGCTTGAACTACATTTTCTTTGTACGAAACTAAATAGGCCCTAACTCTAGGGCCTGCAGGCTACAATCAAATTCGCGGCTGTTCACTTTCGGAATTCCAGACTTATTCGTGCTTCCTGGCCCATGCTTCGTAACCCGCATCACAAACGACTTTTCTCTATGGAATGACATAACCTGCATTTTTTAAATACAAATGTACCTACTTACCTAAATGACACGAGGAGAATGAAAGTCGATTATGTAATGTCACTTAGATGATGTCGTGATTGCATTTGTCGGTATACCACGTACATACTACATAGCATAGTTGTATGGAATGTTTGTGCACCTTTTATTATGTGCCCTCAATTTTTATGGCATTCGACGCAATAGATGCGGTCTTTTAGCTGCACGAGTAGGTACTGACGAGTAGTACCTATCCCTCGTAATAGAAAAGATTTTTTACAACAAATAAAAAACAGATTTTTTGTCAAATATTGTTAGATAATTTTCTTAAATAGTTACGTCTGCTCAGTTCATTTCTTTGAAAGTTACATACTTACTTATGTACTTAACACTAAATATGGACTACAAAATACTCAACTCGCTTATGAAAGCTAAAATATGATTACAAACCTCTTAGAATTTATTAAGAATGTGAAGATTACAGAGACTTATTAGTCTCGCCACGCTTGGCTTTGGGTACAATAACTTAACAACGATTTTTTCTAAGACAACAACGGGTGATTCGACGTGTCTCATGCACGATTTTCGCATCTCTTTAGACTTCGCTCCTAACTCTTAACGAACGTAATGCTTAGCGGTTATAAAAGACGTTCCCACAATCAGATGTTGTTAATTTCGATAAAGATATAGCTGTGTACCTACCTAAATTATAACTTAAGTTCAAATTCAAAAGACTACATAAGACTGCCTTTCACAAATTAGTAAATAAGCAAAAGCATAGTCAGACCCGAAAATCTGTAGTCCATTCTGCATAGGTCGATAGCATTTTAACCCGCCAGTCTGACACCCCCTTCCTTTCTTTGCCCAGAGCGTGAGAGGTCATTTGTTTAGTTATCACCCAAAAAGGGTATCAAATGCAAGCCAAACTTACCTTTTAATTAAGCTTTGAAAATAATAAAGGAACACTATGTTTTGATAGGAGCTCTTTACTTGCATTAACACCAGTGTCACTCCAATTCTACTTGGTTGCTCTGCACTTGCATATACTTGGGACAAACAGTGCAACTAGGTAGGTCCAACAGCCAAAAAGAGGAAGCTTTGGGGGAGGCATTTGTCCAGTAGTGGACCTCTATAGGCTCTATAGTTCTGAAGACGACACCGTGCCAAAGGGCTATGATATAATCCTTTCATTGCTGATTCATCATTGTTCATTACTGATCGTTCAACTCGCTATATGAATCACAATCACAAATAAGACCCAAACAAAGACCTTTTTGCGTGAGTGTCACTAAAAATAAGTTTGAGTCTTTTTGTGCGAGTGTAATTACTAAATACCTATCATAAATTCATGACAGTCTTTTACTAACGAGTCCTTTGCAAACCTTTTGTTCGTAACGTTCATTAATTTCTTTTGATCGTCGTTTTTGTCTTTATATTTACCTAAACATTTTTACTTACAACTGTTTTTTTTTATTATCTTAAAGATTTTCCAAATAATGTTTTCCGAGCTGACGTCAAAATGAAATCTCACCTACGTCAGTGCTCCATAAGCACTTTCAAATGCAACGAACGAGGATCGTTACGCATAAGGTCACTTGTAATAAGCAATTTATCTATGAGCGTGTAGATATAATTCTTATGCATTATAATTGAAGTGTATTGCTAGATGAATCATTCCCGTCTTTATCAAGCAACGACATCGCTGCTCTAAACAGACCTACGTATTTTACGCCAATTGCTGTCACGTATTATCCCGCATGCTCACAAGAGAACAGTATTGTCGGTTTGGAGATGACGTCACCACGCATTCGTGGTTATCAATAAACGAATGAATTATTCCCTGCATGATAGAATGGCACTCTTGGGTACATGTTCATGCCCGTTTTCTTTTATATGATAAATTATAGCGAAGCGGGCTTTACGTTCATTAACTAAATAAATGGGAACTTTACCATGATATTTTTTTAATATTATGGGACATACCATAATGGCGCGACTTTTCTTACCTACACGCATAATTTTGTCAAATTGGAATTTACATGTTTTGAGTTTAGGTAAGTAGCTACATACCATCATACGTTTAGGTGTTGCATACCATTTACCACAGCTAGATGGTATGTAACAATTTGCAATTGCTTAAGTTTCTTTGGAGGATTTACCTCCTTAGGCAAATAAACCATCCTTCATCTGACTTCTCTCAATATGAACACTCCTTGCTAACCTAGAGCACATTAAATACCTAAAAAACAACTAACAGACCACATTAACATTCTACTCCAGATTCATAATCCTGCGGAGATTCTTCGCGTTAGCCGGCACTGTATTCCTGCTGCGATGTTTCACGATGCTGATCACATCGCTGTCGGTACCGGGCTCCCATCTGAAGTGCGAGCCGCGCTCCTACCCTCCAGCGGACGACCTTACTGTGTGGGGCCGACGACTCCACCAGGCTTACGACATTTGGAGCGGCGCTGGCATGTCCGTGAGAGGAGTGAGAACGTGTGGGGATTACATGTTCTCCGGACATACGGTCGCGCTCACGCTTCTCAACTTCTTTATAACTGAATGTGAGTAATGTAATATCTGTTCCAGTTCTTTTGAAGATGATCTAACTTGAGCACTATGACGTATGATCTGAGTTTAGAAACTGACCGCGTACAAACAGACGACCGTGCAACAGTTTAATCAAACCCTAGGTGACTGCAGCTCGCTCGCTAATCGCCTTTGCGTAATGAAAATTGAGCGGTCGGTCCTAGTAACTGCAATGCAATAGATAGACATCAGTTTCTCGACCGTCTAATATTATCCCTTAGCCGCATTGTACGACCGCGACACAGGAAGTACCTGAAGGAGTGGACTATTCTTAGCATGGTGCCACACTGCCACATGACAGTGTGCGACACGTGAATGCGTTCTATTTCTAAAACGAAAACGTTTAATTCTTCATTTTGACAGTGATGACATTGATTATAAGTATGGTCGCGCGACCACGATGCGGTGTAAACAAATCGGCTATTTATAACGGAGCGCTCTACATTCCGGTCGCGAGTCCTTTTTAGACGAAACATCGCTCTTTGTTGACCTACATACATGCTAAATATGTGTGTAATACAAAGATTACATATCAATTCCTATTAATCTTTACATAACATAGATAATATCCTAATCTGTGAGCACATAAATAAATTACGTATTAATGAAGTTTTGAAAATATTGAATGACGCATTTCTTGTTCATAATTATCATTTATCAATACAACTGAACTTGTTTTCTAAATGTTGTTGACTACAATACTTCACAAACTACGTTGTAGTTGTAAGCCAGTCGTTAACGTCGTAGTTTGCAACTATCTCACGAAAACAAAACGAGGAAATAACTCGATACCAATTTGTGTTGATAACGAACAGTTCGACTTGTTTGCGATATTTAAATGGCTAGTGGTTTTCCTTGAAGTTTTAGCACAAACACTTTCCACTTTCATATATCTGTTATATATCTTTATAGTTGTTAAAACAAACAAAAATTTTAAACGATCGATTTATTATCTGACTAGCGACCGCCCCGGCTTCGCACGGGTGCAATGATGATACTAAATACACTTCAGAAACACTGTGAATATTTTATAAAAAAAACCGCCGCGTACGCCACACCGTGTATCGCCGCAAACGCGACACCTCGCATTTTTTAATATCTATATTAAATCAATAATGTATTTAATTGGATAAGGATTAATGCTGTATTGGTTAAAATCGCTTCGAAAATTCGCCGATCTTTGTCGTAAAAAGTAAATGAAATATAATATTGAGGGATATCCTGCGTAAGGAGCCGACCGCGGGAATGAGCCGCACGGCTACCTATATTCCCGCCAAGCTCCATAAAGAATAGAGGTAAACAAACCAATTTTGGGTTATCACAACTCACGTTTTACAAATCTCCTGTTATTTACATGATTATCGATTTTTACGTGCTAACTATTTATTAACAATTCCACCAACCAACCGGCCAAGTGCGTGTCGGACTCACGTACAAAGGGTTCCGTACCATTGATTTATGAAATTAAAGGATTTACGTTATTTGTATGAAAGATTAAGCGGTTTACGATTCCTACTTTTTAGATCTCGTTCAAAACAATTTTCGTTGGTAGTTTTTATAGTAATGTACATCATATCGCACCTTTAGAACAATAGAGACCTAATTCGAAATTTAAAGATTTCAATGTTGGCTCATACAATTACCTTGCAAGACCATCTTCATCGAATGTTAATAAAATAGAGACGGAAAAGGACGAATCCTTTTCATGAACAACCGTCTCTGTTTTATTATTCAACATTGTTGCAACAAGTTCAACATATCAACATTGAAATCGTCAAATTTCGAATTAGGTCTCTATTGTTGTAAAGGTGCGATATGTTTTTTTTTAGATTTTTCTTTTTCTTATTTTAGCGTCTGTCCCGCCAACTATTCGGTTTAGAAAAAAGAATATTTTAGAAACCTCGATATCATTTCTGAAGACCTATCCATAGATACCCCATATATACACGTATATACATATCCATAGATACACGTATGTGTTTGATGAAAATAAAATTTTTGAGTTTCAGTTCTAACTGTATGTAAGTATGGTCTCAGTTCTAATATTTATTATTATTTTTTTGTTTTCGTATCAAAATCTTAATGACAAATTCACAGAATACATCTACCTATCAAAAAAATGGCTGTGACATACGGACGGACAGACGGACAAACAGACAGACATGACGAATCTATAAGGGTTCCGTTTTTTGCCATTTGGCTACGGAACCCTAAAAAGTAATTATCAGGGTTTGAAACAGTTTTGAATATTAAATTATTTATTTCGATAAAATTTATAAATGGTATGGATAACATGGTCTGATTTTGATCGGCATTTCTATCAATTTGTTAAATGTAAAAAATTACTTATAGTGACGTAACTATTATATTGTCAAACATTTTTTGTCCTATAATTAATACTCTTCGCAGCGTATGCGATCAAAGACATTTTATAGCTATTTTTTTACACCATCGGTTCGTTTTATGAATTTCTAAAGATTTCTATAGTAATCTAGTACTAAGTATAGCCTATGTTACTCAGTGATAATGTAGCTTTCTAATGAAAAAATAATTATTAAAATCGGTCCAGTACTTTTTGAGTTTATTCGTTACATACAAAAATACAAATCTTACCTCTTAGTGTAGACAATAGTTTTTTCTTATCATAACGGATCATTTTTTAATGTAAGCGAAATTATTTATTTAAACTTGCTTGTCTCACACAGTAAGGTATAACGTCGGACTTCATGCCTTGCCATGAAATCCGTCTTAGGTGATTTAAGAGAAGCGATGGCAGGTGCTCTATTAAACAGAAGTTTAATATTATTAATGATTTTATTAGCGTATCGATAGCAAAAATTCTCGGCATACGCAACAAGATAAAACTTTTTTTCGCA
Organism: Sesamia inferens; assembly: GCA_037179545.1. Taxonomy (NCBI): domain Eukaryota; kingdom Metazoa; phylum Arthropoda; class Insecta; order Lepidoptera; family Noctuidae; genus Sesamia; species Sesamia inferens. The sequence continues at coordinate 11,302,418 of CM073928.1, read as the reverse complement.
ATTTGTTTCTTTTAGTCTGTTGCAAGCTAGTCATAATTATAAGCAATCTAAACTCTGTTGTTTTCTGTATTGAGGGTAATTTAAAAAAATATTTTTAGAACATTCACTACCTGATCTTAGTCTCAATCAATATTGTCTCAATATCGAGACAAGCCCCCTTATTCATAAAAGATGTTTAAAATTAACTAGTGATTAGTGATTCTTTAAAAATTCATTTTAGACGTTTGCAAGTCACTTAACTTTAATCTTCGTTTAGGAATAAACCCCTTAAACACTGTGGTGTATATTCATAAAGGATGATTTAAGTTAAGTGACGTTAAAAGGTCAAAATTGAATGGTTACAGAATTGCTAATCACTAGTTAACTTTAAGCAGCGTTTATGAATAAGAGGGAAAATTTTGAACGTTGTAAGTTACAGGAATTGGACTTTCTGGGCTATTTTTGCAGCATAAACTACAACTTAACTATAACAAAGGAGTTTTATAATTCAACAATCTAGAGACAAAATACGAATGTCCGATTAGATTACCTTTAGTCTGCCCTTGTTTCGTAACTAACGCATACGACTCGGTAAAACAAAGCCTTGCTTTATTTTATTTTTTCTTCGGGTTCGGGGAAGCTATTACTTCAACAAATTCGCTAAATTCACACACGCACACCATACCAACAAATATTCCTTAATAAAACTAAACATACATACATAACAAACATACATATAAACCTTTATAAAGCTTACTTTTACATGGAGCGACTGGCTGCCTGACCTTCACAAACTTACTAACAGGTTTCAACTTCGGACTTCTGAGTTCCCGTCAATACTGTCAAAAATTTACAAATGACAGCTGGCAAGAACGTCTTAACGTGCTTTTCGAGAGACGAGGCCGATATGTAATGAACCATCAATATACCGACCTCGGCAACTCAACTCAATTTATTTTAAAAAGTTCATTTCACAATATATAGTTGCCAGCAAAAGATCTATTCCACTCTTGGGTATCAATACATCAGAATATGCATAATACTGTCTCGTAATAAAAGAATATAAGTGCACCAATTTGTCTGGCAAGCCAGTCGATGATTATGAAGAGAGACAGGCCAGCCCTTTGACTGGATATTGTAGCGGTCATTGATCGCCAGTAAATGGTTGCACAGCCTGACTGATAAGATCGTGATAAAACAGCAAAGGTTTAATACCTTCAGCCTAAAGCAAAAAAAAAAAAACCAAATCTCCTTTATTTATTTATTTATTCTTTATTGTACACCAAAAAACATCGAACAAAATACATGGAACATAAAACATACAATGGGCGGCCTTATCGCTAATGCGATTTCTTCCAGGCAACCAAAGAAAAGAATGGACAGATTCTCCTGAACCACAAATGGGACTGTCGTTGGTGCAAATATCATTGTTACAATTTACTAAATTAGATACACAAATACATACATAAATACATAGATACTTTAATAGTATAAATAGCCATAAAATGTTTATTTAACAAGATTATAACGACTATCAGTAGCAATGGGTTTTATTTTGACAGTTGAACAATATTCATTGCGTTATTTACGTTGTTGAGTAGACAAATTATTCCAATTGATGGTATCTAATAGTATGTTACGCAGTTAGGGGGGCTGTTATTGTTTCTTCTTATCACAGTATGGATTTTAGTATTTGCGTTAATCCTGTACACAACAATGCATTGTAATTTGTAAGGCAAAAGATTAGTATCTAATGCTTACTTAACTTATCATTTGTATTATTTAATGTGTATGTTATCGTCACTTTGTTCGCGTCAATTTATAATTGTGCATTGTTCGGGACATCACACAATAGCAAATAAAACATTCTGCAGTATAATGAATGCGTAACGAATGACTACGTGTAAAATATCTAGGATTTTATCAGCCCTTTATGATGAAAACTTATCATCTATAAAATAGAATATACGCGGCTGCAGTGTCAAAATAACAGCCTTTTACAAAGTGCCTATCAATATTACGTTCCTTATAACAAAAAAAAAAAAACTTTTTGAAATGTTCGTCTGCAGGCACACGAATGAAGTTGCGTGCACAATAACTGCCGACAAATAATAGTAAATAATATAAAGAGCTATATAAGTACTAGTGAGTTTGTAGGTATATACGAGTATATATGTACGTCAATCAGTGTTGCCGAGTGTCATAGGATATCAAGAATTTTTATGTGGACAGTCTAAAATATTTAGAACAACTTTAAAGGAACAAAGCAATTCTAAACATAGATAACACTGGCCGACTTCGTTTGAGATTGCGAATAGCCACATGTTTGATACCAATTTGTGTGTTTGGACTGTGCACTTATCAGTTCATTAACCTATGGAGCACTGTATTGACCTAGTGGTAGAGGTACCTCAGCTACCGATCGCGTGAGCGTAGTTTGCTTACTTAACGGTTATAGTAGCCTCAATGACCTTGTGCATGTGGGCGGAGCTAATCGCCGTACTCCCGAATTCGTAAAATGCGCGCGGTGGCGCGCTAAACTAAAACGACAATCAAAGAATATCCAGAGATGCAGACAAGCCGCGTGTAGGTCGCGATTTGTGCCTACGATTTCAGACGGGGGTATGGATGCAAGACGATAAATGTATATTTTGCATTAATAAATGGTAATATCGTACTATAATATATTTTTAGTATTCTTGATCAATGTTTAAATAAAATCAAGGAGTGCTCGTTACACAGTTTAATGGCCGATCGCAGACTGACAGACATTTGGAAAACAAGTACCCACACATTATAATATATCATAACATTCACATAAAAAATAATGGTAGATGGTAATATCTACCGATTCAACATATTTGAATTTTTTTTTCACTACTTTTCAGTATATGAGTATCATGTCTTTGCAGTGTCCTTGAATTAATTACTAATGCGAATAACATAAACGAGTTCATCGCGTTAACGTAAACCAAACGCGCATTAGGCACTTTGTAATATTTTTATTAAAAAAAAAAAAAAAACGTTGAACCACACTAGAAATTACTTTTATCGTGGGTGCATTTTTAAACATATAAATTCACAGACACAAACAGCCAGACCCGGAACAACTACTTGTAGGACATGTTCTGAATATTTGTTCCGCGCGGGAATTGAACCCGCGACAAGCAGCGCAGCAGTCAATAGCTTAACCGCTGCGCTAACCGTGCTTTATATAGATGCCTTGAGATTACAAAGCGCGTAGTTTCGGCCGTTTTCCATAAAGAGATAGTACCCTATTTATACTGTGTCAGTGACGTCGGATTGAATGTACTTCGTCGTAATGAGGTTTCAAATAAAACACGAGTTATTTTAAAATCTGTAAATTTTAATTCTTCGATCCAATAAATAACATGCGAGATTATAGGCATATCTAAAGCTGCAGAAATTTCTTGCAGTTGAGAATGGCCACAGTCTATTTCTATTGTTCCTACAACTGCACAGCTGATATTGATTTCTGTAGGATGTGCAAAATGTTTCCATACACATACGGCATTTAAAAATAAATAGGGAATGTAGTCCCACTTGTCGTTCTCCAACAATATCTACAGATCCTAAACCACAGTCAAATAATTAATTATTAATTAATAAATAATTCTCCGTGCTTGGCAATTTTCTTTAGTTCTGAATAAAAGTAAGCAATATTAATTATGCGTCGCCCTTCGATGAAACAAGCTTGAGATTTGTTGAGGTTTTGGTGATATTTTGAGCTAAAAAAAGATATAACATACATTTTAATTAACCCTTGCAACACTGTTAGAGATTTATGTCAAGGAATTAAGAATTTATCAAGAAAAATTAATTAAGAATTAACAAAAAAATAATTTTACAGGTATATGATATATGTATTTGTAAACTAAAAATATAGGTTGTAGGACATGCAGGCATAATTTTACCTGAATGATGATGATGGAACTTGCATCGTTTTTTTGTGCACATAGAGATATATAATATTATCATTTTCTTGACGACATTCTGTATGGATGTCTGACCTAGAATCAACTGCGTTAGTGTTCGACCTAAAAAGCAAATTAAACTTTTAAGTTCTGTCGATTGGTTTCTTTCTCTTCTTTTCTGTAAGTCGAAAAATGTTATTACAATATTATTTGTGAAAAACAGAATATATATATATATATATATACATATATAGATATCCCTTTGGGCACTTTGTGGCTCAGACGTGCCGTATAGGTAGTAATTTGTTGATCCATTTTCACTTGTTGATCCGGGGGCCTTTTGTTGATCCGATGCCATCTGACCATAAATATGTGGCTCCGTTCGGAGCCACATGTGTCACGTTCAATAATAATAAGTAATAACAATAATTAAGGGCTGTTTTATACAAATCCACCTTTTTGGCGTCTGGGCAGTTGTTGATCCAATTCAAATGGGCCAATCAGGGCGCAGCATTTGCCAAGGGCGCGAAGCGATTGGTTAAGCAGCCGTTTTGTTTTTTATGTATGTTCACTTTATTAATCTTAGATATTAATCTCAGACACCTGGACTGATTTGCTAAATTCTTTTTTTGTTTGAAAAGGTAAACTTTCTAAATGGTCCCTTAGTCAAGATCTGATGATGAAAGACTAGAGAAATCAAGAGGAACTTCCAAAAATCGTAGGGGCGACTAGTGCATTTCTAAGTATCTTCATTAAGTATTTCAAAGAACTATAATTTGATAAAGGTCTGATGTAGCTGATGATGGAGCCGGGAGACAGTCGAAGGAAGTCCTCAACGATTGATAGCAGTTACCTTGAGTTTGTGCTTGATTAATTTGTATTAATTAGTACTTTACACCAAGATGAGTTGTGACTGTCATTAAGGCTCTGATGATGAAAACAAAGGCCAGTTCCAGAAACTCCTCAAGGTTTACAGTAGCTACTTTGTTTTTGGACTTAATTCCAATACCCATATAGCACATACAATCCGAGATTCTAGTGTCCTGTCCCCTCCCACTCTCCCTTCATGTTGTGACCCCAGGTGGACAGAATCCTCCCAAAACTTAGACAACACCCCCCCTCACCTACCCCTCCCCCCTCCCCCTAGACTGAACCTAGCCTCCCACCCCCTCCTCTACACTCACTTACCCCCCCCCACTTGCTCCTCAGGCCACCTCACCCCCCCGCGGCCTATCTCGGGATCCGGAGGTCCTAGACTAGCCGAGTTTGGGCTCTTCGGAATCGGGAGGAAGAGCCCAACATTCTGGCCCCGGGGGATTCCGCATCCCGTACTATATTTACCCACCTCGAAGTCCTTCCCCATATCCCTACCTAAAATCCCGGATATCTCGGAAACTCAAAATTCAAAATTCGGGAATTTCAAAATTCTGACAAAACCCCCCCCCCCCCCTCTTACTAGCCCCCCCCGCAGCCGGAACCTCCCCCATTTTGACCCCATAGTACCTGACCCCCCAATACCCATATAGCACATACATTCCGAGATTCCAGTGTCCTGTCCCCTCCCACTCTCCCCTCATGTTGTGACCCCAGGTGGACAGGATCCTCCCAACACTTAGACAACCCCCCCCCTCACGTACCTCTCCCCCTCCCCCTAGACTCAACCTAGCCTCCCCACCCCTCTCCTCTACACTCCCTTACCCCCCCTCCCCACTTGCTCTCCAGGCCACCTCACCCCCCCGCGGCCTATCTCGGGATCCGGAGGTCCTAGACTAGCCGAGTTTGGGCTCTTCGGAATCGGGAGGAAGAGCCCAACATTCTGACCCCGGGGGATTCCGCATCCCGCATCCCGCATCCCGCATTTCGCATTCCACACTGACTCACCTGGTGCTGGCGCGTGCAATTGTTGGGACATACAGGCTGTATCTTTAGGTTAGTTTAGTTTTAAATTTGGTGTTGTATTTAGTCGTGGACCGTCCCCCTATTGGGGACGCTAAGTTTTAATCTTTATTAATGTTATTATATTGAAGTAAAACTTCTTCGCCATCTTTTTCTAAGAAATTTCACTGTGTACACTAGTACACGCACACATTTTTTTTTGTTTCTAAAAACGAATATACTAATACCAAAGACATACCCGACTTCGGAAATTAGTTATTTTTTACGTTGTAGTGTTTTCTGGAAGACGGTTGTTTTTTTTTTTTACACTTTTGTGTTATGAAAAGTACTGTGCAGCTGCATCCGGTCAGAATGAACGCTGATGCTAATATAGTTGGGAAAAGGCCTGTAAACAAACGACGTAATTTTGAATAATGTTATTTTTACCCGTAATTTTGGTTTAAAAACGAAACCACTGAACCGATTTCTATAAAATTCCTACGAGGTCAAAATGAATGTATGAACAATGCTAGACATGACGCGATTACGCAACTTAAATTCAGTTTCTTGATTATAATTGATTGTTTCTTAAGCATGACATGCAGGTACTGGTTCTTCAGTGATATACTTCAATGCTGTAAGTTTTTTAGGAGTTTCCTCGACTCCTGTTGGTTTTCATCATCAGATTTACGGACACGACCGACAGACCTTCATTTTAACCTACATAGGTGCAAAGTTCTAATCAATACAAATTAATCAAGCACAAACGCAAGGTGGCTGCAGGGGATCGTTGAGGAGTTCCCTCGTCTGTCTATGTTCTTCATCATCAAATCTACTGCAGATTTTCATAGTAATCCATATGGGTGAAAATCGCTCATCAATATACATTAATTAAATTCAAACACAAGGGAACTACTGTAAACCGTTGAGGAGTTCCCTGAAGTGGCCTTTGTATTTATCATCAGAGCCCTAATGACAATTAAAACCGATCTAAGTGTAAAGTTCTTATTAATACAAATTAATCAAGCTCAAATACAAGGTAGCTGCTATGAATTCCCGAGGAGTTCCCTCAACTGTCTCCCGGCTTCATATCTACTCCAACATCAGATCTACTCCAGATCATTAGTAAATTGTAGTGCTTTAAAATACTTAATGAAAATATTTAAAAATGTACCTAGAAATGTACAAGTTGCCTCTAAAAATTTTGAAAGTTTCCTTGCTTTCTCTAGTCTTTCATCATCAGAGCCTGGTGACTATGGGACCACCCTTTTAAATAAAAAGAATTTTGCAAACGGATCCAGGCTTCTTACAGTAATCGGTGAACATACATAAAAAAAGGTCGCTACTAATTGAGAACCTCCTACTTTTTTTGAAGTCGGTTAAAAACTTAAATTGCCAAAAGAAAATAATTTTTCTGTTGATAATTTAAATTTTATAGGATTTTGACATTGATTACTAACTTTTTCCAATATAAGTTCATTCCCGGTATTAGAAAAAATGCCTGGGGTCGAATCCTCTCGTCTCAATGCCCACGCCGCTGCCTATGATAATAGTATCATACTAAGCAATATACGGTCAAATCACGCAGGCTCTTACTTACTACTTTTCTCAAACAATCCGAGGAAATAAAAACATAATTTTATTTTTTAAGTTCAATGACGAATAATGAACAATAATTATTTTTCCCACGCTATGGCGCTATTATGATGTTCCTTTGTTTTTTTTTTTTCAATAAAGCGTCCACTATTTATCATTTCAATATTGTGTCTATTTGCCAGACAGTCCGAAATTTAAATAAAACCTTTTATTAGTTACCTCCTTGGTGTTCCATGTTTCGAATTTAGTTTTTTTTTTTTCGAAAGAAATTCAAACTAGGAAGCTGGAACAAAACGCAAACTACCTAATTCGAAATTACGGCCGCTTAAATTTACATTCCATGTGTCTAATGCGTTCCTGTACCTTTTATTTATTTATTTTATTTTTTATTAAAATTATAAACTAGCGCTTGACCGCAATCCCGCCTGATGGTAAGCAGTGACGCAGTCGTTGATGGTAAAGCGCACTAGTTTATTAAGAGCTTATTCACTCAAGCCTTGAAGACACTAAAATTGTAGTCCGACGGAAACACCGCCGCTGACAAACTGTTCCAGTCCCTCGATGTACGTGGTATAAAGGAGGAAGCGAAACGCTTCGTCCGTATCGTAATGGTGTTCGCTAAAATATAACGCGACTAAGTGAAATAATTTTTATAATATACGTAAGAATGTAACTATGAGTAGATTGAGAAAACATCTACCAGAATGTCAAACGCACTTCGGCGGATATATGTACTCGTACTTAGATCTTTATTACCTTTATTACTAAGTAGTAAATATGATTTTATGTCCACTAACGTGCGGTTGAGTTTATCTTTCTTAATTTACAAAAATATTATTAATGAGGTACACATGTTTTTTACACAATTTACACACTACGCTGCGATATCTCAATGTTCTTTAAGAATTATTTACTGAATGCACTTTTTACGACATAAATCAGGCACTTTTATTTAGTAAACAACATTATGCATAATTTAAAACTCCAATGAAAAATTAACGTGACACTCGGCTTAACTTTCCCGCCAAAACTCCAGACACGGGTTATGACATCAAGATAACATTGTTTTATTTTGAGTACTAGGCTTTTTAGTAAATTATATTTCTTTGCCTTTTTTTTTTCTTTTTCTTCATTATGTGTTTATTATTGTTTTAGTGTATTATTATTATAATGTGCGGTCTGTTTGGGCGGAATAAAGATTTTTTCTTTCTAGATCAGGAATCATTCAGGATCGGTTTTTTAGGAATTAATCAGATGATTAATTCCTAAAAAAACAGCTACGGAAACTTCAACCCTTAAAAATTAACATTAAAATTTAATAATAATATGTATTCGCATACAAATACCAAAGGAGTCTATACAAGCAGTGTCAATTGCATTGAATGTTGCAGAGGCCGTCCACACAATATTTTCGGCACAAAACATACAGCGGCGATATCATGTTTAGACCCATTAGATTAGTTTCGATGAATAGAGTTTAAAAACTTAAAATTAATGGTAAATTAGAAATAAAGTATAAAAACCCAAGACATAAAATTCAACCTCTTTAAATATTAATAACAATTCATACTAAAAATAATTACCTATTCAGATCAAAATAAGTATTACGAAGTATGAGTAGCTAAATGGATCAACAAAGTATATGATTTTTGGAATATATTTCGAGCCAAAAAGTCTTCGAGCATTTAAAAAAAAAATGACGTTATGGATCCACTAATGCATGAAATGTTAACAAATATATATAGATCTTATAATGTATGGAGCATTGCGAATATAAAATTTCTAGATTAGGTTTAATAAATTCATAATTGATCAACCGTTACGGTATAGGTATCGGATCAAAAGAAGTATTACTGGAAGTGCGAGTATATAAATGGATCAACACAAGTTATTGATTTTTGAAATATATTCAGAGCTAAAAAGTCCTGGTGGGTTCAAAAAATATAGCCGTTAGGATCCACTAATGCATGAAATTGCTGAAAAATTTTTGTCGAGTATATGTCCTAATTAACGAATATATTTGGCCACATCCCTAAGTAGAATACGACGTTGCCACTCCCCCCAAGAAATATGCAACTGGAGTAAAGTTATTCCGTGCTAAAGGTGGAGTCTATAATGAACGGCATCGTGGCTGGATCAACTAAGTGCCCAAAGAGGTGTTTATATATATATATATATATATATATATATATATATATATATATATATGTATATATATATATATATATATACATATATATATATATATATATATATATATATATATATATATATATGTATATATAAAAAAAATAATAATAATAATAATATATATGTATATATAAACACCTCTTTGGGCACTTTGTTGATCCAGCCACGATGCCGTTCATTATAGACTCCACCTTTAGCACGGAATAACTTTACTCCAGTTGCATATTTCTTGGGGGGAGTGGCAACGTCGTCTTCTATTTAGGGATGTGGCCAAATATATTCGTCAATTAGGACATATACTCGACAAAAAATTTTCAGCAATTTCATGCATTAGTGGATCCTAACGGCTATATTTTTTGAACCCACCAGGACTTTTTAGCTCTGAATATATTTCAAAAATCAATAACTTGTGTTGATCCATTTATATACTCGCACTTCCAGTAATACTTCTTTTGATCCGATACCTATACCGTAACGGTTGATCAATTATGAATTTATTAAACCTAATCTAGAAATTTTATATTCGCAATGCTCCATACATTGTAAGATCTATATATATTTGTTAACATTTCATGCATTAGTGGATCCATAACGTCAATTTATTTTAAATGCTCGAAGACTTTTTGGCTCGAAATATATTCCAAAAATCATATACTTTGTTGATCCATTTATCTACTCATACTTCGTAATACTTATTTTGATCTGAATAAGTAATTATTTTTAGTATGAATAGTTATTAATATTTAAAGAGGTTGAATTTTATGTCTAGGGTTTTTATACTTTATTTCTAATTTACCATTAATTTTAAGTTTTTAAACTCTATTCATCGAAACCAATCTAATGGGTCTAAACATGATATCGCCGCTGTATGTTTTGTGCCGAAAATATTGTGTGGACGGCCTCTGTAACATTCAATGCAATTGACACTGCTTGTATAGACTCCTTTGGTATTTGTATGCGAATAAAAATTATTATTAAATTTTAATGTTAATTTTTAAGGGTTGAAGTTTCCGTAGCTGTTTTTTTAGGAATTAATCAGATGATTGATGAAAACCGATCCTGAATGGTTCCTGATCTAGAAAGAAAAATTCTTTATTCCGCCCAAACAGAACGCACATTATAATAATAATACACTAAAACAATAATAAACACATAATGAAGAAAAAGAAAAAAAAAGGCAAAGAAATATAATTTACTAAAAAGCCTAGTACTCAAAATAAAACAATGTTATCTTGATGTCATAACCCGTGTCTGGAGTTTTGGCGGGAAAATTAAGCCGAGTGTCACGTTAATTTTTCATTGGAGTTTTAAATTATGCATAGTGTTGTTTACTAAATAAAAGTGCCTGATTTATGTCGTAAAAAGTGCATTCAGTAAATAATTCATAAAGAACATTGAGATATCGCAGCGTAGTGTGTAAATGAAACATGTGTACCTCATTAATAATATTTTTGTAAATTAAGAAAGAGAAACTCAACCGCACGTTAGTGGACATAAGATCATATTTACTACTTAGTAATAAAGGTAATAAAGATCTAAGTACGAGTACATATATCCGCCGAAGTGCGTTTGACATTCTGGTAGATGTTTTCTCAATCTACTCATAGTTACATTCCTACGTGTATTATAAAAATTATTTCACTTAGTCGCGTTATATTTTAGCGAACACCATTACGATACGGACGAAGCGTTTCGCTTCCTCCTTTATACCGCGTACATCGAGGGATTGGAACAGTTTGCCAGCGGCGGTGTTTCCGTCGGACTACAATTTTAGTGTCTTCAAGGCTTGAGTGAATAAGCTCTTAATAAACTAGTGCGCTTTACCATCAACGACTGCGTCACTGCTTACCATCAGGCGGGATTGCGGTCAAGCGCTAGTTTATAATTTTAATAAAAAATAAAATAAATAAATAAAAGGTACAGGAACGCATTAGACACATGGAATGTAAATTTAAGCGGCCGTAATTTCGAATTAGGTAGTTTGCGTTTCGTTCCAGCGTCCTAGTTTAAATTTATTTCGAAAAAAAAAACTAAATTCGAATCATGGAACACCAAGGAGGTAACTAATAAAAGGTTTTATTTAAATTTCGGACTGTCTTGCAAATAGACACAATATTGAAATGATAAATAGTGGACGCTTTATTGAAAAAAAAAAACAAAGGAACATCATAATAGCGCCATAGCGTGGGAAAAATAATTATTGTTCATTATTCGTCATTGAACTTAAAAAATAAAATTATGTTTTTTATTTCCTCGGATTGTTTGAGAAAAGTAGTAAGTAAGAGCCTGCGTGATTTGACCGTATATTGCTTAGTATGATACTATTATCATCGGCAGCAGCGCGGGCATTGAGACGAGAGGATTCGACCCCAGGCATTTTTTCTAATACCGGGAATGAACTTATATTGGAAAAAGTTGGTAATCAATGTCAAAATCCTATAACATTTAAATTGTCAACAGAAAAATTATTTTCTTTTGGCAATTTAAGTTTTTAACCGACTTCAAAAAAGTAGGAGGTTCTCAATTAGTCGCAACCTTTTTTTTTATGTGTGTTCACCGATTACTTTAAGAAGCCTGGATCCGTTTGCAAAATTCTTTTTTATTTAAAAGGGTGGTCCCATAGTCACCATGCTCTGATGATGTAAGACTAGAGAAAGCAAGGAAACTTTCAAAATTTTTAGAGGCAACTTGTACATTTCTAGGCACATTTTTAAATATTTTCATTAAGTATTTTAAAGCACTACAATTTACTAATGATCTGGAGTAGATCTGATGTTGGAGTAGATATGAAGCCATGACAGTTGAGGGAACTCCTCGGGAATTCATAGCAGCTACCTTGTATTTGAGCTTGATTAATTTATATTAATAAGAACTTTACACTTAGATTGGTTTTAATTGTCATTAGGGCTCTGATGATAAATACAAAGGCCCCTTCAGGGAACTCCTCAACGGTTTACAGTAGTTCCCTTGTGTTTGAATTTAATTAATGTATATTGATGAGCGATTTTCACCCATATGGATTACTATGAAAATGTGCAGTAGATTTGATGATGAAGAACATAGACAGACGAGGGAACTCCTCAACGATCCCCTGCAGCCACTTTGCGTTTGTGCTTGATTAATTTGTATTGATTAGAACTTTGCACCTATGTGGGTTAAAATGAAGGTCTGTCGGTCGTGTCCGTAAATCTGACGATGAAGACCAACAGGAGTCGAAGAAACTCCTAAAAACATACAGCATTGAAGTTTATCACTGAAGAACCAGTACCTGCATGTCATGCTTAAGCAACAATCAATTATAATCAAGAAACTGAATTTAAATTGCGTAATCGCGTCGTGTCTAGCATTGTTCATACATTCATTTTGACCTCGTAGGAATTTTATAGAAATCGGTTCAGTGGTTTCGTTTTTAAACCAAAATTACGGGTAAAAATAACATTATTCAAAATTACGTCGTTTGTTACACGACGTTACAGGCCTTTTCCCAACTATATTAGTATGCAGCTGCACAGTACTTTTCATAACATAAAAGTGTAAAAAAAAAACAACCGTCTTCCAGAAAACACTACAACGTAAAAAATAACTAATTTCCGAAGTCGGGTATGTCTTTGGTATTAGTATATTCGTTTTTAGAAACAACAAAAAAAATGTGTGCGTGTACTAGTGTACCTACACACGTAAGAAGTGAAATTTCTTAGAAAAAGATGGCGAAGAAGTTTTACTTCAATATAATAACATTATTAAAGATTAAAACTTAGCGTCCCCAATAGGGGGACGGTCCACGACTAAATACAACACCAAATTTAAAACTAAACTAACCTAAAGATACAGCCTGTATGTCCCGACAATTGCACGCGCCAGCACCAGGTGAGTCAGTGTGGAATGCGAAATGCGGGATGCGGGATGCGGAATCCCCCGGGGTCAGAATGTTGGGCTCTTCCTCCCGATTCCGAACGAAGAGCCCAAACTCGGCTAGTCTAAGACCTCCGGATCCCGAGATAGGCCGCGGGGGGGTGAGGTGGCCTGGAGAGCAAGTGGGGAGGGGGAGTAAGGGAGTGTAGAGGAGAGGGGTGGGGAGGCTAGGTTGAGTCTAGGGGGAGGGGGAGAAGTAGGTGAGGGGGGTTGTCTAAGTGTTGGGAGGATCCTGTCCACCTGGGGTCACAACATGAGGGGAGAGTGGAAGGGGACAGGACACTGGAATCTCGGAATGTATGTGCTATATGGGTATTGGGGGGTCAGGTACTATGGGGTCAAAATGGGGGAGGTTCCGGCTGCGGGGGGGGGGGCTAGTAAGGGGGGTGGGGGGAATTTTGTCAGAATTTAGAAATTCCCAGTCGTTTCCGAGATATCCGGGATTTTAGGTAGGGATATGGGGAAGGACTTCGAGGTGGGTAAATATAGTACGGGATGCGGAATCCCCCGGGGCCAGAATGTTGGGCTCTTCCTCCCGATTCCGAAGAGCCCAAACTCGGCTAGTCTAGGACCTCCGGATCCCGAGATAGGCCGCGGGGGGGTGAGGTGGCCTGAGGAGCAAGTGGGGGGGGTGGTAAGTGAGTGTAGAGGAGAGGGGTGGGAGGCTAGGTTGAGTCTAGGGGGAGGGGGGAGGGGTAGGTGAGGGGGGGTGTTGTCTAAGTGTTGGGAGGATCCTGTCCACCTGGGGTCACAACATGAGGGGAGAGTGGGAGGGGACAGGACACTGGAATCTCGGATTGTATGTGCTATATGGGTATTGGAATTAAGTCCAAAAACAAAGTAGCTACTGTAAACCTTGAGGAGTTTCTGGAACTGGCCTTTGTTTTCATCATCAGAGCCTTAATGACAGTCACAACTCATCTTGGTGTAAAGTACTAATTAATACAAATTAATCAAGCACAAACTCAAGGTAACTGCTATCAATCGTTGAGGACTTCCTTCGACTGTCTCCCGGCTCCATCATCAGCTACATCAGACCTTTATCAAATTATAGTTCTTTGAAATACTTAATGAAGATACTTAGAAATGCACTAGTCGCCCCTACGATTTTTGGAAGTTCCTCTTGATTTCTCTAGTCTTTCATCATCAGATCTTGACTAAGGGACCATTTAGAAAGTTTACCTTTTCAAACAAAAAAAGAATTTAGCAAATCAGTCCAGGTGTCTGAGATTAATATCTAAGATTAATAAAGTGAACATACATAAAAAACAAAACGGCTGCTTAACCAATCGCTTCGCGCCCTTGGCAAATGCTGCGCCCTGATTGGCCCATTTGAATTGGATCAACAACTGCCCAGACGCCAAAAAGGTGGATTTGTATAAAACAGCCCTTAATTATTGTTATTACTTATTATTATTGAACGTGACACATGTGGCTCCGAACGGAGCCACATATTTATGGTCAGATGGCATCGGATCAACAAAAGGCCCCCGGATCAACAAGTGAAAATGGATCAACAAATTACTACCTATACGGCACGTCTGAGCCACAAAGTGCCCAAAGGGATATCTATATATATATATATATATATATATATCCTACAGTATGTTAAGAAAACCCTGTCCGACCCGTGAAGGTGTTGTTAGGTATCGATAACTGATTCTACTAATGCATACAAAACCAGGCTAACTTAAAAAAAAATCACCCTAAAAAAATAAATATTATTTCGCAAAAAGAGGTAACTTAATAAATATGCGTTAAGCACCCTTCCGCGGGCGGCGGGCGGCAGGGCACGCGGCACGTGGTCGCATCGCTGTCGCTATTCGCTCATAATAATACCGGTGTTGTCACTTTTTTAAAAATTTGCAAATTTCGGGGAAGTTATTTCAAAATTCATTTGTATTGGTACTATGATGATTACGTAAAATTTTATATCATATTTGGTCATGTGTTTACTTAACCTTTATTATCCTTACGGGTCGGACAGGGTTTTCTTAACATACTGTATATATACGGACAAATCACACAGATTGAGCTAGCCCCAAAGTAAGTTCGAGACTTGTGTTATGGGATACTAACTCAACGATACTATATTTATAATAGATACATATATAGATAAACATCCAAGACCCAGGCCAATCAGGAAAAGATCGTTTTCCATCATGACCTGGCCGGGAATCGAACCCGCGGCCTCCACGTCGCAGGCAGGCGTGTTGACCGCTGCGCCACGGAGGACGTCAAAAAATTTACTGATAACTGTGACATTCCAAGCCCGCCAGCCCGCGTCCATCGGCTTCGGCTACTTTAAACAATTACATATAGAAATGAAATATTTACAGGAAGAATCATTTAAAATAATCCAAGTAAGAGTTTTTATTACACATTTTTGCTAATATCGCAAAAACTAAAAGTCCTATCAACTCAAAACTTTTTGTAAAACTGTTTTTACACCAAAACCTTTAATTGAGTCCTAATTTTTGGTTTATATCACCATAAACAAAAAATCACATTTTCAAGTTACGTAAATTTCTAATAAGATTTTTATTTTTAAATCTCCTTACAAACCTATAAATTATAATCTAAGTGCGAGTGTTTACTCACCTGAATAGAGTCTTCTATATTATCAGCGGATGTAGTTAGTCGGATTATTGCCTTTCAAGTCTAAAGATTTCTTTCTAGATTTCCTGGAACAATTCGTAATTGTTTAACTTCAATTGTAAAAGAAAAATGGTTACAAAAGCTAATAGTAATTATAAAGAAAAATACAGTAATATGTAGGTATAAATACAAGAGTATAGGTAGATAGATACTTACGCCACCAGTAGGCCTAGTATGAGTTTTCATTACGAAACTCATTCGACGATATCGAGCGCGTTTGACTCAGCGATTGACCCGCTTGAAGGTCGTAAGAACTCTCAACCAATGAGAGCGCCAAACGCGCTCGATACGATCGAACGAGTTTCGTATTGAAAACTCATACTAGGCCTACTGACGCATCTTCAATTCTCATTTGCGAGCTAATCTATGAACGTACACTGACACGATTCGCTCGTAAATATTTGCACTCACACAGACAACCACGCGTAGTCGGCGATAGCCGGAGCAGAGCAGCAAGCGACACAACCCTCCCGTCTGAATGCTAACGCACGACTGCCGCCCGCGCCCGCGCAGAGCACCTCTAAACCTATGTTTCAAAATAAGGATATTTTCTTGGCAAATGTTGATGGATTTAAATACGCTCTTGCAAATTTGTAGCACTTCTAACCGCGAATTTTTCAGTGTAAAAATATTTCCACACATCAATGCCGTTTAGAAGTAATAACGAATATTAGCCAAAAATAGCGTTTTGGTAACTATTTTTTTAAGGCAAAAGGCAAAATCCTA
Source organism: Sesamia inferens (assembly GCA_037179545.1). Classification (NCBI taxonomy): domain Eukaryota; kingdom Metazoa; phylum Arthropoda; class Insecta; order Lepidoptera; family Noctuidae; genus Sesamia; species Sesamia inferens. Next base: position 11,285,547 of record CM073928.1, on the reverse strand, counting down.
CGAAAAAATCATCTTTAGTAAATGTTGTACATGAATCAATAGACAAGATATATTTTTTTCAAATCTCAAAACCAAGCCGTTAATTAGAAATTAGCTTCCTAAAGTGACCATTTTACGCTACTAAATGAGACTAAGGCCCTTAAGGTTTTTAAAGTGAAACTTTTATTACATCTCTCTACGTCTCAAACTGTTTCGTCTATGTGTTGCATACGAGTATGTCTATGTATATAATATGTGTGTAGGACGGGTCTGAGCAGTTGTTGTGATGTGCGCTTTACCATCATCGATTGCATCACTGCTTACCATCAGGCAGGATTGCAGTCAAGCACTAGAATAAAATATATATTAAAAAAAATGTCGCGTGACGGTCGGTCGCGGAATACGGATAAAGTGAAAGGCGCTTGCCCGTTAGAGCAGCCAAGGCCCTATGGCGGCGCCTATAGTTCTCAGCAGCTGACCGTAGTATAAAAGTTTCACTTTTACCGTGGTTTCATAAAACCACCCAATAGTTTTTTATCTATTTTTAAGCTTTGCCCCTCACTAGGAATCTGAAAAAAAAATATGAATCATTTATGCACACATATACAACGTTATTTTGTTTTTATGCGAAACCTGAATTAGTTTGTTCAGAATAAGCAACTGAATCGATTCCAATCATTTTTACACCATATTATATTTTTTCCCAAATACATTTAAAACTTGTTGCAGTGTAGATTCCGAGCGTGCGCACGGAGCTTTCGATAGATCATAGTACTTCACGCGCGCAACAGAAAACACCAGAGGTCAAAGCATCGCGCTCGCCCGCCCGAGCGGAGCTTTGACCATATTTTTGTTGGGACAACCAACTAGAATAGCAAGCAACTTTGGGGTTTTTCATTATATCTTTTTGAAATTTTATACAAACTTAGATTCTTTACTTAAAATAACTGGACACGTGTTTCGGGTTTCGCATAAACAATAAATAATGTTGTGTGTGCATAAAAAGACAAGAAAACTTTACCCACCTTTTATTATTAGTCGGGTAAACGTTATAAATTAAAGTCGCTTTTCGTGTCTGCCTGTGTGATCGCGTCGATAATCTACGTACCGGATTTGGATGTGGTTTTCACCATTATTCCGGAAAGTTTATGTAATCGGCCAACATCTATTTTTCATTCCCTTAAATGTTAGGGGTAGTCCACCCCTAAATTTTAAATATGGCAAAACAACGTTTGCGGGGTCAGCTAGTATCATATATACTTTTTGTTATAGCTGTAAGTTTTCTTACGAAATAAAAAATAAAATATATCTACCAGACAGATTATTATCGTGTAGTTCGTATCGTACTTACACATAACTAATGTAGGTATTGTTTGTGTTTCCAGATACCTCCCGCAATTTATACCTGTTGCACATATTAACTTGGGTGATGAACATGTTCGGCATCTTCTTCATCCTGGCGGCGCACGAGCACTACTCCATCGATGTGTTCATCGCCTTCTACATCACTTCCAGACTCTTCCTGTACTACCACACGTTGTCCAACAACCAGGCCCTCATGCAGAACGACTCTTCTAGGTAAATTTTCCATGAACTCACCGCATATTGTAATTTTCTGGGCCATAACTACATTTGCAACTTGAAAAAATTAGAACCGTGACACATAACAAATAATAGTTGTCCGATGCTGCTTTTTGCTTGCTTGTTTTATAACAACATCTAACTCATACCTAATGCATAGCTGAAAGCTCAAGAAACGGTTCCTAATATAACATGTTCATTGATGGTCACACAGTTTGTCCTCTATGAGTTCCGAAACTATTAATCAACAGCCTAATTGTGCTCTATAACTATCGATTTGAATAATTTTTAAGTTTATTGCTAATTTTTACTGAATATTGTTGAACTGTCCAAACCAAACACTGCTTCTAATAGTGTGTTACCCAATTACCCCACAGATTGTTCGTTACAATCTGTGGGGTAATTGGGTCTCTGGTAGGGTGTGCTCGGGAGGGTGCAGATAATATTAACTAAAAATAATGAATAATAAATAACTTCACAGCAACATCTAGCTGAACCTCTGGAATATTCATTTCATCAAAACATCAACTTCAGGTGGTATCATTAATATTTGAACAGTATGTATTCCAGGACGCGAATATGGTTCCCATTGCTGTCGTTCTTCGAATCCGAAGTGGACGGGATCGTACCGAACGAGTACGAGGGGCCCGTCACCATCCTGAGCAACCTGCGTGAGTGGGCCGTGCAGCTCATCACCGACGTTAAGGAGTCGTCTGTGGCCAAGATCGCCGGGACCAAGCTACAGGAGGGCGCCGCCATGGGCGAGTACTCTGTTGTCAAACTCGTCGACGGCATCAAACGAAATCTCAGCATGGTCGAAGAATACAAAACCTCACGCCAAAGATTAGTAACCCTAGACAAAAACATACAAGCCTGCCTCCTAGACGAACGCCCTGACGTTGAACTACGACATAGAAACATAGCCGAGTTTTCCGGCGAAGCCCTCCTTAAGGATTTTAGTAATCCGCCCTCCCCAGTTATGAAAAAAAACAAATGAGCGAACTGAAAGTTCTATAATAGAGGCTGTTTATAGAGACACTTCATTGTAGCTTTAATGACACAATGAAAATAATTAGATACCTGAATGTTTACATTTCCATTTAATAGATTTTATATCATGTTATTCCATATTTATTTTACTATAAGTTAAACGTAGAATAAATTATTAAGAAAATTTATTTGCTCAAAGTACTAATCTTGAATAAATAACATTTTCGTTTGTACTTTTTTGTTTTCTTTGTTCATTTTACCAAGGATCGACGGCGGCACATTCAGAATGATGTGACAAGCTGATACTTTGAGCATACATGTTGCTTATGCGACATAAGACGTTATCAAGTTTACGGTAAAAAGAGAACAGTTGTTCTACTTGAGCCGTGGTATCCTAAAAAAGCGGTAAACGGCCACATAATATCGACTGTCCAAATACAGAGCATTTTTCTTTCAAACTTCTTTAGCGACGCTAAGCATTTTGGATGGGAAAAAAGCATTGAAATCGCCTAAGCGTGGCCGCCGCGACACCATGATTGTTACAGCGAGATAATAAACAATGGTATGGATTGCATCACCGCTATAACATTTTTGTTCTTTTTTTTATAATAAAGTTTGCTGAAAAAAAAAAATTAAAAGCAAGATTATTTGTTGAAAAATGAGTATTAAAAAAATTCTTTATTTAAATAATAAATGTATACCTAATAATGATTTCAGTTGTCACTTCTGTCGGTCAATCCCACAACTGCATTTTTTTTTTACACCTTAAGAGGGATGCGCTAAGGTAGCCCGCAAAATTCGGTTATCCTGTTTATCCACCACAAAACAGCAACTCTAGGGTGGATACTCGGAAACGTTCCAACATTGACTAGGTATCGGAATTCCTGCCTAGGTACCTATATTATTTTGGATATCCCTAGGCTGTGTAGTCATTTATAGAAACATGGTACTTAGATTATTTTCACTAAAACGTCTATTGTGGCAAAGACGTTTGGAAAAGGATCTCAAATGTATTTATTTAAAGATTTCGCAAAAAACTTATAAAGCTGTACCTTAGGCAATCTGTACCAGTCAACTAAGGTTGGCGAAGAGATTAGATGGCAGCAACGTAGGTATCAAATTGTAATTAAAGAGACGAATTTATCCAGGATACAAATAATTAAATTTGTTTTGGTAATTTCCTGGACATAATGCAGAATTAAAATAATTTGATTATTTTCGTTAAATAAGTCGACGGGTCCCAAGACCAAAGTTCTATCTTCAATATTGTTTTGTTGCAGTGCGAAGCAATAAAGTTACAAGAAAAGAAAAAAAAAAGCAAATTAATAGAAAGTTATGGTAAAGGGTGTTTGCTTTCACCATAATTTTCAATAAATTTTATTTATTTTTTGCAACTTAATAGATTCGCGTAACTTTATTGCTTCGCACTGCAACTGCTTAGACAATTTTGTATATAGGACTTTGTTCTTGGGACCCGTCGAAGTATATGATTTCTGTTTAGGTTTGGTTTATTAAAAACTAATTAATAATATACGTTTCTGAGTATCCACATTAGAGTGCTGTTTTGGGATGGTGTTGGTTAGTTATAAAAGGAACATTCGAACTTTGTTTTTGCAGATTAGTGTCAGGTTGTATGTTGATTAACATGTGATTGCTGGAACGTGAGATTTTGATATCGCGACCGAACCTTGAGTCTCTAAGATGCATTTTCTGTTGCCATTAGTACTTGTCAATCTTCCGGAAAGCGAATAAATTCCTATTTGACGATACTAAAAGCAAGCGGTCTGCTAAGAACCTCAACGATTTCAACTCATTTACAAGTAAACTTTTTTGTTTTGGGTTTTCTACGAAAAGGGAGAAGACGCAACCATATAACTAATTCCTGTCAGTTGTCGTAATATTATTTTCTCTCCGGATAGACTGCCAGGCCAGAGACGAAGCAGTGAGGAATGATGCGGTGCGACGCCGGAGCGGCAACGCAGCGCAGTTTTGAAGAAGCTGCGACGCCGTAGTAAAGCTAAGATACTCTACAAGAACGATGACCAGGCTTGGTTTTTCTCTAGGCGCTTGACATTTGAGGCCGCAAGTCATTGGAAACTTAGCAAAGAAAATGCTCTACTCATCAACATCTCAGCGTATAATCCCGGTTGCATCCGCGGCTCTCGCGTTGGAGCCCAGCGCTACTACAGTACTACCTACAGAAAATAAAATGTTTTGACTTTATTTAGGTAGGGGAAAGGAAGGCAAAGCGGACCACTTAACAAAAAACAACTATAAAAAAGAAACTATTCGGTTTTATTAAACTTCTTCAAAGTAATATTAATCAACATTCTTTACTCTACATTAGGTACGAATCAGACTTTGATAAAATCACAGACAATGAGGATATTAGTTGATTTCTAATACCTTCAATATGTCCGTTTTACCTTCATGTGGTAGGCAAAATGGACCACACATGAAGGCAAAACGGACTTACATAAAATTAATCAGTTAGCACATTTTTCACACGTAAATTCTGTCTCCTCGTCCTCATCTTCGACTCCTGCGCAAAGGCAGTGTGCCCATAAACGACATACTGGACATTGCACCCAACCCCCGGTTGATTCTGAGTACAAATGAGAACAGTACAGACACTCAGTGTCATCTTCCTCAGATGAACTATAATTGTTTTTAGTTTTTGACCTTTTTACATCAGACGTCTTGCTAGCTTTTCCTTTTTCTGAAATTTTTCGTTTATTTTTCTTGATTTTCTTTTTTCCTGTCTTACTTTTTGCTTCTCTTTTTGTAGGTTTCATGTCTTTCTGGAAAATAAGTGCTTTCTTGATCTTCTCAGCCTGTTTATTTTGAGAAGCTTCCACTTCAAGGCGGTAGGGTGATGACGTAATAATTGCTGTTTTACCTCGTTTGACGTTGGCTCTTTTAGTCTTAGTTGTTTTCGGGAAAGGCATTATATCTTTTGGTCCGAAATGAAATACACAGCTAGTTTTATTGTCCATAATTGTAGAGGAAGTGGAAAGTTCAGTATCACCTTCATTCAGAAGTGATGGCCGTGAAACTGTTAGTTCGCCAGCATTTTTTGTTGGAGTGGTAGACAATGCAGGTTGGTTGTCAATTTGACTATCATTTAATATAGACGGCGATAACACCCTTGAATCAAGATCCTCGATGGAAGGAGTAGTGGATGCTGAAATATTTTCAACATCGTTTGCTGCCTCGTTAGCCCTTGATGTCGAGAGCTGGTTATCTCGTGATACTAAGGGCTGAAGATCTTCGGTGCTCAAAACTGGTGGTGAGGGCTGACTAGCTTTTGATGTTGACGGCTGAGGATCTTTGGCGCTTGAAACATCTGTCGAGGAATACGGGTTCGAACTTGGATTCGGTAGCTCGATGTCAGTAGTTGCTGCTGCTAAAAAGTCAGCTTCTGTGAATAGATCACGATTTAAAGGCCAGATTCCTGTGGCACGAAAGGCATTGAAAGCTGTTGTCATTGTAGCAGCTTTCTGAAAAGCTCTGTCAACCAATTCTGCAATCTGAAATTGTGTAATAACCTTTCCTGGGTTCATCCTCAACCAATTCTGTGCTGCTTCCGAGTAATAAGTTGACAAAGGTTTCATAAAAGCCACATCCAGTGGTTGGAGACGGTGAGTGCAGTGCGGTGGGGTTGCCAAAATTTGGACTCCATTCTCTCGCCCTAGATCAATAATGTCAAGATTCATAGTATGACTTTTATGTCCATCTAATATCAACAGCACCGGGTTGTCTTTGGAAGCTCTAGAAAAAACAATGAATTTCCGAAACCAAGAGGTAAAAATATCTTTCTGAATCCAGCCACTCTCATGGCACTCAGCCCAAGATCCACGAGGTGCATTATTCATCAATTCAGACTTCATCCTTTTACGGGGAAAAATAAACAGAGGTGGCATATAGGACCCATCTGCTCCAAAACAAAACACTACAGTGACTAGTTGACCCCGCTCAGCAGAAGTTAATAAGCCGATTTGTTTTTTCCCTCTTGTGCCAATAATTCTTGATATACTCTTGGGGACTGTTGTGATTCCTGTCTCATCTACATTAAAATTTTTATCTGGAGTCAGATGATAAGTTTCAATTGCATGTGACAGCAAATCAAAAAAATTATTAACTGCAACTTGATTGAAGCCAGCTGCTCGGGCTGCAGATGTTGGTTCAGGTTTACGCAAGCTAAGATCTGGGTTACGTTTTAAGAAGTTTTCTAACCAAATTCTACCTGCCATCTTCTTGCAAGTATCAAAATTGTGACTTATGTTATTTCTCTCAGCTAGATCATATGCCAACTTCTTTAGATTTTCCGTGGTTAATCCAAACAAACGACTTTCCATCTGTTTCACATAAGTAGCTAATTCAGTCTCTTGAGCCTTAGTAAAAACTTGTTCAAATCTACCCAGTTTCTTATGTGTGGATGTATCAATATTTTGAGTAGCCTTATATTTCTCTAATTTTCTCTTCAGAGTAGTCTTTGGTACCAGGAATTGATTAGAAGCCTTATTGAGGCCCATTTCTCCAGCTGCCACTTTCTCGATTGCATTTTTCATGCTGGCTTCATCCCAGGAATTTCGATTGGATTTTCTTTTATAATTATTTACCATCTGAAACCAAATGAAAACATTATTTTCTTCTATTTTTATTGCATTTAGATTTATTAACATTCACATTACTTTATAGAAGGCAAAACGGTCCCAGTGAAGGCAAAATGGTACACCGGTCCATTCTGCCTGGGTCCGTTTTGCCTTTTTGGTACTTACAAGAAAATCGAATAATTTAAAGGTTATAAATTTGAGAAACAGTTGGCTTACGTTGTTATTCGTTTAATCGTATATCAGTTTACATGTGGTTATCATAAGATCACCTTATTACAAACCTAATCAAACTGTAGGCTAATTGAAAAATGCAATTTTTACATCAAAATCTAAAAAAATCAACTTACCTTGCTAAATCGGTGCACGTGTGGCCGGTGGAACTGAGTACACTGACCGAAAACGGCAACATGGCTTCCAATAATTTGACGTAACAATCAGATAGATGGCGTTACATGTTTCATTATAATTAAGGTGGACCTTTTTGCCGCCAGGGTCCGTTTTGCCTTCCTTTCCCCTACCTACGTACTATAAAAGCTATCAGACACAATGTCTAATTATTTTATGTGTGTCAACGTAAGGTCGTTATAAATCGATGTTTCTAAATAAATACTCCTTTATATTCGTTAGACGCCCTCAAATAATTTGTTTCTTTCGCTTGTTTATGTTGCGTTTGTCTGCAAGAATGTGAAATTAAGAAAAGCATACCAGCTTATAAACTATTAGCCTATAATGTTCCCATTACTGGAACACAGGCCGTCTTATTTCGAGGAGTAGGCTACTATTCGGGCCCAGGACGGACTTGGTGGATGTCACTTCGATTTTTTGGTTCTATCATATTTCCTCTCGAATTTATCCTTCACCGTTTTGAAAACAGTGGTGATAAAATTATTTACAAAATAAAGTGTCTGTATGGGTTTGAATTTGAACCTACGACCTACAACTAAACGGCGATGCGATACTATAAAGCAGCACTATCTGCGTGCTGTACCTACAGCGTCTAAACGTTCGGCTGCACTAGTGTCTCACTCATACGCTTAGCCACACTCGAGAAGTGACAAGATGTTGATAATATTATTATTAAAGTAGAAAAAATACGGGTTGGATTAGATAACAATTAATCTGAGGTCAGAAGTCGTAGGAGAGAACGGGGTTGAAAGTTCCCAGGGTAAGTTGTTCCGACGCGAATAGATACAAGAGGAAAATAGATAGAAATACTCGTGAAGATCATTACGAAAGGCCACGATGATGCGCCGTCACGACCGACGTTTGGTAACTCCAGCGGCGACGAATGAGTGGGTGTGTGCATAGGGCTCCTAACCTGTCATGTAAGTAAAAATTTTCATGTTCATACTTTTTGGTCTATTTGGTCAAATATTGTAGCTATATACCTACATCTTTTGTATTGATTGTACCTAGTAAATATGTTCAAGAATAACATGCTAGTGTGTTATTTTTGGCTTTGTTTTAATATTTTTGTCTGATGATGGGTCTATATCATCATCATCATCATCAACCTTTTTATCGTCCCACTGCTGAACACAGGTCTCCTCTCATACAGAGAAGTTCCTTAATTATGGGACTGATTGATCCTCGGAACAACTTACCCCATCTGAGATTTAGTTCTGTATACTAACGATCTGATTTGTGAGTTTGATGTTTATACAAACTAAACATTTTATTTTGTTGTAGGATGCGTACCTAGAAAAGAAATACTAATCGAGGAACTACCAGGAATCGTAAAAACAGTATGGCCTAGAACAGCACCTCCTAGGAACATAATAAAAGCATTCAAGAAGAGCTAATTCTAGGAGCGCTGTAGAAAGTCTAGTCATAGTATGTCAAAAGTATCAAACCAATATGATGATCGAAGAGAACCTCCAATAGTCCAGTAGTAGACTCGAGCAAAAAGATGAACAGGCAGCTCCGTCCAATTTTACAACTATGTATACATAAAGCCAGGCCATCATCGCGAATGTAGACTCAAAACCTCAGCCAACGCCAACAATACCGATCGTTTTTCAAGCATTTACCCCTGAAATAATAAAACAAAAAAAAAAGTGCGTTGGCTGAATAACAGTAAAAAAATAAAAGAGAAATAAAGATCAGAACAGTAAGGTAGACAAGAAAGGAAAAGGAAATTAGATAGAGAAAGGCACAGGGAAAGGGCAAGAAAAATAAAAATGAGTGATACAGGAAAGAAATAGCAGCTAAAGTTATGCAGAGAATGATCTAGAATGGCTTAATTTGCTGCGATTCCTATACTGATTCACGGCCAAGTGAGAAGTGGATTGAGTGTGCCTGATGAAAAACCAATTGAAGATTCAACTCTTATATGACTAGTTTATTTATGATTTTAATAACATAAAACTTCTTAATTATTGATTGTAATTATTTTTAAGTAGAAACTATTGATATTATGATTGTTACTAGTAATTATTATGATTAAAAAACGAAACTTACCTACAGAATAATAAGGATACCTCAAAATTTCTTGTTTTTTTGCATATAACTTTTTAAATAATATTTTATAAATGATATATTCATTTATAAAATATTATTTTATTATAAATTATGACAAATTATTTTGACTTATAGTGGTCAACAATATAAGCGGAATAACTTACCTCAATGAAGGAACAACCAGCCCCACAAAGAGGTTCGTTGTTCTGGTCCAGAATTCTAGAAACTTAGCCACGAAAACTGAATACATCCTGATACGCCGATAAACATTATCCCCCTTATTCATAAACGCTGCTTAAAGTTAACTAGTGACTAGCGATTTTTTAAACATACATTTTAGACGCTTGCGCGTCACTTAACTTTAATAATCGATTATGAATAAACCCCTTAAACACTGTGGTGTTTATTCATAAAGAATTATTTAAGTTAAGTGACGTTAAAAGGTCAAAAATGTATGGTTAAAGAATCGCTAATCACTAGTTAACTTTAAGCAGTTTTTATGAATAAGGGGTTTATCTATATGTCAATAAGCTATCTAAAAATTCTTATTTTTCATGAAGATATTAGCAATTTTCGAAAAATCAGAACTTTGAACCCCGCTCTCCCCTACGTACGTTATGTGAAGCGCTACCAGACGCAGTAAAGCTCTTAGGATCTGTTATGCTGTGCACCACTCGGAACACATCAGTAGGATATACCTACATTTGTTAGTTCTGTGGACTGTGCGGGAATCGGTCACTAGTCATCGGCAATGCAGTCTATCTCCAGGAATAAATGTGGTCTGTACACTTATTTATCTTCGACAGCGGAAACTGTTGTTCCGCTGTCAAACGCTGCAACCTTATTATGACGAGAAATAGGTAAAGATCTCAAGGATTTTGATAGACTGGTAAATATTAGCTACCCAACATTGCAACAGTAACTTATAACATACAGTTACTTGCCAGTTGCGGCTGCCGGCAGAAGTTACCATGCAGGAGACAAAGTCTTGCCGCTAAGCGATTCGTAGTGTTCCGGCATGATGTCTGATGAAGACGTACGGAGGACGGGTTTGAGCAGTTGTGTTGCGGATACGATGCGCCAAATGTTGTTGTCGGGAACTTGGTCGTAGAGGGTCTCCAGATCAATCTCCCTCTGGCGCAGCATCGTTGGTCGTGTTGTTGGGTTTAACATTACATCACTTCGCTCAACTGCCTTCTTTCCTATTCAATAAGATTTATAAGATAAAAGGCTTAATAAACTAGCGCGCTTTACCATCAACGATTGCATCACTGCTTACCATCAAGCAGGATTGCAGCGAGATATGTTATAAAATATGCGAAAAAGCAGTTTCTCTTACCCCCGTTGACGATCGGGAGCCTTCATATGTGACGTAGTAGGTACCCATAAAGCGAGTGACTGCGCCTACTGAATACCAAACTTATTAGTATTTCCGTAGGGTGCACCAGTAGGTACGGTGTGTTACTAAACAATAGTTAGCGGCCTGTCCTCGCTACTTAACTTATACAGACTGATTTTATTAATCGCTTGCAATATAGAACGCGTACCTAAAGACAATAAATTCTGCACAATAATCTTTAGTAAGTAAATAAAGCCTAACTAGTTTGAATAAAAATAGTCAATTCAATAAAGTATTAAGTACTTAAATAACTTCATTGAATTGACTATTTTTATTTAAATTCAAAGCATTTATTTAAAATAATCTTACAGGCACCTTGAATATACCTATTTCCTAAATATACATATAGTTCATCACTATAATCCCGAAAGAAAAATAGGTACTATTACTTAATTTTCTCTCAATGAAAATAGGCATTTTGCCATTAACTGCGTTAGTCACGCTAACCCAAGAGGTGGTGGGATAGGGCGTGGTATAGGTAGACTCACAATCACATCGCATGCTCGTAATTAATGTATTCCAAACGATTGTGCGACCGAACATTAACCCCTGGCGTGAAGGAAGGGCACGGGATGGGCGTTACGATTTACACTATGAGGTTGAATTAATCTTGTTGATGAAACATACTGCATTATGTGTAAAATATCACAATATTATCACTAAAATCCTGTCAAAATGAGCTACTCTCTTAAACTCGCTCTAACTACTTTCTAAACTTTTCCCATTGTGTTGAACGAATATAAAAGCGATCGAGAGTTATTCAAGTCGTATAATTAATACCTCACGTCTCGCACACTATAATTGATTATAACAATTTGTACTTTATAGAAATCAATCCTCTCACGACCGGTTAGCAAAACTCACCCTGTATATCGGAATATCTAATGTATTTTGTCTACCGATGCAACCGCGCATGACGCTGACTCATACCAGTTGGGTATATAGAAACTATTACTCCGTAAAATGCACAATGATTTTGAAATCGTAAGTTGCCGCCATCATCTGCGACCTTGACTGTTGCTGTGAAAGAATGAACTATATAGAAATGTAAAAATATGCATATTAATCTTATTTCAAATGAAGTAATTACACTTATTGTAACCTACATGTTCTTAATCCGTGACACATATTTCTTTCGGTTTTTGTTGCATTATGTGCAAAAAGGTAAACAAAACAAGAGACAAATAAAATAAACTATTTCGTTCGTATTTTATATAATTAATATGAAAAATTGTTAAAAAAAACTGTCTTTAATTAAAATTAATAAAATGATGAATAAATGTCATGTCATGAGGAAAATAATTTATTACAATCAAAAGCAGCGCATTTTCGTAGAGAATGATCATTTATGTGATTACGGTGTAAATAAAGAATTTAAATAAATAATACTATATTTCATGGCAGTCTAGTCAAAGTAATGGCTTTTTGAGTTTTGCATCGAGCAAGACAAGTAATAACAGAAAAGATCATTCTCATGAATGAAAAGACACTTTCATTTATAAAAAAATCATATTAAAAATTAATTTAAAATATATCCCATTGTACACAAAAGAATACTTGGGAAAATAAGCAAATTGTAAATAAAAAAAAATTAATACTTTAAAAATAATACAAGCCTTAATGGAGGATAAAATTGTTATATCTTTTTCTGGAACTTCATAGAAAAAATTTGATTAAGTTTATTATAACACTAATGATTTACGATGATAGGCCACATTGTTTGAAAACATAACTATCGGCGCATAACAAGAGTCTCAACAAATACTTCTTTGCATTATATACAATGACTATATCAAAGAAGTGAAGATGATGATGCAATATAAATATCAGAACTTAATGAATAGTGCTTGCTTAGTGCTAATAGGGATTGATTTGAGCTGAAAAGCAAATAAATTTTCAGTCTGTTATTCAGCTGCAGCAATTTTCTCACTCTCAATCAGAGCCTCGGATGGGTTATCTTTTTTTACTTCAGCAGTCTCTGTTTGTTCACTGGCAAGTGCTTTTTCCACAGAATGCTCGCGTGAACTAACTGTACCATTTTCGCTAACTTCATCCTTCACCGGAGAGTTTTCTTTTGAAGCCTGTTTAGCTTCTACCTCAGTTTCTTTTTCAGGAGACTTTGCTTTGTCCTCAGGGGTACCTTCTTTTTCTACAGATTTTTGTCTTTCAGTTTCCTTTTCTGGAGAATTATCTTTTGTATCGCCTTTGGCACCCTCATCCTTAGCGGGAGTGCCTTCTTTAGATGCTGTACCATTTGCGTCACGTGTGGGTGAAGCTTCTTTAGCGGGGCTGGCTTCTTTAGCGGGGCTGGCCTCTTTAGCGGGGCTGGCCTCTTTAGCAGGGCTGGCCTCTTTGGCAGGGCTGCCCTCTTTGGCAGGGCTGCCCTCTTTAACAGGACTTCCGTCTTTAACAGGACTGCCTTCTTTGTCTGCTGTTTTCTCTTTGTCATCACCAGTCTCAGAAGTCTCAGCTGTTTCAACTTTGTCTGTTGTGCTTGCTTCAATTTCTTTGCTTTCAGCCTCAACATCACCATTGACAGCTTTTTCCTTAAACAACACATATAAGTAACAATTCTGTTATATAGGCACAACTACATTGCAGCAGAAAATGTGCCTTAGGTTGTTGACATTACAACAAGGAAGACTATCAATTTATTTAATATTTTGCATAAACCAATGTAACAAACTATGTATAATGTATTACAATACCTGTTCATTTTCAGCTTGTGATGGTTCCTCGGGTGGTGCTTCCACCTTCAAGAACTGTTCCAAAGTATCCACTTCATTTGCAAGGTCAAACAGATCATAGTCCTGAAAGTGATAATAATTGCTGCTAGGAAGAATTATCATTTTTTACACTACACAAATATTGCACTTTCACATCAATTTACTAACAGACAAGTACTTTATAAACAAACAAAAATTTCAACCATAACTACAGGCGCAAGTAACAAAGAAACAAAATACAAACAAATGGCAACATACCAAAAATACCATGTCATCTATGTACTTCTTATTCCACAAAATAGTTTACTTGCTAATTGTAATGACTATGTAAACATATCACGTATGACGTACCCCACAGTACTCGTCGTCGTTGAAGACCTGCGGTGGCAACGGAGACCGCGGGTTGGGGTCGCTGACTGTACCGCCGTTCGATTTCGAGTTGTTTTGCATAAACTCTTTATCAGATTCCCTTCCTGGTTCCGTTATGTCAATGACATCATATTTTATGTTTTTGGAATCTAGTATCATCAAAACACGTTGCTGCCGTTTCTTCACCTAAAAAGTACCACATCTCACGTAATCAAAAACAATAATTATATGAATCAGCTTTGGAAAAAGTCGAGAAAAGCACCCGGCCGTCCCAGGAATTTTCTAATATTAAACATACCTCTTTGTTTCCAGAAATACCACTGATATATACTTTGACAACCATAATGAAAAACTTTCGTTTCAAACTATAACAAAGGTAAATAATAATCGCTATAAAATATTATAAGAGAAAAATAGGCTTGGCCATTAGACAATCTGTTTTAATAATAATAATTATAGGAATGAATGACAGTTGCAAGTGTGACCAATTTATATTTTTAAACTCTACCATTTCTTCTGATTTACAATTACAAATCACATTGACCTTCCACTTTCAATTCAATGATTTTATTCTGAATACTGTAATAAAAACAGTAAAAATTGGAGCACAGCAATAAAAAGTCATGATAAGAAGATATTGTTCTGCTTTATCATTTTTCGTATCGTAAGGCTACTGGAACAGGCTCGTACGGACGACAGCAGGTCAAGCTAACCGAAACTGTCAGATATTCCCAATCAAGCTTGAGCCTTAGTGCTTTAGAGACAAAGTTGAAACGCACGTCAGGCACTTCGTATTTATCTCCGAAGGTACCCAGAAGCTCGTCATTCAATAGATAGTAGAGTAATTACAAGAGCGTATCAGCGTGTTTTGGACAACTAGCCGATCGTGCCACAACGCGAGGGTTCTGGGAGGCCCATTAGACCCAGTGTGGCGAACCACGCACTGAATGTCGTGCAGCAGAACCCACGATTGGGAGTACGCACAGCAGCTCGAGTAGTTCGCAACCGGTATAGGACCCGCGTTTCGCACAACACTGTTCATCGCATTTTACGCAAACATCGACAACGAGCGTATCACATGCACAAAGTGCAAGCGTTATTACCCGCAGACAGAATCCCGTGTCAGGTATTGCCAGTGGCTGCAACGACAATAGGTCGAAATTTCCAATTTTACTGCCAATGTAATATGGACTGATGAATCCACATTTACCAGAAACGGAATGTGGAATCGGCGTAATTGTCACATTTGGGTCGATACCAATCCGTTCGCATTACAACAGACGGGACACCAAAATCGATGGTCGCTGAATGTTTGGGCTGCAATTTTCAAAGATCTCGTTGTTGGATCCATTTTTCTTCCGGAAAGATTAAACGGGGCTCGTTATCAGGAATTCCCACGTACAGCCCTCTCGGATATAATCGACGAGTTGCCTCTAGCCCAGAGTACGGTGATGTGGTTTTAACACGATGGCGCTCCCTCACATGTGATTCTTTTTTTTTTTTTTTCTTTTTTTTTTGACAAATCACACAGATTGAGCTAGCCCCAAACTAAGTTCGAGACTTGTGTTATGGGATACTAACTCAACGATTCTATATTTATAATGGATACATATATAGATGAACATCCAAGACCTAGGCCAATCAGGAAAAGATCGTTTTCCATCATGACCTGGCCGGGGATCGAACCCGGGACCTCCACGTCGCAGGCAGGCGTGTTGACCGCTGCGCCACGGAGGTTGAGACGCTGCCTCACCGAAGCTTTTGGAAGTCGGTGGATTGGAAGACTCGGGTCGCAGCCATGGCCTCCCCGTTCACCAGTCTTGACACCGTTAGATTTTTATCTTTGGGGTTACGTCAAAGATCAAGTGTTTGTGTCCAAATGCAATTCCACAGCAGAGATGAGGAATCACTTCGAGAACGCCTTCACGACCTTGCGTGAGGAGTGTATCCAGGACCTTCTTGCCCCGTGCCCATGCTGAAACCCTGCACCGCGCTCAAATCTGTGAGCAAGCTGGTGGCGGCCACTTCGAACCCTATTTGGTTAGGAGTGAGCAGAGCTTAAGGTAAGTTCACTAATTTATACCAATAACAGTGTACAAGCATCTTTGTTTCATCAATCCTTATCGGAATCGATATTATAGCATAAACCTATTTCTGATAATATGAATTTCTTGAGTCAATACTAATGACTTTATGTAATATCATTATCGTTGTTGAAGCAGTTAGAATAAGATCTGCCGTTCGGAACATTTACAAGATTATTTTATTAGCTGTTATCAGCGGGATGACGTACGTGGCGGTAGCGGGGCATCTCCGGTGTTTTGTTTGACATTGTAGGTACATTCACACAAACGCAACATGGCGACTGCGACATTACGGGCGCCCGTGTTGGTGTGAGTAATACGCGTAGGCAAAGAGTATAATAATACTAGGGAAACGTAGGTGCCTACGTACTGAAAGGCTCGCGCTGGCAAAATTGATAATGTTGCATTGATTTCGCGTTGTGTTTACATTGCGTGCTCGAAAATTGTGATTTATGTAACCGCTCATTAACGACATAAATGACTTTCATCGTTTTATTAGTGGCAGACCGGGTAGCCTTTTCGCGAAGTTTGCGTTACGATGTCAGATACATCTTGTATAATATATACCCAATATATTTATATTGGATATTGGCTTAATAGGTAATAATTTGATTAACAATTGCAGTACATTTCCATACAAAACCATAAAACTTATTGCGTTACGATGTCAGATACACGCTGTATAAGAAACTAGATGATGTACCTTTGTAAATAATATCTGTAAAAGATCGCTCTTAGCGACAAGTCTCCCCATTGTGTCACCCTTGGTAAAATCTTCGTATCTATGTTCAGTAATTTATATGGTGTACACAATAAAGAGTATTCTATTCTATCTGACTTTAAATTTTAACTGTAGTCATATTCTAAAGCTTACATTCTTTTTTTTTTTTTAAAGAAATTTTATATTAATTTATGTATGCCCTACTTCCACCCTGTGGATAAATGTGACAATATATCGTAATTTTTTTATTTCCTACTGACTAACCTTAACCGTATTTTAATTGGAAAGTTTTTGTACCAAATCTAATAATATTCAAAACCGGGCAATATTTGATTACGTTTCGTTCTACGTTCTAAGTGCTGTCAAAATGTAAAATAATTCTAATGCGTTAAGTTTTGAATGTGATAGATATTAGTTCTATAGGTGAAAGCTAAAGGACCTTAAGTCCACTTTTTGTCATTTTTGTTTTTTTAAAGATTCTTATTCAGTATACCCGTATTGATCAAATGCTAAAAGACATTAAGTTTAGACATTAGTAATTTTATAAATAACATTAAGTCCCTAAGCGTTAAAAACTAAACGATCGTATTATCACTTAATATTGTTCACTATTTTAAACAACACATCTAGATAAAATGTTAAACGACCTTATGTTCTCAAGGTACCTACGGAAAAGGAACCTTTAGAAGCAAAATATGTAGGACACGTGCAAGCAGCAAAGACTCGATATTATTTAAAAGCTTAATTTAGATCGACTTCAATGTGGAATAAATTCTGACTGTAAGATGATCACTGACGACTTACAGAAATGTTTACCCACTCCTCTACTAACGAAGAGCCTGTTTATTTCGTGTGAATGGGAAATCATAAAATGATCTCTCCTGCTCTGGGCGGAGCGGAAGACTTTTACTGACTAAAACTCATCCGTGTTCTTTCATTTGCCTGTGTGCCAGGACCACGGTTTCTCTTTTGACTAACCCGCAACCCTGACCCAGGCATCGGTCTTCGTAGACCCCGTCACAATGTGTTGACATCTCTTTGAGGCGCGCGTGATACACCACACCATCGACCCGGGCCTGGTCCTTACCGGACCAGTGGGCACCTTGCCGTTCGCAAACCCGCGCCTACGGTGGCAGGGAGTCCGATGTTGGTCCCCCGACCAGGGCGTCTCCTTCGGTGGCTAGAGGCGTGAGAGCGCTGAGATTCTCACTCCCTGACGCGCTTCGCTTCCTCGTTTTGTTGAGGTGTCGGCTTGCCATGCACTTTCGCTCTGGACTATGGCCTGGACCAGAGCCGGATAAGAGATATCGCCGCCGAACCCCGCCATGAGAACATGGTAGTGCTCCACCCAAGGCGGCGCTTCCTCCTGCCTTATCCGGTACAGAAACTTCCCGAAACAGCCGTGTCCGTTGAGGACTCCATTGTACCGCAATTTCTCGCGGCAGCGGAGTTATGCCCCGGCGTTTTGCCTCCTCTCGCCACTCCCATATATGGCCGACGACTTTGGCCTCCAGTTCCCATGACGGCAATCCGGCAAGGAGGCTCGCCGTCTCAGCGGAGACCGTGCGGTATCTCCGGATCATGCGAACGGCCATGACCCTCTGGGACGGGGTCAGGCGTCGGGCTGGTCACTTCCTCAGGGAACGCGCTCACACCGGTGCCCCGTAAAAGTCCATGCACCGCACGGCCCTCGCGTATATGCTTCGGGAAGAGGCGTTTTGGTCCCCTAGTTTGGAGAGGCACCGCCTTAGGGTATACCCCCAGCCCGTTCCAGTCTGGGAGCCGACAGGAGTAATCACTATTTGGTTTGATAACTATGCAGGACAGAATAGAAACATACATATCATCATATTGAGGTTATTAGCTAAAATACCAAAAGTCCTGTTCCTCCGATTTATAGTGGAGTGGTAGAATAGGCGGAAAAAATACTAATAAAATGTATAAAGTTATTTCATTTCTCAGGTCAGTCCTAAAACTTATAAGTGTGTTTTTGTATTTATTTATGTACATACAATAAAATACCTAAAGATATGACAAAATTAAGATCTGAGTACAAAGGTGCTGCTTATTTCTTAAGATTTTTTTTCCAGCAGACCTGCGAAAGGAGAAGTAAAACAGAAATGTAGACAATAGTGTGTAAGAACAAAGAGGAAATAAAATATGAATATGATAACTATTAAAGTAATAATCTTAAATATACCTAAACATATAAACCAAAAATAATTATATAAGTATACTTAAATAAATACATAATACTAGAATATATATATATATATATATATATATATAAACACCTCTTTGGGCACTTAGTTGATCCAGCCACGATGCCGTTCATTATAGACTCCACCTTTAGCACGGAATAACTTTACTCCAGTTGCATATTTCTTGGGGGGAGTCGCAACGTCGTATTCTATTTAGGGATGTGGCCAAATATATTCGTCAATTAGGACATATACTCGACAAAAATTTTTCAGCAATTTCATGCATTAGTGGATCCTAACGGCTATATTTTTTGAACCCACCAGGACTTTTTAGCTCTGAATATATTTCAAAAATCAATAACTTGTGTTGATCCATTTATATACTCGCACTTCCAGTAATACTTCTTTTGATCCGATACCTATACCGTAACGGTTGATCAATTATGAATTTAATAAACCTAATCTAGAAATTTTATATTCTCAATGCTCCATACATTGTAAGATCTATATATATTTGTTAACATTTCATGCATTAGTGGATCCATAACGTCAATTTTTTTTAAATGCTCGAAGACTTTTTGGCTGGAAATATATTCCAGAAATCATATACTTTGTTGATCCATTTAGAAAACTCATACTTCGTAATACTTATTTTGATATGAATAGGTAATTATTTTTAGTATGAATTGTTATTAATATTTAAAGAGGTTGAATTTTATGTCTAGGGTTTTTATACTTTATTTCTAATTTACCATTAATTTTAAGTTTTTAAACTCTATTCATCGAAACCGATCTAATGGGTCTAAACATGATATCGCCGCGGTATGTTTTGTGCCGAAAATATTGTGTGGACGGCCTCTGTAACATTCAATGCAATTGACACTGCTTGTATAGACTCCTTTGGTATTTGTATGCGAATACATATTATTATTAAAATTTAATGTTAATTTTTAAGGGTTGAAGTTTCCGTAGCTGTTTTTTTAGTAATTAATCATCTGATTAATTCTTAAAAAAACCGATCCTGAATGACTTCTGATCTAGAAAGAAAAATTCTTTATTCCGCCCAAACAGAACGCACATTATAATAATAATACACTAAAACAATAATAAACACATAATGAAGAAAAGAAAAAAAAAAGGCAAAGAAATATAATTTACTAAAAAGCCTAGTACTCAAAATAAAACAATGTTATCTTGATGTCATAACCCGTGTCTGAAGTTTTGGCGGGAAAGTTAAGCAGAGTTTCACGTTAATTTTTCATTGGAGTTTTAAATTATGCATAGTGTTGTTTATTAAATAAAAGTGCCTGATTTATGTCGTAAAAGTGCATTCAGTAAATAATTCATAAAGAATATTGAGATATCGCAGCGTAGTGTGTAAATTAAACATGTGTACCTCATTAATAATATTTTTGTAAATTAAGAAAGATAAACTCAACCGCACGTTAGTGGACATAAAATCATATTTACTACTTAGTAATAAAGGTAATAAAGATCTAAGTACGAGTACATATATCCGCCGAAGTGCGTTTGACATTCTGGTAGATGTTTTCTCAATTTACTCATAGTTACATTCCTACGTGTATTATAAAAATAATTTCACTTAGTCGCGTTATATTTTAGCGAACGCCATTACTATACGGACGAAGCGTTTCGCTTCCTCTTTTATACCGCGTACATCGAGGGACTGGAACAGTTTGCCAGCGGCGGTGTTTCCGTCGGACTATAATTTTAGTGTCTTCAAGGCTTGAGTGAATAAGCTCCTAATAAACTAGTGCGCTTTACCATCAACGACTGCGTCACTGCTTACCATCAGGCGGGATTGCGGTCAAGCGCTAGTTTATAATTTTAATAAAAAATAAAATAAATAAAAGGTACAGGAACGCATTAGACACATGGAATGTAAATTTAAGCGGCCGTAATTTCGAATTAGGTAGTTTGCGTTTCGTTCCAGCGTCCTAGTTTGAATTTCTTTGGAAAAAAAAAAATAATTTCGGAACATGGAACACCAAGGAGGTAACTAATAAAAGGTTTTATTTAAATTTCGGACTGTCTTGCAAATAGACACAATATTGAAATGATAAATAGTGGACGCTTTATTGAAAAAAAAAAACCAAAGGAACATCATAATAGCGCCATAGCGTGGGAAAAATAATTATTGTTCATTATTCGTCATTGAACTTAAAAAAATAAAATTATGTTTTTTATTTCCTCGGATTGTTTGAGAAAAGTAGTAAATAAGAGCCTGCGTGATTTTACCGTATATTGCTTAGTATGATACTATTATCATCGGCAGCAGCGCGGGCATTGAGACGAGAGGATTCGACCCCAGGCATTTTTTCTAATACCGGGAATGAACTTATATTGGAAAAAGTTAGTAATCAATGTCAAAATTCTATAAAATTTAAATTGTCAACAGAAAAATTATTTTCTTTTGGCAATTTAAATTTTTAACCGACTTCAAAAAAAGTAGGAGGTAAGTATTATAATCAAGAAACTGAATTTAAGTTGCGTAATCGCGTCATGTCTAGCATTGTGTCTAGCAATGTATGAACATTCATTTTGACCTCGTAGGAATTTTATAGAAGTCGGTTCAGTGGTTTCGTTTTTAAACCAAAATTACGGGTAAAAATAACATTTTTCAAAATTACGTCGTTTGTTTACAGGCCTTTTCCCAACTATATTAGCATCAGCGTTCATTCTGACCGGATGCAGCTGCACAGTACTTTTCATAACACAAAAGTGTAAAAAAAACAAGTCTTCCAGAAAACACTACAACGTAAAAAATAACTAATTTCCGAAGTCGGGTATGTCTTTTGTTTATATTCGTTTTTAGAAACAAAAAAAAATGTGTGCGTGTACACACGTAAGAAGTGAAACTTCTTAGAAAAAGATGGCGAAGAAGTTTCACTTCAATAAAATAACATTAAAAAAGATTAAAACTTAGCGTCCCCAATAGGGGGACGGTCCACGACTAAATACAACACCAAATTTAAAACTAAACTAACCTAAAGATACAGCCTGTATGTCCTAACAATTGCACGCGCCAGTACCAGGTGAGTCAGTGTGGAATGCGAAATGCGGGATGCGGGATGCGGAATCCCCCGGGGTCAGAATGTTGGGCTCTTCCTCCCGATTCCGAAGAGCCCAAACTCGGCTAGTCTAGGACCTCCGGATCCCGAGATAGGCCGCGGGGGGGTGAGGTGGCCTGGAGAGCAAGTGGGGAGGGGGGGTAAGGGAGTGTAGAGGAGAGGGGTGGGGAGGCTGGGTTGAGTCTAGGGGGAGGGGGGAGAGGTACGTGAGGGGGGGTGTTGTCTAAATGTTGGGAGGATCCTGTCCACCTGGGGTCACAACATGAGGGGAGAGTGGGAGGGGACAGGACACTGGAATCTCAGAATGTATGTGCTATATGGGTATTGGGGGGTCAGGTACTATGGGGTCAAAATGGGGGAGGTTCCGGCTGCGGGGGGGCTAGTAAGGGGGGGGGGGGGGGATTTTGTCAGAATTTTGAAATTCCCAGCCCTTTCCGAGATATCCGGGATTTTAGGTAGGGATATGGGGAAGGACTTCGAGGTGGGTAAATATAGTACGGGATGCGGAATCCCCCGGGGCCAGAATGTTGGGCTCTTCCTCCCGATTCCGAAGAGCCCAAACCGGGCTAGTCTAGGACCTCCGGATCCCGAGATAGGCCGCGGGGGGGTGAGGTGGCCTGAGGAGCAAGTGGGGGGGGGGGGGGTAAGTGAGTGTAGAGGAGAGGGGTGGGAGGCTAGGTTGAGTCTAGGGGGAGGGGGGAGGGGTAGGTGAGGGGGGTGTTGTCTAAGTGTTGGGAGGATCCTGTCCACCTGGGGTCACAACATTGGGGGGGAGTGGGAGGGGACAGGACACTGGAATCTCGGATTGTATGTGCTATATGGGTATTGGAATTAAGTCCAAAAACAAAGTAGCTACTGTAAACCTTGAGGAGTTTCTGGAACTGGCCTTTGTTTTCATCATCAGAGCCTTAATGACAGTCACAACTCATCTTGGTGTAAAGCACTAATTAATACAAATTAATGAAGCACAAACTCAAGGTAACTGCTATCAATCGTTGAGGACTTCCTTCGACTGTCTCCCGGCTCCATCATCAGCTACATCAGACCTTTATCAAATTATAGTTCTTTGAAATACTTAATGGAGATACTTAGAAATGCACTAGTCGCCCCTACGATTTTTGGAAGTTCCTCTTGATTTCTCTAGTCTATCATCATCAGATCTTGACTAAGGGACCATTTAGAAAGTTTACCTTTTCAAACAAAAAAAGAATTTAGCAAATCAGTCCAGGGGTCTCAGATTAATATCTAAGATTAATAAAGTGAACATACATAAAAAACAAAACGGCTGCTTAACCAATCGCTTCGCGCCCTTGGCAAATGCTGCGCCCTGATTGGCCCATTTGAATTGGATCAACAACTGCCCAGACGCCAAAAAGGTGGATTTGTATAAAACAGCCCTTAATTATTGTTATTACTTATTATTATTGAACGTGACACATGTGGATCCGAACGGAGCCACATATTTATGGTCAGATGGCATCGGATCAACAAAAGGCCCCCGGATCAACAAGTGAAAATGGATCAACAAATTACTACCTATACGGCACGTCTGAGCCACAAAGTGCCCAAAGGGATATCTATATATATATATATATATATATATATATATATATATATATATATATATATATATGTATAAATATTAAACAAATTCTCACAATATAGAGGAAAGGTAATGCTCTTTTAATCGACGTTTAAATTTAGAAATAGTGTTTTGTGTCGAAGCTAAGTTATAAAATAATTAAATTCACTATACATTATTGATATAGGAGAGATATAACGACCGTAATAATATAAGATATTTAGAAAAACTTCAAAGTTAAAGAACCTTACGTCCGATAATACAACGATACACTATTTACTTTTTACACACGGCGATTTTAATGTCTAATTTCGGGTATAGCCGCCATCTTTAATGAGTTCTACTGAATATTTTACAAACTGTGACTTAAGGTGATAGATACCCGTGAGCGTCCAAAATCGCTCAACTTTGGAAGTTTATTCCTCAAGAATGCCTTGTTCAAAAATTTTGAAAAAAATATGTTATGATTATAGATTCAAGCACAACATATTTATTGTTTATTATTTTCTATACGGCCTATATTTACGTCAAAAAAAAAACATTTCTACACGACGTTTTTAACCTTAAAATCGATATTTCTCTTAAAGCGCTTAGACTTTTGTAAATATTCTTACTCGCAGTAACGTGTACCTGTAAGAACTATAGAATCATAGTTTTATTTTAAAATTAATGAAATATTTAATAAGAATAGTAATAAAAATGAGGTTCCGCACGAGTTTCCGCCTTACGAAGTTCAGAGGGGCTCTATGCGGGACGCGGGCGCGGGTGGCCGGCAGTCGCGCGCCAGCGCTCGTGAGAGGAGACTGTGTCACTTTTTGCTCCGCGCACCCTTGGATACCGACTTCGAGTGCAACGAAGTATTTTTAGTGATTTTGTGTATGATTATTGAATTTTTGCATTTATTGCTGCGCTTGGACGCTTTACGTGATTTTATATGAAGTTTTATTTCGATATTCTGATCAGTGTAAATAGTTTTGTTACTGCGGGTGTATAACTAGATGTGCCGTTGACTGTACCTATATTTTTGCCTGTAGTCTCATCCGCTTAATTTTCCCGTTTCGTTTCGTTTACTTATAACACGATTATATAACACGTATATGCTCCTTTTATGAAACGTAAAGAAAAAGAATAAAACGATTTTTGGGAACAAAATTTTTTTCGAGTTTTTAAATTTTCGAAAAAAAAATAATTGCATCATGTAGAGGGCGTCAAGAGGGTAACTTTTTATTCGGGTTATTTTATAATTTCGGGTCATTTTTATCGGGTGGTTAAAAACCAGGCTCGAAATTTCTCCAATTTTTTTTGGCGGCTTGAATAGAATGTACCTTACAAAGGTCTAAGAAAGAACTTTGTACCCTAGCACTTTTTCGCTGCGACGTACCGTTTTCGAGATAAAACGGCCCACGACGTGGGGGGTCGGACCCCCCACACCCTATTCATTCCGCCAATAAAAATTTACCCTTATCGTGGCAAGATTCTTTGTTCGAAGAAAGGCTAAAAAAAATATATATATATATAATAGCTTTTGTGGGCTATAAGGAACGTATAAAAAATAAGGGAAAAAAATCATAATATGAAAATTAAAAAAAAAAAAACAAGACGTAGGTATATTAATCTATACATTGCTACACGTACAGTGAATATTGCAATTTTAGTGATGTATATTATGCTATACATTGCTATGTTTAGGGAAAAATCAAAATCAAAATTGTTTATTTCAAATTAACCACCCGTTGGTGCTTTTGAATAGTCAATGTCGGTCAGTCCAAGAAAAGTGAAGCTAAATTGCACGTTCCAAAGAGTAGATCTCTATGGAGAAGAACGTGCAAGAAACTCCATGGACTCCATGAAAAGTTTGAATGTTACTGGTAGTTTTGAACATTTACTAAAATATCATTGTAAATAACATATCATATATAATATCATTTTAAACAAAAATAACTGTCTTAGTGGAAGAAAATTGATTTAATAAAATAAATCTCTCTTAAACAATTTTTTTTTATAAATATATATATATCATAATAATTCAGATATTCTATTGCTTGCGGTGGTACTCCAAAAACGGTTTCTATTCTTCACATAACAAAGATGAACCTTCCATTTGTGCACATCGTACTTGCCTGGCCAGCTTTGCAGTACTTGCACCTCTGATATCCAGTTATTTGTGGCCAATGATCATATTTTTCTTCCCTTTCTACGGTACAACAATTTCGTCGATACTAAAAGCATTCTCTTCTGCTACGAATAAACACTGTGTTGGAATACGATCAATTACAGGACGTAGTTTCTAATACCTATCTGATGTATCGGCTTCAGAATTGTTGGTAAAATGTAAAAATCGCCTGATTTTATCAAATCTCTTTAGGAGCATTATGTATGCTAATGCTTTGCATAACAAAAATATTTTACCAGTAATATTTGTAGGATGGTATAACTACATTACCCATGATGACATTTATTGCCAAAAAATCTAGTATTTCTTCCCTTGAAACTATTCTGGATCTTCCTGTTCTATGTACGCTGTATAAATGTGTGTGACTGGTGATAATATTTACCAAGCCTTCAGTGAAAAATCTATAAAAATAATCTAATTATGACCAATCGGAAGGCACATTTTCCAAAAATGTAGTTATTGCTATTTCAGCCTTGTGTTGAAATTGTGCTTTTTGCTAACGAAAAGATACGTTTAGTCTTCTGTTACATTGTCTTTTTATTTTTCGTGCAACGATGGCAGAAGCTTTGGGTTTCATTTTTTGTGGGCGCGACAAAGTTGTGCCGACAGGCGTGGATGGAAGTGGTTGATTAGAAGGCAAAGATGAAATTTAAGGTAGAACGCCATAATTACTTTCTGATATATTAGGAAATACCTAAGTAAGAATAGGTATAAGAGGCACTTCGGTTGTATCAGCATAAATATCATCTGCACGCGTTCCTATTTCATGATCAGTTTGTGGGAGGTTTAACGCTTGAGACTGGAATTTATCGATGGTGCTGGAAAACTTTCTGCAAATCCAAAGATTCTACTACAT
Organism: Sesamia inferens; assembly: GCA_037179545.1. NCBI lineage: Eukaryota > Metazoa > Arthropoda > Insecta > Lepidoptera > Noctuidae > Sesamia > Sesamia inferens. The sequence goes on along the minus strand of CM073928.1, from coordinate 11,258,718 downwards.
CACCGCTACTAGCTCCGTTTTGTGTCAGAGTCTGCATCCTTCATCAGGCACCAAGGCTTAAATGCGCCTAGCTCATAGCAGTCTAAAGCCAAGGCAAAAGATACATGCAAAAAACCATCACCATAGCAAAACCAAACCATATTGTAATATAGCTAGGTAGATAATGTGTGTAACGTTATTTGTCCATTACCTTTATTAGGTAGTCATGCAGTAATAATAATATTATTTAGTATTTATTGTGGGAATCAAACCCACAACTTTGTGTCACTTTCTACAACCACTATTTCAACGAGGCAGTCAAATTTTATTACAATTTATTTTATTTAATTTACATGGTTTAGTATACGGTATGTTATAAAAACCCTGTCCGACCCGTGAAGGTGTTGTTAGGTATCGATAACTGATTCTACTAATGGATACAAAAACGGGCTAAACATAAAAAAATCCCCTTAAAAAAATAAATATTATTTCGCAAAAAGAGATAACTTAATAAATATGCGTAAGCACCCTTCCGCGGGCGGCGGGCGGCAGGACACGCGGCACGTGGTTGCATCGCTATTCGCTCATAATAATACCAGTGTTGTCACTTTTTTAAAAATTACCAAATTTCGGGGAACTTGGAATTAATTCGCGGGAAAAAAAGATTATTTCAAAATTCATTTGTATTGGTACTATGATGATTACGTAAAATTTTATATTATATTTGGTCATGTGTTTACCTAAACTTTATTATCCTTATGGGTCCGACAGAGTTTTCTTAACATACTGTATAAGACAACACACATGCAATTAAAATTTTATACTATAAATAAATTACTGCAACTCTGGTGATGTCTAGTATAATTCTCACAGCAACAACAGTAAATATAAATGTGTAGGAACAAACATTCAGGCATACGTATTAGTTAATAAACATACACATACACATATAAAAGTCGTGGTGGCCTAGTGGTTAAAACACCAGTCTCTCAAGTATGAGTGCGCGGGTTCGATTCCAGGTCAGGCAAGTACCACTACAACTTTTCTAAAGTCATATGTACTATGCCCAGCAGTGGGACGATAAAAAGGTTGATGATGATACACATTTAGGGGTATAAACAAAAATAAAATAAAACTTACCTTAGATAAAACTGAGAGTCGCATCTAGACAGTTACTTTTCACAGCTAATTTAAAACTATTACAGATAACCCACTATTTTTATTTTTGACGAGAAATGTCATGTGTTTAATAAAGGTGAAAAATTATTTTATAGTGATCGTATATTTTTATAAAGTTGTATGTATGATATACTATACAAAATGAAGATAAAGGACATCTCAAAATAAAAAAAAAAATTCGGCAAATTTTTGCTAAGTCCAAAACATTTTTTTTTCCTTCCTTAAAAATATATATAAATGGTACTTGTAATTTTTTTTTTTTTTTTTGGTAAACCAAAACAAATTCTTTTTTTTTTTTCATTCTATAAGTTCATAAGTCTCAGGTGTTCATTACCTAAAATTTGGTCAGCTAAATTTTTAAACAATAATAATATATATAAATTTCCAATGTTTCAATGGGAATTATACCAAAAACGCTAAATGCTAAATAATTACTTTAAATGAAAGAATAAACCGGTTCCCGATTTGCATTAATCATTTTTATAAATAAATATTTGTTTTCCCTTTTTTAAATAAAAAATCCCTGCAATGCGGTATCGAAAACAAGATAATAAAAGTAATTACATAATATGTTTCACTTTAGGGCATGAGTTTAGATACCACGTAATTTTATATTAGGTACTTTTTAGACAGAATACTATGAATTATACGTTTGTTGCGAGACTACTGCGCGTGCAGATGAGAATACTTTTTAGACCTGTAGGCCTAGTATGAGTTTTCATTACGAAAATCGTTTGACGATATCGAGCGCGTTTGACTCAGCGATTGGCCCGCTTCAAGGTCGTAAGAACTCTCAACCAATGAGAGCGCCAAACGCGCTCGTTATCGACGATCGAGATTCGCATTGAAAACTCATACTAGGCCTAATGTTATGGCATTATAGGTACGTTTGTTGCGAGACGTCCGCGCTCGAAGCAAGGGAGTAGGAAATGTGCACGTAAATATGTTGCGGGGTGCGCGGGGGTTTCTGCCTAGCCCCGCCCAGATGCGCAAGGTCATCGTCGTAACTAATCGCCTTAAGGTCCTTTAGCTTTCACCTACAGAGTTGTTCTGCTAAACGCGCTGCTTACCGGGTTAACTCCTATCCAAGTCTTCCGATACCTATATTCTCACCAAGCTCCATAAAGATTAGAAATAAACAAACCAATTTAGGGCTATCATAACTTGCGTTTTACAAATCTCCTGTTATTTACATGATTATCGACTTTTACATGCTAACTATTTATTAACAATTCCTATTGCGGCATATTTCAATAGAATCACTAAAATAACATGCATAATAACTTGGTATTACGAAAAGCCATTAAAAAGTCGAAATTTATTTTTACGTGATAGCCCTATATAAAAAGAAAGAGGGATGAAATCTAGGTATTAAACACATTTTGTGGAATTCAACCAATGAATAAAGTTGAGGCATTTGTCAAAACGATTTTGCGTATTTTAATTACTTTCAAATCAACTGCATAGCACATGCATTGTAATACTTTCAAGTATGGACTAAGTATAATATACAATATGTAAAGAAAACCCTGTCCGATCCGTGAAGGTATTGTTAGGTATCGATAACTGATTCTACTAATGCTTACAAAGCCGGGCTAAACTTAAAAAAAAGATCCCCCTAAAAAATAAATATTATTTTGCAAAAAGAGGTAACTTAATACGTTTGCGGTAAGCAACCCTTCCGCGGGCGGCGGGGGCAGAGCACGCGGCACGTGTCGCATCGCTATTCGCTCATAATAATACCGGTGTTTTAAAAATAACCAAATTTCGGGGAAGTTGGAATTAATTCGAGGGAAAAAAAGATTATTTCAAAATTCATTAGTATTGTTTCTATGATGATTACGTAAAATTGTATAGTATATTTGTGTTTACCGAACCATTATTACCCTTATGGGTCAGACAGGGTTTTCTTTACATATTTTTATATACATATCAGTGGCGAAGGGTCCATACAAGCCGATTCCCACCGGGTTACCTTTCAAAAATCAGTTCCATATTCATACAAAACTATTTACATTCTATTTCATTAACAAAGTATTATTAATCAAATGCCGGCGCGATTTACAATAGCAATCGTAATTTTTAGCAATACCCTAAGTATCACATTTCATTTTATAGTTGTAAATTAATCAGCGCTTCAATTTTTCGTACATTTACATTGAAGGAACCCGACGAATTTCAGCTTACCTCGGTCAACGTTTTACTATGAGGCGAAAAGAGACAGAGCGTGTCAGACCATCTCTTTCTAATGCTCGCTAACCGTAGGTAAATATAGGCTAATGCCAAGCGGCTTGTAGTTCTCTCCTCTCCTCTATTAGAAAGAGACAAAGAAACCACGCCACTACAAGAAAGGAAACACGACAAAATTTCAAAACAAGACGCATTGCATTAGAATATAAATAACGTTGTGATTGTGTATAATTTGCTTTATTTTTGCTTAATATTTTGTTGGTTTTGGATCGGTGTTTGTGTGGTTCGGTTTTTAACACTTTATTATTTTTGTAATTTTTTATTTTATTTTTTCTTGACTCTTATTCCCTAACAATAGGTACTTAACTTAGTACTTACTAACAAGCATGCATGTGTGGTATGGAGATGCACGTCATATCATACTTGAAAGACACTGTTATCAAATCATCAGTCCTTTTTTGTATGGTGAAGGTGGGGCTTTTGATATTATTCTTATCTGAAGGCCTCCTCCAAGATATCCTGCAGTAGGTAAGTGTATAAGTGTTTATTTTTTTGGACCGGCTTCCCTTTGTCAAAATTTCACCCTTCGCCACTGATACTTATACAAATTTTTTGATACATATACATGTATCAAAAAATTTAACCTATTAGGAAATTAGCTTACATGTGTGTCATATTTCATTTAAATCGGTTAAGCGTTCTATGCAAATCATAAATATCTAAAAAAATAAACTGTTTACATTAGTAGGACGTAGAATTATTACTTTTATGAAAATCATCTATCTAGAAAAGGTTGTTAACAACGGTCCTTTAAGCGTAAACTACTCGTTGCCTAACAACGGTTTGTTTACCTCTATTCTTTATCGAATTTGGCCGACATATAGGTATTCGTACTTTTGATATTATATCAGTTAGATAGATAGCATAAATAGGCCATAATTTCTGCCCACCTATCAAGACAGGAAAGCGCGCATGTATGTATGATCTAAATATTTTGAGAATTGTAGTACTCTTGCGATAATGAATAAGCGTTCAGCGTGGCACCGGTACAGTCAGAAGCAAAAATATGTATACATTGCCAAGGCGCCAAAAATATGTAAACATCTTTGACTTGAAAACTAAGTGCTCAACTTGAAGAGCATAAAATTATAGCCACCGGTTCACATCATAAATATGTATACGCTCATTGCTTCATTAAATTATGCCCACCACGAAAGGAACAATACTATGTACATAGTAAGCGATGGACCTCGACGGCGAGGTCGGTAGGTGGGTCTTTTTTTGTGTGTTGTGCTGGTGGCCCTATTGGCCTCTTGGAGGAGGGTTATGGGGTCATCGGGATCTGTGAGGGCATGCCTTGGGCGGCGAAGCTTGGAGATGGTGGAGGGGGTATAGTTAACAGCCGCTACTATCAGGGGATTGCGGTGCTTGGCGGCAGTGTCAAAGAAGCGTTTGGAAAGACGCTTCATGAACTGCTGGATGGTGGGGATTTTGAGATCAAGGTAGAGGATCTCATTACGGATGAACCAAGGGGCACAACAATACTATGTACATAGCATTGTTCCTTTCGTGGTGGGCATAATTTAATGAAGCAATGAGCGTATACATATTTATGATGTGAACCGGTGGCTACAATTTTATGCTCTTCAAGTTGAGCACTTCGTCTTAAAGTCGAAGATGTTTACATATTTTTGGAGCCTTGGAAATGTATACATATTTTTGTTTCTGACTGTACTTAATTCTTTCTAAATTGATCTTGTTTTGAAAAATTAACTTCTATTTTAAATAGTTCATTCGAGACATTCTATTATCGATTTGAAGTCTCTGCGTAAGTAGTCATCCCTACTGCGGAACCTTTACCTACTTTGTCAGGTTTTTATTTTGATCGATCAACAATTCCCTCTCCATATTTGCTATGCAGTAGATGTCTGCATCTACTGCATCCGCACATTGTCCAGAAAGTAACCTGTTAAACCTCTTGTGAGTTGACCAACTAGCGAAAGGTTGAGGAAATGCCAATGGGAGTCTTATCGTGGAGGTCATTCTTTGAAATTCACCTGGGAATATAGACTTGCTTTTAGAGGATTTTTTAATAAACTTCAAAAAGATTTATTTGGAGAGATTCTCAATTTATGTGTTTGTATTTTGTTCGGACGGGAGGGAGTGCCAAACTGTTTGTAGGGATCGTGTTCGAAAGTCTGCCAACCACTCTTAATGCTATACAATTATTGAGTTTGGGGCAAACAGCAGTAAAATGACACTAACTTTGCGCAGCCGCATCTGCCAAGACTGGAAACTCCCTAAGCATTATAATAAAAAAAATAACCAGGATGACCATATTAATCATCATCTGACGGGACAATAAATAGAAGAATACAATATTTATTATAAATAAAAATTTAATACGTTCGTTTATATTACATAGGCATATTGTCATTAGATGTAGATAAATAAAATAAAAATATAATGTAAATCGCGGCAAATCATTAAAAAGTGACAACAGCAGGCGTGGAATGTTCATAAATAATATAAGATTTACATAATAAATAAAAAGTATATTATATCACATAGCTGAATACAAATAAAATAAAACAGGTTCTAGAATCAATTATACAACATGAAAATGAAAGAATCTGTTATAAAATGCGAGTTTGTTCTTAGTTGTAGACATTATATTAAGAACAAAATACCGCGGCAGTCACTCGACGGCGAGTGAAATGCAGCCGCATTAGAAACGGCCTATCTATCAATTTATAAGATCACGTGCTTGTCACATGTCATGGACTCGACTGCAGTCTAGCGAGATACTATTAAATCTACATAATTATGAGCCATTACATAACTCTATTGTAAAAACATTACGAGACGTTGACACGGCGCCATACGTGTGCATGTGTGACATATCAGAACTATAACTACACAAATACAGATTCAACTGATTTCCATACTAACGACTTAGAGCCATAATGTGAAGCTAATCACTGCACGATTTGTAAAATTGACAAAAGTTCAACCTCCTTATCAAGTAATAACTGTTCAATATTTATTTTAAAAGGCGTTATTCTAATTTAACTGGTTTATCTAGCGGTGTGTACGCACACATTTATACGAGTATATCGTGTGAAAATATTATTGGCAGATGTCCAGATCACTGGACAGTTGTCAGTTAGTCTTTACGTTCAGCGAGCCGTGCTGATATGTATTATAATTATACTCACCATGGACCGTTCGACGTATTAAATGTCGTAGAGGATTTATTTCTACTTAAAATATCGGTTAATAAGACATATCTTTACTTGAATATAACACGTTAAGTTTTAAGATCTTATTCTATAGAGCTCGCTTTTAGTATTATTATAAATCTCATGGTTATTCCGCTCGTCAATTAACATACACACGTAGAACCTAAGTAGGAATGTACAAAATGGATATTGGCGTCGATTCTCTTCTTTACAAACTAAACTAATTTTAAGCTAAATGCATCTTTTTCTTTCCATTTCGTTAAGAAAAAGATAGAAGATAACATTTTAATTTAATCCTGTCAAATTAAGATACTCCATAGACATTTTAGACGCGATTATAGACATGGCGACTAAAAATACGCCAGTTTACTAGAGGAGCGCACTAATTTGACAGGTCTAAACTGACATTTTATCTTCCGTCCTTTTCTTAACAAAATGGAAAGAAAAAGATGCACATAACTTAAAATTAGTTTAGTTTGTAAACAACAGAATCGGCGCCATTGTTAACTATTTTATTTATCAGTCGTCACATTGATTTGAATTTCCTTCATTTGCTCTAATATTTTACACATAGAATTATTTTATAATTATATTAAAATATACAATCGAAATCTAAAACAATATGTACACAAAAATAAATAAAATAAGGAAAATAAATTGTAATAAATCAAGTTGATCGTAGGTGCGTCAACATGATACAATTAAAATTATCTAAATTCTTAAACATAACCTTCAATTCTAAAGAATTAATATTGACTGTTATTGCTTGTTGATGGAGGAGATTAGTTTTAATTAATTAAGAAAAGGTCGCATCGTGAGATAGTAGCTGACATTCCGTTCATCATTAACCACATTGAACTCGATTTCAGTTTTGTAAAACTATACTAGTTGGCAACTTGACAATATTTCATTTGTGATTAGTTTAGTGAATGTGAGGGATAAATGGTAACAAATCGGTTGTTAATACATCATCCATCAATATTTTGTTGGCAATAACAGTTTTATACATTACATATCAATTGTAAGTTTGGTATAAACTTGTAGTTTTTAGGGCTTCATAAATAAGATTTTTTAAAGCCGGAACATGTCAAATTGATTTAAATCAATAAACAACCAATTATGATCAATAAATAGATGAACTTTCAGCTCCGCATAATGGCAATGATTCATACTTATACGAATGCTCGTGATTGGAGATGATCCGAACAGTCAGCTAAATGATGGACTCCCATGATCACTATCATTATGGCCACACAAAAGCGACTGAGCGCAACTCTACGCGTAAACTATTCTCTTAGCCTAACATGAAATGAAAAATAAGCACTCAAAATCGGGTATCACCTCGGCGTAAAAGAAGGAAAATATTATTATTAAATCTAAATTCTGTAGGCCATTACACGCAGAGTGAGATCGAATAATACTAAGTACGTCGATCGACGGCCCGACGTGTGAAGTAGCTCACTCGTCGTACTGGTGTGGTGTTGGGCGGCTCCTCACACGGGCGTGCCGAAGTCCGGGTCGCCTTCGCCGGCGAGCAGGCGCGGCGGGAACTTGGCGCGCTCCAGCTCGCCGTTCGTCAGCGCCGCGCCCGCTGTCACCCTGCGCGCGGACCCTATCCTGTGTAGGGAAAGCGGAAACTTTGATACACTCCATATGAACACCCTATCCCTTATAAGCGTGGTGTGTATTGTATTTAGGCGCCTTTGTCAATTAACAGGGTCCATCACGAATTAGAAACCAATGGGGCATTATTCTAGAAGTTTTGTTTTAATTTCAATTTTTTTTTTTTTTGAAGTTATAATTAAACTATCTCAGTAGAGTACAGTAGGCCTAGTATGAGTTTTCAATACGAAACTCGACGTCGATATAGAGCGCGTTTGACTCAGCGATTGGCCCGCTTCAAGGTCGTAACAACTCTCAACCAATGAGAGCGCCATACAGTTACACTGTAGGCCCTGACCTTGGCAATGTCTTAGCACATATTAATTTAAGATGATCATACATAAAACATAACACAATCAGCCTATATTGTTCCCACTCCTGAGACACAGGCCTCCACTCGGTGAAGGGGGGCTGTGATCTACCACACTGGCCCAGGGCGAGTTGTTACATGTCACATCTACGTCTTCGAAATTTTGCCTCTAGGACATGCCGGTTTCCTTACGATTTTTTCCTTCACCATTTTGAGAGAACCTATGACCTACAACATCTAAGTCGCGATCGATACCACTAGGCCACCATTGCTCGAGATAATGATAAATCTAATATAATTAATCAACTAAATATTAATTTGATATCCAGCTTCATAAATCGCTCCGCTCCGGTACTATCTCTTCTAATAATTTAACGGCCACATTTATGTCACCAGTGCTATGCAGATGACTCTGCGGTCAGAAACCCGCATGACAGTAGATTAACTATGGGCGGAAGCAACTAAACTGTGGTTTATAGAACAGAAAAGACCTTTAAAATATTATGATATTTTTACAGCCTTCGTGGTCTTCGTTGTCCTCATTCAGTAGGTTTGTTACCGGAATGAAATACATTTTGTGTTTATGCTGTACTCATAATGCGTGTAGCAACGATTGTTACTGAATTTGGTATCAGAAAACCGGTGTCTGGCTATGTCCCAGCTGCTATATAAGCATCTTGGGGATGATGGAAATGAGGGATGATGGGGATTTTAGACACTCCGTCTAGTGCATAAGGTAATAAACCTATGCACTAGACCAGTTTTTTTCAATCTTTTTGACTACGCGACCCCTTTACAGATTGAAATATTTTGGCGACCCCCTTGTGACGTTGACAAGAGTTCTGGAACTGAGAGCTGAATTATTAAGGTTCTTACAAGATGCAAAATCTGAATATGCTTCTCGTTTTTCTGACTCTATTTGGCTCTTTTTTTTTTTTTTTTTTATTCTACATTTTATTCAGGGGCTTTTGTCCCAATGCGGATATGTCAGCCCCATCGTACCTTATTATACAAATTTAAACTTCTAATCTAAGGAAAAGTAAACAAACAATAGATTCAGTATGACGAATCATTGCTGAGCGACCGCTATCAAACGACATAATTTTCTGGCTGCCTCTGATTTCGGTTTTGATAGAATACTCTGGATCAGACCCACATTTAATCTATTTAATTTCAGTTCGCACAGCAATGAATCGCGTTCATCTTTATTTCGGACACATTCCATCAGCAAATGTTGAACATCTTCAATTTTGTTACACGTTACACAATTAGGTGAATCACTCTTCTTCATTAAGTATGCAAACTTTGCCGATGGAAAGTGTCCGGATCTAAGTCTAAGGGCTAATTTTATATAGTTTCTGTTTAACTTAGGATCATCAAACCAGGGTAAACGAGGAAGCTCACCCTGTATGGTTTTATACCAAATGCCTTTTTCTATCGATTTACTGTTGAAATGTGTTTTCCAATCACTAAAGCATCTTGTTTTAAATTTTGGAATAAATTCCCACTGATCTGGTATATAATTAATTAACCTGCCATCTACTGCTGCTAATTTTGCTATACGGTCAGCTTCCTCATTCCCTTTCAGGCCTATATGTGCTGGAACCCATTGCAATTTTAAGTCTTTGCCACTCTTGTTACAAATAATAATAAATTTAAGAATTTCATAGGCTATCGATGTACCTCTGCGGCCAGAGGCGCATCGAGCCACGTGTTGCAGAGCACTCTTACTATCTGAAAAAATAACAATTTTATTCAAATTCTGATTAATTGCGTAAGATAATGCATGATATATTGCGATAAGTTCCAGCGACATTACTGATACATCACAATTTATTTTGAAGCCTGCTTGGTACTGTAAAGTTTTATCATAAAATCCAGCTCCTCGACCATTCTCATTTCTAGAACCATCGGTAAATATACTGTGCCAATTAATATAACTCGTATTTAATTCTGCTATAACATTATTTATCAGTATATTAGGGTCATAGAAAGTTTTAGACTGAGTAACACTTTTAAGATTAACATTTATTATGTTTTTAATATCTATTCCTGTTACCCATATATCTAAATTAAACATACTAAGAGTATGAACAGAACTAACCTCTATTTGACTTATTTCACTGTGTGTTTTTACTAATAATGGTTTTCTCTTATTTTCCCAGTATCTAATATTACAAAGGGCACTCAAATCCGAAATTAGTTCAGTGGTTACATTGTTGGACCAAGAATGTGTTTTTAAACAGTATTTATACGCTAAGTATTGCCTTCTTATTAATAACGGTGCTATGTTTAACTCGCTCTCCATGACGTGGATCGGTGTACTCCTAATAAAACCACCTATGATTCTTAAAGCTTGGTTTTGCACTTTATCTAATTTGACTGTGTGTGTTTTGGCACTGCAATCATACAAAAAACAACCATAATCCATTCGGCTTCTTAATAAAGCAATGTACAATCTGCGCATGTATTTTGTATGTATTCCAAAAGTACTACCAGCAAGAACTTTTAATATATTTAAGAGTTTGAAGCTTTTCTCAGCTACCTCATTAATATGTTTGCGCCAACGCAGACTTCTGTCTAACCACATTCCTAAGTACTTGATATTTTCCGAAAAAACCAAATTACACCCGTCAACTCTCAATGAGGGTAATATTCGTCTTCGACCCCTGCTATAAACGCAAAAGTATGATTTGTTAGGCGATAGTGCAAGACCTAGTTCTCCTAACACCGAGACTATGGAATTCAGTGCCCTTTGCATATACATTTCACACTTATATATATCTTTGTCTTTAATATACAGAACATAATCGTCTGCATATTGTGACCACTCTACGTCCAGAGATAATCTGTTTAAACTGTGAGTTATTAAATTAAATATTAAAGGAGACAGAGGGTCTCCCTGAGCTAAGCCTTTATTGGTACATCTAGTAATTATTGAATCGTTGTTATTATTTATTTTGATTTTAAGTCGTCTTTCACTTAAGAATGACCACAGATATGCACAAAACTTTGATCCTACTTTTAATTGATCCAATACCTTTATTGCAACATCAATAGACACATTATTATAGGCATTTTCGATGTCTAGAAAACATGCTAAAGTTGGAATATTCTTAGAAAACCCTATTTGAATATAAGTAACTAAACGAGTAATTGCGTCCATACAAGAATGAGATTTCCTGAAACCAACAGTCTGGTTTGAAAGAATACTGTTTTTTTCGGTGTGCCATTCCAAACGTTTGAACATCATTGAGTGAAAAATCTTGCAGAGACAGGACATTAACGAGATTGGTCGGAGTTTAATCTCAGAGCTATTATTATTACTTTTAGGAATGGGTATAATTAAAATATTACGCCATTGGTCGGGGACGGTACCGGAATTGAAAATTTTATTAAAAATATTAAGTAGAACTTTTTTAGCTTCTTTAGGTAAATTTGCAATCATGGAGTATGAAATCCCATCCTCCCCCGGTGCTGAATCTGTTTTTTTCAGACAGCTTTCTAATTCCTGCATACTAAAATTGATTTCTAAAGTGTCATTAATTGAACTAAATTTGGGAATGGTATTTGAAACGTAATCGGGAGTAAGCGAACTCAGCAATTCTTTTTGTTTATGTGGCGGTGGATGACTTTTTACTTGCCTAAAACCTTTTACCCATCTCATGCGCCGCCACATGTCAGTAGGTGAGACTGTTTCATCTATTGAATTACAAAATTTCTGCCAACCTAAAGACTTAGCTTTTTTAATTATTTTTTGGGATTCTATTGTTTTTTCTTCTAGTTTTTTTAAATTTTCTGGGGTAGGGTTACGGCGGAACTGAGACAAGGCTAATCTCCTCTGTGCAACTGCTTCGGATAATTCTGAATTCCAATAATTTTTTGGCTTAAAGTTAGTTATTGGTTTAAAACAATATTTTATGAATGGGATATGTTGGTCACCCGCAACATTAATTTGGGCTACAAAATTATTATACATTTCTTGAACATTATTGCTATTGTTGTACAAATTAAATTCGTTTGATAAATTATTTGATATTGATTTTCTATATTCTACCCAATTAGCTTTTTTAAAATTTCTTTTTTTGTTGACACAATAATCATTTGTGATATTTATTGACATTTTAATAATTAAGTGATCACTACCTATATTTTCGTTAAACACCTTCCAGTCAAACTTAATTGCGATATCGGACGATACAAACGTTACATCTGGTGAAGTTTGTTGCAAGTGACCATTAACTAATTTAACTCTAGTACTCATCCCATTGTTAAGGGAGATGAATGAGTTTTCTAGTGCTGAATCCATAATTTGTACGCCTCTCGTATCGGTTTTGACTGACCAGTTGGTATGGTGACCATTAAAATCTCCCGCTATTATCGTGGATTTTGAAAAGGATGCAAAAATATTTTCCCAGTCTGAGAGCTGGGTATGTACAGAGGAGGGGCAATAAACGCTTACGATATATTCTAAATTCTTACAATTTTCTAATTTTACACAAACTGTTTCGATTCCAGGATTTATAAAAGAAATTGGATTTAAGTAAGATTGAATGGACTTATGTACTATTATTGAAACGCCCCCATAGGAGTCGCTTCTGTCTTTTCTGTATACATTATAACCACTAATACTAATGTGAGTTTCGCTGTCTAGCCATGTCTCACTAAGTATACCTATATGAATCTTTTCCTGATTTAAGAGTTCTACAAATGAAGTTAATTTGGGTCGTATACTCTGTGCGTTCCACTGAACAATGTTTAAGCGTATATTATTATTACTATTGTTAATCATTATTAAAACTAAATACTTTTTCCATAAATTCGCTACTGGACAACATGCTTATAATAAACTTCTTACATTCTTCCCAAATAATGTTCATGACAGATCTAATTTTAACTTCTAAATTATTATCCGATATACATATACCTTTAATTTTTATCATAAATTTTAGGAATTCAAATTTATACCGCAATTGCTCATCTTGTGTGTTACCCTTGTCTTTTTCAGCCTCCTGTGTCTGTCTCTTAACTCCTTCTGCTACCTGCTCTAAAACCGGTTTACTCACTGTTCTCTGCTTATTAATCCGCCTCACACTGGATTGGGGTTGAGACGTGAACGCAGGTTGTACAGGCGCCACGTTAATGCCTTCCATTGAGCTCCTCTCCATTGCCGTTGTTTCTTGATGTACAATCGCTCTAGCGACCACACTACTATACGTCTGTGAACCTCTTGCTGAGTCTATATATGATACTGAATTAGATGAGGGTAGCGGTAAACTTTCCATCCTTTCGTGCCTCTCAGTAAAGTTTTGCAGTGCTATCCGATATGGCACCTGTTCCTTACTCATAATTATTCGAATTTGTTTTTCTTTACAATAAAAGGGGCACGTTTTATCTAAAACAAAGTGTGCACCTTTACAATTTAAGCACCTCAATTCTTGTATGTCACAATTTTCGTGACTACCGCCACATTTAGGGCATATTTTTTTTTTTGTTGGACAGTACTTAATTATATGGCCAAACCGCCAACACCCTGAGCACTGAGTCACCGGGAAAATGTAAGGTTCAACTTTGAAACGGCAGTCGTATGCATATATGTATGGTGGTAGAATATTTCCTTTAAAACATATTCTTACCGACTCACTGTCGATCCATCTACCCTCTGTATTCAAACGCTTGAGTCGAATAATAGAAACAATTTCAACCTGACTTTTAATTATATTTTGTAACTCTTCTTCACTCAAATCATTGTCAACTCCCTTTACCACTCCATAAGACAACGAGAGTTCATTTATCTTCTGGCTTCTGAAACCCATCTCTTTAATTTTTGGACATTCTAATAACATTGTGGCGTCTTTATCCTCTTTAAATTGAATTAATACTTTGTTATAACTTTTATATTTTATTCTGGTTATACCCTTTATATTCTCTGATCTTAACAATTTTGCTAATGCCATTTGTTTAGGTAAACTTTCCGTAGATGTAACACATACTTCGTACATGTTTACCTTTTCTGAGTGTTCATTGGGTTTTTTATTTTGATCTACCCTCTTATTACCTTCCGTATCTGTAGAATCGCTCCTAATAAGCCGTTTGGGTCTACTTCTCACAACAGTAATAAAGTCATCATCTACAATGTTATCATCTTCTCTCTCTTTTCTTTTTGTCACATTTCTTCTACCTTCTTCATAAGACTTATCCTCATTCAAAGTAACTCCTTGTAGTGGCTCATTTCGTTGTAAGCAGTTATTTAAAAACTCTGAATCACTGTCATCTTCTCCATCAGTAATATTTCCTTCCATCACTAACGACTTAGAAAAATAAACTTATTTACACCACAATAGAAAAAACACGTGCGATGCGCGCGCGATTCACCGGGTGAGTCCTATTTGGCTCTTGAAATTAGCATTTTTGGCAGATCTTTTTAGCCATCTTAACGATTTGAACAAGAACCTTCAAGGAAGAGGAGAAAATATTTTAACAGCCAAAGATAAAATAAAAGCATTTCACGCAAAACTTCGTTTGTGGTCAACATCTCTGCAAAACAAAATGTTCGAGTCTTTTCCATGTGTTCAGAAGATAATTGAAGATAATGCAACAGACCAAAGTTTTGCAGTATCGGCTCATATTCCTTGCATGATACTGAGCTTGCATAATTTACAAGAGAAACTTTTGACATACTTTCCAGACTTGCACTCTGAAGCTGACAATGGGCGTAGATGGATTTTAAACCCTTTTTTGGACCAATTAATAGATCTGGCTGATGTCACCACAAAAATGAAAGAAAGTCTTCTTGATTTAGCTGCTGATGGCATGCTTAAAATAGAATTTTATTCGCAAAGTGTCGACGTATTTTGGATAAAAAGAAAACACGAATATCCCGAGCTGGCAAAAGAAGCTCTTAAATTATTAGTGCCATTCGCCACTTCATATTTGTGTGAACTGACATTTTCTTCAATGGTAGACATTAAAACTAAAAAGAGAAATAGACTGCAATTAGAAAATGATTTGATTATTAACGTTTCAAAAATAACACCACTATTTGATAAACTTCTGGAAAATAAACAAGCACATCCTTCTCACTAAAATTGCGTTTTTATTGTGTAAGAACCTCGACTCTTTCTTTTAGCCGGCGACCCCAGAGTAAGGCGTCACGACCCCCCTAGGGGTCGCGACCCACAGATTGAAAAACACTGCACTAGACTGAGTGTCTAACAACACTCCTGAAGGGGTAAACAGAGCCTATAGTAGGTACCGTACACCCACACTATTTTCACATCTAGTTACGGGACAGTCTACTGCTTATTGGATACTTTTTATTAAAATGAGACTTCGGAGCGAAGACCGAATTTGATAAATATAGCTAAGAGGCCGAAGAAACCAAGGCCTTGATTTTCGAAAAAAACTAAAAATGACGTTTTTTTCTCAAAGCGTTAATTTTAGTGAATCGAAGTTGAAGCTGATGAAATTACCACTCTGTGTTGTACGAAGCGATGATACATAACATCACGCTAGTATTCTTCGAAGAGTTTGCAGATATGCACCTACAGTACACCAACGTTTCACCAGTTATGCTTAAGTTTTATGCTTCTTTTGAGTGTGACGACAGCAATCAAAATGGTCTCCGCCTAGAATTCGAATATGAGGCGAGACTAATGCCATCAATCAAGTACAGCATCAGACATCGGGTTGCTACTGAGAATTCTAAATGTGAAAACCCAATTCCACTTTGCCCGACTCGGGAATCACAACCAGGACCACGGTGATCCCTTTAATTTTAGTTGAATGATGTTATTATAAATTAAAAAAGACATACCTGGGTATACAATTGATAAGTGGTAGATAATAAATAACTGATTCATTTATTATAGTTGATATAAGTATTACCTAAATCCTTTGGATTCTCTTCTAAGGGGTTTGATGTCGCCGTTGGGTTTGCTGACGGGCTTCGAGTCTTTAGGGTCGATGTCGATAAGGGGTGGCTGAGCAATCTGTGGCGGCGGTACCGGCGCTACGGGCGACTCGGGCACTGGCGAATATATGGACAATTAGTTTCGATGAAGATAGAGATCTGTCTTTGAAATATGTTTTAAATTTAAAGATGAATACAAAATGTAGCGGTACCTACAAACGCCACAAAATGAACGACGCGTCATACTGACGTCACACGAATTCTACATCTCGCAATCAGAGTTTACCGTGCAATTAGCATACATACAACTTGCCAATTTCAACCATCGGGCAAGTGCCCGCCAGACATAACACCCGTCTGGTTGGAGGATCCTCCCTTTTCTATGGAGGATGAGTGAGCTTTACTCTCTGTTCCTCATGCCACCACAAAAATATATTAAGTTCATTTCAGATATTCTTGCGATAGAGTTTGTTCACCCCTCCTACTAATGTATCCCAATATTCCCACGCGATACATAAACAATGTACAGGGAAGTGTTGTTACCGATACTTCCCTGTACATTGCATTACATTTATATCTTACCACGATACCACAACGACATATATTATACCCACAACGATATCATCATCATCATCATTATCAACCTTTTTATCGTCCCACTGCTGGGCACAGGTCTCCTCTTATACAGAGAAGGATTGAGCGTAATGACCACGCTTGCTCAATGTGGGTTGACGATTTCAGACTTAAAGTCCAGGTTTCGTCAAGATGTTTTCTTTCACCTTCAGTCACTGGTGTCCAAGATATACTTAGAAAGTACAAAGTTACATTGGTACTTGCCTGACCTGGAATCGAACCCGCGCCACCAAGACTTATACAACGATATATTGTTTTTGTATCGTATAGGAATATTAGGATACATTAGTAGGATGAACAAACTTTATCGCAAGAATATCTAAAATGAACTTTAGTTAGTTAATGAGTTTTCTTAGGATGACGATTTACCAAGAAATTTTTGTTATTCTTTTTCCATAAGTTCAAGTTTTCAATTTACTAACCTACACTATTTTTGAAGACTAACAGTTCTTCTAATTATTATGTTGTAATACATTCCTCAATATGTTACCTACCTCCATCAGAGACTGGCAGGTTATCGCAGGGCGCTTCCACAAGAGGTTCATCAGAAGAAGGAGCTTCTAGCTCCACCGGTCTGTACGCGCCCTTAGTGCGCCAGTCCTACAACAATCATTAATATATTTACACTATGCCACAACCATAAATACCAATTATGATTTCAACGATTAATGTAGTAATTAATTTACAGTCTGAAATACGTACGTTCCAACCGAACATCACGATGAAAATAGCCCTAACAGCTACGAAATAAAGGCGCTAATGCGTGAATGATAAATGAACACAGATTTGAGGTTGACTTTACTATAGTATGATAACTAATAATAATATGCAGTACGGCGCAATCTCTAAACAACATCGCTGGCTACGCTCCAGCTGTTTCTACTGTGTCATATGCTATCCAAGGTCATCCTCGATGTAAACATGGGGACTATCTTGGTTTTGTTACTAAGTATGCCTTAACATGTAGTGTAGACGCTACGAAAACGGAACGCTAAGGCTACGTCATCCCAACACTATCACAGCGCCAATGCGGCGTAGTGCTTGCTCAGTGCAATTAACTACGCAGCGTTAGCGTTAGGAAAAATGCTCGATGCGAAGACACTAACCAAATAACCAAGGGCTTCGTACAAACCACGATGAGGTTTCTAAACTGCGCTCTTTCTAGTCTAGAAGAAACGAAGTGTTAACAGAAACAACTTGATGCAAACAACTTGTTTGTTTGTGAATGCAATCTTATCATGGTAACTATAAAGTTATTTTTGACTTGATTTTTATTGATTACTAGCTGATCCGGTAAACGTTGTTTAGCTATACTTACACATTATTTCTAGAAAATATTCTGTAATTAAAAAGAAAAAAAAAAAAAAGGAATTGGCGGATTCTCAGAGTTAATATGCACAAAAAAATGCATATGGTTCGGAAGAGTTTGGTAATTAACATTGTGACACGAGAACTTTATAATTATGTAAAATAGAATCGAAGTTAGCGAGGTGCTCTTTGCAGTGAAATGTCTACTCGCGTGCCAAAGCGCATATAACATATTTGGCATACCTTTACCAATATAATTTTATAAAGCCTAGCGTCTTTTCGTGTGCGTTCGCGCAGCGGAATGTTGTTGAATTTAAAGATTTTAGATATGCAGATATTTAGTGTATGACGTCGTATAATTGTGTATGGTAAAAAAAAAATTGTGCACGCAGCCATTGTGGAGAAATTCACAAAATACTGATTCCGCTGGGCGAACGTTGTCCTGGCGGAACTTTTTTTAATCCTTTGACTTTAGAAAAAAGAAATGTGTCCAAAAATTAGTGTGTATTTGTGTGTAATTGTGTATGTATGAATAAAATTTGTGCATGCATAAACTTCGGAGATATTCAAGTTTCCGCTGCGCGAACGTTTGGCCATTAACTAGTTTTCATATAAAGCGCTTACATAGAGAGCTGTAGATTTTTACATACTTTGTTTTGAATTTGTGTATATTTGTTTAAAAAACAGATTTAGAAAAAATCGTAAGGCTTAAAAGATAAAAATATAAACGTAAAATACGCTTATTTGGTCTTAGTTCTTAAAGTATGCACTTTGGGGTCTAGATTTTCACGTTTATACAAACCTTGTAAGTGTCTGCAATATATTGCCAAGTATCAATGATGTTCCTTTAGTAATTTAAGAGTTATAGGACAATTTACCATGACATAATCACTGTTTACAAAGCAGTCAAATATCACGACATTCTAAAGGAATTGCATGGTAAAATGTATGCCAATAATTAGTGTATTCATTCAACTATTCACATGCAAAATTTCATGTCATTAAATTCAGTAATTAATGAAATACAATTATATTACTGACGAAGCATCGAAAACCTACATAACCCGACCAAGTTTGGATAGCTATAAAAAAGCGGCCGTGCAATATATTTAGGTAACATCCCAAAATTTACAGTATAATATCGGTATTGAATTGGTATAGGTGATAACACAATTGTTTCGATATAATATAAAGGTCATTTATTTTTGTACACCTATTTTTTTAAATGTATTTGACTATGACAAAGTAGGTACTATTTACGTAGTTATTTTATTTAAGTATGCGCTTGAGACTTGAGATAAAATCTAGATATATTAATTTAGGCAAATAAAATTGATACAGCTAATTTCTATTGAAGATTTCACGCATCAGGATTCTTACTATAGACCCCTCAGTGATATTAAATAATTACCACAAGTAAGTACTACTGTTTAGGTAAATATTTATCATATTGTAGCTTATATAGTTCTTGCAATTTACGAGCGCGCGTGACTCTTGCTTGTGGTATGTTGTATACATGCACAATGCGTTAGTGTGTGTGCCTGACGGAGCGGTCAGTAGCGAGCGGTCGCCCGCTCAGGGCCTCAATTCTGTAACTTTGTCTTAAGCAACATGCCATAGATATTTTATCGACACACTATAGGAATTATTTTGCGACTGTTGCAAATAGGGCATTCTACAACAACTTCAATAACGTTTCTGTAGTGTGTCTATAGTATCTCTATATTGTATCAGCACAATCATTTTTAGTGTTGCTAACAAAAAACCTACCATGCGATTATAGAGGTGCGTCAAAGCTACTACTTACTAAAATCTTTTTTTAACAATAAAATCTTTATATTAAATGGTTGTTTTAATAATTTAAGACCGTTTAATTATCAAAAACATTAAATTTTACTAAAAACGTGCTTTTACTTAAAAAAGAAAAAGATTTTTATCACAACAATTTTGTTATTGACATTCTAAAACCATAATTGGCTTAAAGGTCTAGTAACCGAGCCAGAATCTTACAATAAAAAAGAAAACTTAAACAAACAAAACTTTGAGCGGCTGTTTTGGTTTCAAAAGCGTTTTCTTGTCAGAATTCTAGATTAATAGACTCAACTTTCTTTATTTTTAATAGGAAGTAAAATAAGAACCGAATCAAGTTCTTCCAATAGTTTTATCACAGACAGATAAGAGCCCGCCGCCATCGCTCAATTTCGAGGGCACTTTAGCAAATTTTTGGATTCCTAATTTCATTCAACAGTGCGAAAAGGTAAGTAAGAATTTATAGTAACATAAGTTTGGTGAAGTGTGTTAAATTTTTTTACAATAACTTGAGTTATGATATGAACTTACACATAACTTCATTTTAGGATCGACAATATCATGGGAAGTGTGAGCGTTAACCAACTCTCGGCTCTCATGGATTTTTTAGAGTCCAACCGAGAGTTGGCTCTTGGCTATTGCAACAGGAGCAAAGAAGGTCGCAGTCAGGCTAGGCGGCTTTGGGAGGAATGCTCTACTGTCCTCAACAGCGTCTCTGCAAACTGTGTGCAAAAAACGCCAGATCAATGGAGACTGGTACTGGAAGAATAAGATACCTACTTACTCTTGTTTATGTATATTTTTAAATGCCCTATACTTGCATTATTCTTTTTCTACCTTTTTCAGTACTACAATGAGTACAAATCTAAAGTTATAAAAAAAATTAAGATGGAGAAGGCTGAAATGTCAGCTACAGGTGGGTGCATAATAATAATTTTATGTAATTATCACTCCATTAATAATTATCATTAAGTTCTACCTTATTAGTTATTTACAACTGTGTAGTTTTCAATGGTTAATAATTTGGCTTTTTATCAAGTTTGAAAAAGCTTACACCTATACAGAAGAGGCTGTATAATATACTTGGACGTGACTTAGGGGAGCCCTTACCAGGGGTCCGCCATAATCCTCTCATCACGTCACATTCTGTGAGTTTTATAACTTAAATTTGAAAAATTGAATAATCGTATAGATAAGAGACATGTAATGGTTTTGATGGACACAGGGGCATGGTTAATGCTGGGTACCCAGCAGTACAGACAACATACTTTGATGTCAGCCATTCACTTACTTTCCCTTGATTTTAATTCAAAAACATATACCGCATTGGATTAATATCATTATTTAAGGTCAATGAGTTGGAAGACATACAAATAAGACACTATTTTTTTTAAACTTTACAGCAAAGCAGTCAAGCTTCAGTGGGGGTGGTGCAGATTCCTCTAGCTGTGAGTTTTCCTTTTCATATTTATTAGAAGAATATAATAGTTTAACAGGGCATTTTTTTTCAATCTGACTTTTCTTCCCCTTATTTAAACCAAGAATAAAATACCTTTTCTATGTATTACCTATATTCCATTTTTCATTTTTCTAGCCTAGAAAATAAATTTCTTTTAAAACACTTAAATTTTAAAAAAATATATGTAAACACTTATATACTGTTAGTTTGAAATTGATTGTGCTAATGAGTGCACAATTTATATTAATAATATTATACAATACCTACTCAATAAAATTGAAAATATTTAAGTAGTTTATTATGATTAATATTAATAAAGATAATAATGTCATTCGTGCAATATATACATATATATTATAAAAATAAAATGTAGTATACCACTATATAAATACCTTAAAAGCATATAATACAGTTCTTTAATGATACTATTTTAATTATTATTTATATTGTTTTTCCTTAACAAGAGCTTCTTTATCCTCTCTCCTATTAAATAATATAGTACTTTGCTGTGCCCAACAGAGTCCATATAATTGATTCTATATTTTATTACACCAACTATTGTGTACACATCATGGAATGCAATACATGATTAAATATTGAAACTTATTATTTTTTGCTATATAGTAATAGCTACCCATATGAATAATATTTGTATTTTCATTACACAGGAAAACAGTCAAATTATAGAAGAGGTGGTGCAAATGGTGTGTTTTATTTTATATTAAAATTATCTTTTGTTAATTTTATTTGAAATGGGTACTAACAATTTTTCCTTTTACAGCTAGATGATAATACAGATATTGCACACAACACTGATGCAGTGCTGGAGTTGCCAATATCTGAGCCTGAGCTGCAACTGTCAGGAGTAGAACCCACCACAAGCCAGGAGGCTGACAGGGTGCTAGAACCTAGCACACCTACTTCTGCACTGCGGCAGCCTTTGCCAGCTCTACGGCGACGTCGACGCCGCGCTCAGAGAAGTCATTTGGAAGTTAACAGAAGTGGTGGGTATTAATCTTATTTCTGTTTAATTATTTGCCTGCCCCATATTTTGTTGCTATAAAGTTTTAAATTTATCTAAAAGAATATGTTACTACGCAAGAGGCATCTGCAAGGCTGGAGGCTATGGAGCGTTTAAGCACAGAGGCAACAAGGGAGCATGCCCAAGCCACTAATAGACTGGCAGCTGCATTAGAGGCAATAGCAGAGAGGCTAAGAGAGCCAATAACCATTGTCCTTCAAAACTCCCCACAAACTGTATGTATTATATAATTTGTATTAACTTGTAACTCTGTAAAAATGGTTATAGTCATCAGAATCAATAAGGCACTGAACAGCTTTTCAGCGTGCCTTCTGATTTTGTTGATAATCACTATGAAATTACTTAAATTTTACAGTGATGGTTATGTCACATTATTTTATTTGTAAGAAGGGAAGCCTGGGGTGTTAAACCTAAGCATATACCTTATATCCAGTAGTGGCAGCCTTTTGGCTGATAAATAAAATATAAATTACAAAACAAAACTTTAAATTGTAAAACTCTTTTAATTTTGTCAATTAAATTGGGTTTTCTCTCCACAGCCTTGAAATGAGCGACTGCTGAATCGCCCGGCCTCTTTGCAGCTCTGGGTTGACACGGTGGTGCCCCGGATTCTCCATGCTTCTTGTCTGATCTACAACCTGTGATTAATTAATAAATAAGACTAATTAGATTTCTTAGAATGATAGTGTGATTATAGATACTTACAATTATATACTTTTAATGTGTAACTTAGAAGAATAATTTTACCAATGATACATGCTGTTGGTTATCACTACCAACAGCACGTGCATCATTGTTTAGTATTAGTCTTCTAAATTATACGTTTAGAGATGTGATATTTTTTTTTAACCTTGTTGATTTTTGTTTGAAATTTTATTGTTAGTTTTATAAAAAATATACCAAATTTATTTTTTTATTTAGACAAGTTGTTAATTGTGAACTGTATTTAAAA
The DNA here is from genome assembly GCA_037179545.1 of Sesamia inferens. Classification (NCBI taxonomy): domain Eukaryota; kingdom Metazoa; phylum Arthropoda; class Insecta; order Lepidoptera; family Noctuidae; genus Sesamia; species Sesamia inferens. The sequence continues at coordinate 11,235,041 of CM073928.1, read as the reverse complement.
TAGATAATATTAGAATCATCTTGTCTTCTCAGTTACACATTCACAGATTTGATATATGTATATCTTTTTTAACTTTGTTGATTTTTGATATAAGTTTTATTGTTAGTGTTTATAAAAATATACCAATTTTATTTTTTTATTTAGATAGGTAGTGAATTGTTAACTGTATTTATAATATATAACATTGGAATCATCTTGTTTTTTAATTTCTTTATTTTAAAAATGTAAGACTTGCCTGATATTGTAGCTGATGCTCCATTTCTTCTTCCTCGCTTGTCAGCAATGTGACTGGTAGCCTGCAGCGGTTAGCAATGTTGTGTAGCATGCAACATGCATTTATTATTTTCCCAGCAGTGGTGGGGTCATGGCTCTTGCTGCTAACAAACATCTGAAAACGGATATCAGTTATTATTATTTATCTAGACATACATCATCATATCACCTCATACATACCTTCTCTAAGAAGCTGGTTTAGGCTGTAGTAGCATGTCTGGGACTCGACAAATAAATGTTATTTAAATGTATGGATGTTAATTATAGGTATTTTATATAAAATATCAAACCTAAATCGAGCCTTCAAAACTCCTATGCAACGTTCTACTGTGTTGCGTGTTGACACATGAACTTTGTAATAATTGTGTTCAGCAGTCCCCTCCCTTGTATCCAAAATAGGTGTCATCATAGTCGGCCGTAAAGGATAACCGCTATCACCTAAAATTGATATATAGTTGATTACTACTCCTATAGATTGTTGTTATTATTTATTTAGATCTGTGATCTTATAATAAATAGTATGTAATTGATACCTAACAAAAACACTTCCTCCCAGCGCTTGACACCTCATTTAGATGCCGACACAGTGGGTGTGTTTGCCACACCATAGAATCATGTGCTGAACCCGGGCTGCTTGCATCAACACACAATATATTTAGTTTTGCATCACAAATCTGTAATAAAGTTTATTATACTTAACTTAATATGCTAACTTAGAATTTGTAGAATTTTGTGACAACAAATTATTGATACATGATTGTGTCTAAAAATAAATATCAACTTACAATCATGACATTCAGAGTATGGTAGCCTTTTCGGTTATAATATCGCTCTTCATGAAGTACTGGCCTCAATCAAGCAACATGTGTCCCATCAATACAACCCAGTACACCCGGGAAACCAAAATATGAGTAAAATCTGTAAATAATAACATAAACAAACAAAATTAACAACTTTTATCTCAAAACTATGAATTATTGATGTTAAAAATAACACTCACTTTGCCTTGATTGCATTTTTTTCTTGGGGATTCATTGGCCAAACTATGTATTTGTTTTTGGTAAATTTGGTTCATTGCATCAGTTGCTTGTTTCACAGCTCTTGACACTGTAGTCTGCGAGACATTATGTAATGCGCTTTGGCCAACCAGTGTTTGGTATGACCCACCCTGTGGCATATAAGTTCAGCGCAATAAGTACCTGAAATGTTTAGACGTTTTAAATTTAATTTGTGAGTAAAAACTTTGGCTATTAATAACTGTGATAGTTTAATTTAATCACTCATAATTATAATTTATCGTCAAACCTTTAATTCAGCAGGGATTCCACTCCACCGTCGTTGTCTCGGGAGGAGGGAATGGGCTCGTTAATTAGCTCCCTTACTTGCTCCATGCCAAGTCGAAACGTTTTTATAAACTCTGCCTCGGGAAGTTCACTAAAAGCATTTACTTGCAGTCTCATGAGTGCCCGAGATTTGCGGCGCTGGCGCAAAAACAAACGTTGACGGGCAGCATTATAAGCCAGAGTCAAGATATGCATAAGCCACCGCAAATTAGGCAAAGAAGGCCTCATTATGTAGAAAACTTATGTCCACTTTAATAACATTACAACTTAAAACGCGCGCACACACGGACACTTCACTTTATATCAAAAAAATAAACAAATATGAAGCAAATCATAGGCAAAAAGGGTGTCGTTGTTCGATAACGGCTCTATAGCCAAAACACTATTCAAAAACGATAGAGACAACTGTCAAATACGCTTAAATTTTTTACAGAATACGGTAACTTTAGCTATCACAATGACATAGACACATTATAAGGATACAGATTACCCATTATTACTATGGCGTTTCAATAACAGTTGTGTCGCAAGTCTATGGTCATAAATAAGTTATAGAATGTCAAATGTCGGTGACTATCCTACTGAGACACTACAGACACAGTATTGACAAGTTGTTTAGTTTACAGAATTGGGGCCCTGGTCACTTGTGCTTATTGTTTTTACGTCGCTATCCGCCACGAAGTACCGTCAGCATGTCAAATAACGATAAAAAGCGAAAAATTATTCGTAGTGAGGTGAGTTATTTAAATATGCATTTATAGCGTTAATTTAATATTAAACTTTTTGTATGGATCAACGATCATGAACATTGTATTATCTTTATTATTTGTAGGGTCGTGCAATTATCGCCAGAGTTTTTCTTTTTCTTCAAGAAGAATATAATTTCATGAAGGCGAATAATAATGATAATTGTGATTTGAGTCCTTTGGCTAACGTAAGAAAACGAACCGCCGAAGCAACAGGGGTCAGTGAACGTACTGTAACTTCTATTTTGAAAGAAGAAAAAGAGATGCCCTCTACATCTGCCAAGTTTCTATCCCCAATGAAAAAACGTCGTAAAAGAAGTAGCAAATTTGATTTTGATAATTTCGACACTAATTTGATTCGAAGTACAATTCAAAATTATCACATAGAACACAAGGAAATTTTAACTTTAAACAAAATTCGGTCAGTTCTCAGAGAAAAGATAGACTTTGACGGGTGTCTAAGCACTTTACGTTCATTGCTCATAAAAATTGGTTATAAATGGCGAAAGATTAGCAGTAACCGACGAGTATTACAAGAAAGGCATGATTTACAACTATGGCGTTTAAAATATTTGAAAAAGATTTCTCAGTACCGTGCAGAAGGACGTCCTATTGTTTACACTGACGAAACATATGTTTTAACGTCACACGTTCGACAAAATACATGGGGCATAAAGGATAAAGATACTCCATTTATGAAGAAATTAGGTACTGGGAGCCGGTTTATTATAGTGCACGCAGGTACTAAAGATGGATTCATTCCAAATGCCTCATTGGTGTATAAAGCATCCTCCACAACTTGAGATTATCACTCAAATATGAGTTTTGAAAATTATAAGAAGTGGCTAGAAGAGAAGCTTATGCCAAATTTGCCAGAAAGGGCAGTTATTGTGATGGATAACGCGTCCTATCATAACGCCCGCAGCAGTAAAATTCCTACGTCCAGTTCAAGGAAGAGCGATATGATAAAATGGCTAACTGATAACGGAATTTCATGTGACGAACGATTAAAAAAAATCGAACTCTATGATTTAATAAAAAATAATAAACATCGTTTCATAACATTCAAAATCGACGAAATAGTTAAAAGCAAGAATTTTGAAATATTACGTTTACCGCCCTATCAACGCCCTATAAACTAGTTCAACTCAGGGTAGTTGAACTGTATCGAAAATATCTGGGGAATTTTAAAAAATAAAATTGCTACTAAAAATATCGGGCAAAATATGACTATTTTACAAAATTTTATAAATGAGTGTATGAACGATATCGACAATGATACCTGGCGTAAAATTTGCAAGCATGTCGAAAAACTTGAAGAAGAATATAGAAAATATTTCGATTTGGACTTCGAGTTAACGATTAATGTAGAATCAACTGATAGCGACACTGAAGAGTTTGAAGATAGTGACACTTCTGACGATGAATAATAATTAATTTTAATAAAACTTACTATTAAAACATTTGTTTTATTATCATTGTTGGTTTCAAAGAAAAAATAATTTTAACATTGATTATTTGTATGCTAACCGTAGCGCGTCTACGCTCACGCACACATTTACACGTATACAGATGACTTGAACACAACTAAGAGCCACGCGCGTTCGTGAATTGCAAGAACTATAACACTTTTTAACCAATGCACTAGACGAACGTTCCCCTTTGCAAATTTAGTGGATCAAACAATCTAATAACTTAAAAAAACTACTTCTTCAATCGATTTTTTAATTGATGGTCTATACTGTTGTACTGGTTGTGACTTATTTAAGTGAGCGTGTTCCCTCGCACCCCACCAAAATATGCAGAATTATTTTGATTGAAGCGGTAAGCTTAAGGCTAGTCTTTTGGTTAAATAGTCTAAGGTCCGTATTACAGAACGTTACTCAAAACTCAAGCTTTATTTACTAGTTTTAAGTAATACTTGAGCATTACTTAAAACTAGTTTTAACCTATCAAAAGGCTTCAAACGAGACTTAAGTAAAGCTGGACTTTTGAGTGACATTCTGTAATACGGACCTTACTATTGTAGTTATGAATTGATCAAAAATATTCTAGTTTGAAACAATAGACAACGCGCTGCGCGCAAAGAGCGTTAGGCGGCTTCCCGCTTGAAACAGTACTTCCATCCTTGAAGAAAAGAGAGGGCAATATGTTTTCATTAGCCGCGGCCCGCGCGTATTCATTTGCTGTTGTATTTGAACCTGATTAATATATCTAGATTATATCTCAAGTCTCAAGCGCATACTTAAATAAAATAACTACGTAAATAGTACCTACTTTGTCATAGTCAAATACATTTAAAAAAATAGGTGTACAAAAATAAATGACCTTTATATTATATCGAAACAATTGTGTTATCACCTATACCAATTCAATACCGATATTATACTGTAAATTTTGGGATGTTACCTAAATATATTGCACGGCCGCTTTTTTATAGCTATCCGAACTTGGTCGGGTTATGTAGGTTTTCGATGCTTCGTCAGTAATATAATTGTATTTCATTAATTACTGAATTTAATGACATGAAATTTTGCATGTGAATAGTTGAATGAATACACTAATTATTGGCATACATTTTACCATGCAATTCCTTTAGAATGTCGTGATATTTGACTGCTTTGTAAACAGTGATTATGTCATGGTAAATTGTCCTATAACTCTTAAATTACTAAAGGAACATCATTGATACTTGGCAATATATTGCAGACACTTACAAGGTTTGTATAAACGTGAAAATCTAGACCCCAAAGTGCATACTTTAAGAACTAAGACCAAATAAGCGTATTTTACGTTTATATTTTTATCTTTTAAGCCTTACGATTTTTTCTAAATCTGTTTTTTAAACAAATATACACAAATTCAAAACAAAGTATGTAAAAATCTACAGCTCTCTATGTAAGCGCTTTATATGAAAACTAGTTAATGGCCAAACGTTCGCGCAGCGGAAACTTGAATATCTCCGAAGTTTATGCATGCACAAATTTTATTCATACATACACAATTACACACAAATACACACTAATTTTTGGACACATTTCTTTTTTCTAAAGTCAAAGGATTAAAAAAAGTTCCGCCAGGACAACGTTCGCCCAGCGGAATCAGTATTTTGTGAATTTCTCCACAATGGCTGCGTGCACAAATTTTTTTTTACCATACACAATTATACGACGTCATACACTAAATATCTGCATATCTAAAATCTTTAAATTCAACAACATTCCGCTGCGCGAACGCACACCGTCTTTTCTGAATACCAAGTCAGACCATTGCAGTATTTTTAATTTTTAAAGCGGGCAACGCCACCTAATATACTACTTGTGCAAGTTAACTGTGCACCTCGCTGGAATGCGAGTCCTCTCCCGCTTCCCCGCATCGCGCCCCGCATTCGCTGTAAGCGCTTAGTAGCGACAGCATCTTTGTTACAATTGTCTAAACACAGTTTAAATCGCTTGTTGTTATTACTGATTCTATGGAGTTTTGGCTTTGCCGGGGGTTTTTTTTTTTTGTTTATTAAGTTTGCTTTTGTTTTTAGGGTTCCGTAGCCAAATGGCAAAAAACGGAACCCTTATAGATTCGTAAAGTCTGTCTATCCGTCTGTCCGTCCGCATTTCACAGCCATTTTTTCCGAAACTATAAGAGCTATACTTTTGAAACATGGTAGGTAAATGTATTCTGTGAACCGCATTAAGATTTTGATGCAAAAAAATAATAATAATAAATATTGGGGGCTCCCCATACTTATAACTGAAACACAAATTTTTTTTTCATCAATTTTTTTCTTTTACCAAAAACAAAACAAGTAGGTATAATTTTTCCCTACAAGCTGGGTGACATAAATTTAAACAGAACCGATTGCACGCGTGATCTTGGAGTACTTCTTGATATTAAGTTACATTTTGACATCTATATTGACAATATTATTAATAGAGCCTTTCAAATGTATGGTTTTATAATGCGATCTTGTAAAGAATTCAAAAAGACTTCCACTTTCCTCTTTCTATATAAAACGTTAGTACGTTCTCAGTTAGAATACGCGGTGCCCATTTGGAGCCCATTTTACGGAAAGTACAAGCACAGACTAGAAATGGTACAGAAAAAATTTCTTCGCACCACACATTATAAGTGTTACCACACTAGGATTTCCTATGCGGATCTGATAAAACGGTACAAAATATTAAGCTTGGAGCACAGGCGTACACTGCTTATGGTTGTGATGCTGTTTGGCATATGCAACAACAGGTTTAATTGTTTGGAGCTTGCAAATGAAATATGTTATGTGGTACCTAGAATTGCAAGTAGGCGTGAAGTATGAGCAACCCGCTTGTTCTACACAGAGCAATGTAGAACAAATGCTGGGGAGAGGGCTCCTCTTCGCCGATTATTGGAAATTAACAATTCCTATTTTGCAAATCTGGATATTTTCGCTCATAACCAGAGCGAGTTCAGAAAAATGGCTATTGATTTACTTTCTGGTAATCCTTAACTCTTACTGTTTCTTGCTGATGTTCGGTGGGACGTGATTGTGCCCATGGACCATATCTGGACGGCGCACGCTGTCTTGAATTGGTTTGTGTGATTTTTAGGGTTTAGTTTTAGTTTTATCATTCGTTTCTTTCTCACTGTCTCCTTCTGTATACGTCCGTTTTCTTATGTCTTGTACAATCAATATGATTCCGTTGACATTGGCGTGGTTAATATGTTTGTTTACTGTGTTATACCTTACCTAGATTGTTAATATTGTAACATGTAACTGTTTTTTGTCACAAATAAATAAATAAAAAAAAAATAATCAAACATACCTGTTGCGGTATCTATGGATAGGTCTTCAAAAATGATATCGAGGTTTCTAAAATATTTTTTTCTAAACCGAATAGTTTGCGTGACAGACGCTTAAAAAGTAGAAAAAAGTTGCCCCCCCTCTCTAACTTCTAAAATAAGTAAATGAAAAATCTAAACAAACATATGATGTACATTACTATAAAAACTACCAATGAAAATTGTTTTGAACGAGATCTAGTAAGTAGTTTTTTTTAATACCTCTTAAATCGTAAACCGCTTAGTACCGTGTAATATTTCATACAAATAAATCCTTTAATTTCATAAATCAATGGTACGGAACCCTTTGTGTGTGAGTCCACGCACTTGGCCGTTTTTTTACATTTTCGACGCGTTAGTAAAGCCTGTTTGTTGGTTGCACCAATATTATATTTCAGTCCATATGTATCAATTTAATTGAAAAACGTCATGAGTAAAATTACCTAGTATTTATCACTAAAATGACCTTTTATTAACATAAAAAAGTAATATATATTTTTTTAACATAAAAAAGTAATATATTTTTTTTTTAACTTAATTGTCATTCTTTGCATACGGTACCGTCCGAATGACGTCATAGATTGAGGTTCACAGTTAACTCGCACATAGTACACGTGAGTCTTTTAGTCTGTGCTAAATAAATGTATTTTCTTTCTAACATAGGTTCTGTGTCATTTTTAATTTTCAGTGCGAGCTTCTACCTTGCAAAGCGTTGTGCGAAAGATTTAATTAAGTTTCTATCATATCAGGAATTTTGTATAGCAGGTTTCGTGCACAAGCTAGGTGGGTTGTACCTGAGGTTTGCGTTTCTTCTTGAGAGCGGTGGGTCGCGTGTGCACGGGCGTGGACGCCGCCGATTCGCCGGACGACGCATCGCGCGCCGCCCGCACGCCCCGCGCACCACGCCCGCCTCTTGCGCTGCCCGACCACTACACACCACGCGGCACATTTTTCATAGGTAATATAGTACTTCACTGACTTTAAAATTCTCTAATATTCGATACTTTGTAGAGTTTGCAAGTTGTACTTGAAACAAGGTAATAATAGCAGAAAGAAGGAATTACAGATTTCTGACATAACTCCAAAACTTTTACGTAACGATTTCAATTAGCATGAACATAGCTGCCTACACACTTCCACCTCAAATCATCACCACAGATTCTAGATATAAAGATGTAGTATTTATTACCTCGAGCCTGGCCTCAATCTTGATGGAATCGTCGTCCATGTCGAGTATGTTGAGATTGTTGTTGATGTTGTTGTAGTCGGGGTATGTGGTTGGCGCCGGCGCCACGCGGTAGGGCTCCGACTCGCATTCGCTGTGCGACCCCGCCTCCGATGTGCGTCTGCGGGCACACGACTACAGTGAGACATGTCCATGTATACATCAATAGTAAAAAGGCTTAGCTATAGATAGCTCTCAAACAAACTATACGTTATATATACATATACTAAGATTGTTAAATATCGCTCTCAGCGATAAGACCGCCCATAGTGTCACCCTCTGTAAAATCTTTTTATTCATGTTTTTTAATCTACATGGTATACATAATAAAGAGAATTCTATTCTATTCTAAACTATACTATTTATTATATACTAATATAGTAACACACGAATAAAAGGTTAACCCAAGAAAAGGAAAGACAATAGGACCCAGGAGGAAGATTAAGAAAAGATAAAGACACTATGAAAGTAATGGTGTAAGAGTGCAAATCAACACTACTCTTAGTTATAATCTATCACGTAGATAAAATAAAAGTTACAGTTACAGTATTATTTTATTTCACTAGCTTGTAGTTTTTTTTTATTACTAATGGAAAAACAATTAACGTTCCATCCAATTGAACCGTCTCCAAACTCATGTGGGAAAATGTAACTCGAACCTCATCGGCAGAAAGGCAGAATGATGTGTATGTGGAACTCTTTGTGCCCCAAAATATGAAGCCAACTAGACCTTTGCGCTGCTCTTAATTACACCATGGAAGTGGCGAAGTTTTGGCGTAGAAAACTGTCTGTTACTGTCATGCCAGCGACACAAAGAACAAGAAGGAAAAAAAACCACCAAACGATTAGAAACTATAACCTTCATGATAATATATATTAGCGATATCGACCGATACAGCGCCCAAAAACAAAATGTGGGAAATGTAAAGGGAACGTCATTGTTTATCGAGAATACAAGCTAGAATAGTCTATTGGATACCAATGTGCCTTATGTTCTATAGTCAGCCAACATTGGTGTTAGTCCGATAGCATATTTATTTGTTTTGTGACGGCGCAAATGGTGCACTTTTATGAAAAATACCTGGTGTTATTAATAACTTATAACTGTCTTATATTATTATTCGTGTATAGTCGGAAGTGATCATTTTATTAAATAAGTGTAATAATGTGATGGCGTAATTTTTGGGCATCATTCCAATAAACTACAAAAGGTTTACCGTCAGAAAGGGCAAACTTATTAAGGATTTGTCTGTATAAGACGTGATATGATTAATGTCGAGAAGATGATATTATAAAACAATAAATATCTATCATATAAAAATTGTATACAGTGCGGTATATTTAATAAAGATAGATTGTTTTTTATTTATTAAGTTTAGTAGCGAATTATTTTCTGTAGCATTTATTCTAATGACCGATTGGTTTTATATGCCATGCCTCCAACATATAGCACATAAATACATATGTACAGAGAATACTAGGCTGTACAATGAAATAAACAAACCCTATGTATCACTATATCCATAGTGTGTATATAATCGTAATATATAACAAATGCGGGCATTAAAAAATTTGGTCTACTTAATCCAACTGGAGTGGTCAATAGGGTAATAAATAAGATCTTGTAATGTAATTACTCCGACATTATTATGTTGTCACCATGATTGGCGTTACGTGTCGGTTACACGAGTTGTCATCGACGCGGCTGTCGGGCGCGTCGTGACAAAGTTGTTACGGTGCCAAAAATATCGACTGACAACTGTTCAGCGTACCTCCTAAATAATTATAATCAGTAGGCATTTGGACTGCTTGTATGAAACACGTGTTTGAAAGATTCACGTACTGAACGTTGTAATGTTTTCGGAGGCGGAGCGGAACATACGACGCTAGTCATTTACGCCATACTTAAAAATAAATATCTATTCATTTCCTCTGTTGTATGGTGACTGATAGTCTTTCTGTTCAAAGATGTGTTAGTGAACTACATAATATAAAGGTAGGCAGGGATGTCGACGCGTAATCTGTTACCAATACCAGTGATTTCATATATTATTCCACAATAATGTAAGTCCGAAATGACTGTTATCACCTCAATGGTCAAAAAATTCGAAGAATCATGTACTGGAATCTATGCTTGTAATTTGCGCGTCAATATCATTGCCTTCCTCTGTGTGAATGAAGCTGCTCAGATACACGATGGCAAGATTGTTCTACAGAGCGATTTGCCATTTCTCTTATTGCGTTCTGTACCTAAATACGAACCAGTAGATGAACCCTCAGTAATGACATTACAGCCGCAGGGTAATTGCGTAAAACACTATCAGTAGCAATGGACTTCATTTTGACAGTTCAACAACATTCATTGCGTTATTTATGTTGTTGAGTAGACACATTTTCGAAGACACGGAGCAATAGATCAGCAATATGCTTTGAAATGATGCCAATTCATAGTGTGTTACGCAATCAGGGTGCTGATTTCCTAATCGGCTTTAAGAGAACACTTATACCATACGTGGTTTAAGTGTTACCTGTACGAATTAGAAACGCTTGACTGCCCTCTCGTCAGACAGATTTTGAAAGAGTTTACAAAATATTAGTGTAGCGTAGGCGTGAGAGATTACAACACGATCTTCAATAAAATTTTATTATCATGTGAATAATAGCATCTATTTTGGACCCAATATCAATCCAATTTATTCATCGACCGATGACATTGTAGCGCGTAGGTCGTGTCGCGTAATTAAAACTCAGATAAATCGAACTTTATGTATTGCACGAATGTAAAAGAGTACAATGTATCTGACGTGTAAAATGACGCGATACAAGAGTGTGATTCAGGAATGGATATAATAATGACGTTGTATAATGATGTTGTACAATGATGTAGAATATGATAATAATAATGTCTCTTACAAGCTATGCACTCACTTAAATACTAACTATCTCTATACTAACTATCTCTAAATGATAGTGGGGTAACCAATAACGAATCAGCTTCCGTCCTGCGATGCCCGCGCGGTGTTGCGTGCGTTCTTGATGCTGATTCGTTGATCGAGGCAGGCCGCGGCGTATGATTGGTTGATGTAGAAGCGCGCCAATTCAGTCTTCACGTGCTAGACGACTCGCTATAGTTTCCCACGCACATTGACCGTTGGTCACGCAGATGTGTTCTGGGGTGAAATTTATGAGAACCCTCGCCGCGGGAGAGCCAGGGTCGGAACCCTCGCTGCGGGAGTCAGGGTCGCCGGGACGCGCGCCATGACTTCCGCATTCCTCTGTGTGATTAATAGTCGACCTGATTTACAGTCGACCGTAAGAGGAAATGTGTAGCCTTTGTACAACGCCACAATAGCGAACACGTGTGGCATTTGTACAATGCTACAACATGCTGTTTCGAATTTCTGTAACCATCTGATAATATAATTATATTACTTAATAGGATTTTATTAAATTATATTGATGACCTAGTGAAGGTCGTGGGAATACGCTGAATGAGAGCAACGCAGATCCAGATCTTTGTGGCTTTGCTTAGTGTTGTACAGTATGTATCAGAAAGGTATGATCGAAATACGTGGTTTTCTACATTTTTTAGGGTTCCATAGCCAAATGGCAAAAAACGGAACCCTTATAGATTCGTCATGTCTGTCTGTCCGTCCGTATGTCACAACCATTTTTTCGGAAACTATAAGAGCTATACTGTTGAAACTTGGTAGGTAGATGTATTCCGTGAACCGCATTAACGTTTTGATGGAAAAATAAAAAAAAAATAATAAATATTGGGGGCTCCCCATACTTAAGAACTGAAACTCATTTTTTTTTTTTTTTTCATCAAACTTTACGGGGATAGGTCTTCAAAAATTATATCGATTTTTCTAAAATATTTTTTTTTTCTAAACCGAATAGTTTGCGTGACAGACGCTTCCAAAGTGGAAAAAAGTTGCCCCCTCCCTCCCTCTAACTTCTTTAATAAGAAAATGAAAAATCTAAAAAAGCATGTGATGTACATTACTATAAAAACTACCTGTTTTGAACGAGATCTAGTACGTAGTTTTTTTTAATAACTCGTAAATCGCTTATTACCACGTAATCTTTCATACAAATAAATCCTTTAATTTCATAAATCAATGGTACGAAACCCTTTGTGCGTGAGTCCGGCACGCACTTGGCCGGTTTCTTTTTATTAAAATGACTGTTTTACACAGATGCTACAGACCTTTTTTAATGGTGTCGCAAAATACTCACAATTATTGCGCAACTAACTATTTAAAAATTCTGATTCAGACTTGAACAACTCGCAATAATTCGTCATATTCAACGTCACATTTTTTTTTTGTCAACTTAAGATCTAAACATTGCACTACACTAAAATGCACAAAGTCACTATGACCTTGAAACTCGTCCGCTAATGACATCACAGATTTACTTCTATACAAGTTGGTGGCGTGTGCGCACTGACAACTAACTTTGTAGGGACGGGTTTTCAAACGGTGTTTCACTACCGACGATGATTAGAAAACTTTAATGATTAGAAATTAGTTTATAGTTTACAATATTTATAAAATATTATTTATTCACGTCATTTTCTTGGAATAATAGTATTTATGATCATTTCGACGAGATGAAATATAGCGAGGTCTTCATCGTGTCACATCACTGACTTACTTGATATCAAGTAATCGGCGTTGGGGGTATTTTAATATTTTCAGGCGTTTTTGTTTCTATTGAAAATAAAACAAATTAGAACTAGAAAAGTTAAAAAATATGGCTGATAACAGGGCAATTTTCCATAAAAACAAAATAAAAGGTCTTGTAAAAGTCGTAAATTTATTTTATACTGTGATTACTTCTAATCAAGTAGTGGTGATGAGGGCACAAAAATCTCGAACTTGTATTGAAGTGATTGGCGTTCAAAAGGTTAAATCTTTAAATGTACGCTGTAATAAACACAATTATGAACGCCTTCTAAAATGTTGAGGCCGTTTTAAAAACACCTGCTTAAAAGCCACACATATTGCTTTTATGTATATTTTAGTTTACATTTCACACAAAATTATTAATTAGAATAGAAATATAATTTAATGGTATGGCAATAAAATTAAAATTCAATGATTATCATCATAGGTACCTACATACGATAGCACACCAAACTGCTATAATCTGTCAATTTTTTATTGGATTTTCAACTTTATCCATAACGTATAAGGCACAAGGTTGATTGGGAATATTAGACAGTTTCGGGTAGATCGACCTGCTGTCGTCTGTACAACAAAGCTGTGGTAAGCTTAGCCAGGGCCGTGTCAGCAGTCGTGGCCTTCGTAAAGCCTCGGCTTTATCAGGGTAACCATCGGAATTCCTTTTTTTTTACGTTATAAACTAGTGCTTGACTGCGATCCCGCCTGATAGTAAGCTAAGCAGTGATGCAACCCACCAGACAAAGTCTTGCCGCTAAGTGATTCGTCGTGTTCCGGCATGATGTCTGGTGAAGCCGCACGGAGGACGAGTCTGAGCAGTTGTGTTGCGATGTGTGCCGGGTACGATTCGCCAAGTGTTGTTGTGTCGGGAGTTTGGTAGTGGAGGGTCTCCACATCAATCTCCCTCGGGCGCAGCATCGTTGGTCGTGTTGTTGGGTTTAACATTGTACCACCTCGCTCAACTGCCGTTTTCCTTCCTATTCACTAGTTTTTTAAGTGAATGGGTTTAATAAACTAGCGCGCTTTACCATCAACGATTGCATCACTGCTTACCATCAGGCGGGATTGCAGTCAAGCGCTAGTTTATAATTATTAAAAAAAAAAACCGAGGCAAAGTACCTAGTGTTGTGAACCCGCGAGCACGAGATAGTGAGGGTGCGCGTCCGTGTACCTAAACACGCCGCGCCAGGATACCATGTCATAGTTCCCGTTACTTTGCTCTAGCGTGTAATGATGCAATGCCTTCAGTGGACGAAAGCTATAGTTAGTCATATTTAGTTACAACACTTACAACATCATCCACCGAGATCAAATCACACGTCATTATACTCATTCTACGTGATCGCGTTTTTCTTATAAATTGTTCGCGGATCGGTGGGATTCTCCCATGTGGCAGAGGTGGATGCAGCTCCACGCTAAGTTGTAATTTCATTTTATGTATATTTGTGTCTGTAACCTACTAACACTAGAACTTAAGTAAAATTGTTACTAACCTTATGGACTCCGGTCTGAAATAAAGTAAGTATTCTATTCTATAAACTTTAACAACGGAGACATTATTCCGAAAGGCGTATGTGTTCATACATAATGGGTCTAATTAAAAATATATAAATGTGGGTTTAAATTAATGCACTACTTAAAGGCAGACCTATGTTTGGCCTAATGTTTCATAGTGTTGAAAGCCTGTGTTATAAAATAACGGTGCGAGGCAGTATCTAGTCAATAGAATTGAAGAAAAATGTTGTTCGTTAGAGGGAGCTTCACTTGAGAACTACGGAACAACTACAACAACTAGAACAGCTAAACAAATTGAATTAGGTCTTATTAGAAAGAAAATTTTCCGTAATGGGATTTTTGTGTGAACAGAGGGGTAATTTTGCTAGTTTTAAGAAAGTTCACAGTCTGATCTCAGTCTCAATCTGTTACAATATTTTAAATTTTCCTACATTTTGACATTTGTTTGTCGGCTAGATGAGTCTGCGACTAGATTTTGGATTATCAGAATCATGGCCCTGGTCGCCGTCTGTTGGTTATACCTGAACACAATAACTATGTCCTCGAGATGCACCTACCTGTTGTAGTCGGGAGTCCGGGGCGCTGTAGGCGTGGCGCCCGAGCCATCCGGCTCTGCGCCGAATACTTCGCCGTCTTCTGGGTACAACGGGAACCTGACATGGATACATCATTTATATTATGATGTTGATAAAATTGCCGCGTAATATACGTGGAACATTCAGAAAGTTTTGCGATAATAAAAAAAAATGTTCTATCGGTACACATATTTTTATTAAATCGTTTCAAAGTACTCTCCACCAGCGTCTATACAAAGTTTCATGCGTCTGAAGCAGTATTCGAAACACTTTTTCCAGTCCGCCGCAGACATCTCGTTTATAGCGTGATCGAACGCTGACAGCGCATCATCCGACGAAGAAAATTGTATCCCTTTGAGCTGATATTTTATTTTTGGGAAGAAGAAGTCACACGGTGCCAGTTCACGGCTTTAAGGAGGGTGACCCAAGAGTGTTACAGCAGTACTGTCCAGGAAGTCCCTCGTTTTGTTTGTGGTGTGGGCGGGCGTACTGTCGTGGTGAAGCAGTAACCCGCGGAGCCACGTGTTAAATAGAAGGCCCTTGCCTTCATCCATGAATGGCGTTTGAGGTCTATCGTACGATTCGTCTGGTTTCAGGCGACATTTGAAATCGTAAAAATCATAGCTCGAAAATGGTCTCGACGCAAATCCATTTTGAAAGAGACACGATAATTTTAATTAGGTCGCAAAAAATGTGGAGGGAAGTTTTGAATTTGGAACGTACCAATTTCTTTCTTTCTTTATTTTTTGGCTTCGCACGGTTTGTGCATTTAGCCAATGTCAAGTAATTATGAATTATTCATGTAGAAAAAGACTGCAGCGTGACCAGTCTTACGTGTGAGGTTAGGGGCAAAGTCATGATGTGGCCACTATGCTGCGATATTTCACTGTTCTTTATAAACTATTTACTAAATGCACTTTTTACTACATAAATCACGCACTTTTATTTAGTAAACAACACTATAAATAATTTTAAAAGTCCAATGAAAAACGAGCGTGACACTCAGCTTGACTTTCCCGCCAAAACTCCCAAAACGTACCAATTATTAGTTATAAATATTCATATTTTTTTAAAATAAACTATACCTAACTGGCCAGTTTTTCATACATAAAAACTTTTTGTCGCAATACTTTCAAGTGAGCTGTACATGCGTGGGACGCGGAATAGAAGTGATACAGTACAAGTAAGCCCGCTCAAAATAGAACTTTAAATACTATTTGGATTTGAATGAGTACTGAGTAAGGGCGCACTCTGGCGGTACGGCATGGCAAGGGATTTTTATACGAAGATTAAAAATATGATGTTAAGCAGTGATGAAATCGTGAATGGTAAAGCGCGCTAGGTTACTCAAAAAACTGAGTGAATAGGAAGGAAGAGGACAGTTGAGCGAGGTGATACAATGTTAAGCCAAACAACACGACCAACGATGCTGCGCCAGAGGGAGATTGACCTGGAGCCCCTCCACGACCAAACTTCCGATGCAACAACATTTGGAGCATCGTACCCGGCACACATCGCAACACAATTGCTCAGATCCGTCCTCCGTACGGCTTCACCAGACATCATCTCGGAACGCCACGAATCGCTTGGCAGCAAGTTTGTCTGGTGGGTGGTAACTTCTGCCGGCCGCCGATGTTATGGCCTACCACCAAGAAAAATCGCTGTATCCTCACACATCATCATTGACATTTCAATTTTATTGTCATAAATAAACATTCTATTTTTATTTGTTGTATAAAAATGCCTTATCGCTTGTCGTGCCGTACCACCAATGGGTGCGGGCCCTAAGTCAACGATTGCGGCGTTTCTTTCCTTTGTTTGGCCGTTATAACGGTTTGTTTTTTTGGCCCGGCTTAAGTATAAAATTTTATGTAATATTGTAACATTATATTCTCACCTATAATTATCTTCAGACAGTCTGTCGTCGTCGTCGGTTGCTATGAATTGCACACACAGCGCGCAGTCGCCCTTCACACTCTGCAGAGCTTGTACCGCTTCTTTGTGACAAGCCTGGAAATGGAACACGTTTAGTGGCTTTTGAAACTTACAGGTAAAACTGGAAGCCACACTCGGAATTAAAAAGTGAAGAAGAAAAAAATACCTTGAAAATTGTCATTGCCTCGCTATCTCTTTCCAACTCTTTCTTTTATTTGACAAAAAAAACTAATTAGTCCGTCAGTCAGATTTCCAAAAAATACTAGACACGTATTTTTTCTTTCTTCATATAAACCAAAAATGAAGACGACACGGTGCGTTGAAAACTCGTGTGACGTCACTGCACGCTACACTTTTTAGCGCCCAGTGACGTCACCAGCCACTATTCCTGATCTTTGATGCCTTTTATATTTGTAAATTTTTATTGATTTGATAAAATAATAAATACGTGTCTAACATTTTTTGTAAATCTAACTGAGGGACTAATTAGTTTTTTTTAATCAAATACCCTATTTTACGGTGTAAACGTGTACGGTGTATTGTGTGTGAGAAAGAGAGAGGGAGAAAGATACTTTGAACTATGAACTAAAGTAAGACATTATGTATGTAATAATATACTTACTATCTGAATTAAAAACCTACTAGGTAAGTTAGAAACTTATTTGCCTTGTTTTTGCAGGGGGTAATTGGCTTGTATCCTAAAAAATAATTTAATGTCCGTCAGATAGCTTTATAAAAAATATTGAACACGTATTTTTTATTTTTTCTTTTATTCAAATACTAGCTTTCCGCCCGCGGCTTCGCCCGCGTTAACTTCGGTTATATCGCGCGTTTTAGATTTCTCTCGGGAAAATCAATTTTTTCGGGATAAAAAGTACCCTATTATTTAATCCGGACTTCTAACTTTACGCCTGCAAAATTTCAAACACATGTGAAAAAAAGATTTATTGAGTAGATAAAGCGTGAAGAAAACAGTTAAAGAGGTAACAGTTAAAGAGGATCCCGCGGGAACAGTAGATACTTTCTTCCGGGATAAAATGTATCCTATATCCTTCTCCGTACCACAGACTAAGTTAAAGAGGTAACAAACATATAAATAATTACACTGTTAGTAGCCCGCCCGTGTTAATTTAGATCCCACGGGAACAGATAAAAGGTGTCCTATGTCCTTTCTCGTTCCGCAGACTATGTGTATGCAAATATTAAATATTATTAAATAATTATATTGTTATTTCTTGCCCGTGGCTCCGCCCGTCATTGCTCCGTCCGCGTTAATTTCGATCCCACGGGAACAGTAGCTACTTTCTTCCGGGATAAAATGTATCCTATATCCTTCCCCGTACCCTAGACTATGTGTATGCAAATTTTCGTGATGATCGGTGCAGTAGTTTAAGCGTGAAGAGGTAACAAACAAACAAACAAACAAACAAACACACTTTCGCATTTATAATATTAGTTGGGACTTAGGAAGATATATTGATTTGAAATGTCGCATGACGTCACGCCATGGTGCAAAATATAGAACGGCGTGACGTAACTAGCCCCCACTCTGTAACTTTAATACGCTATATCTCAGTAATTTTTGGTAATTACGACAAAATAAAAAATACGGGTCTTTATTTTTTTTATTATCTGTAAGACGGACTAATTATTTTTTTGATTTTCATACCTTGGATACATCCCTATTCTATGACACGACGTTCGTGACAATTCGAAAATACGAAGACTAATATCGAAGAACACAAGTGCTCTGGTACCTGTGTGAGATCGACGTCGTTGATGGCGAGTATTGCGTCGCCCACATATAGTTCACCGGTGAGCGCAGCCGGCCCGCCAGCTTCCAGCTCGGAGATCAGGATGGGCACGCCATGTTCTCGACCGCCCTGTGACAATTGTATTAGATAACATGAGTATCAGGATGTTCTTAATTAAATCTGTCAACCGACCAAAAAAATAAGCTTACAATCAAGCTGGCGCAACATAGAAGAAAAAAAATTGAAGTATGAAACGCATGGAACTTATGATGGAGGCAGAACCCGTCAAAGTAGGGAAGTAAGTACACATTCAAATGGCTGCTATGACATCTCTGATTCTCTTGCTTTAGCTGTATAATACCGAGGCCATTTTTGCAAGCGATTCGTCAACGTCAAAAAGTAAAATTATGTCAATGTCAGTTAATTACGAGCTATCTGTTGTTGTTTGAATCTGCTATTTTAAAATTAAGTTATTTATTTAATTTGCGTATTATATTTTCCACTTGCACTTATTTATATGTTTCTAATAGTATTTTTAATATATTTGTATAATGGTTTGTATTTTTTTCTGTCTTTAAGTAGTTCATAGAGTGGCGGCGGGCGGGATGAAGAATCACATTTAATTTTCAGTTCACTTAATTCACTTGCCAACACCAATCGATCCAGTAAAATAATTTGACAGTCAAAAATAAGATGACTTGCGGTGCATCCGTTCTCTCCACAATGAGGACAATTATCCGTAGGAACAATGCCCAGTTTTGCTAGATTAGATGTGACTGCGTCTTATTATGCCCAAAACGTAATCTATTGATTGGAGTAATAAAGTCTCGACTGGCATCTTTAGAATCATTGTACTAAGGTTTCACAGGTAGAGTATCTTGGATGCTCCCAAACCACTTCCCTTATTTTCTTGATCGTGTTTCCACATTTCTAACCATAATTTATTAATATTTTGATCTATGTATTGTTTAAAATCAGTCATAGGTACCTCTGTTGTATTTTGAACATCCACAGCATTTATGCCTTCATATGCTGATTTATCAGCCATTTCATTACCATAAATACCACTGTGGGAAAGTAGCCATAGAAATTCAATATGAATATCTCTAACAGAGTATTGATAGATAGTTTCTTTAATATAATAAAGCATACAGCGTGGAATTTTAATGGTCGTTTTCCCGCATTGAAACGGTTTTGTCTTAGTAATACAATGGTTTCATCAATAAATAAAATATTAGAAACATAAAATGGCAGATTTAACATAGTGATAAAAAAAACTCGAAAATGAGCACATTCCAATAGTAAACGTCTGATAATCTACAGCTGAATGGCGCGGAGCCATTGACCCGCGTGCTTCAACTATTATCCATTCATACTTTTACGGGCTTATGATTTTCATAAATACTTTTTAGCTGCAATTTACTGAACACGAAAATAAAATTATTATCTAAGATAATAATTACGTTTGTATTTGTTTGTAATTTTTGCGCGCAGACTACTTTATGTCGTATCACTAGAGTCGAGAGCTTATTTTACTTTGAACATTTATAAAGCGGCAACGCCTTTGAACGGTAGTTTTTTTGAATGCTGGTTTGAGCGGTAATTTTAGTATTGGTACATTTAATTTATACCTTATTAACGCACATGACAGATTTTTTTGGTTTAAAAATTTTTTCCTTTGTCGGAATAGCGTTGAATTTTCACACATGAGAAATGAAAATTCATACAACTATCTCTCCCGCTAAAACACGTTAGAAATGGATTTTCATACATTTTTTCCTCTCGCTTATTAAGGTCAAGGAAAAGACTAACGTTCTCTTTTCATTTACTATTGAATATTGGCTACTGTTCCGATCAGGTGTAGTATAAAGATATTTGTATCTCCTGGCATCAAATAATACATTCCTACAATCCACGATGTCCAGTTTTTTTTTAATCAAGACGTCTTGTTTGCTGGGCTAATATTCTGTCTGTATGTACTGACCGTAACAGAGATGCCGAGCCCCAGATGCGGCGAGCGTCGCACGCGCACGGTGCGAGCGAGCGCGCGCGCGGGGTGCGGCGTGTGGTCGGGCGCGGGGTGCGGGGCGGGAGGGGGGCGCGCCATGCCCCGCGCCGCGCCCGCCCCTCGGCACACGCGGACCAGCGTTTTGTGACGTTGTACTAGGATCTCTGCTTCCACCTGTGCAATAACACTTGACGTTTTTATATCTACAACTACAGTGGTACAGCTTATTATTATTTATCCCTAAAACCAGTGTCAGACAGTATCTGTCAGGCATTCATGGTGAATTAGTCGTTTTTTGATGCAAATCGTTGTTGATAAAAACTCTAGTGATTGTTATACACCATCTAAAATTTCAATTGTTTTTCTGTTGTCGCTATGCTTTTTGATCCAGCCGTCCCTTATTGTCCTCTCTAGCGACGCCCTAAGCAGAGGTTGGTATCCCACAGAGGGTGCCCTTAGTGCGTAGTTGCTCCTTAGTTTTAGTTTAGTTTTTAAGTGCCCCTGGCTGGAGGCTTAATTGGACAGGATAGTCCGGTTAAGTAGTCACGGCCTCTAATAGTAAACTACGAGATGCCATAACAAGCATTTTTTTATACGGCTGGCTAGTGCCGCTAGCTACCAACTGCTGTACTGCATGTCGCGGGATCAATTCCCGTACGGAATATTGTATGGATCATAAGTGAAAATAAATTATAGACCCCCTAATAATAGAAACTTAGTGCAAGTCCGACTCGCACTTGGCCGATTTTTACACTATGAATTTTCTATCCTGTTAGCAAGTACATTGATTTATCATTAATTTCGCCTTATTTGCTCCTTAGTACACCTGGCCTGTGTACCGTATACATCGTGTACACAGGCCTTAAGATATTTTTGTAGGCGTCCACTTACGGTTTCGTTGTACGTCCTCGTGGGTGAACTATTGAATCACAACTGTATTATTTTAACCTACACCGCTATGTGTTTCCTAACTCAAGGGGATTTGAAAAAGAAACATATTTCGTATTTTTTTTGCGGTAACAACAGCTTCGCCTACAAAACGGCCGGAAAGATAAAAATCGTTGGTTAAATTATGCAAAGTACATTGGATATTGTGTAAGCATATCATAACTATAATAGCGGAATGTCCGAGGGTTAAGTCAAGGTTATACACACTATTTAGGATTTTACAATATTTTTTTAAATTAATTTTCTGATCCAATGCACAACCCTTTCTGTTTGGTCTAGAAGCATGACATTTTGCAGTAGGTAGAGTGCCTTATACGACGAAAAGTAAAAAGATTTTTTAAAATTTATCTCCTAAAGGGGTTAAATAAGTAATGAAAGTCAATCTCGGCAAGCATAACTTAACCCGACTGATGGACCGGTGGGCCTCTTATTAATTAGCCACGAGCTGACGATAATTAAGTAATAAAAGTTTAATTGGATGTTCGTAATTTTTGGACATCGATCACATAGCATATATGCTACCAGTATTATAAATGTGAAAGTTTTTATGTTTATTACTCCTAATTCAAAAACTGCTAAATGGATGTGGATGAAACTTGGCACAAAAATAGTTTATAATCAGGATTACCATATAGGATAATTTTTATCCTGTTATTTCTACGGGAAGGAACTTTTGCGGGTGAACACGTAAGGAGCTGGCGCGGGGGTACGTCAAAGAAATGCCAAATATTTTAAAAATTCTTATCATTCTTTGCAAGCGCCCACACGTCGCAGGTGTTCTCCGAATGTATACACATTCCGCAAGCAGAGTGCAGACAGCGCGAAGACATAAGCTTACTAATCATTTTATCGGTATAGAAAGCTGAATTTGACGTACTTATATGTACGTCGCGACGCAAATTCAGCTTTCTGATTGCAGTTGTAGTTACTGCGTAATACTCTAAATTGAAAGAGCAGTGCTGCCGTGTTACCGAAATAGGGCACAACTAACACT
This sequence comes from Sesamia inferens, assembly GCA_037179545.1. Lineage (NCBI taxonomy): Eukaryota > Metazoa > Arthropoda > Insecta > Lepidoptera > Noctuidae > Sesamia > Sesamia inferens. The sequence continues at coordinate 11,212,216 of CM073928.1, read as the reverse complement.
TTTTGTCAAAATGAGTTATTATATATATATATATATTTGGAATCAGGAAAAAAGGCCATCTGCCTGATTTTTTGTAGATTTTTAACTACAAAATTAATGGAGATAGCTTAAGCTTAAAGGGCACAACTGCAAGATTTTGTAAGTTTTATTACATTAAAAAGGCATATTGTGAGATATGACTTTTATTTCACCTTTTAACTATTGAAATATTTAATTTAAAGGGCATAACTGACGCATGTTAAATATGAAAGGCTTAGTGGCAATCGTGCATACGTTTTATACGAACACTTCAGCAATTAATTACCACATTCACCCCTACGCTTATGTTATATATAAAAAAGGCACGAGTTTTTTTGGCGGGAAAGTCAAGCTGAGTGTCACGCTCGTTTATCATTGGACTTTTAAAATTATTTATAGTGTTGTTTACTAAATAAAAGTGCGTGATTTATGTAGTAAAAAGTGCATTAAGTAAATAGTTCATAAAGAACAGTGAAATATCGCAGCATAGTGGCCATATCATGACTTTGCCCCAAACCTCATTCGTAAGATGGGTCACGCGGCCGTCTTTTTCGACATGAATAATTCATAATTACGTGACATTGGCTAAATGCACAAACCGTGCGAAGCCAAAAAATAAAGAAAAAAAGAAAGAAAAAGGGCACATTGGCGTTTGTGCCTATTAAACATTTCTGAACAGTGATGAACTGAGGGGCGCAAGGTATGCCGGCAATGCCGTCAGTTGTGTCTTGTCAAAACAACGAAGAATATCATGAGAGGTATATTTTAGGTCGAAAAAATATGAAGATTACGAGATAGTCAGACTCAGAGGAAGAATAATCGTGACAGTCTCAATTACTCCGATTGGAGGAATTCAAAACAGTGGTGTTTTGCCCGCACCTTATTGTTTTCAACCAAAGTTTTGCCAATTAGCGATAAATATATGCATGACATGGTCTTACATTTGCAGCCTTATGGTATGGAGCCATATCAGACCGAAAAAAAGAGGACATCATTAGCTGCTTTGGGGCCTTTTCCAAACAAATCTGAGATCTTAAACATAATTCAATGGCTGGATAACTGTGCAGCACAGAATAAAAACTGTACTCTTTATTCATATCTCGTATATTTAATAAATTCTGCAGAAGTTTACTTTGAATCCATTACTTTACGCAACTTGGAGACCGGTTATACATAATTGTTTTTATAATACATATTATTGTTTTAAACAATAATAATAAAAAAAAATAACAATGTCAAGTAATATCAGTCAATGGTCGATGGCTACCCTTTGCACCAAGAACGAGCCGGAGCGGGAGTCACCCGTTTTGTCACGGAGTCTATGCCCCAACTCACTAATGAGCAAAGTTAGTAAAGTTAGGTAGTTTTTGTAAAATACGTATTCTTTTTTGATAAATATATTGAAGTTCCTAATTTACTGTGTTACTTCATTTTTAACTAAGAGACATTTTGAAGTGTCATTTTTAATAAACAATTCTGTTTTTTTTTTTATTATTCTTCAATTATTTATATAATTAATAATAATTGATAGTACTTTAAAAAATTTCTCTGTGTAAACTTTTAAAAAAATGACCTATTTTCTTTCAAATTATTTTATTTCGACTTTTATCACACTCTTTTAAAATATACAATCCCACTGAGGAGACAATAAAATACGATTGTGAATTTGTGAGCGTATTTTATTGTTTTCAAATTAGAATCAATTGCCAATATTAATATATTGAGAATTAATATTAACTTTACTGTACGTAAGTATGTATTTATTTGAATAATTTTCAGTGAATATAATTAGTACTAGCTGACCCGGCGAACTTTGTTCCGCCTTAAAGGCAATAAATATCACATGATCACATTTTTTAAATTAGGAACACTGTAAATAAAAAAAAAGTATTCCATGATTTTTTTATTTGTCATTTATTTAGTGTAGCACCATGTGAAAGAAATGAATTTCTACTTGTGCTTCGTAAATTATCTAGCTATTGATCTCTGAGATGTCGTGGTGGCCTAGTGGTTAAAACACCAGCCTCTCTTATATGATTGCGCGGGTTCGATTCCAGGTCAGGCAAGTATCGATGTAACTTTTCTAAAATGATATGTACTCTCTAAGTATAATATCTAGGACACCAATGACTGAACGTGAAGGAAAACATCTTGAGGAAACCTGGACTTTATAAGTCTGAAATCGCCACCCCGCATTGAGCAAGCGTGGTGATTACACTCAATCCTTCTCTGCATGAGAGGAGACCTGTCTCCAGCAGTGGGACGATAAAAAGATTGATGATGATGATGATGATCTCTGAGGTTTGTTCGCCGATTTCGCATTGTCAACGGAACTTGTGTTCAACGTGTGAACTTGTGTTTTATTGATGATAAATGGCACAGCAATACAATATTAGAAATTTTGAAGTTGAAGTTGGCTTTGTGGTTTTTTATTAGAAATTTTAAACCAGCAGAGAGTATTTATATTCTTTGCTTTAAACGATTGCTTCAACCGGTTAGACTTTTATTTAAATATGCTCAACTGTCATTTGCTTTTTGTTATACCATTTTTGGTATATGAATTGCTGACTTACATTTTGAATGAGTTGGACCATGTCTTATAATGGGAACGACGGGGACGGGTTCTTAACTACCTCCCACCAATATTCAGCTAAATCGGTTCAGCCGTTCTTGAGTTATATATAAATAGTGAATAAGCAACTGAATCGATTCCAATAATTTTTACACCATGTTATATTTTGTCCCAAATACATTTAGAAATTGTTACAGTGTAGTTACCGAGTGCGTCACGCAGCTTACGATACATCATCATAGTATTGTGCGCGCGCAACAGCTGACGCTAGAGGTCAACGCACCGCGCTCGCTCGCCCGCAGATCTTTGACCATATTTTTGTTGGGACAACCAAGTAGAATAGCAAGTTTATAACTTTGTGGTTTTTCATTATATCTTTTTGAAATTTTGAACATAATATTATTAACTTAAAAATACTGGACACGTGTTTCCTACTTTGTGGAGGTGCAAGGTACCAGGGTAGCACAAAACTGTAGGAGAAGTCGAAACAATAAACCTCATTCATTCATCATTATCACAAATCATCATAATACATGAAAGAAGTTTTATTGTGCATAGTTTGTGGGCGTGCAAGGTACCAGGGTAGCACAAAAGTGTAGGAGAAGTCGAAACAATGAAGCTAATTCATTCTCATGGGATCGACGGGAACGGGATAAAAGGTATCCTATGTCCTTTTCCTAGTTTTTAGCTACCCCCCTACCAATTTTCAGCCAAATCGATGGAGCCGTTCTTGAGTTATAAGTGGAGTAACTAACACGACTTTCTTTTATATGTCGGAGATCGTCCATATAATTTTAATAGAAGTTGCTGATTTGATTTACGTAGTAGAGGGGCGAACGCTTGTGACGTTATTTTGTGATGGCGTCACATGGACAGAGTCGCTTTGGAAAGTGAGGTTCGTCGAACGGGCACTTTGCATCGAGACGCGGATCAAGGCACTTCTCCGAACCGAAACTGTCGGTTTGCCTATTCAAATTGTTATTATGAAGATTGGAGGGTAGATCTACACGTCGTGCTTTAATTAAAAACTCACCTACGAAATGGAACCTGTACCACCACACCAAGATGCTGTCGACCCTACCGCTCTGCCGTCGCTGTCTCCGACATATATATATATATATATATAGATAGTGAATAAGCAACTGAATCGATTCCAATAATTTTGACACCATGTTATATTTTGACATTTAGAAATTGTTACAGTGTAGTTACCGAGTGCGTCACGCAGCTTACGATACATCATCATAGTATTGTGCGCGCGCAACAGCTGACGCTAGAGGTCAACGCACCGCGCTCGCTCGCGCGCGGATCTTTGACCATATTTATGTTGGGACAACCAAGTAGAATACTCGTAGCAAGCTTATTATAACTTTGTGGTTTTTCATTATATCTTTTTGAAATTTTGTACATAATATTATTAACTTAAAAATACTGGACCCGTGTTTCCTACTTTGTGGAGGTGCAGGGTACCAGGGTAGCACAAAAGTTTAGGAGAAGTCGAAACAATAAACCTCATTCATTCATCATTATCAAATAATCGTAATACATGAAAGAAGGTTTATTGTGCATATTTTTTGACGTGCAAGGTACCAGGGTAGCATTAAAGTGTAGGAGAAATCGAAACAATAAAAAAGCTCATTCATCATTATCAAATCACCATAATACATGAAAGAGGTTTTATTGTGCATAGTTTGTGGACGTGCAAAGTACCAGGGTATCACAAAACTGTAGGAGAAGTCGAAACAATAAACCTCATTCATTCATCATTATCAAATAATCGTAATACATGAAAGAAGGTTTATTGTGCATATTTTTTGACGTGCTAGGTACCAGGGTAGCATAAAAGTGTAGGAGAAATCGAAAGAATAAAAAAAGCTCATTCATCATTATCAAATCACCATAATACATGAAAGAGGTTTTATTGTGCATAGTTTGTGGACGTGCAAAGTACCAGGGTATCACAAAACTGTAGGAGAAGTCGAAACAATAAACCTCATTCATTCATCATTATCAAATAATCATAATATATGAAAGAAGGTTTATTGTGCATATTTTTTGACGTTCAAGGTACCAGGGTAGCATAAAAGTGTGGGAGAAGTCGAAACAAAGAAGCTCATTTATTCCCACAGGAACGACGGGGAGCGGCATAGAAAGTATCCTATGTCCTTCTCCCAGTTCTTAGCTACCTCCTTACCAATTTTCAGCTAAATCGGTATAGCCGTTCTTCAGTTATAAATGATGTAACTAACACGACTTTCTTTTATATACACACATCAAAAGTGTCTAGGGATCAACATATATTTTTGCAATAACTTTTCTCCTGATTGATATTAATTAAAATTTTCTTTAAGGATTCATCAAATAAAGTGTTTTCGTTTGTCACAGTAACGATAAACCAAGTCACCTTTGCATTAATAAAGAAATTTGCCATTTTCCTATAAAGGGATATTTGACATTTGAACCACTAACACAAAAGTTCGAAAAAAAGACTGAAATAACAGTTTTCTCTAAAATTTTATTGGGTAACTTAAACAATTAATAATCCGTGTTTCTACCGCGAACACTAACAACACAAGAACATCGGTTTGGCATACTCAAAATGAGTTCATCCAAATCACGCTGTGGAATGGCCGCCCATGTTCGTTGCAACAACAAAAAAAGGTCTTCTTGCGACTGGATACCCTCCATATTCGGCAGAGCTCTTCTCTGTAGCATATCCCATGCATGCTCAATCGGGTTCAAGTCTGGCGACTGAGCAGGCCAGGGCAGGACATTGATGTTAGCTGCGGCGAGAGTCTGTCTTACAACTCTTGCGGTGTGCGGTCGTGCATTATCATGCATTAACTGAAATAAGGGACCGATTTGCACTTGTAGAGGAACGATGACGTCTGATACAATCGTCTCAGCATAAATTTGAGCGTTGAGGTTGCCTCTGATCCAAATCAACTCAGTTCTTCCGCCGATCCAAATACCCGCCCATACCATGATGGTTCCACCACTATAAGGATGGACTTCCTGGCAGGATTTTAATCGCTGTTGGCGTCCAGGGGTTCTCCAGTGTCGTATACGTCTTGTATCCGGTCTCATACCAAAACGAGACTCATCAGAAAAGCACACGAAACGCCATTGTTCTTCTGCCCAATTTCTGTGTTCAAGAGCCCATTGATATCGAATCCTACGATTGTGCATTGCTATAGGTGGTACCCGTAGCGGTCTTCGGGAATGAAGGTTCACTTCATGCAAGCGGTTTCTGACTGTTTGGTCGCTAATTAAGTTCCCTGAAGAGTGATGAAGCCTCACGGCTAACATCATGGCGGTTATTGTTGGAGCTCTTCGAGTTAAGATTTGAATGTATCGGTCTTGTCTCCGTGTGGTGCAGCGATACCGTCCTCCATGGCGCTCAGCCACGGTACCAGTGCTTCGGTAACGTGTCCAAAGTCGACTGATAACACTGTGACTTGTATTCAGAGCTAAAGCCACAGTACGTTGCCGGGAACCAGCTTCTATCATTCCCACGACTCTGAGCATTTCTTCCCTGCTTAAATGACGTCGCCGCTCCATAATAACGTTGGTTTTAATCAGTAGTAGGGAAACAGTAGCACTAATAATGTCTTCAATGCGTTGTATGTTTTTATAGGGAAAATATTGACAGCTGATTTTCATCTTTTACTCGAATTTGATTCACAGTTCCTGATTCAAATTATGAAATGCACCAAAAAGGATCCATATAAATTTATAAAATCATAAATTTATTACAAAGCCACATCTCAATCTCAAGAAATCCGCATAAAAATGCTTGATCCCTAGACACTTTTGATGTGTGTATATAGATATAGTAATAATTATCTCGATGGTAGGCCATAAGATCGGCTGCCAGCATAAGTTACCACCCACTAGACAAAGTCTTGCCGCCAAGCGATTCGTCGTGTTCCGGCATGATGTCTGGTGAAGCCGTACAGAGGACGGGTCTGAGCAGTTGTGTTGTGAAGCTTGCCAGGTACGATACGCCAAATGATGTTGTGTCGGGAGTTTGATCATGGTCCATCTAGATCAATTTCCCACTGGCGTAGCATCATTGGCCGTGTTGTTGGGTTTATAAATTTGCATCACCTCGCTCAACTGCCGTCTTTCTTCCTATTCACTAAGTTTTTTTAAGTGAATGGGTTTAATAAACTAGCGCGCTTTACCATCAACGATTGCATCACTGCTTACCATCAGGCGGGATTGCAGTCAAGCGCTAGTTTATAATTATTAAAAAAAAAAAATACAATTAAGTAAATATGCCTTTTTTATCGTAAAATCCTAAATTTTCACTTAAAATTTTACATTGAAAAGGCATATTTGGTTAGATGTGCCTTTCAAACATAGCATTACTCTTTTCCTGTTATTTTTTATGTTTAATTAAAAACAAATATGCTAATTATAAAATATATCCATCCATTAAAATAAAAAATATAATATTGCTATCATTGTATACATACTAAAAAAACACAATGTTTTACATTTACACAATTTCGAAAATAACATTTTAAACCTGTTTTTTTTTTTTTAATCTAAAAATATTTCAATCTCGATTTTCTCAACATTTGTAAAATGTTAGTTGTGCCTTTTCTATTACGACGGCAGAGTAGTGGTCAGTGGTAACGGCCGCGAGAAGTCAACGAGTCCTAGGTTCGAACTCCACCAGTGTCTTAAAACGGTACTCATATCTAATGTTTTTTTATATGTATGTAATTATAAAGCTTAATCGCAATCCCGCCTGATGGTAAGCAGTGATGCAATTTTTGCTGGTAAAGCGCGCCAGTTTATTAAGCGCCTATACATTAAAAAAAACGAGGTAATAGGAAGGAAGACTGCAGTTGAGCGAGGTGATGCAATGTTAAACCTAATAACACGACCAACGATACCGAGCCAGAGAGATATTGATCTGGAGCACCTCCATGACCAAACTCCCGACACAACAACATTCTGTACCCGGCACACATCGTAACACAACTTTATAGACCCGTCCTCCGTACGGCTTCACCAATCATGCCGGAACACGACGAATCGCTTGGCGGTAAGACAAATCTGGTGGATGGTAACTTCTACCGGCAGCCGATGTTATGGCCTACCACTGAAATTATTCGCATAAAGGAAACATCGTGAAGATTCATCTCAACATGTTCTAGAACCAATACTTTGAAGACGTGTGACATCTACCATCCCGCACTGGGCTCGCGCGTAGAACTGGAACAACTTGCCAGCGGCGGTTTTTCCGTCGGACTACAATTTGAGTGTCTTCAAGGCTAGACTGAATAGGCTCTTAATAAACTAGTACGCTTTACTATCAACGCATTGCATCACTGCTTACCATCAGGCGGGATTGCGGTCAAGTACGTTTTTTTTTATGAATTATATAAAAAAAAACGAGTGAACACGAAGAAAGGCGGCAGTTGAGCGAGGTGAAGCAATGTTAAAAACCAACAACACGACCAACGATGCTGGCCAGATGGACCTAACTCCCGACACAACAACATTTGGCGCATTGTACCCGGCACACCTCGCTACACAACTGCTCAGACTCGTTCTCCGTACAGCTTCACCAGACATCATACCGGAACACGACAAATCGCTTTTTCCCTTAAGGGCCTTACTCTCATTAGTAGCGAAAAATGGTCACTTTAGGAAGCTAATTTCTATTTAACGGCTTGGTTTTGAGATTTGAAAAAAATATAACTTGTCTATTGATTCATGTACAACATTTACTAAAGATGATTTTTTCGTAGGAGTTTGCCTTTTGCCTTAAAAAAATATTTACCAAAACGCTATTTTTGGCTAATATTCGTTATTACTTCTAAACGGCATTGATGTGTGGAAATATTTTTACACTGGAAAATTCGTGGTTAGAGGTACTACAGATATGCCACAGCGTATTTAAATCCATCAAAATTTGCCAAGAAAATATCCTTATTTTGAAATACAGGTTTAGAGGTGCTCTGCGCGGGCGCGGGCGGCAGTCGTGCGTTAGCATTCAGACGGGAGGGTTGTGTCGTTCGCTGCTCTGCTCCGGCTATCGCCGACTACGTGTGTTTGCCTGTGTGAGTGCAAATATTTACGAGCGAATCGTGTCAGTGTACGTTCATAGATTAGCTTGCAAATGAGAATTGTAGATGCGTCTGGTGGCGTAAGTATCTATCTACCTATACTCTTGTATTTATACCTATATATTACTGTATATTTCTTTATGATTACTATTAGCTTTTCTATTTTTCTATTACAATTGAAGTTAAATAATTACGAATTGTTCCAGGAAATCTAGAAAGAAATCATTAGACCTGAAAGGCAATAATCCGACTACATCCGCTGATAATATAGAAGTCTCTATTCAGGTAAGTAAACACTCGCACTTAGATTATAATTAATAGGTTTGTAATTGCCTATTTACGTTATAGCAACCAATAGTTCGATAGTTTATATTGACAGTTGCATAAAAGTTCACATAAGTAATTTGTAAGGAGATTTAAAAATAAAAATCTTATTAGAAATTTACGTAACTTGAAAATGTGATTTTTTGTTTATGGTGATATAAACCAAAAATTAGAGCTCAATTAAGGGTTTTGGTGTAAAAACAGTTTTACAAAAAGTTTTGAGTTGATAGGACTTTTAGTTTTCGAGATATTAGCAAAAATGTGTAATAAAAACTCTTACTTCGATTATTTTAAATGATTCTTCCTGTAAATATTTTATTTCTTTAAGTAATAGTTTAAAGTAGCCGAAGCAGATGGACACGAGTTGGCGGGCTTGGAATGTCACAGTTATCAGTAAATTTTTTTGACGTCCTCCGTGGCGCAGCGGTCAACACGCCTGCCTGCGATGTGGAGGCCCCGGGTTCGATTTCCGGCCAGGTCATAATGGCAAACGATCTTTTCCTGATTGGCCTGGGTCTTGGATGTTTATCTATATATGTATCTATTATAAATATAGTATCGTTGAGGTAGTATCCCATAACACAAGTCTCGAACTTACTTTGGGGCTAGCTCAATCTGTGTGATTTGTCCGTATATATTTATTTATTTTCTGTTTTTCACAAATAATATTGTAATAACATTTTTCGACTTACAGATGGAAAGATATATACCTTTTCGCTCTTTATATACGAGTATTGGTCGTCTAGTGTACGCAACCTCTAGTCTTTCTATTAATTCCTTGACAAAAATGTCTAACAATGTTGCTAGGGTTAATTAAAATGTATGTTATATCGTTTTTTAGCTCAAAATATCACCAAAACCTCAACAAATCTCAAGCTGTTTCATCGAAGGGCGACGCCTAGTTAATATTGCTTACTTTTATTCAAAACTAAAGAAAATTGCCAAGCACGGAGAATTATAGACTGTGGTTTAGAATCTATGGATATTGTTGGAGAACGACAAGTGGGACTACATTCCCTATTTATTTTTAAATGACGTATGTGTATAGAAACATTTTGCATATCCTACAGAAATCAATATCAGCTGTGCAGTTGTAGGAACAATAGAAATAGACTGTGGCCATTCTCAACTGCAAGAACTTTCTGCAGCTTTAGATTTGCCTATAATCTCGCATGTAATTTATCGGATCGAAGAATTAAAATTTACAAATTTTAAAATAACTCGTGTTTTATTTGAAACCTCATTACGACGGAGTACATTCAATCCGACATCACTGACATAGTATAAATAAGGTACTATGTCGTCATGAAAAACTGCCGAAACTACGCGCTTTGTAATCTCATGGCATCTATATAAAGTACGGTTAGCGCAGTGGTTAAGCTATTGACTGCTGCGCTGCGTGTCGCGGGTTCGATTCCCGCGAATATTCAGAACATGTCCTACAAGTAGTTGTCCCGGGTCTGGCTGTTTGTGTCTGTGAATTTATATGTTTGTAAACGCACCCACGATAAGAGTAATTCCTAGTGTGGGGCACGTTTTTTTTTTTAAATAAAAATATCACAAAGTGCCTAGTGCGAGTTTGTTTTACGTTAAACGCGATGAACTCGTTTATGTTATTCGCACTAGTAATACCACTAGTAATTAATTCAAGGACACTTGCAAAGACATGATGCCGTTACGGTCTTACTATACAGTATGTTAAGAAAACCCTGTCCGACCCGTGAAGGTGTTGTTAGGTATCGATAACTGATTCTACTAATGGATACAAAACCGGGCTAAACTTAAAAAAAATCCCCCTAAAAAAATAAATATTATTTCGCAAAAAGAGGTAACTTAATAAATGTGCGTTAAGCACCCTTGCGCGGGCGGCGGGCGGCAGGGCACGCGGCACGTGGTCGCATTGCTATTCGCTCATAAGAATACCGGTGTTGTCACTTTTTTTAAAATTACCAAATTACGGGGAAGTTAGAATTAATTCCCGGGAAAAAAGATTATTTCAAAATTCATTTGTATTGGTACTATGATGATTACGTAAAATTTTATATTATATTTGGTCATGTGTTTACCTAACCTTTATTACCCTTATGTGTCGGACAGGGTTTTCTTAACATACTGTAGATACTCATATACTGAAAAGTAGTGAAAAAAAAAATCAAATATGTTGAATCGATAGATATTACCATTTACCATTAATTTTTATATTAATGTTATGATATATTATAATGTGTGGGTACTTGTTTTTTGTTATGAAATAAAGAACTTGAACTTGAACTTGAACTTGGCCATTAAACTGTGTAACGAGCACTCCTTGATTTTATTCAAACATTGATCAAGAATACTACAAATATATTATAGTACGATATTACCATTTATCAATGCAAAATATACATTTATCGTCTTCCATCCATACCCCCGTCTGAAATCGTAGGCACAAATCGCGACCTACACGCGGCTTGTCTGCATCTCTGGATATTCTTTGATTGTCGTTTTAGTTTAGCGCGCCATCGCGCGCATTTTACGAATTCGGGATTACGGCGTTTAGCTCCGCCCACATGCACAAGGTCATTGAGGCTACTATACACCTTAAGAGCATTTTGACTTCAGACACTTTTTGGTTAAAGACCCAATGAATAGAAAGCGAGGCTTAAGAGATAAACAAAAGTTTACCTGAGCCCAAAGTGAATCTCGTAGTTCAGCGCGCATATCCCTGCCGAGAAGCTGCAACTGTTGTATCCTACCCGCTAGCTCCTTGTCCAGGTACTTTGTGGCTAGTCTGGAATCACAGAATGTTTATTATATTATAGGTAAGTCAACTTAGGTACACACAGGCATTCAGGTACCTATATGTTAATAACATACAAAACCTAAAACAATAAGATAGTTTACTATCATCGTTAAGTGACAGACAATGCACAGCCTAAACCACTGGGTCTGGAAGAATGGATTTTGCACAAAAAAATGTTTTATAACGAAAGTGAGGAGAAAAGAATTTTGAAAATTCATCTCCTATAACAAAGATCGAAATAGCATACACCTTTAATCATTTTTTTAGCAGAATCTTTTTTTGTAACATTTTTAATTCGGTCTGACATGTGAACGACATGGACATGAATAACATTTTGTAGTATGAACAGATATTATGGCGATACAACTTAAATGCTAGCCGGTAAAGTAGGTTTTATCATGCAAAGAGCAGACAAAAAATGACAAAAATATTTTTTTTAGTAAGGCTGTGTAATCACTAGAGGTCGGATATTGCGCCACTTAAATACTTAAACTTGATTTGACGAAAGAAAAATATGGATATTCCTTTCGATACATGCACCTAGTTAATATGTATGCCAATGTAGGTTTTGTTTATAGGTATTTCTAAAATTACCACCGGATGGCGTACAAAAAATTATGTACTAGTATATAAATATACAAAACTAAAATATTTTACATAATTGTTAGTTAAAAGGCGTATAAACATTATTCTTTCGTCGGCATATCAAGTAATAATCGACGACTGACGACTGTGATACAGTTCATACTAGTATAGTCGTCAACGTTATCTCTTATAAATAAGGAATATATAACTACCATGATTTTGTATATAGAATAAGAGAAAATTGTAATTCTTGGAGTGTTCAATAAACTATTATTATTATTATTATTCCTCGTTATTTTTTAAAAAATATCTCACATCTGTGTGTGGGTCGAATTTGGCACGGGCCGAAGCCAAGTGCTTTTGAGTAAAAAAGGATTGAATTAAATTAAGTATTTAAAAATTTTCAGGTTAACCTGCATGTGTTAAGAATAACTGCTTTTTGTAGTAGAAGATAAGTAGACGGGCTAATGTTTAATGTGTTAAGGCTATTGTGTAGGGTTTTTGGGATGACACCTGTGCTGGATATTACGATGGGGATAGTTTTGGTGTGAGTGATGTTCCACTGCGTTTTAAGCTCTATGGCTAATTCTGTGTATTTTGCAATTTATTATTATTATAATAATCATTATGGGCTTACCTAGCTCCAAAAAGTTCAGAGTGTAGCGCTAGTACAGTTTCCCGTAGCGCAGCGTTCTCACGCGCAAGTTGTGCCGCTTCAGATCGCGCCCGCGCAACATCCGTCACGTTCCCGGCCGCGTCACCGCTCTCCTGACAGCCTCCTGCACAGTCAAATGCTGCTTTGAACTACATCAATAGTTTCTACTACCATTAAGCGCTCCTAAAATGCAATAACTAAACTCCGGACTGTTACCAAGAAATTCCCAACAATATTTTGTCAGATCCGGGACAATCCAACAAAAGAAATCCACGTAAAATGGTGAAGCGATTGCCGTCTCCCTTGATGTCTCGAAGGCTTTCGACCGGGTATGGCGCGCTGGCCTTTTGACTAAGCTTCCTACGTACGGCAATTCCGCTGGCCTGACCGGCTGGGTAAAAGACTTCCTGACTGAACGGTTCCTCCGAGTTATTGTCAACGGATGCTCATCAGAGCCCATGCCGACTAATTGTTCCTCAGGGGTCTTCTCTCTGCAAATCTGTTCCTGCTGCATATTAACGATCTGCTGATGCTCGGTATCTATGGGTATGCAGAGATATCTGCCGGGTGCTCGGGCTAGTAAAGAATCAATCCGGCCCGAAAGAGACTATGGTAGAGCGTACGAATGTTGCACTATAGGCAGTCTCTGAAAGGGGCAATGCCAATCTTGTAGCATTCAATGCCGCCAAAACACAAACGTGTCTATTCACCGCCAAAAGAAGCCCGTTCACCTTGGCTCCTACTTTTCGGAATGTATCCTTGGAGTGCACCGACCGCCTTCAGCTTTTGGGAGTTGTGATTCTTCGAAAATAAACTTTGGGCGGTTCATTGGGTCCAGCGCCAAGGGCCAGGAAACTTGGTGTTATCGCAAAGGTCCGGCGGTACTTCAGAGCAGGACAGCTTCTAATGTTAAACAAAACACAGGTCCGTTCGTGTGTGGAGTATCTACTGCTGCCACATTTGGGCTGATGCTGCAAAATGCCACCTGGTTACTTTGGATTTAGTGGAGAGGCGTGCGAAGCGGCTAATTGGCGACCCAGATTTAGCTCAAAACGCTCTCCAAAACCTGTAGCACAGGCGAAGAGTAGCCAGCCTGACGGTGTTGTATAGGATGCATTTTGGAGAGTGTGCGAGGGAATTACATGATTTAATTCCCCCATCTCCTCCCTTAGTTCCATCGTCGAACGATCCGTCGTACGGCGAGTTTTCACAATTATGTTGTTGACACCACAACGATCCGAACGAAGCGTTTCGCCTCTTCTTTTATACCGCATACATCGAGGGACAGGAACAATTTACCTGCGGCGGTGTTTCCGAGTGTATTCAAGGCTAGAGTGAATAAGGCTCTTAATAAACTAGGGCGCTTTACCATTAACGATTGCATCACTGCTTACCATCAGGCGGAATTGAGATCAAGCACTAGTCTATAATTTATAAAAAAAAAACGTTTTAGCTTTAAAATATGGTTTCAAACAATTGGCGCCAATTTCTTTGTTCACAAAACTAAATTTTAAGTTTTTTTCATTCTATTTCATTACGAAAAGGACAGAATATAAATATTAATTCAGTCCTGTCAAATAAGTAATAGTAGTAAGCGCCTCACGTAAATTGAATTATTTTTAAAGCCATGTTTTTAATCGGTCTAATTTGTCTCTGGAATATGTTACTTGGATAGGACTAAACTAATATTAGTCTTTTGTTCTTTTCTTAATGAAATAGACAAACGACGCACTGAACTTAAATTTTAGTTTAATTTTTGAATAATAGAAATGACGCCAATATTTTATTTTAGAAGTTTTCATTTTATTAAGATAAATATTATGATACGGTCTGGGCGTTAATAGCAGCTAGCTATTTGGGATACATATTAAATTATTTTGCCATAATAATACTGCCCAAAAAGCATTCACATTTTATAGTGAAACTTTATGGCCATGGTATTAATGTTTTGAGCAAGATTAGGCATAGGCACGAAATCATTGGTAGGTACGAGTAAGTGTCTCTTCCCGATGATGTCATAAGAGCAGTTAGCTTATATCAAGCAAGATTGATAGTACATAACTTAATATTCTGCTGGGGCCGAACTCTACATGACTAAGCAATGTCTCTTAGTGTTCGAAAATTGTTTTACCTCTTCTCACTCAAGCTCCAACCAAACTGAGGCGAATCCCGAGCGGGATGCTGGATAACGACTGTGTCAACTAAATTGTACTGAAAAGGTTTTCAATCTAGCCTGAATAATCACATGGAATAATTTCAAGTCATTAAACTAATTAACGCGTCCAGTCACGTTCCGCATCCCAAACGGGGTTTGTCTAAGTTAGACATGTCCTTTAGTCGCACCAATTAAATCTTAAACTATGAGATATTGACTGCAATATATTTGTAGCTATAAATATCTAATATATACATCAAAACCTACCAGCTGACGCGGCTCGTGCTTGTACCAGTTCTGCCCTCATATCCACAAGTTCAGCCTGCAAACAGAGAAAAAAATCCTTAATCCCTGACGGTTAAAGCTCCCGAACAAATGGACGGGATCGTATATCAACAATAAGTAGTGTCGAATGTCATGGAAGTGATTCAGCACAATAGAATTTAATCTCGACCCGAAATCAATGACGGCGTAAATCCGAATTAAAGGACACAGCGGTCGTGTTGTCGCGTATGTCCTCGACTCGACACGGGCACATAAATCGTTTGACTTCTGCACCCTCGTGGTGTGTGCGCGTGCCGCTACCAAGCCCACAGCCTACCCTCATCCAACATTTAACATGTCATCTCCCCGCCAATTTATTCCCTGATGATTTATTTTATTACTTTAGTTAAACATATCGCTTAACTATTTAGGTCGTGGTGCAGTTTATGATGTCATTCTTATTACGAAGAATTAAATACTTCTCAATTGATAATTTGAGTGGATTTCAGTCCACATCTTATTTAAATCTTGTAGATACTAGTAAAGCTGTTAATCAAATAAAATTAATATCGTGTGACGGTCATTGGGTTATAATGTTTTGGTTTGAGTTGTGGTGGCCTAGTGGTTAAAACACCAGCCTCTCAAGTATGAGTGCGCGGGTTCGATTCCAGGTCAGGCAAGTACCAATGTAACTTTTCTAAAGTTGTATGTACTTTCTAAGTATATCTTGGACACCAATGACTGAAGGTGAAGGAAAACATCTTGAGGAAAAGTCTGAAATCGCCAACCCGCATTGAGCAAGCGTGGTTATTACGCTCAATCCTTCACTGTATGAGAGGAGACCTGTGCCCAGCAGTGGGACGATAAAAAGGTTGTTGATGATGATGATGATACAAATACTTCTAGTTAATTTTAGAAGTAAATTGAATAAAATAACGCACATAAGGGACATTTACCAAGAATTGTCGTTCTGTTTTCTTTTACAATATTAACGAGTTTAGTCTTTATCTCCACAATGCTGAATACTGATTGGAAACAGTAGATCTGAGCCGGAAATGCATGTAGTTGTACTATTTAAGTGCAGAGTTAAAGCTATGATCTCAAGTGGATGTGCCGACGGCGGCGGCAAAAGCGCATGGCACTGGGCAGCTGCGCGCAGGCCGCATAGCCGCATATTAATACCTAGAGTATTACACGGAACATATCAAGCTTGAAATAGTTGATGAGCTTTTGAATAAAATGCTAAGTTAATGACCATCTGAAGACTACAAAAAACTGTTAATTAGGTAAGTGAATTTTCAATTGGATTAAAACATTTAAAATGCACGAATGGAAACGATTTAAGCTGGAAACATGGAAGCTAAGTCCAATATCTATAAACAAGTAGAACGTATTAACTTTCACATATTTAACCTGGTACATAAATATTGAGTTGGTTATTGAGCTCCGTTCTTTGAAGATAATGGCTAATTTAAATCACGTCAGTTGTAAATCCTGGACCTTGATTTATTATCAAGTCATTATCGAAAGAGTACCGTACCGTACCTCAAAGCGGCCCACCTGTAAAATAATAATAGCAATGACGGTCATTAGCTGAAGATAATCATCAACAGAATCCTACAGCTCAAGCATTCCCTTTTATGATGGATAATAAAATTATTGTAATAATTGACACGAAGTTCAGATTTTTATTAGATTTACCAATATCATTTTAAGATATTTGTGGCTTATGTTTTATAACCCGTATTCCCGCTTACCAACTCAATGCAATGGATGCTTGTGGGACTGTGAAAATGAAAGTTTGGATCATGCATGTTTTATTACTACATATCCCGAGATTAATATCATTATTTTTATATCTTAAGTCTATTTCATTAAATAATTAATTGGGTGACGAGATATACGACATCGAAAGGCGTCGAGTTTTAATAATATATTTGCATTTATATACTAAACGAAGAACGTCTTCATGTGAATTGTGTAAGTGGCACAGAAGGCGTCCAGTAACGTAAGTGAATGTTTCCCGCTTTCCCAGACTTAATTACAACTATAAACTTTAAGCCCAACCTTTGCAAACCTATAATTTCGAAACACGTCCCAAGATTTCTAAGTACAACACGTAGTCTGCGTACTTTTACGTGGCCTATCGACGGTTGCTCATCGAGACTTTCAGCACCACACCCTTTGCAATTATCCTTGGCACACAAAGACATTGTTACGTAGGAATACATGTGTATGCAAAAACCATAAACAACCTACATGAATGCCTATGAGAATGAACCTGCTTTATAAATGCACAACAAAATAGGTATGCAGGGTTGCACTCTCAATATTGAACCGACATTGTTTGGGATGAGTATGTCTCGTACTATACACCAATAAACACGACCTACGCTGATTTCAAGATCATTATCGCCTGAACATACGAGTGGGCGTGTGTTGTTGTTAAAAGCGATCGTGAATATTATAACGACGATGAGAATTCTAACGTCTTTAATACATCATAGAATTAGATGCAGTATAAGAACCATTATAATAAATGAACAGTTAAGTTGTGTATTCCGAGACAATGAATACGGTTCATTAGGGCCGCAATAAAACGCGAGTATCTTAGAACGAATGGCCCTCGGCAATTTAAATACCAACTTCGGCGACAACGTGCCCAACTACTTTCATCTCTTCCCTAATTAAGTTGCGAGTTATTGCGATATGTCGAGGAACTGGCAATAAAGCGGCTCCAGCGGTCAGAGTTGCGAGCTGCACTAAGTCGGAAGGTTTAAGGTGCAATGGAAGAAAAGCGATTCACGCTGATCGACTACTCTCTACTTTACGCAGTGTGGGCGCCGATCACAGATAACGACTAACAAACGGAAGATTGATTCACCGCTGTTTGTTATCATTGCACGCATCTCAGATACACGAAAGATTTGATCGTAGTGCGCACGCGCCGCCGCCGGAGCTTTCCGGCCGAGCCACACATAGATCTGACAATTCATGCAAAGCAACAACAATAAATCTCCCAATCTGTGTGTCGACACATTTACACGTCTTTCGAGATGAAATCTGACTCTCATGAATAACAGCACATGCCATCGCATTTTAGTAGTAAGAGTTCACATGAAAGCTCTCGCGTCTTGCATGACATGTTTAGGGGACCACACGAGTTGATATACAACTTTAATTGAATTAGCCTCGCAATGCAATCGCGTCTTGCTCTACGATTTGCTCTTGTACGATTCATATGGCCAGATACTTACATTCAATTAGAATTAAAACGATTGAAACAAGAAATTACTGCTGCATACAGCAAAACTAAACTCTTGGAATTGAGATAAAACTTTTTTATTGGTGTAGTGTCCAAATACACACATCAAAAGTGTCTAGGGATCAACATATATTTTTGCAATAACTTTTCTCCTGATTGATATTAATTAAAATTTTCTTTAAGGATTCATCAAATAAAGTGTTTTCGTTTGTCACAGTAACGATAAACCAAGTCACCTTTGCATTAATAAAGAAATTTGCTATTTTCCTAATAAAGGGATATTTGACATTTGAACCACTAACACAAAAGTTCGAAAAAAAGACTGAAATAACAGTTTTCTCTAAAATTTTATTGGGTAACTTAAACAATTAATAATCCGTGTTTCTACCGCGAACACTAACAACACAAGAACATCGGTTTGGCATACTCAAAATGAGTTCATCCAAATCACGCTGTGGAATGGCCGCCCATGTTCGTTGCAACAACAAAAAAAGGTCTTCTTGCGACTGGATACCCTCCATATTCGGCAGAGCTCTTCTCTGTAGCATATCCCATGCATGCTCAATCGGGTTCAAGTCTGGCGACTGAGCAGGCCAGGGCAGGACATTGATGTTAGCTGCGGCGAGAGTCTGTCTTACAACTCTTGCGGTGTGCGGTCGTGCATTATCATGCATTAACCGAAATAAGGGACCGATTTGCACTTGTAGAGGAACGATGACGTCTGATACAATCGTCTCAGCATAAATTTGAGCGTTGAGGTTGCCTCTGATCCAAATCAACTCAGTTCTTCCGCCGATCCAAATAGCCGCCCATACCATGATGGTTCCACCACTATAAGGATGGACTTCCTGGCAGGATTTTAATCGCTGTTGGCGTCCAGGGGTTCTCCAGTGTCGTATACGTCTTGTATCCGGTCTCATACCAAAACGAGACTCATCAGAAAAGCACACGAAACGCCATTGTTCTTCTGCCCAATTTCTGTGTTCAAGATCCCATTGATATCGAATCCTACGATTGTGCATTGCTATAGGTGGTACCCGTAGCGGTCTTCGGGAATGAAGGTTCACTTCATGCAAGCGGTTTCTGACTGTTTGGTCGCTAATTAAGTTCCCTGAAGAGTGATGAAGCCTCACGGCTAACATCATGGCGGTTATTGTTGGAGCTCTTCGAGTTAAGATTTGAATGTATCGGTCTTGTCTCCGTGTGGTACAGCGATACCGTCCTCCATGGCGCTCAGCCACGGTACCAGTGCTTCGGTAACGTGTCCAAAGTCGACTGATAACACTCTGACTTGTATTCAGAGCTAAAGCCACAGTACGTTGCCGGGAACCAGCTTCTATCGTTCCCACGGCTCTGAGCATTTCTTCTCTGCTTAAATGACGTCGCCGCTCCATAATAACGTTGGTTTTAATCAGTAGTAGGGAAACAGTAGCACTAATAATGTCTTCAATGCGTTGTATGTTTTTATAGGGAAAATATTGACAGCTGATTTTCATCTTTTACTCGAATTTCAAAAAGGATCCATATAAATTTATAAAATCATAAATTTATTACAAAGCCACATCTCAATCTCAAGAAATCCGCATAAAAATGCTTGATCCCTAGACACTTTTGATGTGTGTAACTAATTTCTAATTTTCTCGGTGGTAGGCCATAACATCGGCCGCCGGCAGAAGTTACCACCCACCAGACAAAATCTTGCCGCCAAGCGATTTGTCGTGTTCCGGCATGATGTCTGGTAAAGCCGTACGGAGGACGGGTCTGAGCAGTTGTGTTGCGATGTGTGCCGGGTACGATGCGCCAAATGTTGTTGTGTTGGGAGTTTGGTCGTGGAGGGTCTTCAGATCACCCTTTGGCGCAGCATCGTTGGTCGTGTTGTTGGGTTTAACATTGCATCACCTCGCTCAACTGCCGTCTTACTTCCTATTCGCTCAGTTTTTCTCTCTCTCTGAGTGAATAGGCTCTTAATAAACTAGCGCGCTTTACCATCAACGATCGCATCACTGCTTACCATCAGGCGGGATTGCGGTCAAGCGCTAGTTTATATTTAAAAAAAAAAAAAAAACTGCCTCGCCATTTAAATACATTGGAAAACACTTCAATGAAATTGGTAGTAACTTATTATGATTGGATGTGACAACGCTATTTACGACGCGACATTACAGACACGTATGTTTTTCTAGACACACTTGTGAGAGGCTGTTTGAGTTTTCACTCTCTCTTTTTCTCCACAAGTAAAAGATCCACTAAAACTTACGAAAAAAAATTACCCTTAAATATTTATTTTATTTTAATTATATAACTTTAACTTATGTACATCTACTTCATTAATAAAATAAAAAAAATTCTCCAAATTATTTATTTTTAAAGTGAATAAATATTTCCATACAATTAAATATACTGTGAATATTTCAAGGGTCTACCTATTGCCATTAATATCGATCAAAAAATTACTAAAAATGTTTGTTTTGAGTCCAGCAGGGCAATTGTGTAACATACTACCAGTAGCAATGGGTTTCATTTTGACAGTTCAACAATATTCATTGCGTTATTTACGTTGTTGAGCACACACATTTATCGAACATAAATGGAGCAATGGACTTGCTTGCTGTGCTTGCTATGCTTTGCAATGCTTTAAAATGATTCCAATTGACACCAATAGTGTGAACTGATTGGAGTGCTGCTTAAATACTAGTTTTAATCTGTTTTTAGTATTTGTTGTTATATTAGCAACAGAAATCTGTTAAAATTAATGCTCTCTAGTTATCACGCTTCATGAGATAAAAGCAGCCTATTGATACACATAAATTGCAGTCTTAGTAAAAAGAGTTCCTGTTTTTTTACCTTTCGTATACGGAACCCTAAAAAGTAAAAAAAAAAACAATGTAGATATTAATTACCTAAACGTATTGATGTATGTTAGGTGGATTTTTATATATACATGAGAATCCACAATATACTTACATCACACCATTCATTTGGCAATGGCATTAAA
Organism: Sesamia inferens; assembly: GCA_037179545.1. Lineage (NCBI taxonomy): Eukaryota > Metazoa > Arthropoda > Insecta > Lepidoptera > Noctuidae > Sesamia > Sesamia inferens. The sequence goes on along the minus strand of CM073928.1, from coordinate 11,190,512 downwards.
AATATGATACATACTCAAGAGGTCACGGTAACCGAAACTATCAAATTTTCTGAATCAACCTTGAACCTGTAGAGGTAAAGTTAAAAATCTATTAAAGAAATTTGACAGATTATAATAGCTTGATGTCCTTTGTACATACATGACTTTAATGCAAGTTTACCTAAGTGTTGAATCTTTGATAATCCTGTTGTTTGAAACTTTTCAGAATTACCCACATAGAGAACAAATGTTTAACAATTTGGCGAAAAGGAGAACTAGAATGGAAATAAATTTTGAACATAAGCCCGTTTGAACTGCACAATAGCTCTTCCCTGTACGTCCACATGAGGTCATTGTTTCGTCTGTCCTGGGCGCTCTACATACATTGTTTATGTTTCTGACAAATACTTGCATCGTGTGCAACTCTTCATTTACATGCGTCCCGGTTGTGCTTGCAGTCACATCACGCCGAGAACGCAACTGTCTTCAACTTTTCACTCATTGCCAGTCAATATGCTAATTCTTTGACTACCGGTCAATTGTCCCTACAAGTAGGAATTGTCTGAGAATAAACACCGCTATACGTTAAAAATGTCAAGAATTTATGTTCAGTAATGTAAAATTTACATGTGGGTTAGCAAATGTAATGCATAGTTCACAGGCTGTACGGCGAACAAGATCCCCAGATAGCGGTATGTACGCCTACGCTGCAATAATACTTGGCGCTTGTGCAACTGATCTCCAAACTTACATTAGAATCTACATCCGTAATGCAGCAACGGGTGCATTACCATAAAAATATTTTAAACCGATCGCCTGCATCGATCGATTAGGTTTTATGAATGATACAAGATCAACCAGATGTGAACATTCAAACAATGGAGAGAGTACGAGGTGCAAAGGTGATGGATCGCCACCCAGGAAATGGATGTTATCAAGCAGCATGAGTAGTGGATGAGAGCGCGGCGGGGAGCTCGCTCCGAACCATTTGCCCTATCTACAGCAGAGTTATTACCGCTTTTCACCTCGTCCTATTGAAAGTATCCACTATTCAACGACAAAAAAATAAAAAAGTAGTTTTAAATTTACATATTAATCAACAGATGGCGAACACCAATGAAAAGTGACACCAAGTAAACAATAAAATTCAGATAAACGGCAAATTGTACAATTCTAAAAGCATAGTTACTGTTGAGAAACAGTCACAAATCAACGTACGCATAATGACAATGGAGACAGTGCAGTAACAGTTCGTAGCATTTAACAAATGATCCTCGGTGTAATCACAGTGACAAGTGTTGGCCTCGGCTGTTGGAGGTTGTCCAAACCATTTTATCTTGTTTCACATTATAGTTCGAAGGTGTACGTAATTATTGAAGCAGGGAACGGACAAGTTAACTATTCTTGTCATTTGTTTCCGTTTAACAGACTAATTGTTATCATGTTGACGAAAATGAATTCAAAAATTAAGGTGTTACCAAACTGTTTTATTTGTAGACCTACAAAACTGTAACTGAACCTAGTTACAGTTTTTTAGGTCTACAAAGAAAACTGTAAGTGTAATTTACAGTTTTGTAGATCTACAAATGAAACGGGATCAAACTTTACAGAAAATTCGTTTGCTGTCATTTGCCCAACTAATCTTGAAAGTACAAAATCAAAGCCCTCAATGTCTGTCCCAAATTTAGCCACATACCTCATGTTTGCTTTTCAAGTCAGTTTAAGACAAGCAATTTAAAGTTAAACGGAATAATATTGCAATATGCATGCTCATTCGTGTGATTTGATCGTGATCGCACCCAGTGAGCGCGTTGCGCGGGCGCAGGCATTTGTTTCCCGCGCGCCAGTCGCGTCGTGTTGTCTACGACAATTTCGCGACACATATTTCTCAGAAATGAATCAATGCAACACATGCGCTGCAGCTCCAATGAGGATATGGTAATCTCAGTGTTCTTATAATGTCCGGTGTACTATTACAAATAATACATTTATGTGGCATCGGCAAATTCAATCTAAACAAAGTTTTACGATGCTATTAAAATAACCATTGACGTTATTAATCATAAAATAAATTAACAATCTCTATTGTGATTGATTAGCAGGTGATATAAATGCATATTCTTATATGATGCTTATAACCATGCCTAATAGCACATGAAACTGAATACCCCAGAATAACAAGTTACTTATTGCATAATGCCCATATGTTTTCATGTTAATATAAATGTATTAATAACCAAAATACAGTTATTAAGTTTCGAATTAAAGTTGAGTGTATTATTATAATATTCAGGTGATTAAGATAAAATAAAATGATTTAGGATATAATCAAGATGACAAATTATAAAAGCGTGTAGCCTCTACATACATATTAAATATACAATCCGTTGAATGCAATTTGTTATTGATAGAATGAGTCATGAGTCTGTTTTAATAGTACAGCTAAGAAATACCTGAGCTCAAAGTGCTCAAACGTTGCAAACATGAACTTATATCTTGTCTCTCGCAAGACATACTTCAAGATATGAGACACTAAAACAGATATTTTAAGGTAGTGGTTTAATTATTCTGCAACTGTTACAGATAACCTGATAAAATAATAAAACATTTGACAGTGACAAACATTCATTATTTGTATAATTTAAACACATTTTTGTGCTGATAAGTTGTTCAATGGCAAGGTCATAAGAACTGCGTACGCTTAGGCGTTTTGAAAATACCAATATATATTTTTTTATATTAGTCACTCAGTAAGTATTTGTGATGTTTATGAGGTATCAAGTCATCCAAATTAAATGTAGCTGGGCAAAACGTTTCTACCCCACGCCGGATTATGGGTGCCTTTCAATCAAGGAGTACTAGGCTACATAGCAAACTTTGGCGTTTAAGAACGCGGTGTGCTACAGTATTCTATTTTGTGAAAAGAGTTATACCCTTCCATAACTCCACCCTTTCATACTACACAGCTTCTTCGCACATGCCTGGTGGAAAAGAAATACACTCTTACTTTGAGCCAAACGGCACTAAGCTAAGCACCAGCTTTGTGCTGGAAAGAGGACTAGTAAGATAAAGGTATTACGAGTTCACGGTAGGCCACGAAAAAGGTAATAGGATGAATTGGGGGCCAATGAAAAATATCGAACAGCCTGTTTCAAGGTTTAGATAAAAAATTTAGAATTTCAAAAAGGCTAAAGATAATCCAACTTACATAACAAAGGACATTAACTTATACAAACACTGGAAGCATAGTCTCCAGCAGTCCACTGTGTTCAATATAAAAGATTACGACCGGGAGAACAAACAGCCAACGGCTACCTGGATTGTAATGCCGAGAAATTTTCATTTACATAAAAATAAAAATCAATCGCCTGGATAAATTTTAAAAGAAATGACTTTCATATATTCCTTCTTTTAACTTTCTTAAATGCCTTCTTTCACTTTCTCCAGTATAATATCAATAATTCATAATCACAATAGGTTCTTCTCGATTGAAAGCAGCGACAGCCGACAAGTATACAGTAGACTGTTAATAAAATTTATTGTGTTAATAAACAATGCTCTCAGACTCATAAAAACAACAAACAACAAAAGCGATTTTAAGCTATAAATGTATGCTGTGGTTTATGAGTGTTCCACTGAGCAGTAAAATTGGCATCAAGTCATCGAGGAGGGTTGTAAGCTAAAAGGCATGAATCATCCGTCGCTTGGCTTCGACGAATGTTTAGCGATCTAGTACGCTAAGCTATTTCGGTATAAAGTATTTGCATTTATTGCAATTTGAACTGAATTCCTTTACGTAGTATTACTTTTGAATAATTTTCCCATCATAGCAATTCCGCGGCGCGATAGTCAATCACATCAAGGGCGACGAGAGTAGTGTTCAATGAGTCTATTGAAGGCTAGGGAACAGGTTTGCGGGCCTGGCGCGGTGTTTGCGGTCACGACGTTCGCCGATGATGGTGGTACGCTCGAGCGGACCACAAAGTGGACCGCAGGAGCATCCCGCCGCGCGCCGTCATCGCCCGCACCACCCACTAAACCTCAAAACATGGAATCCCTAAGGCACGTAAGTTGTGCATCGTATCAAGTAACGACCAGAATAGGGGAAACACAATAGCATTCAAGAATGACGCGACGCTTTCGAGATAAGCATCCGGGAACAAAGCTACCGAGGACGCTAACTCCGATAGATGATTCTACGTCTATTCAATAGTCACGTACGTTACACAAAATCCGGCCGACTCATTGGATTTGCGAAAACTACTAGTATTACACTACATGTATTATAACATTCGCGCAATACACTTCTGTACAGGTACCTACTCCACACCTCGGAATCAACCAACGATGGTACGACATAATATTGTATGCATGGCTGTTTGTAATTAAAATACTGCTTTCACACAGTGACGCGATGCGCGACCACAGATTACAAAACATATTTTATAACAATAAATATGTTTTCGTAGAGACAAAAATGCAAATCTTATGCGGTTTAGCACGTACAGCCATGCTAAAGCTAACTCACATATAAATTACTGCCCCTTGTCACGACATTTATTCAAATGAATCTATCTTTAGATTACGAATCGTTTTTCTATCGTATTATTTATTTTATTGCTTCATGTATTGCTTTTCGTATAATACGATTTGTGTTGTTTTAACAAGTGGCTCATATTTGAGCGATATCATATTTATTACAATAACGTGTGAAAGGAGCAAATTATATAATGTTCATTTGCTGGCAAACGAAATATTGCTTCATGCTAATCAAACAGCCATTTCTCCGAGTGAGGTAATTGTGAAAATAATAGTGATCGCTATTGACCTATGTGGGACGCAGTGTGAGAAGTCATTACTCATTTACGTCCTCCAAGCTAATTGCATTAGGCGTTACACGTCGACGCAAATAATCACTTACTAAAAATAATATGACAGATACCTACCTTAGATTGATTGAATATCCTTGAAAGTATCAATTACGCATATGAGAAAATAGTAAATTGCTACGTAATTGTTTTAATAACTCGATAATCATTCTAGTTTTGTCATAGGTCATAAGTCAGTACTATTTATAGATCCAGTTACTAGAATTTGTTTTTCGTAATTTTCTAGATTATGCTACAATAGCCACATAACTTGGATGAACATGACAGACGAGCTTGGCTAAAAAGCTGAAATATAATATATATAGGTATATACGATAATAACTAAAAGGATATAAGTTAAAGGATATACGAAAGGGATATAAGGGATAGACTAAGGAAGAACTAAACTACAAGCACAATAATCAAGAGATATTCGCGGTGCGTTCCTATGTAATGCAAGCAAAGGCATACTAAAATAACGTTTTAATGAAAAGTGAGACTACCGAATAGATCTACAGAAACGGCTAGGTAATTTGAAAGGCAGAGCTTTAAACATTATGAGGTACTTAAACAGAATAAAGACCCATTACTGTTAATGTAAAGCGATGCGCACGCTGGCTGCCGTGTGCCTCTTGCTGTTTTTAAGCGAAAACAATCATTTTTGGCGCTACGAAGCAAAGCTTTAAGTACTTTTTTGTTTGAAATGATCAAATAACTTCTCCCGCTCTGGGCGGAGCGTTTGTGTCAGACTTTTACAGACTAAAATCCACCCATGTTCCTTCATTTGCCTACGCACGAGATCGCCGCCGCCGCCGCACCGATCGCCACCACGACGACACGGCGGTGCTTCGCCGTGTCTTTAACACATAAATAAATCTGGAAAGTTAGTTAAAAGTAATAAGCATTTTATCTTTCTTTAGTATAAGAAACTTGTCAATCATAGAGATAGTGGCATAGACGGTGGCACTGGAGCAGTAACAAAAGGAAAGCTTGGTTTGATTTACTTTTTACAGCCGGTTGCCCCATCTCGGGGAATCGAGATTGCCAATTGCGCCAACCTTATATACGGTAGTAATAGTGATCTGTGATAGGAGGACTAGTAATTGCTTGGTGTCGTTAAATTTTGCATTTAAGTTTAACGTCGATAGTTATTACTCGATCGAAAATTATTACGGCGAGTTAGTAGAACTCGTCAACCCGCTGCACGTGTGTAGGTAAGTAGGCATTGGGACCTAATTAAATGTTAGTATGGTTTATTCTCCGGCCTGCGGCAAGCGATTCCCACGAACCGCAGAAAAGTGGACCTGTCGCATTATCATATTAAAGGTAAATCGTGTACAGACGTGACGGAGTAGGTACCCATTTCTGCAAACGTCGTACGCGACTGCGACACGTTAAACTGAGGTTTTATGTGATGCCGGACCTTGGCCAGCTTACTTCATGTCCGTTGTCAACGCTTCAATGTAAGCAAATAACTATGTTTGTTTTTCTAATGCAACACTATAAATTGCAACTAATTAACATATCGTCTTAAAGGTACGAGCAACTTTGTAATAAAATTGAAAGGGTGGGCACATTATGTTGGTATAAGAATTTTGAGACTATAAAAATTCGACGTGTGAAATGATGATTTCGTTGAACATACAGAGCTTTACATCAACACCCAATAAGTAGTCTGTTGCTTCCTCGTATAAGCGAAAGGATAACCTATAAGAAAAGTATGAATAACTTTGTAACTAAAACGTGAATCGATAAACTGGAGAGCAATATAAATCAGGAAATCTCATCGCATTTTATGAGATGTATAAAAAACATGGCGTACGATGAACAGAATGGTTATGACAGGCTAAAATATGACTTATTGTTAAGACCTTAGTTGCAATAAAATTAAATCTTATTAAATGTTAAACGAACAGTAAACTTCGAAAGGCATTTATTTGTACTTATTTGCAATTCGATGTCGTGGTGGCCTAGTGGTTAAAACACCAGCCTCTCAAGTATGAGTGTGCGGGTTCGATTCCAAGTCAGGCAAGTACCAATGTAACTTTTCTAAAGTTATATGTACTTTCTAAGTATATCTTGGACACCAGTGACTGAAGGTGAAGGAAAACATCTTGAGGAAACCTGGACTTTAAGTCTGAAATCGCCAACCCGCATTGAGCAAGCGTGGTGATTACGCTCAATCCTTCTCTGTATGAGAGGAGACCTGTGCCCAGCAGTGGGACGATAAAAGGTTGTTGATGATGATGATTTGCAATTCTCAACACGGACCACGGTATTAAAAGGCAAATAAAACTAACGCAGTAACATTAACGGATTTAAATTATTCATGGAGAGATTTTCAGACAATATGAAAAAAAAAACCGGTCGAATGCAAATCGGACCTGCGTATAAAGGTTTTTTTCCAAAACTATAAGAGCTATATTAAGATTTTGATGCAAAAATAAAAAAAATCATAATTAATATAGGGGGCTACCCATACTACTGAACTGACACACTACACTGAACAAATTTTTTTTTTCATCAAATATACAGTATGTTACGAAAACCCTGTCCGACCCGTGAAGGTATTGTTAGGTATCGATAACTGATTCTACTAATGCCTACATAACCTGGCTAAACTAAAAAAAAAATACCCCCTTAAAAATAAATAATTTAAATAAAATAAATGGGTAATTTCATGGCAACACAGGTACAGGTCATGACCTCAGTTGACCTCATGCATGTAGGTATAGGTAGTTTATCCATGTTTATCGACTCTCGAAAGAAACAATGATACTTAGGCAGCTCATGAAAAGAACTTTTTTTAAGTGCGAAGGTCGTCTGACTCTCTGAATGTATCATTTCATTCGATGAGCACAATGGCTGTGGCGGAGATGTTGTTCCATATTTCGTTCACTAAGAACTATACAGGCTCCGTCGCACGAGATTAGCACGGTGTTTCACAAAGTTAAGTCCACCCCTACCAATCCACTGCTCGCCGAACTGATAATGGAGGTACTCACGTACAGCCCGGTACAGGTCGACAAAAATATGGTGGTACACCGTCGTGTCACCACATGAATCAATAAGCAGCTGTCCAACACCTGATCACAACACAACTAATTGCAGAACTATTCGTCGTAATCCACTCCTTTAACTTGCTTAAAACCTTTTGCGACCAGTCTAGCCTTGTATTTCAATATATTTCCACTAGCGTCCTTTTTCAGTTTATAAACCCACTTGCATGGTATTACTTTCTTGTTTGGTCTGTCAACAAGATCCCAGGTCTTGAGCTTCATAAGAGAATTGTGCTCATCTTGCATAGCATTTTGCCATTTTTCGGCATCGTCAGCATGAACTGCTTCATAGTATGTCGTCGGCTCATCCAAATCATCAGACAATACATTATAAGTAAGAAAATCTGGTGGTTTCCTGTTTCGTGAGGGGTACCGACGCTCCTGGATAAATGGCTGCTCTTCCAAACTAGCTGGTTCTTCATCAAAACGCTGTGTGTTTATTGGTGAAGACGTTTCAGCTATAGGGTCGATACTCTCAACACAATCGTGAAATTCAATTTTATTTTCATCTCTTTCAGCATTTTCTTCAAAAAGTAAAACTGAGTCCGACTGTACCTCAGGTTCCATCTTAACTGAATCTGACTGTACTTCAGGTTCATTCTGCTTTCGTTTCAAAAATGTAAAGCAGTTTTCAAAAAAGGTTACATCCCTAGATTTTAGGATTCGCCGTGGGTTAGAAGGATCTCTAAAAATATAGCTATTTGGATCTTCAGAATAACCCACAAAAATAGCTTCTTCAGCTTTCATGTCCAACTTTTTTCTATTACATGAAGGTATATGGACAAGGGCTCTGCATCCAAAAATTCTTAGATGACTAAGATCACATCTTCTGCCACACCATTTATCATAGGGTATATCCCCACTTAAGGCTCGATGAGGGGACCTATTTTTTAGGTATACAGCTACGCGAAATGCGTCTTCCCAGTAAGCCTTAGGTAGTGAGCTTTCAGCCAGCAGCGATCTCGCCTTCTCGGTTATAGATCGGTGGGTTCGCTCTGCAACTCCGTTTTGTTGAGGGCTGTAAGGCGTCGTTGTTTGATGCGCGATACCTTTTGATGAAAGATAATCAGCAAAAACTTTATTAACAAACTCTGTGCCGCCATCAGTCCTAATCCTTTTTATTTTAAAACTTAATTGATTTTCAACTAAAGTTTGAAAATGACAAAATTTATCTTTTACTTCGGTCTTTGAACTTAAGAAATACGCAAAAACTTTTCGGGTATAATCATCAACTAAAAGAGGTTGTAGACATAGGTCCACACAGATCACAGTGGATCAACTCTAAAGGTGAAGTTGCTCTATTAAAAGCTATCCTTTTAAAAGGTTTTCTTGCTTGTTTGCCTTCTACACAAGCGATGCAACTTGATTTATCTACTACGGAAAATTCTACCCCTACCTGGTGATTCTTCAACCGATTCATGCCTATTCGACAAAGGTGTCCAAGTCTCTTATGCCAGATTTGATACCTATCCTGACAGTCAGAGTGCTCATCTTTTGTTAAATAATTATCAGCCACAGTGTTGGAAACATTTGTAGAGCCATTAAGTACATACAATCCACCACAGGGCGAATAATTCTTCTTCTTATTTCTTCTTTTTGGATTTAGGTTTCACTTTTGCTTGAAATACCGAATCCGTCGTTAATGTGTCGCTTTTAGACATTTCATTAAGGAGTCTCGTTTTTACCAGGTCAGTAGTTACATCAACATTGCAATTTTCAAGCGCCATAATGAGGGGCTCATATTTTGGAGTGAGTCCACCTAAAAGTATAGCGGCAATCGACGTATCTTCTATCACCTTCCCAATATCTGCAAGATCCTGTGCAGTTGAAGTAACTGCATTTATGTACTGTTCAATGTCTGCATAATCTGCGAGACTTAAGCGGTACAACTTACGTTCAAGAGCTATTCTTCGTCCTATACCGTTATCCTCAAAAGCTTTCTGTAATGATTTCCACGCTTCCGATGCAGTCTTTGCACTTCTAACGTGAGTTATAGCTGCACCATCTACAGTTAGGCAAATCTTAGCAAGAGCTTTTGTATCGTACTTTACCCTTATAGCCTGAGGAGTTGTGTCACCTTCTGGGTATCCAGTAACGGCAAACCAGAGATCCTCGTGGAGTAGGTAGTTTCTCATTTTAAACTTCCACGTCGGATAACCCTCCTTGTTTCTTAAGCCAAAGGTTGGTAATGACGAAGAGCTTGACTTCGCCACAACATTACTATCACCAGTATCATGTGACATGTTTACGCACACCAAAAAAATACAAAAAAACAATATTTTCCAAAAAAAAATACACTTTTGTATATATTTCACACACGGATTTTATACTCCACAAGCTCGTGCTGATAACGTTTTGTAGATATAAAGGTCGACGGGGTTCGTGGCACCGTGGTAAAAACGAGACTCCTTAATGAAATGTCTAAAAGCGACACATTAACGACGGATTCGGTATTTCAAGCAAAAGTGAAACCTAAATCCAAAAAGAAGAAGGAAGTAGTATGTTATGACTGTAATGTACCCGGACATAAAAGACCAGACTGTCCATTGAAAAAGAAGAAGGAAAAGGGTAATGTTACGAGTACAAATGACTCCTCATTTACTGCTTTGAATACTTCTGGATCTGAAAACAAGGATGTTTGGTATGTAGACTCAGGTGCAACTAAACATATGTCTTCAAGGCGTGATTGGTTTCAACATATAAAGTTGACTGATAGAGGAACCGTAACTGTCGCAAATGGTGAAAAGATCAAATGTTTAGGATTAGGAGATATTTCGATCTCGACACCTAAAAATAAAATAAATACAATTTCTGATGTTGCTTATGTACCAGACTTAAATGCTAATTTGCTATCTGTACAAAAAGCTGTAGATAAGGGTTTTATATGTGTTTTTAATAAAAATGGATGTAACTTTTATAAAAATGATACCTTTTGTGTTACAGGTGATTCGCTTCTTCATGCTTCGCCCTGTGGTGGATTGTATGTACTTAATGGCTCTACAAATGTTTCCAACACTGTGGCTGATAATTATTTAACAAAAGATGAGCACTCTGACTGTCAGGATAGGTATCAAATCTGGCATAAGAGACTTGGACACCTTTGTCGAATAGGCATGAATCGGTTGAAGAATCACCAGGTAGGGGTAGAATTTTCCGTAGTAGATAAATCAAGTTGCATCGCTTGTGTAGAAGGCAAACAAGCAAGAAAACCTTTTAAAAGGATAGCTTTTAATAGAGCAACTTCACCTTTAGAGTTGATCCACTGTGATCTGTGTGGACCTATGTCTACAACCTCTTTTCAAGGTAATAAATATATGTTAACTTTAGTTGATGATTATACCCGAAAAGTTTTTGCGTATTTCTTAAGTTCAAAGACCGAAGTAAAAGATAAATTTTGTCATTTTCAAACTTTAGTTGAAAATCAATTAAGTTTTAAAATAAAAAGGATTAGGACTGATGGCGGCACAGAGTTTGTTAATAAAGTCTTTGCTGATTATCTTTCATCAAAAGGTATCGCGCATCAAACAACGACGCCTTACAGCCCTCAACAAAACGGAGTTGCAGAGCGAACCCACCGATCTATAACCGAGAAGGCGAGATCGCTGCTGGCTGAAAGCTCACTACCTAAGGCTTACTGGGAAGACGCATTTCGCGTAGCTGTATACCTAAAAAATAGGTCCCCTCATCGAGCCTTAAGTGGGGATATACCCTATGATAAATGGTGTGGCAGAAGATGTGATCTTAGTCATCTAAGAATTTTTGGATGCAGAGCCCTTGTCCATATACCTTCATGTAATAGAAAAAAGTTGGACATGAAAGCTGAAGAAGCTATTTTTGTGGGTTATTCTGAAGATCCAAATAGTTATATTTTTAGAGATCCTTCTAACCCACGGCGAATCCTAAAATCTAGGGATGTAACCTTTTTTGAAAACTGCTTTACATTTTTGAAACGAAAGCAGAATGAACCTGAGGTACAGTCGGACTCAGTTTTACTTTTTGAAGAAAATGCTGAAAGAGATGAAAATGAAATTGAATTTCACGATTGTGTTGAGAGTATCGACCCTATAGCTGAAACGTCTTCACCAATAAACACACAGCGTTTTGATGAAGAACCAGCTAGTTTGGAAGAGCAGCCATTTATCCAGGAGCGTCGGTACCCCTCACGAAACAGGAAACCACCAGATTTTCTTACTTATAATGTATTGTCTGATGATTTGGATGAGCCGACGACATACTATGAAGCAGTTCATGCTGACGATGCCGAAAAATGGCAAAATGCTATGCAAGATGAGCACAATTCTCTTATGAAGCTCAAGACCTGGGATCTTGTTGACAGACCAAACAAGAAAGTAATACCATGCAAGTGGGTTTATAAACTGAAAAAGGACGCTAGTGGAAATATACTGAAATACAAGGCTAGACTGGTCGCAAAAGGTTTTAAGCAAGTTAAAGGAGTGGATTACGACGAAACGTTCGCGCCAGTAATTCATCATTCTTCCTTACGTGCCTTATTTGCGTTGGCTGCAGAAATTGGTTTAAAAATAAAACATTTGGACGTAGATACCGCGTTCCTAAATGGAAACTTGGAAGAGGAAGTTTATATGGAACAACCTTTTGGTTTCATAGAAAAGGGTGGCGAAAGTAAGGTTTGCCTATTAAAGAAATCCCTTTACGGCCTAAAACAGGCACCGCGTGCCTGGAATAAAAAGTTAAATGAAACACTTTTAAAAATAGGTTTTGTTCCAACTCCTTCTGAATCTTGCGTATACACTAAACTTTTTGATAAGGAACTCGTTATTCTTAGTGTCTTTGTCGATGACTTTTTAGTATTTTTTGACTCTGAAATGACATTTGACATTGTCAAAAAGGATTTGTCGAGTAATTTTTCACTAAAAGATTTGGTTTTTTTGAAAAAGTATTTAGGCCTGAATTTTAATATACAGGAAAATGTTATAGAAATTAATCAATCGTCATACATAAGTTCACTACTACAAAAATTTAATATGATAGAGTGTAAGACGGTAAATACTCCACTTGTAAAGAAATCGATGGAAAAGCGTTGTGATGATCAGGTTAGTGAGAATTTTCCATACCAAACTCTTATTGGTTCTCTTATGTATTTGTCTGTAAACACACGACCAGATATCGCGTATACGACGAGCTATCTCAGTCAATTTAATACGTGTTATACTAAAGAGCATTGGAATGCTGCAAAAAGAGTTTTACAATACTTGAAAGGCACTCTCAACTACTCATTGGTTTATAGAAAAAATGGAGAACTCTTAAAAGGATTCTGTGATGCTGATTGGGCAAACTGTACGATCGACAGAAGGTCATACACAGGTTATGTTTTTGTACAAGGTGGAGCACCTGTGTCATGGGAGTCGAAAAAAACAACCCACGGTAGCGCTCTCCTCTGCAGAGGCCGAATATATGGCGCTTGCGTCCGCTACTAAAGAAGCTTGTTATTTACGCCGTTTTATCCATGAAATAACAGGTAAACTTACGCCAGTTAAGCTGTATTCAGATAGTCAGAGTGCCATAAATCTCGTTCACAATCCTGTACACCACAACAGGACGAAGCACATAGATACGAAACATCATTTTATTCGAGAAAAGGTCTCTTCTAATGTTGTTAAGTTAGAATATCTTCAGAGTTGTGATATGCCTGCAGATGTTCTCACTAAAACACTGGGGCCTATAGCACACAAGAGATGTGTAGCTGGTTTAGGTTTAATTTAATTTTTCTGTGCAGATTTTTTTTTGTTTCACAGCTTCGATTATGTGGGGCTGTTGTAGATTATGCCTAATCTCAGCTGTGTAAACCAGGCCTTAGAGCCTACTGGCACGTTTTATTATTTTCATTGTGTTCTATTCTATTTTTATTTTATTTGAAAGCCTTGTTTACCTTAGCACTTACTTCAATATAAACTTTTCACCGAACAACATCTTTCCTTTAAAATATTTTTTTTACCACAAAGCCGCGTTTTGTAGATATAAAGGTCGACGGGGTTCGTGGCACCGTGGTAAATAAATATTTTAAAGGAAAGATGTTGTTCGGTGAAAAGTTTATATTGAAGTTTGCGTTCAACTGGGAGTACTTTTGAATGATAAAATATTCTGAAATACTTTTCTGACTCTGGTGTAGGGTACATCGTTGAACCGGCGAATTGTTTAAGGTAGTCCGCGTCTGGGTACCACCTCTGTCCGTATAGCGAGGCACAGAGACTGAGCTTCCGAGTTTGCCTCGCTACCGCTTTTTGTAGATATAAAGGTCGACGGGGTTCGTGGCACCGTGGTAAAAAAAATATTTTAAAGGAAAGATGTTGTTCGGTGAAAAGTTTATATTGAAGTAAGCGCTAAGGTAAACAAGGCTTTCAAATAAAATAAAAATAGAATAGAACACAATGAAAATAATAAAACGTGCCAGTAGGCTCTAAGGCCTGGTTTACACAGCTGAGATTAGGCATAATCTACAACAGCCCCACATAATCGAAGCTGTGAAACAAAAAAAAAATCTGCACAGAAAAAATTAAATTAAACCTAAACCAGCTACACATCTCTTGTGTGCTATAGGCCCCAGTGTTTTAGTGAGAACATCTGCAGGCATATCACAACTCTGAAGATATTCTAACTTAACAACATTAGAAGAGACCTTTTCTCGAATAAAATGATGTTTCGTATCTATGTGCTTCGTCCTGTTGTGGTGTACAGGATTGTGAACGAGATTTATGGCACTCTGACTATCTGAATATAGCTTAACTGGCGTAAGTTTACCTGTTATTTCATGGATAAAACGGCGTAAATAACAAGCTTCTTTAGTAGCGGACGCAAGCGCCATATATTCGGCCTCTGCAGAGGAGAGCGCTACCGTGGGTTGTTTTTTCGACTCCCATGACACAGTTGCTCCACCTTGTACAAAAACATAACCTGTGTATGACCTTCTGTCGATCGTACAGTTTGCCCAATCAGCATCACAGAATCCTTTTAAGAGTTCTCCATTTTTTCTATAAACCAATGAGTAGTTGAGAGTGCCTTTCAAGTATTGTAAAACTCTTTTTGCAGCATTCCAATGCTCTTTAGTATAACACGTATTAAATTGACTGAGATAGCTCGTCGTATACGCGATATCTGGTCGTGTGTTTACAGACAAATACATAAGAGAACCAATAAGAGTTTGGTATGGAAAATTCTCACTAACCTGATCATCACAACGCTTTTCCATCGATTTCTTTACAAGTGGAGTATTTACCGTCTTACACTCTATCATATTAAATTTTTGTAGTAGTGAACTTATGTATGACGATTGATTAATTTCTATAAAATTTTTCTGTATATTAAAATTCAGGCCTAAATACTTTTTCAAAAAACCCAAATCTTTTAGTGAAAAATTACTCGACAAATCCTTTTTGACAATGTCAAATGTCATTTCAGAGTCAAAAAATACTAAAAAGTCATCGACAAAGACACTAAGAATAACGAGTTCCTTATCAAAAAGTTTAGTGTATACGCAAGATTCAGAAGGAGTTGGAACAAAACCTATTTTTAAAAGTGTTTCATTTAACTTTTTATTCCAGGCACGCGGTGCCTGTTTTAGGCCGTAAAGGGATTTCTTTAATAGGCAAACCTTACTTTCGCCACCCTTTTCTATGAAACCAAAAGGTTGTTCCATATAAACTTCCTCTTCCAAGTTTCCATTTAGGAACGCGGTATCTACGTCCAAATGTTTTATTTTTAAACCAATTTCTGCAGCCAACGCAAATAAGGCACGTAGGGAAGAATGATGAATTACTGGCGCAAACGTTTCGTCGTAATCCACTCCTTTAACTTGCTTAAAACCTTTTGCGACCAGTCTAGCCTTGTATTTCAGTATATTTCCACTAGCGTCCTTTTTCAGTTTATAAACCCACTTGCATGGTATTACTTTCTTGTTTGGTCTGTCAACAAAATCCCAGGTCTTGAGCTTCATAAGAGAATTGTGCTCATCTTGCATAGCATTTTGCCATTTTTCGGCATCGTCAGCATGAACTGCTTCATAGTATGTCGTCGGCTCATCCAAATCATCAGACAATACATTATAAGTAAGAAAATCTGGTGGTTTCCTGTTTCGTGAGGGGTACCGACGCTCCTGGATAAATGGCTGCTCTTCCAAACTAGCTGGTTCTTCATCAAAACGCTGTGTGTTTATTGGTGAAGACGTTTCAGCTATAGGGTCGATACTCTCAACACAATCGTGAAATTCAATTTCATTTTCATCTCTTTCAGCATTTTCTTCAAAAAGTAAAACTGAGTCCGACTGTACCTCAGGTTCATTCTGCTTTCGTTTCAAAAATGTAAAGCAGTTTTCAAAAAAGGTTACATCCCTAGATTTTAGGATTCGCCGTGGGTTAGAAGGATCTCTAAAAATATAACTATTTGGATCTTCAGAATAACCCACAAAAATAGCTTCTTCAGCTTTCATGTCCAACTTTTTTCTATTACATGAAGGTATATGGACAAGGGCTCTGCATCCAAAAATTCTTAGATGACTAAGATCACATCTTCTGCCACACCATTTATCATAGGGTATATCCCCACTTAAGGCTCGATGAGGGGACCTATTTTTTAGGTATACAGCTACGCGAAATGCGTCTTCCCAGTAAGCCTTAGGTAGTGAGCTTTCAGCCAGCAGCGATCTCGCCTTCTCGGTTATAGATCGGTGGGTTCGCTCTGCAACTCCGTTTTGTTGAGGGCTGTAAGGCGTCGTTGTTTGATGCGCGATACCTTTTGATGAAAGATAATCAGCAAAAACTTTATTAACAAACTCTGTGCCGCCATCAGTCCTAATCCTTTTTATTTTAAAACTTAATTGATTTTCAACTAAAGTTTGAAAATGACAAAATTTATCTTTTACTTCGGTCTTTGAACTTAAGAAATACGCAAAAACTTTTCGGGTATAATCATCAACTAAAGTTAACATATATTTATTACCTTGAAAAGAGGTTGTAGACATAGGTCCACACAGATCACAGTGGATCAACTCTAAAGGTGAAGTTGCTCTATTAAAAGCTATCCTTTTAAAAGGTTTTCTTGCTTGTTTGCCTTCTACACAAGCGATGCAACTTGATTTATCTACTACGGAAAATTCTACCCCTACCTGGTGATTCTTCAACCGATTCATGCCTATTCGACAAAGGTGTCCAAGTCTCTTATGCCAGATTTGATACCTATCCTGACAGTCAGAGTGCTCATCTTTTGTTAAATAATTATCAGCCACAGTGTTGGAAACATTTGTAGAGCCATTAAGTACATACAATCCACCACAGGGCGAAGCATGAAGAAGCGAATCACCTGTAACACAAAAGGTATCATTTTTATAAAAGTTACATCCATTTTTATTAAAAACACATATAAAACTCTTATCTACAGCTTTTTGTACAGATAGCAAATTAGCATTTAAGTCTGGTACATAAGCAACATCAGAAATTGTATTTATTTTATTTTTAGGTGTCGAGATCGAAATATCTCCTAATCCTAAACATTTGATCTTTTCACCATTTGCGACAGTTACGGTTCCTCTATCAGTCAACTTTATATGTTGAAACCAATCACGCCTTGAAGACATATGTTTAGTTGCACCTGAGTCTACATACCAAACATCCTTGTTTTCAGATCCAGAAGTATTCAAAGCAGTAAATGAGGAGTCATTTGTACTCGTAACATTACCCTTTTCCTTCTTCTTTTTCAATGGACAGTCTGGTCTTTTATGTCCGGGTACATTACAGTCATAACATACTACTTCCTTCTTCTTTTTGGATTTAGGTTTCACTTTTGCTTGAAATACCGAATCCGTCGTTAATGTGTCGCTTTTAGACATTTCATTAAGGAGTCTCGTTTTTACCAGGGCAGTAGTTACATCAACATTGCAATTTTCAAGCGCCATAATGAGGGGCTCATATTTTGGAGTGAGTCCACCTAAAAGTATAGCGGCAATCGACGTATCTTCTATCACCTTCCCAATATCTGCAAGATCCTGTGCAGTTGAAGTAACTGCATTTATGTACTGTTCAATGTCTGCATAATCTGCGAGACTTAAGCGGTACAACTTACGTTCAAGAGCTATTCTTCGTCCTATACCGTTATCCTCAAAAGCTTTCTGTAATGATTTCCACGCTTCCGATGCAGTCTTTGCACTTCTAACGTGAGTTATAGCTGCACCATCTACAGTTAGGCAAATCTTAGCAAGAGCTTTTGTATCGTACTTTACCCTTATAGCCTGAGGAGTTGTGTCACCTTCTGGGTATCCAGTAACGGCAAACCAGAGATCCTCGTGGAGTAGGTAGTTTCTCATTTTAAACTTCCACGTCGGATAACCCTCCTTGTTTCTTAAGCCAAAGGTTGGTAATGACGAAGAGCTTGACTTCGCCACAACATTACTATCACCAGTATCATGTGACATGTTTACGCACACCAAAAAATACAAAAAACAATATTTTCCAAAAAAATACACTTTTGTATATATTTCACACACGGATTTTATACTCCACAATTTCGTGCTGATAACGTTTTGTAGATATAAAGGTCGACGGGGTTCGTGGCACCGTGGTAAAAAAAATATTTTAAAGGAAAGATGTTGTTCGGTGAAAAGTTTATATTGAAGTAAGCGCTAAGGTTCAGAAAGGATGTTGAGGCCCAAAATTAATAAACATGTTTTCTGACTCTGGTGTAGGGTACATTACAGTCATAACATACTACTTCCTTCTTCTTTTTGGATTTAGGTTTCACTTTTGCTTGAAATACCGAATCCGTCGTTAATGTGTCGCTTTTAGACATTTCATTAAGGAGTCTCGTTTTTACCAGGTCAGTAGTTACATCAACATTGCAATTTTCAAGCGCCATAATGAGGGGCTCATATTTTGGAGTGAGTCCACCTAAAAGTATAGCGGCAATTGACGTATCTTCTATCACCTTCCCAATATCTGCAAGATCCTGTGCAGTTGAAGTAACTGCATTTATGTACTGTTCAATGTCTGCATAATCTGCGAGACTTAAGCGGTACAACTTACGTTCAAGAGCTATTCTTCGTCCTATACCGTTATCCTCAAAAGCTTTCTGTAATGATTTCCACGCTTCCGATGCAGTCTTTGCACTTCTAACGTGAGTTATAGCTGCACCATCTACAGTTAGGCAAATCTTAGCAAGAGCTTTTGTATCGTACTTTACCCTTATAGCCTGAGGAGTTGTGTCACCTTCTGGGTATCCAGTAACGGCAAACCAGAGATCCTCGTGGAGTAGGTAGTTTCTCAATTTATTCTTCCACGTCGGATAACCCTCCTTGTTTCTTAAGCCAAAGGTTGGTAATGACGAAGAGCTTGACTTCGCCACAACATTACTATCACCAGTATCATGTGACATGTTTACGCACACCAAAAAAATACAAAAAACAATATTTTCCAAAAAAAAATACACTTTTGTATATATTTCACACACGGATTTTATACTCCACAATTTCGTGCTGATAACGTTTTGTAGATATAAAGGTCGACGGGGTTCGTGGCACCGTGGTAAATAAATATTTTAAAGGAAAGATGTTGTTCGGTGAAAAGTTTATATTGAAGTTTGCGTTCAACTGGGAGTACTTTTGAATGATAAAATATTCTGAAATACTTTTCTGACTCTGGTGTAGGGTACATCGTTGAACCGGCGAATTGTTTAAGGTAGTCCGCGTCTGGGTACCACCTCTGTCCGTATAGCGAGGCACAGAGACTGAGCTTCCGAGTTTGCCTCGCTACCAACCGCTAAACCTTCCATCAGCATTTTACATTACGTTAGAAAACGACATGATCACAATACACGAATAGTCTACAGTGTCTACACGGAAGCAATGTTTATGCGCAACTGATAATTTAAAGTAAAAATTATTTTTATTTTATAAAATAGGTACCTACGCGGCTGGCCTCGCGGCATGCTTTGAGCAAATAGAGATGTGTAAGTAATCAAAATATTGATTTTTCAATCGATACCGATTTAGTAATTGTTTAGAACTTTTACAAAACTCAAATTAGTTATGTACACTGCTGTAAATGAAAATCATGCCAAAGTTTTAATTTCAGTTTCTGTCTCAATATCGATGATATTGTCTGTTAAAATATTTGTAAAACTTTACTAAAATTTTGTTTCATAAGGCCTTCTCGTCTCTGTTTACTAATACTTGTGTTATAATAATATTATTAGTAATTAATCGACAAACAAACAAAAGTACTTTTACCATTGGGTAATCTGTGTTTTTACAACAAATGATTATTCAACCAGACACAAATTTCGATTAATAGCGATACAAAAAAAATGTTATTGCGCAAAAAATAGTACATCTCTAATTATTTCTTTTACGTCGCCGACAACGCTCACGCGCCACGCCGCCAAAGAAATAAAAAATCTAACAAAAGAATGAAAGGAAAGCCGACAGGTATACCGCCTAAAATCGTGTTGTCATTTTTTTAAAAATTCCAAATTTTGGGGAAGTTAGTGTAAATTCGCGGAAAAAAAAGATTGTTTCAAAATTGATTAGTATTGCTACTATGATGATTATGTAAAATTTTATATTTTATTTGGTCATTTGTTTACCTAACCTTTATTATCCTTATGGGTCGGACAGGGTTTTCTTAACATACTGTATATTATCTACGTGTGGGATATCTATGGATAGGTCTTCAAAAATGATATCGAGGTTTCTAAAAAATTTTTTTTCTTGACCGAATAGTTCGCGTGACAGACGCTTCCAAAGTGGAAAAAAGTTGGTCCCCCCCCCCCTCTAACTTATAAAATAAGAAAATGAAAAATCTAAAAAAAAACTTATGATGTACATTACTATAAAAACTACCAACGAAAATTGTTTTGAACAAGATCTAGTAAGTAGTTTTTTTAATATCTAGTAAATCGTAAACCGCTAATATTACCGCGTAATCTTTCATACAAATAACTTAAATCCTTTAATTTCATAAATCAATGGTACGGAACCCTTTGTGCGTGAGTCCGACACGCACTTGGCCGGTTTTTTCAATATTTGAGTAATGGTTGTAAAGTCTATGGCCCTGAAACCTCATTGATATGAATATGTTCAAGACTGGTTAAGTATTGGTATTAATATAGTGTGTTTTTTAAATAAACAAATTTATTTATTTTCAATTAACAACTAATCTTATTCTTTTGCTTTTTATGCAAGCAATCCTATTGGAATAATTAAAAATACTAGCTAAAAGCTCTGTCTGGGCTTTTATAATCGAATATCGATAAAAAGCTCAACAGTACCTAAGTATTTAAAACTAACATGGCTCGTTCTTAAACAAGACATTACACATAATCCAATTCGAAAAATCATCATAACTTGTTCAACGCATTGAAAACACGCATTATCTTGTAAAATCACATTCAACGTCCAGATACAACCGATAAATCAGTGCTGATTGAAATAAATGGCAAGCTCGCTATGGAGAATTAAATATGTTCCATGTATCTGCAGTCAACAAGTACTAGTATATTCTCATTTTGGAATAGTTAACTTATGTAGTGTCTGTTTACAACCGTGCTGTTTTTCATAAGACATTATACAAGAACCTTGGTTAAATTTAATGTGACCCTATTACAAAGTACAAGCAGAAAGATTTATAAGCAGTTACGAAAAAGGAGATCAGGTCCGATAAAGCAATAATTTAAGCATGTTACCGATCGGGGTAGTAAAGCAAAGCACGAGCTCTCTAGAGCGTGACTTGTAAATCTATAAAACAGAATCGCTGTAAGCTAGATCGGTAGGCTACCAATGTATTTTGCCAATGAGGAGTAAGTGGAGTGGAGATGACCACAGCTTCTACTTACCTACAAGTGATTCAAATCATATGTGACCTTTTAGTTTATTTTATATACAACAAATATATAAATAGTGACGATTCCGTGAAATCATAATATAAGCGAATACGCTTTTCTAAACGAAAAACAGTCTAATACCCTTCTACAGTTTAATTGGCTTGTTAAGCTCAGTTGATATTTCACGCCTATATGTCAGTGTAGCAATTTAGTATTGCACAAATCTACTAATTGAACGTGTGAATGAGCATTATTATCAGCTACAGTATCTGGCTTTAACAATAACAAGCAGTGCTAATAATAAGTGCTTGTACATCTTTATGACTCACTTTGTTTGAAACTAATGCACTCTTACTCTCTGTCGTACTTGCCTAAGAGATATTTTGAAATCAATAAGGGTTGCACAATTAGAAATCAAAGGTTGAGTTCAATTTTAATCATCGTTGATAGCTGCCTCATCATCACCATCAAGCTTTTTATCGTCCCACTGCTGGGTACAGGTCTCCTCTCATACAGAGAAGGATTGAGCGTAATTACCACGCTTGGTCAATGCCGGTTGGCTATTTCAGACTTAAGTCCAGGTTTCCTCAAGATGTTTTCTTTCACCTTGTAATCAGTCATTGGTGTCCAAGATATACTTAGAAAGTACATATAACTTTAGAAAAGTTACATTGGTACTTGCCTGACCAGGAATAGAACCCGCGCACTCACACTTGAGGGGCTGGTGTTTTAATCACTAGGTCACCACGACTACAACGATAGCTACCTGCTATGTCTTTAATTTAATCGGTGAATTAAGGGGCGTCTCTACAATATCAAAGACATAATGAGTAATGAATAAAGATTGTGTAAATCGCCTTTAAAGAACAGTTGACCACCCGTGTAGTTTCCCCCTCTTGGTTCCCGAGAGCAGGCGGCTCAAAACCCACATAACCTGTCACGAGCCGGCTGTGGTCAGCAATGGATGGACACGCTTCGCGGTAATCGAAAATTATTAATGCTTAATTACTGTATGAGCACAATCGCCGGAGTACCTCGCGCACTCCGGCGCCGCTTGTTATCATTTTATTGAGACCTAACCCGTTTCCGTCGCATATTGATTCAATATAAGGACCTTATATGGCAACATGTGTGTTCTGTTACGAGGTGTTATTAATGTCATCACAATTATATGTCGCCACCGAGACGTTATTTAAAACCTAATGTAAATGATATAAGAATGGCAAAACGCTTATCAACTTTTCAAGAAAGCAAACAAACGTAGAGATTTCTAGCGCGATAACTTGATCGTGTCGGTAAAGTTTCCAAGTAACAGTACGATGACACAAATAAAATTTTCACAAAGTATCAATGATATCTAACTTTATAGAACAAAATTATAATATAACTGTTCATAATATTCGACATCTATAGGAAATGTAATAACTAACATGCTTCCAGTAAGTTGGAAATGAATACGAAATGCTAAATTCCTCTATAAAGACTGCTTCCTGCAAGAATGCTTTGTGAGACTATTGGTATTCATGAATATGCTAATTTCAATAGAAAATACTGTTGCCATATGCCGCTAGCTTAGGACCAGACAATTCAAAACGAAGCAAAAGTTCCCTACAGAATTTCGGTAAGACAAGTAGTAACAGAATACTAATATATCGTATGTTCTGTAGAGCCTACTGCCTTAAACACATGGAATTTTGTATCGACCTTTTTTTAGATTCAGATGGAAATGATGGATTTTGAAAATGAAATATGAAAAAAAATCAGGCTATTCATGTCGCACAAGCAGGGAGATCTAATCTGCCAAGTAACAAAGCATCACTATTATTGATCAAGAGAAAAAATTAAAAAGAGTCAATGGATTGTTAAATAAAATTATATCATGGCTAGGAAAGAAAATTCAAAAAACAAAAGAAGTACTGCATTGATCGCAATTAAATTGGCATAAGGATGACGATGATGATGTAGAACTAAGGAGAGCAGCTTTCACGCCAGAGTTATTCAATCTTCGTATTATGTTTATGTAACTCATCGGTATTCATTGTACCAATATTCCAAATGTGACAGGAAAGCGGCGGCACTCGAAAAAATGGCTATATTTTGTTTGCAAAGTCCACAAAAGTCAGTCTACTATCACAAACCGTACTCATTATACGCCTAATGCCATAATAAGTGATAGACGTCTTCGTTAAATAATTCCGTTGCACTTGAGTCGCTTGACAGAGAGTCGCTTGATTTACGTGAAACTGATTTGATAATGTCTTATTTTATTCTGACATTAGAATGGAAAATTAAAATGTGTCATAATATGTATAGGACGGCAGAGAAAAGTCGCGATTTTTTCTTATTTGGGCGCCTAGGCCGTGAATTCAAACATGGTTTTAAAAAACCTGCTGTTTTATTGAAGATGCAACACCTGTGCGGTCCTAATTTAAATACTTTTTCTTTCAGAATCATGAACAAAATCCGTGGTAGCACTTGCACTATAGAATTTTCAAGAAACATTTTTTTTTTTCATGAAGAGTGAGATAATTCGCTTAATAGACTTAGGAATCTCCTCAGTGCAATCAAAATGAAGGCACTTGCGTGCGAACATACGATACATACTGTCCTCGCTATCACAGACAGGTGCTGATAGCAAACATTAATCGACTCGACACTCATCGAAGGGAAAGTCAATTTATGTAACTAAACGTAGCAATAGAACTAATATTGATTAAGATGAGCGATGAAGATTTGGATTCTTCAAGCATGGACGTGACGCAATGTAGACAAGTGTTTAAAATCCTCAAGTACCCCCGCGTACTTACAACATGCGACATCATTTATCTATAAAGAAATTCTTCTTCTTTTAATTAACATCTAATTAAGAGCTTCATTTAGAAGAATCTAATACTCGATTTATGAGCGATGAGAGACCAACTTTCTCACGTGTTTTGCTGACCAGATCTGCTCACGTATTTTATAGCATCTAATAATTTCATCTTAATTCTTAGAAAGCTCTTTTCTGTGTGTATAATGTATGTTTGTAGGTTGTTCCATCTAGTTGTACAGCAGCTGCAACTAGCGCTGCTACCTGATATTTAATGACGTTATCGTAGTTGCACAGGTTCCATAAACTGAATTGTATATGTTTATCGTTTAACTAGCACAGTCATTAAAAAAATAGAAGAGCTCATTAACAACTTTTCTGCATTATAAAAAATCCAAGGCGTATGTAAATGCTTGCTAATTTACTTTATTAATTTTTTGCTGTCTGCAAATATATTAAAATCAAAAAGTATTGTACTAATATTATTTAATAAATTAAATACATTATAACGAACAATGAAAAGCCGCTGAAAACTGTAGTAAAGAAAGGCTTCAGTGTGAGGGCGGGCGGGGAGGCGCGTACGCACGAGGCGTGTTCGGCAGGTCGGCGCGAGAGCCGGCCGCCAGAGCCGCTGCGGAAGCTGCGGCAAGCGCACCTGTTGCACGACCCCGCGTCCCACGAATACAAACCTTACGCGAAACACGTGTATTTACCTCGCGATTTTATGCCCGGTGACATGAGTATCAGTGAGAATACAGTGACAGTGCCCATAGAAACGCCTTAGAGGACGTATCTACTATCTGGAGCAACCCTAGGTCGGTAGCGCAACGTTTTATCTTTCTTATCACATTATCGCATGTTTTGATTGCACACGCAATATCCGCTGTGCGAATATCTTGTTCGCGTTAGTTTTATACTGCATACTTCTAATTATAACTACACATCTGTCTTTCGGAATGTTAAACTAACTTGTTAAACTATTTTCATAAAGATAAGCTTAATGTAGATTTGCATCAATATTTCATTGAATAAAATTATTCACAAAAGATGTTTACTCGTCTTTCCATAATATTATGATTTGGCATTGATCATTTTACGAAAATATAATCAATCAAATAACACGATTTAAGTTTATAAGTTATAAACGTTTTTACTTTACTTATAATTATATTCTCACGAAACCACTATTTGAACCAAGGTATCTTTAATTCATCATCGCACACATACACGTAGTAAATGCCTACATACTAATTTGCCTGAAAATTATAAATATGTATATTAAACTTCATGCTGTCATCACCAGCATGTAAAAAACTTAATGACATTTGGAAAAAAAATCGCTAGTAAAATATGCATAAACGTAATCAAACAAAATTATCATTCTAAGTCTCTATCTATAAATAAATTTACTATCTAGAGCATACAAATGTCATCAGTGAATAAATAAACCTAGCGTTTACCAATACGAACACAGCTTGGTGTCAATAAGTAAATGGTCTTAATAGTTCAGAAGAACCTTAGGAGGTCTGCCAAACTTCAACGGGTCACATTACGTGTATTATCGTCAATATCGCCAACGTGGACTGGTTCCTACGACCGCTACGCGCTCTTATACCGTTTGCGAACATCGCTTTGATCACATTTTGTCCATTTTATATGATGTCAATTCAAAACATCGACCTACATAACAGAACATAAAAGTGAACGCGTACCTCATCGAACCTGTAAATTAAATTCAAAGAAGCGACTCTTCATTAACAACTTCTTAATGTAAAACTTGGTGCGATTAAAATGTCTTCACGCTTGCTGCATCGTTAGTATTGATCACGTAAATCGTTGAGCGTATTATGTGACATTAGCATTTAAAGGACCTCGAGGACCAGAAGCGATTATTAGAGTAGTTTATTCCCTTGTGGAGCAGTGTGAACGAACCTCGAAGAGGAACGGCAGCATAAATCAAGGCATTACCGTCTCGACATTGGTTAACTAGCAAGGCGATGTACTGGGATATCATAATCGTTCGCCAGACATAACTAACGTTAATTACTAGTAGGCTTCGCCACTGGCTCCTGAAAGCTATTCGGAGGCCCGAGGCTATCATTGCATAACGACGTGGGAAGAGCGATCAAGTGAAGGGCATAGAAGAGTAAACACTTGTTACTGCACAGATGATTTCATATCGGTCAAGGAAACTCTTAAAGGAAAACCGCAACCTACAAAATAATATTTTTGCATTAATTAAAACATATTATGCATACATATTATACATATTATTATTATTCCTTTTATTCGTGTTAAATTATTTTAAGTTATAATTTCATACTTTAATTTGCCATATATCTCTATTAGGAGAGGGTTAAACTAATTACAAGCTAAATATACAGATCTCATTAAAACGTAGTCCTGTCTGGCGAACGGATTCACTGTATGATTTAGAAATGTCAGGGTAATTGGATTTATCGTACGAACACTACTAGAGGACGGGTTTCGTCTTAACCTTTATAACTGCTTTAATTCTTATCGATTCGCTGGTAAATGTCGAATCAAAGAGTACCTGCAGGCAATTAAAAATTCATCAAGGGCTCGCCTTGAGCGTCTGTTGGGTAAGCCCTTCCTAAGGAGTGTGCGCATGCGCTCATCTGTTCACTATTCGAACTGCATAATCACTGGTTACTATTTAGAACTACTCGATCAAATAACCGCATCTATGATAAAGCGCTCAATGGTTTCGATGCAGTCTGTCGATTGATAATACTGGTCATTCCTGGACCGTTACTGTGAATGTAAGCGATAAATCAATCAAAGAAATACAAAGGCTTTCTTGTGTAAATATTCAATTATACCGATTTTATATTCCGAAACGGAAATTTAATACACTGACATATTGCTTATAATAAAGGGTGTATCTGATATCGACGCACAAACGAGTACCATGGATCCAGTACATGATTCTGAACCCCCCCCGTGGTAGAATTTTTCGTCGGCTTTTTCATGATTTAAAAAAATATATGTTATTTTATTCACTTTAGACCGTTCATAATTGCTATACTTTTATAACCCAATAAGATTTTAAAGTAAAAATTAATTAATTCGCTAATTACACTTAAAAAGCGCAAAGAAAACAAAACTCGAAAAACTATATTATCAGCTAATTTAATAAAGTTCACATCAGAGAACAACGTCATACCTACAAACCCGCACGGCGGCACGCTTGCAACGTTCAAAGGTCGAACCGACACATTTTTTTAAATACTGTGAATTCTGTAACCGTTCATTAACGACATAAATGACTATCACAATTTTATTACTGGCATGCGGTCTAGCCTTTTCGCGAAGTTTACGTTACGATGTCAGATACACCCTGTATTGGTGCAACTGCAACCTTTCAAAAAGAGGAAATTATGTTCACTTTACACGGTAAGCGAATTCAATATACTCAATACCGAATATAATTAAAGGTTATAAATTATTATGTTCATACGCGAAATACACTCCCGTCCAGTAAGAGCCGAGAACTTAATGGACTTTCGCTTGTAAATAACAATACGTAAAACGTTTTAAAACGATACGAAAATTATTTAATTTTGACTTGCACAGTAAGTGTTTGTTCGAATTAATAAAGTTTTATTTTTCGCCTTTCAAAATTTTTTAGACTGCAGGAAATGTTTAGTTGCTACTTTACGCTTATTTGTGGTTTTCCAGTTTCAGGAAATCATATCGTTAATTACGGACTAATTTCACATTATTTATATTATCACTGCAGCTTGAACTGGATATTTAAAAAAATAAATAATTAAACGCCTATGCAGTAAGTATGTAGGTGTTTAATCAGTTTTATCTAAAATATCCAGTTTTCTAAAACTGCTGTAAAAATGGGCATTACGGTGTTCGCAACTGACCTAGGACAACGAGTTGATATAAATTAATCCTGATTATAGAAAACGCGTTACCGGACATAGGTTTATTTTCAAATTAATCATCCAAAAGCATAACATTATGGGTGCAGCAGTGACCCGAGCTTATAATAATTGTTAGCGCAATCATGCTGTTTGTAGTGCAGCACTCAATTATTGATACGATAACTGTTATTACAAATTACATTACCTATCCTAAGCTGTTCGTTAATACACAGTGGCTGCCATTATTGTTAATGAATGCAGCAAAGCGCGTTCTTAGTGTGTACAATTAAATCGGGACGTATGCATAGCAACGTTAAGTAAACATGACAAGTCCGCAGAGCTCCCGGCTTCACGGTTCAGGAGCACCTAGTATTTGTTCTAGACAAATAAACCTCCCGGCACGTCCCCAAGTGCGGGATACATAATCACACATACAAGGACCAACGCCTATTTGTTACTTATACTTTTAACACAAAAAACGCCATGCCTTATTATAAGTCGTTGGAATAAAGATTATATAAACCAGCGCTGGGGCTCTTGGCATAGGGTAGCAGCATAAATCTGAACAGTAGCCGTTTTGCGTGGATGTGCTGAATGTTTTCTCCAACCATTTCTTATTGTTTTAGGTTGTTTTGCGTTATATTTACCGCAAATAAACATTTGTTCTTCTTTCTTTTCATATAGATAAAAAAAGGTATAATCCTCAAGATCACAGTCGCTAGTGTGCTGCTCTGTATACTTTAGCGTAGTCGACGGAAACTTGAAATACCTATTATGTATAAAATATTTTGGATATATGCTGACATGTTATAGGCACGGTTTTGCAGCCTATATCTATGTGAAGACGAAACTTTGTTTTCTTAACCTCCATCCACACTTCCCGCGTGTATCAGTTGCGCGACGAGAGAGAAAGTACCAACGTACATTTCGTAATTCCTTTTGAAACAAGAAAATTAAAAACGAAAACTAAGTGTTATTTTGTTAAACAAAAGTATATCCATATAAGATATCAATACAGCCATCAACATAAAATGTTAACGCAATTTAGGAGTGATACTTATTGATATTGTATTACGTGAGTGCACGTGGCATTACATAACAGCATACGATTCGATAGCAAAACATATTACTGTGAATGGGTATCAAATGATAATTCATAAAATAGCTTTGTAACAGCTATAACAGAAATTATATGTATATTTATATAACACCTACGATTTTTACTTTAACGTTAGAATCGATTTTATCGTCAAGAATATTTTGATCATCAATACCGGTTCAATAGACGAGGGAGGTCCCGCGGTGCGTCGCTCCGTCATCACCTATTTGCATGTGAAGTGCAAAATGTCGCCGTAAAATAAATCCGCTTAATGTGTATTCAAAGCGAATCATCATCATGCTAATATTGTAATTAAGATAGTATCGCGACCAAGCCGGTTTGCAAACGCATGCCTTTGAAACAGGCACTACGAAAGACATCGGTTTATATATCGAGCTCATATATTTCATTTGACGGGAAATTAAAGTTATTATTATTTTAATAGCTTGTATTATATGTTTTGAATTGAAAAGTTCTGTTTGTAGATTTTAGATGCTTGTACCCGGTAAAAATATAGTTTTCTTCAATCATAAGAGAAAAAAATAAGATTCCAGTCCTCGATATTATTGTTACTACTGTCAACAACATTCCAATACCATTAATCATAAAACTATCCAGATGGAAGCACTTATATTTAGGGCACATTATCAGTTGTTGTTTCTTCAAAAGTTTATGGGGCATTGTTAAAAGTTGTCTCTTAACCACAAAGCCTTAACGTAAAGACATTGAACCTGCCTGAGTGGTCACCTCCTTGACAACGGTTACACATACTTGCTACAACAAAACTATGATTCAACATTTCTAAACGATTCCTTTCTGTCTTAGCCTAGCATTGGCGATGATATCAGGTCTATTCCAAGAACGAGAAACTTAAAGCAGTTTAGCATATATTTCTCTACAGACGCTACTTTTATGTATGTATGCTAGTGTCTAATCATATCAATATAAAATCAAGTACTGATTGATGTAGCAATAAAGGAAAGGGAATTGATAAGTACTTTATTGATCATGAAGACCTGTTTAACTAGATTGGATCAGATAAAAAATCAATAATTCTGTTTTAAGTCACGGTTCTATTAGGCAATGTGTATTGTCTTGGACAGATGCAACTGATTACAATCAGTGCTGGGAGCGGCACGCGCGCAATGCGCCAACCGCGGCCACTCGCGGGCGTAGCGTCTCTGCAGTTGCGCTTGCGCCTGGCCACAGTGGCTGAAATAATGCAGTCCCGATATTTCACAATACATTTGTAAGCAGCTCTCGAGACATTTAGCGGTATTAAACTATTTGATAAGAAGATAAAAAGTGTCCTGCGCTTGCTTTAGTTAAAATAATTTAACTTCACTTCTATTTATTTTGTGAGATAAAAGACTAACAAAGAACAATGCTTGTGTGCCTAAAGGTGAAGTAAAAGTTATTATTTTGTAGTAAAATAATACTTCTATATACATTGACCAAGTTAAAAATTAGAATAACTGAATATTAGGTAAAACAATTAAGTAATGTTATATCATATAACTTCTCAGAAGCTAAACTTGCACGTAGGACAAGCCCTCTTGGAACTTTATTACCATGCCATGATACTATTCATTAGATATGATATTCCTACAAACCAATTTCACCATCAATGATAATATCATTTACAACATAATAAAAAAAAACACAAGTAAACGGTAGCAGTCACGCAACAACATCGTTTTTCAATTTACTGTCAGGTAAAATTTGAATAATTATGAAATTATCTAACAGCGGCGCCGCCACTTCAAAACGTATCTGTGTAAAATAACACCAAGATAAGAAAGGAACATTAAAGATAAATTGCACCCGAATTCTGAATAGGTTGTTCAGAAAACGTGGACTGTGCCACCAACTAATTGGCAGCCGGTTTGCGCGAGTGGTCGCCGCGCCGTCTGCTGCGTCAGTAACCCACTTATGAAGACGAACATCAGAAGCAGATGACACAGCACACACTAGACACATTATAAGGACTTAATGCGCAAAACAAACGAACACCTACATCCTAAACTTTCCAACTTTCTTTGTGTAGCTATGCCAGCTATTTGTCACAATCTTTAAACCGCAACCAATGTTAGCGAAAATATTTTAAAATACCATCAGTTTCGTTATGGTTACTGTAAACTGTGACAAGATGGTTTGACGACGCGTCTCTCATTCTTAAGGATGATTCAACTATAGACAAGATTCTCAAAACGAGGACAGTGAAACGACCTAACGCGAGCTGATAACATGGTCTAGGAGCACTCGTTGCTATCTCTAGGTACATTAACACAAATCGCTTTAGTTACTACTCTAGAACAAACAAACAGTGCTCAAGACCTAGGGCTACAAACTACCACGGGACAACCACTTCGTTAACGTTATTGGTAAAATACATATATATGTCTCGCATACATTAAAATCCAGTTGAGCAATTGATATAAATACAAATAGATGCAATTCAAAATCTAATAAATCTATATACAATTATCACGACACCAGGAAGGCCCTTTGTACCACAATCATTTAATAATGTGGATAATTAATTGAAACTACATAATTGGGACAAGCATAATTCAAAGGGTTTAAAGCAGTTATTATGTTGTTAAAAATTGAATGACGAAGGAAGTTTAAGCCGCATCGCGCAACGGCTCTCATTGAGGCTTCTTTTTTTGTTCTTTATCTCTGATGAATTGAGCACGGAGGTTATTTATTTTAAATAGTGACTCATATGAAATTGCAACATAAAGGCAAATTTATAATGAGCTACCCGACGACATTCCACGAAGGCCGCGTAGTCGCAGACAGGTAAACTTTGCTGAGTTGAGTCTGCGACTCCGCGCCCAACAATGTGATCACGACGCGGGCGCAACCAGTAGGCGCAGCTACTTTCGTAATGAAACCGTATTGATAGAGTCATTTAACTGAATATTTATTACATGTAAATGCTAACAAGTCCAAATGATTTACAACGATTATAATTTCTCTCTACGTTCTTTACCGGCTGACACGAAAAGATATAATTTATTGACACTCTTTTCTAGCTACTTAATCGGCACGCCCATTTCCTATTTAAACTGGAGGCAACGTCTGTATAAGCTTGTTTTTGTTGGTTTTCTACTGGAGTTAATAAAATCTATATAAAAACTTCATTATTGTGGTAGCAATAAATTTGGAGGATTTGACTTAGTCTACTGATCTGCTATTTATCTTGATTAGGTTTACCAACATTTATGAGATGACGGCAGCATGAGTATGTGAGCATTTACGCATATGACGTAACCGTATTAGAAATAGACAACTGCCTAACGAATAACCCAGATATCATCAATTCAATCGTCGCTTTGGCAGGGTGACCATCAAACTTTGCACAAACGTAAAAGCTCGTACGCAAAGCTTGTAAATATAAAAGAACTATTAGTGATCTTTCGTTTCTGTGAAATACTTTATAAAAATGTTCAGTGTCATAAGGCGCAATAAGAATCAAACCACAAAAGAGTAAAGTAAAATTGACAGACAGCAAGCATCTCGGGTGGTCCACGGCTCCATGGTTTCATTATATGACGCATAACAACAGCACACGTATCACGGCGTTCCAGATAAAAAAGTAATAGGACATCCCATTTCCCTACATTTTAATTTAACAACGGAAGCCGCGTGACTTGACAAGAAAAGAATCAGATTAATTTCACCGTTGTCCCGACGGACGCGGCCGATCCGTACTAACAAATTGTTCCAAAATATCGTAGCGATTAAAGCATGTAGACAAAAGGGGTAGAGAATGCTGGTATAAAATAAACGTGATCTCACCAGGAAGCCGTCCACAATAGGACGAGAGAAGGACGAAAAGGCCAATGACTTTGTAAAAACAAATACATCTCTATTATTTCCATTTCATACAAAGCTAATTATGTCCAATGCATGCCAGTATTTACATAAAAACTGGACAAATGTCTGCTTAATTATAATATCTGCCATTATTTGAAGTAATGATTTACTTTACAATTAATAATTAATATGTACCAATAAGAGCAATGAAAGCGTGTAGCACCTGGAAGTGCGTGCTGTAGCCGCGTTGGCTCGCCTCCAGTTCCACTGAACTTTGACAACTAGCTGCGGCGGTAAATTGCTGTAACACATCCGTCTGCCCTGCCGCACTCATACGCAACGCAAAACTCTACTAAAGTGAAAATGCATTTCTGGAAATGTTATAAAACGACTTGGACGTCTTTTCGTCAACAGGATATCAATAATGCGCTTTTACATCATAATTAGCTAGATGAAATACTTTTCGTTGCTTTTCTGCATTCCCAGGACGCAACTGTTCAAGTACTGCGAGGTCGATGCACCACAAACGTGCATTCCTTTTCCCTTTCTGAATTTTGATTGCCTCCAGGTATGTACCAGGAACAAAAATATAATGACGGGGTTCCGTCAATTGATCTTATACAACAAATATATTTTACAGAGTTGTCGTGACACGTTCAAGTATTGTGTTCAGTTCGGGAGCGTGTACTTTCTTTATCGATTTTTAATAATGCGGGACGCCCTTTCATAAAGCTTCATTAAGAGAAATTGGTGTGTCGTCACTCACTCGATCATGATTTAGCTGTCACTGATCACGTCAGCGTCAGTATGAATATTCGATGCGCCAGAAAATCATGATGGCCGTTATATGCGTTTGCTTCGACATCTGATCTAAAGTCAATTTATAACGATACTGATCTATTTCTTTTGTATGTCGACCCGTAACGAAATCGATGGTTAACGAAAGTAGCATGACTACGTGACTACTATGAGACGACAACGTGACGCTATTTGATATCATTGCATCGTAGCTTTAAATAATAAATACACAAATTCTAAATCAAACATATAGCCTCAAAAGTGTTGAAATATGTAATCCTGAGTTACATCCGTAGATAGATACATATGTATATATGTATCTTCGAGTCATTCAAACTAGACATATTCAAGTGAGACATCCTCTTTGAGCCACATAATATTAAAAAGATACAATCGCATAGAACGCATAATAAGACTGACGTTATAATAGCAGAGTAATTTTGGTTGCTTAAGCAAATGGTGCATACGGGAGGAGGGCTGAGGTTGATGAAAGACTGACCTTAGTAGCGTGGGCGTAGCTAGACAATGATAATCCGACAGACCGAGGTCCACGAACTGTACCGGAATGCAAATAAATAGATGCACATGAACAGGACGGGCCCGTACACCTGTCGCTGATCAGACAAATAAACAATGCACGTCATGCCGCGACCTACGGTAGCACGGATCTAACATTATACTGTCATCAGCATGAAACACTTGGTAATGTTTAATACATCTCTGGACATTATGAATTCTAAATTTTGAAATACATTTATTGTTGTTTTATAAAGTACGAGTAACTTAACCGTTTGAACTTTAGAAGATAAAATGCCACTAGAAATAGTTGTTGCATATGCATTTGTCACAACAATAAATAAAAATATACGGACAAATCACACAGATTGAGCTAGTGCCGAAGTAAGTTCGAGACTTGTGTTATGGGATACTAACTCAACGATACTATATTCATAATAGATACATACATAGATAAACATCCAAGACCTAGGCCAATTAGGAAAAGATCGTTTCCCATCATGACCTGGCCGGGGATCGAACCCGGGGCGTCCGTCGCAGGCAGGCGTGTTGACCGCTGCGCCACGGAGTACGTCAAAAACACACCACATCAACAACGTCAATACATTTGGGTTGTATATAAATAATGCGTACTTAGCACATAGTAATGAGTTTGTGTCTGTCTCCTTATATGGTAGGTCATACAAGATGCCAAGCTTCTTTAAATACTTTCAGAGCAAACAGGAAGATTCTTTTCTTCATGTATATTTATGTTTAATACTATTTATAAGAGTCTATGTTTTACGTTATTTTTATTTTCCCTAGTTATTTTATAACATAGTATTTGTGACAAAATTGTTACATTTATTTGGGGTATGCTAATCTTTAAGAAATTGTTATAATACCCTTAGACTTAAGTAATATATTGAGTAGATAAGCAATATTGTTGGTTATCCATTAAAGATTTAAAAAAAATGCTGTAGGTATCTTTTTATAAATGGTAATCAAAATTATTACGATTTGCATTGTTAATTACGTATAACAAAAAAACTAAACAAAAAATTTTAAGTATATTATCTTCACTTACTTAGACCGTAAAAGTTTAACAATATGGGATTTTGCCCCATACATAAAATATTATTTGTGTCCGCACGTTAGAACATTGCGCATACTCTAATTGGAGATATGACTCGAATGTGTGAAGCTACAGCAGGCATAGATACAGATTTTTAAGAGCTATTGAGCTTAATTAATTTTATAATAATACGGGACTCCTACCTGTAAAGTCACACAATAGTAGTATTTTTCAGTAGTAGAATATTTTCGAGCCTAAGATGCCTAAGTTAAGTGACATGAAATGCTTTGGTAAACTCGTGATAGTGCCTAACTCGAAGAACTCAGACAATAATACTAAACAACTACCAAACCTAGACCGGTGCATGTTAAATATTTTGTTTCATTAGCCTATATCGTGTCCCACTGCTGGGCGAGGGTCTCTTCCTTTTCTTTCCAAATCTCTTTTGGAAAACTTCTCCCTCCAAACCTGTAGCGATCTCAGGACATGTTGGCCCTGAAAACCTTGTTAGATGAACTTTTACAGAACCATCTCAATTAAGCGTGAAATTAATCAATTTTTAAAATATTTGCTATGAGATCTTGTCTGTAATTACAGCGGCACAAATTGATGGTATACTGGTGTTCTGCTAGCAGCCTTATGTCATATGTATCTTAAATTGAGATAAATCAATTGGTTACTTTGTATATCTAGAACATGTAATAAAACGATCCAGGTATTCTTATTACCCTTTAATGTATTTTGTTATTGCTAGATAATATAAACATAATCACAGTGTAATTTAAGGATAATATACATAATACCTATACTTCATCCCCGATAGCATTAGACAAATTAAAAAAGGTTGTTTTTTCAGTACACTATAAATGTATATTGCGTTTTGCTACAGTTAAGATTGATGCTGAATATATTGTAATCTACTTCTGTAATGATTAAATTGCAACTTATTTGAACTATCTATCTACTAAATTTATGAGGTTACTAAATTATTTAGTTTTTACGTAAGTATGCTACTATTGTCGATGTTAAAAACCTAAAAGAATCAGAGTTGGTCTCGGATATTTCAAATGCTTTAAATTATAAGTTTACCAAATTTGAAAAGTTTCCTAACAAGGTCATAACGTTGTGGTAGCAGAGTATTTTTTTATTATGCAGGGTTAAAATGGTCAAAATACGCTGTGTTTTGACCATTTTAAGAAATATTGATAAGGAATGACTATCGGATCGGGACAAAATAAGGTTTGATTGTCATTCCTTATCAATATTTGTGAATGCCTTACTGCCATACCATACCTCACCTGCTTTATTGGCGATTTTCGTTTGTCGGTTTTATTTGTTATCATTTGTGTTTATTTTCATATTTATTTGTTTAAATTTATCTCTAAAATCAGATGTACATCTCTGCATGATTTGTGTAAAGATATAATTATACTTCAATAAAGCTTTAATTTAAAGCAATCACAGTACCCGCTTTAATCGATTTGTGTGCAGACTGCAGTTATAAGGTAAATAAACGTACCTTTAGGAAATTACTTTAGCGAAGTCGTGTACTTATAAAGAACCGCTTTACAGTTTACTGATATCAATGACCCCGCCACGCGAGTGCCGCACTGTTTGTTTAGCATTACAGAACATTTTCATACAAAGCCTTCACGATAGCCGTTCACGAGGATATCTTAACGAGACAAGCAGTTGTTAAATCGTAAATCATATGTTTTTGTTTTCGCATTTAAACAGTTATGAAATTTTGCGTATGATATTTAAGCAAAACTTTCACAATAGATGGAATCCCACAAATAATAGACAAAGTTTCCAAACTTAGAGCTGTCCACGCATAACATAATGCCTATTGATATAGCCTGTGTTACGTCTTAGGTGCTATACTAATGGATTATTAACTCATTTTTAAATCCCAATAAGGGGTTTAAGAGCTGGTATCACTTAACAGTGTTCATTTTTGGAATTATAGTAATGTTAGATTTTTTTATGTGGATAGACCACATAAAAAAATGACTGAAAGCAATGAATTGTACAGCCTATTATTACTATTATTAAGTTATACTTAAAATAA
The DNA here is from genome assembly GCA_037179545.1 of Sesamia inferens. Lineage (NCBI taxonomy): Eukaryota > Metazoa > Arthropoda > Insecta > Lepidoptera > Noctuidae > Sesamia > Sesamia inferens. Next base: position 11,152,696 of record CM073928.1, on the reverse strand, counting down.
AATAGCAGTGAAATAACTTTTTATAGATATATGTGTCTAATATCTACACCATAGTTTACTTTATCACTCCCAGTTTAATTGAAGGGTTTTGTTCTTGGAGAGAACCACCGTTAAAATGGATTTCATAATATAGATATGGTGAGCTTCCGAAATGACACGCTTTTATGCTCATACAAATAAGTGCAACTGTTCATGAACCTAATTAAATATTTCTGACACATTTGCGGGACCAATGAGACAGTTTATTTTATTATAAGCTCGAATCATTCACTAATTAACCTATAACCAGGGGCGTGCACAAAGATTTTATTGGGGGTATGCATAAATATACCTACTATCCAAATCTCTGTGCTTATATATGGTAAAACTTAAAAAACGTAACTTAGACGTAGTTTCAATTTAACATAGTCGCGTACTTTTTCGCATGTCAACATTGAATTGATGTTTGTGCGTGGCTACAATGAACATCTAAGTATGTGATTGATGATAAGAACAAGTCAAATAAATGATATACGTGGGGTATTAGGTATTTTTTATTTGCCCAAATGAATACAATGAAATCATCATCATCTCAGGGTTAATACCAGTCGCATCCAAAGCTTTGGAATCTGGGGTCCGCTTTTCCAGTCTAATTGCTGATTTTGGCGAAATTTCGACAATTTCCGTGAAGCGACTGCCGTCTGACCTCCACAACGCGAAGGCAATATCGAAGCATTGAAGTTAGACCAATTGTTGGACTTTTGTGGGCTCCAACAACCCGTAACGACTGCCACTAGATGTTCGCATGGCAACCGAAACCAACGGCTTAACGTGCTTTCCGAGATACGACCAGACCAGTGCAAATATTCATATTCATGCATACAAATACTTACACTGCGCGAGGATCGAACCCGCGCCTCCTTACGCAGCGGCCGCGTTCGCTACCGCTACGCCATGTAGGCTGTCAAAATACAATGAAATGGTATTACTAACTCAACTGTAAATAAGTAATAATTTATTTCTCAAAAAAACTAAAAAAAAATATTTCACTATCTATAAATTAAATCAACGCGCCTATCTATTTTTAAATAACTCTGTAAAAATCAAATATATATAAGATCGTTTTGAAATCGCTAAAAGTTCTTTTAAAATGGACAGATAGACAAATCTATGAGTCTGCTTTGGCTTTTCATAAATATGCGTAATGCACTACTCATTGGAATCATAACTATTAAATTTTGCTAATTTGTAAACTTCAGGAAAATTATTACAACATAAAGTATAGTATTGAAATTCAAAAGCAAGTAGGTTGAAAAACTTAAGGTCTTTTAAGTTTTTATAACGTCGAACTGTCAAAGCCGTGTTTTAAAATAATATACCTATACGAGAAACAAAACAATTTATTTGTACACACTACACAACCTGCTAACCACATATAATTATCATAATACTTTTTATAAAGACAACCTTTCTTTTGTGTTAAACCAAAAACTCTAAAATAAATGAATATTCAATTCCGCTTAAAACAATCAATACATATTTAACCCCAACATATTTAACATATTAACCATAATACACCAATAATGAAACAACATAAGCTGCTAAAATAAAAAGGTATTTGAACGAACAACAATCATGCTATATTTCTGAACTTCTTAAATTCGTCGCATTATTAGAAGCTGTGCTTATCATGGGCTTTAAACCCAAAGAAATTTCACGCACACGTACACAACAGTTTAGGCACACAAGCAAATAATTTTATACACAGACAGATACGGAAGAGGCACATTTTGTTTATGCTTACGCCGTAAGAGGCGCGGGTGTCGCGCCTAAGGCAACTAATGTGTCTCGTTAGCACTAGGCCCAATAGATGGCAGTGTTATCAATAACTGATTAACAAAGTCTTTTAGTTTTAACTTAGTAGTATATAAATTATTTTACAGTATATTATAATTTTAGAAGACTATTAGGGTATGCAGAGCTTTTCTGCTTGTAAGGAGCGCACGCGCCTGGGTTAAACCCCTAAAGTTTAAAAAGGCAAAGAAAAGACCCAGTCCTTTTACAGTACTATCATAACCCTTTACCTGAAGTATATCATAGTAAACTAGCTGAACTTGAAAGCATTTTGGATGCAATATAATATTGTAATTTAGTTAATAGTCAATCACGGAAATCAATTATTTTAATATAAATCTGTGAAAAATCTTATTTCTATTCATATTTTAGAGACGCCAAGTTCCACAGCTATATTTTTCATTAACGGCCATCCTCAAGTCCCTCATTCCTTAAATATTGACAAAGACAACCAACTTCAACCAAGATCTTTGTGTTCTGCAGATAGGGCGATGCTAAGAGTGGCTGTGGCGGCGCTGGCGTGCCTATGCATGGCGGGCTCTTCGCCCTCCGAGCACGGCTTGCGAGCATACGCGCTGAGCAAACAGAATCCCAAGGTAAATATAAATACAACCCTGTAAATACCGCACTACCATCCAGTGACAACAGCTTACAACAGAAGCATCAACCGTAATAAGTACACGAGATAAGCAATCCCACGCGCATTTGAAGTTATGTATGATAGAAGTACGAAGTTCTGTAGTCGTAAAGTTGCATGGCGTGACCATGGAACATTACGACTTAGAACTTGCAGTCTTGGGATTTTTTCGTATCATGCATAACTTTTTAAATGCATGTCGGTTTGCTTACCTCGCGTATTACTGAACGTTTAGGAACTCCTAATGAACGAACCCATTCAAACGTTTTAGTCAAACTGGCCTTCCTGAATAGACCTCCCAGAAGTTTTTATTGAACAATCTTTTTGCATTTACTTACATTTCTACAGAATATTTGAGCAAAAGGGACGTGCTCTTTGTCACCGACAACAGCACTATTTAAATAGGTTGATATTTTCGGTTGTCTGCAGTGTCGTACAACATAACAACAGCATAACATAGGTATATACATATATAACCACTGTCAATAAATATGTAGTAGGAAAACTAGACTGAATGAATTTAAAACTTGTTAGGGAGTTAGGCAATAATAAGTACCTACGAGAAGCAATAGTCAATGGGAATTGAGTAACTACTTGACACGCTAAACTTTTGCTTTAACGACTCAACAAAATATATAATCCAAAATCGCCTCATTATTGCACTATATCAATAGTACGTGCCTGATAAGTAGACCGATATATTCAGTGTGACTGGTATTGCAAAGTTGTAGCTACTGTAGGTAATAAAGGCGTGCACTAGATTACCAAGGAGCATGAAAACAAAATTAACTCTATTGAAACTCGAACATCTAAAATAAAAGTACGGCGAGGCAATGGACAAAAACAATTAAGCGACAGCACGTGTCTGTTAAAATTAGTTGATAATTGAAGTAAGTATAAGAAGAAAAGTTCAAACTATAAGAATGGATAAAAAGAAGACCCCGTCAAGCACTTACGAGCGGAGAGTCGAATTCGCTTGACGAAATTGAAAGATACGGAACTAACCCGAGTCCTTTTCAAAGCAGGTCATATTTCATGAAATATGGACTATAAACGAGACACACATTTTATTCTATGATAATAATAAGCTCTCCGACAGACATCAAAACGTATGGCGAGGACTGCCGGAAATATCATGATGTTCTCGTAGATTACTTTCGATAAACTAGTTTATAAATAAATTTATGCATATTAGGAGCTTAACATTTATTTTAGTAGTGCTTGGACAGGAACAACATATAGCTAAGATTAATATGAGTTACTATTCAATTGCAGGACATCACTAGTATCCTTTCTAGCATTGAAGAAAGACTTCGGGTTTTAGACACAATTAGTGCAGTTCACGAGACACAAGCACGACGCCTGGATGTCATTCAGGATAAGCTTGGTGAGTTCATTAATAAAGTTATAAATTATTAATTCGTAAAAAGACAAAAATCGCATATTCTACAGTATTCAGTTTTGAAGTGTTGGTAAGGCTTTTAAATCTTGAACATTTAATAATACATTATACAATACTACTCAGTTCTCAACCAAGTTATGAAAATGTACATTATGTGCTATATACCGCATTAAACCAATAGATAAAATAAGTAACAACGTGGTACAGACGACAGCACATCAAGCTACTACAATTTGTCAGATTTCCTTTTTAGATTTTAACAACATTAACATTATTGACATTAAGGCTCAAGGTTGATTGGGAATATCTGACAGTTTGGGGTAGCTTGACCTGCTGTCGTTCGTACATGGTAGGATAGATAACAACCAACTCAGATTTTTCTGAAATAATTGTAAATGTCAAACAAAGACATTGTTAAGCAAATTGGCTTAGCAGTACAGCCAGAACTGCATAAACTAGAAAAAAGTCACATCACAACAATACATAGGTATTTTGTTCCGGGAAACTAATGAGTCATATCTATGTGGACTACGGTAGTCTTATTGTGTCATATCCTATTTTACTATGGGTCAACTTTTGCAATATCTGCTGGTGTACATCACTTGCAATTGAATGAACAAGAGCAACGGACAATTAACTACTAAAGGCACCGCTTTGGGCTGCAGTGGTATGAATAAATTAGTAAATGGCTGTTGTACGCAAGCTGAATAGGATACCGCTAATATTCATGCATTTGCTTTCAGATCGCGTAGAAAATACATTGACTTTAAAATTAGAAAGAGCTCAATTAACAGCAGAAAGGCTTGAGCACAGGTTACATATGCTGCAAACAAATGTGCAGGTGGGGTTTGTTACTTAAGAAGTGCACTTTAGTATGTATATGGAAATGGTAACATAGATTAAGTATTTGTCATGATTTCAGGCTACCATCAGAGAGGGCAGTGAAAAAATAGAACGTAGTCAAACCAAAATAGCTGAACTAGCTAGGAATCTAACCACCCATATTATAAGCCATAAGCATTTATTAGAAAAGGTTGGTATTTATTAAGCACTAAGAGTATTATTTTATAACCATGTACTGTTATGTTACTGCACACCAAAGGCTAGCTCACAATCAGTTATTTTTAATTAAGCCGCGATACCATGTATGGGTTCATTGCTAGGTATTCCCAAGATTAGCAAATGTGTATATTCAATGATTAAATACCATACTAACATAGATATCAGTGCTGGCAGTTACAAACGAAATAAAGTAAAATAAAGACAATAATGTTTATCCTTAATTCTGGAAGGCGATCAATAGGCTAGGAACTGGGCCGGGTCGCCCCGTGAGCGTGGGGAAATGTAGTTCGCCTGAAGACAGCATGTTCAGGGAACGTTTTATGGTGTCATCTCAGTTAGGGTCGGCTAAAGGAGGAATCGTTGAGGAAATTAGTCGTGATTATGAACCAATTCGTTTTTCGGCTAAGGAGGTAAGGAGACAAATCATAAGTAAGGGCGGTGGTAAGTCTCCTGGTCACGACGGTCTCAGCATCGAGCACCTCAAATATAGGGTTCATCTGCCTAGAGTGCTGGCGACGATTTTCTCGCTTTGCGTCAGTCAATTGTACCTACCATATATGTTGCGAACGGTAGTGGTACCTATAGTTAAAAATAAGACTGGGGATATGTTGGATAAGGCGAACTACAGACCAATATCCTCAGGCACTGTCATTGCTAAGGTATTGGATGTTCTGCTTGATAGACATCTGGATAAATATATCACGTTGCATGACGCTCAGTTCGGGTTTCGGCCTGGGCTTTCCACAGAGAGTGCTATTCTGTGTCTAAAGCAGACCGTCCAATACTATAAGGATAGAGATACTCCGGTATATGCTTGCTTCCTTGATGTCTCGAAGGCCCTCGACTTGGTGTCGTATGATGTCCTTTGGAAGAAGGTCAGGGAAGCGGGCGTACCTCAGGAGCTGACGGGCCTATTTCAGTACTGGTACTCGAACCAATGTAATCAGGTTCGTTGGGGTAGTCTTCTCTCTGAACCGTACAGGTTGGAGTGTGGAGTTAGGCAGGGGGGTTTAACTTTTTTTTTTTTTTCTTTTTTCCGGGGTGGAAATCCTCATAGGATGCCCGCCGCCTTGGGGTGGGCGACGGGGTATGTCAGACTTTTACTGACTAAAACCACCCCGGTGTGTCTTCTATCACGAGCGCGCGTGGGGCCGCGGGAGTCTAAATTCTTCCACGGCCCCACCCTCGTGCTGGCCCTGTCTGTCCGGGCCTCGTCTCCTGTACGGGGTAGTGGGGTGTTAAACTACCCCGTGCATCGCCTCAAAGGCGCGCGCAGGGGGGGGGGGGGGGGGGGGTTAACCTCACCTAGGCTCTTCAACCTGTACGTGAATGAGTTGATCGTTGAGCTTAGTAGCAAACCAGTCGGATGCAAGATAGATGGCAATAGTGTAAATAACATCAGTTATGCTGATGACATGGTGCTGCTAGGCGCAACGGCTGGCTAAATCAGAGAGAAGTTACGTGTTTGCTAGAGGTTTGCTGCGACTCACGGTTTGCAGTATAATTTCAATAACAGTGAGTACTTGATCTTTGAGGTCCCCGGGAGATGAGTGCTTTATGAGCCCACAATTTGCCTAAAGGGGAAGTCACTAAATAAGGTTACTCAATATAAGTACCTAAGCCACTATTTGACTGTGGGGCTCAAAGATCAAGTAGACATTGAACGCGAACGCAGGGCGCTAGTAGTTAGATGCCACAAGTTGGCCCACAGATTAGCTCGTTGTAGTAATGGGGCCAAAATCACTTTGTTCAAAGCGTTTTGTCAGTCGTTCTACACGGGCGGTCTGTGGATAAATTGTACGCGGAAGGCTCTAGTCTAGACGCCCTGCGTGTGCAGTATAATAATTGTTTTCGGGTGCTGTTGGGGTTGCCTAGGTACTACAGTGTGACGGGCATGTTCGCTTTGGGGCGAGTGGATGACTTTTATGCCATCATGAGGATGATAGAACTAGGACCAGCGCTAACAGCATCCTATAAACCATGGCCGACAGGTTCGATGCGCCGGTGCTAAGGCACTGGTTAGCATTGCTTGTGCGGCAGTCTTGATTAGTTTTTAAGTATTACTAACCCTTAGTAGATAAGTTACTAACCATTTGACCTTTGTTGTCATTAAATAAATTAAATTATTATTATAACCGACTTCGGAAAAAAAAAAGGAGGATATCCATTCAACTGTACTTTTTTACTATGTTCCTCAGCATTTCGACTTCTTAAACGGATTTTGATGATTTTATTTTATTTAATAATATTTTTTTCCGAGTCGTCCCACTTTTGTACAGTTCTGACAATTATATCTATAAAAAAATCATATAACTTTTAAATTATATCATGTGAATCCGAATAACTTAATATCAAGCCAATCGATTTTTAACTATCTAGGATGGAAAGGATTTCACAGCTAAAAAGTGAAAAAAATAATGTTTCGCACGAAAAAAACTAATTTCTAAAATAACTAATTTCCAAAATTACTTATATTTATTTCCCTTTGTATTCTTTTAAAGTAAGTCAGTTGTTTTGTAATGACCTTTTCCTATATCCCAGGTTAACGGCGCATACGCAGACACGTGGCACCGTAGTTTAATTCTAGAGTCTCTGATGAGGGACGGACTCTCCCTCGTCAACGTGACGCGCCGGGAGCTGGCTGACGGATTGAGAGCCTTGGCCAGGCGACAACGGGATGCGAGGATCAATTCTGCTGATTTGGACCAAATCTTCACCAAACGACTTAGCGATAATTCTTATAGGATTGACCTTAAGGTATTTTTGTAACATCTAAGAATAGACAGATAGCATTTAAGAAGCACAAAACATATTGAAATATAATTTTTTTGTTGAGGTATTTTCTCATCCATAAATAACAAAAGTTATTCAATCAAGCATTCAATCCTTGACCGACATGCTCGTTGAATATTAGCTCAAGGAAACCTTTATTGAGACTCTTAGAACATCTGTTTGTTCTAAGATTCTCAATAAAGGTTTTCTTTAAATAAAAAAATCTATTTCTTTTGACAGATGCAAGAACTTTTGGACGCACAAAAGCGTTTCGTGGATTCGTGTCAACAAGTACAGCAAGACGATCCGAAGCAAGTAACGGATGTGCTAGACAAACTAATCGAAACATTAATTAAACTGTACGTAGCCTTTGAATGATTCTCTAGCAATGCGAGTCCTTATTTATGTAAATTATGGTGAAGACCGAGAATAAGTACACCGACCTACACTTGGTGGCTACACGGAAATGACGCACAGGTTTTTGGAAACCTATTTCTTTTAATTACTTGTCACATTTCACGTAGACTTCGAAGGCATATTTTATCGATCCTTCGTGAATGAAATACGTGTTTTCGTATATTGTCTAAGTAGGTACCCGTTACCATTACCGTTAGGTAGGATTACCGTTGGTCTCGTGGTCTTTCATTCCCTGGTTGTTAAATGTGACTGGGTTTTTCCATTAGGAATTCTAAGTAGCGTCGGTGCTTCGCAAAGCACGTATAGCCGTAAAAACTACGTATGATCTCTCCCCGGTCGTGTTGGATTGACGTGGAGAGTGAGAGAAGTGAAAGAGCACCTGTGTCTGCGTACACACTTGTACACAATAAGATCTCCCGCACCGAAGGCTAGCCTACGTTGATGGCCACAGCTGAAATTTCTGTGGACGAATCATAGTTCCTACGGGATCATTTGTAATTCTTGGCATACATTTTAAGTCAGAGTTCATATTTATGAACGTATGGATATTGTAAAACTGTAAGTTGAAATAGTGTTAAATGATCGTAATCAATTATTTTCAGAACATCTTCGACATTCCGTGAGCTTACGAAGATCCAAGGAGATATTAACAAGTATGACAACAGAGTCATAAAAATCCTAAATGCGACACGAGTACCGCAGGTAATAATAATTAAATATTTAGCCAATGGTGGTTACGCTCAATCCTCCTCTGTATGAGAGGAGACCTGTGCCCAGCAGTGGGACAATAAAAATGTTGATGATGATGATTTATCGGTAGCTGAAAAAGTTAAGTGGAAATCGGTTATCATGGTATAGGCATGTGATATAGGAGGAATGAGGAAAATTATGAGTAGGTATGAATGTAGAGGGCTACCGAGATGCCATTTAGTAAAGAAGTATGGAAAAGGAAATGTTGCGCCGACGCTAAATACATTAGGATAAGAAAAAAAATTAGCAGGGCTAAGTGAAGTGTTTTGAGAATCAGAAGACCGAATGAGTTATCGATTATAATATATTTCATTTCTCAGACGGAAATCTCCTGTCGACGCTTAGAAGGCGCTTTTCGCAATACATCCCACACAATCCTGAAAGAGAATGAACTACGGCAGTTGACAGAGAAATTTGTGTCGCTGACGGACCGAGCAGACGCAGCACTGCAGCGCTTGGAAGCGCATATGAAAGGAGACTCCGAGGAACCAGGGCCAACGTCTGACGTCACTGCTGCAGCTGACAGACTACTACAAAAACTGGAAGATATCAAGTAAGCGACGGATATACTAGATAAATAGCAGAATGCTTCTGAAAATCAAATAATACATATGATACCTGATCATTACCTTTTACTAGTTACCATTATTAGTTCTTGAAGCGTCGTTCTTTTAAAAATGCTAATGTGTTTGCTCCCAAAACTGTTATTATTTATGCCATAGATAGCCTAATATTAAAGGTTCCTTATCTACGTATTTATATTTAAAATTAATAACACAAAAAAAGACTCAGCAAATGTCCTGAGAGACATAAGAATACAATATTAATTGACATGATTTCAATATATCATTTACATTATAGCGGTGAAGAATCCGACGAAGAGTTCGACTGGGAAGATGACGAGGCTGGGTACTTCGACGACGGTGGTGGTGGCGATATCATGGGCGTAGACAAGGACATCCTGAGCGGCGGCGCGGCTCGCAAGACGAAAACCACAACCATACGGACACCACACCGACGACATCTGCACAAACACCCTTACGACCGCGGCCCAAGCATTAACTACCCCAAACCCTAGGTTTAAGTATGTAATATAAATACTTTGGAGCCTTTTCGTGTTTTATTTTAAACTTTGTCAGCATTATAAATTTAAACGAGAAATATTTGTGATATAAACATTCAAAGCACTCAGCCACTGACAAAGTGTGGTGAAGCCATAATTTACTTCACAATACAGTATGACAAATATCATCTGTCATGGTCTGCAGTTGTTTAAACAATCTTTCTTTGAATACTGTGGAAATGATTACGTATAAGTGTTCAACACAATACTATATGGTTTCTCCAGGAAGTTCTGAATGTGTCAACAACAAACCTCAAATAACATTTTTTCTTTATAGGGAAGTATTGCTACAAGGTTGTAACTGGTTTAGATTCCGACTATATTACTTATAGGTTTATCAATGCAAAAAGTGATCATAACAAAATAATATGCTGGACTACCAAAACTTATTTACTTATAATAAATAAATATGTATGTATGAGATGGGACACAGGCCTATAATGTTCCCAGTAACATTATATGCTGATTATGTATATATATATATATATATATACACACATCAAAAGTGTCTAGGGATCAAGCATTTTTATGCGGATTTCTTGAGATTGAGATGTGGCTTTGTAATAAATTTATGATTTTATAAATTTATATGGATCCTTTTTGGTGCATTTCATAATTTGAATCAGGAACTGTGAATCAAATTCGAGTAAAAGATTAAAATCAGCTGTCAATATTTTCCCTATAAAAACATACAACGCATAGAAGACATTATTAGTGCTACTGTTTCCCTACTACTGATTAAAACCAACGTTATTATGGAGCGGCGACGTCATTTAAGCAGGGAAGAAATGCTCAGAGCCGTGGGAATGATAGAAGCTGGTTCCCGGCAACGTACTGTGGCTTTAGCTCTGAATACAAGTCAGAGTGTTATCAGTCGACTTTGGACACGTTACCGAAGCACTGGTACCGTGGCTGAGCGCCATGGAGGACGGTATCGCTGCACCACACGGAGACAAGACCGATACATTCAAATCTTAACTCGAAGAGCTCCAACAATAACCGCCATGATGTTAGCCGTGAGGCTTCATCACTCTTCAGGGAACTTAATTAGCGACCAAACAGTCAGAAACCGCTTGCATGAAGTGAACCTTCATTCCCGAAGACCGCTACGGGTACCACCTATAGCAATGCACAATCGTAGGATTCGATATCAATGGGCTCTTGAACACAGAAATTGGGCAGAAGAACAATGGCGTTTCGTGTACTTTTCTGATGAGTCTCGTTTTGGTATGAGACCGGATACAAGACGTATACGACACTGGAGAACCCCTGGACGCCAACAGCGATTAAAATCCTGCCAGGAAGTCCATCCTTATAGTGGTGGAACCATCATGGTATGGGCGGGTATTTGGATCGGCGGAAGAACTGAGTTGATTTGGATCAGAGGCAACCTCAACGCTCAAATTTATGCTGAGACGATTGTATCAGACGTCATCGTTCCTCTACAAGTGCAAATCGGTCCCTTATTTCAGTTAATGCATGATAATGCACGACCGCACACCGCAAGAGTTGTAAGACAGACTCTCGCCGCAGCTAACATCAATGTCCTGCCCTGGCCTGCTCAGTCGCCAGACTTGAACCCGATTGAGCATGCATGGGATATGCTACAGAGAAGAGCTCTGCCGAATATGGAGGGTATCCAATCGCAAGAAGACCTTTTTTTTGTTGTTGCAACGAACATGGGCGGCCATTCCACAGCGTGATTTGGATAAACTCATTTTGAGTATGCCAAACCGATGTTCTTGTGTTGTTAGTGTTCGCGGTAGAAACACGGATTATTAATTGTTTAAGTTACCCAATAAAATTTTAGAGAAAACTGTTATTTCAGTCTTTTTTTCGAACTTTTGTGTTAGTGGTTAAAATGTCAAATATCCCTTTATTAGGAAAATGGCAAATTTCTTTATTAATGCAAAGGTGACTTGGTTTATCGTTACTGTGACAAACGAAAACACTTTATTTGATGAATCCTTAAAGAAAATTTTAATTAATATCAATCAGGAGAAAAGTTATTGCAAAAATATATGTTGATCCCTAGACACTTTTGATGTGTGTATATATGTACTTAACTACCTTTATATTTATAATACAGCCATAAGCAAGTGGCAGCTGAGATATAATTAAACTTAATATTGTCTTAAGGTAGTTTCCTGTGTTGAATCATATTTAACTCAAAATATCTCTCTTTTTAAAAAAAAACGGTGCACCACACTAGGAATTTCTAGTGTATCATGTGTATTGCTTTTACAAACATTTAAATTCACATATACAAACAACCAGACCCGGAACAACTACCTGCAGACCATAAAAATATTTGTTTCGTGCGGGAATCGAACTCGCGACACGCAACATAGTAGTCGATCGCTCAGCCACTGCGAAAACCGTATTATCAAGTCGTTTTCAAACAACTGCTGTTGATTCTCAAGGGCTGATTCAGTTATTCATTGCACATATATACATTGCACATAATAGGTTGATATTAGATATCCTTTATGCCTTTTAGCAGCAATACCTTACAGAGAAACATATTCTTACCTCTGTTATGTATAAATGATACTTAATGAGGTTCTATTTTCAGGATTCACGATTAAAATAGGTACCTTTTATGGGCATTGACATACCTCTATTTTGGCACTGTTCTGAAATATTGTAAGTGCCTTGTGTGTAAGTTGAGCAAAGCATGAGCTGAGTGTGGCGATCCTCTGACGAGAAGCAAATACCACCTCCGGCTCCTCTGTCTCCAACTCTGCTGTAATTTACAAACATTATGTATTATTAATAAATTAAAATTATACTTTGTATTTTTGTAAAACAAAGAATATTTTTACCGCTGTATTAACAAGGGGTTCACAGATGTATAGATAAACCAATAGTTAACACAGCTAGCCAATTTGCTTTCTTAGTTACAATGGTCATTTAAAAGTGAGTATTGATGAAAACTAGAGATAGCAATATTTAGATATACAACATATAAAGACAGAAGTACCTACTACTATTTTTCTTTTATCTTATATAAGCTCCCAATTTTTATAAATAAACATTAAAGGCTAGTTTTTATTTATTATAAATAATATAAACAAACTACTTCTGAATAAACAAAAAAAGAAAAAATCATAATTTTGTTGCATATAATGTCTATTTAACATCCCTTGCAGTAGCAATTAAATTATTTGTGTTTATAGATACCTAAAAAGTGCTGCTGAGTACAGACCTTGTATATAATATTCCTCATAATTTAGGTTCTGATCTTAATATGGGGCACTGGTTTACAAGACTAGCTAAGCTTTAATGTGAATAATAGACACACATAGAGAATATTTTCTTAAAATCAAACATTAATTCGAAAGGTTTAAAAAGATTCAATGTATGAATTATTCCAGCAAGTCTTTTCCTATGTTGGAAACAATTTTCAATCTACGAAACCTTTACAAGGGGAATCATGTAAAACTAAGCAAATTGCTAATTATTCATTAGCAATTTAACAACGTTACATAACATCTTGCCTTGTGTAACCTGATGTAGTTAATTAAATAATGTTTTAGTTAAGTGTTCCTAAACTCTTATTTGAAAACAGATATTAACTTAATAGTTACTTTGAACTCCTTATAACCCAGGTATTGCCAATGGTTTTAGTAAGCCTAATCCACAATGAAGGGTTATAGAAATATTACAAACCGTGCAGTAATTAAAAAATCATTTAATAATATCATGAAAACAGCATATTACACTATCATCACTGACATTACTTTTATAACAACATAACATAAAGCAATGAACTCAGACGACTTTGCTATGTTCCGAATGCAGAGATCCAGTTGCACGGGGTTTAAACACTGCCATTACATTACTTTTGAATTAAGCAGTAGGTAAGTGATACGGATTTAATACTACAGGCATAAAGTTACTGAAAAACGGATAAATAAAATTCTGATTATAAACCACTGGACTAACAGAAGCATGATTCTATTCGAAGGCGAAGTTACTGTTGCTTTACTACATTCAAACGGGTGATAAATAAGTTTTACTTACTTATAGAGGTATCTAACTCGACACATGCTTTGTCGAATTCCTTTTCTAATAAATCTAACCATCGAAAGCCTACTCCGGTAGTCGCCATTTTCACAATAATTTGTTGACAATTTTCTGTCAACTTGACATTCGCCCAAGCCAATCGTTCAGAAATAAAAATTTCAGAACATGTAGCTGAAAAATGAATTATTTATATAATCTTTGGTCAGAAGCCCGAAAATCTGAGAATGACAACCAGTCTGATCAAGGAGTATCGTATCATCCAATAATTTTGTTGTGAAGGTCAGATAGGCAGCCGCTCCATATAAAATACTGGTATTCAGCTAAATCCGGTTAGACTGGAAGCTGAGCCTATCGTAGTTGGGAAAAGGCTAGGCGGATCATCGTCATGACTATATATAAGAATAGCAGCTTCTTCCTATCCCTACTATGAGAAAGAGTTGTGAACATATGTGTAGTTCTGTGTCTAATTATTGTTATACTCTTTGAATTACTTTTAATTTACTTTGCCTGTAATTACCACGTGTATTAAGTATTTATTAAGCAAAGTTTTAAGTTATTTGTTTAATTACAATCACTCGGATAACTAAGATGTTCTTTTTTTAAAGTGGTTCCCTTATGGCAATTATCCGATGTTTAGGGGCTTTAATAAAGTTGATCCATTTCTCTGGAGTTGCAAGTCAGAGGAGTAGGTACCTAATAGTAATAAAATCCGAAGATTGTTTTTTTAAACTTTGCTCACTAGGAATTACTCCTGTATCGTGGGTGCGTTTACAAACATTTAAACTCACATACACAAACAGGCACACCCGGAACAACTACCTGTAGCCGGCCGTACAAATATTTGTTCCGTGCGAGGATCGAACCCGCGACACGCAGCGCAATAGTGGATTGGTCAGCCACTGCACCAATCGTGTCTTAACTTTGGCTTACCGTTTGATTCACTCACCCTTCCGTCAAACTCTCCCGTGAATGGATCGACGCGAAGTTCCAAAAGCACCTTACACACATCAGAGATGGCAGCATCAGTTTTCTTTAGAGTACAGACGACAGCACACTTATCATCATCATTATATCAGCCGAAAGACGTCCACTGCTGGACATAGGCCTCCCCCAAGGTTCTCCACGACGACCGGTCCTGCGCCTCCCGCTACCTTCACCAGTTCGTCGGTCCACCTTGTCGGAGGCCTACCCACGCTGCGTCTTCCGGTGCGTGGTCGCCACTCGAGAACCCGTCGGCCCCATCGGGCATCGGTCCTACGGCAGGACATTAAGCTACTACAATCTGCCAGATTTCTTTATTCGATTTTCAACTTTATCTCTACAGCATTAAGGCTCAAGGTTGATTGAGAATATCTTTCAGTTTGGGGTAGCTTGAGCTGCTGTCGTCCGTACGTTGAGCCGTAAATACACTCTATTATAGCCTACTATACCCCGTCATTGCAATTGCCCCACCTGACTACATATAGAAAAAAAACAACGTTATAATGTTTCGATTTATGCTGCCAACGTTATGTCACTGCACAAATCCTGCTAATATTATAAATTTCCCCTGCAAAAAGTTATCCAAATTTGTAAAAAAAAAAAATTGTTGTCTGTTGGAGCAAGGTCCAGGGAGTACTGTGGATGTCTTAAACATTCCAATTGGAGCTCCTCTAATTTGGTAGCAGTCTGTTATGTAGTATGCGGTCTCACGTTGTCCTGAAGCAGCAGTGGCCTTGTGCGATTGACCAGTCTCGGTTGTTTAGCGGCTAGTTTATCCCTCATTATGTGGAGCTGCTCACAGTAGAGATTTGCAGTAATCGTCTGGCGCGATTTAAGGAAGCTGTAGTGCACCACACAAGCACTAGTCCACCAAATGCTGATCAATAACTTTTTTCTAGTCATTTTCTCTTGGGGCAGAATTTGGATGGTTCGCCGGGGTTAAGCATTACGATGTGCGGTTGCTATTGTTTTAGAGTATCCACTTTTCATCACAGGTAATAATTTGATTTAAAATCCCTTCATTATTGTGCCGATTCAATAATGTAACGCAGCAGTCGACGCGCGTTTGTCGGTTTGCTTTACTCAATTCATGAGGTATAGGAGAGTGGGGCTGAAAGTGCCGGGGGTAAATAGTGCCGACGCGAATATTTCGAAAACAGAAAGAGATAGATATACGATCGTATTCTGTCGTGTAATGCCTAACAGTCGGACACACGCGGCTGCTATTTTAGTTGCGTCAGCGACGCGGATCTAGTGGCAGTGCATGTGAGGGTCCTCCAGCGCCACGTAAGTAAATATTTTCGTTTCGATACTTTTTGGTCTCAAGCTAGCATTTTTCGTGCTTTTAATATGAGAGTTTTTGTAAGATGTTTGTTATTTATCCTAGTTTGTTATGCAGTGTAATTTTAATGCTTTGAGCAAAGAAATTTTTATATGCGAGACAAAATATCACACTATCATAAACGGGGTAAAATGTGCCGTTCATGTGGGGCTGCTTGTGCCGCGGCACAACCAAACCCTAAGCAACCTGTATTGTTTCAATATTGTTTATATTTACGCGAGCACTTATGAAAAAAAGAAAAGAGGTACTTTTGGGCATGATACTTTATACTGCATTATTTTCTTTAACAGAATGAGGACATACAAGCGAAAAACTGAAAGGGGAACTACATCTCAGGATCTTTTACAAAGGGCTGCTGATGCAGTCATCAAGGAGGGACGTAAATTAAAAACTGTTGCACGTGAATTACAAATTGATGAGTCAAATTATGTCATTATACAAATTGATGAGTAAAATATCTTGATGAGTCAAATTACGTGGGCAGCAATGTTGAGATTGAGACTAGTCCATCAATACTACAGCATATTCCTGGGCAAAGCGACTGCAGCGTTGACTGTACAAGAGTGTACAGTCTGACTGAGTAGACTGTACAACCTATCCCTTGCTGCAGCTTCCAGCTTCCTCAATCAGCCGATAACAACACAGGAAATAAAAATATAGCAGTTTTCTCACCAGAGCTATTAAGACCACTGCCTAAAGCATCTCCCCGATTAATTGAACATAATAAAGCACGTAAAAGAAAGACAGCTGTTCTTACGGACACTCCAGAGAAAAATGCTTTGGCAGAAGAACAGGCTAATAAAAAGAAGAAGAAAGAAAGGGAAATTACAAAAGAAAGAAGGTTAAGGGAAAAGGGAAGGGAAAAGGCAAGGGAAAGGGCAAACAAAAAAAAAACCGATTAAAAAGCCCGCAAAGAGAGACGAACAAGAATGGTACTGTATCATATATTGTGATGCCTATTCTAACTCTGCCCCTAAAGAAAAATGGATTGAATGCAGAGAATGTAAGAATTGGGCCCATTTGCAATCTATTGAAGATGAAGAAAACTAAGCATTTGTATGTCCTAATTGCTATTCTGATCAATCATCTGGAGAATAACTAGTCTTGATATATTTTTTTATTTCTTAAAAAGACTCGAGACTGATCAATAAGATAATAATTTAAAAAAAAATTAATTTAAGAGAAATCTTTATTGTTTTTTGCAATATAGTCCTTAGAGACTGATATTTTTAATAATTGATCTCATTTGCATAAAAATAAATACAAACTATTGATTAAAAATATGCTTTTAAGTTTGAAATAATTAAATAAGTGAAGGCTATTTGTTTTTTTTTTATAATACTTAGTATTATATACAATTAAACTTTAAAAACTGTTGATTCATACTAAAAAGTATAACGAATAAATATATTATTATAAAATTGATGTGTTTTAAATTCTAAATTAATTTTCATTCATGTAAAACTCCGAGCATTATCAACGGCACAACCGACCTCAGCTACGGCACAACTTGCCCCAAAGTGGGGTTGGTAGTGCCTTGCCGCCTATGTATAAAAAAATCACTTTTTCTTAAAAACTATTAAAAATGTGTAAAATCTGTAGTTAAATTCGTATAATAGATTAAATTTGGCTTAGGATGAACCACTACTCTCAGATATAGTACTTGTTTTATCCGAATCTTGAAAGGATTTGTCAAAATCGGCACTTTCAGCCCCGCTCTCCCCTACCCACCCTTCGAGGTTTCTTTTCTTCCCAATTAGTTTCAAGTGGATTAATAGTTTTATCACTAACACCGCAGCCTGCAGCTAACTCGGACGTATTTTGCAATGGATCCGCTTCCACAATAGCCTTCAATTCTTCATTGTCGACTTTGGTCTCCAGCCGTCCACGGGGAATGTTCTGTAGGTTGAAATTTCCAGACCGAAAAGGTTGGAACCAAAAACGCACTGTGCTTTCTCTAGCGACACCACTGCCATACACATCATTAATTCATCGAGCCGTTTCTGCAGCACTGGTGCCACGGCGGAACTCATATATCGTAAATAACGCGAAATTTTAAATTTTCCATTTTGTAAACTCAATGACGCAGAGAAAAAACCAAAAGAAAAAAAAAACAAAAGAAATATGGTTTTCGAGACAAGAGGAGATATTTGAAATCAAAGTAGCCAGTACTACAAAACGCTAATTTCTTATGTATTAATGCTCGTGCTGTACCTTATCACAACAGTGGCGTTTCTGAAATAGGTATTCTTTAAATAAAACATTTTTTTTTTTAGTGGCAGTTGTTTATTTTAAATTGTAGTTATTTACAAATAAAAGGTTACCTACAATATTACGCCACGGATATCTTTTTCGCACATTTCTGAGTAGCTAAATCACTAAGCTTTATTTTACAATAATAATTACACCACATAGCTACGCCATGCAATAGAAAATGGATATTGTGTTGTCTGAAAAAATCGGCTAAAGACCTGAAAATTAAAAATATTTATACAAGCATAGGATTTCATTTATAACAATAAGAAAGTACTTAAAGACTGATTTACACGGTACAATTTAATTGCCTATGGCTTCAATTAAGGTAAAGGAACAATAAAAGTTGCATTGTCTAAACACCGTTTAGACGATGCAAGTCATATGTTGCATCAATGTATAGGCAATTAAATTGCAGAGTGTAAATCGCCTTTTAGAGCTTTAGCAAGCTAGCCGTTTTTTTGTTTCAGAAATGTTTAAGTGGTAGGTGTAGGCACAAACATACTGTGACTTCCACACACAGGGCGCATGATGGTAGTAATCAAAATAATCAAAATCTGGTGCAGACGCGACATCCAAATTTTCTAACGTCAATTCGCAGATAAGTCCAGTTACATAATCTGCAGGGTAATTACGTAACTCACTATCTGCATTAGCAATGAGTTTCATTTTGACAGTTCAACAACATTCATTACGTTGTTAATCAGACACTTTTTCGAATATAATGGAGCAGTGAATGAGCAATATGCTTCAAAATTATTCGAATTGATAATAATTATTATTAGTGTATTACGCAATTAGGGAAGTTTAAGTAAACTCACACTTGTTACAGTCAAGAAAATTTTGATCAATATATAACCAGCCCCCTAATCGGCGAACACAGTTTTGTCAAATGATTGCAATTAGTTGGGCTCGTTTGGACCGAACGGACCAATGAGCGGTCCGAACGAACCCAACTGATGCCAACTAGTCTCAATCATTTGACAAATATGTGTTCGCCGATTATGGGGCAGTAGGCCTAGTATGAGTTTTCATTACGAAACTCGTTCGCCGATATCAAGCGCGTTTGACTCAGCGATTGGCCCGCTTCAAGGTCGTAAGAACTCTCAACCAATGAGAGCGCCAAACGCGCTCGATACGATCGAACGAGTTTCGTATTGAAAACTCATACTAGGCCTACAGGTCTAGTATTTTACCTATGATACTAGTATATATACTGCTGAAACAATGTTATAAAATTTTATTTCTGAGTAAGTACGCGGAGTAAGGATGTAGGTATCCTAAATTGCAGGCTATCTGACATTCAACATGACTGAAATTAATGAAAAAAATATGCTTGTGAAACACTTATGCTCAATCATGGAGCTATATTCCATATATGCACCCTTATGTGGAAGTCTGTAAACACATATGACTCACATACCTATACATATATATATACATTTGATACTATTTTACAAAATAATAATATTTATATAAAACTAACAAAGACAAAGGTTCCGTAGCCTATGACATGAATACATTTATTTTTATGCTTTTACAATTTATTGTTTTGTTACATGATATAACATTGGCAAAAAAAACTTTAATCACTATTTAGCGGCTGACTTAAGCTTTGCAAACTTTAAAGCTTATATTTTGCTTACAAAGCTATAAAGTAGGCAACCCTAAAGTAGATTAAAGTAAACCTCTAAATACAAACATGTTTACCGATGTCATTTGGCTACTGAACTATTCTATATTAACACTATTATATATGTACATTTAAAAATACACCAGTATCTGTTAAACATAAAAATATTGACGATACAAATTCACGAACAAAGAATTTTCCACTAATAGGTAACACATACATTCAATGTCTTTTATAATACAATCAAGTATTGCCATTGTATTAAAGTGTAAAAAAAAAAACGAGTGTGCTTATGACCACACGACTGAAGTGAAACTTCTTTCGCTCCATCTGTATGTATATATATATATATATATATATATATATATGTGTGTACAATATATACATGTATACACATATACATATATTAATTTTCTATAAATATTTAAATTTATTTCATGGTTTCATTGGTAAATTAATATTTTTGCATAGATCTTCTATTTTTATTGAAAAAAAAAAAAAAAATAACTCGTTGTAGACCTTGTAGTACCAAGCTCGCGCCACGGGCGCCTCTGTGCTTATATCCCCCACTTAACTTCCGTTCGCCTTGCCCGATCACTTTTCGTAACGCTTACGTCACGCGTTCGCCAGCTTACTCCCCAAGTCAAGCGTGCGTAAAGAAGTTTCACTTCAAAAATTACAATTTTTTTACTTCCCGGGGGTAAACACGACTATTTATCAAGCTACAAATTTTCCATTTTTAGTTGACCACTTATTGAATAGGCTTTCGGTTAAAGTCAGCTTACATATACTGAAAATGTATAGCTTGATATACTGTCGTATATACGAAACCAGATAAGAATAACTTGAACTCAAAATAGTCCAATTAATATATGATATAGATAATAGTATATCCAGATAACATACAGAACAAACATTTTAGACTAAGTTTACGTAACACCCACACATCACATTTAATCGGAGAGGTCTAATTTTGCGTGCTTTTGACAGATAGAAACGTTAAAGGCGCGTCCTCATTTCAAAAGTCACGACGATCGGCCGCGGGGACTCGCGCCTCCTCACGGATCCGCGCCGCGCTACTGGGGACACGCTTTAAGGTTCCTAATATACAAGGCGCTGTTCCTCGATATTTGTTGATAGCGTCAAGATAGCGGTGACTATATTATATTCATTGGCGGACTAAGTCAGGCCGGGGCACAACAACAAATCCCTACTTTATTAATATTATAAATGCGAAAGTAACTCTTGTCTGTTACGCTTTCACATCTAAACAACTAAACTGATTTTATTGAAATTTGGTACAAAGATAAGAGTTGACCTTGAGAAATAACATAGGATAGTTTTGCTTCTGGACTTTTGAAGTGTTCTCTTGGAAACGCGATATAACCGAACTCCACGTGGGCGAAGCCGCGGGCGGGAAGCTAGTACCTAAATATACAACGTTATTTTTCTTTATACGAAACCTGAATATAGTTTGTTCAGAGGAAGTAACTGAATCGATTCCAATGATTTTTACAGCATTTTATATTTTTCCCAAAAACATTGAGAAATTGTTGCAGTGTGGTTACCAAGTCGCAACACAGCTGATTGCAATCATAGTACCAGGCGCGTGAGGCAGGCCCCCGCGGCGCGCCGCTGCAGGCGTAGGCGGACGAGCGGTGCTTTGGCCATATTTTTGTTGGGACTACCAGGTAAGATAACAAGTCCATAACTCGGTGGAGTTTCGTGTTATCTTTTTCATATTTTTTACATAGATTCTTTAATTTCAAATATTGAACACGTGTTTCGGGGTTTCACATATGCAAAAAAAAAAAATTCTGTATAGGTATAAATTATTAAAAATGTATTTGAACTCTTATCTACACCACGGACCTGATAGGATTTTTCTCAGAGAGGTTCGTAGATATTCATCTTCTCATTATGGTGTAGTAGAGAGTTACTTAGTCTACTCATTTGTTTGAAAAAATTAATGAGTACGTGAAAGATGTAAGAGCGAGCGTAATGAGCTCAAAAAATATGCATTTTTGTTGAACATTTTGACGACAATTAGCCATATGAAGCCCGCCCCTGCCTTCCCCTTAGTACGCCAGTAATCATTTTGCTTAGAGTATGGGCTGTCTTTACTATAACGCTTTACAAGGATTTTTACGTTCTTTGATAAAAGTTGCCTCTATTCTTATTGATTCTATGTCTGAATTAAAACTCTTTTTAAAATATAGGTGACATTTTTGACAAATTGAAAAGCAAAGCTCAAAGAGTATTTAAGCAAAGTTCTTGCAATGGGTTATAGACCTGTGATAAAACACTGTAGAAAGTGAGCTACTTTATGTTTTTGTTGCAATAGCACCAACAGACGCATTAAGAAAATATAGTACTTACAAATATATTTTAAAATTAACACACCATTGACTTTCGGCATATTTAAGTTTGTAGCACAAATAATTTTATTATGCTAAATAAACTTCCTTTTAGAGTGCTATTAATCGTTCATAACAATAAGCGAGTTTTTGCTAAAAATTAAGAGGTGGTGAATTTGATATTTGCAAAATTTCGGTATATTTGTAGTTTCATTAGATCAAATATTTTTATCCAGCAACGTTGGTGAAATGTATGATCATTATTTGAAATATAAAGATGCAGTAACCACATAAAAAAAGTATAAATGGGGGATGACAATAAATACATTAGTATGTTTTGAATAATTAATTGTTCAAGGCAAATATAGAGGTCCTCTTTATCGGTTTACATCCCACGTTTAAAGCACTCACCCATATCGCAATAGCAGGCGACCGCAGCCAAGGACGGTGAAGCGGGGAGGGTACTACGATCTTATAGTGTTATCGATCCCTCCATTTAAATACGAACCTGGCTTCTATTTAAATTACAAAATTATAATACAGGCACACCTAAAGTTTATAATTAATTTCTTATTTTACATTGAATTCTATTGATATTACTCGAGCCTCTAAAATAACTGGCAGAGTACTAAATGCAATCCCACACAACATAAATTATAACTATTCATAACCACAGGACAAATTTACAATTAAGTATAATGTTTGTAGTACATTTATACAATTATAAAATGGCTCAATGCTATTGAATCATTTACAAACATTCTTTGTAGTCTAAATATTTTAAATGAATTAGCTAAACAAGCAGTTGTTTTTTTTATTATTTTAATTTAGTTTTTGACAGGTGCTAGAGACAAGTACCTAAAGACGATTCTTGAAATACTATAAAATACAAATAAAATAAGTGCACATTTGTTCTGGTTTAGTACAGACTGGAGATATTTGAATTTGAGATATAATTTCGACTAAACCCTTTCAACCCAGTAAGGTAAAGTTTTTAATATATACCTCAATGTTTTAATTAGAGAACTTTGGATCTATGCCAAGTGTGAATCAACACCTAAAGAAGCAGAGCTAGCATGCATCACATACCTGCTACGACATTAGCTTAGATATCTACTGTGCACTAACACCCTGAAGAAGGTCACAATTATAATAATTTTAAGTAACAAAAATATAAATATGAAAATTTAAATAGGTACTTATACAAACAAAAAAAGCACAAGTGATCAATTATCCCCCTTATTCATAAACGCTGCTTAAATTTAACTAGTGATTAGCGATTCTTTAACCATGCATTTTTGACCTTTTAACGTCACTTAACTTTAATCATCGTTTATGAATAAACCCTTAAACACTGTGGTGCTTATTCATAAAGTATAATTTAAGTTAAGTGACGTTAAAAGGTCAAACATTTATGGTTAAAGAATCGCTAATCACTAGTTAACTTTATGCAGCGTTTATGAATAAGGGGGATTGTGTGTAAGTAAATATGTATCTACCCACTTGATAAACTAAATAACCTAATTGTAAAATCAATAAAGAACTTCAAATTATAATATATATCTACTTACATATTCATTGTTATTTAGATGCTTATACAAATACCTACCAATATTTATATGAAGATATAAAAATATAACAAGGAACCTTTGGTTTTAACATAACATATCCCCATTGTTAGTGCAACACTATTATATTCAATTTTTATCTGATTTATTGCTAAAATCATAATCAATTAGATACGTAAGAATTTAAAAATAAACCTTTAAAGGCTTTTTTTTTTCATTTCACTTTAAAAAATATTTCTGGTAGGTACTGAATTCAGACAATTAGTGGTATTGCATTTGTAAAGTTTTAAATAACATCTAAACAATATATTATTAGATTATAATTAAACCTAAACTAGTTAGAAAGCAGAAAGGTCGCGATAAGTCTGTCTCCATCCCACTTCAAACAGATTCAGAAACTAAGGACCGTATTACAGAACCTTGTTCAAGATTTAAGCATTACTTAAAACTAGTTCCAACCAATCAAATGGCTTGAAACGAGATTTAAGTAAAGCTTGAGTTTTGAGTAAGGTTCTGGAATATGGTCCTTAGATGCCTACTGAATCTGAGTAGCTTCTGTACACACTTCACCAAGTTAGTAAGTTAGTTAAATATAGACAGAGGCTTTCAAAATTACTCCAATCTTCCTAAAACAACGAATTAATTCAGAGAACCAAATTTAGCCAAATACTAGCGCTGTTTGTTTGTTATTTATTAAATAGATTTTTTTAATATTTCGATTATTGTTATACTAATTAAACTTTTATGGCGACTCTATTAGGGTAGTCCCTATGTAATAAATTCGTAAGAAATAATAAATTAAATAAAGTATAAGTACATTAGTTTATAAAAACAAGAATTTGTAGTTTTTGTACTGTCACTATAGTTTCGTAAATAAAGTAATGATTAAGCCCGAGGTCAGAGAATGTCGCCTGTCACCTGTCACCCAAGATGAATGAATAATTCAACCAGAATATTAATTTTAAATGTTAGCATTATAATCTTCAGCATTTATCAACAAAGCTAATTACACACCTATCTTAAACAAAAATATTTCTTTGTCTGAAGTCCTACAGTTTACATTTTCTAAGTCTCCAGAAGTATACATACCATAAATCGCATTGGTCGCAACATTAACAGCCTGCTGTGCACATATAAACACTACAATTAAATCACTTAGCTTAAGTAAAAAGCACTTTGTTCATTAACCATAAACTTTCATTAAGAAATAACGCACCCATTCTTGTCTGGTATATGTCCGTCTGATCGCTCGATCTCTAATAATATAGCATGGAACATGTCGGTCACAGACTGAAATTGTAAAAGAACATTATTTCACTTCAAAATTAAATTGCAAATATATCACTAGAGACATGACATAAGGGTTTACTGATATAATTACATCATCATAGTGATATTTTTTTGTACCGGTCCATATCTGGAAACTGTCTGGTTATGTAGATATTGAAGGTCAAAGTTCCAACTATCAATGTGTGTCATAATGTAACTCATCTTTAAATATCCCCAAACCCCTGTACAGTTGCATGCAACCATAAGCGAATGTTTTGCAAATCACACCCAAAATAAGTAATTTTCTGGCAATTATTTTTGTGCAATGTTAGTTGTTACGTTGAGCGTGTAGAGCGGGTCACACTCAATATGAAACATTTATCTGCTTTTACTTTAATCTGCTTTTGCTTTTAGCTTAATTGTAAAGAAAAACAAACAAAAAAAAAACTTTTTATCTTCTTATTAATTTACCAATTTGTGAGAACAAAACTACCTATAATTATCAAACAAAGCAATATTAACATTTGAAATGGTTCATTGCTTAGGTGCCCTTTTTTTTTAATGAGTTTATTAGCCTAGACCTTGTGTAGACTGTCCCTGTTCTCTAAAAACTCACACATTTTTCCCATTGTGAACACATTGCCACATTTACAATTCTTACAAACTCCTTTAACCTCATTTGCATTCATACAATAATAAAGTAATTCAAATTTAAAATGAGTTAGCATGAAACTTGAACTTGCAATAAAAACTCACCTCATTTCTTTTAGCACTGGTCTCCACAAATGCAGCCTTCCATTTCTCTGCAAGTCTTTTGCCTTCTTCTGTACTAATTTTCCTTTCTAGATGAAGATCAGTTTTATTTCCAACTAATACTATGGGAACACTGAAATTAAAAATTACAGAATTGTAACGGTATAAAACAATAAATTAAAGTGATATAAAAAATTAGACTGCTATTATGTAAGTACTCACTGTATTTTACCAACCATATCCAAAAGTTTGTCATAAATAATTTGTACTATTTGAAAACTTTTACTGGAATTGATGGAATAAACTAGCACATAACCATGGAAGTCCATACTGTACTGAAGTGGAAATATGCTGTACTCATCTTGACCGGCCGTGTCTACCAACTTCACTTCATACTCAGTTGAGTTCAGCCGGATGAATTTTGTAAACGCTTGAATAAAATATACATGTTAATAAATAAGATATTTGGCCTAACGTAAATGGGACTGTTTTCCCCTTTTTCTTCAAATAATTTCACATATTTCACTGTTAGTTGGAATACTGAATTTAATACTGTTTGCTAACAGGATGTATTAATACATTTCCTATTATGTAATTAAAATGTTTACTTTACTCATTATATACTGCCATCAACAAGATAGAATCATTTATTTAATTATGTCACATCTGGTTGATTTTCATTTCTGATGCCACTATAACCACATAATTATCTCTATCTGCCTATGCAGTATTTTTCTACTATTTATGGATTCAGAAATAAAAAAATATAAATGCCACTAACTAGCTCTGATGGATATGTTTACTATGCCAAAATGCAGGTAAGCAGAATTACTGAACTAAAAAGTGACTAAGGGCTTATTCTTACATTTTGCCTAGATTGTTTTATTTCATATCACTTGCTTAACTAAATACTGGTAACTTTTATAAAAGGGTTGTGGACAGCAATGTAATAAAGTCTAACACTCAATAGTAAGGATTTTGTGATAAACAATGCAAGAAAATTTTGTACTTAAATAGTCTCTCATAACAATATATTTTTTATCAGAGACACTATTAATTTTGCTGCATTGCATTTACTGCTTGTAATTAATGTGTAATAATAAAATATATTTTTATGTATTGTTCAATTATGGTTACAATTAATTGGTTAGATACTTATTTTATAACCTTCATAAAGATTTTGAATCAATAAAAATAATGTGTCTGAAATGAGGAAAACTGTTCTGAAAACATAAATAGCGTTCGCGTCCATGTGGGGTATCTTACAGACAGTACAAAAAGATTGATCATCCAATGACCGTGGCGTGACAAAAACAATATGTTACCAATAATATTAACTATAAAATGAACTTACTATTTTCAATTGTAGGATCATAGGAATCAACAAACTGGCCTTCTACGAACTGTATAATTAAAGATGATTTACCTGAAAACGTTTTTATATTATTATAATGTCACTTACACTAAATAAGACGCACAAGACTTTGAAACGATAACATTACCCACGGAACGGTATCCCATCATAGCAATCTTCCTTTGCTTTGATGGCATTTTGGGAACTTTATAGGGAAAACCTAGAATGTTTAATATAGTAGCACGCAAGCTGTTTTAAGTAAAAATACAAGTTCAACCAAATTCATAATTCTCACTCTTCAGTTCGACTTTTCGCTTGTTTGACAAACGTCAACGTTGTGTTTCTTTTTTGGTTTACTTCTTTCGATTCAGAGGAACGGAAAAGGCAAAGGCATAGTATGCCATACAGCCTAGTCTTAAGTAACTTTTTTTCTTCAGTTTCTATCCTAACTTATCCTAATTTATCCTACCTTATCCTAGCTTAACTTAACTTAACCTATCTCCTTTCGTTTCCTACGTGTGGCCGACCAAGAGGGGTTTGGGGTTAAGGCATGATGTGACCACTATGCTACAATATTTCACTGTTCTTTATGAATTATTCACTGAATGCACTTTTACTACATAAATCACGCGTTTTTATTTAGTAAACGACACTATAAATAATTTAAAAGTCCAATGAAAAATGAGCGTGGCACTCATTTCGGCTTTCCCGCCAAACTCCACGTTGTGTTTCTGTCGCTATTGACTTTGGTATTCCAAGTATATTTCGTTCTTAGATTTAGTTATTTTTGAGTGTTATATACTTTTTTATAATCCTTTAATATGTAGGAAAAAAATTGACAAAATTTTTATAAGGATAAAAAGAGGTTCTTTAATTTAATATTTATAGCTCAATGCTAGAATCACAATCTCTGAATGCAGGAATGTCATCTGATTCTCGAGTTGATCTTAATTTCCTATGAGGACAAAATGTGAACTAAAATGAAAATCCTGTGTAATAAAGCTGCTTTTTTCATGCATTTATCACTTTTCCTAAATTCGTATTTTGATTGTGCTCTTCATATTTAGGTGGATTTTGATTGTAGGAAAACTATTAGATGAAGGAACTATTAGATGAAACGCACTATAACAGTGACTGTGTGGCGTATTGTGTCACAACACTAGTTATGATAAAATGGCGAACCGGCAAATAGGTATTTCAATGATGTTGAAAATGAAGGGTTGTCATTACAGTAACTATCAAAGATAGTGCTGTTCATTTTAATTACGCAAAATCATTAAAATTAGAAAGAGATGACAGTATTTTTTTTTTATTTTAGCGTCGATATGCCTCATATTTGTATAACTATTTTTTCTATAGTCATACCAAAGAGTCAAACATTTCCTGTCAACGTTATACTATAGTGCGTTTCATCTAATAGTTCCTTTGCCGTCATGTTGGCACTAATGCAACTTAGTGTAAGAGAGAGAGAGACGCAGAGTGCGTCTACCTTGTTTACGATAGTGACAAAAAATGAATACCAACATGACGGCAAAGGAACTATTAGATGAAACGCACTAATCACTATACTTGTCAATTGGCGCAACTCTAATTTTGACAGTTTGACATGACATGTCTTTTGACGTCATTGTTATTTTTAATCCTGGTCTATGGCAAAGTTTTTGTGATTTGCGAATTCCGTTTTTATTTACCTACTGATTACAATTTCATTCTCGACATAGGGAGTCTTCTTTGAAAAATTTAATGTTTCCTCATTAATATATAACATTTAATGAAGGTAAGAATACAATACTATTCTGAATATACATACATGTTCATGTACTAAAAAATGGTTTTGTTGTGATTCATCCCTACATAATCGGTGTACTGGTATAATTTTTTACAGTTTAATTAAAAATGTCTGTGACTATTGCTGACTGCCCGCCGAGCCTGAAGTCAATTCAGCATTACTTGAAAACCGCTGCTGAGCATGATACTAGAGATCCAGTTGTGGCCTATTGGTGTAGACTCCATGCCCTACAAGTGGGTCTAAAAATCGCCAATAAGAAGACGCCCGAAGAAACAAAACTTCTAATGTGTAAGATATCATTATCATCAAACAAACATTATAAGGACCATAGGCCTTCTTCCAATGCAATTCACTAACATTCTTCTAGAGCTAAACTACTTATTTACAAAATCATTCAGCCTTGGTCACCTTCAAATTTTCACCTTCAAGTTGTGTAAGTGGGCCGAAACATAGTATTAGTATTTTTAATAAACTAAATCCTAAAACTTGTTGTATTAGAGATGACCAATCCTAAATCATTACAGCTCTAATGGACTGGTTAGAAGAATCCAAGAAACTCAATAAAGATAATGATGCAGTCACTAATGAGGTTGCTGCACAAGCCCATCTTGAAAACTATGCTCTGAAGCTGTTCCTGTTTGCTGATAAACAGGACAGGGAACAAAATTACGGAAAGTAAGTAATTAATCATTATATATTAAACTTTCCTGTTCCATTAATTTGATTTGGTTTTCCATGACACTATGTAGGTACAAATTATTTGATCAATTAATTTTGTTTTGTATTGAGAATGTTGCTAATGCAATGCTATGATTAATCTACATTATAAGTACTACTTATCAGATGATAATTTTCTATGCTAAGTAGTGTTTTTATTTTATTAAAAAAAAATGTTTTGCCACACTAGGAATTTCCCCTGTATTGTGAGTGCATTTAAAAACATATAAACTCGCCTTTACTTGTTAGTATTGGCTGTTGCCAGACATGAAACAACTACGGTTATACAAATATTTGTAGTAATAGTTCCAGGAATCAAACCCGCAACATGTTGCACAGCAGTTAATAACTTAACCACTGCACCAACCATGCTATTGTGCTGTGCTTTACTTTTAGGCTACAGCGTACGGGCTAAAGGGTGCCATGGCATCCTGATACCAAAGGTTCAGGACCAGATTTGGAATGTCTATACATAATTTGAAAAAAGATTGCATATATAAAAAAGAAGGATTTTTGGATAACTAAAGAAAATGTCCATAACTAGCTTGTCGTGAATCATGTGGAATGCATGATTACAATTTGCACGCCAATAACTCTGCCACTCTGTATAAGAGACTTCTTACACTTATTCAGATTATGTTCGAAAACAATGATTTTGTTTTGTAAGAAATATTTAAAACTTTTTTAAATAAAGTTCACTCATCCTCCATAGAAAAGGGAGGATCCTCCAATCAGACGGGTGTTATGTCTGGCGAGCTTGAAATTGGGAAGTTGTATGTATGCTAGTTGCATGGTAAACTCTGATTGCAAGATGTAGAATTCGTGTGTCGTCACTATGACGCGTTGCTCCATGTGGCGTTTGTAGGTACCGCTACAGATATCTATTGACAAAAGCTGAATAGGTATGAATAGTCTATAATCATGTTTTTAACTGTCTATTACTACTTGTTTTAATTATATGTGCAGTATGAAGTCATTTCATGATCAATTAATATTTTATATTTTTTCCTGCCATTTTTTAGGGTTCCGTAGCCAAATGGCAAAAAAACGGAACCCTTATATATTCGTCATGTCTGTCTGTCCATTTGTCCGTCCGTATGTCACAACCATTTTTTTCCGAAACTATTAGAACTACACTGTTGAAACTTGGTAGGTAGATGTATTCTGTGAACCACATTAAGATTTTTATGCAAAAATAATAAATATTGGGGGCTCCCCATACTTAGAACTGAAACTCGAAAATTTTATTTTCATCAAACACATACGTGTGGGGGTATCTATGGATAGATCTTCAAAAATGATATCGAGGTTTCTAAAATTTTTTTTTTTCTAAACCGAATAGTTGGCGTGACAGACGCTAAAATAAGAAAAGAAAAATCTAAAAAAAGACATATGATGTAAATTACTATAAAAACTACCAACGAAAATTTTTTTTGAACGAGATCTAGTAAGTAGTTTTTATTTAATACCTCGTAATTCGTAAACCGCTCCTTACCGCGTAATATTTCATACAAATAACTTAAATCCTTTAATTTCATAAATAAATGGTATGGAACCCTTTGTACGTGAGTCCGACACGCACTTGGCCGTTTTTATAATTGAAGCATTCCTTAAAAAGTTATCTTCTTGTTTCTTTTGAATAACAAATCTAATATGCTGTTAGTTGTAAACCATTCCTTCAAAAATGCTTGCTCGAAGAACCAATTATTATTATATAAATAAATAAATTATTTATTAATTAAACTAAATTTAATAATTATTTATATATTTTTATTAATTTATTTATATTACCAGACATAATTATTATTGTTTCAGAAATATAGTGAAAGCATTCTATACAGCTGGCATGATCTACGATGTTCTAACTACCTTTGGTGAACTTACGGATGAAGCAGCTCAAAACAGAAAGTATGCCAAGTGGAAGGCCGCTTACATTCATAACTGTCTCAAAAATGGAGAGACTCCAGTTCCAGGTACAGTACTTTTTCAATGTACTGTAATAACTCTGTATTATATAACATCTATTGTTGTACAATAAACAATAGCTTAGAGAAAATATTTTTAGGCTTGTGAAAACAATACAATTTGAAAGATTAATAAACATTATATTAACAGTTTTTAGTGAAGCATTTTCTTTTTATCTGTATAATCACATAATCTAAAGTATACTTTATTACATACTTTAATAAATTCAGGACCACTGCAATCAGACGAAGGTGCTGAAAATGCCGAGGGTCCTACAAGTGATGGCCAGTCAGCTCCACAGCCAGGACCTACTGACATGCCTCCAGTACCAGGTTTCACATCAATAACTCCAGCTACCCCGCCAGTTGCTCCATCAAGCTTCAACAGTTTTCTGCCTGATCCCAATCTTGCAATGAAAGCAGCATCGCAACTACCACCAGTACCATACACTCCGGATCCCAATCCTGGTGGATTTGTACCTTATGACCCATCTCAGCAACAAACACCGGAACCTTCGACTAATCTCTACGGCGATAATAGAGTCGCGCAGCTGTCCCCAGATCAAGTTGCAAAAGCTCAGAAATATTGTAAATGGGCTAGCAGTGCTCTCAACTATGACGACATAAAAACAGCCATTGGCAATCTTAAGAATGCTCTGGAATTACTCCAAACAGGTCGTGATCCTGCTTGAATTGTAGATGTCCATAGTATATGTGATATGTATGTATAAATTGTTTATTTATAATGTTTGTTTTATGGAATAATGTTGAAAGCAATTTGAAAAGCTTAACATTGTATACATGTTATATTTTGTGGGCTTGTTTGCAATGATACCTTAATATAAGGCAGCTTTGAAACTACAAAGTTGTTAATAAAACCTATCAGCTAGTTAG
This sequence comes from Sesamia inferens, assembly GCA_037179545.1. Lineage (NCBI taxonomy): Eukaryota > Metazoa > Arthropoda > Insecta > Lepidoptera > Noctuidae > Sesamia > Sesamia inferens. The sequence continues at coordinate 11,119,797 of CM073928.1, read as the reverse complement.
AATCTGAAAGGCAAACACCAAAGTCATCCAACGCTGCCCAGCCACATTCAATAAAATATTCAGGTAAGAAAGCTATATTTTTAATAAAACATTCTAGTAATTGTGATTGAAAAAGAATAAATAGATCATTGATCTAGGCCGTAAATTACTTAATGTAAACAGTATGTACTATACATATATGTATAGATTCCTAGTCATTTATATACCTCTTAAAAGGCTGGGCTAAATCCAATTTCGTTTTACATGGGGATTTATACTTTCGACCAACCCACAACTAATTTTTCAGTGGACCTAAACATTCAAAATTAGAAGTAAGCAGATACCCTCGTTGGTACTAATGTGCAAGCTACATTCTGCTCCCATCGTTATTAAACTAGCCAATAGACTAATCATAGAGCTCTATTCAAAATAATACTTTATATTTCTTCCTTTCATTTTCTGTAATATAAAAAAGTATCAATAGAAACTTTAAAATCAGTGTCACTAAAATAAACATCATATATGTATATACTTGTATATTTTATATACATTTGGATTGTTTATACTAAAATTACAGGATTATGATTTATAATTTCGAAAATAAAACGATCTATAAAGTGATTTTTACCAATTACTTTGCAAGAGCTTTTGTTATGAAGTATTGTAGTTAGCACTAAAAACTATTGTTAATGATATATGTATAGTATATATTTCTGAAACATAAAGATACAAATAAAACATATATTGGTAATATTTCCTATTTATTCATTGACCATTACATCACTTACATCACACACCACATAATTATTATATCATAAGATTAAATCATTGCTATTACATTAATATTTTTAACACAATAAATTAATGTTGCCTTTTATGTAACTTAAAGTTAAGAAGCTTAATTTTTGTTTTAGAAATAAGTACATCAAAATAAATGATAGAAACAAATTATTATCATTAAAAAGCTTTGTCGTTATTAATGACTATGATTTTGAGCAAATAATAAAATAACAAAGTATTTAAAGAGGTGCCCTGTTAATTTTATATACCATCATTTTTATAAGTGCAGTAAATATTTACTAAGCCTATCAATATGCATTGGCAGTTATTGTTATGGATCTACTACAAACGTGACGCACATACACTTCACTCACACATACAAAATGAACCTAGCATGTATAGCTTAAATTAATATCACTTTTAGGTACAAATTACTCTCTTGAGGCGCATTCACCTGGAGAGTTAGAAATTAACTTGAAAGTTCTATTTTAATTGCTTGACTCTTCACAATATTATGCACTATCAGGGTTTCATCTAACAAGCTTATTAACATAAGAAACAAAAATTAATTTTAATATTTGAAACTTTTGACTAGCATCATCACAGCGTGATTCTTTAATTAACCATCGAGCATTTTTTTATTTCTAAGTTACCCAGTAAAATAATGGGTGTCTCCTAAACTCAAGACATTCATAGAGAACTTGGTCATATTTTTCGAGTTATTTACTAATATCACTCTGAAATATGACGCTATTATTTAAAGATAATAGTTCTGCACGTATGCCACTGCTTATAAAATGTTACATAATAATAATTATTTAAAACTTATTATTCTCGCTTGAGCCCATTCCCGTTCTGTGTAGCAGTGGCTCTCTCCATTTCTTCTCGGCGGCTAATTTGATACCTGTTAAAGTGTTTAGGCGTTATTAAAATGTCAGGAATATAAATTTAAAGTAAACACCCAAAGGGATTTAGATGAAATATGCAAGCAATTAGCGACTGTAAATCGCATCTGAATGAAGAACACCTAAAACATGGCCCTTGCCCAGCTCACTGCTCAGTACAATGAGCCGTGATATTAATAGTTTGTTGTCACGGTATCCATCTTAACACCTTGGTAACTAACGTTGAGAAATTAATGTCACTTCAATGCCTTAGCGATAAGTTGCTAAGCTCGTGTAGTTGAATTTGCAGTGTTGAGAGACGTTTGGAGGACGCAAAATTTTTGTAAATTGCAATAACCCGATCGGCTGGAACGTGTATTATTTGCGCGACACAGTGGTTCGTCATCGCAGATTTCCTGGCCGACTGCCAAAACAATGCTAGTGTGCGGATAGCACTAATTTTATTTCGTAATTCTTGTTTATACCACATAAAAATTGGTCAAGGTGCCACTACCCTTAGAAGTAAATGATATTCTAATGCATATTATGTAAGTAGCAGCTTTTGAGACTTAATCTCAGCTTGGCAAAATATCTGTTAGGTTTTACACTTTCTGGCATTGCTCTATTTTTTTATTACTGAGGTGGTTTCAGCTTCATTTATGTATTTCTGGCTTGTTTGATATTTATGAATGTTTTATATCAACAGTGCGATGACATGAATTCGTAATAGATTATATGGCTAAAAGTTGAGTTGCAATAATTATTGAAGTCAATACTGGTAATAGCATTGACTTCAATAATTATTGCAACTCACGCCAAAGCTTACAGCCAAATTATAGTAGTATCTAGTTTCTTTATAATATTTATCATTTAAACCAATTTATTTATGGTATCATGCAAAATTAGTGTAAAACATTACCAAACAACTAATCTTCCGCTCAGCATGAAGAAAAAAACCAGTGCCGGCGCGCAGCGATCGAAGGGATCTCCTACCATTATATGCGAATATGCTGCTAATATCATCAGCAGAACGAGTCCTATATTAGCTGTATTCTTAATTTTATCTGAAACAAAGGAAAACAGTTTTTTACTAGCTTAATGTTGAAGTAGGAAGTTTCCATTCTACCATTGTTTTAAACGCACTGGTTAAAAGAATTTGGTAGGTACATACTATAGCATTCCATCTATTTATTACTGTTCAACCTCGCACTTGCCAGTACACTCAATTTTGTGCTCGTAGTTTATGACTGCATAAATTATTGACGATGACAAACCGCGCTTTGAATACTGTAGACAACACGGCAATAGATAGAAATATCTGCAGGTAGCTTTGTATCAAATATATATTTGTCTTAAGAATTTTATGCTTAGATTTGTTTAAATATTAATTTATGCGACAGCCTCCGTGGCGTTAGAGGAGGGCCTAGAAGGCGGCCGCTTCGCAAGGAGGCGCGGGTTCGATCCCGCGTATTGCAAATATTTGTATGCATGAATAAGAATATTTGCACTGGTCTGGTCGTGTCTTGGAAAGCACGTTAAGCCATTGGTCCCGGTTGCTATACGAACATCTAATGGCAGTCGTTGCGGGTTGTTAAGAGCCATCAAAAGTCCAACAATTGGTCTAACTGCTATGCGTCGATATCGCCTACCCCCGAAGGCGTATCGTAGCATTGCAGTTACAATAATTGTTGTTGTGGAGGTCAGACGGCAGTCGCGGAAAATAAAGGGTGTATCTGACATCGACGCACAAACGAGTACCATGGATGTAGTACATGATTCTGAACCCCCCAGTGGTGGAATTTACTTTAGACCGTTTATAATTGCTATACTTTTATAACCCAATAAGATTTTAAAATAAAAAATAATGAATTCGTTAATTACACAAAAATCGCAATGTGAACAATACTAGACAAACTATCCTATTAGCTGATTTAATAGAGTTCGCATCAGGGGTCAACGTCATACCTACAAACACGCACGGCGGCACGCTTGCAACGTTCAAAGGCCGAGCTGACACTTTTTTTAAATACTGTTATTTCTGTAACCGCTCATTAACGACATCAATTACTATCATAATTTTGTTAGTGGCATGCGGTGTAGCCTTTTCGCGAAGTTTGCGTTACGATGTCTGATACATCCTGTATAGAATTTTTTCCAAATTAGACTGGTAAAGACCCCAAAGTTGAAAAGCTTCGAAGCGACTGGGATTATTGCTGAAATAATGATTAATTTACGTGAATGGCTATTCATAGGCCTGCACCTTATGGTGGCAAAAACTACTTGTTATTCAAGGTGTCGAGCAATTTTTTTCTTTTATTTTAGCGGTCATTTGACGGCCTAATTTTGTGACAACTATAACGAGCTTTTGATACACAGTTTCTTACAGGTTATCGTAAACATACAAATATTAACGTAAAGTCAAATTAATGACATCACTAGCTTCCGGCATGATACATACCACTGTTTTGCCAGTTTTCTTATCACGCAACATTTCCGACAAGAAAGCTTGTAGCCGACTGTGTCTGTTATGAATTACCTCTCCTTGAATTATCTATTCTTGTATCCTACCAACCAGAGCTTTTAGATTTTGTAAAAAAAGTTTAATAAATAACCTGAAGAAGCTTATAAAAAATGCTATGCGCCCTTTGGATATACAATGGCAAACTTTTATTCAAGGATACAGAAACCATCACCGAACATGCGACTACAATGCAGAAACTTAAAAATAACTATTAATTCATTGCCCATTTTCTGGTCCGATATTAAATTCAAAAATTGCCTAGCAAATTCTTAAGCGTGTGTCAACTGCTGCGATTATATGAAGTGCATTTGATTTGGACACGTCAATATAATGTGTTTGACGTCTCTGCACTCTTCAATATAATGTGTATGGGGTTGACGTCTCTGCACTCTTCAATTTGGTTCCTATATCCACATATAGGCACCAAATGTGAGTACAGTGCTGTATCTGTATCTATCAAAATATTAATGAAATAAAGAATACACTTACGACTGGGTATAGTTGCCAGGGCCAAGCCAAATAAAATTTCAAGGCCGCCTACTGCCCTTCTGTACCATTTCGAAGGTAACTTGAAGTCTAATGTTTCCGTCAATGGAAACACTTTTGCGTATCTCACGTATTCTTTTCTCTGAAACAAAAATATATATTTATCATCATCACACAACTGCTTTATTATTCGAAGAGTGCATGATCTGCGGAAGGTCTATGCTGAGCTAAACTCTAGGATATACCTGACTATTGGGAGAAAAGACGACCAGCAAATGTTAGAACGTTAGTTAGCTTAATAAAAAAAGGAATCAAACCTAGACTCAGATCTTTTGCATGCTGTGCATCATGAGACTACGGTTGAATGTTCTAAGTATTAATTGATTTACCTATACGAAAATATACGTCTTGTTCTATTATAATGTGTAAATATGTAATCATAGGCAAGCATCAAGGCATATTGGATTGTTAATGTTTACATGATCACCAAGGCGAAAACTATTTCAAGGCAGTCTTTATTATAGATATCCCCGATATAACAAATTGCGTAAAATCGTAGATATATTGATGAGCTCGTTGAAGCCAGTTCTAGACTCGAGATCTGATTCGTATTATTATCATTGGAGGACCTAGCGTCCTCCAATGATAATTGGAGGAAATGTTTACTTACATAGAAACGTATTGTTAAGAACGCTGATATATATTCGGAAATTGTTTACATTTACATAATAAATATACATAGATGTCAAAACTCTCTGCTGATGCTGCCAGGATTATAACATTGTAATAAAAATTATAAAAACCGATATTTAGTATGTAATTCATAGCTTTACTGTACATCCGAATTTGACTATTTGCAAATAGGATCTAAACTTCACTCTTAATCTGGATTAGCTTGGTGACTTTATCTACGTGTGCTTATTACCTTAAAACGGACTATGGAACTTATTAGAGACCAAATGTGAAGATAGATTAGGGTAGGGATATAGGGGGGGATAGGGTCAACAATAGGTTACACAGTACAATAACTACACTACAAATGCTATCTTTCGAATTTCGTTCTTTGGCCATTACGTGGGTAAAGGACAAGGACAGTTAAATTAGTATCGTAACACAGCGAGTTATTGTCATCATCTACTTAAAATCATTGAGAGTCCCACGCAGCTGTTTCATGCAACGAAACTCAAATCAATATTTTTAGGATTTACTACTATGTGTCACTCATCTGTCCGTTTGTTTGCTCTTCACAAAAATGTGGGATTCCGTTGATACTTTTATTGTTGTATTGTTATGATTCATTGAACAGTTTCTATAATCTACGGTTGTCTTTTACTGTACTTCTCGCATCCCGCGAAATCGTGCAAGCTTTGTAGGTATATCAAATCTCACAAAACCATTACAGACAACTTGTCATAATTAGTGGTTGGCAGTTAGTTGCATTGTCCAAATACCACTTTGGAGTTGGTTCGTGTTTCTTGAATGATTCAGTACATATGTAACTACAGCTTATTGACAATTTACTTTTCATTGCTGTTATTTTTTGAAGAGATAAACAGGTAACCCTTGGTGAACGGATGGTGGATTTTTGAGATAAGGCATTAAGGCCACTTTACCCGCTGTGCTACAGGAAATCAGTATTAGAAAGTTTTTGAGAATGTTACATATGCAGTCAAGATTTTTACAAAAACTTTTTTGGGTAACAATTGATCATGTTTCTTTTAAAAATCAATAATCTATCGGACCAACTGGTTTGAATACTAAAAGTTTATTTACTAATAGCAAGGCTTTAGGCAATAATAAATTTAGAATTTTTACCTTATTTAATAATCAATACGTAAGTATAATAGATATATTAAATAAAATATTTTAAGCACCTTGTAGTTAACTACCCATACCCATTTCTCACAATATTCAGCAATTAATTTTATTGGTTGCCAACATTGTTGTAGAAGGATCGATTATACCTGTTCAAATTAGCAACATGCGCCAACTAATAAATTATAAATGATTGAGAAGAATCGAGGCAGGGGGGATCCGCGGCGCGATCGAGTCACGCCGCGGGCTGTCGCAACAAGACGACTCCGTGGTGGTATTAGGCGGCAGGCCAAATACCAAAATAGCAAGCCACTCGCTCTGCTACAAAAATCTAAATGCACCTAACGACCTCATAATCTGTTTGTCAGTTAACTGATAAAAATACTTACCAAATCTTTATGCAATTCCTTTGAAATGAATGGAGTTAGCTTCGTTATGCCAACGAACACAAAAAACACCCCTAAAAGGATGGATAAACTTCTCAACACGATAGAACCCATTTTTGTCAAACACACTTCAACAATATTTTAGCACTGATTTAGACCACTATCATTCTTTTAATATAATTATTGTAGGTATACTAATTTTCTCGCTTATGTAACTGTGTTTCAGACATTATTTGTACCTGTTTTAAATACTAGGCTTATTTAGATAAGATTAAACGGTTTCGGGTTAAAAGCATTATTTCATTGAAAAGTGAAAAGTCAATAAGTGAAAAATACAAGGAAGTTAGAAGCAAACACGTTTCGCGCCGGCGCGAAAAAATCCATACCGATCTTGCATCACTATTGCCAGAACAGAAAATTAGGCATCACTTAGCCAACAGCTGAAGTTATTGTTTAGTGTGCGTTTACTTTTGTGTGAAAAGCATTAAATGGGGAAAGGAAATGTATTAAAAAATTATGTTTGGTGAACTTTATACCAAATTCTTGTAATTTAAAGATTATTAAATAATAGCATAACACCATCTAGCGCCTACTGGGTTCAAACTTTGACGTGTTAACGCCATCGTTATGGTAGCCAAACAGATTATACGACTGTGAAAAACGTATAATATAATATACTTATATTCTAAACAATCTGTATCTTTAACTTTACTGCGAAGTAGAAATAAAAAAAACGAGCCGATCGAGAGAACAAAAAGTAGATATGCGTCTCTTTCTAATAGGGTGTCCCAATGTTTTATGCCTGAATTTTTTTTTTAAATTTAATTCATGACCGTGGATACAAGTCCTTCAGTCGCATACTTAAATAGATATTAACTTAGTAACTTATCCTAACTTAACTTAACCTAACCTATCTCTTATCCTAACTTAACCTAACCTAAACCTATCTTCTTTCGTTTCTCGCGTGAACGGACACTTGGAGGAAGATTTGGGAAACAAAGCCATGATGTGGCCACTGTGCTACAATATTTCACTGTTCTTTATGAATTATTCACTGAATGCACTTTTTACTACATAAATCATGCATTTTTATTTAGTAAACGACACTATAAATAATTTAAAAGTCCAATGAAAAATGAGCGTGGCACTCATCTTAGCCTTCCCGCCAAAAACCCCTGAAAAAAAAAACAAGTACAGCGTGACCATGTAGGGATAACGAAAGCCTACTATTGTATTTTTTCCTACACTTTACACTGCTTATTTTGTTGTGTTTCTGTTATTACAACAGTAAACTTAGGATCGTATTACAGAACCTTATTCAAGATTTAAGCGTTACTTAAAACTAGTTTCAACCAATCAAATAGCTTCCAACGAGATTTATGTAAAGCTTGAGTTTTGAGTGAGGTTCTGTAATACGGGCCTTAGTTTATTGGTTTATATTGCAATATTCGTAAATTGAAATTTTTTAAAGTTTTCTTAAATATCAATTTACTGAAGAAACTACCAAATATTTCCAAAGACGTTTTTTATATTCTGATGTCAGAGTAGAAAAGCTAAAGTCTTTGACTAGTGTCTGTTGCCAGTGATGACTTACGGAACTGCTTACAATGGGCCTCATACGAAGGCTCAGAATCACACAAAGGGCAATGGAAAGAGCTATGTTCGGAGTTTCTCTGCGTGATCGAATCAGAAATGAGGAGATCCGCAGAAGAACCAAAGTCACCGACATAGCTCTGCGAGTCGCTAAACTGAAGTGGCAGTGGGCAGGGCACATTGCTCGTAGAACCGATGGCCGATGAGGCAGTAAGGTTCTAGAGTGGCGGCCACGTACTGGAAGACGCAGCGTAGGGAGGCCCCCAACAAGGTGGACCGATGACCTGGTGAAGGTCGCGGGAAGCCGATGGATGCGGGCAGCACAAGACCGGTCAGCGTGGAAAACCTTGGGGGAGGCCTTTGTCCAGCAGTGGACATGCATAGGCTGAAGAAGAAGAAGAAGAGTAGAAAAGCCAAAAGGACGCACTAGTGCTAGTCACAGAGTACTATAATGTTAAAAAGGAAAAGAGTGCCCAGTGGGCACTCTTTTCCGCCCACTCTCGTGACTTTTTGCCATGACAAGTTTGAAGCGCCCTCTGTAATTCTGAACAAGGAACTATCGATCTATCATACACTCACTCACACACGTACAGGTTTACCCCCACACACACTATGTAATATTGATATTAGATTTATTTATAATTATTTATATAATTTGTGATAATACCAATATTTAGGAAATCAAATATTCCCATCAAGAATGTAAGAACAAAATTTGGTACGGGAAAATACTGGCCAAATACAAAATTGGGTTTTAATAAAACAATTGATTAGTTTAAGTTCATTTTCTATTTTTATAATTGTTGTGCTTATTATAATAATTAACAGCAGCTAATTTTGTTTCATCATCGCCTTCATATTTTATTTTCCCGCACAAACAACAACATTCACTGCAGTCACACTCACAACACAACACAAAATCTTGTATCAAATCTGGATGATTATCTTGCTACCGAAACAGAGGAGTAATCTCGATTCGACGTTTATAACGAAAATATCTCAAAAACTAGGAAAGACACAGAAAACAATCGAGAAACAGTCAAGCGAGTGCGCAGACTATGGCGACCATTTTACTCACAGGCCACAGCGTGTCATTGACATTAGAATCAGATCTTAATAAGAGTGAATATAAATTCTAATATTCCCGTTATATTAAAACAATTTAAGATATTATAGATAAATATAATTAATTGTTTATATGAAGATTTTAATATATTCAAACTAACGTTATATTAGTTTAAAAATGAATCTTGTTGTTTTTAGAATTTTATTACAGAGACATCTATTGCGGGCTGGACAAAACTAAATATATGTTTCAATGATCAAAAAAGTAGATGACGCTGCTTCATTCGTCGCTAAGCTCAATGTAGGCAACTGTCCCCTCCTGGTGCTAGTGCTATCTCAGGCGGCTCGATCGGACGTGCTGCGGTAATATAGGTAACCTTATTGTAATGCCGCAAACGTTTAAAATTGTATTCAGAGTAGTGCGTGATCCATATAAATTCATGCGTATGGCGCTGTTCATCATGTATCGTCATCAACCTTTTTATTGTCCCACTGCTAGGCACAGGTCTCCTCACACACAGATAAGGATTGAGCGTAATCACCAGTTTCTCAATGCGGATTGGTGATTTCAGACTTGAAAGTTTCTTCAAGATGTTTTCCTTCACCTTGTAAACACCAGCCTCTCAAGTATGAGTGTGCGGGTTCGATTCCAGGTCAGGCAAGTACTAATCAAAAATTAAGCTGAGTTGAATCAGTCATTAGTGTCCAAGATAAGTTATCTTGGACACCAATGACTGATTACCTGGAATCGAACCCGCACGCTCATACTTGAGAGGCTAGTGTTTTAACCACTAGGCCACCACCACTAGCTGTATCCTGTATAGCTGCATCTTGATATAACACTGTTACAACGATGGTAAATGGTTTCAATACAACATAGCACAAACCGAGAATGCTACACATATCTAGCAAAGCTTGTTGCAAAAAGAGACAAAAAAATACGTCAATTTGTGAAAGTAGACAACTAGAGAAAGCTTCAAATTGACATGTATAAATCGATTATGCATGGGATGTAATGAAGAAAACGTGTACAGATGATAGCAGATCAAGCTACAATACAATCTGTCAAAATTCTTTAAATGATTATATAGATTTTAGAATGATTGGTCGTGAATACATGTTGTATACTTGCACCGTTTGCAACTCGATATAAACTTTAGTAGGTATACATACTACTACATTCTAATGCCATGCTGTTTTTCTACATCACCTTTTTTTTTTTTTTGGAATGGGAAATCATCAAATGACCTCTCCCGCTCTGAGCGGAGCGGAAGGGTGTGTCAGACTTTTACTGACTATAACCCACCCGTGTTTCATCACTTGCCTTTTTCTTTTTCAACCAACCCGCAACCCTGACCCATGAGGCAACGGTCTTCGTGTGACTCCGTCACGATGTGCTGACATTTCTTTGAGGCACGCGTAAAACACAAAGCGCCGTCGACTCGGGCCTGGTCTTCACCGATCCACCGTGTCCTCAGGGCGTTCCACACAATGGTGACACCCTGGCGTTTCCTTCCGCCTTATACGGAACAGGAACCTCCCGAAACAATCGTGTTCGGTGAGGACCTGCGTCAGGCGGAAGGTGAGGGCTGCCGTGGTCTAGCCACTCCTCAAAGAGGGGACTTACCGCCGCTATTGTGGCGTGCCCAGTCTCTACATCACCCTAAGGTTGACTGGTACAAAGTGGCTCTGACATTTAAGTCCACCTTTGTAGAGTATATTTTATTTGTGCTTACAGTTTTAAGAGATATGTAAATACATATAAAATTAACACGCACGTCAGGTGTCATCCAGGATGGAAAAGCAGCGCCTCTTACTGGGTCTAGTTATGTTTTAAAACCATCCAGGATACCATTAAAATGTATTCATATTTAATCATATTGGTCTGGCCGTTTAGAAAGAATTAGATGAGACACGTATACAGAAAAACAATACCTATACAACGTTATTTTTTGTTTATGCGAAACCTGAATATAGTTTGTTCAAAATAAGCAACTGAATCGATTTCAATTATTTTTACACCATGTTATATTTTTTACTTAATATATTTAGAACTTGTTGCAGTGTGGTCACCAAGCGCACAACACAGCTGGCGGTAGATCATAGTATTAGTGGCAGTAAGGCAGAACCCCCGCACTGCGCCGCTGCAGGCGCGGGCGGGCGAACGGTACGTTGACCATATTTTTGTTGGGACAACTTGGTAAGATAACAAGCCCATAACTTTGTGGTTTTTTGTGATATCTTTTTGTAAATTTTTACATAGATTCTTTACTTAAAAATACTGGACACCTGTTTGGAGTTTCACATATATGTACAAAAAATAATGTTGTATATTAAGATAAATTTATTTCAAGTATTTATTTATGTTAAGACAAGCTAACTATCAAAAATAATAGTAGAAGTCATCAAAATAAGATTATATTTTCCATTCCAGCAACTTCTGTTTTAAAATAACATTTGTAAGACTCACAAAACACGGGAGCTCCACATAAAAGAATTTGATCACTATTTAGAAAAGGTTTAAAATTAGATAAACATTCATTGCTTAACCTACGTTTGTTAATTGGTTCCTGATATCTACATTTAAAATTGGATGTGCTTGAATAGCTTAAATAAATATTATACTTGAAATTCCAATATGATTTGAAAGCATACAGTTCCTCCCTAAATAGTATAGAATTTTCACATTTACAACAATATAATAACAATATTTTGGTCATATCATCTTCATTATTTAAAATGTTATCTATGATTGTAATAAATGGAGCTATCCCTGTTCCTTGTGCAATCATTATGATTCTCTGAAACTTGTTAGGTTCCAACATGTAATGTCCGTAAGGGCCTCTCCACAATGTTGCATCACCATCATTTAAATTACACAAGTGAGAAGATACTAGGCCTTGTTCATACTTTTTTACAATTATAGCAAAATCAGCATCACAATGTTCATTTTTAGCTTTTACGGGAGTATATGCTCTTGTACAAGCATTTTTATCTTTAATAAATTTATAGAGAAAGTGGTCACCTGGTTTCCACCAAACTTTATTATTATCTACAGATTTTCTTTTGAATATTATACAATTGTGTGAATGGCACACTGGGATATTCTTAACAACATTAAATACAGTGTATTGCAATTGTGATATACCATTATTCGTTAATGAAACATCATTTATACATTGCCCACTCTCTAAATGTTTTTTGTATATTATCAGCTGCCTTTCATATATATCAAATATACAGGGATTACAGCCACTACCACAACAGTCTTCCTTATCTGGCTCGATTGGCTTTTCCATTTATATTTAAAGCACGAAATGACGCACCAAGGAGTAGCTGACAAGAGTTGTGATTACAAAATACTCTTTTAAAATACTTTCGTATTCATACAGTTCAATATTTCGTTTAATTTTATAAGGTAATTTTTTTTATTAAAACTTTCACAAAAATACGAGGAAAAAATAATATGCTTAACTGCAATCCCGCCTGCTGGTAAGCAGTCATGCAATCGTTGATGGTAAAGCGCGCTACTTTTTTAAAAGCCTATTTCTCTAGCCTGTGCAGTGAAGACACTTAAATTGTAGTCAGACGGAAACATCGCTGCTGACAATTTGTTCCAGTTCCTCGATGTACGCGGTATAAAAGACGAAGCGAAACGCTTCGTCCGGACCGTAGCGGTGTCGACAATGTAAGCGTGGATACTCGCCGTACGACGGGTCGTCAGATGGAGGAACTAAGTCATGCAATTCCCTCGCACACTCTCCAAAATGCATCTAGTGAGAATAAAAACGGCAAAATATATTTTACATCATTAGATGAGTGATGACATACATATGACAAGCAAGTAGACATGACATAAAAAAAGTACTCTATGGACTGCGGACATGACCAGTGTTGCCAACTCTAATTTTGAAAAAGGCGTAGACTAGTAATAGAAAATTACGTAGATTTAGTAAAATTGACTTACTAAAAGTTCGTAGATCTACGTATTTTTTTTTTCAAGGTAAAATGAAGAAGTTTGGGTAGGTGAAATTAAATAAAATGAGTATTTTGATATACCTGCACCTTGTAATCAGTCATTGGTGATATACTTAGAAAGTACATATAACTAAGAAAAGTTACATTGTTACTTGTCTGACCTGGAATCGAACCCGCACACTCATACTTGAGAGGGTGGTGTTTTAACCACTGGGTCACCACGACAATTTATACATCTTTTTGTTAAAATATTCTATGTGTTCGTGAGTAGGCTCATTGATGTTCTTTTCAGGTCACTTTTGGACAGAAAAGTAAGCCTGTTAGTGTGTCAGTAGTAAGTCTGTTTCTGATGTCATTTTTCATTACATTGATCGACTGAAATCATTACAGGCACTGACGATCCTCTCCTTATCCTTAATCCTCTTTTTATGTACCTAATTAAAATATCGGTGCCAAGAGGAAGCGCTCTTCGTTATCAAAAATAGATTGTCACAAAAAATAGAACCGAATCCAATATATCGGTTGAATTTTGAAATGTAATGTACTTCTTTGAATAGAAATAAACACCTATCTATGTTTTGGATAGTTTTCACGCGGCCTCTGACAGAACAGAACATAATATGTAATTCAATTCAATTCTTGATTAATGGCCTTTGTGAGAGAGACGCCACAATTTTGCCAATATCACGTACGAACGATTAATAAACCATCAAACGCTGGAGAGTATTTAGCGCGAATTAAAATAATAATAATATATTTCTTGTTATGTTAAAAAATAAAAAATATTTCTTCGCAGATTGACAGTATAGTAAGATCACAGATTATGGATACGAAAATGACTATATCACGACGGACAGTGAAGGAACAGTGAGAGAGAAAAAAAAAAAGTTACAGCTTAATTTTATTAATTTCAATAAATTTGCATAATATGTAAGTGCAAATTTGTCTCGTCTGACGGCGCCGTAATGTTTCCGCCAACTGTCACTGTCAATTTCATGTTGTTTTTCTTGTGATAAACTAAATTAAATTTCTGAGAAGACATGTTCAAATAATAAATGTTATACCAGTATTTGGATAAAACCAATGGATAATAATAATAGAAAAAAAGAGACCGGAAACTCTTTGAATGACAACAACTTCCTTTCCTTTAAAGGAAACGCAAAGGTTTAGACCCCATACAGTCAAGTACAAAGATGCTAGCGCCCCCGTAACTGTGAGAAAGACAGTGCGACAATATAATTTTTGCATCAGTTTAGTTACTTTGCATACTTTTACAAATTGACTAAAAGTACGTAGATTCTGGGACTGAAAGTCGTAGGTTTTCAGGAAAGACCTAAAATACGTAGATCTACGTAAAAAGACGTAGAGTTGGCAACGCTGGACATGACTTTCATATTTTTTTTCTTTAATTTAATGACCTGGTTACTAAGACCTTTAGGTCTATCTTATTTATGTAGCACTTCACTATGTTCCACTTGCACTTATTTATACGTTTTTAATAGTATTTTTAATATATTTGTATAATGGTTTGTATGTATTTCTGTCTTTAAGTAGTTCATAGAGTGGCGGCGGGCGGGATGAGGAGTCACAATTAATTTTCAGTTCACTTAATTCACTTGCCAACACCAATCGATCCAAAAAAACTCTAATGACTTTCATATATTTGTGCTCTATAGACGTGGTTGTTATATTGTCACGTAACCAGTTACAATAACCAGCGACGCGATTTGTAACTGAATAACTGGTTATGAGTCAAATTAAAAAGTAGTTATTTTTGTAAATGCGTTATTTCATACACACGTTATGCCGTAGCGGGTAGCCGTATCGTGCATCACACCGGCGGCGCGCATCACTGGTTATTGTAACTAGTTACGTGAAATAAGGACCACGTCTAGTTTCGTTTCGTGTGTAACTGTATAGTTGGTGGTTATATTTAACAATCCCAGTAGCTGAATTAAAATAACTAGCTACAAAAATAACTTGTTTTGGAACAGGTTACGCCGATCACGTAACCGGTTACATTACGTTTCTTGAAAAAAGCGTTACGACCCACACCTAGTGCTCTATGAATATGACATGTGCATAGTGACATGACTGGATGACATTGACTTTCATTTAGGGATGTCAATGAACATCGAATATGATACGAAACTTATCATAACATCGATGTTAACTTACGCCCTCACTCACATTAAACGACCCATGCAACTTACGAAACAATCACCCGAAATTAAAAAAACAGGTGAAATACTTGAGTCTACTATCGCGTCTTCAACACCGTTAAGGTGAAAAGCCGTTTTGAAAAGCTGCCTCTACTATTCAACAACAAAGAAATAGATTAAAAAGTTCTTTTTTCTCAAAATTATTTTTCCTTTAGTTAATTGATAAAAAATATTGGAGTATGTAATAATCTGAACTGTTTCTTAATCGATTTATTTTTATTTTATTTATTTGGGACAAAAAACAGTTATACTTTAAAGCATTTACATAAAGTAGATACAAATACAGTTGTGAAAACGTATAACCCACACTATTGTCCACGAAGTGACATCGGAGTAAGAGAACGAAAGCATGCAATAGAAGAAAAGTTAAAAGGTAATTTATAAAAGTAAAACACTGAATTGAAAGGACGGATTGACAAGAACAGGCGACCTATAGACTGCATATGACTTGCAAGAGATGTGAAACCATTTTTTAAAATTTAGCTTTCGATAGTGCGAAAATATCAATTTCAGAAAATTGAGAGTTATATGTTTCAAACAGTCGGCGGAGATGTTTTATTTTATCCATCTTTTATTTCTTTCTCATTTATTGGCATGGGCGTAGCCAGCCTTGGGCTCAGGGTGGGGCAGTAGTCAACCTACCCTCCAACCGTCTCCCGGTTTTTTTTTTGCCAGCCCCAGCTTGCCCCAGTGTGGCTACGCCCATGATTATTGACGCAAAAATCATCGACGGTATTTAACATCGATGTTCGGTTTACGATAAATAGCGAATATAGATTAGGCTCTCGGTAATGACATTTATGTCAGCATCGATGTTTTTCGAATATCGATTATCCCTACTTACAGGCAACTGGCTCCCCTGGAAATCTCGCAGAAAAAGTAGGTATTAACTCCCCCTAATTACTCATCAAAATATAACGCAGCACACAAAGATTACCGAATCTAGTCGAGAGTTTTAAGGCTTGCGCTCGGCTGTAGGCCTGTAGCGATTAGCATTTAGCATTGATTAGCAAATCAAACGTAGGTGATTGAAAATATTCATTCAGTATCTATATCAGCAGAGTTAACCGTACAATTAGCATACATTCAACTTCTCAACTTTAACCGTCGGGCAAGTGCCTTCCTCATGCCTCCACATTACTTTTATTTATTTTAATACCTATAAATCAGGATCTTTTGCGTCGGTTTGCCCTATACATTTCACTACGAATACCTCATGTCATGGTTCATGTAGATTCGACCCTAAAAAATTTTCTTGTGTGAATTCAGGCAACCTGAAGCGTTGGGTACCCTACAATAGCGGCGGTAAGTTCCCTCTTTGAGGAGTGGCTAGAGAGACGCCACGGCGTCCTCACCTTCCGCATGACAAAGGACACGGCTGTTTCGGGAGGTTCCCATTCCGGATAAGGCGGGAGGAAACGCCAGGGTGTCCCCATTGTGGGGATCGCTCTGAAGACACGGTGGAGCATACGGTAGAGGTCTGCCCGACTTGGGCGGAGCACCGCCGTGTCCTCGTGGCGGCGATCTCCCGCGTTCGGCCCTGGTCCAGGCCATGGTCCGGAGTGAGAGTGCATGCCAGGCCGAAACCTCCTTCTGCGAAGCAGTGATGCTGGCAAAGGAGGAGGTGGAGCGCTTAAGGGAGCGAGGATCTCAGCGCCCTCACGCGTCTAACCGTCGCAGGAGAAGCCCTGGTCGGGAGACAACATCGGTTTTCCGGCCACCGTAGGCGCGGTCGGCGAGCTGCCCACTGTTCGCCGCCCGATAAGGACCCGGCCCGGGTGGACGGCGCGTTGTGTTTCACGCGAGCTTCAAAGAGATGTCAGCACATGTGGTCATGAGGTCCACAAAGACTGATGCCTGGGTCAGGGTTGCGGGTTGGTCAAAAGAGAAAGCGTGGCCCAAGGTAATTGAATTAAGACGGTTGGGTTTCAGTCAGTAAAGGTTTGACACGCCCTTTCGCTCCACCCAGAGCGGGAGAGGTCATATTTTGATAATTTCCCATCTACGCCAAAAAAAGGGAATCTGATACAACATCCCCAGAATTTAAAATTTCCCAGTTATAAACAAATAATTACCAATAAACTTTAGCCGCCAGCGGCTCACTGGCGATTTGTTAAATCTGTCGTCTCGACACAGATTTTGAAAGAACCTTAAATCGTGTGCACATTAGGCTAGTAGCAGTGTCGCCTTTTATCACTAAAGCCAGGTCAAGGTTTAAGGTTGATTCGGAAAATTTGACAGTTTCGGGTAACTTGGCCTGTTAACGTCTGTACCTAACATAAGGAGGAAGAATTACGCTAGATACACACACAATGCCTTTAGACGTCGTTGACTGACAGCGTGTGACTTATTGATAGGCTTTGTATTTCATACAATGAAAGTAATTACTTTCAAATTTATAATTTTAATTATTATTATGTGTTTGTTCTACTTGCACGCCTAAATTACTGAACGCATGTGTATGAAATTGTCATATTGGTGGTTTATGAACTGGATATAGGATACTTTATACCCCAATATTGCCACGGAATCGAAGCTTACGCGAGTGAAACCGCGGGGTGTAGCTAGTGTTTCCACTACGGTACATACAAGTAACATAGATACCTATTAAAAAAAATAAAACAATTTCTATAGTAAGCCGATTTATTATTAATTCCTTTCTATCTATACAAGATCAGCATTTCGCGTTTCTTGTTTGTTTATTGATAGCTTCCTGTTCGCGGGAATTTTGAGATAGAACATTTAGATTTAATTTCTAATAATATTTGGACAGTCAAAAGCGTTGCTAATAACTCATTATTTATTTTTTATAGTTTTTTGGTACGTATTGTTTTATGGGTAGGCTAATGTTTCTTACATTTGTTTTTATTTTTTGCTAACATAGACATCAGCGCCCTCTGCACAGACGCCAGACAATCACCGGTTCGCTGCCCGCCATAAATTCTCTTTGACCCATTGCCGTTTGCTGTACTGTAAACAATTAGGTGAGCATTTTCATTATTAAACTAAATAAAATACGAATTTCGGTTTATTTTTAATGCTGAATTTATTTCAACGAAAAGTATATTAATTTATTTCATTGTTTCTTTGAAATTACTGGATTATTCGTAGATAGTTAATGTAAGCAGACTCCATTATTAAAGTAGCTTGGCGTTCCTACATTTACTCTGTTGTTTTAACATAGAATTTCTCTTGAATTACGTTATAATATATAACTTTTTTGGAATATTCTTCGACGTCAGTAATTTTCTAATAAACTACAGCCTGTTCTTTGTGACTTTCTAGTGTAGTGGATAAATAATTAATTCGAATGCCACTAATTACTCCAGCAAAACGATCTTATTTTGTTGATATTTTCTTATTCTTTTTTTAATTTTGTGTCCAGGTTTTAATTTATCAATTCATATTTCATATTTGTATTGACGTTGCCTGTAGTTTTGGTGGGTAAATCTTTGATTCACGTAGTGGCGTCACATGAAATGGAGTTGGTGTATTTATTGTGTGGAACAGTATATCTATAATCTGGTTATTTACTTGTTTCAGATTGTTTTCTTTATACCTAGCTGTTTATAAATAACCGACTATGTCTGATGACGGATCCACGGTCGTAGAGAAGAAAGGACGCGGTAGACCGAAAGCCAATGGAACACAATCAGTGAGTTAATTTTTATTTTATTGTAGGTCTGTAAAATGAAAATGCAGTTATATTACTTTACTACAATACATTGAGTGTTTTTATTTGTATAATCAGGAGGCTAAGAGTGATACCAAGAAAAGGGGGAGACCACCAGCAGCTACCAGGACTAAGGAATCTACAAAATCTTCAGATGATGAACAAGCTCCAGTAGCAAAACGAGGGCGAGGCAGGCCTAAGGGATCCAAGAAAAAGTCAGCTGCTAAAGGAAAGGTATACATTTTTGAATAATGTAATATGGTTGTGTAAATAAGAATCAATTCAATTTACAATTGTTTATTTAATGGATAACTTTACTCTTCTTTTTGTAGAGTGCACCAGTTGAAGGAAGGGGACGTGGACGACCACGCAAGGACCCACCACCTAAGAAAGATGCCGCTTCCACTGAAGAGGAACAAGATGAAGATTACGAGGATGAAGGCTCTGAGGAGCAGTAAAACATGTGTTTTGTTTTCTGACTCAACACTCACTTTTAGTGTAATTTGTTTGTCACGATAACTCTTTTTGTGTGTGTTACTGCAATTTACTCATTTTGTTGTAGATCTTTGCATTATTCCTTATATTGATAAAAACCTTTTGGATAATATTGCACATGGGGTTATCATGACAGTACAAAATTCTCATCTGAGATTGTCTACCCAAATTTTAATCATGTGAGAAAACTATGATTCAAATGTAATAGCTGCTTAAGACTGTAATTAGTGATGACAATGCATTTACTCAAAATATTTTGTAAATTTAAAGAAATATCTCACTTGAATGAATTTGGGATGACTTAGCTCTCCCTAGAAACGTACAACTTTAAGATTTAATTTGTAAGATTCTTTTTTTGTAGAGTTTATTGAAATAGGTATTTTGTAATCTCTTGATTTGTAATTCAAACAACTTTGTAGATTTATGAATTTGACTTTAAGGTCAAGTATTATTTTATATAATAATAAATAAATATTATGTTCTTTTCGAATAATCTTATTTTTCCCTTATTGTATTTATTATTTAGATACACTGGTGACATTAATTGTGAACAGTGTAATATTCTATCTGTATGTGTTCTTGATAAATGAATCAATTGGTATATTGCTGTCTCATAAACTAAATAGTCTCATGTAGTGGTATGGGTAGTGCCATTTATATCAACCTTTTTTATATTCAGGCTGACTAAACTTGTTTTTTTTTTCATTGACATTTATTGTGTGTATGTGCGTGAATGTACAAGTTTAGAACAAAATATATCTAAATTATGAAATCTATAGTGGCTTTTCTCTAAACATGTTAATATTTTGAATTACAATTTGATTTGAATGCTTCTGCCCTCATCTGTAATTTGTGTTTTCCAATGAATTTCATTCATATAGAAAGAGGATTTTAAAACACTTGCTCTGGCCGTTATGGGCAGATAACATTATTTAAGTAGGACTCCAGTGAACTGAAATAGTGACGGATCTTAACCCTTAATAAGGCTCGCGCCTGTGTTAGGGCTAGAAAGTAAGTTACAGTGGAAATAGAGTAAATAGATACTGCAGAAATAAAAAAAAAAATAATTGAAAAGGGGGTGTGGGTTTTTACCCCCTTTTTTTGGGTGGGAAATAATATCCCTTTGCCCGATTATGTATGTGCACTGTGTCTCGAAGTGGGAAAATAATTCCCTTTGCCTGTTTAGGCAAAGGGATTTATGCCTAGTTTTGTTGTTATTCATATACTAGTATTTCACCTGGTTTCGCTTATTACATTTTATTTATTTTTTATGTAAATAAAATAAAAGTTCGTAACGCATTTCACTAGAGTTTTTTTCTTTATTCATAAAGAAAAAAAATCTAGTGAAATGCAAAAAAATTCATAGGTAAATAAAATAAAAGTTAGAAAAACTCTTCTCTTCTCTTTAAAACTCTTCTAACTCCCGTTTCCCTAAAATTTTTTTCTTATTCGTGGTGAATCCTACAAATAAATGATTACATCTACTACCCGTTCGCTTCGAGTTGGCCGCTACCACCCGCCCCGACCAACCGCACCGCACCCCTAGACAGACCCAAGATAGCGTTGCTAACGCTACTACTTAATTGGGTCTGTCTAGGGGTGCGGTGCGGTTGGTCGGGGCGGGTGGTAGCGGCCAACTCGAAGCGAACGGGTAGTAAATATCACATCTACATCCCCTAAGAAGTTTACTTTCATTCAAATTTCAGCATTCTATCATTATTTGTATTTTGTATTGACTTGTATGTGAGTTCAAACTTTCATATATTTAATAAGAAATAAATTATAAACTCAATCGGGCCAAGGGAATAATTTTCCCACTTAGTATTTCGCAGATTTTAACGCTATTATCAATGTTATACGCATAAAATCAACAGAAAAACATAGCTAAAGTTGTCATTTCATATAAGATGGAAACATAATCTATTTACAAGATTTTTCGTTGAACAATAAAAGATTTTTTCTCGGAAGTAACCAAAAATCGACCGTTATTTTAGCCCCTTTTCACGTCACTGAACTAAGAACTTTGACATTGACATTTCAATATAAGGTAGTCATTTTTTGAAAAGTTTTGCAAGTTATGAAATTTAAAATCTTCTAAAGAATAGCATATTTCGGTTGCGTTCATTCTATGGGCTATCTTTCATGTAAAATAAACATGTTTTTCAAAATAGTCTTGGTGGGAAACTATATCCCTTTGCCTTATTAAGGGTTAACTGGACTGGCCAATCCAATTATTTTCAAATTCAATCCATACTTGGTTTGACGGCCTCTGGTATTAAATCCAGCGAGACAAATTGCTTTAAAAGGGTTCATGAAATACCTAGTTAGTGAGATGAACAACCACCGTGGTGTAGCGGTAGCGAATGCAGCCGCTGCGCAAGGAGGCGCGGGTTCGATCCCCGCGCAGTGCAAATGTGTATGCATGAATATGAATATTTGTACTGGTCTGGTCGTGCCTCGGAAAGCACGCTAAGCCGTTGGTCCCGGTTGCCATAACATCTAGTGGCAGTCGTTACGAGTTGTTGGAGCACTCAAAAATCTAACAATTTGTCTAACTGCAATGTTTAGAGCAATAGCGCACTAGCGGCTTGGCCGCAGCGGCCAGGTCGCGGCGGCCATCGAGATAGATACCTTAGTATGAAATCGACACAGAGCGCGCGCACCTGGTCGCACGCGACCAGCGGCCACACTCAGCCGCAGCGGCCAGCGAGATCGGAGCGGCGCGTTTGCGGCCAGTGTTCAGTCGCTGGTCGCTGCGGCCACTGAGATCTATAATATTGTAGTAAAATCACCAGTGTGCGCGCACTAGCCGTGGCGGCCGCACGTGTTGTAGAGCTACAGTGTGATTTGTAATTATCGCGATGTCTTTCGACACGGAAAGATTTATAAAGGTGCGTACGGATTGCGCGTACCCTGGTACGCGTACTCAGTTTACGCGTATCCGGAACGCCTAGTCCATACCTGCAGCTACGCGTTCACTCTTGGGGTACGCGTACCGCGCGAGCCAACTCGCAGCGCGAGCCACCGTCAGTCGGTTTTTGGTCGCGCGTCAAAGAGGAAGCACGCGGCCGGCTACGCTATATTTGGACGGCAAAATGAATAAACACGCGTGTTCTTCGAGTTTCAATAATAAAAATATTGTTACGAATGCACCTTATGTCGAGGGCATAAGGTTGAATATCGCTTGACATGCAGTGTGTAACTTTTAAGATCTATAACTCGAGATCTGGACATTGTCTAGGTGTAATATAAAAACGCATTCCTAGACTTAAGGTGGCCTATTGAATGGTACAGGTTTTATCAATTTTGTCAACAAAGTGACGACATCGAAATTTCTAGAAACCCGTTTCCGGGAATTACCGTAGGTACTTACTGAATGTACTCGAAGTTATGCGCTATTATTATTACGTCTAGACGATTCTGGAATGTTCGATCAGCTGGCCTATATATAGCGCCGCGACGCCGGCGCCCAGTCAGTCTGCATTCGACTACCGAGACGAAAACAGCGACAATTAAGAAGCGATCTTTGAGAATACCTACTGCGACAACTGTAACGAGAACTGTGAGTACTACGTGAAGTAACATCTGCAGTGTTATTGCGTGTTTACAATACGGACTTCGTGGACGTAAGTGAAGACTTCGGTGCAACGTCAGCAACATTCTACTTGTCATTGCCTACAATCGACTGTACCTTCGTTGCCAATAAACTTCGTAACCCTTAACCGGTATTTTAGTACCCCTAGCCCGTAACAATTGGTGTCAGAAGCGGAATGCCGGTCACGCCAAGGGAAGACGAAAGAGTTCGCACGCGACGACAAGCAGCGATGGATTTGGCGCGTCAAGAGGAAGAATTGCTTAGTGTCCCTGCACCCATAGAAGATGCGGCCGTCGTAACACCGACGAATGTAAGCGCGCCTAGTACCAGCACTATTCCTGGAACCAGCGGATGCGATTTATCGGCATTACTGGCTCACTTGACGGCGCAAATAAAAGGTATAGCAGAATCCCAGACAGCAATCCAGGCAAAAATAGATAAATCCCAGGCAGAAACCCAGGCAAAAATAGATAAATCCCAGGCAGAAACCCAGGCACAAATAAAGGAATCCCAGCAGCTGGTATTAGAATTAAACGAAAAATGGGAAAACACTAAAGAAGAGGTCAACGAACTTAGAGTAAAAACAGCACAACAAGATGCACGTATGGACCAGCAAGATACGCGCATAGACAAACAAGAAGCGCGTATGGACCATCAAGATACGCGCATAGACAAACACGATACTCGTATAGACAAACATGATGCGCGTTTAGAGAAACTAGACAGTACCATCATGGAGTGTGAGAAAGAAATACAGTTTCTCCATAAAGCTGTGCAGAAAGGAGGTATTAGAGGAGTGATGCCTGTATCCAGTGCTTTGCCGACGTTCCAAGTACCTCACTTCGACGGAACAACGTCATGGGTGGCCTTCCGTCTACAGTTTGAAAAGGTTGCAAAAGGCAATAATTGGGACGATGATCAAGCTCTAACGGCCCTTATGCTTGCTTTGCGTGGTGATGCCGTACGAATTCTCGAGAACATTTCCGGCGATTGCAATACCCTAGCCTGTCTGTTAGAAGCGTTGGAGACTAGATATGGAGAGAAACATCTCGAACATGTCTACAGGGCCCAACTCCGCGACCGCACACAGAAGAGCAATGAGAGTCTTCAACAGTGGGCAACGGAAATAGAACGTCTGGTTCGGAAGGCGTATGCATCAACACCGGGACTGATTGACGCTACTACTCTGCGATTCTTTACTGATGGGATTCGAGATGCAGAAGTCAGAGCTGCAGTATGTCTGGGTCACCATCAGACCTTGAAGGCAGCCTTGACACATGCTCTGGAGGTGGAAGCTGTACGTCAAGATGGCCGACAACACGACCGTATTCGAAAAGTGACCGCACAAATAAAAGCCCGACGAGGACCAACTTGCTATGAATGTGGCGAAAAGGGGCACATTCGAATTGATTGTCCCAGGAAGGCTAAGGAAAGAAGAACTTCTTGGTCACGTGAGGATGCCGCGGTAATGGCGTGGCGCAAGCGCGATGCGAAGGTCGAGCCCGAGCGCCCGTGCGAGCGGGTCGAATGGCGCAAGCGGAGCGATCGGAGCGGGCACCGCGAGCGACCCGCTGAACGAGAGCGTGAACGTGTCAAGGAACGGGAACGCGAACGTTCCGGCAAGCGAGAACAAGAGCGACAGCGGTCGTGCGGAAGGTCGTGGAGTGCGGCGAAAGCAAGGCGGGACAAGGAAGTCGAGGACGAGGCGCGTAAGAAGAAGCGCCTCGAGAAAAAGCCAAAACAAAAGGACCGCCGCCGCCAGATTACTTCAGGGAGTAAGGACCGAGGTGAAGAACGCAAACTGGAAAAGACAGAGAACGTAAGGATTATCCAGGTGAACGCTTTGGATGAAGACTGGGATAATCGATCATTGGAAGACGCACAAAAGGAAGATAGTGATTTGAAGACAGTAATCGAATGGAAGAAACGTGGCCAGCGGCCCGCTTGGAGTGAAATATCAGCGCTTAGCCCAACAGCAAAAAGTTACTGGGCTCAATGGGACAGCCTGATAATTGATAATGGAGTTCTGAAGAGGAAATGGGAATCACCTAGTGGACAGGAGGTCGCCTTACAGATAGTTGTCCCCTGTGATAAGGTCGTGTCGGTGCTAAGACAGGTGCACGACGGAGTATCCGGAGGACATCTAGGAGTAAAGAAAACTCTGGAAAAGGTGAGAAGAAGATTCTATTGGGTGCATTGCCGCGAAGACGTAGAGGACTGGTGTAGGAAATGTGTAGCCTGCTCCTCAGTAAAAGGACCGCAAACGAGAGCCAGAGGTCGACTGAAAGTGTATAATGTTGGTGCGCCATGGGAGAGAGTTGCTGTCGATATAGCCGGGCCATTCCCTGTTACTGAAGAAGGCAATAGGTATATCATCGTCATGCAAGACTATTTTAGCAAATGGCCAGAAGCTTTTGCAGTACCCAACCAAGAAGCTCATACCGTCGCCAAAAAGCTAGTTCACGAGGTGTTCTGTCGATTTGGCGTTCCCTTGGAGTTACACTCTGACCAGGGTAGAAACTTCGAGTCTTCGCTATTTCAAGAGGTTTGCCAACTACTCGGGATACATAAGACTCGTACAACACCATATCACCCTCAGTCAGATGGAATGGTCGAAAGATTCAACCAGACGCTAGAGAATCATTTGGCCAAAGTAGTGGAAGAACACCAGAGGGACTGGGACCAATACATTCCACTCTTCTTAATGTCATACCGCTCTGCAACACATGATAGCACAAATTGTACACCGTCGAAAGTCAACTTCGGCCGAGAAATTAGATTACCCATAGATGCACTAACCGGAACACCCCCCGATACCCCTATCCTAGCCGTCGACTATGTGGCCGACCTACGACGTAAACTAGATGGAATACATGAGCTAGTGAGAGAGAATGGTCTGAAAACCAGCGAGAGAATGAAGATCCGATACGACCGCAAAGCTAACGTGCCCGGATTTGAAGAGGGAACTTTGGTATGGTTACATAATCCCATTAGGAGAAAAGGAAAGAGTCCGAAGTTCCAACCCAAATGGGAGGGTCCGTACACGATAGTAACCAGGATAAACGATGTCACCTACCGCATAAAGAAAGGACCTAGAGGGAAGCTGAAGATCGTACACGTAGACCGCCTAGCTCGCTATTACGGATCAAATCATGCTCGGGACGAGCACGACTAAGAAGGGGGCAATGTTACGAATGCACCTTATGTCGAGGGCATAAGGTTGAATATCGCTTGACATGCAGTGTGTAACTTTTAAGATCTATAACTCGAGATCTGGACATTGTCTAGGTGTAATATAAAAACGCATTCCTAGACTTAAGGTGGCCTATTGAATGGTACAGGTTTTATCAATTTTGTCAACAAAGTGACGACATCGAAATTTCTAGAAACCCGTTTCCGGGAATTACCGTAGGTACTTACTGAATGTACTCGAAGTTATGCGCTATTATTATTACGTCTAGACGATTCTGGAATGTTCGATCAGCTGGCCTATATATAGCGCCGCGACGCCGGCGCCCAGTCAGTCTGCATTCGACTACCGAGACGAAAACAGCGACAATTAAGAAGCGATCTTTGAGAATACCTACTGCGACAACTGTAACGAGAACTGTGAGTACTACGTGAAGTAACATCTGCAGTGTTATTGCGTGTTTACAATACGGACTTCGTGGACGTAAGTGAAGACTTCGGTGCAACGTCAGCAACATTCTACTTGTCATTGCCTACAATCGACTGTACCTTCGTTGCCAATAAACTTCGTAACCCTTAACCGGTATTTTAGTACCCCTAGCCCGTAACAATATTATTAGATTGATTCAACTTTATGAATTTCAGCGGGTCTTGTGGGATAGCACACTAACTGATTATCGAAATAAAATAATAATAATAATAATAAATTTTTTCATCCACCATCTAGGTTTCCGTTTGTTTCTATTTTTTGAAGTGAAACTTCTTTAGGCACGCTTGACTTGGGGAGTAAACTAGCGAAAGCGTTACGAAAAATGATAGGAAAAAAAATGATGAAGGCGAACGGAAGCAGAGTATAGTCCTATTTCGTCTGTAATACAAACAAGGAGTTGGCTCGTGTAAATATTGCATGACCTGTCGAGTATGAAGTTGTGAGTTCGCATCTCGCCGAAGGCAATATATATTTTTTGGATCTTTTTAAGATTTGTTAACAATTGAGTCGAGTATGAAGTTGTGAGTTCGCATCTCGCCGAAGGCAATATATATTTTTTGGATCTTTTTAAGATTTGTTAACAATTGATTACCTAAGAGCACAAATAAATTTATAAATTTCGTTCTGTTCTGGCCTTTATATTGTTTTATATATTTTTGTTGAACATTTCTGATATAATTGAAAGTATAGAAGCTTTAAGATATCGTCACAATACGATAATTGGACACAAAGTACAAATTGCTTTCGAGCCTCATAAGCTCAATTATTAAGCTAAGTACCTTGATTGATTAAGAACTATGAATTTCTTCGAGAACATGACGCTGCGAACACCCCCCGACCCCCCTCATTGATTACCTCACCCCCCCGTGGATTATCTCGGGAACCAGAGGTCGTGGACTACCCGAGTTTGGGGTCCCCTGAATCAGGAGGAGGAGCCCGACCTTTTGGCCCCGAGGGAATCCACTACCCCCTCTCCCCCTCCCCCCTACCCCCCGCAACCCCACGAAATCTACCCCCCCCCCCCTTTAGTTACCTCACCCCCCCGTGGATTATCTCGGGAACCAGAGGTCGTGGACTACCCGAGTTTGGGGTCCCCTGAATCAGGAGGAGGAGCCCGACCTTTTGGCCCTGAGGGAATCCACTCCCCTCCTCTCCATTC
Organism: Sesamia inferens; assembly: GCA_037179545.1. NCBI lineage: Eukaryota > Metazoa > Arthropoda > Insecta > Lepidoptera > Noctuidae > Sesamia > Sesamia inferens. Next base: position 11,091,487 of record CM073928.1, on the reverse strand, counting down.
AATTTTTTCTGGGTGCAATGAAATTATTTAAAATAAAGTAATGTATAACATTTATATTTTTATTTAATAGTTTGTTTAAATTTTCTAAAAAATAAAAAAAAAAGCAAAAAGAAAAAGAAAAAAGGAAAAGAAAAATTAAAAAGGAAAAATTTAAAAATTAAAAAGGATAAAAAACGTCCGTTGCCGTCAGGAATCGATCCGCGGCACCTCTTGAGTGAGTCTATATTAATCCGAGCGTTTCACCACTCGGCTATCAATGCTTTAATAACGTATGCGAAAAACTGCTACTAATTGTTTACAACCGTGCTTTTAGGTAAATAATATTGCACTCTAAAGCTACAAGGCTAAGGTTAGTTTTAGTAGGCGTGGACTCCGTGTAGCGTCAGATTCGGCCGTTACGCAGTTTTCGCGAATGACTCCCAGCATACCGATTTAATAGACGTTATCACGTCAAAATATTAATTTATAAATGAAAGCATGAAATAAATTTAAATATTTATAGAAAATTAATATATGTATGTATATGTGTATACATGTATATATTGTACACACACATATATATATATATATACATACAGATGGTGCAAAAGAAGTTTCACTTCAGTCGTGTGGTCATAAGCACACTCGTTTTTTTTTTATTTAAAATGTGTTGAATAATGACTAACGCCGCAGCAGTGGTGGTGCACGCAACCGCTAAGTTTGTCGGAGTCATGGCGAATGACTGGGGCTCGCGGAGCGCTCTGGATCGATTGACCTCGCGTACAGGTTCGCGGCGGTCCGTACAGGAGCTGTACGCGTTTCCAATGTACGCGTGGACAGTGTTTCCCAACTACGCGTAACACAGGAACGCGCTATCCGTACGCACCTTAACAGAAATCGAGACGAGGAGGGCGTTGTGGGACATGTCCTGTGAAGACTATGCCAACCGAGATATAAAAAGGATAATGTGTGACGGTGCCGGTGATAGATGGTCTTAATATTCTTAACAGTTCTTCAAACGTAGACTTACTCATCCGTAAATAATTAAAGAACTTGTCATCATATCATGCTGAAGGTCCGTGAAATAAGTATAAAATAATCCTTTTGTTCGCCTTTCACGAAGCAAGGGATGAACCCAATATTTTTTCCTTTTCTTTTTCCGCTTCTTACTTATAAGATACAAAAGCACTGCTATTTCCTCAACGTCCATTTTGAAGCGCGCTGTACGTGCAACTGACGATCGTAGCCGTGGTTTTGGCCGCGTTGCAAATCGATCCCTGCGGCCTGGCCGCGCGACCTGGCCGCTGCGTCCAAGCCGCTAGTGCGCTACTGCCCTTATCGCCTTCGGGTTGTGGGGGTCAGACGGCAGTCTCTTCACGGAAAATATCGAATTTTAGCCAAATGAGCAGTTAAAACCGGTAAAGCGGACCCCAGACTCCAAAGCTGAAAAATCTTCGGATGCGGCTGGGATTAACCCTAAGATGATGATGATGACTGAGAGTGAGATGAACATTAGGATTCAACCACCTTATTATGATTGGAGTAGCCGTAGATTAAGTTTAAGTTCAAATGCAGTTAAGATTGATTAACAAGTCAGCCTAACTCGACCTTTTTCCCTCTGACCACACAGTCGCTACTGCTACATCTCGCGGGCCATAAAGAGAAAAAAGTTTTTTTACATTGACCTGACCGGGAATCGAACGTGGAAACTGAGACAGCGATGCCAAAGAAACAGGCGTGTGAGCATTTCTACCGCGGAGATCGGCAGATCAGTTAAATCGGGCACGTAACGTAATTATTACATTTTTCTGGTCATCGTCAACTGTGAATCAGTATGCCGAATTTTTGAATAAGTATGATGCTTCACACAATTTTTGAACGTAACAAATGTATCCGATACTTTTCCCCATAATTATCATATTGGCACACTCCTCTTTTTTCTTTAATGACGACGTCCAGATAGAGGTAGTTTTTAAAATCAATCAGCTCATCCATTTACTTTGTATTGTAAAAGCCCAATGCCGCAAGTTTTGTGTTAATGACTACCTGTAAGGCTGTAAATAACAAGTACCTACACTAGTATTATTTAGTATTTATACTTTCATGTACGTAGATCATATCTGCATATATTATTATATTTATTATTTACATTTATTATTAACATTCATCATCATTATCTTTGCGTTTAGTCCCGGTTGCATTCGTGGCTTTCCCGTTGGAGCCCGGCGTCCGCTTTTTTGCTCATTCTAATACATTTCGCGTTCACTCCAGTCCATTCGCATTATCATCTTTAGTATCCTGTGGCGTGAGATTGTTGGGACGCATGTAATCTCTTACAACGTCAAGCCAGCAGTTCTTTAGACCAAAGAAGTGCTGGCTTGACGTTGTAAGAACCCGCTTGTTCCGGCCCGGCGGAGGCGCTATGGCAAGACATTTGTTACCCACGTAACATGCCGGTTTTCGTAAGACGTGAACGTACCAGCGTAGGCGACCCTCCTGCATTTTGCCTGCTTTGTCACGGACACGAAGACTGCCACTGATGCGGGAAGTCCTGATGCGGTCTTTCCGCGCATATTCATTTTTGTCACACGCAGCTCCTGCTTGTGTCGTCATACAGAAGAACAGGTCTAATGATGGTCTTATAGACCTGCCCCTTCAGCTTAACCGGCATTTTGGGGTCACAAATGACCATGGGCATACCGATGGGGGGAGGGGCAGCTGCCTCACCTGGATATCTCTGTAAATGTATGAACTGCCATGATTACTAAACAAAGTATAAATGAGGACTTATCTCAAACTTTTAAATAAACCACGCAGTAGAAACTGACAAAATATACGGTGTAATTTTAAAAATTTGATTTGAACCCCTAAGCCAAAACCTGGGTACGCCCATGCAAATGACACCTGTCACTTCAAGCTATTATGCCCAAGCTGCGGAAATAAGTACGTAATCAATGTCGCCAGACGCGTGGAGCACAGAACCCAAGTATTTAAACGGGTCCGTGCACTTGACCATGTCTCTGCCTATGTGCACAGGCATAGGGTTTGTCGTGTTGCTAGCCATGTACACGGTCTTTGCCACATTGACTTTCAGACTTCCGTTTTCGAGCGAGTCCTTCCACGCATGCACACGCCGCACCAACTGTTCCCTGTCCGCGTCCGACAACGCGATATCGTCAGCAACCATTTAGGTTGCTCATGTGAATCCTTGATGCTATTAGACAAGACGTCTAATGTCACGCTGAACAGAAACGGGCTAAGGACGAAATCCTGGTGGACTCCGACGGTGATGGGGAAGGCTTTAGCGTCACCAGCGCACCTAACGCGTCTGTTACCCCTTTGGACCTCAGTGCCCACCTGATAACCCCACGAGGGACATAGTCGGAGGCCTTATGCATATCTAGAACTTTTTGTAAGTGTATTATTTATACTTTATGTTAATTCTTGGTGAAAAGCAACAAAATTTTTCCACCGAAAAACTGCTTATCTTTTTCTTCACGGCATGCTTCGAGCAGGGTCAGTTTCCTAGTGTGTGGAAGGAGGGGAAGCTGGTCCTGCTCAGGAAGGAGGGGCGCCCCACGGACTCACCGTCCGCGTATCGGCCCATAGTGCTGCTCGACGAGGCGGGCAAACTTTTTGAGCGCATAATCGCAGATCGCCTCGTCGGCCACTTGTGCGGAGAGGGACCGAACCTGGACGACAACCAGTTCGGTTTTTGTCAGTTGCGCTCCACCAAAGACGCTATCATGCGCGTGAGAGCCCTGGCGGAGGATAAGGTGTCCCGGAGTGGGGTGGTGTTGGCGGTGTCTTTAGACATTTCCAACGCCTTCAACACCCTACCCTGGAGCTGTATTAGGGAGGCCCTGAAATACCATCAGGTGCCTCCCTACCGCCGCATAGTAGGGGCTTATCTGGAGGACAGATGCGTCATCTATCGAGGGGACGTGACGGTGCCGGTCAGCACCCAATGTCGTGTGGTGTTCCACAGGAATCGGTCTTGGAACCGCTCCTGTGGAACATCGGCTACGACTGGGTGCTGAGAGGCGAGCTCCCGTCGGGCGCCGACTTGACGTGATATGCGGACGACACGCTTGTCACTGCCCGGGGGAGCTCGTACAGGGAAGCGACGTTAATAGCCACGACTGCGGTGTCACAGGTGGTGAAACGCATCCGGCGCCTGGGCCTGGAGGTGGCCCTTGACAAATCGGAGGCCATGGTTTTCCATGGACCCGGCGTGCGCCGGCGCCAGGATCACATATCGTGGTCAGTGGGGCCCGGATAGCTGTCGAGTTCACCATGAAGTACCTGGGATTGGTACTCGACAGCAGGTGGGAATTCGGGCCCCACTTCCGGCGGCTGGCGCTCAAAGCTGATGGGTGCAGCAGGCGCGCTATCAACGCTGCTTCCCAACATGGGAGGCCCGAGCGCCGCCTGTAGGCGGTTGTACGTAGGAATCGTGCGGTCCATGGCCCTGTATGGGGCCCCTCTGTGGGCGATGGACCTGACGGCCGAAACACTCGCCATTCTGCGCAAGCCGCAGAGGGCGATGGCCGTCAGGGTCGTCCGCGGGGATCGCACGATATCCTACTATCCTATCCTGGATCCCCGCCCTGGGACCTAGAGGCGAAAGTACTCGCGTCATTGTACCGATGGCGCGAGGAAGAGTGGACACGGGGCTTCAGTCCGGTGTAGCGGCAGATCGAGCTGCGCCGAGAGGAGCTCCGTCAGGTCCTGGTGGCGGACTGGCGGCAGAGGCTTATGCGCCCTACCGATGCGACCTAGGATCGCCTCGCTACCGTCGAGGCGATCCGGCCAGTACTCGACGACTGGCTCGGGAGGAGGCACGGCTCCCTGTCGTTCAGGGTGATGCAGGTACTGTCGGGGCACGGCTGCTTCGGCAATTACCTGCGTCGCTTAGGCAGGGAGCCGGACGCTCGGTGCCACCACTGCGTCCAATGCGGGGAGGACACGGCGCAGCACACGCTCTCCGAGTGTGTAGCTTGGGTTGAGCAGCGCCGTGTCCTCACAAATGAAGTAGGAGGCGACCTGACGCTGCCGGCAGTAGTGCGGAGGATGGTCGGTAGCGCAGAGTCGTGGGACGCGGTGGTGTCCTTCTGCGAGGACGTGATGTCGCAGAAGGAAGCTGCGGAACGGGAGAGGGAGATCTCAACTCCCTTCCCGGGCCGCAGAAGACGCGCCGGGCGCCGAGGAAGGGCGGATAACGCCCTCTTCCGCCCCCTTTGAATTGGTCCAGGGGCGAGGGACATGGGGAAGTCCCCGCCCCCTATTGATGAACCCCGAGGCGGAGGCGCGCGCCTCTGAGGCGATGCACGGGGTAGTTTAACACCCCACTACCCCGAGCAGGAGACAAGGCCCGGACAGACCAGGCCAGCACGATGGTGTGGGGCCGTGGAAGAATTTAGACACCCGCGGCCCCACGTGCGCTCGTGATAGAAGAGACACCGGGGTGGTTTTAGTCAGTAAAAGTCTGACAGACCCCGTCGCCCACCCCAGGGCGGCGGACATCCTATGAGGATGTCCAAACCGGGAAAAAAAAGACGACAGCACTTCAAGCTACTTCAATCTGTCATATTTCTTTATTCGATTTTCAACTTTATTGCTAAAGCTGTGAGGCTCAAGATTGATTGGGAATATTTGACAGTTTAGTATAGTTTGATCAGCAAGGTAATGGCGTAAGACACAGATGATGATGATGATTGTATTGTAGCCGTATCTACAAACGCCACATCCGAACAACACACACAACTTCCCAACATCAACCATTGGGCAAGTGCCCGCCAGACCCAACATCTGTCAGGTCAGAGGTGCGTTCCTTTTCTATTTTGGAGGATGAGCGAACTTTACTCCCTGTTCTCCACAATATAGTTATTATTTAAGTAATGTCGGGAATAGCTATGGCGTATACTCTACTTACATATTTCAAACGCATTTACAAAATTCTTTTTAATGAATAAGGCTAAAATTAATTTTAAAAAAAGTGATATGGGACTAATCTTTAAAATATCTTGCTACCCATATTCGTAAGAATATCAGGGAGCAAGAGGGGAGTGGTAAAATCCTCCGGTTCTTTTGGGTGAAAGCTCATGTCGGGATCCCCGGCAATGAGCGCGCCGACGAACTGGCTAGGCAGGCGGCGGCCCAGTCCAGGGTCGCCCCGGCGTATGACAGGTGTCCAGTCTCTTACGTCAAGAGACGTTTGAGAGAGGGCACAGTAGCAGTCTGGAACGGGAGGTACACCGGCGGGGCCACGGCTGGGGTCACGCGGATGTTCTTCCCCGATGTGGTGTGCGCGCGCAGGGTCCTGAAGTGCCTCGACAGGACGTCCATCTGGGCGCAGATCCTGACGGGTCATGGCGGCTTCGCCACGTACCTGCATCGTTTTAAATTAAAGGATAGTCCAGCCTGTGTGTGTGACACACAGACTACAGAGACAGTGCAACATTTGCTGTTGGAATGCCCGAGGCTCAACCGCGACAGGTACGACCTGGAAATAAGTACTGGTAGAACATTGACCGAAAGAACGATAGCCGACCTTATGGCGGATAAACACTCCAGGCCGTACCTGGAGCGGTTTTGCCTCAAGGTTGCAAAAGAGGCCATTGAAAGAAATAGGACAAGGGCAGCACAGCCACGTACTGTGCCGTCGGCAAGAATTTAAAAGTCGAAGATGTAGAAATAGCATGATAAAAAGTATTCGTATAATTGTAGACATGGGAAATGTAATTAATGATGAAATACGACAAAAGAAAATATGACCAAAAATATAAGAAAATATAGAAATGGGAAAAGAGTGACCCAAAAAAAGAAATGACAAGGCAGAAGCCGCAAAAAATATAGCGGAAAAAGATAAAAGAAAGACATAGACACTGGCAAAAAAGAATTCTTGCCAAGCAAGAAGAGAAAGACGGCATATTAATAATAATAAAAAAAAAATCTTTAAAATATCTTGTTGGGCAGTTTTGCTATCTTCAGTAATAGGCAGAAACAATACCATTTTTTCACTTCGTTTAAATCGATGAATATGATGATTTAATAAGTTTTTACGAATAAAAAGAACATACAAAAATAACACTACAAAGTGAAACTTATTTTAATTTCGGTGTCATAAACGACAATCACAGAGCAAGTAATCACTACGTTTCGACAATACTGAATCAAGGATATTAGGACACCGACTTTCGAAATTAAACTTTAATATTACGGCTTTTAATTTCTTTTTTTTTTTTTTTTGTAAAAAGCAATGTTTATATTCGTTCGCGTTGTGGTGCGAAGTACGTGTAAAGCAGACGCTCGAACTTTGACAGCGCATAGCGGTCATCTTGGTAATTCTAATTCGATAGCAGTCAAATTTAGCACTTAAAAAAGGGACTACATACGGGAGGATATTTAGTATTATTTTACTCTTTGGTCGTGACATCTCACCATGGAACGCTACACGCTTCAACGCGCGTATTTTTAAAAAATTATTATTATAAAATCAGTGTTCTATTCGCCTAAAGTTTCGTGCGTTGCGATGGAGACCGCTATCGGAGGATGATAACATTTTTTTTGTGGCCTAGGGTAGGTGGTATGGATCTTACAAACATGTGGTTCCAGCAGGACGGCGCCACTTACAGCACGGGAAACATTAAATTTATTGAAAGAGAAGTTCGAGGGCTTCGTCATCTCGCGTGGTAGCGACATCAACTGGCCCCCGAGATCGTGAAACTTAACACCGCTCGATCATTTTCTGTGGGGCTACGTGAAATCTCTAGTGTATGCAGTTAAACCACAGTCAATTGCTGCCCTAAAGGCTAACATAACTCACGTTCTTCGTGAAATTGAGCCCCATTTATGCGAAGACGTCCTTCAAAATTGGTCCACCAGAATATACCATCTACAGCGGAGTCGCGGTGGCCATTTGGCTGATATTATTTTCCACACATAATGTCATTGAATATTCTTTAAACTGTAATAAAAATTGTGGCAATATCAACTTAAACAGATTGTTTTATTTCATTTCAATGTTCGAGCGCTCTTAATGAAAAACCCTGTAGTTAGAAGATACTACGTCGTGTAAAGTCTATTCTCGCCTTGGAATTGAAGATTTTCGTTTTATTCGTAAGGCGTACTTAGACGGTCAGTCTGGCACCATCATCATCATTAGCTAGGCTAGTTTGACTACGTAGTATTCTGTAATCTGCGCTTTGACTTACGGACGACAGCAGTTCAAGCTACACGTAACTGTCAGATATTCACAATCAACATCATCATCATCCGTAGCTTTTCAGCTTTGGAGTCTGGGGTCCGCTTTACTACTATAACTGCTGATTTTTGCCTAAACTTCGATATTTTCCGTGAAGCGACTGCCGTCTGACCTCCACAACCCGAAGGCGATATCTAAGCATTGCAGTTAAACCAATTGTTAGACTTTTGAGGGCTCCTACAACCCGTAACGACTGCCATTAGATGTTCGTATGACAACCGGGACCAACGGCTTAACGTGCTTTCCGAGGCACTACCAGACCAGTGCAAATATTCATATTCATGCATACAAATATTTGCACTATGCGGGGATCGAACCCGCGCCTCCTTGCGCAGCGGCCGCATTCGCTACCGCTACGCCACGGAGGCTGTCATATTTCTAATCAACTTTGGGCCTTAATATTTTAAAGATCAAGTTGAAAATCTAATAAAGAAATCTGACAGATTGTAGTAGCTTGATGTGCTGTCGTCTGTACATACCAATTGAAACCAATCAATCGCGCTTAAATAATTCAACCAAAACAGAATTGGATCGCAACCAAACCATAACTTTTGTTATGTTTCGTATCGCGCTAACGGTTTAACCATAACTGCATCGCAATTGGAACGTAACCGCTGTCAAATGAAAAAGTTGAAACAAAACTATTTCAATGCCATGTCAAACTTACATCTAAATGATTAGATTTACTAAAAAATGATTTAGTTCTTTTTTTTTTAATCTGATTCTATTTTGGGGCTTTTATGGGGATATGTCAGCCCCATCGTACCTTTTACACTGATCTTACTTACTAAGTAAAGTATAAAATCCAATAATATAAGTATAAATATAAACTACCTAATTAAAAAAAAAAAAAAAACTAGAGCTATTCATGTAGAACCTTAATTAAGCAACACAACTTTTTCGTCATCTCCGATAATGGTACTGACAAAATGGATTGTATTAAACCTATATCTAATTTATTTAAGTTAAATTCCCTTATGTATAGCTCCCGTTCATTTTTATTCCTAGTACACTCCATCAACAAATGTTGCACATCCTCAATTTGATTGCAAGTCGAGCAGTTAGGAGACTCGGTATTTTTCATGAGAAATGCAAATTTTGCTGACGGGTAGTGTCCCGAACGAAGTCTTAAAATTAACTTAATGTCGCTTCTACTTAACGTACTACAGGGTGGCGCAATAGAACGTGCATATTGCATCATCTTTTTTTGCGGGGTAGAAGGGGCGTGGGCAAGGGGAGACCGATATCGTTGGGTAGCGCGGTTCATGAAGTTTTAGTCACTATGAGTCACTTCGACGGGAAGCGTCGCGCATTTTGCGTGCGCGCATTTTACGAAAACTCTCGTTCGTACGTAGTTGTCAGGCGACTATTTTGTTCTGAGTATGGTGTACGGCAAATTAGGGAGGCTCCGAGTACTAATTTAATTAAAATCTGGATAAAGCGGTTTGAAGAGACTGGATCGACGTTTAAACCACACGCAAAAGGTCGTCCACGCACATCTAGGACCGAAGACAATATTGAGAGTGTTAAGCAGTCGGTACGAGAAGATCCACAAATGTCTACTCGCAAGAGATCGTCTGTCCTAAACATATCGCGACGAAGTTTGCAACGAATTTTAAACTTGGATCTTAAATTGCATCCATACAAGCTGCAATTAACTCAAGAATTGAAAGACTCTGACTTCATAGCACGGCTCACATTTGCTAATGAAATGCTCAATCGGTTTTCAAATTTTGAAAACATCCTTTTCTCTGATAAGGCACATTTTCATATGAATGGGTTCGTAAACTGCCAAAATTGTCGTTATTGGAATAATGAGAATCCCAGACTCAAACATCAAAAACCGTTACATAGCCCTAAAGTGACAGTTTGGGCCGCAATCTCTGCCAAAGGAATAATTGGTCCTTATTTTTTTGAAAACGCACGGGGGCAAAACATCACTGTTAATACCGAACGCTATGTTGCGATGTTGGAAGGTTTTTTGGCCCCAGAACTTGAAAATTCAAGAATAAAGAACTCTAGGACTTGGTTTCAACAAGACGGAGCTACCAGTCACACATCAAATGACTCCATGGCGGTTGTGAAGCAGATGTTCCCTGGCAAACTGATTTCGAAAAGAGGTGATATCCCATGGCCTCCGCGCAGTCCAGACTTGACGCCTCCTGACTTTTTTTGTGGGGATACCTCAAACACAAAGTCTACACCAATAATCCGAGAAACATCAGTCAGCTCAAGGAGAATATTCGTGGTGAAATGGCAGCAATCACACCAGCACTACTTAAGAAAGTTTTCGGTAATTTCCGTTTGCGTTTGCGTTAGGAGTGCCAACGTAGAGAGGGTCATCATTTAGATGATGTTATTTTAAAATAATAAACTTCAGTTATCACTTAATAATTGCTTAGTTTTATTTTAACTATACCTTTTGTATTTATTTTTTAATAATTATTTTAAAAATGCACGTTCTATTGCGCCACCCTGTATCATCGAACCAGGGGGCAAAGTTAAAACTTTAGCGCGATACGAAATGTGATCGAAACTAACCCATAACTTTAACTGGATTAGATACGAACAAGAGTTGAACCGTGAACGTCTACTGTTTTATTTAGCGCGATTACCCCCCAGTATCTGTAAAACACAGTACAAAGATGGAGCTATGCAGAATGAATAGCGCTGTACCTATTTGACAATAACACAATAGTGTAATTTGTGTACATGGGAATTGGCATCATTAGTTTTAAAACGTTTTGGGTACGGAAATAGATCTATAGATTGACATTCCGATGAGCTTATTTTTCAAATTCCTCTTAAGAGAAATAAGATAATCAAATTTATGCGCTGCTGGGTTCGACGCGCCTCTAACGCAACAAAAAGCAATGCATACGCATCTTTAATCCCTCACAGCTATTTTAATTTTCACAATAAACAGCTATCTATATGATGCAAAATCATGAGTTAATTATATGTAAGAAACATATACCTAGGACTGTTTTTTCAAATTATAAACAACTAGCTGCGCCGCGCGGTTTCACCCGCGTAGGTTTCGACATGTTTATTATTTTTTATATGCTCCGGTCCTATTGGTCACAGCCTGATGTTATATAGTTTAAAGCCTTCCTGGATTAATGAGCTATCCGATTTGAAAAATTATTTTTGCGTGGGAACAAAAATAATTTTTCAAATCGGATCTGTAGTTCCTGAGATTAGCGCGTTCAAGCAAACTCTTCAGCTTTATATATTATATAGATATAAATTATATATATAGATTATATAGATTAGTGTAGGTAGAAGATGGCGCTTGAAAGAGAAATGTTATGTTAATAGCTTCTCTGCGAAACATTTGTGGAGTGATAACCATTTTGTTAATTTATATTATACAAACGTATAGCATAAAGAATTCCTGAAAAGTAAATGAAAGGTGTATTTGTTTAATCTGTAGCATCAGTGCTAAACAAGAATATTAAAAATACATTGGATATTGCGCCAAGAATAAAGAACTGAAGCCTAAAAAATGACCTTGAAACAATTCACTTATGTTTTGCGTCTCTTTTACCAGGGAGACAATATTTTTACTTGCTCTAGGACATTTTGTGAAATCCTTAGTGATATTATAAATATAATATATAAAATAAAACTGAAGTTTGTTTGGTTAATCGCGCTAATCTCAGGATCTACTTGTACGATATGAAAAAATCTTTCACTGTTAGATAGCCCATTTATTTAGGAAAGTTATAAAATCACGCTACGACTAATAGGAGCGGACCAGTAAACAAAGATGCGGGTCAATCCGCGGGGTACCTACAGCTTCTTCTTCTTCAGGCTATAGATGTCCATTGCTGGACAAAGGCCTACCCCAAGGCTTTCCGCGCTGACCGGTCTTGTGCTGCCCGAATCCATCGGCCTCCCGCGACCTTCACCAGGTCATCGGTCTACCTTGCTGGGGGCCTCCCTACGCTGCGTCTTCCAGTACGTGGCCGCCACTTCAGAACCTTACTGCCCCATCGGCCATCGGTTCTACAAGCAATGTGCCCTGCCCACTGCTACTTAAGTTTAGCGACTCGAAGAGCTATGTCGGTGACTTTGGTTCTTCTACGGATCTTCTCATTTCTGATTCGATCACGCAGACAAACCCCGAGCATAACTCTTTCCATTGCCCTTTGTGTGACTCTGAGCCTTCGTATGAGGCCCATTGTGAGCGACCACGTTTCAGTTCCGTAAGTCATCACTGGCAACCACTGTCAACTACAGCTAGTTTATTATAATGCATTATTAATGTAAACAGACAACCGTGTATGTTAGCAGTAATACTTTGATATCTGTCTACGTCCGTCGGTTTAGGTACAGTGCAATTTGTGAGTTATGGCATGCATGAAGTTAGCCGCTAGCAACTTTAACGCTTGTGTACTCTTAAATAAATCAATAGGTTAAAGAAATAAATACCCTTAGCTATTTTTATTATCATATATCAACTGTTATTGGTATTTATTTTTTCGTAAATTGTACTGCAGTTAACTAAAGGTAAAAATCATATTATGTATGTGTTTTTATTTTAAGAAAGTGGTATAAAAGATACCCAAAGGTTATTTAAATTTAGTTTCTATCCTAACATATCTATGTTAGGATAGAAACTAAATTTAAATAACCTTTGGGTAAATATATAGTTTTGGAAATATGTAGTTTTCAAAGAATCTTCTTTGAAAACTACATATTTCCAGATAGGCTGTTTATTATGTAGATTTACAATACTTCTTACTCTTGACCCAGATACATACATTATTGTAGGAACATTACATAAAAATCTGCTGCTCTGTATGTTTGTCTACTTCTCGCGATTCCGAGGTTGGTCCAACTTGTTTAATTGTTTAAGTAAACTTGTACAGCACTTACCCAGACAGTGGTTTGATTTACAAATTTCAAGCTGGCAGAATATGTTAAAAAAAAAAACATTTTCATTTAAACAACTTTTATTAATAACAAAACATTTTTTTTATCACACATGTGGCGTATTGTGTCACAACACTAGTTAATGTTACAACCCTAAACACTTATTGTTTCCGACATTAAATACACATGACTCCGCTTGCGGCTTGCATTGCCCGCAGTACGTACACAAACCTTACGACAAGCGGTCGGTTATAAAAGAGTAGATTTTAACTCTCATAACATAACTCATTATTCTCAGTGTTCTTCCTACCATTGTTAACTCGCGTTACGTTACGCCTATATGTAATTGTGATAGTGATTAAACTGTTATTCCCGTATCCATGACTTTTATTTAGGAGTGTACCTCCAAATTGGTGACCCTGACGTGATGTGAACACGCATCGAAGTCGTCTCGCTCGAACCCGCATCGCATTGGCTCGAGCACAAGAAGCCGACGATGAGATAAAAACCTTATCTGACACATCTCTCAATATGCAACGTACTTTAATTCCAGGCACAGAGACGACTATTCAGTGTGACGTTTCAACAGGCAAACCGCGCCCCTATCTACCGGCACCGCTGCGCCGCCTCACCTTCGACCGTCTACATGCACTCAGCCACCCCGGCGCACGCGCCAGCGCGCGTCTCGTGGCACAGCGTTACGTGTGGCCCGGCGTTGCGCGCGACTGCCACGCCTGGGTGAGGGAATGCGTGCACTGCCAACGTGCCAAAGTGACGCGCCATGTTTCCGCACCACTCGGAAGCTTCACCCCACCATCATCCAGGTTTCGTCATGTCCATTTAGATATTATTGGCCCTCTGCCATCATCGGGAGGTTATTCATATTGTCTGACAGCGATCGATCGTTTCTCTCTATGGCCCGAGGCTTGGCCAATGGTTTCGATAACCGCAGAGGAGGTAGCTGATCGGTTCGTAGAAGGTTGGATCGCACGCTTCGGCGTTCCTACTACCATCACGACTGACCAAGGCCGCCAGTTCGAGTCCGACCTTTTCAAGCGACTCATGAACGTTGGCGCGACCGAGCGGAGGCTAACTACCAGTTACCATCCTCAGGCTAATGGCACGATCGAGCGCTTTCATAGGCAGCTGAAGGCGGCTCTTATGTGCCACAATGACACCTGGCACCGAGCCCTACCGATCGTCCTTCTCGGCATTCGAACTGCATTGAAGGAGGATCTCGAGTGTTCAGCTGCCGAGCTTGTTTATGGGGAACCGCTGCGCCTACCGGGAGAATTCTTGATAGCCAGTCCATCTCATACCACAGACAACGAACATGATTTTTTGACGACTCTGCGCGCGAAAATGATTGCTCTGCGTCCAACTCCGGCGTCGCGACACACGCGACCGACGTCCTTTATTTTCAAGGATCTCCAGAATGCTTCCCATGTCCTTCTTCGGGACGACACTGTTCGCCGCGCACTTCAACCTCCTTACACTGTTCCTTACAAGGTAATGTCACGGACCGACAAGTTAATCGACATCGACATGGCAGGTAAACGCGTGACGGTCACTATCGACCGCGTGAAGCCTGCATACATCGCACATGATGAGAGCGACCTCTCCCGGGTAACCGCTCCGCAACAGACCGCAGCGCCCGCGCCTGCCGTGCAAGCGCCTCCTGCATCCGCGCCATCCGCGCCCTTACAGCCGACTGTACCACCTGTTGTTCAACAAGCATTGTTAGATTTAAGGATAGGTTAAACCTTTAGCCTAAGTTTTATTTTTTAAGCTTATTATTGTCATCTATGTATTTGCTACTATGTGTAATTTGTATTTTCTTTTTTTTGATATGGAAATAACTACTTGTTATTTTCTCCGTAGGGGGGTGGTTTTGGCGTATTGTGTCACAACACTAGTTAATGTTACAACCCTAAACACTTATGGTTTCCGACATTAAATATACATGACTCCGCTTGCGGCTTGCATTGCCCGCAGTACGTACACAAACCTTACGACAAGCGGTCGGTTATAAAAGAGTAGATTTTAACTCTCATAACATAACTCAGTATTCTCAGTGTTCTTCCTACCATTGTTAACTCGCGTTATGTTACGCCTATAAGTAATTGTGATAGTGATTAAACTATTGTTTCCGTATCCATGACTTTTATTTAGGAGTGTACCTCCAAACACATGTCAAAATAAAACGCTTTTGTGTAATTTCTGCCCTCTGGTGCGAATGTTACCAAAAGCTTTTGGGTATGATTTTTAAGATAAGAATGAATTCTTATTTTAAAGAACATATTTGAAAATTTTATTATTTCAGTTTCATGTAAATCCATGCAAATTTCATTGATTGGATGTTTCAGAACAAATAGTTCCTGCAGTAATTGCTGGAATTTTTCTAAAACCGTTTACACCAATTTTGATTGCAAATTTTGCTGTGTTATAGTCTTCATGAGCCATGGTCATTAACCATGAATGTTAATATTGTAATGTCCAACGCTAAGTTATAAGTATGTACGTACAATGTTTTCACTGTATGTGATGGGCATGTCCTTCTCAAAGTAGCTGCGTTTTTTTTCCGAAACAGAGGAATAAGTATCAGTTTTAGTTTTTATCATTACATCAGGTAAAGCTGAGCACTTGAATGGTGTTTTACATTCCTGTAATTTGAAATAAATTGTTATCAACATTGATGGCTTTGTAAGCAGAACGTTTTGACAATGTATTTAACATAACTTAACACTATTACGACAGAAACATAATTGTACAGAAGAAACTGGTAGGTCCTGCATAATTAAAAGTCGTTTCCACCATTTTTGCCTTTTATCCAAGTCCTTGGGAAAAATGAAACAGAAAATTAGTTGTATTTCCTGAAACCGAATTAACAGATGTATTGAAACCTGAAACTTTAAGTAATTAAATTAAATTATATTTTTTAAATTTCAATGAAAGCATGCAGACTATTTATACATGGGTTACCATTATTAGTATAAATTTTATTTTCCAGTAACCTAAACTCTCTCATCTCTATGCTAGGTGAAATTAATTACAAGTTTATTCTTTACTTGTGTAAATTGCCAACGATTTTTCATTTGGGATTTCATTAAAACACGCCACATATTCAATGAAATTACGATCTACATTAAATTTAAACACTTCCTCATATTAAAAAATATCCATCTTACGGAAAAAATATGGTAACCCTTTTGTTATTTGTTTACAAACATGCAATTTTGACGTTCAAGATTTTATACGTATCAGTTTCAATTATTATACACGATTTAAACATGTAAATGCCTGAATGGTGACATTAATTATTAGAAAAACATTTTTGAGACAGTTTTGAACTAGAAATATTGGCGAATCTTTAAAATATTGGCTTGTAATATGTAGAGATTGTTTGTAATTTAAAATCTGGTATTTCTGAACTTACCTATGAAAGATAACATTTGATGTTGGGTTCCACACACTTCCACAATCTTTAACTACACAATATATAGTAAGGCACTCTAAATTAACTCACAAATCCTCGAATTTATTCAGTAAATATTTCAAGTGGTAGAAAAGCGATTGACAGAATAGCCATTTTTGTTAATAGCCTTCCAACAGTGTTGTAAGCTTTGAACTCGATGCTACGTGTGGGTAAACTTTAAACACCTCAAATATAATTTTAATAAAAAACTACTTTACAATATCATGTATAATTTTTGAATAACTATTAAAATATTAGGACTGTTAAGACCTGTATCTGGATTTCACAATATATTAAAGAAAGGGATTTATGGTCAGTAACTAGGAAAACTTCATTTTATTTTGGCAAATTTTAATTTAAGTGTAAGCGAGATGGAAAACATAATATAATAAACATAATTTGCTTCAGTTATTTCTTCTAGGTTCAACATCCACTGTTCTAATATTCTTGGTGCTAAAGGGAATTATAATACAAAAGCCATGGAGCCATGCCACAAAATATGTTTAAAAAAAAGGAAATTAAAAAGTTATTTTTTGTGTTGTGGAGACGGTTGCTGACTCTGACCAGTGTTGCCAATTTAGCAAATTTTATGCTAGATTTGGCATATTTTTATGTTGTTTAGCATTTTTATAAGTTATTTAGCAAATAGCATATTTTTTGGCATATAAAATAATTATGAATAACAAGTTTACTTTCCTTTTTTAAGTCCAAATACTTCAAAAATATATATAAAATATACTGTAATTATCATTTGTTTTTTATTGTTGATGTACTTCTTTATAGTTGGATAGGGCATCACCAACGAAGACAGACGGTCCAACAAGGCTCATTTCTATCTGGAAGCTGAGGCCGAGAGACGCCTATGGATTTGTAGTTCGGGATTCCAACAACTGAAGCGCTGGCGTCGAAATTACTTAGTCGATAACGATATTTTAATGCAGGCTTCCGACCGAGAGATGGCGCAAGCTTGTCCTCATAGTGGAAAATATAATTACATAATTAATTTTTATTAGGCATCGTAACTAGTAGAAAACAGCTTCTAACGAGACGTGTAACAAATATAAACGGTCTGTATCCCGTCTGTATTCGTTGGACGCCTTGTCAAAATATATTTTTTAGTATAAGGACATACTCGCGCCATCTCACGGCCGGAATCCTGCACTAAAATATAGTTATCGACTAAGTAATTTCGACGCCAACACTTCAGTTGTTGGAATCCCGAACTACAAATCCATAGGCGTCTCTCGGCCTCAGATTCCAGATAGAAATGAGCCTTCTTGGACCGTCTGACTTCGTTGGGCATCACTGTCTGATATTTGATGATGGTGCCAACTTAACGGCAAGGGTAACCTTTACGTCAAACGCTCTCAAGCGTGTTTCGGGGATTCCCCAACAAATCTAATTCAATATACCATAGACAAACAGCATTCTTTCACTCCCTCCTTCCTTTACGAAAGAAGCGAGATAGATTGTAAGTACTATACCGCGATTAGGCGATTACCGCGTATTCACGTATTTACTGTCACTGTAAATGAAAGAAAGTTTAAAAGTTTTACGTGCATTATTAATTAATTGCTTGATAGTCGTTAATATGCCGCCTAAATACAGTCAGCATTACCGGTCTGAGTGGGAGCAAATGCTGGATTTCAAGGATTGGTTACAGCCTGTCAAAGATGATACGACGAAGGCCTATTGTAAGTACTGCAAGTGCGAGATGATTGCAAAAGTCCATTGTTTAAAGTTACATATTTCGTCAATAAAGCATAAGAAAACTATAGAACCAGTAAAAAGTCAAAGAGCAATTAATATTCCCAAAGTTAAAAAAGATCTAAATACACAGAGAGCAGAATCTTCACTAGCGATGTTTGTGTGCGCGCATTGTTCGATTATGGCTGTCGATCATTTATCAAACTTATGTAAACACCGATTCGGTGATAGCAAAAGTGGAGACTTACGAGTCCATCGTACAAAATGCACAAATATTATAAAAAATGTTTTGGCGCCTCATTTTATTGAAGAAATTGTGTCAGATTTGAGAGACCAAGAGTATAGTCTCTTGCTCGATGAGTCCACGGATATTTCTGTAAGCAAAATGTTGGGAGTATCGATCAGATATTTTAGCCGATCTTTAAAAACAATAATATCCACATTTTTAGGGTTGGTCGAGATTGAAGATGGCACTGCAAACAGCATAGTCAACGGTATTAAAGGATTATTGTTAGTTTTGAATATTGAAATAAAAAAAATGATCGGTATTGGCACAGATAATGCTACGGTGATGACAGGCACTAACAACGGAGTACATGCCCTATTAAAAAATGAAACTGGTAATGATAATTTGGTATTAGTTCGCTGCGTGTGCCATTCATTACAGTTGGCTTTATCGCATGCTTCGGAAGAAACTCTACCACGGAATGTTGAATTTCTAATAAGAGATACCTACAATTGGTTTAGTCATTCTTCGAACCGTCGACTATATTACAAAAATATCTACCAAACAATTAACTGTGGCTCCGAACCATTGTTAATTCCACAGATGTGCAACACCCGATTGATCAATTAAACCAGCAGTCAACCGTATTCTGGAGCAATGGGTGGAATTAAAACTCCTGTTTGAAGTTGCTAGGCGCGATAACCACTGCTATATGGCAGAAACACTATACTCCATGTATAATGATCCTGTGAATCATTTGTATTTATTGTATTTAAAACCTATTTTGGAGGAAGTCCAAACTGTGAACAAGCTATTTGAAAGCAACAATATTGACCCAACAAAACTTTACAAAGATTTGTGTGTCTTAGTTCAATCTACAAGTCGGCTTATTTTGAACCCAACTGCGAGAGTCGATATTTTTACACAAAATGTAGAAAGTTATTTGAATCCGATACCGTACATGGGATATGCTTTTGAAACAAAATTACGGGAATACAACCTTCAACCTGAAGTGGAAAATAATTTACGTCAACGTTGCCTGAATTTCACACTGAAACTTGTTTCAGAGCTGCGTTCTAGATTACCAATTAATTTTAATATACTTCAGAAAGTATCTTTATTTTCAGTAGAAGAAACTTTAAAAGCATTCAAGCCTTCTCTAGTCGATATTGCCCAAGAATTCCGAGTGGATGCAGCTACAATGGATAGGCTCATGTCTCAATGGAGAACCATAGTGCACATTAAATGGGAACGCACATCTTCCACTGTAGAATTCTGGAATGAAGTAATTGATTACAAAGATGCAGCTGGTAATAACCCCTTTGCAGATTTATCTCAGTTAGCAATATCATTATTATCACTACCTCATTCCAACGCAGAAATTGAACGCGTTTTCAGCCAAATGAATATAGTCAAAACTAAACTTCGCAACCGTTTGTCGATAAAAACTTTAAATGCCATTCTATACGTCAGATTCGGCCTAAAGAGGGCAGGGAAATGCTGCTATTCTTACACAGTTCCGGATAACGTACTGCGCTCTATAGGTACCAAGGAGAGTTATAGTCTTGAGAATAAGGCTTCCACGTCTACATGCACATCAGCTGCCGAGCCTGCCGATGAAGACAAAGATATTAACATTTTATTTAGTAACATAGTCGATTAAAACGTAGAATAAATCAAAATTTTGTTGATTAATAAACATTTAAAATTAAATGACGTATTTGACATTGAAAAATGTTAGCTTATTTTCTGGCAATATTATAAAGCAATTAGCATAATTTTGGCAAAATTTTAACATCAGTTTAGCAAGTTTTAGATTCACCTTGTTGGCAACACTGACTCTGACTGTCAGCGTCATTCCCTTAAATGCTGCGTTCTATTACGTTCATTGAAAAATGTTTTTGGGAACTTTTCCAACTTTCATGCGATCTTTTGAGAATACAAACATGAACTGAAGGTTACAATTTTATGTTAATGTGTGTTTTATGTACTTATCTACAATATTTAACTACTTTAATGAACTTTCAAAGTGTGCTATACTATAAAACCGTGTCGCGCAGTACATTGGAAAAGTTGTTGACTAATTTCAAAGTTCTAAAGAGTGATTGTTTTCGTGATAATCGTTTCGTTGTTATGTGTAGTTGCTGTCGCATTGAAACCTAAGCAGTACAACAGGTTAGTTTGGTAAAATACTAGTAATTATAAGTTTTGAATTGCCCTGTGCGGAATGCCGTGACACAGGTAGGTTAATCACGTAACGTTATCTGCGTGATTACATTACACATCATAATGATCCGATCATTGATGTGACTGTGGAACCATTCTTTTTGTATTTAATTCAAAAGCAGGTACCTAATTAATTAATTTTGTACATAATTTACTTCCAAAGAGTTTTTTTAACAATCAAAACGTTAACAATTGATGTCCTATAAAGTTTTTCAAACTTAAAGGTCCGGTACAATAATGTTTCATTGTATTTCAAAAGTATCTAGTATAGAAAAATAAAGATTTTGTTCTATTGAATTATATACCTTAATTCAAGTGAACAATTTATCAATTAGTTATTATCTTTATGAGATCTTGGAAGGATATGTACACATATCAATCTAGTTATCATTGAGATAAACTTTAACATTACCTGTACCCACCCTATATTAAATGGTCCCATAAGAAGACTACTTGATGTGATATTTATTATTTACCAAAATAAGTATTTATATGATTGATTTATCAACTTACAAGGTAATCATGTACACTATGATTTTTAATTCGAGTCAGAAAAATGCTCATTCCAGGATTACAGGTTTTTTGTCCCAAATAAATAGTGTTGTGGTAAATCGAGATTTCTCAATTAAAAGTTAGTTGAGATTGCATTTTTGCAATTGTCTTTATCACTGTGAGCTCAACCCAATAGAGTGAGTTTGGGCTCAAGCAAAGGGGTACGTTGCCAGGAACAACAAAACTTTTAAAATAAAAGACAAAAAATTATTTGAAGAAGGCGTGAAGGAAGTGACACTGGAAAATTGGAGAAAGTACATCAATGCCATAAAGGTTGAAGACGAAATGTGTCAACTCGACCACATGATGGATGAATGAATGTGTGGATTCAATAATTATAAATGTAACTGATTCCAATTCGACTCGTAATTATTTATTCCTCTGAATCTCTTTAAACATTTTTTCCCAGCTCTTGCAGGTAATAATGTTGTAGTGAGTTTAATATGCTGATAAGGTCCATATTTCTGAAATCATATTGTTAAATACGGTATGTATTACATATTTACAACTAAAAAAAAACGCTTTGATACCTAATAAAATAATGCATGACTAAATGTCTAAGTCTATTGATTACCGAACATCACTATTGTAGCGGGTCACCCTTTTTCGTATCAGTGACAACTGCCCTTGTCATTTTTCTGACTCGAATTAAAAATCCCACTATAGAAAGTAGTAGAATCATCCTCTAAATACTTGATTACCCATTTTCAACTACTTGTAGTATGATTTAATTATTAAAAAAAACTTATGCTTATTTTCACAAAAGGAATCTGTTGTCCCAATTTTTGTCAGTTACATAAATTTTAAATAGATTTATAATAATTTGATGATAAATAATTCACATCTCTGGTGCAAGAAAGTCACAACAGCTCATTTTTTAATTTTGGAGGGGAGGACATTAATTTATTTTTCGCATGTATTTGTATTTCCCCAAAAAATGGATTAGTATAAGTTTGAAATCTTTATAAACTTGATTGTTTATTTATGTAATTTGTCATACTATTATGTAAAATTCTTGTATTTTATTTCCAAAAGACTAGAAAAAAAAAAGTATCCCGAAATGTGACTTTGTTGCATCGAAGGTGCAAATTTTAGCATAGATAATTATAACATGACTATAAGTATCTAACACTCCTTATGGCATATATCTAAATAATTAATTTGAGTTTTATACATAGATATAATATAATAAACTGCATTCTTATACAAAAGTTAAGTGGGTAACAAATGTCTTGCCATGGCGCCTCCGCCAAACCGGAACAAGCGGGTTCTTACAACTTCAAGCCAGCACTTCTTTGACGTTGACTTGACTTGACGTTGTAAGAGATTACATGCGTGCCAACAATCTCACGCCACAGGATGCTAAAGATGAAAATGCGAATGGACTGGAGTGAATGCGAAATGGAGAAGAATGAGCAAAAAAGCGGACCCCGGGCTCCAACGGGAAAGTTAATATATGTAAATAATGTATGTAGATATACATACATGAAAAAGACAGCCTCCGTGGCGTAGCGGTAGCAAACGCGGCTACTGCGCAAGGAGGCGCGGGTTCGATCCCCGCACAGTGCAAATATTTGTATTCATGAATATGAATGTTTGCAGTGGTTAGTAGGCCTAGTATGAGTTTTCATTACGAAACTCGATCGTCGATATCCAGCGCGTTTGGATTATCGCTTTTCGCGCTTCAAGGTCGTAAGAACTCTCAACCAATGAGAGCGCCAAACGCGGTCGATATCGACGATCGAGTCTCGTAATGAAAACTTATACTAGGCATACCGGTCGTGCCTCGGAAAGCACGTTAAGCCGTTGGTCCCGGTTACCATACGAACATCTAATGGCAGTTCTTACGGGTTGTTGGAGCCCTCCAAAGTCCAACAATTGGTCTAACTGCAATGCTTCGACATCGCCTTCGGGTTGTGGAGGTCAGACGGCAGTCGCAGCCAAGATCAGCAGTTGGCCTAGTAAAGCAGACCCCAGACTCCAAAGCTGAAAAGCTTCAGATGCGACTGGGGTTAACGCTGAGATGATGATGATGATGATTCCTATACAAAAGCTAATTTCACTATATTCTTAGTTACTATTGTTATTTATACACTGTATAAAAATTACCTATGTATTGCATTTATTGTTTACAAATTACCAGGATGATAAGTAGCCTATTGTCTTTTCCTTGGCCAGCTAGACCTAGAGTTACTTTAGTGTTAACACATATATAATTTTAAGTATGAATTCTTTACTGTTATTCTTTGCTGTTTGTATACTGTTGTCAATTACTCAAACAATCAATGAACTCAATCTATCACAGTTCTCTGCTGGACATAGAGGTCTCTCATGCTGAACCTAAACCCCCAGTGCTTCACTTCTGTATCTAGTCTATCCTAGACAACTTTTTGAGGTTGTCGGTCTATGTAGCTGTGGTGCGCTCATACTACACTTGCGGACAGGTTGCAACTTTTGGAATTATCTGCTAAACTGGCCATCAATCCTACTAGGTCTACTCCACATGTAAATAAAATAATGGAATTCAACTGTATCTCATTAGACAGAAAGCATTCATTAAGTCCGCCTCTGTACATTTCATGTGCGAAAGATTAAATGGTTAAATAAATAAATAAAGATCTAAACGTTGTAACCATGCAAAGTTGTCACTGTAAACAATTATAATGAGGAGATTTAACGTTATTTTATTATTGCTCAATTAAAGTTAAGTATGAAGACCAACTAAATGGGAGTTGTAATTATTTTTCATTGGATTTTTAAATTATTTATAGTGTTGTTTACTGTTGTCGTGGTAGCCTAGTGGTTAAAACTCCAGCCTCTCAAGTATGAGCGCGCGGGTTCGATTCCAGGTCAGGCAGTACCAATGTAACTCTTTTAAAATTATATGTACTTTCTAAGTATATCTTGGAGACCAATGACTGAAGGTGAAGGAAAACATCTTGAGGAAACCTGGACTTTAAGTCTGAAATCGCCAACCCGCTTTGAGCAAGCGTGGTGATTACGCTCAATCCTTCTCTGTATGAGAGGAGACCTGTGCCCAGCAGTGGGACGATAAACAGGTTGATAATGAATGAATGAATGATGAATGTTGTTAACTAAATAAAAGTGCGTGATTTATGTAGTAAAAAATACCTTCAGTAATTCATAAAGAACATTGAAATATCGCAGCATAGTGGCCTCATCATGACTTTCCCTCAAACCTCCCCTGTAGACAGTTCATTTGGTCGTCTTTTTCGACATTAATGAAAAGTCATTGCGTGACATTGGCTAAATGCATAAACTGTGCAAAGCGTGAAGAAAGAAATAAATAAAATAATGTTTACTCCAATCCAGTTTCCTCTTCTGATTTAAAAGTCCAAATATAATTTTGATTTCTATCAATGTGCTAATCAAAGTTAAGAAAATAATCAGTCATAAATAATTATTGGTGTGGCTATCTGGACTGGTGTAATTGTATATTTCTGGGTTTCGACACTCATATCTAAAAGTATATTTATTTGTTAGTTAATGAATTATCCATAGTAAAAATCTGTTAATTACCTAACACTTCTAGTTTTAGGCTAAGCAAAATTTTGTACCATCTAGATACTTATTATTAACTAATTTTCCTCCGCATGGATGATATTGTACTACCAGGATTAAAAATACCTTATGTATTAATTCCGTAACACATTGTTGTCTTATTATTAACTCTATTGGTTTACGCGGCGTACGATAGCAAAGCTTCCAGGCGGCATAATTGTTTCTGGCACCTTCAACAATCAATGATTATTTCATTCATTTAGCTTCTTTATGAATTACTCCATCCATTATTGAAAACGTATGAAAATACGTTCGCCAGTTTTTTAGTTTATCACGTTCAGACGCGGTGGGGAACTGTACAAAATACAAAAATACAAAATATTTATCAATACTTTGTTCTATAATCTGTTGTGATGTTTATTATTATCAATCTTTCCTTGGGGATATGATGATTCCTAATACGATGACGGTTGCTGGTGAACAATCGTGACACGTGCCGTGATTGTACGCAGGCCTATGCCGCATTTACCATACTCGACCACGAGTGTTGAGTATGCTATTGACTATAATGCTTTGCTTACGAGACTTCCATTCTAATTAGCTTTGTATGGGTTTATGCGGTCGGTACATACTTGTGACACAACCTTCGTATACATAATGCCGTCACGTTAATAAAATAAATACAAGAATATTTCATATTTCCTTTTAACGATACAGTTTCAAAAGTTGTTAAGTATGTACGGTCTATATTTATTCCTTGGCTGTGTACACTTGTAGGTCAAACTAACAAAAAGTATCAAATTTTCTCAATCAACCTTGAACCTCAATACTTTGTGATAAGGCTAAAAATCAATTACTTAAAGAAATTTGACAGATTGTAGTAGGTTAATTTACTAGTTACATTTTGTACAATGTTAATTATTTGAAAATCATCAAAAGTTCATCCTGGTGTAAGTATAGTCTTATCAACTTAAGTAGATATTTAGTGAAGAATGGATGAAACGATTCTGTACGTCTATACCATCCGGTCGTTGCCTCAATGACTCACTGATGCACGCTCTGAGTAGCTCCGTGTCGAACAGAATCATTGCGAACGAATTCAGGTATGAAATTCGATACTGCATATTTCCTTATTTGTCCTTTAATCTAATATTTTATCTTACATAATATTAATAGGACCGAGCTGAGTTTTCACGATACAATGATAGATTTCACACACAATGGTATATTACGCCTAAATCAAAGGGTTTATGAGTCAGCAATGAATTAACATCAACTGAGCGTATTTTTTATTACATTTGTATAGTAGGTATAATATATCAATGTTAATTCCATACGGATCAAGCACGCTTTTCTCCATTAAAGACTTACGGGAGCAAAAAAATAATCCTGTGCTATGGTGAAGACCGTCACAGAATTAAAAAAATTACGAGTAAAGTAGTTATAATCCCGTCCTACTAAGGTCTTCTTCTCGTGTAGTCGGTACTATGATTGAATATATTAATTAAGTATATTGTTTTATGCCCATTGAGTGTCTACCCGACGATTACCGTAAAGACTACTACAAAGTTGGTCTTGAATAGCAAATACAAATACATCCATATAAATATAATAAACGCCAAAGTCATTTTGACTCCTCTTCGTGCCTTGCGGCTGAACGAATTTAGATGTAATTTAGCACACACGATGACCAATGACCATAGCCTGTGTTGGGTTTTCCACACAAACGAAGCTATGGGCAAAAGCAAATAGTCCAATAAGTTGGTTCTGGCATGTCAAGGTAATATAATAAGAGTACAAAATATATAATTTCCTTTATGGTACAATGACGATATAGACTACCTACCTTAATATCACACTAGAAACCGAATTCGCATTTTTGCTGTAATTATGAGTAGACGCTCTATGATGGTCTGATATTGTGAGTTGTAACTGTCACGCTATTATTTTGGTTTCGCTTCACAATTGCGGCAATTGATATCATAAGTGTGCTGATGGATGGGTGGCCTCGTTGCACTTGTATCATTTGGTCAATGGTACACAATGTTCAATTGGCTCTTTTGTTTCAGATAGCATGACGTAGATTATTCTAGCCAGCTTGCTGTCCAGCCAATCGTCTAACGAGCGCATTGTATCAAAGTAAGTTTTACCTGTTTCACTATGTCGTCTTCGCCACTTATTGCTTATACTGCGTTCTGTAGATAGAAAGCGTTAACCAGCTATGTTAAATACCATTGCGTTCGTCAGTAGGTCACAGCTATGGACGACGTCCTGAATTTTTAAGTATTCCATTAAGGCGTTGCTTGCGCCTCCGTCTCAGTTTGTGTGCGCTTTTCTCTCGCTGATTGCGTCTTTATACGTTCTCCTGCCGGTGTTCACCACAAGGGCCGCTGTATCAACGCAGTAAATGCGCCGCTGTGTCCGCCCCGGAGCCTTGCTGTTCCACTTCAGTGTTCTACTAGCGCAGCTAAACTGCTAGCTCACACATATAATCAGTGTT
The DNA here is from genome assembly GCA_037179545.1 of Sesamia inferens. Taxonomy (NCBI): domain Eukaryota; kingdom Metazoa; phylum Arthropoda; class Insecta; order Lepidoptera; family Noctuidae; genus Sesamia; species Sesamia inferens. The sequence continues at coordinate 11,064,153 of CM073928.1, read as the reverse complement.
TAGAATTTGTATACCTACTACCTCAAATTTTTAACGTATCGCTGATTGTGATGCCTACACTTTGTGTGCCAAATAAAGATAAAAGGTTTCATTGATTCCCATATATGCAAATTGTGTTAGTTTCACTTTCTAAATTTACATGTTTTGGCTAATTCTGACACTGACTAATAGATTTTTCATAACTGACAGACCTACACGCGCATACAAAGTGTGTAATGCATACGTTTGCTCCCGTTGGTGAATATATTTTGGTTCGGTTTGTTTACAACTTTCATTGCATCCGGTCCGAGATTAATACATATTATGTATTTCTTTTACGAAAGCAAGATAAAATTAGTTAGTTCGAGGCTTCGAATACACAAATAAAAAGATAACTTAAATCCGAAGTCATATTCAAACACTTAAAAGACTGTGTTCGTTAGGGCTACGCACGTGCGAACAAAATGTTCAATGATCGCGTTCATCATGTTTTTGTTCGTTCGTTAGTACACGGCTTTAGAATTTTTGGAATAAGTCCTAAGCTAATACTAAGGTACTGCCGGTTAGGTTATGGTGTTTTATAGAACACATAGCACAAATGCCCTTCTATTAGACGTAATGTTGGTCAGTAAAGAAGTAGCTAGTTTTCTAATCCCGGTACAAACTTTCACGTCCACTTCTTGCAATAAATGTCATTTAACCATTCAGAACCAGTATTTTTTCACCGTGCGCCATCGAGGCTTTCGTTCGTTCCCTCGGATCATGTTGAATTATGTGCTGCAGAGGTTACACTCTGACTTACGTACATATGACGCCGGAGTCGCCGGAAAGTGAGAGACGAAGACTACGGTCGGTTTAATGCGGATATTTATTCGCCCCGCACCATTTGCGATTAACATTTTGCGACGACGGACGTACTTTATAGTTTACTAGCAGCCGCCAGCGACTTAGTTCGCGTGGAGTCAGTTATGCTCCGCTCCTATTGGTCGCAACGTGATATTATATAGCCTAAAGCCTTCCTGGATTAATGGGCTATCCAACGCAAAAAGAATTTTTCAAATCGGACCAGTAGTTCCTGAGATTAGCGCGTTCAAACAAACAAACTCTTCTTTATATATTAGTATAGATATGTTGGAACTTTATTCAAACATTGAGTTAACCGACCGAGTAGAGGAGTGAACCAAGACTTATACAGCGCTACAATGTATGAGGCACGATAGAATTGAAAATATGCATCTGATCGTCTTGCACGGTAATTAATTAAATATTGGTGCGTCGTGTGGGAGGAACAATGACCTTAGGGCACACGGACAAGGGGGGCGGCTCCGCACTAGGATTGGCGCAGTACCGCGCTGCAGAGCCGATTGCTTCTAATTTAATTAGGTTGCAAGTGGAACGCGCCTGGCTCACGCAGCCTGACCGCTTTACACACTCACGGAATCGCTGAGTTACATAACAAATATTTGATTCGTTAAACTCGTAGAAATAGAAAACTAATGAATGTTTTTATTTGGACATTCAAATGAAGAAAAGTTTTTCTTACCACTACTTCTATCGCTTCAATATTTACTTAAAAATTTTCTCAGGCATCGATTACTAGTTTGAATGAACCAACCAGTATCGTATAATACTTTTATGCTGCTAATATTTTTACATGTAAAAATACCACACCGAGGCTTTATTTGACCTTTCATGCAGAAAAATTGAATATAAATGTTTCATTTATTTAATGATTGTGGATGGTATCGTATCGATTAAAGGGTTTTATCGGGGCAGTTCTTTATTTAGCACAAATGTGAACATTTCACTACTGTTATAAATAAACGTTATAGTACTGTAATGCAAAAAAGTTGTTTTACCATTACAAATAGCCAAATTATGCGTACACTTAACACTGAATTGGTACTATTGACTTGCAAAACCGATTTAGTAAACAATAGCTTGTAATGGCATCTCGCTTTGTCTGAACATCAATGGCGCAACTGTATTGTATGAGATTATCTCCTAAATCGGTTTACCTTTTCGACTGTTATGAAATAATGATCAAGTACCTGCAACTCAATTCAGATATTTCAGAATAACTTTCCGTTCGTTGTGTTGTGTCACAAGTAGGTAGAGCGATGCCGATAAAATTGGGGTTACATGACATTTTTCGTGTCAGGTTCGCTACTGCCGGAACCTGCGTGAGGTGAATCGGTTCCCTTTGCAAAGCACACTCGGTACCAGGCTCCACCGACCCCATGTACGTACCGGTGGTCGATTTAGTTAGATATATGTCAACTTGCTTGGTATACCGGAACAATCATTCTGCGAACAACTAGTTACGGTGACGTTTCACCAAACGTCGATATCTTACAATCGCATGCTTGTCGATATCCCGTTTTCGTTGAGAGTGAACGTGTCGGTCACGGTCATTTGTTGGAGCGCGAATGCCGATGAAGTCCGTGGCGTCACACTTTTCTTTCTCCTCGTTGATGGTTGGCGGGAACGTGGCACTCGAGACCGGCTGGTTGTATGCCAGCATTGCTGACGAGCCCTCTCTCTCGCACTCTCCGTAGAATTGCCCTACTATCACTTAGCCAATGAACGACACCTAATACTTCGTTATTTCATACCTACTCTGTTCTCTAATATTTCTGTATTTTTACTATGAATACTTATTCTCAATTACTTTGATTAGTTACATAAAGCTACATTTACTTTCTTTGATAAATATGTTTTTAAGTTATGGTTAGCATTTTCGGATATTTTCAGAAAAGAGCAATGGTTTTGTTTGTGACTTGGTGTAGGTTTTAGCTGAATGGAACATCTTAACTATTAAATTTTAAATGTTTTTTAACTTTACAGTCTACTTACATATATACAACCTGTAAGAAAATTTCAATAATCATGTATTTATTTCCTATGCACAGAGGATGGCATTATATCAAGCTGCTACAATATGGGAAAGTTTACCAAGTTTATAGTATTTTCGGGCTATAATTGATTGTATGTCTTGCGTAAATTCCGCGTAACTTATACGTAGCACCTCTTTGAACCAAGGTACTAAATATTACGATATAATAAGCACGATAACCCATATACCTAGTTGTAACTCGACTTTAGAATTAAGTCACGTCGCGTTCTTATGGAATGTTCATGTATGAAGCAGGTGTACATACGCTCAGCGCAGCGTCAGTCGATGCCCAATATTATTGCACAAGAGCTTTAACCTCACGAACTCTATAAATATTCCCTAGTGAATATTTTCTGGCACGTTGAGATTTTTAGCTGTTTGCATAGTGATTTAATGAGACAATTTGTTTAAGTAATAGTATACGTAATCAGTATCCCTTGGTTAAGAGGTCTTCGGGGTAGAGATTAGCGGCTCTACACGCCGCCGGTACTTGACGAGCCTCGCGTGCCTTCTATGTGAGTCATGCTAATAATGCCATAGCTTGGTGCTTTCGCATTCCGTTTGTTAAATAACATGCAGTTATTATTGTAGTAATTTTATTTATTTATTAAACCTTTTATGGACATATACATATTTGTGTAGAAAGACAAGAAAAAAAGAACAACAGAAAGGACAGAAGATAATTATTAATTATGTATTAGTTTAGCCACGACAATTAGTCAGAACGTGACGTCAATTCACATATTTTACCTTAAGTAACTTAATTGGTCAGGACTAGACTAATGATTATCTTCTATCATCTTCTTCATGAAATGAAAAGAAACAGATGCACCGATCTTAATTTTTTTTTTAGTTAACATGAGAATCGACGCCAATGTTTTGGTTGATATCTTATGTGACTATCATATTTTAGTCAGCGCATTACTAATACATTTGCTTTTTTCCAAATAGCTTATAATGAGTCATAATATTGTACTATGAACATTGAAGATTTTTTGATTCGTTTCTTAATCATAAAAGGTTTTTCCAACAACGGAGACAAAGACTCAGAGGACTATACTATATTTTTGTAAAAGCTACGAAAATTCGTCTAGAACAAATTTGAACTATTCGTTTATGCAATGCCACATTTTAATAGAAATTGCTATAGGATAAAGTTTAAACTAGCGGCTTGACATCAGTCACTCTTCGTTGATCTAAAAACTGGTTGTCCATTTGCAACGAGGGCAGCGATGATACAAAAGCCGGTTTTGAAATGTTTTGCCGTGCTCAAGATAAGAAGCGACGAGTGACGTCTGGGCACACCGAAGCGGGCAAATGCGACTATATGAATTGTGAAGATGAACTTAAATCGCCGTCAATTAGTATTGTTGCGTGACAGGGTAACAGTACTGTCGCATTACATAACAGACATGGGAGCATTCACATAAGCGTGGCAAGTTCTCAGGCCTGCTCACAACGTCGCGATCATCAGCGAGTCTCAGACACTCGATTTTCAAGTTTCCCGTAATCGTAGTTGACTCTGTGCACGCAATTACCTTGATAGTGCATCCTCATTTTGTCAAATGCTTGCTGTCTTTACCGCTAGAGAAAAAACATGCACCATAAGAATAATGCTGATTGTTAACGGACTTTATTTTAGATAGCGATGCTGATTAGGCTTGATATAATTGTTAAGTAATTATTGAAACTCTTAATGAAACAGAAAGTGTTAATGCGTATCCGAAAAAAATGGTCAATGATTTTCTTGTTGTTATTTTTTATCATAAATTATTCTTACCGTTATAACCGTAGACTCTAGCTATAAGTCTTATAAATAATCAAAATTAAAACCAAAATACTTGATCACCGTTACAACTGACAAGTGCACAACGGTGCTTAACAAATACGTGTTGTCGCGTCGCGGATAGGTCCACTTGTTCCGCCCCTATGCACTTGCCGCGGGGGTCGATATGCCCATGGTTTTTGCAGCCACTTTATTATTTTAACTCCACGCGTTCCCACGCTACACTTAAACAGTATTAACCTGTTCAATGAAAACTAGAATGTTTATGTTTACTCATTAATTACGTTGGTTTGCTGCTTCTTGCAGATTCTCATACCGCATTGTTAGGCTTCCTGGAATTAATGTTTATTATTATTTATGGGTTTGGTTTATAGTGCAAAAATATTTTGTACTAGATAGTAAGCAAAATTTCCAAAGAATCGTGCGCTGTAATTATTGTAAAATGGAGCTTTTTATTTTGACAAATATTTGATTAAAATTTGTGTAATTGAAATATGTCAATAACCCTTATAGTATATCTATGACAGACAATTCGGCAGATCACCTCCTGGTGAGCCACAGGAAGAGGCAAGGTCGGCGTTCAAGCGTGAAGTTCCGGCACCATAGACGGCTACCTACTTACTAAACTAACAAAGTAACAAGCACTATCGGAAATATTCGAGGTTCCGTTTCGCGTGACATCTAAACTTGGCAGTTTCTTTGCATGCGCAGAAATGTATATTTTGGTCGTTAAGCTGGGTAGTAAATAATTGGAAGTATTACGTAGGTAAATACTGGGTAGTAAATACTTATAAGTACCTAACTTTTGTCGAGGCGTGTTTATTTTTTTTAAAAGGCCAGATCGTCCATTTAAAAAAACATTGAATGGCTCGCAGTTCCTCGCTCTGACCAAGTGTAAGTACTCGTACCGTACGCTGCATTCAGTCAAAGCGGAAGCGAGCCGAACCATAACAACGTTGACGGCTGTTTCGGTTTCTGACAGTTAACACTAATAAACTGGTTCAGATGAAAACTGAGATGAAATAGGAACATGTTTCTCTGTAATTCTAAACTTAAGCTAACACCGGTTATGTTGTTAGTTATTATTGTTGGGCTGCTTTTATCTTTTTGATAGATACGCATAATTTAAGTAGGCTCTTAAAAGGGAACACTAAAGGGTATTCCGCTGTTTTCGTGGATAATGCTATTTAAGCAAATTATTTTCTACAATTTTACACCGTGATTATACGTGCCCCTACCATTTGATTTCTTCCGAAATTTAATTAATAAAAGAAATACGTTACTTCAAAATCGCGAAAAATAACCCATTTTTACCGTGATGTTCAGATGACTATTAGACAAACGTGATAAGTTTTTGACAAAAAAGGAAACAATAGAAGCATAGGTATACTTTTCCTCTAAATTTTGAAATGAGGCTCACAACCGGACTTAAAGCTATAGATAGCCATTTAGCCATTTTTTACCAGTCAACCTTTGAATGTTGCAGAGAAAAATAGTGGCAGGTGTAATAACGATATTGTGGAATAAATATTTATATGTATAAAACTTACATATAGAAATTGGCAGCCCTATTTAATATTTTTAATACAATATTGTAAGTAGAAAGCCAAGTTTATGAGAAGGTCAATTCTCATATAATTTATGTATAATAAACGTTCAAACTCAAGTCGCAACCTTATCTCAGTGACAATCAATGTCACTTGTTTCATTTTTTGACAGATTTTGGACTGAGAATATATTATAATACGAACGTTTTTAAAAACACCTTAATTTGCTTTCAGACTGCCTTGATTTAAAAAAAAATTAGGCCTAAATTAATATCTGTTTGATAATCGTTTAGTTTTGATATGGGTATGTCATTCTAAACTTTTATTGGATTTTATTTTGAATTGTTTACACGCAACATATAAAAGATGAACGGAGCTCTGCCAAAGCATGCAGTGGTAACATGCGATCAAAATGGCATTGATAACAAGTGAAAACTTTTGGTTGTTTGTTTAAAGTCACATGTTTGCTTACTTACCTTTTTCGGAGAGAAAATTTACGGGCATAGGTGGTCGGTCGTTTCATGACCGCTGGGGCCATATGTTTACGATATAAATACCTACAATGAAGCGCGTGTGTACCGGCTGTACCGACACATGATGGATGCCAGAAACCGCCCACAACGACTATGTTTTCATTGAAATTGTAAATAACAACAGATCAACAGCATTATTAGATTTTGTCTAGACTCAGATGAAATTAAGAGCAATCGCTAATTAATGCGATATCTTTTCGTAATAGAAAGTTACCTGACAACCTTAAGCGCTTGACCTAGATTCATGATCACCATTGAGTGGTAACCATAGTCACTGCGTTTGTTTGATTCAATACTAATGTTTACTACACATAAACGAATGGCATTACTGAATAACTGAACCAGCCTGCGCGCATTGTGCACATAAGATTGTTACATTAACATTACATCAATCATAACAGCGGAAAGAGAATGACGCTTGATCGGAATTGCGCTGTTACCTGAATCTGGCTTTTCAGAAAGCGTATAGCTGAACTAATAAGTTTTTAGCGGTCGAATCTGGGTCGTACACGAGTGTTTTATATCTGTAAAAAAGGTGACATATTTATTTGACAAATTATCGCTATTGGAACATTGATAAGGATTTATTTGAGTGCGGCTAATTGATGACATTTTCTTTTGTGGTGCTGTAACAAACCAATCGGTAAAGTTCTAAGTGTTTAAATAAATTATTTTATTTTATTCAATATATTAAAACAGTAACTGTTAGCCTCAATATAGCTTAAATTTAAACTGTAATTAAAATACCGGTGTTGTAATAATAATTAAATCGTTTCTGTGGTCAGCGTGATAAACTTTGTGTAATTAAAAATTACGATGACATTAGGTCGCAAAATGAGAGCTTATGATATGAACGTGACAGTAGTTCACTTGATTGTTTGTGTCGTGCTAATTAATTAATTTTATGCTGTTACTATGATAATTATTGTATTCAATAAAACAATATATTTTATTGTGTGTCAGACACCTAATGGTTTATCATGAATGACAGGATATTTGCTTGTAAACAATTTGTTTAACTTTATAATATTGCAATAAGATTAAGAAAGCATCAAACGAAAAGGTATGACCAAGTGACACACTATAATGTTCTAAAAGAGGATTTAAATATTTCAATTTTAAGAATTATTGTTTTGATTCAAGTATTCGGGGAGTGTCTCTATGTTTTTGAAATAATATATGTAAAATAGTAATTGGAGAATGCTTATTGTAAAAAAAATATGGCTTCTATTAAGTATATTGATAATATAGAATATCAAAATTGTTTTTAATACGTATTGAATACGAACATGATAATTTAATATTTGATTAATGAATCAATTTGATTTTTAAGCAACTAGATAAGTCTAGTCTGTAACGTATCTAATGGCAGCACCTTATTAATTTATCGTTGAAAATACTTGACCCACCCGTCATTGTCATGCATTCGTCATAAATGTCATAATATGTCAATTACGTTTACAAAACTAACTCGGACGGCGTTAAAAGATAAATAATGCTATGCCATACCTTTTTCCCCTTTTTATATACGGTGCATCTAGGATGTTAGAAAGAATACCTTTTAGTGCTGCCATTCGTTATTTTTGACGATCCCAAAAATATGACTTATGACCGTAAGTGATTCTTGTACTGTCTCAAATGCATTTTTGCATGGTACCTTAAAAAAACGAAGTAAACAATAATTAGTGAACCAATCAAATAAATAAAAATGATTTGCACTCACATCACAACTCTGATTTTTCCTGGTTTCCAACAGAGATTCGTTTCGACAGCGTTTTATAAACTGGGCTATAGCGAACAAAACATTTTTGATAGTCTTTAGATTTGTGTGAAATGCAACCCTAATTCAATTATTGAATTCATTGAAGGTTTGAATTTAATTTTTGGCGTGATGTCATCAGTCTTTGGATGGGTCTTATAGCCTTTCACCATGTTTTACGAAATACAAAAATTTACAGTGTTTTGAAACATTATCGTTGCTTTATAAAACATTTTCTTTTATTTGGACCCATTTCTGAGCGAAGCTTGTATGGGACAAAATCCATCTCCTTTCTGAAAGATTTTTTTTTGTCGATCTGCAAAGTCATAGAAACAAATTGTTAATCAAACTGCATGGCAATTGCGTAACACACTACCAGTAGCAATGGCTTTCATTTTGGCAATTCAAAGACATTCATTGCGTTGTTTACATTGTGGAGTAGATACATTTTTTGAATATAAAGAGCAATGGATACGCAATATAATTCAAACTGAGACTAATAGTATGTTACGCGATTAGTGATAGTTAAAACCGAAATTGTCCGTATTTTTAAATTACAACTGTCATTTCTTTGGCCATTCACAAGTATCACAACCTGCTCTACGATGTAGGTATTTTACGGGCTAAATAATTTTTGCTAATCATTTTATCTTTCATCAGACACACTGGTAATTTTTGTTTTCATTGATTTAATGATCTAATGCTTTTTTTCTGACGTTCCAGGCTGACTGATGCGGTGACACAATGGACGCGGCGGACAAGCGAATGCTGGAGCGAGAGGCGCTCCGCAACATGATCCAGCAATGGAACGCCAATCGCCTTGATCTGTTCGCGCTCAGTGAACCCAATGAGGTAAAATTACATTATACCGTATCACCTTAGAATAAGGTTTTAAATGCGTTTTATTTTGCATATTTAGTTGTAAGGTCAGCCCTTACAACTTATTAATTTAGCGACATTTATATCAAATTAATCAACATTGAACCCTACTTCTATTTCAGCTGGGTAACCTTGTTTTTAAATTAGTCATGATGGCTGAACTAGTCTGCCATAAGAGTAGGTTTGTATTATATTAATGCACGGAGGTATAGAGAAAAACTTATTTACAATAAAAAAAAAACGTTGTAGTGTCAAAGTATCGTTTTTTGCTGCCGACTTCCGACATTAGTTTTGTAGTGTTTACTTTTTTTGAAGCCGGTGATTTTTTTATGATATCCAGCACCATACGGCCAGACTGGATCAGCATCCAGTCTCTTGGGGTCAGCACCCCAGCATAGTTGAGAAAATACTAGCAAGCCAATAAACCAATTTCGAAAAAAAAAATCTTGAACTAAGACTTATGATTCAGATAAAATAATTGAGAATGATCGGTACTGCGGTGGAGAAATACATAAATATCTTAAACAACTTAGGGCCGGTATTTTGATTTGTAGTTACTTATTAATAAATAGCGCTAATGTAAAATAATAATGGTAAAATTATTGGAAAATGTGATTTTTATCGGACTTTAAAAAGGAGGAGGTTTTCATTTCGTCCGTAAATATGCGCTTTTTTATGTTTGTTCAGGGATAATTTATCAATAGAGTAGTTGACTAAAATAAACTAATTAGTCAGTCAGTCAGATTTCCAAAAAATACTAGATACGTATTTTTTCTTTTTTCATATAAGTAAACAATAAATGAAGACTACACAGTGCGTTGAAAACTCGTGTGACGTCACTGCACGCTACACTTTTAGCGAGAAGTGACGTCACCAACCACCACTCCTGATCTTTGATGCCTTTTATATTTGTAAATTTTTATTGATTTGATAAAACAAAATATACGTATCCAATATTATAACTAAACTAATTAGAAACACTACAAAACTAAATAGAAATACTAAATAGAATCATTTTTTTCCCAGGAGACATCCCTGTTGTGGATATCATGGTCACTAATAATTATTTTAACGAGTTAATTATTATTAGAAGAAGAAGAACCTTTAGCAATGGTATCTTTAGATAAACTGAAAATGAACAAAAAAAAAAATATTACAACAATTTTACCAGTAGTTACTATTTTCAACATTTTATTTAGTTTAACTACGGTCTAAAAACCGACCCTTAGATAAAGCCAGAGTCATGAACAGGATATAAGTAATCGTATTTGTGACGTCATTGACGCGAGGGTACGCAATTGATTCTCGCTAATCCCGGAAGGAATCCTACTTATCGACATCGCGGAAAAGCAATAATAGACTAATAGGCCTTGCCACGTCACACATTCAAGGGGCATTTACTTTTACTAGCAGATTATATTGATATACCGTTACAACGTGTAATAATCTATATTACTAAAAATAAATCTGATAACTTTGTTGGAACGTTATTAACTCTAGAAATACCTGCCGGATTTCAATAAATATTATTTGCATCTGATAGCCAAATTCTCGAAGAAAACGCTATTAATGCTACTAACATTAGGAGCACAGAAAAAGAAGCAACTTAACAAGACCGTTAATAGAAAACGAAGTTGTTAATGCAATGCTCTGCTCTGGGTATGAGAACAAGATATTTTACACGGACGAAGTCGTCGGCAGAAACTAGTTGAAAGTATATTGAAAAAAAGTAAACATTTTTCTTCAGTATTCGAATTATGACTACTCCTACATGTCTGAGTTTCTTTTAACCTAGTTTTCTTGGCCGATTGCCAGGTTTCGTGATGTTAAAAGGCATTAAAGTACATGATTAATTACTGTATAGGTAAAAACTTGTTACTGGTGTCTTCAAAGCTGTTTCGATATAGTGTGATCAGTGGAGATTTAATGGAATATCTGGCCGAATGAGGGATCGGAAGTGTTATTGGGATTTTCATTTGAATTTGTTCATTAGCATCCCGGGCTGTGGATTTGTTGATGACAATAGTCTCTCCCCGCTCCCTTATTACTTGGGATTTATACATGTTTAACGAAATGTGAATTTTCTATAGATACACCTCTACTTAAGCCCGGGGGCATTACAAGTGTGATGTTTTGCGTTATCAGTTTGTACAGTGGGCAACATCTCTACTCGGGCCGTAAACCAATTTAATCCCTTCGTCCTCTCTAATCTGGGTAACCAGATTAGTTACAGAACAAAGTTAACACAACAAAGCTAAAATTGCTTTTGTAACTTTGTACAGTGTGTGTCATGCAAATATGTTTGATAAGTATTTTGCGGAGATAAAACAGACGCTGTGTAACTATTTTATCGTTCAAAGAACAAAATGCGATAATTTTGTTGCCATTTCATTGTTTTTATTAATGGAATTAAGACAGATATCATTAGGTGTGTCTAACCCCGGAAAGATTAAGACAAGCTGTACTTAGCTATAGAACGCTAATATTTAAGACCCAGTTATTTTTAAGTCCCATGCATTAGAGGGCGAGTATATTGCCATCTCCGGGCATAAATCCAGGCTCCAGGCTTCTACGAGTAATTCTAAATGGAAAACCCAATAACAGTTTTCCCAATCTTTAAATCAAATCCTCAACGTCATTCTCAGCAACCGTGATTGCTACTAGACCGACGAGGAAGGCAGTGAATTATTATAGAATTAATTGCGGGTTCATTTCCCGCAAAGAATAAATATTTATTTAACCTAGAGATAGTTCCAACTTCCGGCACTAGGTGTTTGTTTATGTGTGATGTGTACCTAACTAAATGCATACGATAAAGGAGAAATTCTCCACTGTGTATAAAATATTTCTGCTAAGGGTCTCGGAATAACTGGGTTGGGGAGGTCAGATAGGTGAGCTATATGAAGTACTGGTATTCAACTGCATTTAGTTTTAATCCTCAAAAATTTCGATCCAGCCATCCCTTGCTGTTCTCTCCAGCGATCCCCCACAGGGGGTGCCTTTAGAGTGTTGTCGCTTAGTTTTTAGATGCCCCTGGCTGGAGGATTTAAATCCATTTAAGGCAGCCACAGGATAGTCCGGTGCTATAATAAAAAAAAACTGCATTTAGTTCGATTGATAAGGCTGGCGAAACTGATCTTCTGCATAATCTGTTTAGCCTATTTGCAACTGTGTATTTCTGAAATGTATGCAAATGGGTGGTCCAAGTTAAATTGTTCATTAACTATCTTTGGGTTTTTTCATTAAGCTACTGCTCATCTGACCTCTACAGCCCACAATTAAGCAACATTAAAATAACGTATCTGACATTCTGCAATGTTCTTATTTTCAGAATCTGGAGTTCCACGGTGTGATGCGGTTCTATTTCCAAGATTCAGGTCAGAAGATAGCAACGAAATGTATTCGTGTCGCCTCCGATGCCACTGTGAGCGATGTCATAGGTGAGATGAGACTTGAGTGCTTATTTGAGTTGTACAATGTGCCTTTACGACGTTAAGGCGATTTTCCTTAATCACTAGGGTTTTCTATTTTATTCTCTCGAGAATAAATTACCGGTGGAGTTTTCTTGGAAGTATCTACTTAAGTGTAATTTATCTTTCACCTTTATTTTTATTTTTTTTGCAAAGGAGGTTATGACTCGTAACTTTTTAATTTTGAAAGTTTGCTGTCTTTGACCCGAAAACTTCTCGAGAGGGGATTAAACTACGACCCTGTTGTTTTAAAAGATTTTCTCCAAACTTCATGCATAGTGAAATATTATTCATACTGAAAGTTTTCCATGAATCTGCTTAAAAAAATTATTGAGTATATCCCTTTTCATTGTCCTCATAAGTTATAAGTACGTACGATTAATTTCAAATAATTAGTCTGTACTTATTTTTAAGAATTCTATGGTAACCAGTCCAGTTCGAGCCGCACTCGCGCGCGAGTTGTTCCGTATATGTATATGTATCTATACAAAATAACAAAAATGTTCATGAGATACTTACTGGTGACAGAGACACTGATAGTGTAGTCTTAGTAAAAGAGACCCGTTCTTAACTTGTACTGAACCCTAAATAAAGTATTGTATGTTTTATTGGTCTAGATTTGACTTCGCTCTCATTAAATGTTTTTAGAATAAATAAACTAGTATTGTGTACTTTATACACTTCTGGACACATCTAGGTTTCGATGGCCCCTACCGAAATATGATTGCTAGATTAAACAAAAACTATTGATGCAGTTTTAAACCTGATACATTTTACCATTTTTTTCGATCGTATTGTTTTAAATTTGAATTCGGAATACCATACGACATGGAGCTACGCCTAACAAGTCGAATATAAGCCTTGTTAAAGGCAGTTGATTTTTGAATAAAAAACATGTTTTATCAAATAAAGGTTAAATTTAATAACGCGTGTTGCCTCCATGGTCATCTACCACAGCTCTCATACGATTAGGCACTATCTCACACACTATTTCGTCGTGATTTATTGTTGTTTAGTTGAAACAATAAAGTTTTCATTTATACGAATAAGTATCTTTTAAAAATAACCTATTTGAATCTGCGTGTTATAATAATAATAAGCTGCTCTCTTCGTCTCAGGAATGTAGACATAATTAAAGTTTGTTGAATATAAGTCACTACAAGGCAGTTATGATGGAACATAGCCAACTGGTCACCTCCTTACATACCGACATTCTAGATAATTAACGAGTCTGTTCAACCGGATAACGGAGTTGATAACTTACTATTGCAAAATATCAACAACTTGGGAGTATATTAACTTACTGACCCACATCTGAGGAATGTAAATTTCCGCAAACACAATCCCACAACAGATATAATAAATAGGGCGGCGATAAATTTTTGTGGATCAATTTTCGCTTTTATAAAGTAGAAATTTATTTTAGCTTACCCTAGCTTCCCATTGGACTTCCATCGATCATTGTCTGCCCACTGTTGCATACAGCTTTTACTTGAGAACATTTTTTGAGATCACGAGAGTTAAAAAAAAGATGAGTCATGTGACAAAAGTCATATTTTGCTAACCTCACCCATCGTCACAAGAATGCCATCATTTTCTTACGCCACAATTATATTTTCTGTCATCTACTTAGTCAGTTTGAAGATTTTGTTCAATAACACGTTCTGAAATAACCTCAGCTAAATACGTATAGGAGAAGTCAAATCGCGCCGTCTCCAACGACTGGGCAGACGAATAATTGATAATGGAAAGCGTCTAGCGTATCTAAAGCTTCCTTGTTATTCTCACTGTTTAAAGCTTTGCTTCGTCAATATTTACCAAAGTTAATCATCATTTCTCTCAACAGAGACGTTAATCGAGAAGTTCCGTCCAGACATGCGAATGTTGTCCCTCGGTTCCTACTCGCTGTGGGAAACACACGGGCCGGACGATGAGCGCAAGCTGGAGCCCCATGAGAAGCCCTTGCTGGTGCAGCTCAACTGGCATGCTGATGATCGAGAGGGACGGTTTCTACTTAAGTGCCTTAGCAACAATGAGGTATTATGTTCACTAACAATATATACATATAGAGTCATATAAATTTAGGTAACAAAATTTCGCGGATGTGATGAGTTTGTTTTTTAAATTTCACCTCTCATGCACGAGGGCGTGTGTAAAAACAATTATTTTGCGGGTGCAACCGCAAACATTCACACACTCTCACACGAACTTTCGTCCTTATAACACATATTAGTGTATAAATTCAAGTTTATAATACTGATGTTTGGTTTATCAAGATTGCTGAGAAATAGTAGACTCAAATAGTGATGTTATCAATACTCTGTGCTCTAAGGTGAAGATAAGGATACACCTATTTGAATTACGGGTGGTCTGCTACACACATAATATAGACATTAGACAAAGACATTTTTCTTGTGAAATGGATAATGTAGTAATCAACTACTGTGATAAGCTAGTTATCATTTCTTTGATTGAGCATTATCAGTATTATGGAATGGCATTCAGCAGGAAATTCTTTAATAAATATCTTATTCCCATAGGTCCCATTGTCGGCTGTGAACGACAAAGGAGACCAAAACTTCAAACGAAAACTATCGAAACGAGAGAAGAAAGAACTGAAGAAAAAAGAAAAACTATCGAGACTCAAATCAGATACCAACGACGAAAACAGACCCGTCGCCGAAAAACTTTATACAGGTTACTTTTTAACTAATTTATTTTGAAAGGACACACATTCTTTGGTTGACTGGTAGAGAATGTCTAAGGCATTAAGTCCGCCTTTGTACCTTTTTTGTGTGAAAACGTTAAATAAATCAACACTATTGGCGCGAGACAGGCTATTTACCAGATTTATAATTTCTATCTTGAATAAGTAATTCAAGATAGAAATTATAAATGTGGTTAAAAAGTTCACCAAAAGTTTGTTTTTTTTGCAAATAAAAATTCAAATAAGCCTCCGAAACGCTTTATTCAGCAAAATGGCGTCGCGCTTTGTAAGTGACGTCACAAACTTTAAACGATTTTCGGTTCCGCAGTGGTGTTCGTGTTTATCTGTTATTTGTTAGTCAGAAAACAAAAAAAAATACCACAAATCGCTCCAAATATCCTTAAAAATCTTCTAAAAACGCTACAACACCTGAGAACACATAGAACGACAACAACAAGTGTTTATCAGCGTATGACGTCATCGTGACATTAGCCAATCCGGGTCGTTTCACAATAAGTGGCGCGAGAAACAAAATGCCAAACATTTTTGTGTTTTTAGATATATTAATTGTTATTATTTTCATTAAAACTCATGTAAATGACATAAAGAACCCTCATTTTATGCATTTAAAGCAAATAATCACAAAAATATTCATACTGTCAAATAGCCTATTAAGTAGCTTCTGCCCACGATTTCATCCGCGTGAAACATCGGTCACTTATACACTAGATACACAGTAAGGCAACAATTTATTTTCTATTGTATCTATTACCTGGAAGTCAATCTTTTAAAAACATCAATAGTAATATAAAAAGCGCATACCTACATGCGCTATAATATTTACAGTGTAGGACTTCCATATGTACGGACGACAGCAGGTGAAGCTACCCGAAACTGTCAGAAATTCCCAATCATCCTTGACTCTTAATACTTTAGAAATAAAGTTGAAAATCTAATAAAGAATTCTGACGGATTGTAGTAGCTTGATTTGCTGTCGTTAGTACATTGATTTGATCAAAGACCTCCATGGTGAAATTTCCGTCAGTTTCGTATATTGGTGAGACCTTTAAAAAGCGTGAGACCAAGTTGCGAGGTCATTATCACAAACCAAAAGTCTCTTAAGGGAATTTCTAAATGGTTTCTTCATACATTAGAAATATTCATCTGCTCGCGAACGTACAGATGCAGAACATATAATAAACTGTATGTTGTCTGATTGTTAAAATTAATGGCATTGGGATCGTAACTGTGTAACACAATTACTCTGAGTGTCCTCTAGCGTAAACGGTACAATAAAATAAAATAAACTTTTGTTTTACCACCTCTATGTGTATCTAAAACTTCTAAGTTACTTTTTAATGTAATTCGCGGTTATGTTATGAGCGAAACAAATAAAACTGATACAGGACACGAGTTCGCATAACCGCATTACAAACATGTGAATCACTCGCATGTTTGTGATGCGCGTTGGAAGAAGTTGTTTCTTTTGTCCTGCAAGGACAATACTCGAGTGACACATTGTCATTTATACAAAGTCAAATACACACATACCTAATTCTAGCTTAAATATGTTAGATCTATAATTTGAAGATAAAAAATAATACTAAATTAACCAATAACCAACCATGACTTTGTTACCATTGCGAGGAGAACCTGGGTAAATACGTATCACACTACCAATAACAATATGTTTCATTTTGACATTTCAACAATATTCATTGCGTTATTTACGTTATTGAGCAAACACATTTTTCGTTTTATATGGAGCAATGGATCAGCAAAATAATTCAAAAACTTTTCTTCTTTTTGGTTAATTTCGGTACGCAATTAGGCTGTGGCTGAGGCTCGGGAGCGTGGGGATTGGCATAAAAAAGAGGCTTTTTAATCAGCGGTATATAGCGGTGATATCAGGCTTTATGATGATAATTCAAATTCGAAAGTTTTATTTCACATAAAATATATAAATATCCATATAATGTTAGTAAAAGTAAAGCTTACCCTGATATTAATAAAAAAATAACTGAAGTGGGTCAGGACTCTTATCCACCTACGAAATAGGGGAGAGTCCCAGTGGTATGAAAACGCATTCAGGATGCGCTAAAAATCGCTAATCACTAGTTAACTTTAAGCAGCGTTTATGAATAAGGGGTAAGAAGTTTTAGTTTGTATTTTAATGCGTAGGTATATTTTATCCACACAGAACTACCGGAGACGTCTTTCATGCGCAGTATCAGTAACCCGGAGGCGGTGATGCGTCGCCGGCGGCAGCAGAAGCTCGGTCGGAAACTGCAGCAGTTCAAGTCCAAGGATGGGGGACCTGACACAGGTAACAAATTAAAGTCAAGGGAAATGGTTGATTAGCTGACTTTCGGGAAATTTTGCGGGAAAAAATTCCGATAATATAGCAAAATGCTAGTGTGATAGAGCCTCGTGCAGCCACCGACAGCCTCCGTGGCGAAGCAGCGGCACCTGCGCAAGGAGGCGCGGGTTCAATTCTCGCGCAGTGGAGATATTTGTATGCATGAATATGAATATTTGCACTGGTCTGGTCGTGCCTCGGAAAGCACGTTAAGCCGTTGGTCCCGGTTGTCATACGAACATCTAATGGCAGTCGTTACGAGTTGTCGGAGCCCTCAAAAGCCCAACAATTGGTCTAACTGCAATGCTTCGATATCGCCTTCGTGTTGTGGAGGTCGGACAGCAGTCGCTTCACGGAAAATATCGAAGTTTAGCAAAAAATCAGCAGTTAGACTGATAAAGCGGACCCTAGACTACAAAACAGAAAAGCTTCGGATGCGACTGGTATTAACGCTGAGATGATGATGATGATGGCTAGTGTGATAGTCTGCTAAACAAACGATTTCTCTGACAATTATATTTGTCCCGTTTCTGTACGTAATATCAAGCTGTAAAGTATGAGTACTCTATGCTAAATGTTTGTTTTCGAGCACACAACACCGAGCAATGAAGCTCGCCGAGTCCCGGAGAAACGATTCAACTGTCTTGGGTCCCGCAACGAAATTAATCAGAAAAGAATAGCGGAGGAGTAAGAAAAAATATATTTTTTCCACTTCCCTCCATAACAAGCAGGAGACAGAACAGAACTAGGCCAAACGGCACAAAGGGACATTATTGCAACTGGGAGAAGCCCAGGTTGCCAAACACCACGGAATAAAATTTGATTAAGTTAATGGGTCCTAAGTAGGTATTAGCTGTTACAATTGATTCCAACGTGGATTCACGTGGAACTTATCAAGAAGAATTTATTTCGTCTTTGTAATATTTAAAAAGTACCTAAATTGTCAGCTTGACATTGACATTTGAACTTGTGACGTGTTCCGTGGACTATTTCTAAACATCTGCCTCATAGTAGCATCCCGTTAGTAAATAGTTTATAGTAACAATTGTTTCATGAGTCACCAACGAGACACTTGACTTGCGTGTGATACATTATTCACGCATGTTAAATTAGTTCGTGAACTTTACACCACTTCCGTTGGACTTTGTCTGTCTTTAATGTTGCAGGGCTATGACTTAATAGTCCTTAGAACACTAAGTGGATTATTCCGTTTATCCACAAAAAATCACCCCACTGTACATAGCACCGAGAATTTATAGGCTTAGAAAGGGTTCCCGGACAAGCGTTCCCGCGAGCTCGGCCTAAGCTGGGTTTTTTGGGAGGATAAACGGAAAATACGCACGTAGCAACTAAGTCGATCGTCTTTGGTTTCTCTGGAAAAGATCCAGAATAAAATTCAGGTAATATTAAGCAGGTATACAGGTTAAACACAAATTCAGCTGTTGTGAGTGACCTCAAATATTACCTACATTTGGGTCTTACCTGTGTTAGTTGCCAGTGAGCTCCAAATTCGACACTTAATTCGGGATTTAATTGCTAGAGTAGAAACTACAGAGGTGATTAATTCTGAAATAATTAATAAACATTGGCTTTTTATATACATTATAAACTAGTGCTAAACCGCAATTCCGCCTGATGGTAAGCAGAGATGCAACCGTTTATAGTAAAGCGCGTTGGTTTATTAAGAGCTTATTCACTCTAGCCTTGATGAAACTTAAATTGTAGTCCGGCGGAAACACCGCCTCTGGCAAATCATTGCCAAAGCCAAATAATTTGTTTCAATGAACCACTGAAAGGCGTTCTAGTATTAAGTAAAATGGTTACCATAACAACATGACGTCATCTATGGTAGTAAATTCTGAAATTGCGAAACTGAAAGGGGAAATGACAGTGATCACCATGGTGATCTAAGTTTCTTGTTATTAGCAGAGAAGGAGGTCGTTCAGTAGTAATACAGCTCTATGTAAAGGAGCTCGTCTGGGTACTATAAAGCACTGCCTCTTAGTAGTACTAAGTGGCAATGGTTTAGTTTGGTTTAATGTTAGTGTGTACAACAAGTTTTTGGTGGTTTTGAATTACGGGTATGTCTGCCCTGAGTATTTAAAGACACATGAAACATGTCAGCTATTTTAAATGTAAAGTATCAACGGAGATGTAGTAGATGCGGAGATACATACGTTCACATTATTATACCTTTTACGGTAATTAGGTAGTTGATTTCGGAGTGACTAACGCCATTGAAAGACATATACAATGTTATTCTTTGTTTATACGAAACCTGAATAAAGTTTGTTCAGAATAAGCCACTGAATCGATTCCAATCATTTTTACACCATGTTATATTTTTTTCCCAAATACATTTAGAAATTTTTTAGAAAGCTTTACGATAGATCTTATTACTCGCGCGCGATATAGCTGACGCCAGAGGTCAACGAACCGCGCTCGCCCGCATGAACGGGTCTTTGACCATATTTTTGTTCGGGCAACCAAGTAGAAGCAAGCTCATAACTTTGTGCTTTTTCATGATATCTTTTTGAAATTTTGTACATGGATTCTTTATTTAATAAATATAGTTTAAAAAAACTAAAAAAACATGCCTTTAAAGAATATCAAACTAAAAAGCTAAAAATAATTTTAAAATTTATTTTATGACTATAGTATATAAACAATACTAGTAAAATAGAAAAATGCGTGAGACGCTTTGTGCCATAATTATTGTATATTAAGCGCCTCACGCTTTTTTCTTATTCTCTTATCTTATTGTTTATATTTTTAACTTTTTAGTTTGATATTCTTTAAAAGCATGTTTTTTTTTTAGTTTTTAAACTATATTTATTTTCAACGTTTTAGTTCGATATTCTTTTTTTAAATAATATACGGATAATACGAACACTTAAGTGGTGTTAATTTGTTTTTACCAAACTTCTCTTGATCTCCAACAGACAGAATAGCAAGTGCTGAAATTCGTAATGATGCGTTACCCAAGTAACTAAATCTAAACTAAAAAATACTTTGCCTGCACAATATAATAATAATAATAAACGTTTATTTTTTCCACCACATAATTAAAAGATAAGTTTACCACAAAATAAAGTATACATGATATAATGATGTAGTGGAAACTGGAGCCTGTACTAGGACAACCTGTGTTACAGGTCTCCAGGCCTCCTGACTACACGGTCGTGTCACAACTAATACAAACGTATACTAACAGATGACAAAGATTATGAGATGAAAGAAAATTGACAAAAAAAATGCATAAAGGAAAACACAAAGTAAATAATTATATAATTTTAAAAGAGTTGACAGCAAAGTAGGGTATGTTCGTGTCGATGTTTGGTTGTGGTGTGGTTATGAAGTCTATTTGTGAAGTGTGAATGTGTGTGTGTGGGGGTGTGTGAGTGTGTTTGAAGCGAGTGTGTGTGTGTGGGTAGGACGTGTCGAGTTGCTTATTATGAGATCACTTCCAAAAGTCTCTCAGTGGCATCATAATCGTGAGATTGAAGCCAATTTTGGACTTTTGTTTTACAATTGAAAAAGGATAGGGAGTAGATAGAAATGGCTTTATTGGCTTTGTTGTAAAGATAATCTCCCAGGAAACAAAAGAATCTACGACTGAAGCTGGTTTTAAACGACTTAGATTTACAGACCGTGTGTTTGCGTCTCTTTGTGAGGATTTCAACAGGATTGTATGAAAGTTGGGAATGTTTACGTAAAATGGTATTCAAAATGAATAATTGCCGAACTGTCAGTACTTTACAATGCTCGTAAAGTTCTTTGGTTGGAAAGAGAAAGGGAAGTTTACGACCAACTTTAAGAACAGCTCTCTGAGCTCTCTCCAACTTCAGCATGGATGTCTTTGGAGCTCCTCCCCAAGCCGTTATGCAATATGATAAGATTGACTGAACTAGTGCACAATATACGGTGTCTATAATCTTAGTTTCCGCCACATGACGAAGGTTCTTGAAAACGTATATCAATTTTCGTGTTCTCGTTGTAAGTAAATCTATGTGTGGCTGAAATCCAAGACGATTGTCAATCTGAATTCCCAAATATTTGATACCAGCCGTTTTTTTGAGAGTAGGACATGAGCAAGGTTTATCCTGTTGGAGAGAGCAAATGTGTGATGTTATGGTAAGATTTTGGTAAGATGGGATTTCATGATTTCTCAACATAAAGGGGATATACATGGATTTGGACATATTAAGTGTAAGTTTATTATTTTTTAGCCACTCGGCTACCATGTCAAAACCAAGTTGGGCATTTAGAAAGACTTTCTCCCATGAGTCCGCATGGAAAAGCAAAGCTGTATCATCCGCAAAGGTAATGATCCTTCCACCACGCAACTTGAGGTTACACAGGTCGTTGATATACGTCAAGAATAATGTAGGACCTAGGATGCTGCCCTGCGGTACCCCATACGTGATGTCAAGATCATCACTGCACATTTCACCAACCCTTACTCTCTGCCTGCGATTTGTGAGGTAATCAGAAAGCAGGTCAAGTTGCTTGCCTCTCACTCCAAGCCCCTCCAGCTTCTCGAGGAGCAAGGGGGCAGAGACCGTGTCAAAAGCCTTAGCCAAGTCCAGAAAGATCGCCAATACTTTTTGTTTACTATCGAGATTTGTAGAAACAAAGTTCACTAGTTCTTGGACAGCATCACTAGCTGATTTTCCAGATCTGAAACCAAACTGAGAAGGTGACAGCAGTTTATTTGACTCAAGGTAGTTATTTAATCGTTTGTTTATTAACCTTTCCAGAATCTTGGATACCGTTGGCAAAATTGAGATAGGTCTAAAGTTATTGACACAGCCCCTGCTTCCCCCTTTATATATAGGGTGAATTTCGGCAAGTTTTAAAGAGTCCGGAAAAACGCCTGTTGTAAAAGCAAGATTGCAAATATAAGTCAAAGGTGGAAGCAGAACCTCTCGATAACGCTTTAGAAAGATTGCATAATAATTATAATGTAAGGTAAGGTTGAAAAAAAATTTTGAGTTAGAGACGGACGAGCAAACATACAAGTGAAACTAATAAAAAGCATGTAAAAATACTGGACACGTGTTTCGGGTTTCGCATAAACAAAAAACAATGTTATACAGTATGTTAAGAAAACCCTGTCTGACCCATAAGAATTATAAAGGTTAGTTAAACACATGACCAAATATAATATAAAATTTTACGTAATCATCATAGTACCAATACAAATGAATTTTGAAATAAGCTTTTTTTCCCGCGAATTAATTCCAACTTCCCCGAAATTTGGTAATTTTTAAAAAGTGACAACACCGGTATTATTATGAGCGAATAGCGAAGCGACCACGTGCCGCGTGCCCTGCCGCCCGCCGCCTCCGCCGGGGCGCGCGGAATGGTGGATAGCGCAGATTCAGATTTATTAAGTTACCTCTTTTTGCAAAATAATATTTATTTTTTAGGTGGATTTTTTTTTAAAAACCTAGCCCGGTTTTGTATGCATTAGTAGAATCGGTCGGACAGGGTTTTCTTAACATACTGTATAAATGTTTGAAGTTGTTGTTTAAACTGAACTTTGAGTTAAGGTAGAGATTATTTTTCCATAAACTCATATTATTTGTTTACATTTTTGGCAAATATTTAGCAATATTATTTTAGATACGATAGTAGAAAACACGTTTCCTGTGTGTGATTTAGCATCAGCTGATACCCAAAGGAATGCAGTTTGTCCAAATCTATTAATGTGCCAATATATTACTGGGTGAGCGATATGTATGCCAAACGCCATAGATGTCGATTAATTTCTAATAAGTGTATGTTTATTTAGGTGGTACCCTCAGGGTATACGGTTCAATACTGCGGCCCGATGTGTCATACGTCACGTTACTGCTGTCAGTGAACGACTCTGCTGCCACCGTCCTGCGGGAGACGCTCGACAAGTACGGCATGTCATATCAAGATCCGCAGCAGTTCTGTATTGTGCAGGTAATAAACACGTGCTTTTTTCCCACGAAGGTAGGCGGATATTACAGAACACCACTTGCATATTTCTTTTGCCTCGTTTATGTTCATATCTACATCTTGTTAAACACGCTCGTCGTTTGGGAGTATTATGCATCTAAACTTTCTGAAAGACATCACCAGTATGTGTCCTTTTCGATTTGCTTCTGCCTTTTAAATACGTTTCGTTAGTAAACCTTCTATACATCCCCCCAACGCAAGCAAACCATCTAAAGCCACCTTTTAAATTTTTGTCACTGCATCTTCTTTTGTAATTTCACAACTGTCTTACATTTATTTAACACCTCCTTGGTATTATATACGCCTCGCGTGTCACCACCCTGACACATTTTTTATTATTCGAAAACTTACTGTGTGACGTGAATTAGTCGTTAATTGTTGTATTGATTGCTTGTGGCCTGTTTTTTAGGCCCGCCTCTTTATAGGTTATAGGTAAAGTAATCTGGTTCATGTGAATTCTGTACCAATTTTTCTATCTTGTGAAGATAAATTGAAGTCACTGTACAATAACGGTAAAACAGTCCCTTAGAGAATTGGTTATTAATAACATTAACTATTATTATGTGGATGGATGTCGTGACTAAAACGTGATCGTTACCGTGAGGTACGTAAACTTTATTAATGCTCTACCCTTTTATGAAAATTGCTTCCGCAAAATTCGTCAATATTGGTTTGATAGTTTAGTTGAAAAAGTGACAGACAATGGCCCCGATTACTAATTCAAGTTCAGAGCATCTACTTATTTCTTCCTAATTCATTAAGAAAAGGATTGAAGATAAAATATTTGTTTAGTTTGACAAGACTCGGAATATTATATATATTCTGTCCTTAAATAAATGTAAATACTTATTAGTTTATTTAGTCCTGTCAAACTAAACTAATATTTTATCTTCTTTCCTTTTCTTAACGAAATAGAAAGAAAAAGGTGCAGTGAACTTAAAATTAGTTTAGTTTGTAAACAAGAGAATCGACACCATTAACGGCGACTTGATTCATTTATATCACAGTTTATTTCTGAACTGTGAACTAAGCACTAACTTAACTGTCTGTTTTTAGGAGGACAAAACCGACAATTCAGAATACATTTTGGAAGACGACGAATGCCCGCTTGCCCTGATGAATATGACGAGAAGTAAGTAAAGCATGCTCCTTATTAAATTCTGAAACTTGGCTTTATTTTACGTACTATGTTTATTATTTTGTGAACATTTATCACAAAAAGTTTCTAAAGAAGAGGAGTTTGAACGTTATCGTATATGATGCTATGTTTGCTGTCTCAAAACTTAATAATGGTACAAGTTTCGTAATCATAGTGTGTACATAGTCATTTCGTGTCAGGTATCGACCCCAAGTTGAAAATGTAATATGTACTATATAATACTGTTTGTCAGGCAATGTGTTAATTAAAGTTGACAGTAAAAAGTACGCTAGTACACAAATATTTACTGAGACTCATCCAGTTATTATTTAACCTTACAAAATTGTAATTGCCCTTATCCTGTGCTCAAAAGTTGCAGTTTTAATTGGCGTAATCTGTTTGTGACTGACGTGTTTTGAAGAGTTCTTTCGAATAAAAAAATTCTTCTTTCGAAAATGGAATATAATGTGGCCGGCTGCCGGCAGAAGTTACAACCCACCAGGCAAAGTGTTGCCTCCGAACGATTCGTCGTATTCCGACATGATGCCTGGTAAAGCCGTACGGAGGACGGATCTGAGCAGTTGTGTTGCGATGTGTGCTGGGTACGATGCGCTAAATGTTGTTGTGTCGGGAGTTTGGTCGTGGAGAGTCTCCAGATCAATCTCCCTCTGGCGCAGCATCGTTGGTCGTGGTTTGGGTTTAACATTGCATCACCTCGCTCAACTGCCGTCTTCCTTCCTATTCAGTAAGTTTTTTAAGTGAATAGGCTTAATAAACTAGCGCGCTTTACCATCATCGATTGCATAACTGCTTACCATCAGGCAGGATTGCAGTCAAGCACTAGTTTATAAATATAAAAAAAAACAAAAGGATTTTATATCAAGTTACCTATGAGTTATTGGCTTTCAAATGCATTTTTTGTAAGTTTAGAGTAAGTTCGTGTACTACCCTTTGGAAACTATGCGACGTCGCGTGTCAGATTATTATTGTGCCCGTAAATGACGGCAGCATTCACTACCGATTAGATGAAATTGCCTTTTTATTAACTAAGAAAATTTGATTAATGGGTTTTAGTGGCTGGCTGGTTCTTACGGCACGTTGCCTCTGTCGCATAATGTTATCGTTATAGTGTAGACTGTAGGGTTAGCGCTATGGCATGGGCATGCTGACTCGGATACTTGCTGACACGGTAACAGTGCCAGATCGTCGTTATAATTTTATTTACGACTTGAAGTAAAAAAACAATGACCTAAAAAGGTTTCATAAATCAATTAACTTTACCTTTCTGCAATTAGCAGTCATGCTAAAGTTTGTAAAACTTTTTTTTTTAAGTATAAACAGGTGGGAGTTGACTTTCTGGCTGTAGGATAAATTCTTTCACCATGGGATCTGGAAGCCAAAGCCCTCGTCCACATGTGAAAGTGGCGAGAGGAGACAAAACGCCCCGGGGCATAACTCCGCTGCCGCGAGAAATCGCGGTACGGCGGACAGAGCTCCGGCGGGATCTCATGGCGACATTGAGAGTGCGATTGTCGCAACCCAGTGCTGGGCACGCCACAATAGCGGTGGTAAGTCCCCTCTTTGAGGAGTGGCTAGAGAGGCGCCACGGCGCCCTCACCTTCTGCCTAACGCAGTTCCTCACTGGACACACTTGATTCGCGCAGGCAAGTGAAGAAACACGGGTGGGTTTTAGTCAGTAAAAGTATCACTCGCCCTTTCGCTCCGCCAAGAGCGGGAGAAATCATTTGATGATTTCCCATCCCCACAAAAAAAATTTGGTAAATTCTTTATTGCCTTTAAAATGTAAAAGAAAAATTGTAACATATTTTTTAACACTTTTACACTTTTTGGGGGATAAGGGGTGGAGGCAAATAAATGCTTTATTACATTTTAATATTTTTTTCATCTAGATTTAGGTAACTAAGTGTCTTTGTATATAGAATTCTCTATATCCTCGAAGCGTAACTACTGGATGAATTTTAATACATATGGTGTCTATCGACTTGTATAGGGAGACCAGTGGATATCTATACTAATATACACGCTGGAATTTTAATGGTTGTTTTCCCACGGCAGAACGATTTGCTTTAAGGAGTATTTTCGATGAATAGAGTAAAAGACAAAAGTAAAAATGTTTGTGTTATAAAATAATAAAATATAATTGAAAAAAAAAATCATCAACTCGAAAAAGTGAGAAAAGTTAGTTGCGCTAGATACAACTTGTAGGTACTACTCGTAAGGGACATGAAACGGCTTCAAAAGAAAGCAATGCATTTAATGTTCAAACCATAATAAGCTCCCGCCCATAGTGATACAGCATAAAATAGCTTGTAGGCAACAATCCATAAATTCACCGCGATGCCGACAAAAGAAAAAAATGTTCAAACCAAAAAATCTGTCATGTGCGTGTCATACGGTATAAAATAACTTATAATAACTTACCGCTAAGCGTTCAAAGGCGAAAGGCCGCTTTATAAATGTTCAAAGTAAAATAAGCTCTCGACTCTAGTGATACGACATAAAGTTGTCTGCGCGCAAAAATTACAAACAATTATCTTAGATAATAATTTTATTTTCGTGTTCAGTAAATTGCAGCTAAAAAGTATTTATGATAGTCCTAAGCCCGTAAGAGTATGAATGGATAATTGTTGAAGCACGCGGGTCAGTGGCCCCGTACCATTCAGCTGTAGATTATCAGGAAGTTACTATTATTTCCTGCTCACTTTCGAGTTTTTTTTATCACTATGTCAAATCTGCTATTTCATGTTTCTAATATTTTATTTATTGATGAAACGATTGTATTACTAAGACAAAACCGTTCCGCTGCGGAAAACAACCATTAAAATTCCACGCTGTATAAAGCTGAAGAGTTTGTTTATTTGTTTGAACGCGCTAAACTCTGAACTACTGGTCCGATTTGAAAAATTCTTTTTACGTTGGATAGCCCATTAATCCAGGAAGGCTTTAGGCTACATAAAATGAAATGAATTGAAATCGTTTATTAAGCAAGTAGGATCACCGATCACTTTTACACGTCATGTATTTTTCTTTTTTTTTTTTAACTAGGTGAAGCCGGCATTTCCTAACTGACTACCTCTGAGAAGATATAGCCGAAACAAACTCAGAGATCATTGTCTTTTTTCAAGTCCAGACATTAAAAATGAGAATGTTTACAATAATTTACGTTATAATTACGCATATTGCTTAATAACAATGCTTAACATCGCGCTACGACCAATAGGAGCGGAGCATAACTAAACCACGTGAACGAAGTCGCTGGCGGCCGCTAGTAGGTTTATAAAGGGTTTGCGGAGTCGATTCCAAAAACCGAATAAACTAAATGTATAATAAAATTAAAACATAAAACCTAGCAGTAACTAAACGCGTTAAAAACAGAGCACTTTATGAACATGCATCGCACCTTTAAGATAAATGTAGTTCTAAAAGTAATTCACCTTGACATTTGTTTATCTAGTTCATCCGTCCAAATAAGTAGTCTTCTACTTTCTAAAGTTTAAGGAAAATGCGCTATGTAAGCTACACTTCCATGAAGTGTAAGCAAGCTTGAAGCTGCAGGGAACAGTGTTGTTTAGTTTTCGCGTAAAATGAAAATGAGATGACAGCGCATGAGCCACTTGACCCATATGGCTGCTGGAGTACAGAGAGACGCGATATTCTAGAAAAATATAATGTGAACGTACGGATTCCTAGTCTCGTTTAGTTAGGATATTGGTAGTGTGCCGTATTTCCCAGTATTTTCCTTTGTTTAGATAGTTTCTTGTTATTAGATATTAGTATGGTCCAGCCATGTATAATGTAAGGACTGAACACATTCGCTGGTACAGACACACTTAACTTGACAAGGTGTTGGTGTATTGGAAGTAATTTCGAACATGTTACAAAAAAACTAAACTTGTATTGTTTGTCGTTATTCCGTAAATATTTCCAAAATTAGAAAAAATTGTCAGAAGAAAATTTTAGAAAGGAAATACACATCTAAAGACTTGCCAAGCTACGTTCCGATTAGGTATACCCTGAGATATTATATCAGTACAATCGTATTACAAGAAAAAGTATTATCACGGTTTTGTAAACTCGCGCTTAATACAAATATTGTTTCGTTTATGAATACTCACTAATCTAGATCTTACTAAACCAGAAAGATAACGCAGCCATTTTCTAAGTTCGCTATTGAGGTTGAAATTAATTTTGCCCCCAGTAATTATTTTTCGAGAAGGTCTCAAAACAATTACTTAAAGAATTTGAGATTCTCTTATGAAAAATATTCCTATAGGCAGTTTCATATAGGTACGTGAAGATACCCTTTAGTAGATAGGAGCACGTTTCTCTTTTATAGCAAGATCGTAATAATATTTGAACCTTGGAGGACTTCGGAAAGATATAGAGTTTTTAGATGTTAGGAATCATATTCGCCAAGAAGGAAAAGGTGGGCGAAAAACTTATTTACAATGCTCGAAGATTTCGTCACATTTAAACTTTTAATTATATTAAAAGTTTAATCCAAAAGTTACCATCGCTTAATTCCTGTGATGTCAAAATATTTCTCTTTAACGGTCGACGAAAAAGTTTGTATATCCCTCAACTCTCGGATCAGGAATAGATAATCGATTTCAGAAATCTCGGTTGTGATCAGAACATCTCATAAATTCTTCATTGGATACATTGTAGTAATATTTCATTTACTTTTTAATTCATATTTTGAATCATTCTGACTCCTTTAACAGAGAGGAGGAAGTCTCCCAGGAGTGCGAACATTATAAGCTTATTGCTATTGCTTGATTTCTTTAAGTAGAGTTTCAGCAGTTTCAGTTTTTGGAAGTCTAGCTTGTGCCCACGAGATCGCCCTTGAATTTTTTTGTTTTTGCTCGGTGTCTAAGGGTCGTAGCGTGATGTTATATAGCATATATTATAGGCTATTTAAAATCACTACATATTATAAAACAAAGTCACTTTCTCTTTCCCTATGCCCCTTTGTATGCTTAAATCTTTAAAACTCCGCAACGGATTTTGATGCGCGTTTTTTAATAGATACAGTGATTAAAAAGGAAGGTTTATACATATGTATAATAATATCCATTAAATTGTGGAGAAATACTATTATTTTCGAGGTTTCTAATGTGATGTCGTATATAATTCCAGTGAAACGCAGGCTGAACCCTATGAGATATGTCAAAATAATTTACTAAATTTTGTACACATTAAAAAGGTCTACAAAAAAGTCCGCGATGGTATATTATCTCTTATGGATATCCCATAATAACATTTTTTTGTCATTTAGTTTTTACGACAAATACCGTCTAATTTTCGAAGCGATTTTAAACAATACAGCATTAATCCTTATCCAATTTAATACCTTAAGTAAATTGTTGATTTAATATAGATCTATATTGGCCTTTGCAGTATATGATTTAAATGAAGATATTACAAATTTAAAAATTGCGGACAGAAGTGACCAGCCGGGGCCGTTGGGGCGGCGGCGGGCCGCTTTGTTTTTTATACGATCACAGGTTTTCTGTAGTATAGGTATTTAGTATCAGCATTGCACCCGTGCGAATACGGGGCGGGTCGTTAGTAGCCTATATAAAATAGTCTATGTTATATGCTATTTAAGTATTGGTTAAGTCCGACTAGCAATTACAAAGATTATCGCATTCAAAAAAAGAACCTTTATCTCTATTTTCATCTTTATTATTATTATATATTTTATTACTCCTTATAAATTCCCTGTCGGTAGACAAATAAGTTGCTTATTTTTTCCTTTCTTTCTAGAATGGGTCAGTAATCAGTATCATGTCATTATATAAGGATCATTTTATGTGTATGTAAATAAAATAATAACACCTGAGATTAAAGCTACAATGTAGATTTCATCTGAAACGTTTTTCATTTACACATACCAAAAAGATAACTTAATAAAAAAATATTTTCGCGACATCCAATCTCGTCGTTGGCAGCAACGTCATTTCATTCGTCGTACGTGTCTGCGGCGATAAAATGTTAACTGACGCAGAATGGAATCAGACCAAGCTCACTCGCTTTTCGTTCTGAGAGCAACGTGTGCATACAAATCTTACAGTTACTATATATGAATTTTAGATGTGATAGACATATGGTCGTATACCTACTGGGTGTTTGGTAGAAGTACCGACACGATTGTTTTAGGGATAGGAAATGTCGTAATTATTATCCTAGATTTCACCCATGTCATCTGTCATAATGTCGTGATAAAACTTTAGATAATTGAGATAGTAATGTTTCATTTTAATCTCAAATTTTTGGTTTGTGGTTGTAAGTAGGTAATAGAGTGTAATGATTTAAGGTGTTAACTGTGTACATTTATCTATGTAAAATTAACTAATTAATTACTTTGGAAGCAACTGAATTATAAAATTAATTAGTAATTTTTATAATTCTGATGTTTCCAAAGTTGTTAAATTACCTATGTTAAGGATAAAAATTCTCGATTTCGACATTGTGACATTTGAACTAATTGTTGGTATCGCTTTAATATATAGGCTTTATACATCGACACGCAAACTGTTGCCATGAATTCAGTATAAGATTTTATACCCGTCAGAGCACCCATATTGTAAGATATTAAAAAAATACTGCTTCTCCATACATTTTGAGGAATCCACTGTATGCGAAGGGCCCAGGACCACTGGAGGACAGGAGACTTGGGGGAGTCTTATGTCTATAAGTGGCCGTCTTTCGACTGCAATGTGTGAATATAGCAATTTTACATGAAACTGTTATAGATTTGATTCATAAGTGACTAAAAATTTCTGCTATGGGTGGTCAAATTGGGGGAGTCAAACACCTCACTCCCCCACTGACGCGAGGAGGCCGTACGTATAGGAATATCGAGTTTTTGACTTTATTGTCATGTTTCCAATTATTTATCTGCAGTTTCATAATAAAAAACCCAATCAAAAGCATATGAGTCAGATTCTCGCTATTTCTAAGTTAGTCAGTGCTAATAGAATGAAGAATGAAGCTAATGAGTTTAAAGTTAGCCCGAAAGATACACAAAGGGATCTTAATTCACATTTAAATTTATAATTTACCTAAAAGGTAATCAAGGTAAAGGTAAGGTGAGGGAGATAGGTGGTCCTGACCGCATCTTTATAACGACATCAGCCATATGTGACTTTTTTGGAATTTCCCCTTAGCGCTATCATCTTGATGATGAAGTGAAGCAAATAAAATGCACTCTTTAATTTAACTATATTCAAAGAAAAAGCTTATTATAATAATGGTGTGGAAGAGCAATACTGATACCCCACGTTTTTGCTATTATGATTCCAGTAAAACATTACTTTCAAGGTTCATGCGCGTGTAATACCTTTTGCGGTAATTTCTCTATAGAATATTTTTTTGTTTCATGTAAATCATCAGGCTTTTGAGCATGCTAATTTTTCCTGTCTTTTTATGCGAATCACGCTGTATTTCATGTTTATTTTTATGATTCATTTCTATTTTATATTGCGTATAATATTGATATGCAAAAAGGGGATATTATTTAATGTTGGGTTAAAGTATAAAATAGCAAAAAAATAATTATATTTCGTTAGAATATCCTACCCTCTTCACTTTTTACTATGTGATTAAATCTGTAGCGCAGTAGTCAATTGCTTAACCACTGCGTACTGAATAAGAACTTCCCAAACTTATCTATGCCAGAGTGACCAAAAAGGTCCAAACTGGCGAAGAACATTCTATACAATCTGACTGGAGAGCTAAAGTTACTTCATTACTTGGTGAACTTTTATCTCACGGCAAATATCAAAATTGAATCTCGTCGGACGTTTGATTTCGGGATAGAATTTGCCCTCTGTGTGAATTTAATACGAAAAGAGTTGTTTCCAATGTTTATAGATCTAAATAGAGACTTATTCACCTTTTCATAACAAAAGAGCATACAAAAGAAACTGCTTAAAAAGACAACATAACATTATTTTAACAAGTAAAACGGGCTGGTATCTATTTTGCTTACTGAATTTTATACTTTATAAAATCTTTTTAATAAAATCAGTCCTAGTATTATGTCCTAAACGTCGCGGAACATAATGGACAAATAATTTACCCGTACATAAGTACGGAGTATGAATATCCCTAAAACATGCATATTCATAAGGATTCAGGACAGATATAAATAATCTACATAATATTATGTCGTGCTTCAATCGATGCAGGACCTCTCCCAAGTTGCATTGAAAGTTAAAACATTACGGTACTTAGCTTAGCCAAATTGTGACACGTTTCTAACTTATTCAAGTTATTAAAGAATCATAAATACAATTTCATGATAAAAGATCATGAAAATCTTTACTATGAGTATATTAATTACATATTGTTTTTTTTTTGTATTGTTATTATAGGACTACAGAAATACCTTTTACCCTTTGGGTACGGAACCTTAAATACCAATCTTGATACCTAATACCTCCTAAATCAACTTTTCCAAAGTGTAGGAGAACAATGATCTTATATAGAACATTTGATAGACATATAAAACGGAATCGAATCTCCAACGGGAAATGAGCGAGTAGCGAATTGTCCGATAACGCTTTTTCATCAATAGGCCCGACCTACAAATTCTTTGGTCCGAACAGAAGTTGAGGTAGGTACTATATATACAGATGGATGGAGGGAGGAACTGAACTAAATTTAATTATTTACGGTAAGGAGGCTTCTTACATAAGACCTTACATCAATACTTCATTAAATATGTACTTACGTATTTTCTCTTCAATCTTCTTAAATTTTATATTAGATACTAATATTATAAAGCTGAACAGTTTGACTGCACTATCACAGGAATGCCTGGTTCGAATTGAAAAATTCTTTTGTGTTGGACAGTCCATCTATTGAGGAAAGCTATATAACATCACACTGCAACCAATATGAGCGAAGCATCAGCGGAAAACGCGCAAGTAAATAAAACTAAAATTAATATAACTTAACAGAGAAGTAATCTTTTAAAAACTTCCTAATCGCGATCATAATAACAGAAATTGACGCGGACGTAGTTGCGAGCAACAGTTAGTGTTAAATAAAACACAAATGATGAAAATTGTTTTGGAAGCTGACACTTCATTTACCTCCGTGTTTTCTACTAAAAAAGTTAAGTCCGAACAATCACCAAACCACAGTCACGGCGCACTGGAGCTGACACTCGCATACTTTTGGTATGTGTCGTTCGACTAAAAATAATGTATTCTGCATGTGATTCAAGAGTATTATCAAGAGCGTTCAAGCTTATTAGGGCAAGCACTACATGATGAGAAGTTTCTTTGTGGAAGTATTTAAGTAGCAGCATTTAGTTGGCGGTAGCACTGTGTCGGCGTGTCCACTATTTCCGCGAGAAGGTTCCTTTTGGTCGGACAATGCTCGCCGCGGCTCACAATGGGAATACATGAGAGGGTACGTGCGGGCGCAGGACGCGGCAGTCGCCTCGCAGACGCCGCGCCACGCGCCTCACTTACCGCGCGCCTCGACATGGATTGGGGCCTCCGCCGTAAGTTCGCACGAAAAAACTTTTTGTTCAAAATTTGCAATGTGATCGCCGGCTAGGCCCACCGCGGCCACCGCTGGCGCCGCTACCGCGATCGAAGCAGATAGTAAACAAACGCATGTGGCCGACAGAGTAGTCTGACCGGTGTGCCCACAGATGCCGGTCGACTGGCCGCCGATGCCGGTATTTTTAACTCGTTTCGCGGTTCGATGTCCGTTCCTTAGTGGAATCGATATGCATAATACCGTCCTTGAAAGTCTCAACTTTTGCAAGAATTAAATAGTTTAGTTTCTCAAGAATCCAACAATCGATGTCTTACATATATTGCGGTGCAAGATTGTAAGTTGCAAACTTGTTTGTTATGTTGTAGCAATCGCAGTTTCCGTCTGATGCGGAAGTTCCAAACTTTCTAAATAATTTTGTGTCGTCATTGATCAAAGCTTGCTAGTATTTCTTTTGTCTTGACTTAAACCAGTTATTTCGCCGAGAATGTCGCGATAAAGAGCACTTTTTATAGTCTGGCTGGCCATAAAGTGGCGTGTCTTTCTTTCTGCCAGTTACAATTTGACCTTTCGCATTATTTGTTATTGAGAGTAATCCCAAAGGCGACTTGTTAGTGAAGATAAACGATGGTGTGTGTACGTGTTGAGAGAAATGGCTGAGTTATGTTATAAGGCTCGGGTATCTTACATGAATTTGTGGCACATAAGAAGAAATGCCTACCTCCAGAAGTCGCAATAAAAATGTAAAGATACAATAAACTGTACTAATATTATTTAACATAACAATTTTGCGACTATTATTGCAGTAATTGGGTTGTGGTAGCCAAGGTGGCAGTTAACCATGTAAAATATTGAAAACAAGCACAATCTCGTTAGACTAGAAGCTAACACCAGCATAGTAAAAGATTTTTATTGTACAACAATGAAGTGAACATTAGCAGTTCATAATTTCTTATAAGCATTAAAACTACAAATTATGTAGATTTTTCTTATAACAAATAAAATATTTAAAATTGCTAGCTGAACCAAGAAAGGAAACATGCTTATACTTAAATTTATTTCTTCAGTAGACTATGGACCTATTTGGTTATTTAAATGCTTTATTAAAAACTGCGTGTAAAACTATTTTCTACGAAAAGAAGGCTATAACTGCATGCATGGCAATTTTTGCATTTTGCCGTATTTGTAGCGATACGCACTATGGAAAATTCGAAGTAAAGAACATCTGAAAACATTTTTAAAAATATGCATATTCTATTGAACAACATCATTTTCATGCTGGCGCCTATTATTTAGAACCAGATCATGTTTCGTGCTCGATGGAATAGAATACAAAGCGCATTAGAGTATTATCACTACCTTTGGCGTATCGCGGTGAAGTGGGTCACGAATAATGTTATCCGATCTTCAAGCAGAACCTATTACCGGGTGTATCGTCGGTATACCCATAACGCTTTGTTTTTTACTTTATTTGCTACAAAGTTGTAAATGTCAAGGTAAGAGGCACTTATCCCACACCTGCTCTATTAACCCAATAGAAAAGTGCGTGGAAGACGAATAGCTTGTGTATTTAGCTTGGGAACAAACTGGCGGGTAATGTATTTGTTGACCTTTCGCTCCCGCGCGTGCTTGCATACTTATACCACAGTAAACAGAACTTATACGATGCCTATATCCTGCCATAAAATACATTGCACTTATACAATTGTACTCTGCTACTTAGTAGTTAAATTAATGTTAGATTGCGCCTGCTAATCGTCGCCATTCTTCTGTTTCTTAATTGCTGATTTTATCAGCTAAAACAATATTGTCCGCGTTGGCGGTGATAAGTT
Organism: Sesamia inferens; assembly: GCA_037179545.1. Lineage (NCBI taxonomy): Eukaryota > Metazoa > Arthropoda > Insecta > Lepidoptera > Noctuidae > Sesamia > Sesamia inferens. Next base: position 11,027,737 of record CM073928.1, on the reverse strand, counting down.
TGAATTTACCCCGTGAACTTTTGTAACAAAGAATAAATTGGTTTTTATCATAAATTGAACTTTCAGATTCGTTTCAATTTATCAAAAGTTTTATCAACCTTCTCTCCCATAGATTAGGTTTTTCAAATAAGTATCTCAACTTCATTAGGAATTTCATTCTTTAAAGCGTTGATTAATATGGAATTTAACTTTGAAATTAAAATAGGGAATCTAAAAGTATTTTCGACTAACTGAAGTTTACGTCAGTAAGGGTGTTGATTGACGTGCCAGGAAACTAGTTACTAATACCCACAGCACAAACTAATTAGGATGTCTTATTTTAACCCAAGTCTGTTTACGAACTTCTCCTTGTGTTGCGAGTTGCGGGCGTTATTTTCTGCTATAATTAACGCAAAGGAAATCTATAGGCTTTTGTATGTTGATAAGCAAAAACAAGTTTGTTTTAAAGCTATATTTACAAAACTTGTATCCCTAAACGAATTCGTTTTGTGTAATGCTACATTTCGTTAGTTATCAAAAGTTTTTACAAATTGAAAAGTGTTGCAAAACGGCTAAAACTGTAGTAAGTATAGCTTTGATCCCAAAGAGCTTCGGCGGCTAGACGTTTCCCTCGGGGATTTATCACAAGTGCCCGAACAGAGTTGTTCAGAAACAACTTTTGACATGCAAAACAATATACAGGCTGATTTTATAAACATGAATCAAGGGAAGAATGAGACTCTATATTGTTACTACCGTTGGGAATATTAAGGTTTTATGTTAGAAATCCATCTGGACATTCTCAAGTGCATTAAAACTAGGAAGTTCTTTTTTCGAATTGGCCTACATTCGTTGAGTTTGAAGCGTTCAGAAGAAAAATAAAGCAATATGGAATAATTAAAAAGAGAGATCTAGAAATCACTGCATATTGCTGTATATTGTAATCAAAATAAAAAATCAAATATCATTTATTCAAATTAGGCTGAGAATCAGCACTTTTTGAACGTCAATATTACATAAGACAGTCCCCCAAAACGCCCATCCATCGACACTTCCTAATGCTTTCGCTGGGAAGAAGAAGTGGCGGAAGGAACTCACCAGCAGCACAGCTGTCTGTTCAACACACAAAAACACATGACTTTATACAATACTATGTATAGTGATGAACACAAGAAAATACAACAACAATGAAATTATTGAAAATATGCCAGCTACCACGCCAAAATACCAGCAAAGCAAAACAATATATATATATATTTAAATGAAAATGTACATAACTAAAAACTTATTACTTTAATAAAAGGCCCAGGCATAAATGGCGTGACAGCTTACATATTTATCTATTGTAAAAAAAGTGATATAATTCACTTTTTAAGCTATTGCATAGCTTCTATCGCGGGCCTTGAGCGCGGGGACCGAATCCAGAAATTCCGTAACGAAAAAACCTCACGCTCCCCACTCCGACGGGCACGGAGGTGTGGCTTGAAGGCCATCGTCTAACGTCGTTTCAGTTCGGCAGTCTTCGGCACGGTATGTTTGTGTGCGTGCGACTACATCTTTTGAAAACAATTTATAGATTTTCAAAAAGAGCATGCATATTGCAGGGCGCGAACTCAGTTCTACACACTTGCCATGTTACTGATAGTGGCGATGTGCTAAACTTGCGATTAATTTTCTCTCTGAAATAGGTCTTCTATAGAGATATGTCATAGACGTCATCGACGTTGTCATGGCTACCTTAAAAACTTTTCATATAATTAATTATTAAGTAATTAATTTAGTAGTGTTTTTATAAAATAGCTTTTTTTAACGGAAAACCTAAGATGAATGTCACGCTAATTTTTCATTGGACTTTTAAATTATATATAGTGTTGTTTACTAAATAAAAGCGCGTGATTTTATAGAGTAAAAAGTGCTCACGCGGCCGTTTTTTCAACTGTTATTGGCGATATCCGCCATTATTGTGAAATATTTTTTTAAAGAATTTCTATAATTTGTTACACGTGTTATTGGCAAAATTGTGGTATCTATCCACAGGGACCAGATCAAGAGTTGAAGTTGAAGTTTTTATTAAATAAAATATTACAGAAAGATGTTGGTGAACAATGTTAATACGAGTACATTTAAGTGTACGAGTTGTAATATTGTTATCTTCGAAACGAAACAACGAAAGTTTAATAAAAATATGCTCGTCGGCTTTTTCTGAGGAAGACATTGATGAGGCAAAAAATTTATTGTTTGTTTCTACGAAGACAAGACAAAAACATGTATCGAGGCGTAAGAACAAAAAGCAGAAAGACCTAAAATATACGATTACGGTGTTTAAAATCACGGATCCCGAACAATCCCAGTTTTTGTGGCATATGACCTTCACAAATTGCCACCAGTTTGCTTTGACTACGTAGAACGTACGTAAAGAAGTTGATGAAGGATTTATTAATTCTACGGTCAGATGTTAACGCAATCAGAAGTGATTATGTTACTAAAGATCAGCTCGAAAATATTAAATTGATAACAAATAATTCGACACCGACGCCGTTCATCATCAACAACCTTTTTTATCGTCCCACTGCTGGGCACAGATCTCCTCTCATACAGAGAAGGATTGAGCGTAATCACCATGCTTGCTCAATGCGGGTTGACGATTTCAGACTTATAAAGCCCAGGTTTCCTCAAGATGTTTTCCTTCGATCAGAGCGGCTGACAACTTTTCTATCAAAACATTGAATTTGAAAATGAATAATGATCCACAAGAGTCCACAACAAAATATGGGACCACCATTGACACGGTATTTTCTAGGTATTTAGAGGATATTAAGTCGCAAATTATAACAAGGCAATTTCAGTTATCATAAACCTATAGTTTCAATGATAAATATTCCTGAATAACCAACAGCTACTGTAAGGTAATAAAACCCACATGTATTGTAAAATAATAAAAATATTTTAAATAATATTAACTTTTTATTTATTTAATAAAAGAAAAAATTGTTTTCTTATCGGTCACCAATTAATATCAAAGAAAAAGAAATACTGCATAAACAAAATAAATAAATAATTATAATTGCATAAATTGATACAAAATGCTATGCAATAGCTTTACCGCGGCAGTCCCCGAGTGCCACAAGTCTTTTTTTTTACAATTGAACTCATACAACGTGTCAGTGAGCTAATTCCGGAGAAAGAACACAAACATTGTAATCAGAGCGACCAGCTATTCTTATCATTTAAATAATCATTTAAGGAATAATATGCCTTTGAACAAAGCCTGGATTTGATTTGTGCTTTAAATGCATTGTAAGGCAAATCTAGCAAAGCAGAGGCTATCTTGTTATAAAAAGTTATACCAAGCCCAACAAAAGAGTTATGAACCTTTTGAAGTCGGTGAAAAGGGGCTCGCAGTTTGTCCTTGTTTCTGGTGTTAATATTATGAATATCACAGTTTTTGGTGTACACGTGAATATTTTGCCTAACATATAAGATGTTGGCTAAGATGAATTGCGAAGCAACCGTGAGAATACCAATATCTTTAAAGAAATCTCTCAGAGAAAATCTGACACCGAGCTGGTAAATTGCTCGGACAGCTCGTTTTTGGAGTACAAATATATTTTGTATGTCAGCGGCTTTGCCCCACAGTAGAATACCGTAGGACATAACGCTGTGGAAATAACTAAAATAAACTAAACGAGCTGTATCAACGTCAGTATATTGTCTTACTTTCCTGACGGCGTAGGCGGCTGAACTGAGCCTTCCTGCTAGGGTTGATATGTGTGGTCCCCACTGAAGTTTGGCATCTACTGTTATTCCCAGAAAAACTGCCGAGTCCACAGTTTCAAGCACCTCTTTGTCTAAAACAATGTTGGGTCCTAGATTTCTAACGTTAGGCAAGGCGAACTTTACACATTTCGTTTTCTTGGTATTAAGAACTAGGTTATTTGACGTAAACCAATCAGTAACTGTTGAGAGTGCACTGTTAATTTCGATCGGACAAGAACTTTCGAGAACATTTCAATATTTATGCCGCAAGCGTTGAGTGTTATTTGCAATTCAGAAGTTTTAGCAAAGTATTCTTAAGAAGTTTAGAAGTCAGAAGCTAAGCTACTAATTATAAATATACATACTCTCGTCTCGAGTCTTCAGTTCCCACAAGTTTGTTATATACTTTCCTGCATAATTAAGTTATGAGGCCTACAAGCGAAGCCTGATTTTTTTTAAATATTTCTTTACAACGTTTGAATAATTGCTATGTCGGAAATGTAATCGCTAGGCTCAGTTTGTACAGACGACAGCACATCAAGCTACTACAATCTGTCAGATTTCTTTATTACATTTTCAACTTTATATCTAAAGCATTAAGACTCAAGGTTGATTGGGAATATTTGGTAGTTTTGGGCAGCTTGACCTGCTGTTGTCCGTACCGCGCAACACCGTTAATACCACTCGCTATTTTTTTTTATATTATAGAACATTTGACGACTCGTTACGTAAAAGTACTTTAATATATTTTCGAATAATCTTAAACTTAGCAACATTTTGCGTTGACCATATGAGGGTTCCTTTGCTTAGGTCCATTCTGAGTTTATTATAAAAACCTATCACGCCTGAGGTGTTGGAAGAATTAAGTAAAAAGTACACCTATAGTTAGCCGGTAGCGATATAAAATCCCTTGGGGTAGAGCCCAGCGAGTATTTATACGTATTAATTAGGTATGACGTTCAGACGTATTCTATAAAACGAATGCCTAACTGTAGAGCTATTCTGATCATCATATCAAGCAGAAGTGATTCACCATCTGACATAGCTAGTGTTTAGCCATATACTTAGTTCATGCCACTATTGTCACGGTTCGTGGCGAACCGTCACAATAGATGCGGGAAGTCTGTCTTGATCGCCACGCTTGAAGACAAATAGGGACCGTAATATGTATAATGTATAGACATACATATTTATGTATATGTATGAAGGTGTAAATAGATGGCTCTCGGCTTCTACCCTTATCGCATTATATGTTAGTTGACACTATATGGCTAATCCTAATATTGACTTAACGAGTATTCTTCTTAGAAATATAGTAAAATCTCAAGTTTCTTGCTTCATTTTTAATGAATCCCGGGAAGTTGATACCCCATACAAACCACATAACAACACCAAACATCTACCCTCAATCGATACTGGGTATCGATAAGCTGTGACGATGCTATCTTCACGATAATAATGTACCTACTACTGCTGTCGGCTTTCTTTTATTTCATGAATGTTCTTTTCCACTCCTTTGTTTATAATATACGCACATTCTCTCGACGATTAGAATTTAAAAATATAAACCTTATCATAGTCTTTTGAAAATCGATTGACTTGGGAAAAGTAGCATAGATAAATAAAATAATTATGCTAAATTAAAAAAAAGGGACGTGGTACGTTTTGAACTGTTTTAACAGAAGGGGCTAGTTATTGACGCAAATTGCCTCCTCTCTCCGAAATTCAAATTTTAATTTTCCTACCGTCGCATCAAAGGAATACTGTCTTTGATGATCTGGAAAATCAAAGGTTTACAGTTACTGTTGCAATTTAAATTTATGAAAATGTTTTCGCATGACTGCTTTTAAAGACTCGTGAATTTTTTATTGATTTAAATTAGGTTCAGCTTTTAATGACTTTATAAATGTCAATGTAAATTTTGTGTGTGCACACAAAAGATAATATTTCGTGCTAAAAATAAAAAAAAAAAATACATGAATAAAATTTTATATCTAGCTTTCAACAAGTATGCGCAACGAAAACAGTTTTTTTTTCTCAATGTTTACAGGAATAAGATGACCTTTCCTTTTTTATATCCATTCCAAACATGAAAGCATAATACTTTGCTGATTATACAGAAGTTCAGATTTTCAACTTCCGCTGAATAAATCTTTTGTTTTCACGGCATCAAAACTGGGACAAGGCCTGTTTTCTGAGAGACACTTTGTTATTGGAGGAAGTAAATGTACGAGTAGGTACATTTGTAGTTTTATAAGTTTTTTATCAAGATTTACAGATAGACCGTGCAATGAACATTGTATTGATGTTCTTGTCTGGAACTTGTTAAAAATATTTTTGTATATGGATTTATATAATGGTTACCCCAATTTATCCGTCACCTCACACATCAAGTTCAGTTGAAACTCAGCGCCAGGCACTTCTATGACATTTTTGCCGAACTGTACGGACCTATTTGGTAAAGCCTTGAGGCAAACTTTGCTGCTATATTCTTCGCTCTTTACACTTTCTATTTGATTTCTATATGTTTCTTTCTGATGTATGTATCTGTTGTATTATGTCTTTTAACCTGTGCTAAATAATTGTATTATTGTTCTTTCTTTCATTTTTATCTTTTGCCAACGACTGATATGGATAACACGAATTATACGCGGCTTCATATTGTCGGTGAGAGTATTATTATTATAGAGATATTCAAAGCAGTCATGTGTATTTTACTAGGTAATTGTATAACTCTCTTTAGATGTATTGTTGTCCCGAATTGTGAGTCCTTGGTACACACGATCACATGTCCGTCCGCCCTGCCCCTGCCATACATTCATTGTTATGTTTACTCAAGGTCCGGCGCGATGCCGCCGCGACATTGCGTGCTGGCGACATCGGTCGTCGGCAGCATGTCATATATTACTGCACCCACCTTCCGTTGATGTTATCTAAGCATTTATACTCACGCATGCTTTGATATCAGAACGTGTGGTAGCGCGTATTGTTCAGTGTTATGTTACGCTAATTTTCCCATGCGTATGAGAAAAGATTTTCATACAAAAACTAATAAAAATATTTATTAAAAAAAAAATTGTGATCAGAAAAGTATTTTAATATATTATTGTAATCTGACGGAAACACCGTCCCTCGATGTACGCGGTACAAAAGAATAGGCGAAACGCTTCGTTCGGATCGTTGTGGTGTCAACAACGTAACGGTGGAAACTCGCCGTAAGACGCGACGGGTCGTCCGATGATGGAACGGAGATAGGGGAATTAAATAATGCAATTCCCTCGCAAACTCTCCAAAATATATCCTATAGAACACCGACAGGCTGGCTACTCTTTGCATGTGGGCTAGGCTAAGGAGGCCGTTTAGAGCTAAATCTGAGTCGCCAATTAGCCTCATCGCACGCCTTTCCACTGAATCCAATTTAGGCAGGTGGCATTTCGCAGCACCAGTCCAAATGTGGCTGCAGTACTCCTCACACGAACGGACCTGTGCTTTGTGTAACATTAAAAGCTGTCCTGGTGTGAAGTACTCTTGCGATAACGCCAAGTTTCCTGTTGTTTATTCATTCTAGTGTTTATTCAACTAGGTGTAGCCTTCATTTCTTTTTGCTGTACATATCACTTCAACATATCGCATTTCCTAACCAGCCTATCCCAGCCACAATGTATTTATCGATTTATGTGATGGGGGCTCCCTACTCTACACATGCACGCGGTCTCCAAACCAGGACTTCTTGGCACCAATGGCTGTCGGTCCTTCCACAAAAGTATAATAATAATAAAAGGAAACACTCCGGGGTGACGGCACAAATGAAAACTTGAAGTTTTGGCATGGTTAGGGAATAATTTCGCATGAATTGCTTTATTACTTTATACAGAGTGGTGCTGACAATATGAAAATAAATGAAAACACGAACAATGCTGGTTCATAGGAATAATCCTAAACCATAAAAAAAACCTAGCATCAAAAATAAAAAAAATAAAATTCAAACAAACTAAATCGCATAAAATAGCAAAAGGAAAAGAACATCCTTTAAAAATATTGGTTCAGTGACCTCCGATCGGCGACAGCGCGATTCTTTATCGACTTGCTTTTTTCACGTCATTATTATTAAAAACTGAATTAATAAAAATACAGAAATAACTAAGTATTTCGTTTGTCGTGGCCGCGCCAAATAAAAATAAAAACAGATCAGCAAAAGGCAGCAGTATAAATGTCAGGCAACTAATACCTGACGCTGGTTTTCATCTGGACCCTGCTGAGTTTGAGAGTCTTGCTGAGCGAGTTTGCGGTTGTTGATCAACTCCACTCTCAGAATCTACACTTTGAGGACAAATACTATTCTTACTCTCTCGAAAATAAATGTAACATAGTATTAGCAAGTAACGTAGTATAGTGTAAAAAGTGCTTCCTCTCTCCTAACTTCACTTATTTTGTTGTGCCCCACAGGGTCCACATGAACTAATTTTAAGTATTACCATCTATGAATACATGTGGAATGCAATAAAAGTATTGAGTTTAAATGTTTGTCAACGCGTCTCCGATACAGGAATAATTCCTATGTGGGGCATTTTTGCAAAAAAAAATTAAAAAGGACTAAATAGATATCATACCCTGCTTGTGGCCGTCACAAACTGTGTCTGAAAATAAAGTGTAATTGGGGAGTAATTTGCCCCAATGAAAGGAAAAGGGTGTGGAATGGATTATACTTTTACACTACACATGTATATTCGTGACCTTTTAGAAAATGAGGTTTTCTCCTATATGAACCCGACGGTCCCATATCATTTAGTGTATAATGCTGAGTGGCGTTTCATCGGAGCGATAGCTCGGTCCTTCACTACAGTAGCATGCCAAGTGCTTTAAAATCTGTATTGTACCTCTGGGTATAATACCGAGAGTACATCTGACATCTACAAACGGAAATGCGCATTGTTATGGCTTCGATAAATACAACTTAGACTACAGCACAATGGATAAACTGGTTCAACTGTGACTCGTTCAATATCCATTCAATTGAAACGTACTGAAAGAATACAAAACTGAAAGTAGCATCTCATGTCTAACTAAATATCGACGGACTAATTATTCAATCTGACACACGAGGAAATGGAATTCGATCCTATCGGAGTAAGTAGTGTCGATTTGTTGACCATTAATATTTGTGAACTAGCAACAGGTGAGTTGATTATACAAATTCGTCAAGTCACGCAGCCACGCAGCGTAGGTATAGGCCCCATAGCGACGTGCCAACAACCCGCCAAGCAGCCGACCGCTGCCGCGCCTTATCTACGGACTGCCATGTCCTGTCGTTTCTGAGACTCGACTTTGTCATTGGGTGCCATATCTTGTTAATTAGTTTTGGGAAAAATATAGGTCATCTCTCAATCACGTGTCACATCTTGTCATTCTGAAATATCAACTTTGGCAATTTGCACCCGTTTCTAAAATTGATGTTCAAAATAGAACAAATTTTGTGTCGAGGTCTCAATTTCAATCACAATCATGTAATTATTTGAACACAATCTTTTAATTATTCATATTCAGTAACTTATCATGACGTCTTTATATGCAGGCGCTTTATTTGAATGTAGGATTACTTAATTACCGATATGACCAATTACGATATTGGCATTGCCACATTTACGACAGGTTTGTAGACGTCGCACCAGATTATGCATATAATATGTACCATTACCATGTGACATGTATTATTCGGTCACGACGTTCAGTGATCACATAAAAATAGACAAAACTAATGAAGTAGTCCTTAACCTGTATTGCATTATGATTATGAGTTAAGTGGCGGCCGGCTGGCATCGGTGCCGCGGTGGTGGTACGTTGTGTATGTAGTGGTGGTGTGCCACTCAGCCCAGTTACAATTAGACCGCCGGTCGGTTTGAACTTACTACGCGCTACTCCTTTATAGTATTTTGCCGGCTATGGCTATAGAATATACTAATCGCGCTCGCAAATATGCTTTTCAGCAGATCCTTTAGTTCTCGCTTGCGAAATGATAAAAAGGAAGTCGTGCTAGGTAATCGTTCCTCAGCTTTACAGTGTTCGTATTCACACGTCTTGTATAAAGTGTCATGTATTGTGGTCGGTGTTTTTTGTGCTATTGAAAACGATATTGGATTTTTGATCTTCAAAGTTTTGTCCAAATATGCAATGGAATGTTAAAAGTGCCAATTACTTTTCTATTCTCTATTTTTTGCAAACAAACAGGCTAACTGTTTGTTTGCAGCGTATGAAGCTTCAATTTCATGAGAGTGTTCATAGCAGCCACGATAGCTAAGAGCTTAAGAGGATGTGGGCAAGTTTCACGTGTCCGTTAATTCATCAGAAGATGCGGCTTTATTGACAACTTTATGCGAATTAAACTGGATCGTAATAAACAGGCTTACCCCGTTGCTGCGAAATTATCAATTCGTTAATTATTTATATTCCATTGCTTGTTCGGTTTAAGTATTGATTTTGCCATTCTGTTGAACCCAAGTGCATTGATAATGTATGTGTATTATATTCCACAAACGGCCCCATAAGCCACAATTTCATTGTGTATTTGCGTTCAAACAGGCTTGCTTCGCCAATTTTGTGACTATTGACCCGGTTTCCAATTCAGATTACCATGTAAAGCAGGTACGTAAGTAGTTTGTTATGCTTGTTGTACTGTTACTTATTCTGGATGCGGACTAGAATTTCATATTTTAAGTTTCATGGTAAATACTAATACTTTTATTGAGAAGGTTCAAAGTAGTGAACTGATCTGAGTTCCCAATATCGAGAGAGTGACGTTTTCGATTATTCCGGAATTAATTCTTTCTTGCCATCCATCATTATCTAAAGACGTCTCCAGCGTGATTGATACTGTTTAATTTTGTAACAAAGTTACTCGTCGCCAATGTGTCGATTACTAAGTTTATTAACTGCTATCAATTTAAGATTGCGGTTTATAGTGTTTAAGCACTATAACTGCAATCTTTGCTTTGCGTTGAAGTAAGTAAATAAATGATTGAGTAACTTTTTTTCAATCGATATGTTAAAACTAATTGGCCCTGGCTGTCATTATTTATCTTTAAACTGTTAAAGGTCTAAGAATGACAGCCAAGATCAATCACTCGGTAGCCAGGGTGTCAAGGTGGTATTAACCATTGTATTGTGGAGATAGGCAGTCGCTCTATGTTAAATACTTGTCTTCAGCTGCATCTGGTTAGACTGTAATCTGAACCCACATAGTTGTGAAAAGGCTAGGCAGATGTAATGTGACATTAGAATCACTTAATTGCTGCCCCGGGATGTTTTCTTCACCGTGAGCAATTTCGATCCTATGCAGCGCGCTACGAAAGTTGTAGCTCGTAGCAACTCTCGTAGCTCCTGTAGAGCATTGGGACAATGTCGACACTAATGATGTTGACACTAGAGGCGGGCTTGTCTCACTCGTAGCACGTCCCCCTCCCTCTATCAGCCCCTTCTCTGCGCACAACGTAACACGCTTTCGAGTGCACTTACCTAAACACGATGGCACTAAATGTAGCACTTCTGAAATATCCTCAAATTGTGTTAAGCCATGTGATCGTTTGTAAAGTGAAATTATGTACAGTAAGTGCTAAGGCTCCTACGAAGAATAAAGTGGAGTACTTCATTGTTCATGCGCGAACCTACTCGAAACTGAAATGTATGTGAATTCGGTTTCAATCTACGAAGTTTCCTCTTCTTTGTTATACTTTAATTGTATTTACCTGCCGTCGTAATGAGTCTGTCTCACCGTCCTGTCCCAGTTGGGGTAATTATTTATTTATTCATTTAGCTAATGTGTTTTAGTTTTAGTGTGTGTTAACGTTATGTTTACTGCTTGCGGGAACGACCATAAAATAATAATACATATTTTTCTATTCGTGTGTTTTTTTTTTTTAAGAAAATGTCTTGCACATTCTGTCAAAATGTTTATTATCTCCCTAGCAGATGCATAATAAAAATGCTATATCAACCTTAATTTTAATAACTCTACAATGCGATACATAGATACGGCTGCCAAACTTACGAGTGTGGTCATTAGGGTAATGTCCCCAAGGAACCATCGTGGAACCGCCATTATGTTTGAACGGCCATACATAAATTAACTTTCGACCACAAAGGTATGTGGTAAAGTTAATTAAGTAGGTATGTAGTTAAAAGGAACAGCAATGTATTCAGCACATACCTAGTTAATTACTATTACTGGCACCTGTCGTAAGGTGTACTAATCTATGGCTTGTGTGAGAAGTTTGTCAACGTCTACATTATTATGAGGGGGTTAATTTAAGCCTTAAATTCTAAGAATAGTTTAACAGCCCAGTATTTCAGTTACCACGAAACCAAACTATAAAATTCCTTAGTGGTTTACTTCAATTAGCTTTTCTCGGGGTTTTACTGCATTGCTGCAAAAACGATAATAAAATTGTTTTCTGAATGAATTTCCGTTTACTCTTTAGCCCGACGTCGTTGAACATTTTGTAATGAGTTTTTCATCAACAGCTAATCCATTATGAATTCGTTTACGTTATACAATTATTCGTAATAGAATTCCTTTGTAATACAAATTTGTTTGTTTTATAATCCTGGAACAAAACAAATTGGAATCTACGTTTCGTTTTTGTTCGCCATATTCATAAACGCAGGCTTCATAAATTAAATAAAACCTTAAAACATAATTGCGATCAATAACACCTGCCCTTTATTTATTAAACCCCCAATCTATTTGATTGGGTCATAAAAGTAAAATATGAGTATTTTGAGGGTGAGGTATATAACCTCTTTGTATAAAAGTCGAGGTATTTACATGTGTAAGCCAAAGAAAAACTCTCCTGTCGTGTTAATATTTTGTAGGCCACATTTATCTCACAGGTCTCCTGGGTAATGTACACTGTCCAACGGTTACACATTCCCGACAAAAGAACAAGGATTATCATTCAACTTTCCCCAAGAGTACAGTTAAAGTTGCGTAACTACGAGATACAAAGAGCAATGTTGAGGGCAGAAAACCTTGAACAAATTGCCCCATTGCTATAAATGTGTAAACTTTGAATTCACCATCGTCCTGAAAGGTAATAACACGAAGGTAAAATAGACGTTAACAATTTGTTAATATTGAGTCCAGAGTGGCTACCATGAGTTTTCATTATGAGACTCGATCGTCGATATCGACCGCGTTTGAGTCATCGATTGGCCCGGTTCAAGGTTGTAAGGATTCGCAACCAATGAGAGCGCTAAACGCGGTCGATATCGACGATAGAGTCTCGCAATGAAAACTCATGGTAGCCACACAGGATCATAATAAACATCAGACACCATAGTAAGGAGTTACGATTCCGGTTAGGAAATGAAACCGGAGTCGAACTGACCGAAACGTCGGCGGACAATACACTCGGTTGACCTAATACTTAGATGTCTAGGTCGCAGGAAAGCAATGGTTAGCTATTCATGCTTCTTCACTGGTATTATAAATGCGAGAGTAATTCTGTCTGTCTATCATTATTAAAAACAGCTAAGTAGCCTGGACATACGCTACTTTTCGTCCATAATATAACTATAAATAAAAAATGTGAACCAACATAATACATATACAGACGCGAGTTATAAACAACAGAAAGTGTTGTTATATCTAAGTTGCATAAAGGATATTCAAATATTAAATCGACACGTATAAGCAGGATGTAGCAACTGATGCTCTTTTGTAGTTTCTGCTGAACCCCATGGGAAAAAGATGTGAAAGTTGTGTACTACGTGAATGTATTGACTAACTAGGTCCCGCGGTTTCATTCGCATAAACTTCGATCCCGTGGGAATATCGGCATAAAATATAGTATGTATTATTCGTGATTATATACTACCTGTGTGCCAAATTTCATCCAAATCCGTTCAGAATTTTTCGGATTCATAATATCAATAGTAGGATTTTAATTGCTTCATAGGCCGATTTGTTATCACATAGCATACGTTCCTGTCGCCGTATTCGATCATTAATTAAGTACAAATTGTCAATACGCCTGCCGGTGAGCCGTCGGTCGATCCAAACCAAACCATGTTAATTGTACAGACGAAAGCACATCAAGCTACTTCACTCTGTCAAATTTCTTTATTAGATTTTCAACTTTATCGTTAATGTGTTACGGGTCAAGGCTGATAGGCGGATAAGCGGAAGGCGGGAATATTTGACAATTTCGGGTAGCTTGACCTGCTGTAGTCAGTACCTCTCTACCTGACTGAAAAATTACGTGATAACTTATGTAGTATATTTTCATTATATTGTTTATACAAAGTAAAAAAAAAATCAAAGTATGATTATTTATAACTCAACAACGGCTGGACTGACTGATTTTTATGAACTTTGATTAATAGGATTTGTCTCTGCCCCAATTTGCAGAATAACGTTTTAGGTAACGTTATTCTGCAAATGGTAAAATCGACCAAAAAATAAAATAAGATATTTGGTTTATTTTCTCGCCTTTATTTATTCATAGTTGGTCTGGGTGGCTAACTGTTTGTAAAATAGATAAATATCTTAAAAAAAGGTTATTTATGCATCCGTCTAAATCAAGGTTTTTGATTGACAGTATTAGTGAATTTGAGCTTTGGATCATAGATCGATTCATGATAGGCGCTTTAAGTTTAGCTAAGCATTATTTTAACACAAATACACTCGAAACTTGTTTGTTACGTATCGTAAATTTTCAAGTATAAGTTTTGTATGATGGATATAAGAGTAGGAGAAGGCCCTAGAAACGATTCATGGATTTTGTGAAAGATGATATGGGTTGAAAGGGGTCTAATACCAAGATGACAACTAATAGAAGTATGGAAGAAAATGACACGTTGAGCCGACCTCAAATAAATTGGAATAAGGGCAGGGGAATTATGAACTCGCTGCCCAGTAAGGACCAGGCCCGTGTCGGTGGCGTGTTGTGATTCATGCGCGCCTCATAGAGATGTCAGCACATCGTGACGGGGTCCACGAAGACCGATGCCTCCTGGTTCAGGGTTGCGAGTTGGTTAAAAAATAAACCGTGAGCCTGGCGCATGGACAAGTGAAGAAACACGGGTGGGTTTTAATCAATAAAAGTCCCAGAGTGGGAGAGGTCAATTGATGATTTCCCATCTCAAAAAACTCCCTTTTTTGAAACTTTTATCACAATAATTTCGAAGTAGTTATGCAAATTGCAAATAACGAGAAACAACACTACCTTGTCAATCATTTTATTCTTAGCTTATAAAAGGCATATGTACCTACAGCCTACCTACATATGTATGCGTTTACAGTTTGCATTCACCCTACGACAACCACCCTCCACCCCGACCAGAGAGTTACTTCCCTCGGTTGTTTTCTATAAATTATGCAATTTTAAAAAGCACCATTGTTTTTGTATCCATAGAACTGTGGACTTACTGGACGTTTGCCTTACCATCAAGAAGGGATCGCATTACTTGCTAGAAGTGGTCGTGTTTTAAAAAGTGCTGCCCTACATTATTTCTTCAACGATATTTTTTACACGAGACGATAACCTAATACTTTTTCTAAGTTACTTAAATAACTATGGTTTTATAGTAGTATTGTTTTAGAGTACTGCACAAATGAAAACACAGCACTTGAGTTTTATGTGTTTTCATGTGATCCAATTTCTACATTGACTTAATCCATGTGTGTTTGTCGTAGGCTCCATCATGTTCCATGTGCGGCGGCGGCCAGCGGACGTCCAACCGCGGCGGCGCAAGAAGAAGGTCGGATCCGGCACCGGGACCGCCGGCGGCCGGCCCGGAAACGAGCCGATGCTGGTAGAGATGTCACCAGACGGCACAGTGCTAGAGAACGGTCGGCGACTCAGATTATCAGATGTTGTCGAGGTTTGTTATCTAAATTAATACGTCAACACTTAATTCGTATGCCAAACTTGCTTCCAAGCTTACGGTCCTTACAGGTACAAATTTTGTATGAATTCAATATTCATACAAAATTTGTACACCTAAAAATTTATTCATAAAAATCTAGATTCAAAGCATTGATTTTCAATGAATACATTTTTAAAGTTCCCGGGTCCAATGCAAAATCCGCGGATGCAACTGAGGTTATACGCTGAGTTGATGATGATGATATTTTTTTAAAGTTTCATTTATAATGTACATAATTATGGATAAATTCATTTAATGAAAATCAAGAAATAATCCGTAATAAATGATCTCATAACAGTAAAATCAGTTTTTATAGTCCAGTAAATTTGATTATAGCGTTGCTTTCATTACCATACTAGATGTTCCCCACTATTTCACCCACGTGGTTTCCAGTCCCGTGGGATAAAAAGTAGCCCAATTTACTCCTTATAACATCAGATATTATTTGATTTGATATCTGCCAGAGGCGGCATAGGACCAGAAAATCATATAGTCAAACCTTCCAAGGCGTCTTCGTCGTTGATTTTCTCTATTCAGTGATCCCGCACAAAAGGCCCATGCTATACAACATGTCATATATTTATGCCTTACAGGATTATTCGTTTATAAATCGATGTTAGTGTCTTTGGGAGACAATAATATAGGTCATACATATAGGTGCGCATTTCCACAGTAAAAAATACATTATTTTTGTTACATCTGCCCCAAGTTTTCTAGAATTAAGAGTATTTGTTAAACTATGAATTAAAATTTTCAAAAATTGTAGTTTTCCATTTAAAAAAATATACTAAAGTGCCTTGGGAAGTGGCATCAAACGTTCGCGCATTTAATCAGGATTGAAAAATAGTGCAATACTTGTTAGTTTCACACTTACAAAAACGAGTTAAAAAATAAAAACCTCAAGTAACCCGATTTTTGGTGACGCATGTAATCAGTTCAAATGTTTTTTATTCACAATAGCTCTTGGTAGGTTCCTAATTTTACGGCAAAATGATAACAGAAATGGATAGTGAACAGGTTTGCCATGAGCGAGCGAGATAGATAGTGATGCCACTTTTACTAAAGTCAACAAAAGTAAGTAAAATAATTAAAAATCTTGGCCTAGTTTAGTTTAGGTTTATTGGAATAAAAGTCAGATCTAGACAAATAACATTTTTAAACTACCGTACGTAACGTGTTTAAACTAGCATCACTATCTATCTGTAAAGGTATTATCGCCCAGTCCACCTTATGTTTGGCACTTTGGTCTTTTTAGATTACACCGAATTTCAAAATTGAAATTATACACATCCGGGTGACATAATATATTCTTTACAGAAAAAACCCGGAAATAAATAAAACATTAAAAAAAGCTTGGGTCGGCTTTAAATCAATGGAAACTATCACATACTTGACGTAACTTATTATTCGTTCTGTTGTCGTTTCTCACTTTGTTAGGGGATCCCAGAGCCGAACAAACATAATACAACCACATTCAATTTGTTATTTCATAACACAAGAAAGTTCCAGTGGAATTTAGTTACTACTATGAGTATACCCATCCTATATAATCCTTAAGACGGGCCTTCAATCCTTCATGAGTCGGATCCTTAGACACAAATCACAGCACCAAATCCCAGTCGGATGATCACAAATAAGAGGTATCAAGGTTATGGCCCTTAAATTATTTACTATCCAATTTATGGCGGGTGAGACTTGTAATAGACAAGCAGATAGACGGGCTGAGCGAATTAGAGTGAAATCTTATTTAGGACTAGATTTATTTTGACAAAGAGATACTTTTTGGTCGTTGTTCCAGCAGCTATTCGTAAAGTGTGTTTATAAATAATTTGTCATTATGCCATGGCCCAATAATTTCATAACGATATTATATGTACAAAACAGCATCGTCTTTTAGAGTATACAGAGCACACACAAAGAAATATTATATAAATATAACATCAGTGTACGCTTCGATTAACAATATACCCGATGTAATCCCGCATTGATTACGATTTCACAATACGGAACGTATTTATGAATGATCATAGGTTTCTTACAATATAAGAATGGATAATTCACAGACATTCAACCGAAAAATAGCTACAATGCAGTATTTAGAATACTTTCTTGTTTGAGCCGTAGTTTCGCAAGGGAACAGTCAGGTGTGCTGTCGATCGATGAAATATATCTACTTATGTTGTTCGGTGAAACACATCTTATTTTGTATTCTGACAACGTATACTTAAAAAGTCATTATTTAACCGGAACGCAGAAGATAGTTTTATTAGCTAGAGACTCATATCTAATGCATCAATAGAAATATTGTTGTTTTCACATATTATGTAAATTAAGTCAGAGTGAAACAAATAAGCTTGCGTTTAAAAGACGGACTGTGGTAAGTGGTAAGTGTCCGGAAATGTTATCTAAAAACGATCTTTGCCGCAAGTATTCGACATAATAGTTGTCGCCTACCTTATGAAAACTTCATTCTTTGTATAAACTGGCATTCATTCAAAAATTATTTACTACGACCACACAGCGTTCGAGTAAAACCTCAAATCTAGGCTTAAAATCGGTGTTCCAAAAATTTATAGCAATAATACCGAGGCACAGTTTTCTCTACTAGAATAATTCAATTACGTAGTTAACGCTGCTCGAGTCTCGAGCTTTATGAATTTAATAAACACCGCTTTCGCGTCAAATCAGTACAGTAGATCGTAAGTACGAATATGCTTCAAATTCCCATATTTAAATTACGACATCAGCCCTTATATCTTTCAAGAAAATATTTGTTAGTCTCTATGTTACATCTTCAAAGAATTTTACTGTGAACAACTTCTGAGAGTGTACTTAAAAATAATTGGCTAAATGTGGGTGTTAGCGTTTCTATATATATGCGTCTCTGCCTACAGCTTTAGGGAGTATAGACGATACGCTATAGTTGTGTCTATGTAATTCACTGTAGCTATTTTGGATGGCGGAGCTACCTACTCAAGTTTTATACTTTAAGAAACAATTGAATTTTATAGCTTTAATTCCTATTCTTCTACTAGATATCTTCTAGAACAACTAATGGTCAGCAATCAATCTTCGGCTCGCCGAGTTATGCACAAAGTTCGAAATTTAGTTTTAGCAGGCAAATTGTATGTTGAGCAAAATATGATTCGGGACTCTATCAAGAATTTACAGAATTCATCATCTGCCTAGCCTTTTAATCTTCCAGTCTAACCGAATGTTAATAATTAACTTGGACCGATTGCCTAACTGATATCCACAACCAAGTTACTCGTTAATACGAAACCCCTTGGTAAAGACTGGTTGACAGACTTTCGGGCTGGCGTCCCATAGCTACTGTCAAAGATTCACGAATAACAGCCGGGACCAATGGCTTCACGTGCTTACCAGGACCTGAAAGTTCTTGGTATGTTAAGATAGTTCGCCATCAACAGCGGCAAGCGCCGCTTAATCTCATTGATCGACCCATACGGCTGTTATTACTTAGCCAGAAACCCTCTGTGTATTCACAGAATTATAATCATTAAATCATCAATACCACCCGTCAGTCCATATAAACGTATTGATCGATATTTGATGAATATTCCTCCCATAGGGTTACCTATCCCAGGAAATTAATTCGCTTACCCCCAAAGCACAGCAGCCGAATATGAGATTCTGATTTATATTTCGAAGGTGGGTATTGTTATTGAAACCGACGATAGGCTCTCCGCTCCGTTTATTGTGTAAGCTTTAATTAAGGCACGCAGACACAGGCCTACGCGGAGGCAGCATGATGTATAGCACTTGCCCTTTAATATGGAATACAAACAAAATGCTCTTCACCATTATCTATACAAATTATAAATAACAATCTTTTTTCGTCCACAATTTGTGTGTTTTCTAATAATAAACTTACATGATATAAAGAAATCTCAATTTTAAGACATGTCGTAAACCGTGTAGAGCAGGGACGGTGCGCTTGTTACTTATTAAAACTAGAGTAGTTAGCGAAAACATGCCATTATTATGTTGATGTTGGCGGCAGGTGGGTTCTGGCAATGGCACCACTCTCCAGCTGTACGGCCCGTCCATCCAGCCGCGGCACTGCGTGGTCGCGCCGGCAGAAGGCGGCGGATACAACGTCACGCCATTACACGCCGACGCGCATGTCTATGTCAATGGACGCAGGATCATGCACTCGCAACGATTACAAGTAAGTTTTATTTAAGGTGAAAGCGAATCCGCGAAATTTAAAGTTCATAAAGAGTTTTGCAATTTCCGGGTCAGTTTTATGGTGTCTTGAACTATGACCCGCGACCGTAACAAACATGTATTTATAGAATTAGAGTTAATTTATCCATTAGTTTATCCATTGTAAGTATGTATGTACCTACATAACTTAAAACTCTATGGACTGATTGACTGGCTGTATTAATTTAGGTTTACACGATTTTACAGTGACATGAAAACATAAATTCATGTGTTTTCCCACGTGGTTAGGTAGAAACAGGTCGGAAGTAATGGAAAGATAAATTAACCTGTTTGGTTAATTTATTAAACATTTCTGACTGCTAGACTGCAAATGTAAGAGTTATGGTAGTGCAACTTACGATACAGAAGGTTAGGATATAACTTAGGGGCAACCAAAAATAGGCCAAATAACTCTTCAATAGTACCTACCATTCCAAATAAGATCATAGAATACGGTTAAAATAAACAAAATAAGACTCGCCATTATTCTATTGGCGATTTTTCAATTGAAAGTTATGCTATAGGTAGAAGAACCCGCATAAAATCAATGATACGCCAATCTGATATTTCCGCATAGCCTGGTTTACATAGTTACCGAGCCCAATAAGTCCTTAAATCTGCCAAGTTTTTGCCAGCTACGTTGGAGTCGGCTTCCAGTCTAATCGGATGCAGGATCAGTATTTTAGTGCGACTGACAATCATACCTCCACGACCCAGTTACTGGGTACTACTACTACCCTTGGGAAGACTAAGGACTTGGGAGGTAAGGACTGTCAAAGATCCCCGAATGACCACAGCGACCAAGGGCTTACCGAGCTGTTCGAGACACCGAGGGGTCTCGGTATACATATGTAGATGGTCACCCATCAGATACCAACCACGGCAGGCGTAGCTTAACCTAATCAAACGATCTGTGTGGCTGTTATTATTTAGCCACGAGCTCCTTATTGTCAATTGATACAAAAAGTAATCCCAGACCAAAACAGCTCGGTATAAATATTGTAACAAAAATTCTGTAATTTATGAAATTCAGCTTTTAACTGAAAGCAGTTCTATTTTTATGGATTCGTCACCGACTTTTACTGTGCACTTAACATAGAGGTGATAGTTTCCGTTCTGGGAAGAAGGCCACGAGTGGCGCACTGTCTCGCTAAATCTGCCGTACTGCCAATCTCGTTTTGCTTTCACATAGACATTTATTCAAATTCGAACCCAAACGTAACGTTTCATAATAAACGAACGAACACATTGTTTGCATTGCTTAATGAAGCCAAGGCTTGTGCAAATGAACTCATTCGTACCAAGCTTTTGGCTCTAATATTTATAAAATCTTTTTAGTATTAATATAGAATTCATGTAAAGAGAATAAAGTTTGAATAAACCTTCTATGTAGTAAAACAGTCGTTTGTTATAAAATGATCGACTACCCATATCAACGCTTCCATCAAGTTCTGTCAATCAGCCGCCCCGTAAAAAGAAATCAATCAACTAAGAAAACATTTTCCGTAACGATACTATAGGTTCAACGAGTTCATAGAGTTGTTTTGGTAACCTAAATACTACACTGCTAAATATTCCAGGAACGCGTCAAATTTGTAGATCAAGGTCAGTCACTTACCCCTAGGTTTGCTAAATAGATTACGGGCGCGTTTTATATGTGATACATTCAACGGAATGCCCACGTAGTTTACAGAGATACTTATCCACGTTCACGATCTAGAATGGACATTCTTGTGTAAATTACCCTCGCCTAACAGCGTTCCGAAGCTTTCTTAGTGTTTTTATCTTGTTCAAACAAACGAAACAAACGTTTTCGTGTCCACCAAGTATCATGTGGATACCATTCAAAATCAATATTGTCCGAAAAGCAGACCGCGTTTGAACAACCGCAAAGTCGAACGACCCTTTAAATATTTATAGAGTTTTGTAAGGCGTTCATTTAATATCAATGGCTATATGACAAATTTAATGTCGATTGCAGTGAATTTTAGAGTTGTTAAAAAGAGATTAGTGTCAATTAATCTGAATTGTTTTGTCGCAGCACGGATGTCTACTTAAATTCGGTCGTGTTTCGACGTTCCGCTTCGTAGACCCGGCACAGGAGAACCTCATTAACAGGAACCTCGCGCAATCACAACATTTCGGCTCCGGCTCAATATACGACAGGTGAGAACATTGTACACACACCGTAGCTCGTTTCTTTATGTTGTGTATAGTTGGGCCCTATAGTTTATTTAGACTGACCCGGACATTATTTGGTCGATTAGTTATCGAATATCATCGCACAATTGCAACATTTTGTTATTACTTTTAATTTGTACTAATTCTATCAATGTAAGTAAACACAATCAGTCCCGTCGCTTATCTAATCACTTTCAAAGCTGTGTATTTTATGTTTTGTTCATCTGTTTGTTTTCTTTTGCATGTTTCTGTCACTGGCTCACGAATATCTGCTTGTGTACGTTACCCTTACGTTAGATCGCCAACTTCGCCCGGTGAGAATAGCGGCGCGATGTCGCCGACGTCAATGACGTCACACCAGCCCGACGCACTAGACTCCAACGCCAACACCACCAACGACACTGAGTATCAGAGGACGATGAGTCCCGTGTCGCACGACACCTACTACAGGGACGCCAACGATACCATACCGCCCTACAACAACAACACCTTGAAACTCGACAACGAGTCGCTCATTATCTCGCAACACCTCAACGATACCAAAGACGACTACGTGAAGGATGATCATACGAGTTCAGTATATAACGACCAAGATCAGATCTCCAATGTGAACCGAACGTCTAACTCTGTGCAACAGTACAAAGACAATTATGAAACTACGTTCGACTTAGATGGCAACGTCGAGACAAAAAGTATCTGCAGTGCGAAAAGCGGGGGCTCTGGACATGACAACAGGTATTTAGTTATAATTGATTCAACTTCCCTACTGGATTGCTGTGGATCTAACTTGCTTTTCAGTTCATAAATTATGTATAAACTTGTTAGGGCACAGGTTTTAATAATTAATTTACGTCTTCTTTGAAGTTGAATAACTGAAGAATTTATGAACTTCGTTTCAAAAGTGTTGTAATATTAAAGTTAGTATTTGTCGTAAACGTCTGATGAATAAAGTCTGCTTAATGCTTATTTATGTTTTTTGTGAAGTTTTCGCTTGATTACTATAAATCTGCTATTTTATGTTGACCATCTTGTAACTGGTTTTTCCTTTGTTCATGCAATATGGTTCTAGACATCAATATCATCATAATTATAAGAAGTAATTTTTGATCATATGTATCGAAAGAGATGTTTTTGGAACTGAGAATAGTTATTAATGCTTAAAGGTCTGGCTAGTCTAACTAAGCTGGAATTTCAACAAGTGGCATAACAAGCTTTTGAAAATAGGAAAAGAAGTTAGCAATACAAATCGTTAAATGATATATGATTGTTCAGGATGAGTGCGGGAATCAGTAGTGGTCGCGGATGTCAGGAGGCGATCCTGCCGGCTGTGCTGGAATTCCCTGAAGCGGGACAGGCGCAGTTCTTATCAGCCGTGATTTCGCGTCTCGACCCCCACGCGCCCGCCTTTAAGTTAGCGCCCGTCTACACTCTGTATCTGTGTGCCAGGTGAGAATCTAATTCAACACATATTACAAATTAAACTCGCTTTTCGTGTTCATTTCCTCCGCCATCGGTAATTTTTGATCGAGGAGTTTGTGCTGGAATTCACATATTGAACAATTTCGTTAAGTGGAGGGAGAAATTTTACCTCTTGTGATTTCTCCTATACATATTATTAATAATTAAGATCACTATTCGAATCTGAGTCATGGCTTTGTTCTTCATACCGCAGCGGAATTTGATGCGGTTTACAGAATTACCATCATTGAGAGAATTTATTCCGGCAGGTTTACGTATACAAAACAATTACACTATTGTAAAATTAATACATTTCGATATTTCAAGTCATAAATATCGTACTAAACAAGAACGAGTTGCGAGTATGACAAATCTACTAGTCAGAAAGGCGGTAACGCCCCTGACCAACTTCGTTGATTGTTTTATATTAGACTGTCCAGAGAGCGCCGGACTTTTTACTTGTAACTTTGTTATCCTAACCCTCAAGTTTTCAAATATTCTTTTGAAAATTAGACTACACATTTATATGCAACGGGTTGCTTTTTTTCTTTTATTACTTTTTGTCTAGCTTTTACAGCTATGTACTTAATCAATCATTTCCAACTAAAGCTGCGTAACGATTTGAAGAAATAAACTTCGTGTCATGGTTTACTTTGTAATATATTCACACGTTACGAGCTATATAAATCGTACCAACGACACGTACATAAAACCTCACGCCAACTTTATAACGTACTTGAATTACGCATAAAAGAACCAATTCCGTCACAGGAATAAATACCAGTGTAATTGTGTATTGGTTTGCTGGAGCAGAGGTTATCTCTTATTCTATTACCATAAAATCAATTCGGTGCAAATTCTTAGCATGAAATCCAAGTTTCGATGCCTAAGCCGGCCAAAGGCTAGTGGTTTTCAGTAGCAGGTCAGAGTCTGGATTCATGTCCAGTTGATTACAAAGACTCGCCCAGTGTAACTCTGCCTCTCCTTCCAAAATTACAGACGTGAAATATTTAAGCATAAAACACACGTTACATCTAAACATGTTTACAGATTGTACAATTTATAATATTAGTGAGATGAATCCAATTTGTGGGGAGTGTAATTTATATTAATTACGTGTGTACAGGTACCGGGCGTCAACTCATTACCGCCCCGAGTTGACGCCGACCGAGCGCGCACATAAACTGACGGCTTTCTTACACCATGTTGCTACGTTAATACACGCCACCGTACAGGTAATTATCAAGCTTTAAATATTTGATATTTCAGGATTAAAACTGTTTTTTTACAAATAAATATACAGGTATTTACATAGGAAAAATATATATTATAATATTGTAAAAAAAAAACCCTGTCCGATCCGTGAAGTTATTGTTGGGTAGGTATCGATAACTGATTCTACTGAAGCCTACAAAGCCGGGCTAAACTTAAAAAAACCCCTAAAAATAAATATTATTTCGCAAAAAGAGGTAACTTAATACACATGTGCGATAGGCAATTCATGCGCGGGCGAAGGGGGGCAGGGCTTAAAATTACTATTTTTTTTTGGGAAAGTTGGAATGAAATAATCTTTTTTTTTTCGCGAATTAATTCGCGGAAAAAAAAGATTCTTTCAAAATTCATTTGTATTATTACTATGATGATTATGTAAAATTTCATATTTTATTGGGTCATGTGTTTACCTAACCTTTATTATCCTAATGGGTCAGACATGGTTTTCTTTACATATTGTATATGTGTACGACTGCTTAAATTGAGACTGCTTATCATGATTATATTAAGCCGGATACAGACTTTACGAGACATGCGCCCCAAACTGCGCACAGAGAATGACTCGCAAGATGCGTGCGTACTTTTATATTCGTGGCGAGGATGCTACGCACATGCGAGGACGAGTCATCTTATGTCGGCAAATGCTTTAGATCAAAGTGCCTCGGTGCGAGCATTACATTAATTGTGGACGTAGTCGCGTATGCATGTTCGAAGCGTGTGTCGCGTACTATATCCACGCACGCCTCTACTAAAGGTGCTTACATAAAGAAACAGGTTTCCGGGTCAGACAAATCTGGGAGGGTCAGTACCGACCGGTGCAGGTATAATATTTACTTGTTTACTTATGCGCTCACTTATAAAGAAACAGGTTACCTGTACCTGTTTCTTTATGCAAGTTGACCCTGCACCGGTCGGTACTGACCCGCACAGATTTGTCTGTCCCGGAAACCTGTTTCTTTATGTAAGCACCCTAAGGAACTGAAAATGGGTTTGCTCGGGCCAAACAGCACATGATCGGGCTAATCCATCCAATACAGCAGCAGTCAACATGGAACTTTTGCTTAGCGTGCGAAACAATTCACGTAACTATTTTTCGAAAAGATCTTTCTCGTTCTTATTGCTTCAAGTCTAAAATCAGCGGCGAGATGGACACAACCATCCAAATGCACCGCACACACATTGAGTCGGCCAAATTAAGAGTACGTATGCGCGCGTGTTTTTG
Organism: Sesamia inferens; assembly: GCA_037179545.1. Taxonomy (NCBI): domain Eukaryota; kingdom Metazoa; phylum Arthropoda; class Insecta; order Lepidoptera; family Noctuidae; genus Sesamia; species Sesamia inferens. The sequence goes on along the minus strand of CM073928.1, from coordinate 11,001,717 downwards.
CACATGCCTCGCAACAAACATGAAAACAGACAAACGAGACATTTGCTTCGCACCCGATGGCTCAACCCAAGTATCTATATATTGGTATAATTTTCCAACACACACGCCTAAAGCAGAGGCAATATTTATAGTCGTGGCGCATGCCTCGCAGTCTGTAAGACCTTTAGAACTTTCGTGAGACATATTCGTGTAATTTATTGTTATCGAAACGAGCTAAAACCGTCATGATTCGTGCGGAAAAGGGATAGCGCTATATGTCATGTATAGCTCCATCTCTTTCATTCTGCAACAATGATGATTACAGGTCATAAAAGCCAGGACGGTCGTTTGTAATAAAACCTTATCTCTTTAATTTCCAGGAGCGTTGCTCTGATTCCGCCGCACAAGCCTTCTGGATGACGAATGCAAGTGAACTGCTACACTTCTTGAAATACGACCGACACATATCGTCATTCTCGACACAAGCTCAAGAAGTTCTTTCACTCACTGTTCAGAATGCTTTCAGGTATTTCAATATTTCTTAGTTGTTTTTCATGTCTGCGTTCATTTCAGCAGTGCTTCTCCTGTGGAATATCAAATTACTGCGATCCCCAACCCGCCTGCAAAGCGTGGGGATTATGGCAACCCCAAATGTAATGGAAAACCTTGGGGGGAGGCTTTTGCCCTGCAGTGGACCTCTGTAGACTCAAGAAGATGAAGAATGTGCACTTAGAATATTCTTTATTAGGTACATCACATAAATTACAGAACATAAATATGTAGATTTTACAAAGAGATATATATAATAAACATTGTTACTGGCTAGGGGTATTAAAATGCCGGTTAAGGGTTACGACGTTTATTGGCAACGGAGATACAGTCGATAGTAGACAATGAAAAATAGAATGTCGTGATTTCACATCGAAGCCTTCCTTTATGATCACGGAGTCCGTGTCGTACACACACACAACAACACTTCAGAAGTCATAGTCCTTAAAGTTTTCGTTGCAGTTGTCGCTGTAGAAGTTCTCGATTATGGCTTCGTACTTATCGCTAGTTTTGCTTCGATAGTGAAATGCAGACTGACTGCCGCGCTGGTGTCACGTCGCTTTATATAGGCCAGCTAATAGAACTTTCCAGATCTGTTTAGAAGTAATTATAATAGCCCTTACGTTTGAGTACGTTCAGCAGATACCTACAGGTACTTCACGGGAGACAATAGTTTCTAGTAATTTCTATGTCGACACTTCGTACTATTGGATAGGCCATCCTTGGTCTAGCAATGCGTTTTATATCGTACCTCTACAATGCCTAGGTCTCTAGATATAGGGCGCTCTTAGCGAAAAACCGCCCATTGTGTCACCCTTTGTAAAATATTTTTATTTATGTTCTGTAATCTATATGGTGTACATAATAAAGAGTATTCTATTCTATTCTTAAAAGTTACGTAAGGCATGTCATGCAATATTGAACCTTATGCCGTTGACAACTAAGGTGCATTCTTAACAATATATACAGATACAGGCAAAACATTCCATAAACCCGGGGAGCTGCTAGTTCACTATAAATAATCATTATCATCCCAGTCACATTTTCGAAGCCCTTTCAGCCCCGGAGTCTGGGATCCGCTTTACCATTCTAACTGCTAATTTGGCTAAACTTCGATATTTTGAAGCGTCTGCCGTCTGACCTCAGCAATGCAGTTAAACCAATTGTTGGACTTTTGAGGGTTCCAACAACCCGTAACGACTGCCACCACATGCTCCCATGGCAACCGGGATCAACGGCCCAAAGTGCTTTCGGGGGCACGACCAGACCAGTGCAAACATTCATATAAATATTATATATATGTCGGAGACAGCGACGGCAGAGCGGTAGGGTCGACAGCATCTTGGTTTGGTAGTACAGGTTCCATTTCGCAGGTGAGTTTTGAATTAAAGCACGACGTGTAGATATACCCTCCAATCTTCATAATAACAATTTGAATAGGCAAACCGACAGTTTCGGTTCGGAGATGTGCCTTGGTCCGCGTCTAGATGCAAAGTGATCGTTCGACGAACCCCACTTTCCAAAGCGACTCTGTCCATGTGACGCCATCACAAAATAACGTCACAAGCGTTCGCCCCTCTACTACGTAAATCAAATCAGCAACTTCTATTAAAATTATATCGACGATCTCCGACACGGCCAGCCTGACGATTTGCACGTCCTCGTGCATCATCATCATCATCATCCCAGCGCCAATCCAAGTCGCATCCGAAGCTCCCTCAGCCCCGGAGCCCGGGATCCGCTTCACGAGGCCAACCGCCGATTCTGGCCAAACATCGATATTTCCCGTTGCACGTCTTCGTGCATGTCTGTAACAAATTTAAAACAAAACACAGAAAACCGACTTTGAAGCATTTTTGAGAGCTCGGCCAACCTGACCGTCACACGTCACGTTTAGTTACATTGACTATTAGAAAACCAAACTTAATTATTTTAACAACTTAAACACAAAAGCTTCCTTCAAGCCTCATAATTATCAAATCAAAATCATAATCATCAAAAGAAAACACACCATGGTTCGCTACCACAGTAGCTAGTGACAATTCATAGTTGACACCCATATCGTCATCACCTCTTGTGATACGACCAAGTCTAGAGTCCACGACTCCCAGGTCAACACATGACCGTACAACTAATAGTCTCCTCCGAGACCCTGATCCCCACCACACCACCATCTGCCCATCGTGCCCTGACCAACTCCTCACTGAGTTTCAGTCACGACAGCAGACTAGTGCATGCAGTGCGACCATATCTAACTAGGTCCCCGCCACACCACTAGCTGCCCATCGCCCCCTGAACAACCCCTCAATGGGTTGCAGTTACGACTACAGACTAGTGCATGCAGTGCGACCATACCTACTAGTGTCCCCGCCACACCACTAGCTGCCCATCGCGCTCTGAACAACCCCTCACTGGGTTGCAGTTACGACTACAGACTAGTGCGTGCAGCGCGACCACATAGCCATGATACGTGTTCTATTTGCTGGCGGAGGCACCCTCCTCACCATCTTCTAAATTTTGAAAATCTAACTCAGCAGACATTACTTGGAAAAATCTTTCGTACCTATGCGATCGTGGGGTACTTATAAGTTCTGTTTCCAATCAACGATTTCAATAGGTAACGATCGCCATTATCGCCATCAAACAACTCACCAATATTAAATTTCATTACTTTAACTCATTTCTATCAAATTTACATTTTTCGTAAATAGCACTCTTTTCTATATTCTTTACCGCTTGTTCTCTTGAGAAGATTTAATAGTCTTGCCACACATACTATCAGAAGCTCAAGTGAGCTCGTAACTACAGGCCACAGTGAACTTTAGTTTTGAATTAAAGACAAACCAGGCATCATAATTTTAAAACACTGATTTAGAATTTCTCAGCCCTATATAACAAAGAATACGGGTAGTACAAGAAATAAAATTTGCAAATAAATCATAATATCATGTCGCAAAGAAATTGTTCAGAACACAATACACTGGCACAACCTCGTACACTGTATATATACTGGCACGTATGTACGACAGATTGCTTGAGAAGAGGACATTCGGCCACGGAATCAAAATAAAAATAGTACGGCTCACCGGATTGTGGCAACTTCCCACAAACACCCACCACTTGGCAGTTGTCAACTGTTGCACACCAGACATCTCGGAGCTCTCAGAAAACCCCATTACGTTACCACAAACGTTTTGGGTATTTTGACATCTTTTCATCGCCTGCAGAGTAGAGGCTCAAGTCTTGAAACCTTGGGCGTTCCGTAAAGCGCAAGCAACAGCCAGCACTGTCGCACCCCAAGGATCAGCCAGCACTGTCGCACGCCAAGGATCAGCCAGCACTGTCGCGCGCCAAGCATCAGCCAGCACTGTCGCGCGCCAAGCATCTGCCAGCACTGTCGCGCGCCAAGCAACAGCCAGCACTGTCGCACGCCAAGGATCAGCCAGCACTGTCGCGCGCCAAGCATCAGCCAGCACTGTCGCGCGCCAAGCAACAGCCAGCACTGTCGCACCCCAAGGATCAGCCAGCACTGTCGCACGCCAAGGATCAGCCAGCACTGTCGCGCGCCAAGCATCAGCCAGCACTGTCGCGCGCCAAGCAACAGCCAGCACTGTCGCACCCCAAGGATCAGCCAGCACTGTCGCACGCCAAGGATCAGCCAGCACTGTCGCGCGCCAAGCATCAGCCAGCACTGTCGCGCGCCAAGCAACAGCCAGCACTGTCGCACCCCAAGGATCAGCCAGCACTGTCGCACGCCAAGGATCAGCCAGCACTGTCGCGCGCCAAGCATCAGCCAGCACTGTCGCGCGCCAAGCAACAGCCAGCACTGTCGCACCCCAAGGATCAGCCAGCACTGTCGCACGCCAAGGATCAGCCAGCACTGTCGCGCGCCAAGCATCAGCCAGCACTGTCGCGCGCCAAGCAACAGCCAGCACTGTCGCACCCCAAGGATCAGCCAGCACTGTCGCACGCCAAGGATCAGCCAGCACTGTCGCGCGCCAAGCATCAGCCAGCACTGTCGCGCGCCAAGCAACAGCCAGCACTGTCGCACCCCAAGGATCAGCCAGCACTGTCGCGCGCCAAGCATCAGCCAGCACTGTCGCGCGCCAAGCATCAGCCAGCACTGTCGCGCGCCAAGCAACAGCCAGCACTGTCGCACCCCAAGGATCAGCCAGCACTGTCGCACGCCAAGGATCAGCCAGCACTGTCGCGCGCCAAGCATCAGCCAGCACTGTCGCGCGCCAAGCAACAGCCAGCACTGTCGCACCCCAAGGATCAGCCAGCACTGTCGCACGCCAAGGATCAGCCAGCACTGTCGCGCGCCAAGCATCAGCCAGCACTGTCGCGCGCCAAGCAACAGCCAGCACTGTCGCACCCCAAGGATCAGCCAGCACTGTCGCACGCCAAGGATCAGCCAGCACTGTCGCGCGCCAAGCATCAGCCAGCACTGTCGCGCGCCAAGCAACAGCCAGCACTGTCGCACCCCAAGGATCAGCCAGCACTGTCGCACGCCAAGGATCAGCCAGCACTGTCGCGCGCCAAGCATCAGCCAGCACTGTCGCGCGCCAAGCAACAGCCAGCACTGTCGCACCCCAAGGATCAGCCAGCACTGTCGCACGCCAAGGATCAGCCAGCACTGTCGCACGCCAAGGATCAGCCAGCACTGTCGCACGCCAAGGATCAGCCAGCACTGTCGCGCGCCAAGCATCAGCCAGCACTGTCGCGCGCCAAGCATCAGCCAGCACTTTCGCGACAGCGCCGCGTCCAGCCGCACGTGCACGCCTGCAGCGGACTCCTGCAGCGCACTATCACGCGGAGCGATCTCTGCGCCAGCAATTGAGCGCACCTCGTAACTTCACGTTCACTTCCAGCCTCACGTTATTCTGTTCCTTGATTTATAACGAGATTGTGAGCAGTGTAGTTCTTTATCCAACTTCTGATGTCGGAGACAGCGACGGCAGAGCGGTAGGGTCGACAGCATCTTGGTTTGGTAGTACAGGTTCCATTTCGCAGATGAGTTTTGAATTAAAGCAAGTCGTGTAGATATACCCTCCAATCTTCATAATAACAATTTGAATAGGCAAACCGACAGTTTCGGTTCGGAGATGTGCCTTGGTCCGCGTCTCGATGCAAAGTGATCGTTCGACGAACCCCACTTTCCAAAGCGACTCTGTCCATGTGACGCCATCACAAAATAACGTCACAAGCGTTCGCCCCTCTACTACGTAAATCAAATCAGCAACTTCTATTAAAATTATATCGGCGGTCTCCGACATATACATAGTTCACTATAAATAATATAACAATCAAAATAGAGCACAGGTACCTATTTGCCTACACTATGTTAAACTGCATTCAGTACAAATATAACTTCTGTAATAAATTAGATCTTCTGTCTGTGGGATAAGCGATGATTAGTATTTATTGAAGTACAGTTTATTGTATAATATTGATAACAAGTAAATTTTTTTCCGCAGCAACTTAGTAACATGTTTCCAAGAAGAGCTATCCCGCGGTTTGGCGACGCTGACTAGCGCGGCGGTAGGCGACGCGACCGAGGCCACGGCGCCCACGTTGCAGGCTCTTGCCGCCGCCATCGTACTGTTGCGGAGGTGTCGAGTCAACGCCGCGCTTACCATACAGCTGTTCTCACATCTCTTCCACTACATTAATGCTGTTTGTTTTAACAAGGTAACTTCTTTCAAGCTTTGTCTTATGAGAAACGACATATAACTCGCGCAAGTTAACTGTGCACCTCGCTTGAATTTGAACCCTCCCCGGTTTCCCCGCGCGGCACCCCGCATTCGCCGTAAGAGATGAGTAGCGTTAGCATCTTTGTTACAAATGTCTAAATTCAGTTTAAATCCCCTGTTGTTAATACTGTTTCTGTGGAGTTTTGCTTTGTAAGTTATTTTTTTATCAAGTTTGTTTTTGTTTTTTACATTTTTGTGACGCCTGTTGGTTGGTTTAATTCAAAAACGTCACGAGTAAAATGATCTAATATTATGAAGCTTTATCATCCAAACGACCTTTTATTATCATTAAAAAAAACATAATTCTCATTTTTTACTAACGGTATCGTCCGAATGACGTCACAGAGCGAGGTGCACAGTTGACTCGCGCGAGTTGTACTAAATCTTCCACAACTTTCAGTCCATTTCCAATTTTAGTTAAAATGCACCACACACAACTGTCAAAAACCTCAAGGGTATCTCAACGTAACTCAACGCCATCTTCGAACAAGAAAGATATCGGCCCCGATTCCCTTGTCTACAAACTAAACTTATTTTAAGTTCAGTGCATCTTTTTCTCTCTGTTTTATTAAGAAAACAACAAAAATGATATGTCAGTTTACACCTGTCAAATTAGTCCGCGCCTGGCGTAAATTGTTTTTTTTTTGGTTCATTTCTTTCCGTTCAGAGGAACGGAAAAGGCAAAGGCATAGTACGCCATACAGCCTAGTCTTCAGTATTTTTTTCTTCAGTAAGTTTATATCCTAACTTATCCTAATTTATCCTAAACTTATCCTAACTTAACTTAATCTAAACTAACTCCTTTCGATTCCCGCGTGTAGCCGATTAGGAGGGATTTAGCGTAAAAACATGATGTGGCCACTATGCTACACTATTTCACTGTTCTTTATGAATTATTCACTAAATGCACTTTTGACGTAAATTAATGTATTTTTGGTCGCCATGTTTATAATCACGTCTAAACTGTCTATGGAATATCTTAATTTGAATTATCTTATATCCTTTTCTTAATGAGGTAGAATTAAAAAGATGCACTTAACTTAAAATTAGTTAGTTTGTGAACAAAAGAATCGGCGCCAATATCTTGAAACATGATCTGAACTCAACGAGAGAAAAATATACAGCACTTCGCTTTGTATAGCTTCATCTTTTTCTATTGTTTCCACATTGGTAGTAAGCAACTTCATTTTCTCCTCAGTTGGTAACAGAACAAGGTATGGTGAGTGCACGGTGGGGTGCTGCTTTATCAGCGCGACTGAAAGTGTTAGCGGCATGGGCAGAGAGACAAGGACTCGAACTGGCAGCTGAGTGTCACTTCGCGCGCATGAATCAAGCTGGTATGCATAACTATATTTTTATCACATACTAATAAGGCACAGAAATATGCTATCCTGCCCATAATCTACGTAATAATATAAATAAATTCACTCTCAACGCACAGTCCAAAACATTGGATCTAGAAGTACAAAGTTTTGAACAAGAGTTCCTTTTATAAGTGTGTATGAAAGTAAACAATAAGGATTGATTTTTTGCAAGTATATCCCTAATAGGGAAATCCTATGTGGCTTGATAAGTATCGTTATAAAGTAAATCTTCTATTATATAAAATTTGCCTGTCACAGTGTTTGTCTTCGAACTCCTCCAAAACGGTTGAACCGATTTTAATGAAATTTCGTATGTACATTAGTTAGGCCTAAAAGTAGGTTTTAATCTATTTTTTATATGCCTAAGTGTAAGTTTTATTACTTACGCGGGTAATACCACGCGTCGCAGCTAATATTACGTATGGCAGTCCTTCAAACGCTCTTTATTACACCCTATTACTAGCTGAGAAAAACGAGCTTTACCGAACTCCTAGCAGTATTTCAGTGTGTTGGTTAGAAGAACTTAATTCTATAATAGTCCTTTATTTACAGCGCGCCTAATCCAAGGAGAGTACCGAACAGCAGACGAAGCAGTAGCAGCTTTAAAAGCCTGTTTCAAACTGAACTCTGTACAAACGCGAGCGCTCCTAACACCGCTCGTCCCTCCCGATGTGGTGGAAGCGGGCGTGGCCTACGTGCGCACGCACACGGACGAACTTTACCGCGCTGATGGCAGAGAGATAAGACTAGAGGAAAGCTTGTGGTTAGGGGCCGGCTTGTTAATACCGAGTGATGGATTCAGTGCCGAGGTAAGCGTGTTTCACATTTCTGATGGTAGGTTTAGTTTTACCAGTAACAAAATGTTGACATTGGCCCCGATTGGGCCCGAGCCCCTTCACATACTAAACTTAAATAATAATATTAATTTAAATCTGTCAAATTAGTCTGCGCTTGACGCTGTCTTTAGTAGATATAACATAATCATTTTTGTAGTTGGGGGACATCCTCCAAGGAACCCTTTTACGCGATACTTGCACGCACACATATCTACTTGTTTACCATATATACACAACAACATTACAGAAATTACCTGATGTAGTCCTCAAAGTTTTTGTTGCAGTTGTCGCTGTAGATGTTCCCGATTATCACTTCGTACTTATGTCAATATTGATGAAACCTGTACCATTCGATGGGCCATCCTAGGTCTAGCTAAGCTTTTTTATATCATACCTCAATAATGCCTATGGTCTCTTCTTTCTATTTCATTAAGAAAAGAACAGAAGACAAATATTAATTTAGATCTCTCAAATTAGTCCTACTTCGTTAACAATATTGATGAAACCTGTATCATTCGATAGGCCATTCTAGGTCTAGAAATGCTTTTTATATCGTACCTCTGCAATGCCTATGTCTCAAGATATAGGGTTTGAAAGTTCCGTAAGACATGTCACGCAATATTGAACCTTATGTCATTGACATAAGGTGCATTCATAACAATATCTTAATTTAATTCGTATTTTATAGAACTATGTAAGTGTTAAAAAGACTTTAGATCCAAAAATAATGAATTGTAGTGACAGGAAGAATCCATGACTGTCAGCTTGATGATTTATTTATTTCTTTATTTTTTGGCTTCGCATGGTTTGTGCATTTAGCCAATGTCACGTAATTATGAATTATTCATGTCGAAAAAGATGGACGCGTGACCCGTCTTACGAGTGAGGTTTGGGGCAAAGTCATGATGTGGCCACTATGCTGCGATATTTCACTGTTCTTTATGAACTATTTACTAAATGCACTTTTTACTATATAAATCACGCACTTTTATTTAGTAAACAACACTATAAATAATTTTAAAAGTCCAATGAAAAACGAGCGTGACACTCAGCTTGACTTTTCCGCCAAAACTCCCAGCTTGGTGATGATTGGTCTTTTTATTCCTATTTTAAAAAATTAGCTTGAATGTTAGGTGGTATGTGGCGTGCCGCCCGGGCTGGCGGAGTTCGTGGCGCCGCTGCAGCGCGGCGGACTGTGCCGCCTGGCGCACCAGCCGCAGGCGCTGGGCGTGTGGACCGTGTACATGTGCGGACACGCGCCCGCCACGCACACACAGCGCCGCGCGCCCGACCCGCGCCTCCACATCATACAGCTCCACAAGAACTCCAACGGGATGGGACTCAGCATCGTTGCTGCTAAGGTTACTTCAGTTAAATTATTTCTTTAGGGAAATTTAATGATATAATTTTTCACTCGGTGGTAGGCCATAACATCGGCCGCCGGCGGAAGTTACCACCCACCAGACAAAGTCTTGCCGCCAAGCGGTTCGTCGTGTTCCGGCATGATGTCTGGTGAAGTCGTACGGAGGACGGATCTGAGCAGTTGTGCTGCGATGTGTGCCGGGGACGATGCGCCAAATGTTGTTGTGTCGGGAGTTTGGTCGTGGAGGGTCTCCAGATCAATCTCCCTTTGGCGCAGCATCGTTGGTCGTGTTGTTGGGTTTAACATTGCATCACCTCGCTCAACTGCCGTCTTCCTTTCTATTCGCTCAGTTTTTTCTGAGTGAATAGGCTCTTAATAAACTAGCGCGCTTTACCATCAACGATCGCATCACTGCTTACCATCAGGTGGGATTGCGGTCAAGCGCTAGTTTATAATTATTAAAAAAAATGAAATGAAATCGTTTATTAAGCAAGTAGGTTCACTTTTACACGTCATGCTTTTTTTTTTTTTAAACTAGATGAAGCCGGCATTTTCCAACTGACTACCTCTGAGAAGAAATAGCAGAAACAAACTCAGGGATCATCGTCTTTTTTCAAGTCCAGACATTAAAAATGAGAATGTTTACAATAATTTACGTTATAATTACGCATATTGCTTAATAACAATGCTTAACAGAGCGAGCGGCTCAGTCCCAAGCTTTTTTGTCTTCTAAATAATCTGTGATTTTATAATACCCCTTTTTGCAAAGTTTGGCCTTTATATAGTTTTTAAATCGTTTAATGGGTAAGTTTCAAATGTCCATGGGAAGCTTGTTGTAAAAGTGTATACATTGACCCATGAACGAGTTGCCTACTCTGTGGAGACGAGTGTGATGTAATCTCTTAATAATTTGTGTTCTACCCCTGGAGACCGGCTTCCGGACCCTCGCAGGTTGAGAAAATAACCAAACTTGCTAATTCTTAAGTTTAGATTAATGTTGGTTTAGTTGCCTGGAAGAAATTGCATTAGTGATAAGACCGCCAAAATATACAATATGTAAAGAAAATCCCGTCCGACCGATAACGATAATAAAAGTTAGGTAATCACATGACCAAATAAAATTTGAAACTTTACGTAATCATCATAATAACAATACTAATGAATTTTGAAAATAATCTTTTTTTTTCCATCCAACTTCCCCAATATTTGGTAAATTTTCCAAATTCGTTATTATGTTATACCTTATATGAATGAATGTCAGCATTTCGTTTGAGAGCGTGCCCTGCCCCCCGTCCCCCGCGAATATATTATTGTACCACCCATGTAATTTACCACCTTTTGCGAAATAATATTTGATTTTTTAAGGGATATTTTTTTTAAAGTTTAGTCAGGCATTGTAGGCATTAGTAGAATCAGCTATCGATACCTAACAATACCTTCACCGATCGGACAGGGTTTTCTTTACACATTGTATATTTTGTTGTGTTGAATGTATTTTTTAATCACTGTATATGTTTGGTGTACAATGAAGTATATGTATATAAATAAATAAATAAAGTTAAAATACATCGCATAATTATACAATATGTAAAGGAAACCCTGTCCGATCCGTGAAGGTATTGTTAAGTATCAATAACTGATTCTACTAATGCCTACAAAACCGGGCTAAACTTAAAAAATCCCCCTACAACAATTATTATTATTTCGCAAAAGAAGGTAAATTAATATATGTGCGGTGGGCAGTACATGCGCGGGCGAAGGGGGGGGAAAGTCACGCGGCACGCGGTCCTATCGCTATTCGCTCATAATAATACCGTCACTGTTATATATTGTCACTTTTTAAAAAAATACCAAATTTTAGGGAAGTTGGAATTAATTCCCGGAAAAAAGGTTATTTCAAAATTCATTAGTATTGTTACTATGATGATTATGTAAAATTTCATATTTTATTTGATCATGTATTTACCTAACCTTTATTATCCTTATGGGTCGGACAGGGTTACATTACATATTGTATAGATATGTACTTTACTTTTTCTGATTTCTTGCTAAAATAAAAATCATTAATGCCAAAAATCACCTGATTTTGTGATTTCTGCCATAAAATAACCAGTCTCCAAATATTGAATGTCTAGACAATATAATACTTAAGCAGTAATTTACTCAACATTGCATTATCGATTGTTCAGGGCGCGGGACAGACGAAGCTCGGCATCTACATAAAGTCAGTGGTGCCGGGCGGCGCGGCGGCGGCGGACGGTAGGCTGGCCGCCGGGGACCAGCTACTGTCTGTCGATGGACAATCACTCGTCGGGATTACTCAAGAGAAGGTACGTGGGAATTCACGAAATCAAGATATACCTACTAGTGTAAATATACTCATCTCGAAGCCGCACTGTTACATAAGTTACAAGCAAAAAGTCTCTGTGCAAAAATATTTTTTGAGGAACTTGTTTAATATCTTTGTATGAAACTTTCGCTGTTTTTATTAGTGCGCAATGCAACGCACACAAAAATGTAATTAACTCCAGGTATAGTCCAGGAAAAAAAATCTAAGAAACGGGAAGAAAAAATAGATTTACTATGGGTATTCTTAAACCCGTTATTCAAAATTGAACCTAGAAGATTGAACTCTCTGTAATCGCGATTAAATACACTTAGTTACACAGATTTAATATTTTTTTGTTTTGCTTTTAGAAATAGCAAACATACTGACTAGCAGACATGTATTAAAAAATGTACTGTTATAAAAGGTACCCTAGATCTGTGGGACCAGTAGAGATTAATTAATGATATAGCTAAATTTCATACGAATTTTAGTAAATATTTAATGGTGAATGATTTATATTCTGTGACTTAGTTTTTACAAACACGTTTTATTTTATCTATATATAAAGCTGAAGAGTTTGTTTGTTTGTTTGTTTGAACGCGCTAATCTCAGGAACTACTGGTCCGATTTGAAAAATTCTTTTTACGTTGGTGAGCCCATCAATCCAGGACGGCTTTAGGCTATAAAACATCACGCTGCGACCAATAGTAGCAGAGAATACCTAACACCACCCGAATGAAGTCGCTGGCGGCCGCTAGTATGTCAATAAAGAGATAGAAGTTATATAGATAGAGGTATGTTATTTGAATGTAACAAATAACATTATTGACTCACTAATCATTCAGCGCTCAAGCGTTGAATGAAATTCAGTACAACATTATTACCCGGCTAGACCAGACCCCATGGGTATTATGACTTGCTTTAGATTAGCATGATCTATGATCTCAATCGCGTGGACTCTCACAATCATGAACAGCCTATGTTAAAAATAGTTTTATACCCCAAATGATATAATTAATGTTCGTAGGCAGCAGAATACCTAGTGCGCACCGGACCTACGGTAACCCTGGAGGTGGCCAAACAAGGTGCCATGCTGCACGGCCTAGCAACACTGTTACACCAACCCGCCTACAACCAACGACAAGGTATGTTCAAGAACTTACATTAAACAAGTTACTCATGCCTAATAATTGAAGTGTTACGCAGATGTGGTCACATAAAGTAGGTATCTACACCCATATTCAGCCGGTTATGTTTAAGTTCCACGTAAAAATGCAGTGTTATGTACTTAGCTGTGTCACGACTACGTTCTTATGGATTAAAACACAAGTTGACATTTCGAAACAGTATAGAATACGTTTTTATTAGACCAACCCTAAAATGTGAAATTATTCTTATTTGTATTATATCTAAATTATTATTAATAAATTTTTAGGTAATTTTAAATGTAATTTAATGATGGACTAACATAGTTTTTTAAGCACTATTAACACATACTTGAAGCTAAAATGATCTTAACAAATAAATTTTATTATAAACCGACTTGAAAATTGTTATTATCACCACGAAAAGTCATAATTTCAACGTTTGCTTGACGGATAGGAATCCTAATGTCACGTTTATTTGAGGGATATAGCACTGAGTTATAATGTAATGGTCCTGGTGACGTGGTTGTGGTTCTGGCGGACAGACGAGGAGGTGCAGTACGAGGACCGTTCGCGCCGCAACTCGGGCACGTTCACCAACCCGCACCCCGCGCTGCTGCGGCCCGCCTCGCCGCGCACCGAGCTCGCCACCGCAGGCATGCCCACTTTACACCTCACCCCGCCCTCACTCCGCCCTCACCCCCCACACGCCCGGTAACATGGAACCATAACGCAGCTTTTTTTTTTACAGTGCTGGTGTAAATGAGTCTTTTTTTTTTCTTTTTGTTTCACGGCTTTAGTCGCTGTCAAAAATTTTGAGTTGGAGTCAACAACAACCTTGTTGCTGTATATCCATTGTCTTTTTTTGCAGGTTTCGTTGCGTTTTTTTTTTGTTTCTTTTATTTGTCGCTTCATTAGCAACATATTTTTCAAATACCGTGTTGAAGTTCATATAAGTGTCTATTGCAGGCTATGGTCGTCGGCCGTGTCACAATCGATGTCATTTCCTAAGAGACGAATCTACGGAGTCTAGTACGGACGAGAGTGAGGAGTGGCAGCCTCACTACCACGGTTCAATACCTAGGTTGATAGTGACGTTGGACAGGGAGAACGAGCAGTTACGAGAGGACTTGTCCCCGGACACGCCGGGCTGTCCGCTGGAGCTGCGGAGCGACGCGCTGCCGCCGCGCCCCATCCCCGTGTTCACGTTCACCTGCGAGGACTTCGACGAGCAGCAGCCCAGCGCCTCCACGTCGCAGGAACCTTGTCCCCCGCCGCGCTTCGTGCTTCCGCCCGAGGAGCCGCCACCGGTACCCGAGCCTCCCGCCTACTACGACCAGTCTAGTGATAACGGAGACTCCATTTGTCTTCCACCTCAGATGGAACCAATAGACACTAAACTTACCCTCGATTTATTTAACGCTCGCAGTAGAGAAAACGAGTTCTATAGACGACGTTGTACCGGCATTGATGAATGTGTGAGTGCATGCGAATGTTGTCGCACGCCGCAACCTGAGGAACAACAGATCCCCTATATCGATGAGCCGAATTCAGAACCACTGATATTCGAAAACGAAGGCCCACCTGATAAGGTTGCTACGCCTAAAATACGACGTATATTACCGTCTTTGTCTCTTGATCATTCAGATTCTGATAAAAAGCCTGAAACTGCGGACGCAGTCTGTCAAACGCCCACTTCGCCTCTGGAAATGAAGAGCCTCATGTCGACTCCTAACAAAAAACTCGAGCTTAACCTTGATATTAAGAAAGACTATGACCAAATGGATGATATTCAGTGCAGACTCAAGAGGGCAATATATATTATGTCGACATCTTATTCGGCTAAATCTGAAGATACCGAAATTCCGTCCACTTATTCAACGTCTGATTCTTTTGATGAGACGAATAATGAAATGAAACATGAAGTCGGCACTGTTAAACCGCAGACGCCTATAGAACCTGGTGCTAAACAAATACTAGATAGTGTCGATCGGAAGTCTTGGAAATCTCCTGATGAATATAGGCCGTCCTTCGGCAAAGTCAAAGAGTTGACAAAACATTTTAACGACATTAATCTGAAATATTGTGTTAAGATATACAAGCGAAATTGTCAGTCGAGTCCGAACCTCAGCGTCCGTGACAAAACTACCAAGTTGATTGAACCCCCCCTTCCTGCTAGTTCAAGTCTAGCGGATATCCAATACGAGTTCAATAAAACGGAAACGAGCGACACCAAGTGTGAGAAATTATCTGACGACGAAGTGAAGAGTATTCTCATCCAGTTAGAAGACTGGTCTAAATATGGATCACGCGGCAGCGAGGATACGCTAGCGCATGGCAATGAGTTCGAAATACCTAACCTGCCTTCCGAGGATCACACTGACAATACCGCTAACGGATACGTATTCAACGAGATAATTGACAAAAAGCCGAGACGAATCACTTTAGATAATATTAGGCTAAAGTCAAATCAGTCGAGTATGAACTCGGATCAGGCGAAACAGAGTAAGGAGTCGCTGGTTGAGAGTGGGAGTTCGAAGGGGTCTGCCGCTCGGGCGCCGCGTGCTCTGGCGCCGAGCTCGCCCGCCGCGGCGTCGTGGCCCGACGTGCGCGCCGCACACACCACGTGTAAGGCTCCCACACACGCATGACGATAGGTGTGTTATAGCTGGACGCACAACTTTATTTTCGTTATTCCACTAGTTATTTTATTTTGGTTATACACAGATTACGTTATACAAATATTGTACTTCCTACATTGGTCGCCTGATGCATACGTATTTTATGCGTGTTAACATGAAATGCATCAGTTAGAGATTAAATTTGCATGCAGTAATTTTATGGAAACGTTTATTTCATTTGTATACCCAGCAACAGAATGGAGGAAGTTTATTATTTGAATAGAACTAGAATGTAATTTTTTTTAAATGCATGGATATCGGTACCTGTATTATTTTGTCGGTTAAAAATTCTACCTTGTTTATTTTCAAATGTTTTAGTCACTCGCACTCGTTTTTCGTTATTACAATATTATTTTATTGGTTTTCCGTTTATTATCATGTATGTCGATATAATTTTGTTTGTTTTATAGCTGATTGACTAAGAAGTAGTAGAGAGGTGGTATAATAGTGTCGTGATGTTATAGCTGGCCCTGCGGCTGCGGGAGGCGCGGCACGGCGAGCGTCGGAGCGTGACCTACCGGCGCGCCTGGCGGCCGAGCAGCCCGGCGTCAAGTGCAGCAAGAGCACGCCCGCGCTGCACCACGCGCCCGAGCCGGGCCCGCACCACCACGCGCCCGCCAGGTATGTGCAGTCTGCATACGTCGGAGCGCGACCTGCCGCCGACCTGCCGGCGACCAGCCCGGCGTCAAGTGCAGCAAGAGCACGCCCGCGCTGCACCACGCGCCCGAGCCGGGCCCGCACCACCACGCGCCCGCCAGGTATGTGCAGTCTGCATACGTCGGAGCGCGACCTGCCGCCGACCTGCCGGCGACCAGCCCGGCGTCAAGTGCAGCAAGAGCACGCCCGCGCTGCACCACGCGCCCGAGCCGGGCCCGCACCACCACGCGCCCGCCAGGTATGTGCAGTCTGCATACGTCGGAGCGCGACCTGCCGCCGACCTGCCGCCGACCTGCCGGCGACCAGCCCGGCGTCAAGTGCAGCAAGAGCACGCCCGCGCTGCACCACGCGCCCGAGCCGGGCCCGCACCACCACGCGCCCGCCAGGTATGTGCAGTCTGCATACGTCGGAGCGCGACCTGCCGCCGACCTGCCGGCGACCAGCCCGGCGTCAAGTGCAGCAAGAGCACGCCCGCGCTGCACCACGCGCCCGAGCCGGGCCCGCACCACCACGCGCCCGCCAGGTATGTGCAGTCTGCATACGTCGGAGCGCGACCTGCCGCCGACCTGCCGGCGACCAGCCCGGCGTCAAGTGCAGCAAGAGCACGCCCGCGCTGCACCACGCGCCCGAGCCGGGCCCGCACCACCACGCGCCCGCCAGGTATGTGCAGTCTGCATACGTCGGAGCGCGACCTGCCGCCGACCTGCCGCCGACCTGCCGGCGACCAGCCCGGCGTCAAGTGCAGCAAGAGCACGCCCGCGCTGCACCACGCGCCCGAGCCGGGCCCGCACCACCACGCGCCCGCCAGGTATGTGCAGTCTGCATACGTCGGAGCGCGACCTGCCGCCGACCTGCCGGCGACCAGCCCGGCGTCAAGTGCAGCAAGAGCACGCCCGCGCTGCACCACGCGCCCGAGCCGGGCCCGCACCACCACGCGCCCGCCAGGTATGTGCAGTCTGCATACGTCGGAGCGCGACCTGCCGCCGACCTGCCGGCGACCAGCCCGGCGTCAAGTGCAGCAAGAGCACGCCCGCGCTGCACCACGCGCCCGAGCCGGGCCCGCACCACCACGCGCCCGCCAGGTATGTGCAGTCTGCATACGTCGGAGCGCGACCTGCCGCCGACCTGCCGGCGACCAGCCCGGCGTCAAGTGCAGCAAGAGCACGCCCGCGCTGCACCACGCGCCCGAGCCGGGCCCGCACCACCACGCGCCCGCCAGGTATGTGCAGTCTGCATACGTCGGAGCGCGACCTGCCGCCGACCTGCCGCCGACCTGCCGGCGACCAGCCCGGCGTCAAGTGCAGCAAGAGCACGCCCGCGCTGCACCACGCGCCCGAGCCGGGCCCGCACCACCACGCGCCCGCCAGGTATGTGCAGTCTGCATACGTCGGAGCGCGACCTGCCGCCGACCTGCCGCCGACCTGCCGGCGACCAGCCCGGCGTCAAGTGCAGCAAGAGCACGCCCGCGCTGCACCACGCGCCCGAGCCGGGCCCGCACCACCACGCGCCCGCCAGGTATGTGCAGTCTGCATACGTCGGAGCGCGACCTGCCGCCGACCTGCCGGCGACCAGCCCGGCGTCAAGTGCAGCAAGAGCACGCCCGCGCTGCACCACGCGCCCGAGCCGGGCCCGCACCACCACGCGCCCGCCAGGTATGTGCAGTCTGCATACGTCGGAGCGCGACCTGCCGCCGACCTGCCGGCGACCAGCCCGGCGTCAAGTGCAGCAAGAGCACGCCCGCGCTGCACCACGCGCCCGAGCCGGGCCCGCACCACCACGCGCCCGCCAGGTATGTGCAGTCTGCATACGTCGGAGCGCGACCTGCCGCCGACCTGCCGGCGACCAGCCCGGCGTCAAGTGCAGCAAGAGCACGCCCGCGCTGCACCACGCGCCCGAGCCGGGCCCGCACCACCACGCGCCCGCCAGGTATGTGCAGTCTGCATACGTCGGAGCGCGACCTGCCGCCGACCTGCCGGCGACCAGCCCGGCGTCAAGTGCAGCAAGAGCACGCCCGCGCTGCACCACGCGCCCGAGCCGGGCCCGCACCACCACGCGCCCGCCAGGTATGTGCAGTCTGCATACGTCGGAGCGCGACCTGCCGCCGACCTGCCGCCGACCTGCCGGCGACCAGCCCGGCGTCAAGTGCAGCAAGAGCACGCCCGCGCTGCACCACGCGCCCGAGCCGGGCCCGCACCACCACGCGCCCGCCAGGTATGTGCAGTCTGCATACGTCGGAGCGCGACCTGCCGCCGACCTGCCGCCGACCTGCCGGCGACCAGCCCGGCGTCAAGTGCAGCAAGAGCACGCCCGCGCTGCACCACGCGCCCGAGCCGGGCCCGCACCACCACGCGCCCGTCAGGTATGTGCAGTCTGCATACGTCGGAGCGCGACCTGCCGCCGACCTGCCGCCGACCTGCCGGCGACCAGCCCGGCGTCAAGTGCAGCAAGAGCACGCCCGCGCTGCACCACGCGCCCGAGCCGGGCCCGCACCACCACGCGCCCGCCAGGTATGTGCAGTCTGCATACGTCGGAGCGCGACCTGCCGCCGACCTGCCGGCGACCAGCCCGGCGTCAAGTGCAGCAAGAGCACGCCCGCGCTGCACCACGCGCCCGAGCCGGGCCCGCACCACCACGCGCCCGCCAGGTATGTGCAGTCTGCATACGTCGGAGCGCGACCTGCCGCCGACCTGCCGGCGACCAGCCCGGCGTCAAGTGCAGCAAGAGCACGCCCGCGCTGCACCACGCGCCCGAGCCGGGCCCGCACCACCACGCGCCCGCCAGGTATGTGCAGTCTGCATACGTCGGAGCGCGACCTGCCGCCGACCTGCCGGCGACCAGCCCGGCGTCAAGTGCAGCAAGAGCACGCCCGCGCTGCACCACGCGCCCGAGCCGGGCCCGCACCACCACGCGCCCGCCAGGTATGTGCAGTCTGCATACGTCGGAGCGCGACCTGCCGCCGACCTGCCGGCGACCAGCCCGGCGTCAAGTGCAGCAAGAGCACGCCCGCGCTGCACCACGCGCCCGAGCCGGGCCCGCACCACCACGCGCCCGCCAGGTATGTGCAGTCTGCATACGTCGGAGCGCGACCTGCCGCCGACCTGCCGGCGACCAGCCCGGCGTCAAGTGCAGCAAGAGCACGCCCGCGCTGCACCACGCGCCCGAGCCGGGCCCGCACCACCACGCGCCCGCCAGGTATGTGCAGTCTGCATACGTCGGAGCGCGACCTGCCGCCGACCTGCCGCCGACCTGCCGGCGACCAGCCCGGCGTCAAGTGCAGCAAGAGCACGCCCGCGCTGCACCACGCGCCCGAGCCGGGCCCGCACCACCACGCGCCCGCCAGGTATGTGCAGTCTGCATACGTCGGAGCGCGACCTGCCGCCGACCTGCCGCCGACCTGCCGGCGACCAGCCCGGCGTCAAGTGCAGCAAGAGCACGCCCGCGCTGCACCACGCGCCCGAGCCGGGCCCGCACCACCACGCGCCCGCCAGGTATGTGCAGTCTGCATACGTCGGAGCGCGACCTGCCGCCGACCTGCCGCCGACCTGCCGGCGACCAGCCCGGCGTCAAGTGCAGCAAGAGCACGCCCGCGCTGCACCACGCGCCCGAGCCGGGCCCGCACCACCACGCGCCCGCCAGGTATGTGCAGTCTGCATACGTCGGAGCGCGACCTGCCGCCGACCTGCCGGCGACCAGCCCGGCGTCAAGTGCAGCAAGAGCACGCCCGCGCTGCACCACGCGCCCGAGCCGGGCCCGCACCACCACGCGCCCGCCAGGTATGTGCAGTCTGCATACGTCGGAGCGCGACCTGCCGCCGACCTGCCGCCGACCTGCCGGCGACCAGCCCGGCGTCAAGTGCAGCAAGAGCACGCCCGCGCTGCACCACGCGCCCGAGCCGGGCCCGCACCACCACGCGCCCGCCAGGTATGTGCAGTCTGCATACGTCGGAGCGCGACCTGCCGCCGACCTGCCGCCGACCTGCCGGCGACCAGCCCGGCGTCAAGTGCAGCAAGAGCACGCCCGCGCTGCACCACGCGCCCGAGCCGGGCCCGCACCACCACGCGCCCGCCAGGTATGTGCAGTCTGCATACGTCGGAGCGCGACCTGCCGCCGACCTGCCGCCGACCTGCCGGCGACCAGCCCGGCGTCAAGTGCAGCAAGAGCACGCCCGCGCTGCACCACGCGCCCGAGCCGGGCCCGCACCACCACGCGCCCGCCAGGTATGTGCAGTCTGCATACGTCGGAGCGCGACCTGCCGCCGACCTGCCGCCGACCTGCCGGCGACCAGCCCGGCGTCAAGTGCAGCAAGAGCACGCCCGCGCTGCACCACGCGCCCGAGCCGGGCCCGCACCACCACGCGCCCGCCAGGTATGTGCAGTCTGCATACGTCGGAGCGCGACCTGCCGCCGACCTGCCGCCGACCTGCCGGCGACCAGCCCGGCGTCAAGTGCAGCAAGAGCACGCCCGCGCTGCACCACGCGCCCGAGCCGGGCCCGCACCACCACGCGCCCGCCAGGTATGTGCAGTCTGCATACGTCGGAGCGCGACCTGCCGCCGACCTGCCGGCGACCAGCCCGGCGTCAAGTGCAGCAAGAGCACGCCCGCGCTGCACCACGCGCCCGAGCCGGGCCCGCACCACCACGCGCCCGCCAGGTATGTGCAGTCTGCATACGTCGGAGCGCGACCTGCCGTGCAGCTGCCGTGCAGCAAGAGCACGACAAACTATCACAAAGAAGCAGCGCATCACAAAGGAGTAGAATAAATTCCGCCTATTTATATTAATTTAAATTTATTAATTTAGTAGTGCCATACACTGGAAGCTTACTCAAAAGGCCAGCGTGCCATACAGCAATCGCTTCCCCATTTCTCTCGAGGGCCTCACCCCACAAATGAGTGGCATACTCTAGTAGGTCCCCAGTTGACCGATTGCGGCGAAACCCGTACTGTCGGTCACTGAGGAGATCGCTACCTTCCAGGTTAGCCAAGAGGCGCGAGTTCAACAAACGCTCCATAATTTTGCAAAATATGGAGGTGATCGAAATAGGCCAATAGTTGGTAGGATCGGCACGACTACCCTTTTTGGGCACGGGCTGCATGTTGGCAAGCTTCCAGGACTTGGCCACTATACCAGTCCTAAATGAGAGGCGATACAAGCGCGTCAATACAGAAGACAACTCGGGCGCACATGCTTTAAGAACAATCGCTGGTATACCATCCGGACCACTAGGCTTATTCACTTCCAGACGACACATTCATGACTACACCTCATATCACATAAAACTATTTACCGTCAGCAAACAGTATACGACATTTGCGCAAATCTAAACTGACCACAGTTCTAAACATGACATTAATAGATATAAAACATTGACAGCGTTCCCGTTAGTTCTCCGGTAGCGAGTGGCTCTCCGAGCGCTTGGCCCAGCAAGTCCCGAAGCAGCCACAACCTGTCGGCGCCCGCGCAGCACGACGGCTTCTACCAGAACTTGTCCACTGTCCAGTCGCAACAACATGCTTTACAAGACAGGTACCTGATAACTGATTTCTACTTCTTCAATATGGCCCGTCTACACGCTCCGTCTTACCTACGAGCATGCCAGTACAAACCAGTTTGCGCAGGTAAGGGCATGTGTGTGGACGGCAAGACGGTAGCTCGCACAGTCCCGAAAGCGCGGCTTGTGCAATCGTTGACTTGCTGAAGATTTGGACTGCGCAAACTTGGCCTGCACGGTATTACTTGCAACGTGTGGCCGGTCATTCAAGCCGCGCATCAGTCCTACAAATTATTTTACGACAAAGTACACATCACAAATCCAAAAATGACCGATGTTAGGAGTTATTATAAGGAATTTTTGACACAATTCATAGAATTGTACAAATCGTTGCCAGCGTTGTGGAAAATAAAAAGCAAGGAAAAGTTAATATGTGAATGTATGTTTCTCCCTAACAACCATGTATTGCTTCACTTTCTTCTAAGCCGTCGCTTGTTTGTTGTAGAATAATGCTCCTAATAAAAACACCCTCTTCTGTTGGCCACATGGTAACATGGTGCGTGACGAGCTCTCAAAACACAACTAGGATTGCACAGTCCAGTTTGCACAAGCTTACCTGCACGTGTGGCCACTCTACGGTTTTCCGTCTTTTTGTGCTGTCATGACTGCACAGGCCTGGACTGCGCAGGCAAAACAGAACATGTAGAAGGGCCAATACTTAAATTCCAAAACTCAAGGAAGTTACGTACAGTGAACTGCACGTCTGAACCGTAAATGAGTTTCATCCTGCCAAATACAGAAAACATAATAATAACTGAATCATTAAAATGAAAAAGTTGTTTATTTTCCTAAAATAAGTTAAGCCTACTACAGGCTAGGAAGCAGAGATGATAAAAAAGTATAAAGCAATAAAAAAAGCATGCTTTTTTATAAAAGCAAAATAAGTTGCTTTTTTAAAAACGCAGAATCAACTTTTTGTGATGGTAATCCTACCAATATATATACGACATGTTAAGTTGGATAGTGCTTTTGCGGAGCAACTTTTTCGTAATTACATATAACTTTTCTTTCACTTATGCTTTATGCTTATTCATTTAGTTGCTTTTGCTTTTCTGCTTTGGCAGATTCTTCGAATCAGTTTTTTTTTTAATATGGATGATTAATGGTAATGGTCAGTGTTGATACGCGTTTGGTTATTGTTTTGTGACTATAGTGTGTTTTTAATTTGTGAAAGACTATAGGTATATATTAATTGAGTAGAGTTTAATTAAAAAATTTCATGCATTTTTAGGTTAAGTGTAAAATACAATCAATCGCAATAATAACGAGATTTGGAACTTTTTTAAAAGAAGTTCACTTTCTGACAAAGTCGCGAAATGTAATTTTTGTAAAAAATATTTTTCGTATCGGTCGGTTACCAATATTCATGTTTAATAAAAAAAAAACATAAATAAAATAGCAAACAACAATCATTAACATATACGAATTTCTAGTGCTATAAATATAAATATTAATAATATAATAAATATTTTTTGGCGTGGCAATGAACGTGTAAAAGCTTCGTTTAGAAGCGCTTCATTCGCTCCAAATACCGCAATATTACACGCGTTTAAAGTTCGAATTTTTCATTTTTTTCAATGTTTTTACTACTTTTCTATAATGGTTGGTTTGTGTGATTTCTTAAACTATCTTGTTATGTAGTCCACTGATACATATAGATTTTAATGACTTCAGATGGTCGTCATTGCGCAGTTCAACGGGCAGCAATCGGCCACAGTCAGCGCATTTCATGGCGGGAGGACAGGCTGAAGGATCAGACTCACCTTTACATCATCAGGTACGTACTAAAATACTAAATAACCAAAGTTACAATACTCGTTCGTAGACATTGTAGTCGCAAATATCGCATTAGCAAACTAATATCACAATAGCGAACTATAATTAGTGCGCTTCAGTCCAGACAAGCTAAAATGCGCGATGTAGGAAAGACCATGTATGAAGATATCGGCCCCGATTCCCTTGTCTACAAACTAAATTTAAGTTCAATGCATATTTTTCTTTCTATTTTGTGGCTGTCCTCTCCTGGGTCGTACAGATGTTGTGAGGTATTTGGGGGTTCAAATAGATGATTCTTTATCATTCTATAACCATATGGACGTACTTACCTCTCGACTGCGCAAGCTGATATTTATTTTTAAGAATCTCCGCCATGTGGCTGACACTCAAGTACTTAGACAAGTTTATCTAGCTCTGTGTCAATCAACGAGCCCAAAGAGCAATCCTTAAAGTGGGTTGGTCCCTTCCTTATCGGTTCCCTACCACAGAACTTTATAATACCTGTAAGGTCCTCTCTATCCGGAAATTGTTTATTCTAGATTTAATTCCGAAAAGTTCCAACCCTTGAGGCGGAAACATACAGTATGTTCATCCATCCCTGTACATTCAAAGCTAGCTCAGCGATCTTTTTACTTCCTTGGTCCTTACGTGTACAACAAAATTAATAAAATCTTAAATTTGTACTCTATGGTTCAACATAAATGCAAAACTACTGTGAGGAACTGGCTACTGGACATTGACTATGAAAGTACAGAAAGCATTATCCAAACCACTCAATATTAATCACAATTTCTCACACTGAATCCCCATGCATTTACACATAACACCCTTATACCTTCATACACTATACACATTCTTACAATTACATCACCTCACATTACACTTCTCGAGTGCACCCTTTATTTCTAGATTTACCTCTCTGTTGAAAATGTTTTTCAAACTAATAGTGATATATGTAAAAAATTATTCTGATGCCGTTTCAAATGATTAATGTTTCAAGGGGTGAGAGCCTGGAGATCTGTATCACAGGTTCTGAATCTAGTTCAGACTCTAGCTCTCACAAAGGTTCGAGAATACGGCAAAATTGTATTTACACACTATTGTAACAATGTTCCTTGGTGAGAGAAATAAACCGTATATTATTATTATTTTATTAAGAAAAGGACAGAACATAACCTACCTGTCAAATTAGTCTGCGCCTGACGTACATAAATTGATGTATTTTTGGTCGCTGTTTATAATCGTGTCTAAACTGTCTATGGAATATCTTAATTTGACAGGATTAAACTAAAATGTTATCTTCTATCCTTTTCTTAATGAAATAGAAAGAAAAAGTTGCACTTTTTTGTAATTCTAAACTAGTGCTTGACCGCAATCCCGTCTGATGGTAAGCAGTGATGCAATCGTTAATCGTAAAGCGCATTAGTTTATTAAGAACCTCTTCGCTAAAAAAAACTGAGTGAACAGGAAGGAAGACGGCAGTTGAGCGAGGTGATGCAATGATAAACCCAACACGACCAACGATGCTGCTCTGATTGATCTGGAGACCCTTCACGGCCAAACCCCGACACAACAACGTTTAGCATCGTATCTAGCACACATCGCAACACAACTGCTCAGATCCCTCCTCCGTACGGCTTCACCAGACATCCTGCCGGAACACGACGAGTCGCTTGGCGGCAAGACTTTGTCTGGTGGGTGGTAACTTCTGCCGGCAGCCGATGTTATGGCCTACTATAAGCAAAATGTTAAATGTTTTCCTATGGGAACAAGAAAATGGGCGCCGTTGTTGACTATTGAATGACATATTGCGAGCTATGTACAGCTAGAAGATGGTATTCTGGTGTGTGATGTTGTTTGTGTGGTGCAGGGCGCGGCCCACGTGCGCGCGGCGAAGCTGGCCGAGATGTCGGAGGAGGTGGCGCGCCGCCAGCTCGCGCACCACGCCGCGCTGCAGCAGCACCACCACCTCATGGGTAACGCGAAATATTTATTATCTTTACTCTACATTCTATAATGACATGTTTAATTTAGGTGTTCTGAAGTCGACGAGTATTTATATTTATTTTATGCATGACTATGTGTACGACTACGAAAGTCTACAAGGTAGTCCCATTATAATGATTTTTTTAAGGTTTTATCCCGAAGTTCTCAATTTCCAAATCGAAAAATAAAAACTAAAATACCGATCAGTCGACGATACATAGCAATATTTTATAATACAAGCATATTCTTATCAATAATAAATCTCAACTAAAGCCCTTCCCAGTGGCATCTGTTTAATAAGAGGGATTCCTATTATAATTCATTAGGTAACAAGTTCTACATAATATTCCAGACACCTATGGAACTTTAGTAAACCAACCAACATCATAATTCATAATAATACAAAACATCCAAAATAACTTGCTCTAGAACATTGGTATATAAGAAATGAAAACATCTATCGTGACCTAATAATAGAACTCATCATCAACGTAATCCAAAAATTTGCTGAGGTACGTAAAAACCAACTCTGAGATCTCTCGAAAAACCAACTCTGAGATCTCTTGAAAAACCAAATCTCTAATCTTAAAATAACGAGTTTTATACACTCTCCAGGCCAGCCCCAGATGCAGCTGCCGCCAGGTCCGTACGGCCAACAGTCGCCGCAGCTGCACCATTCACAGCCCATGCTGCACGTACACAATCAGAACCCACACCAGATCTACCACAACCAACACCACCCACCACAGAGGTTAGTTTCATATCCTACACCTGCACGAGGACCTTTCAACCCATGGCAAACATCGGAACTAATGCTGTCATATTAATAACAGTCAACTGCCAAAAGATACTGTAGTATTTTTCTTAAACTGCAAAAAATGTCGCTCACCAAGTAATATAGCGAGACATCTACATAGGTATTTTTTTTTTACAGAGACAAGTATCATAGATTATATAAATATTTGATTTTTTGAATTTTACGTATTTTTACACATTTATGTTTATACTAGTAACCAAACGCAATGATCTTCGGGTCCGAGGTACTAGTATAGACGCTAATAAATAGGTATTAAGATTATTTGCAGATACATTTTTTGCAGATGTGACAATATATTACTAAGTGACTGATGTGTTGTACAAGTGACAATCAACCTTGAGGTATAATTACAAGGTTGATTATACCAACCCAAACAGTTTAGTCTTGTAATTGTATTTCTAAAATTATAATATATATTGCAGGTACGAATGGATGCCGCCTGGTCCACCATCACCGCAGAGATCACAGCCGCCGGTCGCTCCAAAACCTCAGGTAAAATATCAATACCATTTACGACATAAAGGTGTTTTCTTAGAGCCAGTGGAATCAAAATCAAAAGTCAATTGTTCGAATTAGGCTGAGAATCAGCACTTTTTGAACGTCAATATTATATAAGACAGTCCCCCAAAACGCCCACCCATCGACACTTCCTAGTGCTTTCGCTGGGAAGAAGTGGCGGAACAAACTCCCCAGCAGCACAAATGTCTGTTCATTTAGAAAAAACACATTACTTTATACAATACTATGTAGGTACAGTAATACAAGAAAAAATCAACAACAATGAATTTATTTATCATATGCCAGCTAACCACGCCAAAATACCAGAAAAGCAAAAAAAAAAAAAAATGGAAATGTAAATAAGTAAAAACTTACATACCTAAATAAAAGCCCCTGGTATTAAGGGCGTCACAGCTCACATATTTATGCATTATAAAAAGCAAATTATATGAACTCATACAGAGTGTTGCTGACAATACCACAATAAATGAAAACACGGACAGTACTAGTTCATAGGAATAATCCTAAACCATAAAAAAAATCCTAGCATTAAACTTAAAAAAATGAAAATTTCAAACAAACTAAATCGCTTAAAATTGAACACGAAATACAAGTGTAAAATATTGTTCACTGACCTCCGATCGACGACGGCGCGTTCTTTTCGCGACTTGCTTTTTTTGGTTGGACAAACTTTGGGATTCTCGTACCTCTGTCCGTATTTCCCTAAAGTCAAAGCGGCATTACATTGACACTCGCTATAAATTAAAATCATGCCCGTGTACTCAGAGGCTGTGTAATTATAACGCGGCATTATTATTTACATAAAAGATAACACTATGAATAAAACTATTAAATTAAGCGTCCAATTTCGCACTAAGTATTTATTTAACTAGGTATTTATTATTAAATAAGACAAAATTTTACGTGTCCTCTCACTGAAATAAAGCTTCCAATGTCGCACTATTCACTTAACTATTAAATAAGATAAAATGTTATCACTAAAATAAAGCGTCCAATATCTCAATATACCGTCAATACCTAATGTAAACAAACAAACAGCAGTTGTGTTGCGATGTGTGCCGGGTACATTGCGCCAAGTGTTGTTGTGTCGAGAGTTTGGTCGTGGAGGGTCTTCACATCAATCTCCCTCTGGCGCAGCATCGTTGGTCGTGTTGTTGGGTTTAACATTGCACCACCTCGCTCAACAGCCGTCTTCCTTCCTATTCACTAAGTTTTTTAAGTGAATGGGTTTAATAAACTAGCGCGCTTTACCATCAACGATTGCATCACTGCTTACCATCGGATGAGATTGCAGTCAAACGCTAGTTTACAATATTTTTTAAAAAAAAGCGGCGTCTCGAGCACAGAGCAATTACACGTTCTTGTCTCGTACAGCGTCATAGGATTGCACCTACCACCGACACTTGTAGAAATTGTACAAAATGTGACAATTTTAAAATAAGATCCTGTGACTTGCTAAAGACATTATAGAATCTTTTAAGGATCTTGATGTAAAAAAAACTGCCGATCATTGGGGTTTGTCAGTATATACTGTAGCTTCAATAATAGATGTTATCGCACCTTTCTTAGCAATTGTTTTTAATTCTTGTGTCACATCTGGTATATTTCCTGATTTGATGAAACTTAGCAAAGTAATTCCACTGTTCAAATCTGGTAGTACAACTGATCCCACGAATTTTCGGCCAATTTCTATATTACCAACTTTGAGCAAAATTTTTGAAAAATTAATTTTGAAACAGTTGTTGAGACATTTCAACTTATATAATTTATTGCACGTGAAACAATTTGGTTTTACAAAGGGTCGTTCAACTACCGATGCGGGCGTGGCGTTGCTAAAGAACATATTTGGGGCCTGGGAGGAATCGCAAGATGCTCTTGGTATTTTTTGTGATTTGTCCAAGGCCTTTGATTGCGTACATCATGATACTCTTATTAGGAAACTGTACCATTATGGTTTAAGGGACAGAGCTCTCGACCTTCTGACTTCTTATCTGAATAATCGAATTCAGAGGGTTGATGTTAATGGCAACAAATCTGCAGGATCTGAGGTCAATTCTAGGTCCTTTCTTGTTTTTAATTTATATTAATGACTTACCTCATCACGTGAGGGATAATCACAACATAGTATTGTTCGCGGATGACACTTCTCTTATTTTTAAAGTCAAGCGTCAGCTAGCAAATTTTGACGAAGTTAACAATGCACTTTCGAAAGTTGTCCATTGGTTTAATGTAAATAACCTTCTTTTGAATGAAAAAAAAACTAAATTCATTAAATTTTCTACGCCAAATGTCAGGCAGTTAAGTACCAATGTTCAACTGAATGGAGTAGAGTTGATCCCTGTCGAGTCGACAGTTTTTCTTGGATTGACTATTGACTCCAAGTTACAATGGGGTCCTCACATTGAGAAGCTGTCGGGTAGACTCAGTTCTGCCGCTTATGCTGTTAAGAAAATTAGACAGATAACTGATGTGAATACAGCCAGAATTGTTTATTTTAGTTATTTTCGTAGTCTTATGACTTATGGGATTCTTCTCTGGGGAACTTGTGCGGACATCAATACCATCTTTGTTTTACAGAAAAGGGCTGTTCGAGCCATCTACAACCTTGGTCCTAGAGATTCTCTTAGAGAAAAATTCAGAGAGGTGAACATTCTGACTGTAGCTTCGCAATATATATTTGAAAATCTTATGTATGTACATAAAAATATATCTAATTTTAAGAAAATAAGCGATGTTCATAATATAAATACCAGGAACAAACACAATCTTGCTGTACATCACACTCGTCTCCACAGAGTAGGTAACTCGTTCATGGGTCAATGTATACACTTTTACAACAAGCTTCCCATGGACATTCGAAACTTACCCATTAAACGATATAAAACCTATATAAAGGCCAAACTTTGCAAAAAGGGGTATTATAAAATCTCAGATTATTTAGAGGATAGAGAGGCTTGGGACTGAGCTGCTCGCTCTGTTAAGCATTGTTATTAAGCAATATGCGTAATTATAACGTAAATTATTGTAAACATTTTCATTTTTAATGTCTGGACTTTAAAAAAGACGATGATCCCTGAGTTTGTTTCGGCTATTTCTTCTCAGAGGTAGTCAGTTAGGAAATGCCGGCTTCATCTAGTTTAAAAAAAAAAAAAAAAAAAGAAGAAAAAAAAAAACATATGACGTGTAAAAGTGATCGGTGATCCTACTTGCTTAATAAACGATTTCATTTCATTTCACTAAACTAATGGATATATTTATGGCTCGACTGAGTATGTGCTGCGGTACACGATGTTTAATTTATTATCGTATTGTCGTCACCACTTTGTATAATGTGTCAGTAAGCTAATTCTGTAGGCCTAGTAAGAGTTTTCAATACGAAACTCGTTCGATCGTATCGAGCGCGTTTGGCGCTCTCATTGGTTGAGAGTTCTTACGACCTTGAAGCGGGCCAATCGCTGAGTCAAACGCGCTCGATATCGGCGAACGAGTTTCGTAATGAAAACTCATACTAGGCCTACTGGAGAAGGAACACAAACATTGTCTTGAGTTAATCAGAGCGACCAGCTATTCTTATCATTTAAATAGTCATTTACAGAATAATATGCCTTTGAACAAAGCTTGGAGATTTGTGCCTTAAATGCATTGTAAGGCAATCTTGGCTTTGATTTGTGCTTTAAATGCATTGTAATGCGATTTTGACTGCCAAACAAATTTGAACCTTATCGTAATTGGAATTAAGATGAAAATAAATGAACTTGTTATTGACAAAAGACTAGTGTGAGATACATAATGTTGATATATGAACAGTTTCATACAACAAATTATATGTATTAAATGTAATGAACTAGTGATTAACCTTTTGATGTTAGGGTGCGAGAAGAACGGACATGGAAATGGAAGAGCAGTCACAACAACAGTCACATCCGCAGTCGCAGCAGCCTCAACCTAGCAGTGTGCAGCCCGAAGACGGTATGGACATTTACTTTTAGTTTGTTAAGGGGGTATCTATAGATCAGTAAAAAAGTCGGAGTTGAACTTATTACTCTGCCAGGACCACGGTTTGTTCGAAAGGGATACTGTGGCCCGGGCACTGGCAAGTGAAGCAACATGGGTGGATTTTAGTCAGAAAAGTCTGATACGCCCTTCTGCGGGAGGGGTCATTTTGATGATTTCCCACGCGCCAAAAGTGTTGCAAGTCTAAATGTTGAAGTGTGAAAATGAAAACAGTAATTTGTAGGGCAAGTGAGGTTTAACCGCCAATTATAATATTTATGTCTAGTATTGATATGCTATAAAGAAATATAGTTTATTTTTAACGAGATTATCAATGCAAGGTGACAAATTAAAGTTTACAAGATGTGAACATTTTAGATCATATATATTGACCTTATACAATATGTAAAGAAAACCCTGACCGATCCGTGAAGGTATTGTTAGGTATCCATAACTGATTCTACTAATGCCTACAAAGCCTGGCTAAACTTAAAAGAAATACCCCCTAAAACAATTATTATTATTTCGCAAAAGGTGGTATCTTATATGACAAGACAGGCGTGCGCAAACAACGAGACAGGGCACGCGGCACGCGGTCGAAATGAAATCGGTTGACCTCATGTATGACCTTCCACACTTGTATTGGTTAGTGCCCAGCTCTCGTGCCACAAAACGAGTTCTCAGAGTGGGGTCCTCGTTGAATAACTCGAGCACCTGCTCTTCAATAACCGGATCAACCGTTTTTTTTTAATAAAAAAATATTATTTTTTTTTTAAATACTCCAGGTTAGAAAACGACATGATCACACAATACATGGACAGTGAACGCAGAAGCAATATCTACGCGGAACTGATAATTTAAAGTAAAGGTGAAAAATAAATAAATAGCTGCACTGCGGTACCCTTTGACTAGAGATGTGATAGTATTCAAAATATTAATGGCTCAATCGATACGTTTACTCGTAACTATTTTTGGTATCGGTTTTGTATTGCAGATCTTATGCATTGTTTAGAACTTTCACAAAACTCAAATCCATACTAATATTATAAATGTGAAAGTGTGTTTGTTTGTTTGTTTGTCTTTCCTTCACGCCGTAGCTAAGCAATCAATCGACCTGATTTTTGGCATACAGTTAGTTGAAAAGATGGAGAGTAACATAGGCTACTTTTGGTCCTAAAAAAACATCAAGTTCCCAAGGGAGATTACTGGAGTATTTGTATGTGTACACCAAATATCCTAATATTATAAATCGAAAAGTGAGTTTGTTTGTTTGTTTGTTCCGCTTTCACGCCGTATCTACTAAGCCGATTGTTTTGAAATTTTGCAGACGTAAAGTTAGAAGTCCGGATTAAATAATAGGGTACTTTTTTTATCCCGGAAAAAAATTATATTCACGAGGGAAATCTAAAAGCGCGATATAACCGATCTCCACGCGAGCGAAGCCGCGGGCGGAAAGCTAGTTAGGTACATAACTGTAAATGAAGATCTTGCTTTGCTCCAAACCCATAACATGCCAAAGTTTTAATTCCAGTTTCTGTCTCAATGTCGATGATATTGATCGTTAAACTGCTGTACATTGCTTATAATACTTTACAAAAATCGTATTTCATAAGACCTACTAGTTTTTGTTTACTAATATATGTGTTATTAGTAATTAATCAATAATGAAACGAAAGTAATTTTACCATTAAGTAATCTGTATTTTTACAACAAATCATTAGACCAGGTACAAACTTCGATTAATAGCGATAAAAAACGTTGTTTTGGAAAAAATAGTACATCTCTAGTTATTTCTATTTCTTTGAGGTCGCCGAATTAGCTCGCCAGCGCGACGGTCCTTGGCGGTTTTACAGACGGTCGCCGCCAAACATTGTGCATTTACCCAACAAAGAATCAAACGTTAAACCGACAATAATACCGCCGAAAATGGTGTTGTCACTTTCTAAAAATTCACCAAATTTTGGGGAAGTTGGAGTTAATTCGCGGAAATAAATGATTATTTCAAAATTCATTACTATTGTTCTTATGATAATTATGTAAAGTTTCAAACTTTATTTGGTCATGTGATTACCTAACCTTTATTATCCTTATCGGTCGGACGGGGTTTTCTTTACATATTGTAAGTGAAGATACCAATGGCGGGAACGATTGACCACATGATTTATCGCGTTACGTGGTCAATCGTTTTCGTTATTGGTTGGTTTGGTATTCGATTTCGCTTCGCTACGAAGCGATGTTACATTCGCTACAGGCCCAGTTGTGTAATAGTTATACTAATCATGTGGCGTTCTGCAGTTTTCGCCTACCACCCGAAAAAGGCGTGAGTTTTTGTATGTAGTAATTTATACATTTATATTGTGTACAGAGCGATACGTAGCCAGCGCGCTAGACCCACCTGCAGTGTCGATGTACCCTCCCGGCGGTGCGCACAACCCCTGGCAACGTGAGGAGCGCGAGCGGCAACACGAGGCACGCCGCGCCGCCGCACGCGCGCGCAGGTAACTACACACTACAAGCATATTGTGTACAGAGCGATACGTAGCCAGCGCGAGGAGCGCGAGCGGCAGCACGAGGCACGCCGCGCCGCCGCACGCGCGCGCAGGTAACTACACACTACAAGCATATTGTGTACAGAGCGATACGTAGCCAGCGCGAGGAGCGCGAGCGGCAGCACGAGGCACGTCGCGCCGCCGCACGCGCGCGCAGGTAACTACACACTACAAGCATATTGTGTACAGAGCGATACGTAGCCAGCGCGAGGAGCGCGAGCGGCAGCACGAGGCACGTCGCGCCGCCGCACGCGCGCGCAGGTAACTACACACTACAAGCATATTGT
This sequence comes from Sesamia inferens, assembly GCA_037179545.1. Lineage (NCBI taxonomy): Eukaryota > Metazoa > Arthropoda > Insecta > Lepidoptera > Noctuidae > Sesamia > Sesamia inferens. The sequence continues at coordinate 10,967,585 of CM073928.1, read as the reverse complement.
GTACAGAGCGATACGTAGCCAGCGCGAGGAGCGCGAGCGGCAGCACGAGGCACGTCGCGCCGCCGCACGCGCGCGCAGGTAACTACACACTACAAGCATATTGTGTACAGAGCGATACGTAGCCAGCGCGAGGAGCGCGAGCGGCAGCACGAGGCACGTCGCGCCGCCGCACGCGCGCGCAGGTAACTACACACTACAAGCATATTGTGTACAGAGCGATACGTAGCCAGCGCGAGGAGCGCGAGCGGCAGCACGAGGCACGTCGCGCCGCCGCACGCGCGCGCAGGTAACTACACACTACAAGCATATTGTGTACAGAGCGATACGTAGCCAGCGCGAGGAGCGCGAGCGGCAGCACGAGGCACGTCGCGCCGCCGCACGCGCGCGCAGGTAACTACACACTACAAGCATATTGTGTACAGAGCGATACGTAGCCAGCGCGAGGAGCGCGAGCGGCAGCACGAGGCACGTCGCGCCGCCGCACGCGCGCGCAGGTAACTACACACTACAAGCATATTGTGTACAGAGCGATACGTAGCCAGCGCGAGGAGCGCGAGCGGCAGCACGAGGCACGCCGCGCCGCCGCACGCGCGCGCAGGTAACTACACACTACAAGCATATTGTGTACAGAGCGATACGTAGCCAGCGCGAGGAGCGCGAGCGGCAGCACGAGGCACGTCGCGCCGCCGCACGCGCGCGCAGGTAACTACACACTACAAGCATATTGTGTACAGAGCGATACGTAGCCAGCGCGAGGAGCGCGAGCGGCAGCACGAGGCACGCCGCGCCGCCGCACGCGCGCGCAGGTAACTACACACTACAAGCATATTGTGTACAGAGCGATACGTAGCCAGCGCGAGGAGCGCGAGCGGCAGCACGAGGCACGCCGCGCCGCCGCACGCGCGCGCAGGTAACTACACACTACAAGCATATTGTGTACAGAGCGATACGTAGCCAGCGCGAGGAGCGCGAGCGGCAGCACGAGGCACGTCGCGCCGCCGCACGCGCGCGCAGGTAACTACACACTACAAGCATATTGTGTACAGAGCGATACGTAGCCAGCGCGAGGAGCGCGAGCGGCAGCACGAGGCACGCCGCGCCGCCGCACGCGCGCGCAGGTAACTACACACTACAAGCATATTGTGTACAGAGCGATACGTAGCCAGCGCGAGGAGCGCGAGCGGCAGCACGAGGCACGCCGCGCCGCCGCACGCGCGCGCAGGTAACTACACACTACAAGCATATTGTGTACAGAGCGATACGTAGCCAGCGCGAGGAGCGCGAGCGGCAGCACGAGGCACGCCGCGCCGCCGCACGCGCGCGCAGGTAACTACACACTACAAGCATATTGTGTACAGAGCGATACGTAGCCAGCGCGAGGAGCGCGAGCGGCAGCACGAGGCACGCAATTATTTAAAAAAGAATCGAAATTTCCCGGCGAATTTCGGAAAAAAATCTTTAAGCAATTAAAAACCTCCATAAATAAAAAAAAAATACCTTATCCCGTCACCGTCTCATATCACCTAATTTTGTATTATTGTGTTTAGGGACGCAACAATCGCTCAGTTGATATCATTAGGAGCGGCGCGCACGCCCGTACAAAACCAACAACTACGAGCGTTGCAGCTCGAGAGAGACTTCGAACTGCGAGCCACGCAACACGATCAGGTAATCATTGCTTAGTTATTTTTTTCTAATAAAACCGTGGTTTCAAAATCCGAACTGCTAGCTACACTTTCATAGATGTGACGCTATCGATATAAAATCTTGATGATGATGATAAGCTTTTAACCACCACCCAAATTTCGTAACACACTATACAATATGTAAAGAAAACCCCGTCCGACCCATAAGGATAATAAAGGTTTGGTAAACACATGACCAAATATAATATGAAATTTTACGTAATCAGCATAGTAACAATATTAATGAATTTTGAAATAATCTTTTTTTTTCCGCGAATTATTTCCAACTTCCCCGAAATTTGGTAATTTTTAAAAAGTGACAACACCATTTTGACGGTATTATTATAAGCGTGTCACGTGCCGCGTGTCCTGCCCCCCGTCACCCGCGGAAGGGTTGCCTACCGCACATGTATTAAGTTACTTCTTTTTGTGAAATAATATTTATTTTTTTAAGGGGATTTTTTTTTTTTTAAGTTTAGCATGGCTTTGTATCTATTAGTAGAATCAGTTATCGATACCTAACAATACCTTCACGGATCTAACAGGGTTTTCTTTACATATTGTATATAATAATAAATCTAATCATCTCTGCTACCATATAATGCTTGGGAACCCGCGCTTCCCTAGCATACAAAATTCATAAACGTGCCACACCCAGCTACCTTCGTAAAATTAAAGATTAATAAATTCACTTACCACGTCTGCTGACCCGATGTCACGCAATAGGTTAATTGTTATGTATTGTGTACTAAATGGCCTATTGTGTTGTATAATTATATGTATAATACAGATAGAAATACTTGAATTTGTGTGTGTGTTCCTCTGGAATGTTCTGTAGACTTCCTTCTACAGGAAGGAAATTCGGGCCACAAACACAGCTGAAACAAGAAGAGAGAAGAAGAAATCACAACACCACACCGCATCGCTCCACGCACGCCCGGCGCGTCTGTCCTTTCTACCGAATATAAGGGCGTCCAAACGACCTTCCTAATATTCTTCAAGCTAGCGGCCGTATCCACACTGCTTGCAATACACCCCTTGCCCTCAATAGACTGCCATACGCCCGTTGCGATGGCCCTTTAAACGTATACCGCACGCGCCCCGAGCGCGACGGTCTTCTTACTCAATTATTACATACTAGCGGCCGCCAGCGACTTAGTTCGCTTGGAATTAGTTATGCTCCGCTTCTATTGATCGCAGCGTGCTGCTATAATTTTTTTTTAATGGACCAGTAGTTCCTGAGATTAGCGCGTACAAACAAAGAAACTCTTCAGCTTTATATATTAGTATAGATTATACCGGTTACAAGACACGTCCGCCACGCGCCATCTTTCTTTTTTACGCGTCGCCCCGATGCGAACGCACGCGCCCGTGCACGAAATGAACTCGTTTCGATCTGACAGCTGCCAACCCATGCGCGGCCAGCTTCCGTCAACGTATGGGTTCTTCGAGTCTCTTTTTCCGTTTCATACCAAACTGTGAGACCGGCCGTTATATTCTAAACACACTATTACTATCAATCAGAATCGTTTTAAAGCATACAGGGTGTATGTCCAGATACACCAAAATTCAAGATTGTAACGAAGCATCTGTATTTGTATCTTGGCTTGCGCGTAAAACGCTACGATCGTGCAGTCCATTGTTACATTTCCATAGGCTTGGATAGTTATCAAAATAATCATGTAGGCCAATGCCAGCGAGAATCGAAAAATCAAGATTAGATTTTTATACAGGCTGTATCTGATATCGTAACGCAAATTTCTCGAAAAGGCTAAACCGCATGCCACTAATAAAATTATGATAGTCATTTATGTCGTTAATGAACAGTTACAGAATTCACAGTGTTTAAAAAAAGTGTCGGGTCGGCCTTTGAACTTTGCAAGCGTGCCGCCGTACGGGATTGTAGGTATGACGTTGATCCCTGATGTGAACCCTATTAAATCAGCTGATAAGATAGTTTATCGAGTTTTGTTTTCATTGCGCTTTTTTGTGAAATTAACGAATTCATTAATTTTTACTTTAAAATCTTATTGAGTAATAAAAGTATAGCAATTATAAGCGGTCTAAAGTGAAAAAACTACGTATATATTTTTTAAATCATGATAAAGCCGACGAAAAATTCCACCACTGGGGGATGGAAAATTCCACCACCACAAACGAGTTGTGCAACGATGTCAGATACATCCTTTATTTTTTTTTAATCATGAAAAATTCCACCACTGGGGGGCTCAGAATCATGTACTGGATCCATGGCCATCCTTTGTTCGTCGATGTCCGATACACCTTTTATTGCCAATCCATTGCTGCATATGTTCAAATGTGTCCGCTCAATAATGTAAATGACGCAATGAATGTTTTTGAACTGTCAAAATGAAACCCATTGCTTACGTAAAACTTACTTATTTTTTGTAAAATATTGATATCTTGAGAATGACTTATCTCTTCTCCTAGGAGGAAGGCAATGCCGCAGAAGGTTCAGAAGACATAGAAGAGCATGTGGACGACGTGTCAGTCTCCCCGGCCGCGTCGCCCGCGCCGCCCGCCCACGCGTTGCACCAGCCACACCCGCCCAAGTCCATTCTCAAGACCAACACTCGCACCGAGATCACCAACGGATATGCTGCTGAGCAGGTACATATTATTTGTGTGATTATATTAATTAATTAACGGACTTAACTGTAATTACTATACACCGAAGAGTTTTAGTCGTCTTACAAAAATAGCCCACTTCATAATACTGTTACGGGCTAGGGGTGAAAAACCTGTAATGACTTGCAGAACGTACTGGAAAACAAGCGTTATTACTAAGCGATAAGGTACGCAATAAGTAAGCTAGATACGTGGTTCCCATGTGTTTTTTTTTTTTAATTATAATGGAGGGACTAAGGGGCTGTTTTACGCAGATGTTACATATCTTTTTTTAATGGTGTCGCAAAATATTTGCTATGATTTTTCTTGTTTGTAGAAACTAATAGAAAACGGAAGTACATCCCTGAAACGGAAGTTGACGACTTAACGGAATGTCAGGGCGACGAACTATTTCAAAATTCTGATTCAGACTCCACACCTTGTAAAACTCGCAATAATTCATCTTATTCACCGTCATATATTTTTTTGTAAAGAGTTAAAAATATGGCTTATAACAGGACAATTTTCCATAAAAACAAAACAAAAGGTCTTGCAAAAGTCGTAAATTTATTTTATACTATTATTACTTCTAATCAATTAATGGCGCTGAAGGCCGAAAATCTCACACTTGTATACAAGTGATTGGCGTTCAAAAAGTTAACCCACCCGTGTTTCTTCACTTGCCTGTGCGCCATGGCAATGGTTTCTATTTTAACCAACGCGTAACGCTGACCCAGGAGGCATCGGTCTTCGTGGACCCCGTCACAATGTACCGACGTCTGTTTAAGTCGGGCGTGAAACACAACGCGCCGTCGACTCGGGTGTGGTCCCTACCGGGCGGCGAGATACCCACTGCTCACTGCACTACACGTTTTGAAGGAAAATGTGTCGGGTTGCGGTCGTGTTGTGACTTGAGTATGATATGACTAATTAGTATAATTTCCGCAGGTGACATACGAGGAAACCCGGGTAGCAGAAGTAAGTTCAGCAGTGAGTGCGCTAAGCGTGTCGTCCAGCTCGCAGCAGGCGCCGCCCCCGCCGGCGCGCGGCTCTTCGTTCGCGGTGATGGCGGAGCGCGCGCGAACTTTGTCGCCGCCGCGACACGAACTACACACGCTTCCCTCGCACACGGCGCCCCAGTACGTTTTTTTTTTATCAAAAGAGTGGTGCTGATAATACGAGAGTAAATGAAAACACGGACAATGTTTGTTAGTAGGAATAATCCTAAACCATAGAAAACACATAGCATTAAAAATAAAAAAAAATGAAAATTTCAAACAATCTAAATCGGATAAAATTGGTAACGGATTAAAAGATCCTTTAAATTATTGATTCATTGACCTCCAATCGGCGACAGCGCGGTCGTGTATCGACATGCTTTTATCGCGTCATTATTACTAATGTTTAGTACCTTCCGCTGGATGCGGCGGTCTTCAACCTGTAAGCGCTTCCTTATACAACATATACATCATGTAGATTGTAGAAAATGTGAAAAATTAAAAATAATTTCCTGTGACTAAACTATCGGATATATTTATGTGATTTTTTATGGGTCGACTGAGAATGTGCTGAGGTACACGATATTTAATTTATTGTCGTATTGTCATCACCACTTTGTATAATAATTATAAACTAGTGCTTGGCCGCAAACCCGCCTGATGGGGTAAGTAGTGATGCAACCCTTGATGGTAAAGCGCGCTAGTTTATTAAGAGCTTATTGCTGGAACAAAATATGTTACGGGGACGACCGAAAACAAAAACGAAATACCGTCGGAATCTTTAATGGGAAATAAAATGTAAGTTATGCCCGTAGGTCCCCAGTAGGCAGCGGGCGAGATAAACGCGTGTCGTTCCACGAGCGCGCGGCGCCCCCCGCGCCCCCCGCGTCCTCCCCGCCCCCGCTGCACGAGCCGCCCGCGCCGCCGCACCACACACAGCCCGCTAGAGAGGATCCCGATGTACGTACACTCACATTTTAAATGTTCGCCACCTTTCAAATTGTCTATTATCATGTGAGGATATACCTTTTTAATCTACAGCACGAATCAAACTAATTATTTGATGACAAAGATTAAGATTTCATACAATGTCTTTCTTTCTTTTTATATTTGTTTTGAAGGTGAGATTCAACCTCAACTCTTGATCAATGGCCTCTGTGGAATAGAAACCACATATTGACAAAATTGTGGTATCTATTCGGGCAACAAATTATTGAAAATTTTATTTCACAATAATGGGGGATACAGCCAATGACAGTTGAAAAAGACAGCTGCGTGAACCGTCTATGAGGGAGGTTTGAAGCGAAGTCATGATGTGGCGACTATGCTGCAATATTTCAATGTTCTTTATGAATTTTTTACTGAATGTACATACTTTTTACTACATAAATCGACACTATAAATCATTTTAAAAGTCCAATAGAAAATGCGCGTGACACTCATCTTCACTTTCCCGTCAAAAAACGAGCATAAAAATATATAGAATGCCTCATACAATGTCAAGTAGACATTAATCTAAAAGTCTGTGAATGTCACATTTTAAAATCGATGAAAGAAGATATCCTGAATATCATTTCATGGTATTGAAATTACTTAATATATAATTTTGAGGCTGGTTCGATAAAGCAGAGTATATCATGCAACGAGCAAACAAATATAGCTCTTAATGTAACATACATATTTTGGGTATAACTGTACAATACCCAAAGATGAAAGTGCAAATCTGTATAGTAACCTTTTCTGTAACCATCCCAGACTATTATTAAATTGAAAAATTTACAGAGTTGCTTCAAAATGATATTTATAATTTAAACTGTGCATTACAGAGGTTCATAGAGGAAGCGGAAAGCATGTTGGCGGGCCCCGTGTCACCGCAGACGGCCAACGCGCCGAGCCTACCACACCACACGCCCGGCGTCATCGGCGCGCAGGAAGTTTACAGGTAGGACTAGCGACTAGCGCCTACTTACTTCTTCTTCCCGCGACCTTCACCAGGTCATCGGTCCAATTTGTTGGCGGCCTCCCTACACTGCGTCTTCTGGTACGTAGGCGCCACTCCTGAACCTTACTGCACCGTCGGCCATCTGTTGTACGGACAACGTGCCTCGCTCACAGCCACTTACATAATTTTAGCGATTTTTTTCTTCTGCGGATCTACTCATTTCTGATTCTTATACAACTTCATCATCATCATCATCAACCTTTTTATCGTCCCATTGTTGGGCACAGGTCTCTTCTCATACAGAGATTTCAGGATAAGAACCTTCTCGATTGATTGGATTAAGGCGAAAGCGAAATTCTATTTGCAGGTCATTATCAGGTTATATATTGAAAATTGCCTGCAAATTAAAAAATCAAGAAAAATATAATTTCGAGTTACTACCGTAGCGAACTCCCAGACCGTCTCTTAGTAATTACAGATTTAATTATATTCGTACAGGGCACAAGTAAACTTCATTAGAAATAAAATATACCTACATGATAGTTCATGCACACTCTGTACCAACAGCATCGCTTTGTTACTGTAAAACTACAAAACTCTCGTCCGTTTGATGTAGCTGAGCCTGTCTGAACATAGTTTTTGGCCACTTTGGTTTTAAGGCGGATAGAAAATAATATATCATCATGCACCATGTTCTAAAGAATTCTACATGAACTAAGTTACAAGTTGAGCGGTACAACGTATGTTAGTGTTTATTTCAGTATGTATGGATGTTTTCGTTTGCATAGGGACCCACGCACGCGTCGTCTAGCGGAGCAGCAAGCACGTGCGTCCAACGCGCCAGTGCCCGAGCAACTGTCCTTTAAGGAGAAGATGAAGATGTTCGCTCTAGAGTCCGGAGAGGCCTCCACGCCCAAGGATAAGGTAACCACCAGACACTGAAACTGTGCCGACACGCATCGTGTTTGATGAACACGTTACACGTCTCCATGTTTCTAACATTAGAATTACTTTAACTTCATAGTGTACCTCATCCGTATAGTCTTTGTGCACCTTCAAATTATGCGCGACTCTCAGCGACTACTTTGAAGATGTCTTCCCTTTTCATATTGGACGAAATTACTTAGTTCTTTCATTTTGCATGGGTCTAAATAAACACCCGGTTTAAACGAGTCAATGTTATTTGCAGGTCAAAATATCACGCGCGCAGCGAGACATCGATGCGGTACATTAATCTAATGATGACTATTAATTTATACTTGTAATAATGCGTTATGAATACATACATTTTACGTGTACATAATTTGTACGTATAGAGGAATATCAGAACTCCTTTTAATGAGTTTATAGTAATATAGCAAAGTTGTAACGATACGTTACAGTTTGTGTTACAGTATTATAATAACATATTTATATTCCGCTCCGAGTACAACATGGTGGCAGCGGAAATAATGTAATTTTTAATATAAAAACAGAACCGGTTTCAGCTTTTCGGCAGCTACTTTCTTCTCACATGTATCTTGAAGACAAATTAATGAATAATTATTACACTATTTTCGCTTCCAAACATGAGATAAATGTAGGAAAACCTTTGAAAGTAATTCCGAAAAAACCACGAGTTTAACTGTCGTGACTGAGGTCCACGAATTGCCTTGTAACGAAACGTAGCACCAATTTTGTATGTCAATCATAGAATCTAATCGAGTTTTCTTTCTCAATTAGGTATATTTTTTATGATTATGCAAATTTTGAATGATGTTTACAAGATGTCGCTTTAGCAGCTAGAGTGCAATGATATTATACATTACAATTTATCAGACTATATCTTAATATAGAGAATAGTTGGTTATATTGTTCAAATTTAAATTTATATTGTATTCATATTTTCGGTATTTGTCGTAAATATTACCAACGGGCACATCCTATTTATGATTAAAGTCGGAACTATTGTGCCATTGTATTAGTATATTGTATAATGGGTTTTTATATAATGATAAAAGTTTATTCTCTGGGAGGACCAATATAGTTATCGACATCGGAGGGTGCCTTTATGTATACCTTAAAAGTAAATTTACATATCCATCATATTCTCAAGTCATAAAATTGATATACTTTGTCATCCATAAACAAATATTTTTTGCTACTTCATAACATTCCAAAGAACATTACGTTTCTTTTCTATTCTATAGGTATGTATGTTATATAAGCATTCCTATGAAACATGAATGTATTATGTGTGTACCGCTATAGCGGTTGTTATCTTTACAATATTATTTCAAAAATTGACATGTTATTACAATTCGAATTTTAACTAAAAGCAATAAGATATTGTGAAGACTTTGTTGTAAATACAATTAATAAAGTTTATAGTATAATTAAGCACGAGTTTGTGCCAAAAAACAAGTTCCACTGTGGCAACTCCGCATGGTGTAGCGAAATTATTTTATTTAGTGGCAACCAATATTATCATAATTGTGTACTTGACTCTACTCTATTGATATTGTTAAATAAGGTGTTACTTTACTCAAAATATATAATGTAAAAAATGTAAGAATGTTGAGGCAGTGAACATGTTTATAAAAGCTTTACTGTTACTCCTCAAGTTAAGATCGTTATATAATTGGCTTGTATCCTAAAAAATAATTTAATGTCCGTCAGATAGATTTATAAAAAATATTGAACACGTATTTTTTATTTTTTCATTCATTCAAATACTTAGGAAGATATATTGATTTGAAATGTCGCATGACGTCACGCCGTGGTGCAAAATATAGCACAGCGTGACGTAATTAGCCCCCACTCTGTAACTTTAATACGCTATATCTCAGCAGTTTTTAGTAATTACGACAAAATAAAAAATACGGGTCTTAATTTTTTTTATTATCTATAAGACGGACTAATTATTTTTTTGATTTTCATACCTTGGATACATCCCTATTATTTCCCCATCCAAACAGGAGGTTCTAGCATATCCATCTAGCTAGATCATCAGTATTAAATAGGTCACGTTACTTAGTACCTTATGTCTAATAGGCAATAACACAAAACATCCTTTAAATAGATAGTCAAATACCCCTTTTTTATTGGTCACAAGACGTTAGTCAGCATGCATGCATACACAATTAGTTTTAAAGCTTTGAAATTTTAATAAGCGGTCGGAAAACTAGGTTGCTACTTATAACATTATAATGGTTAACGATTTATAGCACCAATTTACTGTATATAATGTAGGTAGTGAAATCCTTGTGATTCTATGAAGGCTTTTGTACACCTGTTTGTATATGTAAATGTTTATTCGAGGATAGAGCGATGGCAACTGTTTGATGACGAGTCCAAGAAACGGAAGGCCTACGTGAGGGTAGACTTAGATTAGTTCCTGGGGATTCAGTTCCGTAGATTCCCAGTATTCACCCAACGATAGTCAATTAGAGAAAGATTGAGATTAATTTTAGAAAGGAGTTTTAATGATTTTGATAGCTATTCTGTATATAATTACGCTTGAAAACGTCAAAATAGTATCGTTATGAATATTTAAGTAACATAATTCGAATAATTATTATTATGCAAACTAATTATTATACTTGTTATTAACGGTAGCTATTGTACTTCCTTTTCTTTTGAAAATAAATAAAGTAACATTATTCAGATGTTTTATTAACACGCCCCCTGTATGTAACCTTTAAAGTTTTCTAGCGGTCATTAGGTATATCTAAAAAGACGTGTGGCACTCGGGGACTGCCGAGGTAAAGCTATTACTTAGCATTTTTTTATTTATTTATTTTATACCAGTAACGTCATCAAGAGTACGAAAAGTGGTGGCGATTTAGCGACTAAACTATATTCAATGTTTTATGTTCAACTTTGATAAAGAGATAGAAGCTATGCAATAGCTCAAAAATAACGCCATTTTCGTGATCAGCGTCCACGAAAACCCTTGTCACCACACCCAACTTAAAATATCATGAAATTTGATGTCGGCCATCTTGGATTTAAAAAATGACGTCATTTTCGTGATCAACACCCCCGAAACCCATAAAACTGCTAGAAATTTGTGAAAGATATGCACGAACCCATGGACTCAGATATAATGTAAAGAAAAGTGAAGTGATGGTGTTTAAGGCTGGTAACAAATCATTCGTTAGTGTGCCTCCTCGGTATCTTTGCGGTGCCACCTTAAACAGAGTGTCTAGCTTCAAGTATCTGGGCCACTGGGTCTCTGAGGATCTGAGTAATGACCGTGATTTGGAGAGGGAACGCTTGGCGCTGTCTGTGCGCTGAAATATGCTGGCCCGCAGGTTTGCACGGTGTACCGAGCAAGTCAAGGTAAGGTTTTATAAAAATTGTTATTTAAGGCCTTCTGCCAGTTTTTCTACACTTGCAGCCTATGGACTAAGTACACGCAGCGTTCATACATCGCTCTGCGAGTCCAATATAATAATGCGTTCAGAATACTGTTCGGACTACGGCGCTCCTGCAGCGCTTCAGCAATGTTTGCAAAAAAAGAGTGGATGGTTTCCATGCCATCATGCGAAAGCGCTGTGCATCTCTCATGAAGCGAATGCAGGCCAGCCCGAACAGCCTTCTGAGTGTTTTCGTGGATCGCTGGGACTCGCCGATGTGGCGGCACTGGATGCGACTACACCCGTAGTGTGTAGTCGCATCCAGTGGGAAATTATTATTATATTATTATAACAAATTATTATTATTATTATATCACGACACCCATGTTCAAATATCATAAAATTGGTGTCGGCCATCTTGGATTTCAAAAATGACGTCATTTTCGTGATCTGCACCCCCGAAAACTCCTGTTTTACGGACAAATCACACAGATTGAGCTAGCCCCAAATAATTTCGAGACTTGTGTTATGGGATACTAACTCAACGATACTCTATTTATAATAGAGACATATATAGATAAACATCCAAGACCCAGGTCAATCAGGAAAAGATCGTTTTCCATCATGACCTGGCCGGGGATCGAACCCGGGGCCTCTACGTCGCAGGCAGGCGTGTTGACCGCTGCGCCACGGAGACCGACCTTTCACGACACCCATATCTAAAATCATAAAATTGGTGTCGGCCATCTAGGATTTCAGAAATGACGTCATTTTTATGATCTGCAGCCCCAACCCCTGTCACGACACCTATGTCGAAATATCATAAAATTGGTGTCGGCCGTGTCGTAACGAACTATTTTGAATTTTATATCACTGTTACGGGTGCACCTTATGTCAATGGCATATGGTTCAATACTGCGTGACATGCAGTAGGGTAGACCGGGTACAATAGTAACACGGGGCAATAGTACCATCATCGATATTTCTTTTATTAGGCTAAATTTTGCATGAGTGAGTACACCAGCTTATGCACTACTTGAGTCCCAAAGCGCCCCTAAATCGCCGGCGCGCGTGCTGTGAAACGAACGTGTTAGTTGAGAATTTTTCATTTTCGGCAAGCCGCGGCAAGTTTATTAAATATTATTGGCAGTAGGTCGTACTACTAGAGCCTTTTCGACAAGTAATTGTTATTACCGGGTATAATAGTTATTAAAGTTTTGATTTGTAATAACTATGGAACCTCTAAGTTTAGAAATATGTGACTACCAGATGGTTTTTAAAATTTCGTTACTTTGGTGTAATTGTACCAACTTTGCCGGGGTAAATAGTACTGGTACAATAGACCCCGTGGTAGAAATAACCCCGTAGTAATAATAAAAAATCTTGCTTAGTTTGTTCTTGTTTTAGATGCCACGAAATAGAATAAAAAAGACGGACCATTAGGGATTATGGGCACACGAGGAATGTCAGGGATGTCACTTCAGAAGTCAACTTATGTTTGTGACAATTGCAAATCTGATTAATAATTTTTTATCAGTCAATTGTACGAGGGGTCAATCGTACCTCCAAACTAATATATTTTTGTTTATTATTTCTGTTTTTAATTCTTATAAAGCTAGATAATAGCAAATTTGCAACGTGTGAACCAAAATTGATTGATTATATGTTTATAAAACTTATTTTTCTTCTAAGTGAATATGTTAAATTGTTAATGTTATTACTTTACATTTGTGTTGATTTAAAACACCGATCTCATGATTTTTTGTTCCTATTTTTTAAGGATTATCACCCCTTTGGACTATAAATAAATGACTGAGTAAATGTGATTAATAACTTTTTTACCCATTTTATTAACCTATGCAGGTTTGGTACAATTAACCCTCAAAGGTGGTCATTTGTAGCACCCATTTCAATCAAAGTCATTTTTGACCAAGTTTTGTTTAATCTAGATACATTTTAGATATATTCTTTACTAGGTAATAAACTAAGGCTGTAAAATAATATTTAAATCAAAAAGCGACTGTCAAATTTGTGTAATCGACCGATGATTTGAAAATGGTACTATTACCTACCTACTACCTAGTACCTACCTACCTTTTAAGCCCTATATCTCTAGACCTTCCCATTGTAAAGTTACAATATAAAAACGCATTGCTAGACCTAGGGTGGCCTATCGAATGGTACAGGTTTCATAAATATTGTTAACATAGTGTCAACATTTTTTCGAAATTTCCAGAAAGTGGTCTCAGGCAAAGTACCTATAGGTACATACCGAACGTACTCGAAATTATGCGCTATTATTATTGATTCTGGATACATCTGCAATGTTCGATCAGCTGATTTATATAAAGCCCCGTGACGTCAGCTGGCAGTCAGTCTGCATTCGACTAGCGATACGAAAACAAGCGACAGTTAACCTTTTGAACGCCCATCTATATAACACGCGATGTGTACTCCAGCACCACGCTACAAATAAAAGAGATTTAAGATAAATAGAGAGGATATGTTTCAAAATGGCATAGAAAAACTGTGATCTCATGTCTCAGTTTCGCCATCTAGTACAATATAGCAAAATTAGATCAACAATAGTTGTTGATAACAACAATATTTGATGTCTTCAATTATTGAAAATATCAAATAGTAAAAATGAAATAGTGAAAATGAAATATATTCAGCTATTGCCCGGTAGGTGGCCAGTGTGGTCTATGTTGTCAGATCCGATTTAATACCCTAGTATAGTTCAAATCGGGTAAATAAATATTGAAAAGTATACAGATCAAGTGAAACTTGCCAGCGGCGGTGTTTCCGTCGGACTACAATTTGAGTGTCTTCAAGGCTAGAGTGAATAGGCTCTTAATAAACTAGCGCGCTTTACCATCAACGATTGCAGCACTGCTTACCTACTAAGTATCAGGCGGGATTGCAGTAAAGTACTGGTTTATAAAAAAAAAAGTTTTGCGCTGTCAATTTTTTTTTATATGATTTAAACTAGTTGACCGCAATCCCACCTGATGGTAAGCAGTGATGCAATCGTTGATTGTAAAGCGCGCTGGTTTATTAGTTAATTAGTCCGCACCTGACGTAAATTGGGGTAATTTTAGACGCCATGTTTTAAATCGCTTCTGAACTGTCTATAGCGTATCATAATTTGATAGGAATAAACTAATAATTTATCTTCTGTTGTTTTCTTATTGAAAAAGAAAGGACAATATGCACTGCACTTAAACTGAACTTTAAATTAGTTTAGTTTATAAACAAGAGAATCGGGGCCAGTGTCAGGAACAATAAAATAAAAATGTGAAGTGAGAGTGAAAAAAATAAAAAAATAATATTAACTCCTATCCTTTTCTTAACGGGAAATTATAAGTCTATCCTATCTAGGGACGTTTCCTGGCTAAAAAAAAAAAATATTCTATTTACTCCGTCATTCAGATTATAGAAAAATATTGGATACGTATATTTTATTTATCAAATCAATAAAAATTGACAAATATAAAAGGTATCAAAGATCAGGAGTGGTGGCTGGTGACGTCACTGCTCGTTAAAAAGTGTAGCGTGCAGTGACGTCACACGAGTTTTCAACGCACTGTGTCGTCTTCATTTTTTGTTTATATGAAAAAAGAAAAAGTACGTGTCTAGTATTTTTTGGAAATTGACTGACGAACTAATTAGTTTTTTTAGTCAACTACCCTATTATTAACTGGACACGTGATTAAACTTCTAATTTTATAACTAAGCAACGGGAAAATGACATAGCCTCTAATAAACTAACTCGTCTTTTTTACAACGCCCGCTAAATATTCTATAAAAAGCGTCAAGTAAAGATCAACAATTATTGTGACTTGTCCTTCTTATTCATACATTGCCACCAAATTTACTAATTCGACCATGCATTTTACATCTCGTCATCATTTTACGTTTTACAGCTTCAGCGCAATGTCCTAAAAAAAAAAAAATGTAATTCAAACTTCTACAGAAAGCATCATTTATTATAATTTAGCGTGTAAAATAATACATCATATTCTTTTATCGTGAAAATAGTCACTGCATGATTTGGCGCGAGTACGCGACAGCGACCGGTCATTTGCACCAATCAGAGAGCACCATTCGATTCATGTAACGTCATTCTAGACGTCTTGTCGGACAGCATCAGGGATTCACATGAGCAATCCTTGGCTGCTTATGTATGCTGACGATGTCGCGCTGGCGGACGCGGACAGGGATCGGTTGGTGCGGCTTGTGAATGTGTGGAAGGACTCGCTTGAGAACGGAGGTCTGAAACTCAATGTGGCGAAGACCGTGTATATGTATATGGCCAGCAACACGACAGGCCCCATGTCTGTGCGCATAGGCGGTGACATGGTCGAGTGCACAGACCAGTTTAAATACTTGGGGTCTGTACTACACGCGTCCGGCGACATTGATTGCGACGTCAGGGCACGTATTTCCGCAGCTTGGGCAAAATGGCGTGAGGTGTCATTTGTGACCCCAAAATGCCGGTTGAGCTTAAGGGGCAGGTCTATAAAATCATCATTAGACCTGTTCTCCTGTATGGCAGGGAGGCGTGGCCTGTGCTTGAGCGACACAAGCAGGAGCTGCGTGTCACGGAGATGAATATGCTGCGGTGGACCGTGGATGTGTGGAGTTACGCGGAAAGACCGCATCAGGAACTCTCGCATCCGTGGCAGTCTTCGTGTCCGTGACATTGAAGACAAACTGCAGGAAGGTCGCCTACGCTGGTACGTCTTACGTAAACCGGCATGTTACGTAGGTAACAAATGTCTTGCCATGGCGCCTCCGCCGGGCCGGAACAAGCGGGGTAGACCAAAGAAATGCTGGCTTGACGTTGTAAGAGATAACATGCGTGCCAACAAGCTCGATTACTACAGGATGCTAAAAATCGTGTGAAATGGAGGAGAATGTGCAGGAAAGCGGTCCCCGGGCTCCAGCGCTCAAGCCGCGGATGCAACCGGGATAAACGCTGAGATGATGATAATGATGAATCGGGGTCCTACTGTACTGTCAACTGACCCGAACAAGTATGCAGCACGTCTGTCTTCTGCAATTCATTATTCCAATATCTCCAAGTGCGTACTATGTGTATTAAACTGAATAATAATTATGTTTAGGTACAGAATAATTAACCAACCTCGCAGTATTCCCACTGTTCACACTACAATTTTTTTCTGTATTTAGGAAAATACTACAATAAGAAAAAATAAATAAAAATCCAATAAATAGATTAACAGTGTTTATATTTGTTTTGAGGTTAATATTACGTGTGCCATGTGGCTTTAGGTACCTTTAGGAAAAAGCACTAAAAGATTTTCTAAAACATTATCAACATCATCATCAGTTAACATGAGTTTCATATCATAACAGAAATGATACAATACTATATACAATATTTGTTTTGTTTCATCCAGATCGAGCCGCGCTGTGGCATCGTTACGTGGACCAGACATTAGTTTGTGCACTACAATTATGTTACGTTATATCTAGAAATATAAAACTTTACAATATATAGTGCAATTAGAAACATTCAGAATGTAAAGGCGGTTTGTACAAAACAACTAAAATTATATAGTTTAAACTAAAACAACAAAATTTTAGTTTGTAACGGTGGACACTTATTATTTCTTTATTTTCTGTTACGTAAATTTATATGACGGTGAACTTTGGCATAATCTTCCACCTTACTAATTTGGAAACGTGACTTAAAATTACAACTTCGCTAAAACTTGTAGTGTTCTATATTATTATTTTAATGTGGAAGATATATATTTAAAAATAAAGGATCTCAACATTTTCGTTACAAAAGAAGGTAACAGAAATGTTAGATAATCATTTGGATTTGGGTCGAAACCTACCTAAAAAATTGGCATTCAATGTTAAGGAAGCTGAATCTCAATCAAGTCTTAATCTATAACAAATTTACATTGTAACAATTTTTCTACATTCTCATAATCACAATTAACATACTTAATATTAAAGCTTGCCTTTTATTTATATACTAAATGTTATAACTCAGGAAACTACGCAACATATAGAAAAATATTTAGTTATTCAAGTCCGAAAATGATAAATGCCAATGGAAACGTCAATATAGTAAAATTAAAATATCACGTATGCTCGGTCTTTGCCTGGCTGCGAGGCGGATGATTTATACGCATCGGCTAAATCCCGAACTCGCTAACAACTCTTGAAGACAATAAATTAATTATCGAACCAATGCTTACGACTTCAACATTTATTGTTACTGTATAAGGCATTAGGTTTTCATTCGATCCTTCACAAACTTACTACACTATCAAATATATACTATATACTTACTCAATGCTCATCTATGCGCAAAACAAACTAAACTTGTACTAATAATACTAGGCGATGGATTGGCATATCACCACCACATAATTGTCTTATACAACACAATGTTTTGAAAAATGATTCTGGGACAATAAGCGTGGATTTAAGAAGTATTTTAATATTATGCTAATTCATGGAAGAAGTTTTCAAAATCATTTTTGGCACAGTCTGCACCGCTTTGTGTTTGTACCGTAAAGCGTCTTAATTTAAAGGGAGTTTACTTCATGATCCCACAACCGAACTAAATGCAAAGCGTGTGCGATAACAATTAATGACATAAGTGTAGACGCACTAAGCACATTTGATGTGGTCAACGTTTTACTTTAGACGGTTTTTACATAAAATACTTGACAATTTGTTATCATTATACCGGTGCAAACAACGCATATCCAATGTCATCAGTGTGAAATCAATCTAACAGTTGGATAAGAAAAATTATAATAATAACGAGTTCGGGTTTTAACTGCAAAGTTAATGCGTGTTATGGCATATTCTATACGCATCTATCTAGCTAAGAGTACATACACTGTGTATTATAATCCATATAAAAATAGTCATATCAAGACCTTATTAATCGAACTGTTATAGTAGGTGTGAATTATAAATAGATCACACACTAATATGGACCTCTACTGTACAACACTTATTACTCTCTTGTTCTGCTGCTATTAGATACTAAGACAGACAGTAAACTAATATAAAAATAAATTGAAATAGTCATTCATCCTATATATTTCTTTTCATATAAAATATTTGTTAATTTTTAACTGCAGAAGTCTCATGGCGGTCGAGACACGTGGTGAGCTCGGGCAGCTGTGTCCGCTAGTGTGGCGTTAAAAAATTGTAAATATAGTATCCATACGAACTGTAGTAACGACTATATAATAATATCACACGCACGTTCGCGCACTCACTCTCATACTAATACAATATATCAACAACAATGGAAGAGTTATCAGAAGCCCCGTGTCATTACAATTTCCTACGAAAAAATGGACTTAATTTAATGTAAAAATATGAATAGAACAATCATAAATCCAATCTTAACAAATAATACCTTGTATTATGTTTTTGGATTGAATGCTGTGGCACTAGTGACGTGTAGTCACCTCCTACACGCGCGTCACCCTCACAGAGGTTAAACATTAATGGACAACACAACTCAAATGGTCCAAAACTTTGGGAACCAAATAAAAATACAGATTTGAATACAGAATGACATCAAATACATAGCATAATGGAAGATCACTCGGGAATGCATCTCAAGTTGTACATCCAAATATATGACGAACTTATAAAATTGACTTAAAAATATGTATAAAGTATATATTTTACACTATTCCGACTCACTTAAGACTAACAGATAGAACCACACCGGGTGGAGCCGGCCGCTGCTCTAACGTACCTACGTCTGTCGCTAGCGACGGTGAGAGAGTTCGCAGCGTGCTCGAACGACTATACATGTTGAAACGTGCTATCAAACAAGGTACTACGGTGAGGCGGCGCCGCCTCACGGCCGCGTCTGCGCCGGCGTGAAGAACTGTCATTGTGGCGTGTCACGCGCCGCGCTCCAGCGGTCGAACTCGATGCCCGAGTCGGGCGACACGCCGCTCGGCGCCGCACACCCGCAGGCGCCGCCCGCCGCCTCGCCGCCCGCCTCACGCACGCCCAGCGCCTCCAGCACCTGCGGGACACACGTCGTGAGACACCGGGGGCCGGGGCCGGGGCCGGGGCCGGGGCGGGGTGACGCGGTTCGGACCTTACTCAGACTGGCGCTGTGCTCGTGCAGGCCCAGGTCGCGCTCGAACGAGTGCAGCTGCCGCATGAAGTGGAAGTTGGGCGCGATGTCGGTCTTGCGCGAACGGACGAGCTCGAAGGCATCGCGCAGGCACAGGCGGTGGCGCTGCATGAGGTAGGCCAGCGTCACGGTCACGGAGCGAGACACGCCCGCCACGCAGTGCACCAGCACACCGCACCGCGCTGACATCGCCTCCTCTGCGAAAAGACCCATTCAAAATATTAGAAACCATATGAGCCAATAATAAAAAATTAGCACCGAATTAAGGCAACAATCACATTAAAAAAAACCGGTTGGAGACAACAAAAACACAATAAAAAACCGGTTGGAGACAGCAATCAGGATAAAAAACCAGTCGGAGGCAACTATCAGAATAAAAAACCGGTTGGAGGCAACAATCAGAATAAAAAACCGGTTGGAGGCAACAATCAGAATAAAAAACCGGTTGAAAGCAACAATCAGAATAAAAAAAACGGTTGGAGCCAACAATCAGAATAAAAAACCGGTTGGAGGCAACAATCAGAATAAAAAACCGGTTCATAACAATCAACATAAAAATCTAGTTGGAGAAAAACAAATAAGTCGAAAATCTAAGTCGTGGTGGCCTAGTGGTTACTGGTTAAAACACCAGCCTCTCAAGTATGAGTGCGCGGGTCAGGCAAGTACCAATGTAACTTTTCTAAAGTTATGTGTACTTTCTAAGTATATCTTGGACACCAATGATTGAAGGTGAAGGAAAACATCTTGAGGAAACCTGGACTTAACTAAAATGACTTAAGTCTGAAATCGCCAACCCACGTTGAGCAAGCGTGGTGATTACGCTCAATCCTTCTCTGAATGAGAGGAGACTTGTGCCCAGCAGTGGGACCATGAAAGGCTAAATAATGATGATGAATGAATGTAACTAGCAATAAGTATGAAAAACTGGTTTGACGCAACAATCTGAAGAAAATGCCGGTTGAAAAAGAACAAAACCCAGTTGGGCGCCAATTAGAATATTCGATTTGCGCCCAACTGGGTTTTGATTCTTTTTCAACCGGCATTTTATTCAAATTGTTGCGTCAAACCAGTTTATCAAAGAAACAACTGCATGAATACTTCTTCTTGCCTCTGAAAGAGAATTACTCCCTTCTGAACGTCGCTCAAGACAAGAAGTATCCTAAAGCTGTTAACTACCTATAAATCTGATGGCCTGAGGAAAGTGGACTGAGAGGTTTTGACTCCAGTGATCAGCGATGGGTATCTTCAAGTAGTTGATACCGCAGCCCTCCGCTTCGAAAGTGTTGGGCAGGTCTGGGGTCACGTTCAGCACATACTGTGGACAGAAATTTTTTAAATATAATTTTTTGTTAAAAAAAAAAAAATTATAATGAATTACAGTCTAACGAAAGCAATTATAATCTAAGTTTATTATTTAACTGTATTATAAACCCAACACTATTCTAGTGATGGTTGTAGGTACTTAACTCTACTTCACTTTCTTAAAGTCTGAACTGGGCCTGTAGCCAATGTAACATCACTTCGTAGCGAAGCGAAATCGAATACCAAACCAACCAATGGCGGGAACGAGTGACCACGTGATTTATCGATTTCGTTTCGTTGTGAAGCGATGTTACATTGTCTAGGGCCCCTGGGCTGCTACTGTGTGATTAAATGGTGGAGAGTAATATACAATATGTAAAGAAAATTCTGCCCGATCCGTGAAGGTATTGTTGTGATTCTACTAATGCCTACAAAGCCGGGCTACACTAAACCACCTCCTCTGATTGACTGGCAGAGAATGCCTAAGGCATTAAGACCGCCTCTGTACATTTAATGTGCGAAAGATTAAATAAATAAATAAGGTAAATTAATACATGTGCGGTAGGCAATACATGCGCGGGCGAAGGAGGACAGGGCACGCAGCACGCGGTCGCGTCTCTATTCGCTCATAATAACACCGTCAAAAATAGTACTTTTTAAAAAAAATCCAAATTTTGGGGAAGTTGCAATTAATTCGCGGAAAAAAAGATTATTTCAAAATTCATTAGTATTGTTACTATGATGATTATGTAAAATTTGATATTTTATTAAAAATATTATATTATTATATTTTAATAAATGTTAGGTAAACACATGACCAAATTTTGGTCATGTGTTTACCTAACATTTATTATCCTTATGGATCGGACGGGGTTTTCTTTAGGTACATATTGTATAAAATAAAAAACTAATAAACATTGAATTTTCAACCAATGGCGACCCATCAAATCATCAGCCTGAAATATCTCTCACCTATACCCAAAGTTGGGATATTCTAAAACATTCGTCTAGCTATTGTTTGATAAAGTACGAAGTAGTAGTACCTTTATATTATGCCTAGCGAGTGCATCACAGTCCTCACTGTTGGTGGAGTTACCGAGGTACAGGTTGGGTAGGATCTCGATGGGAAATTCCTGCGGCACGTGGCTATGCGTGTCCTCACATTCAGAGGACGAGCCCGAGGACAGCGCCTCCTCGCAGCCAGAGCCCGAAATGCGTAGCGATCTGAAACACAAGCAATATTCACATAAGTAAGATTTGATGATGTTTGGTCAGTATTTGTGTAGAGTCTACACTGATGGTCTACACTGTAGACCATCAGAAAGGTCGGGTGCGCAAGCACGGTTAATTACGTAACATATAATTACGCAATTACGGGGCTGGTGGACAGAGGCCAGCAGGTTAGGCTTCTTGAAATTGAAAAATTTTCCCCATAAACCATGAAACTTCTGCGATAAAGTTTAACATCTATTAAAGGTATTTGACAGACTGTAGTAGCTTAATATGCTGTCGCCTGTACATATACGACACATAAGGGGGAAAGATTGTAGCAGGGACAAATCTACAGTTTTTGTCTACTCCCTGGAAAGAATATTATAGGGGTAGCCTATTTCCATTATTCGGAAGCCAATTCAGACTTCAATGAAGTCTTCATAACTAGGGAATCGAAGTCACGGCCTTACGCTCAGCAGTCACGAGGCAATATTCTCTTTATTACGGTATTAACGGCTATAGTAGCCTCAATGACCTTGTGCATGTGGGCGGAGCTAAACGCCGTACTCCCGAATTCGTAAAATGCGCGCGGTGGCGCGCTAAACTAAAACGACAATCAAAGAATATCCAGAGATGCAGACAAGCCGCGTGTAGGGCGCGATTTGTGCCTACGATTTCAGACGGGGGTATGGATGCAAGACGATAAATGTATATTTTGCATTGATAAATGGTAATATCGTACTATAATATATTTTTAGTATTCTTGATCAATGTTTAAATAAAATCAAGGAGTGCTCGTTATACAGTTTAATGGCCGATCGCAGACTGACAGACATTTGTAAAACAAGTACCCACACATTATAATATATCATAACATTAACATAAAAAATAATGGTAGATGGTAATATCTATCGATTCAACATATTTGAATTTTTTTTTTCACTACTTTTCAGTATATGAGTATCGTGTCTTTGCAGTGTCCTTGAATTAATTACTAATGCGAATAACATAAACGAGTTCATCGCGTTAACGTAAAACAAACGCGCACTAGGCACTTTGTGATATTTTTATTAAAAAAAAAACGTTGAACCACACTAGAAATTACTTTTATCGTGGGTGCATTTTTAAACATATAAATGTAGTTCGTCGTAATGAGATTTCAAATAAAACACGAGTTATTTTAAAATCTGTAAATTTTAATTCTTCGATCCAATAAATAACATGCGAGATTATAGGCATATCTAAAGCTGCAGAAATTTCTTGCAGTTGAGAATGGCCACAGTCTATTTCTATAGTTCCTACAACTGCACAGCTGATATTGATTTCTGTAGGATGTGCAAAATGTTTCCATACACATACGGCATTTAAAAATAAATAGGGAATGTAGTCCCACTTGTCGTTCTCCAACAATATCCACAGATCCTAAACCACAGTCTATAATTCTCCGTGCTTGGCAATTTTCTTTAGTTCTGAATAAAAGTAAGCAATATTAATTATGCGTCGCCCTTCGATGAAACAAGCTTGAGATTTGTTGAGGTTTTGGTGATATTTTAAGCTAAAAAAAGATATAACATACATTTTAATTAACCCTGGCAACACTGTTAGAGATTTTTGTCAAGGAATTAAGAATTTATCAAGAAAAATTAATTAAGAATTAACAAAAAAATAATTTTACAGGTATATGATATATTTGTAAACTAAAAATATAGGTTGTAGGACATGCAGGCATAATTTTACCTGAATGATGATGATGGAACTTGCGTCGTTTTTTTGTGCACATAGAGATATATAATATTATCATTTTCTTGACGACATTCTGTATGGATGTCTGACCTAGAATCAACTGCGTTAGTGTTCGACCTAAAAAGCAAATTAAACTTTTAAGTTCTGTCGATTGGTTTCTTTCTCTTCTTTTCTGTAAGTCGAAAAATGTTATTACAATATTATTTGTGAAAAACAGAAAATATATATATATATATCCTACAGTATGTTAAGAAAACCCTGTCCAACCCGTGAAGGTGTTGTTAGGTATCGATAACTGATTCTACTAATGCATACAAAACCAGGCTAACTTAAAAAAAAAAAATCCCCCTAAAAAAATAAATATTATTTCGCAAAAAGAGGTAACTTAATAAATATGCGTTAAGCACCCTTCCGCGGGCGGCGGGCGGCAGCGCACGCGGCACGTTGTCGCATCGCTGTCGCTATACGCTCATAATAATACCGGTGTTGTCACTTTTTTAAAAATTACCAAATTTCGGGGAAGTTATTTCAAAATTCATTTGTATTGGTACTATGATGATTACGTAAAATTTTATATCATATTTGGTCATGTGTTTACTTAACCTTTATTATCCTTACGGGTCGGACAGGGTTTTCTTAATATACTGTATATGTATATACGGACAAATCACACAGATTGAGCTAGCCCCAAAGTAAGTTCGAGACTTGTGTTATGGGATACTAACTCAACGATACTATATTTATAATAGATACATATATAGATAAACATCCAAGACCCAGGCCAATCAGGAAAAGATCGTTTTCCATCATGACCTGGCCGGGAATCGAACCCGCGGCCTCCACGTCGCAGGCAGGCGTGTTGACCGCTGCGCCACGGAGGACGTCAAAAAAATTTACTAATAACTGTGACATTCCAAGCCCGCCAGCCCGCGTCCATCGGCTTCGGCTACTTTAAACAATTACATATAGAAATAAAATATTTACAGGAAGAATCATTTAAAATAATCCAAGTAAGTGTTTTTATTACACATTTTTGCTAATATCGCAAAAACTAAAAGTCCTATCAACTCAAAACTTTTTGTAAAACTGTTTTTACACCAAAACCTTTAATTGAGTCCTAATTTTTGGTTTATATCACCATAAACAAAAAATCACATTTTCAAGTTACGTAAATTTCTAATAAGATTTTTATTTTTAAATCTCCTTACAAACCTATAAATTATAATCTAAGTGCGAGTGTTTACTTACCTGAATAGAGTCTTCTATATTATCAGCGGATGTAGTTAGTCAAGTCTAAAGATTTCTTTCTAGATTTCCTGGAACAATTCGTAATTGTTTAACTTCAATTGTAAAAGAAAAATGGTTACAAAGAAAAATACAGTAATATGTAGGTATAAATACAAGAGTATAGGTAGATAGATACTTACGCCACCAGACGCATCTTCAATTCTCGTTTGCGAGCTAATCTATGAACGTACACTGACACGATTCGCTCGTAAATATTTGCACTCACACAGATAACCACGCGTAGTCGGCGATAGCCGGAGCAGAGCAGCAAGCGACACAACCCTCCCGTCTGAATGCTAACGCACGACTGCCGCCCGCGCCCGCGCAGAGCACCTCTAAACCTATGTTTCAAAATAAGGATATTTTTTTGGCAAATGTTGATGGATTTAAATACGCTCTTGCATATCTGTAGTACTTCTAACCGCGAATTTTTCAGTGTAAAAAAATTTCCACACATCAATGCCGTTTAGAAGTAATAACGAATATTAGCCAAAAATAGCGTTTTGGTAAATATTTTTTTAAGGCAACAGGCAAAATCCTACGAAAAAATCATCTTTAGTAAATGTTGTACATGAATCAATAGACAAGATATATTTTTTTCAAATCTCAAAACCAAGCCGTTAATTAGAAATTAGCTTCCTAAAGTGACCATTTTACGCTACTAAATGAGACTAAGGCCCTTAATGCAATTCGTGTTGGAGACAAGTTGTGCAGCCAGTTGAGTTTGATTGATTGCTTGTGTGACTTGCGAGTTAATGGGATTCTATTCTGTTGGTATAAACATCGTTGTCTGCAAACTAAACAGTCGACAGAGTTCCTTGGCACGATAATGCAACTCCATTTAGCAAACGAAGAAATTACAGATATTGATATTGTTATCAATTTCTGTTATAAATCATTATTATTTCAATTTTGAAACAACCCATTTTGAGCACTTGTAAAGACTTTATCTTCTTTATCACCTTGGAATAGTATTAAATATTTACTTCTAACGAACTTAGATCAACTTGCTTTTGAAACGAAACATAAGGGCATCATTATTTTAGCAAAATTCAGATGGGTACTTGCTCACACCATTACACTTTGTTATGACGTAAATAACTTAATTGCTTAGTACGTTATTTACATAAAAATAAAACCAAACATTTTCGAAAACAAGGTGCGCCGATAGCCTTAATTATATCCTGCGTCCAATCAACCATTTAAAGCTTTAATTAGGGACAAAAATATTGACGTCGCTTTCGCACAAAAAATGCTTGATAGGTCTGTCTATAACCTGGTAAAAAATTGAACTTAATCTAACACCTTCAATTCGCTTTCGAAATACTTGGAGAAACAAGGATAAATGTTAGCTTTGAGGAATAGCGGTGGAACATGCCAAAAGAATGGCGTGAACGGGAGTGACGTCCATGAGCTTCATTAATCTTCTGCAAAACTGGTATCGACCTTCTAAAGTGCGACATAAGCATAGTGTTGTTAGAGCGTGGTTGGTGGGCTGGTGGTGCGCCGCTTGGATGCGTCCAAGCGAGCGTTGGCGGCTGTATGTGTGGGCCTGGGTGAGGGGCCGTATCGATCGCGGGTTGCTTAATGGGGGAGGAGGCTCCGGAGGTTCTCCATTCACCTGCCCCCGCGGCTCAATGGCCGCCCACGCAGCGCCGCGTCCTTACTCTCACCCCCTGTTCCCCCACCTACGGCTCCTCACCACCCGCACCCCTCGCCCAAGGCTCCAACGCGTCTCCTCCCACGCGACACTTTTCCAAATTCGCCCTCTGAATCGTCTCGCCGCCATTCAGTTTACTGTTTTGAAAGCAATCAAATTAGGCGAATGCGCGCCTTCGCCTACGCTACAATGCCAGATTCGCGGAAAATCTGCGGTTCTATTGCCATATCAAGAAATGCTTGTCCTCCAAATCGTTGTTTTGTGTGCCTATTATAAGATCTACGTCACATCTGAAGGTCAATACAATAATATGTATAATAAATAAACAAGACTACACAGTCTAAATTTCGCAAAGTTATTATATCCCTATGGAAACACAATGGTAGGTATCTACTTTGAACCCACTCGTTGAAGTAATCAATGACAGCTTATCCCTACTTATATCCGTTCACGTTACATTAAAAATGAATACACAAGGTAAACATAAGCATTCATCAATTCATTAAATAGTAATGAAAAACAAACTTACTGGACTAATTTTTTTTTGGTCTTGTTCAAAAAGAATGTTTGGCTTCCAGTCGCCAAAACAATGCCGTGTTTTTACGTTTGAACCTTCTTTGTGGAATGAGGGCCCTGCAACCCCTTTTTTTACGAATTGCCAGAGCTTTGTGGTCGTCTCGTCTCATCAACGAGTGAGATGATAATGAAATATTAGTTTACTACCTGAATAGTACTAAACTGAGGACTTGAGGCGATTTTACAAGAAGTAGGTTCGACTAATCAACATCAAATTAAAATATTAATAATTTAATAAAAAAAATTCCCAAATCTTGTTGATTTTATTGTTTTTTTCAGCTTCTTGGTAATCTTTAATTATTTAGATTAAATAACTTTCACAGGCTAGTACAGTTCCTATGATTTCAACATTTAAACTTGCTTTAAACCATAATATGACAACAGAATTTACTTATTTCAGTGCTACATAAGTAATACATATGTACGGATGACAGAAGGTCAAGCTACCTCAAGCCTTGATGCTTTAGCGATAAAGATGCCAATCTAATAAAGAAATCTGACAGAGTGTAGGAGCTTGCTGTGCTGTAGTTTGTACATAATTTTATGAGGCCAAGTTTGCCCTTTAATAATTAGGTTACCTATTTAGAGATTCAAAATTTACGCATGGCGAAGCGCACTTTTTAGCATGGATTTTTCAGTAACTACTAAAACTACAGAACGGACTTGGATGAAATTTGGTACAATGAGTTGAATTATAACCAAGATTAACATATAGTATAGTTTTTATCCGGATACACGGAATCGAAACTTAAGATGATGAAACCGCATGTGATTTAAGACATTCTTTCCCACAAAGCGCTCTACAGCTACTTAGGTCAAAACCAGCCGTTTTTATTAAAAAGAACAGACACAGTCTAGCCGCTCTAACAAAAAAAATAGTATTACAAAACCAAATTGAGTCTGTTTATAATTGAATTACTTAGTCAGCAGCACGCATTTGAAAAAATATGAATGTTAATGTCTTCAATGAAGAGCGTGCGTCAAACAAGCGCTTAATCCAAATTGGATCAGTGTCGCGTGAGTGGTCATCAAGATAATTATGAACAACAGGCGGCAGCCAGTGGGCAGCATGTACTAGGCATTAGTAGGCTCATAGTAGGTACTAGTAGGTAGTGCGGAGCGCGTGGGCCGCGCGTAGGCGCCCGCCAGCCGACACGTCCATTCAGGGGAGCTACCTCGCCCACGCGACCGACGCCATTCCGTCCAATCCCATCATGCTAACGATATACTCTCACGAGTTTTACCTACATGTGGGTGATGTGCGTGAACCGAGTCAGTTACGCAAGTCTCGATTGTGAACTCGATATTCCCGATACACAAGTGTAACAAGGCTGCGGAGAATGTCACTCCGCTAAAACAATGAATGTGAGCTGCTCATTTAAATGAGCGCATACTAGCTACTTGTAGTAGTGCATTGTGTAAGTGACGGCGTCGTCGGCTCCGTGCGAATACAATTCGTATTTGAATGGCGGCGGCGTGTGCGAGGCGGACGCCGGAAGCCGTGACACGGTCGGCCGTGTTATTAATGAACGACTCCGATACGTATGGGCGGCCGGTGCCTCCGCGAGCCGGCCGAATAACGAGCGCGGACCAACTTACAGCTACGGGATGTAGTGGATGGGCTCCGCGAGTCGGTCGGGTAACTGTGTGCACACTGGAGAGCCGGTGCGTGTGGGCGTAGGAGTGCGTGCGGTGCGCTGGCGCATAGGAATGCGGCTCGACCCACCCGCTGCCAATGACCGCCTGCAAGGGACGGTTTTTTAATGGCGGACTCGCTAGTTCCCATCCTGGCAGCCGTTTTAACGATTCGAGTTGTCCGGGACAAAGCAGATTGCTCGTTTGTGTTACATTTGTATGATAGACTGAAATAACTTTTACGTTTGTATGTATGTTCATATAATATGCATGTGAGTATGGAAGTGTTTGCTTGGTATTGTATTTTAGCAAGTATGTCGAGGTCGTAGGCCACTCTAGCAACTACACTACACTAAAGAGCGATGTCGAGGAAAATTAACACAACGTTCTATTTTTAACCAACTTCTGAGATAGTAAGGCTTTGTCGAGTGTCATGTAATACTTGGTAGGACTGGATAGCAAATTACATGCTTTTATTACCGTAAGACTAGACTTGTTTATAAACTTTTGTGTAACGCATCAATGCGTTTTAGTGCAACCGAAAATGCATTAAGAACTCGTAAGTACAAGCACAAGAAACTGGGCTGAATACCTATCAAGCGATAAAGATAACATTTCTTGAAAAATAAACTACGAAGAATTCTCTAACTTAAAAATAATAATACCTAAAAAGTATAGGAAGAAAGATTAACTACATTGTTAAAACAAAAATTGCTTGAGCTTCGCTCTAAGTTAATCATAAAATAAATATGTATAACTGATGATTAAGGCAGGACTTAATAACTTACTTTTCCAATATTTTATATTAACTCATAACAATTTCAGGAAATTTCACTTCACTTTTGCCTTCCACCCAATACAGTCTAAAGATCGGATATCACAAAACGGCTCTACTCGTATATGGAAAATGGCGTTGGATGCTTACAACATTTAGTGTTGTTATTATTGCTAATACTAATATGGTGTTACGAGTACCTATGTTATGAGGTAACATGGCATAATTTTATCATGTTATCATCAGTCATTGCGCTACCTTAGAAAACAATAAAAATAAGCACTTGCTGCAACTGAGACCTTAATATGGCTTTTAATCGCAATTTCGTTACTTATTAGGTATTAATCACATCTTAAAGAAGTAAAACAATATTTAAATTATCTATCAAAACGGCCAGTACTAATCGCTTAATTAATCACACAAAATGATTGGGATTTTCCAAATTATTGACATCATAATGATCGTTTACAATAGGGTAGTACAATAAAAAAAAAAATAGTCCGTCAGTCAGATTTCCAAAAAATACTAGACACGTATTTTTTCTTTTTTTATATAAACAAAAAATTAAGACTACACAATGTGTTGAAAACTCGTGAGACGTCACTGCATGCAACACTTTTAAGCGAGCAGTGACGTCACCAGCCACTACTTCTGATTTTGGATGCCTTTTATATTTGTCAATTTTTATTGATTTGATAAAACAAAATATACGTATCCAATATTTTTCTATAATCTGAATGACGGACTAAATAGAATCATTTTTTTTACCCATGAAACATCCCTACTACTGTCGGTATATTCTGTAATAATGTGACCGCGAAAACTTTAGTGTAATGAGACTGAACTGAGCTATCAATTCAAATAATGCTAGGGATTGACAGCACCTACCTTTCCCCATTGAGGTTGTAAGAACTCTCAACCAATGAGAGCGCCAAGCGCGCTCAATATCGACGATCGAGTTTCGTAATAAAAACTCATACTATGCCTACAGACCATGACGTGTAAAAGTGATCAGTGATCCTACTTGCTTAATAAACGATTTCATTTCAGACAAATGTAAGCAAATTATCAAAATCATGAAACTCTTGTTACTAAATAAAGTTCATTGATAATACTGTATATTATTTATCTATTGTGTAAATTGATAATGAAAAGAAATGTATCTTGAGAATGATCTGTTCTTACTGAAGAGGTTGATTTAAATAAATAAATATGAATGTTCTTCATTAAAAATAGCAATATAAAAATACAGCCGTCACCGACCGTGACCGTGTACGGATTAATTCGTGAATGAACTCACGCGGAGCGAGGATTGCCTTGACGTCAGAGACTGTGACGTCACGTCAGCGATAACCTGCCGCCTGCCGCGGTCACGTCAACCAGGATCTACGGATGTCATCATTGAACACAGTGGACATTACAAAAAAAAAAAAAATCGAAAGTAATATTCCTCAGGATAATCTTTACTCGAGGAAATCAAAGGAACTAACTCAATGGTAAACCCTCAACTACTGTTTTGGAGGAGTGTATTAAATTCACAAAGCTTTATAATATAAAGCTTTATATTAAGATTTAGTATATAGTACGCACATTTATAGGATTTAGTATGTAAGGCAGCTCCATCGAATTGAATTACATTACAAATTTGCAATGGTGGTTGTTGATTTCAGTAAATAAATAAATAATATTTTTAACCAAAACCGGATAATTTTGTTTTTATGAGGTAGCTACTTTTTATGAAATTGAAACAAGATTATGTATGGATGAGTATTAGATATAAAATTATCAAGGGATGTTGACGTCAGCCCTCAGAGATAATAAAGCAGTCGCACGTCATCTTGTATTTGGTAACGATAATAAAACATTGTAATGAAGGTTTAATTAGAGAACCAAGGCATTTCTAAATATTTATTTATAAAACGTGTGTGGGCGCGCCGGCGTGGTCGTAATTATGTTTCGTCCTGTTTTTTTAAAATAATTAAGTTGTTATTGAAATAGAATATTGTTAGTTAGATGAGCAGGTACATATATCGGCCAAGGGCATGTTCAACTAATTCGTGTATATTTAGTTTATCCGGACCGGAACCAGCAGGTGAGTAGCTGCTTGTTGATGGCCGTGGTGGGCCGAAGGCGCCCGGAGTGGCACCGCGTCAACGTGGGAGTCGTTACATTTACACCATTAATTTAAATGTTCCTATTTATAGTACGGTCGGGCATGAATTATATCGTGAAAGGTAGCAGCAGTCGTTCAGCCCACGCGATCAGAAGCGGATGTTTGCAAATCAAACTCAAAGGAAAATAATACGGGAAGCTTGAATTTTTTTTTAATGCATCATGCGCTCATCTATTTAATGGGAAACTCTTTGATTACTTTGCCTGCGCACAATACAGAATATAACTAGATTATCTGTTTTATAAGTCCTATGGTTAATATCACAGAGCAGATAAAAGATATTATCAATTCCGTGGTTAGTACACATTTAAATTATGCGCACTACATAAGTATTATTATACAATGGTGAATAATAAACAACAAAGTTTTGTTGCATGTTAGCGTCGTCGATAGAGCAATATCGTATGGTGATGTCACGTTAAAAGCCGCCATTCAATATCGTCATTGTCGGTTCATTAACATCTTGAACTGACAAGCAGTGATTTGCGCAGGGAAAAATAGCAATGAGTGAGCAGTTAATAGCGCGCTTGACGCTCACCGCTTGCGCGCTGACTGGCATGAATGGATCGCACTCCATTGAGCGCAAGGCTTCGTTTCACCGCTTCTAATGCAATACGCCGATTACGTGTTCAGGTAACTGCACACTTACAGCAACGTAGACGTTGCTCGTCACCGTTCAAAATGATGAATGAGTTTATTAACCAAGTAGTTTTTTTCAGCAGTCTGCAATGTGAGGCAAGTTTTTTGGTGGAACGTTCAACGATCGATTTAGTAGCTACCTTTTAACTTGAAGTTCTAATAATTATAAAATGAGACTATTCGATTTTGAATAAATAACATTCCAGGTTCCTTCTATTTGACCAGGAACGAAGATTACTATCAAATTAGTCGAAATAAACACTGTTTCTTCAGACGCTGTGCTTTCTGAATAAAGGCCTTAACTGCCATATGTTTATTTGATTAACAATGTAGCACTAAATGATACTATTCCAGCTGAACAAATCACTCATTCTCATGAATGGAATATTTGACATTGAAGTGTTTGCACGTGGAGAACGCAATCAGTGGCGGCTACGTGTGATAGGTACCTATTAACATTACATTCATGCAATTATCACATATTGGCTGAGTAACAGGGAGCGGTAGGAAGGAACCAGTGTTTGCACTTTATGACTAATGTCCTCTGTCATCGTCAACGATACTGAGAATTCGGTTTTATGATTCGATCTGCTTGCGTACGCGGCCCACGCGTTAAACAGACTTCAGGTAAAGGTGAAATAAAGTACACGACAATTATTTAACTCCGCTACCTGTTAAACACTCGAAAATTAATTTGATCAAACCTTTCTAAATATTTACTTTTTTTGAAAAACAAACCCTTGTTCCACAATTCCCTAGTGTGGGACAAGGGTTTGTTTTTCAAAAAAAGTTCTTCTGTATCGTGTGTGCGAAACAAACATATAAACTCACACACACAAGCAACCACGCCCGGAACAACTATTTGTAGGTCATACAAATATTTGATCCGTGCGGGAATCGGACCCGCGGTATGTAGCGTAGCAGTCAATCGCTTAGCCACTGTGCCAACCGTGCCGTCTAAACTAATCAGCGCACTTATTTCATAATTTCCACATGTTCTTTGACCATCCATATATGTAATATCCTAATACCTACAGTAAAATAGTACCTCCGAAGCAATTAATACACTGTCTTAATAAAATATATCAAGCGACCATGCAACTACTTTTTACGGGATTAGCACATAGTCATTTTGAGAAAGTCAGTCGCATGCATCCAGTCTCGCCGGAATCCGTTCGGACACTTTTCCATCGAAGTGAAAAACCTTCTCACGCGCAAATCTCGTTCCCACGCATGAGTTTCCTCGTTCTCTCAATCGAATGAGGCAGCCTGTTCGGAACTACAATTCTAACGATTTTCTCGATATACTTGTATTACACAATCGAGTTTAATTATAACTGAGATCTTAATTACCTTAGACATCACGACATGGCTTCAGTGTAACTTAAGTAATAAAAGCAACATGTAACCCAAATGCCAGCACGGAAAAGTGTAATAGGAATTATTAAAGTTTTCGTAGATTACTCCCGGTACACAATCGCGTTTACTTTCAGACCATCCCTGTGAGAATAAGCCCTCTTAACTTTTCGCTATACCTGAACATAACACGCCAACTCCATTACCGGGCCATGTATGCCCCTATTATTCATGATGGATGGGCCCACTGCCTGGATCAAATTTTTGTATATTAAAACCTAACAAAACAATTGCATTTTTGGCTTGGAACGAGGTTGTGAACATTAAACTATTATTAAAAAACAATCCGAAATTGTGTAGAATAAAAAGGCAACTAATTGTTACTATGCTTTCTGTACCTACATCAAACTAAGTAACTTGGTGCAAAAGTATTTGCTGCGAAACGACTCAATTTTTTGAATGGAAATTCGCTGTTTACGGTGCTTGGTGCACAATGTATCGCACGCAAATCTTGTAAAGTTAAAATATGTAATATCAATTTTTTTAAAAATATGTCGCTAAAACTTGGAGCTTCGACCTTCAATATATCTGAAGGACAATTCCCGTAAATTTAAGAAAGTTCAAAATGTAATCTTGATCATCTCATCTCGGCGACAAACAAATGTCAGTAACTTATCAAAATGTAGTGAAATTTGAAATCTTTTTTGACAGATTGAGACTGAGATCAGACTGTGAACGTTTTTAAAATTATTAGAATTAGCCTCTGTAGCCTGAGATTCCTGATATATGGTCCAGTAAACAAAAAAAATTGTGAAGAACAAGTGACTCGGATTTTAACAGCAGTTATATTGCACGGGAGCTGGCTAGTAAGTAATGTTAAAAAAAAGATTTCTGACCGCAGTCCCATTAGAGGTAGATGCGGCACATGCTGAGCCCCCGCCTCGCTGCACCACTCGGGGTAGGCGCGCCGGAACTCGCTGAAGTCTCCTGTTAGCAAACAACATGATCTAATTAACAAAAATCTTAAATTCATTCATTCACAAACAGACTAAGCCGCTGGGGCTAAATGAGTTCATGAAATGTTGCACAAGAGTACCTAAGTAGATACCTTAGACATCACTACATATTATAAAACAAAGTCACTTTCTCTTTTCCTATGTCCCTGTATATGATCAAATCTTTAAAACTACGCAACGGATTTTGATGCGGTTTTATTTAATAGATAGATAAGAATAGAGATTAAAGAGGAAGGTTTACATGTTTAATAACATCCATTAAATTGTGAAGAAATACTTATATTTGAGGTTTCTAATGTGATGTAAATAATTATATTATTTTTTCCACGTTTGCAGTGAAAGTTTCACTGTGAAACGTAGGCTGAACTATACGAGATTTATCAAAATAATGTATTAAACCTTGTACACATTGAAAAAGTCCGGTAAGGATCTCTTATGGATAATTATCCCACAATAACATTTTTTGTCTTTTACTTTTTACGACAAATACCGGCTAATTTACGAAGTGATTTTAACCAATACAGTATTAATCCTTATCCAATTTAGTACCTTAAATATATTGTTACGAATGCACCTTATGTCGAGGGCATAGGGTTCAATATCGCGATTGCTGTCTGGGATTCTGCTATACCTTTTATTTGCGCCTGGGTTTCTGCCTGGGATTCTGCTAAGCAGCGATGAATTTGGCGCGTCAAGAGGAAGAATCGCTTAGTGTCCCTGCACCCATAGAAGATGCGGCCGTCGTGACACCGACGAATGTGAGTGCGCCTAGTACCACCACTATTCCCGGAACCAGCGGATGCGATTTATCGGCATTACTGGCTCACTTGACGGCGCAAATAAGGCTGAGCATAGCAGAATCCCAGGCAGAAACCCAAGACGCACAAAAGGAAGATAGTGACTTGAAGACAGTAATCGAATGGAAGAAACGTGGCTAGCGGCAAGCTTGGAGTGAAATATCAGCGCTTAGCCCAACAGCAAAAAGTTACTGGGCTCAATGGGACAGCCTGATAATTGACAATGGAGTTATGAAGAGGAAATGGGAATCACCCAGTGGACAGGAGCATCCGGAAGACATCTAGGAGTGAAGAAAACCCTGGAGAAGGTGAGAAAAAGATTTTATTGGGTGCATTGTCGCGAAGACGTAGAGGACTGGTGTAGGAAATGTGTAGCCTGCTCCTCAGTAAAGGGACCGCAAACAAGAGCCAGAGGTCGGCTGAAAGTGTACAATGTCGGCGCACCATGGGAAAGAGTTGCGGTCGATATAGCTGGGCCATTTCCTATTACTGAAGAAGGAAATAGGTATATCATCGTCATACAAGACTATTTCAGCAAATGGCCAGAAGCTTTTGCTGTACCCAACCAAGAAGCTCATACCGTCGCCAAGAAGCTAGTTCACGAGGTGTTCTGTCGATTTAGCGTTCCCTTGGAGTTACACTCTGACCAGGGTAGAAACTTCGAGTCTTCACTATTTCAAGAGGTTTGCCAACTACTCGGGATACATAAGACTCGTACAACACCATATCACCTTCAGTCAAATGGAATGGTCGAAAGATTCAACCAGACGCTAGAGAATCATTTGGCCAAAGTAGTGGAAGAACTAAAGAACTAAGGACAGCCAGTTGTGGTCTAATTACAACTAAGTGATTAATTATGCGTATAGTGTGGAAGCTTAGGGAATAAAGTACTGTCGCTTATGTATTTGTTTTGTTGTTTTCGGTTTATATGTATACATATACATACGGTATCGATTTTTACAGATTCGATACCGTATGTGTATACCTCACAAAACATGGTAGTTTAAGAAAATATGTAATCACATTCGACTACCCAAATTTTATTGAAAACCATCGAAAGTTCATGCGCATCAAAAGTTATCCCCCCGTCTGATTTGTCATTCAATATAAATTTTACTAAGTTCAGAATATGAGTCAAGGATAAACTATGCATGCTTTGGTGATGATTATGATTAAGATACACAAAGTCCATGGAATTCTTCATATTCATGAAAATATGTAACAGAACAATTGTGTTACAGAGGAATGCCTTTCAATTTCAAAGTCGAAATGATTGTACGTTCTTATTGGGCATCAACCAGATAAAAGACATTTTGATTAATCGGTTAATAATAGCTCTACTGGTTAGAACAATACTGTATCTTATGGAGACGAAAAGGTGCATAAA
The DNA here is from genome assembly GCA_037179545.1 of Sesamia inferens. NCBI lineage: Eukaryota > Metazoa > Arthropoda > Insecta > Lepidoptera > Noctuidae > Sesamia > Sesamia inferens. The sequence goes on along the minus strand of CM073928.1, from coordinate 10,930,270 downwards.
ATTGTACCGATCGAAGGTGCTCTGCCTCTGCTCTGGTCTCTGTACTTCGTTTGGTTTGTAAGTTTCAAATTCTTCCGTATTATATTCTGTTTTGCTCGTGCTCAACATTCCATTACTATAACAGGCAATTGTTAACTGTAATTACTAGTGGCGAGTGAACTATTGACGTAAGTAAATCTGTGTCAGCGTTCATTAATTTAATTCCAAGTTGATTTCTTTCATTCATTGTTCTGTTCATTAATTTACCTCCATTCAAAACAATGCACGTCTGACATTTAGGGAAGAGAGTAATGGTGAGGATAATTTTTATAAGAAAAACCTCAGTTGAATATTTCTTTATGCCATGTTTTCCGAACACAGAGGTCTTTTGACTTTTAGAAAATCTTTTGTATATTCTTTGACAAAGGTCATGCTTTTATTTGTTGAAGTAGAAATATTACTCAACCCACACCATTAGTGCCCACAAGCTGAGTGACTCTATTAGTGAGGTGGAGATAGCTGGGAGAAATCTAAGCAAGCAGATACGATCGCAAAAATAGAACAGCGCAAAAGACCTCTTAATAGGTTATTGGACACATGTATTGTATAGTTCCTAATGCAGTGTTGTTGCTGGCGACAGGTGCGGTAAATAGACGAGCACGCCGCGTTTCCGTCGCGTTCGGCCGCTTCCTGTCATCCGCTGCTCAGCCCACGATTGTGATGATAATTATGCTCCCATTATGTCCATCACAGACCTATAAGAGGTATATCTAATAGTCACGAACACGACAGCCCGTTACTGACGCCCATTCAGTAACCTTCTATACGGTATAATTTTGTGACTGCTCAGTTAACGCTGAAGTTAAACGGAATATGTACTGCAGGAATGGGAGTCGTGGAAATATTTTTAATGCAATGACAAAAATTCCAATAACTTTCCAAATCATCTATACTAATACGTATTGTATAAAGCTGAGGAGTTTGTTTGAACGCGCTAATGTTAGGAACTGGTCCGATTTGAAAAATTCTTTTTGCGTTCGATAGCCCATTAATCCAGAAAGGCTATAATGTCAATAGGAGCAGAACATATCAAAAATTTAAAATGTATGCTGTATATTATGATAAGTGTAATAATGTATGAATATAGAAATTGACTCTTTGGGGTTAAAATAAAATGTTGAAATAACTAACTGCACTCGAACGACGTCGCGGGCGGCCGCTAGTTTATAAGTTATGTTCCAACATATCGAGGAAAACGCTGTTTTATGAAAATTATGGTGAAAATGGTGTTACTGCAATGTTTGCTTGACTATTTCATGTGTCTTTAATGAGTGATCGAATTAATTATAAATGACCTTGTATTGCCCTTGGCTTATTATAAAGTCATTCATAATTATTAACTCAGCCACAGCATAGTTAACCAAAGCAAATTTTAACATTTAATTCATCAAGGCTCACCAAAATTCAAGTATGTTGGCTACCGTAATGATGGTAAATAATCAGATAGCAGGACAAGTGTGCCGATTTGCCACTTTCACAATAAATATGGGCCATTGGGTGAGCTGGAAGCCAGCAGGCTGGTACCACGCAGCCGCGCGGCGTGGGGGAGCGGGGCGACGGCGGCCCGGCATCGATCCGATGACTCATCGCGGCCCATTCATCCGCCGCACTCAATGAACCCGTCGTACCCTCCTCCACGTCTCTAACACCCCTCCCCCCACTTTCCACGCTTGTCCTCGGTAGCAAGGACTCCATAAAACTCCCCTCACCGCGCAAACCCAATCCTTCAGCCTGCTACACCCACACAATATCAACGTGATCGTTTCGTACACATTTAGCACCCACTCTTGACCGCCCACCGATAGCCATACAACAAACAGTCTACCTAAAATGTAGCTTTGATGTAAATTGAAATGGTTATAATTACAAGGTTGGGGCGGGCAAAGATCTTGAGTAGGTTAAAAATGTATGTAAATACGGTAAAATATGAAACAAAATGTGGAAATACGTATGGCACACAAGGCAGGATCATACATGGCGGTGGTCCCGTCACGCGGGGAGGCGCTGGCGTGGCGTGGGAGGCAGGTGCGGACTGCGGGGAGGCCTTGGCCCGGCGGCGGCCCTCGTCCTTCCAGCCACGTTAATCAACAACCTTGTGCGATTTTAGTCACTGAATATATTATTATGCAGACCTGTGAACACTACAGAGTATGTTCGTCTCAAGTGTCAATAGAACGACTGTCATTCTGCGCTGCAAGTCGAACCACAAAAACCAGACAAAGACTATTTGCATGGGTTACATTGGTGATCCGGGTGTAGGTATGTGCTTATTAACTTATGGCAGTAGTTTACCGGTTTAATAATGTAAAACAGGTATGCTGCGTCAACAAATAATTGAGTAAGACATCAGCTGGAGCGACTGTGGAGTTTGCCAATCTGGTCCATTAAATTTAACTTCTTCACATACAATTTTAATAGCATCGCAAAAAAAATTGTCATCCAATATCTTATAGCATCTAAATTATGGATTTGGCTTTGAGATTCGCCTACGGTGAATGCCGTGCGTCTTATAATTGTTACCACCTTGTCTCATGATTACCTTGCACAAAATTTAGTAAGATACTTAATAGGTTGAAGCGAAAGCATGTCATTGATAATACGTGACATCTTTAAATAGACTTTAATCAAGCCAGTTGGAACAATTTAAACCAATTTACTAAGGTTGGTGAGCGACTTATAAATATGATTGCACATCGGCCTCTATTGACTGTTCTTCGAGTTGGGTCAATTAAATCCATTCACAATGATCGTGACAAACAAGTCTTGTTAAATGAATGACATAAACATTTTAACCTTCTGGCATCTATCGTAACCGCCAACAAATACAGCCTCAGCCGAAATATAGATGCAGCAATTTCTGGAAATCATATTCTTGTTACCTGTGCCTTATTTAGTTACATTTAGAATTGTGTGCTAAGAAAACAATAGAGAAATAATACTGCAATAAATAACGTAATGTAACGTTAGGCCAGATTCTGGGAATGTAGCATTGACGTCACTCCTAACGATTTGATTCAGGTTCTTAGAATCGACGGAATGGGAGTTTTGGATTTCAAGGCGTATTACGAAAATAGATATTCTGCTTGTACTTAGAAAAGTGGATCCGTACGATAAAGTTCACAAAAAATAGCCCACGTGATTATGCATGCCTGTGATTCGGACTAAATAGCAAAATAAACTTACTTGTTGGAACAATGAATCAACTGGAGATTTCCCACCAGTTGGTCTACAGGTTCATTACAGTCATAATAAACTATTTGGTCAGCAAGATTGAATTCTTTAAAGAAAATCAAAGTCCACGCGCAATGACAGAAACAAAACCACAGGCAAAGGTTGAACTTGTGATACTTAATTACATTATTATTCATGTTATATTTTAGATGATGGCTCGCCAAATAATCAGAAATTACATATTTTGCGGTTGGTCGACTATGTGCTCCTAGTTAAATGTAAAATTTCCTGTACATACATTTAGGTGGATACGTTTATTAGCCAGGGTATTGAATTATAAATGGTAAGGACATGATGCACTAATTGACTGTCGGCTCGATTTTAAGCCGATAATGAGTGCGGCGCCGTCGTCGGCTGCCCGTCAGATAGCGCTTCCCATAATCGTATCGGTATTTAACAGTTACATCGCGCCGCACACCGACCTCGCATCACATGCTACATTATCGACGGTAAGCTGATATCTAATTTATGAACCATATACAAATGTATATCCGAGCGTTAATAAATTGGTGACCTTTACGTGCTTTTACGGCGTAACAAGTTACCTTTTTTTTAATTCATAGTCACTGTAGCGGAACCAGAACTAAATAAAATCAGAATACAATACCTACGCAGCACAAAATAGTAATCCGCGGATTGGACATTACATCAGCACATAAAAACTGTCAATGCCAATGTTACGCCTTGATGTACTTGTTTATACACACTGAGCTCCATTCAAAGTTTCACGCTTTAGATTTTATCAATGATATTGATTAACATTGTCTATACGAAGCATGGCCTGGAGATAGCGTGGCCTATCGCGCATAAGTAAATGCAGGGACACGGGTAGGTTTTACTCAGTAAAAAACCGGCCAAGTGCGTGTCGGACTCACGCACAAAGGGTTCCGTACCATTGATTTATGAATTAAAGGATTTAAGTTATTTGTATGAAAGATTACGCGGTAATAAGCGGTTTACGATTTACGAGGTATTAAAAAAAACTACGTACTAGATCTCATTCAAAACAATTTTCATTGGTAGTTTTTATAGTAATGTACATCATATGTTTTTTTAGATTTTTCATTTTCTTATTTTAGAAGTTAGAGGGGTTAGTTAGTTAGAGGGGGGTCCAACTTTTTCCACTTTGGAAGCATTTGTCACGGAAACTATTCGGTTTAGAAAAAAAATATTTTAGAAACTTCAATATCATATGGTATAATATGGACAATATAATATGGTTGTTTTTTTTTCATCAAACACTTACGTGTGGGGTATCTATATACCCCACACGTATGTGTTTGATGAAAAAAAAAAATCGATTTAATATTGAGTTTATATCAAAATTAAGTTGATAAAAGAGCTCAAAGCAGACACAACTGTTTCCTTGCAGTTTAGTTTATACTATCGCGATCTTCCTTTATGAGATCCCGCTTCCTTTTCCCATTTGCTTTTCCTCTATGATGCCATATTATCATATATAATGTTAGCGTGAGCTGTTCACTCCGGCCAGATGCACACGATTTCCTCTACAATTATAAATGTTAAGCCCCGAAGAGTTTACATTCAAAGCGGAGCTCACAACATCCTGTTGTTCGCAAGCACGTGCCATTTATTTTACGATCGAGCTGCTCCGACACTTCAAATGGACAATTCACTGTCCAATATAGATCAATGGAATATCTTATTTACAATTAATGCAATCGTTTATTTATTACTTAATTTGCTTCCGGTGTTCGATGATTTCTGTTCGTTACCATATTAGGTTAGGTTGTACTTTTATTTTGAGAAAGTATGTATAAAAAACGTTTTGTTCAATATTCACTATAGGACCAAATTGTCCCAAATGATGATGCAACTTGGCAAATTAACTTGTAATCCAAATACTTTTTTTAGAATTAAGTATTTGCCCCAAATGCCTGGGCATCAATCCATATTTACTTAGTAACATTTATAGATTTATCATCTGCATACTTCAAATTAGTACAAAACTGCGCATTTCATTCGTCAAAATCAAGTTTATTATAGTATTCATTATTTACTTTACAGGCAAAGTTAAAATAGTCAGGACGTGAGTGAAACGGGAACTTATTAATAAAATTTCGGCGCTCTTCCGTCGGACGAAGACGACAGTAGCTCCACATCCGGCCTGTTTGATCATCCAGTCTATCTGATAATAAAGTATTATGATCCTCTTAAGTTTCCTACTAATGTACATGTTGGAAAGGAAAAATATTTGATGATTGAGTCATCAACATAAACAAGAATAGTCGTAAAAAGCTATCGTAATATGTGTCCTCAATGTGGAGAGTTCACATTCGTACGATGTATTATTTGTACGGCATCGAGGTGGTATTAGGGGTGCGATTCGTTCTCCATATTTTTATTCACACATTGCAAGAGGTGCACAGGCAACTGAATGAACAAGGTTCATCCAGTTGCATTCAGCAGCTGGGTTATAATAAGTAAAAGTTTGACATGGGTCACCCAGAGTGGCAGAGGTCATTTGATGAATTCCCATCCAAAAAAAAGGGGTACGATAACACCATATTTTTATTCACATATTTCAAGATAGAGGCTTTTGTTTTGCATTATGTAGTGGTTGGCTTTTCTATAACGCCGGACCAAGACTAAATCGTGAAAATAATAATAATAGAGGCGGCTGTTATAAATTATTTCTTTTTGTTTCGCATCCGGGCACTATATACACACATTTCATTCAAACAACTCATTGTTGTTCATTATATTAGTAAATAAAGTAAATTACACAGTAATAAATGGACCACTAAATTGTGTTCATTTACCAGTCCAGAAAATAACGAAGCGTTGGTACAAACAAGCGCATTCGAGACTGCGGTGATTATAATCTAACGTCTCGCATTGAGGAGCACAATAAGTAGTCGACTTCCTCTCCCACGTTTGGAGGAGCGGATGCCTCGACTTGCGACCTCCGGCATGCCTCTTACGCCCCTCACACATTTTAAACTAAAACAGATTGAATCGAAGACGTTTCGTCGTATCTGATATAATAAATAGCTACCGGTTATATGCAGTAAGCAAGATTCTTCAGGCTGCATACTGGTAGTTAAACTAGCATTTTTCCTTTACTTTGGTGTTGTAAAATAAATCGATACAATCGATCTTAATTAGTACGGAAGACTGCAGGTTTTATTCCGGTTTGCAAAATCTAGATTATACCAATGCACGTTTATCTCTCGTTTTGCAAACTGCAGGCTACATTTTGAGACATCATCGAAAAACAAATCTCTATCGCCTTTACATGATGAGTATTTCATAATTCGTGTAAGTAGGTACGCCGCTTTCAAATTCAAAGACAGATTAAATATCGAGAGGTTTTTGTCAATGAATGTTATGAAACGGTTCCTCAGCGTGGCAACCGGTATTACGTGTTACCACTAAGTTAGGTAACAATTTACTGAATGAATTGGTCGTGAGAATAATACACGGGTACTACTTATTTGATATCCGTTAGTATTTGAACTGTAGCATACTAAAATCTTTTTTATTATTTCTGTACCTAGCCTAAAATCTATGGCGATGTCATATTGGACATATAGAAAGCAGGATATCAATTAATCTGGACAAAAAAAAAATGCAAATTCAGTAGTAAAAAGGCACAAGAAAATAAAAATGAAGAAGACAGAAACACTCTTATATGAAAATTTTCGACAAAAGTTCGCTAAAATTGATGAGTTGTGACTGGTAACAATTTGGACACTTAGTGAAATCATTTGAAAATAAAGCTTCAAGTAGCTACCTATATTATTTTGCTGCAGCTTATGCATGTTAAGTTCAAGTCTAGCATTAGTTTGTTCACCTAAAACTGATATAGTATTGAAGATTTTAATTGCAAATTAAATATTACAACCAATAAATGGTCTTTATGGTAGCTGTAGTAAAAAAAACTAGTTTTTGCATTTATACAACTGGGAATAAGCAACGCAAGTGGAAGTTCATAAGACAGGTGGTGGTGGATAAGTGGAGGTTCATAGGTACCTACATTATGCTTATGACATTTATACTTTTCAGAAACTGGAGTTACATTTTTACTGATACTGGGGCCCTAATCTGCTATTACAATAGTGTCAAAATATTCGATCTACGATCGTAATCTACTAACAAAATGGCGTCATTATTACTTTCCAGTGGTCAGTCACTGACAATTTACTCCGCATTAATAAATGTTCAAATTGAGTACATATTAGTTTGTGGAAAATCATGTCTATTAACGGATTTGATAATAATGGCAATACAGCATGCTTCCATGTCATTCTATCACCATATTCACCATTCCATTAGGAGACGACTGATATAATTGAGCGATCATTATGAATTTAGCAGATTACGAACTTTTAAGCACAATGAGTATGGAATTGTGTTGGAATAGCAAATTTATAAAAATAGGAGACTAGGGTATTTGATTTGTTGGTGATGCAATCGGAGAACGTTTTTGCCAAAGAATGGTTACCCATGATTCCTATATTTATAATTATGACAAGTCTGTGTTGATGTTCACACAGCTGGCAGAACAACCTATAATTTCTTCAGGTTAGTCTAGTGGTAGGTAGGTCTTAGGGTTGTCATTCTCTCTACTCTCACTAATTTTTCTAGTTGCTTTTAGGTGTTTTCAGTGGCTTATAAGAACTCTGTGTTCTACAGTAGTGTATTGTGTACAGGTCTATAGTGTTTGTTTCCCCTAGGGGTAGTCATCAGTGGTATTTTGTCATAGAATAGAATACTCTCTATTATTATCATACATATCATCACAGTGTATAATCCCGGTTGCATCCGCGGCTTTCGCATTGGAGCTTGGGGTCTGCTTTCCTACATATACGCCTCCATTTCGCACAAACTCACCAGAGCGTGCCAATAATCTCACACCACGGATACCAATCCGTGGTGTGAGATTATTGGCACGCATGTCAACTCTTACAACGTGAAGGCAGCACTTCTTTGGTCTACCTCGCTTGTTCCGGCTCGGCGGAGGCACATGGCAAGATATTTGTTACCATATTAAAGTATTTAAGGCTCAAGGTTAATTGGGAATATTTGACAGTTTCGGGTAGTTTGACATGGTGTCGTCCATACAGAACCTAATGAGTGTGTTGTGTTATTCTTGTACTTGGCCTGTTTTGAGGTAAGATAAACAGGTTAAAGTTTTTTATCAACTTAATGTGATATATTGACAGGGATTTTTTTGAAATCGTAATTACCTATTATGCATCTTGTTAGTCGCTTCACGGAAAATATCGAAGTTTAGCCAAAATCAGCAGTTAGACTGGTAAAGCGGACCCCAGGCTCCAAAGCTGAAAAAGCTATGGATGTGACTGGGATTAACGCTGAGATGATGATGATGACTTATCTTGTTATAGATTTTACATATCTCTTCTAAATCAAAAGGAAATGATGTCAGTTTAGAAACTTGTAATTAGTATATTGACTCAATTTTTCCTAGCCAATATTTTTTCCATAGAGTCACTAACTAATAATGCTATTATATAGTACAATAACAATTTATCTAATATAGTTAGTTTCAATTTTGTGAATTAAACATTTGCAAATTGCAAAAATCATCCATTAGATTGGCAGTTTGAAAACAAGACACTCTTCCCAGTTTTATGCCTGTTTAAACCTAGTGCCTAATGTTCGTATAATGTATGTATTTAAACATGGTAGGATCTGATTTTAATGATTATAATGATTGTAAAGAATTATATTAAGTGATTAAGTGGATATACCCATAGTCATTGTAAGAGTCATACCGCCTTATTCATAAACGTTGCTTAAAGTTAACTAGTGATTAGCGATTGTTTAACCGTACATTTTAGACGTTTGCACATCACTAAACTTTAATCATCGTTTATGAATAAACCCCTTAAACACTGTGGTGTTTATTTATAAACGACAATAAAGTTAAGTAACATTAAAAGGTCAAAAATGTATAGTTAAAGAATTGCTAATCACTAGTTAACTTTAGGCAACATTTATGAATAAGGGGGATAGTATCTTGCCAAATAATTGCAACCAATTCAAACTGCCATTGAAAATAGTAAAGGTTATTTACAGGATTTATGTCTTTGCAAAAGGCACTATATTATTTACCATAGGGAACCTAAACCTGAAAATACTGTAAACATTGTTGTTTTTAAAGCATTTTACAATGTAAACAAATGCCCCTTTATACATAAACGCTGCTTAAAGTTAACTACTACTTAGAGACTGTTTAACCATACATTCTTGAGCTTGTAACATCACTTAACTTTAATTATCAGTTATGAATAAGACATTATGGTAACACTATTGTTTAAGTTTATTCTTAAACAATGATTAAAGTTAAGTGACATGCAAACTTCAAAAATGTATGGTTAAATAGTTGCTAATCATTAGTTAACTTTAAGCAATGTTTATAAATAAAGGGGGTTTATGATCATGTAGTGAAGTACAAGATCATTGTCATTAAGTTTAACCTGAGACGGAACTATACATGATCATGGATATTTGAATATACTAAATAAATGCTGGATTATCAATGTGCATCCGTGCGGCATTAGAAGGCTGTTGGCTGCACCAGCTGTAAACGGCGTGGGGGCTCGGCCCACTAATGTAACTAGATAGTACTTGGTGCCACTCCTACCTTCAAGGCAGACGACCTGCACGCCATCTTGCTTTAGCCTCCGAAGCAGGATGCCATGCACAGAGTCTGGGTCCCGTGGAACTCCATCTCCATACAACACGAATATGCCCCGAGTACGGCAATGCGAGATTCTTGCCTTCAGCTCCTTACACTGCACAGTCGATACCAGCTCGATCTTGCCCGCTGCCAACCGCCTCAGCATTATACTCGGGATAGAAAAGTTCACTGCGGAACGGATGTGAGCTACCGAGTACTCGTTGGAACCGCGACAGTCTATTAGCACAATATCCCTCTCGTCGGAGCGCAACTTCGCCAACAACCACTCCTTCGACACCAGATCACACTCGCATTCAGAATCCGTAGGCATGTTGTAATTACAACGTTCTCTTATGTTTACACGAGCCCTTTGCGACTTACAATCGCCTGTTGCACTAATACATGTAAATCTCATAAACTGAGTTCGTAAACACCCACATTCTTATTAACACTATCTTTATGCAAATTCAAACAAACTAAATTTAATTAAAACTGAAGAAAGCCATTGAGAATAAACACAACAGTAATGTAACGCTCAACTCAACGCGAGCGAGCGAGCCAGGCGCCAGACGGCGAAGCAAAACGCAACAACGAGTAACGACCGAACGAACGATTTCATCCGACATGGGCGAAGAGAAGGGTTTGAGAGGGGCGAGGTGGGTCGTGCGGGCACTGGGCATTGGCAATGAGCAACGGCCGGGCACAGAGCAAGTAATCACTACCTACGCTATGTGTACGTACAATCGAGACGGGACTCCCTAGTAAAAAAAAAAATCCATACGAATGTATGAAACACATGGACTGGCTTAATACCTACCTAACGAACCTAACTAAAACCACAGATAATGTATGAGTAAGAACTATTTCCACGAATCAATATCGCCAACATGAAGAAAAAAAATAGGGATGGCTAGCGTTATCAATAAAATGGGATCGATAGCATTAGTAACAATTTTTGCATTTTCTCAAATAAAAAAAACTATTGAAAATTAATTTATTTTATTATTACATTAAAATAAATAATATTTAATTAATTATACTGCCGCATTTTCCGCCGCTACTGAATGATCTGGACTCCGGGTGTGTTGTTTCTGGAAGTTATGCAACAAATATGGAATTTATTGTATGTTTGTATTGAATAGAGTTCTAAACTGCTGAATCGATTTCACAAATTCATTAAATACTATCATTAAAATAAATAATAATATTTAATGAATTTACTACTTCCGCATTTTCCGCCGCCACTGACTGATCTGGACTCCGGGTGTGGCGTTTCTGGACCAATTGAAACATATTTGTGTAAATGTGTGTTGTGTGTTTTACACAAATATGTTTCAATTAATTTTCTATAGGCACATAGGTCAAGTCCTCTTTACCGTTTATTTATACCCATTGTTTGCACCTACAAAGAAAAATGATTGATGAATACCATAACTGCAAAAACTATTTTTATTTGTAACAACTCAGTCGCTGAATGATTTTAATGAAAACTAAATTTAATGATTTTTTTTTTTTTTTTTGATATGGCATCTCGTAGTTGACCTTGAGAGGCCGTGACTACTTAACCGGACTTTCCTGTGGATGCCTTAAATGAATTTAAAGCCTCCAGCCAGGGCTACTAAAAACTAAGCGACTACGCACTAAGGGCACCCCCTGCGGGGTACGGACCTCGGCTTAGGGCGTCGCTGGAGAGAACAGCAAGGGATGGCTGGATCGAATTTTTATTTACTGGCTCAGCTGCGGCGCGGGCTGGCCTTCATCGGACGAGGGACGGGGGAGGGGGCTACTACGTTGAACGCGTCGCGATGGACCTCGGCGGCGAGGTCGGTTCTTTGTAAGAGTGCTGGTGGCCCTATTGGCCTCTTGGAGGAGGGTAATGGGGTCATCTGGGTCTGTGAGGGCATGCCTTGGGCGGCGAAGCTTGGAGATGGTGGAGGGGGTGTAGTTAGCAGCCGCTACTATCAGGGGATTGCGGTGCTTGGCAGCAGTGTCAAAGAAGCGTTTGGAAAGACGCTTCATGAACTGCTGGATGGTGGGGATTTTGAGATCGAGGTGGAGGATCTCATTACGGACGAACCAAGGGGCGTTTGTGGCTTTACGCAGGAAACGGTTTTGGAAAACTTGCATCCTATGGATATGACGCGGCTTGGCATGTGCGAAGACTGGACAAGCGTATGTCATAATCAGGCCCGCCGCTAGGGGTTCGAACGCCCGTGTGCAATTCCCATTTTGCCGCCCCCGTTTAACTATGTCTACCTTACACGATCTAGGTAAAAAAAAAACTAGGTTAAGGATGTGAAAAAATAAGAAATACTTTACAACGAAAAACTATTTATTTACTTAATTTACAGTAATTGTACCTTTCTTGCCTTAATGTTGGCGAAATCTGTTATCAATTTTTTTGTGTCTAAGCTATCTAATATCTCATGTTCAATTGAAACTATGGCTAAATTACTTAGTCTTTGCTGGTGCATTGTTGATCTCAAATAGTTTTTTATAATTTTTAACTTTGAAAAGGACCTTTCACCAGATGCAACTGAAACCGGCAGCGTAAGTAATATTCTTAGTGCTATTGCTATATTCGGAAATGTTGACATTAAATCATTTGCAAAAATATATTGCAATAAGGTTTGTGGATCATTGGACTGGTGTTCAGTAAAATGCAACTTTAAAGCATTGATTTCATTAAACAAATCTATACCATCAATATCTGTGTCACTATTGGAACTGTCTTTTAGCTTCAAATTCAAATCTTTGCAATGTTTCATTAAATCATCTTTGGAGTAACTAAATAAGTTATTATTGGTGAAAAAGCCAAATACGTCGGTAAAAGTTTCCAACTCCTCGAATCTATCCTTTAAAGAAGTCAACGTTTGATCTAGGATTCTAAAAAATACCTCTACTTTGTATTTGGTTTTGGGGTCAAGTAAAACTTCGTCACTCTGTTCATATTGAAATTGAGTTGGTTTCCTTCGTGGACGAACTGTGTCTATAGGCGGAAAATCTGTTTCAACATTAAGGTCCCGAGCCACATTGGTAGCTTCTTCTAACACCCTTTCGAAGTGCTCATCCGTGCGATATTCGGTGAATTGATCAATCAATTTGTTTAACAAATTTATGCAGATTTGAGTATTTATTGTGGGGTTTTGCATCATTTTGCTGAGAGCATTAATTTCATTTAAAATATCGAACCAAATTACAACCGAACAAATAAATCTATAATTTTGAATGTTTAAAGCAAGCGAATGAGCTTTATGAGATGTTGTACAATCCCATTCCGACGAATTGTTATCTGATATTTCTAGCAAAGCGTCAAATATTTTTTCGAGATGATACCGTAAAGGTTTGACTGCATCGATTCTGCTAGACCATCGCGTGGCACTTAATGCTTTTAATTTTAAATCTGGTAAATATTTGCAAATTATCGACCACCTTTTTGTAGATGACGAAAAGAAAACGTAAATTTCTTAAATTATATTAAAAAAATTTACGGTGTCGTGCGTAATATTTGCCGCATCGTTAACGACCAAATTGAGACTATGCGCCGAACATGGAACGTAAAATGCGCGATTATTAATTTCCAATATTTTTTTTTGCAATCCGTTGTGTTTTCCACGCATATTAGAACCATTGTCATAACCTTGACCACGTAAGTTCTTAATATCCAGGTCTAATTGCGAAAATAAATCTAAAACGAAATTTAATAGTCCTTCACCTGTGGAGCTGGTGATCGGACAGAAACCAATAAAACTTTCGCATGTCGTAACATTTTTAGTTTCACTGTTTAAAATGACATACCTGAGTATAACTGTAATTTGTTCTGTGTGACTTACATCTGGTGTGCAATCTAATATAATGGAGAAATATTTTGATTCTCTGACTTTGTTCAAGATATAATTTTTTATGGTCGTGCCGAGTAAATCAATGATTTCATTCTGAATTTGATCTCCTAAATAGTGAGTCATGCGAGTTGAATCCAATTTCGAGGCTTGAATTCTGTGAATATGTTCTCGCATAACTGAATCAAAGGTTGCTATCATTTCTATTGCTTTGAGAAAATTACCGTTATCATGCTCATATAATGTTTTTGACGAGCCCCTAAACGCTAGACATTGATGGGATAAAAATTTTATAACAGCTATGATCCTTTCCAATACATCACACTATTGTTTTTTTTCAGATTCCAATAGTCTCAGTTGCATTTGATTTACAGTAGTTTTGTTTTTTAACATATTATTTAGTTGTACCCAACATTTTAAATTTTCACTGTGAGAAACGCTTGTTTCGTGTCGTTTTAAGGTGGATGACAAATGTTGCCAGTCGAAAAAAACCGCTTGGAGCCGACAAACTACTTACAGTGTTACTGAATATTTTACAACAGAAACAATAGACTGAATCTTTTGACGTAGAGTAAACAAGCCATTCTCTGTTAATTTTTTCTCCATTGGGAAGATTTCTAGAATAATAACTGTTTGCAAATTTTCTTCCGTCATCATTAGCAGGAAAATTGTAGTTAAACAGCTGTACGGGACCACGACTTACCAAAATATTAACAAGATTATTAGTCATACTGGCAGGCCATAAACCGGGATCATCACCACAATCTAAACAGCTACTTATTGACGACGATAAATTGCTTACAGGTTCTTGAGCAGTACTTTCTCTTGTTTTAGTTTTACTGAAGTCTGCCTCTAAAGGACTAATATTTCTCTCTTCAGATACCTCCATAACTTCTAAATTTAAGGCTGCGCTTGTTGAAGCTACGCCAACATTTTCTTGACATTCCATTTCCCTATTTTCTGGTTTGCTTAAAAATTTCTCTAGAGAGCCCTCTAATTTTTTTTTCTGTGCATCTTTTTCTCGTTTTTGCTGTCGAAATTGCGCTCCTGAAAGCTTTTTCCTTTTTTGCGGTTCCTGGAATGTATCGGAAGATTACTTAACTTTATTTCCCATACCCCATAGTAAAACTTTCATATAATTGCAATAATCGACCCACAGGCTTATATACGGAGTTACTTACCATAATACGATTTTTGGCGCCGACGGATGAAATAGATAATTCTCTGAATAATAATCACACTAACCAAGTCAGAATATCATTAATTTTACGTATTTCCACTCCTTACGGAACTTATTAAGAACTAAACGAAATAATTGAAGCGTGTTGTTCACTAATCTGTTCGACTTCGCATCGCTTTTGCATGTTTATAAAAAGAGGAATGAGAATTAAACTCTGAGGGGATTCCCGTATTTCGTCGTCGTCGTTTCATAGCATAGAGCCTAGCACGACCATAAACAATATGTCGACTTTCTTGCGGCAGCCGTCCTCCGGCCCGAGCCCACCTTACCAACAAGTGCTACGTGTTGCATCTTTGTTCTCTTGAATTTCAATAGATGGCATTGTTTAATACAAAAGAAAATAATTGCGCGCCGCTTCATATTTCTTTTGGTTGGATATTTTTTTAGTATTATGATGTGACAATTTCTGAATTTTGGTCGTTGATTGCTTGATTTGCCGCCCCCCTGGATACGCCGCCCGCGTGCATTGCACGCCTTGCACGCCCGCTTACGGCGGGCCTGGTCATAATCGGGCGTATGCACGCTGTGTACAAGCGCATTTTGCACTTGAGCGACAGTTTGCTACGCGGGTTGAGGACGGGGTGGAGTCGACCCAGAGTGTAGGCGGCACGTGAGCGGACCGCCTTAATATGCTCTGAGAAGTTGAGGTTACGATCGAGAATCACACCTAGATATTTGGCTTGCTTCCCCCAGGGGATCAGCTCGCCAGACATGGAGATGGGTCGTGGGGTGGGGACGTTTAGTCGCGGTTTCGTGTGGAGTACCGCTTGACTCTTTTGGGGGTTGACTTCGATCCTCCATTTCTTGAACCAGTCAGCCAGTTTGTTGACTGCGGTTTGGAGATGGTGTCGAATTCGGTCAGGGCTGAGTCCCGAGCAGTAGATGGCGGTGTCGTCTGCGAACAGAGCGACTTGAGCCTTACCACCTTTCGGGATATCGCTTGTGTACAGCGTGAATATAAGGGGGGCTAGCACGGAGCCCTGGGGGACACCTGCACGGATGGGGCGGGGGGAGGAGTGTGCTCCTTCGATTTTGTAGCGGAAGGTGCGGTTTGACAGGAAGTCCCGTAAGATGAGGACGAGACGGTCGGGCACTCCGAGTTTGTACAGCTTATAGATTAAGCCGTTGTGCCAGACTTTGTCAAACGCTTTCGCTATATCGAAGTAGACTACGCCTGTGTACATACCACGCATGAACCCTGCGTGTATATGTTCAGTGATGCGTAGGATTTGTTGTGGACAGGAGTGTTGGGCACGGAACCCGAACTGCTCATTTGGAATGAGGCCCTTATTCTCGGCATAGGCTCTGAGACGCTTATAAATAAGCCTCCCGTAGATTTTGCCGAGAACTTTCAGTAAGCTGATTGGACGGTAACTATTGGGATCGGCTTTAGGCTTACCGGGCTTGGGAATGCCAATCACAGTGGCTTCTTTCCACGTTTGTGGGAAAATGTTATTCCCCATTGCACCATTGAAGATGGTGGTCAAGAGGAGGACTAGGTGGGCTGGGAAGAGACGGACCACTCTGTTGGTGATGCCGTCTGATCCGGGTGCTTTTTTGGGTTGAAGGCCTTTGATGAGGTCCTGCACTTCATCTGGAGTGATGGGAGGCAGGGGATCATTCGGGTCGTCAACGGGCGGGAGGGAGGTCCTACGTTCTACTTCAGCGTCGACCTCTAGGAGGTGGGCTTGGTCTACTGGTAGGAGGCTGGGGGAGCACTGGGCTTCGAGGCAGGAGGCAAGGCATTCAGCCTTTTCATCGTCATCGAAGGCGATGGTATTGTCGGGGCGAACCAGAGGAGGCATGGTGACAACTTTATGGATTTTAACTTCCTCTGAAGTTCCCAGAAGGCTAGGTGGGTGGGCTCTAACTCGTCCAGCATCTTATCCCAGCCGGCTTCACGCCACTCCGATATGCGTCTTTTTACAGTTCTCTGTAAATAGCGCATATGGGCTTTGTTGGCCGCGCAGGGGAAGCTGCTGTAGGCACGGACAGCCGCGTTCTTCTCGGTTAGGAGTTCACGCAAGTCAGTGGGAAGTTTCCAGCGGCAGTCTTCTGTCGCTGTTACCTCCCTTGAACAGTCGTTCAGGACTGACTGTACGTGATCCGTGAACGAGTCGATCGCGGTTGTCGTGTCCGCGATAGAGTCCAGGCGTGCAGGTATGGAGTCTAGGTGGGGGGATGTGGAGGATTTCAGCCGATCGCTTACTTTCCTCCAGTCCGTTACCACCTTCGTAAGGGGTTCTTGACCTGGGTCAGAGAGGCCAGTGCGGGGAGCCAGTCTGATAACGACTGGTCGATGATCGGACGATAGTTCTGGTAGCGCTTCTATAGAGTCTAACCGTAGGTTGACGTTCTTTAGGAGCGCCACGTCCAGGACGTCCGGGGTGTGATCGGGGTCGTAGGGGAAATGGGTGGGGGTCATAGGTCCCACGACGTCGAAGCTCATTCGGGTAGAGAGGTCAAACAGGAGTCTGCCTCTGGAGTTGATCCTGGTGCTATTCCAGGCGGTGTGTTTGGCGTTGAGGTCGCCCGCTATTATAACGGAGTCGCTCAACCCCAGAAGTAGGGCGATGTCGTCTGCTAAGAGTTGATGATTCTCTGCAGAGGAATTGGGAGGGAGGTAGGCCGACACTATTGTGATAGGTTGGTGGCCTGTCATGCCGAGACGGCACATTGACACTTCGAGTCGTGAGAGGGGTGGGGGCCCTTTTGAAATAAATAAGGGTTCCGCCTTTGTGACAACGCAATCTGTCGTTGCGAACTACGCGGTAGTTCGCGACCAGAGGTGTGCGGTGGCTAGGCTTGAGGAAGGTCTCTTGGGCGAGGAAGATGTCGATCTGGTGCTCGCGTAGGAATGTTGAGATCTCTAGTTTCTGATCTCTAATGCCATCGGCATTGAAGTGCACCAGTTTCAGGGAACGGGGCTTGGTTCGTTTACTGCTCCTGCAATCCATTAATTGGATGCGATGGAGGACAGGGCCTGATTTAATGAATGATGTTATGAACTTATAAATACCACTGATACAAAAAAGGATTTATCGATAGTCGATAAAAATTGCACCATACAAGTGTTCATGACGAAAAACATATTTGCAGATTTATTTTCAGAAATATTTTTTACATTTCCATATAATGAAAGATATGTTGATTTAGAGTATAGTTAATTCGTAAAATGTACCTAACCGATCTTCATCCAGTGGAAATTGAGCCATAAATGTTCGTTTTTTTTGTTTTCCACCCGTTGTTTGTTCTCACTCCACATGTCTCGCACGTTACAACTGGCATGTTTACAGATAAAAACTACACAAATTAAAAAGACATAAATAAATATAATACGCAAATTAAAAAGAAATAAATATAATACGCAAATTAAATAAATAACTTAATTTTAAAACAGCAGATTCAAACAACAACAGATAGCTCCTAATCTATACTCTTTGCTCCTATCCTAATTAACTGACAATTGACATTGACATAATTTTACTCTTTGACGTTGATACTTGACGATAACGGATCGCAAGCAAAGATGGCCGCGGTATTATACAGCTAAAACAAGAGAATCAGAGATGTCGTAGCAACCATTTGAATGTGTACTTACTTCCCTACTTTGACGGGTTCCGCCGCCATTAAAATTTCCATGAGTTTCATACTTCTATTTTTTTGTTCTAAATTGCGCCAGCCTGCGGCCGGGCTGTGCATTTGGCTGCGCACACAGAGTACATTATACTATAGGCGCGCCGCTGATGCCGCCAGGCCGCTGAGGCCTGGACGGAGATGGCCTCCTTCTGATGTCGCAGAAGGAGGCCGCGGAGCGGGAGCGAGAGGAGGATGCCCTCGCTCCGGCGCTCCGCAGGCGGAGTAGGGGTAGGAGAAGGTGGAACTTCGCCCGCTTTCTCCCTCCCTGAGGTGAGCGGAGGGCGTGAGGTACGGGGGTGCCCGCGCCCGCCTTGCCCGCTCACCATGTGGGAGCCACGGCCCCTCCCTAGGAGGGGCAAATGAGGGCCCGCCTTACTAGGCGGGTTTTGCCGGCAGAGGAGTGGTAGCTCAGGCTCCGCTAGTTTCCCACTCCCCCGCCACTATGGCGATGTCGGAGTGTCGCTGGGGTTTTTAGTGGGTATACGGGGAGGCTCTCACCCGGGGAGTCCCACATACCCCTCCCGTCCCCCGACGGGCGGGGATGCGTAATTGACATTTTCCCCAGCGACGTAAAAAAAAAAGGATAAGTTACGTACGAAAGAAAACAAGAATAACAAAGAAACGGCTCAAAGGTCTTAGCAACCAAGCTAAAAACTCCTATATAAAAAAAAAAACTGTCAAATGTCACTAGTCCGTCAATTTTAAGTTTTTCTGGCAAAGTGGCTGAATGCGAGTGAGCGAATTTCAAGCAATATTTAATTTTTACGGTTTACTTGCATTGAATTATTGAACAATAACAAACTACATTTTGTGAAATACCGCCTTTTGCAATGGAGGACATTTACGACGATTTATGTAACTACGAAGACGTGAATATTGTCCAGGAGGTATTGTGGTTTAGCGCCAAAACGTCTTTTAATGTTTTATCTTTTCAAAACGTTATTTTATCAAATAATTTGATGAAATATCAGAGCCAATACTTCTTGTACTCCATTTTATATAAAAAAACATGTTTTTTTTTAGCTACGCGATGAAAACGAAGCTCAGAAAGTGAAGATTGCAGAACATGCAGCTGCCTTGGAAAAGATTCAAAAAGTAAGTATCTAATAACTACCAAAACCATTTTAATATTTATTTATCTATGTTGTATAAAATTATTGAACTATCTCAATTTTGATTTTCACCTAAGCTGCTGTAAATACATGCGCTTACACTTACGTGAGTGTTCCATGCTCAGTTTGATCTCTATAAAGTTATTTGCATTGAACGGAACCCGTATTTTTAGCTTCTAACTCAGAAGACTAAATTTCTGTTCCAAGGTTTCTACAGTAGGCAGCACAATAGCATTAAGTATAGCAGTGGTGGCTCAGTAGGAACAGCTACGGCCTATGAGTTGTATGTGAGAACCTAGTCGGACTTTTTAATTTGTATAAGTTATTTTATCACCACTGCTCTCAAAATGATGGAAGGAACACATTGTGAGGAAACAGACATGTCCTAGAACCAAAATTTCCAAAAACATCTGAGATAAACCAATCTGCGTGGTGGATTATGCCCTGCGTCCCAGCAGTGGGATCCTAAATTAAGAGAACCTATGTTCAGATTGGCAATGAATCATAGGCAGTATCATACTAACTGTTTATGAACATCACAAAGGCTCTATATTATGGTGACATAATTGTTAGTGTGCATTGCAAGCAACAATGCGCAATCCGTACTGGGCCAGCCACCAACCTGCATGGTGCCAGTGTGGTAGAATATTGCTCACTCCCTCTCACTGTGAGGAGGCCTGTGTCCCAACAGTGGGAACATTATATGCTGATTATGTATTGCAAGCAACATGCGCCGTCAACCTCTGCAACTGCAGACGTTGATGCAATAATGCAAATCTTGTGTACTACAGTCACATACTAACGCAAAACACAATGTGTATGACATGTAAATGCTGTGATGCACACTATCTTAACTCAGATATTTCACCAGAGAAAGAATAAGAATATGAATGGATAACACATTGATATTGTAGGAAATATTGCAGGATTACGACACTCTTGACAAGGAGTTCAAGACATTGCATAGAAACTACTGTTCCCTGTTGATGACTGCCCGTGCAGAGATAAAGAGGAAGACTGAAATGATTACTCGACTTAATACAGAGTAAGTATTCATTAAATATAGATTTGATATGTGTACCCCACATTTACTTTAGTCTCTCAAAAAAAAAAAGTTGTATAAAAAACGAGTTGAAATGTTCAGGTTATTCTAGATCAATCACTACAAAAAAATCATGCTTGCTGGCACATACATAGTTTTAATTCATGTATCTTTTAATCTGTACAAATAAATAAAAAAGCGTCTGTTTGTAATATCAAATCACAATTGTGTATGAAAGTGATCTGATTCTAAAGTACATGTACTGAAAACAATGTGTACATTTTTTTGTATTCTGGTTGCCAAGCTTTGTAACAGGTGGACTAATTTTGACTGGATTTTTGGTGGCAACTGATGTTAAAATATGTAACTTTGGCTACTACAGTAGAGCCTCAATAACTCAAACCTTGATAACTTAAAAACCTCTATAACTTCAAAAAATAATATGTCCCCTATATTAACATATCCCTATAACTTAAAAACCTCTATAACTTAAAAGATTTTGTGTTTCCCTTGGACTTTAACTTATACTCTGTATTATATTAGAGAGACATTTAGGTTTGCTCACAAAACTTAAAACTCCATGTGAAAGAACTAGTAGTAGTAATTTATTAACATCTATGTTTCAGAAAAGACATGATGATATTAGAAGCTCTGAAGAGTGGGAAGATGATTACAAGAAATTTCAACCAGCCAGGTAGGATGAATTATCATGATAGAACATCAGGGAGCAGAAATAATAAAGAAGAGAATGTTAAACAGAGAAAAAACGACACTAAGCATGAGAGGTAAGAAAATCAGTTTATCAACTTGGATGAAGCTGAGTTTGCTTTCTCATCACATTTCTATGCTATCTAGCATCTTTATATACTAATAATTTTTTTGAACATTGTAATTTCTGGACCTACCAGACTATTAACAATGAAGTTAGGACCCTAGCAAAAGGAAAAGTCAGTAAGCGAAAACAAACTACAAGGGTGAAGTGCCAGGCAGTGGCTAGTCTATATTCTGTGTTTGGATGCTTATGTGATGCATAGCTGTTGGTTGACTACTGTTCATGATTGGCATTCAGTTCCTAATATGATTACTATGAAAAATATTTAATATTGTCATTTTATTTGAAAGTCAATGCATTGTTCATAATTTTCAGTTTTTTTAGTTTTCCTGTGAATGTATTATAATCTATGTAGGATAATGGTAGCATCATGCAGTAATTTTACAGTTATATGCACAATTATCGGTGGTTACTTGTTATGTGACTTCCATAAAACTGTATGTTGAAACATTTGATTTGTGATCAATTAAGAGGTTGTATTTCTGCTTACCACTTGGGAAAAAGGTGTGAGTATGTAGTATTTTTGCAAGTTTATATTTGGCATTGCAGTGTTCAATATTAACACAAACATAACAATGTTTAGTAATATTGTCAAGCTGACATTGAACCTGTACCTAAGAAGCCTTTTTTTGTTTGGGATGGGAAATCATCAAATGACCTCTTCTTCTCTGTGTGGAGCGGAAAGGCGTGTTAGACTTTTACTGACTAAAACCCACCCGTGTTCCTTCACTTGCCTGTAGGCCACGGCCACAGTTTCTTAACCTGTATGCCTCAAATGTGTTTTATGTATTGTACTGTACCTATGCCATATACAGTATGTTACAAAAACCCTGTCCGACCCGTGAAGGTGTTGTTAGGTATCGTTAGCTGATTCTACTAATGCGTACATAACCTGGCTAAACTAAAAAAAAAATACCCCCTTAAAAATAAATAACTTAAATAAAATAAATAGGTAATTTCATGGCAACACAGGCACAGGTCATGACCTCAGTTGACCTCATGCATGTAGGTATTGGTAGTCTAACCACGTTTATCGACTCTAGAAAGAAACAATGATACCTACTTAGGCAGCTCGTGAAAAGAACTTTTTTTAAGTAGGAAGGTCGTCTGACCCTCCGAATGTATCTTCGAATTTCATTCGATGAGTACAATGGCTGTGGCGGAGATGTTGTTCCATATTTCGTTCACTAAGAACGATACCGGCCTGGCACCGTCCCACGAGATTAGCACGGTGTTTCACAACATTAGTCCACTCCTACCAATCCACTGCTCGCCGAACTGATAGTGGAGGTACTCACGTACAGGTCGGCAAAAATATGGTGGGGCACCGTCATGCTGGAACCACATTGACCAAGAAGTAGTCACATCCGAATCGTTCAACACCTGATCACAACACAACACAATTGCAGTTTCACTAGGTACCTTCCATCAGCAGGTTACATTACGTTAGAAAACTATGTGATCACACAATAAACGATACGTCTACACGGACGCCATGTCTACGCGAAACTAATAAATTTAAAATAAAAATGATTTTTATTTCATAAAAATAGGTACTCTAACTGCACGGCGGTGCCCTTTGACTAGAGGTGTGAAAGTATTCAAAATATTTCTCGTATCGATTTTTGGTATCAATTTTGTATTTCAGAATTTCACGCATCGATTCAACATCGCATGGCATTCTTTAGATTTTAGAACTTTCACATAACTTAAATCAGGTGAACTTAAATGCTTTACATTGTTTATAATATTCTCCTAAAATCGTATTTCATAAGACCTTTCTAGTTCCTATTTACTAATAATAGGTACTTGTGTTACAATATTGTTATGAGTAATTAATCGATAATCAAAAAAAGTACTTTTACCATTAGGTAATCTGTGTTTTTACAACAAATCATTCGGCCAGGTACAGTTTCAGGTACAGTTTAATAGCGACAAAAACAAAACGTTATTACGCAAAAATTAGTACAGCTCTAATTATTCCTTTGCCGCCGTCGGCGGCTAGACACACTGACGCCGCTAAAGAACCTAAAAAAATAATCAAAAGAAAGCCGACAATTATAAGGTCTAAAATGGTGTTTACACTTTTTTAAATTTCCCGAATTTTGGGGAAGTTACAGGGTAAAAAAGATTATTTCAAAATTCATTAGTATTGTTACTATGATGATTATGCAAAATTTTATATTTTATTTGGTCATTTGTTTACCTAACCCTTATTATCCTTGTGGGTCGGACAGGGTTTTCGTAACATACTGTATATTATGTTGTTTTTTTTTAATCTTTAACTTACAATTACCAAATCAGTTACAATGTAAGAAAGTATGTTCACTGCAAAGAATAAAGAATAGCCTAGACATAAACTGCTAATTCATAAATGTTGCTTAAAGTTAAGAATTGATTATCAACTTTTTAACCTTATATTTTTAAGTTTTAAATGTCACCTAACTTTAATTCATTAATTGTCCTACTAATATAACAAATGCGAAAGTTTGTGAGGATGTATGAATAGATTTTTGTTACTCTTTTACCTGAACAGATTTGAATGAAATTGAGCACATAATTTGTAAACGGAAATGACACACTGATACCTTTTTATTCTGCTAATCCCATGAGACCGAAATTTATGGGGGTGAAACCGCGGGGCGTTAGTTTATAAATTAACCCCAAGTAGTAGCAGCTTACTACACAATTGATGTACTTCTACTTCACTTCACTATTATATGGAAATTTCGACAGTCGGTAATACAATTTGTTTTTGTGATTTTAGACATGTATCGCCTGATTTACCACCGAAAAACGCGGTTCCTGATTCTGGTACTTACAATAAAAGCAAGCCTAACCATGCTGGCGAAAAAGTAGAATTATCCAACAATAGGAGAAGTAATGTTCATGAAAACATTGCACAACAGAAGACTGCACATAATGAGCCACCTAAGATATCTGCAAGCAGCATTAAGAATAGAAGGAAATCAATGCCAGCTGTGCGGTAATACTTTTGTTTGATGTTTGAACATTCTTTCAAAGCTGAATGTATGTAAATAACATAAAGTTTTAACATTACAGCAATCCTGCCGCCGTATTTAGTTCTGATGACGAATCAGAAAAAAACCGTCAAACCCAAGATCCAAGAACTGATAATAGTCGAAGTGATAATGAAAGAAGAAATGTAAACAAATTGCCAAATGATAGACATAGTTATAAAACCGCATCTGGAACATCCAGTATGGATAACAGAAGGTATGATACTCCAGAATCTACTTTAAGGGATAACTACAAAGGTAGGTCAAGCAGACACGACAGTACCACATACAGAGGTCGTGATAAATATGAAATTTCTTTAAAGTACAAAAAGCATTACAGTCCAGAGAGAGGACAGAAGAGACATCATAAGGAGCTCCAAGATGATTGCACTAGATATGAACGTGGAAGATATCAAGGCAGATCCTTTGAGAGTCCTGAATCTTACGAGTCTTATAACCGTGACCAACGTCGGAAATCAGACCACCGATCAGATCATGACAGATATACTTATGATTACGAAAAAAATAGACTGCACCATGATAGCCAATATACTTTCAAATATGAATTAAAAGATCATGATGAATCACATACTAAGAGACAAAATACTTATGATTACGAAAAAAATAGACCGCACCATGACAGCCAATATACATTCAAATATGAATTAAAAGATCATGATGAACCACATACTAAGAGACAAAAGACTGAGTCGTATAGTAACCCGGATGCTCACATTAAGGAAGGCAAGAGGCATTACCATGAGAGAGAACCTATGGCGCCTGAACCAATATTTTCCCCCCATGAATATGATATGGGTCGTTTTTCCTGCCAGTCTCCTGATTCTATACACACGGATGCAGCTCCGGCTAATCCCATTAAAGGTAAAAAAAACTATATTTATACAGTATGTTAAGAAAACCCTGTCCGACCCGTGAAGGTGTTGTTGGGTATCGATAACTGATTCTACTAATGCATACAAAACCGGGCTAAATAAAAAAAAATCCACCTAAAAAAATAAATATTATTTCGCAAAAAGAGGTAACTTAATAAATCTGCGTTATCCACCCTACCGCGTGCGGCGGCGGAGGCGGCGGGCGGCAGGGCACGCGGCACGTGGTCGCATCGCTATTCGCCCATAATAATACCGGTGTTGTCACTTTTTAAAAATTACCAAATTTCGGGGAAGTTGAAATTAATTCGCGGGAAAAAAAGATTATTTCAAAATTCATTTGTATTGGTACTATGATGATTACGTAAAATTTTATATTATATTTGGTCATGTGTTTACCTAACCTTTATTATCCTTATGGGTCGGACAGGGTTTTCTTAACATACTGTATATAAATAAATTAACTTAAAAAATAGTTTCAGGTAATTAATTATGAAAATTTTCAGAAATTATGGCTACTGCCGCTACACCCCTTGAAGATCCGCGAGTAACAAGCAAAAAATATGTAATTTTGAAAGAAAATGGCGTAGAGACATTATCTACATTGGTAGGCAGGACTATTAATATGAAACAAGTTAACAAAGCTGCATGGGATGTTGAACCTGTGGAAATCCCTGTTGGTTTAGTGCGTCCACCGTCACAATGCAGCGCTACGCTTATAAATGAAATTTATATGGACATTGATAATCCAGTGACCAATCTAGATCAATCTTTGGAATCGGGTGAGGTTCGTGCGACTGATGACGAAGTTAATGAAAACCATAGCAAACCAAAGGAAATTCAACATGTTACCCAAGATTTTAACATAAGCAAACCAGAAGATCCTTCAAAGCAAGCAACAAACCTAGACAAAGTTTCAGAACCAAATTTAGCTAAGTATCGAATTCCAAAAATTGGTCAAAACAATAAAAATACTCAGAGCAAGATAGATGTTCCAGTAATTGATGTAGACGAAAATGTATCACAACAAATAAATGTTTCTAGAAAAAGTGCAGCAGAAGACAGTTTTCCAAAAGAATTATTAACTAACAAACAGGAATATAATAAGCGTGAAGAACGCTCGAACGTGAACTTGGAAGAACTTCTTCCTAATAATAAAAAATATAGTAAATTAGAAGGTAATAAAAAATCAAAGTCAAGAGAGAGAAGTGAC
Source organism: Sesamia inferens (assembly GCA_037179545.1). Lineage (NCBI taxonomy): Eukaryota > Metazoa > Arthropoda > Insecta > Lepidoptera > Noctuidae > Sesamia > Sesamia inferens. Next base: position 10,903,503 of record CM073928.1, on the reverse strand, counting down.
AATCAAAATCGGGCCACACTTAGCAAGATTGCTATTGTAGCAGACGATCTAGAACTAAGCGATGATAATAGTGATCATACGGATACTGATAAAAGAGTAGAGAGTTCAGACAAGTTACAGAAAAAATGCGACATGCCGCTTAACAAGAATGAAGCTAGAACTGATGATTCTGTAAATTATGAAAACAAAATACTTACTAGTTCACTCAATACTGGAATCGAAAGAACAGTCGATACTGCTGAGTTAAAAGATGTTGCAAGTGAAGAAAAAACTAAAGAATCCGATGTTACAAAGAAACAAAAAACCAAAAAGAAAAAGTCGAAATCAAAAGAGATGTCTAAACATTCGAAAGAATCAGCTGACGCCATGCATGTATCTGAAAAGAAGTCAAAATCAAAAAAAGAAAAGGATAGTAAACCTAAAGAAACAAAGGAAAAGTTCAGTGATCTCTTTGGCGACAGTAATAGTTTAATGACTCCAGAGGATTTAGGAATACCTTCATACTTACCAATTTCTGAAGACGCACAAGACGCCGTTGATATGAAAATTAACCAAATAATTGATGCTGACCCATTAATTAATGCAATACCCAGTGATACACTCACACAAAACAGAGGTGAATCTAAACTAGAAGAATCAAAAGCCGATGATGATATCCCTAAAGCTGTTTCCCAAATATCTAGTGATGTTTTAGAGGATAAAGAAGTTGATAATGAAATTAAAAAGAAACCATTTGAGAGGACCAAAGAAATAATAGACCCTAACCAACTGCCGTCCCTTAATGTTTATGCTAATTTGAACCCTACTACTGACTTAAATGATGATAAAGTTGCTAAAACAATAATCATTTCAACAGGAAAACAGTCTGAAATTATGTGTGAAAATAAAACAAAAGTAACTAAACTTGCAGAAGATATCAAAGTTAATGCAATAGATAACATTGAAGCTGATCAACCCATTCCAGCTAAAAAGGAATTTAAAAGTGATACTTTAAAAGCTCTAGCTACATCTACACCACACAAAGAATTCTCATCCGTGAATCCACTACTATACGCTGATACTGCAAAAACTGATGTAATTTGTGATCCACATTTAAGCACAGCTGTTGCAACAATAACTGGTCCTGATCAAGTAGCCAACCAAACTGAGCAGAATACTCTAGAATCCAATGATGCACCCGATATGAGAATATTTGTAAAGAGGCGGAGAAAAGTCTTAAAACGATCGCCTATGACTTAGTTGGTGATAGGAATTAGATATAGGAACAAAGTGTGAAATGCAAATGGTTGCAGTAGATGTCATAAAAGTATGGCAATGCAATCTTGTATGAAAGGTGCGACGATCAAGGCTTGTAAATTATTAATAAGTATATAGGTACAATACTGTAGGCCTAGTATGAGTTTTCATTACGAAACTCTATCGTGGATATCGAGCGCGTTTGACTCATCGATTGGCCCGCTTCAAGGTTGGAAGAACTCTCAACCAATGAGAGCGTCAAACGCGTTCGATATCGACGATCGAGTCTCTTAATGAAAACTCATAATAGGTAAAGTTATCACAGTATTTGAGTTAAGAACTCTTACATAATTATGTATTTAAGAATCAATACTGCTGGGATATTAGGCTGGGATCAGCTTTCAGTCTCCTCCACTCACCTCCACAATCCAGTTGCTGGGTAACCCCTTGGCGAGACTGTTTGTCAGATTTTCAAACTTGTTATAAACTTGTGACGACTGCCCATGACTGACATGGCAACTGTGACGGCTGCTGTTTGTTGAGTAAAACTCACTGTGTCATATAATTGGGTTGTATCCTAAAAAATAATTTAATGTCCATCGGATAGATTTATAAAAATATTGAACACGTATTTTTTCTTTCATTCAAGCCAATATATCTTCCTAAGTATTTGAATGAAAGAAAAAATAAAAAATATGTGTTCAATATTTTTTCAATGTTCAGTAATTAGCTCCCGTAACTTTAATACGCTATATCTCAGTAGTTTTTGGTAATATCGACAATTTTTTTTTTTATCTGTAAGACGGACTAATTATTTTTATGATTTTCATACCTTGGATACATCCCTATTGTTTCAACTTTAAAATGTACTTTTTAAGACTTTGCACCTTGAAAGAAAATAAAAATACTTTGTATATTCCCATAACAGTCTTTACTTTCCTTATAAATTACTGTAAATTATATTTACATTGTCAATAGCTTCTATCTATATGATACATTGGAAAGAATGATTAATACCTAAGCTTATAGGAATTTGTACATAATTATAACTAAATTAATTAAAGATACATTTAATTTCCATATTAACTTAAAAAAATATTTACATTAACCAGAAAGTCTTTTTGAAATAATATTGATAATATTGCTTGTATTAATTTACTGCTTAAAAACAACTTTGTTGTGACGTCATAAAAAAGAGCCTCAACAAATACAATATGTAAAGAAAACCCTGTCCGACCCATAAGGGTAATAAAGGTTAGGTAAACACATGACCAAATATAATATAAAATTTTACGTAATCATCACAGTAACAATACTAATGAATTTTGAAATAATCTTTTTTTTCCCGCGAACTAATTTCACCTTCCCCGAAAATTGACAATTTTTAAAAAAGTGACAACACCATTCTCACTGTATTATTATAAGCGATTTGACCACGTGACGCGTGCCCTGTCCCCCGTCGCCCGCGTATGGACTGTACCGCACATGCATAAGTTACCTCTTTTTGCGAAATAAAATTTATTTTTTTAGGGGATTTTCTTTTTTAAGTTTAGTCTGGCTTTGTGGGCATTAGTAGAATCAGTTACCAGTTACCTAACAATACCTTCACGGATCGGACAGGGTTTTCTTTACATATTGTATATTAGGAAAAATTTGGATATACTATTTTTCTTGTAGGTGCTACTCTCCCAGTTACAAAGTTGGAAAAAATATTTCCTTATTATTTATTTATAAACTCGTTACAAAGAATATTTCCCATATTATTTGGATTTGTTATCTGATTGCTCAGAACTCAGTTTTTGATAATCGATTATAACAGATGAGTTGACTGACATATAATTTTGGTATCACCTAGTATAAAGTAATTTTAAATGTAGCGCGATGAACTTGTGTAGTAATATTTAATTTAAAAGGATTGATAGTTTTCACCACAAAATCGACAGGAACTGAATAAATTAAAGTTCCCATTCTCATGTCACGCTTTATAGTGTGGAATGGTATTTGAAAGCGTAATTGAGATTGCGGCAAGTATATGTCTCTTGCGAGTTAACTACGCAAACAAGTTAGAGAAATATCACCGTTGACGATGATTATTTATGTTCACTACATGTAATCGCTGGGCGTTCTGGGATTCGATAGGGTTCCTATGATGTTGTTGGCAGTAGGTATGTCATCGTTTCTGGATATATTTGGGCCGAAAGATGTCCCAGAAACTGAGGATCCTGACCCAGAGGGTCGCTTGCCGAGCTTTTTGATGACTGTGGGTATTTGTTCCGCGAGATCGCAATGAGGAGTCACGTGTTGATAGCACACGGCAGACGCGTGCCCAGAGCGCACCGACGTGAGTGGAGTGCCGCTGCTCCATGTGTTGCTGGCCGGGTCGTACACCTCCACTATGTCTAGGAACGATGTGCCGTCGTAGCCACCTGGAAAAGCAATATAGCATGCTGTCAATACAAAGTTAGTATGGGGGTGTCAAAATTATTAGATGGGGGAATATGTTGAAATTGCATTTTCTGTTTTGGGTTATAATGACTAAAATTAGATTCCGACCGAAAGTGGTTATTATATATTTTTGTTTTTTGAATAGTATTGAGATAAAGGTACTAATTTTATTCGGTTGAAAACTGATATTTTAGCTGAAAATAGTAAACGAACTTCGTTTGGAATTTAGACGTAGCTCACTAACATGATTTTTTCGTACGTCGTCTGCTGCTGGCTGTCAAATTTTAATAGATTAGTCGAGTTGATATCGAGAGGTACATAAATATTGTTTTTTTTTTTTTTTTTTAGGAAAAAAATAACATTAATGTTCGTTCGCGTTAAAAATGCAGTGAGTCATCATTGTCCGTAGGCCCAGCCTCGCCCCCAAACCATTGCAAATTACAAAGTCAAGTTCACAATGACTGTTGAAGGCATTGCTTCGAATGCAACGGTTGTCCTGTCATTTGTGTTGATTTAAAATTAAAAATAAAAGTGAATGTAACACCACTGTGAATACACCTTTATCTTGTAGTTGCACTGATGACTTACTGCATTCTTAACGCGAACGAACTTAAAGTAAAGGTAAAAATTTAAATACTAACCAAGCGCATATAGTTTATTATCGAGCACAGTTAGCGAGAGCGCTGAGCGAGCGATGTGAACGGGCGCGACCAACTCCCACGTGTCTCGCTCCGTGTCGTATCTCTCCACCGATGCTAGTTGTTGTGATCCATCGTAACCACCCACTACGTAGATGTACTGGTTCATTGCTGCTACACCTAATATATGAAAAAATATTTATGAATGTAGGTATAAACAAAGACGTTGAAGTAGCTAAGGACCGACTATATTAGCCGTAGAACTGATGACCATTGGGATAGCCTTGTCCTCGACCGGACACCGTGACTGCAATCGGCATGCATAAATTTACGTCCTGAGTGACAGTGCAACGCACAGGCGGAATAAACGGTGCATACTACTTAGTGTAGTGATACATCTGCGGAACGCACGGCGCCGAAAGTTCGGCTAAATACGCTCGAAGTGTATTTTAAGTACTCTATGACACATCAGCCGAAATTACGCCGCGTTCGGCGTAGGGCCTAACCTTTCTTCGGGCGGTTCTTTCAGCTAAAACGCATTTAATGTATTTTGCATAGCAAGCGACACATCACGCGATGCATTGCGCGACCGAAAGTTCGGCGGGCGTAGCTGAACGTTCGGCGTGTTGTGCATCGCGCGGAGCGGTAGCGAAGAGCGGCAACGTCTTTTAAGGCCTCTATAATAGCTAATATTCTAATTAAATCCATTTTTCTAGGCAATTCAGATACGTCACAAAACCGCACACTATAAAGTGTCGACACAAACAGACTGACGATGACGCCACGTAACTTTCCGTCGCGTAGCGCGCTGAACAAGACTCCGCGTTTTGACCGTTTGGTTTATCATAACAACTGAATATTGCGACTGACACTTCAGCCGCTGAGCTTTCGGCGCCGTACGTTCCGCAGATGTGTCGCGACCGACTCTTAGTTGAATTTGATTTTTACTCGCCTTTGTTACTCGCAAATATTAATTGAGATGTCGCAAATTAATTTGTATGACGGTTGTTCATGTTTTTATTACAGCAGTGACGGTAAAGCATTTCATTTCGATGTCCAGGCACCCTGGCCATAATAATAATAATGTGGCGATTTAAAAGTCGCTCTGTTCGATGACTTGGTTCTTAATGCTCAAAAACATCGAAATCCGACTCGAAGGACCAAATAAGACTGCCAGGTACTCCGAAACCTAGAGACAAGAGTTATTAAAAAGCACAGGATATTGAAGAAAAGATATGTTAACTACGCACCAGCCCCACTCCTTGCTATATGCATCGGTGCGACTTCGTTCCAGCAGTTGTTCTCTGGATGGTAGCACTCGACTGAGGCAATGCGCCGTGCGCCATCAAAGCCTCCAACTGCGTACAACAGTCGGTTGACGACAGATACACCCACCCCGAGACGCGCGCAGCCCATTGAGGCTACTGATGTCCATGTGTCGCGTTCAGGGTCGTAGCTGCGAAGAAAGAAAGTATAAGGTTACATACAAATTATTTTTTATCGTATACTAGCGGCGGACCGCGATTTCATTCGCGTGTAGTTAGTTATTTGATCATTTTATTTTCACCCCAAAAGAGTCGATTTCTATAGATACATTATTACACTTCTAAATCATAACAGCATACGTTTAAAATTTTTAATATGCTCCGCTCCTATTGGTCGCAGCGTGATGTTATATAGCCTAAAGCCTTCCTGGATTAATGGGCTATCCAACGCAAAAATAATTTTTCAAAACAAACAAACTCTTCAGCTTTATATATTAGTATAGATTACTCCTTATGCAATGACTACGATGCTCAAACTATAACCGATTCAGAACATGTCCTGAATACATGGTCAAAAATGTCTTCAATGTTGCTGTATACGTATAGGTACTAAAACTGATCCACGCTACTTTAACTACGTATAACTTAACAAAGCATTTTCTATTTATCTTTGTATACCTATAGACGTTTGAAACGATAGGATTTTTTATACTATCTCAACGCATAAGTTGCGAAAAAAAACTAGGCATTGTTAGTTACTTGTCCCATTGAACCAAATATCCACGTCATGCTTACTAGTTTTCATATCTTAAGTCCTTTGTTCGTATCTAATAGCAGTTAACATGGTATATTGTTTGGTATTTTATCAAAGTGGGAAATCCCTTTTTCAACTATTGTTTATCAGAAAAGTAGTTTTTGCAAAGTCATTCCCTATCAATACATATTTTAGTAAGCGAAATAGTATATTTCATTACAAGTGCGGAAAGCCTGTCATTACAACGAGTTCCGACAAATGTCGACCCGAGCCGAGGCGCAGCCGAAGGTGAGGGTTGACAGTCGGAACAAGTTGCAATGACGGTTCCGCACGTGTACTGAACAACTATTTTTAATACAGTTGCGAAAAAATTAAGCAATTTATTAAAATAATAAAAACACAATAAACTAGCACAGAAAATTTTTGAAAAATGGCGCAAACCGTAAAAGAATACAGTATGTTACGAAAACCCTGTCCGACCCACAAGGATAATAAGGGTTAGGTAAACAAATTACCAAATAAAATATAAAATTTTGCATAATCATCATAGTAACAATACTAATGAATTTTGAAATAATCTTTTTTACCAGCGAATTTACTGTAACTTCCCCAAAATTCGGGAAATTTAAAAAAGTGTAAACACCATTTTAGACCTTATAACTGTCGGCGGCGTCAGTGTGTCTAGCCGCCGACGCGCAAAGGAATAATTAGAGCTGTACTAGTTTTTGCGTAATAACGTTTTGTTTTTGTCGCTACTATTCGAAACTTTTACCTGCTCGAATGATTTGTTGTAAAAACGCAGATTACCTAATGGTAAAAGTACTTTTTTTGATTATCGATTAATTATTCATAACAATATTGTAACACAAGTACCTATTATTAGTAAATAGGAACTAGAAAGGTCTTATGAAATACGATTTTAGGAGAATATTATAAACAATGTAAAGCATTTAAGTTCACCTGATTTAAGTTATGTGAAAGTTCTAAAATCTAAAGAATGCCATGCGATGTTGAATCGATGCGTGAAATTCTGAAATACAAAATTGATACCAAAAATCGATACGAGAAATATTTTGAATACTTTCACACCTCTAGTCAAAGGGCACCGCCGTGCAGTTAGAGTACCTATTTTTATGAAATAAAAATCATTTTTATTTTAAATTTATTAGTTTCGCGTAGACATCGCGTCCGTGTAGACGTATCGTTTATTGTGTGATCATATAGTTTTCTAACGTAATGTAACCTGCTGATGGAAGGTACCTAGTAAAACTGCAATTGTGTTGTGTTGTGATCAGGTGTTGAACGATTCGGATGTGACTACTTCTTGGTCAATGTGGTTCCAGCATGACGGTGCCCCACCATATTTTTGCCGACCTGTACGTGAGTACCTCCACTATCAGTTCGGCGAGCAGTGGATTGGTAGGAGTGGACTAACGTTGTGAAACACCGTGCTAATCTCGTGGGACGGTGCCAGGCCGGTATCGTTCTTAGTGAACGAAATATGGAACAACATCTCCGCCACAGCCATTGTGCTCATCGAATGAAATTCGAAGATACATTCGGAGGGTCAGACGACCTTCCTACTTAAAAAAAAGTTCTATTCACGAGCTGCCTAAGTAGGTATCATTGTTTCTTTCTAGAGTCGATAAACGTGGTTAGACTACCAATACCTACATGCATGAGGTCAACTGAGGTCATGACCTGTGCCTGTGTTGCCATGAAATTACCTATTTATTTTATTTAAGTTATTTATTTTTAAGGGGGTATTTTTTTTTTAGTTTAGCCAGGTTATGTACGCATTAGTAGAATCAGCTAACGATACCTAACAACACCTTCACGGGTCGGACAGGGTTTTTGTAACATACTGTATAAGCAGAGATTTTTTTTCTTCACCCATTCGATTAGGCAAAGGGAACTATGCCCATACAGCCAAGTCTTCAGTAGAATTTTTTGATTGATATGAAATGAAAATGAAATGAGATGAAATTAAATAAAACCTAACCTAACTCATTGAATTAAATCATTAAATCTGATATTGAAACAAATTAGTAGCTTCTTTTTAGAATTATTTGCATGAATCATAAAAACTTCTATGATTTTTTTAAAGTAAAAACTTCATGGTTGGTTTTTTTTTATTTTTAATAGACAATATTTTGACAGTTGGGAAAGAGAACGCACTAGTTCGGAAAAGGTAAAGAAAAAGAACGAGTGTGTAATAGCCCACTTTCCGAACGCTATACGTCCCTGCAATACACCACTTTTTGAGCAACTGTATTAAAAAAATATTAACAATTTGTAACTAGAATAATATTATATACGGATGATATATAAAGGTAAGGATGAAATTTTCCTCGATTGATTGTTGACCGAGACCCATTCGTTATCACATCATTCGTGGACTATACTGAGAACTCGTGGACTATACTGAGAACTCGTGGACTATACTGAGAACTCGTGGACTATACTGAGAACTCGTGGACTATACTGAGAACATAGTGTTATGAGTTCTCGTAACACAAACCACGCCCATAAAGCTTTCAATCAATGAACTCAATCTATCGCTGGACATAGGATTCAGTCAAGTGCGCTTCGCTTGTTGCTGCTAATCGCCGCGTTTTTAAAGCCATGTATTCACAAGTGGATAATAATGTCCCGCGCCCCGTGTATCTACGATTTTTATTGTACAGACGGAAGCACACCAAGCTACAACAATTTGTCAGATTTCTTTGCTAGGTTTTCAACTTTATCGACGAAGCCTTTAGGCTCAAGGTTGATTGGGAATTTTTTACAGTTTCGGGTAGCTTGTCCGTACCTACATGTCTCGTCATCGTGACAACACAACGAAAGAGACAAGACATCGGACAATGTCTCGTGGGAGTTGGGACACGTGTTGCAGATATTTTTCGGTTGTCTGTTTATCTAGCTGGCAAAGTCCCGTGGTAAGTTTGTCGTGCAGTATATTGATGTGTTATGCTTACCATTCTACCGATTTGTGATATTCAGAGCCCGCGGAACCGCCGACTGCGTATAATAGTCCGTCCATTACTGCTACTCCTACCTGTTAATAAAGACAATTAATTACTATAATGACACATCTTCTGACGACTCCACGTTATAATAAGGATTTGACTCAAGAAACTTATAGGTATAACTGGAAGCCAAACTTAGAACATTGTGTTGAAGATAAGAATTTTGACCGCGAGTAACCTTTTACGGTCGACGTTGACCACCTCTCTCTTTCTTACACACGCTGCACCGTACACGTTGACACCCTGAAATTATTACCTACTATGAAACAGTAAGAAAGAGATAGCGCGTTAATGACAATTTTCTAGGTGATTTTTTGATCTTCTCTGTTTAATTCAGAGTGTGGCTTCTAGTTTTACCTACAAGTTTCTTGATTTATTTGACTTCATAGAATTCAATTAATTGTTACGTATTTTAATCTCTGTTGTTATTCTATGAAACTTTGGATAGTTTTCAAGAGAATGAATGAAACACACACGGTGAGTGTGTGTTTCATTTAGGATTATAAAGGACTTTATGTAGTTGATTGCATACCCTGTGCCTTGGCGTTGACATAGGGCTGCACGGTCTCCAATGTTCCGTGGCTGGGTTGTATACGTCCACCCAATCGCTGTCGTACGACGAACCTGGTGACGTGTTGCGACCTCCCACTGCGTAGAATAGACCCTGTCGTATATGAAAACATTAAAGATTAATAAATAATACAGGCCTTTCACATTTGGCTAAAAATATTGAGCAAATTCAAAAAGAATATCATTGACAACTTCCGCGGACGCTACGCAAGGAGGCGCGGTTTCGATCCCCGCGCAGTGCAAATATTTGTACGCATGAATATGAATATTTGTACTGGTCTGGTCGTGCCTCGAAAAGCACGTTAAGCCGTTGGTCCCGGTTGCTATACGAACATCTAATGGCAGTCGTTATGGGTTGTTGGAGTCCTCCAAAATCTAACAATTGGTCTAACTGCAATGTTTCGTTATTGCTTCGGGTTGTGGAGGTCAGACGGCAGTCGCTTCACGGAAAATATCAAAGTTTAGCCAAATCAACAGTTAGACGGGTAAAGCGGACCCCAGCCCCTAAAGCTAAAAAAGTTTGTAATTGGATAGCTGTTCTTGTGCATGTTGACATGATCACTACCTTCGAACAACCGAACTGCGGCGTTAAGTTAGGTGTTTATTATTCCGGTCTATAAATTATAAAATTTTATAGGCTTTTTTTGTACTGTGCCGCGAAGATCTCTTGAAATATATTGACACGGGGACATTATTTGTTTACATGTAAAAAAAATGGCAGCGTTAGTTCCAATTTTGGCAACGCACAAAATATCCTTCGAAAAACAAACTTTTCACGTAAATGTTATTGAACGCATAACCGGGTTCAAATGAGTATATTCTCAAAATTTGCCTGTATTGTTATATTGTAAGAATCATGATTATATAACAAAATGATGATGATGATTAGATAAATATGGACAATAAGCATTATTAAACGATGACGTTTAACACATTAAATTTTGTCGCCGTCATCCTAACTCGGCAACATTGAGGCTAAGTATTGCGCAGTGCGAACGTACGGACGACAGCAAGTAAAGCTACCTGAAACTGTCAGATATTCCCAATCAACCTTAAGCCTTAATGCTATAGCCATAAAGTTGAAGATCTAACAAAGAAAAGTGACAGATTCTAGTAGCTTGATGTGCTGTCGTCTGTACGATCGCCATATACATATATCTACTACTATACCTAGGTATGTGTCTTATTTATTTGTTTAATACTTCAAACTCAGAAATGTAGAGGCGGCCTCATGTTGACTTTTATTGTTATTTGAGACGTATTTTGTCATTATAGTAATTTCTTTTCTTATGAATGAATATACAGATTGACTAAGTATCCATATAACGTTTATCATCAACCTTTTTTTATCGTTCCACTGCTGGGTACAGGTCTCCTCTCATACAGAGAAGGATTGAGCGTAATCACCACGCTTGCTCAATGCGGGTTGGCGATTTCAGACTTAAAGTTCAGGTTTCCTCAAGATGTTTTCCTTCACCTTGTAATCAGTTATTGGTGTCCAAGATATACTTAGAAAGTACATATAACTTAGAAAAGTTACATTGGTACCTACTTGCCTGACCTGGAATCGAATCCGCCCGCTCAAACTTGAGAGGCTGGTGCTAGTGTTTTAACCACTAGGCATTACCCAACTTTAATAGGACATATTTTTAGTTTTAACACAGCATGTTTACAAAGGGGAGGACATCGTAGCAGCTGGAATCATGCCACAACGTCAACATCAAGGCGTTTGAACAAAAATCTAAATATGTTTATTTCACATAAACCAACCTGGACCGTCACAAGCTAGGTACCCGGTTCCAATTGGTCATTTCCTATGGGACCAGCCGGATTGTGGTGCGTACACGTGTGACATGTTTATTGCACCTTGTCATGTAAGGATTTTTGGCCGCAAGGCACGGTGTTCCGCCGCTCTCGTGGGCAAAGTATACTAAGCATAAGTTTATTTACTAATTGTATATTTTCAACAGATATGTTATTCAGTACGCTATGGGCCATAATCGTCTGATAATGAAGGAACATTTAATAAGAACGCGTAGCTATCATTCAAGTTGAAGGTTTCAAGGAAATCTATCGAGTGCCTGACGTATATGATATTTGTCGTTTTCTTACATGACTCGGGACTTCTTAATCTGACCGTGACCGTAGCCTGAACAGCGTCACGCAACACTTATCGTTATATTTAATCAGATATCGTAGGTAGCAGTACGTATAAGGCTCGGTGCTCATTATTGGATCAGCAAGGAAAAGGATCCTTCGGCAACTACTTCCCTAAATGCAAACGCACACTGTCAGAAACTATGCTTTGGCATGTTGCAACTTTCTAAGGGATGACGAGGCGTCCTTAAGCATGCCGAGCTACCTCCAAGTCCAGCCTCTGTACCAGCAACGTGGTAGGCGACGGCGCGCGGCGTACCGAAGGATCTCGAGCTTTCTCAAAACTGCCGATGCATTAGCCTCAAGCCTATCGGAGTGGTATTTTTGTTAAATCGATCATATATTATGGTTTCTGCTTTATTGCCATGAAGTTAAAGTACAGAGGGCAGCACATAAAGCTACTACAATCTGTCAGATGTCTTTATTAGATTTTCAACTTCATTACTAAAGCAACCTAGAGCCTTAAGGCTCTAGGTTGATTGGGAGTATTTGAGAGTTTCGGGTAGTTTGTCCGCACATGTCTCGTCGGACACATGTTGCAGATATTTTGGACTTAAGATGTATGTTTTTAGACATCGCTCTAACTAAGTAAACATTGTTTTCTAACTATTTCTACAGTGCTTACCTTAAGAAACGCAGCTCCTAACCCTGATCGTGGCACTGTCAGCCTGGGCAACGTGCTCCAACAGTTATCGTCTAAGTTGAAGGCCTCAAACAAGTCTATAGAATGTCGGAAGTAACCGCCCGCGACGTAGATGATGCGTGGCGTGTTCGGTCGCCTTTCTTTCACCACGGGCTTCTTATGTAGAGTGAGATCCTGTAACAAGATGAAGATATTAGTATTTGTAAGAGTGTTAGAAACGATACCTATTTTTATTCTTAAGGCTATAGAAAGATGCTAAAGGTTTTTTAAATTAAATTTTTAGACCGATTTTTAGCCGTTACGATCAGATTTTTTTTATTTTTTTTTTTTATTAAAATATAAACCAGCGCTTGACCGCAATCCCGCCTGATGGGAAGCAGTGACGCAATCGTTGATGGTAAAGCGCACTAGTTTATTAAGAGCCTATTCACTCTAGCCTTGAAGACACTCAAATTGTAGTCCGACGGAAACACCGCCGCCGGCAGATTGTTCCAGTCCCTCGATGTACGCGGTATAAAGGACGAGGCGAAACGCTTCGTCCGGATCGTTGAGGTGTTAACAACATAAGGGTGGAAACTCGCCGTACGACGGGTCGTCCGATGGTGGAACGGAGATGGGGGAATTAAATCGTGCAATTCCCTCGCACACTCCCCAGAATGTATCCTATAGAACACCGAAAGGCTGGCTACTCTACGCCTGTGCTCTAGGCTTTGGAGACCAACTCGAGTTAAATCAGGGTCACCAATCAGCCTCTTCGCACGCCTCTCCACTGAATCCAAAGTGGCCAGGTGACACTTAGCAGCACCAGCCCAAATGTGGCTGCAGTACTCCACACACGAACGGACCTGTGCTTTGTACAACATTAGAAGCTGCCCTGGTGTGAAGCACTGCCGGACCCTTGCGATTACACCAAGTTTTCTGGCAGCCACCTTGGCCTTGGACTCAATGAACCGCCCAAAGTTTAGGTTCGAGGAAATCTCAACACCCAAAAGCTGAAGGCGGTCGGTACACTCCAAGGATACATTCCGAAAAGTAGGAGCCAAGGTGAACGGGCTCCTTTTGGCGGTGAAGAGACACGCCTGCGTTTTGGCGGCATTGAATGCTACAAGATTGGCATTGCCCCATTCGGAGACTGCCTGAAGTGCAACACTCGTTCGCTCTACCATGGCCTCTCTTTCGGACCGGATTGATTCCCTACTAGCCCGAGCATCCGGCAGGTATCTCTCCACAACTGTGCTGTCATCTGCATACCCATAGATACCGGGCATCAGCAGATCGTTAATATGCAGCAAAAACAGAGTTGCAGAGAGAACAGACCCCTGAGGAACACCGGCATTAGTCGACATGGGCTCAGATGAGCATCCGTCGACAACAACTCGGAGGGACCGTTCAGTCAGGAAGTCTTTTACCCAGCCAGTCAGGCTAGGGGAAATGCCGTACGCTGGAAGCTTACTCAAAAGGCCAGCGTGCCATACCCGGTCGAAGGCCTTCGAGACATCAAGGGAGACAGCAATCGCTTCCCCATTTCTCTCGAGGGCCTCGCCCCACAAGTGAGTGGCATACACTAGTAGGTCCCCAGTTGACCGATTGCGGCGAAACCCGTACTGTCGGTCACTGAGGAGATCGTTACCTTCCAGGTATGCCAAGAGGCGCGAGTTCAATACACGCCCCATAATTTTACAAAGTATGGAGGTGATCGAAATCGGCCGATAGTTGGTAGGATCGGCACGACTACCCTTTTTGGGCACGGGCTGCACGTTGGCAAGCTTCCAGGACTTGGGCACTATACCAGTCCCAAATGAGAGGCGGTACAAGCGTGTCAATACAGGAGACAACTCGGGCGCACATGCTTTTAGAACAATCGCTGGTATACCATCCGGACCACTAGCCTTATTCACGTCCAGACGACACAGTGCTCTCAGAACCTCCTTGTTCCAAATGCGAACCTCAGGCATTGAAGTACCGCAATGGGGTAAAATAGGTGGAGTAGCACTGCCAGTATCAAGACGCGAATTATGGGCAAAGAGAGATGCAAAGAGACCTGCTTTCTCTCTCGCCGTATGGGCCAGTGTTCCATCAGGCCTAACCAGCGGAGGCAGCGAGGGCCGACAGAAGTTCGCCTCGACCGATTTGGCAAGGGACCAAAAAGATCTGCTACCGGAAGGCTGCGCAGATAACTTGTTGCCAATATGGGTAATACGGTCGAAGCGAGCCTTCTTTAGTGCCTTTTTGTAGGACTTGGCAGCACGGTTAAAGGCTCTCTTCTTTGAGCTTAGATCCGGAGCTCCGCGGTCACGAGCGTCAACCCAGGTGAGAAATGCCGTGTGCTTACGCTGTTCGGCTTGGGCACAATCGGCATTGAACCATGGGCGAGCCGAGCCACCGACGGGCACGTCATTATAGGGAATAAAATATTCCATAGCTTGACGCACCACATCGGTTATAGCATCCGCACAGCTCGACGGATTGCTAGAAGAGAAGCAGACCTGCTGCCAAGGATAAGACGCAAAGAAATGGCGCATCTCATCCCAGTCTGCTGACCTGTATCGCCACATTCGCCGTTCACCACGAGAGTCGTGATCTGGTGGGGAGAAGGTCGACACAGACTTCACCAGACAGTGGTCTGAAGTTCCCAACGGTGAGGAAACTGTTACAACACACCTGTCCGGATCAGTGGTCAGCAGAAGGTCCAGACAATTGGCAGTATGACCAACTACATCAGGCACCCTAGTCGCTTGCTTTACCAGCTGGGAAAGGCCCATTGAAAGCGCGAAGTTTCGCGCTTCTCTCCCAGCGTGGTCGGTCCTCTGGTACGGGAAAAGCCAGTCCTGATGGCAGGCATTGAAGTCCCCCAGAGCGACGAAGTGTGCGTCAGGGTGCCGCTGCAGTGCATTGTCAGCAGCCTCACTGAGGTGGTCAAATAAACGAGTTGTCTCCTGATCACCGCTGTGCGATCGGTAGACACAAGTGTAAACAATTTTGTCCACACCAGTGTCAACCAACAGCCATAGGGACGAGAAATGAGGGTCTTCGAGGTGACGGAGGCGCCGGCAACAAATGTCATTGCGGACATACACACAGACCCCGGCACGCTGCAGGAAATGGTGCTCCAATGCGTATCCCGGGTAGTTGAGGTATGCCGCATCAGACGGACATCTGATCTGGGTCTCCGTCAAGAAAAGTAGATGGGGCTTCTCAGTCTCAAGGTGGTGATGTACTGCAATGAGATTGGAGTGCAGACCTCGAATATTAGAGAGGTGCACTTTGAAAGAGAGGACGTGCGCCCGCTGTACACACCTACTTTTCTTATTTGACTTTTTCATTTGAAAAAAAAAATGAGTGAATAGGAAGGAAGACGGCAGTTGAGTGAGGTGATGCAATGTTAATCCCAACAATGCGACCAACGATGCCGGGCCAGAGGGAGATTGATCTGGAGACTGCGGGGACGCCCGAACCCCCCCAGGGATCGCCATCGGGTCCTCTCGTCCGGTCGCCAACCGGCACGATGGGGCCACCCTGGGATTTTTCGCAGTTGGCGGGGCAGCCTTTCATGTGTGGCTGGCACACTACTTGGGCCCCCAACTACCTGCGGTCGGCCAGCGGAAAACCGTGCTTCGGATCCCGCTACCCTCCACGACCAAACTCCCGACACGACAACAATTGGCGCATCGTACCCGGCATACATCGCAACACAACTGCTCAGACCCGCCCTCCAAACGGCTTCACCAGACATCATGCCGGAACACGACGAATCGCTTGGCGGCATGACTTTGTCTGGTGGGTGGTAACTACGCCGGCGGCCGATGGTGAGGCCTACCACCGAGAAAAGAAGATCGGGGAAGTCGAATCGGGTATACTCGGCTCCAGTCGGTGGGTGTCGCTGAATTGCATACCTATCTATACAGGGTGTATCTGATATCGTAACGCAAACTTCGTGAAAAGGCTAGACCGCATGCCACTAATAAAATTAAGATAGTCATTTATGTCGTTAATGAATGGTTACAGAATTCACAGTGTTTAAAAAAATGTGTCGGCTCGACCTATGAACGTTGCAAGCGTGCCGCCGTGCGGGTTTGTAGGTAAAACGTTGTTCCCTGATGTGAACTCTATTAAATCAGCTGATAATATAGTTTTTCGAGTTTTGTTTTCTTTGCGCTTTTTAGTGTAATTAGCGAATTAATTAATTTTTACTTTAAAATCGTATTGGGTTATAAATGTATAGCAATTATAAACGGTCTAAAGTGAAAAAACTACATATATATTTTTTTTTAATCATGAAAAAAGCCGACGAAAAATTGTACCACTGGGGGGTTCAGAATCATGTACCGGATCCATGGTACTCGTTTGTGCGTCGATGTCAGATACACTCTTAATATATTCGGCTCATATAAGTATTCTATCGTGTGATAATAAGTATACACTCTTTTTTATGCAACTTTAACTTTCAACAGGATAATAAATCTGGGAGCACGAAATACGTGTCTAAAATCCGCACTGGGGGGTAATCGCGCTAAATAACACAGTAGAAGTTCAACTCTTGTTCGTATCTAATCCAGTTAAAGTTATGATTTAGTTTCGATCACATTTCGTATCGCGCTAAAGTTTTAACTTCGGTTGAAGTAAAATCAATGTAGGTATGAGTGATACATTTCATCGGATATACTAATTAAAACTAAAACAATTATAAGTAAATCTAATCGTTTAGACGTAAGTTTGACATGGCATAGAAAAAGTTACTTTGTTTCAACTTTTTTATTTGACAGCGGTTACGTTCCAATTGCGGCCCAGTTATGGTTAAACCGTTAGCGCGATACGAAACTTAACAAAAGTTTTGGTTTGGTTGCGATCCAATTCTGTTTTGGTTGAATTATTTTAGTGCGATTGCCCCCCTGGGCTAGCGTGGTAGATTACGGATTACTCCCTCTCAGCAAGAGGGGGCCTGTGTCCCAACTGTGACTGATTATGATTATGAAATACGTGTCTTTATAAGAAACTAGCGACCGCCTGCGACTTCGTTCGTGTGGAGTTAGTCATTTGGACATTTTATTTTAACCTCAAAAGAATTATTTTATAATTGTAGTGTCTTACAAGATGTTAATCAAAATTAAGTGATGTCAAGGAAAATTTTGTTCAAAATTAAATTCTATTAATTTATTTGGATAAGGATTAAGTTTTATATGCTCCGCTCCTATTGGTCGCAGCGTGATGTTATATATAGCCTAAAACCTCCCTGGATTAATGGGCCATTCAACGCAAAAAAAAATTACCAGTAGTTCCTGAGATTATCGCGTTCAAACAAACTCTTCGGCATAATATTTGGCATGGTTGTTGAGACTACCTCGTTACTGTAGTGCGTCGGAAATGTTTGCGCAAGCCCGTACCGACGGTTTTCAAGCAATCATACGCAAAAAGACCGCGTCGTTTCTGAGAAGAGTGAGGGACAGTCGAACAGCATCCTGAAAACGGTAGCTGAGAGCTTCGGCTCTCCAATAATTAAAAAATTTGTTCAAGCTCTAATAATTACTAACACTAGGCAATAAGTTTTTGTTTTCTTTGTATGTTACTAACACTCTTATGGATTTTTATGTCTGAAATAAAAATGATTTATTTATTTTTATTATAATATATTAGTTTAGATTCTGAATCACCTAAATGTTATATTAAAAATATCGGAGTAACTTCTCCAGCAAGGCTTATCATACGTGGATATAGGCTTTTTCTTTACTTCGCAAACTAGTCTTAACGTATATTAGTAAGTTTCTCTTTTTGTGGTGCATATTAGTCTGATAGGATACACAAAAAGAAAACCAAAATACATTATCTACCTATTCTGGATGGTTTTTGATAGGCTTGTAATCTGTTGTGTAATCTTCTGTTGGCACACAGGCTTCCTCTCTTTTTTAGAGGGACTGGGCCATAATTCACCAAACAGCCCACCACAAATTAGTGGATGTTACATATCTTCCGATGTTTTCAGAATCAGAATCTTTATTTGTAAAAATAGGTTAAAGTGTGAGGTGTTACAGATAAATATTATACATCTGCTATGTTTTGCCCAGGCGTAACTACAGATATAAAAAAAAACGTACGCTTTTTGCAATTACAATTGCCAATTGCAATAAAATGTCAAATGGATGCCTTAAATTTTATCTGTAGTTTGAAATTATTATTCAAATTCATACACTGTGTAATATGGCCTGTCAACTAAATAGTCATTTAACTTTTCTTAAAAAAAAAAAAAAAATATATTTTCTATTTCTCTTATTTGCCTTGGAAGCTTATTATAAATTCGTGAAGACATTCCGAAGAAACTTTTTGATAGTAGAGCTGTTTTTGAGGGCATATTATTTGCTATTTTGCCGGCATGCCTACGGGAGTGCAGGTGACCAAACATTTCCCTATTGGTTTTCACGAATGTTGCGACCATATAGATGTAAAGAGCAGGAAGAGTTAAAATTATTAGCTTTTTAAAATATGGTACGCAGCTATCTGGGGCATGTATGCCACAAACAACCCTAAGACATTTCTTTTGAGCTCTAAATGCGAGTTCTGTCTGTAGCATTCCCCCAAAAAATTAGTCCATATCTGAGCATAGACGTTACATAAGCATGATAAGTAGTTAATACTGCTGCTTGATTAACAATCTGAGATAATCTGTATAAAGCGTAGGAAAATTTATTTAGTTTTTTACAGACCTGACCTATTTCATTTTTCCAGGACAAATTTTTGTCAATCCGCAGTCCTAAGAATTTGGTGGTATCCGTTCCCTCTATTTTTCTCATGTCATAATTTATATTTAATGTCAAAGGGCTTTTCCTTTGGGAATAACAGACTATTTTTGATTTAATTAAATTAATTATTAGATTATTACATGTCAACCAATTTATAATGTCATTTAATGTATCATTTATATCTTTTTCAAATGTATTAATGTCAGTCGGAGAAAATAGCAGTGCTGTCATCCGCAAAAAGAACTAACGGATTTTTAAGGCTGTTGGTAAATCGTTTATACAGTATGTTAAGAAAACCCTGTCCGACCCGTGAAGGTGTTGTTAGGTATCGATAACGGATTCTACTAATGGACACAAAACCGGGCTAAACTTAAAAAAATCCCCCTAAATAAATAAATATTATTTCGCAAAAAGAGGTAACTTAATAAATGTGCGTTAAGCACCCTTCCGCGGGCGGCGGGTGGCAGGGCACGCGGCACGTGGTCGCATCCCTAGTCGCTCATAATAATACCGGTGTTGTCACCTTTTTAAAAATTCATTTGTATTTGTACTATGATGATTATACACTTCCCTGTGGCACGCCATATGTTACATCGCTCGGACTTGATAAATACTGCACTTCAGCTTTCGTCGCAAAACAAAGCTTATTTATTGCAGTTTTGGTGCTAGGACTTACTGGTTTCCTCACAATCGTTTCCTTAGAAGTTTTGAGAGAAAAAAAGGAAAAATAATAGAAAACGTTGGACCATGCCAGATAACTACATTAAAAAAAAAACATTTAAAAGCCTTACCTTAAATATTTTAGCGAGGTACTCTCGGCAGGCGGGCACTTTCTTGAGCACGGTGCACGTACTCATCTGCTCCTTAAGGAAGCTGGGCGTGAGATACTGACATCGCACCGCTTGCAGGATGTGCTCCATGCGCGGGTGCCGCCTGTCCTCGTCGTATTTCACCTATGGGTAACATAAATCTAATAAATAAATAATAATAATCTTCATTATAACAAACACTTGATACATTAGAGCAGATTTACAATATAAGATGAAATATCAAAACGAGTCTATAAACAAATGTCACCCTGTCTACTAAACTAGGTAATCCTGTATCTTAGGAGACAGTGTTGGGCCATAGAGGATGGCTAGTCATGTAGGTATAACAACGGCCCAGGAATTTGGCGCAAGGGAGGATATGTAACACGTCTGTGTTCTGCTGTGTACGTGTGTTTGAGTGTACTATATGTAGTTATGAGAGGAAGTGCGTATGTGTAAGTGTATGAGTGGTAAGCATGCAGGAAGTGTGCCTACTAATCTACTTAGTGATAGTTTAAAATTCCCCGACTGACTTAGTCTAAGCCGTTGGAAATTTTGCATTATTTACTTACTGGCATTCCGCACGCGTGGAATTCGGTTATATCGTGCTTTTTAGATTTCTCTCGGGAATATCAATTTTTTTCGGAATAAAAAGTAAGTAGGTACTCTATTATTTAATCCGGACTTCTAACTTTACGTCTGCAAAATTTCAAAGCAATCGATTCAGTAGTTACGGCGTGAAAGCGGAGCAAACAAACAAATTCACATTCCGATTTATAATATTAGTAAGGATATAGAGAAAATAAGGAAAACAACAAATACCATTTATCTATCCTACCATTAAATTGAATTTGCGTTTACCTACATAAAAGTAATGGAAATAAAAAAATGATTTCCTCAATTCAGATACTTATCAATTTATTCACCTAAAGCTCACGACAACGTACGTCATATCCGCATTAGGCAGATAGGTGTTTAATAAAAATGTTTCCTTAAAGAAGATAACGAATCTGTTTGTGCGAGAAAGAACTTTTCCAATGTAAACAGAGTTTTCTATTTATTTTCGCAGGCTTCATATACAGTACGTTAAGAAAACCCTGTCCGACCCGTGAAGGTGTTGTTAGGTATTGATAACTGATTCTACTAAGCATACTAATGCATACAAAACCGGGCTAAACTTAAAAAAAAAGAATCCCCCTAAAAAAATAAATATTATTTCGCAAAAAGTGGTAACTTAATAAATGTGCGTTCACCCTTCCGCGGGCGGCGGGCGGCAGGGCACGCGGCACGTGGTCGCATCGCTATTCGCTCATAATAATACCGGTGTTGTGACTTTTTAAAAAATTACTAAATTTCGGGGAAGTTGGAATTAATTCGCGGGAAAAAAAGATTATTTCAAAATTCATTTGTATTGGTACTATGATGATTACGTAAAATTTTATATTATATTTGGTCATGTGTTTACCTAACCTTTATTATCCTTATGGGTCGGACAGGGTTTTCTTAACATACTGTATGTATCTATGTATAAGCAAATGCGTACATGACACAGTACAGGTACATCTGAATGATTTTGAAGGATACTGGAATCCATTGCTTCATAATGTTCGAAAAATTATGTCTGCTCAACAAGGCAAATAACGTAAAGAATGACGTTACATAATTATTTAAAGTAATACCCGTTAGTAACTGACGGTGTTACGGAATTACTCTGCAGTGAGTAAGTTGGCCTTTTTGAATTGAAAATCCGTAGGTCAGCTCAAGGGTAAAGTGGTAGGTACATTACAATATGATAACTCTTTCTGAAGGTATTTTACTTTCATATTTATTTTATTAATATATGTATCACATGTGATCATGTGAATTTTAATGAACAATAGTACAACGAGAGCATGAGTCTCATATTATTTATTTGCGTACATACTCATTTGGATTACATAGTTACACTTCGGTAAGTAGGTATAGTAAATAATATTATGTTCACTGTGAAAGACTTATTTGTGCAGGAAATACATGATCAACACAATCATAAAACATAGTGTTTTATGATGATTACGTTACATCTTTTATCACATACAACGGTATTAGTACATTTCAAGTGCGGTAAGTAGAAAATTACAGCAAAGGGGTTCGGGCAGGTGGGTGTGTCATTCCCGCGGCTCCGTGCGCACGTGACCGGAGAGACACCGGGGTGGTTTTTAGTCAGTAGGAGTCTAATATACCCCGTCGCCCACCCAGGGCGTCCACTGAGTATTTTCCAGCCCGGAACAAAAAAAAAAGGCGGGTGTGTCATACGACGTTTAATTACAAAATGAATAAATAAATAAAATTCTGACTTTCTTAAAATAATAAAACTTTAATTACTTGTCAAAGCAGTTATAAAAATTTTAACTAAGTATTTGTAAATTTAATTATTACGTTCCCAGTTGGCATTTTTAATGTTGTCAAGTTATTATTAGTTACAATCTCTGGATTGTCAAACACGCCAAACCAACATGAACGGAAAAGGAAGACATGCACGAGTCACAGTTAGGGCGCCGCCGCAAAACGGCGCGCAGGAGCCCCGCCCGACTCCTGTGACCTGTGGGCTAGGGCTGCAGTGTCAGAGGCGGACATGGCTGAAGTAGCGAGCCCAAACCAAAAAACTCCGTTTCGCTTCGTGGAACGTTGGCACGCTAACTGGCCGACACTCTATACCGGCGGAGGGAGGCCGTGGCGTTCCTGCAGGAGACTCGGTCGAAATGAAATCTTTTATAAAGCAAGTAGGATCACCGATCACTTTTACACGTCATGTTTTTTTTTTTATTTTAACTAAGTAGATGAAGGCATTTCCTAACTGACTACCTCTGAGAAGAAATAGCCGAAACAAACTCAGGGATCATCGTCTTTTTTCAAGTCCAGACATTAAAAATGAGAATGTTTACAATAATTTACCTTATAATTACGCATATTGCTTAATAACAATGCTTAACAGAGCGAACAGCTCAGTCCCAAGCTTTTTCAGTCTTCTAAATAATCTGTGATTTTATAATACCATTTTTTGCAAAGTTTGGCCTTTATATAGTTTTTAAATCGTTTAATGGGTAAGTTTCGAATATCCATGGAAAGCTTGTTGTAAAAGTGTATACATTGACCCATGAACGAGTTGCCTACTCTGTGGAGACGAGTGTGATGTACAGCAAGATTGTGTTTGTTCCTGGTATTTATATTATGAATATCGCTTGTTTTCTTAAAATCCGATATATTTTTATGTACATACATAAGATTTTCAAATATAAACTGCGAAGCTACAGTCAGAAGGTAAATTCAGAGAGGTGGTCTCTGAATTTTTCAGAGTAAATAGCTCGAAAGGCAGCAGATCCCGGCTTATCGGGAATGGCTACACGCTGATCTACACGGGTGCACCTAGTGGGCGAAATGGGGTGGCCGTGGTGTTATCTGACGAGCTCCAGGATGACGTCTTGGAGGTGAATCGCATCAGTGATCAGCTGATGTCGGTACGGGACTTGTCAATGGTGTTATAATCCACTTGATAAGTGCCTACGCTCCGCAGGCCGGGTGCAGTGACGCCGAAAAGAAGTTGTTCTGAAGACAGCTCGAAGGACTGCTTCGCGGGATTCCGTTATCCCAGGGAATCGTTCTGGGTGGAACGGTCATGTGGGTGGGAAGTGTAATTGCGCTGGCAACGATGGCGAAACTGTCCAAGACCACTGGGACAGGATCCAGGCAGCTAATGCTGGGGCGGCGCGGGTGGTTCTCGGCGTCTCTAAGCGCGGTCACAAAAGTGACAAGGAGACCTGGTGGTGGGACGACACAGTCCAGAGGGAGACTAGGGTGAAGAAAGCCCTCTTTAAAACGTGGCAGGCGACCGGATCTCCTGAAGATTGCGACGCATATAAGGTCGCCAAACGTGCCACTAATAGAGCTGTATCCCGAGCCAGACGAGACCACTTGCAACCTCTCTACGAGAAGTTGGAATCGTCTGAGGGGCAAAAGCTCATTTACAAGTTGGCACGTTCCAAGGTCAAAGCTGCACAGGATATATCCAAGTGCCGTTGTGTAAAAGACCCTAATGGCAACCTGCTATGCGAGGACCTCAAGGTGAAGGAGAGATGGCGCTCTTACTTTTACGAGCTGCTGAACAAGCAGCACCAAGAGGTGCAGATACCGGAACTCCCTCCGAACCTTGGACTAGTGCCCCTGATAACGCCTGAGGAAGTCCAAACGGCTCTTCGTCGTATGGGGAATCGGAAAGCTGTCGGAGCTGACGGAGTCCCCATTGAGGCCTGGAAGGCGACGGTGCCATGATAGTCCTCGCGGTGTAACTTTCTCAACCGCGTGCTCCTGACCGGCAAAATACCGAGCCAATGGAGGCTGAGTATTATTACTCAAGTCGTCAAAGGCAAGGGCTTGGTAATGGAGTGTGGCAACTATCGCGGTATTAACGTCATGTCTCACACCATGAAGATCTTTGAGAGGATTTCAGACTTCCGGATCCGGCAGGAGTGTACTGTCTCGGAGTGTCAATATGGGTTTAGCCCAGGGTACGGAACCATAGACTCTCCCCCTTATTCATAAAAACTGCTTAAATTTAACTAGTGATTAGCGATTCTTTGACCATACATTTTTGACCTTTTAACGTTACTTAACTTAAATCATCCTTTATGAATAAACACCACAACGTTTAAGGGGTTTATTCATAATCGATTATTAAAGTAAGTGACGTGCAAGCGTCTAAAATGTATGTTTAAAAAATCGCTAATCACTAGTTAACTTTAAGCAGCGTTTATGAATAATGCGGTCTATCTTCGCACCAAGGATCACCATGGAGAGATAGATCGAAGAACACGCCTCTACATATGCTCTTTCTAGATATGGTTGAATTATAACGATCAGGGTGGTATAATCTGTATAAATTAAAATAGTCTTTAAATAAGAATAAAAAATAGAAATTATGTTTTTATTTAACTATAAATCAAATAAATGTAGGTACGTAAAAACAATTTAATAGGGCATTTGACTAAAAAAAAACGAATTAGTCCATCAATCAGATTTCCAAAAAATACTAGACACGTATTTTTTATTTTTTCATATAAACTAAAAATGAAGACGACACAGTGCGTTGAAAACTCGTGCGACGTCAGTGCACGCTACACTTTTTAGCGAGTAGTGATGTCACCAGGCACCACTCCTGGTCATTGATGCCTTTTATATTTGTAATTTTATTGATTTGATAAAACAAAATATACGTATCCAATATTTTTCTATAATCTGAATGACTCGCTAAATACACACATCAAAAGTGTCTAGGGATCAACATATATTTTTGCAATAACTTTTCTCCTGATTGATATTAATTAAAATTTTCTTTAAGGATTCATCAAATAAAGTGTTTTCGTTTGTCACAGTAACGATAAACCAAGTCACCTTTGCATTAATAAAGAAATTTGCCATTTTCCTAATAAAGGGATATTTGACATTTGAACCACTAACACAAAAGTTCGAAAAAAAGACTGAAATAACAGTTTTCTCTAAAATTTTATTGGGTAACTTAAACAATTAATAATCCGTGTTTCTACCGCGAACACTAACAACACAAGAACATCGGTTTGGCATACTCAAAATGAGTTCATCCAAATCACGCTGTGGAATGGCCGCCCATGTTCGTTGCAACAACAAAAAAAGGTCTTCTTGCGACTGGATACCCTCCATATTCGGCAGAGCTCTTCTCTGTAGCATATCCCATGCATGCTCAATCGGGTTCAAGTCTGGCGACTGAGCAGGCCAGGGCAGGACATTGATGTTAGCTGCGGCGAGAGTCTGTCTTACAACTCTTGCGGTGTGCGGTCGTGCATTATCATGCATTAACTGTAATAAGGGACCGATTTGCACTTGTAGAGGAACGATGACGTCTGATACAATCGTCTCAGCATAAATTTGAGCGTTGAGGTTGCCTCTGATCCAAATCAACTCAGTTCTTCCGCCGATCCAAATACCCGCCCATACCATGATGGTTCCACCACTATAAGGATGGACTTCCTGGCAGGATTTTAATCGCTGTTGGCGTCCAGGGGTTCTCCAGTGTCGTATACGTCTTGTATCCGGTCTCATACCAAAACGAGACTCATCAGAAAAGCACACGAAACGCCATTGTTCTTCTGCCCAATTTCTGTGTTCAAGAGCCCATTGATATCGAATCCTACGATTGTGCATTGCTATAGGTGGTACCCGTAGCGGTCTTCGGGAATGAAGGTTCACTTCATGCAAGCGGTTTCTGACTGTTTGGTCGCTAATTAAGTTCCCTGAAGAGTGATGAAGCCTCACGGCTAACATCATGGCGGTTATTGTTGGAGCTCTTCGAGTTAAGATTTGAATGTATCGGTCTTGTCTCCGTGTGGTGCAGCGATACCGTCCTCCATGGCGCTCAGCCACGGTACCAGTGCTTCGGTAACGTGTCCAAAGTCGACTGATAACACTCTGACTTTTATTCAGAGCTAAAGCCACAGTACGTTGCCGGGAACCAGCTTCTATCATTCCCACGGCTCTGAGCATTTCTTCCCTGCTTAAATGACGTCGCCGCTCCATAATAACGTTGGTTTTAATCAGTAGTAGGGAAACAGTAGCACTAACAATGTCTTCAATGCGATGTATGTTTTTATAGGGAAAATATTGACAGCTGATTTTCATCTTTTACTCGAATTTGATTCACAGTTCCTGATTCAAATTATGAAATGCACCAAAAAGGATCCATATAAATTTATAAAATCATAAATTTATTACAAAGCCACATCTCAATCTCAAGAAATCCGCATAAAAATGCTTGATCCCTAGACACTTTTGATGTGTGTAGAATATTTTTTTTTACCCAGGAAACATCCCTATTGGAATTACGGCTCTTCTGTCCACGGGTTTGCCAGCCTTACATTTCTAGTATTCGGAGAGCAGACGAAGAAGGTTCCGGCTTGCATCAATTACTTTTTCGTTGAGCCACTCGGCAACTTCTGACAATGCTTCACTATGGCGCACAATGCAGAGCAGCTCATTTGTTCTTCTGGCAGCAAGTGGCCGTGGATGTACTCTCACTTTCACGTAGGTTTTGGGCTGTCTTGCCGTGCACGTAATGACTGTGTATTTGCACATTCTTTTGGGATGTGAAATAGATAGAGAGATTGACCAGAATGAACGGTAAAAATTGTAAGGAGTTTGTTTAAACACAAAATCACATACACACATTCGCGGATCTCCCTAAACATAAATGAAAGGGTTGCCAACTTAGGAATGAAAAATAAAAGTAATAGGACATTTTCAAATAAAACATTAAAGTGAAGAGAAATAGCGCGCAGTATTTTCACTTGTTCACAAAGGCATCATCTACCAATACAGACAAAGGCACAAAAAACAGCCAACATTCCCAACAGAATAAATTAATATTGTGTTTTTGTTACAGACAAAAGGTTGTAATTTATTGTCAAAATTAATTGAATTAAAGAATTAAACGTTCATTTATTTATTATATTTTATCTCCCAAAGTTAATAATTTTATTCGTAAAATGTTAACTATGTAGGTACTTGTTTGACAAAAAACTTTTTGCTAAGATTTGAAAAATTAGCGCTCATTTTTAGACGGAGTAGCTTGATAAACAGTATGTAGTAAACATACTGTTTATCAAGATGCGATATTGAAAAAAAACGTGCGTTTTACAATACAGTAACGCACAAGAGCGTAATGAGATCATACAATACCATACTGAAATTGGTTAAAAAGAGACTCTTTACTTAATTTGTTACAAAAACTATTATTGGCGTCGGCGGCGTGGGCATATTTTGGGCAACCAGTTTTTGCTGATTGGCTAATATAATTTAAAAAAGTATTGAGCTGCCAGGAAGTTAGATAAAACACTAACAGTAGCCAATGACGTTCATTTTAACAGTTCAATAACATTCCTTTATCGATCATAATAAAGTATCCTACAAAATGTTTCAGATTTCGATTGAAAATGTGTGCCGCAATTACTGTCGCGATGTCCCGATAATTTATTAACACTGATAAGAGGTCCAAGTCCCATTTGTAAAATCTTCGCTCAGTTTATTTGTGTTATAAAATAGTAAAGAATCCAAAACTGTATTAATTGCTCTGAGGTGTGGAAACGAAAATGTTCTTAAAATATTAATTTCTTATTGCTCGGAGACCAACACAACCGTTATGAATTCCATAACATGACGTATTTATTTGCCGATAAAGTGATTATTTGATTACACTACAAAGTTCGTGCCCACGTCATTCAATGACAAACAAAATATCGGCATTGAAGATAAGTGATTTGTGCTGTTTACCTCAAAGTAAAATCGATCATCTTGTTCGTTTTATGGCGTGTACCATTATCAGCTTATGACGTTCCTACTCCTGGTAATCAGGCTTCCTCTCTGTGAGAGGGAATGTGCCTTGTGGGGGTTTATTTGATGTCAAATGTCTTCGAATTTTCGGTTCTATGGTATGCCCGCTTCCTCATTTCATTCACCATTTCTAGAGCAGTGGAAATGAAATGAGATATATAAAGAAAAATGCATTCTAGTATCGAATCCACCTACAACTCGTAAGACATGGTTGCTAACACTGCGCTACCACTGCTGGAGATTAAGAGAGTATAGTAATAATAGATCGATTAGTTTAAAGATGTATATCGTTTTACTTATTATTTAAATCTTCGTTAAAACTTCTTAATAGACGGACTGTAACTACGTGCAAGCTTCAAATTCCGTGTTAAAGCACGTTAAGTAATTTACTGCCAAAACTTGTTTTCGGTGATAGATAACGAAACTGAGAGTCATGGCTTTACTTAAAATATCACTCATATTATTAGAGTTCAACGTTATCTGGAGAGATAAGATAATAGCGAAGGATGGCAATATTCGTGAGTAGGGTACATTTAGCATTCAGTCGGTCGTTGCTCTACAATCTTAATATGCAACCAATGATAAATGAATTTACAAAATCTGGCGATTATTATTATTTTGTAGTATGCGCTGCTGTACGATATGTATACGATGATGGGATGTTACGGAGCTTTGACTCCGACTTCGTTAAGTCGGAACTTCCAATTATTATCGTAGCTTCGGTTCCGATATTTTTAAATCGGAGGTAAAAGTATAACATAGCGGCGTCGGAGGCCTGTCGATTGTTATGAACTGCGCCCTAATCGGCGAACACATTTTTGTCAAATGATTGCGACTAGTCGTCGTTCGGACCGCCTATTAGTCCGTTCGGTCGAAATGATCCCAACTAGTCGCACCGAACGGACCAATAGGCGGTCCGAACGATCCCAACTAGTCGCAATCATTTGACAAAAATGTGTTCGCCGATTAGGGGACGCGCGGGGAATCCCCTGCGGCCCTGACTCTATGTGCATCGTCAATTATTTTTACACTTATTAGTTGTTAGTTTGTTGCGCAAACGTCACGTTCACAGGTTATAGACATTTGTTTTGATTTTTCACTACTTTTGGAGTCAACTCATTTGATTTGATTTGTTTCAAAGCTTTTGTTCTAGCTAAATGTTGTCTTTGTTGCTAACTTTGGAATTTAATTAAACTTCATTTAATTTCTTGTTCTTTTGCACATGCCTATTTTCTTTTCATTGTTGGTGTTTAATTTTAGGTAAAATAAAAAAAAAAATAATGAAAAAAATTGACTGAATAATGTATTTTGTGTTTAAAAATAAAATATCTCTCTCCTATCACCACTTCTGACCCTGCCTCCGCCTCCGGTTCAGACTCCGATAAATCAAATTTTAAAACTCCGACTCCGGTTTCGGTTCCGATATAACTAGAAATGTATCAGATTCTAAGTTTACTCCAACAACATTTGACAAAAACAGAACCATAGAACCTTTTCATTTCACTTTTCTCCAGTGACCTTGGATGAAATTAAAAAGATCATCCTGTCAATAACATCCAAGGCTGTGGGTTATGATGATATCAGTCGTAATATGGTTGTTTGGATCGATGATAGCCTTCTCCCTGTGATCCCCCACATTATTAACTATCCTCTCGATTCCAGACAATTCCGATCCCTGTGGCGTATTGGCATGTCCGCCCACTCCCTAAAATTTCAAACCCTTCCCAACCCAGTCACTTTCGTCCCATTTCCCTTGTCCCATTCCTGTCTAAAGTGCTTGAGGCCTGCGTACATAAGCAATTTTCAGGATTTATTCATCGGAGCAGCCTCATCAGTCCCTTAGAGTCAGGGTTCAGGCCTGAGCACAGTACAGCCTCCGCTCTTACATTAGTGAGGCTATGGATACCAAAGTTACTGATTTGATATTAATTGATTTCTCCAATGCCTTTAACGACGTCAGCCACGATATTCTCCTTGCTATTCTCTTTCACCTTATGGTTTCGTCCGAGCCGCTGGAATGGTTCTCTTCTTATCTTCGTGGGACGTCAGCAATCACTTCGCGTTGATACGACTTCATCGAGTTGGCGTGATCTGGATGCTGGTGTTCTACAGGGTGGTATCCTGTCTCCATTATTATTCTCCATTTTCATTAATTTTATCTTCGGTGTCCGTATCATTATCTATACGCTGATGATCTTCAATTATATACAGCTGAGTGAGTGGAAGGTATGTCGAATGCTATAGCGGTTGTAAACTCAGACTTGGGGGATATCAAAGTTTGATCTGAAAGGTTTGGGGTGTCACTAAATCTCTTAAAGCGCCAGGCTGTTGTTATTGGAAACTTACGCATGATGAGTAGGTTAAATAGAGAGCTAAACGTTAACCTACTCATCATGCGCTATCTTCCCTCCTCGTATTTTCAATAGTACCGTCATACCCATTACCCCCACTGTCAAAGATTTTGGTTTACATATCGAGACGACGCTTAGCTGGCAACGTCAGGTTCCCGTTATTCACGCCCGAGACACTTTTTGCCCGCTAAAACGAAAACCTTGTGCAGTCTTTGATTTTCCCTAGAATCGATTATGGTGATATGTGTTATTTTGACCGGTTATGTTGACAGATTGCTCAACAATGGTATTCGGTTCATATTCAAGTTCAGAAATATGACCATGTGTCGAGCTACAGGTCTTGAACTCAAATGGATGTCCATTGACCAGAGAAAAAAAAATCGCGCCTTGACCACGCTTTTATCCCTTCATAACAGTGTCACTCCATTTTTATATCTTGTGACTCACTTTCAATATTTATGTTCTTCACACACTATGAATCTGCGTTCCTCTTACAACCTTCTCATACTCTGTGCTCTTTTCGACTTTGTCCATTCTTCATTTCTTATTCAGTTCATTCTTCTGTGGAACGCGCTTCTTCTTGATATCAGGACGGCAACCAGTCGGTTTGCATTTAAGCGGAAATTGCAGTTATTTTCTAAACAATTAGGGTAGAGACTAGAGACATTTCAACATTCCTCTCCCAAGTTTTAGTTTTGTATATATTATAATAATAATATGTATATTGTAAGTATATATTTTGGTAATAGTATATATGTGTATATAGCTTATTTAAGTATTTATTTAACTAGAATTAAGAGTTTTTTTTCTTACCTATGGTTGACTGGTAGAGAATGCCTAAGGCATTAGATCCACGTCGGTACAGTTATTTGTGCAAAAGTATAAACAAATAAAAATACAATTTGGATTACCTTTCCGAAGTGGCAATCTTTACCTCAGTTTCGAGGATGAACCAATTAACGTGCAAGTACGGTTAGCTGTTTATTGAAATTTAAACCTTATATACATAACGAATATAGTCGTGGTGGCCTAGTGGTTAAAACACCAGCCTCTCAAGTATGAGTACGCGGGTTCGATTCCAGGTCAGGCAAGTACCAATGTAACTTTTCTAAAGTTATATGTACTTTCTAAAGATATCTTTGACACCATTGACTGAAAGGTGAAGGAAAACATCTTAAGGAAACCTGGACTTTAAGTCTGAAATCGCCAACCCGCATTGAGCAAGCGTGGTGATTACACTCAATCCTTCTCTGTATAAGAGGAGACCTGTGCCCAGCAGTGGGACGATAAAAAGGTTGATGATGATGATACATAACGCAGGCAGGCACGCCTGTATAGAATATATTTCTTTGGGAATTCCCGTACGCGTTTCTTTCGCATAATAATAATAACCACTAACCCCGATCTCTATGTGAAGTTGTGGACGTCGTGGTGGGGCTTGTGCGCTCCGAACTCTAGACCTGCACCCTAATTGCGTATCGCACTATTATTATCAGTTGGAATAATTTTCAAGCATATTGTTAATCCATTGCTCCATTTGTTCGAAAATGTATCTGATCAACAATTTAAATAGAGCCTCATCTGTTACTAAACGCTCTCATTTTTACTAAACGTTGACGCAGTCCGTTGTCAGGTAGCGGTCGTAACGTCTGAAGCCTTTTTCAATTATAGCCCAGTCAAATTAGGGTTTCACCTCGGAATGAAAGATAATAAGCTGCAAATTGGTATGAACCTTTGTTTTGTCATTCTAAATGTTGTCTCAAAAGTCACAATCGTTATCGTGTCCGCGTCTCAAGATATTCAAGGTCAAAGGTCACAAAAATCGGTTTTTCGCGAATATCTGGCTTCCTATCGGTTAAATGAGATTTGCATTTATAATAAAAGTTGTAGGCTATAAAATTCCCTACAACTTTTGTCTAAACTTTTTTTTCATACGACCAACCGTTTTGAAGTTAGAGCGCGAAGAGTGCACATCGTACAGTCATATACGGCCTAATGCAAGGTCAAGCGTGAGTTATGGTTATCAGTACTTTATAAAGTCAATTATTTACTTTTTAGGGTTAGGGAAGGACTTAGAACCTCAAGAATGGGGCTGGATGCTTGAAAATGAAATCCTGGAGCCCATACGAACGTTATTACCTCCAGCACCAGCCGAACTACTAAACTTAATATTTTCCAATTGCAAAAATGGTTGTGGTTCCCGCTGTGGATGCAGAAAATCAGGGCTACAATGTTCTTTAGCTTGCGGCCAGTGCAACGGACAAGCTTGTCTCAACGCTTCACTGTATCCAAGTAATCCCGATGAAGAAAATACATATGATCCCGATATTCTGGAAGGTTTGGAGATGAACATGACAGATAATGAGGATGATGACAATGAATCGAACATTTTTGAGCGACAAGAAGAAGAAGACCACGAAGAAGAAGAATATAATTAGCTTCCATTTCCAATTTCATTACAATTAAAATCAACAAAGATACTTTTGATATTTGAACTCACATTTTGATAAATGTATATTATGCCGTATTTAATAATAAATAAAAATATGTGTAAAATATATACTCTTACTATCATTTTAACTTAAAATAAAACTAAAATATATAATCCAGAATTAATAATATTTTATACTTAAATAGTTAAATATGAATAATTATATATAAATAATCAAGTTACTTACTTTAATTAAATATAAATAATTAATAGTTACTACATAAATAATGGGCACTGTTTAATAATTATAATTTCCAAGTAAATAATTGACTTTATAACGTACTGATAACCATAACTCACGCTTGACCTTGCATTAGGCCGTATATGACTGTACGATGTGCACTCTTCGCGCTCTAACTTCAAAACGGTTGGTCGTATGAAAAAAAAGTTTAGACAAAAGTTGTAGGGAATTTTATAGCCTACAACTTTTATTATAAATGCAAATCTCATTTAACCGATAGGAAGCCAGATATTCGCGAAAAACCGATTTTTGTGACCTTTGACCTTGAATATCTTGAGACGCGGACACGATAACGATTGTGACTTTTGAGACAACATTTAGAATGACAAAACAAAGGTTCATACCAATTTGCAGCTTATTATCTTTCATTCCGAGGTTGACCCCTTTTTTTACCTAATTTGACTGGGCTATTAAAGAAAAAACGCAGTTGTAAAATTTACATCATCTTTCGTGTAATGACTTTGTGAATCTAAGGATCTACTTTTCTTTTCTTTAGAGTGAATACTACTTCAACTCTTCAATGAAGGTTGTTAAACTGTCAAAATGAAACACATTGCTACTAATAGTGTGTTACGTAATTACCCCGCTGTGCCGGAAGAGTTAACTCTGCCGAAACAGGTCTAGAGTGAGAAGCCGGACCAAGAGGGATACAGAAACCCGAGGGGAAGCATGTAGCGAGCTGTTGGACAGTAACGACCCCTCGGACCCTATCTCCCGGGAGAACTCTTGTTCCTCACCTTTGGCTTGCCTTTATTGGCCGGCTGGACTGAACAATGACGAGGAACAGAGTTCCTATCTCATTTTTAGACTTCGCTGTAGGTCTGTCCGTCCGTCCGTCTGTCACCAGACAGTATCTCATGAACTGTTATAGCTAGACAGTTGAAATTTTCAGAGATTATGTATTTCTGTTGCCGCTATAACAACAAAGACTAAAAATAAAAAAATAAAATATTTAAGGGCCCCCCTTAAATATTTTATTTTTTTATTTTTCCATACAGCAATTTTTTTTTTGCCGTTTTTAAAGATAATGGTACGGAACCCTTCGTGCGCGAGTCCCACTCTCACTTGGCCGGGGCCGGTTTTTTTTGCCTTTATTGACCGGCTTGAATGGGGACTAATTAATATCACGCTAGAACCCTTAGAAGCCGAGCCAACATAAAAATAAAACTTTAACAAGAAAACTAAGCGAAAAGAATTAATAGGGCGGACTGGGGATGCGATGCGACAGGGTGAGTCGAGACTACAAAAATTTCATGCGTACAAAGTCACAAGTAGTAAATAATATCATTATCTTACCCAGTTCAACACTGCATTGTAGACCTCTCTTTCTTCCCTTACGTTTAGTTCATCTTTGCGAATCATACAAATTAGTTCTTGAGGCGTTAGCTGTAGAAACTCTTCTTCTTGACACACCTGTAAAAATAATAAGAGATTTAATTCTTTTGCTTTTATGCATTTCTTATTATGTAGAAAGGTTTTTTAATGTTATGTATAGACAGCCTATTATAGTGTTAGATAGCATGTATGCTTGACAAATTCTGCATTATTAGCTTTTAAGTACATAAATAAAAAAATATGTCCTGGAAGTAGCGAAGTTGTGAGTCAACAAAATCATACACAGAGTCACTAATCTAATCTATGAATGTATTTCACTTCCATGCCGTCGTCACGAAAAAGATGGTCTAGAGGATTATATCTACATATAGATAAGTAGAAAGCGAGGAAAGGCTTCCATGATAAGCGTGATCTTGCAATAATCTTAAATGATGACTTGAATTTGGAACATCTAATAGAACAACCTACCATCATTCTCAACCTAGCTTTGTCTTGTAGCGGTAGCTATAAACACCACATGGAACAACGCGTTATACTGACGTCACATAAATTCTACATCTCGCAAGCAGAGTTTACCGTGGTAAATATCATATCCTGCCGTGGGTGTCGTAAGAGGCGACTAAGGGAACTCTCACCAGGGAAGCGGGCAGCAGCGCTCCTCCTGTGGAGTAACACATTACTGCGATCCCCTACCCCAATGCCAAGCGTGGGGATTATGGCAAAACCCCAATGCCTTTGGGGGGGGGGCCTTTGTCCAGCAGTAGACCTCTATAGGCGGAAGATGAAGAAGACTGCCTATCTGACCTAAAACGATACCGGTAATACTGGTTGACAGACTTTCAGGCTTCCTATTACCCGTAACGATTGTCAAAGATGCATGCTTTCCAAGGCACGGAGGGGTCTCGGGTATGATGGAGATGGTCACCCAACTACAGACCAACCGCGGTAAGCGTAGCTTAATCTGATCGATCGATCTACAGGGTAACTGCGTAATACACTATCAGTAGGAATGGGTTTCATTTTGACATTTCAACAACATGCATACCGTTATTTATGTTGTTGAACAGACAAATTTACGAACATAGCATCATGCTGGTCACAGGTCTCCTCTCATACAGAGAAGGATTGATCGTAATCACTATGCTAGCTCAATGTGGGTTTCAGACTTAAAAGTCCAGGTTTATTTTAGATGTTTTCATTCACCTTGTAACCTGTCATTGGTGTCCAAGATATACTTAGAAAGTACATATAACTTAGAAAAGTTACATTGGTACTTACCTAACCTGGAATAGACACTCATTCACCACGACTTATAGAACCGAACTTACCGACTTAGGCGAACATATAGAGCAATAGATTAGCAATATGCTTCGAAATTATTCTAACCGAAAGTAATAGTGTGTTACGAGGGTACTGTGCAGCTGTACCCTATCAAAAATGTGAATTAATTCACGTGATAACGATCATCACTAGAGAGCTATGATGTCAGGTGATGTTAACCCACGATGTTCATTATCTATAGTAACAAATTCGCGATATGATTGTTACCAAACGCGTCACTTGCGTACATAATATTGCTCATATCGCAACGTGTCAGCGCTGTTTATTCCGGGATATTATTTTCACACTCATGTTATACCTACTGTTTACTTGAAATACTTATTATCACTACAATTGTGACATGTTAGTTAGCACGTGAGACTTTTATGAGCTTTTTTGAGCATTTCGTGATAATATTGCATCGCTACTGACTACGCCGTGGGAGTGGCAAAGTTTGGGGAAAATTAGATTTCAAAATACACTTGTGCTAGCGACACGAAAATGATAATGATGTTGGGAAGGTAATCCTGCTTCTTACTAATATTATAAATGCTAAAGTTTGTGAGAATGTATGGATGGATGAATGTTTGTTCCTCTTTCACGCAAAAACTACTGAACGGATTAGGATATAACTTGGCACACAGATAGTTTATAACCAGAAAAAACACATAGGGTATTTTTATCTCGATATTCCCACTCTACGGGATCGTAACGTACGCACGTAAAACCGCAGGGCGCAGTAAGTAGGTAAATATTTTTGCAACAGTGCTAGCAAATGAATAGGTAAATAGAATGCATATAATAAATATCTATGGATGAATTTGCTAAAATTATATTATAACCTTTATTTAGTCTGTAATAATAAAAAGTAATAGTAAAAATAGAATCGAAGTCCGAAGTGTTAAAAACCAGATACTGCTTAGTATTACATATTTCTGTATTTGATTAACTTTAATGTTTCTGTTGCTTGCTTGATCCATTGCTTAAGTTCATGATTTTAATGGGTTTCGGAAGGCATCACCAGAGGGTCAATTCTCGTAATTTTAAGAACTGTTTGTCAAAAATATCTTTGGGGGATTATCGTCCAGGAGGGTTTTCCCATAGAAAAAGATACTTGGTTTTCTTAATATTTCCGTACCTGAGTAAAATGCCTTTCAATGAACTGATGGGCCTTTTTCTTGAGCTCGACGCAGCCATGTTGCTCCCCGAAGTTAGCGATGCCGATGGCGTTCGACGGGTCCAGCTGCCTCTCCAGGAAAGCGCAGCATGCGTCGATCACGTTCGAAATCTGTCGGCACAAAGCTAAAATAAGTGTAGATTGCTAAAGTTTACACATTTGTACGCAGGCGCGTGCGCTCCTTACAAGCAGAAAAGCTCTGCATACCCTAATAGTCTTCTAAAATTATAATATACTGTAAAATAATTTATATACTACAAAGTTAAAACTAAAAGACTTTGTTAATCAGTTATTGATAACACTGCCATCTATTGGGCCTAGTGCTAACACGTGACTAACACAATGTGTCTCACATTTGTTGCCTTAGGCGCGACACCCACGCCTCTTACGGCGTAAGCATAAACAAAATGTGCCTCTTCCGTATCTGTCTGTGTATAAAATTATTTGCTTGTGTGCCTAAACTGTTGTGTACGTGTGCGTGAAATTTCTTTGGGTTTAAAGCCCATGATAAGCACAGCTTCTAATAATGCGACGAATTTAAGAAGTTCAGAAATATAGCATGATTGTTGTTCGTTCAAATACCTTTTTATTTTAGCAGCTTATGTTGTTTCATTATTGGTGTATATGGGTTAAATATGTATTGATTGTTTTAAGCGGAATTGAATATTCATTTATTTTAGAGTTTTTGGTTTAACACAAAAGAAAGTTTGTCTTTATAAAAAGTATTATGATAATTATATGTGGTTAGCAGGTTGTGTAGTGTGTACAAATAAATTGTTTTGTTTCTCGTATAGGTATATTATTTTAAAACACGGCTTTGACAGTTCGACGTTATAAAAACTTAAAAGACCTTAAGTTTTTCAACCTACTTGCTTTTGAATTTCAATACTATACTTTATGTTGTAATAATTTTCCTGAAGTTTACAAATTAGCAAAATTTAATAGTTATGATTCCAATGAGTAGTGCATTACGCATATTTATGAAAAGCCAAAGCAGACTCATAGATTTGTCTATCTGTCCATTTTAAAAGAACTTTTAGCGATTTCAAAACGATCTTATATATATTTGATTTTTACAGAGTTATTTAAAAATAGATAGGCGCGTTGATTTAATTTATAAGGTGGGTGGACCATGGACGGCCACTCTAACGAGTAAATACTTTTAATTCGTTTATTTATTGGATAAATGAAGGAAACAAATTATTAAGTAATACTTTGTTTTATTGTCCACCGTATAAAATCTTTTTTTTTTTTACCTAACTTTAAACAACATTGATTAAATTTAAGTTTTGTAAAGCTCTTCCAAATGGCTTTGCATGGAACACGGCTCCAAACAAGGCCAACATTATACATCTATTGTTAAACTTAAAAATAGACTTGTAAAATTAAATATATCCGCTTTTACTAAAACTACATAATAAGCTCTATTATTTAAGGGAAGCATTAAATGCTCAATTTATTTTTATAATCTATAAAAAACTCTATGAACATTACTTGAACACCATTCTATAACTAAGAATATATTAATATAAATTATTTAAAAATATTAGTAATGAGTATTATGTTGGCCTTAAATAACTTGTCATCAGGTTTTATTATGAAATTGCAATTTTTTTTTTTTTATCGAAAATGGCCTTCTTATGGGTCCGTTCTTTGTAAGGCCAAAATTGATAATTATGACTATAACTTTGTCCTAATAATTATAATAAATAATAGATACTACAAACTATTATAATTATAACAATTTCTCATTACTTATAACCAAAAAGTAAGTGTTCATTTGTTCAGGATTTGTGAATGTTCCTTGTGGTTCCATGCACCATAGCAAGGCCAACCGTCAAATTTTTGATTGGCCTTATAAGGAACCACCGGCTTTCCTAGGAACACTACCAATATTTTAATGTAAATTGAGGCAAAGCTATGTTCTTTTTTCTTTAGTACCATAAACATATACTAATACGACAATTCACATTAAAAAAAACATGAAATAATAATAGGCTATTGACTAAAAATGTACGCTTTGTTGTGCGCGCGAATAACAATTGTAACGTCGACGACCGAAGCCTACGAAACGTTGGATAAAACTGCCACAATAGTGACACGATCGACACGCCGCCACGTTTGTGGCCTGCAGTTTGTAGGATCTTAGTGTGTAGTAGCAGGAATATGTATTTAAATGTCAACAACTACGATTTTTTAATAGTTGGCCTTCAAAGGAGCATTGCCTTCCATGGTCCACCCACCTTAGATAGTGAAATATTTTTTTTTTGTTTTTTGAGAAATAAATTATTACTTATTTACAGTTGAGTTAGTAATACCATTTCATTGTATTTTGACAGCCTACATGGCGTAGCGGTAGCGAACGCGGCCGCTGCGTAAGGAGGCGCGGGTTCGATCCTCGCACAGTGTAAGTATTTGTATGCATGAATATGAATATTTGCACTGGTCTGGTCGTATCTCGGAAAGCACGTTAAGCCGTTGGTTTCGGTTGCCATGCGAACATCTAGTGGCAGTCGTTACGGGTTGTTGGAGCCCACAAAAGTCCAACAATTGGTCTAACTTCAATGCTTCGATATTGCCTTCGCGTTGTGGAGGTCAGACGGCAGTCGCTTCACGGAAATTGTCGAAATTTCGCCAAAATCAGCAATTAGACTGGAAAAGCGGACCCCAGATTCCAAAGCTTTGGATGCGACTGGTATTAACCCTGAGATGATGATGATTTCATTGTATTCATTTGGGCAAATAAAAAATACCTAATACCCCACGTATATCATTTATTTGACTTGTTCTTATCATCAATCACATACTTAGATGTTCATTGTAGCCACGCACAAACATCAATTCAATGTTGACATGCGAAAAAGTACGCGACTATGTTAAATTGAAACTACGTCTAAGTTACGTTTTTTAAGTTTTACCATATATAAGCACAGAGATTTGGATAGTAGGTATATTTATGCATACCCCCAATAAAATCTTTGTGCACGCCCCTGTTTGTACGTAACTGTAGAAACTCTTTCAAAGGAACCTTTTTTGCTTTCAGAATCAAATTGAATCAGAATATCAACACTCCGTGATGGGTACCATTGCTTGACAAATCTATTAAGCTTCCCAATCAGATTCGTAACCGCAGAACTATTAATCAATCACTAGTAGCATTGCCCCAGACAGTTTAAAGAAATATCTACATATATTGATTACTTATGTGCTTAATTCACGCGTCAATGGATCGATCACACCATGTAGGTGTAACGAGACATTGCGAGTTCGACAGAGTAAGTGCCCATTGTTGTACGGACGACAGCAGGTCAAACTACCCAAAACTGTCAAATATTCCCAATAACAATAATATCAAAAATAACAATCAACCTTGAGCCTGGCTCGAGGTTAATTGGGAATATTTGACAGTTTAATATTGCTGGGAATATGCTTTAGAGATAAAGCTGAAAATCGAATAAAGAAATCTGACTGATTGTAGTAGCTTGATGTGCTGTCGTCTGTACAAATTAATAGATCTTCGAAAAATAATGACCACAAATAAAATGTCATTATTATAATCATATATTGATTATTTATAATTTTTTATTTGTATTTAAGTTTTACAGTATGATAAGAAAACCCTGTCCGACCCGTAAGGATAATAAAGGTTAGGTAAACACATGACCAAATATAATATAAAATTTTACGTAATCATCATAGTACCAATACAAATGAATTTTGAAATAATCTTTTTTTCCCGCAAATTAATTCCAACTTCCCCGAAATTTGGTAATTTTTAAAAAAGTGACAACACCGGTATTATTACGAGCGAATAGCGATGCGACCACGTGCCGCGTGCCCTGCCACCCGCCGCCCGCGGAAGGGTGCTTATCGCACATTTATTAAGTTACCTCTTTTTGCGAAATAATATTTATTTTTTAGGAGGATTTTTTTTTAAGTTTAGCCCGGTTTTATATCCATTAGTAGAATCAGTTATCGATACCTAACAACACCTTCACGGGTCGGACAGGGTTTTCTTAACATACTGTTTAGACGGGATCGATACAATTGGCCGAGGATCGAGTTTGCTATTGGGAAGAGCCTTTGACTAGCAGTGGATTGCTATTTAAGCTAACGATGTTGAGGCTGATACAAGTGAACTTTTATATAATATCGTAATAATACCAGGATATTAATTATTGTCCCACTACAGCCATACAGAGGAAGCATGAGCATTAATACAAACATGTTAGCTCAAACTGGTATGTTGATTTAAGACTTATATTTTATGTAAGTGCACATTTCCTCACGATGTTGATGTCCTCAT
The DNA here is from genome assembly GCA_037179545.1 of Sesamia inferens. Taxonomy (NCBI): domain Eukaryota; kingdom Metazoa; phylum Arthropoda; class Insecta; order Lepidoptera; family Noctuidae; genus Sesamia; species Sesamia inferens. Next base: position 10,861,611 of record CM073928.1, on the reverse strand, counting down.
CAAAAATCTTTGATTGTATAATAGTTTTTATTTAATTGACAGTTTTTAGGTAGTCACAAAAGTGAATTACAAGAAGTATACCTACAATACGTCAGTGTAAAATATGCGTATCATCAGAATTCTTTGTAAACAAAGAAAGGAAAGGTCGATGTAAACAGACATATGCATGAGTTACCGAGAACCGTAGTGCGTGTATGATGATATTAATATATGCAGATACACACATGCGTAACGGTGATGTTAACAGTTGAACTGGGGCTGTACTATGACCTGTCAACGCTATTATGGCTCCATTTTTGTGACACTGGAACAATGATGGTATCAACACACATAGTAACCCAGCTGTACTATATTAGTTTATTAACTGCCATCTAAGGAAAAGTCAATGCCAATATGAAATATTGAATGAAGATTCAAAATAACTAAAATCTTACAAATATTTTATAAAAGAAAGGGTAGTTACCATCCAACCAACACTCGTCTGGTTGGAGGATACACTTCTCATTTGTCAATTGGCGTTAACAATGTCAAGTTGGTGAAACACAGCTTGGTATATGGAAGCCACACTTCCAATGAATTGTTTTGTTAACAAAAAAGAAAAAAAAAATCTTAATAAATACCTATGTAACTGCGTTAATACAGTTCAAAGTCATTTCATAATTATGCTTAATTTCATCGAAATACTGTTTATTCTGAAAAGGGATAATAAAATTCGTGGATAGCAAGTAACGGTGTATTCAAGACTGAGAAAGAAGAAGAAATGTAGGTAATCTAATAAATAAATATCTCATTTATTGCGAGTGAGATTTTTTTTATTAGTGCTGATTTGTATTACGAATGAATCGGCGTATAAAATATTTTATACAATTTAATAAAAGTGGACATCAAATTGTTCATAGACTAAGAAAAAAAATTAACTATTTACGTAATATACATAAAAAAATCACGGTATTCAGCTGCGGTTGGATTGAACGTTGATCCAAGATATTTGGAAAAATGCTAGACAGATGATGATTATTTATAGATTTCCGCTGTTTAAGGGGAAAATCCTGAAATGGTCTGGGTTTGTCATCATTATCAAGTTGTTTTTGCCAGTCAGTTTTATTTACGCAGTTAACAAACTGTTTCGCTACGTGTTACAGTGACATTATTCTTTGTTTGACAAGAGAAACAATGAGTAAGTAAAAACACGCGTTTCACTGGTTACTCCCAATGTGGGATTTCCTCCTTTTATACACAACTGATTATATTTAATAATTATTTTGAATGACAGGTAAATTATTTTAGTATTATTTTGTTTTGTTCAACTCAAAATATGTTCCCTTATAAAAGAGGCAGAGTTGTGACCACGACAAAAGGCTAGTTAGGTTTTTTATTTACAATTATAAACTAGTGCTTGACCGCATTCCCACCTGATGGTAAGCAGTGATTCAATCGTTGGTGGTAAAGCGTGCTAGTTTACTAAGAGCCTATTCACTCTAGCCATGAAGATATTTGAATTGTAGTCAGACGGAAACACTGCCGCTGGCAATATATAATAAGGCTTATGATATAGTTGTGAGTTTAAATTCGGCCAAAAACGGTCAACAACAAAAGTTGATTAATATGATATGATTCAATAATCTTAATATAATAAATAAATATATACGGACAAATCACAAAGATTGAGCTAGCCTCAAAGTAAGTTCGAGACTTGTGTTATGGGATACTAACTCAACGATACTATATTTATAATAGATACATACAGCATGTTAAGAAAACCCTGTCCGACCCATAAGGGTAATAATGGTTAGGTAAACAAATGACCAAATAAAATATAAAATTTTGCATAATCATCATAGTAACAATACTAATGAATTTTGAAATAATCTTTTTTTCCCGCGAATTTACTGTAACTTCCCCAAAATTCGGCAAAGGACAATGCCAAGTCTCCATAGTAACTTTGGCTCAATATGAATTTGTTGAATGCAGTGAATATTCTTACGTTTTTTTGTGTGGTTTAATGTCAAAAGTAAGTTTGTGATTTCCATTTTTAAATTGAACTTGTAAGAGAGAAGTTATTCAGACATTTTAAATTGGAGGTTATGCATTTCTACGCAGAGAAAATTAAAGAACAAATAAACTGATAAATAGTTTTATTCTTTTTTGCCATAATCATTCATTATCATCATCATCAATTTCATTATCAAATTCGATTAACAATTCATCAAGAAACTGTGCAGGGGGTTCAATATTCTTTTGGTGTCGAGCCCACCCTAAATACCATAAAATGGTCATAATGTGGGAACAGCATCCCACAGTTCGTTTGCCTACCTTACAATTGCAATAATATTGACTTATTGTCTCTCTCCCTTTTAAATTGTTATCAATCAAAACGTACACAAAATATTCTTTTCTTCTTATATGGTGACTTTGAATTTTCACTCTTAAAAGCCAAGAGCTTTGAGAGAGAGACAATTGTTATCTTAGATTACTGATTGATGCCTCCCTACACACTTCTATCTTATATTGGCCACTAAAACGGATGTGCTCACCATAGTAAGATCGAGCCTGACGGAGTTGGTAGGTACCACAAGATATTAAAATCAAATCGTGATACTCAAGCTGAGGAAACTCAGTGACATTGCTGTTATCAACATTTATATTTGAGAAGTGTGTCCTTCTTCTAGTATAATTATTTTGTTTGATTGTATTAGTTTGGAACATTTTTTGTTGGATGATTTCTAGTGTAGTAGTGGTAGATTTTTGAGCAGCATCAAACCTGTCTGTGAGTGGTGGTCAACTATTGATTAGGGCAGCAGCGCTTTATAAAAGTAAATCATGACATGTGGTGAAGCTCTGTTGTTGAGCTTGTGTCGGAATATTTTAAACAGCTGTTAAAAAATCCCATTCATAACTTCAATCACCCCATCTGCAGATAGTACCAGCTCGAGTTTTGCGTACTGGTGTTGATACAACAGAGGCTGTTGAAGGTTGATAAATACTTGGTGATATGGGGTGTTTAAGGTCCGTTGAACAAAACTGTAACTTCTTTGCCAACATGGGTGATATATTACTTTACTATCTGTTGATCTGAGCTGTAACAAAAACGAAAATATCTTATTGCAATCAGAATAATACATATCAACCAGCAGCAACACATACAATCACTGAAAGATATTGCTTACCTGTAGTGGTAGAATCTGTTGCTCTATCACGCATCTGATAGTGTATTCTCTTTCTAAATGAGACCTACACGCAATGGATAATCGCAACCAATACAAAGATTTCGATGCAGAATGGATTCAGTTGGGACATTACTGCTTGTTCAATTAATAACCAACCGTAATAACAAACAACACTGTCATTTGGAATCTAAAACAAACAAAATACAGTTATGTTACAATTCAACATTTAGCTCGGCTAAAATAGTTTACATTCTGTTAATATGAATCGTACTTTACCTCAGAAAGTGAAGTCCATTCCCGTAACAATGAACAATTAAATTCGAAAAAAAAATCAATCGAACAGTATACTCCGACAACAACACAAGATGTATCAATGTCAGACTGTCAGTTTAGACACGCGTGCAGGGTTGCTATTACAAGATTATTATGTAATCGATCGCAGATGAAAAATCGATTTCTAATCATCTATAAAACTATTAACTGTAAAATAGGACGAAAATATAAACAAGAAAGAGAATAATGAGGTGGTAAATAAAAAGTAGAGTATTTTTTTTTATTTAGAATTATCTAAATAACAAAAAATATTTTTAAAATACAATTATCGATTACAGCGGCAGGAATTTATTTATTTAGCGTAATCGATTAAAGTGGCAAGATTGGCAACATTTTTTTTATTTAAATCAGGAATATAAGAACTCAAATTAATTACTTATTAAAATGATTTTTTATTGGATAAGATCTCGTAAAACACTAAACATATTTCTTTAATTTTGTATTTTATATTTAAATTATAGGAGGTAAGAACTTTGTGAATTCGTGAGTTTAATTATAAAAGTTGTGTAGGCCGAATGTTGACATTCTCCTTTAAAAAAGTGTAAACACCATTTTAGACCTTATAATTGTCGGCTTTCTTTTGATTATTTTTTAGGTTCTTTAGCGGCGTCAGTGTGTCTAGCCGCCGACGGCGGCAAAGGAATAATTAGAGCTGTACTAGTTTTTGCGTAATAACGTTTTGTTTTTGTCGCTATTATTCGAAACTGTACCTGGCCGAATGATTTGTTGTAAAAACACAGATTACCTAATGGTAAAAGTACTTTTTTGATTATCGATTAATTACTCATAACAATATTGTAACACAAGTACCTATTAGTAAATAGGAACTAGAAAGGTCTTATGAAATACGATTTTAGGAAAATATTATAAACAATGTAAAGCATTCAAGTTCACCTGATTTAAGTTACGTGAAAGTTCTAAAATCTAAAGAATGTCATGCGATGTTGAATCGATGCGTGAAATTCTGCAATATTAAATCGATACCAAACATCGTTACGAGAATATTTTGAATACTTTCACACCTCTAGTCAAAGGGCACCGCCGTGCAGCTAGAGTACCTCATCATAATCATCATTTCAGCCGAAAGACGTCCACTGCTGGACATAGGCCTCCCCCAAGGTTCTCCACGACGACCGGTTCTGCGCCTCCCGCAACCAGCGGTTTCCCGCGACCTTCACCAGGTCGTCGGTCCACCTTGTCGGGGGCCTACCCACGCTACGTCTTCCGGTGCGTGGTCGCCACTCGAGAACCCGTCGGCGCCATCGGGCATCGGTCCTACGGGCAATGTGTCCAGCCCATTGCCACTTCAGTGTTGCAATTCTTCGGGCTATGTCGGTTACTCTCGTTCTTCTGCGGATCTCCTCATTCCTGATTCGATCGCGCAGTGAAATCCCAAGCATAGCCCTCTCCATTGCCCTTTGAGCGACTTTGAGCCTTCCTATAAGGCCCATTGTTAGCGACCACGTCTCAACTCCATAAGTCATCACTGGCAACATACACTGGTCAAAGACTTTTGTCTTGAGACACTGCGGTATTTCGAACGAGAAGATTCTACGTAGCTTCCCGAAAGCAGCCCAGCCGAGTTGGATTCGACGATTGACCTCTTTCTCGAAGTTGGACCTTCCTAACTGGATAGTTTGTCCCAGGTACACGTAGCTGTCAACAACTTCGAGAACAGAGTCTCCAATCTTTATAGGAGTCGGTACAACATGGGCATTAGACATGACTTTCGTCTTGCCCATGTTCATTTTAAGACCGACTCGCTTGAAGGCCCTACTGAGGTCTTCGAGCATTGTACTCAGGTCCTCCGCGGTCTCAGCCATGACTACGATATCATCAGCAAACCGAAGGTGTGTCATGTACTCGCCATTGATGTTGATGCCCAGTCCTTTCCAGTCCAGAACCTTGAAGACATCCTCCAATGCAGCGGTGAACAGTTTCAGGGAGATAACATCTCCCTGTCTGACACCACGCTGCAGAGGTATTGGTTTCGAGGTCTGGTCCTGTATTCGGACTGACATGGTGGCGTTTTCGTACAAACCCTTCAGCGCTTCAATATACCGATAGTCTACTTGGCACCGCTGGAGAGACTGCAGTACAGCCCAGGTCTCGATCGAATCAAAGGCTTTTTCGTAGTCCACAAACGCCAAGCAAAGGGGTAGATTATACTCCTCGGCCTTCTGTATAACCTGCCGCAGCGTATGTATGTGGTCTACTGTGCTGAAGCCTTTACGGAAACCGGCTTGTTCGGGCGGCTGGAAGTCGTCAAACCTGCAGGCGAGACGATTTGTGAGGACTCTTGAAAACAACTTATAGACATGACTCAGAAGTGAGATGGGTCTGTAGTTCTTCAAAAGGGTGTTGTCACCCTTTTTGAAAAAGAGTACCACCACACTTCTGTGCCATGCATGTGACGTTTTTCCCTTAACTATGACGGAATTAAATAACTTCTGAAGGGCCCTAAGGATCGGTTCACCACCCGCCTTCAGTAGCTCTGCTGTTATTCCGTCATCGCCCGGCGCCTTGTTATTTTTAAGTTGTTTCAGAGCCAATCGAATCTCCTGCAGGCTGACGTCCGGGATATCTTCAGTGTAGTGTCGGGTTAATCTTGCTCTAGGGTCTTCAGCAAGATTTAATGCGGGTCTTGTCGTTGAAGTGTAGAGCTGTCCATAGAAATTCTCGACTTCCCTCAAAAGCTCGGGCCCGGACGTTAAGATCTTGCCGTCGTCAGTCTTCAGCTTGCTTAGCCGGCTATGCCCAATAGTCAGATCCCTAGCGAAAACTTTAGAGCCTCTGTTTCGCTCTATAGCATCCGTTATACGCTCGGTATTATACCGACGTAGGTCGCGCTTCAGGGACTTTGAGATCTGCTTATTGAGCTGCCGGTATCTGCAAGCATCACTTGACGAACGCAAAATCATCTCACGTCTGTCCTCCATGAGCTCGAGAGTGTAGTCCGAGAGCTTTTTAGTTCTATTTGTACGGCGGGTCTTAAAATACTTAGTCCCGACCGTACGGACAGCTTCGCAGGACAGCAGAGTAACTATTTTTATGAAATAAAAATCATTTTTATTTTAAATTTATTAGTTTCGCGTAGATATTGCGTCCGTGTAGACGTATCGTTTATTGTGTGATCATATCGTTTTCTAACGTAATGTAACATGCTGATGGAAGGTAGTAGGTAACTGCAATTGTGTTGTCTTGTGATCAGGTGTTGAACGATTCGGATGTGACTACTTATTGGTCAATGTGGTTCCAGCATGACGGTGCCCCACCATATTTTTGCCGACCTGTACGTGAGTACCTCCACTATCAGTTCGGCGAGCAGTGGATTGGTAGGGGTGGACTAACTTTGTGAAACACCGTGCTAATCTCGTGCGACGGTGCCAGGCCGGTATCGTTTTTAATGAACGAAATATGGAACGACATCTCCGCCACAGCCATTGTGCTCATCGAATGAAATTCGAAGATACATTCGGAGGGTCAGACGACCTTCCTACTTAAAAAAAGTTCTTTTCACGAGCTGCCTAAGTAGGTATCATTGTTTCTTTCGAGAGTCAATAAACGTGGTTAGACTACCTATACCTACATGCATGAGGTCAACTGAGGTCATGACCTGTGCCTGTGTTGCCATGAAATTACCTATTTATTTTATTTAAGATATTTACTTTTAAGGGGGTATTTTTTTTTAGTTTAGCCAGGTTATGTACGCATTAGTAGAATCAGCTAACGATACCTAACAACACCTTCACGGGACAGGGTTTTCTTAACATACTGTATACAGTATGTTAAGAAAACCCTGTCCGACCCGTGAAGGTATTGTTAGGTATCGATAACTGATTCTACTAATGCATACAAAACCGGGCTAAAGTTAAAAAAAAATCCCCCTAAAAAATAAATATTATTTCGCAAAAAGAGGTAACTTAATAAATGTGCGTTGAGCACCCTTCTGCGGGCGACGGGCGGCAGGGTACGCGGCACGTGGTCGCACAGCTATTCGCTCATAATAATACCGGTGTTGTCACTTTTTTTAAAAATTACCAAATTTCGGGGAAGTTTGAATTAATTCGCGGAAAAAAAAGATTATTTCAAAATTCATTTGTATTGGTACTATGATGATTACGTAAAATTTTATATTATATTTGGTCATGTGTTTACCTAACCTTTATTATCCTTATGGGTCGGACAGGGTTTTCTTAACATACTGTATAGATATACATCCAAGAGCCAGGCCAATCAGGAAAAGATCGTTTTCCATCATGGCCTGGCCGGGGATCGAACCCGGGGCCTCCACGTCGCAGGCAGGCGTGTTGACCGCTGTGCCACGGAGGACGTCATTATAATATACATTATATAAATTACGTGTCACGTTGTTTGTCCGCGATGGACTACCCGATTTTAAACATGAAACAAACATGAAAGACAGGATAGCTTAAATCTCAATTTGTGATCGCAATATTATTTTATTGCAAATTATTTGTCTATATCTGTCATGAAGGTCTCCATGTTATTTTACAAATGACATCAATGTGAAAAAGCATGGTAGTGCCCATGTCTGATGTTCTACTACCGTTTCCCTTAAATAATTTACAACAATGTACATAATATGGCAAAAACGTTAGCCAGAGCAACGCGTGGCCGGATCAGCTAGTGTTATATATTTTTTTGGCAATTTATTATAGAAAAAACTAAGAGTTACAGAAGACAGAGAAAGAATTACGAGTGCTTTTCTTTAATTAAACGTCACTGCGGTTTCGAATTTACTGAAATATTTTGCTCAAAATTAAGACTTCGAAAACAAAAGTGGACATATTTTGTTCCTGGCTGTACCAATGCCTATTTCGATTAATATGTAATTTTATAAGTTTTTCTTAGACCTGACTGATACCAACTGTTGTTTTAATTTGAAGGTCAGTGACCTCTGGTAGTGTTGTTCCTTGAAATAAGATTTTAGAAAATGTTTCTTCTTTTGTTTCATCGTGTATCGACAGGGGCGTGCACAAAGATTTTATTGGGGGTATGCATAAATATACCTACTATCCAAATCTCTGTGCTTATATATGGTAAAACTTAAAAAACGTAACTTAGACGTAGTTTCAATTTAACATAGTCGCGTACTTTTTCGCATGTCAACATTGAATTGATGTTTGTGCGTGGCTACAATGAACATCTAAGTATGTGATTGATGATAAGAACAAGTCAAATAAATGATATACGTGGGGTATTAGGTATTTTTTATTTGCCCAAATGAATACAATGAAATCATCATCATCTCAGGGTTAATACCAGTCGCATCCAAAGCTTTGGAATCTGGGGTCCGCTTTTCCAGTCTAATTGCTGATTTTGGCGAAATTTCGACAATTTCCGTGAAGCGACTGCCGTCTGACCTCCACAACGCGAAGGCAATATCGAAGCATTGAAGTTAGACCAATTGTTGGACTTTTGTGGGCTCCAACAACCCGTAACGACTGCCACTAGATGTTCGCATGGCAACCGAAACCAACGGCTTAACGTGCTTTCCGAGATACGACCAGACCAGTGCAAATATTCATATTCATGCATACAAATACTTACACTGTGCGAGGATCGAACCCGCGCCTCCTTACGCAGCGGCCGCGTTCGCTACCGCTACGCCATGTAGGCTGTCAAAATACAATGAAATGGTATTACTAACTCAACTGTAAATAAGTAATAATTTATTTCTCAAAAAACAAAAAAAAAATATTTCACTATCTAAGGTGGGTGGACCATGGAAGGCAATGCTCCTTTGAAGGCCAACTATTAAAAAATCGTAGTTGTTGACATTTAAATACATATTCCTGCTACTACACACTAAGATCCTACAAACTGCAGGCCACAAACGTGGCGGCGTGTCGATCGTGTCACTATTGTGGCAGTTTTATCCAACGTTTCGTAGGCTTCGGTCGTCGACGTTACAATTGTTATTCGCGCGCACAACAAAGCGTACATTTTTAGTCAATAGCCTATTATTATTTCATGTTTTTTTTAATGTGAATTGTCGTATTAGTATATGTTTATGGTACTAAAGAAAAAAGAACATAGCTTTGCCTCAATTTACATTAAAATATTGGTAGTGTTCCTAGGAAAGCCGGTGGTTCCTTATAAGGCCAATCAAAAATTTGACGGTTGGCCTTGCTATGGTGCATGGAACCACAAGGAACATTCACAAATCCTGAACAAATGAACACTTACTTTTTGGTTATAAGTAATGAGAAATTGTTATAATTATAATAGTTTGTAGTATCTATTATTTATTATAATTATTAGGACAAAGTTATAGTCATAATTATCAATTTTGGCCTTACAAAGAACGGACCCATAAGAAGGCCATTTTCGATAAAAAAAAAAAAATTGCAATTTCATAATAAAACCTGATGACAAGTTATTTAAGGCCAACATAATACTCATTACTAATATTTTTAAATAATTTATATTAATATATTCTTAGTTATAGAATGGTGTTCAAGTAATGTTCATAGAGTTTTTTATAGATTATAAAAATAAATTGAGCATTTAATGCTTCCCTTAAATAATAGAGCTTATTATGTAGTTTTAGTAAAAGCGGATATATTTAATTTTACAAGTCTATTTTTAAGTTTAACAATAGATGTATAATGTTGGCCTTGTTTGGAGCCGTGTTCCATGCAAAGCCATTTGGAAGAGCTTTACAAAACTTAAATTTAATCAATGTTGTTTAAAGTTAGGTAAAAAAAAAAAAGATTTTATACGGTGGACAATAAAACAAAGTATTACTTAATAATTTGTTTCCTTCATTTATCCAATAAATAAACGAATTAAAAGTATTTACTCGTTAGAGTGGCCGTCCATGGTCCACCCACCTTATAAATTAAATCAACGCGCCTATCTATTTTTAAATAACTCTGTAAAAATCAAATATATATAAGATCGTTTTGAAATCGCTAAAAGTTCTTTTAAAATGGACAGATAGACAAATCTATGAGTCTGCTTTGGCTTTTCATAAATATGCGTAATGCACTACTCATTGGAATCATAACTATTAAATTTTGCTAATTTGTAAACTTCAGGAAAATTATTACAACATAAAGTATAGTATTGAAATTCAAAAGCAAGTAGGTTGAAAAACTTAAGGTCTTTTAAGTTTTTATAACGTCGAACTGTCAAAGCCGTGTTTTAAAATAATATACCTATACGAGAAACAAAACAATTTATTTGTACACACTACACAACCTGCTAACCACATATAATTATCATAATACTTTTTATAAAGACAAACTTTCTTTTGTGTTAAACCAAAAACTCTAAAATAAATGAATATTCAATTCCGCTTAAAACAATCAATACATATTTAACCCATATACACCAATAATGAAACAACATAAGCTGCTAAAATAAAAAGGTATTTGAACGAACAACAATCATGCTATATTTCTGAACTTCTTAAATTCGTCGCATTATTAGAAGCTGTGCTTATCATGGGCTTTAAACCCAAAGAAATTTCACGCACACGTACACAACAGTTTAGGCACACAAGCAAATAATTTTATACACAGACAGATACGGAAGAGGCACATTTTGTTTATGCTTACGCCGTAAGAGGCGTGGGTGTCGCGCCTAAGGCAACAAATGTGAGACACATTGTGTTAGTCACGTGTTAGCACTAGGCCCAATAGATGGCAGTGTTATCAATAACTGATTAACAAAGTCTTTTAGTTTTAACTTTGTAGTATATAAATTATTTTACAGTATATTATAATTTTAGAAGACTATTAGGGTATGCAGAGCTTTTCTGCTTGTAAGGAGCGCACGCGCCTGTGTATCGAGGTAGTTGATCCCATCACGTCTGATTTTCGGTAGCTATTTAATAAAAGGAGATGTCTCATTTTGGGCCAGCACTATGTACGCTATACAGTATATTAAGAAAACCCTGTCCGATCCATAAGGATAATAAAGGTTAGGTAAACACATGACCAAATATAATATAAAATTTTACGTAATCATCATAGTACCAATACAAATGAATTTTGAAATAATCTTTTTTTCCCGCGAATTAATTCCAACTTCCCCGAAATTTGGTATTTTTTAAAAAGTGACAATACCGGTATTATTATGAGCGAATAGCGATGCGACCACGTGCCGCGTGCCCTGCCGCCCGCCGCCTCCGCCGCCTCCGCCGCCGCGCGCGGTAGGGTGGATAACGCAAATTTATTAAGTTACCTCTTTTTGCGAAATAATATTTTTTTTTTATTTAGCCCGGTTTTGTATGCATTAGTAGAATCAGTTATCGATACCTAACAACACCTTCACGGGTCGGACAGGGTTTTCTTAACATACTGTATAGATAAAAAGTCAAAAAATAAAAGATTTACATAAAAATACTACTAAATTAATTTGAATAAAAATACAGGAATAATTAATTAATTATTTGAAACGTTTTTTTTTTCAGATAACCCTTTATTAAGGTATGACAGTGGTTATGACGTTTGATTGGCGACTTTGACAGTTCTATTTTCCCGTTGTGTTCGTGTCGAGTGCTGATTTGAGTTGATTGTGTTTATTTAATGGGCCGTATGTTCGGGATTCATGTTTTGTTTTTTATACAGGACACCTCAATCAAATGTCACTGTCAAAATCATATTTCGCTTATTGCTGGCCACCATATTTATTAGTAGTTGTGTTGCACTCCTTGGCAGAGTTAAATTGAATCTGTACAAAAACTAAGCCATAATATAGGAAATTAATATTACAAACAGTTACCTATAGCGTAACTATACCTAGCATTAAGTGTACAATGTGCCGGCCCAGGCTCCATACATTTCTGAAACATCTCCTTTGACCCTATATATTAAAATATCAAGATTTATTATAAATATCGGATTTTCACGATAAGTCTGAAGTCGCTAATCCGCGTTGAGTAAGTAAGCTTGGTGATTTATGTTCGTGCATTTTTGACATGAGAACAGTTGTTTGCCGTTCTGTGGAGTAGTAACAGTAACAGCAGTACGATTCTGTAACCATATAAGGCTAGGGCGCTGTCATTCCCAAAGAATGCTGGCAATTGTTTGACACTAATATGTATACAGCTCTCTCTATTCTCATTTCACCTAACTTTTCACAGGGACAGTTTCACGTAATCGTTCGGCAAGCTCGGTAGTTGTATTTATTGCTGTATTATGGTAACATATCGAATAACTTACTTGGAACATGGTGGCGGCAGGCAACAGCTGACAAACAGTGATCTCTGTGATCCTAATCTTGCCGGTGTACAGGAAGTATACCAGCCACGCGATGGCCGAGGGACACACGCCTTGAAGACGCACTCGGGACATCTCGCATTCTTTCAGTCCACTTGTAAACATAGCCTGTGAAAGAAAAAGGAGGTTAGAATCGAGATATCTTTTATTTTATCTGGTGGTTTATGGTTAGTAGCTGGGGCAAACAGGAATCGATGAAGCCTATGAATGACTTTTACAGGTTGGAATAGTTCTGAAACCTAGTCCGAGAGGTGTGTCACCTACATGGGATGTGACGGCGGACATTAGCGCCGCATATCGTGTTGTGTTCCACAGGGTTCGTCCTCGGAACATCAGGTACGACTGGGTGCTGAAAGGCGAGCTCAGACCGGGGGTAGACCTGACCTGTTATGAACACGCGCCCTGGGAAGCTCGCACAGGGAAGCAACGTTGCTGGTGACGGCTGCGGTATCACAGGTGACGGGCCGCAGACGTCGTCTAGGCCTGGAAGTGGCCCTCAACAAGTCGGAGGCCATGGTGTATCATGGTTCCCGGCGGGCCCCGCCACCCGACACATACGTCGTGGTCGGGGGAGTTGGGATCGCTGTCGAGTCCACCATGAAGTACCTGGGATTGGAGCTCGACAGCCGGTGAGACTTCGGCCCCTAATTCCGGTGGCTGGCGCCCAAGTTGTTGGAGGCGGCTGGAGCGCTTTCAACGTTGCTTCCCAATCTGGGGGGTCCGAGCGTCACTTGCAGATGACTCTAGTAGGGAATCGTGCGATCGATGACCCTGTATGGGGCCCCAGTGTGGGCCTTTGACCTTACGGCCGGCAGCATCGCTGTACTGCGGAAACCGCAGAGAACGATGGCCGTCACCCGGCCGGCCTGCAGCAGGCGTACTGGACAGTGGGTATCGATTTTACAAATGGTGACTCAATGGGCGGTCTAATTTTACAGACGGTAACGAATTTTACAGATAACCTTTGGATGGAATACTAAGGCGAAGGAGAGAGACACAATGTAGGTCCAGACAATATTCAAATCCCCTCTATATCTTCCTTCTCACGTATTGCATTGCCCCCCTACCAATCCTACTCCTAAAGCGCAGGCCACACCGCCAGCTGGAGGACGAAGCGCGCGAAACGAACGAAGGTAATCTACGCGAAATAGCTTAGCTCTTACTAACGTAACTTTTTCATTTAATCAATTCTTAGTGTTTTGTTATACGCGTACCCACTTACCTAGTGTCCATAGGATGCTTATAATAATCTGTAATAGGGATGTTTCCTGGGTAAAAAAAATGATTCTAAAATAGTCCGTCATTCAGATTATAGAAAAATATTGGATACGTATATTTTGTTTTATTAAATAAATAAAAATTGACAAATATAAAAGGCATCAAAGATCAGGAGTGGTGGCTGGTGACGTCACTGCTCGCTAAAAAGTGTAGCGTGCAGTGACGTCACACGAGTTTTCAACGCACTGTGTCGTCTTCATTTTTTGTTTATATGAAAAAAGAAAAATACGTTTCTAGTATTTTTTGGAAATCTGACTGACTGACTAATTAGTTTTTTTTAGTCAAATACCCTATTCTTAGTTTTTTGTTATACGCGTACCCACTTACCTAGTATAAATAGGATGCTTTTAATAATCTGTAATTTTTAATTAGGACTTGTTATTAGCTGTCAGTCCAACTTACTGTTTCTTAACTAATTTGTTTAGATGTAAGTCCTCCATGCTTAATAAATAAATAAATATGAAAAGAGGTGAAACAATGTGGTCCGCTTCGCCCTCTCCATCCTTCAGCTGGCGGTGTGGCCTGCCCCTAATCGGCGAACACATTTTTGTCAAATGATTGCGACTAGTTGGGATAGTTTGGATCGAACGGACCAATGGGCGGTCCGAACGATCCCAACTGATCCCAACTAGTCGCAATCATTAGACAAAAATGTGTTCGCCGATTAGGGGGCTGCGCTTAATAGCGTAACACAATATTACTATCAATTTGAATAATCTTGAAGCATTATTGTTAATCCATTGCTGCATATAAAAATGTGTCGCTCAACAACGTAGATAACACAATAAAATATGTTGTTGGGCTGTCAAAATGAAACCCGTTGTTACTGATAGCTGTTATGCAATTACCCTGCGGTTCAATTTCCAATTCAACATTATGTTTTTTAATATTCAAGAGTTTATTATGAAACTTGTTTTCAACTAATAATATAATGAAAATCTTTTCCCGGAAGTGACTCACTTCATTTAGTGAATCACGAATAAAAACTGTAAATTTTGAGGCGTCATAGCAGATTACATTCAAGTCGAAATTTAGAATCAGTCTGATACTTATATTATGTCTTTCTCTATACGAGTATATTGTGAGTGGTAATAAAAATACTGTTGAAATGATTTGTACTTAACAATATAAAATAACATCACGACTGTATTTTCCAAAAGGTTCTAGGCAGAGGTGTAGATATCCTTACTAATATTATAAATCGGAAAGTGAGTTTGTTTGTACCGCTTTCACGCCGTAATTACTGAACCGATTGCTTTGAAATTTACATTCGTAATTTGCAGACGTAAAGTTGGAAGTCCAGATTAAATAATAGGGTACTTTTTATCCCGGAAAAAATTATATTCCCGAGGGATAACAAAAATATTTTTAGCTTCATACCAGTTCGGTGATAGATAGCGCTGTGTGTCGTTTAAAACAAGGTAATATATTGCAACGAATATGAACATGTAAACTTAGAAGCCAAATGATACCATAATTAATCTCCGAAAATGAGGAATCTAAAAAGCGCGATATAAGCGAATTTCACGCAGGCGAAGCCGCGGGCGGAAAGCTAGTCTACTATATACATAGCGATAAAAATGAATAAAATTGAACTATACAAATATAATATTATAGCGATAATGGGGATTAACCGTGTTTACAAAGTCACAAGTAGATATAATATGCAAGTCATTGAGTACGTTTTAAATATACCTACATATCGCTCACCTAGTAATTAAACACATTGGCATATTTACAACATAACGTCTACGTTTTTCACATTTTATACAAACGAAGATAAAATATTTTATTAATATTTGAATTTAAGTTACTTATATCTAGGTTAAATAACAGGATACGTATGCCGAATAAACTCAATTTCATATTTTTTGCAGAGGTGTCGAACGATATACTTCGGAAGATTGCTATATTCCTAACAACTTTTGTTGAGCTTAGAGGCTTTATTTATATAATTATAAAAAGTGCTTGACCAATCCTGCCTGATGGAAAGCAGTGGTGCTATCTTTATGGTAAAGCGCGCTAGTTTATTAAGAGCCTATTTACTAAAAAAAAAAACTGAGTGAATACGAAGGAAGACGGCAGTTGACCGAGGTGATGCAATGTTAAACCCAACAACACGACCAACGATGTTGCGCCAGAGAGAGACTGATCTCGAGCAATGGTGGCTCCGTAGGATAACCGACTTGCAAGTTGAACTGTACGTTTTGGATTGAAACACAGTCAAACGATGACGGAAAACGTCGGGAGGAAGCTGGCATGTCCTGGGACCAAAAATTTTAAGACATGTGATTTCTACTAAAGTACTAACCCTGGACCTGCGTGGTGGATTACACCCCGGTCTTTTTCAAATTACATATTTAATAAAAACATTTTAGTACATACTTATTTTACACTCTGTAGGGTTTTTATTCGCTACACGTATAATTTTAGTTTCAAAACGAAACTACTTAAAAAGATTTTGTAATCATACACATATTTCTGTGGGCTCAATCTGAAAGAATATCCTCTCAAAAAAAAAAAAAAACAGGATGTAGAATTAATATTTTTTGCCCAGTTTATAAAAAATTACGTGAGGTGTGTTATCATATGATCTCTCCCGCTATGGACGAAGTGGAAGGGCGTAGCAGACTTTTACTGACTAAACTTCTGCCTTCACCGCCCGCAGGCCCGCACCTACGGTGGGAGTGCGATTTTATCTCCCGACCAAGGTGTCTCCTGCGGCGGTTAGTGGCGTGGGGGCGCTGGGATTCCCGCTGCCTCACGCGCTTCACCTCCTCCTTTGCCAACATCATTACTTCGCAGAAAGAGGTGACGGCCTGCCATGTACTCTCGCTCCGGGCCATGGCCTGGACCAGGGTCGGACGCGAGAGATCGCCGCCAATCGCTCCTACGAGGACACGGCGGTGCTCTACCTAAGCCGGTCAGAGCTCCACCGTGTCCTCAGGGCGATTCACACTATGGTGACACCCTGGCGTTTCCTTCCGCCTTATCCGGAACAGGAACCTCCCAAAACAACCGTGTCCGGTTGGGACCTGCGCCAGGCGGAGTCAAGAGCCCTGACGCGAAGTTCAGATATATCTACATACTTACCCCAAAAAACTGCACAACGCCACTAAAGAAGTTTTCACTTAAAAAAATATAGCGGAATTGAGAATCTCCTCCTTTTATTTGAAGTGGCTTATAAAGAGGGGGGCCTTGTCCTGGACGTGGGAACATTATCGTCTGATTATTATGTGAGAGGCTTGTCTATGATAAGGTGTCATTGTTTATCGGACAACTTCACAGTAGGTACCGGCTCATTGAATGTGTACGAATGAATGAGTGACAGCTCCGTCTATAGATATGAGATTGTCAATTAGGACTATTACAATGATAATATGTATGAATAGAAACTGCTTAGCTCTAGTGGTAGCAAATACTACTGCTGAACACGAGGTCCAGTCCCTAATTGCGTAACACATTATTGCTATCAATTTGAAGCATATTGCTAATCCATTGCACCATGTTTGAAAAATGTGTTTGGTCAACAACGTAAATGTAATTTGCAATTTGTAGTGTTAAAATATGAACATGGCAGGAAACATATTTCAAGAGCATGCCATGACATTTTAATGCATGCCTGTTGTTAACTAGTGTTATACACGCAGTTAATACATAAACACATAACGCACAATGAATATTTTTGAACTTGTTAAGAAATAATCACACCATGTATGCTACCACCATCGCTGCCTTGTTTCGCAAGATCTCCCGAACATCGAGCGCTACCGAGAAATATCATACCGTGGGGTCCAACCTGTGATTCACAGATTGCGTTATATCGTTCGATTTAATTTAGTTATAATGTGGACTCAGGAGCTTCACTCTTTGTTCTAACATCGAACAGATTGTCGCGTCTTAGATATAATTAATTGTAATGTTAATTACTTAATTAAACCCAGAAATAAATTCGTTTCGGTTTGATTCTGCATCCTCAAAGGCAGCCCTACGTTATTAACTGTCAAAATGAATACCATTGCTACTGATACTGTGTTACGCAATTATCCTGCTGGCTTAGATTCCCAGTCAATGGGAAAAAACTAATTAAGTAGTGGGATGGGAAAACTAAATAAGTAAGTAGACCTTAATTCGTTTATTGTATACATACTTATATATTTTAGTATTATGTATTTATTTAAGTATACTTACGTAATTATTTTTGGTTTATACGTGTAGGTATGTTTAACCATTATTACTTTTAGACTTACTTATCCTTTCGCAGATCTGTTTCTGCTGGATGAAATTTCTTAAGTAATGAGCAGCAACTTTGTACTCAGTATCTTAATTTTGTCTAATCCATTTATATTTTATTGTGTGTGAATAAATAATAAAATAAATAAATAAAACGTTACGATAAATTGGTTTGGACGTGATGGATAATGTTTAAATTATCATGTTTATCGAACAGATTGGGAAAGCAACGCATCACTTTATTAGATTAAATTATATTGTTATAAATTATGATAGGTACATCTATAGAGTAAATTATATCGTTATAAATTATGATAGGTACATAACCTAAATACTTCTTTGATAAGTCTTATTTACATCCGAGGGGTAATTGCGTAACATCATCATCGACATATTTTATCGTCCCACTACTGGGCCAGGCTCCTCTCATACAGAGAAGGATTGAGCATAATCACCACGCTTGCTTGGAACCCACGATTTGACTTGTAGTCCGATGGAAAAACCAAAATACTGTTCATATAACTTACTTACTAATGGTGTCAAATTGCTTCGTTGAGATTTGAAAGTAATGCCACCACAAATGTAACAAAACTTGTTAGGATCATTTTATACTTTCTTGACTTTATTTAAGAATCGCTTCACTCTAAAAATAGAAGAAACCAATAGGATCTTCTAATAAACAAATTCTCTGAATGCGAAAGTAAAACAAAATGGTTAATTTTTAATTTTGATGGTAGTAGCTGTAACACGAAAACTAGATCTCTCTGCACTTTTCTTGTTACTAAATTTTGTTGACCAGTGTTATACTAATGTTATAAAGGGGAAAGGAATGATTAAATAGATGCCGAAGCTACTGCATGGATTTGAAAATTTTTCACTATTAGAATGCTACATTATCTGTGATGAACATAGGCCATAAACTATTTAAAAAAAAATAGGAATCTGTAATGAACACTACAATATTGTAACCCATAAACACATGAAAAAATACGAGAATCTTTAAAAGGCGTACGTTGTACCTAAATATTATGGTTATATCACTATAACTACTTTTACTTTTTAAAATATATTACGAATTAAAATTAAAATATCAATATAAACATACATAAAATAATATGCACGCCACTGAGCCGATGTAGCTCCATACATTATGTATTTAAAAAAGTTCTACGTTTTAGAATCTAACGTATTTTATAATCATAGTTTATCCTTATTTTCTCTGATTTAGAAAAATAAAATCTTCCAAACAATATGCCTAGAAAAAGAAGATCGCAACTATCTAAACACAGTTTTCAAGTAAGATTAGCAAAAGTACGTCGTATTGTAGAATCCTCTTCTGAAAATTCAGATGGTCTTGTAAGTATGAGATGCGCTACAGTCCCGGGCTAGAGTTATTCTTCTAACGCTGAATAGCTACCCGAATCAATAAAAGGTCTTTTGATTAAATTCTATAAACATGCAATACACGCGCATTTTTTGAATAACGTATGTTGATAGCCTTTTTCAGATTATTTCCCCTGAGATGAAAAACCGCATTTTAGCAGATATATTTTGTGCTGACCAAGTATCATTGCGATCGATGATGGCCCCATGATAAAACTAGATATGAAAAATGAAAAAAATACATGAATAAAACAATTACATAGCCTGAAAATAAAACAACAAAAACAAAAATAATTAAAATGTAAAATATAAAACAAAAGGAAAAAAAAATTAGATAATGGTCAAAAGGAAAACTATTAAAAGAATAAAATTTAAATGAACTTCAATGAGAACTAGTTTAGGTAAATTTTTGTATTTGTAATTTTGAACATTTGGCCTCGTCTACTTATAGAGTTTGACAATGAGGAAGACGATGGATGTAGTAAAGGTGATTTGTATTCATCGTTTACAAATAAACACCACAGTGTTTAAAATGTTTATTCATATACCGCGTTAAGTGAAGTGCAAACGTCTAAAATGTATGGTTAAACAACCGCAAATCACTAGTTAACTTTAAGCAACGTTTATAAATAAGGGGGAGAGTGTTTTAAATACAAAATTATCACTTTAAAATCAAACATTATCACAAAATTGTTTAAGTCAAATAATCCTCTGTGCGGCGGCCGTTCAACTAACGGCCTGAATAATGATCAATAAATTATAGTGTAGCTTGGAACTATAATTACGCTTGCCCGTGTTGCAAGCCGAATCGGTGGCAGTAACTAATCCAGGGCACCCCGACCAAATGGGTAAAACCAGCACCCTAATTGTGTAACACACTATTACTATCAGTTCGAATCATCTCAAAGCAAATTGGCAATCCATTGCTTCATAAGTTCAAAGATGTGTCAGCTCCAAAACGTAAATAACGTAATGAATGTCGTTGAACTGTCAAAATGAAACCCATTGCTAGTGATAGTGTTACGTAATTACCCTGCAGGTGGCTGACTAAATGGATAATTGTAGATACGAGTATCTGTCGAAATTTTGATTGATTGAGAACTTTTTACAGAAAACATCATTGTAGATTTGTAGAAACATTTTTTTTTATTTTAATAATTATAAACTAGTGCTTGACCGCAATCCCGCCTGATGGTAAGCAGTGATGCAATCGTTAATGGTAAAGCGCGCTAGTTTATTTAATTAAGCCTATTCACAAAAAAAAGCTTAATGAATAGGAAAGGAGACGGCAGTTGAGCGACGTGATGCAATGTTAAACTCAACAACACGACCAACGATTCTGCGCCACTGGGAGATTGATGGAGATCCTCCACGACCAAACTCCCGACATAACAGCATTTGGCGCATCATAACCGGCACACATCGCAACACAACTGCTCAGACCCGTTCTCCGTACGGCTTCAACTAATCAATAATATATTATTTCTATTTGTATTTTACCTGGAATAGACAGTTTTTTAAATCCAACTTTGACTCATCTAATCTGTCCGACAACGGGGCCTGCCCAAAGGTATATTCTTTTCAAAGCAACGGGGCGCAAATTTTAAATAATATAGATTCTTATTTTCAGTCCAATGTGATATAGGCTACATATTATTTGACACTTGTTGAATAGAAATGATTCGACTCCCAAGTGTCAAAAGTAAAGAAAATGGTCGTGCTTAACATTATAGACTTTTGTCTACTGAAGAATATAAACATTTCTAATATTTATCGCCATGCGTAAGACGGTAGAAATAATTCTACAACCTGTTAGTTTCTTTCTCTAATCTTCCGTCGACAAAACACGTGTCCATGGTGGTCATGATACGTGCGAGAGTGGGTTTTATACTATCCAAACAATGTATATCTATCTATTATCTACATTTTTATGTTCTTTAATTTATATGGTGTACATAATAAAGAGTATCCTAGCTATATCTATCCGAGAACAGATGAAACTTCTTGTCATATAAGTACTTTTGAATCTACTTCTGGACAAGTTGTGGATATTTGTGACATTTGACAAAATTTTCGGGTTTTGGATTTGCAATCAGCCTTTGGGAGAATCTTGATAATATTAACACCTGTGTTTGCAAACAAAATTTTCTACGCAGCTATACTATGAGAACTTGATTTTTTTCAGACTCAACATAATACTCACTTTAAAATACGGACTCCCAGCTGCTAGGACGACTTTGTGAACATGGAATAGCTCATTGCCGACTTCTAAGACGACGTCAGTCAACATGTGATGTGACCGCATCGTGAACATCATCTGAAAACACAATCCATTGTAGTATACTGTTCGTAACAAAATATTTGTCATACACTGAATGTGCGAGTTACGTACAACAAAACAATACTATACAACTGGACAAGCGGGGTAGACGATTTCAAGTTTTGTATAGTCACATTAACCCTAGAACCTCAAACAACTAGTACATGGTTATTTAACAGATTTCGCTTATCTATGCACAGGCATAACTTGAGAGTTGGAATAGGGTTATAATTTCATTAAATCGTACCGCTACAAGCACATCAAAAAGTTAAAACATGGGCGTAGGAACGTCTTAAATCATGAGCGTACGCAGGGGGATGGGGGGCATAGGGGGCATCTGACCCCTAAAAATGTAAGCATAGTCAAATTCACTTTTATTTATTTATCTATAAAGCAGTATTTTCGGCAGTTTGCCCTACACACTAGGTACACTATAAATACCTTATGTTTCATGTAGATGTGTGTAACTGTGTGTGACTACACAAATATCTGAAACATTAGTATATCACTACACTGTAGTGTGTATGACAAATCAGACGTGGTCGATTCGACCTCAAAAATTTGACTTACCCAAATCAAACACCAAAAACAGTTTTTTTTTTTTTTATTTTGTATAGGTATGTAGGTACAGGCAGGACCTGTCTGCGCAACGAAAGTCCGACTCGAATTTGGTCCGTTTATTTTTTACATCAGTAAACGAACACAAACATTCATGGCCAATAAATAGCCTATAGTTCGCTTCAGAAACACGTTGTATAAATATCGCCCAGTCATTGTTATAATAAAAAACATTTCGTTAATTTACCTAATCTGATTTATGATCAATTGATCATCCTTACTACTTGGTTCAAGGCTCCACTGTTATCATACTTCTCATAAACAATGGTCAATGCGCCTCTTTCAAAATAATTCTGACAATTATCACAATGCTTATTATAAGCGAATATAGAAAAACTAAAACATGAAGGCCAATTATCTTAATTAAAAACGTTCAACTTTCAAAATCTAGCCTTAATCTGACCTCAGTGACAATTATGTTAAAAATATAGGGAAATTAGCGGTATTTTTGACAGATTAAAACTGAGATCAGACTATAAACGATCTCAGAATAACGTAAATTGCTCCTTTAATTTTTCTATCTCAAATTCATGCAGCAAAACAAGTTGGGACTAGCAGCGTCGATAACAGACAAAATTTACGACCATGACTCGGCTGAAATAATACTTATTAATAATAACTTCAATTTGTGTTGGTGTTTCGAAATAAACCTGTTTAAAAAAATACAATCATTTCCATACATATTAGATACGTATGTCAACAGCTCGGTACTAAGAAGGTGGCTGATAAAAATGTGCTTTGTCATGGCGGAGCTTGATTCGGCCGAGCGATAAATAAGCAAGCAGCCATGTGTATTATTGGCTGTATTATGTGGGCATTCCGTTCCGATTATCTATATTGGCCAACTCTCAAATTCTAGTTATTTGCGGGACGGCATTGTCCCCAAGTATTGTGACCACCATTCTTTTTAGCGTCAACGTCAATGAGGACTAGCGAAACTAAACATGGATTTAGTTACACAGTCAATGTTCGATACTGTAACACATTGGTTTATTGCCATCAGGAAAAGTGACAAACATGTATTGTTGGCATTTATACAAATGCGTAACGACCAAACGGGTGCAAGATCACGTCTAGGGTCATAAAATATCACACGCATTAATAGCTTTGACATACCTTTGTACTTAATTGGCTAAAGCAAATACGATTCGGTATTTATTAGTGTGCAAGTACTACAGGCTGGCTAAATACAGATTGTATTAAAATTTAGCGTCTGAAGTAAAACCATAAAAATATTTTATAAATACCCACCTATAAATAGAAAATATTTAATCTGTATCGAACATCATATTGACACAAGAGTTGGACCTAACAATTTTTTGTGACGACCTTCAATAAATTCGAAGTACAAAGCCTCAAGCCATGTGGTTCAACTCGTGGGCAATTACTTGACAAAAACGCACAAGACAGCATATTCGTTGGCATATTACATCCCTATGCATATTCCTAATAAAACAAGTTCTTTATTATTAGTTACTCTGACGTGAGTTTTCGCGAATTGTATGAGTAGAATTTGTTATTGTGAGAATAAAATAAGAATAACAACTGATGCTGTGGATATACCTTTTTTTATGAATTATAAACCAGCGCTTGACCGCAATCCCGCCTGATGGTAGCAGTGATGCGATCGTTGATGGTAAAGCGCGCTAGTTTATTAAGAGCCTATTCACTCTAGCCTTGAAGACAGTCAAATTGTAATGCGATGGCGATGCTAACGAAAGTAATGTGAGTCCCCATTGAATAAGTGTACAACGTCACGCTACGTGACACGGATTTTTCCTCGCATAATTATGGTATTTGACGCGTTGTTAGTCATATGTGTTTCTTTCGAGTCATTAGATCAGTAGAATTTAAAAGTTCGAGTGTATAAAATTTCAAATGAGCTGATCAAGCCAGCATATTGCTAAAGCTGATTCTACCATTCCATACATTTTACCATACATTCCATTTCGTACCATTCAATCATACTTCTAATATTTAGTACTAGCGGCCGCCAGCGACTTCGTTCGCGTGGAGTTAGTTATGCTCCGCTCCTATTGCATTGTGTAGATTCAAATTCTTAGTATCGTATAATTGCACGGCACAAGTGTGAGCGCAATGTACTTGCTGTAAAGCATCTATTTGTTGGGTTAGTCTTTTTTATTGACTTGATTGTGCTCTGGCTGTTGAGAGTATGTCATGCTCACTCAAATGTATCGCTGGTGGTGGCGTGTGTGTTAGGTCATTAGGTTCCCTTCAATATGGTTGAGTTGAATGATGCTGATCCATACGTCATGTTCGTGAACGGACGCCGTCAGAGGGACTGGTCATCTCTTAGCTGCCACGGCGTATTTTAATTTCTGAATTGCTGTTTCATTTTTTTTTTTGTGTGTGTTTTCCATAATGGACGCTCTTAGCGTACAATATATTGTTGCATTGTTCTCACACGGTTGATTTCAACATGAATTATGCAAGTAATCAAATATTTGTATCAATAGCTTGATAATTAAAAAGAGTGCCCATTGAGTAACTTGCCCGATTTTCTCCATAGATACCTACTCTTTGGAATGTGCGACTAGCTTCACCTTACTGACTGACCGACCTTCTAACAATTCAAAAGTGCCTGTAACTGGTTTATTTGAAATAAATGCTTTTATTTGATTTGATTGGTCACCGCGAGATGTTATATAGCCTAAAGGCTTCCTGGATTAATGGGCTATCCAACGCAAAAAGAATTTTTCGGACCAGTAGTTCCTGAGATTAGCGCGTTCAAACATACAAACAAATAAACAAACTCTTCAGCTTTATATATTAGTAAGTATAAAGTATAGATAAGCAAGTCTCGATATGGTGGCCAAACTGCGCTTACGCTATACATACTGCTTATTTATATCGATCGAAACAAACCATAGATGGACCAAACGTCATAATGTATTTCAGAAACAATGGGGAGCAGGGGTTGGCCATATGGTGCGAGGAATAAGAACTCACCATGACAAAGCATTTATAGTCACGTACACAAAAACGACGACGTACGGAGGACAGCAGGTCAAGCTATCCCAAACTGTCAGATATTTCCAATCATCCTTGACCCTTAATACTTTAGAGATAAAGTTAAAAATCTAATAAGGAAATCTGACAGATTGTAGTAACTTGATGTGCTGTCGTCTGTACCATATATGTTCAAAACTGAGATCTGACTCAGTGATCACTCAAATACAGCTATTCGCTTAGTTTTTGTAAAGACTCCTTGAAAAATCAATGAGCAATCAGTTTCCAGAATAGTCGTTCATTCTTGTAAAATTCTCATGTCCGTCCAGGATATTGCCAATTTCAATTGACAAAGAAACAAAAGAGGTAAATGATACTACAACGAACAATGCGTTCTACCTTCCTTAATCAAAAATAGTGACCGTGAATGGAAAGAAAAAGAAAAGATACGAAAGTTAGCGTGGAGGTGTATCTTTAACTTTTACATTTTAGTAGATAACTGATTCCGTCAAAAGTTTTATGGTGGTTTTCCGATGAGTCAATAAACCCTAGGGAGTTTGTTTTCAAGATACACTTATTTGTCGGCTTAGTAAAAGTATCGTATTTGAGAAGTTTATACATATTTGCTTTTGTCTTGTCTAACTACTAGAGGGGTAGTATCAAATTGACAAAACTAGACAATTGTCATGAATAACAGATGCTTGATTTCAATCAGCAGGATATTCTGAATATTCAATGATTGGCGAAAACGAAAAAAATAAATAATTTAAACGTTAACGTGATAAATATCAACGACAACAAGTTATTTTTGGTTTATTTTGTGGCCAAGCAAAAAGCACAATCACATAAACAAACAAAAATATATATCTTGTTTTACCTAATCTCTTATTAATCTACTACACAACCGGATGTTATTGCGAACATTGATCTCTTTGATATGTTCAATGGTGACTTGTAAGCCTCAAGGAACAGCGCTGAATAAATACATAACAGGAGTAAGTTTTATATAGTTTGAATTGAATGCTGCCAGTCATGGTGATTGCGAAGCGGTGTCAAGAAATGACGTCGACTTCGTGAGTTCACGGCCGTAGGACAACCACTGTGTCACTAATTAACATATGTAGCTGTATTTTTGCGTGATTCTTAATGCATTACTTATTTTCATTTTCGGTGGTATCGATTATATGGATTTGTGTAGAACAACCCTTTGATTCAGCAGAATCTTATAGTTTGAACAAACGGCGGCTCAAGTATAACAAAAATTACAACGTAAGAAATGACATGGTAAATTCGAAAGTTGTTTCCTCAGCAGCAGGACAATGGAGATGTGAAGAAATTGGGACATGTTCTCAAATAATATAAACAATGTATTTAGGGTTACCGTGTAACCTTGTCCCTAGATTCTATTGATATGTGACTATATCATATAAATTATTACGGCATTGTTTTCAAACATGACGTGGCACTACGTATCACGCGGTGAGTGTGTATAGTGTAAACAAGAGATTTTCACATTCATACATAACATAAAGTACACATCGAGAAAACCTAGAGATACCATAAGCCTAAATTATTTACGAAAATATAGTTTACAATATTTTTACGTTCCATAAAACGTTTATACACAGATTGAACCCTCTTATACAATATGTAACGAAAACCCTGTTCGACCCACAAGCATAATAAAGGTTAGGTAAACACTTGACTTAATATAATATAAAATTTTACGTAATCATCATAGAAACAATACTAATAGTGGAGCGCCTGGGGGTTTTGACCTCGGAAAATTGCTACAGTGAATGAATTTTTTTGGTTGAGGTGGCATTTTCTTTCTTATACTATATCTTGCAAAGTTTACCAAAAATTTTTTTGTGCTTTCAATTTTTTCACTTTTTAATTGAAAAATAATAAAAAATTAATATTCCAGCATATAATTTAATTTTAGATGGCATTTATTTTTATGTACAAGTAGAATTTGTCTCGAATAGGCTATAGAATATCATCTTCTAGATATACCTATGTTTATGAAGGGTCGTAGAGACCTAGACCATAGACCATAGAGTATAAATACAATTTCTGAAATACGCATTTGTGTTCTGAAGAAAACTGAAAAATTATATGAATTACGAACTAGCACCATATCCGCTGGCTCTATTTGAAAATGGCGAACTGCGAAAGACCAAAAAATCCACTTTCTACGAGTTATTCCCAGAACTTTCAATTAATTTAAAAAGTTTAGAAAATGTTAATTATATTATTGATGGGGGCATGTTATTACATCGTTGCAAATGGCAATTAAATGAAAGCTTTAAATTGATATGTGAGCATTATGTTAGATATTTGAAAAATAATTATAATAGTAATGTCTACGTGGTTTTCGACGGATATAAGATAGATTCTATTAAATCGGCCGAACGGAATCGTCGCGCATTGAAAAATAAATGTGCAGATATTGAATTCAACGCAGATATGCCTTTAAAAATCGCTCAAGATAAATTTTTGTCAAATAACAATAATAAAAGTCGCTTGATAGAAATGTTGAGAATAAAATTAGCTGACAACAATATTTTTACATGTCAAGCGGAAAGTGATGCAGATAAATTAATTGTTGATACAGCAATTAATTTGGAAACAAAAAATGTTGTAATAGTTTCAGAAGATATTGACGTATTAGTTATATTAACGGCTTTAGCGGATGAGAGTCGTGAAATATATTTTCTAAAACCATCCCGAGGCAAGGTCGAACAAAAAATATTTTCTTCGAAGAGTCTAGAGAAATCTTTACCAAAATGTAAAGAACATATTCTTTTTTTACATTCCTTAACGGGTTGTGACACTACTTCGGCATTTTTCAATAAAGGAAAAATTAAGTTTGCCAAAAATTTTGAAAAACATCATGATTTGCATGAATTCGCAAAAATATTTAAAAACAAAAACGAAGACTTCAATAATATATTTCAAGCAGGTGTAGCATGTATTTTGGCTTTATATGGAGCTCCTGCAAAAATCAAAGACTTGAATACATTGAGATACAATTTTTTCATTAAAGCTACAACCAAAAATACCAGTGTTATTCTGTCATCATTACCACCTACAACTGATGCCGCAATTGAACACCTGAAAAGAGTGTACCTGCAAACCCAAATATGGTTAGGAAACGACATAAATATTGGAGATTGGGGGTGGAAGTATCTCAATAACATGTTCATCCCAATAACCATGAACCAATTACCAGCACCGGATAATCTACTGCAAATGTTATTTTGCAATTGCAAAAAGGGGTGTGGAGCTGCTTGTGGATGTCGGAAGAGTGGTTTATATTGTAGTGTAGCATGTTTACATTGTAACGGAGATAGCTGCCTTAATACTTTACCTACCATTCAAATGACTGAAGTGGAAGAAAATATTTGATATATATCAATAATGTAAAATGCCTTAATAAACAAAAATTTTATTTTAAATGTTACCTTTTATTCCGATTTTCCTTGAATTACTACATTTACTCACTTATTATGCATATATAAAAATATACCTGAACTTAATTTTCATATACAAAATCATTTTACACAATAATATGCCTCATACTATTTGAATTATTATAATTATCCATTTTTTTAATTTTAAAATCAAAAGCACAAATTTTAAATTGGTAAACTTTTTTATTTATGTTATTAGCTAAACATTCGTTTTTTTTTTTTTTTTTTCATCCACTGTAACGGAAGTCTGAGGTTTCTATGATTTTGACGCTCCAGGCGCTCCACTATAATGAGTTTTGAAATAATCTTTTTTTCCCACGAATTAATTCCAACTTCCCCGAAATTTGGTAATTTTTTAAAAAGTGACAACACCGGTATTATTATGAGCGAATAGTGATGCGACCACGTGCCGCGTGCCCTTCCACCCGCCGCCCGCGGAAGTGTTGCTTACCGCACATGTATTAAGTTACCTCTTTTTGCGAAATAATATTTATTTTTTAGGGGGATTTTTTTTAAGTTTAGCCCGGTTTTGTATCCATTAGTAGAATCAGTTATCGATACCTAACTATACCTTCACGGATCGAACAGGGTTTTCTTTACATATTGTATACTACTAGCTGTTGCCTGCGACTCCGTCCGCGTGGACTTCAGTTTACAGGAGCTCAGTTAATATAAGCGCCTGTTAAAATAATGGGAGCAATATATACGCCCGCGTTCACTCCTGTTTTCGCAACATTTTTTGTTACTGCTCTACTCCTATTGGTCATAGCGGGATGTTATATAGCCTATGTCCTTTCTCAGGCCCTCTAGGTCTAGACTATCTGTGTACCAAATTTCAGTACAATCGGTTCAGTACTTCTGATGTGAAAGCCGGACAGACAGACACAGATACTTTCGCATTTATAATATTAGTATGGATTTTCTAAATTCGAATATGTAAATATGTAATAATAAAAAAAAAAACAAATACCGCGGTAAAATTATTAGTAATTCATTCACACTGATTATTAATATAATTAGATTATTAAAACTTTAATTAAAATAGAGCGAAATAACGTTTTTATCATATTAATACATTACATACGTTTTTATTATTATATACGGCGATTAAAAAATAAACTAACTTGTATATTTAATAAAAATAACCTACCATTGTTCCATGTATGTCTGAGTGAATAGGCTCTTAATAAACTAGCGCGCTTTACCATCAACGATCGCATCACTGCTTACCATCAGGCGGGATTGCGGTCAAGCGCTAGTTTATAATTATTAAAAAAAAAAAAATGTATACTACCATCAATTCTTCATAGATTTTAGCTCATCATCTGCCCAGCTTTTTTTTATTTAATAATTACAAACTAGTGCTTGATCGCAATCCCACCTGATGGTAAGAAGTGATGCAAACGCTGATGGTAAAGCGCGCTGGTTTATTAAGCCTATTCACTCAAAAAGTCTCGAGTTATAGGAAGACGAGTTGAGCGAGGTGATGCACTGTTAACCCCAACAACACGACCAATGATGCTGCGCCAGAGGAGATTGATCTGGAGACCCTCCAAAACCAAACTTCCAACACAACAACATTTCTGCTCAGACCCGTCCGCCGTATGGCTTCACCAGACATCATGCCGGAACACGGCGAATTTGCTTAGTGGCAAGAGTTTGTGTGGTGGGTGGTAAGTTCTGCCGGTAGATGATGTTATGGCCTACCTTCGAGGAACTACATATACCAACCAACTACATAATATGTTTCGACTTGGCTTCCAGTCCCAGTTCCAGTGGTGGTCGCTAACAATGGGCCTTATACGAAGGCTCAAAGTCACTCAAAGGGCAATGGAGAAGGCTATGCTTGGGTTTTCACTGCGTGATCGAATAAGGAATGAGGAGATCCGCAGAAGAACGAGAGTAACCGACATAGCCCGAAGATTGCAACACTAAAGTAGCAGGGGGCTGGACACATTGCCCGTAGGACCGATGCCCGATGGGGCCGACGGGTTCTCGAGTGGCGCCTACTCACCGGAAGACGTAGTGTGGGTAGGCCCCGGACAAGGACCGACTAGCCGCTGAGCTGTTTTATCAGCTTACTAAAAAAGAAATATGCAAAAACAAAAAAGGTAAATAATGATTCTTGCCATGCAAGAAGGACAGGACGGCAAAAAAAAAAGACAGATAGACACACAGCATGGAACCCAGTTAATAGGTTTTGGGGAGGAGGGTAATGCTTTCTGTGTATTCGTAAGTGTCTAATATGATGAGGGTATAACGTTTTCACAGTTATATTACACTAATGTGTGATGAGTAAAGAAGTATTGAAGTCGATTGTCATCTACCAAAGGCAACGGTTACCGGAAATTCCGTTGACGTATGTAATTTTTCTGATAGTTTCCTAATTATTCGCTTTTAAGGTTGATTGAACCCTTCCTAAAATAGCTAAGGTAACATTGGACTTTAACATCTTGAGAGACATGTAGGTACAAAGTACAGAATGCTATGTTATCGTTAAGATTTTGTAGATAATGTGCTCAGTCATTCTAAACTATAAAAAACGCGCCTTTAATATTTTTTATAGCGTAGGTACTCTTTGGAACCATCATTTAGTAATTGCAGATTCACAGCTATTCTGCCGTACCCTCATGTGGTTTCGTAACATCAAATATTTGTATCAATAGCTTGATAATTAAAAAGAGTGTCCATTGAGTTTCTTGCCCGATTTTCTCCATAGGTACCTACTCTGTGGAATGTGCGACTAGCTTCTCCTTACTGACTGACCGACCTTCTGACAATTCAAAAGTAGCCTGTAACTGGTTTATTTAAAATAAATGCTTTGATTTGATTTGATTGGTCACTGCGAGATGTTATATAGCCTAAAGCCTTCCTGGATTAATGGGCTATCCAACGCAAAAAGAATTTTTCAAATCGGACCAGTAGTTCCTGAGATTAGCGCGTTCAAACAAACAAACTCTTCAGCTTTATATATTAGTATAGAGTATAGATAAGCGAGTCTCGCTATGGTGTCCAAACTGCGCTTACGCTATACATACTACTTATTTATAGATCGATCGAAACAAACCATAGATGGATCAAACGTCATAATGTATTTCAGAAACAATGCAGGAGCAGGGGTTGTCCATATGGTGCGAGAAATAAGAATGACAAAGCATTTATAGTCACGTACACAAAAACGACGACGTACGGAGGACAGCAGGTCAACAGGTCAAGCTACCCCAAACTGTCAGATATTTCCAATCATCCTTGACCCTTAATACTTTAGAGATAAAGTTAAAAATCTAATAAGGAAATCTGACAGATTGTAGTAGCTTGATGTGCTGTCGTCTGTACCATATATGTTCAAAACTGAGATCAGACTCAGTGATCAATCAAATACAGCTATTCGCTTAGTTTTTTTGTCATCTACCAAAGGCAACGGTTACCGGAAATTCCGTTGACGTATGTATTGTTCTGATAGTTTCCTAATTATTCGCTTTTAAGGTTGATTGAACCCTTCCTAAAATAGCCAAGGTAACATTGGACTTCAACATCTTGAGAGATGTTAAAAATATATGAATAATTAAGAATTTTTACAAATTCCTCATGTAGGTACAAAGTACAGAATGCTATGTTATCGTTAAGATTTTGTAGATAATGTGCTCAGTCATTCTAAACTATAAAAAACGCGCCTTTAATATTTTTTATAGCTTAGGTACTCTTTGGAACCATCATTTAGTAATTGCAGATTCACAGCTATTCTGCCGTACCCTCATGTGGTTTCGTAACATCAAATATTTGTATCAATAGCTTGATAATTAAAAAGAGTGTCCATTGAGTTTCTTGCCCGATTTTCTCCATAGGTACCTACTCTGTGGAATGTGCGACTAGCTTCTCCTTACTGACTGACCGACCTTCTGACAATTCAAAAGTAGCCTGTAACTGGTTTATTTAAAATAAATGCTTTGATTTGATTTGATTGGTCACTGCGAGATGTTATATAGCCTAAAGCCTTCCTGGATTAATGGGCTATCCAACGCAAAAAGAATTTTTCAAATCGGACCAGTAGTTCCTGAGATTAGCGCGTTCAAACAAACAAACTCTTCAGCTTTATATATTAGTATAGAGTATAGATAAGCGAGTCTCGCTATGGTGTCCAAACTGCGCTTACGCTATACATACTACTTATTTATAGATCGATCGAAACAAACCATAGATGGATCAAACGTCATAATGTATTTCAGAAACAATGCAGGAGCAGGGGTTGTCCATATGGTGCGAGAAATAAGAATGACAAAGCATTTATAGTCACGTACACAAAAACGACGACGTACGGAGGACAGCAGGTCAACAGGTCAAGCTACCCCAAACTGTCAGATATTTCCAATCATCCTTGACCCTTAATACTTTAGAGATAAAGTTAAAAATCTAATAAGGAAATCTGACAGATTGTAGTAGCTTGATGTGCTGTCGTCTGTACCATATATGTTCAAAACTGAGATCAGACTCAGTGATCAATCAAATACAGCTATTCGCTTAGTTTTTTTGTCATCTACCAAAGGCAACGGTTACCGGAAATTCCGTTGACGTATGTATTTTTCTGATAGTTTCCTAATTATTCGCTTTTAAGGTTGATTGAA
Source organism: Sesamia inferens (assembly GCA_037179545.1). Lineage (NCBI taxonomy): Eukaryota > Metazoa > Arthropoda > Insecta > Lepidoptera > Noctuidae > Sesamia > Sesamia inferens. The sequence goes on along the minus strand of CM073928.1, from coordinate 10,827,957 downwards.
CCCTTCCTAAAATAGCCAAGGTAACATTGGACTTCAACATCTTGAGAGATGTTAAAAATATATGAATAATTAAGAATTTTTACAAATTCCTCATGTAGGTACAAAGTACAGAATGCTATGTTATCGTTAAGATTTTGTAGATAATGTGCTCAGTCATTCTAAACTATAAAAAACACGCCTTTAATATTTTTTAAAGCTTAGGTACTCTTTGGAACCATCATTTAGTAATTGCAGATTCACAGCTATTCTGCCGTACCCTCATTTGGTTTCGTAACATTTGCAAACGGATTCACTGCAAAATTCTCCCTGACGGGCGTATTGGTTCTTTCTATCCATACCATGAAAAATAAATATTGATTTTGCTTTTAGTTGAAGATTTCATCTTTACAGACAGAATCTAGATGACGTTTTAAGTACTGGCAATTTATTCAATACATGTAATCGCGGGACACTTTGATGTTTTCTATAAAGATATCTGTGCAAATGACTGCACAAACGCGAGTTGCCTGCGACGCAAGGCAACTCGCGTTATAGTGTCTTTAGCGTAAGGCGTTGTCCTAATTGGCGTAGATAGCACAATGACAGGATGCGTTCTCTTCATGCGATGAATTCAAACATACAGATTTCATCAGTGTCCTATGCGTACCTAAGATCGTTATTAAGCATTTCATGTGCTCGCACGATTAGTTGCGAAGTTCAAATTAGGATACTTTGATGAAATCTGTATGTTTGAATGAACTCATCACATGACGAGAACGCACCGTGTCATCGTGCAATCTCCGCCAATTAGGACAACGCCTTATAGCGCGTATGATGCTTACCTACAGTACTGCAGACTACACTAACGAATTTAAATATTTATTTCGGCCAGACTACGCGTCGCAATAATTATTATTTTCTCTATCGGTCCTATCATGAATACAGTGCGATTGATAGTGTTACACTTAAAATATATCTACATATAAAAAACTATCAATTAAGTACTAAAAATATTTGAGATAAAATTTGTTTAGCGGCTTTTAAATACTGGGACATGATTTTGGGTTTACACAATGTTGACCTCTACCCTAACTGCTTAACACACTATCAAGCTCAAACTGAATCATTTTAAATAAGATTGCTAATCGATTGCCTCATATACATACACTAGCGGCCGCCAGCGACTTCGTTCGCATGGAGTTAGTTATGCTCCGCTCCTATTGGTCCCAGCGTGATGTTATATAGCCTAAAGCCTTCCTGGATTAATGGGCTATCCAACACAAAAATAATTTTTCAAATCGGACCAGTAGTTCCTGAGATTATCGCGTTCAAACAAACAAACAAACAAACGCTTTAGATATGTTCCAAAAATGTGTTTTTTCAACAACGTAAATAACGCAATGTTGTTGAATTGTCTAAATGATACTTATTTAGTAAATGTATGACAATATATTTAATGCAGAATTAGAATTATGATCCTAGTGGTTAAAACGCCTCTCAAGTATGAGTGCGCGAGTTCGATTCCAGGTCAGGCTAGTACCAATGTAACTTTTCTAAAGTTATATGTACTTTCTAATTATATCTTGGACACCATTGACTGAAGGTAAAGGAAAACACCTTGAGGAAACCTGGACTTTATAAGTCTGATCGCCAACCCGCATTGAGCAAGCGTGGTGATTACGCTCAATCCCTCTTTGTATGAAAGGAGCCCTGTGCCCAGCAGTGGGAAGATAAAAAGGTTGTTGATGATATCTGGTCAATTTTGGTTGAGCAAAGAAGCGAGATACTTGTGCAAAATATAAGAAAATCGGCCAAGTGCGAGACTGACTCGCGCACGCAGGGTTCCGTACCATTATCTTAAAAAACGGCAAAAAAACACGTTTCTTGTATGGGAGCCCCCTTCGATATTTATTTTATTTTAATTATTTATTAAATTAAAATAAAATAAATATCGAATGTCTCATGAATGGGGGTTCCGTTTTACCTTTTAGGTACGGAACCCTAAAAACTACTTTAGAATTAGACTAGAAGTCGATCAGTCGGAACGTAATGACGCTAGAGTCACTGAAAATTAGGGTTGTAGCTTCAGAGCTACAACCTTAAAAAATATTTTTTAAAAAATATAAGTCTCCTATCGTCTACAAGCCTATGTACAAAAAAAAAATTAGCTCACCTTCATAAAGTCACTGATATAGTTTCCCATGCAGAACGTTAGGTCACCGATTTCATTTGAACCGGTGCCTACTTCACCTTCTAGCACGTCGCAGCTGATGGGTGGCAAATTATCCAACATGTTGCCTCTGCCCACATCTTCATCTGTCTCCATACCTGATGGGTAAATTAATCTATTTACTAACTTTCTGTGAGGTGCTGAAGATACGATACTTTCTATGTGTTTTCACACACTTTGGGCTTTTCTCCAATCGTCTGCTAATTGCGATACCCTATATAACGTGTAACTAGATGTGTGTATACATACCAAGAGCACGGCTTTTTTTGATATCAAATGGTATTACAAGGGTTCAACTTAAAATACTCTAAGAATATTTATCAAATCTTCGATTTCAGACATGTTTCTTAAATTTGAAATCATAAGTTATAACAAACTTGTCACCGCACTACGTAGGTCAATAACCACAATTTACACGTCACTTTACTTGCAAATATTACGATAAATCTCTTCCTCAATTCTGCGTTCCTAGTATCGTAGCAGCCTATCGCGGGTGGTTCTTTCTCGTAACTTCCGAACATGTAAGAGATAGGATTAACCGATTTCGTGCGGATGATGCCGCACAGGCACCATGTAAATCTATTGCGTATGGCGTATGGTGCCCGAGAGGATACAAAACAAAAACATATAAACTCGGTTAAAACGACTTTTGTCAAAAGAGGTTAGTTAATAAAAGTGTCTTTATTTGTCACCCATATCATGCCCACAGTGTTTGTTTAAAGTAATTTCGTTAATTAGCCGACTTCAGGGGTTGTTGTTTGGGTGCTCTGGGGTCCCACCACCATCTTTGGGACTCAAGTCAACCCTACCTGTCAGACGGTGCACCTGCTGACCAACGAACGGCCGACTTTCCCTTCGGGGTTTAGTGGTCCGACGGCAGTCGCACTTGTAATTAGCTAAATAAGCCAATCTACAATGGACAGGAATAGCTAGGGCGCCGCCGCAAAACGGCGCGCAGGAGCCTCGCCCGACTCCTGTGGGCTAGGGCTACCGTGTCAGAGGCGGACACAGCTGAAGAAGCGAGCCCAAACCAAGAAAATCCGTTTCGCGTCGTGAAACGTTGGCACGCTAACTGGACGCGCAAGAGAACTGGCCGAGACTCTCCACAGGCGGAGGGTGACCGTGGCGTTCCTGTAGGAGACTCGGTGGAATGGCAGCAGATCCCTGCTTATTGGGAATGGCTACAAGCTGGAGAAATGGGGTCGCCGAGGTGTTGTCTGGCGAGCTCCAGGATGACGTCTTGGAGGTGAATCGCATCAGTGATCGGCTGATGTCGTTGCGGGTGCTTGTCAAATGGGGTTATAACCCACTTGATAAGTGCCTACGCTCCGCAGACCGGGTGCGGTGACGCCGAAAGGACGTTGTTCTGGAGTCGTTCTGGGTGGTGATATGAACGGTCATGTGGGTGAGAAGTGTTACGGGTTTGATCGTGTTCACGGTGGCTTTGGGTACGGTAGCCGCAACGCGGAATGGAACAATATTCTCCGAACCTGTGCGGCCGCTGACCTTGCAATCGTGAACACCTACTTCAAAAAGAAACCGGATCACCTTGTCACCTACCGGAGTGGACGATGTTCTACCCAGATCGATTTTCTACCAACTAGGCGGCACGACGTCGGCAAAGTAGCCAACTGCAAAGTCATACCCGGTGAGAGTCTCACTGCACAACACCATCTCCTTGTCATGGATCTCTTCGTAAAGGCAAAACGCAGACGTTTAGAGCGCTGCCCGCGCCAGATCCGGTGGTGGCTCCTGGATGAAAACAGGTCCCAGGATTTTGCGGCGGTTATTGGCGACAAGTGTGCCGGTACCGATGGGGAACCTGTTCAAGAATACTGGAACAGGATCCAGGCAGGTATTACTGGGGCAGCGCGGGTGGTGTTCGGTGTCTCCAAGGGCGGCCGCAAACGTGACAAGGAGACCTGGTGGTGGGACGATACAGTCCAGAGGGAGACTAAGGTGAAGAAAGCCCTCTTCAAAACGTGGCAAGCGACCGGATCCCCTGAAGATCGCGACGCATACAAAGTTGCCAAATGTGCTACTAAAAGAGCTGTAGCCAGAGCCTGACGAGACCACTTGCAACCGCTCTACGAGAAGCTGGAATCGTCTGAGGGGCAAAAGCTCATTTACAAGTTGGCACGTTCTAGGGTCAAAGCGGTACAGAATATATCCAAGTACCGCTTACGTTCGATATACAATCGCAAATGACTCTCATTTGCGATTGTGTATCGAACGTAAGCAGACAGTAAATTCGTTCAGTGCGTTAACAAGTAGAAATACGAGAAAAAACTAAGACTTAGAATTCATGGCGGATGATTCCCCAGGGGAATCATCAAAGTCTCTGGCGCTTGGTGCACCAGAGGCATCACGGAATTATTGTTTGACGCCAGGTACTACAGATTGCTAAAAAGACCGCCACACGGAAACGGTTAATAAACCCAAATATCGTTTGATATCATCGAAATAAATCGTGCCCTTGGTATGTATATAGAGTATATACTCGTACAATATGTAAAGAAAACCCTGTCCGACCCATAAGGATAATAAAGGTTAGGTAAACACTAGACCAAATATAATATAAAATTTTACGTAATCATCAAAGAAACAATACTAATGAATTTTGAAATAATCTTTTTTTCCCGCGAATGAATTCAAACTTCCCCGAAATTTGGTAATTTTTAAAAAAGTGACAACACCGGTATTAGTATGAGCGAATAGCGATGCGACCACGTGCCGCGTGCCCTGCCCCCCGCCGCCCGCGGAATGGCTGCTTACCGCAAATGTATTAAGTTACCTCTTTTTGCGAAATAATATTTATTTTTTTAGAAGATTTTTTTTAAGTTTAGCCCGGTTTTGTATCCATTAGTAGAATCAGTTATCGATACCTAACAATACCTTCAAGGATCGGACAGGGTTTTCTTTACATATTGTATATTCACATAAATACTGAAACGAGCCATGGGAGTTCAATGTACATATTTATAAACATAGGCATTGAACGGAATTAAATGAAGAATTAGTGTCTCACACAGTAAGTTTCTTTTCTAGTCTTTGATGAATCACGCTCACACGAAATTTGTACTAGCCGAACAAGTAGTTCATCTCAACTAGCTCAGCTCTGCAGCACAAATCTTCGCGTGGGCATCATGCACACACAACTTTTCTGGGCGTTTCTCTATTTTCTATCGATTTCAAAATTGACGTTTGAAGCAACGCGACTCTTTTATCATCCGATGTATGTCTTTATCTGGTGTATTCATCTTTTGGGGATATGGAGTGGAACTCTACAGTGTATGACAGTAAAGCAAATAGTCTGTGATAGCATAATAATATTTCCCTTTAGCCATGTCATAGACAAATAATACTTAACTAATATTCTGATTGGTCCTACTAATATTATAACTGCCTAACTATGTGAGAATGTGTGGATGGATATGTGTTACACAAAACCTACCTACTGAACGGATTAGGATGAAATTTGGCATACAAACAGTTTGGTTTATAACCAGGAATAACATAATTATAGAATACTTTTTATTCCGATATTCCTACGGGATCGGAAAATACGCGGGGCGCAGCTAGTAGATTTATGAAATAAATATAATATACAAATTTGGCAAAATATCCCCGATAAAAAATTAAAATACCTATGAAGGACGGGTTGCATTGTGATCCGAAACCATTTGATTCCAGTTTCATATCTATCACTTATGGAAAAAATATAATAAATAATTTACTAAAACACTAGTATATTACTTAATTATAACTAATTCAATTTGAGATCAAATTCACAAGAGGATTCACAGCACACACTTCACTATTCCACAATACACTTCGCTTATTTTTTATTTAAACTATTAGGCTAACATCACTCTTCATGTCGATGTAGTGTTGTATTAGCCGCGAGTGTCGCGCGCTTACTGGCTGGGAAGGACAAACCGACAAAATTCACCTTGAACACTGAAACTTCGGTTGTGTAAACCAAAAGAGGTCATGTCGTTCGAGTCATGGTGACTCGGCATAAAACTAAGTACATATATCGGATTTTCAATAACCCTAAATGATAAAAATTCTAATTCATTATGATTATTTTAGAATTGGTTCCTGTAAAAATTCGTTTATCTTGTTTACTTTGATACTAGCTGAGCAGCCGCGGCTAAGTCTTCATCTAGATGAGTTGCATTATGTTCATGTTCAGTTTTATCGCGAAGATGTCGAATAAAAATTGCTCTAATCGCTTTGTTGCAGTGTGTGCTGACAGTAAATCACAGCTGAAAGCAGATTAACGCTGCGTTTCCATTATCTTAATGTAGCGAACACAGTGTGGATGTGTCCAGTGGTGGAGAGTAGACTGGTTTTGACGTAATGTACACTGCTGCGCTAGCGTCGCATAGGTGCGACTGAGTCCAAAACTACCTAAGTCGCTTAAAGTCTAAGCGGTTTATTCGTTCGCATAAATCATATCCTTACACTCGACTAATGCTAAATGCGAAGGCAACAAAGGCATGCCTAGGGCCTATGACATCCACCGAGTAAGTTCTCATTAAATCTGTTCTAATTTTATGGGACTGGAATAATTTGCCAGCGGCGGTGTTTCCATCGGACTACAATTTGAGTGTCTTCAAGGCTAGAATGAAGCGGCTCTTAATATACTAGTGCGCTTTACCATCAACGATTGCGTCACTGCTTACCATCAGGCAGGATTGCGGTCAAGCACTAGTTAATTATATATAATTTAAAGAAAAAAATGTATATATTAAATATTTAAATTAATAAAGCACTTCTAATACTGTTATTTTATTCTATAATTATTTAACCTTACGATGTTTAACTGTAAAAGTGATAAGTTTTCATTGATTACATTTATTAAATACTAGCTTTCGGCCCGCGGCTTCGCCCGCGTAAAATTCGGTTATATCGCGCTTTTTAGATTTCCCTGGGGAATATCATTTTTTTTTCAATAAAAGGTAGCCTATGTCCTTTCTCAGGGTCTAAAGATTGTCTGTGCCAAATTTTAACAAACTCGGTTGAGAGGTTTAAGCGGAAAAGCGTAACAGACAGACAGACCGACAGAGTTACTTTCACATTTATAATATTAGTATGGATTCAACCCCATTTTACTGTCGAATTACATATACGTATTAAAATATTTCTGCAATTCCTTTCTGAAAAAAAAAGTTCTAATGCTACTTCTACGTCAGTTTTAGGCCGACTTTATACGGCGACTGGGTGGTTAAGACCTCCCTGCTTCCCTGTCACATTGTCAACTGTGTACTGTAATAATAATACTAAAACGGAAAAGGGAAACGGGTGAATTTTTTGACAGTTGGATAAAGTTGGCGCCAAAGTAGGTACTTAGCAAAGTAGGTACAATTGACTAAAGAGTAATGATTAATAGCGAGATGAGGCAGAAAGGGATTTCTACCGTAAGTTTAATAAGTGGCGCCCCAAGTGGAGTCAGGGCAGGGTCTGAAAAAATTGTTTATTCAACAACAATGTGTAACACAATGATAGTTGTTGAACGGTCACAATGAAAGCTACTTGCTACTTAATAAATAGATTAAATTATACATAAAAAAAACATTGATACAATCGTCTATATAAAATTATAAAGATAAAAAATTGTAATTTATATAGGCAATCCTTGGAAATACTTTCAATAATGGGAGGCTACATTATTGCTGAGTAGAGTATCATAGGAAGTAACTATGTATATTATAATATTTTACTGTTATTGGGAACTTTGCAATATAAACATTAATAAAATTTAAACTTTTCACTTTGTTTGAAAAATTCCTCTTCTAGTTTTAGACAAAAAATTATGGTATATAATATATGTACTTTTTTAAGACTTCGATAATAACTAGAAATAACCTCTGTATGATAACTTAATTGCCACTCTGTATATGTGAAAACTATTGGTCCCAAATTGAAAGTACTGGAGAATGAAGTTTTTCACTCAGACACAGTCACCAAAAGGGATAAGTAACAAAGGTTGGCTGATATTGTTCAAGTTTAGTAGTTGTAGTTGAAGTTCTGTAATTTCAGTGTTTATGATGCAAGTGAAATTGCAGGATATAAATATGTTTAAGGCAGTCTTGTAAAACTTTACAGTGCATTACAAGCGGAGCTCCCCATACAGCATAAAATCAGAAATATTTCTTCTCTAGTTTTGTTAATAAAACCTACTTATCATAGTGAAAATGTTTGCAAACAGGAAAGACTTTTTATTTTATCTAAATGTGGATTCCTGGACATAATTATAATTAGTTCAATTTGTATTTTCTATTGGGGGTAAACTCTGATTTTGAGTAGGCTGCACTAAAATGACAGCACAACTTTTTGTTTGCATCATGGCATTAATGTAATGATCACATCCATTTCTTATCCTTTTCATCTAGTGTGATTAAATCAGTTTTGTTTATTTGGGAAGATGAGCTCAGGTTATGTTATGATGATCAATATCTTTTTATTAAAGCCTTAAGGTGTTTATGATAGGCCTTAAAATCAGTTGTAAAGTCATCACACTGTTATCATAAATTAAGGAGAACATTATCAGATGCAAGTGAAGAATTATTTAAAATTAGGTTTTTGTGGGTATAATTATAAACATTTATAGAGAATTAAATGACTTGCATTTTAACAATGGCATAATAAACTCTTTTTATTACTTTATTAATTTATAATAATCATTTGTTGCTTACATTACAGGCCAATGTAAGTAAAGTATGGTCTTTTTATAAATTGAAAATTTATTTTATAAACAATGGGAATGAACTTATGAAACGTAATTATCATTCATGTGAACAGTTGAATAATGCAATACTGTCAGTTGAAGCATAATGCAAAAAAAAACTTTGTACAAGATAATACCAATTTTCTTCTCTTAAGTTATGTTAGGATGGAATTCAGAATTTAGTAATTACAAAAATATAATTCGGATAAGTCTTTCTTTCAATTTGTAATTGTTAAAAGTTACAACTTACAATATTATTATTAAGAATAACATTGTAAGTTTAATAAGTTTGAAACCTGGTTCCAACACATTTTACAAAGCTTACCTGCTATGTTTCTATTTTATGTAATGTAAATGCACTTGTAATACTTGTAGAGGGCCTCAACTTAATGCAGTTAGCCTATAAAAAATATATTCAAAGTAATCCAATTCATAATATAAACCGAAAATTCACTACAAAATATACTTTTATCACAATATTTAAATAACAAGTCACAATTTCACTGAATTGTATATCCTGTGTCTGGAATGTGTTGATTATTAATTTAAAAAAAAAATTAATTGTTTTTTGTTAAAAAAATCATTTTACAAATTGCTTCCTTTCTGATAGACAATTGACAGTGACAACATTCAAAGAGTTGCCACTACATACTTTATCAGTTACCAATTTTGCCATACATTTTTTCAGAAAGCGATTGAATTTTGTGAGAAATTCTTTGATACAAGAGAAAAGACAAAACCAAAAGAAAACTTGGTTTTATTGAACTTTAAAACTTAGGCATTAAAACAAGACATTATTATTTTATACGAAGTCTTGTCAAAACATAAACAACTTATGTGGCAGAGTTTAAATATGCTCATTATGTATGGGAGCCAAGAACCTGTTTGAGACGGTGGTTTCTCGACCATCTGGCAATCTCACAAATGAATAATCAGGATTGCTTTGTATATAACAGCTCTACTTCCTCAATGGCTGTATCATATTTAGAATTTCTAACATTTCTTTTCATAAAGACAGGACTTAGTGATAACAACCAAGTTGAGAGAGATGAACAATTGGTAGAGCGACGAGGGTGACTGAACATCCTTTCATGAGGAGTGGTGTTAATGCCTGTGGATAATAGAGATCTGACAGAGTGTAGGGCGATCGGTAAGGCTTTCTCCCACTCAGAAATTCCTAAATTATTACAGCGAAGATAAAGCTGAACCGTCTTACACAATGTACCATTTAGACGCTCAACCAATCCGTTACCCTGCGGGTTGTACGGTGAAGTCCGACTACAAGCGATGCCAAGGCTTGTTAAAAATGTTCTTGTTACGTCTAAGAGAAAAAAAGTTCCTCTATCCGTATGCACGTATGCAGGAATACCAAATAAGCAAAAAAGTTATTTTAAGCACTTAACAACAGTTGCTGAAGACATGTCTTTGCAAGGGAAAGCAAACGGGAACCTGCTGTATCAGTATGTATGTGCAGATCGAGGGCAGAACAGATATTAGCCTATAATTATTGACACAGTTCCTGTTTCCGTCTTTATAGATTGGGTGTACAACGGCTTTCTTTAGAGAATCTGGGAAGACTCCTGTGTCTATGCAAAGATTACATATGTGTATAATCACTGGTATGGGAGTGTGGCCACATGTCTTTAGAAGCGATATCGGGATTTCATCCCAACCTACTGCGCAGTCGCTTCGAAGTTTTGATAGAATGGCATTGACATCACTGACGTCAATCTTTAGTATAGCAAGTGAATTGATGGCCGTATTCGGCGACACGTATACGCAATCTGGAAGTTTATCTCGAATTAGAAGTATTTTAATAGGGTCGTTTAGTATTGCCTCTGCAGGTCTGTCTCTTTAGGGTTATCGGATATTTTTAATAATTCATCTGGACTGGAGTGTATTGCTCTTCTCATATGCAACCCTCAATTTACCCAAAAGCGCATTACAAAAATTTCTATAGCGTGTGTATGTCACCTGTAATATCAAATTGCGACTTCTTGGCTGTCATGTGTAATTTATCTCTTTTTATTTATTTACAATGAGTACCGTTTTTCCTTAATTCTATTAATTCTTCATCCGACCGATATTAAACCAATTTTTAAACAGAAACTAACAAAAAAATATCTTTTCTGTTATCATACCCTTAAAAATGTTCACGAAAGACTTACGCGTGGCGTCGGGTGTTAACTAGAAACACTGCGCTGATTCGTCGGGTGGCGTGTCATCCCTTCTCTCGGCAACACACTGATCTAAATCGGTTGGATGTTGCGGCGTATGGTCACGTAGCGTGTTGCCTATGCGCTTCTGACCATATTAAATACTTATATGGAATTGATATGTACTCACATGCGTCGGGTGGCGTGGCGTCGTGTCACGTTTTGATAGTATATTTCGACCTTTATGCGCGCTCAACGGTATGGTTTATTTTCTTAGGTCCGTACTACAGCATCACTCAAAACTCAAGCTCTACTTATTTCTCGTTTTGCCTCTCGTTTTGAAGCCTTTTGATTGGTTGAAACCATGAATGTTTAAACAGAGATCAATGCTTGAGTGACGTTCTATAATACGCACCTTAGGTCCGAAATCGAGAACGAAACTCAAGCATTGATCTCTGTTTAAACATTACTTAAAACTAGTTTCAACAAATAAAAAGGCTTCAAACGAGACTTAAGTAGAGCTTAAGTTTTGAGTGACGTTCTGTAATACGGACCTTAATATCTAGTATAATCTAAACACTGGCAATTTTGATGTTTTACATAGAGGTGACCCTGTATTTATAGTAACAATGTGGGTACTTTACTAATAATCCATCTGCGGAGTAGGTGTAAGTCGTTACGCCTTTTTCAAGAAACGTAACATAAGCAGTTACTTGGTCGGCGTCACCTGTTATAAAACGAGTTATTTTTGTAGCTAGTTATTTTCATTCGGCTACTGTGATCCACCATCTATACAGTTACTCACTAAACGAAACTAAATAAAAACACTGTCTTGAGTGTGTCCTGTTATAAAACGAGTTATTTTTGTAACAAGATATTTTCATTCAGGTACTGTGATTGTTTACATAATTATAAGTCCACCAACTATACAGTTACTCAGGAAACGAAACTAAATTAAATCACTTTCTTGAGTGTATAGCTATACAGTTAAATCAATAAATTATGCCAGTGTGTTGCATGATACGGCTACGGCATAACGTGTGTATGAAATAACGCATTTACAAAAATAACTACTTTTTAATTTGAGTCGTAACTAGCTATTCAGTTACACATCGAATCACTGGATATTGTAACTAGTTACGTGAAATAACAACCATGTCTACTGAGGAGTCAACTTTATATTATATTGCTATACTCTTTGTTTTTTAATCACCTTCTAGTGGTAATATAAATTAGGATTAATTAAAAACAATATTTTGTATTTAAAACTAACAAAAATTTATTCTTTATTATAAAAAGTTACTAAAGCTACCAATAGCGTACATGTCCTTGTCACTATGAGTCCGAGTCCAGTTAAAAAAAAACCTACAAATTCGACAATGGCAGACGCAAAGCAAGGTAAGATTTAGCATTTTTTTGTAAATAATCTCAGCTTTGTGCAGTATATTTAAAGTGTTTTGCGTAAATTTCACTGAAGTTCTTCAGCAGACATACTTGATAAAGTTTTTAAACCGTATAAACGAGTTGGTTTCACTTTGTCCATGCTGCATCGTCAACGATATTCTTTTTACTATTTACACATAATAAAGGTTTTCTCTACAATAAATCAAGGTTTCGCCGGTTAACTATACGTACTTCCATTACTAAAATGAAGATTCACTACTTCTTATAATAATGAAAAATGTATTGAAACTATATTGATGTTACAATCACCAGACTGTCCTTTTTCTATGGAGTTCTTACAAGCTTTTTTTTTGCAGAGCAATCATGCATATTCAGTTTAATACGGATGGGATTATTATTTTACAAACATAATTTTGTAGATTTCACAATCGTCATCAATGTTATCAACCCATTGACTTTTCAACAATGTTCTATCCCATTTTATATTATCATGCTTTAGTTGTTGATTGGATTGATGTAAACTAAAAAATGTTTTCAAGGCTTTGTTCATCATTTGATAGTATTATGCATTGCATAAGTCACATAATGTGTCATTCCTATATTTTGATGATCCATATTTGTTTTCTTATAGGAAAATCACCTATTGAAGATTTTTATAATGGGTCATCCCAATCAAGAGTGCTTCTGGCAAAACCTAGACTTGGTGGCTTTGGCACCTCTAATTTTGCATCAAGTTCAAATAAAGGCTGTAATCCATTTGGTAAGAGCCATTTTATATCCTTTCCTTAAAGGTCTCCTATACTTTCTGACATAAAGATACTCTACTAATACTACCTTTAACATTTAGGTTCCATTCTGCGACCTTCTCAGCTAAAACCTGGTACCAATCCATTTCTGAAAGTTTCTGAATCAACTTCTGAACAGGCGTCTGAAGCAACAAAGGAGAAAGAAGAAACTCCAACTGATGACAGACTGAAAGAAACTGAACCTGAACCTCCTAAGTTTGTACCACTAGGAGCTGCTAATGTCACTCCACGAACCAACAACACAGTACCCCCTGCGGTACAGCCTGCCCCAAGCTCCTCAGGATTTGTATTTGGTCAAAATTTAAGTGAGAGAGTTGTTATAAAGGAATCTGTTAATAATGGGGAAGCATCATCTGCAGACCACAGCTCATCTAATGGAAACACAGAGTTATTATTCACCAGCGCTGCAACAACTGTCAAGGATAATCAGGTCTGTTGATTAACTAAGCGGTTTAACCTCTCGTATGCCGCCCGTTTAAATAATTAAATTACATTTTAGATTCCCACATTCATAATCTGAATGATTGAATGCATTCAAACTGATTTAAGACATGGTTCTAATCAGTAAGTTAATTTTCAAAATCACATATTTTTGCGCAGATATACGCTTCGGCTGACTATGATAATTTATTATGAACGTAGATATACGTTCCGTTGCGCATACGACAGGTTAAAGTGTTTAACCCATTCGTTGCCACCAACACACCATATGCGTTTAGTGAGATTTGAACATCATGCCACCAACAACCCATTTGCGTTGAGTGCACTATGTAACGTTTTCTGCCTGTACAACAAAATTAAAGAAATTTATTTAAATATTTGGCAACATTCATATCTAGAAACAATTTTGAAATATAGAACCACTGTCGGTTTTTGGTTTGGGCTGTTATTCTTAAGAAAAAACGGTTGGCGCTGTGAAGGTCCATTTTCATTTAGTGATAACTGAAGTTTTACTGGGTGTTTATAGTACATTTTTGAATTGAGAGATAAAAGTAAGCAATATTCTTGATTTTATCATTTTTGTACACAGTATCATCATATATATATTTATTTTTTTAATAATTATAAACTAGCGCTTGACCGCAATCCCGCCTGATGGTAAGCACTGATGCGATCGTTGATGGTAAAGCGCGCTAGTTTATTAAGAGCCTATTCACTCAGAAAAACTGAGCGAATAGAAAGGAAGCAGTTGAGCGAGGTGATGCAATGTTAAACCCAACAACACGACCAACGATGCTGCGCCAAAGGGAGATTGATCTGAAGACCCACCACGACCAAACTCCCAATACAACAACATTTGGCGCATCGTACCCGGCACACATCGCAACACAACTGCTCAGACCCGTCCTCCGTACGGCTTCACCAGACATCATGGTGGAACACGACAAATCGCTTGGCGGCAAGACTTTGTCTGGTGGGTGGTAACTTCTGCCGGCGGCTGATGTTATGGCCTACCACCGAGCCATTATTTTTTAAATACACTTGCACGCAAACCGTGCGTTCACTGGCATAGCAATAATTTTTTTTTTGGATAAGTTTATGCATAACTAAATCACGGCAAAATGTATGCACGTATTTTTTAATATTTAGAGTTAAATTTACTAGTATGTAAGTAATTTACTAATTACAGTGGATCCCCAGTAGTCCGACAAACATTTTGCAGGGCAGGGTCGAACTAGCGAATTTGTCGGATTATAGAGGACCCCCTATAGTCCGAATTTTTTTACAAAAGAGTACCTTGTAATCCGACAAATTAGAGCACAATACTGATGGTGCATATAAGTTGTAACTTGTTAAATCGTGAATTAGCGAAGATATGTATGTAATAGACGATGTCGGATTATAAGGGGTGCCATATTAGTCAGGGGGCCGGATTACCGAGGCTCCACTGTACCTACTAAAAATGCATAACCCATTGTTTGTACGTAATTAGTAAATTACTTACATACTAGTAAATTTAACTCTTAACTTAATATTTTGCAACCTGGCCGATATTTGCTAAATGTGAAACTGAATCCACAGGATTTTTAATAAACTGTTGAACATGTTGCATAATACAGTCCAAACTTCAACGCAAACGGTGCGTTGAATGGCACTTACGATTTAAATTCTTTTCCTTTACCACTAACGCATGCGTTTACCATTTTTGAATGGGTTTTTCTTATTTAGGTTTTTTTTTAATATTAAAAAACACATTTAATTAAGTATTTTCTATTGTAATCATTAAAAATATTAAGTGGCACCCAGGTGAAGTTTTTAAAATTTTAGTGGCAATGAATGGGTTAACCAAATAGTCTGACTGTTATTATATTTTTGTATGATAATATAGACAATTTTATATTTAATAACGTAACTTTGTATTTTCTGTGTGATTTTTTTTTTTTTAATAATGTGCCTTAAGTATCAGAATTTCTCAAGGCCATGTTTTTAATAGAATTTGATTTGAAAATTTGTAAATAAATTGTAATGTAATTCAATACGGCATTGTCTTTATAGGAGGACAGTAATCCAGGTGAATCTTCAACCGGTGGCGAGGGGTTGGCGGCTGCGGCGGCTGAATACGAGCGCAATCACGCTCGACCGCCGCCGCCTGCCGCGCACGTCAACACTATCACCGGAGAGGAGGGTGAAATCAATGTTCTGCAGGTAATCTAATACTAACTGTATGTAGATATAGATTACAGACCCAACATCAAGAGACCGGGACAGTCAGCGTTAAAGTTTCCGATTACTTTTCTGCAATTGCATTTTGTTAAAGGTTTGTCCACCACTATAATAATTGGTATATCAAGTGTAAATGTATGTATTACACACATTTACTTATTTAAGTTCCTATTTCCTTTAGACGGGGAAGAAAGCGCCCACAGTACGCTTCACAGTTTCGTGTTTTATTTCGCTCCAGGTCTTCCCTATATTCTTCGCTTCCGCGATGACCGTTCGCCGTCAGGTCTGCTTTGTTGTCTGCTTAAGGCGTTTACGCTTTCCCTGTGGATTCAATAGGGCTTGCCTTGGTATATGTTCAAGATCCCTTCGGAGCGTGTGGTTGATCCAGCTCCATTTTCTCCAGGTTCTGCCGGTCCGTCGAAGTTATACCGCAGCGCTCCCACAAGAAAAGCATTTTTTTTCTCGGACCAGTAGATACCGAGAATATGGCGATGACAGAAGTTAACGACGTCTCACACTCATACAGCACTACGCTTTTTACGTGGGACAGGAATATTGTGAGCTTAACTCTTCTGGTCAGTGTCTGCGATTGCCACACGGGACGAAGCTGTGTATAGATAGCTCATATCCTGGCGATTCTCGAAGCGATGTCCTCTTCGGTTCCTTCAGTCCCTCGTAGTTTCGGACACAACGCTACTGAAGTGCTTAAATTTGCGGACCTCTTTCACAGCCTCTATGCCGATGAGAAGCGGCAAAGAGCTTGTCGCCCGGCAAATCGTTTCCTGGGTCTTCCAGGTTTTAGTCCTTTCTGCCTCTCGTGGTAGGTTTTCCAGCTAGGCTTGAATGTGGCGTAATCCAGTTCATCCAGGACATTAGATAGCTCCCAGTTTATGCCGCGGCCCTTGCTGTTTATTACGGTTTTCAGGATGCCATCATCAGAACAAGAGGAGAGGTGAGAGAAGACACCCCTGTGTGCCTTCGTGTGTCATTTATTAGCATTTACATTTAATATACTAATTTGTACATACTATGAAGATACATAGTATGTAAAAATTAGTATATTAAATTGAACCATACACAAATATAATAGCTTATAGACATGTGCTTTTCAGGCACCAGCCCATTTTATTTACCTATGCAACACTTGAAAGTCAAGACTGTTGCTGCCAAAAGATTTTGGTGTATTGGACTAGGTTTATGTTAATTTCATTGACAGGCTTCAACAATTTATGAATGATAAAGGATTTTTAAAACTATAATTTTGAAATTATTTTTTGTACATCTGATTCATATGTGCTTCAATCAGATCTACAATAATAGTTGCACAGAAATGGTTCACAATCATATGAATAATTATTAATATCACTACAATTTTAATAAACTGTGTGTTTTCACAATTCACTTCGCAGGTATCGTGTCGCCTGTTCGCATGGGAAGCGGGCAGTTGGCGCGAGCGGGGGCGCGGCATATTGCGACTTAACGACGCGCCGGCGGGCAGTGGCGGCGCCGCGAGACTCGTCGCCAGGGTCTCCGGCTCCCTGAGAGTCGTGCTTAACACCAAACTGTGGCCCGACATGGTTGTTGAGCGAGCTGGCACCAAATCACTCAGAATCACTGCTGTTGATTCCCAGCAGCAGATTAAATTGTTCCTCATAATGGTTAGTATAGTTTTGTATAAAGCAGCAAAGATGAAATTAATTTACAGCCAAATATACATTGGTCTATGAATAAATTATACCAACATTAATTTGTTAGGCACCTGGAGACTGCAAGCCAGAAATACAGTATGTTACGAAAACCCTGTCCGACCCGTGAAGGTGTTGTTAGGTATCGATAACTGATTCTACTAATGCATACAAAACCGGGCTTTACTTAAAAAAAAAATCCCCCTAAAAAAAATAAATATTATTTCGCAAAAGGAGGTAACTTATTAAATGTGCGTTGACCACCCTTCGCCTGCCGACCGCGGGGGGCGGGCGGCAGGACACGCGACACGTGGTCGCATCGCTATTCGCTCATAATAATACCGGTGTTGTCACTTTTTAAAAATTACCAAATTTCGGGGAAATTGGAATTAATTCGTTGGAAAAAAAGATTATTTCAAAATTCATTTGTATTGGTACTATGATGAATACGTAAAATTTTATATTATATTTGGTCATGTGTTTACCTAACCTCTATTATCCTTATGGGTCGGACAGGGTTTTCGTAACATACTGTATATAAAAAAAGAAAAATTCTGATGGTTCAAGAGATAAGTGTAGGCCTAGTATGAGTTTTCATTACGAAACTCGATCGTCGATATCGAGCGCGTTTGACTCATCGATTGGCCCGCTTCAAGGTTCTAAGAACTCTCAACCAATGAGAGCGCCAAACGCGCTCAATATCGACGATCGAGTCTCGTAATGAAAACTCATACTAGGCATACTGCTCTTGAATATATCATCTGAAATCATGCAGCGAAAGGCTAAGTGAGTAAGTATAGTAATAGTAGATTAGTCCTAGGGCTGTAAGGCATCAAATGCAGCCCGAGATATTTACAAGAATAATCTACTTTTAAAGTAAAAGTTTTCTATTCCTGACTTTTTCATCTTTTAGAACGAAATTGAGTTTCGTCATGCGATGTTTAAAGTTGATGACTATTATATAAGGTAGGATTCGTACACTTTTTATTCTAAGCCTTGCAGAAGAAAAACGAATAGCAATTGCAAAACATTTTTAATTCCCTTGTATAGCTACATTAACAGACTTCATAATTATGTAGTGTTGTTAAATTTTGATAGAAGTAATTACAGCCAAGTTATAACGACTGCCAAAAAATGGATCTCGTACGAAAGCTCCCCATACGCGGGGTAGCTTCGTATACAGCACTAGGATGATTCGTACGTAGCGGGGAGCCTTCGTACATAGTAATAAAAATTAGACTTTACTGAAAATTAAACGTTTATTGAGATCCTCAAAGAAACAAAACATCTTTATAATCTAGATTTCTAATATGTAATTAGGTTAACAACTTTTAATTATAATCAATAGGTAAGTCTTTTATTGCACATTATACTCAAAGAGATCATTTTTGAGTTTAAAGATATATAAACTGTCCCTTCATCTTCAATATCGGAAAAAATAAATTTCCAAGTCCTTGGTTTCTTTCTCATAAAAGAAATTTTGTATTCTGTGGGACTGCATCAGATCCTTCAGACAATTCGTCGACAGGAGACCAAGTACTTTCTCTTAAACTTATTAAATCATCTTCATGTTCACTATTAGTCTCGATCAATTTCTTTTGTCTCTTTGTTTTTTTTTTGTTTTCTTATCCATTCGCTTCTTCTCTGAAACCAACTTTAAAGCTCGTTTCATTTCCTTAGCCCTCTGTTTTACTTCTTGCTCGTGCTTTTTTATTTCTTTGGTTTCTTCTATATCTACCAGTCTATTTTTTTCAGGAGTATCCATATATATTCTAGATTTTTTCCGGGTGTTTTTCCTTTTTGGTCTTATCAAGAGCGCTTTATCCACTGGATATGTAGGCCTAGTATGAGTTTTCAATACGAAACTCGATCGTCAATATCGAACGCGTTTGGCGCTCTCATTGGTTGAGAGTTCTTACGACCTTGTACCTTGACCTTTTTTTCGATACTTCCTTCATTGCAGATTTCATAGCCTCTTCATCTACATATCCCGTTCTGGTCCCCTTTTTATACATATATTCGCGGCATAGTTCTGAAATTATACAATAATGAATTCCTCTTTTGTCATTGGGCTAAATGCATTGTGTCTATTGTCACTATGGTGGTTAGATGTACGCGAACTTTTGGTAAGAATGAAGAGTTTTTTTTTAAATTATTTACCACCCTAGGGCTTTTCTAGCTACATTATTATCCTAGAGCGCTAATTGATCACATACAAGCCCCATTTGGGTTGGGGGTAGTAAGGACCTACTTACCGAATATGAGAGATTTAAAATTACAATTATAAATCGTTTTACAGACAGTCACAAAGGTTGACATACATTATCTTCAAGGTTATATTTCTTTGCACAAACAGGACATTCAAAGCATTTGTTGGAATATTTGCTGCATATGTATGTGTTGAAAGTAAGTTATTTAGGTAAAAAAAAAAGTTAAATGATGTTTTGTTTCACAGGGTGCCCCAGTAGATATAGTTCAACTACACCGGGCTCTGACTGCTCGCATTTCTGTTAGCAAACGTTCAGCATCTTCAAGCATAAGCTCACAGAATGCTACGTCTCAAAAGGCCGCTGAAAGGCTGGAGGCGGCCGCAAACGAGGAAGATTACCTCGAGAAAGCCGATGACGATGAAAAAGACGACGCCGCTGACGATCTCGCAACTGATTATGACGTCCCAGATAATGAATTAGCCAATAACGAAAGGCTCGAATCCGACCATGAAAGAAAGACTGAAGAACACGAGTCCAATGTAGATGGCATGAAGGTGGACAAGGACAGCAAGTCGCTGAAACGGAAAGAACCGGCGGAAGACGAGACGTCACCTAAGAGACAGTGCCCTGAGATATTAATAGATTGATAACTTATAGTCATGTTCTTGACAATGCGTTGTATAAACTTTGTGATGTAAATGTGGACATGGTTCATTTGTTCGATATCTGCTGAAAGCTCTGGGTTCAAATAAGGAAATCTTTATTGTAAATGTAACTAATAGATAATGTGTAGAAATATTTATGATTAAATTAATATAGCATTTTACAACATTGTTGATTATTACTAATGGAGGTTCCATTTCTAATAATTATAGCGACCGCACACGCATTTGAGTAATAATTTAAGTACATAGTGGATGCAGTATTAAATAATGATGTACTATAATGTTACAGCTCAAAATTTCTGTTCTCACATTCCAATCGTTGCAAGCGAACGCCAATGTTTTAGCATGTTCGGCCAGAGCTGAATACCAAATACAATAACTGATGTGGTTTATTTTCTGATAGGTTTTTTTAAATAAACTATTTCTCAATAGAACACATTGTTATTAAAACACCTGTTTCTAAATCCTTGTGTCCTTGAGGTTAAGAAATATATGAATTTAAACATTGACGTCATGTTAATCTCGGGAACACACAAGTAAAAGCTATTTTAACATACTGGGATACAAATTCTATCACACCATGCACTCTGACGGAAAGGCTATGGAGGAAGTGCAGGGGGGTAATCGCGCTAAATAAAACAGTAGAAATTCAAATCTTGTTCGTATCTAATCCAGTTAAAGTTATGGTTTAGTTTCGATCATATTTCGTATCGCGCTAAAGTTTCAACTTCGGTTGAAGTAAAATCAATGTAGGTATAAGTGATACATTTCATCAGATATATTATAATAATTATAATTATTAATTAATTGATTATTATTTAATTATTAAAAGTAAATCTAATCGTTTAGACGTAAGTTTGACATGGCATAGAAAAAGTTAGCTTTGTTTCAACTTTGTCATTTGACACGGTTACGTTCCAAATGCGATCCAGTTATGGTTACGTTAGCGCGATACGAAACATAACAAAAGTTATGGTTTGGTTGCGATCCAATTCTGTTTTGGTTGAATTATTTTAGCGCGATTGCCCCCCAGTTCTGATTAAGACCAACCTAAGACACCACTTAGCTCACAGCTATTGTGTTGAAAAAATTCAGGCTGCAAACATTATGATTGAGGACTGGTTGGGACCTGTCACATTATCAGCTCTATATAGCCTATATACACTCTCCAAAGCATGTCATAAAGCAAGAGGAATACGAAAAATACCTCAAAACATTAGGGCAGCGGTTTGTGTCTGGCGGTGACTTTAATGCCAAGCACACATTCTGGGTTCTCTGACTATAAATCCAAAAGACCAATTACTACTATAATATATTATAATTACTACTAGTTACTATTAGTAGTTATTATTTATTATTAAAATTACAACCATAATTCTCGACCTTAGAAGCATTAAGTCGCATGTATAGCTCGGCCTTAGTAGCATTAGGTTGTATTTATAGGTCCGACGACTTACAATATACGACCTACGGCTTCTAACGTTGAGCTATAGGTAGCTACGACCTAATGCTTCTAAGGTCGAGAATTGTACCCATTTGTTCTATGAGTTGCACCGTGTGTGCGCACAATTGGATTTGTGAAGAGTTGGGACCAAAAATTGCTCAGAGGAAAGTAAAAAGAAGAACAACCACGATGCGCTAACAGTATAAAATCTTACCTTACCATTATGTGTACGTATGTATCTTTTAAAATTTGAAGTACCTATGCAGAATTAGCACGTTGTCATGCAGACACCAGCCCATGTTACCTTTTACTTATGATAATATTATTCCCCCGTCCTAAATCGCCTTTCAACCTTTAAATTAGTGCCGTGATACCCACTCTTTTCCACTAAACGAGCCATAAGTAGGTAGCATTTAAATAAATTACCTTGTCAATATTTTAATAAGGTCTAATTAACGTCAAATCAGTTTATTTACACTGCTTATTAGCTAAACTACTTAATTGATCACTTTGTATTTTCTGTAGGTATCATTACTTTAATGGGACGTGTCGCCAAATTAACACCCTCACGGTTTGCTGAGCCAACAGAATGTTACAGGGTGGTTTTAAATGGCTCCTATGTTTTTGAGGACTTGTGGCTAAAACGCCGCGCGGGTTTATCAAAGGTTAGGAGGATAGCTACGGCTGTTGCAGTCGGTTGGCAGTTCGGTGACCATAGTTATATACAATCCGCGTGCCTCAGCCGCGTGTTGAGGGGAGCCGTCAGGGGGGGGGAGACACGAGACCGAAATAATATGATTTATTAGCAAGTTCTGATGTCTCCTCTGCCTAGGGGAGACAATAAGATTTAAAAATCCTAATGTCTCCCCGAGGGGAGCCGTCTGGGTAGTCACGAGACCGTAACCCTACAAGCACGTAAAGCCGTTGGTCCCGGCTGTCACTCGTAGATCTTTAACAGTCGTTAATTGTAGTCAAATTCCAAAAAATCTGACCAACAATGGTTATTAGTAGGGGAACGGTCCTTTCAACCACCCGCCCCGTTCCCCTTATTGGTGGTGAAGTTGCGGTTGCTGGGGAGTTTCTTCCGCTACTTCTTCCCAGCGAAAGCACTAGGAAGTGGCGAAGGGCGGGCGTTGTTAGGGGGTCTGTCTTATGTAATATTGACGATTAAAAAGTGCTGATTCTCAGCCTAATTTGAATAAATGACTTTTGATTTTGGTCAAATAATGGAAGTAAAACTCCAATTATCAAGGGATTTGTTTTATTAGATATGTATTCTGTGCCAACTGCCAAGTAATATAATGTTACCCGATAGCTACGTTGTGGAGATTCGATAGGCCGTCGCTCCATGAATAATACAGGGGTTGAGCTGCATCCTGCTAGATTGATAGCCGATTTCAACACATCTGCAAATTGGCTAGGCTAATTGATTGATTGAAGTTATTCAATTCAAACCCGAGACATTTGAGCTATCGAATGTGATGACCCGAATTAAGACTAGGAGATTTTAGATCCTGATTTCCTTCGAGTTAGGTATTAGAATTACTTCAAGAATGAAAACGATAATCCATAGGATAAGGATCTCAATAGATTTTTAACTCTCATTGAGGTCGGCACTTGCGTATCCCAAGACCACAGAGCAGAATCTAATGAAGACTTAAATTGTTGACCATAAGAGGGACCAAGACAGGTTTTAAACAAGCGATGTTTTAAAACTGAAACTTCCTGTACTTTCTTATTAATTATGAACACTAACTATTCGAAATTGACACCACAATAGAGATAATTATTAAAAGTACCTTACTTATGCACTTCAAAAAGCAGCCCTAAGCAGTCGACACCTAAGTTAATTTGGTACAGTCTGATATTTTCCATGTTTTTTGCATAATGGCAGATAATGTATCATACTCCACAATTCAAGGATTTCGACCTCATTTTAATGCCTTAGCTAGGGTCGGCTATTTCAAAATAGTTTTAAAGCCCTTGTCTTCTACGAAACGGTTCTTACATAATACGTATCGTTTTATGTGTTGGGCTTTTATTTTGATGTACAATTTGCAGCACGTTATACGTGTTATTCAGGTAAGAACTTTCAGAGTACACGGCACCTACCCGTATGGTCATCGTGTGGATTTTAACGATGGTTTTAGCTAAGAGTAAGAACCACTGACGCTCTACTCGTGGGCGTACCCAGCTTCTGGCCTAGCGGGGGCAAGTCAGGCCTAGGGGAAGGCAAGTTAGGCCTTGCAAGTAAAATTTTTAGAGTGCACGCAAGTTTTTGGCAATTTCACCGCACAGTTTGTCAGTGTCTACTGCGTGGTTTATTTAAAAGTTAGAGATAATTCCTCGTTTATACTTTGTTTAGTCATTAGGGGAGTTCATATATGTTATGCGAGAGTTTTGGGCTTTGCCACCCCGTGCCGCCACCTGGGTATGCCCATGGCTGGCATGGAAATGGCTTTTCTGAAGGAAAAGTGAGCCTCATAACTGTAAATCACTTAGGCGATTGGTAATCAAACATTGTTAGGAACAATTCTTAGTATTCCTTAAGAGGTCCCCTTTCTGTTAACTTTCTCGGCAGTCAAAGTCCCAATAAAGTAGTCTTAGCTTATTAGATGAGAGAGTGTTAGGGTGGTAGGTAATGTTCACCACTTTACGAAGTTCTTCTGATAGGTAGGAAGGTATAAAGAACTTCTTGAAATCAAATGCTTGTACGTAATGTGACATATGTAGTAAAGCAATTAATTTAATGGTATGGTTTTTCCTTTATGGATCAGGTCCAGCACAGCACCAATCTAATAGTAGATACGCTGTTCATATTACTCACCACTCTGAACACGCTGGGGAAGCAAGTTGCCTTTAATCTGAGGATGCACCGCATTGATAAACTGATTTCTATTATTAATGGTATGATTTTTATTAATACATATAAGTATGTTTAAGCATCATACTTTTTGATGGCTTTTTTTTGTTCTGGATGGGAAATCATCAAATGACCTCTCCAGCTCTGGGCGGAACGGAAGGGCCCGTCAGACTTTTACTGACTAAATCCTACTCGTGTTTCTTCACTTGCCTGTGCGCCAGGGCCACGGTTTCTTTTTCAACCAACCCGCAACCCTGATCCAGGTGGCATCGGTCTTCGTGGACCCCGTCACGATGTGTTGACATTACTTTGAAGCTCGCGGAAAACACAACGCGCCGTCGACCCGGGCCTGCTCCTTACGAGGCGGCGAGCTGCCCACTGCTCACCGTTGTTGACCTTACCTGCAAATTATCCTGTGTGAATCGAACTCTAGACATCCAATCTCACTTCAATGAACATTGAACAACAACGAACTAAAATTTTCCCAAATTATCTAGATCTATATTCAGGGGTTTGGTATACTTATGCAGTTTACCAATCTCACTTATTTACCTAATACCCACCTATCTAAAAGATGACCCTGATGAGTACTAGGGCGAGGAAATATTAAGGTCTTGTACGTTAAGAAAGATTGGCTAAATTAATTTCTATTTTACAGCTATTTAACATTTCCCCAGGACCTATGTTCGCAGCAAGCAAGGCTTATCACGTAGAAGTGTTGAAAGCGAACGCGGTGTTGATGCGTAGACTGCTTACTTTATACCACGTGGCCATTTTCACCTGTGGTACAATGTGGATGGTGTTCCCAATCGTTAATAGACTTCTCGGCATTGAAATTCAGTTCACTGGATACATTCCTTTTGAAACTACTAGCACGCTAGCGTAAGTTGATTTTGGTTTTTATATTAGGTACCTAAGCTCGTATACAGTTACCTAGCTTAAATCCCTGGAAGTTGAAGTAAAGGAAAATGTTATCTTTATTTTACCCTAAATAAATATTTGTATGAACCTATGAAATATTTGTTTTAATTTTGTGGGATCAGCAAAAATCAGGATGATAATGAATCAATTATTAAAACGAAGTAGGTACCTAGAAACATCTTAGATTCGTTTTTTTTTAAATAATTATAAACTAGTGTTTGATCGCAATCCCGCCTTATGGTAAGCAGTGATGCAATCGTTGATGGTAAAATGTGCTGGTTTAATAAGCCCATTCACTCAAAAAACTAAGTGAATAAATAGTAAGGAAGACGGCAGTTGAGCGAGGTGATGCAATGTTTAACCCAGAGGGAGATTGATCTGGAGACCCTCCACGACCAACCTCCCGACACAACAACATTTGGCATCGCAACACAACTGCTCAAACCTGTCCTCCGTACGGCTTCACCAGACATCATGCCGGAACACGACGAATCGCTTGACGGCAAGACTTTGTCTGGTGGGTGGTAACTTCTGCCGGCAGCCGATATTATGGCCTACCACCGAGAAAACAATTTTACATTGTTTTCACAATTTTAAGTAGGTACCTAGATACTTGTCCTTCAAAAATATAAGAACATTAAAGGGTGTATCTGATATCGACGCACAAACGAGTACCATGGATCCAGTACATGATTCTGAACCCCCCAGTGGTGGAATTTTGCGTCGGCTTTATCCCGATGAAAAAATATAATATCCAATTTTTTTCACTTTAGACCGTTCATAATTGCTATACTTTTATAACCCAATAAGATTTTAAAGTAAAAATTAATTAATTCGTTAATTACACCAAAAAGCGCAATGTGAACAATACTAGAAAAACTATCCTATCAGCTGACTTAGTTGAGTTCGCATCAGGGGTCAACGTCATACCTACAAACACGCACGGCGGCACGCTTGCAACGTTCAAAGGGCAAGCCGACACTTTTTTTAAACATTGCTATTTCTGTAACCGCTCATTAACAACATAAATGACTATCATAATTTTATTAGTGGCATGCGGTGTAGCCTTTTTGTGATGTTTGCGTTACGATGTCAGATACAGCCTGTATAAAAATCTAATCTTGATTTTTAGATTCTCGCTGGCATTGGCCTACATGATTATTTTGATAACTATCCAAGCCTATGGAAATGTAACAATGGACTGCACGATCGTAGCGTTTTACGCGCAAGCCACGATACAAATACAGATGCTTCGTTACAATCTTGAACAGCTGGTAGAATGTGGCGACATTGAAAACATTAGTACGTTAATGAAGAGACCCATTCAATACACTGTTTACAAAGACGAAGGGCAGGAGAAAGCTAAGCTACAAGAGAGATTCAAGAATTGCGTGTTGCATTATGATCAAATCCTACGGTACAGTTGGCAAATTTATTATAAAGTACTTACTGTCTGTTACATTCTTAGAAGAGTAGTAACTTTGAGGTAAATTTTTCTGTTCATACAGGTTCGTTAAGGAAGTAGAATCGATATTTGGAGAAGCGATGGTCATTCAATTATTTGTGATGGCCTGGGTCATATGCATGACAATGTACAAGATTGTTGGGGTGCGTTCTTATTCTACTCTACGTATAAGCACTTAAATTGGCAATGGTTTTTTTTAACATAGGTATAGACGACAGCAGGTCAAGCTACCCGAAAATGTCAGATATTTCCAATCAACCTTGAGCCTTAATTATTTAGAGATAAAGTTGAAAATCGGATAAATAAATCTGACAGATTGTAGTAACTTGATGTGCTGTCGTCTGTACTATAAACTAGTGCTTGACCGCAACCCCACCTGATGGTAAGCAGTGATGCAATCGTTGATGGTAAAGCGTGTTAGTTTCTTAATAGACTACTATAGCCTTGAGGACACTTAAATTGTAGTCAGATAGAAACTCCGCCGCTGGTGAATTGTTCCAGTCCCTCAATGTACGCGATATAAAAGACGAGGCGAAACGCTTTTTCCGGACCGTAGTAGTGTCAGCAACGTAAGGGTGGATACTCGTCGTACGACGGGTCGTCAGATGATGAAACGGAGACGGGGGAATTAAATCATGCAATTCCCGCACACACTCCAAAATGCATCCTATAGAACCTCGACAGGCTGGTTACTCTTCGCCTGTGCTCCAGGCTTTGGATACCATTTTGGACCAAATATGAGCCACCAATTAGCCTCTTCGCACGGTTTGCATAGGATCTACTATAATACCATGTTATTTTGTTGTTCCAGTTAAGCATAGTTCGCACGGTTTGCATAGGATCTACTATAATACCATGTTATTTTGTTGTTCCAGTTAAGCATAGTTTCAGTGGAGTTTGTGTCCATGGCCGTATATTTGGGTTGTATGCTCGCCCAGCTGTTTATTTACTGCTATTTTGGGACACAACTCAAATTTGAGGTAACTAAATAATTGAGACATTAGGCGCACATGTGCCAGTAGACGCCACTTCAATATGTACCTACTCATAAATTGGCTGCTAAATAACTGCAGCTTCGTACGAATACTAAGCAAAGCGTAGTAAAAGTAATTCATCTAAATTTGGCAGGGCCTTGTGTATTATGTTGGTGCGTGTGTTCTCAGAGCGAGTTGGTGAATCAATCGATATACTGTTGTGACTGGTTGTGCCTGTCTCCACGGTTCAGAAGACAAATTCTCGTGATGATGCAGTTTTGTGTCCGGCCACTGGCGCCTCGCACCGCATACATCATCCCAATGTCTTTGGACACGTACATACAAGTAATCTCGAATCTTCACCAAAGGTATTAGTTGGAGAAAGATGCCTATGTTCTAATGATACTAACCATTTTTTTTTACAGGTGCTTAAGTTTTCATACAGCCTATTTACGCTCTTGAATCGTTAGGAGTGGCATAATGTAGAACAATAGGAATTATCGATTAACGCAAAAATTTCACAAGATACCTAAAGTATCTGCCAAAACATACAATGACTTAATTCAAAGTATCAGAAAATGGAAATTACCTATACTCTTATATTCAATAATAGTATCACGACGTTACGAAAGAATGCCAGGAATTGCAAGTACTCAAGTAAAAAACAAGGAAAAGGATAATGTGGATAATGTGGCCAGGCGAAATATACAAGGAATCAAAAATTGTTACATCACAAAGAGGATATAGGAGGATATAAGAGGACATTAAGAAGCTTTTGCTATAGTTAACATTGTTTTATTCAAAAAATGTCACAGTACTTACTGAGATTTCGAGTTTTGTTTTGGTGATCTCTGCGCACAACAGTATCAGAGGTCGCTCGTAAAATTGACCACCGTTTGATTTACTGCCGTTTTATGACTCAGTGCCGCCCGAAGTAAACCGTCGCTGATCCCGAATCCTGCATTGTTCTCCATTTGTTTTAGTTATATCGGTTGTTTACATAGGTATACCAGTGTCTAGCTACCAGCGTTAGTAGTAGCACTAGTAGCAGTAGTTATTGTTTTATTATGGCTTGGCATAATAAACTCGGTCTCGAGTTTACGTAGACACGAAGATATTTAGGCAACGCGACGCAAAAGCAAGCACCATTGTTTTTTATTCTGTCTGTGTCACTGAAAAATTAAACATAAGAGGCAACTAAAAATAAATAGTGGTGTTTTATTTGTTCATTGTAGCATTTCTACAAGCTTGTATTATAATTATTTTAAGCTTTGTTTTTGAGTGAATCGCTTAACTTCTGTAGTAAGGTGCGTGCAGTGTGATTCACGCGGGCTCCGCCAGACAATTCAGGAGTCCGAATCGGCGAAACCCGCCTCTTCAGTGCTCCGTACGACGTAAGTGCTGAAAGTCGTGTAAAAAGTTGTATCCGGCCGCGAATAGCGCGTGTGGAATTCCGTTTATAAATACGCGAGTGCGGGCGCGGCGGGAGATCTCTGTTCACGGCGGCCGCGGCGGTTGAGGAAGTGTGCTGTGCAGGGCTACGGCCCACAGGCGTCCGGCGGCTCGCGCTCGCGTCCCGCAGGCACGCGCAGGCATGCGCGCGCGTCGATGATATTCACGGGCGGGGGGGCGCGCCGCCGCACCTCGCCCGCGCCACGCGCGCGCGGCCCCGCCCGCCCGCACCAGTACCAGCGACTCCATGCCGACTATGTGAGTCTGAGCGCCCATTAGCTATTTACTAATAACGCTACCTAATAGATAAGTAATCAATAACGTGGCAATCGGTGATTGCACCTTTTAAACTTCTTGCATCGTAAATTTATTCTCAGTGTCGACGATACCACAGGATCAGGTATTGGTTTACCGGTCCGGAATTCCCGCCTGACCATCACGGTCTGTAATTCTGAAATTGTACAAAAACTTTTGTGAACAGCTGTCATACAAATTAGGGGTCATCCATAAAGTACGTCACACATAAAGGGGGGAGTCGGCAAAGCGTGACATGGTGTGACAACGGGTGGGTGGGGTACCAAGTTTCGTGACATCACATTTCAAAATCTAATATATCTAGAGGTAGTAATCGCGTTATTTGAAATATTAATTATAAACTAAAAAATATTTCCAACTCTATCTTTGGGATAATACGGTTTAAATTGTTTTCTTTATGAGTTCATACCCGCTCTGGTGATACGCGCCGATCGCCTACGAGCCCTTTGAGTTTCTTTCTTTTTCTTTATATTCAATAGTTTATTGCTTTGTTATTGTTTCAAATATTTGATATAATGTTGATTTCATAAAAATGTACTTTATTTGAATGGAAATAAAACTAAATTCGGAACTGCTGTTTTAATTTAATAATTTTTCGATGTGAAATTGCAAAACATGTGACGTCACGCTAGGGATGTCTCAGAAATTTGAACACCTGTGATAAGGACGGAAGGGGGCTCAAAAAATCATGAAATTCGTGTGACGTACTTTATGGATGGCCCCTTAGTACCAACATTTTAATGTCAGCAATCGAGGATGTCGGACATTAAAGCACGTGTCACGCGAAAGATTTACATTCTATTCAGCAATCAAACAGGCATAACGGATGTAACTGATGTAATAAACAGGGAATGATACGGAACCGTCGATCTTCAAACGTAAATAAAGCTCTTTTTGAAGGATCATGTAATTACAGTCGCAGGATACATTTCAATTTCATCTCTAGGATTGTAGCGCACTACTTATCATCTGCACCATTTATCACCAATAGTGCGCTAGGCTGTTATGTAGGCATAAAAGTGCTGCGGGCATAGTATGCCTCATCGTGTCTGAGCCCGTAAAAAGAAATTTTATTTACCTGTCTATTATCACAACCTGACAATTATTCCTTTCGTGCCCACTATCTAAAGGCACTGTTAACATCAGCAGCTTAATATTTCTCACTAACTGTTTGCAGATAAATTTGTAGGCGAACATTCCAACAGTCCTAAAATCGGTATCTAAGTGCTTACAATTTATATTAATTCTAAACGTGCCCGGACTTAAATTAATGGACACACGAAGACGGATGTCAGCTTCACGAAAACATCATTTTATAATTCATTTTATTTGACATCAATCATTTTTATGGAACTGTTTGCTGTCCATCTAATCAAGCTTTAAACTGGGTGATGGGAGATTATTTATTTAAATAAGGTTACTAGAGATAATACTTACAAACTTCTAATACTTAATAAACTACAAATTATTAAAATAATAAATACATAATCCTGTACTAATTGTTAACAAACTATAAAGTCTCGAAATATTCCTCCGCGTCGCTGTCCACTTGCATGTACAGACGACATCACATTAACCTACTACAATCTACCAGATTTCTTTATTAGATTTTCAACTTTATCTTTTAACTTTTAGGGCTCAATGTTGATTGGAAATATTTGACAGTTTCGAGTAGCTTGACCTGCTGACGTCCGTCCCCAAGAGACTGGCGGCATTGCCACGTTGTATGGTAATATCTTTCGCCAAGGTAAAAGCCAACCCTCAGGTCACAGAAAATGTCAACAAGCCGTTTAGAGAGTTCATTGAAAAGCTAATGAGCATTCGATGGAGTACTAATGCTTTGCCTTTTTAATTACTATTTCGACTCGAGGGTTCGGCTCTTTTTTTCTGAGTAATTAATTCTCTTCGAGATGATCTGAAGTTTCGGGTGATACAGGTGCTCTCTCCCCTCTTGTCTTAAAGAACGTTTCAAATTCCTTAATGACACACATAATAGATATCTGCGGTCATCGGAGAACCTGATACCTACTAGAGATGCCGATGCATTCCATTAGTTTCTGTGATAAATCTTTTACTGTTCGTGTCGGTACTGAAACTCTGTCCACTTTTAAAACTATGAAATAAAAGCACTTTCTGTCTGTTTAAACATTATCATTATATATTATTTGACCTTTTATGATGTTTATTAATTAGATGTACATATTTATTTAAATTAGTATGATACATACCTTCATTATTTCTCTCTCCTTCCCCTTGGTGTTCCATGGCGCGGCATAAGATGGCAGATGGAAGGAGCTACGCCGTGACCATATCTCAGAATTAGGTGGTGACCTGTTGCTTATAGCCATAATCAAGTCGGCAGCAAAGAGTTCTGGCACGCGGTGGTTTTCTTCTGGGAGACGAGTGTTTCACGACGTTTTTTATTACTGAGGCTGAGGTAAAGGAGAGGGAGATCTCATCAACAACGCCTTCTTTCAGCCCCGGTAAATGGATCCAGGGGCGAGTGTCTCAGACATGCCACCCATGGCAGGGCGGCGGACATCAATGAGGATTTTCCAACTCAGAAATAAAAAAATACCAATTGCTTACGTACTGGTACTTCAGGAATAGCTTATGTTACCGCCAAAGTTTTCACAATAGATCGTGGTTTGGGGTTTTTGAGCACTAGGTATAACCTACTACACTACAGAATATCATACCTAATATGAGCGGATTTGTCTTCGCCCTATGAAGATATAAAAAAATCTAATTTTCTGACAAACCTAATTGTCAAAAGATAAATAGAAATTCAAACAAATAACATGCAATACTCTTCCTAATACCATCCACCGCCTACTTAAACCATATACCTAATTACCTACCTAATTAATATGTTTGTTCTGCAATTTATATGGTGTAGGTAATAAAGAGTATTTTATTCTACGAAATATAGTTCGTCGTAGCCGATCAAGAATAATCAACTAAATAAAAAATATCTCTCATAATCCACTACGAATAAGAAGAGAGAGAATTCATTTCTCTTTCACTGACTAATGGCGAGGAAAGAATCGTGAAAAAACTTGAACTTTACCTACGAAATCGTAAATGGGATACTTAGTGGACAAGAGATACATTGTATAGGTATTCGTTTCTTCGTATAGTTTGAGGTTGTATGGGTATTATCCGGTTGCTGCGGCTTGTTCGTAAGAGATACCTTCGCCCCTGGCGCACAGGCAAGTAAAGAAACACGGGTGGGCTTGTAGTCAGTAAAAGTCTGACACGCTTTTCGGCCTCGCCTAGAGCATTATTTGATGATTTTCCATCCGAAAAAAAAAGAATGTTGTCCGGCTGTGTGATGTATCGTTATTCAAAACTACTCAATAACCAGTGAACTGATTGCTTATGGTATTTTATTTGTAAGCAGTAAGGAACTTAATACTGGCACGAAATAATAAAAAATATTTATTCAAACTGGGCTGAAAGTCGGCACTCTTTGATCGTCAGATTTAATAAGACAGTCAAATCAAGTTTAATAATGTAGGTATACATATACCCCCTTATTCATAAACGCTGTTAAAAGTTAACCAGTGATTAGAGTTTCTTTAACCATTCATTTTTGTCCTTTTAACGTCACTTACCTTTAATCAGTCTTTATAAATAAACACTACGGATTTAAAGGGTTTATTCATAAACGATTATTAAAGTTAAGGGACGTGCAAACGTCTAAAATGTATGTTCGTTTATGAATAAGGGGGATTGTCTACCTAAACCTGTCTTTTACCGAAGTGGTGCAATTAAATATCTAACAGAGTAGTTAAATCCTCAAAAAGAATTTTCAGAATAGGCTAAATATACTGGGCCGCAAAATGGGTCAATTTGGAAAATCGTGATATCTCCCAAAGTTATGTACAATAAGGGTCAAAAGTGCATTACCACTTTTGAACTTTATTGCTCTAAAAATAAGTGTCAAAGTGGTACTCCACTTTTGGACCCTTAATGTAAATAGACACATGTATAAATAATAGTATGGTATTTATAGGCAAAGAAGTGGCGTTCATTTCAAAAACGGTTTCATTTGAGCAAGCTAAAGCTTAAAAAAAAAACAGAATTATGAAAAATATCAAATTCCGAATTAATTTTTAAAAATACTTATTTTTGGCTATTGTTCCAAACCGAGCTGTCATTATAAACAGCTTTTTGGTCTGGGCTCAGTATCTTGTGCACCAAAATGTCATTATCTCCTGAAAAATGTACAGTGTACACGAATTATCACCGTGATACATGAAGGAAGGAGTCAGCGGAGTACTGCTAGAACAGTAGGTGTATCTTTATCCACGGTCTAAAGAGTACTCCAGCGTTTTCAAGAGACCGGCATGAACATCAGAAGACCACAAAATGGCAAACCAAGATGCACAACAGTACGAGAAGACCGATTCATCATAAGCACTATGTTAAGAAATCGACATCTCATGACCGTTCACGTCCAAAATAGCCTTCAAGAAGTTCACCACAATAATGTGAGTTCTATCCTGCGGCGACTACCTGTAACCTGATGCAGAAATAACGCCTTATAGGTCAGCAAATGGCTCTAAATACATCCGATGAACAGATGAAGATTGGTCCAGGGTTATGTTGAGTCTAGATGTTATTTATTCACACACGACGGGAGACGAGAGTATATAGGCGATCAGGTGCACGTTATTGTCAAGCGTGTTTCGAAGGAAAGGTGCCATTCGGTGGAGGTCAATAATGGTATGGGCTGGGATATCTTCAGAGTACGGAGTAAGTAATTATACAAAACGGTTCTTTGACGGCTTCCAGATACGTAGAGGAAATTTAAAATGAGCATGTTGGTCTTTTTCTGGTGAATACGGGCGCAAATTCCATTTTTATGCACGATAATGCGCGACCACATAGTGCACATTTGGTCAACGCGTATATTCAAGACGTCAGTATCACCCGCATAGAATGGACAGCTCGTAGCTCGTAAATTATATACCATAGACTATAGAGCATTTATAGGACGAGCTAGGGTGATGCGTTAAACAACTAGCTAGTGGAAGAATGATCAAACATACAAACCAAAACCGTATTAGAAATTTGGTTTACATCATGCCACTACATCATCTTAATGAAGTAATACTTGTTGAGGAAATACAAGCTATTAAAATATCAGAAAAGCTTTCTTTTTGCAGATTAACTGTGTTGTTTATTTTTATTGCCAAAAGTTAGAAGTGTTTTTTTATATGTTTTTAGTATTTTAATAAAATTTAGTTTGAAAACATGTTAAGTATTTTATTTTATGTTTAGGTATATGGATGACTGACTTATGTTAGTCATCTATAATATACTATAGTTTCACGGATTAGTGTTCTGTATTTAAGAAGCTATCACACTTTTTATAAGCGACCCGAAATTGTTGCGGCCTAGTGTGGTGAGATTAGCAGCTCAAATGGAAGACTGTTTATTTTCTTTCGCTTATAAAAAAATAAGATTTTATGACCAATCTCCGTGTAAAGATTTTAGTGTTGGTACAAGCTGTTGCTACTACTCATTCGATATTCAATTCACGTATGTATCCACGCGTAGGTATAGACATTATGATGATAGTTATCTATTGTTAGACATTCAATTTACAACTCGCATAGCTTCATTGAAAACTGAAATCAAACGAGAAATATGTTAGGCTTTGTTAAAAATCTTTTCGTTGGAATTCATACTTCTGTTCATGTTACTAAATCACCCGACAGCTAACACCTACTCAGAATTAATCATGGAAATTGACTTAGGTAGGTGTTCTTTGCAGGTCACCTTGCGAGTGTTATGAACGTTTTATATCTAATATTGCACTACTGAAGCAGTAGGTACCTATGTTAAGTGTTCTCCTGAAATGGAAGTTTTCTTTTATCGAAGCACCGCTTCAGACTTGATACATTCTTTCTCGCCGTAAACGTACTCTAACAGGTGTTTACTAGCAAAAGTTAATGGGACGAGACTAATTACGACGCTCTACGTCACTGGCTGTTTTTGCACGTACTTAACGGTTATAGTAGCCTCAATGACCTTGTGCATGTGGGCGGAGCTAAACGCCGTACTCCCGAATTCGTAAAATGCGCGCGGTGGCGCGCTAAACTAAAACGACAATCAAAGAATATTCAGAGATGCAGACAAGCCGCGTGTAGGTCGCGGTTTGTGCCTACGATTTCAGACGGGGGTATGGATGCAAGACGATAAATGTATATTTTGCATTGATAAATGGTAATATCGTACTATAATATATTTTTAGTATTCTTGATCAATGTTTAAATAAAATCAAGGAGTGCTCGTTACACAGTTTAATGGCCGATCGCAGACTGACAGACATTTGTAAAACAAGTACCCACACATTATAATATATCATAACATTAACATAAAAATTAATGGTAGATGGTAATATCTATCGATTCAACATATTTGAATTTTTTTTTTCACTACTTTTCAGTATATGAGTATCATATCTTTGCAGTGTCCTTGAATTAATTACTAATGCGAATAACATAAACGAGTTCATCGCGTAACGTAAAACAAACGCGCACTAGGCACTTTGTGATATTTTTATTAAAAAAAAAACCTTGAACCACACTAGAAATTACTTTTATCGTGGGTGCATTTTTAAACATATAAATTCACAGCCACAAACAGCCAGACTCGGAACAACTACTTGTAGGACATGTTCTGAATATTTGTTCCGCGCGGGAATCGAACCCGCGATACGCAGCGCAGCAGTCAATAGCTTAACCGCTGCGCTAACCGTGCTTTATATAGATGCCTTGAGATTACAAAGCGCGTAGTTTCGGCCGTTTTCCATAAAGAGATAGTACCCTATTTATACTTTGTCAGTGACGTCGGATTGAATGTACTTCGTCGTAATGAGGTTTCAAATAAAAAACGAGTTATTTTAAAATCTGTAAATTTTAATTCTTCGATCCAATAAATAACATGCGAGATTATAGGCATATCTAAAGCTGCAGAAATTTCTTGCAGTTGAGAAAGGCCACAGTCTATTTCTATTGTTCCTACAAATGCACAGCTGATATTGATTTCTGTAGGATGTGCAAAATGTTTCCATACACATACGGCATTTAAAAATAAATAGGGAATGTAGTCCCACTTGTCGTTCTCCAACAATATCCACAGATCCTAAACCACAGTCTATAATTCTCCGTGCTTGGCAATTTTCTTTAGTTCTAAATAAAAGTAAGCAATATTAATTATGCGTCGCCCTTCGATGAAACAAGCTTGAGATTTGTTGAGGTTTTGGTGATATTTTGAGCTAAAAAAAGATATAACATACATTTTAATTAACCCTGGCAACACTGTTAGAGATTTTTGTCAAGGAATGAAGAATTTATCAAGAAAAATTAATTAAGAAGTAACAAAAAATTAATTTTACAGGTATATGATATATTTGTAAACTAAAAATATAGGTTGTAGGACATGCAGGCATAATTTTACCTGAATGATGATGATGGAACTTGCGTCGTTTTTTTTGTGCACATAGAGATATATAATATTATCATTTTCTTGACGACATTCTGTATGGATGTCTGAGCTAGAATCAACTGCGTTAGTGTTCGACCTAAAAAGCAAATTAAACTTTTAAGTTCTGTCGATTGGTTTCTTTCTCTTCTTTTCTGTAAGTCGAAAAATGTTATTACAATATTATTTGTAAAAAACAGAAAACAGTACAGTACAGTATGTTAAGAAAACCCTGTCCGACCCGTGAAGGTGTTGTTAGGTATCGATAACTGATTCTACTAATGCATACAAAACCAGGCTAACTTAAAAAAAAATCCCCCTAAAAAAATAAATATTATTTCGCAAAAAGAGGTAACTTAATAAATATGCGTTAAGCACCCTTCCGCGGGCGGCGGGCGGCAGGGCACGCGGCACGTGGTCCGCATCGCTGTCGCTATTCGTTCATAATAATACCGGTCTTGTCACTTTTTTAAAAATTACCAAATTTCGGGGAAGTTATTTCAAAATTCATTTGTATTGGTACTATGATGATTACGTAAAATTTGATATCATACATATTTGGTCATGTGTTTACTTAACCTTTATTATCCTTACGGGTCGGACAGGGTTTTCTTAACATACTGTATATATACGGACAAATCACACAGATTGAGCTAGCCCCAAAGTAAGTTCGAGACTTGTGTTATGGGATGCTAACTCAACGATACTATATTTATAATAGATACATATATAGATAAACATCCAAGACCCAGGCCAATCAGGAAAAGATCGTTTTCCATCATGACCTGGCCGGGAATCGAACCCGCGGCCTCCACGTCGCAGGCAGGCGTGTTGACCGCTGCGCCACGAAGGACGTCAAAAAAATTTACTGATAACTGTGACATTCCAAGCCCGCCAGCCCGCGTCCATCGGCTTCGGCTACTTTAAACAATTACATATAGAAATAAAATATTTACAGGAAGAATCATTTAAAATAATCCAAGTAAGAGTTTTTATTACACATTTTTGCTAATATCGCAAAAACTAAAAGTCCTATCAACTCAAAACTTTTTGTAAAACTGTTTTTACACCAAAACCTTTAATTGAGTCCTAATTTTTGGTTTATATCACCATAAACAAAAAATCACATTTTCAAGTTACGTAAATTTCTAATAAGATTTTTATTTTTAAATCTCCTTAGAAACCTATAAATTATAATCTAAGTGCGAGTGTTTACTTACCTGAATAGAGTCTTCTATATTATCAGCGGATGTAGTTAGTCGGATTATTGCCTTTCAAGTCTAAAGATTTCTTTCTAGATTTCCTGGAACAATTCGTAATTGTTTAACTTCAATTGTAAAAGAAAAATGGTTACAAAAGCTAATAGTAATTATAAAGAAAAATACAGTAATATGTAGGTATAAATACAAGAGTATAGGTAGATAGATACTTACGCCACCAGACGCATCTTCAATTCTCATTTGCGAGCTAATCTATGAACGTACACTGACACGATTCGCTCGTAAATATTTGCACTCACACAGACAACCACGCGTAGTCGGCGATAGCCGGAGCAGAGCAGCAAGCGACACAACCCTCCCGTCTGAATGCTAACGCACGACTGCCGCCCGCGCCCGCGCAGAGCACCTCTAAACCAATGTTTCAAAATAAAGATATTTTCTTGGCAAATGTTGATGGATTTAAATACGCTCTTGCATATTTGTAGTACTTCTAACCGCGAATTTTTCAGTGTAAAAATATTTCCACACATCAATGCCGTTTAGAAGTAATAACGAATATTAGCCAAAAATAGCGTTTTGGTAACTATTTTTTTAAGGCAAAAGGCAAAATCCTACGAAAAAATCATCTTTAGTACATGTTGTACATGAATCAATAGACAAGATATATTTTTTTCAAATCTCAAAACCAAGCCGTTAATTAGAAATTAGCTTCCTAAAGTGACCATTTTACGCTACTAAATGAGACTAAGGCCCTTAAGAGTTAGTCGTTATTCTGTTATGATAGTGAGCGTGTGATACCTGAATGGGCGCTGACGCACAGCTCATATAACGGTGGAGCAGCACCATCGAGCGAACTGTTGGGTTCCGTCTATTTTTACACGTGCATTTACCGCGCAAGCACTCAGCCTTGACGCTCCTCGCTCACTTCTCTCCAAGCCACGTTCAAGTTTACTTCTACCGAAAAATATTCGATTATTTAGGCTCAAATATTTGAGTGCTTGCTTATCCATCACTGCTGTCAAACATTTGAGAAAAAAACATGGCAATTTGATGTATACCTGGATCCAATAATCTTGTGTTTGCTACTCCTTGGCCTTATTATGATAATTATGATTTGTGAAAGGAACAACGACAAAATAAAACCGGCCAAGTTTGTGTCGGACTCACGCACAAAGGGATTTATGAAATTCAAGGATTTAAGTTATTTGTATGAAATATTACGCGGTAATAAGCGGTTTACGATTTATTTATTTTGTTTATATATTCTTTATTGTACAACAATCAAGCATGGAATAAAATACATTCAACACAAAACATACATGGGCGGCCTTATCGCTAATGCGACTTCTTCCAGGCAACCAAAGAATGGCCAGATTCTCCTGAACCACAAATGGGACTGTCGTTGGTGCAAACATCATTATTACAATATACTAAAGTAGATACACAAGTACATTTTCGTTGGTAGTTTTTATAGTAATGTACCTACAACATGTTTTTTTATAGATTTTTCATTTTCTTGAAAAAAAATATTTTTGAGTCCCTCATATTTGTTATTATTTTTTTATTTTTTGCATCAAAATCTTAATGCGGTTCACAGAATACATCTCCTACCAAGTTTCAACAGTATAGTTCTTATAGTTTCGGAAAAAAAATGGCTGTGACATACGGACGGACAGACAGGCATGACGAATCTATAAGGGTTCCGTTTTTTGCCAATTGGCTACGGATCCCTAGAAACAAGTCAGTTATAATATTGTGGGGGAGTTTCTCCAGTACTCCGAGCATTTGTCTGAGTAATGGACAAGCGAGTCTATACAATGTATTGCAACGATATTGATAGATTTATCAAAGAGTCACATCATAATGTAAAAAAAGCCTTTAAAAGCACGGGAAACAACAAACAGCAACATTCGCAGTAGGTGCCTAATGATACTAACTACAAGATTTTTATTTATAAGCTTCTTTTTATTCTAGCTTTTTTTTTAAATAAATATAGACTAGCGCTTGACCGCAATCCCGCCTGATGGTAAGCAGTGACGCAATCGTTGATGGTAAAGCGCACTAGTTTATTAAGAGCCTATTCACTCTAGCCTTGAAGACACTCAAACTGTAGTCCGACGGAAACACCGTCGCTGGCATATTGATCCAGTCCCTCGATGTACGCGGAATAAAGAAGGAGGCGAAACGCTTCGTCCGGATCGTAGTCGTGTTAACAACATAAGGGTGGAAACTCGCAGTATGACGGGTCGTCCGATGGTGGAACGGAGATGGGGGAATTAAATCATGCAATTCCCTCGCATCCTCCCCAAAATGTATCCTATAGAACACCGAAAGGCTGGCTCCTCTACGCCTGTGCTCTAGGCTTTGGAGACCAACTCGAGTTAAATCAGGGTCACCAATCTGCCTCTTCGCACGCCTCTCCACTGAATCCAAAGTGGCCAGGTGACACTTAGCAGCACCAGCCCAAATGTGGCTGCAGTACTCCACACACGAACGGACCTGTGCTTTGTACAACATGCCAAGTTTCCTGGCAGCCACCTTGGCCTTGGACTCAATGAACCGCCCAAAGTTTAGGTTCGAGGAAATCTCAACACCCGAAAGCTGAAGGCGGTCGGTACACTCCGCCTTCAGCTTTCGGGTGTTGAGATTAAGGATACATTTCGCAAAGTAGGAGCCAAGCTGAACGGGCTCCTTTTGGCGTTTGAAAAGGCACGCCTGTGTTTTGGCGGCATTTAATGCTACAAGATTGGCATTGCCCCATTCGGAGACTGCCTGTAGTACAACACTCGTTCGCTCTACCATGGCTTCTCTTTCGACTTCGATTCCCTATATACTAGCCCGAGCATCCGGCAGGTATCTCTCCACAACTGTGCTGTCATCTGCATACCCATAGATACCGGGCATCAGCAGTTCGCCCGTGCCAGGGACTACGGTATCTCTTTCGAACAACCCTTCTTGGCTTGGGGCAGGCTTGCCGCTTAAACGGAGACCAGGGCCTATCTCCGGACTAGACAGACGGCTAAGACACTCTGGGATGCGATCAGGCGGCAAACTAGTCGTCGTTTCAAAAATCACGCCCATGCCGTGTCACGTAATGGCAATTCCAAATTCGAAGGGGCAATTACGCCCTTTGAAGTTTGTTTTAAAGGAATGTCAAAAACTCTTTATCGTTGTGGTCGTAAAAGCCTCGTACGTTTTCAGAAGATAAAATAGAGTATTGCGTATTGGTAGAACGTCTACATATTTTCGGAATATTAAAAAGTAATTATTCAATGAACTGTGTGGTGGTGTGACAGTGGGACACAGTGATGCCTAGCAACACTTCCAACAGTTCTTGTGCAATGAGAGACCTATATTAGTTGTAACTCCACATTTAGTCATTTTTTTTTCTTATCTTAACCGTTTCCGTGCGGAGGTCTTTTTAGCAATTTGTAGTACCTGGCGTCAAACAATAATTCCGTGATGCCTCTGGGGCACCAAGCGCCAGAGACTTTGATGATTCCCCTGGGAAATCATCCGCCATGAATTGTAAGTTTTAGCTTTTTCTCGTGTTTCCACTTGTTAAAGAGTCATTTGTGATTGTGTATCGAACGTAAGCGGCCAGTAAATTCGTTCAGTGCGTTTAAAAGTGACGATCAGTGTGTTTTATGGAAATTGAAGGTAAATGACTAATTTCTATCAGGTATTGTAAACCTTTTTGCATTATTACATAGAATTTGTTCATGTACTATTTGAGTTTGTAGCGAGGTGATACTTATTTATAGTTACATGTTCTATATTCCGGTGTTTTGTAGGGAAACAATTTTAAATCCGCTATTTTGATGGTAAAATTGTTTGTCTACGAAACACTAATAAAGAACATATAATTGATTGGAAGTCTGATTCTAATGAATCAAAAATATTCTACTCGTACCTACAAACTAATTACGAAGTATTTTATTTGGATAAGAATGTAAATATTGTTACGGGCTAGGGGTACTAAAATACCGGTTAAGGGTTACGAAGTTTATTGGCAACGAAGGTACAGTCGATTGTAGGCAATGACAAGTAGAATGTTGCTGACGTTGCACCGAAGTCTTCACTTACGTCCACGAAGTCCGTGTTGTAAACACACAACAACACTACAGATGTTTCTTCACGTAGTACTCAATGTTCTCGTTACAGTTGTCGCAGTAGGTATTCTCAAAGATCGCTTCTTAACTGTCGCTGTTTCGTCTCGGTAGTCAAGTGTAGACTGACTCGGCGTCGGCGTCACGGCGATATATATAGGCCAGCTGATCGAACATTCCAGAATCGTCTAGACGTAATAATAATAGCGCATAACTTCGAGTACATTCAGTAGGTACCTACGGTAATTCCCGGAAACGGGTTTCTAGAAATTTCGATGTCGTCACTTTGTTGACAAAATTGATAAAACCTGTACCATTCAATAGGCCACCTTAAGTCTAGGAATGCGTTTTTATATTACACCTAGACAATGTCTAGATCTCGAGTTATAAAGCTTAAAAGTTACGCACTGCATGTCACGCGATATTGAACCTTATGCCCTCGACATAAGGTGCATTCGTAACATTGCCCCCTTCTTAGTCGTGCTCGTCCCGAGCATGATTTGAACCATAATAGCGAGCTAGGCGGTCTACGTGTACGATCTTCAGCTTCCCTCTAGGTCCTTTCTTTATCCGGTAGGTGACATCGTTTATCCTGGTTACTATGGTGTACGGACCCTCCCATTTGGCTTGAAATTTCGGACTCTTTCCTTTTCTCCTAATGGGATTATGTAACCATACCAAAGTTCCCTCTTCAAATCCAGGCACGTTAGCTTTGCGGTCGTATCGGATCTTCATTTTCTCGCTGGTTTTCAGACCGCTCTCTCTCACTAGCTCATGTATTCTATCGAGTTTACGCCGCAGGTCGGCCACATAGTCGACGGCGAGGATAGGGGTATCGAGGGTGTTCCGGTAAGGGCATCTATGGGTAATCTAATTTCTCGGCCGAAGTTGACTTTCGCCGGTGTACAATTTGTGCTATCATGTGTTGCAGAGCGGTATGACATTAAGAAGAGTGGAATGTATTGGTCCCAGTCCCTCTGGTGTTCTTCCACTACTTTGGCCAAATGATTCTCTAGCGTCTGGTTGAATCTTTCGACCATTCCATCTGACTGAGGGTGATATGGTGTTGTACGAGTCTTATGTATCCCGAGTAGTTGGCAAACCTCTTGAAATAGCGAAGACTCGAAGTTTCTACCCTGGTCAGAGTGTAACTCCAAGGGAACGCCAAATCGACAGAACACCTCGTGAACTAGCTTTTTGGCGACGGTATGAGCTTCTTGGTTGGGTACTGCAAAAGCTTCTGGCCATTTGCTAAAATAGTCTTGCATGACGATGATATACCTATTCCCTTCTTCAGTGATAGGGAATGGCCCAGCTATATCGACAGCAACTCTTTCCCATGGTGCACCAACATTGTACACTTTCAGCCGACTTCTGGCTCTTGTTTGCGGTCCCTTTACTGAGGAGCAGGCTACACATTTCCTACACCAGTCCTCTACGTCTTCGCGGCAATGCACCCAATAGAATCTTTTTCTCACCTTCTCCAGAGTTTTCTTTACTCCTAGATGTCCTCCGGATGCTCCGTCGTGCACCTGCTTTAGCACTGATGCGACTTTATCACAGGGGACAACTATCTGTAAGGTGACCTCCTGTCCACTGGGTGATTCCCATTTCCTCTTCATAACTCCATTGTCAATTATCAGGCTGTCCCAT
Organism: Sesamia inferens; assembly: GCA_037179545.1. Taxonomy (NCBI): domain Eukaryota; kingdom Metazoa; phylum Arthropoda; class Insecta; order Lepidoptera; family Noctuidae; genus Sesamia; species Sesamia inferens. Next base: position 10,783,509 of record CM073928.1, on the reverse strand, counting down.
TGAGCCCAGTAACTTTTTGCTGTTGGGCTAAGCGCTGATATTTCACTCCAAGCGGGCCTCTGGCCACGTTTCTTCCATTCGATTACTGTCTTCAAATCACTATCTTCCTTTTGTGCGTCTTCCAATGATCGATTATCCCAGTCTTCATCCAAAGCGTTCACCTGGATAATCCTTACGTTCTCTTTCTTTTCCTGCTTGGAACAATGTCGGCAAGATTCTTCGCAAGGCCGTCTAGATAAAGCATCAGCATTATTGTGTGACTTGCCTTTTCGATGTTCAGTGACAAAGTCAAATTCTTGCAGCTGCTCTATCCACCTTGCTACTTGTCCTTCTGGGTCTTTGAACTGAAGCAACCACTGTAAGGCAGCGTGATCGGTGCGAAGTGTAAACTGTCTCCCAATCAAATATTTCTTGAAGTGTTGTAAGGTCTTAACAACGGCTAGAAGTTCTCGACGGGTAACACAGTAATTTCTTTCTGGCTTGGAAAGACATTTGCTGAAATAGGCAATAACGACCTGCCGATCTCCTTGTGTTTGAGAGAGAACTCCTCCAATGCCAACATTGCTGGCATCCGTGTCCACCAGAAATCGGCCTTCCCGACTAGGGTAACCTAATACAGGAGCCCCACACAAGTGAGTTTTAAGTAGCGCAAATGCCTGTTCGCAGTCAGGATTCCATTCAAATTGACACTTTTCCTCTGTTAAACGATGCAACGGTTTCGCTAACTCGGAGAAGTTCTTCACAAACCGACGGTAATATGCACACAGACCCAAGAAAGAGCGTACCTCAGTTTTGTTACGAGGGGTAGGCCACTTCGACACGGCTTTTATTTTTTCAGGGTCTGTTCGAATTCCTTGCGCCGAAATAATGTGTCCTAAGTATCCAACCTCTTTCTGGAATAGTGTACACTTACTAGGACTGAGTTTTAAATTCGCTTCACGCAGTTTTTGGAACACTTTCTCCAAATTGCGTAGGTGCTCTTCGAAGCTTCGTCCCATAATGATGATGTCATCCAAATAGACCAGGCATGCATCACCAAGCAACCCCACCAAAATGCGCTCCATTAAGCGCTCGAATGTGGCTGGAGCATTGCACAGTCCAAAAGGCATGACATTGAATTGCCAGAGACCGTTCCCAGGACCAGTGGAGAAAGCGGTCTTTTCTTTATCCTGCTGACAGATTTCCACCTGCCAGTATCCACTTTTGAGGTCAACTGTGGAGAACCATTTCATGCCACTTAGCAAGTCCAAAGTGTCATCTATACGTGGCAGAGGATAACTGTCCTTTTTCGTGGCATCATTCAACATCCTGTAGTCAACGCAAAACCTTGTACTGCCATCCTTTTTCTTGACTAGGACAACTGGAGATGACCAAGGGCTGGTAGATGCTTCGATAATTCGGTTTTTCTCCATATCTCTTAACATTTCCGTGACTTCCTGTTCTCTTGCAAAGGGTATACGACGTGGTCTCTGTCTTATCGGCTGTGTATCCCCCGTATCTATATGGTGTTTGACTAGCCCGGTTCTTCCCACGTCACCATCGGTCTTCGAGAAGATGTCATGGAAGTTATGCAACAGTTCCTTAACTTTGTGACTTTCGAACTTGTTTAAATTGCTCTTACAATTTTCGAGTAGTGTCGATACATGTTCCTGCCACTTCTTATCAGGTTCCTTTTCGTGCACCTCTGTTTTTCTCAAAGATGTTACATTATCGCACACACCCACCACACGATTCTTTTCGAGAGTTATTTCTTTGTTACTAACGTTGATTATGCGTATTTTTGGTTTTTCGGAAATCATCATCAGTGTCCTCGCCGTTATCCAGTCTGGGTGATCTCCAGAATCCTCTATTATAATGCAACGTTTGCGGCATCCTATTGGTGAAAATCTAATATCTACTAAAGTTTCTGATCTTGGTGGTAATACCGTTCTCCTTAAACAGTACACAGATCCTTGTTTTCCACCTTGAAGAAATACTTCTTGTTCTGGAAAACTCAATACTCCTTTTGCCACATTCAGGACGCACTGCTGTTTCTTCAAAAAGTCCAGTCCTATTATACAATCATCTGTAATATTCGCTACTAAAATAGGGTGCGTGAATGTCTTATCACCCATTTTCAAGGTCACATTCGTTTCACCAAGGACGAGCACTGGTTGGCCGGTGGCGGTTTGTAATCGGCATTGTGAAGACCCTTTTTTCCATGCTATGGTCCGAGGAAATAGCTCCGGTCGTGCAATAGTTCTTGATGCACCAGTATCCAATGTGAAACTGCATGACTTACCATTCAGCTCTCCTTCTATAATAAGACTGTTTCCGTCACCCACTTGTGATACTGTTATAATGGGGGCTTCACGTCGACCAGCCAGTACTCGCCCCATAGCCCTGGCTGTTCCTAGTTTAAATCCTCTGCTTCCACCTGTGTCCCAGAAGTAGTTCTTCCTTTAGACTTCCTGGGACAATTGATCCGAATATGCCCCTTTTCGCCGCACTCATAGCAGGTTGGTCCTTGCCGAGTTTTTATTATTGGGGTTACCTCACGAATGCGGTGGTGTTGTCGGCTATCTTGACGTACTGCTTCCACCTCCAGAGCGTGTGTCAAGGCTGCCTTAAGAGTCTGATGGTGACCCAGGCGAACTGCAGCCCTTACTTCCGCATCTCGGATTCCATCAGTAAACGCTTGCACCGTAGTAGTATCAATCAATCCCGGTGTTGATACATACGCCCTCCGAACAATACGTTCTACTTCCGTTGCCCATTGTTGCAAACCCTCACTGCTCTTCTGTGTGCGGTCGCGAAGTTGAGCCCTGTAGACATGTTCGAGGTGTTTCTCTCCATATCTAGACTCCAACGCTTCTAACAGACAGGCTAGGGTATTGCAATCGCCGGAAATGTTCTCGAGGATTTGTACCGCATCACCACGCAAAGCAAGCGTAAGAGCGGTTACCGCTTGATTGTCGTCCCAGTTGTTGGCTGATGCGACCTTTTCGAATTGAAGGCGGAAGGCCACCCATGACGTTGTTCCGTCAAAATGAGGTACTAGGAACGTCGGGAAAGCACTGGGTACAGGAATCACACCTTTAATACCTCCTTTTTGTACTCTTTCTATTTCTTTCCCAAACTCCATGATGGTATTGTCCAGTTTCTCTAAACGCGCATCATGTTTGTCTATACGAGCATCGTGATTGTCTATACGCGTATCTTGATGGTCCATACGCACTTCTTGTTTGTCTATGCGCGTATCTTGCTGGTCCATACGTGCATCTTGTTGTGCTGTTTTTACTCTAAGTTCGTTGACCTCTTCTTTGGTGTTTTCCCATTTTTCGTTTAATTCTAATACCAGCTGCTGGGATTCCTTTATTTGTGCCTGGGTTTGTTTTATTTGTACCTGGGTTTCTGCCTGGGATTCTGCTACTATGTTTTTTATTTGTGCTAGTAACGCCGATATATCGAATCCGCTACTGCCGGGAATAGTGGTGGTAGTGGGCGCACTTACATTCGTCGGTGGTACGACGGCCGCATCTTCTACGGGTACAGGGACACCAAGCGATGCTTCCTCTTGACGCGCCAAATCCATCGCTGCTTGTCGTCGCGTGCGTACTCTTTCGTCTTCCCTTGGCGTGACCGGCATTCCGCTTCTGACACCAATTGTTACGGGCTAGGGGTACTAAAATACCGGTTAAGGGTTACGAAGTTTATTGGCAACGAAGGTACAGTCGATTGTAGGCAATGACAAGTAGAATGTTGCTGACGTTGCACCGAAGTCTTCACTTACGTCCACGAAGTCCGTGTTGTAAACACACAACAACACTACAGATGTTTCTTCACGTAGTACTCAATGTTCTCGTTACAGTTGTCGCAGTAGGTATTCTCAAAGATCGCTTCTTAACTGTCGCTGTTTCGTCTCGGTAGTCAAGTGTAGACTGACTCGGCGTCGGCGTCACGGCGATATATATAGGCCAGCTGATCGAACATTCCAGAATCGTCTAGACGTAATAATAATAGCGCATAACTTCGAGTACATTCAGTAGGTACCTACGGTAATTCCCGGAAACGGGTTTCTAGAAATTTCGATGTCGTCACTTTGTTGACAAAATTGATAAAACCTGTACCATTCAATAGGCCACCTTAAGTCTAGGAATGCGTTTTTATATTACACCTAGACAATGTCTAGATCTCGAGTTATAAAGCTTAAAAGTTACGCACTGCATGTCACGCGATATTGAACCTTATGCCCTCGACATAAGGTGCATTCGTAACAATATGTATCTTTTTAGGGTTCCGTAGCCAAATAGCAAAAAATGGAACCCTTATAGATTCGTCATGTCTGTCTGTCCGTTTGTTACAGCCATTTTTTTTTCCGAAACTATAAGAGCTATACAGTTGAAACTTGGTAGGTAGATGTATTCTGTGAACCACATTAAGATTTTGATGCAAAAAAATATTGGGGGCTCCCCATACATGGTGCCCCCCCCCCCCCCTCTAACTTCTAAAATAAGAAAATGAAAATCTAAAAAAAACTTATGATGTACATTACTATAAAAACTACCAACGAAAATTGTTTTGAACGAGATCTAGTAAATAGTTTTTTTTAATACCTCGTAAATCGTAAACCGCTTATTACCGCGTAATCTTTCATACAAATAACTTAAATCCTTTAATTTCATAAATCAATGGTACGGAACCCTTTGTGTGTGAGTCCGGCACGCACTTGGCCGTTTTCTTTTGTTGTAGAATTCCCAGAAAAAAAAAAATATTCCTCAGTCAGAAGTCGAAACTCAATGCGATGACGACGACGTGTCTTATGAGAATTCACGACGACTTGGTTTACAACCCCTAAATTCTGCTAATTAGTAATTAACGAAATTACTTGAAACAAACACTGTGGGCATGATATGGGTGACAAATAGGTAAAGACACTTTTATTTACGGGCCTCTTTTGACAAAAGTCGTTTTAGCCGAGTTTTTTACGTTTTTAGGGTTCCGTAGCCAAATGGCAAAAACGGAACCCTTATAGATTCGTCATGTCTGTCTGTCCGTCCGTATGTGACAGCCATTTTTTTCCGAAACTATAAGAGCTATATACTGTTGAAACTTGGTAGGTAGATGTATTCTGTGAACCGCATTAAGATTTTGATGCAAAAATAAAAAAAAAGATAATATTGAAAATAAAAATAAAGATAATAATATATTAAAGATAATATAAAAAAAAATTATATATAAAAAAAAAATTGAGTTTCAGATCTAAGTATGGGGAGCCCCCCATACTTAGATCTGAAACTCAATTTTTTTTTATCATCAAACACATACGTGTGGGGTATCTATGCATAAGTCTTTAAAAATGATATGGAGGTTTCTAATTTTTTTTTTTTTCTAAACCGAATAGTTTGCGTGACAAACGCTTCCAAAGTGGAATAAAGTTGGTCCCCCCCCCCTCTAACTTCTAAAATAAGAAAATGAAAAATCTACTACAAGTAACTTAAATCCTTTAATTTCATAAATAAATGGTACGGAACCCTTTGTGCCTGAGTCTGACACGCACTTGGCCGGTTTTTTTTGTATCCTCTTGGGCACCATACGCCATACGCAATAGATTTACATGGTGCCTGTGCGGCATCATTCGCACGGAATCGGTTAAATAATCTTAACTTCTTAAAACACAATAGGTACCATTTTATTTAATAGCTATAAAGGAAAGAAACTACATTAAATTATTAAAAATTAATAAAAAATTACTAGCTTTACGATGTTATCTACCAACGGCATTTTAGATTTTTGCTTAAGTGATGTATAAAAATATGCAGTTGTTTCAGGAGATGCTTAAAATTGCATGAAGTTAGCGGATGTGCCAATTAAGGTATCGTTTTGTGTTTCCACTAAGAATTGCAGTTATTGGGTGTAAGATAAACAGTATGAAACGGTTTGCGAATCACATACCACTTGTTTTCTACGAGCGTATTAGCTGAATCAGAGCTATGAGATTATAATCTACCAATCTAATTTCCTTTGATGTAGTAACGTTTGAATGGAAATTCAATTGGAAATAACATCTGTCCCGAGCAACCGTCCAATGCCATGTAGTGTGTTACCGCCTATTCATTATAAGACTGCAAATCGAACGTATTGCGTAGTGCAATCGGTCACGTGATCACGCTGCATTTCAACATATGACAAACGAATTCACAATTTTGACACTAGTTGTGTATTCCCATCCATTATAGCTATCCGGATCCATGCCAGGGAATTTGCAGGCCTTGGGCAGCGACGCTTTCTATGCAAATACCGGTGTATCTAGTTGTGTCCCTTCGGCTGTAAGGGCACTACATTGGTATCATAGAAACCTATGTTTATTGGCGATGGCATTTTTGTGCATCCCGGCCAGTGGCTGTGACGTTTGAGTTGGCGATGTGTTCATACACCGACATCAGTTGCGTGAGATGTCATCCTGGTTTCGGGTATGTCCAATTTCTCGTTTCGCACGGCACAAAATTCTTGGCTTTCAAAGAGCTTTACGTTGATATCGCTGAATAAGAAACTCGTAATGTGAATAACCACGGGCATTGTAGCGAGCAGCGCGATACGCGGAGCGGTGCGCAGCCGCACTAATTATAATTTAACGCAATGCCAATTAAATTAATAATATAATAAGGTCTCATAATTGCAATCAATTAAATCTGTACATATACTAGCATTTTTTGTGATATTTAAAAGTTTGTATTTTGTTAAACTTTTACATGGGCGTGTGTTTAAAAGTCGTTAGAACTAAATTTATTCAATGCAAATTCTATTTTCTAGCGTTAGTTGTTTATTTTTGCGGCTACAGTTTCTTCTTTAATCTTGATGCGCTATTAACAGATTTAGATAAATGACTACGGCTCCAAAATAACGTAGGTAGAGAAGTTATTTTGGATGTAAGATTTAAAATCTTTTGTAACGCTGAAAATAAACTGATTTATAGCTGTATATGTGGCAACGAAGGTCTCATGTGATTTTTGCCACCGTAGAAGTTATATAAACCAGCGTTGTATGCATAATGACGTGTTAATTTTCCATGATAAATGTTGGTTGCTGCACGAGCTGCATCATGTATGGGTCTCGCTGTTCCGTGTCCAATGTGGGAGCAGATTGTTGGCAGTCGATCAAGTCACTGTAATTAGCACTGAGTGACATAATGCTCAAGCGCCTAAACAACAAACAGTTAATCGCTACTACTAATGTTTACAATCTGTTTTAATGTCGCCGTTTAGAAAACAATGAGGATCGTCGCTATGTATGAAGGAGTCTACATCTGTGTACTTACTGAATAGTAAACATGCTTCAATAAGTTCAAAATACGTAATAATGGTATCATTAAATATTGACTAATGGATTTTTACAGTTTTCTTTTCGCCATTATTTAATTTCGTTTCGTTTTCATCGTGTAATCTAAAGGAAGCTTTACACACACATGCATTATAGTAAAAAAATATCTACTTATATGATATTTAGTTGGGAAATGGCATACCGAAATTGATTTAAAAGTTTATTATATGAGGGGGAAAAAAGCGCAGTTTTAAAAGCCAAACACGCGGAAGCGCTACGCCAGTGAACTGCGCTACACCGACGCGTCGCACGTTGCGCAGCCGACTGTGTTTACATATCAATGCAGTGTAAACAACGCTACATCAGATTCCCAGTAGATAACGATACAAAGTGTGACACATTTATTTGATTGTCGTTTCCTTGTTCATAAACTAAACACAATTTAAGTCGATTTTTCTTTTTCTTTTATTAATACCTAAAAGGACGGAAGATATATGCAGGAATATTAGTTCAGTCCTGTCAAATGTTTAGACGTGTCGTCCAGTACTCCAAGCATCTTTCATCATCAGTCGTGGTTCGAAATATGGCGAATAAAAATAAAACCCAGCTCAAAAGCAAAAATCTAAAAAAATTATAAGAGAAGCTGTAGATAGAAATTAGAACCGTTCATGAAGTATTTTTTCGTATAATTACTGAATCATATGTATCGAATATGACATGTCGATTTGTTTTTAATACCAAACCAAAGCTGCTGCGGTTGATCTATGATAATTAAGTAGTTGTTCTTGATGCATCAGGAGCTCGTGGTTCAAAGAGTGCCACCGTAAAGTGCGCTTTTGACTTTCGATGAATAATAGTAATTGAATCCTCCTACTGAAAAGTGAAAGGATGGCATTATGTAAACAAGGCGTGGGAACCTTGTCTTCTTTTGTTTGGGATGGGAAATCATCAAATGACCTCTCCGCTTTGGGTGGAGCGGAAGGGCGTGTCAGACTTTTACTGACTAAAACCCACCCGTGTTTCTTCACTTGCCTGTGCGACGGCCAGGGCCACGGTTTCTTTTTTAACCAACCCGCAACCCGGACCCAGGAGGCATCGGTCTTCGTGGACATCTGACATCTCTTTGAGGCACGCGAGAAACACAACGCGCCGTCGACCCCGTTCTGGTCCTTACCGGGCGGCGAGCTGCCTACTGCTCACCGTCCTCAAGCCCGCGCCTACTGTGGCCGGGAGTTCGTTGTCGTCTCCCGACCAGGGCGTCTCCTGTGGCGGCTAGTGGCGTGAGGGCGCTGGGATTCCCGCTGCCTCACGCGCTCCGCCTTCTCCTTTACCAGCATCACTGCTTTGCAGAAGGAGGTGTCGGCCTGCCATGTACTCTCGCTCCGGACCATGACCTGGACCAGGGTCGGACGCGAGAGATCGGCGCCGATCGCCGCTACGAGGATACAGCGGTGCTCTACCCAATTAAGCCGGGCAGACCTCTACCGCACGGGATCCTTGCCCTGCAGTCGGAAAGTACAGACCTGTTACATTAAATAATGTAGAAAATTGGTCTCAAGTTTGAAAATATCATCAGATTATTTAACTTCTTATAGCTATAGGTCGAATTTGCTATCAAATTTAGATCTGACTTAAACTAATATTTTGAAAACTTTTTAAAACGGCAGGTACTTTCGATTTTACTTAGTCGTTTTTTCAAGCTGAGATTTCCCAGCGGTCTTTAGTGCCAAAATTCCATGCATTTTCCCGTATATAAATCCTATTTCAAACTTTTAACAAACTTAAAAAGGAGAAGGTTCTAAATTCGACTGTGTATTTTTTATATTTGTTATAGAACTTTTAACTGGTTGGCCCGTTTGATCATCAATTAAAAGTCAATCAACTTAGTACTATGGTTGTTAACCGAAATTACGGGTAAAAATTCAAATAAACGAAATTGGATCGTTTGTTTGTTATTGTTAGCCTTTTCCATCTAAGTACATTTGGGTTAGCGTCCAATTTGACAACTCCAAATTTTCACAACTGAAATTTTTAAAATAAAAACTTTCATCAATAAATAAGCCGACTTCCAAAAAAGCACTACAAAGTGAAAAATAACTAATTTCGGAAGTCTGTGACAAAAAACGAAAATACAAAAACCAAAGAAACTGATTTCCGAAATTAGATATTTTTCACTTTATAGTGTTATTATTCCCTTTGTTTTTCTATATAATTATAGTGTTATTATTATTTTGTATTCGTTTGTTGATCTTTCACTGTATTTCTTAGAATAAATCTTGTGCCTACATGTTATGTAGTGTTTATGTTGTTATGGTGTTTATTCTATCCGTGTCAGAACATCGTTATTATTTATGATTTTTGTTATCAAATCAATATTTGATTAATTGATGTACCTATGGTAGTTATATTAAAAACAAAATTTGTATGTACCATTCCAGTGGTTGCCGGGCGGGGTGTGCGGCGAGGGAGGCGAGGGTGCCATTCGCCGATCCCGCGGCAAGCGCATCACCCAGAGACGCGGTGCCATCAAACTCCATAAGTAAGTATAGTATATAGTATACATATGGTCAGATGTCCAACAGTGAACCAGTGGTACACATTGAACCACCATTCTTACTTTGTAAATGCTTCGTTTTCAAACCGTGCTTGGACACGAATATACTCAGTTTTTACTGCGCCGCCTGCTGGTAAGTCGGGATCTAGCTAGCGTCAAAGACGTCCGAGTGGCGGATCGCAATACGATTTTCGGCGATAAAACGCAATAAAACGTAAGTATTACCTTTTCGTATTACTTCTGTTATGTGTACTTTTATTATGTGACGTTTATTATAACTAATAAAGCGTTTATTTGGCTATTCTATGCAACTAAAATCACTACAGTAACTCTTTTCATTTGTTTTTAACATCACCTTAAACGTTGAAGGGTGGGTGTAGTACACAGTGAACCGCGAACATAATAATAAAATTGTTGTTGTTTCAGCATAGGGCGAATCAAATCAGCGCCTAGGAAAATTGGAGGCCACACAAAAGAACACATGTTGCAAGCCATGTTGCTAGTAAAATATGGACGTTTCATATTTAAAAATAAAAAACATTGTCAAAAACATTTAATTAATAAAGTTGATTACTTAGTAACATTTACAAGGCGTTTTAATGCTTTACCTTAGTTTTGTAGCATAAATAGTCATAATTTACTGTAAAATAAATAGGAAGCTTCACTGAGAACATAGTGGTTTACTGTTGACATAGCCCCGGTTCAGAGTGTCCCACGTGGTGGACTCAGTGAGCCATTTGCCATCTTTTAAAAAAACTTAAATATATACTATCTTGTCGCGTTTGGTTCTAAAATGAATATGCAAAATTATAGCCAGATATATGGGAAGTCCTCTAGTAAAAAAAAATCTTCATTATCTTTAGAAACAGCTGAGCTATGAATGTGCAACTTTTTCATGGTTCACTGTTGGACACCTCACCGGTCAAGTCTTTTAGATCTTCCCCAGTTTTCTAATATGACAGTCAAGTAGTAGGTATCAGTTTTATAATATTTCAGTTTTACATTAGAACTTAGACTTAGACTCTTTTAGATCCTCCCCGATCTAAAAGAGTCTTTCTGTATTTGACATTGGAGCTGCACAGGTGTCACCTGTGGACTTTATTGAGGAGATATTCATTCGTCATCATCATCTCAGCGTTAATCCCAGTCGCATCCGCAGCTTTTTCAGCTTTAGAGTCTGGGGTCCGCTTTACCAGTCTAACTGCTGATTTTGGCTAAACTTCGATATTTTCCGTGAAGCGACTGCCGTCTGACCTCTACAACCCGAAGTCGATGAAGCATTGTAGTTAGACCAATTGTTGGACTTTTGAAGGCTCCAACAACCCGTAGCGACTGTCATTAGATGTTCGTATGGCAACCCGGACCAACGGCTTAATGTGCTTTCCGAGGCACGACCAGACCAGTGCAAATATTCATATTCATGCATACAAATATTTGCCCTGCGCGTAGATCGAAGTTCGAAACCGCGCCCCCTTGCGCAGCGGTCGAGTTCGCTACCGCTACGCCACGGAGGCTGTCATGGGAGAGGCGATATTCCTTCGTATACCTACACAAACTTACAGTGCGGCGCGGTATGGCTCCATCTTCATGAAGGAAGACTTATCAAGTGGGCTACGCTATAGAGCAGTCTGTTAAGAGTACGAAACGCTACAGAGAAACATAAAACTATAAATATTACTTAATAACAAAATAATGAGTAAAGTATCAAGTTGGTATCAACCTTAACTTAAAATTAATAACAGGGTAATTACGTAACACATTATTAGTAGCAATGGGCTTCATTTTGACAGGTCAACAACATTCATTGCGTAATTTACATCGTTGAGCACACATATTTTTCAAACATAGGGATCAATGGAATGGCAATATGATTCAAAATGACATCAATTGCTAGCGTGTTACCCAATTAGGGTGCTGGGTGCTGGCCATTTTATGACACACTAGCTCCGTCATGCGGTTTCACCTGCGTAATTTTGATTTGTTTTTCTTTATATGCTCCGCTCCTATTGGTTGCAGCGTGATGTTATATAGTCTAAAGCCTTCCTGGATAAATAGGCTATCCAACGCAAAAAGAATTTTTCAAATCGGACTAGTAGTTTCTGAGATTAACGCGTTCAAATAGACAAACAAAGAAACTCTTCAGCTTTATATATTAGTATAGATTTTGTGTCACATCACATCAAAAAAAAAAAAATGATTCTGTTTAGTCCGTCATTCAGATTATAGAAAAATATTGGATACGTATATTTTGTTTTATCAAATCTATAAAAATTTACAAATATAAAAGGCATCAAAGATCTGGAGCGGTGACTGATGACGTCACTGCTCGCTAAAAAGTGTAGCGTGCAGTGACGTCACACGAGTTTTCAACGCACTGTGTCGTCTTAATTTTTTGTTTATATGAAAAAAGAAAAAAAATAAGTGTATAAATTTTTTTGGAAATCTGACTGACGGACTAATTAGTTTTTTTTAGTCAACTACCCTATTCGGCCTGACAGACAAACAGATCAACGCTATAGTTATATTATGATGAGTCGGGATAGCACATTTTTTCGTTCAATGAACAGACAAAAATAACCCTTAGGTACCAGTCCCACCGTCTAGGAAGCGCTTATTTATCAACGTCAAGAAACGAACAAAAGACGTAAGAGATAAAAACATATACACACATCAAAAGTGTCTAGGGATCAACATATATTTTTGCAATAACTTTTCCCCTGATTGATATTAATTAAAATTTTCTTTAAGGATTCATCAAATAAAGTGTTTTCGTTTGTCACAGTAACGATAAACCAAGTCACCTTTGCATTAATAAAGAAATTTGCCATTTTCCTAATAAAGGGATATTTGACATTTGAACCACTAACACAAAAGTTCGAAAAAAAGACTGAAATAACAGTTTTCTCTAAAATTTTATTGGGTAACTTAAACAATTAATAATCCGTGTTTCTACCGCGAACACTAACAACACAAGAACATCGGTTTGGCATACTCAAAATGAGTTCATCCAAATCACGCTGTGGAATGGCCGCCCATGTTCGTTGCAACAACAAAAAAGGTCTTCTTGCGACTGGATACCCTCCATATTCGGCAGAGCTCTTCTCTGTAGCATATCCCATGCATGCTCAATCGGGTTCAAGTCTGGCGACTGAGCAGGCCAGGGCAGGACATTGATGTTAGCTGCGGCGAGAGTCTGTCTTACAACTCTTGCGATGTGCGGTCGTGCATTATCATGCATTAACTGAAATAAGGGACCGATTTGCACTTGTAGAGGAACGATGACGTCTGATACAATCGTCTCAGCATAAATTTGAGCGTTGAGGTTGCCTCTGATCCAAATCAACTCAGTTCTTCCGCCGATCCAAATACCCGCCCATACCATGATGGTTCCACCACTATAAGGATGGACTTCCTGGCAGGATCTTAATCGCTGTTGGCGTCCAGGGGTTCTCCAGTGTCGTATACGTCTCGTATCCGGTCTCATACCAAAACGAGACTCATCAGAAAAGCACACGAAACGCCATTGTTCTTCTGCCCAATTTCTGTGTTCAAGAGCCCATTGATATCGAATCCTACGATTGTGCATTGCTATAGGTGGTACCCGTAGCGGTCTTCGGGAATGAAGGTTCACTTCATGCAAGCGGTTTCTGACTGTTTGGTCGCTAATTAAGTTCCCTGAAGAGTGATGAAGCCTCACGGCTAACATCATGGCGGTTATTGTTGGAGCTCTTGGAGTTAAGATTTGAATGTATCGGTCTTGTCTCCGTGTGATGCAGCGATACCGTCCTCCATGGCGCTCAGCCACGGTACCAGTGCTTCGGTAACGTGTCCAAAGTCGACTGATAACACTCTGACTTGTATTCAGAGCTAAAGCCACAGTACGTTGCCGGGAACCAGCTTCTATCATTCCCACGGCTCTGAGCATTTCTTCCCTGCTTAAATGACGTCGCCGCTCCATAATAACGTTGGTTTTAATCAGTAGTAGGGAAACAGTAGCACTAATAATGTCTTCAATGCGTTGTATGTTTTTATAGGGAAAATATTGACAGCTGATTTTCATCTTTTACTCGAATTTGATTCACAGTTCCTGATTCAAATTATGAAATGCACCAAAAAGGATCCATATAAATTTATAAAATCATAAATTTATTACAAAGCCACATCTCAATCTCAAGAAATCCGCATAAAAATGCTTGATCCCTAGACACCTTTGATGTGTGTATTAATTTAATAGTTAAACGCTGACTGCAGCGACAAGAACTATCAAATGAAGTACTCGCTCAGCGACGCTCACTTGAAGAACTCTTGCTGAAGGAACTACGCTTAGCGAGTGCTTGCTCGTCAACATCGGGCACTCGCTGCAACTAGTCTTTGGTTCCTAGGTCTAATCGATTCTAGCTGATCACAGGCAATGGGACAGGTCTAGTAGTTCCGCTGGTATCCCACTGCTGCGCGTGAAGTCGAATTCCAGGTTTTCTTCAGAAATTTCTTAGTATTAGCCCAGAGGTTGGAAGTAAGCGATGTGATATTTCCAGGCCTCGGAAACGACTAAGTTGGTCTCACATTGCCGCCCCATCAGATTATGAGAGAGAGGAGAGGGAAAGATGGAGTGCTCTGGTCTCTGCGCATACATTTGTGCTCTATTAGGTATATCTCCTGCGCGGAAGCCTAGTCTGAAGTCTCGTTTGAGATTGGCTGCCATGGTGAAATACGGCCTGGAGAGGGTCATATATGAATGACGGATACAACGCTCTACACAGTTGTAGGTACCTAATTACTGAAGGAGATTTCGAGTTTACAGACAATCAAACCACCATAAAAAATAATATTTTATTCTATCGTTATGAACTGTTTCAAAAATATCTGACAGAAAATAAACGATGTATGAGGATTTTATAGAAATTATACCCTATCCATTAGGTTAAATGATTTTGACAGCTCTCTTAGAACGTACAACAAGTATACGTAAAAGTTAACTTTAAAAAGCGCAATAAAATATATAAACCGCCTTATGTTATTGGTTTATCTCATATTGATACAGCTTCTTACGGACATTATAATACCCTACACGTATCAATGTATTGTCTTATTCTATTCTAGAACTAGATATTTAAAATAGTTATAATACGGCATCAGGAGAAACATTAGCTTTAAGCATATATTCGTGTTTAGGAGTGTCAGCATAGGCCCATCAATAGGTGCCGCTTCCGTTGCATGTTAGTTTTGGACCGAATATTCGGATTCGGTTTCGTTTTCGGTTGAGTTTCGGCAAAAATATGAGTTTCGGTTTAGTTTCGTTTTTGGCGACAAACTTGCCGAAACGACGACAGAAACCGAATGTGCATTCGGCAGTATCCGCGATGTGATCGGTCATGTTCGGCGCGTTGAATGACTGAACGAATCCCATCCCATCGGAGAAAATTTCATGATTCGCTTGTTTGTTTACTGTCGTTTTGTTTTATTGTGGTGGCGATTTTCGAGTGATTGAGAGCTTATCCATTCAAGTAAATACCCATTGTGAGTATACTTGAGGCGCAACTAATATTTTTTCTTAAATGTCGATCACTACTTATCTTTGTAATTTAAAGAAAAACAATAACGACTGACTGATAATAACAAAGTTTTCTTTATATTACCCTCACAATATGGTCCTTGTAAGGAAGTTTCGCTTTCGGCCAAAACAGAAACCGTTGCCGAAATTCGGTTTCGGTCCTAAAATTATTTTCGATGGGACACTACCTACATGTTGTATTTACACTTTCGGCAAGATATATAGCACAAGTTATATAATTTATTGAAATGGTCTGGAACGTCGTTTCGGTAATTAAGCTTATGTGCGCGACTGACATGACGGACGACAACGGTGCCGCTAGATTATACGTATTATTTATTATATCAAAGACGAAAAAAAAACTCATAGCGTACATAGCTATACTTCTATTTTAGTGAGAGATAAATGTGTATAATGCTAAATGTAAAGAAATGATTTTTCAATGATACATCATTTTTTCAGTTCGCTGAAAAAATAAAGTCCTGGCTTTTAGGCGTAATTTTTACAATGCTGTAAAGTTTTTGTACTCTTATATACATATGTATAATACTTGAATTTTACCGTACTCACTTTAAAACAATAACACGATACATCCGAGTCATTTTATGGCTACTTGAATAGCTCATATGGGTCAGCAAAACAACTGAAGAGCATCTTTAGAAATAATCTTATACCTTTAAACGAGCAATTCTTGTATATATGTATATAATTATATAATTGGAATCTCGGAAACGGCTCCTACGATTTTCATGAAATTTTGTGTGCAGGGGGCTTCGGGGACGATAAGTCGATCTAGCTAGGTTTAATTTTCAGAAAATGTCTTTTTTCCGTGTTTTGAGGCACTGAACAATTGCTAAACTTCTTATAAGAAGCTAAATTTCGCCGCTGTCCTTAATGATACGAATAGCCGAGGGGCTTCGGCCTCTGATTCGGAGCTCGTAAACTTCGGGTTCAAATCCCTGACGATATAGTGTTTTCCCTTTTATTTTTTTGAAGTTTAAAAAAAAGAATGATGGCGTTGTCTAATGCTTTATTTTATTTAATAAAAATTTAATTTATTTAATTTTATTTTATTATTTTTTTCTTTTTTTTCATATAATTGGAAACAGCGTCAACGAATTTTCTTTTTCGTTTATTTTATCAATGGAAGAAATTTTGTTTTGCCTAATTTGTGGAGATGCAAGGTACCAGGGTCGCACAAAAGTGTAGGAGAAGTCGAAACAATGAAGCTCATTCATTTTAAAGATCAGCCTGAAGGAGCAGTCGAATTTACAACAGAATTTCTCAACAGTGTCAACATTTCAGACTTGCCACAACACGAACTAAAATATTATTATTATTCCCTTTATTTCTTTATACATACATATTATTCTACATTTTTAAATATTTATATAAAAAAAAACAAAAAAATTTAAAAATATAAAAAATAGTGTTCCACCGATGGCGGGAGCGGGGTCCAAGCTACCGGTGGTTAGGGCTCCAGAGACAGGAACCCCCTCACGATGCGGGCCGTATCGAGGAGTACTGCCTTTTGAATCAGGCCTTTGATCCAACTGCCTAACGAGAGCCTCCATAGATGTTGGTCGAGGCTCTTGGCTATCAAACCATTGGCCGATACGACAATCGGTACAATGACAGCCGAGTTCACATTCCACATGTCAACAACCTCGTGCGCCAAGTCGGGATATTTAATTTGTTTATCTTTCTCAGCTTTCACGAGATTCCAGTCATGTGGAATGGTAACATCGACAATCATTGCGAGGCGCGCTAATCGATCTATCACTACTATATCAGGCTTGTTTGCAACAATAGTCCTGTCAGTAATGATAGACCGATCCCAGTATAACGTGACATGGCCATTTTCAAGATCTGGGTCGGGCATATACTTATAATACGGTACCTCAGAATCCACAAGTTTATATTTCAAAGCAAGTTGCTGGTGGATAATCCTAGCTACTTGGTTATGCCTGTGCAATACTCGCCATTAGCCAAACGAGAGCAACCAGAGATAATATGTCTGATGGACTCACCCGGATGGTGACATGCCCGACACACGTCAATCGTCCCGTCCTTCATAATATATCTTTATTATTATTATTATTATTGCTAACATTATGATACCTTGCACCTTCTCAAAGTAGGCAATATAAAATTCATCCATATAATATGATTTAATAATGATGAAGTACCTGGGCGACCGAGCTTTGCTCGGATTTGCTTTTTTTTTTAATAATTATAAACTAGCGCTTGACCGCAATCCCGCCTGATGGTAAGCAGTGATGCGATCGTTGATGGTAAAGCGCGCTAGGTTATTAAGAGCCTTCCGTGTGCAGTTTCTGGCCTGCCATCGGACGCGTCCCCAGGTGGCGGACAGGGGAACGGCCCCCAGATATGGGGGTTACCGGTTTACCGGCGCGGACCAAAACCAGAAGTGGGGACCGCTTCGGCGGTCACGTGTGGCGGGTCGGCCACCACTCCAGGTGGCTGGCATGACCCGAACTCCGGGTCACCGTCGGGCAACCCGGTCTCCTCACTGAGAGGAGCTGGGGGCCCCGTTTGCTTCCGGGCAAACGAGTGGGGCTAAGAGGAAGGACACCTCGCTAAAAAACCCTTGGCTGCTGCGTCTTCTCGCACAAGAAGACGTACCCAGCCGGGCCCCTCCCCATGGAGGGCCCACTGTGGGCCTGCCTTCGGGCGGGAATCGCCGGCGGGGGATTGGTCGGCAGGCTTGCTATTTCCCATGACCCCGCCACTAAGGCGATGTCGGTGTGCCGCTGTTCGGGTTTAGTGGGTATTCCCGGCTTCGGCTGGGCGAGTCCCACACGCATATTAATCAAAAACACGCATATTAATGCAAAACATTAGTCAAAAAATATTATTTAAAAAATTCGCTGGTTTTTAATTTTTGGTTTTGAAAATATAGAGACACACGATGTACCTAACAAAAAAAAAGTTGCCGAGCAAAGCTCGGTCGCCCGGTACTATAATATGATTTGGCGTAATCTCTCAAAGCACAAATATTGTTAATTTGTTTCCAGAATCCACGAGGTGAACGGTCACCGTTTCGTGGCGAAGTTCTTTCGGCAGCCGACGTTCTGTGCCTTCTGCAAGGAGTTCCTGTGGGGTTTCGGCAAGCAGGGCTATCGGTGTGCTGTGTGCCAGACGGCTGTCCACAAGAGATGCCACAACAAGCTGCTCGGAAAATGTACTGGGTCCTCCGCATATTCGGAAGCCACTGTGGTGAGAAAAACTTCTTGATACTGAAAAACTTAATTTAGGGAGTGATATGCTTTGTCACTTTCTATGAAACGCATAATATATAACTAAACGAGTGACGTTTACAAATGGTAATAGATAGAGAGGCAGAAAAGTGTGAAATATGGATGCACTTTATGAAGGATGCTTTTTCAAGGGCAGGAAGATATGAATCAAAAGATATGCCTGTGATGTCCTTATGGGAGGAGAACTTCAACACAAACTGTCATCACAGTACCTACCTATATAAAATCAACCTCATCAAATAACTACGTAGTTATTTTTATTCGTTTTCTCGTTTATTTGTTTAAATTGATTAGTGGAAATGTTTCCTACTGCTTGTTTTTTGTATGATGTCACTAAGGATTTTATAAAACTTAGGTACTTCAGGCAACAGCCCTCTGTTATATGTGAATTTATACAGTTCAAAACTGTTAAGTAGGTAGGTACTATGAAACCATATTGAAAAAAAAAACTTATTAATATTTTATGTTTTGACATATCTCGGGACTGTGGGTGTGGGTTCCCGATTCTTTGAAAGGAATACAAGGAGCCGAAGTCAACTCGCAAAAGCCCCTTAGGAAATTTTATTGGTATGTGGCAGGAAACGACTATTTTCTCCATATGCAGTTTGCGAGTGCACCCAAGGATAACCCCAATAGATGTAGGAATATTGCAGAATATGGAAAAAAAAATGGATTTTGCGGTTTGCGTGGCTAAAGTAGATCGGTGATCGACCAAGAACTATGAAACAACTATGACCCCTGCCCTATTAACGTTTTATATAAATTACATGGATAAATGGCAGGTGGTAGTTTCAGGTGCCCATTATGACTTGCACAGTCAACAATGCCTCCAAAAACAGTCGCCAACACATAGTGTCGAAACTACAAAAGAACATGTCCTGAGGTGCTTATGAGGAGTGGACCGGTATTCCCTGGTTATCAGGGTAATCTAGGAAGTACGGTCAAGACCCCTACCAGCGTCTTACTGGAATACTTCTGTCCTCCGAGCATGTTTGTTACATGTAAAATACTAGTAGTGTTCTGCTGAATCTAGTTAGATTGGAATCGGACCCAAACATAGTTGGGAAAGGGCTAGGCATATGATGATGATGATGATTGTTTTAAAAAATAAATAAAATAATTAATAATAGTCATCATTCTTTCCAGTACCTTCGCGAGAGGTTCAAAGTTGATGTCCCGCACCGGTTCCGGCCGCACCAGTTCATGTCCCCTACCTTCTGCGACCACTGCGGGGCCATGCTTTATGGCTTCTTTAGGCAGGAGCTTAAGTGTGAAGGTATTTTAGACTTTTTGCTGCTGATTATAAGAGTCAGGTTAAGATGGAAGTGCACGCACTTGAGCGAATTTTTATCGTGATATGAGTTAGTTGCCGCCCAACGCTGCCAAATATGCATTTTGTGGCCCGCTTGCACCACCTGAATCGTTTGAAGACGAGAGAGACAGAAAGATGTTTTTAATTCATTTAACGCATAACGTATTTAGTGATTAGTAGTGCAAGCGGGCGTGAATAAGACAGTAGGAGCCAAGTATATGACATACATATGCGTGCGGTGTTGTACTGTACTGGCTACTGTAGTTGCCTCAGTCCGTGAATCGTAATGCTTTTTTGTGCTAGTTTCATGCTCTACAATCTACATGCTTGACCTATGCGGTAAGCACTTTAAAAATGGGATATTGATATATGTAGTTTTCAGAAAATTAAACACTAGTTGGTGTTTTTATTAAACTATGATGCCTACCCGATTATTTATTATGATGAAATATCAGGCGATAAGAGAATGCCTTGTGTGCATGCACTTCCTGGAGACGTTTTAGCGTTCTCACTAAGTACAGCGTTTATTCTAAATGATGGGATGGGATGCAAAAGCCAATAGGCTTTTGTATTTTGAAATAATTATGCAACAGAAAAACGCAAAAGCGTTTTTACAAATATCCATTTCAAATGAATTTCTCACAAACAATACAATAGCAATAACATTGTATTGAGTGATACGTAAATACAATATGTAAAGAAAACCCTGTCCGATCCGTGAAGATATTGTTAGGTATCGATAACTGATTCTACTAATGGATACAAAGCCGGGCTAAACTTAAAAAAAAGATCCCCCTAAAAAAATAAATATTATTTCGCAAAAAGAGGTAACTTAATATATTTGCGGAAAACAACCCTTCCGCGGGCGGCGGAAGCTCATAATAATACCGGTGTTGTCACCTTTTTAAAAATTACCAAATTTCGGGGAAGTTGGAATTAATTCGCGGGAAAAAAAGATTATTTCAAAATTCATTAGTATTGTTTCTATGACGATTACGTAAAATTTTATATCATATTTAGTCAAGAGTTTACCTAACCTTTATTATCCTTACGGGTCGGACAGGGTTTTCTTTACATATTGTATAAGTATATTTATCAAAATCAAAATTCATTTATTCAGATTAGGCTGAGATTCGGCACCTTTTGAACGTCAACATTACATAAGACAGTCCCCCAAAACGCCCACCCATCGCCCCTTCTTCCACTTATATTGGAAAAAGTAGTATATTTTAAAGAGGAAGCCAGCACTCATTGCTGAGGATCAAGGCTGTGCTAATATTAGCTCAATCCGATAATAAATTATTATAATCCCTGTCACACACTCGTACAAGAGAACTAATTGGTACCTGCACATAATGGATTGTGTTTACTTGTGTGGGCAACAATCTGATTCTTGAATCGATATTCTTGTATCAGATTGGCAGAAAATCGAATTCTAATATATCAAAAGTATGAGTAATATTTATTTGTACCTGTGTTTTATTGATGTCTACCTGTGATCTATTTTTAATTGTGCATGCTTTGGATGGATGCATGGTGCAGAATAAGCCTTGGATGTCGTAATTTTTCAAATGTGAACGTAGATTTTTATATCAGCGATTCAGTGCCTTATGGCTATTGTTACTTTTTTGATATGTAGATACTGTTCTAGAATGTTATTTTAAGAAAAAGAAAATAAAATTTTTGTTTCCATGTTTTACAAAAAATAATTATCTTATCATAGATAAGAAAAAAGTAATCGTAGTCGCTGCATAAAGTTTCTTTTCTTATTTTAATAAATAATTTCAAATTCAAGTTTTTCTTTTTTTAAATGTGTTTTGGTTTTTCTTACTTGTTTTATAAAGTTTGTAAATAAAGATGCTATACACGATATAATTAATCTATAAGCGACCTTTGTTAAATTATGCATATTATGTTTGCGTAGTTGGATTTTCCACGCTCGCCTCAACGCCGAGTGTTGAAAATCCAACAACGTGCTTTAATTTAGATATTCGGGTAGGGCTAATGAAAGGGCAAATTGCATTAACGTGTTAGCTTAATAAATCTGCAAGCTATACATAGATAAATCTCTACGCCATATTCAGCCAAACATTCTTCTTTTATGAATGCTTGTCATCATTAACCAACTTTTTATACTAATAAACCATGAAGAGGAGCACGTCGACCTGTTAGGAAGGACCAAACATTCACGCAAGTAATTATAAGATCCGATTCAGATATATAAATTACATAAAAACACCGAATTTGATGTATAGTACCTACTTGTATTCGAGGTCTATAAATGTTTGATTTACACTGTAGCTACGAATACAAAAGTTTAACATTATTTACAAAGATTGTCGGCAATCAAACATTTCACAATAATTATAAAGATGCCAATATCAGCGTAAAATAAGTCCCTTTATTATAAGCACTGATCGGGAAAAAAGAGTGACATAATATACCTATTTCATTTTTAATGTTAAGCAACCGATCTTGAAGTGAACACAGGTGCTACGAAGAGCGTACCTTATGCTACGAAGGGCCTACGTCCTGCTACGCGCGACCAAAAAAAAATTGTTACGATGAATTTATCTTTTGCAACAAAGGATCCACGGAATGCTACAATAGTTCTACTATTAAAAGAGGTTATACTATAAAGGGCCTACGGCCTGTTACAAACAATTAAAAGAGTCTACGTGCTGCTACGAAGTATCTAGGAAGCGTTACGAAAATTCTATGATGTTTTACGAACGATACAAAAAAAATAAGTCTTGCTCTGAAGGATCCACGTTATAGCTACGAATCAGCAAACTTGATCAAACATTATTTGGTATCGACTAAAATATTTTATTTTTAAACAAAAAATTTTTTAGTCGATACCAAATAAAGTTTTGACTTTGTTGTATAATACTCGTAAATATTGAAAGTTTTATGCTAGACTGTATCGGGCACCGTGTCACCTGCGAAGCGCAAACGAAACACGAAAGTTCATGAGCATTTTAGCAGCAGTTCATCTCTAAACAGTAAACAGTTAATAGAAATAAAAGGTATATATCCGTAGTACTATTCCAAACTGATTGTTTTGTACTTAAAACAAAATTATAAGTCTACCACTTTTAATAAACCATGAAGAGGAAAACTTCTACGTTCAATTAACCTTTGATTCAAACATGTAAATTACATTATAAAAGCACCGAATTTGGTGTACAATACTTGTGTTCGAGGTCTCTAAATGTTTGATTTATACTCTAGCTACGAATACAAAAGGTTAACTTTATTTACAAAGATTGTTGGCAAACAAACAATTCACAATAATTATAAAGATGCCAATAACAGCGTAAATTAAGTGCGTTTATTATGAGCACTGATCGGGAAAAAAGAGTGACATTATATACCTATTTCATTGGAAGTACCAATTTCAATGTTAAGCAACCGATCTTGAAGTAAACACAGGTGCTACGTAAAGCGTACCTTATGCTACGAAGGGCCTACGTCCTGCGACGCGTGACCTACAAATTGTTACGATGAATTTATCTTTTCCAACAAAGGATCTACGGAATGCTACAATAGTTCTATTATAAAAAGGGGTTATACTATAAAGGGCCTACGGCGTGTTACAAACAATTAAAAGAGTCTACGTGCAGTTACGAAGTATCTAGGAAGCGCTACGAAAATTCTATGATGTTTTACGAAGGATACAAAAGAAATAAGTCTTGCTCCGAAGGATCCACGTTATAGCTACGAATCAACAAACTTCATCAAACATTATATGGTATCGACTAAAATATTTTTATTTTTAAACAAAAAAATTTTTTAGTCGATACCAAATAAAGTTTTGAATTTGTTGCATAATAAATATTGAAAGTTTTATGCTACACTATCGGGCACCGTGTCACCAGCGAAGCGCAAACGAAACACGAAAGTTCATGAGCATTTTAGCAGTAGTTCATCTCTAAACAATAAACTGTTAATAGAAATAAAAGGTAGGTAAGGTAAAGGTAACGTAGGTACTATTCTATACCGATTGTTTTGTACTAAAAACAAAATTATAAGTCTACAACTTTTATGCAATACCGTCACATTTTAAACGTACAAAGGTAAAAAAATTGCAATTTTTTTTCCGTAAAACTGGATGATGTGGTTAATAGCTCTATTCGACTAAAATTCAATAAGAAGATAAAATAGTTTTCATAGTATAGTATACTATAACTGAATCCACTCGTAAATAAAATGAAAATCACATATACATACATACACGGGTAGTTATAAAAAATCGAAGTTAGGCGACCAATGTGTAAAAAAAAAAACATTTAGAAATCCAGGTAAAAC
Source organism: Sesamia inferens (assembly GCA_037179545.1). Lineage (NCBI taxonomy): Eukaryota > Metazoa > Arthropoda > Insecta > Lepidoptera > Noctuidae > Sesamia > Sesamia inferens. The sequence goes on along the minus strand of CM073928.1, from coordinate 10,759,201 downwards.
CTTCAGGTCCACTCTTTCATATGTAATTAAAGACAAGAGCAATTAGTTATTGTATAAACATATTCATCAACACATCGAGCATTCGCCGTTTTCAAATTTTATAGAACTGCAATTTAATCACGACACTTCATGTATTGTTATTTTTTACAACCTAACCAACAAGTGTATTAATGTTACATATTATATAGGCATGAGCGGTCCCTTTAGATCCTACATTTCAACAATTAATGCAAGGTAGAAGGAAATGTTTAATGCTCACTCGTTGTCGCTACGTCGAACGAAGAGTTGAGCTTTCGTAGTAACATTACATAATATGGGAACGGTCTTTTGAATGCCGCTCTATGTTCTTTATACTTTGCTTCTTAATCCCAGTTATAATCTGTTGGACTGGAAACCCGACGCATTTGGTATCACCAGAATATCAGACAGAATTAAAACACAAGTAGTTTAAAAAAAAAAAGTTACCCCACACTAGGAATTTCTCCTGTATCGTATATGTTTAAACTCACACATACACGAACAACCAGACCCAGTACAACTACTCATACAAATATTTGTTCCAGTGCGGGAATTGAGCCCGCCAACCGTGCCGTTATGAAAGGCGAATAGTGATGATTAGTTTGCTAATTCATTTAGCAATTTGGTAAGCGCTTTCTCTCGGTGGTAGGCAATAACATCGGATGCTGGCAGAAGTTACCACCCACCAGACAAAGTGTTGCCGCCAAGCGAATCGTCGTGTTCCGGCTTGATGTCTAATGAAGCCGTACGTAGGACGGGTCTGAGAAGTTGTGTTGCGATGTGTACCGGGTACGATGTACCAAATGTTGTTGTGTCGAGAGTTTGGTCGTGAAGGGTCTCCAGATCCATCTCCCTCTGGCGCAGCATCGTTGGTCGTTTTGTTGGGTTTAACATTGTCTCTCTGCTATTCACTCAGTTTTTTTGAGTGAATTGGCTCTTAATAAACTAGTGCGCTTTACCAACAAGGATCGCATCACTGCTTACCATAAAGAGGGATTGCGGTCAAGCACAAGCTCATAATTATAAAAAAAATACTCATTTTTTTTTTGTTCAGAAAACACGTAAATTCAGTAATTAGGACATTACGGTAGCAAATGTGATAGAAAATTCATGTGTAAATAAGTAGTATTAAAACAACAATCATTATTATTTCCTTCATGCGAAAGATCTATACAATTCATTTTTAGTAGAGGTCGTTATAAAGTTACTATTTATTGTGAACAAGAAGGAAATCATAAAATATCTCTAAACCATAAATCTCGTCATATTTATTTTAAAATACTCTTCGCAGTATTTTTATTAGAAGTTTTCAGTTATTTTCGTACAGAAACTTATCAACACGACTAACCATTATAGGGTATTAACAAAGTATCTGGTTATTATACTCTGAATTTACAATCTCTTGCCGTAAGTAGTCAGATGCTATCAGTCTCAATCCGGTGCCTAGATCATAGCAGGACCATTGCCGCTTAAGACACAAATGATGAAGAAATGCAAGTTTCTTTGTAAAACTAAGCAATGTAATAATGTAATCTGAATTGTCGCATAGCCAGGTAGCACAAGCTCATGTAAGCGCCACAGTCGAACAAGTGATCACCAGCTTGAATAACCAGTCTCAGGAGCAATAATAAAATTTAAGGCCAAAATGAATCACGACGTACTAGCATAGGATTAGCAGTTAGCGATTTTTTTTAAGTAAGGTTTCACTAAGAATTTCCTCTGTATCGTGAGTGCGTTCACAAACATTTAAACTTAGGTACATACACCAATAGCCGAAACAACTACCTGTAGACCATAAAAAATATATTTGTTCAGTGCACTTAGCCACTGTGCTTAACCGTGTTATCAATATGAATCGGACACTAATCGATGTTATATCGACGGAATCCTTTAAATGAAAATGTGGACATCATCTTCTTGATTTCAGCCGAAAGGTTTCCTGTGCTGGACATGGATGTTCCCCCATCACCATTATCATTATCATTTCAGCCGAAAGACGTCCACTGCTGGGCATAGGCCTCCCCCATGGCCGCATCTCCCCGTCGGCCGCATTGAGCATCGGTCTTACGGACAATGTGCCCGGCCCACTGCCACTTAAGTGTTGCAATTCTTCGGGCTAAGTCGGTTACTCTCGATCTTTTTCTCCCCCAATCGTCGCAATATTAATCGATCAATTCTAAACAAATCTTTTTTCTTTTTTTTTTAATACTTATAAACTAGCGCTTGACCGCAATCCCGCCTGATGGTAAGCAGTGATGCGATCGTTGATGGTAAAGCGCGCTAGTTTAAGAGCCTATTTACTCAGAAAAAACTGAGCGAATAGAAAGGAAGACGGCAGTTGAGCGAGGTGATGCAATGTTAAACCCAACAACACGACCAACGATGCTGCGCCAAAGGGAGATTGATCTGGACCAAACTCCCGGCACAACAACATTTGGCGCATTGTACCCGGCACACATCGCAGCACAACTGCTCAGACCCGTCCTCCGTACGGCTTCACCAGACATCATGCCGGAACACGACAAATCGCTTGGCGGCAAGGCTTCCATTCCATTCTCACTTTACCTACGTGAGATGGTTACAGAGTTGCACTGCTGTTCTGTACTGCCCGCACTCAGTGGATTCCTACGGCCTTGATTCCGCTTTGTGGAACTTTGGGAGCCTCTCAACGTTGTATCTTCCGGTACGCAATTCGTTCCTAACGGACGTCATCAATATTTTGTCAGTTTGAACCAAATAGAACGATCAATATTCTTCATATTTCTGCAGTCAGGGACTAGGCAAATCAGATAACTGAAAATGTGTAACTATCGACTACGAAGGCTATCAAATGTTTGTGAATGACTTAGGGCGAAGCCACAATACTGTGTTGCGATGACGCATAGCAATAATTTGATAGGTACAAAAACTCATATTTTTTTAGAAAACCATTAGCCTAATCCAATAAAATGTCTATAAATTTTAGGAATGGTTTCGTTCATATTATGTAAATATATGTAATGTCCGTGCTACACTAAGTTGTTACTGCGGCTACAGATTGTGAATTTTTACAGGGATAGAGTTATCCCTATAAAAATTAGATTAGAGCCAAAAAATACAAAGGGATATACCTACATTATGTAGATTTTAGATGTATGACCAATATGATTCATGTAAGATTTTGTTTCTACTGTGAAAGATTGCCTATTCATGTTGGTATAATGCTATGATCTATGTGGCTTGTTAATAAAAATTGTAACAATGCGCTGTTTGCGCATATTTTACGAAAATAAATTTTGCTTTCGAATTATGAAAACATTGTGACACCCAGTTCTTTAAGTACAAATTCCTCCGGGATGTTAATTTTTTTTAACTAATATTTTTTTTATTTACCTTTAATATCCCTCTAGTGGGCAAAGGCCTCCTTAATCTCCTTCTACCTCTGTCTGTTCAGAGCTGCCAAGGATTCATCTTAATAACAGGAGTCCAGCTCATCTCGCCATGTCCGTCTGGGCCTGGCACGATGTCGTTTCCCACTGGGTCGTAAGCTGACCCATTGATCACCTGACATGTGGCTGATGCGTCCAGCCCAATTCCATTTAAGCGTGGCAACTTTCCGAGTGATATCAGTTATTTTAGCGATGGAAAAGGTTGTTGTACTTTATACCCGATTTTCAAGTTTATAACCCAGATTACTTCGTTCCATCGCTCTCTGTCAAATCATGAGCGTGGACCTCTGCTGGATTTTCACTAGATTGAGACTAGGTATGCTTGAGAATCAATCATGACGATAGGAAGCATACATATAGGTATATATTTATAAAGAATAATACAGTTTTATTATATTCCACAATAAAACAAGTGATATTAATATAACTTCATTTATAAATCAAATTCATTAAAAAAATATATATATAAACATTAGGTGTCGGGGGGTAGGGATGTTGCGAGATACAAGGACAATTAGACAATCGACATCACAAATTGGAAATGACCATACGGTAGGATAGGATAGGAAAGGTAGGGATCGTCCGAGCGCTCGGTGGCAGGATGAGATTGTGGCCACCGCAAGAAGAGACTGGATGTCCACCGCCAGAGGCAAAGGTAAATGGAATTCTTTGGAGGAGGCTTTTACACTAAGGGGATCCACATTACAAATAATAATAAATGGTAATCAAAACCAAATGTGTTCATAAAAGGAAAACTTGAAACCTTATACTTACGTTAAATTCATGTCTTTTTTAAAGCGGCACACTGTATTCTATCTTGCCGTGCAGATTAGTTTTGTAACACACACTTAATTAAATCCTTCATTAACATAAGTTTTAAATCTGAAAATTCTCTGAATCTCATATAAATATTTAGTACCACTATATTTTCTTAAATATTTACACTTCTTAAAGATTAACTGTTTAGGTGACAACTTGGCTTACTCTAGATACCTATATGAACTCATTTTTATTTTCGTTGACCCCATTTTCTAGTCTTTCAGCTGTAGTAGTTTCGATTGTAAGAATGAGTTCTGGGATTTTAAGAGTATCTACTACAAAACAGATTAGTTATTTATGACTACTACTTAAAGGTGGCTATTGATCGGGGACCATTCTATCGTAGCGTAATTGTTTAGCGGACTGTCTTTGCGACTTGACAAAACATCAGGATTTCTTTAATTAATGTATTATAAACATTACGTAATAAATTCTCTTAATGATGATGAGAATCATCAAAATCTGTTTCGAAGTTTAGGAGAGTTATCGACATAAAATGTGCACTTAAACATAATTTTTGTAATGATGGTTCACTGTAAGTACGCCTCTGCTTAACCGAGGATTACAGACGCTCCATGTATATTATGATTAACTTTTCATTACTATCCATTTCCATGAAAAATTGTATAAATATTATTATTTATAACTGTAGTCCTCATCATGTTACCAATTATATAATTTGAAAAAAAAAAAAACAAAAAAAATCAAAACTAACTTGTACAAAATTAACTTGATATGATACGGCTTTCTCACGAAACTAAAGATTTATGGGTATCCTGTAAACTAAACAAATACTTTCATATGAACGAGTACGATGACATTATTGGTAACTAGTAGGTACATCGACCCGATATAACATTTGCCTGAACTGATCCACGACTTCCGTACCATGACAAACAGCAGGTAGGAAGGAACTATTTTTTTTTATCTGACAAAAGGATTCGCTTGTCACAAAATTTTTGTCTCTAATTAATAAACAAATCTTGCTTAGAATAGATCTTGTAAGTAGGTAGGCAATGCTTGCAGATCTATTATTACCATTCGGCATGGCGCAAGGAGCTTTATTTTTGGATCCTCTAATAATAGAGTAGGTAATAAATTATTAGACGCAACGCGTTTTCAAACTTATGTTAATGAATTATGAACGTTTATGTTATGCCTTCACTAAATTCAGCATTTAAGTTTATTGAATAGATACAAACTCGCAATTCTAAATATGAATCAAAGGAAAAACTGTCGTTCAATTGTATGAAAACTTCCTTCCGAATTTGTGAGAAATGTCATGCGTCTATTATTATCTACTTGCCATCATCAATCAATCACCTGGGCGGGCGGCGCGGTCGGTCGGCGCGGGACTCAGCTGCGGGGGCGGTGGGCGGCGCGTACCTGCACGCGCTGCTCACCCCACGCGTCGCTTGCGCCAGTCTGCGCGCGCGCTCCGAAGCGCGATCCCGGTTGTCGCACGACCGTGATTTAGCACTATTATGCCACTGTTTTCCGAACAAATCGCGAACATGTATTACGGTTCATCGTCCCCGTACACTGGATCTTACAGCTATAGCAGTTCAGCTTCGCCTCTGGGATCGTCTTACAGTGCTTCGTATCTTAATCCTGGAGGTAGTTACAGTAACCACTCGTCTCTCAGCAACTACTCTCGTGCACCATTGTCATCAAGATGGGCTAACAGTGCCGGAAGAAACTACTCTCCTCATCTGACTACTATCACTGAAAGAGGATCTTCGAGTCCTGTTAGAATTCATAGCCCGAGAAGAATACCAATTTCGTCTAGAACTTACGGTACTACCAACTATACACCACGCCCTGTAAATATAAACACTGCTGATATTGATGTTTCCAGAGATAGATATAGGCGTAAGGCAGAGTCCGTGATACCAACTAGACGTCCCACGCCTCCCACGCCCGCCAAGCCTGAACCATCACCACCAAAAGAGGATTCAAATTACAATGTCAGTGAAAGTGGTCCTTTTATGCCTAGAGCCGATGGCAAACCGGAAACCGGTATTGATTCTTCACCAGGTATCCAAAGAAGTACAATAAAACGTGGAAGAACAGTTGTTAGACTTTATACTATTAAAAGAAATTCTCCTCGCAAACCAAATGAAGGGGCAGAAGGAACAAGTCCAGACCAAGCTGAACAAGGAGTTAGTGAAGAAAAGAAAACAGATGAGAAAGAGTTCATGAAATGGAGAGAAAAGCTCTCTGATGATTTGACTTATAAGGATAAGAAAGAAAAGAAAACCATGGGTGCCAAGCTTGTGGAAAAATTTCACGTTAAGAGTGAGATAGACTGTGAAACGCCCAATAAGGTACAGAAGAAAGACCCAATAGACAAAGTTCAAAGTTTACCAGCGACTCCAGCACCAAGAACAGTTCCGCCAGAAAATATATGTTTAGACCGAAGATGTTCAATGGAACTTTTGGCAGAACAGGCTAATTTATTAGATTCATTAATTAGAAGCGAAAATCTCAGTACTGCAACTTTGGATTTGAGCAAAGTTGGTATTGCTGCTGAAACAAAACATAATTTAGAGGCGTTTGAGTCGAATAAAAGGCGAAAACAGTATTCACAAAATCCTCTCAAGACAACAAAATCTGACTATTCATTACACGATAGTTTACAATCTTATAAGGATATTAGAGATCCAAGAAACTTTTCAAAAAGGCGAAATATTAAGAAATCCTCCTCAGGAAGTAGTCTTCGCAGATTAGATTCTATAACCGAATTTCCTAAAGAAATAGCAAATGTGGACTTGCCTGCAATAGAAGAAAGGAAATTATTCGTGAAACAAGATAAAATAAAAGAAAAACCCAAGCCCAAGTTAAAAAATAAAGTTACATCATCTGTTGAAGTAATAGAGTCCCCAATAAGTCCGCTGAAATTTAGGATTGAAAACATTACAGTAGAAGAAAAGTTAAATGTACCAAAAAAAGAAATTACTTTCAGCAGTGAAGTAGAAAAGATGCCTGAGCTATCAGGAAATTTACCTGATTTAATTATCGGATCAAAGAACATAAAGAAAACAACAAATGAAAAGAACGCAGCAAACGATCCTGGATCACCCGAGCCAGACGATGGTAATTTTTGGAACAAAATAGGAAAAAGAGAAACTGTTTACTTAATAAAGAGAAAGAAAATCTTAGAAGATGCTAAAGAAAAACATATGCGTTCTTTAGCCTGGTTTCCAGAGGAAGAAGTTGATAACAGTGAAGAAATAACAGTCAATAATATTGGAGACTTAAATAAACATAAAAGTATATCTGACTCTATTCAACAAAAAGAAACTGACGTACCGAAAGTACCAATACATTCACAAGACATAAGTGAAGAAGATATTAAAGATAACTTGGAGTCAGGACTCAATGAAGGTGTATTAGATCAACCAAAACTTGAACAAAAAGTAATAGACCATTCAGATAATAGAAACGAATTCAAAATTGGTCAACAATCTGATATTATGGATGAAGCTGATATAAAAGTTAAACCCAAGCTTACCACAATTGCAACAAAAGAAACAGAAAAAAATAATTCAAAATTAATTGAAGAATGTAAGATACAGGACAGTGATACAACAATGATTAAATTGTCATCTATTTCCAATGAGTGTAAAAACATAGGAAAAAGTGCGTCTCTAGACGCTATAGGTGAAAATACGGTTAAAAAACCCAGCCAGAAAAAAACAAAATCAGAAAAATCCAAGAAGTTTATAAAAAAAGATGTTAAAATTGAATTGAAATCCCTTCAAGCCGCATTACCAAAAGCCGGTACAAAGACAGAAGTGTTAAAAACTTCGACAACCTTTGAAGATACAAGGGCAAACAATAACAAGTTAGATGAAACCAGAACTTTAGTAGAAAGCATACATAAAGCTGATACATCGAAACCAGTTGATGAACTTAATAAAAAAGAGGAAAAACCTTCCCAGTTTCCTGAAAACCAATTAGCCGAACAAAATCCAATTGAATTAAATTATTTCGAAACAAAGAATACTACCGCAGAGCTTTCTAAGGATTTGTCCGAAGTAGAACTAGAACAAAATAAAGTCAAAACAAACATAAACCTGGAGGTAAAGTCATCAGAACCAGTGACTTCAAGTAACACAAGATCTGAAACTGCTGAACCTGCGATTATAGCGGAGATTAGCAAAACAGAAGTTTCAGGTGCAAGTAAAAATACTAACGCAATTGTAAAAAGCTCACTTAAGTCTAAATCAGTTGAAGCAATTGAACATAATACATGTGAATTACCAGAATATGACGAAGGAGACAAAGCATTGAATACCTCTAGCGACTTAATAGAAAATAAGAGACTATCAACAGACAAGCCACTTAGCACATGCACATGTTCGAATGATGCTGTGCAGAAATCTGTCGAGACGAAAGTTCCTAATTCCAATAAAAATGTTAGAGCATCCACAAAGAGTTCTTCAGAAGCTATATCAAAAGTTAGTCCGCCATCTAAAAATGTTATAACTAAGAGTGATAAGACTGATGATAAAATATTGAAAACAACTATCAAACCAACAACAAATGATGAAACATCGACTTTATCAAGCAATGCTATAACTTCTAAACGGGCTAGCATAACTGCTAACGTTCCTGCTACGACACTAGTGTTAGAGTCACAAGACATTCCAAAAGATGAAATCGAAGCACGGGTACAAATTGAACAAACGACAGGAGAGGAAAATAAGGCTGACATTATTATTAAAAAAGACGAACAACCAAAAACATCTACCGAAGCTGTGGTTACTGCACCAGTTTTATTAAAGAAACCGGTGAAGGAAGAAAAAGCGCTGAAACCTTTAATAGCGACTCCACGTCCTTTGCAAAAGAAAGCTCCTCAAGTAATTCATTCAGACACATCGGAATCGTCTTCGGAAGAAGAATCCTCAGACGAGGAAGACGAAGATGAATCTGACGAAAGTGAAGCTTCTGCGGAATTTTACGAGTGTGAAAATAACCCAGACGGTAGGACTTCTACCGGTTCTAATGATTCTGGCTTCGATTCTTCAGCACCTGCGTCACCTGCAACATTTTCGCAAATTAAAAAAGGTAATTAAATAGAACATAAACGTAGGGACGTATATATTTTTATTAACGAAACTCTTTTGTACTCGTACATCATATCCACACAACTAATTTTCCACTTAACCGTTAGGAAACTTTGCACGTCTGCTTTTGCACGGCTTTCAGCATATTCGATGTAGCATGACTGCACTGTTTGTTGTACAAAAACCTTTACGAGCCTAGAGCCACGCGACAATTCGTAATCTGTTTTAGACTGCGATGTAAACTGCCACCGAAAGTGTGAAAAATTGACATCGAATTTGTGCGGCGTGAATCAGCGCCTGTTGGTGGAAGCCTTGGCATCAAGAACTGCATCTAGAAAAGGTGGGTACAACCTGAAAGTAGGAATTTAGCACGTTTGTGGTGATATCAACAATTTTTATGTTATCAGCGAAACGAAACATACCACCATGCGAGCGTCATTGCGACGTCAGCGGGTCTGCCCAAAATAAAACAATTTTATTGGCGCACTATCTAACTTCTGTTTCTGTTATTAGTAGGTTTACTATATAGACATTTACTGACACGAATACATACTATTAAAAAGTCTTAACACAAATCAAAACCAGGTTAACTAGGATCAAATAATAGCTGAACTCCTATCATTGGCAAACAAACCAATCGAAATATTATAACTATCCAAGATATTCGATTCACAAGTCAAAATAATTTATTTCATCCTTTCAATAAAGTCAACTTCTAGTGAATGTATTTATAAAATTGTAAACGTATTGTGCGTATTTGTTTATATTCAGAAGTATATTGTGGCGTGGGTGTGAGATGTGTTTTGTGCTGTCTGGACACTAGCCAATCATTTGCTCACCTGTACAAAATTAATAGGACCAATTTCAGCCACAATTATCACAGAGAGGGAGTTGAAATCAACTAAATACGAAATTACTTTAGCTTTACATTAGCAGTTTCTTGGTTCGGGCATTGCATCATCTAATACCCGTATATTTTGTACAATCCAAGAATGTCGGTGTATTTTTACCTCAGAGAAATTTGACGCGAATGTAATGGAAGTGACTGAAGTGAATGTAGAGGAAGAACCACTGAAGGACATAATAATTTGATCAGTCATCGACGTATTGGCGTGTGATGATGGATGCCAGCGCATGTCTTTACTCTCGTGACTATCGGATCGATGGTTTCTTCGAACATCGATTAATTGGCTGACCACTCCTCGAACGTCACAGCATATATTTTTATTTACAAGTTGACAGCCTCTGAAATTTTGTCATGATTTTTATGATAAACAGGGCGTCGTAAAAGCAAGGAATATTATAAAATCTTTTTCTCAAACGTCAGATATTTTTAGGATTAGTTGTATTAGCAATTCAGCAGTGGTTTTGTTTTATTTTTGCATGGTAATAAAAAGACCATCTATTATTAATCTTATTATGTTTCACGAGTAATGTGTTTGTATCTTGTGGCTCTATATCTTTTTCTTTTCACCACACAAAGTAATATTCACAGTTTTCAAAATCATATTTGTTTCATGTTGTAAAACACTACAGTCTACAACTTTATTATGTTTACATTTTTGTGTGTGTCAAAAATGTTAAGTGTTTGTATGTATTTGCATTATGATTCAAATAACTAAACAAAAATTCAAAATATTGAATTAGGACACACTTTAAATTTTAGTCTACTTTAATTTTTCCTCTAACTCTACCGGATCAACTAAAATATATACATTTACAATGTAGGCAATTCTTTAAGTGACTTATTAATTTCCATCATCATCATCATCAACCTTTTTATCTTCCCACTGCTGGGCACAGGTCTCCTCTCATACAGAGAAGGATTGAGCGTAAGTACCACGTTTGCTCAATGCGGGTTGGCGATTTCAGACTTAAAGTCCAGGTTTCCTCAAGATGTTTTCCTTCACCTTGTAATCTCTCCATCTTGTAAAGTCATTGGTGTCCAAGATATACTTAGTAAGTACATATAACTTAGAAAAGTTACATTGGTACTTGCCTGACCTGGAATCCAACCCGCACACTCATACTTGAGAGGCTGGTGTTTTAACCACTAGACCACCACGACTAATAAATAATTTTCATAATAATTCAGTATTAGGTACTGTTGTGTATAATCCAGAGCAATTTGATTGTTGTCCTTCCGCACAGGTGGTGAAGCTCCAGGGACATCGTCGGGTGCTGCGTCGGCGCAGGCAAATAATACCGATCTCTTAGAACAGCAGCTTGGTGAGACATGTTGTACTATAATACAGAGTATTGTCTGCTTGTGTATGTTCTTTGTAAATAAGTTTCTTTTAGATAAACGTAAATGATATTAATTTTCACCGTTTTAGTTATCTTGTTTTAAGTCTCGACTAAATAAATATTGCTTGCAGCTACTAACAAAGTTTCAATAGTTGTCATGTTATCATTTCAACTTTTTAAGAAAAAAAATTTACCGAAATCGTCTTTGGAAACTTATAAGGATTTCTTGGCACACTATTAGAGAATAATTTGTATTGTATGACTTTATGTAAACGTTTAATTCAATCAAAGAATCATCAAAGGTGTGGGTTGGAACCTTTCCCGCTCATCTATCTAAATAATATTTTGTTTTTATGATTATAAAGTAATTTATTATGTAAATATTTTTGTGATTATAAACTCAGTTGCTGGCATCGTTGGCAAAAAAACTTATTGTACTTATTCTGATCACATCTATAAATATCTGAACTGAAGCCGCAGGACTTTCGTTGAAAACAGAGTGCAGGCCCACGTCCCACTTCGAGAAGGGTTCCGCATACCAACCGCGCGAGTGTCGACTTATCGCTGTATAAATGATGTAATACCTACACATATCACTTCCAGATAGAATTAATTAATGCAGTACAGCATCTTTATTAAAATGTCAGCTGTCCACAAAGAGTAATGCCCATTTCTATTTAATAATGATTTCTATAACATTATAAACTTAGCAGTTGGAAATGGTACTTATCAGCACAACGATTTTCTCTCGGAGAAGAACAAATAAATACACAATATTAAATGTAAAATAAAATACACAAAATTTTCTGTGAAGCTGTAGCAATGTGACAAAACAGGAAAATTAGAAACTCTCAAGAATTTTAGACTTGACTACTAAGAATTAGAAACTCTCTACATATGGATGAATGATTTATTTCCAATCAAGCAAGACAAACAAAGCCAAGACATGCCAAATTTTGGCACTACAAAAGGAACATTAATGACTTGAATTCCAAAAATAAACTGACTGAGGTATTATTGTAATCCAATTTATTAATACGCCATCAACTACAATATCTATTAAAAATCTATACTAATATAAGACGTGGTAGCAGCAAATTTTTTTAATTTCATTTAGTTTTGCTAGCTCAGTTCTTGAGGAAAATGAAGAGACTATTTTACATCACGCCAACACCGTTAGGAACAAAAACGAAGTAAAAGTGCGGGCTGGCGATGGGACAGGTACGATGTACTGGGATGACTTCACGAGCTGAAAGTAGTACTTAGGGGTCGTTCAAATATTACGTAAGCACTATTGGGGGACGGAGGGGTCTTTGTTTTGTTTATTTTGGATGACGTGGGGCGTAGGGGAGTCTAGATGATGATTTCGTCATCCGTAGTTATTTACTTTTTTACACGAAGTGCAACCCTCACATTATCTATGCTTGAAAATGTTTTGTTCATAAGATTATAATATTTTTGTCCCTTACTCTATGTTGAATACTGTATAAGTAAAATCTAATATCTATCTTAAATCTATTTTATTATATTTAAAATTATAAATCTAATATATAAAATTCTCGTGTCACGGTGTTCGACATTAAACTCCTGCGAAACGGCTCGACCGATTTTCATGAAATTTTTTGTGTTTATCCGGTATCTATGAGAATCGGCCAACATCTATTTTTCATCCCCCTAAATGTTAGGGGTAGTCCACCCCTAAATTTTTTTTTTATTTTTTAGACAAAATTTTTAATTTCTATTTTTTTATGATACAACATACAAAAATACATACAATCCCCAATTTTCACCCTTCTACGATCAACCCTTATTTTTTAATAGCCATTTTAGTAATTTAATCTATTATTTATATGGCAAAACAACGTTTGCCGGTCAGCTAGTATAAAGATACATTTATAATTAAAAAATGTTTACGTAAGCATAGGGGAGGGGGGTAAGAGCTTTGCTTACTTTTGCTGACATGGGGGATGGGGGGGTAAATAATTGTAATAAATCTGCTTACGTAATATTTGAACGGCCTCTTGATAGAAAAATCCAGGCATTCAAAACAAGCATTATATAAAGATATAATCCCAAAGATATCATCCGTGCAAAGTAAAATAATTATGATGATTATGATATACGAGTGCTTTCAATTTCTAATTAAAGGAGGTTCATATGCAAATAAAATATAAACAGAGATTGTGTGCCTCTTGAATTGTAGGCAACTTGGCTAGCGCGTAATTTATGAATTATGTAATAACAAGTATCATCATAATATCTCGGATCGTTATTTAATTTTAACTGTCGGTTGTGCGCCTTCGCTTCATAATTTCTGCATTAAATATTATGTATCTACATAAGACTGCGAAACTGAAATAAACGGTGTTACAAAATCAAGACCACGTGGACTCTACTTTGTCACTGTGTGTGTTTGAAATTGGTACACTTTGTCATGAATACAAAGGACCTTTGTCGCTTCTCTTAAACAATCTTGAAATAAGACAGTTAGCTAAATTGAATCCGTCTTTTTCTAATTCTTGATACCTTCTCACATTCAACTGTGATTACGTCTGCCAACATTAAGTACCCATTCAAGAAAAGTACCTTATAGTATAGTATCTATAGTAGTTAAGGGGGCGTCCATAAATTACGTGAGATGTTTAAGGGGGGGAGGGGGTCGAGTCAAATCTCATCTAATCTTACGTTGGGGAGAGGGGGGATCTCGGCAAATATCACGCAATTTTTTTTTCTATTTGAAACAAGTAAAATTATACAATTTTTGTCCATTTAATCCAGATTGTACATACTTCAGATTTAATCTTAAGCATAATCGTAATACTGCAGAGCTGCAAAGCACAGGCGAGCAACCCACATTGCACCAGCGTATGTTCCGCAAAGTGCGACCCTGACGGATTGTCACAAGACGAGCTAATGAGTTACTGTGCGCAAGCGCCAATGGCTTAGAGTGGCTAGATCGGAACGAAGTTGAAGGAGCAGATGATTTTACTGAAAATCATATGGAGATGTTGGTTCCAATAGTCTCTCTTAAGACCGCGCATGATTCTCCATGGACTGAATTAGAGTAGATATTCTTTTTTTAATCACAGTAGTCACGATTTAAGTATATTCTATTGTTATACTTATATCTCTCAGCAATATTGATTACTAGTCTCAACTAGTCGTAAATAAAAGCACAAAGTAATTTTTTTTTCTTTTTACAATAACAATCCAACGCGTTTACGTGAAAAACCCATATTTTGAAAAATATCACGTGAGATTTGAGGGATGGGGGAGGGGGTTGAATAAAATCTCACGACATCTCACCAGGGGGGGAGGGAGGGACAGAAAATAAAAAAAAATACCTCACGTAATTTATGGTCGCCCCCTAATTTGATAATCGTTCTTCAAAATCCTGATTGAATGATAGAATACTCACGACTGATTAAATAAAAAAAAAAAAAACAAGGAAGCGAAAGAACAATCAACAAATCTTTAAGATTAAGTACTAAAGTTTTTTCCGCTTTCATTGTCATTACGAACTTAACATGGAAAGCTGGACTCTTTTCATCTCCGTGAACTCGTGATCACCCCCCGAATTAACCGCGGCGACCTTGATATTGCCGTCTGAGCAAATATTTTTAGCGACGCCCGCGATCTCATCCGAGGTGAAAGAGAATTAATATATCGCACATGCTGTACCAATTATGTCATAATACTATAAAGTAATGTAAACATCCATGAACTTGAATCATGTAGTAAACCAACGACCCCACATTTAGGAAATAAACGTTTAAACCATATATTGAATGACATGGGCATGTGCTTTGAAAGGATTTATAAAGGCATAGAATTGGGATGTGGATGTCCGATAAGTAGTGGCTCCATGCAAAATATCAATAATCACCTGCATCCAAATACACTGGAAGCCAACCTGAACAAACTTGGTAAAAGGCTAGACAAACTGATTCCTAAAGAAGAGGAATAAAAGATTACGACAAATTGGATCCTTCCTTTCTTTTCTTAAGGTGATGATGGCAATCTAGATAGAGCCAGCACAAAATTTAGACCCTTCAATAAAAAAAAAAACGCATAGCAAACCCATTAAGCCTACAAATTGCAGTTGGACACCATTTAACCTACATGGTGTCCAATCGGGATTTTGTAAATAAGTAATACATTTCAAAAACGAAGGTTACTTGTAAAAGAAAATTATATTTTGATATAGCATTTGACAATGGTGTCCAAGATATACTTAGAAAGTACAAATAACTTTAGAAAAGTTACATTGGTACTTGCCTGACCTAGATTCGAACCCGCGCACTCATTCTTGAGAGGCTGATGTTTTAACCTCTAGGCCACCACGACAATTGACAATAACAGTTATCAAGAACTTCTAAAAATCAGAAAAGCAAAACTGTCGAGAGTATGCAGCTTGTAGTTTCAATCAAACGGGTTATTAATTTAATGAGAAAATAAATAACGCTAATATCATACGTTTATTAATATGTATGACGAACTAAACATATTAGTAAAATCATTCGTGTCGGTGGTCGCACATACTTGAAAATGTCACTCGATAAGGATCAACTACTTAGTTCCTAATGGCTTTCAGCTAAGGATGTTTACCGATGTGAATCGCCAGTCGTCACAAATGTAGTACTTAATTGCCAACGTGATCGTGCCAATAAATTTAAAACACTACGAACTATAAACGTCTATCTCTATACAAGATGAAAATTTAAAAGAGGTGAACCCGGCCGTTACAAATGGGTGAAAATAGGATGAATTTGCAATAAAATTTGGAAGCGTGTAAAGCGTTGGGATCATGATTGAAAAAGAAATGAAGTCTTGAACGTTTACAACGTTTTCTTTAGCTTCTCTCAGTTTTAGTGTCCTAAGTCCCAGATCAAATCCCATGTCTGTATAAGTGTGAACCATTCCCATTACCAACGATCTTCATCATGAAGTATAAATATAAATAAATCAGTAATAGTTCTGTCATGTCGGGTCATTATCGCGAAATACAACACAAATGTGTGATGCCAGCCTACACTAATTTCAAAAGATCACAAAGAACTTATTTTATGTCTGTTAATACAATCTTTTTGTGACGTCATCATTTCTGTTTTTTTTTTAGCACATGACTTTTGGTTTAAAACTTCCCAATCATTTCAAACTATTGTAGCTCAAGCACATGACACAATGCACAGTCCACTTTTAACACCGAGAACAATCGATTTCGTAACTGTGCCAAAATAGCTAGTGTTTGAGGCTCTTTCTAAACTCTCTCTTTCTCTTTCTTTTTTGCTTTTCTCCAAATTTATGAACTACAAATCCAAATTTAAAGTACCTTTGTATTTATTGTATCAAATATATGCTTCTAAATTAATTCTGTACGAAACTTTTATCTTCCTCAGAGCAATCGATTGCTTACGACATCTTCAAGAAGACTGGTCGGTTCACTCCTCCAGCACGGTCTATCCCCAGATTCAGGAAGTACACTGTCGAAGACTTCCAGTTCATCAAGGTGCTGGGCAAAGGAAGTTTTGGAAAAGTAAGTTCAATAACACCTTTGTTTTATAAATATTTCAGCAATCGATCTTTCTTGAGCTTCCGCGTCACTAGTACATTAATATCAGTCAGTTGTGTCTGTTCGCAATGTTCATTGTTTTCTCTCGTTGACCTGAATCTGGCTCGGAGGAGGCAAGTGCCAGATTTCTAACGAGAAATTTAGAGGTTTAAAAATGGATTAACATATCACAACAATCAAAGAGAATATGTTATTCTACTTTCAGATAGCTTCAAAAGGATTCTTCAAACGTGGCTGATTGATTCAGTGAGATATTTTATGTACCTATTTTTTAGGTAATACAAAGTTACAGCTAATGTTCATGTCTGCACCTTAAAGATAATAAAACATTATTCTTACTAAGTGCTACCAAGTAAAAAGAATTTATTTTATAAAAATCCAAGGTGTGTACGTATTCTCCGTCCCAAAATAAACGAAAACTGAAACAAGGGATTTTGCCAAGAGAAAAAACAGCTCTCGCATACAAATGTAGTTAAGCCGTTGTGTACACATAATGATTTGCAACGGACAACACTGAGCACAGTGTATTTAGTTGCTGAAAGACACGCCTAATAATACAAAGATATGACAAACTCGACACATTCCAACACTACAGAAATAATGCGCCCATTAATTTGCCAAGTGTTAAAATATTTAAAATCTAAAGTGATTTGTTTAACTTAATCTTTAGTCCCTGGGAAGTGTTTTCAATAGGTTTTCTTAGTGAATCACTTCTTCCGGATTGCAAAAACGATTACGAACGAACAAAATAATATTTTCTTTGGGATTTGCGTAATGCGGAAAGTTTTGTTTTAATCCAGTTATAATCTAACTCTGGCACAATTTATCAATGGAAGATTTTTTTTCGCACATTTACGAATACTTAGTCTTTATTAATTTTCTCTATATTTGGTTAAGCTCTTTTTCTAGCCGATATTTATCCAGTTACTCCTCGCCTTTTCCGTCACTTGTAGAAACTGATAATCACAACCTGTGTCAGGTTATCGCCTATTATAGGTAAGCACAGTGCCTTTTTTGTTTTGAATGGGATATCATCAAATGACCACTCCCGCTCTGGACGGAGCGGAAGGACGTGTCAGACTCTTACTGACTAAAACCCACCCGTGTTCCTTCACTTGCCTGTAGGCCAGGGCCTCAGTTTCTTTTTTAACCAACCCGCAACCCTGACCCATAAGCACAGTGCTTTAGCCAGCAACGGTATATTCCGATAATCATCAGCTAGATATTGCTGAAATGCTGTAAGAATTTATATAATTGTTGCTTTAATTTTCACAGCTTAGTTTGCTACGCATGCAGCAACTATGTAAACAAAATATTCTAGTGTCATAAAGCCTTATTGCACTTTAAAACTTTGTCAAAGTGTGAGGAAATCATGTGAAAATAGAATTAACTACCTTTGAATTCAAGAATAAATGGAACTAGGTCACCAAAGACTACTTCATGTTCATGTAAACTCGTGACAATTGGAACAGAGAAGATCATTAGATTTTGAGTACCTAGAGTTGGATGTACGTAGGTAACTCTGGTATTAGATACTGATGTAAAACAGAAAGGATACGGTGTGAGTAACGTCTTTATTATGTCTCAAAGAGCTACTACACGCACGATCGTGGTTGGTGACGTCAATATACTCGACCGATTCTCAACAGGTTGACAGGATTGATTATGTATACGTCATACCAAGAAGAGCCATCTAATATATTTGGTGTCTAGTTTATTTTGACAAGTGACGATATAATGCTATTAATTTGTCGCATTCGAGACGCAGCGGCGAGCCAGTTAATAGTGACGCACAGAACATCAAAGAGTTAGGAAATGTCAAAAAATATTTTTATTTTGCGCATAAAGGCCGATGAACTCCGATGAAAGGTTTTGGACCATATGCATCCGTTTAAAGATAAATTAAATGCAACTTATTTGTGGGCCATTAACTGCGAGTCCTTTATAATTTAGGTCATTCGAAATGACTTAAATTATAAATGACTTGAGTTGAGTTAATGACCCATATGGGTCTTTAACTCAACTCAAGTAATAAGTTTATGTATGTAAATAGTTTTATGACTGCAAATGCTTAACTATTAATAGATATAATTTACCAGTTTAAATCAGTAGGCTACCTTTTGTGATTCAAAAGCTTTTTATGGACTAAAGTTCTGGTGAAAGAGGATACCTGAGATTTAAACGCAAGACTTACATCTTGTTATAAACTTTAATGATCGCACAATAAATAAAGGAGACATAAAATCAGAGCTCCCATATAGCTGTCAGTCGCCACCTATAAAGTTTACTCGTACGTCGCCAGTCGCCCTTCCCTTTCAACTGGGGATAAAATTATCTACCAATATTGTGCAACAAATTGTTTTAAGCTTTGAGCCTAAAATATTTGTAAACCCTGAAGTATAAATAAAATTGTGAGAAACATTTATCAAAAGATAACTCTACGAATCCGAATCTAATAAAGATTAGCCTGGATAAAAGTTCTAGCCCAACTTGGATTTCAAGAGATAAAAGAATTTGAAAAGTTAGTTGAGAGTTAAGCTGGTTTGAGGTGGCCCAGAAAATAATACGTAGAATTTGGGAGTGGCATTTTCCCACTAGTGAGACACCATCGGCTAAATATCTATAGTAAAAGATACAGAAAGACGGAAGACCCACTTCTCTAAATCCACTTGTAACTATTACCTGACTCAGATATCATAGTGCTTTGACTTTTTAGGCTGTTAGCCAGAGTAGCGTGAAAATAGAATTCAGGACACATGAGCAGGTCTCCACAGTGACTTGTGCAATAAGTTATTTAAATAATCGCCCTGTTTCTCGGAATGTCTTTGAAAGAAAATATCTAAATATTGTGACAGGAAAATTAGCACAACAAGATAACAATACCTACTCATCAGAATTAGGTTGACTTTTGGTTTATTTGGCATGAAATAATTTATTTGGTAACACTCATTTGGATGGAATAATTTTGAGATAGAACCATAGAATAAAATATTGTAATTGTGTAAAAAAGACACAAAATATTGTAGACAGAATTAAATACAAGTGGTAATTTTAGCTTCTTATATATCTGATTCGATGTTCCATTTATATTTTTTTTGTAAATGCTGTGGTGACCGTAACCTCAGTGATGATGCAACTTGGCACCTACAACTTAGCGGTTCGCCGCAGTTTACCTGCCACATTATCGTACTGAAACATTAGATTTATTCGCTCTATTTCGGGTGCCTACATCACTGGCCACCTTTCCAACGTCAGTGAGCACGTGTCGTCGTCCTCCCGCCGCTCGACGTAGGTACTGTCGCCTATTAACCATTGTCTATCGTGGCTTAATAGTCTACGATCTACAATTATTATCTGGCTATAGAATGATATGTGTTATAGCCAAAACACGAATCGTTCAACGCATATAGAGGCGCGCTATTTTTCTACAGCGTATTTTTATTTTTTTAACAGATGCGTCATGTGAACGTGTTTTCATCGTTCGTATCAGTTCTGGTGTTAGTATCTAATTCTTCATACTTCTGTTCATAAAGACAGCTACCATTTAGCTTACATTCTAGTTGAACCTGTAGCACTTAATTTTGGATAAGATTATCCTCAAAATTAATGAACAAATATGTAGCGGTAAAATTGATTTACGGCTACATATACCTACCAAATAGGTACACGTTTATTAGCAAGACTGATCTGCGCGTTATGTGAGCCAGAACGCAACGTCTTCCTGGTTTCGCAGAGAGCTTGGCCCAATTGCCTTTGAGAATGGGCCAAGAATACGGAGAAAGCATAATATATATGAATTATAAAATGAAAACTTCTGTCGTGCGGGTGTCACGTTCGCTTCCTGCGGCATATATCAGCACATAATTTTACTTTGTTTTTGTCAGTTCGAGATTTGCAAAAAAGGTAATCAAATTAGGGAGACCTCTTAATACGAAACGCTACGCCTTGTTATTATATAATAACAAGCATGATGAAGGATCATCGAATGACTCGGATTAATTATATTTGTTTCGGTGTCTGCCTTGCCATCTGCACGACTTTTCAAAGACAAATCTTTCACACAGTTCGTTTTTGTGGCATACGCTAAAGATTTACGCCTCTTTAAATAGAACCGGTATCAGTATCTGTTTGTCTCTGCACTAACGTCTATTTAAGCGTGCCTACGCACTAAACTGGAGAAGTATAGGTCGATGAACACTATATTCTAAGTTTAAAATATATATGTATTAGGTGTAGACAACGTTCAGTAGATACATAATAAGTTGGGTAAGATGTAAGCGAAGTATCTACATGAACATCGTGCGTAATTATTACACATCAAATTGTGAATAGCCTTTCGACAGTCCAAATTTGTTTTATTGGCCGTCCCATTCCTAGATTTTCCGAGGAAAGTTATTTTTTTACTACAATGGATTCTTTATTTTCCAGGTATTATTGGCTGAACTTCGTGACACAGAATACTACTACGCAGTGAAATGTTTGAAAAAAGACGTGGTTTTGGAAGACGACGATGTGGAGTGCACTTTGATCGAAAGGAAAGTTCTCGCTCTTGGCACAAACCATCCCTACCTTTGCCATTTATTCGCTACTTTCCAAACGGATGTAAGTAACCTCAAAACTATTTAAATCGAATATTTTTTGTAAAAGTAATAATAACACAAGTGAAATAGGGGATCTAGTATTTATATCTTCTATAGTCAGCTGTATACCTTGCAAACCTAGCCTAACCTAAACCAGTTCCCCGCACAGAAGATTCTAGAGCCCCTTTCACACGGCACTACACCGAAGACCTCCCTGAGATCAGCCTAGCCGAGATCGTGGTGGCTCTTGGAAAGCTTAAAAATGGAAAGGTCCCAGGAGAAGACGGAATTACCTCGGAGCTCTTGAAAGCTGCATATACGCCTGTGCTAAAAGAGCTTCAGCGTATGTTGAATACTGCTCTTTTCGGGAAGAATTCCTAAGGCATGGATCAGAAGCGTAGTGGTTCTGTTTTTCAAGAAAGGTGATAAAACCTTACTGATAAACTATAAACCCATTTCGCTTTTGAAAAAACTCTAAAAGCTGTTTTCAAGAGTGATCACTAACCGACAAGCGCGCAGATTCGACGAATTCCAGCCGCCTGAGCAGGCCAGGTTTCGAGGAGGATTTAGTACCATAGACCACGCATCCACAGTGAAGCAGATTATACAGAAGACCGAAGAGTATAATCAGCCCCTGTGTCTAGCATTTGTGGACTATGAGAAGGCCTTTGACTCCATCTAGACCTAGTCTGTTCTGGAATCTTTGCAGCGATGCCAAGTCGATTGGTGATATATCAAAGTGATGAGATGTCTTTACAATGCCGCCACAATATCCGTCCAACTCCAGAACCAGCAGACTAAACTTATCCTTCTTAAGCGAGGAGCGAGACAAGTGGATGTTATTTCCCCCAAATTGTTCTCCAATGCCCTCGAGGATATGTTTAAAACGCAGGTTGGCAGAGTCGGGGCATTAACATCAATAGCGAGTATGAAGAATGAATGAATGCCGCTCGAAGTTGTTTCAGAATACGTATACCTAGGGCAAACGTTGTAATTAAGAATAAACAACTTCAAGAAGGAGGCAAATAGAAGTATCCAGCTGGGATGGGCGGCATTTGGTAAACTTCGTCGAGTATTTTCGTTTCCCATACCCCAATGTTTGAAGACTAAAATCTTCAACCAGTGCGTCCTACCCGTCATGACTTACGGAGCCGAGACGTGGACACTAACGGTCAGACTAGTCCATAAGTTTAAAGCCGCTCAGCGCGCTATGGAGCTATGGGCTATGTTGGGCGTCTCTCTAAAGGACCGCATCAGAAATGAGGTGACCCGACAGAGGACCAAAGTAGCTAAGAGGATTACCAAGCTGAAGTGGCAATAGGCTGGTCACATATATGCCGCAGGGCCGACAACCGTTGAGGTAAACGAGTCCTCGAGTGGAGACCGCATCTCGGCAAACGTAACGTAGGACGCCCTTGGGTGAGATGGAGCGACGACATCAAAAAGGTGGCTGGTAGTGGCTGGCGCACAACTGGTCAGGATCGAGCTTGTTGGCGTGCCATGGAAGAGGCCTATGTCCAGCAGTGGACGAGTAAAGACTAATGATAATGATGAGTATTTATAGTGAAAATTGCCGCACTATGTGGGTTTCTAATAGACGTAAGAGAACAGTAGGTAATGTTATAACAAGTATGCTTCTGTATCCTTTTTAGTCTCACCTGTTTTTCGTGATGGAGTATCTGAATGGCGGTGACTTGATGTTTCACATTCAGCAAAGCGGGCGATTCCCAGAAGCACGCGCGCGTTTCTACGCTGCAGAAATTGTATCAGGACTCAAATTCCTGCACAAGAGAGGCATTGTTTACAGGTAATTTATTAATTTCAATCTACATTTTGGTTGTGTTGATGACGTAAGAATTGGCTTGTATCCTATAAATAATTTAATGTTCATCAGATAGATTTATAAAAAAATATTGAACACGTAGTTTTTATTTTTCTTTTATTCAAATACTTAGGAAAATATATTGATTTGAAATGTCGCATGACGTCACGCCGTGGTATAAAATATACCACGTTCCTTTTATACGCTATATCCAGTAGTTTCTGGTAATTTCGACAAAATAAAAAATACGTGCCTTATTTTTTTTTTTATTATCTATAAAGTCGAACTAATTATTTTTTTGATTTTAACAATATCCTTAACAGATTCACTTAGGTAGGTACTTGGGATTTTAACACATTCTTATGAAAATATTAAGAAGCTGACAGCTCAATCACATCATTCTATATGAATGATGCGATGCAGCTTCCTACAAGATTTAAGATTTGAGCTAATAATACCCACCAATTTGTAAGTTTGCCAAACGATGGTAATTAATATTTTGTCTCGGTTTTACATTTCGAAATTAAACAATGATTAATCCCTAATCTCGACGTTCCAGAGCGTGTTATTACTTATACGGACTACATACAGGTGCAGCATGTCTTGCTGAACCAAAACCTAATTGCCCTGTATTTTCTTTCTAGGGACTTAAAACTGGACAACATCCTTCTAGACTTCGAAGGTCATGTCCGCATCGCCGACTTCGGCATGTGCAAGCTGCAGATATATTTGGACAAGACGGCAGACACTTTCTGCGGGACGCCAGACTATATGGCACCGGAGGTCAGTACTTAGCACGTACTTACAAATGCGATGTTTATTTTTTCTGTAACAACATTGGATAAACTCACGTCAGGAAAGGCAGGTATTTAGAAGTTTTCCACTGATTTGTATCTTGCTCCTTGCTTCCTGACCTACTCCGTCGCATCGCATTGCCTGTGACGGTGTAGGTCCGGGGAGCACGGACATCAAATCCGATTAACACGTTAGTTTTCGAGAATTTTCGTATTTCTTTAAAAATAATATGCGTACATTGTTTTGAAAGACGTACCCGTCTATGTAGATACCTCAGCACTTCAGGAGTAAATCTCCCTTTAATAAAATAGATCTGTCTCCATAAATCTAACAATAATTAATGGTTATTGAATCACCCATACACCTGCCAATCCCGTGGTTGGCAACTTGGCAGTTGCTTTAATGGCCTTATAATCGTGTTGTCGAACGTTCAAAGATTGACGCCTTGTCTCTTTTCGCTCCTCAACATGTTACCACATCTTGGTTATCTCTAGTGTCATCCATCTAACAGTTCATTCACAATCATTTAAGTTTTGCTATCAACAACCTAACAGCAACCTAATTGTAATGAGAATAAAGATTATAATGATTTTGTCGGTGGCGGCAACCCAACAGCAAATTCAGTCTCTCTGTTTTGTTAAAATAACTGTGAAAGGGCTGTAGCTATGGATTGACCACACGGACTGCGTAAAAAGGAGACGTTGATACTTCTGGGGAAAGATAAGAAAATGGCTAGGTAGGTAACTACTACAATTTTCACTTGTCTTATTTGGTAAACTGAGACGTACCTAAAACAATATTGCGACGCAACACAAAAAAGGATGCAACGTAAACAAATATGGGTTTGTTGATTAATTCCTACACAGTAGGTAGTTCAGTTTACGCTAAAACTTCAAACACTGTTACTTTTTCAGTAGTGCTCATTCGTAGTAGTCATTCTGAAATCTACTTAGTTGCCAATAAAATAAAGTTGATAGGTACTTATTTCTTTGTTGATACTTGTAGCCTTGAAATTACGTCAATTTCAAAAATGAAAATTATACCTACTTACTTATAGATTTATAAATATATTAAGTATAATATAGGTACCTTTTTTTTTGGAGTGGAAATGCCTTTACGCACCGTACCCGCCGCTAGCTAGGCGACGGGCGTGTGTGGGACTCGCTCAGCCGAAGCCGGGAATACCCACTAAAACCACTCCGTTCCCCTCGGGCCCTGCGTTGAGAGATTGTCACGGGATCTGCCCGAAGGCACTGTCCCCGTGCCACTCTCAGGGCTTACCGGCCTAGCCTCGGCCGGTTTCCGCGCCAAAGGAGGATTACCCGGGGTACCGGAGTAATCCTCAGACGTGGTGACCAGTGCAATGCGCGTGCGGGAGCTACCCACACACGGCTGGCCGCCGGAGGGGAACGGCAAGAGCATCCTCTTCCCGCTCCCTCTCCGCAGCCTCCTTCTGCAAGAGGACGGTCGCGCAGAAGGAGGCGGCAGCCTCCCATGCACTCTCGCTTTCAACCATGGCTCGCACCATGGTTGCCAGGGAGAGGCGTCCGCCTCCGAGCGCCGCAACCAGGTCGCGGCGCTCGTTTCGCCAGGCCGGGCACTCCACCAGGGTGCGCTCGACCGTGTCGTCGAGAGACAATATAGGTACCTAATTTATCTTTACTAACCAAAAACACACCTTGACGTACACGTGTAGAAGGATCAACAATCAACAGTAAACTGTGAAAAGCGTAACTTATACTGGTTTCATATGTCGCGCAAACCTGCGGGCCTAGATACCTGGGCCTCTCAAATTTTTCACTGTACCAGTTCACTCAGAAAGTATTTATGTACGACAAAACATTTTTATGTATGAGAAACTGGCCAGGCATAATTTATTTAAAAAATATGATTATTTATAACTAATAATAGGTACGTTCCAAATTCAAAACTTGCCTCCATATTTTTTGCGGGCTAATTAATATTATCGTGTCTCTTTGAAAAATGGATTTGCGTCGAGACCATTTTGCGCTATGATTTTTTAAGATTTCAAATGTCGCCTGAAACCAGACGAATCGTACGATAGACTTCAAATGATATTTCATGGATGAAGGCCCTTCTAAGGCAACCGTGTATCGGTGGTATAATGAACTTAAGCGCGGTCGACTAACTTTGGGGGATGAAGAAAGAAGTGGTCGCCCTTTGACGACTGTTACAGAAGAAAACGTGTTAGTAGTGAAAAGTTTGATCCAAGACAATAGACGAAATACCAAGGAATTCAGCATAAATTGCGAATTGGATCAGGAAGCCTTCACGAGATTCTACACGTGCATCTTCGGTTGCGGAGGAAAGTTTCACGCTGGATACCGAACAATCTCACCGACGCTCAGAATCAGGCACGGGTGGAATGGTGCCATGATATGATAGACAAATCTGAAGCTGGCTTGTCTCGGCCTGTTTACGATATCGTTACAGGTGATGAATGTTGGATTTATCAATACGATCCAGGAACGAAGCGCCAGTCGACGGTTTGGGTGTTTCAAAATTAACACTGAACCAAATGCTTGACAGAAGTTTTCTCTACTGTGAGCAACAAGTGACCAAATACAGGGCTCCGCGGGTTACTGCTTCACCGCGACAATGCGCCCGCACACACCGCAATCAAAACGAGGGCCTTCCTGGACAGTACACCGGTCAAACACCTGGGTCACCCTCCTTACAGCCCTGCCCTAGCATCGTGTGACTTTTTATTATTGGCAAAAATAAAAGATCAGCTCAAAGGGATACAATTTTCGTCGCCGGAAATGCGCTGTCGGCTTTGGAAAAGGCTGTGAACGAGGTGTCTGCGGCGGACTGAAAAAGTGTTTCGAAAACTGCTTCAGACGCATGAAACATTGTATAGAGGCTGATGGAGCGTACTTTGAAAAGATGTAATGAAAATATATACAATATGTAAAGAAAACCCTGTCCGACCCGTGAAGGTATTGTTAGGTATCAATAACTGATTCTACTAATGGATACAAAACCGGGCTAAACTTTGATAAAAAAAAACCCCTAAAAATAAATATTATTTCGCAAAAAGAGGTAACTTAATAAATGTGCGTTAAGCACCCTTCCGCGGGCGGCGGGCGGCAGGGCACGTGGTCCCATCGCTATTCGCTCAAAATAATACCGGTGTTGTCACTTTTTTAAAAATTACCAAATTTCGGGGAAGTTGGAATTAATTCACGGGAAAAAAGATTTCAAAACTCATTTGTATTGGTACTATGATGATTACGTAAAATTTTATATTATATTTGGTCATGTGTTTACCTAACCTTTATTATCCTTATGGGTCGGACAGGGTTTTCTTAACATACTGTATACCTATAGGACATTTTTCTTATTATTCCAAAACTTTCTGAGTGTCCCGCATATAAGACTACATATCTAAGCTCATGAGTCATCGTATATCGTTCGCATATAGCGATCAGTCGCCTGAGGGCATCGATCGAAAAAAAAAAAACACTAAAAAGACATCAAAACTATTTACAAATATATCATGTCATGTCATTCGTGTCTAAACTTAGACGTGTAGGAAAAACTTATCAGTCTTGCCGTGTCGCATAGCTTGGAAATGACACATCTTCACTTCCGATAACTCGTGATTAGTAGCCAAATATCTGTCAACAGACTGTACTACAACAACAGATTAGCGTCTCGTTCTGTCCTCTACAACGAAACTCGTTCACGGGTCACGCGACATACCTAATTCAGCGAACTTATTAGGCCATTTTGATTTAGGGTCGCCAATAAGTGCGAGTTTTTTAAGTTCCACAATCCACCATGCATTCCAAGTAATGTCATAAGGCATCAGTGATCCATAGTCGACCGCCGATACAAATGTTAACCTACGAGATATATGAACGATTGCGTCTTCCCAGCATTTGTTGACTAAACAAAAGGATACAAATATTTTTTTATTTTTGTTTCAGATAATAAAAGGCTTGAAATACAATCAGACAGTGGATTGGTGGTCTTTTGGTGTGCTGCTATACGAGATGCTGATTGGTCAGAGTCCGTTCAGCGGCTGCGACGAGGATGAGCTGTTCTGGTCCATTTGCAACGAGATGCCTTCGTACCCGCGTTTCCTCTCACAGGAGGCGCTCACCATATTGACCAGAGTATGTTGGTTTATAGCTAGGATATGTTTAAGTGAAAGGAGAATAAAGAAAAACAAACTAGAAGGCATAGCTGGATTGATCTTAGTGAGGCTTTTGAAATAGATTTTAGAACAGTGCTTTGTATAAAATATCTTGAACCAAACGTTTGGGAGGAGAAGGGCTTTCCTTAAGAAAAATTAGATTGATCTAAGATCAATAAGTAAATGCGAAGGTAGACAACATACGGAGCTCTCTCTTACTTGCAGTGCAGATGTCTTTTCAACATTTATCAATTGTGTGTTGTAGCTATTGGACAAGGACGCGCGGACCAGACTTGGCGGCACCGAGTGCATGCACGGTGACATCAGGGAGCAGAACTTCTTCCACGCAATCAGCTGGGATCGGCTCGAGAGGCGTGAACTTGAGGCACCCTTTAGACCACGGGTGGTAAGTGCGACTTTACTGCTAATATGAAAACCTCTCCTATTATAGAAAGAATGGGCCTCTAAGGACAAGACGACCTATGGTTTTCTTAGTAGCTGGATGGGTTTTAATAGGTACCTACATGACGTGTCTATTAACTCATCGGCTAGGTTTTGTTTTTATAAAACAAACTGGCCGGTTTGAAACGTCATTTGCTTAAAAAAAAAAAATAACATGTCCATGCTGTTTTTTTTTTTTTTGATACTACAATCAAATTAAAGCTTGAAGAGACGATTTAAAAAGCATAACATACCTTTTAAAACATTTAAAATAAATTATCTTTGTCATTTTGGTTCAATCCTTGATTTTAGCTACTAGAACCCAAATCAGTTCAATTCATTTATTGATTAACTTTTTCGCAGAGACATCCGATGGACACTCAATACTTCGACAAAGCATTCACCGGCGAACGGCCACGCCTCACCGCAGTGGAGCCCCACGTCTTGCGCTCCATGGACCAGGAGCCTTTCAGAGGCTTCTCTTACACCAACCCTAACACGACGGACCGCTAAACACAACTCTAGAAAATAGAGCGATGGTTAAAATTCCCTTGTTATATTTAGCAGGCACGGGCGCAGCAGCGTTTTCAAGAACGTTCGCTGCGTGAACGTCGGTGTTATTATTGGTGATTACAAGTCCCGCTGGACGGTCTTTGGCAGTAAAATTTTTATAGTAACGAATAAATACTTTAGAACCCATTAGTAGAAAATATAACACTCGGAATCGTAGATGCATAAAATCTACTTTTTATTAAGAATGGGTCGAGTTGAAAGCTGCCTTATAAGTGTTGTATTCTAAAACAAATCGATATCTACATGTCGAGGGTATCATAAGTTAAATCAGTAAAAATGCATATCAATAAAAACATATGTTATTGTGTCTGGAACACGAATTGTATTGTTATATGGAATAGGTGTTAGATAAGGGCTGTAACACACACGTTGCTTCTTCATATTATTATGTTAAATACCATCCTAAAGCCTAATTAATACAAATAGCCTAATAAAAAGCCAAATACCATACCATCACAAATTAGCGTTTATGTTTCAACCTATGTGTTACATACCTATTATTTAAACAATTAAACAATATTTTATATGTTTATTATACTTTATTCATGTAAATCATTTAAATTGTACAGTTAAACTACAAAATGATTTTATAATTTTAAACATTCATACAAAATCCACAAGAGTAATTAATAACTTAATTTGAGCAGCTAAAAAATGCTATACGAAGTTAAGGCTTCGGAGTTTTGTATTATGTAATTAAGCTCTGATTTTTGGAAATTAATAATTTAACTTACATACTAAGAAGAGATTGTGGATAATTATTTATGAAACGTTATGGTTATATATGTACACTTATTTGTGGTTACACAGACCCACAAAAAACTCAGTAAAGTAATTTAATGATAATTTATTTATGGTAATTATATTAAAATTATATTGATATTGCTCTGGCATAAAAGGAATAACATATATCAAAAATAGTTTCTTTGGATTGTACATTGTTTGTTGGATAATAAATTTACAAATTATAATGGCGTTTCATTATGCAATATTATAGCAATTGCACAATGGCTCGATTTAGGAATACGGGGCTATATAAATTAGACAGCTTTATTTTAAAAACTTAATTGTAATTTTACTTAAAGATCTAAAGGCACTCAAACTATGGCTACACGGAGTTATTTATAGACGCGTCATGTCGCGTCGTATTTTGGCCATTGACTGATATAGGTGTTTTGTTTATCTTTAAAAGATTTACATATCGAGCAGTGAACAATTTAAAAAAAATTAAGTTCGTTTTAAATAAAAATATTATAGATCTAATAATTTTTTACTTTATTCTGAATGATTTAAAAAAAATTTAATAAAAAAATTAATACAATTAGGTTTGGGCTGGGACTAAGCGGTTATCACGCTGCCACGCACCACGGAGCATTAGAGCGTGAATGCGTGTTTTAACATTGCTTGTAAGTATCTCCGTTTGGTCTTCTTACATTCGCTTTAAATGCTTTTAGAGTTGCCAAGTCACGCTACAAAGCATCGGTGGAAAAATCTAAGGGTAACTTGTTGCGGAAAATCGTTGATAAACTTGACAGGGAAGGTCCGTGGTCTCCCTTATATCACGAATTTAAAGCTAACAGATCGGTCGACCTTGCATACGTTCAAAACATTAAAGTCAATGATTATTTATTATTATTTATTTATTTAGGTTAACCAACAATTGTTTACACTGTACATTATTATGACTTAATGACTAAAGTAACACTTGCAAGTGCAACAATTAATTTTTTAAACGGTTTACATTATATACTTAATTAAAACTTAATTGATATTAAAATTGAAAAGCATACATACAAAAACTAATTAAATAACGATTGGCGGGAAGTTGAACAATAAATAACAAATTTAAATTCTTATAAAATATTAAATAATTATATTAATTACTAAGATTAATTATCGAATTATGATTTAAGAGGATTAAAATTAAATGATAAGCATACCGCAGGCATAGAGGAAACAACAGAAGTTCTAATTAATACACTTATCCCTGATGATTCACCAGCTAACGATAGCGACTACCACCAACAGATTCGAGCGTGGGCTCCTGTGCCACCTGAATCACCAATGTCAGACGTACCATCTAATGACGAATTTATAAATAGTGTTAGAAAACTACCGGTCAACAAATTATCAGGTGAAGATAAAATATCTAATACTTAGGATGATTAAAGAGGCGTGTAAAACAGCGGGTGATGCCATCTTAACTGTATACAACCGATGCATTACTGAAGGCGTTTTTCCTCGTAAATGGCGACGCGGTTTCATACGAGTAATACCAAAGTGTGGTGACAAACCACCGGATGATCCGAAGTCATATCGTCCTATCACGATTCTACCATCTTTGGGGAAACTTCTTGAGCGCCTCATCGTTCCACGTTTACTACCGAACGGTCCAAAATTCCATAGTAATCAATATGGCTTCACCATAGGTAAATCTACAGTCGACGCGGCGCTTTCTGTCAGAAGAACCGTTAACCAATCTGAAAACAAGTACGTAATTGGGATCTTCCTGGATATTTCTGGGGCTTTTGATAACGCCTGGTGGCCTATGCTGTTGTTAAAATTAAAAACCCGCGGTTGCTATAGAAACATATATAATCTCGTTTACTCGTACTTTATAAACGGTTCCGCGGTACTTAAGCTCGGTCATTTTTCTAGTACTAAAACACTAACCATGGGATGTCCTCAAGGTTCAGTTGTCGGTCCTTATTTATGGAATTTGGGTTTTGATGACTTCCTCGCGATCCCGCTTCCTTGCGGCTGTTCACTTACTGGTTACGCGGACGATGGCCTACTGCTCATTCAGTCAAGTACCCGAGCTGGACTTGTGAACTTGGCCAATACTTGTCTAAATTTAATATCTCAGTGGGGTGATCGTAACCGCCTAGCGTTTGCGCCACATAAAACCTATCAACTTCTACTAAAAGGTAATCTTAAATCATTGCCTACTATTAAATTTAACAACGTTCCCATTAAAAAACAGCAATCCGTATGCTACCTTGGTATGATCTTAGAAAGGAATTTTTCATTTATCGAACATATAAAAATAGTTGGCGAAAAAGCTAAAAGGAACTTTTATGCCCTAACTAGAATATCCAAAGCAACTTGGGGTCTATCATTCCTAACTTTAAAGACTATATATGGAGCTACCTACTTAGGATGTATGTGCTACGGTGCACCTGTTTGGGCCGATAGGGCCAGTATAGGGGCGGCACGACGTAAACTGCTTCAAAGCTAACGTTTGGCATTGATATTTTTATGCAAGGCGTATAACGGTCAGTACTGAAGCCTTACCGGTACTGGCAGGTGTACTTCCAGTCGATCTTGAGGTACAACGACGTGCTTCAATGTACTATTCCGCGAGGGGGGAGGCCATGGACACTAATTTTGTTACACAACGCGACTTTAATAAAATTTCTAGATTATTTAAACCTCAGAATGAAGTCTGGGAGGACCTCTTATCCGAATGGCAAAGTAGGTGGGATAATTCCATCAAGGGCCGGCACCTCCATCTATTCTTTCCATCCGTTGGCGATCGGCTGGCTAAGGCATGGCTGGTGGTTGACCACTGCGTTGCCCAATTTCTCACAGGTCATGGCAACTTTAAAACTAAACTGTATTCTTTTAAACTTGTTCCTTCGCCTTTGTGTCAGTGTTCTACATCGAACTGTGAATTTGAACAGTCCGCACATCACATCTTGTGGGAGTGTGTTCTTTGGCAGCATGAACGCAATATTATGTTGGATAGTGTACAAGTTACATCCGGAGTCGTTTATTATACGGACCTTGTAGAAACTAGAACCAATTTCTGTGCGTTCAGGCGCTTTTGCCATACCTATTATTGGAATCAATTGTAACAGCTAATACCTACTTAGGACCCATTAACTTAATCAAATTTTATTCCGTGGTGTTTGGCAATCTGGGCTTCTCCCAGTTGCAATAATGTCCCTTTGTGCCGATTGGCCTAGTTCTGTTCTGTCTCCTGCTTGTTATGGAGGGAAGTGGAAAAAAATATCTTTTTTCTTACTCCTCCGCTATTCTTTTCTGATTAATTTCGTTGCGGGACCAAAGACAGTTGAATCGTTTCTCCGGGACTCGTCGAGCTTCATTGCTCGGCGTTTTTCTGGCAGTCTCCACTGTTGATTCTGGCTTTCAGGAGTTGCAGTGGTTGGGAAAAGTGTGGCGGGTTTTGTCCCACACAAAAAAAATATCTCCGTTTGTATAGAATAGACACACAGTGCAGAACACAGAAAATCAATTCGCGCGCGTTCAACATACACGCAACATGCAGCCTGACGCGTGGCATTGGGATAATAGTCTTAAACTTAAAACTTATTTTGTAATGACATCTCAATCAATGAATGCTCAATCCATCGATTGAGTTCGCAGGCAGTCAATGCCCAATAGACAGATCAATCCTC
The DNA here is from genome assembly GCA_037179545.1 of Sesamia inferens. NCBI lineage: Eukaryota > Metazoa > Arthropoda > Insecta > Lepidoptera > Noctuidae > Sesamia > Sesamia inferens. The sequence goes on along the minus strand of CM073928.1, from coordinate 10,725,251 downwards.
ACAACATTAACTTCTTTATTTATTTAAAACAGACGCAGTGATCAATATTTATTAGTTTAAAAATTATGTTAGTTACTGAAGCATATAAAATAAATTACTTCTTAAGTTAAATCCTCATGACCTCGAAATGAATGATTAAGTTTTGATGATTTTTTAAATTAAATGATCATAATAAATGAATGAATATCAAAATATGTAATTAAGAAAAGAAAATACTACCGACACAAGCACAGGAGTTTGTAGTGATAACGAACTATGAATATTGGTTAGATATAATTAAATAAATATACCTACGTATAATTAATCCATCATCATCATCTCAGCGTTAATCCCAGTCGTATCCGAAGCTTTCAGCTTTGGTGTCCGGGATCCGCTTTACCAGTCTAACAGTCTACAGTCTAGATTTTGGCTAAACTTCGATATTTTCCGTGAAGCGACTGCCGTATGACCTCCACAACCCGAAGGCGATATCGAAGCATTGCAGTTAGACCAATATTGTTAGCCTTTTGAGGGCTCGGACAACCCGTAACGACTGCCATTAGATGTTAGTATGGCAACCGGGACCAACTCCTTAACGTGCTTTCCGGGGCACGACCAGACCAGTGCAAATCTATGAAGATTTGCACTGATTTTCACGTATAATTAATCCAAATAAGACTTAATATGATTAGGGTAAGTAATCAAGAATTGTAGTACCTTGTGTTTTGTGGCTACAAGCAGGTGGTGCGATAGTTTGTCCTCAAACACTTCTACCGCCAATATGCTGGGGTCTTCGATATCATTGTCAAAATCTCTCACGTTAAACAATCGGTCCAGTTGAGCGTTTGCAGGTGTCATAGTATGTGGAGTGCAGATTGAGACCTAAACATTTTGTTTTATACAGTTTTGTGTGGCAAGATGCCAAATACATACCTTCTGCCGACGTTTTTCGTCCCCGTGGAAGTCAACTACACCATAAAACATAAACTATGGCTATATACTTGGTATGTAATGTTTCTTTCACGATGATTTTTATTTCTTGTACCTTTAATTTATAACTTCACTTTTTAGAACAGTCCGTATACGCCGAAATTAGTTCCAAACTTCCATATAAATTTTAACCCTACTCTGTTTTAGTACCAATCGTACGACAACTGATAATCTTTCGGGTTTACGAAATATAGCCCGCTAATGCGATTAACATACGGCACCGCGTACCGCCAAGGAGGGCGGCGACGGCCGGGCGGATTTCGTAGCGGTGCCCCGCGCGGTAAGCCGGTTTACGCGCCTGTCTGCGCGGATGGATTTAAACAGTTTGTTCACAGACACTGGCAAGAATCTTCTGATCTTATTCGTCCTGCCACTGTTCACGATGATCTGCGAGGCTATACGGCTCTCCGTGTGTGAAGCGCCGCTCCACCCCGCGGACGGCAGTGCGGAGGGGCGGTGGCGATGAGAGCACCGCTCGACCGCTAGGTCGGCCGGTGTATTACGAGTATATATATGTGTTAGGCATCTACGGATTTATTAGTGCTCGTTCACGTAGACTCGCGGGCGCGGTGGCGGGCTCGGTCACGAAATATCAAACAAATGACGAAATATCAAAGTGTTCACGTATGAAACGCACGTGCGGTGTAAGTAGCGGGCTAGCAGGCGACCGGCGCGCGCGGCACGCTCGCGACAATTACAAACGCGAGAAATGTTTGTGCGTGTTCACGTTAAACTAGCGGCAGAGCGCGCGATTACCCCGCGACGTCAGGTAAGATCAACCAGTTTGAACTTATGAAATCGCGCAAACGCCTGGCGGCTAACGTGAACACGAACTCGCAACGTCTTCGCGCCCGAACCCGCGCCCGCGCCCGCGCGTTTCTACGTGAACAAGCACTTAGATGTCAATGCGGCATGAGATCCGCTTCACCGCCAACCGCGGCGGTGCGCGGTGCCGTGTATTAATCAAAATCAAAATCAAAAGTCATTTATTCAAATTAGGCTGAGAATCAGCACTTTTTGAACGTCAATATTACATAAGACAGTCCCCCAAAAACGCCCACCCATCGACACTTCCTAGTGCTTTCGCTGGGAAGAAGAAGTGGCGGAACAAACTCCCCAGCAGCACATCTGTCTGTTCATTTTTAAAAAAACATGTCTTTATACAATACTATGTATAGTGATGAACACGATAAAATACAATAACAATGAAATTATTTACCATATGCCAGCTACCACGCCAAAATACCAGCAAAGCAAAACAATATATTTATATTCAAATGAAAATGTAATTAACTAAAACTTGTTACTTAACTAAGAAGCCCCAGGCATAAAGGGCGTGACAGCTTACATATTTATGTAATGTAAAAAAGTAAATTATATGAACTCATGTAACGTATCAATAAGCTAATTACTGAGAAAGAACACAAACATTGTCCTGAGTTAATCAGAGCGACCAGCTATTCTTATCATTTAAATAATCATTCACGGAATAATATGCCTTTGAACAAAGCCTGGACTTAATTTGTGCTTTAAATGCATTGTAGGGCAAGTCTAGCAAAGCAGAGGGTATCTTGTTATAAAAAGCTATACCAAGCCCAACAAAAGAGTTATGAACCTTTTGAAGTCGGTGAAAAGGGGCTCGCAGTTTGTCCTTATTTCTGGTGTTAATCGCCTAACAAACAGAGACGGACAGATGGATAGCGGAGTGAACCCTAAAAAGTATCCTGTATATTTTTGGCTAGCTTGCTAGCAGTGGTTTAAAAGTAATAATAAAACATTAGGTACTGACCGATCCATCCTTATAGCCCATGAACAGAACTTCGCCATGTTCGGTGGCACATGTCATGTCCGCACATTCTAACCAGACCACATTCGTTCCCTCTTCTTTGCAAACTTTAACCCGCTGATCTCTATTTTTCACTGAAAACAAAACAATGACATTGATGTACAGACGACAGTACATCAAGCTACTACAATCTGCCAGATTTCTTTATTACATTTTCAACTTTTATCTCTAAAGCATTAAGGCTCAGGGTTTATTTGGGAATATTTGACAGTTTCGGGTAGCTTGACCTGCTGGTGTACAAATAGAAAGGTGCGAACCCCTACCATAAACTACCAAATAGCACTTCATAGATAAACTGTCATAGACAATCAGTTAAATGCTATTGCCAATTTATATGATATGACTGTCTTCCTCAAGGGTTGGAAAAAGTAAATCTTGTGGTACACGACAACAGCACATGCCGGAAACAAATACCCCCTTACTACAAAACGAAATCTAACTTAAGTTCCCGAATTAACTTTTGAGTCAGTATTTAACTTTATTGGGGTTAAAGTCAAAGTTCTTAATACAAAAGTGACAAGTTAGTACCGAACTAAGCTGTCATTTTAATTTAAAGGTCTGTATTTCTACAATGGTTAGGAATTCAATAACCATATAGGTGGTTTAAACCTGATCTAAATAAAATCTATGTTTTGTAATAAGAGAGTTAAGGTAAAAAAACAGTGATGCGTTTAATGTTACCTGAATGAATCAATATCTTAATAAATTTAATTTTATAGTGACAATTAATAAAAAAATAAGTACACGGCTTAGTGGATGAATTTTTAGATATTTTTAGGGGACTAATGGTTGTTTTTTCCGCAGCGAAACGGTTTTGTCTTAGTAATACAATCGTTTCATCAATAAATAAAATATTAGAAACATGAAATGGCAGATTTAACATAATTATAAACAAAATTCCGCAAAAGCCTCGGGCTTCAGCTAATACCCAACAAGTTATTCAAATTTTCCCTTCATACTTTTACGGGCTTAGGATCATCATAAATACTTTTTAGCTGCAATTTACAATTTAATTTAGAACACAAAAAAATATTATCTAAGATAATTTTTCAGATACCTACAAATGTATTTGAGGCGTATTTAAAAATGTTCAATCAAACTATTTACAATAATTCTGATCAGATAAACTACTTCTAAATGTTCATTATTTACAAAAGTACGAGTAGGTACTTACTTACACTTCCCGGTAACGGAGTAATTGTTCAAAGTGTAAGCCTCTGCGTTGTATACACAATCGCTCACGATTTAATTGTTATCTTTTAATTTAAATAAAGGTGTCTCTGTCGCTACGCACGATATGAAAAGCGTCCACTATCGCAGTCATTAACGAGTCACGAGTTTCATACTGTTCTCGATACTCCTAGGCGCTTAACCTCAGATCACAAGAAAAAGTCTAATGGAGTTAGGTCTGGGCTTCTTGGTGGCCCAAGCATCGGCCCGCCGCACTATGGAAAATCGTAGAACAACTGCTGATTAAAAATAGGTTTTGTCAATGTCGCTACTGGCATACTTTATTTATTTTACTCAATAGTTTAAGGACCAAACTAGAATATAATATCAAAAAATTATACATATTATTTGAAATGTTTTTTTTACAACTCTACAAACTTTATAGTTTTGACGGACGTCCATGTTAAGCCCGTTCACTTCATCACTTTCAAATTGATTTTATCGTTATACATTACAGGAAAAGGTATAATGTATTATATATTTCTGGAAACCTCGTCTTTTGAAGAATATGAAACACCTATTATGTATTTAATATTATATTAACGTTTACCTTAAAATAATTGCAAAATAAATAATGGTAAAAAAAAAGTTTATTTAAAGTTCATCGAGACTTTTGACAGTTACCGACGTTTACCCATGCTTTACATTTAATGTTGATTTGTAGCCTAGCTATCCATAAACATAATCAAATAAAAAAAGTTGCGAATATTTGCGATTTTCGGAGTAATTTGTAAAAATGTGATAAAAGTCAGGAAACAGAAAACCGCTCGCTATCTATTGCGGTTTGAAATGTTCCTGTTTACATCAATAGTTTGCGGTAAGTTTTGTAATTTATCGTTGATATTAGGATGTCTTATCTATTTTGCACTCATATTGCGTGTGAAAATATTAATCAACAAGATGCACACTACCCTCATATTTCATATAGTATATAAACAGTGGTTTCATTTCATTTTAAATAACAGAATAGTGGTGAATTAGAAGAAGAAGAAGTGTAATTGTTACCAATACAATATAATTACGTGTTTTGTTAACTCTTCAAAATGTCTACTTTCAAGTGTTATAAACGTGAAATAATACTTTCGTATATCGAAGGAGGAAAATCGTTGGAGGCATTATCAACCGTTTTAAAAGAAAATTATCATGTATCTGAAGACAACTTATGTTTCATCCTCAGTGATTTTCAAAGACATATTATTCCCACTTTTAATAAAAGATGGACAGAAGCTTCACGGAAAAAGGATTTATTTTTAACGAAAAACAGTAACTGGTTGGAATCAGAATATTCAGTAAATTTACCGAACTCTGAAGACGTTACAACCGTCTCCACACCATCTACTTCTTTTGGAAAACGTGGGAGACCGTGCGCATCTTATCCAGACTTGTCAGAATCCAGTAAGAGAAGAAAAAATCTAATGTTTTTTAATGAATATGGATTTGAACACTTCTATAATGCATATCTTCAAGGGTTACGTTCAATAGGAGAAAGAACAGAAGCTAATCTTGTGGAAACATTAAGGTTTGCTGACAGTGAAAATAAGACCTTATTCTCGAGTCTCATAGAAGATGCAAGGCAGACAAAAATTTTAACGGATGAAGAAGCATTGAGCGTGTTTATTGACTTTGATTTAACAAAAGCACAATATTTGTACTTGAGAAATGTAACGAATGAACGAAAATGTTTTGTGTTTCCACCATGTTTCAAAGTGCAAGAAGCTAAAATTACTTGCTATCCACCATCTTCAGCTATAGAAATTACAGATACAAGTGCAAAAATAGTAAGACTTCAAGATTTATTAGATCACACTGCAGCCAGGATATTGAAAATAGATTCAGTGTATAAAAATGGATTGAATAACTTACTTCTATACAGCAAATGGGGCTGTGATGGCTCATCTGGTCAAAGTCAGTACAAACAGAAACTGCCAGAAGAGTCTGAACTAATTTCTGATGCAAATTTATTTATCACTTCTTTGGTGCCTATTAATTAACGAGCTTACAGGTGATGTTGTTTGACAAAATCCGGTACCTTCATCTGTTCGTTTTTGCCAGCCTATAGTAATAGAATTTTGCAAAGAAACTCCCGAGAAAACTAAAGCTGTTGTGGACGAAATAAAAGGTCAAATAAATTCTTTGCGTCCATCGTTAATTAACAAAGAAGGTGAAGGAGTGCAAGTGAAGCATGATCTATTTCTTACAATGATAGATGGCAAAGTGGCTCAGGTATTAACAGATACGTCTTCGGGTTCCACATATACAATATGTGGAGCTACTCCAATCCAAATGAACGATTTGACTAAAGTTACTGCTAGGCCTGAAAATGAATATTCTTATCAATACGGACTGTCTACTTTGCACGCCTGGATTCGTTGTATGGAAATGATTTTACACATTTCCTATAATCTGTCTTTCCAAACTTGGTCAGCCACAAGTGAAGAAAAGAAACGACTAAAGCAAGAGAAGAAAACCCTGGTACAAAGGCGTTTCCGTGAAGAGCTAGGATTGATCATCGATAAACCAAGACAAGTAAGTGGTAATTCTAATGACGGTCATACTGCCAGAAGATTTTTTCACAATGCAAGCTGCTCTGCTGAAATTACAGGAGTGGATATAAACTTAATTAAACGACTTTACATAATTCTGCAAGCTCTTTCATCGGGTATAATGATGCTGAAAAATTTGGCAGTTATGCTATGGAGACTGCCAGAATCTATGTGAGCAATTATGAATGGTACTACATGCCATCTTCCGTTCACAAAATTTTGATTCATGGAGAAAGTGTCATAAAGCATTTTGCAGTATTTCCTATTGGTCAACTTTCAGAAGATGCACAAGAATCTCGTAATAAGGATTATAAAAAATTTCGTCTACATCATGCTAGAAAATGCTCAAGATCCGCTACAAACGAGGATGTATTTCATACTCTTCTTTATACTTCAGATCCATACATAACCAGCATTAGAAAACCGTATACTAAAAACGTGAAGGAACTTGACGAAGACACCTTAGATCTTTTGAAAGTAAACGAATTAATTTCAGATCCCGAAGTTCATCAAGTATAATTAACATACCTAATATTTAGTAAAGATTACAATTAATTAATTAACTAATCATAAAAAACATTTTTATGAAATATTACGATTAAAACCGATTTTAAACATAAATATTAAAAAAATATATATTATTATTATTTAAATTGATGTGTATTTTGATGTACTAAATACTAATATTAAAATAATAGTATACATTGTTAAAAAATAAATATTGGACATTTTTTATAATTTTGAATTTGTATAATTTTTTAATATAAGGTTTTACATTCAATCATAATAAATTATATTAGATTTGAAGCCATATACACTATTCTATATCTGTGCAAAATTTTAGAACATAATATTCAAAAATAAAAAAGTTATTGATTTTTAACATCCAATCCAGCGCTGGGGAAATACCGAGTTCGGGGGCTCTCGTAAAATACGGTGATAATGAGCCGGGCACTCATCGTGCCGATAAAAAAGATTTTCCATTGGCACTGATAATGGAAGGTCATCTAATAGGTCCGTGATAACATTTTCAGATAGGTTCCACCTGTTAAGTGTCCTGTCACAAAAAGCGGTCCAATGAGATGGCCATTAATTATTCCGGCCCACACATTAACACTAAAACGTACTTGATGCGCACACTCACGGATAACATGTGGGTTATTTAAAGCCCAAAAATGTTAATTACACTGGTTAAATATGCCAACTCGCGTAAAAGCTGCTTCATCCGCCCATAAAATGTTTTTATCCTGATTGTCGATCAACCACTGACAGAAGGCAATTCGGTTTTGAAGGTCATTTTCAGAGCATGAACGCCGCGATAATGGTAAGAGTGTTGTCCTTCCCCGTTCAGTATTTTCCAGATGTAATAATGGCTTACTTTAAACCTTGCCTCGGCCGGACGCGGACGCGTACTTCGACGATGATCCCGTTCGAAGTACTCGATGATCTCCTCGTCGAGCGCTGCCGAAATAACGGCCGATCGACCACTGCCCTGTGCATGTGCTGGTGTTTGAAATTGACCATGGTCTAGTAGCCGCTGTGTCGCCGTTATGATGGTCCGTGGCGGTGAGACTTGGGGGTTTTGAATCCCGCTAAGACGGAGGGACTGCAGGTGCCAGGGCAGGCCGGGCAGAAAAAAAAGTTTTGGAAAACTGACTGACGGACTAATTAGTTTGTTTTAGTCAACTACCCTATTACAATAGATAGGGCAATAAAATAAACATTAGGCTTTCGAACATTTATATTTTTTGCGCGCAGACCATATCGTGTCACTACAATTGAGAGCTTATTTTACTTTGAACATTTATAAGCGGCATCGCCTTTGTCAACTTAAACGATAGTTTTTTGTATAAAAGTTATTTTATACCGTATTAACGCACATGACAGATTTTTTTGGTTTGAACATTTTTCTTTTGTTGGCATGGCTGTGAATTTTTGGATTGTACCTACAAGCTATTTTATACCGTATCACTACGCGCGGGAGCTCATTATGATTTGAACATTAAACACAAAGATTCTTATTTTTTCTTTTACTCTATTCATCAAAAGTAAGTGTATAAAATTTGATGTGAATGTTTTGAGCTTCTTTTTACTCCTCCCTTCTCCTCGATATTTTATTTTTAAGATAAAGCTTTGCATACTTTTTCCTCAAATATACAACATTACAATAAAAAAACTACAATTATACACTACGAATTCTGGCTTATAATGTTATGTATACTCGACACTGGAGACGACCTCCGGAAATCCGGGGGAACTTAGTCGTTTGGTGCATCGCATGTAACACACACTTGCGTAGTGGCGCGCGAACGACCGAGTGGACTCAGTTCAATTCGGGTCTTTCGGGTCTTCTCGGTTCATGAGCGAAGTTAGCAATTATGTCATTCATTGTCTGTGTGTCAAAACTATACCAACGCCAAGTTCGATAAAGAATAGAGGTCAACAAACCAATTTAGGCTTATCACAACTCACGTTTTACAAATCTTCTATTATTTACACAATTAACAATGACTATTGCAGTATATCTACTGCAATAGTCATTGTTAATCATGTAAATAATACAAAAGTGACAACTTAGTACCGAACTAAGCAGTCATTTTAATTTAAAGGTCTGTATTTCTACAATGGTTAGGAATTCAATAACCATTTAGGTGTTTTAAACTTGATCTAAATAAAATCTATGTTTTGTAATAAGAGAGTTAAGGTAAAAAACAGTGTATCGTTTAATGTTACCTGAATGATTGATTCATTCAGGTAACATTAAACGTCTGGGTAACTTAATAAATTTAATTTTACAGTGACAATTAATAAAAAAATAAGTACACGGCAAGAACAGCGGAAGTTATTTTAGTGATTCTATTGAAATATATCTATTTCAATAGAATCACTAAAATAGCATGCATAATAACTTGATATTTCGAAAAATCATTAAATAATCGACATTAATTTTATGTAATAGCCCTACAAAAAAAAGAAACATGGATGAAATCCAGATATTAAACACATTTTGTTGAATTCAGTCAATGAATAAAGTTGAGGCATTTGTCAATAAAATTTTGCGTATTTTAAGTATTTTATTAATACTTTCAAGTGTGGACTAAGTATAATATACATATATGTATCAAAAATTGTAGCTATTAGGAAATTTCCTAATAGCTAAAATTAATACAAATTGACACACATGTAAGGTAATTAGCTTAAACGTGTGTCATATTTCATTCAAATCGGTTAAGCGTTCTATGCAAATCAGAAATACTTAAACATAAATTAATTGTTTACTTTAGTAGGAAGTAGGATTATTAGTTTGATGAAAACCATCTATCTAGAAAAGGTTGTCGTTTAACTTTTGTCTTTTAGGCGAAAACAACTCGTTGCCTAGCAACGCTTTGTTTAACTCTATTCTTTATCCAATTTGGCTTTTATATAGTTATATTTCATAAGTGGTACTAACTCATCATTATTTCAGCATTTAATCCCAGTCGCATACGATGCCTTTTCAGCTTTGGAGTCTGGGGTCCGCTGTACCAGTCTACCTGGTGATTTTGGCTAAACGTCGATATTTTCCGTGAAGCAACTGCCGTCTGACCTCCACAACCCGAAGATGTCGAAGCATTGCAGTTAGACCAATTGTTGGACTTTTGAGATATTGATATGGCAACCGAGACCAACGGCTTAACGCGCTTTCCGAGGCACGACCAGACTAGTGCAAATACTCATATTCATGCATACAAATATTTGCACTGCGCGGGGATCGAACCCGCGCCTCCTTGCGCAGCGGCTAACTAAATAAAGCAAATAGACAATTACATAAACATTTTTTCATCTACATTTTTTTTATTTGGCGTGATACCTATCCGGCCGAATAATAGTTAATTTTCCGGCGTATATACGCATACAATATGTAAAGAAAACCCTATCCGATCCGTGAAGGTATTGTTAGGTATCGATGACTGATTCTACTAATGCCTACAAAACCAGACTTAACTTAAAAAAAATCCTCCTAACAAAATAAATATTATTTCGGAAAAGCGAGGTAACATAATACATGTGCGGTAGGCAACACGGCAGGCATAAATGCGTTTGGGCAGTGTATTAAGAAGTAAGTTTATCCTTTCTCAGGGAAAGTTTACTACTACATATAACCCGGTAACTGTCTTACCTGAGATGGCAACTCCTTTTTGACTGAACAATACTAAAACGGATGAATCCTCAATACAACGCACAAGGTTATAACTGTTTTGTTTCTCATACAAACTTATTTCCCGATCTTCATATAATATAAATCCAAGCTTAGTTACCAAGCAAACTCTGTCATTATACAGATTAATATCGCATGGCATGTCGAATGAGGAGGCGAAGCAGCGAGTTCTAGGTACAAGTTCCCATCGTTTCAAATCCCATATAAGGGCAAATATTATGTAACTTTTGCTGAATATGTAGCAAACATTACCTTCCAGTCTGCAAAAATAGTAATATTAATCAAATGGCTGTTCGACAGAGTAAAACAAGAAGAAGAAATAAAACACGCCACACATAAACATGCGTATAAAGGAAATTGAAGATTCATACAGTATGTTAAGAAAACCCTGTCCGACCCTGTGAAGGTGTTGTTAGGTATTGATAACTGATTCTACTAAAGGATACAAAATCGGGCTAAACTTAAAAAAAAAACCCCTAAAAAAAATAAATATTATTTCGCAAAAAGAGGTAACTTAATAAATTTGCGATAAGCACCCTTCCGCGGGCGGCGGGCGGCAGGGCACGCGGCACGTGGTCGCATCGCTATTTGCTCATAATAATACCGGTGTTGTCACTTTTTAAAAATTACTAAATTTCGGGGAAGTTGTAATTAATTCTCGGGAAATAAAGATTATTTCAAAATTCATTTGTATTGGTACTATGATGATTACGTAAAATTTTATATTATATTTGGTCATGTGTTTACCTAACCTTTATTATCCTTATGGGTCGGACAGGGTTTTCTTAACATATTGTATATGAAATCTGGCATTACCTACTTCCCTCGCGGCCACGCACGCATGTACGTTCTTAGTTGGTCACTCAATATCATACATTATTGAACATAAATACATAATTTTCTCGGAAAGTCGACATTATGGGATTGATTTGGTCTTATTATTTTTCTGTTTGTATTGATGTCAGCTCTTTTTAGGTAGCAGGACATTTGCGCGAAATCACATTTCTACAAATGGACTTGTTCATGAATAGACATCTGCGCGAATCCAATTGCCTCAAAGACACTTGCGCGAGAAAGTTGTAAGTAGGCTGTACGAAAATTTAACACTATCATAAACCCACTACGAAAAAGTTGTCAATTTTCGTATCCGATATCTTAGATTTTCATTTTGATCTCACTGTCGGCATCAGCAACCTCGAAAACCAATAAAGCGACACTCATAAAGAAAATTTCGAATTATTTTTAAATCTGCAACTTTGTCGTGAGTGTCTTTACGTGAGAGTCCCAGACCTGTCGTTTAATATACATAGGTATACGTGAGAGATATTTAAAAAAAATAATGGCGGGCAGTAGGTATGCGTATGCCACAGACCTTCAAAGTCCTTCAAAAGACAAGGGTAATGAGCATTATTTGCAGACAAATTACAGAACTGGTTCAAGATTTGACTACAACGACCATGTTCGATCATTTGTCATCATCTCAGCGTATACGAGGGTTAAACTGAAAGTTCTTAGAAAATCAAAAACTGATAACATTAGCCAGTTATTACTTTTATTACATCTTTTCAAAATATTGTCCATTCACGTCAATACACCGTTGCATGCGATGGAACCACTGGGAAAAGCACTTTGCCCACTCGTCTTTAGGGGTCTCTTCAATGGCATCGCGATACGCAGCCACCGCTTCTTCAGCATTCATAAACCGCTTTCCTTTAAGTTTTTCTTTAATTTTTGGAAATAAATAAAAATCACAAGGCGCGAGGTCGGGACTATACGGCGGGTGACCCAGTAATTCAACGTTTGATGTCGCCAAATAGTCGATCGTTCGCTTGGCGGTGTGCGACGAGGCGTTGTCGTGGTGAAGGAGGATCCTACTGCGAGGTCGTTTCTCTCGAACTTTTTCCAAGACAAGTGGCAAACAATTGGTAGTGTACCATTCTGCAGAAACTGTTTTTTGATCCTCTAACACAATTGTTGCGAAATGACCTATCCTTCCAAAGAACGAGGCCACCATTTTTTTTCCCGCACTTCGATCTCTCTTCACTTTAGTTGGCAACTCCTCGAAAGGAAACACCCACTGAGCAGATTGTCTTTTGGTTTCAGGATCATAACAGTAAATCCAGCTTTCGTCACCTGTTAGTATGTCGAACACAGCATTTGAGTCACCTCCGTTAAATCTTTCAATCATTTTACGGCACCAATCCACACGATGGAGTTTTTGAGCCTCAGTCAAATTATGAGGTATCCACCGGGCGCAAAGCTTCCTGACCGCTAAATGTTCGTGGAGGATTTTGTGCACTTGACTCATACCGATGCCTAAGCTTGTCCGAATCTGCTGATAGGTCACTCTTTTGTCAGTCTCTATCATACGCCGCACAACACAGATGTTATCTTCAGTCGTCGCCGTAGAAGGCCGTCCCTCACGTAAATCATCAGTGAAATTAGTGCGACCACGTAAACTCATTAAACCAGTTGTAAACAGTCGCACGAGATGGGGCTTCGTCGTGAAAGGCCAATCGTAGTCTATCATAACTTTCTTGTTGACTTAAATGACATCGAAAGTCATAAAAAATCATTGCACGAAAATTTTCTCGTGTTAAATTCATGTTGACGTGACACAGACAATTTTCAATTTGCCGCCAAATCGTATAACTAATGACAAATGAATGAAATATATACTCAGTAATATTGCCAATGAGTTCTATTTTCAAATTTTATAATTATTTTTTTATTATATTGTTTATAAGTGGCCAGTTCTAAGAACTTTCAGTTTGACCCTCGTAATCCCGGTTGCAGATCATTTGTCGTTCAAGTTAAATCATCCAAAATTGGCATCGGCATCATTAAAGCATAGGGTCCCAGAATACTTACGTACCTATACACCAAAATGTTGATGTCGAAATAGCATAATCTTTCAGGACTATTGAGTGGGTCCATTGGGTTTTCTTTACCAAAGGCAAGTAACGAGTCCTCAACACTAATACGCATGTATTCATTCTCACTTACATCAAGTTTTTTAACTAAAATGACAGAAAAATCTGAATTAAACTCTATATACATAGTCCCACGACAGGGTTTAGTGTCAGTGTACTATATAGTATACTGAATCGTCACTCCATTTACTCGTGACGTCGATAAAAATCGCAGGTGACTCACAGCAAATATAGCAAGCCATTTTGTGCATGATAGTTTGTTGACGGATCTTTATGTATTCTATATAGGCAGTAAAGTTAGTTAAAAAGTTGCCAAATATAAGCTAAAATAATAATATGACCATTATGGATCTGTATCTATCCATATACATATTTCCATTTGATATTTTTTTTACTCGACAGAACATGCAGCAAACAATCTTAGACAACAAACATTTAGTCAAATAATTGAATATAATCTTTTTTTAAGACTTTTTTAAAATTTGATTATGAAAAATTTAATTTATTTCATGTGCAAGTTTAGGTACTTGTCTGACAAAATGGTTACGGACGACTGCTAGTAAAACTGTAGCAAATTTTAATAATAATTTAATTTGTATATTTTGTTCAACTGAGTTAGAGAAGTATTTTTTTTTTTGTCATCGACTAAACAATTGACGAATAGAAATGGTAAATTGATACTCAATATTTGGCTTATTTATTTATTTACTTTTTTGTAAAATACTTATATTAGGTATATCAACTTAAATATTTCACCAATAAATTTATAAAAAGAAAGTTAATGTTTAAACGTTCAACGTTTTCAAACAATAGGTTTGTTGTAAGTACAATTATTAATGAAGAGTTTATTTGTTATGAAATAATTTTATCAAATGAAATTATGTGAAAATTAAGGCTAGGTGAGAAGACCTAACGCATTTAGTCAGCCTTGTGCGGACAACAGCAGGTCAAGCTACTCGAAACTATCAAATATTCCCAATCAACCTTGAGCCTTAATCCTTTAGCGATAAAGTTGAAAATCCAATAAAGAAATCTGTCAGATTGTAGTAGCTTGAGGTGGTCTCGTCAGCACCTCTTGTGCGACAATTCAAAACAAAAATTAAATACCTGTGGTCTGTAGCCCTTTGCGTAGTTTTGCATTCGGAATATCATAGTATCTTATGGGCATGTCTGTCGAATTCACGTCCACCGTCAAAAGCATGTTATCTGAAAAATAAATAAGAGTTTTTGATGGTTCATTGGTCGAATCTGAGCCTAAGTACGACGTAAAAAATCGCGGTGGGATTTTATCGCGCACTATAACTCGCGCGAGTTAACTGTGCATCTCGCAGGAATGCGACCCCTCCCCTGCTTCCCCGCGCGGCGCCCCGCATTCGCCGCATTTGCCGAGTAGCGTTAGCATCTCTGTTACAATTGTCTAAATACAGTTTAAATCCCCTGTTATTATTACTGTTTCTGTAGAGTTTTTGCTTTGTTAAGTTTTATTTAAATTTAAGTTTGTTTTTGTTTTTTACATTTTCGACGCGTATTTGAAGCCTGTTGGTTGCACCAACATTATAATTATTACAGTCCAATGTATCAATTTAATTGCAAAACGTCACAAGTAAAACGATCTAGTATTATGACTCTTTATCATTAAAACGACCTTTTATTAACATAAAAAATAAATGTAATTTATATTTTTTTAACATAATTCTTACATTTTACAAACGGTACCGTTCGAATGACGTCACAGAGCGAGGTGCACAGTTAACTGAGGCGAGTTGTAGAAGTTAATAACTCTCAGTTAAAATTTTAATTTCCCGGACTATCTTCTTGACGCTTACGCCTTTATCAAACCATATTAATCTTTCTAATAAAAATATATTAAAGTAAAAATAATTTTTAACATAGAAATATTTTAGTTTATTATTAAAATAAATTATTTTTTAGTTTATAAATAAAACATGTATTTTTTGTATTTTTAAATTTTGTATAAAATTATTATTCTAATTCGAATTCAAATTGAGTATATGTATACAGGCTGTTAGTATTAACACCGGTGCTCATGAAATCAGTGGTTAAAATATTTTTTTTAGTAAAATGTCCCTTTTTTTCACGAACTTATTTTCACACTAGCCGCTAGCAGATCATATGTTTCGTGAACGCTAAGGGTGAACGACCGCGCCTCGCCAACTCGCGACCACGCCGACTGCGCGCGCGGCGCCGCGGCCCTCTCCGTCTCCCCTCAGTTCAGCGCAGCCACGATTTGGAAAGGACGTGCGCACTGCGCTTGC
Source organism: Sesamia inferens (assembly GCA_037179545.1). NCBI lineage: Eukaryota > Metazoa > Arthropoda > Insecta > Lepidoptera > Noctuidae > Sesamia > Sesamia inferens. The sequence goes on along the minus strand of CM073928.1, from coordinate 10,709,256 downwards.
TCGCAGCGCAACGCTCGCGACGCGAAGTCCGAAGTCTGCCCGTCACCGCTCATTTGTCATGCAAAGTGTGTCTTATGTGTGTCGTGTATTGTATGTGTGTTATGTAGTGTAATATTACAAAAAACTACAGTGGACCGAAATGGTTCGGCTTTACGCCGTGGCTGGCGATAACCTGAACGAGGCCCGAAAAATTTACGTATTTAGTATGGTCATAATGAACATTACGGGAGCCGGGTAAATCACATATGGCACGAACATTGAATACGGCAAAACAGTTACCACCATCGTTTTTCATCGTCTTTTGAGGTAAATGTAAGTGTACATTATTCAATCGATGTAAATTTAAAAAGTAATTTTTAATGAAACTGTAGATAAAAATATGATTAAGTTTTAGTTTGAAGGGAAAGTTACATCACAGGTTATGTGTGCCTATTGTGTTTTTATTGGAAGTTAGTTAGTTAAAACTTACGTAGGTAGAAGTTAGAACGGACGGCCAGTGAAAGAGGTCAGCGCCCTTTGCACTGATACGTACCTCGGGCGCATTGTATCTATGAGTTTACGGCCGGTATCGCACCGAAACTTTTTTAAATTTTTGAAAAAAAAGACGTTTATTTATTTTTCAATTCAGATAAACATTTCTATAATTAAGAAAACTACTTATGGTTTTAGTGTCAATGGTTTTTACCCTTCCAGGCTGTATAAATAAAAATACACTGTGGAGCAAAAGTCCGTTTATATTTGAAATAATGATTAAAAAATAATTACAGTAGGTACATTAAAATTGATTATTGTTTTCGATAGAATACAAAATGGGAATTTATTTCTTAAAAATCATATTATCCATATGCAATCAATTTCAATCTCATCATTATTCTGTCATTTCTGCAATCTATAGTGGAAAATTTCGATAAAAGCTTTACAAGTTTTTGTGTTTCTGTGCGATTATGACCCTTCAATTCGTCAACTGGGTTGGTGTCGTAAACTTTAGCCCTTAAGATATTCCCAAAGAAAAAACTCATTGGGGATAGATCCGGGCTACAAGGCAGCTAGTTAATGTTCCCTCTTTTCGATATCGATTCTGAATATACCGATTCAGAGTCAGTCGTAATCAATAAAAAAGTAAAGAATAAAAACATATAAAATAATTTGTATTGTTTTACTTAATTTCTCTGAACCTCTTTAAACATTTTATCCCCAGCTCTTGTAATAAGTTTATTATGTATGCTGGTAAGGTCAATATTTCTAAAATCATATTGTTAAATATGGTATGTATTTACATATTTACAATAAAAAAGACCACTTTGATACCTAATAAAATAATGCATGACTAAATGTCCAACTCTAATGATTGCCGAACATCACTATTCAGCAGGTCACCCTTTTTCTGACTGAAATTAAAAATTGCACTATAGATACTTACAGGTGAAGCTAATAAATTCACATTGATTGCTTGTTACCTTTAAACACCTGTAGACTTGTTATGTCCTGCTGCAGGAATGTGTGGTGAAGCTTTATCTCTGCTTGCGGTACAAAAGGCCAGAGCAATGAATTAATCAACATATCTTTAAAGTCAAGGGCAGATTTACTTTGGAAAGTGCGACCCTTGTTTACCATTGTTTCTGTAACAAGCTCTGACCATAGTGAATGAGACTGTAAAGAAATAGCTTCATTATAGCCCAATCTAAACTTAATCGCTTAATGGATGGGAACATGAGCTATTAGTCACCACCCATAAACAAATTCACCTGTTTGGGGGCCAGGTACTGCACAGTGAGTAGCATACTTCAGAGCTGCCATGAAGAATGAAAGTTGGCACTATCTGGAAATGTTTTACAACTTATTCACTTCTGCTCTAATAAAGTAGTAAAGCACTTCACATGCTGAATTCCATATGTGTGTTACACTGTACACAGGAATGCATGAAGGCTGAAACAATGACAGCCTACTTACAACAGAAAGTCCAACCTCCATCCTTCTTTGATATTTGTCTCTTACCATGTCATATTGGAGAAAGGATTGGTGCACACTAACTAAAGATAGAGAGAACTGGAATGGAAAATGGGAAGCAATTTCCCAGAAGTAGTATGAAAATAAAAAAAAAATGTTATATGGTAGTTCTACAATATAACACCACAACAATTTTATGAGATGATTTAGTTGAACATATGAAACTATAAATTGAATGAGTTGGCAGCGTTTTACATAAAAAATGTTGTTTTAGTGAGCTTCTCAGGTAATATACTATATATAATTACCTCAATATAATCTTGAGAAATATCCTTCCACCTCTTACTTACTCTCATACACGATACTAAACATTTCAAGGTTGAATGTTTCAATATCATCCATAGTAATTCCTCTGGTAAAGTTGCCCAGCTTAAAGTTGTATCAGATTCCATTATAAATATACAAATTTTTCTGTAATATTATAAAACATAACGTCACAACAAACTATAGAGTACCTTTTGCATAAATGGAAATAGAATTAAAAACTTACCGACTCACACCTAGCACGCACTGTTTATAAACAAACTTTTTATCCGTTGTTTTTTTTTTTTTTTTTTTTTTTTTTTTTTTTTAATTTGGCTCGCACGGTTTGTGCATTTGCCACTACAAGTATAAAGGTAGGGAAACCAAATAAATTCATTGAAATGGGTAGGAACGGATTACGGAATTTTGGAACAAAGGATAATAGGATCAGGTTTGGTGGTAATATAATAAATAAATAATGATATACCAAACATATATATTAAATAGAAATTAAAATTGGGAGTTGGGAAATAAAAAAACTTATACTTTAATATTATTAATAGTTATAAAGGTAGATATTAAATTATAAATATCAAAATTTAAGGAGCTTAACAATGTAGGGATTGATGTAGGAAGAGGGACAGAGAGTTCAATAAGGGAGTTAATGAATGAAGAAGAGTCACGGTTGGGGCATGCAAAAAATATATGATTCAAATCTTCCTCACAACCACAACAACATAAATTATTGTGAATAATCCCAAGTCTAGCAAGGTGAGAGGCTGTGCAAACATGACCCAAGCGCATTCGTATCAAACTGGAGGTTGCAAGCTTGGAAAGTTTTAATTTGGAAAACCATACTTTGAGAGGTATTCTTTGTTGTATACGTTTATAATATTGACCTTTACGACTACTTGAAATATTCCATAAATTTTCCCAGGCATCATACAGATGATCTTTAGGAAGACAGTGAAGGTCAGATACAACATTATTATATGGAAACTTATCACCATCATCTACAGCGTCTTTAGCAAATTTGTCTGCTATCTCATTGCCGCGAATATTGTGATGGCCAGGTATCCACACCAAAAAAACATCAAGATTTTTAAATTTGCAATTTAGTAGGAGCTGTCTGGCCTCTATAACATAGGGATGATTTGAACCTGACCAAGGAAACTTTTGCAGTGCTTGTAAAGCACACTTCGAGTCAGTGAAAATAATAGACTTGCTGAGTTTCGCAAGAAGTGCGTATTCTAGGGACTTTAAAATTCCAAAACATTCTCCAGAAAAAACTGATGTTTCAGAAGGTAATTTTATTTTTTGATGAATGTTATATTGTTCATGATATACAGCTACCCCAATCGTGCCTGAAACTGGGTGCTTGGAAGCATCACAGTAAATGTAATGCCTATCAGCCCAGTCTCTTTCGACTATGAAGTTTAAGTTAGAGTTAGCATAACGATCATTCTTTAGCGATATAAAGTTATAGTTTATTTGAGGGGAAAAAATAAGAGCTTCGTAACAGACAGAAAAAATTGGAAGATACTGAGAGCGGTGTGTGGGAGCTTGAAGTGAAGTAAATTTACGGAAACTTATAATAGAGCATGGAAGAGATTTATTTGACCAATAAGACGAACATTCAATTTTTTCTGAAAGATACAAAAGTTTTTGATAAAGTGGGTGGTTGGAAAATTGAAGAGTTCTGAGAATGAATTTATCACATAAGTACTGTCTACGAAGTTTTAAAGGAGGGTCCAAAGATTCCACTTGGAGTGCGTTAATTGGGCTAGACCTCATGGCACCAGTTATAATACGCAAGGCTTTTGATTGAATTGAGTCTAACTTTGTCAGACCTACAGCACTACAAGGTTCTAAGAAATATGTCCCATAGTCTAAGATACTTCTAATAATAGCGTTATACAATAATTTTAACACGAATGGATGGGAACCCCACCAAACTCCAGAAAGACAGCGCATAATATTTAATAAACGTTCACATCTAGCCAATACATAATAACAGTGTGGTAAACCTGTAAGTTTACCGTCTAGAAGGATACCCAAAAATTTTACTTCGCTATTTTCAGGTATTTGTTGATTATCATACACAACTGAATATGGAGGAGGAAAACGCATTCTAGAAAATAAAACAGCGCTACTTTTGTTAACACTAAGACACAAAGAATTATTGTCCAACCATGATTTAAGAAATTTTAGAGCGACGTTTAGAGAGGAACTTAGTTTTTCAACAGAGCGTCCTGATACATAAAGAACTAGATCGTCTGCATACTGTAAAATATTGGCTTTACCAGAAATATGGAATTCTAAATCAGAGGTATATATATTATAAAGAAGTGGGCTCAACACCGAACCCTGAGGCAGTCCTTTCCAGGTTAATCTTGTTTTCATTTCAGATTCACCTATGTCAACTTGTAATTGTCTGCCTGAGAGAAGATTAAGAATGAAATTGCAGAATATGGGAGGTACTTTTAGTTTATAAAGTTTAGTATTCAAAACATTTAAATCAACATTGTCGTATGCAGAAGAAATATCTAGGAAAACAGCAAGCATGGATTCATTATTTGAAAAAGCCAATCTCGCATCTGTAATGAAAATCCCTAGACTGTCCATGGTACTTTTTCCTTTCCTAAATCCATACTGACTCAGAGATAGTAAACCTTTACTTTCTACATACCATTCTAAACGGTTTTTAACTAAATGTTCAGCTAGTTTTGAAAACACAGTGGCAAGGGCTATCGGTCTGTAAGAGTTAGGATCTAACGGTGGTTTATTTGGTTTTAGAATGGGGATGACTTCGTATATTTTCCATGAGGAAGGGATTATACCAGAACTTATTGTGGAGTTGATTATGTTTAAAAAGTAAATTAGACTTGAGTCGCTTAAATTTGCAAGGAATGAGTAAGGAATACCATCATGACCTGGAGCAGAATCTTTTACGTAGGATAAAATACCTTTCAATTCTTTAAGGGTAAAAGGACTGTCAAGGCCCGTTACATCCTCTACAGGAGATTGGAAAGGGAGATGAGATGAAATGATGGACATTTGTGGAACAAAAGGAGGAGCTATCTTGTCTAAAAATTTATCTGCAACGGATTCATCCAGATAGTGAGGTATTGTTTCCTTAAATGCTGATCTGAATCGTCGTATATTTTGCCATATTAATGACGGAGAAACGTCAGGCGATAGCGAAGTGCAGAAACGACGCCAACCATCCCATTTCTTCCTTTTAAATAATTTACGAGTATTGTTCATAATTAATGTGAGGTTATTAAAATTTTCTAATGTTGTACACTGTTTATATTTTACTTCAGCCTCTTTTCGTTGGCGCACTGCTAAAGAACATTCATTGTCCCACCATGGGGGCGACGGAATGTTATTATTACATCGTTTAGTTGGGAATGTTTCATTAGCAGCGTCCAACAAGAGTGATGCAAAAGAATCAGCCAGAATTGTCGATGAACTTAATGCATTTTCAGGAAGGTTGGATAGTCTCTGCTCAACTCGCTCACTAAACGTTCTCCATCTGTCATTGTCAATACTGTCATTAGAAGTTTTAATTTTGTATGCTAATCTTGGTCGGCGTCTGGATAGAGATTTGATAAATTTTGTCATAGTTATTATTACGGGATAATGATCGCTATCAAAAGTCGAAGGCAGGGTATTCCAGGTCACTGTAGGCGCAAGACTAGGACTGGCTATCGTGAGGTCTGGGGCACTGATCCCTTCATTAGGTTTAGTGAGACGTGTTGCAAGACCTGTATTCAAGATACAGAGGTTATTAGAATCCAAAATGTCTAATATCCTTGACCCGTAATAACTAGAGTTGGAGCTACCCCAAGCCTGGTGCTGAGCGTTGAAGTCACCCATAATTAAAAATGGTTTAGGTAATTTTGCTACTATGGTTTCTATTTCGTTGTATAATGATGATGAAGGGTGGGGAACATAAACAGATACAAAACATATTTTATTGATAGATACAGCTATTATAGAAAAATCAACACTATGATTTGCAATGGGAATGTGGTGAAAAGGTATTGTGTCATGAATTAACAGAGCAACACCAGCATAGCCATCTGTTCTATCTTCTCTTAAACATAAATATTGGGAGACTTTAAAGTTATAACCTGGCTTCAACCAGGTTTCTTGCAATGCGACAACAACAGGTTTATACACATTAATAAGATGTAGTAAATCGCTTTTTTTAGAGTTAACACTGCGACAATTCCACTGAAGGATTGTTGACAGCTGATCCATTATTGATATTATTAAAAAGTTGACTAATACTTTGTATAGCAGCGTTGGACGGTTCAGACATATTCTTTGTTAGCAAATTAATTAAAATGATAATTAAATCTCTAGTTGACTTATTATTTATGGAATTATTACTGTCAATATTTGTGCCAATGGATGGTAAAGGAATATCATAATCTTTTGTTAGGGCAGAATGAGTATATTTGTCATATCCTGTACTATGTTTAGGAGAATTATTGGGTTTATTAAAAAATACAGTTTTTTTATATGAACTTGTTTGTTTGTTTCTAGTACCTTTGGAGGAGGATTCAAATGTTTGCCTTAAAGGTGGTGAAGGAACTGCAACAGAAGTTAAAACTTCTGAATATGCTTTGTTAACAGGAGGATGCAACTTAACTGCTTCTGCATATGAAATGCAATTGTTAGCCATAGTTTCCTTAATGGCTTTTTGGCGACTAAACTCTGGGCATTTCCTATTTGTGGCAAAGTGGGATCCGGAACAAAGAAAGCATACAGCCTCATCCTCATCTACATTGCAACTGTCCCCAGTATGGTTATTACCGCATTTAAAACACCGTGGAGCTGAGCGGCACTGTGATTTGATGTGTCCATATCGACAGCAGTTGAAACACTGGACTGTTGGGAAGATATAAAGCTCAACAGGAAGAGAGTTGTAACATAAGAATATTCTTTTGGGTAACACCTGGCCGTCAAATGTTATTACAACAGTTTCAACAGGAATGTAGTTTGGTTTACCATCCACAATATGTTTTCTATTGATGCGTCGTACTTTTAAAATTTTTCCACATCCAATAGGCACAGATATGTTATTCAGTATATCCTCCTCAGACCAATCCTTAGGGACTCCTCTAACCACACCCATCCGGGTGACTGATGAGGAGGGTATAAAGGCCTTATAGTTGTATTGTTCCAATGTTTTATTTTCTAGAAAAGAATTTGCATCTGTGAAATTGGTAAATGAGATTAAAACCCTGTTTCTGCCTATTTTTTTCAGACTACCATTTACTATATTTTTTATGCAATTCTTTTTTAGAAAATGACCAAAAGAGACTGGGTGAATAAAAACATTATCATTTGGACTTGTTTGTATCTTTTGGATGTGGATTGTGTAAGGAGCTGCATCATTCGCCTCATATAGTTTTCTACCTACCAATGTGCTTGGGTCAGATGATTGTTTATGAGTATTGGGTTGTTGGGATGATAGTGGTTGTGAAGTGCTAGTTGATATAGGGGGTATAAATTCAGATTGAGCATTCTTAGAAGGACATTGACAGTCATTTTCACATATTGTTTCAGAAGATTTATGGCGCCTGCGTTTTTTATTACAGTGCCTGCATATTTTGCGAGAGGAGATACGTTTTCTCTTATTGTTGCTTTTGCTCTCGGAAGCATCTGTATCTAGAAGGGAACCCTCTGTATCCATTTCTGAATGTGGAACCGTGACTACAAGCGAAACCTCCGGAGGCGAACCTCCACCAGGGTCGTCTGGGTCGTCGTCCATCACGAAGAGTAAAAGAAAAAAAAAACTTACCTAAATCAGCAAATATATAAAATTACTATATTAAATATGTAAAATTAAACTTATTTATATATACAACCACCTAAATGATACTATTATTTACACTAAAAAGTTAAAGAAGCAGAAAAAACTCGCCCGCCACGTTCAAGGTTTCCCGCGCTTTGCGCCAACCCAAATCAATCTTGTCCATTCGCTAGTTTTATCCGTTGTTATGTGTCAGCAGTGTCAGTCAGGTGTTTTTTTTTTTTTTGAATTTTATGACCTGGTAACCAAAACCTTTAGGTCAATCAGTCAGGTGTGAGGTGAGGCCAAAGAAATAGAAGTTAATTTCTTTGGGTGAGGCACTGTTTTATACATCCAAGAATCGTTGTTTAATACAGAATCATCTAGTGAGAAGTTAATGAAGCTCTTTGATACATATCATAAATAAAAACTCGTTTAAAATGTACATGTCGGTGAGGCACTGGCCTTTATAATAATTACCGTGGTAATTATAGAGGTCAGTGCGGTGAGGCCACCATGGTTGCCTGAACGCTTAACGCCAAAAATTTTTAGGCAACTTTGTTGGCCCGGACGCTTGAGTGTTTAAAAAAAATTTTATCCAGTGCGCAAACTTTATCAACTTCTACACAAGTTTGCGCACTGCATAAAAATTGGTCCTGTATGCACAACCGCAGAGCCCTCATTTATTTTCACGACTTTAAAGACGAAAGATTTTTGTTTTCTTTACATAAGAATACTGGACACGTGCTTTGGGGTTTTGTATAAACAAAATTAATGTTGTATGTCGATGGTCGAAAGTATATACGTATTATAGTAAAAGTATCGAATACAAAATGTCGAGTAAAATACAAAAGTCTCGGTAATAAAAGGAAACCTATTCGATACCATAAGGTTTTTTTTTTGGTTCACTTCTTTCCGTACTTTTACCGCCATACAGCCTAGACTTCAGTAACAATTTTCTTCAGTAAGTTTATATCCTAACTTATCCTAATTTAACCTAAACTTATCCTAACCTAACTTAATCTAACCTAACTCCTTTCGATTCCCGCGTGAGGCCGATTAGGAAGAGTTTAGAGTAAAGACATGATGTGGCCACTATGCTACAATATTTCACTGTTCTTTATGAATTATTCACTGAATGCACTTTTTACTACATAAATCACGCGTTTTTATTTAGTAAACGACACTATAAATAATTTAAAAGTCCAATGAAAAATGAGCGTGGCACTCATCTTGGCTTTCCCGCCAAACCCGTCTACCATAAAGTTTATTTTGGTTTTGTTTATTCCATTTGGAACTGGCTAAGGTCAGAGATCATACAGCCATATCTTCAGTAATTAATTTTCAACTATCCTATCTTATTCCTAACTAATCTAACTTAAACTTAGCTAACCTATCTTCTTTCGATTCCCGCGTGAACCGACTCGGAGGAAGATTTGGGACAAAGTCATGATGTGGCCACTATGCTACAATATTTCAATGTTCTTTATGATTTATTCGCTGAATGGACTTTTTACTACATAAATCACGCGTTTTTATTTAATAAACGACACTATAAATAATTTAAAAGTCCAATGAGAAATGAGCGTGTTACTCAGCTTTCCCGCCAAAACCCCTACCATAAGGTATATGTGTCTCTCGGCACAAAAGCCAGGAAGCCGTGCAACAAAGCTACTACAATCTGTCAGATTTCCTTATTAGATTTTCAACTTTACTTCTAAACATTAAGACTCAATGTTGATTGGGAATATCTGACAGTTTGGGGTAGCTGGACCTGCTGTCGTCCGTACTTGTACCAAACTTCCAATTTGAGGTTATGTTTTCGCTGTATCTCTTCCAAAGTGTATAACAATAACAAATCACTTTAAAAAATACCTACTTAAGTACATGGCTTATCTATAGTATATGAATTTAGGGCATGAACTTATTATTATCTCAGTTACAGTGCAATTCTAACAAAGTGAACAATCAAGTGTGGATAGACAAAAATGGTAAGCGTAACCGCAAACTGTTTGACAAAGTTATTTATTTACCTACTTGTAATTTTTAAATTAACATGAATTTCTAGCATATTACAAGTAAAGTGTTCGAATACTGCAATATTATTTTGATAAACAGCAAATTAAATACCTCCAAGTTCCAACTTGTATCATTGATATTTTCAATCTTATTTGATTTTGTATAAAAAATCAATTTTTTATAGGGACTGTTTTGTATGGTATAGAAAACATAATTGACACCCAGTTTTGTATTTCAGGCTCGCAATGCAGAAAAGGCTATGTAAGTATAATTGTTAATTTTTGCCACAATATCAACATCAAAGGTAGCCTTTTTAGGCCTTTGGTATGGGATGCAACGTGTGTCGACACCCTTGCGCCATCCCATCTTCCAAATACGGTGAGTTGTGCTGCAGCGGCTGCTGCAAGTGCAGAAAACCTCAAACAGCAGAAATACTCCAATCTCATTGGAAGCTATATGTTCAAGCCGTTTGGGGTTGAAACACTAGGGCCATGGGGTCCGAGTGCACACCTGGTGTTCTGAGATATCGCCAAACGTCTAATCGACTCTTCACGTGACCAGAGGGCTGGGCTATTTTTTGGCCAAAGAATCAGCATCGCCATACAAAGTGGCAATGTTGCCAGCCTTTTGGGCATTTTTCCTGTTGATAGCGATGCGGATGAATTTTTTGATGCCCTCTAGTTATTTCCATTCCTCTTTTATATACTTGTACACAATTTTATTTTTTTAACTTTTTAAATTATGTAAATATTAGCCACTAAATTAATGTGATTAAATAAAAAATTAATAAATAAAGACATCAAAGCATTTACTTCATATAAACAGGTAGGTACTTTTGAATTGTCAAAGGGGCCCTAAGTCATAAGATGAAGCTAGTCGCCTAATGATCAGAGCTTAATCTGGACACCGTGGGTCTAGATGGTTTCCTATAATTTAAAATGTTCAATAAAGGATAATACTTTGTTCTTTATTTTTTTTTATTTTCTCACTTGTGGAGTGAAAACAAACTTCAACTTGTGTAAGGTTTCATTTTTGAATAGCAAAAATATCAATATATAATTGTTTACCGACTATGAAGGTTGATTTAAAAAAAAGGAGGTAGGTAGGAGAAAAAGAAAAAAATAGAGGGGCGGATTTTTGGATGAAAAAAAAGAAGGCGGAAGAAGAAAAATGGTGGAGACCAGGCGACGGTGTAATGATTGTGAAGATGAATAAAAGTGTTTAAATATTAAAGATAAGTCTTTCCTTTGCTGGAATTTCGGAGGGGTTGTTTTTACACTTGCCAAGTAAACAATTTTATCATTTCATTATAGAAAATAAAGAAGCTCTTAAAGCAACAAGCAATACCAAGTACAATTATAAATCACTAATAATTAGATACCTACTATTTTCGTAATAGAAGTTACTAGTATGTGTAATTTTATTAATAATTTATAGCACTGCTGATACCATAACAGCTTTTCATTGAAAAAATAAAGTTGTGTAGCTTATCAACATATCCTTTACTTCATCCCACCAAATCCTCTAAAACATGAAATTGGAGCTGGCGACTGTAGTTTGGGGTCTGAGTATATGTGAACCAGTTTATTCAAATATATAAATATTGTCCACCAATATTTGTCTATAGTCAATGACCCAAAAGTGTGTGAATATACCATGACAACCAAGCCTGTTAGCAGTATATTTGAACTCTATTTTAATTACATCACGTTTGAAATTATAATAAGACTCCTCTGCAATGGCAAACCGATTATAAATTTTGATAAAATTGAAATTGGAAGAGTTGTTAATTGTTATGAACATAGGGTTGATGTTTCACGAAGCTGTATCTCTACATAATTTTAAACAAGACATAGTGGGGTTCACACTCAGGGTGAGTGTCACCTATGAAAACTGAATGATTTCAGCACATCTTAACAGCTCTTGCAAGTACACATTCAATATTATTGGTGAAATTTGCCATAAATAAATTATTACAAAGGAGCATTTTTACTACTACCACCACATCAACAACAGTAAGTTGTCAATTTGCCTTTTGTGAACATGCATATGGATATTGTCATTTTTGCAGGACCACCCTGGCGCGATGGCGCGCAGCACAAGTGCAGGAGGCAGGCGGACAGCGCGAGCGGAGGCCGTACCTTGCGTCAGAATGTACCGACCTGCCACAAGCCGAAAAATGGAGGCTGCAGATTGTCAGAGAAATTGCTAAGAAAGTTGCACAGATACAGAATGGTATGTATTTATTGCCATTATCACCGATGCTACGAATGCATACTAGTTCTAATTCTAGTTGGACATTTAGACAAACTGTTCCTATGAGAGTGGCATAAAATATACTGGGTTTTAGGAGAGATGGTATTGTTACTGTCACACATACTGATGCTCTGACCACATGATAGGAACCTGGCCAATCTGCATTCACTTGGAACAATACGAATTTTGGGCCTGTGACTTGCATAGACATCGCTAATCACTAGTTAACTTTAAGCAGCGTTTATGAATAAACACCACAATGTTTGGGCTTATTCATAAACGATTTTTAAAGTTAAGTGATGTGTAAATGTCTAAAATTAATGGTTAAAGAATCGTTAATAACTAGTTAACTTTGAGCCACTTTTATGAATAAGGGGGAATGAATTGAATTTAAATTCTTTGTCATAAATCGATAGGGCTATGGCTAACAACATGGTATCAGTAGTTTAAAATGTGAAATTTTTTGTTACAATACAATACTTCTTTGATAATATAGTATTTAAAGTATTCTGAAATGGATGATGTCGAGGCAGCTTCGGTTCAAGGCTCAGCTCAGGAACCAAGTATAAAATCAGAACTTCCGGTTTCTGCCGAAGGGCCGACACATGAAATACCGCTGCAACTGTCGGCGCCATCCCCAACGAGGACGAGTCCGCGGCGCAGCATGACGCAGGCCGCCCCTATCCCTCCGCCTACCCCACAGTCGCCATCGAAGTACGATATTCCATCGCCGATTAAGATGCCCGACAAAGAACACAGAAATCCACCACCAACGGAAATTCCTGATCAAGATTACAGAAATCCAAAGCCACAGTCTCCTAAGTACGCAATGCCATCACCGACGAAGATGCCCGACAAAGAACACAAAAGTCCACCACCAATAGAAATTCCTGATCAAAATTACAGTAGTCCAAAGCCACAGTCTCCTATGTACACAATACCATCACCGATTAAGATGCCCGACACAGAACACAGAAGTCCACCACCAATAGAAATTCCTGATCAAAATTACAGAAGTCCAAAGCCACAGTCTCCTATGTACGCAATACCATCACCAACTAAGATGCCGGACAAAGAACACAGAAGTCCACCACCAATAGAAATTCCTGATCAAAATTACAGAAGTCCAAAGCCACAGTCTCCTATGTACGCAATACCATCACCAACTAAGATGCCGGACAAAGAACACAGAAGTCCACCACCAATAGAAATTCCTGATCAAAATTACAGAAGTCCAAAGCCACAGTCTCCTAAGTACGCAATACCATCACCAACTAAGATGTCCGACAAAGAACACAGAAGTCCACCACCAATAGAAATTCCTGATCAAAATTACAAAAGTCCAAAGCCACAGTCTCCTAAGTACGCAATACCATCACCAACTAAGATGCCCGACAAAGAACACAGAAGTCCAAAGTTACAGTCTCCAAAGTACGTGCCAATATCATCCCCCAACGAAATTCCCGACAAAGAAAACAGAAGTCCGAAAGCTCAGAGAAGAACATCTGGTCATCTCGAAAGTAAACTAGTAAATGCAGTTTTAGAACTCCAACCACATGATAACACCATTACTGAAAAAGTCGAAGGTTTAAAGGATACTGTCCAAGATCTTGCAAGTGAAATAGTGGATTCCAAATCCAATAAATTAACCACCAATATAGATAAAATAGCGACAATGAGCAAAGCGCTTACGTGCGAAGCTAACGCTTTGAGACAGTCTATAAAGTGTTTGACAGAGGACATCGCGCGTACTAAACAAGAACTGTGCTGTGTGTGTAAAGATGAGGATGTTAATTTTCCGTATCACTTATTTCTCATTGAAATGATAATAAATAAAATCCACATGAAATGTGAATGTTTCGACATAGATTACAATAACTTGGTAATTTCAGCTGTATTTTTGGGAAAACCACCGATTGTATTATATGATTCATCTTTCGGCAAAATTGAAAATTTCAGTAAATTAAATATAGGAAAATCCACTCTGTTCGCCATGACCTATGATAAAATATGCAGTATTAAAGATTTCGTAATTGTTTTGCTATTGACAAAACAACCTCCGTGTACTACATGTGTGACCAGAATAGCTGAAACTCACATAGATTTCACATGTGAATTTATCAAGTTGAGAGAAGAACTTTGCACAAAATGGATGAAGGAACAGCCAACAGACAATATACTGTGCACTACATCAACACCACTTTCCAAAAACATGTACTATTTGTCGTGCTGTGATGGCGAGAACAGAGACTCAATAGGAGTAATCGAGGTGACAATTCGAATGTCGTTTTTAGGAAAAGAGATAACCACTGCATTTTGCGCTTCACCTAAACCACAGGGTACGTCATTTTTACTGAAAGAAGATCAGGGCATGACAATGTACTCTTGCCATAAGGTTGAAATGGACGATCAGGGAAAAATACTTCTCGATGAAGGAGTTATGACGAAGAAAGCTCCGGTCTGCACAATGGATCATCACAAAAGTTTGGAGAGTCCATCGTCGCTAATGTCTAGCGCAATATCTAGACGGTCTTACGATTGTGTGCCTTGTTACGAGCACGGTAAGTTGTATCCTAAAGTGTACTGAAATAGATATCAACTGCTTTACATTAAATATTCGTAATATTTTCCAGATCGAGGCCAAAAATATGACGAAATATATACCAAAATGAATGTTAACGAATTGAAGATCAGAGTACCGAAGTTAAGTAAAGTAGAAAGATTAGGGAGGTATGATAAGATTCAAGAAGTTTGTTCATGTGAGAGTACAGCATACAATTCCGGTGAACAAATACAATTTGAATTGCCAAGAGATCCCACATCTACGTGTCGTAACAACACGTATAAATCAAACTTGACTTATACTTTGCAAGGGCTGGAAAGACCAGCTCACAAGAAAGACAGAAAGATTGTCAATGTTACACCTTCCAGATGCCCCGTCCCCGTAAATATGGCAAAAGTCTTGCATCCACAAAAAGATGTATTCATTCTTAAAATTGGAAAGAAACTCGAAACAAAAGATAAAAAAACTGACCTCGAAATAGAATTAATAACTCCAAAAGCTCCTTGTGATAAACCTATAGAAAGTAACAGTACAGGTCAGCAATGTAGCGGTGGCGACATTTCGAAAAAAAAAGCAAAGGTAGTTCAAGGCGTCAAGTCTACTCGGAAGAAGGGAAAGCAAAAAGGAAGTAAAAAAGGAAGCAAAAAGGGAAAAAAGAAATAATAGACCTTGCATGTCTACATTTAGTGATCCGAAATGAATAACGTTCATAATATTTTTTTCTATTATTGTACAAGTATTAAAGATCTAGTCAGAATTCCTACATAATTTAATTTGAAATCCCTGTCCGACCCATAAGGATAATAAAGGTTAGGTGAACACATGACCAAATATAAAATTTTACGTAATCATCATAGTACCAATACAAATGAAATTTGAAATAATCTTTTTTTCCCGCGAATTAATTCCAACTTCCCCGAAATTCGGTAATTTTAAAAAAAGTGACAACACCGATATTATTATGAGCGAATAGCGATGCGATCACGTGCCGCGTGCCCTGCCGCCAGCCGCTCGCGGAAGGGTGCTTAACGCACATTTATTAAGTTACCTCTTTTTGCGAAATAATATTTATTTTTTTATGGGGATTTTATAAGTTTAGCCCGGTTTTGTATGCATTAGTAGAATCAGTTATCGATACCTAACAACACCTTCACGGGTCGGACAGGGTTTTCTTAACATACTGTTTAAAGTATCAACATTATAATTTTTGAAACATGTTCTGAATTTGGTGTATATTTGCAATTACGGGTGCTCTTAACGTGATATCCACGATATTCAACTTGCCATTTCTTGCTCATTACTTATTTGACAACTTGCAAAGTCTTATTCTAAGTTCTCAGAGTCGTTTACGTCGACGCATTTGTTTCGATTTTTTCTTTATTTCTAGACCAGTTATATTTTTTATATTTCATGTTCAGATAAAACAGGTATACTAAAAATAAAATATTATAGGTAAAGTAACACCAATTATTAGCATACTAGCTGCGTATCGCGGTTTCAGCCGCGTAAGTAAGACTTTATTAAGGTCTTTATAATTTTCTTTGTTCACTAGCCGGTCTCGGCGAGTTTCGAATACGAGATCTGAACGACGAGATAAACAAGCTCATGCGTGAGAAGCGCCATTGGGAAGTCCAGATAAAGTCACTGGGCGGACCAGATCATGCGCGAGTTGGGCCTAAGATGCTCGACCAAGACGGCAAGGAGGTCCCCGGTAACAGAGGGTACAAATACTTTGGAGCTGCTAAGGACCTACCAGGTTTGTTGACTTTTATTTTATCATATGTCCGTTTTAACCTTTAAAATTACCCGCCCGTATTTTGTGGTCAACTCAGCTCAACCTGTTTCAAGAAAGTCTGAAAATCTGCTTAGCTTTGTGTCAAATGGTTATATTAATTTAGGTATATATGTTTTAATCCAAAACAACAATCACGCTATGGTTCCGAATGGCATGATGCCATATTGTTAAACCAATTTCAGACTTATGTATTTAACTTTAATTTTGTTTTTTTTTTTTTTCTTTTTGTTAGTATACTTTCTTTGACACCACTATCTTTGTAGGCGCCCCAGTAAAGCGCGTACATCTACCGCGCATTTGTCACGGCTTATCCAACAAACAAGGTCGGCTTACACCACAAGTAAAATCAATCTCCGATCACACTCTAGTAAATCTACGGGACTTACCTGGGACTCAGTGTGCTCCGTCACGAAGCGAAGTCCGGAGAATCGACGCGCGCGCGTCGATTACGATGACGTCCGATGTCTTCAGTTCACTGACTGTCCCTGTCTTCAAATACGTCGACTGTCCCATACCAGTCGACACATTAAAGTTCCCTTATTAGGGCACCAAAGCTCACCAACGTAAGAAGTTATTTAGCAGTGTCAATCACGCCCGACAAAGATCGCCAATGAAACCACGTTTCCGATTCAAATTCAACTCAATTTACAGACGCACTGTTACGTTTTACAGTTCAAGTAAATACTTCAAAACACGGGTAACAATCGCGACAAACTATACAAAACGCGGCCGGTGGTATATATCATTTCCCGAAAATTACTCGTCCGAAACACGCCACGCGTGCGAGTATTTCGTCAAGAGGTTCAAGCAACGGCCCGCCCGTACGCGGCGGGGTCCCAACACGTTGTGTGTCATAATGGCGGCCGCGCGTCGCCATAGACAATACTAAATTACGCTAGCCCGCATCGGTCGGGGTTCTAACAACTCGACTAACTAACAATCGGACCCGATCGATAAACTAGCGCAAACAATCTTTAACGTCAATAGTTACAGCTCACCCATACTTAAGGATGAGTTACTAACTAGCTCTAACTTGAGCTATGATTAGACTCAGCACAGACACCACAAGATTGTTAATGACAAAAAATTAACTATCGAAACTATAGTTCATTTTTTAAGGACAAACTGCGAGCCCCTTTTCACCGACTTCATAAGGTTCATAACTCTTTTGTTGGGTTTGGTTATAACTTTTTATAACAAGATACCCTCTGCTTTGCTAGGCTTGCCTTACAATGCATTTAAAGCACAAATCAAATCCAAGCTTTGTTCAAAGACATATTATTCCGTAACTGATTATGTAAAAGATAAGAATAGCTGGTCAACTCTGATTAACTCAAGACAGTGTTTGTGTTCTTTTTCTGGGATTAGCTTACTGACACGTTATATGAGTTCATATAATTTACTTTTTTACAATGCATAAATATGTGAGCAGTCACGCCCTTTATGCCTGGAGCTGTTATTTAATTAATATGTTTTTAGTTATTTACATTTTCATTTAAATATATATATTTTGTTTTGCTTAGCTGGTATTTTGGCGTGGTAGCATATGGTAAATAATTTCATTGTTGTTGTATTTTCTTGTGTCAATCACCACTATACATAGTATTGTATAAAGTCATGTGTTTTTTTTTTAAATGAACAGACAGGTGTGCTGCTCGGGAGTTTCTTCCGCCACTTCTTCTTCCCAGCGAAAGCACTAGGATGTGTCGATGGGTGGGCGTTTTGGGGGACTGTCTTATTTAATTGACGTTCAAAAAGTGCTGATTCTCAGCCTAATTTGAATAAATGACTTTTGATTTTGAATATATAATTTTTTGTTCATATCATGAAACTATTCAGTTTCATGTCTGCGTCGACATTTAAGCAACTACGACATTATCATGTCGATCATAAAGCGTATTATTCAATGTCACTAGACAATCTTCCGCTTTGTATTTTCCTTTTGTCTATATCTAATTAAGGTTTTTAATGATCAGGTGTCCGCGAGTTATTTGAACAGGAACCGCCACCGCCGCCTCGCAGAACACGCGCCGATCTCATGAGAGACGTCGATGCCGACTACTATGGGTACAGAGACGACGACGACGGTTTATTAATGCCACTGGAACAGGAAGCTGAAAAAGAAGGTTTGTATGTGTAGGGTATTTTATTAAATTCCAAGCTACTCAAAGTTGATTTAACGAGTTCATTACCAAAGAGACCTTGATCCCAGAGTGTTTTCTTCTGAGGGTCGTGCAATCTGTTTTTCTATTGGATTTTCAACTTTATCCTTAAAGCATTAAGGCTCAAGGTTTATTTATTTATTAGGTTGATTGGGAAGACAGGTTCGGGTAACATAACCTGCTGTTGTCCGTACCTTTTTGCATCGGAAAGTACTTTGACGGTCCGATCCTGCAAAATGAGACAAAAATAATTCGATAAAGAAGAGACTTTTGCTTTCTCTGTCGAGGCTCTTTCCAACTAGTTGATATGCCGGGGCTTTGCGATATTAGCGATGAAGCTTTACGCCTTGGATTTAGCTGTTAAAATAAAGGATTAAATTATACGTTACAGCCATAGCGCGAGCGGTAGACGAATGGAAGAGGAATAAAGAACAAAATAAGGATCAAGAAGTACCTGAAGAAGAGGACATTTATCCAGAAGATGTGAGTTATTACATCTTTTTTATTAGTAGCCGGTCAAAGGTATCAATGTTGAACACAAATAATTTTGTAAACTCAAAAGCTAGCTATACTTCCACTCCCAAACAGTCGTGGGACTGACAAACGGAAATGAAAACTGAAATCATTATTATGCATTTATTATACATAGACGGTATACATATCTATATCTCGCTGTAACGATCACGGTGTTGTGTTAGTCACGCTCACGCGAATTCAATGCTTTTCCCCATATAACAAAAGTGCTCAACGTCGCTAAAGTTATCACTTCAAAAATAAATAGATAAATAAGTGAAATAAAATCTATACTAATACTAATATATAAAGCTGAAGAGTGTTTGTTTGTTTGAACGCGCTAATCTCAGGAACTACGTGTCCGAGTTGAAAAATTCTTTTTGCGTTCGATAGCCCATTAACCCAGGAAGGCTTAGGCTATACAATATGTTAAGAAAACCCTGTATTGTTAGGTATCGTTAGCTGATTCTACTAATGCCTACATAACCTAGCTACACTAAAAAAAAAATTACCCCCTTAAAAGTAAATAACATAAATAAAATAAATAGGTAATTTCATGGTAACACAGGCACAGGTCATGACTTCAGTTGACCTCATGCATGTAGGTAGTCTATCCACATTTATCGACTCTCGAAAGAAACAATGATACCTACATAGGCAGCTCGTGAAAAGAACTTTTTTTTAAGTAGGAATGTCGTCTGACTCTCCGAATGTATAATTTTATTCGATGAGCACAATTGCTGTGGCGGAGATGTTGTTCCATATTTCGTTCACTAAGAACGATACAGGCCTGGCACCATCGCACGAGATTGGCACGGTGTTTCACAAATTAATCCACCCCTATCAATCCACTGCTCGCCGAACTGATAGTGGAGGTACTCACGTATAGGTCGGCAAAAACATGGTGGGGCACCGTCGTGCTGGAACCACACCACCACCACATCCGAATCGTCCAACACCTGCCCCCTAATCGGCGAACACATTTTAGTCAAATGATTGCAACTAGTTGGGATCGTTTGGAGCGAACGGACCAATGGGCGGTCCGAAAGATCCCAACTGATGCCAACTAGTCGCAATCATTTGACAAATATGTGTTCGCCGATTAGGGGGCTGATCACAACACAACACAGCTAATTGCAGTTACTACCTTCCATCAGCATGTTACATTACGTTAGAAAACGATATGATCACACAATAAACGATACGTCTACACGGACGCAATGTCTACGCGAAACTAATAAATTTAAAATAAAAATGATTTTTAATCATAAAAATAGGTACCTAGCTGCACGGCGGTACACCCTTTGACTAGAGGTGTGAAAGTATTCAAAATATTGATGTATCCATCGATACGATTTACTCATGCATCGATTCAACATCGCATGGCATTCTTTAGATTTTAGAACTTTCACATAAATTAGGTAAACTTAAATACTTTACATTGTTTATAATATTTTCCTAAAATCGTATTTCATAAGACCTTTCTAGTTTCTGTTTATTAATACCTGTGATGTAATAATGTTATTAGTAATTAATCGATAATCAGACGAAAGCACTTTTACCATTAGGTAATCTGTGTTTTTACAACAAATCATTGAACCAGGTACAAGTTTCGATTAATAGCGATAAAAAAAAATGTTATTACGCAAAAAATTGTGCATATCTAGTCATTCTTTTGACGTCGCCGAAAATGCTAGACAGACTGACGCCGCCAAAGAATGAAAGGAAAGCCGACAATTATACCGTCTAAAATGGTGTTGTCACTTTTTAGAAATTTATCAGATTTTGGGGAAGTTAAGAGTAAATACGCGGAGAAAAAAGATTGTGATTGTTGCGTATTGTTATTATGATGATTATGCAAAATTTCAAATTTTATTTGGTTATGTGATTATCTAACCTTTATTCTCCTTATGGGTCGGACGGGGTTTTCTTTACATATTGTATAACATCACGCTGCGACCGATAGGAGCGGTGCATAACTAACTCCACGCAAACGAAGTCGCTGGCGGCTGCTAGTACTAATATAATTATAAAGCTGAAGAGTGTTTGTTTGAACGCGCTGATCTCGGGAACTATTGGTCCGATTTGAAAAATTCTTTTTGCGTTGGATAGCTCATTAATTCAGGAAGGCTTTAGGCTATTTAATATCACGGTGCGACCAATAGGAGCGAGGCATATAAAAAAAACATATCCCCATGCGATCGATCAACGATCCCCAAGCGGGTGAAACCGCGCGGCTCAACTAGTAGACAATAAATGACACCAGCAGTACGATACTGTAACCGTCTCACTGTGAAAACTTAGGCGAAGTGCTATTATATTAGTTGGTATGACAGCTCACACAACGTTCACACTATTGACAGGTCCCTTCACACTAGATTTCACAAGGCGATTTTTACAGAATCGCTCGGTGTCTCTCGTGAATTGTTCAGGGTGGCAGGGACGTGAAACGGCAACCTGTTAAAGTGGATTCAGCACATGAATAGGATAGTTGACTAAAAAGACCAATTAGTCCGTCAGTCAGATTTCCAAAAAATATTAGACACGTATTATTTCTTTTTTCATATAAACAAAAAATGAAGACGACACGGTGCGTTGAAAACTCGTGTGACGTCACTACGCGCTACACTTTTTAGCGAGCAGTGACGTCACCAGCCACCACTCATTTTTATTGATTTGATAAAACAAAATATACGTATCCAATATTTTTCTATAATCTGAATGACGGACTAAATGGAATCATTTTTTTTTATCCGTGAAACATCCCTATTATTTTGTACCCGACGAAAAATTTCGTAGAATCATGTATCGACTTCATGGTTTCAGTTAGTGCGTTCCCGCCACCCTGTATAAGTGTTATTTTATCTATTCTTGACCTTATTTCAACACTCATTGCGTCCCGCGTTGCATATGTTTTGATCTCGTGGATTCATACAAGCCATCGCGTTTATTAGTAGAATGCACAATGGCGCCTAATCTGTTGTTCACAAACTAATTTTGAGTTATGTGCATCTTTTTCTTCCATTTCGTTAAGAAAAGGATAGAAGATAACATTTTAATTTAATCCTGTCAAATTAAGATACTCCATAGACAGTTTAGACGCGATAATAAACATGGCAGCTAAAAATACGCCAGTTTATGTCAGAAGCGCACTAATTTGACAGGTCTAAACTGATACTTTATTGTCTGTCCTTTTCTTAATGAAATAGAAAGAAAAAGATACACATAACTTAAAATAAGTTTAGTTTGTGAACAACACAATCGGCACCCGTTATCGTAATTTTACGTCGACCTTTGACCGTATTTTATGCTTTTCATCATGTTTACAAATTATTCTTGTCTAGCCCGACGACAAGCGAATAGAAGACGAAGACGGCGAACCAAACCGGCCAACCGTGACGTCACACGTAGCAGTACCATCACAGAAGGACATAGAGGAAGCCTTGCTCCGGCGCAAGAAACAAGAGCTCCTTGAGAAGTACGGATGTATGGACGTCAAGATGGAACCGAGTTGACAAATTTTATTTCGTGTTAGTAAATAAGTTAACTGAAATTGGTTTTATTCTTTTTTTTTTCAACTTGGTTTATTTTAATTGAGACCGACCCCCTAATCGGCGAACACATTTTTGTCAAATGATTGCAACTAGTTGGCATCAGTTCAGTGGCGTAGCGTGGCTTTTCGCCGCCCGGGGCCGTCCAGAAATCCGCCGCCCTTTATTTTAATTATAAATAATTTAAAGTCACCTTATTTGTTGCAAGTCAAAAGAAACTACCATGCACTGCTTCAGAAGGAAAAAAAAAAAGGTTTTTCAATAGGGACGCTCGAACTTTGACAGCGCTTAGCGGCCATCTTGGTAATGCGATAACTGTCAAATTTGGCATGAATAGATATTTAGTCGTGACATTTCACCATGGAACACTACACGCTTCAACAACGCGTAGAATTTATGGCGTTTATGGCCGTCCTGCAGAGTCCACAATCAGTCCTTTGATAAAAAAATTTGAGACAACCGGGTCGGTGATCGATGAAGCAGTTCCTGTACCTCAAAGAAACGCAAGATCGTTGGAGAATATTATTGCCATTCGAGACAGTGGGTGAGAAAACCCCAGACAATCCATTCCGCGTCGTGCGCAAGAACTGGGTCTTTCTGCGACATCAACATGGCGAATTTTGCGCCGAGATTTGGGTTTTCATCCATATAAAGTTCAATTAACTCAAGAGCTAAAACCCAATGACCACAGGCAGCGCCATGTATTCGCTGGTTGGGCGTTAGAGCATCTGGAAGCTGATACTGCTTTTGCAAAAAAAAAATCATCTTCACTGATGAGGCTCATTTCTAGTTAAGCGGCTGTGTTAATTAACAAAATTGCTGGATTTGGTGCGATGAAAATCCGCGGGAGATTTATCAGGTGCCTTTATACTCCGAAAAAGTAACTGTTTGGTGTGGATTTTGGTCCGGCGGTATTATCTTCCCTTATTTCTTCGAAGATGCACAAGGAGCCGCACTCACTGTCAATGGCGACCGATATCGGACGATGATAATAATTTTTTTTTGGCCTAGGGTAGGTGGTATAGATCTCACAAACATGTGGTTCCAACAGGACGGCGCCACTTGCCGTACAGCACGGGAAACATTAAATTTATTGAAAGAGAAGTTCGAGGGCTTCGTCAACTCGCGTGGTGGCGACATCAACTGGCCCCCGAGATCGTGTGACTTAACACCGCTTAATTATTTTCTGTGGGGCTACGTGAAATGCCTAGTATACGCAGATAAACCACAGTCAATTGCTGCCCTAAAGGTCAACATAACTCGCGTTCTTCGTGAAATTGAGCCCATTTATGCGAAGACGTCCTTCAAAATTGGTCCACCAGAATACACCATCTACAGCGGAGTCGCGGTGGCCATTTGGCTGTTTTTATTTTCCACACATAATGTCATTGAATATTCTTTAAAATGTAATAAAAATTGTGGTAATAACACTTAAACAGACTGTTTTATTTCATTTCAATGTTCTAGTGCTCTTAATGAAAAACCACATCTAAGAGAAGCAATTGCACAAGAAACCCACAGAAAGTTTGATTTTCTTAAATGGCTCAGCTTTATTAGTAACGCTAGGTGTATAACAATAAATAATAATAACAAGTATTAAAGTATTTATTTGTCAATTGAGTGTAAATAATATCTTAAATTATACATAGTGCTCATTGAACTTAGAAGGAATAAAATATGTGCTTATTATTATTAAGGGTTGTACCCTAGCTAACCAGCGCCACCATATTTTTTTCTTGATTACTCTTGTTATAGACCGCAATTAAAAAAGTGGTTTGAAAAATGTATAAGATGTATCGAAGCTATTTTTTGTAATGATTTGTTTGAATTCGATCGGTTTTGATATTTTCTGTAATGATTTATTTGAATGATAATTTTGAATTTCGAACTTGCAGAATATATTAGATACACTGTTTCAAAAGTAGCTTAGATATGGCTTTAACTATTTTCAAACCACTTTTTTTATTTCGGTCTATAACAAGAGAAATCACGAAAGATTATCTGTGGCACTAGTTTTAGAGGGGTAAGTAAGCTCCTTAAATATTTTTGTTACTATTACTTTAAAAAAAAAATAGATTAAAAATGAACTCTTCGTGCTTTTTTCAAAGCAAAATCTTTTACACAATCGTCAATATCAAATTGTATCTCATTTTAAATTGCCAGTATAGCTAGATTTGTTAGCCTCAACGTATACATAGTCGACCTAAGGTAATTTTTTATCAGCTTTAGTTTAGAAAAGCTTCTCTCACAACTGACATTGCTGATGGCAGACGTTAAAAAAATTCTCAACATAATTACAATGTTTGGCAAGCCATCTTCAAGTTTGGAGTCAATAATATATTTTAATAGTCCCAGAGAGCCGGACTTCATAAGCTCTTTTTTACAGTCTGGATTCGATGTGATTTGGAATATTTTTTTTTCTTGTTCATGCAATGTTTTTTTCCTTATCCGCCGCCTCCTTTCATATGCCGCCCGGGGCCATGGCCCCCCCTGCCCCCCCCAAGCTACGCCACTGCATCAGTTGGGTTCGTTCGGATCGCCCATTGGTCCGTTCGGTCCAAACGATCCCAACTAGACGCAATCATTTGACAAAAATGTGTTCGCTGATTAGGAGGCAGATCATAGACTGTTAGGCCGGGTTTCCACAGACGCGGAGCGGGGCTGAGAGGAGCTTAGAGGTGCACGCATTAACCAATCACTGCTCGTAATCTCCGCTCCGCTTCAATGGAAATACCAGCAGCAGATATTAATAACAAAAATATAGAAAAAAAGCGCGGGAATCGTTGAATTTGGCGGACCCGGTTTTTGTGGAAAAAATAATTTTAATTGTTAAATAGTCTATTTTCGTATTGGTTTGGATCATTTCATGAGTATTTTTAGTTTTTAGTTATGTAAATATTGTAGTTTTGTGTATATAAGTCCAGTTACATATTCTGTGTATATTGTGTATAGTTTTGCCGCCTAAATTGGTAAGTCCTTAAAATTTTATTTATATGGATCCTCCTCAGGATCCAGGGGGCACGGCCCCCGACATTGGTTATGTCGTAACTATACAAAACAATAACATGGATTGTGATGACCCCAATGCATCTATCAATGAAAGTAGTTTTGATACTGATAGTTCTCTGTCCTTGGGAAATTCCAAACGTAAAAGAATCAGTGCACATCGTATTTGTAAACATTGCAATAAGAAAAGACGAAAGCATGGCAGTAATAAAAAGACAAGAGATTCTGATTGCCAATGTCGTTCTTCTGTTGATGATAAAGTGCTCGTTGAACTTACCCAACCTTCATCTTCTATTTCTGATAACAAAACATCTAGATTGACAAGCAATCAGGAGGATGAAAATTTATCTGTTCCTAAAAATGTTCCAACTACTGTTGCTCGACTTTTATATGAAAATACCGATACTGCTCCTTATGTGGTACATGTACAAAGAAAACAGCAATCCTCTAATGACAATATTACATTGCATCCAATTTCTTTTGGCCACTTTTTAAAGAAAAATAATATCCATTCTATTGTAAATGGAAGTTTAAAACGTATAGGACGTAATAGACTTTACATATCATTTATAACATACCAGGAGGCTAATTTATTCTTGACAAATAGTAATATTAACAAAGATTACAAAGTTTTTATACCAGCATTTAGTGTAACTCGGCTAGGAGTAGTTCGTGGTAATCCTGCTGAGTGATCTGACGAAGAAATAAAAGAAAACATTAATGTTCCTATTGGTGCAGGTGCAATTCTTAAAGTAAGACGTATTAGGAAGAAAATTACTGTTGAAGGCAAGTATGAATTCAAGCCAACTGAGACTGTAGTTTTGACCTTTGATGGCCAAGTTTTGCCAAAACGCATATTTGTTTGCTACACATCTTTATTGGTAGATCTATACATTTACCCTACTATTCAATGCTACAATTGTTGCCGTTACGGCCATGTGAAGATACAATGTAGGTCCAAGCCTAGATGTTATAAATGTGGACAAGATCACTCTGGGGATAGCTGTTCAGTTACTGAGGATGATTTATTATGTTGTCTATGCAAGGGCTTTCACCTTGCCACTAGTAAATCTTGTTTGGAATATGAAAAGCAAAAAGCCATTAAAGAAACTATGGCAAAAAGCTGTATTTCATATGCAGAAGCATTTAAGTTACACCCACCTATTTCAAAGATATCATATGCTGATGCTTTGGTATCTACACCAAATGTGTCTACAAATACTTTTTCTTCAACTCATAATTCTACTTCTAAAAGTCAAACTTTGTCTTCATATAAAAAGACAGTATTTCTAAAACCGAGATCTCCTCCTAGATTGACTAAAGGATATGATAAAGACAGTCATAATGATATTATTAAGGATTATAATATGCCCCCTCCGGCCAATGGGTGTGCTTTACAAACTCCCAAAAACTCTTCAAATAATTCAGTTGCTGAAATAAATGTTGTTCTTATTAACTTATTGTCTCAATCTAATATAATTACACCGTCCATCGCTGCTTCATTATCTGGAATATTATCACAAATCCCCAAATCTTCCAACAATGGACAACAACAGCCTGCCCAAAGTCTTACAATGGAACTGTCGTAGTGTAGTTCCGAAAAAAAGTGATTTATTACATCTCAAGTTTATTTAAAATTTCAGGTTATAAATGTTTAGGAGAAGATCTCGTTGACGGGTATGGCGGTGTTGCTATACTTGTTAAAAAATCTACTGATTTTGAACATTTTCCAATAGAATCACATTCCAATAATATTTCGTTTATTGCTGCGATTATACAGAATGTATGTTTTGTTTCATTATATGTACCCATCGAGCACATATCCAATAGAGTGGTAATGCCACTAGTTTTGTTCTAAAACAAATTACGCGAAATCGCTGCGCCAGCCGCGGCACTCTGATTGGCCGACTCAAGGTCACGTATTGCACTAGAGTAGGGCAACAGAAATATAATTGTTTATATCGATATCGATAATGTTACAATGTTTGTTTAGCGTATTAAAATACTTTATTTTATTTCTCATAGTACTACATAGTCCATTAAACAAAATTTAAATAAATAGCTAGTTTCTGTACTAGAAGACCTAATAACAGATATTTATATCATATCATAACAGATTTAGATATATTTTTTTATTAGATATTATATGTGGTCTAGTCAGGTGCTGTCACATAAGAACATATGGAGCGATGCTCTACTAGGAAAGGCAAGGATTCGTAAATAACAATATTTTCTTTTAATAAGAACATTTATGGTTTTGAAACTAAATAACACTTTTGTATTAAATAAATCAAACTTTTTTATCATGATTTCTATTAAAAATAAAGGAAAAATTATAATATTAGTTATGCTTTACTGTTACTGATTTTTAAAGTGAATTAATTTAGTATAAATTCTTCTCAAAGCTTGTTTCTCATCATATTTTTTTCTTTTCGTGAGGAATGTTAGTCTCATAGTAATAATAATAATATAATTAACATATTTAAAATTTGCATTGAAATGTATTCAATTTATTACATTTACTAGGTAATTTGTTTGTTTACCCTTTTTGGTTAGTATCGATACACAACGTGTGTAACACAGTGCAACACTAGTAAAACCAGTAATGGATAGAAAAGGATGACATAATATCGGTTACACTTAGGAAGAGCAAGACGCATAGACAAGTACCTATTGTTTGGTTTTTCTTGACCAGTTAAACTTGAGCCCTGATAAATGGACGCAAAGTGTATTAAATCATAGTTTATTGATACTTGGCGATGAAACGAGATTCCGTCTGTTTTATAATTCGATGTTCTGCTGTTTTTACCACACCATCGAATAGAACAACACGACATTATGGGGTACAATACCAAACTTTGATAAATTTTCAATAGTATCGGGAGACGTACGCACAGGTCACTACTTGGTGCCGTACTGTTTTAGTGCAATCGTGAGTTGTTATTTATAATGGAAAAATCATAGATATGTTTCGGAATTTGACGGCTCATATTACTACTCTATTGGATATGTGCTCGATGTATGTACCCCATCCTTCTACTTCTGTTTTCGTTGAAATTGCTGATATATTGTCAAGGTTACCCAAACCGTATATTATTTTAGGAGATCTTAATTGCCAACATATATCTTGGGGTAGTGGTGTTGATAATGTATTTGGAGGCACATCAAGTGAAATAATTGACGACCATGAGCTATGTGTACTTCATTCTGGTGTACTAACAAGACGCACAGCTTCTGGGGAGAATGCTAGTGCCCCCGATCTATCAATTTGTACAGCTAATCTCGTGGCATTTATTTTATATTGGAATACATTACCGTCGTCGTATGGTAGTGACCACTTCCCAATACTACTTTCTTTCCCTGTTAAATCCAAATCTTTAAAACGTCCACCTCGTTTAAAATATAAGTTAGGTAAGGCAAACTGGCAGTTATACCGGGAACGCTTGGAGGAAAGAATTAGAGTTTTACCAGTAGTATTACTAGGTGAAGAACAGGTTAGCACCTCCTTCTGTTCCGGAAAACATACGCTTATCCTCTTGTTTACTTCCTCTTCCTACAACTGGATTTGACGGCCTTTTCTCTTTATCTGAAATTCAAGGCGTATTAACCAAAGTCAAAGACTCAGCACCTGGAATAGACGGTATCCCATATTCTTTTATTGTTAATTGTAGTAATGAAACATTGGAATACTTCTTAAAAGTCATTAATACTGTTATGGTTTCCGGAAATGTCCCGTTATCTTGGAGA
Organism: Sesamia inferens; assembly: GCA_037179545.1. Taxonomy (NCBI): domain Eukaryota; kingdom Metazoa; phylum Arthropoda; class Insecta; order Lepidoptera; family Noctuidae; genus Sesamia; species Sesamia inferens. Next base: position 10,679,585 of record CM073928.1, on the reverse strand, counting down.
TCTCAGGTGGTTTTGCCAATTCTGAAACCCAATAAAAATCCTTCAGATGCCCTGTCCTATCGTCCTATTGCTTTGTCATCTGTATTAATGAAAATTACTGAACATCTGGTTAAAAATCGCTTAGAATGGTATGTGGAAAGTAAGAACTTACTTAGTAACCATCAATATGGGTTTCGGCGTGGCAAGGGCACTATGGACAGTATTGGCATATTCATCACCGATTTAAGACTGGCATTTTCTGATAATCATTCCACCGTAGCTGCTTTTCTTGACATTACATCTGCTTATGATAACGTCGTTTTGTCTATTCTTTATGATAAGTTAAAGTTCCTTGGCGTTCCTATGTTTTTGAGCAACTTTATCATTAATGCTTTATCTGAAAGAATTATTCAACTGGATACGGAAAATTCTAGCAAGGAGTTCAGACATGTTTGGCGTGGTCTTCCTCAGGGCTCTGTATTAAGTCCATTATTGTTTAACATTTATTCACATGATTTAGAGTCTGCTCTGGACAAAAATGTTAAAGTTTTACAGTACGCTGATGATCTGTTAATCTACTTTACCCATCGTTCTGTTGAAAAAGCTTGCTCATCCTTGTCATTCTCTCTTAGTTTACTAGGTAAATGGCTTGATAGTAATGGTTTAGAAGTGTCCCCATCAAAGAGTTCTGTTGTCCTTTTTTCTAGAGCTATTCTACCCCCTCCATTTACTGTTTACTTTAATAATAACCCTTTGCCTGTCAAGAGTGAGGTGAGATTTCTAGGTGTAATCTTAGATGCCAGACTTACAGGAGTTCCTCATTGCGAGGATGTGGCAGTTAAATGTGAGAGGCAGTTGAACATGCTTCGATGCCTTGCTGGTGTATGGTGGGGTGCTCACCCATTTTGCCTGAAGCTTGTTTATAATGCTATTATTAGAAGTCGATTGGATTATGGGACATTTTTGTTGGAACCGGGTCAAAAAAAAGGTTTTGAAAAGTTAGACAAGATACAATCAAAAGCTTTAAGAATTGTAACAGGGGCAATGATATCAAGTCCTATCAATGCTCTTCAGGTGGAATGTGTGGATGCACCGTTACGTATAAGACGGCAATATTTATCAGACCGGTTTTTATTTCGCAGTTTGCAGTTTTCTAATCATCCTCTTCGTTCTAAATTGCAGGCGCTAGCTGGTCGCGTTGAATCTTCAGCATATTGGTCACATAAACCTACTCCGTGCCTTGTCATTAGTTACTTAAGATTTACAGCACTTCAGGCTCCTACTCATAGTTCCCTTCAGTTTCCCCTTTTTCGTGGCAATTTCTGTTCACTGGTTATACGTCCCGAGGTACATCTTGAGCTAGGATTGAAAAGTGACCCCTTTGTGAGTGTTGCCCTAAATAGCATTAAAGATAGAAATTGGCTTGGCTGGCATTATATTTACACTGATGCTTCGAAACATACTTTTGGTATTGTGGGGGTAGGCGTGTTTCATTCTCAGTATAATATAGTACAAAAAATTAAACTGCCGCCTGAAACTTCAGTGTTTACGGGTGAATGTTATGGTCTTTTTAAGGCAGTGGAATACGTACTGCTATGCAAATTGCCAAAGACTATTATATTTTGTGACTCAATGAGTGTTCTGCAATGTTTAATTAAGTTTCCCTTTAAATCTCAAGCAGTGTATACACTTATTATTGACATTAGGGAGTTGCTGTGCAAATGTGAGCAAATGAATGTATCTGTGACTTTTGTCTGGATTCCAAGTCATTGTAATATCTCTGGGAATGACACGGCTGATCGTCTAGCAAATGAAGCTGTGGAATGTGGTGACATGTTTCCATACAAAAATTATTGTCACGATTTAGCATCACTGCCTAATGTCGCTCTTTATCAATCGTGGAGCGACAATTGGTCACGAACTAGCAAAAAAAAAGGGAAAATTTTATAGTACCATACAAGAACAGTTGCCTCGGAAACCCTGGTTCTTTATGTTAAAGCTAGGTAAACATGCTACTAGTTGTATCATAAGATTAAGATTGGGTCATGTTTCAACTCCTGCACATTTATATAAACTTATCATAGTCACTAGTAATATTTGCCAGTGTGGCACAGATATTGGCGATCCGAATCATATCTTCTTTTCTTGTTCATTAAATAACTGTACTGCGTTCATAGAATCACTGATCTCTCTTAACCCTTTAACCGCCACGGCACTGATCCCTTTGACGAACCTCCAGCGCCACGACACTTTAGGTATAAGTTGGAACAGTGTTGCGAATACTCAATATCGATGCATTTATTTATTCACAATATTAACCTTTCGAGAATATTTACTTTTATACTGCTCATACATACAGTATGTTAAGAAAACCCTGTCCGACCCATAAGGATAATAAAGGTTAGGTAAACACATATAATATAAAATTTTACGTATTCATCATAGTACCAATACAAATGAATTTTGAAATAATCTTTTTTTTCCGCGAATTAATTCCAATTTCCCCGAAATTTGGTAATTTTTAAAAAGTGACAACACCGGTTTTGTTATGAGCGAATAGCGATGCGACCACGTGCCGCGTGCCCTGCCGCCCGCCCCCGCGAGCGGCAGGCGAAGGGTGGTCAACGCACATTTATTAAGTTACCTCCTTTTGCGAAATAATATTTATTTTTTTTAGAGGGATTTTTTTTTTTAGTTTAGCCCGGTTTTGTATGCATTAGTAGAATCAGTTACCGATACCTAACAACACCTTCACGGGTCGGACAGGGTTTTGTTAACATACTGTATATAGAGGCATTATTATAAAAATATAGGTAAGCATATACCTAAACTTAATAACACTACAAAATCTGTTCTTACCCTACCTACCGATGTACCTTCTTAATATTAAATAATTCCAGCCTATGAATGTATCATTTAAATTTTGGTTAGTATCCATGATGAACCTTAGTAGGTATGTTACAAACAAACACAATTACTTGTCAAATTAAAATATCGATTTAAAAAATAAATTAAACTTATCAAATCAACATCACTTCTATGTTGAGAACTGTCGTCGCTTCGCAATTCATGATTACAAAATATTTAATAACTCTTCGTCTTCACGAAACACGAAAAAGGCCTACAACACTAGTTGCACTGAGCGATAAAGCTTCTCCTGTAGCAATTTAAAATGAGATTAGTATTATATGAAACATAGATAACAAATTAAAAAAACAGTAAACTTATTTAGTCCGTTTACTATCCCGCGGACAAAAAGACGGTATGACATTTATGTAAAAAAAATGATACGCGTTTAAAATATTAGGATACAAATAATAATAAATAACAACAAATAAAATAACTAAATAAACTGTATTTTCTTTAAAACAAAATAAATGGGTAAATAAGTACACATATTATTATTTAGCTGTCCTTTTGACTGAGGATAAATAAACAGACTTGAAAACAAGAGTTATTTACCGAATTATTATCACTATCCGTTGAACTGCTACTACTATAAATATCATTGTTTGCTTGCTGCAATATATTTAATAGTTCTTCGTCGTCGTATAACATCATCGATAACTTCTCGACAGCTTAGATGTATTAATAATGTGAGCACATGTTATCATGGCGATGGCGCTGACGTTTATTCAAAATATGACTAGTTGACCTTGAGCCGCACATAAAATTACGGCGACGGCGTTCGCGGATAGCCTGTACTAGTGACGTTCTGGAGTTAGTTTGTACTTAATATTTACCTATACTTATTTGTTGATTTCTACATATTACTTCACTAAAGCTGATTGAATTTTGAATAAATAAATAAATGTTTAATAAAATATGAAATTTTGATTAATGTTTACTTGATAGTTTTGTAAAAAATAGGATGTTTTTTATTAATTTACTATCAGGAGTTTCATATGCGGTACAACACTAGTCTACATGAAATTATGGGTTCGGCGAAGTAGGTTGATATTTAGACGTATCACGAACTGAGAACATGTAATTATTTCAATCAATTAGCTAAAATATGTATTTAATACTGTTAAAAATAAAGTAATTACACGAAATATATTAAGATTCAGTAAGCAAATTCAACATTTATTGTACATTTTTTAAATGACAGGACTTTCTACACAATATTCTGACGTGGCGCCTGATGTAATGTTCTTACAACACGTAATATTATGGCGTTGGCGGTTAAAGGGTTAACGTTCCCCTCCCAACCTCTGTTCCTATATTATTAGCTTATCAAAATTTTGATATTTATAAAACTATTTCCCTATTTATTGAAAGTAATAATATCCGCCTGTAATTTTTTCTGCTATATTTTATTAAAACCTACCATATTTTACCTATCCGTCAAAGTGTTTTGATCCAATTTCCTATTCCTATCGCAAAATTTCCTTACCATACCATATCGATTCCCTACCTTTGTACTAAAATCTACTGAAACAAAATCAAATACTCGAAAATGGCAATACGCAAGCAGCGTCATGCCAAATGGAAGAAAAAAAAAACATAAATATAGCGAGGCGATGCGGTGCGAAGGACAGCGGGACGGTGCTGTGCGGAGGACAGCGTGGCGGTGCGTGACTCGCGCGCAGTGCCTCAGTTATCATCGTTACGTCATTAGGTGCATACATATCAAAACGGAAGAGAAGTTCAAAGTAGGCTCCGCTCCTCCCCGCCCAGCCCCGCTTCAGTAGAAACACTGACTACTTTTCGCCGCGGCTGGTGCGAGCGCTACATTAAATTTGGTCAATAATTAAAAGATAACACAATGACAATTATTTCCATTATACAGTATGTTAAGAAAACCCTGTCCGACCCATAAGGATAATAAAGGTTAGGTATACACATGACCAAATATAATATAAAATTTTACGTAATCATCATAGTACCAATACAAATGAATTTTGAAATAATCTTTTTTTCCCGCGAATTAATTCCAACTTCCCCGAAATTTGGTAATTTTTAAAAAAGTGACAACACCGGTATTATTATGAGCGAATAGCGATGCGACCACGTGCCGCGTGCCCTGCCGCCCGCTCCCCGCGGAAGGGTGCATATCGCACATTGATTAAGTTATCTCTTTTTGCGAAAGAATATTTACTTTTTTAGGGGGATTTTTTTTTATGTTTAGCCCGGTTTTGTATGCATTAGTAGAATCAGTTATCGATACCTAACAACACCTTCACGGGTCGGACAGGGTTTTCTTAACATACTGTATAGGTATATTTCCAAATTTCGGTGACTATTACCGAAATATGGAAAAAATCAAGACAGAAGGATGTTAGGAAGAAAAAGACGCGCAATTTTTACTTTTCAAATTACTTTATTTTCGAATAGATTTGTTATTTAGACATACGTACGTTATCTAAGCAAAATATACACATTATTGGTGACGTCACTGGCTCTATACCATATTGGAATCGACAACAAATTTTACTCTGTAATAGGCCTAACTACATAAGATTATAAAATAATTAAGATTCCAAAATGAACTATTGCACGTACTGAAGGCGAATTACCGTAATTTTAAACGTTCATAATCTAGTCCCAGCCTCATCTCACTAACAAACAAATGTCAAAATGTAGAAAAATTAAACAATTTCTGTTTAGAACTGAGATCAGACTGTGAAAGTTCTTAAAATTAAGACAATTGCCACTCAGATATAAAGTCGGATGAACAGAAGCCTCATTCTAAGATCAAATACTGATTTAAATATCATAAGATTCTAACGATCGTGTTCAAGTTCACAAGTTATTAAACACATCTATTTTAACGATAATGGACACCCGACTACACTTATTTCAATAGGAATGTATAAACTTAACATTATCGTAAGCTCTCAGAGAACTAATTTAATTAAAGTCTAACAACACCAAGTCCTGAAATCCAAGGGAAGAAAATAAAATATCTCACTTCATCGTTGGTTAGATTTCGTGTACCGGTGACTTTTTTACATTGATATAATTGCGCGACTTTCCATTGTTTTACCTTGTTAATTGGTATCATAAGAGTTAAACTTATACGACTATGGCCCACCATACACGGACTGCTTGAAGCAGCCAAGATAGAGCTTCAAGCTGAGACTGCATAGTAAACTACTGCCTTCTACTCTCGTGCATATACGAACAGCTCGAGCAGTTGCAAATGCTTTAGAAGGTTGACGGCACAGCGAAATTTCATCGTGCGGTCAAGCAGTCGTCAGGCATACAATGACTGCTGTCGACTGCTCTGGCGCAGTTACCTTCCCCCGCGCTCTTCATTTGTCATCGCGCACGCTTCGTTTGTTTATTGAGAACATCTGCTCGAGCAGTTAAGGTAAAGTTATCAATGGCAGCTTCAAGCTGTTGAGTACGACTGCAAGACCGGTTGGTGTATGTTGATCACTGTATGCCTGAGCGGTCCATGCATGGCCGGTCTAAGAGCCATAGCTCATCCGGACGCCACGACGGCGCACGCAGGTCGATAGCAAAATGTATAGTCGCCCAATGCATACTAGCTATATACATTTAGTTGCCAGCGCGACCGGACGGCACTGCCAAGCTGCCCCAATGAGGTATAGCTCCAACGGTACTCACAGAAAGTATCCGAATTCAACGTCGTATACATAACAGAAAAATTCATCTATTGAAAAATAAACGAATACAATCATCAAATATCAATTCAAGATTAGTTATGTGTAGCATTTTAAACGGCTCTGCCCTCCTGTGTCTCTACTATGTGTTAAAACCCTCATTAAACTGTTATGAGAAAGGGATAGCGCTATTAATTCTGTATAGCTCCCATCTTTGTCTGACACTGGAATCATGATGGTTTCAACACGTCATAGTTACCTCTCTGAACAGTTACTCATATAATAATAAAAACTATATTGTTCTGAATAACATTACAATATTTGAATAGCACTAGCCTCCACACTAGGATTCCCTGTGTCGTGGTGACTAGTCTCCTTCGTCTAACAAGATTATTAGGTAGGTTCATACATAGCATCGGTCGGTATTGATTTTTGATGTGACAAAAATAGGTTGTTCTTCCAAACAAATAAATTTACTAAAACATATGTATGTGTATACAGAGTGGTGCTGATAATACGGCAATAAATAAAAACACGAACAATGCTGGTTCATAGGAATAATCCTAAACCATAGAAAAAAAAACCTAACAAAACTAAAAAAAAAAAAATCAAATAAACTAAATCGCATAAATTTCAAACGAATAGAACATTCTTTAAAAAACGTTGGCTCACTGACCTCCGATCGGCGACAGCGCGATCCTGTATCGACTTGCTTTTTTCGCGCCATTATTACTAAAGTTTAGCACCGCTGGATACGGCGGTCATCAATATGTAAGAGCTTTCTTATCAACATGTACATCATGTAGAAAATGTGAATAATGAAAAATAAATTCCTGTGACTAAACTGTGTGTAGACTGAGAATGTGTTCATTGTGTATTGTCATCACCACTTTGTATATACCTACATTATAAAGTAGTAACATAAAGCGAAATCGCAATGAAGCTGAATGTCTAATCTTGTCACATATACATATATAGCATATTTATTAAATCGATAACTTCGAGTCAAAGAATAACTTACTTAATCGTAATAAACTGTAACTTTAATTTTTCATTAATTTTATACATTTTAGCTTTCGTGATATTTTATATCTAAAATACATTTTGTTCTATATTATGTACGTGGATGTACTAAAATACAACACTAAAGACTAATTAAGTAACGCCCACAAATTATTTACCTGTTGGAATAAATCTATGAAATAATCCTTTATATCCCACGGATACAACTATATACGTTTAATGATTGCGTAACGGTACAATGTTTTAACGTAAGAAGCTCTGACCGAGTCGTTGTTTTTGCAGTCGGTACAGGACGGTTACTTAGCGACGGAACATCGAAACAAATCTATGTCAGAGACAACGCTATATGACAGCGAAGTGCCAAAAAGAGATAACGAGTCATTGACGCCGATTCTAAGTTAATTGTAATTTTAAGTTTAGTGCATCCTTTTCTTTCTATTTCTTTTACAAAAGATATATTGTCAGTTTAGAACTGTCAAATTAGTGCGCTCCTGGCGTAAACTGGCGTATTTTTAGTCGCCATGTTTATAATCGCGTCTAAACTGTCTATGAAGTATCTTAATTTGACAGGATTAAACTTAAATGTTATCTTCTATCCTTTTCTTAACGAAATGGAAAGAAAAAGGTACTTAACTTAAAATTAATTTAGTTTGTGAACAACAGAATCTGCCCCATTGTCATACTACCGTCTGTAAGGGGTGTCCTCACTAAGTAATGCCCTAGTATATTACTACTATATTTATTTCGTCGCACTATTGCTTACTGTACCTAAAATAAAATGCTATCGGAAGACGAGACAATGAATAAACGAACAACTTTAAATGGATAGTGGATCTAATCATGTTTTGTTATTAGAACTTTAAAATAGCATTCTATGGATAGTAGATCTAATCATGATGTTTTGCTGCAAGTTTTTTTTTTTCATGAAACCAAATGAGGCTGCGTGCGCACTGATAAGTGGCTTAGTTAACGCCTAGAGTCTAGCAAAGTAATGAATGCTCGAAGTTGTAGAATGCTCTGAAATTCTCGCAAGAGACCGCATTGCGCAGATGTTAAGTCACTATACTCTATCGGTTTAGGTAGTTAACTTAGGTAAACAACCACGTGACTTAGCCAATAAATACCACGTGACTTAATCAATGGACTAAGGTAATTTCAGTCACTTCAGCTGTCATGCTATATCACAGTTGTACATAATGTTGCCACATTGAAGAGTACAAGCTAAGGTGATAAGCTAGCCACCTATCAGAGCTGGTCTGGTTTTTTTTTTATGTAAATGCATAAAAGTGCCAAAGACTTACTGCAATAAAATTGACCTGATTTATTCAATTACGCAATAAAATTTCTTCAATACGAGACATTTAAATATCTACTAAAAAGCCTTTATCAATTGGGGCTACATTCAAACATCAATCAATATAAGATGCATAATGCATATCCACAAAGTTAACATTTGTTTTAATAAACTATTCAAGAATTTATCACAATTCTAAATTATATTTACTTAGCTTTAACCCGTTCAATTCTAGCTGTAGAGGCTCATTTACACGCTGCTAAGTAGCAAATGTGCAAGTGTCAAGTGATTTATAAATATCAACGTGTAACGGTCGCGCTTTTAAGTGATTAGTGTTAAGTGCGACCGTTTACACGATGATATTACTAATCACTTGACACTTGCACATTTGCTACTTAACAGCGTGTAAATGAGCCTTAAGATAAATCTGCGATACCTCGTTAAGCATTTAGATTCTTATAACGTCCAACTATCTCAGCTTTCTGAATAAATGCTGTACTATTTAAGTAAACATGTTTTCGCTATTAATATACTGGATTAGTCTCCGTTTTAGCGGAGTAATGAACAAATGGAGTGTGTATGTGCGTGCTCGCATTGAAAAAACTGCGAATGCGTCAATAATATCTCACACATGTTTGATTATACAGAGGAACATGCGTATTAGATCTCCATTCTGTTGGATACTCCGTGTTCATGTTAAAGTAATATTTAAGCTGCACCTTTATGTTTAAGAGAATAAGTTCTGTTGCTTGGCATCGTTTTCGAAGTCGCTCCACGCGTTATTCAGTTCCATGAAGATCATTTTCGCCATGTTCTCGTTGGGTGTGCCCATTTGCTGTAAACAAGGAGACGGCATAAATAAAAAGTAGCGTAAATCAAACGCAGAAGAAGCAAAACACAATCGTCAAATGATTTTAGGCCATAAAATCGGCTGCCGGCAGAGGTTACCACCCACCAGACAGCCTTGCCGCCAAGTGAATCGTCGCGTTCCGGCTGTCCGGATGTCTGATGAAGCCGTACGGAGGACGGGTCTGAGCAGTTGTGTGTCAGGTACGATGCGCCAAATGTTGTTATGTCGGGAGTTTGGTCGTGGAGGGTTTCTAGATCAATCTCCCTCTGGCGCAGCATCGCTGGTCGTGTTGTTAGGTTTAACATTGCATCTCCTCGCTAAACTGTCGTCCTTCTTTCTATTCAGTATTTTTTAGTGAATAGGCTATAATTTGAGTGTCTTCCAGTCTAGAGTGAATAGGCTCTTAATAAACTAGCGAACTTTACCATCAACGACTGCATCACTGCTTACCATCAGACGGGATTGCAGTCAAGCACTAGTTTATAATAATTAAAAAAGTCAAACATACAATAATCAAAAGCCAGCACAACACATATACTAAGAAATCAATAAATAAATATCTAATGTCTAGGTGGGACAGACTATATTTGTACAGGTTTGCTGATCGAACTTAGCGGCGTATATTGCGACCTCGTAAATTCTTTATCGTCCCAAGGTTTAATATCACTTTTTTTTTTTAATAATTATAAACTAGCGCTTGACTGCAATCCCGCCTGATGGTAAGCAGTGATGCAATCGTTGATGGTAAGGCGCGCTAGTTTATTAAGGCCATTCACTTAAAAAAAAACTCAGTGAATAGGAAGGAAGACGGCAGTTGAGCGAGTTGGTGCAATGTTAAACCCAACAACACGACCAACGATTTTGCGCCAGAGGGAGATTGATGTGGAGACCCTCCACGACCAAACTCCCGACACAACAACATTTGACGCATCATACCCGGCACACATCGCAACACAACTGCTCAGACCCGTCCACCGTACGGCTTCACCAGACATCATGCCGCATGCAATCGCTCGGCGGCAAGACTTTGTCTGGTGGGTGGTAACTTCTGCCGGAAGCCGATGTTATGGCCTACCACTTGGTCTATGTGCCAGTTAGATTGTTTAGTAAAGTTTTTATTTCATAATCATCAACCTTTTTATCGCCCCACAGCTGGGCACAGGTCTCCTCTCATATAGAGAAGAATTGAGCGAAATTACTACGCTTGTTCAATGCGGGTTGGCGATTTCAGACTTACAAGTCCAGCCCCCTAATCGGCGAACACATTTTTGTCAAATGATTGCGACTAGTTGGCATCAGTTGGGTTTATACGGACCGCCCATTGGTCCGTTCGGTCCAAACGATCCCAACTAGTTGCAATCATTTGACAAAAATGTTTTCGCCGATTAAGGGGCAGGTTTCCTTCACCTTTTAATCAGTCATTGGTGTCCAAGATAATAAGATATACTTAGTAAGTGGAAAGTATATCTTAATTTTTATTTTATGGGAATGATTGTCAAGAGATAAAGGAATTACTAGGGTCATAGGCCACTGAGTACGAACCATGTGTACAGAGCTAACTGCTACTTGCTGTGTAAAAAAAGAAATTTTACCTTATCAGGATGTACAGCGAGGCACGCTTTCCTATAGTTCCGCTTGACATCGGCCGGCGTGACTAGCTGGGACATGTCGCAGCGTGTCCAGCGACAGTCGTCCCACACGACGGTGTGAAGTGAACACAGAAGCGCGCGGATGTTGGCCTTTTTGCCCTCCGTCTGTAAATTGTGTAAATCGTACTTTAGTTTATTGCGACTGAAGAGATAACACAGGCCATCTCTCTGTGAGAGGAAGTTTGCAGTAATCTATCACGCTGGCCCAGTGTGTGTTGGTAGATGGCACGTCTTCAAACTTTAAAACTAGTGAAGTCATCTGCAAACATTTGACATCTTCGGCCTATAGATGTCCACTGCTGGACAAAAGCCTCCCCAAGGCTTTCCACGATGACCGGTCTTGTGCTGCCCGCATCCATTTACCAGGTCATCGGTCCACCTAGTTGGGGGCCTCCCTACGCTGCGTCTTCCGGTACGTGGCCGCCACTCCAGAACCTTACTGCCCCATCGGTCATCGGTTCTACGAGCAATGTGCCCTGCCCACTGCCACTTAAATTTAGCGAGCTATGTCGGTGACTTTGGTTCTTCTGCGGATCTCCTCATTTCTGATTCGATCACGCAGAGAAACTCCGAGCATAGCTCTTTCCATTGCCCTTTGCGTGACTCTGAGCCTTCGTATGAGGCGCATTGTGAGCGACCACGTTTCAGTTCCGTAAGTCATCACTGGCAACACACACTGGTCAAAGACTTCCAGTTACGAATAAAACAGACATGCCTAGATAGATATAAAACGCATCTTATGACCATTTATGTGTTGTGTAGCATCATCAAAGTCAGCTTATAGCAGCGCACGGCTGGATATATAGCATAGTCCTCTCCACGGTATTTAATTTAAATTTCGACATCTGCTACCTGCCATCCTGCGAAGATCGTCGCCTGAAGCCTGAGGTCGTCTCGCCATAGGATTAGCCAAACTGTCATCGGTTCTGCAGCCGGATATGGCCGGCCCATTACCACTTCAGTTTGCTTATTCTATGAGCTATGTCAACAACTTTGGTGCTCAGCCGGATCACTGCTTGTTAAGGGTTCGATTTTTTACAATTGTATGTATCAACTTACCCAGTCATTAATTTTCAATTTCTCCGGGTCGACGCCGTCTCTGACCAATTCTTCTTTCCTCATAGCGTTCATAGTCTTCGGGCCGCAATCTCTCTTTGCCGCGAACTCGTAACCTTGACTTCCGAGGAGGTCGCCAAACACGTCCATTGGCTTCTTAGGTTTGTCATCTGCAGGAGTCTTTGCTGGCTCAAAGTGAGACCTACTGGAAATTATGTTACGATTAGAAATCATTATGTGAAATGGTGAGTGTAATACCATAAGTTTAAAATACTTCTCTTATTTTTAAAGTCAAATGTACATAAATAACCTTCTTTTAAATGAAAAACTAAAGTCATTAAACTTTCTACGCCAAATGTCAGGCATGAATGTTCAACTGAATGGAGTAGTTGGTCCCTGTCGAGTTGACAGTATTTCTTGGACTAACTATTGACGCTAAGTTGCAATGGGGTCCTCACATTGAAAAGCTGTCGGGTAGACTCAGTTCTGCCGCCTTTGCTGTTAAGAAAATTAGACAGATAACTGATGTGGATACAGACAGAATTGTTTATTTTAGTTATTGTCATAGTCTTATGACTTATGGGATTCTTCTTTGGGGAACTTGTGCGGACATCAATACCATCTTTGTTTTACAGAAAAGGGCTGTTCGAGCCATTTACAACCTTGGTCCTAGAGATTCTCTTAGAGAAAAATTCAAAGAGGTGAACTGAACTATCTGACTCAAACTTCACAATATACAGCGTGGAATTTTAATGGTTGTTTTCCCGCAGCGAAACGGTTTTGTCTAAGTAATACAATCGTTTCATCAATAAATAAAATATTAGAAACATAAAATGGCAGATTTAACATAGTGATAAAAAAAACTCGAAAGTGAACACAAACCAATAGTAAACTTCTGATAATATACAGCTGAATGGCGCGGGGCCATTGACCCGCGTGCTTCAACTATTATCCATTCATACTTTTACGGGCTTAGGATTTTCATAAATACTTTTTAGCTACAATTTACTGAACACGAAAATAAAATTATTATCTAAGATGATTGTTTGTAATTTTTGCGCGCAGACTACTTTATGTCGTATCACTAGAGTCGAGAGCTTATTTTACTTTGAACATTTATAAAGCGGCAACGCCTTTGAACGGTAGTTTTTTTGAATGCTAGTTTGAGCGGTATTTTTTTGTATTTATACATTTAAGTTATTTTATACCTTATTAACGCCCATGAAAGATTTTCACTGCGCGCGGGAGGTTATTATGGTTTGAACATTAAATGCATTGCTTTCCATTGAGGCGGTTTCATGCCCATTCCGAGTAGTACCTACACCTTGTAGGTAGCGTAACTAACTTTTCTCACTTTTTCGAGTTGATGTTTTTTTTAATTATTTTTATTATTTTATAACACACATATTTTTAATTTTGTCTTTTACTCTATTCATCGAAAGTACTCCTTAAGGCCCCAGCACTTTTGTTGGATGAGGAAAAAGCAATGCATTCGTATGAGCGTGACCGACCCGACACCGTCATCATGGTTTTTACTTTTTGTGTATTCCGTTTTATTTTAATGATTTCAGTTTTCACTTCTGTTGGTCAGTCATTCAGCTGCTATTTTTTAACACTATAATACTGATGTCGCTATATTTAACTGAAAATAATACTTAAAAATTTCTTTAAATAACCTCTATGTTTTGCATTGACTGTCGACAAAAATTGTCCTTTATCCCAACCCTAATCTTCATTTTCATCACTATGATATATTTATAATACGGCGGATTCCGCATTGTGCTTATCTGCTCAACAACAAAGTTTCTCAAATGTACAATCAAGAAACTGTGTTGTTAGTACTAGTGTAGTTAGGGACAAAACCCGCCACACATTTTCCCATCCACTGCAACTCCTGAAAGCCAGAATCAACAGTGGAGACCGCCAGAAAAACGCCGAGCAATGAAGCTCGACGAGTCCCGGAGAAACGATTCAACTGTCTTGGGTCCCGCAACGAAATTTATCAGAAAAGAATAGCGGAGGAGTAAGAAAAAAGATATTTTTTCCACTTCCCTCATAACAAGCAGGAGACAGAACAGAACTAGGCCAATCGGCACAAAGGGACATTATTACAACTGGGAGAAGCCCAGATTGCCAAGCACCACGGAATAAAATTGGATTAAGTTAATGGGTCCTAAGTAGGTATGTGCTGTTACAATTTAAAAAAATTGTAACTAGTGTAGTTAGTATAAGTACTATAAGTTTGCAATAAATTAACCACAGAAAACTTACTTGTAATCCGGTTGATGCGCTGGAGTATGGGGCTGATGTGCCGGAGTATGTGCCGGCGACGCCCTCGGCGTAGATCCGATGCTGCCGCTCGCACTGAGCGACTGTGCGGTGGGGGCCGGCATGGCGCTGCCCAGTACGCCCAGCTCGGCGAACGGGTCCTTACGCGTACTACCTTGGTTGTTTGGTTGTGCACGTTCTAAAGGAACGCTTTGCGGACGACCTAGTTCAATAGAGGGAAACAAATTTTTACTAGAGTCAATCGGTTTAGGTAGTTCACTAAAGGTAAAAAAATCAACCTCCGTAGCGTAGCGGCAGCGAACGCGGTCGCTGCGCAAGGAGGTGCGGGTTCGATCCCCGCTCAGTGCAAATATTTGTACACATGAATATGAATATTTGTGTTGGTCTGGTCGTGCCTCAGAAACCACGTTAACCTTTTGAACGCCAATCACTTCTGTATAGAGGTGCGCTGAGGGCATGAAAATCTCGAACTTGTATAAGTTCGAGATTTTCATGCCCTCAGCGCCACTACTTGATTAGAAGTAATCACAGTATAAAATAAATTTACGACTTTAACAAGTCCTTTTATTTTGTTTTTGTGTGAAAATTGCCCTGTTATCAGCCATATTTTTAACTTTATCACAAATAATAAGTTCTAATTTGTTTTATAGATATCAGCTACTATGTCACAATTGTACTCTTCAATTTAGAAACGTTATAATTCATTATAGCACACATATTCACCTTCTTCCTGAATGAGCTGTTGTGGTGTGAGCACTGGTTCTGTCTTCGGCAGCGGATCATTGAGGCCGAAGGGGTCGAAGTTGAGAGGATCGCTGGAGTTCACGTTGGTCTTCGCATCGGCTTGTTCCGTCGACGGAGCGGGGAGATCACCGAATATTGACTCCGTTGTGAATTTCTACAACCAAGAAAAGCAGAGTTGTTCAACTTAGTCACAGTTTAAAAAAAAAAACGAATGGGTTACCAACCATACCACTGAAATGAAACTTTTTTTAAGCCCATCTGAACTACTGACTGAGCTATAGGTATTCATATTTCTGTTACTACCTATAAGAGAAAGAAAATGTGCACGCGCATTGCTTTCTCTTGCTCCTACACTGTGATACAGGCAATAGGCCTGCACTACGCTTAGACATACGGAACGTAATTGGTTATGAGAGGAAGAGAGAAGGAAAACCAGTGCAAGCACTGTTTACTCTTGCTTATATCCCCCACCCAACTCCCGTTCGCCTCGCCAGATCACATTTTTCGTAACTCTTATGTCACGCGTTCGCCAACTTACTCCCCAAGTCAAGTTTGCGTAAAGAAGTTTCACTTCAAATGAGTTTCTAATGCTACGGCTACATTGTCTCAATAAAGCGAAGGGGCTTATACTACTCACCTGAGCGCTGTCCCCCTTATTGCCAGTAAGAAAATCTCCAAACCCATCATCAGTCTGCTTCTCCATCATTCCAAAGAAATCAAACGAATCTTCATTCTTCAGTTTCTTCTCAGGTTTCGGTTCCTGTGCGGCTCCAGAGGTCATGTTAAGGTTTAAGAAGTCTGCGGTATTTTCTGAGGGGGGAACAGGTTCAGGATGAGCAAGGGTCGCGGGAGGGGGCGGGCGAGATGGTGGTTGGGGGGAGGGGGGAGCGGGGCGGGAGGGGCGCGATGGACGAGTCGGCTCTGGCTCTCTCACAGGATAGTCGGCTGTTACTGCGGGTGATACACATTTGTTTATTAAATATTATACTTGGTATTGTATTTTCTGGTGCTCAATACGTATATGTATACTTACAGGGTGTCAGAAACATCAACGCTCAACATTTTTCGATGGATTCTGACCATGATTGTGAACTATAATTTCGACAACTGATTGTTTTTTTTTTTTATTATCCGTCATCTCTAACCACAAAAATTTACAACACTTGTTAAACGTGTACCAAGTATCAGTGTTACGTCAAAGTCCATATAATAACGTCGTGTTTAAAAGGTGGTTAGCCTAAACACGATTTTGTAACAAAAACCTGCTTTATTAATTCAAAATAATGATTGTAGGCACATTCGTGTTCTGAATTAATAGTTACAACTGGCGTCTGGATTTTCCTGGCACCCTGCGTTTTTTTAATAATACCATATAGTTAACAGTTAAATGAAAAAGGGCATGCATTTTTTTAATCACATTAATATAGTAACAACGGCAAAGTTCACATGAAAAACTTGTGCCTTATATAAAAACGAGTAAGGATTGTGCACGCAAAAATATAAGAGATGGTATTAACTGGTTAAATACATGTCAAAAAAAAAATGTGACTGAATTTTCTTCAGACAAAAAAAAAAAAAAAAAACAGTAAAATAAGTTAAATTTATGAATTCACAGTGTTGGTTGTTAAAATTCAAATGCCAATGAGCATAATACGCGTTGTACCTACGCGGTTTACGCTATATATCTATTTGATTGTATTATGCATTTGGTGTTTGATATTTCTTTAGTATGTTGAGCTAAATCATAGATCTAAATGAAGGATTCGCTAAACACAACACTACAACATACTTGTCTTTGGTACGGCTGCGGGGTTGTTGCGAAGATTCGCTGCATAAATAGATAAAATAGATGTACACAGACATATATAATACATAAATTTTAATTTCATACATACATGAGTACATAAAGGAATATGGTACAATTTACATTCAAATTAAACAACAATCCAACTATTACTCTTTAAGAATTTAGGCACTAGGCCTCGTGGCCGCATGGCGAAGAAATGATCATAGGTTTGGATCGCGGTATAAGTACACACTATGGAGTTCATTCATAAACGATGATTAAAGTTAAGTGACGTTTAAGCGTCAAAAACTGTATGGTTAAACAGTAGCTAAGCACTAGTTAAGTTTAAGTAACGTTTATGCATAAAGTAAAGGGTAGTGCCTACAATCGTACAAGCCTCACCATTTGGCCTAAGACGCTTATGTATGCAATTTTACTTTATATTAAAAAAAAAAAAGAGTTCAAAATAAAATGCTCTTTTGTTACTGTTTATCTTACCTAAATAGTCAAAAAACTTACCAAAATTATCAATAGTCTCGTCTCTCTCTAGGTTAGTAGAGAACAGTACATCGGGCGTCCGAATGGGGAAGGAATGGTCTTCCTCCCAGAGGTCGGAGCGCGGCTTGCGACGCTCACCATTCTGAACCACGAGACTTATCACCGCGGTCGTGTTGTTAGAGAAGTGGTCGTTCACGGGTAGGGACTCGTCTATCCCGTCGATTTCGGATCTAGGAACAAATATATTAAGATAAATCCTAGTGGAACCGAAAGTTTGTACGTATGGGTGGATGTTTGTCACTGTTTCACGCAAAAACCACTGTATAGTTTTTTTTTATAAATTATAAACTAGTGCTTGACCGCAATCACGCCTGATGGTAAGCAGTGATGCAATCGTCGATGGTAAAGCGTCGAGTTTATTATGAGCCGATTCGCCTTGAAGACACTCAATATGTAGTCCGACGGCAACACCGCTGCTGGCAAATTGTTCCAGGCCCTCGATGTACACGATATATCTTTTATATCGTGTACATCGAGGGGAGGCGAGAAACGCTTGTTCGGATCGTTGTTGTGTCAAAATCTAAGATGTGGATGAAATTTGACGTATAGATGGTATGTAACAAATGTTGGCATAAAGGATAGTTTTCATCCCACTTTCCACAGGATCAATACTTTGCAGGTGAAACCGAGCGGCGCAGGTAATAAATAACTTCCCTACAGCGATTTTCCAGTCTGATTTCTCTGTTTGAAGTGTCTTCAAAGCTATAGTGAATAGGCTTATAATAAACTAGTGCACTTTACCATGAACGATTGCATCACTGATGGTAATCAATATAAAAAATATAAAAAATTGGGACTGCTAACATTCAGTTCAGTAGTGTTAGTACAAGAAGCTATTCTTTTCTTATTATTATAAATGCGTAAATATAGTACAAATTGGAAAGAGAAAAAAAAATAAATAAAAAGAACACGATTCTGAAATGGTCAGCCTTAAAATATTAAGGCTTTAATACAAAACACACAGACTGCATTCCTCGTAGTCAAATTGTTCTTTATTCACTTACCCAAAAGTTTTACTTTGAATACTGAATTGTAATTTAATTTTCAAACGAAAAGGCTCATAAAAGTGCTGAGATCGTCAAAACTAAATCCATTTAGAAATTGTGGCAGTGTAGTTACCCAGCGCATTACGCAGCTTACGGTAGAACATAGTACAGCGCACGCCCGCGCTACAGCTGACGCCACATGTCAACGGCCCGCTCGAGCGGAGCGTTGACCATATTTTTGTTGGGACAGCCAAGTAGGATAACAAGCTCATAACTTTGCGGTTTTTCATAACATCTTTTTGATATTTTGTACATAGATTCTTTACTTAAGAATACCGTGTAGCTACTATGAGTTTACATTACGAGACTCGATCATCGATATCGAGCGCGTTTGACTCTTCGATTGGATTGGATTGATCGTAAGAACTCCCAACCAATGAAAGTGCCAAACGCGCTCGATATCGACGATCGAGTCTCGCAATGAAAACTCATGGTAGCTACACTGGACACGTGTTTCGGGTTTCGCATAGGCAAAAAATAATGTAGTATAATTAAACTTTTTTTTTTTTTTTTTTCCTTTTTGGCAACTGAGCCGATATCGACTATTCTGCCAATGTCATGTGGAGACAGACGAGCTGTCGAACTTCGCACTTCGTGGTAGTTTTCTAATATATGTAATAGGACAACACAGGTGTAACTATAATAAATAATAATATAACAACAGTATAACTATCTATACAATATGATTACTAACATATAAATTTACAAAGGACAACACTATATACAGTATGTTACGAAAACCCTGTCCGACCCGTGAAGGTGTTGTTAGGTATCGATAACTGATTCTACTAATGCATACAAAACCGGGCTTTACTTAAAAAAAAAATCCCCCTAAAAAAAATAAATATTATTT
Organism: Sesamia inferens; assembly: GCA_037179545.1. NCBI lineage: Eukaryota > Metazoa > Arthropoda > Insecta > Lepidoptera > Noctuidae > Sesamia > Sesamia inferens. The sequence continues at coordinate 10,659,886 of CM073928.1, read as the reverse complement.
CGCAAAAGGAGGTAACTTATTAAATGTGCGTTGACCACCCTTCGCCTGCCGACCGCGGGGGGCGGGCGGCAGGACACGCGACACGTGGTCGCATCGCTATTCGCTCATAATAATACCGGTGTTGTCACTTTTTAAAAATTACCAAATTTCGGGGAAATTGGAATTAATTCGTTGGAAAAAAAGATTATTTCAAAATTCATTTGTATTGGTACTATGATGAATACGTAAAATTTTATATTATATTTGGTCATGTGTTTACCTAACCTCTATTATCCTTATGGGTCGGACAGGGTTTTCGTAACATACTGTATATATTTACAAAGTTATTATTACTACACACCAAACTACAATTTGACCTTATTTAAATTTATAAAAGTTGACAAGAGGTGGATTAATTTTGGAGAAAAGTGGGTCAACAGGGAATGGAAGTTAATAGGAAGAGGGATTTTAATTTTGGAAAGCTTGTGGTATAAGTCAAGAGATTGGGAATTTAAAGGACAAGAGAAGAATAAGTGATCCAGATTACCATCATCAAGACCGCATTCGCACAGGGAACTGTCACGAACACGAATCTTGTACAGAAATACTGGGCTGCAGCAGTGACCCAGTCTCAGTCTATACAAGGTTGCAACAGTTCTTCTGGACAATTTCGGACATTTAAAAAACCAAGGTTTCCGCTGGATGGCTGGTTGAATACTGGCGTAGTGCGCTCCCTTTAGTTTCGAACTTACCTGCCACACTGCTGACCACGAGTTGTAAAGCTTATGTTTGGTGTCAGACCGTAAGTCGTAGCTATGGATCACGTAGTGCTTCCGATCGACCGGGTTGGATGTAGCAAATTTTGCCAGTGAGTCTGCACACTCATTACCGCCTATACCCGAGTGGCTCGGAACCCAAGCTAATTCAACGTTTAAACCATTGGTAGAACAAGTAAGTAGTAATTTTAAGGTATCAAAGATGACTTTGCTGTGAAGTTTAGATTTAAGTTGATTTTGAGCTAGAGCCTGAATACTACTGCGAGAATCTGAGAAAATGACAGAGTTTTTAATATTATGGGCTAAAATAAAGTTTACGGCTTCTAAGATACCGATACATTCCCCTGTAAATACTGAGGTCTCAGGAGGGCATTGGAATAAAAGAGCAATTTTGGAATTTTGGAAATATATAGAAATCCCTGTACACCCTGTTGAAGACAATTTCGATGCGTCTGTGTAAAACAAATTCCAACCTTCCCAGTACCTTTTAATGGCGCGATCAAAGTCGCCTTTCGCGTCCCGGGAATTTTTGGAGATACCAAGTCCCAAAAAAACTTTTGGCCTAAAATGAATCACCTCATATGCGGAAGAAAAGACCGGGAGAGTGGGGTATTGACAAACAGGTGAGGAGAGGAGTTTAACCTCTTTGAACCTATTCATCAAGGGAATAGTTTTATTATTCCAATAGGAAGATGAGTTAAGAGAAAGGTAGATTTGTTCTAGAATGGGGAGTAAAGGATGAGACGATAGGGAGAAAACTTTTGATAAGAAGCGATCTGCTAAGTATTGTCTACGAAGGTGAAGAGGAGGTTCTGCACATTCAACCTGGAGCGCGTTTATGGGGGAGGATTTCATGGCACCGGAAATGATCCTCAAACATTTGGCCTGGACAGAATCCAGTCTACGCAAGGCATCTTTGTTGCAGGGCTCAATTAAACAGCTGCAGTAATCAAGAACGCTTCTGACCAGCGCATTGTAGACCAGTTTCAAGGTGAAAGGGTGAGCACCCCACCAGACACCTGCCAATGCCTTAAGGACCGAGACTGAGCGCTCACATTTTTTGACTGTATGAGCAATGTGGTCAACCCCCGTCAATTTGGAGTCTAAGGTAACCCCCAGGAACCTGGCCTTATTCTCGATTGGGATAGCTTGGCCGTCAATATTAATGCCTACTTGGGGGATAAGGCGTTTGCGACTGAAAATAACCGCTAAACTTTTTGGAGCACTTAAAGATAACCCGTGACCTAAAAGCCAATGGTTTAAGGAGGACAGAGATATATTAATAGAATGGGCGGCATCCTGGATGGATTTGTCACAGACCAATAATGCAATATCGTCAGCATACTGAAGGATGTTACAGTTAAAATTAAGACAAAAGGGAAGATCAGAAGTATAAATATTATATAAGATGGGACTAAGCACGGATCCCTGAGGCAGACCTCTCCAAACCGACCTCGGCTCAGAGTTCTCCCCAGAAATCCTGAGTATAATGCTACGATCTGAAAATATGCTGGTTTTGATTTGACAAATCCTAGCCGGGATTCTCAGCTTTTGCATTTTTTGCCTGAGAAGTGGTAGGAGAACAGAATCATAGGCAGCTGAAATGTCTAGGAAAACGGCTACCACCGACTCATTCCTGCTGAGGGTCAGTCGGATCACTGATGTGAGGGAAGCCACACTATCAGTTGTACCCAGGCCTTTCCTGAAGCCGAACTGAGTCGGCGGGAGCAGTCTCCTACTTTCTACAAACCATTCTAGTCGGTTTTTAATCAAATGTTCTAGCAGTTTAATTAGTATGGACGATAAAGCTATCGGCCTGTAAGAACTATGATCGCTGGGATCCTTACCGTGTTTTAAAATAGGGATGACGACTTGAACCTTCCAATATATAACTGTGAGTAAAACAATAGTTGACCAAGTCGAGATAATATTGTTGGGTCTTATCACCTGCTTTAGTAATGAAGGAGTAAGGGAATCCATCCACTCCAGGAGCAGAGTCCTTAACATGGGCGAGGACCGATTTAAGTTCCCCCAGAGTGAAAGGCATGTCCAGAGGATCATTCGATGCCAACCGACAGCCTGTAGTGACACACTCATTAAAATTAGGAACATAGATTGGGGCCAGTTTTGAAAGAAATCTGTTACCCAGTTCCTTGGTTATTATGGTCCTGGTGGGAGGGTTTAAACTATTCCTAAATGATTTGATCTTACGCCACACGGCCGACGCTGGGGTGGATGGACTCAGCGAATCACAATATTTCCGCCAACCTTCTCTCTTCTTATTTTTGAGTAATTTTCTGGACTTAGCCAAGATATGTTGAAATGCAATGAGGTTATCCAGGTTCATATTAGCGTTAAAGTTCCTTTCCGCCTCATTCCTGGCCCTGATCACGGCAGAGCAATCCCTATCCCACCACGGCGGGGATGGAATTTTGCCCTTAGGCGGTTTTTTTGGATGAAAGCAATCATCTGCTGTAGAGGATATAGTGTGGGAGAATGATGAAAAACATCCGTGAACAGTTTCAATATTAATTGATGGAAGAGAAGAGACGCGTAAGTCTAAAATTTTTGAGTATAGGTCCCAATCTACTGAGTTCAGCTGGTATTTTAAAAGAGGGGGGGGGAAATTTTGTCAGGGAAGGTCTTGGACGGGACTTCAATCATGATGGGATAGTGATCACTCCCATAAGTCATATTCAAGCGACTCCAATTAAAAATACTGGCTATATTAGAAGAGCAGATCGTCAAATCAACACAGCTGTTATTGTGTCCTGGTGTAGACCTACGTGTCGGGCAGCCATCATTGATCACGCATAAATTTAGCTCATCTAATATGTCCACTAAGCCCATGCCAAAGTTGTCGCAGTTATCTGATCCCCATCTATAATGATGACCATTAAAATCGCCCATAATAAGTACTGGGCCTTGTACACTAGTTAGCAACATTTTAATTGTTGAAAGATCTTCACTGCGTGGGTGTGCAATATAAAAACTAAAGATATTTATATCCTCAGCCTTAACAGCAACAACACTGATGTTGTCACCAACAGAGGGTAGAGGAATTGGGGAGAATGATACTTTATTATTAATGAACAAAGCACATCCTCCATAGCCATCTGGCCTGTCATGTCGCGCACCACTGAAACAGGGAATTCTAAAGTTACTGTCTGAATGAAGCCATGTCTCAGCGATGCTACAGATCGATGGTTTAAATTTATTTATAATAAAGAGTAGGTCAGATTTCCTGGGAGTAATACTCCTCACGTTCCATTGTAGGAATGTCAGGGGATGGAGCATTGTTAATATACTTGACAATTGATGTCAGTTTGTGGGCAACGTGGTCAGGTAAAGATTGTGCAGGGTTTGATAATACTGTTATAAGCATATTGGTAATGACATTAAGTATGTTCTCGGACTTATCATTACTGCTAGTGCCTTCCTTGGGGTAAGCACAGCCTCTTTGGGAAGGGGAAAAGGAATAATCTTGAGTAAGGGCCTGATGAGTCTGCTTGTCATAGCTAGGTGTAAGAGGAGCATGACTTTTGGGTTTTAAAAAGACCGTTTTGCGGTATAAGTTTGTTTGGGGAGCGGGAGAGGAATGACGAGGGGAGCTAGGATTTGGAATAGCTTTTTGGGATGGTCTAGACACTTTAGCATACGATCTTGATACTGGAGGGAAAACCTGACTTGCTTCCGCATAGGAGATACATTTCTCTGCCATAAGAGCCTTAATGCCCTTCTGCCGACCAAGCTCGGGGCAAGCCTTGTTGTTAGCGTAATGGTTGCCAGAACAAGAGACACAGACGGAAGAATCAGTGGGGACTTGGCAACCATCACCAGGGTGGTCTTGACCACACTTAAAGCAGCGAGGTTTAGAGCGGCATACTGTACGTGTGTGACCAAAACGGCAACAATTATAACATTGTTTAGTCGGGTACATGTAATTTTCAACTGAAAGGGCGGTATAAAAACAATAAACCCGAGGTGGTAATATCTGTCCATCAAACGTTAATACAACTGTTTGAGTGGGTTTCCACTCTGTGACACCCAAAGAAGTCACCTTGCGGTTCATTCTTCTTGCCTTTATAACAGGACCACATCCAGCAGGAACCTTGATATTCTGTATAACTTCATCCTCAGTCCATTCTGTTGGAACGTCTCTAACAAGCCCCATTCTAGTAATATTATATTGAGGAATCGTAGCGATGAAGTTATGTTGGGTTAATGTCCGACTTATCAAGAAGCTGTTTGCATCCTGATGAGACTTAAACTCTACTGAAACTTTGTTTCTTCCCAGACGCTTGACACTGCCCAGAAGAATGTTGTTATAATTGTTTTTAGTCAAAAACATACCAAATTTCACTGGATGTAAAACAGTACCAGGGGTCTCGCCATCTTTTAATGAAACGTGCACAATGTATGGTGGATTATCCCTCATTGTGTATGTTTGCCTTCCAAATTCTTTTTTGGGTATTTTTGGAGGGTTCATTACGGTAGTTGGGGAAGAAGTTGCTAATCTTTTCCTATTACCAGGTTCAGAGTCCATTATTTTACAAGCATTGTCATCGGGGAGGGAAACAGTTATCACCGGAGTGTAATCGAAGGGATCAGGAGGGTCAGGAGGTTTTTTTGCATCCATACTGGATGTCGGGTAAAATCTTAAAAAATATATAAAATTAAACTAACCTTTGTTAGGAGACAAACACAAAAAAGAATCTAGATTAAGTTAACACTAATAAAAACCACTAAAACCAAATTAATAAATAAAACAATCTAACACCAAAAGAAAACACGTATTAAGCCTTCACAACTACCCACGAAAGTCCATAATTAAACTTGATCCTTGGCTATGGCCGTACACTTGACAGATATAAAATGAGAGTTACCTATTGAACTTGATGTGGTGTTGATCAAGTGATAGAAATCCGGTGTGGAAGTGTACAGAGAGCACGGGCACTGAATGCACGCGACCTAACTGTTGTCGCGCGTGATACACGCAGACAGCCACATCACCCACCACTGTGGTGTCTAGTGGGAGGGTTACCTGAGGAAAATTATTTCAAGATTATCCTACAATAGAATTGATTCTAAACGCATTGCAATTAAACGAGTTACCAATTTGTATTTCATTTGGAATTAGATCGGACCCAAGTATCAGGATTCAGGAGTAAGGCGTCGTCCTAATTCGCGTAGATCGCACGATCGCATTAATAACGATCGTGCGCATAGGACACTCTGATGAAAATGAAATCTATATGTGTCTCATCGTGCGATCCCCCCAATTAGGACGACGCCTAAGCCATTCGTGTATTGTATAGCTTAGCATTTAGGAGTAGATGAGAAAACATAGTTTCATAATGACATATAAACTGCAGGGTGCTTGCGTAATACGTCATCAGTAGCACTAGCTTTCCTTTTGACAGTTCAACAACATTCATAGCGTTCTTTATGTTGGTGAGTAGACAAATCTTTCGATCATATGGAGCAATGATTTAACAATATCCTTAAAAACGATTGTGATAGTATGTTACGCAATAAGGGTGAAGTTACATCCCTATTTTATATGGCGAATGCCGGCAGGCTAAGGAAGCACTTCCCATAATTTATGGCGCGGCTAGCCTCCCTCGAGACATTGTGGTGGATCGAATGATAGATGTTCGCATCCGTACGCAAACTACGCGCATTTTTGTGGAGTTGGGGACAACAGCCCCTATAACCTATATGGCTTGCCTTAAAACTCTAAACAGTAGTTTGACCTGTGTTAAGCGAGTTTTACTTCATTCGCCTTAGCTTTAGACAAAAGAGGTTCATAGAAGTAGAGATGCATAACATTTAATTTTCGAGACAAATTCATGTTTTTTAATCAGTAATGGTTCAATATAAAATTTTAACAACTCGAAATATATTGTTAATAATGACGATAACAAAACAATAACACATAATTAAATAACTAAAATCGTGTAAAAAAAAGTCAGTTAAGATAGTATTTACAAGGTATAATATGTTGTGGCAGCGGGGTTTTATTAATTTTACCGTGTGTTGTCACGGTAAAATTAATAAAACCCCGCTGCCACAACATATTATACCTTCGCCTAGCTCCATAAAGAATAGAGGTAAACAAACCAATTTAGGGTTATCTCAACTCATGTTTTACAAATCTCCTGTTATTTACATGATTATCGTCTTTTACATGCTAGCTATTTATTAACAATTCCTATTGCAGCATATTTCAATAGAATCACTAAAATAACCTGCATAATAACTTGGTATTACGAAAAACAATTAAAAAGTCGACATTAATTTTACGTGATAGCCCTAGAAAAAAAGAAAGATGGATGCAATCCAGGTATTAAACACATTTTGTGGAATTCAATCAATGAATAAAGTTGAGGCATTTGTCAATACAATTTTGCGTATTTTAACTTTCAAATCAACTACCTACATAACACATGCATTGTAATACTTTCAAGTATGGACTAAGTATAATATATTTCATTCAAGAAATTAGCTTACATGTGTGTCATATTTCATTCAAATCGGTTAAGCGTTCTATGCAAATCATAAATATCTAAACATAAACAAACTGTTTAGATTAGTAGGAAGTAGGATTATTACTTTTATGAAAATCATCTAGGTATGTAGAAAAGGTTGTTAACATTTGTCTTTTAGGCGTAAACTACGCGTTGCCTAGCAACAGTTTGTTTACCTCTATTTATCGAATTTGGCTCAAATATAGGTACAACGGATTAGAAAACATTTCAAAGTTGATAGACTTATAGAAAAAAGTAAAACGTTCCAGGTACTAACCAACCTTGATTCTTTTAGGTTACATAAAAAAAAGCCTCACGAATTCCGAAGAAAGATAATTCAAATGAGTTTTTATTTTAAAAATTTCGATAACAAACTTTGTTGAATGTTTAGCATTTGATGTTTTATGCCTTTCTTATTCTTTCTGTATTTAGTCTGTGTAAGTTAGAGCAAGAAAAGTAAACTCTAGACAAGCAATATTTGTCATTTAATCCGACCCGATCCACGAAATCTCCAGGAGATTCCTAACGGACACGGGTTTTTTGACAGAAATCTCCTGGAGATTTCTTAACATACAGGAGGAACATAAAATTCTATTAGTCAAGCACAAGAAGAAGGACATAACAATGTTAAAAATACATGAGCCCATGACTCATTTATTTTTAAATAATAATAAATAATAGAGAGAAAGAACAAGCAAATAACAATACTCACTTTCCCCTCAGCCATGTTATAGAGATGCAACCGATCATAATCTTGCATGGTCGACAGAAGCATTCTGTCCTCATTGTATATTTCTATGTAGGGGCGGCAGCCATCCCGGGCTTTAGTGAAGAGGGGGACTGGTTGAATGGTCAAAGACACTAAGCTCACTGGCCGGAAGTGAGGGAGTATTGGTTCTGGTCTGTAACAAATACATTATTTTATTATTTGAGTTTTCAGAACCATGGTAGTGGTGTCGATCTGTGTGCCAATACTGCGACCGAAGAACAGATCTTGATGACGCTCGGTTTGATATTACGAAGCATATATATGTATTACGTGCATTTAATATCATTTGAAAATCGTTTGAATCTGCGAATAAACAAAGTTTATTTATGTTATTCACCTGATGAAGTGGTTGCCACTTTTTTGAATGATTATTATAATTATTTTTAGGTGGGATATCCTTAAATTAGTTTTTCCAGTTTGGGCAGATTTGGAGCGCGTATCACACTTTACTGATTAAAACTCTCTTGTGTTTCTTCAGTTTCCTCTGCTACGGGCACCAACAACCCGCCGCACTCGCAGGTTTTGGCCCTAGGGGATACTGACTCTTGGTGCTGACACCTCTTTGAGGCACGCGTGACCCGGGACTGGTCCTTTCCGGGCGACGAGCTACGCCTCACGTGCTTCACCTCCTCCTTCGCGACCGTAACCGCTTCGCAGAAGGAGGTGGCAACCTCCTTTGCACACTCGCTCCGTACCATGGTCTGGACCTGTACCGGGCGTGAGAGAGCGCCGGCACAAGGACGCGGCCGCTCCGCCCAAGATGGGCAGACCCCCACCGTGTACTCCGGGTGATCCACATAAGTAGTGGTGACACCCTAGCCTTTTTTCCCGCCTTATCTTGAATGCCTACCGTAATTTGTAAGTCTCCTTAAACATACATAATCGACTCTGGAATATAAATGATAGCATCATGCCAGATTTTGGTGGTACCTTATATTGAACAGTAGATACGCGAGTCTTAGACTCTCGCGTATCTACTAGGATTAACGCTGAGATGATGATGATTAGGTCGTCAGTCGTATACGAAGCTTTTTCAGCTTTGGAGTTTGGGGTCCGCTTTACCAGTCTTACTGCTGATTTTGGAAGAATTTCGATATTTCCGTGAAGCGACTGCCGTCTGACCTCCACAATCCGAAGGCGATAAATGTGAGAGTCTAATAACTTACCTAATAATATTAGAAAGATAGTAGAGGTATCGTAGCTGGCTGGGAGGCATGTTGATGGGCGCGCGCTTTACCGCGAACATCTGCAACGCGTCTTCCGGCACCGTCACCAGCTTAGCGTACAAGAGTAGGCCGCACACTAACATGCATGACATTTGTTTGCCGTCCTGTAAGTAAAAAGCTGATTAAACAAATTACATATACAACATGTAAAGAAAACCCTGTCCGATCCGTGAAGGTATTGTTAGGTATCGACAACTGATTCTACTAATGCCTACAAAGCCGGGCTAAACTTAAAAAAAAATATTATTTCGCAAAAGGAGGTAAATTAATACATGTGCAGGCGAAAGGGGGCTGGGCACGCGGCACGTACGAGCATTGCTATTCGCTCATAATAATACCGTCAAAAATGGTGTTGTCACTTACTAAAAAAAACGAAATTTTGGGGACCGACGTGGTGCGTCAAGCTATGGAGTATTTTATCCCCTTCAGTCACGTGCCCGTCGGTGGCTCGGCTCGCCCATGGTTTAACGCCGACTGTGTTCAAGCTGAACAGCGTAAGCACACGGCATTCCTCACCTGGGTTGACGCTCGTGACCGCGGAGCTCTGGATCTAAGCTCAAAGAAGAGAGCCTTTAACCGTGCTGCCAAGTCCTACAAAAAGGCGCTTAAGAAGGCTCGCTTCGACCGCATTACTAACATTGGTAACAAGCTCTCTGCGCACCCTTCCGGTAGCAGATCTTTCTGGTCCCTAGCCAAATCGGTCGAGGCGAACTTCTGTCGGCCCACACTGCCTCCGCTGGTTAGGCCTGATGGAGCACTGGCCCATACGGCGAGAGAGAAAGCAGGTCTCTTTGCATCTCTCTTTGCCCATAGTTCGCGTCTTGACACTGGCAATGCTACTCCACCTAATTTACCTCATTGCGGAACTTCAATGCCGGAGGTTCGCATTAGAAACAAGGAGGTTCTGAGAGTATTGTGTCGTCTGGACGTGAATAAGGCTAGTGGTCCAGATGGTATACCAGCGATTGTTCTTAAGGCTTGTGCGCCCGAGTTGTCTCCTGTATTGACGCGCCTGTATCGCCTCTCATTTAGGACTGGTATAGTGCCCAAGTCCTGGAAGCTTGCCAACGTGCAGCCCGTGCCCAAAAAGGGTAGTCGTGCCGATCCTACCAACTATCGGCCGATTTCAATAACCTCCATACTCTGCAAGATTATGGAGCGTGTATTGAACTCGCGCCTCTTGGCATACCTGGAAGGTAACGATCTCCTCAGTGACCGACAGTACGGTTTTCGACGCAATCGGTCAACTGGGGACCTACTAGTGTATGCCACTCACTTGTGGGGCGAGGCCCTCGAGAAAAATGGGGAAGCGATTGCCGTCTCCCTTGATGTCTCGAAGGCCTTCGACCGGGTATGGCACGCTGGCCTTTTGAGTAAGCTTCCAGCGTACGGCATTTCCGCTGGCCTGACTGGCTGGGTAAAAGACTTCCTGACTGAACGGTCCCTCCGAGTTGTTGTCGACGGATGCTCATCTGAGCCCATGTCGACCAATGCCGGTGTTCCTCAGGGGTCTGTTCTCTCTGCAACTCTGTTCCTGCTGCATATTAATGATCTGCTGATGCCCGGTATCTATGGGTATGCAGATGACAGCACAGTTGTGGAGAGATACCTGCCGGAAGCTCGGGCTAGTAAGGAAACAATCCGGTCCGAAAGAGAGGCCATGGTAGAGCGTGTGAGTGCTGCACTGCAGGCAGTCTCCGAATGGGGCAATGCCAATCTTGTAGCATTCAATGCCGCCAAAACACAGGCGTGTCTTTTCACCGCCAAAAGGAGCCCGTTCACCTTGGCTCCTGCTTTTCAGAATGTATCCTTGGAGTGTACCGACCGCCTTCAGCTTTTGGGAGTTGAGATTTCCTCGAGCCTTAACTTTGGGCGGTTCATTGAGTCCAAGGCCAGGGTGGCTGCCAGAAAACTAGGCGTCATCGCGAAGGTCCGGCGGTACTTCACACCTGGGCAGCTTCTAACTTTATACAAAGCACAGGTCCGTTCGTGTGTGGAGTACTGCAGCCACATTTGGGCTGGTGCTGCGAAATGTCACCTTGCCACTTTGGATTCGGTGGAGAGGCGTGCGAGGAGGCTGATTGGCGACCCAGACTTAACTCGAAACGGTCTCCAAAGCCTGGAGCACAGGCGTAGAGTAGCCAGCCTTTCGGTCTTCTATAGGATGCATTCTGGTGAGTGTGCAAGGGAATTGCATGATTTAATTCCCCCATCTCCGTTCCATCATCGGACGACCCGTCGTACGGCGAGTTTCCACCCTTACATTGTTGACACCACTGCGATCCGGACGAAGCGTTTTGCTTCCTCCTTTATACCGCGTACATCGAGGGACTGGAACGATTTGCCGGCGTCGGTGTTTCCGTCACATTACAATTTGGGTGTCTTCAAGGCTAGAGTGAATAGGCTCTTAATAAACTAGCGCGCTTTACCATCAACGATCGCATCACTGCTTACCATCAGGCGGGATTGCGGTCAAGCGCTAGTTTATAATTTATAAAAAAAAAAAAAAAAACAAATTTTTAATTTGTCGTGTTCGATGATGTCTGGCGAAGCCGTACGGAGGACGGGTCTGAGCAGTTGTGTTGCAATGTGTGCCGGGTACGATGCGCCTAATGTTGTTGTGTTGGTAGTTTGGTCGTGAAGGGTCTTCAGATCAATCTTCCTTTTGGCGCAGCATCGTTGTTCGTGTTGTTGGGTTTAACATTGCATCACCTCGCTCAACTGCCGTCTTCCTTCCTATTCGCTCAGTTTTTCTGAGTGGATAGGCTCTTAATAAGTTAGCGCGCTTTACCATCAACGATCGCATCACTGCTTACCATCAGGCGGGATTGCGGTCAAGCGCTAGTTTATAAACATTAAAAAAAAAAAAGTATTGTTACTATGATCATTGATTATGTAAATTTTCATATTTTATTTGGTCATGATTACCTAACCTTTGTTATCCTTATGGGTCGGACGGGGTTTTCTTTACATTAACTTATGGCCAAGCCGCGGGCTGCTGCAATTTCTTGTACCCCGAACCCACCCCGTCGCATCGCATCGTTTGCTCGGGCTATTACTTTGGTTGATACTGTTGCGCATACCGGTACCGCGTTTCTGAATTTCATGTTGATTTTAGTGATGCGTCTCTCTCGTAGTGACCAATAACGAATACAAAGATACGTGTCTTGTGCGTGAAACTGTACTTTTATTAACCCAGGGCTTTATTTTTAATTACATAAACAACTTTCTTTATAAAATAATGGCCTTAAAGTAGTGTCTGGAACAGTGCAGCTTATTAGCCGACAATAAGTACCCGCTAAGTGGAGATTTTCGTTGCAGAGCAACAAAATGGCCATCACCTTTTACCAAAGACCTCCATTATTTAGCAAAACTTCTAACGACGACTCCTTCAATTCACAGTGTACTACCTGGCTATTTACCTGGCACGTAATAACAGCAGCTTGCCGATCATCTTTGCCCAAGTATTGGTACATATGCTGTAGTAACGCATACGTTGGCGCCAACAGGGGCGCGCGATGGGCCGACGTGGGCCATAGCGCACGGCACGCGTCCGTGACGGGCACGTGACGAGGGAAGGAGAGCCGGCAACCACGGCAAGCGTTGTAGATACTGTATTTGCCGCCAGGGTGACGACTTTCTAAGTATGCCTGGAAATTATCAAGCTGTTAAAACAAAGAGAGACTTATTTCGTTCAGGTAAAGTCTTACATGATATTCAAAATCTTGGTTACAAGATACAGAAAAATGAAGAATATCTTACCCTGACATCATCAATATGGTTGGTTTTATAAGCGCTTTCTAAGCCCTCTGACGGGTAAGGCATCACTATTAAACGACTAGTTATGTAGCTTATATCCAAATCTGTTCTAGCTATTGACCTGAAAAGCAAAGAGCCATGAGTCAGGACAAAATAAAACGTGACTAAAAATGTATTTCTCTCAAAAGCGCATTTCAATTGTTTTAATTGTGTGTGGACCAGTTTATTTGAATTGATTCAGACACTTTGCAAAAAGACTAGTGCAAAAATGTATTGTTCAGGAAAAACAATTTAATTATTACATAGGTGATCTTTATAGCTGGATCAATATAAGGGACGATCTCCACAGGATGATCCATTGCAGTGTTTTTAATTTTAAACCATTTTCAGGGTTCCTTAGTATAAAAAAATACTTCTCGATCCCCATCCTTCCGCAGTTCCGTTCTAACATTGAATTTCAGTTTGTTTAAAGACAGTTCCCACAATCTACTACTGAAACTTTGAAATGAAAACTTAACTTTCGAAATGTTTGATTCCATTTGGAACAGCCTATAAATAAAAAAAAAAAACGGCAACCCCTTTGATGAGACTTGGCAACACCCTTAATGAGGCTTGGCGACCCCTTAGGGGGTCGTCGAAAAACATTGATTTAAGGGATACACGAGCACTACACTTATAACAACTATCCCCCTTATTCATAAACGCTGCTTAAAGTTAACTAATGACTAGCGATTGTTTAAACATACATTTCAGACGTTTGCACGTCACTTAATTTTTATCATCGTTTATAGATAAACTCCTTAAACACCGTGGTGTTTACTCATAAACGAAGATTTAAGTTAAGTGACATTAAAAGGTCAAAAATTTATGGTTAAAGAATCGCTAATCACTAGTTAACTTTAAGCAGTGTTTATGAATAAGGGGGTATGTATTCAAAGACTCACTGTTGCACTGTTTGCATAACTTTTGAAGATGTATCCTTCAAATTCTTTAAGAAGCTTCCAGCGCCTCCTTTGATAGAAGAGAATAGTCCTCCAGAGTTAGCCGGCGTCGCTGGCAAGGGCGGCTGGTAGTGGGGAGCGGCCGGGGGGCGCGCTGGCGGCGGAGGACGACTCGGCTCTGGAGGCCGCGAGTTCGGAACCTCCTGGACGATAGCCGCCGGCTCTTTGCTCGCTAAAATAAAATAAAAATGTTATCACATCATAGACAAGAAGGTTTTTTTGGCGCGTTTTTGTATGTCAATTAGTATTGAGCCTCATAATGGTCAAGTAAATATTACAAAGTAACTTAAATAGTAGGCTCATTTCTTGGTAGTTGTTAAAGTGTTTGGTTTTGTAAGAATAACAGCTGTATCCTGATGTATGTTCCCAACTATGGCAATGTGATTAGCTTTCAATCTGTGTACAGATACATTATTTAGCAATGATACTCGAGGCAGAGCGGTTAACTCTCTCTTTTAAACTTTGCTATTGAGTTAGTGATATCACAAAATAATTGACATGTTGTTGTTATATTGTTGAAAGTATTAGGTACTTGAGTTTACATAATTCAAAAATATGTTAAAACATTACAAGGTAGTTAAGACATTACAAAAACAACATTATAGAGTACTAGATATTTATTTTCTAACGTTAAATATCTTACATGTTTACACTTAAACATCTAAATAGTAACAAAAATATTGCTCGTCTAAAAACTATCTCTTTTGAATTAACTATTCGAATATAATATAAAACAAATCAGTATTGTTCCAAAAAATCACATGTGTAATCATATCAAAAAGATAAATGAATAAAAGATTTAAAGTCAGCGAACATAACGAAAAATATTTAACATCACAACAATATATTATTTTTAACAAAATAATTTTGTTAAACACATTTATAAAAGTATTAAAAAAATAATCAATTTTACTTACGTATTGGTAATAGTGCCTAAAGGTCCATTTTGACGCATTTTCGAAGTTCCCGACTAAAAATTCATTAAAGAATTGTATCATTACCAACTCTCAAGGACATCACTATTTTTTCAAGTATCCCTAATACATTTTTATTGTACAATATGTAAAGAAAACCCCTCCGACCCATAAGGATAATAAAGGTTAGGTAAACACATGACCAAATAAAATAAGAAAGAAAACATAATCATCATAGTAACAATACTAATGAATTTTGAAATTAACTTTTTTCCGTGAATTAATTCAAACATCCCCAAAATTTTTTTTTTTTAAAGTGACAACTTTATTTTTGACGGTATTATTATGAGCAAATAGCGATGCGCCCGCGTGCCGCGTTCCCTGCCCCCCTTCTCCCGCGCATGTATTGCCTACCGCATATTTACTACGTTACCTCCTTTTGCGAAATGATATTTATATTTTTAAGGGGGTTTTTTTAAGTTTAGTCCGGCTTTGTAGGCATTATTAGTAGAATCAGTTATCGATACCTACCAATAAATTCAAGAGTCGGACAGGGTTTCTTTACAAATTGTATATGACAGAGGAAAGAAGTGGGTTGATATCTTAGAAACCAGCCAAAAAGCCTTTGTTTCGATACCTGTCTCTATATAAACAAAAAACTAATCACGTGCGTATACGCAGATGCTTTTTCATCGATAAAATTGTAAATTAATGTTAACGTCTATCATAGAATTACACTTAGGTTGGTAACGCCTAGGTTTTAATATCATAACTTGGCAAAGAAACATAGAAAATGCGTCAAAATAGTACACAGAAACCGAAATAAAACTTTTTATAATCTACGGAATACTTGCAACTACAGAAGACTTGGATATTTATAATAGTAAACTATATATTCAGAAATGTTTTTACAACCAGTAAATTTAATGCACAAGTGAGCATAATACTAACATCTTCATGTATCTGTGTTAACTTGATCTAATAAATTCAAGTCGAGAATATATTTTGACATACATGGGGCAAATGTTTATTTTCCTAAATTAAATGGAATATGTATGATTATAAATTAAAAGCACCTTATAAAACATTTTGATTTTTAACTGTAAAAAGAGAATGGCAAATGTAATAGCCATTTTGCCATAGATTAAATCATTATTTCTGAAGCACTCATTCTTTTACTACCTATGCTTTTTCAGTTTCTCCCACTGATACAAACATCACAGCGCCGTTTGATTTGGTTTTGTAACTATATACTTTTATAATAATTTGAAGCGAGACCTTATTTTTTTTACATTTGAAACACCAAAGCAGTTAATAATCGTATGATTTAAAAGCTTTACCCAGATCTTCTTTTAGGCGAATTTGAGAAAGAGCCAAGGAAAAGAATTAACCATAAACTGTTTTGTTTACTTCTCTGAATATAAATTTTGGAATGCAATAAAATGTCTAACTCAAATAAAAATGCACTTGAAATAGATTCTAATAAGTACCAAGTTAAATATTAAGCAGTACCTGTACTGCACGCAATATAACAGAATTCTTAAACTCCTAATTACATAACAATTATGGTAACTAATTAATACTATCAACCGACCGAACTTCACTTTTGTACCTTTTATAGAATGTGGAATATTATTTGGAATATTAACTTATTCAATATTAGTGAAGCAACAGTTACATTTCAGAATTAAGACTATATAGGTTCAAGTAAATTAGCTAAATATATTCTGTAATATTGACATTTAAACATAATAAAGTAAAAATAAAAAATATTTGATGTTTTTAGGAAGATCAACAACCTCGGGGAATACTGTTACTTGAAGTGCGAGTTAAGACAATCTTTCTTTTCTTTTCTTTTATAGTGTTTAGGATTAACTATATTTATGTGAAGTAATTATTAAACAAAAATTGATTTATAAACTGATGTTTCAAGTACACTAAATGCAGTCAATGACCTACAAAAACTTATCAAATTATTTTGTTTTTTGCTTTATCATGTAAATATCGATGCCCATCTCTCCTGCGGATAGTATTTACTATTTACGGATAGTACTGTCTTTAATTAGGGTAGAACATAAAAGCAAATGTGTATTGAAAAAGTAGAATTATACTAATATCTAAGTATAGGACGGACCCACAATAACTATAGCCTTGGGTTTATATAAATATAAAAAGAGAATTGTAATAATTATTGTCATCGTTAAAACTGTAGACTAAACGGTTTTATACAAATTCGTTTGGCGGACAGAGAACAGCTCTCACATGTAAATACTAAATACAAAAGAACTGCCTATAAATCAAAAAGATACAAATGAATTTCATCATCAAAAAACAATCGAATTTAGTAAACATATTATTGGTACATCGCTACCAAACAAAAACAACCATCGAGTGGTTTATAAGATAAATTATTCTAAAGGCAATAACAACATTATTAAATATAATTAAACAGTAATAAATAAAAACAATGAATACTCATCATTGCGAGCATATCCAATGGTTCTAGCAAGCGTCAATGTGTGATGGGTGTCCGATGCAATGGTTCATGCTATCGCAGCGGGTCATTTAAACGAGAAAACTATTGGGCATCCGAAAAAGTTGAAAACACCTAAAATGAAAAAGAAAACGTGATATGTATTGCATACACATTATTCTACAACACAGAATTCCCACGCCTCTATCAACTAGCGATCATTAATCTTAATGAAATCGAAAATCGATCGAGCTCACTCGGTTGTCTCCGTTAGCGATTGAGTTATCTCACATCGTAGTAAGTACATAATCTGATATTAAATAAGTCAATATATTGATAGTAAACATTTATGTGCAGTCGTTTGTAGACTACAACATGCTAACTTTATCTGTTACTTATAATCGCAGCGCTTCGGTAGGTACAGAAAAAAACACTTATTTAAGTTTTTGAATAAAAAAAAGAGGCGAGGGACTTCTGATACTATACAAACAGGTACATGCAATGAGTTATGATCATTCAAAAGAAAAAAAAAAGAAAATAAGCACTGATTCCTTTTATAACAGGCTAACATGCATGGCAGATTCCATCCATAAACATTGTTTTAAAATAAGAATTATTGAAGAATATCTTATTCATGCCTCTTCGTAATTGGTTATGTCGGATGCCGCCGGCCCTACTTAATAGTTAATATCTAAAAGTAATCAATACTAGGATTGAGATTAGATAAAATAATAGATATTTTTAATTGTGACTTAAAAATAATATCATAACAGTAGTGTTAATAGAAAAGAGGTGAAAATAAACGTATTAAAAAAAATATACTTAAATCTTTTTAAAAAAATAGTTAAAAAGTTTAAATTAAGAATTTATGACCGTGACAAATTGCTTGAAATACCTACTACTTTAATCAAATGGTTAGTTGTCCCTGTATTTTTTTTTTTGTAGTTTTCCGTTTAAATTTCTGACAATATACATAATGAGCATGAAATTATGATTTAAATTAATCATGTTTATTAACACATTTAAACCCGGGAACTAGCAAAAACATAGCAAATAACAATCAAAAATAAAATGGATCGAATCTAATTAATAAATAGTGATATCCAGTAACCACCCGATCACTA
Organism: Sesamia inferens; assembly: GCA_037179545.1. Taxonomy (NCBI): domain Eukaryota; kingdom Metazoa; phylum Arthropoda; class Insecta; order Lepidoptera; family Noctuidae; genus Sesamia; species Sesamia inferens. The sequence continues at coordinate 10,641,335 of CM073928.1, read as the reverse complement.
GAGAGAAATATAAATAGAGAAAACACCAAGAAATCTAACAATCAATATGAAGTTGGAAGCCATAAAAACAAGATAAAGTTATTAGTCTCAGTGCGACTTAACAAACTTCGTATGACCCAGCCAGGCGAGTAAATCAAGCTCAACTACGCTCTGTATTCAATTATGACACTCCTACGCATCACACATTGCTAGGACTCTGCATAAACGGGCAATCATCTTTACATTATGTAGTTATGTGAAAATTATTACCGTTGGTTGAAGCGTAGATAACGCGACATTAATCTGGTTAAGTATTGCAAGGAAAAATTTAAATTAAATGTTGCGTATAATAATAATACTTGTAGAACAAACGAGAGCCTGTCTAAGCCATTTGCGTTGAAGAGTTGGAGATAATTTATATATTAAGTTCAATTGTTTTGTTCATAACATCGTTCGTTTATCCGTCTACCTGTTAGTGACTTTTCCACTACGAAACTGTTGAATGGATTTTAATGCAATTGAGCAGTTTTGTGTAGTGACATAGTCCTTATAGCGCACAACTCTTGTAATTAAGTGATTTACTCGCAATAGGTATACAGAATAGAGGAAGCAACAATTAGTTACAGGTTCGAATGCTTTGTCTTAATTAAGCATTCAGTTATGCCGCGATGCAACGTATGCGCATATTAATAATCGTCGCATCATTTATCAAGTGCGCATTTTAAGACCATAATATTTTAACGCAGTACATTTCAGCTGTGATGATGATTTATAGTTAAAAATTCCTCAAGCTGTACACATTTACACTAGCATAAGCTGTATGGAATACCCATACCTTGTGTTAGACACCCAATAGATGATGAGATATGAAATGAATGATCCCTAGGAATTTTAATTGAATGAATTGTTAGTTGATATAAAAAGTTTATAATCGTGCCTATAAGTGCAACCAGTTGTTCTACAGTGCGTATCACCATGTTAGTTGAAAGCGAGCATAAATCTGATAGTAACACAGAACAAATGTCACAAACATATTATACCCACATTTGTCCACACGCGGTGCGCCCAACGACAGAACTCACTTTCATCTCATGTCTGTGTCACTCAAAATGCGTTAGAAATAAAATCAAACGACGGCTGTGAAGAATATACTCATTTATTTATCTATATTAAGCTCCCACATGATTAAATGATAATATGCACAACAGAAATAATGATTCAATGACACAAGTGTAGGACAGTGTTCATAGAAACACTCATTTTTGTCATTCAAATAATGACATATGTATTAACGTTAAACATCGTGTATTCTTTAATATCATATAAATCTACTCTAATTCAATACTTGTACCTCAGTTTAACATATCATTTCCTTATATTGTCTGGACAGTCTGGACTGATCCATGATTCTAATCATAGTGTTTGATTGCATCAACACAAATATAATGTGATAACAAGCAGTGTAATAGATTACACTGACATAATTAACAGACTAGTTATATACACACAAAGAACTTAAATATAAGAGCCAAAATATAATCTACGTGACAAGTGCGCGAAGGTGCCGAGACCGCCAAGCTACCAATACCGTTAATGCCAACGTTGAGCCGCGGCGCTACCGCAACCAATGTTAGTTCACATATATACTCTCAAACGTGTTATTATAAGCCAATATATATCATATAATATACTAATAGTCATCCAGATTTAGTATCACTGTACATTTGTCGATATACTATAACTGGATATTTATTTAATATTAACTATTGAACTATATAGAAAAATAATATACCTAATATAGTAAGGGGTTTAGACATTGGTGTGAAATTTTATATATAGCCCAATAAAGTTACAGGAATGTATAGACAGTTTAATAAATACACCTAAAATATACTAAAGGTTCTAACTAGCGACAAGTATCCTATCTAGTTATAAAAGGTATGCATTTCATAAATGCACACTGACTTTTTGGTAATAATATTATTCAACAAGAATGTTGGGAGAATTTTTGACAAGTGTCAATTTCGTCTGGTATGTTTGTTATATTATAATTTAAGTGACCATTCTATTACTTTATCACTGTGAATCTTTCAAGTCTTCTTTCATAATAAGACTTAAATATCAAATTATAGCTTATCAATTTTCAGCGTTCATGAAACATCATGGCTAATATTGCACTATGTAAATGCACAGTCTGAGCCTCTTTAGAATACAAAGAAATGCTCTAAAAGATCAATAATATATCTAACTTTACCAATCTAAGTCATGTTAATGCATCTCAGCATTGCAGCAACATAAATAATCAATTTTGATTCAAGTCAAATAAATGCTATACTACCTTATTTCATTCAGAGAACAACTTATTCAACATTGCCTTACCTTTGGTGATGTTCAATTTTTGGTGATAATCAACATTGGAATGTAAATAAATCTCACATTTTGTTCAATAACCTTTCTAAAGAACTCAAAATAAATATATGGAAAAAAAAATTTGAGTGTAAAAAGTCAAAAAATACTTGACCATTTTTAGCTCGAGTATTTAATGCAACAGAACAGAACGATGGTCCGTAGGGGATGGATAAGTGAAACACGCGCTCGTAACTCAATGTAAACGTTTAGGCGACTCTGTCTCGAATTTATCACAAAATGTTGAATGTGCCGCGCCGCGACTTTTCTCTTAGGATATGGTAGTGTAATATTTACTTGACTTCTTATTACCTGGCGAGCTAGTGGCCACAGATTGTTCAACTTTTTTACGCTCAAATTTGAGTGGTTGCTTGAGATTGACATTATTGGACTCCGCTATCGCCGCCAATCGCTCCAGCACACTACTTATTGTCAAGCGCTCTTCGGGATTCACTGATAGGCAACCACCTGAGGACAATGCACATCAAAATCACAATGTATTTTAATTTACATATGAAACATAATAATAAAAGTCAAAAGATGTAATTTTACTCACTTATAACTTCATGAAAACATTTGTAGCGTTGATCATTGGGGTTAAGATTGTAGTTTCCATTTAAAATTGCAAGTTTAGCAGAATCTTCAAATGGATGTTGCATATAGCATAGTGTATAGAGGATGCATCCTAGTGCCCATATATCTACACTGTGGTCAATCTTGCGGTTGTCCCAAGTGTCTAACATTTCTGGTGCTCTGTACATAGGAGTGGTGAATTGGGCCAGCTGTAAATGAAGAAACAAGATCATATTGTGATGTTGTTTGAATTGTGTAAGTAATAGGAAGAATTTGTCACATAAAAAAAAAAAATAGGAAGAATTAGTCCAATAAGAACTTATTGACTTCAATTTACTTTAACATTAATTTACTAAGTAAAATAAAGGAGAACTTACAGTTTCCTCTAACATATTTCTTTGATTCGCACTCCAGGATGGATTTGGCGAATAAATATCTGTGGTAGCTGAACCGAAATCACATAATTTTATTGTACCTACAAAAATCAATGAAGTCTATTAGAACACAACACACTATTTAATAAATAATGCTCACAACTATTCCACAAGGATCGTGCTGTTATTACTTATGACCAAAAATGTTACCTTCATTAGATATTAAGAAATTTTCTAGTTTGAGATCACGATGTGCAATAGGGGGCACTTGAGCATGCATGTGCTGCACGGCCCGGCACGTCTGGTAGAACACCCTAAGTATTGTAGGAAGAGGAAAAGCTGTCCCTCTGTTCTGCAAAGCTTCCATCAAGCTTCCCCCGCTGCATAAGTCCGTCAACAACAAATACTCTCCCATCCCATGTGATGTCTTCGCCTTATCAATAAAAGATGCTGCTATATATTTGATTATATTAGGGTGACCTGATAATTTTTTTAATATGCTAATTTCTTGAATAATGTTTTTGTTTGCCTGCTCGTCAGCTGCCATTAGCCTTTTCAAGGCATATTCAGTGCCAGTGGATACATCTTGAGCAACAAACACAAAAGCAAAACCACCTGAAATAGAAAGTGATTAGTAGGAATATTTTCAATAGACCAATTCTTTATAGGTTTCTAAAATTTATTTCCTGTTGAACAGTTTCCTGCAGGTGCTTATATTCACTAAAAATCTTGACATTTCCAAGTGTGAAAGTGGGAAATCTCAAGAACATATTGGACAAATTAGGCAAGTTCATTAACACGTTAAACGCCGAGCAAATAATGGCAGTTACTCATTTGGGCCACGGGGGACACTGGTGGGCCAGTCTGTATTGAACTGTTCGGGCCACGGAGGACACCCATAACCGGAGCGAAGTGTTCACTTCAAACGTTGATTACAAGCCACGGGGTAATAAAATTGAATAAAAACGGTACACATGTAACCCGCGTGACCCTGTGCATTACCAAAACAGCTTGTTTTTTTAATATTTGGAAAAGACTAAAAATTACAGCGAATTTCTTAGATGTTAGGGGTGGTCTAAAACAAAATAAAAAATGTATTGTATATGCTATTCTTGTGTTTATTTATGTATAAAAATGGCTAACAACTAAATGCCCTAAAAATATTAAAATTGAAAATAATTTTGTACATATTACTAGTGATGTTTATTGAAACAGGGCAAGCAAAGTGATGGTTTGGAGGGGCATTGTTCGCAATAAGTGATCACTTTTGTGACTTATTTTTATCAATCTTGCTACCCATGATTGAAGCTATCTATCTCTTTATAGCACTGACAACAACTTTTCTAGCTGCTCTCACCATACCATCTCTTTTTGATAAAACATGTTTTATTCTTCTTGGTCTTACTAGGACTTCAGATTCTTGTAGTTTCTGACATAGATGCTCCAATAACTATTTTCTGAAATATACAATTTGAATGCCTTTTTGTTACATTTTTATACAACGTCGAAGCATTAACGATAGCAGTATTTAAAAGAAGATCTATCGTGAGTTTTTTGTCCGACAAATCAACGGATCCTTTTACTCTATTATAATCCCATATAATTTTGGGTTTTGAAACTATTTTTCCACATTTTATTACTTTATGGAATCTTGTAGAGTGCTTTTGACAAAACAAGAACTTCCCTCTTGTCTCGTCATTTCATGACAGTTATACCATCTGTGCTTTCCTTTGCTACACTATGTGCCCCCTGTTTGAGCTCAGTGGAAATAACTGGTTTTTTTTAACGTGCCTACTAAGTAGGTTTCCTTCTCTAAGAGTTTTCGAACCAAATCTAAACTGGTGTACCAAAAGTGTATGACCTTTCTTGAAGAGAGGGGGTATTGTTTGTGGTTTCATTGTTTTCCCGACATATACGTTGACCTTGTACATATACCCGGGAACAGTGCACAATTTGAATTCCTTCATCACATACTTTTTGAATTGCCGGAAAATAATTCTGCCACGAAATGGGACAACGCTTTCGTCAATGCACAAGTCTTCAGCAGGGGTATAATTTTATGAAAATTAAGAAAGACAATAACAAAATATTGGAACAACAACAGTGAATAATAACATGTGCACGTGTTCTATCATCACTGTACACACCAAATGCGGCTTGCGGGAATAACTTACACCGCGCGAGAAAGCTGCGCGGGCGCTCGGGGTCCACCGCGCGGTGGCCCCGTGGCCCCCGTATATGCAATATCGAAATTTTATACCACCGAACCATGGGGGTCACCGGTGACCGATTATAAATTTCCTTAAGAAAATATCACGAAAAATTGTTTAAATCAAATTAAATATGGAAATTTAGCCATTTTTTATCGTTTTGTATCAATATCGACTTTAGCAAAAAATGATGGAATGGATGATTTCCATTAAGCCTGAACGGGTTTGCTTGAATCGCCCACTGGTGAGCCACATGACGTTCAACGTGTTAAGGAAACTTATTTGAGGATTTTGGTCAATTTGATGAAGCATTCATAAATTTATCACAACATATTTAGAATTCTAGTAAGTCACTATTATGAGGATTATGATATAAAACAAGGTTTAGCAAACAGCACCATTCTTTCATAGTGATAATTACTACGATAGTGCAATCACCAATCCCTCTGCCCAACATACAGTATGTTAAGAAAACCCTGTCCGACCCATAAGGATAATAAAGGTCAGGTAAACACATGATCAAATATAATATAAAATTTTACGTAATCATCATAGTACCAATACAAATAAATTTTGAAATAATCTTTTTTTCTCGCGAATTAATTCCAAATTCCCCGAAATTTGGTAATTTTTAAACAAGTGGCAAGACTGGTATTATTATGAGCGAATAGCGATGCGACCACGTGCCGCGTGCCCAGCCGCCTGCCGCCCGCGGAAGGGTGGACGCACATTTATTAAGTTACCACTTTTTGCGAAATAATATTTATTTTTTTAGTGGGATTTTTTTTTTTAAGTTTGGTCCGGTTTTGTATCCATTAGTAAAATCAGTTATCGATACCTAACAACACCTTCACGGGTCGGACAGGGTTTTCTTAACATACTGTATATACAGTATGTTAAGAAAGCCTGTCCGACCCATAAGGATAATAAAGGTTAGGTAAACACATGACCAAATATAATATAACAATTTACGTAATCATCATAGTACCAATACAAATGAATTTTGAAATAATCTTTTTTTCCCGCGAATTAATTCCAACTTCCCCAAAATTTGGTAATTTTTAAAAAAGTGACAATACCGGTATTATTATGAGCGAATAGCGATGCGACCACGTGCCGCGTGCCCTGCCGCCCGCGGAAGGGTGATTAACGCACATTTATTAAGTTACCTCTTTTTGCGAAATAATATTTATTTTTTTAGGGGGATTTTTTTTTAAATTTTAGCCCGGTTTTGTATCCATTAGTAGAATCAGTTATCTATACCTAACAACACCTTCACGGGTCGGACAGGGTTTTCTTAACATACTGTATATGTAGAATTGATGAAGACAATCTTTACTTGACATTACTTGAAGCAATCTTATTCAAACTTTTCTAAAAGTCCAATAGCAACTAGCAATTTCAAAATTGTCCTACTGCTGCATAAAGACTTCTTGACTGCCAAAAATGGAACAACCATGAATACCGATTTTCAAAAAGCTTTCTTCAATACTGACATATGGTTAGATTGCACTAACTGATCACAACATACACTCATTATGTATATTTTTATACAATAGTTATTAAAATAATATCTGCTGATAAACCAATCTATTTATTCATTCACTTCATATTGGTATGAATCAGTGTAATTCCAACTAATTTATATGACCTTAAAACATGCAAGGCTGAAATGAGTGAGATGATTGCTAAGCTTCATTTATTCCCTAAAACTAATAAGTAAGCCTTGTAGTTTCTAGTACGTTTTTTTAACTTTTTATGGCAAAAATAATATCATAAATTTAAGTCAATGTAATTTAAAAGTTCATTCACTTTATTGCAGCGAATTAGCTCGAGTGTCATAACGGATATGCTCATCATAACGACCCCAAACTTTTTGTCGGACAATGTACCCTTACGCCCCCAATTTCTATGACGTTAGTACGTGCAGGTACTGACTGTGCTAGCCTACAAGAAATACGACAACACCAATCTTAAGTTCATGATTTAATCAAGGCGGAGCATGAAACACTTATTACAATTTGATATTGACTTACCTTCTGCGATCACCTTTTTAACTCTCAATTTCATATTTCCTATTTCAACAAACTGACCAACAAAATCGTTATCACTGCCACCGTTAGCGCCTCCCGAGCTGAAATAGCCCATGGCTGATTTAAAGACGCTCATTTTAGAATATAATTTTGTGATTTTTTTTACATAAATTAAGAAAAAAACTGTGTTTTATCAGCACCCTATGCCCAGATCCATTTTACAATGGCACATAATGGCAGAAAAAAAAGAATATGCAGATTTGTTGGCAAATGGCAGGAAGACAGCAATGTTGCCAAGACCGACCTATTAGCCATTTATTAGGTTAATTATAAAATTTTAAGATCTCTTTATGGATTCATTAATCAGTTACTTTATAAATTCATTCGATGCATTAATAAAATGAATCACGTTTCTAACTATTAAAATACTGTAAAAAAATAAGTGACATAGCAACTGATTTTAATTATAAAGGTTAAGGCATTTAAAAAAAGAATATGGCAACACTTTCCAAGCAGAGATAATAAATATGTTTTTATTGTCTGGCTAAGATATATAACGAAGATAACTTTAGTAATGTTGACTCGACTAAATAATTGACACTTGACAGCGTTTCATTTTGACACTTCCTAGTTGATAATCCATTTTTTTATAAGCAGTCTGTGGTAACGTTGTTAAAAAATCATTTGGAAGGAAAGCAAAGCAAACTGTGCTGATTGTATTATTTGTTATTGGCATTTCCTTCTATTACAGTTTCATAAATAGTCAAAATTCCACGCAAGAATACACCGGACAGATGTTTGTCAATCTTGTGCGAAAATAATAAACATGGGATTTGAAATCAAAAGATTTCAAGGTGACGTTGATGAAGAACTCATTTGTCCTATTTGTTCAGGGGTTCTAGAGGACCCACTTCAGGTTTGCGCTCATATTCTGTATGGTTTTAAACAAAGAAATGTGTTTATGTTTTATGTTATTATGAATGGGTGTATCTGTGTACATAGGCTCCTGCTTGCGAGCACGCGTTTTGTCGCGCTTGTATAACGGAGTGGATCAGTCGCCAGCCCACCTGTCCTGTTGACCGACAGGCCGTCACCGCTAGCCAACTAAGACCCGTTCCCAGAATACTACGCAACTTACTATCAAGGTGAATATTTCACAAGAATGTCATGGTTTCTTATTGGTTTGTAGGTCACACATTGTGATTATTTTGCAAGGGCTTATATAATAAATATCATGAGTCAAATAGCAATAGTGTTGTAATAATCAGATAATGGAATCTGTGAAATTGATTGAATCATATTATCTGAGTAACAGTAGTTTTGTGTGATGATGATGTTTGTGAATCAAAACATTATTGTTAGGAATTGAGATATTACTTCTTATATCATCAGATATCATGAAAGCTTGAGTCATAGAGATAGTTACTAATAAAGGAGGAAGTTGGTATAATACAAATGCAATGTTTACTTTATAGACTGTGTACGAGTTGTGACAACGCACCCCATGGGTGCAACGCTGTACTGAAACTGGATTCACTGGCTTCCCATTTAGTTGAATGTACGTTTATGTTTCATAAATATATTTTATCATGAAAGAGCTATTCTTTGTGCTCACTGTAGTCATCGAGTTTAAGTGGCCAAAAAATTTCACCTCATCTACAGCATTATCATTGGCAGTACAGAAGTTACTTTGATTAAATGTTTGACCTCTTGTATGTTGTGGAAAACCTTGCACAATCATTAAATTAATATATTTATGTATCAAACAGTTATATTACTTGTAAAAAAATAAAACTGAAATATACCAATATATATAAAAGAGGAAGGCTGATCTTGTCATCTTCCTATTAAATTAAAAGATTGTTATGGATAAGATAAACATAACATATTCTTTTACTACAAATTCTACTATCTTGTTTACAGGCGAATATAATCCCAAAAGGCCAATGCCATGCGAAGCAGGCTGTGGACTTGTGATACCGAAAGATGAACTTGCTGAACACAACTGTGTCCGTGAACTACGGGCACTTATTGCTACCCATCAAGGAAAGTTGAATGACTACGAACAGGAATTAGCGGAACAAAGACTTGTGATAAATGAACATAAACGAGAACTGGCATTGTTGAAAGTAGGTTGTGTATGTGTGTCATTTGATACTTAAGTAAAGCTCTCTTTTAGGTCTGTGAAAAGTAAAAAGAGTTTTTACGATGCATATCCTAGTCATCCAAACCTTATTACTCTTGTGTTATGCCATTAAGATTGTTACCTAAGCTAAAGAAAGATAAATAATAATATCATAATGAAAACAGCAGTTATACTATATGTGTCAGCTTTGTAATGATCTAATTAATATTATTTAATATGCAAAATGAATTGAATAGTTTAACCTACATACTAAAAGTCGATGCTTGTTTTTTATTAGTTTCATAATTTTATAAGTATGCCATTGTTATTGAATTACTGTTTACTATAGATATTGTAAAAAAAAATAAAAGACGGCAAATTACAAAAAACGCGCGCTATGCGAATTCTATGTAACGCAAGATTCACATTACAATGACAATTATTGAAGAAATGAAATAAACTTTGATCGTTCCACTACCCCACTAATGGTTTTTGTAAAATTTGTGCTAGGAATTTATGCGAGCGATGCGTTTATCGAATCCCTCAATGCGGGCGCTTGCTGACCAAATGGAGCGAGAGGAAGTGGTTCGCTGGGCCAATTCGTTAGCACGAGCGAGAGTCACTCGCTGGGGTGGCATGATCTCCACACCTGATGACGTTCTACAGGTAAGCTATACAATATGTAAAGAAAACCCTGTCCGATCCGTGAAGGTGATGTTCCTCAGTCTACAGAGGTCCACTGCTGGACAAAGGCCTCCCCAAGGTAATCCATTAAATTTGGGTTGCCGTAATCCCGACGCTTGGCGATTTGAGGATCGCAGTGATTTGATATTCCACAGAAGAAACTGTGCTGCCCGCCACCCTAGTGAGAGTACCCTATTGCTCGATTGCGGAACATTGTTATTTCCACGTCATATTTTAGACGTCCTCCGTGGCGCAGCGGTCAACATTGTGGAGGCCCCGGGTTCTATCCCCGGCTAGGTTATGATAGAAAACGATCTTTTCCTGATTGGCCTGGGTCTTGGATGTTTATCTATATATATATCTACTATAAATATAGTATCGTTGAGTTAGTATCCCATAACACAAGTCTCGAATTTACTTTGGGGCTAGCTCAATCTGTGTGATTTGTCCGTATATATTTATTTATTATCATGTAAAAGACAATACGATTGATTGCTAGAGTCATCTCAGCATGTCTCTCCCAAGTTTTAATTTTGTAAATATTGTAACTATATATTTTGGTAATAATATGAATGTATGTGTATAAAGAGTGGTGCTGACAACACGACAATAAATGAAAACACGAACAATGCTGGGTCATAGGAATAATCCTAAACCATAGAAAAAAAAAACCCAGCATCAAAAATAAAAAAATGAAAATTTCAAACAAACTAAATCGCATAAAATTGCAAACGGAATAGAACATCCTTTAAAAATATTAGTTCACTGATCTCCGATCGGCGACAGCGCGATCCTGTATTGACTTGATTTTTTGGCGCCATTATTATTAAAGTTTGGTACCGCAGGATGCGGCGGTCATTAACCTGTAAACGCTTCCTTATCAACATGTACTCACATGTAGAAGTCCCCTTCCACCGTAAAGACTACTGTCGCTTGCGCTAAAGCGGCCACGCACACTAACGCATTATTTTATATCCGTGTGTGTTATATTCCAACCAATCAATTTTGTTTAAAGTAATGTAAAATTTCGTTACTTTAGTTGAAGTTAAGTTAGCGGCCACACTTAACAATGGTGCTATCAAATGCGTGCGATTGTGGGTTCGAATCCTAATTAAGACAAAACCTTTTTGTTGTTTCATATAATTTAAAATTATGATAATTGATTTGTATTTTAAAGTAAAAATGTTTGCAAATAATATTTAAACGAATAGGACAATTTACTGAATATTTATACCAAAAAAAAGGTTTTTATTATACGTATTTATGTTTTTAGTTTACTATAAATGTAATATAATAACAAACAATAAACATATTATAATGCAATATATTATAAAGTTATATATTATTAGGTGTAGATTTTTTTTTTGCGTGTATAGCATGTTACTAGTGCTGCCATCTTGCAGTGACTTTTTTCGGAGTTTGATGGCATGGGATTATAATGTTCAAGCGCTTTCTTAGTTCAATAGTTAACGAACTTATTTCTTTTCGAATTCCGAATTTTTATAATTTACCAAAAGTAATTTGTTGTTACTGGGGTTTGAACTCACAATCACTTATAAGTATATTTAAAACACTCTGTAGGACATTTCTGCATTGTGATTGTTATAAATTGTTTTTTTTTTCTGTACCAGTCTCGCCAGTTTTAAACCACAAATGCAACTTCCCTTCTTCGCACGACTTAAAGATTTATTCAACGGTAGATATTGTCGTTCCGTTCCATTTCTCTCGACACTTTAAGCTACCTTCATCTTCCAACCTCTCGACCCAACGGCTTACAGTATTTCTCTAAAACAATAACAATTTTATTACACACTTGCAACAAGCGATTGGTTTGGACCTTACCCAAATAATAATAAAACAACTTACACAAAAGCCGGTTTCATATGATATTTGAGATATATTGAGTCCATTCGTAATGTATTAGCCTGCATATTGATTAAAAAGTAAAACTAATAACTCAAACTCGTAACTATAAGTTCACTAACCAACAACAGCTAAGTAATATTATTTGTGTTATTGTAGCTAACTAATAGGTAGTGGAATATTTTATGTGAACTAGTGATTCATTTGTTTCAAATCTACCCTCATCTTTTTATAATGACTCTAATATAGAAAAAATCTTAAAATAAAGTATCATCGTTAAGTTGCGGATCGGTATTTTTACATATTTTTGTTGTCAGCATGATTCATAACTCACCAATATACATTTAAATATTTTTTGTAAGTTATTAGATTTGAACTCGAACCACCTTGAATGCTTATCACGGCGAGGACCGCTTGACCATTCGGACACTTACTGTGAACGTTGAAATTAGTAAGTAGTACCTAGCAATCATAAGCGGGCAGCAAGTTGTCAAAGTGTATGAGTATGTATCAAACTTTATTTTAAAAGAAGGTAGTAACTACAACTAGTATTAATTGGACATAGTTTTGTGAGATTGTAACTCGACTTTTGATTGTGATAGTACATTGTGTAGAAAATGTGAAAAATGAAAAATAATTTATTTTCGTATTGTCAGCACCACTCTGTATAGCTTGTTCAAGTATTTGTTTGACTTTGTTTTTTTAAATCATTCTTTTGGTTTTAACCAAAGCACCTGTTAACTAATTTCTTCACCACTCATGATTGACTGGTAGATAATACCTAGCGTATTAAGTTCACCTTTGTAATATAAATAAATTATCTAAATATGGCACTCTTGAAATGACATAAAATAAAAAAAACGGCCAAGTGCACATGCGAGTTTAGTTCCGCACACTTCTCTAATTCAAAAGAGAAGAGAAGAAGAGAATAGTCTTTCTGTATTTTGTTTATAGTATTCTTTTTATTCTCATCTGTGATCACGGCTTATACGATACAGCCTGGGGACATACATACAGACAGACAGTAGTAATAATAATAAATAAGATTCCACTGACCATCCGTCTGGCTCCCGTTTCTACCCTTTTGTTATGGTACCCTAAAAGTAGTAATATATCGTGCTATTCTTGTTTCAGATGATGATCAAACGAAGTTTATCAGAATCTGGATGTCCACCTCATATAATAGATGACCTTATGGAAAATTGTCATGAACGACGGTGGCCCCCCGGCCTGTCATCACTCGAAACCAGACAAAATAATAGGAGGCAAGTTGTGATACATAATTTACCTTATACAATATGTAAAGAAAACCCTGTCCGACCCGTAAAGGTATTGTTAGGTATCAATAACTGATTCTACTAATGGGTACAAAACCGGGCTAAACTTAAAAAAAAAATCCCCCTAAAAAATAAATATTATTTCGCAAAAAGAGTTAACTTAATAAATGTGCGTTGACCACCCTTCCGCTGGCGGCGAGCGGCAGGGCACGCGGCACGTGATCGCAGCGCTATTCGCTCATAATACCGGTGTTGTCACTTTTTTAAAGATTACCAAATTTCGGGGAACTTGGAATTAATTCGCGGGAAAAAAAGATTATTTCAAAATTCATTTGTAGGTATTGGTACCATGACGATTACGTAAAATTTTATATTATATTTGGTCATGTGTTTACCTAACCTTTATTATCCTTATGGGACGGACAGTTTTCTTTACATATTGTATATTATCCTTACCAACACAAAATAATGTTTAGTAGTTGTTTAAGCTAAACGCCATTTAAACACAACATTATTATATGGACTTTGACATAATCCCCCTTATTCATAAACGTTGGTTAAGTTAACTAGTGATTAGTGACTGTTTAAACTAGAGATGTAACGGATAGTAGTTTGGCCGGATACCGAATATCCGGCCGACCATGTGGCCGGATAGCCGGATATTTAATTTTATTTAATTAGAGACAATAAACAGCAACAATATAAATACACACACAGAAAGGATAATTAAAAATATTAGCAATATTGTAGCCCACTACATTATCCACATATTAACAAAAAAATATGATAATGAGTGCCACTAGTTAGGCAATGAGTATCTTATTAATTATATCACATTAATGATAAAAAAATATATATATATATAAAAAAAAAAAATAACAATCATTAAATAAATAAATAATCAAAAATATTAGCAATATCATGCAAAATAGAAAATCCAACTCGATTACTTGGCAATTAGAAAATAATAAAAATAATTAAACATTAATAACAAATAAAATAATAAGCAAAGTCTAGCCTAGTTTACATTCCTAATAACATTCTTATTATTATCAGTAATAATCTTCATAACATTACATTTAAATTTAGATTTTGAGCATACAAAGATATCAATTGCTACAAGATTACAATTAAAAGATTCAACCATACGACGGATGGGGCAGCGCAACCCAGAATTACTTCGACAGCCTTTGACAGCAAATAAGGCATCTACTCGGGTACTACGACTGTTAACAGTGCGTGGAACTACATAATATAATTTGCTTGTGAGATCGATACAATCAAAATCTCCACGAACAATACCATGCAATATAGAGGCTTCAAGATATATTCGCCTAGATTCTAGGCTAATCTGTCCATATTTATGCAGTAATTGTGGGTACGACAAATACGTTTTATGGCACCTATAGTGCATGGCTCGTAGGAACTTACGCTGAACCCTTTCAATTAAATCTATGTACTTCCGGTAAAACGGGTTCCAGACAGGTACGGCATATTCCAGTTGTGATCGTACAATAGTTTTATAAAGGTGAAGGTATGTAGAAACCCGCTTGAACTCAGTAGAAGATCTCATAACAAAACCATACATCTTAAATGCTTTATGTACAATACTCTCAACATGTTGGTTTAGGGACAACTTATTATCAAACAACACACCAAGATCCCTTACCATGTGTACATTACTGAGCACTGTATCGTGCAATGAGTATTTAAAATTGATAATTCTTTTATTCTTTGTGAAATTGATGCAATTGCACTTGGTAAGATTAAGGTGTAACTTATTTTTAAGACAGTAGTCAGCAAGTCTGTCCAGATCTTGTTGGAAGAGTCGACAATCCTCTACAGTCCGTATAGATCTATAAGCTTTCAGGTCATCAGCGTATACAAGAAATTTTGTGTTTTTAAAACATTTGTCTATGTCATTTATATATAGAATAAACAATAATGGCCCCAGGATTGAACCCTGTGGAACACCCGAGGTTACAGGCACTGCATTAGACTGATGACCATTTACGACAATCCTTTGAGTTCTATTTGTAATATAGGATGAGAACCAACGAAGCAAGTTTCCGCGTATACCATTAAACGCAATCTTATTCAATAGGAGTACATGGTCGACCTTATCAAAAGCTTTTTTGAAATCAGTATAAACTGCATCAACTTGTACTCGCTTGTCCATGTTTTCAAAAAGATAATTAGAAAATATTAATAAATTTGTAACAGTTGAACGTCGCTTAACAAACCCGTGCTGTTCTGGGATGATGATGCTGTGCAAGAGTGGATAGATCTCGTTGTGTACGAGTCTCTCAAAAAGTTTAGACAAGGCCGACAGTATTGAGATAGGCCGGTACTGCTCTACGTCATGTTTCGAGCCATTTTTGTATACAGGTGTAATGTTAGCCCGTTTCCATACATCCGGGAAATGACCCTCAACTAAACATTTATTATAAATTATAAAGAGTGGCTTGCAGACACTGCTAGCAGTGGCCTTAAAAAATAGAGCAGGGTATCCATCGGGACCAGCTCCTTTAGATGGATCTAGTAATTGCAACTCTTTATGTATTTTGTCCTCTTCAATATGCAAGTCATCGATTAGGCTCACATTAGCATTACAGTCTGTAGGCGGGGTCCATGCAGATAATGAGGGTGAAGCCCGCTCAAACACAGACTGGAAAAAGTTTGAAAACATATCACAGATCTCTTCTGGGGCACTTGACTTAAGATTTTGATAGTGCATAGTGGATGGAATACTTGATTTATGTTTGCGATTTGATAAATATGTCCAGAAGTACTTGATATTTGTGTTAAGTTTTTCTTCAACTGACTTAATATAGTTTAAGTAACAGGTATTACAAGCAACTTTAAACGCAACTCTGTATTCCGAAAACTCATTGTAGTGTTTGATGTTCCCAAACTTCTTCCATTTAATCCAGAGACGTTGTTTTCTCTTGTATCTTTTAATTAGTTGTGCTGAGAACCATACCGGAAAATCAAGCGTCCGGGACTTAACGCGTGGTACATTGCGTTCAGTAATACTATTGAGGATATCATAAAAGCATTGCAGGGCCTCTTGCGCAGGAAGGCTCTCGAGCAGGTTCCCCCACTCAACCTCACTAATTTGTTCATTAATCGCATCATAGTTACATTTGCGGAAGTTATATAGTCTTAGCGATTTTCTTTTCAGAGATTGTGTGGATATATTTGTGGTCACTGTGGCAACAAACGGAGGAAAATGTGTGTCTTTAGGCACTAGTGAGTCAAAAGGCTGGCTTATAGTGCTGGTGGTGTTAGAGATAAACAGGTCCAAGATCCTCCCATTAGCATTAAGTATATTATTAACTTGGTATGCATTCAGGGTTGACATGAGTTGCGCTAGTTGTGTACATACTGGGGACGCTCGAGAGCATGACATACCATTAGGCAGATGTGCCCTGTCATCACGATCCACCGTTCCGACCTTCCAAGTAATTTCAGGAAGATTGTAGTCACCTATAATGAATATATTTTCGACATAAGGTTCCATTAACATATCCTGGAGTATATCAAAGTGAGTTGTATATATATCAGTGGTCACCCAGGGCGGCATGTACACAGCACTAACCACATGCATTTTAGAGCCGTTTCCCTTACTCGGAAAACCAATCACAAGATGATCGATGCATGGTGGTTGACCCGGAATGTCAAGTAAACATGACCGAAGTGCACGCGAGACCGCGACCAGAACCCCACCACCATCACTTTTACAAGTTGTATCACGATCTCGATCACTGCGGTACACAACATATCGAGGATCCACAAACTCATCGCTATCAATGTCGGGTGTTAGCCACGTCTCTGTCAATATGATTATGTCGAAGATGAACGATAAAATACCCAGATACAAGGTTTGCAAATTGGTCCTCACCCCTCTACAATTTTGATAATAAATAGATATGTCGTTATTATCCATTAAACAGAGGTCTTAACATAAATATGTATAAGGCAACAAGTATTGTAAACACAGGGTTCAGTCGTATAAAATCATAGCAAGTTGTAAACATATCCGGCAAAACTTAGTCGTTTGCACAGGCGGCGATAACCTGTGAGGTGGATTTTTATCTCAAGTCAGTGCTAATAGATCGCAATTGCGACCCTTGTTCTTGGTGGGCAGCTAACGCCAAACAATACCCAAATTTAACAAAGTTTGCTAAAATCTACCTTTCTGCACCTTGCAACAGTGTGTATAGCGGAAGACTTTTTTCTGAAGCTGGCCTTATTTATGAAGAGAAACGCAACCTTCTGCGACAGCCTCCGTGGCGTAGCGGCAGTGAACGCGGCCGCTGCGCAAGGAGGCGCGGGTTCGATCCCCGCGCAGTGCAAATATTTGTATGCATGAATATGAATATTTGCATTGGTCTGGTCGTGCCTCGGAAAGCACGTTAAGCCGTTGGTCCCGGTTACCATATGAACATCTAGTGGCAGTCGTTACGGGTTGTTGGAGCCCTCAAAAGTCGGACAATTGGTCTAGCTGCAATGCTTCGATATCGCCTTCGGGTTGTGGAGGTCAGACGGCAGTCGCTTCACGGAAAATGTCGAAGTTTCGCCAAAATCAGCAGTTAGACTGGTGAAGACCCCAGACTCCAGAGCTGGAAAAAGGCTTCGTGGTGAAACGCAACCGTCTGCTACCTCCCAATGCAGAGAAATTAGTATTCATTCACCGTAATTTGTCCTTAGTGCAGTATGAGTACTAATTCATTCATTTTCTTTGTATTACATTAATTTACTATTCAGTGATTAAAAAAATATAAAACTTAAATTGATACTAACTAAATAAAGAAAATAATTACTATTATTAGGACGGCCGGATAGGCCGGATACCGGATAGTTACTGGATATCCGTTGCATCTCTAGTTTAAACATTAATTTATGACATCACTGAATTTTAATCTTCGTTTATGAATGAACCCCTAAGGCCGCGTTTCTACTGACGCGGAGCTGGGCGGAGAGGAGTTTAGCGGTGCACGAATTGACCAATCCCAAACAGGGCTAGGGCTCCAGAGAGCCCTGACCCTGTTTGAACTTGTTCCAAATACTAATGGGCAAATCTTTTGTATATTTTAATATTTAAAATTGTAATTTAAATAACAATATAATTTTATTATTATTTCGTTTATTTATCAACCAGCTAAAATATACATACATAATTAGTAGGTAGATTTTATTTTTTTGGAATGTGTTAATTTGACGAACCAGCATTGCATTATGACAGTTTCGCTATAACATTAGTCTAGAATCGTATAAGGCATAACCAATCATTTAAATAGTAAATTATTTATTCTTTTATTTTTATTATTTATGGAAAGAAATTAAACAATGGCAATTTAGATAAGACACAAGTTCTTGCCAAACTTTTTGAATTAATGTTAATATGTAAACTAAAACACAAATCTTTTTACAGATTATATGAAAAATATGTATGCAAAAGAGTGCCAGGCAAGCAAGCGGTTCTCGTCTTACATTGCGACAACACCCATGTGGACGAGCATATGATGGTAGAACCTGGGCTCGTCATGATCTTTGCGCATGGCATTGAGTAGCAAAGGGAGTACCTGACGCTGTCGGTGTTCAAGTGACAATCTACATACTCTCAGACGTGTGGACATCGTGTGACTTGGATGCGGAGGCACTGAGCGTAGTCTTATTGGAATTTATCAATGGAACCATTGAAGGATTTGATAGGTTAATTAATTCACTGTGCTTTAGTAGAAATATGAACAGGGTAAACTAAGGTTCGGTCACAAGAATTGTCTAGTTTGATGTAGTCAATGTATGTACAATTATATTCGTCCGTCCACTCGTGCCTCCGCAGACAACACATAATGTTAGGGTCGCCACACTCGAAGGAAAAAACACGCGGCAATGAGGAGCCGACCTGGATCTCTGAGCGACCACGACAATCTCTGCCAATATGAACCATAGTTTTAGAATGCGATTTAAAAAAAGAACCATCATAGCGACATTGTGTGGCCAGCCATATAATATTGTGTTGGCATTTTTATTGAAAAAGTATTTGGTTGGCAACTGTAAGACCAATGATTATTGTACAATATACAAATCATATTTGATAGTGTTGAAATATTTTTAGGTATGAAGTATGTGAGTCTAGTATAAATAACATTGGATTGAATACATTCCGAAAAGAAATGAAAAACATATTTACTAAAACTTTATAAGTTGATTCAATGTTATGGAATTCAAAATTTAAGTATTATATTTTTTTTTTTTATAAGATTTTTTTTATATTGAATTAGTGATTGATTGCTGTGTTATAATAAAATTTATCTGTTTTTTTTTTTGTTATAATACCTTTAAATTATAATGCTGCTAGCATACCGACTCTTACGCCAAACGAACGCTTAATAGTATTGCGGTGTCTTTGCATGTACACAGAGAGACCATAATGCTATAAAGTTTAGCAAAATGTTAGGACTTTCGATTTAAAAATACTTTGTTCATTGACCTTCGTCCAGTGTGTACCTAGCATTATTAGCGGCATAATTTTATTGTTATTTTTTTCCTACCTTAAATGAATAATTCTATTTCCATTATTTTTGTAACTGGTAACCTGTTTTATATATTTAGCTCAATCTGTATAAATATACTTAATGATCACTAATGAATTAAATTCGTGTTTTATTTTTTTCAACAAATGAAACTGAACAAGGAAATATTTAGTTACTAGCTTTTGCCCACCTATTCGTCCGCTTATGTGTCGAAAAAATGGTTGCCTGTAAAGTCGGTTTTACGGGCGAAGATTTTACGTGACAACGTCTTTTTCTCGGTAGAATATTTATTGATATGAATATAATTAAATTGCACAATAGGAACAAGGAATTGAATGAAAATAAGAATTGCACAAATTTTAACTATAGAAATATATTTTGTTTACTAAAACATCGGTGACTCATCGTAACGTTACCGAGCGTTACACTTTTTCATAAGTGACTCCCAGCCGCAACCTAATTTAAGACGTTGTCACGTCAAAAAAAAATATCTAAATCCAGGTTTATAGACTATTTTTGTGATTCATCCAAATTCATTTGGCCGTTTTTGCGGTATTGGGTAAAACATACAGACTTTTCTAGAAGACTCATTGTTAGCGAATACCTCTCAGTTCCATTTGTCATCACTGGCCACACACTAGTCGAAGACTTGTCTTGAGAGACTGCGGTCGACCGCTGAATGCTGGAGGCGCACGACCGGTCGTCGTGGAGATCCTTGGGGGAGGCAGGATGTCCAGCAGTGGACGACTTTCGGGTGAAATGATGATACAGATTTTTACATTAAAATATCAACTTATATCAAATTAATGTTGAATGCACCTCTAGTTTTTTTTCATGATATTTAGACTATAACCATCCTGGTCTTTATGTATCTAAGTTGGGGTCGGCTTCCATTCCAACTGGAGGCAGCTGGATACCAGTATTTTAAATGGAGTGACTATATATCTGACCTCCACAACTCAGCTACTGTTTAACATGATACAACTTGGTACGACTGGCTTCTGACGACCCATAACGACTGTTAATAATCCACTAATGTCAATGGGGACTACCTTATTATATTGTTAGGCCACGTTTGCACTGATGCGGCGCTGGGCGGAGAGGAGCTGTGGAAAGTGGTCAGCGTTTTCCTGAAGCGGAGCGGAGAATACTTTTGGAATCGCGTATTTTTGCGCTAAATCTCTCAGAAAGACTGCATCGCCCCACTGTCCTCCACACAGCACCACTCCGCTGGCCTCCGCACAGCACCGCCCCGCTGTCCTCCGCCCTGCACCCCAATGCTCGTTGTTCTCCGCACCGCATCGCCTCGCTGTATTTTTATTATGAATATCCGCTCAGGTCTGCTCCACCCCGCTCGCGCTGTTTCCATTCAAGCGGAGAGGAGATTTCGAGCATAGTGATTGGTCAATTCGCACCGCTAAGCTCCTCTCCGCCCAGTTCAGTCAGTGTAAACGCGACCAACGGCTCGACGTGCTTTCCGAAACACGGTGGAGTGTGGTATGTTAAGATGGTCAGCTTAACCTGATATATCGGCCCGTTCAACTGTTATTAGTTAGCCAAAGGGCTAAGTAATGACAGTTAAAACACACAGTTACGCAATAATTATCATCTAATAATATTCCATGCCATTGGATGCTAGTTTCACCATTGGAAACCTTGACCTGCCCCCTAATCGGCGAACACATATTTGTCAAATGATTGCGACTAGTTGGGATCGTTCGGACCGCCCATTGGTCCTTTCGGTCCAAACCAAACGATCCCAACTAGTCGCAATCATTTGACAAAAATGTGTTCGCCGATTAGGGGGCTGTATATGTCTACCTACATTATCAACTGTTCTCACATTAGTAAAACTATGCGAGAAAATGTTAACGTAATATGTTGGGAGTGTGTTAACACTTATCTGTGCCACTGGTGGTTGCAAGTACAGCTTGGTTCCTGATGGATTTCGATCCTCAGGTTGGGCAAAGGCTTTATTGAAAATTTTCAGTAGGAATTCTGGTGCAGACTAGGCTCGCCCCACATTGATTATTATAGCATAATTGACCTTTGCCTGTCCACTCAGGGAACACACGTGTGATGTTATGTGATGTACACGTCAAGCTACGCCAACCTGTTAACTATATTTCTCTATTAAGTTTTGAACTTTATTGCTAAAGCATTAAGGCTCAAGGTTGATTGGGAATTTTTGACAGTTTATGGCAGCTTGACTTACTGTCGTTCGTACATATGGAGCTTTGGGTGTATCGTTGATTTTGGTAAATACAAAACGGTCAAGCAGAATTTCACTCTTCTTATGCCCGGGCTCTTTACTCTTTACGTTTCTAAAAATAGGTGAAACAAGCTTGATTATATTTGAGTTGTTGTTCTACAGGGCCTTTTTTCTCTCTCTAGCTACTCCTCAAAGAGGGGACTTACCGCTGCTATTGTGGCTTGCTGCACTGGGTTGCGACAGTCGCACTTTCCATGTCGCCACGAGATTCCGCCCAGCTCATCACCACATGAGCTCTGTCCGCCGTACCGTGACCGTAGCAGAGTTATGCCGCTTTGCCTCCTCTCGCCACTCTTACATGTGGGCGTGGGCTTTAGTCTCCAGATCCCACGGCGGCAATCCGGCAAAGGAGCCCTGTATCAAGACTTGAAATATACTAGTGTCCCTTTTACCTAACTGCGGTGAAGTTCAATAGTAGAGCACTAATTTTTTTTTATACTATCTTTTATTGGAACATTTTTGGGTCTATTTTGAACGAACTTGACCGCAACATTACAATGCAAAATAAAAAAAATGGATGTGTGTAAAAATTGTACGTGAAATGGAACGTTCAGCTTAATACGTCAAGTATTGAGCAAGTGTCAAATATTTTTGTTTGTCATCTTCAACACAAACTTTCTGAAGTTATTGTGAATTAAAATCACAAAAATGTCTGAAATGGAAGTAACAGAGAGTGGGAACGATTGTTCCAACGATTTGTGTAAGTAATAGATTATCATAGGTTTTAGAAAATCGTGTTAAAATACGTGATAACCTAGCTTGTATCCACCGGCTGTTTGTTAGCATTTTAAAGCCTTTGTTTGATTATTTCCAGTGCTTCTGGATCGAGTCTTTCTGCGTCTAGGTAATGCGGATAGTGATGACCAGCTCGAGAGTTGTCTGGGCCGGTTTCTTCCGCCTGTGATATTGAAGCTTTCATCTCCTCATGAACAGGTGTGAAATGCTTTATTTACATAAAATTATAGCGAGAGGATGACTCTCTGTTCGGTTCTAGCTGTGGTTTATATAAATTAAAGCCTATTTATTTATATAAATTGACCTATATCCAAGCCAATTATCCTTTAAAAGCCTGTTTTTATAATCTAAAAGGATGCTCCTATCAGCAAATAATTGATGTTAGCATTGGAAGGTCCTATTTTTCTTAAATCACTTATTTATAATTGTGGCAGATAGTGAATAATAATAGTAATAGTAGTAAAGTAATTTGATGTCATCTCCTGATTAATAACTCAACATGTCATTGGTAGGTCCGTACCAAAGTGATGGAGCTGCTTGTACATGTGAACAAGAGAGTGAAGTGCCGTGCTGATGTGCAGTTGCCTGTGGAGACACTGCTACAGCAGTATAAGGACCCCAATTCCAACAGCTTTATTATTGTAAGTATATGTTTATAATGTAAGGTTTATTCACCATGATGGTAACAGAAGATAGGAGAGCATTGTTTGCCACAATATTAGCTCCACTCTAATGAGTTTTAAAGGTATTAACATCAATAAAATCATAAACTATGGGTGGTTCATTGAGACCAAGCCAAGGTGTCTGCCAGGAAACTTGGCGTTTCTACAAGAAACTAAGGTTGTATTATAATAATTTTTTTCAGAACTTCTCAATCATATACATCACTATGGGTTTTCCAAGACTGCCTCGTGAACAACAGCTCACTTTGGCTCCCTCTCTGCTCGAAGCCATAGAGAACAAACCTCAGGGACATCAGGATGGGTGAGTATTAAATAATACTGAACCAAAGAATTAAAATAAAATTGCATTATTTGTTGTTAGGGATGAAGGTTAATTTATTTGATTTCTTTTACTAGCATAAACTCTAAACCTAGGTTGAGATATTTACTAAATCAAAAATACTGTAAAATTATGACTTATGACCTAGTTTGCAATTTTATTGATCCCTGCAGGGAAAAGATTGTTTAATCTACAAAGAATAAATTAGTATTTTACCACTATTTTATTAGCTCATTTAATAAATCCCTTCGAAATGTTGAATTAAAACCAACCCACACCCTAATTGCGCAGCTCACTGTTACTCTCAATTTGAATCATTTGTCAATCAAGCATATTGCTAATCCATTTCTTGAAACATGTGTTTGCTCAACAACATAAACAATACAACAAATGTTTTTGAACTGTGAAAATTAAAGCCATTATTAGTTGGCTACTGATGGTGTGTTATGTAGTTACTTATTACAAGTATTTAATTAAATATTCTCTAATATATTTTGATTATCTGCAGTGACTACACAGACTAATTTATTTATTTATTTGTTACAGTATACTGGTGCTAGTCATGCCCCTGCTAGGCGATATCAAGGAAACTGCTCTAAACTTCAAAGAGAAACCAAAAGTTGCCAACTTGATACTCAAATTTGCCACTGACGTCCTTCTACTCCCTTATAGGTAACATTTTGCTTTAATAACTTGTTTGTGTTATTCTTTTTGGATATATTTTTATATTATAAACTATGTAGTAACTAGACAATGCCTCTGCCTTTCACCAAGTACCAATGTAAATTTAAATAGCAGGTTTTCTCTGGTTAGTGGTAGTTTACCATTTTTATATGAACTGTGTGGGTATAAATTTAGTATGCTTGATTACTATGTATAATTCTAGCATTTATTCATTAGATGTCAGGAGAATCCAGTTTATTTTTTAAATGTGTTTTACTTTTTTGGTTTTGATAAACATATATTTTAATCATTTTATTATAGGGCTTTACCAAATCCTGGTGAGAGTGAGTTTCAAGTACCGCCTGGTATGAGTATGAAGTCATACAAACGTATTGTTGCCAAGAATCAGTTAAATCCAAACCAGCTTGAAGAGGTATGAACAAATTATTATTTGTTTTAAAAGGTTCATAATCCATTCAATTTCAAACATGTTTACAAGTTAAGTACTTACTTTTAGTCTGTTTGAAAAGTGTATTAATCAAAACATAAATGTCCTGAAGTAAAACTATATTGATTCAGCATGACCCTTTTGTTAAGTAGTAAATCATCATTTAAAATTATTTATAGTTAATTAAAACCGTACAACACCAATTACTTTAATTAACATAGAGACAATAATATAACTTATAAACTAACATGGAATAGTGGTCTCCCTTGCATACTTTTCGTTACAACATACTGGTACATATCAGCAATATACGCATAATATTATTCCATTCATCCGCAAACATTTAGGGTTGTCAGAAGCCCTTCTGATTCTGCACGTTTTTAGTGTGACTTACCGGAGATATGGCTCTGGCTACAATTTAAGCTATGAGTTTTTTAAAACCATGTTGTGTCTACGTTTGTTTATTCTGATTAGTTGTTAATCAGGACAGAGTAACATATTATTCTAGGTTCAAGTTAACTATTTGAATAAAGTTTGCCAGTTTTACTTTAGCTTTACTTATATGAAGAATGCTTGGCCAATCAAAGATCTGTGTCATAAACCAAGTTATTTTCAGATGAAGTTATCTATAGTGAACTTCATAGGCAAGGACATATTCAACATGAACGACACCCTACTGACGTTGATCGTTGCCGCAGCCGACTCAAGGTTCAGTGTTGCTAACCACGCGAATAGTCCGCTTATAAGGGTTAACAGGTAAATAATGTTTGATATTTATATGTACATTATCATTAGAACAATTTTACTTTTCGTGTTTATAAAAGATTGAAATGACTGTTATAATTTACTCTGCATTTATTTTGTTTTACAGCCCGTATTTAGTTCTGTGGTTTTTGGATCCCACAAGGTTCTATTTTAGGACCCCTCCTCAAAAGCATGCGGGTCATTATAATTAATTAATTTAGCTTGTATTTATTAAACATTGAAAGTAATATACTTATTTATTTATGTATGTAAAAAACAAGATACATACTTGTTATTTTATTAGGATTTTTATATAATTTAATCAACTTTATTTCAGTTCAGTGGATTGGTCTCAGCCTTCAGTAGTGGCTCCATTATACTCGTTATATTTGGGCACTTGGGGAGGCATGAAGGTCGCCCCGGATGACCGCAAGGTAAGCACAATTCCTAGAACAAAATTAGAGGTTCTATAAGTACATCTCTACCTAACTATTCTGAAATCACAGGTGTTATGTACAATACCAGTTACATGGTGAATGTTAGGTAAGTTAAAATATTTAATTTATAGGTACCCGCCTGCACAAGACTGCGTTTGAAACTGATTCAATATTTAAACAAGGCGACTGGACAAGCAATAATGTTCCCTCATTGTGTACAGGTAAATAGTTTTCATTTCAGTTAAATAGGTATTCCACTATTCTTTTGTTTAATAGTCGTGTTAAACTAGAACACCCTGTCTTTTTTTTAAACTTTATGTGCTATCTATACATAAGAAACATTGTTCTTAACAAACGATTTTTACAGGTTGTATTTTCGTCGCTTTTTGATCCGAATACAAATTCGAGACTACGCAATCAGGCGCTAGTATTTCTTCTGAACGTCATAAATAGGTGAGTTATTATTCATATTAAAAGATCTTCTTGATTATTGTTTTATAATGTTATTTTAGAACGAATAACATCATCCCTTTATCGTTAAAGAAAAAATATTTGGAGGTATGAGTATCGGCGGAAGGCGTGTCAAGTTCAGTCATCGTCCATAGAAAAGGGAGGATTCTCTGACCAGACGGATGTAGTGTCTTGGTCTTGCCCGACGGTTGATATGGGGAAGTTGTATATATTCTAGTTGTGCGGTAAACTCTGCTTGCGAGATGTAGGAAATGTGTGACGTCAGTATGAGGCGTTGTTCCCACATAACTGTGTCGTTGTAACTTAACAACGATAATTACAATGAATGTTATTGAACTGTCAGTGTTTTACCCATGATTAAGTTCATTACTAATTTTCCATATAATTTCATATAAAGTTTGGTTAATTTTTTAATTTATCACTCTCGGTTCAGGTCGGAGGAGCCGATATTTTATCACTACACTTGTTCATAGTATTTAGTTCAACGCGGTGTCGCCCCTGTCGTCCAAACTGAATGGAGGCGACTGCCGCATTTTTACCTTCTATTCATCATCATCATCAACCTTTTTTGATCGCCCCACTGTGGGCCCAGATCTCCTCTCATACAGAGAAGGATTGAGCGTAATCACAACGTTTGCTCAATGCGGGTTGGCGATTTCAGACTTAAAGTCCAGGTTTCCTCAAGATGTTTTCCTTCACCTTGTAATCAGTCATTGGTGTCAAAGATATACTTAGAAAATACTCAGCTGCTCACTCTGTTAAGCATTGTTATTAAGCAATATGCGTAAATATAACGTAAATTATTGTAAATTTTAATGTCTGGACTTGAAAAAAGACGATGTACCCTGAGTTTTTTTCGGCAATTTCTTCTCAGAGGCTTCATCTAGTTTAAAAAAAAAAAAAACATATGACGTGTAAAAGTGATCGGTGATTCTACTTGCTTAAAAACGATTTTATTTCATTTCACATATGACTTAGAAAAGTTACATTGGTAGTTGACTGGCTTCTATTGCATGGGTACAATTAGGTCAGACAGGCTGGCTCCATGTAAAGTACTGGTATTCAGTCGAAACCGGTTAGACTTGAAGCCAACATAGTTATTAAAAAGGCTGATGAGGATATACACAAATCTCTATTTGGCCGGCATAAGCCATTTCGATGTCGATAAGTGTATTCACTTCCTAATGCCTTCCTTTCAGTAGGTTTTATGCTGCTGGTATTAAATGGTAATCATATATTACAGTGGTGACGAGAATCAACTCAGGAAGGTAGCAACAGTGTTCCTTCAAGGTTTGCTAAAGCTCATCCGGTCCGAAGAGCATACTGAACAGCATCCTAAGGCTTACATGTGTTTAGGTAAGTTAAACCGTTAAAGGATAAAACTTTTGCTGATGAGAATCATTTTCCGAAAAAAATGGAAAAGAAAGGCCCATTATATTCGGGGCGTAAAATACCGGACACATGTCCGTTGTCTGCGCATTATGCATATTAAACTAACTTTGCTGGTAAAACATTTTATTTTTAGTGTAAAAAATCGCCGTTTATATGGCAACGTAATGTTGCAATGCACGCAGGATATTTTACTTATGGGTTCATGGCATTGCCACAGTACAGTTGTGGGGGAAACCTTCTACAACTGCTGTAAAGTTAAGTTGTAGGATAATTTAAAACTGGTTTTCTTGAAAAATGTTTGATCTTTGACCCTCAATATAATAATACTTTATCATTTATTATCTCTTCATAAAGTTGATTTACAATTAGTGTATATACAAAAAAAAGTCTCAGCTAAATTCCACCTTTGTGAGAGACTGGTGAAAAAATATCGGCGTCTTTTTACACTCGTTGTTTTCTTGTAGCAAAAGATTACTTTTAAAATATCCTTTGAACATTCAGGTCGCTTGGCAATGAGGTGTCCCGATACAATCACCAATCAGTTCGCATTGCTAGAAGAGCTAGTCAAGAAGATACCGGACGCTCTGCCCGAGATGAAGACTGCGCTAAGAGATGCTTTGCTCGAGATGGCTGCCGGTTTCAAGATTAATGCTGAAGGTACAACAAATAATTTTTATTTATAAGTGACCAGACACTTGTATACAGTATGTTAAGAAAACCCTGTCCGATCCGTGAAGGTGTTGTTAGGTATCAATAACTGATTCTACTAATGCATACAAAACCGGGCTAAATTTAAAAAAAAATCCCCCTAAAATAATAAATATTATTTCGCAAAAAGAGGTAACTTAATAAATGTGCGTTAACCACCCTTCCGCGAGCGGCGGGCGGCAGGGCACGCGGCACGTGGTCGCATCGCAATTCGCTCATAATAATACCGGTGTTGTCACTTTTTTTAAAATTACCAAATTTCGGGGAAATTGGAATTAATTCGCGGGAAAAAAAGATTATTTCAAAATTCATTTGTATTGGTACTATGATGATTACGTAAAATTTTATATTTTTTTTTTTTTATAAATTATAAACCAGCGCTTGACCGCAATCCCGCCTGATGGTAAGCAGTGATGCGATCGTTGATGGTAAAGCGCGCTAGTTTATTAAGAGCCTATTCACTCTAGCCTTGAAGACACTCAAATTGTAATTTGACGGAAACACCGACGCCGGCAAATTGTTCCAGTCCCTCGATGTACGCGGTATAAAGGAGGAAGCAAAACGCTTCGTCCGGATCGCAGTGGTATCAACAACGTAAGGGTGGAAACTCGCCGTACGACGCGACGGGTCGTCCGATGATGGAACGGAGATGGGGGAATTAAGTCATGCAATTCCCTTGCACACTCACCAGAATGCATCCTATAGAAGACCGAAAGGCTGGCTACTCTACGCCTGTGCTCCAGGCTTTGGAGACCGTTTCGAGTTAAGTCTGGGTCGCCAATCAGCCTCTTCGCACGCCTCTCCACCGAATCCAAAGCGGCAAGGTGACACTTCGCAGCACCAGCCCAAATGTGGCTGCAGTACTCCACACACGAGCGGACCTGTGCTTTGTATAAAATTAGAAGCTGCCCTGGTGTGAAGTACCGCCGGACTTTCGCGATGACGCCTAGTTTTCTGGCAGCCACCCCGGCCTTGGACTCAATGAACCGCCCAAAGTTAAGTTATATTTGGTCATGTGTTTACCTAACCTTTATTATCCTTATGGGTCGGACAGGGTTTTCTTAACATACTGTATATCGATACACGATTACAACTCTCGCGAGTTAACTGTGCCCCGCACTCTGTAACGTCATTCGGACGGTACCGTTTGTTAAAAAGGAGAATTATGTTAAAAAAATATATTTATGTTAATTTTTTTTTTTATGTTAATAAAAGGTCATTTTGCTGTTAAAACGTCATAATACTAGATCATTTTACTCATGACGTTTTGCAATTAAATTGATATATATGGACTATAATATAATGTTGGTGCAACCAACAGGCTTCACTAACGCGTTGAAAATGTAAAAAACAAATAAAAAATAACTTTACAAAGCAAAAACTCTACATAAACAGTAACCAGAACAGGAGATTTAAACTGTATTTAGACATTTGTAACAAAGATGCTAACGCTACTCATTGCTTACGGCGAATGCGGGGTGCCGCGCGGGGAAGTGGGAGAGGGATCAAATTCCAGCGAGGTGCACAGTTAACTTGCGCGAGTTATAGATGTTGTTCTTGAGTGAATACCGCGAACCGGTAGACGTGAAATCAGACGCCTTCAGACTAAGCTACGATCCAGTGAAGGAGGCCTTGTGCAGCATATTTCAAGTTAAAAAATACCAACTTTATTTCCACGACCATTAAGTTGATTTCAGAGTGACTAGTACTATTGAAAAAGTTATAAAAAATGTTTGATGTTTTAGTACCAACAGAACTTTATCGTATAGGAATTAAAGTAAGTTTTCCGTTAACTTTTATTTGTTTACATTTTTTACGAATATGTTGCAATTTTCCTGTGGCCCGAGCCGAGTATATCGATATAAATGGTGTGCGATTGGTCTTTCCTATGTCTAGTAGTGGACTGCTATAGGCTGGGGATTATCTCTATCGATGCGAACGCACGCGTACGTCATTTGTTTCTGTGATTCAAACTGAACATCTTTAAAAATGATCTTTTCCAAGGATTCGTCGTATTCCGGCATGATGTCTGGTGAAGCCGTACGGAGGACGGGTCTGAGCAGTTGTGTTGCGATGTGTGCCGGGTACGATACGCCAAATGTTGTTGTGTCGGGAGTTTGGTCGTAGAGGGTCACCAGATCAATCTCCCTCTGGTGCAGCATCGTTGGTCGTGTTGTTGGGTTAAACATTGCATCACCTCGCTCAACTGCCGTCTTTCTTCCTATTCACTCAGTTTTTTTTAGTGAATAGGGTCTTAATATACTAGCGCGCTTTACGATCAACGATTACATCACTGCTTGGCATCAGGCGCTAGTGCCGTCATGCACTAGTTTATAAATAATAATAAAAAACATAACGCAGTTCGCGTAATTTAAAATGTTTAAAATTTTGTTGCGTTACAATTTAGTCTTCTTTTAGTGAAAAATGAAAGTCAAAAACTTTTCAAAGTGTAGGGAAATTAAAAATATTTTTTGACAGTTTGAGATTGACATCGGACTGTGAATGCTCTTAAAATTTCTAGGATTACTCCAGTCACTACTGGGTACTTAAGTAGTGGAACGACAGCTAAGCAACCCAAATAGAAGTCTGCTAATTGTCTTATATTATGATTTCAGTTTCTACATAATTTATTTGTACAGTTATTGCGGAAAGTCCGACTGCCCCAGCTGCTGGTACCTCACAAGGAGAAAAGATGGATGTCGATGACAGCGCTAAAACTAGCCCCTTTGATGAACCGCAGGCGTTGGCGCTTTTCGCTTTGTTGGACCAGTGAGTTGATTTCAGACATTACCGTGTTCGCTGGTAGATTTTCCATCGGCAAAGTTGACGCATCCCTGCAAACTTCCA
The DNA here is from genome assembly GCA_037179545.1 of Sesamia inferens. Lineage (NCBI taxonomy): Eukaryota > Metazoa > Arthropoda > Insecta > Lepidoptera > Noctuidae > Sesamia > Sesamia inferens. Next base: position 10,609,550 of record CM073928.1, on the reverse strand, counting down.
CCTAAACCACTTCAACGAAAAAAAAGTGGCCTCACCTTTTTTCCCCTCCTAAATTTTTTGTGAACTGCTACTTATTAAAAAAACTTTTTTATAATCTAGGTATTTATATTCCATAAGCCGCAAAAAAAAAAGAGATTTTGACGTAGCGTGATCTAAATGTATTATTTTATTGCACAGTTACATGCACAGCGACGAGCCGATGATTCGGTATATCGCTATGAGGTATTCAGCGGCTGTGTTCCCGCAAGATTACGTTCCGGCCAGATATCTGTTGTTACTTGCCAGTGGAGACAGGTAAGAAACTTAGAAATATTGAATAATTAACCTTATGGGCAGTAATTTACAGTACAAATACACAATATACAGTACGTTCGAAGTCGTTGAAAGTCTGTGACGATGTTTATACAACTTTGAATCTTATAAAGTGCATTTTTCAATGACTACCCAAATTCTGGTGGAGGACAAAATAATCTCCAAAAATTCAAGTTGATAATGATAATAAGGTACTTCTTAGATTGGTTTCTCAAAACTCTTTTTAAATATATTTTTAATGTTCTTTAGTCAAGATGACATTTCAAACGAAGCGCTAAAATGCCTTTACGGCACATCGCGCCCAAGTGAAATAGAAGACGCAGTATTCAACGTGTCGAAGAAAGACTCGGCAACCGTTAATATCGAGGAGGATACCTCTAAGAAAGACAAGGACAGAGAACCCGGAAGTCAAGAGTTGAAAGTCCCGAAGTTTAACGATGTCGTAAATTACGTATGGGATCAAATGCAGAAGAGAAAGAAGGGGTCGAATGCTAAACATAGGTTCGTGATCGGGAATCAAGTGTTGCAATTCCATCCTACAACTTATCAGGAGGTGAGCAATTTGTTTTACTTTATTCAAACGCTGCATTCGTTTCTTAGTGTAGTTACATGCCGAAGATAAGAACCTCAGTGCCTAAAGACTTTTCTTTTAGTCTTTAACCAATGTGTGCTACCGGTGATGAAGAACCTCATAAGAAAGCTCAAGGTCGCACAGAGAGCTATAGAGAGGGCTATGCTAGGTGTTTCTCTACGTGATCGAATCAGGAATGAGGAGATTCGTAGAAGAACTTAAGTCAACGACATAACCCAGCAGATAAGCTCTCCGAAGTGGCAGTAGGCGAGGCACATAACTGGTAGAGCCGATGGCCGATGGGTCAGAAAGGCTCTTAAATGACGACCACGTACCGACAAGCGCAGCGTGGGACGCCCACCGACTAGGTGGTCGCATGATGTGACCAAAATCGCAGGAAAGCGCCGGATGCAGGCCGCGTCCAACCGTTCTTTTTGGAAATCTTTGGGGGAGGTCTATGTCCAGTGGACTTCATGTGGCTGAGATGATATTGATGATGATGATGCCGAAGATGCTTCACCGCGATACCCCGCGGTGCGATAGCTCGCTACCTCAATGTAACCTTTATGTAAAACAAATGCTTGCTAACAAGATATGTATACACATGGCAGGCATCGACAAACCCCCAAACGGCCGCGACGTATGTATCAAAATAACTGATCTTCAATATCTTATTACCCATCGCTCTCAAGATATTAACTAGATAATGTAATGTTTTTAAAGATAAATTAAAAAACCCTTTTTTAATTTATCTTTAAAAACTTAACATTATCTTTAGATAAATTAAAAAACCCTTTTTTTAATTTATCTTTAAAAACTTTACATTATCTTAGTGGTAGGCCATAACATCGGCTGCCGGCAGAAGTTACCACCCACCAGACAGTCTTGCCGCTAAGCGATTTATCGTGTTCTGATGTAGTTAATGATGTCTGGTGTAGCCGTACGGAGGACGGGTCTGAGCAATTGTGTTGCGATGTGTGCCGGGTACAATGCGCGAAATGTTGAATGAATTGTTGTCGGGAGTTTGGTCGTGGAGGGTCTCCAGATCAATCTCCCTCTGGCGCAACATCGTGATGATGATCGTCGTGATGTTGGGCTTAACATTGCATCACGTCACTCAACTGCCGTCTTCCTTTCTATCTACCACTATTAAAGTGAATAGGCTCTTAATAAACTAGCACGCTTAACCATCAACGATTGCATCAGTGCTTACTTACTATCAGGCGGGATTGCGGTCAAGCACTGCTTTATAATTATTAAAAAAAATGTGAATGTTTTTCTGATATTCTATTTACAGATAATATAATTTACAGAAAAAAACTATTTCTTTTTCATTCTAGATCCTCCGCTACATGCGAATGTGTCTGAACCGCGATGCTAACCTGAAGGACTGCTCGAACCACCCCAATGCGACGTCGCCGCTCCTTTCCAAATACTTCTACGATAACTTGTTGGACACGGAGGTGTTGGAGCGGTATCTTACGATGATAACGTCCCTGTTGAATGCTAGTCCAGGTAAATATTAGAAATAATCCTGAGGTGTTTGAGATGTTGTCATATTTTATTGAAAATTTGTTTTCGCATTTTTATACTGCACACAGTTTAATTTATTATCATTGTATATGAATGGGCCTAGTCAGTAAAATAAAATAATTAATTGGACTGTTTTATTGTAGCTGTAATGGCATACATACAATGCAACTCGGTGCCTCGCGCCTTCCCCTCGGCCAATCACGCGCATATATGCGCCAACAATATAAGTTCTTTACCAAACAAAACACGTAATAAGTTCTATTTAATTCTAGAAATAATGCCACTGTCATGTTTCCTTGACATCGTCGGCTGCGTACCCGAGAAAATGTCCTCCAAATACACGAGCCTACTACCATTTTTGCGCAATCTCTTCACGACCAGTACCAAGGAAGAAATCCGAGACGTCGCCGCGGTCATTTACGCGATAATCACAGTGAATACTAGCGAGAAATCAGCGATAGATAAGGAAATAAAGGAGTTCGTGGTACAGGGGCAGAATAATAAGAGCTTGGAGGCTCAGTGCGGATACTTGTCGGCGTTATCGAATATATGTGAGAGATGTATTGTGTTGGCGAAGAGGGGGAAGTTTGGAGGGAAAGGTTTTAATCCTGCTAATTGGGAGCCGTATCAAGAAGGAGCTGTTGTTTTGGGTAAGTTTTTCAAAGAATTTCTTCCATCCTGATCTATTTTTTGGGTTTTGGTATTTAGGAGTTTGATTGAGTGGCGGTCAGGTGGTTGTTACTACATACAGAGTGGTGCTGATAATACGACAATAAATGAAAACACGAACAATGCTGGTTCATAGGAATAATCCTAAATGATAGAACAAAATCCATCACCAAAAAAAAAATAAATTTTAAACAAACTAAATCCCATAAAATTGCAAACGGAATACATCCTTTAAAAATATTGGTTCACTGACCTCCGATCGGCGACAGCGCGGTCCTGTATCGAATTGCTTTTTTCGCTACATTATTATTAATGTTTATTGCTGCTGGATGCGGCGGTCATCAACCGGTAAGCGCTTCTTTATCAACATGTACCTCATGTAGAAAATGTGAAAAATGAAAAATAATTTGCTGTGACTAAACTAATGGATATATTTATATGATTTTTTATGGGTACATTGAGAATGTGTTGAGGTACACGATGTTTAATTTATTGTTGTTTTGTCATCACCACTTTGTACTTACATATATTTTTTGTCGCTTTTTATTATTCCTCTCAACCAAAGAACCTGCCATCAAAGTTTTTCACCACATAAGGCATTAAGCCCGCCTTTGTAGAGACGACAGCACACCAAGCTACTACAGGGAATGTTTGACAGTTTCGCGTAGCTTGACCTGCTGTCGTCCGTACCTTTGTGCGAAAAAGTAAAAAAAAAAATATTGTGTGTTATCTTGCAGCAAACTTCCTAGCCAGCACACAAACCCTTCTCGTCAATACGTCATGCTCGTCTGTATCTCTACTCGCTCGCTGTAGCGGCCTGCCACTGCCTAAGACGTCGACGAAGCAGGACGCGACGCTACAGAGTGAAAACCCATTCAATATTAATAAGAGCGACATGAATATCGATGACGTTGATGTCACTAAGTTTACTGTCGCTGATAGGTATGTAATCTATCTCCACTTATTCAACAATCTAATACAAAAAGGCACAATTTGAATAACAAAATGGTGATGACTGACATTTACTTCTAGATTCCATACTTTCAGTCTTCTAAATTGAAAAAAAAAAAAACAAATGTCAGTCAAGTCCTGTCATATTATATGTATAAACCGCCCCTAATAGTTTCTGGTGAGAAGGTGCCCGCAATGCTTGCTGCATTGCCACCTGGACGGCGATGGTAAACGATAGCCAAACTGTCGTATAATGACGAGAAAAAGAAGGAGGGAGGAAGTCAGATAAATAATGTAATAACAAAGTCAAAAAAAAAAAAAAAGAAATATGAAAATGAATGAATGATATGGGTAAGGTGATTGAAGATAAAAAAAAAAATAGTAAAAGTCAGCGAGCGGAGACAGCCTCCCTTGGAGGCCTTTGCACCAAGAACGAGCTGGAGCAGAACAATCTAATTAAGTTATATGTATTGTACATTGATTATTGGGTAACCTGTTGTATTGAATAAAACTACATAGAATTTGGTTGCAATGGAATTTGAACTTTGGCTTGTATGACATTTTGAAATCTCTTTTGAAATTTCTGAGTATCAGTAAGGTGTCATTACTTTATTTATACAGCCTCATATACCGTAAAATGTCTAGTAGATCTTTTTTAGCAATACATTGGCTTTTTTTAAATCCAGGTTGTTCAAGATAGTTGGGAACGCGAAACTACCGTCCAAATTAAAAGAGAGGGCGCTGTATACGCTTGGCCTACTGTGTTGTGGTGAAAGATCGCCTTTTTCTAAACAAATCATTATGGGATTCCTGCAGATGGCAAAAGACGTAAGTTAATTACCAATATTATCATCATTATCTCAGCGTTAATCCCAGTCGCATCCGCAGTTTTTTCAGCTTTGGAGTCTGGGGTCTGCTTTACCAATCTTAAACTGCTGATTTTGGCTAAACTTCGATATTTTCCGTGAAGCGACTGCCGTCTGACCTCCACAACCCGTAGGCGACATCGAAGCATTGCAGTTAGACCAATTGTTGGTCTTTTGAGGGCTCCAACAACCCGTAACGACTGCCATTACATGTTCGTATAGCAACAGGACCAACGGCTTAACGTGCTTTCCGTCCAGACCAGTGCAAATATTCATATTCATGCATACAAATATTTACACTGCGCGGGGATCTAACCCGCGCCTCCTTGCGTCATTGGCTGTACTCAGTCACCTGTCAACATATAATTTTCTAGTGTGTGCGTGTGTGTGTTAAAGTAAACCTGTGACCTTCGGATAGTTAAGTAGTTAGATAGTTAAGTAACTATTACTATAGTTTTTCGGGCCGAAGATCACCAAATAACTTCTCCCTCGCTTCAAGGGCGTACTCAGCTTCAGGCCTGGGGGAGGCAAGTAAGGCTTGGGGCAAGTCAGATTTTTAGGGTACTCAATACTTTTATTGTTTTCCACATGTATTCTTAGATGGTAATACTTAAAATTAGTTCATGTGGACGTGGTGTCGGGCACAACAAAATAAGTGAGGTTAGAAGAGAGGAAGCACTTTTTTTACACTCTACTACGTTTCTTGCTAACGGGTGGTGTGTGGGGGTGTGTGTGAGGGTGCGTGTGCGTGTGTGTGTGCGAATGTGTGTATGTCTATTTAAGTTTGTGTCTTTATATTTCTATCATTGAGGTATTCGTTGACAGAGTAGTAGCATTTATTCAATCATCTCCGGCTATTTTGTGTTACAAACTACACAAGCACATCTATATGAAATATTAGGGATTTGTAGTGGAGTGTGTTGGGCAAAGAGACGCAAATGATCCTGTATAAGTCCCCGTTTGTACTTTGATTAGTAATTAGGGGAGTTCATACATGTTCTGCGAGGTTTGGGCTGTTCGAGCCATCTACAACCTTGGTCCTAGAGATTCTCTTAGAGAAAAATTCAGAGAGGTGAACATTCTGACTGTAGCTTCGCAATATATATTTGAAAATCTTATGTATGTACATAAAAATATATCTAATTTTAAGAAAATAAGCGATGTTCATAATATAAATACCAGGAACAAACACAATCTTGCTGTACATCACACTCGTCTCCACAGAGTAGGCAACTCGTTCATGGGTCAATGTATACACTTTTACAACAAGCTTCCCATGGACATTCGAAACTTACCCATTAAGCGATATAAAACCTATATAAAGGCCAAACTTTGCAAAAAGGGGTATTATAAAATCTCAGATTATTTAGAGGATAGAGAGGCTTGGGACTGAGCTGCTCGCTCTGTTAAGCATTGTTATTAAGCAATATGCGTAATTATAACGTAAATTATTGTAAACATTTTCATTTTTAATGTCTGGACTTTAAAAAAGACGATGATCCCTGAGTTTGTTTCGGCTATTTCTTCTCAGAGGTAGGTAGGTAGTTAGGAAATGCCGGCTACATCTAGTTAAAAAAAAAAAAAAAAAAAAAGAAGAAAAAAAACATATGACGTGTAAAAGTGATCGGTGATCCTACTTGCTTAATGAACGATTTCATTTCATTTCATTTCATTTCAAGGGGTCCCCCCTGGCCCTTCCCTGTGTACGCCTATGGATGGCGTATCAGACTTTTACCGACTAAAACCTCCTTCAGTTGCCTGTGCCAGGGACGAAGGTATCTCTTTCGAACAACCTGCTGCCCTAGTCGACCTCGTCACTTGGTGCTGGCATCTCTTTGAGAACAAAGCACCGTCAACGCGGTCCTGGTCCAGATATGTTGTTATACACTTTGGCCTAGTTCGTATTGGTTTCTCGTGGTGCCTACCATAATGTCGGCTGCCGGCAGAAGTTACCACCCACCAGACAAAGTCTTACTGCCAAGCGATTCGTCTTGTTCCGGCTTGATGTCTGGTGAACTCGTACGGAGGACGGATCTAAGCAGTTCTATTACGAAGTGTGCCGGGTACTGTGCGCCAGATGTTGTTGTGTCGGGATTTTGGTCGTGGAGGGTTTCCAGATCAATCCCCCTCTGGCGCAGCATCGTGTTGTTGGGTTTAAAATTGCATTACCTCGCTCATTTGACATCTCCCTTCCCATTCACTCAGTTTTTTTAGTGAACAGGCTCTTAAAAAACTAGCGCGCTTTACCATTAACTATTGCATTACTGCTTACCATCAGACGGGATTGCGGTGAAGCAATAGTTTATAATTATAAAAAAAACCTAATTTTCAATATAACTTCGATGTTCAAACTACTGAAGGCAGTTATTTAACCTTTTGAACACCAAACACTTGTATACAATTTCGAGATTTTCGTGCCCTCACTTGATTGAAAATCGGTTACAGTTTTTATTTTAGCTTCATAAATTGGTGAATAAACAGTAATTTCAACTTATAATATTATTTGTCGGTAGGACATTAATCCCATCCCTACGTTTTACTATAGATACGTTATACATTTGTAGCGTGGCGCAGGAGGACACATCGCGTATTATATAGATGGGCGTTCAAAAGATTAAAGTGTTTTTGTTTTTTTTTTGTAGAGCAAAGAGTTCGAAATCCATTTACAAATCGGCGAGTCACTAGTATTATGTGTTGAAGGAGTAAACTCAAATGAGAACAGAGACCTGTGGACTGAATTGCCAAAAGAGGTGAGTTTTTATGTTCATAAGTCTGCGGGTAATTGATTTTAACTACAATATGTATGTTGACAACTACAATTTTATTATAGATAGAAGTAAATACGAAGTCTTGTAATTGACTTTCTGTCGACTATTGTTTTCTTTAGCTGTCTTCCATGCCGTAATAAATAAATATATATCACTTGTCTGGTTCAATATTTGTTGTAGAATATCATTAAAATGACTAACCGTTATTAGTGGAGCGCCTGGAGCGTCAAAATCATAGAAACCTCAGACTTCCGTTACAGTGGATGAAAAAAAAAAAAAAAAAAACGAATGTTTAGCTAATAACATAAATAAAAAAGTTTACCAGTTTAAAATTTGTGCTTTTGATTTTAAAATTAAAAAAATGGATAATTATAATAATTCAAATAGTATGAGGCATATTATTGTGTAAAATGATTTTGTATATGAAAATTAAGTTCAGGTATATTTTTATATATGCATAATAAGTGAGTAAATGTAGTAATTCAAGGAAAATCGGAAAAAAAGGTAACATTTAAAATAAAATTTTTGTTTATTAAGGCATTTTACATTATTGATATATATCAAATATTTTCTTCCACTTCAGTCATTTGAATGGTAGGTAAAGTATTAAGGCAGCTATCTCCGTTACAATGTAAACATGCTACACTACAATATAAACCACTCTTCCGACATCCACAAGCAGCTCCACACCCCTTTTTGCAATGGCAAAATAACTTTTGCAGTAGATTATCCGGAGCTGGTAATTGGTTCATGGTTATTGGGATGAACATGTTATTGAGATACTTCCACCCCCAATCTCCAATATTTATGTCGTTTCCTAACCATATTTGGGTTTGCAGGTACACTCTTTTCAGGTGTTCAATTGCGGCATCAGTTGTAGGTGGTAATGATGACAGAATGACACTGGTATTTTTGGTTGTAGCTTTAATGAAAAAATTGTATCTCAATGTATTCAAGTCTTTGATTTTTGCAGGAGCTCCATATAAAGCCAAAATACATGCTACACCTGCTTGAAATATATTATTGAAGTCTTCGTTTTTGTTTTAAAATATTTTTGCGAATTCATGCAAATCATGATGTTTTTCAAAATTTTTGGCAAACTTAATTTTTCCTTTATTGAAAGATGCCGAAGTAGTGTCACAACCCGTTAAGGAATGTAAAAAAAGAATATGTTCTTTACATTTTGGTAAAGATTTCTCTAGAGTCTTCGAAGAAAATATTTTTTGTTCGACCTTGCCTCGGGATGGTTTTAGAAAATATATTTCACGACTCTCATCCGCTAAAGCCGTTAATATAACTAATACGTCAATATCTTCTGAAACTATTACAACATTTTTTGTTTCCAAATTAATTGCTGTATCAACAATTAATTTATCTGCATCACTTTCCGCTTGACATGTAAAAATATTGTTGTCAGCTAATTCTATTCTCAACATTTCTATCAAGCGACTTTTATTATTGTTATTTGACAAAAATTTATCTTGAGCGATTTTTAAAGGCATATCTGCGTTGAATTCAATATCTGCACATTTATTTTTCAATGCGCGACGATTCCGTTCGGCCGATTTAATAGAATCTATCTTATATCCGTCGAAAACCACGTAGACATTACTATTATAATTATTTTTTTGACATGAGACATTTGATGAATGACAAATTCTACGTGTACATAAAAATAAATGCTATCTGAAATTAAATTATATGCTGGAATATTAATTTTTTATTATTTTTCAATTAAAAAGTGAAAAAATTGAAAGCACAAAAAAATTTTTGGTAAACTTTGCAAGATATAGTATAAGAAAGAAAATGCCACCTCAACCAAAAAAATTCATTCACTGTAGCAATTTTCCGAGGTCAAAACCCCCAGGCGCTCCACTATATACCTACTCGGTCAACTATAGTTTCTTTTGCAGTTATGAAACTTTTTGTATATACAGGGTGCGGCCAAAATAAAGGATGCGGACGCTTTGAAGGAGAACGATCAGTTGTTAGAGTGGTTACTGAAAGAACTGTTCAAGATCGGGAGACATCCGCATCCACACTCCAGACAGGTAAAACAAAATTGGATCTTTAATAAAAGTATTCATAAATAAAGAGCAACGTGTAAAGCTCACTTCTCCTCCGTAGAAAAGGGAGGATCCTCCGACCAAACTGGGATTGTGGCGTGATTATGGCAGGTATCAAACTATAAGAAAAGTTAGGCGTTCAAGTGCCTTTATGTGCATATCCTAAAATACCTTTGTGTATCCTTCGGGAATGTTCTATCAGTTTTTGATGTGTTTAATTTTTTAATAGCTATTTCACAAATCGACATGTAGTTTCGGTTAATTTTTATCTATGAAGTATTTTTTCTGTTTTGGATCCTAATTTGTGCCTTTCTCTAGGCTACAAGTATCTGGTTATTGGCGTTGTTGAAGAACTGTCCTGACCGGGAGCCTATCAAGAACAAACTAGAAATATTACAAGAAGTGTTCATGGACTTCTTGTCAGAGAACAGCGGTAAGTTGGATCATAACACAGTTTTATTACATCATTTTAACCGAAAGACGCCCACTGCTGGACATAGGCCTCCCCCAACGTCATTGTTTGTGGTAGCCAGATCTCTGCCGGAGATTCTTAGCACCCCTTGCCCCGCCGCTACCTTGGCCGCTACCACAAGGCCCTGGAATAGCGGGGCCACCAGCGGGGACAGGTCTAAACCGAGATTTTATCTTCTGTCCTTTTCTTAATTAAATATAAAGAAAAACATGTACAGAACTTAAATTTAATTTAGTTCGTGAACAAGGGAGTCGGGGCCATTATCTTGAATGTCAGTTTATTCACACTTCGCATCTAGAGGCGACACATGCTCCTGCGCAGATGTATGTTAGTTTAGTACATTTAGTTAATAAACAGTTTCTATGTACGGACGATAGCAGGTAAACCTACCCGAAACTATAAAAAATTCCCAATTAACTTTGGGCCTTAATGCTTTCATCATCATCATCATCATTTCAGCCGAAAGACGTCCACTGCTGGACATAGGCCTCCCCCAAGGTTCTCCACGACGACCGGTCCTGCGCCTCCCGCATCCAGCGGTTTCCCGCGACCTTCACCAGGTCGTCGGTCCACCTTGTCGGGGGCCTACCCACGCTACGTCTTCCGGTGCGTGGTCGCCACTCGAGAACCCGTCGGCCCCATCGGGCATCGGTCCTACGGGCAATGTGTCCAGCCCATTGCCACTTCAGTGTTGCAATTCTTCGGGCTATGTCGGTTACTCTCGTTCTTCTGCGGATCTCCTCATTCCTGATTCGATCGCGCAGTGAAACCCCAAGCATAGCCCTCTCCATTGCCCTTTGAGCGACTTTGAGCCTTCTTATGAGGCCCATTGTTAGCGACCACGTCTCAATTCCATAAGTCATCACTGGCAACACACACTGGTCGAAGACTTTTGTCTTGAGACACTGCGGTATTTCGGACGAGAAGATTCTACGTAGCTTCCCGAAAGCAGCCCAGCCGAGTTGGATTCGACGATTGACCTCTTTCTCGAAGTTGGACCTTCCTAACTGGATAGTTTGTCCCAGGTACACGTAGCTGTCAACAACTTCGAGAACAGAGTCTCCAATCTTTATAGGAGTCGGTACAACATGGGCATTAGACATGACTTTCGTCTTGCCCATGTTCATTTTAAGACCGACTCGCTTGGAGGCCCTACTGAGGTCTTAATGCTTTATAAAGTTGAGAATCTAATAAAGGAATCTGACAGATTGTAGCAGCTTGATGTGCTGTAGACTGTACTTAAATAGATAATAGAATAGATTCTTTCAATTACAGGTGAAAACGTGTAACAACTTTTCTTCAACTGAAATTCTTTTCAACTCGTTTATCCACAGACATAGTCCAGGATGTGGCCAGCAAAGGTCTATCCCTCGTATACCAGAACTCTGACGAGAGTCAGAAACAAGCGCTGGTGGGTCAGATCATAGAGCAACTGACGAGCGGCAAGCGATCCGTCGCGCAGGTCACTGAGGATACCAAGATATTCGAGGAGGGACAACTGGGGAAAGCTCCTACTGGGTGAGTAGAATATGTTGCACTCCTTTGATGCTCTCCAATTTAGCAACGCTATAATTCGTTAATAATACTAAATTGAAAAGTACAATTGTGACGTATCATGACAACTGAAGTGACTGGTATTACATTTAGTCGGTTATAAAATAAGTCACTCGGTGTGCTTGTTTAACTTTAGTTAACTGCCCAAACAGAGGAGTATAGTTATGTTATCCGGGTAGCGTGCGGCGACAACAAATCAAGTCATTTGGAAGGATAAGACAAAAAGTATTATAATAATGAAGATTTTCGAATATGGGTATATTTACGGTCAGATACGGTAGTCATAATGCCTCTAATATGATTGCCGGTCACCTCGCTCAACTGGCGTCTTCCTTCCTATTCGCTCAGTTTTTCTGAGTGAATAGGCTCTTAATAGACTAGCGCGCTTTACTATCAACGATTTTTGTTTTCTATTAACTATCCAGCGATAACGTTCACCCGCAGGCACAAATAATGTAAATTGTAAACACCGAGCCACATTCGACGACTGAACACTGTCACCCAAAATACAAGCTTTCGCTTAGTTTGGGAGGCAGCATCAGTACCTATAGCCATTACATTTACCTGTATCTATATATAAGTCATCCTGTGAACTGTAAACCTTGCGGCAATAAAGATTTATTATTATTATATAACGATCGCATCACTGCTTACCACTAGGCAGGTTTGCGGGTCAAGCGCTAGTTTATAATTATTTAAAAAAAAACTGTTTTTAATTTTTTACTTCTAATCTGCAAAAGTTTATTTATAATATGCTGACTCATTATGGGTTAAGTCAACTTTAGAATATGACGGTGTATTTCATGAATTATAAAATACGTTGCTTTCGTCGCATTATTAACGTCTCTTCATGGTTTCAGCGGCAACCTGTCCACTTACAAAGAACTGTGTTCTCTCGCATCAGACCTGAATCAACCGGATCTACTGTACAAGTTCATGCATTTGGCTCATCACAACTCTATGTGGAACTCTAAGAAAGGTCAGTTAAAATCCAAATCTATTACTTGTTCACAAGAGGTACCGCAAACTTGTAGGATTGATTAATGATCAATCCTACAAGTTTGTGGTAACTTTATTGAAAACTACGAAAATGCTTCTAAATTTTTGACCAAACTCTTTTACTGAGTTATGTCTTCTTTTGCGACAAAATATTTAAGTTTTGGGTAGTTTTTCATACAAAATCTATCTAGATGTCTATTTAATCTTCATCGTCCATGAAGTTTCTTGCACGTTCTTCTCCATAGAGATCTACGCTTTGGAACGTGCAATTTAGCTTCACTTTTCTTGGACTGACCGACTTTGACTATTCAAAAGCACCAACGGAAGGTTAATTTGAAATAAACAATTTTGATTTTGAACGATTGCATCACTGCTTACCATCAGGCGGGATGGCGGTCAAGCACTAGGTTATAATAAAAAAAAAAATCTACATATGTTACGAGTTTACTTTCCGTTTCTTCAAGTGGGCTATTGAGCGTGGGTTTATTCCACTAATAAAAGATGTGGTAAAATGAGCCTTTTGAAAAAGAAGTTACTTGTTTTTATGCCTTTGTATATTGAATGTTGTGTTTTTTGTCTTTAATGAATAAAATAAATGTTTTTTGTAGGTGCGGCGTTCGGTTTCCATTCAATAGCCCTTCAAGCTGGGGCCCAGTTAGCGGACCATTTACCTAAGATAGTGCCGCGCTTGTACCGCTATCGATTCGACCCCACGCCACGCATACAGAACTCCATGCAGAGCATCTGGCACGCCATCGTACCCAACACTATGGCTACTGTAAGTTACACAGTTAGCAAAAAGTGTACCAATAGGCTTGCACTTTTTATACAACTGTAAAAAAATTGGAGGAGGTTCTCAATTGGACAGTATTTTTTTTTATTTTGGTTTCCTTAGAACTTTTTACTGGTTGTACGAATTTTGATGTTTTTTTTAAATTTAAAATATAGTCCCCCTTATTCATAAACACTGCTTAAAGTTAACTAGTGATTAGCGATTCTTTAACCGTACATTTTTGACCTTTTAACGTCACTTAACTTAAATCATCGTTTATGAATAAACCCCCTAAACACTGTGGTATGTATTCATAAAGGATGATTTAAGTTATGTGACATTAAAAGGTCAAAAATGTATGGTTAAAGAATCGCTAATCACTAGTTAACTTTAAGCAGTGTTTATGAATAAGGGGGAGTAGTAGTACTGACACTGGCATCCATAAGAATACCGTATAAGCCCCAAATTTGCATTAAGTATGCGACAGAAGGAATGTGCCTCTTACAACTTAATAGGGATAAGTGCCTTTTATCTAGTGTATTTTTTATATTTTCGTTTTTTGCCACCGATTTTCGAAATTGGTTATTTTTCACTCTGCACTGTTTTTTTTGGAAGTCGCTAGTTTTTTTTTTTTTTTTACTAAGATCTAATGATCCAAAGATCAGTTCAGTTTGAACGAACATAACCACTGATAATGTCTTTCTATTTTAGGTACACAAATATCACAAAGAGATCCTGGACGACTTGGTAGCGAACCTTACATCGAATCAGTGGAGAGTGAGGATGTCCTGCTGCAATGCGCTTGCAGACTTATTAAGGTAATGTGACACTTCTTACATATAATATAAAAATATATTAACTGGCCATAGTGGACTTCACATACATGACTGGTATTGGTATCGAATAAAAAATAAGTATTATTATAATTATTAATAATTATAAACTAGTGCTTGACCGCAATCCCGCCTTATGGTAAGCAGTGATGCAATCATTGATGGTAAAGTGCGCTAGTTTATTTAGCCTATTCACTAAAAAAATTTAGTAAATAGAAAGGGAGACGGCAGTTGAGCAATATTAAACTCAACAACACGACCAACGATGCTGCGCCAGAGGGAGATTGATCTGGAGATCCTCCACGACCAAACTCCCGACACAACAACATTTGGCGCATCATAACCTGTAGGCCTAGTATGAGTTTTCAATACGAAACTCGTTGATCGTATCGAGCGCGTTTGACTCGGCGATTGGCCCGCTTCAAGGTCGTAAGAACTCTCAACCAATGAGAGCGCCAAACGCGCTCGATACAATCGAACGAGTTTCGTATTGAAAACTCATACTAGGCCTACGGCACACATCGCAACACAACTGCTCAGACCCGTCCTCAGTACGGCTTCACCAGACATCATGCCGGAACACGACGAATCGTTTGGCGGCAAGTCTTTATCTGGTGGGTGGTAACTTCTGCCCGCAGCCGATGTTATGGCCTACCACCGAGAAAATAAACTAATTATTTTATAAACTTATTAGCTGAACCGGCAAATGCTGTGTTATCATATACAAAATAGATGTTGGCAGATTCTCAGGCCTAACCGATATGCATACAAAATTTCATACAAATCGGTTCAGCCGTTTCGGAGAAGTATGGTAACTATCACTGTAACACGATATTTTTATTTATTAGATTGCATTGAATGCCTCAAGAGCTTCTAATTTTTGTTATAAAATAAAAAGCGAATTTCATATTATAACTGTTTTTTTTTTTACACAGAGGCGCAACAAGTCTACATGAGTCGCTGGAACAATTGCCGACGATATGGCTGCAGTTGTTCAGAGTAATGGATGACGTGCACGAAGGCACAAGACAAGCCGCCACCACGACCGCTACTGTTTTGTCGAAGGTAAGGTAGTGCACACTCGGTGAGAACCAGGCCCGAGTCAATGGCGCGTTGTTTCACGCGCGCCTCAATGAGATGTCAGCGCATCGTGACGTAGTCTACGAAGACCGATGCTTCCCGAGTCAGGGTTGCGGGCTGGTTAGAAAAGAAACCGTGGCCCTAGCCTACAGGAAAGTGAAGGAACACGGGTGGGATTTATTCAGTAAAAGTCTGACACGCCCTCCCGCTCCGCCCAGAGCGGAATAGGTCATCTGATGAATTCCCATGCCAAAAAAAAAAGCTAGTGCTCGCTTCTTTTTCACTTTTCTTTCTAAGAGAAATTAAATATGTATTTGTATTTACGCCACAGGTCGTTTATTTTCGCATCCCTCTAATAATGGTGAAAGTTTTCGTTTTATCATAAGTATTCTTTCACCGACATAGCTCTGCGAGTCGCTAAACTTAAGTGGCAGTGGGCAGGGCAGATTTCTCGTAGAACCGATGGCCGATGGGGCAGTAAGGTTCTGGAGTGGCGGCCACGTACTGGAAGACGCAGCGTAGGGAGGCCCCCAACAAGGCGGACCGATGACCTGGTGAAGGTCGCGGGAAGCCGATGGATGCGGGTATCACAAGACCGGTCAGCGTGGAAAGCCTTGGGGGAGGCCTTTGTCCAGCAGTGGACATCCATAGGCTGAAGAAGAAGAAGAAGTATTCTTTAAGTAAAAATGTTAAATAAATAAATTTATACTAATACTAGCTGACCGGCAAACGTTGTTTTGCCATATAAATAATAGATTAAATTACTAAAATGGCTATTAAAAAATAAGGGTTGATCGTAGAAGGGTGAAAATTGGGGATTGTATGTATTTTTGTATGTTGTATCATAAAAAAATAGAAATTAAAAAGTTTGTCTTAAAACTAAAAAAAAAAAATTAGGGGTGGACTACCCCTAACATTTAGGGGGATGAAAAATAGATGTTGGCCGATTCTCATAGATACCGGTTAAGCACAAAAAATTTCATCAAAATCGGTCGAGCCGTTTCGGAGGAGTTTAAATCCGAACACCGTGACACGAGAATTTTATATATTAGATTATAAATACGAAAGTCTATGTAAAATATAAATTTAAATCAGTCTGTTTAGCTTTGACGCGGAAACGGTTTAACAGTTTTGGATTATATTTGGCACACAGCTAGTCGCATCAAGGTCCATCTGTGTACCAAATATCATTCAAAACCTTACTCGGATAAGGATAGAGGCTATTTTCCATCCTGGATAGCAGACAAAGTCACGGGTAACACGTTCTTCTTCTACTTCTGCCTATAGAGGTCCACTACTGGACAAAGGCCTCCCCCAAGGCCCCCATTGGATTTGCCATAATCCCCACGCTTGGCAAACGGGTTGGGGATCGCAGTAATTTGATATTCCACAGGAAAAGCGCTGCTGCCCGCTTCCCTGGTGAGAGTTCCATTAGTTGCCTCTTACTACACCCACCGGAGGATATGGGTCGGTACTATTTTAAGCCCGGTACCACACAAGTATCTAAGCCCGGTACCACATGGGAATCTAAGTCCGTTACCACAAAGGAAGATCTAGTAATAAACAAATATCTATGTTGTTATTGCAAAATCAAAAATGTATGTTGCCTTGCCAGAAAGGCAAAAAGTCATCCTAATAATAAATTATACAAGGTGTCTCAAAAGAAAGTTCACATTTAAATCTTTTTTTAAAAGAAAAGTCTTAGCTTTATTGAAAAAATGTTTATTTTATATTGAAGTACACTGTTTGGGAATTTATTTTTTAAAAATAACATCGTCCAAATGTAAACCGTTGCGCTCTCGGCATTCATTTAGTCGGGCACTAAAATTGCCTATGACAGCTCGGCAGGTAGTCTCCGTGATGGCTGCCATTTCATGACGGATATTTTCTTTTAATTGTGCCAGGGAAGTCGGTTTATTAGCGTAAACTTTTGATTTGACATAACCCCACAGGAAAAAATCCATAGGCGTTAAATCGGGACTCCGTGGAGGCCAATTTATGTCACCTCGCCTGGAGATTAATTTGTTCGGAAAAATTTCTCGAACTCGAGGCAGAGATCTGTTGGACGTGTGTGAAGTTGCTCCATCCTGCTGGAACCATGTTCTTTGGTTGTAACTAGGAAAGTTTTGCAGTTGGGGTACGAAAAACTCGTCTAACATCTCCACATAACGCTCTGAATTCACTGTGAGTGTGCGTCCCCTTCCATCTTCAAAAAAGTAAGGGCCGATAATTCCTCGCGCCGACATCGCTGCCCATACGGTGACTTTGGGTGAATGTAGCGGTTTCTGATGTTTTTGTTTTGGGTTGGTTGCACTCCAGTAACGACAATTTTGCTTGTTTACATGCCCATTCAGGTGAAAATGGGCTTCATCGGAAAACAAGATGTTGGTGAACGTTGGAAAGCGCTCAATCATCTGATTTACAAAAGCAAGCCTCTGACCAGCATCTTGAGGCTTCAGTTCTTGCACTAACTGAATTTTGTACGGGTGCAGCTTTAAATCTTTGTGTAAAATGCGGCATAATGAAGATCTGTGCACATTTAAAGCAACAGCACGCTTCCGAATCGAGAGGTTTGGATCATCTCGAATAGACTGAGTAACACTGTCCACGTTTTCGGCTGTTCTTGATGTTCTTGGTCGCCCAGATTTTGGTTTCTCCAGAGTTGACCCAGTCTCTTCAAACTTCTCAACCCATTTTGCAATGAGACGAGTGCTAGGCGCATCATTTAAGTGACGAATATGTCGAATACTGCAGAATTTTCTACGCGCTACAGTCGCCGAATTACCGTTTTTGTAAAACTCACGTACGCACAACGCACGGTCCGCACCAGAGAAACGCTCCATAGCGACTAAATTCCCAAGAGCCAGACTACCGACTGACATACCCCCCGCGCCCCTCAGAATAGTTGCTTTCGCGTAATAAGATAAGCAAATGTGAACTTACTTTTGAGACACCTTGTATTATATTTTTTTTTTAGCTCTGTATCCGCGCAGCAGACGCGAGTACAGGCAAAGATGGCAAGGAGGTGGTGTCAGTCATATTACCTATTCTATTGGATACAGGCATCACCAATGTAGTCAAGGAAGTTAGGAGTGTCAGGTATGCGACATTTTTGTTTTTTAACTATCTTGGTTTTAAGAGCACTTTCCTAGGAATAAAATTACTGCTTTAATGTATCTTCAATTTCTAAATTATATTCTATAAAAAATTCGTAGGCGGCAGTATTTCCAAAGAATCCATCATCATAATCATCAACCTTTTTTTATCGTCCCACTGCTAATTTCAAACTTAAACTCCAGGTTTCCTCAAGATGTTTTCCTTCACCTTGTAATCAGTCATTGGTGTCTAGATATAGTACATACTTAGAAAGCACAAGTAACTTACAAAGGTTACATTGGTACTTGCCTGACCTGGAATCGAACCTGAACACTCATACTTTTAACCATTAGGCTACCATGACTGTGTGGCTTATTACAACTGTGTATGTGTCTCTATAAGTTGTATTAATTAAAATGAACGACTTGTAAACAAATATCTCAATATAAAATATTTACATGGCCCCACATTGAAGCGGTATTAAAAATGTTATCCTCAGTTTACAGACAGTGTCCAAGCTAGTAACCTCAGCAGGAGCAACATTAAAACCGTTCCTAGCGCGACTGATCCCAGCACTAGCGGGCGCGGCAGGAGAACTGGAGTCTGCACGACTGTCGTACCTCTCCACAGCTCTAGCTGACACCGCCACACGAGACGTGTTAGACGACATGAGAGCGAGCGCAGCGAGACATCACTACACTACTGACACTGTTGTTAAAGTAAGAGAAACACTATTTAACTGGAATTATTGTTGTGACTTAACTGCAAAAATATTTTACCTCCTTTAAACAAATCAAATAAAAAAAAAAAATGTTAACACAGGCAAATAGGTACATATCTTATACAGTATGTTACGAAAACCCTGTCCGACCCATAAGGATAATAGAGGTTAGGTAAACACATGACCAAATATAATATAAAATTTTACGTATTCATCATAGTACCAATACAAATGAATTTTGAAATAATCTTTTTTTCCAACGAATTAATTCCAATTTCCCCGAAAATTGGTAATTTTTAAAAAGTGACAACACCGGTATTATTATGAGCGAATAGCGATGCGACCACGTGCCGCGTGTCCTGCCGCCCGCCCCCCGCGGTCGGCAGGCGAAGGGTGGTCAACGCACATTTAATAAGTTACCTCCTTTTGCGAAATAATATTTATTTTTTTTAGGGGGATTTTTTTTTTAAGTAAAGCCCGGTTTTGTATGCATTAGTAGAATCAGTTATCGATACCTAACAACACCTTCACGGGTCGGACAGGGTTTTCGTAACATACTGTATAAAACAGCGTTTTATGTTAGTAGGCATACAGAATATGGTTTGGCTCTCCTTCGCTTTTTTCGTCGATCTCTGTCTTCTCGATTGTTTTTTTTTTTATTTTTGAAGTCTATGGCATGGAATTATTGCATTTTAAAAGCACCAGTTAAACCAATTTAAACCTTCTATCAATGTATAGTAGCCAGAATGACGCTCGTGCTTATGATCCTTTATATGCTGTGTGAAGATAGATTGACGCGAGACCAGGGGCGTGCACAGAGATTTCAGGTAGGGTATGCATACATACAACTACCGAAATCTCTGTGCTTATACAACGTTATTTTTTGTTTATGCGAAACCTGAATATAGCTTGTTCAGAATAAGCAATTGAATCGATTTCAATCCTTTTTACACTATGTTATATTTTTTCCCAAATACATTCAGGCATTGTTGCACCGTGGTTACCGAGACTAGACTACGCACGGTAGATTATAGTATATATTCCGCATGCCGGCGCCCGTCTTATCGGAGCGTGGGCCATATTTTTCCATTATAAAGCGATGTTGCGATGCACGGAACGCTATATCTTGTTTACCTAAAAAGCAAAAGATGTCGATAAACCAATTGAAAATATTTCTATTCCTATCTACTTTCGCGTTGTGCCTTTCAATGTCTAACTTTAAATGTCTATTCAAACTAGACTCTATTCTACCTTTTTAAAAAATTTGTAACTTTAAACAAGAATCTAAATTTTTTTCCGACGAATCGTGTTTAGAGGCGGATTTATGAAAATTATTTAAATCTGAATAACCAAACCCGGGAATCAAAATAATTTATTTGTGTGTACACAGTTTGCTAACCAGTTATAATTATCATAATACTCTTTTTATTAAAACAACGTGCGATATTATCTTCTTTGAGTTACATCCAAATCACGAACACAACGCGCTTTAATTATTATTTTTCCTCATAACTTAACGTTGAAAAAGGCACCGTTCAAACAATGGCGACGCCAATATGGCGAACATAAATTGGAGTAATTTATCATTGCGAAGCTGGTAAAATAAATAGGTATTTTAACGATCAACAATTATGCTATTTGTGACAGCTTCTAAACTTGGTTGGTTTATGATATAGGCACTGCGTTTTCTGCCTTAAAACAGAATGAAATTCTGCGGCCACACACTAAAAGTTTACGCACACAATCAAATAATTTTATTCACATACAGGACCACACATGCTAAAAAAGAAGCATATTTGGTTCGTGCCTACGTCGCTCTACGCTCCGTAGCGCTAGTGACGAAGCCGTGTTCCGCGTACATTGTAATGTGTGTTAGCTAGTTTGCGCTAGCCCCAAAAGATGGCAGTATTACTGTTTTAGTGTAGTGTTTTAACAGTTTTTACTGTACTATATAAATTATATTATAATTATAATACGATTCGGGTGTTCCGAATTAGAAAATTATATATGAAGCGCACACGCCTGCGCGAGACATATTTTAAATTTAACTACGTTTATAATTGGGTAACCCGAAACACGTGCCCAGTATTTTTAACTAAAGAATCTATGTCCAAAATTTCAAAAAGATAATATAAAACCACAAAGTTATGAGTTTGCTATTCTACTTGGTTGTCCTAACAAAAAATGGTCAAAGGTCCGCAGCAAAAGGCGCGCGGGGCGGTGCGCGCGCGAAGACTGATCTATCGTAAAGCTACAATTTCTAAATGTAGTTGGGAAAAACTATAACATGGTGTAAAAATGATTGGAATCGATTCAGTTGCTTAATATGAACAAATTATATTCTGGTTTCACATAAATAAAAAATAACGTTATACATTGGAAATTCTTAAAGATGTACTCGGTGGTAGGCCATAACATCGGCCGCCGGCAGAAGTTACCACCCACCAGACAAAGTCTTGCCGCCAAGCGATTTGTCGTGTTCCGGCATGATGTCTGGTGAAGCCGTACAGAGGACGGGTCTGAGCAGTTGTGTTGCGATGTGTGCCGGGTACGATGCGCCAAATGTTGTTGTGATGGGAGTTTGGTCGTGGAGGGTCTTCCGATCAATCTCCCTTTGGCGCAGCATCGTTGGTCGTGTTGTTGGGCTTAAAATTGCATCACCTCGCTCAACTGCCGCCTTCCTTCCTATTCGCTCAGTTTTTCTGAGTGAATAGGCTCTTAATAAACTAGCGCGCTTTACCATCAACGATCGCTTCACTGCTTACCATCAGGCGGGATTGCGGTCAAGCGCTAGTTTATAATTATTAAAAAAAAAAAAAAACTGCCGGCTTCGGTGTGTAGACATCTTAAAAATAATATCTAATTAGTCATCCTTTCACAGTGTATGCCATACGTTGATATCGAAGTAATGAAAGAAATGCTCCCAAAAATCTTGGAGCTGATGAAGTCACCACAACTGGGTACTAAAGTGGCGGTCTGTCACTTCATCGTGCTGGCCGCCCATTACTTGAGAACTGACCTGGAACCGGTCGCCGGGAAAATCATGTCGAACCTACTGACGGGTACCTTTGATAGGAATTCTACTGTGAGGAAGAATTATGCTGAAGCGTTGGGTCAAGTTTCTGCTTATGCTAAGGTGAGTTTTATTGTTATCAAAAAAAATTATAATAAACGTGTGAAATTATTTTCGACACGAGGTTAATGAGAAGAATCGTATTATTTTTCTTATAACTGTAGATTCTTCCCCTAAGGCAAAATACAATAGTTACAAATAGCTTCAATAGTTTTATGGCAGTGAATTTCTTTGCAAATAGTTTTTATGCTTGCTCTATTCCCTCTTCCTCTTTCCTTTGTTTATCCCTTCGGGTTAACCAAATCTATCAGCTTTACGATCCGTGGTTATGGCAAACATTATTATGTTCAGTAGTTATGTGATCAGATTTATGATATGTGATGTTTATTTCGATAAGACCGCCCATTGTGTCACCCTTGTAAAATCTTTATATTTTATGTTCTGTAATCTATATGGTGTACATAATAAAGAGTATTCTATTCTATTCTAAAATAGAAGAATAATTAATAGAGAAAGTAAAAGGTACTAATATTTTGAGTAGTTTGTGAGAATGGATGGATGTTTGTTATTCTTTCACGCAAAATCTACTGAACGGATTCTGTTGAAATTTAGCACACAGATGGTTTATAACCAGGGATAAAGCTTAGGATACTTTTTACCCCGATATTCATATGGAATCGAAACTTGGTGCGGCAAGTAACGTTTAATAATGACATCGAAGAAAAAGTTCAACATTCTGAGAATCAATAACATATTTACTTATCAACTTTACATTTCAGGTTCAATCAGCAGAAAAGCTAATGAAGAAGCTGGTATCATTATATGAAACAAAAGAAGACGACATGTCCCGGTCGGCCATCGCGCTCTGTCTCAAGTCTATATCCAAAGCTAAGATAGAGCATATCAAGGATAATGAGGCGTTGTTAGCGCCAATGGTGTTCCTGGCTATGCACGGGCCTAAGGAAGAAGGTGTGTGTAAAATAAGAGTGATTATTATTAATATTACTTATATTTATTTCAATCGGCGCAGGCCTATCCATTCGCTTTTGAAAGCCTCATATGATCGCTATTCACAGCCATTTGATACCCTTCCATGTTGAATCGAACATTAATTAATTTCATCAAAAATCCTCAAAACTCTGCACCACCAAAACATGAACATTTTGCTAGGTCAAACCTAATAGACGACTGCTATTCTTCTGACAGCTGTTTGCTGTTGGGGGCATGTGATATCAGGCGTCGAAGTCGAACCAGGGGTTACTATGAACATCGACAGATGTCTTAAAACCATCTGGTTCAAATATCAGATAAAGAAGTAGCTAGACAGGATGAATAGCGCTATTCCATTATTACAGTCCCTTGATCAATCTGTCAAATAAAACTTAAAATTTCCGTACATTTTGACGAGTTTCTGTCATTTGTTTGTCACCGAAATGAGACTAGATTTTGAACGTTTTAAATTACGGGAATTCACGTTCAGGTCTAATCACCGGAAGAATGTCGCCTATGCACATTCTAGAATGTGGCGGCTTTAAGCTCATTTGAGCTCAAAGACATAAATTGCTATCAACTCCAAAATTTTAATAAACTTTGGTGAGACTTCATAAGAAAAGTACAGGCATTCATAAAAGATGTGATATATAAATAAACCTTAATCCGTCGTATTAAAATGAACTCTACTGGATTTTTAGACTCTACAACAGTGGAGATGTTTGAAGACATATGGACAGACATAAGCCCGGCGCGAGAGAGCGGCATCAAACAACATCTGACAGTCATACGGGAGGAGATAGAGCGGTGTCTCAACTCAAGTAGTTGGACGAAAAAGATTCAGGTAACCAGGCCCACAACCCACCGCGTCGTATTTCATCGCCCACCTCACTGTTCCTTTGTTTTCGCTAAGCGTTATTAAAATCAGTTCATGCAATCCAAAATTACCACGGAAAATCGGACATACAAAAATAACCCGTCTAATTTGTATAAATTAGTAATCCAATTTCTCGAGCGACGGCGCTGTACTTCGCGGCGTTAAGATTTTTTCTGAGTTGATGGAGTTAGCTATAGAAATAGTTCATACCCGTTCTGACCCTTGAGTTGGAAGTAATTCTTAAGATTTACTCACGCGAGTTGACTGTGCACCTCGCTCTATGACGTCATTCGGGCAGTACCATTTGTAAAAAAATGAGAAACTTCGTTTTTAACATATGTAAATATGTTAAAAAAAAAATTTTTTTTTTTTGTTAATAAAAGGTTGTTTTGATAAATCGTCATTATACAAGATCATTTTACTCATGACGTTTTGCAATTAAATTGATACATATGGACTGAAATATAATGTTGGTGCAACCAACAGGCTTCACTAATGCGTTGAAAATGTAAAAAACAAAAACAAACTTAATAAAAAAACTTAACAAAGCAAAAACTCCACAGAAACAGTAATAACAACAGGGGACTTAAACTGTATTTACTGATTGTAACAAACATGGTATCTCTACTCCGCGCTTACGGCGAAAGCGGGGCGCCGCGCGGAGAAGCGTGAGAGGGGTTGCAATCCTGCGAGGTGCGCGAGTAGTAGTTTCAGAGATTAAGTGTCCAAACAAACAAAATAAACTTTTAAGGATTTATAGATATTATAATTCCTTATAGAGTTTAGAATATGTATCAATTTAATAATTTTCCATTTCACATTTTTTTAGAATTATTAGTATGTATCAGGGATGTTACGGAGCTTCGACTCTGACTCCGTTATGTCGGAACTTCCGATTATTGTCACACCTTCGGTTCCGATACTTTTAAATCGACGGTTTTAATCGGAGGTTAAAGCATAACAGTGCGACGGCGGCGGCCTGTCGACTGTTATGAACAAGTTCATACATGTCGCGACATGTATGAACTTCCCTGAATCCCCTGACTCCTGCTACGTGCACTCTATCGTCAATAATTTTATAACTTGTTAGTTTGTTACGCACTGCGCACACGACACGCTCATAGGTTATTCGATTCCAGTTCAGGCAAGTACCAATGTAACTTTTCTAAGTTATATATACTTTCTAAGTATATCTTGGACACCAATGACTGATTACAAGGTGAAGGAAAACATCTTGAGGAAATCTGGACTTTAAGTCTGAAATCGCCAACCCGCATTGAGCAAGCGTGGTGATTACGCTCAATCCTTCTCTGTATGAGAGAAGACCTATGCCTAGCAGTAGGGCGATAAAAAGGTTGATGATGATGAATGTTTTGATAGTCCTTAAATAAAAAATCTCTCTCCTACCACCACTTCTGATCCGGCGTCCGCCTCTGGTTCAGACTCCGATAAATCAATTTTAAAAACTCCGACTCCGGTTTCGATTCCGTTATAATACCTCCGTTACATCCCTAGTATGTATAATAACAAGGTTGCTGCTTAGTGCTGTCGCGTCAAGTTCCTGCAATAACAGTTTGTTGTTTCTGTTTTGCACTTATGTTCTGTTAGGGCTGATTATGTAATCTGCATTCGCGATTTATTTGCAAAATAAACAGATATGAGTTTGTGGAAAAAATATTTTTAATCCTTACACAATAATGTTCAGTTTACCCTACAACTAAAAACTTTGATTAACTTGAAATCATCAATTTGTTTTTTTTTTGTATCGGTTTTAGCTATGTGATTGCCGTACAATAGTCATCAATCATCATCATCATTGTATGTGGTATGAATACTGTACAGTTTCGCTAATTCAATTTGAATCTGTATACAAAATGTTAATTAACTAACAGAATCGTTTACTGAATCTGTTTATATAATTTTTAATATAGGTAATTTTTTATCCCAAAAATAATTAATACTAGGGAAATTATTGTCATATTAACTCTATTGGTTGTACAGCCTTTTAAAATCGCATTTTTACTTGTATTCATACAAATTTAATCATTCAATACAAAATAAAGAAAAATAAAACTTATTCCAAGAATATTTAGGTCTTCGTTATTCAAGAATTGGTATAACTAATTTAATAAATAACAATACATATACATGTTAAATTAAAAATTCAGTGTGTGTATTATGATTATAATATAATATTCTAATAGGCGGGTTTGAGGGTTTGCGTTAATTACATTAAATTTTGTATATACCGTGGAATTTTAGTCGTTTCACAAAGACAGTTTCACATCCAATTCATCTATCCAATGGCTACTAAATATTACTAAAATATTATATATATCTAAAATACTCGGCCGTGCCAATGTACACCGCTCTGGCAGATCAAATCTATGTATCCTTACCTAATCTATAAAAATGAACGTGGTGTTCAATCCTTCCTTTGCCAATTTCAGGCGGCAAACGCAGTAAAGGCGATATGCAAGGATGTGACGTCAGGTCTGGGCGAGCATAGGGAGCAGCTGATACGCTCCATGTTGGCGGCGGTGCACGGGAAGACGTTCGACGGCAAGGAACACGTCATTGGGGCACTCGCTGAGTTATGCGCGTGAGTACTACTTTACCAATACTAGTCTTAAGCAACGTTTATGAATAAGGGGGTTTTCCCCTTACTCATAAACGTTTCTTAAAGTTAACTAGTGATTAGTGATTCTTTAACTATACATTTTTGATCTTCTAACATGATTTAACTTTAATCATCGTTTAGGAACAAAGACTACAGTGTTTAAGGGGTACATTCATAAACGATGATTAAAGTTAAGTGACTTGCAAACGTCAAAAATGTATGGTTAAACAATTGCTAATCACTAGTTAACTTTAAGCAATGTGTATGAATAAGGGGGATAATAATGTTTTTCATTGGAATTTTAAATTGTTTGTAGTGTCGTTTATTAAATAAAAACGCGTGATTTATGTAGTAAAAAGTGCATTCAGTTAATAATTCATAAAGAACATTGAAGTATTGCAGTATAGTGGCCACATCATGACTTTGTCCCAAACCTTCCTCCTAGTCGGTTCACGCGGGAAACGAAAGGAGATAGGTTTAGGTTAGGTTAAGTTAGATTAGTTAGGATAGTTTACGAAAGAAAACAAGATTCCAAAAAAAAAAACCAGTTCCGATACGTTCTTGTTAGAATAAACTCAACACGGTTGGAAGTCCGGATAACTTAGGGCCGGATAATCGGGGTCCTACTGTGTGTAATTTTATCGACATACAGTAATATTTGTATTCGAATCCCATAGGGTAAAAGAAAACGAGTCTCCAATATCACAAGCGCTGGCGACCGATGTTATCAACGCATTACTCGTAGAGAGTCGGAAACAAGAGATGGTGTACAAACGTCACGCGATCACCGCGCTCGGGCAGGCCATCGCGGCCACGCACTGCGACCGCTTCCAGCAACTGTATGAGATCGTCAAGCTTATATTATCTAAGGTAAAATTTCTATGATTATAAATAATAATATATTTGTTTTCGGGTGCTGTTGGGGTTATCTAGGTACTGCAGTGCGCTGGACATGTTCGCTTCGGCGCGGGTTGATGACTTTCATGCCATCATGAGGAAGAAGGCGGCCTCGTTGCTAGGTAGAACTAGGACCAGCGCCAACAGAATCCTACAAACCATGGTCGAAAAGTTCGATGCGCCGGTGCTTTATTAGTTTTAAGTGTAACTAAGGCACTCTACAAACCAAATCTGGCGGTATATGTCGGCAACATTTTGACGGCGGGCTAGGTTGGCGGCTTCAGTCATTGCAAGTCGTGGGCGGTTCGACATCAGAAATTTATTTGGCAGTTAAAATACTAGCACGTCACTGCAGCTGAAATGTCCCCGGGCAACTGAGCGTTTGCGTACGGTAACTGCCGGCAAGCCGCCGACGTGTCGGCGGGCTGTGCCGCCGAGCCGGCTTTGGTGTGTAGTGTGCTTAACCCTTAGTAGACAAGTTACTAACCATTGGACCATTGTTTTCATTGAAAAAAAAAAAAAAATATATATGTCGGAGATCGTCGATATAATTTTAATAGAAGTTGCTGATTTGATTTACGTAGTAGAGGGGCGAACGCTTGTGACGTTATTTTGTGATGGCGTCACATTTACAGAGTCGCTTTGGGAAGTGGGGTTCGTCGAACGGTCACTTTGCATCGAGACGCGGACCAAGGCACTTCTCCGAACCGAAACTGTCGGTTTGCCTATTCAAATTGTTATTATGAAGATTGGAGGGTATATCTACACGTCGTGCTTCAATTCAAAACTCACCTACGAAATAGAACCTGTACCACCACACCAAGATGCTGTCGATCCTACCGCTCTGCCGTCGCTGTCTCCGACATATATATTATAAAGTCCTGTATTTATGGCATAAAAAATTGAAAACAGTATCTGAATATTGTTTATCGTGGTTACGAAGAAAATAGGAATTTTGAACATGATGTCTGCAGCATTCCATATAATACGTTTTACGCTACATAAAACCATGTTGCTAACACAATGTTTTAGAACTATAATAACACGAAAGAGTTCGATTCTTTTTTATTTTTTTTTTTTATTTTTAATAATTATAAACTAGCGCTTGACCGCAATCCCGCCTGATGGTAAGCAGTGATGCGATCGTTGATGGTAAAGCGCGCTAGTTTATTAAGAGCCTATCCACTCAGAAAAACTGAGTGAATAGGAAGGAAGCCGGCAGTTAAGCGAGGTGATGCAATGTTAAACCCAACAACACGACCAACGATGCTGCGCCAAAGGGAGATTGATCTGAAGACCTTCCACGACCAAACTCCTAACACAACAACATTAGGCGCATCGTACCCGGCACACATCGTAACACAACTGCTCAGACCCGTCCTCCGTACAAACAGAACGCACATTACAATAATAATACACTTAAACTACTTTGTTAACAAACTAAACTAAATTTAAGTTTAGTGCGCCTTTTTCTTTCTATTTCATTAGGAAAAAAAGAAGCTAAAATATTAGTTTAGTCCTGGCAAATTAAGTTACATTATAGACAGTTTAGACGGGATTAAAAACATGACTACTCTAAATACGTCAATTTATTTCATACCATAACATATTTCATTTCTATGTATGAACGTATCTAATAATGTTGTTAGACGAAGGAGACTAGTCTCCACGACACAGGGAATCCTAGTGTGGAGGCTAGTGCTATTTAAATATTGTAATGATTTTCTGAACAATACAGTTTTATTATTTATTTATTTATTTATTTATTTATTATACGCTCACTATTTGCCAGGGTTGAAGTAATATTTCTCTTCTGTCCTTTTCTTAATTAAATATAAAGAAAAAGTTGTATTGAACTTAAATTTTAACTAGGGAATCGGCGCCAATTTATAGTGTTTTTTTTTTTGCTTTTTGTCCACACCTGCGTACCCAACTGTTTGCCTATGTTTGGTTTAATTTATGATAAAAATGTGTGCATTACAGGATAATGTATATTATAAAAGTTCTATATTGGTAATAAATTAACTAATGCATCAGAAGATAAAATTAAAAACGTCCAAAATCTAGTTACAGTCAGGGACGTGCACAGAGATTTTGTTGAGGGTATGCATAGATCATCATCATCATCATTATCAACCTTT
Source organism: Sesamia inferens (assembly GCA_037179545.1). NCBI lineage: Eukaryota > Metazoa > Arthropoda > Insecta > Lepidoptera > Noctuidae > Sesamia > Sesamia inferens. The sequence goes on along the minus strand of CM073928.1, from coordinate 10,579,689 downwards.
TTATCATCCCACTGCTGGGCACAGGTCTCCTCTCATACAGAGAAGGATTGAGCGTAATCACCACGCTTGCTCAATGCGGGTTGGCGATTTCAGACTTAAAGTCCAGGTTTCCTCAAGATATTTTCCTTCACCCAAATCTTTGTGCTTATACAACGTTATTTTTTCTTTATACGAAACCTAAATATAGTTTGTTCAGAATAAGCAACTGAATCGATTCTAACCTTTTTACACTATGTATGTTATATTTTTTCACAAATACATTTAGCCATTGTTGCATCGTGGCAACAGCTGACGGAGGTCAACGCGCCGCGTGCCCATCGGCTGCGCGTGGACCATATTTTTCGTTTATTAAGCGATTCGTCGTGACCACGTCATCTATTCTACCTTTTACAAAAATTTGGTCCTTTAAATAAGAATCTAAATGTTTTTCCGACGAATCGTATTTAGAGGGGGCTTTGTGAAAATTATTTAAATCTGAATATCCATAACCCTAAACATTTTTACTATCATGTTTTGAAAATAATATACACGGGAAACAAAATAATTTGTGTGTACACAGCCTGCTAACCAGTTATAATTATCATAATACTTTTTATTAAAACAACGTGTGATATTACCTTTTCTTGAGTTACATCCTAATTGCGAACACAACGCTCTTTAATTTATATTTTTGCTCAAAACTTTACGTTGAAAAACAACAAAACCAACAAATCTCACAGGTATAATTTTGCATATTTTAGAAAGAAATACGTATTAAAGTAAATAAACTTAATTCAATTCATTTGCACTTAAAACGAAAACAAACATCACAAATCACAACAACAAAAAATGGAGTAATTTAACATTGCAAAGCTGCTAAAATAAATAGGTATTTTATCGAAAAACAATTATGCTATTTGTCATAGCCTCTAAACTTGGTCGGTTTATCAAATAGGCACTGCCTTTCCGGCCTTAAAACTGAATGAAATTCTGCGGCCACCTAGAGAAATTAACGCACACCATCAAATAATTTTATACAGATACACGGCCATTCTCGCTATAAAAGAAGCAAATTTAGTTCGTGCCTACGTCGCTCTCCGCTCCGTAGCGCTGGTGACGCGTACGTGCGCATTTGCTTAGTTTCCGCTAGCCCCAAAAAATGGCAGTATTACTGTTTTAGTGTAGTGTTTTAACAGAATGTATTGTAGTACAAAAATTATATTATAATACGATTCGGGTGTTCCGAATTAGAAAATTATTAGGGTATGCACTGCTTATTTGCCTCTATGGAGCGTACGCGCCTGGTTACAGTCTCACAAATAAATGTCAAAAAGGTGTCAAAATGTACGGAAATTAGTTTTTTTTGATGGGTTGAGACATATTAGAATGTGAACGATCTTTAAATTACGAAAATTGACCATCTGGATGGGCAATTTTCTACTCATACGAATCAACTGTGCACCCCGCCGGAATGCGACCCCTCTCCCGCTTCCCCGCGCGGCGCCCCGCATTCGCCGTAAGCACTTAGTAGCGATAGCATCTTTGTTACAATTGTCTACATACAGTTTAAATGCCCTGTTAGTATTTACTGTTTCTGTGGAGTTTTTACTTTGTTGATTTTTTATATTAAGTTTGTTTTTTACAGTTTCGACGCGTTAGCCTGACGCGCCTGTTGGTTGTACCATCATTATATTTCGGTCCATATGTATCAATTTAATTGCAAAACGTCATGAGTAAAATGACGTAGTATTATGACGCCTTATTATCAAGACGACCTTTTATTAACATTTAAAAAAATGTAATTTATATTTTTTTTTAACATAATTCTCATTTTTTGCAAATGGTACCTCCGAATGACGTCACAGAGCGAGGTGCACAGTTAATTCGTACGAGTAGTAAGTGAATTATTTCTCGACAGGATGAATTTTCTTTGGGCAAAGAATCCGACGAGGAAGACAATGAAGGTGCGAGACAGAGGCGGGAACAACTGACGGCGCTAAAAGAAGCCGCCTACGAACTACTGGGCAAAGCGTGGCCTAAAGAACCTGACACACAAGGTGAGATCCTTTATATCCATACAGGCTGCGCTTCGCGGTTTCACCCGCGTAGGTTTTAATCTCTTGGAAATATCGGGATAAAAAGAACGTTTAAAAAAAAATTGTAATCTCTTCCAATGAATGGGCAAAGATATTTACGTATTTATTATTAGTAGGATGTGTGTAACCTCAGATTTGACCCTATAATAACCTATTACCAGATCTTCTTGAACTGCCCCGTATATTGGTTGCGAGCGCGTCTGCTGAGCGAGAATTGGGTCTCCTGGACACCACGCTCGCAGTTTTATTGATTTTTTTTCCATTGGCAATTTTTAGTTACAGACCGGAGTTTGACAATTGGCGGTGTGATACCCCCGGGAAAAGCCCTTAATTATGTGGCAAGTGGAAATATGAAGCTGAATATGTTATAAATAATTCCATTTTACTTCTTTATCTTTCACAGAGAAATACCAAGACGTATTCTTCGAGCATTGCTCAAAGTCGTACCCAACGAGTTCTCGATCGACACAGCTCGCCATCCTAGCATCCGTTGCCCGCGTATTGGAAAGGCTTACAGTTCTGACTAATACTGGAGAGCCGATGGAAACTGACAACGTGCCTGTGTCGAACAGAGATAAAGCGATCAGCAGCGTTACTGGACACGTCGCCTTGATCATTGATTATACGCTGAGTGAGTATTGAGAACTTTATATTTTGGGATCTGCCTTATAAACAAATACTAAGACAGTTTATGCGATCTAACAAAAAACTTGGAAAAGATGGTAATACCTGTAATTTTTCATTTTAAGTATTATTGCATAGTAGTCACACGTCAATAAAATATTGTCGTTTTCCACAGAAAACAGCAATCAAGTGAGACATAGAAAGGACGCGCTCAATATTATGGAAATACTTGTCAAACAATTAAAAGGTACGTATAATAGCATGATCATCTCATCAATTACAGCAGTCACCTGTTAGAGCCATTAGGCACTGTCGACTAGTCGCCGGCGACTCGGTTGATGACGACTGTGACTTACTGTAGTTTAAATAGGTGCTTACTCACTCGGTCGTCGGTCCCCCGGGCGACTCGCCCTAAGTTTTGTTTGCTGAGGGACTGAGTCGCTGGCGTCCAGTCGCTAGTGCGTAATGGCTCTTAGACATAAGTCTCTCCCATAGCACGCCATTCAACTGTATTGTCGGCAACACTTATTCATCTGCTACTGGCCATCCTGCGAAGATCGTCGTACTCCTGAGGGCGACCTGCTTTCCGATTCGCGACTTCAACTCAGAACACGTCTATCTCAACCGTTAGAGGTTATACGGTTAATACGGTCGGTCCAATGCCTTTGTCGACAATTTAGATTCACTGCCAGATCTGAAAGAGACTCGAAGCAGAGCCCATTCTGGAAATAGTGGCTATTAATCGGCAATCGGCTAAGTGGTTGCACTACAAATTGTTATCATTGCAATGAAGAAAGTCAACCAGCTCATAAACCATATAGAATCGCATTTTCCGTAACAAAATGAACGAACTGTTCGAACTGGACGTGAGGTATGCTATACTAAATTACAGTTATTTTTTGTGCTGATTCAAAGCGCCTCGCTTGAGCGTCTCAGGAACTAAAATTGACACTTGCAAATGATCGTAGTGTTGTTTTGGTACGTCTCTCATGGTTTAGGTCTAAATTGTGAAAGACTCTTGTATTTACTACGAGAAACAGTGTGCGTGTTCCTAAAACTCATTTATTCATGAAAAATATTAGTGCCCCATATGACATACTATTATCACCGCCTATATGGCAAAAAACAATAATTGTCATTTTATATTTTATTACAATATGCCCAGCATACTTGCTTGTTGTAGGTCATAGTGAATTTGGGCCCTATAGACATCACGATTCCAGCCACTTTCACTTATGCACCTAATTTACTATTTCTTATTTTTTCTAGATCTCCAGAAATCAGAAGAGTTAGATAAACTCCGAACGATCTACCGCTTGTTGTAGGTCATAGTGAATTAGGTCTCTATAGACATCACTATTCCAGCCACTGTCACCTGCGCACCTAATTTACTATTTCTTATTTTTTTCTAGATCTCCAGAAATCAGAAGAGTTAGATAAACTCCGAACGATCTACCAGTCCTACGCACCAGACTTGGCAAAGGACTCCTCTCATGAAATACGAACCAAAGTGGACAGTATCAAAGTACATTTTAAATAACCTTAAAACACAATATGCAATTGATATTTATTATCGTAATAAATATAATTAAAATATTCTATACTGTGGTTTTATTACATTACCAGTATTATATTAACTGTGTGCTTTACTTCCACAGACATTACAGATTCCTTTGGACACAAACTAAATGCATTAAGTCTTTCTATTTCATTAAGAAAACGACAGAAGATGATGTGCATCTTCTGTCGTTTAATCCCATTCAATTAGTCCGCCCTTGACGCAAATTGACGTATTTTTAGTAGCTATGTTTTTAATCACGTCTGTGCGGCTACCATGAGTTTTTATTACGAGACTCGATCACACGTATCGACGTTACGTTCTTACATCATTGAAGCAGGCGAATCGATGAGTCAAGCGCGGTTTATCACATATCACATTACATAAATATGTAAGTTAAGTAACAAGTTAATTACGTTTTCATTTAAATATAAATATATTGTTTCGCTTTGCTGGTATTTTGGCGTGGTAGCTGGCATATGGTAAATAATTTCATTGTTGTTGTATTTTATCGTGTTCATCACTATACATAGTATTGTATAAAGACATGTGTTTTTTTTAAAAATGAACAGACAGCTGTACTGCTGGGGAGTTTGTTCCGCCACTTCTTCCCAGCGAAAGCACTAGGAAGTGTCGATGGGTGGGCGTTTTGGGGGACTGTCTTATGTAATATTGACGTTCAAAAAGTGCTGATTCTCAGCCTAATTTGAATAAATGACTTTTGATTTTGATTTCGGTCGATATCGATGATCGAGTCTTCGTAATGACAACTCATGGTAGCGACACTGAACTGTTTATGGAGTACCTTAATTTGACTGGACTGAACTAGTTGAGTAGAGACTTAGACTAGAGAGTAGAATTCGCGTCTTGATACTAACAGTGCTACTCCACCGGATTTGCCTCACCGCAACACTGCAATGCGCGGGGTTCGTATTAGGAACAAGAAGGTTCTGAGAGTACTTTGACGTCTGGTCGTGAATAAGGCCAGCGATACCAGCCAATATACCAGCGATTGTTCTCAAGGCTTGTGCGCCAGAGTTGTTTCCTGTGTTGACATGCTTGTACTCGTATCGTCTCTCATTTAAGACTGGTATAGTGCTCAAGTCCTGGAAGCTTGCCAACGTGCAGCCCGTACCCAAAAACGGTAGTCGTGCCGATCCTACCAACTGTCGGCCGACTTCAATAACTTCCATACTCTGCAAGATTTGGGAGCATGTATTTAACTCGCACCTCTTGGCATACCTAGAAGGCAACGATCACCTCATTGACCGACAGTATGGGTTCCACTTGTGGAGAGGGGCCCTCGAGAAAAATGGTGAAGCGTTTGTGGTCTCCCTTGATGTCTTGAAGGCCTTGGCGTACGTTATTTCCCCAGGCTGGATAAAAGACTTCCTGACTGAACGGCCTATCATCGGAGTCCATGTACGTCTAATGCCAACGTTCCTCAGGGGATCGTTCTCTCAGCAACTCTCTTCCCGTTGTGTATTAACGATCTCCTGTTACCCGGTATCTATGTATGTGTATGCAGATGATAGTAGTTGTGGAGAGATAAGACAAACTTTTTAAATAGAAAGAAAAATATGTACTAAATTCAAAATTTTAAATTGTATATTGTTAATTGTCTTGTTAATGTCCTTTTTCGTACGGCGGTCGACGAGGTCTGTGGAACGAGTCTGCCCAACGAGTCTGCCCAAAAAATGCCTGTTAATTCTTGTTTTGTACTCGGCGTGGTTAAATGTGGAAGGGAACACGAGAGGTTGGCAGAGTTCCACATTTTGGCTTACATAAAAATGTAGAGTAGAAACTAAGATTGGTCGAGGACCTGTAATAAAAGGTCAGCGGTAGGATCACCTCGTCTTATCCGATGAAAGCCAGCGCCGCAGCCGAGCCAGTAAATATAAATTCCCGACTATGACCTCTGAACTTGTTTCGGCGTTTCTTCTCAGAGTTAGTACTAGGAAACGCCGCGGTCATCAAACAGAATTAATAAAAAATCGGCCAAGTGCGTGTCGGACTCAAGCACAAAGGGTTCCGTATCATTGATTTATAAAATTAAAGGATTTAAGTTATTTGTAATAAGCGGTTTACGATTTACGAAGTATTAAAAAAAACTACTTAAGTACTAGATCTCGTTCAAAACAATTTTCGTTGGTAGTTTTTATAGTAATGTACATCATATGTGTTTTTTAGATTTTTAATTTTCTTATTTTAGAAGTTAGAGGGGGCGGAGCGACCAACTTTTTTCCACTTTGGAAGAGTCTGTCACGCAAACTATTCGGTTTAGAAAAAAAAATGTTTTAGAAACCTCGATATCATGTTTGATTTGAAGACCTATCCATAGATACCACAAACGTGTTTGTTGAAAAAAAAAATTGAGTTTCATTTCTAAGTCCCATACTTAGAAATGAAACTCAATTTTTTTTTGGGCCCCCAATATTTATTATTACTTTTTTATTTTTGCATCCAAATCTTAATCCGGTTCACAGAATACATCTACCTACCAAGTTTCAACAGTATAGATAGTTCAATCCACGAAGACGCGCCCCACTATTTCTCCTAACCGTTTATAGTATATGTGTGCAAGCTTCCGTCAATGTTTGAGTGTTATCCGTACACAATAATTATCTATGAGTGCACACCCACACTACAATAAATTGACTAATCAGGAGAGAGCGTCATGGTCAAAGTGAAAGATGCTCTACTTCAATTTTATACTCTTTACCCGACTGCAAGGAAAATTGAGGTGTGGATATTTTATGTGATTATTAGTTAATATACGATTATAATACCATTTTTATATAATAATAGGAGGTAATTAGAGACATAAATGAAATACGTGAAAAAGTTTTATGGAACTTTTTTTATTGAAATAAAAATCGTCAATCACTAGTTTCAGAAATGTCTGATTCAGATTCTGAAGTATCACTGACATTTATAATAAAATTGAAATCAAGATCACAGTGTCTCATGTATTCGTCTTCTATTTTTTCCACGTGCTGACAAGTATTGAACCAGACATCTTTATTTACTCGATCAAATGCTTCAGTTAAAATGGGCATAATCGAAGTGTAGTTTTGATTGATATTGCGGCTAGCAACGTCGTTTTTTACAATACCCCAAATGTTTTCGATTGGATTTAACTCTGGGTGATAAGGAGGCAGCCGAAGCACTGTGAATCCATATTCCTTTAATAATTCGTCAACTCTGTACTTGCGGAAGTTTTCTTTGTTTTTTAATATAAGGTCATAAAGTTCAGGCTTTTTGTAGGTTGGTACAAAATGGATATTTTTTGCATTCAGCCAAGTCTGCATGTCTAATTTGTTGGAGTTGGATGTGGGTATTTTTTCCGAACTAGTATTGTGATAGGCTGCATTATCCAAGACTACCACGGCATCATTTGGGAGATTTGGTATTAGTTTCTCCTTAAGCCACTTTAAGTAATTATCCGAGTTCATATTATCGTGGTAGTCTCCGGATTTGATCTCTGCTCTGTACGTTAACAACGCATTTGGTACGAAACCCTCAGCACTTCCGGCATGTACTATAATTATGCGCACACCCTTTGTTAAATTTTGTTTCATTGCTGTTTTAGAGCCTTTGTCGGCCCAAGATTTTTTTTTGCACGTGGTTGGTATGAATATATGATTCATCTGTGTACACTATAGGTCTACCTGCATTACGAAAAGATTTTACCTGTTTTAAATATTTCAATCTTAACATTTGAATATCATGTTTTTCGGTTAGGACCTTCCTATTATTCTCAGTTTTTCTCCATTTATAACCAAGCTTAAGTAACAATGTTCTTAGGGTGGTTCTACATCCATTAAATTGTATACGGTCTTTCAAAATAGTATTAAGTCGTGATAATGTTGGAAATTGATGATGTTCTTTATGGCAGTTTTGGATAGTTCTTCGGACTACACCAATATCAAATTTGTCTAAATTAATTTTTCGTGGTCTTACCCTTCTCTTCTTCATAGGTGATGTAAAAATAGAAGCACTTCTGCCTGCTAAATTCGAATGCGACGTACTCGCTTCATTTTTAGAATCAATATCCATTTCCGTAGTCGGCTCTGTTGTACGCTCTTCACTTTGGACTACAGAAACTATCGCATCCGTCTCCATAGTTATATTAGACTCCATAGTAGATACTGTAGTTTGCTTTATTGTCTCAGTATAAGCCTTTCTTTCGCGTAGAATTCTAGTCACTGTGCTTTCAGATATTCCAACAGCCTGTGCGGTTCTCCATCGAGCATCAGTGAGTTTTTCTGCAAAATTTTGACTTGCTTCTTTTTTCATGAAATCGTAAACTTTAGAAATAATTTCTCTTGCCTACAATTAAAAAAAAAATAAAAAGAAATAACATTAGTCTTACTTTTAAATATAAAATGAAGTCTAGTTAGTAAAATTTAATTTTGAATTAAACTACTTTTCTTTTATTATTTTATGTGTTTCGTAACAATAATTTACATACCTGGCTTTTAAGTACAACACGCTGAGATTTTTTCGACATTTTAAAAAAATATAAAGTAGAGCAACTTTCGTGTCGAGTCTGGATTTTTGAAATACAGGTTGTACTAGTTGTGTGCATCGAACCACTGACGGTCCGTGACTGACGCTCGGAGAAAACTCCCCGCGCCCCGCGGTCCCCTCAACCTAAAATTGGTGGGGCGCGTCTTCGTGGATTGAACTATCTATATAGCTCTTATAGTTTCGGTAAAAAATGGCTTGTGACATACTGACGGACAGACGGAAAGACAGACCGCTGCCTCGAATCTTGCGGGCAGCGGGGCGGCGGCGGCAGCGGCGCGGGAGCCGGGCGGGCATCGAAGACTCGTTGTCGAAACTAGCGGGCAGATCGTGCGTCACTATAGTCGCGTAGTGTTGTGTTCACGATTGTGTCGAAATTATTCGCAAAAGAAATGCCTGAACAATGGCGGCAACATCTTTTTGATTCTAATTTAGTCGCTAACGCTAGATCACCGCTCGCTGCCCGCAAGTTTCGAGCGCGAGAAGTATACCGCTCGCTGCTCGCCGCCGCCCCGCTGTTTTCGAGAACCGGTCCGTTTGACTTTACGCATAAGATCCTGCTGCTCACTCGCCGCCGCCGCCACCGCTCCGCTGCCCGCAAAATTCGAGGCAGAGGCCTAAGGGTTCCGTTTTTTGCCATTTGGCTACGGAACCCTAGTGACGCCCTAAACCGAGGCTCGTATCCCACAGAGGGTGTCCTTAACCTGTTGTCGCTTTGTTTTTAAATGCCCCTGGCCCTGGCTGGAGGCTTTAAATTCATTTAAAGCAGCTACGGGATAGTCCTGTTATTTAGTCATGACCACGCAAGGTCAACTACGAGATACCATAAAAAAAAGATCAGGTCGTGGAGTCTAGAAGATACCGATGAGGCAAGTTTTGAACTCTAGCCACAAATGATTCATCGCCTTAAAGTTTTTTTGCTCTGCGTTTCCCCGTAAGTTTAGCAAGCTGGTATTTAGATGAGCCATCCAGAAATGGTTGTAGTAGTGCATAATTATATCAATATTTTTCAATCCATAAAAGTAAAAGGGTAAAATAATACACCAGATAACAATATCACATCAGTGTTTAATGCTTACTGCATTAAATAAACCTATGGAATGAAATAAAGTATACAATAACAAAAATAATTAATTGTTAGCATAAAAACATCGTCTAAACTAAATAAGTAATAATTATGTACACACGGTTTATTTATATTACACATTTTATTTAAATACTTCAAGTTTACAGCATAGTGATAATCTCCTTTCGATTTGTTAATAAAACCTATAGGTATTTCTACGCAGTTAACATGCAAGGTGAGTTTTCGGAGACGAGACTTCAGAGAAATTGAAAGGAGACTGTTTCATTCTTCGCCGAAAATTGGTTTCCTAATAGTTTTAAATTTAGACCAACAGGGTAACACAAATAAAATAACAATAGATGTATTTTTTTTTCATTTTGGCAGTTCAGCCTAACATATGAAGCAATTAACTAAAAGTATCATTTAATACTCTGATTATGATTGAGACGTAATCAGCAGGGTAATTGCGTAACGCACTAATTAACATTCATTGCGTTATTACCGTTGTTGCGTAGACACGTTTTCGAACACATGGAGCAATGGATTAGCTATATCCTCTCGCATGCCACCCGTTTAAATATTTAAATGACATTTTAGAATCAGTTCATAATCTGAATGATTCAAACTGATTTAAGACTCGGTTCTACTCAGACTCATACGACAGGATATGCTTCGAAATGATTCCAACTGATAGTTATAGTTTGTTACGCATTTAGGGTGCTTGTTTCGGATATTCTATTTCAAAAACTCACCTAAATTGATCGGAAAGCGTTTTGTTTTAGTACTTACATTAAAATAATACGATAAACAACAATAACGCAAGTTTATATTATATAACATATATTCTTGAATAAATACGCTAAGGTGCAATAGGCCTTTTAAAAATAATAAGTAATAATGTGCGTTTAAGCACTATTTATCAAATGCTCCGTACTTTTAAAAACTGGTGTTTTACTTACATATTATGCGACTTACGGAATATACCTACTACCCTAAATGCCCGGTTTCTAATATCTAAAACTGGATTGCAAATCATTCTGAATTCTCAAAGTTGTACTTTTGTAAGTTACGATAAACTTTTTTTTTAAATTGGTAAATGAGCCCATGTCGACTATCCTGCCAGTGTCAAAAGAGTTTTTAAAACACGAATTAATTATATGGATGTATGGCGTAACAGTGACATACGTTGAATAAGTGTTTTACTTTTTTATAGCAAGACCCATAAAGCGCTGTCTGCGGCAGAATGCGATACGCATTATACGTGCTATAACAACACGTATAATGTTTTCAAGTAAAGCTCCTGTCATCTAATCTCTTCACCACCTGTGGTTGACTGGTAGAGAATGCTAAACTAAAGGCATGAAGTCCCCCTTCGTACAATTCATGTGCGAAAGAAGACATAAATAAATATACAGGGTGTATCTGACATCGTAACGCAAACTTCGCGAGAAGGCTACACCGCATGCCACTAATAAAATTATGATAGTCATTTATGTCGTTAATGAACGGTTACAGAATTCACAGTGTTTAAAAAAAAGTGTTGGCTCGGCTTTTGAACGTTGCAAGCGTGCCGCCGTACGTGTTTGTAGGTATGACGTTGATCCCTGATGTGAACTTTATTAAATCAGCTGATAAGATCGTTTTTCGAGTATTGTTTTCATTGCGCTTTTTAATTTATTTTTAAAATCTTATTAGGTCATAAATTATAGCAATTATGAACGGTCTAAAGTGAAAAAAACTACATATATGTTGTTTTAAATCATGAAAAAGCCGACGAAAAATTCCACCACTAGGGGGTTCAGAATCATGTACTGGATCCATGGTACTCGTTTGTGCGTCGATGTCAGATACACCCTTTATACGCTCTGTCTATCTGCTATGCTTATACAACAAGTTATTCCTTTATCCTTTGAGTGAGAGGTATAGGCGTTACTAATTAATGTATAACTACGATTCGATATTGGTGTAGATATTAATGCACGGCTACCTAGAAGAGTGGAGGCCGCCAAATAAAGGCTGTTAAGACAGTTCATTAAAAATAATGACTACATGGTGTCAATAACGCTCAAGGAAAACACACACGCACTTCCATAAAGAAGGATTTTGTGTTGCATGCTATGTGGTGGTCATCTTCCAGGAAACTGTTGCTTTAGTAATATCAATAACCGTTGGTAAAACAAGACATCGGGCATTAGTGGGGATTAATGATGACAGCTGCCTACATAATGGCTGTAGGACCATTAAATATGGCACTACTAAATAAACAATTTTAGGAACGAAATGCCAATACTTACAATAAATACAGCGGTAGGGCATTTGATGCAATTGTAGACAAGATTTGTAACACGGACAAAGTGTGTTGTAAAACCTAGGAATCTTTATACAGTACAGTAGGCTTAATATGAGTTTTCAATACGAGACTCGATCGTCGATCTCGAGCGGGTTTGGCGCTCTCATTGGTTGAGAGTTCTTACGACCTTGAAGCGGGCCAATCGCTGAGTCAAACGCGCTCGATATTGACGATCGAGTTTCGTGACGAAAACTCATACTAGGCCTACAGCTGTAAGCGTCAAAACTAGATATTTCTATACAAATTTTATTGCATAATTAGCAAGCTTGTCCACCAATTTTATGTTTGGTTTGGTCATCGAATTCGATTCTATATAAAAATGTAAGCCATTATATATTATATTTGTACCTATAATAAATCAATTGAAAACTATTCACACATACGTCGCGTTCGCAAATCATTCAAGTTCATTTATTTTACCATTATCACGAATAACGATTACTTCAAATCACTAATTTACAATAACTTAATTGACCTATTTTTGTGAAGGTATTACCATTTTTAATCACATAACTATATGTATGTTAACAAGGTTACACGATTCTGTAACTTGTTTGTTATGCTCATTCCTCCGTAATCATAAACGCTGCTTAAAGTTAACTAGTGATTAGCGATTTTTAAACATACATTTTAGACGCTTGCACGTCACTTAACTTTAATAATCGATTATGAATAAACCCCTTAATCACTGTGTTGTTTATTCGTAAAGGATGATTTAAGTTAAGTGACGTTAAAAGGTTTTTTTGAAAGTTTTTATGAATAAATGTGAACAAATAACAATAGAAAGTCGTCTCTTCCTTGATACAGTATGCCAGCGTTTCCCATCAGATGGGTCGCGACCCGGCGACCGGTTATTACGGAGGCAATGCTGCGATTTTAAATAAGCACTAGGAGATGGTCGATTTTATTTCTTGACTAATGAGACAATGATGATCGCTCGAAAGGCGGATTGTAATTGAAGGTATTCCATGGTGCGGACGGGGGTCGGGAGGGGTGCACTTTGCAGCCCTTCTTACACCCGTGTATGTATGTATATAAGTATGTAATACATATTAGCAATGTTTTATATTACCTAATACCGATTTTAGTTAGCTCCAAAACCTTAATTTGGGCACGAAGGAGGAGTATGAAAGTTACCGGGTCACAGTTTGGAAACGCTGCATTATGCAATTACAATTATACTGTAAAGTTATCTCGAAACAACCGAATTGTACCGTGGTGTATTTGAACAGCTTGCATGTAATTATACACGCGAGAACACTTAGATCAGTCGACACAGTACCCCTGTTGTCGCGACAGACCGAGATCTCTTGCTTACGCATCGAAAGTTTCTTCCAAAAAACCTAAATGATAATACCTCTACAAAAACTCCTACAACAATTATCTACTAGTGTAATATTGCACTTTATACGTCATCGAACAATCCGCGAGGCGGGATGGTCATCTTGTCCCTCCTTCGGTCATCGAAGTCAGTTCTTATGGACGGCAGCGTACTCTCCCCGAAGCGGTGGTCTAACTCGTCTTCAAGCGTTAGTGCGGACCTGTTATATGGCACTTCAGCTCGTTGGTAGCCTGTGACCTGTGGCTGATTGCGTTCAGGGCTCGGCTGCACGTAGTAGTCTGAGTCCACGTCGTTGAGGAGCCCGGTGTGGGCTGAAATGTGACGACATGCACAATAACCGATAAAATTAATGATGGCAGGAAAGAAGGGTTTGTTGTCGGCTTTTGGTATGAAAAGAAAAAATAGTAATACTTATAGTAAATTTAAGAATGCACGGAATGCATATCTGGACTAAGCGTAAACAACTGGACACAAAAGGTTGATGTATTGGCTAATAGGTCCAAAATCACATCTGTCACACGAAAGCAAGAATTTTACCAACTGACTGGCTTATTGTGTCAACACAGATCGCCATGTAAAAAAATTAAAACAATTTCAAATGATGTGGACGCATTATTATTACATATTTGGTAATTAGATCATATATTCGGACGAAGAGGTTAAGGCTCAATTTACATTGCGTACATTACAGTACGTTACAGTACGTAGTTTTTTAATAAAATTCTACAAAAGATAATGAACTTTATGTCAACTACATAAAGTACGTATTTGATACGAGCAAAAAAAACAGGTAGCGCTTCAGTGAATCCTCGTGCATTCTTGAGAATTTCCGCAGCTATCAGCACATTTAATTTGTACTTTACACCATAAATATAAAGATTATTATAGTTTATTTTCAATAAAATCAACACTAACCAACGAGCACACAAAACGTCAACGCAATGTGAAGCAACGCAATATTCGATTTAATTAAAAATGGAGGCTTGCTTAAATCACATTTAACAATAAACGACAAGTAAAATATCGTTCTGTTTCTGTCAATGGCTTGAATAATGTATTAAATATTATAGTTTGCTTTATATAGAGCGAATAACAATTCTCGACCTTAGAAGCATTAGGTCGTATCTCTAGCTCGACGTTAGAAGCTTTAGGTCGTATATGTAGGTCGTCGGATCTATACATACCGACCTAATGCTCCTAAAATCGAGAATTAGACTTTTAACATCCAGTTACTGGATAATATAACACCTCAAAGTAAAACTGGTTCTCAAGTTTTCGGGATTCAGACTACCCTTAACGATAGTCAATGAACAGCTGAATCCACGAATAAAAGCTGGAACCAACGGCTTACAAGCTTTTTAAGGAGTCTCGGTATGTTTAGATGGTCACCCATCGACGGACCAACCGCGGCAAGCATAGCTAAAACTGATTAATCAACCCATGCGGCTGTTATTACTTAGCCATAAGGAATTGATGAGCCTTAAAAGTTTTTTTCAGTCACATTAAAAGTCATTTCACACGAGACATGTTGATATTATTCAACATTATTTTTTGTTTATGCGAAACCTGAATATTGTTTGTTCAGAATAAGCAACTGAATCGATTGCAATCATTTTTACACCATGTTATATTTTTTCCCAAATACATTTAGAAATTGTTGCAGTGTGGTTACCGAGCGTGCCACGCAGCTTACGATAGATCATAGTACTGTGCACGCCCGTGCAACAGTTGATGCCAGAGGTCAACGCACCGTTCGCTAGCCCGAGCGGAGCGTGGACCATATTTTTGTTGGGACAGCCAAGTAGGATAACAAGCTCATAACATTGTGGTTCTTCATGATATTGTTACGAATGCACCTTATGTCGATGGTTTAAGGTTCAACATTGCGTGACATGCAGTACGTAACTTTTAAGCGCTATATCTCGGGACCTAGGCATTGTAGCGGCACGCTATAAAAACACATTGCTAGACCTAGGATGGCCTATCGAATGGTACAGGTTCCATCAATATTGTCAACGAAGTGTCGACATCGAAATTTCTAGAAAATCCTCTCCGGTTAAGTACCTATAGGTACCTGCTGAACGTACTCGAAGTTATGCGCTATTATTATTGATTCTGGATGGGTCTGGAATGTTCGATTAGCTGACCTATATAAAGCGCCGTGAAGTCAGCGCGGAGTCAGTCTACATTTGACTATCGACGCGAAACAAGCGACAGTTAAGAAGCTATAATTAAGAAGATCTACAGCGACATCCTAACGAGTACTTTGAGGACTACATCGAGTAACATCTGAAATGTTGTTGTGTGTGTACGACACGGATTTTGTGGAAATAAGGAAAGACTTCGGTGCGACATCAGCTACGTTCTACGTATCATGCCTACGATCGCCTGTACCGGCCTTAACCGGCATTTTAATACCCCTAGCCAGTAACAACATCTTTTCGAAATTTTGTACATAGATTCATTACTTAAAAACACGGGACACGTGTTTTGGGTTTCGCATAAACAAAAAAATATGTTGAATATGAGAACAACCTGCTTTATTAATGCAATCTCTTAAATCAAAAGCGAGCTATCAGTTACGTTTATAAGGGCCAAGGAATTATTCAATCTACAAGGGCAATACCAAAAGCATACAATAAACAGGACAGAATACTAGTATGTAGTTATAAAGGGCAGTGCAAGAACGAGTTAAGTGCAAATGATATTGTTAGTAACAAAGACAAGAAATGAACAAAAAAAAAAAAAAAAACACTAGCGCACTCTGGACACGAAGTTAAGAATTTAAAATTATTTAAAAAAAAGGTGTCAAAAATTTCTTATAACGATAATACTATTTTTTATGACTTGAATTGAGATATTTCTATTGAATGTGTACTTTAGATCTTTAGCATAGAGTTATGACAAAAGACTAGTTTTAGTAAAATTTGCATATTCAGGAGTGAGCATTATAAAACAATGGCTGTTCGTATTACCTCCATCCTGGGTATCGCGCGCCGACCTGTAGTTTGAGAACCTTTCGCTGTAGTCACGACGACGAGTTAGCGACTCTTCTGCACGTTGACGCTTGCGTTTCTCTGTTATCATATAGAAAATATTGTAAAAAAAAACAATTTTTATAACTAGCATATATGCCACTGGTAGGTCTCATCTGTTTGAGAAAGAGTGGGCAGTAGACACGCGTGGTGGATCCATGCGCGTGCATTGCGGGTTGTTTGAAATAGCGTAAAAGTTATCATATACTTAAATTCACTAAGATAAGGAATTACAAGTCTGACTGCGTTTGGAGCCTAATCTTCGATTTCTAATGAAGTTATTTTAAGTAGAAGGTGAACTAACCTCTCTTCACAATCTCCCGCCCCTCATCTACCAGGTCGGTAGTAAGTTCATCGTCGCCCACAAACTGCTGGAAGCCGCATAGCGACAACAGTCGACTGCCGAGCGACAAGTAAGTCGCCACACAGAGTAGGACGACCAGCATCGGGAAGTAGATGTTGAACCCTTCAGCGATGATGCCGAGCACGTCCATATGCCCCATTATCTACAGAAAAAATATGATAATGAAAGAAAATGAGATACGCAGTGTTTCCCATCAGGTGGGTCCCGACCCGGCACCGGGTCACTGAATAAAAATACCTAAGTAATAAGTACTAGGAGATGGTCGATTTTATTTTTTGTCTAACGAGACAATAATGATCGCTCGACTGTCGGATTGTAGGTATTGTAACTAAACGCGCGAGAAGGGTACATGAGTGCATGCGTTGTAGCTAGCTTTTGTTTCAGTCGCATTTTGCAGCCCTTCCTACACCCTCACATGCATTAATGTGTTTACATACATATTACCAATATTTGTGTTTTATTTTACCTAATACCGTTTATAGTTGGGTCCAAAACGCTGTTTGAAATTTACCGGGTCACAGTAGAACAAAGTTTGGGAAACGCTGAGATAGGGAGTAAGATTATATTTTGTATAAGAATAATGTGTTTTGACGAGGAAAATAAAGAGAGGAAAGAAAACAGTTTAAACAGCTTATAATGTTTCCACTGCTGGGACACAGTCCACTCCCTCTTTGTGAGAAAGAACCGTAATCCATCACGCGGTGGGGCTGCCCAGTGCGGGTTGATCGATGTCACATGTGTTTGATTATTAGTTCTAGGAAATGACAGTTTCATCATGATATTGTCCTTCACATTTAAGAGCAATGGAGAAATGCATGATGTTACTGTCCTTCTTCTGCTTTTTCAGCCTATAGAGGTCCACTGCAGGACAAAGGCCTCCCCCCCAAGACTTTCCACAATGAGCAGTCTTGTGCTGCCCGCATCCATCGGCTTCCCGCGACCTTCGCCAGGTCCAACTTGTTGGGAGCCGTTGTTACAGCCTTTAACATTATCTAAAAGACAATCTGCCTAATTGCCGTAACACTATTGAACGTAAATAACGCAATGAATGTTGTTGAAATGTCAATGAAACCCATTGCTACTGATAGTGTGTTACGCAATAGGGATGTATCCAAGGTATGAAAATAAAAAAAATAATTAGTCCGTCTTACAGATAATAAAAAAAATTAAGACCCGTATTTTTTATTTTGTCGTAATTACCAAAAAATACTGAGATATAGCGTATTAAAGTTACAGAGTGGGGGCTAATTACGTCACGCCGTTCTATATTTTGCACCATGGCGTTACGTCATGCGACATTTCAAATCAATATATCTTCCTAAGTATTTGAATAAAAGAAAAAATAAAAAATACGTGTCCAATATTTTTTATAAAGCTATCTGACGGACATTAAATTATTTTTTAGGATACAAGCCAATTGCCCTGCTGTTTAAGTTTTTGACGATCACTATCGTCTAGTCAAAGTCTCATACTTTTTGGTGCCATTTAAAAGTTCATGGTGGGGGGAACTCTAACTAGTTTAAACGCTGTTTTGGAATGTAACTATTCCAGATTTTGGAAAAGTTAACTGTAATGCGTAATATATAATTTTATTTATGTCTTCTTATAGAAAATATAACACTAAGTTTTGTCCAGAAAAAAGATTAGTTACTAATTCGATCTGCCAAAAAAAACGGTTAGTGGACATAGTACTATGTAAAAAGACTTTTATTAATGTTATTTAAAATGCTTGACTGCAATCCCGCCTCATGGTAAGCAGTGCAGAGGTAAAGCAGACTATTATCGAACCTATTAACTCTAGCATTGAAGACACTTAAGGTATATAGACTGAATAAATTGATTTTAAATTTACAATTATTTAGATTAGGTAATATATTAACCATAGTTGAGCAGTATTATAAATATTTCTTCCTTACATTTTGACGTTAACTACGCGATCTGCTTTTTTCTATAAAACCGTTGTTTTTTTATAACTTCCAAGCTATGTTGTGGTAATTTCTCGGTAACAGTTTTGCACTTCGATACCCTACTATCCTGTAACGTCGAAAGTTCCATTCATTTTAGTATTGGAACATACCTGCGTATAGTAAGTCTCCATAATCCTCTCCTTAATAACGTGAGAGTCCATATGTATCAGGCTGAGGAAGTTGAGGCACATCGCGGGCGTCAGTCGACAGACCATCATGCCGGAGAATATGAGACTGTACTCATTGGTCTGGTGATGAGGTGCTAAGTAGTACAGGTTCAGGATACGGATCTTGAGAACCGTCGAGTACGCGCAGTAGAACATGTACGCTATTATTACTGTCGAAATTATCTGTGGGAGAAAAAGAATGAGTTTGAGAATAGATATGCAGTTTTCTTCTAATTCAGCCTATAAAAGTCCACTGCTGGACAAAGGCCTCCACAAAGGCTTTTATTATATTGGGGCGGTTTGTCATAATCCCCACTTTTGGCAGGCAGGTTGGAGATCGCAGAAATTTGTTATTTCACAGGAGAAGCGCTGCTGCCCGCTTCCCTGGTGAAGAGTTCCTTTAGTTGCCTTTTACAACACCCACGGTGTGGGGAGAGGATATGGGTTGGTTAGTACCAACCCATAACCTCCCGCATATACCAGTGTGGTACCGGGCTTAGAAACTATTCTAAGCCCGGTACCACACGGGGATATGCAATCCTGGAAGCTGACCCCGATATTGTCGGGAAAAGAGTAGATTTATTGATTGAAAAGTTTATGATAATATAACAGCTGATCAAATGCTAGGGAGTCGAATTATAAATTATTCGCAAAATTGACACAATGACATGAAAAGAAAAAAATAACCTATGTGAAAACGATTATTGAAAAACGGACCGAACAGCTGAATAATATGAATATGTAGTTGCATTCAATTTAAATAATTAGACGGCAACACACCGGCACATATTAACACTTGTACATTTAATTGTACATATATATATTTACATTAGTTTCCGACCGAATTTTCAGTTTCGTTTTCAGTTTAGTTTCGGCAAAAACACGAGTTTCAGTTTAGTTTCGTTTTCGGCGGCAAACTTGCTGAAACTACGAAAGAAATCGAATGTGCATTCGGGAGTTTTCGCGGTGTTCGCGATGGATGTTCGGCGCGTTGAATGAATGAATGAGTCATGGAGCCAATGTCGTGATTACATAATTATGATATACACATGTGAGTATTTTTGAGGCGCAATTATTATTTTTTCTTAAAGAAAGGTGTATGTTTTCTGCTAATGCAGTGATCGACATTTTCATTTATTTCTTGCCACAGAAATATTATATAATAATCTTATACAGTATGTTAAGAAAACCCTGTCCGACCCATAAGGTTAATGAAGGTTAGGTAAACACATGACCAAATATAATATAAAATTTTACGTAATCATCATAGTACCAATACAAATGAATTTTGAAATAATCTTTTTTTTTCCGCGAATTAATTTTAACTTCCCCGAAATTTGGTAATTTTTAAAAAGTGACAACACCGGTATTATTATGAGCGAATAGCGATGCGACCATGTGCCGCGTGCCCTGCCGCCCGCCGCCTCCGCCGCCGCGCGGGGAAGGGTGGATAACGCAGATTTATTAAGTTGCCTCTTTTTGCGAAATAATATTTATTTTTTTAGGTGGATTTTTTTTTTTAATTTAGCCGGGTTTTGTATGCATTAGTAGAATCAGTTATCGATACCTACCAACACCTTCACGGGTCGGACAGGGTTTTCTTAACATACTGTATATGAACCTTTTATACATATACAATATCTTATAAATAATAATCAGTCAGTCGTTATTGTTAATTACAAAGTAATCTTTGTAATTTACAATAACGACTGATTGATTATAACAAAGTTTTTTTTTATTTTTCCCTCACAATATGATCCTATTTGTATTCTATTATATTTCTATTGCAAGGAAAGCCGAAATGCCTAAATTCGGTTTGGGTAGTAACTAGTAAAACTAGTTTAAGTCGGACACTAATTTACATACATAACATAATCAGCCTATATATTGTTCCCACTCCTGGGACGCAGGCCTCATCTCGGTGACATATTATACAGGGTGTATCTGACATCGTAACGCAAACTTCGCGAAAAGGCTAGACCGCATGTCACTAACAGAATTACGATAGTCATTTATGTCGTTAATGAACGGTTGCAGAAATAACAATGTTTAAAAAAAGTGTTGGCTCCGCCTTTGAACGTTGCAAGCGTGCCGCCGTGCGGGTTTGTAGGTATGACGTTGGTCCCTGATGTGAACTCTATTAAATCAGTTGATAAGATAGTTTTTGGAGTTTTGTTTTCATTGCGCTTTTTTGTGTAATTAGCGAATTAATTAATTTTTACTTTAAAATCTTATTGGGTTATAAAAGTATAGCAATTATGAACGGTCTAAAGTGAAAAAAACTACATACATATTTTTTTTAATCATGAAAAAGCCAACGAAAAATTCCACCACTGGGGGGTTCAGAATCATGTACTGGATCCATAGTACTCGTTTGTGCGTCGATGTCAGATACACCCTTTATATAGATGATCATTATAATAAGAAGCTAATAAAAAGTTTATAAAAAGGAAAAGGCTTACCTGCTGGTTTCACTTTATACTCAAAGGGAGTTTGAGCAAATGGCAAAGCATCGTGTCCATAACACTTTTAGCACAGAAGTGTTTAAACTTACCTCAATTGCCGAATAGTTGTATGTATCAGTAGCTGCTATCACAATATTTGCGAATATGGAGAGGACAGGTTTCTTGCAGAAGAACGTCATCTCGGACCAGACCACGGCTATAGACAAGATGCCAGTTATCACTGCCATCGTCTTTAGGAAGTACTGTCTTAGGAAACATTCCCAGTACCACTCTGAAAAAATATCCTTTTTATTACAAGATCTATCAATGGGCTCGTAGAGTGGATAAAGCAAGTTACAAGTAGTTAGGTTCGATCGATACGATAGGTTTAGTGTTAGTAACGCTTGCTGAAATTGATACGCCGTTGTGTGACCATTCATTTCTTAACGAGATCCCACCGTGTCTCGTAAAGCAAGTTGTCATTTGTAGATGTTTAAGTGTCGGGTAGTCTTTACAGAACCCCGAATGTGCATAACCAGTCTACCCTGTACAGTAGGTATTTGTCTATCCATTTGGAATCCACTTTATTACAAAATATTTTCAATTTAAATTGTTGTGAAATATTCTAATAATAATAATATCAGTTAGATCAGGTTTTTTTAAATGTGATATTGTCATCATCATTATCTCAGTGTTAATTCCAATCGCATTCGAAGCTTTTTTCCAGCTTTGGTGTAGGGGATCCGCTTTACTAGTCTAACTTCTGATTTTGGCTAAACTTCGACCTTTTGAATGTAATATTATGATCAACTTAGGTATATAATGGGAATAATATTCTGAATAACCTGTTGTTGGTGACCACTGACCAAATTATTTGAATTACAATGTTATAAAGGGTGGATATTGCATAACAGTTTTTAAGTTTAAAAATCATAATATCTGCTTTATAATCCGATTCATACATCAAATATGGAATTACGTTATCGTCATTATTGGAACGGAATTTTACAATCGATTCTAGGTTAATTAATTAACGAATTGTGTTTGAAATGGCCTCTATTGCACAAGGATAAAATACCTATTGTGATAATTAACAAACAAGAATAAAACATTTACATAATACTGTATAATGTCATGTGTTTTTTTTAATGGACAGACAGCTGTGCTGCTGTGGAGTTTGTTCCGCCACTTCTTCTTTGCAGCAAAAGTACTAGGAAGTGGCGAAGGGCCGGCGTTTTGGCGATTTTAAAATTTCACAGTTGCAATTATTTTGCCATGTAGAATTCGTAGTTCTTTACTAATAACCACCAAATGGGTTGAGTTTTTCAATGAAACAATGTATGCAACAAGGTTTCCCACTGAATATGGTCACAGCAATACAAAAATACTAACGAAACATATCTGCGACGTTAACTTACCTATGATTGGCGGGTAGAATATCCGTTGCACCCTCGGCCTTGGCGTGTGGAACGTGTGTTGGAACCGGTGGTCAGGGGACCGTTGGTTTGCCGCTATGTCTTCGAGATGGAAGATACGTTCCAGCATCAGACACCATTGGGTTTCCGTTCGCTGTAGCACGTGCAGTGCTTTGATAGTCTGTGCACATAGATAAATGGAATAATAATGTAAAAATCAGTAGGTCAAAAATAGAACCCTGCGAACTCCCATTATATTCTTAGGCTGTGTACATAGTAAAAGTTACAAATAATAAAATAGAGAACGATTTATTTAATCCTATATTGATGCTATTTCCTGATTAATGTATCATGAGGAACACAATGGGATGCCTTCGACAAATCGCGGAATATTTTAGGACGAAAAATATGTAATGTTTACAGATTTATCTCATTGTTGAAAAATACCTTTTTGTGTAGATTGACGAGTGACTTCAAGGAAGGTGGTGTGGGTCTATCAGGCGGCGCGCGTCCATTAAGTCTGTCTCGCAATTGTATTGGTAACTTTTGCACTATGGTATCGACATGACGATACAGAGGGTGACCCGATCCTACTGCTGTTGACACTGCTTTTAGACTCTGAATAGATACACAAAGCATGTTAGGGTGGAATCATGTTACATTTTTCATTTGACTTACTTTTTTTTTAATTAATTATTTGAAGTTCAAGGCAGCATTACAGAACAAAATCAATACATCGCACCTTTGATGCAACAAAGTCACAATAGCTCATTTTAAAAGTTGAGTGGAGGTGTTCTTTTTTGGACGAATTTCTTCAAAAAATATAGTAGTATAAGTTTGAAATCTTTATAAACTTCATTGTGTATTTAGTTTTTCATAGTTTTATGTAAAACTAGCTGACCCGGCGAACTTTGTTCCGCCTTAAAGGCAATAAATATCACATGATCACATTTTTTACTTTTTAAATTAGGAACACTGTAAATAAAAAAAAAGTATTCCATGATTTTTTTATTTGTCATTTATTTAGTGTAGCACCTTGTGAAAGAAATGAATTTCTACTTGTGCTTCGTAAATTATCTAGCTATTGAACTCTGAGATGTCGTGGTGGCCTAGTGGTTAAAACACCAGCCTCTCTTGTATGATTGCGCGGGTTCGATTCCAGGTCAGGCAAGTATCGATGTAACTTTTCTAAAGTGATATGTACTCTCTAAGTATAATATCTAGGACACCAATGACTGAACGTGAAGGAAAAAATCTTGAGGAAACCTGGACTTTATAAGTCTGAAATCGCCACCCCGCATTGAGCAAGCGTGGTGATTACACTCAATCCTTCTCTGCATGAGAGGAGACCTGTCTCCAGCAGTGGGACGATAAAAAGATTGATGATGATGATGATGATCTCTGAGGTTTGTTCGCCGATTTGGCATTGTCAACGGAACAGTTTCACGGACTGCCGCCTCCCTTTGCTCTTGTGAGTGAGAAGCACGAAGTCGAGTCATAGTAAGGCGGCGCTCTGCACGTGCAATTTCTTTCTCTTCTCCAGTGCTTTCATTCAGAATGTTTCGATTTACTCTTGCATTACCGCTTTGTCGAGAAAGATTTGATGGTCTTGGTCACGGCATGATATTTTTATTGATGATAAATGGCACAGCAATACAATATTAGAAATTTTGAAGTTGAAGTTGGCTTTGTGGTTTTTTATTAGAAACTTTAAACCAGCAGAGAGTATTTATTTTATATTCTTTGCTTTAAACGATTGCTTCAACCGGTTAGACTTTTTTTTAAATATGCTCAGCTGTCATTTGCTTTTTGTTATACCATTTTTGGTATATGAATTACTGACTTACATTTTGAATGAGTTGGACCATGTCTTATGTCACGTCACACGGGAACGACGGGGACGGGTTCTTAACTACCTCCCACCAATATTCAGCTAAATCGGTTCAGCCGTTCTTGAGTTATATATAAATAGTGAATAAACAACTGAATCGATTCCAACCAACCATGTTATATTTTGTCCCAAATACATTTAGAAATTGTTACAGTGTAGTTACCGAGTGCGTCACGCAGCTTACGATACATCATCATAGTATTGTGCGCGCGCAACAGCTGACGCTAGAGGCCAATGCACCGCGCTTGCTCGCCCGCGGATCTTTGACCATATTTATGTTGGGACAACGAAGTAGAATACACGTAGCAAGCTTACTATAACTTTGTGGTTTTTCATTATATCTTTTTGAAATTTTGTACATAATATTATTAACTTAAAAATACTGGACACGTGTTTCCTACTTTGTGGAGGTGCAGGGTACCAGGGTAGCACAAAAGTTTAGGAGAAGTCGAAACAATAAACCTCATTCATTCATCATTATCAAATAATCGTAATACATGAAAGAAGGTTTATTGTGCATATTTTTTGACGTGCAAGGTACCAGGGTAGCATAAAAGTGTAGGAGAAATCGAAACAATAAAAAGCTCATTCATCATTATCAAATCACCATAATACATGAAAGAGGTTTTATTGTGCATAGTTTGTGGACGTGCAAAGTACCAGGGTATCACAAAACTGTAGGAGAAGTCGAAACAATAAACCTCATTTCGTTCATCATTATCAAATAATCGTGAAAGAAGGTTTATTGTGCATATTTTTTTGACGTGGAAGGTACCAGGGTTGCACAAAAGTGTAGGAGAAGTCGAAACAATAAACCTCATTCGTTCATCATTATCAAATAATCGTGAAAGAGGTTTATTGTGCATATTTTTTGACGTGCAAGGTACCAGGGTAGCATAAAAGTGTAGGAGAAATCGAAACAATAAAAAAGCTCATTCATCATTATCAAATCACCATAATACATGAAAGAGGTTTTATTGTGCATAGTTTGTGGAAATGCAAAGTACCAGGGTATCACAAAACTGTAGGAGAAGTCGAAACAATAAACGTCATTCATTCATCATTATCAAATAATCATAATACATGAAAGAAGGTTTATTGTGCATATTTTTTTGACGTTCCCTTTACCAGGGTAGCATAAAAGCGTGGGAGAAGTCGAAACAAAGAAGCTCATTTATTCCCACAGGAACGAAGGGGAGCGGCATAGAAAGTATCCTATGTCCTTCTCCCAGTTCTTAGCTACCTCCTTACCAATTTTTAGCCAAATTGGTATAGCCGTTCTTCAGTTATAAATGATGTAACTAACACGACTTTCTTTTATATATATAGATTGTTGTATTTCATTAAAAAAAAAAAACCTTATAAAAGACAAGGAAAAAAAGTGTCTCGAATTGTGACTTTGTTGTACCGAAGGTGAACTTTATCAAATGTCAGAATGACTAATAGTGATAAAAATATTGTTCTCAATATTTTAAATCCACAATACAACTACCTACTTCATGAATATTATCATTTATTGTCAATATCCATTCTGTCAAAAAATAAGTGGTTTAGATCAAAATGTAAATTACTTACATCCAAGATATCATCAACAGTTTCTTCAGCTTCACACTTATCTGTGCTTAGCTTAGCTATCTTGAAGTAACAGTAAGTTAAAGTATAATTCTTCTTTGAATTATTCCACAGATTTCTAGGCACTTCAACCAAGGCATATCCAAGTAACAGGATTAGTAGGAACAGACCCCATGTATTACTGGCTGATGATGCAATAGCCTTTATTTTAGGCGGGTCTAAGTATACACCGGGTTTTAAGGCAATGTATATGAGAAGTATGCCACATATGAATAGGTATGAACCATAGTAGATGGCATTGTCGACTAGAGCTGATTTTAGTTTTCCTTTGACTGTAAAGTCACCAGCTTTGCTGTATGACTGCATCATTGGCATTATTAACCTGGAATAAAAGTTTTATGATAAATACAAATTGAGCTGATTCAATGACTATAATCGCGCAATCCTCCTCTGTATGAGAGACCTGTGATGAATGAGAATAAAATATTTATTTGTATACATTATCACAAAATAGAAAATTTAACTAAAGAGAAATGTACTTTTGGTAACAATGTTCTATTATTTCCTGCTATCATAATACCGTTATATGATTCTATGATATGCTAACAGCAAAGATTAACTGATACTGGGAACATTTCAAATAAAAGCCACATTATCTAACTCCATTATTGACTTTACTAAATGGAAATGTTCAATTCCCACTGAACAATTCCCCTGTTCACAAACTAAACTACTTAAATTTAAGTTCAGTTCATTTTTCTTTCTTGTTCATTAAGAAAAGGACAGAAGATAAATATTAATTAAGTCCTGTCAAATAAGTCAGTACCTGTAGGCCTAGTATGAGTTTTCAATACGAAAATCGTTCGATCGTATCGAGCGCGTTTGACTCAGCGATAGGCCCGCTTCAAGGTCGTAAGAACTCTCAACCAATGAGAGCGCCAAACGCGCTCGATACGATCGAACGAGTTTCGTATTGAAAACTCATACTAGGCCTGCTGATGTATTTTTATTCACATCATGTTTTTAATTATGTATGTCTAAACTGTCCCTGGAGTTGGATTATCTTTATTTGGCAGGATTAAACTAAGATTTATCTACTGTTCTTTTCATAATGTAATTGAAAAAAAACAAGATGCAATGAACATAGATTTTCTTTAGTTTGTGATAAGGGATTGGCACCTATTTAATAAAATAGCTAGCGTCAGCAAGACTAACAAAGACAGGGCCCTAGAAATACAGATGACACAATCAAGGTACTACAATTTGTCAGATTACTTTATTTTCAACTTTATCTCTTAAGCATTAAGGCTTAAGGTTGTTAAGGAATATTTGACAGTTTCGGGTAGCTGGACCTGCTGTCGTCCATACATGGCATGGTGTATCAGATTAAAATAAGTTAACTGCTACTATAGAACCTATAGTGTTTTCTACCTAAGCAGGTGGGTACAGACATATTGTAACATAATAGGGGTGTTTTCTGGGTTAAAAAAAATTGATTCTATTTAGTCCGTCATTGAGATTATAGAAAAATATTGGACACAAATATTTTCAAAAGGAAAAGGCATCAAAGATCAGGAGTGGTGGCTGGTGATGTCAATGATCGCTAAAAAGTGTACCGTACAGTGACATTACACGAGGTTACAATGCACTGTATTGTCTTAATTCATTGTTTATATGAAAAAAGAAAAAAAATATGTGTCTAGTATTTTATGGAAATCTGACTGACGGACTAATTAGTTTTTTTTTTAGTCAACTACCCTATTATGCATTTTTAATTACATAATCAGCCTATAACGTTCTCATTCCTGAGCCACAGGCCTCTTCTTGATGAGAGGGGGTTGGTGTCACGCAGGCCCAGTGTCGGTTGGTAGATGTCATGTCTTCGGAGTTTTTGTTTCAAGACATGCTGGTTTCCTGACCATATTTTCATTTATCATTTTTAGAGCAGTTGTGATGAAATAATTTTCACAAAGTGCCTAACGGGGTTCAAACCTATGACCTACAACTTATAAAGTCGCGTCCGATAGCACTAGGACACTGCTGCTCTCATTTTTAATTGGTACACACATAATTTGAATACTTACCAAGTGAGACATTGTGATGTCCAATACACAACTCTCCAAAGGTTAGGGAACACATTGGAGCTCATCAAGCTCCAAGGCTTATGACATTCAATGATTGGTGGAGCTGCTGTAGTCGAGCCATTCTGTAGCGCAGCTTGAGTAGTCTCCAGTACTTTTGTTACATTTTCCATACATTGTCGATACACAGTCTGAGGGAAATAAACAATTGTGTAAGGAACTCAAATAAATATTATGAGTTTCTGAATTCTATATGGCAAGTTTATGATTTAGATTTTAGGATTAAATCATGTTTGACTATGTTTCACTATTGTGAGGTGTAACAATTTAATTAATTATAATCTTGTTAGAAAATCCACTTCACAAATATAATCTACTACTCACCGATGATATATCCAGGGGTAAGAGAAACATAATCACAAAAGAGAAGAACCATGCTGTTAGCACTGACACTGTCACTATAATATGGTTCCTATAGCAGTCACCATATCTGTACAGTAAAGTTGCTGCTAATATGAATGCAGATATCAGTTCTATCACAAATAACGTGTAAGCCATTTTGTCACAACACTAAATTGATTCACAAATAAATAAAGTCAGTTTTTCTTTGCAGTTTTCTGCCTCTCTTTCCAAACCCTTGCTGCTTCGTGCTGCAGCTGCTCAAACCGTATCTGAGTCGCAGATTTCAAAGGCAGCAATCTAGGCCGTTCGATTTCGTACTCCGCTGGGCATTCTTCATAAAATAATATTCCCTGATCGGGCAAAATAGGGTCGAAGTCAATACTTTTGTTTTCAGACCCGCTCGTTTCTGACATATTTTTAGGTACAAAAGATTGACGGTGATGACATTATCGTAAGAGCACAAAAACTGGAATCACTTTTAAAATTTATGAACAAAGTAATGGACTAAAGGTACACCACACGTTACACGGCAAATCTAAATAAGCATCTGTGATATCATCACAAATGCTTTCTAGATAATCAATCAAAAATGCAATGTCTATTTTCTATAAAAAACATCAATACATATTTTTGCAAGTTTGACACTTTGGCCATCTCTGTCCCTCTAATGTGGATTAGCTTACAAAATTCGATGTTATTTCGTCTAATGACTAGACAATGCTTAATATGTTAGTATTTTCTTGAATGGAGCGAGGCAATGTACAGATTATAAATAGAAGCATTTGCGACGAAAGTTTTGTTCCCTTCGATCCAGCCGTCCCTTGCTGTCCTCTAGCGACGCTCTAAGCCGGGGTTCGTACCCCCCAGGGGGTGCCCTTAGTGCGTAGTCGCGCTTAATTTTAGTTTAGCTTTTAAGTGCCCCTAGCTGGAGGCTTTAATTTTACTTAAGGCATCCACAGGAAAGTCTGGTTTAGTAGTCACGGCCTCTAATGGCCAACTACGAGATGATGATGGTAAAATTCTGATGTCACGTCAAAGTGCCCTATAATCTTAGTAAAATAAACTGTTAGGTTCTTTAAATGTTCTAAAGTAAATATAAATTAACGCGAAAAAGACGTGATATTTTTGTCGACTATAGGAGCTGACCTTGGGCCGTTTCCATTGCTATGTAGGCACAAGCTATATAATCTGTCAGATTTATTTATTAGATTTTCAACTTTATTTGTAAGACTTTAAGGGTTAAGATTGATTGCGAATTTGTGACAGTTTAGGGTAGGATGACCTGCTGCGTCCGATGATGGCACAACAAGCTTTTTCAATCTATTAAATTCCTTTATAGATTTTCAACTTCTTCGTTCTTCTTTTTTTCGTTAAAGCATTTAGGCTCAAGGTTGATTGGGACTATTTGACAGATTCCTTTACCTTGACCTGCTGTCGTCCGTACATGTCAAGTAACCACCTAGTTATAGTCGTATAACAATAAAAAAAGTAATAAAGTTTGCTAAAAAAATTAAAGTAAAATAAGGAATGAATTTAAAAGTATATATGCAGATAAAGTGTAATATGAGGAAAAGAGATGGTGGGTGCAGGTGTAGGGGGAGAGGAAGTGTAGAGATGATATTATGATAATGGGGTGATAAAGGTGTATGGCAGACAGCTGAACTAAGGGGACGCAGAGCCCAGCCGAAACAGGACTTCGATGACGGACGATTGGCACAATGTGTATCCGCCACGGGACTGACTCAAGTAGCAGCAACGGCTCAGCGTCCCGGCTGCAGGAGAAAATAACCCTGGATGGGCTCAGACAGCAGCAGTGGTTCAACAAGCAGGGCATTTGTAGGTAGCAGGACCAGGAGACCTCGCTCTGTTAGATCGTAGTGTGGGTATGTAGGTACTACATTACAATGTTGGCCCTGCAAATGATAGGTATTAGGTGGTTACACCAGCTTCGCTATGGTGTACCTACATTGAAGGCCTATTATATTCATCATCATCATTTCAGCCGAAAGACGTCCACTGCTGGACATAGGCCTCCCCTAAGGTTCTCCACGACGACCGGTCCTGCGCCTCTCGCATCCAGCGGTTTCCCGCGACCTTCTCCAGGTCGTCGGTCCACCTTGTCGGGGGCCTACCCACGCTACGTCTTCCAGTGCGTGGTCGCCACTCGAGAACCCGTCGGCCCCATCGGGCATCGGTCCTACGGGCAATGTGTCCAGCCCACTGCCACTTTAGCAATTGCAATTCTTCGGGCTATGTCGGCTACTCTCGTTCTTCTCCGGATCTCCTCATTCCTGATTCGATCGCGCAGTGAAACCCCAAAAAAAGTATAGCCCTCTCCATTGCCCTTTGAGTGACTTTGAGCCTTCTTATAAGGCCCATTGTTAGCGACCACATCTCAATTCCATAAGTCATCACTGGCAACACACACTGGTCGAAGACTTTTGTCTTGAGATGCTGCGGTATTTCGGACGAGAAGATTCTACGTAGCTTCCCGAAAGCAGCCCAGCCGAGTTGGATTCGACGATTGGCCTCTTTCTCGAAGTTGGACCTTCCTAACTGGATAGTTTGTCCCAGGTACCTACACGTAACTGTCAACAACTTCGAGAACATAGTCTCCAATCTTTATAGGAGTCGGTACAACATGGGCATTTTAAGACCGACTCGTTCGGAGGCTCTACTGAGGTCTTCGAGCATTGTACTCAGTTCCTCCGTGATCTCAGCCATGACTACGATATCATCAGCAAACCGAAGGTGTGTCATGTACTCGCCATTGATGGTGATGCCCAGTCCTTTCCAGTCCAGTACCTTGAAGACATCCTCCAATTATATTGTTAATTCTTAATACCATCTAGTTTGTGTACTAAAATTAGTATCTAGTTTCAAGATTGATAGTTTTGTTTTTAAGCTATTGCATAGCTTCTATCGCGGGCCTTGAGCGCGGGGACCGAATCCAGAAATTCCGTAACGAAAAAACCTCACGCTCCCCATCGTCTAACGTCGTTTCAGTTCGGCAGTCTTCGGCACGGTATGTTTGTGTGCATGCGACTACATCTTTTGAAAACAATTTATAGATTTTCAAAAAGAGCATGCATATTGCAGGGCGCGAACTCAGTTCTACACACTTGCCATGTTACTGATAGTCGCGATGTGCTAAACTTGCGATTAATTTTCTCTCTGAAATAGGTCTTCTATAGCAGGGTTTCCCAATTTTTTTTGGCAAGGAACCCTAATTGATTATACTTTTCCTAACGGAGCCCTACTTTGATAAATGGAAATTTAAATGAAAAACAATAAAGTTTTTATGCAATTATTTTTATACTTTTACTGTAAATATATAAGTAGGTACATAAAGTAATGAAACATACAAAAAAATCATTCATCACATTAAATTCATAAAAACACGTTTGTGAATTTAATGTGACGAATGAAATTTTCTTACATATTTTCTTAAAATAACATTAAAATTAGGCTTAACGTCCGAAAGTTGAACGCGAAGATCTGGAGCTGCATCCAGTCTATTTTTGTATTTACTTTTGGTATAAGCATATGCGGAAAAACTGTTTTCTGATCGGTAAGTCGTCACAAACGGTAACAGTATGCAGTGTGATGGCTCTATGGGTATTCATCTTTGAGTCCAATCCAAAAGGCATTTAAATCAAGAGTTCCTTCTTCGAATTTTTGTTTTAGCGTTGATGAAAATTTAATATCAATCAAATTCTCATCCTCTGACACCGACAGCATCGAAGGTTTGGTGTGATTTGCAAACGGATTCTGCACCCAGTCCATGTCCTGCAACTGCTCCGGAAAATACTCATGCAAAGATTTTGTAAGGCTTTTCAAATGCTCCTGTATATTCTTTTCTACGTCGGAAGATACCCGCAGCTTATTTTTTTTTAGCGCAATTCAAAAGCCTTAAAATAGAACTCTTCCTCTTGAAAGCCATCTTACTTCCGTGTAAAGAAGAAGTAATTGGTGCTGACTTCCTATATCCTCACACACTTTTTTAAAAAGCCTCGACTGAAGTGGACGTGATTTAACGTAGTTTACGATTAGTACTGTTTGGTCGACAACTGTCTTGAGCTCGTATGGCATTTTATTTGCGACAAGGGCATGGCGATGTAAAACGCAGTGACTGCTACTACATTTAGGTGCAACCTCCTTGATTCTCGTTACAGGGCCTTTTATTTTGTCAACCATAGCTGCCGCTCCATCACTACACACGTCAATACATTTGTTTCAATCAATATGGTGCTTAGTCATGTAACTATCGATAACTTTAAAAATTTCTTCTGCGGTTGTGTTGGTTTCTAAAAAAGTAGAAAGAAACAAATCCTCTTCAATAGATCCTCCAAAGGGATATCTCACAGAAACAAGCAGTAATGATAACCCAGGGACATCTGTTTTCATCCAGTTGCATTGCAAACATCTCGCTGGCCTTCAATCTACTAATTGATTCATCTTGAATGTGTTCAGAAATCTTATGAATTCTATCGGAAATGGCGTTATTTGAACACTGAACTGCTGACACATTCTTTGCTGCTTCTTCTCCAAGTATACAGGGGACAATTTCTGTCATACATGGTTTTATTAAATCCTCTGCAATCGTGTGTGGTTTACCAGCACAAGCGATTTTGTAACTTAGCAGAAATGATGCCTCTGTTGCATTTTCATTACTGGTCTTTACAAATTTTTGTATAGCAGCTGCACCTGTTCTACGTACTTTTTCGTATCTTTCAAAATCTTTCAGTTCTGGGTGGTTCGTGTCAAGATGTCGTTTAAGCTTTACAGGTACCAGTGACCTATTACTCATTACATTGTTGCAAATAACACATTGTCCATCCGGGTTCTCAGTTCTCCACACAGGAATAAATCCAAAGGACAAGTAAGATTCGTCGTATTTTCTTTTTTTTTTGAAGAAGTTTTCTCCTGAGTTGCAAGTCTTTTGGTGATTGTATGTTGTAGATTCTGTCCGGCACTAGGGTCTTGTGTATTTAGCATATCCTGAAATGTACAATCTAGTATCAAAGTGAGCGAGCTATCTGCTTGTCTCTAATTCGGAATAGAGGAACTAAAAGAGCGAACAAGTTCGCTAAGGACCTGCGAACTAAATTGAGCGATCTCGGTCATGAAATGAGCAAGTCTAACCAGTAAATAACTTTTATCACAGAAAATTACCCAAATAATTGTAAAAATTAACGAAAAAAAACCTTTTTTTTTTCGTTATTAACCCAAACTCGACCGGGTTGCGTCGTTTAATCATGGAGTTCCTATGGTCACCTTCCAGCTACATCATCAGATCAGCTCCATGTCTTAATAATATTGCATTAACTTTATTATGTATAACTTTCTTACCGACGAACCAGGAACATTTTCTGAATTATTTTGAGTGCAGACTGCTGGTGGCTCTGAATCTAATGAAGAATCCGAAACACTTTTGCCACCTGCGAGGCGCCCCATTTTGAGCCAACTCTCCATTTTGAACTACCTACAATAAAAAGAACACGTGAATATATCTCTCGTATTTTATTTCGAAAATGTATCTACAAATATACAAACACATTGTGACTTACCAGTAAACATCAATATTCCAAAAACAGGTATTTTTGTAATGCAGCTATTCACTACTTATTAATTATAAATAAATACGTGTGCTCTTGTCGCGGTATAGTACTACTGTACGCGCTGCACTACTCCACCCGCACGCCCTGCCCCTCCCTTGTGCGTAAACAAGTCGGTGCGCGCGAACAACGTCGGTCACGAAACACATGGGATAATATTTTTTACGGAACCCTTGCGGCCTTACCACGGAACCCCAGGGTTCCGCGGACCACCTTTTGGGAACCACTGTTCTATAGAGATATGTCATAGACGTCATCGACGTTGTCATGGCTACCTTAAAAACTTTTCATATAATTAATTATTTATTAAGTACTTTTATTCAAATTAATTTAGTAGTGTTTTTATAAAATAGCTTTTTTTTTTAACGGAAAAGCTTAGATGAATGTCACGCTAATTTTTCATTGGACTTTTAAATTATTTATAGTGTTGTTTACTAAATAAAAGCGCGTGATTTTATAGAGTAAAAAGTGCTCACGCGGCCGTTTTTTCAATTGTTGCAAGAATTCAAAAGACTGTCTTTAAATAGTGTTCAGACGATTGCTCAAAAAATATCAAAGAAAATATCAAAAAAAAAAAAAAATATCCATAATTTTAATGTCTTTGAAAATATCAAAGAAAAAGAAATACTGCATAAATAAAATAAATAAATAATTATAATTGCATAAATTGATACAAAATGCTATGCAATAGCTTTACCGCGGCAGTCCCCGAGTGCCACACGTCTTTTTTTTAATTATAGACTAGTGCTTGACCGCAATCCCACCTGATGGTAAGCAGAGATGCAATCGTTGATGGTAAAACGCTCTAGTTTATTAAGTGGGAAGTTTTTAAAAGTGTGAATTTAGTTTATTAAGGGAAGCAAGACGGCAGTTGAGCGAGGTGAAGCAATGTTAAACCCAACAACACGACCAACGATGCTGCGCCAGAGGGAGATTGATCTGGAGTCCTTCCACGACCAAACTTCCGACTCAACAACATTTGTAACGCATCGTACCCGCCACACATCGCAACACAACTGCTCAGACCCGTCCTCCGTACGGGTTCACCAGACAAAAGTTTTCGGATCGTTCATCATTTCATCATCAGCCTTGATCCATCCATTATCTATTTACTTCTATGTTTTATGTGCGGTTTCCACACTTAGTTTTTCAAGTGGACCATTGTGCTTAGCCTGTACCTATATGCTTAATATATTACCTACTTCATATAATACTTTAAGCCTCTTTCCTTTGAGGCCTTGTATTCCTGATTTTTGATAGTTAGTCCAGACAGTACACGTTAACGCTTTCCTTTCAAATTCTGTACGTCAGAGGAAAAGTAACCGAAGCCTTATTAGTATCACTTCGCATTCAATTGCTCTTTTTCCTCAAGATTCATTCTTAAGGGCCTTAGTCTCATTTAGTAGCGTAAAATGGTCACTTTAGGAAGCTAATTTCTAATTAACGGCTTGGTTTTGAGATTTGAAAAAAATATATCTTGTCTATTGATTCATGTACAACATTTACTAAAGATGATTTTTTCGTAGGATTTTGCCTGTTGCCTTAAAAAAATATTTACCAAAACGCTATTTTTGGCTAATATTCGTTATTACTTCTAAACGGCATTGATGTGTGGAAATTTTTTTACACTGAAAAATTCGTGGTTAGAAGTACTACAGATATGCAAGAGCGTATTTAAATCCATCAACATTTGCCAAGAAAATATCCTTATTTTGAAACATAGGTTTAGAGGTGCTCTGCGCTGCGCGGGCGCGGGCGGCAGTCGTGCGTTAGCATTCAGACGGGAGGGTTGTGTCGCTTGCTGCTCTGCTCCGGCTATCGCCGACTACGCGTGGTTGTCTGTGTGAGTGCAAATATTTACGAGCGAATCGTGTCAGTGTACGTTCATAGATTAGCTCGCAAATGAGAATTGAAGATGCGTCTGGTGGCGTAAGTATCTATCTACCTATACTCTTGTATTTATACCTACATATTACTGTATTTTTCTTTGTAACCATTTTTCTTTTACAATTGAAGTTAAACAATTACGAATTGTTCCAGGAAATCTAGAAAGAAATCTTTAGACTTGAAAGGCAATAATCCGACTAACTACATCCGCTGATAATATAGAAGACTCTATTCAGGTAAGTAAACACTCGCACTTAGATTATAATTTATAGGTTTGTAAGGAGATTTAAAAAT
Source organism: Sesamia inferens (assembly GCA_037179545.1). NCBI lineage: Eukaryota > Metazoa > Arthropoda > Insecta > Lepidoptera > Noctuidae > Sesamia > Sesamia inferens. The sequence goes on along the minus strand of CM073928.1, from coordinate 10,543,007 downwards.
AAAAATCTTATTAGAAATTTACGTAACTTGAAAATGTGATTTTTTGTTTATGGTGATATAAACCAAAAATTAGGACTCAATTAAAGGTTTTGGTGTAAAAACAGTTTTACAAAAAGTTTTGAGTTGATAGGACTTTTAGTTTTTGCGATATTAGCAAAAATGTGTAATAAAAACTCTTACTTGGATTATTTTAAATGATTCTTCCTGTAAATATTTTATTTCTATATGTAATTGTTTAAAGTAGCCGAAGCCGATGGACGCGGGCTGGCGGGCTTGGAATGTCACAGTTATCAGTAAATTTTTTTGACGTCCTCCGTGGCGCAGCGGTCAACACGCCTGCCTGCGACGTTGAGGCCGCGGGTTCGATTCCCGGCCAGGTCATGATGGAAAACGATCTTTTCCTGATTGGCCTGGGTCTTGGATGTTTATCTATATATGTATCTATTATAAATATAGTATCGTTGAGTTAGTATCCCATAACACAAGTCTCGAACTTACTTTGGGGCTAGCTCAATCTGTGTGATTTGTCCGTATATACATATACAGTATATTAAGAAAACCCTGTACGACCCGTAAGGATAATAAAGGTTAAGTAAACACATGACCAAATATGATATAAAATTTTACGTAATCATCATAGTACCAATACAAATGAATTTTGAAATAACTTCCCCGAAATTTGGTAATTTTTAAAAAAGTGACAACACCGGTATTATTATGAGCGAATAGCGACAGCGATGCGACAACGTGCCGCGTGCGCTGCCGCCCGCCACCCGCGGAAGGGTGCTTAACGCATATTTATTAAGTTACCTCTTTTTGCGAAATAATATTAATTTTTTTAGGGCTATTTTTTTTTAAGTTAGCCTGGTTTTGTATGCATTAGTAGAATCAGTTATCGATACCTAACAACACCTTCACGGGTCGGACAGGGTTTTCTTAACATACTGTAGGATATATATATATATATTTTCTGTTTTTCACAAATAATATTGTAATAACATTTTTCGACTTACAGAAAAGAAGAGAAAGAAACCAATCGACAGAACTTAAAAGTTTAATTTGCTTTTTAGGTCGAACACTAACGCAGTTGATTCTAGGTCAGACATCCATACAGAATGTCGTCAAGAAAATGATAATATTATATATCTCTATGTGCACAAAAAAACGACGCAAGTTCCATCATCATCATTCAGGTAAAATTATGCCTGCATGTCCTACAACCTATATTTTTAGTTTACAAATATATCATATACCTGTAAAATTATTTTTTTGTTAATTCTTAATTAATTTTTCTTGATAAATTCTTAATTCCTTGACAAAAATCTCTAACAGTGTTGCCAGGGTTAATTAAAATGTATGTTATATCTTTTTTTAGCTCAAAATATCACCAAAACCTCAACAAATCTCAAGCTTGTTTCATCGAAGGGCGACGCATAATTAATATTGCTTACTTTTATTCAGAACTAAAGAAAATTGCCAAGCACGGAGAATTATAGACTGTGGTTTAGGATCTGTGGATATTGTTGGAGAACGACAAGTGGGACTACATTCCCTATTTATTTTTAAATGCCGTATGTGTATGGAAACATTTTGCACATCCTACAGAAATCAATATCAGCTGTGCAGTTGTAGGAACTATAGAAATAGACTGTGGCCATTCTCAACTGCAAGAAATTTCTGCAGCTTTAGATATGCCTATAATCTCGCATGTTATTTATTGGATCGAAGAATTAAAATTTACAGATTTTAAAATAACTCGTGTTTTATTTGAAATCTCATTACGACGAAGTACATTCAATCCGACGTCACTGACACAGTATAAATAGGGTACTATCTCTTTATGGAAAACGGCCGAAACTACGCGCTTTGTAATTTCAAGGCATCTATATAAAGCACGGTTAGCGCAGCGGTTAAGCTATTGACTGCTGCGCTGCGTGTCGCGGGTTCGATTCCCGCGCGGAACAAATGTTCAGAACATGTCCTACAAGTAGTTGTTCCGGGTCTGGCTGTTTGTGTCTGTGAATTTATATGTTTAAAAATGCACCCACGATAAAAGTAATTTCTAGTGTGGTTCAACGTTTTTTTTTTAATAAAAATATCACAAAGTGCCTAGTGCGCGTTTGTTTTACGTTAACGCGATGAACTCGTTTATGTTATTCGCATTAGTAATTAATTCAAGGACACTGCAAAGACACGATACTCATATACTGGAAAGTAGTGAAAAAAAAAAATTCAAATATGTTGAATCGATAGATATTACCATCTACCATTATTTTTTATGTTAATGTTATGATATATTATAATGTGTGGGTACTTGTTTTACAAATGTCTGTCAGTCTGCGATCGGCCATTAAACTGTATAACGAGCACTCCTTGATTTTATTTAAACATTGATCAAGAATACTAAAAATATATTATAGTACGATATTACCATTTATCAATGCAAAATATACATTTATCGTCTTGCATCCATACCCCCGTCTGAAATCGTAGGCACAAATCGCGCCCTACACGCGGCTTGTCTGCATCTCTGGATATTCTTTGATTGTCGTTTTAGTTTAGCGCGCCACCGCGCGCATTTTACGAATTCGGGAGTACGGCGTTTAGCTCCGCCCACATGCACAAGGTCATTGAGGCTACTATAGCCGTTAAGAACGCGCGGAGATAGGTATCAGATTGAAAATAATATCAAATGCGTCGGCGATCTTTTGGGAGTTCTAAAAAGAACAAACTTTAATGCCAACATAATGAAAAAATCCTGCCATAGCAAAATGTGCAACATATTTTGATATTCGTAAATAAATCAAAACCTACACTCCTTTGCCTACCGTTACTCCGTTACCTTACTTTCCATTGGGCTAGAATAATAATAATGATGATTAAATAAAGTGACTTTAGTTAGTTCAGATGGAAGGCTTGTCTTCTACTAGACAAAATTCCTAGCTACGCCAATATTTATCATACTAAGCATGGCTAGTAAAAGGTGTTACAACCAAAATATGTAAGTAGGTACCTAACGAAGGCTGGCCTCTATTGAAAACAAATGGAACGGAAGCTAGGATTATCGGCTTTACCTTGGACCCTTTGATTGAATGGACCTTTGATATCTTTTGAAGGGAATTCTTTTGATAACTTTCCTTACTAGGACAATGTAAGGAAATCTGGATATTTTTCTTTTATGAGTCATTATTGAGTTTCATTCGTGAAACTGCTATTAGGTAAAGTTTTATGAAAATATTCAGTTTGATCGACAAAGTTTTTAGATAACTGTATACCTACAATATGCGAAGAAAACCCCGTCCGACCCATAAGGATAATAAAGGTTAGGTAAACACATGAACAAATAAAATATGAAATTTTACATAATCATCATAGTAACATTTAATGATTTTTGAAACAATCTTTTTTTCCGCGAATTATTTCCAAGTTCCTAAAAATTTGGTAATTTTTTAATAAGTCACAATTAGGTATATAGTGTTGCAAAAAAACTTCTTTTCTTCTAGTCTTTTCAAGAGCAAGAAATCTAAAACTGGTTTTGGCGGGAAAGAAGGCTGAGTGTCACATTCATTTTTCATTGGACTTTTAAAATTATTTATAGTGTTGTTTACTAAATAAAAGTGCGTGATTTATGTAGTAAAAGTGCATTCAGTAAATAATTCATAAAGAACAGTAAATATCGCAGCATAGTGGCCACATCATGACTTTGTCTCAAACTTCCCTCGTAAGACGGGTCACGCGGCCGTCTTTTTCGACATGATCAATTCATTACGGGACATTGACTAAATGCACAAACCGTGCGAAACCATAAAAGAAAGAAAGAAAAAGAAATCTAAAACTGTTATGGCATTTACCGATAAATAATTAATACTTAAGAGTACATAGGTACTTAAGAGGCTTAGGTTTATTCTTGAACCTACGGTACTTTTCTGATAAAATAGTACCAATATTTCATAAAAATATTGGCAACATTCATTGATAATTAACATCCCCCCCAAATCATATATTTGTGATGTGTATTTTACAATTTCCCCGAATTGAAGATGAAGAATAGATTGAAAAAAAAATAGTTGTGATTGGTGATTTATTGTTGGAAGTCGTGAATTATGAATAAAGACATAATTTTTTTTTAATAAAGTAAAAAAAAAACCATTTTTTCATTTTAAATCACTAGTGACAATACTATTTTTGACGGACGATCGAATCAGGAATGAGGAGATCCGCAGAAGAACGAGAGTAGCCGATATAGCCCGAAGAATTGCAACACTAAAGTGGCAGTGGGCTAGACACATTGCCCGTAGGACCGATGCCCGATGGGGCCGACGGGTTCTCGAGTGGCGACCACGCACCGGAAGACGTAGCGTGGGTGGGTATGAAGGTCGCGGGAAACCGCTGGATGCCAGAGGCGCAGGACCGGTCGTCGTGGAGAACCTTGGGCGAGGCCTATGTCCAGCAGTGGACGTCTTTCGGCTGAAATGATGATGTTGGTGATGATGATATTCTATAACTGATTTGACTGATGTATTATTAGTATCTTAGACGACGATTAGACAGTACTGCGGTTCGTGTAGGTCGCGTGATGGCAGGACAGACAAAAAATATAAAACATTTAAACTTTCACACTGAAGGACTGGAACAATTTGCCAGCGACGGTGTTTCTGTCGGACTACAATTTGAGTGTCTTCAAGGCTAGAGTGAATAAGCTCTTAATAAACAAGTGCGCTTTACCATCAACGATTGCGTCACTGCTTACCATCAGGCGGGATTGCGGTCAAACGCTAGTTTATAAATTATAAAACAAAAAAAATAACATTTTCGGTCAGATTTGTACGTATGTACAGTGGGCCAAAAATTAGCATGCCCATATAAGAAAAAATTTGTGCGCTTCGGAAGCGCAGCTAATGAGAAATCCCGCCCCTCCTTCTTCCGGCTAATAAGAGGCAATGTGTATTTGTGTAAGTGCAGGGCGCACAACAAAATAATAACAAAAAATATAAGCCAGTGGCAATTTGCATTCCGCTAAGTGTCTACGCTTACTTTTATGTAAAAATATACGCATACTTTTCTATGTAAAAACGTGTCAGCATGCCTAAAAGAGCCTCCGCCGTTTCTTGTTATAAATGAAAGGACAAGGCGGTGTTGAAAAAGTTCCCAGCAACACACCCATCTATTAAAACTTTGTTATTTGGTTTCATAACATTTTTAAAAATAGAATTAATCATTAACATTATATGAAGTATGTTTTTTACTGAACAGTAGCTTCCGTCCGCGGTTTCACCTGCGTCCCGAGGGAACTACTTATCGTATAGAATCGAGATAAAAGTATTCTATATCTGTCCGTGTTCTGGTTCTAAACTACCTCCCCACCAATTTTCAGTCAAATTCATTCAGCCAATCTTGAGTTATAAATAATGTAATTAACACGACTTTATTTTATACATTTATAAAAATACTTAAAAGTAAGTTAATTTATAAGTGAAATTCTCAGGCAGTTATATTTATATCCAAGAGTTTCATCGCACTAAAATGTAAACTGACAGTTGCGCTTCAAACAATATTATTACGATACTGCTATGATTTAAATATAATTATACCTCATAATATATTTTATATTAATTATTCAAAGATAATTTAATTTTTCACTACCTGTAAATTTACCCCCTTATTCATAAACGCTGCTTAAAGTTAACTAGTGATTAGCGATTTTTTAAACGTACATTTTAGACGCTTGCACATCACTTAACATTAATAATCGATTATGAATAAACCCCTTAAACACTGTGGTGTTTATTCATAAAGGATGATTTAAGTTAAGTGACGTTAAAAGGTCAAAAATGTATGGTTAAAGAATCGCTAATCACTGGTTAACTTTAAGCAGTTTTTATGAATAAGGGGGATAGTAATTATTTTTAATATATTATCCTTTTATGTGATAAACCAATAAAGCATTTTCTAAAACAAATAGAAGGCATAAGAAACTCAATACTTTTTTCAACATTCAATATTCTAAAGAACTTACGTCGCGTCCGTCGGTTGTATTCATAAAAAATCTTACGAACAGGTTATCGTGCCACGCGCCTAGTCTGAGTGTCACACTAATGTCTTGCTAAATTATACTAATTACGCACACAACTAAAAACACTTTGTCGCTTCTTATTGGTCAAAAATTACGCGTCGAGAGTCGAGACACCGAGCCGAGAGCCGTGCTATGCGATTATGGCTTATGGCCTATAAGGTGGGCAAGTGGCAGTTTGTTCGACTGTAAGTATATACCTACCGACTCACAAACGCAACGTAATCATATCATTACTCCCTCATCAGAGGCAACTGCGTGTAGAAGAGTCGAAAGCAGGGCATTCTATGAATTCCATTCGGTTGGTTTTGAGTAAGGTATAAAAGTCCGTACCCCTCATCTATTTAGATAACAATATTTGTAAATGATTTCTTAGCGTTTCGGGTTGAGCTAGTAGGCTAGTACGATTTCCGTGCGCAGTTTCTGGCCTGCCATCGGACGCGTCCCCAGGTGGCGGATAGGGGAACGGCCTCCAGATATGGGGGTTACCGGTTTACCGGCGCGGACCAAAACCAGAAGTGGGGACCGCTTCGGCGGTCACGTGCGGCGGGTCGGCCACCACTCCAGGTGGCTGACGTGACCCGAACTCCGGGTCACCGTCGGGCAACCGGGTCTCCTCACTGAGAGGAGCTCGGGGCCCCGTTTGCCTTCGGGCAAACGAGTGGGGCTAAGAGGAAGGACACCTCGCTAAAAAACCCTTGGCTGCTGCGTCTTCTCGCACACGAAGACGTAAGGGAGGGCCCACTGTGGGCCCGCCTTCTGGCGGGAATCGCCGGCGTGGAAATGGTAGGCAGGCTTGCTATTTCCCATGACCCCGCCACAAAGGCGATGTCGGTGTGCCGCTGTTCGGTTTTAGTGGTTATTCCCGGCTTCGGCTGCGTGCGTAAATGTCATTTCCACAGTGTCAAAAAAAAAAAAAAAAAAAGTAGGCTAGTACGATAGCATAAAATTACCCTCCGTTTTCTTCATTGTGCAAAGTTTGTTGACACTGTGTACCTAACTATTTAAGCCAACAACAACAAAAAAAGTTCAATAAGAAACTTTGAGGTAGGTTAGAAGATAGCTTAAACTTACTTATATCTGCGTTACCTTTCTCGCCTAAGCTGAAGTAATTCTCCCTTCACCGTTATCACATAAAAAACTTTGGAGGCGGCGATATCTTAACGAATGTAACAGACAGGGCTACGTGTTTAGAGTGCTGAAACATTGCCCGGGGGCGCGATAAACTGCCTACTCGCGAAAGGATATTAAAAGAGTAATTCTTATTTGAAACAACGATGAAAAATCGGGCACCGTATCTCGTAACATGAGATGGTATTGTATCGGTAACTAGGAATATGGCTATGTGGCTGGATTCCTTTGTGGAAGGCACATGTCAATTTTTTTTTATATTAAAACTTTTCCCCACACTAGGAATTTCTCCTGTAGGTATCGTGGGTGCGTTTACATACATAGATATAATTCACATACACAAACATCCAGACCCAGAACAACCACTTGTAGGAAGGTCATACAAATATTTGTTCCGTGCGGGAATCGAACCCTCGACACGCAGCGCAGCAGTCATAAGCTTAACCACTGCGCTAACCATGCAGTTTGCGCAATGCGTGCTTGCAACGAATTGCTTGTTATATTTATTAATTAAGAGTTTTAATTTAAGTATCTATATTTTGCGGACACTTGTTTTTCTATCGTGATTAATAAAATATAAGTATAACTCGCGCGAGTTAACTGTGCACATTCGCCGTAAGCGCTGAGTAGCGTTAGCATCTCTGTTACAATTGTCTAAATACAGTTTAAATCCCCTGTTGTTATTACTGTTTCTGTAGAGTTTTTGCTTTGTTATTTTTTTATTAAGTTTGTTTTTTACATCTTCGGCGAGTTAGTGAAGCCTGTTGGTTGCACCAACATTATATTTCAGTCCATATGTATCAATTTAATTGCAGAACGTCATGAGTAAAATGATCTAGTATTATGAAGCTTTATCATCAAAACGACCTTTATTATTATTAACATAAAAAAATAGATTTATATTTTTTTAACATAATTCTCATTTTGTATAAACGGTACCGTCTGAATGATGTCACAGGGCAAGCGTCGCTGCGTAAGGAGGCGCGGATTCGATCCCCGTGCAGTGCAAATATTTGTATGCATGAATATGTATAAGTATTTGCACTGGTCTGGTCGTGCCTCGTAAAGCACGTTAAGCCATTGGTCCCGGTTGCCATACGAACATCTAGTGGCAGTAGTTACGGGACGTTGGAGCCCTCAAAAGTCCAACAATTGGTCTAACTGCAATGCTTCGATATCGCCTTCGGGTTGTGGAGGACGGACGGCAGTCACTTCACGGAAAATATCGAAGTTTAGCCAAAATCAGCAGTTAGACTGGTAAAGCGGGTCCCAGACTCCAAAGCTGAAAAAAAGCTTCGAATGCGATTGGGATTAACCCTAAGATAATGATGAGGTAAGTGAGCTTGGACTAATTTTGACATAGGAGATCCTACTTCTATTAAGGAATTCTTTGGAATATTTGTAAATAAAGGACCTATTTTAGCTAACGAGCACCCTAATTGTGTAACACACTATTACTATAATTTGGAAACATTTTGAAGTTTATTGCTATTCCATTGCTCCATTTATGTTCTAAAATGTGTCTGCTCAACAACGGTAACAACGCAATGAATAGGTATTGCTGAACTGTCAAAATGAAACCGATCGCTTCTGATAATGTGCTATGTACTACTAATTACACTGCAGGGCTATGAATAGTGGCAATTGTGCTGCTGATGTAGGTAGGAAAGGATTGGCTAAACTAAATTTTTCTGTGAGGTCCGCATTAAAGGTAGAATTATAAAAAAACTTGGTTTACCTTTGGTACCCATTATGAAGGTAAGGTTAGTTGAGATGATTATTTAAAGTGGTCGTATGATAAGTACACCTAACAAACATTTCTATTCCGATCAAAACCGCCTAGGTTTCACAGTGTAACAGATTATTCAGTGTCAGTTGCGAGTATCGATATAAACCCATTTCCGTACTCGTCGTATCAGCTATTCCAAGTTTGAAAAATTTACGAATGGGTTCGCGGTAAAAATGTCCATCGTTGGCGGCATTTCCCGACGTGGTAAAAGCGAATTGCTCCCGGTTTAGAAAAGATTTAACATTGCCGCGGACTGTGTTTTATTGCTCTTTATTATCTACGGGATTCCGGTCGGGCCCGAGCGAGGAGGCAGAATGAGAGCTCGTTTGCCTATTTCCATGTTTGATTTGTTGGATGCTTAGCGGAACTTTGAAATGCAAATCAACGTGTTTTACGCGGTCTTTTGTGTTTGGGTTAGGTTAGGTTGTGTGTACGAGTAGGAAGACATAAAACCCCTATTATATTCCACAATATTTACGGCCCAATATTTAGTGATGGTTTATTAGTGACCCTTCCTCCCTTTCTCTTATTAAACCATCCGGATTTAGGGGAAGGTTCCCTGAACATAGCGTAGTTGTAACAAAGATTTAAGTTGAATAAATACTTATGTACCTACTATATAATATATGTACTTATGCACCTACTATGCAATAATATATTTTTTCTCTAATTATGTCGTGTTCATAGGTTATAGATTCTACGAAAGAACATAAGTAGCTCATATTTATTACCTCAGAAAAAAATAATCTGTTTCGTTTAGTAGCAGCAGATCTATGGCAAATTCGCAATTTAAAATCCCAATGAGAGCTAGACACGCACTTGATCAATATAGACAAATTGTTCTCAATTACCTACTTAAATCTTACGCTTTCGTCTACCAACACGAAACTTATTTATTTATATAATAGTTTATTGTACATCAGACAATACATAACAAAACAATTCGTTTAACACTACAATACATAAATATACGTACAATAGGCGGTCTTATCTTCTTCCACGTCTGGAATACTTACACTGTTTGTGTGGGCATAAAAAGGTATTGTCATTGGCGCAAAATTATAAGTATATTAGATACGATATACATAGGATATATTATAATAGAGAAGTAGTTATATTGTTAGCTATATGTATGCTATATAATAAATTGATTTATATCTACAATTATAATATTTAAAATCAATTACAATAAAGACACCCGTTCTATATTTTGTTGAATTAATTTTTTACTTATAAAATGTATTTTTATGAAGTACAATAAAGTAGACACATACAGGCAATAACGTATACGTAGACAAAAAATAACGACACTGGAAGTATGTAGGTATGTACGTGCTGCTAGCGAGAGTGGTAGTACTTATAGATATCTACATAAATATATACAAAAACTTATAAATTGCAAATAAAAAAGAAATCGTTACGATGTATGCATAGAAAATAAAACGCGCTAAGTGTGTTAGTCGATATCGATAGGAATTTAAATAATAATTTTAATATTTTCTAATACTTTTGTCTAGTCTCTGAGTTAGATTCGTAGGTCGAACAAAATGTTATTACGTGTTTCAGTAGCACATTATCTCGGAGCCTCTGATTTGACAAAAACTATGTCTCGACTTTAAAACAGACTCTGACCGCTCTATGTTGTTCCCTCCTTTCTTCTTAGAGTTATTGTCATAGAAAAACCCCATCTGGTTTTAATGTGTTTGTAAAAATCTATTTACAAAATTTTAATCATTTATCATTAGCTAGAATTTGTGCTCTGTTGATAGTAATAGCTTCACTTCGTATTTTTTTGTTTACATAGGTAACATTGTAGACTTAAGACTTCACAGTAATTATCGAAATGTTGCGCTAGGTAGCACTTCTGCCTCACTCTTATAAATGTATTTCATCATCATCAACCTTTCTATCGTCTGACAGTTGGATACAGGTCTCCTTTTATACAATATGTGAAGAAAACCCTGTCCGACCCGTAAGGATAATAAAGGTTAGGTAAACACTTGACCGAATATAATATAAAATTTTACGTAATCATCATAGAAACAATACTAATGAATTTTGACATAATCTTTTTTCCCTCGAATTAATTCCAACTTCCCCGAAATTTGGTAATTTTTAAAAAGTGACAACACCGTTATTATTATGAGCGAATAGCGATGCGGGCACGTGCCGCGTGCCCTGTCCCCAAATGTATTAAGTTACCTACCTCTTTTTGCGAAATAATATTTATTTTTTAGGTTGATTTTTTTTTAAGTTTTGCCCGGCTTTGTATCCATTAGTAGAATCAGTTATCGATATCTAACAATACCTTGACGGATCGGACAGGGTTTTCTTAACATATTGTATAGAGATGGATTGAGGCGTCATCACCACGGGCACGCCACAATAGCGGCGGTAAGTCCCCTCTTTGAGAAGTGGTTAGAGAGGCGCCACGGCGCCCTCACCTTCCTCCTGACGCAGGTCCTCACCGGACACGGTTGTTTCGGGAGGTTCCTGTTCCGTATAAGGCGCGTGGAAACGCCAGGGTGTCACCAATATGTGGATCGTGCTGAGGACACGGTGGAGGTCTACCCGGCTTGGGTAGAGCACCGCCGTGTCCTCAAGGCGGCGACTCTGGTCCAGGCCATGGTCCAGAGCGAGAGTGCATGGCAGGCCGTCACCTCCTTTTGCGAAGCAGTGATGCTGGCAAAGGAGGAGGCGGAGCGCAGCGGAATCCCAGCGGCCTCACGCTACTAGCCGCCGCAGGAGACGCCCCGGTCGGGAGACGACACCGAACTCCCAGTCACCGTAGGCCTGCGGGTGGCGAGCAGTAGGGCGCTCGCCGCCCGTTAAAGGCCCGAGTAGACGGCGCGTTATGTTTCACGCGCGCTTCTAAGAGATGTCAGTACATCGTGACGAGGTCCACGAAGACCGATGCCTCCTGGGTCAGGGTTGCGGGTTGGTTAAAAAATAAACCGTGGCCACACAAGAAACACGGGTCGGTTTTAGTCAGTAAAAGTTCCGCTCCGCTCAGAGCTGGAGAAGTAATTTGATAATTTCTCATACCAACAAAAAAAAAAACCCGTCATCACCATACTTGCTCAATGCGGGTTGACGATTAATTTATTTATATATACTTATTTGTACACCAAAAACATGCAATAATTAAAAATACATCCAACACTACAAAATATACCTACAATGGGCGGTCTTATTGCAATTTTGGTAATACATTAAATGGGGTTGCCGTTGGTACCAATATTATACATACAATACACTAAAATAGATACACAGATACAAACATATACAAAATTATACATACATAAATAAATACATACACACTCTTCGAGGAATACGGAGGAAAAGGTGTGATGTTATGTTACTTTCCAAAATATTTTTTCGTAGAATAACGAGAAAGACTTTCGCAGCTTAAGTTGTTAGCGAAAACTTTGCTACTTGAAATATTTAAATCCTGTTTTACAGCGTATTCGGAATTACGTTGTAACGTTAAAATGTCATAATAAGAGCAACACACGCTCCTAACGAGAATACTTTCTGTTATGTGTAAAACTTTGTAACAGGGTTCTCTATTTAGCAAACGAATAAATGTATTTGGAATGAACACTTATATAAGTGCGTCTAATTCTACAACATAATCTTCCGCTTCAAAATTCTCGAAATCGAGAAGCGAAAAGGTCACGATTGGCACCCTAATTGCGTAACGCACTATTGCTATCATTGCATTTTGAAGCATATCTTGTCATAGTTAATCCATTGGTTCATATGTTCGAACTGCAAAATCGCTTCGAATGCCTCGGTGAATGCCTAGATGTGGACGACTATAACAACAGGTTTGTGGAAACTCTCCAAACGGAAGAGTCCAAGTTTTACAAAACCCCGCGAACACATTTTTGTCAAGTGATTGCGACGAGTTGGGATCGTTTAGACTGAACGGACCAATGGGCAGGCTGGTCATTACCGGACGGCGAGCCAAACTGGGCTGATCGCCGCCACGAAGACACGGCGGTGCTTCAACAAAGATAAAATTTTCGGATTTCGCATATTGATCAGACTAAGTACTGGCTTATTAATTACACACATCAAAAGTGTCTAGGGATCAACATATATTTTTGCAATAACTTTTCTCCTGATTGATATTAATTAAAATTTTCTTTAAGGATTCATCAAATAAAGTGTTTTCGTTTGTCACAGTAACGATAAACCAAGTCACCTTTGCATTAATAAAGAAATTTGCCATTTTCCTAATAAAGGGATATTTGACATTTAAACCACTAACACAAAAGTTCGAAAAAAGACTGAAATAACAGTTTTCTCTAAAATTTTATTGGGTAACTTAAACAATTAATAATCCGTGTTTCTACCGCGAACACAAAAAACACAAGAACATCGGTTTGGCATACTCAAAATGAGTTCATCCAAATCACGCTGTGGAATGGCCGCCCATGTTCGTTGCAACAACAAAAAAAGGTCTTCTTGCGACTGGATACCCTCCATATTCGGCAGAGCTCTTCTCTGTAGCATATCCCATGCATGCTCAATCGGGTTCAAGTCTGGCGACTGAGCAGGCCAGGGCAGGACATTGATGTTAGCTGCGGCGAGAGTCTGTCTTACAACTCTTGCGGTGTGCGGTCGTGCATTATCATGCATTAACTGAAATAAGGGACCGATTTACACTTGTAGAGGAACGATGACGTCTGATACAATCGTCTCAGCATAAATTTGAGCGTTGAGGTTGCCTCTGATCCAAATCAACTCAGTTCTTCCGCCGATCCAAATACCCGCCCATACCACGATGGTTCCACCACTATAAGGATGGACTTCCTGGCAGGATTTTAATCGCTGTTGGCGTCCAGGGGTTCTCCAGTGTCGTATACGTCTTGTATCCGCTCTCATACCAAAACGAGACTCATCAGAAAAGCACACGAAACGCCATTGTTCTTCTGCCCAATTTCTGTGTTCAAGAGCCCATTGATATCGAATCCTACGATTGTGCATTGCTATAGGTGGTACCCGTAGCGGTCTTCGGGAATGAAGGTTCACTTCATACAAGCGGTTTCTGACTGTTTGGTCGCTAATTAAGTTCCCTGAAGAGTGATGAAGCCTCACGGCTAACATCATGGCGGTTATTGTTGGAGCTCTTCGAGTTAAGATTTGAATGTATCGGTCTTGTCTCCGTGTGGTGCAGCGATACCGTCCTCCATGGCGCTCAGCCACGGTACCAGTGCTTCGGTAACGTGTCCAAAGTCGACTGATAACACTCTTACTTTATTCAGAGCTAAAGCCACAGTACGTTGCCGGGAACCAGCTTCTATCATTCCCACGGCTCTGAGCATTTCTTCCCTGCTTAAATGACGTCGCCGCTCCATAATAACGTTGGTTTTAATCAGTAGTAGGGAAACAGTAGCACTAATAATGTCTTCAATGCGTTGTATGTTTTTATAGGGAAAATATTGACAGCTGATTTTCATCTTTTACTCGAATTTGATTTACAGTTCCTGATTCAAATTATGAAATGCACCAAAAAGGATCCATATAAATTTATAAAATCATAAATTTATTACAAAGCCACATCTCAATATCAAGAAATCCGCATAAAAATGCTTGATCCCTAGACACTTTTGATGTGTGTAGCAGTACCTAAGTGCTTATGTTAAGTCTAATCTACATACGTGAAATTTCGAAATTTTGACAGTTTTTTTTTGTTTGTAAGAAAGAACTTGTACTATACTTGTTACTTAAAAACACAAAACAATGTTTTTAACTGACTTCTAAAAAAGGGGGAGGTTATCAATTCGTCGAAATATTTATTTTTTTATGTATGTTCCACGATTACTTTACTTGTTTGAAAGGGTATACTTTCCAGTTGGTCCCATAGTCACCAGGTCAGGATCTGATGATGAAAGACCAGGGAAATCAAGGGAAACTTTCAAAAATCGTATGGGCGACTAGTGCAATTCTAAGTATTTTAAAGTACTACGATGTAATAAAGTTCTGGGGTAGATCTGATGATGGAGCTGGGAGACAGTCGAAGAAACTCCTCAAGGATTCACAGCAGCTACCTAATGTCTGTGCTTGATTAATTTGTATTGAGAAGAACTTTACACCTTGGTGGTTGTGACTGTCATAAGGGCTCTGATGATGAAGACAAAGTCCAGGTCCGGGAACTCAGCGGTTTACAGTAGCTAATTTGTGTTTGAACTTATTTCAATTATATTGATGAGTACTTTACATCCGTGTAGGTTAAAATGACGGTCTGCAGTAGATCTGATGATGAAGACCCTAGACAGTCGAGGGAACTTCTCAACGATTCACAGCAGCTACTTTGAGTTCGTGCTTGATTAATTTGTATTGATAAGAACTTTACACCTAGATAGGATGTAATTGTCATTAAGGCTCTGATGATGAAAACAAAGGCCAGTTCGGGGAACTCTTCAACGGTATGGTACGGTTTACAGTAGTTACCTTGTATTTGGACTTAATTCATTTATATTCATAAGCACTTTGCACCCATATGGGTTATAATGGTGTTACGAATGCACCTTATGTCGAGGGCATAAGGTTCAATATCGCGTGACATGCAGTGCGTAACTTTTAAGCCCTATAACTCGAGACCTAGACATTGTCTAGGTGTAATATAAAAACGCATTCCTAGACTTAGGGTGCCCTATCGAATGGTACAGGTTTCATCAATTTTGTCAACTAAGTGACGACATCGAAATTTCTAGAAAACCATTTCCGGGAATTACCGTAGGTACTTACTGAATGTACTCGAAGTTATGCGCTATTATTATTACGTCTAGACGATTCTGGAATTTTCGATCAGCTGGACTATATATAGCGCCGTGACGCCAGCGCAAGTCAGTCTGCACTTGACTACCGAGACGAAAACAGCGATACTTAAGAAGCGATCTTTGAGAATACCTACTGCGACAACTGTAACGAGAACTGTAAGTACTACGTGAAGTAACATCTGTAGTGTTATTGTGTGTTTACAATACGGACTTCGTGGACGTAAGTGAAGACTTCGGTGCAACGTCAGCAACATTCTACTTGTCATTGCCTACAATCGACTGTACCTTCGTTGCCAATAAATTTCGAAACCCTTAACCGGCGTTTTAGTACCCCTAGCCCGTAACAATGGTGACCCGGTTGGTGACCTGTAACACAGGCTTCTTCAAAAACCTACTCCAGGCACAAATCTCTTCCAATGATGAAATATAAGTAAAATATTATTAAACCAATGTTGTGAAGAGAGAAATAAATAAATAAAATAAGTTTAATGAAGGTTTGCAGAAGATTTGATGATGGAGCTGAGAGACAGTCGAGGGAACTCCTCAACGATTCACAAAAGCTACCTTGTATTTGTGCTTGATTAATTTGTATTGATAAGAGCTTTATACCTAGATGTATTGTGATTGTCATTAGGGGTCTTATGATAAAGTCAAAGGACAGTTAAGGGAACTCCTCAACGGTTTACAGTAGCACCATTGTGCTTGGTATGAATTCGTTTATATTGTTGAGAACTGTGCACCTTTATGGGTTAAAATGATGGTTTGAAATAAATCTGATGATGAAGACCATAGGCAGTTGAGGGAATTCCTCAACTGCCTATGGTCCTGCTGAAATTTACAGCATTCTACTCGCCACGTTTATGCAACAATCAATTATAAACATAAAACTGAATTTAAATTCCATAATCGCGTCATGCTAGACATTCTTCATATTTTCATTTTGGTTTCATAGGAATTTTATAGAAATCTGTTCAGTGGCTCCATTTTTAAACTAAAATTACGGGTAAAAATTAAAGTAAACAAAATTACTTTGCTTACATGCCTTTTCCCAACTAGTTTAGCGTCGGCATGCAGTCTAACCGGATGCGGCTGGACAGTACTTTTCACAACTCAAAAGTGTAAAATAAAAACATTTTTTACAAAAAAAAAAACAACAGACTTCCAAAAAACACTACAACGTGAAAAATAACTAATCTCGGAAGTCGGTGCCAAAAACTAATCTACAAAAACCAAAGACACCGACTTCCGACATTAGTTATTTTTCACTTTGTAGTTGTTTATTTTTTGGAAGTAGGTTGTTTTTTTTTTTAATTTTTTTTTCAAAAACGCTTGCAAAAACTGATTTTTTGTTCGACAGCCGATATGATTTTACGCAGAACCTTCTGCGTTCTTAATTGGTTTTTCATACAATATTTCTAAAGCCGCAATAAAGCTAAAACCGCTGAATAATCTTTACTGAGGTTTATATAACAGACTTTATTTAATCATGCTTATTTTCGCTATTAAAGCGAAGGTTTCTTAGAAGCGTGGTAGTCATAACAGCTGACCTGAAAATCTCTCATTTACACCACTCAGCGTTTTTACTAACTATGTTAGTGTCGTTTTCCAGTCTTACCAGCTGAATATTAGTAAAATAGAACAACTGCCTATCTGACCTCTACAAGCCAGTCCTAATGGGTGAAGGGGAGACCCCTTGGACCCCTTGGTAACATTGGTTGACTTTCAGGCTACTGAAGACTTATGTGGCATTGGAAAAAATAGCCCTTAGTACAACATTCTGCTTCTTCTATAGAGGGTTACTGCTGGAAGAAACGGAGGGGAATATAGCTAAATTACTTGCCGGCCGGCGACTGTAGCTAAAAGCAATGAAGATATTTATATTTATAATCCTTGAGCCGAGAAGATGGCCTGGCGAGGCCACGTTAGTTATGGCATCAGTGGTATTCTAAAGGTCATCCAAGGCGCAGGTGAACTCTTAATAATAGGTACTTCAGCAAGTGAGGCGTAATCTGAGCACTGGTGTTGTATATGGGTCATTCATCATGCATTTAATTTCCAATTTAATAACAAAAGGGAGTACAAACCCCTGCGTACTGAACCATTTTATAAATAGCATCCACTCTTGACATTTCCTTGAACATTATGAAGTTATGAAACACCATTTTCAGCCCGTAAGTGGCTTTGAGGAACGATTTGGAACTTTATTGTAGAGTAATAACAGTCCCGGGCTTATGTGGGTTATTTTAAGTGTATGTACACTGTACAGTCAACACAGAAGATAATAACCTGGGTTGTCGCATTTGATTAAACTTATGGTAAGAACCGATGGATTTTTTCGACTGAAATTAAGCTAGGTGATAAAATATATTACCTAATTAAATGAAATATAATAGATTTCTCTTTATTATGTACACCATATAGACAGAATATAAATATAAAGGCTTTACAAAGGGTGACACAATGGGCGGTCTTATCGCTAAGAGCGATCTTTTACAGACAACCTTTGGATGAAATACTAAGGGGAAGAAGAGAGAATTAATGTAGGTAGTCTATAGTGTACTATTTAGATTATACAAAAAAAAAAATGTACTTGGGTAAAGTATATAAAGGATGTATCTGACATCGACGCACAAACGAGTACCATGGATCCGGTACATGATTCTGAACCCCCCAAAGGTGAAATTTTTCGTCGGCTTTTTCATGATTTAAAAAAACATATATGTAGTTTTTTTCACTTTAGACCGTTCATAATTGCTATACTTTTATGACCTAATAAGATTTGAAAATAAAAATTAATTAATTCGCTAATTACACAAAAAAGCGCAATGAAAACCAAACTCGATCATCAGGGATCAACATCATACCTACAAACTCGCACGGCGGCACGCTTGCAACGTTCAAAGGCGAGTCGACACTTTTTTTTAAACACTGTTATTTCTGTAACCGTTCATTAACGACATAAATGACTAACATAATTTTATTAGTGGCATGTGGTCTAGCTTTTTCGCGAAGTTTGCGTTACGATGTCAGATACACCCTGTATACTAGTTTAAATAAATATATACATGTCAATTGATAAACATCATACAAGAGCAAATTAAATATAATGATATGTTTAAAGAGAGAGGAAGCGCTTTTTAATGCTTTAGCATAAAATTTCATTCGAAAACATCAACCCGTTTCTTACTAAACTCCAACTATATCGACGACCTTACTTAATTGTTTTGGTGACCGTACTTTCTAAATAAGCTATGGGGATTTAACATGTAAGAACCCATCCTTGGGTAAAATAATGGTTTTAACGAAGGATTAGGTAAATATTGTTCTTGATAAACTTGTTAAGAAAACGGAAAATAATTATGTAGGTCTTTGGCGTCATTATAATTTGTATCTATCTTGATGTTTGTTTCGTTTTCCTCGACATAAATACATATACATAGTTAGGCCGTGAGATAGGCACAAGTACAGGTCTCCCAAAGGGATAATGCGCATAGAAATCTTCGTCACTGTTCGGCAACGGTCGTATTCCCCGAGCGTTCGGAAGAAGATATGTATATAGAGTGGTGCACTTAACCATTTTTTATGCACTTAACCAGTCATCGACCGTTGCCGAACAGTGACGAAGATTTCTATGCGCATTATCACTTTGGGAGACCTGTAGGTACACTAGGTACCATGTGTAATGAATTACACATTCTACAGTATTTAATTCAAGTTAATACATATATTCAATACCTTTGACTATTTTTAGTATTTCAAATTGTTATTATCCATTATTACTTTTCTCGTCTTTTACGTGTCTCGTCGAATCCAGCTCGGCTGGGCAGCGTTCGGGAAGCTACGATACATCTTCTCGTCGTCCAAGATACCACAGTGTCTCAAGACTAAAGTCTTTGACCAGTGTGTGTTGCCAGTGATGACTTACGGAACTGAAACGTGGTCGCTCACAATGGGCCTCATACGAAGGCTCAGAGTCACGCAAAAGGCAATGGAAAGAGCTATGCTCGGAGTTTCTCTGCGTGATCGAATCAGAAATGAGGAGATCCGCAGAAGAACCAAAGTCACCGACATAGCTCTGCGAGTTGCTAAACTGACGTGGCAGTGGGCAGGGCACATTGCTCGTAGAACCGATGGCCGATGGGGCAGTAAGGTTCTGGAGTGGCGGCCACGTACTGGAAGACGCAGCGTAGGGAGGCCCCCAACAAGGTGGACCGATGACCTGGTGAAGGTCGCGGGAAGCCGATGGATGCGGGCAGCACAAGACCGGTCAGCGTGGAAAGCCTTGGGGGAGGCCTTTGTCCAGCAGTGGACATCCATAGGCTGAAGAAGAAGAAGAAGATTACTTTTTGTGCAAAAAGTGAAGCTCTATATAATATGTAAAGAAATCCCTGTCCGACCCGTAAGGATAATAAAGTTTAGGTAAACACTTGATCAAATACAAATATAAAATTTTACGTAATCATCATAGAAACAATAATAATGAATTTTGAAATAATCTTTTTTTCCCGGGAATTAATTCCAACTTCCCCGAAATTTGGAAATTTTTATAGAAGTGACAACACCGGTATTATTATGAGCGAATAGCGATGCGACCACGTGCCGAGTACCCTGTCCCCCGCCGCCCGCGGAAGGGTTTTTACTGCAAATGTATTAAGTTACCTCTTTTTGCGAAATAATATTAATTTTTTTAAGGGGATCTTTTTTTTAAGTATAGCCCGGCTTTGTATCCATTAGTAGAATCAGTTATCGATACCTAACAATACCTTCACGGATCGGACAGGGTTTTTTTACATATTGTATAACGGCTTACTCGTACCCCAAAAAGTTTCAAAGAGAAAAGAAAATGAATTTTCACGTAGAGTTAAAAAGAGTAGAAATAAGAACAATCCTCCAATTGCATCATGCGTTGAAATGCTTTACCGTTTTTGTTGGTATGCGAGAACTCATTTACATATATGCGGCAGAATTTTTAGTGCAAACTGCCTAGCCGTTTTACATACGTACATATTATATAATAAAACGTAGTGCCTTTACGTTTTTGTCTGCGTAAAAACTGGTAAAAGCGTGATAAGCTTTTTTGTTTCGCTCCATATTAAAAATAAGGAATATATGGATGATGAAAGATGCCTATCCTGCATTAGCGATTTATGTGCTAAAACGTAAACAAACACAAATCAATGGAAAAAATAACTTTAAATCCTACCCAATAAAGTTCAGTATACGCTTCAACTAGAACATTTTTAGTATAACTTTTCAATAGTCCGTGTGAGAAATTAGTGAAACGATCGTTGATGGTACTGCTTGGTGGATGGTATGGCTAGTTTATTAAGAGCCTATTTATTTACTTTGTAGTCAAACGGAAACACCGCCGTTGGCTTATTGTTCCAGTCCCTCTATGTACGTGGTATAAAAGACGAAGCAAAACTCTTCGTCTGGATCATAGCGGTGTCAACAACGTAAGTAATTAGGTAGTGTTTCACTCTGAAATCAACTTTAGTTTGTAACGAATTCATTGACTGTTTTTATAATGGGTAGGTTGCTGAATTGCTAAGCTATCGGCTATAAAGCAAAAAGTCAGTTCTAGAGATTGAAAATGTTTAAAATCTAGTGGGAATATCACACCGGAGACAATCAATGTCAAGCACTTGCCAAACATGTAGTTTTTTGGTTGGTACAGACTGAGATTAAAATGAGAAAGTTCCTAAAAATACTGGATCTGTCCCTCAGTTCACCAGATAGGTAAAACAACATCCAAAGAATAGAATAGAATAGAATAGAATACTCTTTATTATGTACACTATATATATTACAGATTATAAATAAAAATATAAGAAGAAGAAAGAAGAAGCTCCCTTTATTAGCCAACATAACAAGTTTTTGATTTAATTTGAGTTAACAATAATTAAATTATTTAAGTAAATTGAGTGGATTCATTGAATTTAACACATTTTTTTTTATTAATTTCTAGCTTTCCGCCCGCGGCTTTGCCTGCGTGGAATTCGGTTATATCGCGCTTTTTAGATTTACCTAGAGAATATCAGTTTTTTCGGGGATAAAAAGTACCCTATTATTCAATGCAGACTTGTAACTTTACGTTTGCATAATCTCAATGCAACCGGTTTAGTAGTTACGGCATGAAAGCGGAACAAACAAACAAACAAACTCACTTTTCTATTTATAATATTATAACAATAAGGAGGATAAGGATAAACTAGCGCTTTACCGCAATCCAGTCTGATGGTAAGCAGTGACGTAATCGTTGATGGTAAGCGCACTAGTTTATTAAGAGCCTATTCACTCTAGCCTTGAAGACACTCAAATTGTAGTCTGACGGAAACACCGCCGCTGGCATATTGTTCCAGTCCCTCGGTGTACGCGGTATAAAAGAGGAGGCAAAACGCTTCGTCCGGATCGTAGTGGTGTTAACAACGTAAGGGTGTAAACTCGCCATACGACGGGTTGTCCGATGGTGGAACGGAGATGGGGGAATCAAATCATGCAATTCCCTCGCACACTCTCCAAAATGCATCCTATAGAACACCGAAAGGCTGGCTACTCTACGCCTGTGCTCTAACCTTTGGATACCGTTTTGAGTTAAATCTACATACATGCCTCTCCACTAAATCCAAAGTTGCCAGGTGACATTTCGCAGCACCAGCCCAAATGTGGCTGCAGTACTCCACATACGAACGGACCTGTGCTTTGTACAACATTAGAAGCTGCGTTGATGTGAATGCCTCTCTTTCGGACCGCATTGATTCCCTACTAGCCCGAGCATCCGGCAGATATCTCTCCACAACCGTGCTGCATACCCATAGATATCGGGCATCAGCAGATCCTTTATGTGCAGCAGGAACAGAGTTACGGAGAGAACAGACCCCTGAGGAACACCGGCCTTAGTCGACATGGGCTCAGACGAGCATCCGTTGACCACAACTGGGAGGGACATTCCAGCCAGGAAGTCTTTTACCCAGCCAATCAGGCCAGAGGAAATGCCGTACGCTGGAAGCTTACTTAAAAGGCCTTCGAGACATCAAGGGAGACAGCAATCGCTTCCCCATTTTTCTCGAGGGTCTCGCCCCACAAGTTAGTGGCATACACTAGTAGGTCCCCAGTTGACCGATTGCGGCGAAACCCGAACTGTCGGTCACTGAGGAGATCGTTACCTTCCAGGTATGCCAAGAGGCGCGAGTTCAATACACGCTCCATAACTTTGCAGAGCACGGAGGTTATTGAAATCGACCGATAGTTGGTGGGATGGGCACGACTCTCCTTTTTGGGCATGGGCTGCACGTTGGCAAACTTCCAGGACTTGGGCACTATACCAGTCTTAAATGAGATGTTTTTGTCGTTAGGACGTATGATTATTCTTGGTAGACAATAAACCATAAGTAACCGCATTATAAAATCACCTTGGGTGTTAATATATTGCTGACAACACCTATTGATTTTAATGTTACCATATCGAGTAAACACAATTAAACTGTCGTTAATTTCAAACAGCCCAAATGTTTACGAAACTACCATTAATTGTAAATAAGACGTATTAAGTATCCAAAAAAACATATTTTATAATGTTCTTATTTACGTAGATGTGAGCATTTATCATCATTCGTGACAAGTTGGTATATCTACTAGGAATAGCAGTCAGTGGTTAAAAACAAAGGAATCGCTTTAAGAATAAACAGTGATAAATACAAAGAATACAATGTGGTTAAGGAAAGGAACATTGTGTTGTGTTTACATGTAGTAGAATTGAAAATTGGACAAGCGTGTGTATTGAATTTCCAGTACTAACACTGTTCAGTGTCAATATTATTATTCGAGGCAATGTATATAATTTATGACGTAATGAACAATTTTCGTGTACCCCACGCAGGTTGGCAATACATAGGATGGCGACAATAGTATTGTGTGTATACAGCTTTTTCGAGTGCTGTGTTTGTTTGAGCACACATTTTAATAATAACGAGGGCTCTTGAATTGTCAGTGCTGTGTGAAACACCGTCAATGTAGTTGACGATGAAGTCCAAACTGATATTATTTAGCGTTTTGCTTTTTTGCTCTAAAATTGTCGGTAAGTTGACTCTGCAGTAGAACACTTAATAATTTCCATTGTTATAATATGTAATACGTATCTTTAGAGTTACCATTCAAATTTTTATTACTGTTAAGTTTTAACTATCCGACGATGTTTAAATCATGGTCATTTTATTATCAAAGTCGTGGACATCAATTACAAAAGTTTGTAACATAAGTTTATTATTTTCATTTTTTCAGATTCGATTTCTCATTCTGAGGATCATGTCAGACAAAGAGTATACCCTCCACCCAACTGGCAGGGTAACCAAAATGCACCAAATGAAGAATATCTCGATACTGATTTCACACAAACTCGAAATGTGAATATTCAGCCGGAGAAGGCCCAAGATTATTATCCAAATCAAGGAAGAAGACACAACTACGACAATAATGTATATAATAGAAGTCCTCCTTCGTCGCCGTCTGGAGATGACCTCTTGTTCAGTTATGGAAGTAGTTTGGGCTCCTACCAACCCAGAGTGGAATCGTATCCATCTCACACATCTCAAGTCGAATTTGACAACCACCAACCTCGAAACCAAAACTGGAGACCACAAAATCAATACACCAAACACGTTCCAAGCTCAGTCCTCATACCTGATCATGAAAGACCTTTAGTGACTACCGTTCAAGAACCTTACCGGAGTCCAGTTCAATATCTGCATCCAAAATATGTACCACCTACAAATCAACAATATTACCATCCGGGCAGGTCACACCTACCTAGAGAACCAGTTCAATATCCTTTGACAGGTGAAAGAAAATTTGTTACAAACACAGCACCTCTCTTTGGGTCAAGTGGTTCTATACCATATGAAAATTATGCTGAAGATCAAGCGGCATCAGATATAAAAACAAGACCAACTGTGAGCCGATACACTCATAATATTGCACCCCCATCTGGAATAATATATAATGAAGCTCCTGCTGTAATAGCTCCAGACACTTTGACAGATCAGTCTGAAAATATTGAATTCGCAGAAAATTACAGATCACGTCCATTTTTAAGAAATTCTGCACCAATAAGAAATCACAACCTTAGGTCCCCATTGATATCTGAACCAGATAACAATTCAGATTCTATACCAAGCAACCATGCACATATAAATAATAAAAAAGAGGCTACTGTTATCACTAATAAGATTTTATCACAAACGCCTCTAGCCCGCAGATATGCACATAATTACAGACCAGATTCTGGATGGAATAATGTTGTAGGTGATGATTCTACCAATGGCGGACCTATAGTAAATGAACCAGCAGAGGTAAAATCAGAAAACTATGAAACTAATTATAGACCCAGAGAACATGTCCCGATTCAAACACAGTCGGGAGCTCCTTCCGCACCTTCCGGTAAACGTAAAGAAAGTAACGTGCCACACCAAGCACCTACACATATTCCTACTCCTACAAATACTAATCCTAAACAGAATGTGTATCCTACGATAAGTTCAGAAGGAATAACAGGTGAGTTATTTCATTGTTTTCTGTGTATCTTGTTATCTCTATCTATCTTGTGTAGTCAGGCACGAGTAATATTATAATCGATAAATAATTCAAATAATATTTACTTTTAGTACATGGAATGCTGTACACTATGACTAGATATCCAATAATGTAAGGTCCTAAATTTAGATAAACGTGGAAGTATTTTTTTACGAGTTACATTGCTTAATGTTTCTCACCGTGGGTCATATTTATAAGTTTCATTGGATTTTTTCTTTCAGAATATAATTTGAGCAGCTTTGTAGCGAAACCTGAAGTACAAGATATGTTAGCAAGAACTAATAAACGTTATGTAGTGGTCCATTCAAATGGAACGGTCGAATTTTTAGACACGATTGATTTCAATTCGCCCCAAAATTCAAAATTCCGTCTAGTAAATCACAAACGTAAAAATATTGGTGATTCAGATAGTGACAGATTTCTCACTCAAAACTCACCAGAGAATTTACCAAATAATATCGCTAAGACTCCTTTTTCAGTAGGTGAATATCCGTCGCCTACAAACAATCAACCAGCAGATGATAAAAAACCAAAACCGTTGAATGTGCATCAAATAGACGAGTATGATTCAATCAGATCACCATCGTTTAAGCCCAAAAAAAGGCCAGTAGATAATATCAACTCAAAACCATTATCTCCCTCGACTTTAAATAAAGATCATTCAATTCAAAATGAGCATGTAAAACCCATGCCTTATGATGTTAATCAACCACAAAATGATGGATATTCAAAAACAAAGATTCCGCCTGTAAACCTATCAGCTGCAGAAGGAAAGTCTAACCCCTTGCTTCAGGATGGGAATAAATTCGGGGATGCAAAAACCCAGTCAGCATATGATGATAATTCAAAACTACATCAGACCAAAGATAAAAATAATTTGACTCCATTGCTTCCAAATAAAAGACAGACAGCACTCTTTGAAAAACCCAAAGAGTCATCCGTAAAACACCCAGAAAATGATTACAATTCTGAGCCCTTACTAGCGAATGAAGGTCAGCCACATAATGAAAAACCATTCCATCATTACAGAAGGCACCCAGAAAATTATTACAAATCAAAAGATTCACATATAAATCAACCAGCAGATAATGTTAATTCAAGCCCATCGTCTCTAGGTGAAAGACAACCAGCGAGTGATAGCAACATACGGCAATTGCATGAAGATCAGCCAGGAGGTGAATCCGATTCCACCTTATTGCCTTCACATGATAAACATCTACCACACCATTATAAACTAAAATCTAGGAACCCTCATGATCAATCGTCTCCAGGTGAAGATCAAATACGAAATGATAATGATTCTGAACTATTGTCCATAAATCCAACACAGTCGGCAAATAATACAAAATCAAAACCGATACATGGTGTTCAATCAGTTAATGATAATAATTCAAACCCATCCTCTCCTGATAAAAATCAACCCGAAGAAGATAAAAAATCAAAACCATTGCGACCAAATGAAAACCAACCGACGGATGATTTAAAAACAAAACAAAATTCTAAACCATTGCCTTCAAATGCATATGCATCAGGTGACAAAACCGACTCCACCTCATTGTCCCCACACAAGAAATATCCATCACACTATTATAAACTAAAATCAAAGAACCCACATGATCAATCGCCTTCAGGCGAAGATCAAACGGGAGACGATAAAGATTCTGAACCACTGCCTGCAAGTCCAACACAGCCGGAAAATAATACAAAATCAAAACCTATACATGGTGTTCAATCAGTTAATGATAATAATTCAAACCCATCATCTCCTGATAAAAATCAACCCGATGAAGATAAAAAATCAAAACCATTGCGACCAAATGAAAACCAACCGACGGATGATTTAAAAACAAAACAAAATTCTAAACCATTGCCTTCAAATGCATATGAATCTGGTGACAAAACTGATTCCACCTCATTGTCTCCACACAAGAAACATCCATCACACCATTATAAACAAAAATCAAAGAACCCACATGATCAATCGCCTTCAGGTGAAGGTCAAACAGGAGACGATAACGATTCTGAACCACTGCCTGCAAGTCCAACACAGCCGGAAAATAATACAAAATCAAAACCTGTACATGGTGTTCAATCAGTTAATGATAATAATTCAAACCCATCCTCTCCTGATAAAAATCAACCCGAAGAAGATAAAAAATCAAAACCATTGCGACCAAATGAAAACCAACCGACAAATGATTTAAAAACAAAACAAAATTCTAAACCATTGCCTTCAAATGCATATGAATCTGGTGACAAAACTGATTCCACCTCATTGTCTCCACACAAGAAACATCCATCACACCATTATAAACAAAAATCAAAGAACCCACATGATCAATCGCCTTCAGGTGAAGGTCAAACAGGAGACGATAACGATTCTGAACCACTGCCTGCAAGTCCAACACAGCCGGAAAATAATACAAAATCAAAACCTGTACATGGTGTTCAATCAGTTAATGATAATAATTCAAACCCATCATCTCCCGACAAAAATCAACCCGAAGAAGATAAGAAATCAAAACCATTGCATCCAAATAAAAACCAATCGCAGGACGATTTAAATACTGAAGCCTTGTCTTTGAAAGTATATGAATCAGTTGACAAAACTGACTCCACCTCATTGCCTCCACACAAGAAACATCCATCACACCATTATAAAGTAAAATCAAAGAACCCACATGATCAATCGCCTCCAGGCGAAGATCAAACAGGAGGTGATAACGATTCTAAACCACTGCCTGCAAGTCCAACACAGCAGGAAAATAATACGAAATCTAAGCCTGTACATGGTGCTCAACCAGGGAATGATAATAATTCAAACCCATCATCTCCCAATAAAAATCAACCCGAAGAAGATAAAAAATCAAAACCATTGCGTCCTAATAAAAACAAATCGCAGGATGATTTAAAAACAAAACAAAATTCTAAACCATTGCCTTCAAATGCATATGAATCAGGTGACAAAACTGACTCCACCTCATTGCCTCCACACAAGAAACATCCATCACACCATTATAAAGTAAAATCAAAGAACCCACATGATCAATCGCCTCCAGGCGAAGATCAAACAGGAGGTGATAACGATTCTAAACCACTGCCTGCAAGTCCAACACAGCAGGAAAATAATACGAAATCTAAGCCTGTACATGGTGCTCAACCAGGGAATGATAATAATTCAAACCCATCATCTCCCAATAAAAATCAACCCGAAGAAGATAAAAAATCAAAACCATTGCGTCCTAATAAAAACAAATCGCAGGACGATTTAAATACTAAACCAAATACTAAAGCCTTGTCTTCGAATGCATATGAATCAGATGACAAAACTGACTCCACCTCATTGCCTCCATACAAGAAACATCCATCACACCATTATAAACTAAAATTAAAGAACCCACATGATCAATCGCCTCCAGGCGAATATCAAACAGGAGGTGATAACGATTCTGAACCACTGCCTGCAAGTCTAACACAGCCGGAAAATAATACGAAATCTAAGCTTGTACATGGTGCTCAACCAGGGAATGATAATAATTCAAACCCATCATCTCCCGATAAAAATCAACCCGAAGAAGACAAAAAATTAAAACCATTGCGTCCTAATAAAAACCAATCGCAGGACGATTTAAATACAATACCAAATACTAAACCCTTGTCTTCGAATGCATATGAATCAGGTGACAAAACTGACTCTACCTCATTGCCTCCACACAAGAAAAATCCATCACACCATTATAAACTAAAATCAAAGAACCCACATGATCATTCGCCTCCAGGCGAAGATCAAATGGAAGATGATAACGATTCTGAACCACTGCCTGCAAGTCCAACACAGCCGGAAAATAATACGAAATCAAAGCCTGTACATGGTGCTCAGCCAGGGAATGATAATAATTCAAACCCATCATCTCCCAATAAAAATCAACCCGAACAAGATAAAAAATCAAAATCGTCAAAGCGTCCAAATGAAAACCAATCAACGGACGATTTAAAAACAAAACCAACTTCTGCTGATGCGTTCAAAAATGATGACCAAAATAGTTTTAGGACAGTGTCATCAACTAGACCTAATTATACCACATCGTCCAAACCAGAGGTTCTAAAAACACATGGACGCAAACACATTCATCGTACATCTACTTCTACTTCGCCGAGTAAGTACAACAGTACATTTCCCAAGGAACATTGTTACTAGCTAAATAATATTTACTAAAATATTGAAACTATCGCATTGTTATAGATGTAAGCACTTCAGCCACCCCGGATGATACTTCAGAGGATCAAATTGTCACCTTATCACCAATAGAACAAACAACTGATAATGTCAGCGATGTTCCGACAGAGGTAACCACACATACTTCAACCTCACCGACCGGCAACATAAGTGATGATAAAACAAAAGGAACTAAAGAAAATAAGGACACCCAAACTAAAGATAAAACTGATGTAGATCAAGTTAAGAAACCGGAAGAAGATACACAAACAGGTAAGTGAAGCTAAGTTCTATTAATTAAAGACAGGCCAGTTCCAACCCTTAGCAAATCAGATAAGTCGCCAATAATAAACAAGATGATTACCTCGAACATATTCTACCACTACAGTATCTCCAAGCACTTCAACTTTACCGAGCGGCAACTTAAGCGATGACAAAACAAAAGGAACTAAAGAAAAAAAAGACACCCAAACTAAAAAGAAAACTGACGTAGATCAAGTTAAGAAACCGAAAAAAGATACACATACAGGTAAGTGATAGTATTTTATATTAATTGTGCAAAGGAGTGAAAGATTGCTCAAATGTAAGAGAATATATTGCGCACTACATATGTTTATTGCATAACGTTGCTGTTCAAATTACTTTGCAAGCTGATAAGCTTCAATATTTTTTTGTTCTATCAGCTGTGTGTAGTTCAAGTGAACTGTTTGATACAAATACTGATGTTCCGGCCGAAAGCGATGATTATTTTAGTGTCATTGTGTCACCTTCAGTACAAATTGATGTAGACACAGGTGATGCTTCTGGTGATAATTCATTAGAACTCGAACAATCCGATACTGATATTACAATAACAGTCAGCAATAGCACAGCTAATGATTCTGAAGACGAAATTATCACCATAAATGTTGAAATCTCGGAAAGTACAGGTGATGCCCCTCCATATTTATAATGATTCTTCGGAATCTTATTACTTTTTGAGTTGGTCAATATTTACACAAATTATACTGATGCAGATGATGCAGATACATCCAGTGCCGATAACGACCTATTGATTACAATTGATACAAATGACGGCAGCAATGATAATTCTAAAACACTCAAACCTGAGGATTGCAAAAAGGATCATAATAATAATGGCAAAGGACAAAATGTCGAAATCGGTATACTCTATAATGCTTTTAATTTTATAATTCATAGAACAGGACTTATTGTAATACGGCTATATTTGTTTTAGATCTATCAAACCTGAAAGGGGAGCCTACAATGTGGATAAGAACAACAAACCAAGACTTCATTGACAAATTGACGGCTAAGGATGACACGGAGTACGATTTAATATACTTTTTCCAGATAGAGAATCAACCTGTTATAGAGAGAGAAAAGACGACTACAATTCACTGTAACGGCACTGTTGTTACAGATATTATTGAAATTACATATCCAATCAAAGATGGTAACTTTTAACACACTTAAATATTATTAATACAGAATATTTTTGATAGACAATGGCCTCTAATCCCTTGTTCACAAATTATCTTTTTCTATTACATTAAGAAAGAGACAGAATATAAAATAGTTTAGTCCTGTCAATTTATTCCACGTTTAAAGTAAATTGACGAATTTTTTTTAACAAAATGACGTCTACTTTGTCAATCGTTTTGATGCGATTTTTAATCGTATTTAAACTGTCTGTGGAGTACCTATCTTAATTTGAAATTAGTTGACGCTAGGCGTAAATTGATGTATTTTAGTTGTCATGTTTTTAATCACGTCAAAACTGTCTATGGAGTATTCTGATTTGACAGGACTAAACTAACATTTTATTTTCTAACCTTTTTGAATTAGAAACTAAAAGATGCACTGAACTTTATATTTTAGTTTTGTTTGTAAACAAGAGAATCGAGGCGGTGGCCTCGATGTGACAGTGGTCATATTAAATTATCTTCGATTTTTAAAATATCTGTTTTATTGTTTAACACTGGTTGGCTGACATCAGAAGCAATGGATTTTATTTTGACATTTCAAAACATTCATTGCGTTATTTGTCTTGTTGAGCAGATTCATTTTTCAAACGTATGAATGAATTAATTATTTATATCTTTCAAAATGATTCAGCTTGATAATGATAGTTTTTGTAGCATTTAGGGTGGTGGAATCCACAGAATCTTAACAGGCCTTCAATAGACAGGATGTAACGTATAAATACGTAGATTTTGATGCTTAATATATTTTTATATTACAGATCTAACACCTACAATAGCGAAAACGACGAAAATCATGGACCTGGAGGATTATAAATCATCAGGGCAAGGGATTAAGGAGGATGAAGTTTAATTTTCGTAACAGTTAGATTACAGACTTAAATTTTTCGTTCACATTTAGATTACCGTTATTTTTTTCCATTCCCATGAATTTTTATTGAGATTTGTAATATATATTATTAAAACAATAACCACCAAATCATTTAATTTGATTTAAAATTGTTCTTCACCTAAGAATCTGTAGTTGTTGCTACACGTACAGTCGTATGCGCCAATATGTCGATTATTGACATTATGGGTATTAGAAACATCGATACATAAAATAGTTTGGCATCTCCATAATCCGCCTGACGGCATGCAATTTTAAATGGTGTTTGTCTCTACTTATTGTACAATTACTAATAATCATCTAAATTTCATTTATTCATTCGAAACAAAATAAATAAAAAAGTCATAAAAATAATAAATGTCAGGAAATTTCGTCATGGACAGGTCAATTGAAAATTTATAAATATGTCAAACAATAAATAACCACTAATTAAAAACAAATCAAGTCAATAACCAAATACAATAATGTCATCTCTCATTACCTATTAGATTGCATGTCATTTATAAATTCGTTTACACTGTAATAGGCCTTTTCCACGAGAATTTTTTTAACTTTATGTTTAAATATATTATAGCTTATGCTTTCTAATAATTCTTTTGGTAGGTGATTATAAACGCGTGGCGCCATACAGAGTACACTATTTTTCATCAATGCACTTTTGTGTTGAGGACAGTTAACTTTTAAATTGTGACGTTTACTTTTATAATTTTCGTACATCATTAAATTACTTCTGACAAATATCGCCAACTCATATATGTACAGACACGGTACTGTCAATATTTTTAATTTTTTAAAATATGGTCTACAGCTAACCATTAGATCGAACTTGCACATTGCCCTTATGCGCTTTTTTTGTGCTTTGAAAATTTGCTCTTTTTCGGTACAGTTTCCCCAAAATATGATTCCGTATCTTAAAATACTTTCAACGTTTCCATAATATGCTGTCAGAACTGCGAAATCGTTAAGTTTTTTTGTGAGCATATACAATGCATAAGATTGAGTACTCAACTTTTTACAAAGGACCTCTGCGTGCACTTTCCAATTTAGGCTACCATCTACGTTAAGTCCTAAAAATTTAGTTGTATCTACCTCAGTAATAGTTTCGTCATTATAGTTAATATTAATATTCGTCATTAGGGGAATTCTATTTTTAAATGTCATTAGGAGTGTTTTACATAAATTAATTTCTAGATTATTTAATTTAAAGAAACTCGGAGTATAAACATCCTTTAGCTCATATGGAAAAAATATCTTTTTTCTTACTCTTCCGCTATTCTTTTCTGATTAATTTGTTGCGGGACCCAAGACAGTTGAATCGTTTCTCCGGGACTCGTCGAGCTTCATTGCTCGGCGTTTTTCTGGCGGTCGCCACTGTTGATTCTGGCTTTCAGGAGTTGCAGTGGTTGGGAAAAGTGTGGCGGGTTTGTCCCAATTTAAATCCTTTAGCTCATGACTTTATAGATGCTAGCATATCAAACTACCCGAATCTCTCAAATTCGAGGCCAAGGTGGAATTGTCCCGATTAAAATGAAAAGTAATTTATTTTCACTATTTTATGAACGTCAAAATTACAAAAGACAGTCCCCTAAATGCCCGCCTCTATCACCCCAATTTCGTAATACATTTGCAATCATAATCCAAAGGATTTTGAAGTAAATTGATAATCTACTGCTGCATAATTTATTCGTTTGACAACGTAATTGATCAATAATACTTGTTGGACTATTAAAATTAAAGGTAAAATAACGACCATTATAAGCGACCAAAGATCAGTATTCAGTGAAACTTTAAGAGATCCTTTTCAGTAAAAAAACAAGCGTCACAGTTGCAGGAAATAAAAATATTGCTGTCATTATATGTAAATGCTACCTGTCCAGTCCGGCTGCGACTCTATGCAAACAAATTACTACTGTTATTAATATTCCCCATTTCTCGTGATGTAAAGTTTGTTTTATTCGCATGTTAATCCGGATAAAGATATTTTTATACTATCTGGCATAGGTATGATTTATTTTTAAATTAAAAATTATAAGACAAAAAATCTTTCTAAATTTGAAATGGCCCTCAGAGACAAACCCAAAAAAGTTCGACCGTTTTGAAATTACTGGAATCCAATCTTACACAAGCAATTGATTTAAGATGTATTATGGAATATTCACTCCATTGAAAGAGAAAACCAGAGAGCCTGCCATTTGCAGCCCTTGTCCTAATGATTTAAAACGTTCTTGGGAAATACTCGTAAATCAAGGAAAATAGTAGCACTGTTTTGTAACAAATATTCAAAAGTCTACTGATGCTTTTGCCACTAATAATTAAGTAAACCTTGTTATTAAAAACCGGCCAAGTGCATGACGGACTCACGCACAAAGGCCGTACCATTGATTTATGAAATTAAAGGATTTAAGTTATTTGTATGAAAGATTATGCGGTAATAAGCGGTTTACGATTTACGAGGTATTAAAAAAAAGTACGTACTAGATCTCGTTCAAAACAATTTTAGTTCGTAGTTTTTGTAGTAATGTACATCATATGTTTTTTTTAGATTTTTCATTTTCTTATTTTAGAAGTTAGAGGAGGGGTCCAACTTTTTTCCACTTTGGAAGCGTCTTTCACGCAAACTGTTCGGTTTAGAAAAAAAAAATATTTTAGAAACCTCAATATCATTTTTGAAGACCTATCCATAGATACCCCCAAATATGTGTTTCATGAAAAAAAAAATTGAGTTTCAGTTCTAAGTATGGGGAGCCCCCAATTATTTTTGCATCAAAATCTTAATGCGGTTCACAGAATACATCTACCTACCAAGTTTCAACAGTATAGCTCTTATAGTTCCGGAAAAAAATGGCTGTGACATACGGACGGACAGACGGACAGACAGACATGATGAATCTATAAGGGTTCCTTTTTTTACCATTTGGCTACGGAACCCTAAAAAGTATTTTTCGTCTATGAGAGACATAAAGTACTATTCGGTAAGTAGATCCTTATTACCCCCAAATGGGGCTTGTAGCAGGTGACCAATTACCGCTCTAGGATAGCTGTAGCTGTAGTTGTAGGTGTAGTTGTAAAAGCCATCGGACGGAAAATATTACAAAAAAAAACTCTTCACTCTTTCAAAATGTTCGCGTACATCTGCCAATAATGGTTATTATTACCAGATGTATGCGAATTATGCCCAGTGACAAAAGAGGTTCGCTTCGCTATTCAGCCTTATCTTCGTGTGAATATCATCGTAGTCATCAATTTTAAATATCGAACGGCGGAGCTCAATTTTAATTGTATTTTTCTTTCTTTCATTTCAATTTCGTTTTGAAAAAATAATTAAAAAAGAAAGAAGAAAAAAGATGGGAATAGAAAACTTTTACTTTAAATATTGTTTGTTTTTAGGACTTTTTTTTAAGAAGAAGCAGAAGATATAAAAGCTGCACTCCCTATTCAATGAAAATGAGAGCTTTTTTTTTTTTTGTTGGGATGGGAAATCATCAAATGACTTCTCCCGCTCTGGGCGGAGCGGAAGGGTGTGTCAGACTTTTACTGACTAAAACCCACCCGTGTTTCTACACTTGCCTGTGCGGCGGCCAGGGCCGCAGTTTCTTGTTTAACCAACCCGCAACCCTGACCCAGGAGGCATCGGTCTTCGTGGACCCCGTCACGATGTGCTGACATCTCTTTGAGGCGCGCGTGAAACACGACGCGCCGTCGACTCGGGCCTGGTCCTTACCGGGCGGCGAGCTGTCCACTGCTTACCGCCCGCAGGCCCGCGCCTACGGTGGCAGGGAGTTAGGTGTCGTCTCCCGACCAGGGCGTCTACTGCGGTGGCTAGTGGCGTGACGGCGCTGGGATTCCCGTTGCCTCACGCGCTCCGCCTCCTCCTTTGCCAGCATCACTGCTGCGCAGAAGGAGGTGACGGCCTGCCATGCACTCTCGCTCCGGACCATGGCCTGGACCAGGGTCGGACGCGAGAGATCGCCGCTACGAGGACACGGCGGTGCTCTACCTAAGCCGGGCAGACCTCCACCGTATGCTCCACCGTGTCCTCAGGGCGATCCACATAATGGTGACACCCTGGCGTTTCCTCCCGCCTAATACGGAATAGGAACCTCCCGAAACAACCGTGTCCGGTAAGGACCTGCATCAGGCGGAAGGTGAGGGCGCCGTGGCGCCTCTCTAGCCACTCCTCAAAGAGGGGACTTACCGCCGCTATTGTGGCGTGCCCAGCACTGGGTTGCGACAATCGCACTCTCCATGTCGCCATGAGATCCCGCCGGAGCTCTGTCCGCCGTACCGCGATTTCTCGCGGCAGCGGAGTTATGCCCCGGCGTTTTGCCTCCTCTCGCCACTCCCACATGTGGGCGAGGGCTTTGGCCTCCAGATCCCATGGCGGCAAGGAGGCTCGCCGCCTCAGCGGAGACCGTGCGGTATCCCCGGATCAGCCGAACGGCCATGACCCTCTGGGACGTGGTCAGGCATCGGGCTGGTCGCTTCCTTAGCGACCGCGCCCCACACCGGTGCCCCGTAAAGGGCCATGGACCGCACGGCCCCCGCGTAGAGCCTCCGGCAGGAGGCGTTTGGTCCCCCTAGATTGGGGAGGAGCCGCCTCAGGGCAGCCCCGGATGAAAATGAGAGCTGAAGTAGCAATTAACAATATTTTATCGAGATGTGAAGCAGAGTAGTTAGCTCGGGTGTACGAATCAATTGCACCCTCGAACTATAGGCGCACATAAATTTCTCGGGCTGCAATTGATGCATTACAGCCCTTGGCTGCTAATCTACTATTACACCCGAGTGTACATATATTTGTCTAAAATGAAATAGAAATCTGGCGAGCCTTTTTATAACTACGTTGGGGTTGGCTTTCAGTCTAACTAGATGCAGCGTGGTATCTCAGACCATCGGGTTCTGGAGGTCAGTCATGCGCTCAATGTACTGCACTACACGTAACTATACAACTATGTTCACCCACTACAATAATAAAATAATTCAAACATTGTGGACACAGCTGCATAATGTAGACTTACATTTATAAACTCATTCTATCATAAAACATTAGTAAATTAAATAAATAACATACTACTTTAACTTTACAAGACACAGCTAGACTTTTTAGTCTGAAACTAGCGGGGTAATTGCATAACCCATTACCAATAGAACGGGTTTCACTTTGACAGTTCAAAAAAATTCATTGCATTATTTCCTTTGTTGGGCTGTCATATTTTTCGAACATATGTAGCAATAGATTAGCAATATGCTTCTAAATAATTCCAATTGATGGCAATAGTGTGTTACGCAATTGGGGTGCTGGCATATCTGACTTTACACCAACAATTAAAGATATTTTGTTTTACACGCTCAAGGTAGGTAAGGTAGGCGAATATTTAGCTCAGCCAGAATCGTCGAGTTTTTCAGGGATTGAAGTGAAGTATGAAAAGACGAACTTTTAGACCTAAGTTAAACTAGCTAGCATAGCTGGCTAGCGAGAGCCCTCTATGGCCCTCTCTCGCTTCAATGGGTGTGTTAAAAATAAATGAGTTTTTCCTCTATTTAAAGTCACAGGCAGACTTATCCCTACTACTTCCCTACTATTCCCTACTAATATTATAAATGCGAAAGTAACTCTGTCTGTCTGTCTGTTACGTTTTCACGTCTAAACCACTGAACTGATTTTATACAAATTTGGTACAAAGATAGAGTTGACCTTGAGAAATAACATAGGATAGTTCTGATTCTGGACTTTTGAAAAGTTTTCTTGGAAACGCGATATTACCAAACTCCACCCGGGCGAAGCCGCGAGCGGAAAGCTAGTAAATAATAAAGCAGTACCAACAAGTTGGTCCACAAGTTCTTTGTCGTGATTCTTGAAAATAGAACTATAAATCTGCGCCATTGTAAGGCTCTGTTGTCGATAAACTTGAACAACAACATGTTGTATTCATCAGGTTTTGGCAAACATACGAGCGACTGTACCCTGCTGAATAAGACCGCGCCTATCGCTTATATTGTTCAACGGAGCAGCCAGGAATCATGGCACACCTATGTGTCGCCAGTTATGTTACCATGTCAAATTCATTTACGGGAATGAGTCAGAATCCGTAAAACTAAGGTGACATAGTTCGAACAATGGATATTGTTCTCAGAACAAATGGCCGATAGGGCCGAAATGGATTGGAGTAGTGAGCGCATAACGGAAGGCGCAGCGTTGGAATGATCTCTACAAAGTGGACTGTGATGCTTTTATTATTATTATTTTTTGGTTAACTAGTGCTTGACCGCAATCCCGCCTGATGGGAAGCAGTGATGCAATCGTTGATGGTAAAGCGCGCTAGTTTATTAAGAGCCTATTCACTCTAGCCTTGAAGACACTTAAGTTGTAGTCCGACGGAAACACCGCCGCTGGCAAATTGTTCCAAATCCTCGATGTACGCAGTATAAAAGGCTAGGCGAAACCTTTCGCTCGGATCGTTGTGGTGTCAACTACGTAAGGGTGGAAACTCGCCGTACGACGGGTTGTCCGATGATGGAACGGAGATGGGGGAATTAAATCATGCAATAAAATTAAACCAGTCTAAGTTGAGGTGTTTAGGCTCGCTTATGAGAACCTCTTTCTGCTGAAATGGTGATGATTGATACGAATACAAACTCCAGGCTACTGAGTAATTACAAATTTTCCAATAACACTCTGTATAATTTCAAGACAGAGTACGCGCAACATTCATGCTAAGAGCTCTTTGTGCCCACACAAAGAGATGTTGTTTATTCCGTAGTTATTATCTTCGCTGATCTCTCTTCATCGTTGTGGATGCATTACGCGGTAATGTAAATAAATGTGTTATGTGTCCAGTAAATTATGCTCATTACGGTGAAGTAATGAGATACGTCGCGGGAGAGACGAATACGTGAGAGATAAATATTGTGTTCTAAGGAGTTCCTCAGAATACAAGGTTTATCTCTAACAGCGACGTTCACATGTTTGAAAACAGCTGCAGTAATTAGCACCACAAGTGCGGGGAACAATGTATTCAGTAGTGTTGATACGAATCCATGTACTTATATTTCTTTTTGAAGTGAAACTTCTTTAGGCACGCTTGACTTGGGGAGTAAGCTGGCGAAAGCGTTACGAAAAATCATCGGGCAAGGCGAACGGAAGTTAAGTGGGGTCCTATTTCGTCTGTACTACAAACAAGGAGTTGGCTCATGTAAATATTGCATGACATGTCGAGTATGAAGTTGTGGGTTCTCATCTCGCCGAAGGCAATATATATTTTTTGGATCTTTTTAAGATTTGTTAACAATTGATTACCTAAGAGAACAAATAATTTATAAATTTCGTTCTGTTCTGGCCTTTATATTGTTTTATATATTTTTGCTGAACATTTCTGATATAATTGAAAGTATAGAAGCTTGAAGATATCGTCACAATACGATAATTGGACACAAAGTACAAATTGCTTTCGAGCCTCATAAGCTCAATTATAAAGCTAAGTACCTTGATTGATTAAGAACTATGAATTTCTTCGAGAACATGACGCTGCGAACACCCCCCGACCCCCTCATTGATTACCTCACCTCCCCGTGGATTATCTCGGGAACCAGAGGTCGTGGACTACCCGAGTTTGGGGTCCCCTGATTCAGGAGGAAGAGCCCGACCTTTTGGCCCCGAGGGAATACACGTTTTTTTTTTTTTTTTTTCAATAAAAATAGAAGATCTATGCAATTTTTGAAGTGAAACTTCTTTACGCACGCTTGACTTGGGGAGTAAGCTGGCGAAAGCGTGACGTCAGCGTTACGAAAAGTGATCGGGCAAGGCGAACAGAAGTTAAGTGGGGGATATAATCACAGAGGCGCCCGTGGCGCGAGCTTGTTACTACAAGGTCTACAACGAGTTTTTTTTTTTTTGTTTTTCAATAAAAATGGAAGATCTATGCAAAAATATTAATTTACCAATGAAACCATGAAATAAATTTAAATATTTATAGAAAATTAATATATGTTAATGTGTATACATGTATAAATTGTACACACACACATATATACATATATACAT
Organism: Sesamia inferens; assembly: GCA_037179545.1. Classification (NCBI taxonomy): domain Eukaryota; kingdom Metazoa; phylum Arthropoda; class Insecta; order Lepidoptera; family Noctuidae; genus Sesamia; species Sesamia inferens. The sequence continues at coordinate 10,503,008 of CM073928.1, read as the reverse complement.
ACAGATGGAGCGAAAGAAGTTTCACTTCAGTCGTGTGGTCATAAGCACACTCGTATTTTTTTTTAAGCTAATGGCGCCGACTCTGTTGTTTACAAACTAAAGAAATTTTAAGTTATGTGCGTCTTTTTCTTTCCATTTCGTCGAGAAAAGGACAGAAGATAAAATGTCGGTTTAGACCTGTCAAATTAGTGCGCTCCTGACGTGAACTTTTTTTTTTTTTTTTTTTTTTAATAATTATAAACTAGCGCTTGACCGCAATCCCGCCTGATGGTAAGCTGTGATGCGATCGTTGATAGTAAAGCGCACTAGTTTATTAAGAACCTATCCACTCAGATTGAGCGAATAGGAAGGAAAACGGCAGTTGAGCGAGGTGATGCAATGTTAAACCCAACAACACGACCAACGATGCTGCGCCAAAGGGAGATTGATCTGAAGACCCTCCACGTCCAAACTCCCACCACAACAACATTTGGCGCATCATACCCGGCACACATCGCAACACAACTGCTCAGACCCGTCCTCCGTACGAAGTATCGAGTAACTGGCGTATTTTTAGTCGCCATATTTATAATCGCGTCTAAACTGTCAATGGAGTATCTTAATTAGACAGGATTAAATTAAAATGTTATCTTCTATCCTTTTCTTAACGAAATGGAAAGAAAAAGATGTACATAACTTAAAATTAGTTCAGTTTGTGAACAATAGAATCGACGAACGTATGTTAATATAAAGATAAGATTTCAATGTTGAATATCAATCAATCTGCCCAGCCAATTACGGTGGGGTCAGCTTCTATACTAACCATGGAACATTCTGATGCAGAATATCATAGAATTCATTTTTCCCGTAATTATTCCTTATTTTTTGAAGTGAAACTTCATTACGCACGCTTGACTTGGGGAGTAAGCTGGCGAACGCGTGACGTAAGCGTTACGAAAAGTGATCGGGCAAGGCGAACGGAAGTTAAGTGGGGGATATAAGCACAGAGGCGCCTGCGAGCTTGGTACTACAAGGTCTACAACGAGTTTTTTTTTTTTTCAATAAAAATAGAAGATCTATGCAAAAATATTAATTTACCAATGAAACCATGAAATAAATTTAAACATTTATAGAAAATTAATATATGCATATGTGTATACATGTATATATTGTACACACATATATTTATATATACATACAGATGGAGCGAAAGAAGTTTCACTTCAGTCGTGTGGTCATAAGCACACTCGTTTTTTTTTTTTTTAATTTTGAGACACGGATACACTTATTTATTTATTTATTTACACTTAACACTATACTACCGTCTACTTCACAGTCCCTCCTGTATCCCCCCCCTCCCTTACTCCCCCCTCACCCCTTAATATTCCCACGAAACTAACCCCCCCCCCCTTATTGATTACCTCACCCCCCCGTGGATTATCTCGGGAACCAGAGGTCGTGGACTACCCGAGTTTGGGGTCCCCTGATTCAGGAGGAAGAGCCCGACCTTTTGGCCCCGAGGGAACCCACTACCCCCCTCTGCCCTCCCCCTCCCCCCTTAATTTATATAATATTACTAATTTGAAGAAACAACATTCCGAACTAGCAGCGCCCAGCATTTTTACTCGCTTATGTTTCGTTCCCGTAGGAATGTCCGGATCACAACTATAACACTGTTTGCCAAATTTCGTCTCAATTCCTTCAGTAGTTCTTGCGTGATGGAGTAACAAACATCCAACCGTATACAGAGTGGTGATGGCAATACGACAATAAATTAAACATCGTGTACCTCAACACATTCTCAGTCTACCCATAAAAATCATAAAGGCTGTATCTGACATCGACGCACAAACGAGTACCATGGATCCAGTACATGATTCTGAACCCCCCAGTGGTGGAATTTTTCTTCGGCTTTTTCATGATTAACAAAAAATAAATGTATTTTTTTTCACTTTAGACCGTTCATAAATGCTATACTGTTGTAGCGGTGCCTACAACGCAACATGCGAACAACGCGTCATACTGACGTCACGCGAATCCTGCATCTCGCAATCAGAGTTTTCTGTGCAACTAGCACGCGTACAAGTTCACCACATAAACCGACGGGCAAAGTGGCCCGCCAGACAACTAGTCTGGTCGGAGGATCCTCCCTTTTCTATGGAGGATGAGTGAACTTTACTCCCTGTTCCTCATTCTTCTACACTGGTGACACCGACGTGATCCCTAATTGATCACCACGAACCGAACCGATCCCTAATCGATCCCGACGATCCCGAACCGATTCCGACGATCCCGAACCGATCCCGACCCGATCTCGATCCGATCCCGAACCGATCCCGACCCGATCTCAGTCCGATCCCGAACCGATCTCAGTCCGATCCCGTGCCGATGCCGACCCGACCCCGAACCGATCCCGACCCGATCCCGGTCCGATCGACGAACCATACCGATCTCGACCCGATCCCAGTCCGATCTCGACGAAAAATCAAAAAAACCCTCACGGAGGGGAATAATGTAGCGGTGCCTACAACGCAACATGCGAACAACGCGTCATACTGACGTCACGCGAATCCTGCATCTCGCAATCAGAGTTTTCTGTGCAACTAGCACGCATACAAGTTCACCACATAAACCGACGGGCAAAGTGGCCCGCCAGACAACTAGTCTGGTCGGAGGATCCTCCCTTTTCTATGGAGGATGAGTGAACTTTACTCCCTGTTCCTCATTCTTCTACACTGTTGTAATCCAATAAGGTTTTAATGTAAACATTAATTAATTCGCTAATTACACCAAAAAGCACAATGAAAACAAAACTCGAAAGACTATCTTATCAGCTGATTTAATAGGTTTCACATCAGGGATCAACGTCGTACCTACAAACCCGCACGGCGGCACGCTTGCAACGTTCAAAGGCCGAGCCGACACTTTTTTAAACACTGTGAATTTTGTAATCGTTCATTAACGACTTAAATGACTATCATAACTTTATTAGTGGCATGGGGTGTAGCCTTTTCGCGAAGTTTGCGTTACGATGTCAGATACACCCTGAATAAATATATCCATTAGTTTATTCACATGAAATTATTTTTCATTTATCATTTTTCAAATTTTCTACATGATGTACATGTTAATAAGGAAGCGCTTACAGGTTGATGATGGTCATCCAGCGGTACTAAACTTTAATAATAATGGCGCTAAGAAAAGCACGTCGATACACGACCGCGCTGTCGCCGATCGCAGGTCACTGAACCAATATTTTAAAGGATGTTCTATTCCGTTTGCAATTTTATGCGATTAATTTGTTCGAAATTTTCATGCTAGGTTTTTTTCTATGGTTTAGAAACTATTCCTATGAACCAGCATTGATCGTGTTTTCATATATTGTTGTATTATCAGCACCACTCTGTATACATTTATTTATCCGCAAAACTTTCGCATTTCTAATATTAGCAAGATAGGATGGGTTTAATAGCATAAGTAGGATTTATCACATTGCTCCATAAAACCAGGCAGAGGTATATCCATAGTATGCTCACAATTTACCACTTACCAATTAGGTCCCTTGTGATAAGGTTCGCTTTTTTGACATCTACCACGGAGCACAAATAGAGGCTCCACGTTGATGTGACTCAGATATTCCAAATGGATAACTCTACACGGAAACATAACTCGAAAACCTTTTATTTTGTTCTGGAAGCGTAATCACCAAAGGACCTCTCCCGCTCTCAGCGGAGCGGAAGGGCGTGTCAGAATTTTACTGACTAACACCTACCCGTGTTCCTTCAATTGCCTGTACGCCAGGGTCACGGTTTCTTTTTTAACACAAGACCTTATGCTCAGTAGTAGTGCATGTGACCAGGGAAGCTGTCAGTCAGAACCTATTGTAATCCTTTATAAGATTGTAAAGAAAGCAACGTCGGAATACTCGTTGGTATAATCAGTTTAATAAGACTAATAAACCTTTATAGCACTGCTACCACATACATAAAATACGTCTTCTCTCTGCGAGTGTCTCGTGCAGAGTGGCTCGACTGTTATGATGTGTGTTACTGTTTGACAGCGACTTACATGAAAAAAGTTATTTTAAGAGATAAATAAATGTAATTTCAGTATGACATATGGACAATTTTGACTGCACGGTTAGCGCAGTGGTTAAGCTATTGACTACTGCGCTGTGTGTCGCGGGTCGATTCCCGGACGGAGCAAATATTTGTATGACCTACAAGTATTTGTTCGGTTGGCTGTTTGTGTATGTGAGTTTATATGTTTGTAAACGCACCCACGATACAGGAGAAATTATAGTGCGGGCAAAGTTTTTTTTTTTTTTAAATAGAATTAATTATTTGAATAAACTAATAACGGAAGATAACACTTTTATTAAAGTTACGTATGGCAATCTATAGAACTCGAGCGCCTCGATTTCGTGATTCCCACGGCTCAATTAATTCTTTAGCATAGTCTTCCAACCAAAAAACCAATAGAATAACATAAATACTAAATAACTACAAGAGCCTTAGAGCTGTTTGTCATTCAGTAACTAAATAAATTGGTACATAACCTTTTTGTTCTTCACTGAGGGCCTACGACCTTTGATATTGTTCGATCAACTGTAAATTGAGAATTATTTGCTCCGTGAAAAGGATCATGGGGAGTTCCAATGATTTATAGAAAGGAATTTAATAATAAACTATGGGTATATAGGTTTATTTAGATAAAGGTACCTTTTGTTCCTATGTGCGTTTTTGCGTTTGGAAATTTATGTTTGAAATAAACTGGGGAACATAAACATATGAGTATGTATTCCATTATAGACATATAGCAAAGTATATAACAATCCGTCCATTTATGGTGGTTACAATGGTGCCGATGTCGACAATTCTGCCAATGTCTAATGTGATATGAGAAAACGTGCGAAGGTGACAAAAATAAAAATAAATAAAAAAAAAACATTGTGTTTAATGTGAAACTTGTATACAAGTGTTAGTAGATACACTGTAACAAACAAAAAATAAAAAATAAATTAAAAAGTTAATTATATTATGTTATTACTATGTAGTGCTTGACCGCAATCCCGCCTAATGGTAAGCAGTGATGCAATCGTTGATGGTAAAGCGCGCTAGTTTATTAAGAGCCTATTCACTTTTGCCTTTAAGACACTCAAATTGTAGTCCGACGGAAGAACCATCGCCGGCAAATTGTTCTAGTTCCTCGATGTACGCTGTATAAAAGGCTAGGCGAAACGCTTCGTTCGGATCGTTGTTGAGTCAACAACGTAAGGGTGGAAGCTCGCCATACGACGGGTCGTCCGATGATGGAACGGAGAACGGGGAATTAAATAATGCAATTCCCTTCCATACTTTGCAAAATGCATCCTATAGAACATATTCTTAAAGACCTTTATGAATTCGTGGAGAACAGCGGTGGCCGTGATCTATAAGTAGGCTATAGGTTCGAACCCCATCAGGCGCTTTAATTTGTGTTATATATTATTTCATCACCACTGCTCTTAAAACGGTGAAGGAAAACACTGTGAGGAAACCGGCATGTTCCAGAGCCAAAACTTCGAAGAAATGTGACATTTATCAACTCGTACTGGGCCCGCGTGATAGATTACGGAGAATTATAGGCTGATTACATTATATCATGTATTAGTTGGGTCTATAAGCAATTTTATTTTATGGCACAAATCCCGCCACACTTTTTCCCACCCACTGCAACTCCTGAAAGCCAGAATCAACAGTGGAGACCGCCAGAAAAAACGCCGAGCAATGAAGCTCGACGATTCCCGGAGAAACGATTCAACTGTCTTGGGTCCCGCAACGAAATGAATCAGTAAAGAATAGCGGAGGAGTAAGAAAAGAGATATTTTTTCCACTTCACTCCATTACAAGCAGGAGACAGAACAGAACTAGGCCAATCGGCACAAAGCACAATAATGTCCATTATTGCAACTGGGAGAAGCCCAGATTGCCAAGCACCACGGAATAAAATTTGCGCCTGCAAAAGCGCCTGAACGCACGGAAATTGGTTCTAGTTTCTACAAGGTCCGTATAATAAACGACTCCGGATGTAACTTGTACACTATCCAACATAATATTGCGTTCGTTCTGCCAAAGAATACACTCCCACAAGATGTGATGTGCAGACTGTTCAAATTCACAGTTCGATGTAGAACATTGACACAAAGGCGAAGGAACAAGTTTAAAAGAATACAGTTTACTTTTAAAGTTGTTGTTGTCTATAAGCAATATATGAAAGGTTTAAGTATAGTAACAATACGAAATATTATAATATATTCAACTCATCATCACCATCTCAGCGCTAATCCCAGTCGCATCCTAAGCTTTTTCAGCTTTAGAGTCTGGGGTCCGCTTTACTAGTCTACCTACTGATTTCGGCGAAATTTCGATATTTTCCGTGAAGCGACCTCCACAATCCGAAGGCGGTATCGAAGCATTGCAGCTAGACCAATTGTTGGACTTTTGAGGGCTCCAACAACCCGTAATGTATCAGATGTTCGTATGGCTACCAGGACCAACGGCTTAACGTGCTTTCCGAGGCCCGACCAGACCAATGCAAATATTCATATTCATACATACAAATATTTACATTGCGCGGGGATCGAACCCGCGCCTCCTTGCGCAGCGGCCGCGTTCGTTACTGCTACGCCACGGAGGATGTCAATAATATATTCTACTGAAGACTAAAGAAGGTACATATTATGTTGACTATAGCTAGTTATAGGCACCTACTAAAAAGCTTAATCCATTTTGATGAATCACCTTCCATGTCTCCTTACATTTTTATAAGGTTCAATAAATCGTGTCATTGATTGATTGTTTTCCAAGTACTTCAGATAGTATTTCAAAGGTCTGTCTGTTTTTGCAGATTGTGATCGATGGAGGCCCTGGGCTATTAGAATGCGTTTAGGTCTTAAGACGTAGGGAAGGTCAAGTTTTTTTTTTACAAAATAGATCTACACATAGACCTAGCTGAGGCTTGTTTGTTTGAACGCACTGATCTGTGATACTATACGTCTGATTTTATTTATATATTCTTTAGCCGAATTCTTGTGGCATGTTATGATCAATATCATGCTGAGGGGCCGAGCAATATACAGAAAGATCGCTAAGGGGAAATGAAGTAAAAGCGCAGGAGGGAATGTGATGAGATTCGGTGTGATGGGAGCCGAGGGAGTATAAAAATGTGGTTGTTATTTTTAACAGAGTTCAATAAATGGACTGCGTTCACAGTTCGACTGTTTTTTGTTAATGTTTTTTACCTCTACACTCAGTTATTTATAGGCAGATTTGCAAAATTCCTTTTTTTATGTGAAAGGGGAGAATAGTTTCTTTTTTGTGAGGTTTCAGATTGATCCCATAGAAATTTTATTAAAATCGGTTTAGTAGTTTGGTTTATAAATCTAAACTAAGGATTCATTTAAGTAAACGGAATTGCGTGATTTGCGTTTCACAACTCATCGTCTGCTTAATATTTTTCCAAAGCACTACAAAGTGAAAAATATAATAACTAATTTCGGAAGTCGGTGTCTCTGGTTTTTGTATTTTTGTTTTTGCCACAAACTACCAAAATTACCTACTCATTTTTACTATATTGTATAGGTAGCTGCACCGCGTGGGTTTTTCGATTTGTTATTATTTTTATTTATCTGTATGTTAAATTTTATTATAATTCATTCAGTAATTTTTGAAATAGTTGAAAATGTTCATCTGCCCATCAATCTTATGACTTCCGGGTAAAGGTTGGGCGGTACTTCACAGCAGGACAGCTTGTAGTGTTGTACAAAGCACAGGTCCGTTCGTGTGTGGAGTACTTCAGCCACATTTTCGCCGGTGCTGCAAAATGTCACCTGACTACTTTGGATTCAGTGAAGAGGCGTGCGAAGTGATTGGCGACCCAGATTTAATTCAAAACGATCTCCAAAGCCTGGAGCGCAGGCGTAGAGTAGCCAGCCTTTCGATGCTCTATATGTTGCATTTTGGTGAGTGTGCGAGCGAATTGTATGATTTAATTCCCCCATCTGCGTTCCATCATCGGATGACCCGTCGTACCCCTTGTCCCTTACATTATTGACACCACTACGATTCGGACGAAGCGTTTTGCCTCCTCTTTTATACCGCGTACTGGAACTGGAACAATTTGTCAGAGGCGGTGTTTCCGTCGGACTGCAATTTGAATGTCCTCAAGGCTACAGTGAGTAGGCTCTTAACAAACTAGCGCACTTTATCATCAACGATTGCATCACTGCTTACCACAGACGGGATTGCGGTCTACTAGTTTGTAATTTATACAAAATAAAATAAAACTTCCACGCCAAATCACGGGTTGAGCTAGTTGTAGTTATATTTAAGCGGTAGACTAGATTGCTTCTGTGGATATTTTAAGTAACAAGCCGCGGGAGGATCCAATCTGCTCATAATGCCGCGTCATCGGCTAACGAGCGGCGGTTTATTCCCTTTTTATCCAGAGGATTACATCCCTTCGGATGAGCGATCAGGAAAAAGTTTGCGGGAGAAACGACCAAACTAATGGTATGCCGAGGTCCAATTTACCTACGTACATAAGTAAGGACGTGCCGAAACCAATGTACTGAATTTATTTTTGTTCAAGTAATTGCTTCGACTAATGGGGTGTGTTTTTTCTGTTAGTGGACACTCTTATTAATTCCAGGGAAATCACTGTTGTAAACTCCATTTAAACGATCATGAACAAAGATTTACACAAACAAAACCCACCTACGATACAATCATACAGGAGTAATTCTAGTTTGGGGCAAAGTTATTTTTTAAAGTTATGTAGATTTAATATTGATATTGTTGCTTCTGTAAACTAAAATGGACCAATAGCGCATTGTATAGGCCTTCTTGCAAACCCTAGTGCTTAAAATATTTTCATTTGTTTTGTTATTATGCTATTACTAACATAGCCTAAGAACATTGTTACTAACAAATTATGGAAGCAATTCCGAAATAAATTTTATTATTATTATTCTTTTATTTTATTATATATACACATAAATTACATTTTTAAATATTTCTACATAAAATAGACAAAAAACATTTAAAAATATAAAAAATAGTAGCCCACCAGTATCGGGAACAGGGTCCAAGCTCCCGGCTGTCAGGGCTCCAGAGAGAGGAACTTCCTGGCAAAGCGAGCCGTGTCCAGAAGTACAGCTTTCTGAATCAAGCCTTTCATTCAGCTGCCTAATGAGAGCCTCCTGAGGTGTTGGTCGAGGCTCTTGGCTATTAAGCCATTGGCTGTCACGACTATCGGTACAATGTTTGCTGAATCCACCTCCTACATGTTGACAACCTCGTGAGCCAAACCAAGATATTTGATTTGTTTATCTTTCTCGGCTTTCACGAGGTTCTCATCACTATATCAGACTTATTGGCAACAATAGTCCTGTCAGTGATGATGGATCGATCCCAGTAGGTACAATGTGATATGGCCATTTTCAAGAATTGGGTAGACCTCTAGTACGGCACCTTCGATTCCACAAGGTTATATTTGAGAGCAAGTTGTTGATGAATTATCCTGGCTACAAGGTTGTGTCTATGCAAGTATTCTCCGTTAGCCAGACAAGAACACCCATACCTTCATGCGATCATTTGTGTCAAGTACTACTCGTTTGCGTCAGTCCTCTTTGGCCCAGGAGAGCGGAGTGAGGCCCTTGTCAACCGCGACCACATCTCGATGCATCCCCACGTCGGTCTCTAGAAAATATTCCCTAAGATTGCATATCTCGCGATTGTGGAGGGTCTTAGGGTTTAAAAAGCCACGACCTCCACATTTTCGCGGGATATACAGCCACATAACCGATGGCCGTAGGTGATGCAATCTATTTGCAGTCAGCAGCGTGCGGACCCTCTGATCCAGGACGTCAAGTTCGGTTTGAGTCCATTTGAGTATGCCGAAAGAGTACATCAGTACCGGCATGACCCAACCGTTGAAAGCGCGCATCTTGTTTCCGCCTGATAGAAGACTATTAAGTACTTTTTTCAGGCGGCCAAAGAAGCGTTCCTCCAACGATTGCTTCATGTCAGTAACATTGATACCCAACGGTTCCGACATACGAATTCCCGTCGGTTTATGGAACTCGTGATTTGGGTTCCCACGGATACCATAATCTCTCCTCGCCTTACATGTATGGCCGCACTTTTGTCAACACTAAATTCCATCCTGATGGAGCTACTGAAAGTTTCAGTAATTTTCAGTAGCTCCTTCAGTTGTGAATTGTTGGGAGCAAAAAGTTTCAAGTCATCCATGTAGAGGTGCGATATAACCTGACTACCTCTTCTCAACCGATAGCCTAGACCGGTATCCTCCAATAGTGTGCTTAGAGGATTCAATGCTAAGCAAAACCAAAGTAGACTCAAACTATCGCCCTGAAATATTCTCCGTTCGATCCTTATCGGTTCGCTATTCCACTGAATATTTCGACATCCTGGATAGCAAAGGACTGTCCGCCATGTCCTCATACACGTCATCAGGAAGGTGCGCAGAGTTGCATCCACTTTATACAACTCCAGCACCCGAATGAGCCATATATGTGGCACTGAGTCATAGGCCTTCTTTTAATCTATCCAACATGCCGATAGATCCTTTCGGGAACGACGAACTTGTTGGCTAACGACCATATCAATGAGGAGTAGCTCCTTAGTACCGCGGGACCCGCTTCTACATCCATTTTGAGAGGCAGACATGATGGAGTTGCTGTCAATATGTTTGTTAATTTTAGTTTTCAAAATGGATGTAAGAACTTTATAGACCGTCGGTAAACAGGTGATTGGTCTATAATTTCTGGGCTCCGCGGTGCTACCTGGTTTATAGAGCAGGTGGGTTATTCCAGTAATTAGGAACTGAGGTAATGAACCAGACACTAAAGCGTGCAACCTTGGAAACCATTTTATCAAAAAGTTATGCAGCCCGTCCGGTCCTGGAGACTTCCAGTTAGGTAACAGACGGACTGCACAAGCTACATATAGCCCCCATTTCAGGTATTAGATCGCAGGCTCGCTCGACATCCCAGGCCCAGTCATCTTCAGTGTGACTGACAGGTACACACCAGATACTGCGCCAGAATGAACACATGGTATCATCATCCGGTAGGCACGTGTCAGCCACACCTTGTTCTGGTCGTTCCCAGCAGTCCCTATAAACCCACCTTTCATTGCTTTGGAACCGTTCTACTCGCGTTTATATCTTCTAATACGGTTGGCCATGCATACACTTTCTGCTTCAGGAAGTCGATGCGCTCCGTGACACGGGCCATATAATTCTGAGGGCTGTTATTTGTACCTGAGAATGCCCGTCTCACAAAGCGGATCACTCTAGGACGAGTATTACCCTCCCTGAAGCAGATTAGTTTACCGATGAGTGCTCTGGCCCCACCAATACGACGTTCAATCTTGTGCTGCCAAGCTGGTACTACTGGTTTCGGTCGTGTAGCTCTAGAGCACTGTCACTGAGCAGTGTCACTGGAAAATTTGACATGAGCTGCTATAACTGCGCAGTACAGGATTGAATGAGTATCAGTGAGGTCCTCGCAGGTATCAAAATAATTTGATGAACGTGGCAGGCGTGGTTTTAGTTCTGCCGACATGGAATGATGTTCCCGAATCGCTGCCACCAAAGCATTTCTTAAGTCCTCATTGCACTGGGTACTTACATTTGTAGCCCTATCCTTACTCCCCTCGTCAGCATAGTTTGTTGGCTGCGTTGGTATCTCCGCAGTCTGCGACAGGTGAGCGATGACACGGCTACTCTGCATTTTATTACATATGGTTACGCTGGATAACCCGTAAATGATCCGATAGGCGTTGTGCCGAAACGTTGACAGTCGCTTCAAGCACCTGAAACAGAGAGAGCATTCGAACACGGTACGCGGTCAGGTTGTTTCCTCCCTCTGTAGCCCCATAGTATGAACGCATGACATTTTCATTGATGGATTGTGTCCATCTCATGCGCTGCACACGTCTGGGGTCTGTTTTGCCAGTCTAACTGCTGATTATGCGTAAACTTCGATATTTTCCGTGAAGCGACTGGCGTCTGCCCTCCACAACCCGACAGCGATGTAGAAGCATTGCAGTTAGACCAATTGTTGGACTTTTGAAGGCTCCCAACAACCCGTAACGACTGACATTAGATGTTCGTATGGCAACTAGGACCAACGGGTTAACGTGCTTTCTGAGGCACGACAAAAACCAAGAATACTCATATTCATGCATACAAATATTTGCACTGTGTGGGGTACGCCACGGAGTCTGTGTGTGCTGCTGTGTGTGTTAGGTGCACACAAAAAATAGGGAGCTAGCTTATAAAAATTACTTTTGTTCTAAAATTAGTACTTGAAAATAAATTTGTATCCAATTCTGCTTCCCTAACTAACCTTAGCTTTGTAAACTAAAGTTCGTTAGGGAATAAACCTGAAGGCAAAAACCAGAAAGAGGCTTTTCTTGCGACCTTGTAGGTCATTTCCGACGAGAGCAGGATTACTTGCTGAAGGAACATTAACTATAGACTTTGCGGGTAACTCGTTTGAAATAAGCTTTACTAACATAAATTGCCTGGCGCGGCGACTTTGGCTCTGTTGATCCCTTCCTATGGCCATCGTCCAGGTGACTATGGGCTTATTCAAAATTGATTATACGAATCTAGCGGGGAAATTGCATAACCGACTACAGGTAAAAAGGCTCTCATTTTCTCCTTAAAATGACATCTGTAGCGGTAGTTGCAGACAAATTTTTCGAACACATGACGCACTGGATTAGGAATATAAATCCTTCGAAATTATTCAGATTATCATTGCCATCTCCGTTCCACCATCGGATGACCCGTCGTACGGCAAGTTTCCAACCTTACGTTGTTAACACCACTACGGTCCGGACGAAGTGTTTCGCCTCCTCTTTTATACCGCGTACGTTGAGGGACTGGAACAATTTGTCAGCGGTGTTTCTGTCAGACTACAATTTGAGTATCTTCAAGGCTACAGTAATAGGCCCTTAATAAACTACTGCGCTTTACCCTTAAAAAAGTGTAATTAGTACAGAAAATGCTCTCGATGTACACATGTCTCTCTAGATCCACCTAATCTTATCTTAACGGCTCACTCTTCTGACGTAAGTACTTCTTATCTGTTAAAAAATTCATACATCGTCAGGCTTATGGTCACAAATGGGCTCTCCATGTTTGCGGAAGGATCAATAATTGGCGAAGGAGACGAGTCTTGGAACGCGTATCAGCAAGCGTAGTGTGGGATGCCTCCCAGCTAGGTAGAGATATCTAAAGAAGGTAGCCGAGACAGACCGGATGCAGAAGAAGCACTGGAAGAAAAAGGTTTTCTGGCGTAACCTGAAACAGATTTATATCCAATAGTGCTCTGCTAGAATAGATTGACTCTCGAGAAACAGCTCTTATGAGGACCTTATTTTCCATTATCAGACGAATAATAATTCAAAAATTAACGAGTTCAAAGCACTCCCATGAGTCACACACGAAGCGAATCTACGTCGTACGCTAAATGAGAAAACGTCTGCTCTATAATAAGATACACAACATGAGAATGTTATTTAAAACCTAATCTTCTGAGAATGTTCTAAGTAAACAACGAAGCTTATGATACGAAGAACTGCTATGAAGAACTGAACTTGTTTCACCTTTAAATGAAACGTGAACGTTATATGTTTTTGTTAGTATTGAGTACTAAGCAGATACCTACTCGATGTTGGTCTCTGCATCAAGATTGACTGGTATACCATGTCTTTAGATTTAATTCCGTCTTTGTATATGTACATTTGTGTGTTAAAATATCAAAATATATAATACATATAAATACTTAGGGCTCGGTACTTAGAAGAGTGGTGGCAGCCCCTTAAACATTCACATGCGTTTAGTAATAAGCTATATTTTGAGATTGCAAACAGATATTCAATTTTATTTATTTGTATAGCTATAGATTCTTGGAAGATAAGAAAGCTATATGCGAGTAGTACCAATCAACTGAATGGAGATGAAAGGAACACACCAACACCTACCAATCGATACTGTAAAAAACTAATAATCGCACCTTGTATAGTTTGGTGAAGTTAGCTTAGAGTGACGTACCTCATTCCATGCTCACATCGCCAAGTGGTAGGCCATAACATCGACTGCTAGCATAAGTTACCATTCACCAGACAAAGTCTTGCCACCAAGCGATTCGTCGTGTTTCGGCATGTGTCTGAGCAGTTGTATTGCGATGTGTATCGGGTACGATGCGCCAAATGTTGTTGTGTCGGGAGTTTGATGGTGGAGGGTCTCCAGATCAATCTCCCTCTGGCGCAGCATCCTTGGTCGTGTTGTTGGCTTTAACACTGCACCACCTCGCTCAACTGCCGTCTTCTTTCCTATTCACTTAGTTTTTTTTGTGAACAGACTCTTAATAAACTAGCGCGCTTTACCATTAATGATTGCATCACTGCTTACCATCACGCGGGATTGCGGTCAAGCGTTAGTTTATAATAAATAAAAAAAAAGTTTTCACGATGAGATAGTAACAAAGTACGCACTGTTAGTGCATTCTTTATTTATTCGTTTATTTCATGGAATTTTCACTGAATATTCAAATTCGTTGAAAGCAGCCCAGTCAGCATCCTAATTGCGTAACACACTTGTTAATGCACATAACAATTAAATCTATACTAATTTATAAAGCTGAAGAGTTTGTTTGTTCATTTGAACGCGCTAATCTCAGGAACTACTGGTCCGATTTGAAAAATTCTTTTTGCGTTGGATAACCCATTATCCAAGAAGGCTTTAGGCTGTATAACATCACGCTGCGACCAATAGGAGCGGAGCATAACAAACTCCACACGAACAAAGTCACTGGCGGCCGCTAGTACATCAATAAGCAAGTATATTCAAATATTCCCGCATTTTTTTCCTTCAACCTCATTGCCTGGTGGAGCATCCAATCAGCGTTAAGGAATGCAGAACGAACCAAACTCTCCATTCACTCGTCATTATACTTTTATCAATTTGAATAATTTCCAAGCATATTACTAATCTTCCTAACAACATGATTGAAGCTATAAAAGTTGAACTGTCATGAAATGAAATGAAATCGTTTATTAAGCAAGTAGGATCACCGATCACTTTTACACGTCATATGTTTTTTTTTCTTCTTTTTTTTTTAAACTAGATGAAGCCGGCATTTCCTAACTGACTACCTCTGAGAAGAAATAGCCGAAACAAACTCAGGGATCATCGTCTTTTTTAAAGTCCAGACATTAAAAATGAAAATGTTTACAATAATTTACGTTATAATTACGCATATTGCTTAATAACAATGCTTAACAGAGCGAGCAGCTCAGTCCCAAGCCTCTCTATCCTCTAAATAATCTGAGATTTTATAATACCCCTTTTTGCAAAGTTTGGCCTTTATATAGGTTTTATATCGTTTAATGGGTAAGTTTCGAATGTCCATGGGAAGCTTGTTGTAAAAGTGTATACATTGACCCATGAACGAGTTGCCTACTGCCTGCTGTCAAAATTAAACCCATTGCTGCTGATATTCATCTATTCATTCATTCATTATTATTTATTCCATCATCATCATCATCTCACCATTCAGTCCCGGTTGCATCCGCGGCCTTCGCGTTGGAGCCCGGGCTACATTACTACTGATATTATCCTGCAGAGTTGGCTTGATTTAATGAAATGAAATCGTTTATAAGCAAGTAGGATCACCGATCACTTTTACACGTCATGTTTTTTTTTTTTTAATAGATGAAGCCGGCATTTCCTAACTGACTACCTCTGAGAAGAAATAGCCGAAACAAACTCAGGGATCATCGTCTTTTTTCAAGTCCAGACATTAAAAATGAAAATGTTTACAATAATTTACCTTATAATTACGCATATTGCTTAATAACAACGCTTAACAGAGCGAACAGCTCAGTCCCAAGCTTTTTTGTCTTCTAAATAATCTGTGATTTTATAATACCCCTTTTTGCAAAGTTTGGCCTTTATATACTTTTAAATCGTTTAACGGGTAAGTTTCGAATGTCTGATGATGATGATTTCAATGAATTGGATTGTAACTACACTTTGCGGTGAAGCCCTGGATTATTACTTTCAATGTTTAGTCGAAGCGTGGTTTCCATTGCAAGAATCCTAATGTTGTCATATTTAAACTGACATGGGACGATATTACGCCTTCATGTGAAATTTCAGTGTTAAATTTAACTCAAAACATTACGCCTGCCACGTTATTTCCTCTTTAGGTAGTAATATTAAATATGATACTGGAAAAAATATCGGATAATAGCTTGTTACGTATCAGTACCAACACACGTCCCCACACCGTGACGAGCACCGTGTCACGGGGCCCAAATCAGCTGAATCAGGATATTATACCTATTTTCATGGAACGGAAGCTGTACGGAGTATTACAACATCCCAACGGCTGAGTCGTCTCCTCGTGTCGCCGCCTCGTGCCCAGTCGCGAATCGCTAAATCATCAATCACCTCATTAGATGTGACCTCGATAAAACCCACATATGGAGGAATCTCGACAGATGCAAAAATATAATATACAACAGTAGAGAGTAGCAGTGTCGTCCTAACCTCGGATGTATTCGCACTTAGGATAAGTAGATATAGGAGTTACCATGTAATCTTAACTATAATAAATGTCGTCCTCTATAGCGCAGCGGTCAACACGCCTGCCTGCGACGTGGAGGCTCCGGGTTCGATCACCAGCCAGGTCATGATGGGAAACGGTCTTGGATGTTTATCTATATATGTATCTATTATAAATATAGGATCTTTGAGTTAGTATCCCATAACACAAGTCTCGACCTTACTTTGGGGCTAGCTCAATTTGTGTGACTTGTCCGTATATATTTATTTATTTATTTATGTAGTATAAGTGATTATAGTTTCCATTTACACGTTGTCGTAGCAGAAAATGTAATTAGCTTGTCAAAAAAGGACAAAATTATTAAACATAAATAAAGTAACGCTATGAGTATCATAATGAAGACATTATAAATTATTCGTGAATAATTTATTCACAAAATTGTTGTTTTTGGAATGACGCCCCATTCCATAAATGAATAAATTCATATCGTGGAATTTATATCGTGAGCAGGTAAACATCGTTAAAATCATAAAATAAACTTCTTTGGGGGAACTGAAATAGCGGCAGACGTGACGATAGAATAAATTAAGGAATTTGTGGAAAGCATGGCTACAATATTTTACATATAGGTATGTAAATTTGTGGAAAACATGGCTACAATATTTTACATATAGGTATGTAAATTTGTGGAAAGCATGGCTACAATATTTTACATATACCTAGGTATGTAAATTTGTGGAAAGCATGGCTACAATATTTTACATATAGGTATGTAAATTTGTGGAAAGCATGGCTACAATATTTTACATATACCTAGGTATGTAAATTTGTGGAAAGCATGGCTACAATATTTTACATATAGGTATGTAAATTTGTGGAAAGCATGTCTACAATATTTTACATATACCTAGGTATGTAAATTTATGGAAAGCATGGCTACAATATTTTACATATAGGTATGTAAATTTGTGGAAAGCATGGCTACAATATTTTACATTAGGTATGTAAATTTGTGGAAAGCATGTCTACAATATTTTACATATACCTAGGTATGTAAATTTATGGAAAGCATGGCTACAATATTTTACATATAGGTATGTAAATTTGTGGAAAGCATGGCTACAATATTTTACATATACCTAGGTATGTTAATTTATGGAAAGCATGGCTATAATATTTTACATATAGGTATGTAAATTTGTGGAAAGCATAGCTACAATATTTTACATATACCTAGGTATGTAAATTTGTGGAAAGCATGGCTACAATATTTTACATATACCTAGGTATGTAAATTTATGGAAAGCATGGCTATAATATTTTACATATAGGTATGTAAATTTGTGGTAAACATGGCTACAATATTTTACATATAGGTATGTAAATTTGTGGAAAGCATGGCTACAATATTTTACATATACCTAGGTATGTAAATTTGTGGAAAGCATGGCTACAATATTTTACATATAGGTATGTAAATTTGTGGAAAGCATGGCTACAATATTTTACATATACCTAGGTATGTAAATTTGTGGAAAGCATGGCTACAATATTTTACATATAGGTATGTAAATTTGCTGATGAACAGACGACAGCACATCAAGCTGCTACAATCTGTCTGCAAGTTGTCTTTATTAGATTTTTAACTTTATCTCTAAAGTATTAAGGTTCAAGGTTAATTGACGTTTGACAATTTCCGGTAGCTTGACCTGTTGTCGTCCGTACAAGCTTTTGCCTGTGGCGTCCCCTGCGTGGTTGGCGGAAAATATGCCACTGAATATTTACCGGGAAGTATTCTATATCATAACAGTGAAGAAAATTGTATCTTAGAACTGAAATTCATACTTAAATACATGATATCTACCAAGCCGCACTGGACCCGCTAAGTTGCTGGATTTCGGCTTAGAGGCCTATGTCCCAGCTGTGTGAATATTATACAAAGGCACATTATTTTAAGTACCAACACGATATACATAGATTATCTTTGTGTTGAAATCTGCTTAGCCGTTTGTGTAATTGAGTAACAAACACGTTGTTATTTATGTTCTACTTAATATTATAAATGTAAAAGTTTGGATATATATTAAGAAATACAGTATGTTAAGAAATCCTGTCCGACTCGTCAAGGTGTTGTTAGGTATCGATAATTGATTGTAACCGGGCTAAACTTAAAAAAAAAAACCCTAAAAAAATAAATATTATTTCGCAAAAAGAGGTAACTTAATAAACACCCTTCAGCGGGCGGCGGGCGGCAGGGCACGCGGCACGTGGTCGCATCGCTATTCGCTCATAATAATACCGGTGTTGTCACTTTTTTAAAATTTACCAAATTTCGGGGAAGTTGGAATTAATTCGAGGGAAAAAAAGATTATTTCAAAATTCATTTGTATTGGTACTATGATGATTGCGTAAAATTTTATATTATATTTAGTCATGTGTTTACCTAACCTTTATTATCCTTATGGGTCGGACAAGGTTTTCTTAACATAGGTACTGTATATATCCAAACGCAAAAACTACTGATTAATTTGAGTCAAACTAGGCACACTTATGGTTTGCCACCAGGGTTAACACATAGGATATTACATTTTATGCCGACATTCCCATGGGATCGAAACTTATGTAAGTAAATCCGGGGGGCGCTGCTAATTTGTTTTTTTACATGCTTTCTATTAGTCCGTCTCTAACTCAAAAATTTTGTCAACCTTACTTTACATTACTATGTGCAGGTAAAGTATTTTTTTTAGTTTAGATTTAGTTTTAGATTTAGTTACTTGGGTAACGCATCATTACCAATTTTAGCACGTGCTATTCTGTCTGTTGGAGATCAAGAAAAGATTGGTGAAAACAAATGAGCACCACTTAAGGGTTCGTGTTATCCGTATATTATTTAAAAAAAGAATATCGAACTAAAACGTTGAAAATGAATATAGTAAAATATAAATAAATAAAGGTACTATTATCATAAATTAAATTTAAAAATTATTTTTAACTTTTTAGTTTGATATTCTTTAAAGCATGTTTTTTTACTTTTTTAAACTATATTTGTTAAACATGGTTCTACATTTATAAATAAAACCAGGAATTTCTCCTGCATCGTGGTTGCGTTTACAAACATTTAAACTCACATACAAAATAATCAGACCTGAACAAATATTTATTCCGTGCGGAAATCGAACAAGTCATAAGGAGCGCAGCAGTCAATTACTTACCCGCTGCGCCAATCGTGCCGTAAAAATAAATGAAAATGATTATAAGCAAATATCCAAACACACAGACTTCTATAGGATTTGCTATTGAAATGAAATGAAATAAAATCAAATAGTTTATTAAGCAAATAGGGTCACTGATCACTCTTACACGTCATGTTTCTTTTTTGACGTGACAACGTCTATTAAATTGGTACGGCGTGGAGTCATTCTCGAAAACACCGTAACGGCCGAATCTGACGCCACACGGAGTCCACGCCTACTTTACCCCTAGAGCGAATAGACGTTGTCACGTTCAAATATCGGCAGTAGACGGAGTTCTACAGACAACCAATTTTTTTTTTTTTTTGCTTATAAACTAGATGAAGCCGACTTTTCCTAACTCACTCTGAGAAGAAATAGCTGAAACAAACTCAGAGATCATCGTCTTTTTTCAAGTCCAGACATCAAAAATGAAATTGTTTACAATAATTTACGTTATAATTACGCATATTGCTTAGTAACAATGTTTAGCAGAGCCAGCAGCTCGATCCCAAACTTTTTGGTCTTCTAAATAATCTGTGATTTTATAATACCCCTTTTTGCAAAGTTTGGCCTGGGGAAAGTCAAGCTGAGTGTCACGCTCATTTTTCATTCCACTTATTATATACGCAAATTATTTATAGTGTTCTTTACTAAATAAAAGTGCGTGATTTATGTAGTAAAAAGTGCATTCAGTAAATAATTCATAAAGAACAGTGAAATATCGTAGCATAGTGGCCACATCATGTCTTTGTCTCAAACCTCCATCGTAAGACGGGTCACGCGGCCGTCTTTTTCGACATGAACAATTCATTACATGACATTGGCTAAATGCACAAACCGTGCGAAGCCATAAAAGAAAGAGAAAAAAGAAAAGTTTGGCCTTTATATAGTTTTTAAATCGTTTTCTTTTTTTATTGTTGGGGATCATAAAGCCGAGCAATGACTATAGATTTTAATTCTGGCTATTATTTTAATAACTGGCTGGAGTGAATGGCGTTCTTTACTTAAAAACCTCTTAGTACTAAGTAATCCTATTAATCTTGTTTTTTCACTCACCAGACAAAGTCTTGCCGCCAAGCGATTCGTCGTGTTCCGGCATGATGTCTGGTGAAGCCGTACGGAGGACGGGTCGTGGAGGGTCTTCAGATCAATCTCCCTCTGGGTTAAACATTGCATCACCTCGCTCAACTGCCGTCTTCCTTCCTATTCACTCAGTTTTTTGAGTGAATGGGCTAATTAAACTAGCGCGCTTTACCATCAACGATTGAATCACTGCTTACCATCAGGCGGGATTGAGATCAAGCACTAGTTTATGGTTATTAAAAAAAGCATTTCAAACCTCTGAAATCTTTTTATTTCATTAAATAAATATAGTTTAAAAAACTAAAAAAAAAAACATGCTTTTAAAGAATATCAAACTAAAAAGTACAAATACAATACTAGTAAAATGAGAAAAAAGCGCGAGGCGCTTACAAGACGCCTAACGCTTTTTTCAAACTATATTAATTTTCAACTTTTTAGTTCGATATTATTTTTTTAAATAATATACGGATAACACGAAAGCTTAAGTGGTGCTCATTTGTTTCTACCGAACTTTTCTTGATGTCCAACAGACAGAATAGCAAGTGCTTAAATTCGTAATGGTGCGTTACCCAAGTAACTAAATTTAAAACTAAATCTAAACTAAAAATACTAGTAAGGTTGAAAAAAATTTTGAGTTAGAGACGGACAAACAAACAAGCAAACATACAAGTGAAGCTAATAAAAAGCATGTTAAAAAACTTAAATAGTGGTCGCTAATGATAAAAGTTTCATCGTGTAGCGGTTTGTGGCGAGATTTTTGTTTAGGTACGCTATTACGTAACACGTATATCATTTTAAAGTAAAGCGTGGATTTATAAAAACATACTCGGAACATTAAAGCTAGTGCTAATAACGTTTAGACTTCTGCATGCCGCTGAAAGAAGACTGCGGCAGCAGAGAAGGTTGTAGCAGTAAGTTATTAGACAGGATCAGCTGAGTGTTTATTTATTTGTATAGACTAAAACATACAATAGCTGACCTTATCGCTTTCCGCGATCGCTTCCAGGGAACCTCGGAATTTAATTATCAACACACTCAAGCACACACTTACTGAAGAAGATGCGTACACTACAGTGGCGGATTTACCCGCAGGCTGAGTAGGCTTGAGCCTAAGGCGGCAGATTTTTGTAGCGGCAAATTTAACGATCACGTTGTTTTTTGTTACCTAGTTTTTTTTGCCCCTCATAGAAATTAAAAACATTCAGTATGAAGGTATTCTGTTTTACAGATATATAGAACAAGTCTGCAAAATTTTTTGCAATTTTAACGATATTGACGGATTGTAAAGATTAGGGCAAAAATATTTAGGACATGACAATAGGGATGATTATTGGGTAAAAAAAAAATATTCTATTTAGTCCGTCATTCAGATTATAGAAAAATATTGGATACCAATATTTTGTTTCAAATCAATAAAAATTTACAAATATAAAAAGCATCAAAGATCAGGAGTGGTGGCTGGTGGCGTCACTCCTCGCTAAAAAGTGTAGCGTGCAGTGACATGACACGAGTTTTTAACTCAATGTGTCGTCTTAATTTTTTGTTTATATGAAAAAAGAAAAAATACGTGTCTAGTATTTTTTGGAAATCTGACTGACGGAATAATTAGTTTTTTTAGTCAATTACCCTATTGTACAAAAGGGCCGCAAAAACCTTCCTTTCTTGAAGATTTGTAAATCCGCCACTGGTACATCACCCACCTCGTTTTCAAGTTATTTTAAAGTTCCAAAAACGGGCAAAGGAAGCCTGGAACCCACTTAACACCACCGGAAACACAGTGAAGAGAAAAAATAGCCTGTACCTACAGTTTTCGGTGTTTTGAAACAACTGTGCAAGTAGATTCACTTCAATGACATAAAGCAGGAGTATGCGCGTAAGTAAAAAGTTTTATTCGTCGACTAAACGATAAAAAAAACCGGCCAAGTGCGAGTCGGGCTCGCGCACAAAGGGTTCCGCAGCAGCGGTACTTAACCAAAATTACAGTTAAATCAACCTATCTCAAAAACTATAAGAGATACTTTGATCAAACCAAAAATCGTTGAAAGAGTTAATTAGCATGCATCACCTCTATTTTTTTTAGAATTTTATACCCCGTAGTTATAAAAATAGAGGGGGGGGGGGACATACTTTTTACGACTTTGAGAGCTGATATCTCAAAAACCGTTCACTTTAAGAAAAATGTTTTTTAGAAAACTTTATATCATTTTAAAAGACCTTTCCATTGATACCCCACACGGGTATGTACATCGAAAAAAAAATTTTCATCCCTCAGTTACATGTATGGGGGGCCCCACCCCCAATTCTTTTTTTTACTATTTAGTGTCATAATTTTGTAGCGGTTCATACAACACATATTCCCATCAAATTTCATCACTGTAGTACTTATAGTTTCCGAGTAAATCGGCTGTGACAGACGGACAGACGGACAGACGGACAGACGGACAGACGGACATGACGAAACTATAAGGGTTCCGTTTTTGCCATTTTGGCTACGGAACCCTAAAAACTGCAAGCATACTTAAGATACCCAAGAGACAATATCAGAAGAGAGTTATTGGTGCAAGTTGTTTGTGGTCTTTGGCGTACAGGTAAGTAGGAACACGGGTGGGTGTCAGTCAGTAAAAGAAAAAATTTCCATCCAAAGAGAAAACGGAGAAAGCTATCCTTCTTCGCATATGACGCTGACAATTCCTACGGGCACATGCGAGTACCTATTTAAAAATATATCCTTGAGTGCTGGTTAAACAATGCGTAACTCGCTAAACAATTCAGTATACCAAGTGACTTAAGTATTGTACACTGGAGTGCAGGATTAATGGGCTGTAAGTAGCCATCTGAACAGTTGGCAATTCATAAAGTGACCTCAATAAAGTGTAAACTTAATGTCCTATGTCGTAAAGATTCCGCTGTAAAGTTTTTGTTTTATTAGCCATAACTGTATTAGGGTCTTTTCGAAGGTCATAATATGTCGAAGAACGTCAATACCTATTCACTATTTTTATCATTTTCGGGAGTTTTTAGTGTACTTTTCGGGGATCGACTGAACTTTTATAAATATTCACAAATTTATCTATGGTTTTCTATTGTTAATGTACTTAAAACTTTCGTTATAAAAGTAACAGCTCGAAATAATACTTTAGTGCTGCTTGCTGAAGCTAAGCGCACATTACAGCCGCATTGGGCCTCAGCGTATCACATTTCAAAACGAAATATATTTTAGTTGCCAGTGTACTGTGTGATAATGATTACAAATTATATGAAAGTGATATAAGAGCCCTCCGTGTGGTACCGGGCTCAGTACCAACCCATATCCCTCCGTGAGTGTCGTAAGAGGCGACTAAGGGAACTTGCTCTCCTGGGAAACGGGCAACAGCGTTTCACCAGCATTGAAATGAAATGAAATTAAATCGCTTTTTATACAAGTAGGATCACTGATTACTTTTACACGTCATATTTTTTAAACTAGCTGGAGCCGGCATTTTTTAACTGACTACCTCTGAGAAGAAAAGCCGAAACAAACTCAGGGATCATCGTCATTTTTGAAGTCCATACATTAAAAATGAAAATGTTTACAATAACAATATGTGTTTGCTTTGTACAAATTAATTGTTAAAATTGAAGTGATTTAAAAAAAAACAGTGATTAAAATATCATAATTGTAGCATAATTACACATATTGCTTAATGAAATTGCTTAGTAGAGCGAGCAGCTCAATCCCAAGCTTTGTTGACTTCTAAATAATCTGAGATTTTATAATTTGCAAAGTTTGGTCTTAATACAGCTTTTAAATCTTTTCAAAATCAAAAATCAAAGCATTTATTTCAAATAAACCAGTTACAGGCACTTTTGAATTGTCAGAAGGTCGGTCAGTCAGTAAGGTGAAGCTAGTCGCCCATTCCAAAGAGTAGGTACCTATGGAGAAGAACGGGCAAGAAACTCCATGGACACTTTTTTAAATTAATCTTCTTCTCTTCTCTTCTTCAATCTTTTTAATGGGTAAGTTTCGAATGTGTATTCTTCTGTGGAATAACTACTGCGATTCTCAACCCGTCTGCCATGCATGGGGAATATGGCAAACCCCCCCAATGTAATAGAAAACCTTGGGGGAAGCTTTTGTCTAGCAGTGGCCCTCTGTAGGCTGGCTGAAGTAGAATAAGATAATATAAGAGAATTTTTGCTATACGGTGCGGTTCACTGAATCTGCATAGGCAGGAGTGATGTCGTGACTTAGTAGTACAACTTCTATGCTAACTTCAATGAAATTTTTCTACCAAAATCTCGTAGAATCGCGTCTTCAGCAAGAGTTTCTTACTTAGTTGTGCAAATATTTAACTATCGGTTTTCGATATGTCATCATCGATAAACGTTTTTGCCGGTATCGAAAATAACGTGACAGATGAGTGGTCAACATAGAGACTATGATTGATGAATTTAAGTGGTTGGACTATGTGCTTGTAGCTAATGTATTATGTGCAGAGGGAAACAAATGAGGACACATAAAAATAACATCCATGCTTATTTTTACAGGGTTGCAAAAGTAGATACAAAATGTTTAGTTATTTTTTGTTGTTTATTAAATAAAAGTGCGTGATTTATGTAGTAAAAATGCATTCAGTAAATAATTTATAAATAACATTGAGTTGTCGCAGCATAGTGGCCTCATCATGACTTTGGCTCAAACCTCCCTTTTAGACGCACAAACCATGCAAAGCCAAAGAAAAAAAAAAGAAATGTTTATCTGATGAGCTATATATAAAACTTATTGAACTTCTATGATTAACATTTCATTAATTTAATGTGCTTCTAAAATTTGTAATTGAACTTCTAATGATGCAAACTTTTTGAAACAAAATAACTTCATTTGATATTTCGGTCTGGATTCAGATTACGTTAATAATATTTTAATAACATCTCTTAAAGCTCGAGAATATTTAAATACGATGTTAATAATTTGCTTGAATAAATAACCTTCTGGACACATCTATTGGCCCACCTTAGAGTTTAGGTTTCGATGGCTCCTACCGAAATATGATTGCTAGATTGAACAAAAACTATTGATGCAGTTTTAAACCTGATACATTTTACCATCTTTTTCGATCGTATTTTTTTTAAATTGAATTCAGAATACTATACGACATGAAGCTACGCCTAACAAGTCGGATGTGCGCCTTGTTAAAGGCAATTGATTTTTGAATAAAAAACATGTTTTATCAAATAAAGGTTTAATTTAATAACGCGTGTTGCCTCCATGGGCATCTACCACAGAGAGTTTATCAACCTCTCTATGAAATTTTGAGGGATCATCTCCCATTCCTCTTCTATGGTAGTTTTCAACTCCTGCATCTTCTGGGCAACTGGCTGACGAGCCCTAACACGTCTATTTAGCTCGTCCTACATGAGCTCAATGGGGTTCATGTCTGGGCTTCTGGCTGGCCAGTCCATAATTTTGATGTTCACATCCTGAAGATATTCCCTGACGATGCCGGCCGTAAGGGCTCTTGCATTATCATGCATATAAAGGAAATTTGGGCCCACATAGTCCGCGTATGGTATCACGTGAGGTTTTAAGCACTCACGAATGTACCTTTCAGCATTTAATGTTGGCAGCCGTGGTTCTGCAACAACCTCAAGTTGAGTTTTGCCGCTCGCGGATATACCGCCCCAGACAGTCCATGAGCCACCGCCATAAGCAACCCTCTCTTCAAAGCAGCATTTTGCGAAACGCTCTTCCTTACGTCGGTAGACCTTCTTCCTTCCATCATTGCCATGTAACACAAATTTAGACTCATCAGAAACGAGTACACGGCTCCAATCTTGCTGTGTCCAATTTAAATGAGTGAGTGCGAAATGAAGGCGCGCTGTTCGATGGGCTCGCGTTAGTTTGGGCACATTAACTGGCTTGTGTGGTACCATATCGCCTTCTTTTAACCTTCTCCGAACAGTTCGAGCGCTCACAGATACTCCGTGAAAATCGCGCAGTTGGTTTTGTATCTCAATGGAGGTAAGGTGACAATTTCTCAAGCTGGTCCTGGATCCTGCCTTTCAGTTGTGACCCGAGATCGTGGCCTTCCTTGGTGACGAACAAAGTCGCCAGTCTCTAGGTACCTCCGATAAACATTTCGGACCGCAGATAGACTTAAATTAAGTTGAGCACACACATTTCTTTGGCTGTGTCCGGCCTGAAAAGTGTCACAGCTTAGGCGGCGACTTCAGGTGAAGTATGCATAGATTATTGATGGAACCTCACCTTCATGTTAAGAATAAGTAATGTTTGTTGCAAAACCAAAGATATCAATCACTTTTTCAAGAATTAAATCCAAGTAAGCCAATAAAATCAAGTTTTCTTAGTATTCGATTGTTTACAAACAGGCTCCAAATTGTCTTTTGTTTATTTAAATTCTGTGTTCGAAATTCAAAAAAAGACTAGGTATTGAATGAAATTGTGAATGTGCCAGGTTCAAAACTGCATAAAAATTTTTTGCTCGACCTAATATAAAAATTTAGCTAGGACCAAACGAAACTGAAAATGCAAGGTGGGCCAATAGATGTGTCCAGAAGTGTATTAAATAGACATTGAATTATTGAATTCCTAAAAACATACTTTATTGCTAGGCTCATAAATGTATAACAATAAATATGTCCGAACCGAACATCTCAGCGATGATGAAATTATTTACAAAAAAGCACAGATGCTTTATTTTTTGTAAATAATTTTGTAAATTTTTATCGCTCTCTCTAACCGGTGAAGGAAAACATCGTTAGGAAAACTTCGAAGACACGTGACATCTACCAACCTACACTGGGCCAGCGTGGTTGATTACGGCCTCCTCGGCACTCCTTCATACCGAGAGGAGGATTGTGTATGTTTGAAAAGATTATAAACAAAAATATGCAGTAATCATACATATCAACGTAAAAAATGGTTACTTTCTACATTAATACATTTTGTGAACGTAAAAAAGACGTGTGGCACTCGGGGACTGCCGCGGTAAAGCTATTGCATAGCATTTTGTATTTCTTTTTTTTTTTTTTTTCTTTTTTCTTATTTTTTATTGATTATTATTATTTTATTTTAATTTTTTAATTATTTTCTTTTTTTTCTTCATATTTATTTCTTTTCTTTTTTTTTAATTATTATTTCTTCATTATTTTTTTTTAATTTATTTCATTTTCTTTTTATTTTCAGCTATTCGATGTTGTACATAAATACCTATACACCTATATACTTTCTCATAAACAGCTGCTTATGTATTCGTCCGATTTCGGAGCAGCTCGTCTCGATTCGTGCGAGTTTCGTAGAGTCGTACAATACGTCTAATCGCACGCACACAACGGCGAAGACTGCCGAACTGAAACGACGTTAGACGATGTACGGCCTTCCAGCCACACCTCCGTGCCCGTCGTCGGGAGCGTGAGGTTTTTTCGTTACGGAATTTCTGGATTCGGTCCCCGCGCTCAAGGCCCGCGATAGAAGCTATGCAATAGCTTAAAAAGAACTACAATAGAAGACCAATTCTTGTTATCTGAAACGTTCAAAATCTAGTCGCAGTCTCACTTCAGCGACAAACAAATGTCAAAAACTTGTGAAAATGTATAGAAATTAGAAGTACACATTTTTGTTTGCCAAATTGAGATAAGATTGTGAACGGCCTTAAAATTGCAAGAATAGCCTCTCAGATGTTTCTACCCAAATACAGTAACATTTTCGGTTTACTTTAAGCCTCCAGTGAAGTCTGGAACTATTTATTGGTACAGAAACTTTTAGATGAGTTGCCTTAACTTTGAGTCCGAGTGATTGTTTAAGTTCCTCGCGAAACAACGAAATGTTTTGTGACAAACTTTCATCTGGGTTTATTGATGTTGATGTAAACGGTAAGATTTTGGTTGACTTTGGTAGAGGACTTTGATCCACTAACTTCCCAGTAATTATTTATTTACATCATCAAACATTTAGTCGGTGGGTGTCCGATACTGCGTTTGCCGGTACGTGGTCGCCATTCAAGAGCCTTTCTGCCCTATCAGCCATCGGCTTTACGTGCTATGTGCCCTGACAGCCACCAACCGGTCTTTTTGGAAATCTTTGGGGGAGGGAGGCCTATGTCCAGCAGTGGACTTCCTGTAGCTGACATGATCATGATGATGATAAAATATCTCGTTTTTATTCCAAATAGGTATGGCAGAGGTATACTTAAAGTAGAGCTATATTTTATTTGTTCAAGTCCCATCCGCGAGCGACTCTAGTGCCAACGACAGGGCACCACTCCATGTGATTGTCGCAACCCAGTGCTGGGCACTCCACAATAGCGGCCGTAAGTCCCCTCTTTGAGGAGTGGCTAGGGTGGCCACTCCTCAAAGAGTGGCTCCACGGCGCTCTCACCTTCCGCCTGACGCAGGTCCTCACCGGACATGGTTGTTTCGGGAGGTTCCTGTTCCGTATAAGGCGGGAGGAAACTTCAGGGTGTCACCATTGTGTGGATCGCCCTGAGGACACGGTGGAGGTCTGCCCGGCTTGGGTAGAGCGTCGCCGTGTTCTCGTAGTGGCGATCGGCGGCGATCCTGGTCCAGGCCATGGTCCGGAGCGGGAGAGCATGGCAGGCCGTCACCTCCTTCTGCAAAGCAGCAATGCTGGCAAAGGAGAAGGCGGAGCGCGTGAGGCAGAGGGAATCCCAGCGCCCTTACGCCACTAGCCGCCGCAGGAGACGCTCTGGTCGGCAGACGACATCGAACTCCCAGCCACCGTAGGCGCGGGACTGCGGGCGGTTAGCAGTGGTTAGCTCGCCGCCCGGTAAGGACCAGGCCCGAGTCGACGGCGCATTATGTTTCACGCGCGCCTCAAAGAGATGTCAGCACATCGTGACGGGGTCCACGAAGACCGATGCCTCCTGGGTCAGGGTTGCGGGTTGGTTGGCGCCCAGAGCGGGAGAATCATTTGATGATTTCCCATTCTAACAAAAAATAAAACTTTGCCTGACCCGGCACGACATCAGGGTCAGATGTAGCCTATATCTGACCTACAAGACTAACGATGTATTCATACACATCTAATACAAACTTCAATGGTTGGATATTAATAAACAAGCTCACATAAATTTACAAAAATGCTCAAGCAATTAATAGACAAACACGAGAAAAAAGCAATAAAATACATAAAGATTACGCTGTTCTAGATTTTACATAGACTATAACCCCCATTCAATTGTTGACGACAATCTAAACTAGTTGTTAGTTTAGCGTATCTTATTTTTTTTAATTCATTAAGAAAAAACTTTTATAAAAAAAATCGACTTTCGAAAATACACTACAAAGTCAAAAATAATAAATTTCGGAAGTTTTTGACACCGACTTCCGATATTACTTTTTCACTGTAAAATTGGAAGTCGGTTAATTTTTTTTTATAGTAAAGCTTTTATTATACACTTTTTAGTTGTGAAAAGTACTGTTCAGCTGCATCCGGTCAGACTGGACGATGACGCTAACATAGACGGTAAAAGGCCTGCAAGCAAACGACCTAATTTTGTTTGCTTTAATTTTTACCTGTAATTTTGGTTTAAAAACCAAACTACTGAACAGATTTCTATAAAATTCCTATGTGATTAAAATGAAAGTATGAGACGAGTGCGATTACGCCACTCAAATTCAGTTTCTTGATTTTAATTGATTTTTGCATAAGCATGACGTAGGTAGTGGTTGTCCTATGTTAAACTTCAATGCTGTAAATCGTTGAGGAGTTCCCTCGACGGTCTCCCAGCTCCATCATCATATCTACTGCAGACTTTATTAAATTGTAGCGCTTTAAAATATTTAATGAAAAAACTTAAAAATACATCGCCGCAGTCATCACACAGTCACCTCTAAAATTTTTGAAAGTTCCCCTTGATTTCTCTGGTCTTCCATCATCAGATCCTGATCATCAGACCCGATGACTATGGGACCACCTGGATAGTGTCTTTTATAAAACAAACAAAAAAAAAAAAAAGAATTGTAAATCTAGGCGTCTTAGAGTAATCGGTGTTCACTGATCGTACATAAAAAAATATTACGACAAATTGAACCTTTTTTGTAATCGGTTAAAAAGGACAGAAGATCAAATATATGTTTGGTCCTGTCAAATTAAGATTTTAAATAGACAGGTTACGCGTCCAAAAATGGTGCGTCAATTTACGCCCGTCGCTGACTAATTTGACAAGACTTAGCTACATTTAATTTTTTCTTAGTGAATTATAAAAAATAAAACTCACAGAACTTAAATTTAGTTTAGGTTGAACAAAGGGATCTGGACCAAATCCGGTTGTACATCTGCCCAGTAGAATAAAACAATAGGCTATTTCCACTCATTGGAAGTTTCCGAACTTATTTTGGGGCACCTCGAAACGGAAACCTATAATTGAATTCGAAAACGAAATTGTCTTGTAAAACCGGCCAAGTGCGTGTCGGACTCACGCACAAAGAGTTCCGTACCATTGATTTATGAAATTAAAGGATTTAAGTTATTTGTTACGCGGTAATAAGCGGTTTACGATTTACGAGGTCTTAAAAAAAACTACTTACTAGATCTCGTTCAAAACAATTTTAGTTGGTAGTTTTTATAGTAATGTACATCATATGTATTTTTTTAGATTTTTCATTTTCTTATTTTAGAAGTTAGAGGAGGGGACCAACTTTTTTCCACTTTGGAAGCGTCTATCACGCAAACTATTCGGTTTAGAAAAAAAAAATTTAGAAACTCAATATCATTTTTGAAGACCTATCCATAGATACCCCACACGTATGAGTTTAATGAAAAAAAAAATGAGTTTCAGTTCTAAGTATAGGGAGCCCCCAATTATTTTTGCATCAAAATCTTAATGCGGTTCACAGACTACATCTACCTACCAAGTTTCAACAGTATAGCTCTTATAGTTTCGGAAATAAATGGCTGTGACATACGTACGGACAGACAGACATGACGAATCTATAAGGGTTCTGTTTTATGCCATTTGGCTACAGAACCCTAATAAAAATGGAATAAGTTTTGCTGTGTAACTTGGGTAAAACATCTTTTAGACCACAATGAGCCAGACCTTGACAATAAGAAAGTTCCATTCCATTTCCTGTATCAAAATACTCTTTGCCAAATCAAAACACGTTTACAATATTCCTTCACCAAGTCGAAGTGGAACGTAATATGAAACGTTTTAATTTCAATGACATCGCAGTCTTTTGTGCATGGGTTTAAAAGCGCTATAAAGCGTCATTCAAATAGAATTTCATAAAGCAGGCTAGTCGTCGAGATTCAAACCTCCGCTTCATATGTATGGCATGTATTGGACGACTGAGCGGATCACGTTTTGTAAATAAATTCACTTTAGTGATGGTCCATTCTTTCTGTTATGCAAGTAGTTATGACCGGGACTTTACCGGAGGCATAGAAGCGTCTGTGGAGTTTGTTTGTTTACAAAACAGCTTTATTATGCTGCTTCTTTCTGGTGTTATTTTCCGGAGCTCGACTATGCTTGTATCAAAGTTAAAAAAAGATAGTGCTGATATTGAATCGAACCCTCAAATTTTGCTTTCTTTAATATATGATTAAATACTGTTCTTTAATGATTGCGTTTCTTTTTGTTAACCAAAAATTAATTTCTAATTAGTTCCTAAAATCCACCGACTTGAATGAACAGAGACACACACAGTTACAGTCGATCACCATTTTAATCTAATCCAACTCATATGGTAGGATGCCCTGTGCCTACTGAATTGGTGTAGGTATTGCTATCAATTCCGTTCGTATGTAATTGGTTACAATTCTAACCTAAATCGTTTAGACAGGGTATCGCAGTTTAGTAACTAGCTAAACAGTGGCTTATTTATTTAAAAACGTTTGCATCTTTAGAAGCCACATGTGGACTTGCGCTGCAAAATGCCACCTGAAAACTACGGACTAGGTGGAAAAGTGCGCGAAGAGGCTAATTGGTGATCCAGATTTGGTAAAGAATAATCACCAAAGCCTAGCAGAGACGTACAGTAACCAGCCTTTCGGTATTGTATAGAATGTATTTCGGAGAATGCGCGTAGGAATTACATGACTTAATTCCGCCATTATCGGACAACCCGTCGTACTCTGAATGTCCACCTTTACGTTGTTGACACCGTTACGATCCTGACGAAGCGTTCCGCCACGTTTTCAAACCAAAAACATCGAAGGACTGGAACAATTTGCTCCATGCGGTCTTCCCATCTGGGAACCCTTAGTTTAGTACCCGTAAACTGTAGTTAGTAGCTTGTTTCAGTCCAGTAGTTACTATTGCACTTTACCATCAACGGTTGCATCATCGCTTTCTATCAGGCGGGTTCGTGGTCAAGCACTAGTTTATTACATAAAAAAGATTAAAGTTAAATTTCTTAGAGGTTCAGGTTCATTAATTTAACATCATTACAAAACATCAATAGTAGATGTGTCTGATTGGAATTTGTAACTTCACATACCAGGAGTTTGTGTTGAATAGCGCTAGCACGTCCAACAAATCGCAAGTTTCAACAAGTTCAGCAAACACAGTCTGGCAGTGAAATATGTAAACGTTACATAAGATCACTGTGCTCAAAATAAATCGATTGCTGTGCTCCGATGAGACGACACTTCAGATCTCAACAGATTCTCTATAATATTACATTTATAAGATTCTCTGATTTTAGTTCAGACGTTTAATAGAATATTAATATCTACAGACGTCTATCAAATATTTATTCTATAAACAGTCTGCTATGTTTTATAACATGTTACCTTAGTTCGTTGCGATATTGAGATGCAATTACGTAACAATAATTTTTAAATGTTTTATATTTAAAAATATAATTTATATGTATATATGTTGAAAAAAAGGAAAAAATAATAATAGTAATAAAAAAATATTATACTAAGCTTTATTGTGCAGAAAAAACATCTCAATATTTGAATAGCATTAGCCTCCGAATGACCAATACGAGTACGATCGATCGAAGCTTGAGCAAAGAATGCTTGTGCTAACGGTCGCTCGCTATGGCAAACGTAACTCCAGTTGGTGTTACCAGCTCTTAATAAAAAATCATAATTTATCCGAATACCAATCGATTAATCGAGTTTAAAAAATAGAGTAATTTACGAACTATTGATACTGCTACAAAACAAATCACAATATTCAAAATTAACCAGTCACGCGCCGGTATATATTTATTTAATGGCTTATAGGATTTAAGGTCGTAGGGACTGTAGGGCTTATAGGCCTTAGTTTAGGTTCTTTTAATTTACCATATAGGCGCATGTACTATTGCTATCTTTATTAGGGGTGGTCGTACACACAACATACATAGATGTTACTGTCTCTGCATTTTTGGTTCTAAGACATGCGGGTCTCTTCACGATGTTTTTTTTTATTTATCACATAAAGTCATCCAGTGTTGAGCCAAGGGTTGTTCGAAAGACATACAGCGAATCCTGGCGCAGAGGCAAGTGAAGGAATACGAGTGGGTTTTAGCCAGTAAAAGTCTGACACGTCCAACCGCCTAGAGGGGGAGAGGTAATTTGATAACAAATATTTTTATTTTATTACTGGTTGATATTTTTATATCAACCAGTAATAATAAGTATGTAAGGGTAAAATTTTAGGTGTTTAAATCAGTCCACTGAACCGAAGTAAGGGTCATTAAGAAATGGTTTATACAATGACATTAATCATCTGAATCTCCCAAAATTGATATACATCATCACATCACACGAAGAAAAACCAGCTCAAGTGGCTTTAAGTAAAAGTTTGCGAAGAAAAACAAAGAGTTTAGACCTTTGAGTGGATGGTAGACTTTTTGTATTCAATATTGCCTTTGGTAGTGTTTCATAGGTACTCTTTCCTATATTGCAGCGGCCATTATGCTGCCTGGTATTAAAAATTAAATCTCTATAGAGAGATTGTATGAAAACTGCAATATGAAGTGGAAGCTCTGAAAGCTGAATAAATAGACCGAATATTTTTTCGCAACTGTGTTTCAAAAGTACACTTTTGACCGAATGAATTTACGTTTAACTGAATAAATTACAAAAACAATTAATTGAAGCTTACTTCAGTTCATTGTTTTTGTAATTCATTAGGTTATTTACTGTTCAACATATGTCAGACGTTAATGTTGTATTTATACTATAAAACATAAAAAGGTTCACTTCTTATTCCTTCGTCAATGATTGGTGACGATTAAAGAATTATTTATTTAGGGAATACACAAATACAACACAAAACTACATACATTAGAGACATGCTCTTTTATGTGTTCTCCTTCATTAACAGAAGACCTCAGCATGCACAATGTAACTACTTTAAACCATGGTTTGCAATAAATGTGTTGTACACAATATTTATTTGTGGTACAGTATACTCTACAAACATCTCAACAATGAGTTCAATAATGCATAAATAAAAAACAATATTTTATTTGAATTCCGAAATTAATCCATCAACTCTGCTTCTCCATGATTAAAAGTATGTTCAAGTATTTTTAGTTGCGCTATGTGTTCGAGATCGTGTTTCTAGTCCTCGTTCCTTTTATGAACGCCTAACATTGAAACAAGCTTTGACGGGCAAATTACATGTACCGCTTATTTCGACCTATTTCTTGTATCTAATGTGATGTATGTCAATTACAATCACAAATTGTTTGGAGTACTTTACGCTTGCGGCGGGCACAAGTTTATATTATGTGTCAGTACAATCTGCTCACACGATGTGGCAGGCAAAGTTCTGAAGCCTAGTACGTGCCATGGATGAACTCGCGAAGAGTACTCCGAACAACTCCGGAGATGCCCGAATGCCTAGATAGCCACAAAGTGCTGCAACTTTATAAACACATGAGGGATTAATTAAATAGGTAGTAAGTATTATGTACCTATACCCGAAATTTAGATTGTACACAGTAAGAGCGAGGCCCCATTAGTGCGTTGCGTTGCGCTGCGTCGTCGCAGTGTCGCCGCTGCGTCGTTTTCCATATATTATTTTATGACATGCCCCATTAGACGTTTAATGAATCGACGGTTAAGAGACGAAGCGGGAGGGAGGGTGATGCGCTGCGTTGTCGGAGCTGCGCTGCGACGACGTACAACGATCCTTCTAGGGGAGAAAACAAGACGCGTAACATTTTTTATTTTAAGATGAGTAAACAGGATATTGATATAGATTTTCTCATATCCTTGGTCCAAGGAAGACCCATTATATACATTCTTTGCACTGTATATAATGGGTCTTTCTTGCCTCGCCCTAATGCATGATATTAAATAACAGCCGCTCGATTCTGTAAAAATCTCACGATTTACCGTGAGATTTTTACAGAATCGAGCGGCTAAGTAAGGAGAAGTGAGCTTTCAATTGGGTCACTCTCCATGCTCATTTCACTTAAGTTTTCACTTAAAGAATCACATTGCAGCTGTAGGTATTTTGAAAACCCGGGCTCTATCAGAACACCAGCGCTGCGACATTTGCTTTTCAATGTCGAAGCATTATGCTGAGATAGGGCCTTTTTGCCTCTTTCTGATTATTGTTACTTTTTATGTATAATTTGTTTTTACACTTAATTGTGTCTACCTAGTTTAGTTTTAAGATTTTCCAGTATGAGTCACAATAAACATTTTTTGTTTTTTCTAAAAGAGGAACTAGAAAAAATATATAAAAATAAATTTGGAACCAGAAACACATTTGGCAGAAACGGCCTCAGTTAATGTTCCTAATATAGCCCAATGAAATGAAAGGACGCGAGAGAATCCTAAACAAATACTTATTCTAGTTTTAATTGAGTTCGCTACGCGAAATATAAATGTTAATACAAAGAGTCCTATCACTCATTTCTATTTGATTTGGTCACATATTCTCTCAGTAAACTTTTACTTTTAGTCGCATTTAATTTTAATTAGACCTTAAATAAATACTACTCACATAGGCAAAACGAATTATATTTACACTGCTGATGGTAGAAATATAGCAATGATTAATAGGGATGATTCAATTTCAAGATCAAAGGGTGACGCATGACGCCTGATGCTTGACACTCGCCACTCGCCACTCGCCACTTGCCACTTGCTACTTGGAGCCTGCCGCTTGCCGTTTGCCGCTTGCCGCTTGCCGCTTGCCGCTTGCCGCTTGCCGCTTGCCACTCGCCACTCGCCACTCGCCACTCGTCACTTGCCACTTGCGACTTGCGCAGCTAGTTGGCAATAAAATAGAACATTAACTTAGTAAGGTGTGTAGTGAGTTGTGGGTCCATCGCAAGTCAAAAAAAGGTCCACCTCAACTATCCGGGGCCAATTTCGGATAGTTGAGGTGTATTCTCATCCGCATGAGTACAGACACTTAGATCAATTTAATAACAAGTTTCAGACCAAAACAGATTAGAGCCACTGGGTTTGAGTATGACCAACACACTCGATCTTGAGCAAAGAATGTCCGCGTTAACGGTCGCTCGCTATGGCAAACGCAACTAAAGTCTGTGTTGCCCGCTCTAAATAAAAATCATAATGTATCCGAATGCCGATCGATTAATCGACTTCAAAAATAGAGTACTATACGGACCATTGATGCTGATACAAATCAAATCACAATATTGAAAATCAACCAGTCACGCGCCTTTACGGCCATCCTGCGACTTCACACGTCCTCGGGTGAACAATTTGTGGGCAATCATAAAAGTAACGACTTCACGCTCGGTCGTCCTGAGCGCTTAAAATCGAACTCCATAGCATTCAGAACGATGACAGTCATCTACAAACATGCAATCTAGTGGTAAATCGATTGTTGCCACACAGGCTTATGCCACACGAGCTAATGCCACACAAGCTTATGAAATAAATGGATTGTCTGAGCAAACAGACTTTACCTTCTGCCCCGTGCTCGGCAAATCCCTCAGGCTGTTGCATGTACACCTCCTCCTCTAAGTCCCCATTGAGGAATGCGGTATCAACATCCATGTATCTTCAAATCCAATTCTGCCGACAACGCTATAAGGCTACGCAGAAATGAATTTCGAAGCACAGGGGCTAATGTTTCATTATAGTCAGTCCCCCAAACTTGACTAAAATCTTTCGCGCCTTATATTTGACTATTGCACCGTGCGCGTCTCTCTTTATCTTGAACACCCATTTACATGGAATAACCCTGTTATTTGGTTTATCCACTAATATCCAAGTCACAAATTCAACGACAAACTGTACAGTACACAATATGTTTGCACAACCTATATCCTGAATAAATACTATCGCGTGTGTATGTACACCAATGATTTTACAGATAGCTTGACAAGAGAACATTTAACACGGGAATCAAATAAAAAATTTACAACTCACCGGATTGTTGCAATTACCAGTGAAAAACGCTGCCACTTGGAAGCCGTCAACAGTTGTACACCAGGCATCTGGGAGCTCTGGGTCGACCTTTGGCAGAGCGATCCCGGACGATAAGGCTTATAGCCTCGATCAACTGCATCACACTCCGCTGCTGGATTTCCAACACTGCGCCAGCGATGCCCAGATCCCAATTATGATGGGGGGAATGTCAGGAAGACGGGGCCAAAGTTTTGGATAGTTGAGGTGTATTCTTATGCGCATGAGCATCCATTGTGGGCGGTATTTCGAGTAAACGTTGAAAAATAACTAGAGCATGATGTTCGATTCTTATTATATTAACTGTACAGACACTTAGATAAATTTAATATTAAGGGATTACAATGATAATCTCAGATTAAAACAGCTAAGAGCCACTGGGTTTAAGAATGACCAACACGCTCGATCGAAGCTTGAGCAAAGAATGCCCGCGCTAATGGTCGCTCGCTATGGCAAACGCAACTCCACTAGGTTTACCCACTCTTAATAAAAAAATCATTATTTATCCGAATACCCATCGATTAATCGACTTCAAAAAATAGTAGAGTAATTTACGGACAATTGTTACTGATACAAAACAGATCACAATATCCTAAATTATTATTATTTACCAGTCTCGCGCCGTTATATACACGACGGTGTCAGCAACGGCGGAGCGGTAGGATCGTCAGCATCTTGGTGTGGTGGTAAGGACTTCATTTCGTAGGTAGCGTTTTGACTTAAAGCACGAAGTGTAATTATACCCTCCAATCTTGACAATAACAATTTAAATAGGCAAACCGATAGTTTCGCCTCGGAGAAGTGCCCTAGTTCGCGCCTCAAAGCGAAGGGATCGTCCGACAACTTCCAAAACGTCTCTGTCCGCGTGCCGCCATACAAAATAACGCCATAGCGTTTGAACTATATATAAATAATAATATATAATAATACTAGAACATATAACTAAATCGTGTTTCTTACACAATTACACATATTTTAGCTTGGAGGACGGTAATGTATGTCAAATCAAAGACTGGTTCTACAGAATGTAAAGTCTGGTGAAGCCGTACGGAGGACGGGTCTGAGCAGTTGTGTTGCGATGTTTGTCGGGTACGATGCGCCTAATGTTGTTGTGTTGGGAGTTTGGTCGTGGAGGATCTTCAGATCAATCTCCCTTTGGCGCAGCAACGTTGGTCGTGTTGTTGGGTTTAACATTGCATCACCTCGCTCAACTGCCGTCTTCCTTCTTATTCGCTTTTCTGAGTGAATAGGCTCTTAATAAACTAGCGCGCTTTACCATCAACGATCGCATCAATGCTTACCGCTAAGCGCTAGTTTATAATTGAAATACAGTGTGTGCCGGAATCCAGGGCGGAAAATCTCGTCACGATTGTTAGGGCACTGGGAGAGACAATAGGAAACTCTATAAAAGATGATCATATTCAGAAATGCACCCGTGTTGCCAAGAAAGACCCTGCATCGCCGAGGCCGCGTTCGATTGTCGTACAACTGAACTCTCCAATGACTCGTGACAGCATCCTGGCATCTGTGACAAACTTTAACAAGGCTAGACAGAACGACAAATTAAACTCTTCTCATCTTGGTATAACCGGATCCAT
Organism: Sesamia inferens; assembly: GCA_037179545.1. NCBI lineage: Eukaryota > Metazoa > Arthropoda > Insecta > Lepidoptera > Noctuidae > Sesamia > Sesamia inferens. Next base: position 10,463,105 of record CM073928.1, on the reverse strand, counting down.
TAAACCTGTCTACGTTACTGAGCACTTATCTCCCTCTATCAAGTCTTTACATGCTGCAACCAGGCTGAAAGCCAAAGAAAAGGGCTATAGATTTGTCTGGGTGCGCAACGGTCGGATTTTTGTGCGCAAGGCAGTGGAGGAAAAGCAAATCCAGATTAGAAGCCTCAAATGTTTGGAGAAACTGTAATCATTAGCTGCTGTTTGTTTTGTGTTCATTTTTTTTTGTATTAGTTTGTTTTTTTTTCTTTTTGTTGTGATCAATTTTTGGCAAAGCATTAATTCAAGGTCTTTTAAAATTCGATTCGTTATCAATTTATTATCAGAATGTAAGAGGTCTACGCACTAAAACCGACGATTTTCATTGCAACCTTTGCAGTAGTTGTTATGATGTTATAATTTTAACAGAAACGTGGTTGAATGATAATATCTTTAGTACGGAATTATTTGACAATAGATATATCGTGTTCAGAAGGGACAGGGCTCCATCTAAATTTTACAATAGAAAAGATGGCGGAGGTGTTCTGGTGGCTGTTTTAAAGAAATATAACCCCAAGCGTATGAAGTCATGGGAAAGTGAGTGCGAAGAGTTATGGGTCACAATTGAAGTTATGCAGAAAAATAAGGAAGTCACTTTGCTGTCCGTGTGTGCTGTGTATTTGCCGCCCCCTCTGAGCGTAATATTGTTGGATGCTTTCATTGATAACTGCAATCAGATTGTGGAAAAGCCGAATGTCACTCCTTGTATTGTGGGAGATTTTAATTTAGCATGTATCGACTGGGACTCAATTCATAATCCTGTGATGCTCAAATCTCTGAATAAATTGGCTCTCTCTTTGCTGGATTTCATCAATGTTAATAATTTACAGCAATTTAACAAAATTAAAAACAGTAAAGGGAAGATTTTAGATTTAGTATTATTAGGCAATTCCTTGCAGAGCACAGTCCTTGCATCCAGCAATGCCCTCACTACCATTGATTCACTGCATCCTCCAATAGAGTTTTATTTATCTATAACGGTCACCGCAAAATTGAAACCTTGTAAGGATGGTGTTAGACGTAACTTCCGTAAAGCAAATTACGAACACATACAAAGATATCTCGGTGGTATTGACTGGGCTGAAACTCTTAACTGTAGTCATAGCGTCAATGAATTAGTAGAGATATTATATCTTAAAGTTGAAGAAGCAATTGAAATGTATGTACCTTTATCATCTATTAAAAATAATAAATTTCCTCCCTGGTACAATCGTAATCTTATTAGACTCACACGCGAAAAGATTAAATACCTGAAGCTATATAAAAAATACAAAAATCCAAGAGACGAAATTACCGTGAAACTACTTAGCAAGAGATGTAGGACACTATCTATTTCGTGTTATAATGACTATGTTAGGTATTGTGAGGACAAGATTGCTACCAACCCTAAATTTTTTTGGTCTCATATTAAACATAAGCGTAAAAATGAAGGAACTTATCCCGCCATGTTGTCTGATGGACCGAGATCAGTTACAGACGGCGCGGATATGTGTGAAATGTTTGCTACTCATTTTCGCTCTGTTTATAACAATAGCGATACCGTTAGGGATTTTTCTAACTGTTCGTTAGTTCGTACCTATAGATTGGGACAGGGGTTGGGTACCGTTGTACTGAAACCTGATGATGTCTACTTAAAGCTAAAACATCTTAATGCAGACAAAGGTGCTGGTCCGGATAAGATCCCGCCCTTATTTATTAAAAAATGTGCCAAACAGCTGTCAATTCCCCTGCACATTATATTTAACACATCTTTGCAACAAGGTGTATTTCCGTCATACTGGAAGCTCGCAAAGGTAATTCCATTGCACAAGGGCGACGACGACTCAGTCACAAATAATTACAGGCCTATTTCTATCCTGTCCACATTTGGCAAGATACTAGAGTCACTTATCTGTCCCGTCGTTCAACGACATTTTCAGGGCTTTCTTACAGAGTTCCAACACGGTTTTGTTAAAAACAGATCCACTTGCACCAACCTGACCCTTTTTACTGAGGAAATTACTGCAGCTCTGGACAAACAACAGCAGGTAGATGTTGTTTATATGGACTTCAGCAAGGCCTTCGACAAGGTCTCACATTCAGCACTTCTATATAAACTATCAGCTTACGGTTTCTATGGGCCCTTTTTGTCTTGGTTGGAATCTTATTTGCGAGACCGAAGTTTTTACGTCGTGATGAACGGATTTGAATCCGAAAAGCATCACATCACTTCCGGCGTTCCGCAAGGCTCGCATCTAGGTCCCATTTTATTCATTATCTTTATCAACGATTTACCATCGTGCTTCTCGCATTCCAAACCATACTTATTTGCCGATGATTTAAAAATCTCAAAAGTCATAAAAAATCAGGAGGATGTGGAGAAATTACAGTATGACATCGATCAAATAAGCAAATGGTGTGATAGTAATAATATGGTTCTTAACCAGGATAAATGCCATTTTATCACCTTTTCTAGGAAGCATGAACCTTATCCCTCTTCATATCGAATTGGCCTCAATAGACTTTCCGAAGTAAGCTGTGTTAGAGACTTGGGAGTGCTCCTTGACAAAAAAATGACCTACGTTCCTCATATGGAGAATATCATTAAGAGTGCCTCTAGGATGCTGGGTTTTGTAATTCGAAATTCTAAACCTTTTAGAAAGCCGAAAACAAGAATCTTACTCTATTGTAGTCTTGTCAGAAGTACCCTTGAGTATTGTAGCTCTGTGTGGAGGCCACACTATGCCACACATTCCCTAAGGCTCGAGAGAGTGCAAAAAAGATTTCTGTGGTACTTAAGTCGCGGTACAGCTAGCGGCGGTAGAAGGACCTCGTACCATGACAGGCTACATTTATTCGGGATGCAGACCCTCTCGAAGCGCAGAGACATCTTGGATCTTGTCTTTCTTTTTAAAATACTTCGAGGTGAAATAAACTGTCCACAGCTCCTTAATTCTTTTAGGTTTAGCGTGCCATCGAGATATCCACGTAAGCCAGTTCAACCTCTCTCGGCCCCTTTTAGGCGCACAGAGTTCGGTAAATCATCACCTATTCCCCGTCTCTGTCGTTTATTAAACAAATGCAGTGAATCTGTGGACGTACACTTTGACTCTTTGTCACAGTTCCGGAGGAAGTTGGCTGAACTGAATTAGTCTGCTCCACCTCTTCCCTTTTATTTGCTACTTGTTTGTTTTTATTTTTTAATTTTTAATTTTATTAGATTTAAGTATTTTGCATTTTGTATAGTAATATTTTATTTTTGTTATCTTTAGAATGGATTAATACTTGTTATGTATAATTTTATTAACCACTGTCTATAACGCTCCTCTAATTGTACGCTGTAGCTACCTTAATATGTTGTGCAACTAGCTAAGATCTTATAATTATCAACTGTACATTTAAGTGTTGTAACAATAACTGGTGGCTCTAATAAATATAAATAAATAAATAAATAATTATGAAAAAAAAAATGTAAAAAAAAAGCCGGCTTGTCGAGCCACGCTCAGTGTAGGGTTCCTCATTTTGCCATCCGTCACAATAAGCGACCCCGCTTAAGAGTTAACAAATAGCCTATTTACTACATCAAATTGACAAACAACGTACACTACAAAGAACGGTGATAAAAGAGTTATCGTTACTTCCAACTGTTCTGTAGCTCATACCCATCCTGACGCCATCAACTCTAATACAAATTAGACGGGTTATTCGGTGGTAATTTTGGATTGCGTGAGCCGATTATAATAATATTTTTTTTATTTGAAAGAATTTACCTTCAGGGTAGTAAATTAATATAAAACAAATTCTTGCGTATATGGCTAATTTACAAACTTATTTCAGAAAATATTTTGTAAATTTTTTTTAAAAACTGTTCAACCCATCAAGTTCTAAATAATTTTCCTAGAAAGGTTTTATAAAGTTCTACTTTTCAGATTTTTCAAACATATGTTCAATAGGTAGATGGTGGAGGCTTTTATTTTTAGGATGGAAATTAAAGATTGATATGTAAAGCTGGAGAGTTTGTTTGTTTGAACGCGCTAATCTCAGAAAGTACTGGTCCGATTTCAAAAATTATTTTTGCGTTGGATAGCCCATTACTCCAGGAAGGCTTGAGGTTACGCTGGCGGTTGCTAGTAAAAATAAAATCACTCACCACATTACGTGTATGGGGGTTCCCTAATAAAATATTCTTTTCCACTTTTTATTTAAGCACTTAGTCGGCATGATTAATATTAGCATCAAATTGCAGCTCTCTAGTTGTAACAGGCATTAAGATTATTCAGGGATGGACAGATAGAGACACTTGGTGAAATTATAAGGGTTCCTAGTTGATTACGAAACCCTTAAAATGAACCCGGCCCGAGTCGACGGCGCGTCATGTTTGACGCGACCGATGCCTTTTGGGTCAGGGTTGCGCGTTGTTTAAAAAAGAAACCATGGCCCTGGTGCACAGGCAAGTGAAGAAACACGGGTGGATTTAGTCAGTAAAAGTCTGACACGCTCTTCCGATCCGCCCAGAGCAGGAGAGGTCATTTGATGATTTCCTATCCAGAAAAAATAAACACTAAAGAAACCCTAAAAAGTTAACATTCATACATAGACTGATAATGAACACATTACTTTCCTCTGTGGGGCGCAGTCGAGTAATTACTTCGGAATTATTATTCTTATGAAAACGTAGGTCTCATAAAATGTTTTTGAAAGGATCTCTGTAAAAAACAACAGCTCAAAGGTAACAGCTTGTTACTTCATTTTCCGTAAAAAAAATATAAAACAAGTGTGGTGTGGACTAATGAGCATTAACGAACTTTTTTGTCGTTCTTTATTTATTTTGGCCCCATAATTTCGCGTACCTGATCAAAAATCTGGTACCAATCCACATCTTTTTTAAAATACCAACAATAACGAAAAAGAATGAATAAAAACGCAAGTTTTACCCTAAATTGAAACCTACATCCTGATTGCGGAAAGTAACACCAGAAACTGAATTATTTTGAAGGATTCGAAAAATTTATGTGTTCAACAACATAAATACCGCATTGAATGCTGTTGACCTGTCATTATGAAATCCATTGCTACTTTTGTTTTGTTACGCTATTACCCCGTAGAAACGAAACAGCCGAAACAAAGATCTCATCTTGATCTAACTGCAGTTATTTATCACAGAAGCTTACACACGTAATTGTAAACCATACCACCATTTTTAAAGTGCCAGGGACGAAGTCACCGTGAGATATGGTGCTTATTAAATATCGCATCTGTTCCTCGCCTCTAACGTTCATTACATGGCGGGAAGCTAATCCAATTTTACGACCATATACATACACACAGCACCACGATGTCGTTTTTCTGCTCTTGTTGGTTCGTGGCGAGCAAACTTTGCGAGGGAAATTTTAAGTTAAATTGTTGTACAAACTTTGTGAGAAACTTGTTTCGTAGTTATCTGTGAGAGGGAATGTAGGATATGTCGCCTGATGTGCGGTATTTACAGTTTTTTCCAATTAGAGTAGTCAAATGGTGTCTACTGGTGTTCTCACTATTCAGCGTTATTGTCATCATCATCTTCAGGTAGAACTCCACTCTTGGGAGTTTTGGCGACAAAGTCGAGCTAAGTGTCACGCTCATTTTTCATTGGACTTTTAAAATTACTTATAGTGTTGTTTACTAAATAAAAGTGCGTAATTTATGTAGTAAAAAGTGCATTCAGTAAATAATTCATAAAGAACCGTGAAATATCGCAGCATAGCGGCCACATCATGACTTTGTCTCAAACCTCCATCGTAAGACGGGTCACGAGGCCGTCTTTTTCGACATGAACAATACATTACGTGACATTGGCTAAATGCACAAATCGCGCGAAGCCATAAAAGAAAGAAAAAAAGAAACTCCACTCTACTGGTTGCCTTTTTTTGTTCTGGATTGGAAATCATGAAATGAACTCCTCCGCTCTGGGTGGAGACGAGACTTTTATTGACTAAACCCACCCGTGTTTCTTTTTGAACCAGCCCGCAACCCTGACCCAGGAGGCATCGGTCTTCATGTAGTCATGATGTTCTGACATCTCTTTGAGGCGCGCGAAACACCGCGCCGTCGACCCGAGCCTGGTCCTTACCGAGCAGTGGGCAGCTCGGCGCCAGCAAGATACTCTACTGGTGGTCTTAATTGGCCTCTACGATCACACTTCATTAAAGTCGACCCTCTACAGCTTTTATAGTTCTACTTTGCATTAATAACGTTTGATTTGATTTAGTAATAAAGCTTTATCAAAATATTTTTTTTGCATTCTCTTATAATATATAAGATCTTGGGAACAGTTAATAATAATAATAAAACATATTTTAAATATAAAATTGTAGCAAAATGTAATATGTAAATTTTAAAAATTAATTATTCGCCAATTACTAACGGCTTCAATCCGTAAAGTCCTATATATTCTACTGTTCTGACTGTAACTACAATTCGTTCGCAATTTTTTCTTTTTCTTTCCTCAATAGCCGTTAATGGGAAAACTTTGTATGTGCTCTTCCTTCCTGGTCCAAATCTTAAAATTATTCGTGACAAATTTTAATACCTTTTAGGGTTCTGTAGCCAAATGGCAAAAAACGGAACCCATATAGATTCGTCATGTCTATCTGTCCGTCTGTCCGTCCGTATGTCACAGTCATTTTTCCGAAACTATAAGAGCTATACTGTTGAAACTTGGTAGGTAAATGTATTCTGTGAACCGCATTAATATTTTGATGTAAATATAAAATAATAATAATAAATATTGAGGGCACCCCATACTTAGAACTGAAACACAATTTTTTTTTTTTTCATCAAACACATACGTGTGGCATATTTATGGATAGGTCTTCAAAAATGATATCGAGGTTTCTAAAATAATTTTTTTCTAAACAGAATAGTTTGCGTGACAGACGCTTCCAAAGTGGAAAAAAGTTGGTCCCCCCCTTCTAACTTCTAACATAAGAAAATGAAAAATCTAAAAAAAAACATATGATGTACATTACTATAAAAACTACCAACGGAAATTGTTTTGAACGAGATCTAGTAAGTAGTATTATTTAATACCTCGTAAATCGTAAAGCGCTTATCTTATTACCACGTAATCTTTCATACAAATAACTTAAATCCTTTAATTTCATAAATCAATGGTACGGAACCCTTTGTGCGTGAGTCCGACACGTACTTGGCCGGTTTTTTCGTTTGCAAGCGACATTAAGTCTGTCTGATCGATATTCCAGAGTCTTCGTTTGCACTCCTTTCGGTCGGGTTATTTGCATTTTATTCCCTCTAAAACCATTTTTATTGAATTGAAACTTGGCAATCTAAAAGAATTATAGTAATGTATAATGAGCTGCATTTGCTTCAAATGTTTGTAGGCACTAATTCACCATCACCAAGCCACCATTCCATCAAAGGAAACCTCAAAAGGCATATGCACCCAACAGCTTGCATAAGATTTAAAATGTGTGCCATCATTTAAGTATCCCACAGGTGAAGTTATTATCCTAATTGCGTAACATAATTTCATTCACAAACGACGACACGGTTGGCGTAGTGGTTAAATGTTTGACTGCTGCGCTGCATGTCGCGGGTTCGATTCCCGCACGGAACAAATATTTGAATGACGTTCAAGTAGTTGTTGGGGCTCTGGTTGTTTGTGGATGTGAATTTATATGTTTGTAAACGCACCCACGATACAGGAGCTAGTTTAGAGCAACGTTTTTTTTTTTTAAATCACAATCAGTAAAATTCGTTGCTTTATAATATTGAACAAAGTCTTGCCGCCAAGCGATTTGTCGTGGCATAATGTCTGGTGTAGCCGTACGGAGGACGGGTCTGAGCAGTTGTGTTGCGATGTGTGCCGGGTACGATGCGCCAAATGTTGTTGTGTCGGGAGTTTGGACGTGGAGGGTCTCCAGATCAATCTCCCTGGTTAAACATTGCACCACCTCGCTCAGCTGCCGTCTTCCTTCCTATTCGCTCAGTTTTTTGAGTAAATGGGCTTATTAAACTAGCGCGCTTTACCACCAACGATTGCATCACTGCTTACCAGTCGCGAAGGGTCCATATAAGCCGATTCCCACCGGGTTACCTTTCAAAAATCAGTTCCATATTCATACAAAACTATTTACATTCTATTTCATTAACAAAGTATTATTAATCAAATGCCGGCGCGATTTACAATAGCAATCGTAATTTTTAGCAATACCCTAAGTATCACATTTCATTTTATAGTCGTAAATTAATCAGCGCTTCAATTTTTCGTAATTCTTTTCGTAGTTCTCTTGAAGGAAGCCGACGAATTTCAGCTTACCTATGTCAACGTTTTACTATGCGGCGAAAAGAGAGAGCGTGTCAGACCATCTCTTTCTAATGCTCGCTAACCGTCGGTAAAACTTGATAAATATAAGGCTACTCGCGGGCGGCTTGTAGTACTCTCCTCTACTCTATTAGAAAGAGACAAAGAAACCACGCCACTACTTTTGCTTAATATTTTTGTTGGTTTTGGATCGGTATTTGTGTGGTTCGGTTTTTAACACTTTATTATTTTTGTAAATTTTTATTTTATTGACTCTTATTCCCTAACAAAATATCCTGCAGTAGGTAAGTGTTTAAGTGGTTTTTTTTTTTTTTTTTGACCGGCTTCCCTTTGTCAAAATTTCACCCTTCGCCACTGCTGCTTACCATCAGGCGGGATTGCATCAAGCACTAGTTTATAATAAAACAAAAATAGATTAATTCGTCAAGAACGTAAATAACGCAATAAACCTGTATGAGCAATCAAAATTAAAAGGCATTACTATCGACTGCCATTTTATGTGAATTACGCATGAACACTACAGTTTTTCAAATGCGAAAGCACAAGCAATTTAATAAAGGGTCATTTTGAAGCCGAAATATTGAAAAAAAAAAAATCGTACAAGATCAATAAATGGAAAGGGTGACAATATCGATATGTCTAGGCATACGTTACTGGAATCCCGAACATTCGTTTATTAGGAGATTTTCCGCCAAATCTTAGGATTTGCCCGCAGCTTACGGTAAACATTATTTATCTCTTGGATAAACACGTCGTAAGTCCTTTTTCTAGGCATTTACCAATTACATTTCGATCGCTTTTGAAAGCATTTAAATAGCATAAGATAGGACATTCGCTTTTTGCTTAGATTTATCCGCTTTAAATAATGATCAAATACTAATGTGATATTTGCAAATATACAGATAAAATAATAAAAATGAAGAGTACATTTTCCTTTTAAAATAGACAGTTATTTTACGTTTATTCTGTATCAGCCTCTTCATAAAGATCTTTTCAAAAATTCATAGTCTGAGCCAAGTCCGGGTATTTCCTTCCACAAAATCTCATGAACGATATTACGCTATAAGTAATAACAGTTTGTAGTGAAGTTGCCCCTTTCAGAGTCGTCACGATTTTTGGAAATAATGCGATAATATTTGCACTTGATAATACACTGCTGGCTGGAAGTGAAACTGTGAGTCGTTTACCAAATAACGCTTGCAATGTATGCAGAAAACAAGCTACACACTCTTTTCTAAAAGTTCGAGTGCAGAGACATTGGTGTCGATTGAAATCGTAAGTGACCTGTGAAACATTTCCACCGAGGTATGGAAAATAGCATTTAACTTTATCCCTGCCTTGTCAAACGGGAATTTCCCAGTTTCAACACAGCTTTACGGATTTCATTGTTATTGAGTGGACAGTTTTCAATGCGGGTTACTGTTTGTATGGACACCCGTCCATACAAACAGTTATTCCTTTTTATTTTTTATTTCTTTTTCCATGTTATTTCTTTTGTTAAGCGTTTCATTCAGCCATTTTCCATTTTTAAATCGAGAATTTGCATGCATGCGGTATGAAAACGTTTTAAAACTAAACTCGATGCTTTATACCGTTTTACAAAGGATCCGATTCTGTATGCTAACCATTATTCCCCGCGTGAGCGTCATGTCATACGCTTGTGTTTTTTGACAGATCAATCGCATTAATATAACGGAATTTCGTTCACTGTGAGTTAGAGTTATTATCTAAGGAATTGATGCAGTTTCGAAGTAATGAATCGTGTAGTGATCATGAAGAATTAGAGCTCTACAATGTTTTGATCAAAATTAAGTGACAATGGTCTGTTTGTTCTACGATTTGTCTTCTTGCAAAGCTCTCAGGAGATTAGGTAAAATCAGCACAGATATTGCCAATAACCGGTGTAATAACTAATAATTATTTTTGTTTGCTAAAATGACTGTAAATTTTATGCATTTAATCAAGACTGTAAGGCAGAAATAGGAACTCTTAAATTACTTCGTTTTATATAAATAAAAAAAAATATTTAAAGATTTATGTGCACGCACATGTAAATGAAATGAAATCGTCTATTAAGCAAGTAGGATCACTGATCGTTTTTACACGTTATATATTTTTTTTAAACTAGATGTAGCCGGCACTTTCTAACTGGCTACCTCTGAGAAGAAATAACCGAAAAGAACTCAGGGATCATCGTTTTTTTTCAAGTCCAGATAATAAAAATGAAAATGTTTACAATAATTTACGTTATAATTACGCATATTGCTTAATAACAATGCTTAGCAGAGCAAGCAGCTCAGTCCCAAGTTTTACTGTCTTCTAAATAATTTGTGATTTTATAATACCTCTTTTTGCAAAGTTTGGTCTTTATATAGTTTTATAATGGGTAAGTTTCGAATGCCACTCGGAAGCTTGTTGTAAAAGTGTAAACATTCATCTATGAAGTTGCCTACTCTGTGGAGATATAGATATGCAAAGGAAAGGAATGGAAATATATGCACAAAAGTGAAGGTAAATGCTTGCTTAAAAAATATGGTATATTATACATAATAATAATTAAGCAAACAAGGTGCACAACTACAACAATATGGAAATATATTTGTTGAAATTATTCATAAAATGTAATAACTTAATTAATCCGACAAAAAAAAAAAACGCAATATAATCATTACAACTTATAAAATTTTAAACTAAATGTTGAATTTATGTAAACCGAAAACATATCTGTGTCACCTTTGTGTGGTGAGGAAAAATGTTGACTCAAAACAAACAAAGCATTCATAAAAGTTAACGCGACATGATTAATTATCGTGATCAATTATAACCACAGACATAATTAGAATTTTCGTGTTAGCATAACCACACAATGAAGTGTTTGTACGTAAAACATGTGTGTTTTTGGGAATAACCACACGTGTTTTGATTTATATATTTTTTCAAACTGTACAAACTGAAACACAATGATGTACTTGGAAAATGTTATTAAGCTTTAAAGGGAAGGTCAGGTCGGACAGGGTTTTCTTTACATATTGTACAGTTTAATTTAGCGAGTATCAGCCCTTACATTTTTACCACTACTGCGATCCGGACGAAGCGCTTAGTCTCGTCATTTATACCCCGTACATCTGGGGATTGGAACAATCTGCCTGCAGCGGTCTTCCCGTCTAATAATTATACTTTAAGTGTTTTCAAGGCTGGAGGTAATGAATGATATAGACAATGTAGTACGTTTAACCATCAGCGATTGCATTGCTGCTTGCCATCAAGCGGGATCACGTTCAAGCACTAGATTAAAACCCACAAGAACTATCAACAAAATTATGAAGATTTCTATCAAAAGTTAACTCAAACTAAGTCTTTTCACTGCTGAATCCAAAGACGAGGTTTGCTATGTTTCACCAGAGTTGCGAGTTCAATTCGCGGATTAATTATCGCTACGATATGCCTTTACTAGATACTGGCGTAACATTCAAAACGGGTTTACGAAATCTCATTATAGCGGTTAGGATCCAATGTGATTTCGAACTGACGTAGCACTTGAAAAGTTTTTAGTAATTGCTTTGTCGAAATAAAGTCATTTTAATCTTCATATCACTCCCCTCAAAGTAGCATAAAATTGGTTTTCAAAACTATACAGTATACATGGAAAGTTTGTACAATATTCTCTTCACACACAAAAGCCGTCAGGGGCAAACCTTTTACGACGGCGTATGACAGAAGTTACTCATTGTTAAACTACAAAGCCGTGACGTCGTCACATGGTCGGATAGAAATAGGATTTTAAGTGGAGCGTAACAAAGTTTCAAATGTTAGCTGACGGCAATCTCCACCCGTGCAGCTGTAATAATAGCTGTTGTTGTTCTTATTGCTTACACTAAATATGTGCGTCATTGTCGGAGGACCAAAAAAAAAAAAAACAAAATGATTGTAACTAAATGTAATCGAAGTAAAAATTACAATATAAAAATTATAACTAAATTATTACAATGAAAGGGTCCTATTCCGATCGATATTAGATACAGAATGCATGATTAATATTGTATAATTATTTTGTGAAGATGTATATCATCCATCCAGCCTCATCATCCAGTGACTAGCGTCGCCAGGGTTGTCAGAGGTTTCGGTTTCCCACGTGTAACGCTGTTGCTTCATATTCTATCGAGGTCGGTGCATCCTTGCAATCCACCTAATACTATATAACAGACTGCTAAATAATAAACTAATAACAACCGCATGGATCGATCGTTCAAGTCCAGCTTCAAACATGCCATTTGATCTTTACGTCCCAAGACTCTTCTGTGGCTTGGAAAGCACATTAAGCTGTTGGTCCCAGCCGTCATTCGTGGATCTTTAACTGTCGTTACGGGACGTCAGAAGCCCGGATGACTAACCACTCTTTCCAAGGGCTTTCATATTACACAGTAACTGGGTTGTGGAAATTAGGTAGGCATACGCTTGATGTGAAAGTACTGGTCCTCAGCTGTGTTTCGGATAGCCTGGAAGATCTCTGGAATCATCAGGCGGGATTGCGGTCAAGCGCTAGTTTATAATTATTATGAAAAAACAGTGTTTTAGGAATGGCACCACGCATCTACAACAAATTACAAGTTGGCATAAAAAAAATTAATGTTATACAATTCAAGACAAAATTAAAACATTTATTAATTGAGAAATGTTATTATACAACTGATGAATTCCTAAATGACAAATTAATGTAGACTTATTTATTTTGACTAGCAAAATTACTCCGTATTGTGAAATTTGTTTTTCTCATTGATCATAATTTAGTTTCATTTTGACATTATATAATTAATAATTTGTTATTTTTTGTATTTAGCATCATTGACTAAAAATTTTTAATGTTTTGCATCTAAGTATGTATATTTGTACGCTTCTTAGCATAACATAGCGACCTATAAACATAAATATAAGAACTGTATTCACTACCTATGTTATACAAATAAAATTGATTTTGATTTTTGATTTTGACCAAGCTTCCTAGCGTAACTCCCGGCAATTCAACTTTGATTTTACTTTTTTTTGTATAACATTATCAAAACGTTTTTTTAACTATTTATTGGCGTGTCCAGGCTGTGCCTAGTTTGCGGCCAACGATACCTCCATATATATCAAGTATCAAATTTTTTATCGTCATCATAATCAGCCAATAAGAGTCTACTGCCGGACATAGGCCTCTCCTGTTTTCCTCTCATGTCATTCAACTCGATTTTCGGAAATTATCCAACCACTACCAGCCAACCTGATAAAATCGTCGCTCAAGTTGCACCAACGATTACTTTTATCATTTTTTATTTGTTGCTACCTAATGTATGTTTATTGTAGACGTATTGTGTGTCTTTAAGTCTGTGCTGATTTTTTATATTAAATTAAAAATAAAAGATTTTAATTTACTTCTAACTTTTCCATTATTGATAGGCCTGCCAACCAGATGCTGACTATAGATCTCCTTTATTTTGTGCTATACTTGCCTGGTACTCATCAAGGTCTTACGTAAAATCCTTTATAGGTCGACCGTCTGTCTAGATTTGCCATAACCTTGTGTCACATTGGAAATAAAACGCTAATTGTATGAAACGCTGCCATTACAAATAGGTTTTATTTTGGCACTGGAACAGTATTTAATGTATTTGTGATTTTTTAAGACTATTTGATGGCCGCTTAGCGAGTACTGTATTATTCTCTGCCTCATATTGAAAGTTTTTATGTTTGCTATTGTATTACGTAATTAGGCCGTAGATTGGGAACCTGCGTGTTGCATTTGTTCCTACTAAATATTCTATATGTAATTCTGCTAATAAATAAAAAATAAATAAAATTCCGCATATTTTATCCAAATAATAAACATGTAGTTGAATAGTTTGTTGTTTTGTGAAGAACAAAGCTTTATGAGAATTTAAAGGTCATGCGTATAGTTATGTTAAAACAGTTATGGGCTTAGTGGTCAGTTATTCAGATAAGTTTAGCAATACGAGGTACGTATATAGGTACAAAGTAATTTCTGTTTTAAAGCTTTTGCACGTCCATTTTCATCATTTGTCACATGTATAATTTCAACTTGAATGATGTTCTGTTCAGTTATTCTTCATAGCGTCACCGTAGAGTGAAAACCTCGGGAATGCATTTTTGCTCAAATTTATTTTATTGAGTTTCTGGGAAGAAAACCTCACTACGCACATCCTGATCTGACTCATTTGTTCATTCGACACTCGTAGCGACATCTATGACACGAAATGAGAACCTCGTAAACACGCGCAGCTGTCAGTTTCGTGTGAATACCTAGCAACGAACGTGTAGTTTAATTTTATTTTAATTTTCATTTGGGCAATCTTATAGTACTAAACCGGTTTGCGTATGAAAGCGGATTAAATCTCCATATTAATTAATAAAAGAAATATAAAAGTCGCCGTACAAAAATTTTACAGGACGCAGCTTTTTCTTCCTCCTGAAAAGTTACTATTTTTGCACTTACGAGGTTTTCACTCTACAGCGACAATAGGCATGTTTTACGCTTTGGAATGGGATAGTATTCGTAATTACGCGTTGAAAATTCTGAATTCTGTAACATGTAATTGGTTTCCGTACGTTACACAATATACTGGCATTGTCGTGAAGTTGTGGACTTTAGCACGTATTACCTAGTACATATTGTAAATTTGAAATAATTTAAGTTTACGGTATATTATGGTTAACAGTGAAAGTGCCCTAGCACATCATTTCACAAAAACGTCCGTATCCCGCAGATATTGGATTCAAAATGGAACGCAATCAAAGTTGAGGCACGCCAATTGAGGCTGGCAACTTTGATGTGGGTGTTATAATTAAACTACCAGTGACTTGGATTAGACGTGATTTTGTTAGTTTAGTATAGTTTGTATGAGATTTTGTTTAGGTAATATTAGCTTCCAGATGGGGAGCTAATATTATCTTACTGAAAAAAGTAATGAGTGGCCGCCAACAGGGTATAAAGAGTAGCAGGAATATCGATGCGCAAACTGTAACTGTGAATTCATTCAATTCAGATTGTGTGGTTCTGGAGTGGCGGCCACGTACCAGAAGTCGCAGTGTAGGGAGGCCTCCAACAATGTGGACCGAGGACCTGGTGAAGGTCGCGGGAAGACGATGGATGCGGGCAGCACAAGACCGGTCATTGTGGAAAGCCTTGGGGGAGCCTTTTGTTCAGCAGTGGACCTCTATAGGCTGAAGAAGAAGAGAAGATTGTGTGGACTTGTTCAGTCAGTGAAAGTCATCATCTGAAGAGCCTTTTCACAACTATATTGAGGTCGGCTTCCAGTCTAATCAAAATCAGATCAATAGCAGTATTTCATAATATGGACTATCTTTTTTGTTTTTGTTGTTGTCGCTGGGGAAAATGACAATTACGCATCTCCGCCCGTCGGGGGACAGGAGGGGTGTGTGGGACTCCTCGGGAGATAACCTCCCGGTATACCCACTAAAAACCCCAACGGCACTCCGGCGTCGCCTTGGTGGCGGGGGACTGGGAAAAAGCGGAGCCTAGGCTACCAGCCCCCCACCGGCGGAATGCCCGCCTAATACGGCGGGCCCTCATTTGCCCCTCCTAGGGAGGGGCCGTGGTTCCCCCCCGTGCCTCACCTATTTTGACCTCCACAACCCGGTTATTCAGTAATACTAATATTTCGGGGCTCTGAATATTCGTGACGAGTATCAAAGATTAACGAATCACAGCTTCTGGTTATAAAGCCTCGGTGGTTACAAATTTATTTGTTAATAATCTAAGAAAAATTTCAACGCTAGATGGTCTAAAATCATGTTCTGCAGTTTGAAACGAACTACTACTCAAACTATTACGCAAATATAGGCGAACAATACACCATTTTTCCATTAATTATAGAGGTAAAAGATAAGCAGTATAAGTAAATGTATGTAAACTTCACTCATTTTCCAAAGAAAGTGGAGGATTCTCCGACTGGATCGATTTTCTGTATGGAAGGCAATAGCCCAATGCTCAGGCATTGGGCATTTGCGCAACTATCATGCATATAACTTGCCGATAGTTGCGCGGTAAACTTTAATTTCGAGATGCAGAATTTGCGTGAAGGTTGCTTATCCAGCAGCTGCTGTGGAGGAAAAACCAATCGCGTACTCAACTCAAACTCAGCAGTTGTGTTTTCGACATCCCCATTTTTCATTCTGAAATTCGGAGTTAAGTTATAATTTTTACACTTCATCATCTCAATGCTGAGCAGACCAGACGCCTCACCCAAAAATAAGAATATACATATATAATATATAGCCATGACATCGTGGCCTAGTGGTTAAAACACCAGCCTCTCAAGTATGAGTGTGCGCGATCGACTTCAGGTCAGGCAAGTACTAATGTAACTTTTAAAGTCTGATATCGCCAACCTGCATTGGCAAGCGTGGTGATTACGCTCAATCCTTCTCTGTAGTAGAGGAGACTTGTGCCCAACAGTGGGACGATAAAAGGTTGATGATGATAGCCATTACATCATCAGACATGTCATCCAGAAGGTTTTGGGGGTGATCCTTAATTGATGGTGGGATGCTAATCAAAACAAATGACCAGTGGTCTACTTTAGCCCTGGATCAAGGAGGTGTATCTTAAGGTAGGAAGAGTAAGAAATGGTTCCAAAGTTGAATCAAGCTGCTATTTGATATGCAGGGTCCAATTTAAAGCTACATTCCCGATAAATCAATAGAAGCGTATCATGTACTTATTACGGAGTCTTTGCACGGTACACAGCCTGCTAAACGCTTAATTGTGTGCAGGCAATAATTCACGCCTAAATAGTCGCCCCGCCATTATTTACGAGACACAAATTTGCTTAATCCGGAGCATTTAATTTATGAATACGTTCTAATAACTTCTTGCTTCATCTTGCTTGCTTTGTGAGATAACGACAGAAATATAGTCGAGCTTGTTTCATGTTGTTTTTTTTTCATATGTGGAGGCATGAGGAACAGGGAGTAAAGCTCACTCATCCTCCATAGAAAAGGGAGGATCCTCCAACCAGACGGGTGTTATGTCTGGCGGGCACTTGCCCAATAGTTGAAATTGGCAAGTTGTATGTATGCGAATTGCACGGTAAACTCTGATTGCGAGATGTAGAATTCGTGTGACGTCAGTATGACGCGTCGTTCATTTTGTGGCGTTTGTAGGTACCGCTACATCGCTCCCCTCCGGAGACCGGAGGTCGATAGTGGGCTGAGTCTTGTATCTTGTGATTCTTGCTAGGCCAGCTGAGGTTCCAGTGAGTCGGAACCGGTTGCCGCGTAGTTCACGGTGAGTCGGAACTGTCTTTGAAGATTCCCCAGTGAGTCGAGGTGGTGGGGCGCTGCGTTGTACTCCAGTGCGTCGGATGTCGTACAGCGCCGGGTTGAGGCTGCGTCGAGGTTGCTGATGAGGTTGAGGGTGATGATTAGGTATGCGCGGTCGCTGCATACTTGTGGTCAGGATACCCGTTGAAGAAGTGGGTGCTGGCTGGGTGGGTGATTCGCACTTTTTGCTGAACTGGGACTTTTTCTTGCAGCTTTGTGGTATTATTTTTTATATTGGACTTAAAAACTTTCTAATTGATTTGTAATTGTTGTTTTCCGATGTATAATTGTATCTGGTATACGCTAGAACTTTTAGTTTAAATTAATATATTTTCTTACTTTTTTTTTTTTGTAATTGGCGGAATTTAGGTAACAATCGGTGCGCATCTGCATATTTTTCTTACTCTTGTTTTCTTGAACTTACTAACTGGACGAGAAAAGAATGTTAACAATATAGTGGCAAAAAATACTAACAGATAATAGTCTATCAAAACTCTTTTGCATGTGTACCATCGGACGACCCGTCGTACGGCGAGTTTCTACCCTTACGTTGTTAACACCTCTACGATCCGGAAGAAGCATTTTGCCTCCTCTTTTATATCGAGGGACTGGATCAATTTGCCAGCGACGGTCTTTCTGTCAGACCAATTTGAGCGTCTTCAAGGTTAGAGTTTAGGCTCTTAATAAACTAGCGCGCTTTCACTGTTGGGCAAAGGCTTCTATCATTCTTATGGTCCAGAGCTGATTTCGAACCTGCGGAGGTCATACCAATTCACGTACCCAATCTACTTGCTCAGTTATTTTTTTTTTATAAATTATAAACTAGTGCTTGACCGCAATCCTGCCTGATGGTAAGCAGTGATGCAATCGAAAGGAGATCAAAGGAGAGGTCAACCTCAATTTTGTTTGTACCAACTTAGTTTTTAAATAAAATATTTTTCATTTTCATTTTTCTTTCAATCGTTGACGGTAAATCCGCGATGTTTATCAAGAGCATATTCACTCAAAAAAACTGAAACAATTGGAAGGAAGACGGCAGTTGAGCGAGGTGATGCAATGTTAAACCCAACAACACGATTGTCGATGCTGCGCCAGACGGAGATTGATCTGGAGACCCTCCACGACCAAACCCCCAACACAACAACATTTGGCGCATCGTACCCGGCACACATCGCAACACAACTGCTTAGACCCGGCCTCCGTACGGTTTCACCAGACATCATGCCGGAACACGACGAAACGCTTGGCGGCAAGAGGTACAAGGTATTTAACACAAGGTGTTAAATACCTTGTGCCGTGAGCCTCCATGGCGTAGCGGTAGCGACCGCGGTAGCTGCGCAAGGAGGCGCGGGTTCGATCCCCGCGCAGTGCAAATATTTGTATGCATGAATATGAATATTTGTACTGGTTTGGTCGTGCCTCGGCAAGGACGTTAAGCCGTTGGTTCCGGTTGCCATACGAACATCCAATGCCAGTCGCTACGGGTTGTTGGAGCACTCAAAATTCCAAGAATTGGTCTAGCTGCAATGCTTTGATATCGCCTTCGGGTTGTGGAGGTCAGACGGCAGTCGCTTCACGGAAAATATTGAAGTTTAGCCGGAATCAGCAGTTAGACTGGTAAAGCGGACCCAAGACTCCAAAGCTGAAAAAGCTTCGGATGCGACTGGGGTTAACGCTGATAATGATGATTTAACACCTTGTGTAAATAGTTATTTGTATGATATAATATACCAACATGAAGTTCTTAGATTACATTTTGTGCCTTAATTTCACCGTTGCTGTTCAAATTGTTCGTCTGTATGTATTGGAACATATTAATTAGAGTTAGACGCTACTGACGGTTGTGGAATTCAATGTTTATTAGAGTGCGGGAACGTTAAATATAATTAATTCAATGTTTGATAGAGCACTGCACCGTTAAATATAAATAATTTACTCATGTTTTTTATTATTATAATTATAAACTAGTGCTCGATCGCAGTCCCGCCTGATGGTAAGCAGGGATGCAATCGTCAGCCGCAATACAACTGCTGAGTCCCGTCCTCCGTACGGCTTCACCAGGCATCATGCTCGAACACGACGTTTCGCTTGGCGGCAAGACTTTTTCTGGTGGGTGGTAACTGCCGGCAGCCGATGTTATGGTTTACCACCGAGAAATGTGTGTCTCAGTTGGATCGCATTCGCCGTTCTACAAAACCGCTAGTGGTTTTACAAAATACATAGCTCCGTTATGTGAAACAGCCGAAGAACATTTAGGGGTTTTTTATAATAGGGTAGTTGGCAAAAAAAAAAAAACTAATTAGTCCGTCAGTCAGATTTCCAAAAAATACTAGACACGTATTTTTCTTTTTTCATATAAACAAAAAATGAAGACGTCACAGTGCGTTGAAAACTCGTGTGACGTCACTGCACGCTACACTTATTAGCGAGTCGTGACGTCACCAGCCACCACCCCTGATCTTTGATGCCTTTTATATTTGTAAATTTTCATTGATTTGATAAAACAAATACGTATCCAATATTTTTCTATAATCTGAATGACGGACTAAACAGAATGAATTATTTTTACCCAGGAAACATACCTATTAAGTTAAACAATCAGAGAGCTTAGTGCGTGTTTATTTTAAGTTAGCACGATCGACACGTTCCTGACGTTTGGTGCCCGATTGGGCCGCTCCAAGTGGCGACCTTGGATAGATACTAACAATATTTATTACTTTTAGTACTGTGAGTACCACGGATCCATAGAACCATATCGTATATTTTATCTGTACTAATATAATAAAGCTGAAGAGTTTGTTTGTTTGTTTGTTTGAACGCGCTAATCTCAGGGACTACTACTCCAATTTGAAAAATTCTTTTTGAGTTGGATAGCCCATTAATCCAGGAAGACTTTAGGCTATAGAACATCACGCTGTGACCAATAGGGACAGAGCATAACTAACTTCACGCGAACGAAGTCGCTGGGGGCCGCTAGTTATTTATATAAATAAATACCTAATAGAATAAATAAATAAACTACGTACAGATGAAGAGGTATGAGCAGTGGTGGCCCAGTGGAATCAGCCGTGACTTATGAGTTGCTGGTCGTAGGTTCGAACCCTATCAGGCGCTTTATTTTGTGTGAATTATCTCATGACCACTGCTTTTAAAACGGTGGAAGTAAACGTGAGGAAAAAGGCATGTCCTAGAATAAAAAAAACAATGATAGGTGAGATTTGGTAACGTGCACTGGGCCTGTGAAGTACCTAGATTACAGCACACTCACTCTCGAAGAGAGAATGCCTGTATCCCAATAACAGCAGCAACAGTGTGAAAATTATATTATGCTGCACATACTTACAGAAAAGGCAGAAATTATAGAAGATGTTGGTTAGAATAGGGATGTATCCAAGGTATGAAAATCAAAAAAATAATTAGTCCGTCTTATAGATAATAAAAAAAATTAAGACCCATATTTTTTATTTTGTCGTAATTACCAAAAACTACTGAGATATAGCGTAATAAAGTTACAGAGTGGGGGCTAATTACGTCACGCCGATCTATATTTTGCACCACGGCGTAAAGTCATGCGACATTTCAAATCAATATATCTTCCTAAGTATTTGAATGAAAGAAAAAATAAAAAATACGTGTTCAATATTTTTTATAAATCTATCTGACGGACATTAAATTATTTTTTAGGATACAAGCCAATTGCACTCGCACTGCGACAGTGAGCTCTCAGGATCCAAAGGTCTGTTGACTTTTAGTTTGACGTAGTGAGGTCTCATTTGGAGCCGCATCTGAAATACCATATTTAACTTGGTTTGTTTTGCTTCTTTTCATTGATATTTTTGATGTTATATCGTTGGATTTAATAAATAAATAAAAAAAAAAATGCTTTATTTCGATCAACAATTGTTTACATATAATAAACCCACAAAACTGCGTAACAGTTTGTCGATGGGATTAGCGCTTACTTGAAATACTTGGTTCAAATGCAATCGAAGTATCTAGCTTGAATCTAAAATTAAATTTAAGTAAAATAGTAATATTTACTAGTTGTCATTATTTTCACATCTGGTATCCATTGCCTTCAGATAAATCGTCTTTAATTTTATTTTAAAAGTTCCTTTACACAGTTTATTATCCTCTCTTATACATTCATAATTATTATTGTTGAGCAGTGTAGGTATCAAATACTTGTTGTTTCTTTTGCTATAGTTATTTTTACTGGCGGTGGCATATGTTTACGTTCCCTAACAGTTATAGTGTTATATTTATTTTGCACATGTATTTTATAATTTTCATTGTATTATTGTTCTAGAACTAGGTACTCAAACTTATCATGTACAGGAAGCAACTAACATGCAACAAAAAGTTTTTCGTAGTTTTCTTTACAAGCAAGTTTTGTGCGTGGGTTGACAAGATACTTCATAAAACGGATTTGCAGTGATTTTATACTGTTGAGATAGGTTTTAAATGTAAGGCCATATGTGTTTAATCCATAGGATAGCAGTGACTCAGCTAGTGCAAAATAGATTACTCGTAGCGTTTTCCTGCTCAACGGTGCCTTAAGGATATAAAACTTGCTTAAAACGCCCTTAGTTTTGTACACACTGTATCAACTTGTGTTTTCCAGTTCATGTTGCATTCCAGCCACAGACCTAGGTATTTAAATTTCTTTACATAATCAAATTTTTGACAAACACAATTGACATTTTCAACGTGCATGCACTCATATGTGTGACCCATGATACTTTTATCCTCACTCTTGACATTTTTTGCCACCAAATTGTGCGGAGAGTGAAAATGCATCACTTTCGTCTTATCCAGGTTAAGTATAATACCATTGTCATGGGCCCACCGGGTGATGTTATCAAAGTCTGCCTGCAGCACAGCCCTGGCTTCCTGTAGGTATACTCCTAGACCACATTACTGACGCTATTTACGTGCATCACATAGCCAACTGGACCGTAGACTGAACCTGTTGGAACACCTAGCAGCATCACCGTTTCCTTACCAGCAACACCGGATACGCAGGTCTGTAAGGTTCTACCACTTAGTTAACTACTGAACCACCTATTTGTGGGACCCCCGATTCCGCACTCGTCCATAGCCTGCAACAGCACCTCATGATCCAGGGTGTCGAAGGCTTTTTTATAATCAATGAACAGCGCTAGGATCTGGTGGCCGCTATCGAGACTACTATTCAAGTCATCGGAGAACTGTGATAGTGCTGTCGTGATACTTCGACCCTGTCTGAAGCCATGGTGTACATCCGTAAAAATACAATTTTTTTCCATGAATTCACTAACCTGGCCCACTACCATTTTCTCAACTATCTTGCTAATAACTGAAAAGATAGCAATCGGCCTGTAGTTGGCGTAGACCGTGTGAGCGAGCTCCTTGCTTATACAGTATGTTAAGAAAACCCTGTCCGACCCGTGAAGGTGTTGTTAGGTATCGATAACTGATTCTACTAATGCATACAAAACCGGGCTAAACTTAAAAAAAAAATCGCCCTAAAAATAAATATTATTTCGCATAAAGAGGTAACTTAATAAATGTGCATTATGCACCCTTCCGCGGGCGGCGGGCGGCAGGGCACGCGGCACGTGGTCGCATCGCTATTCGCTCATAATAATACCGGTGTTGTCACTTTTTAAAAATTACCAAATTTCGGGGAAGTTGGAATTAATTCGCGGGAAAAAAGATTATTTCAAAATTCATTTGTATTCGTACTATGATGATTACGTAAAATTTTATATTATATTTTGTCATGTGTTTACCTAACCTTTATTATCCTTATGGGTCGGACAGGGTTTTCTTAACATACTGTATATGGGCCTTATTAGTCCTTTTTTAAGTTGGCTAAGATATTCCTCTTTTGATAGAAACAGGTTAATAAAGTGCGCCAAGACTGGCGAGATCTTATTCTTAATTATTTTTCCCTTATCAGTGCTCAGGTGATCGATAACTTTACACACTGCATAACCAATTAACGGCCTAAAGCGAAACGTTACATTACTCACCTTAACATACTTAGATCTGTCTAATAATTTCATATTACAATGATGCTTAATAGCAATAATTTCGTTAGTGAAAGTATCTGCAAAATTACTACAAATGTTATACATGGAATCTGTATCTCTATAATATCTCATAATTACATCCATATTAATATTATAAATGCGAAAGTATCTCTGTCTGTCTGTCCTGCTTCCACGTCAACACTACTGAACCGATTGTAATGAAATTTGGTATACAGGTAGAGGTAGGTAGGTAACCACGCTTGCTCAATGCGGGTCGGCGATTTCAGACTTAAAGTCCAGGTTTCCTCAATATGTTTTCCTCCACCATTGGTCACCTCTCCAGTCATTGGTGTCCAAGATATACTAAAAGTTACATTGGTACTTGCCTGACGTGGAATCGAACCCGCGCACTCATACTAGAGAGGCTGGTGTTTTAACCACTAGGCCACCACGACTTCTATTTCTTGGAACCTATTTCTTGCTTTAAAAATCGATTTGTTAACCCTATTTCTAAATCGTGTGTAATCTAGTCTTATCGTGTTATTGTTAGGCGTTTCCTTCCAATCTCTGTACAATCTATCCTTACGCATCAACATTTCATTTAAAGCTCTGGCCATCCATGGTTGTGTTTTTTATTATTTGGCACTAATGTCTTATTATTTTCGTAGATATTGTGGAATACATTATGTAACTTAGAATACACAGATAATGGACAAACAATTAATAACAGTTGAGACCAATCGTAATCAGTGATCTGCTTAACTACTAGCTTATTAATAATCACATACCTAGTGTACGAGTTCTCACCATTAGTGCAGTGTTGCATCTTACCTAATGTTACCGATATACCAACCACGTGATGATCTGACATGAAACACTCAATAACAAACGAACGAAAGTCTCTTAGTTGTCTCGCGCGCACCCAAACATGATCGGTACACGATACATCTCTCACACCCGCGACGATAGCATTATGCATTATGCAATGTATTTAATGTATTTTTTAATTTGTGTTTGTAATTATATATATACATATCCTGTTTTAAACAGGTTTAGGTTGTTCAATGAATTTCTATCAAAGAAAGAAAACGAAAATATATCATTACCTATATTTATTAGTATTTCTTTTCTTAGTTTATTTATTATTAGTTTTTAGCAATTTTGATCAATCTTCCATTATTTTTGTACATACTCGTAATAATTTTTATTTATCTAACACGTATTTAATTTTATTTAAGTATGCATACAAACGTTATGCTGTTGTATACAACTGATTTACATCCGTCACCTTACCTCACATCAGGTTCTGTTGAAAACCAGCGTCAGGCACTAGTTGTCTGGCATTTTGCTGAACTGGACCTTTCTGGTGCAGCCAAGAGGCACACTTTGCTGCTATTTTTTACCTAAGGGTGTTTTACTTTTTATTTTTTTAATTGGCTTTATATTTTATGGTTTTTATTATTATTATAAGTATCTTTTTTTGTTGCTACCCGATGTGTGTTTATGCTAGATTTATTGTATTGTGTGTCAAGTCTGTGCTGAATAAATGTATTTTCTTTCTTTCATTCTAGCACGTCGGTCGCAAAACCTTCTTATTCTCCTGAACTTTTTAAACGATATCACGCTAAAAAACAAAATAGCTTTAGCCGGTCTATTTTGTAAAAAACTAAGTGGTCTGGAGGTGAGCTCCGGATCTATTTTGTAAAAATAACACAGTTAAAAGTAAGTTGAAGCATTTCGCTTCCTCTTTTATACGGCGGTGTTTCCGTCGGACTACAATTTGAGTGTTTTCAAGGCTAGAGTAAATAGGCTCTTAATAAACTAGGGCGCTTTACCATCAACGATGCATCACTGCTTACCATCAGGCGGAATTGCGAATTTTTTTTTTAAAAAAAGCTTACAGTAGCCTATCAATATTGTGAATTCTTTAGGATTAGTTAAAATGGCAGCTGATTCCGACAAGATAATCCGGGTCCGGCATGATGTCCGGTGAAGCCATACGGAGGACGGGTCTCATCAGTTGTGTTGCGATGTGTGCTGAATACGATGTTGTTGTGTCGGAAGTTTGGTCGTGGAGGGTCTTCAGATCAATCTCCCTCTGGCGCAGCATCGTTGGTCTTGTTGTAGGGTTTAACATTGCATCACCTCGCTCACTTGCCGTCTTCCTTCCTATTCACTTAGTTTTTTTGAGTGAATAGGCTTCTGCTTACCATCAGGCGGGATAGCGATCAAGCATTAGATTGTAATTATAAAAGAAAATCCACGCTCCGAACAAACACGCCTAAATTGTTATGCTGAAATGGTTATCGCTCTGCTGTTTGTTATTCTAGTTGATGCAAGGTATTGACACCTCACTTCGCATAAGTTTTCAATGTGAGTTTTTTACATCTACAAGTACCTATTTATTAATACACGCAGTCTTTTATAAATTCTAAGCATATTCGCTCCTCGCTCCATTGCGTATAGACGTTGTTATCGCTACTAGGAGATTGGAGGTAGACTTTTAATTATATTAGACTCGCGTGATACGCGATGATTCTACCTGGATTTTTTATTAAAATAAAATAACGTTTTCTTTGAGCCTGATTTCATTATTATAGATATAGTACACTCAAATCGAGCCATTGAGTGTTTATATAGAAAAAAACATTGTTAAAAGGTAATTAATTATAATTAACTAGCTCAAATCCAACCAGGCTGATAGTCAGAACTTACCTCATGAAAAACCTAATTATTTTATGCCTAAATCGGGATTAAATCAGCACCAAAATGGCGTAATATGCAATATAGGTGCTGATGACATTGGGCACGCCACAATAGCCCTCACCTTCCGCCTGACGCAGAACGTCATCGAACACGGTTGTTTCGGGAGTTTACTGTTCCGTTTAAGGCGGGAGGAAATGCCATGGTGTGGATCGCCCTGAGGACACGGTGGAGCATACGATGGAGGTCTACCTGGCTTGGGTAGAGCATCACCGGCGGCGATCTCTTGCGTCCGATCCTGGTCCAGGCCATGGTCCGGAGCGAGAGTGCATGGCAGACCGTCACCTCCTTCTGCGAAGCAGTAATGCTGGCAAAGGAGGACACGGAGCGCGTGAGGCAGCGGGAACCCTAGCGCCCTCACGCCACTAGCCGCCGCAGGAGACGCCCTGGTCGGGAGACGACATCGAACTCCCCGCCACCATAGGCGCGTTGTGTGTCGCGCGCGCCTCAAAGAGATGTCAGCACACCGTGTCGGGTTCACGAAGACCGATGCCTCCTGGGTCGCTGTTGCGGGTTGGTTAAAAAAGAAACCGTGGTCCTGGCCGTCTCACAGGCAAGTGAAGAAACACGGGTGGGTTTTAGTCAGTAAAAGTCTGTCACGCCCTTCCGTTCCGCCCAGAGCGGGAGAAGTCATTTGATGATTTCCAATCCAAACAAAACAAAGGTGCTAATAACACCACGTGACATGAATAAAAATGAAATTTGAATCACTTTGGAAGTTTGTGTATTCACGGCTTCATAAGTTCAAAAATTTCGTCTGTTCTACAACGTAAATAGCACAATGAATGTTGATGAACTGTCAAAATGATAGCTAACGCCACTGTTAGTGCGTTACGCAACTGCCCCCCGGCCGAAAGATGTCCATTATCATTACCATTACTTTCGTAAAAATCAGGGAGAAAAGCCATTTTCGCTGAACATTTAAAAGTTTGCTTGCATAACTAAGTTGTTTGAACGGGCAACTTTCCAGAGAAAGATACCTAATCGTCTTGCTGTTAGTGTTGATATATGCGAAAGTTTGTTATAAATAGCGGGAACATGTTCACACAAATATTCCGGTCATGGGATAAGGGGTTATTGGGTAATTGTTCAGCCGAAATTTTGTGGCTAAACATACCTAGGTAGGTACAGCACAATCACATTTTGCATGCCTCTTTACATGTTCTTTTGATTTTGTATTCATTTGTATGTAAGGGAAAAACCGTCAAGATGGCGGGGCCGAAGTTCAGGATAGTTGAGTGTGTACATCAGTCGAGCGCCGTTATGTATATTTTATTGGTCATATAATTTAGTACCTAGTGTAAATAGCTAGTAGATTTGTGAATCAGTGTAATAAAACACTTCACTTCGAAGCCGAGAGTCACTTTTAATCATTTTTGTATTGGACTGATTGACCATTTCTGATTGATAGTGATATTGACGGCCAAAATACCAATTTAAACTGACGTGACTAATAAATTGCTAGACCGATTTTAAAAAGTCCTTTTTCATTAGAAAGCTACATTATCACTGAGTAACACAGACTACATTTTATTTTGGAAAAAAATAGGGTTCCGTAAGATATTAGGATTTTTTAAACACAAGGTGTAATAAATCAACCAGAAAAGTTACTTATTTTGCGTACGCTGCCTAAACTATAATTGTAAATCTTATAAATATCTACAAAAAAGTGAACCTATGTATGTCGAGTGAGGCACAACAACCATTTTTTTATTTAAAAATCTTGATTTTTTTTGGACTATATTTAAACGCATTTATTTTACTCATGCTATTAATCCTTATCAAAATATTATTTCATCACTATGTACAGTCTGTCTAGATTATATTTGGTATGTGAATGATTAAAATTGGACTTTCGGTTTTGAAGTTCTGACCGTGTCTTCCCTGGGAAGGCGTTTTGCAGAGGTAACCGACACCCACGCGGGCGGAGTTGCAGGCGACCGCTATATAGTATAAAACAAAGTCGCTTTCTCAGTCCCTATATCCCTATGTATGCTTAAATCTTTAAAACTACGCAACGGATTCTGATGAGATTTTTTTAAAATAGATAGAGTGATTCAAGAGGAAAGTTTTTTTTTTTTTTTTTATTAAAGTATAAACCAGCGCTTGACCGCAATCCTGCCTGATGGTAAGCAGTGACGCAATCGTTGATGGTAAAGCGCACTAGTTTATGAGCCTATTCACTCTAGCCTTGAAGACACTCAAATTGTAGTCCGACGGAAACACCGCCGCCGGCAGATTGTTCCAGTCCCTCGATGTACGCGGTATAAAGGAGGAGGCGAAACGCTTCGTCCGGATCGTAGAGGTGTTAACAACATAAGGGTGGAAACTCGCCGTACGACGGGTCGTCCGATGGTGGAACGGAGATGGGGGAATTAAATCGTGCAATTCCCTCGCACACTCCCCAGAATGTATCCTATAGAACACCGAAAGGCTGGCTACTCTACGCCTGTGCTCTAGGCTTTGGAGACCAACTCGAGTTAAATCAGGGTCACCAATCAGCCTCTTCGCACGCCTCTCCACTGAATCCAGTGAAAAAAGTGGCCAGGTGACACTTAGCAGCACCAGCCCAAATGTGGCTGCAGTACTCCACACACGAACGGACCTGTGCATTGTACAACATTAGAAGCATACATGCACCCGTGCGAAGCCGGGGCGGGTCGCTAGTATGAGATAAATGGATGGTACCTAGGTACAAGATTAGGTTTAAGAAGTATCTACTACACTCAGAAGCTAGAAAGTGCCAGCTCAACCTGAACTCGGCAACATGCCAAAATACGAAAAGGGAACAATGACTTAGTGTAAAAACAAAGAACCAGCGTGAAATAATCCTTATTTGATAACAAACGATTACTCAACCAGATTTATAGGCTGCGTACATACGGCCCGGTCATAATTCACACTTACACTAGTGTTACATTCGTGATCAGAGAATTTCTTCTTTCGTGTTTGAAGTGTGTTTTTCTTATATATCTTATTGGGTAAACCAATATGGTGCACTCAGAATATATTGCTTAGGAATATTGTGATTTCAAATTGTTACTTAGTATAGTAAATATTGTAATTGGGCTGTGGTAATATTATAGGCAGTTGCTTTATGTTAACACTACGATTCAACTGCGTCTAGTTAGATTGGAAGCCTATTCCCAACCAAGCTGAATACGGGACTATGCTGAATTTCCTTGGTGGTATTGTACTGAGGATGTTTTTATAATTATAATAATAATATAATAATAATAACGTATTTATGTCACAAAAAATACATAGCATTTCACACTGTTACATAAAAGGACAGTTTATAATTACTATGCAATAGTCGCCTCTATCTTTTAAACTAGAACTTCCCTGTATCTTAAAAGATAGGGTTCAGCCAAATGGATTCTGTAAACAATTTCCATAAGGACATGAGAAAACAGTGTCAGTGAATTGAACTAACAGATGTACAAAAGAAGGGAGAAAAAAGCAATACCAACAGAAATGAAATTAAAATTAAAATTATCCTAAGTAACGCAAAAGTGAAAGACAGCAGACATGCATTTTATATGTGTATGTGCGTGTTGCGGTGTGTGGAAGTGTGTGTGAGTGTGTGTATGTAAGTATGTGTGTGGGTGTGTGTATGTATTCGTGTGTGTGTATGTTTGTACGTGTGTGTGTGTAGTGATTCTGTGAATATAGTAAGTCTATAATATTTGGATACAAGTGTGAGACGTGATCTTTGAGTATGTATATGATCTTATATTAAGAGATGTAGGTTAACAGATTCTCCGTCGCTACATAGTCCTGATGCAATAGTCTATGACTTATTTTTTCTTTAAACTATATCTATTTAAGTCTAGTATATTTAACTGTTTATGTAGCTTTTTATATAAAAGTTTACTTAAAACGTAAAATTGTTGTTGGGCAAAAGAAATTTTATGCTTAACGCCAGATGGGGTATTAGTGCGCTTTTTAGAGTTTGATTTGGGCATGATTCGATGAGTCCTGAGGGCCGATTGCAGAATGAACAGTTGTCTAACTGTTAGGACCCCACAGTCTTCATAGAGTTGCTTGGTTGGATATCTGTATGGCTTTTTGCACATAACCTTTAGTACGGCTCTTTGAGCTCTCTCACCTCTCAGCAAGTACGTTTTAGATGCACCACCCCACACAGTAATGCAATATCCTGTTGTAGACTGGCACAGTGCAAAATACGCCATCTTCAGCGTGCCCATATCAGCAGGTTCTCTTAGTGATTTGAAGACGTAGATGAGTCGCAGTATTCTGGAAGTAATCATATCGAGCTGTTTGTCCCATCTAAAGCATTCGTCAATTTGCAAACCTAGATATTTGACACTACTAGCTTTCCGCCCGCGGCTTCGCCCCCGTTAACTTCGGTTATATCGCGCTTTTTAGATTTCTCTCGGGAATATCATTTTTTTCGGGATAAAAGAACCCTATTATTTAATCCGGACTTCTAACTTTACGTCTGCAAAATTTCAAAGCAATCGGTTCAGGAGTTACGGCGTGAAAGTGGTACAAACAAACTCACATTTCGATGTATAATATTAGTAGGGATATATTTAGTGTACACATACAAATATTCCAGTAATCTCCCTTGGGAACTTGATGTTTTTTTAGGACCAAAAGTAGCCTATGTTACTCTCCATCTTTTCAACTAACTGTATGCCAAAAATCAGGTCGATTGAGTGTTTAGCTACGGCGTGAAGGAAGGACAAACAAACACACTTTCACATTTATAATATTAGTATGGATTACATCTGTCCAGTGTAGGGCAATTACATGTTTCACATGAACCAGATGTTTTCTAGCATGAGTGAGCCGTTATAGTAAAATCCCTAGGTGGCAAAGTATTTCGTCTGATAGCAAAAGGAACATAGCACGTTTTGCCTAAGTTGAGGGTTAGTAGGCTATCCTGAAACCAGCTCACGTTTTCAACCATTGTTTTAACCATATCCCAAGTAGGTCCATAAATGACGATTGCAGTGTCATCAGCATAAGCGTATATTTTGCAGTTCGGGAGAATCACTATTATTGACAACGTAAGTTAATAACTTTCATTATTACATCTATACTGTACAGAATCTAATTGTTGAAAAAAATCATGCATTTCTCACCTTCCCTGTTTGCTAAAATGGACATTCTAGAAAAAACACACAGTACCTAACCGGTTCGATAAGTTTCAAACTTGGCCATTTGGGGCTGTACACTTTGCATAAAGTTTACTATGTCGGCCGTTGGGATTCTGAGCCGGTTATAGCTGTACTGGGAGTTTCAAGACATATTCGATAGTTTTGGGAAGGTATAAAATCTAGTTTTATTGCGATTTCCCGCGATGAATGATTTAACCGTTTTGATGTCGCCCGCCATTCAATTTGTCATTCAAAAATGTGTTACATTCGTATGTGTTTATACAAATAGAATAATGTTATAATCAACATCAACATTTTTATCGTCCCACTGCTGGGCACAGATCTCCTCTCGTACAGAGAAGGATTGAGCGTAATCACCACGCTTGTTCAATGCGGGTTGGCGATTTCAGATTTCAAATCTAGGTTTCCTCAAGATGTTTTCCTTCACCTTGTAATCTGTCATTGGTGTCCAAGATATACTTATAAAGTTATTATTGTTATTCATATCTATACTAATATAATATAATATATATATTCCACTGGGTCACCCAAGTTCCGGGTCTTTTTTTTTATTTATAAATAATACAAGTGCTTGACTGCAATCTCGCCTGATGGTAAGCAGTGATACAATCGTTGATGGTAAAGCGCACCATTATTAAGAGCCTATTCACTCTAGCCTTAAAGACACTCAAATTGTAGTCCAACGGAAACACCGCTGCTGGCAAATTGTTCCAGTCCCTCGGTATAAAAGAGGAGGCGAATCGCTTCGTCCAGGTCATAGTGGTGTTAACAATGTAAGGATGGATACTCGCCGTACGATGGGCCTTTCGATAGTGGAACAGAGATGCGGGAATTAAATCATGCAATTCCCTCGCAAACTCACTAAAATGCATCCTATAGAACACCGAAAAGCTGGCTACTCTACGCCGGTGCCCTAGGTTTTGGAGACCGTTTTGAATTACGAGCCCCTATCATTACGACGATGTGGCATGCTGTAAACCGAGTTTGGTCTATGTTTGACCATTCTTCCACTAACGCACTCCTTGACAGGTCATGGCAACTTTAAAAGTGAACTGTATTCTTTTAAACTTGTTCCTTCGCCTTTGTGTTAGTGTTCTACATTGAACTGTGAATTTGAACAGTCCGCACATCACATCTTGTGGGAGTGTGTTCTTTGGCAGAATGAACGCAATATTATGTTGGATAGTGTACAAGTTACATCTGGAGTCGTTTATTATACGGGCCTTGTAGAAACTAGAACCAATTTCCGTGCGTTCAGGCGCTTTTTCCATACCTATTATTGGAATCAATTGTACCTACTTAGGACCCATTAACTTAATCAAATTTTATTCCGTGGTGTTTGGCAATCTGGGCTTCTCCCAGTTGCAATAATGTCCCTTTGTGCCGATTGGCCTAGTTCTGTTCTGTCTCCTGCTTGTTATGGAGGGAGGTGGAAAAAAATATCTTTTTTCTTACTCCTCCGCTATTCTTTTCTGATTAATTTCGTTGCGGGACCCAAGACAGTTGAATCGTTTCTCCGGGACTCGTCGAGCTTCATTGCTCGGCGTTTTTCGGTCTCCACTGTTGATTCTGGCTTTCAGGAGTTGCAGTGGGTGGGAAAAGTGTGGCGGGTTAACGCACTCCTTAACTCACGTAAGATAGCTGCAACTGGAGCAGTTTAGGGCCTATTTGTTGGCTTATCAGCTTCACGAAATTGCCGCAGTATCGTGTTAGAACTCACATTGTTGTGGTGAACATCTTGAAGGCTATTTCGGACCTGAACAGTCGTGAAATGTCGATTCCTTAACACAGTGCTCACGATGAATCTGTCTTCTCGTACAGTTCTGCAGTTTGCTGGAGTACTCTTTGGACAGTAGATGTAGTGTACACAGTAGTAGAGACAGTAGACACCTACAGTTCTAGCAGTACTCCGCTTCCTCCTTCCTTCTTGTACCATGGTGACAATTCGTGTGCAATCTTCAGGAGATAATGACATGTCGGTGCACAAGATACTGTGACCAGACCAAAAAGCTGTTGTTAATAAAAGACAGCTCTGTTTGTAACAAAAGCTTAAAATATTATTTTATAAAATAATCGAAATATGATATATATTTTTAAAAATTCTGTATTTTCTTTTTTAAAGCTTTACCTTGTTCAAATGAAACCTTTTACGAAATGGGCGCCATTTATTTGCCTATAACATATTATTTTTACATGTATTTATGCATCGTACATAGATCGTACATCGTCGCGGTTTTTCTAAGTGACACGTTATTTTTGTGGCCCAATGTATATTCTATTATAATATTTACAGGCTTCCGGTCTAACAATAATTTAATAAAAATAATCTTCACAAAATTAATTTATAATTATTATTGTATACAAAAAAAAGTCTCAGCTGAATTCCACCTTTATAAGAGTCTGGTGCCTGATATAGGTATTTGGGGAAAAACCTGCGTAACAGGTCACCAGGCCCCTTCCACGGCTAGAACTAGCTTTTACGTAGCCAGCTTTTAACTAAATGCGTTTGAATCGTAGAATTAACATTGAGCGAAAAATGGAATTCGCATTTAGGGAGTTATCTTCGGGAAAACTGGTTTATTACTTTATTGTCGATTGTAAAATGTTTATTTTATGTTGAAACAACGAATACTACATGAAGGAATTCGCGGATAGGAGCTGGTAATAGCATTGTTCATTAAATTCAATTGAGCATGCAGGACATAATCGCTTTAACTATATAATTTTTTCATATTTTCGGTGTTTGCGCTGAAGGGGGCTTGTTCTGGGATGGGAATTCCAAAACTCATCCTGCATAAGTATGTTATAAAATTAATTATAATTATTTGATTGTAATTGGCCTAGAGGTTAAAACACCAGCATCTCAAGTATGAGTGTGCGGATTGGATTCCAGGTCAGGCAAGTACCAACGTAACTTTTCTAAGTTATACAGTATGTTAAGAAAACCCTGTCCGACCCATAAGGATAATAAAGGTTAGGTAAACACATGACCAAATATAATATAAAATTTTACGTAATCATCATAGTACCAATACAAATGAATTTTGAAATAATCTTTTTTTCCCGCGAATTAATTTCAACTTCCCCGAAATTTGGTAATTTTTAAAATGTGACAACACCGGTATTATTATGGGCGAATAGCGATGCGACCACGTGCCGCGTGCCCTGCCGCCCGCGCCCCGCGGAATGGGGCATAGGTGTGCATAGCGCACATTTATTAAGTTACCTCTTTTTACGAAATAATATTTATTTTTTTAGGGGGATTTTTTTTTTTTAAGTTTAACCCGGTTTTGTATGCATTAGTAGAATCAGTTATCGATACCTAACAACACCTTCACGGGTCGGACAGGGTTTTCTTAACACACTGTATACACATTCTAAGTATTTCTTGGACACCAATGAGTGATTGCAGGATGAAAGAAAAACATCTTGAGGAAACCTGGACTTTAAGTCTGAAATCGCCAACCCGCATTGAGCAAGATTGGTGATTACGCTTGTACAGGAACGGGAGGCAGGTGCTCTTCAATGAATGGTTTTATTTTCTTTTTGGCGGTTATACGTTATATTTAAAAATCGTCTTATTTCTAACAGTGTGTATCAGGTAATAATGGAAAAAAAAATAAACAATTCTTATAACTAAAGTGCGTTTCATCTAAGAGTTCCTTTGCCGTAATGTTGGCACTAATGCAAATTAGTGTGAGAGAGAAAGAGAGGCAGAGTGCGTTTACCTTGTTTACGATAGCGACAAAAAATGAATGGCAACATGACGGCAAAGGAACTCTTAGATGAAACATATGTAGTTCAATGACGTGTGATTGGTCGCCGACAATGGTGAGCTCTGATTCGCTGATAAGGATCCGGTAGTGTTCCAGTGCGTCGATAGGTGGCGCTAGTAGTCGCACCAACAACGCTCAATCCTTCTTCGTATGAGAGGAGACCTGTGCCCAGCAGTGGGACGATAAAAAGGTTGATGATGATTAGATTAAATGATTTTGGGTCTAATCAGCCTATAATGTCACTCCTCTTGGTGAAAGGGAAGGAGCCGTAATCAACGCGGGCCCAGTTCTAGTTCGTAGATGGCACATGTCTTCGCAGTTTAAGGTTTTCTCAAGTTTTTTTTTTTAATAATTATAAATTAGCGCTTGACCGCAATCCCGCCTGATGGTAAGCAGTGATGCGATCGTTGATGGTAAAGCGCGCTAGTTTATTAAGAGTGAATAGGTCACTCAGAAAGACTGAGCGAATAGGAAGGAAGACGACAGTTGAGCGAGGTGATGCAATCTTAAACCCAACAACACGACCAACGATGCTGTGCCAAAGGGAGATTGATCTGAAGACCCTCCACGACCAAACTCCCAACACACCAACATTAGGCGCATCGTACCCGGCATACATCGCAACACAACTGCTCAGACCCGTCCGTACGGCTTCATCAGACATCATGCCGGAACACGACAAATCGCTTGGCGGCAAGGCTTTGTCTAGTGGGTGGTAACTTCTGCCGGCGGCCGATGTTATGGCCTACCACCGAGGATGTTTTCTTTTACCGTTTAGCAGTGGCGATATTTAGACAAAGTAAAGCGCCTGATGGGGTTCGAACCTACGACCTATAACTAGTAAGTCGCGGCCGATTCTATAATACACTCCAAACATTGATTTAAATTAAGCCGATTTATTTATTTCATATTTTTAGCATCCTTTGGTTGTTTGTCTATAGTAAATGGGGTTACAGCTTAATATAAATATGTATTTTTTTTGTGTTCTGGTTTTCAACCATCCATAAAATACCTACCTGTAAGAAACTGGTTCATAAAAATATAAACAGTGTTTTATTTTATTTTTAAAACATAGCCCTGTAACTTGAATTACTTCTGTATTGTGTAAATAATACAAATATTTGTGGAATAGCGACACGAAGCTCCGCAATCGATCGCTTTGCCACTATGCCATCTACCTAACTATACTTGGCCCCGGTAGAAGATTTCAGCCTACTTCCTCTTGTTGAGAGGCCTTGTGTCCCAGTAGTGGAAAAATTACCTATAGGCGGATCTTGCTGTCATGGGACTTTTATTAACACCAGGGAAATATTTGTTAAAGGAATTGACACCCTACGCCAATTGACACCCTAGTTCAATGTACACCTTATATTAATTGGTACCCTATGATAGTTGATACCCTACGTCAACTGATGTTCTAAACCAATTGACAACTCGACGTATTTGACACCTTGCGTTATTTGGTACCCTATGACAATTGACGCCCTACGTCAATTGACATCCTACGCCAATTAACAACCCTATGTCAATTGACGCCCTACTTCAATGGACACCAGCTTACGTTAATTGGAGCCCTATGACAATTGACACCCTACGCCAATTAGCATCCTACGCCATTGGCACTTTATGAAAGTTGACATCCTATTGAACTGACTCTTTAGGTTAAGATCATGCCTTGTTAGACAATTTCATACTAGCGTCAAAGAATGGTATGTTCTTAAGCATTTTGGATGAAGCAGATTTAAAACTTCTGATTCGTGATTGACACCAAGTATTGACTAAAAAAAAAAACGATGCCTAGATTTTTTATTGTATCTATCGAAGCCACTATTTTAAATCCTTAAGTACACTGCCCGCTCCTAGTGAATTTCTATCTGAGTAGGTAGTTTAGATTGACTCCGGAGCTAGTAAACTTTAGCGGATGATCCACTTCCAGTATTAACATTTAAGTTACATGTAGTTAGAGAGTGCTAGAACATTAGTAATGCATTAGCCAATGTTACTAAGTTTTTGTATTACTGTAGGTAGTGAGAAATAACAACGGTACCAGGTACAGAGGTGTAGCTAGTGTACCTAGGTATTAATATGTTTCTCCTTCTTTCCCATCCTTTCTCGTATGTCATACTTCCCGGTTTATGCGTCCATCTTTTCAGGTGTTTCATTCGACTTTGATCAAGGGCTTAACGTAGAAATTAAAGGTCACATTATGTTTTATACTTATTCATATCCTTCAACCCAGAACGCGAGAGGTAACATTACAAACAAAGTAATTATTCTCGTGTATATTGCATGCAGTTGTAACTTCGTAAGGTCTGTTTAAACGAGTTGAAGAAAGGGTTGGGAATGGGCATTCTGGTGAGTGTGCAAGGGAATTGCATGATTTAATTCCCCCATCTTCATTCCATAATCGGACGACCCGTCGTACGGCGAGTTTCCACCCTTACGTTGTTGACACCACTGCGATCCGGACGAAGCGTTTTGCTTCCTCTTTTATACCGCGTACATCGAGGGACTGGAACAATTTGCCAGCGTCGGTGTTTCCGTCACAATACAATTTGAGTGTCTTCAAGCCTAGAGTAAATAGGCTTTTAATAAACTAGCGCACTTTACCATCAACGATCTCATCACTGCTTACCATCAGGCGCGATTGCGGTCAGGCGCTGGTTTATAATTTATAAAAAAAATGTATAAGAAAAGGAAGCATTAATTATCCGTAATAATGTAGCTCATACGAAGGCTCAGAGTGACATAAAGGGCGATGGAAACAGCTATGCTCGGAGTTTCTCTGCGAATTGAATCAGAAATGAGCAGATCCGCAGAAGAACCTAAGTCACCGGCATAGCTCTTAGAGTCGCTAGGGACACATTGCTCGTGGAACCGATGGCTGATGGGGCAGTAAGGTTCTGGAGTAGCGGCCACGTACTGGAAGGCACAGCATAAGGAAACCCGCAACCAGGTGGACCGATGACCTGGTGAAGGTCGCGGATGGATGTGGGCACAGTCCGATCATCGTGAAAAGCCTTGAAGGAGGCCTTTGTCTCGCAGTGGACCTCTATAGGCTGTAGAAGAATAAGGTAGCGTCGAGGTTGGTTATGTTGCAGATGGTGAAGGACCACGCACAAGTACCTAAGTGCGGAATACAGGAGTACCCAATATTAATCTACACCAAAAGGTGTATGTAATATATTGTTGGAAGTACCCTTATACAATATGTTAAGAAAACCCTGTCCGACCCATAAGGATAATAAAGGTTAGGTAAACACATGACCAAATATAATATAAAATTTTACGTAATCATCATAGTACCAAAACAAATGAATTTTGTAATAATCTTTTTTTGCCGCGAATTAATTCCAACTTCCCCGAAATTTGGTAATTTTTAAAAAAGTGGCAACGCCGGTATTATTATGAGCGAATAGCGATGCGACCACGTGCCGCGTGCCCTGCCGCCCGCCGCCCGTGGAAGGGTGATTAACGCACATTTATTAAGTTACCTCGTTTTGCGAAATAATATTTATTTTTTTAGGGGGATTTTTTTTTAAGTTTAGCCTGGTTTTGTATCCATTAGTAGAATCAGTTATCGATACCTAACAACACCTGCACGGGTCGGACAGGGTTTTCTTAACATACTGTATAACAAGAGTACGATGAAAGTAACTCACGGGTGGCTTAAAAAAGTTATAACCAAGATTTAATATCCGGCGTGTGGGTAACCAAACACATATAACCATATTTCATCAACATAGATTTTGTATGAAAATACCGGAGGCTCAGAAATAAGAAAACTTGAAAGTAATACACCGAACGCAGGTGAAGTATATTTTTTTATTTACCTCACTCTAAAGTGTTTTTGTTGTCACCCTTATGCCACTATTTTACAAGAGATATAAGAAAAAAATATCCTGTTGTGTTGTAAAGATTAGGCTGTAAGAAAGTTAATAACAGCTTGTACAGCGATGACTCGGTGGTAACCACTGCGACTGTATACCAATCTGTTGGTGGGTTTAACATATAAAAGACAAAACATATATTAACAATTTATTAAATAAACGATTACAACGCAACAACAACGCAGCAACGCGGTAACAGTTTTTCTTTACAGTATTTTCCGTTTTTTACCTGTCAAAGTGTATAGATGTCATCGTAAGTCTTTCATCTTTGCACTAACACACAGTTTTAACATCCTTAATATTTGTGATTCTGTACAGTTTCATACACGTGTCCTACAAGATACTAGTTTAAGCGGTGGTATTATTCATTAGCTATGGTTGGTAAGTTTACGAGTTGAATTGCACACATCAGTTTGACTCGCGTATTTTACAACAAGGTAAAGTATATCCGTAAATCAACTAACATATTTATATGTCTATGGAATTTAAATATGCTACGACTGAATTTTGAGAGAACTTTACACCTAGATAGAATGTAACTGTCATTAAGGCTCTGATGATGAATACAAAGGCCAGTTTGGGGAACTCTTCAACGGTTTACAGTAGCAACATTGTGCTTGGAATTAATTCATTTATATTGTTGAGAACTTTGCACCTATATGGGTTAAAATGATGGTATGCAATAAATCTGATGATGAAGACCATAGGCAGTTGAGGGAATTCCTCAAAAATTTACAGTTTTGAAGTTTAACATAGGACAACCACTACCTACTCGTCACGCTTATGCAACAATCAATTATAATCAAAAGATTTAATTTAAGTTATATACATATTTTCATTTTGGTTTCATAGGAATTTTATAGAAATCGGTTCAGTGGCTCCACTTTTAAACTAAAATTAGGGGTAAAAATTAAAATAAACAAAACTACGTCGTTTACTTACATGCCTTTTCTCAACTATTTTAGCGTCAGCATTCAGTCTAACCGGAAGCAACTGGACAGTACTTTTCACAACTAAAAAGTGTTAAATGAAATTTTTTTTTTACAAAAATAAAACAACCGACTTCCAAAAAACACTACTTTCAAAAACTAAGTAATATACTAAAACCAAAGACACCGACTTCCGAAATTAGTTATTTTTCACTTTGTAGTGTTTTTTGGAAGTCGGTTGTTTCTTTTTGTAAAAAAAGTTTTTTAGATAGATAGATTGATAAAAAAATCACAAGGTGAACGTTCTTAAAATAACTCCTCACAAAAACCTCTTGTTTGACCTAATCAAACTAGTCAAGAATAACTAAGTTATGTCCGTAAGGTCCAATTGAGTTAAACGACCTTACTAACTTTGTAAATCCTCTGAGAAGAAAATGTGATCAATAATGTTTCAATTGACTACAAAACATGAAGCAACTCTGAGGGGAAATTTCTAATATTTTAGAACTTTCTCATATTTCAAAACTTTCGTATTTTAATCTAAGTCGCAATTCGTCCAATAAACAATCTATTAACTTTCATTTTTGACAAGTTTTGACATTCACTGAGAAGAGATTGCGACTTGAATCTCAACGTTTTTCAAGTACGTACTTTGGCCTAAAGACTTTTTGTAGCTAAGTATTTTTATAGATCGGGTTTTGTGTTCACTAATT
Source organism: Sesamia inferens (assembly GCA_037179545.1). Classification (NCBI taxonomy): domain Eukaryota; kingdom Metazoa; phylum Arthropoda; class Insecta; order Lepidoptera; family Noctuidae; genus Sesamia; species Sesamia inferens. The sequence continues at coordinate 10,422,190 of CM073928.1, read as the reverse complement.
TGCATTAGATAAAAACATAACTGGAGAAATATTACATACAACACACCTCTACCCAACGCTTTATAGTAAATCGGCGTGATGGTAAGGAGTTTTGTGCAAAAATTATAGACACGTATTACCGTTCTCAAAATACATTTTAGATCATTTTGTTCTACAAATCTGATGATTTTGTTATTCCTTCTTCATCTTTAGCCTATAGGTCCACTGCTGGACCAAAGCCTCCCCAAGGCATTTGGAGGGGCTTTGCCATAATACTCACGCTTGGAAGGCGGCTTGGGGATTGCAGTAATTTGATATTCCACAGAAGAAGCGCTGCTGCCCGCTTCCCCGGTGAGAATTCTCCTAGTCGCCTCTTATGACACCCACGGGAAGATATGGAATGTCATTCCTTAAATGTTATTATAAAACGGTTTTACCAGTATTAATAAGCAATTTGTCTTGTTGATTATGAATGAAAGCTATGCTAGGTTATACTCTCGATGAAATGTGTGTTTTAATCAATAATGACAACTACAGTCAAAAACAATTCAACCTTCTTAACAAGGCCAAAATTAACAAACCGAACACATTGTATGACGAAGAGTTAGTAACTCATCCCGAGTTTTGGCAGAGATGCGGCATAGTAATTTTGATATGTCGTAACAAGTACCTACCTACCTACAAGGGGTAGGATCCCATGTCGATGTTATTAGGCAGAGTGAATTTAACACTCATTTATATTTCAATTTGGATTATGTTGCTTTTCTCATCTTACATTAGCTTCTTTCGTGTTTATTCTTTTTAGGAAATCATAAGGGAATATTAACAGCCTCACGGGTTGGTCAAAGGTTATTTATGGGACAAAACCCGCCACACTTTTCCCAACCACTGCAACTCCTGAACGCCAGAATCAACAGTGGCGACCGCCAGAAAAACGCCGAGCAATGTAGCTCGACGAGTCCCGCAGAAACGATTCAACCGTCTTGGGTCCCGCAACGAAATTAATCAGAAAAGAATAGCGGAGGAGTAAGAAAAAATATATTTTTTCCACTTCCCTCCATAACAAGCAGGAGACAGAACAGAACTAGGCCAATCGGCACAAAGGGACATTATTGCAACTGGGAGAAGTCCAGATTGCCAAACACCACGGAATAAAAAAAGGTTAAGCTACATTTACTGTATTGTGATCGTGGACGGCCGATTATTATTTATGCATTATAATGGGTATATATATAATACTAGCGACCCGCCCCGGCTTCGCACGGGTGCAATGCTGATACTAAACACACCTCAGAAACACTGTGAACGTTGTATAAAAAACCGCCGCGAAAGCCACACCATGTACCGCCGCAATCGCGACACCCTACAATTTTTGATATCTATATTAAATCAATAATGTATTTAAGGTATTAAATTGGATAAGGATTAGTGCTGTATTGGTTAAAAGCGCTGCGAAAATTATCCGGTATTTGTCGCTTGCGTCCACTGCGTAAGGAGCACGGCCGCCGCCGGCATGTATTTTTATTTTAAATTCATGATATCTTTTGAATGGAACGTCCGATTTCAATAATTAAAAAAGTAATCATCAGGTATTGAGATAGTCTTGAATATTAAATTATTTATTTAGATAAAAAAATATAAATGGTATGGATAACACGGTCTGATTTTGATCGGCATTTCTATCAATTTGTTAAATGTAAAAAAATAGTTATAGTGACGTAACTACAATAGTTAGACATATGGTCCACGCGAAGTTTTTTGTAGATATTGCAATATTCTATTGAACATTTTTTTGTCCTATCATTAATACTCTTTGCAGCATATGCGATGAAAGGCATTTTATGGCTAATTTTTTATACCTTCGGTTGGTTTTAATAAGAATTTCTAAAGATTTCTATAGTAATCTAGTACTAAATATAGCCTATGTTACTCAGTGATAATGTAGCTTTCTAAAGAAAAAAGAATTATTAAAATCGGTCCAGTAGTTTTTGAGTTTATTCTTTACATACAAAAATACAAATCTTTCCTCTTTATAATATTTTATAGTTTAGATATCGAGTTCTATGCCTCGGAAAGGAATTTATGCAGTTTGTACCGGGGCTGTCAGATCTCTAATCGTGAATAATAACTGGTTTTAATATATTTATTTTAAAAATTGATTTTAAAAAACCTACTTTAGGTATTAGCAACCAATCGTGTTCATTAGAGAAGCTTCGTCTTTAAGTCATAAGCCAGACAGAAACCATATCATTAATATTTACTACGCATGAATATTTAAATACGAATCATATTTATTAACGTCTAGCCTAAAAGATGAAACGTTCATTTTATTTTCTTGACATTTATTTGACATCAAAGTATAAAATGTGTCACAAAATATACACAATGACCAACGAGTAATCACCTCAAAAATAAAAAAGCTGACTTCCAAAAATGTGGCAATAATGAAAAAACCGGAAGAGGTTAAACAAATTGAACATAACACATAAAACCAACTTGTAATTCTGCGGGAAGTCGCGTAAAAATGTCAGCATCGTGCATTTTACATAAATTACTTTACAAAAGGAGTCGGTGGCGTGCCGAGACGGGTGTCGTTCGACCGCGCGCCCTGAATTACGAGCGGACTATTTGTAGATGCCGCCAAGAATCGTTTTCATTAACAATTCGCGATAAAACACCCGCCCTCGGCTCAATGTCGAAAGAGATTTGATGTGAAGCGCGTCCCCGTCATGCCTGGTTATTAATTAGGGTCCCACAAAAAGGTGTCGAGGTCCAGTGGTTGTGACGCAGGCTCCTGCGGCAAAGCCAGCATCCAGTATCTACCCGACAGTGGGAGCGCGCGCCCGCGCCCGAGGCGTCCCGGCTACATCGCCAGCCTCGAACCGCGAATACCTTATTGCAAAATCGATCTTAATATAAAATTAGAATTTAGATTTTTTTGTGTGCTTCATTCTTGTGACAGTTCTGTCTAAGATTTCTAATTGATGTTTTTAAAACTTTTTCTTTTACTATTATGTAACGGATTCAAACTTTAATTCCTGGTATGTAATAAATTGTAAGTAATAAATATTCATGAATAAATATTTGATTATGCAAGTAGCATACATAAACTGAAAGTTTGAGGTATTTTGGCTAAGTATTATACACATTTCACGGCTTTCCCGTTTAAGATGCAAATATCGAGTGTTCGTTTTAAACGAGCTTACTGGTGTAAAGTTTTGTGGCAGGAAAGTGTCATAATGCGTTTTGTGGGGATTATTTTCAGTCCGGTCACGTCACGTGGCAGAGGCTTGGAGGCTTAACAGTAAGCCCGATTAAAATCATCGATGGCTCGTACCCCTATCAGGAAATGGAAAATATTATACAGAGCGTTGTGAGTCCTGTTTATTTTGGGATTACGTTTTGTATTTCATACCTAATGTTATTTAAACTAGACAAATTTTACTGTAATTTAGAAAATATGTAGCTACATTAAAAGCTAAGGAGCCTTCAATACTTGATGTTCTAATAGCTTACTTCTTAATTACTTCCAAGTCATAATATTAATTTTAAAATGCTTGCAACGTTAAAAACTAAGAAACTTCCAAGAGCTTACGTAAATGTAGGGAGAAACGCAGCGTAGTTTAAGATAATAATTAGACGTTCGTATGCAGTTAACTCCAGCTTCCTTACGACTATACTAAAAAGTTATAACCCATTAGTAACTCGACTCCCGGGAATTGTCTCCAACGTTCAGAGGAAAAAATATATCTCAAAAAATTACGGTAGCGAGGCTCGGGGAGCAGATGTTTACAATCTCTCGCTCCAAAAATCCCGACAATTATCAGAAGCTTGGCAAAGGTCCTCGGCTAAGACGAGAAGCTTGGCCGCTTGGTAAATTCTTGGCAAGTTTTCAACAAAGTCAGAATACACGAAATTAGTTTTGCGTTCGTATTTTAATTATGATGCGATAACCGATTTTAAATTATCTGGTAATTAATTTCGTGGCGGCGATGGAATGTCATTAATTTGATAAGAGGGGTTTAAAACCAAGTGGTTTCCAGTTAAGAGCATTATGTTTAATTAATCGCTTGTTTCATGAGGACGATCATTTGTTTCGTCTACATAAAATTAATGGAAATATCAGAATTTAAATAGCGAAGATCTTTGTCAAAAATGTATCGAAATGATGATATAAACCATCTCATTTAATTAACTACAACTTTCTAACTGATCTATTTTTGAACAATTCAATAATTTCTATTTTTTTATTAATGTCTTCAAACTATCGCTTTGTTATTGCAACTGTTTGTTTTATTAACATGTTCATAGATAAAGAGCTGGTTTTCGATTTATTAAGCACACATTATCACATAACAATTTTGAGGACAAAGTACCATTGTGGCGCTTTTATTACTGTTTTCACTGATAAAAGTGTAAAAGAAATTATTTGTAGTAAAAATTATGCAATCATTTTTATAGCAGAACTCAGTCTTGCTGGCGCCACAATAATAACACATAAAGCATGTTTTCATTAGCATGTAATATGCGTTCGACGTCATTTGTCTGTAGGACATTTGTTGGCTACGGCGTAGAGGGTCTACGAAAGTGCTACGAAGGCTACGAGTTTTTTGTAGAAGCTAACTATCTAAAACCTAACACTTGAATCTAAATTTGCTTTATTATACACATGTAAATTATTTTATAGATATGATATGATTTTTTTAGTGGTAACATAAATTTTACGTACATATTCATGTACGTAAAATTTATGTTACCTGTATTTTCTTCTTATTTATTTGTAACAGACAGACAGACAGAGTTACTTTCGCATTTATAATATTAGTATGGATGTTATTAAAAATAACTGTCATATAATAAAGACACCTCGATGTTTTCTCAAGTAGAATACACGGTGTGACACAATATCTTGTATACATTCCAGAAACACTAATAATAAACAAAATCTTACTAAAAACCACTCTGTATTATTCTGTATTCACGTTTCGTTTGAAAAGTTCTATAAACGAGCGGCCGCCAGCAAAAATATCTCAATTCAAAACTATTTACCAATTCATTCACGTACAAAACAAACTATGTAGTTCATTGTACATATTGGTCCAATACTACAAATATATCCTAACTTTATTACGGTCCAGGCTAAGGTGTATTAATTTCATAACTGTGTTACCTACAATTTGGAAATAATCTAAAAACATAATATACGGAGCATGACGATGTTTAGGATATGAATCAGTTTTGGTATCATCATCATCATCATCAACCTTTTTATCGTCTCACTGCTAGGCACAGGCCTCCTCTCATACAGAGAAGGATTGAGCGTAATCACCACTCTTGCTCAATGTTTTCAGACTTAAGGTCCAAGTTTCCTCAAAATGTTTTCCTTCACCTTGTTCAGTCTAAAGTTAAAAAAAATGACTAAAAACTGGTTTAATGCGGCTCGTGATTAAATAATATCAGCCACATGAGTGGATAGAAGAATAAGCTATGCTTACCGAGGTCATTTTGTTGATAGTTGACCGCCAATTACATATCGAGACCGGTCCCTGCATCGGCAAGAACGTTCAGTCGTTGGCCCTGGCTGCCTTTCGTAAACCTTCAATAGTCGTTACGGATAGCCAGAAACATGAAAGCCTGACAATTAATCTTACAAAGGGTTATAGTGAAATCAAGTTATTCAGTTTTGAAGGTCAGATAGTCACTCAATATAAGATACTGGTATTTAGTTGCATCCTACTGACTAATGAGATTGTTCTGTATACGGCATACCAAAACTCTCAAGTATGAGTGTGCTGGTTCGATTCCCAGTCAGACAAGTACCAATGTAATTTTTCTAAGTTATACGTACTTTCTAAGTATATCTTGGACAACAATGACTGATTACAAGGTGAAGGAAAACATTTTGAGGAAACCTGGACCTTAAGTCTGAAAACATTGAGCAAGAGTGGTGATTACGCTCAATCCTTCTTTGTATGAGAGGAGGCCTGTGCCTAGCAGTGAGACGATAAAAAGGTTGATGATGATGATGATGATACCAAAACTGATTCATATCCTAAACATCGTCATGCTCCGTATATTATGTTTTAGATTATTTCCAAATTGTAGGTAACACAGTTATAAAATTAATACACCTTAGCCTGGACCGTAATAAAGTTAGGATATATTTGTAGTATTGGACCAATATGTACAATGAACTACATAGTTTGTTTTGTACGTGAATGAATTGGTAAATAGTTTTGAATTGAGATATTTTTGCTGGCGGCCGCTCGTTTATAGAACTTTTCAAACGAAACGTGAATACAGAATAATAGAGAGTGGTTTTTAGTAAGATTTTGTTTATTATTAGTGTTTCTGGAATGTATACAAGATATTGTATCACACCGTGTATTCTACTTGAGAAAACATCGAGGTGTCTTTATTATATGACAGTTATTTTTAATAACATCCATACTAATATTATAAATGCGAAAGTAACTCTGTCTGTCTGTCTGTTACGCATTCCCGCTTAAACCTCTCAACCGATTTTGATGAAATTTGGCGCAGACAGACCCCGAGAAAGAACATAGGCTACCTTTTATTGAAAAAAATTGATATTCCAGAGGGAAATCTAAAAATTGCGATATAACCGAATACCACGCGGGCGAAGCCGCGGGCGGAAAGCTAGAAAATGTATAATTCACACACTTTTTGGAATACATGGCTTTAGATGAAAATGAAATTCTGCATCAAAATTCAATGCGTAGTTTCAAAAAACTAAGCGGTTATACAGATAGACGGACACGAAAATACTGCCTTTAATATCACGCACAAAATCATTACATATACCTATAAACTATTATTTTATCTAAAATAGAAAAATGAAATTTTAACATTAGACATATTATCTGATTTAATTTATCTAAGGGCAGTGTGGTACCGGGCAATAGTACCACCCTATTACTCTGGAATATCAACCCCAACAACGAAATTCTTTGGGGTGAGGCCCAATTGTCCAACAGTGGACCTCTATAGTGGAGAAGAAGAAGGGGAGTATCTACAAAAAATATCTCAGTATCAAGGTCTTCAATAAAAATTACCAATTTAAAATTATTCTATTCTTATTAATCTGAGGAATGTTACTTTTATAAATGTGTTAGAACAATTTGATTCTGCAGAAGGGCATGCTAAGTAATTAACATTACGATATTATCGTCATCAACATTTTTATCGTCCCACTGCTGGACACAGGTCTCCTCCCATACAGAGAAGAATTGAGTGTAATCACCACGCTTGCTCAATGCAACCACCGAGGAACTAACATTACGACTGACGAACTAACATTACAATATAGAAAATAGTAAATTAAATTAGATGCTATATGTTATGTAGGATGAGCTGTGTCCTTCAACAAGAACTGGCCCTCAGAAGCTCTGTTTTGCAGAGAGAAGTGGCAAAATAGAGTGGCCTGCAGGGCTTTTAATAATAGGGTAATTGACTAAAAAAAAAAACTAATTAATCCGTCAGACAGATTTCCAAAATATACTAGACACATATTTTTACTTTTTTAATAAAAAAAAAAAAAAAAATTAAGACGACACATTGCGTTGAAAACTCCTGTGAAGTCACTGCACGCTACTTTGCGAGCAGTAACGTCACCAGCCACCACTCCTGATCTTTGATGCCTTTAATATTTGTCAATTTTTATTGATTTGATAAAACAAAATATACGTATCCAATATTTTTCTATAATCTGAATGACGGACTAAATAGAATCATTTTTTTAACCAGCAAACATCCCTATTATAACGTAATGCTAGTTTAACATCAAAATAAAAAAAAACTTACGTGAACGTAAACAGAATTTAATACTAAAATAAAAGCCTACAGGATAAATCAGTAATGAACCGAATAGAACCGCAAGCAAACATAAAAACGGGTAAACATTAACTAACGATTGGAAAAGCGTATTTTGAAGCGACCGCCTTTTGGCACACGCAGGCGAATCCATTAGAACTCCTTGGGGAGGAAATATTTGCATAGCTTTGGATATCATTTCCGAGCCGGAATATTTTGTAAAGCTGCCTTAGTTATACAATGTTGCTTTTTCTTTATATGACACCTGAATATTGTTTGTTCAATATTCAGCAAGCAAGCAACTTAATCGACTCCAATAAATTTTACAGTGTGTTATATTTTTTCCCAAATATATTTAAAAAAATGTTGTACTTAATCACACTACAACATTTTTTCAATGATAGCTTCTCTAAGCGCAATAAAACAGTTCACAGCGGATCATAGTGTACTAGGGCCCCCGCCGCGCCACGCCGCGCCACGCCGCTATAGACGCGGGCAGACGAGCGGCTCGTTGACCATATTTTTGTAGGACAACCAGGTAAGATAACAAGCTCATAGTTTTGTGATTTTTTATGAGAGCTTCTTAAAATTTTGTACATATATTCTTTACATAAAAATACTGGACACGTGTTTTGGGTTTCGCATATAAAAAAATATTATGTCGTGGTGGCCTGGTGGTTACAACACCAGCCTCGCAAGTATTAGTGCGCGGGTTGGATTCCAGGTCAGGCAAGTACCAATGTAACTTTTCTAAAGTTATATGTAGTTAAAAGTTGACGTCAGTGATGTGAATGCCATTCTATCAAAACTTCGAAGCGACTGCGCAGTAGGTTGGGATGGAATCCCGATATCGCTTATAAAGACATGTGGCCACACTCTCATACCAGTGATTACACACATATGTAATCTTTGCATAGACATAGGAGTCTTCCCAGATTGTCTAAAGAAAGCCGTTGTACACCCAATCTATAAAGGCGGAAACAGGAACTGTGTCAATAATTATAGGCCAATATCTGTTCTGCCCTCGATCTCAAAAATTCTAGAAACGATTCTAAACAATAATCTTAGAAGATTTTTAGATAGGTTCAAAATTATTGCTGACAACCAGTATGGCTTTAGGTCTGGTGTTTCCACTGAAGATGCTGTATTAGATATCACGCAAAGTATAGCAAAGACACTGGACAACAAAACTAAGTGCCTTGGCATATTTTTGGACTTATCAAAGGCTTTCGACACGGTTTCTATTCCCAAACTAATAGCTAAGTTAGAGTGTGTAGGCGTGCGTGGTATAGCTTTGAAATTGTTTTCTAATTACTTGACAAATCGTACCCAGCTAGTTAAAATAGGTTCGAGGCACAGTGATGACACTTTGGTGTCTTTTGGTGTGCCTCATGGAAGTATATTAGGTCCCACGCTCTTCCAAATCTATATAAACGACCTCTGTAAGTTGATGATACCTGATGGAAAGATCTATACATATGCAGATGACACGGCAATTGTAATTCATGGGGCCACGTGGGATGAAGTGCAAACTAGGGCTGAAACAGCACTAACATCTGTGATGACCTGGCTTCACCTAAACTTGTTGACGTTAAACCTGAATAAAACTCATTACATGCCCTTTGCAATCCGACGTGACTGCTTACCCCCAAACAGTTATTCTATTACAGCACACTCATGCCAAAATCGGCGGATTTCGTGCGCTTGTGCTGCCATTGCTAGAACTAATAACGTGAAATATCTGGGGGTGCATTTAGATGAGAGGCTGAGATGGGACAAGCAGCTTGATATTCTAACCACCCGAACTATTCGTCTCATTCACATCTTTAAACGTCTGCGGGAATCGGCTGATTGTAACATTCTCAATATGGTTTACCTTACTTTGTGCCAGTCAGTCCTCGGATACTGTATAACCGTGTGGGGTGGAGCAGCGAAGACTTTTATTCTGAGAGCCGAGAGAGCCCAAAGAGCTGTGCTAAAGGTGATGATCGGGAAACCTTTTAGATACCCCACAGCAAAGCTCTATTCTGACTGCAAGGTTCTGACGGTACGTCAGCTGTTTGTTTTGCGATCTGTTCTCAGAGTCCATGGCTCTCTACTCCCACCTGACCCTAGAAAGCGTACATATGTTGCCCCAAGTGTAAAACACAAAACCTCTTTTGCAAAACATCAATACTACGTGTTAAGTTTTCACGTATACAACATTATACATAAAAATCTAAATTTGATAAACCTAAATAAATTTGATTTGAAATCTAAAATTAAGGACTGGCTCTTTCAGCAGGATTACAATAACACTGAATCCCTCTTGACATACATCGCTTAACAATTACATAACATTATTCAATTTGGAACTCAAACTGTACATATAAACAATCAACTCATAACACACAACACATACACTATCTATCCAATAAACTCACATTACACTTACGAACACACATACTCTCTCTACTCCATACTCAAATAATCTGGAATTGAATGTTTGCACCTATTTTTGTAATTAAACATATAGTAACTTAAATTACTTTAATTTATATTTTTATTTCTCTATATAATATATATATTTGTGAAGATAGGATTGGATGTAACATCGATACTCGAAACCAAGGGCTCAACATGTATGTACAGTTCAACTCGATCAGTTCGAATTACTGTCTCCTAAGACACAGGTATTCCCTAGTTTAGGAGGCAGGATTTATTGTTTTGTCACATAGAAATTTTTTTTAAGGCATATACCTGCAAACTTTATCTATGTATGTTCTTGGTCAATAAAGTGATTATTATTATTATTATTACTTTCTAAGTATATCTTGGACACCAATGACTGAAGGTGAAGGAAAACATCTTGAGAAAACCTGGACTTTAAGTCTGAAATCGCCAACCCGCATTGAGCAAGCGTGGTGATTACGCTCAATCCTTCTCTGTATGAGAGGAGACCTGAGCCCAGCAGTGGGACGATAAAAAGGTTGATGATGATGATGATATAAAAAAAAAAAAACGAGTGTGCTTATGACCACACGACTGAAGTGAAACTTCTTTCGCTCCATCTGTATGTATATATATATATATATATATATATGTGTACAATATATATAGATAGTTCAATCCACGAAGACGCGCCCCACCAATTTTAGGTTGAGGGGATCGCGGGGCGCGGGGAGTTTTCTCCGAGTGTCAGTCACGGACCGTCAGTGGTTCGATGCACACAAGTAGTACAACCTGTATTTCAAAAATCCAGACTCGACACGAAAGTTGCTCTACTTTATATTTTTTTAAAATGTCGAAAAAATCTCAGCGTGTTGTACTTAAAAGCCAGGTATGTAAATTATTGTTACGAAACACATAAAATAATAAAAGAAAAGTAGTTTAATTCAAAATTAAATTTTACTAACTAGACTTCATTTTATATTTAAAAGTAAGACTAATGTTATTTCTTTTTATTTTTTTTTTAATTGTAGGCAAGAGAAATTATTTCTAAAGTTTACGATTTCATGAAAAAAGAAGCAAGTCAAAATTTTGCAGAAAAACTCACTGATGCTCGATGGAGAACCGCACAGGCTGTTGGAATATCTGAAAGCACAGTGACTAGAATTCTACGCGAAAGAAAGGCTTATACTGAGACAATAAAGCAAACTACAGTATCTACTATGGAGTCTAATATAACTATGGAGACGGATGCGATAGTTTCTGTAGTCCAAAGTGAAGAGCGTACAACAGAGCCGACTACGGAAATGGATATTGATTCTAAAAATGAAGCGAGTACGTCGCATTCGAATTTAGCAGGCAGAAGTGCTTCTATTTTTACATCACCTATGAAGAAGAGAAGGGTAAGACCACGAAAAATTAATTTAGACAAATTTGATATTGGTGTAGTCCGAAGAACTATCCAAAACTGCCATAAAGAACATCATCAATTTCCAACATTATCACGACTTAATACTATTTTGAAAGACCGTATACAATTTAATGGATGTAGAACCACCCTAAGAACATTGTTACTTAAGCTTGGTTATAAATGGAGAAAAACTGAGAATAATAGGTAGGTCCTAACCGAAAAACATGATATTCAAATGTTAAGATTGAAATATTTAAAACAGGTAAAATCTTTTCGTAATGCAGGTAGACCTATAGTGTACACAGATGAATCATATATTCATACCAACCACGTGCAAAAAAAAATCTTGGGCCGACAAAGGCTCTAAAACAGCAATGAAACAAAATTTAACAAAGGGTGTGCGCATAATTATAGTACATGCCGGAAGTGCTGAGGGTTTCGTACCAAATGCGTTGTTAACGTACAGAGCAGAGATCAAATCCGGAGACTACCACGATAATATGAACTCGGATAATTACTTAAAGTGGCTTAAGGAGAAACTAATACCAAATCTCCCAAATGATGCCGTGGTAGTCTTGGATAATGCAGCCTATCACAATACTAGTTCGGAAAAAATACCCACATCCAACTCCAACAAATTAGACATGCAGACTTGGCTGAATGCAAAAAATATCCATTTTGTACCAACCTACAAAAAGCCTGAACTTTATGACCTTATATTAAAAAACAAAGAAAACTTCCGCAAGTACAGAGTTGACGAATTATTAAAGGAATATGGATTCACAGTGCTTCGGCTGCCTCCTTATCACCCAGAGTTAAATCCAATCGAAAACATTTGGGGTATTGTAAAAAACGACGTTGCTAGCCGCAATATCAATCAAAACTACACTTCGATTATGCCCATTTTAAATGAAGCATTTGATCGAGTAAATAAAGATGTCTGGTTCAATACTTGTCAGCACGTGGAAAAAATAGAAGACGAATACATGAGACACTGTGATCTTGATTTCAATTTTATTATAAATGTCAGTGATACTTCAGAATCTGAATCAGACATTTCTGAAACTAGTGATTGACGATTTTTATTTCAATAAAAAAAGTTCCATAAAACTTTTTCACGTATTTCATTTATGTCTCTAATTACCTCCTATTATTATATAAAAATGGTATTATAATCGTATATTAACTAATAATCACATAAAATATCCACACCTCAATTTTCCTTGCAGTCGGGTAAAGAGTATAAAATTGAAGTAGAGCATCTTTCACTTTGACCATGACGCTCTCTCCTGATTAGTCAATTTATTGTAGTGTGGGTGTGCACTCATAGATTAATATTGTGTACGGATAACACTCAAACATTGACGGAAGCTTGCACACATATACTATAAACGGTTAGGAGAAATAGTGGGGCGCGTCTTCGTGGATTGAACTATCTATACATGTATACACTTGTACATATATTAATTTTCTATAAATATTTAAATTTATTTCATGGTTTCATTGGTAAATTAATATTTTTGCATAGGTCTTCTATTTTTATTGAAAAAAAAAAAACTCGTTGTAGACCTTGTAGTACCAAGTTCGCGCCACGGGCGCCTCTGTGCTTATATCCCCCACTTAACTTCCGTTCGTCTTGCCCGATCACTTTTCGTAACGCTTACGTCACGCGTTCGCCAGCTTACTCCCCAAGTCAAGCGTGCGTAAAGAAGTTTCACTTCAAAAATAACATTATATATTTAGTGGCAAACTGCAAGAGTGACAGACAAACGACTGACAATCGGTAAACTGCAACGTAAACTTTAACTAGGATTCTAGTTTAAGTTTACGTTCTAACGTGTATTAAGTTTATTGATGAACTAGAAGTGTGCCGCGGTTTCATCCACATAAGTCTTGATGCCGTAGGAATAAAGTTATAAAATATATTATATGTTAATCTGGTTGTAAACTATTTTTATGCGTAATAAACGAGTAACAACATTCAATCATCCATCCATAAACTTTCACAAAATATAAAATTAGTTCGCGTTTATAGTAGAATTCATACATTGTGATCTAAATATTATTTTATAGTACAACACTTTTAGATTCATTAGAGGATCAGAGTCACCGACATAGTTGTGAGTCACAGTCTCCGTGGCGTAGCGGTAGCGAACGCGGCCGCTGTGCAAGGAGGCGCGGTTTCGATCCCCGCCCAGTGCAAATATTTGTATTCATGAATATGAATATTTGCACTGGTCTGGTCGTGCCTTGGGAAGCAAATTAAGCCGTTGGTTCCAGTTGCCATACGAACATTTAGTGGCAGTCGTTACGGGTTGTTGGAGCTCTCAAAAGTCCAACAATGGGTCTAACTATGGGTCAATGGTCGAAATCAGCAGTTAGATTGGTAAAGCGGACCCCAGACTCCAGAGCTGGAAAAAGGCTTCGAATGCGACTGGGATTAACGCTGAAATGATGATGATGACTATTAGATACCATCGATTGTCAACTCTAATTCCAAGGCTCAAGTAGCTATAATTACAATATACCTATATTAAATTTTGTTGCAGTCTTCGGTAAGCAACAAATTACACAGTCCAGTGTGTCTCTATTGACTTGTCAGGTTATGTTTGACTAACAGAATAATGGTTTACTTAACGCAATCTTAACATCTAACATAGTTTTACACGTTTGAATTTTCTGTAAAATATTTTAGTTTTCATACGTCGTAATGCTAAAAAGGGTGGCTTTTTAATTTGTCATGGGTGCTGTAAAATTGTTCGTAGAATAAAATAATGTGCCCATCATTTGTATCAACCACAAATTTTATTTTTTGATAACATAATCGATGCAAAAGTATGTAAGGATTGTAGCGCACAGGCAATTGAAGGAACACGGGTGGGGTTTAGTTAGTAAAAGTTTGACTTGCCCTTCCGTCCAGAGCGGGAGATGCATTTCATGATATCCCGTCAAAAAAAAAAAAAAAGGATTGTTGTGGTGGGTTTATGTAGTTTTGCTTGAAGAAGACGTAAGTGTATGTATGTTTTTTGTTATCCTAAAACGGAATCTATAAGTAACCAAATAAATGTTTAAATATACTAAATAAATCTATAATATGTCTACAAAAAGAATCATAGTTATGCGTTTCTTTCTCAAGAAAAATCTATGCTTTTTGTGGCGAGGCCAACCTTAACATTCTTCAGCCAAAACTTGAGATCAATTTGCAAACTGAGGGTCTCACTGAAGTTCATGGCCCTGATTGAGGAAATGAAATGCAAATTACTTTGCTCTTGTAAAATAATTAGGGAACAATAAAGGAATAAAATAGGTACATCGGGAAAGGGCGGCTTGATGATTAAGACCGTTTTGTGAAGGATTGGCAGGAGCTTTAATAAAAGCTTATGTTGTGTTAGATAAAACCGATTTCATAATTTGTACTAAGCACATTTTTGTATCTCTCTTTCATATTTATTAACAGCGAATAAAGTAATATACTATTAGAATGTACATATTATATCTAAGACTTATATTTTTATTCTAAAATTAATGGATGTTTTGACCTATTCGTATGCTCGTTTATCATTGAATGATTTTGGGCTCATATGACGTTGAATGATCAAATACCAAATGGAGGTTTTTGCAATCTGCGCTCAAGCTGCCATTCTCCTAAACCCGGCTGTAACATATTGGTACTAGACATTTGTTCTAGAACGTGATTTATGTGTGTAATATCCACCAAGATGCTGCAAACTTATGTCAAAACGGTTGCAGATTGATTGGAACTTTTCAAACTTTAAAACATTGGACAGATTGCATTAGCGACAAGGCCGCCCATTGAATATTTTGTAGATATGTAATCAATGGCAATCAATAGTCGTGGTGGCCTAGTAGTCGTGGTGGCCTAGTGGTTAAAACACTAGCCTCTCAAGTATGAGTGCGCGGGTTGGATTCCAGGTCAGGTAAGTACCAATGTAACTTTTCTAAAGTTATATGTACTTTCTAAGTATATCTTGGACACCAATGACTGAAGGTGAAGGAAAACATCTTGAGGAACCCTGGTCTTTAAGTCTAAAATCACCAATCCGCATTGAGCAAGCGTGGTGATTACGCTCAATCCTTCTCTGAATGAGAGGAGACTTGTGCCCAGCAGTGGGACGATAAAAAGGTTGATAATGATGATGTAATCAATGTATTTTATATGTAATACGTATATGTTTATGGTATGCAATAAAGTTTATGTAAACAAAGAAATATTTTGTGAGTGCTTCTACATTGGATATTGTAGATCTGGGTACCAACTTACTTTGTGAACATCACTTGTTTGAATCGCTTTTCTATACCGCTTCTTAGGTCAACTTATTATATGCCATAAAACACTTATTGCATTTATCTCTAAAAGATTGACACAAAAAGTGATTAATGGAGCAGGCCTAAGGCTAGTTTTACAAACGAAAATTATTTGGTTGAACGATTTATTCAAAGCCACACGCAGCAGTTTACGCGCACTAGACGCGTAACATTTTTTTGCTAGCCTTCGCTATCTCTTTTATGTACATATATTTCCCTCCACTTCTTTCAAGTGCATTGGTTTTCCTCCACTTTTTCCATTTATCATTTTGTTTAATTCTAGCGTATGGCACTCGTGGGTTGCAGCTGAAAATCAGCGTCAGATGGCACACCTAGTGTTGTCATCTGACATTATGCTGAGCTGAGGCCATTTTGGCATTATAAACTGAGTTTTGTGTTTTTGTAGTTTTAGGTGTATTTCTTTTGTTGTAATGTCAATAAATGCATTTTTTCTTTCTTTCTTTCTACCGCGACTGGCGCCTCCTCCTTTCAGTTTTAATGAAACCTTACCCGGATTGTCCCACTATTTCCTACATGATCTGCTATGAAACTACCGCATTGTCAGGCACCAGTTCTATATTATTAGGGTCCACAGTTTGCTGTAATTTTTTGTTAGCTATTACTTTCTTGAGAAACTAGCCTCTTTGTATTACAGTTATGAAGAAAAAGCGCAACGACTTTTTGTAACAATAATTTTTTATAGTGCAGATTTTGTTGAGCGAAGTCCAATAATGATATTTAAAGCGTTTTAGGGTCAGGGGCGTTCCTGTAAGTAGGTGATTTAGAAATCCATTTTGGTCTGCCTTATCTTACAATTGAGTGTGGATTCGAGAAGCACATTCGATATTTTTATGTAATCCCCAGTTCAATATGGGCAGGGAAATAGTCGTTCTATTTTGGTGCTCGACAATACTGTTCATGTGGGAAATAAACTCTGCTACGTTTTGTGCTTCCAATTTGCAGGCACTAGCTTGACATTTTCTTGGTAGAAACTATTTCGATGAACACACTTAGGAATGTACGGTTATTTTTTTATTTTTTTAATAATTATGATCGTCTCACCGATGCAGAAAAAGACATTTCAACATATCTTTTTGTGTTTTATTTTACGGATCTAGGTTTTTGCTAATAATATAAATGCAATTTCATAAAAAATAAAATTGTTTACTAGTTTTGTTAGGTTACGTTACCCTTTTATTTTATTAGTTAATTTAATATGAGAAGTGGTTTAGTTTAACCACACTTTTGTCGTATTGAAAATGATTCCATTGCAAAGAACTCCACCATTAAAATGTCATGTACCTAACTAACATCGGGGCCATCATAAATCTTTCATCACTCAATCACTTCACGCTGAAGCCGACACACATCGTTAGAATGATGTTCCTAATTCAAAATGTTTCTGTTTTTATTACTGATACTACGTTTCTCTTCTGTACGTGCCAGCGATGCCTGTGTCATTATAGGAACTCTTATGTTCTGTGGAATTAATATTGGTAATGTCTTTTTGTCATATAATATGTATACTATGTTTTGTAAGGTATATTCAAAATTATTGCATGTATAAACATGCGTAGCGTAAGAACACTACTATAATGTTCAAGTCAGTGAAGTCAACACAAAACTTTTAAGTGATGCTTGTCACTTTAAAAATCTGTTTTTTTTTTAAATTATAAACTAGCGCTTGAGCACTTTTAATTGTAGTCCGACGGAAACACCGCCATTGGCAAATTGTTCCAGTCCCTCGATGTACGGTGTAAATCACTGCAATAAAGTTGATATTTGTTTACCTTGGATTAAAGTTATTTTTCCCATATTTCTATACATTTTTAACGAGTTAATTGCGAACATAGATGTGTGTCTTTTTCGCTGTTTATGACTTTAGCTTCATTGATCCAACAAGCAGTCTCAACCACCATGTTATTAAATTTCGTCCTATTATTTACTGAAAACTATTAAAATTACAATGTAATGGATATAGTTTCCTTATTTTTTAAATTTTATAATTTATTAAGTTGGAAAAAAAATTGATTAGAGAAGAGACACAATTAAAAAGTAAGCTTAAAATGCTTTCACTTGGAATATATTTTGTAAGCAGTCAAAAAGTTTTAGCAGAGTCACAGACATCTAGGATGACAAGTTTAATTTAAGAGCTAATCTAATTAAGCACAAACGCTTGGCATTTGGCACACACACAACATTGCTTTCACCCACACTCGCTGCTTTATTTGGCAAAAATATACCGTAAGACTAAAGAAATTAGATTCATATGTTATGCGTTTTGGCATAACGTTCCTCACTAAAATGCTAATAATATCTGCACTGGCCTGGCAGTGCAGACCTCGCACAAAATGTATTGTGCGAGGTCTAACGTACTGACTTACTCTGATTGGCCGCAACGGCATTTGCAATGATGTGGCTATTTTATAACTCTTTACGCGAAGCTGATTGCTGCTCTAGTGTGTGATAATTATGGGTGATAACCTTACTATTGATTTGCTATCGAATAGGGCTAGGGACAGCTCAAATACTACATTCAGCACTGCAGGCATAGATACCTCGAGATATTTTATAAAAATATTCGTAATATTGTACTACACAATAAATTAATGGCCAGCTATTCATATTTCAGGATTACAACAGATTTTTATTCTTTAGAGAACAAAACTCCACTCACAATCTAAGTACCCACAGTTAAAATTAAATGAAAATAGCTTTTGTTTTGTGTTAAATTCATAATGACGAAAGTTGAGGATCGGAATAGCTTTTACCTATTACAACAAGAAAACGAGCATAATGAGAAAAAGTGTTTATTATTTGTTTATTCTTTTTCCTCTTCTTATTATGATTTATATTACTGTTTAAGAAAATTGAAAAACAAAAAACGACGAAACAAAAAAAAAAAGCTTTAATAGTATTTTTTTATATGATGGAAAGTAATGAAACGTAGTTTTATTACTTTTATACGAGTATAGAGTATAGAGATAGTAGAGGATAGTCGTGGAAAATTTAGAACACAATAAGTTGGTAGGTGAATTCCCACCTTTGTAAACCAGTAGTTCATAGATGCTTAAACCCACAGATGAATATGAGGGGTCGCTACATAGACATCGCTTACCCTCCAAGTTACATCGAATGCTAGGCATGTGTACACGTGAAGATCTAATGGTTGCATCACCAAATAGCATTCGAGTTGTTGTATTTTGAGTCAAAACCTTAAAAAAAAAAAACAGTGATCCAGTTTTTTTTAGTTCAAAAACTAAACTAATTTTAAGTTCAGTTCATATTTTTCTTTCCATTTCATTAAGAAAAAGACAAAAGATGAACTATTAGTTTAGTCGGGCAAATTAAGATAGTCCACAGCTTAGACGTGATTAAAAATGGCGTAAAAAATACGTCAACTTTACATCAGACGCTGATCTTCTGTTGTTACTTAACGAAACAGAAAGATTACGCACTGAACATAAGTTTAGGTTACTTTGTGTACAGGGAAATCGGCATCAGTATATATTTTTTTGTGTCAATGTAGCCATCGACAAGCTAAGATGAAAGCAATGAAACTATTTACAAGGGGTTTATTCATAAATGATGATTAAAGTTAAGTGATGTTCAAACTTCAATAATGTATCACCATCACATCATCAACCTTTTTATCGTCCCACTACTGGGCACAGGTCTCTCATACAGATAGGATTGAGCGTAATCACCACGCTCGCTCAATGTGTGCTGCCGATTTCAGACTTAAAGTCCAGGTTTCCTCAAGATGATCCTTCACCTTTTAAGCAGTTATTGGTATCCAAGATATACTTAGAAACTAAATATGGCAAACAAATCACTAGTTAACTTTTAATTAACGTTTATTCATAAACAGGAAGGATGGCAGGGATTTAAAGTGTTCTCCACGATCTTATCTAATCTATGAGACTACCGTACTCAATCAATGCTCAAGGGAATTCACTTGTGAGGAGTGTGAGGGTACAGAAAGTCTCACAAATTGTAAACAAAAATAAGCACATGTTCGGGTTGATTGTAATTTGATGTCCTGTTCGGCACGGTGCTTGAATGGTTGGCATTTTGCTGTGGTTCATGGGTTCGTGTAAAACAGAAACTTTCAAGTTAATGAACAGTTTTTGTTCTTTCAGATTTGTAAAACGTACAGTCAAGGAAATTATTTGCTAAGCTAATTGACAATGTTTTGGAATAGGCAACTAGATTCAACTCTAACAGATTCTTTGGCAATTTGAAACTTTCTACCAACTGACGGACTCTTTGACAGTTCCAAATTTTCTGACGACTGATGGATTTTCAGACTATTTAAAATTGCCTGTAAACGTTTTGATTCAAATTAAGGCTTTGAATTTGAGTTTATAACTAAACTTAAATTAATTTGTTTCGCGGTTTTACTGAGATCAAAGATCAAAATTCGCTCACTTGTTAATTTTGCGTGGTTTGAGTGAAAATTGAAGACTGGCAAATTTTGCAAAAGTCAAAACATTTTACAAAAAAACACAGTATTAGTTTATTGAAACTTTCCTATGAGTGTTAATAAAAGTCTAAAGGACAGAAAATATTTATACCGTAAATTGTCGAATTGAGTCCACGTAGATGGCTTCTATTAGTTCCCGTGGGTATTGAGTGAAGCCGTTCAATAGTGTGGAGCGAGATATACTTACAGTTTATAAAACTAGAGAAAAATATTTTTCTTCTTTTGCTGCGGAGCCGTTGTGATCCAGTGGACCGACCGCGAAATAAAGAGTTGTAAGTGGTAGGTTCGAAACCTGATAGATACAATTGTTTCATCATCACAGCTCTCAAAACGGCGAAGAAAAACTTCATGACGTAACTGGCATGTTCTAAAACTAAAATTCGAAGACATGTGACATCTAGCACTCCACACTGGGCCTCCTGTAGTGGATATGGCCTACTGCTCTCATACAGAGGAAGACTGTACTCCTACAGTAGAAGCATTATTACTTAAGGGCTTAGGGAAAAAAAATTCTATGCATGAAGCACGCACAAAACAAGTATGAATGTTTAATAAGTTGAAGAATTATGCAAGACTGGCGTCATGTTGTTTTTCCTTGAAGTGCCATGATGCATGAATACAAATGTTTCTGTGTAGAGAGAAAGAAAGATAAAAAGATAAAGTTTAATTTATATAAAACGATGTCTGAACATAGCGATGCCTTAAAATATTGCATTGCTGAATTGAAAATGATCACAGGTATCATTTTGTTTGGCTAAAACTCTCCTTAATTGTAAGGACAGAGTAAACTGATTGACATGGTAAATTGTAGTCTGCCGGAAGCACCGCCGCTGGCAAATTGTTAAAGTACCTCGATGTATATAATAATAATAATGACACTTAACTTCAACATTTTTTACCGCGTACATCGAGGGACTGGAACAATTTGCCAGTGGCGGTGTTTCCGGCAGACTACAATTTAAGTGTCTTCAAGGCTAAAGTGAATAGGCTCTTCATAAACTAGCGCGCTCTACCATCAACCATTACTGCTTACCACGAGGCGGAATTGTGGTCAAGTACTAATTTATAATTATGAAAGAAAAAAACTTATAAGCGTGCGTTAACTCTAGTTTTTTGTGTGGTCTCACTCTAGCAAAATAAAAAAAAAATGGTATATTGGCGTAGCTAGCTGACATATGGCAAATGGTTTCATTTGATGTTTAGTGTCTCGTAATGTTAGTTGCTTTGTATGCTTACATATAGTAAACAAGTGCCTATATTAGATACGAGTAGAAGCAAGTTTTTCTCAATTTACACACATCTCATGGGGAGTTTATTGCGTCTCTTCTTCTCCCCAACGAAAGTTTGGGAAGTGGTGAAAGGTATACGTTTTGGGGGCGCTGCCTTATGTAATGTTGACTATTGAAAAGTGCTTATTCTCAGACTAATTTAAACAAATGACGTTTGATTATCCATACTAATATTATAAATGCGAATTTATCTCTGTCTGTCTGTCCGACAGGCAGAGATACTTGCACGCCAAAACTACTAAATCGATTGTAATGAAATTTGGTACATAGATAGTCTAGAGCCTGAGAAAGGACATAGGCTACATAATATCCCGCTATTACCAATAGGAGCAGAGCAGTAACAAAAAATGTTGCGAAAACGGGAGTGACGCGGGCGTACATATTGCTCCCATTCTTTTAACAGGCGCTTCATCATCATCAACCTTTTTATCCTCCCACTGCTGGGCACAGGTCTCCTCTCATATAGAGAAGAATTGAGCGTAATCACCACGCTTGCTCAATGCGGGTTGGCGATTTCAGACTTATAAAGTCCAGGTTTCCTCAAGATGTTTTCCTTCACCTTCAGTCACTGGTGTCCAAGACAAACTTAGAAAGTACCTACATATAACTTTAGAAAAGTTACAATGGTACGTGCCTGACTTGGAATCGAACCCGCACACTCATACTTGATAGGCTGGTGTTTTAACTACTAGGCCACCACGACATTAACAGGCGCTTATTTTATATCAACACGCGGACGGAGTTGCGGGCAACCGCTAGTGAGTTTATAATTTATGCTCATTTCGATAGCAATGTTAAATACTTCCCTTAAAGGAATACATAGTTTACCAACGACCAACCGTGACCCGACTATTGGTAAGGCCTGGCTCAGAGTTTCGCAATTAAGGGTCGGTCGGTTAAGCTAGTGGGCAAATTAGGTTCGTTACTGGCTTATCGTGTGAGGAGGAAGGTCGGGTATCGCGGGCAAGTTGTGGCATATCATTATGTTGTCGGCCTTATAATAGGGATGTCTCGTGTAGATTAGAGTGACAAGTGGGAAGCAATCACATTTTGGAATAGGGTCGCTGTATCTGTTATACCTATATTGTCTTTAAATAGTGATCATTTGTATTGTATAAAAAAAAAAAACTAAGGATCAATTTCATGTCGTTATAAACATAAAAAATGCGTTTGTTTGTTTAAACAACAAAAAGATTTTTAGACATATAATATCTATTGATACGAACTGTGCCTGCAATGTGGAATACGGTCCATTTCCTCTCAAAGAGAGGACGCCCGTGTTCCAGGTGTGGGGACAGTAGAAGTAAATGAAGTGAAAGTCTTTTAAATCTTAGATGTCCTAATACGTTTAAGTTTAAATTAACAAAAATATAAATTCCGAAATTGAACTATAGAAACTACGAATACATTTGTGGCTTCACGTTACGTACTGTTATTTATTGAATTTAACAAATAAAAATTGTTTGCTATAGTCAATTATTATACCATTTTTCATGACCCAACCTTTTTTAATAATTATAAACTAGCACTTGACCGTAATCCCGCCTGATGGTAAGCAGTGATGCGATCGTTGATGGTAAAGCGCGCTAGTTTATTAAGAGCCCATTCACTCAGAAAAACTGAGCGAATAGGAAGGAAGACGGCAGTTGAGCGAGGTGATGCAATGATGCAATGTTAAACCCAACAACACGACCAACGATGCTGCGCCAAAGGGAGATTGATCTGAAGACCCTCCACGACCAAACTCCCAACACAACAACATTAGGCGCATCGCACCCGGCACACATCGCAACACAACTGCTCACACTCGCCCTCCGTACGGCTTCACCAGACATCATGCCGGAACACGACACGACGATTTAATTTAACAAATAAAAATTGTTTGCTATATTCTATTATTATACCATTATCCATTCAGTTATGACGCAAATATGATGGCCAAAGGCTTGTAGGAAAGTATAATAAAGATACAAGGTCACACGACGTTAATACTGCATAAACATTACGTCAAAGGGGCCAGTTCATTTCTGACCCAGCATTCCAAAAATGTCTACTTTTATAGAGGAAAGTTGAATGTATACGTCAAATATCTTAAGTAGGGTTTATATCCAGCTTAGGAACCAGGCTTGACAGATGCTTAATAAGATAAATGACCAGAGCGACCCGACTGTTGGCGTTACCAGGATCTAGTAATCATTCACGCTTGTGAAATTGAAATAGATTATATTAACTTTTTTTTTTTTTAATTTTGTCTTTATACACCATGTATTGTAATTAACGCACACCCTCAAACCCGCCTATTAGAATATTATGTTATAATCATAATACATTTACTGAATTGTTAATTTGACATGTATATGCATTGTTATTTATTAAATTAGTTATACGAACTCTTTAGGACGACCTTAATGTTCTTGGAATAAGGTTCTTTTTCTTTATTTTGTATTGAATGATTAAATTTCTACGAATACAAGTAAAACTGCGATTTTAAAAGTCTGTACAAACAATAGGGTTAATATGACAATAATTTCCGTGGTTATAATATTTTTGGAATAAAATAATTACCTATATTAAAAATTATTTAAACCGATTTACTTAACGGTTCTAAATAAACTATTTTCAGGAAGTCCATTAATTAATTTACATGTTGTAGAATGAACTTATATCATTTATTCATTTAAAAACTTATAGAGGCCGTTATCACTGCAGCAGGCCTAATAAATGCTGGCGAGACGATTTGGGCTAATTTTGGACGGATTGACAGGAATAAGATTAGTAGAACCTAATAGTAAGAAAAAGCGCATAACAAAATAAATTTTCAAATACAAAGAACCATGAACAGAGCATTTTTATTTGAGAGAACGTAAATAATTTTGCTTGCTCCTCTAAAACGGACGGGAAAAATGAATTCTGTTCCAGATGAAAATACGATCTACCGGATTCTAACGGAAAGGTTATTTAAAGTTTGTTTCAAAGCTCATATACTCATTATTTAATAACATTACTAAGATATTTCGCGATATAATTATTTTGCTCATATTGATAGATATTGAAATCGAAAATGTCCCAGTATTTGGATACATTATGTACATACATAAAACTCTTTCTTTCCATTGGGAGTTGGCAGAATCACAGAACCAATATCAGAACGCAACCTGATACAATCCTTAGAAGGTCCACATGCTTTGTTTTCTTTCATTCATCTCGTCATATCTATGAAAAATAATATTAATTTCTGGACATTAGGTTTAAATAACTCATTAATATGTAAATTATGTTTAAAAAAATTATATTTTAAATTATTAATCGACTTTTATGAGATGAAAGAAAGAAACAAAACAACAGAGTACCTATTAACTCCAGGTAGAGCGACGGTGAAAATAATAATAACTTATTATATTTCTCATCACAAATGTTGTTATGTACAGGAAGTGCTTAACCTAGAAAATAGGTTTAACATTTATTTGATTTTATTTTTTTTTACACAAAAGTTGTTGTGACCAGGAAGTTTTTAACCTAGAAAATCGGTTTAGCATTTGTTTTTATTTTTTTTAGATTGGTTCCTGAAAAAAGCATAAAATATCTGTGGGGCGTATTGGGGTGTGTGTTTGTGATATGAGCTGTCATTCTAAGCATTATTAAAATTACATTATATTATTCCTCTCTGTATGTGGTACTATGATACCTATTTCCTTTTTATTAATTACTTAGTAAGGAATATCTCTATGAAGCGCTTTTTGATGAATCCTTATATTGTATACTGTTATCAGAGTACATAAGAGGTTTCCTTATATGGGGTTCGAGACCCCGGGTTCGGACCTCGGTTCCCGGGTGGAATTCCGAAAAGTAATACTTGATCAGAAAGTAAAGGTATTGCATAATATTGAATAATAATAACATGTATTTTTCATAACGTTTTGTCATAAACAGGAACTTTTTTGTTTCTATGCGAATATTTTTGACTTAAACAAAGTAAGTGCGCAAATTGGAGAATTACATGAGGATTACTTGAGGAAATGATATAACCTGGCCATTTAGGAAACATGCACTATGTTGGGTAATGCTATCCTTCATAGTTTTGCTCCTTCATCTTTGAGGTCTCCAGGAGAGGGGTGCATTATGAGCCCGTAATTTATTTAAATGGGAAACCACTAAATAGGGTTACCCAATTTAAATACTTGAGCCATTATTTGACTGCGGATCTCAAAGATCAAGTAGATATTGAATGCGAACGCAGGGCGCTAGCAGTTTGATGTAACATGTTGGCTCACAGATTTGTACATTGTAGTAATGGGGTCAAAATGTGTTTGTGTGTTCAAAGCTTTTTGTCAGTCATTCTACACGGGCGGCCTGTGCGTTAACGTTAAAGTTAAAGTAAGTAGTAACGTTAAAGTTACTAACCATTGAACCATTGTTGTCTTTAAATAAATAAATAATTATTATTATTAATAGTGTGACTATCGATAATTTTCCTAATGCAAATACTTAACTTCACTTATATCCGGCATGCGTATTGGTAGTCCAGGAGACCAAACACAGCAGATTGCGATGACTAGAATGCATAAAGCGTTGCACGCAGGTTCGAATGCTACTCCAGCTTCATAACTCTTTGTACAAAGGAAACCAGCGGATGAGAGTAAATTATATCGTTATACATGTATTTCTCAGAAATGTATAGCGAAGAGCAACTTTACGAGCACTTAGGTAAGATTTACTACTTAAGTACCTATTCTGTTATCAGAGAGCGTAATAGACGGACCCTTTATGTACAGTCTTGGAGACTGATTGCAAGATGGATAGGGTATTATAAAGTGTACCTCCTTTTGAGGACAGGCGGGCGGTATCTTCGTTTAGATTACTCTACCTTAAATGACTGTGAACAGATTTTTGCTTCGCATATCCATGCATATATGTATATCAAGAGTTTATGTATGCAAAGAAGCTCACGTCTTCTTCCCATGGGGCCTTTCGCTTCGTTTAAGTTCACACATCGCTTTCCATCGTGCGTGATCGATGTTCGCTGTTTTTGCGTCAGAACATACATAAAATAAACGGAGAATAAGAACACACATGCTAGATTCGAATACAACTGACCTTTCTAAAACAACAATAAGGTCCTATATATCTTTTTGAGGTATCCCCTCTCGGCGTTTCCATTCAAATCTCTGTTGTAGTCAAATTCTAAAGAAATCTTTGATTCTTATAACTCCTGAAAATTAGCCGGTAGCCCTTTACTCTCCTCTTCTAGGCGAAGTGGCTAATAAACTATCATGCGGACCCAGTACGGGATGGTAGATGTCACATGTATTAAATTTTTTTGGTTGTAGAACAGGTCGGTTTCCTCATGATGTATTCCTTCGTTTTGAAAGCAGCGGCGATGAAATTACTTAAACAAATTGAAGCTCCTGCCTGGGTTTGAACCCTTAACCTTCAATTCATAAGTAGAAGCCATTCCCACGAGACCATCATGCTCTTTTTTGCACTTAAAACATAACTATTTAGAATATGCCTAGCGTGTAGGTTGTATTGTCGAATCTTTAATGCATTTGTGGAAACATCTTCTACTCAGTGCATCAAAGGGAGTAAAATCGTCTCTACTTTGCACTGAGTTAATTTCTCTAAGTGTTCAGTTTTACAACACAATACTTATAGTTGAAATATTGCTTCTGTTGCTATGGTATGGGTATGCGATTCGGACGAATGAGGAAAGGCTTGGAGTAGGGGAAGTTCAAAGAAATGATGGATTGACTATAATGATATGGTTAGAAAGGGATGAGAATAGAGATAATGACTAATAAAGAAGCGTGGAAGAAAAACACATTACCCCGACGGCAAATGGATTAATATAAGGACAGAAGTGGCATGATCTAGAGCCAAAACTTCGCAGACATGTGACATCTATCTTTCAGCACTGAGCCCGCACGCCCACTCCTTCTCCCTGAGAGGAAGCCTATGTTCCAGGAGTGGGATACAAGCCTCCCCTCGGTAACCTGTATACCACTCCCAGGGCTCATTATCGCTCACTTGATTTTTCGTGGTTTGAGCGAACATTGAAGACTGACGAATTTTGCAAAAGTCAAAACATTTTAAGCTAATTGACAATGTTTTGGAATAGGCAACTAGATTCAACCTTCTGACAGATTCATTGACAATTTGAAACTTTCTGCCAACTGACGGACTCTTTGACAGTTTCAAATTTTCTGACGACTGATGGGTTTTTAGACTATTTAAAATTGCCTGTAAACGTTTTCATTTAAATTAAGGCTTTGAATTAGAGTTTATAATTAAACTTAAATTAATTTGTTTCGCGGTTTTACTGAGATCAAAGATCAAAATTCGCTCACTTGTTAATTTTGCGTGGTTTGACTGAAAATTGAAGGCTGACAAATTTTGCAAAAGTCAAAACATTTTACCAGAAACCACAGCGTTACTTTAACATTGGAACTTTCTTAAGAATGTTAATAAAAATCTAAAGGACGCGAAAAGATTTAAACCGTAAATTGTCGAATTGAGTCCACGTAGAAGGCTTCTATTAGTTCCCGTGGGCATTGAGCGAAGCCGTTCAATAGTGTAAAGCGAGATATACTTAAAGTTTATAAAACCGGAGAAAAACACTTTTCACCCTTTACAGCGGAGCCGTTGTGATCCAGTAAAATAGGCATAGTAAAATAGGAAATAAAGAGTTGTAAGTTGTATGTTCAAAACCACATGTCCTAGAACTGAAATTCAAATAAAATAAAATTGAAAAAACATTAATGTTATGTTATGTACGGGCAGAAAAATGTTACTGATATTGGTTCAGTAATCTGTCTTGTTAAGACAATATTCAGTATCTACTAGTTAGTAAAGCTGTTTTTGATATTATGCTATGTAGAACACGAAACTTTTCGCTGGTATAACAAAACTTTCTTTGAAAAGATTACCACTTTAAGCTGTTTCTTTTTCGTGTTTCCACGAAGTATTCGATGAATTTCTACAGATATTTTTTTCAAATAAATTCTGTGGTTTTCTAAAGAAGAGTTTGGGTTAATTTTTATATACAAAGCCCAATCTGCCTAGTCTTTCTTAACTATTTTGGGTAGGCCTCAATTCTAACCGCATACAGCTGAATACGTATTGTAGTATTATATGTACATTTAATAAATAAAAACAAACATAAAATCAGAAATTTTCCAATGGGAGTGATTAGAAACTACAAGACCATCTGTAAGAGTCCTTACATAGGTTTCTTGGCCAATTTTCAGCTCGAAAATAAATACTAAATGTAGAGATTGGTGATATATTATATTTGACGCTATTTGATTCCTTACAAGTCGTGGTGGCCTATTGGTTAAAACACCAGCCTCTCAAGTATGTGTGTGCGGGTTCGATTCTAGGTCAGGCAAGTACCAACGTAACTTTTCGAAGTTATATGTGTTTTCTTAGTATATCTTGAACACCAAAGACTGATTAAAAGGTAAAGGAAAACATCTTGAGGAAACCTGGACTCTAAGTCTGAAATCGCACACCCCGCATTGAGCAACCGTGGTGATTACGCTCAATCCTTCATTGTATGAGAGGAGACCTGTGCCTAGCAGTGGGACGATAAAAAGGTTGATGATGATGGATTCCTTATATATGAACATAGTACTGGAAAATATTGCTATTAAGCTGAATCAGGTTATAGTGGAAACAGATCCCAACATAGTTTTGAAAAGGTTAGGCGGATAATGATGATGTTATAAACTTTTTTTTTTTTAAATAAAACGTTGTCCTACACTAGGAACCTCTCCTCTCTTCTATTGTGGGTGCGGTTACAAATATATAACTCACCTACACAAACATCCACAATTATGATTGTTAAGTGTAAAATATCAAATTAATTATCCATAAAATTAATTGACTGTATTGTTTTCAGGTTAATTAATTGTTCAATTTTGAATAGCTTTAATGATTGCACCATGTGATCAATGATATTGTTTGCAAAAGGAATATCGTGTATCATGTCTAACCACAGAATTTAAATAACATTACATTTTGTAGACTTTATTGAAAAGATAAGTGGCCTATTAAAGCTTTTATTATATCTCAAACAAAATACAAATCCTGTAAACTATTCAGAACGTTAAATCGTCAAATCATCATCAATTCGTAATAAGACAATACGCTTTCTAAAATTTGGAAATTATGGCTTTCAAACGCCTACCTACCACGCTTTCTTATGATTAAATTCTAAAGGGAAAGACATTTCATCGTACCCTTATGAAATCAAAAAGATTGAAGTGAGAATATTCAAAGTGTTGTTACAAAAAATCAATTTCTTGGCCCTTTACTGCATTGCAGAAGGCACATTTTTTAAAGACTAACATTTCACAATCATAAAAACCAGTCTGCAGCGTTAAGTGATGCAAATGTGACTTCCACATACAGCGTGAACTGTGAACTCAAAGCGACATATTCAGCATAATCGCACAAAATGCGGCCTTATTATAATTTCATGACGTGCTAACGCAATACTAAGCTTTCCTTATGGCGTGAGCTTAGAGTAGCATTGTGGGGAGCAAAGGAATTAGGTGAGGTGGCATTATCAATTGTGGTTTTGAGGAAGAAAATACCAGTTAATGGCAATCCATTAAGCAAAGTGACATCGTAAAAAAACAGCTGATAAAGATTTATGGAAGCCTCCAATTAAACCGGGATGAGGGCTGGCAGATGACAATGATGATACGAGATATATTACCTAGCAATTGGATAAAGTTTTGGAGGTCAGATAGGTAAGTAGTCGCTCCATATAGATTACTAATATTTAGCTGCATCCACACCTTTATAGCGTAACACACTAATACTATCAATTGGAATCATTTTGGAGCACATTGCTAACCCATTGCTCCATATGTTCGAAAAATGTGTCTGATCAACAACGTAAATAAGGCAATGAATGCTGTTGAACTGTCATAATGATGCCCATTGCTACCGACATTACGTTACGCGATTACCATACCGGTTAGATTGGAAGCGGACGGGAGATGATGACGTACACTGATTGGAAAAGCCCACTCAATCTTAAAAAAAGGTTCTTTCCCCAAAACTATATGTATTTTAAATATCAATTTATATGGTCTTCATATAATCTGACTAAGACTATATCTGGACTTTAAAAGGCGTGAATAATATAATTTATCATTATTGTTGACTAGCTCCAATTTTTTTTTATATAAATTATAAACTACTGCTTGACTGCAATCCCGCCTGATGGTAAGCAGTGATGCAATCCTTGATGGTAAAGCGCGCCAGTTTATTAAGAGCCTATTCACTCTAGCCTCGAATTGTAGTGCGACGGAAACACCGCCACTGGCATATTGTTCCAGTCCCTCGATGTATAAAAGATGAGGCGAAACGCTTCATTCGGATCGCTGTGGTGTCAACAACGTAAGGTTGGAAACTCGTCTTACGACACTCGCATAAGTTTCGATTCAGTAATAATATCACTATAACAAGTATTATATATGTTAATTCTAATTATAAACCATCTGCGTTCTAAATTCGTTAACTATTTATTTGTGTGAAAGAATAACAATCGTAAACCCATCAAACTTGCATGTTTTTAATATTAGTAAGATTTCCTGGCAGGAATCGTTGATTGCGATAACACTAACTATTAGAAGGACTACACTCACTTACACCCACACTCACATTATGTAATTAATACCTGTTCCAATTTTCTTCATCAACGGAGGAACACAAGTCTCTCTATAACTCAATGTATCGTGTCAGATGTTACCATTATTAAAAGTAAGGAAACGTATCAGTGTAATTTATATAAAAACCAAATAAGCTTTGATTTCAATAATAAAGTGAACGTGACAAATGTGTAGGAACGGGAGGATATTGATATACAGGATGTATCTGACATCGTAACGCAAACTTCGCGAAAAGGCTAGACCGCATGCCACTAACAAAATTATGATAGTAATTTATGTCGTTAATGAGCGGTTACAAATAACAGTGTTTAAAAAAAAAGTGTAAGCTTAGCTTTTGAACGTTGCAAGCGTGGCGCCGTGCGTGTTTGTAGGAATGGCGTTGACACCTGATGCGAACTCTATTAAATCAGCTGATAGGATAGTTTTTCTAGTATAGTTCACATTGCAATTTTTTGTATAAGTAACGAATTAATTAATTTTTACTTTAAAATCTTATTGGGTTATAAAAGTATAGCAATTATGAACAGTCTAAAGTGAGAAAAACTGCACATTATTTTTTTAATCGGGGAAACCGGCGCAAAATTCCACCACTGGGGGGTTCAGAATCATGTACTGGATCCATGGTACTTGTTTGTTCGACGCACAAACAAGTACCATGGATCCAGTACATCAATATATGTCAGATACACCCTTTATATTATCAAGATTTATGTCTATTGTAAAAACCAAATGATAGTCCTTACGGTAAAGAGAAGAAGGCTTGATACATTACGAAATACTTTATGTGACGCAAAGGGACGTGTTTTGAAATGTAAATAAATGTACGAAGTGATGGGAATGAGCAGCGTGAATAAATTTCAATTAACGGTGAACAGTTTTGGATTCTATGCATGTGGATATAAGCATCATTGTTATGATATCTTAAAATAGTCATAATACAGCGTTGACTCCCTTGTTCACAATTTAAATTAAAGTTTTGCACATCTTTTTCTTTCAAGTTCATAGAAAAGTTCAGAAGATAAAATATTAGTTTTATTATCAACCTTATTATCATCCCACTGCTGGACACAGGTCTCCTCACATACAGAGAAGGATCAGGAAGGATTAGTTTAGTCCTTTTAAATTAAGATACTCCATGGATAGTTTATACTAAAAAGATGTCAATTTACGAATTCCAATTTAGTTTAGATTAAGAAGAATAGAATGTTGTTTGTGCGATTCTCTAAACAATAGAAACCCGCTAGTTCCACCGTCCGCGAAACTTACTAATCGCTACGAAAGTGCTACGACATGTAATAGGCAGCTACGGCGTAGCGGTGTAGCGGCTTAATCTTGAATGTGCACATAGTCAATTTTCACCGCACTTACCACAGCTCATGATAATTTTGTAGGGTTAAGTCGTGGAGTATTTTGGATTACATATTTGTTACAGTAGTATACATCATAGTACGATTTGGAAACATAAGTAAAGTGCGGGTCGTTTCGCGATATACCTACAGATAAAAATAATAAAAGATAAAAAGGAATGACCGAAAAAAAAAATAGAATAATTATGATTTAGAATAATTTAATTGAGTTATTTGGTTTTGTTATCCATTTCATTAATTAAGATGATGCTAAATTAAAATTTAATTTTTAGAATTACCTAAATCTTTTATTTAAAGGGATTAAATGGAGAAAACAAACCTGTGCAGGTACGGCCCTGGATCGTAGGTGATAGAAGACTTTGCCCATCTGATGATGCATTAACAGTAACAGTAAATCTTTCGTTTAATCGGGTTTAAGATTCAGGATGTCCCTAGTTTGGGGCTACCGCTGTATCCATAATAGTATCAATCATTAAAGCTATTCTAGTGATTAAAACACCCGCATCTCAAGTATGAGTGTACGGGTTCGATTCAAGGTCAGGCAAGTACCAATGTCACTTTTCTAAGTTATATGTACTTTCTAATTATATTTTGGACACCAATGACTGATTAAAAGGTGAAGGAAAACATTTTGAGGAAACCTGGACTTGAAGTCTGAAATCGCCAACCCGCATTGAGCAAGCGTGGTGATTCCGCTCAGTCCTTCTTTGTATGAGGGAAGACTTGTGTCCAGCAGTGGGATGATAAAAAGGTTGATGATGATTAAGGCATTATTACGCCCAAGCCCGCAATGAGATTTCAAAAAGTTTGACTAACGCTTCTCAATTTTCCTTACCGGAATTGCTTTTCGCGATACTTTCTATACTAAATATAATTACTGAAGTTTTCCTATCTTGTATGTTATTAGCAAGTGATTAATTTTCACAACACACGCTGCTTTTAAATTAGCATGTTCATTAACAAGGCGCATGCGTGCCCTATCCCTCCCGAATACGCCGCGTATTTATTCAGCCGCTAAAATGAAAGACGGAATTAACTGGCGTACTTTAAGGGGAGGAAGGAGGAGGAGAAGTTTTTGATAAGTAGTATCATTTTCGAATGAACAGATTTTTGAACTTATTAAGTAGGTCTCCAAAATCTGGAGCACAGGTGAAGAGTAGCCAGCCTGGCGGTGTTCTATAGGATGCATTTTGGAGAGTGTGCTAGGGAATTGCATGATTTGATTCTCCCATCCCCGTTTTATCATCGGACGAGTTTCTACCCTTACGTTGTTTGGGTACACCGCAACAATCCGAAAGAAGTAGAAGTCTTTTATACCACGTACATTGGGGGACTCGAACAATTTGCCAGCGGCGGTGTTTCCGTCGGACTACAATTTAAGTGTCTTCAAGGCTAGAGTGAATAATAATAAGAAACTGTGGCCCTGGTCGTCACACAGGCAACTGAGAAAACACGGGTGGGTTTTAGTCAGTAATAGTCTGACACGCCCTTCCACTCCGCCCTGAGCGGGAGAAGTCATTTGATGATTTCCCATCGCAAGAAAAAAGTCAGACATCATCTTGGTTTAGTTAAGATGGTGGTCAGGTTAGATGAAAATCAGATAGATTCGTTCCTGAGATGGTATTTGTGATCATACAGATAATAACCTTATTTCAAGGATCATAAAGCCTACTGCCATAAGATAATAATAATAAATAAATAGTAAATTGTTTTATTTCTCAGCTTTGTACATATTTTTTATAGAAATTTTCTTAATTCTAAATAGCACTGATGTATAATTTGCCTGAACTAGGTAGAACCTGTGCTTCAGTGCTTATTATAATTTTTTATTTTACAATATTTTAACAATAAAAGTAGTACGTAAAAATCTACGACACAACGGAATTATAGTGTTATTGTGTAAGAGGCAGAGTAAAAGGACAGTACAGGTCTCCCAACAGTGCCGAACAGTGACGAAGATTTCTATGTGCATTATCACTTTGGGAGACCTGTAGTTTTAGTTTAATACTGCTTGCTAGTGTCCACAGCTGATCCCGCTGTGAAAGTGTTATTCAAACTATGGGAATTTCGACTCTGTTCAAAACTAGTCACGTAATAGAAATAGTTGGGAGAACAACGGTATGCAATTACAAACTATAATGTGATTCTGGAAAGTAATTCTTTTCTATTCGAACACAATTTTCCCTTTTTTTCATTTTATTACATCTACCATTACTAGCTACCGCAATGAATTAATAAAAGTATCTATAATAAATTATAAACAAGTGTTGAGAAACCCTCTGTTTACCCATACAATTATAATGTTAAGGTTCTCTTAATTTGAACCAACGTTTATGAATAAACCCCTACAACAATCATCATCGAAAAAAAAAACATTAATCTTTTACGTCAAAGTGTACTTTTAGATATAAGCTTTTCCCTATCGTCCATCAGTTCTGGGACAACACAACAATGCTACCCACATTAACATTCATAACGACCCAATGAATTTCCATATTTTATTACACAAATGAAAACGCGTAATGAAATAAGCGGTAAAATTAGACCCTAACTAAAAGTATTTTATCATCAAATAATAATATTCGTTTCGTTCAAACGGTTCAAGATTCAAGAGTAAGAAATAATCGTTACGTTTTAATAATTAGCACAATTTGTTACAACCTTTAATGACCGCGAAACGATTACTGCTCGTTAAATTCTTATTATTCTGAGTGACTCATTTTAATTCCGGCTTTCTTATACAATGTTTCGAAATTTATCGAGTTGGCTAATGATAATTTGAATACTATAAAGAAATTTTAGTGAAGTGGGGACAATGAAATAAGTGAACTTACTATTTCTGATTGAGTTAGAATTGCTTTGTGGAAGGTTTAGAAATGGTTCATTTTATGAAGCATTATACAAATTTCAGTGTAGATCTGAATTAAAGAGATTAGATGTCTGATACGCCATCGCCCGCGAGTTCGTCCGCGTCAATTTATGTTATTATTTTATTTGTCTATTTATTAAAACTTTATGCACAAAGAAAAACATTGACAATTGCGGACTTAATGCCTTAGGCATTTTCTACCAGTCTACCTTAAGGTGATGCACAGACAAAACATGGTAGGTGCAAAGATATGAAAGAGAAGTTAAAAGAGAAACACAAAAAAAATAATAATAAATACATACATACAAAATATAAACAGTAGAGAGAGATAAAAAATATAGATAGAGAAAAATAATATATTAATTATGTTTGATGAATCTGCCAATTTCTTGCGTAAGTATTCCCGAGCTTTAATTTTAAAAGTGTACCGACTGGTCAACGTCCTGATATTCTGTGGAAGATCATTCCAAAGGAAAACCGCCTGGACAATAAATGAAGACTTAAGAAAACTAGAGCGGTGAGAAGACAATTATTATGATCGCGATTCAAAAGTTTTATTACATATTTATCGGGTAAAATCGGGTAGAAACGTTTACGCAGCGCAAGCAACGGAAGCTCTCAAAGATGAATAATTTTCATAGCTTTTTTCACATTTTCTACCGATTCTTCGCTCCAATTAATCGCAGCGCGATATTATAAAATGTGTATCTGACATCGACGCACAAACGAGTACCATGGATCCAGTACATGATTCTGAACCCCCCAGTGGTTGAATTTTTCGTCGGCTTTTTCATGATTAACAAAAAAATATATGTAGTTTTTTCACTTCAGGTCGTTCATAAATGCTATACTTTTATAATCCAATAAGATTTTAAAGTAAACATAAATTAATTCGCTAATTACATAAAAAAGCACAATGAAATCAAAACTCGAAAAACTATCTTATCAGCTGATTTAATAGAGCTCACATCAGGGATCAACGTCATACCTACAAACCCGCACGGCGGCACGTTCAAAGGCCGAGCCGACATTTTTTTTAAACACTGTGAATTCTTTAACCGTTCATCAACGACATAAATGACTATCATAATTTTATTAGTGGTATGCGGTCTAGCCTGTTCGCGAAGTTTGCGTTACGATGTCAGATACACTCTGTATAGGCTAAAGCCCTCGATAAATGCACTATTCAGACACAAAAAGATTTTTTTAATTCGAACCGTTAGTTGTTGAGATTAGCAAATACACTCAAACAAACAAATTCTTCAGCGTTTTAATATTAGTATAGATTATTGATAAATAATATACTGCTGGTTTCTCAGCTCAATTTAAAAAAAAATAAGACCATGTATTCCCACCTGTCCAAAAATTGTACTTTATTTCCTATAACTTATCTCTTTCACACCTGAATACACCGCGCATCAATAAATATCATGAACAATTCTTATGCTCGTACATTTAACGCATTAAGACGATGTGACATGACACAAGGTCGTAACCAAATGGTCCGACACAGAACCGTCTACAACAACCGATAAATTTTCCTGACGCAAAGGGTGAATTCAGGTTTGTGTCATGATCCATCCAAGTATATCATATTAACTGGCGGGATAAGTTGGTTACCGGTGTCAGAGAGAACAAAAAAATAAAACGCTTTTTGAATTCAGAATGAGCTTTGGTGGATTACAAAATCTATACTAATATATAAAGCTGAAGATCTCAGGAACTACCGGCCCGATTTGAAAAATTGTTTTTCAGTTAGGTAGCCCATTAATCCAGAAAGGCTTTAGACTATATAACATCACGCTGCGTTCAATAGAAGCGGAGCATATAAAAAACGCGGACGAAGTCGCGTGCGGCCGCTAGTGTTTTATAATTAGACACAATATTAATTCATTGGATAATAAGTCCATTTTTGGTTCATATGATATCGTTGTAGTGACAAACTAAGAAACACGAAGGTTAATATACCTCCGTTGTGAACTCGTAAAGAAATAGCTATTAGAAACATTACTACACAATGGGGCAATTCGACAACATTCACATCGCCATGAAAATCAGTTGAATTATATCATCGCTTTTGACTTAGTAACTATGGTAGGTATATGTTAAATTCCGACATATTTGATTAAATTTTCCGGATAAAGAACATCCGTTTGCGAGACGCGAAATAAATGTCATATACAGAGTGGTGCTGACAATACGACAATAAATGAAAACACCAACAATGCTGGTTCATAGGAATAAACCTAAACCAGAGAAAAACACCTAGCATCAAAAATAAATAAATGAAAATTTCATACAAGCTAATTCGCATAAAATTGCAAACGGAATAGAACATCCTTTAAAAATATTGGTTCACTGACCTCCGATCGGCAACAGCGCGATCCTGTATCGACTTGTTTTTTTCGCGCCATTATTATTAAAGTTTTACATCATGTAGAAAATGTGAAAAATTAATACATATTTATATGATTTTTTTATGGGTAGACTGAGAATGTGTTGAGGTACACGATGTTGAATTTATTGTCGTATTGCCAGCACCACTCTGTATAATGTGTAACTGAATTAATACACATTGTGAAAGCAGTTTCTTTAAAATTGTTTACTGAATCGATTTCTGGCATTCTTAATATCGATTATTTAAGACACCACAAATGATTTAAACTATGTAAATTACTGTCATAGTTTCGTTGTAAGAAAAAACAGAACTAAAATGCATGAATAATCTACTACGCTAGACCCTTATATGTGTGCGTGCGTAGATTTGTAATGTTACCATAATTTTCTCTCACAAGCAGTATAAATAATTAAATGAAAAAGCAATGTAAACAGAATAATAAAATTCTGTGTATGTATTATGATTATAACAAAATATTCTATGTAATTGGAGTCTTAGGTATGTGGCGTGTGTTATCTTCGGGACATATTATATTTAGAAAATAATTTTTAAATCGTGTATTTACAGGATTCAATTTAGTTATATAATTTGAATTGAACATGAGTGAACTGTGTATTGCAAAATATTTGAGTAGTGCAATAGCACGTTGTCTTAAGTTTGATTATGTTTGGACAAAATGTTTTAAAGTTATGTTACTAACATTATAGGCAAGCAAAAGGATAATTAATTAGTGGTAGTTGAAGGCCTGTAGGTTTTACAAGGCCCAAGGTTCTCCACGACGACCGGTCCTGCGCCTCCCGCATCCAGCGGTTTCCCGCGACCGTCACCAGTTCGTCGGTCCACCTTGTCGGGGGCCTACCCACGCTACGTCTTCCGGTGCGTGGTCGCCACTCGAGAACCCGTCGGCTCCATCGGGGATCGGTCCTACGGGCATTGTGTCCAGCCCACTGCCACTTTAGTGTTGCAATTCTTCGGGCTATGTCGGCTACTCTCGTTCTTCTTCGGATCTCCTCATTCCTGATTTGATCGCGCAGTGAAACCCCAAGTATAGCCCTCTCTATTGCCCTTTGTGTGACTTTGAGCCTTCTTATAAGGCCCATTGTTAGCGACCACGTCTCAATTCCATAAGTCATCACTGGCAACACACACTGGTCGAAGACTTGAGCCACTGCAGTATTTCGGACGAGAAGATTTTACGTAGCTTCCCGAAAGCAGCCCAGCTGAGTTGGATTCGACGATTGACCTCTTTCTCGAAGTTGGACCTTCCTAGTGAATATACAGACTGGTAAACTATAGAGATATGGTCCAACCATAAACAAACTTTATTCAACATGCAAATTATAATAAATCTTTATTCCAGGTCACTGGTCACTTTAAGCTTGGGTTATTTCAAACCACACTTCAAACCTAGCTGACTGAACTCTGTTCTACTCAAATGTAAATTAACGTCGTTAGTTGAACTGCAGGAGTTTCCAGAAATGATGAGAGAACAATATCAAAACATGGAGAATACCAAAAATATTGGTATAAGCGCCATTTGTTTTCGGTGGAGCATACGGTGGAGGTCTTAAAAGAGATCGGTTGTTTCAAACGCTTGGTTAACGTAACTTATGCACGTCTGATATTAACGATTACGTAATTATAATTAGGTATTTAACATCAAGTTTAAGTCAAGGCGATAATTTTTTTAATTATAAGTTGAATCAAGGTTTTATTTTTTAATACGTTTGTCGAAAATAGATAACTGATTAAGTGGCGATGGAATATAAATTATCTCAGATACTTTTCAAACTCAAACTCATTTATTGCGATAATGGGTAATTGACATAATTCACATCGATAGATAAAATAGTTTGGCGTTTCCATAATCCACCTAAAGGCATGCAATTTTTATTGGATTTTGTCTTTAATTACAATATTGTACATAACTAAA
Organism: Sesamia inferens; assembly: GCA_037179545.1. Lineage (NCBI taxonomy): Eukaryota > Metazoa > Arthropoda > Insecta > Lepidoptera > Noctuidae > Sesamia > Sesamia inferens. The sequence continues at coordinate 10,382,192 of CM073928.1, read as the reverse complement.
ATTCACATAATTATAAATTCATTCAAAACAAAATATATAAGATACAAAAAGGTCATAAAAATAATAAATGTCAAAAATATTGTCGTGGACAGGTCAACTGAGAATTTATAAATATATCAGATAATAATTAATAATTAAAACAAGTCAAGTCAATAAGTAAGTACCAAATACAATAGTGTCATCTTTCATTATTGGATTGCATATCATTTATAAATTCTTTTACACTAATAGCAATATTAACTGCTTAAAAGTATCTCAAGCCACATGTATTGAATAATTTGTATCGGTTTATAAAGTATTTGAAGCAGATTTAGTACAAAATATTCATGTCGAGCCTGTAAATTTAATTCAAAGCAAAGAGGAAGGTGTGAATAGTTTGAACGTATTTCAGGAATTTGCGTGGACGTGAGTGAGCAATGAGATTCCCGTGAATTTGATTTGCACGTTTGAAGTAACGTTTCTTTTTAAGAACGAACTTCATGAAACTTCTATACCTACAGAATACGTCTTATCTTCAGAATAAAAGACAATGCTCATGGATTTGTGGATTTCCATACCAAGCAGCAATCAAACTTTGTTTTTATCAACTGCACTTATAATTATAATTAACTTCTACAAAAATTCTTTTTATGAACAAAATACGAATTTTGGGGATTAAAATAATAAAATAACCTGAAAACTGATAACTTATGTTGTTTCACATGTAATACGCGAACGGCCATTATTGTTCTGTAAAATGTTAATCGTTTAAATAAAAATTCAATGGTATTTTGTTCTAGTTAAGTATGTTTAATTTTTGTAGAGTCGAAAAAGTATATTATTTTAAGTACCTATCAGTGGCGAAGAGTCCATACAAGCCGATTCCCACCCGGTTACCTTTCAAAAATCAGTTCCATATTCATACAAAAGTATTTACATTCTATTTCATTAACAAAGTATTATTAATCAAATGCCTGCGCGATTTACAATAGCAATAGTAATTCTTAGCAATACCCTAAGTATCACATTTCATTTTATAGTCGTAAATTAATCAGCGCTTCAATTTTTCGTACATGAAGGCAACTCGACGAATGTCGGCCTACCTCGGTCAACGTTTTACTATGAGGCGAAAAGAGACAGAGCGTGTCAGACCATCTCTTTCTAATGCTCGCTAACTGTCGGTAAAACTTGATAAATATAGGCTAATGTCAAACGGCTTGCAGTTCTCTCCTCTCCTCTATTAGAAAGAGACAAAGAAACCACGCCACTACTTTTGCTTAATATTTTTGTTGGTTTTGGATCGGTGTTTGTGTGGTTCGGTTTTTAACACTTTATTATTTTTGTAAATTTTTATTTTATTTTTTCTTGACTCTTATTCCCTAACAAAATATCCTGCAGTAGTTTTTTTTTGACCGGCTTCCCTTTGTCAAAATTTCACCCTTCGCCACTGGTACCTATATGTTTTTTTGAAAGACGTGATTATGGCACTTAAAAAAAGTCAAGGTTATATTAATCATATCTTTTGAAATGGAAAGTGATGTAATAATATCAACACTATATTTTTTAAAAAATAAATCCACTGTTCCAAAATCAAATCTCCGACGCGTAATGTCATAAGAAATTACTATGATGATGCATGAGATTTTTTGGTACGATTTTTGGTCATTGTTTTTTTTTTAATTTTTGACAGTTTTCCACACGAAAATTGCAAGAGGTCAATTTTATTCCACACGCGACCGTTACCACTGGGCCGCCATTGCTCTCACTTCCATAGAATTATGGAATTGTTTGGCGGGCAAAATATTACCTTCAAAGAAAACATCATAAAGTAACCGGCCTGTTCTAGCTTTAGTAAAAAGTTTGAAGACATATGATATCTACTTATCCGAACTGGGCCCGCATGATGGATTACAGCATTCACTTCCTCATAAAGAGAGGAGGCCAGAGTCCCAGGGCAGTGGGAGCATCGTAGGCTAATTATGCTATGCTATGGAAGTGAAAGAGTTTCTGAGATGTAGATATCTAGTTATTGTTGTTTTGTAATACAGTTGTTACACGTGACTGTGCGAACTTTTGTTGTAAACAAATAACTCGTTCGTGAAAGTTCTTCATATAAAAAGAGACATACGTGATCATTTTGTTGGCAATACATATTTAATATGGCGGCTTCAGGGCCCGTTACTGCGGCATGAAAGGCAGACACGAACTTATTACTTTCTCCGTATTTATCCGGTTAATCAGTAAGTTGCAGTTGACCCCATAAATCGGAGAATAGTCATAATGTGTTTTCTTTATTCGTTAGATTATAAGATGAAATCGCATTAAACACTAGCAATAAATCGTCCAATTTCAGGACCAGTAACTGTAGTGTGGGAATCCAATTTAGCTACGTTTATTGTTCTGAACAACATTCAATTTCTAACAGAGGTAATGGTTTAAAACGCTCTTGGGATATTTTTTAATTTACTAAACTAGTAGTACCTACTTCGGCAACGGATCTGTTTCTTTTAATGGGGCTTCGAAAGAACGGTTGCATTTAATGAAAACAGTACTGGCGTATAGCTTTCAATTTTAAAATAATGTGTGATGTTTTTCTCAACTTATGTAATTCTTACATTTGTCTTATATGTACATCAATTTTGCACGACACGAAGAATCCTTGTCACTAAAGTTCTCAGGTAAAGGTTTTAATTTGATTAGGACGAATTGTATTACAAATTCGGTATTCGATAAGTGCAATGAGAGGTCTAGTAGTCTCGATTCGGTAGTAACGTCCACTTTTGGCTAATATATTACAGGGAGTAAGTACTGGGATACTTTGGGCAACTTTTAAGGTAAATATATGGTTGGTCTTACATTCATCACACCAAGAAAAGGGGTTATCTTATCTTTATCTTTCTTGTTACGGCGTATCCGATTTTGCCACTACTTACATTGAAAAAAAAAACTATATTTAAATTAAGAATTTGAGATAATGTTCAAGTTATGGAATACCAAACTGAAAGTAATACTAAACAGCGTTCAAATTCCATTACAAAAAGTTACATATGAAGTAAGTTAATAATAAAGTAAAGTAAACTAAAGTATTATTTATTATTCTGTCTCATATTTGTAACAAAAAATGTGTGTGTGTTCGTGTGTTGGTTTTCTTCATTCAAAAAATCATCAACTTAAAATACATTACACTAAAGTAGATAAATGATAATAACATTGCTATATACTACCTATACAATGTAAAATTGTTCCTCATGTCGTATATAGTTTGGTAAGACATTTCGCTCCATAGCCGTTCTCTGTGGTGAGTCGGCTAATAAAGAAGCTACTCGCCTTCGCTTTATCGGTCCTTTGAGATCAGACGCTATCACGCTACTAGCTACCAGGCGTTCTCACGTCTCGTCCGCCATTAACGAGGCGTTTCTCACTTACGTTTGGTAATATCTTCGGTGCGATTTATGTTATTAAATTGTTTATTTGTGTGGAGATGTTGATTTTATTTTTGCGCATTTGCTGTGTGGTAAAAGTATCTTTATGCGATTACCAGTTTTTTTTCTTTTATTGGCAGGAGTGGAAAATCCTCATGGACGCCCAGACTGCCTCACTCATAAACCAGTCTGGCAGCGCGGGACTCATACCGGTTAAAACCCACTCCTGCCTTTGCTCAGTGTCCATCTGACATGATCAGAGACCTTTTCAAGCATTTTTGTGTGTGTTGGCTTTCTTTTAGGTTTTTTCATGAGACTACCAGTTGATTGTGTAAAAAGATGTTTTGTATCTGTTAGTTAAATTCTTGAGAAAGGCTACAGAGGCTCTCTAACATCACACTAGGGGAATTATTGTGCATAGAGAAATTGTTAAGCGAAAATGAAGTATTAATGCGACAGACGATGCGGTGCAAAGGGGAGTGGAAGGCAGAAGCTAGTTATCTTATAAGAATTGTCAAAATGTAAAAAAAGTACACGCTGGAACAATTTGCCAGTGGCGGTGTTTTCGTCGGACGACAATTTAAGTGTTTTCGAGGCTAGTGTGAAAAGGCTCTTAATAAACTAGCGCCCTTTAATATCGATGATTGCTTCACTGCTTACCATTAGGAGGGATTGCCGACAAGCACTAGTTTATAATTTATAAAAAAAAAAATACGATAAATTTTCAACTTTAATTCAAGCCAGTTATAATATAGATTTTAATGCCAGTTTGATTCGTAGCTCTCTTGATATGCCTCGCCTTTCCCAACTGTATTTTTGTTCTTGTTATAAGTCTGTAAGTATTTAAAAGTAAGTACATAGTACTTACTTTTAAATATTATTGAAATTTTTTATTATTATTGATTTTTTTTTATTGATAAACTTCTAATACTAAATAAACTGACAGACTATTTAAAATAAAAATACAACATCCTAACCTAACTAAAACTATTTAAAAACTAAAATATGGCGTCGAAATATTCCTTCGTGTCGACTCAAGAGGCTTTCGGCATTGCCATGCTATGTTCTCTCAAAAACCAGCCTTAGGATCGCGAAATGTGTCAACCAGCCTTTTAGGTATCTAACTTCATAGTTATTTTTTTTTTTTTTTTTTTAATTATAATATAAACCAGCGCTTGACCGCAATCCCGCCTGATGGTAAGCAGTGACGCAATCGTTGATGGTAAAGTGCACTAGTTTATTAAGAGCCTATTCACTCTAGCCTTGAAGACACTCAAATTGTAGTCCGACGGAAACACCGCCGCCGGCAGATTGTTCCAGTCCCTCGATGTACGCGGTATAAAGGAGGAGGCGAAACGCTTCGTCCGGATCGTAGAGGTGTTAACAACATAAGGGTGGAAACTCGCCGTACGACGGGTCGTCCGATGGTGGAACGGAGATGGGGGAATTAAGTCGTGCAATTCCCTCGCACACTCCCCAGAATTATAGTTACTTCACAATCTTTAACTTATAGGGTGACTGTTAGTAGACAGATATGACATGCACAGTTACACACATTACCAAAACATTAAACTACTTCTCCTTCAGTCTATAGAGGTCCACTGCTGGACAAAGGCCTCCCTCAAGGCTTTCATTGCTTTCGGGGAGTTTGCCATAATCCCCACGCTTTACAGGCGGGTTGGGGATGGCAGTAATATGATATTACACAGAAGAAGCGCTGCCCGCTTCCCTGGTAAGAGTTCCCTTAGTCGCCTCTTACGACACCTACGGGAGGATATGGGTTTGTTGTGCGTGTTCTTTGTTTATAAGGGACTAGCGATCCATCCCGGATTCGCCCGCGTTAACTTCGGTTATATCGCGCTTTTTAGATTTCCCTCGGGAATATCAAATTTTTTCGGGATAAAAAGTACTCTATTATTTAATCCAGACTTCTATCTTTACGTCTGCAAAATTTCAAAGCAATCGGTTCAGGAGTTACGGCGTGAAAGTGGTACAAACAAACTTACTTTCCGATGTATAATATTAGTAAGGATATATTTGGTGTACACATACAAATATTCCAGTAATCTCCCTTGGGAACTTGATGTTTTTTAGGACCAAAAGTAGCCTATGTTACTCTCCATCTTTTCAACTAACTGCCATGCTTATACCAAAAATCAGGTCGATTGATTGCTTAGCTACGGCGTGAAGGAAGGACAAACAAACAAACAAACACACTTTCACATTTATAATATTAGTATGGATTATCAAATAAAATGTGACTTCATTGTAACAAATGTCTATAATTTTGGTTCCACAATATTTCACTATTACTAATTATGTACTACGTACGTGTAGAGGCAGGGCGGTGTACTGTAAGCGACTGGCGAGCCGTACGCTCGCGTCCCCCTATATCGTCAAAGATGCGACTCAACACATCGCGGTTACCAAGCCGCTACAGGTTGGTACTATTCTAAGCCTGGTACCACACGGGATAAACATCCATCTACCGACCAACCTAACTAAAAAATTATACTATGGCATGATCTATATGACATTACTATAGACTTTTTATTATATTTATTAGATTCGTATCCTTCAAGAAAATGAAGCCGCATGTGACTGGAATATCCCATAAATGCATGGGTAAATTGTGATTTTCCTTCAAATTTTCTGAGAGGCTTCATCGGCGCTCCTTAGACGCGATGCGAAGAATGAAAATGGAAGTAAATTAAATAAAGGCAAACGGGCTCGCTCATACTCTGTCTTTTTACCTGGTTCCCGAATTGGCGGAGAGTAATAGAAAAAAGGCTGCTCCATTGAATGGGTTAATTAATTTTAACGAGTTCCTTAGGAAGAGGCTTAAGGAAATCCAAATTTTTAGTAGTTCCTCTTATTTGAGTTTTCCTGTTGTTTTATATTAACATAATTAAAATTTAATATTACTAAAAAACTTATAATAATGTCAAAAAGTATGTAGAAGGGAGGGGTAAGAATCATTCAGAAATTTAAATCACAGTTCTTATGTTTAATGTGATTTATGGTGAATAATAAAAAAAAAATAGATATTTATTACCACTGGTTTGAACATAACAACATAAAATATCAATCACTAAACTTATAACAACGCAAGTGTTTTAGATAAACTCTGGCACCCAATTTAAGATTTAACTTGTGTTTAGGGTGCCAGGGTCCTCGCCTGCGAATTAAGCCAAAAGTAACAGTAGATGTTAGCCAAGCACAACATAAATTAGGTCACTAAAATAAATGAACTATCTAGCCAAGTACCTATGTATCAACCTGTTAAACATGTTGTAACTAATTTTTAACATCTTCCTCAAATAATAAGTTATTAAATAAATAAATTAGTATAATGTGTGTGTGTGTGCTTCATAATTATGTATAAATGTATACCACCATATAGTGTGTAAATATATAGTTATGCGTGAGTGTAATTATAGTGTTAAATGATAGATAATTATACTAGTGTATTACCCCGTTTACTTTAAGCGATTGAGATCTGCAGTAAATCTTCACTATTATTATAATTTTGAGTTGTTAACCACTTCGTCACCTCGATCTTACATTTGTTTGGGCACATAGGAGCAATGTCGCAGAATTTATTTATTTTATTATTAATATGGTTTGACAGCACTTCATAGTGACGGTGAGTAAGGGCAGTTCTACATCCATGATAATATTATGTATGCAGGTTTGACTTAAATTTAAGCAGATTGCAAAAAAAAAAAAAACTGATTTCACTTTCACCCGCATATTATATTTTCAAACATAAAATAATAGGTACTACACTACTAATATGTAATTTACTACTTTAAAACTTTGCGCGATACTAAACGCCCATAGATAAAACTGCTATTGTATCTCGTTCAGTATTCTTCAATTGGTAAACCAACGTAACTACCTAAACTTTCAACATTCACTATTCCACATTTACCGTATTCCAAAGCCCTTTTTGCCATCTTAGGACAGAATTATGTGAAAAAGCGTTCCCCTAACCACTTCGTAAGTATGTAGCATTAGTGCCTACCTGAGTCATAATGACTGGGTTACGTCTGTAACAAGCCCCGTTGAGCTAAACGTGTTTCTTTAGGCGACCCGTGAGGTACATACCTAAAGGTTTGTTGGTTTTGTTCAACTCTTGGTTTGTAGAATTGTTGATGTTTTGCGTTAGACAACTGGTTATTCCGTTACTAGAATAATAATAATGTAATAATAATCATCATGGACATGAAAGGAAATAATAATAATGTTTATTCAGTAATTTATTGGTAAAATCGAGTTAAACACCTGTAACCGAAATAGGTAAAAGCCTGTTCTGCGCCCAAACTATTAAAAAGTAGACACTAGATATAGGTAGCCATTGAGTAGAGTCAACACTTTGTAAATTTACAAGTTTAAATAGAATTAATGAAATAAAATAAAATACTACTGGTTACTGTTTATAGTTTGTTGTTTATTCTGTTGGATGTAAGAATAAAAAATTAAAATAAACAATAATATAATTAAGGTGGCATGTCAACATTATATTAGATTGAAAAAATAAGTTATAAGTTAATTTTGTAATTATTCAATCAAAAATAAATAAATAAAATTAAATAAGTCTTCACAATTATAAATAAATAAACACCTAACTTAATAGAGCAAGAACCTACGATGGCCAGAACTTTGTTATTTTATAAAAGCTGAAAGTTTCTCTGTGTATGTCTCCAACACAGGTAAGAACGACCCGCGATTATAAAGTTTCGATTGTGATTACTTGGGCAGATAAAAGGTAGTAAAGTTGTATAAAATAGTACCTTAAATTTACATTAGTTTATTTTAATTTTAAATTAGTTTTGGTTTTGTTTAGTTTTATGCAAACGCTTTTACAAGTCAATAATATTTTTCTCAAAGCTTGTGTTTGGCGTCTCCTACCTGAGTACTCTGTAAAGAAATGCCAAAACAAACTCAGAGGTCAATGCGTTTTTTGATACTAATCAAATAAAGGCACTCTCCCTCTAACCAGAATTTACTAAGTGATATCTTTTAATTTCTGCCGCATTACGGGCCGTTTTTAGACCTTAACGAAGCAAAAGGTACAAAAACAGCAGCATATAGACCTTAAGATTATTTTCTCTGGACTCGTGGGACATAACATTGTGCTGGTGACAAATTAAAACCATCTTTTATTAGTAACTTATTCAAAGAAGGGTTCCTATTTTCAGTGAAAGCACTAGGAAGTGACGAAGGCCGCGCGGGCGTTTTATGGGGACTTTCTTACGTAATATTGATGTTTAAAAGTGCCGATTTTCAGCCTAATTTTAATAAATTACTTTTGATTTTGATTTTGAAAAAGTAGGTGTATTTACTCCCATTTTTCACAATTCATCTAACCCGTGCTAAGACAACATAACACACCATAATTTACTGAAAATAGTTCACAAGTCATGCGGCAATAAGGAGGGTATCTGACTGGCAACACGCACAATTTACGGGCACTATCGGTATAACTCCCTAGCGGTGCTACTATAGCGGTAAATTCTCGGGAACAGTGCGTTTGGGCCATGATGTGGTGCAACGGAATTGGGTGACGGGAATTAAATGATAAGAGGGGACTCGAGTGGCGCTTTATCTATACAAATGTATTCCACTGTTTTCTTCATGGATGCTTTTAGAACATTTATTTTTTCTATAATTTTACACCTTGACTATACGCGCCCCTATCATTTGATATTTCCCAAAACTTTATTAATAAAAGAAATATGATATTTCAAAATCCCGAAAAATAACCCACTTTTACAGCGATGATCAGACTACGACGACTATTAAACAAATGTGATAAGTTTTTGACAAAAAAAGAAAATAGTAGAAGCATAGGTATACTTTTCCCCTAAATTTTGATATAAAATTAATTGAGATCTATGAAATGAACTTCACTCCATAGGCCTCGATCTCAATCTTTCAAAATGTGAACTATACTTAGCCGACAGTACTGACAGACACCTGACACTCCCAAAATTTAAGTCAATAGCTCCAGATATCAAAATTATCGAAAAAACATCTCTTCGTCTCCTTGGGTCTCCAATCTTCGAGAATTCCTTTCCCATTTTCATTGACGAAAAAATTCAAAATTTCAATGACGTTTCGGACAGATTGTTGCAAATTAATATGCATTCGGCCATAACCTTGATTCGTTACTGCTGTTTTAGCCCTAAATTAATTTACTTCCTTCGCGCTTCCCATTTATGGAAGCACACTCACCTTTTAGACAAAATGGACAAAATTATCAGGCATACATTAACTTCGATTTTAAATGTGACCATGGACGACCGAGCTTGGGCACAAGCTACTCTCCCAATTCGTATGGGGGGCCTCGGCGTCCGCAAAATTTCTGATATTAGTTTACCGGCTTTCATATCCTCGGTCCACGGCACTGATAAATTAATCAGGAAAATTTTAGCCTCCTCACTGATTAATTTTGATGTGCCGTTCTTCTCCGAGGCTATGGATTCCTGGAGAATCACTTGCCCGAATACAGATCCACCCAGCAATCCATCTTCCCAGAGACAGTGGGCGAGCCGCTCTGTAGAGTAGTACGGAACAATTTACTTGTCTCGTCTGCTACTGATGCGGAGCGTGCGCGCCTGCTAGCTGTGGGAAGGTGGGAGTCGGGTCTTTGGCTTCATGCCCTACCTTCGTCGAACATAGGCACTTTGTTCGACGACACCACTTTCCACATCGCTGCTTCCTTACGACTAGGAGCTCCTTGCTGTTCTCCTCATCGCTGTCACTGTGGTGCAGATGTCAACAGCCTCGGACACCACGGCCTGGCTTGCAGCCGAAGTGCGGGTCGCTTAGCTCGGCACGCAAACATTAACGACATCATTCGACGAGCTCTTGTCACTGTCAGCGTTCCAGCTGTATTAGAACCTAATGGCTTGGTGCGCGATGATGGCAAGAGACCGGACGGCATGTCCTTATTTCCTTGGAAGATGGGTAGGCCTTTAGTGTGGGATGCAACTTGCGTCGATACTCTTGCGCCATCCCATCTTCCTGGATCGACGTGCTGTGCTGGCGTTGCTGCTGCGGCTGCAGAAAACCTCAAACGGCGAAAATATAACAACCTTATCGGAAATTATATTTTCGAGCCGTTTGGGGTTGAAACTCTTGGGCCGTGGGGCCCGAGTGCTCTTTGTCTTTTTAATGAACTGTCCAAACGGCTTGTTGACACTTCCCGTGACCCAAGGGCTGGCTTTTACCTTGGCCAGAGACTAAGTATTGCCATTCAACGCGGCAATGCTGCCAGTCTCTTGGGTACATTACCAGTCGACAGCGATGACGAAGAATTTTTTGATGCTGTATTGTAATTTATTAATAGTTTTAATTAGGGTAATAGCTTTATTTAGTAATTTGTATTTATTTAGTTTTATAAGTTTGTATATATCAATATGTTGAATAAAATAAGTGCTATTGAGATCTGTCGTGTTATGAAAAAAAAAAAAGAGCGGATTACGAAACGTCTTTTGGTCAACGTTTTTGTAGGTAAAATCAGCCTGATTTGCAACTGTCACTTTCGCACTTTACGGGGAGAGGTTGAAAGCGGCGCGACGGCAATAGTTTCTTCAAATACCTATTTTTCAAATTCCTCGGCACTAGAGTCCCCACTTAATGGTACCTATATTTGTCCCCTCTTAATGGTACCTATATTTATCGTATGTGATGGGAATGGAACGCTTGTGACTTGATAAAGGAATTAGTAGATTCACATCGATCGTGAATATCCCACACTAATCTTAATCTATACTAATTTATAAAGCTGAAGAGTTTGTTTGTTTGTTTGAACCTGCTAATCACTACTGGCCCGATTTGAAAAATACGTTTTGCGTTGGATAGCCCATTAATCCAAGACGGCTTTAGGCTATATACCATCACGCTGCGATCAATAGGAGCGGAGCATATAAAAAACGCGGACGAGGTCGCGCGAGGCCGCTAGTTCAAAATAAAACTATTAATAATATTTAAGTGGGTATGAAAAATTTCGTACATTTAAATTCTACTTTATCGATATAAGAATTGCATTGCAATGACTTCCTGATAAATTCACGTCTATCGTGAATATTCTACATTTATCTTAACTTTAAATGAAACTATTCATAAAATTTAATTTAAAATAAGATACGAGTTACTTTATGATTTATCAATGGTTTAATATCCTTCAATATGTTCGTGAATTACTTATGTGAGTGGCAATGTCACTATTGACGTATGATGAAGGGAACTTCGTTAAACAAGAAACCGTGGCCCTGGCCATCTCAGAGGCAAGTGAAGAAACACGGGTGGTTTTTAGTCAGTAAAAGTCTGACACGTCCATCCGCTCCGCCCAGAGCGGGAGAAGTCATTTGATGATATCCCATCCCAAAAAAAGGTAAAACTAGTTGTCAGATTTTTTCCTTTCGGACTACCAGTAATAACGTCAAAGATCTAAGAATGGAAGCTGGAACCGACAGCGATGTATAATGGATGGTCTCCCACCCACGAACCGGCCGTGGTAACTGATCGATCGTCCCTTGTGGTTCTTATTATTTATATGGTTTAAGAACTTTATAATTTCTCATTAAGAATTAACACACTTACTGAGAATCTAAATTTATTTACATAAAATTTTTGCGAGCGTACGTAGAAGATCGTCATTAAAAGTAATAAATTAATACTGTATTCGAAGGTTGCTTTAAAATAAAGAGCAATTATCAACTAGACACCAACTGAGCAAACACGGATCTAAAGTGAAATATATGTTTAACTAGATGTAGCATTCATGTCAGTGCACTGACAAATAAATGTATTAGTTGTTTGGCTTTTTTGAATTTAGAACGACTGAAATGAAATCCTTTTTTTTTTTCTTAAATTTTATTTGCTACGAGTTTTTTCTACTTCTTTCCTATTATGTCTAATATCGATGCGATTCCGTCTTGCATCTAAACTCTATTTTAATGGAGTCACTACGATCAAGACGAAGCCATTCGCCTCGCCTGTTATACCGCGTACATCGAGGGACTGGAACAATTGGCCAGCGGCGGTATTTCCGTCTGACTACAATTTAAGTGTCTTCAAAGCTAGAGTGAATAGACTCTTTATAAACTAGCGTGCCTTACCATCAACGATTGGCTTACTGCTTTACCATCAGGCATTGCAGTCCAGCACTATTTAATTTATAATTATAAAAAAATATCGTCAATACAGTGTAAGTGTAACTAAGCATTACGATAGTCCGGTTAAGTAGTCACGAACTCTCAAGGTCAACTACGAGATGCCATAGTAAAAAAAAATTGGACTATTGAGAGTCTAACTAATTAAACTTATTGGATTTTGAAACTTTCATGTATTCATTCGTCGTCATGTGAAAGACACGACAATGTAGTAGCCATTTTTGCCTCAAAAGTTCGCCAAATCTACAGTTTCCTTGGTGAGAGCGTAGAAGTTGCTATGGCTACATTTGTCTAAATAAAACTATGTTCATTCAACGAAAAAACGTAACCCTATCCGCGTGTTAAATCACTGGCGCCATTAAAATGCCACGATTTATACATATACTAGCGACCCGCCCCGGCTTCGGACGGGTGTCATGTTGATACTAAATACACTACAGAACGTTGTATAAAAAACCGCCGCGAACGCCGCGCCGTGTACTGCCTTAAACGCGATACCCCGCAATTTTTATATCTGTAATATCATCGAAAATTTTCATTTAAATCATATGCTACAAAGGACAAAATAGATCTATATTAAATCATAAATGTATTTAAGGTATTAAATTTTATAAGGATTGGTATTAAATTGGATAAAGATTAATGGTGTATTCCTTAAAATCGCTTCGAAAATTAGCCGGTATTTGTCGTAAAAATTAAATGACAAAAAAATGTTATTGTGGAATATCCATAAGAGATAGACATATACCATCGCGGACTTTTTTGTAGACCTTTTCAATGTGTACACAATTTAGTACATTATTTTGATAAATCTTATAGGAAAAGGTTCCTGCGTTTCACTGAAAAAGTGTAATTCAATGTGAAAAATGTTATGTTCAATTTACGACATCACATTAGAAACCTCAAAAATAAAAGGATTTCTCCACAATTTAATGGATGTCATACATATAAACCTTCCTCATTAATCACTCTATCTATTAAAAAAACCGCATCAAAATCCGTTGCTTAGTTTTAAAGATTTAACCATACAAAGGGCCATAGGGAAAGAGAAAGTGACTTTGTTTTTTAATATGTAGTGATAATATTTACCATTCACCACTTGTGTTTTAATGTCACTAAAATTCTCGTGACTACTAAATAATGTTAATCTTAGAAACCTTTAAAGCTTTCTATATGCTTAATTATTAATAGGTAGGATAGGTTTTTCTTAAAACATTATGGTAAGGGGTTTTCCTTTTCTAAAACCTGCGATGCAAAACTTTATCCTCCCTCTCAGGGAGAAAAGAAAAATGTTCGTTTTGAATACGTAATACCTCGGGTGAGTATCACGATTCCGTCACTTGTTTTCTTGTAAACAAGAGGAGAGATGAAACAAAAGACGGAGGACGTGTTGTGTTTCCGTTGATCGCGGATAAGCGAAACGGGTTGAGTTGTTAAAGAAGTATAGTCTCACTCGACAACCAAGGGTTTGGTGATACGGCGAGATTGTTAACGAGATTAACTTGCATTTTACTTGCACCACACACTTTCATTCGAAATCTGAATGCATTACTAATCCATTCAAGATCAATAGTACCGCCTCAGGCTACCAACTCTCTACAAAAACGCTTCTTACCTTTTAAACATTATACTAATATATAAAGCTGAAGAGTTTGTTTGTTTGAACGCGCTAATCTCAGAAGCTATTGATCCGATTTGAAAAATTCTTTTTACTTTGGTTAGCCCATTAATCCAGAAGGCTTTAGGCTATATAAGGTCGCGCTGTGGCCAATAGGAGCGGAGCATAACATGTCCAAATTACTAACTCCACGAGAACGAAGTCGCTAGCGACCGCTAGTAATTAAATAATTCTACCTCTTAATTAGGTATATTAGTTTAGTTTAGATTAAAATGAAAGTTTCTTTTCTTTAGCAAAGTGTGTAAAAGCATTTAAATTAAGTGTAGAGTTGATAGATTAATGAATAATTAGTGATCTAATGTACTCCCTACACCAGTGTATTCCTGAAATTAAAATTGATTTGATTTAATGTGTACTTTTTGTTATATGTTTTTATAGTCCAAAATACACACTCAAAAAACAAAAAGTTATTTAATACCTATTTCACAAAAATGCTCATACTTTTTCTTCCTACATACGTATAAATTACTACTCCGTGTTCACATCATACCAGATTCCCTCGACGATACGGTCGACCACAGGCAGTGGTAACATTTTCACCTTGAGCTGATCTAGCGTAAAACGCAGTTTCAATAGAATAAGAGGCCAGTTTATACTAGTTGTCTATTCTCTGACGAGCGGCCTACAGTACCATGCACGTTTATGAGTGAGCTTAGTTTTCCTATCACGTAGCTGCTTTATTACGGACGCTATCTTCAATTTGCTTTGTAAAATATTTCCTTGATGTATTTTAACTATTACGGGATAGAGGTTTGTATTCCTTTTTTTTCAATTGTGGATTTTCTTGGCTGTATTTTTTTTTATGGTTTTTCCAAAGATTGTCTTTTTATCGACTTCAAAAAGGGGTGGTTTTTGTATTGTGCCTATTTATTTCTCAGTACTATAATAAAATTGTTTCTCATATAATGCCATTAGTGGTGTAGAAACATTAAAAGTTAATACGATAGCAGGACAACCTAACCGAAACTGTTATTCCCAATCAATCTAGAGAAACCTAAAGTTAAAAATCTAATAAAGAAATCTGACAGATAGACAGTAGTAGCTTGATAATATAGAAATGAGCTGCAGGCTCTGCTAAGCAATGTCATCAAGCAATATGCGTAATTATGCTAAACTTGAAAAAAGACGATGTTTCCCGAGTTTGTTTCACTTTTTCTTCTCAGAGATAATCAGTTAGGAAATGCCGGCTCCAGCTAGTTTAAAAAAATAAAACGTGTAAAAGTAATAAACGATTTTATTTCATTATGTGCTGTCGTCTGTACTTACATTAAGACTGCTTAAGATTTATTAAAAAATGCATAATTTATGATGTCATAATATTATTGGTTTTTGGCGGGAAAGTCAAGCTGACTGTCACGCTCATTTTTCATCGGACTTTTAAAATTATTTATAGTGTTGTTTACTAAATAAAAGTGAAGGATTTATGTAGTAAGAAGTGCATTCAGCAAATAATTCATAAAGAACAGTGAAATATCGCAGCATACTGGCCACATCATGACTTTGTCTCAAACCTACACCGTAAGACGGATCACGCGGCCGTCTTTTTCGACATGAACAATTCATTAAGTGACATGGGCTAAATGCACAAACCGTGCGAAGCCAAAAGAAAGAAAGAAAAAAATATTATTGTACTAGCTGCGCGCCGCAGATTCACCCGCGTAGGTTTCGATATGCTCAGCTCCTACTATTGGTCGCACTATTTTTGCATGCCTTCCTGGACTAAGGGGCTAACCAACGCAAAAAGAATTGTTCAAATCGGACCAGTAGTTCCTGAGATTAGCGCGTTCAAACAAACAAATGATGATGTCTGGTGAAGCCGTACGGAGGACGGGTCTGAGCAGTTGTGTTGCGATGTGTGCCGGGTACGATGCGCCTATCAGGCGGGATTGCGGTCAAGCGCTAGTTTATAATAATTAAAAAAAAAAACATACTCTTAAGCTTTATATATTAGTATAGATTAGTTAAATCTATGTCGACAACTCAAAACTATAACATCAAAGAATAAATCATAATATTAAAATAAAACTTCAATGTCCATGAATTAATAATAATGTCAAAGTACTAAAGTCATTATTAAAATCTACATTACAATATTAAAAAGTAGATATGTTTCAAAAACTCAATGGCGGAATAAAAACACATGTTTAAGAGGCAATTAAACATTTAATTGGATATCTTTAATTTTATACACACATCAAAAGTGTCTAGGGATCAAGCATTTTTATGCGGATTTCTTGAGATTGAGATGTGGCTTTGTAATAAATTTATGATTTTATAAATTTATATGGATCCTTTTTGGTGCATTTCATAATTTGAATCAGGAACTGTGAATCAAATTCGAGTAAAAGATGAAAATCAGCTGTCAATATTTTCCCTATAAAAACATACAACGCATTGAAGACATTATTAGTGCTACTGTTTCCCTACTACTGATTAAAACCAACGTTATTATGGAGCGGCGACGTCATTTAAGCAGGGAAGAAATGCTCAGAGCCGTGGGAATGATAGAAGCTGGTTCCCGGCAACGTACTGTGGCTTTAGCTCTGAATACAAGTCAGAGTGTTATCAGTCGACTTTGGACACGTTACCGAAGCACTGGTACCGTGGCTGAGCGCCATGGAGGACGGTATCGCTGCACCACACGGAGACAAGACCGATACATTCAAATCTTAACTCGAAGAGCTCCAACAATAACCGCCATGATGTTAGCCGTGAGGCTTCATCACTCTTCAGGGAACTTAATTAGCGACCAAACAATCAGAAACCGCTTGCATGAAGTGAACCTTCATTCCCGAAGACTGCTACGGGTACCACCTATAGCAATGCACAATCGTAGGATTCGATATCAATGGGCTCTTGAACACAGAAATTGGGCAGAAGAACAATGGCGTTTCGTGTGCTTTTCTGATGAGTCTCGTTTTGGTATGAGACCGGATACAAGACGTATACGACACTGGAGAACCCCTGGACGCCAACAGCGATTAAAATCCTGCCAGGTAGTCCATCCTTATAGTGGTGGAACCATCATGGTATGGGCGGGTATTTGGATCGGCGGAAGAACTGAGTTGATTTGGATCAGAAGCAACCTCATCGCTCAAATTTATGCTGAGACGATTGTATCAGACGTCATCATTCCTCTACAAGTGCAAATCGGTCCCTTATTTCAGTTAATGCATGATAATGCACGACCGCACACCGCAAGAGTTGTAAGACAGACTCTCGCCGCAGCTAACATCAATGTCCTGCCCTGGCCTGCTCAGTCGCCAGACTTGAACCCGATTGAGCATGCATGGGATATGCTACAGAGAAGAGCTCTGCCGAATATGGAGGGTATCCAGTCGCAAGAAGACCTTTTTTTGTTGTTGCAACGAACATGGGCAGCCATTCCACAGCGTGATTTGGATGAACTCATTTTGAGTATGCCAAACCGATGTTCTTGTGTTGTTTGTGTTCGCGGTAGAAACACGGATTATTAATTGTTTAAGTTACCCAATAAAATTTTAGAGAAAACTGTTATTTCAGTCTTTTTTTCGAACTTTTGTGTTAGTGGTTCAAATGTCAAATATCCCTTTATTAGAAAAATGGCAAATTTCTTTATTAATGCAAAGGTGACTTGGTTTATCGTTACTGTGACAAACGAAAACACTTTATTTGATGAATCCTTAAAGAAAATTTTAATTAATATCAATCAGGAGAAAAGTTATTGCAAAAATATATGTTGATCCCTAGACACTTTTGATGTGTGTATTTCAAATAACCTACTAGTCCAATAACACAACGTGCTTGAATTCACCTACAAAGTCTACCTACTCAAAGTGTGAAACAACATAGCAATTCATGCGGTCGTAAAAGAAGAAACGGCACGTCGCGTCCATTCACAAAGCATTTGGCACGAAATGTCGCCATTTCTCACAAGGTTGTATATTTCACATACCTCCTTAGAAATGACGGATAGACGAAAATAAAAAAAAAAACAAATGACTACAAAAATATGCCACTCTAACCTCTTTATACGGAGAAGCCAAACCGATGCGCGACGGCGAGGCAAGTTCGCCAGCTTAGTTACAGCTGCTCGGACGCATTTGGTGGACGGGTCTGAGCATTTGTGTTGCGATGTGTGCCGGGTACGCTCCGCCAAGTGTTGTTATGTCGGGAGATTGATCGTGGAGGTTCTCCAGATCAATCTCCCTCTGGCGCAGCATCGTTGGTCGCTTTGTTGGGTTTAACATTGCATCACCTCGCTCAACTGCCGTCTTCCTTATCATCCACTAATTTTTGAAGTGAAACTTCTTTACGCACGCTTGACTTGGGGAGTAAGCTGGCGAACGCGTGACGTAAGCGTTACGAAAAGTGATCGGGCAAGGCGAACGGAAGTTAAGTGGGGGATATAAGCACAGAGGCGCCCGTGGCGCGAGCTTGGTACTACAAGGTCTACAACGAGTTTTTTTTTTTTCAATAAAAATAGAAGATCTATGCAAAAATATTAATTTACCATTGAAACCATGAAATAAATTTAAATATTTATAGAAAATTAATATAAGTTCACTTCAGTCGTGTGGTCATAAGCACACTCGTTTTTTTTTTTTAAGTGAATAGGCTTAATAAGCTAGCGTGCTTTACCATCACCGACTGCAACACTGTTCACCATCAGGCTGGATTGCAGTCAAGCACAAGTTTATAGTTATTAAAAAAAAAAAAACTAGTTACGACTTAAGTGTGTAAGTAACCTACATCAGTACAGTGTAGATGCCATTTTTTTACAACGCCTCATTACTAGGTATAAGTTAAAGATTATAGCTTTAAGTATGTAATTGATATTTTTGTCATTTCCAAAGGACAGAAGAAGATTAGCGAAACCGAAAGCTATGATAATTTATGGAAGCATGAATAGACCCGGAAAAAACAAATGACTACTTCCGAATAACATACCCACGTCCCTAGTTAGAAATGACAGATAGGATAAATAAATGACTACAAAAAATATGGTAGACGATGAAAACGGTAGAAGCACTCCCCTTTCACAAATTGTGAGGAATCCTTTTTATCGTCCAGTGATTTGTTAGAAGATCCCTCGATTTGAATTTCATTCCCGTCCCGCTATTTCGTCTCGTTAAATTGCAGATTTCGAGATTGTCCGAGGTCCTTTGTGGCGCCTTCTCTGCTTGGGCCTGATGTATCTTACGAACTTTTGTATTGAATTAACAGAAATCTGTCTAAGAGATTTTTTAGATGTTTCTGGATTGATATTCATGAGAGGCATACATTTACAGAATCTTTTTAGAATGTGGTAAGTGACAATGTTGGTATTTTTCTTGAGTTTACACGTTTTTTGTGTTTTGTTTAGGTTGTAGAAAGTTTATTTTGGATAGGTAACCCAGTAACACACAGGTTCAGAGGTCACGTGGGCAGTCACTTTATCTAAAATATTCTATTTTAAAATATTTAGCAGCACCCAGTGAGATTAGAAGCAGATCCTAAAAAAAAATGGGAAAAGGTTAGGATTTTGTATTGGTTTTATACAGATAGGTTTTTTCGGGCCATTTTACATGCTTTTTATTAGCTTCACTTGTATGTTTGCTTGCTTGCTTGTTTGTTTGTCCGACTCTAACTCTTTGGACTACGAGTGAGCAGCTCATTACTCTAAAATGTCCCACCGTTTTCAATCCGTTCGTTCATTGGTATCATTTTTTAAAAAAGAATATCGAACTAAAAGTTGAAAATAAATATCGTTTAAAAACGTAAAAAAAAAATACTTTTAAAGAATATGAAACTAAAAAGTTAAAAATAATTTTAAAAAAAGCGTGAAGCGCTTAATTTACAAAAATTATGGCACAAAGCGCCTCACGCTTTTTCTAAAATTATTTTTTACTTTTTGTTCTTCTAGTTTTTAAACGACAATTTATATAAAATGTAGATGCTATCCCTAGGGTTGCCAACTATACTATTTTAAAGAGTATTATACTGTTTTTCACAAAATTATATTTTTTACTGTTTGACAAAAATAAAGTATACAAAATACTGTTGTCAGCATCAAAATGCAGACACATTAATATCTGTTACACTTAGATGCACACTAATTTAAAAATACAAGTTCTTAAAAATATGTATTTAAAACAATATATAAATAAAATATTGTTCGTTGTTTCTAAAATACTGTTTAATAATCTTCATAGACCTATTCAGGTCTATACAACCAACTTACTTTACAAAAATAAAAATATATAGCCTAGCTATACCACTGTTTCAATCTGTGTCAATTCAAAAGAATTATTTGTTTACCTGAAAACTTAGTTCTAGATTAATAACACAAAGTCTTTACTACCCAGAGCTATCTCAAACACCATAAATTTTCAAAGAACTTTGTAAGAAAGACTGAAGCTAAATAAATTACACTTATTTACGGAACTTATCTCTACGGAGGCTATTTACACAAGTAGTTTAGTATACTTAGATAAAAGTTGCACGAGATAATAAATTCATTGTATAAGCAGCATTATTTATAAAACTGTTTTTATAGGGCAGTGATCTTAGAAGCGGGGCGTTTTGGTACAAGCCGCGGGAAGAGTATATGCATTACAAAACAGACTGGCATGGTGAATTGGTGATACATTGACGCGGAAATTATAACTATGAATTCAAATTAGGAACCTTCTTAGATGTAAACACTTAAAAAAAAAACTTCTATTCTATTTTTATTTATGGCAAGTGAAGCCGATGTCACTATTCTGCCAATGAAAGAAAAATACTTCTATTTTCTCTATACTTTGACATTTGTTTGTCGCCGAAATGAGACTTTGCTATTTTGGTTGCATTCGAATAGTCATGCAAGTATATAAAGAGCTTTCAAATGTTTGTACTATAATTTTGTTTAGAAAAAAGTAGAGTGGTGGTTGAGGCGGATCCATATAAATACGATCACAAGAATTTTAATGCTTCCACACAATATTTGACGTAATATATATAAAGATATATATATAATCCTATAACCTATAGAATAGTATTCTTGAAGACTAAATTTACTTCATTTATATTGGCATTTTGTCACCTTGTAAGGTGTCTTTTCACTATCCGGTAAACAGCGATAACATAACATATTCATCTCAGTACGTAATTGCTAAAAGGTAAACTTAAGAAAACAAAGAGGCAAGGTAAATTGACTGTTATAAACATAATCTAGTCTAGTATATCCCGCAAACTGGCTGTTTCTTTTTAGACCAGTTCCACACTGGACTGGGACTGGTCTAAAAAGAAACAGCCAGTTTTTAATAATATAATAATAATAATGTTTATTGTGATAGCAAACAGGACTTATATTTTAGAAAAATGTTGACTTTACAGTCAGAGTTGAGAACATACACATACGAATGAGCAATTACATAGATAAAATCTTGACATAGAGTATCGACATAATCGTGATGTCATATTTGCAAATACAAATAAATAAAAATATTTATTGCGCAAAAAAAAAAAACACATTTTCCAATTTTTATGTACATCAATAATGCATTACAATAGGTACGATAGGTTTACCCCTGTCCCCTAAACTAGGCTGGGCCTGTATCTTAGGCGGCAGAAAACTAAAGTTTGAATGTACGCAACCAGCTTGACCCTGAACAACTACCTGTAGGCCATACAAATATTTGTTCCGTGCGAGAATCGAATCCGTGACACGTACCGCAGCTGTCGATCGCTCAGCCACTACGCTAACCGTGTCGTTGGGCCCGTGTCGTGGCTGGATTACTGCATGTGTTCATTGTAGTGAGAACATTATAAGCCGAAGTTCATTTTGACAGTTCGATAAAATTCATCACGTTTTTAAAGTAATTGAACAAACATTATTTTATTAACATATGGAGCAATGGATTAGTAATATGCTTTAAAATGCTCATGCTCTATTACATATGCTCAAAAAAGGTTTTTTCGAACTGTGCATGTTAAAACTGATCCAGGGGACGTGAGTAAACTGCTCATCAAAAAACTTTTCCTATATTTTTGCTTTAAGACTAAAGCTAAATCTTTGATACTATGTTACTTTCCTAAGCGTACATAAATATCACGTGCTATTTATCACGATCGTGCTCTAGAACTTACCCAAGACTGCTCTCATACTTATTAGAATTTGCATAACAGTGTAGTGCAGAATAATAGTGAAGTAACCAACAACACGTAACCATCTAGCACGTATCTATACAGAGCACAAGCTTTCTTTATCTTTCTAGTATTATAATATGGTTTCAGTCTAAGACGTACATTTATTACGTACGTATTCAATAATACGTACGTAATAAATGTTGTTGCACCAATGTGCAACTCCGTTCCTGATTGTGCCTCTAACAATAAATAAATATATACGGACAAATCACACAGATTGAGCTAGCCCCGAAGTAAGTTCGAGACTTGTGTTATGGGATGCTAACTCAACGATACTATATTTATAATAGATACATATAATAGATAAACATCCAAGACCCAGGTCAATCAGAAAAATAGCGTTTTCCGTCACGACCTGGGCGGGGATCGAACCTCCACGTCGCAGGCAGGCGTGTTGAGCGCTGCGCCACGGAGGACGGAATAACTTCAATCAATAATCTGGAGTAGGCCTAGTATGAGTTTTCAATACGAAACTCGATCGTCGATATCGAGCGCGTTTGGCGTTCTCATTGGGTGGGAGTTCTTACGACCTTGAAGCGGGCCAATCGCTGAGTCAAACGCACTCGATATCGACGATCGAGCTTCGTAATGAAAACTCATACTAAGCCTACTGGTACACAGACCCCACTCGGTGAGAGACTGGGTCTTAATCCATCACGTGGACCAAGTGCAGGTTGATAGATGTCTTCGAATATTTGGTTCTATGACATGCCGGATTCACCGTGATGGTTTTCTCTACTGAACCCACGTCGTTTGTAGGTACAGTAGACCATGACTAAATTAATCAGGGTCGTACTTATATTAGATTTTTTTGCTATTATTCACTACCCATAGGATCTGTATGTAATTGTTTGCTTAAAACTTCAATGGTATCATCATGTCCTGAATTTCACGTCCTTGTTGACATAGACGTCTTAACAATTGACATTAGTAGGCGGCAACATAGAGTTAACTGGTGATATTAATTCAACCATTATATTTAATATGTACGATATGTGTATCGCTTGAGAATAAGCTTTAGAGAATTGTTGTGACCCTTGTAGTTTGAAGATAATTGCGGTTGTAATAGAATGGTAACTTATTGTCCAAATATAAACTTTAAGGACACTTGGTCTCAAGGGACAACCACTGGGAAGCCAATGAAATTACATTTTTCTTACGCTTTTTTGCAATTTGCAAGATGAAAATAATTTTGGAAAATATGATTGCATCCGTAAAAAGTCTGTATTTATAGAATTATTCACATTATAATCATCGATAAGAATTCAACACCATCTCCTCTTTCTCCTTTAAAGACATAAAATCTTATTGAATTAGGTATTATTTCTTGTTAAAAAACGCCAAGAGCATTCAATTTCACGGGCTAGCTTGGCGCTTCAAGAGCAATAAAAGTCTTCAAAATCAAATGGAAAATGTGAATATTTTTCCTTGAAAATCTAGTTCTAATTTAATTAAAAGTCTTTAAATACCTAGAACAAAAATATAAGAATTTTAATTAATATTTTTGCATAACTGACCAATGACGACTACGATCTAAAATAATTGCTTTACCCAATTCCCGGAATTATTGTTCAAGTAAACAGCACCAACCAAATTGAATAAACAGTTATAGTTAAATGACGTCACAGCCTTCACAAAACAAACATCGGTAATTTCGCACAGGCCAGGTACACCATGCTAAAACAAATTTGTTTCACGAATAGTAAATGTAATGTTTATAGAACACTCATGACGGCGGACTTATGAAACATTCATGAAGGTACCATATTTACATTACATTCAAACCTTTCACATTCAGCGTCAGAAAAACTATTGACTAAATCTTACGGAGGAAAACGATTTCTATTCTTGGAGACAGATTTAGAGTTTTTCCTATTGTTGGTTGAGGAAGAAAGTATTTTTTGTCATGTTTGTGTTTACGCCTTGGTTACGCCTTTGGTTTATCATTCACAGATCTTTGACAGTTTAAGAACCTCTTTTACCAAGGCATATTGTTTTATTCAATAACTGTGTTGTAAGGATTAGATAGGCTGTCGCTTCATGGAAAAAAATTGGTATTCAGCTACAAAGGAGCTACGAACGAACGAGCTATGAACGGCTATACGAGGACGGGTCTGAAAAGTTGTGTTGCTATGTGTGTCGGGTATGACGCGACAAATGTTGTTGTGTCGGGAGTTTGGTCCTGGAGAATCATCAGATCAATCTCCCTCAGGCGCAACATCGTTGGTCGTGTTGTTGGGTTTAACATTGCATCACCAACTGAAGTCTTCCATCTTATTCACTTTTTTAAGTTTTTTAAGTGAATAGGCTTAACAAACTACCGCGCTTTACCATCAACGATTGTATCTCTGTCTACGATCAGGAGGATCCCTCCTGATCGCAGGGGCGTGCACAGAGATTTTCTTGAAGGTATGCATAGATATACCTACTACCCAAATCTCTGTGCTTATATATGGTAAAACTTAAAAAACGCAACGTAGACGTAGTTTCAATTTAACATAGTCGCGTACTTTTTCGCATGTCAACATTGAATTGATGTTTGTGCGTGGCTACAATGAACATCTAAGTATGTGATTGATGATAAGAACAAGTCAAATAAATGATATACGTGGGGTGTTAGGTATTTTTTTTTTTGCCCAAATGAATACAATGAAATCATCATCTCAGGGTTAATACCAGTCGCATCCAAAGCTTTGGAATCTGGGGTCCGCGTTTCCAGTCTAATTGCTGATTTTGGCAAAATTTCGACATTTTCCGTGAAGCGACTGCCGTCTGACTTGTGGGCTCCAACAACCCGTAACGACTGCCACTAGATGTTCGTATGGCAACCGAAACCAACGGCTTAACGGGCTTTCCGAGGCACGTTCAGACCAGTGCAAATATTCATATTCATGCATACAAATATTTACACTGCGCGAGGATCGAACCCGCGCCTCCTTACGCAGCGGCCGCGTTCGCTACCGCTACGCCATGGAGGCTGTCAAAATACAATGAAATGGTATTACTAACTGAACTGTAAATAAGTAATAATTTATTTCTCAAAAAACTAAAAAAATATATTTTACTATCTATAAATTAAATCAACGCGCCTATCTATTTTTAAATAACTCTGTAAATATTAAATATATATAAGATCGTTGTGAAATCGCTAAAAGTTCTTTTAAAATGGAAATATAGACAAATCTTTCATAAATATGCGTAATGCACTACTCATTGGAATCATAACTATTAAATTTTGCTAATTTGTAAACTTCAGGAAAATTATTACAATATAAAGTATAGTATTGAAATTCAAAAGCAAGTAGGTTGAAAAACTTAAGGTCTTTTAGGTTTTTATAACGACGAACTGTCAATGCCGTGTTTTAAAATAATATACCTACACGAGAAACAAAACAATTTATTTGTGTGTACACTTCACAGCCTGCTAACCACATATAATTATCATAATACTTTTTATAAAGACAACCTTTCTTTTGTGTTAAACCAAAAACTCTAAAATAAATGAATATTTAATTCCGCTTAAAACAACCAATATTGAAACAACATAAGCTGCTAAAATAAAAAGGTATTTGAACGAACAACAATCATGCTATATTTCTGAACTTCTTAAATTCGTCGCATTATTAGAAGCTGTGCTTATCGTGCCCTTAAAAGCCAATGAAATTTCACGCACACGTACACAACAATTTAGGCACACAAGCAAATAATTTTATACACAGACAGATATGGAAGAGGCACATTTTGTTTGTGCTTACGCCGTTACGAGAAGTGGCGCGGCCGTCGCGACGAAGGCCAGTGATATTTCGTAGTTAGCACTAGGCCCAATAGATGGCAGTGTTCTCACTAACTGATTAACAAAGTCTTTCAGTTTTAAGTTTGTAGTATATAAATTATTATATATTTTTTTAGAAAACTATTAGGGTATGCAGAGCTTTTCTGCTTGTATGGAGCGCACGCGCCTGCCTGATCGTAGGCAGTGATCAGTGATTACGATCAGTGTGACAGTGCCAACCGGCAGTCAAGCAATAGTTATAATTATTAAAAAAAAAAAACAATATGTAGATCTTAACATAGTTGGGATAAGACTAGGTAGACGAAGTGTGTGCTTACTAGTCCAGATTTAGGCTACTGCTACTGGCTTGTTGCCAGGAAAGTAGACAAGTTTATTTAATGTCTCACAATTTTCTAAGCCACACAAAGGGGCAAGAGGCTTTGCCTTAGCCAAAGTTTAGGGATCGAATATAAATTATTCCCTAAAATTCTGTCTCCTGCTGAATTTGGAAAGCCGTCATGAGTAAGACAATTTTACACTTCACTTGGTGACTCATTTTTTACCTTTAGGGAACTTAATATGAAAACGTTATGAAATGTCTAATGATCTGGAAAATGTAGGGTAGATATGTGTAGGAAATTAATGATGTTTCTCGAAAACATACTTTAGGGAAACTGCTAAAAATATAATAACACAATAAGCAACAGCCTTGTACTCAGTTTTTAATTTTGTTATATCCCAAAGTATTTTATTGTGTGTACACAAATAAATAAATAATCACAAAATAGACACTAGTATGTTTCTATTATGTTATACCGTTTTCCAAAGTTTAAAAAATGTTTATTACATATATTCTGAAAGCAATTTTATTAGCTAAATAGCGTCCAGGATCCTTTAGTAACAGCAATGTAATCTTTTCTTTCACAATCCATTTTGCAAGGCCTACAGTTTTTGCGACAAATGTTTTCCAAGTCCGGATATTTTCTACGAGCGTACAATAGCTACACACACAAACACAACCCACAATTCTCATGTACATGTTCAGTCATATATTCTCATGTACATTTTCACTCATATACATGTTGTAACACATACGACACCCACACAAATATATGTGTCATATACACGGCACGGGAAATCCTGGCGGGACGCAAACAGGTGCGGAGCGAAAAACAAACATTTTAAACCTGTTTTACGAGGAATTTTTCAACAAGAAGCCTTGTGCTGTAATCGTTGGGCCGTATGTCATTGGATTACCTGTTTTGTTACAAAGGTGAGATACATTACCTACCTGTAATGTAATCTGTGATTGATCAGCAGCTTGACAGATACATTTATTGGGAAAGCAATGACTTATTTTCATATTAGTACATGAAAATAAAAGCGAATGAGATTTTTATATATTGCCACCATTTTCGTTATATAAATATTATGTTTTATCATTAACTTGTGTTTTTGTACTATTTCTTTTGTGTGCACTATACATACATTTAAATTAATTAACACATTTCCTGAAAATAGTTTATTCAGAATCGTTTATTGAATCGGTTTATATCATTTTTAATATAGTTAATTTTTTATTCCAAAAATAATTAAGACTACAGAAATTATTGTCATATTAACCCTATTGTTTTTACAGACTATTAAAATCGCAGTTTTACTTGTATTCATACAAATTTAATCATTCTTTTTCTTTTTTTTTTAATAATTATAAACTAGCGCTTGACTGCAATCCTGCCTGATGGTAAGCAGTGATGCAATCGTTGATGGTAAAGCGCGCTAGTTTATTAAACCCATTCTCTTATAAAACTTAGTGAATAGGAAGAAAGACGGCAATTGAGCGAGGTGATGCAAATTTATAAACCCAACAACACTGCCAATGATGCTACGCCAGAGGGAAATTGATCTGGATGGACCATGATCAAACTCCCGACACAACATCATTTGGCGCATCGTACCCGGCAAGCTTCACAACACAACTGCTCAGACCCGTCCTCCGTACGGCTTCACCAGGCATCACGCCGAACACGACGAATCACTTGTCGGCAAGTTTTTGTCTGGTGGGTGGTAACTTCTGCCGGCAGCCGATCTTATGGCCTACCGAGGAAAATTACCTTAAATACAAAATAAAGAAAAATTACCTTATTCCAAGAACGTTAAGGTTCTCCAAGAATTGGTATGACTAATTTATTAAATAATAAGGCATGTAATAAAATAAATAAAAAAATCAGTGTATGTATTATGGTTATGAGATAGGTTATGGTTATAAGAAGATGGCGCCAGCTGTCATGTACACATAGTGCTCCCATATAAATTTATTTTTTAATTGATTAGTTAACTGTATCTACTCTAAAATAACTAAAACTTTAGTAAAATAGTGTAATACGTGTGTGCAAGTGTTATCAGAAAGAATTATAGACCGTACACTAAATAAATATGACTCTTAAAGTGGACTAATTATTGTGATAAAAACTGTTTCGCTTGTGAAAATAAACAGTTATTGACAACAACCACATCTACTAACTTGACCCATGAAACGAATGACATACGAAAACATAAATAAATAACATAAAATCAAAAAATTGCAAAAGTGACAGTGAGAAAAAAATAATTCAAATCGTTTAAAAGTGACTGATTTCGTAACGAACTTTTTTGTACGGAAGACCCTATTGAATAACAATTTCGATTCTAAGATTACATGTCGTTGTGGCTAATTACTTAAGCGGCCTACACAGTATCTTGCATCGCCGTCTGACTCGGGTTCGAATCGTCCGCTCGAGTCGTCTTTTTGGAATATTTGTAGATTTTTAAAAGTACAACTACCCAAGTCATTCTAATATTAATATAGATTATTAGCCACATAGATAGACAACACTAAGATGAACTTCCTCGAAAACATTACGTTCCGTCGCGCAAGAACTGTATCGGATTCCAATATATTGAACGAAACCCTAGATGACACAACCAACAGTCTACCCGACATTTCTGTCAACAGCAATGAAGAGGAGGTACTTAAATTAAAAGAACAAATAAAGAAACTTGAGTTTGAACTAAGTAGCGCTCATCAGGAAATCGAGTCTCTTTCTTTGGAGAATCATAGTTTAAAAAAATGCAACGAGGATTTATTAAAGAAAAATGATTTATACAAAAAAAATACCTACAGCCCCGCACTTGCTAAAAAAACCAAAGCAAATTCGCCATCAATGAATGAACAAAAGAAAAACAAAAGAGTTCAAACTCAAACTCAAGCGTTCACGATTAACAGTGTAAGTAATGATGTAGATACTGAAAATGTAAGACAGGTGAAGCGTAAAACCAAAGAACCCAGTAACAATGCATGCCGAAAAAAGTATGCCCAAAGCGGAAACTACACATACTCAGTAATTGCAACTACATCGGCGCCTTAGAGACTATAGAAAACACATTTAGCCAACTATTCGAGTATTGCCATTATGTTTTATCAGGATGTGGATTGCAGGAAATGGTGACGAATATTAGCCAGAAAGTGAAAAATTTCACTATAGACGACTATTGTTTATTAATGATAGGCGATAAAGATTTCAGGAACGCTGGAGATTACTTGCAATTGATTAAAGTGATTAAAGAATCCTTAAAAGAATTTACCCACACAAATATAATAATATGCTGCCCTACCTACATAAGAGGGGCACTAATTCATAATTCTAGGGTAGAAATGTTTAACAACTTGCTTTATATGGATATACAGACAATGCGAGCCGTGTCCAGAAGTACAGCTTTCTGAATCAAGCCTTTGATCCAGCTGCCTAACGAGAGCCTCTTGAGGTGTTGGTCGAGGCTCTTGGCTATTAAGCCATTGGCTGTCACGACTATCGGCACAATGATTGCTGAATCCACCTCCCACATGTCGACAACCTCGTGAGCCAAGTCAAGATACTTGATTTGTTTATCTTTCTCGGCTTTCACGAGGTTCTCATCATGCGGGATGGTTATGTCAACAATCATTGCACGCCGCTCTGATCGATCCACCATCACTATATCAGGCTTATTGGCAACAATAGTCCTGTCAGTGATGATGGATCGATCCCAGTACAATGTGATATGGCCATTTTCGAGAACTGGGTCGGGCATATACCTGTAGTACGGCACCTCTGATTCCACAAGGTTGTATTTGAGAGCAAGTTGCTGATGAATTATCCTGGCTACAAGGTTGTGTCTATGCAAGTACTCTCCGTTAGCTAGACGAGAACACCCGGAGATAATATGTCTTATTGATTCCCCCGGCCGGTGACATGCCCGACAGATGTCAACTGTGCCGTCTTTCACAATAAATCTCCGGTAATTGTTCGTCATCATAACTTCGTCCATAATTGCACATACAAAACCTTCGGTTTCCCCAAAAAGGTCACCGAATCGTAGCCAGGCTACGGACGCTTGCAAATCTACATCAGGCCCGTGTAGGGCTCTGAAAAAGCGTCCGTGAAGCTCTTTGCTCTTCCATACCTCCATGCGGTCATTGGTGTCAAGCACTACTGGTTTACGCCAGTTCTCTTTAGCCAAGGAGAGCGGAGTGAGGCCCTTGTCAACCGCGACCACATCTCGATGCATCCCCACGTCGGTTTCTAGAAAATATTCCCTGAGACTGCATATCTCGCGATTGTGGAGGGTCTTAGCGTTTAAAAAGCCACGACCTCCACATTTTCGCGGGATATACAGCCTCATAACCGATGATCGTGGGTGATGCAATCGATTTGCAGTCAGCAGCGTACGGACCCTCTGATCCAGGGCGTCAAGTTCGGTTTGAGTCCATTTGAGTATGCCGAAAGAGTACATCAATACCGGCATGACCCAACCGTTGAAAGCGCGCACCTTGTTTCCGCCTGATAGAAGACTATTAAGTACTTTTTTCAGGCGGCCAAAGAAGCGTTCCTTCAACGATTGCTTCATGTTAGTGACATTGATGCCCAACGCTTCCGACATACCCAAATACTTATAGGTTTCGGATGCGGAGAGGGCTCTAAGGTTATTAATATTATTATTATAAAATAATATTCAAATTGGGGTGTGTGAGGGTGTGCATTAATTACCTACATTAGATGTTGTATAAATGATATAAATGTGTCGAGCTGTATCGGTAGACTATATTATAATAAGTTGACTATATTATAATAGTATGTACCTTTATGTTCATATTCACAAATAATCTTGATTATTTTTACCACTTGAAAGGAAATATATATTTGAACGAAAACAAGTGCGGTTCTCAAATTATTACATACATACTTAGGCCTCACATATAAATACATATTCGGTAGAAACTATCTTTAACTACAAGTAATATAATGTTAAAATTTAATAAGATGATCGTCAATAACCATATCATCCTTGTACAAACATTCTTACATTCTTATGAGTGCAAAGATGCATCGAAACCGATTTGGTATAATCATAATTATTTGTTTGTCAGAATTAAGCACGTTGTTATAGTCTTGAATAATAATAATATAATAATTTTGAATAGTTAATCGTATATTTAAATTATGTTAAGTGTGTTGAGCAAATATTAGGTTACATGTGTGCATCTAATATTTGCATTCTATTGCAGGACAGAGACTATTAGGCAAGTATTGTTGAAATGGAAGATATAAATAAAATAAAAGTCCAATTGAGAACTTCTGTTTCTAAAATTGGATAAGAAACGCCACAACTCGGATGACACCTGTATCGTGGGTGTTCGAGTTGAATTTTAGATCTATGCTCGCTTTCCAGACGTGACAAAAATACCTGTGGAATGTAGGGCACACATATTATGCATCTCCCGAGATGGGATCGAAACTGTGACCCCTTAGCACAAAAAGACAGCGTAGAAGCAATGCGCTTGTTGACTCGGCGGAAGGCTTTCACAAGTACATGGTTATATTCGATCCTATATCAGCGACCGGCAACCTTTTGGCAGTTACAGGCCACATGGCGACAAAATGAGGTAGAGGTGGGCCGCGCTTTTACATCATTTTAATAACAGGTCTATCAATTAATATTCTTTATTGCACACACAATAATACTGTGCGGACATACATACTTTTCAAATGAGTGCCGGCATCGGCTGCCGGCAGGAGTTACCACCTACCAGACAAAGTCTTACCGCCAAGCGATTCGTCGTGTTCCGGCATCATGTCTGGTGAAGCCGTACGGAGGACGGGTCTGAGCAGTTGTGTTGCGATGTGTGCCGGGTTCGATTCGCCAAATATTGTTGTGTTGGGAGTTTGGTCGTGGAGGGTCTTCAGATCAATCTCCCTCTTTCGCAGCATCGTTAGGTTGTGTTGTTGGGTTTAACATTGCATCTTCTCGCTCAACTACCGTCTTCCTTCCTATTCTACTACTACTACTTTTATTGTTGCATCAATATAATATGATGTGAACACAAACATTGTGTAAAACAGGCTTAAAGCCAATTTACTTAGCATACCGTTAGATTACCAACTAGCTGCTTCTAAAGGTTTCACCCGAATTAGTCTCGATCTCGTGGAAATATCGGGAAAAACTGTCATCATCATCATCAGCCTCTACTCATCCACTGTTGGATATAGGCCTCCTCTATGGCACGTCAACAAGCTCGATCCTGAGCAGTTCTCCGCCAGCCACTACCAACCCCTTTTTTGATGTCTTCGCTCCTTCTCTCCCAAGGGCGTTCTACGCTACGTTTGCCGAGACGCGGTCTCCACTCGAGGACTCGTTTACCCCAGCGGTTGTCGGTCCTGCGGCATATGTAACCAGCCCATTCCCACTTCAGCTTGCTAATCCTCTCAGCTATGTCAGTGACTCTGGACCTCTGTCGGATCACCTCATTTCTGATGCGGTCGTTCAGAGAGACGCCCAACATAGCCCGCTCCATAGCTCGCTGAGCGGCTTTAAACTTATGGACTAGTCTGACTGTTAGTGTCCACGTCTCGGCCCCGTAAGTCATGACGGGTAGAACGCACTGGTTGAAGATTTTAGTATTCAAACATTGGGGTATGGGCGACGAAAATACCCGACGAAGTTTACCAAATGCTGCCCAACCCAGCTGGATCCTTCTATTTGCCTCCTACTCGAAGTTGTTCTTCCGTAATTGCAACGTTTTCCCGAGGTATACGTATTCTGAAACAACTTCGAGCGGCATTCCGTTTACGCCAACCGGCCCCGGAGTGACGCGTTCATTGAACATAATTTTGGTCTTGTCTAAGTTTATCCGGAGACCGATTGGAGAAAAAGTATACCATTTCCTTAACCAGGGCATGTGCAAAATTTCATCCAAATCATTTAAGCCATTTTAAGTAAGAACAACATAATAACAAATGAGCAATAAACATATCTACAAAAAAAAAAAAAACAAATCTTTTCTCTACAAAATAAATAAGTCCTTGTCTGTATAAGAGGAGACCTGTGCCCAGCAGTGGGGCGATAAAAAGGTTGATGATGATGATGATGATGAAATAAAACCGCTGTATGCGGGAGGCCGAGTACCGGTCGTCGTGGAGACCCTTGCGGGAGACCATATAAAGAAATATTCCGATTTTTGATTAATTTCCCAGTTGCTTGGTTATTTCTGAATATTTTACCATCTCGTATCGTGTCAAGAATAAATCTTATCTTTTATAATTTGATGATTGACTGTAATTTTTATGCCATTTCTGGGAATTCTTTTAGGAAATTCCCAGAAATGGCATAAAAATTACAGTTAATCATAAAATCAGGAAAGAGTCAAGGAGGAATATTTAACACGATTAATGACTAAGCGTTTGACAAATTGTTCAAACTTTAGTTTTCATAGTAAACTAGCTGCGCCTCGCTGTTTCACCCGCGTAGGTTTCGATATGTTTATTTTTTTTATATGCTCTGCTCCTATTGGTCGCAGCGTGATGTTATAGAACCTAAAGCCTTCCTGGATTATTGGGCTATCCAACGCAAAAAGAATTTTTCAAATCAGACCAGAAATTCCCGAGATTGGCGCGTTCAAACAAACAAACTCTTCAGATTTATAGAATAGTATAGATAGACGTTTATTCCAAGCATGTTAGTTTTAATTTTAAGGCAACAATTGTAAGAAATTTGTATAAGTTCAGTTTATTCACACCTGAAAAAAGCTTTGCTTGAAGAGTTCTTTCACAATTTACCTCTGAGTCCAGGTTAGGTTAGGTCAAAAAGAGTGGCTTTATACTGCGAATTTGAGCCACAATTTGAATGGCTTTTTTAAAAAATATTTTTTGTAAGAGTAGGCCTTTAGTGATGTGAGTATACGAGTACGTGTCGTTTGCAATTATGAAAGAAAGAGGTTCATGTAATTATATAATTTTCTGTTTAAATTAATAGCGTGGTTGTTTCAACCACCAAGCCCACGGCAGTCCACAGCTGGACATAGGCCTCTCTTATTGCTCGTCATTCAGCCAGCCTATGAGTATCGTCGTTACACCTTTTTTTTTGTTCCGGGGTGTAAAATCCTCAATGGATGTCCGCCGCCCTGGGGTGGGCGACGGGGTCTGGCAGACTCCTACTGACTAAAAACCACCCCGGTGTCTGTCACCTGCGCCCGGAGCCGCGGGAGTCCCTGATTCTGTCGCGGCCCCACACTCTCGTGCCTGCCCGGTCTGATCGGCCATCGTTACACCTAGCCTGAGAGCATCCCACTCTACGTTTGTTTGCTTCGATATTATAATGCAATTTTGTAAATTACCTTTTTAAAACAAGTCGTTTGTCTTTAGTAGGGCTGTAAAGGAGCTTTGCTTCCGCTTCCGTTACTGCGGAAGTTCCGTAAGAAATTTTATCTTCGCTTCCGCCTCCGACTCCGCACAATTTTCTGCGGAGATATAAAGGATCCTGTATTTTAACTCCGTATTTACGTATTTATAAAATAAATAACGCTAGACTGTGACGCTCGACAACCGTCGGTCCGCGTTTGAATGTGTTCGCGAAATGGTCAAGAATCAACTAGCGCGAGACGGGAATGCGGCAAATACAAGTGTACTACTGTTGATAAAAGATATCCGAAACTGTAATTTTAATTCCAATCATCCTTAAACTTTAAAACAGTTGAAAACTTATCTTCATTTCATTAATTGGATAAGGATTAATGCTGAATTGTTTAAAATCGCTTTGAAAATTAGCTAATATTTCTCATTTATATCTATCCATAAGAGATAGACATATACCATCGCGGACTTTTCTGTAGACCTTTTCAATGTGTACAATATTTAGTACATAATTTTGATAAATCTCGTAGGGTTCCGCCTGCGTTTCACTGCAAACGCGGAAAAAATTAATTTATTTATGACATCCACACAGGCTGTGGGCACAGGCCCACAGTGGGCCCTCCATAAGGAGGGACCCGGCTGGGTACGTCTTCTTGTGCGAGAAGACGCAGCAGTCAAGGGTTTTTTAGCGAGATGTCCTTCCTCTTAGCCCCACTCGTTTGCCCGGAAGCAAACGGGGCCCCCAGCTCCTCTCAATGAGGAGGCCGGGTTGCCCGACGGTGACCCGGAGTTCGGGTCACGTCAGCCACCTGGAGTGGTGGCCGACCCACCACACGTATAACCGCCGAAGCGGTCCCCATTTCTGGTTTTGGTCCGCGCCGGTAAACCAGTAAGCCCCATATCTGGGCGCCGTTCCCCTATCCGCCACCTGGGGACGCGTCCGATGGCAGGCCAGAAACTGCACACGGAGCAATTTACTCCAAAGGGGTAATTCTCGTAATTTTAAGAACGTTCACAGTCTGATCTGTCTCAATCTGTCAAATAATACCTCTAACTTGCATTTTCACAAGAAACTAGACTTCGAACATTTTATATCCCAAGGCCCAAGCTAACAGGCAATGCTGGCAGGCAGGCAGTTGTCTATGACCTTTACACGCTTAAACCATTGAACCGAAGAGATAGAAAACCTGTCAGCTGGATAATGATATAGGCTATGAGTTATATACGTTCGCATTTATAACATAAGTATAGATTTTTTCAAAGGCAATATTATGCTTGTACAAAGGCAGCATTAGTCTGCTTTGTTTTGAGGCTGAGCTACTAAAATAATTTATTCGATTAAAGAGTTATATTTCAATAAATTCACATGGAATTTAAGAACGTTTCACGCTATTGTCACTTTAGAAATAATTCAAAAGTTTCTGGAAAATCTGCTGTTTAAAAAGATAATACTTAATACGGCTAAAATACTACAAAATTTATTACACATTAAGGACCGAAAAACATTTCAGAGTAAACTCGAACGCTCGCACTCAAACCGCATAAATCAGGAGGTTTGCTCAGATAATGGATCCATAATACGTCGAGATTGGCCAAAGATTGGTTTGATGTAACGCTCCCGGCATCGGTTAAAATGGATCCAGACTGTTCAAATCAGTTCAAAATGGCGCCATTGGAATGTGAGGCTAATAGCATAGACAAGTCCCAAAGGGATAACGGCTAAGTGTTTTTCTTTTTACTTAGCAAATGGGGTTTCCCATAAAACCGCGAAACCTTTTCAAATTTAGGGTTTTATTTCATTTTCGAGGTGGTTAAATCAACGTAAATGGGTCAAAATGTTTACAATTTCTTGTTTTATTTTGCTGGACCTCACGTTAACTTAATTAGAGCCGTCTGTTGGCTAGCCGAGACAATTATTGTGCTAATTTCTTGTTGTTTTTATTGTGCGCTTTTATAATTTGCAAAGTAAGGATTTATTATGGACATTCACACACAAGTCACGGCTAGGGAATGAATCCCTACTCGAGAACGTTTATTCGAGATCACGCGATATTAGGTCTCGGTGGTAGGCCATAACATCAGCCGCCGGCAGAAGTTACCACCCACCAGACAAAGTCTTGCCGCCAAGCGATTTGTCGTGTTCCGGCATGATGTCTGGTGAAGCCGTACGGAGGACGGGTCTGAGCAGTTGTGTTGCGATGTGTGCCGAGTACGATGCGCCTAATGTTGTTGTGTTGAGAATTTGGTCGTGGAGGGTCTTCACATCAATCTCCCTTTGGCGCAGCATCGTTGGTCGTGTTGTTGGGTTTAACATTGCATCACCTCGCTCAACTGCCGTCTTCCTTCGTATTCGCTCGGTTTTTCTGAGTGAATAGGCTCTTAATAAACTGGCACGCTTTACCATCAACGATCGCATCACTGCTTACCATCAGGCGGGATTGCGGTCAAGCGCTAGTTTATAATTATTAAAAAAAAAAAAAAAAAAAAGTATTACATCACGAATTCTCGAATCCCGGGCGATGTGTCGCTGACCATTGCCGCCCAATCCCTTCAATTTCAAACGGAATCTCGTCATTATATTTTGGGATTAATTTCGAATAATTACACATGATCTCGCGAGAACGGGATCCCGCGATATAGCTAGTGCATTCCCTAACAACACAGACCAGTCAATATACATTTTGTTGAGAAAGCTTTTAAATTTGCATTCACGACACTTCTCGACAAGTTTTCTAAATCAACAGCCAGCTCTGCTGCTGTAGTGGAGTTAGTTGCACAACGACATCAGGAGTGAAGGGCAGGTGTTTTGGTGGACTATCGTGTTTAATTGTGACATTCCAAAAGTGCTGATTCTCAGCCTAATTTAAATAAATGACTTTTGATTGATAGCGTTATGATGTGTGACTATTTCTTATTTAGTTATAAACTTACAAAAAACGAAAATAATGCACTATCATCAAAGAACTGTAGCACCAAAAGTAAATATCAGACATAGTAACTGTGAAATTGAAGAGGTTAAAGTAGCAAAATTCTTAGGTTTATTACTGGATAACCAACTAAACTGGAAGGCCCATATAGATGACCTAAGTAAAAAAGTAAATAGATCATCGTACGCACTTTTCCAAATTGCTAGAAAAATAAATATCGATGCGCTACTAGTTGCGTATCATGGCTTAGTAGCCTCAATTTTGCGATATGGCATTATTTTTTGGGGAAACTCTACTGATTAAGATATTTAAGGCACAAAAAAGGTGCATAAGATCGATGTGTGGTCTGAAAATTGACGATAGCTGTGTACCATTTTTTAAGTCGCTGAAAATTTTAACCTTACCATCATTGTACATTTATGAAATTAGTGTTTTTGTCAAGACAAACATAACATTGAAACGGTGTCAACGTTACGAGATGTTACTATTCGTAGTCAATATGCAAATGTTTTAAAAAATCAGCGTTGTAATACTGCTTTAGTAAAAAAGAGTGTTTTAGGAATGGCACCGCGCATCTACAACAAATTACCAGTTGGCATAAAAAATTTGAATATTATATAATTCAAGACAAAATTAAAACATTTATTAATTGAGAAATATTATTATACAACTGATGAATTCCTAAATGACAAATTAATGTAGACGTATTTATTTTGACTAGCGAAATTACTCCGTATTGTGACATTGTTTTTACTCATTTATCATTTATTTTGACATTATATAATTAATCATTTGTTTTTTTGCATATAGCATGATTGACAAAAAAATGTTAATGTTTTGCATCTAAGTATGTATATTTGTACGCTTCTTAGCATAACATAGCGACCTATAAACATAAATTTAAGAACTGTATTCACTACCTATGTTATACAAATAAAATTGATTTTGATTTTGGTTTTTTTTTTTTATTTTGATTTTGACACAATTGTGTAATCGATTCGGTCTGCTATCGAAAAGTTCCGAATGGACCAGAATATTAGTTCGGGTGTTTTCGCACAAACATGAGACAGGAAATTCGATATAACGTCGAAGTGCCAAAGTGAATCCTATATCCGTTTGTTTAGGGTGACGGCAGCTGGGCCCATTGTTGACTTACGGAGGCTCCTAATGCATATAATATAAGTTGTAGAGCTCTTCCCTTCTCACGTATCAAATATCTCATGATTTGCCAACATTTTGGTCAGTCAGCAAGGACTATACAGTGGAGGTGGGTTTTCTTACTTGTTAAAGCTTTTTAAATTAACCCAATTAAGATACCCGTAATGAATGAACTATTGACCAAAGAGTCTAAGCAAGTGCGGTAACTAGCTGTACTAATAATAAAACTACAGACTTTAGTACCCTATTGTCTACAACTACAAAGCGGTTAAAACTATGCTAGAACCCTTGGGAGTCGAGAAAAAAAAACGAGTCAGAGAGATTTCTAAGTGAAAACGAAGTAATAACAAGCAGGCGATCTGATGCGACGGCGTAAGTCAAGAGAGCATGAAATACGCGTACGATGTTGCGGCCACTAGATAAAACTAAAAAGCGCAACGAAATTGAAAGCGCATGGCATCGGTCATATTGAAGTGGTGGTATTACTATAACCCCCTTATTTATAAACGAAATTTAAAGTTAACTAGTGATTAGCGATTCTTTAACCATATATTTTATACGTTTGTCCTTCACTCAATCCCTTAATTATTGGTGAGTTTATTAATAAAAGATCATTAAAGTAAAGTGACGTTGTTGTAGCCTTTTCTCAGCTATGTTGGGTTGAATTCCAGGTTGCCTAAACGGGTGCCGCTGAATACAAATATTTTACATAGAGCGATTACCCCTCCAACCTCCATAACCCTGTTATTAGGTAATACGATCATTGGTAACACCAGAGTTTTCAGCTTCGGAGGACCCTTAACGACTGTTAAAGGTCCATAAAAGACAGCCTGAACTAACGTCTTAATACTTTCCGAAGCATGGAGGGGTCTTGTATAATTTAATTTACCACTTTTGAGGAATTGCGTGGCATGTGGTTAAGAAACAACAACCGCTCGGTTAAATAGATCAAGTTGAGATTGCCGCGATTCCCATTTACGAACCACTTAAGAGCCAAATTGCTCGATCGGTTAGGTTAAGCTAAGATTCCTCATAAGTGGTAAATTAAATTATACAGGGTGCTAGGGACATTGAAACCTAACCTGTTACCATTCATTCCATAAGATCCTGAACCCGACTGCGTTGAAATTTTTCGTCAATCATTAAAGAAATAGCTGTTTTATATACATATTTTGACTAATCATCAACCTTTTTACCGTCCCACTGCTGGGCACAGATCTCTTCGTAGGATAGGAAGGAAGAAAGGATTGAGCATAATCATCACGCTTACTCAATACGAGTTAGCGATTTCAGATTTGAAATCCAGGTTTCCTTAAGATGTTTTCCTTCAATCCAGTCATTGGTGTCCAAGATATGCTTTGAAAGTACATATAACTTAGAAAAGTTAGATTGGTGCTCGCCTGACCTGGAATCGAACCCGCACACTCATACATGAGAGGCTAGTGTTTTAACCACTAGGCCACCACGACTGTCTATTTTTTATTGACTGTCTTTTGTACCCACTTGACTGTCTTTTTGACCGTATATTGCGACTGGGTAGGTATTTTTAGTGTGTAACTTACATTCTATACTATACACACATTTCCAGTCCCGAAATACATTGATACATTATAAAACCGTTTTATAATTTAAAATGTTATAACAAATTATGATATTATGTACGTATTATCCTTTATTTATTATGGCAAAGGAAAGGGACGAACTCAAGTAATAGGGTCGGATTATTGTATAGATGTAGGATACTATTATGTAGGATACTGTGGGAATGTTCACACGTTGTACATGTTTTATAGGCCGTTAGTTTGGTGGGATAGCCAATAGGTGAAGATATATGGGTATGCCGAACATCCACAGGTTTTGAAAATCGAATATAAATCAGTAAAAATTGTAACGAGGTGGTATGTTACCAGACGGCCAATTTTAGAACATAATTTAAAATGTACAAATTCCAGTCGCGACCCCATCTCGATGAAAAAAAAAATTACAAAAACTTTTCAAATTTAGAAGACAGATTAAGTTTGGGATCAGACCGATCGTTTTTAAAATTACGAGAGTTGCCTCTCAGGTTAGTTATATGATAGTGATCCATGGCAACAATAGATAAATAAGACTTTCAGGGAAATTAAACTGGATGGACTTGGGAACCTATTTGTCTTGTTGTGAATGGGAAATCATCAAACTACCTCTCCTGCTCTGGGCGGAGCAGAAGGGCGTGTCAGACTTTTACTGACTAAAACGCATCCGTGGTCCTTCACTTCGCGCGGGTGAAACACGACGCGCCGTCGACCCGGGCCTGGTCCTTACCGGGCGTCGAGCTGACGGGCTTGGAGAACCTTAAAGTCAGATTAATTTAATGTGAGGTGAGTTAGGATATGAAACTTCTTCTTCTGCTTCTGCTTATAGAGGTCTTCTACTGGACAAAGGCCTCCCTCAAGGCTTTCTACACTATTAGTATTAGCATCTTCAGCTCGACTTCATCCATTTCTCTCTTTTTATGTGCTAATTATCACGTTCCTGGGCCATCCAAATCCTGCTTGCCATGCCAACAATGTTGTCTACCCGTCTCACCTCCGGACGGCTGACACGTCCTTTCTTA
This sequence comes from Sesamia inferens, assembly GCA_037179545.1. NCBI lineage: Eukaryota > Metazoa > Arthropoda > Insecta > Lepidoptera > Noctuidae > Sesamia > Sesamia inferens. The sequence continues at coordinate 10,340,619 of CM073928.1, read as the reverse complement.
GTCCTTTTTGTCTGAAGGGAAATTATTAAATGACCTCCATCGCTCTGAACTGAGCGGAAAGGCATGTCAGACTTTTACTGATTAAAACCCACCCGTGCTCCTTCACTTGCCCGTGCCCCCTTTTGCGAACAACACGCGGTATAATTTCCGTTCTCTGTATGGCTAAGTTAGTTTTCTTCATTGCGGCAGGCGACGGGAATAAGCTGGACTTCTTCAAAAGAATTGCTAAAACATTCTAAAATTAAATTATTATTCCTTTATTTTAGTTTATATAAATATAAATTACATTTAAAAAAATAGTAGCCCACTAGTATCGGGAACAGGGTCCAAGCTACCGGCTGTCAGGGCTCCAGAAAGAGGAACTTCCTGACAATGCGAGCCGTGTCCAGAATTACAGCTTTCTGAATCAAGCCCTTGATCCAGCTGCCTAACGAGAGCCTCCTGAGGTGTTGGTCGAGGCTCTTGGCTATTAAGCCATTTTCTGTAACGACTATCGGTACAATGATTGCTGAATCCACTTCCCACATGTCGACAACCTCGTGAGCCAAGTCAAGATACTTGATTTGATTATCTTTCTCGGCTTTCACGCGGAAATGAAATTAAAATTATTATTAGTCCGTTTATTATTAGTCTTTCGACGCCATTGGTCAATGACTTACTTCACTTGTGTATCAATATATCGCCAGGGTTTGTTTAGAGGGTAACCCCAATTGTATACTGCGTTATAACCATTTCTCATAACTGTCAAAGAATTACAATTACGGTTTGAATTTACGAAAAATTTCCGGCTCACAAAACAAATTTTCATTGCAGTCCATGCCTCCCTTCGAGCTAGTTATTGCATTTTGAACTTTATTTCTACTTTCGTAGTTCTTACAACAACATTGATAACTTTGACTCGGGTCGATCTTCAGGTTTTGTAATTAGAACTTTAACTTTTTGAATACAGTTTGAAACTGAAAATGGCTCCATGGTCAAAAAAGTAATTTTGTAATGAGGTCGTTAAAGCTGATAGTTTATTTAGCAACCAATGCATTTCTCTTGCTACACAATGTTGAAATAATAATATAACTAGAGAAAATCTGCTGATGTGTTGGGTATTATTTATATATTTAAACCGGGTGTATCTAAACACAATAAAATAAAAATATAAATCCTGGGATGTCTTTATAGGGGAGTGTGAGTTGAGAAAATCTGTCTTTTGTTTAGTTCCCTTAATTGTTATATTTAACGTAACATTGTGAAATGTTCAAAATCTGAGGGGTAATTTTTGTAAATTTAAAAACGTTCACAATCTATTCTCAATATCAATTTGTTCGCAATTTTGACAAGTTTTTTGACATTTGATTGGCATTTAGAACGAAGTCTCATCTTAGCGAAGAACAAATGTCAAAACTTTTCAAAATGTATGGATATTAGAAGTATTTTTTGAGACTCAGATTACACTGTGAACGTTCTTAATATAAGGAGAATTGCTTCTGTGATATTTCAAGTGTCTATTCCAACTGCAGTCAATTAACCCGTAAAATAGTCAAATTAATATTTAGAAGTGAAACTTCTTTAGCATAGTTGTCCAAAAATTTCTCTTGCGCAAATTTTAATGTTAAAATTTTCCATTCGTCTTATCTGGTATCTTATCCAGATTTGGTTCAAAACAGTCTCCAAACCCTGGAGCACAGGCGAAGAGTAGAGAGCCAGCCTGTCGGTGTTCTATAGGATGCATTTTGGTGAGTGTGCGCGGGAATTGCATGACTTAATTCCCCCATGTCCGTTCCCGTCGTACGGCAAGTATCCACTCTTACGTTATTGACACTACTGCGGTCCGGACGAAGCGTTTCGCCTTGTCTTTTATACCGCGTACATCGATTGACTGGAACAATTTGCCAGCGGCGCTGTTTCCGTCTGTCTACAATTTAAGTGTCTTCAAGGCTTGAGTAAATAGGCTCTTAATAAACTGGCACGCTTTACCATCAACGATTGCATCACTACTTTCCATCATAAGCGGGATTGCGGTCTAACACTAATATTATATGTATAAAAAAAATCATGAAACATACTTTTTCCTCAACCCTTCTCTGTATGAGAGGAGACCTGAGCCCAGCAGTGGGACGATAAAAAGGTTGATGATGATCACTAATAAAAGTCACGAATAAAAGTGGCCTTGGAAAATGAATATTTCCCAATGTGAAAATTTGTTTTTATTAGTGACTTGCATACGTTTGTTATTTTTGGCTATATCAGATTTAATAATCCCATTTCGTCTGAGGAGTGTCGCTCAACATTATAATGAACTCTTATAAACATATGGTATCTGTTTCCATATAAAAGGGAGATGATACAAACAAGATAGGTGAGTATTCTATTCGATTTGGCCACTCCATGAGGCTAAGCATTCTTCATACAGTATTATGAATACGGAAGGGTCTTGTGGTCCATTGGTCATTGTAATGCATGCGCATCATATTAGGATGAATAGAAACGGGATACATTTAATTCTGTGAGCTAAGGTCTTCACAATAAGGTCCTGATTTCTATGAGTTAGGAACGCTTATAATATTATGCTAATGAATAAATAAATAATAAATTTATCTCCAAAATATTCTTGTTTCTTTTCCCGACTCAACCCATCGCATGGCATCGCCTGCTTTGTGACAGTGTTTCTTATGTCTAAATTTCTTTTTGTTCAGTCCTAAAAATCGTAGCGTGATTAAGTACGTTCGAACGGTGTAATATGCTATATATAGCCTTCCTTAACAAATAGGTTAGGTCCAATATTTGTTTAACTTTTAAACTTTTACATGATACATTTTATTAAGGTTTGGCTAAATTTTAATATAGCGTATATGTAAGTACTGAACTAATATTCTCTAAAATGTTATAATGAACATTTTCTTCAGTCAGTAAGGATTTTTCTTTCATATAAACTAAGATATCTTTAATGTTCATTGAAGTTAACTAATGTAAAGGACAATTGTGTTCAAATAAAATATGTACTTATATAATAAATAACATTCCCGACGATATTATTCATCATCATCGTCAACTGTTTATCGTCCCACCGCTGGGCTTAGGTCTCCTCTCATACAGAGAAGGTTTGAGCGTAATCACTACGCTAGCTCAATGCGGGTTGGCGATTTCAAACTTAAGACCAGTTTTCCTCAAGATGTTTTCCTTCACCTTATAATCAGTCATTGGTGTCCAAGATATACTTATAAAGTACATATAACATAGAAAAACTACATTGGTACTTGCCTGACCTGGAAACGGTCTGCACACTCCTATTTGAGAGGCTGGTGTTTTAACCGCTATGCCACCCGAAATTTATTATTCTTATTATATTATACAATTTGCTTAAAGACGGTAGAGTAATAATGGAACTTGGTTTTTAAATTGCATAAATTAGTGACTAAGTAAGTCCTCTGGCACTCAAGCTAAGGTTAAAGTTGAATATTAAAACAAAAACATTTGAGCTCAAAATTAATCCGTTCAGTGTTTAATTTGAAACTCTCATGACAGAATTTAAGAATTGGTGCTTGACTGAATGAACTATTTGAACAGCCAATCGCATTAGTTTACTTGCATTTAATGTTGATAGGTCGATAATTTTAATACCAGGAAACGGGCGTTATTGTCGGATTTTAAAGTAAATTAATCTGCTGTTGTTGGTTACTAACTAAATGCATTATAAGTTATGCCTTCTCCATTCATTTTTGTTAGCAACTTTCTTCGGAGCGATAGATACAACAACTTACCAAAGTTTCATCATATGCGGTCGTGCCATTTTCGAGTTTCGCGTTAGTAACGAGTTGCAATTGTTTTTTCTTTTCATATAAGATTTAAAATTGGATTTCAAATACACTAACATAGTTTATTACCACAGTTAGTCTACAGAGAACTACAGATTTTGAGAAGTGACTTTCGATCAAGCAGGTATCGAATTACGCAATTTGTGGTGATCGAACAATGTCATGTGTTGGGTAATAGGTACATGTAATTAGCAAACCTAATAATAGTCGGGAAAGGCATTCTGATACGACATGATACAAACAAAAAAAAAAAAACTGCACTGTAGTTTCTACTTGGCTATGGTGCTGATTTTGGCGATTTTTTTTAAATAAGCAAAGAGATTTACTCCGATTATTGAAGGCTTACTGTGCCCCATGGTTTCATAGGCAAAGTTTCAATCCCGGTAAAAGTATCCTATATTAATACTGGTTATGGATCCCCGCGCAATGCAAATATTTGTATGCATGAATATGAATATTTGTACTGGTCTGGTCGTGCCTCGGAAAGCACGTTAAGCCGTTGGTCCCTGTTGCCATATGAACATCTAATGGCAATGGTTACGGGTTGTTGGAGCCCTCAAAAGTCCTACAATTGGTCTAACTGCAATGCTTCGATATCGCCTTCGGTTGTGGAGGTCAGACGGCAGTCGCTTCATGGAAAATATCGAAGTTTAGCCAAAATGAGCAGTTAGACTGGTAAAGCGGACCCTAGACTCCAAAGCTGAAAAGCTTCGGATACGACTGGGATAACGCTGAGATGAAGATATTAATACTGGTTATATACCATGTGTGCCAAATGTCATCCATATCGGCACCCTGATTGCATAATACACTTTTATTATCAGTTGGAATCATTTTGAAGCCTATTGCTAATCCATTGCTCTATGTATTCGAAAAATGTGTATGCTCAACAATGTAAAAAACGCAATGAATGTTGTTAAACTGTCAAAATATAACCCATTGCTACTGATAGACTATTACGCAATTACCCGGCCGTTTAGTAGTATTTGCTTGAAGAAAAAAAGCTATATACAAACTTTCACGTTTATAATGTTAGTAAGAGAAGTGTGCGCGCTATTTCAGGTGTACTCCCTTGTCCCTCGTTCTCATCATCTGATGGAAGGTAATCCGACACGACCCGAGATAGATAAGACACGGGATAAATGGCTTAACTTTATCCTTCTGAGGCAAGCCATGACCGCTAACTTTCAAACTAAGAAAATCCTAATGGAAAATCTTGCACTTCAAGGCTTCATGGTTGCACTTGCCACCACGACACAATCTGGGCAATTAATATACATATGAAGGAGATGACATGTTAATCTTTCGTTATCATAAGACATATTTCAGCTATTGTGGATAGTGTTGGGGATACAGCACACAATACAATGCACAATATAAGTACAGTTTGCAGTTTAAATAAGATTATAGTTTACGAACAAATCAGTTACACAAGCAAATTACACACACACAACTCAATGGTACGGAAAGCGACACAGTTTGTATGTCCACGTTGTTCGATCCAATCTTTGAATCATCACGGGCTGCCTGCTCACATCGCTTTTATTAGTTGTAGCTCGGCTTACATAATGTGTGTTACAAGGAAGACAAAGCTTTACCGACAAATGGTCGCTTCTTCGAGATATCTCCTATAACAATGAGACAACGACGGTCTCCAGTGTTTGGCCACTGCTCTAATGTGCCAAGTAATTCTCAACTTAATTGGCATAATGCTTGTTCGTGTTACGTAGAATATGTGCCAGTTAGTGGCTCTAATTGGCTGCCATGAACGTCGTTAGGATATGATGGAGGACTTTGATATTAGGAGATATTTTAGGAGACGTAAGTAATGGCGGACATTTTGTATTTCAAGTACCTGTGAAGTTAATTTATATTGATGCTCGTAGGATACGGTTTTTAATATACACACAATAAGTTTCAGTGACCAAAAGTGGGCATTCAGAAACTTATTTTGTGGTGACATATAACATGACCATACGTCTAGATGGTAGTATAAAAATTAATATATTGGCAGTTTAATACATTGTATGTTACCACAGGAAAACGAAACTCTTACTTTTATTTTTACGTTGTCAATTTTCTTTAATAGATTTTCATCTTTATCGCTAAAGCATTAGGTTCAAGGTTGATTGCAAAAAAATTACATTTTCGGGTGGCTTGATATGCTGGCGTCTGTATGTAACACAGGGTACTTTATCTAAAGTGGCGTAGCATGCCATGGAGGGACTCCATATCAAAATTAATTAGGCGGCCCAAATGAAGAGTAAACCTGCTTAAACCGAAAAAAAAAGAGATGACTCTTTTTTTACCTTACCTTAGTTATTTATGACGTCAAAAGGGTACATATAGCAATTTTTATATAATTTTTCCCAGGAAGCGTAAGTTTAAATGACTTTGTGGATATCAATTTACAAATTTTTAACGGGTAGTTAAATTTTAAGGGCCAGTGTAGATTTTGAATAAAAAACAAATTATTTAGGAAATTATTGTAATTACTTTTTATTATGATAACATGGTATCTTTCAATAATGTATGGAACACTTCGGTGGCACATTTCCATCCGATGGTCCAAATTTTCGATGACGCTGAGGCATAATTGAGGTTCTATGCCGTTAATATACCGAATTATCTCATCTTTTAGGTGTTGAATTGTTGCTGGCTTGTCGTATACGTATACCTTTTCTTTCAAATAACCCCAAAGAAAGAAGTACAACGGTGTCAAATCACATGATCTGGCAGCCAAATGATATCGCTACTACGTGAGATAATACGGCCATTGAATTTGTAGCGCAAAAGAGCCATTGTTTCATTAGCTGTGTGGCAAGTGGCACCGCCCTGTTGAAACCACCTTTCGTCCACATCCATAACTTCCAATTTCGGCCATAAAAAGTTCGTTACCATCTCATGATATCGAACACCATTTCACCATTGATGTGGACGGCTCTTGAGCCACACTATCGCGAACAACAGCAACATTTTCTGCAATACGAGCTGTACGAGCATGCACTGGCATTATCAAATCTCCTACAGACCCGGTTTGCTCAAATTTTTGTATGATTTTTCATATTGTACGCACATTTGGACGATTTTTTTTTAAATAATTGTAAACTAGTGTTTGACTGCAATTTCGCCTGATGGTAAGCAGTGATGCAATCTTTGATGGTAAAGCGCAATAGTTTATCAAGCCTATTCACTTAAAAACTTAGGAATTGACCGAAAAAATCACGAAGTGCTCGATATCCATTTTCATTTGAACGTCCATTTTCATAATAAGCCTGAATAATTTTGAACTCGTTGCTCGATCGTCGTATCTTTCCATAGTTCAAATTGAGTTGGTCTAAAATTGAGAAATTTCAAATGAAATACAGAAAAAATCTCGAGGTTTAGGTGTAGTCCACATTCAACATCGGCCTTTAAAATTTAACCATCCTTTATATGTTTGGGCTATAGAGCTAAATATCCCGGGGGCACCGTATTATTGTTACGTCGGTAGTTACGTACCCTGTTTATCTATCTATGTAAACATAGTTAGTATGTGGTACGTATATGAATGTGTGGTACGTGACCTTGTTTATTTATTTATTTATATATTCTTTATTGTACACCAATCAAACATCGAGCAAAAATATTCAACACAAAAAAGATATACAATGTTAGTTGAAGTTTAAAATCAAGATTCCAAATTCATTCAGGTTATTGAAATAAAAGTTAAGATAAATTTAAAAAAAATATTAAAAGTCAGAAATACAAATGAAGATACCTATTTTTATATTTGTAAAGGTCAAGAGTGAAAATGCGGGACATTTCGCTTTGACATAGCAGCGAAGGCGGCGAGCAGATAATGACGATAATTTAAAATGTACAATTTCATTTCACTGCTATCTCACCCTGGCAAGTTATCTGAATATCTGCGTCAAAAAGTGTAACCAATATTATATGATAACGTGAATTTCGCAATACGTTTATCTGATCTGAAAAAATGAATATATATTTTGTAACAACTCGTAATATCTGAATTTATACTGCCAGACTTTGATAGTTTTTTTTAATAATTATAAACTAGTGCTCGACCGCCATCTCGCCTGATAGTAAGCAGTGACGCAATCGTTGATGGTAAAGCGCGCTAGTTTATTAAGCCGAAGTAAGGAAGACGACAGTTCAGCGAGGTGATGCAATGTTAAACCCAACAACACGACCAACGATACTGCGCCAGATTGAGATTGATCTGGAGATCTTCCACGACCACACTCCCGCCGCATCAACATTTGGTGCATCGTAACACAGCTGTTCAGACCCGTCTTCCGTACACTTTTAACACGCTATAGTGGAAAAGATGTTGTCTAAATCATAATACACTAAATTTTAATTTTAATCAACCTGTAGCACACTTCATCAATCCAAGGACTACTAAACATTAGTGAAAGGTTAATATTAAAAAAATAAAACTGATGTAAATTTTTGAGCTAGGGTGAATAAACTCTGATAAAGATGTCGCCTCTCTAACCCGCATGCCCTTGGAGCTTAAGACTCAGAAGTACTGCGCTCGCAAATAGGGTGTTTCAAACTACGGCATGCTTTATAAGAATGCATGACATGGTTTAGTAGTCTCTGGCAAAATGCCTGTCGTAAGACGATAAAAATAGGGTATTTGACCTAATTAGTCCGTCAGTCAGATTTCCAAAAAATACTAGACACGTATTTTTTCTTTTTTCATATAAACAAAAAATTAAGACGACACAGTGCGTTGAAAATTCATGTGACGTTACTGCACGCTAGGCTTTTTAGCGCGCAGTGACGTCACCAGCCACCACTCCTGATCTTTGATGCCTTTTATATTTGTAAATTTTTATGGATTTGATAAAACAAAATATACGTATCCAATATTTTTCTATAATCTGAATGACGGACTAAATAGAATCATTTTTTTTTTACCCAGGAAACATCCCTATTCTGTAGAACACATGATGATAGCTTTACTCTTGTCCTTTGAACGCGTGTATAACTGATATCACAAAGAGAAGGTGCATTCTAAGGTAACTCAGTACATAACAAAACATCTTGTTTGTTTCTCCCAATCTACAGTATGTTAAGAAAACCCTGTCCGACCCGTGAAGGTGTTGTTAGGTATCGATAACTGATTCTACTAATGCATAAAAAACCGGGCTAAACTTAAAAAAAAAATCCCCCTAAAAAAATAAATATTATTTCGCAAAAAGAGGTAACTTAATAAATGCGCGATAACCACCCTTCGCCTGCCGCCTGCGGGGGGCGGGCGGCAGGGCATGCGGCACGTGGTCGCATCGCTATTCGCTCATAATAATACCGGTGTTGTCACTTTTTAAAAATTACCAAATTTCGGGGAAATTGGAATTAATTCGCGGGAAAAAAAGATTATTTCAAAATTCATTTGTATTGGTACTATGATGATTACGTAAAATTTTATATTATATTTGGTCATGTGTTTACCTAACCTTTATTATCCTTATGGGTCGGACAGGGTTTTCTTAACATACTGTATAAGCAATCGATTACCTACAGAAAATACGTTTCGCTAATTATTTTTGTAGTCCTGTGTGTCTGTGTGGGAGCGAGTCTATAGTCACCAACCGGCGACAAATCCAGAGTCCAGGATCTCATGCTAAGTAGTACCGCTTGCAATGTTAGAGCTATTAGGCAGGCAAATGAAATTGAAAGTGTTCAAATAATTTTGAATAATTACCTAGATTATTAAAATTTAATAGAAATTAAGTTAATTGCCTATGGCATACAATAAAATTGATGCTACAAATGACTTGCATCGTCTAAATGGTGTTTTGACAATGCAATTTTTATTGTTGCTTCAACTTAATTGAAGTACAATGTAAATCAGTCTTTACTGCTGACTTTGGCTAAACTTCGATATTTTCCGTGAAGCGACTGCCATCTGACCTCTACAACAAGAAGGCGATATCGAAGCATTGCAGTTAGACCAATTGTTGGACATTTGAGGGCTCCATCAACCCATAGCGATTGCCATTACAGGGTCGTATGGCAACCGGGACCAACGGCTTAACGTGCTTTCCGAGGCACGACCAAACCAGTGCAAATATTCATATTCATGCATATCAAATATTTGCACTGCGTGGAGATCGAACCGGCGCCTCCTTGCGCAGCGGCCTCGTTCGCTACCGCTATGACACGAAGGTTGACAAGTTAAATTCAGAATGACTAGTGCTAATTAAAAATTATAAAAAGTTTCTATTTGTAGCGTGAACTGAATTTTAATGTGTGGCAATTGAAGGCGAAAGGCGTGCATTTCGGGGGACTGTCTTATGTAATATTGACGTTCAAAAAGCGCTGATTCTCAGCCTAAATTTAATAAATGACTTTTAATTATGATAATTTTGAAGTTATATTTACATAATTAATATTTCTTAAGGTATAGTTTTGCAGATATGTCGGATTAGTTGCATAAGATTACATTATTATTATGTGAGTGTATGCCAATAATCTCAAATCACGGGATGCCAGAGATCGTGCGAAATGGAAGCGTATACAGGCTGTATCTGACATCGTAACGCAAAATTCGCGAAAAGGCTAGACCACATGCCACTAATAAAATTATTATAGTCATTTATGTCGTTAATGAATGGTTACAGAAATAACGAATGTAAAAAAAAAAGTGTCGGCTCGGCCTTTGAACGTTGCAAGCGTGCCGCCGTGTGGGTTTGTAGGTATGACGTTGATCCCTGATGTGAACTCTATTAAATCAGCTGATAAGATAGTTTTTCGAGTTTTGTTTTCAATGCGCTTTTTTGTGTAATTAGCGAAAAAATTAATTTTTACTTTAAAATATTATTGGGTTATAAAAGTATAGCAATTATGAATGGTCTAAAGTGAAAAAATATAATAATATTTCCTTTTTAAATCATGAAAAAGCTGACGCAAAATTCCACCACTGGGGGGGTTCAGAATCATATACTGGATCCATGGTAATCGTTTGTGCGTCGATGTCAGATACACCCTTTATGTAGAAAAGTGGAGTATTCGGCACTGGTGCAGCTGCACAGGAGCTAATCTTAGCATTCGGGAACACCGTTGGAGCTGCTGAACCTTGGACAAAACTGTCTTTGCATTGTGTAGATTCAATTTCTTAGTATTGTATAATTGCATGGAACACGTGTGAGCACGATCTATTTGCTGTATAGCATCTATTTGTTGGGTTAGTCGTTTATTGACTTGATAGTGCTATGGCTGTTGAGAGTATGTCATGCTCACTCAAATGTCTCGCTGATGGTGGCGTGTGTGTTGGGTCATTAGGTTCCCTTCAATATGGTTGAGCTGAATGATGCTGATCCATACGTCATGTTCGTGAACGGACGCCGTCAGAGGGGACTGGTCATCTCTTAGCTGCTACGGCGTATTTTAATTTCTGAATTGTTGTTTTTTTTTTCCATAATGGACGCTCTCAGCGTACAATATATTTCTGCATCGTTCTCACACGATTGATTTCAAAATGAATGATGTAATCAAATATTTGTATCAATAGCTTGATATTTTAAAAGAGTGTCCATGGAGTTTCTTGCCCGTTCTTCTCCATAGGTACCTACTTTTTGGAATGGGCGACTAGCTTCACCTTACTGACTGACCGAACTTCTGACAATTCAAAAGTGCCTGTAACTGGTTTATTTGAAATAAATGCTTTGATTTGATTGATTTGATTTGGAAACGCGAAATCCGCGGATGCAACCGGGACTATACGCTGAGGTGTATACAATATGTAAAGAAAACCCCGTCCGACCCAAAAGGATAAGAAAAGAAAAGAAAAGAAACCATTTATTTATATAATAAATGTTAGGTATACACATGCCCAAATAAAATATGAAATTTTACGTAATCATCATAGTGATAATAGTAATGAATTTTGAAATAATGTTTTTTTTCCGCGAATTAATTCCAACTTCCCCAAAATTTGGTATTTTTAAAAAAAGTGACAACACCATTTGTGACGGAGCGAATAGCGATGCGACCACGTGCCGCGTGCTCTGCCGCCCTACAACCGCGCATGCACCCCTAACATGTTGCCTACCGCGCATTAAGTTACCTCGATTTTTCGAAATAATATTGATTTTTTTAGGGGGATTTTTTTTAAGTTTAGCCCGGCTTTGTTGACATTATTAGAATCAGTTAACGATACCTAACAATACTTTCACGGATCGGACAGGGTTTTCTTTACATATTGTTTACATACATAATCAGCCCAACGTTCCTACTTCTGAGACACAGGCCTCCTCTTGGTGAGAGGAAGTGGGCCATAATCTACAACACGGACCTAGTGCGGGTTGGTAGATGTAACATGTCTTCAATGTTTTTGCTTCTAGCTAGAACATGTTAGTTTCCTCACGATGTTTTCCAGTTTTGAGAGCAGTGGTGATGAAATAATTCACACAAAGTAAAGCGCACTTCTGAACTTGCTATTTTACTTGGTTGTCCCAAGAAAAATATGGTCAAAATTCCGCTCGGGCGGCGCGGTGCGGTGACCTTTGGCGTCAGCTGTTTCGCGCGCAAGTACCATGATCTATCGCAAGCTGCACAGCTGTGTTGGACGCTCGGTAACCACACTGCAACAATTTCTAAATGTATTTGCGAAACAGTATAACATGGTGTAAAAATGATTGGAATCGATTCAGTTGCTTATTTTAAATAAACTATATTCAGGTTTCGTAAAAACCAAAAAGAACGTTATATATGTACATATATCGTCGTAATCTAGACTGGGATGGATGGGTAGGTTCTAATGCCGGCACGATCCAACATATGAGCGTGACAACCATACAAAGAAAAGGGGTTCCGGAACCCCCGATCAATCAATTCACAAATTACTTGTGGGTTTATCCATAACATGTAGGTAGACTAGCGGTGTCCTGCGGTTTCACCCGCATATGTAGTAGCAATATAAAAAATAAATTAAAACCTATTCTCAGGCCTAACCTAACGAATGTATAGACGAAATTTTATTAAAATTGGTTTAGCGGTTTTGGAGGAGTTCGTGGACAGACACTGACAGGAGAATTTTGTATAACAGAAGAAGGATAATCATACTATATTATAGTATAATGCGAAAGTTTGTGGTGCATGTATGATGCATGGATAGATGTTTGAAACCCTCTCACGCAAAAACTATTGAACGGATTTGGATAGAATTTTGCACACAGTTTATAATTAGGAATAACACAGGATAGGATTTTTATCACGACATTCCCATGGAATCGAAAGTTAGCCGGGTGAAACCACGGGGCACAATTAGTAACTAGTATGTACGACGACAAGTATTTTTTGTATAACTTGTGAGAAGTTTTTGTAGATCTAAAACTTGATTGTCCTTCTTTTTAATAATTATAAAGTCAAGCACTAGTTGACTGCAATCCCGCCTGATGGGAAGCACTGATGCAATCATTGATGGTAAAGCGCGCAAGTTTATTAAGCTTATTCATTTAAAAATCTTAGTCAGTAGAAAGGAAGACGGTAGTTGAGCGAGGTGATGCAATGTTAAACCCAACAACGCGACCAATGCTGCGCCAGAGGGAGATTAATCTGGAGACCCTCCAAGTTCAGACTCCCGATACAGTAACATTTGGCGCATCGTACCCGGCACACATCGCAACATAACTGCACAGACCAAAATCATATAATTTTAGTAAATAAACTTCAATTACAAACAAGGTTAAATTAGTTTAATTAGTTCTAAAGGTGTGAAAAATATGTACCATAATAGGTTTATTGTACTCGCCGAACAGATTAAAAACATTATATTATCCATTAAGTACTTATTTTTTTAAAACAAGTTACAACACATCTGTTCTCTTTGACTCGTGACTACAATTCTGAACTCTGCTCTGATTGAGACCATTATGTCCCCTCATTGTTTACAGCTTTATTCTTGCTGATATACATAAAATAGTCGTTGTCTAAAGCCTAGTCGTAACTATAATGGATATCACTAAAAATGCCATAAAGTCGGGTAAAAAAGGCGAGTGGGTGAGTGCGAGTTTCGAGATAAGTATATAATGGCATTCTAGGATTTTATATAATTTCTTCTCAGATCTGCCTATATTGGCCTAGAGGGTTGTAGTAATTTTTTAATATCAAATTAAATTATTACTGAGATTGCTGGTTTTATGGTGTTTTGACCACATTTGTTTATCTCTAGAAAGTTACTCAATTTCACATTTTTTTTTTATTTTAATAATTGTAAACTAGCGCTTGACCGCAATCCCGCCTGATGGTAAGCATGTGATGCGTAAAAAAAAAAGTAAAGCGCGCTAGTTTCACAAAATAATTTTACTTTTTGGTCACTTAACAAAACTGCTCTCCATTGTAAATTTCCAAGGCTTATGTAAGCCTGAAAATTGTCCCCCCCCCCTTTCGGGAGGCAACATCGGCCACTGTAGGCGTCGGCTTGCGATTAAGGATCTGGCCCGGGTTTCTTTTCACGCGTTCCTCAAAAAGAAGTCAGCACATCGTATTGGGGTACACGAAGATAGATGCTTGCCAAGGTTTCCTTTGGCGAAGTCGAAAACGGGTGGGTTTTAGTCAGTAAAAGTCTGACAAGCCCTTCCACTCCGCCCGGAGCGCGGGAGGTCATCCCATCCCATCCGTAAAAAAATCACCCTTCATTATACAATAATAGGTGTGATTGTATTAACATTTTAACAATTGCTGAAAAAAGGGGTTTCAAAATTAGATCGCCCAGTCTGAAAATAACAAAGCCGTTGTTGTTATTGCCTCTGATTTTCGGCTTCTCTATGATAATTTGGGATAATGTTGGCAAGTATTATATAAATATGTATAAACGAAATCGTAACAAAGTTATTTTGTATTCATAATATTAGTCCAGAGGTAAAAATATTCTGATATTCAGCTAAAATCTGGTTAGATTAGGAGCCAATCCCAACGTAGTCACGGGTTTAAGGTCAGACAGAGGAACATTTATACTTTAATAGTCTCGCCCTACGGTTTCATCCCTATAAAATTCGATCTTGTGGGAATAATAGGATGGAAAGTTCAGTTATACAGAGTGGTGCTGACAATACCACAATAAATTAAACATCGCGTACCTCAACACATTCTCAGTCTACCCATAAAAAATCATATAAATATGTCCATTAGTTTAGTCACAGGAAATTATTTTTCATTTTTCACATTTTCTACATGATGTATGTACATGTTGATAACGAAGCGCTTACAGGTTAATGACCGCCGCATCCTGCGGTACCAAACTTTATTAAGAATGACGCGAAAAAAGTAAGTTGATACAGGATCGGGCTGTCGCCGATCGGAGCTCAGTTAACTAATATTTTTAAAGGATGTTCTATTCCGTTTGCAATTTTATGCGATTTTTTTTTTATTTTAGATGCTAGGTTTTTTTCTATGGTTTAGGATTATTCCTATGAACCAACATTGTTCGTGTTTTCATTTATTGTCGTATTGTCAGCACCACTCTATTTGTACTGTACTGTATTTTGTATTTGGTGTTTGAAAATCTGTTGGCAAAAAAATCTTATTGTTTATTTTGTTATTTTTGATGGTTTTTAAGAATGTTTTCTTCTTTAGGTAAAAAATTAAGGTTTCGATCTTAGGAATTAATTACTTAATAGAATAGAATAGAAAAACTTTTATTTCAGACAGAGTCCATAAGGTTAATAACAATTTTTAAACAGACACAAATATAAGACACAGATGTACATTGTACGTACATAAAGTTAATACTTAGCGTGGAGTTGTATCCACCTCTGCGACATCGGGGAATCCCGCCGATCTGGACACAGTGAAAGTACCTAATCTATTCTTAATAATCGCTGTAAAAGTTAGGTACTGAAAAGCTATTACGAGACGACGAAATAACGAGGCCAAAGGACTGACGAACACGTTAGAAATCACCGTGTAGCAGATCGATGTTCAGTTACGAACTTGTAGCAAGCGTAATTGTCGAGTGCGTGACGTGGCAAGTGACGTTAGCTCAATCGTAGCAAACTCAAACGAGGCAAGAAGTGATTTTTTTCACAGAAAAGGTTTGAAGTCTGCGGGTTTTGCGGTATTAAGACAATTTGCTGAAATTAATAGTTTTTTGTTCTGAGAGCTAGTTCGAGTTAAAAAACTTAGTAGGTTTCAAGAAGGAGGTGGGCTGGTTAGATTTACCACCAATGGCCGCCATCGCCCACGCATAATGGTTCACTGAAAGGACTAAGTGCGGAAACCCGTAACATAGAATTTAGTTTGAGCTAGTGGGGGAAAGGAGTTCCTAAAAACAATTTAAATATTCTTTTATGCATGACGGTAAAGTCCGATAAAATTTTGAATACCATAGAATTTTCGTTGAAATGTTTGCCGATATAATCTCAAGGTCCTTTTACGATCCCTGGTCAGGAGACAACAAAGAACTCCCGGCCACCGTAGGCGCGGGGGTGCGGGCGGTGAGCAGGGGCAGCTCGCCGCCCGGTAAGGACCAGGCCCGAGTCGATGGCGCGTAGTGTTTCACGCGCGCCTCAAAGAGATGTCAGCACATCGTGACGGGGTCCACGAAGACCGATGCCTCTTGGGTCAGGGTTGCGGGTGGTTAAAAAAGTAACCGCGGCCCTGGCGCACAGGCAAGTGAAGAAACACGGGTGGGTTTTACTTAGTAAAGGTCTGACCCGCCCTATGTCCAGAGCGGGACAGGTCATTTGATGATTTCCCACCCCAAACAAAAAAGGTCCTTTTACAATTTCTTTTATAACCATTACTATGTAGGATTTTATTTTCTAAAGGAAGGTTGTATCTTATCTGATTTTTTGTCAAAATTCAATCATGTACGTAAAATAGAAGACACTGTACTCAGTGAACCATTTTCATAATTCTGTACGCTGTAAAGGCAATGGCACATAACCTCTAAGACGGGATTGCTTAACCCTAATCAAATATCCTAGTTGACTTCAATAGAGACTCTTTTTGATGGTAAATATGCTGTGAATAAAAAGATTTTTATAGCGTTCGATCATATTTTTATTGACGACAGAACGAGATGGAAACATACAAAGCGTATAGGCACATCCCTTTTTTGCACTGGAACTGTGATTAATGGAACATAATCTCAATACGGCTAGAGAATTATGTAACTATGTACTTTCTGTATTGCTATTTTCACGAGTGTGTGTGTGAAAGATAGTATTGGGAGTCGTCAATAGAATATTTTCTTTGATATGATTTTCATTCAGTGCTTTGTGTGTAGGTTCGAGGAGGAAAATGTTGTCTTAAGGAAACATTCTGAATA
Source organism: Sesamia inferens (assembly GCA_037179545.1). NCBI lineage: Eukaryota > Metazoa > Arthropoda > Insecta > Lepidoptera > Noctuidae > Sesamia > Sesamia inferens. Next base: position 10,323,525 of record CM073928.1, on the reverse strand, counting down.
TGATTCTTTCAGATTGAATATAAGTAATATCGTCCGTGCTACGATGATTTACACGTGAATAAGAATTTTAGCGGCTTGCTCTATTGTCAGATAACTTTTTTCCACTTATATGACATTTGAAAATTTTTGTACTCATAAAACTGTCAATACTTCAAAATTATTTTTCGAATAAAGTTATCAGATGATCAAAAATTTGCTATTATTATAAGTAAAAAGTCATGTGATGTCGTGGTGGCCTAGTGGTTAAAACACCAGCCTCTCAAGTATCAATGCGCGAGTTCGATTCCAGGTCAGGCAAGTACCAATGTAACTTTTCTAAAGTTATATGTACTTTCTAAGTATATCTTGGACATCAATGACTGAAGGTGAAGGAAAACATCTTGAGGAAACCTGGACTTTAACTCTGAAATCGCCAACCCGCATTGAGCAAGCGTGGTGATTACGCTCAATTCCTTCTCTGTATAAGAGGAGACTTGTGCCCAGCAGTGGGACAATAAAAAGGTTGATAATGATAAAATGATGATAAGTAATAAGTAGTTTAGGGCTTACATTCTTCTTCTTCTTCTTCTTCAGCCTATGGATGTCCACTGCTGGACAAAGGCCTCCCCAAGGCTTTCCACGCCGACCGGTTCCGTGCTGCCCGCATCCATCGGCTTTCCGCGACCTTCACTAGGTCATCGGTCCACCTTGTTGGGGGCCTCCCTATGCTGCGTCTTCCAGTACGTGGTCGCCACTCCAGAAGCTTAATGCCCCACCGGCCATCGGTACTACGAGCAATGTGCTCTGCCCACTTCCATTTAAGTTTAGCGACTCGCAGAGCTATGTCGGTGACTATGGTTCTTCTGCGGATCTCCTCATTTCTGATTCGATCACGCAGAGAAACTCCGAGCATAGCTCTTTCCATTGCCCTTTGTGTGACTCTGAGCCTTCGTATGAGGCCCATTGTTGGCGACCACGTCTCAGTTCCGTAAGTCATCACTGGAAACACACTGGTCAAAGACTTTAGTCTTGAGACGCTGTGGTCTGTGGCTTACATTACACATAATATAATAAGCCTTTAAAGTACCAACAATTGGGGCACAGGCCTTCTCTCCGTGAGAGGGAGTGGCCATGTTTTCGAAGTTTTTCGCTTTAGATCCGTTTTGAAAGCAACGGTGATGAAATAATTTAAACAAAGTAAAGCGCCTAATGGGGTTCGAACCTACGACCTGCAACTTGTCAATTGCGGCCGAGGTTTCATATTTTGATTATTAATTGAGGTTTCATAGTTTTTGTACCAAAAAAGGTATAATTTTTTAAAATTAATCTGGGGATTTTTTTTTCCTTTAGTAGAATATTTACATAGATTAACAAAGCTGGAACAACCAGTTACATTTGAAAAAGTCTTTATTTTGCACTTGGTAACCCAGTTCTTGAGAAAGGCTATTTAATATTACGTTACGACCTTTACGTGTCGAGCGAAAAGAAACAAGTGTCGATAGGAATGCCGAATGAAAACTAAGTAATAGAACGGGCAGGCGATGCTATGCGACGCGATAGGTTGGGAATCGAAATGTCATGCAGAAAAAGCCACCGGTAGAAGCTTAGCCGGAAGCCATAAATACCTTTTTCTCAAATTGTATACCATAAAGAAAAGAAAACTAATAAATACATTCTACTTACAAACTATAACCCATTCCAAAGCTTATTACGAGAGGCGTATAAAGTTTATTACTCCTGAGAGTAAGATGTGATCAATCAAATTGCTGTCAAAATGGTTGGTACAGACGACAGCACTGCAAGATTGTCAGATTTCTTTATTAAATTTTCAACTTTATCTCAGAAACATTAAGGCTCAAGGTTGATTGGGAATATTCGACAGTTTCTGGTAGCTTGACCTGCTGTAGTCCGTACGTCAAATAATAACGTTTACGCAATCGCGAATACGCGATTACGCCATAATTTTGTAAAACCTGTTGTTTGTTGTTGTTTTATTTGTTTGTAGATATTAAGTGCCATGGTTGGCGCGTGCTTCAATTGTGTCATAGTATTAACCTGAAGTACTAGGAAAGCAGAGGTTGGCTGCATGTCGAACGTAATGTTATTTAGCATTGGTTGTGACTCATCATAAGATTTTCTATGAGACATTCCTAAGACATTCTATGATAGTTAGATAATAGGTAGTGTTAGAAGGGATTTCATCCCCACTAAGAAACTGTAACTACTGAGTAAGAAATATTTTTCATATTACTTTATTGCATTCAATTGTGTTTGCATAGAGCATCTTGAATGATATTTCTAGAACACTTTTGAACTTTTATAGTTAATTCTGTTAACCAAGCCTATTATACAACATATAACAAAAACCCTGTTGTTCCTTCAACTTACGTTTTAAGAATCGGCATACGGACGTAATAAAGCAAGTAATTTATAAACATTGTTCAACAAAAATAATTAAAATAAATGTTTAATTATTAATATTTATAATCTGTAACTGATTTCTTAGCTCTGCAATTTTGCATGAAGAAACTTGACATAAGTACATAAGTAGAACGTTCCCGCCAATTTATTTAACTTATAAAATCAGATATTCTAAAAAAAAAAAAAAAATCGAATTTGTCGGTTTTAATAGGTATTTGATTGTGACCCCTCGACTAGACAATGATTACTGTTTTCTAATTATGACTTCATTAATGATGTGCTTGTAGGTAAAATTATATGTCCCTGAAAGTAACAACAGCGTTTTTGTCACATAGTGTGTATACTAACACCGCTCTCACTATATTTCCTTTGTATATTGAAAACAAAGTTGAGCAACAATCGTGCACGTTGCCCGCAATTAGACCCTATACCTACTCGGTACCTACATACCGATCAAACTTTAGTACTTTTAAAATTGTTATGCTTGCGTTTTAGAAGTGTAGTTTTAGTGAGGTGTAGAACTCCCCCCGTGACGTCTAAGGGTAGCGTGCGTGGAATACTTCGCGCCGCCACCTCGAATCCTGATGTTTGGGGAGCGACAGATTTCCCCGAGTCTATCGCCCCTAGACCCATTTAGGGGGGCTGGAAGAGGGCATTATCCGCCCTCCGGCGACGCCCGGTACGCCTGCTGCGGGCTGGGTGAGAGGAGTAGATCTCTCCTTCTGCGAGACAACTGTTTCGCAGAAGGTAACCATCGCATCCCAGGGCTCCTCGCTGCCGACCATCGACCTGATTACGACCGGCAGATGGGTTGGGACTAAACCCAACACTTGAAAATCTAATGTACAATAAAAAACTGCTGCGTTAAAAAAATGTCTCTACTACCTAAGCACTGGGTAGCAAAAATAGTAAACACATGATGATACTAGTATTCCTTAACCGTGGTACAACCTAAGCTCAATTCTCTAATGCAAAGGCTGTGTTCGTACAGAATAATACTGCTGTACTCAATTCCTCTGTGATACATTCATTAGTACGATGTTTGACATGTCATCAGCGTATATTTGCTACGTGTCATGCCACTTTCCGTTGCCTGTATTGTAATCACATTAAGTAGGTTCTTTTGCTTGTGTCGATTAGAAAATAGATAGGATTATACCACTTAGCCTAAGTCGAAATGCTTCTGCATCATGGGTTTTTAAGTTACTAAAAATTTTTCTGATTTGTAGAACAGAAGGGCTATTTTAGTAATTTTAGGAACGTTACCAGGTCGATCTCAGTCTTTTTTTGGTGACTGATGGATTGATTGTCGTTGAGGTGAGATTACGACTGGATTCAGAACGTTTTTATTTACGAAAATTGGCCATTTGATAAGTAATTTTTGTAGTTTTATATTCACTAAGCATAATATGTACAACGTTATTTTTTGTTTATAACCTGAATATAGTTTGTTCAGAATAAGCAACTGAATTGATTCCTATCATTTTTACACCGTGTTATATTTTTCCCGAATACATTTAGAAATTGTCGCAGTATGGATGCCGAGCGGTTACGATAGTTCATAGTACTTGCGCGCGCAACAGCTGACGCCAGAGGTCAACGCACTGCGCTCGCCCGCCTGAGCGGAGCTTTGAACATGTTTTTATTGGGACAACCAAGTAGAATAGCAAGCTCATAACTTTATGGTTTTTCAGTATATCGTTTTGAAATTTTGTCCATAGATTCTTTACTTAAAAACACTGGACACGTGTTTCGGGTTTAGCATAAACGAAAAATAATGTTGTATATAAACTAACGATTTATACGTTTTAACGGGGTGCTGTGGGGTCCCACCACCATCTTTGGGACTCAAGTCAACCCCACCTGCCAGACGGTGCACCTGCTGACATACGGACGGGGCCCTGACGCCGGCTTCCCTTTCGGGGTTGAGTGGTCAGACGGCAGTCGCACTCGTAATAAGCCAAACAACCGCCAAACATGAACAGGAATAGAAGAAAAGCACGAGTTACAGTTAGGGCGCCGCCGCAAAACGGCGCGCAGGAGCCCCGCCCGACTCCTGTGACCTGTGGGCTAGGGCTACCGTGTCAGGGGCGGACACGGCTGAAGAAGCGAGCCCAAACCAGTAAACTCCGTTTCGCTTCGTGGAACGTTGGCACGCTAACTGGACGCGCGAGAGAATTGGCCGAAACTCTCCACAGGCGGAGGGTGGCCGTGGCGTTCCTGCAGGAGACTCGGTGGAAAGGCAGCAGATCCCGACTTATTGGGAATGGCTACAAGCTGATCTACACGGGTGTACCTAGTGGGAGAAATGGGGTCGCGGTGGTGTTGTCTGACGAGCTCCAGGATGACGTCTTGGAGGTGAATCGCATCAGTGATCGGCTAATGTCGGTGCGGGTGCTTGTCAATGGGGTAATAACCCACTTGATAAGTGCTTACGCTCCGCAGGCCGGGTGCGGTGACGCCGAAAGGACGTTGTTCTGGAGCCAGCTCGAAGGATTGCTTCACGGGATCCCGTTATCCCAGGGAATCGTTCTGGGTGGTGATTTGAACGGTCACGTGGGTGAGAAGTGTGACGGGTTTGAGCGTGTTCACGGTGGCTTTGGGTACGGTAGCCGCAACGCGGAAGGGGACAACATTCTCCGAACGTGTGCGGCCGCTGACCTGGCAATTGTGAACACCTACTTCAAAAAGAAACCGGAGCACCTTGTTACCTACCGGAGCGGACGAAGCGCTACCCAGATCGACTTCCTACTAACTAGGAGACACCACATCGGCAAAGTAGCCAACTGCAAAGTCATACCCGGTGAGAGTCTTACTGCACAACACCGTCTCCTTGTCATGGATCTCTGCGTTAAGGCCCAACGTAGACGTGTAGAGCGCTGCCGACGCCAGATCCGGTGGTGGCTGCTTGTTGAAAATAAGTACCAGGAGTTCGCTTCGGTTATTGGCGACAAGTGCGCTGGTACCGAGGGAGAATCTGTCCAAGATCACTGGGACAGAATCCAGGCAGCTATTACCGGGGCGGCGCGAGTGGTGCTCGGCGTGTCTAAGGGCGGTCGCAAAAGTGACAAGGAGACCTGGTGGTGGAACGACACAGTCCAGAGGGAGACAAGGGTGAAGAAAGCCCTCTTCAAAACGTGGCAGGCGACCGGATCTCCTGAAGATCGCGACGCATACAAGGTTGCCAAACGTGCCACTAAAAGAGCTGTAGCCAGAGCCAGACGAGACCACTTAGAACCGCTCTACCAGAAGTTGGAATCGTCTGAGGGGCAGAAGCTCATTTGCAAGTTGGCACGTTCTAGGGTGAAAGCGGCACAGGATATATCCAAGTGCCGTTGTGTAAAAGACCCTACTGGCAACCTGCTTTGCGAGGATCGCGCGGTGAAGGAGAGATGGCGTACGTACTTCCACGAGCTGCTGAATAAGCAGCACCAAGAGGTGCAGACACCGGAACTCCCTCCGAACCTTGGATTAGTGCCCCCGATAACGCCTGAGGAAGTCCACACGGCTCTTCGTCGCATGGCGAATCGGAAAGCTGTCGGCGCTGTCGGAGTCCCCATTGAGGCCTGGAAGGCGATGGGTCCTTGCGGTGTGGGCATGTTAACTAACTTTCTGAACCGCGTGCTCCTGTCCGGGAAAATCCCGAGCCAATGGAGGCTGAGTATTATCACTCCAGTCTTTAAAGGCAAGGGCTCCGTACAGGAGTGTGGTAACTACCGCGGTATAAAGGTCATGTCCCACACCATGAAGATCTTTGAGAGGATTTTAGACTCCCGGATCCGGCAGGAGTGTGCTGTCTCGACGTGTCAATATGGATTCCGTCCAGGGTACGGAACCATGGACCCTATCTTCGCCCTAAGGATCACCATGGAGAGATATAGATCGAAGAACACGCCTCTGCATATGCTCTTTTTAGACATGCAGAAGGCCTTCGACTGTGTCCCTCGGGGGGTGATCTGGTGGGCACTGAGGTCCAAAGGGGTACCAGAAGCCTATGTTGACATAATTCGAGACATGTACCTCAATTCCGATTCCGTTGTTAAGACCGCTGTTGGCGACACTAAACCCTTCCCGATCACCGTCGGTGTACACCAGGGATCCGTCCTTAGTCCGTTCCTGTTCAGCGTGATATTAGACGTCTTGTCAGACAGCATCAAGAATTCACATGAGCAACCACCCTGGTTGCTCATGTATGCTGATGATATCGCACTGGCAGACGCGGACAGGGAACGATTGGTGCGGCGGGTAAATGCGTGGAAGAACTCGCTTGAGAGCGGTGGTCTTGAACTCAATGTGGCGAAGACTGTGTACATGGCCAGCAACACCACAGACCCTATGCCTGTGTGCATAGGCGGAGACAAGGTCGAGTGCACAGACCAATTTAAATACTTGGGGTCTGTGCTCCACGCGTCCGGCGACATTGATTGCGACGTTAAAGCACGCATTTCCGCAGCTTGGGCAAAATGGCGTGAGATGACAGGTGTCATTTGTGACCCCAAAATGCCGGTTAAGCTTAAGGGACAGGTCTATAAGACCATCATTAGACCTGTCCTTCTGTATGGCAGTGAGGCGTGGCCTGTGCTTGAGCGACACAAGCAGGAGCTGCGTGTCACGGAGATGAGTATGCTGCGGTGGATGTGTGGAGTTACGCGGAAAGACCGCATCAGGAACTCCCGCATTCGTGGCAGTCTCCATGTCCGTGACATAGCAGACAAACTGCAAGAGAGTCGCCTACGATGGTACGGCCACGTCTTACGTAAACCGGCATGTTACGTGGGTAACAAATGTCTTGCCATGGCGCCTCCGCCGGGCCGGAACAAGCGAGGCAGGCCAAAGAAGTGCTGGCTTGACGTTGTAAGAGATGACATGCGTGCCAACAATCTCACACCACAGGATGCCAGAGATCGTGCGAAATGGAGGCGTAATAGTAGGAAAGCGGACCCCGGGCTCCAACGCGGAGGCCGCGGATGCGACCGGGATTATGCGCTGAGATGATGATGATAAACTAACGATTTAACGTGTTTTCAGAAAGTGCTTTGCCTACATTGAATCACATACTAATTTGACTTTAATTATAGTACAGACAATCTCCAACTGATTTAAAAGAAACCAAAGGAAAGTACCAACAGTGCACGAAAATAAAATCACAGAATAACTGCAAAAAATCGGACAACATCGACAAGAAGTGATCAAGTGAAGGTGAAAGTCAGAGTGATAAATATAACAGTGTAATAAATTAAAGGATTTAATCCCCATTGTAATGTCAGTGAATAGTAACGTCATTGGTGCAAAAATACAATGGGCCGGTGGGGGGGTGGGGGGCGTTCTGATTGGCTGTCACAGTGATTCATTGCATTCGATAGTTAACATCTATTAAGAGCGGACGTCTGCACGCCAAAATGTCAGCAGGTAATTCTATTGTTGATGTAATACGTACGTCTGTGTTGTTGTTAAATGTTGTAGATTGATTGGAAATATCAAATTGGCTTTTTATATATTTTAAACAGTACGAAATTTCAAAATTTTATTTTTAAAACGATCCCTGTCATAGATTGTATAATTAATCGATGGACATCGATCGTATCTTGTCTTTTTACTGATATTTATTTGCAATTTGTTGATGTTAACTTGAACAGTATTAATTTCATCTTTCAGATCACGAAACTAATAGCAAAATAACAATAGGTAACTATGGGCCTATTTCTATGTTCATGTTGGATTGTATTCCTGATTGTTTTAACAGGAGTTATTCCTCAAGCAGGGTCTGCCGTGGCCATGATCGGAGCGAACCTCCGCTTCGGTTCGGCAGGCGCCACAAACTCTTCCGTGGTCAATAACACGCGGCATTGTCCGCCAGGTGGCGCTGCTAGCGCTGCTGCTTTATTAGCACTCTCAGGATTGGGAATGACGGCCAATTTGGCGCTGATGGCTGTGATCCTTAGCAAAAAACAGCTACGAAGGTGAGTATTGCAAAACAGTTGTTAAATACTTAAGGAATTTTGTTTGATCGTAAATAGTCTTTTCTTTCTATTCACCGGCTACTTTTTCTTTCTAAAAAAATTGTAGCCCTTTTTAATAATATTACAGAACATAAATTACGATAACTGGCTCCATTTCAATGCCCATAGCTTCCACAGCAATATTATCAAACATTGTCGCCGAAAAAAAAAAACATAAATCAAAAAGGAATACTTTCCAAGAAATAAAACCTATAAATTGCAGGGACCGCTCCGATGCGAAGAATGAGATAACAGGAAAAAGCGAATATTTATCATTATTCAAATGCTGCTCATTTTACGATACCCTGGTCTGTTTACAACCGTGGGTATAGTATAACATGTTATGACACTCGTGGACATTACACCGATGACATTAACGTTATACGCACATATAAATAATAGTCTAGGTCTAATATGTGCTATTGTTGAGCCAGCGATCGGCGCCGCAGATTGGTCACGTCTGTATTCAGGAACACGAAATACTACTTACGGGACCACTGAATCTGCATTTTATATGGCGCCAATCTAATAAGTGCTTAGTTAAGCTGGTTAACAAGATGTAACTTGAAAATTACTTTTAGTTGCCGAAGTTCGAATTACGTACGTAATTACACGATATCTAACATTTTCTGTTATAAGACCGTCCTCAATCAATCGAATGCACACAAGATGGTTAAACGAACTGTAACTATGTAATGCCAGTATAATACTTTTGCTTCGAAGAGCGTAGAAGTCTGGTAGACTCACTTTGCTGCTATTATTTTAATGTACAGATCGAGCTACTACATTCTGACAGTTTTTTTATTACATTTTTAACTTTATCTCTAAAGCCTTAAGGCTCAAGATTGATTGTGAATATTTGACAGTTTCGGGTAGCCTGGCCTGCTGTCATTCGTACCCACATCCGTACCCACAGATTTTGTTAGAGAAATTTAAATGGGGTGTATGAAGGCCGCGTTAAATTTAATTTGTTCGGATAATTCAATAACTTCTCATAAATAACACTTACTTAAAATATTTCGGCCTTCAATACATAATAGAGGCTGTGAAAAAAGTACAGAAGACAGCACAACAAGCTACTACAAATCTATCAAATTTCTTTATTAGATTTTCAACTTTATCACGAAATCTGTAAGGCTCAAGATTGATTGGAAATATTTGAGTTTCGGGTGCTGCTGTCGCCTGTACCGATTCACAAAAGTTGTAGGTAACACAAAAAGGAAACATTATTATAGCAAACAATTGCGATCAAAAAGACCGAAACAGATTTTTTTTTATAAATGTGCAGGAAATTGGTTGGCATTCAATCCGTAATGCCCTTCAGAAACCTTACTTTCCTTTTTGTACACATGTCTATCCACAGCCATTACGGGCCCGACTTTTTCATACGAGTCAAGGTCATCTCACAATCTTTGTCGTGTTCTGCCACAATGTCGTTTAGCATTTATTTTTTAATGATTTTCTAAACATAAAAATAAATAGCATTGAAGAACCTGTGTCCAAATAATAGGTTTAAAAAAAATAATAAGAGGGTTATATACGGTTTTTAAAATAATTTTTTTTTTTTTGCCTGTCTGTCTGCATATGCCGTAATCTTCAAAACGACTGGTACGATTTTGACGGGGCCACGTTGGCAAACAGAAGAGGTTACAAAAAATATAAACATAGGCTTTTATTTAAAAAAAAGTGAAAGAACTGGGATTAAGCGTAAAACAGTTAGAAAAACAAAATAAATATTTTCTCTTTCAATGAAGGAGTAGTACGCATGGCGACACATCAAGTTATAATAACCAGTATACGCTGACTTCAGATTGTACAAAAAATGTATGCAATGCGAGGTCACCTATAACTGGAAATTTATTCATTTAGTTATTCTTTAGCACAAAGAAATGTACAGAGGCGGACTTAATGCCTTAGGCATTCTCTACCAGTCAACCACGGGTGGTGAAGTGATTATCGATTAGCGATTCTTTAACCATACATTTTTGACCTTTTAACGTAACTTAACTTTGATCATCCTTTATGAATAAACAGCACAGTGTTTAAGGGGTGTATTCAACAACGATGATTAAAGTAAAGTGACGTGCAAACGTCTAAACTGTATGTTTAAACAATCGCTAATCAGTAGTTAACTTTCAGCAGCGTTTATGAATAAGGGGGTATATGTCAGTTGCATTAGTTAAAAACAATGACAAGGTAAAGAAAAAAAACTCATAACACTATTTAAACAAATACTTAAATAAGCTATGTACATATACATAGCTACTATTACAAAAGTATGTACATATTAATATATATAAAGCTAAAACTAGTGAGAGAGGTGTTGAGATGACCCTACCCTGATTGTTTGCAAAATGACTCTGCAATTTCCGCTTAATTGCAAACCGACTGGTTGCCATCCTGATATCAAGTGGAAGCGCATTCCACAGGAGAATTGACTGAATATGAAATGAAGAGTGAACAAAGTCAGACGTGTGTGTAGGACAGAGTAAATTCATATTCTTAAACATCACTAAACAGCAACTTGGCTAAAGATGTGTTTGTCTACTGTTATAATTTGTCTCCGGTACCCAATTTGCCCTGAGTACCTTTATCCCTTAGCTAAAATATAGAGCCTCCAGAAAATATGATTTAACACGAGAGGGTACCCAATTTGCAGCGAAATCAGATTACCGAGTCACTACCAGTAGTAATTCAATAAGTGAGGACCTATTTTAATCTGATTGAATTTAAAGGTGACGACTCGTTGGTGCAGCGGCTGAGAGATCGACTGCCGCACTGCATGTCGCGGGTTCGATTCCCGCATGGAAAAAATATTTGTCTAGCCTACTGGCAATCCGGGTTTGGCTGTTTGTGTGGTTAAATGTTTGTAAACGCACCCACGATACCGGAGTAATTTATAGTGTAGGTACATTTAGTCGGTGGTAGGCTATAACATCGGCTGCCGGCAGAAGTTACCATCCACCAGACAAAGCCTTGCCGCCAAGCGATTTGTCGTGTTCCGGCATGATGTCTGGTGAAGCCGTACGGAGGACGGGTCTGAGCAGTTGTGTTGCAATGCGTGCCGGGTACGATGCGCCTAATGTTGTTGTGTTGAGAGTTTGGTCGTGGAGGGTCTTCAGATCAATCTCCCTTTGGCGCAGCATCGTTGGGTTTAACATTGCATCACCTCGCTCAATTGCCGTCTTCCTTCCTATTCGCTCAGTTTTTCTGAGTGAATAGGCTCTTAATAAACTAGCGCGCTTTACCATCAACGATCGCATCACTGCTTACCATCAGGCGGGATTGCGGTCAAGCGCTAGTTTATAATTATTAAAAAAAAACATGTTTATAAAAGAATGTCTCTTGACAGAAAAGCTGATAGCAAAAACTGACGTTGTCTTTCTAAAGTTTGGGACATTTTGGTTAAGCATGTAATGACGTGGTCCGTTGTTTAATATTCCTTCCTATAGTTCTTATATTAGTATGGCTACGGCCCACTACCTCTCATCGAGGGGTGGCCTGTGTCCCACTATTGGGAACATTAGAGGCTGATCATGTATATGACTTTTACATTACGTGTATGTCGAATACCGAATCCTTGGTTCGGTATCTACAACGAAATAATGCATTACTGCTTAGCACTGATATTATAGTTATCTTCTAAGAAGTAGGTAGTAAGGTAAACTTTTCAAAACATCTACTTGAACACCTAGAGTGACTGACAGTGAAGGCGGAACCACAATTTTGTGGTATAAATAAATAAATATATACGGACAAATCACACAGATTGATCTAGCCCCAAAGTAAGTTCGAGACTTGTGTTATGGGATACTAACTCAACGATACTATATTTATAATAGATACATATATAGATAAACATCCAAGACCCAGGCCAATCAGGAAATGATCATTTTCCATCATGACCTGGCCGGGGATCGAACCCGGGGCCTCCACGTCGCAGGCAGGCGTGTTGACCGCTGCGCCACGGAGGACGATGGTATGGTGTGTCACAACGCAGTTCTAGCCAATCAAAACTCTTTTGATTGGTTACACCCAAGTCAACGATTCGTCGTGCACCGGCATGATGTCTGGTGAAGCCGTACGAAGGACGGGTTTGAGTTGCGATGTGTGCCGGGTACGATGCGCCAAATGTTGTAATGTCGATTGCATCACTTCGCTCAACTTCCGTCTTCACTCAGTTTTTTTTTTTGAGTTTATAGGCTCTTAATAAACTAGCGCGCTATACCATCAACGATTGTATCACTGCTTACTATAGGGCGGGGTTGCGGTCAAATACTAGTTTAAGATGAATTAAAAAAAACTTCACCGCAGAAATGTAGTTCCGCCTTCTTTTTCTTTAGTCTATAGATGTCCACTGCTGCACAAAAGCCTCCCCAAGGCTTTCCACGATGACCGGTCTTGTGCTGCCCGCATCCATCGGCTTCCCGCAACCTTCACTAGGTCATCGGTCCACCTTGTTGCGTCTTCCGGTACGTGGCCGCCACTCCAGAACCTTACTGCCTCATCGGTTATCGGTTTTACGAGCAATGTGCACTGTCCCACTGCCACTTAAGTTTAGCGACTCGAAGAGCTATCTCGGTGCCTTTGGTGTTTCTTCCGCGGATCTCCTCATTTCTGATTCGATCACGCAGAGAAACTCCGAGCATAGCTCTTTCCATTGCCCTTTGTCTGACTCTGAGCCTTCGCATGAGGCCTTGAGGCTTGACGGTTTTGTCCCGCCTAGATTTACTTTAATTTAGAAGAAGAATTCCATCACCCATACCCTCCCTTAAAGTGAGCACACTAATGGCAAATTTTATACGTTTTCAGCGACCCACTTCTGCTTCACACGGTTCACATCTGATCTCAATCTCAATTTGTCTACAAAAGCTAATAATTTAATGCGTTTTTAGAAAGTGCTTTAGCTACATGAGAAATATTATCCGCCGTGCTCTAGTCACCGCCGTCGTGCCAGCTGTTTTAGAACCTCACGGCTTGACACGCAACGATGGGAAGAGACCAGACGGAATGACTGTAATGCCTTGGAAGGCAGGTAGGCCTTTGGTATGGGATGCAACGTGTGTCGACACCCTTGCGCCATCCCATCTTCCAAATACGGCGAGTTGTGCTGCAGCGGCTGCTGCAAGTGCGGAAAACCTCAAACGGCGGAAATACTCCAATCTCATTGGAACCTATATGTTCGAGCCATTTGGGGTTGAAACACTAGGGCCATGGGGTCCGAGTGCACACCTGTTGTTCCGAGATATCGCCAAACGTCTAATCGACTCTTCACGTGACCAGAGGGCTGGGCTATTTTTTGGCCAAAGAATCAGCATCGCCATACAACGTGGCAATGCTGCCGGCCTTTTGGACACGATGCCCCCTAGTTATTTCCATTTCACTTTTATATACTTGTACATAATTTTATTTTTTTAACTTTTTAAATTATTTAAATATTAGCCACTAAATTAATGTGAATATTTGAATGAATAAACTAAGCTACATGAGTCACGTACCTACTAATTTGATTTTAAGTATTGCACAGACAATCTCCAACTGACTTAAAAGAAACTAAAAAAAAGCAAAAGCAAAGTGCATGAAAATAAAATCATAGAAAACAAACACATCACCCAGAACAACCCTTCTTGCAGTGAGGACACTGACGGCTAGTATTTGTGCGTTGTCAACGACCTACATCTCCGTCACATGATTCACAACTCGATAAGATTCGTGAGTTTGAGATTTGTGAGTTTTATATTAATAATAGGATTGGGGAAAAAGTTATAAAGTCAAATAATGGTCTGCAGTAAATGTGATGATGAAGACCATAGGCAATCGAGGGAATTCTTAAAAATTACGGGTAAAATTTAATGTAAACAAAAATTACGTGGTTTCCCCCAACTATATTCGCGTCAGCTTCCAGTCTGACCGGATGCAATTGAATACATAGTACGTTTCACAACTAAAAAGTGGAAAATAAAAACTTTTTTACAAAAAAAATCAACCGTCTTCCAAAAACTACAACAAAGTGAAAAATTTGTAGTGGTTTTTGGAAGTCGGTTGATTTTTTTCGGAAAATATTTTTTTTAATAGAGTTTATTTTCTTTTAACTAAATTATGTCAATTTTGTTCGATATTTTTTACCATCTTGTAGGTATGAGTATGTAGGGATATGATCCCAGCGCTATAGAACTTTTGGGACTTCTGATCAAAATACTGCGACAAGTGGATTTGGCAGTCCTCTCGTGATGTTAACCTAACACTGCCTAAAGAATTTTAAAGAGACCGAAATAGGTGGAAATCTGAAGGCGCAAGAAAGGTTAGGTCTACTCGTATACGGCGGATGCATTAATAACTCCCACCAAACTCTCTTAATATTTGCTGAGTGGCAAAATATGTGTGAGGTCTAGCGTTATCATGATGAAAAACCACCATTCTATTGATTAATTCCAGGCGCTTTCTCTCAACTTCTTGGTTTAATCTAATCAGTTGTTCACAGTATAGTTTAGACTTGATGGTTCTGCCTGGTGGTAACAGCTCATATTGAATAATGCCCTTCCAAACACATCACACACACCATCACCTTGTTGCGAGTTAATCCGGGTTTCGCCACAGTCTCTGAAGCCTAACCGGTCTTTAACCACGACCTTTTCATTGGGTTTTTTTTTGTGTACCCAGTTTTTTTAATGCATAAACCAAATTTTTGCTACTCTCACAGATACTGCACTAGGTCCATGTTCTATGTTCTATGTTACTGGTTTGGTTTCCGCACTCAGTCCCTTCAGTGGACCATTGTGCGTGACATCCACTGGGTCCATAAACATCGCAATTTATTTTCGAGGCTTGCGTTGCATTTTTACCTTTTTGTAGTAAAAATTTAAAATGTATCGAATTTCTTCTTTAGATTAACTCATCTTGATGGTACGAAAAACAAATGAAAACACACATCTCCCTTAATTGAATTTGGAATTAGGTTTTTTTAAAATTTACATTTTAAATGATACCAAAACCAGTCAGACGCATATACTCGTAGTATAGCCAAAGAGATTTTATTAAAAGTTCATACATAATAATTATGATGCGAAAAGACTTTTTCTCCAATCTAATGTATTATACCAAGACCTTGCGAAATTTCTTCCCCAAATGATGAAATATCAATAAAATGTGTTGCGAAAATTATATTTAAAAAAAAGTAATTGAAATTTGATAAGAATATCAATATTAATATTATAAATAGGACAGTCTTTGTGTCCGTGTGTGTCCATCTATCATGGCAAAACGGAGCAATGAATTGACGTGATTTTAAGTGGTGATGGTTGAATGGATGAAGAGTGACACAAGCTACTTTTTGTCACTTTCTAACTAACTATTTCACTAAAATGGATATTGGAAGTTTGTATGGAGCATACACCAATTTTCAAGGCAGAAAACTAAAAATTGGAATGGAGACTATATATTGGCAATTGACTAACAAAAAAATGGTGCTAATTTTTTTTTTAATTCGCCTTTATTAATTTAATAAAATCATCTACAGTAGCGTATTAAAATAATATTCTGTTCAGAGTTCTCTTTCGTTTTCTAAATCAGGAAAGGGCAACCGTGTTACCCCGACTTTAATGGAGTGAATCGTCGGGCAATAGCTATTCGACTATAATTTATAATATGTACATAGAGTTATTGCATATTGGTTTCTGAACATCCAAGTGTAGAGAATTTATTCAATATAATATGAATTTGTGGGCAACATGAATATGCTGTGGCAAATAAGAGTATTAGGCCTTAATATTTATGTTTAGATGTATGTTTAGACATACATAGACATATTATAGACACACATCAAACAAAAAAAAAATACTGGGGTTAAATAGTGGAAACGTTTGATATAATCAATCAAGAAATCGTCATATCATCGTGTAACTTAATATTATATCTTAAGGGTTTTTTTTTGTTAGTACGTCAAATTACATCTTACTTTATCAATAAACATAAATAAGCAATATAAGCAATAAACATAATTTTAAAGCTTTTCTGAACCGCTACACCGAAACAAATTACTCACGTTTTAGTCGTTTTTCCAAAATTTACGATTGGCAATCAAGGATTTTTTTAAAGTGCGAATACTTCGCATTTGTCACCTAGTATCTTATACATATAATAATATTAATCTGTCTTTCTCTCTCTCAACTATATTAAATACGGCTTCTACAATACCAGTATTTCTCCACAAGTAGTATTACTCCACAACCACGTAATTTAATACTCCTTGGTAAGCCAGGTTCTCAGACTTTTGGGCTGACTTGTAACACCTGTCAAAGATCTTTAAAAGCCGGGACCAACGATATAACGTGATTCCCAAAGCACTTGAACAATAAAAACTGATTTCAAATACAGACAGACATTTTGCGAGTCACCACATTAATTACCTTTGGGCATTAAATCCAATTTGTTTTTTCTACTAAAGTTTCAAATCATTTTCTTAATCTGAGTTAAAAGAGTTTCATTAAGATGTAGATCTCTTTTGATTATCAACTTATGATCAAGCTTAACTTATGTATAAAACTAATTAATTTGTCCGGCCCTCTACAAAGGATCGTGGTTAAAGATAGTGTCAGGTATAATAAATTATGTGGCCGCGGAATTAGTAGTACCTATACGGCTAAGCTAGATAAATAACTATTTATTATAACGTTGACACTGGGGCTCGTGGTTAATATAATACAAAATACCGCACGCGTAAATCAATAGAATAGAATATAATAGAACACTCTTTAATATGTACACCATTTAGATTATAGTGACACAATTGGCGGTCTTATCCCTAAGAGCGATCTTTTACAGACAACCTTTGGATGGAAAACTAAGAGGAAGGAGAGAGAAATAAAGTAGGTAGTCTACAGTGCACTATTTACATAGATTATACAATAAATATGTACGTTATGTACCTTGTTTAAATAAAGGTATACATCTATTCATGTTTAAAGAGAGAGGAAGTGCTTTTTTATCATAGTTTTTAAAGTGGATAGAGTTTGAGCACGCCTGACGGACACGGGCAAGTCATTCCATAGCCGAACTGTTTATTGTACGTAAAAGATCATTTATCATAGAAACTAGTGGAATACTTGCATTTTTGCAGCGTTTTTTTTTAACAATTATAAACTATAGCTTGACCATATCTTAACGATCACTACCATTCAATGGTCATGATCATCATCATCATAATGGGCAACATGCCCTAGGGTATGACGCAGATATTTATGTATATTGTTAAAAAAAGTTAGGTTGTTGGTGTTGAACTAGCTGAGCCACGGCCCCTCCCTGTGGAGGGGCGAATGAGGGCCCGCCGTATTAGGCGGGCATAACGCCGGTGGGGGGAGCCAAGGCTCCGTTTTTTCCCAATCCCCCGCCACCAAGGCGACGCGGAGTGCGGTTGGGGTTTTTAGTGGGTATACCGGGAGGCTCTCTCCCGGGGAGTCCCACATACCCCTCCCGTCCCCCGACGGGCGGGGATGCGTAATTGTCATTTTACCCAGCAAAAAAAAAAAAAGGTGTTGTTTGTGTTTCGTTTTCAAGTGCTTACTTCCCGTAACAGATAAGGCAAAACAATCTATATAAAGTCTACCTAATTTTGTGTATTGTAAACAGGCTTAGCGTATAATATTTAGTATGTGTGTATCTGAAAGGTGGGTCGTATTTAAGACGTATCAGCTTACACTAATGCAGGCGACTATTAGAAATAGGATTCGCCTTCCGCTTCTAGTCTGTCCTAGCCACCTTATTTAGGTCATCCGTCCATCTATCTGTGGGGCGTCCCAAACTAGCCGATATGCGAGTACAGACCATGACACAGAACAACTTACTCCACGGACCACCATCGTTATAGCGAAAATATAATAAATCATCTCATACATTAGGTACAAGGTGTGATTCTTTTTTTTATTCGAAACGATCCATAAAATAGTTATAATCTAGATGCTAATTTTAGCAAGTATACCTAGTTAACTAGCTTTTGGCTGCGTGAATGTTGGAACTATCCCACAAGAATGTGCTATAATAATATTAAGTAAATCTACATGTGTTCTTGCCCAGGATACCATCTCCCTCGTTGCCAAATTTTATTAAATATAAACCACTATTTATATTATATTTATTACTCAATTATATTGTATTTATATCAGGTCAGTGGTTAGCTAGCTAGTTAATTATACTAGCTGAAATTATCATCCAGATTTAAACTATGTTGTTGATGGTTTCGAATAAAAAGAAAATACCTTGTACCTAATGTATGAGATGACTAATTATTTATAATATACAGACGTGAGTCTCTTTATTACACACCTGTTTGTAGCTACACCTGTTGTGTATTGCAATGCCACCATGAGGAACTCTCACGAGCGTTCCCAGAATACCCGTCCAAAGTTTAATCACAATCTGATGTATGGTTTCGGATTGCATAGAGGTCAAACATACAAACATTGATTTTTATTTATACAGATTGTAAGTTTGGATCCCTAAATATATGTCCTCAATATTTAAGTCTGTGTGTAACGTCTCATCAAAATCCAAAATCCAAATCGAATAGGTACTCTGAGAGAAGACATTCTTCAGTTTTATCGAGAGAGACCTTTTTATTTTTCTCAGCATTTTTCCTCTTGTATCCTATTTGATCTATGCTGTGCCCGACAGGGTCCATAATTGTAAGTACTATAATCGTTTCCCTACACATATATACATTCTCGTACGAAATACAGAATTGAGGATTCCAAATGACTTTGCCAAGTATCGTCAGACATAGCCACATAGCCTAGTTTTTACACGATTTACAAGTTACTGTAAAAAGTATTTCTGGCGCCACTATTCTTGTCTTACAAAGCGGCTGGGTTAGGTGACATTGTAACTATGTTTGGTTCCCTCGTCTGCCTAGATCGATTTTTGTAAGTTTATATATAAGGTAGTTGAGACATCGACGTGCAAACTGTAACCAAGAATTTAGAACATGATTATTGATTTATTTATACTTGCTTACACAAAGGTTTGTAAAAAGGCGGATTTAATGCTTAAAGATTCTAGATATAGCCTAGATGTTTTTCGAAAAAATATCTTGTGTTTCATAGAAAAGTGTAATATTTATACCTACGACGTCAACATGTATGACACAGATAATTGCATAGAGAAAAAAAAATCTGCACTTCTATACAGAAAGGTAGGTAATAGTCTGACACAGTCAAAATAAAGGTTTTGTTATATAAACCAGCTTAAAATTAAAACCAGCCAAAAATTTCATATTTTTGAGCGTCGGTGGAAGGATGTATTGTATGTAAATAATCTTTTTGGTCTTTTAAACCAAAAAGGATGAATATTGTCTTTGCTTTCTCCCAAATTCCGTCTAATAGTTCTCATCTTCATCTTAAGTACTTTTAGGTCCTTTAGTGATGCAGCCAGTTGCTAGTAAATTATCACTTGTATAAATTTTGTACGTCTATTAGCCGGTTGAAAAAGGCCATTAAAGTAATTGAAAGTTATTTTAGAAAGAAGAAACAAAAAAAGAACCATTGTGACCATTTCGTATTTGGAATATAAGTATTTCAAATCGCATTTCATAAAACAATTGCTTCAGTGTCATCGACCGCGACGCATGAAATCGTACAATTGTTATGTCACTTATAAAAAGAAATTTTTTGTTTCTTAGCTGACAACTGGTTAATGAAACAACACTTTTATCTATACTAATAATCAGAGGAACTACTTGTCTGATTTGAAAAAATCTTTGCATTGGATAGCCCATTAATCTAGGAAGGCTTTAGATTATATAACATAACGCTGCGACCAATTGGAGCGGAACATATAAATCAAACATATCGAAACCTACGCTGGTGAAACCGCGCGGCGCAGCTAGTTATTAATAACCGACAAAAGTATCAAAGTCATAAACTCAATATTATATTTCTCACAAATCTGAGTGCATGGTTCCCACTGATAGCTTCCTATGAAGAAGAGTTGGTAAGAAACTTTTGTAATAAGTAGGTACTACTTATAACTATGGTTATGAATTGCTCATCGATATTGGCCATCCTTTATATTACTATCTATTATATTTAAATGGTACATCACCATCCATCTGCAATATTGTCTTTGCTTTCTCCCAAATTCCGTCTAATAGTTCTCATCTTCATCTTAAGTACTTTTAGGTCCTTATTACAGAAGGAAACTCAAGCATTGATCTCTATTTAAGCATTACTTAAAACTAGTTTCAACCAATCAAATGGCTTGAAACGAGACTTAGGTAGAGCTTGAGTTTTGAGTGACGTTCTGTAATAGATTAGACCTAAAGTGTGATCGCCTGTAGCTCATTTATATTTTGAATGATTGAAATAATAAACCTCTCAAATAACGGTGAAGCATAACATCGTGAAGAAACTGGCATGTCTTAGAACCAATGAATAAAAGATTGTGACATCTACCTTCACTGAGCTCGTGCATTGGATTACTGCCCACTGCTTTTTAAAGAGGCTTGTATCTACGCTGTGGGAACATTAAAGGCAAATTATGTACATAACAAAGGATACTTTATCTGAGTATTTTGTTAGTATTGTCACTGAATTTACATGTAACGAATGTTTTTTTCCTTATTGGTTTATAGGAGCTTTTACGCATAGCGTAAGTCAGTCCCATCGTAACCTAAATAATTGTACTTTCAGAACATGTGTGAGCCTTGAATTTGAACAAACCTTTCATATCATCGATACGATTTGATGTAGACCATTGAGCCATTGTGTAATATAGTCGTTAATTTAGTAAAATTAAGGACTATATTAGACAATGGCTCCGATTCCTTTGTTCACAAACTAAATTAAATTTAAGATCAGACGTCCTCCGTGGCGCAGCGGTCAACAGGCCTGCCTGCGTGGAGGCCTCGGGTTCGATCCCTGGCCAGGCCATGATGAAAAAACGATCTTTTCCTGATTAGCCTGGGTCTTGGGTGTTTATCTATATATGTATCTATTATAAATGTAGTATCGTTAAGTTAGTATCCCATAACACAAGTCTCGAACTTACTTTGGGGCTAGCTCAATCTGTGTGATTTGTCCGTATATATTTATTTATTAAATTTTGCATTTTTCTCTCTTTTTTTATTAAGAAACGGAGAGAAGAAAAAAAAATGTTTTAGACGTGTCAAATTAGTCGGCTCGTGATGTAAATTGGCATATTTTGGTCGCCGTGTTTATAATCGCGTCTAAACTGTCTATGAAATATCTTAATTTGACAGAATTAAACTAAAATGTTATCTTCTATCCTTTTCTTAATGAAATAGAAAGAAAAAGATGCGCTTATTAAAATTAGTTTAGTTTGTAAAGAAGAGTCTCGGTCCCAATGTCAATGCAACTTATTTTAGCAACATTTTAATGTCAGAATGCACGCAACGATGTTATTTGCATTGTTATTGACATTGTTGTTACCAAGTGGCAAAGTTTACTGAATGCTGGCTGTAAAATATTTGAATATTGGAGGTAACAAGGCTTATAGCATGTTAAACTTCAATGCTACGTGTTAACCCTCTCATTTACGGTTTATTATTTTTTTTATTAAGAATAACTATAATCTAGCGCTTGACCGCAATCCCGCCTGATGGTAAGCAGTGATGCGATCGTTACTATTCACTCAGAAAAACTTTACAAATAGGAAGGAAGACGGCAGTTGAGCGAGGTGATGCAATGTTAAAACCAACAACACGACCAACGATGCTGCGCCAAAGGGAGATTGATCTGAAGACCCTTCACGACCAAACTCCCAACACAACAACATTAGGCGCATCGTACCCGGCACACATCGCAACACAACTGCTCAGACCCGTCCTCCGTACGGCTTCACCAGACATCATGCCGGAACACGACAAATCGCTTGGCGGCAAGACTTTGTCTGGTGGGTGGTAACTTCTGCCGGCGGCCGATGTTATGGCCTACCACCGAGAACAAATCATCATCATCATCATAATCATCATCAACCTTTCTTTTTATCGTCCCACTACTGGGCACAGGTCTCCTCTCATACAGAGAAGGATTGAGCGTAATCACCACGCTTGCTCAATGGGGGTTGGCGATTTCAGACAAAGTCCAGGTTCCCTCAAGATGTTTTCCTTCACCTTCAGTCATTGGTGTCCAAGATATACTTAGAAAGTACGTATAACTTTAGAAAAGTTGCATTGGAACTTGCCTGACCTGGAATCGAACCCGCGCACTCATACTTGAGAGGCTGGTGTTTTAACCACTAGGCCACCACGACTTACGGTTTATAGTTATGACTTTATTGGAATAATAAGTAATTTATGTAAAATATTTAGTTTCGAGTGAAGTACTGTTACTATTTCTCAATACTTGTAATCTAAATAAATTACAAAGAGAAAAATAGCGTAAAGTTTAAAACGGCTGAACTGATTTGGCATATGAGTAGACTATGATCTGGAAAAGGACAAAGGTTACTTTTGACCCTAATCGTATACGGTTGTTTGAATGACGTCATTGTCATCTCCTTCTCACTGTCAGAAAAACTGTCTACGACCCTTTAATAATATCAAAGAAATAATCCTATTTTAAGAACTTCACAAGCAAAAAGGTTCGCAGTAAACTTAACATAAACAAACCGTCCCTTTACCTTAAAACTTCTAAAAAAATCCCAAACATTTTGATATTTACGTCAGAGATTCGAAGGGAAAGTCCGCCACTGTCCTCCCATGGGGGTCCCTAAGTGCGTGACACTTTGGATGATTGACAAATCGCTTATCGCTTAAATTTATATTTTTTACTGACAGACTGAGTTATAGCGTTTATCTGGCTCTCGGGAATGTCTGGAGTAGTCTAGACGTGTAAATGTAACACTTGTAATAAGATTTCGGTGTTAAGATTTGTAGTGTTCGGTTAGTAAGATGTGGCCTTCTTATATATGGAGTATATGTAAGAACAGAATAAAAGAAAGTACATTTATTTAGTGGCGCACAAAAAACAAATAAAAAGAAATCATCATCATCATCATCAACCTTTTTATAGTCCCACTGCTGAGCACAGATCTCCTCTCTTACAAAGAAGGATTGAGCGTAATCACCACGCTTGTTCAATGCGGGTTGGCGATTTCAGACTTAAAGTCCAGGTTTCCTCAAGATGTTTTCTTTCACCTTATAATCAGTCATTGGTGTCCAAGGTATACTTAGAAAAGTTATATTGGTACTTGCATGACCTGGAATCGAACCCGCACACTCATATTTGAGAGGCTGGTGTTTTAGCCACTAGGCCACCACGACTTCGGCAAAAATCAAAGTTTATATTGGACTGGTACATAAAGAGTATTCTATTCTACCTAAGCTCGGCAATTAATAAATGCCATGTACTTGTGGAGGCATGAGGAACAGGGAGTAAAGTTCACTCATTCTCCGTAGAAAAGGGAGGATCCTCCGACCAGACCGGTGTTATGTCTGGCGGGCACTTGCCCAACCGTTGAAATTGGGAAGTTGTATATATGCTAGTTGCACGGTAAACTCTGATTGCGAGATGTAGAATTCGTGTGACGTCAGTATGACGCGTTGTTCCATGTGGCGTTTGTAGGTACCGCTACATACCTACTAATATAATTTTATCAGTTTTAGCTTGTACTTTATAAGTAATTAAACTTTCAAATCAAACTATGGGACAAAGAGATTTTATTTTATAAATTATAAACTAGTGCTTGACCGCAATCCCGCCTGATAGTAAGCAGTGATGCAATCATTGATCATAAAGCGCGCTAGTTTATTAAGAGCCTATTCACTATAGCCTTGAAGACACTTAAACTGTAGTCCGACGGAAACACCGCCGCTGCCAATGTGTTCCAGGCCTTCGAAGTACGCGGTATGAAAGAGGAGGCGAAAGGCTTCGTCCGGACCGTAGTGGTGTCAACAACGTAAGGGTGGAAACTCGCTGTACGACGAGTCGTCCAGACTTATCAGCCAATCGATGCTATAATAATTTCACCGAGGAAACTTAGAAGAAGTAAGCGTAGAGGGAGTTCATGACAAGTTTTTCACGATGGTCACAAACATGGGTGAATAGTCACAGAATCGCAAAGCAGACATGAAATTATTCGAAGAGTGTTCTTTTTATCTCTACGTAACTAAAGTTCTTTGACTTAAAGCTGATGGAATGTTAAATGAGTAGTGTAAAACTCACACGCTGATAGGCTACTGGAACGATTTAATTAAAGTACAGTAAATATTTTATATTATTCTAAGTGATTTTAAAATTCTTCCCTTTGGCTTGTCTGTCACATCTGACAACAAAACTAAATCTCAAACTATAGCTATAACTAAGTTTGTCTTTTATTTCATGTATAAGTTATAACATTATACTGCTTCGTGGAGGGTACATGTAAGCACCATATAGGCTTTACATTATTCGACATTCACTTTTTATAGATGGTTAATACTTCAGAGGTGTTATGCTGGGCCAGGGTTGCGGGTTGGTTAAAAAAGAAACCGTGGCCCTGGCCTACAGGCAAGTGAAGGAACACGGCTGGGTTTTAGTCAGTAAAAGTCTGACACGCCCTTCCGCTCCGCTCAGAGCGGAGAAGTCATTTGTTGAATTCCCATCCCAACAAAAAAAAAAAGGCATGCTGAACGGTCAGCCGGCGTTGGTCGGTTGTAGGTATTTTATGTTAAATATCATTTTATTTTTGCGTGTTTTATTTTGTTGTATACTATTTATTGTTTTGATAGTATTTTATGATGTTTAGTCCTTTCAAAAACGCCAGGTTCCTTTATAACCATCATATTGTCATGACATGTTTAAAAGGAGCCCGGTGGCGGCTTATGTACGTGGTTGGGGCCGGCTTAAGTATATTGTATTTTGTATTATTATTTATTACAGAATGAGTAGAGATATGAGATTACCACACATACGTACACAGAGTAGTATGTGTCCAAAGTTTCGTACATATATTGCTATGTACATACAGTACTGTATGAGGATAGCTACCACTAAATTAACGTTGAATTAAGTCTGTCTGTAACCTGTTTCCTGTACCTACTAAATTTGGTGCTAGCTACATATAGTCCATCGCTCTATATTTTATGTCATCTGCTTTATATTTTAGTATTTTTTCTACTTATTGTTTTTGTTTATTGTTTATATAAAACCGATAAACATTGAAGTTATGAAGTTAACTTCAATAGTGCATTAACAAAAATCTATAAAGTGATTTTCAATCGGAATTTCTGGTTTAAGTATTGAAATATTCAAACCATTCAATTTGGAAGTGGAGCTACAAATGCCGTCTACGTCGGCTGTGTTATAACGTATTAATGCTACCATTTTTAGAAAGATTGAGATATAAGCGGGCTAGCGAGATCTCTTTTTTTGCAATGGAATATTTTTTTTTAAATTGTTTAAATAGTGATGGCGTTAATAATTTATAATACAGATACGCTTTCTATTTATTTACGTATTCAATTGATTTATTATATAATATATTTGGAATAGATTGTACAATATTTTTTATGCTTTAACATAACCAGTAGGGTAATTACGTAACACACTATCATTTTTTTTGACAGTTGAACAACATTCATTGCGTTATTTACATAGTCGACTAGATAGTAAGCTGAAACATTTTTCAAACATATGGACCAATGGACTAGCAATAAGCTTCAAAGTGATTCCAACTGTTAGTAATACTGAGTTACGCAATTAGGTTGCTGTTGACTGAAATTCTGTTTTGTAAATTTCTTACACAAAAAAATAAAATATATTATTTCGAATTCAATGATTTGTTTTCGACAACTGATAGGGTATTTGACTAAAAAAAAAAAACTAATTAGTCCGTCAGTCAGATTTCCAAAAAATACTAGACACTTTTTCATTTAAACAAAAAAATGAAGACGACACAGTGCGTTGAAAACTCGTGTGACGTCCCTTCACGATACATTTTTTAGCGACCAGTGACGTCACCAGCTACCACTCCTGATCTTTGATGCCTTTTATATTTGTCAATTTTTATTGTTTTAATAAAACAATAAATACGGGTTTAGTATTTTTTGGAAATCTGACTGACGGACTAATTAGTTTTTTTTAGTCAAATACCCTATTATGCAATTCAAAATAATATTTCTGAAACTGAGTATTAAAATGAAATTATTATCTATTTAATTTCTATTTAACTTTGTTTTAGATGGTCCCATGGTTTGCTGTTCCACCAAGCGGTAGTGGACCTGGCCCGAGCGGCCATCCTGCTGCCCCTCGGCATTGCCGTGTTCCGTTGTCAGCCGGTGTACAAGTGCTCACTGGTAGAAACAGCGTTTCTGTTATTGGTATGTGTGGCGGTTTATCTTTATATACTTATTTAAAGGTCTGTTTTAACAACTCGGAAAAGTATTATTAGGGTATTAAATTTATCGAGTTGTTAATTTCTAACAAAGTGTACGAGTAATCTCTATAGATATTGTCAATCTGTAGAGTGAAACAGGCCCTCACATAAAACATAAGGGGACTTTCAGTTTTGACAGTTTAACAACTTTCATTACGTTGTTTAAGTTGTTGATTGGACAATCTTTTCAAATTTATGAAGCAATGAATTAGCCTTCGAAATGATTCAGATGATATTAGATAGTATGTTACGTGGTTGGTGTGTTGTTGGTGCGACAGGCTCCGTTGCGTAGCGGTAGCGAAAGCGGCCGCTGCGCAAGGAACCGCGGGTTTGATCCTCGCGCAGTGCCAACATTGGTATGCATGAATATTAATGTTTGCACTGATCTGGTCGTGCCTCGGAAAGCACGTTAAGCCGTTGGTCCCGGTTGCCATATGAAAATCTAATGGCAGTCGTTACGGGTTGTTGGAGCCCTCAAAAGTCCAACAATTGGTGTAACTGCACTGTTTCGATCTCGCCTTTGGGTAGTGGAGGTCAGACGGTAGTCGCTTCACGGAAAATATCGATGTTTAGCTAAAATTAGTAGTTAGACTAGTAAAGCGGACCCCAGACTTCAAATCTGAAAAAAAAAAGCTTCGGATGCGACTGGGATTAACTCTGAGAGAATGAAAGACATAGTTTAAAACGTTTAGAGCTAATGACTAAGTATTAAGGTCACAAAAATCTAATATACAGTTTTATTATTTGTATAAGGTACGGTTAACTAATCTAGAAAATAATTTCAAACAAATTTTGGTTCATTTTTTAACAGTCAGGTGGAAAATGCCACTGGGACTAGGTTCCATTCAATAAAAACGGTAGGTGTTTTCTGTAAACAATCTTTTAGATCTAAAGATTCAATACTACGAACATAGTAAGTCAGATTTTGAATGAGGGCGAGAACAAATAAGCGATTTAGAAATAAATAACTTACAGACAAAACTACGTTCATATAAAGAAGTACTAATACTTTGAATTGCTATTTATTCGTAAATATAACATAATATAACTTATAGCAACGGTACAGGCAGATACATACAAAATACGGTTTGCTTATATTTTTCCTCCCTACGTGACACACTTCGGTCACACGTATGCCAATCCAAAATGGCCGACTGAACGAAACGAACCTTCGCAATATACTCGTCCGGACGTTAGAAATTAAATACTAGGTTGGCCACAACCCCAACTACGAGTATGCCATGGTGAGTTAGTCAGCGTTTTTGAAAACTTTGCACAAAAATTGGAACTGAAAATTCAACTTTGTGTCCTAGGCTTTCCGTATGCAGTACACATTCCCCGTATATTCATTCCCCTGTAGATGGACTGAATATTTCAGCGTGGTTTACTGCTAAACGAGTGGAACTTATAACACTAGAATTAGAATCTTACTGGAGGACAGTTTTACTATGGACTGTTTTCATTATCTAAAATAAATTATAATCCATTCTACTTTATTTAAATGTATTCTAAGTTGATTTCTGGGTGAACATTTTGTTACAGAAAAGGTCCTAGCAAGTATTTGCTTCCAATGGGATTTGAACTTTATGAAGTATGATATTCAGTTTTTTTTCTTGTGTTGAAAATTATCTCAATTTCTGCTTTCAAAATACATAAAAAATGTTATACAATGAAAAGAAGTTAAAAGACTTCATCAAAATGACTGTGTTCACAAGAAAATTGTCATATATAGGTACAACGTTATTTTTTGTTTATGCGAAACCTGAATATAGTTTGTTCAGAATAAGCAACTGAATCGATTCCAATCATTAACCGACTTCAAAAAGGAGAAGGTTACTCAATTCGACCGTATATATGCTTTTTTATGTTTGTTCGCGGATAACTTCGTCATTTATGAACCGATTTTGATAAGTCTTTTTCTGTTGGAAAGAAGACATTCCCAAGGTAGTTCCATGATAAGGACATCAGGGTTTGATGGTGGAAGACCAGAGAAATCAAGGGGAACTTTCAAAAATCGTATGGGCAACCAGTGCGTTTGTAAGTTTTTTATTAAGTATTTTAGCGTCAGCATCCAGTCTGACCGGATGCAGCTGAACAGTACTTTTCACAACTAAAATGTGTAAAATAAAAACTGTTTTTTTTTTTTACAAAAAAACAGCCGACTTCCAAAAAACACTACAAAGTGTAAAAGAAATTGTTGCAGTGTGGATACCGAGCGCGCGCACGCAATTTATATATATTTGTTGTTTGAACGACAGTTAACTTTAGACATCGTTTATCAATAAAGCTTATACAATAAAAAAAATCGCGTGTAAAGTTGAGTACGAGTAGTTGAGTTTTAAATAGTAGCCTATATTTATGATTTTGTTTTGTTTAACTAATATAGACAAAACAAAAAATCTATTTTCTAAACCTGGAGGACCTTATTAAGAGGTAACAACGTTTAGTCTTACGTTTCGCTTAAATTTGATCCCTAGTAACACAAAAATGGATCACATATATACCTTTTTTATCAAGGCGACATTTTTAGCTATAGTCTGATACCTGTTTGGATACATTGATACAATTTTGTCCATAAAAGATCTGGAGTGAGAGTCCATTAAAATTAATATTGTATAAGTCTACATTTAGCAACGGTCGATTTTCATTGGCTGGTAGCACTTGCGGAAATGTTTGCAAATGATTATCTCGATTAATGGTCTTTATCTTGGTCATTTGGCCACATGGCCCCATCGTCTTATATCAGCCATTGAGTGTTCATTGACCCATAACTTTTATCCTTACAAATGTCCTTGTTTACGTTATCAGTTATATAAATTAGTGGAATTAGCTCTTTCGGGACTTTCTTTTTCCTTTAATTTTCAGTTGACGGTTATGTAGTTGTGATCAGAAGGTCCATTCCCGCCTTCAAAATGTTTTCGTGAGCTCATGCCAACCAATGTCAAAAACGTTTGCCGCCAGATATACCCAATCTCTCTGTATCACTACATGGTAAAGAACAAAGTTACTTTCTCTTTCCCTACGTATGATTAAATCTTTAAAACTACGCACCAGATTTTGATGCCGTTTTTTTATATATAGAGTGATTAAAAGAGATGGTTTGTATGTATAATAGCTTCCATTAAATAGTGGAGAAATGCTATTATTTTTGAGGTTTCTAATGTGATGTTGTACATAATTACAATCGTTTGCAGTGAAACGCAGGCTGCACCCTACTTGATTTATGTGCACATTGAAAAGGTCTACAGAAAAGTCCGTAATGGTATATGTCTATCTCTTATGGATATCCTACAATAACATTATTTTGTCTTTGGTTTAAGGTACAAAGGAAATTACTGACATGGTGCATTCAATATAGAAATGTGTATTTCATGTAAATTTAATAAATGTTTTAATAAAAATCATCTTCGAATCGCCTTTGTTGGATATAGAGACTGAACTTAAGTATCATCAAACTCAGATGAGCATCAATAGAATGCAAAAAAGTAACAGATCTTCAGTGACAAAAGTACGATTGTTTGAGACTGTGCTCAAAAAGAACATAAAAGTGATTTATTGGCACTTAAGTTCAGTTGGTCGAAGATGAACGAAGCACGAAGATTATTCTTCACACTTTTCTCAAGTGCCAAGAATAATCTTCGATGCTTAATTTTGATAGTATTTTCTAAGATCTAAATGGTTGGAGTGTTTGTAGACTGACTACCTAATGTGTTTTAATTTCTCTCCCCCCTAAACTCTTCCTCACCGAGAAGGAGGCCTGTGTTCCAACAGTGGGAACATTATAAGCTGATTATGTTATGTATACACAATTTTACTAGTGTTTTGAAAATTAACACCCATATTATTTTAGGTTACCGTTTCTACAGTGAACATGCTCACAACGGTGCTCAATGATAGTCCAATTTTCCCTGAAAATGAGGAGGAGCAAGCCGATTTATCAGCTCCATTACTAATGGACAGCCCACAGGTAAAATTATGATCTATATGTTCTCCCTTCAGGGCTTTTGCTTTTACTTGGGGCTACTTTAATTCTTCAGAGAAATAAAATTGTTCTTAATTTTGGTACTGTTAAAAGAGATGCCCGAATGAAATTCTGAGTACACTAAAATATTTTGTGAACCAAAAATCCTATTGTAAAATGAACCTTTTGTTACAGTGCGTCCTTTTCGGAACATTCATGATTTGGTTCGCATCAATTACAATAAATCTTGGGCCAACGTTCTTATCTGGAGCTTTGGCTGCCAGTGCAGGCTCTTACGGGTCTTACGGCCCCGCGCCGTCGTGTCCTTTAGTCCGAGGACCCTTCAGGCATTATGTGCTTAACGCGCTGTGGATAGGCGTTAACGCAGTCTGTATTGGATTGACACTTTTCCACTTGAAAAAGCTCCACCGGGATCTCACGAAGGTTAGTACATCATAAATCACACAACACTCTTGGGACCCAATAACAGATGGCATGGAGAGGTTAGTTTCACGAGAGATACTAATAAAATGCTTTCTTAATATTGTGTGCATCATCTTCCATACTCACAGAACAAACTTCTCCATGATCATCATTGATTGCGAAGTAATTTGTAACCATAACATGCCATCCACAGCTTTATGAGAAATGGTACTAGCTAGCAGTTGTTTTGAATGACATGTAACAAGTTCCGTAGTGTAATGCAGGTCACAGTTGCGAGTGACGCAGAACTGGTGCGCTCCAAACTCGTTGAAACCCACGAAGTCATCCACATAGTTCCAAGTCGCTGTACGATATTGTGCATATTATACTATAGTATTACGTTGGCCAGTATAGGAATTTTTGTTGGTACCATGCCAATATTCCTTGCGGTGTACCGCAAATAAGATTTAAATTTTCGGAACTCACCCCACTCGGAATGGACGCTCGCATTTTAGAAGCGCACCGTCCATATAAATTGTAAACAACAAAACCATACTCAATGCTTGCCGTTGCCAAAGTGCGGTTCAGATTTAAGTATTCGATAAATTTAAATCTTATCGCATGCAGGCTAACGTAGAAGCAGTACGAGTAGCAGGTTTAGTGACCACGCTTGTCAGCATGGCTGGGGACAACAGGCGAATGGATAACCTACCCAACAGCGTCGGACCCAGGGTAAGGATTGTGATGCATGCTTGTCTCATCTCGTAGATAGTTTAATGTATGTGCAGCTACCGTACTCTGTTCTTTTCCATTTTCTATCTATCTTGCTACATCTCTTTTAATTTTGCGCAAACCTACGAAATAAAGTAGTTCTATTCTCTTTTTAAATAAATTGTTTTAAATATAAGTATGTGTATTTATTTAGTATACCTTCCCTCCACTGATCTCCGTTTCCATTTATTAAAGCATTAATTCTAAATATGGCTACTAAATTACTCCGCTGTGACGTCCCTAGACGTTCCCACATGAATTGGCTTTTGTTTCTAAATTATTTGATTTCAGTAGGCAAAATTGGTTGATTTTATTTTCGGCATCAAAATTTTATTCTATAACAAAATCTGGGCTTTGTTGCAATGATTTGAATTACGTGATGTTTTCTAAAATTAGCTATTTTCTCTCAGACTGTGGATGGAACTCTGTCAGAAGGTCATTGCCGTCCATCAGGCAGTAACAACCTGCCTCTGGGCGGCGGGCGACGCCTCAGAGGTTACTTGGCTCGGGTGGAGCGTGAGGGTGTCCGTCGTGTGCGCATGTTCCTGGTCATCACGGCGGCTTATGTACTCTTCTGGGGGCCACTGTTCCTCATCACCTTGCTGCATCATCCGGCTCTTACATCGCATATAGCTTATGAAGTGAGAATAATTGATTACTATTCTGTCACAAAGTAAAGTGTTCCGAATATAGATTTTGAATGACAATAAAGATATATCATTAGTTATTTGGCTATAGAACATTTTATAGTGAAGGTTTGAACGTCCATGTTTTTGCAGATGTATTTCCAAATCACTCTACATATCTCGTACGTGCATGCTGCAGTCAATCCACTACTGTTCATGGCTTTGCATCGAGCCTTACGAAGAGCAGCCTTGCAACTGTGCTGCGGCTGCTGCGTGCATTGGAGTCAGTTCGTACTGGCTCTGACTGCCGCTGGTAAGTAGAACTAGAGAGTAAGACTGACTCAAAGGACCGTGTTCAGGAATAATCCTAATATTTTTCTTCGTAGCGCAATCTCCTTTAGCGCCAGCGTCGTTCTCGCCCGCGGCTGTATCACCAGAGCCACCACCCGCGCCGCCTCCTCCAATGGCCCCTCCTGCCCCTCCGGCGCCGGCGCACTCCGCGCCTGCGCCTCACACGATGATGGTAATTACCTCTTATATGTAAGTGTTGACACCGTAATACGTGGTTTAACTCACTCGCACAATCCCGCACGTCAACTCCCTAGACCCCGCGAGTCGTAGAGTAAGATTGCCTGCGAGCTGAATGCATGACGAGGATGAGAAACTTTCTGTCTCATAGTTTCCTCTTCCATGGTAGTGGCGTCCTAGTCCTAGCTGCCCTACTCATAGTAAAACGAATGAAACATCTCGCTCTCAGAGTTGGGAAGTTGAGGAGTGTGATGCTGAGAGTATGTCGAGTGCGCGTGTGCAGGGAGACGAGGATATGATGGGGGAGGCATGGAGCAGCAGCGTGCGGCGGGTGCCGCGCTCGCCGAGCCCGCTGCTGCCCGCGATCTGAGCGCGACCGGCCGCGCCGCTCGCGTCGCCATCGCCGCCCGCGTCGCCCGCTCCGTACGTGCCGCACGCGCCGCACTCACCGCACGTTCCGCACGTGCCTCACGTGCCGCACGCGACTTACACGCCGGACCCGCCGGCCCGTGCCATCTTGCGCAACATATCCTACATGTGGCCGGAGTAATCGTTCAATACAAGACCAACCTGTAAATATACCTAAGAACATTGACTCTGACGTCAAAAAGTTGTACATAAAACTCATGAAGTGTCTCTATCTCAGTAGTCGTGATGCTCTAAAAATATTGATGTATAGAAAGGGTATTTATAAATATTATGAAAATATATTTAAGATAATTCTAAATATCCGTTAGATTGTGGTACGTGGTATTTCGAGTATTTGAATTGTACATTGTGTAACTTTAATTCTATTCTGTAAGAAAGTCAATATAGAAAGCTAAATTCTAAATACACGAGTTTGTAGGAGAATATATTAAAAGGCACTTCCAGATACTTATATTCAGTAGTGACCCGAACACAACTAAAGTTAGTACCTAAATAATAATATATATTTTTATGAGGATATGTAGATGATGTGTAATTCTCATTAAGTGAAACACCAAGTAGATAGGTATACTAATCAAAAGTCGTTTAGGTAGAGCAAAATAAACATGTCATTGGGTTTTATTTCTAGACGACGTTTGTATTCATTATGTTATGTGAAAAAATAAATTGCCAGCAGTATTTGGGAACTGTTTAAAGACTGAATATTTTTTGAATTATTTTTGCTAGTTTGACTATAACAACTTACCATCATAACTATTTTAGTTTGCTATTTCTAAGTATTTTAGAAATTAAAGTACTTAATTTTTATATTTTTAATTTTGTAATCCTATTTTGATAACTGCCAAAGATTTTTATTTGTATTGTACAAAAACTGCCAAATCCAATGTAACATAAACAAATACCTACTTATGAAAGTCATTGTGACATAGATTTTAAGGAAATCACAATTCACGGCGGGACTTCTTATTTAATGTATATTTTTCAGGTAAATACTTACCTACTTGATATTGTTTTAACCCTTTGTCTTACGAAGCGATGCGCATTTTACTTATGTTTGCCAAGTGTAAGGTGTTTAAGTGTGTAAGGTGACTGCATGTGTAAGTGTCCACACTAACACACAGAGTCATTCTGTTTCCGCTAGCAACCGAGAATTTGGCAAAGTTGGAAGTGTGAGCTCGGGGGATTTGTGTGTTTTTGTAGTGTCCAATTTGACTTTTAGATTCACATTATGTTTAAAAATTTAGTTATACAGATAAAGGGCGTGTCGCTTTATAAGATAAAAAATAATATGTAAAATTGTTGTAATTATAAATTATGATTTCGAAGGTCAGTTTACACCACTAAGTATTTAGCGCTAAGCGTATTTAAAACATCGTTCTATTTCTGTTGATCCTTTGAAGATGTAAAAATCCTAAAATATGTTTAGCGCTAAACGCATTTAGTAAATTGTACTGGGGGGTAGTTCTCTTCGTAGATCTATTTTGTAAATGTTACTTCTGAATAATTTATGTGATAAATGTTTATTAAAATTACTACTTATAAAATAAAAAACTAAAGAAGAAAACGTAAATAAAGTCGTCCCGTTTACAATTATTTATAATAATATACATTTTTATTGATAGTTAGGTAATATTTATTGTAAATCGGTGTATTAATGATGGTTGTAAAATAAGTAACTATGTTGTAAAATAAAAAGAATTATATGAACTAACAGAAGATTATAAAACTGCGTTCTTCAAATTATATTAAAAAGAAGAAAATAAATTTTGAAAAAATAAAGTGATTTATTAAATGTTTTAATTTATTTCTTACTTGTACTTATTTCACCACCCATCATCCTTAATAAATGTTTAGGCTGAAAATACTAATATTAATAAAAAAATAGGTTGATACAAAAGAAAACTTATGAGTACTGGGAGCCGAGTGTTTGTGATTTAACATCGAATATACTATACTATTCAGAATCACCGGCTCGAGCGCTACGATGCAGTTTCGCAGTTCAGAAGGACTGGCCACCTTGCTTGGTTGGTTCACCTGGCCAATTTGGATTCAGTGGAGAGGCGTGCGAAGAGGCTGATTGGTGACCCTGATTTAACTCCAGTTGGTCTCCAAAGCCTAGAGCACAGGCGTAGAGTAGCCAGCCTTTCGGTGTTCTATAGGATACATTTTGGGGAGTGTGCGAGGGAATTGCATGATTTAATTCCCCCATCTCCGTTCCACCATCGGACGACCCGTCGTACAGCGAGTTTCCACCCTTATGTTGTTAACACCACTACGATCCGGACGAAGCGTTTCGCCTCCTCCTTTATACTCGACATACATCGAGGGACTGGAACAATTTGCCAGCGGCGGTGTTTACATCGGACTACAATTTGAGTGTCTTCAAGGCTAGAGTGAATAGGCTCTTAATAAACTAGTGCGCTTTACCATCAATGATTGCGTCACTGCTTACCATCAGGCGGGATTGCGGTCAAGCGCTGGTTTATAAATTAATAAAAAAAAAAGACTGCACGTACTTTTCACTTCAAAAAAGAAATTCACGCAGCTCCCTTAATATTTTGATTTATTTAGCCGTCATCGCAAATCAATCACAAGATTGAAAGCAATTCAACTTTGAGGAACATCTCCGAATGAAAATCTCGCAACAGGTAAATATGTCTGAATATCTCCGTATGAAAAGAAAATATTTTTTTCCTTTACTTTTCATGTATGGAAGTGAATGCTGAGTGT
This sequence comes from Sesamia inferens, assembly GCA_037179545.1. Classification (NCBI taxonomy): domain Eukaryota; kingdom Metazoa; phylum Arthropoda; class Insecta; order Lepidoptera; family Noctuidae; genus Sesamia; species Sesamia inferens. The sequence continues at coordinate 10,287,295 of CM073928.1, read as the reverse complement.
GGTAAGAAGTGCGAAAATATAAAAAAAAATGCCGTGATTTCCTCAACATTGCTTGCAAATAATGTGTGATATAACTTTGAATGTTACACTGAGAAATTATTGTATATGTACATATACAAACTAGTTTTGCCTAGGCTAAACTAGTTCTTCCTATACGCAATAGGATAAACCAGTTTAGGCTAGTCCAAACTAATTTGTCCTAAGCCCGATAGAATAGACCAGTTTAGGCTAGGCCAAACTAGTTGATCCTGATATAAATACGCACACACTAGTATAAACTGGTATGACCTAGTCTAAACATTATAGTATATCTAGAAGTAGAAGGTCCAAATAAATAGAGAAGCTGAATAAAATACTCCTTAATTGGAAAAATAATCAAAGAGGTACTTAGTCGAAAGTCCTACTCTGGGTTCTATTTCAAATAATGACTTGGTAGGCCATAACATCGGCCGCCGGCAGAAGTTACCACCCACCAGACAAAGCCTTGCCGCCAAGCGATTTGTCCTGTTCTGGCATGATGTCTGGTGAAGCCGTACGGAGGACGGGTCTGAGCAGTTGTGTTGCGATGTGTGCCGGGTACGATGCGTCTAATGTTGTTGTGTTGGGAGTTTGGTCGTGGAGGATCTTCAGATCAATCTCCCTTTTGCGCAGCATCGTTGGTCGTGTTGTTGGGTTTAACAATGCAACACCTCGCTCAACTGCCGTATTTCTTCCTATTCGCTCAGTTTTTCTGAGTGAATAGGCTCTTAATAAACTAGCGCGCTTTATCATCAACGATCGTATCACTGGTTACCATCAGGCGGGATTGCGGTCAAGCGCTAGTTTTTCAGCCCATAGAGGTCCACTGCTGGACAAAGGCCTCTCCCAAGGCTTTTATTGCATTGGGGGAATTTGTCATAATCCAAACTTGAAAAAACTTATCTACACCAATATTATAAAGAGGAAAACTTTGTTTGTATGTTTGTTTGGTTGTAATAAATAGGGTCAAAAACTACGCGACCATTTTCAAAAATTCTTTTACCATTCGAAGGTTACATTATCCACGAGTAACATTAGCTAAATTTTATTCTGGAAAAAAATAGGGTTCCGGAAGCTATTTGGGTTTTTTGAACACAAGGTGTTACAACTTAACCAGAAAAGTTGCTTATTTTGCGTACGCTGCCTAAACTGTAAAAGATAGAACTTAAAAGATAAAATTTAATGTTCTAGTTAATTGTAGATCTTATAAATATATACAAAAAAGTCCGCAATATACTATACCTATCTATGTCGAGTGAGGCTCAACCAACATTTTTTATTTAAGAATCTTGAATTTTTTTTGGACTATTCTTAAACGTATTTATTTTACTTTTGCTATTAATCCTTATCAAAATAAATTATTTCATCAGTAAGTACAGTTTATGTAGATAATATTTGGTGTTTGAATGATCAAAATCAGACGTTTGGTTTTGAAGTAATGGCGAAATTAAAATATTACGAGTCCTGCGTCACCGTCCGTTATGGAGTGAGCGCCACCAAGGAGGGGGTGCGCATGCGGGAGTCAACAGAGGCGTACCTCTAGCAGATATTATGAAGGCATGTTTAAAATCGTCTCTACTTTAGACATCTCTTCAACATTTGAATTTGCGCTCCAATATGAAAGCTCATCTACATGAAAATACGCATAGCAATTTTCCACAACAGCTGCTGAAACTTGGAGAAGGAATTTTTCCATCTTTAAATTTGGGCACCGCTTATGCAGATATTTTGGATGAGTCTCTAGGCCAAATAGTCCATAATTTAGATAGTCTGATAGATGCTATATATCCTGACATCGAAAACTTACATCAAAACGATTTTCATTGGCTGTGTTGTAGAGCAATAGTTGCTCCCAGGAATGAAACAGTCAGCGAAATAAACAATTTAATTATGTAGAAAGTACCGGGTGAAGTTAAGTGCTATAAATCCATAGACACCGTCATTAACATCGAGGACGCAGTGCACTACCCCCCAGGAATTTTTAAATTCTCTGAACTCCGCTTGTCTACCACCTCATGAACTGTCGTTAAAAGTTGGCACATCGATAATGTTTCTCAGAAATTTAAGTCCTCCCAACATGTGTAATGGCACGAAACTTCTTATAAAGGAGCTAAAGGAAAATTTAATAGCAGCGAAGATTATCACCGGCCCTGCAGCTGGTGAATTAGCTCATATACCAAGAATACCCCTGATTTCTACTGATTTGCCTATACCATTCAAAAGGCTCCAGTTTCCAGTAAAAATTTCTTTCGCACTAACGATAAAGAAATCCCAGGGTCAATCATTCAAATTCGTAGGAATTGTTTTATGAAAAGAATGTTTTACGCTTGGGCAACGTTACGTTTCCCTATCATGGTTCGGCGCTCCTGATCATCAGTGTATTTTGTTATCTGAAAATAAATTAACGTCAAATGTTGTTTACAGAGAAACTCTACAATAATCGCTTTAGTTATCTATCCTAAAACAACGGGTTGCACTCTGGGACTGGCAGTAGTGAAAACTTAGTAATTACATTTAAATATTTTCATCATTAACAACTTTTACATCCTCATAAAGACAATCTATGCAGCCTGTGGATAATGACTGCATCGTCGATGTTAGTGTCGGTGTGATAAATATTTAGTTGGCGCAGACAGCATGAGTATAAGAATACATAACAAAAATACCTACTTATTTTTCTAAAAGTAAAATGTATGTGGGATAAATTGCTTCACATATCTCCTTGTGTAACAAACATTTGACTAGATCTCCACAAAATATTGCCTCGTCATGAAGGATAACAAAATACAGCGTCACGAAAATTGTTGCCACAATAATTTATTTCTTATATCTATCTCAAAATCATGCTTATTTTTATAAAGGAATGGAGGCGGTGTTTTAGATATAGTAAGTACGAAGCGCAACGAAAAAAAACATTTAACAGCTGACCATTATGTGTATGTTACACCGCAGACCTGGGGCCTTAGTCTGCTATTTTTATAAATTTCGATCGATCAATTATCTCAGTCATCTCGCAATGGAATGGGGATAGAATAACATTGCCGTATTGCCATTATTATAAAATCCGTAAATAGAAATGATTTTCTAAAAACTAATACTCAATTTGAACATTTTTCAACATTAATATGGAATGCAGTGTCAGTGATTGACCACTGAAAAGTTATAATGACGCCATTTTGTTAGTAGATTATGAAACGTGTCAAAATCGATCAATACGAGATCACTGATTGACTATTCTGACAGTATTATAATAGCAGACTAGGGCCCCTGTTGTATTGTTTTATATTCCCCTTTCAAATCCATCTATCAAGGTTGTTTTTAAAATGTTGGGATAAGTCTGCCCATTGTGCTGCCCTTTGTACAGTTTTACATGTTCTGTCATTAATTTTTATAATTTATAAGGTGTGCATAAGGTGTATACCTCTAGTGACATGTGTAAATGGCACAATTTCGATCCCTTTTTAGCGAGTGTCTCCTCAGCCAGAAAGTGCATGAGCCGTAGCTTTTTTGGTTGAGACTTTTATGTATGTTAGGATTTTTTTTTATACCATTGCTATCTTTGTATGTAACTTAAGCTGGAATGCTATATTGCTTGTTTTTTGATTTTTGTTTTATTCTTGTAGTATTTGTTTTTTTATTTTTTATAAGCTAGGTAGCTGTGTTGTGTTGTCCACACTATCTCTGTACAATCTGTTTTTTATTAGTGCTGACTTATAATTGGCTGTCAGTCTGACATAAATTTTTTTTTATTCTATTTGTTTTAGCTGTAAGTTGTCCATAGTTAATAAATAAATAATGAAGACTATTCTGTTCTTTATTCTATTCAATCAGAATTTACACGAACAACGATTCAATCATGTATAAATGAATCGTGGTTATGATAAACTGTATAAGGTTTAATTGATATAACGCAATTTGACTGTAGTCAATATTTTATGAATCTTTCTTAAAATAGTAGCGAAACGCCGAGAGTTCATCAAAATACACAATGAGAACTAAAAGTGTACCAACACGATAATTAATGCTGTCTGGCTTGAGTATCTAAATTAGGAACTAGCCAAGCCAATCGATTAATAACCACCACTTAATTCAAACTTTTCTCGACAGAATTTTATTAAAGCTACGAGAAATTGTTAATAAATGAATACCTTATAATTAGGTATAATATAAAGAGATAGCAAGAGAATAAATACTCAATAGCAAATAGCAATACGATTAATAAAAATAAATGAATAGGAATTACATAAAACTAAATAAATAGATAAATGGAAACATGAAGCGCTCTTCCTCTCTCTACTTATTTAAAACTTGCTGTGCCCAACAGGGTCCATAATTGTTTCCAATATTATGATAAGTTATTTAACTGTAACTGTACATTATGGATTGCCATAAACGATTTTGATTTGATTTGATTAGGTACAACCTAACAGCAGGACTAGCTATCATTTTAACAGTTGAACCACATCCATCGCTTCGTTTACATTGTTGAGCAGACCAGCAAAGGATTAATTAGAACTTGTATCATAAACGTCAGAATGTAATTTTGCTGTCAATGTATATGACAGTTAGATACAGCTGTCATCTTACTTTAAACCTAAATGTTAAGTTCCATGTAGGCCGCTATAAACAACACGGTTTCATAATAGATACAGCAATTGTCATCTTACTTTCAACCTAAATGTAAAGTTCCGTGTAGGCTTGTTATAAATGACACGTTTTGTTTTTCACGGTACGGCACGCGGCACATGAGACGTAAAGCAGAATACTCCACTAAACCACCACAGGCGAGCCACCGGGTGAATAGGTTACGGTTGTGTCGCCGTGTCTGTCCACAAACTTTCATACTGATCCATACAGAACTGACGAGAGTACCACTGTGAATCAAGCTTAGTTTTTCTCGGCTAAAAGTGGTTCTTCTTATAGGATGCATGCAAGATTCTTATTTGTGAATAAATCGTGACCACAAACGAAATGTACTGTAATCACTGCTTACGAAAGTTACTTAACTAACTCCTAGATATTGTTACTTACAAGTTTAGTTATTTATTACTGGCTGTTGCTCGCCATTTCGTCTGCGAATCAGGTGAAAATTAGCTTATGTCCTTACACAGATAAAAAAAATTACGTCTTTCAGTAAAAAAAAATTACATCCAAATCCGTGCAGGCGTATTAGTGTGAAAAGATATAATAATGATAGGCTCACTTTCGCATTTATAATATGTAGTAAGTCAGGAAGTCAGGATATTTTTGGGATGGGAGATCACCAAATGAGCAGGGAGAGATCATTTGATGATATCTCATCCCAAAAAAAAAGAAATCAGGATTGCTGTAACTCATTGTGAGTTAGTGTTATCAAAACTGGTAAAACAATTACGAGTGGACTTCACCTACATGTCTATTCATCTGTAATGGTGCGCGTCCCATACTTCTCGCTCGTTTGAGTGCAACCCCTGGCAAAGGGCCATGACCCTGACCGACATTCCAGCCAATTAATGCTCGAGTAATAGGCTCCTGCCATAAATAAAAACTGTGCTAGTGATATCGTACTATGAAGGACTATACCTTTATTCGTCTTGTATTTGATGAAGGTATATTTTTCACAAAACTTGCAGAGTTCTGCTGGCTTTATGAAATACTATATTGAAAGGTTATGTTAGCGAAGTGTTAAACTTAACGTTCATATTTAAACAGGATGTATTATAAGCATTTATAATAGGCTCTATTGTAAATTATTATACCTCCTTTTTATCATCAAATGACCTCTCCCGCTTTGGGAGGAGCGGAATAGCGTATCCGACTTTTTCTGACTAAGACCCACCAGTGTTCCTTCACTTGCCTGTGCGCCAGAGCCACGGTTTCTCGTTCAATCAACCCGAAACCCTAACCCAGACACCAGTCTTCGTGGACCCCGTCATGATGTGCTGACATCTCTGTGAGGCGCGCATGAAACACAACGCGCAGTCGACTCGGGCCTGGTCCTTATTGGGCGTGGTACGGCGATACAAGCCCGTGCCTACGGTGGCCGGCTGTTATCTCCCGACCAGGGCTTCTCCTGCGGTGGCTGGAGGCGTTCCGCCTCCTCCTTCGCCAGTATCACTGCTTCGCAAAAGGAGGGGACCGCTCTCGCTCTGGACCATGGCCTGGACCACGGCCGGACGCGAGAGATCATCGCCGATCGCCGCCACGGGGACTTCGCGGTGCTCCGCCCAAGCCGGGCAGACCTCCACAGTAACGATCATACCTCCTTATGTTTGTAAATTTATATTTTAAATCTTATATACATATGTACTTACAAAAGATTGTTCCAGTGCTTTTTACAAACTTTTAATATAAGAATAATATTTAATAGAGCCTATTAAAAATGTTTGACAGTTTTCATGTAGATGAACTGTCAAAAAATCAAAGTAAAAATATTTATTAGAGCGTTTTTGGTGATTTAAATTAAGCGCGGGTGTTTAATCGCAGTGCGTGCTAAGCCTAAGAAGTAAAATAGAAAATAGATTTCTTTTTAAACTTTTGTTCCTCAAATCTCGGCTAATCCCCAAAAGGCCTGGACTGATTTAAATTAAATTTTTGTTGGTGGTAGATTATATCCCTGCTTAACATATAGGATAAAAAACCTTAAAAAATAGCGTATTTCGTCATCATCATCATCATAAATAAACTAGACGGTATTAATAGTATTCTGCATCACGATGATGAAATGATACAATTCGCTGAAATCACCAACGTTTCAAAAGATAACGAGATAGTACTCTGACAACCGACCTAATTGTCCAAGTTCAATAATAGGAATAACAAATAACATGACGTCATTGTGGGCATAAGCTTGCATATTGACTTAATGCACCTCTCTTGTCCCTTAATGCGTTTTGCATTCATAATTAAAAATTCTTTTGATAATATTATCTAGCGTTAGAAATATCTGCCCTAAATATAATACATTAAACGAACCTACCATCAGACGCACACAAGTAATAAACTGGTTCGAAAAATATGTATTTATGCTTTTATTTTTGGTAGATAAATACAATGTAATAAATATCCCAGGCAGAGATCGTGCCCAAATTCGATGCTACATTCTACGTCCATTTACTGAAATATAGCACAAGATTTGAGTGCCTCATAATCGTCTTAACCGCAGGCTCTTTGTGTTAGTAGCGAGAATCTACGAGAGCATAGATAACTCGATTTGTATTGATATGTACCTATTTTAGAACTTGAACACATGAGTAATGAAGACCTGACATAAAGAGCCCTATCTGGACACCATTATTTATTAATGCATCTAAAACTTTGTTAGGTTGTCTGTAAATGATCGCTCTTATCGACATGACCGCCCACTGTGTCACCCTTATAAAAATCTTCATATTTATATTATGTAATTTATATGGTGTACATATCGAAGACTTTTTTTTTTTTTGGGACAAAACCCGCCACACTTTTCCCAACCACTGCAACTCCTGAAAGCCAGAATCAACAGTGGCGACCGCCAGAAAAACGCCGAGCAATGAAGCTCGACGAGTCCCGGAGAAACGATTCAACTGTCTTGGGTCCCGCAACGAAATTAATCAGAAAAGAATAGCGGAGGAGTAAGAAAAAAGATATTTTTTCCACTTCCCTCCATAACAAGCAGGAGACAGAACAGAACTAGGTCAAACGGCACAAAGGGAGATTATTGCAACTGGGAGAAGCCCAGATTGCCAAACACCACGAAATAAAATTTGATTAAGTTAATGGGTCCTAAGTAGGTATTAGCTGTTACAATTGATTCCAGTAATAGGTATGGCAAAAGCGCCTGAACGCACGGAAATTGGTTCTAGTTTCTACAAGGTCCGTATAATAAACGACTCCGGATGTAACTTGTACACTATCCAACATAATATTGCGTTCATTCTGCCAAAGAACACACTCCCACAAGATGTGATGTGCGGACTGTTCAAATTCACAGTTCGATGTAGAACACTGAAGACATATCGAAGTCTTCGTATAGTATAGAATAGTCTTCGATATATATACATATCGAAGACTATTAATTATTCTAGTGTATTCTTTAAATTAATGCATTTGAAACTGGTAATACTCGGTTAGGTAACCGAAACCCAATAGGGATGTATCCAAGGTATGAAAATCAAAGAAATAATTAGCCCGTCTTATAGATAATAAAAAAAAATAAGACCCGTATTCTTTATTTTGTCGAAATTACCAAAAACTACTGAGATATAGCGTATTAAAGTTACAGAGTGGGGGCTAATTACGTCACGCCGTGGTATATTTTGTACCACGGCGTGACGTCATCGACATTTCAAATCAATATAATATCTTCCTAAGTATTTGAATGAAATAAAAAATACGTGTTCAATATTTTTTATAAATCTATCTATTGGACATTAAATTATTTTTTGGGATACAAGCCAATTATTTAGTTTATCCATCCCAAAAAAGTCACGCTAAATCGGACACGGAAAAGGATGTCCGAGAATGTACCCTAAGTCTGTCCATTCTATTCTTAAAAGGACTAGGGATTTACTTGGAAATGCATTGGCATCCTAAGGTTGACCGGGTTATCTGCGAGATGCTATTAACAAAAAACAAAACTTTTAGCGTATACAAACTGGTTTTTTTCAGCGATTAGGTATTCTAAAACCGCATTCCTGTCATTGTATACACAGCAAGGCATGTCAAAGATACATTTCCGCGTATCTTTACGACTGATTGAGGAATCATAGTCAATTTTCCTATAGCTTCATTGTTTCGTTCACATTATACACCCAGTTCATCTTCTTGTGAACCTTTCTATCTTGTGACCCACGGCTGTGGTTTAGTTTTGGTTCAAAGTTATGTTTGAGCCTGCGTACCGATTAACACAACACGAATAAACGATATTGATTTCAGTAATTATTAATATAGCTTGAGTTATCAAGGAATTTCCAATTTGTAAGAGAATTTAATTAAGTAAATACCTAAACACAATTGGGGCTCAGTGGTATCAGCTCCGACTCAAGTTGTAGCTCAAACTCAGCAGGTGTTTCACTTTGTATTAATAATTTGATCACCATAGATCTTAAAACGGTGTTTGAAATTTATTTATCTAGTATAAAAGTTCATCTAGTAGAAACGGTCATCTAGTAGAAAATATCATCTAGTAGAAAAGGTCATCTAGTAGAAAAGGTCATCTAGTAGAAAAGGTCATCCAGTAGTAAAGGTTACCTAGTAGAAAAGGTCATCTAGCAGAAAAGGTTATCTAGTAGAAAAGGTCATCTAGTAGAAAAGGTCATCTAGTAGAAAAGGTCATCTAGTAGAAAAAGTCGTCTAGTAAAAAAGTAAAAAAAGTAGAAATCTAAAGAGTCGTGTGACATTTACCAACCAATACTGGACACGTGTAGTAGAGAACAGTCCACTCTTTTAAAGGAGTGGCCGGGGAGCAGTAGGCACATTGTAGACAGTCACAAATACCTATAGCACAAACTGTAGGTACTTAGATGTGTTCTGAGTCTTTATAAACTGTGTGTGGTTGGAAATGGAATTGAATAAAAGGATGACAGATATATAATAAACAAACCTTTATATTTTATTAAAAAGATAGATACATCAACCAAAACATGCTACAGAGAAATAACAAAACAATCTGTCTCAAATATCGTTATGTTTTTGCCTACCTGTCAAAATATTAAGCGATTGGTTTTATGAATAAATAATGTAACAATGACGTTAGCAGAAATATCAATCTGAAAATAACATTTTCCATTTCAGTAATGTACATAATGTTGTCAGCAAAGATGTCATATAATGGATGAAATGAGAGCGTCCTATTTTAGTAACAAAAATGTTAAAAAATACTTATCATTGTTATGGGTTCTGGGCGTGCATGCTTTATTGTGCGCCTAAAATTGCGAAAAAAATACGTTCTTGTTTTAATGAAGCAGTACAACGTTATTTTTTGTTTATGCAAAACCCGAAACACGTGTCCATTATTTTTAAGTAAAGAATCTATGTACAAAATATAAAAAAGAGCGGACAATCTGATTATAAAATATCAATTTATCACATTTCCCGGGCTACTTTGGATTTAGTGGAGAGGTATGCGAAGAGGCTGATTGGTGACCCAGATTTAACTCGAAACCGTCTCCAAAGCCTGGAGCACAGGCGTAGAGTAGCCAGCCTTTCGGTCTTCTATAGGATGCATTCTGGTGAGTGTGCAAGGGAATTGCATGATTTAATTCCCCCATCTCCGTTCCACCATCGGACGACCCGTCGTATGGCGACTTTCCACCCTCACGTTGTTAACACCACTACGATTCGGACGAAGCGTTTCGCTTCCTCTTTTATACCGCGTACATCGAGGGACTGGAAGAATTTGCCAGCGGCGGTGTTTCCGTCACACTACAATTTGAGTGTCTTCAGGGCTAGAGTGAATAGGCTCTTAATAAACTAGCGCGCTTTACCATCAACGATTGCATCACTGCTTACCACCAGGCGGGATTGCGGTCAAGCGTTTGTTTATCTATATATATAAAAGAAAGTCGTGTTAGTTACATCATTTATAACTCAAGAACGGCTGAACCAATTTGGCTGAAAATTGGTAAGGAGGTAGCTAAGAACTGGGAGAAGGACATAGGATACTTTCAATGTCGCTCCCCGTCGTTCCTGTGGGAATAAATTAGCTTCTTTGTTTCGACTTCTCCCACACTTTTATGCTACCCTGGTACATTGCACCTCCACAAACTATGCACAATAAAACCTCTTTCATGTATTATGATGATTTGATAATGATGAATGAGCTTTTTTATTGTTTCGATTTCTCCTACACTTTTGTGCTACCCTGGTACATTGCACGTCAACAAACTATGCACAATAAACCTTCTTTCATGTATTATGATGATTTGATAATGATGAATGAATGAGGTTTATTGTTTCGACTTCTCCTACACTTTTGTGCTACCCTGGTACCTTGCACCTCCACAAAGTAGGAAACACGTGTCCAGTATTTTTAAGTAAAAAATTTCAAAAAGATATAATGAAAAATCACAAAGTTATAAGCTTGCTATTCTACTTGGTTGTCCCAACATAAATATGGTCAAAGATCCGCGGGCGAGCGAGCGCGGTGCGTTGACCTCTAGCGTCAGCTGTTGCGCGCGCGCAATGCTATGATGTATCGTAAGCTGCGTGACGCACTCGGTAACTACACTGTAACAATTTCTACTTACTGTTGGACTCGGTCTATTTTACTGTCTTTGTTTCGACGTTTTTGAACAATGTTTCGAATATACACGTTTAAGAGACACGGGTTCATTTATCCTTATTTTTTTCTTGACGCTGTGGAAATGCCTTTACGCACCATACCCCGAAGGGCGTGTGTGGGACTCGCCCAGCCGAAGCCGGGAATACCCACTAAAACCAAACAGCGACACACCGACATCGCCTGAGTGGCGGGGCTTGGGAAATAGAAATAGCAGAGGCGGGCCCACAGTGGTCCCTCCATAGTGAGGGGCCGGGCTGGTTACGTCTTCTTGTGCGAGGAAGACGCAGCAGCCAAGGGTTTTTTAGCGAGGTGTCCTTCCTCTTAGCCCCACTCGTTTGCCCGGAAGCAAACGGGGCCCCCAGCTCCTCTCTGTGAGGAGACCGGGTTGCCCGACGGTGACCCGGAGTTCGGGTCACATCAGCCACGTGGAGTGGTGGCCAACCCGCCGCACGTTTGACCGCCGAAGCTGTCCCCACTTCTGGTTTTGGTCCGCGCCGGTAAACCGGAAACCCCCATATCTGGGGACCGTTCCCCTATCCGCCACCTGGGGACGCGTCCGATGGCAGGCCAGAAACTGCACATGGCGGGTTCATTTATCCTGGGTCAACCAAACTTTTTATCTCTCTTTCCTTACTGTACATAACTGAGTTCTAATTCCAGTCAGTAATAAACGGGTTCAGCTTTTCTCATACAATTGGTACCCTACAAACTATCTCAATATCTGATCTCGTGTAATCAAGCCGTAAGGTGATTAAACCTACACAGGCAAAAACCATATTCCACAAAATTGGGTCGATCCCCGAATATGTAGGGTACTAATTGAATTATCCTGCCCTGTCTCCGTTTTATCATTGATGACACCAATGTACGACTTGTCCGGCCCTCTTAATCAAGGTTTCAGGTCTCGAGATTCAACTAGGCAGGTGAACAATAAAACTAGATTACATTTACGTGTTTTGTCTAGGAGTTCCACAAGGCGTTTAAAAAGGGCAGATTTTTGTTTTTTTTGCAACGGCCACAGATACTTCACCATTATCATCTTCATCATTTCAGCCGAAAGACGTCCACTGTTGGACGTATGCCTCCCACAAGGTTCTCTACGACGACCGGTCCTGTGCCTCCCGCATTCAGCGTTTCCCGCGACCTTCACCAGGTCTTCGGTCCACCTTGTCGGGGGCCTACCCACGCTTCAGACACATAACGGCATACAATTTTTTTGAGTGCCTAGCCTATGTATTGTCAATGAGAAAAAGCATTAACATAACGGATTGATCAAATGTTTATTTAAAATATAAATTGAAAATTCCTACTTTGGGGCAAGGTTTAAAAAAAATAAATTGGCTGTGGGATTCTGAAATCATCTTACAGTAAAAACTTAAGTGAAATAAACGAGGACTCAGATGTCATTCCAACTAATACTAGGGATTCACAATATTTACACATCACTTTAAGCTCACTTCACTTAATCTTTATTTTTATAAGTGAAATTTGGGCTCTAGAATATAAAAACGAACTCTGTTGTTGTTTGTTTTTGTTGGTCTTGACGAATAAAAATTACCTATGGAAATACGGGAACATTATCGAGAAACGAGAAAGTGTTTTCATAGTTTTCCTATTCATTCACATCAGCTTCTGCTTACAGTTTCGACCGGGTGTTTGTCGGATATTAACCCACGGGAATATACAACTCCGACAGGCCTTAGTACCTACCTTAGTAATTTTTGTCTTGAACTCTAAACGAAGAATTCATCCTCCCATGTCTCTAAGACCAGCGGTTTTGACTCTACGTTGATATATCATAAAGTCAGAACTTTGAATTATACATATATGTATATGTTTACTTATAGGGATTACATATTTTATTAATATTATAAAAGCGAAAGGATATGGGACGGATTTGGATCTCTAGGACACAGATAATTTAGGATCGTTATAGGGGCTACGTTACGTAGGATTCTTTTATTGCAATATTTCAACGGGATCTATAGTTATGCGGGTGTAACCTTGGGTGTAGCTATACAATTTGAGAGAATATACCTATGGATCTTTGTACCTATTTCACGCAAATAACGCTGAATGTATTTGGATGATATTTAGTAAGAAGATAGTTTATAATCAGATTAATATAAAAAATACGATTCATTCCAATATTCTTACTCGAACGGATCGAAATTTGAACGGATGGAACCACGAGGCGCTGCTAGTTTTTCTTGCATTGTCCTTACCTGTATTACTGTGATGCATGCACATTCGTTCATAATATTGTTTCGAATGCACCTTATGTTAAAGTTACGTAAGACATGCCATTGAACCATTGGGTTCAATGGCATGTCTTACGTAACTTTCAGGCCCTATATTTTGAGACCTAGGCATTGTAGAGGTACGATCTAAAAATGCATTGCTAGACCTAAGGTGGTCTATCTAACAACATAGGTTCCATCAATATTGACAACGAAAGGTCGACATCGAAATTACTAGACTATTAGTCAAATCGGGTGACTTCTGTAGTGTTGTTGTGTGTTTACGACACTAGCTTTGTGGACATATAAGGGAAGACTTTGGTGTGACATCACTACGTTCTACTTGTCGTTGCCTACTATCGACTGTATAGTCGATAGTAGGCAACGACCAACCAATCAACCAGAAAAGTTGCTTATTTTGCGTACGCTGCCTAAACTACAAAATATAGAACCACAAAATGTACTAATTAAAAATGCACTATACCTATCTATGTCGATTGAGGCACAACGACCATTTTTTTTTATTTAAAAATCATAAATTTTTTTTGGACTACATTTAAACGTATTTACTTTACTCATGCTATTAATCCTTATACAAATAAATTATTTCATCACTAAGTACAGTTTATGTAGATAATATTTAGTGTTTGAATGAAGTGAATGGTGGAAAGTGAAATTAAAATATATGTATTACGATTTCTGCTGCACGGCCCATTGCGAAGTGAGCGTCAGCAAGGTGGGGGTGCGCGTGCGGGAGGGGAGTTTAGGACCTATGATGAGCCCGCGCGGCTGAGACGTGAGGTCGGCTCCCTACGCAGCGGTCGTGCGCGAAGTCTAATAATTTACGTGCGTTTTTTTTTAGATTCCGTTTTTAAAACTACACCTACGCAAAAGTTCTTATCAGAACTAAACAACAGTTCTTCTCAGAGCTAATCAACAGTTCTTTTCAGATCTAGAATATTACATGCTCGTATCATTTTCTTAAACATTTGAAAATGTCTAAGAGAGCCAGGTCTCAACTTTCCAAATATAGTTCTCAAGCACGGGCAGCAAGAATACGTCGTATGGGAGAATCTTCACCTGAACGTTCACAACGCCTTGCTGAACAAAAGCAGAGAAACTCTCAGGTACGCACACGAGAGTCGAGTGTCGAACGTTCGCAACGCCTTGCACAAGAAAATCTGGAACTCTGAGTTACGTGCACGAGAGTCGAGGCTGAAGCGTTTTAAACGTCTTCATGAACAAAATGTAAGGACCTCTCAGTTGTGCGAAAGAGAGTCGAGTGTCGAGCGCTTGCAGCGACTTAGAGCTCAGGCAGAGAGACAGCAGTTGTCCACAAATAGATATCGCAATCGCAGCAAGCAGCAACAGACTGGCTTTCAGATATGATCCGCAGGTTGATTATGCACAACAAGCGTCAATCAAAATCGGAGTCATGAATAAGATCTGCTCTAACTGCTCTGCCAAGAAATGGTCGGACGAACCTAATGGCCTGTGCCTCAGGTAAAGTAAAAACAAACAATAAAAAATCATCTAACTAATAACCATCCATTATCTGGTAATTTTTTAACAAATATACCTATATATGCCTAAATCTTTAAAACTACGCAACGGATTTTTTAATTGGTACAAGTGATTTAAAAGGAAGGTTTATATGTATAATACATACACCCGTGCGAAGCCGGGGTGAGTCGCTAGTACATTATAATTTGAATGCGGAAGCGAATTTTTTCACGATGTTCACTGAAAGATATTGTCGTAATATACATTACAGAAGCGTGAAATATCTCATTACGGCAAGATTAAGTAGGTATAAAAAATAATTTCATGATGATAGCCGAAAGTTCCAGAATGTTAGGGACTTATGTACATTAATTTGCCATTCTCACTTTACTTTTTAATAACGTTTACCCATGTGTTTTTAGGCAGGCCTTCCACTAGGTGGACTTAATTGGTCTTTTGAAAGCCGCTGGCATCCGCTGGATGTTGAAAGCACAGAATCGTTTAAAGTGGAGGTGCTTCGAGGAGGCCTAAGTCCAACAGTGGGCGTCTTGCCACTAAAATGATGATGCTTTTAGGCTGATAACAATAACAACTATCTTGATCTTGTTCAACGAACAATTTTTGCCTAATTACTTTGCTTATAGTTGTTGCAAGTCACGAGCGCGCGTCATGTGATTTTTATGATCATTGATATAAGGTTTAAATTAGAACAATTGGCGCGCGCTCATGAAATGCATAGACTATACCTATTATGTTCAGTATGTATGTACCTATTTATTTATTTGCACCGACGACAGTCCCATTGATGGTTAAGGAGAATTTCTGTTCATTCATTGGTCGCCTGGAAGAGATAGCATTAGCGATGAGGCCGCCCATTGTATATTTCGTTGTATTGAATGTATTTTTCAACAATGTATGTTTTTGGTGTACATTAAAGTATATAGACAACGTTATTTTTTGTTTAAACGAAAACTGAATATAGTTTTTTTCAGATTAAGTAACTGAATAGATTCCAATTATTTTTAAACCATGTGTCTACCGCCGGCATAAACCGGTCTCAGTATCTAAAGATGGTCACTCATATACGGATACTCATATACCCCCAGCAAAGGTAGTGTAACCTGATCAAAAATCACTATATAAAATGCAGCGTTTATTTCTTCTGACATTTATCTACTTGCGTGAAAAAAAATCTAAGTTCCGTGGATAACAGATGCATCACAATATATAAATCAAACTTCGTAAATTGAGGAAAACAGACAGAAATCCAATATTTTCCTTAACTTCGAGCATTGACTTGATACGTTTGAGAAAGTGACACTAATCCGTAAGTGTATTGGGTACGAAAATATTCGTTAAAGAAAATAGACGCCGTTCCAATTTCAAAATTCGATTAACCAGGAATATTGTGTCTTCTTCCAGTATTAAATCAATTTATGTCCTAAATAAAATTATTGTCTCTTTCGGCCTCTTAAGCCGCTTCTTTGCTTGGAGCATTCGCTTGTAATGGTACCTTTACGATGCCGAGTTACTACCTACCTATTTATATGCTTTACCCTATCTCGCAGATTTCTTAGAACGCCATACGTGAATTACGCTTCATACTGACCTCCTGTCTGGTTGGAGGTGCCTCTTTATTCTATGGAGTCTGAGTGATTTTTACACATGTATTAATGCGATTATAGACGTAAGAGGAACACTTCGTATAGGTATTTGTATAAGATGATGTATGAAGAACGCCTAATAACTCTATGATTATATTAATATTTCGTAATACGGCCCCTAGGTAGCCTAAGCCCTGGCCGTTATAATGAAATCTTTAATTGTCAATTTACAGGTGATTGAGGTAGTGGGATAGAGGGTGAGGGAAATAAACTAAACATAATGATTTAATTCATATTCAAATTACTTTGTCTCTTAAAATTTGAACTAAGTTATGACGTTTAATTTTTCTTTTTTGCTTGACGACATTAAAATACAAAGTTCATTACAATGCCTTTGTCATCATTCTCTGATTCTGTCATGATTGGGGATAATTTTCTTTTTTACCTTAATATATCAAGTGCCGCCATGACACTTATAATGAGGGCGCCAAAATGTATGGTAGGTACTATACTGACACGAGATTAATTAATTAAGGTTTTCCTTGGCGATAAAATGTTGCATAAAAAGCAAGCTGGGTAAGTCATTAGAAGGGGGCAAGAAATGAGGCGTATACTATGTATACAGCAACTATTATTTATGGTTATGACAGCACAACTAATTGTGTAGCAGACGACGATAATAAAACTGGATTTTTTACTGTTATTTTTATTATTCAGTTACATAATTTGGCGAGATTAGGGCATGGTACTGCTGGCTAAAATTAAATATTTTGCAGATGCTGTGATGTTATTTTTAACTGGGTACATTTATAACATTGATGGAGGTAGAAAATTAAACTATTGGGTACTAGCTGATGTGGTTTTACTCGCATAAGTTTTGATCCCATAAGAATATCAGGATAAAAACTACTAAACCGTGGCGCAGGGGTCAACATGCCTGCCTGCGACGTGGAGGCCCCAGGTTCGATCCCCGGCCAGGTAATGATGGAAAACGATCTTTTCCCGATTGGCCTGGGTCTTGGATGTTTATCTATATATGTATCTAATATAAATATAGTATCGTTGAGTCAGTATCCCATAACACAAGCCTCGAATTTACTTTGGGGCTAGCTCAAACTGTGAGATTTGTCCGTATATATTTATTTTATTTATTTATATATTCTTTATTGTACACCAATCAAACATCGAGCAAAAACGTTCAACACAAAAAAGACATACAATGGGCGGCCTTATCGCTAATGCTATCTCTTCCAGGCAACCAAAGAATGGACAGATTCTCC
The DNA here is from genome assembly GCA_037179545.1 of Sesamia inferens. Taxonomy (NCBI): domain Eukaryota; kingdom Metazoa; phylum Arthropoda; class Insecta; order Lepidoptera; family Noctuidae; genus Sesamia; species Sesamia inferens. Next base: position 10,269,408 of record CM073928.1, on the reverse strand, counting down.
CGAACCACAAATGGAACTGTCGTTGGTGCAAATATGATTACTACAATATACTAAGATAGATACACAAATACATACATATACATAAATAAATACATAGATACTGAACATAACAAGTAAACAGATAAATTAGCGAAAAGAGTTTGTAGAACACGATCATAATGACAAGTAGTGTTCCTTCACAAGTCTCTTGAATTCCTGTAACGACTGCGCACGTTTTATTTCAATTGGCAATGCATTCCACAAACGAGGGGCCTGAACAGTGAAAGATTTATCAAGGAACGTTGTGGAATGCGTAGGCATTTTGAGCTTTAAATTATCTGATGACCTTAAAGATTTAGTATGTGAGTTGCACAGAAATTGAAAGCAATTCTTGAGATAAAGGGGGGCTTCTTGTATGTTAATATTGGAGATAAGCCATCCGTGTCACAAATTTCATCCAAATTCGTTGACTAGTTTTTGCTTCAAAAAGTATACAACGTTACAACAGAATAAAGTTTGCTCAGAATAAGCAACTGAATCGATTCCAATCATTTTTACATCATGTTATATTTTTTCCCAAATACATTTAGAAATAGTTGCACTGTGGTTACCGAGCGCACACGGTAGATCATAATATTGCGTATTCCGGTGCAACAGCTGACGCCAGTGGTCAACGCCCCTCTCGCCCGCCTGAGCGGAGCGTGGAACATATTTTTTTTGATATCTTTTTGAAATTTTGTACATAGATTCTTTACTTAAAAATACTGGACACGTATTTCGGGTTTTACATAAACAAAAAAAAGACGTGTGGCACTCGGGGACTGCCGCGGTAAAGCTATTGCATAGCATTTTGTATCAATTTATGCAATTATAATTATTTATTTATTTTATTTATGCAGTATTTCTTTTTCTTTGATATTAATTCAAGTTACACTTTTTGAGCGTGGTGACCGATAAGAAAACAAATTTTTCTTTTATTAAATAAATAAAAAGTTAATATTATTTAAAATATTTTTATTATTTTACAATACATGTGGGTTTTATTACCTTACAGTAGCTGTTGGTTATTCAGGAATATTTATCATTGAAACTATAGGTTTATGATAACTGAAATAAGAAACATAAGTTTGCGACTTAATATCCTCTAAATACCTAGAAAATACCGCGTCAATGGTGGTCCCATATTTTGTTGTGGACTCTTGTGGATCATTATTCATTTTCAAATTCAATGTTTTTGATAGAAAAGTTGTCAACCGCTCTGACTTTTTATCAGCGAAGTTAATGTTGAAATCGCCAGCCAAGATAAGTGGAAATTTATTACCATTTGTACCAAGTATTTTCGAGCCTTCTTCAGTGTATTCCAGTAAAGTGCGATGAATAAAATGCTCTACCTCGTCCAATTTTGGATTCGGAGAAATGTAAATTGCTACCATAACTATTTGTAGGCCATTTCTAAGTTTGCATAAGCACGCACAAATATCTCCAACAACTGAGCGCCTAACATTAACATCGCTAACGTGTGCAATATTTATTTCAATATTCGGAGTCATAATATTAGTAATATCATTTTTATTTTGTTAAATAGCTACCCCACCTTTTGAAACAGTATCTCGTTTGAACTGAACAATACAATTAAAATTAGGTATTTCAATTGGATTATCATGCGTCATGCAAGTTTCGGTAAGAAGTAACACATTTGTTTGTCTCGTAACTGAATCTTGTAAATCGTATTTATGACTATTTAGACTTTGGCAGTTGAAAGTCATTATTGAAATGCCATTTCTATTACTAATGAAATCTAATACACTTTGAGCAATCGTCTGAACACTATTTAAAGACAGTCTTTTGAATTCTTGCAACAATTGAAAAAACGGCCGCGTGAGCACTTTTTACTCTATAAAATCACGCGCTTTTATTTAGTAAACAACACTATAAATAATTTAAAAGTCCAATGAAAAATTAGCGTGACATTCATCTTAGCTTTTCCGTTAAAAAAAAAGCTATTTTATAAAAACACTACTAAATTAATTTGAATAAAAGTACTTAATAATTAATTATATGAAAAGTTTTTAAGGTAGCCATGACAACGTCGATGACGTCTATGACATATCTCTATAGAAGACCTATTTCAGAGAGAAAATTAGTCGCAAGTTTAGCACATCGCGACTATCAGTAACATGGCAAGTGTGTAGAACTGAGTTCGCGCCCTGCAATAAGCATGCTCTTTTTGAAAATCTATAAATTGTTTTCAAAAGATGTAGTCGCACGCACACAAACATACCGTGCCGAAGACTGCCGAACTGAAACGACGTTAGACGATGGGGGGAGCGTGAGGTTTTTTTGTTACGGAATTTCTGGATTCGGTCCCCGCGCTCAAGGCCCGCGATAGAAGCTATGCAATAGCTTAAAAATAATGTTGTATAATAAAGGAGTATAAAATGGGAGTTTTCGCTAGTTGTTTGATTCACGATACAAAATATTTAGAAGCACCATTTTCTCAAAGCCTCATTTTCTTAAGTAAATATCTCCGCTATCCCGTAATGTGCAAACTGCTTAGCACAGAAGGGGACTTTGTGCATATTACAAGGTATTGTTGACTCACCCTCCTCTCCTTATGTTTAAAAAGGACATAGATTGTTTACTGTTCGTCACAGTTCGAGATCACTCCACTTTTAAAGAGTACCGATGACATTCTCTTTTCAAGTTTCTTTCAATAGCTTGCTCTCTGCGTTGTTCTTTTAATATTTCGTGTAGAGGCATGATGGCCAGTCTGTAAAGTTTACACATCATCCATTAAAAAGGGAGGCCGAGTAGACGGGTCTTATGTCTGGCGGGCACTTGTCCAACGTTTGATGGTAGGAAGTTGTATGTATGCTAAATGCACGGTAAACTCTGCTTGCGTGATGTAGAATTCGTGTGACGTCACTATGAGCGTTGTTTGTTTGTGGTGTTTATAGGTATCGCAAGATTTTGTCACTTAAAACGGGCCTTTAGTGCTACGTTTCCACTGCCCATCTGTCTCTCGCCAGGCTGATCTCATGTACCGTGATAGCTAGACAGTTGGCATTTTCACCAATGACATCTTTTTATCCGACTGCTAGGAAGGGTTATGTGTTTAGCCAATGATTATCTTGTATGTTTGTTATATTCTTTATTATCACGTATCTCTAGAACCGCTAAACCGATTTTCATATTTGCGGTACCTATCGCTAGATTTGTCTTAATAGCCCAAGTATTATTAGATAGATGACATTAAAAAAATACAAAATGGCGTATGTTTGACGCCATATTGTGAGATAAAAAAAGAAAACATCTATCAAGCATATCGAGCGTGGTATCAAAATAAAGGATTTTAAACACTGATTCTATTTATGTATATAACATATTATAAATAAGGAAACCAAAAAGATATAAAAAAAATATTATAAAAAAAAACTCTGTTCAACTTGTTTCTGGATTTTCAGTTCGTTAGATTTTTATGCAGGCGGGTTTTTTGTTTGTAAATAATTTTTTTATTTTTTTATTACTAACTGTATTTACTTAAGCCGATTTCACCATGCATACGTATCGCAGCCAGCGTTGTTAGCCTTTCAGATAACAGCGTAGCTTTTTTCTAAACGGCGTCGTTAAACAGTAAAATGTCTTAGGTCGCTAACGTTTTACCGTTTTCCTAGCCCACGCATTTTATTTTTTTTTATACGGACAAATCACACAGATTGAGCTAGCCCCAAAGTAAGATCGAGACTTGTGTTATGGGATACTAACTCAACGATACTATATTTATAATAGATACATATATAGATAAACATCCAAGACCCAGGCCAATCAGAAAAAGATCGTTTTCCATCATGACCTGGCCGGGGATCGAACCCGGGGCCTCCACGTCGCAGGCAGGCGTGTTGACCGCTGCGCCACGAAGGCCGACAAACTTTAGTACTTCCGGTACTAAATTAGTTTCTAAGTAAAGAAGGAAAGAAAGGTCGAGGCGTTTCGCCTCCTCCTTTATACCGCGTACATCGAGGGACTGGAACAATTTGCCAGCGTCGGTGTTGCCGGCAGACTACAATTTGAGTGTCTTCAAGGCTATAGTGAATAGGCTCTTAATAAACTAGTGCGCTTTACCATCAACGATTGCGTCACCGCTTATCATCAGGCGGGATTGCGGTCAAGCGCTAGTTAATAAATTATAAAAAAAATTCTAAAAGTCTATTACAGTCATTTAAATTTAGTATCGGAAGTTACTAAAGTTAAATGCTTGGGCTAGGAAAATTCAAAAACTAATTTCTTTGACAGAAACTGTAACAAGTTTTGCAGGTGTATCACAAGCCTGCTGTAAACTAGGGTCGCAATAAAATAAAGAAGGATAATACCTTTGAAGTGCTACCTAAGTAAGGAGTAAACATGCGCTATATCCACGCAAAACGCAAGACTTTCAACATAATGCCACGGGCCTATGCGAGATAATAATAGAATAATATTAATAAAGTTGCGTTTTTAAACAATTACGTGATAGTTTGGCAGTTCATAAGTCAGGTTGGAATTGTAACCAACTACCAAGTGGTGTATAAATTGCAGCCATCTTACGTCACAGTCCGTATGATGGCTGCGACAAATGGATATATTGTACAGCAATACACGGGCTACTGGTCAATCAATAACGATTAACAGCGTATGTTGTGGTATCAGTTCAGTTGTCAACGTAAACACACGTGTAATCTGCGTGTGTAGCGTGTGTAGCCAGCGCATTTAGTCTACACGTATTACACCCTTAACTTGCCAACATCGTGCACAGTTAAAAAAACGAGTGTGCTTATGACCACACGACTGAAGTGAAACTTCTTTCGCTCCATCTGTATGTATATATATATATATATATATATACAATATATACATGTATACACATATACATATATTAATTTTCTATAAATATTTAAACTTATTTCATGGTTTCATTGGTAAATTAATATTTTTGCATAGATCTTCTATTTTTATTGAAAAAAAAAAAAACTCGTTGTAGACCTTGTAGTATCAAGCTCGCGCCACGGGCGCCTCTGTGCTTATATCCGCCACTTAACTTCCGTTCGCCTTGCCCGATCACTTTTCGTAACGCTTACGTCACGCGTTCGCCAGCTTACTCCCCAAATCAAGCGTGCATAAAGAAGTTTCACTTCAAAAATCAGATTGGTATCTTCTTCTTCTTCAGCCTATAGAGGTCTACTAGACAAAGGCCTCCTCCAAGGCCTCCATTGCATGGTTATTTGATATTACACAGGAGAAGCGCTGGTACCCGTTTCCCCGGTGAGAGTTCCCTTAGTCACCTCTTACGACACCCACGGGAGGATATGGGTTGGTACTATTCTAAGCCCGGTACCAAACAGGGCAAATTGGTGTATTCTCAGCTAGCTGACACCGACTTTAAAATAACGTTGTGTGTGTGCTGAGACTACTCGCATTTATAAAGTATCTCCAATATACGGACGATAGCAGGATAAGTTATCCGAAAATGCCAAATATCAACCCCTCAATCATCAGCCTTATTATTTAGCGATAAAGTTAAAAATCGAATAAGGAAATTTGAACGATTTTAGCAGTATGATGATATGTTGTCGACTGTACAATGTTGAAACAAATAAATAGAATGTTGAGAGTGAAAAAAAAAAAAGGAAAAGAGAGAAATAAGTTGAGTTAAAAATTACCAAATAGTCACTTTTACTGTATTTTCGTAGTATGGTCACGCTTCTTCAATTTTGGTGTGAACTAAAAGGTTCAATTGGTATATAAATACATAAACGATGCCACATTGCTTACTTAAAATTTACGTTGAAAAATGAAATGAATTTCATAAGGCAAGAAGACTTACTACATCATGCAAGCAGCAACAAAATGGAACAACTTTTCAAAACATTTTATATTCCCTCTCGACATCATTATAGTGACGTTTACATATCTGACTGTTACTTATCTGAGCCAGCGAGACGCAAAAGAAGGTATTGAATTTTGGAATTTAAATCATACATTACCATGTAGTTTACTTGATATTGGTTCACTATTATATACCAAGCCTTATCCCAATTGACACGTTCTAAACGACACGATTGAGGCAGTGGCTGTGCGATTGACTGCTGCGCTGCGTGACGCGGGTTCGATTCTTGCCCGGAACAAATATTTGTATACCTTACAATACGGTAGTTGACTAAAAAAAAAAACGAATTACTTCGTCAGTCAGATTTCCAAAAAAAAACTAGACACATTTTTTCTTTTTTCATATAAACAAAAAATGAGGACGATACAGTGAGTTGAAAACTCGGGTGACGTCACTGCTTGCTACACTTTTTAGCAATCAGTGATGTCACCAGCCACCACTCCTGATCATTGATGCATTTTATATTTGTTAATTTTTATTGATTTGATAAAACAAAATATACGTATCCAATATTTTTCTATAGGTAATATGAATGACGGACTAAATAGAATCATTTTTTTTTACCCAGGAAACATCCCTATTAGTTGTTCCGGGTCTGCTTGTTTGTGAGTTTATGTTGGTAAACGCACCCACGATACAGGAGAAATTCCTAGTCTGGATCAACGTATTTAAAAAAAAATATGTTGCGGTGAGCGTCCCGTCGAATAGAATGCAGATGAACGCCTGACTATCTGACCTCCACAATATAGTTTATTTTAACTGGTTATAACGATACTCCAAGTAAGACTGGTTATCAGAACTTCGGGCTTTTGATGACTCGTAACGACTGTCAAAGATTCACGAATGACAGGTAAGACCAACGGCTTAACATGCTTTGTCGAGCCACAATGGGGTCTTGGTATGTAATCATGGTCACATTGGTCACTGATTCATACACCAACTACAGCAAGCGTAGCTCAACTTGATTGAATGACCTTGGTGGCAGTGGTTATTTAGCCACGGAAACATCTGTTTTCGGATGGGAAATGATCAAATGACCTCTCCCGCTCCAAGAAGCGGAAGGACATGTCAGACTTTTACTGATTAAAACCCAGCCGCGTTTCTTCACTTGCCTATGCGCCAGGAGCCACGATATCTCCATCGAATAGGTCACAGGCCTGGCAGAGTCACGGACTCCTAACGTAACAATCTATCTAGACTAATATATAAAGCTGAAGAGTTTGTTTGTTTGAACGCGCTAATCTCAGGAGCTACTGGTCCGATTGGAAACATTCTTTTTGCATGGGATAGCCCATTAATCCAGGAAGGCTTTAGGCTATATAACATCAACCTGCGACCAATAGGAGCGGAGCATAACTAACTCCACACGAACGAAGTCGCTGGCGGCCGCTAGTATAAAATAAACATGAGCCAAGTAGTCTTTTGCTCCATCTTACAAATAACAACAAAAGAAAACAACTTTAACAAATCCTATATTTCAAAGCATACATTCCCTCACGATATTAATACGGTGACAGTAACATACTTATCATATTTCAAGTTCATAAGAGTCCTACAAATGTCAGTGGAAATATGAGCGAGTGAGAAATTGTGCAATTGAATGAGGCCAGCACGCTTCTTATTATCTCGTGTATACATTACCATCTAAGCTACATGAAGTCCACTGCTGGACTTAGGCCTCCCCCAAGGATTTCCACAGTGACCGGTCTTGTGCAACCCGCATCCATCGGCTTCCCGTGACCTTCACCAGGTCATCGGCCCACCTTGTTGGGGGCCTCCCTAAGCTGCGTCTTCCAGTACGTGGCCGCCATTCAAGAGCCTTTCTGCCCCATCGGCCATCGGTTCTAGAAGCAATGTGCCCTGCCCACTGCCATTTAATTTGACAGATTACAGTATCTATGATAAAATATGAAAGTTCACTTGTGTAAATATTAAATTCAGTGCTAAATAAGAACACTTCACACCTTATTAAGCAGTTCATTTTAATAACAAAGGACGACGATGCAAGCATGAAAGTTCCCAATTTCCAAGTAATATAATATTCCCTATAGATAGAACTACCCTGTTTATAATTTATCTGTGATGTAGATCACGTAAGTTCATTAGTATTCAGTTTGAAACTAGCTGGAGCAATAGCAATGAATCATATTAATATTCATAGATCATACAAATAGTGTTTAGTACTGTATTGTGATTACATGTGCGTACATAAATACGATCTTTGTTAACAAAATTTAACGCGGATTACTTAAAAAAAATGTTTGTACCTGTAAATAGTGCTGCAATTTTTGGGACGAAGCTCATTAGCATACATTAAAATCTATAATAACGTGAAAAAATTTTAATAACCTATGAATCTTTTATCACGAAACAGATGTGTAGTGAAGCTCAAACTCAATCTGAAAGCATTTATCAAAATATTTCTTAAAGTTAAAGATAAATTTATTTAATATCAGCTGCCGGCAGAAGTTACCACCCACCAGACAAAGCCTTGCCGCCAACCGATTCGTCGTATCCGGTACGATGTCTAGTGAAGCCGTACGGAGGACGGGTCTGAGCAGTTGTGTTACGATGTGTGCCGGGTACGATGCGCAAAATTTTGTTGTGTCGTGAGTTTGGTCGTGGAGGGTCTCCAGATCAATCTCCCTTGGCGTAGCATCGTTGATCGTGTTGTTGAGTTTAACATTGCATCACCTTGCTCAACTGCCGTCTTCCTTCCTATTCACTAAGGTTTTTAAATGAAAAGGCTTAATAAACTAGCGCGCTTTACCATCAACGATTACATCACTGCTTACCATCAGGTAGGATTGCGGTCAAACACTAGTTCATAATTATAAAAATATGTATATAAATGCATGCAGGATAACATAAAAAAATAAATAAGCTCAGATATGTTTGCCATCTAGTATGGCGCGCAAATATTAGCTCTTAGCTTAGCTCGTTTTTATTAGTTTAGTTACTATAGTAGAAATCAATTTTAACCTATTTCTAACTGTCGTATCAAAATTAAACTATAATTTTGGTTTAGCTTTCATTCGCCAAGAGTATAAAATCGAACGGAACTTTCGTAAAAGCGAACGCTCTAACCGAGTATCCAACAATACCGCTCAACTTTTTGTATCTGTGTATGATATTTTACGGACTCAACAACCCCTTTACAATTCCAAAGTACCTGTAATTGTTTAATTTGAAATAAATGATTTTGAATTGAATTGGATTTGATATTGATTTTGTACCTGCCATTTTTTGCAAATTAGAACATTGGTAATATCACCATTTCCGAATAAAATATACTAAAAATCTTCCTATATTTAAACAGCTAAATCGATACTCTATTGCGTTTTAATTTCGTGAGATAATACTTACCTACATGTTTTGCACGTGCCTGTACCAATATGTAAATTGTTCAGTAAGCTGAATTTCTCGGTAAAATTTGCTTTATAGCAAGAATAATAATGTATGCTCAGGGAAATTCAAAGCATAAAATAACGTTGTCTTGAAGATGAACGCTCAATGTTAAGTGTCTGATTCGTCGGAGAACAGAGTACTGGAAAGTGTTCAAGTTTGAAACTTGTTTGAGTTTGGTATATTTTATACTAGACTAGCTTTCCGCCCGCGGCTTCGCTCGCGTGGAGATCGGTTATATCGCGCTTTTAGATTTCCCTCGTGAATATAATTTTTTTCCGGGATAAAAATGTACCCTATTATTTAATCCGGACTTCTAACTTTACGTCTGCAAAATTTCAAAACAATCGGCTTAGTAGTTACGGCGTGAAAGTGGAACAAACAAACAAACAAACTTACTTTCCGATTTATAATATTAGGATATTAAGTGTACACATACAAATATTCCAGTAATCTCCCTTGGGAACTTGATGTTTCTTTAGGACCAAAAGTAGCCTATGTTACTCTCCTTCTTTTCAACTAACTGTATGCAAAAAATCAGGTCGATTGATTGCTTAGCTGCGGCGTGAAGGAAGGACAAACAAACAAACAAACACACTTTCACATTTATAATATTAGTATGGATGTATTCCAATATAAGTCTACTGTTGGCATAACATAGCTACACAAAACATGACACAACGCCTGTTATCACCGTGAGTTTAGGCAGAACTATTCTTCTTTTTCTTCTTCATCAGCCTATCGATGTCCACTGCTGGACAAAGGTCTCCCCTAAGGCTTTACACAATGACCCGTCTTGTGTTGCCCGCATCCATCGGCTTTCCGCGACCTTCACCGGGTCATCGGTCCAACTTGTTGGGGGCCTCCCTACGCTGCTTCTGGTACACCTTATGATACGTTACCCTATGATAATTTTATATGTTAGGGTTTTTAACTTTTTTTTTCTTAGCTTCGAGGTGGTCAATTTTCAAAAGAGTGTCTCAATTTAGTAGCACCCACCAATTCCAGAATGCGCAGAGCAAGGGACTAGAACAATTTGCCAGCGGCGGTGTTTCTGTTGGACTACAATTTAAATGTCTTCAAGGCTAGAGTGCTAAGATATCTTAATAAACCTCTACTTGCATCTACTTGCCTCATGTTTATTTTATATTGTTACGTTAGGGTGTCCGTGACTCTGCCAAGGCTTCGAGTTGTTCGAAACAGATATTGTGGCCTCTGGCGCACAGGCAATTGAAGGAACGCGGGTGTGTACGCCACAGCGGGAGAGGTCATTTGATGATTTCCCGGGTTTCGGTGAACAGGGTTTTTCCGTGGCTAAATCCACCAGATAAAGTCTTGCCGCCAAGCGGTTCGTCGTGTTCCTGCATGCTGCCTAGTGAAGCCGTACGGAGGAAGGGTCTGAGCAGTTGTGTTGCGATGTGTGCCGGGTACGACGCGCCAAATGTTGTTGTCTCGGTAGTTTGATCGTGGGAGTCTCCAGATTAATCTCCCGCTATAAGGTATAAAATAACTTAAAAGTACCAATACAAACTCTCTCTCTCGACTCTAGTGATATGACATAAAGTAGTCTGCGCGCAAAAATTACAAACATTTATCTTAGATAATAACTTTATTTTCGTTTTCAGTAAATTGCCGCTAAAGTATTTGTGAAAATCCTAAGCCCGTAAAAGTATGAATGGATAATATTTGAAGCACGCGGGTCAATGGCCCCGCGCCATTCAGCTGTAGATTATCAGAAGTTTACTATTGGTTCGTGCTTACTTTCGAGTTTTTTTTATCACTATGTTAAATCTGCAATTTTATGTTTCGAATATTTTATTTATTGATGAAATGACTGTATTACTAAGACAAAACCGTTTCGCTGCGGGAAAACAACCATTAAAATTCCAAGCTGTATATATATATAATAAAATGTGCAAAATGTAATCGCATATCTACGCCAAAAAAATGTCAAAAACTTGGCAAAATATAGGGAACTTATCTTTGACGGATTAAGACTAATATCAGACAGCAGAAATAGGAAGCCCACTGCTGAAAATAGGCCTCCTCTAAGGATCGGTTGGACGCGGTCTATATCCAGGGCTTCCCTGCGATTTTGGTCAGGTTATCCGACCACCTAGTCGGTGGGTGTAATACGCTGCGCTTGCCGGTACGTGGTCGCCATTCAAGAGCTTTTCTACCCCATCGGCCATCTCCTCTACGTGCTATGTGCCCCGCCCACTGCCACTTCAAAGAGCTTATCCACCGGGGTATGTCAGCGACTTTTATTCTTCTACGAATCTCCTCATTCCTGATTCGATCACGTAGAGAAATACTTAGCATAGCCTTCTCCATAGTTCTCTGTGCGACCTTGATTGCCCCTCTGTTAAGTGGTAAATAACAGATAGTCTGATTGTAGTCACAATCTGTCAAAAGGTCTTCAAATTTCTCTACATTTTGACTAATTCTTGTCATTTTTTTTTGGTTGAGTTGAGAGTGCGACTAGATTTTGTACGTTTTAAGTGACGATAATTATCCTTAATAACCCTATAATATTCCCACTGTTGGGATACAAGCCTCCTCTCTTTGAGAAGGATTGGGCCGTAATCTACCACGCTGGCCTGCTGCAAATTGTAATATTTAATTTTTATGGTATTTAGTTGTCAAGTGCGTTTTGTTTGTGCGGAATAAAAACGATTTCTTTCTTTCTTTCTTTCTGCAGGTTGGTAGATGTCACATGTCTCCGAAGTTTTTGACCCTAGGACATGCCGGTTTCCTCACGATATTTTCTTTCTCCGTTTTCAGATCAGTGGTGCTGAAATAATTTACATACATAAAGTAATGCGCCTGATGGGGTTCAAACTTACGACCTATAACTTTAAAGTCACGGCCGATACCATAGGGTCACAGCTGCCCTCCGCTGATGGGCAATATTTTAAGATAATTCCTTTGCTGATTCTTGAAGTAAAACTGCTTTCGTATATCGGGTTTTATTATTACCAGTTTTAGTTATCTATTTTATACTCGTCAAAGAAAGAAGAAAATAAGTTTTTTCTTTACGTTACAACACTAAAATCGTTTTCGCGTAGAAATAATTTTTCAAACTCTCTTCACTGGCCGGCAAAGTTTTGTGGGCAAGCTTGATATCCCTGACGTAGATTGACGATGCCCAAACTTTTAGCTCAGTAACATCAATACGAATATTACTTAACTTTGGCGTTGTCCATCTATACCCAATATTGATCTCCGGAGGTCCGTAGTATATCTAAAGTTGACTAATGACCGTATTAGGAGACAATGTGACAAATGGACGTGTCGGTTCATCGGGAACCTTTTAGGTCTACTGTAATAACATCGTTATTTCTGAGATAGTTTTTTGGTCATTTCATCGTGAAGTAGATCAAACTTAAAAAATTGATTTACTTCATAGTTAAAAGTTTCAAAAATGATATCTTGGAAAGTGGGTAATTCTATATTTGTGAAACCAAATTTTAAATCGGCGAAGGAAAACATAGTTAGGAAATCAGCATTTCATAGAAACAAAATCTCATGTGTCTTCTACCAACCCGTATTGCATTCGCGTGGTAGTGAGAGTTGGCAGATGTCACATGTCTTCGATGATAACGGTCCACTCCCCCTTATAGAGAGGAGACTTGTATCCAGCAATGAAAACGTTATGTGCTGACTTTGCTTCATTTACGTATTTTCATTCTTTTATTTCTTTTTCTCTGATAATGAAGTGATATCAATACATACCATTTGGTGTCAACTTCCTATCTGAGAGGTATTTGACTATTGCTCCCAAATAAATACAGCATCTCATTAATCCATATTTATTAATTCAATCATCCTTACTAATATTATAAATCAGAAAGTGAGTTTTTTTCTTTGTTCCGCTTTCACATCGTAACTGCTGAACTGATTGCTTTGAAATTTTGCAGATCTAAAGATAGAAGTCCGGATTAAATAATAGGATACTTTTTATCTTGTAAAAAATGATATTCCCGAGGGAAAACAAATATATTGTTAGCTTCATACCAGTTCGGTGATAGATGGCGCTGTGTGTCGTTTAAAACAATGTAATATATTACAAACGAATATGCACCTGTAAACTTAGAAGCTAAATGATACGATAATTAATCCCCGAAAATGAGAAATCTAAAATGCGCGATATAACCGAATTCTAGCTTTTTTTTATATATTATAAACTAGCGCTTGACCGCAGTCCCGCCTGATGGTAAGCAGTGATGCGATCGTTGATGACAAAGCGCGCTAGTTTATTAAGAGCCTATTCACTCTAGCCTTGAAGACACTCAAATTGTAGTGTGACGGAAACACCGACGCTAGCAAATTGTTCCAGTCCCTCGATGTACGTGGTATAAAAGAGGAAGCAAAACGCTTCGTCCGGATCGAAGTGGTGTCAACAACGTAAGGGTGGAAACTCGCCGTACGACGGGTCGTCCGATGATGGAACGGAGATGGGGGAATTAAATCGTGCAATTCCCTCGCACACTAAAAGTAGTATTAATAATATATTAATGAGACTACACCATTACGTTGCGCAAAGCTATTGTGCAACGCAATGGTGGACTTAATTACATTATAGTATGTGTAATTTAGTATTACACGGCCTGTGTACCTTAGTCAAACTACTGACTTATATCAGCAGAATATAGCGTCATTTGCCGTACGCCTTATTCCATATTACATATTTACACATCAGCTCATACTTTCATAGTCTGTAATATTTTACGACTGCGAATGTATTTCATCCCACACTTGTGCGCGTGGAGAGTGCCGAATAATTGAGCTTAGCATTCTCGCCACATTTTAAACTTCTAGTCATTTTCCTGTGTTTTTATGACGACAATGCATATAGGTTATTGCCAGGTGTAGTTACTAAGATGGGCACTTAAAATTGATGAATAACGATAAGGCGCTTCGTTGTGGAAACCAGCTTTGCAAGAGAAAATAGCAAGAGTTTTGTTACAATCAACGAAACTAAAATAGACAATAGCACTGAAACATGGAAGCCCGAATGAGAGAAGTACTTACAAATACTATAATCGGACTAGGTTACACAGTTAGGTAGCATAGTTAGACTTGTGTAAAGTTAGGTCAAAGGGTAAACTCTCCATACCTATTACAGCGGTTTATTGAATTGAATTAGGCGAAACTTTTGTAATTACTCTGCAAGTTTTATTAACAGATATAATAACTATAAAATATAATTGAATACATCGGCCGTTTTTATTGTGGTGCCGATCTGTTTACTTTTTCATAAAAAGAAATTACGACACTAAGGATTACTACTGTATCGTGGGTGAATTTAAAAACATTTAAACTCATATACACAAACAGTTAGACCCAGAACAATTACCTGTAGGTCATACAAATATTTATTCCGTGCGGTAATCGTACCCCCGACACGCAGCGAGGTCGATCGCTCAGCCTATGCATCAACCATGTCAATTAATCTTTATTATTGTCATTGTCTCATTTCTAGTCATGTAACCACACACTGTCGTTTAGTAATTCTACGTATGGAACGTAGACATGACATAAATTTCAGCGCACCCGTCTCTGAAAGCGCTAGTAAAAGCTGACTGGTACATTTTTAGGCCCTGCTGCGTTATGAACGGTCCCAGTGCAGAGCTCAGCTTTTTTGCAACAAGATAATTTAATCTCCCACTGAAAACTCCATGAGTACGCTTGAAAACGTATTTCCAGGTGAAAATAGAATTTTCAAAAGGTTTTTGAACAGTATTTTCAAGACGTCAAACCGAACTGTAGAGCCTATAGATGTAGTTCAGTTAGTGGTGGGCGGAACAACTTTTACTCCGTATAAGTTCGGTTTTACATCATAACCATACTAATGAGACCTTTTTGATATAAGTAGTTCGGGGTCGAACAAAACAACCGTAATACTAAGACTAGAGGCATGCAAATTGTGATTGCAAATTATGTTTTGATGTTTTGATTTTCCTTTTATATGGAGGTATTTTAATTTTATATTAACTGGTAGTTTATTTGTTTTAAATTTTTCATATTAATTCATGTGACACATATGACCGCCTATACTCAGTGAATACCATAACTTTTTGGTATATATGTAGGTATATACATAGGTAAGTCATAACACTTTTCAAGGCAACATGAAATAGTTTGTCCACTTTCGGCCTCTCGACAGTATCACTAATATCAGTAATATTATGTTTAGCTATATTATGTATAACTATCAGTAATATTATGTTTAGGTACTTGAGACTAAATTGTTAGAAAATAATCACGCCATCCATTCCATGAAACTACCACCATCGCTGCCTTGTTTCGCAAGACCTCCCGAACATTGAGCGCTACAGAGAAATATCATACTGTGTGAGCCAACCTGTGATTCACAGATTGCGTTATATCGTTCGATTTAATTTAGTTATAATGTAGACTTAAGAGCTTCACTTTTTGTTCTAACATCGAACAGATTGTCGCGTCTTAGAGATAATTAATTGTAACGTTAATTACTTAATTAAATACACACGTAAATTCGTTTCGGTTTTATTCTGCATCCTCAACGGCAGCCCTATGTTATTAAATCTTAAATAGAGTTCTCATTCATTCACATACGCATAAGCTAAAGAGAATTGGAATAAGTAGTATATATTTGTTATTTTTTATTAGTTACATTTCAGTGACATCAACTTTACAAAAAAAACCCTATCAGCTAATCTTAGCTCGTAAAACACCACATTTTTATCCCCAGAAAAGCAATTCAGCACAAACCTCTCACACCACTCGTACCCAGATCTATTACAGATCGTGTTTTATGACAGAAAAAATACGTGAATATTTTCACAGCTTAGAAGATTGAACGACACTCGCCGAGATCCAAATTAATGTCTAGCATAACACAAATATACCAAGATGATCAACTTGCAACTTTTTTATTACGGGGACGAAAATTGCAAATAAGTTTTGGCAAACATTGTTTTACGACAAAAACAAGATTTACTTGTATAAAATGTTGGCTAAATTATTGGGTTTTTTGGTTGTTTTGGTATTGCGTTGGGTGACAAATGGGTAGTAATAATGGCGTAATGTTGTGCTAGGTTTTTATTTTGTAGCGTAGTGTTGTGTTGTTATTAAGCTAGCTGAATAATCACCTCGATCTGTTTCCTTATATAAACAGGCGTGTGCCATTCTGGATTGCATGAAAATGAAAAGGAAGTAATGAAGTACTTACAAATACTATAAGCGGGCTAGGTTACACAGTTAGGTAGCATAGATAGACTTGTGTAAAGTTTTTTTTTTTCTTTATTTATTTTTAGGAACTTTTATACAATTATTGTACATGCTAGTCCCATCAGACCTTATAATTAATAATATTATAAAAAAACAACAATAAAAATCCTACTTTATACTGCAAAACGCAACAACACAAACTTAATTAATTTATAAGCAGCTCCAGAGGTTGGTGTCGATAAAATATGATGGTACATACAAAAATCGTTTACATTTAAATTTTGCTCTCTAACTAGATCCTCTCTCGCGGACTGAAATCTGACACACTCCGTCAGCAAATGTACAATATCTTCCAGAGTGCCACACACCTCACAATTTGGTGAATTAATTTTTTTCATTAAAAAACCACAATTATTCAGCGGCATATGTCCAGATCTCAATCTGTGAGCTACAACTATAAATTCCCTGATTAGCCTAGTATTATTAAACCACGGTATATGAGGAGGTTCCGAAACTATAGACCTGTACCATATCCCTTTATCTTTCGATCTTTGATTAAAATACTCTTTCCAAACTTCATGACATATATGTTTATACCAAGGCAATATTTCTATATAATTAGTTCCAATATTTTTAGGCCAAAGGGTAAAACTCTTCATACATATTACAGCAGTTTATTGAATTGTAATTTAGTTTATTTAATTTACTTCCACATTGCTCAACTGCCGTCTTCCTTCCTATTCACTAAGTTTTTTAAGTGAATGGGTTTAATAAACTAGCGCACTTTATCATCAACGATTGCATCACTGCTTGCCATCAGGCGGGATTGCAGTCAAGCGCTAGTTTATAATTATTAAAAAAAAAACATTCGTAGAAATTTGGGGATTTCTGCAAATTTTTATTTATAGTTTGTGTTTGATATCTTATCCGAAAATGTTATCGATTTCTGACAATCTACCTACTATCCAGTTAAACTACGTAGCCTTTCTGTGCTATTCAGTAGATATAATACAAGTCAAGCAATAAAAATAGTTTCAGCTACGATGTAGCATGAATACAGCGTAGCAAGGCTACGGCGTAGCACGTCTACGAGAAGTCCGTTCGGCTAATTCTACGAGGCCATTATGTCGTTTGTGTGAAACTGAGGGGTGATTCTCCTAATTTTAAGAACTTTCGCAATCTGATCTGTCTCAATCTGTCAAATAATACTTCAAATTTTTATACATTTTGACAAGTTTCTGAAAATTGTTTGTTTAACTTTGAATGTTTTAAATTACGGGAATTGGCCTTCAGGTCTTGTTACTGATGCGAAGAATACTTCCCACAATTTTTCTTACAAAGGTCTTACCTGCATATACTCTCTGATTATTTTACCTTAGTAACTATGTTTTTTAGATTCGTTATGATGATGTAATCAAATGTTTGTAAAAAAATATGATTTCAAAGAGGAGGACGACGAGTTCGTGACGTTTCCTGTCCTTTATTTTTCTGACTAATGGTTAACCCTTTCACAATTCTAAAGTGCCTGTTATTGGTTTACTTGAAATAAATTTGTAGCTGTGCCTGCAAAAGCCACAAATAAACAACGCGTCATACTGACGTCACACGAATTTTACATCTCGCAAGCCGAGTTTACCGTAAAATTAGCATACATAAAAAAACTTTCCAACTTCAACCATTGGACAAGTGCCCGCCAGACATAACACCCGTCTGGTCGGAGGATCCTCCCTTTTCTATGGAGGATGAGTGAACTTTACTCCTTGTTCCTCATATGTCTACACTGGTGACCCCGAGCATTATCATCGGCCCAGCCTTCGTGCAACAACTTCAGCATGACGTCATCATTATTCCTCCTGAAAGCTTTAGCGGTGAGTCATCCAGCCAGACAGCACCCACGGCTCAACGGGCCACAAGCATTCAGCGACGTCACACGAATTCTACATCAGGCAAACAGCATTTCATACGTATAACTTCCCAAGACCAGCTGTTGGGCAACTGCCCAACAGACATAACTCCTGTTTGGTCGGAGGATCCTCCCTTTTGAAGGAGGATGAGTGAACTTTACTCCCTCTTCCTCATGCCTCTACAAAATGCTATGATTTTTCTTTTTTTTTAACTTAGTTTTATTTTACAACTTCATCATCATCTCAGGCGTAATTTGCTGATTTTGGCCAAACTTCGATATTTTCCGTGAAGCGACTGCCGTCTGACCTCCACAACCCGAAGGCGATATCTAAGCATTGCAGTTAGACCAATTGTTAGAGTTTTTGAGGGCTCCAACAACTCATAACGACTGCCACTAGATGTTCGTATGGCAACCGGGACCAACGGCTTAACGTGCTTTCCGAAGCACGACTAGACCAGTGCAAATATTCATATTCATGGATACAAATATTTGCACTGCGCGGGGATCGAACCCGCGCCTCCTTGCGCAGCGGCCGCGTTCGCTATCGCTACGGCATGGAGGCTATCTGTGTTATCATTATATTCAGATAAATGGTAATGGATTTTGTAAGTAGGTGTGTAATTTTTTATTTTATAACTTATATTCATTTTATGGAGATGTCAAAGTTTAGAGACCAATTTTACATCAAAGTTGATATATAACGCGTCCCTTTTACACCCACGCCGTCATGTTGTTCTTATCTCTAATTAATCTTTAGTGCGTTCAGGGTCTGCGATCATCTGTCAGCCCAGACATGTTTATGGGTATGAGCAATGAA
The DNA here is from genome assembly GCA_037179545.1 of Sesamia inferens. Classification (NCBI taxonomy): domain Eukaryota; kingdom Metazoa; phylum Arthropoda; class Insecta; order Lepidoptera; family Noctuidae; genus Sesamia; species Sesamia inferens. Next base: position 10,250,163 of record CM073928.1, on the reverse strand, counting down.
GAAGGATAGGTACAGAAGGTTTAAAACCATTTTTCTGCTACGAAGGATTTGGGGAAGATTTTTGCTCAAAAGTGGTTAGAAAAAAAGTACTATGTAGTTGAGACAGTCTATGTGCTCTTTTTCTGAGAAAGAAGAGCACTAAATTAGGGAAAAATAACTGTCATATATAATTTGTTAGGTGAATATGAATTACTATGACCGAGAAGCCGCTTTCATTGTTGAGAACCGATTTCATTGTTGACAAGGTAAACCACTTCTTCTTCTCTTTATCAATGACTCTTGTAGAAGAAACACTACAATTTCGCCAATAACACTTGTAAAAAATTATAGAAATTCTTTGAAAATTTTAATTCACAATAATGGCGGATATCGCCAATGACAGTCTGTAAGAAATCTCCAAGCTAAAATAATTTTAAGTTCACTGCACTTAAAATTCAATGATTGAATAAATGATTAAATAAGTTGTCAAATTAAGATATTCTATAGACATTTAGTTGGTTGCTCTGCAGTCGAAGTTGTTGACGAGTATATATACCTGGGACAAACAGTCCAACTAGGCAGGTCCAACTTCTAGAAAGAGGTGTCTCGTCGAATCCAGCTCGGCTGGGCAGCGTTCGGGAAGCTACGCTACATCTTCTCGTCGTCCAAGATACCACAGTGTCTCAAGACTAAAGTCTTTGACCAGTGTGTGTTGCCAGTGATGACTTACGGAACTGAAACGTGGTCGCTCACAATGGGCCTCATACGAAGGCTCAGAGTCACACAAAGGGCAATGGAAAGAGCTATACTCGGAGTTTCTCTGCGTGATCGAATAAGAAATGGGGAGATCCTCACAAGAACCAAAGTCACCGACAAAGCTCTGCAAGTCGCTAAACTTAAGTGGCAGTGGGCAGGGCACATTGCTCGTAGAACCGATGGCCGATGGGGTAGTAAGGTTCTGGAGTGGCGGCCACGTACTGGAAGACGCAGCGTAGGGAGGCCCCCAACAAGGTGGACCGATGACTTGTTGAAGGTCGCGGGAAGCCGATGGATGCGGGCAGCACAAGACCGGTCAGCGTGTAAAACCTTGGGGGAGGCCTTTGTCCAGCAGTGGACACCTATAGGCTGAAGAAGAAGAATATTGACATTTAGACGTTATTAAAAACACGGTGTTTTTTTTTTTTTTTTTTTTTTATAAATTATAAACTAGCGCTTGACCGCAATCCCGCCTGATGGTAAGCAGTGACGCGATCGTTGATGGTAAAGCGCGCTAGTTTATTAAGAGCCTATTCACTCTAGCCTTGAAGACACTCAAATTGTAATGTGACGGAAACACCGACGCCGGCAAATCGTTCCAGTCCCTCGATGTACGCGGTATAAAGGAGGAAGCAAAACGCTTCGTCCGGATCGCAGTGGTGTCAACAACGTAAGGGTGGAAACTCGCCGTACGACGGGTCGTCCGATGATGGAACGGAGATGGGGGAATTAAATCATGCAATTCCCTTGCACACTCACCAGAATGCATCCTATAGAAGACCGAAAGGCTGGCTACTCTACGCCTATGCTCCAGGCTTTGGAGACCGTTTCGAGTTAAGTCTGGGTCGCCAATCAGCCTCCTCGCACGCCTCTCCACCGAATCCAAAGTGGCAAGGTGACATTTCGCAGCACCAGCCCAAATGTGGCTGCAGTACTCCAGTTGCTGACTAATTTGATAGGACTAAACCGACATTTATCTTCTGTCCCTTTCTTAATGAAATAGATAAAAAATATACACTGAACATAAATTTCCTTGTGAAAAGGGGAATTGACACTATTGTCTGATTTTGAATGTGTTATCGTGTGTCTGTTGTTTATTTACTGAGCCCCAATGTGTATTGCATGCTATTGTATTAAAAGCTTGGGGCAAACTAATATGCTCCAGAGTTAAACTTGTTTCTACTTGATGGGATCATGGAATGATTGTAATACAGAGATTATAATAGCATATTAAAAAAAAAATACTTTAAGCATTTTGTACGTTACGAAATTGCATCGCTGATAAGGGTGTTCGGCACTGGCACAGGAGCTAAACTTAGCATTCGGGAACACTGTTGGAGCTGCTGAACCTTGGACAAAACTATCTTTGCATTGTGTAGATTCATGTGTATAATTGCATGACACATGTGTGAGCACAATGTACCTGCTGTAAGGCATCTATTTGTTGGGTTAGTCTTTTTTTGTTAACTTGATTGTGTTCTAGCTGTTGAGAGTATGTCATGCTCACTCAAATATCTCGCTGGTGGTGGCGTGTGTGTTTGGTCATTAGGTTCCCTTCAATATGGTTGAGCTGAATGTTGCTGATCCATACGTCATGTTCGTGAACGGACGCCGTCAGAGGGACTGGTCATCTCTTAGATGCCACGGCGTATTTTAATTTCTGAATTGTTGTTTTCTTTTTTTTGTGTGTGTTCCATAATGGACGCTCTTAGCGTACAATATATTTCTGCATCGATCTCACACGGTTGATTTCAACATGATTGATGTAATCAAATATTTGCTTGATAATTGAACTCTTTGGAATGGGCGACTAGCTTCATCTTACTGACTGACCGACCTTCTGACAATTCAAAAGTGCCTGTAACTGGTTTATTTGAAATAAATGCTTTGATTTTGATACCGAATTACTTTATTCGAAAAAGTTCGGATTGGTAACACCAAAAGTGTAACAATTTAAAAGGTTTTATATTCAACCACACACAAAATCAAATAAATTCGTTTGTTTCTACTTGATAGGATCATGGCATGATTTGAATACAAAGATCATAATAGAACATTTAAAAAAAAATATACCGAATTACTTTATATAGAAAAAGTTTGAATTGACAACACCAAAAGTTTATCATCTAAAAAGGTTTTATATTCACCCACACACAACCAAATAAATTCGTTATTTTCACATGTACCAGAATAGAATCAAAAAACAATCTGTTCGATCGTATGTTTATTTAAAGATGGGTCACAATATTTTACAAATTTTCGAACAGAAAGGTTAAATGGACAAGGGATAAGGGTGAAATGTTGTTAAAAATTTGAATGTGAAATGAGAGTGGGTGGTCATTGTCGTACGGAGGCTTTGCTTGCGGCTAATTACTTTTGAATCCTTTTCATGACAGTGAGATAGGTACATCAGATATCAATATTTTGTTGAGATAATGTCCAATGTGATTATGATAGGGTACAAAATGAAGATTGATTGCTGCTTGTAAGAAATAATTAATATGTTGTGGGAGTAAGTGAATTTTTAATCATATTTAATTTTGTTTTTTAGTTTACTTTTTTGTCTTATCTTAGTCTCAATACTATTAATGTTATAAATGCGAAAGCTTGTGTGAATGTTTGTATGGGTGTTTTTAACTCTTTCATACATAAACTGCACAACAGATGTGGATGAAATTTGGCACACCTTTATTTTTTAACTTGAAATAATTGATAGGATACCTTTTATACCAATATTTCTACGGGATCGAATCATTCAAAATCAAAATCAAAATCAAAAGTCATTTATTCAAATTAGGCTGAGAATCAGCACTTTTTGAACGTCAATATTACATAAGACAGTCCCCCAAAACGCTCACCCATCGACACTTCCTAGTGCTTTCGCTGGGAAGAAGAAGTGGCGGAAGAAACTCCCCAGGAGCACAGCTGTCTGTTCATTTAAAAAACACATGACTTTATACAATACTATGTATAGTGATGAACACAAGAAAAAATAACAACAAATTCGCGGGTGAAACAGCTGAGCATAGCTTGTCTATCAAACTTACCTCTAAAATCCTTACTGTTGTTGACAAGTCTTTACCATTAATGGCCACTGAGACAACATTGCGTCTAGATTTTGGAAATTTATAATTGCGGTAATTAGTCTTCAGATGAATTTAAATAAATGAAAGGATATTACGCTAAAATATTCGTCTCTAATCCGCAATCGCGACTAAAATATCAAAAGTTAGTATTGCTTTAACTTCAAACATTTTTATAACTTTTGCAAGTGTACTAGTCACTCGAAAATCAACTTTTTTTCATGGAAATAACGTTGATAGTTGTTCAACTTAAAATAACATTAATTTAAAATACTTGAAATAGATTTTACCCTGCCTAGTTTTTTAAAATATGTAATTGATTTAAAAACTTCTAATTTTGTAATAGTTGTTAGCGATTGGTTAAAGCGTGAAACAAACTTAGTAGTGACTACAAAACTTCCTTAATGTTAATCTGGTTTGCCATTAAGCAACAAAGCAAGAGTTTCGCTTAAGCTCGCTTAATCCCTGATTACATGCTTTTTATGTTTAAACTAGTATTTATTTTCCTCCGAAAATTCCCCCTACTGTTGGTTTGTATGTGGCACCAGAAGCGAAAGATAAGTAAAATGTTTTACATTTTTTTTTTGTAATGTTTTTGTGTGATTCTTGTATATTTCAGTAACAAAATTGTGAAGATAGTTTCATACTTAACGACGGTGTACTCAAGCTAATGTGTTTTTGTAATGAGTGTTGTTCGCAAGTGAATGGGAATAGTAAGCTTAATTACCTCCATGTGCTGGTTTTATACATATCTTCGGAATAAAATTATTAAAATGGATTGTGTTCATTAAGGATTAAGAGCCACGGTGTGGCTGAATGTGGTATTCTCTTTCATCACTGTAGTATTTTAACATTATTTGTTTTAGGTTTTTATCAATGTGGCAGTTCTATAGACGCAAACTGGAAACATAGTAATAAATAAACAAGATTAATTCTTGACCTTCTAGCGTGCTTTTCGTCGGTTAATTGACAGTTTTAGCTAAATAAACGACAGCCTATTTTTATCATGACTCATGTGGTTCGGGCTAAGCAAATCAGGCACCCGAAATTGTGTAATTATTGACTCGGAAGTCTGTCGAATGGTTATGAAAAGCTATATTGAATTGAGCTGAACTAGAGCTGTAATGAAGGAGGAGCGATAGTGAATTCCTTTGTTAGTAAAATATTTATTAGGTGCCAATTTTGTGAAGCGTTGTGGATTTAAACAAAATACACATGTATATTTGTTTTAAAAGACAAATAGAATGAAAAATATATTTTAGCGCAGTAATATTCAAACATTAACACACGAGTGTGCTCGTTTGGAAGCCCAAAGGCCTTTGTTAGCAATGATAATGTAGGCCTCTTTATCATTTTTTTATCACCATGGTCATGGATGAGGCTAGAGTATTTGTCATGATTTTCAGTTCCTTGGGTGGGTATGTTCAGGAAGCATGGTTATCGTTTGCCAGCGCCATGCTGTTGTGCAAATGGCCGCCATCGACGCCCATAGGGAATCCTAAAATGCAATAATACAAAGTAATCAAAGATATTTATGTATCTAATAGAAAAACACACTTCACTATACACAATATTTATACATATTTTTCTAAGTTTTATTAATATTTACATACTATCCTCACCTAATTACACTTACCCGAATATTGTCTCAAACGCTGGGACGTTATCACGTCATCCGAGAGGTGGTTGCTGAAAATCAGTGCTATTGACAATAGGTTCGTCTGAAGTCACAGCATTTTACTGAGCAACGACCTTTTCTGGCACAAATGCGACGCACAGTTAAACTGTTATTTGTTTTGTAACATACTTAATTATTTACTCCTCTCTGCAATTATCTTTTTGTATTTTTATATTGTTGTTTGGTTTGTTGTCATCAGCCAGAGTCGCGGGCGCATTACGGATGACAGGCGGATCGAATTGTCAAATAATGTGTGCTGTCTAATGTCTATGGCATGGAGGTAATAAGTAATACGTTGTACGTAGTACTTATTACTTCCATGGTCTATGGTCTATGATCCTGGCTTTGACATCAAATCAACTTTGTTTTTTTTTTTTTTATAATGTGCCGTCTGTCACTTCTTGCATGGCAAGAATTCTTTTTTGCCGTTTCTTTTTATACTGCCAATTCACTTTTTTCCGCGTCGAATTTTTTGCGGCATTGGCCTTGTCATTATTTCCTTTTTTTCTTTTGGGGCACTTTTTTCCCACGTCTTATTTAATTCTTTTCTTGTCATTCTTTTGTCTTTTAAATTATACTTTTACAATTTTCATATATCAGTCTTTTCTACATCTACTTATAATCTATTACAGTTACTTACATCTTAAATAATTCTTGCCGACGGCACAGTGCTTGGCTGTGCTGCCCTCGTCCGGTTTCTCTCAATACTTATTTTTGCGACTTTGAGGCAAAACCGCTCCAGGTACGGCCTGGAGTGTTTATCCGCCATAAGGTCGGCTATGGATGACTCCGTCAAAATTTTTCCAGTACTTACTTCCAGGTCGTACCTGTCGCGGTTGTGCCTCGGACACTCGAAGAGAAGGTGCTGGACTGTCTCGCTGGCCTGTGTGTCACACACACAGGCTGGACTATCTTTAAGTTTAAAACGGTGCAGGTACGCGGCGAAGCCGCCGTGACCGGTCAAAATTTGCGCCCAGGTAGACGTCCTGTCGAGGCACTTCAGGACCTTGCGCGCGCGCACCACATCGGGGAAGAACATTCGCGTGACCCCAGCCGTGGCCCCGCCGGTGTACCTCCCGTTCCAGACAGCTACTGTGCCCTCTCTCAAACGTCGTTTGACGTATGAGACTGGACACCTGTCATACGCTGGGGCGACCCTGGACTGGGCCGCCGCCTGCCTAGCCAATTCGTCGGCGCGCTCATTGCCGGGGATCCCGACATGAGCTTTCACCCAGAAGAACCGGAGGATTTTACCACTCCCCTCTTGCTCCCTGATATTCTTACGAATATGGGTAGCAAGGGGGTGGTGCGTTTCCGGGTTTCGGATCAAGTCGAGCGAGGATCGAGAGTCGCTGAGCACCGCCGCGCAGTCGAAGCCTCTCAGGACAACCAGGTCCGTAGCCCTGGCTATCGCGAGCAGCTCCGCCTGAAAGACGGTACACATCGGCTCCAACCTCATTCGCTTGGTCCGAATCTCGGACCCATCCCGCCAGTATGAATATGCCGCCCCGACCCCTTCATCCGATTTACTACCGTCTGTGTAAATCAGATGAGCGGGGAGCTGTAGCTGAGCCACAGTTTCGGGGAGCATATTCTCCAGACAGTGGTAATCAACATCTGGCTCACCGGCGGGGTGAGGGGCCTCCGTGAAGGCCCTACGCTCCTCCAGTTCGCGGGATTCAAGCTCTTCTATCGGACGTCCCCGTTTGCACTCAAACAGCCGGGCGACCTCCAACACTCGAAGATCGAGCGGGAGGAGACCCGACAGCGTGAGTGCTGCATTGAGCGACACCGTACGATGTGACTTGGCGATCTTCTGTGCAAAGCCCCTTTGAACGGTAGCAAAGGTTCTTTGCACAGAGATCTTCTCGGCGGCTTTCGCCCAGGAGCTCGCGCCGTACAGGATGGTGGGTTCGACCACCGCGGTGTATATCGTCCTGATGATCTCCGGACACAAGCCCCAATCCACCCGAGCCATCGCCGACAGTTTCCTATACAAGTTAGTTGCCTTGCAACAAGCATATGAAATATGCTTGTTGAAGGTCAACTTACTGTCGACGATGACTCCGAGGATCTTGAGCTCGGTCACCATCGAGATGTCAACGCCACCCATCTGCACGACCGGAGCGTCATACTTAAGCTTCCGCGTGACGACCATCGCCAGAGTCTTCTCGGCGGAGAAGCGGAGCTTATTCATGACACCCCACTCGTGCACACAGGCTAAAGCGGCATTGGCATCCCGCTGGATCCCGAGCGCCGTGTGCCCAGAGAACACCAGCACGATATCATCCGCGAACGCCTGCACGTACGCGCCCAGCGCATCCAGGTTGTCCAGCAGAGGGTCCAGCAGCATGTTCCAGAAGAGAGGCCCACCGATGGAGCCTTGGACACAGCCCTTGGTCTGGGGCTTCCGCATCGTCTTCCCCGCGTAGCGCACGACTACGCTCCGGTCCCTGAAGTAATCCTCGACAAGACGCCTAAGATTAACGGGAATCCTCTTCTCAATCATTCTGCACTTTATAGCAGGCCACCATGCATTGTCAAACGCCCCCTCGATGTCAAGAGAGACTATCAGGGCGATCTCCTTCTTGTGGACGATGCCTCTGACGTGCTGCACCAGGTCGTACAGCGCGTCCTCCGTGCTCCGCTGCGGAACGAAGCCGTATTGCCGCGCATTGGACTTGGGCAAGAAGTGCCAGCGGATTCGCCGGCACAGGATTTTTTCCAAAATCTTGCCCAGGATGGAAAGTAGTCCAATGGGGCGATACGACTTTGCGCGGGCATAGTCTGGACGCGCCGGCTTCCTGAGCACCACGACAGATGCCTCCTTCCACGGCGCTGGGAAGCATGCCAAGTCAAGACATCGGTTCAGGATGGCCAGGAATAGGTCGAGTTCCTGGTTAATCACCCTGCTACATATATCGCTGGTGAATCCATCCGGACCCGGTGCCTTCTTCAATCAAATCAACTTTGTTTATAGATTGGCAGTTTTGCATGTTAGAGTACGAGACTTTTGGTGATATTATTATTTTTTTCCTGTATTGTGTTTGTTATTATAATTTTATGGTATTTAGTTGTAAAGTGCGTTTTGTTAGTGCGGAATAAAAAAATATTTCATTCTTTCTTTCTTCTTTCTATTTTACAATATTATATCTACATATGGGTATAAGTTTGCGAGTAGGTAAGTTATTTATAAAGCAAAGTAATTTATAAACATATACAATCATCGGGGTAACATTCTTTACAGAAAAAAATCCTTAAAATATAATTATTATAAAAAAATAACAAACGAATGGAAATTGTCAAAACTCTTTTTATTATACTCTATTTGTGCGGAAATCTAGTTTTTAGTTTGAATTTTCTTTCAACCTAACTAAATTATAATCTTATACATACAAATACTAACGCACACAAGCGATTATATTCTATGTCTATCTCACAATAGCATCGTCAGCTGATGCGACCACATTCTAATTGATTCACCACTACAATATAATTCGAAATTGACTTCGAATTTGCTTTTGTTATCCTGACGTGACGTTTAATCTCAGTTCCTTTCAGCCGTAATTCAACAAACCACAGTACAACAACTGCTATCTCTGCCTGAATATATAGTACAATGGTAATTTTTGGAAAGAAAGGGCACCAGAACTTAATAAATAAAAGTTAGTGCAGAAAAAGGGCATGGTGCACAGTATAAAATAAGATAGTGACATGCAAAAAAAGAAGAAGAGGTAGGCCAGCTGCTAGAAAGTTAGCTCGATGAGATAATAAAATTGATTGGGAATGTGAAAGCTAAAATATTTAAGAATTGAAGATTACTTTCGTACAATAATTTTCAATTATAGAATCAAATGTATGTTTTCTTTTTTTTATTTAACCTAACCAGTCGAAGGGTTCGTAACATATTTTTTTTACATCTTATGAACTAGTGCTTGACCGCAATCGCGCCTAATGGTAAGCAGTGTTGCAATCATTGACGTAAGCAGCGCTAATTTATTAAGAGCTTATTCACTCTAGTCTTGAAGACACTTAAATTGTAGTCAGACGGCGCTGGCAAATTGTTCGAGTCCCTCGACTGGAACAATTTACTTGATTATTATTTATTATGTACCTATTTAATAATCGTAGCATTATTGAGTATATAATAAAAAGGATTGTGTGGTTTTATGAAACCACGGTAAAACTGCAGCTTTAGACTTTTTGACGAGCGCCTTTCATTTTATCTCTACTCCGCGGCCGACCGTCACGCAAATTGCAACACACAAGAAAGACGAAAAAGTTTGAGTCGATGTAATGAAACTTTCACTTTGATAATAAATATTAATACATGCCTAAAATGAACATGCATTGTTGCATGACAGCGGACACGAACTGGACGCCATTGTCTGACAATGCGCCGAGGAAGTCCATAGCGCAGAAAATACTCCTCAATTAGAGTACGTGCACTATATAGCATTTAACAGAGTGCTAGCAGAGCATATAACTTGTTGTACCAGAGGGTTGATGATCTTGATTTATTTTCTACCGGTGTTTGCAAACTAAGAAAAATTATTGGTACGTCACTAACATGTCTTCAATCTTTACTAATTACTCACCGAGTTCTTAATTGTTCTCGATTTCACTTTCCTGTCTTGTGCTGTACCTGTTACTGTTTCTTGTGGTTATCTAATATTGTCCGTGGAAACTTTTAATTGGTCTTCTTTCACTAACTATCTTCTACCTGTATATGTATAATAAGCTAGCTGTATGTTTCCTTAAAATGTAAAAATAAAATGTTAATTACTAGCGGCCGCCAGCGACTTCATTCACGTAGAGTTAGTTATGCTCTGCTCCTAATGATCGCAGCGTGATGTTGTATAGCCTAAAACCTTTCTGGATTAATGGGCTATCCAAAACAAAAAGATTTTTTCAAATCGGACCAGTAGTTCCTGAGATTAGCGCGTTCAAACAAACTCATCAGCTTTATACATATTTAGTATTAGTATAGATTATTACTAAGCATATTTATGGACGTAAATATTAGTGTAGGTACTATATCAACAATAGAAGCAACAGAACAAATCTGTAACCCTCTCACTGTGTGAAAATATAGAAGGTAGCTTAGACTGAGCTGTTAATAATATTTCAACTTCAACTCTTGATCAATGACCCCTGTGGACTAGATACCACAATTTTGCCAACAGCACGTGTACAAAATTATATAAATTCTTTGAAAATTTTATTTCACAATAATGGCGGATATCGCCAATGACAGTCAAAAAAAGACGGCCGCGTGAACCGTCTACGAGGGGGGTTTGAGGCAATGTCATGATGTGGCCACTATGCTGTGATATTTTAATGTTCTTTATGAATTATTTAAGAAATGCACTTTTTACTACATAAATCACGCGCTTTTTTTAGTAAACGACACTATACATAATTTTAAAGTCCAATGAAAAATGAGCGTGACACTCATCTTAGCTTTCCTGCCAAAAAAGACTCGTCATTAATATTAATTCCTTGCTTTTGTTGGAATAGTAGCTCATTCCGCTTTACTTCTGATTCTGTAACTATATCACAATATATGTAGTTACAGAACTACACAGCTATTTATGTTGGTAAAGTACCAACACAAATATTTTCGTCCATAAATGTACTTTTTGTTCTATTTTATGTGTTGTCCGTTCGCGAGATGTCTTAACACGATATTTTACTTAGCGATTGCTGCTATGCTGTTGCCAACCAATAAAACTGACCATTACACCGCACAGCTTTGAATTAATATTAAAATATATTTATTAGACCAAAAAATAAATAAACACTTTACACAAATTGTCTTAGCTCTTCTTTTATAGCGCACGCTAGCGGTGGTGTTTCTGTCGGACTACAATTTAAATGTCTTCAAGATTAGATTTAATAGGCTCTTTATAAACTAGCGCGTTTTACCACCAACGATTGCATCACTGCTTACCATCAGGCGGGATTGTGGTCAAGCACTAGTTTATAATTTATAAAGAAAAATAACTTAAAATTATGTTTAAGAGTAAATCAGTAACACTTGTGGTTTTTGTGCCGCATCGTAACGAAACCTTACCGTACACAAAAATACAACGGGTGCATGAACAGAATCACAACTTTACCCATTACGCAACGGTTTGAAAAAGTGCGGGATCCTTGATAAGCATGTTGTGTTGCTCTTACATTGTTACCGCTTGTATCAGACTATCAGCTCCACTCGTGGGACAATTAGGATTATTTCACAAATGCGCTGGTTGGGCGGTATCTTCTCGGGATAAGCCGAATTTTTATTGCCACCATTTATATTCGGACGTAAAACCTACATGGGTTGTTTTTTGTTTATTAGGACACTAGGATTATTTGAATTTTATGATTTAGATAGTTGGTTTTGTTTTGTGGTTTACAGTTTAAAAGCATTGGAATCATGAATAGAATATAAGAGAATACTGTTTATTATGTACACTATATAAGATATAGAACTATGAAAATTTTACAAAAGGTGATAGAATGGCCATATACATAAAGTATATCATACTAATTTAAATAAATATGAAAATCAAAGTCATTTATTCAAATTAGGCTGAGAATCAGCACTTTTTGAACGTCAGTATTACATCAGTCCCCCAAAACGCCAGCCCTTCGTCACTTATTAGTACTTTTGCTGGGAAGAAGAAATTGCGGAACAAACTCCCCAGCAGCACAGCTGTCTGTTTATTAAAAAGAAAAACACAAGACTTTATACAATATTATATATTGTATAAAGTCATGAACACAAAAAACAACACAGTAACAATGAAATTATTTACCATATGCCAGCTAGGCACGTGAAAATACCAGCATAGTAATAAATACATCTAAATAATAATCATAAAACAAGAGCAAATTAAATTTAATGCCAATGTTTAAAGAGAGTGCAAGTGTTCTTTTTATCATCTGTAGTTTTAAAAGTGAACACAGTTTGAACACACCTTCCGATAAAAATCACGATATAGGGACAAACAATCTGCATACGCCTGGCACTCGCCCCGAGTGCACGTCGTACCCCGCTCCCGCCGTGCCACACTGCCGCATACGCCATTCTGCCGCTCGTGCTGCATCCGCCGCTCCTGTTGTGCCTGCGGTGCTTCGCTACGTTCCTGTGCGCCCCTCGCTGTCCGCTCGTCGATCGAGACGACGCACGCATGTCGCCTCACGCCGCACGCACGCAGTCGCCCCGACTGTTTTAGTTAACTTGTCGGTCGACCGTAGACTCGATTGTTTACACGACCGCGAGTTAACCATTTCTCAACAGTGTTTTTCAAGACTAATCTTGTTTCTTAATACGCGCGTTTTGTTTTTAGAGTCGCTAGGCCCCTAAAGGGTTAAAACCACAGTTTCGTGGTCCTCGGCCGAAACCTAACGGTGTAAACGAAACCGAGTGGGGTGTTGACCTAACTACACCCGCCGAACCCCCTCAGGGATAGGCAGTCAGTTGGTACTTGAGGGGTCTCCTAGTCGGCACTGGTGTACAGTTTTGCCTTTCAGCTACATACCTAGCGTTTTAGGGTGTGTCTACACCCTTCGCGCTAGACCCGTCAGGACCCTGTTGCACAATAAGATTGGCAACTGTATACTAGCTTAGGGCTCACCCACCTCCCTGTCTATACTCGACAGGTAGGGTACACACCCCCGGGCCAATCCACCCGGAGGATAGGAACCATGGACGCAGGTCCGCCCCCCTTGGATCAGGCGATCCTTATTTTTGTAAAGGAGGTCCTCCTAAAGGACCCCTATTTAATCGCCAAATATTGCGAGAAATTCTCTGCGATAGAGCAGATAACTCCACCGGCCGTCCCTATCGAACCCGAAGTATCCATGGACACTGAAGCGTTCTCGGTAAAATGGCCCATTAATGCCTCGGATTCCTCCGAGGAATCATCTCCCTCGACCCAATCGGACGACGAACTCGAATTCACCATCGCTTCAGGAAAGAGGAGGAGGAAGAAATCCTCTTAAAACCAGGCCCCAAAAATGGTGGCCACTGTCTCCGCCAGCGGCCCCCACCCTTGTCCCCACTAACGCTGTCGCCCCCGCGCACCGCAACACCCAACCCTGCCCGCTAAACTCCCGAGCCGCCTCCATAGTCGCCCCTCCCCTGCCCGTCTTGATACATGATAAGGGGAAATGGACGAATGTTTCGTCCTGGTGCACCGTCCAGAAGGTCAGTTTCACCAGCGCCAAGTCTACTCAGACTGGCATTAAAGTTACAGTACCGACGTCCAGGGACTTCAGGGAGCTGACGGAGCTCCCCTGTCCTCCCATTGAAGGAGCCACCCACCACCCCACCTTCCTGGTGAAGAGCATCTGCTCCCTCACTGGAATAACCATCGAAAAGCCCCACAAGAGCGGCACTGTTGGCCAATGTCACAGGTGCCAACTTTACAGGCATTCTCAGGCTCACTGCCACGCCAAACCCCGATGCGTCAAGTGTTGGGCGGCCACGGCACAGCCGATTACCCTCGACCCAAGGACCGCGCTCTCTGCTCAGAGCCACCTAGCTGTGTCCTCTGCTGCACGACCGACCACAAGGCCAATAATCGAGAGTGCCCCAAGGCCCCTAAGTCCTCCTCCCTGAAACTAGCCAAACGGGCTAATGCATGCCAGCAGCGCGAATCCCCTGGGAGTCAGATCCCAGAGCGACTGAGCCTTCAAAGGCCCAGCCCCTGGAACCTTCTGAACCATCAGAAGGCTTTTCCGGCCCTCGTGGCGACTGCCCCTCAGACCCCCCAACCACCCCCGCCTGGAAGGACAAGGATCCTCGCATCCGCCCCATCACGGCTCAAAATTCAAAGTGTTTGTCACATTCTGGAACACATTCCATTCATTAGTATGGCGTAAGCAGAAGAGAAGGAAGAAGACAGAGTTTTTGTTGTTACTATTGGAATATAAGTGAAAAAAATCTTAAACTCAGTTGCTACCTCAAAGTCCGCCTTTATATTTTCATCGTTAATTTTAAGATGGAAATCGCGATTTTGTACTTTGGTTCTTCCAGTTTCAGAATTTATAATTTCTCAAGTTTTTTTGATTTTATTTCCAGAAGATTTTATTTTCTTTTTAATGTGTATGGCTTTTGCTACTAACTACCGCGTAGTTCGCAACGACAGGTTGCGTGTCACAAAGGCGGTACCCTTATTTATTTCAAAAGAGCTCTATATTGCATCCCAATGGACCTCCCACCCCTCTCACGATTCGAAGTTTCAATGTGTCGTCTTGGCATGTCAGGCCACCGACCTATTACTATAGTGTCGGCCTACCTCCCACCCGGCTCCTCTGCAGAGAATCACCAACTTTTAGTAGACGACATAGCCATACTTCTTGGGTTTAGTGACTCCGTTATAATAGCGGGCGACCTCAACGCTAAACACACCGCCTGGAATAGCACCAAGATCCATACCAGAGGCAGACTCCTATTTGTCCTCTCTACCCAAATAAACTTCGATGTCGTGGGCCCCATGACCCCCACCCATTTTTCCTATGACCCCGACCACACCCCAGACCTCCTTGACGTAGCGCTTCTAATGAACGTCAACCTAAGGTTAGACTCTAAAGAAGCACTACCAGAGCTATCGTCCGATCATCGCCCAGTCATCATCCGACTGGCTCCTCGTTCTGGCCTCTCTGACCCAGGTCAAGTACTCCAGACGAAATTGGTAACGGACTGGAAGAAAGTAAGCGATCGGCTGAAATCCACCACATCCCTCTATTTGGACTCCATACCTGCTCTCTCGGCTCTACCGCGGACACGACAGCCGCGAGCGACTCGTTCATAGATCACGTACAGTCAGTCCTGAACAACTGTTCAAGGGAGGCCACAGTGACAGAAGACTGTCGCTGGAAACTCCCGGTTGACATGCGTGAACTGTCCGTGCCTACAGCATCTTCCCCTGCGAAACTAACAAAGCCCATACGCGCTATTTACAGAGAACTGTAAAAAGCCGCATATCGGAGTGGCGTGAAGTTAGCTGGGATAAGTTGCTAGATGAATTAGAGCCGACCCATCTAAACTTCTGGGACCTTCAAAGGAAATTAAAATCCAAAGAAGTTGTCGCCATGCCTCCCCTGGTTCACCCTGACAATACCATCGTCTTCGACGACAAGGACAAGGCTGAATGCCTTGCCTCCTGCCTAGAAGCCCAGTGCTTCCCCAGCCTCCTACCAGTAGGCCAAGCTCATCTCCTTGAGGTCGACGCTGAAGTCGAACGTAGAATCTCCCTCCCGCACGTTGATGACCCTGAGGATCCTCTGCCTCCCACCACTCTAGATGAAGTGCATTACATCATCAAAGGTCTTTAACCCAGGAAAGCGTCCGGCTCTGACGGCATCACCAACAAATTGGTCCGTCTCTTCCCAACCCATCTGGTCATCCTCTTGACCATCATCTGCAATGGTGCAATGGGGAACAACATTTTCCCACAAACGTGGAAAAAAGCCACTGTTATAGGCATTCCCAAGCCCGGTAAGCCTAAAGCTGAACCGACCAGCTACCGTCCCATCAGCTTACTCAAAGTTCTCGGTAAGATTTATGAGAGGCTAATATGTAAGCGTCTCAGAGCCTACGCCGAGAACAAGGGCCTTATCTCCAACGAGCAATTCGGGTTCCGTACCCAACACTCCTGTCCGCAACAGATACTACAAATTACTGAACAAATACACGCCAGGTTCCTAAGTGATATGTATACAGGCGTAGTTTACTTCGACATAGCGAAAGCTTTTGACAAAGTCTAGCACAAAGTCTTAATCTATAAGCTGTATCAATTCGAAGTGCCTGACCGTCTCGTTTTCATCTTACGGGACTTTTTGTCAAACCGCACCTTTCGCTACAAAATCGAAGGAGCACTCTCCTCCCTCCACCCCATCCGTGCAGGTGTACCCCAGGGCTCTGTACTAGCCCCACTCATCTTCACTCTGTTTACTAGCGATATCCCGAAAAGCAGTAAGACTCAACTCACTCTGTTTGCAGACGACACCGCCATCTACTGCTCGGGACTCAGTCCTGACCGAATTCGATTCCATCTCCAAACCGCGGTCAACAAACTCGCTGACTGGTTTAAGAAATGGAGAATCGAAGTCAACCCCGAGAAAAGCCAAGCGGTTCTCCACTCGAGACCGCGACGCAACGTCCGTCACCATGTCAGGCAGACCAATCTCTTGGCGGAAGCAAGCCAGATACCTAGGTGTGATTCTAGACAGCAACCTTAACTTCTCAGAGCACATTAAGGCGGTTCACTCACGCGCTGCCTTCGCTCTCGGTCGACTCCACCCCGTCCTCAACCCGCTTAGCAAACTGTCGCTCAAGTGCAATTGCGCTTGTACACAGCATGCATACGCCCGATTATGACATACGCTTGTCCAGTCTTCGCACCTGCCAAGCCGCGTCATATCTATGCATAGATGACATAATCCTATTATAGATTAACATATTTCAATTATAAATATGCTTATTTTGATGTTTAATTAACTTTATACGCCGCGTCTGCCTATCTGACTTCTACAACCCAGTTATTGGGTAACGCAATACCTCTTGGTCAGCAAACATGACGTTATCTTAACAAAAATACTGTTTATTACACAAGCTTTTATAAAAAAAAAACCACAAACATTCTCGCCCTAAAAAGAGCGGACACTTGAAGAACCGAACCGTACATGAGTGTCGGATGTGGGTCCTTTAAGTAAAGAGCCATCTTTGGCACTAATGGAAACCACTCGAATGAATACAAAGTCACGTCAACGTCAAGTCATGACTCAAAGATACATTTAAATATATTCACGACGGACTTGAAAAGATGAGCAGCAACATAGTGTATTTGCTTTATTTTTAACCAAAGGGACTTTATTTTTAACAAAAGTTGAGGTGGCCTAGTGATTAAAATACCAGACCCTCAAGTATGAGTGCGGGTTTGATTCCAGGTCAGGAAAGTAATAATGTAACTTTTCTAAGTTATAAATGTACTTTCTAAGTATATCTTGGGCATCAATGACTAATTACAAGGTGAAGGAAAACATCTTGAGGAAACCTGGACTTTAGGTCTCAAATCGCCAACCCACATTAAGCAAGCGTGGTGATTACGTTCAATCCTTCTCTGTATGAGAGGAAACCAGTGTTTCAAAAGATTTTTAAAATGCTATAGTATTGTATATTTCATACTACATAAAGAGCGGTTGAGCTTAAATTTAATGTACAGAATGTTTGGTTTATTCTAGCGAATTCACCAAGTTGTGAAAAGATTTGGCATATGGCATGTGGCACATCATTAACAAGAGGATAGACTGGAAATTAATAAGGGTGTTGGAAGATCCCGGTCGCTTTTTTTTTCTGTAGCCATATAAATTAAAGCTGTTACATGTACAGCTTTAATTTATGTTTTACCTTTGAAAGTGTATTTAAAAGTACTCTTCACCAACACACATCGAAATTAAATTAAAATTCAGAGTCTATGCTTTATATATTTTTTTTTAAATTTCTATTTGAATGTAAAATTTATGATTTTTTCTTCTTCTTCTTCTTCTTCAGCCTACGGATGTCCACTGCTGGACAAAGGCCTCCCCCAAGGCTTTCCACGCTGACCGGTCTTGTGCTGCTTGCTGTTCTCCGCATCCATCGGCTTCCTGCGACCTTCACCAGGTCATCGGTCCACATTGTTGGGGGCCTCCCTACGCTGTTTTTTTTTAAATAAAACATTAAAAGTCGATAAAATAAAACATTCGGGGCACGAGAGGTGTTAAAGGAACTGTAAGACTAGCAGATGACCTTCCGTCGATCATTTCAATTTGGCACACGATGCACCAAACACCATGTATGTTCTTTCTTCCATACTAATGTTATAAATTTTAAAGTAATTCTGTCTGTTTATGATCTTTTCATTCCTAAGCGAGTGGATTTTCAAATAAATGACAAGACATCCAGACTGTACTAGACTATATCCTTATACAGGTTGCTTTTTGTCCCGCTAGTATGTTCACGAGGTTTTTATTAACTTCCAACATCCATCATCATGTGGGTAAAGCAGGATTTAGTAGTTAGATAGTAGCATATAATTTTGTTATGCGCTATAAATAGCAACCAAATACATAATTTTCTATATAATTGTGTTGAACGAATAAATCGAGTTAGGGTTATTTTTCTCTGTAACATTTACAATTAAATCAAGAAAATATTTTCAGCTCCCTGAAAGAACATTACATATTTAAATGTATGACAAGTAAGAAAAATTAAACAGTAAAACATTTAACAAATCAAGAAAAACTTTACGCGCTAATGTTCTGAAACTGAAAGTTATGTTAAGGGGGTTGTAAGTTGAAAAGTTAATTAGCGGTTTGTTCGAGAAAGACGGCCTTACATTTAATTAGCTGCGTCCCGCGGTTTCACCCACATACGTTTGTTTTCCGTGAGAATTTTATCATATAAACTATTTAATAAAGGGTGTATCTGACATCGACGCACAAACGAGTACCATGAATCCAGTATATAATTCTGAACCCCCCAGTGGTGGAATTTGTTGTGACCCTTTTCATGATTTAAAAAAAAAAATATATATATATATGTCGTTTTTTTTTTTCACTTTATACCGTTCATAATTACTATACTTTTATAACCCAAGAAGATTTCAAAGTAAAAATTAATTATTTCGCTAATTACACAAAAAAGCGCTATGAAAGCAAAACTCGAAAAACTATCTTATCAGCTGATTTAATAGAGTTCACTTCAGAGATCAACATCATACCTACAAACCCGCACGGCGGCACGCTTGCAACATTCAAAGGGCGAGCCGACACTTTTTTTTTAAACACTGTGAATTCTGTAACCGTTCGTTAACGACATAAATTACTATCATAATTTTATTAGTGGCATGCGGTGTAGCCTTTTTCGCGAAATTTGCGTTACGATGTCAGATACATCCTGTATGTTAATTATAAACCACCTGTGAGCCAAATTTCATTTATATCCTTTTAGTAGTTACAGTAGTAACATTCACGTATACATAC
This sequence comes from Sesamia inferens, assembly GCA_037179545.1. NCBI lineage: Eukaryota > Metazoa > Arthropoda > Insecta > Lepidoptera > Noctuidae > Sesamia > Sesamia inferens. Next base: position 10,230,645 of record CM073928.1, on the reverse strand, counting down.
ACACATCAAAAGTGTCTAGGGATCAACATATATTTTTGCAATAACTTTTCTCCTGATTGATATTAATTAAAATTTTCTTTAAGGATTCATGAAATAAAGTGTTTTCGTTTGTCACAGTAACGATAAACCAAGTCACCTTTGCATTAATAAAGAAATTTGCCATTTTCCTAATAAAGGGATATTTGACATTTGAACCACTAACACAAAAATTCGAAAAAAAGACTGAAATAACAGTTTTCTCTAAAATTTTATTGGGTAACTTAAACAATTAATAATCCGTGTTTCTACCGCGAACACTAACAACACAAGAACATCGGTTTGGCATACTCAAAATGAGTTCATCCAAATCACGCTGTGGAATGGCCGCCCATGTTCGTTGCAACAACAAAAAAAGGTCTTCTTGCGACTGGATACCCTCCATATTCGGCAGAGCTCTTCTCTGTAGCATATCCCATGCATGCTCAATCGGGTTCAAGTCTGGCGACTGAGCAGGCCAGGGCAGGACATTGATGTTAGCTGCGGCGAGAGTCTGTCTTACAACTCTTGCGGTGTGCGGTCGTGCATTATCATGCATTAACTGAAATAAGGGACCGATTTGCACTTGTAGAGGAACGATGACGTCTGATACAATCGTCTCAGCATAAATTTGAGCGTTGAGGTTGCCTCTGATCCAAATCAACTCAGTTCTTCCGCCGATCCAAATACCCGCCCATACCATGATGGTTCCACCACTATAAGGATGGACTTCCTGGCAGGATTTTAATCGCTGTTGGCGTCCAGGGGTTCTCCAGTGTCGTATACGTCTTGTATCCGGTCTCATACCAAAACGAGACTCATCAGAAAAGCACACGAAACGCCATTGTTCTTCTGCCCAATTTCTGTGTTCAAGAGCCCATTGATATCGAATCCTACGATTGTGCATTGCTATAGGTGGTACCCGTAGCGGTCTTCGGGAATGAAGGTTCACTTCATGCAAGCGGTTTCTGACTGTTTGGTCGCTAATTAAGTTCCCTGAAGAGTGATGAAGCCTCACGGCTAACATCATGGCGGTTATTGTTGGAGCTCTTCGAGTTAAGATTTGAATGTATCGGTCTTGTCTCCGTGTGGTGCAGCGATACCGTCCTCCATGGCGCTCAGCCACGGTACCAGTGCTTCGGTAACGTGTCCAAAGTCGACTGATAACACTCTGACTTGTATTCAGAGCTAAAGCCACAGTACGTTGCCGGGAACCAGCTTCTATCATTCCCATGGCTCTGAGCATTTCTTCCCTGCTTAAATGACGTCGCCGCTCCATAATAACGTTGGTTTTAATCAGTAGTAAGGAAACAGTAGCACTAATAATGTCTTCAATGCTTTGTATGTTTTTATAGGGAAAATATTGACAGCTGATTTTCATCTTTTACTCGAATTTGATTCACAGTTCCTGATTCAAATTATGAAATGCACCAAAAAGGATCCATATAAATTTATAAAATCATAAATTTATTACAAAGCCACATCTCAATCTCAAGAAATCCGCATAAAAATGCTTGATCCCTAGACACTTTTGATGTGTGTATATTACTAGCTGTGCCCACCACAGGATTTTGAACAAATTATCTTAAATTCTAGTACCAGGCTTTGAATAGTACCAACCCATACCCTCCCGTGGGTGTCGTAAGAGGCGACTAAGGGAACTCTCATCAGGGAAGCGGGAAACAGCGTTTCTCCTGTGGAATATCAAATTATTGTGCTCTTAGAATTCCATCCAAAGGTTGTCTGTAAAAGATCGCTCTTAGCGATAAGACCGCCCATTGTGTCACCCTTTGTAAAATATTTTTTTTTATTTTTGTTCTGTAATCTATATGGTGTACATAATAAAGAGTATTCTATTCTATTCTATTCTCAACCCGCCTGTCAAGCGTGGGGATTTTGGCAACCCCAAAGCAATGAAAGCCTTGGCGGAGGCCTTTCTCCAGCAGTGGACCTCTACAGGCTGAAGACGATCTAAAATTTAAAACAAATTTGCATAAGTTCTATAATTTATCACAGTGAGTTTTTTTGCGGATTCAATCGGTTTGTACGTTTACTGATCCCTCGATATCCGCTGTGGCCGCAATACCAGCGAGCTGTCTGTTTTTCAAGTTTTTATTCAAAAATTGTTCACGTCGATTTTCAGTCCACGGTGTTGTTTTGAGCTCTAAAAAGCGAAACAAAAAAGCGACCGAGTACGAGTCAGACGTGCAGGTTTCGTGTCAATATTTAACACTAAATTTTTTGTAAAAAAATCGCCAAATAAAAAAAGTTTCTTGTAGATTCTCATAGAATAAACATATTTTATCCAACGATTTTTGAAGTGAAGAGTTCTTTACGTTGACATTGAGCACTTTTGTTGGATGGGGAAAAGCATTGAAATCGCGTGAGTGTTACCGACCCAACACCGTGTACAGTTATGTTTATAACTGTGTAGGTATAGTGTGTACAATGGTATAGATTGCATCACCACCGTAACTTTTTATCATTTTTTTATTAACATAACTATGATTTCAGTTCTGTCGGTTAGTCCCAAGACTCTTTATTTATTATTAGGTCTTTTTTTTTTTTTTTTTTTTTTTTTGTTGGGATGGGAAATCATCAAATGACTTCTCCCGCTCTGGGCGGAGCGGAAGGTGTCAGACTTTTACTGACTAAAACCCACCCGTGTTTCTTCACTTGCCTGTGCGACTGCCAGGGCCGCGGTTTCTTGTTTAACCAACCCGCAACCCTGACCCAGGAGGCATCGGTCTTCGTGGACCCCGTCACGATGTGCTGACATCTCTTTGAGGCGCGCGTGAAACACGACGCGCCGTCGACTCGGGCCTGGTCCTTACCGGGCGGAGAGTTGCCCACTGCTCACCGCCCGCAGGCCCGCGCCTACGGTGGCTGGGAGTTAGTGCTTGTTCACGTAGAAACGCGCGGGCGCGGGCGCGGGTTCGGGCGCGGAGACGTTGCGAGTTCGTGTTCACATTAGCCGCCAGGCGTTTGCGCGATTTCATAAGTTCAAACTGGTTGATCTTACCTGACGTCGCGGGGTAATCGCGCGCTCTGCCGCTAGTTTAACGTGAACACGCACAAACATCTCTCGCGTTTGTATTTGTAGCGAGCGCGCCGCGCGCGCCGGTCGCCTGCTAGCCCGCTACTTACACCGCACGTGCGTTTCATACGTGAACACTTTGATATTTCGTCATTTGTTTGATATTTCGTGACCGAGCCCGCCACCGCGCCCGCGAGTCTACGTGATCAAGCACTTAGGTGTCGTCTCCCGACCAGGGCGTCTACTGCGGCGGCTAGTGGCGTGAGGGCGCTGGGATTCCCGTTGCCTCACGCGCTCCGCCTCCTCCTTTGCCAGCATCACTGCTTCGCAGAAGGAGGTGACGGCCTGCCATGCACTCTCGCTCCGGACCATGGCCTGGACCAGGGTCGGACGCGAGAGGTCGCCGCCGATCGCCGCTACCAGGACACGGCGGTGTTCTACCCAAGCCGGGCAGACCTCCACCGTATGCTCCACCGTGTCTTCAGGGCGATCCATACAATGGTGACACCCTGGCGTTTCCTCCCGCCTAATACGGAACAGGAACCTCCCGAAACAACCGTGTCCAGTAAGGACCTGCGTCAGGCGGAAGGTGAGGGCGCCGTGGCGCCTCTCTAGCCACTCCTCAAAGAGGGGACTTACCGCCGCTATTGTGGCGTGCCCAGCACTGGGTTGCGACAATCGCACTCTCCATGTCGCCATGAGATCCCGCCGGAACTCTGTCCGCCGTACCGCGATTTCTCGCGGCAGCGGAGTTATGCCCCGGCGTTTTGCCTCCTCTCGCCACTCCCACATGTGGGCGAGGGCTTTGGCCTCCAGATCCCATGGCGGCAATCTGGCAAGGAGGCTCGCCGCCTCAGCGGAGACCGTGCGGTATCCCCGGATCAGCCGAACGGCCATGACCCTCTGGGACGCGGTCAGGCATCGGGCTGGTCGCTTCCTTAGCGACCGCGCCCACACCGGTGCCCCGTAAAGGGCCATGGACCGCACGGCCCCCGCGTAGAGCCTCCGGCAGGAGGCGTTTGGTCCCCCTAGATTGGGGAGGAGCCGCCTCAGGGCAGCCCCGGCCCGTTCCAGTCTGGGTGCCAAACGTCGGAAGTGCTCCTCGAAGTTCCACCGGCTGTCGAGGACGAGTCCCAGGTACTTCATCGTCGACCCGACGCCGATGTGAACCCCTCCTACTGTTATGTGGAAACCCGACGGTGGCGCATTCCGAGGACCATGAAAGCACATGGCCTCGGATTTCTGCAGGGCCACCTCGAGTCCCAATTGCCGGATCCTGTTGACGATTGTCGCAACCCCGAGGGTCGCTACGTCAGCCGCCGCCTGGTGTGACCTCCCTTGTGCCAGAACCAGCGTGTCGTCAGCGTAACAAACTACGCTGACGCCGATAGGGAGGTCAGCGCGCAGCACCCAGTCGTACCCGATGTTCCACAGATGCGGTCCCAAGACCGATCCCTGTGGAACACCGCACGACATCTCTCGTCGGTTCCACACTCCTTGGTGACCGGGGTAGATTACGGCCCTATCCGTCAGATAGGCCTCGACCACTCGACAGAGATAGGTCGGCATCCGGTGATACAGGAATGCCTCCCTGATGCAACTCCAGGGTAGAGTGTTGAAGGCGTTAGCGATGTCTAGAGACACCGCCAAGAGTACCCCGGGCCACAGCATCCCCCGTCGTAAGGGCTCGCACGCGCATGATGGCGTCCACCGTAGAGCGCCCCCTGCGGAAGCCAAACTGGCTCTCCGCCAAATCCGGGCCCGCTCGCCTGAGTTGCCCGACGAGGCGGTCTGCAATGACTCTTTCGAAGAGCTTGCCCACCTCGTCGAGCAGCACAATGGGCCGGTAAGCGGACGGAGAGTCCGCAGGGCGCCCTGGCTTTTTTATGAGGACCAGTTTCCCCGTCTTCCAGCGACGTGGGAACTGGCCCCTCTCTAAGCATGCGCTTAGTAGCCCCCGTAGTCGAAGCCCGAGAGCCCCTAAGGCCAGAACCCAGGCTTTTCCAGGCAAGCCGTCGGGTCCTGGGGCGGTATTTTTGGCATTCAGCCTACGTATCGCCGCTCTCAACTCTACCGTCGTTGGTGTGGTCCGCATCAGGCACCGCAGGAGGCGGAGCCATTGGTGGAGGGGTATGTCCCCCTCGCGAGGGAAACAGAGCGCTCACCACGTCCTCCACGAGCTGAGGCCGGAAACTCTGCGTCAGCGGGGGAGCCCATGGGCGGAGTTTATTCCGCACCATTTTGTAGGGGCTTCCCCAGGGGTCTCTGTTCAAAGTCCCCAGCAACTCCTCACGGGCCAGCCCTTTGGCCCGCTGGATTTCCGCTCGGAGGGCAGATTTCGCCACTCTGTATCCCTCGTAAAGCTCCGCTTGAATGGCCTCCGTATTCGGTGGACGAATACGGAGCCTGCGATGCCTGGGATATTATTAGGTCCTTAGATATGAAATTGTCGTTTTGTCGTACTGGCCACTTTGATCTCAAATATCTCTTCTTTGGTTTAGAATTCCAAATTCAAATTTATACAGCTACTAGCTGTTGCACGCAACTCCGTCCGCGTGGATTTCGGTTTGAACTTACTTGATATAAAATTAGCGCCTGTTAAAATAATTGGAGCAATATGTACGTCCACGTTCGCTACCGTTTTCGCAATATTTTTGTTACTGCTCTGCTCCTATTGATCACCTTTCTCAGGCTCTAGACTATCTGTGTACCAAATTTCATTACGATCGGTTCAGTATTTTTGGCGTGAAAGCCGGACAGACAGACAGACAGAGATACATTCGCATTTATAATATCAGTATGGATTAAAATAATTGCAGCAATATGTACGTCCGCGTTCGCTCCCGTATTCGCAACATTTTTATTACTGCTCTGCTCCTATTGGTCATAGCGGGATATTATATAACCTATGTCCTTTCTCTGGATCTAGACTATCTGTGTACCAAATTTCATTACGATCGGTTCAGTAGTTTTGGCGCGAAAGCCGGACAGACAGACAGACAGAGATACATTCGCATTTATAATATTAGTATGGATTTACTCATCATTAAAAAAACCGAAAACCGTATTTCTTTTGTTTTTTTTCTTTTTTGTATTTTTCTCTGGATCTCTGTTTACAAAATGTAAAATTTAAAACTTCGCGTTATTTATGAAAATTAGTTCCGCCGTGGCACCAGTGCTGCAGAAACGGCTCGAATAATTAATTATGTGTATGGCAGTGGTGTCGCTAGAGAAAGCTTAGTGCGTTTTTGGTTCCAACGTTTTCGTTCTGGAAATTTCAACCTACACAACACTCCCCGTGGACGGCCGGAGACCAAAAGTCGACAATGAAGAATTGAAGGCTATTGTGGAAGTGGATCCATCGCAAACTACGTCCGAGTTAGCAGGCTGCAATAAATTGGGAATATAAGAAAGCTCGAAAGGTGGGTACCTCATGAATTGAGTGAAGCAAACCGACAAACGCGCGTCGACTGCTGCGTTACATTACTGAATCGGCACAATAATGAAGGGATTTTAAATCGAATCATTACCTGTGATGAAAAGTGGATACTCTTCAACAATAGGAAGCGCACACATCGCAATGGCTGAACCCCGGTGAACCATCTAAATTCTGCCCCAAGAGAAAATTGACTAGAAAAAAGTTATTGGTCAGCGTTTAGTGGACTAGTGCCGGTGTGGTGCACACAGCTTCCTTAAATCTGGCCAGACGATTACTGCAGATCTCTACTGTGAGCAGCTCTACATAATGATGGATAAACTAGCCGCTAAACAACCGAGACTGGTCGTTCGCACAAGGCCACTGCTGCTTCAGGAGAACGCGAGACCACACACTGCACAACAGACTACTACCAAATTAGAGGAGCTTAACGAACTACCTACGAGATGGCAGAAGTGCATAGATAGCAATGGATTATACTTTTATTAAATAAATATATTAATGGCGATTTATATTAATTTTAACTAAAAAAATAAACGGAAACCTTAAAACAAACTAAATACACAATTTCTAATACAAATTTAAAATAACGACTTTAGACAATCTTACGAAACGATGTTATCACGACGGCTGCCGAAGACGAAGTAAGGGACGAGTACTATTTTTTTTTTTTTTTTTTTTGATATGGCATCTCGTAGTTGACCTTGAGAGGCCGTGACTACTTAACCGGACTTTCCTGTGGATGCCTTAAATGAATTTAAAGCCTCCAGCCAGGGCTACTAAAAGCTAAGCGACTACACGCTAAGGGCACCCCCTGTGGGGTACGAACCTCGGCTTAGGGTGTCGCTGGAGAAAACAGCAAGGGACGGCTGGATCGAATTATTTTATTTTTATTTCGGTTTGATGACCACGGCGTTTCCTAGTACTAGCTCTGAGAAGAAACGGCCGAAACAAACTCAGAGGTCATAGTCGGGAGTTTATATTTACTGGCTCAGCTGCGGCGCGGGCTGGCCTTCATCGGACGAGGGACGGGGGAGGGGGCTGCTACGTTGAACGCGTCGCGATGGACCTCGGCGGCGAGGTCGGTAGGTCGGTCTGTGTTTTGTGAGTGTGCTGGTGGCCCTATTGGCCTCTTGGAGGAGGGTAATGGGGTCATCTGGGTTGGTGAGTGCATGCCTTGGGCGGCGAAGCTTGGAGATGGTGGAGGGGGTGTAATTAGCAGCCGCTACTATCAGGGGATTGCGGTGCTTGGAGGCAGTGTCGAAGAAGCGTTTGGAAAGACGCTTCATGAACTGCTGAATGGTGGGGATTTTGAGATCTAGGTGGAGGATCTCATTACGGACGAACCAAGGGGCGTTTGTGGCTTTACGCAAGAAACGGTTTTGGACTACTTGCATCCTATGGATATGACGCGGCTTGGCGTGTGCGAAGACAGGACAAGCGTATGTCATAATCGGGCGTATGCACGCTGTGTACAAGCGCATTTTGCACTTGAGCGACAGTTTGCTACGCGGGTTGAGGACGGGGTGGAGTCGACCCAGAGCGTAGGCGGCACGTGAGCGGACCGCCTTAATGTGCTCTGAGAAGTTGAGGTTGCGGTCGAGGATCACACCGAGATATTTGGCTTGCTTCCCCCAGGGGATCAGCTCGCCAGACATGGTGATGGGTCGTGGGGTGGGGACGTTTAGTCGCGGCTTTGTGTGGAGTACCGCTTGACTTTTTTGGGGGTTAACTTCGATCCTCCATTTCTTGAACCAGTCAGCCAGTTTGTTGACTGCGGTTTGGAGATGGTGTCGAATTCGGTCAGGGCTGAGTCCCGAGCAGTAGATGGCGGTGTCGTCTGCGAACAGAGCGACTTGGGCCTTACCACCTTTCGGGATATCGCTTGTGTACAGCGTGAAAATAAGGGGGGCTAGCACGGAGCCCTGGGGAACACCTGCACGGATGGGGCGGGGGGAGGAGTGTGCTCCTTCGATTTTGTAGCGGAAGGTGCGGTTTGACAGGAAGTCCCGTAAGATGAGAACGAGACGGTCGGGCACTCCGAGTTTGTACAGCTTATAGATTAAGCCGTTGTGCCAGACTTTGTCAAACGCTTTCGCTATATCGAAGTAGACTACGCCTGTGTACATACCACGCATGAACCCTGCGTGTATATGTTCAGTGATGCGTAGGACTTGTTGTGGACAAGAGTGTTGGGATCGGAACCCGAACTGCTCATTGGGAATGAGGCCCTTGTTCTCGGCGTAAGCTCTGAGACGCTTATAAATAAGCCTCTCATAGATTTTGCCGAGAACTTTCAGCAAGCTGATGGGACGGTAACTGGTTGGTTCGGCTTTGGGCTTGCCGGGCTTGGGAATGCCAATCACTGTGGCTTCTTTCCACGTTTGTGGGAAAATGTTGTTCCCCATTGCACCATTGAAGATGGTGGTCAAGAGGAGGACTAGGTGGGCTGGGAAGAGACGGACCACTCTGTTGGTGATGCCGTCTGATCCGGGCGCTTTCTTGGGTTGAAGGCCTTTGATGATGTCCTGCACTTCATCTGGAGTGATGGGAGGCAGGGGATCATCCGGGTCGTCAACAGGCGGGAGGGAGGTCCTACGTTCAACTTCAGCGTCGACCTCTAGGAGGTGGGCTTGGTCTACTGGTAGGAGGCTGGGGGAGCACTGGGCTTCAAGGCAGGAGGCAAGGCATTCAGCCTTTTCATCGTCATCGAAGGCGATGGTATTGTCGGGGCGAACCAGAGGAGGCATGGTGACAACTTCTTTGGATTTTAACTTCCTCTGAAGTTCCCAGAAGGCTAGGTGGGTGGGCTCTAACTCGTCCAGCATCTTATCCCAGCCGGCTTCACGCCACTCCGATATGCGTCTTTTTACAGTTCTCTGTAAATAGCGCATATGGGCTTTGTTGGCCGCGCAGGGGAAGCTGCTGTAGGCACGGACAGCCGCGTTCTTCTCGGTCAGGAGTTCACGCAAGTCAGTGGGAAGTTTCCAGCGACAGTCTTCTGTCGCTGTTACCTCCCTTGAACAGTCGTTCAGGACTGACTGTACGTGATCCGTGAACGAGTCGATCGCGGCTGTAGTGTCCGCGATAGAGTCCAGGCGTGCAGGTATGGAGTCCAGGTGGGGGGATGTGGAGGATTTCAGCCGATCGCTTACTTTCCTCCAGTCCGTTACCACCTTCTTGAGGGGTTCTTGACCTGGGTCAGAGAGGCCAGTGCGGGGAGCCAGTCTGATAACGACTGGTCGATGATCGGACGATAGCTCTGGTAGCGCTTCTATAGAGTCTAACCGTAGGTTGACGTTCTTTAGGAGCGCCACGTCGAGGACGTCCGGGGTGTGATCGGGGTCGTAGGGGAAATGGGTGGGGGTCATAGGTCCCACGACGTCGAAGTTCATTCGGGTAGAGAGGTCAAACAAGAGTCTGCCTCTGGAGTTGGTCCTGGTGCTATTCCAGGCGGTGTGTTTGGCGTTGAGGTCGCCCGCTATTATCACGGAGTCGCTCAACCCCAGAAGTAGGGCGATGTCGTCTGCTAAGAGTTGGTGATTCTCTGCAGAGGAACTGGGAGGGAGGTAGGCCGACACTAATGTGATAGGTTGGTGGCCTGTCATGCCGAGGCGGCACATTGACACTTCGAGTCGTGAGAGGGGTGGGGGGTCCATTGGGATGCAATGTAGAGCCCTTTTGAAATAAATAAGGGTACCGCCTTTGTGACAACGCAACCTGTCGTTGCGAACTACGCGGTAGTTCGCGATCAGAGGTGTGCGGTGGCTAGGCTTGAGGAAGGTCTCTTGGGCGAGGAAGATATCTATCTGGTGCTCTCGAAGGAATGTTGAGATCTCTAATTTCTGATCTCTAATGCCATCGGCATTGAAGTGCACCAGTTTCAGGGATCGGGGCTTGGTTCGTTTGCTGCTCCTGCAATCCATTAGTTGGATGCGATGGAGGACAGGGCCTGGGTGATTTCAGGGTAGGCATTGTAAATGCCTATCACGGCCTCAAGGTTGCCAGCAGATCTGGCAGCCAAGAGTTCTTTTGCCATTTGCCTGGCACGGGGGGACATGAAAATGAGGAAGGTCCCCGAGATGACGTTGAATGCGTCAAGGGGGTTGCTTCCGGTGGTTGTTGCGGGGGTTGTGCGTGCGGGGGTTGTTGTCGCCGCAGCAGCAGTTGTTGCCACCTTTTGGGCCGTGGAAGGTCGGATGCGAGGATCCTTGTCCTTCCATGCGGGGGTGGGTTGAGGGGTCGTGGGGGCGGCCGCCACTAAGGCCGGGAAGGCCTTCTGGTGGTTTAAGGCGTTCCAGGGACTAGGTCTCTGGGGGCTCAAAGCCACCGGGGGCTGGGTCTGGCCTGCTGGGGCCTCCCTTTGCTGGCGAGCGCTCGCGCGCTTCGCCAGTTTAGGGGATGATGACTTGGGGGCCTTGGGGCACCCACGGTAGTTGGCCGTGTGGCCGGTCGTGCCGCATAGGACACAACTTGGTGGCTCGGTGCAGAGCGCGCGGTCTTTGGGCCGTGGGCACTCTGCTGTGCCGTGGTCGCCTAGGCACTTGACGCACCTGGGCTTAGCATGGCAGTGTGCCTGTGAGTGGCCGTACAGTTGGCACCTATGGCATTGGCCAACGGTGCCGCTCTTGTGCGGCTTCTCTATGATTATTCCTGATAGAGAGCAGATGCTCTTAATCAAGAATATGGGGTGGTGGGTGGCTCCCTCGACGGGGTGACAGATCACTAGGATCATGTCGTATGCCGACCCTTTACCGCGTGCTTTATGCATGCGGTGGACTTCCTTTACAGGGATGTCCTGTGCTAGGAGATCTGCTTTTAATTCCTCTGTGGGAATCTCCTTAGGTATCCTTCGGATCACCACGCGTGTGAGACGATCCTCAGGGAGGGAGTAGGTGTGGAAGGCCACACCTCTTTGGCGGAGGAGCTTTGTTAGCTCGCGGAAGTCCCTGGCTGACGGGACTGAGACTTTAATCCCCGTCTGAGTGGACTTAGCATTCGTGAATGCTATTTTGTGTTCCGTGCACCAGCCGGACACTGAGGGCCACTTCGCCTTGTCTTGGATGAAGACAGGCGGGGGAGGGGGGATTTTGGAGGCCGCACGTGGGGCCGAGGGGGTGGATTTGGGTGACGCGGCACGAGGGGCGTCAGTCCCTTTAGGGAGGGCGGGAGAGGGGCTGGGACGGCCGCTGGCCGACTCGGCAGCCACCAGTTTGGGGGCTTGGATGGAGGAGGAGGATTTCTTCCTCCTCCTCTTGAGGGCGACGACCTTAAAGTCAGGTTCGTCGTCGTCGTCTGACGCCTGGGTGGGCGGGGTTGATTCCTCGGAGGAGTCCGAGGAGATGGGATTGGGGCGTTTGGCCGAGAAGACTTCGGTGTCCATGGACACCTCGGTCTCGGCGGGGACGGCATCGGGCTGGGGGGAGGGGGCTAGCTGTTGGAGGACAGCTAACCTGTCGCCATATTTGGCGCGGACCGAGGGCTCCTGGAGGATCACCTCTTTTAGTAAGGCGAGAAGCGCCTCTTGAAATTGGGAGTCCATGCCTAGTCCTCCGGATTGGAGGTCCGGAGGGTGTGTACCCTCCCTGTCGCCGGACAGGGAGGTGTGTGCCTAACCCTACTAACCTTATTGGTCTCGGTGGCGTAGCTCCGGTGCACTACTCGACGCGTCGCTACACCGCACTTACACACACTCACACACAACACTATCGGACTCTTTCGAGTCCGGCGGCGCGGCACGAGAACGCGGCGATGCGGTTTAGCGAACGCGACGTTTAGCGCTAGACGCGGCGCGACGGAGCGTCAGGAGATTCGCGGCGGAGCACACGGACGCGGCGGGGCGGTGCAGGGAACGGGGGTGGAGCGAGAGCGAAGGTTCGCGGCGGGGCTAGCGAGTAGCGCGGAGGTGGTTGCCAAGCAAGCGCGGCGGGGCTGCGGCGCAGGTAGTGCGGCGGTACGGCGCGGTAATCGCGGCAGTGAGGCACGCGAGGACGCGGCGGATATGCTAAAGGGCACGTAGGGTGCTAGCGAGCGCGACGGAGCGGCACGGGGTTCGCGGCGTAGGCGCGGGAGCACGTGCGCTCAGGGCGAGCGCTGAGCGGGGAATGCGTTTTTTTATGATGGGACGAGTACTGACCGCACACTGCTTTTATAGGCACGGCGGTAGGGTACTTCGAAACTAATAATTTGATGCTAATAATATTATATTAAAAAAATAAATGACTTTTTTCCTCCCATACAAAACGCCAATTTCATGTGTAAGGACCTAATATTTGGTATATACAACATGAAATGTAATTAACGCACACCCTCGAACACCCCAATGACAAAACCTCGGAATAAGGTTTTTTCTTTATTTTGTTTTTTAATGATTAAATTTGTACGAATACAAGTAAAACTGCGATTTTAAAAGTCTGTACAAACATCGGGGTTAATGTGACAATCATTTCCGTAGTTTAAATTATTTTTGGGATGAAAAATTACCTATATTAAAAATGATATAAACCGATTTAGTAAACGATTCTGAGCAAACTGTTTTCAGGAAGTGTTAATTAATATACATGTATACACTCTGATAATTTAGGGTTTACTTTAAATAAGGTTTAAATATCCAGAGGCTTATTACGGTTTCAAAGCGATAGCTGAAAGCCGGGAATGAAGTTAATAATAATAATAATTTATTTAATGACCATGGATACAAGTCCTTCAGTCGGATACATAAATGGATTTTAACTTCGTAACTTATCCTAACTTACGCTAACTTAATTTAACCTAACCTATCTCCTTCCGTTTCCCGCGTGAGCCGACTAGGAGGGGTTTGGGGTAAAGTCATGATGTGGTCACTATGCTACAATATTTTAATGTTCTTTATAAATTATTCACTGAATGCACTTTTTACGACATAAATCACGCGCTTTTATTTAGTAAACAGCACTATAAATAATTTTAAAATTCCAATGAAAAATGAGCGTGATACTCAGTTTGACTTTCCCGCCAAAACTCCCCGGGAATGAAGTAGTAGTAAGTAGTTGCCATTATTCAGATACAGAACCATAAAAAAAAAAAATTTTAAGATCTACATTTTGATGCAAAACCTTTGTATTCATACATCACGTTGACAACGGTTACCAGGGCTACATACAACCGAGAGCTTTCAAACGAATATTATTTGTTATTGCACTGTCAGCAGTCATTCTTTCAAACGAATGAAATATTAGTACGATTTATATCAGTTGTTATGGCTTTTGTGTGTACTGTACAGAAAAGATATGTATGCAGGACATTTGCACACTTTTTGTCGTCCTCTGTGGCGCAGCGGTCAACACGCCTGCCTGCGACGTGGAGGCCCCGGGTTCGATCCCGGTCATGATGGAAAACAATCTGTTCCTGATTGGCCTGGATCTTCAATGTGTATCTATACAGAGTGGTGCTGATAATACGACAGTAAATGAAAACACAAACAATGCTGGTTCATAGGAATAATCCTAACCCATTGAAAAAAACCTAGCATCAAAAATAAAAAAATGAAAATTTCAAACAAACTAAATCGCATAAATAATGGAATAGAACATCCTTTAAAAATATTGGTTTACTAACCTCCGATCGGCGACAGCGCGATCCTGTATCGACTTGCTTTTTTCGCGCCATTATTATTAAAGATTTGTAGCGCTGGACGCGGCGGTCATCTGTTAGTGCTTCCTTGTCAACATGTACATCATGTAGAAAATGTGAAAAATGAAAAATAATTTCCTGTGACTAAATGAATGGACATATTTATATGATTTTTATGGGAAGACTGAGAATGTGTTGAGGTACACGATGTTTAATTTATTGTCGTATTGTCAGCACCACTCTATATATGTATCTGTTATAAATATAATAGTATCGTTGAGTTAGTATCCCATAACACAAGTCCCGAGCTTACTTTGGGGCTAGCTCAATCTGTGTGATTTGTCCGTATATATTTATTTTATTTATTCGGATAACACCCAAAAAACCAAGCAGCCACTGGTTCCCAGTTACTGGGTTGTAGAGGTTTAGATAGGAAGTGGATACGAAATACTCATCTGCTCTCTCTCCAGTTGCATCAGGTTGACGACATTGGACTATAGTCAGCGAAGAATGAGTGAATTCAAGTATCTCGAGATCGCGATTAATTTTCTAAAAATGTATTCGAATTAATGGAAAAATACACAATCAATTTCAGTTTACGCTACAATTTCAAACATTCACCAGTCACTCTGGAATCAATTTAATTGTCGTTTAAATAAAGTGGATATTTATTTAACTTGAAACAGGGTGGGGGGTTTGGATTATAGAAATAAAACCATGTAGCAAAAAAGCCTTCATCAACTCAGAACGAGTTAAAACAGTATCATTTGTACATTTTCTTTTTTTATATAAAGCTGAAGAGTTTGTTTGTTTGAACGCGCTAATATCAGGAACTACTGAACTGATTTGAAAAATTCTTTTTGCGTTGGATAGCCCATTAATCCAGAAAGAAAGCTTTAGACTATATAACATCACGCTGCGACCAAAAGGAGCGGCGCAGAACAAAAATTCAAAATGTTTGCTGTATATTTTTTCTTATTACTCCACGCGAACGAAGTCGCTAGTGGCCGCTAGTTGCTAAACAAGTACATTATTTTCTTCTGGCCATTGGTAACTACAGGACCGCCACACAATTACTCAACGTATTCGTCACGGGTAGTTACGATCACAGACAAGATATGTTTTTTTCAATATTATCGGTCACCACAGATTTTCTTTTCATATCTTTTATTTGGTATTTCTGGACAATCAGTCATAAGTCGTCCATTTTTTGTATCATATGTAGTTATCATAATAAGGAGCATAATATTTTTTCTTTCAATGTTGTCTGCGCCCATTTCTTGCAAATATATTATTGTTAGGACCGGCGCCCCCACCTCAAGCTTACTATAAAAGCAGCGGGGCAGTGGCGGGCAGCGAGCGGTGTACTTTGAGTCAAGCGGTGATCGAGTGTTAGGAATAAATTTGAATCAAAAAGATTTTGCCGCCATTGTTCAGACATTTCTTTCGCGAATAAAAACAAATATCTCATCGACACAATCCTGAACACAACACTACGCGGCTATAGTGACGTGCGATCTGCCCGCTAGTTTCAAGAATGGGTCTTCGATGCCCGCCCGGCTATCGCGCCGCCGCTGCCCGTAAAATTCGAGGCAGAGGAATTAGAATCGTCACTTGAAGCTGTAACATCGCCCAAACTCTGTGAGACCTATATTTTCCACATTAATTAATAGCTGATTGCTATCGTTTTACATGCTATTGTGTACTCGGTGATTGTTATTTTGTTCCTATCAAAACTTATAAGTATTGGTTGTAATTGTCATTCAAATTGATAATACACGAACATTAGAGTGTCTACCTCCTGATTTGTTTCTTTTAATAAACACCACTTCCGATCGCTAAAATTATGTGCTTGGCGAAGCGGATGGGCGTGTCAGACTTCTGCTAATTAAAATCTACCAGTGTTCCTTCACTTGCCTGTGCGCTTGCGGCCACGGTGTCTGTTTCAAATAACAACAACTGAAACCTGCTTAAGAAACTGTTTATGAAATGGGTAACAAATCTCATAAAAATGCAATAGCTTTTTTTAAGACGATTGTCATCTGGAAATCAATTTCCGTACCTATGTACCTAACTAAAAACGTTCATAATTTAGGCGCAATATCATCTCAGCGACAATCAACCGAAAAAACTTGTCCAAAATTATAAAAATATAAGTCGATATTTTTGATAGATTGAGATCAGATTCTATTCTCGTTCGTCTTCTTCTTCAACCACCATCCACTACTGGACAAAGGCCTCCCCCAAGGCTTTCATTGCTTTGGGGGGGTTTACCATAATCCCCACGCTTGGCAGGCGGGTATCGCAGTAATTTGAAATTCCACATCAGACGCGCTGCTGCCCACTTCCCTGGTGAGAGTTACCTAAGTCGCCTCTTACGACACCCACGAGAGGACATGGGTTGGTACTATTCTAAGCCCGGTACCACACGTTCTCGTTCTTACAGTAACGAGAATCACCCTTTTGATTGAAAAGAGATGACGTGCTGCCTAATTAAAATTCTTAATTTTGAAAAAATAACAAAATTTACACCCTCAACGTGAATCCAACTTGTTTATGATACAAATACCTTTGATGGAGGCTTAAGTTCTTAAGCTTGTTAACACTACCATGATGGATTATACCCTTGATCACTATTAACCCAGGGATAATTGATACTCCATTAGTACCGATGTATCGAGCAGGATTATCGGTATTAATATTAACTACAGACCTCCTGAATGTATGGTATGGGAATACTAATTCTTCTGAATGTGTTGCGATGGAAATTATCACTTATTATTATACACAATTAATACAGCGGTTATTACAAATCGTTATCAGTCACCTGAAATAAGAAATATACATTTTATTATTACTATATATAATTACTATTAATTTTGGTGCGAAGTAATAACCCTTTGATGATAAAGCGTGGGCCGCTGGTATGAACTATTCAAAGAAAACTTTGTGGTATTGTTACCAAATAAATACACATTAAGTTCAACATTATTAAATACGATAAGGCAGAATGTTAGTTATTAGCATTAATTCTCTAAATTGCGAGTGGTTAAAATAAGAAATGTAGAATAGGTACGTGGTGGCTTCAATTAATGTGATACCCTTAATGCCACATATAGATATACAAAATGTAAAGAAAACCCTGTTTGATCCGAGAAGGTATTGTTAGGTATCGACAACTGTTTCTACTAATGCCTACAAAGCCAGGCTAAACTTAAAAAAAAATCCCCCTAAGAAAATTAATATTATTTCGCAAGAGGCGGTAACTTAATACATGTGCGGTAGGCAATACATACGCCCGGCGAAGGGGGGGTAGGGCACGCGGCACGTGGTCGAATCTCTCATAATAATACCGTCAAAAATGGTGTAGTCACTTGTTTAAAAAATTTGGGGAAGTTGGAATTCATCATCATCATCATCATTTCAGCCGAAAGACGTCCACTGCTGGACATAGGCCTCCCCCAAGGTTCTCCACGACGACCGGTCCTGCGCCTCCCGCATCCAGCGGTTTCCCGCGACCTTCACCAGGTCGTCGGTCCACCTTGTCGGGGGCCTACCCACGCTACGTCTTCCGGTGCGTGGTCGCCACTCGAGAACCCGTCGGCCCCATCGGGCATCGGTCCTACGGGCAATGTGTCCAGCCCATTGCCACTTCAGTGTTGCAATTCTTCGGGCTATGTCGGTTAATTAATTCGTGGAAAAAAGATTATTTTTGTTAGTATTATGATTAAGTAAAATTTCATATTTTATTTAGTCATGTGTTTACCTAACCTTTATTATCCTTATGTGTCGGACGGGGTTTTCTTTACATATTGTATAATCAGCCTATAGTGTTCCTGCAGCTGAAACACCTCTCAGTGAAGGAAATTGAGCCCTCATTTAACGCGTGCGTTTCTTCAAGATGGTTTCCCTGAACGTTTTGAGAGCAGTGATAATGCAATTAAAACACAAATAAATAAATAAATATATACGGACAAATCACACAGATTGAGCTAGCCCCAAAGTAAGTTCGAGACTTGTGTTATGGGATACTAACATAACGATACTATTATTTACAATAGATACATATATAGATAAACATCCAAGACCCAGGTCAATCAGGAAAAGATCGTTTTCCATCATGTCGTGTTCCGACATGATGTCTGGTGAAGCCGTACGGAGGACGGGTCTGAGCAGTTGTGTTGCTATGTGTGCCGGGTACGATGCGCCTAATGTTGTTGTGTAGGGAGTTTGGTCGTGAAGGGTCTTCAGATCAATCTCCCTTTGGCGCAGCATCGTTGGTCGTGTTTTTGGGTTCGCTCAACTGCCATCTTCCTTCCTATTCACTCAGTTTTTGAGTGAATAGGCTCTTAATAAACTAGCGCGCTTTACCATCAACGATCGCATCACTGCTTACCATCAGGCGGGATTGCGGTCAAACGCTAGTTTATAATTATTAAAAAAAAATCATGACCTGGCCGGGGATCGAACCCGGGGCCTCCACGTCGCAGGCAGGCATGTGGACCGCGACGCCACGGAGGACGACATAAATTAAAATAAAGCCTTGAGCACGATCTACAACTCTTAAATCGGGGCTACTGGACCACAAGCACTTCTATTTTGGTTTACTATATACTATAGCTAGATAGATTCTATCAAATTCGACTCCGAAATCGCCCTCTTGGGAGATACCTAATTTTAGACAGGCACGGCGGCATTGACGAAATTAAAAATGGAGGAATGGCCCCAATTCCCTTGCCCACAAACTAAATTAAATTTAAGTTCAGTGCATGTGATTCTTACTATTTCATTAAGAAAAAGACAGAAGAAAAGTATTAGTATTAGTAGTAGTCTGTCTGTATTATTAAATAACATAACTAATTACGTCTGACGTAAATTGATATATTTTTGGTTGCCATGTTTATAATCACGTCTACACTGTATTTGATCAGAAAAACTATATGTATTGGAACGATATGCTGAAGTAATATATTTATATAAGTATTTTGTAAAATTATGACAACTAATTGTCACAGTCTTAGCGCAGTCTTGAGGTACATTGACCAGCAAATTTTTTAGTCTATTTGTTTTTGTTTCATCTGCCTACTATTGTCAAATGTATAATTGTCAAATAACATGCGTGTCTTCTTTTTCCATTCTTTTTTGGCTTCGCACAGCTTGTGCATTTAGCCGATGTCACGTAATGAATTATTCATGTCAAAAAAGACGGCTGCGTGAACCGTCTTACGAGGAAGGTTTGAGACAAGGTCATGATGTGGTCAATATGCTGCTATATCTCAATATTTTACACGGAGCGACTTTGTGACATTCAGGTGAATGGCTTGGACTATCCAAGCCATTCACCTGAATGTCACTGCTACACATAGACCTCTCCTATAGAGGTCTATGTGTAGCAGTGGACTGCTATAGAATTATGATGATCTGACCTCCAAGCCAATACAAAAAACAATGATCAAGTTATCGGGTGATACGATATTCCTTGATTAGTGTGGTTGTTGACTTTGTCACGGACCAACTGCTTAACGTGCTTTCCGAGGCACTGAGGGATGACACGTGAGCTAGGCACATTGCCCGTTGGACCGATGCCCGATGGGGCCGACGGGTTCTCAAGTGGCAACCGTGCATCGGAAGAAGCAGCGTAAGAAGGTCGTAAGAAAGCGCTGGATGCGGGAGGTGCAGGACTGGTCATCATGGAGATCCTTAGGGGAGGTCTATGTCCAGCAGTGGACGTCTTCTGGCTGAAATGAATGAATGAATGAGGGGTGCCGCGGGTTTTGCGAAAGATATACCTTGGGCTCTGGCGTAAAGGCAAGTGAAGGAACGGACGGCAGGGTAGGTTCAGTCAGTAAAACTCTGACACGCCTTTTACACTGGCTGGCTGCTGCTGTCCAGTAAGGACCAGGCCAGTGGCTCCTAGCGTAAAGAAAAATGAGGGAACACGTATAGGCTTAGTCAGCAAAAGTCTTACACGCCTTTTCGCTCCGCCCAAAGAGAATGACCTCTTTATATATTTCCAACCCACAAAAAGAATAATTGTGTAATTTACTATCAGTAGCAATGGGTTTATTTTGACAGGTCACCAACATTCAATGCGTTGTTTACGTTCTTGAGGAAACAACTTTTTTGAACATAGCGAGTAATAGATCCTTCTAAATGATTCAAATTGAGATCTAATCTAAGACACTCACAATTAACGTGGCGTTCTAATTAGAATCTTCATCATCACCATCTCAGCCACACGAAGTCCACTGCTGGACACAGAGCTCCCCCAAGGATTTCCAAAAAGAACGGTTGGACGCGGCCTGCATCCAGCACTTCGCTGCGATTTTGGTCAGGTCATCCGACCACCTAGTCGGTGGGTGTTCCACGCAGCGCATTTAATATGTCGATGGCCCCACAGAATAAACTTGCAAGAGATCTTACACAATTTTTTATTTCTTGCATTTTTCGTTTCCTTGACCTATGAACCTTCTAAATTTTTTTATATTTTTTTTACTCATAATAGCAGCTTACACGTTTATTCATGTTGATAAAGCATAGAAAGCTTATTCTTAATGTGTCAATGAAAGTTGTAAAGTATTTTTTATTTATTATCAAATCATGTGATTTTTTAGATTTTTCTTTTTCTTATTTTAGAAGTTAGAGGGGGGAGGGGGAACAACATTTTTCCACTTTGGAAGCGTCTGTCATGCAAACTATCCGTTTTCGAAAAAAAATATTTTAGAAACCTCGATATCATTTTTGAAGACCTATCCATAGATATCCCCACATGTATCAACTCAAAATGTTTTTTTCATCAAAAACATATTTAATAATAAAAAAAAAAAAAAATGAGTTTCAGTTCTAAGTATGGGGGGCTCCCAATATTTATTATTATTTTTTGATTTTTGCTTCAAAATCTCAATGCGGCTCACAGAATACATCTACCTACCACATTTCAACAGTATAGCTCTTATAGTTTCGGAAAAAATTGGCTGTGACATACCGACGGACAGACAGACATGACGAATCTATAGAGGTACCGTTTTTTTTCCATTTGGCTACGGAACCTTAAAAAGTGTCAAAATATCAGGAATCCGAAAATAAATTTATTTATACTGTTAATTAACTTCTGTTGGTGAATTGTTCTCTACAGCTTAAATTAAAAGAAGTTAATTTAACCCTCTTTTATAACAACCAGGTGTCTTACTAATTAATATTAAATTTTATGGGTTCTGTACCATTAGCATCTATAACTCCTATACTTACAATGTTACCTATACAATATGTAAAGAAAACCCTGTCCGACCCGTAAGGATAATAAAGGTTAGGTAAACACTTGACCAAATATAATATAAAATTTTACGTAATCATCATAGAAACAATACTAATGAATTTTGACATAATCTTTTTTTCCCGCGAATTAATTCCAACTTCCCCGAAATTTGGTAATTTTAAAAAAAGTGACAACACCGGTATTATTATGAGCGAATAGCGATGCGACCACGTGCCGCGTGCCCTGTCCCCCGCCGCCCGCGTAAGGGTTGTTTACCGCAAATGTATTAAGTTACCTCTTTTTGCGAAATAATATTAATTTTTTAGGGGATTTTTTTTTTTAAGTTTACCCCGGATTTGTATCCAGTAGTAGAATCAGTTATCGATACCTAACAATACCTTGACGGATCAGACAGGGTTTTCTTTACATATTGTATAAGCTTTCCTTTTTTTTTGGCGTGGATGGGAAATCTTGAAATCACCACTCACGCTTTGGTCGGAATGCAAGGGCGTGTCATACTTTTACAACTAAAACCCACCCACGTTCTTTCACTTGCTTGTGCGTCAAGGCCACCGTTTCTTTTCGCTCTTTTGACCAACCCGGAACCCTGACCCAGGCATCGGTCTACGTGAACCCCGTCACGATGTGCTGATATGTCTTTGAGGAGCGCGTGAAACACAACGCGCCTTCGGTCTTCTCCGTCGTCTGGTGTTTACCGGGCGGCGAGCTGCTCACTGCTTACCACCCGTAAACCCATGCCTATGGTGGCCGGGATTTCAATTTTGTCTCCCAACCAAGACGTCTCCTGCGGCGGCTAAAGATGTGAGAGCGCTGAGATTCCCGTGACCTCACGCGCTCCGCGTCCTCCTTTGATAGCATTACTGCTTCGCAGAAGGAGATGACGGCCTGCCATGCACTCCCGCTCCGGATTATGGCATTGGCCTCCAGATCCTGTGGCGGGCAATCCGACAAGGAGGCTCGCCGCTTCAGCGGAGACCGCACGGTATAACCGGACTAGCCAAACTGCCACGACCTTCTCAAAGTTCAGCTCATGGACTATCAACCATCATGCTTTTTTAAGTTTTTTCAAGTTGCCGTTTAGCTTTTAGAGTGGGAGGCACCCTACTTAAAAAAGGACTTATTTTTTTTTTTTCCTATAAACGAATCTAACACTACAGACGGTGAGTAGGCACGTGAACGAAGTCATCCCTACTTTACGAGTAACCAGGGGTATAATTTTATTTAAGCGTCGAAGTGGTTACTGCACATATCCATGCAATGTTTCATGTTTCTAGCAAAAGCCGAGGATGAACGGACATACGGGAGGACGGACATACGTAGGGCCGGAGACACTGACGGTAATAAAAAGGTTCCAAGACAAGAACTACAGGATCCCAAAAACTGGAGCAATTCCTTGCCACTAATTAGTGAAAAGGCAACATCAGCTGCGACTTGATGTTTAATTAGCTACCGGATAATGCACTTAAAGTTAAGCAAGATGCAGAAATACATTCGTTTGGGATTCCTTTCTCTCTCTCTCTAAAGTTTATTTATACTCTTTAAAAATTTTATTACTCAGAGCGTCCTACATATTTGACATGCTTTCTAAGATATTACACTCTTGAATAAGCTCTCTTGAGTCTTCACATGATCAGAAGGCAGGTTTATTTTTTGGCCAAAGATTTAGCGTCGCCATATAAGAAAGAAAAGAAACTTTTACGAGTAAGTCGGTGGCGAGCCAGACAACAGAAACCTCGAGACACCGACTTCTAGAGCCATGATAAAAGTAAAATTATTTTTTCAATAAGTGTTTTTTTTTAAGTCGGTTTCAATTTTTTTTTGTAAAAAGCTTTTATTTCATGTTTTTCAATGTTTTAGTCGAAATTCGAAAATTACTTTTTTCACCTCATAACAATAGTGGCAGCGATAACCCATGTTAGAATAAGTTCTGATCAATACGAGAAAAATCCCTATCTCAAAAAATAGTGAACCGATTATGATGAAACTTATAGTATTCCCTAAGTTGAACAATACACAGTACAACAAAAGAAGAATTACTTAAATCGGGCTTGTAGTTCCGGAAATATGCGCGCATAAACATAAAAACATGCATACAAACATACACTTGAAATTTTGCTTACATACATACGGGTCGAATTGATAACCTTTAAATTAAAGACGATTAAATAAAGACATTCAAAAGCCTTGTACTCAATAGGTATTCATAATTTTCCAGTTCATTCCACAGAAGACAACACACATTTTTTGATTTTGTTACTAGAAATTATTCCGTCCGTAATACTCCCACGACACTACCATATCCCCTAGGAACTATCAAGCCTCAATCTCTGCCTGATTCAATAAGCAACAACAGGAAATTAAAACCAGTATACCGGAAATTTTGGTTTGTTTGAAAATCAATATTTACATAAGCAATACTGGTACAGCAAAGATGTTAAGGAAGGCTGGTTTCACCATTTAGTATCCTAAATAAAATGAAAAATTTTATAAAGCAATTTCTCTTTCGTAAAATATCAGTTGGCAATGGTTAATTACCTCAGCATAAAACTTACAAACTTCTGCGAAAAGGTCGAACAAAGTACTCCTCGGTTTTAATTAATTGGGACTCTAGGGAAACGGCTAACGAATTGAATAAAAGTTATCGGCTATAAGGAAAAACATATCATTGTTCCTATTTATTTCTTTTACAATAGGGTATTTGACTAAAAAAACTAATTAGTCCGTCAGTCAGATTTCAGAGATCAAAAAATAATAGACACGTATTTTTTGTTTTATCAAAACAATACAAATTGGCAAATATAAAAGGCAACAAAGATCAGGAGTGGTGGCTGGTGAGGTCATTCCTCGTTAAAAAGAGTAGCGTGCAGTGACGTCACACGAGTTTTCAACGCACTGTGTCGTCTTCATTTTTTGTTTATATGAAAAAAGAAAAAATAAGTGTCTAGTATTTTTGGAAATCTGACTGACGGAATAATTAGTTTTTATTAGTCAAATACCCTATTCTGCTCAGATTTAAATATTTTTTTATATTTTTATGGGAGTTAGTAAAAGTATTTTTATAACTTGTTCATCTTCGGCGTATGTCCCAATAACGGAGAGAAGCAAGTGCCATTTGATATAGTTTAGTTATTGGTTGTTTGCATCTATCTATTACCCGATTCTCTTATTAGTTGCAATAAACGAGCACTCGGTGGTGATGTATACTCTCAAAGATCAACTATTAATATAATTATGTATACAGTATGTTAAGAAAACCCTGTCCGACCCATAAGGATAATAAAGGTTAGGTAAACACATGACCAAATATAATATAAAATTTTACGTAATCATCATAGTACCAATACAAATGAATTTTCAAATAATCTTTTTTTCCCGCGAATTAATTCCAACTTTCCCGAAATTTGGTATTTTGTAAAAAAGTGACAACACTGGTATTGTTATGAGCGAATAGCGATGCGACCACGTGCCGCGTGCCCTGCCGCCCGCCGCCCGTGGAATGGTGCTTACGCACATTTATTAAGTTACCTCTTTTTGCGAAATAATATTTATTTTTTAGGGGGATTTTTTTTAAGTTTAGCCCGGTTTTGTATCCATTAGTAGAATCAGTTATCGATACCTAACAACACCTTCACGGGTCGGACAGGGTTTTTGTATTTCTTTAAATTATGCGCAGCATACGACGGTAGCACCACATTTCAAAAGTCTGTAAGCGTCGTGTAGAGTCCTCTGTCAGAGTTCATGTTTCGCAGCCGTACATGACGACAGGCCATAAGCTGGACACCGTCTTTCAGCGTGTTCAAATGCCTCGAAAGTTGTTGCCCACCATAAAGGAACGCAAAGTAGATAATCTCGGCCACGTGCTCCGACACCATAAATATGCACTATTTCAACTGATTATGATGGGCAAGGTAGAAGGAAAGAGGCGCGCTGGACGAAAGACAAAATCGTGACTGCGAAACATCAGGGAGTGGACCGACATTACTTCCGTCGAAAAACTGTTCCGAGTCGCGGTTGACAAGACCGAATACAAGAAGTTGACGGCCAAACTTCAGGATTGAAGAGGCACTGGAAGAAGAAGAAGAAAAGGATTTCTTTAACTTACAAGGAACCTAAAATATTCCGTTGCGTTTCTTGATGGAGTAAATCGTTGATTCCTTCCTCGTCGGCGACAAAAAAGCTTGAATAAATTACGTAACATATTTTTTCAATTTGTACTGATTAGCGAGGTGCTAAATCAAATCGTGCTAAGCATAAAGAAAATTCTAGAAAACATTTTCAATATTTTTGTTCGGTTTTTATAAGAAACGATCTACCTACCGTTCGTCAGAAAACCTTTTTACTTTAAAAGGAACTTCTTATAATCTGATTACTTCTTCAGTTACTTGAGAGTATTTTAGCTAAAATGTTCTACGTAATGTAATCTAGTCGACGTGAGGTTAATTTAGTTATGTTATGGAATTGATTTACATTTTAAACCGACTATTATTGGACTGTTATATAGAAGTAGATAGTACTCTTTGGCTACGACTGAGTGAAGCTTTTGACTACGTCGTATGTGTATATATTTTAAAGGAAATGTTCGTTTTTTTTGTGCATGATAAACCATTTTTTCTAGCACCTAAAAAATAACTAATTATAACCAGTACTTGATTCTGAACCAGTCTCAAAAGACGCTTATTTTTTTGGGTTATCTAAATTAAAACCTGCTATTTCATAGTAAAATGGAATGCCTATACGGCTAAAATGTATAGACAGTGTAGAAAAGTGTGACAACCCAGTTTTAGTAGTCTATCAAAATACACACACACGATATAGGAACAATTAATAAGTACTGTGGGGAATCGAAAAAAAAATGTCCCTAAGACTGGGTTGTTATACACACTCTGTTAGGAAGTTCAGGTGTAGTCGCTGCATACAAAATCAGCTTTATAAATATGTTAGGTATATACATATGTTAGGAAATAGGTTAGGCAGATAATGTTTCATCATCAACCTTTTATTATCCTCTCATACAGAAAAGGATCCAGCGTAATCACCACGCTTGCTCAATGCGGGTTGGCGATTTCAGACTTGAAAGTCCAGGCTTCCTCAATACGTTTTCCTTCACCTTGTAATCAGTCATTAGTACCCAAGATATAATTAGAAAGTTACATTGGTACTTGTCTGACCTGGAATCGAACCCGCATACTCATAGTTGAGAGGCTGGTGTTTTAACCACTAGGTGACCACGATTGTATACTGAGATAATGATTATTGCCCCTGAACTATCAATAAACCATGCTTCCCACATCCCAGTAAGACGTTATCTATCCAATATATCAAAGCCAACGAGCCGTGCCACAACTAAATAATATTTATTAGTGTATATACAACACTTGTGAATTACAATCGTATACGACAGATTCCTATTCTAAGCAGTCACATGAATATCAGTGGGCGGGCACACATGTTACTTTCTCGACCACTAAGAGCCATGGTCAGAAGTTTAAAGGGCTCAAAGGAAATTTTCCTAAAGTAACTGAAAAACGTCATTTTTTTTCAGGAAATTATTATGTGTAACTAGCCCCATTTTGATCACAAAGGATTTGTAAATAAACAAAATGTACGCTATTGTGGAGAAGAGCGACCCTTATTGACAAAGGTACCACTTTAAATCTCACTTATTCCTTTATGTACGACCCTTTAGATGGAGTGATTAGATTATTCTTACTTGAAGTGGCTACAGGTTAGGTGTTGCTGTTATTGCGACTGGTACTCTTGTTATTTAATTTTTAATTTCACCAAATCAAACAGATACGCAAACAAAAGCAATATATTTTTGATTCTGGTTGTGGAATACTTAATAAAGTTTGTTGGTGGCAGGCAATCCCATCTGTCCACCAGTCTTGCCGCCAAGCGATACGACGTGTTCCGAGATGATGTTTGGTGAAGCCGTACGGAGTACTGGTCTGAGCAGTTGTTTCGCGATGTGTGCCGGGTATGATGCGACAAATGTTGTTGTGTCGGGAGTTAGGTCGTGGAGGGTCTCCAGATTAATCTTCCTCTGGCGCAACATCGTGGTCGTGTTGTTGGGTTTAACATTGCATCACCTCGCTCAACTGCCATCTTCCTTCCTATTCACTCAAGTTTTTTTTTGAGTGAATGGGCTTAATACACTAACTCGCTTTATCATTAACGATTGCATCTCTGCTTACCATCAGGCGGGATTGCGGTCAAGCACTAGTTTATATTTATTAAAAAAAAAGAAACCAATAGCCCAGGCTGCGTCATTACAATAAGATCTTCGATTTACTCTTCTTTTATATAGATAACACTGGTTCTGAATAATTTTATTTTTGATGTTATCCCCAGACACCGAAAGGCATATTGTGCTAAACGACCTTCATTTGAAAAGACCCATACTTCATACATAACACGGCAGTTCAGGTTTAATGCTAGTTTTACGAACTCCAATTAAACCAGACCCGAAAACATAATAGTAAAATGTTAATTAAACGATTATCACGCCAGCCTTTGATCCAGGTCAGTATTCTCAAAACAGACTAAGTCCTGGTAGTTAGTACAGATTTACTGAATATAATTCATTGTTCCCTACACAATAACCAGGCTTAATGTCACGTATAGGCTTTGGGAGTAAGGTTGATTATCCATTCAGACGGAGAAGTAGTGGGATGATACAAACCAAGACCATGACGAAGCAGTGAATTGAAAGATACATAAATAGCATCACATGTAGAAATGTAGGTTACGCGAAAAAATGGCGTTACTTATGGCCTGGCCTTACGACCTGGTGAAGGTCACGGGAAACCGCTGGTTACGGGTAGCACAGGAACGGCCGTTGTGGAGATACTTGAGGTAGGCCTATGTCCAGCAGTGGACGTCTTTCGGCTGAAATGCTGATGATGATGGCCTATTGTATCACTTAGGGATGATTTACCTTAGCTTGCAGATAATTGTATGGATAGTGAATTGATGATAGTTAATATAGCGTCACTGATGTTACATGAAAAAATGGCCTTACTTATGGCCTATGGTACTACATAGGAATAATATACCTTAGCTTGTATATAATTTTATCGACAGTGAATTGAAAGATACATAATATAGCATTACAAGTCATAGCTGTAAGTAAGTTACACAAAAAAATTACGTTACTTATGGGCGGTTTTACACACGGATAATTTACCTTAGCTTGCAGATAATTTTATCTTTGATTTAATAAGTAAAAAGTCCCTATCCTTAGACAGTGACAGACTTCCTCATTCCCGTAATTAAAAATGTTTGATTGCAATTTTATCTCAGGGACAATCAAAGTCAAAATCTTGTCAAAAATGTAGGCCAGTCACAATTATTATTTTTAGATTGCGGGAGAGCAGCGGTGGTCTAATGGGATAGCCGATAGGCTATGACTTACAGGTCTCCCAAAGTGATAACGCGTATAGAAATCTTCGTCACTATTCGGCAACGGTCGTATTCCCCGAGCGCTCGGAAGAAGATATGTATACAGTATGTTAAGAAAACCCTGTCCGACCCGTGAAGGTGTTGTTAGGTATCGATAACTGATTCTACTAACGCATACAAAACCGGGCTAAATTAAAAAAAAAAATCCACCTAAAACTTAATAAATCTGCGTTATGCACCCTTCCGCGCGCGGCGGCGGAGGCGGCGGAGGCGGCGGGCGGCAGGGCACGCGGCACGTGGTCGCATCGCTATTCGCTCATAATAATACCGGTGTTGAAACTTTTTAAAAATTACCAAATTTCGGGGAAGTTGGAATTAATTCGCGGCAAAAAAAGATTATTTCAAAATTCATTTGTATTGGTACTATGATGATTACGTAAAATTTTATATTATACTAGCTGACCGGCAAACGTTGTTTTGCCATATAAATAATAGATTAAATTACTAAAATGGCTATTAAAATATAAGGGTTGATCGTAGAAGGGTGAAAATTAGGGATTGTATGTATTTTTGTATGTTGTATCATAAAAAAATTGAAATTAAAAATTTTGTCTAAAAATAAAAAAAAAAATTTAGGGGTGGACTACCCCTAACATTTAGGGGGATGAAAAATAGATGTTGGCCGATTCTCATAGATACCGGATAAGCACAAAAAATTTCATCAAAATCGGTCGAGCCGTTTCGGAGGAGTTTAAATCCGAACACCGTGACACGAGAATTTTATATATTAGATTTGGTCATGTGTTTACCTAACCTTTATTATCCTTATGGGTCGGACAGGGTTTTCTTAACATACTGTATAGAGTGGTGCACTTAACCACTTTTTATGCACTTAACCACTCTATATAAATATCTTCTTCCGAACGCTCGGGGAATACGACCGTTGCCGAACAGTGACCTGTGACGAAGATTTCTATGCGAATTATCATTTTGGGAGACCTGTACATGTTGTAGGTCGTAGGTTCAAACCCTATGAGGCGTTTTATTTTGTGTAAATTTTTTCATCATCACTGCTCTCAAAACGGTGAAGGAAAACATCTTCAGAAAACCGGCATGTCCAAGCAAGCCAAAATTTCGAAAACATGTGACATCTACCAATCCCCACTAAGCAGTATATTTATTTTAAGCATAGGGAAATAGACTACAAATAATTAATTATAAATAATAGTAGTTAAGAAATTAAAATTATGTTATGTAGTAATAGTGTGTTGTAGTGCGTATAATAAGTTAGAGGTAATTAAGTAATAAATATTGTAGTTCATAATTATTTTCCCAAACGATAAATAAGTAGAAAGTTCGACAGTAAAATGGGAGTCACACCCATTAGACTAAAAGACGATGAATGACAGAAAGATAAGTAGTATGCAGAATAAAAGTGCGAGAGGACTAATAGCGAGAACTGGTATGAAAGAGTATAGTTATAAAAAAGGCTCCAATAACGATGGAGGTAGTTACAATAATAAAAAAAAAACCACCAAGCCTCCCTGGTAGATTATGGCCCACTCTCGCCACGAGGAGCGCTGTGTCCCAGCGAGGAGAGAATATTATAGGCTGATCATGTATTGTCAGATTAAGATTAAAATCTTTATAAAACATCGTAATTACTTAATAGAAGTACATAGATTTCACGTTAAGGATTAAAAAAAAAATTACATTACATTTTCGTTAATCACCATCTACCTCAGAAGAATGCTAGCCTTGTCAATTCAATAAGTAATTTAACACTCATGTAGGGCTTATGTTATATGTAATATACTTGGTAGGAATAGGGTCCAATATTCAGTTTAACATCGATGAACGTACACAGACTCGTTCAAAAGGTGTCAATCAAGTTGAAGGTTATTGGATCGCGTCCTATGATCAAAAATTTGACATGGTAAGCTGTAGGTACCACCTTATCGACTTACACAGTAAAGTCTCCATAATCATTTTCTTGAAGTCGGTTGCGTTAAGGAGCGTAGATATAAGGCAAAAAACTTCTCAACCAAGCGAAGCACACTTGCGATATGTGAAATTAAAATATGCAACGGAGGACGGCTTCTTCCTCGTCATAAGAAAGTATTTTGCGGGCTTTTATTTAGGTGATAGGTTTTTACTTAGTTACATTTCCATTTTAATGATATTTTAATATTCTTTTCTTTGCTGGTATTTTGGCTTGGCTAGGTGGAATAATGGTAAATAATTTCATTGTTGTTGTGTTTTCTTGTGTTCGTTACTATACATAGTATTGTATTAAGTCATGTGTATTTTTTTAGCTGTGCTGCTGGGGATTTTGTTCCGCCACTTCTTTTTCCCAGCGAAAGTACTAGGAAGTGTCGATGGGTGGGCGTTTTGGAGGACTGTCTTATGTAATATTGATGTTCAAAAGTGCTGATTTGGCATAATTAAATTAAAGGAGATAGAAGGTAATTTAATTAAAGAGCCAGCGTGGTGAATTATGGCCCACTACCCCTCATAGAGAGAATGCTTGTATCCCTGGAAGCATTATTGGCTAGCTATTTTATGTGAGTGCAGAAAATTTTACTGTCATAAATCCGAAAATAAAGATAGGAACTATAAATATACGACGATATTTCAATATGCACCACATTCAGCGTTCCATGTTGGCCTCTTTTTTATTTCATTGCTAAATATCGGCTTTGTACAAAATGATTCTTGTTCTTATTAAGTTGTATTACTGCGTTCCCCGTACAGTGAAAGTCCCCAATAAATATTGATATGTCCTGCCCGCCACAGCTTCGATCGACTCATGGTTATTTTATGGGTTACGTATGTATTGGCAGGCTATTGGTATGTACATCGTAACTATTGTTGGCACTTTACGCGTCAACATAGTTTTTATTGGGGAGAAACTTACTAGTTCACAACTACACTGACGTAGCTTTTTGGCACTTTCTTGCCATTTAATTGTTTTATAAGTTTTGGGTTTTTGGGCTTATTCCGTTAAATCGATATCAAACGCTTATTGCGGATCTAATTGTTGGATCGGTTCACTTATGAATCCATTTTTATTTAACAAATTCTAAAAAGGCCGTCCTTTTTTCTTTTAGATTTTTTTTTGTACACCCGTGTGTTGTGCATCTGATTTGGGTGGAAGCCGAATCTAAAATAGCTGAAAGGCTAGGCAGATGGTGATGATATGGTAAGTAAGGTCTTCGGCAATTGTGGATCTATTTCCAAAGTTCTTAAGTTTAAGTTCGTTGTGATAATATGTATTTAATCCACTTTCTGAACTTTGATGATGTAATAATACTTTGTTTGTTTGAATTTAAGGGAAAAGAGCCTGGTACTCTTAATATAGGGTATCTTAGTGTTAGACTAGGAATTCAATGTGCTTGAAATCATAGAAATAAACTACATGTATCGACAATAATTTCCGAGCTATGGCGTGGCGGCGCGCGGCTGTCAGGGCTCCAGATAGAGGAAGGACCTACCTACTCGTTATGCTTATGCAACAATCAATTAAAATCAAGAGACTGGATTTAAGATGCATAAACGTGCCATGTCTTGGTCGTCATTACTCATACTTTTATTCTGGTCCCATAGGAATTTAATAGAAATGTGGTGAGTAGTTTGATTTTTAAACTAATATTATGAGTAAAAATTCTAGTAAACAAAATTACGTCGTTTAACTACAGAGCTTTTTCTAACTAGATTAGCTTCAGCGTCCAGTCTGATCATAACTGTAATAAATCGGCTTACGTAATACTTGAACGTCCCCAATTGCTATATATGTGTGTTATTAGTACAACATTAAATCTCCATCATATGAAACTAAATCCGAATCGTCACGTATCGTCAATCATGAAAGGCATGTTAGTTCATTTCGTAATGTAAACACACATATTGCTGTAATTGTTATTTGCTATGGCATTAGTTGCTCCGATTGCTCAAAATAAAGCCACGCGCACATCGACTGATCATGTTCACATATTTACATGTTTGGAAGCTTTATTTCTTTTCTAGATAAATATTGTACGTGGATAACATAGAAAATCTTTACTATCCAACTCGAGGGGATAGGCACTGTTACTTCTTAATACAGGCTATTTCATAGCCTAGCAAGGAGAACAGTACGTCACCCATTTGATTGTCAGAAATGTAAAACTACCCACTATGTAAAAAATGTAAAATGTACTACAATCTGTTTTTCTATATAAATAAAGATTATTATTATTATTATTAAAATACAATGGCATTTTTATTGCCAACAGCAATTTACGCTGCTACCGCAGGTATATTCTCAACTAATAGGTTGATCTGTAGTTATTATAAATCTGACGATCTAGAAAAGGTGCCAGAAAAAGACTTCCGAAATAAAAGTACTTTTTACGTTCAATTAATTTTGTGTTCAAATTTGTAACTTCAAGTGAAAGATGCCAAATATTGTCAGTCAGCATGGCAGCTGACCTTACCGTTAGGATGTTCCGTAAGTATTGTCAGTTGGATGTCGCAAACGATGCAGTCTCATATAAGAATATACCCTAAATAAGTTTATTTCATATCATTTTGGCTTATGAAAAAAGAAAGAAAACAAAACAAAAGCCTATCAACTGAATCAAAGCGCGCGCGCACGTGTGTGCATGCGTGTGTGTGTGTGTGTGTGTGTGTGTGTGTGTGTGTGTGTGTGTGTGTGTGTGTGTGTGTGTGTGTGTGTGTGTGTGTGTGTGTGTGTGTGTGTGTGTGTGTGTGTGTGTGTGTGTGTGTGTGTGTGTGTGTGTGTGTGTGTGTGAGGGTGTGTGTGTGTGTTGAATTTTAACGAAAACTGAGTGTTAGCAATAGCTCGAAACAGTGCTCTGTTCACCAAGTACCAGTCACAAACCCGCTTTACAGTATATTCTTGTATTAACTCATACCTACCGCCGTAACAACTGCAAACCTCAGCGGCTCCATAATGCTTCATAAAAAGTTAGTTTACATCTTTACCAAACCGGCGAAATTTGCCTCAACAAACCGTAACTTCCTAACATGCGTGCCTCATTAGAGCAATGTCGGCTTATACTACGAACGATCGTCTAAAAATAACACCGACTTTCTGAAGAATATGTTATACCTACACGGCTTTTTTCTATCCTCTTTCAAGGACTGTTTACCACTTCGTATTTATGTTCAAGTTTAAAAATAAAAACTCATTCGGCTTAACAGATAAATTACGCCAGCCCCTAGATGATGTGATGTCTGGTGAAACCGTACGGAGGACGGGTCTGAGCAGTTGGGTTGTGATGTGTTCCGGGTACGATGCGCAAAATGTTGTTGTGTCGGGAGTTTGGTCATGGAGGGTCTTCAGATCAATCTCCCTGTGGCACAGCATCCTTGGTCGTGTTGTTGCGTTTAACATTGCATCACCTCGCTCAACTGCCGTCTTCCTTCATACTCTCTTCACTTGGTAAAACTAGTTTATTAGGCTTAATAATCTCTGCTTACCATCAGGCGGGATTGCGGGTCAAGCACTAGTTTAAATGTAATTATAAAAAAAGATTGAAACTTTCTAAACAAACACTAGTTATTATTTCTAGATTTTTCTTACGAATTGAAAATAATAGCTAATTACCTGTGTCTAGGTTTCTGTTGTAAGAAAATAAAAATGGAAAATTGTGTTCTTGATAGGTAAATATTTATCAGGAAACACGAGAAAGCTTCCAAACACGGAACATATGCGCGTGGCTTTATTTGAAGCAATTGGGGTAAAGAGTAACACCGCAAATAACAATTATATCAATGTGTGCTTACATTATGAAGTAAACTAACATGCGTATTACGATAGACAATTCGATATAAGTTTTATGTTGGTAGGTTAGTGACGGAAAGTTATTTAGGCTGGTACTTTTATATATGTCGTGGATTGTCGATGTCTTTTGATAAAAGTTGCTCATTTGGTGTATTTAGTAGTGGGGCAAAAGCTGTGACGTTATTTTGAAATGTGCCGCCATTACAAAATAACGTCACAGCATTCATCGTTGTAATGTTATGTACATATTCATAATATATACTCACACTTATTATTTATACTCATACTCATTTCATTCATTCCCACAGGTTATAATATGAATTTCATTACTATGAGGCTCTGTTTTGATCATATTCCACACTATACCAGGACTCATTTTTCAGTTCACAGACACAGTCCCCAACTTTAAGCCTAAGTATCGGCGAATTAGCGACCCCTTAGCGACCCCTTAGCGTAGGAAGCTGTAAATGCACTTTTTTAATTTAATATCACCTATATTTACATTGTTACAAAACTTTTTCATTAATTTGACTTTTTTTTGACAACATTGTTGTTGATGTCACTATGACAACCATTTCATCAAAATTCTTGTTGGCCTGACATTTTTCTTTCGTAATTGTCATTCCAACTCTTTGAACTTAAAATTATTTACCGTTCCCTCGTCTATATTTTTGAATATTTAAATTTGGCCCTGCAATCGTTATGCGAGGTTTCTTTAGAAATCTCCGCAGAGCAGAGGTCAGTTGGGGTCTGGCTTCCAATAACGAAGCTACCTAACAAAAGAGTCTACAAATAATACTGCCTCCAGACCCTTCTCTGGTAGTCTGGTCTGTCCTGAGACCTCTCAAGCCGTCTTTACCCTCCTGTGACCTTCAAGAGAGGTAGTTGCTGCAGCCGTTTTCACTCTCCGGCCTCCTATATGACTTCCGAGGGAGGTCTGTCACATTAGTCCTCCGCTGCTACTGCCGGCCCTTTGCCGCCGGAACCGCCCCTACTGAAGGCGTCGCTCCTACTGTCGGTGACGCTCCTACCGCCAGCGCCGCTCTTACTCCCGGCACCGCTCCTCCGCTGTTACTGCTGGCCCTTTGCCGCCGGAACCGCCCATTCTGAAGGCGTCGCTCCTACTGCCGGTGACGCTCCTACCGCCAGCGCCGCTCTTACTGCCAGCACCGCTCTTCCGCTGCTACTGCCGGCCCTTTGCCGCCGGAACCGCCCCTACTGAAGGCATCGCTCCTACTAC
The DNA here is from genome assembly GCA_037179545.1 of Sesamia inferens. Lineage (NCBI taxonomy): Eukaryota > Metazoa > Arthropoda > Insecta > Lepidoptera > Noctuidae > Sesamia > Sesamia inferens. Next base: position 10,194,841 of record CM073928.1, on the reverse strand, counting down.
CGGTGACTCTCCTATCGCCAGCGCCGCTCTTACTCCCGGCACCGCTCCTCCGCTGCTACTGCTGGCCCTTTGCCGCCGGGACCGCACCTCCTGCCGGCGCCGCTCCTGCTGCCAGCATCTGATACTGATACCGACTGACCTTTGCCCTTTCTATTTTTATGTTTTTTTTTGTCACCTCAGTCACTATTCATCTTCATTTCTTTTTTTAAATTGTATTACTGTATTTAATAAATTATCTATGCCTCCCTCATCCCTTTAGTTTTCTCTTACCTGTCTTACACGACAACGTGACAGAATCGTTTCGGAAAGCGCGAATTGTCGAACGGTCACTTCGCATGGAGGTGCGGACCAGGTCACTTCTCCGGGGCGACATCGCCGGTTTGCCTATTTAAATTTTTACTGTCAAGATTGGAGGGTATATTTACACTTTGTGCTTTCAATTCAAAATGTCACCTACGATATGAATCCCTTACCATCACACCAAGATCCTTATCGCTCCGCCATTGCTGACGTTGTCATATACTTTATTTTTGGAGTTCTGGAACAGACTAGACTATAAAATAAATAAATAAAAAAATAAAAAGCCTTTTATTTCTGGCATAAAAATATTAGATTACAATTTATATTTTTATAAAAGATTTGATTTTTAGATATAAGAATTTCATTTGCGAATTAAATTTAAGTTTCAATTTAGTAATTTAATTAATTAATTTTTATTTTAATTGAACATGCAGGCATGCAAGAACCCCTCTTTAAATGAGGGTGAAGGCCTCCTCCAGACTTTTCCATTTGTCCCTATTTTTGGCTATTGTCATCCAGTTTTTTCCAACAATTTTTATGATGTCATTTTCCCAACGAGTTACCGGTCTTCCTCTTTTTCTTATACCGGCAGGGCCGCGCCATAACGTCAGTCGAGAAGTACATCGGTCCTCGGTCATCCCGGCCATGTGTCCTGCCCGACGCCACTTTAGCTTCGGCGAGAAATTTAGTGCATGTGTAACTTTGGTCTTTTTCCGTATAATATGGTGTGGGATTTTTTTAATTTTTTTTAATTTTGTTGTGAACTACTTGTCGCCCATCATCGATGCCGGAGGTCAAGTAGACGTCGCCTACTTTGACTTCCGGAAAGCTTTTGATCTTGTTGATAATGACATACTTTTACGCAAACTATCCGCTTTAGGATTTACACCGCACCTGTTAAAGTTTTTTGCTAGCTACCTTGGCGAGCGCCGACAGTACGTGGAATTTGCAGGACACGAGTCAAGCCCGTATTATACATTTTCCGGAGTGAGTCAGGGAAGTAATATCGGGCCATTAGAATTTATTTTAATGATTAATGATCTCCCTACAGTAGTGACGAATGCGAAATGCCTGCTGTTCGCGGATGATCTAAAGTTATTTCTATTAATTAAAGATGCCACAGACTGCGATCAGCTACAGTCTGATATTAATAGCATTGTGATGTGGAGTAAAGCCAATAACTTACATTTTAATGTTGATAAGTGTTGTGTAATGACCTACAGCCGCGCTCAGGCACCCTTACAACATGACTATTGGATAGACGCCGAAGTACTGCCGCGCGTCACTCAGGTGCGAGACTTGGGCGTTCAGATGGTCTCAGAGTTAACGTTCCGCAAGCACATTTTGGAGGTGTGTGGCAGGGGTTTTAGAAATCTGGGATTCATCTTGAGGCAGTGTAAGGATTTTAGTGATACAGCTGGACTTAAAGTCCTATATAATGCACTTGTTAGGAGTCATCTAGAAACAAGTTCTATTATTTGGAATCCTCATGAGGCTAAGTATAGCCTCATGTTGGAAAAGATTCAAAATAAATTCCTAAGATTCTTATATCTTAAACAGTACGGAGTTTATCCTTTTTATCCCTTGATGTACCCGACCTTGTTTATATTAGGCATGGTCGGGTACACCAAGCTGGCTGTGAGAAGAGACGTCGCGCTGGTGAAGTATGTTGTCTCTATATTATTAGGGGTGCTTCAACATCCAGAGGTACTTGAAGAGCTACGCCTGCGCGCGCCGAGCGGGTACGTAAGTGCACGTCGTCGCCCCAGCCTTTTAGATGTCCCCACGGCTAGGACTAACCTTCTAAAGTTTGCCCCTATGTCTCGAGCCGTACGTCTGATTAACGTGATTGCGCGTACGGAAGACCTGTTTGGCCAAAAGCTTCCTAAGTTCTTACAAGCAGCACAGAACCTAATGGAACAAGGTTTAGACTTGTAGGAAATTAGTGTATAATGATAATATATTTAAAATGTTTCTGTACTAATTATTCTGACCTTATGTATGTTATGTTTTTGTTTTATTTTTTATTTTTTTTTCTCTTTTTGTATAATATCTTACTTATAGCACTGAATTGGAATGCTCTGTAATAGTGCTATAATTGTTTGTTTCTAAATAAATAAATAAATAAATAAATTTTTCTCACATGTGTGATACTTACTACGTTGACAGGATCTGATTTTATTCCTTAGGCGTGTCGTGAATTTCCACGCTTGGCAACCGTAGGTGATAGAAGGGAGCAGGCACGTATCCATTATTTTTTTCTTTAAATTCATAGGCAATGTCCCCTTTAGTATTTCTTTTAGACTCCAGAATTTTTTCGATGCGCCTGTTATTCTTCTTTCAACCTCTAATTCATTGTTTTGTTTACTAAAAGAAACTTGTTTGCCCAGGTATATGTAACTATCGATGTATTCCAACAGTTTGTGGTCGAGATAGATGGGGTGTTTTGTATTGTTGGACATAATTTTTGTTTTATTTAAATTTATTACCAATCCTACTTCGTAGCTCATAGCTTTCAGCGAGTGTAACATTGATTCCAACTCCTTACTAGTCTAGACTATACTGGTGTGAAAAATTGTTTCTTGCTATCACTTTATATGTATTTCCATCGTTGTATATCACATGTTTTTTTTAAAGATAAACGTTGCTTAATCCTAGTAATTACTCCTGTATCATGGGTCCGTTTACAAACACATAAACTCACATACACAAACATCCAGACCCGGAACAACTACTTGCAAGTCATACAAATATTTGTTCCGTGAGCAGCGCAGCAGTCAATAGCTTAACCACTGTGCTTAACCGTACTCCCTAGTTGTATCATATATACATGTACATTTTAATTTTATTTTGTAGCTTTGCTGATAATAGGCCGTTGAGGATATCTTGTTAATTTATCTACTTCTCATATGTACTATGTTGTCGGACCCTAGTAAACACAATCTAATGTTATAATTTCGAAGGATGTTGCTAATACATTGCTTCATATGTTATAAAAGTTTGTCTGCTCAACTATGTAGATCAGCAATGAATGTTGTTGAACTATCATAATGAATGCTATTGCTACAGTTAGTATGTTACGCTATTACTCCGCGGTATATGTGATTTAGACAGCTTTGTCTTTAGCTTCATAAAATTTTGTTTGTATGATCTAAATAGGAAAATTTTGTTTGCATATCCTCCATGGCTAAAGTAGCGAATGCTGGAGAAAAACAGCCAGGCTTAAGTGGAAGTGGCCTGGACATGTTTTGCGAATTCACCCCAAGAGATGGCCAAACATTGTCACCCACTGGGAGACTGAGAGAGGTTAACGCTATCCAGGACTACAGCAAAGGTGGTGTGATGATCTACAGCGTAATTGTGTGACGCACTATCAGTACCAATGGGTTTCATTTAAACAACTCAACAATATACATTGCAATATTTACGTTGTTGAATAGACACGTTTTCCTGTTCGAGTGTCCGAGGCACAACCGCGACAGATACGACCTGAAAGTAAGTACTGGTAGATTATTGACAGAAACAACTATTGCCGACCTTATGGCGGACAAACACTCCAGGCCGTGTCTGGAGCGGTTTTGCCTCAAAGTTGCAAAAATGTGTATTGGCAGGAACAAAACGAGGGGCAGTACAAACCAGCAATTGTCGTCGGCAAGAATTGCCAATAGGTAGGTTGCAACATGATATAAAGTGAAACTGTAAATAGAGAAAATGTATAATTAGACTAATTAGAGATATATAATGACAGAATTTAATAATAAAGATAAGTTACAAATATATATATAGGAAAAGAGCAACCTAAAAACATGGACCAACGCCGCAAAAGAGAAAAGCGGAAAAAAGTGAATTGGCATTAAATAAAAAGAGCAAATAATATTTCTTGCCACGCAAGAAGGAAAGACGACAACGCCCTGTGATGACGGGTGTCTTTAAAAAAAAAAAAAAAGATTAGACACGTTTTTCGAAAAATTGGAGCAATGGATCAGCAATAAGTTTCGAAATGATTCCAACTGATAGTAATATTATGTTACGCAATTAGAGTGCTGGTATTGGGGCAACATTTACAGAGCACAAGGAGGCAAAAAATACCTAAATAAGTACGAATGACTTAGAATTCAAACCATAGATTCATTCTTTCGGTTAAACTAACGTAGTTTGATAACTCAATCTCGTCCGTGACATCTGTGCCAAAACATTCCTATATCAAGATGTTGAAGTACGCATTTAAATGGATACCCTATTTTGCTTTATAGGGTCAGCACGGTCAGTTATAATACATTTGATCTTCGTAGGGTTGGGTAATCCATAATATTCTGTAATCTGTGTCCATAATTACAGACGGTTTATGTTGTGTTGTTTTTATTATAGTAAATTACTATTTTTTCTTGGTGTATATAACGCTCTATGAAAAAGTAATAAATGAGAAGGTTGAAGGTTTGTAAATTTAAAATAAAGCCAGCCAAGATTTGTTTTCAAAATCATGTTCAGTAATCCAAGCGTTATTTTGACGACCTTCTTCGAAGTTATTTCTGATATAGGTACTGGTCAAATATACCCAAGGAGCGACGGGCAATGTGTGTGCAAAATGGTATGAATAGTGTAGATAATTTAAAAATGGAACAGATTTTTTACTTCGAAATTCAGCAATCATGAAGGTAACTTATGAAAGGTTTTATTTAAATTTCGAACGGGCTCGCAAATATGGCTATTTACTACGGTAAAAGAAACAAATGAAAATTATTTATTTAATGCTTGAAATATTATTAATTCTGGAATAGGGTAGTTGACTAAAAAAACTAATTAGTCCGTCAGACAGATTTCCAAAAAAAAAAACTAGACATGTGTTTTTTCTTTTTTCATATAAACAAAAAATTAAGACGACAAAATGCGTTGAAAACTCGTGTGACGTCACTGCACGCTATACGTTAGCGAGGAGTGACGTCACCAGCCACCACTCCTGATCTTTGATGCCTTTTATATTTGTCAATTTATATTGATTTGATAAAACAAAATATACGTATACAATATTTTTCTACGATCTGAATGACGGACTAAATAGAATATATATTTTTTTTACCCAGGAAACATACCTATTAATGACCAAAAGAATAATAAGAATTTACTATTTTTGCTCCGCCGTTTGACGCATAAGTTTCGATCCATTCCCACAGGATCGAAACTTATGCGTCACACGCAGTATGAAAATTATTCTGTGTTCATTCAACCACCTCTGTGGTAAATTTCAACTTGATTCGTTTAGTAGTTTTTGCATGAAAGAGTAACCAAGAGTAAAGAGTAATAAACTTTGACGTTAAAGAAGTAGGATTTTTTTTTGTTTAAACCTCTACGAATTATTTGTGAAACGTACCTACTATACTATTTATGATATAGTGATCTCTAAAACACACACAAGTTCTAGTGTCTTACTCAATCCGTAGATTAGTAGAGATACAAAAAACATATGGTACCTACTCACCCTATTTGCGTCTGACACAAAGAGAATGCTGGAAACAGGCCCAAACATTCAATTAATGCAGACATGATCCATATTTATGTCGATAAATATTAATGACGTCACAAAGCCCTTCATTTAGGGCTACACTGGCCCTTTGTAAGTGAACAGGTACATCTAACAAAGATGACATTAATTCCGAGAACACCTGGCTGACCGTTGGCGTAGATGTAACACCCTGTTGTACTTTATGAACTCAAAGGTGGAAGCGATTTGCTTTGTGGGGCTTTGAAATGGGGGATACATGTAAAGTTGTCTTTGCGTACAGAGCGGTCTCGGGGCTGTCCCGCTTCTGCAGGGCCTCGGGCATGTTTGCGAAAGCGTACATCGACTGTTGCGTACACCTCCTTGGTACGCAGGGTTCGAGGCAGCGCTTCAATACAGTTCCGACGATGATTGCCGGGACGTTTGACTGCTCGAACATCGGATATTGCTGCAGGCATGTTACTAGTTATGTCCGGTAACTTTTGTTTCATGTGTTGCGTTGTGTATCTGTGTTCTGGTTACTGTATGAGTGCTTTTGGGTTACCTGAAATAAATGGCTTTTATTTTTAATAATTTTCATTTTATGTCAATTAATCTTTTTTATACAATTTACGAAATTATTAAGGCGTTTTAGACAGTATTAAATACAAAATCGTTATTCCAAGGTTTTTACTTATCCGTATATTATTTTTTAAATTTTGCTTCAGCAAAACTAAGCCCGCATCACGAAACGTTATTCAAAACTCGTTTAAAGTCATTTGAATGGTTTAAACTAGTTTTAAGTAATGATTGAGTCTTGAGTAAAGTTCTCTAATACAGTCCTAAGAAAACTTTAATAATAAGTATCATCATTATCAACCTTTTATCGTCCCACTGCTGGGCACAGGTCTCCTCTCATATAGAGAAGGATTGAGCGTAATCACCATGCTTGCTCAATGCGGGTTGGCGATTTCAGACTTATAAAGTCCAGGTTTCCTCAAGATGTTTTCCTTCACCTTCAGTCATTGGTGTCCAAGATATACTTAGAAAGTACATATAACTTTAGAAAAGTTAGATTGGTACTTGCCTGACCTGGAATAGAACCCGCGCACTCATACTTGAGAGGCTGGTGTTTTAACCACTAGACCACCTGCCATCGCCCGCCGAAGCAGTGATGCAATCGTTTTATTCACTCTAGTCAGACAGAAACACCGCCTCTCGTCAATTGTTCCTGTCCATCAGTGAAAGCTGTATAAAACATTAATTATTTCTTAATTTCTAATAAAACTAATAACAATATTTATTTACTATCACTATACGATATTTTTGTCTTTAAATAACTGAAAATTAATTTCGCATCCTCACGGCATGGGCTTCCCATACAATTAATTAAACAATCATTTTACAAACTCATTTCCCGTCCCTCTAATTGTCGTGATAACAACGCAAATCCATTATCTGTGTTCATTAAATAAGCGATGCGGGAACCAAAGGGCAGATTAATTATAAGAAATTTTGAATTCCTTAAGAACGGTAAAAGGTTTTATTAATATCGTCGCTAATTTATCGGAAAATGAGATCCACTGGAGTGAGCTAGGAGATCGTGTTACACTCAAATTGGTAATTAAAATATTCATAGTCGTGGATAACCTTCAAACTGAGAGACTATCTCTACTAAAAAGATTACAAGCATATATTTTATTGCGTCATAATGACATCATTTTGTTTATTTCTTTTTTTTTTGATATGTTATAAACTAGTGCTTGACCGCAATCCCGTCTGATGGTAAGCAGTGACGCAATCGTTGATGCTAAAGTGCACTAGTTTATTAAGAGTCTATTCACTCTAGCCTTGAAGACACTCATATTGTAGTCCGACGGAGACACCGCCGCTGGCAAATTGTTCCAGTCCCTCGATACGCGGTATAAAAGAGAAGGCGAAACGCTTCGACCGGATCGTGGTGGTGTTAAAAACGCAAGGATGGAACTGTCAGGGTTGCGGGTTGGTTACAAAAGAAACCGTGAGCGTGGCCGTCGTACAGGCAAGTGAAGAGACACGGGTGGGTTTTAGTCACTAAAAATCTGACACGTCCTTCCGCTCCGCCCAGAGCGGGAGAAGTCATTTGATGATTTCCAATCCCAAAAAAATAGTGTGGAGACCATACGTTAGTGGAACGGAGATGGGGGAATTAAATAATACACACTCACCAAAATGCATCCTATAGAACACCGAAAGGCTGGCTACTCTACGCCTGTGATCCAGGCTTTGGAGACCATTTTGATTTAAATGTGGGTCGCCAATCAGCCTCTTCGCACGCTCTTTAGCATATCTCTCTGTGATACAGAGGCACTTTTGCAACTAGTGACTTAATAGAGTGTGATAATTGAACAAATAACATTTCGTTTATTTATTCACACATACACAATCACTCTCACACACACAAACGCACAGAAACACACACACGCACCAACACGCACGCACAGGTCACACACGCACACACTCATACAATTAATCGCATTATGTTATGTATAATTATTATTTTTTCTCATTTCCCTTTTTGTTGGTTTCGTATTTAAAATGTACGGGAAGAGCGGAGCCTTCAACTACAGGCATTTCTATGCCAAAATGGACACTCCTTGACCTGTAATATATGCCAAATTGATATGAAATAAACTTATTATTATTATAAGTGTTTTTTTTTTTTCTGTTGGAGGGACTCTTGGCTAAATAACACCAGCCACATAGGTCGATCGACTGGTCGGTCGGTCGGTTATGTTTGGCGCGGTTGATCTGTGGATCATCTTTAGATACCGAGAACACTTCATGCTTCGGAAAGCACATTAAGCCTTTGGTTCTGGGCTGTCATTTGTAGATTTTCCGAACGTCAAAAATGTCAGACAGCTGTCTAACTGAGGGGTATCGTGTTACCTAGCAACTGTGTCTTCAAAGTCAGATAGGCAATCTCTCCATGTTAAATACGGAGTCAGCTGCATCCGGTTAGACTGGAAGCCAACCGCACTTGTGAAAGCGCTAGGAAGATGATCGATCATCATCATCTCAGCGTTAATCCCCGACGTATCCGAAGCTTTTTCAGCTTTGGAGTCTGGGGTCCGCTTTACCAGTTTGACTTCTAGTTTTGGCTAAACTTCGATATTTTCCATGAAGCGACTGCCATCTGACCTCCACAACACGAAGGCGATATCGAAGCATTGCAGTTAGACCAATTGTAGAACTTTTTGAGGGCTCCAAGAACCTGTAACGACTGCCACTAGATGTTCGTATGGCAACCGGGAACAACAGCTAAACGTGCTTTCCGAAGCACGACCAGACCAGGGCAAATATTCATATTCATGCATACAAATATTAGCACTGCGCGGGGATCGAAACCGCGCTTCCATGCACAACGGCCGCGTCCGCTATCGCTACGCCAAAGAGGCTACCTAAAAAAAATGTCAGACAGCTGTGTAACTGAGGGCTATCGTGTTACCTAGCAACTGGGTCAATACTGGTTCAGCTGCATCCGTTCAGCCAGGAAGCCAACCGCACTTATGAAAGCGGTAGGAAGATGATTGTTATTTCTTTTAATAGTAGATTTTTGCATGCCATAGTAATGGATCAAAGAATTTACGCTTTATAATTAGGATACCGCACAATAATTAAACAATAATTTACCATTCAGAAGCGCCCATTAAAAGCACACCACATTTCCCCATTAGCAATATGCCTGTTGTAGATTATAGCCAATTTACTCACACGTTATGGATGATATTATTCGTAATTGTAACTCGACACGTGTGTTAAATATTTTATAGCTATGTTAGAGATTTACGTTAATATTTTATAGTTAACTAGTGGCAGCTAGCGACTTCGCTCGCGTGGAGTTAGTTATGCTATCGCCCCTATTGGTCCCAGCGTGATGTTTTGGGATATCCTAAAGCCTTTGTGGATTAATGGGCTATCCAACGCAAAAGATTTTTTCAAATCGGCCCAGTAGTTCCTGAGATTAGCGCGTTCCAACAAACAAACAAACTCTTCAGCTTTATATATTAGTATAAATTATTGTTTTGTAATAGTCTACAATTATTACTAGTCGAAGGGCGGATAACGCCCTCTTCCGCCCCCCATGAATGGGTCCAGGGGCGAGGAACATGGGGAAGTCCCCGCCCCCCATTGATGGACCCCGAGGCGGAGGCGCGCGCGAGTGTCGGCACGCGCCTTTCGAGGCGATGCACGGGGTAGTTTAACACCCCACTACCCCGTGCAGGAGACGAGGCCCGGACAGACCGGGACAGCACGAGGGTGTCCCCGCCGCCACCGGGATGGTTTTAGTCAGTAAAAGTCTGACATACCCCGTCGCCCACCCCAGGGCGGCGGGCATCCTATGAGGATTTCCACCCCGGAAAAAAAAAGGACATCGGGTATCATGACAAGGTCCACGAAGACCGGTGCCTGCCAGAGCTGCGAGTTGTTCGAAAGGTATACGGTGGCACCTGACGCACAGGCGAAAAAAGTCTGACACGCCATTTGACAAGTTATTTGGTAATTTCCCATCTTAAACAAAAAGAGAAAACGTAGATGGGTGATCGGAAAACGTGTATGGCCAGCTGAAGGGGACGAGCAGTGGATGATGATGATAAGAGGCACAGGTAATAATTTGGCAATAAGGGCTTATATCCAGGACTCTACGTCTATGCGCGTTTTTTTTTTTGCTTACAGCTAGGAACAGTAGGATTCAGTCCTCTCCAGCTTCGCAAGGAAGGCTAACAATGCTTTCATTATCCTTTTCACAAACGATGGGACACTTAATAATGTGTCCTGTTAACTGCACGTTACAAGAAGTGATGGACTCTGGTGATGGCACCAAATAAGTAGTCAACTTTTGGGCTAATTCCATTTGGATTCCTTAATTTTACTGACCGTCTGACATGGGGTACCTGGTTTACCAAAGCACTTTCTCTTTACATGGTAACCACCGGATAGCCAAGAGGCATAGATCAACGCTTTTGTATTGGCCACATGTCGGAAATCAGCGAATAAGATTCACATATACAGTATGTTAAGAAAACCCTGTCCGACCCGTGAAGGTGTTGTTAGGTATCGATAACTGATTCTACTAATGGATACAAAACCTGCCTAAACTTAAAAAAAATCCCCCTAAAAAATTAATATTATTTCGCAAAAAGAGGTAACTTAATAAATGTGCGTTAATCACCCTTCCGCGGGCGGAAGGCGGCAGGGCACGCGGCACTTGGTCGCATCGCTATTCGCTCATATAAATACCGGTGTTGTCACTTTTTTAAAAATTACCAAATTTTGGGGAAGTTGGAACTAATTTGCGGGAAAAAAAGATTATTTCAAAATTCATTTGTATTGGTACTATGATGATTACATAAAATTTTATATTATATTTGGTCATGTGTTTACCTAACCTTTATTATCCTTATGGGTTGGACAGGGTTTTCTTAACATACTGTATGTTAACAGTAGAACATTTCATGAGTAACACTTAGGAACTTCGAATTATGGTAGCATCGGTGTAGATGTGCAATGAACAGGGTGTTCTAACGGACAGATCTGCGCTCGAGGCGGGAACAGTTAGGTACAAGAGCTAGGTACTTAACTAACTCATCAACAGATACTGCATGTATGTTCAGGTTGTTGATTGCTTGTTTAGTTTGAGCACACAATTTGTCTATCAACTACGTAGCACAACGTATACTGTCATGTTTGTATAGAACTTTAGTATGTAAATGTAAATTCACACAAAAGACAAAAGAATCTAGATTATGCTTGACACACGAATGGCGTTTGGAAGGTAACTGAAATATCAATATGCTTACTCCGGTCTTCTTTCTCACAAATTAAACTAATTTTAAGTTTAATGAATGTTTTTTGTTCTATTTCATTAAGAATTGGATAGAAAATATAATAATAATAATAATAAATCATTTTTATTTCGGACATAAAAATCCATAAGAGTGTTAGTAACATACAAAGAAAACAAAAACTTATTGCCTAGTGTTAGTAATTATTAAAGTTTGCACAAATTTTTTAATTATTGAAGAGCCGAAGCTCCCAGCTACAGGTTTCAGGATGCTGTTCCGACTGTCCCTCACTCTTCTCAGCAACGACGCGGTCTTTTTGCGTATGATTGCTTGAAAACCGTCGGTACGGGCTTGCGCAAACATTTCCGACGCACTACAGTAACTAAGTACAGACTACCTAACAACATCCTGAAAGCATTATTATATTGGACACGCAGGACGTCCAGCGATCTTTTAGTACAATTGACCCACAGACTGCCCGTGTACAGACTTTGACAATAAGCCTTGAATAGTGTTATTTTTACTTGGTCTGTACACCTGGCAAATCTACGGGACAACATATTACTCCGGACCGCAAGTGCCCTGCGCAAGTTTGGTCGTGACAAAGTCAGATACTTCACAAATAGTTTATTTCTTCTTCATTTTTCAAGGTGAGATTCAACCTCAAATCTTGATCAATGGCCTTTGTGGAATAGATACCATAATTTTGCCAATAACACGTGTAACAAATTATAGAAATTCTTTGAAAATTTAATTTCACAATGATGGCGGATATCGCTAATGACAGTGGGCCGTGAGCCGTCCATGAGGGAGGTTTGAGGCAAAGCCACGATGTGGCCACTATGCTGCGATATACGAATGCACTTTTTACGACATAAATCACGCGTTTTTATTTAGTAAACGACACTATAAATAATTTTAAAAGTCCAATGAAAAATGCGCGTGACACTCATCTGAGCTTTTCCGTCAAAACTCCCCACAGATAGTTTAGAAGCCTTTCTTTCTTTTCTTTAGAGTGAATACTACTTCAACTCTTCAATGGCCCCTGACCCTGATTAGATACCACAAATTTGCCAATAACACGTTTAACAAATTATAGAAATTCTTTAATAATTTGCCAGCAACGGCGTTTCCGTCAAACTACAATTTGAGTGTCTTCAAGGCTAGAGTGAATAGGCTCTTAATAAACTAGCGCGCTTTACCATCAACGATCGCATCATTGCTTACCATCAAGCCGGATTGCGGTCAAGCATTAGTTTATAATGTATAAAAAAAAATCACAATAATGGCGGATACCGCCAACGACAGTTGAAAAAACGGCCGCGTAAGCCGACCACGAGGAGATTTTATGCAAAGCCATGATGTGGCCACTGTGCTGTGATATTTCAATGTTCCTTATGAATTATCTACTGAATGCACTTTTTACAACAATTTAAAAGTAAAATATAAATAATTTAAAAGTCCAATGAAAAATGACCGTGACATTCATCTTAGCTTGCCCGTCAAAAAACCTAGTTTAGAAGCCATTAAAAAAGTGGCGACTAAACATACATCAATTCACGTCAGGCGCGGATTAATTTGACAGGACTAATTTGGCTGCATGGCTCTGAAGAAGAAGAATTAAAAAAAAATGACAGTACTAAATTAATATTTATATTCTATTATTTTCTTTAAAACTTAAATTTAAATTAAATCCTACAAATCCTACTTTTGAAGTCGTGGTGGCCTAGTGGTTAAAGCACCAGCCTCTCAAGTAAAAGTGTGAGGGTTCGATTCCATTTCAGGCAAGTACCAATTTAACATTGACATGATTAGTTTATATCCATATTTACAAGATTTCAGAGTTTATCGTGGATATTATTGACAGTGAAGGTGATTATCGTGTGGAAATATGAACTTACAGTCAATGTGCATAAGTCTTAAATCATAAGCACATCTTGAAGAAGCGTGGAGTCTGTTCAAGAGACGAAAAGCCTTTTTGTGCAGTGGGACAATAACAGACGGGTATTATTATTAATTACCTTCCGCTCGTGTTCCGCGTGAAATTACTGGTTCCCCCATCCCACTCGTCACACCGCATTGCGTACTATTATACTATTAGTTTATTTTTGTTTAGTTTTCTTTCTGACTTTATTATTTTGTCCGGCTTTTTAGGGTCCTTGGAAAATAGTAAATAAGGCCCAAAACTAAGTAAGTACATATAAAAACTGTAGCTGTGATTCTATTAAATTCCTCAGCTGTATTATTGGATAGATTAGCATAGATTGCATTAACAAAGGAAAGTAAAGATGTCTGGATAATTTTGGAACATGCTCGAAAGAACGCATGCTGATGAACGTGGATGTAAAATCTCTTTATCTTTCCCCTCCGATAGCTAATTTCAACAGCCTGCCGATGATAATACGGAACGTACGTGAGGTCCATGCTCGAGCGAACAATGTCAAGTTAGCAGTGAATGTAATCACCAAGATAAATACCTTACAGTCACGCACCAATCAGAAGAAGAATTGGATCTCGTTATCTGATCTATTTCATAATAGGGTAGTTGACTAAAAAAAAAAAGTCCGGCAGTCAAATTTCCAAAAACTACTAGACACGTATTTTTTCTTTTTTCATATAAACAAAAAATAAAGACGTCACAGTGCGTTGAAAACTCGTGTGACGTCACTGCACGCTACACTTCTTAGCGAGCAGTGACGTCACCAGCCACCGCTCCTGATCTTTGATGTCTTTTATATTTATCAATTTTTATTGAAAATATACTGAATGGCGGACTAAATAGAATCATTTTTTTTACCCAGTAAATATCCCTATTGCATGGTTTTGTTGTTAACACCATGAAATGTCTATCAGGAAAAATCGCTTTTAAATTCTGCATAAACACCAGGTCTCAGGCTTGCAACTCGTGATGCAACCAGCCTACAATGAATCCAACGCTGCACAGGCCTGCTTGTAGTAAGAGTGCAACTGGGCTGCACTCGGCCACGTTGACTAAGTGGGGATTGTTAGATTTAATTTGTCTTTCGAATTCTTGGTTCTAATTAAAACCACTTATCGCGCGATGTTTTCTATCGCCGTTTTGTAAGCATTGGTGAGGGAATAATTTACACAAAGCCACATCTCCCGACTGCTGCTCTGCTCGTGAATTTAACTTAGACATGATATAAATATGTGTAAAGATCTTGTATACGTTGAATGGAATTTCTGGAAGCGAATGAATCTTCTGTCAAAGAGGATCTTAATGCATAACCAACATAAAGAAGTGAGATTCTAAAATCTCACTTCTTTGATGCAAAGCATTTGTTTTGCAAGAAAACTTGAAGCTTGTGTCAAAGTAAATATCAGAATGTTTTGGGCTTTCCGGGATTGTAAAGTTGAGAGAGATGTTGTCTCATTCATTTTGTTAAAAACGGTGATGGGAAGTCATTATCATTTACAGCTTATCATTCATCTGAGAGTATGTATACATTGCATTATACGGAATTGTATGATAATTATTTTTTTTCATTTTTCATTTATTAATTTTAGATTTTATAGATTTTTGATTTTTGCTTTCAGATTTAATACGCTAAGCAGTTGAACGTATTTAGCCCCTTTGTACATATACAGTACGGTTTAATTACCGTAAGGCATAGCGTCAGCTCCCAAGAAAAAAGTGCAGCAAAAACCGTACCGTATGTAATTTTTTAGAGTATAAATGGCCTTATCATACAATATACGATTTGCCATTTATTTTGGTTCCGTATCAAGATGTAAGGAACCAAACATTCGGCATTGGTGGCTAACTTGAATTTGATGAGGCAAACCAAAACAGATATCCGGTGTTTTTTTGCTCAGACCACTTCGCAACCTTCTATACTGTTCAACATCAAGCTTCGCAAGTTCACACGCTTCAGCAAATCTTTCATTAGTTACGAATAGATAACGTTGAGGAAAACATATATATAACATATATATATAATATGTTTTTCCCCCACGTTATAAATATTCGTCCGGTTCGAATTTCGGCATCATCTAGGACGTGTTCACAATACACAAGAACGGGAAAGAGATCGAAAGTATCAAAAAAAAAGATGTTACAAAAACCCGGAATTCTTCTGTAAATATGAATTTGAGGTTTTAGTCTTAAGGATCATAATATTATGTTAATAAAATACATAATCAGCGTATAATGCTCCCACTGTTGAGACACAGGTTCCCCCTCCTCGAGAGGGGGTGGGCTGTTTATTTCACCAAGCGGGTCCAGTACAAGTTGGTAGACCATGTTACATGTTTTCGAATTTTTGGTTGTTTCCTCACGATGTTATCCTTCACTATTTTGAGAGCATTAGTGATGACATTATTTAAACAATGTACAAATGTAG
Source organism: Sesamia inferens (assembly GCA_037179545.1). Taxonomy (NCBI): domain Eukaryota; kingdom Metazoa; phylum Arthropoda; class Insecta; order Lepidoptera; family Noctuidae; genus Sesamia; species Sesamia inferens. The sequence goes on along the minus strand of CM073928.1, from coordinate 10,178,876 downwards.
GTATAGGGCCTGTTTTGGTCCAAAGTTCCAACCCACAATCTACGACGAATGGGCCACTACTGTGCCATAAACTGCCTTGTCCTAACAGATCTACCGTTAAAAACCCATTTTACTGTTTTTTTAAACTTTCATTTTGATGGAGTGCTTTGAATTTTCGATTTTAAAAGATAACGTTCAATGTATTCGTCACTATTGTATTCGGATTTTGGATAAAATTGTGAAAACAATACAGTAATGTCGATTTTCGATCGCTTTCAGGGTTGTCAATAGGTCAAAATTGGGTTTCCTGTTTTTAATCATTGCTTATAAATAACAATTCATTACATTTAAAACAATATAACCTTTAAGCGGTGTTTTGGGATGGGGTAGATATTAGCGCTAGGGGACTATTTAATTATTGAGATTTAATTTGCATTCACAGAATTTGAAAGAAATTTAGGTACAGCCAGAAGGAAAAAAAAAACTTTGCAGTCAATTGCAATTAGTTAATCATCATCATGATTGACTGATTGCAGCAATAAAGACTAGATAAAAAAAACAATTCGTATTTCGAACGAATCCTAAGTAATACTTAGTCATGATTTGAAAATAGAATCTAGATACTTTGTGGACGTGTATTGCATTTTCCTTAACTTCTCAAATTTTCTCTTAAAAAGACATTGCCATTACGTATACCCATTTAAATTATTGTACAGAGTTAATTTGTCTAACAAATTAAGACCTGCATCAATCTTTCCCTCGTGATTGAGTGTCCATAAAGCCGTCAGCGACATCCTTAACTAAAGAAATCGAGCCTAACTCAGTTGTACAATGAAAACAGCGTTGTTCATCAGATTGATAGCTGGGTTAATTAACGAACCATGTTCCGTGATACAGACAAAGGGGAGGGCTCATTGTTTTATTTAGAGGGTAGAATAAAAAGCCTATTATTTGTAGAGAAACCGGCATTCATGGATAACACTAGGGCTGCTAGAGCATTGATTGTACTTGGAATGATGGCTAAATGTTTGTTCCGTTGACTTTGACCGATTTAAAGCTTTGGGAGATTTAAAAGGGGAGGTATAGAGATCTATCTCTATACCTCCCCTTTTCCCTTTTTTCTTTTTTCTTTTTCCTCCTCTAGGAGGAGGAGTTGGATATAGATTTACCATAAGGTATTATTTCGATTAAACAGGGGCCGTAGTCTGTTATTACAATAGTGTCAAAATGGTCAATCAGTGATCTCATAATGATAGATTTTGGCAAGTTTCGTAATCTACTAACAAAATAGCGTCATTATGACTTTCCAGTGATCAATTACTGATACTCCACACCATATTAATAAATGTTCAAATTGAGTAGTACTTTTTAGAAAATCATTTCTACTAACGGTTTTTATAATAATGGCAATACGGCAATGTCATTCTGTGGCTATTCCACCACAAGACGAATGACCGATAATTGATCGATCATTATGAATTTAGCAGATTACGAACATTTATTACAACGACAATGGAATCGTCTTGGAATGACAAGTTCATAAACATAACAGACTAGGGCCCCAGTTGGATTGAAGTAGGATGGATGACGTTAAAACCTTTAAAATAATTATCTGTTAAACAATTATTTAATAATACAAATAAACCTTAAATTTAACAATAAAATAAAATGCTCATTGTAAGTAAATGGTTTTTATATATACGATATCGAAAATTTTCACCATCCCGTACTGAGCTCGCGTGAGCTCGTATCATGGCCGACTAGCTTTTGCCAGCAAGAGGCATCACCGCGTGGATGTCGGAAATTTTGTCAAGGGAACGTACCTACTACTACGATAAAAAATATCTGTAAAAACAGGTTATAAACTACCTATGGGCCAAATTATATCCAAGTCCAATCAGCCGTTTTTGCGTAATTGGGTATGAAGTATACAAACTTTCACATTTATAATATTAGAGTAGGTAGTAGTACGTTGTTCTACGATGTAATTTCGTAACTTGCCCAAATTTTGGATGAGGATGTCTTGAGATGATTGATTGCATACGTGTAAATACAAGAAGTAAGTGACAAAAATCAATAGATGATTATTACGCAATAATTATTAATTTATTGAAAACCAGCAGAACCACGTCATATATGTACATATATGTACTTATCATCATCATCATCACCGACCTTTTATCGTACCACTGCTGGGCACAGGCCTCCTCTCATACAGAGAAGGATTGAGCGTAATCACCACGCTTGCTCAATGCGGGTTGGCGATTTCAGACTTAAAGTCCAGGTTTCCTCAAGATGTTTTTCCTTCACCTTCAGTCATTGGTCTCCAAGATATACTTAGAAAGTACATATAACTTTAGAAAAGTTACATTGGTACTTGCCTCACCTGGAATCGAACCCGCGCACTCATACTTGAGAGGCTGGTGTTTTAACCACTAGGCCACCACGACTTATATATATACTTAAAAGCATAGTTTTAAACTTTAAAACGTTACACGTGAAATTCTTAGTGGGTGCGTTTATAAACATATAAAATCATATACACAAACAGCCGAACCCGAAACAAGTACTTGGACGTCATACAAAGATTTGTTCGATGCGGGAACCCGCGACACGCAGCGCAGCAGTCAATTGCTTACCCACTGTGCCAATCGTGCTGTCAAACAAAACTTAAACAAGTGTAGAGGCATGAGGAACAGGGAGTAAAGCTCACTCATCCTCCATAGAAAAGGGAGGATCCTCCGACCAGACGGGTGTTATGTCTGGCGGACACTTGCCCTATGGTTGAAATTGGCAAGTTGTATATATGCTAATTGCACGGTAAACTCTGATTGCGAGATGTAGAATTCGTGTGACGTCAGTATGACGCGTCGTTCATTTTTGTGGCGTTTGTAGGTACCGCTACATCACTCCCCTCCGGAGACCGGAGGTCGATAGTGGGCTGAGTCTTGTATCTTGTGATTCTTGCTAGGCCAGCTGAGGTTCCAGTGAGTCGGAACCGGTTGCCGCGTAGTTCACGGTGAGTCGGAACTGTCTTTGAAGATTCCCCAGTGAGTCGGGGTGGCGGGGCGCTGCGTTGTACTCCAGTGCGGCGGATGTCGTACAGCGCCGGGTTAAGGCTGCGTCGAGGTTGCTGATGAGGTTGAGGGTGATGACCAGGTATGCGCGGTCGCTGCATGCTTGTGGTCAGGATACCCGTTGAAGAAGTGGGTGCTGGCTGGGTGGGTGATTCGCCGATGAAGCTTGCGGGAGTGATGATGATGACGTCACGCTCAAGTTGTTGCACGAAGGCTGCGCTGATGTTCATGCTCGGGGTCACCATTGTAGAGGCATGAGGAACAGGGAGTAAAGCTCACTCATCCTCCATAGAAAAGGGAGGATCCTCCGACCAGACGGGTGTTATGTCTGGCGGGCACTTGCCCTATGGTTGAAATTGGCAAGTTGTATGTATGCTAATTGCACGGTAAACTCTGATTGCGAGATGTAGAATTCGTGTGACGTCAGTATGCCGCGTCGTTCATTTTTGTGGCGTTTGTAGGTACCGCTACACAAGAATAATCTTACAAACTAAACCACTAATGTACTTGACAGTTACGGCAATTAGAACATTATTAGAACAACCAATTATTACGCAATCAACAAAAACAAGACAACATCAAAGGAATGACGCTCCCTTTTAACCCCAGTTATAAACTTGTTCTCCTAACAACGTAATCTCCAGAATTTTCTTGGTTTTACGGAAGCCATATTTATGCGGCCATTGTCCTTTTGTAGGCAGAGATTAAGATAAGATTGCTGTGTTGATTTTAAGAACAAAACATGCTTTTATTTCTAACCTTTGATTTATCCTTTGGAATCCTTGGGCTGTGGTTATCTACGCTAAATAATGTAGGAATCAGCAACATGTATCGGACAGATGTGGTTATATTTAAGGATGTGGTGGAGTCCATTATGTTCCTAACCTTTTTCCAATCATGTTGGAATCAGCTTTAAGTCTGATTAGACTTAAAGCTGATTCCAACATGATTGGAAAAAGGCTAAGCTGATTAGCTGCAGCTTTGTATAAGTACATGTGTATAGTACCAACATATCCTAGTTACTAGGTAATACGACAAACCTTAATAAGACTGATTGTTGGCCTGAAAGTCTAACAGTTGTAACGACAGGTACAATAGTTTTTGCTGTTGTTAGTATAAGCTTGACAGTTGTTACGACAACTGTCCAAGATCTACGAATAACAGCCGGGACCAGGACGGCTTAACGTCATAGCCCATAGAATCGTGTAAGTACACGACTCTGCTCCCACCCGGCAAAAAGAATGTAATTTAAATATGGGCTTTAAATATATTTTACATTATCATCATAAATTAGCAGATAGCTCGCTGTTAGTTAGCTTACCGTCGTCAGACTGCTCGGTAGTTGACGCCTCGCCGGCCGCACATTGTAGACGAACGGTCAGTGCGGTGTCCGCGCGCTCAATGCTAGCAGACGCCGCGCCGTCGCCTCTCAGTTGGTTGCTATCAACATTTTATGCATCCAAAATCTTCGTCTGTTATTTCTAGCGCTTCTCTCTTTATTCTCATGTGAACTAGCTATAATTGCTAGTTCGTGCGTTGTGAATCGATCGGGACATAGGTAGAAAAAATATGAGTTGCTTTAATGGAAACCGATTGCGGACTATGTCATTCGCGAAAAGTGAGAGCGGTCGACGGGTGGATAGCTGTCGCCGCGTGGACTGTTGGGTGCCTGCTAGCGGTCACCGCGTGGACTACGAGCAATTGCCTTAGTAAAGAGTGGTCGTAGGTGATAGCGGTGTTGGAGCAGAGTCGTTTAACTGTGCTATGACCTTTAACGTACTTTTCCAAGCACAGTGGGAGCTCCGTATGTGAAGATGGCCAATCATCCTATCTTTATTGATCGACCCGTGGTACTGACCATTAATCTGAAAAACTTTCTTCATCGAACCGACATTGTAACTGATATGCGGGCAAAAGATACATAATTGACTTACCTTTAATTGGTCCTTTGCTACAACATTAAAGAAAAAGAAAACCAAAAAATATTTTAAACTATTTTGTCGACTTATACTTATACTTAAAAGTCTATCTTCAACGTAAGGCAATGTGTAGGAAGTAGTGCCTACTTCTTCTCATCTCTCAGCCAATAGAGGCCCACTGGACAAAGGCCTCCCCCAAGGCTTTCATTCCATAGATGGGCATTGCCATAATCCCCACGCTTGGGAGACAGGTTGAGGATCGCAGTAATATATTATTCCACAGGAGAAGTGCTGCTGCCCGCTTCAGGTGAAAGTTTTCTTAGTCGCCTCTTACGACACCCACGGGCGGATAAGGTTGGTCCTATTTTATGCCCGGTACCACACGGGACAGCCTAGGTACCATACGGGCCTACTTAGTTAATGAATTAAGAAAAACTAAATCACAAACCAAAAAAAAAAAGCGGTCTCGATTTTATGGTGGCAACCTGAAGTGGCCTTATATCTTTCCAATATTACACAGTGGTCAGTGATTATCTACAAGTCATTAAACATAGCTCCTTATCCTTCCAAACTTTTACTTACGGATTGGCACTAATGTTTTAACGAACACTAACGTGCTGTTGGATTTTCAACGCTCTGCGTTAGTATTAAAAGATGAAAACCCACCAGCCCATTTTTATTTAGGCGTAAATTTGCTTAGTTGTCGCCTAGTGTTACTGAAAACGGGTACTAAGATAATCTTCACTTCTGGCCTGCTGCCAAAAGCTACTATTTAGCTGGTTGAAAGCAAATGCGAAGAAAAATACGATTAAGAATTCAGCTTATTTTCGTGGTAGTAATATTTTGTGCAAACATGTTTTAGGATTTGTTCGGGTTTTTGGATGAATTTTATTCGTCTTTACAACTTTTGTTATCAAAAAATCATTGTCATTAAAAGCCATTTATTCAAATTATGCTGTCAATCAGTACTGTTTAAACGGCAAAATGGTATAAAATAACAAACTGCCTATTTCTATTGCTCTATAAGCAGATTCATAGATATATAGGTACATATATAGATAATTATTATCATATGATTGGTATTATGTTTATTTGATCTTCTCTAATAATTATTATACACAGACATTGACAAATTAGTTGAAATTCAACTAAAACAATTTTATATTATTTGAAACCATTTTATACTTTTTATTGTGCCTTAGAGGGTTCATAAGCGTACTTTAGCTTTTTGCTATTGTAACATCAAACAAATTGATGGTATAATAATAATAGCTTTATTAATTCCTTAAATAATGGCATGCAAAATTATTAATAAGGAGACATACACATTTTTTATTTATTTTTTTAAGTAAGGAAGTTCTCATAGATACCCTCCGCCTGGGAATAACGGAAGGTTATGTCGGACTCCTACCGACTATAATCCCACTATTCCTTCGAGTGCCATGAGTCGGGGGCCCGGGAGACTACATTCGCCGCACCCCCGTCTGGTATCAGCCCACCATTTCTATCGGGCGCCATCACCAAGTGGACCCGATACCACGACCGCACAGCCTACCACTAAGGCGCACGTACCGCATGTCCCCTCCTTGAGCATTAGCGCTCGAGCGACGACACAGCCCCAATTTCGTCGTCCGCTTGGTCTTTCCTATGGTGGCCGAAGAACGTTAAACGCCCTTCGACGCCCGGCTGCTCTTCTGGTGCAAGAGGAGTAAGAAGCATGCTCTCTCTCCCAAGAAGAAGACACACACTCCCTGGCGTAACATAGTCCCTAGAAACACAGCTGACTTTTAATTTAGAAGTATTGCTGTTTCCTCGTTTGAAAGAATTAATCGTGTGACATTTCTAGGCGCAACCCGCTCCGGGTTTAATCCTAAACGATGATTAAAGTCAAGTGACGTTCAAACGTCAAAAATGTACGATTCTGTCACTATACGTTACGTTAAGCAATGTTTATGAATAATGGGTTTTATCTCTAAGAGCGGGTAGTGTTCGCATGCAAATGTAAGCATCTATATTTGTTGTAAATTTTTATTATTATTTTATTTAGGCGACCTCGTACCGGCAAGCGTAGTGTCGGACGCCCACCGGTTAGTTGGTCAGAGGACCTGACCAAAATCGCAGGGAAGTAGATGCATATCGCCTCCAACCGCTCTTTTTTGTGAATCCTTGGTGGAGGCCTATGTCTAGCAGTGGACTTCCTATGGCTGACGTGATGATGATAGAAATAAAGAAGAAAGAAAGAAAAAACATTTATTCAGCACAGACTTGACACACAATACATCTAGCATAAACAGACATCGGTTATTTTATCTTGTCGTTAATGCAGCTGTTAAGCAGTGGCACCATGATAATACGGCCGACTTTACGCTTTTTTTTACGCTTTTTTTACGCTTTGACGACCTTGTTTTCACTCCTTCACAAACCCTGTTCTCCTTCTTATCTTACTTCTCATTTTCAGTATTTATGCTCTGCGCATAATAGGAATCTTCGTTCTTCCAACAATCGTCTTCTACGATGTCCTTCTCACCGCTCCAGTTTTCTTAAGTCTTCATTTCTTGTCCAGGCTGTTTTCCTTTGGAATGATCTTCCTCAGAATATCAGGACGTTGACCAGTAGGTACACTTTCAAAATTAAAGCTCGGGAGTACTTACGCAAGAAATTGGCAGATTCATCAAATATTTAATTTATTCTTTTTCTCTATTTTTTTTATCTCTCTCTACTGTTTGTATTTTGTATGTATGTATTTATGTATTTATTATAATATTTTTTTTGTGTTTCTCTTTTAACTTCTCTTTCATATCGTGGCACCTACCATATTTTGTCTGCATCACCTTAAGGTAGACTGGTAGAAAATGCCTAAGGCATTAAGTCCGCCATTGTACAATGTTTTTCCTTGTGCATAAAGTTTTAATAAATAAATAAATAATATCAGCCTATTGTTCCTGAAGAGTAAAATTCTCTTTTCATTCAGACAAGACACGAGAATCACCACTCTTGCCCAGAATGGGTATGCGATTACAGACTTTGATATATTAATAATAACTCCATAATTTGAGAGTCCTTTTCTAATTCTGTAAAATAACCTCAAATTCTCTAGCGTGTTCACTAGTGTTTTCTGAAAACATCGGGAAGAAACCTACATGTCCTAGAGGCAAAACTTCGAAAATTTTATATAATAAAAAATGACAGCTTAGTTCAGTACTTTGTCACTTTAGTATTAAGAACTTTGCATAAATCTAAAAAAAAATTGGAAATACAAATAATGATTCAAAGGTTAAGGCTAGAACTATAGTTAGATTTCGTTTTGTAATAAGATTTTAATAATATGAATTGTCATATTGGTACTTGATCGAGATTTGAACCCAAAAACTCGTGCATGAGCAGCAAATTCTCAGCCATTAGGCAATCATACCTATTATATCATTACCCTCGGTGGTAGGCCATAACATCGGCCGCCGGCAGAAGTTACCACCCACCAGACAAAGCCTTGCCGCCAAGCGACGTGTCGTGTTCCGGCAAGATGTCTGGTGAAGCCGTACGGCGGACGGGTCTGAGCAGTTGTGTTGCGATGTGTGCCGGGTACGATGCGCCAAATGTTGTTGTGTTGGGAGTTTTGGCGTGGAGGGTCTTCAGATCAATCTCCCTTTGGCGCAGCATCGTTGTTCGTGTTGTTGGGCTTAACATTGCATCACCTCGCTCAACTGCCGTCTTCCTTCCTATTCGCTCAGTTTTTCTGAGTGAATAGGCTCTTAATAAACTAGCGCGCTTTACCACCAACGATCGCATCACTGCTTACCATCAGGCGGGATTGCGATCAAGCGTTAGTTTATAATTATTAAAAAAAAATCATGGCATTTTACTAACACAACTTACCTGATTCAAATCCTAATTTAGTCGTAACTTTTATAGCCATTTTGTGTTATCATATACAGCCTCTTTTTATCCTGTTATGAATATAACCGTGTCTTTACGTTTATCGTTCAAATTAAGTTCAAGATATAACGAAAGCCGAGCCATTCAAATTTAATATCTCGAGAACGCCCTAGCATTCGTTACACGCTTCGTTGATCCTAAGAAGGAATTTAATAGACAATAAATTCTTTACAACACATATTAAAGAGGTTTTATGCCTTTTATGAAACGTAGCAGATGCCTTAAATGAAGTTTTTATTATATGTTTATGACATTTATGAAAACTACGCGCGATAATAACAGGGGAAAAGAGAATGTGCTTAAAACTAGATTGTTTTGGTTTATATTCCTTCGATATATAGATAGTAAAAGGCGCACGTTTCTTCATCAGTCTATAGAGGTCCACTGCTGGAAAAAGGCCGCTCCCAAGACTTTCCACATAATACCCCCCTTATGTGGAAAGACCATGCCATAATCCCCATGTTTGGCAGGCAGGTTGAGATCGCAGTAATTTGATATTCCAAAGAAGAAGCGCTGCTGCCCGCTTCCCGGGTGAGTTTTCGTCCTTAGTCGCCACATATACACACACGGAGTGGTTGTAAAGAAACCACAAGCAAACACTCTCAAATAATGAAGAGGTTGGATTTACAGGGGGCTTCAGGCGATGTACTCCTGGTGTGCTGGAGTGGATGGAGACCTCCATCAAATGTTCACTTAGCGCCATAGACTTATCGGTAATCTCCCCGGGCGTTGGCGGTTTTGATTTCGGTTACTTGATGTTGTTCAAACCAAGGTTACAAAGAGAGAACAAAGTTATACAACTGGTTCATGAAAAAAAACTTGCGCTCCGTTCGTTCTCCATTCTTTAATGCTGATTGGATGCTCCGCCAGGCAATGAGATTGAAAGGAAAAAATGCGGGAATATTTGAATATGCTTGCTTATTTATTTATTCAATTGTTATGTGTAGTAATCTATATATATAAAAATCAATGCCACTTTCTTTGTAATTTTATAACTCAAGAACGGACTCACCTAGCCATGCCAAATGTTTAGGCTTTGTTTTGACTAGTTAGTAGATTGTTTATGTGAAGTTTGAACAGAATTGGTCCAGCGGTTCTTCATTTATCACATTTTTTGTAACAAATGAATTCAATGAACGGTGGATCGTCATATCATCTATATATATAAAAATCAATGCCACTTTCTTTGTAATTTTATAATCCACCAAAACTGTATAATTGCACCAGATTGGCAGTGTAAAACTTATTGCCAAATTTAATTGAAGTTATGATCTTAACTGGTAAATCAAAAGGAGAAGTTTGTTTGATACCGCGTATCCATATGATCCCAACTGATATGCCGTTTGAGTTCAAACGATTACAATACCCTGTGCGTTTAGTTTGTGGTCTGAATTTGGAGGAATCATGTTTTTCAATTGGCCAACTTTATGTTGCCTGTTCGAGAGTCGGTAGGTACCCCCAGTCGTTTGTTTAATAATCTAAATGTTTTATATTAAGTTTTAAAATTGCTAGCAATTAAAAATATATATTTTATGTTTGAATAAATAATTTTATTATTTCACTTTATACTTTTTTTTTTTTAATTTTTATAAACTAGCGCTTGACTGCAATCCCGCCTGATGGTAAGCAGTAATGCAATCGTTGATGGTACAGCGCGCTAGTTTATTAAACCCATTCACTTAAAAAACTTGGTGAATAGGAAGGAAGACGGCAGTTGAGCGAGGTGGTACAATATTAAACCCAACAACACGACCAACGATGCTGCGCCAGATGGAGATTGATGTGGAGACCCTCCACGACCAAACTTCCGACACAACAACACTTGGCGCATCGTACCCGGCACACATCGCAACACAACTGCTCATACCCGTCCTCCGTACGGCTTCACCAGACATCATGCCGGAACACGACGAATCGCTTGGCGGCTAGACTTTGTCTGGTGGGTGGTAACTTCTGCCGGCAGCCGATGTGGCCTACCACCGAGTAGAGAAAGTATCAGGCCGCTAGTACTATATATAAGTAAAAACAGCTAGAGCCAATTTAAAAGGGTTCACTCGGTTAAAATTTACCTAGTTGTCAACAATTTTATAAATTTTGGTTACAATAGATTTAGTTAAATAATTGTTGTATGACCTACCACATTATGTCTAATCTGTAAAATTACTGTGCGAATCAGCCATCGTATATGACACGCGTATATTACCTACATAGAGCAGCACTATTACGTCGCCTTGCAAAATTATAGTGTAAGGCGACAGTACACGATCAGCCTTCAAAGACTGTACTCATTTACACAGTCATATATTGTTAGTAACGAGTTAGTTAAATAATCAATAAAGCATCATATTTGGCTATCCGTGACTATCATTCAAGCTAATAACTAAGGTGTGTGCGAACCATTCAGCAGCGCATACATTTTTATGGTCCTTCGAGCCGGATTTGAACCATTCAGCAGCGCATATTACTTACTTTTTGGTAAATAAATATTTTTATTATTATTCCGTTTATTTTTATACATATACATGTTCATTTACATTTTTTAATATTTATATAAAAAATAAAAAAACATTTAAAAATATAAAAAATAGTGTCCCACCGATGGCGGGAACGGGGTCCAAGCTACCGGTGGTTAGACCTCCAGAGACAGGAACCTCCTCATGATGCGGGCCGTATCGAGAAGTACTGCCTTTTGAATCTGGCTCTTGATCCAACTGCCTAACGAGAGCCTCAATAGATGTTGGTCGAGGCTCTTGGCTATCAAACCATTGGCCGATACGACAATTTATTATTATTATTATTAAGTAAACCAGAAATGCTAACAATAGTATGTTACGCAATTACCCTACTGATACTACATACTATTGAATTACTTTTATATAATTATCATTATGTTTTCATAGTCTGTCAAACATGTAAAAGATTAAATAATGTTACACGCTGAATTTCACTTTATTACTATTCTTATATAGAATACCTCCGTCTTGAACAACAATAATTACTATTTCTCCGATGTACCGTACGGAGGACGGGTCTGAGTTGTGTTGCGATGTGTACCAGGTACGATGGGCCAAATGTTGTTGTGTCGGGAGTTTGATCTTGGAGGGTCTCCAGAACAATCTCCCTCTGGCGCAGCGCAGATGGTCGTGTTGTTGGATTTAACATTGCATTACCTTTCACAGTTGCCGTCTTCCTTCCTTTTCACTCAGGTTTTTTTGACTGAATAGCTAGCTAAACTAGCGCACTTTACTATCAATGATTGCATCACTGCTTACCATCAGGCGGGATTGCAGTCAAAAAAATATTTAAAAAAATCTCTATAATCTTTAGCATTTTTAAATTTATCCGTGACTTAACCTAAATCTGTAATATATAAAGCTGGAGAGTTTGTTTGTATGAACGCGCTAATCTCAGGAACTCCTGGTCCGATTTGAAAAAATATTAGACAAGCTCATTAATCCAGGAAGGCTTAGTGCCATATAACATCATGCTGCGACTAACCAGAGCGGAGCATATAAAAAAAAAAACACATCGAAACCTATGCGGGTGAAACCGCGCGGTGCAGCTAGTACCTACTAATATATAAAGCTGAAGAGTGTTTGTTTGTTTGAGCGCGCTAATCTTAGGAACTATTGGTCCGATTTGAAAAATTCTTTCTGCGTTGTATAGCCCATTAATTCAGAGGAGCAATCGCGCTAAAATAATTCAACCAAAACAGGATTCGATCGCAAACAAACCATAACTTAACAGTTTCGTATCTTGCTAACCTTTTGACAGATCGTTTATCCATAACTGGATCGCAATTGGAACGTAACCGCTGTCCAATGAAAAAGTTTAACAAAGCTAACTTTTTCTATGCCATGTCAAACTTACGTCTAAACGATTAGTTTTACTTATAATTTATTTAGTTTTAATTATTATATCTGATGAAATGTATCACTCATACCTACATTGATTTTACTTCAACCGAAGTTAAAACTTTAGCGCGATACGAAATGTAGTTGAAACCAAACTATAACTTTAACCCGATTAGATACAAACAAGAGTTGAACTTCTACTGTTTTATTTACCGTGATTACCCCCCAGGAAGGCTTTAAGCTATATGACATTACGCTGCGTCCAATAAGAGTGAAGCATATCAAAAATTTTAAATATATGCTATATATTATGATCAGACTCTTTTGGGGTTAAAATAAAATGTTCAAATAACCAACTTCACGCGAACAAAGCCGGAGGTGGTCGCTAGTATGCAATAAGACAAAAGTAGATTGAATTCGCAAGGTCAATAAATCAAATCAAACCAAACCAGACCGGACCTATTACAGAATTTAATGCTACCAGAATTTATCGAGTATTATTCAGGTCGTTAGTTTAAGGGCCGCCGTTTAGTGATACGGCTATCAAACCAGTTGGTTGCGACATATAAATTGCGATTACATTTTACTTTTAATTCTCATTATTAGTTAGCATATTACTTACGATCACTCGGCCAACGGAATGGCTTTTTCGGCGTCCATTTGTCAAAAAGGCAACAATACTTTTGGATTATATTCGACATACGTAATCGAATCTCTGATCGATCACGAACCTAATAGGTCAGTCATACAAATACAGTTAATTGGGTATCTGACGTATCTGTATAGTTAGAACTGTTTGTTAATCTGCGCGGCTGAAAGGACCGCAAACAGTAATATTAGGACCATTGTTTGTCCGTTATTGATGATGTCAGCATATGGGATCAATGTGAGATGGGTATCCTCAATCATAAAACGTGGATTGTGTTATGATGTGGGCATAATAAGCCGGTAATGTTTCTACTACTTGGTACAGGTTTTCACTCTGTACGGGGAAGTGAGTCTACTAACAGGCGCCCAGTGCGGGTTTTTAGATGTGACATGTAATTTTTTTTTAATGAGACGCCACGATGTTTCGCTTATCTCCTGACGCAGGTCCTCACCGAACATGGCTGTTTCGGGAGGTTCATGTTCCTGATAAGGCGGGAGGAAACGCCAGGTTGTCATCACTGTGGGGATTGCTCTGAGGACACAATGGAGCATATGGTCTGACCGGCTAGGGCAAATCCGTGTCATCGTGACGGCGATCGGCATCCTGGTGCATCCCATGTTCTGAAGCGAGAGTGCATGGCAGGCCGTTACCTCCTTCTGCAAAGAAGTGATGCTGGCAAAAGAGGAGGCAGAGCACGTGAGGAATCAGGAATCTCAGCGCCCTCACGCCTCTAGCCGCCACAGAAGACGCCCTGGTTCTGAGACAATATTGAATTCCCGACCACCGTAGGCACAGGCTGGCGGGCGTCAGTAAAAGTCTGACACACTCATCCGCTCCGCCCAGAACGGGATAGATCATTGGATGATTTCCTATCCACACAAAACACGGTTTTGATCCCGGCTTTAATTCATGCGTAATTCTTTGGTAGTATTATGGTTTGTCAGGCTCCCTATACTTGTGACATTAAAAGTCCTTTCAAAGGGGACCCTCACAACTTCGATCATTGACGATTCAAACAGAGCTTCTAAAGAGAAACCCCAATTTAAATGGCTGATACAATATCAAAACGTCAAAGTTGGAAGTAATATAAAAAGTAATATTACACACGAAACTGAAGATAAAAAGCTTGAAACAGAAATTATATGGGTCGGTAACGTATAATCTTTTTTTTAAAGAAAAGACTTCCTTTGTTCATTTTCTTCAACCTTGATAAGGACTGAAATTAAAGATGACGTTCATGCCGATGAGTTCTCATACAAGGAAATTCTAAAGAAAAAAAAAACCGTTCCAATGCGAGCCGGATTCGTGTTCAAAGAATCTGTACCATCGATACAATTTTTTTTTTTGTTATATCGATAACATAAGTAATAGGGTCCCGTACTATTTGGGTACGGAACCCTAAAATTATCACGTGACTGTAAATTTGAAGCATATTGCTAATTCATTGCTCCATAAAAATAAAAACCATTGCAAATGATAGTTTATTGCGCAATTATGATACAGCTGACTACGACAAGAACCATAATACATAGTAACAACCTCTTTATATGACTGCCTTCTTGATGTAGTGGTTGCAAGTGTAAGTTGCTGTGCAAGAGGTCCTGTGATTCCCGGTTTGAGCGAAGTGTTAAGTTTTAAATTTTTTTTTTAACGGATAAATCACACAGATTGAGCTAGCCCCATAGCAAGTTCGAGACTTGTCTAATGGGATACTAACTCAACGATACTATATTTATAATAGATAAATATATAGATAAACACCCAAGACCCAGGCTAATCAGGAAAAGATCGTTTTCCATCATGACCTGGCCGGGGATCGAACCCGGGCCTCCACGTCGCAGGCAGGCATGTTGACCGCTGCGCCATGGAGGACGACAATTGTAATTTTTCTGTAGCAGCCCAGAATCGTTTTTTTTTGTCTGATTGATAGCAATAGACTCGCCCATGAGGACAACTCTCTCTCTTCTCTTCTGTTTCAATGTTGAAAATGTTTCGTCCATTATAAAATAAGCCCGCGCTCAGAGCTGGGCATTTTTAAATTAATGTAACTTTTTTGAAAAAAAAATAATTTTCATAAATGGGGCAGAATCTCCGATAAATTCCCTACAACTTGATACCTGGTATATCAAGTTTGGTTGTAATATCGTAAAACTAGACTAAACAACGCAATAAAACAATGTCACAATGTTTGAATAAAAAACATCTCATTTTATTCATCCTTCATTCGAAAGCAATGAGAATCCATGATCCCACCCACGTCAATTCCGTGAATAGTATTCATACAAACTCGATTCTTCTCTAAGCAGATTCGAACACTATTCTATCGATCCTTTTGTGTTTTGTAAAGCGATTGAGGTCTGAATAGAACAGAGATAAAACCGACCATTGAATAAGTAGAAACAGAAGGCCGGTTACATACAAACTAGTGTAAACAGGCGCACCCATATTATTCTTCGGCGGTAGGCCATAACCTCGGCTGCCGGCAGAAGTTACCACCCACCAGACAAAGTCTTGCCGCTAAGCGATTCGTCGTGTTCCGTGCGGAGGATGGATCTAAGCAGTTGTGTTGCGATGTGAGCTGGGTACGATGCGCCAAATGTTGTTGTGTCGGTAGTTTGGTCGTGGAGGATCTCCGGACCAATCTGCCTCTGGTGCAACATTGTTGGTCGTGTTGTTGGGTTTAACAGTGCATCACCTCGCTCAACGCCGCCTTCCTTCCTATTCACTCAGTTTTTTTGAGTGAATAGGCTTAATAGACAAGCGCTTTACTTTCTATAGGATGCATTTTGGAGAGTGTGCGAGAGAATTGCACCATTTAATTCCCCCATCTCCGTTCCATCATAGGACGACCCGTGGCGAGCTGTAAAGGTTGAAACCAATAATATAATTGAATGGGTAATTTCTTGTAACGAGTAATTGCGTAAGAATTTTAATATACACAGGATTTGTTTACACTTTCACCTGATACTCTTGGAACAAACCATAGACACGAATGCATGGTGATCTCCTACGACGTCAAGCTTGTGCGCTTGCATTCACTCTACGTGAAGCGTGTCTATGTGTGCACACAAATGTGTATGCGGAATTCAATCGGCATTCAAACGATACGGCAGCTCGGATATAAGGCGAGCCACTGCACAGTAACAAATTAATCTGTCAATTGTGAGGGATGAAGTAGGTACTTTGCAGCGAAGAGCGTACTTCAGAGTCACCATAAATTTTGAAACGAGCTTATAGGATTAAACCTTCTATACCTATCTCTCCTGTGATAATACTGTCATATAAAGACGATATTTGCCTAGCCATACGATTGGGTCGTAAGAAGATTACGCGTTTTAAGCAACTCTTATGTAAATTCCGTTCATACAAAAGTAAATAATGGCATTCCCGTTAAAGTGTGTACTGGTTGGAAGAAAAAGGTTAGTAAAGTGGGTTATACTATATACATTAGATCACGAGCTGTTGTAGTCCAGTGGTAACTGATGTGACTTTACAAAGTTTGAGGTCCTAGTTTCGAGCTCAGAGAGGTTTTGTAGTGTAAATTGTTTATTCACCACTGCTCTCAAAACTGTTACTAATAATATCGCGAGGAAACCGATATATCGAGGATATCTTCTTCTGTTCTTCTGTGAGGGTCCCATTAGTGATTCCATAAATATCTATTTGCTCACTAAAGCTTGCATCTCACGGCGCGAGATATCACACTGCGCCAGCTAGCGCCTACGCGCCTTGTGTAGGTAATGGCTCGAGGCGAAACGGCCTAGCGCGAGCATACGCGTTCGATCAGTCACAAGTTGTGCTGTGCCAACTCGTTTGTACGCTCTGTGTGATGGTACGGGCTCGAAGTGGCGCAGGCTAGCACGAGCAGATGCAGGTGCAGGCCCGATCTGATCGCGGTCGGTAAACGTTTAGTCGTAGCGTATAATCACGGTTGCATCCGCGGCTTTCGCGCTGGAACCCGGGGTCCGCTGAAAGGTTTAGTACACACTATATCCCAATAGGTAGTTTCTCGGTGGTAGGCCATAACTTCGGCTGCCGACAGAAGTTACCACCCATCAGACAAAGTTTTGCCACCAAACGATTCGTCGTGTGTTCAATGATGCCTGGTGAAGCCGTACAGAGGACGGCTCTGAGCAGTTGTATTACGACGTGTGCCGGGTATGATGCGCTAAATGTTGTTATATCTGGAGTTTAGTCGTGGAGGTCTCCAGATCAATTTCCTTCTGGCGCAGCAACTTTGGTCGTGTTGTTGCGTTTAAGATTGCATCACCTCGCTCAATTGCCGTCTTCCTTTTTATTCACTCAGTTTTTTTGAGTGAATAGGTTCTTGGTAAACTAGCGCGCTTTACCATTGTTTCATCACTGACTGCCACCAGGCGGGATTGTGGTCAAGCACAAGTTTATAATTATATTTAAAAAAAAATAGGTCAGTATGCTTCAGATCAAACAATCATATTAATTTAGTTTTAAATTATCAAATACATATACTATTATTCAAACGAAGGTTGATGAATAGATTTGTTTACCTCAAAATATTCGAGAATATCTAAAGAAATTACTTTGCTTGTACCTTGCAGGAATTCACATAAATCCATGTTTCAAAGCTAAATTATTCTATATTGAAATATCACGAAAACGCGTTTCGCGCTATAGAAGATTAAATGTGAACACGAACGTATACATTATTCATACATAAACATTATGAATAGTTTTATGAATACCTGTAATTTATGTTAATGTGTGTATATGACTGAGATAATTAGCGGGTTAAAAACACAAGCAGCACTTCACAAAAGGTATAAACAAACCAAAAGTAGTGTAGATTACTCTAATTTTTATGAATTCAGATCCTTTATTAAGAAATTAATTAACACTGCTTACTTACAACACAAAACGAAAATGGAATATCAATTTACCAAGGACCCAAAGTTGTTTTGGCAGCTTATAAGATCACAGCGAGGTGCAATAGGTAGACAAGCCATCACGGGCGTAGCCAGGGGGATGGTTTTGGGGGTTCAAACCCCCCCCGAAAAGTTAAGATAAAATTTAACTATATTAATTAATTACACTCAAAAGTATGTGGTTTGGATTGGATTCTCTACGGGCGCACCGCGCCGAGCCGCTCGTCGTCGTGTCACATTCGGTAATCTTCGTGTAGTTTCATGCCGCGTCGTGCCGTTTCGTATCCCACGCGCACCGCGCGCAGCACGCATGTCGCGTTCATTACCGAGACCCAGCGAGAGTATTTAAGCAGATTGCAATTTACAGTGAACGACGACGTTATTTTGTTATTTTTGTGTTTGATTTTACTTAAATACATTTAGAATTTTCACTTTTAATAAGAGTAAGTAACTACTAATAAGATTTAACTCTAAAAATGCAATGTCGAGAAATAATTCTCACTTAAATACCACTGCAGCGGTGGCATCATGTGATGGGTCGCCCACTTCCCTGTAATATGGTTGAAGAGGACGGGCGGCGCTGTCACATGAGTCAACTTGTGAACAGGTGCCTCTGTGGTGTCTGGTCAGCTCCAATGTCGTGTTCTCTCAGTGGTGTATAGAATAGTATTTTTATTATCATTTTAGGTTACGAGAAAATGGAGAAAAACAAAAGAAAAGGCGATAAGCTTAAAGGTATGGAGTATTGGAAAAAGTGGTGTGGTCAAGTGGCTAACCGTAAAGAAGATAATTTGGGACCAACAACTAGTTTGCATGCCGACAGTAAAATTGTGATGGCAAGCGAGCCTTCGACTTCGTTTGCAGTATCCAATGTAGAAACCGAGTCGGTGGGGGCGCTGGTGCCATGTGTCATGCCTACCACTACCGAGCCTACATTTAGCCTGGAACCGACCAGCAGCATCACTAGCTCACCTGTTACGTCATCTTTTCATTATGCCAAATTGGATGTTGGTTTTTATGCGAATCAAGACAAAATCGAGGATGAATATCTAAAAGCCCAAATTTTAAAAGAGCCTTGGACTCCACCTAAAGATTATAAGTTTCCCATTTCTACAAAACGAAATTTGCGCTTTCAAATGAAATGGATTGAAAGATTCCCGTGGTTGTCATATTCAGAATATAAAAGTGGAGCATACTGTAGAATTTGCGTCGTAATGAGACGTTCACTTGATGAAGGTAAAGGAGGCCATCAGCGGGTAGGCCAGCTTGTAACCGACCCTTTTTGCAAGTGGAAAAATGCACTAGAAATATTTGAAACTCATGCAAAGTCGGGATATCACAAACGAAATTCGGAACTCGCAGATAACTTCCTAAAAGTTATGTCTTCTCGGGCTTTTTCAGTCGATGAGTAGTTGTCTTCTGAAAGAAAGAGACAGCAACAGGAAAACCGAAAGAAACTAATTCCTATCGTAAAAGGAATAATTTTTTGCAGCAAACAAGGTATACCTTTAAGAGGTAAAACTGATTCGGGACGGATCAGTATTACACCAGAGTCTGAACAACCAGGTCAGAATGATGGTAATTTTCGAGCACTGTTGCGGTACGCAGCAGAATCTGGGGATAAAGATCTTTCTGAGCATTTGGTCACTTCTCAAAAGAATGCCCTTTACACGAGCCCTCAAATCCAAAATGAAATAATTGATATCTGTGGTGAAATTATTCAACATAAGATCATCGGTGAAGTAAAGGAAGCTAAATTTTTTGCGATTCTCGCTGATGAGACGACTGATATTGCGCGCATAGAGCAAGTTTCGCTTTGCTTACGATATGTTGACTTAAAAGATGTTAAACTACATAAAGTTAAGGAGATGTTCTTAGAGTATATTCCAACTGTTGACGTGACAGGATCCGGTCTTGCAAGCCTCATTATCACAGCTCTGAAAAAGCACGGACTTCAATGTTTTCATGTGGTTGGTCAAGGTTACGATGGGGCTGCAGCCATGAGTGGGTATTTGCACGGTGCCCAAGCGTATATTCATCAAGAATGTCCTCTTGCTCTTTATGTACACTGTAGTGCACACTCTCTCAATCTTGCTATTGCTGACTCATGTTCACTAGCAGATGTGCGAAATTGCACCGGGATCGTGCAGTCTGTTGGTTCCTACTTTAGACATTCGGCTCAACGCACTGCCGTTCTGAAGGAAAAAATTCGGGAGTTATTACCGGTTGACCATCAAAAAAACCTGCTTGCAATGTGCGAAACACGGTGGGTTCATAAACATGAAGCCATTGTAAGATTCACGGAAATTTATTCAGCGATTGTGCATGCTCTCGCAAAACTTCAATCTAGCCACAATAAAGAAACATCGCAGCAAGCAGTCCAAATGCTAAACACACTTCGATCTTCGAATTTCGTTATGTGCCTAGTGATTCTTCAAAAAGTCATGAGCTATACATTGTCGCTATCAAAGCAACTGCAAGCAATTAACACAGACCTCATAACAGCATTCAGCCACGTGGATAATGTTATTAATGCTTTGCAACTTTTGAGAGATAAAGTTGACGAAGAGTACCCCCATCTCTATGAGAAAGCAAAGGTGCTAATAGAAGAAAATGGTGGTATTCTGCTTATGCCACGTATCGTCGGGAGGCAGTTAAATCGCTCTAACATTCCTGCGTCGGATATATCCACATATTACAAAATAAATTTATTCATCCCTTTTCTCGACCATACAATTCAACAATTAATTGAGAGATTTACGAAACACCGTAAAGTAGTATCGGCACTGTCTGGTGTGTTACCGTCAAACTTTGCGAAAGGTTGTGAAATTGAAGAGGCATTTTGTATGTATTCAGAAGTGCTGCCTGAAAAGAGTACATCTGTCGTCAAAGCAGAACTTGAAGTGTGGAAAGCAGCTATGACTCTCACCTCCCCTACTCCAAAATCAGCTTTGGAATGCTTAGATAAGTGCGACCAAAAACTCTATCCAAATATTTACACATTGTTGCAAATACTGGCTACGTTACCTGTTTCCACTGCTACCCCAGAAAGGTCTTTTTCAAGTCTAAGAAGGCTTAAAAACTACTTGCGGAACACAACGGGTGAAAACAGACTGAATGGCTTGGCTCTCATGAACATTCACTATGGGATAGAAATTGATGCGAATGAAGTAGTGGATATATTTAAAAAGAAGAACAGAAGATTAATTCTATAACGTGTACCTAGGTATAACTGAACGTAATTTTTTTATTTAGCCTATATTGTCCCCCTGCTTGAAAAAGGTCTTCGACGATTCCTTCCATTCCAGAAGTTTTCTCTGAATCTGTTTATTACATATTAAATATTGTTCTTATGAATAAACGGCTATTTTATGTATTTTTATTCGTTTTATTTTCTTGAACCCCCCCCGATTCTAAAACCTGGCTACGCCCGTGCAAGCCATTGTTAAAGACGGTAAGTATCTATCTGAGAGCGAATGTGCTCAGCAGTTTGCTGCCTTTTTTGAGTCCATATATAGAACTGAACCGCCACGACTGAATCCACAAGAGGCGCCAGCGTCGGCGAAGACGGGGAACTGTATAGAGGTCGACATCGAGCAGCTTACTGTCGAGGACGTACGCATTGTCCTTGTACGCTTAAAGGCCAAGCGATCGGCGGATCCGGGTGGTATACTCGTACCAGCTTTTCTTGTTAAAAACTGTAGTAGAGTACTAACGGAACCATTGCGTTATATATTTAACACAAGCCTGTATTCAGCCACTTTTCCGACCCGCTGGAAAATCACCAGAGTCATTCCAGTACCCAAAGGTAAGGCAGGATCTAGCATTGATGGGTGTAGACCAGTGGCAGCGCTGCAACGCTGACTCAAACACTTTAGAGTGTTTGAGTCAGCGTTGCAGCGCTACTTACAGGCACAGATACACGGACAACTGTCGGACTTACAACACGGATTTAGACCGGGTCGAAGCACAGCCACCAACCTCCTTAGCTTTATGACGAGGGTGGTGCCAGCGGTGGATGCTGGACTGCAGGTTGACGCGGCTTATCTTGATTTTAGAAAAGCATTTGACACCATGGATAATGACATATTATTAAGGAAGCTGACCGAGGTTGGATGCAAGCCACAATTAGTACAGTTTTTTGCGAGTTACATGGAACATAGGCAGCAGTATGTCGACTAAAATAGTTGGGAATCTAATCCGTATTACACCAGATCCGGAGTGAATCAGGGCAGCAACTTGGGGCCTCTGAATTTTTAATTATGATAAATAATTTACCAGAAGTCGTCAAACATGACTCTTGTTTGTTGTTTGCAGATTACCTCAAGTTGCTGCTTGAAATTAAAAGTGAAACAGACTGCAAGTGCTTGCAGGATGACATTGATAGGATAGTTCAATGGAGTCATGAAAATAAGTTGTATTTTAATATGTCAAAATGCTCTATGATAAATATTACTCGCGCGCGAACACCACTGCTTCAAGAGTACATACTCGGAAATACACAATTCAAACGAGTCACACATGTGCGTGATTTAGGTGTTTACATGAACCTCGAGCTATTGTTCGTGAGCACATAATTAAAATTTGTAAGAAAGCGTATAGAAATTTAGGGTTCTTATTGAGATAGACACGTGATTTCATAAATATCTCTGCAATCCGGGCCCTATATGATGCATTAGTCCGAAGTCATTTGGAGCACAGTGGAATCATATGGGCACCTCATTACAGTAAATACTCACTAATGCTAGAACGCGTGAAGAATAAATTCACACGTCACTTGTACTATAAGTTGTATGGAGTATACCCGTTGTATCTGTTGATGTATCCGTCTCTATTCGTCTTGGGTATGGTCAGGTACAATCAATTGAAGGTGCGTCGAGAGTTTACTCTTGCCACGTATCTGGTGAAATTGATTCGGGGACTGGTACATAACCCTGATGTCCTAAAAACAATTAGTTTCTGGGTACCAGACAACTATGTAGGGAAGCGCGGCGGCGGCATCAGCCTCTGTTGGCGGTGCCGATGGCTAGGACGAATTTACTGGCAAAAGCCGCGGTCGCGGAAGCTATCCGAGATATAAATGTTGTGCACGAGCAAATAGATATTTTATAGAATTCACAAAGATTTTTTTATATAATTTGTGTTATCGAGATAGATAAATGATAAAAGTAATTATTTTATTTTATTTTTTAATTAGTGTATTGTATGGACTAGCATTGCTGTTTCAGTTATAATTATTATTATTTTATTTATTGTCTGAATAAGCTTATAAGTATTAAGTTTATTATGGTGTATGGTTTCTCTAGGTATAAGTAGATCTGTAATGTATTAAATACCTTGTTATCGCATTGGGTGTTAATAACCTGTAATGTTAACAGAGAAAGGATTAATAAATAAATAAATAAATTCTGCTATCAGATTAGAAACCGCACTGGAAATTACTTAGTAAGTATAAAGATATAAACTACTAGTAAGTTTATAACCTTTGTACAGCTGAGACAGCAGGGATAGCATTTTATTCATAATCAACGTAAATTCATACATATCTAGTGGTAAAAAGATGTAGATTCTTATGATGAGAGACCGATATCAAGGCATTAATGTGTGCCTTAGGAGTATTGAAGAGCGCTATTGAAGATGCTGCGACGGGATGCTAAGGGACATGGGCCAACATGCCCATCATTGTGTCCTGCGGCAACGGTATGCTTAGGGGCGCTAAGACATGCGACGGTATGGGCTGGAGTCCATTAACATTGCAAGGTGAGGCTGTGCAGGCAAGAGGTAGTAAAACCCCTGCCTTATAATCCTGGTGTGCGCTGGCCCTCGGCATGCCGTATGATTCCTTAGTAACTCCTCCTTTATATCGCGTACATCGAGGGACTGGAACAATTTGTCGCACTACGATTTGAATGTCTTCAAGGTTAGAGTGAATAGGCTCTTAATAAACTAGTGCGCTTTGCCATCAACGATTGCGTCACTACTTGTCATCAGGCGGGATTGCGGTCAAGCGCTAGTTTATAATTTATTTAAAAAAACTGCCTGCATGCCATGGTATATAATTCGCTGATTACGTTGTAATAGAGCGCTCTGGTGTATGACCCCAGATTCCCTTGCCCTACCGTATAAAGATTGGGTGTCCAACTATTTACAGAGAACTGTATTAGGAAAACATAAAGTATTAGCAATTGAACAGAAGGTTCCTTTCCTCATATGTGTTAATACTAAAAGTAGTTACAGATATCCTTATAATATATCACAGTAATTACAAAGATGTAATCTACCTATTTCTAGGTACTGGTAAACGATGGCCCTGGCTTTAAGATCAATGAGATAGCCGGGTCTTCACAAGCGGCTGACCCGTGTTGGATCGATTCCAATAATAAATTTCCCATGGGAACTATGTATTTTATCAAATATGACTTCTGTTAGTGGTAGCTAATACTATCTCTCTTAAGAATCTGCTGTAGGTTATCGGCAAAATAATCTTTCCCTTAATGATGTTTTTCATCCCTATGTGGAGCTGTCATATGGATTTGTATGATAACAAACAATGTCGATGATTCTGCTTGACTTAACTCAGCTGGAAAAGGGATCAAAGAAACATTTTTGCTTGCGACATTAAGGATACACAAATGAAGAAAAAAATATCTATAAATAAAATACAAGAATCATATTTACATTTTTTTTTGTTAGGGTTATGTATCCTTTCAATGGCCCTAAACATCATAAGAAAAAATACAAGATGCAGTCCACATTTCCTTTCTGACCACACCTGAGAAGAAATGACGAAACTAACCCATGGATCACTTTCTTTTGAATTCCAGACATCATCTTCTTCTCCAATTACATCTGTTGAAAATGTGAAAATATGAACATAGTTTTGTAGCTTAGAAAAAGAAGATTGGCTTAAAAAAAATAATTGTGATGAAATATTTATTTATGTTATTTTTTGTTTATACGAAACCTGAATATAGTTTGTTCAGAATAAACAACTGAATCGATTCCAATCATTTTTACACCATGTTATATTTTTTCACAAATACATTTAGACATTTTTGCAGAGAGGTTACTGTGCGCACTACGCAGCTTACGCTTGCGCATGCTCGAGCTCAGCTGACGCCACAGGTCAATGCACCCGGCTCGCCCGCCCAAACCGAGCGTGGACCATATGTTTGTTGTGACAACCCAGTAGGATAACAAGCTTTCGGGTTTTGCATAAACAAAAAATAATGTTGTATATGTGTATATATAAAGGGTGTATCTGACATCGACGCACAAACGAGTACCATGGATCCAGTACATGAATCTGAACCCCCCAGTGGTGGAATTTATCGATGGCTTTTCATGGTTTAAAAAAAAATATATTTAGTTTTTTTTCACTTTAGATCGTTCATAATTGCTATACTTTTATAACCCAATAAGATTTTAATGTAAAAATTAATTAATTCGCTAATTACATAAAAAAGCGCAATGAAAACAAAACTCGGAAAACTATCTTATCAGCTGAGATAATAGAGTTTCACATCAGGGATCAACGTCATACCTACAAACTCGCACGAGCACGTACATGCTTGTAACGTTCAAAGGCCGAGCCGACACTTTTTTTAAACACTGTGAATTCTGTAACCGTTCATTAACGACATAAATGACTATCATAATTTTATTAGTGGCATGCAGTCTAGCTTTTTCGCCAAGTATGCATTACGATGTCAGATACACCCTGTGTATATATAGTCTGTGACACCACAAACGACGCGGTATTCTATTGGCAAAATAATTGTCAAAACCGGTGCAGTAGATTCGGAAACTCAACCTCACAACTTTACCGTTTTAGACTTTTAGTGTAGATATTAAAAAAAAAATCCTCAAGAGAGGCACTTTTTCGTAGCGTGAAAATTCGCTCAGTTTACTACTTTCGCAAGCTCCATTAAACAACTTTGTTCTAATAACTCAAGTTCAGTCAAACTTCTTTACCTACCTCATTACCCTTGTAAACTACAAAACTAGTAAATAGTAAATGTTATAACTACCTACGTTAAAAACTTTCTTGAGATAATTAACTTAAAATCCAGTTAAATATTGCACCTGCCTACAAAGTTTGGCGAAGTTTTTTTTCATGGATACCAGAACACCTTAGAAATTAAGTTGTAAAGCTTCATTCAATTTTTAAACCTAAGCGAGCTGTATAGGATATTTGACTATATTCTTAATGTTATCGAGATAAATTGAAGTGTAGGACAAAATAGCTAATGATATACATTGTCATCAAACACAACCAAAGACCGTCAAATAGTCCCAAGGGACGCCATTGCTTGGCCATGCCAAAGCTATGCCCTATTAATGGAGGAACGGAGGAACATAATGACCAGCACCCTAATTGCATACTTTAATGTATACAGTCAGGACGTAACTGAACAGACAGCTGTGCTGTTAGAGAGTCTGTTCCGCCATTTCTTCTCAGCGAAAGCACTAGAAAGTGGCGGGCCTATTATAGGGGACTGTCCTCTTTTAATTTTGATATTCTAAAAAAATTGAACGAAGTTCTTTAACGAAACTAGCGGTAGTAATGCTGATTTTCGGCCTAATTTGAACAAATGACTTTGATTTTGAGTTAGGTTCATAATCATATCTTAGGTACATCTAAAATAAGAAGTGAAGAAAAAAATACGTCTGTTTGTTTTATCTCTTGTTTAACTACAAAGGTGTGCTTTGCAAAGTACTTGGTTCCGTAATGGCGCAGTAGCATCGTCTAGTTTAGATACAAAGTTTCTGGAATTACCGAAGAGATCGGATAAGAGTGACACTGGCTGGCAAGAGTCAGTCTAGCAAGGCGTCTCTTATATGGTTGCGTGGTCTGTGATAACAAAGATGATGTCCAATGCCTCCTGAGTCAGGGTTGCGGGTTGTTTAAAAAAGAAACCATGGCCCTGGCGCACAAGCAAGTGAAGAAACACGGGTGGGTTTTAGTCAGTAAAAGTCTGACACGCACTTCCGCTCCGCCCAGAGCGGGAGAAGTCATTTCATGATTTCCCATCCGGACAAAAAAAAATGGAGTCTGCTGTTAGTTCACTTCAACGGCGTACTAATTTGCACCGGCATGACTCTGATGATACTATTATTATTGTTGTTAAACAACTAATACTAATATTTGTCAAGGCTATCCTGCATCTATACCTTTATAGATATAGATTAATTTTTACAAGTAGGTAATATAATGCCAGTTCAAACGTTCCAGATTTTCATGACTAGAACTAAATTACCAATACAAAACACGAATCATGATAATAATTTGTGCCCCAGCAAACCCTAAAACGATTCCTAATCGATTATTTCCGATGACTCACCTTTAATATTAGTTTTTCGATAGCGATTACAATTATTCGGGCTGTATTTTAATCGATGTTGCTCGATTAGCGATCGATATGTATAATAATAATAATAATAATAATTTTATTTGACACAAAACATATGTTACATTTGCATTTTGTTGTTTATATAGTCCACAATTCAAAATTTTCTCAATTCTCACTGAAGGCATCCGTGTCTGAACTAGATAAAAAATATCTGTGTCTCAGACATCAGGGTTCTTCCCTAAGGTGACTATCAAAATACTAGCTTAATAGACATGTTAACAACAAAAGATACATCATCATACAGAGATAGAAAACAAAACCTAAAACAAAACAAAACAACAAGCTGTGTGGAGTGTTAGCCTCTCGGTGAGTAGTTTGTGAGAGTGCGTGAGAGAGTGTGAGAGGGTGAGTATTAAAAAGACACTTTACTTTAATATTTTCAGAAGCTCCTCTGTCTCTTCATATGTATGTTTACTAATATATTTAAATATTTTATCCTTACATTCCAGTCTATTTAACTGGTATATAAGCAAAGCGTCATTTATCTTATTGTATAAGTACGGTCCCAAGAAACAAAAGTATTTATTTACATAAGCATGTCTGAAAGATGGTCGGTCATTATTACTAATAATATTTCTTCTTCTTTTAAGGTCACCCTTTGTGAAATTTCGTATCACACATACATATCGAAAATCGATATGTATGTGTGATAAATTACATTGTGACATCAACCTTTAAGATAAATATAGTGAGTAATTGGCTGTAGCGACGTAAATGGTATGAAATATTATCCCGAGTTTACTGCCAAAAAAAAGACAAAAAGCTGTTAAAATAACTTTAGTTATTTTTGTTCAATGTTTGAAGCAGGTGTCTGAAACTGAAAGCAACTCTAAATGTAAATTAAAAATAACCTAAAACAACACTTTTAGAGGTTCTAATGGAAATTTCCGGAATATTTCTGAAAAATTTGGCACCGCAAAGGGAAGCACTTTATGTAAATAAGTAGGGACTCTATAAAAGAAAAAGTCTAATCTTGCTAGATCCTTTAGTATTCTTGAATTACTTTTGCCAGCCTGTGATGTCCATCTGAAGTTACAAATTATCATATAATTATAAGTTATGTATAATGTATGTTATAAGTTATATAGTAAGTATATGCCTACTTTTACTAATACTTTTATGCCGTTAACGAAAAAACATAGAGAGTACCATAATTATTATATGACCTATTTATATACTTATGTTTTATAAATAAAAACTTTTAGTTCGAGTTTCATGGAAAAAATATTAAAACCTAAACTGTGCTCGTTGCTCCAGTCACGTGAAAATTTTATTGATTATCGGGAATTAAAAGTACCTACCTGTACCTAGTCTAATTTTTTTAAATAATTTATAAACCAGCGCTTGACCGCAATCCCGCCTGATGGTAAGCAGTGATGCAATCGTTGATGGTAAAGCGCACTAGTTTATTAAGAGCCTATTCACTCTAGCCTTGAAGACACTGAAATTGTAGTCCGACGGAAACACCGCCGCTGTCAGATTCTTCCAGGCCCTCGATGTACGCGGTATAAAGGAGGAGGCGAAACGCTTCGTCCGGATTGTAGAGGTGTTAACAACATAAGGGTGGAAACTCGCCGTACGACGGGTCGTCCGATGGTGGAACGGAGATGGGGCAATTAAATCATACAATTCCCTCGCACACTCCCCAAAATGTATCCTATAGAACACCGAAAGGCTGGCTACTCTACGCCTGTGCTCTAGGCTTTGGAGACCAACTCGAGTTAAATCAGGGTCACCAATCAGCCTCTTTGCACGCCTCTCCACTGAATCCAAAGTGGCCAGGTGACACTTAGCAGCACCAGCCCAAATGTGGCTGCAGTACTCCACACACGAACGGACCTGTGCTTTGTACAACATTAGAAGCTGCCCTGGTGTGAAGTACTGCCGGACCTTTGCGATAACGCCAAGTTTTCTGGCAGCCACCTTGGCCTTTGACTCAATGAACCGCCCAAAGTTTAGGTTCGAGGAAATTTCAACACCCAAAAGCTCAAGGCGGTCGGTACACTTCAAGGATACATTCCGAAAAGTAGGAGCCAAGGTGAACGGGCGCCTTTTGGCGGTGAAAAGACACGCCTGTGTTTTGGCGGCATTGAATGCTACAAGATTGGCACTGCCCCATTCGGAGACTGCCTGTAGTGCAACACTCGTTCGCTCTACCATGGCCTCTCTTTCGGACCGGATTGATTCCCTACTAGCCCGAGAATCCGGCAGGTATCTCTCCACAACTGTGCTGTCATCTGCATACCCATAGACACCGGGCATCAGCAGATCCTTAATATGCAGCAGAAACAGAGTTGCGGAGAGAACAGACCCCTGAGGAACACCGGCATTAGTCGACATGGGCTCAGATGAGCATCCGTCGACAACAACTCGGAAGGACCGTTCAGTTAGGAAGTCTTTTACCCAGCCAGTCAGGCTAGGGGAAATACCGTACGCTGGAAGCTTACTCAAAAGGCCAGCGTACTATACCCGGTCGAAGGCCTTCGAGACATCAAGGGAGACAGCAAACACTTCCCCATTTTTCTCGAGGGCCTCGCCCCACAAGTGAGTGGCATACACTAGTAGGTCCCTAGTTGACCGATTGCGGCTAAACCCGCACTGTCGGTCACTGAGGAGATCGTTACCTTCCAGGTATTCCAAGAGGCGCGAGTTCAATACACGCTCCATAATTTTACAAAGTATGGAGGTGATCGAAATCGACCGATAGTTGGTAGGATCGGCAAGACTATCCTTTTTAGGCACGGGCTGCACGTTGGCAAGCTTCCAGGACTTGGGCACTATACCAGTCCCAAATGAGAGGGGTTATAAGCGTATCAATACAGGAGACAACTCGGGCGCACATGCTTTAAGAACAATCGCTGGTATACCATTCGGACCACTAGCCTTATTCACGTCCAGACGACACAGTGCTCTCAGAACCTCCTTGTTCCGAATGCGAACCTCAGGCATTGAAGTACCGCAGTGGGGTAAAATAGGTGGAGTAGCACTGCCAGTATCAAGACGCGAATTATGGGCAAAGAGAGATGCAACGAGACCTGCTTTCTCTCTAGCCGTATGAGCCAGTGTTCCATCAGGCCTAACCAGCGGAGGCAGTGTGGGCCGACAGAAGTTCGCCTCGACCAAAAAGATCTGCTACCGGAAGGCTGCGCAGATAACTTGTTGCCAATATGGGCAATACGATCGAAGCAAGCCTTCTTTAGTGCCTTTTCGTAGGACTTGGCAGCACGGTTAAAGGCTCTATTCTTTGAGCTTAGATTTGGAGCTCCGCGGTCACGAGCGTCAACCCAGGTGAGAAATGCCGTGTGCTTGGGCACAGTCGGCATTGAACCATGGGCGAGCCGAGCTAACGACGGGCACGTCATTATAGGGGATAAAATATTCCATAGCTTGACGCACCACATCGGTTATAGCGTCCGCACAGCACGACGGGTTGTTAGAAGAGAAGCAGACCTGCTGCCAAGGATAAGACGCAAAGAAATGGCGCATCCAATCCCAATCTGCTGACCTGTATCGCCACATTCGCCGTTCACCACGAGAGTCGTGATCTGGTGGGGAGAAGGACGATACAGACTTCACCAGACAGTGGTCTAAAGTTCCCAACGGTGAGGAAACTGTCACAACACACCTGTCCGGATCAGTGGTCAGCAGAAGGTCCAGATAATTGGCAGTATGACCAACTACATCAGGCACCCTAGTCGCTTGCTCTACCAGCTGGGAAAGGCCTATTGAAAGCGCGAAGTTTCGCGCCTCTCTCCCAGCGTGGTCGGTCCTCTGGTACGGGAAAAGCCAGTCCTGATGGCAGGCGTTGAAGTCCCCCAGAGCGACGAAGTGTGCGTCAGGGTGCCGGTGCAGCGCATAGTCAGCAGCCTCACTGAGGTGGTCAAATAATCGAATTGTCTCCTGATCACCGCTGTGCGATCGGTAGACACAAGTGTACACAATTTTGTCCACACCAATGTCAACCAACAGCCATAGGGACGAGAAGTGAGGGAGGCGCCGGCAACAAATGTCATTACGGACATACACACAGACCCCGGCACGCTGCAGGAAATGGTGCTCCAATGCGTATCCCGGGGACCTGAGGTATGCCGCATCAAAAGGACATCTGATCTGGGTCTCCGTCAAGAAAATTAGATGGCGCTTTTCAGTCTCAAGGTGGTGATGTACTGCAATGAGATTGGAGTGCAAACCTCTAATATTAGAGAAGTGCACTTTTAATGAGAGGACGTGCGCCCGCTGTGCACACCTACTTTTCTTTTTGGACCTTTTCATTTAAAAAAATTGAGTGAATAGGAAGGAAGATGGCAGTTGAGTGAGGTGATGCAATGATAATCCCAACAATGCGATCAACGATGCCGGGCCAGAGGGAGATTGATCTGGAGACTGCGAGGAGGCCCGAACCCCCCCAGGGATCGCCATCGGGTCCTCTCGTCCGGTCGCCAACCGGCACGAAGGGGCCACCCTGGGATTTTTCGCAGTTGGCGGGACAGCCTTTCGTATGTGGCTGGCACACTACTTGGGCCCCCAACTACCTGCGGTCGGCCAGTGGAGCACCGTGCTTCGGATTCCGCTACCCTCCACGACCAAACTCCCGACACGACAACATTTGGCGCATCGTACCCGGCACACATCGCAACACAACTGCTCAGACCCGTCCTCCAAACGGCTTCACCAGACATCATGCCGGAACACGACGAATCGCATGGCGGCATGACTTTGTCTGGTGGGTGGTAACTACGCCGGCGGCCGATGTTGTGGCCTACCACCGAGGTCTTTACTTTTCATCAACTACCAATTTCACTAATTTGCGCCTTTCATCAAGATTACTTGGGCAATTTAATCCTGAATATGTACCAAAAAAGAGTCAAATCAATCTTTCGATTTCACATTAACACAGTCGCGACAGAAGATGCCCGGACGTCAGGAGTCAACAGCGGACTCCTAGTCACCGTAGGCGTGGGCTTGCGGGCAGCAACCAATGACGAGCTCGCCGCCTGGTAAGGACCAGGCTCGGGTCGACGGCGCTTTATGTACCACGTTCGCCTTAAAGACATGTCAGCACATCGTGACAGTGTTCACTATAACTGATGTTTGCCTGGGAAATATCGTGACCAAAGGAACACGAGTTGATTCTAGTTAGAAACAGTCTCATACTCGCCCAGATCGGGCGATCAAACGACCTTTCGTTTGATGATTTCCCAATAAAAAAAGAGATGCGCTAAGATAGCATGGACATTCGAAACTTACCCATTAAACGACATAAAAACTACATAAAGGCCAAACTTTGCAATAGGGGGTATTATAAAATCACAGATTATTTAGAAGACAAAAAAGCTTGGGACTGCGTTGCTCGCTCTGTTAAGCATTGTTTAAGCATTAAGCAATATGCGTAATTATAACGTAAATTATTGTAAACATTTTCATTTTTAATGTCTGGACTTGAAAAAAGACGATGATCCCTGAGTTCGTTTCGGCTATTTCTTCTCAGAGGTAGTCAGTTAGGAAATGCCGGCTTCATCTAGTTAAAAAAATAAAATAAAATAAACATGTGACGTGTAAGGGTGATCGGTGATCCTACTTGCTTAATAAACGATTTCATTTTCATTTCATAGCAAGAACAATATCTATACAATTTTCAGGTCTGCCTCAGGCTGTGTGTTGATTGAAATATGATACGCAGCTATAATAAAAAATGGCTATAGAATCCGCAATTTACATAACTCCGTTTGTTACAATTAGCCCCAAAGGGGTTGGAAACTTCTGGGTCCCCTTGTAAGTAGTTGATATATAGCTCAAAAAAAAATAGTATTTTTTTTTATCCTAATACACAAAAAACATCCCATTTTTCTACCTAGAACCTGAGAAATATGTATAAAAAAATTTTTAGGCATTCCCGAAACAATCGATTAAATGAAATATCGATTTATATGAATAGATTATACATCTAAAAAAAGTAATCCTGCTTTATGCCAGGCGAGAAAAGCATTGAAAAAATTATATTGAATTATTTGAGCTATTAAATAGTTTACTAATTAAATCGATTTATCAATTGATTTAATCGATTAATCGAATCGCCAAAATGCAACCGAGTGACTTTAAAATATTTCTTGTAGCCTAGGAAGTAGCTGTTTTTTATCTAACCTCACTTTAACTAAACCTCTAATTAGTCGGCTCTCAGATCGCCAAAACATGCAACATTTTCAGTGAAGATTTGCAGGGGATCAAGGTATCAGTTAACACTATTTTCATCATATTACACCCGAGCCCAAGTTCTTATACAATCGCTTCATCCCTTTTCCTCGTCCTCCTTTCATATCCCTACATAAAATAGATATGTTTACTTAACGATTATTTTTGGATTATAATTGTATAAATGAATATTTCAATACAACCTGATACTTCCACGCAAAAAACGCATTGTACCTTCAAATAACCGAATAGAAATAAGAAATCTAGAATTTCTTACTCTCTACTTAGTTTCCGAGTTGTTTTAAGATTTACTTAGAACAACTTGAAAACTGAATAAATGCCAAGCATGTTACTGGTTACTTATACTTTACATCTAAAACATATCCAACGTCTTAAGCACTAAATAAGGTAGTTAAACAATATTCACAGTCTGTTTTTTTGAACATAGACTGTAATAAGGAATTTCAAGTATCTTCCCGCGCCGTCAGGGGTTTAAGCAGGGTTATATTAATAGTTACTAGGAGGAGGTTGCGCAATAGATTTCTCTAAGCCCAATGAACCTCGTTTGCGGTCGAAGGTTTAGGTTACATACCTTTGGGTTTATACCTACCCTCATACAGTCAGTATACTGGCCATAACTAAGGTTGACTTGCAAAATTTAAGCTTTGTATAACGTAATTTCTGTCGGTTTTACCTGCGTGACATTTGCCCGGGCATTTCACATAACATAACTCACCTCTGTGTTCGACGGATGGGACGCTTGCATTTCTCATTACTCGTAATCACGAAATAAATAATAAAACATATACTCATCATCAAGTTCCTTGAGACGTATCTGTAACACAACAAACACATCTGGACTAACTTTGGAACTGATTATTTTATCGACGATTCGAAGACACAGTTTCTGTGGCACATGGCACAATTAAGTATGGTATGAATACTGTTTATGCAAACATATATATTCTCAGTCTACACATAAAAAATCATATAAACATATCCATTAGTTTAGTCACAGGAAATTATTTTTAATTTTTCACATTTTCTACTTGTTGATAAAGAAGCGCGAAAACAGCAAGTCGATTAAGGATCGCGCTGTCGTCGATCGGAGGTTGTTCGAGTGGAGGATGTTCTATTCCGTTTGCAAATTTATGCGATTTAGTTTGTTTGAATTTTTTTATTTTTTATTTTTGATGCTAGGTTTTTTTCTATGGTTTAGGATTATTCCTATGAACCAGCATTTTTCGTGTTTTCATTTATTGTCGTATTGTTAGCACCAGTCTGTATATAACGTTATTTTTCTTTATACGAAACCTGAATACAGTTTGTTCAGAACAAGCAACTGAATCGATTCCAATCAGTTTTACACCATGTTATATTTTATCTCAATTATATTTAAAAAGTGTTGCAGTGTGGTTACCAAGCGCAACAATACAGTTCACGGTGGACATAATGTGATAGTGTCCTCATAACTTTGTGATTTTTCATGTAAGCTTCTTAAAATTTTGTACATAGATTCTTTACATAAAAATACTAGACATGTGTTTTGTGTTTTCGATATACAATATATAAAGAAAACCCCGTCCGATCCGTAAAGGTATTGTTAGGTTAGGCTACTAATGGATACAAAACCGGACTAAACTTAAAAAAATCCCCCTAAAAAAATAAATATTATTTCGAAAAAAAGAGGTAACTTAATACATGTGCGGTAAGCAACCCTTCCGCGGGCGGCGGGCGGCAGGGCACGCGGCACGTGGTCACATCGCTATTCGCTCATAATAATACCGGTGTTGACACTTTTTTTAAAAATTACCATATTTCGGGGAAGTTGGAATTAATTCCGGGAAAAAAATATTTCAAAATTCATTAGTATTGTTACTACGATGATTACGTAAAATTTTATATTATATTTGGTCATGTGTTTACCTAAACTTTATTATCCTGATGGGTCGGACAGGGTTTTCATTACATATGGTACACAAAATAACGTTGTATGGTGCAGATCAGTGCGAACCCAGAGGTCACTGCCTCTGCTTTCAAAACGTTGAAGGAAAACATCATTAGGAAACCAGCATGTCCTAGATCCGAATAACGACAGGGTTGGCGCTGTGGCTGAACAATCGACTGCTGCACTGCGTGTCATGGGGGTGGGAAGCCGGGGCATGGTCTTGGTGGGAATCGCTGACGCAGTGAGGTTAGCATTACCTTTAAAAAGCCAAGCAACCGTCTGCTGTGTCTGTAGTGGAACACCGAATTTAGCAGAACCCCGGCCAGTCCGCGTCATCCACGTCCCAGTCGTCCACCCCGGGACCTGCTGCAGCCACGCCGCCGCGTGACCACTACCTAGAGCTGCAGCTGAGCTGAGGATGCAGGGCGAAAGGCGAGCATTCTGCGCCTCAAAACAGAATCCTATCACTAGGGAGGAGACCCGATAAAAACCGAGTTTGTCCGGAAGCTCTAAGGCGGCAGCCCCGCTACCGGACTAAGGCACAGTGGGTTAATCACTCGCTTGCCCGAATTACAACGATTAAAGAAACTGAAACAGTGAAAAACCGGACCGATTCTTCTACGACGACCTTTGGCATTAAATCACGGACACGAATTGCTTATTGGAATGTACGCACGCTTAGCAGCGACAGTCGTTTAGCCCAAGCAGAAGCAGAAATGCTTAGATACAAACTGCATATTCTCGGACTTAGCGAAGTGCGTAGAAATGGTTTCGGTGAATTGAGAACGTCCAAGGGCTTGACTTTCCTTTACTCAGGCAAGGAAAACGAGGATGATGACCTGGAATATGGTGTTGGCTTCCTTCTTTCGAGCGAAGCAAGGAAAGGCCTCTTGGACTGGAAACCGATCTCAGACCGAATCATTTGGGCCCGCTTTTACTCCAGAGCCCGCAAGATCTCCATTGTACAGTGCTACGCTCCCACAAACACGTCTGCTGAGGAGACCAAAGACGATTTCTACAATGCTCTCAACGGCACTTTGAAGAGTATAAAGAAACAAGACATCGTGATCGTCATGGGCGACCTGAATGCAAAAGTTGGGAGCGAGAATATAAACTGCGAACGACATATGGGTACACAGGGCCTTGGAACGCGTAACGAGAATGGAGAAAGATTCATAGAGTTTTGTCTCAACAATGACCTGACCATCGGCGGAACTTTATTTATACACAGAGACATACATAAGTACACATGGACATCACCCGATGGCACAACTAAAAACCAAATTGACCACCTTGCCATTAGTTCCAAATGGCGAACGTCTTTGCTCGATGTACGAAACCGAAGAGGAGCTGATATTGACAGCGATCATCACTTGGTTGTTGCCGAAATGCGACTCAAGGTTGCGATAGCACGACCTGCTGGGGGACCTGGAAAGATTGGGAAAAGGTTCAACGTCACTAACCTTAGAGACCCTGACACCAACAACAAGTTCAGACTCGAACTCCGTAACCGCTTCTCCGGACTCAAAATCAACGACGCTTCAATAGACGAAGAGTGGAATCATATAAAAGTGGCATACACAGAAACCAGCTCTATTGTCTTAGGGCACACCACACATGAGCGTGAAGACTGGATGTCACAAACTACATGGGACCTTATCAACGACCGGAGGGAACTGCATTTAAAACTGCTAGGAACCAGCGATGACTCACTACAAGCCGAACTCAGACAGCAGTACCGTCAGATCCGCAAGAAGATCTATCGTAGTACGCGGAAAGATAGAAGGATGTGGGCTGACGGTATTGCTGACAACGCCCAACTCGCTGCTAACTCCGGCAATCTGAGAGAGCTATATAAAGCAACTAAAACCTTGGCAGGCAAGAGCAGTACACGCAAGAAGCCTCTTAAGTCGAAAGACGGACAGCTTATTGTGACATCGGAAGGGCAACTTCAACGCTGGCGTGAACACTTTGAAGAGGTATTCCGCTCCACAGCATCGACCACGTCGGAGACACCGCAAGACACATCTATACCACCTAGGCTCTTAGATATCAATGTCGATCCACCTACACACGACGAGGTAGCGAAGGCAGTACTATCTTTAAAATCTGGCAAAGCTCCGGGCCTCGACCTGATAACTGCGGAAATGCTGAAAGCCGACCTCCCCTCCGCCGTCGAGGTTCTGACACCTTTAATTGAGAAGGTCTGGACGAAGGAGGAACTTCCAGATGACTGGAACAAAGGGCTTCTTATAACCGTGCCCAAGAAAGGTGACTTAAGCCAATGTAGCAACTGGAGAGGCATTACATTGCTCTCGATACCGTCTAAGGTCTTCTGTAAGATTTTACTAGACAGACTATCGCGGGCCGTCGAACCTCTTCTACGCAAGGAACAGGCTGGCTTTCGCCCGAACCGCTCGTGTACCGACCAAATAAATACCCTGCGCATCATCCTTGAACAGGCATCAGAATGGCAAAGGGAAGTCTATCTTACCTTTGTAGACTTTGAAAAAGCCTTCGATACGCTGAGGTGGTCAAGCATATGGACTCGATTGCACGACATTGGCGTCCCACCGAAGATAGTAAACCTACTAAAAGCCATATACAGAAAATACTCTTGTAGAGTTACCCATGATGGCCTGATCTCGGAAGATATTGATGTACACGCGGGCGTTCGACAAGGCTGTTTGCTCTCGCCTCTCCTGTTCCTGGTTGTTCTCGACGGGATTATGCATCGCGCACAGCACAACAAGCGACGCGGGATAGAGTGGGGGATAACCAATGTTCTAGAGGACTTGGATTATGCTGACGATCTATGCCTGCTGAGTCATACGCACCGTGACATGCAGTCCAAGTTGGATGACCTGAGCAGGGAGGCTAGTACTACAGGTCTAAAAATCAACACTCGGAAGACCCAAGAGATGCGATCTGGAGTGGAGATTCGCACACCACTACGGATTGGTGCAGAGGAAGTGGAGCGCGTCCACAAATTCACTTACCTCGGTAGTGTCGTGTCAGAGACTGGAGGTACCGAAGAGGACATCACTTCACGTGTTGCCAAGGCCAGAGCAACCTTCGCACAGCTGCGGCCTGTGTGGCAGTCACGGAAATTAACGCGTCGAATCAAAATCAAAATATTCGGGTCCAACGTTAAATCAGTACTGCTATATGGGTGTGAAACGTGGAAGGTTACCAAAGTCATCTCGCACCAGCTCCAAGTCTTCGTCAACCGCTGTCTCCGCCGAATCCTCGGCATTTACTGGCCCGATAAAATCTCCAATGAACAACTTATGGAGCGCTGCCGCGAAACCCCGATCGACCAGCAGATCAAACGACGCAAATGGAACTGGATTGGACACACCCTTCGAAGAGATTCCGATCATATCCCGAAGCAGGCGCTCGATTGGAATCCCCAAGGAAAACGCAAGCGTGGTCGGCCAAAACAGACCTGGCGTCGTACAGTTGCAGACGAGGCGAAGAAAATCGGAAAGACTTGGAGCGAGATAAAACGCGAAGCTCAGGACCGAACGGGATGGAGACTCACTGTGGACGCCCTCTGCCCCATCCAGGGGACATAGGATCTTAAGTCACTGCGTGTCATGGTATCCATATCCGCACGGAAAATATTTGTATGTTCCATAGGTAGTTGTTCCAGGTCTGGCTGTTTGTGTATATGACTTGAAGTACGAAAACAGTTATTGCTGGTGTGGGGTAATGTTAAAAATAGTATATTTCATTACAAGTGCGGAAAGCCTGTCATTACAACGAGTTCCGACAAATGTCGACCCAAGCCGAGGCGCAGCCGAAGGTGAGGGTTGACAGTCGGAACAAGTTGCAATGACGGTTCCGCACGTGTACTGAACAACTATTTTTAATACAGTTGCGAAAAAATTAAGCAATTTATTAAAATAATAAAAACACAATAAACTCGCAAAGAAAATTTTGAAAAATGGCGCAAACCGTAAAAGAATATAAGCAGAGATTTATTTTTTCTTCACCCATTCGATTAGGCAAAGGGAACTATGCCCATACAGCCAAGCCTTAAAATAAAAAAAACCAACCATGAAGTTTTTACTTTAAAAAAATCATAGAAGTTTTTATGGTTCATGCAAATAATTCTAAAAAGAAGCTACTAATTTGTTTCAATATCAGATTTAATGATTTAATTCAACGAGTTAGGTTAGGTTTTATTTAATTTCATCTCATTTCATTTTCATTTCATATCAATAAAAAAATTCTACTGAAGACTTGGCTGTATGGGCATAGTTCCCTTTGCCTAAACGAATGGGTGAAGAAAAAAAAATCTCTGCTTATATTCTTTTACGGTTTGCGCCATTTTTCAAAAATTTTCTTTGCGAGTTTAGTTGTTTGTTGCACAAAATGAGTAATTTCGACGATATTTTATTTGAATTAACACCACCGGAACTCAGTATAATTGCACAAAATGCATCGGAGAACATTTTACCGGAAAAGTCAAAAAGTCGCTACATATCTATATACAACGAATTTATTGCGTGGAGAGAAGAGAAAAAGGCAAATAGTTTTTCAGAAAATGTTATGTTGGCATATTTCTCCGAACTGTCAGCAAAATTAAAACCTTCTACGTTATGGTCGAGGTTTTCGATGATAAAAAGTATGCTGAAAATAAGAAACAACGTGGATATAAGTCAATACCCAAAACTAAATGCTTTCTTAAAACGACAATCAGACGGTTTTACAACTAAAAAGTCGAAAATATTAACATCGAATGAAGTGGAAAGGCCACAAAGGTAATTAATTAATAAGTACTTATATTTTTCTTTAGTATTCAGTTTACGAAATCGCAAAATACAGTCATTAAATTATTTAAAAAAATATTAATCAAATCCCTTTTTTTTGTAGGTTGCGCTAATTTTTGGCATTGTTGGTGCTTGCCGCAGAGAGGAGTTATCCAATATTACTTTAAAAGATATTGAAGCCCATGAAAAAATGCTACTAATCAAGATTCCGAATACAAAAAATAAGATACCGAGAAGCTTTGTTGTTGAAGGAGATTTTCTTAGAATAGTACAAAAATATATGAATCAGCGGTCCCAAAAAGGAAAATCCGACCGTTTTTTCCAAAATTATCAAAAAGGAAAGTGTACATCTCAAGTAATCGGGATAAACAAATTTGGTAATATGCCAAAAGAAATAGCTACGTTTCTTGGTCTGCCGGATGCAGAGTATTATACTGGGCACAGCTTCAAGAGGACCTCTGCTACATTATTGGCAGATTCAGGAGTCAATTTGACGTCCTTAAAGCGACTAGGAGGTTGGAAGTCAGACAAAGTTGCAGAAGGCTATATTGCTGATTCATTACACAACAAACTAGAAACTGGGAAAAAAACCACACAATCCATTAATTTAAAGTCCAGTCCGTCACCTTCACATGACAATAGTGAAGAGAAAGTTCGTCCATTTACCTTCGTTGATAATGATAAGTCATTAGATCCAATTCCATCAACTAGCAAACGCCATTGTATAACACCTTTGACAAATATACATGAACAATCATACGAAATTAATAATAGTTTGTCTCAAACAGTAAATATGCAACCTAAAACTTCCCCAGTTAGTATAAAAAACTGTACCAATTTCAATGTATATGTGAATTATAACTTTTCTAAGAAATAATTTATTAGTTAGTTGAGTTTATTGTGTTTTTATTATTTTAATAAATTGCTTAATTTTTTCGCAACTGTATTAAAAATAGTTGTTCAGTACACGTGCGGAACCGTCATTGCAACTTGTTCCGACTGTCAACCCTCACCTTCGGCTGCGCCTCGGCTCGGGTCGACATTTGTCGGAACTCGTTGTAATGACAGGCTTTCCGCACTTGTAATGAAATATACTATTGATGATATGCGAGATCTACAATAACTTATTTCCGTTACAGGAATGAGGACGCCGCTGCTGTCGCGAGAAATCGCGGTACGGCGGACAGAACTCCGGCGGGATCTAATGGCGACATGGAGGGTACGATTGTCACAACCCAGTGCTGGGCGCGCTACAATAGCGGCGGTAGAGAGGCGCCATGGCGCCCTCACCTTCCTCCTGACGGAGGTCCTCACCGAACACGGTTGTTTCGGGAGGTTCCTGTTCCGGATAAGGCGGGAGGAAACGCCAGGGCGTCACCATTGTGTGATCACCCTGAGGACACAGTGGAGCCTACGGTGGAAGTCTGCCCGGCTTGGGTAGAGCACCATCGTGTCCTCGTGGCAACGATCGGCGGCAATCTCCGCATCCGATCCTGGTCCAGGCCATGGTCCGGAGCGAGAGTGCATGGTAGGCTATCACCTCCTTTTGTGAAGCAGTAATGCTGAGTGGGAATCCTAGTGCCCTGACGTCACTAGCCGCCGCAGGAGACGCCCTGGTCGGGAGACAACATCGGACTCCCGGCCACCGTAGGCGCGGACTTACGGGCGTCGAGAAGTAGGCAGCTCGAACAGCGGGATAAAAAAGGGATGAGGCCTGTGTCCCACCAGTGGGAACTGGCTGATTAAATTATAATATAAACAGATTTAACCTTATTAAAAACTAGTTTTATCTTTAGACCCAAGCTTGCTTCCATCGAGCCAATTTTTTATTTCTTACTTTATGCCATCAAAATTAAACTTCTACTTCTAATTTCTATACTTACAACTACTTTCACATTTACTTTTGCTCACAAAGCAACATATAGAACATTGATTTTGTTCTAATCATACGCCATTTATTATGTACCTAACTAGTCACCCGCCCCAGCTTCGCACGAGTGCAATGGTGATATTAAATACACTACAGAAAAACTGAACGTTGAAACGTGAAATGTTCATTTAAATCATAATCTGTAAAGGGCGATATACGTCTATGTCAATCGTAATCAACAATACATTCAAGGTATTCAATTGGATAAGGATTGATGATGTATCGGTTAAAATGGTTTCGAAAATTAGCCGGTATTTGTCGGATAAAAGTAAATGACAAAAAAAAAAACTTTAGTACGCGATATCCATAAGAGATAGACATATTTTTGTGGACCTTTTCAATGTGTACAATATTTAGTAAATTATTTTGATAAATCTCGTAAAGTTCAGCCTGCGTTTCACTGCAAACGCAGACAAAATGTAATTATTTACGACATCATGTCATTAGAAACCTCAAAAATTATAGTATTTCTCCACAATTTAATGGTTGTTATTATACATATAAACCTTCCTCTTTAATTACTCTATATATTAAAGAATCGCATCAAAATCCACTGCGTAGTTTTAAAGATTTAATCACACAAAGGGACATAGGGAAAGAGAAAGTGACTTTGTTTTATAATATGTAGTGAAGGATTTTTAACATTTACTTTTGCTCTGATTTTGCATCACAGTGGTCTTTACTCTCTTAACTGTGAATGGACTGTAGGTACTGAACTAGGAGGCGGAGCGCGTGAGGCAGCGGGAATCCGAGCGCCCTCACGCTACTAGCCGCCGCCCCAGACACCAGTGAACTCCCAGCCACCGTAGGCGCGGACCTGTCCTTACCGGGCGGTGAGCTACCCACTGCTCACCGCCCGGTAAGGACAGGCCCGAGTCGACGGCGCGTTGTGTTTCACGCGCCTCTAAGAGATGTTAGCACATCGTGACGGGGTCCACGAAGACCGTTGCCTCCTGGGCCAGGGTTGCGGGTTGGTTAAAAAAGAAACCGTGGCCCTGGTCGTCACACAGGCAAGTGAAGAAACACGGGTGGGTTTTAGTCAAAAAAAATCTGTCACGCCCTTCCGCTCTGCCTAGAGCGGGTGAAGTCATTTGATGATTTCCCATCCCAAAAAAAGGTACTGAACTACCGACCCGTCTTACAGAAACTGAGAATGAATGTATTACATTCATTATTTTCTTACCTTTTCCAGAAAATGATATAGAAAAGAAATCCCGTTAGGACGGTAAACAATCCAAAGTGACATACACATACAGTACATACCTTATTGCAGTTGCTTTATAAGTTTAAATTTCGAAGCTGAATTTATGTTGGCCAGCAATAAATTGAGCTAGCTGTCAGTTACGGCACCACTTTTGCAACTTAAGTGAAAATGTTCTTTTGTTTCGAATGTAGGGTACAACGCTGACCTCTTTGATATTTTACAATACAATTACATTAGCGACCGATATTCCGAAAATGGTTTCCATGTTTCATCTGCTAAGTGGAAAGCAAAACGAAAAGCGAAGTTGTGAGTTCAAACTCCACCCATTGGAGAATTTAAGCTCATTCCTTTCACAAACATTAAGTTGAATACATATTATATTAAGTTTCATATTGAAAGGAAAATTATATTTTACTAGCCCGCGTGAAATATCTCGTTTTCTCCGACCCATCAATCAGGTCGCAGGGCATCGCACCATTAATTCATTTACACTTGGCGTCCTTTTTGACATTTCTTTTATCTGAGCACTTATATTACAGAAATAAATCAAACAGATAATTTTACAAGTCCAATCATATTTTATTTAAACAAGATGAGTGAGTATATTATCCATCAAAAATATAAGATTTAAAAAATATTTTTTCAGGTCGGTTTGATACTGTTTCAGAGATTAATTAATGCATGCACAAACAAAATCTCTTTGGGTTCAGGAATATAAATAAAATAATTTAATATGAAATGGGCGATGTATTGAACTTTGTGCTGAAATATCTGGCGTTGGGTAAGATTTTTAATTTTTCCTTTGAAATCTACACATTCGCAACATGGAAATTAAATTATCATGTTATTTACTATTACGATTTCCACCGAGCTACTAGTGCTGCAGAAATAGCTCAAAGGATTGATGATGTAGAAGCTTTTTGTCTAAAAAAGGACGGAATTTTTTTAAAGCTAGTTGCCGCAAGGTACCAAGATAAGGTATTATC
Source organism: Sesamia inferens (assembly GCA_037179545.1). Lineage (NCBI taxonomy): Eukaryota > Metazoa > Arthropoda > Insecta > Lepidoptera > Noctuidae > Sesamia > Sesamia inferens. The sequence continues at coordinate 10,134,116 of CM073928.1, read as the reverse complement.
AGGATAATTAAACTGTGATTGGTTAAATAAATTGTGTACTACATATATATTGCTCCTGCAGACCCGTCGGAGCAAAACCTATCTGCTAAAACTCCCCACTGCCGTACATCTGTCCCTCTCATACGGCCAGCTTTACATAAAAGCGGCCTGTTCTTCAGTTCCGCGTTGGCGCTTAACATCCAAACTTAACGTAGGTACTTCACAACTATTGCCTTGGTAGGGATGGTAAACATTGGCTTGTATTTTGAAGATTTTTTTTTATACAGATTCAAAGTCGGCAGGCGATTGACCAACTCTTTACGTGACATGATCTAGATCTCTCTGTGTACTGCGCACAGCATAGACGTGCTGTAAACAATTTGCAAATATAAAAGTTTCTTAAAAATAACCATTAACCGAATATAATACTTATAATTGTGTGACTCAAGTTTTAAAGCCTATTGCACTAATTGTGGGAATTAGTGCAATAGGCTTTAAAACTTGAGCAAGCAACCGAGCAAAGGTAACCGCTCTTCACCCCCTCGAGAAAAAAGAGACAGCGACATTATTTCTTAAATTCAGAATTCAGAGAACAAATGTTGCAAATAATGGCTACAATTTCAGCTAACCAAAAAGAATTTATAGATAAAGTGTGTGGGGATATTTCTACCATAAAGGAGAGAGTGGATGACATAAAAATTACTAAAAGTAACCTCGCTATAGAGCAACACAAATTGAAATTAGATAAATTACGCATCCAATGTAACAAATGGTATAGCGGAAATTAAGTTCTCCTTAATCACATCATTCTCAGATTGTATCTTTTCGGGTTTTTTGTCAGTGACATTTGCTTCTCATCTAAAGTACAATTAAAAGCAAATGCCACTGACAAAAAGCTCGAAAAGATCGGATCGGATGCGTATGAATCTATTGTGGTCGAAGTTAGAGAACGTGAACTAAGGAGAAAAAATATTATAATTGTGGGAATATAAGAACCAGCCTCAGCCTCAAAAGACGAAAGGTCAGATATGGAGAAAACTCTTAAAATTATAAAGATGGCAGTGGTGAATACTTCTCCTAAAAAACTTTTCCGTCTCAGTAAATACCACCCCAGCAAAAATCGTCTTTTGAAAGTATGCTTCAAATCATGGGAAACTGCAAAATCGATATTACGCAGCAAAAATGATGCCTACTGTGACAATATCAAAATGTTTTCAGATAAAACACCCCAACAGCAATAATTATTTCTGAAAAATCTCAAGGATGAAATAAAATGTCGAGTAGAAAGTGGTGATAAAAATTTAACAATTAAATATCATCAGAGGGGTGATAAATTAGTTGAAATACTTCAAAACTAACCCATAATGTAAACTCTAAGCCAATTAACGATATAACTTATCAAATAAGTGACTACAACAACAACATCATTACGAGCAACAAATCTATAAAATTCTTGTATGCAAATGTATGCAGCATTGACCTGTATAAACCTGGAAAATTGGATGAACTGAAGTGTGTAGTTGAATCTTTTCGCAGTACCATAAATATAATTATACTTACTGAAACATAGATAAAAACTACACACTTCAGTTCTATAGATGATGATGATGAGCTAAGAGACTTCAAATACCTGGTTATACACTAGTGTGTATAACTATAGCTTCATCATCAGTTTTTATCTATGTTAACGTAAAGCTTATGTAAATTTTTAAAAAGCATTTATAATTGCATATATTCAATCAAGCGAACGCACCTTAGTACATGCCACATCTAGTTGTGCGTGCAAAATGATGTGTTAGCAATCTACCCTACATATTTTAATTATTTTTTTATTTTTGTATATTGTCTTTTTCTGTTCGTCTTAAATATTGTTTAATTTAGTATTTAAAAATTTATCATGTAAGTAAATAATTTCTTATGGGAAAAGAAAGATATCTCAAACCTCACATGAGGACTGGCCTATTTTTAGGCCACAGAATCAGTATTGCCATGTAGGTTTTGGGCAGTTTTTTTTTATAAATTATGAACTAGCGCTTGAGCGCAACACCGCCTGCTGGTAAGCAGTGATGCAATCGTCGATGGTAAAGCGCACTAGTTTATTAAGAGCCTATTCACTCTAGCCTTGAAGACTCTCAAATTGTAGTCCGACGGAAACACTGCCGCCGGCAAATTGTTCCAATCCCTCGATGTACGCGGTATAACAGAGGAGGCGAACGCTTAGTCCGCATCGTAGTGGTGTTAACAACGTTAGGGCGGAAACTCGCCGTAGGACGGGTCATCCGATGGTGGAATTAAATCATGCAATTCCCCCGCACACACACCAAAAAGCACCTTATAGAGCACCGAAAGGCTGGCTACTCGACGCTTGTACTCTAGGCTTTGGAGACCGTTTTAAGTTAAATCAGGTGACACTTTGCACCACCAGCCCAAATGTGCTTTACGCGTTTAAACTAATGTCAGCATTTTTTGATTCCCAAACTACTCATCCAATTTTTTTTACAAAGTTGTACCTTTTAAGCATACACATTTAAGTGTAAACTTGTAACTGCACTAGTGTTGTGAATGAGCGATCAACTGCTGAGCCACGTATCGCGGGTTCAATTCCCGCACGGAATAAATATTTGTACATCCTACAGGTAGTTGTTCCGGATCTGGCTATTTGTGTATGTAAGTATTAAGTGTTTGTAAGCTCACCTACGATACAAAAGTAATTCCTAGTGTGAAGTAATGTTTTTTTAATAAAGAAATGAAAAAGAAAAGGAGTTTCGTCTTAAGAGAACATACAAAAACTCCAACAAGGTACAGAGTAATTTAATCTCTTTCTTTGGTTGGACTAATTAATTCGCCATAGAAATTCCCTCTTAATCAGTTCTCTTCTAAGAAGTGATTTTGATATCACTCATTTGGTTCTGGTAACCGACGCAATGTATATTATGAATGTATATTTCGTGTCTTCCCAAGAACCGGTTAAGCAATTTACTGTCACATACCGAGCTCGTTTAGAAGTCAATACTTAGATAGTGAAATATCATATACTTATACCTACTTTTCTAGAGACAAAAACAGTAATGCGATAACCTTGGAAGTCTAAATAAAACCACACTCAATTACACAACACATACCGTGTAGGTTTACGATCGCTGCCCAACGTACACATAGGGAGAAATTACCGTCAACGACTTGGTAACGTCTGGCGAAGGCAATGGCTATGTTTGTATTCTCTGAACAATCCTCCGTCTGTGATAAAGTTAACACCAAGGCTTTGTGGTAACCGCCTTTATTACACTAACAATTTCTTGTCGAATACTTTCTACGAGCTTTTGTTTTGACGTTAGGTAGTTAACGTTGGTCAGCGTTGTTGTCGATTTGTTGTTGTGCTTATTTTACTAAGAAAAAGAGTTATTTTATTTACTAATTAATTAAAATTCAAAAATTAAATACCTTAGAAAATTTATCAAAATCTACTGTAGTTTATTGTGTTTAAAAAACTTATGGTTTTAATGTTAAGTTTGTCTGTATGATATGGGTTTAATCATTTCCTGAAATAGGTAAATGATATTAAAATTTTGATTATAGACGTGATAATATCATTCAATTCAATGTAGCCGGTTGTACGCTCCAAAAAACATGACTCACGCGGCGTTACCCCGTTCCATTTAAGGCTTGAAGTGCAAGTGAGAACGCGGAACGAGCGATAAAGAGGCACAATCTGCCTCCGTGTCCGACAGCGTTCGACATCTGTCTCTCTCCTACTTGAATGAGCGATGCGTCCGCGTGGACAGCTGCTAGACAATAACATCTAAATGTTTTCGTCAATTAAAAGTGCAGTGAAAAGTGAATGTGATGTCAGCACAGTTACAGACAACTGATGTTTTATTATTAAATATCACTCTTTTGATATGTTTCACTACAGCGAACAAATACATAATATATATATATATTGCTATAGCTACAGACTGATTTGTATGACGTACTTCATTCAATTTAATTATTTGGTTGATCGTTAGTCCTGCACCTCATTTATCCCCAGTCGTATTTGATTCCCGCTATATCAGTCTTAGAGCCTTAGCCGCACTTTAGAGCCTAAAGGTCAATAGAAACCGATCGCTAACTGTTAGTCGCAAAAAGCTAGAGCTGGCCGTCTGCTAGCAGTCTCCGTGTGGACTGCTGTCTGAGCAGAGTCGTTTAAGTGTGCTATGACCTTTGGCCGTAACCTAACGTAACATTACTTTAGAGCCTTAGCCGTAGCCCAACTATATGTTGGGTAGGCTTTCAGTCTAACCAGACGCAACTGAATGCCAGTATTTTACCCTTACATTAAATAAGCTACCTACAAAACGGCAAAAAAGGCATCCATTTTTTTTTATAAAATCCTTGCCCACTCTTGGAATTTCACCTGTATCGTTGATGCGTTTACAAACATACAATATGTAAAGAAAACCCCGTCCGACCTATAAGGATAATAAAGGCTAGGTAAATACATGACGAAATAAAATATGAAATTTTAAAAGGAAATGATAGTAATGATTTTTTAAATAATCTTTTTTTTCCGCGAATTAATTCCAACTTCCCCAAAATTTGGTATTTTTTTAATAAGTGACAACACCATTTTTGACGGTATTATTATCAGCAAATAGCGATGAGTGCAACCGCGTGCCGAGTGCCCGGCCCCCTTCCGCCCGCGCATGTATTGTCTACCGCACATGTATTAATTTACCTCCTTTTGTGAAATAATATTTATTTTTTTAAGAGGATTTTTTTAACTTTAGCCTGGCTTTGTGCGCATTAGTAGAATCAGTTATGTTAGGGATCAGAAGTGGTATTTATTAATCAGGACGTTGCAATGTTCGTGTATTCTATTTGAATTGCAATTACAATCAGAACTTATTAAATAAGATAGGAACACTATAATAATCACTGAGCACACAACAACATGTCTAACGAATTTCAGCAGCTCTTAATTAATACGAAAAATATACAGTATGTTAAGAAAACCCTATCCGACCCATAAGGATAATAAAGGTTAGGTAAACACATGACCAAATATAATATAAAATTTTACATAATCATCATAGTACCAATACAAATGAATTTTGAAATAATCTTTTTTCCCGCGAATTAATTCCAACTTCCCCGAAATATGTTCATTTTAAAAAAGTGACAACACCAACTCTTTTTGCAAAATAATATTTATTTTTTTAGGGGCATTTTTTTAAGTTTAGCCCGGTTTTGTATCCATTAGTAGAATCAGTTATCGATACCTAACAACACCTTCACGGGTCGGACAGGGTTTTCTTAACATACTGTATATGTCTCATAGAGTTTCCACGACGTTACCCAGCTGAGTGTCCGTTGTCCAAAAGTGAGCGAGCGCGGGTAGGCAGCTCCTTTTATAGTGAGCTTAGGGTGGGACGCTGGTCCTTGCTAACAGTTATAGATACCTAACAATGCCTTCGTGGATCGGACAGGGTTTTATTTACATCCCTACTAATATTATAAATGCGAAAGTAGGTAACTCTGTCTTTCTATCTGTTACGCTTTCACGTCTAAACCACTGAACTGATTTTATTGAAATTTGGTACAAAGATAGAGTTAACCTTGAGAAATAACATCGGATAATTTCGATTCCGGAATTTTGAAGAGTTCTCTTGGAATCGCGATACAACAAAACTCCACGCGGCCAAAGCCGCGGGCCGAAAGCTAATATTGTATAAACTCACATACACAAACTGCCAGACCCGGAACAATTACTTGTAGGTCATACAAATATTTTTTCAGTGCGGGTATCGAACCCGCGACACCCAACGCGGCAGTCAATGGCTTAACCACTGCGCTAACCGTGCAGTCATTGCTGCATTACAAAAGACTGTATACTTTAAATTTCTTTGTAAATAGAAAATGAGGAGATACAGGTCGTTCTCTTTACAGTCATGTAGTCAACTAATGATGAATGCATGAAGGCTGCTCTGTCTCCGGAACATCTGCTTACTGAGCGAGCTTTGTACTACAAATGAAACCATTTGATGAATGCATTTACTTGTGAAAGGGGTTGAGGAGAATTGGTTGTTATGGAGAAATGGTTAAGGGGTAAATAATATTATAATACAGTAGGCAGTGCAGTGGGCGAGGCACATTGCTCGTAGAACCGATGGCCGATGGGGCAGTAAGGTTCTGGAGTGGAGGCACCCACAAGGTGGACCGATGACCTGGTGAAGGACGCCAGAAGCCGATAGATGCGGGCAGCATAAGACCGGTTATTGTAAAAAGCTTTGGGGGAGGCCTTTGTCCAGCAGTAAAAAAGCACCGAACCCAGACCGCGCCGAGTCCGGTGGCGTCGGTGCGAATATTGCCGGCCCACACCTTGTCTGGCGGACACTCTCCGCTTCGGGCAACGGCCGCCACTACCTCCTCAGGAGTCACGGACTCGTCCAGACCAGCAATCCGTACCTCTGCGGTTTTCACTGGTCTGGAGATCCGGACGTCCTCAGGATTGAGGACCTCCCGCATGCGCTCAGCTCATCTTCCGTACATGCTTTGCATACTTTGCATTGTCTTGGTGCGGGAGCCGGGGCCACTTCGGAAGCAGCATCGGCGGACGTGTGTCACTGCTGCTGCTCGCTCAGTACAGCGACTTGTCCCCGGAGGTCCTCTAGGTCATTCCGGAGGCGGCTGTTCTCCTCCTGCAACTTCACGACCTCGTCTGAGGCCGTCATGTTGAGGAGGGTGCCAACCGCCTCCTTGATGTCCGCGGCAGCCTCCTTGAGACCGCGAATGAAGGTGCTCTTCAGGTTGCCAGATTTTGTGGCAACCTTAAGGACCAGGTCCACCCCGTCCAAGGCCAGCTGACTAAGGGCCACCGCCGAAGGTTGCCCCCCTTCCGCCGATACAGCAGCGCGTCGCTCACGAGCGCGTCGGGCCATTTCCGAGACTTCGTCGGCCGCGACGGCTTTGCGCTGCTCCTTCCTGGTGGCATTAAGCTCCGGCTTCGAGTTCCCTAGTGAGGAGCAACTCTCGCCACCAGGGTCCTCCGAAGTGGCCCCCATGTCACTTTCTGCTTCGCTGGCCGCCGGGGTACGCACGAACCTACCCTGTGCGTCCCTCCGCAGCCGCGAAGCAGTCACTCCTCTGGAGTTTTGCCGAGACATCTCCTCGCGGTCGGCACTTTGGGGCCTTTATTCTTCAGAGGTCAGCTCCGCCGACCCACCTCTCTTCTGAGCAGGGTCGCGTGGTCGCTTCCTAACGGATGACGGTCCACGCGGCCCTTCGTCCTCATCGACTGCATCGAATTCGCTGTCAATAACATTAACGATAACAGGGGCCTGGTCACCTACCCCTGCGCGTTCTCGGTCACCAATTTAACATTCGCAGGCCCGGATACCTGCGAACGCCGGGTGTCAGCTGGATCGCAAGATAAAACACAATTCGCTATCTCTGACATTTCCATTACGATAATGGGTGTTACTTACATCACTTCCCCAAGGCAATACGGCCGCTCTTTTTGGAAGGCCGCTCTTTTTAATCCTCACGAGGCCTGCGGATGCCTCTGGTGCAGGATATACCGCCTACTGCTCGGTATCTAAAACTAACTTACTACTAATATTATTATTAATATTTTTTTAATTTTTATACATTTTTAAATTTTGTATTTTGTTTTGTTTATTTTTGTATTTTCTCTTTCATTTTATTTTTTTCCTTTTGTTAACCCCTAATTTAAACCGAAACCTAACCTATATGTAACCTACCACTAAATCTAACTTACCCACTACCCGGCACCGTGGCTCTAAACCTCCAATGGCCACTGGTGCCCGTAGACCGTGGGTTGAGGAGAAACCCACAGTCTTCTCCAACTCGGTCACGCGACGTGACCCCTAGACCGCGGACTGTTAAAACGGCTCACGATCTACACCACCTGCTCCCTATTCGTGCACTCTGCGGCTGCAGAGTGCAGATAGAGAGCCCTCGGGAGCGACTTCTCCGCTCTGGCAGAAATTCGCCCCGGACAACGATCCCCTTCTGCACAATATTCACGTAGACATTGTTGCCCACGCCCAGGGTGCACCGGCCCAACGTGTGCTCGTCCTCAAGGAAGCAAGAGGACCAGCAGTCACTGAGCACTCGGGGAGGTTTTCTGCCATGCACCCCACCTAAGCCTTTTTTTTTTTTTTTTTGCCGGGGTGGAAATCCTCATAGGATGCCCGCCGCCCTGGGGTGGGCGACGGGGTATGTCACGAGCGCGCGTGGGGCCGCGTGAGTCTAAATTCTTCCGCGGCCCCACACACTCGTGCTGGCCCGGTGTGTCCGGGCCTCGTCTCCTGCACGGGGTAGTGGGGTGTTAAACTACCCCGTGCATCGCCTCAAAGGCGCGCGCCGACACTCGCGCGCGCCTCCGACTCGGGGTCCATCAATGGGGGGCCGGGACTTCCCCATGTCCCTCGCCCCTGGACCCATTCATGGGGGGCGGAAGAGGGCGTTATCCGCCCTTCCTCGCCGCCCGGTGCGTCTTCTGCGGCCCGGGAAGGGAGTTGATATCTCCCTCTCCCGTTCCGCAGCTTCCTTCTGCGACATCACGTCCTCGCAGAAGGACACCACCGCGTCCCACGACTCTGAGCTGCCGACCATCCTCCGCACTACTGCCGGCAGCGTCAACCCCACCTAAGCCTTTTTTTTTTTTTTTTGTCGCTGGGGAAAATGTCAATTACGCATCCCCACCCGAACGGGGGACGGGAGGGGTATGTGGGACTCCCCGGGAGAGAGCCTCCCGGTATACCCACTAAAAACCCCAGCGCTACTCCGGCATCGCCATAGTGGCGGGGGAGTGGGAAACTAGCGGAGCCTCAGCTACCTCTCCCCCGCCGGCGAACCCCGCCTAGTGAGGCGGGCCCTCATTTGCCCCTCTTAAAGAGGGGCCGTAGCTCCCGCGTGGTGAGCGGTGCAAGGCGGGCGCAGGCACCCCCGTCCCTCACGCCCGCCGCTCACCTCAGGGAGGGAGAAAGCGGGCAAAGTCCCGCCTTCTCCTACCCCTACGCCGCCTACGGAGCGCTGGAGCGAGGGGATCCTCCTCTCGCTCCCGCTCCGCGGCCTCCTTCTGCGACATCACGACCTCGCAGAAGGAGGCCACCGCCGCCCAGGCCCCCTCGCTCCCCACCATCGCTCTGACGACGGCGGGCAGCGAGAGGTCCCCTCCTACCGCCGCGACAAGATCGCGGCGCGGCATGGCCCACGACGGGCACACCGCGAGGGTGTGTTCCGCCGTGTCCTCCGCCGCGCCGCAACCATGGCACGACGGCGTCTCCTCTCGTCCTATCCGGTGCAGGTACCTGCCGAAGCAGCCGTGACCAGAGAGTACCTGCACCAGACGGAACGAGAGGAACCCGTGACGCCTGTCGAGCCAGTCCTTCAGGACCGGCCCGATGGCATCGAGGGTACGGCGGCCGAACACCGCGGAGGCGAGGTCCTGCGTCCAATGCTGGATGATGGCGTCCCTCGCCTCGCGGCGGACGGCTTCCCTCACTTCTGGGGCCGGACGCTCGCCCAGCGCCTTGCGCCCCGCCGTCCACTCGTACACTCTGGCGAGCACCCAGGCCTCGAGCTCCCAAGGCGGGGTGCTCGCCAGAGCGCATGCCGAAGCGAAGCCTACCGTCCGGTAGGCCCGCGCTGCCCGCTGGGCGATGGCCCTTTGGGGCGCCCGAAGGGCGGTGAGGTTCTCCCTCCTATGGAGGGAGTCCGCCCAAATGGGGGCCCCATAAAGGGCCATGCTCCGCAGTATGCCGGTGTATAAGCGTCGGCACCGCGTGCTGGGCCCTCCCATGTTCGGCATGAGCCATGAGAGGGCGCCCGCGGCTTTCAGCAGGCGCGTCGACAGCCCGCTGAAACCCCACCTAAGCCTAACCTAACCTACCCACCACCCGGCACCGTGACTATAAAACATTCATCGCGACGGCTGTCCGTAGACCGCAGGTTGTGCCGGATTGCTATCACATCAGACTCTGAGGGTAGAGAAGCAGAAAATGCACATATGTTTTTTACACACACCTGTATACTATAATATCTCCTGCAAACCTGGCAGATCTACGTCGAGATAGACCCCGTAGCATAATCGGTCAGAGGATTATTATTACCAGGGATGTTACGGAGCTTCGACTCCGACTCCGTTAAGTCGGAACTTCTGATTATTCCGATATTCCGACCTTCGGTTCCGACTTCGGTTCTGATACTTTTAAATCGGAGGTTTTAATCGGAGGTTATTAAAGCATAACATAGCGGCGGCGGCCTGTCGACTGTTATGAACAGGTTTATACATACCTATAGCGCGGGGAATTCCCTGCCTCCCACAGGAAATTCCCCGCTACGTGCACTCTATCGTCAATTATTTTTTTTCACTTAATATTAGTTTGTTACCATTGATGAAATATATTATATCAATGTTTGTTACGCACACGACACTTTTATAGGTTACAGACATTTGTTTTAGTTTTTCGCTAGTTTTGGAGTCAACACCTTTGATTTAATTTGTTCCAAAGCTTTTGCTCATATAATATAATATAATATGCTACTTTGGGTTTTAATAACTTCATTTAATTTTTTGTTCATTTGAAACATGCTAATTTTCTTTTCGTTGTTTGTGTTGAATTTTACAATAAAAATATTAAATAAAAAAAAAATTACTGAATAATGTTTTGTTTGTTCTAAATTAAAAAAATCTCTCTCCAACCACCACTTCTGACCCTGCCTCCGCCTCCGGTTCCGGCTCCGATAAATCAAATTTAAAAATTCCTACTCCGGTTTCGGTTCCGATATACATAAATACCTCCGTTACATCCCTAATTATTACTATCCTAATTTCCCTTATCAACATAATTTATTTTCACTTAGAAAACTAAATATTTATAAAAACAGCACTCACAAAAATTCAGCTTTCTTTCTACAAACTTGGGTAGGTATTCTTTTACCAGAAGCCGGCAATTCCCCGATTTAAATGCTCCGACGGGTCCTTACAACAATCATGGCTAACAAGGCGATTATTACACAGCCGGGTTTTTTCTCATTCCAAGTTGTCAAGACCATGGATACAGAGCATGTGGATGGAGCAAGTTGTGCTTGATGGGATAATTAAGAATGTAAGCCGGTCTTTTTCCTTACCATTTGATTGTTATTTGACGATATCTCATGCATGTATCTAGTGTATTGCATGTCTTTAAGTCTGTGCTAAATAAACATATTTTTCAGCACAGACTAAAAAACTTTCTGTTGTTGTTGTATCACTTTAATAGTTATTTCTTATCTGTTTATTAATAACTAGCGGCCGCCCGCGACTTTGTTTGCGTGGAGTTAGTTATGCTCCGCTCCTATTGGTCGCAGCATGATGTTACATTGCCTAAAGCCTTTCTGGATTAATAGACTATCCAATGCAAAAAGAATTTTCAAATCGAACCAGTAGATCCTGAGATTAGCGCGTTCAAACAAACAAACTCTTCAGCTTTATATATTAGTAAGTATAGATAATATAAATTTAACGTATTTCATCCTTTATTTTTCTATTACTTGTTTTTGTTTTCTTTTCTTTTTATATGTACAAAGCCTAGTTTCTTTTTGTCGTAACGATGCTGGCGTAAATCAAATCAGAAATGAGGAGATCCGCAGAAGAACGAGAGTATCCGACATATTCCGAAGAATTGCAACACTTAAGTGGCAGTGGGCCGGGCAAATCGCTCGTAGGACTGATGCCCGATGGAGTAGACGGGCTCTCGAGTGGCGACCATGCCTCGGACGACGCGAGCGTGGGTAGGCCTCCGACAAGGTGGACCGACGACCTGGTGAATGGTGCGAGAAACCGCTGGACGCGGGAGGCGCAGGACCGGTCGTAGTGGAGATTTTTGGGGGAGGACTATGTCCAACAGTGGACGTCTTTCGGCTGCAATGATGATGATGATGCTAGCGTAAAAAAAATTGTTGCATAATATATACGTTCCCGCTATTTAGACACAGTCGGCTTCTATTATAGAGAGAGAATAGATATTTTTAGAAAATATAAATCTTTTGATTAAAATTATTGCACCGCTGCTTATCGTCAATACTAGTTTACAATATTTAAAAAAAAATGTTGTGTGGCTATACATAACGCAGAATTCTCTGCCATTGTCTATACTTACATAGTGCATTTTTTACGTATTTGAATCCACTTAATAAACAGAACACTGTTGTGTAACGCCTGTACAATTTTAAATAAGTACTTGCACCATCTATTTCTTTATATCCATTGTTTTAACCTTTTTTTTCGTTTCGTTATACCATTTTTACTCCCAGATCGCTGGCACAAGGAATCCCTGAAACAGTAATTGCTTTCATCTCTAACTTTTATCTAGAATTTTCTAAATATATGTAGCTCAATATTGTTTTATTGAAATATTTTATAATTTTTAAATCGACATGGTATTAAACATTACAGGTGTATTTTCTTTTTTATAAATACAAACCAGCCGTAAATTTCCATGAAAAAGCCCTAAGTCTCTCATAAGAATTTTCAAATTAATGAAAGGTTGATTGACAAAGTTAATAAGAACCAACCAGCGTATAGCAATACAACATAAGTAGGTCACTATGTACACAACGTTATTTTTTGTATATACGAAACCCGAAACACGTGTCCAGTGTTTTTATGTAATGGATTTATTTATAAAAATAATTTTAAAAGCTATTAAATTAAATCACAAAGTTATACGCCTGTTATGTTACCTGGTTATCCTGGTTACCTACAAAAATATGATCAAGGTGCTACTCGCCCGCTCGCGGCTACAACGGTGCGGCGCGGTGGGGGCCCTAGGGCACTATTGAATTTTGTCTTACACGCGGTAACCACACTACATAATTTTTTAAATACTTATATTCGGTTAAAATATGAAATGGTCTAAAAATTATTTGAATCGATTCGGTTGCTTATTCTTAATAAACTGTATTCAGGTTTCGTAAACAAAACCAAGACCTAAACTCTGTAGTTATGATTTTCCTGCATCATGCGTATGTTTATAGACAACTAGCTTTCCGCTTGCGGTTTCGTCCGCGTGGAGTTCGGTTATATCGCGTTTCCAAGAGAACGTCCGGAAAAGTCCGGAATCAAAACTATCCTATGTTATTTCTCAAGGTCAACTCTATCTTTGTACCAAATTTCAATAAAATCAGTTCAGTGGTTTAGACGTGAAAGCGTAACAGACAGACAGAGTTACTTTCGCATTTATAATATTAGTAGGGATAGATAAAGAAGCAAAACAAAAGTTTTTGTTTTGTTACAGAAATACGTGAATAGAATAAAAGGTATATGGAGTAATAAGAAAATTAAAACAAAAAAAAAAACATATCTAGACTAGTACAGAACAGAAATGGTCGACAGCTGCATATGCACGTGCGTGTACACTATGACTGTGACAAGGTCCTCCACGATGCTGTACCATGCAACCCACTGCACAGCGTCGTATTGAGTTGACAACGAAAATGATATGACAATAGACTATGCCAAGTAAGTAATCTGTCTATCTCTAATATATAAAATTGTCCTGTTGCAGTGTTTGTCCTCGAACTCCTTCAAAACGGCCAAACCGATTTAATCGAAAAAATCAAAATAATTTTAATTCAAATATCACTGACTAATACAGAAATAATAGAATCATAAGCACATTACAAATACAACGCTCAATCATACATTCATAAAACTTATTATAAATATTACTAAATTCAACAAATTAAATAAAAAACTCATACATACTGCAAAAACAATAATAATCATAATTACAATCTGAATTCACGTCAGCCCACCACATGGCACTTACAACAGTGGCAGACAATTTTTTCCGCAAGCGCGGCCGACATTCTGTTTGTCGTCCCCCGAACTCGCCGCACCAGCAACGCACTTCTCTTGCGCATAGTGGCGTGGAAGCAATCGACGCATACATCCGCAAATATAGCCTACACCACGCGCTGCAATAGCGGGGGAGCGCCAATACCATCTTAAACGCGTTTTTGAACTGAGCACGTAGGGCACTGAAAGACTTCTGCGTATTTTAATGAAATTTCATATACAGGGTGTATCTGACATCGTAACGCAAACTTCGCGAAAAGGCTACACGGCATATTACTAATAAAATTATTATAGTCATTTATTTTGTTAATGAACGGTTACAGAAATCACAATGTTTAAAAAAAATGCGTCGGTTCGGCTTTTGAATTTTGCAAGCGTGCCGCCACGCGTGTTTGTGGGTATGACGTTGACCCTTGATGTGAACTCTATTAAATCAGCTGATAGGATAGTTTTTAAAGTTTTGTTCACATTGCGCTTTTTTGTGTCATTAAAGAATAAATTAAGTTTTCCTTTAAAATCTTATTGGGTTATAAAAGTTTAGCAATTATGAACGGTTTAAAGTGAAAAAACTGCATATTACTTTTTAAATAAGGAAAAAACTGACGAAAAATTCTACCACTGGGGGGTTCAGAATCATGTACTGGATCCATGGTACTCATGGATCGACGATGACTCGTCGATGTGAGAAGAAGACAAGAGCTACACTCTTTATAGATTCGTTAGGCCTAAGAAGAGCCTTTTATCTATTTTTTATATACACCAGTGCAATTTTTTCATAAAAAATCATACTCTTACGCGAGAGAAACCGCTGGGCGCAGCTAGTCGTTATTAACTCCTGTATCTTACGAATCGTTATCGAATAAAAATATAATTGGGTTGTATCCTAAAAAATAATTTAATGTCCATCAGATAGATTTATATAAAATATTTAACACGTATTTCTTTCTTTCAAATACTTAGGAAGATATGTTGATTTGAAATGTAGCATTACGTCACGGTGTGGGACAAAATATACCACGGCGTGACGTAATTAGCCCCCGCTCCATAACTTTAATACGATATATCTCATTAGATTTTGGTAACTACGATAAAATAAAAAATACGGGTGTTAATTTTTTTTATTATGTACAGTATGTTAAGAAAACCCTGTCCGACCCATAAGGATAATAAAGGTTAGGTAAACACATGACCAAATATAATATAAAATTTTATGTATTCATCATAGTACCAATACAAATGAATTTTGAAATAATCTTTTTTTCCCGCGAATTAATTCCAATTTCCCCGAAATTTGGTAATTTTTAAAAAGTGACAACACCGGTATTATTATGAGCGAATAGCGATGCGACCACGTGCCGCGTGCCCTGCCGCCCGCCCCCGCGGGCGGCAGGCGAAGGGTGGTTCACACGCATTTATTAAGTTACCTCTTTTTGCAAAATAATATTTATTTTTTTAGGGGGATTTTTTTTTTAAGTTTAGCCCGGTTTTGTATGCATTAGTAGAATCAGTTATCGATACCTAACAACACCTTCACGGGTCGGACAGGGTTTTCTTAACATACTGTATAAGACGGACTAATATTTTTTTTTTGATTTTCATACCTTGGATACATCCCTATTCTCATCGTCATTTACCCAGCCTTTTTCCAGTTGTCTAACTGAATGCAGCGTGTTAATACCAGTATTTTATAGTGATAGACTTTTATTTGTGGGGAGAAATAAAAATACTCATTTACGACCGCGAGTACCTACGAATCTTTAGACAAACTAAAAAAAATAATAGTGCTTTTGAAACGGTGAAATCACAGACTTTAGCTAATGTATTAATAAAACTTAAGGACAATTTGCGGCGCCGTGCCATTGAACTATATTACTAACGTATAGAACAGACACCACGAACCAAAAGTTTGCCTTCATTTTGGTAAGAATTTGAACTCAAGTTCGCTGCAGCGCTAAAAGAATAGTTATGTCATCTAACCAAACTAATAAAACACGCAGCGCTTAATAGCGTACAGTGTACAGTTTTCTCGCGACCAATGGCGTTCAAGTCGCTGCCATAGATTTTGCAAAGCAGAAGTGACACAACTTTTGTACCTACTACTATTATAAAATTTACTGTTTTGTTTATTTATGTTCTGTGATCTAATATACTAGTCTGTCTTATCATTAATTAAATAAATGAAGTGAAATAAAAATTCGTTGCAATTTAATATGTATACACTTTATTTATTACACAAATTCCAAATAAATCAACACAAATTATTAGGTATTTAATTGCCTTTAAACAATATAAGTTTAGTGAGTTTTTGGCGTTTGCTCGTACAATCATTTGTTATCTTTGCCTCGTGGTGCAATCGAACAGTTGTATATTTGTTTATTATTGCACGTATTAGATGTACTCTGTGATTTAATGTAGAAGGTTGGTCAAATGAATGACCAAGTAAACAAACGAATACGTTTGAATCCAAACTGGATTGATGAGATCTTGAAGGCTGAAATTAAATAAACATATTTATTTTTTCAGCGAATATAATAAAACTATTTTTATTATAAACTATTAGGTATTGTCTATCGCTTTTGAACAGGTTCCCGTCAAAATATTAATATAAACAATATTTTTATCTCATAATTCATAATATACACTATTAATTTTTAGGGTTCCGTAGTTAACAAGGTACCCTTATAGTTTCGCCTTATTCTTCCGTCATTAATCGTGATGTCGCGGTCACGTGGTATTTTCTAGTAGCAATTGTTATGAATGATTGATTCAATTATTAGTTTACCAGTTAAGACAAATTTTCGTAGACAATTTTGGGATTTCGTTTTTTTTTTTGCTTTTGACTACATAAATATGATCACTAAAGGGTACGGATAGAGCCCAATTTTATTTGTACTAATTAAAAATAAGTAGTGTATGTACGTACATACTAGCATATAACAAAGTAAGAAATATAAGCTACCTACTAAACATAAAATTTAATTGAAATTATATAGAAACCACACATACCGATACTAGTATGGTGTTTTTATCGCATGGTACAGCAGTTTTCTTCAGATAAACTCGACCTGTTTTTGTATAATGCTTATCCTCATCCTTAAAGTGCAACGAACATACATATATATGAGGAGTCCGAAGCCATGTTTCTTCATTCCGATTATTTTGCACAAATTTTATCCAAGTTTCTCTTTTCTCATGACTCGGCCGTAGAAACCTTCAAAATTATTTAGGTTAAAGTCACAATTTACTTATTTTACATCTATTCTACACAATAATAAATAACACTTGTATTATTGACATACTAAACCACAAAATAGGTACAAATGTATGTTGCGTATCTGCGTCTTTTGTTTTCATTACTCTATGATTAGAATTGCAAAATGGCGGCTCCCGGCACCCCGATTCTCGTGAGCATTGTTACATCGGAAAATTTTAAATCAAAGAATTTTAAACGTTTAAATGCCTACTTACCGATGAAATGTTAAACCATCACTTTTTTTTGATATTCTGGAGTGTTTACGGCAGTCTTTAAGAACACAACCAGGCATTTTGATGTTGTTATTTATGCGAGCTCATCACGACTATTCCCTACGGGCGTTGGACACTCACTGAATAGTTGCGGTACAGTGTACCGCAATGCGTGGCACAAAATCGAGCAACGCGTTGACTTCTCTATACGTAGTAGTAATACCTCAGTGCGCCGTGCTCAATTGTGTGTACAAAACGGTGGTGGACATTTTGAACGGTTATTAAAATACACGATTTGATTTATTGTAAATACTTAATATAAATTATTGTAAATATTGTGATTCCAACTTTTTAAGTACGAGGAAAATACAATTATGTGTATTAATTTGTTGTTGTAAAAAACATTATTCAGGTTCGACCTAATGAGTTATTTTTTTTTCTAATTACTTTTAATGTATTTTTGATCGTTCTAAGCCGACAGAAGTATGAAGGGAAATTTGGTTTCACAAAATTGTTATCACTCGTTCGCGCGGGAAAAAAGCGGGCGACTGCCGGGCGGTCGCAGGCGCGTCGCGCGTCTTCGCCATTCATTCATAGCGAGAATGTACCTACAAAAATCAAGCTCACTACATGAAAACTATAGTACGCGAAATTCTTTGATTCTCTCATTCTTCGCAACACCCTAAAAAGTTTATTATAAATTTTTCAATTGATGTGTTCAAAATTTTCTTGACAACATGTATTATTGTATATTTAAATTTATCACATCTATTCAATTTCACTCTTTATAGAACGAGTATCTGTCTGGACAACTCTCCACAACCCGTTACTAGATAGATACCCCCTGTAAACATCATCATCAACCTTTTATCATCCCACTGCTGGGGACAGGTCTCCTCTCATACAGAGAAGGAGTAACCCTGTAAGCACCCTGTAAGGTGGTCCAAATTTCGCGCTTTTGAAAACCCGTAACGACCACAAAGATCCACGAATGACAGCCATGATCATATTTTGCGTAACAATATAATTCTTAACGGCAAAAGATTACCAATGAAATTCTTAGTTTTTGTATGTTCTTTGTCCTCAAAGCCAAGCATTATCCACAAGCCCTTTCATCTAAATTATATTAAATATCAGTTAGTTACATTCCCTCGAGGCAAGTTTCCTAGAAAAACAATAAGCCAGGAGAGATTTTGTTATGTCTTGAATGGCTCTGAAGACGAAAGGTCGGTAAGGGATTACTTCTCAGTGGGCAATATTTCTAATGTTGCTGTACGTTGTTCTGTATGCCTACTATGAGTTTTCATAACGAGACTCGATCGTCAATATCGAGCGCGTTTGGCGCTCTCATTGGTTGAAAGTTCTTACAACTTTGAAGCGGGCCAAGGGATGAGTCAACGCGCTCGAAATCGACGATCGAGTCTCGTAATAAAAATTCATACTAGGCCTACTATACACAATAGTAAGAATAACGGAAGTAATTTAGAACATCAGCGTAAGAATGACCTGACTAATATTTTAACAACAATAATCTTGTGATAACAACGTTGTAGTCTTAATTACTGGGTTTTTGTCTGTAAAATACAGGATGTATCTGACATCGTAACGCAAACTTCGCGAAAAGGCTAGACCGCATGCCACTAATAAAATTATGATAGTCATTTATGTCGTTAATGAACGGTTACAGAATTCAGTGTTTAAAAAAGTGTCGGCTCGGCCTTTGAACGTTACAAGCGTGCCGCCGTGCGGGTTTGTAGGTATGGCGTTGATCCCTGATGTGAACTCTATTAAATCAGCTTATAAGATAGTTTTTCGAGTTTTGTTTTCATTGCGCTTTTTTGTGTAATTAGCGAATTAATTAATTTTTATTTTAAAATCTTATTAGGTTATAAAAGTATAGCAATTATGAACGGTCTAAAGTGAAAAAAACTACATATTTTCTTAAATCGTGAAAAAGTCGACGAAAAATTCCACCACTGGGTGGTTCAGAATCATGTACTTGATCCATGGTACTCGTTTGTGCGTCGATGTCAGATACACCCTTTATACAGATATCCTCACTGACAATCCCAAAAAAGTGTCTTAATTGTAAATCAATGTGACTTTTTTTGGAAAATAAGAGACCTGGTTCCGTGGGGTCTATTTTGTCAAAAAATAATATTTAGTACTTCTTTATTTTACAGAAAACTCTGTTATAATAAAGCTGCTCTGTATTTCTGACAGCCTGTGCATTTGTACGACTCACTGAGTGAATGTTATATTAATATGTATTTTTTTTTAAGTTTAGACTGTGATTAGTTATTAGTAAAGTGATAACTTGAACCACAAATTTGAATAAACCTAGTTCGGGTGGGTCGCTACGTAATAGGTACTCAAAAAAGGTTATAAAAATCGCTTTTAGCGATAAGACCGCCCATTGTGTTACCGTTTGTAAAATCTTCATGTTTTGTAATTTATATGGTATATAATAACATTCTACCGTGTTATAACACTCTGATTCCATAGCATCATTACTTGCACCTGTAATAAAACTAGGTATTATAATTGTATGGGAAATTTGATGCTGTTGGCATGTACTATAAATGTACACCTCATATAAACGTTCCTATAAATTTTGGCATTTCTTTGATATTTTTGATTATAAAATCCGAGTGTCCTTTATATTTCTGGTGTCTTTTATACAGAGTGGTGCTGACAATACGACAATAAATTAAAAATGGTGTACCTCAACACATTATCAGTCTACCCATAAAAAAACATATAAATATATCCATTAGTTTAGTCACATGAATTTATTTTTCATTTTTCACATTTTCTACATGATGTACATGCCGCATCCTGCGGTACCAAACTTTAATAATAATGGCGCGAAAAAAGCAAGTCGACACAGGATCGCGCTGTCGTCGATCGGAGGTCAGTGAACCAATATTTTTAAAGGATGTTCTGTTCCGTTTGCAATTTTTTGCTATGGTTTACGATTCTTCCTATGAACCAACATTGTTCGTGTTTTCTTTTATTGTCGTATTGTCAGCACCACTCTGTATAAGAAATATAGACTTCGTGATTCTTGTTGGCGACACGCCCTTTTTCTTTGCCCAGAGCGGGAGAGGTCATTTGATGGTCTCCCATCCAAAACAAATAAAGGCTTTGATGCCCATATCAAAAGGTTTGTAACTAAATAAAATAAGGCAACCACATGGGGCATTAATGAAGTTTATCCACAAATCTCTATTATAAGCTCTATGAGAGCTTGGGAATTTATTCAAGAAAAGTCTACTAATCTCCATTGACGGGTATTGTAAAAACTTAAGCGAAGTGGGCTTAGAGTCAGCTGTCAATACTGAAAATGCCTCTAGCGTGAGTGGGAATGACTATTCATCTCACGGGCTATTTATCTAAGTTTTGCACGCTGAGATGGGTATGGAATCGCACTGCTGAAATGCTGATGCTTCTAGATCAGCCTATTGAAAAATCCTGTCTTATACCCACTCTTTAAAAATAAATCTGGTATGCTAATTCTAAACGAGATCCGGAATTGTATATTCATGTTCATCAGACCATAACTTACAGAATTTATTTAAATTAAATTAATATTATTACAATAAAAACGTTGCAAAGATATACAAAGACTCAGGGTTTGCGGTTGGTAGAAGACTCGCGTCGGTTGCTCTCACTAATTATTATTATTTTACAAAGCTTAGGTTGTGAACAAATTGGTGGAGTAAGCATTCGAGTATGAATTGAAGAGCTCTACATAATTTTCTGTCTAACTAAAGCCAGTTGACATTTCGTGAAATTACAGTTACGTCGACTACTTAAGTACTTAGTCTCTTCATAAGCGCAACGCCATAAAACAAAATGATAGGTATTTAACTCGGACACTAAATAATGCTTTAAAGAGATCATTTGGATGTAATGTCATTGTGGAAAGATTGGACTGCTAGCGTTATCATGTGCATGATATTTACCGAAAATAAACGTACCTATTTTGTTTTTTTTTATTTTTAGCTAGTTCAGAACGTCAGACGTTGTTCCTTTTTTTGGCGGGATTGTCAAGCTGAGTGTCACGCTCATTTTTCATTGGACTTTTAAAATTATTTATAGAGTTGTTTTAAAAGTTGTAAATAAAAGTTGGTGATTTATGTAGTAAAAAGTGCATTCAGCAAATAATTCGTAACGAACAGTGAAATATCGCAGCATAGTGGCCACATCATAACTTTGTCTCAAACCTCCCTCGTAAGACGGTTCACGCGGCTGTCTTTTTCAACATGACTAAGTCATTTCATGACATTGGCTAAATGCACAAACCGTGCAAAGCCAAAAATGAAAGAAAGGAGAACTTTTGAAGATTTTTATTTTACTTGAAATTGGCACAAAGTCATAGCTAGTGCCACAATACGAAAAAAAAGTCAGGCGTTCCATATCATAATATTTATTAAAAACACCTCTGAATGAGGACAAACCATGTGCTTCCTGCTTGTACTCTTATGCCCTAAAAATGCTACCATAGCGACCTTCTCGCTGCCACCGTTGATATCGTGGCAAAGACAAAGTTTTGTGCCAAAATTAAATTAAGAACGAATTACTCTATCAATGTGAACGCGCCTTACTACGACGTCTGCCGGATAGTTCCGCATATTTGGTTACGGAACTTCGTGTTATAGACATTCTTTAAATTATCCGTATACGATAGAGCTTTAATTAACAAAGTCGGCCAATTAATTGAGAAAGCTATTAGGACTAACAATGGCGATATAGTTAAAATGAGATTTTGTTCCAAACTTAGTTTAAAAACAAATTAGTTATCAATCTTTATGTTCCACATTTCCTCTTATTAATGTGCCTAATTTTTAATAATTATAAACTAGCGCTTGACCGCAATCCCGCCTGATGGTAAGCAGTGATGCGATCGTTGATGGTAAAGCGCGCTAGTTTATTAAGAGCCTTTTCACTCAGAAAAACTGAGCGAATAGCAAAGAAGACGGCAGTTGAGCGAGGTGACGCAATGTTAAACCCAACAACTCGACCAACGATGCTGCGCCAAAGGCAGATTGATCTGAAGACCCTCCACGACCAAACTCCCAACACAACAACATTAGGCGCATCCTACCTGGCACACATCGCAACACAACTGCTCAAACCCGTCTTCCGTACGGCTTCACCAGACATCATCACATGCCGGAACACGACAATTCGCTTGGCGGCAAGACTTTGTCTGGTGGGTGGTCCTTTCGGTCTTCTATAGGATGCATTTTGGGGAGTGTGCGAAGGAATTGCATGATTTAATTCCTCCATCTCCGTTCCACCATCGGACGACCCGTCGTACGGCGAGTTTCCACCCTTACGTTGTTAACATCATTACGATCCGGACGAAGCGTTTCGCCTCCTCCTTTATACCGCGTACATCGAGGGACTGGAACAGTTTGTCAGCGGCGGTGTTTTTATGTCGGACTACAATTTGAGTGTCTTCAAGGCTAGAGTAAATAGGCTCTTAATAAACTAGTGCGCTTTACCATCAACGACTGCGTCACTGCTTACCATCAGGCGGGATTGCGGTCAAGCGCTAGTTTATAATCTTATAAAAAAAAAAACATCTTTTTGGTCTTAGTTTTGTCTGGTCGCAAGCTGTACTTGTTAAGAAATAATCACACCATGTATTAATATGATTCACCGCAATCCGTTCCATGAAGCTACCACCATCACTGCCTTGTTTCGTAAGACCTCCCGAACATCTCAATGTTCTTATATGGTGGTGGCCTAGTGCTTAAAACACCAGCCTCTCAAGTATGAGTGCGCGGGTTCGATTCTAGGTCAGACAAGTATCAATGTAACTTTTCTAAAGTTATATGTACTTTCTAAGTATATCTTGGACACAAATGACTGAAGGTGAAGGAAAACACCTTGAGGAAACCTGGACTTTATGTCTGAAATCTCATTGAGACCCGCATTGAGCAAGTGTGGTGATTACGCTCAATCCTTCTCTGTATGAGAGGAAACCTGTGCCCAGCAGTGGGACGCTAAAAAGGTTGATGATGATGATGATGATGATGATGATCCTACCAATATTACAAAAGTGAAACTTTGTATTGATGTATGTTTGTTAGACTCTAAAGCATTAACTACTGAACTGATTGGGCAACCAGATTTGGCAAACAGTTGGTTTATACCTAGAATTACCTAGTTTCGAACCCATGAGGATATGCGTATAAGAACAGCTATAATATGCACGGATAGTCTAATAATTCGCGCTTAAGAGTGGACTCTAGTGCCAAAGAATTTGGGAAACGGGTATCTGAAGAAACTATGCCGTCGCGCCACTTTCAACCTTTCCCCGTAAAGTGCGAAAGGGACAATTGCAACTCAGGCTGATTTTACCTACAAAAACGTTGACCAAAAGATGATTCATATTCCGCTGTTTTCTTTTTTATAAATCACGGCAGATCTCAATTATTTTTACATCAAAATTCAAAGGATGAGCATACCTATGCCGGTATTATTTTCTTTTTTATCAAAAACTTATCACGTTTGTGTAATATTCGTCTGAACATCGCAGTAAAAATGGGTTATTTTTCGGGATTTTGAAACATTATATTTATTTTATTAATTAAGCTTTGTCCACGAAGAAAACAGCTCAATACGTTTGTATGGAGAAAACACCACTAGAGTCCCCCCTTAATAACTCTGCAGGTCAATTAATAATAGATTAATGGGACAGAATAATTATACCCGTGTATGCTTATCATTTTGCTAACGATAGCTAATGATTAATTATTATACGGAATAGACAATCAAAGAAACACTAGTTATTGTTCAGTTGGATATATATTGTTGTTTTGGATTTAGCTCCATAGATAACGAGCAAATGATTTTATCATTAACATCTGAAAGGCTGGGTTGTTATTCTTGTTAAGATTTAGAGCGGAAGATATAAGTATAAAATAGATAGGCTTATTAAACTATCTAATATTTGATCCTTCGAGCCAGATCAGTAAATCGGACTGATTATTGCTTCAATGAAAATTAATTAAAATTTAAAGCGTATAATTAAAATCACTTTTGAACTGTAAAGTTCCGACCGAACCGAAGTTGGCAGTTCAAAAGTGCTTGTAATTTGTCAGTTAGAACGATGAAGTTAATGGTCATCCCAAAGTGGAGTACGTTCCTAAGAAGAAGAAAGGGCTAAAAACCCCATGGTCAAGCGGGTCCACCCTTTATAGCAGAACTTTTTACGTCATAATTTTATCAGAAAACCCTCTTTTTGC
The DNA here is from genome assembly GCA_037179545.1 of Sesamia inferens. Classification (NCBI taxonomy): domain Eukaryota; kingdom Metazoa; phylum Arthropoda; class Insecta; order Lepidoptera; family Noctuidae; genus Sesamia; species Sesamia inferens. The sequence goes on along the minus strand of CM073928.1, from coordinate 10,109,561 downwards.
AGAAAATCGTTTGGCATACACTCATTTAACATACACCGAAAGCCATAATTTTGAACGTCAGAATTATATGAATGAATCCATAATAATCAATAAGTATAACTATCATATCGTAGAAAGTTCACAACTAGAAACATATTTTGGCATATATTTTAACTCCATAATAATCAAAAGTAGAACCATCATATCGCAGAAAATTCACAACCCGAATCATCTTTTGGCATGCATTTCAGCATGCAAAATACAGCAGGCATTTAGCAAGGATGCAGCAAGCAAGCATGTAGCATGCAACATGCAGCAAGCATGCATTAAGCATGCAACATGCAGCAGGCATGACTTCTGTCACGGCTACGGCGCACCGCAGCTTCGGCTTGCTGCACCTGCTCCTCAGCTCGCGGGCCGCCTCGCTCCTCCGCGCCTTCGCGGGTTTAGATTACACTCTAGGGGTAGGGCAGACAAGACTACGTAGAGTCGGTTTTCCAGCGATTCATTTCTGCCACTAACTTTTGTAACAAACCATAGTGATTTTTAAAACAATTTTTTTTTTCCATATGTCTAATAAAATTATTTCTATTGAAATTCTGTGATTTTCGTAGTATGCTAAGTCAAATTAAGCGAAATAATCGGTGCTCTAAATATACGTTATGCTAAACGAAATTATGCAAAATTGTAACTCTGACAAAGGTAATTATGCCCAATACAATTCTGCCGTCTTAAAAGTATCCTATTTTAAATTCGGACATAAAAACGTTAGGCCAAAAAACAATTATATTAAATATTTTTTTAAACCTTAACAATATTCGTTTAAAAAAGTTTATGCCAAGTGAGTTATGCCAAAAAGGTTTCGGAGCAACAAGTTTCTGCCAGATAGAGGGCACCCTAGTCAAGCAGATGAGTTGGTGCTAATGGCTTATCCGACCATATCACCTAAGTTTTTACAGTGAAATATTTAAAGAAAGGATCGACTATACATGTGGTAGGTCACGCGACGATTAAGATTTTCGAGGAATGATTCGACGCGACGGAAACGCGATTCTGGTAGGACGATTTCCATGAAATTCTCACAGAAATAATTCTACTATAAACATTTTGTGATGTTGTGTCGCCTTTAGTTTAAAAATAGAACAAAAAGAAGATTCCAAATAATTTGACGTAGAGAGTGACCAAGTAAAAAAGCTAGAGGTATTCGTCATAACAAAAAAAAAAAAATACAAAAATTAATACATATCCAACCAGGGAGGAAATAGGTGCCTCTCAGTCCAGTAGTTACGTAAAAGTAAAATATGATACATATAAATGTGTATACTGACTTACATCAACTTAATTTCCTTTATTTCAACATATATAGGTGTATAGTCATTTAAAAATATTAAAAAATAGTAGCCCATCGGGTCCAAGCTACCGGGTCAGATCTCCAGAGAGAGAGGAACCTTCTGACAATGCGAGCCGTGACCAGAAATACCGCTTTCTGGATCAAGCCCTTGATCCAGCTGCCTAACGAGAAGGTAGAGGTAGAGGCTCTTGGCTATTAAGACATTAGCTTTCACGACGATCGGTACAATGGTTGCTGAATCCACATCCCACATATCGACAATCTCACGAGCCTAGTCAAGATACTACATACAGGGTGTATCTGACATCGTGACGCATACTTCGCGAAAAGGCTAGACCGCATGCCACTAATAAAATTATGATAGTTATTTATGTCGTTAATGAACGGTTACAGAATTCACAGTGTTTAAAAAAGTGTCGGCTCGGCCTTTGAACGTTACAAGCGTACCGCCGTGCGGGTTTGTAGGTATGGCGTTGGTCCCTGATGTGAACTCTATTAAATCAACTGATAAGATAGTTTTTCGAATTTTATTGACATTGCGCTTTTTTGTGTAATTAGCGAATTAATTAATTTACTATAAAATCTTATTGGATTATAAAAGTATAGCAATTATGAACGGTCTAAAGTGAAAAAAAGTACATATGTTTTTTTTAATCATGAAAAAGCCGACGAAAAATTTTACCACTGGGGGGTTCAGAATCACGTACTGGATCCATAGTACTCGTTTGTGTGTCGATGTCAGATACATCCTTTATATCAACTTTTATTATTATCGACAATTTCTAATTACTCAATATACTCAGCCTTTTCCTACTTATATTGCGATCGACTTTCAGTTTAATCAGACACAGCTAGATACCGTTTTTTTAGATGACCTCCATAGGTCAGCAATTGGGTAACATGATACCTCTTCACAAGATTGGTTTTCAGACATTTTGTCTTCTGATAACCCGTAGTAACTATCACAAGTTCACAAATTGTAACCGGAATCAAAGAGATTTCTTTTTCGAAGAATCTCGGGATGTATATATCACCCATCAGCGCCACATCAGCAAGCTTAGCTTTACATAATAAATCGATGCGGGCATCTATTATTATTTAACCACAAGCCCAAATATTCAACTTAACACAAAGTAAAAATCCAATTTTACCAATGTCTGTGCAAATATCGCAAAGTATTAAACGAAGTGTCTGCCAAACTTCGATTCAAATCCCGAACACAAATTAGAAATTTTCTGCCTGAAAAGACGTCTTCATTGATTCGATTCGATTTTGAATCCAATTGCTAATATTCCAATTCAACTGTCTAATATTCAAATTCTCTACTCGACATCTTACTAAAAGTTAAGCTAGGTTCAATTTAAATGTTGAAATAAGAATTTTAATATTTATAGAATCCTTAGGAATGTTAGTTGTGGAGGTTTTGAGTTAATACTGTATAAATTTATGGTCACTTTGAAAACGTTTGTCTTATCAACTTTTACTAATAAATGTTTAAACTTCAAACAATTATAATGTTACATTTGAATTGAAAGTACATATGGGTACAGAAAGGTATCAGCAGGGTAACTGCGTAACCCACTATCACTAGGTAGTAATGAGTTTCAGTTTGATAGTTCAACATCATTCACTGCTCTATTTACGATGTTGATTAGACACCTTTTTTGAACATATAGAGGAATGAATTAACAATAAGCTTCAAAACGTGAGTAAAAGTAATAATAATAGGCAATAAGGCGTAGCATAATATATTTATTTCGTATTAAACTTACTTTATTAACACTGTCTTTAAAAAGTTCAAAATTTTTGCAACTTATGAAAATTGTTTTCCCCAGAGTGAGGAAGTGTTGAAGAGAGAGAATTTTGGAGGATTTGCTTATATAATTTTGACGTTTCTCGTAATTTGAATAAACGACTTTTTATTTTGTTTGATTTCATTTTCTTGCAAGGAAATACGGATTTTTAAAAATACACTTTTCAAAAGTAGAGTTCTCATGCTCTTTAATAATTTCGTTTTATATAAGAATATTTTTGACATAAAACGAAAAACGCTTATTTGATTTTGGTTGTAAAATAGGGTATTTAACTAAAAAAAACTAATTAGTCCGTCAGTCAGATTTCTAAAAAATGCTGGACACGTATTTTTCTTTTTTCATATAAACAAAAAATTAACACGACACAGTGCGTTGAAAACTCGTGTGACGTCACTAGACGCTAAACTTTTTAGCGACCGGTGACGTCACCAGCCACCACTCCTGATCATTAATGCCTATTATATTTGTCTATTTTTATTGTTTTGATAAAACAAAAAATACGTGTCTAGTATTTTTTGGAAATCTGACAGACGGACTAATTACTTTTTTTTTCAAATACCCTATTACTCAAATTATTAATAATTTCATAATCAAATTATTACTTTAGTGTTTAGAGACGAAGAATTCCCTCAGAAATGCCAAGAATTCAAAGTAAGATATTAAACTTACAACAAACAACTCAAAGGATTCTTAAGCTACAGCCCATACGTACTTCGATTTACGTCACCTGTGGAAAGGAAATGCAACATTGCAATTCTGGAAGCCACAAGGTTTAAGTTCAATTTAGAAGAAGACTTCGTTTCTACAATATTTTATTAAAAACGTAAGCAGCAGTGGAGTGAAATTACTGGTAGGTCGCCAAACGAACACAATTTCGTCCATTTTGTCCACTAAATATTTATGATGGACGTGGATTCAAGCAGTATCTTTCGACAATAATTGAATCATTTATCATAAGCCTGCTTGATTATGTTATTGTGTTGTTTTATTAGATGGATGTAACTTACTGCTGACTACATACCGCTAGTTACATCACAATATTCTTACATAATATTCACACAAATAAATAATTTTTTTTCGTATTTGATCACTTTATTAAAACAAGTATGCGACTTAGTAATTGTTTATTGTTATTTCTTTGTGGCCAACTAGAGTAAAGATTTAGAATAGAATAGAATCACAAATTATGGATCTTTTTACATAGCAATCTCAAACGCGTAACAAAAGAAAACGACACTTGACAAAAAAAAAAATGCCCGGGACCAATCAGAGCGTCGCGTGAGCCGGCCACGCCATAGATTAATAAATGTAATCAATTATACGCATCCCAAATCATAGTCGCACAAGCGTTGGGGTATAGTTATGACACGGTGGTTAGGACGGTTTGCTACAATGTAAGTGTCTGTGCAGCGATGGCCTAGTGATATCTGCAACTTGTAAAGTCGCGGCAAAGTAAATCGCCTGTTTTACTTTATGTTAATTGTTTCTTCACCAGTGCTCTCAAAAGGACGAAGGAAAACATCGTGAGGAAACCGGCTGGCGGCATACACTAGAGCTAAAAACTTCGATGTATGTGACATCTACCAATCCGCACTAGGCCAGCATGGTAGATTACGGCCCATTCCGAGAGGAGGTCTATGTCCCAACAGTGGGAAAATTATAGGCTGATTATGGAAGTGTCTGTGATGTTAAAGTAATAACGGGATTTTTTAAATCTTTCATTGGCCTAGCTTTTTCTCAACTATATGGGATTCGGCTTTCAGTCATTGCGGATACATCTGAATACCAGTACTTTATATGGAGCGACTTCCCATCTGACCTCCATAGTCGTATTGGTATCGTATTACCCATAATATTGTTACGAATGCACTTTATGTCGATGGCATAAGGTTCAATATTCCGTGACATGCAGTGCGTAACTTTTAGGCCCTATAACTCGAAACATAGACATTATTGAGGTACCGTATAAAAACGCATTGCTAGACCTAGGATGACCTATCGAATGGTACAGGTCTCAACAATTTTGTCAGCAAAGTGTCGACATCGAAATTTCCAGAAATTCGTCTCCGGTGGATTACCGTAGGTACCTACTGAATGTACTCGAAGTTATGCGCTATTATTATTACGTCTAGACGAATCTGGAATGTTCGATCCGCTGACCTATATTTAGCCCCGTGACGCCAGCGCAGGGTCAGTCTGCATTAGACAACCGAGGCGCAAACAGCGACAGTTAAGAGGCGATCTTTGAGAATACCTACTACGACAACCGTAACGAGGCCTTTAAGTACTACGTCAAATAACATCTGTAGTGTTATTGTGTGTTTACGACACGGACTTCGTGGACATAAAGGAAGATTTCGGTGCAACGTCAGCTACATTGTACTTGTCATTGCCTACAATCGACTGTACCTTCGTTGCCAATAAACTTCATAACCCTTAACCGGCATTTCAGTACCCCTAGCCTGTAACAATATGTCAATGTATCTTGCCAAGGGTATCTCGGCAAGACTGGTGGCCAGACCCGTAACGTCAAAGATCTGACTGATCTGATCTGTCAAAGATCTGTGAATGACAATCAGGGCCAAAGGCTAGACTAAGCACGGTAAGCACGTTTCGTATTTTTTTTTCATTAAATTCATGAAATCACGTAAAATATATAAGAATACAATAACCCAATGTTTTAATTTCTCGTCTGACTCTGTTGTTGTTTTCTGTAATCTCGGAAATGAAGTTTATTACCGGGGTGCTATGAACCCCTAAAAAGAATTTGGAGGAGGAATCTTCTTAGGTAGAATAAAACTGCGTGTCCGATATGATCTGTGTAATTTGACTTCAAAACCCCTGCTTATATCTACATTTTTTATGGCACAAGTTGCGGTATGACTAATTATTTACAATTATAAAATACAATATTATTACTACGATGTTTAACACGCGTCGCGTCTCGGAGAGGGGCGTGGGGCGCCGCTGGCCCGCGCTGTGAATCTATAAATATAGGTAGACGCGCTGAGTCGTTCCTTTTCGCCGAGGGCCGCCCGCCGTGTCAAGATCTCCGCTGCGCTGCGCCAGCTTCGTGTGTCGTCTTCGCGCCAAGATTCCGCTGCGATGTATCCTTCGTGTGCAGTCTTCGTGTAGAGATCTCCGCTGCGATATATCAACTCCGTGTGTCAAAAACGTACTTACGAGTGATGTCGTTGAACCCACGCAACGCATCACGTATCATATTCCTTTGGCAGTAAACGCCTTTTTCAAGGCGGCCTCTTGTTCCTTTCAACAGATGAGTCAAACGTATAGCGTCTCTCTCGAGACGGCGTTGTTCGATTATTCCTGAATGGATGTTGTCAAAACGTATTGGTAATAAGGTGTTGTTGGTATTCCTTGGTAACTGGTAACTGTTTGGAGGTAACTGGTAACTGTTTGGAGGTAACTGTTTGAATGTACGGTAATTCTATGTGTGCTGTATGTGTGTTCCTACAGCATCCCCCTCTTAAGCGAATCGTACATTTTTTTTAACGGTGCGTCCGGTGCGAGTGACGTAGGATTCGCGGGTTGTACTCGAGGTCGGCGGGGTCAGCGGCCGCGGCTCATTATTAGCGCTCGATGTATGTGTGCGGCGAGTGTCACGTGCGTCTGTTGTTCCTCTAGTAGTAGATTCTTCTTGCTTGAGTAAGTGTGCTGGTTTGAGTCTGTCGATTGTGATGACAGATGTTCGTAGGGGCATCTGAATGGTAAATTGTTTGTTGCCGCGATGTAGAACTTTGAATGGGCCTTCGTAAGGTGGAGTCAGTGGGCTTCGTACGGTATCATTACGCACGAAGACATGAGAACACGTAGCCAAGTCTTTGTACACGAAAATCTTTCTGTTGTTGCTATGTGACTTGCTGTTTGGAGATAGTGTCGACATTGTTTCGGTCAGCTGACGGGCGAATTCTGCGTCGTCGTTTTTTGGCTGTGTAGGCGTGAAAAAATCTGACGGTATTCTTAATGTTGACCCGTATGTCATGAGAGCTGGGCTGACTTGCGTATCTTCACGTAAAGCTGTTCTTAAACCGAGGAGTACGGTCGCTAGTTCCTCGCTCCAGTGTACGCCGGCGTTTCGCGCCATAAGTGCGGATTTCAAAGTTCGATGCCATCGTTCGACTTGACCGTTTGCTTGAGGGTGAAATGCGGTGGTTCGAATCCGTGTTATGCCAAATTTCTTCATCAGTGCGTTGAATAATGACGACTCGAACTGTCTGCCTTGATCCGTTGTCACACGTAAGGGGCAGCCAAATCGCGCTATCCATCCCTCGTAAATTGCCTTAGCAACAGTGTTGGCGGTGATGTCACGAGTAGGTATTGCTTCGGGCCATTTAGTGCAACGGTCGACCATCGTGACTAGGTATCTATAGTCATTAGACGGCGGAAGTGGTCCGACAATGTCTACGTGAATATGTTCGAAACGCGCTGATTTTTGAAACTCGCCGAGCGGGCTGATAACATGTCGCTGGATTTTCCCGCGCTGGCATCCGATGCATGACCTTGTCCACATACCGACTTCTTTATTCATATTCGGCCAAAAGAATTTAGTGACCATTATCTTTCTTGTCGAACGGACACCTGGGTGACTAAGTTCGTGTTGTGCTTTGAATGCTACAAAACGATAAGACGCTGGTAGGTACGGGCGTAAGTTGCCTGTTGATGTTTCGCATATGATAGGTCGTTGACCTCCGGGCAATGTGATTTCTGCAAACTTCAGATTCGGGTTGGTCATGCTGATCTTGAGTTCGTCGTCGTTCTCTTGGTCTTTAGCGAGTTGACTGTAGTCGATCGTAGATTGCGACAAGTCGATTTCTTCTATACGAGATAGGGCGTCGGCCGCTTCGTTATTATTACCGTGAACGTATTGAATTTTCGAGCAAAACTGACTTATGTAATGTAGTTGACGCTCTCTTCTCGGTGTATCGCTGGTACTTGGCGATCTTGTTAATGCATACGTTAATGGCTTATGGTCGGTGAATATTGTTACGTCGTTGCCTTCTATCAGCCGACGTAGGTGCTTAATTGAGATGAACATTGCCAATAACTCGCGATCATATACGCTATATTTTCTTTGCGTATCACTCAATGTTTTTGAATAGAATGCCAGTGGTTTCCATACGCCATCGACCTTTTGTTCTAATACAGCGCCAATGCTAGTGTTTGACGCGTCTGTGTATAGACGTAATATTGCGTTGGGAATCGGGTGCGTAAGTGTTGTGGCCTTGAGAATGCTTTGTCGGCATTTCTCAAAAGCTTGCTCGCTTTCTGGTGTCCATTTTATCGGAGTTTTATCATTTTTCTTGCTGTTGTGTAGGTACTTGTTTAATTCATGCTGATGTTCGGCTTGATGTGGCAAACAGCTGCGATAAAAGTTAATCATGCCTAAAAATCTTCTTTTCTTCGGGGTCACCATATCAGAAGGTTGCGTGTTCACATCACGTCGGGGTCACCAATTTGGAGGAGGAATCTTCTTAGGTAGAATAAAACTGCGTGTCCGATATGATCTGTGTAATTTGACTTCAAAACCCCTGCTTATATCTACATTTTTTATGGCACAAGTTGCGGTATGACTAATTATTTACAATTATAAAATACAATATTATTACTACGATGTTTAACACGCGTCGCGTCTCGGAGAGGGGCGCGGGGCGCCGCTGGCCCGCGCTGTGAATCTATAAATATAGGTAGACGCGCTGAGTCGTTCCTTTTCGCCGAGGGCCGCCCGCCGTGTCAAGATCTCCGCTGCGCTGCGCCAGCTTCGTGTGTCGTCTTCGCGCCAAGATTCCGCTGCGATGTATCCTTCGTGTGCAGTCTTCGTGTAGAGATCTCCGCTGCGATATATCAACTCCGTGTGTCAAAAACGTACTTACGAGTGATGTCGTTGAACCCACGCAACGCATCACGTATCATATTCCTTTGGCAGTAAACGCCTTTTTCAAGGCGGCCTCTTGTTCCTTTCAACAGATGAGTCAAACGTATAGCGTCTCTCTCGAGACGGCGTTGTTCGATTATTCCTGAATGGATGTTGTCAAAACGTATTGGTAATAAGGTGTTGTTGGTATTCCTTGGTAACTGGTAACTGTTTGGAGGTAACTGGTAACTGTTTGGAGGTAACTGTTTGAATGTACGGTAATTCTATGTGTGCTGTATGTGTGTTCCTACAAGAACATTGGGTACCTTTCATCGACATACCATTCGACCAAAACAGCTCAAGCGGAGGTGGAAGCTAGTAGGTACTCAATGAAAAGAAAGGCAGCTTAGCCAAGATAATAGTATCGTTTGAGTAATAATTGAGCTCGACTTTACGTTTGAACTTTGCTTTGATTGTACTTTTTTTCGTCTGACTATTGAGCAAATGGTAACAACATGAAAACTGATGTGTGAAATAATTTGTGGTTTTATTTTTAGTTATAGATGTAAATACAATATTGTATGAAACTGTGCCCATTATAAAGACATTTTGGCCTCTTGTATTGAGCTGCGGAAAGAAAAAAAGAAGGAATCAAAATATATTCACATGATGCAACAAAAAAAATCACAAAAAAATAAGTTGAAGGAAAAATAATAAAATCAATAATAATTAATAAAAAAAAATTGTATCTACAAGCTATATAATATATAGCTCTATATTTCAGTTATACTAAAATTAATTGGTTCGACATATTATTTGACAGTGCACCATAATGAAGCTTACCGAACATTGTCATTCAAATTAAATGTGTATGCAAAATTTCAGCTCAATCGGTTGAGAATAACTGCAAAATCCAATTTGATTTGATCCACACATTGTATCAAATAAGGAAAATTAAAGGTTACAACCTTTAATTTTCCGTAAGATGGCGTACCTATATTAGGTTCGTTCGTTACCTTTTTTTTTGCGTGATTTAATCTGTGGTTTAAAGAACGATTAGCTAACGCTTTCAATATAATAACCCACTGAGTATGCTGTTGGGGCTACCGTGGCGTTGTAGTGCGTCAGGGATGTTAGCGGATAATAATATTAATGGTTTTACTGCCTTTATTAGGAATAGATGCACATCCCTGACGAAGCGTGTTTGCGGCAGCAACAACTCTCTGTGTGTTCGCGGATCGATGAGATTCTTTCATGTTGCAGAGGTGGTAACTCCACGCTAAGTATTAATTTTATGTATTTTTTTATTATAAGAATTTATTTGATTATAATTTTGTCTCTAACCTACTAACACTAGAAGTTAAGTAAAATTATTACTAATCTTGTAGACTGCTCTCTGAATCAAAAGTGTTCTATGTAACTATTCTTTTAAACTGAGCCCCAGTTTAACGTTTCCAAAAAAAGATTCTAGATGTAGTTACATCTGTGGCGGGTTGTCACTTATGCGGTAGCCAAACAGATTGATACTAATGATTTGAACTTGGTCACGAAATGTCAACTTTGTCCATGTTGGGTTTATTATAATTGGGTAATATTTTATGTTTTTATAGTCCTGTATTCTTCAATGAAACTTTCCCATTTAAAAATTTTGTAACTGGAATGCCTGATCATAAAATCCAGTAACAGAATTGAACTATTTCAAACATGTCATAGCATTTCTCGGTGGTAGGCCTCAACATCGGCTGCCGGCATAAGTTACCACCCACCAGACAAAGCCGTGTCGCCAAGCGATTCTCCGTGTTCCGGCATGATGTCTGGTGAAGCCGTACGGAGGATGGGTCTGAGCAGTTGTGTTGCGATGTGTGCCGGGACCGGGTACGATGCGTCAAATGTTGTTGTGTCGGGAGTTTGGTCTTGGAGGGTAGCGGGATCCGAAGCACGATGCTCCGCTAGCCGACTGCAGGTAGTTGGCCAGTCATATACGAAAGGCTGCTCCGCCAACTGCGAAAAATCCCGGGGTGGCCTCATCGTGCCGGTTGACGACCGGACGAGAGGACCCAATGGCGATCCCTGGAGGGGTTCGGGCGTCCCTGCAGTCTCCAGATCAATCTCCCTCTGGCGCGGCATTATTGGTCGTGTTGTTGGGTTTAACATCGCATCACCTCGCTCAACGGCCGTTTTCCTTACTATTCACTCAATAAAATAAAATGAAAAGTCTCAAAAAGAAAAGTAGGTGTACACAACGGGCGCACGTCCTCTCGTTTAAAGTGCACTTCTCAAACATTCGAGGTTTGCACTCCAATACCGATGCAGTCCATCACCATCTTGAGACTGAAAAGCCCCACCTACTTTTCTTGCGGAGATCCAGATCAGATGTCCGTCTGATGTGGCATACCTCAGCTACCCGGGATACTCTTTGGAGAATCATTTCCTGCAGCGTGCCAGGGTCTGCGTGTATGTTCGCAATGACATCTGTTGCCGGCGTGTCCGTCACCTCGAAGACCCTCATTTTTCGTCCTTATGGCTGATAGTTGACACTGGTGTGGACAAAATTGTCTACACCTGTGTCTACCGATTGCACAGCGGTGACCAGGAGACAACTCGACTATTTGACCACCTCAGTGAAGCTGCTGACAATGCGCTGCATCGGCACCCTGACGCACAGTTTGTCGCTCTGGGGGACTTAAATTCTTGCTACCAAGAATGGCTTTTCCCAACCAGAGGACCGACCATGCTGGTAGAGAAGCGCGAAACTTTGCGCTATCAGTGGGCCTTTCCCAGCTGGTGAAACAAGCGATTAGGGTGCCTGATGTAGCTGGTCATACCGCCAATTGTCTGGACCTTATGCTGACCACTGATGAAATGTGTTGTTACAGTTTTCTCACCGTTAAGAACTTCAGATCACTGTCTGGTGAAGTCTATGTCGTCCTTCTCCCCACCTGATTGCGACTCGCGTGGTGAGCGAATTTGACGATACAAGTCAGCAGATTGGGATGAGATGCGCCACTTCTTTGCATCTTATCCTTGGCAGCAAGTCTGCTTCTCTTCTGACAATCCGTTGAGCTGGGCGGACGCTATATCCGATGTGATGCATCAAGCTATGGAGTATTTTATCCCATTCAGTGAAGTGCCTGTCGATGGTTCGGCTCGCCCATGGTTCAACGCCGACTGTGTGCAAGCTGAACAGCGTAAGCATATGGCATTTCTTACCTGGGTTGAAGCTTGTGACCGCAGAACTCCGGATATAAGGTCAACGAAGAGAGCCTTTAACCGTGCTGCCAAGTCCTACAAAAAGGCGCTTAAGAAGGCTCGCTTCGACCACATTACTCATATTGGCAACAAGCTCTCTGCGCAACCATCCGGTAGCAGATCTTTCTGGTCCCTAGCCAATTCGGTCGAGGCGGACTACTGTCGGATCACACTGCCTCCGCTGGTTAGACCTGATAGAGCAATGGCTCATACGGCGAGAGAGAAAGCAGATCTCTTTGCATCTCTCTTTACCCATAATTCGCGCCTTGACACTACCAGTGCATTCCACCTAAATTACCTCATTGCGGAACTTCAAAGCTGGAGGTTCTCATTAGGAACAAGGAGTTTCTGAGAGTATTGTGTCATCTGGACGTGAATAAGGCTAGTGGTCCGGATGGTATACCAGCGATTGATCTTAGGATATGTGCCCGAGTTGTCTCCTGTATTGACGCGCTTGTATCGCCTCTCATTTAGGACTTGCCAACTTGCCCGTGCGTAAAAAGGGGAGTCGTGCTGATTCTACCAACTATCGGCCGATCCCAATAGCCTCCATACTCTGCAAGATTATGGGGCGCGTATTAAACTCGCGCCTCTTGGCTTACTTGGAAGGTAACGATCTCCTCAGTGACCGACAGTACTGGTTTCGACGCAATCGGTCAACTGGGGATCTACTAGTATATGCCACTCACTTTTGGGGCGTGACCCTCGAGAAAAATGGGGAAGCGATTGCCGTCTCCCTTGATGTCTCGAAGGTCTCCGACTGGGTATGGCACGCTGGCCTTTTGAGTAAGCTTCCTGTGTACGGCATTTCCCCTGGTCTGACTGGCTGGGTAAAAGACTTCCTGACTGAATGGTCCCTCCGAATTGTTGTCGACGGATGCTCATCAGAGCCTATGTCGACCAATGTTGGTGTTCCTCAGGGGTCTGTTCTGTCTGCAACTCTGTTCCTGCTGCATATTAACGATCTGCTGATGCTAGGTATCTATGGGTATGCAGGTGATAGCACAGTTGTGGAGAGATATCTGCCGGAAGCTCGGGTTAGTAAGGAATCAATCCAGTCCGAAAGAGAGGCTATGGTAGAGCATACGAGTGCTGCACTACAGGCAGTCTTCGAATGGGGCAAAGCCAATCTTGTAGCATTCAATTCCGCCAAAACACAGGCGTGTGTTTTCACCGCCAAAAGGAGCCCGTTCACCTTGGAATGTACTGACCGCCTTCAGCTTTTGGGTGTTGAGATTTCCTCGAACCTAAACTTTGGGCGGTTCATTGAGTCCAAGGCCAAGGTGGCTGCCAGAAAACTTGGCGTCATCGCAAAGGTCCGATGGCACTTCACACCAAGGCTCAAATGTTGTATAAAGCACAGGCCCACTCGCGTGTGGAGTACTGCAGCCACATTTGGGCTGGTGTTGCGAAATGTCACCTGGCTACTTTGGATTCAGCGGAGAGGCGTGCGACGAGGTTGATTGCCGACCCAGATTTAACTCGAAACGGTCTCAAAAGCCTGGAGCACAGGCATAGAGTAGCTAGCCTTTCGGTCTTCTATAGGATGCATTCTGGTAAGAGTGCAAGGGAATTGCATAATTAAATTTCCCCATCTCCATTCCACCATTGTATTACCTGTCGTACGGCGACTTTCCACCCCTACGTTGTTGACACCACTACGATCCGGACGAAACGTTTCGCTTCTTCTTATATACCGCGTACATCGAGGGACTGAAACAATTTGCTGGCATCGATGTTTCCGTCACACTACAATTTGAGTGTCTTCAAGGCTAGAGCGAATAGGCTCTTAATAAACTTTTAAGTTACTTACTTTACTTAAACACTTTACCGTCAACGATCGCATCTTACCATCAGGCGGGATTGCGGTCAAGCGCCAGTTTATTTATAATTTATAAAAAAAAAAACATTGCATTTTACTATAGTGTTACAGAAAGTATAAATACATTTTCGAAACGGTTTCAGTTACTGTCAGTGGTGGAGTTTGACCGGAAAACTTCGGAACTGAATGTTGTATCTCTCAATCGTTCAGTGAATGCAGCTCCGTCCGTTCAATATGTAATTTACAGCGCTTCCAATATTAACTGCAGACGAAGTTTGATGTATGGCGGTAAAATATAATCCTGGAAGGAATGTATCTAGGGTAAGGACGACGGAAGAAGGAGTATACAACGGAAAATATGGCATCAATTTTTCCTTTTGTAATTTGTCGCAACCATTAAAATTCACCTCACTTCTGTGTTTTTAAATTGAAATCCAATCATTCAATACCGGGAAGGTGTAAATGAATCGAAACCTGAATTTTAAATTTATATTAGTCTTGTCTTTATAGCAAAAAAGGCTTTTATGATATAGATAAAGGTAGATCTATAAAGGCAGGTGGTTATTTTCTATCAATTCTCTCGAAATGGCGAGGGAAAAATTTCGTGAGGAAACCGCTATGTACTAAAATCAAAAGTTTTAAAACGTGTTAGAGGAAAGATTATAAAATGCTACAGAATAGAATAGATTATTTCTGACAGAAGTGCATAAGGATAGTAAAAATTTTACTTATCTGCTAATATTAGTGGGCTACTGACACAGATATAGGATATAGATGTAGATCTATATACGGAATGGTGTTGACAATACGACAATAAATTAAAGATCGTGTACCTCAATACATTCTCAGTCTACCCATAAAAAATCATATAAATATGTAGATTAGTTTAGTCTCAGGAAATTATTTTTCATTTTTCACATTTACTACATGATGTACATGTTGATAAGGAAGCGCTTATAGGTTGATGACCGTCGCATCCTTTCGTACAAAACTTTCATAATAATGGCGCGAAACAGCAAGTTGATACAGGATCGCGCTGTCGCCGATAGGAGGTCAGTGAACCAATATTTTTAAAGGATGTGATGATGATTATTCCGTTTGCAATTTTATGCGATTTAGTTTGTTTGAAAGTTTTTTTTTTTTTGGTGTTAGGTTTTTTTCTACAGTTAAGGATTATTCCTATGAACCAGCATTGTGCGTATTTACATTTATTGTCGTATTGTCAGCACCACTCTGTGTATAGAATTAATACTTAGCGTGTGTTTGCGATATTGTTCTGACTCCAAAATAATAAAATGGCTGTAAGTAAATGCACTTCTTTGTTGAACGCGTCAATTCGATTCAACCGACATAATCACGTTGGGATCACCAAAATGTTTGCGATATTGTTCTGACTCCAAAATAAAAAAAATGCGTGTTCTATTTCAGTTTTGTAGTTTAATACTTTATAAATACAAGTTAACGGAAAACAATTTAGTTTTATGAATACAACAACTGTATGACGCTAGTGTTCGTTAGAGGTCAATTCCAGCAACTGATCCGTGGACACACCGAGAATACTGTTGGTGCGGCCATGAACACTCGTCATCAGGATTGCGCATCTATTTTTAACAATTGCAACAAAACCATTAATATAATAATCCATGTCTTCAGTCACTAAGTGTGACTTGCATAGCATTATGCAAGTCACACTGAGTATCACATCACAGTTTCAATAATTACATTTCCAGAAAGAAAACATCCTATACAATCTGTTCACTGCAACATGTTACATAAAACCAGTACAGTACATAATCAGACGATTACACATAAGCCCTAAAACAATGGCACAGTAACCAACAGCGGTCAATATACAGGCCGGTCATGTAATTGGGTGGCGTAAACAAAAAATATTTATTGGCAGAGGTCATCAACCCGTGGGTCGCAAACTGGGCACTCTGCCAACAGCTCAGCGCCCGACGACAGATAAATTCGGGTGCCTGCTTTTGTGCACGTGTTATAAATAGTAGCATTCGTGAAAATGTACGAATACCTACTACGACTTTTGACATTTATAAGTGTAGGTGTGAATAACACCTACACTTTAATTTCCCAGTACATTTTTTCGAAATCGTATTGGCAGAGATTGAAATGTTATGGGTACCTGGAAATGTTTGTCGAAGTCAAATGAAAAATTCAGCGGTTTTTATTTGAAATGTATTTTTTTTATTGAATTTTATGAAAATAATGTACATTTTTAAAGAGTGGCCACACAATACATAGTCAAGCCGAGCCTTATTTCCATTTTTCATGATCTTTGTACTAAACTACAATAAGACATAAAGTTCTTCGTGGACTACATCACCGCAAAAAATGAAATGTTTACCAAAGTGCGAATGCGAAATTTTGCATACATTTTGCTACTATTATTTATGTTTCCGCAAACTGTGCCAGTGGTATGCAAATGTATGATCAATAGTTACTTCATATATTATTATCTCGAATATTGCTTTCAAATATTCGCAAGTAAAACTTAATGTCTTTTGTAAACTAAAGTAACATAAACGCTACTAAAACTTTTATGTCTTTTATCACCTAGTGCGACTGCCCCAATTATGCTTGTAGGTAACCTAATTATACTAAGGCTTAGTTGCAACGTACGGGGTCCTTATTATCCGTAAATAAATGTCTGTTATCATCATCATCATCATAATCAACCTTTTTATCGTGCCCCTGCTGGGCACAGGTCTCCTCTCATACAGAGAAAGATTGAGCGTAGTCAACACGCTTGCTCAATGCGGGTTGGCGATTTCAGACTTAAAGTCCAGATTTCCTCAAGATGTTTTCCTTCACGTTGTAATCAGTCATTGATTTCCAAAATATGCTTAGAAAGATATGCTTAAAGATGTCTGTTATATACCGTGATATTTCAGTCTTATTACAAGGCAGCCCATTTTATCTATACAAATGGCTACTTAACCTTAGTTTAAGATTTAAAAAATATTATGTATTATTAATTTTTAAGCTAGGGAACTTCGGTAAAGAAATTCGACGTATCCTTGGAACGCAAGACTCGGACTGCCCTCACATATAGGGTGTTTCAAAGTATGTCATGCGACATAAAAATGCGTGAAATTTTCACTTTTATGTTTTTGATTTTTTTGTGCCGCTTGGCGCGGGAGGTGCAGCACCGCTCGTCGTAGAGATCCTTGGGGGAGGCCTATATCCATCAGTGGATGTCTTTTGGCTGAAATGATGATGATGAGAATAGAATAGAAAAACTTTTATTTCAGACAGGAGTCCGTAAGGTAAATACCAATTTTACTTAACTGATAGTGCTACAGACACAAATATTGGACACAGTTTACGTACATAGTGGAATATAATAACTAAAATTCCACGGTATATAGTTTTTATTACATTCTAATTGTTTTGCATGGTCCCTCTCACCGAGAGAGGCTTGTATCCCAAGTGGGAGAACGTTACAGGCTGACTGTGTTATGTATGTATGTATGTATGTACATAATTATGTTATAAAGGGTGTATCTGACATCGACGCACAAACGAGTACCATGGATCCAGTACATGATTCTAAACCCCCCAGTGGTGGAATTTTTCGTCAGCTTTTTCATGATTTAAAAAAATATTTATGTAGTTTTTTTCACTTTAGACCGTTCATAATTTCTATACTTTTGTAACCCAATAAAATTTTAAAGTAAAAATTAATTATTTTAATTACATAAAAATACTATAATATGCTAATTACATAAAAAAGCGCTATGAAAACAAAACTCGAAAAACTATCTTATCAGCTGATTTAATAAAGTTCACATCAGGGATCAATGTCATACCTGCAAACCCGCACGGCGGCATGCTTACAACGTTCAAAAGCGGAGCCGACCCTTTTTTTAAACACTGTGAATTCTGTAACCGTTCATTAACGACTTAAATGACTATAATAATAATAATAATATATTTATTAAACCAAAAAAGTAAATCCGTTACACAATTTGTTTTAGCTACATAAAATTATGCTTAGAATAAATTAATAACAATAATTGTGTCCAATTAGCATCTGCTGCCGAACTAGGTTTAAAGCCTGTGCTTCAGCACGCAGCGCCTCAAGCCCTCAGACTGGGTATGCAAGTATGAGCTAAATAACAAAAGGAAAACAGTTTTAAACTATGAACATAATTAAACGAACGATTGAAAGTTTGATAGTTTGATGTCCTCTAGGTGTGTAATGTGAGTGGTGAGTGTATGTGTGTTAGAGGGTGTGTAATGAATAAAGTAACTTTAGCTAGTAGATTCTTTAGGTGATATTTACAACCTGTTTCGACACTATTTCAGGATAGTCAGTATATCCTCAGTTTGGTCGTACGTCAACTTCCAAAGCCACAGAGATACCGACTTTTTCATCGACATTCTATTCATCGAGTATATTTCCAGAATTTTATTAATTTTATCATATAAATAAGGGCCCAAAAATGGGTAAAACCTACGAATAAAAGCCGTTTTTAGGTGAGATAACCTCTTGCATACAGGTAGGCAATTCCGTCGTATTAACTTGATTGGATTGTACTCCAAGGTAGCGTGTTGCTTTGAGACGATACTCACGATAAACAATTGTCGTACAGTCAGCACCTCACAGTATTCATACAAAAGTGTGGTAGAGTAACGGAAAGGCTTAAAAGTACAGGGTTTCAGTATGGTTCTCTGTGACACCTCAAGTTGCTTTATAGTAGTTTTCGGTGCACCGCCCCACGATGAAATGCAGTATGTAATCAGCGACTGACAAAGCGCAAAATAAATTTGTTTTAGGAATAACGGGGTCACTACATATCTTAATGTTTTAAAAATGTAGGTAAGTTTACGAATCCTTTTACTCATCAATTGAATGTGTGCTTTGAAGCTAAAATTTTCATCAATTACAACGCCCAAATATTTAATTGTTTTTGTACGCTCTAAAGGCACGCATGAGCATTTAGCATGACTCAAAGCCTCCGGAGGGCAGTTATGTGCTATTATATTTTGACTCGAATGTGATGAAGTACGGATTGAAAAGGTTAAGTATTTTGTTTTCTCAATGTTCAAGGTAAGAACATTATCATAAAGCCACCTCTTTGCCATATCAAAACCTTTCTGGGCTAGCTGGTATGTCTCATTCCATGTATTAGCAGCGAAAATGAGGGCAGTGTCATATGCATATGAGATAATTTTTCCATGAAAAGAGTTCAGACAAAGGAGATCGTTTATGTAAACGAGAAAAAGTGTGGGACCAAGAATGCTACCTTGCGGTACGCCATAAGTAACTGGAAGATCAGAACTAGTATAGGGACCCACCTTAACACACTGAGTCCTGTGAGTTAGATAATCGGTGAAAAGGTTGAGTTGTTTCCCTCTAACGCCAACTCTTTCTAATTTGCGTACAAGGGCTGGAACTGAAACCGTATCGAAAGCCTTTGCTAAATCAAGAAATATTGCTATACATTTATTACATTTATCTAAATTAGTGGTTATAAAATTTGTTAAATTAGAAACTGCCTGGTCAGTAGATTTTCCACGTCGAAAACCATACTGATGTTCAGATAAAATGTGCTTATTTTCGAGATAGTTTACTAAACGTTTATTAATTATTTTTTCTAAAATTTTTGACAGAGAAGGTAATATTGAAATAGGCCTATAGTTCTCGATACGGTTCCTGTCCCCACCCTTGTGAATTGGTCGAATCTGAGATTTTTTGAGGGCTTTAGGAAAGCTACCGCTATTAAGGCACATAAATATAAAATATAAATATAAATATATACGGACAAATCACACAGATTGAGCTAGCCCCAAAGTAAGTTCGAGACTTGTGTTATGGGATACTAACTCAACGATAATATATTTTATAATAGATACATATATAGATAAACATCCAAGACCCAGGCCAATCAGGAAAAGATCGTTTCCCATCATGACCTGCCCAACCTACGGAAAACTCATTCTTCAGTGCAGCTATTAGGCCCATAACTTCCCCTTCATCCGTGTCATAGAGCACAAAAGAACTAAGATTTTGCTCACAGGCATCTTCACTTTTTTGGCCTGTACTCGCGCAATTTGTTCAGCTAATGATTTGCCCACGTTGGAAAAATATAAATTTATTTCATTCACAGAGTGCTGGGGAGAGTCACTTAATAAAAGTAGTTCCTTTGGATAGTTTACATTTTTTGCTGAATTAGTTATATTTTTTATTGTATCCCACAATTTTTTACTATTTTTACCAGCTTTCCGAACAAGTTCTCTGTCATAATCTAGTTTAACTTTCTTTAAAATTGAACAACGAAAATTTCTGTATCTAGTGTAACTAGTTTTAAGTATTAGGTCATCTGGAAAAGATTTCGATTTTTTATGCAGTTTATCCCTGTTGCGCATGCATCGCAGCAAACCCTGAGTTATCCACGGGTTGATAATCTTTTTGCGACAAGAAAGTATAATGGTTTCGGAATTAGTACTCAGAGCAGTCTTCAATTCTTCAGTGACATAGTTCAATGCGGAGTCAACATCACCTGTTTCGTAAATGGGAGTAAAGTTAATTTTGCTTATGTCTTGAGTTAAACCTTCCTGGTCTACATTAGTGCGCGTTAAGAAGGCATACTTACGCGACTGTCGCTTTTTCAAACAAAATATAACAGATTTATGATCCGTGAGCGTGGATTGTGGAACAATTATACTTGAGGGAAGGTTTGTTCTTAAAAGCACATGGTCCAAACAGGAGCCGCTTGCGTCACGAGTGATAAAAGTATGTGCTGGCAATAGACCGTGATAGGCAGTGAGAGATAGATATTGAATAGCGGATGTGCTCAGATTCTCGGAGATTATGTCTATGTTTAGATCTCCTAATATTGCAATAGTTTTATATCCAGATAATTTCATCAAAGTTTCATCCAGCGACGTTAAGAATGGTTCAATGTTTGAATAAGAGGGTGACCGGTAGAGAGCAAGTAACACCGTGTCGTTATTTCCTATTTTAACCAAAAGGCAATTACAATTTCGTACGTTAGGTTCCTCAACACAAAAGCTAAGTTCTTCCCTTATATACACGACAACACCATCGTTCTGAAGTGGGTTTGATGAAGTAACAAATGAACAATATCCACTAATTATAGGAATACAAGATACATAGGTCAACCAACATTCCGTTAGGATGAGTACGTCACAATCAATCCCGAGTCTGGTTACTAAAACTTGAAAATCCAAAAAGTTGCAATTCAGACTACGAATATTTTGAGTAATAACTGACAGCGATGAGTGTGATGGGAATATTTTGTTGCAGTCATCAACTTCACATTCGCAAGTTTCGGATACAACAAACTCATCAATGTTATTTGAAAGATTATCAAAATTAGCCATTGGTACATAAGTAACATAAATGATCTAGCTGACAGTAGTCTAATGAAAAAGAGGTTAATATGGTTTTTAGATGCGAGAAGTTATAACACAATTGGGAGTTTACAATTTTGGTGTTACAAAGAAATTTTATGATTTTGTAATAATTAAATGCAGTATTATCAAAACATTGACAGTGAGAGACATTCACCCTTGGAAGATCTACCGCAGTTATACAATCAAATGTGTAAAGAGTAGTATGTGTACTTATAACATAGAAATATTTTTTAAGCATGCAAACTAAACGCATATTGTAATAAAGAAAATGTGAAAAAATTAACCCAATTATTTCACTTATAGAAACTTCTACTGAATAAAATAGTCAGCCAGTTTTCCTGAGGTTATCGATATCCTTTTCAGAAGAAACTCTGATGTGTTGATCTTTTTCTTTTTTCCTGAGATAAACAACACCATGAGACGTCCAGCAGAATGAGTAGTTGTTCTGTTGTTGAAAAGTTCTGGCCAGATAAAAAAGTCTTTGCGTCTTTGCAGTGAGTGTTTCCGATATAAAAACTGGTTTTACAGGACCTTGTAAGGTAAGTGTACTTGTATTAAGTTTTTCACCGGGTTTCTTGGATTTATTATAGCGTTTTATGTTTCCAAGAATTTCTTCCTTATGCAATACAGTTGAAAGTTCAACAATAATTGGGTGTGATGCGTCCTTCGATTTTGTCCTGTAAATATCCCTTACCCAAGTTTGATTAATTTGGACGTTGATAGTTTGTCCAACACGCTCCAATAACGTACATAAATCACGTTTAGTTTCACCAGCGTTCTTTGGTATATTGCGAATTTCTATGCCCGTCGATCGAGACTTACGTTCGAGATATTCGATTTTTTCTTCAAGAGACTCGATAGTCATTTTATCCACTCGCCTTTCAGACTCTAGCCTCTCAATTCTGGACAAAAACTCATCGTATTTATTTGACATATGCTCGACACTTTGCGTCAACATGTAATTTTGTTCTTTAAGACTACTGATAGTTGATTGTAACTGATCAAACCTAGCTGCCTGTTCTTGCGAAAGTAGTGTGAACATCTGTTTAATTGCGTCGGCACTACAAGTATTGAGCTCATTAAATTTCCTCTTTTTGTTAGCAGTTATATTTCCCAACATTGACGGTAAATCAGGCGCGGAATCATAATGTTGAATTCCCCCAGAGGCATTGCATACACTCTCAATGTTTCCGTCCTTATCCGCATCAATGTTTTTCGGTAGTGGAGAGGTTGTTGGCGGCGGCGGCGTACGCTTTAGTGGCATCTTACTGTTGCTAAGCGAAGTGTCTTCGTCAAAAACACACGAAGCGACAAGATTATTAATATTCGGTGCAAAACAAGTGCACGTCAAAGGCACGCTGGAGTAGGCGGGATAGCAATTATGGCAACTGTCCTGCTTCCTCAGGTGGGCGGGGCGCGACAGGTACTTAGGTCAGTGGCACAAAGATGGTCATCGGAAACAATTACATTTTTTAATTATCACTATTCAATATTCACCGTTTTGTCTATGAAGCTACGGGTTATAGTCACTTGCACACTTTTATAATTTTACGCGTAAACCGAACACACGTCCGCTCACAAGTAACGTTTTGGACGAGAGGGACTATCATAATTTTATTAGTTTTATTAGTTTTCTGAAGTTTGCATTACGATGTCAGATACACCCTGTATGTCCGTCAGTGTCCACTGTGCGGTACCGGGTTTAGAATAGTACCGACAAATATCCTCCCGTGTATCGTAAGAGGTGACTAAGGGAACTCTCACCCGGGAAGCGGGCAGCAGCGCTTCTCCTGTGGAATATCAAATTACTGCGATACCCAACTCGCCTGCCAAGCGTGCGGATTATTGCAATGCCCTCCAATGGATTTAGAGCCACGGGGGAAGCCTTTTTCCAGCTGTGGACCTCTACAGATTTAGAAGAAGAAGAAGATGCATGTATGGTATGCATGGTTGCTATTCAGTTATGATACAAAGGATATAATACTAATAATAATAATATATTTCAGGTAAGGTATCCATAATTTCACATAAATACAAATACACAGCAGACATGAAACACAAAAAAAAAATAATTAAAAAGAAGTACTAAAAACTTTCATTAAATAATTCTAATGAGACAATTATAGTTGATATTACATTAAATACATAAATCATAAAAATAAATCTATGATAGAAAATGTCAAATAAAATAAAATTCAATTTCAAATAAATTAATAATGGCAATAAGCAATAAATTAACTATTAAAATACTATATTATTATTATTATCATATTATTATGACTTCAGGATAAATATGTAGGACAGGATGAGGACGTAGACGGGCGGGGCGAAGAAGGCGGGGGATGAACTCCCGTCTCCTTTAGCCCCAGAGTGTGACCAGCGCGTGTGGGTAGCCCCCGCACGCGCATTGCACCGGTCACCACGTCTGGGGATTACTCCGGTACTCGGTTAATCCCCCTTTGGCGCGGAAATCGGCCTTAACAAGGCTGGTAAACCCTGAGAGTGGCACGGTGATTAGGCCTTCGGGCCGATCCCGTGTCACTCTCAACGCAGGGCCCGAGGGTAACCGGGTGGTTTTAGTGGGTATTCCCGGCTTCGGCCGGGCGAGTTCCACACACGTCCGTCGCCTAGCTAGCGGCGGGTATGGTGCGTAAAGGCATATCCACTCGTTAAAAAAAAAAAAGGACAGGATGAGGAAGACATCGCAGTCCTCTGCTAGACATAGGTCTAACAGAGGATTGCGATAAGATGAGTCTATTGACAAAGATAATTCTAAAAAAGTTCAGTATTAAGATTCATATTATTAGATAGATATTTTCTCGGTGGTAGGCCATAACATCAGCCGCCGGCAGAAGTTACCACCCTCCACACAAAGTCTTGCCGCCAAGCGATTTGTCGTGTTCCGGCATGATGTCTGGTGAAGCCGTACGGAGGACGGGTCTGAGCAGTTGTGTTGCGATGTGTGCCGAGTACGATGCGCCTAATGTTGTTGTGTTGGGAGTTTGGTCGTGGAGGGTCTTCACATCAATCTCCCTTTGGCGCAGCATCGTTGGTCGTGTTGTTGGGTTTAACATTGCATCACCTCGTTCAACTGCCGTCTTCCTTCGTATTCGCTCGGTTTTTCTGAGTGAATAGGCTCTTAATAAACTAGCACGCTTTACCATCAACGATCGCATCACTGCTTACCATCAGGCGGGATTGCGGTCAAGCGCTAGTTTATAATTATTAAAAAAAAAAAAAAAGATGGCAAATGTCAATTGAAACCTCTGAACAAGTCCTGGCGTCGATTTCCTTATTCACAAACTAAACTTAATTTAAGTGCAGCGCATCTTTTTTTATTATTTTGTTAAGAAAATAACATAAGATAAATATTAGTTACTAGCTTTCCGCCCGCGGCTTCGCTCGCGTGGAGATTGGTTATATCGCGCTTTTAGATTTCCCTCGTGAATATAATTTTTTTCCGGGATAAAAAAGTACCCTATTATTTAATCCAGACTTCTAACTTTACGTCCGCAAAATTTCAAAACAATCGGCTTAGTAGTTACGGCGTGAAAGCGGAACAAACAAACTCACTTTCCGATTTATAATATTAGGATATTTGGTGTACACATACAAATATTCCAGTAATCTCCCTTGGGAACTTGATGTTTTTAGGACCAAAATTAGCCTATGTTACTCTCCATCTTTTCAACTAACTGTATGCCAAAAATCAGGTTGATTGATTGCTTAGCTACGGCGTGAATGAAGGACAAACAAACAAACAAACACACTTTCACATTTATAATATTAGTATGGATTTTTAGGAACCGTGTTTTTAATCTCATCTGTCAGTTTTCAGCCGTTATAGTTACATGGATATGGATAGTCTCCGTGGTGTAGCGGTATCGCACGCGGCCGTTGCGCATGGAGGCGCGGATTCGATCCCCGCGCAGTGCAAATGTATGTATGAATATGAATATTTGCACTGGCCTAGTCGTGCCTCGGAAAGCACGTTAAGTCGTTGGTTCCGGTTGCCATACGAACCTCTAGTGGCAGTCGTTACTTGCGCTTCGCGGACAATATCGAAGTTTAACCAGAATCAGCAGTTAGACTGCTAAAGCAGACCCCAGAATCCAAAGCTGAAAAAGCTTCTGATGCGACTGGGATTAACACTAAGATGATGGTGGCTACACGGATATGGAATTTGGCACTTGGATGGACCTACCTGGGATATAAAGAATATAGAAAATTAATATTATAGGACAGCTAACACCTGGCTACAACCTGTAGCTCCTTTGCTAAAATTAGAAAAAATATCAAGCGGCCGGTAGGGTAGCACACCTTCAATCTCATTCTAACCTGATTTTCATACCAGCATTGAAAAACAAGATTCATGAATAACTTAGCACACGAGGGAAATACTCGAAAGTGTTTTAACTTTAAGCTAATACATTAGATGAAAGCGCAGACACAGAGTCGGGTTACCAATTTGTGAAAAAGTTTTCTCTTAGAATCGAGTTTTCTCATGTTTCGTACATTTAGTATTATATCATACAAGTAAAAGGGTTTTTTATTCGATCCGATAACGAAAGAAATACTGAAATGAAAGTAGATTACATTATACTAAGATCGTAGTCGTGGTGGCGTAGTGGTTAAAATAGCAGCCTCTCAAGTATGAGTGTGCGGGTTCGATTCCAGGTCAGGCAAGTACCAATGTAACTTTTCTAAGTTATACAGTATGTTAAGAAAACCCTGTCCGACCCATAAGGATAATAAAGGTTAGGTAAACACATGACCAAATATAATATAAAATTTTACGTAATCATCATAGGTAGTACCAATACAAATGAATTTTGAAATAATCTTATTTACCCGCGAATTAATTCCAACTTCCCCGAAATTTGGTAATTTTTAAAAAAGTGACAACACCGGTATTATTATGAGCGAATAGCGATGCGACCACGTGCAGCGTGCCCTGCCGCCCGCCCCCCGCGGAAGGGCGCTTACGCTCATTTATTAAGTTACCTCTTTTTGCGAAATAATATTTATTTTTTAGGGGGATTTTTTTTTTAAGATTAGCCCGGTTTTGTATGCATTAGTAGAATCAGTTATCGATACCTAACAACACTTTCAGGAGTCGGACAGGGTTTTCTTAACATACTGTATATACTTTCTGAGTATATCCTGGACACCAATGACTGATTAAAAGGCGAAGGAAAATATCTTGAGGAAACCTGGACTCTAAGTCTGAAATCACCTACCCACATTGAGCAACCGTGGTAATTATGTACGCTCAATCCTCTGTATGAGAGGACACCTGTGCCCAGCATTGGGACGATAGCATTTAGTTATAGTGGTGACCTGACGAAGATCGTCGGAAGTCGATGGATGCGGGCAGCAAAAGATTTGTTTGTTAAACAGAAAAAAACATGGTGCACTTTTGTTGTTTCTAAATGACAACATTATTGCCTCAAGTACATAAAATCTGAAGGAAATAAATGCACCTTATGTATCGTGGACGGAAATTTAAAATCGACTTTATCTTTCATACACACACTTTATTTCCACTTGTAATCTTTTTTTTTATAAAATATAAACTAGCGCTTGAACACAATCCCGCCTGATGGTAAGCAGTGATGCGATCGTTGATGGTAAAGCGCGCTAGTTTATTAAGAACCTATTTACTATATAGCCTTGAAAACACTCAAATTGTAGTGTGACGGAAACACCGCCGCCGGCAAATTGTTCCAGTCCCTCGATGTACGCGGTATAAAGGAGGAGGTGAAACGCTTCGTCCGGATCGTAGAGGTGTTAACAACGTAAGGGTGGAAACTCGCCGTACGAAGGATTGTCCGATGATGGAACGGAGATGTTGGAATTAAATCATGCTAAAGTTTATCGTAAACGTTATCGTGATAAAGCAGACGTCAGAATCACTGGCACTATTGAAAAAGATATAAAAATGTTTGAATTTGTAGCGTAAAAAAACAACTTTAGAATTAAAGTTATTTTTCCACTACCTAATGTTTGTTGGTTTTTGGCGTATATGTCACCAATGCAGATTACAATTTTGTCAAATCGTTACACAACTTTATTTTTACATGCTTTTTATTAGCTTCACTTGTATGTTTGTCGGTCTCCGTGGCGCAGCGGTCAACACGCCTGACTGCGACGTGGAGGCCCCGGGTTCGATCCCCGGCCAGGTCATGATGGGAAACGATCTTTTCCTGATTGGCCTGGGTCTTGGATGTTTATCTATATATGTATCTATTATAAAATATAGTATCGTTGAGTTAGTATCCCATAACACAAGTCTCGAACTTACTTTGGGGCTAGCTCAATCTGTGTGATTTGTCCGTATATATTTATTTATTTATATTTATTTATTTATGTTTGCTTGTTAAGCTATTGCATAGCTTCTATCGCGGGCCTTGAGCGCGGGGACCAAATCCAGAAATTCCGTAACGAAAAAACCTCACGCTCCCCACTCCGACGGGCACGGAAGTGTGGCTTGAAGGCCGTACATCGTCTAACGTCGTTTCAGTTCGGCAGTCTTCGGCACGGTATGTTTGTGTGCGTGCGACTACATCTTTTGAAAACAATTTATAGATTTTCAAAAAGAGCATGCATATTGCAGGGCGCGAACTCAGTTCTACACACTTGCCATGTTACTGATAGTCGCGATGTGCTAAACTTGCGATTAATTTTCTCTCTGAAATAGGTCTTCTATAGAGATATGTCATAGACGTCATCGACGTTGTCATGGCTACCTTAAAAACTTTTCATATAATTAATTATTAAGTACTTTTATTCAAATTAATTTAGTAGTGTTTTTATAAAATAGCTTTTTTTTTAACGGAAAAGCTAAGATGAATGTCACGCTAATTTTTCATTGGACTTTTAAATTATTTATAGGGTTGTTTACTAAATAAAAGCGCGTGATTTTATAGTGTAAAAAGTGCTCACGCGGCCGTTTTTTCAACTGTTATTGGCGATATCCGCCATTATTGTGAAATATTTTTTTAAAGAATTTCTATAATTTGTTACACGTGTTATTGGCAAAATTGTGGTATCTATCCACAGGGACCAGATCAAGAGTTGAAGTTGAAGTTTTTATTAAATAAAATACTACAGAAAGATGTCGGTGAACAATGTTAATACGAGTACATTTAAATGTACGAGTTGTAATATTGTTATCTCCGAAACGAAACAACGAAAGTTTAATTATTTATTTATTATTTATTTATTTAGGTTAACCAACAATTGTTTACACTGTACATTATTATGACTTAATGACTAAAGCAACACTTGCAAGTGCAACAATTAATTACAGGTTAACTCCACATGGACAAAAAAAAAAAACGGTACATTACATACTTAATTAAAACTTAATTGATATTAAAATTGAAAAGTATACATACAAAAAATAATTAAATAACGATTGGCGGGAAGTAGAACAATAAATAACAAATTTAAATTCTGATAAAATATTAATTAATTAACAATTATATTAATTATTGAGATTAATTATAGAATTATGATTTACAAGGTTTAAAATTAAATAGACATTGAATCCTTGATAAAAGCTCGCAGGAATTTCTTTACGGTGTCGTGGTGTATATCTACCAAGTCACTACGGCCATTGAGAATTTTGCACAATCTAGGAATCGGGGAATTTGCACCAAGCACAGACTTTCGAAGCGGCGGACACAGGGGTGTAATCTTATTCCTAGGATATCTAGAGGGCGCGTGGAACCTAATAAGCCTCAATAAAGTGGGGCAGTCGATCTTACTACGCAACAATTTGTAAAGAAACAAAGCATCAGCTATATCTCTACGCATGGATAACGTTTGCATTTTGTAATGAGACAGGCGAGCTTTGTAAGAGGGCAGGCGCTTGGATTTGCCTTCACTAAAGGCTAAATGCCATACAAAACGCTTCTGGACCCTTTCCAGACGCAACATGTGAGTGGCATAGTGAGGCCTCCATACAACACTGCAATATTCCATTACACTACGTACGAGACTGTTATACAGCATTGTCTTAGTGCTACTTTTGCGAAAGCCTTTGGTGTTACGAAGTAGGAACCCTAACATTTTTGATGACTTTTTAATAATAAATTCAATATGGGGCACAAAAGTAACTTTTTTGTCGAAAAGTACTCCTAGATCCCTTATTGTTTCGACTACTTGAACTCGCTCTTGGTCTATGAAGTACTCTGAGTCAATACAGCAAATTTTCCGCGTATACTTTACATGGTAACATTTCTTTGGATTTAGTTGCATTTTATTATTGTGGCACCATTTTATAATTTGGTTAAGATCGTGCTGCAGAAGTTCGCAGTCTCTTTTTGATTCGATTACTCGAGAAAATTTTAAGTCATCAGCATACAGAAATGGTTCAGAAAAACGAAAACATTCAGGAAGGTCATTTATGAATATAACAAATAGTAAAGGTGCTAAGTGAGATCCCTGGGGGGCGCCCGATGTTATTTTGTGTGCGGCCGATCGAAAACCGTTTACAACGACAAAAAATTCGCGTTCAGTAAGATACGACTTGAACCAACTCAAAAGAGACCCTTTTATACCATATGCCGTAAGTTTATTAATCAGTATAGAATGAGACATTTTGTCAAATGCTTTACTGAAGTCGGTATATACCACGTCAAATTGTTTGCCTGCATCTATAGCCTTTATTAGGGACTCCGTAAATGACACTAAATTTGTAGCTGTAGATCTAGATGCTACAAAACCGTGTTGATTATCATTAAGATACAATCTTAAGTGTTGCTGAATGTGTGGACATATAATAGATTCAAAAATCCTTGCAAATGTGGACAGAATTGAAATTGGCCTGTAGTTACTTACGGTATCTTTTTTATCTGATTTATGCACTGGGACTACCTTGGCTTTTTTCCATTCTGACGGAAAAGTTCCCGTAGTCAGTGACGCATTATATATGATTAGTAAGGGGGACACTAGAGCTGTGGCACAGTTGGAAATAAAAACAGGTGGGATGCCATCAGGGCCAGGTCCCTTGCTAATGTTTACCGTTTTAAGTTTCTTTAGTAAACAGTCGCGGTCAATTACTGGAGTATTCAGGCCCTGACTATTACTATGTAGTGCTTGGAGGTACTGTGTGTGGCAGTTAATATCTGTATCCTTGTCAGTTGTGTACACAGTAGCAAAGTGGTTTGCGAAAAGGTCGCAGATTTCAGAACCGTTAGATGTTACAACCTGTCCATCAGTCATTGTCAAAGGGTAGCTACTAGAGCCCCCGCGTTTTGCTTTTATGTAATTCCAGAGCAGTTTGGGATTATCTTTTATGTCCCTTTCAATTCCATCAATATAGTTGTTATATAAATTCATGGCCAATTTTTCACACCGCTTGGATACCAGTTTCAATTCAATCCCATCCAAAGGATTTCCGTATTTTCCATAACGCAACCTCAACCCATTTTTTTCTTTTAAAGATTTAATTAATGTCAAATCAAACCACGGTGGGTAGTGACAATTTTTTGGTTTGCGATTTGGAACAAATTTCCCAATAGCATCACGCAGATATTTATAGAAAATTGCTACCATGTCATTTATACCACAAGTAGGTATCCCGAAAAAGTTCGTTCCAGTTCAGCTTATTTAAGTAATTATTAATTTTCGGGTAATTAGCCTTGTAAAAATTTGGTCTTGAACAAATTACAGGTTTTTAGCAGAGACATAGTTAGTTCAAGGGGGGGATGAAATTTATCAATGGCTACCAGGGAATTGCTAGACTCGTTTACTGAACAAGTTGACTCTGTTGATAAAACCAGATCCAATATTCGGCCAGAGCTATTCTTTACATAATTATGTTGCAATAGGTGATTCACATTCATAAAATCCAAAAGATTTTGACAAGTTTTAGGCAGAGAGTCAATTACGGCGGTTTTATCCCAATTCAATTTACTTAGGTTAAAATCACCCATTATATAACAGGGGATGTCCGTTGAGTCAAGCACTCTGTTGCAGCCATCCATAAAATGATCCAACGTTGCAAGACATACTGGCGGTGGAAGATAGACGGCACAGAGAGCAACTTGGCGTGACTTGTGAGATGTCGATACGTCCAGTGTCACCCAGAGGTCTTCACAATTACTTTTCCAGCGATCAATACATGCTGAGTTAATCCTTTTATTAACTGCTATCAGGACTCCACCTCCGTTTCTGTTGTTTTGAACCCCAGTTGTTTCTCTGTCCCGTCTGTAAACTTCATACCGATCATCAAACAATTCCCCACTCAATACATTACTGTTTAGCCAGGTTTCCGTTAATACAATAACATCATAATTCATATTACTTAGATTACAGTAAAAAATATTCGTTTTCGTTCTTAGGCCTCTACAATTTTGGTAATATATTAAAATGACGTTGAATTTCATATGGATCCAAACTAATGCATGCTTAAACTAAAACAGTAAAAACAATAACAAACAAACAAGTACACCCCTATCATACAACCTTACTAAGACTATTTTTGTTCTTAATTTGAATATATTCTGCGCCGTCAATCTTCCTCACAAATATTCTGCCGTTCCTGACCCACACATATTTATAATTCTTCTCTTTGGCCTTTATTCTCGCAGCTGCATGAAGAGCTCTATTAGTCTAATAAAAATATGCTCGTCGGCTTTTTCTGAGGAAGACATTGATGAGGCAAAAAAGTTATTGTTTGTTTCTACGAAGACAAGACAAAAACATGTATCGAGGCGTAAGAACAAAAAGCAGAAAGACCTAAAATATACGATTACGGTGTTTAAAATCACGGATCCCGAACAATCCCAGTTTTTGTGGCATGTGACCTTCACAAATTGCCACCAGTTTGCTTTGACTACGTAGAACGTACGTAAAGAAGTTGATGAAGGATTTATTAATTCTACGGTCAGATGTTAACGCAATCAGACGTGATTATGTTACTAAAGATCAGCTCGAAAATATTAAATTGATAACAAATAATTCGACACCGACGCCGTTCATCATCAACAACCTTTTTATCGTCCCACTGCTGGGCACAGATCTCCTCTCATACAGAGAAGGATTGAGCATAATCACCACGCTTGCTCAATGCGGGTTGGCGATTTCAGACTTATAAAGCCCAGGTTTCCTCAAGATGTTTTCCTTCGCCTTCAGTCATTGGTGTCCAAGATATACTTAGAAAGTACATATAACTTTAGAAAAGTTACATTGGTACTTGCCTGACCTGGAATCGAACCCGCGCACTCATACTTGAGAGGCTGGTGTTTTAACCACTAGGCCACCACGACAAAACAGTGGGATATATTGAAAAAGAACCTCGGAGTCTTTGAGTATATTTCGTGGTGCTCCCTGTGCGCCGTTTCCGAGTCAACGAAATACCAGTTGGTGGAGTCATAAGGATACTATAGCTGTCTTGCCTGCCCCTCAGTGCCCGGCCGGTCTTGCCATTGCACCGAAACAGCACACAATGACAGAGATTATAAGTAATAGCATAGACAGACCTTACGGAGGAATTGCCCTATTGTAGAGGAAGTCCGCTTTCTCAAAGGTATCAGTGTTGTTGTGTAATAGTGATCGTTTAGTTCTCACACGGATCGTTCTATGTTAGTTTTCTCATTTTACATGCTTACTGACTCGAGTGATAATATAATAGATTTCATGGGTTTTTCTTTATTTCTTTATTTTTTGGCTTCGCACGGTTTGTGCATTTAGCCAATGCCACGTAATTATGAATTATTCATGTCGAAAAAGACGGCCGCGTGACCCGTCTTATGAGTGAGGTTTGGGACAAAGTCATGATGTGGCCACTATGCAGCGATATTTCACTGTTCTTTATGAACTATTTACTAAATGCACTTTTTACTACATAAATCACGCACTTTAATTTAGTAAACAACACTATAAATAATTTTAAAAGTCCAATGAAAAACGAGCGTGACACTCAGCTTGACTTTCCCGCCAAAACTCAGGGTGCTGATCACGAAAATGATTTCATTTTTGAAATCCAAGATGGCCGAAATCATATTTCATGACATTCTGACATGGGTGTGATAACGAACATGACGTCATTTTTAAGCTATTGCTTAGCTTCTTTCTATCTCTTTATCAAAGTCGAACAGAAAACATTGAATATAGTTTAGTCGCTTAATCGTCACCATTTTTCGCACTCTTTTGATGACGTTGCTGGTAAAAAATAAATAAATTACAAAACAGAAAGAAAACTTGAATTGATATCAAAGAAAAAAAAAACAAAGGAAAAATTACTGTATAAATAAAATAAATAAATAATTATAATTGCAAGTTATAGTTGATAAAAAAAAGGCTATGCAATAGCTTTACCGCGGCAGTCTCCGAGTGCCACACGCCTTTTTTTTTTGTTTGTCCGTCTCTAACTCAAAATTTTTGCAACCTAACCTTACCTTACATTAATTTGTGCAGGCAAAGTATTTTTAGTCTACATTTAGACTCAGTTTTAGTAACTTGGGTAACGCATCATTACGAATTTTAGCACTTGCTATTCTGTCTGTTGGAGATCAAGAAAAGTTTGGTAAAAACAAATGAGCACCACTTAAGCGTTCGTGTTATCCGTATATATACAAGTACTGTTTATATACTATTGTCATAAATAAAATTTTAAAATTATTTTTAACATTTTAGTTTGATATTCTTTAAAAGCATGTTTTTTAGTTTTTTAAACTATATTTTTACTTTATACGCAACCTGAATACAGTTTGTTCAAAACTAGGAACTGAATCGATTCCAATCATTTTCATATCATGTCATATTTTTTTAATGTATTTCATTTAAAAATAGTTGCAGCTTGGCTATCGAGCGCACAACTCTATTGACGTTAGATCATAGTACTAGGCACACAGCGAGACAGGCCCCCCCGGACCGTGCCGCTGCCGCTGCCTGCTGCAAAAGTACTTCGAGCCTCTAGGTGACAACGTTTATAAAATAAACAAAAAAAAAATAAACATCTAAACTGACACACCACAAAAACTTGAAACACTATTTCAACGTGTGTAATGTCGTGTTTAAAAGGTCTTTACAGACAGTTGCTTATAAAGACCTTTTAAACACGACTTTACTCACGATATAGGGATTTGTGGTAGTGACATTAGTGCTTATTTTCAAATTCCACTTATATAAATAACGCAGATAGACTTTAATATGAAAAGACTACGAATCGACGTAAAATCACTAAAGTAAATATTCCAAACCAGTTAGTTAAAACGTAAGATATTTCAGTGATACCACACGATCCATCCTCTGCTAAAGGAATTGAAAACAAAATATTCTAGCGGAGCGAAACGTAGTGTAGAACAGTAGTACTCAACCTTCGAGCCGTAACTTTTGACCTTATACTAAACCTTCGAGCCGCAGCTTTTGACCTTATTAACATCAGTACATTAAAATAATTGAAAATACGAATATTCCTGTGAAACACTAAAGAAAATGTATATTTGCGATCAATTTAATATTTAGGGTACGTGCGACTCGACTTAAGTAAAGGTTGACTATCCCCGGTTTAAAGTAAAGACGAATGTTAGTCGGCGAGTCTGCGCTGTCTACGGCGTAGTCGATGCTACGGCGTAGTCGTTTCGCTGCTACAATTGATGTCTGAAGATACTGCAAGTTGTAGCATCTTTGACGGAGGATCTAGTTTTGATTTATGTTCATGTTCAAAGTAAGATGGAATGAATTTCCAGTTTAACAGCGTCGTTTTTGAGAGCAACGATTTATAGGGGTATGTTTTATATGCATTTAAATATGAGTCTTAAAACTGTAACCTTTGTTTAACATTTTAATACAATGACTATGATTGATTCCTCAAAACATATAAAGACAATTTTAAGCCATAACCTTCAACGATGTCATTATTTACGAGTTATCAAATTTAAGGACTGTGCAAGTTTTGCTCATATGTAAAAGAATTTGGAAACAAAACGTTCCTAATAGTTTCTAAGTCAATATTTGACAAAAATGGTTCATAAATGGTTGGTATCAAGTTCGATCGCTCCTCTGCCCGACTGCGGCAGACTGATGCATTGAGGCGTCCGAACTAGCCACCACTGTGTGCTACACTGTCGGCTAACTGTCCAATAATAGTAAATTTTTAAGGTAAATACGTGTTTAAAATGCACTGGCTGTTTAACCTGATTGATTCACCAAAGCATATTAGTGGCTAAAATTCATTCTTTTTTAAATCTCAACAAATAAAATTAAGCTGAAGATTTTGTTTTTTATCCGACTGCCCCCGAAAATAAGGTAGAAAAGAGAGAAAAAGAAAGAGGATAGGAAAAAGAGAAAAGGGTTTCTTTAATCTTTCAATGCTTTGTTATTACATCTCGGATTCTGGACTAATAAAATAAAGCTGTAGAATTTGTTTTTTATTTGACTACTCCCCGAAAATAGGGTAGAAAAGAGAGAAAAAGAAAGACGTTAGAAAAATGAGGATTTTCGTATTCATTCAATGATTTGGTATTACATATCGGATTTGATGAAATCATTTTGTATTTAGTAACCCTATTTCTGTATTTTTTTCTATTTTTTAGAGGACCAAGTATTATACTGACTGAGACATCGGTCTTTGTGGACCTCGTCACTATGTGCTGACATCTCTTTGAGGTGCGCGTGAAATACAACGTACTGTCGACCCAGGCCTGGTCCTTACCGCGGCGGCGGCGAGCAGCTCGCAGTTCGCCGCCCGCGATTTCGTGCCTATGGTGGCCGGGAGTTCGATGTTGTCTCCCGACTAGGGCGTCTCCTGCGGCGGCTAGAGGCGCAGAGGGTGCTGGGATTCTCACTTCCTCACACATTCCGCCTCCTACTTTGCCGGCATCACTGCTTCGCAGAAGGAAGTGAAGGCCTGCCATGCACTCTCGCTCCGTACCATGGCCGGACGCGAGAGATCACCGCTGATTGCCGCCAAGAGGACACGGCGGTGCTCTACCCAAGCCGAGTAGACCTTCACCGTGTCCTTAGAGATTATGAATACCCTTAAAACTCAAAACATCAGTTGAACCACACAGACCTTTCTGAAATGTCATAAAGTTAAAGCTTGTGAACTGAACCATTAGACTGTCTAAATGAAGCACCGCTATGTCCTTCATTGCCCGGTAACTAAATTTCTCAATACAGCTACATTTTAGGGTTAACACGTGTTTTAATTATTGGTGCTTTAGTATGGATTGCCCGTAGGACCGATGCCCGATGGGGCCGACGGGTTCTCGAGTGGCGACCACGCACCGGAAGACGTAGCGTGGGTAGGCCCCCGACAAGGTGGACCGACGACCTGGTGAAGGTCGCGGGAAACCGCTGGATGCGGGAGGCGCAGGACCGGTCGTCGTGGAGAACCTTGGGGGAGGCCTATGTCCAGCAGTGGACGTCTTTCGGCTGAAATGATGATGATGATGATGATGAGTATGGAAGGTACGTGGAATGGACATACTTGAACTGTACTGCTGTATTGAAATATTTTGGTGGCAGTTTGCGACAGTGAGTGAATGGTATTTTTTAATACAGTTTTCTATTTTAGTATTCCAGCGCAGTCTGTTTATTCCCATAGTTTTTAATTTTCACATTTCATGCTCTCAACACACTCATATTAAGTTTCTGTTAACTAATCGTAGGAATGGTATTTCAGTTCTGTGACTATAACGTTTTTCCATTTACTTTCCACAGAATTATACATATACCCCTTTATTTATAAACGTTGCTAAAAGTTAGTTAACGTTAAGCGTTAAAGTGATTAGCAAAATACAGTTTTAAAGTTTACAAGTCAATTAACTTTAATTATCGTTTTTGAATAAATACTATAGCGCTTAAGAGGTTTGATGATTAAAGTTAAGTGACTTACATTCGTTCAAAATGTATAGAAAAACAGTCGCTAATCACTAGTTTAGTTTAAGCAACGTTTTTGAATAAAGGGGGTAATATTAAACGTATTTAGTACTAATTTTACACAATATACTTGGTACAATTTAAGGAATTTCAATAATCATGCCGATTATCCTCATTTGATTCATCATTTCTAGTTACCTTGGGGTTCGTTTTCATTCTAATCGGATGCATCTGAATTTTACGTGACGTAATTTCCTATCTAGATTCCACAACCAGGTGACCCCTAGAACAAAGGTGCAACATTTATTTTAATACTTCTTGTTCCTTTTGTATCCGTTCAGTGTTCATTTAATTTGGAAATTAGAGTTACATACTTTAGTGTTGCTTACGAGCACATTAGGTATGGTAAAATAATCTATACTTTATTATCTACCTATCTATACTAATATATAAAGCTGAAGAGTTTGTTTGTTTGAACGCGTTAATCTCAGGAACTACTGGTCTGATTTGAAAAATTATTTTTGCATTAGATGGCCCACTAATTCAGGAAGGCTTTAGATTATATAACATCACGCTGCGATCAATAGGAGCAGAGCATAACTAACTCCACGCGAACGAAGTCGCTGGCGGCCGCTAGTAGTATGTAAAGCTGAAGAGTTTGTATGTTTAACTACTGATCCGATTTCAAAAATTACTTTTGCATTGGATAGCCCATTAATCCAAGAAGGCTATATAACTATAACGCTGCGACCAATAGGAGCGGAGCATAACAAAAAAATTAAATGTATACTGTGTATTATGATCTAGAAGTGTAGGCAAGTACCAATGTAACTTTTCTAAAGTTATATGTATTTTCTAAGTATATCTTGGACACCAATGATTGAAGGTGAAAAAAAAACATCTTGAGGAAACCTGGACTTTTAGTCTGAAATCGCCAACCCGCATTGAGCAAGCGTGGTGATTACGCTCAATCCTTCTCCGTATGAGACGAGACCTGTACCCAGCAGTGAGACGTTAAGAAGGTTGATGATGATGATTATAATTCACACAACCTTTTAAGATTTCGGACGTGTATCTATAGAAATCGGCTCTTTTGGGGTTAAAATAATATGTTCAAATAACTAACCAACTAACCAGTCACCTTTTTGATGTCGTCGCTCTATCTCGCCCACGGGCGTCCTACGCTACGTATGCCGAGACGCGGTCTCCACTCGAGGGCTCCTTTACCCCAACGGTTGTCGGCCCTGCGGCATATGTGACCAGCCCATTGCCACTTCAGCTTGCTAATCTTCTCAGCTATGTCGGTGACTTTAGTCCTCTGTCAGATCACCTCATTTCTGATGCGGTCCTTCAGAGAGACGCCCAACATAGCGCGCTCCATAACTCGCTGAGCGGCTTTAAACTTATGGACTATTCTGACCGTTAGTCTCCACGTCTCGGCTCTGTAAGTCATGACGGGTAGGACGCATTGGTTGAAGATTTTAGTCTTCAAACATTGGGGTATGGGCGACGAAAATACTCGACGAAGTTTTCCAAATGCTGCCCATCCCAGCTGGATCCTTCTATTAGCCTCCTTCTCGACGTTGTTTTTCCCTATTTGCAACGTTGATGATGAGGATGACTATAAATAATTTAAAAAGTCCAATGAAAAATGAGCGCGGCACTCAGCTTAACTTTCGATCTAAATTTAATTTAGTTTGTAAACAAAGGAATCGTGGCCAATGTTTAGTTTTTGTGTATGATGGGAAGTCAAGTCAATTCTAAAGTGGTGGAATGTCTTTGAGTAGTGTAGTGTGCTACACAATAAAGGGTGATAAGACATACAAGTGCAAAAGAGTTCACAACTTCTGTAGTATCTTAAAAGTATGTTATAGGATAATTAATGCGTACTTTCTCTAGCAAGTACCACTATTCAGTGCAGTAATTCAGCATACTTGAAAATCCAACCACTGATACACTGTTGGAATATTTAAACGCAATATATTTCTAAGGCTGGCCCCATTTCGTTTCATGTATCAGCTGGTCCGCGCGGGTTGTTTTTAAGAAACTATTACGAAAGCTGTACGGTATGTGGTGCCTGAAATGTGGCTTTGTCAAAATTCTGTCGGGATAACCATTTATTAAAGTTAGCCTAGCTGCAATGGTAGCACAAGCTAATATTAGGTTTTTAACTGGTTTAATAGGTTATTCTTTTAATACACATACGCCTTTTTTAACCTGTACTCGACCTTCTATTTATAGTCTGTGTTAAAAAAACACTCAATTCTCTGTGGTCGTTACTAGCATAACACCATAAACACATACTAATGGGTATGCCGTTCGCGTATAATCTGCAGTAATTTTTTGTTTTGGAAAGAGTGAGAGATGGCCTATTCTTTCGGTCTAGCACTACCCCTTTCCTCATAGATGATTGATGATTTTGAGAGAGATAAAGAAACTTCAAACTTCGTTTGAGAGGAAACGAAGTTTCGTCTATCTTTATTTATATAATTTTTTCTTTCGAAGTGCCAGAATTCTCATCTCTAAGGCATGTCAATTAGTACCTATATGCCGATACATAACGCATTGCATTTTGTCGTAAATAAAGATCTGCTAACATATTTTCATTTAATAAGAAGTTCTGTTCTCCAAATACATTACTAAAACAATTTCGTTTAGATAAAATAACAATTTCGAATTCATTTCACGTTTTTTACATCTTTTTCCTTCTCATTTAGCTTGTCAGTTAAATTTGACGGCTAAAAGATGCCAATTCCTGTAATTAAAAGGTTCGATCGCTATCTCATCTTAGTGACAATCAATGTTAAAAACTGGTCTTTATTGAT
The DNA here is from genome assembly GCA_037179545.1 of Sesamia inferens. NCBI lineage: Eukaryota > Metazoa > Arthropoda > Insecta > Lepidoptera > Noctuidae > Sesamia > Sesamia inferens. The sequence goes on along the minus strand of CM073928.1, from coordinate 10,069,408 downwards.
GGGAAATCAGGACATTTATGACAGACAAATACCAAGATGAATCTTTAAAGTAGAAGAATTGGCAGACTATTTTTTAGTTCATTGATTTTTATTGACGTTTGTTTTATAATGTTATCTTTTAATTACGAAAAAGGTTGAATACCTACCACAAATGCGGATCATATGCTCTACAGCACTAAGGAATTTAATAAATGTAATGTTTGTTTTAGTGAATGCTTGATACGGCTGCCAGACTACATTATGTACATTCCCTTTTCCCCATTCGTTCGCGGACGCTGTAGACCGCAGTGGCGGTCAATTACTTAAAGCTGCCTAAACATAAAATAATTTTGAATTATAATGCCATTCTCGGATTTATTGGAAGTAATTTGCTTGAAATTGAACTAAAACGAGAGTTTTACCAACGACACTGGTACAAAAGTTGGAACTTATAAAAGTACACCGGTGAAGTTAATTAAAAAAAAATGGAAGTTTTATCATTCCATGTGTTATCCATAGTAATATTATAAATGCGAAAGTATCTCTGTCTGTCCGGTTTTCACAGCTAAACTACTCAACCGATTGTAATGAAATTTGGTACACAGATAGTCTAGAATCTGAGAAAGGACAAAGGCTATATAACTTCCCGCTATGACCAATAGGAGCAGAGCAGTAACGAAATATGTTGCGAAAACAGGAGTGAACGCGGGCGTACATATTGCTCCCATTATTTTAACAAGCGCTTATTTTATATCAACGGAGCTCTTGTAAACTGAACTGCACGCGGACGGACTCGCAGGCAACGGCTAATACTCTTATATTTTAAAAGTTCTCTCTGAAACTCTAAGTTTTAACAATTTTATCACCCTATCCTCATTAGTAAATAACTTATCTGCTTCAAGAACAATACGTAGAGCTGGGGACCTATTAGTGTATGCCGGTCACTTGTAAGGCGAGGCCCTCGAGAAAAATGGGGAAGCGATTGCCATCTCCCTACATGTCTCGAAGGCCTTCGACCGGGTATGACAAGCTGACCTTTTAAGTAAGCTTCCAGCGTACGAGATTTCCCCTTGCCTGACTGGCTGGGTAGAAGACTTCCTGATTGAACGGTCCCTCCGAGTTGTTGTCAGCGGATGCCTATGTCGACTAATGCCGGTGTTCCTCTACAACCCTGTTTCTGCTGCATACTAATGATTTGCTGATGCCCGGTATCTATGGGTATGCAGATGACAGCACAGCTGTGGAGAGATACCTGCCGGGTGCTCGGGCTAGTAAGGAAGCAATCCGGTCCGAAAGAGAGGCTATGATAAAGCATAAGAATTTTGCACTACAGGCAGTCTCCGAATGGGGCGAAGCCAATCTTGTGGCATTCAACGTCGCCAAAACACAAGCGTGTATATTCACCGCCAAAAGAACCCCGTTCACCCATTCACCTTGACTCCTAGTTTTCGTAATGTATTCTTGGAGTACACCGACCACTTTTGCCGACAGCTTTTAGGAGTTAAAATATCTTCTTGAATTTCACGTTTACCCATCCTGTCCATTAGGTAACAGTTTATTATATGTTTAATACCTGTTACAATATTTACAATAATAAGATTGATAATCCTGATGTGTGTTATTAATGCACCGCGGCTTTTTGAACTATTAAAATATCAGTTTTCTTTTCCCTTACTAACTTGTGCATATCTTAGGAACTAAATATTAAATAATTAACTTAAGCTCTCTTTATATTACTTAAAAATAAATTCTTAAGAGGATTTATTCTGAATAATTCTTTAATTAAGTACGCCGGTTAAATATGAAGGAAAGAATTTCTTAAATGATGAAAATGTATGTTCTTTTAGCTAAAAGCCGTGCTTCAGCACGGCGAATAAAAAGTAACAAAAAACCAGCGTCTATAAAAATTTTCTTCGTGAGACGAGATATTAATCCTTAGCAACGTTTAAGAAAGATGGTCAATATTTTTTTGCTTGGATGGTTATCTTCAAAGCATATGTAAAACATCCTCGAAGGGTATACAGTGACCTTTTTGAACGCTCTTTAGAAATGATAGGTAGCAGTAAGGTACAAAGTAGTACTGACAATCAAAGGATTTTGCAGAGATCGTATCAGGTACCCCATAGAAAAAGCGATAGATTTTGTGTGCGATTAAATGTAATGTGTATTAAATGTAAAACTTTAGTTTATAATCAGCATAAAGTATTCCTACTCCAAGAATACAGACCGGGTCTCTTCGAGACGGAGTGGGCTATAAAGGCCAATGAAGAGACCCGCCGGCTGACCTGAGACCGTTTTGAGCTAAATCTAGGTCGCAGAGTAATCTGCAACCTAGATTTAGCTCAAAACGGTCTCCAAAGCCTGGAGCACAGGCGAAGAGTAGCCCGCCTGTCGATATTCTATGCATGCATTTTGGGGAGTGTGCGAGGGAATTGCATGATTTCATTCCCCTATCTCCGTTCCATCATCGGACGACCCATCGTACGGCGAGTTTCCAACATTAAGTTATTGACATTACAAAGATCCGAACGAAGCGTTTCGCCTCGTCTTTTATACTGCACACATCGAGGGACTGGAACAATTTTCCAGCGGCGGTGTTTCCGTCGGACTACAATTTGAGTGTCTTCCAGGCTAGAGAGAATAGGCTCTTAATAAACTAACGCGCTACATCACTGCTTACCATCAGGAGGGATTGCGGTCAAGCACTATTTAATAATAAATAAAAAAGGCAGGTTCTGTTACGGGTTGGTTTATATACCTACTAGATATTATTAAACTAACATATGTTTCCAAATATGTATTAAATAAAATTGTTTTGTTTTTTTTTTTTATTGTGTCCAGAGTGATAAGGTCGTTAACACTGGAATTAAATATTTCAATAATTCATACTGCTTCTTAGTGTGTAAGTAATATTACATTCAATATATTTATTTTCGAAGACTTTTGTCTTGAGACACTGCGGTATTTCGGACGAGAAGATTGCTGATGATTGGCCCGATAGGGCCGACGGCTTCTCGAGTGGCGACCACGCACCGGAAGACGTAGCGTGGGTAGGCCCCCGACAAGGTAGACCGACGACCTGGTCGCGGGAAACCGCTGTATGCGGGAGGCACAGGACCGGTCGTCGTGGAGAACCTTGGGGGAGGCCTATGTCCAGCAGTGGACGTCTTTCGGCTGAAATAATGATGATGATGATTTATTTTTCTCCTCAATATATATAAATTAATCTTTTTTTTAATAAATGCCTCCAATACTTTCTTAGCATTTAATTATTTTTTCCCTTTAACAAAACATTTCAACTTGATATTAAAAAATAACAATTCAAAGAATTGTATAATAAAAACTTGGTAAGTTAAAGCAAGCTTACGTAAAGCTTCAATGAAAACTGTTCAAGATGAAATAAAACAACAGATTAGGTGTATATATCTATCAAAACAAAACGAGCTTTAAAGATAGAAGAGACAATACTAAAAATAAAATACTTGAAGAAGTCGAGTCCAAATGAGCGTTATTAATTTGGTTATTAATAAGTAAAACCATTCTTGTGTACCTACGGAGAAATTGTCTTGAAGGTCTTTCTGTGAGGCAGACCCGGTTTAAGGAGCAATATATTTACCTTTTGATACGTTTCTTTCTTTTTCGTCATTTATACCTAAACGGAATTTATTTAATCGATCCTAAAATAATTATTACTTAATAATGCTTCTCTTTTTGTGAAATTCAAATAATACGCTTATTCGATCCTAAAAATACTGTCCTAGGTGTTGTCATTAAAAACACGTTGTTTTTGTTGCCATCTTAAACTAGATACATACAACCATCACTCTCAGAAATTTGGCAATATAGTAACTACCACGTCTTCAAAGTTCTGCAAACCTATTAGTTTTATCGTGATAAGTTATCCACATCCATAATGTCTGCGCAGTTACGCTAGCTCATCAAATCTAATTTCTGAAGTTACGACTTGAAAGTATAATATCAAAACATTTATACCAAGCGCCACCCTACTACAAATTGCACAGAGAGGACAGTGCTCCAACAGTTTTTTTATACAACATTATTTTTTGTTTATGCAAAATCCGAAACATGTACCTATCCAGTATTTTTAAGTATGAATGTATGTACAATATTTCAAAAAGATATCATGAAAAACCACAAAGTTATGAGCTTGTTATCCTACTTTACTGTCCCTACAAAAATATGGTTCCCGCTCTACTCGGGCGGGCGACAGGTGCGTTGACCTCTGGCGTCAGCTGTGCGCAGTACTTTGATCGATCGTAAGCTGCGTGGGGCGCTTGGTAACCACACTGCAACAATTTCTAAACCAATGTATTTGGGAAAAAATATAATATGGTCTAAAAAATATTGGAATCGATTCAGGTGCTTAATCTGAACAAACGATATTCAGGTTTCGCAAAAACAAAAAATTACGTTATTTATTCTAAACTATGGCTAATGTGAAGGAGGTCGGATGATACAATCGTTGATGGTCAAGAGCATTAGTTTATTATGAGCCTATTTACACTGAATAATCTCATATTAAACTACCCTTTGAAGATGCGGTCTAAAGGACGAGGCGAAGCGTTTTGTCTTCAGAGCTAGATTTCAATTGCTACTTCTGTCTTATTTATTTTTAAACTAACGCATGTTGTCGTGTCAGACAAAAAAACTTTTTATTTATTTATTTATTCTCACACTTACTACCATTACAGGTCGCTTAACCTAATGCGGCAGAAAGGATACTTTTAACGACATACATTTTGGAAACTTACACCTATTATAATAAAAGGAGATGTTTCATTTTGGGCCAGCACTATGTACGCTATATAGATAAAAAGGAAAAAAATAAAAGATTTTCATACAAATACTACTAAATTAGTTTGAATAAAAGTACAAGTACAATTAATTAATTATTTGAAACGTTTTTTAGTGAGGTAACCCTTTATTAAGGTAGCCATGACAGTGGTTATGACGTTTGATTCGCGACTTTGACAGTTCTATTTTCCCGTTGTGTTCGTGGTGATTGCTGTTTTGAGTTGATTGTGTTTATTTAATTTGCCGTATGTTCGGAAGTCATGTTTTGTTTTTTCGCAGTCATATGGTAGATAATATAGATACGATAGCCTTAGATACATGACACGTCAATCAAATGTCACTGTCAAAATTATAATTTTGCTTATTGCTGACCACCTTTTTTATTAGTAGTTGTGTTGCAAACCCTTGGCCAAGTTAAATTGAATCTGTATAAAAACTAAGCCAAAATATAGGAAATTAACATTAAAAACAGTTAACTGTAGCGTAACTATACCTAGTATTAAGTGTACAATGTGCCGGCCCAGGCCACATACATTTCTGAAACATCTCCTTTAAACAATAAAATAAAAAGCTATAACAAATAATATTAAAATTTGAAACAACACTATTCGATAGGGCAATTGCACAACACACCATCTGCAGCAATGGCTTTAATTTTTACCGTTCAACAACATTCATTGCGTCATTTACATTTCATTATCTGCTTATCCTTACCGAAGTATGATGGGGTGGGCAGGAGTTTCCTTTTTAAACTATAAGTACAGGCTTATTTTAGATGGAACAACTGCATATTTGATGTCTATAAAACAGTTACTGGCTAATATGATACTCCTTGGCAAGACTGGGTTGCTGACTACCAGTAACGACAATCAAAGATCCGCGAATAGTGATGTTTCCTGATTAAAAAAAAAATATTCTATTTAGTCCGTCATTCAGATTATAGAAAAATATTGGATACGTATATTTTGTTTTATCAAATTAATAAAAATTGACAAATATAAAAGGCATCAAAGATCAGCAGTGGTGGCTGGTGACGTCACTGCTCGCTAAAAAGTGTAGCGTGCTGTGACGTCACACAAGTTTTCAACGCACTGTGTCGTCTACATTTTTTGTTTATATGAAAAAGAAAAAATACGTGTCTAGTATTTTTTTGGAAATCTGACTGACGGACTAATTAGTTTTTTTTTAGTCAACTACCCTATTATAGCCGGGACGAAGGGCTTAATGTACTTTCTCGGTACGAAAAAATGGTCACTCAACTACAGACTTATCGCGGCAAGCATGGCTTAATCTGATCGAATAAACACGGCTGTTATTGCCCTCGTCAAAACCATATAAACTAATAATTATGAATTTGACAAGTTAGCAGCATTATGTGAAGGAAGATACACATGTTAATTACTACCAAAAAAAAAAAATAATACAAAAAATATTGTTCCGCTTTTGCGTCCTTAGGATGTCATTGGATTCTATGAAGTCCCATTAAAAACGTGAACAAAACACTCCTCTTTTTTGGCAGCCATCATGCCACATTTCCCTCCATTAACAAATCGTCTGCATAATACAGTTCCTGGAATGTGGCCAGAATAATGTTATGCAGGAGAAAAAATAATTTCTCGTTCTTGACATACTTTCTTAAGAGGCTTTGTTGGGACTTTCTACTTGTATGGGACTTACCGAGAGGAGAATATTAATAACCCCAAATGTAGTTAGGTATTTTTTAGAATTAATTAAAGTTTTCGTATATTCATTTTATTTCTTTTTATACATATAACTTGTCGAAGAGAAAACTCTTTTTGAGGCGTGTTACTTTTTAGGAGGGGTAAAAATGTTACACTCGCGATAGGTCACGTGACGCTGATCGGAAATTCGTTTGACGGAGAGAGCAATTGATGCGTAATTATTCCAAAACTATTCTAAAATATTCATAAATGCACAAAGTTAAGGTTCAAGTTTTCACGTTTACAAGCTGCTTTTTTATACTTTTTTATATTTGTGTTTAGTTTATTTTATTTATACTTTTTTAATAATTGTGTATAGTTTAGCTTACGGTCTTCCTGTACAATAAATACTATTTCCTGCTTTCATTAACCAGTTTGGTGGAATGCCGTATTACAGAAACTGTTAAGAAGCTGTTGTGTCGTGCGTGGATCTACGTTCAATTGGCAAACGAAGGGTTAATTGAGGTGGTATAGTAAATCAACTCTGTCACAAACTCACCTTTAATACTTAGACGAAGTGAGTCTTCAATATTGTCAATTCCTAATATCAGACGAAGCACAAATCATGCTTACTCTTATTAAATGTGTAAAAATTGAACGACTGGAGAAAGGAGTTTTTGAAGTACAGGACTTATCCTATACCTCAAAAACTCGCCGTAAAACATTTAATAAGAGTTACTTACTTAATGAGCCTATAATGTTCCCACGAATGGAACAAAGGCCTAAGGTAAACCACAATCCACCACGCGAGCCTTGACTGCGGGTTGGTAGGTAGATGTCACATGTACTCTAATTTTTAATTTTAGAACATACCCGTCATAACTCATGATTGTTCCCTACACAGTTGTGATTCATCATCATCATCATCATTATTAACCTTTTTATCGTCCTACTGCTGGGTACAGGTCACCTCTCATACAGAGAAGGATTTAGCGTAATCACCACGCTTGCTCAATGCGGGTTGGCGATTTCAGACTTAAAGTCCAGGTTTCCTCAAGATGTTTTCCTTCACCTTCAGCCATTGGTGTCCAAGATATACTTAGAAAGTACATATAACTTTAGAAAAGTTACATTGTTACTTGCCTGACCTGGAATTGAACCCGCGCACTCATACTTGAGAGGCTGGCTTTAACCACTAGGCCACCACGACATCTAATAATGACAGTTGTGATTATTATAATGTATAAATAAACGGTTTAGTCACAGGCACCAGGCGCGAGGTGAAGCAGCAGCAAAAGGGTCGTCAAGCCGAGGGGACGTGCAGCATGACTATTATGAAATAGTACTATTGATACAGTAGTTTTATTACGCCAAATACTAAGCGCCGTGACAAATGGACATCACAACAGTTTTGAACGTTGATGAAATTATTTAAATAATAAAACGCCGGGCTGTGTTCAGATACAGGTTCCTCTTAACTCACTCTCGGAGCCGATACCAGTAGGCAGCCGCAGCTAAAAGGAAGGCATTATCAGTTTATAATGCATCTTTTATACTGTTTGACTTATAATAGTATACGTTGCCCATTGCCTCCGGCATCACGATCCTCCATGAAAATTGGCAATAGTATAAGTATAATTAAGCCTAAATTGTTACCACTGTTGGGACACAGGACTCCTCTTGGTGAGTGGTAACATATTGAATTGAAAATATTCATGTCGTGAAGTGAGACAATACCAGGTGGAAAATAAACACTATAATTCTCCACGTCAACAGCTGAGGTTCGAATCTGTCGATAAAGGATTGAAATGGGCAAACAGAACGGGAAAGGCTGAATACGAAATCTACATCAGAAACGTAGTGTTCCTGATGATGATTTGAGTGAAGAGTATTATTTCGTACTCAGCTTTTCTGTTTGTTCTTTTGGATTTTTAAGAAGTTTAATTTAACATAACTTTACGCGTAGGGGTGGTAAAGTGTTTAGTAGTTCCTACAAGCTTTTGTTGAGGAGGGCGTGTCAGACTTTTACTGACTAAACCTACCCGTGTTCCTTCACTTGCCACGGCCACGCCGTTGGATAAATGATATTGATAGTTGGATTCTTTATCCAACCCGCAAACCTGGCCCTGGCAGGAGTAGGTATTCCTGCCAGGGCCAGATTCAGTTAAGAACAAAAGGCACGCCTAATGTTACATGGGAGATGGCAAAATGAGTACCTACTTAACTGACCATAAATTCAGACTTCAGGCTGCTACTAAAAAAACTCAAGTGTGTACGCAAACGCAGGAACACCCTCATTTCCTTTACTCTCATAATTCGATGGGATGAGAATCCGACACGACTGGGGAGAGATCAGACCCAAAACCAAAGGCTTTTCGTGCTTGCCGAGGGACACTGGGGTATCACACCACCAGCTTCTAAACAGGCTGCTACTGAGAAATTCCTAAAGGAAAACCACTTTGCCCGACCAGGGATATGAACATAGGGTCTCATGCTCCGAAACAAAGAAAAAAAGCCGTTTATTGGCATTACAGCAGAAGAAATACAGCTTAAAATTATAATCATCATCATCTCAGCCACATGAAGTCCACTGCTGGACATAGGCCTCCCCCAAGGATTTCCAAAAAGGACGGTTGGACGCGGCCTGCATCCAGCGCTTCACTGCGATTTTGGTCAGGTCATCCGACTACGTAGTCGGTGCGTGTCCGACGAATTATAAGCGTGTCAGCTCAGCATAAAGCTTGGACTACTAGAGCAATCGATATTCCATTCATAGAAGAATACGCTTTTTATTTAGAAATTTCGGCACAGAATGCAAAAAAGAGACACCTAGTTTGTTTCTGTTTGCCGTTTTAATTGATTCAAGTGTTCTTGCTTTTGTGCCTCGTGAGGCGTCGTATATTGAGCTCTATCCAGGAGACACGTGCAGTGAGCTTGAAGTTTGAATATATCCCCTTGTCTATTAGACAGGCTTATTAAGTTTGGTATCAATAGGAAAAGTAAATAGGGGAGAGGAATATAATAAATAATAAGGTTGTCTGTAAAAAATTGCCCATTGTTATCTATGTTTTGTAATTTATACGGTGTACATTAGTGTTATACTCCGTTCTATTCTAAATTTGCTTCATTAGTGACAGTTGAGCTCTAACTTTGTTTTAATTCGATGTACTTAAATAGTTACTTTCAACCACGCGCGGTATCAGTTGCACTACCAAAATCACCCTTATTGCTGTGATAAAACGGCTCTGTCAATCTTTTATCGATATCACGCATCACGGAATCCAAATCCGTTACATATGTAGAACTTAGATGTCTTATGGATTACTCTGTATTACTGTTCTATTCTGGATACTGTACGTAGTTTTGGTACGGGTTCAATTGGGTGAATGTTTACAAACGTGTTTTTTTTCGATAAATAATAAATTAGGTACGTACTTCAAGTTTGATGATGATGATGATGAGGTACGTACTTTCTAATTATTTCTTGGTCATAACAAACATCCAGTGTAGCTGAACATGTTGGGGAAAATCCTGAAAGTCATACTCAATAATACCTACTTTGCTTGAATCGGAGGAACTCACGCTTTAGGATCTTCATCTCTCTAACCTATCCTCAATTATGGTCGGCGTCCAGTCGGACCGGTGTCCATCATCATTATTTCAGCCGAAAGACGTCCACTGCTGAACATAACAGATCTCCACCACGACCGGTCTTCCGCCTCCCTCATCCAGCGTTTTCCTGCGACCTTCACCAAGTCGTCGGTCCACCTTGTCGGAGACCTACCCGCGCTGCGTCTTCCGGCGCGTGGTCGCCACTCGAGAACCCGTCGGCCCCATCGGGCATCGGTCCTACGGGCAATGTGTCCAGCCCACCGCCACTTTAGTGTTGCAATTCTTCCGGCTATGTCGGTTACTCTTATTCTTCGGCGGGTCTCCTCATTCCTGATTTCATCACGCAGCGAAACCCCAAGCATAGTCCTCTCCATTGCCCTATGACTGAACTTGAACCTTCTTTTAAGGCCTATTGTTAGCGACCATGTCTCAATTCCATAAGTCATCACTGGTAACACACACTTGTCGAAGACTTTTGACTTTAGACACTGCGGTATCTCAGACGAGAAGATTCTACGTAGCTTCCCGAAAGCAGCCCAGCCGTGTGCCAACCGGTGTCCAGTCGAACTATTTTACATGGAGCAACTGCGTATCTGACCTTTACAACCAGGTTACTAGGTAATATGATATCCCTTGGCAAGACTTGTTATCCGACTTTCGTGCTTGTCTTACCCTTAACGACTATCAAAGATCCACATATGACAGCCTGAATCAACGATATAACGTCTTTTCCGAGGCATGGAGTGGTCTTTACTTGTAAAGATGATCACGGACGAACCGCGGGAAGCGTGGTTCGAACTGGTCGATCGACCTTTATGGCTGTCACTACATACATCTCCACAGTCCTCTAGTATCCACAAGCTCTCGTACAAAAATAAGTAGATTTATATCCCCTAGGACCTATTAACCCTAAATCCCTGCCTGAGTCAATAAGCAACAACAGGAAATTAAGACCAGTACCGGAAATTCGCATTAGATTCTATTTTCTTTCCCTCACGTGTTTGTTAATTAACGAAGCCTGTGTTCATTTGAGCAAATTAATATTGCTTCGTGTTATTCTAACAAGAAATATACATCCTGTCCTAGAAATAATGTTGTTTTGTAAAAATATACGAGTAGAGGGCGAGAAAAAGAAATAGTAGGAGAGTATATACAATCCTGCACCCTAATTTCTTTTTTTTTAATAATTATAAACTAGTACTTGAACGCAATCCCGCCTGATGGTAAGCAGTGATGCAATCGTTGATAGTAAAGCGCGCTAGTTTATTTAGCCTATTCACTAAAAAAAACTTAGCTGAGCGAGGTGATGCAATGTTTAATGTGTTGAGATTGATCTGGAGACCCTCCGCGACAAAACAACATTTGGTGCATCGTACCCGACACACATCGCAATACAACTGCTCAGACCCGTTCTTCGTCCGGCTTCACCAGACATCATGCCGGAACATGTCTAATCGCTTGGCGGAAAGACTTTGTCTGGTGGGTGGTAACTTCTGCAGGCAGCCGATGTTATGGCCTGCCACCGAGAACACTATTAACACTATTTCGTAACACTATTACTATCAATTGGAATCATTTTGAACCATATTGCTAATCCGTTGCTTCATATGTTCTCAAAATGTGTCTGCTCAACAACGTGAATAACGCAATGAAAGTTGTTGTACTACCATTTGAACCCATTGCTACTGATAGTATGTGCGCAATTACCATGTTTTTTTTTTTTAATAATTATAAACTAGCGCTTGCAATCCCGCCTGATGGTAAGCAGTGATGCAATCGTTGATGGTAAAGCGCGCTAGTTTATTAAACCTATTCACTTAAACAACTTAGTGAATAGGAAGGAAGACGGTAGTTGAGAGAGGTGGTGCAATGTTAAACCAAACAACACGACCATCGTTGCTATGCCAGAGGGATATTGATGTGGAGACCCTCCACGACCAAACTCCCGACACGACAACACTTGGCGCATCGTACCCGGCACACATCACAACACAACTGCTCAGACCTGTCCTCCGTACGGCTTTAGCAGACATCATGCCGGAACACGACGAATCGCTTGGCGGCAAGACTTTGTCTGGTGGGTGGTAACTTCTGCCGGCAGCCGATGTGGCCTACCACCGAGAAAAAGGATCCGAACATCCAATTATCCAGACTCATTCGTCTCGTTGAAAAAAATGTTTTAACGGCGCGGCGAGACATGTTACGACGAGTTTATTCCCGCCTCCGATCGTGTTCTCTCATTTGTTAGCGGGAATGTGTATGTAATAACAAGTTACATAATTCATTACCATTATAGCTAGTTATACAATATGTAAAAAAAAACCCTGTCCGACCCATAAGGGTAATAAAGGTTAGGTAAACACATGACCAAATATAATATGAAATTTTACGTAATCATCATAGTAACAATACTAAAGAATTTTGAAATAATCTTTTTTCCCGCGAATTAATACCTACTACTTCCAGGAAATTTAGTAATTTTTAAAAAGTGACAACACCGGTATTATTTTGAGCGAATAGCAATGCGACTACGTGCCGCGTGCCCTGCCCCCCGCCGCTCGCGGAAGGGCTACCTACCGCACATATATTAAGTTACCTCTTATTGCGAAATAATATTTATTTTTTAGGGGGATGTTTTTTTTTAAGTTTAGCCTGGCTTTGTATCCATTAGTAGAATCAGTTATCGATACCTACCTAACAATACCTTCACGGATCGGACAGGGTTTTCTTTACATATTGTATATCGTTTATCTAATCAACGCATGTAAAACATGTTACATAATAAAAAAAATATATAAATAAAAAATTTAAATAATATTTATTAGATTTGCAATCAATTATTCGCATTTTCGATAATCCGAAATACCCTTGGTTTTATTTGATCCGGATAATCTGGATTCTACTGTATATAGAAATGGTAAGAGGGTATATAGAAAAAGTAGGAGGGTATCAGCCGAACAGGTGAATCAATCAGCACCCTAATTGCGTAACATACCATTACTAAATAATAATAATTGCGTAACATTATCAGTTGGAATCATTTTGAAGCTTATTGCTATTCCATTGTTCCTTATGTTCGAAAATGTATCTGCTCAATAGCGTAAGTAACGTAAAAAATGTTCTATTATCAAAATGTCAATTTTCAAAATTTTCTTAGTATTGTATAATTGCATGGAACACGTGTGAGCACGATTACTTGCTGTAAAGCATCTATTTGTTGGGTTAGTCTTTTATTGACTTGATTGTGTTATAGCTGTTGAGAGTATGTCATGCTCACTCAAATGTCTCGCTGGTGGTGGCGTGTGTGTTATGTCATTAGGTTCCCTTCAATATGGTTGAGCTGAATGATGCTGATCCATACGTCATGTTCGTGAACGGACGCCGTCAGATGGGACTGGTCATCTCTTAGCTGCTACGGCGTATTTTAATTTCTGAATTGTTGTTTTTTTCCATAATGGACGCTCTCAGCGTACAATATATTTCTGCATCGTTCTCACACGATTGATTTCAAAATGAATGATGTAATCAAATATTTGTATCAATAGCTTGATAATTTAAAAGAGTGTCCATGGAGTTTCTTGCCCGTTCTTCTCCATAGGTACCTACTCTTTGGAATGGGCGACTAGCTTCACCTTACTGACTGACCGACCTTCTGACAATTCAAAAGTGCCTGTAACTGGTTTATTTGAAATAAATGCTTTGTTTTTTTTTATTTTGAATGAAACCCATTGCTACTGATAATGTGTTAAGCAATTACCTTGTCAGTGAAGATAAAGGCGCGATTGGTCTGTGATTGAGTTGGCCTTCTTTAGGTATATACAGAGACCCTTCTATGCCTTGCAAAAACAGTTAAGCAGTTCATCCCTGTTGTCATTCGTGGATTCAATTTTCAGATTGGTAGTTGATTTCTTTGGAAACTGTCAAACTATTTCTGTTATGATTTTTTACTCTGTACGCGTACGTTGGAGATGGCGAGAAAGTATATTGTTTTCTTCAGACATAATAATAAATAAATAAATAAATAAATATACACGGACAAATCACACAGATTGAGCTAGCCCCAAAGTAAGTTCGAGACTTGTGTTATGGGATACTAACTCAAGGATACTATATTTTATAATAGATACATATATAGATAAACATCGAAGACCCAGGCAAATCAGGAAAATATCGTTTCCCATCATGACCTGACCGGGGATCGAACCCGGGGCCTCCACGTCGCAGTCAGGCGTGTTGACCGCTGCGCCACGGAGACCGACAAAACATCCTTATTCATATTATACATCTGAAACTAAGTATATTGACGATAAAACTACTAAACGGATTTGGATGAAATTTGGCACACAGATAGTTTTTGACCAGGAATAATAGACAGAATACCCTTTATCTCGATATTTTCACGGGATCGTAACTTAAGCGGGTGAAACCGCGGGGTACATATACCCCCTTATTCATAAATGCTGTTTAAAGTTAACTAGTGATTAGCGATTTTTAAAACATACATTTTAGACACTTGCACGTCACTTAACCTTAATAATCGATTATGAATAAACCCCTTAAACACTGTGGTGTTTATTCATAAAGGTTGATTTAAGTTAAGTGACGTTAAAAGGTCAAAAATGTATGTTTAAAGAATCGCTAATCACTCGTTAACTTTAAGCAGTTTTTATGAATAAGGGGGATAGTATTTTAATAAGGATGGGCACTCTGTGGGTAGTGTTGATAGCACAATAGAAACACGATTGATAGTTTAAATAATATAGGGAATTTGACTAAAAAAACTAATTAGTCCGTCAGTCAGATTTCCAAAAAATACTAGAAACGTATTTTTCATATAAACAAACAATGAAGACGACACAGTGCATAGATAATAATTATACTATACCTGGATCGAATTGTCAAAGAATGTCTGCTGTCTAATGCCTATGGCATGGAGGTAGTAAGTACTACGTTGTACGTAGTACTTATTACTTCCATCGTATATGGTCTATGGCTCTGGCTCTGACATCAAATTAACTCTGTTTATAGTTTTGCATGTTAGGATAGGAGATTTTTGATGATATTTTTTTTTTCCTGTATTTTGTTTGGTTTTTATGGTATTTAGTTGCTTTTGTTTGTGCAGAATAAAAAAAATTTCTTTCTTTCTTTATTTCACATTGATAAATACGATATGATTATAGTAGAGGTATAAAACCCATATCATGGAAATTGTTATCCGTATTCCATCAGAGTAGGTAAGTTATTACAATCCCAAACCAGGACAGAACTGCTTTTATCCAATATCTGACCATTTCATCCAACAGAAAACAAAGGATACGTAACTAAACTCATTGAAAACTGACTTCGCAGACAAAAAGCGAGTATTACACAAAATTATTAACGACCCAAATCACGTACATTATTTGTGCCGATATAGCAAAACTTTTCAAACTTCAGTAACCAATAAGTTTTAAACAAAGCTTCAGTATGTTACTCCAAGTTGCTATCTCAAAGTATTTAAAATGACCAACAAACTTTACTTTGACAGTTAAGTTTAAGTTAAATTACTGTGTAATCTTTGTTCGATATCTTGGAGTTTTCTCTTGCGCATGAATTGTTTATTCAGGTAGGGTATTCCGCTTCGCTGCTCTTGTTAATAACGAGATAATACGGTAGTTGACTAAAAAAAACTAATTAGTCCGTCAGTCAGATTTCCAAAAAATACTAGATCCTTGAGATCCTTGGGGGAGGCCTATGTCCAGCAGTGGACGTCTTTCGGCAGTAATGATGATGATGATTATTCCTCTAGAATTTAAAAAATAGGCAGCCTACTGTTCAATTCTGTAAAAATCTTACTCTAAAAATTTAGGCGAAGCGAGCTTAGAGTAGCTGTCAATAATGTCAACTTCCACTCTTGATCAATGGCTTCTGTGGAATATATACCACAATTTTGCCAATAACATATTGTGTAACAAATTATAGAAATTCTTTGAAAATTTTATTTCATAATAATGGCGGATATCGCCAATGACAGTTGAAAAAGACGGCCACGTGTTGTTTGAATGTCAACTCACTCCACGCATACTTGACCTAAGTTTTCATGTGGTTACAGAATCATACGGCTGGGACATGTAATGAATTTCCTTCACATAGGTACACGCAGATAAAGTTGCGGCCAGCGGTTCATTCATATTAAGAATTGGCCTATTGTTACAATTTCACTGCTACGCTAGCTCGTAGTTGTCGTAGCAGCTGCTACACGAAGTCTTTGGTTTATTATTCCCGAAATCCTTTATGCACGGATATGTACTCGTACTAGTAAATAGAGCGATTCCACACATTATTTCAAAGTTATACAATGAAAATGAACCTACTACAGATACATATTTTCTAAGTTTCTTAAAAACATAATTTATTATTGTATTTTCAAGAGAGATTTATTTCAAAATCTGCACTTTTGAACGTTAATCTATACTAATATATAAAGCTGAAGAGTTTGTTTCTTTGTTTGTTTGAACGCGCTAATCTCAGAAACAACTGGTCCGATTTAAAAAAAATCTTTTTGCGTTGGATAGCCCTATAATCCAGAAAGGCTAATAACATCACGCTTTAATCAAAAGGAGCGGAGCATATAAAAAATAGCAAGTATTACATAAAACAGTCCCCCAGTTCACTTAAATTATTTTAGATCATACCCTTCTTTTTATAGATTTTCATTTACAACCTATTTATGTAATTAGTATTTAACTTTCCTGGTCATATAATACATAATTATAATAAACATATAATTGTTATAACTCGGTGAGTAAGAAAGAAGTGTTAATTAGTATCATTTCATGTACAGACGACAGCACATCAAGATACTAAAATCTTTCAGATTTCCTTATTAGATTTACAACGTTATCTCTAAAGCATTAAGGCTCAATGTTGAGTGGGAATATCTGACACTTTGGCGTAGCTTGACCTGCTATCGTCCGTACAAGACACCTCAGAAGCGTCGTTACCTACTATAGTTTTCTAACTCATTATAAGTTTCGGTAATTACCTATCTTATCTTTAATATAGTGTTGCGGAGTCCTAAACAACCCGGAATCACTTGCCGAAACTAGGTAATTACCTATAATATTAATTATAATCATGACAGCCTCCGTGGCGTAGCGGTAGCGAACGCGGCCGCTGCCCAAGGAAGCGCGGGTTCGATCCCCTCACAGTGCAAATATTTGTATGCATGAATATGAATATTTGCACTGGTCTGGTCGTGCCTCGGAAAGCACGTTAAGCCGTTGGTCCCGGTTGCCATACGAACTTCTAATGGCAGTCGTTACGAGTTGTTGGAGCCCTCAAAAGTCTTACAAATGGTCTAACTGCAATGCTTCGTTATCGCCTTCGGGTTGTGAAGGTCAGACGGTAGTCGCTTCATGGAAAATATCGAAGTTTAGCCAAAATGAGCAGTTAGACTGATAAAGCGGACCCTAGAAACCAAAGCTGAAAGCTTCGGATACGACTGGAGTTAACGCTGAGATGAAGAAGATTAATTATAATTATATTCATTTTGTTGATTTAACTTGTCACATACAAATTAAATGGTGCAAACAAGTAAATTTAGTTCGTAGTAACATACACGTTGGTTATCCGTATTAGATTATACAACTTTATTTTTTGTGTGCAGAGTGGTGATGACAATAGGACAATAAATTAATTATTCTCGGTGGTAGGCCATAACATCGGCCGTCGGCAGAAGTTACCACCCACCAGACAAAGCCTTGCCGCCAAGCGATTTGTCGTGTTCCGGCATGATGTCTGGTGAAGCCGTACGGAGGACGGGTCTGAGCAGTTGTGTTGCGATGTGTGCCGGGTGCGATGCGCCTAATATTGTTGTGTTGGGGGTTTGGTCGTGGAGGATCTTCAGATCAATCTCCCTTTGGCGCAGCATCGTTGGTCGTGTTGTTGAGTTTAATATTGCATCACCTCGCTCAACTGCCGTCTTCCTTCCTATTCGCTCAGTTTTTCAAAGTGAATAGGCCCTTAATAAACTAGCGCGCTTTACAAACAACGATCGCATCACTGCTTACCATCAGGCGGGATTGCGGTCAAGCGCTAGTTTATAATTATTAAAAAAAAAAAAAAAATAAACATCGTGTACCTCAACACATTCTCAGTCTACCCATTAAAAATCATATAAATATGTCCATTAGTTTAGTCACGGGAAATTATTTTTCATTTTTCACATTTTCTATATGATGTACATCATATAATGTGAAAAATAAAAAAATGTACATGCCGCATCCTGCGATACCAAACTTTAATAATAATGGCGCGAAAAAATCAAGTCGATACAGGATCGCGCTGTCGCCGATCGAAGGTAAGTGAACCAACATTTTTAAAGGATGTTTTGCAATTTTATGCGATTTAGTTTGTTTGATTTTTTTTTTGTGCGAGGTTTTTTTTTTATGGTTTATGATTATTCCTATATACCAGCATTGTTCGTGTTTTCATTTATTGTCGTATTGTCAGAACCACTACAGAGTGGTGGCGTAACCCGAAACACATGTCCAGTATGTTTAAGTAAAGAATCTATGTATATACAACATTTTAAAAAGATATCATGAAAAATCACAAAGTTATGAGCTTGTCATCTTATCTGATTGTTTCGATAAAAATATGGTCAACGCACCGGTCGCTCGCCCGCACCTGCAGAGGCGCAGCTCGGGGCGCCCTATCTCAATGTGCCCCTAGTACTATGATCTGCAATATCATGGTGTAAAATTACTGATTGGAATCCATTAACTTGCTTATACTGAACAAACTGTACTCAGGTTTCGTATTAAGAAAGAATAACGTTGTAAATGTAAAAGCCAGTTTGTTCCGATTTCAACCAAAAAATTCTGAATGGGCTTGAATAAAATTTTGCATATTAATAGTTACAGTAACACGCCGAAAAACTGTACCATGCACAGTACCGGTAAAATTTTTGAAGCGATTTAGACAACTGCCAAAAAGTTTTCAACTCAATTCCCTGCAACATTCACATTCTCTGTATTTGTTTAGTGAGGCCAACATCAGTGGCCTCAGAACAAAGTATGAATTCACATGTGCTTCGGCCTGGAAATAGATTTGTGATTTGTTTTGTATGAACAGAAGGGTTTAAACGGTCCCTTCGATTTGAGTATTTAGGCCATCGGGCTTTAGTTTATTATGTGGTATAAGTAAAGACATAAATCTTATTGTAGGCGAAGTAATTTAAGCTTGACCAAAGTGTCTGTGCTATCTAATAAATCTTCTTTAGTCAATAAGTCAATACCGACTAAACCTTACGGCTGCTAAATACTTTTGTAAAAATAACCTGTGTACTCTGCTGGGTCGCTTCTCTTCTGACTACTTTTTAGCTTCTGTAGCCAGCCTGTCGGTGTTCTGCATGGCCGCCGTGCGATTCCCCCATCTTCGTTCCATAATCGAATAACCGGTCGCACGGCGAGTATACACCCTTACGTTGTTGACACCACTGCGATTCCGACAAAGAGTTTCACCTCTTCTTTTATAGCGACTGGAACAATTTGGTCCGTCGGACTACAATTTGAGTGTCTTTAAGGCTAGAGCGGATAGGCTCTTAATGAACTAGCGCGCTTTATCATCAACGATTGTATCACTGCTTACCATCAGGCGGGACTGTGGAAAAGCATTAGTTTATAATTTATTTAAAAAAAAACGCATGCATTATATACATGTAAGTATCATCATGTCTAGCTTTGCCCAAGATGTTGGAATTCGCTTCAAGTTTTCAGTTGTCAGCACCACTCTGTATATGTATTCTGCTGTTTTCTTTTTCAAGTAGAAATTTACAAAAAAAGTATATCTCTTCCATTATTTGCTTCTTTGTCAAAAACTTATCACATTTGTCTAATAGTCGCCTGAACATCGCGATAAAAATATTTTTCGGGATTTTGAAATGTCATATATTTTTTATTAATTATGTTTTAGAAAAAATCAAATTATAGGGGCACATCTAATAAAGGTGTCAAATTTTAGAAAATAAAAATCTCCAAAAGCGTTATCTACGAAGAGAAAACGGCGGAATATGATTATATAGAGAAAGCGCCACTAGATTCCCTCTTAACGTCCTTTTTGAGGCATAGAGGTAAGTTCCTGAATTATGTACCTATACAGCGTAACTGTAACCATAAATTCATCATATGTGATTCCAGGTGCTATCATCGGTTATCAGAGGGGTTTAGAATTATGTCCAGAATCCTTAGTAACAGTTTGTGCGTCGGTCCCATAAGGGATGGCCAGGGCCACCCTTTATGGTACTTTTCTCTAATGACCGGTTTTTTGATCCATTGTTAACTGAACCAATTGTTATAAGTAATGGTAACATTTGAGAAAAATGTGTTTTCTGATCAATAATTAGTTTATAAATGGTAATTTTTTAACTACTAAGAGTTAATAACCATCAGCAATTATCATTGCATAATATAAAGGGTGTATCTGACATCGACGCACAAACGAGTACCATGGATCCAGTACATGACTCTGAACCCCCGGTAGTGGAATTTTTCGTCGGCTTTTTCATGATTAAAAAAAAATATATGTAGTTTTTTTTCACTTTAGACCGTTCATAATTGCTATACTTTTATAACCCAATAAGATTTTAAAGTAAAAATTAATTAATTCGCTAATTACACAAAAAAACGCAATGAAAACAAAACTCGAAAACCTATCTTATTAGCTGATTTAATAGAGTTCACATCAGGTATCAACGTCATACCTAGAAAACCCGCACGGCGGCACGCTTGCAACGTTCAAAGGCCCTCGGCCTTTTTTTAAACATTGTTATTTCTGTAAACGTCCATTAACGACATAAATGACTATCATAATTTTATTAGTGGCATACGGTCTAGTCTTTTCGCGAAGTTTGCGTTACGATGTCAGATACACCCTGTATGTACATATTATTAGACAAACCAATAACACTAGTCAACAGTCAAAATTTCCCGGGGGAAATACATATCATATTTTGTAGATAATCATTCACCTAATATCATAAAAATAATAATTTATTTCTATCACGTATAGAAAACGAGATTTTAGTTTTTTTTTAAATTGTCACTTTTTGTATCAATTTAAGAGGGTAGCTCGAAATTTTTCGTAGAAACTATCGCAATAATATTTTGAAGTAACAATATACACTTCGTTCTTTCACCATGTCTCGCTGTTGTGTCAATTCTCCGGATTTATTTTGTTTTATTTGCGGTTTATATTCGCCGAAGAGTCAAAAAAAACGCATAACGCCTTTGATTACTAAGTGCTATCGTGCATATTTTGGTTTAGATATTCGCAACCAAGACAAATATTGGTTGCCACATATGTGCTGTTACTCATGTCACAAGAATTTGACTAACTGGTTCAATGGGAAACCAACAAAGATGCCTTTTGGTCAACCTATGATTTGGCGAGAACCTAAGGATCATGTGAGTGACTGTTATTTTTGTCTTACGGATGTCAAAGGATTTTCTAAGAAATCAAAGCACACAGTAAATTACCCAGCGGTGTCTTCCGTGACAAAACCAATACCTCATTCGGAAGATCTTCCAGTACCTACGCCGCCAAGTCACGTTGAACACTCAAGTACCACTTCAGGTTCTGATGATGAATTTGAGGACATTCAAGTGGCAAGTACTTCTGAATCACCACATTTGATCAACCAAGCTGAGCTCGACGACCTTGTTAGAGACTTGGACTTGCCTAAGGAAAAATCTGAACTGTTAGGTTCAAGATTAAAACAATGGAATCTGCTTCAACACGACGTTCGCGTTACTGCATACCGTAAACGACATGTTTCCTACGTTGATTTCTATTCTAAAGATGGAGATTTAATATATTGCAACGATGTTGTTGGTTTATTGGCTAAATTGGATCACCAGCATTCACCAGATGAATGGAGGCTGTTTATAGATTCATCTAAAACTAGCTTGAAAGCCGTGCTTCTTCACAACGGAAACCAATATCCATCCATTCCAGTGGCGCATGGTGCTCATTTTAAAGAAACTTACGACGTCTTAAAGCATTTATTGAATAAAATAGAATATAGTAAACATCATTGGGCAATATGTGCTGACTTAAAAGTGGTTGCTTTACTTTTAGGATTGCAAACTGGGTACACAAAATACTGTTGTTTTTTATGTGAGTGGGATAGCCGTGCAAGAGCTGAGCATTATGTTAGAAAAACTTGGCCACTGAGAACTTCTTATGATCCAGGTCAGAAAAATGTCAAAAATTACCCATTAGTAGATCCAAAAAAAGTACTTTTACCACCATTACATACTAAACTAGGGTTAATCAAAAACTTTGTGAAAGCAATGAACAAAGATGGCTCAAAATTGATGCAAAATTGAAAAGATGGATGCAAAATTAAAAGAAGGTGTTTTTATTGGCCCAGACATTAGAAAATTAATTAAAGATCCGTTGTTCATTTCTAGCTTAAACGATAAAGAAAAGAATGCTTGGTTGGCATTTGTTGAAGTCACAGAAAAATTTTTGGGAAACAAACGATCGCCTCAATATGAAAACCTTATAAATCAAATGTTAAATGCTTATAAAGAATTGGGTTGCAATATGTCCTTAAAGACACACTTTCTGCACTCGCACCTAGATTTTTTTAAAGAAAATCTCGGTGCTGTGAGTGATGAGCACGGTGAGCGCTTTCACCAAGAAATCGCTTCAATAGAAAAGCGTTACCAGGGGAAATAGACCACTGCAATGCTTGCAGACTACTGTTGGTTTTTAGTTAGAGAGACTCCAACCTCTTCTTACAAGAGACAAGCCAAAAGAACAAAAACAAGTTTATTTTTTATGTCTAAATAATATATTTACTTTAAAATAGATATCAAAAATTTTAAAATTAAAAATAAATTTCTCTTAAAAACTATACGTGACTGAGATATTTTATTTACTGTTCTAAGTTCCCTACAGCATGGTGATTCCGAATTACATAATCAGATCTCTGGGAAAAAATAAAACTTTTTTTTTGTTGCCTAGTGTAATTTATCAAATTAAAACAAATATTTCAATTAAATTCAATTTATTGCTTTGCAAACATGGGGTAGGTAGACATTTTGTTATAAGAATTATTCATGCACAACCGTCAAATCGGCTGGCAACACATATTATTATATAACTTACATTACAAATTTAAAGATACATCATTTTGAATAGGTTACAATTAGCAGCATAAAATAAAAACACACTGCATAAATTTTACCATTATATACTATTTTTAACAATTGCTTGAGTTTAACTTCGAAACAAACTATCAGCCCTAAGTAAAGGTAAAATTACTGTATGTAGTTTATTGCAAGACACAACATTAGAAACGTCTGGTTAATTACCAAGGGAACGTGCTGTCGTTTACGGAAAATAAAACGGAATTGTTAGTACCACTTGGGTAATCTGGGTGTAATATTGGTCATCTAATCCAACCCTACAGAGAATACCGGCGTTATGTTATTTGTTAATTAAAGTAAAACTTTTATTTCATCGTCTCAAACGTTTTCGTCTGTGTGTTGCATGTCGCGTGACGGTCGGCCGTGGGATAGGGATAAAGTGAAAGGCGCTCGTCAGAATGCCTCTCGTGGTCAGAAGTTTCACTGTTACCAAGGTTTCATAAAACCGCACAATCCTTTTTTTTTAAGACTGTTAGCCGTTCTTAATCAAAGAAATAGACCATTTAGCCTACTTAGTAGGTCAAGTAAAACTTGTAAGACCATTCGATTCCACGTAAACTAAAACGAAGTGTAGATTGACAACATTCCCAATTTCCACACTAGAGCAGTTTGCATGTTCATTAACAATGCCAGGCCAATTACGCATGGGCTCGGCCCCGGCCCCAATCGAAGCCGAAAGCCGAAGCGTCACAATTCAGCCCATCACTATAGCCACCTGCACATCCAATTACGTTAGGGTTGACTCTTGATTAAAATGTAATAGTTTTTGATTGAATGGCAGGGTAATTGCGTAACATACTATTAGTTGCAATGAGTTTAATTTTAACAGTTCAACCACATCCATTGCGCTGTTTACATTATTGAGAAGACACATTTTGCGAACATATGGAGCATTGGATTAGTAATATGCTTCAAAATGTATCGGATTGATAAGAATAGTGTGTTTTATAGTGTGTTTTCATTTGAATATAAATATATTGTTTTGCTTTGCTGGTATTTTGGCGTGGTAGCTGGCATATGGTAAATAATTTCATTGTTGTATTTTATCGTATTGTTTGTTTACATAGTATTGTATAAAGACATGTTTTTTTAAAAATGAACAGACAGCTGTGCTGCTGGGGAGTTTGTTCCGCCACTTCTTCTTCCCAGCGAAAGCACTAGGAAGTGTCGATGGGTGGGCGCTTTTGGGGGACTGTCTTATGTAATATTGACGTTCAAAAAGTGCTGATTCTCAGCCTAATTTGAATAAATGACTTTTGATTTTGATTTTGATTTTATAATTAAGGTGCTGGTATTGTTTAAATTTCGATTTTGTCATAATCTACAGTGATAGTGTTTTGGATGTGTCCCCGCAGGGTTTAGTGGAAGTGTATAAAATACCTATATTATAGAGTATACCTACATTAGGGTAAGCTCTTCTCATTGAAACAATTAAACATCTGAACTTTTCAATCTAAAGAAAACATAGTTTATAAAGACTAACTATTTCAAGCTGTCTCTTAGACTTCGTTCCGATCCTGTGGAAACATCGAGAAGAAGAAGTAGAAGAAGAGATTTTTTTTTAATAAACGTAGTTAACAAACATATTAAACTTAAACAAAAAGCCAGACTCGGAACAACTACTTGTAGGCCATAGAAATATTTGATCCGCGTGGGTTTCCAACCCGCGACACGGAACAAAGCAGTTGATTATTCAGCCACTACGCCAACCGTATCGTAAAATATATCCTACTTATGTAAATGCGAAAGTTTGTGACGATTTACAACAAGGGTCAAAAGTGCATTACCTCTTTTGAAGTTTATTGCACTAACAATAAGTGTCAAAAGTGGTACTCCACTTTTAACCTTTACTGTAAGTACAAATGTATGGATGGATGGATAGATGTTTGTTAATATTTCACTGATAAACGAATTATTTAATAACACAAACCGCGAGGCACAGCTGGTATTATGATATATTTGTTTCATTCTAGGCTATGGTCCCCGGTCTGTCGTCCTCTTTAGTGCTGAATGCCTTTCTGATGGCAACACTGAATGTGACGTGTTTGCGGATGAATTGAATAAGTTTTCTGTGAAAGAAAATATGCGAGAAAGTACACCGTGTCTTATTTTTTTTATATATATAATAAACTAGCGCTTGACCGCAATCCCGCCTGATAGTAAGCAGTGATGCAATCGTAGATGGTAAAGCGCACTAGTTTATTAAGAGCCTATTCACTCTAGCCTGGAAGACACTCAAATTGTAGTCCGGAAACACCGTCGTTGGCAAATTGTTCCAGTCCCTCGATGTACGCGGTATAAAAGAGTAGGCGAAACGCTTCGTCCAGATCGTAGTGGTGTTGACAACGTCGGATGGTGGAACGGAGATGGGGGAATTAAATCATGCAATTCCCTTGCACACTCACTAAAATGCATCCTATAGAACATGTTTGAATATGTGTTTCTTGATGTGGTAACGTTTTTCTTTTTTTATTAAAGAAAAAAGGTTTGTGCGGAGGGTTTTTCCGTGTTAAAGAAGTTACAGAAACAGACCTTCATTTTCAATTGAATACTTAAAGCTCCATTTTGATTCCACCGTCATTAATATGCATACTATGACATTTCACCGCAAATCAAACGACGGCATACAAATCCAGCATGAAAGTCCTTTAATTTCGAGATCGTGGTTTGCACATCAAATGCCAGGAGCTTGTTAAAAAGTTTAATTCGCCCATCAACTTTTATCATGCTGAGACGAATAAAAGAAATCACATATTTTACAAGAGATTAAAACTTACGGAATTCTTATTATTATAAATGTGAAAGTGAGTTTGTTTCGCTGTCACGCCTAAATTACTGAACGGATTAGTAGGCAAGTTGGCACACAGATGGTTTATAACCAGGAATAACTCATAAGATATTTCTTATCCCGAAATTCCCATGGAATCGAAACTTTCGCGGGTGAAATAGCGGGATGCAGTTAGTAATAAAATAAATCATACAATTTTTCACAATTATATTTGGGTTGTTTTCCAGTCTAACCAGCGCTGTATTATTCTGTAAAATTCTGAAAAGCTTTTTCGCCTGTGTGTTGCATGTCGCGTGACGGTCAGTCGAGGAGTAAAGATAAAGTAAAAGGCGCTCGTCAGGACAGCCAAGGCCAATATGACGGCGCCTATAGTTCGCAGTAGCTGACCGTATAGTGTATAATAGACTGTTACTCATTTTTAGTTATTACTACGATAGACAAAGTCACTTTCTCTTTGCCTATGTCCCTTTGTATGATTAAATCTTTAAAACTACGCAATGGATTTTGATGCGATTTTTTTTTTATAGACAGTGTGATTAAAGAGGAAGGTTTATATGTATAATAACAACCATTAAATTGTGGAGAAACTACATATTATAAAACAAAGTCACTTTCTCTTTCCCTATGTCCCTTTGTATGATTAAATCTTTAAAACTACGCAACGGATTTTGATGCAGTTTTTTTAATAGATAGAGTGATTAAAGAGGAAGGTTTATATGTATAACTAGCTTTTGCCCGCGACTTCGTCCGCGTGGAATAGTGACTTCCGGCAGATTTTTGGTTTTTCCCACATAGTTCCCGTTCTTGCGGGATTTTCGGAATGGTCGAGTTTCCGCAGAATTTTTAGGATAAAACCTATGTTTTTTTTTCGAGTTCCAAACTATTTATATCTGTACAATTTTTTAAGTAAATTAATGAAGATGCGGGGTATGAGGACTGTTTGACCAACTGCTGGACCAGTCAAAACTATTGCAACGATGACGTTATTGCGCAGAAATTTTACTTGAAGTCGGGTCCCGTTGCATAAATTTGGTGGTTTGAGATTTCTTAGTAAAATGATTGGGGCACCTATTTTTAAATTAAGAGAATGTGGGGGAAGGCCGCTTGGGTTCAAGGATTTGAGGAACTCCTGTGGGTAATTAACTACATCTTCTTGATCCATCACGGTATCAATGGATGTGTAGGTTACAATATCTCCTGGGAGTTTACTTAAAATTATATCATTTATTTCGTCAACGTTACTATTTCTTGCCGCCAATATTGCTCTTTGACACATCCATTGGTGGTCCTTGTTTTCTATTTGGCTGATGTCAGGGTATACCTTAGTTATTAATTCCTCGATGTTACCCACTTTTACTCCTAAATCGCAATCAATTTCAATTTTATTATTAGAATGAGGTATTTTCCCGTCTCCTACAGAAAGTAATTTTGACGGGAAAGTTATACTACCTCCCCCCAAATGTGCTCTCATATTTGTAGATAATTTTAAAATATTTACAAATTTCCATAATGGAGAACTTTTAAGGCAAGCCTTCACAATGTCTGCTCTGGTTCCCCTTACTATTACCGGTAAGGTTTGGCGAAAGTCCCCAGCAAACATAACCGTAATCCCACCCATGATTTTATCACAGTTTCTAATATCTCGGAGAGTTCTGTCTAGAGCTTCTACGTGAGCTCTATGTATCATGGTACATTCGTCCCAGATTATTAGACTGACGTCTTGTAAAACTTTTCCCAAAGGTCCATTTTTGCGTATAGAGCACACGCTATCTTTCTCTAAAGACACAGTTAGGGACAGTTTAAAAGTGGAATGAGCAGTGCGTCCACCTGCTAATAAAGTTGCAGCAATACCTGACGACGCTACTGCTAAGGCTAGCTTTCCTAGAGACCTTACTTTTGCCAATATAAGATTAGTAATAAACGTCTTGCCGGTCCCACCGGGAGCATCCAAAAAGAAAATTTTTCCTTCATTAAAACTAACACTTTTCATGACACAATTATACGTTGTCACCTGGTCATTTACTAATCTTGGTTCATTTTCTGTGATATATTCATTTAAATCATTTAAATTATATGGTTTTCGCAACGCTACTTCTAACGGGTCCAGAAGCGAATTATTTCTTTTTGCTGCAGGAAGCCCAAAGTCGGTTAGGGATTTATCTGAAATCTCATGAATTTTATCTTCAATTATGATTAGTCCATCATTGTATATATCATCATTATATGCTAATGTCATATCCTGATTCTCATTACGCATTCTGTTTAATATATCTTCACATAGAGCATCACGAAATTTATTCCATAACTCTAAGGGGTCAGATGGTTGGCAAAATATAAGGATAGTGGTAAATAATTCTCTTAATTTTGTAGCTGGCTCGGATATAATTGCATCGGACATGGTATTTTGCCAATGTTCATCTCCCTCCAGTAAACCTAATTCCTTGCAAGCGCCTTGGTACGTTTGGAAAATAACACCATTCACGGTTCGTAGATGTTGAAATGACATTGGACCGCGAACATATTGCAGTAACATTCTTAAATAAAAACATTCAGTTTGAGTTGGATGAATGTTATAAACACGGCCTAAAGTTGTGTCTTTTTTTACACCGGGATATCCCTCAACATCTTGCCCGCGTCTTCTTCTAGAAAATGAATTTCTTTGCCAAACGTAATACTGGGGAGCTTCGTGATATAAAAGGGTTTTTGCAAAATCGTCGCTTTTGCAGAGATCAAAGAACGCTGTAAGTGTCGTTGATGAAGGATTGTTCACACGATCTTGGAGATTTTCATTATTATAAAAATATATTCTTTGTCCATTTTCCAAATGAACGGCTAAATGAACTACTGCCGGAAAACGTTCATGAATCGAAAATTGAAAAATTCTCCAAAACGCCTCCGAGGAACTTATATAGCGACCATTTAGATATTTTTCTACTTCGTCGTTATTACTTTGTAACGAAAATGTGGCTTGATCAGAACCTTTATGAATATACTTACAGATGTATTTAATAGCTTTGACCGATTGACAAAACTCTACGTTAATGTGTGCATTGAAAATGCGTGACAGCAGTGGATTATAGGGAACCACCCAACGATTATCCACGCTCATTTCTGTACCTTTTACACGAATTATAGCTGTGAATCCACCATTATCTGGAGACCTGCGTCTGTAGGTTGGATAACCGTCATCTCCGGTTTGTGTTTCCGAAATAAAATGCCTCGGGTACTTTTTAGAACAAACGTTTTCTTTCATACATGGTGATGCAGGATTATGAAATCCGCAAGGACCATGTATCATATTTTTTATGACAATATTATGAAGAATCGGATCTTGTTGTATGTCAGGTATTTCAGCCGATATTATTGCATCTATAGAATCTGGTTGAACTTTGTTAGCCAGCCACAATAAAATATGGGCGTGAGGTAAACCTCTTTTTTGCCATTCTACACTGTAAACAAAGGCTTTCGATGGGCCAAAAATATGTTTCTTCGTTAATAGGTCTATCATTTTTTTGAGTTTTAAATGAAATACCCTAGAAATTAAATCGTGTCTATCATAAGAATGTTGATTGGGCAATAACTCACTTTTTATTTCTGGCCATTCGGGGTTACATGTAAATGTAATGAAGAGGTCAGGTCTTCCAAATTTCCTGACATATGTCATGGCATCTTGACTTTTTTCATTCATGAATCTGGGGGATCCTGTAAATGACGACGGCAATATAACGTGCTGGCCAATATTAGAAGCGTTTAAATGTCCATCATTTACGACGGCATCTCTTAAATGAATGTAATCTTCTGCTCTCAATTTTTTTTGATTTCTTTTGATGAAGTTCAGCCTCTCAGAAATCATTTTTGCCGCCATATCAACACAATATTGGTTGAATAATCCTTTAAAATAATGTATACTGTTAAAGTCATTTATTCTCACCATGAATCTAAATGCATAAAACTGCATACATGAAACAGTTTTAGATGTAGCCGTAGTATTCTGCTGTGGAATATTAATACAGTATCCGTCGTTTCCAAAGGGAAACAGTAAGGGATATTGAAGCGGGTCATAAGATCTATGAATTTCAGAAACTCGTTGAAGTCGACCATCTCTCGCAGTCAATACAATATCACGGGGACCTTTGTCTTCATCTATCATAAAAACAGCTACTTCATCTACTACCGGCGCATTATACCGACCTCTATGCTCATTAGGAGGTTTTACATCAGCATGAATGATAAGTTTTAAATCATTCGGTGGTCTATTTTCTAGATTGTACTTAAAACTTTGAATATACGTATTATGATCATGAAGATATGTTTGGAGAACGTCGATAAGATCGATTTGCAAGCTTGGGTTTAAATTTGAGCGCAAGGATACCTGATCTGCATGGGAAACAAAATATATTTGTAGGAATTCGGGTTGTGCCCCTACAGCTGGAAGTAAGTCACCGATTAAATGATAAACTTGCCCTTGGACTTTAAAAGTGGGCATAAATTTTCCCTCACGAATTTCTTTGGCACCAAATGAAGTCATCTGAAATAATGTATTATATTGTCTTGAGTGATTTAAGAAATGCTTAGATGATGGATGTGAGCCTGATATCAGTTCCTTTAAAACGGATGTTGGTTCCGGAATTATAGGTATATTTACTTTGCCACCACTACAACACAATCCAGGAGTTTCAGCTGCCCATTTTTTTGCTAGGCATAAGTTGCATATTTTATCCATTCTGCCAATATCAATATCATTTAGCTCAGAATAGTCAACGGTACAATCATAAGCAAAAGCAGCATTTAATAAATTATGTTGTCTGCGAGTTCTATTCCTAGTTGATCGGGCATTTTGCTGTGTTAATCGTTGGGATCGTTCAGCGCTTGATTCCCGATCACGGTTAGCCAAAGTTCGGGAATTCTGTGAGGCCAAACGTTGAGAACGTTCAGCACTGGATTCCCGATCGCGGTTAGCCAAAGTTCGGGCATTCTGTGAGGCCAAACGTTGAGAACGATCAGCACTCGATTCCCGTTGCCGGTTCGCCAAAGTTCGGAAATTTTGTGACGCTAAACGCTGCGAACGTTCAACGCTTGATTCCCTTGCACGGTTTTGTTCAGTAATTGCTCGTTGTGTAGCCAACCTGTGCATATTTTCATCCTCAGTTTCATTGCTGCGCAAAACTCGCAGCCGCTTTGCAGTAGCAGTCTGCCGAGAAAGCAGAGTTCTTTTTCTCGGCATTATAGTGATGAAGAAAGAACGTAGAAAATGAAAACTTAACTAAAGCGTAACTCGTAAAAAAAAAGAAACGTAAGATTAATAATTAGGAACCTAATTGTTTTTATTTTTAACGATTATGTCAAAAGAAAATCCGTAAAATGAAAATAAGTTAACAAACTTTATACTTAAACTTAACCCTAATCTAATGAGAATAAATAGGTAGACCACACCTATTTACAGGTTTTACCTAAAGCGAAAAAAAAATAGAAACTAAATACGTTAAACTAAACCCTAATCTAATAAGAATAATTAAGTAGGCGATACCTATTTAGGTACCTACAGGTATTATGTACCACAAAAAAATATTAGAAACTGAATACTATTTTTAAAACAAACGATACTATACTTTTAAAAAACACATACTTATTAATTAATAATCTACATGAAAACAAAAAAGTGTTATTATTGTGTCACTAAATACTATCCTAAAACAAATAAAGTACCTACTATATAGAAAACAACCTCAAAATGAAACTGTGTTTAAAAAGTAATATTACGATGATAATTATATCGCATAAACAAATTAGCGCTGTATTCAACCGTTCAGTAGGGAGCCGACCGTAGAGCTGCACCCCCCTCCCGGCTTGCCCGCAAGCACCGCCTCTCTCCCGCCGCGCCGGCCAGCGCAGTGAGCGCAGAGAGCGAGTTGGTTTTGTTTCGGAGTTATTTATCATTGTAATCTTTAAAGTTTTTTGTTGAAATTAAGCTATGTCAAAGACAATTTTATTCACAATGAAGTACTCTTAACCAACAACATATTTATATTTATATTTGAATAAAGATTAATATTATTATGTTGATACAACTTAAACAAATTATTTCGACCAAATTTGGTACCATAAAAACGGTCATTGTGACTAAACCTTAAAACAGGGTTTCCCTAACTATGGGTCGCGACCCACTAGTGGGTCGCGAGCGAATATTAAGTGGGCCCTGCCTGTAGAACGACACACCAACCGATTGACACGATCGCCCGCCGCGCCGGCCGGGCCGAACGGATTGAAAGCGCAAGCGGCGCGGTGGCGCGCGTGCTGAGGGGGTGGGACGCGGGAGGCGAACGAACGCATTTCGTGAATCCGAAGAATTCCGAGCGAGGCGTCTTTTGTTTTGTGAAGTTCATTCCGCGTTGTGTCGTATTCGTTAGCGTATGTCATTGTTGTAATCTTGCGAAAATTATTATTAACGTTCGACGATAAAAATGGAAAAGTGGTTAAAACGGGGAGCAAAAACTACCGCGCCGCCGTCAGTTGATTGCGAAAATAATAGTGGAAATGCAGATGATATTTTGAGTGACAAAAGCGGCACTGAGCCCGACTTCCAAATGCCCTCCACGAGTTTGCATGACACAAAACGTCGAAAAGTTGTGAGAAAATATGACCCAGAATATCTGAAGCTAGGATTCACTTGGAATTATGATACGACAGATCCACGTCCTCAATGCGTGATTTGCTACGAAATATTAGCGAACGAAAGTATGCGCCCCAGTAAATTGACACGTCATATAGAAACAAAGCATTCCCATTGTGTGAACCAGCCAGTAGATTTTTTTCAAAAAAAAAATGTTAGAAATAAAGTCTTCAAAAAACTTTGTGTCTCATTTCGTTAGTATCAATGAAAATGCTGTATATGCATCGTACCTCATTAGCTTACAGATTGCAAGAGCAGGTAAGCCTCATACTATTGGCGAAGACTTAGTGTTACCATCGATTAAAGATGCTGTTGGAGCGATGTTTGGAGAAAAAGAAGTCAAAGAAATCGAGCGCATACCACTATCAAATAATACTGTTGCGCGAAGAATTGACGAAATGGCTGAATGGACAGAAGATAAATTAATCCGGAGAATCATTGATAGTAAATATTACGCTCTGCAACTACACACATCAAAAGTGTCTAGGGATCAACATATATTTTTGCAATAACTTTTCTCCTGATTGATATTAATTAAAATTTTCTTTAAGGATTCATCAAATAAAGTGTTTTCGTTTGTCACAGTAACGATAAACCAAGTCACCTTTGCATTAATAAAGAAATTTGCCATTTTCCTAATAAAGGGATATTTGACATTTGAACCACTAACACAAAAGTTCGAAAAAAAGACTGAAATAACAGTTTTCTCTAAAATTTTATTGGGTAACTTGAACAATTAATAATCCGTGTTTCTACCGCGAACACTAACAACACAAAAACATCGGTTTGGCATACTCAAAATGAGTTCATCCAAATCACGCTGTGGAATGGCCGCCCATGTTCGTTGCAACAACAAAAAAAGGTCTTCTTGCGACTGGATACCCTCCATATTCGGCAGAGCTCTTCTATGTAGCATATCCCATGCATGCTCAATCGGGTTCAAGTCTGGCGACTGAGCAGGCCAGGGCAGGACATTGATGTTAGCTGCGGCGAGAGTCTGTCTTACAACTCTTGCGGTGTGCGGTCGTGCATTATCATGCATTAACTGAAATAAGGGACCGATTTGCACTTGTAGAGGAACGATGACGTCTGATACAATCGTCTCAGCATAAATTTGAGCGTTGAGGTTGCCTCTGATCCAAATCAACTCAGTTCTTCCGCCGATCCAAATACCCGCCCATACCATGATGGTTCCACCACTATAAGGATGGACTTCCTGGCAGGATTTTAATCGCTGTTGGCGTCCAGGGGTTCTCCAGTGTCGTATACGTCTTGTATCCGGTCTCATACCAAAACGAGACTCATCAGAAAAGCACACGAAACGCCATTGTTCTTCTGCCCAATTTCTGTGTTCAAGAGCCCATTGATATCGAATCCTACGATTGTGCATTGCTATAGGTGGTACCCGTAGCGGTCTTCGGGAATGAAGGTTCACTTCATGCAAGCGGTTTCTGACTGTTTGGTCGCTAATTAAGTTCCCTGAAGAGTGATGAAGCCTCACGGCTAACATCATGGCGGTTATTGTTGGAGCTCTTCGAGTTAAGATTTGAATGTATCGGTCTTGTCTCCGTGTGGTGCAGCGATACCATCCTCCATGGCGCTCAGCCACGGTACCAGTGCTTCGGTAACGTGTCCAAAGTAGACTGATAACACTCTGACTTGTATTCAGAGCTAAAGCCACAGTACGTTGCCGGGAACCAGCTTCTATCATTCCCACGGCTCTGAGCATTTCTTCCCTGCTTAAATGACGTCACCGCTCCATAATAACGTTGGTTTTAATCAGTAGTAGGGAAACAGTAGCACTAATAATGTCTTCAATGCGTTGTATGTTTTTATAGGGAAAATATTGACAGCTGATTTTCGTTATCTATACTATAGATAACATCCATTAAATTGTGGAGAACTACTATTATTTTTGAGGTTTCTAATGTGATATTATAAATAATTAATTTTTTTCCGCTTTTGCAGTGAAACGAAGGCTGAACCCTACGAGATTTATCAAAATAATATACTAAATATTGTACACATTGAAAAGGTATACCAAAAGGTTGCTATGGTATATGACTATATCTTACGGATATCCATCGCAATATGTTTTTTTTTTGTCAATTACTTTTTACTACAAATACCGGCTAAGTTTGGAAGCGATTTCAACTAATATGGCAGTAATCCGTATCCAAATTAATTCCTTAAATACATTGTTGATTTAATATAGATCAATATCGCCCTTTACAGCATATGATTTAAATGAATATTTTCGAAGATCTTGCAGATTAAAAATTGCTGCCGCGGCTGGGGCGTCGGGGGTTTTTTATACAACATTCATAATTTTTCTGTAGTGTATTTAGTATCAGCATTGCACCGGTGCGAAGCCGGGGCGGGTCGCTAGTGTGTCTATAATATGAAAAAAAAGTTTAACTTTTACCGTGGTTTCCTAAAAACATACAATCTTTTTTTTTTACTTTTATCAATCTTTCTGACCAAATATCATTAACATCCACTCTTCGACAC
Organism: Sesamia inferens; assembly: GCA_037179545.1. Lineage (NCBI taxonomy): Eukaryota > Metazoa > Arthropoda > Insecta > Lepidoptera > Noctuidae > Sesamia > Sesamia inferens. The sequence goes on along the minus strand of CM073928.1, from coordinate 10,034,173 downwards.
TCAAATTTAAATACTTTTTAACATCCTTTATTGTTATAACACACATAACATTCAGTAATCAACCCTATGACACTAATCTTAAAAGTGTTTAGTATAAAGGAGATGACGTGTATGTTGGAATGTGCCTTTGATACACAAGTTTAGAGAATCCGCACATTAATCTTTCGGTCAGTGTGATATGAGCCATCAATCCGAAAATATGAAGAAAGTACGCATTTTTCTTTTGTGAACAGAAAGGTCATTCAAAATGATAGGTTTCCCTCGAATAAGAAAAGTCTTCAAATATTTGTAAAATAGTTACCCTTTTGTTGCTGAATGTGTCTTCTTCTCTTTATTAAAGGGAAACTTTTATTACATCGTCTCAAACTTTTACGTCTCTGTGTTTCATGTCGCGTGACGGTCGGCCGTGGAGTGTGGATAAACTGAAAGGTGCTCAAAAGTCGTAGTGGCCTAGTGGTTAAAACACTAGCCTCTCAAGTATGAGTGTGCGGGTTCGATTTCAGGTCAGGCAAGTACCAATGTAACTTTTCTAAGTTATATGTTCTTTTGAAGTATATCTTGGACATCACTGACTGATTACAAGGTGAAGGAAAACATCACCAACCTGCATTAAGCAAACGTGGTGATTACGGTCAAAACTTCTGTGAATGAGAGAAGACCTGTGCCCAGCAGTGGGACAATAAAAAGGTTGATGATGATGATGAAAGGCGCTCGTCAGAGCAGCCAAGGCCAATATGACGGTGCCTTTGGTTCGCAGCAGATGACCATGTATATACTATTACTCATTTTTAGTTAAATTTCTTTTAGTTTAGTTTCACATTTACGGTGGTTTCATAAAACCACACAATCCTTTTTTTTACTTTTATAAATCATTCTGTTAAATACAATACATACATAGAGGCTTTTCACAAAGTACATTAATTGGTTAGTTGACAGCCTCCGTGGCGTAGCGGTAGCGAACGCGGCCGATGCGCAAGGAGGCGCGGGTTCGATCCCCGCACAGTGAAAATATTTGTATGCATGAATATGAATATTTGCACTGGTCTGGTCGTGCCTCGGAAAGCACGTTAAGCCGTTGGTCCCGATTGCCATACGAACATCTAGTGGCAGTCGTTACGGGTTTTTGGAGCCCTCAAAAGTCTAACAATTGGTTTAACTGCAATGCTTAGATATCGCCTTCGGGTTATGGAGGTCAGACGGCAGTCGCTTTATGGAAAATATCGAAGTTTAGCCAAAATCAGCAGTTAGACTGGTAAAGTGGACCCCAGACTCCAAAGCTGAAAAAGCTACGGTTGCGACTGGGATTAACGCTGAGATGATGATGACATACATAGATGCAGGACAAGTGAAGGAATCGATTCACATGAAATTAAATTAAATTCATGCGAGTTGACTACAGAAATAATATTATTTTTCAAAAGACGGGATAAGCACTTTCGTACCAGTAAAATCCATGCGAATTGACTACTAACGCTGACCCGTATAACATACATAATCAGACTATTATGTTCCCACTGTTGGGACAGGCCTCCTCTCTGTGCGAGGGAGTGAGCCGTAATCCACCTTGCGGGCCCTGTGGGAATTGATAGAAGACGACACGTTAGATGCAGTAACTGAGAGATCGACTGGTGCGCTGCGTGTCGCGGGTTCGATTCCCGCACGAAGCAAATATTTGTCGTCCTCCGTGGCGCTGCGATCAACATACCTGCCTGGGACGTGCCGGCCAGGTCATAATGGAAAACAATATTTTCCTGATTGGCTTGGGTCTTGGATGTTTATCTATATATGTGTCTACTATAAAATATAGTATCGTTGAGTTAGTATCCCATAACACAAGTCTCGAACTTACTTTGGGGCTAGCTCAATCTGTGTGGTTTGTCCGTATATGTTTATTTATTTGTAGGGTCTAAAAGGTAGTTGTTCCGTGCCTGGCTGTTTGCGGATGTGATTTTAAATGTTTGTAAACGCACCAACGATACAGGAGGAATTCCTAGTGCGGGGCAACGTTTTCTACAAAAAAGTAGGTACATAATATCATAAGTATTGTCGAAATTTTGGTTCCAGTTCATGTCGGTTTCTTCACGATGTTTTACTTCTTTATGTTGAGAACAGTGATGAAGAAATAATATAAAATGACTAAATATATCAGCAGTATCGTTGGTCGTGTTGTTGGGTTACTATTACTCACTACTTATTCGCTCAGTTTTTCTGAGTGAATAGGCTCTTAATAAACTAGCGCGCTTTACCATCGACGATCGCATCACTGCTTACCATCAGGCGGGATTGCGGTCAAGCGCTAGTTTATAATTATTAAATAAATATATATATATATTTACAAAAAAACTTTCTGTTTATTCTATAAATAGGTGGATACTCGACGTACGACGGGTCGTCTGATGATGGAACGAAGATGGGGGAATTAAGTCATGCAATTCCCTCGCACACTCTCCTAAATGCATCCTATAGGACATCGACAGGCTGTTCGCCTGTGCTTCGGCCTATGGCTACCGTTTTGTTCCAAATTTGGGTCGTCAATTAGCCTTTTCGCCTCTCCACGGAATGCAAAGTTGCCTGGTGGCATGTATTTTGCATCACCAGCCCAAATGTAGCTGCAGTACTCCACACAACAACGGACCTGCGCTTTGTCTAACTTTAGAAACTGTCCTGGTGTGAAGTACCGCTGGACCTTTGAAATAACGCCATATTTCCTGTCAGCCACCTTGGCTTTGGACTCAATGAACTGCCTAAAGTTTGGGTTCACGGAAATCAACTCCCAAAAGCTGAAAGCAGTCGGTGCACTCCAAGGATACATTCCGAAAAGTAGGGGCCAAGGTGAACGGGCTTCTTTTGGCGGTGAAATTTTAATTTAATATTTACTCCTTATTTTTCAGTTTTAGGCTTATAAATCTAAGCAATTTTCATATTTTTTTATGCCGCCAGCTTGTCTGGCTACTATGAATAAAATGAAAACATACTTCTATTGAAGTTTACTACATAAATAATATACCCCAAACCCATTTTACCGCTTCACCAATCTTCAATTAAATCAGTAATACTCGAGGGTTTACAGCCTCTAACTTTATGCAAGGTTATAAATTACGTTATTAGTCTCAAACAGTATTTCATTGAATTACACACCTAAGGAACGTGATGTATTTGCAAATGATGTCGAAGTACGATTTGGTTAATATTGCTCTGTTGATTAATAGTTTTCTGAATGTTGAGAAACTGTTTTACATAGAAAAAGATCTATTCATGACTAAAAATTTTCTCGGTGGTAGGCCATAACATCGGCCGCCGGCAGAAGTTACCACCCACCAGACAAAGTCTTGCCGCCAAGCGATTCGTCGTATTCCGGCATGATGTCTGGTGAAGCCGTACGGAGGACGGGTCTGAGCAGTTGTGTTGCGATGAGTGCCGGGTACGATTCGCCAAATATTGTTGTGTTGGGAGTTTGGTCGTGGAGGGTCTTCCGATCAATCTCCCTCTGGCGCAACATCGTTGGGTCGTGTTGTTGAGTTTAACATTGCATCACCTCGCTCAACTGCCGTCTTCCTTCCTATTCGCTCAGTTTTTCCGAGTTAATAGGCTTTTAATAAACTAGCGCGCTTTACCATCAACGATTGCATCACTGCTTACCATCAGGTAGGATTGCAGTCAAGCACTAGTTTATAATAATTAAAAAAAAAAAAAAACGAGTGTGCTTATGACCACACGACTGAAGTGAAACTTCTTTCGCTCCATCTGTATGTATATATATATATATATATATATATATATATGTGTGTGTACAATATACAGTATGTTAAGAAAACCCTGTCCGACCCATAAGGATAATAAAGGTTGGGTAAACACATTACCAAATATAATATATAATTTTACGTAATCATTAGTACCAATACAAATGAATTTTGAAATAATCTTTTTTTCCCGCGAATTAATTCAAACTTCCCCGAAATTTGGTAATTTTTAAAAAAGTGACAATACCGGTATTATTATGAGCGAATAGCGAAGCGACCACGTGCCGCGTGCCCTGCCGCCCGCCGCCCCGCCGCGTGCCGCGGAAGGGTGGTTATCGCGCATTTATCTCCTCTTTTTGCGAAATAATATTTATTTTTTTAGAGGGATTTTTTTTAAGTTTAGCCCGGTTTTGTATGCATCAGTAGAACCAGTTATCGATACCTAACAACACCTTCACGGGTCGGACAGGGTTTTCTTAACATAGGTACTGTATACATGTATACACGTATACATATATTAATTTTCTATAAATATTTAAATTTATTTCATGGTTTCATTGGTAAATTAATATATTTGCATAGATCTTCTATTTTTATTGAAAAAAAAAAAAACTCGTTGTAGACCTTGTAGTACCAAGCTCACGCCACGGGCGCCTCTGTGCTTATATCCCCCACTTAACTTCCGTTCGCCTTGCCCGATCACTTTTCGTAACGCTTACGTCAGGCGTTCGCCAGCTTACTCCCCAAGTCAAGCGTGCGTAAAGAAGTTTCACTTCAAAATAATGAGGACAATCAAAGTCGTTTCAAATTAATATCTACTCAATAATTTATTGCATTCCGTAATGTCTACATAATAGTTAAGTAGTATTTTTAAATATCGAATCAATTATGGACTGCCGGGCATAGCTTTTTAATAGGACTGAAGATGAAGTCGATCTTGTCAAGGATTTGTTTTTTTATAATTATAAACTAGTGATTGATTCCAATCCCGCCTGATGGTGAGCAGTGAAGCAATCGTTGATGGTGAAGCGCGCTAGTGTATTAACCATATTCATTTAAAAAACTTAGTGAATATTAAAATAGTAGATAAATACCTGCCCTAGAATTTAACCGGAATTTATCTGGTGGACGGTGGTGACCAATCTGGCTCGTAGGAAAAAATAAAGGAATGTGGAGGATAGGAGAAAATAGCAATCTAAGCTAAGCGGATTATTGATAATGGGGTTTCAAAGTAATACGGCACCCACAAGATAGCGTATTGCCCAAACCTCCCACTGCAAGAGTTTTAATAAAATTATATCCACATACAAATGCAATTAAATATTTACTTTAATATAATATGACGTTTATAAAGACATGTTAATGTTAAACTACTTTGAAAACGATATATATTTTCATATATTAAACTAAAATATTTTTAAAACTAATGACCTGTTTATATGACTGACATTTATTAAATTGACAATTTTTAAATGTAAAATGTTGACATGCCATCTTAATTATAGTTGCTTATTTATTATAAATTTGTATGCCATATATATTGAAAATATTTAATATATCATGCTTCCGTGGTAGGCCATAACATTGGCTGCCAGCAGAAGTTACCACCCACCAGACAAAGTCTTGCCGCCAAGTGATTCGTCGTGTTCCAGCATGATGTCTGGTGAAGCCGTACGGACGACGGGTCTGAGCAGTTGTGTACGATACGCTAAACGTTGTTGTGTCGGAAGTTTGGCCGTGGAGGTTCTCTAGATCAATCTCCCTCTGGCGCATTATCGTTGGTCGACTTGTCGGGTTTAACATTGCATCACCGCGCTCAACTGCCGTCTTCCTTCTTATTTAAGTGTCAGTTTTTTTTTTTTTTTTAGTTAATAGCCTTAATGAACTAGCGCGCTTAACCATCAACGATCGCACCTCTGCTTACCAATAAGCGGTATTGCGCTCAGGCACTAGTTTATAATTATTAAAAAATAAAAACTGTAGTCTTACACAATGTTTATCAATATAAATTATTGATTGATTGAAACGTTCATTCAATTTCTCATTGACGTGGCACTCGACCCAAATCAAATATTGACCAAGTCATCTAGCAATGGCGAGAATTGAGACAATATTGTTTCAAGGCACTCTACTGAAGACAGCTTAAAAGCCTACATAAAGTTCCCCACTCTTATGTAAGCTTTTAAACTGTGTGTTTATAATAGCCGTGAAATTACCGGGAAGTATATGGCACACTCTCATATGAAGTGTGTGATTAAGACTTAGTTGATTTCGAAAATATTTTTTTTTTATATAATAGGTACTAGAGGTTTTCTGTCAGTGGGAACCAAAGAAGGGCAAAAACATTTAAAACTAATCAAAATAAACTGATTAAAATCTGTTATCAAGAATCTCAAAAAACTGAATATAGCAAATTAGTTTTAGATATATTATTAGAATATGTATCATATACAGAATGTATCTGACATCGTAACGCAAACTTCGTGAAAAGGCTAGACCGCATGCGACTAATAAAATTATGATAGTCATTTATGTCGTTCGTCGGCTCGGCCTTTGAATGTTGCAAGCGTGCCGCCGTGCGGGTTTGTAGGTATGACGGTGATCCCTGATGTGAACTCTATTAAATCAGCTGATAAGATAGTTTATCGAGTTTTGTTTTCATTGCGCTTTTTTGTGTAAATAGCGAATTAATTAATTTTTACTTTAAAATCTTATTGTGTTATAAAAGTATAGCAATTATGAGCGGTCTAAAGTGAAAAAAACTACATATATATTTTTTTAAATCATGAAAAAGCCGACGAAAAATTCCACCACTGGGGGGTTCAGAATCCATGGTACTCGTTTGTGCGTCGACGTCAGATACACCCATTATATGTAACTATGATAAAAAAGCACTTCCTCTCTCTTTAAACATTATCATTATATGTTATTTGCTCTTGTTTGATGTTTATTACTTAGATGTAAGTATATATTATTTTTTTGTAAATTTTTAATCTAAATTGTACACCGTAGACACCTACACTAATTGTCTCTCGTTTCCCTAGGTATTTCATTCTAAGTTTGTCTGTAAAAATTCGCTCTTAGCGATAAGACTGCACATAAATGTCACTCGTTGTAAAATCTATTAAGATTTTACAAAGACTGACATAATATATAAATAAATAAATATATACGGACAAATCACACAGATTGAGCTAGCCCCAAAGTAAGTTCGAGACTTGTGTTATGGGATACTAACTCAACGATACTATATTTATAATAGATACATATATAGATAAACATATGGTAAAGAATATTCTATTCTATACTTGATGTGTACAGAGAGAGAGAGTGTGTAACACCGGCTCTGTTTACATGACCCGCGTACTTGGAATTAATAATTAATTGAAATAATAAACTAAGTTACGTAAAAAGCTTAGAAAGTGCATGTGTGGACTACAATTACCAAGGTATATTACTTGTGACAATAGACGCTTTGTGAAATTAAGTGAAACGACAAAGTTCCCGTAGTAACTTATTGGTGCTAAAAAACAACAAAAAACAAACAGTGTCCTCAAGAACTTTACTGACGGCTTAAGAAAACAGTAAACTTAGTGAGAAATATTGTTTTTGTTCAATATTTAATGTGTACAATATCTTTGTAATTTACTTAAGAAAACGTTATAAAAGAATATTCAAACAATGAACTTTGACCTTGTTTGACTACTAGCGCCACACACACTGGTGACAAGCGGATGAACTACGTAGTTACTACTAGCGCCATTAGTAGCTCTGGTGGAGACCGTAGCAAACAGATTTTGTATTACAACTAGCGCCAATATTGCCTCTAGTGGAGAGTAGTAGAAATAGAAGTGTTGCCACTTAAAATATAAATCAACTATTTGGTAGAAAAAAAAAACCTGACCAAATTTCATCGACTAATTTAATTTAAATAATTTTATATACAAATAAGACATAAAATAAATTGACAAACATAACAAATCGACTAAATTATAATGAATTTTCTGGACAATATCACGTTTCGACGCACACGCACTCAGTCAGAGCATAATAATGACGACAGCATAATTAATCGTACTCTGGACTGTACCACAAACAGCGTGCCAGATATGTCTGATGACGATAACACATCAGACAAGGAAGAGATAGAGAACCTAAAGTTGCAACTTGATAGTGCGCACAAAGAAATCGAAACACTTACATTGGAAATCAGTGAATTGCGAAAAATGAATATGGAGCTTATTAAAAAGAAAGAAATCTATAAGAAAATTACGAATAGTCCAATTAAACAGAAACTAAAAACACCAAATACGACTCCTATAACAAACCGAATTATTACCATGAACACAAAAGAAACTCAGATCGAACATGTACCTGGTAATATTAATAATAAATCATTGCAAGCAGTTCAGGTAAATATAAAAACTGATTATTCGAAACCAGAATATCCCATCAATAGGAATTCCTCAATCGTTGCGGCTGCCAATAAATCAATCGTTCGGGAGAAGAACAAACTCTGTATCCTGAGCAGCACTGCATCACACAACACGCTCCAGATCATAGAGGACACGTTTGGACAGAATTTCACATACTGTCATTACATATATCCAAACTGTAGTACAGATCGTCTTCTGAGTAATATAAACGATAAATTGTTAAATTTTGGCTTAAATGATTACTGTATAGTTATGCTAGGAGAGAAGGACCTTAAAACTTCCTCAAACTGCTTACATATAGTAGAGACCATTCGAAAATCTTTAGAGCACATAACTTATACAAATGTAATAGTATGCAGTCCTACTTATGTTTGCGGATCTCCTATATATAATTTTAAGGTTGAGATATTCAATAACCTTTTATTTAACCCGGCGTCTGTATGGTTGGGTCAATATGACCCGCGCAATTTTCAATTGTTTGTATCTTTTAAGAATCGAACGCGACGTTGCCGTACTTCTCAGTAGCTGGAGTTAAGACATCACCTTTCTTGTTTTATGCCACAGTTTAGTTGTCGTGCGACTGCACCGGGAGTTACACGTGCGCAAACGTCAAAAAGGTAAATATGACCCAACTATACAGTCAATGTAACAATTATGCGCCATTTTAGTAGTTAGTGTAAAAAGATTATAATTTCCGTATTCTGTTATTTGTAGGTTATAATTTAAAATGGATCGTGATGAATGTGAGCGGCAGCGTATTTTAGCAATTTTAGAGCAATCTGATTCAGAGAAAAGTGGAATTTCGTCAGAAAGCGAGCTTCCAAAATGATGTTACGATTGTATCTCATATCCCTAAAAAAAACAAAGTGGTATTACTTATGTCCAGTCTTCACCATGATGCAACAATTGATGAGTCGACAGCAGAAAAGCGTAAACCTGAAATTAACACCTTTTACAATATGACTAAAGGCGGGGTTGATGTTGCTGACGAACTTTGTTCCACATACAACGTTAGCCGTAACACGAAGAAATGGCCTAAAACAATATTTTATGCTGTGCTGAATATGTCTGCAATAAATGCATATATAATACATAATAAAAATAATAATCAAATTGTAAAACGGCGCCAATTCCTCAAAAAGTTAGGCCTTGCTCTCGTAAATAACCACTTGAATACTCGCCAAGACGTCGTGCAGTTGCCGAGAGAAACGCGAAAGAGAATCAGAGATTTTCTTGATGGAGAACCATCTGAGGAGCCACCTGCAAAAGTACAAGGTGTACGGAAAAGGTGTCAAGTTTGCCCAGCCAAAAAAGATCGCAAAACGACGCATACATGCACAAACTGTCACAAGTTTATTTGTCCCGAACATATTGTTCCGTACTGCAAAGAGTGCTGTGATATGTTGCAAGAATGAGACTAACTTAGGACTGTTTTATTTTTATTTTGATTTAAGTTTGAAAGATCTCGTTTTCAACTACACCAAAACGATAATTGTAAGATTATAAGTGAACATTTATGTTATTTTATAGTAACGAGACTGAGGATGTCTATTTTTGTTGATTATTATTTTTGTATGTTTTTTCATAACTCAAACAAAGATGCTACGATTAGTTAAATTGCCTTTTATTTCTGCTGCATAACCTTAAAATTAGTGTTCTAACTAAAATATACTCATATATTTATTATATATTTAAAGTTCAACAAAATAAAGGCTTCTACATTTCAGGGTAATTTTGACCCACTTGACAGTCGGTGTAACAATTTTCTACCATACAGACGCCGGGTTAAGGAATTAAATAGTGCATACGCATATTATTTTGACACAAATTCTTATTTAAGTTATGACATGTTTTCTAATGACTCAGGTGCAATTACTAGAAGGGCACTTATACATATTTTTAAAAAAATAATGGAAAATTTGCAAATTGACATAGACTATTACCAAAACTTGATAAGCCCCACTAATTCAAAAGTAAATAATTATAGGACTATTTTTTTTCGCTAATTGTATTGACGAAGTAACTAATTCACGTATGGCTCATTTGCATGTTAAAGATCATAAATTAGTATCAACGAAATATGTCAAAATAATGCATCAAAATATTGCTGGGTTGATAAATAAATCACACGATCTCACTGTATGTTTGAATGACCTATCTGAAAAGCAAATTAATGTAGAAGTCTTGTGTATCACAGAACACTTTATTATGGAAGGTTTCCAAAACCAATTACATGTACCGAATTACTATTTAGTTTCATGTTACTGTAGAAAGCAGCAAAGAAGAGGAGGTGTATGTATATTAGTCAAAAATGGTACACAATCAACTGATATACCCAAAATATCCAATTTCTCAACTCCAGGTGTATTTGAATGCTGTGCCATAGAGCTTACTATGTATAAGATAATTGTAGCTTGTATCTATAGGGTGCCAAATGTAAACAATTTTGACGACTGCATGGATAAATTGGAAACAATGTTGCGGGAAATATCACGCTTGCATTACAAGAATGTCATATTATGTGGTGATTTTAATATAGATGTCCTTAAAAAGAATAGACTCAGTAATGAATTTGAATGTTTATTAAATGGCTATAATCTAAAGCTGGCAATAAAACAACCTACTCGTATGGCTAGCTTGACATGTATAGATAATTTTGCTCATAATTTCAATAAAACATGTAAGACTGATGTTATGGAACTTGCATTATCTGACCATACAGCACAGCTACTTCATTGTCCCGCACAGACTTTATATGCCTTAAACTACTGGTACATGACAAGAAGAGATTATAACAATGACAATTTAGCAAAATTTAAAAATTATATTAGTAATCTTTCTTTTTCGGAAATTTATGAAACAATTGATCCTAATATTGCTTATGACAAATTCATCGACATATTCCAATTAATATATAATTTATGCTTTCCAAAAAGACTTATTAAAACTGACTTAATAAAAAAACCAAAGTGGTTGTCTCGTGGAATAAAAGTGTGTAGTAGAAAAAAAAGGAAACTTTTATGGCAGCTTAGATTAAACCCAAATAATCAAAATAAAACTTATTTTAAAAGCTACTCCAAATTGTTTAAAAAGATAATACATTTAACGCAAAAGGCACAAAATAACTATTTTATAAAAACATCGAAAAACAAATCAAAAAGTACATGGCAAATAATTAATCGTGCTAAATATAATTTACCCAAACAAAACATACAAAAAATTAAACTAGATAATCGCTTAGTAACATGTCCCCGTCAAATATCGGAGGCGTTTAATGACTATTTCATTAACAAAATCCAACCACAACTACACTTTGCCAATGAGCCCAAATGTTTAAGATTGGACTGGAATGACAAAACTATGTTCATGGCACCAAGTGTACCATCAGACATACACAAAATTATAATGTCATTAAACAACACAGGTAGCGTGGGCTATGATGATATTGCCAGTAAAGTAATAAAATATGTAGCAGCGGAAATATGTGGACATCTAAGTCATATTATAAATTTAAGTATAAGCGCGGGACTCGATCCGTCTGCATTAAAAACATCTATAGTAAAACCTCTCTTCAAGAAAGAAAATAGAGATTTAATGGAAAACTACCGCCCTATCGCACTTATTCCCGTCATATCAAAAATATTTGAGAAATATATATATAAAGAACTTACTGCATTCGTCAAAAAAAGTGATATTTTATGTGATGAACAAAAGGGCTTTCGACAACATAGCACTACCAATATGGCTGTATATGACTTTTTGTATAATGTTATTAACAATATTGACAATCGAAATCCAGTCTGCGGCATATTCTATGATATGACCCAGGCTTTTGACTATGTACATTATGACATACTATTAAAAAAGTTGGACGCTTATGGCATAAGAGGAAATGTCCTTAACCTAATCGAATCATATTTAAGACATAGAAAACAAATTACTGAAATAAGACATATTGATACCCTAAAGAAAAAAGAAGAAATTTATCGATCGTCAGAGCGTGAAATGAAATATGGGGTACCGCAGGGAAGCGTGTTGGGACCATTTATTTTTATATTATATATTAATGACTTACCTAAATGTATTAAAGAACCGGTGACCCTATTTGCGGACGATAGTACTTTGACGATACCTTGTAAAAGTGTAGAGACGTATGAGAATAATATTAATAATTGCTTAAAGTCAGCTGTACAATGGATGCAGGTAAACAATTTGAAAATAAACTTAAAGAAAACGAAAGCTATACATTTTACGCAACGGTTACCTAGCATGAATCTAAACATACAATACTGCAATGAAAATATAGAAGAAATTAATTCTACAAAATTTCTTGGCCTCCAGATTGATAAAAATCTTAACTGGAAAGAACATATTGAGATTTTATGTAAAAAAACTTAGTATATCCGCATATGCCTTACACACTCTTTCATTCTCCTTATATACGGATGCTTTAATTATAGCGTACTATGGTTTAGCAGAATCCCATTTACGCTATGGGCTAATATTTTGGGGAAACTCTACGGAATAAGAAACAGCATTCAAGTCTCAAAAGAGATGTTTACGGGCGATGTTTAAACTTGAAAAGACCGATAGCTGCATGCCTTATTTTAAAAATTACAAGATTTTGACTTTGCCGTGCTTAAACATTTTAGAGGTTGCTGTGTTTGTGAAGTCGAATGCACGTTACTATAAGCGTCTAGCCGACATATTCCCACGTAATAGACGTGATAATGGCCAACTTTGTCTCCAATCCGCTAAGACGAGCCTAATGCGCAAAAGCATATATTGTATGGGTCCAGTCATCTATAATAAAGTACCAAAAAGTTGGAGAGAACTACCTCTATCAATATATAAAAACAAACTTCGTACTTTTTTGACCGCCAGAGCATATTATAGTATTAATGAGTTTCTCAATGAAAATAATTTTTTTGACATAAACAATTAATTGACTTCATTTTGACTGACTTAAATAATAATAATATTGATGTAATTGATAATTTTATAATACATTAGTAAATAAGTATGAAAACGTTTAATATTGTGATAATTTTTCTTTAGATTGTTTAACTCTATTATTTTGCACGTCATATTCTGACAAACATGTTGGAGCTTAACATTATTTATCACCATGTATGCACTTTTTATGTATGTACACACACATGTTTATGCAAATAAAATCTTATCTTATCTTATCTGTATCCATGTATACCTGTACCTGTTGTTAATAGATATTTAAATATTTTGTGGCTACCTAAACGCAATCAAAAAACGACATAATCGAAATTATTTTTGGTGCTTTCATCGTATTTTACTAGCTGCAATACAATGAAGTAAAAATTTTAGCTTTATATCCAGGATAAAATACTCTTTATAACAATGAGTACTATTTTTCATTTCCGAGCGTAATTTCAACAAAGTCATCGAGTATAATTTAAAGATTCGCCTTCAAGCACCACTGCAGCATTTGGTTGAAATTTATGACCAGCGTGGATGATGAAGATGCATAATGCCTTTACCGCAATGCACTCAGCTGCACTGGCGCAGAACAAGATAGAAATAAGCAGGATAACTTTTATGGAATGTAAAAGGTGAGTGTTAGCAGCTTTATTTTTAATTATAAACTAGCGCTTGACCGCAATCCCGCCTGATGGTAAGCAGTGACGCAATCGTTGATGGTAAAGCACACTAGTTCATTAAGAGCCTATTCACTCTAGCGTTAAGGTGGTGGTATGGCCGAGCAGACTCAGCACCACTTAGGGTGGTGCTGAGTCTGCTCGGCCACTGCAGCGCCTCGGGCATGTTCGCAGAGGCTCGTACCGACTGCTTTCATGCGACATGCGTACGCGGTGTGCGTGTTTAGTGCACAGAGTGCGGGGCAGCGACAACACCGTCCTCGCGATGATTGCTAACCGATTGGATTGTCTTTACATCCAGCAATGCTGCGGCAGACATATTGCTGCCATGTGAGGTTTTGTTTGTTTTTTTCAATTTGTTTGTTTATAAGTTTGTGTTTTGTTTAAAGTTTGGTTTCTTGTTAGCTATGGATATTATCCGAAATAAATGATTTGATTTGATTTATCCCATTTAGAGTGACTTGTTGAAGTTTAGATTTGGTGGAAAAAGGTGAGATGGCACTATTATTGTTTTGAGTAAACAATAATGGTGCCATTCACTCACCAAAAGAGTAATTGCGTAACACTCTATCTGTAGGAATGAAGTTAATTTTGACAGTCCAATAGCATTCATTGCGTTATTTACGTTGTTGCACAGATACATTTTCGAACATAAAAAGCAATGGATATGCCACATCCTTGAAAATGATCCAGATTCTGATTGGTTGTATGTTGCGCAATAAAGGTACTTACTGATTGAAAATCTGAAGATGTCAATGCTATATTCCTGCAACTCCCTGAATACAAGCTCTTTCTAAGGTTTAAATGTATTATTTTGTGTTTTAATCTATAAACGCTTACCTTGTGCGCGTTGGCCTTTATACATATATTTTAACGGCACCGAAAAAAATGACAATCAATCTTGTCTCTCCCGGCGCACGATTTTCATCAAAAATAGCAAAAAAATTGTTACTAAAATACAAAAACAAAACTCTGAAGATTTATCTGTAGTTTCTGCCAAATCGTGTCACATAAGGGGACGCGAAAGACATTCACTGATCGAATATCTTATGTAGCGTCAGGAGTTCCTGCCAAGCGTGATGGATGACGTCACCCATATCCGTTCTTATAGACCTAATGTAACTAAAAGAGGCTTTCTCAGTATGTATACATGTTGACGTGAAATAAAGTGGTGCTGATGTAATACCTAGAGCAGTTGACGACGCCTTGAAAAAATATGTGCAGCTTAAATAACGTTAAACTTAATACCTCGGTTTAAACTTCTTTTTTATATAGATCCTGCTGAATCTTGAAGTAACTGTAGGTACAACACACAACAGACAGGTTTGTTGCTGGGAAGTTTATGGCGCTACTTCTGTTTCCCAGTTGCAGTACAAGAAAGAGGTTTCAGGAGGGCGTTTTGGGGACTGTTTAATATTGTAAGACGTTCAAAAATGTTGAATAAATAAATTTATAAAGTAGATTAAAAAGTTTAAGTTTAAGTTTTATGACACAATGGCGCAGTAGTCTAGATATGTAGTCTCTTTTATAATCTTTGGATTTATGTACTCTCTGATTGATGGCGCCGACTTTGTAACTTGCGTGTGGTGCGAAGAATAAATGTTTCATTTTTGTTAAAGAAATCTAACAGGTTTTTTAATGAAATATTGCCTAATTCCAATAATAAACTAGTATATTTTATTATTCTTATGAAAATTCAATCACCAAACCATACTACACGTGTCCATGGTATAAGTAATATGTTTATTAGACTATAAGTTATGTTTATACCTAGGTCGACATATCGTCGTATAGGTCGACATTCTACAAAGATTTTTAAAGAGTATATATGGATGGATAGATTTTTGTTAAATTTGGTAAACAGACAGTTTATAATAGGATTTTTATCCGGATATTTCTGTGGGATCGAAACAGACGCGGGCGAAACCACGGGTTGTAAATATTTCAAAACTTTTAAATTTTTATACCAACCAATTGTGCACCTACCATATCCGACGAATAAACGGTTTTGTCTTTACCTTTGGCCCCGCGTGGTTGATTACAGCACGTTCCCTGCAACAGAAAGGAGACTTGTGGGAGCGTTATTAGCTTTCAGCAGTACCATCCATAACAACCACCGCACTCTCCGCATGTATGAAATAAAACAAGACAAACATAAGATACTTAATACATTTAATTAAATTCTTACTACATTTAAATGCAAAGACGTCAGTTCACTTCAAATGTCACATTATGAACGGCTGAGATACACACAGAGAAGGTGAACAAAGGCGATGTCACTCGAGGCTCTGTACAGATTTATTTTATAGGGTTACGTATTTCAAAAGAACTTTCCGGATGTCGTTTTATGAACAATTGTATACGGGGTTGGTCGGAAACGGTTAAAAGAAATTATGAGTGGGTTTTATGAATAATGTATTGTTGATTTTGGTGCGCGATTCTATCACTAAAAATATATATAAATTTACAATTTTTGTAAATTCATTTTGAACATCGCTAATCTAATACTAAATTTAACGGATTAAGCAAAATAGTTATTAAGCTTCGGGATTTATCATGAGAGACGCAGTTGGAACGAGTTCCTTTTGCTTTTGCACATTTAAACCGAAAAAGTGCAAAATTTCGACACATCATTTAGTTTACATAAAGCGACTTGTACCTAACGTCCACAACATAATTACGGTGTAATACGATATATCTTATTACGACTGGTTCTGACGACCCATGAGAACTCTCAGGCTCAGAGTCACACAAAGGGCGATTTCAAGAGCTCTGCTCGGAGTTTCTCTCCCAAAGTCACCGACATAGCTCTTCGAGTCGCTAAAATTAAGTGGCAGTGGGCGGGACACATTGCTCGTAGAACCGATGCCCGATGGGGCAGTAAGGTTCTGGAGTGGCGGCCACGTACCAGAAGACGCAGCGTAGGGAGGCCCCAAAAACATGAACCGATGACCTGGTGAATGTCGCGGGAAACCGGTGGATGCGGGCAGCACAAGACCGATCATCGTGGAAAGCCTTGGGGAGGCCTTTGTCCAGTAGTGATCCTCTCGAGGCTGATGAGGTGGACTTTCAAAAATTGGCTTCTAAAGACCCCTTACGATTGTCAAAGATCCACTAATGACAGCTGGGACCAGCGGCGTAGCGTGCTTTCCATGGCACAGAGAAGTCTTGGTTCACATACAATGTATGTGAACCAAGACTTCACTATCGTGTGTTAACACGATCGATCGACTTTATTACATATATTGTGATGTGGTTGATATTACTGAACCCCCAAGTTTGAAATAAGGTAACAGATCTTGTAAGCATAGATGGCAGCACTTCAAGCTAGTACAATATGCCAAATATCTTTATTAGATTTTCAACTTTATAGCTAGAGCATTAAGGTTCCGGATTGATTAGGAATATTTGAGAGATTTGTGTAGCCTGCGCTGTCCTCCGTATATCTTTAATTTTGCTAACTGATTGTCGTGACTAAAAGGAGTTTCGTGAGGAAAAGAAACAATTGAGCTCAAGGGATATAATAACATCGTGAGGCAGTCGACTGTTGCGAGGTCAAGACAATACGGAAACTGTTGTCACTAAATTATGAAGTGACGTGCCACGAATGCTTCAGCGGGTCTCATGAATAATTTAATGTTTAACTTTTATTTAGGTTATTATATGTGTTATGTTGGAAGATTCCTGTCAGAAGAAGACCGATGGTACCGGGCTTAGAATAGTACCAAAACATATCATGTCAATTTATTAATACAACCTACATACACATGTAGGTTAAATTAAGTTTCCTAAAAGAAAAATTGCCTGTTGTAAGTATAGCAGCCGATTTTTTCTACACGTAACCTACTTAATGATTCGAAATTAACCCATAAATCCAATCTAAAACACAGATAAATCCCTACACCGTAGAATAACCTCCTCCTTTTTGCAGTTAGTTCTTTTAAAGATTGTCTAGTCTAAGATTTGGTAGCATAATAGCATCCTTTTCCTAAGTTTTATAAGTTCAAACCTAACCAAGAAATTCACTTCGGGTAGGTTATTTCATCACTACTATTATAACGGTGAAGCAGGGACTCCACCAAAGCGGATACGAGGCGAGTGGAGAGGAGTTGTTTTTTAAACAACCAATACAATTGTGTTACTGACACATCTCCTCTCCGCTCAGCTTCCGTAATATTTGTACGGCGCGATGGAAGCGGAGATGTCCGCTGTATCCGGGTGACGGAAAAAGAAAAAGACGATACTTTTTTTTGTAGATAATAATAGTGACATCGTCTACCTTTCGCGTCAGAATGCATACTGAGCACTCAACGCCTCGCACCCGAGCTGAAAAACATCTCTTCTTGCACAGCACACAGCACACCGCACACATCTCATCTTTGGTGGAGTCCCGGCCTGAAAGTGAAACATTGTGAGGAAACTGGTATGTCTTAAAACCCAAAATTCGTTATAGATTATGGTCTCTCTGTCACAGAGTGGAGGCTTATGTCACAGCAGTGGAAACAGTGTAGATTTATTATGCATCCTTACCAAGCTCACATTCAAAGGGAACAAAAAAGCGCATTGTGTCAGTATAGAAAAGGATAGGGACAATACTAAAACAGAGTTCTACAACGAGACAAAAGGGAGTTTAACTAAAAACCTATATTCCCCGCGAATTGGATGTATTTGCATGTGAATAGTGAGCTTATTGAATTGACTGAACTGAGATGTTCGCGATCTAGCCCTATTTTACTGTCATATATACAGAGATTTATTACATCAGATAAGGTAGAAGGTACAATAAGCAAATGATTTTTGTTTATATTGAAGTCATTAAACATCCCGCTTATTGTTGAAAATAGGAATGTTTTCTTGATCATCAATATTTTTTATTCAACATGTATGTTCATATCTGGAAAACCCTAATATTTTACAAGCACCTTAATAATTTTAAGCTTTTCATTTCATAAGTTATTATTCAGGGTCCTTCTAAATTAACCTCATTAAACGAAATAAGTTAACCTGTATACTTTAATGCATAAAATATCTATATGCATAAATAAAATTTAAGTGTCTCCTTGTAACATCAAAATAACAGCTTTTGAATAAATTTATACTCTTATCAAAAAAACTACTTTTTTTACTACTACATATCTGTTTGGTGTGACCAGGCATAATCACCTTAAAATTTTTGACTAAGTTAGATAGACATATTATAGTGCCTAACATTGTAAGAGCTACAAAGGATATTGCTGTGTATTTTCTTTATATTATAAAACAAAACTAGCTTTAGCTCGCGACTTCATTCGCAAAAAAAATCTTGTACTCCTGGCCCACTCCGTCACATCGCATCGCGTAACCGTGCTCATTATCACTTAACGTTATTTGTTTTTTTTTTTTGTTCTGCTCATAAGGGCCGCAACATAATGTAATACATATAGTCTTCCTTATGAATAGAGCACTCAAATGCAAAATGAATTTTTCTCGGTGGTAGGCCATAACATCGGCCGCCGGCAGAAGTTACCACCCACCAGACAAAGCCTTGCCGCCAAGCGATTTGTCGTGTTCCGGCATGATGTCTGGTGAAGCCGTACGGAGGACGGGTCTGAGCAGTTGTGTTGCGATGTGTGCCGGGTATGATGCGCCTAATGTTGTTGTGTTGGGAGTTTGGTCGTGGAGGGTCTTCAGATCAATCTCCCTTTGGCGCAGCATCGTTGGTCGTGTTGTTGGGTTTAACATTGCATCACCTCGCTCAACTGCCGTCTTCCTTCCTATTCGCTCAGTTTTTCTGAGTGAATAGGCTCTTAATAAACTAGCGCGCTTTACCATCAATGATCGCATCACTGCTTACCATCAGGCGGGATTGCGGTCAAGCGCTAGTTTATAGTTATAAAAAAAAAGAATTATTTAAATCCGACTCGTAGTTTCAGAAAAAACTTTATGTCTAGCATAGATAATAAACAACATGTAAGAATTGCTTTTGAATAATTCTAACATTATTTTCAACGAGAAAAATGTTATATCGAAATACTGGAACAAGTAAGCGTACGGGTGAAAAGGAATTGAGTTTGAAAACTGTTCTCAATTCCGATACAGGTTAAACGAAACTCGTATATTATTCAAATTTGGAACCTGTGAAGTTTTCGTTCTATACTAATATTTTTCAGCGAAATTGTTATTATCTTTAGTGGTTGGGTCGCGAGAGATTGCTTTCTCTCTTGGTAATAAAAAATATGTAGCATCCTTTTAAAATCATTATCATAGTTTATTAAGCCTATTTACTTAAAAAACTCAGCTGAGCGAGGTGATGCAATAATAAATGTGTTGAGATTGATCTGGAGAATCTCCATGACCAAACCCCCGATAAAACAACATTTGGTGTTACAAACAACGCAACACAACTGCTCAGACCCATCCTCCGTACGGCTTCACCAGACATCATGCCGGAACAAGACGAATCGCTTGGCGGCAAGACTTTGTCTGGTGGTTGGTAACTTCCGCCGGCAGCCGATATTATGGCCTACCACCGAGACATTTCTGTCTTTCATTCTTGTCCAAGTATGTAAAAGCAGCCCAGAGAGTCACTGAGTGCTCCATTGCTTAGCATCGGATTAATAGACAGGGTTTCAAACGGCGACATACAACGTTGTATGAAGCTCTTCCATAGTACGTGATGTAATATAAACTCGATTGGAGTTGAGCAAAACACCTGACAAGGCGCAATGATTACAGCTGGTATAACGCTATTTTATTAGTATTTATTATTGTCTATTTCTTACTCCGTATGTTTTTAACCGTCGTCGTCACTCACTATACAGTATGTTACGAAAACCCTGTCCGAGCCGTGAAGGTGTTGTTAGGTATCGATAACTGATTCTACTAATGCATACAAAACCGGGCTAAACTTAAAAAAAAAATCCCCCTAAAAAAAATAAATATTATTTCGCAAAAGGAGGTAACTTAATAAACGTGCGTTGACCACCCTTCGCCTGCCGCCTGCGGGGGGCGGGCGGCAGGACACGCGGCACGTGGTCGCATCGCTATTCGCTCATAATAATACCGGTGTTGTCACTTTTTAAAAAATACCAAATTTCGGGGAAATTGGAAATAATTCGCTGGAAAAAAAGATTATTTCAAAATTCATTTGTATTGGTACTATGATGAATACGTAAAATTTTATATTATATTTGGTCATGTGTTTACCTAACCTTTATTATCCTTACGGGTCGGACAGGGTTTTCTTAACATACTGTATATACTTGTTCACTTATGTGTAAAGTTTTAATAACCAATTCAAAAATAGATATAAAATTGGTTAATTAATCTCGGGCAATTTTTCTCTCTAAACATTCTAGTGGGCCTGTTATGTTTGTTAACCGTGGCTAAGACAAAGTTTAGACCAAGCGTCAAATTGATGCTCCATTTAACTCTGCACCTATTCTGCCTTGCCTCGCAAATTGTTTCTCGTGTCTGAATAATTTGGTTACCAACTGACGCCTTAGTCTGCAGGCAGTATATATCTAAAGATTATAGGCTTATGTAGATATGTCTTAACATCGATTGAAAGCTCAATATGGGGGTGTCTCTGTAATTTTCCCTAAGCTGCCTTGCAATCACACAAAGGTAGAATCAAGTGGAATAGTTAGTAAACGACAGGTTGAGCAGAACTCGCTTATCGGTAAGGTACCAACTTAAGGAGTTCAATAGTATTGAAGACTAGCTGCGCCGCGCTGTTTTACCCGCGTAGGTTTCGATATGTTTTTTTTTTTTTATATTCTCCGCTCCTATTGGTCGCAGCGTGATGTTATATAGCCTAAAGCATTCCTGGATTAATGGGCTATCCAACGCAAAAAATAATTTTCAAATCGGACCAGTAGTTCCTGAGAGTAGCGCGTACAAACGAACACTTCAGCTTTATATATAGCAAAAGATATTATATATAGATGTCACAAAAACCCTGTTTTTCCTGTATCTACGTTTTAAGAATCGACATACGGAATTACGGACGTAATAAAGAAAGTCATTTATAAAAATTGTTCAACAAAAATAATTAAAATAAATATTTAATTATTAATATTTGTAATCTCCTACAACTAAACTGATTTCTACCTCTGAGACTCAAACTCAAATGACACTCAAACTCCACGAACTGAGAAGTATATGAAGGTTACGAAACCACTGTTAAAATATAAGGCTTAGGTACTTTCCGTTGATCCCAGTGTTATACAAATAAAGTATAAAATCTCCGACTTATTACCGATAGTTTAAAGAATCTCTTGAGCATGCAGCTGAGCTGCTGGGGAGTTTGTTCGACCATTTCTTTTTCCCAGCGAAAGCACAAGAAAGTGGCAAAGGGCGTTTTGGGGAGACTGTCTTATGTAATATTGACGTACAAAAAGTGCTGATTCTCAGCTTAATTTGAATGAATGACTTTTGATTTTCATCCACTCTCCCTTTTTCTTCGTCTCAAAGGAAACTTCTTAATCGCTAGCTAGAATGTAAACGTAGGGGTAATAGCGTATTACATATAGGTACAATGATAGCGTCTATCGTTATCATTCTGACACGTTTATTACATCATTTAGATTATGGTGATACTTTCGAGCAGTATTCTGTGGGTAAAATAAATACGTATAAATGGCCGATTAGGTCAGAGAACTTATTAAAGTAGCATTATTGGTACTCGGCTCTAGAGCATAACAATTTTGTTTAGTATATTAATAAAGTGATATTTCGGCTTAGGGACGTTCATGGGGACGTTCGAGAGAATTACAACTTGTATGAAATGTGGCACTTTATAAAAACATTTTTGTGAGTGCTTATGAAGATTGCTTATAGTTATGAAGAAAAGAGCTTGTGATTTGGGAGTCTTTGTCTGTTATTTCACGAACTACTTACAGTTAATTTTTATATATGTTATTCTTCACTTTCTCTAACATATTTTTTGTAACTTTTTTTGTACTTTGTTTTTTGTTATAAGATTAGACGTTCTACAATGTCTACCTCATATACAATGAACAGAATTTATTATTCTTCTCCAGTGTTAGATAATAGCGTTCGCATGATTTGGATTGTTTCAAAGACAGCAACTAATGAACTTCCGAGATAGCATCCTTTATGGGTAGTATTATTATAATTGCCAAAAGTCATACCACCACATCACTAATCCATAGACAATTTTGGGCGATCATTGTTGATTATACCTCTAGGATTTTAGTAAATTACGACTGTACATACACGCGTGTCGAACTTGGGGGATTGTAAAAGAGTTTTCTTGTCAAACTCAATATTGTGTGTGTGATGGCGATATCTATGACACCGTTGGGGTAGACAATGTGATTTCAAGAAATTGTAAACCCTAATTATTTTTTTTAAAGAGCTGGAGGTTCTTCTCGAATCCGCGCACTTTAACTTCAGACATTTCATAGGTTCTCATGCAGGTTTGTGTCAGTTACGTATTTTTTTGTCATTCGGATTTGGTTGACTGTGGCGCTGTGGTATTGCAAAATGCCACCTGGCTACTTTGGATTCGGTGAAGAGGCGTGCGAAGAGGCTAATTGGCGATTCAGATTTAGCTCAAAATGATCTCCAAAGCCGGGAGCACAGGAGAAGAGTAGCCACCTTGTTCTATAGGATACATTTTGGAGAGTTTGCAAGCATCGTACGGCCAGTATCTACCCTTACGTTTTGGACACCACGACTATACAGACGAAGCGTTTCACCTCTTTTATACCGAGGGACTGGAAAAAATTACCAGCAGCGGTGTTTTCGTCGGAATACAATTTATTTCTTAAAGGCTAGATTGAAAAGACTCTTAATAAACAAGCGCGATTTACCATCAACGATACATCACTGCCATTTTATTTCCATAGTAATTAAGCTGAGTTTGAGTGTAGTGATGTGGTAAAATGAATTGATGAAAATTTATAAAGCTATTTTATGTTGCAACGTAATATTTCATTATGCTCCTAATGTTTTTTACATCCTTGGCATACAAATCCCGAATGTATTTTAGAACTAAAGGGCTATATGATAGACTAACTACATAGATTGTAAAATTAATTGATAATTTAACTAAGTATTAAATGTGCAGAAAGTGAAGATTGTAAAAGGCATTCAATATTTATATTTAAATGATATAAAAATTTGTTAAACTACTTAAACACAATTTTCATAACGAGATCGAAGAAAATAATCGTAATTTTATGTAACTCTTAAATTAAAACTTTTTCCAAAAAAAAATTCAACCGACTTTCAAAAAAACACTACAAAGTGAATAATAACTAATTTTGGAAGTCAGTATCAAAAACGAATATAAAAACCAAAGACACCGACTTTCGAAATTAGTTATTTTTCACTTTGTAGTGTTTTTAACCCACATGGTTTCGCACTTTAATTGCTGGCCACAATCTTTATTCCAACAAAATACACTAAAACAAGCCGAAACCGTAGGTAAATTACGAAAATGTCAAAATGTCTACCACGGTGGACCGGTGACAAGGAGATAGGGGCTACTTAACTCTTTGATGTAAAATACCTGTCTGGGTAAGGGCGAGACACTTAACACGATAAATCTGCAGGGTAATTGCGTAGCACATTATCAGATCCAATGGTTTTCATATTGACAGTTAATTACATTCATAGCGTTATTTACATTGACGAGCAGACTTGTTTCTCGAATATATCGAGCAATGGATTAGCAATTTGCTTCAAATTGTTTCAAATATTGATTTTAATAGTGTGTTTATATTTCTTTTTTTATATATAATTTTAAACTAGTCCTTGATAGCAATCCCGCCTGGTGGTAAGCAGTGATGCAATCGTTGAAGGTAAAGCGCGTTACTTTATTAAGAGCCCATTCACACTAGCCTTGAAGATACTTAAATTCCAATCAAATTCGCAGAGAGAACAGACCCAACACTTTAGTTGACATGTGCTTCGATGAGCATCCATCGACAACTAGTCAGAGGGATCGTTCAGTCAGGAAGTCTTGTACTCAGCCTGTTAGGTAATTATCGTACGATGGAAGCGTACTAAAAAAGCTAGCGTGCCGTACCCGATCGAAGGCCTTCGAGACATTTAGGGAGACGGCGATCGCTTCCTTATTATTCTCGAGGGCGTCGCCCGAGCAAGTGGCATAGACTAGTAGGTCCTCAGTTGACCGATTGCGGTGAAACCCGTAATATCGGTCACTGAGGAGATTCCTTCCAGGTATACGAAGAAGAGCGAGTTCGAGATTTAAATGGGGTGCTGGTAAGGTTTTACGAGGTATGGTACAGTGGAAAAGTAGCGAGGCAAATGAAGTACCTATAATATACAATGTCACCGCCACAATAGTGTCGACTTAACGTCAATGACACTTGACAGTTGTGACATTGACGTAACGGTGCGTCAGAACGCGCGCCATGAAAAAACAGCTGTCAAAATGTTTGATCCTCTTGCGGCGGCCGTTGCAGAAACAATACACTTCCACCATCTTTATTTTCAAAAATGCCTTTCTGGAAAATTCAAGTGAGACCATTTTCAATTTACTATACATCTAAACATACCATATTTTTCAAAAAGCATATTACTAGATAAGATACAAAGTAAGTACTTTAAAGAAATAAACCTTCCAATAATAAATTGCTTCTTAACATCATCATCATAATTATAATTATCAACGTATAATCTTCCCACGGCTCGGACGCAGGCCTCCTTTTTTTAAAAAAAACGGCTATAATCCACGATGCGAGCACATAGCAGAGTGGTATATATCACATATCTTCGAATTTTTAGTTCTAGGACATGCTTGTTTATTCACAATGTTCTCCTTCACCGTTTTGAGAGAAGTTGTGTAGAAATTACACAAAGTAAAGCTAAAGGGGTTCTAATAATTTATTTGTTACGTATTATTATGATTTGTTTTTATTGCTTTAATTACTAAAGCAATAAAAACAAATGATAATAATTCATTCTAATTCATTCATAAATCATTATCAAACTCCTTTAGGCTAACTACATATATAAGTGCTATGCACAACTATAATTGATAAGTTCATTGTAGTACTTTATATTTAAGACTAATTTATATTTATGTTTTTGTGAATTAATCGTTGGAGTGCAATAATAAAAAATAAAAAAACCGACGACTGGTAAAGTGGTAAGTCATTTGTTACTCAGTAGTAACGAATGACTTACTAGTTGTCGGTCGTCGGTGACCCCGTGGTCACCACTTTTTCTTATAATAAATTGTATAATTATCTTTTATCATTACAAACGTATAATGAACCACGCTTACTGCAGATGTCAAGCCACTAATATCTAAAGAATTTATGAGATCCTGGAATTTTATTAACATAAAATAATCAGCTTATATTGAACTCACTCCTGGGACACTGGCCTCCTTTCGGTGAGAGAAAGTGAGCTGTAATTTACCATATGGCTTCGAAATTTTGCCTTTAGGACAAGACGGTTTCCTCACGGTATTCTTTCACCTTTTATACAATATGTAAAAAAAAACCCTGTCCGATAAAGGTATTGTTAGGTATCAATAACTGATTCTACTAATGGATACAAAACCGGGCTAAACTTAAAAAAAATCCCCCTAAAAAAATTAATATTATTTCGTAAAAAGAGGTAACTTAATACATGTGATTTAAGCACCCTTCCGCGGGTTAGCCTTATGGGTCGGACAGGGTTTTCTTAACATATTGTATACATATTAATTATTTCACTGAAGAGGTTCCATCTGTCCCAGAAAATAATACTTCGCCACCACACTCCTTTCTCACAAAATAAACAAATGAGTCTCAATAGCCCCATCTTCGTTCACTCAAACCTGACAGGGTATCATCTAGATCCCTTTTACCGACGTCGCCTTGTATTTTAATCAGTACTTGCATTCAGTGATTTACGAGCACTCTCGCGTCGAAGGCAGACGATGCTATTAATCTGATCGTCCCGTCGATTCTCCTGTATCACGGTATGTATCCACAAAGTAGGTGTAAGCAGAAGGTAAGCTTGTTCCGGCATGATGTCTGGTGAAGCCGTGCGGAGGACGGGTCTGAGCAGTTGTGTTGCGATGTGTGCCGGGTACGATGCGCCTAATATTGTTGTGTTGGGAGTTTGGTCGTGGAGGGTCTTCAGATCAATCTCCCTTTGGCGCAGCATCGTTGGTCGTGTTGTTGGGTTTAACATTGCATCATCTCGCTCAACTGCAGTCTTCCTTCCTATTCGCTCAGTTTTTCTGAATGAGTAGGCTCTTAATAAACTAGCGCGCATTACCATCAACAATCGCATCACTGCTTACCATCAGGCGGGATTGCGGTCAAGCGCTAGTTTATAATTATTAAAAAAAAAAAGAGATCTCAGAGAGGGGGTGTTGTTTCTCTTCTTCAGCCTTTAGCGATCCACTGCTGAACAAAGGCCTTCCAAAAGACTTTCAATGCTTTGGGATGGTTTGCCATACTCCCCACACTTGGCAGTTGGGTTGGGGATCGCAGTAATTTGATATTCCACAGGAGCTCAGAGTGTCACCTGGCCACTTTGGATTCAGTGGAGAGGCGTGCGAAGAGGCTGATTGGTGACCCTGATTTAACTCGAGTTGGTCTCCAAAGCCTAGAGCACAGGCGTAGAGTAGCCAGCCTTTCGGTGTTCTATAGGATACATTCTGGGGAGTGTGCGAGGGAATTGCACGATTTAATTCCCCCATCTCCGTTCCACCATCGGACGACCCGTCGTACGGCGAGTTTCCACCCTTATGTTGTTAACACCTCTACGATCCGGACGAAGCGTTTCGCCTCCTCCTTTATACCGCGTACATCGAGGGACTGGAACAATCTGCCGGCGGCGGTGTTTCCGTCGGACTACAATTTGAGTGTCTTCAAGGCTAGAGTGAATAGGCTCTTAATAAACTAGTGCGCTTTACCATCAACGATTGCGTCACTGCTTACCATCAGGCAGGATTGCGATCAAGCGCTGGTTGATACTTTAATAAAAAAAAAAAAAACTACTGCCTGCTTCCCTGGTGAGAGTTCCCTTAGTCGTCTCTTACGATACCCACGGGAGGATATGGGTTGGCATGGTACTATTGTAAGCCCGCTACCACACTGGTGTTGTTAAGTTCCATATTAGTTTGTCTATCGCAAGTCAATCCTACAGCCGATAGGGAGTATGGACAAATTGGACAAATATTTAATTGTGGTTTCGTGTATTCTCAGATTGGCCCTATGTCCGTAGGTTATACGTAGTAGTAATCCATACTATAATATATATTATAAATCGGAAAGTGAGTTTGTTTGTTTGTTCCGCTTTCACGCCGTAACTTCTGAACCGATTGCTTTTAAATTTTGCAGACGTAAAGTTAGAAGTCTGGATTAAATAATAGGGTACTTTTTATCCCGGAAAAATTTTATGTTCCCGAGGGAAATTCAAAAATCGCTATATAACCGAATTCCACGCGGACGAAACCGCGGGCGGAAAGCTAGTATTCCATAAGTTTTACCGAAACTACGGGTTTTGTGCTTAGGAAGAGGTTTTTCACTCGCTGTACGTGAAAAGTGTCTAGGTGTGCGTGAGTGTGTGTTGTTTTTTGAAGTTGACTTTCTAACCCTCTCTGCTTTGTGGATTATGTCGGTCGATATTAAATTTGGAGCTCAGAATTCAAGAGTAGGCGCCTGAAGTAGATCAATGTTAGGTAACTTTAAGAGTTTCATGTACAATTTTTGGGTGGTACTTTTGCATATTTTTCAGAAAAATGCTAAACTTTGATCTAGTATTTTACTTAATACCTGGGTAAGAGTTTGGAAATATGGATATAACGAAGCTAAAACACACAAGATACTTACATCATTTTAATCATCTGTCTACCTTTCCCAACCACATGTGTTTGTTTTCTTTTATCTATGCTAATATATAAAGCTGAAGAGTTTGTTTCTTTGTTTGTTCGAACGCGCTCATCCCAGGAACTTCTGGTCCGATTTGGAAAATTATTTTTGCGTTGGATAGCCCTTTAATCCAGGAAGGCTTTGGGCTACATAACATCTCGCTGGCTCGATCAATAGGAGCGGAGAATAACTAACTCAACGCGAACGAAGTCGCTGGCGGCCGCTAGTAAAATATTAACTAGCGCTTGACCGCGAGGTCGCGTTTTGTCATACTGGCCATTTTGATCTCAAATATCTCCTTTTTTTTAAATAATTATAAACTAATGCTTAAGTGCAATCCCACCTGATGGTAAGCAAACATGCAATCGTTGATGGTAAATCGCGCTAGTTTATTAAGTATTCATCCTAGCCTTGAAGACACTTAAATTGTAGTCCGACGGAAACACCGCCGCTGGAAAAATTTTCCAGTCCCTCGATGTACACGGTGTAAAAGACGAGGCGAAACGCTACGTTCGGATCGTTGTGGTGTCTACAACGTAAGGGTGGAAACTCGATAAACTCGTACGACGGGTCGTCCGATGATGGAACAGAGATGGGGGAATTAAATCATGCAATTGTCTATATATTATATTATTACCTATATATAGGCTCCATATTGGTCCCGATTCTTTTTATTTTGTATAGTACGGATATTGTGAAGCGTCTCCATAAATGCAAGTACCATATATCAACGACGATGTCCAACTTTATATATCATTTAGACCAGATGAGTACAATAGTGCAATTAAGGATCTTAACGATGATCTTCAAAGAATCGCCGCCTGGTCGGAGGAGAACTGCCTGTCGTTAATTCCAGTAAAAACTAAATATATAGTATTTGGCACAAGGCAGCAGTTGACTCGATTACCAGTGACATTTGACTTGAGACTTATGGGCGAACCAATTGAGCGGGTGTCTGAAGCGCGGAATCTAGGTATAATTATGGACAAAGACCTGCGTTTTGAGAAACACATAGCAGACTCGGTTAGAAACTGTTTTTATCGCCTAAAAGTATTATATAACATGAGGCCTTACTTATCAGTAAAACTAAGGGAGCAGCTAGTAGAACACTTGGTTCTGTCCAGGTTGAATTATGGTGACACAGTTTACGGCCCGCGCCTATTAGCCCGTACTGACCGCCTCAAATAAAGGGTGCAAAACGCCTGTGCTAGATTTTGCTACGATATTCCTCGCAGAAGCCATGTAACACCTTTTCTTAATAAGCATTTTATGCTGAAGATGAAGTCCAGACGCAAATTGCACTTGGCTTGCCTTTTGTTTGGTGTGGTGAAATATAAAAAACCGGACTACCTTTATAACAAGCTGAGTTGGGTTGCGAGTAGACGAGAATGCGGGAGAAGGCAATGTTCGCAGCAGCTCTCGACTTAGAGTCAGGGGTCAGCTGCTTTTAGGGTAGCTTTCGCTATGCGGTGTCCAAAGTATGGAACAACTTACCACCACGATTAGGATAATAAACACAATAGGTGCTTTTAAGCGACGGTTGCGGCAGTATCTCATAGAATCGCAGAGGCAGTTAGACATGGTCACACTAAATGTGTCAATTATATGATGAAGTCCGGCTCACCTGCTTACAGCGTTGTGCGATGATGCCGCAGTTCGCGTGTTGAATAAATTATGGCAGGCATTCGTTTTGAGACTTTCTGTTTTTTTTTTACGAAGTTAATTTTTTTTTTCTTTGGGCCGCATTTTTTGGGTTTTAATTTTTATTTAACGTGCATAAAATTGTTTTCCATTAAATTATTTATTTATTTACTGATATAGTTTTGTTTCTATTTAACTATTCATAATCACATTTTTATACATATACGAGTACATACGTCATTGTTTTTATATAACATAAATTTATTTTATTAAGTATATTTTATTTTTGTTTTTATTTTCTTTGTCCTTTTTTTATTGCATAAACAAGTCACGTTGCTGTGTACAGCTGTTTTACATCCGTCACTTCACACATCAGGTTCAGTTGAAAAACAGCGTCAGGCACTAGTTGTCTGACATTTTTGCTGAACTGGGCCTTTTTGGCGCAGCCGGGAGGCACACATTCCTGCTAGTTTTCTACATTAATTTGTTTTATCACAATTTACTTTTTAATGTTTGTCTTCTTTCTTTCTTCTTTCAATTCTCTCGCACACTCACCAAAATGCTTCCTATAGAACACCGACAGACTGGCTACTCGACGCCTGTGCTCTAACTTTGAGCTAAATCTGGGTCACTAATTAGCCTCTTCGCACGCCTTTCCACTGAATCCAAAATAGCCAGGTAGCATTAGCATTAGTGGCATTAGCGTCAGATTCCTACGTACCTATACTTTACAATAAGAGACTGCCTATCCACAAACTATTTACTGAGTAACAGGATACCGCCTGGGAAGACTGGATGTCAGATTCATGAATTTTGTCTAATGCTGGATATAAAGCTAAATTATTATTCAAATTTAATTTTTGGTCTGAAAGCTTCTTTTGCACTCTTGTTGAGTTGAATTCAAAAGAATTGAATTCGCATGAGCGTGACCGACCAGACACTGTGAACGTTTAGTTTTTTACTTTTTTTGTAATCGGCCATTTTTAGTGATTTCAGCTTTCACTTCTGTTGGTCAGTCCCACGATGGCCTTTTTTGTCAGATGCCTTAGGTATATGAATCTACATGAGATTCATATACCTAGTGTTAGTACGAACTTATTCTATGTTAGCAGATAACTTATACTTTAAAAAAAAATGTCGATATAAACTGCCAGCCTAAGGCCTAATAAAAGGTGCGTCGATCATGTCCACCAAAATTATGCAAAGCTCATCATCATCATCTTAGCGTTAATCCCAGTCGCTTCCGAAGGTTTCAGCTTTGGAGTCTGGGGTCCGCTTTACCAGTCTAACTGCTGATTTTAGCAAAACTTCAATATTTTCCGTGAAACGACTGACGTCTGACCTCCACAATCCGAAGGCGATATCGAAGCATTGCACTTAGACCAATTGTTGGACTTTTGAGGGCTCCAACAACCCGTAACAACTGGCATTAAATGTTCGTAAACCAACCGGGACCAACGGCTTAACGTGCTTTCCGAGGCACGACCAGACCAGTAAATATTATATAATATATAAATATAATTCATAAATATTATGAATATTTCATGCATACAATTATTTGCACTGCGTGGGGATCGAAACCGTGCCTCCTTGCCTGCTCCTTGCAGCCGCGTTCGCTATCGAAAATATACCAAAATTATGCAAAGCTGTTCTTAATTATTATTGAAGTTTATATTTTACAGTGCCTGTAGTTTTAAAATTGATTTCGTAATAGACTGTATTTAATATTTAGAGATGTCCAAAATAAATTGCGAGTTGGGAAGTAATTTTGTTGCAGCCGGTGCGCTTCCCTTCACATTTTGTTTTTGCCGCGTATTTCGGAACGAGCGGACTTTTATTCTATTTTGAGAAAATGCTGTGATTTAAATAGTTTTTCAACGTAAAATGCAGCTTATATTGCTTTTTTTGTTTTTTATTATGATAAAAGAACATTAGGTATAGTTTACTTACATAATTATTGCGAAATGTAAAGAATAAAAATAGATACATAATCTGTGATCACTCACAGATAATATAGGTACATATAAAACAACAGAAATTAAAGATTTAATTGATGACTTTCAGTGTTAGTACTTCGTTCTAATGTAGATATTCTTTTAAGGCTTTTTCATATGTATCTGTTACTGTTAAACACATCATCAATTCACTTTAAAAGTATTTTTAAATAATTTTGCTGTATTTTATCGTGCGCATATAGAGTTAAATATACTAGATAATAATAAATCTGAAGAGTTTGTTTGAAGAATTGCTTGAATAAGTAGATACATTATCTACGATGCTATCTATTTATGTTACAGACAATCATACTTTGACGTGTATTACTATAGCTCTTAAAACCCTAAAATCTTTATATTCGACTGTGGCTTAAAAATGGGTCAGCAGTCGCCAGATATTAATAATCACAAAACACCAAAAAAACTCACATAGGGTTATTAGCAACCAAAAATACAGATGACTGTCTAAAACGCCTCAACACACTTCGAAGACATCTTTTGTCTTTATCCCCTCACTCTTCTCATTAATCTTTCATTCAACAACTGTCTCCACAAAGGCTGAAAGAAATACTGTCGGGCTACTAAAATGTTGCATCAATCCGAACAACGAATTTGTTTTACGTTTGGCATAAAATTGTGCGAAACCTCTTTCGACTGACATCAATATTGGCGCAAAGATTTATGTGTAGTTCTTAGTTTGAAATTGGAAAATGTTATATATTTTTTTTCTTTTTAACCGACTTCAAAAAAGGAGGACGTTCTCAATTCGTCGGAATCTTTTTTTTTATGTAGATGTGTTTTCTAGAATATACTTCTTTTTGTATCTGACTTGTGGCAAAGGATTGCCTTTAACTTTAACTTAATCATAATTGCAAATATTAGGTCGCGTTTTGTCATACTGGCCACTTTGATCTCAAATATCTCCTTTTTTTTAATAATTATAAACTAATGCTTAAGTGCAATCCCGCCTGATGATAAGCAGTGATGCAATCGTTGATGGTGAAGCATGCTAGTTTATTTAGCCTATTCACTAGAAAAAACTTAGTGAATAGGCAGGGAGACGGCAGTTCAGCGAGGTGATGCAATGTTAAACTCAACAACACGACCAACGAAAATTAAATTAAATTCTCGTTATTTACGAATATGAATTCCGCCGTGGTACCAGTGCTGCAGACACGGCTCGAAGAATTAATGATGTGTAATGGCAGTGGTGTCGCTAGAGAAAGCACAGTGCGTTTTGGTTCTAACTTTTTCGTTCTGGAAATTTAAACCTACAGAACAATCCCCGTGGACGGCCGGAGACCAAAGTCGACAATGAAGAATTGAAGGTTATTATAGAAGCGGATCTATCGCAAACTACGTCCGAGTTAGCTTCAGGCTGTTAAAACTGTTTTAATCTACTTGAAACAAATTTGGAAGATAAGAATGCTCGAAAGGTGGGTACCTCTTGAATTGAGTGAAGCAAACCGACAAACGAGCGTCGACTGCTGCGTTACATTAATGAATCGGCACAATAATGAACGGATTTTAAATTAAATCATTACCTGTGATGAAAAGTGGATACCCTACAACAATAGGAAGCGCACATCGCAATGGCTGAACCCCGGTGAACCATCCAAATTCTGCCCCAAGAGAAAATTGACTAGAAAAAAGTTATTGGTCAGCGTTTGGTGGACTAGTGCCGGTGTGGTGCACAACAGCTTCCTTAAATCTGGCCAGACGATTACTGCAAATCTCTACTGTGAGCAGTTCCACATAATGGTGGATAAACTAGTCGCTAAACAACTGAGACTGATCAATCGCACAAGGCCACTACTGCTTCAGAATAACACAAGACCACACACTGCACAACAGACTGCTACCAAATTAGAGGAGCTTCA